>CM028137.1:49447500-59447500 GCA_016271365.2 Neoceratodus forsteri
CACGGCAGTCCCTCATTTGGCCGTGTTGGGGAGTCGCGCAGCGGCCTGGTCCCCCTCCGGAGGGGACCTCTCACCGTCCGGAGGCCAACGGAGGAACCCCGCCGGAGCCGCCTGCTGGCCGCCTGAGTGCCCCGGGCACCGCGGGCTCCGGTTCCTCACAGGCCACCCCGGGAGCCCCTGGGCTCGGTTTCTGCCGTGCACCACGGCCGCCGCCGCCCAGGCCGATCCGTTAATGATCCTTCCGCAGGTTCACCACGGAAACCTTACGACTTTACTTCCTCTAGATAGTCAAGTTTGATCGTCTTCTCGGTGCACCACGGGTCTGTGACCGACTCCAGCGGGCCGATCTGAGGACCTCACTAAACCATCCAATCGGTAGTAGCAATGGGGTTGTGTACAAAGGGCAGGGACTTAATCAATGTGAGCTTATGACCCGCGACTTGCTGGGAATTCCTTGTTCATGGGGAATAATTGCAATCCCCATTCCCTATCATGAATGGGGTTCAACGGCTTACCTGGACCTGTCGGCCAAGGGTAGACACACGCTGATCCATTCAGTGTGCACGCATGCAGCCCCGGACATCTAAGAGCATCACAGACCTGTTATTGCTCAATCTCGCTGGCTGAAATCCACTTGTCCCTCTAAGAAGTTGGAGACGACTGCACAGGGCCGCATAACTAGTTAGCATGGTGGAGTCTCGTTGCTCTATCAGAATTAACCAGACAAATTGCTCCACCAACTAAGAACGGCCATGCACCACCTCCCACAGAATCGAGAACAGCTTATCAATCTGCCAGTCCTTTCTGTGTCCGGGCCGGTGAGGTTTCCCGTGTTGAGTCAAATTAGCCGCAAGCTCCACTCCTGGTGATGCCCTTCAGTCAATTCCTTTAAGTTTCAGCTTTGCAACCATACTACCCTGGAACCCAAAGACCTCCTTATGAGCAGTACAGCTGTCATTTTCACATCCTGCCCAAAGCGTCTTTCCGCCCATGTAGTGCACAATGGCGCAGTCGATGTATCGAAATCAATGTATGGGACACAGTAAGAAAATCACTGTGACACTGTTCATTATCAGAGGTTTTAAAATGGCAATGTTGAAAATTTGGTGAAAAAAAATCCTACAAATGACTGTTTCTGACGTCGTTTGCAGTTTCACGCACGCCGTAGGTTTCTGTAATTTTCAATATTTCTACCCAGATTTCAACATTGCCATTTTACCACACTTCCTTATGAGCAGTACAGCTGTCACTTTTCATCCTCCCAAAAACGTGTTTCCGCCTATATAGGCACAATGGGGTAACAACAAGGTCATGCTGACAATTTGTTGTGCAAACACCAGCACCCATAGGGCATTAGGGTAAAGACTATACATGCCAAACACCACTGCAAATACCTGCAAGTGAACGTCAGTATTGACAAATGCTTGTTAAGAAGTGTCACAGTATCTTTAACATTCACCTGAACAAGCACTAGAACAGACAGATGGGACCTTGGTTTAACATCTCATCTGAAAGACGGCACCTCGGGAATGCAGCACCCCTTCATGCTGCACTACAGTGTCAATGATATGGATGTCACCCCATGTTCCTGGTGTGGGGCTAAAACTCACAACCTTCAGTCTTCCAGCCTCAGAGGCAAAATGTGCAACCTACTGAGCCACTGGCACAGATAATTAGTTATTAACTACCCTGTTATTCCAACTAAAATATATGGTGAAGGAACATACTGTGGCTACTGTACAATTGTTATATTATAACCCAATACCATAACTCCCTGTTGCACTCACCTGCCAAAGTCACCTTACTGACTGCAGGTTCCAACTTGCATCATCTAGTAGCAATGTTCTTTTGTGTGATTATCTGCTGATTTTTATTTCCACACCATAAAGGTAACACCGGATTGCAGCACTAATGAGACATATCTTTGCTCCCTGCCAAAGCAGGAGATTGAGCAATCAAAACCTCACATATTACATATATAAAACAGATGGCTCAGAAACATGCATTTTCATTGTTTTCTGTGACCTGCTTCATACTATTGTTTTCTTTTGAATTCACCTACGTTTATACAGTCTTTGAGCAGCCGACAGGATTTTTGTTGATAATGTGCCCTATAGCCATGGATTCTACTGAGGTGCACGACCCACCTACTACAACTGAGAGGAACCGGGACCTTAGCGCTACAAGATGGCTGTTACAACTACCACTAAGCCTGTCCAGCCTGCCTCCCTATCTGATGCTCTCACTGTGGAGCGCTTTATACAGGAGTTTCCACCCATGAAGGACACCATTCTGTCTCTCTCAATGGCTATCAAAGCAATTAGGCTTGCTACAGAAGAACTCACCCATCATTTTGGCTCCCCAAATGAGTAGAAGGGCAGAATTCTATTCTATTTGTTCAAAAATTGCACAAACAATTAGTCGGACCTTCTCCCAGTGGGTCAGTCTTTGTGATTGAGAGAGCCCACAGGGCATTATGTCTGATGCCACCTCAAGGGAAACTCTTTCCCACTCATCTTCAAACGGTTGAACTTTTAGATAAACAGCGCATCTTGTCTAAACTTTATCACTTGCAAGATATCACCTGGGAGGGTCAACACCTGAGGATGTTTTAAGATATTCCTGCTACAGTCTGAGAAAATGAGCCACTAACTGTTTGATTCTCTCCAAACTAGTGGCCGCTCAGATCCCCTTTAATTTGTTGTACCCAGCCCCAGTGATGATCTAGCAGGACGGGGCCTAAGACTTTTGTTACTCTGGACCAGGCAAAGGCTGAACTGTTCACTCTTTCTTCTAGCCTCTTTAAATCTGGTTGATGGTGCTTCTCATGTTACTATTATGTGTACTGTAGAGACTCTGGCCCCATATTCAAAAGGATGTGCAGTGCATCCCGGCAGAAAAAGGAGATGTGCCGTGCATCCCAAACTATGCACCACAATGTGACAATCAAAGATTGGTGATGTGCCGCCAAAGGAGAATGGGCCATGACCTACAGATAATGTATATGACACAAGCTGAGTGGGCGTTTCCATGAACCTGCCACCCAGGGGCATATTCATCAGGAATGTGCCCCACAAGGGCCAACCCTGTACTACACAAGGATAGGCCAGAAAAGCAGACCTAAATCTGATGGCAACCCACAAGCAGGCTGCAGAAGTGCAATCATGTTAAGGGCAGCCTGCCAACCCTGGTTATCCACTGAACCATCCCCATCCCGATGTGCATAAGACAACCCCCACATGGCCCCATTGGTGCCCCCCACCAATTCCCCATGGCTACAAGAAGTCCCTGTACATCCATAGAATAGTGCACCCCCACCCAGCCTTGAGTAAGAGAGCAGAATCAGCAGTACCCTTGCTAGCCCTGGTAGGGATACGCTCCACCCATCCCTGATCCTCAACTGCAATCATAATGAACACCTCGATCCCAGTGCCATGGTGTGAGTGACCTCCCTCCTTTACCCTGGTTGCAGTGCACAGTGCTGTCCCACCTGTTCACCATGGTGTAGTGCCCACACCCCATCCTGTATCCCCAGTGCCACACAACACTCCCCATCCATGTATATCCAGTGAGCAGTGCCTCCTCCTCCCTGCACCCAGGTCCCTGTTAGACCACTATCCCCATGATATCATAAGGTCCACCAACTCTGGTGGTGGCACACTATCCCCATTCGGCTGTTAATCCCTGCCTGCATATGTTTCCATAGTGTAGTGCCCCCAACCCCCAGCTCCATAGGCAGGACAACCTTCCCCACTCCCCACCCCTGGTTCTACACATGCTGTTGACTGGCATAGCCCCCACACCCTGCCATGGCCAGCCACCAAATGCACAGCTCCCGATGATACTTGCTGTACAGTTTCGTGCACAGCCATTGGGCCCATACTCTGTATAGTGCAGTGTCATCTGAGCCATTCATTTGACAGATGGCAATGGCAAGGTATGAAAACTGTGCCATCGGCATCAGCAAAAAGTGGTGCAGGAGGTGTGTGGTGATGTCCTGCCTACTGGTGTTGGGGGCGCTAAACTATGGAAAATTATTACCGTGGGGTAGGATACTGATGGGGATGGGACAGCCTATGAATGGGTACTATGCCATGAACAGGATTGGAGAAGTACATGCACAGGATATATAGTACAGATGGGAGTCAGTGGTGACAAGTAATATGGGGTGAATAGTACCACCAGGGATCATTGTTGGGGATGGGGCGACCCTACACTGCGGAAAGGGTGCATTTCCCATTGGGACAGGGATCAGGATACGGATGGGAGGATGCTGCACATTGATAAAGGATGATGGCCACACTGCATACAAGGATATGGCTTGGGCTGGGGTGGGCATCCACCAGACTACTGAGCCCAGAAGGAACAGGTTATGCTGGCTGTGAATGGGGCTGGGAGGGACTGCATGGCACATGGAGCCAGAAGCAGCTATATTAATGAGCCTATAATGGGCATGCATGAGGCTCATTTGTGCCACGCCTGCCCAATGAGCTCATTAGCATATGCTGGCTGAATATTGCCATCAGGAGAATGGTGCATCCACATATGTGCCATGCATTCCCCATTGGTGGTGTTAAGCCCCAGCCCTGGATATGCTGCTTCCACCATGGTGACCGTCTATTTTTTGCTCGCATCCAGGGTACCATATTCAAACAGAATGCTCTATCTGTGCGGCTCGCACATCCCATTTGAATATTGCTACAGTGCCAGCCAGGTGCATCTGTTTTCAGAAAACACTGTTATGCATTGCAACTGGCCAGCACCGAACATGTACCCCTCTGTATTTACTATCCATCATTTTTATTTTCTAAGCTTAATAGAACCCTGTATTGGGAAGTACTATTTTATTTATTTATTTATTATCTCTGATTAACCATTTGAGCTTAGAGCTCTTTACATAGGTTCCACGTTAGTACATTTAGAACAAGTAGGTGATTATACATAGGATTGAGACAAACAAGGCAGTAGAATTAGAATGAGCACATTTAGGTACATTTGGTCTTTAAACAAAGGAATGCAAAAAAAACAGCGAAAACTAAAACTGGAATAAGTAAATACAGTCAGATATGGAACAGACTAAATAACTGTGCCCAACTGTTAGCCTGTTAGTCGTCAGCAACACAAAGGGTTAGTTCATAGAAGTGCTGGAGAGATGTGGTGGGGTTGAGCCCCAAGTGCAGGTGTCCAAGAGAGAGAGAGAGAGAGAGAGAGATCTGTATGGCAGAAGGGCAGATGGTAGGAGGTTCCTTTGCTGGGTGCTAGCGATGGCAGACACATTGAGATTCCTGTATTAAATGGTTCTTTAGGTTCTTTTGAAGGTCCACAGAGTGGGCAGGCTAATGATGTTCTCATGGAGGTTGAACCACAATGGTGACCGATGAGCAAGGACCTTTGTCCTTGTGATATCTGACATTCTGGAGTCAGGAAGGACTGCACTTCCAAATTTCTGGTGGGCCTGGGATCAGTGCTGGGAACTAGAGTTGTTGGACTCCAGTCAGGAGCTGAACAAGGCAGATCTTTTTGGCTAGGAGGCAGGATTGATTTTTAAGTGACCAAGAGCGTTAGCAAGTGAGCCTTTGCATAGAGATCGCAGGGTGTGGGTTAGTCGGTGTGCCCCTAAGTTGATCCTGCAGGCATTGTTAGGGCAGTTTTTATATGTTGGAGGGCAGTATCTGTGGCAGAGCCATATATCGGCAGTCCGTAGTCCACTAGGGAACCCACTGAACTGTGGACCAATATGCTGAGAGGCTTCAGGGTCAGACTGTGCCTATGGCGATAAAGTAGCCCTAAGCGTTTGTTGATTGTTTTAGCTGTGATGTCTATGTGGAGGCATAGGAGAGTGAGATGTCAAGAGTGATTCGAGATATTTGAAGTGATGAACACGTTCAAGAGGAACACCACCCCTATCACATATTGATAGCGGGTAGTTTTTGTGCTTGTTCTTAAGGCTGGTGAACAACATGTTTTTTCTTTTTTGTAGCTCATTATCAATTTATGATTTTTGAACCATGACTCAATACTGGTGAAGTCACATAGTAGCTATTGCTCAAGAGCAGTGGGGTCAGAGCCATTAGAAGAGATAACTGCATCATCCGCATAGAAGAGGATATGGCACTGACTGGCTAGAGGGAGGCAATTCAGAAATAGGCTAAAGAGGAGGGGCCCAATATTGACCCCTGTGGAACACCTGAGCACACAGGCTTGGTGTCAGAGAGAAAGTACCTATCCTGACGTGCTGTGAATGGCAGTGTAGGTAACTGCGGAATCATGCAGCCGCCTCAGGGCAATGCCTATGGCAGTGAGTTGGTCAATTAGGAGGGCATGGTTGACCATGTCAAAAGCCTTTGTTAGGTCAATATAGATAGCCCAGGACGAGCTGGCCAAGATCGAGGATTTGTGGATGAAGCCTGTGTATTCCAGGAGGGCTGTAGTGGTGCTATGCCCAGCCCTAAAGCCATGTTGCTCTGCATATAGGAGCATGTGCTTGTCCAGATAATCAACAAGTTGGTTGGCAAAGATTTTCAAGGGTCTTCAAGAGTGGTGGTAGTATAGAGATGGGTCTATAGTTCCCGAGGAGGCACGATCTCCACTCTTGTACACAAGGGTGACTACTGCAGCTTTCAATTTTTGGGGGAATACTGTGAGACAGAGTGAGAGGTTAAGGATATGGCTAAGAAGGGACAGGATTTCTTGAGTGAGAGCGAGATTAGTTTCAGGTCAAGGTTATCCCACTGAATCTCCCTTCCCAAGCACTTTGCACAGATATTTCCTAGTTTCTCGAAGGTAATAGTCTTGAAGTGAAAGGGGTGTATGATGGGGATTGTGTGGGTGCAGCAGGATGGTGGAGGAGAAGAAATCAGTGGGGAGAACATGCTAAGTCAGTGATGGCATTGTTAAAGGTGTTGGTGATAGATTTAGGGTCAAGGATGGGGAGCCATCAATGAAGAGCATGGTAGGGGCCATTTGGGTTCTCGCCAGTGACCTCATTTAGATTAGCTCAGAATTTGCACCCGTCATTCCAGTTCTTAGGTTAGGGCATCTTTATAGTATATGTTTTGGCTAATCAGATGGTCCTGGTACAGTTGTTCCTCGCACGTTTGTAGTTCAGGATATCAGACTGCTTGTCAGTGGCCTAGCTATATGCCAGAGGTGGTCTCTGTTTTCATTAGTTCAAGGGTATCAGGGCTCATCCAGGGGTTAAAGTAGCTTTTGATCTTCAGCTTTTTATGGGATCATGGGTGTCTCAGATTGTATTGAAGAGGAGGATGAAATGGTCGAGAGCATCGTCAATGTCGGAAACCTCAAAACCAAGGACCAGTCCACATTGAGGAGATCCATTTTGAAGCGGTCAAGCGTGACCAGGTTTGAGAATCCTGCTGGTGATTGTTCTAGGAGGTGGTTTGGAGAAATGATTAGCCCAACTGAACATGGCAGGGAGGCGGTCTCTGATGTCATCTGGGAGGATGGAGGCATTAGAGGCATGCTCAGGTCAGTAGGTGAGCACCCAGTCAATCAAAGTACTAGTGCACATCCTGTAGTTAGCCCTAGTGGGTGTTTCAATGAGCTGGGTAAAGTGGATAGCCTGAATTGCATCCTTGAATTGGTTAGCTTCAAGGCAAGCCCTACTGCAGTTCTAGCCTTGACTCTCTGCCTACCAAGCTACCATAGATAGTAGCTGACATGTGTGTATATATATTTTACACCCTTTGTCATTATAATTCTTTGTACAATTTTTTCTCTCTCCATGTAACAATGTGGATAACTCCTTGTTGCAGTGTTTCCTATGTTGCTCCTACTTCATGTTTCCGTGGTGTTATCTTATGTACCATCATGTAATTTCATTTGTGCAATTTTGTTTCCTTCTACAAAGGTATACAGTTGCTCTCCCGTAAACCCCCAAAGTCGCACCGTGAGACAAAGCATCTTTTGCTAAGTGTGCCTTTCCTGGTGAAACATTTCAATAAATAAATAAATAAAAATTAATATTGAAATCACCTAAGAGTGTAACCTCAGAGCTTAGGGTTGGGCTTCCAAGACAGTCTGTGATGGCATGGAGACCTTGGCCGAGTTTTGGGGGATGTAGACAGGTAGAATTGTGACCGTTTTGTTGTGGGCCCGAGAAGAACTTTAATGGCAAGGACCTAGGTAGATGACCCTAGGCTGGGTAAATTCAGGACTATGCCCTGAAGGCTGTCCTTAAGGTAGATTGCACAGCCGCCATCTCTTTAGATTTACGATCTTGCCTAAAGATCGAATAGCCCGACAGACTGATGGCTCCATCGAGGATCTTGGGAGTGAGTCTGGATTATGTGGCTACCAGGCTTGAAGGTTGTCAAACTTTGCTGTCAGGCTGCGGATATTTAGTGACTCAAGGTTAACTTGCCTGGTTTTGGTGCACTCAACCCCTGATATAAAAGGAGCTGGATTAGGGTGGATGTTACCTGAGAGCAGTAGTAACAGGAGTACCAATCTGACCAGGTAACTTTTAAAGTGTTTACGGTTAGCTTTGTGCTGTCTTTATGGATTCATTCGAGCTGCATGCTTATCAGAGATAATGCCAGTTTAGGCAGGATTGTGGGAGGGAAGCCTGGCTGAGCTGGATGCATTCTGGGCCAGGTAGGTGTGTTGTTAGGCATGTGTGTTGGCACGGGGGCCACAACTATGCATGGACATTATAGTGCTGTAGATGTTGCCATAGGGTGTTCTGTGATAACAGGGTCAACTGATTTAGGGTCATTCAGCGGCTGCAAACAGAGAGTGGGCAGGAGTATAAGAATTAGCATTAGTCTGGTTGCCATGTCCAGGATTGAAAAAGGGTGGTGGCACAGCAAGAAGGGTCTTGGAAGCGGAGGAAAGTAAAGAAAGTAAGATGTGATGGAGCTAGGAGGGTGTCCTGGCCTGATAGACTGCTGTGTGCCCTTACAATTTGCTGGTGACCTAAGAAGGAAGATGTCTTTAAGGGAGGTCAGGACAAGTGTTAGGCCTAATAGCTGCACTCTGTATCTTTAAGTGGAGTTGCAATATTAGTGACAAGGAAGGATGAAGATTGCCTAGGGGTAGTGCCGAGGCGGGAGGGAGAGGATTTAATAAAGGCTGGAGGTAGGCGTAAAATCCAAGCAGGAAGGAGACAGTAGGAAAGAAAGTGAAGCAGAAATTGGATTATTTGCAGGGTGAAGCTTACAACTGTGACCCAAATGAAATCTAGTCTAACTAGAAAAAAACTGTATCACTTTAACTTAGTTTCTTATCAGGGTAGATTACCACTGGACCTTAAAACAAAGAAGCTGTAATACTTTAAAATCTACAAACCTGCAGCCTAAAAGAACTTGCACTTCAAACTACCTTGAGTGCAAAATTGATGTAAACAGGCTTAGGTTCACATTTAAATTAGGATTCACAGGACAATTTGAGAGGCTTAACAAGTACCATAACCAGTATGTAACATTAGCTTGAAGTCCAGAAGGAGACGGAGTAGCAAAGAAATTAAAGAACTGCAGCAGCCTGTCAGCAGGCAGAGCTGATGGTTCTGGCCAGTCAAGTTTCAGCAGTGTACCTTCGTCTGGTGATTGGCGGGCAGTACAGTAAGAAAGGTAGCCAGCGGACAGAAGAGGCCCACCCAGCTGCTTACAGCAGCAGGGCACTCCTGTCGTGGGTGAAGCTCGGTCTAGTGATCAGCAGGCAGTACAGCGAGGAAGGCAGCCAGGCGCACAGAAGAAGCCACCTGGCTGCTTGCAGCAGCAGAGGCACACATGTCAGGGTGAAGCTTCAGTCTGGTGAGTAGCGAGCAGTACAGCGAGAAGGCAGCTGGCAGACAGAAGAGGCCCGCTGGCTGCTTGCAGCAGCAGAGGCACCCATGTGTGGGTGAAGCTTCGGTCTGGTGATTGGGGGCAGTTCAGCGAGGAAAGCGGCGGTGGACAGATGAGGCCTGTCTGGCTGCAGAGCAGCAAGCACCCATGTCGATGGTGAAGCTTTGGTCTGGTGATTGGTGGGCAGTTCAGCGAGGAAGGCAGCCAGTGGACAGAAGAGGCCTGCCTGGCTGCTTGCAGCAACAGAGGCACCCGTGTCAAGGGTGAAGCTTCAGTCTGGTGATCGTGGGCAGTACAGTGAGGAAGACAGCAAGCACACAGTAGAGGCCCACCGGCTACTTGCTGTAGCAGAGGCACCCATGTCAAGGTTAAGTCAGTCTGGTGATTGGCTGGCAGTACAGCGAGGAAGGCAGCCGGTGGACAGAAGAGCCTGCCTGACTGCTTGCAGCAGCAGAGGCACCATGTCAAGGGTTAAGCTGGTCTGGTGATTGGCTGGCAGTACAGCGAGGAAGGCAGCGGTGGACAGAAGAAGGCCCGCCTGGCTGCTTGCAGTAGCAGAAGCACACCTATGTCAGGGTGAAGCTTCGGTCTGGTGATCGGCGTGCAGAAGAATGAGAAGGTATCCGGTTGGACAAGAGGGTCTGCCTGTCTGCTTGCAGCAGCAGAGACACCGATGTTGAGGATGAAGCCGGTCTGGTGATCGGGGGTCAGTGCAGCGAGGAAGGTAGCCAGCAGACAGAAATACCAACCTTGCAGCAGCAGAAACACCTGTCTCAAGGGTGAAGTGTCGGTCTGGTGCTCTAGATTCTAGATTCTATAATTGTCTTTCCACTTTATTTCTTTGCTGTTATCCTTTTTATATATCTGGGTTATGTTTATATTTACTTTCTTTTGCATTGTAGCCTTCTTGATCTCCTTTCAATTTCTCTGTTTCTTTCACTATCTCCCTTTTTCTGTACTATGTGTTTTTTTCATGTAGGGTGCTTTGATTATTCATGTCTAGCATTTTATGTTTCACTCTCCCACCTTGCATTTGTTTAGTCCCTTCCTTTCACATTTTAAACCTTGCATCTCTTCTCTTTCTCCTCTCTTCTCTCTATTCACAGTTCTTGTGTGCTTCACACTGGCTGTATAAGCTTAGTACCTCAAGTTGTTTTTGTGAAATGTCCCTTCTTGCTCTTGCACAGCTTTTGGTCTACTTTGTTTTATTTTCAGACTTGTCTTGTTCTGTCTCTCCTTGTGTTTTCTCTACTGCCTGAATGGTGTTTTTTCATAGAAGTTGGCTTGGGTCTGCTTTTCTTACATGCACCCTGGTCTAGGTGCTGACTGGTAAGATTTTGGCACTTCTCCGGCTCGCTCTTTTCACATCCTTTACTTTGCTGTGAATGTAACTGCCCTTGATTGTTAGAATATCATTATTTCTCTCATCTTAATTTGTGTGTTTGCCCTGCAATGCTTGTTTCTGTATATGCTCAATAGTGGATATTGGGACAATGCATGCATATCTTCAGTTGAGGAGTCTCGCAATGTGGGGCAATGATGTTTTCCTTCCCTCTCCCTTTATTTTCATTTTCTGCTTTTAACTGATTCCTATATACCCTGGAACAACAGTTTTGTTTGTAGTATCTGTGGTTACTATTTTTAGGAGGTGAACATATTCTGGGATGGGTGGCTGTGTTTTATATTACTGTTTGTCTTATGGCTGTTATGAGGGCTCGGCTGCCTATCTCGCGATCCAAAGTTGTTTTTTCTTTTTGGCTGCTTCTTTGTACAACTTGGTCTTTTGCAGGCTGAGAATTTTCTTTTTGTTAGGGAAGAACATTGGTCTTTGGGTATTTGGCATCATTTTGTTGGTGTTGGCAGCCCTTTGATATGGGCTTCTAGTTGGTGGATACTAGTTAGGGTAGCTTTGCTAATCATCTCTTTATGATGGTAAGGCTCCATTCACCTCCTTTGCTTAATAGCTTCCCACAGTGGCAGGTAATAAGATACCTGTGTGAGGTTCTGTTCTCTGTCTGCAGTTCTATCTGTTTCTTTGTTTCTTTCCCTGTTCATTATTCTGAAGGGGTTGCAACAATTTTCAGTTAATCTGGGGTGAGGATGTGTGGGGTGTGATTGAGTCTGGAACTCCCTGGACCTATTACCTTTGGACATTACTGTAAGTCCCTGGGGCTGGGGGTTTATCTTCTGCTTGTGGTAGGGGGATGGTGGGGTTTTGGTGTGTGTGTATGATTGATTGTTATAGTTGATTGTTTTAATCGGTTCTGTTTGGGTTGTTTCAGATTTTGGTGGGAGGGTGGCGTGGGGAAGTGTAGTGGTACCTTAAGGGGATATTCTCTCACTTTTCCTCAAAGGACTCCAGTTTTATTGACATACTTTCTGATGGTAATTTTTATATCTAACAACATGTATGCCTCTTGCAATGTTAAAGAGGCTCGCTCCAGGGTCAAGAGGTACCAAATCATTAAGCACTTGAAGCAGTTACAATGTCATATTATTTTCTTGCAAGAAACACATTTGTTAACATCAGAGGTAATCTTTTTCAAAGGGAATCGGTTGGTGAAGTTTTCTGCCAGCCACAGCACTAAAGACAAGCATTTGTCAGCCTGAATATTGATTGCATTGGTCCATTGAGCTCGCTCACAGGCCCTCTGTCACTCGCTCAGTCTGTTTCTCCCAGTGCTGTAGGCTACTCTTTTGTACTAGGCTCCTGCCTGCATTGGCATGTTTTCTGCCCACAAAGAAATCTGCAGCTGTCCTGACAGATCTCCATAGAGATGGCTCTCCTCCTCTCTCACTCGCTCATTCTGTTTCTCCAGATGTTGCAGGCTGCCCTTTGTACTGGACTTCTGCCTCTGTTGGTGGCTTTTCTGCCCTAAAGAAATCTGCAGCAGTCCTGACACAGATCCGTTGAGCTTGCTCCTCCCTCTGTCACTCACTCATTCCGTTTCTGCCAGCACTGCAGGCTGGCCATTTTATACTGGGCTCCTGCCTGCATTGCCGCCTTTTTGTGCCCACAAAGAAATCCGCAGCAGTCATGATAGATCTCCATTGAGCTCGCTCATCCCTCTCTCACTTGCTCATTCCATTTCTGCTGGCACAGCAGGTTGCCCTTTGTACTGGGCTCCTGCTTGCATTTCTGCCTTCTTCTGTCACAAAGAAATCTGCAGCAGTCATGATAGAGCTCCATTGAGCTCACTCACTCACTCCCCTCTCTCACTCATTCGTTCTGTTTCTGCTGCTGCAGGCTGCCATTTGTGCTGGCCCCTGAATGCATTGCCTTTTTCTGCCACAAAAATGCAGCAGTCCCAACAGAACTCTGTTGAGCTCCTCCTCCCCTCCTTCACTAGCTCATTCTATTTCTCCTGCTGCTGCAGGCTGCCCTTTGTACTGGGCTCCTGCCTGGGTTGGCGGCTTTTCTGCCCACAAAAAATCTGCAGCAGTCCTGACACAGACTCCTTTGAGGTCCTCACTCCCCTCTCTCACTCTCTCATACCGTTTCGCTGGTGCTGCAGGCTGGCCTTTGTGCTGGCTCCTGCCTGCATTGCTGCCTTTCCTGCCCACAAAGAAATCAAGGCTGTCCCGACAGAGCTCCATTGAGGTTGCTCACTCCTCCTGTCCCACTCGCTCATTCTGTTTCTCCTGGTGCTGCAGGCTGCCCTTTTGTACTGGGCTTCTGCCTCTGTTGGCATCTTTTCTGACCACAAAGAAATCTGCAGATGTCCCGACATAGCTCCATTGACCTCACTCAGTCCCCTCTCTCACTCGTTCATTCCATTTCTGCTGGCGCTGCAGCTACCCTTTTGTACTGGGTTCCTGCCTGCATTGCCCCTTTTCTGCCCACAAAGAAATCTGCAACAGTCATGATAGAGCTCCGTTGAGTCGCTCACTCCCCCTCTCTCAATTGCTTGTTCTGTTTGTCCCACTGCTGCAGGCTGCCCTTTTGTAGTGGGCCCCTGCATGCATTGCTGCCTTTTTTGCCCACAAAGAAATGCGCAGCAGTCCCAACAGAGCTCCGTTGAGCTCACTCTCCCCTCCCTCACTCACTCATTCTGTGTGTCCAGGCGCTGCAGGCTGCCCTTTTGTACTGGGCTCCTGCCTGCATTGGTGCCTTTTCCTGGCCAGAAAGAAATCTGCAGCAGTTCTGACAGAGCTGAGTTGAGCTTGGTCACTCCTCCGCCCCACTCGCTCGATCTTAATCTGTCCCAAACATTTATTTCCGACAGCGACTGCGGTATTCTGCACCAACATAAAAACACATCTCGACCATGATGTGAAAAATGACAGCTGTACTGTTCATAAGGAGGTGTGAAAAAATGCCTGTGTTGAAAATCTGGCATGAAAATATTACTAATTTGTGAACCTGCAAGGGTGCATGGAAACTGCACAGTGCATGCTCATAACACAGTCATTTATGGAGTTTCATCACACAATTTTTAACATAGGCATTTTGGGACCTCTGCTCATGAACAGTGTCAGTGTGATTTTCTTAATGTGTCCGAACACTGATTTCCATAGTGACCGCACTATTGTGCGCTGGAAGAGCGAAAACACATTTCGGCCAGGATGTGAATAATGACAGCTGCAGTGATCATAAGGAGGTGTGAAAAATGGCAATGTTGAAAATCTGGGTGAAAATATTGCAAAGTTGTGAAGGTATGGCGTGCATGGAAACACTGCACAGCGCGTTCTAACACACTTATTTTATGGACTTCGTCACCAAATTTTCAACATAGGCATTTTAGGACCTCTGCTAATGAACAGTGTTACTGTCATTTTCATAAGGAGGTGCAGAAGAATGGCAATGTTGAAATCTGGAATGAAAATATTATTAATTAGCGAAGTTACGTGCGATGGTGCAGGCTACGCCCAACACCGCTCATAACAGTCATTTTATGGAGTATTGTCATCAAATTTTCAACATAGACATTTAGGACCTCTGCTCATGAACAGTGTCACTGTCATGATCTTAATCTGTCCGAACACTGATTTCCCACAGTGACTCGCTATTCTGTACCAGAAGTGTGAAAACACATTTCAGACAGGATGTGAAAATGACACTATACTGTTCACAAGGAGGTGTGAAAAAATGCCAATGTTGAAAATCTGGCATGAAAATATTACAAATTCGCGAAATTACAAGCATGCACAGCAACTGTGCAATGCTGCGCTTGTAAAACAGTTATTTTTGGACTTTTTCCACACCAAATTTGCAACTTGGGCTTTAGGAGGCCACCTCATGAACACTGGCACTTTCATTTTGTTAATCAGTCCTGAAAGGTGATTCCACACAGTGACCGTGAAATCACCTTTTGAGGCCGAATAACGCCATGACAGTGGCAGTATTCATGAGAAAGGTCCCAAAAACACCACGTTGAAAATTTGGTGTCAAAATTCAAAAAATGCCTGAATACACATCAAAGTTGAAAAGAACTATTTATTCCATTATACAACTTACCAGCATTTCCTCAGTTACTGATCGGCTTTGAAGAGTGCAGGACGTGTTCCGGTCCACTGAAGCTCATCGTGCCAGATTCCGGAGGTAAGTATGGGTTGAGGGGTGTGGGGAGAGCAGGATCCACAGTGAGTGGGTGTGGGTTGTGGGAGGGAGGCAGGGAGACCGTGAGGACAATTTTCTTTTACGGAATTAAACAAGTAAAAAAACATTGTGGGAAGGCTTTCCTTTACAGGGCACTGGGCATGCTGGGGTGGGCTTGCAAACATTGCCACCTCAATGTTTTGCAAGGGAGGGTTGTAGCTGACGAGAGATTGAGCACCCCGTTGGCACATATGCAGAGCTGGGGGACATGAGCCAAAGGGATTGGGCACCCCTCGGCATAACCGACCATTTGGCGGGGGCATTATGCCAAGCGAGTGGGCTCCCCTGTCGGCACTCTGACCTGGCGTTGGGACTGCAGATGATGGGGATTGGGGCCCCATTAGCAAACACACACTGTTGAGGTCACATGCTGCCAAAGGGATTGGGCACCCCGGCACTGGGGAGCTCATAATACTGTTTGTGAACATGGCGGCAAACCGCCAACATGTTCTAAACAATATTACCCAGCAATCTTACACCCAGCAATGACAGGTCACTCTCTTATTGCAGCGCAATGGCTGATGCTGCAATGACCAGGCAGTCCCTGATTGCACTGGCTGAAGCGTTTCAGGGTGGTGGCACACTGGCTGAACTAGTGTCAGCAGCAGAGTGCCATGGCATTGGGGAAAGTGGGCCAAGCCTTTACAGGCTTTGAGGGCATTAGCCACAACAGTGCCACCTCCACAACCTGCTTCTGGAAAGCTGCCTCAATATGTTTCTTGCGCATCACGCAATCAACATAATTAGGGTGTAGCCATTCTAATTTTGAAAATGTTAATTTCAGTGTACTCAGAGTCCCAAAGATCCCCAGGTTAAGTATATCTTTGTTAAAGGTATTCTAGACCATATGAAGATCTTGGTAGGTAGTGTTTATGGGCCTAATGTGGAGATGCCCTCTTTTTCATTAATTTGGCCACCATTCTAGCTCCTTTCTTTTGCTTCCCATTATTATGTGGGAGGGAGGATGAATCTTTCTTTTACACAGGATTTATACAGGACTGGTAAAATACATGCGGACTGTCCCCACCCAATGTGCCATCCATGATATGGTCAATTCTTTGGGGTTGTGTGACCTCTGGTGAATATTACATCCAATGGCCAAGGAGTACACATTTTATTCTTCAGTATACAATTCTTCTTCTCATATCAACTACATTTTGATTAGTCAAAGTATCATGGGTGGATTGTTGGGCTGTGAGATAGCTCCTCAGGTCCTCTCAGTCCATTCCTGGTGTGGTTAAGACATAGCTTTGTGTCCAGTACTCAAAGGGACACAGTATAGAAATTAAATAATCAGCTTTTAAAGGAAGGGTATATTATTACCAGAGTTAAATAACAGTTGGGGCCTTTACTTCTCATAATACTGGCTCCATTGAAAGGAGAGATATGGAATAGAGTTGTTTCAAATGTTTTGTTAGAGAATTTATTTATTTACAGACTAAAAGGAAGAAATGTAGGAGGCAGAGGCCCCCATTCTTTTGAACCATATCAGAGATAGAGCACCAGCTGAACCCTAAGTCTCTGGAGGAGCTTCATAGTGAATTACTTTCTCTCTGTGATAAATCACGTGGAGTATTTGTGAGAAAGCCAAATATTCTATTTTCAAAATGCATTCCACCTACACTGATTTGGGAAAAAGAAGGGTGTCACCTGTCTTTACACCTCAGGAGACAAGAGGCTTCATGTATCATAGAAACATAGAAACATAGACATAGTCTTTGATGGCACATAAGGACCGCTTGGCCCATCTAGTCTGCCCATTTTCCTACCTACAGGATAAGCTGCAGATCCTAGTTAACCAACAGCCTATTTCTTCCTACCCCTCACAAAAATTGCCTTATGTCTGTCCCATGCATTTTTGAATTCTCCCACAGTTTTAGACCCACAACCTCCTCAGGAAGGCTGTTCCATGCATCCACCACCAACTCTGTGAAAAATGCTTCCTCACATTGCCCTGAACTGCCCCCATCTTCAAATTGTGTCCCTTGTTTTGCACATCTCTTTTTCTGAAAGATGCTACCCTCTTGGACTTTGTTGATTCCACTGAGGTACTTAAAGTTTCCATCATGTCCCCCTCTCCCTCCTTTCCTCAAGGGTATACATATTAAGCTCCTTTGTCTCTCCTCATATGATTTTCTTGCAGACCCTGCATCATTTTAGTTGCCCTCCTCTGGACTGCCTCTATCCTGTCTATGTCTTTGCGGATATGGGGTCTCCAGAACTGGACGTAGTACTCAGATGAGGTCTCACCAACTGTCTGTACAGAGGATAACAACTTCCTGTTTTCTGCTGGTGATGCCTCTCCTTATACATCCTAGCATCCCCAGCACTCCCTACTGCCTTCTGACATTGCTTGCTAACCTTAAGGTCATCTGATATGATTAACCCCAGGTCCCTTTTCATTTTTGTTGTTGTTACTACCTCCCCCACTGTGTAATCTTCCCTGGGTTTTGTTTCCCGGGTGCTTTATTTTGCACTTCTTTGCATTGAATCAAGCTGCCATACTTTTGACCATTCCTCCAACCTTGCCAAGTTCCATCTCATCCTTTCCACGCCTCCTTGTGTATCAACCCTGTTGCAGATCTTTGTGTCATCTGCAAAGAGGCATACTTTCCTTCCAGTATCTCTGCTATGTCACTTATAAAGATATTAAAAGGACTGGACCCAGCACTGAACCCTCGCTACCCACTAGTAACCCCTCTTTCTTCAAAGTGGACTCCATTTACAATTACCTTCTGTGTCCTGTTGTCCAGCCAATGTTTTACCCAGGCTATCACCCTGGGACCCACTCCCAGGCTGGTTAATTTGACTATTAATCTTTTGTAAGGACTGTGTCAAATGCCTTGCTAAAGTCTAGGTAGGCCATGTCCACAGCCCCTCCCTGGTCTACTACTTTGGTCACCCAGTCAAATAAATCAATTAGATTCATCTGGCATGACCTTCCACTGTGAATCCATGCTGCCTTGGGTCCTGTGCCTCACTGGCCTCTAGGTACTTAACAATTCTTTCCTTCAGAGTGATTCCATCACTTTCCTACACAGAGATCAAACTGACAGGTCTGTAGATTCCTGACTCTGTCTTGGTCTCACTCTCCCACCATCACTTCTATTAGATCCAAGACAGATAATTCTGTCAAAACATCACTCAGCCTGCTGGCACAGTGCCAGTGACCCAGGGTTCGATGTGAGCCCAGGCTTCTGGAAGGTTGGCCGGGGGGAGGGATTGAGCACTTGAAGGCTGCTCTCTCCCTCTGGGAGGTATGCTGCATTCTGTGCTGCTACACTGCCACCACTTGGGTGAGCATGGGTGGTGACAGTTAGGTAGGGGGATTCAATATTAATGGGAGGGACTGGCATTGGCTGGGGACCAGGGCGGAGGCATGGCTCATGTTGCCTCTATCTCATTGATCCTCCCTAGGCTGTCATTGCCAGATGGGGGTTGGACCAAACTAGGAAAAATACCACCCAGGTTGCACCTGTAGATGGGCCTCGGTGTTGGGCAAACAAGGAAGGAGCAGGGAAGCAGAAACAAAGTGCATGCTCTCCCTTGAAGGTAGGAGGGAAGGAAGAACTCCACCTCAGCTAGGGGGTAATCTGGAGGGCTTAAATAATTGAGAATAGCAGATAACTCATCCATGCATGTGACCCCAACCCTCCTGCTGCCAGGGTGCATTTGGGGGCCCCAAAGAAAGGGGCAGCTGTGGCACTATGGAGGAGTATAAAGTATAAGTAAAGAAAAACAAAACAAAACAAAAACCCTCACCCAGGGATATTGCCCATGAGTTTGAGGAATACTACAGGTCTCTTTATGGGTCTCTGCCTAATCTGCCTTCTGCCCTGGATCTCCAAATTACTTGGCTGAGATTGCTCTTCCTACCTTGATGGAACCTCAGCAGGCATGCCTGAAAGCAGCCTTTATCAAGTCAATACATTTTAGACACTATAAATGCTTTACTGCTTGATAATGCTCCTGGATCGGATGGCCTTATTCCTAATTTCTGCGTAGTTTTGCCAATGAATTAGTCCCTTTGTTGCACAAGTTCTTTCTTTCCTTATATGACCAGGGCATTTCAGATGGTGCTGTTCTCGAAACCATGATTGTTTTGTTGCTTAAACCAAGTAAGCCCTCTGATAATGTTGCCAGTTAATGGCCTATCTCACTTTTGAATTTTGATATAAACATTTTGGCTAAAGTATTGGCTACTTGGATTAATGCAGTCTTGGTGGGGCTTATAAGCTATGATCAATTCAGCTTTATTCCAATGCATTCCTTGATTGACCATTTATGCAAATGATCCCATATTTTCTCTGCATCCAAGGATACCAGTGTTCCCCGGCCTTGGTTTCACTGAACATGGAGAAAGCATTTGACAGGGTAAACTATGCCTTTTTGTTTTGTTACCATAGAAAAATTTGTCTTCCTGCTTCTATTCCTTCAATTGCTTAGGGTCCTGTATTCATGTCTGAGTGCCAGCAATTATTGTAAAGGGGTATTTTCCTCAACATTTCCTTATTCTCTGGGACTCAGACAAGGGTGCCCTTGTCCACCCTAGTATTCAACCTCTATAAAGAACCCTCACTGCAAAACATAGAGTATCCCCATCTGACAGGTGTACGGTTTGGGGCACGGAACTTGCAATTATCTGCTTACGCAGATGATATTTTATTGCACGTGATTAATCCAAAAATGTCCATTCCTGCTGCCTTAACCACTATCGGAAATTGGCCTTTCCAGCTACAAGCTTAATCTAGGAAAAACTGTGGTTATGCCCTGAACTTTGCCATACTTATATCAGATATTCTTGCATTGGGATTATTTTGGGCTGCAAAATGACTTAACTACCTTAGAATTATTCTTTCAAAAGTATGGTGCTGCTTAAAAAGCATTATATCATACTGTACATCTGCTTGCTCTCTCTCTCTCTCTCTCTCTGTTTCCCTGAAATTATTCTCTCCTCAGACACTTTTCCAATATACTCTTACAATTACTGCCTTATCTTACCAACCTTGTTTTAGGGCATGACAGTGACAACTGCATATCTCATACCCCCTTGGTCATATTGCTCACAATATATACACTGGTGGGACATACTGAGGCGTAGCTTCTCCTGTTTACTCTATTCTCAGTAGTAAATAATGTATTCTGTGCTTGTGGCACTGGAACCTGTGGTCTCAATATAGACTTTAAAGACTTAACAAAGCATGAAAAAATCCTAACTCCTATCCAGGATTAGTCGGCACATAGTAACTCAGCATGCCCCCGTGCTTCTAACTAGCTACTCCACCAAGCAACAAATACCTGATAACCAACTGTACATATACAGGTATATTCTGTCAGATACAAGCAGCAGCTCAAGGAACATCTAAAAAGGCTGATACTGTTGTTATTACTACTTTCTGGCAATATCCACCTAACCCTGGTCCCCACAACAAGCACACATTGGTGTAAAAGTCTGGTGTGCTCACACTGGCATCCATCAACTTCTGAAGCTTACTTGCTAAACTTGATAACCATTGAGTCTGGGTTACCCAACATAATCCTGACTAGAGATGCAGTGAATTTAAATTCCACCAGCACAGTGCACAAAGTGGGTACTTTGCATTGTCACTCCACTACACAACGTGGCCAATGCAAAAGGCTCACTGCCTTGTAATTATTACTTGCATTGTCATTCCACCTTAACACAAAGTAAGGCAAAGTGATAACAATACTGGCAGAGCTTCACACACAGTCACCAAAATTAATGTGCATCCCCAAAATGCTCATGTCTTGTGTCCAGAAAACTTCCCAGTGCTGACAAAGTGTAATGAAAGCACAAAAATGCAGAGTCTCCCAAAATTAATGGTGCACTCATACATCATGCATGCAGTAGTCACACACAGTCACCAGAATTAGTGTACATTCCCAAAATGCTACTGTCTTGTGTCCAGAAAATTCCCTAGTGCTGATGAAGTGAAATGAGAGTGTAACAAGAAATGCGAAGTATCCCAGAATTAATGGCACACTCAGTCATGTGTGCAGTGGTCACACACAGTCACCAGAATTAATGTGCATCAAAACATGCTACTGTCTTATGTCTAGAAAATTCCCAGTGCTGACAAAGTGAAATGAGAGTGTATCAAGAAATGCAAAGTCTCCCAGAATTAATGGTGTACTACAAATGCACAGACAGATTAAGATTGTGCTGCACACTCAAGAGATGCAGAAGCAAAGGCACAACACACTAACCAGTACTCACAAGTTACAAATCCAAATCTGAAAAGAATACCTTTTGCCAGGTGGGGGCAGGTAGTGCACGGCAATAACAGTCCACTACTAGTAAAAATACCACAAAGCAGTATAAAAAATTCATGCAGGTGTGGTGGATAGCAGGTTCACACTGCTGCAATTACTCTGTGGCACAATGAAAGGTATAAATAAAATAAAATAAAATAAATACAAAGAAAATATAAACAAAACAGAAAGACTGCCTTTTGCTCCCAGTTAATCTACCTACACCACAGAAACTCCCTCCCAAAAGCACACTTTACAGAACACAGACTGACTGTTCTAAATTAACATTCCTAATCCCACACAAACAATAAACACTCAATGATATGAGAACAGGAAGATTTCCTATAATCAATGTACTAAATTGTGAGCAAAGAAAATGGCTCAAAAGACTTTTTAACAGCTTTTAGAGGATTTGAATCGCAGAGCTCTGAGAGGAAACTGTCTCCATCTTCCACTATACACACGCTACCCAGAACTGAGGCTGTGCAGAACAATCTAGAGTCCATATGACCTGCAATCCCATAAAGCACAGCAAAATTCACCTTTGGAGCTCAAAAACAAGGTGAAGTGAGGCAAAGTACATTGATTTCAATGTACTTCACCTTAAATCTGGTGGAGACATGATTTAGGAAGGCGGAATAAAGCAAAGTCATTGTTTCAATGGACTTCTCATTCCCATTATGATGTGAAGTATGCCCGGCTTAGCATTGTGGAGTACTTCTGGATTCTGAGTTACTCCACAAATCACTTCATGGAGCTTAATTTTCGACCACTTCGCCCACCATTAATCCCGACATTCTCTCTAATTGTGAGACATGGCTCTGCCCAAGGTATAGGATGCTGCCATCTCCTTACCAGGTTACACTGTCTTCAAGCAAGATAGGTATACCAAAAGAGGAGGAGATATGCAATATATCTTAAAGACACACTCATGGGGCATGCTATGCCCTTGACCAACTTAGGGAACATGATTCAGGTACTAGCCATCAAAATCTTGCTTGGTACACATAACAAAGCTCTCATTGTGGCATTGGTTTGTATTGCACTCAAACACAATGTCTCAGGACTAATCTTAGTCTTGGACTGTATAAATAGCTTGAATTCCAGCTCTGAAATTATCATGTTGAGAGACTTCAATGTGAACTGGCTTTCCCCAGAAGCAAGCACCTATAAGGATGTTATATCAGCAGAACACTTCTCACAACTTGTTGAGACCCCAGCCTGAAAAAATTACAGGACAGTGACAAGTAACTTTACTGGATTGAGTACTCTCCAATCACCGCGATCACATATCAAAAGCAATTGTACTTCCAGATGCTAATAGTGACCATTCCCTATCCTGTGTAAATGGTTGAATAGATTCACTAAGCCTCCAGCCAAAACAATTACAAGTAGGATCCTAATCCATGGACATCTTGAGCCACTAAAACTACATCTACAAAACAAAGATTGGTCCCCATTGACTCTGCTGTTGATGTTAACACTGCATTTGATTATTTCATTTATCACTTCAATGCCGCCTGTGATATCCATGCCCTATAAAAATATAAAAATCAAGGCACTTGCAACACATGGATCACACGGGTTGCATTGATCTTATGAAAATAGAGATCACCTGTGGGACTGGGCAAGGGCTGCAGGCAGACAAGTGTATATTTAGCTTTATAAAAAAGCCAGGAGTGAGTGTAACCATGCCATCTGCACAGAAAGAACTGGTACTAGAAGGAAGTGCTCACCAGCTCCTGGAAGGATGGTAGGATGTTCTGGAGCAACATCAAGGATGTAGCAGGGAAGGATCCAAAATTGCCCTCTTCCATGCTCAAAATTGATGGTACCCTGACACTTGACCCCAGAACCATTGCTAATACACTTAACAATGCTTTATGACCTCAGCAATGTCCTTCCCCTGACTTCTCTGAAGTCTCCACAAATAATGACAATATAGAGAATCTGGTCCAGCCTCTGGCACACCACCATTCAATTTCAAGGCTGTTACTGTGAGTGAATCTAGAAGTTATATCCTAAAGGACTTTGGGAAATCAGTGGGATGCACTTAATCTTAAACTTGTCACCCTCATCTTTGAGGATATTTTATCACTACTAACTACATTTATTAACCTATCACTAATGCTATTCCAATTCGTTGACAAATGGAAATCCACCTTGGTGACCCCTTAGCATAAAGGTGATGATATGGTGCAAGCACGGGGAACTACAGACCGACCTCCATCCTCCCCTCTCTCAAAAGCCCTTGAACACATCATAGCAGATCAGCAGGTTGAGTACCTGGAAGAATACCAGTTACAATGCCCCCAACAACATGGGTTTAGAAAGGGCACAGCACCACCAAGGCACTTCTTGAATTCTCTGGCTTCATACACTACTCACTTGACCAAGGCTGTCTAGTTGGAGCAACATTTATAGATCTTACCAAAGGCTTCGATACAGTACATCACACACTTCTGTTCAAACATCTATCCTGCAAAGGGCTTTCAAAGGAAACCACAGATTGGTTTAAAAGTTACCTATCCAACTATTCACAACAGGTGAAGATCAATAATAACTCCTCTGACAGACTATCAGTCCTCTCAGGGGTCCCTCAAGAGTCCATTCTGGGTCCCTTCTATTAAGCATCTTCCTGAACAGACTCCTAGCACCTGTCAGGATCACATCCTTCTGTATGCAGACGATGCTGTAATCTTCATTAGCAATCACAACCCCAAGCTTCTTGAGAACAAGTTT
Organism: Neoceratodus forsteri; assembly: GCA_016271365.2. Lineage (NCBI taxonomy): Eukaryota > Metazoa > Chordata > Ceratodontiformes > Ceratodontidae > Neoceratodus > Neoceratodus forsteri. The sequence goes on from CM028137.1 coordinate 49,471,921, forward strand.
CAGCACAGTTTTGCTAATGTGGAGGAATGGTTTAATAGACACAAACTCATTCTCAATTACAAGAAGACCAAGGTTATGCTATGTAACTGCTTTTAAGCCCTTCTCCTACCCATGTGTGCCCTGTGCTTATCGTCTTCACTGGTACTAGTCTTTGTCTGTACTAAAACCTCATAGCTTGCAAAATGATTCTGTAACTAAAACTGCAAGTTTTTCCCTACCTGCTCCCTACTCCTCCTCCCATTGGCCACCCATCTTTATACTTACTCTCCTTACTTTTGCTAGCCATCCTTTTCCCTTAACCCTGCCTACCCCATATATCCTGTCTTTCCTGTCTATGATCATTATATGATGCTTATTTATGGCATATGCCAGTGTTAAGTTTATATACCCTACCTTTTACTGCTTGCACACTATGTACCAAATGTTCCTCAATGTACCCTGTTTTACAATGATGTATCTCTCTATGTAGCACCTCTCCTGAACTATGTGTGCAATTTAATACTTGTAATCTATGTTTGCTATATTAAGCAATGACCTTTTCTCTGTGTACATGCTTCAGGACCTCCTTGTGAATGAGCTTGCTCAATGGAGTCTTCCTGCAATAAACTTGAACTTGAACTATGGCTCGCATAACAAATATAGATCCCACCCTCTGACAATCAGTGATTGTGAGGGTACTCCCCTAGAGCAGATTCAGCATTTTAAATACTGGGGTCACCTTAGACAGCCACTATCCTACTCTCAACATAGTGACAATGTTGCCAAAGCTGTCAACATATGAACCGGATTGCTGCACAGGCATAAACATATCTTGACCACTGATGCTTTAAGGTTAGCAATCCACAGCGTCACTTCCATCATTGGATATGGGCTTGTTATTATGGTTTTGCCACCAACACATCCCTTGACACATATCCATGGCACTGCATAAGGCCTGTAGGCTCCTCACAGGTACTGCAAGACTCACACATACTGCGACCTCTATGCTCAGACAAGCTGTCTTCAGTTAAAAGACAGAATCAAATATCAGACTTATCTACTTGCAAAGAAAGTGAGTCTAGGACTCCACCACCAGAGGTTCAAGAAATTCTTCACCCTTCCATTCATCCTCATTGAATAAGGTGCTCCAAAAATCAGATCTTCCTGGTTCCCTGTTGCCATACTCCATACTACCCAAGGAAAATGATCTTTCTCCTACAGAGCTTTGCTCTGGCTAAACTCCTGCACTGTGACATTTTCTCAGTAGCCAAGCTTGGCCAGTTCAAACATAAACTCCGACAATGCCTAACTCCAATCAACAGCTGTGTTTGCATCCATTAAGTAACTCATATCCCCATCACTACCATCTTGCCTTAGCACTTTTACTCTGCCCCATTTAACGAGCACTGCTTCACCTGACTATCATTCAGAACTACTATCTCCATTCCTACTCCTCCCCTCTCTCCCTCTACACTCTTTTCCACATCCTAGCTCTATATGTCCTCCTTCCAGCTACCTCCTAGCCAATGCTCCTCCTCATCCCTTCTCCCTTCCTCGCCTCCTTCCCTCTATTCTCTTATTGTTTAGACAAGGCCTCCTGGCTGATTTTACTTTGTACATAGTTTCAGTGAGTGCTCCTACACCTGTTATTATAACTCTGCTTCCTGGCATACATTGTACAATGCCAGTTAAATTTCTTAGCCTGTATTTTGTAAATTCCATGCTTTATTTGTCATCCCTTATTTTATGTTAATACCTTGTTTATCTGAATGACGTGGAACCTATGTAAAAGCGCACCTGCTCTAAGGTGTTTTCATCAGAGATTTTAATAAATAAAAAAATAATTTTGATGACTTGTTTAACGTTTTCCAACAGGATCTGAATAGATGGAAATCTTTACTGGGCCCTATGGGGTAGACTACATGTTATTAAAATGAATGTGCTTCCTTTTATTTTATCCACTAAATATGCTTAATATCTTGCTCCCTTTCTTATGGGCTAAATGTATACACATGAGGATTTTGTATCTTATTTGAATGGGTGCCACCGAAAAGAGCTTATAATCGTTATCGGTGCCTACAGCATAGGTGGCCACTGGCTCCCACATTTTCTGTTTGCTATCTGGCCAGTAATGCCAGTAAATATCTTAGGTGGCTATTCAAAATCTGGGAGAAGCTGACTCCCCTACCTTCCTATTTGACTTGAGCTTGAGATAGATCAGATCAGGAAGGCTGATCTATCTCTCTCAGCTATGCTTTTTATTCCCTCTAAGTTCATTCCTGTATGTCTTTGAGACTCAGTTATAGGTAAAATATTTTCTTACGGGTCCATGTTCAGCTATGTATTATGAACTACAATTATTTTAAGAATGTTTCTCAGCCTATTTTTGACAATCCTAATTTTAAAGTAGATGGCAACGTGCTGACAGAAACTTAGCTACCCCAACTAGCTACAGTAAAGGTCTGTGGCTTGCTCCAAGATGGAATTCTCAGATCATGTCAGGATATTCTCACTACAGTGGTAGTTGTCAAATGTTTCCTACACTGAGGGTACCTTGAGGTACCACCGAGGTACCACTGAGGTAATTTGCATTGACTGTAATATGATCCTGATTCATTCTGCCTCAGTATACCTAGGTATACCTCAGTACTGTGAAACTTTTCTATGACTACCACTGTACCTACCATTTGCAAAATAAGTATGTATTTAAAGTATTTCAACTTAGACATGTTCTTTGCCACTGGTTTGGTTCTTTACTTTAGGATATAAACTCCAGTGAGTGCCTACAATCAGCCACTGAAATGGCATCCCAGCCACATGCAGTATTACGTTTATATTCTCTTTGTCTCCAGATTATTCACTAGTGCTATGAGGACTCCCCATATTGGAATGCAGTTTCCCTCAATATTCCTTTAGGTGGAACAAAATATGTGAAGACCTTCATGTTTACATTTCTCATGATTAACTCCATTTTATCCAGTTTCATATTTTGCATAATATCTATTTTACACTTCACAAATTACTTAAAATGGGTAGATTAAAATCTTCCTGTTGTACTAGATGTGGGCAAGTGATGGCACATTGTTCCACTTCTTCTGGGAGTACCCTAAAGTTTCTCCCTCATGGGATTTGATTAAATCTATTGTAGATCCTCTTTTTGGTTTAGGCAGGGTTTTCACCCTAAAGTCTGTATAGTATAGTTGGGGGATTACAGTGGGGTTGCTGTGAAGGAGAAAAGATATATTGCCTCGATCTCCCCCTCTGTTAAGCAGGTAGTTCTTCTTCACTGGTTAGACCAAACTTTGATTTTGTATCTCTCTTATTTAACCTTCATTAAGAAATAGCTAGTGTACATAATAGGCTTTTATCATAACAGAACACGGAGTAAACTGCACTCCTTGTACAGTGCTTAAACTTTAGCTGGAGCAGCACCAGTGTGAAAAGACTATGTCTTTTCCTGTAGGCACCTTTTTTGTTATCTATGTTATCGACATACTGTATGTAGTGGATCCTTGGGTTACTATGGTTTTAGATTATATTTAGTTTGTGTCATGCTGTTATTCACTTTGCTTTTTGGGTGGGTTGTCTGGGGTTTGGTTCTTTAATGCTGGTTGTTTATTGTATTTGTTAGGTTACATTTTAAAATCAATAAAATATATTACATTTCCCAAAGTATTATATAAAGCAGATTGCTGTCCATGAGGAATGGTGGCCCTTGCATGCTGTCATATTTTGGTTGCCAAGTTAGCCTGCTTAAAACCACTCTTGTGGATTGCTGTGCCAACAAGAACACTAGCATAATGAACAGACCATTCTTCATGGACAGCTGACTGATGTAATCTTTATCAGTGTTCTCAGACACAGCTGGGAACAGCACAAAGGATGGTGCATGCTTCATGGGGATGCCCTCTGCATCTATGGTGCATTGCTAACTGAATTGACTGGTGCAAAATGGGTTTCTGCCAACACCCAGCTTGTAACACAAACACTACATACCAATGCAAACACTGCGTGTCATTATGGTTAAGGTTGCTTTGTACTGGTTGAGCTGAGCACACTGCCAGAGAGTGATTTACCTTTGTCCTCGCTGAATGTCACTGGAGTGGAATACATTTACAGTGCTTTTAGCACATATTTCAACTTGTGGGCTCTCAGTTATGTTTGCACCATTGTTTTATATTGTTTGCAGGCCTTTGTGTGCTTCCATCATTTGTTTGTTCATGCACACAACCATCTGACATCATCCCCATCCCTGCTCAGCCCATCATGTTCCTGATTCCCCAGTGATCCAGTAGATCTTCCTCTCTACTTTCCTGCACTGCACTGCCCTAGTGGCTCAGTTGTCTCCCCAAAGAAAATAGCACAGCTTTTGAGCCAATGGGTGGCAGCCTACAGCTCTATGTCCGTATCAATGCCTGCTCCCAATATTTTCCTAGCTTAATGCATGCACAAACGGTGTATCTAGTCATCTTTTCATGTCACTTACTCTTCAGCATTAATAACATTTAAAAATGTTCTTTTCTGTTTTCAATAAAATTGAAGTCAGAGTTATTGCCTTGGTTTTTAATGTATGTACAGCAATGTGAAACATACAAACACACTGAGAATGCTGCTGCAGCTCACTGTGAAGTGGCCATCAACATGACAGAATCCTAGTGCTGTTTAACAAATGTAATCTTCGATCCAGTGAGGGTATATTCACTGCTTCACTCTCCATAGGCCATGGGCCAAACAATTGGAAAGAAGCCTATTACCCTCTTATTAAAAAGAAAACAGGCAGTTGACCAATAACTCAGATCCATCAACTGACATCCATCTTGGGTAAAATTATGGAACAAATACTAATAGACCATATTTTGGAAAATATAAAGGAAAGGGCTAGTAGATAACAAACAACATAGCTTCACTGGAGGTCATTCTTGTGTGGCAAACCTCATAACTTTGTATGAACCAATTACTGATCTCCTGGACCAAAATGTTCATTGTGATGTGGTTTATTTGGACCTTAGTAAGACTTTCAACAGAGTACCTCATAATAAGATGATTTTCAAGTTAAATAATATAAATATTGACAGCAATGTGGTATGATTGGTCTGTCACTGGTAACAGGAAGAAGACAAAGAGTGAGGGTCAGGAATGTTGTGTCTATTATGTCAATGTGATGAGCTGTGTACCATATGGCTCAGTATTGGCTGCCTGCTTTTCAACATGTATGTCAATGAATTTCACTACGGATTAAATAACATAGTTAACACACTTGTTGACAATAGAAACATTAGGACAGAGTCAGCAAACAAGTTGATAACACAGAGATACAAGCAGATTTAGATATCCTACAAATTGGGTGCAATATGGGAGTATGCAGTTTAACTTCTATTAAGGTTTAGTGATTCATATGGGTATCAAGAATGTGTTACCACCTACAAGCTGGAGAGGTGCAGAGTTAAAATCTGCCATTGAGGAACAAGACCTGTAGTTATAATCCAATCAAACTTCTCTTTTAGATCAAGTAGCTCTACAGCAGTGGCCAAGCACAAACAATTTTGGATGTATTAGAAGAAATTTTGTTAACAGGCAGAATGACATCATATTGCCACTTACAGATCCTTGCCTATACCATAGCTGGACTATTGTTCCCAGTTCTGGTCACCATACTTGAGGGACATACAAAGTGTTGAGAAAGTGCAGAGAAGAGTTACAAAAATTATTTATGGATGTGCATCTTTGGTTACAAAACTAGACTGACACAACTAGGTCTGCATACCCTTGAGATAAGATGTTTAAGGGGAGACATTATTTTGTATACTCTAATTAAAATGAAGAACTATTGTACTGCCAGATTTGGGTTTTGTCCTCAGGAATACTGGATATAATACTAGAGTCCACAACAAACAGATGCAGGGAGACCATACAAGACTAACAAGAAAGATTCCTCTGTACACAGAGAGTGGTCAAGTACTGGAATAGTCTGCCCTAAAATATTATTGATTCACCAAATGTCCAGTACTTCAAAATGCAGCTAGATGCCTTGATGGACACGAGAAGACAAGCAGATAATCACTGAATAGTGGAGGTGGACTAGAAGTGCCTTTGGTGCACATACACCCTTTTTATCTAAGTACATAGGTTTATTGACACTGTACTGTACATACTGTTCCTGTAAATATACATAATAACAAGATATGAATTTCTCTCTACACAGCAATGAAATCTCTAAATAATTATGTTCTCCCACATATTAGCATATTTATTGATTAATTTTCATCAGAAAGAAATTCTGAATTTTATGTTTTCAATGCTGTGGCTTAGGATACTCAGTAAACATAATGTCAGGATACAGATTCTGGAAATGAATCGAAATACCCCACCAATTGTGTTGTCTTCTGTCCTGAAGAATGCTTTCATTTTCTGCCTTTGCAGTTTACATGCTGTCTCATTAGTCTGGTAGGTGACATGAGTCCCTGATAGTAGTAGCAGAATACTGCAGAACCATAATCATAGAAGTCCTTCAAACAGAAGCCTGTTCAAAGATATTTGGAGTTGTTGATGGCAAGCCACTGTCATTACTTGTTATTCAGTTTCTTGTTCTTTATCCATTTATAAATCTATCAAGAAATTAAAGAGGATAACAACAAGCAAAAAATATTGAGCCAGTATTTATAAAGCAGGTCTGTGTAAGTTCTGTCCATCTGAGACACCTAGTACTCCAGAATTATTACATCAGTGCAAAGATGACCATTATGTATCGGAATGGAAAGAGTGGCCCAGATATTCAAAATGGTTGTGCATGGCGCAACAGTGTTGCACCATGACAACCCACTGATGCGCCCTGGGCCGATATTCAAAGGGAAAAGTGCACGCACGACAAATCCTGATGTGGGAGCACATTAGTAATGTATGCAGGCACAGGTGAGGGGCGTGCCACACTAACCTGCACAGCCCGATATTCAGCCGGGATGTGCAGAGCCATGCATGCGCAACTCCTACTTGCACCTGCACAAAGTTAAGCCCCAAAAAGAACAAATTATGGCCACCCACAGGTGAGCTGCCACATTGCAGGGCGCAAACGGCAGCTGCCACCTGTGGTGACCACCTGAGTTCCTGCCACACCTGGTGGCACCCCCATGCCCCATTGCGGGCATCTGTTTAAATAAACCCCCATCCAATATGCCTGGTGGTCCAGTGGACCGCAATGTGCCGATAAATGGGCATCTGTTGTAATACAAGAGAACCCCCATCCTATATCCCTGGTGGTCCAGTGGACGCGCTATGTGCCCGATCGCAGGCATCTGTTGTAATACAGAAACCCCCGTCCTGTATCCATGGTGGTCCAGTGGACCGTTTCTGCTCGATCGTGGGCATCTGTTTTAATACAGAAATCCCCGGCCAACATTCCTGGTGGTCCAGTGGACTGCACTCTGCCCAATCATGGGCATCAGTACAACAGAAAATGTCCTATTACCTGGTGGTCTAGGGTAGCCCCTCCCAACCTGCCCACTGGGCCCCACTGCCTCCCCCGGTCAGCTGGAGGTGGCAGCACCCACCACCTGCGCCCGCCGCCAGCGGACTGACACCTCGGTAGGGCTGCACCCATTGGTTCACAGGTCTAATGGGCATGTAGCTCCATACGATTGGCACATTCCAGATATGTGAATGAAATATATCTGAATGTGAAGAGCGGTATAGCTGCGCGCCCATTGGCTCACGCTAGAACCAATGGCCGCACAGCCACCAAGGTGTCACTTGGTGGCGGCGGGTGGCAGGCAGGTGGTGCTGGCGTTCACTGCTGACCGGGGGAGCGATGGTGGGGGCCAGTGGGCGGGTGGGAGGGGGGTACCCTAGACCACCAGGTAATAGGACTTTTCCGCTGTACTGATAACCGTGATCAGGCAGAGTGAGGTCCACTGGACCACCAGGATGTTGGCTGGGGGAGTTCTCTGTATTAAAACAGATGCCCGCGATTGCAGAAACGTCCACTGGACCACCAGGGATATAGGATGGGGGTTCTCATATTACAACAGATGCCCAGCGATTGGGCGAATTGGTCCACTGGACCACCAGGGATATAGGACTTTTTATCTTTACAGATGCCGTGATTGGGCTGCAGGGGCGTCGGTCTGTAACAGCTGCTGCCTGGCAGGGCACCAGCCTGAAATCGTCAGGGATGCACACCTGCATGCAAATGGGATGCAAATGGGTCATAATGACATGCAAATGGCCCTATTGTGCCTTGATAAATTATGACCCCATTTGCATGTCACCTTTTGAATATTGCAGGTGTTGTGAATGGCGCAATGGCACTGCGCTAGTGCATCTCCATGCTCCCTCTGGCCACTTGTGCTGGCACAGTGCCACTGCGCCATGCACAGTGGGGGTGGGTAGGTGCGATATTCAAGCTGCTGAGCCATAGCGCAGCTCGGTGAATATCGCCCAGGCCACACCCCGCAGCCAAGTGCTGAGCTGCACCCAGGCTTGCGCCACAGCCTGGCAGCGTTTGATATTCAGGCCAGTGTCTCAGTAATTTGAGTAAAATAGTCATTCATTTGTATCCTGTTTTTCTGCAATTCAGCCAATAACAAAGTTGTTGATAATTTTGATTTTTTCAATACTGGAGCCTACCACTCATCCTATAATTGTCGGTGAAAGCAGAGATAAACTTGTTTTGCTTTTTATTTTTCTTTGTCCTCCTACCCTGTCAGCTCACAGTGACCCACAAACCCTTTCCCATTCCCCATCTCTGCTACCATGTCATAACTGCTTAATCTCTATGGAGGGGCTGGTGGTGGAAGGACCCCCAGAACAAGGTCCTGTGGCAGATTTTATCTTTCACAGATGACAGGGTAGATATTGATGAAGGGATCGAGAGATGTATAGGCATCAACAAAGGCTTGAGAGGGTGGTCTAAGGATTAGGTGACAAAATTCAACGTAAAAAATACAAAATGATCACCTACTCAAAAAAGAACAACATACTGGATGGGAGGGTTCAACTGAGCACTATATAGAGTAGAGGGACCTGGGAGTCATCATTAGTAACTCACTCTATCAAGCCAATGTAACAAGGCCTATAGTAACAATGGGCTCTATGCACAAAAGCCTGTAAACTGTGTGCAAATGCAAGGTAATGTGGTCACACAGCTATGCACCTAAGCCAGCCAAAAACAGATGGCATTCACAAAGACATGTGGTAGCCAAGGCAGAGGAGTTTTCAGTAGATGTGTACAGTGCCACTCACAGGGACAGTGGGGTGCACAGTATAGCTGCCTACAGTATGAGCTCAGAGGATCTATTCTTGGGGTATTGTTCAACATTCGGGAGATTTTGACAAGAGTGTGGACAAGAGCCTTAATATTAAGGTGCAAAAAAATCACAATAATATCTTTCAGTCTCTAGCCACTGGGGAACATAGCCAGAGGCAATCATCCAATGGGTCTCTAAACCTCAGATAAAATTGGGTGCAATGAATCTCTAAATAATAAAATAAATGTTGGAAGATGAAGACCCTTCCGTTTTGATGCCATTAATTTTTAAAAGGCTTTCCTGGGTGATTTTCCTCACCAGAAAAATGAACACAGTTCTATTAATTGTTGCCTGTGCCTGTCACAGAGCCTGTTGCTACTGAGAAGGACAGACCTGCAAAGAATGATGAGAATGCCAACTTGTTTCCCAGACTCTGATGTGGCTGATGTGTCAGATGTGGCAGTAGTAAATTTTATTCATACAGAATTTACACCATTAGGGCTATGAATACCCTTTTCAGGTGCATCTGTTTGTTACAAAAAGTCATAAATACATAAGCAAATAAATAAACAATACAATAACAATAGAGGATATGACATAAATACTTACAATTTAACATTAAAACAAACAATGACACAGATCCCTCATGGGAGCCTGAAAGAAATGGCCAAAACAGGGAGTAACAGAACATGTCTTTCCTGTTGTCTTAATTGCTATAAACCGTAAAAAGACCCCCCTAGCACTGCTTCACCCCACAACATAATGAAGAGCAAATGTTCTCCTTTACTATCCCAGTCATCTTGGCACCAAGTAAATACAAGGTCCCATAAATCCCTAGTGTTGGATTTTATGTATTGGACCCATCTGATGAGACAATGGCAACTTGCCAACTGTGTCAGACCAGAGTTAGTAGGGATAAGAAGGGTAGTCAGCAACTGGACAGGTGGGCAACACACATACCTTAAAACAGGCACCCAATTTGGTGGCGTCAATACGGAAGGCAGTCAGTGGCAGTGGTTCCTGTCCATCCAAATCAGTGGGTAATGTAAGCCAAATACACCAGGCACTACATGAGGGAGTTGAGGTGCAGGTGAGGAGGAGAAACATAGAATGTGATGGCAGATAAGGATCACTTGACCTACCTAGTCTGCCCATTTCCCAACCTAATGGATATGCTGCAGATCCTAGTTAACCAACAGCTTACTTCCTCCTACTCCCCACTAGAATTGCCTTATGTCTGTCCCATGCATTCTTCAATTCCCCACTGTTTTGACTCAATGACCTCTTCAGGAAGGCTGTTCCATGCATCCACAACCCTCTCCATGAAAAAATACTTCCTCACATTACTTCTGAGCCATCCCTCTCTATCTTCAAATTATGCCCATTTGTTCTTGCATATCTTTTTCTGAAAGATGCTACCCTCTTGGACTTTGTTGATTCCTTGAGGTACTTGAACATTTCTATCATGTCCCCTCTCCTCCTTTCCTCAAGAATAGACATATTAAGCTCTTTTAGCCTCTCTTGGTATGTCTTCTGGTGCAGACCCTGCACCATTTTAGTGCCCTCCTCTGAACAGCCTCCATCCTCATTTCCTTGTGGAGATGGGGTCTCCAGAACTGCTGCAGGAGGACATGTATGTGGTACTGGATGAGGAGGATTCTGGAAGTGGGACAAGTAGTGCTCCTAGCAGCAGGACTCCACACCAAGTGAAAGTGTGATTGCTACCACAGTCATGAAAAACAAAAAGGCACTGACATGTTTCGTGCAGCACCTGTGATTACCATTGGTGATGCCCAGTCAAGGAGCACCCATTAATGGCACAATCAGAAAGCTGTTTGGTACACCACAGGAGCATCACTGGGCAAGTAGGCCATCTCCTTCTTCTCAGTTTCATTAACTCAAGTATCCAGTAGCAGGCAGCAGTACATACACATTCTGGAAAGTACTGTAACTGAAATTATAAAACAACAACAGGAAATATTGACTATTACATCAGGCACAATTTACACTGAAAATGCCCACACCTCTGTCAAAGCTAAATTAAATAATAATTACCTTGCAAGGTGCAATACCATGGTTACAGCTGGATGGTGATTGACCATGGCCATGGGTTAGTCAGTCATCATCATTTGCTCGTGGAATCCAGCCCTCACCTGCAAAAATTACAGGCATAAGGAATATCTGTAATGAAGAAGAGCAGAGACAGTGATTTACAATCAATGTATCAATGGCACAGAAGCAAAGTCCCTCCCCAAAAATACTTACCTTCTTGGTAGGCAAATGTGAATTAAAACAACATGTATGTTGTATCTGTCCGGCAGCAGCAGTATGATGTCATCAGCACCCATAACTGAAAATGAATGAAAGAGCAGTGTGAACATATTAGCCTTTGACCGGTACCAGTAACCCATCCCAAATATAAAGAAATAAAAAAAAACTTACATTTGCACTATGTGTCAGCATCATAATTCCAATTCTGCAGCGAGCAAAGTCCATATCACTGCAGCAGTAAGGCACCATTTCCTAAGCTATGCCCTCCATTCTCACTGTCAACACAGCAACTTGATATTTGTGTTGTGTTACTGGGATGGGTGATAAAAGTTCAGCCTTGCAGAACTACACAGCAATGTTTAACTTCTCTTCAATTTTTCTAATGCTGTTTTCCCAACTTCTATGGGAAATGCAGCAGTAGTATTGGCAGCAGGAATATGGTTTCTCTGTGGGGACACAACTTTCATGTCTGACTGGCATAGAGGTGGCAGCGTGGTGGTGGTGGCAGGCCCTCAACTCATAACTAACAGAATCATGTTTATCTTACCTTGCAATTTTCTCATGTGATTTTCAATGCCTTGTCTGGTGTGTGCAGGAATAGTATTTAGTGGTTTCTCTCTGAGGACACAACTTTTCATGTCTGACTGGCATAGAGGTAGCAGAAGTGGTGGTGTCGTGGTGGTGGTGGCAGGCCCTCAGTCCATAACAACCAGAATCATGTTTATCTTCCCTTGCAATTTTCTCATGTGATTTTCAACACCTTGTCTGATGTGTGCAGGAAGAATATTTACCTAGGGAATGGTTTCTCTTTAGGGACACATGTTTTCATGTCTGACTGGCATAGAGGTGGCAGCGGTGGTGGTGGTGGGGTGGTGGTGGCAGGCTCTCACGCATAACTAACAGAATCATGTTTATCTTACCTTGCAATTTTCTCATGTGATTTTCAATGCCTTGTCTGGTGTGTGCAGGAACAGTATTTAGTGGTTTCTCTCTGGGGACACAACTTTTCATGTCTGACTGGCATAGAGGTGGCAGCGGTAGTGGTGGTGGGGTGGTGGTGGCAGGCCCCAACCATTAACTACCAGAAGCATGTATCTTCCTAGCAATTTTCTCATGTGATTTTCAAAGCCTTGTCTGGTGTGTGCAGGAACAGTATTTACCTAGGAAAAGTGGTTTCTCTCTTGGGACACAACCTTTCATGTCTGACTGGCATAGAGGTAGCAGCAGTGGTGGTGGTGGTGGTGGTGGTGGTGGCAGGCCCTCAGCCCATAAGGACCAGAATCATGTTTATCTTCCCTTGCAATTACTGTGTACAATACTTGATATTTGTGGATAGTGAGAGGACACATAAATCACTACAAACAAAAGGAAGAAGGGGTCCATGTGTAAAGATTAAAGAGAGTGGCTAAGATTTTGGTAATGGCTTTTAAAATACACTAGTCCATTACCTTATGCTTGCAACACTCATTTGGGCACAGAAAGGATTTTTTCATTAAGTTCACTACAGATAGGAAGAGATTGAAAATTGTGCTGAGTAGATAGCCAGTTGAAGTCTTCCACTTCCCGGTCAGCCGGCCCTGGCCCAACAACTCATTCAGATGTTTTGTGATGTCTAACCAAGCAGCGGGAAGGTGTGCACATGGAAGTAAAGGAGGGCATTTTCTGAACTGTTTGATGCTGTATATACTAAAGGAATCATTGACATACCATATTTCACCATTTTGAAGCTGTCCCCAATTAGTAGCCACCTCCTTTTAGAAGCTGCAGTGAAAAAAAACATTGTTAATAAAAGCCACGGCTCCTAAATGGGATGAAACAGTGAAATCGGTAATGTGGTCAATTGGACAAAGTGGTTGCACTTCTATTTAGTTCTCATGTTCAGCTTTATATGTAGCTGACAGAGAAGGTTGTTTATTTTATGAATTAAAAGAGAATGATTGGGGTTCACATGGTCAGAGTTACAGCAGGCAGTAAGAGGCAGAGATGCTTTCAGGTGGTGGATCAGTGAGATGCAAGCAAAAGCGGGCATAGAGAACTGTAAGTACCAGTAAAGACCATATTTAAAGTGGTGTTTCCAATAAACTGCTGCACAGTTAAGCTGTTGATGTGGGAGATTTCCAAATTATTGTAATTACACAACTCAGAGACACCTCAGAACAACTAAAGCTGATGGCCGCTTGGGTGAGGACATGAGAGTAACTAGTCGGGACTCAGAGAAGTATTTACTAGTTTTCTTACAGTTAGTGCAGTTCTCAGTTCTCAATGCTATTTCTATCTAACAAGGGCAAGTTTACATTTGAACACCAGGAGTGAAGCTATCATAAAATAAGGATGTTGGATGGCAGCTTATGAATTAAAGCCACCCTTGAATAGAAGAGCCCCCATTTAGAAGCCACTGCTCAAAATAAAATAATGTAATATAGGCCACAGCTTTTAAATGGTGAAATACGGTAAATGAAAGTCACAGCCCAACTAACAGGGGCCTTATTGCTTGAGCAATGTCTTTTATTTAAAACCAAGGTTGCGTTAACATACATAAAACTGTTTCAAAATTTCAGCCATTGACTTCTATGTGGCACACTCCTGTGTTCTGCCTGGTTAGAGATCTTAAACTGCCTGAGCATGGGGGTGGGGCCAGCAGGTCAGCAACTGAAGGGGTTGCCTGGCCATCTCTTGAGCACAATTTCTGATCACTGCCCCCATACTTGACTTAAGGAAAACATTCCTTTCTGTACTAAAATGGCTATCCCCATAAGAAGGAAATGAGCTTGTGAAGCAGCTGCAAGTTGAGGGACTAGCTGAACAATTGAGCAACCTCGATAGACCGTGAGGCCTGTTTCTGCTGGCATTTTGTATGTTCATATATATTTAAAATGTCATTACGAAATCTTAGACATTTCCTTTAAAGAAAACACAGAACGGAAAGGGACAGGCCATGGTCATCATAGAAAGGTGAATGCTTAACTGTACATGAGGATAAAATTAAGGAGTGAGCAAGTGAAAGGATGGAATGAAATATGGACCTCAACAACTTATAACAGTAACACAAAAAGTTTAAAATAGATATTTGACAGTAATTAAAAGAGGCTAGAGATTAAGTATAGAGAGAAAAGAATGATTTTTATGACTTTTTATAAATATCTTGGGGTGGCAGAGTGTGTACACAACAAAGGGGATAAATAGGGTTATAGCATGGAAATAATAAACAACAAATAATAAAATTGCCAATATCACAAAACAGCATGAGTCATGATGACAGCAGTCACACTGTCAGACTCATCACACACAGCACTACTGCCACTGTTTGTGGACCACACCACCACACAGCTCTGACAGACAGTGAGAATCTTCTCATGACTAGACATAACATTATCCAGCCAATTTCTCACTTCCTGCTGAATCTGATTGAAGTTCTGGTGCAGCTGTTGCACCTCATCCCACAGTACTGCACATCCCTCTGTGTGGCGGTGCAGTGAGATCCATATCACCTGCTGCCACTGCTGCCTGTCTTGTCTGTGGTGGATGACTGCTGCATTCCTCCGACAGCCAACATGCCGACTCACAGCAGCATGATGGACCACCTCATGCTGTTCTCTTACCACCACTATGTGCTCCACCCACCTAACGCTCCTTCACCTGCCACTCTGCCAAGTGGTGGATCCAGAGGTGTGTCTGTGGACTGCTGGTCCCAAGATGGCTGCCTTGTTTCACCCACCTTACAGTGTGACCACAGACCTTGCAGATGGCCACCGATTCAACTGCAGAATCTACATCAAAGAACTCCTCCACAACAGATCACCCAGGGAAGGAGGAGAACCAGATGCTATAGTAGCAGGGTGCTGGATATTGCCACGGTGGTTGAGCTGCTGGCGGTGGCACTGGCAACAGGGACCAGGGACTGGGATGAGACACCGTTGACTGCTGCTGGAGGGGCCTGAGGATCCGGCAGCTGCTGCTCCTGCTGCTCCTGCTGCTATGGAGCAGCAGAACTCCCAACCTGATCTTTGGGGGCTCACTCACTCTTCTTTCAAATGCTCTCCTGTTGATCCTAATCCTAGCTGCCCCATCCTGTCTGATCTCCTTACCACTTCTTTCCATTTAAAACAAAAAAAATAGAAATAGGAAAAGGAAACCACACACACACACACTACACACCCTACACTTTCTAAACTATACACATGCACATTAACAAAATGTTTTAGTGCAAAATAAAGATAAATAAAGATATCAATGACAAACACAGGTGAAAATAAAATTAGAAAATGTATAAAATTAAATATTTTAAATAGGGTTGGTTTGCTAGGTAGCTCTGAGATCTGTTGCTGTCTGTTGCTTCACTCAGCTCTGAATGACGAAATTATACTGATTCCTGCCTGACTGGGGCCTCCTGTGTGAAATGCAGAATATGAATCATATGAAAACACTTTTTCCCCAAGAACTTCGAAGTTAGGAACAAAGTCAAGTTAACAGTCTAAGTTAACATCAGTTACACATAGAAACATAGAATCTGTAGGCAGATAAGGACCATACAGCCCACCTAGTCTGCCCATTTCCCTACTTGTTTTGGCAATCCTTCTCTCATCTGGACTGCCTATATGCAAGGATTTGTCATTAAAAGGCAATTTCACAAAATTTTTCATGGGGTGAATTTGGCTGACTTCGATCGAACTCATGCAGCGAGAATAAAACCGCATCATCTCTACTCGCCACTGTGATGACCGCACAGTATAACTGCTGTTGACTTCCGTCTTACTATACTTGTCTCCTGAGAAGAAAAAGATAAATTATTTTGGCTCACTTTGGCCACCATGGCACACTGTGTACTGTACTGTTCCTGTGAAAAGGAGAAAAAAAAATTAGTGATACTTACTGTTACAATAGTGCTGCAGGCTGTGCTGTTTATTGGCTGGTATGTGCCACTGAGATGTTGCAGGAAGACATTGCATAACTCCTTTCTGTTTCCTGAGGGCTGTCTGGCTTTAATGCTGCCTTCATCAGTCATCCATGTGAATGGGGAAACCTACAGGAGACAAAAGGAAAGAAAGAAAGCACTTTAAAGTCTTGATGAGTAAAGTGTAAGGTATTTTGTCCTCTGTGAGGTTGGAGACTGGAGTCACCCACCACCACTGAGGATAAGAAATATGAGCAACAGTGAAAGTGACTTACCATCACAGCAGACAAAGACAGGCCTTGCTGGAGCTGAGGTCTTGCTGCCTTGATGAGCTGGCTGGCTGGTGGGTCTGCTTGAGTATCCTGTCGTACAGTTCCAGATTGGACTGCTGCATCAGAGTTGTGATGCCACCATCCCCAGTATCGATTCTGGATTCTCTGCAAAGTGTTTTAGCTGCTCCACATGATGTGGATTGCCAGTTCCAAATCCAGTAGTTATTATTTCAGAGCAAACATTGTATTCATTTATGTGTTTTTAAGTTAGAAATTTGCAACTGTACCATAGGACAAAGCCAAACAGTACTTCCCAGGGTCAGGACAATTTTTGCATCAGTGTGAAGTGGTGGCCCATACTGTTTGTGGCTGTATAGGTCCCAAGAAGGCCACAGGAGGAGAAGAAGGCAGTGCTGTGTCTTGCTGGCTGCAGCAAGCATTCTCTAGACATCACATTCAGGTGGTGGAGGCAGGTAATCGATTAGGACAAGGCAACTGCAGCACAACTATTGGGGATGGGGAACAGTAAATGAAAGTAACAGAATTGTGAATCATAAAGTGAATGATCATACTGATGTGTGGAAGGAGGAATCAACACATCTTTTGTGCTTCCTCCTAACTGAGTAAACAGCCCTCACATTCTAGACTGGAGCTGTCACCAGAAGGAATTCTCTCTCCATTACCGCTTCATCCACCTTGGTGGTAGAAGACAATTTGCTAATGCCAGCGACACCTTGCTCTTCATCTTCATTACAACCACCACCACCTCCATGTGGTAGGAACATGGACATGATTGTCTTGTGTGTGAATGTGCCCTTCATTCATTTTAATAAATTTGAACAAGCCAACATTTTGGTGAAAGATTGGTGCACCTGTCTCACACAATGGCCCTAGCCAAACTGAATACAAGCTTTACACTGACACTTAAGGGTGGTCAGCTGAGGTATTTCATTGCAACCAAGGTCAGTGCTGACCACTCAGTGACTTTGATGCTCCAGTATAGCAAGTGCTCGTTGGTGGTGGTCAGGTGCCTTGTGTCCACCAATGTCATCTATCATGTGTTGCACTGCTCTCAGTCCTGCTGCCTCATCAGCCTCCTCCTCCTCCTCCTTTTCTTCCATGACTTCAACTTCTACCTGATCTAAGACATCCCAAATGGGATTTGGCAGTTTCTCTTTAACTTGCATTTTTCTCAGCTCGCTTCCCATGCGAGGTGGTGGTACAACACACAGTCTCTGTGGAGTTTGATTTTGTGCCTTAGATAATTGTGTCTTTAGTATCTGTGACTCATGTAGCCTTCTTATAAGAAGACGGTCAACTTTTGGACCTGATGATGCCCACCTTCAAGTACTGATGACAGCCCATGTTTATAGCATGGGTCCAGCATGTGTCAATCACAAAATCTTTAGACACATGTCAGAAATATGTATTGCAGTCTAAGACCTGGAGAATGTGTTCCACTAAGGCACAACTTCCAGTGTCACCACCTGCCTCCAACACTTAGATACAAACATATGAACATACAAAGAAGCCAGCAAAGGAAGGATATTTGGTCTACCAAATCTGCTTATATTGCAGGGTCCACAGCTTGAGCTAATGTCTCTGCCCTCCCTCCTCCCTCCCCACTCCTCCCATCCTCCCTACCCATGATCCTTACCGTCCACCTATGCCTATCTCAGCCTCTCTTAAATCTGCCCACTGTCTTCAATGAGATGACCTCTTCCAGCAGCGCATTCCAAGTGTCCACCACTCTCTGTGAAGAAGTGCTTCCTGACCTCCTTCCTAAACCTCCCACCCTCCAGCTCTAGACTGTGCCCCTCGTGTTATGGTTGCCACTCAGCTTAAAGAGACTCTCCTTATCAACCTTATTTATCCCTTTCAAGTACTTCAATGTCCCAATCATGTCCTCTTTCTCCTGTCTTCCAGGAAGTACACGTTCAGTGCCCTAAACCTCTCCTCATGATCTTACCGTGCAGACTGGCTATCACCTTTGTAGCCCTCCTCTGGACCTTCTTCAGCAGGTTAATGTCCTTTTGAGGTGTGGGCACCAGTACTGAACTCCATATTCTAGATGCAGCCTTACCAGTGACCTGTACATGGGCAGTATAACCTCCTCTCTCTCCAACTATTAATCCCCTAGATATGCATTCCAGCATCTTGTTTGCCTTTGCTGCTGCTTTCTTGTACTCATGGAGTGCTTGGGGTCACTAGTGATCATTACTCCCAGGTCCTTCTCCTCCTCTGATGCAGATACTCGGACTCCACTCAGGTAGTACTCTGTCCTGGGATTCTTGGTCCTAATATGCCTAACGTTGCATTTCTTGGCATTGAAGCCAAGCTGCCAGATCCTGGACCACTCTCCAGCTTTTCCACTTGCCAAACATTCACCGTGTCTACCCATGTGGAAGTGGAATTGACTGATACAGGCAGTGCACCACTCACTGTCTGAGCTGCATGTCTGAATGGCCTGAGAATCATGATCAGGTGGTACATTTGGTGCCACTCCTCTGTTGTCAGAGACATGGATACTCCAGCTCTGTCATGGTTTGTATGTAGCAGCAGATATTTAGATATGGCTTAAGATTGCTTGTGCAACTGCTCGATCATGTACAGTGTTGAGTTCCATCTGGTGACTAACTCCTTGTCTCCTTAGGGTGTGCTACTACCACTGCTAGACACTTGGTAAACACCCTTGGAGCAGAGGCAAGGCCAAAAGGCATGGCTCTGAACTGTTAGTGGCCTGATGGCAATCTGATTATGAGGTACTTTCTGTGTGATTGCCTTATAGGGATGTGGGAGTAAACATCCTTTAAATCCAAAGATGCTAGCCCGTCCCCTTCCTGAGTGTAGGGAGGATGGTAGCAAGAATGACCAGTTTAAAAGTCTGAGATCCATCATAGTAGGCACACAAATCACCCTTCAGCACTACCCCTGCTATTGGGGATGTCTCCCATCTGGCCACTCTCCCCATTACAGCAAAGCATGGGTACTAGCTGTAGTCATGGAGGCGAAAGGGCTCTCCTGTTAAAATGGAGGAACCCCTCACCCCTACAATTTCACACTGGCGTGCGGCTATAGCTAGACTGGCCATCTTTGAGAGATTCACAGCAGCAGCCAATGGTAAACTGGCTGGTTATCACTGTAAGTGGGATGCATACTTGCACTCGCATAACTGTATGGTTGTACCCCCTGTTGCAAAACTCCCTGTTGGTTAAAGATGGGCTAGGATAACAGACAGGGTCCCTATCTTTCCGAGGGAACTCATGCTTTTGTTTCCCACCACTGCAAGTTGTGTTTCCTGATTATCTCCCACCTCACCTGCTACTCCTCGGATAATTTTCCATTTCTTGATTTGGTTGCTACTCCTACACAATAGTAAGCTGGTCTAGTTTATCTTGACTAGCTGCTTTTTAACTTATCACTTTTAAGGTGCGCCTATGCTACTTATAATATGATGTTGATAGGCAATGTATAGATGGTTTTGAAATCTATTATGTAATTTCAGATGCATGAAGATAAGCTGTTTCTTTCTTAAGTCAGGTACATTGACACATGGTGTATAGCCTGGTGGAAAACTAATGTCTGAATGTAATTGGACTGGCTTATTGTTGATGTAGATGGTACTGTTATATGTACTTTATCAATGCTGTGTTAAGCTTGAAAATTAATAAATGTTACATGATAAAAAAGAAAAGTGTGGAAAACTGGGTAGCAAAAGGAAAAGTGTGCCTAGACATTGGAAATGCTTCCTGTGAACTGAGATACTTGTTGTGCTTAATGGCCATGAAAAATAGTTGAAATGGGCTCCCCACTGTGAGTCAGTTGGAAAAAAAAGTGTGGTTTTGTAGTTTAAAATTTGCCTGCTCGACGATCGCCATGAGGAGAAGAGCACGAGAGAAAGAGGCTCATTTGCATGGCGTCGAGTGATTGGTGACACTGCAATCAGTCCTGCCCCAAAGCCAGCTCTAAAGCGACTGCACAGCATTCGAGAGGGAGAGTGAGAGAGTGTGCAAACTGGCTTTACCAGGAGGAGCGTCATGGTGACTGAAAGCACTGTAAAAGACTTACATTAAATGGAAGAGATTTTCCATTTGGTGCCAGAAAAAGAAATAGACTGCTGCCAGGCTGGCTTGTCAGTCACCCTAGAGTATATGGCATGCCTTATTTCTCTCTGCCTTAGACCTTCCACCCTCAAAATACACTTATCAGCTGTCTCTGCTTACCTCTGAGCTGGTAAGGGTCATCTCCAGCAGCTAATCAAGTGTTTGAAGTTATTCAAGGGTCTCATGCATTTGTATCCCTTTCATAGGGAACACACCCCAGCATGGGTACCTCAATATGTAAATTGGCCATCTAATGCAACCACCATTTGACCCCATATCTTCATGAGAGCTGAAGCAGCGACATAGAAAACAGTGTTCCTGGTAGCCATCACTTCAGTTAGGAGGACCAGTGTGCTCGGCCTTGGCCACCGAGCCAGATTACATATCAGTCCATAGGGGCAAAGTAGTCTTCAGGACTGTCAGAAAATGTCTGCTTAGGGTGGGGTCGGACTTCCACTTGACTCAGTCCATTACTTTGCCAGTCTTTTTACTGACCACTGTAGTTCAGGGGAATGTTGACTGCACAGCCTAGATGTCAAGAGAGCTAACAGCTACTACTTGGATCACACAGAGGACCTGATAGGGTGAGTGGGAAAATGCAACCCTGCCTCACAGAGATCTATTGCCCACAGGATTGTTGCTTGTATTCAGTTCGACTACAGCAAAGTAGGTAGAGAAACCCTGCAGGCCTAAAGGATCTCTCACAAGAGGTTCAGCTGCCTCAACAGCAGCTGCAAGAGATATACCTTTGTTGAAATTGGTAAGTCAGCTGCCTGGAAAACAGTCCACACCTTTACCAAATACTAAAGCCTGGATACCCAGGTCAGAAGTGATGCCGGGTTTGGCACATCAGTACTACATATCCTGTTTCCTGAATAGTTCTCTACCCTCCTCCAAAGGTACTGCTTGGGTAGTCTGCATATGTCAGAATACAGTAAGATTTCCTAGGGTTTGAAGAAACATTTCTTGCAATAGTAATCTTGTTTCTGCTAAGGGAATCTTACTGTATTCTGAGCTCTCACCCTGCCTCCCTCTAGAATCTACGGGCACTGCAGCACAGCTGTCCATGTTGTTGTAAACCCTTGAGAGGTTCTGTTGTTGGGCTTAGTGATATGAGTCTTAGTGTTGCCTACATTTTTAGTCAGGGGGGTTTGTTGTTAATTGTTAATTGTTTATTTAATTGTTAAAGTTAGTATAGATAGCTTATTAGTATTATGCTCCGTAAGACTCTGACAGTTGTAAAATGTTTACCAGGGACAGAGATTTGAAAACCGTGCATGAGCCCAGCATTCCATCATTAGCATAGGTTCTATTAACCATTTCAGCTCCGGGCAGTACAATTGAAGGACAATACTTCATATATCAGAATACAGTAAGATTCCCTTAGAAGAAACAAGATTACTGTGGGTAACGTTTCTTATGAGCCTAATCTGCCTTCCGCCCTGATCTCCAAGCTTACTTGGTCAAGATTGCTCTTCCTACCTTGACAGAACCTCATCAGGCATGCCTTACATAGCCTTTATAGCAGCAAGAAATTTTAGACACCATAAAAGCTTTTACGACTTGATATGGATCCAGGGCCAGATGGTCTTACTCCTAATTTTACGTTTTGCTGATGAATGAGTTCATTTGTTGCACTGGTTCTTTCTTTCCTTATATGACCAGGGCATTCAGATGGTAATCTTCTTGAAGTCATGATTGTTTTGTTGCTTACACCGGTAAGCCCTCTGATAATGTTGCCAGTTAATCTCCTATCTCACTTTTGAATTATGATGTCAAAATTTTGGCTAAAGTATTGGCTACTAGGATTAATGCAGTCTGGGTGGGGTTTAAAACCATGAACAAGTTGGCTTTATGCCACCATTTTCCTCAATTTGACCATTTATTCAAATGATCCCATATTTTCTCCGTGTCCAGGAGTCTGGCATTCCCATGGGCCTGGTTTCCCTGAGCACGAAGAAAGGATTTGACAGGGTTAACTGTGCCTTTTGCTTGTTACCTTAGAATAATTTTCTCCCCACTTCTATTCCTTCAGTGGCTTTGGGTTCTGTATTCATGTCTGAGCACCAACATTTATTGTAATGGGGTATTTTCCTCAACATTTCCCTAATTCTCTGGGAGTCAGTAAGGGTGCCCTCGTCCACCTATGTATTCAGCCTATACGATTAGAAACCCTTGCTGCAAAATGTAAGAGTAACCCCCATCTGACAGGTTTATGAAAGAAGGTTCAAACTTGTGGGAAAGAGACCGCACCTATGCCAAGGCAGCCACGGAGACACAAAATCTTCCAGGAATACAGTCACTCCAAACCAGGGCATAAATACTGAAATGGCATATCATGAGAGAGTTTTCTCAATAAAGTACTGATTCTTTAATACAAAATGATTTAAAACATGGTGGTCACAGTAAGATACATACAACTGCTCCTCCTAGTACTTCCTGTTACAACGTCCTACATCACCTGATGTGTTTCGCATGCCAGTGCTTTTTCAAAGGTAAGTAGGATCTAGACAAAAGCCCTTAATAAAAGTGATAGTGTTTAAAGTGATATTATACACCTAATAAGAAAAATCACACCGACCTCGAACACTGCAAAATTGTAAGGAAGTAATTTCATCAGGCAATGAATTATATATAGAGATTAAGGAGGGAGTGTGTGTTATGAGAATTTAATGCACATCTTAGGTGTGGGATGCTGCATAA
Organism: Neoceratodus forsteri; assembly: GCA_016271365.2. NCBI lineage: Eukaryota > Metazoa > Chordata > Ceratodontiformes > Ceratodontidae > Neoceratodus > Neoceratodus forsteri. Next base: position 49,495,379 of record CM028137.1, read on the forward strand.
ACCCGAGGTTGAAGCCCGAGGAGTTTATGAAAGCATCCCACACCAAGGTGTTCAATAAATTCTCATATGCACACTCTCCATCTTTTTTATAATTTGCTGCTGAGCAATTTTTTCAGTCTGAGTGCTGTGACTCTGACACACACACACACACACATATTGCACATACTCCCTCCCTCCTTTTCAATCCCCTGCCCCCACCCATTTCACCTTCAGTCTAGTTTTTGGGGCACACTGCAGCAGCCCCCACACAGCAGCCCTAAATGCAGTAGCACTTTCCACCTCCCACTCCAGATTCAGAGCTGCCCCTCCCCATTTCTGACCTGCTCCCTCTTGTCCCTTACAGCCACACAACAGCACAGCAGCCTCCAGGGCACACTTTATAAATAATTTATTTTTATTTTAGTTACAGTTCAATTGCAATTGTGAGGGTTACGCTACTCTTGCTATACAGAGTCAGCCATGGACCGCCCCCCACTGTCAGTGTGTGCCTCACAGTCATCATCTCCTGAAGCTGGCAAACCACAGGATCAACCAGAAAATTTGAAAAAATGTAATGGTAGGATTAGTGGTAGGATCAACCAGATAGCCAAAAAATTATTTTGAAAAGGTAAGAGTTGTAGTGGTGGTCTTCGCTAATAAGGACACGGAGCTGCCATGTTTTAAGATTTGTTTATCCCACCCACACAGAAAATGGAAGCCAGTGAGGGACCGATCACTTCTACCAGACTAAGAGCGTGAATGCAGTTATTATGGCAAATATCAACTGCTTGAGACCATTGAAATAGTTGCTCACCAGTAGTTTATATTCATATACTCTCTATACAGTATTTTAAATGCTTTATAAATATTCAAGCTTTGATTTATATTCTTCAGTGCAATTCATGTCAGTCTATAGCAGCCTGTCCTTATCTTAATAAATACTGCACTCTAGTTGACATTTACAGACATCACAGTAAACAGGTTCCAGCTGCCTTAACCACTATCAGGAATTTGGCCTGTTATCCAGCTACCAGCTTAACCTAGGAAAAATTGTGGTTATGCCCTAAACTCTGCCATACTTAATTTGGATATTCTTGCATTGGGACTAATTTGGGCTGAAAACATCTAAATACCTTGGAATTATTCTTTCAAGAAGTACGTGTGCAGCTTAAAAGATGTATTTCATACATCTGCTCTCTCTCTGTATTTCCCTGAAATTATTCTCTCCTCAGACACTTTTTCCAATATACTCTACAATTACTGCCTTATCCTACCAACCTTGTTTATCGGTACTTCACCCACACCTGGCACAACAATGACAACTGCTTATCTCATACGTCGTTCTGTCATCTTTGTTCACATTATTTACACTGGTAGGATATACAGGAGCGTGACTACCCTGTTTACCTCCATTCTCAGTAGTAAATAATGTACTCTGTGCTAATGGCGCTGGAACCTACGGTCTCAATATAGACTTTAAAGACTTAAAAAGCATGGAAAAATCCTAACTCCTATCCAGAATGGATCAGTATAAGTAACTCAGCATGGTTCCCTCACAGCCCCTCTCCTTGTCGCTCCTAACTAGCTACTCCACCAAGCAACAAATACTTGACAACCAACCTGTACATACACAGGTATATTCTGCTAGATACAAGCAGTTCCAGGAACATCTAAGAGGCTGATACTGTTGTTATTACTACTCTCTGACAATATTCACTAACCCTGCCCCCCCACTAGAAGCACCCATTGGTGTAAAATTTCTAGTGTGCTCACACTGGCATCCATCAACATCTGCAGCTACTTGTTAAACTTGATAATCTTTGAGTCTGTTAGCCAGCATAATCCCAACATTCTCTCAATTGTGGAGACATAGCTATTGCCCAAGGTATCGATGCCATCATTCCCTTACCAGGTTACACTGTCTTCAGGCTTGACAGACATACTCAAAAGAGGATGGGGACATGCAATATATCTAAAGACACACTCATGGAGCATGCTATGCCCTTGCCCAACTCAGGAAACATGATTCAGGTACTAGCCATCAAAATCTTATTTGGTGCATATAACAAAGTCCTCAATGTGGCATCAGTTTATATTCCACCCAAACACAATGTCTCAGGACTAATCTCAGTCTTGGACAGTATAAGTAGCTTGAATTCCAGCTCTGAAATGATCACGTTGGGAGACTTAAATGTGAACTGTCTCTTCCCAGAAGCTAGCACCTGTAAGGATGTTATATCTGCAGATCATTTTGCACAACGTGTTGAGACCCCAACCAGAACAAATTACAGGATGGGGACAAGTACTTTACTGGATTGGGTACTCTCAGTCAGCCTGATCACATATCAAAAGCATTTGTACTTCAGATGCTATCAGTGATCATTCCCTTTCCTGTGTAAATGATCAAATAGATTTGCTAAGCCTCTGACCAAAGCAATTACAGCAGAATCCTAATCCATGGACACCTTGAGCCACTAAAATTACATCTACAAAAACAAGACTAGTCCCGACCTTTCGACTGTTGATGTGAACACCACACTTGATTAATTCATTTTCACTTCAATGCTGCTTGTGACATCCATGCCCTTAGAAAAAATGAAAATCAAGGGTGATTGCAACTCATGAATCACACCAGGTCTCATTGATCTTATGAAAATAGAGATCACCTGTGACAACGGGCAAGGCCACAGGCAGACAAGTGGATATTCAGCTTCATGAAAAAGCCAGGACTGAGTGTACCCTTGTCATCCACACAGAAAAGAACTAGTACTACAGGGAAGCACTCACCAACTCCTGGAAGGATGGTAGGAAGTTCTGGAGCAAGGATGTAACAGGAAGGATCTGAAATTGCCCTCCCCATGCTCAACATTGATGGTAGTACCCTGGCATTTTACCCCAGATCCATTGCTAATACATTTAACAAAGCTTTTATAGACCTCAGCAATGTCCTGCCCCTGGCTTCTTTAAAGTCTCCACAAATAATGATAATTTTCCTGAACTTTGGCATCTGACTGCTGCTTCCCAGTAGGGTTCTATATTACAATATATTTTAACCTGTCCCCACCCTGTCCCCAACCTCTATTACATGCTGTAAGTAACTCCTCCCTCACACTCTATTGGTGTGTTCTGTAGTCCCTCCTAGCTCACTCTCTCTGTCATCTTAAAGGGCTTCTCTGCCTGCCCTACTCCTGCCTAACTTTGACAGAACAATGTCTCCACCTGGTGCTCTGCTTTGAGAGGTGTTCTAATTATTACCCTCCTTAGACTGCATAACCAATTATGTGACAATCAACCACCTAATCCTACACCTCCCTTCCTGGAATTTCCTCAATGCACACTGTCCAGGTAGCTATCCTACCGTACCATATTGCCTGCTCCTCTTCAGGAGCCGACAATTGGCATTTACTGGGGCTCTCCCTTCAAACCTGAGGTGTCTCCATCCACTGGATCTCTATCCTGGTACCTTCAACATCCAGGAAAGATGCTGAAACTACTGCATACAGCATAGGCAGTGGAAACCTAGCAACAAACTTTTGAAGGAATATCTTTTCCAGATAGCCTCCTGCTTTTGCTACAGGAAAGGTTCACCCTAACCCAGGCTCCTCAAACACGCAACACTATGTTGCAAGGTCATGCCGTCAACCTATAATTGGTTCAATTAATATTTGCAGTCTTCTCCCAAAAATGGGCAGCATAAATGCCTGGATACTATAAAACAATCCGGACATCTTATCACTTGTGTAGACCTGGATCTCCCATAACATTATGGATGCTTCAATTTACATCCCGGTTACACTGTCTTCTGAGTTGATAGTCTTACCAAAATAGGGGTGGTTGTGCAGTCTAATTCAGGGACAACCTACAGGTCAACATCTCCTTCCTCTAGCTGAGCCTGGGACCAGTATGCAAGTCCTAGCAGTAAAAATATTACCAAGGAAGCACAACAAAACCATCACTGTCATCTCTGTGTATATTCCGCCTGGAAAGAGACCCTGGGCTAGACTCATTAATGAAGTGCCTTAGTACTCTGAACCTTAACACTGAAACTATATTTCTCTGTGATTTCAATGCCAACTAGCTCTGCCTCACAGCAACTCCTTACAGGGATGCCATATCTGCAGTACACCTCTCCCAGTTTGTTGGCTCTCCACCAAGATAAACTAAAGACTGGTTCCTCTCGTTACTGGACTGGGTTTTGCAAATTGATGGAATGTATTTCCCACCAGTGTACTCACAGATGCCCATTGTGACCACTCTCCTGTCTTATTTCACTGGTCCAGCACCTACTCTAAACCCCTGCCAGGACTGTTACAAATAGCGTTCTTAAACATGAACACCTTGATCATCTTAGAGCTGAACTTTGTCAACAGGACTGGTCTGCAGTCTATTCATCCTATACTGTTGATGCAGCACTACAGTGTTTCATCCAGATATTTAATGCGGTGTGTGATAAGCATGCTCTGATAAAAACAAAAAGTAAAAGGCCATAGTAATCCTTGGTTCTCTCCTGAGTTTCTTGAGAGCTTGAAAAAAGAATCCACCTATGGTATAGAGCCCGTTTGACTGGCAAGAAGGCCAACATTCACATCTACAAAAGGCTTGCAATGAATGCACAATAGCAATATGGGCAGTTAAAAGCCAATACTAGAAGGAAACATTCACCGCTTTTGGAGTGATGATAGAAAATTCTGAGCTAACCTAAAGGAAGTCACTGAAAAGACAGTAAGGCAGTCCCCACGACGCTCAGCATTCATAGTGTACCCACAACAGACCTGGACATTATCACAAACGCATTTAATAATGCATTCTCAGATATTTCTGGAGTGCTACCTCAGACTTCTTCCTCCATACAACTCTACTGTCAAATCTATTGATTTTGACCAGTCCCCTCTTATCCTCCATTTCTTTCAGAACTGCACCATCAACAAAGCCAGAAAATACTTTCAAAAGTCCTGGGAAATCCCATCACAGCAGCAACTCCATTGACTTCAAATTTATAGCCCTTACCCTGGATGACATAATGCTGTCTCTAACTCACATTATCAATGCCTCACTTAGATTCTCACAGTTTCTACAGCTGTGGAAAGTGGCCTTAGTGACTCTGTCTTGATATCTATAGACCCTTCTCGATCCTCCCCTTCTATCTAAGGCACTGGAAAGGATTGTTGCAGATAAATTAGTTGAATATCTTGAAACGTATAACATTCAATGCCCACAGCAACACAGGTTCTACAAAGATCATAGCACCACTACTACCCTGCTTGAGTTCACAGGCTATATTTACAATTCTCTGGAACTGGGTAAGCTGGTTGGCGCAACATTTATTGACCTATCGAAGCATTCAACATGGTTAATCATGACCTTCTAATTGAGAAACTTATAGTTATTGTTCTCTCAAAGGACACAGTCAGATGGTTCAAGAGCTACCTCATGAGCCAATCACAACAAGTTAGATTGACAGTGTCTTATCAGACAGCAGACCAGTTCACACTGGTGTTCCACAGGGGTCCATTCTGGGCCCTCTAATGTTTAGCATAATTCTAAATCAACTCCCACTTACCTGTCACAGCAAAGTTCTGCTTTATGCAGATTGTTCTGTCCTTTTGCTAATGACACTGATCCCATTGCCCTGCAACACACACTTAGGATAGTTTCACTGAAGTAGAAGGATGGTTCAGGGACCAAAAGCTTGTTATAAATTATTAAAAAGAAAATAATGTTGCAATGTTTTCCAGCCCTCACAACAGGCACTGTGTGCACTCCCTCACTATAACAAATGTAGCTGATGCTCCTCTCGACCAGATACATCAATTTAAATACCTGGGAGTTACAGTCTACAGCTCCTTGTCCTTTGTCTACCATACTGACAATATTGTAAAACCCTCAATATACGCATTGGCCTTTTTATATAGTGTTACCTCTGAAGCTCTCAGCCTGGCCATCCATAGCTCAGCGGTCTCCTGTTTGAGTATGGTGTTGTGATCTATGGGTCTACAATTGACACAGCCCTCCATCACATTAAAGTTGCCTTAAAAAGGCTTGTCATCTTGCCACTGGTTCTGAGCGACTTATGCACACTAGTGACCTCTATGCTCAGGCTAGTTGGCTTTCAGTTTGAGGCCTGACTCAAGTTTCAGTCCTGCTTGCTGGCTAACAAAGACAGTCTGGGCATGCTACCCATGGGCATACAGAAGCTTCTCACACCCTACAAAAGCACTCATCCTACTAGAAGTTCTGAGAACATAGTATTCAAGATTCCTAGATGTTGCAACCTCTCTAGGACAAAGAGCTTTTGCACACTGCTCACCTAAATGGATAAACAGTTTCCTTCTAGTATTTCTTCTAAACCAGTGCTAGGCTCCTTTGAATGTGAGCTGAGGAAAGGAACTATGATGCTGGTTCAACAACACTTTGTCAACCGGCATCAGGTGACGGGATTATGTCGACCACAAGTTGCAGACATAAATCCCATTTGTCTCCTGGTCCTGTTTTTCTATTGGGTGGCTTTGCCCCTAAACTCACCAGATGGGGGTCTCTGCCCCCGCAGCCCCATACTATGGATTATCGACTCCAGTCGGAGATGATTCAGGGAGGGGCAGGACTGGAGACAGTGTGCCACTGTCTCGGTGCACCAACACAGCGACCTGGTGGCAAAGTGTCATTTTGCTGACAGCGAGGTATGTCACTGTGTTGGTGTCACCACTGGTTGGCATACCCCATGGAATATTTAGGTTGCCAGTACCAGTTGTGACTGCATCCTTTAGTGCCACCTGATCACTCCTGTTATTGTCCGTTCACAGTTCTGCCTACTATTTCTTCTTCCATCTCCCCAGCCCATATTGTTGTCCCTCTTTCTACTTCCACACCCCTACCCCTCCTTCCTACACTCCTTGTCCCTTAACAAATCACACCTGATCTGTAACATGCTACTTAGGTCTTCCTCTCCCAACACTTGGCACCGCTTTGTACTCACACCTTCACTAATGAGGCCAATTTACTGACTGATGTATTACATCCACAGTGTAACTCAGTGTTATTGTCCTGAAACTAGTTTGTATAATGCCTTGTCCATGCTTGTTCTCCTCTATTGTATGCAATAACTGTACTTTTATGTGTTTTTTAACTTCTGGTTGTGTACCTCTGACCTGGAACCTCAGTAATCAGCTTGTTCTCAAATATTTAATCCAATAATTGCAAGAAATAAATAACTAGAATAAATAAATAATTAAATGCAGAGAATCTGGTCCAGCCTCAGGCACACCCACAATTCTATTTTGATGCTGTTACTGTGAGTGAAGCTAGAGTTTTATCCTAAAGGTCCTTGGGAAATCCAGATTCATTGGGGATACACTTGATCTAAACTTGTCGCCCTCACCTTGGAGGAAATTACATCACCACTAACTGAGATTATAATCTACTCACTGACCTACTCTGGGTGGACAGGCTCATAGACCCATTCCCCCAGAACCAGTGAACAATCTACATAATATCCCGCCACACCACTTCCTTAGCAGCTACCCTATCTCAAGTATATCTAGTCTCTTAACAGAGCATGAGATCATAAAAGGGTGTATGCTATGACCTGCTTTACTATATGAGCAGGATGCGTCAAGATACCCTCATCTCAATACCTAGCACTAAACTGCTCAGGTTACAGTCTCGCCATTTCTCCTATCAGGTGATATCCAACCCTAACCCTGGCCCTACTGCATCTCAATACCTTGGTAGCATCCCCCAGGACCATGAATGGGTGGCTACCAAGGGTCTGAAGATAGCACATATGAACATATGTATCTTAGACCAAAAATACATGAAGTCCAGTCCTGGTTGGACCTGTACAAACCTGACTTACTAGCCATCTCTGAAACCTGGCTAAAGCCCACATCCATGACCATGAGATTCAGGTCATGGGCTACAATAACTACGCAATGACAGAGAAAACCAAAAAGGGGGTGAGGTCCTAATCTATGCAAAGGATGACCTCTGTGTGCCACCGCTACCCTAGCAGACTAATCCTACTGCTGAGGGAGAGAGGATATACATCCAGATAACCCTAGGGCACGCCAAACAGCTAACAACTGGCTACATCTACCACCCACCAAAATCAGTCCTTAATCCTTGAAGCCATCACAAATGATAAGGCTACCAAGGTAACAATGGAGCAACTACTCCTGGGTGACTTCAGCATTAACTGGGCCCAGGACCTTGGTCATGCCTCAAAGTCACTTACCCATGAAGCAGGTCTGACGAGGTCATCTCTGAACCGACCAGACTTAATTTAAAACTGGAACCACACCACCCTTGACTGGGCTCTGGTGTCTAACCCACTAATATACAGAGTGCGGGCACAATGGCAGACTCCTGAGTGACCAGTCCCCAATCTTCTGTATATGGAAAACAAACCACCCAAGGTCCAACCTAGAATTCTCTGCCCATGACTTCTCCAAGTTCTCTGAACTACAATACAGTCGCTACCTAGGTAGTGTGGACTGGAACCCCATAAATCTTCTCCCTACGCTTACTGAGGCTGTGCAATACTTCCAGGATGAACTAACCACAGCAGCCAACCTCTTTGCCAATGAAGAGAATGAGGGCTAAAGGCAGCTGCTACAAGTGGATCTCTCCTCCTCAAAGCCCTAATAGCTACTTGGGAAAAAGCCTGGAAAAAGTTTAGGCTCTCCTCCCTCCCAGCAGATCTCGCTGAATACAAAGCCCTGAGAAACAAAGCCAAGAGAGCCATAAACTCACTAAGAGAGATTACTTAACACACCTCCAGAAACCAGCCTGGGCAACCGCAAGTAATTCTGGAATCTTATCAACGACCTGATCAAGGGCAGCAAAAGCCTGAGTCCTGTCCCATGGAGATTAACAGTCAGCTCACAACTGACCCTTCTCAAATATCAGCTGCCCTTAACAGGCACTTCTCAGACCTCGAGGCCTACAAGACCTGCCTGTCTCCCCAGACTCTCCCCCTACCTCAGATGAACCACTCACATGGAAAGACTCCCATTTCACCTGAGACTGGCTAAACACACTGAAGTACTACACCTCCTAAAGAACCTGAAACCGAAAGGATCAGGGGACCCACAGTATCAACCTCAGCTACTCAAGGCAGGAGCTACCTCTTTAGCCTGGCATATAACCATGCTCCTCAATTGATCACTGAGGAAGGAGCAGTCCCTGACCCATGGAAACATGCCAATGTTGTCCCTATTCACAAAGGGGGCCTCGGGACAAACTCAACAACTACAGGTCCATCTCCTCCTCTGCTCACTTGCTAAGGTGCAAGAAAGAGTCATCTACAATCAACTCAGGGACTACTTGGAAGCTCATCAGCTCCTTGCCCTCCCAACATGGATTTAGAACAAACCATGGTATTGGACACTGCCTCATTAACTTCACAGATGAAGTTCTCAAGGCAATGGACAAAGGGATACCCACTGGTGCAGTCTTTATAGACTTATATAAGGCATTCAACCTCATCGACCACAACTTGCTGCTACAGAAGCTGCAAAATATAGGCCTGGACAATCATGCCATGAAGTGGTTTGGGAGTTACTTATGTAACCCCTTGCAAATGGGGTTCCTAGAAATGCCAGTCTGGGTTTACCTTAGCCCGTTTGTTCTGTCCTTCTCCTGACTTGGCTTCTAATTTTTCTGGCTGCCTCAGGGTAGCTATGTTCAACTCAGCGAAAAGTAAAACATTAAAATGTTTTATATAATGGAACTGTTGCTGCTTGTTGGGAATATGTTGTACATGTGGGAAAAATTGTTTAAAGTTAAAACTAATACTGTTTCCTTGGCAATTCCAGTATTGTGGGACTCTATGTGTCAGTCTGTCAGCTGCAGGGGGAGCTTGCAAAAGCGAAGTAGCGAAGAAAAGTAAAGGAGCCACATTCTTTATCTGTGCAGTGACTACAGGTGCAGCCTTTAAGCTATAGAACTGTGTGGCATTTGGGGCAATAATTACTTCTTTCTGGCTGCACCAGGACATTATTCAGGACTGTATCTAATCTGCTATAAGGGACAGTGGGTTAGCAGCCATTGCCAGCAGTACAGCCAATTGGAATTGCAGCAACAGAAAGCCAGGACTTGTGGGTGGTGTAGCAGCTCAGGGGCTACACCCAGTACCCTCTCACCCATGTAAAGCACGCTGAGCAGAGGCACTGAGCAAAGGTTTATAAGTTAGTGAACCCAACCCCTTAGCCTATGTTGGGTAGTAGGCAGGGGTGTAACACTGGGGTGGTGCGCCCAGGGTTACACTTATCAGGCAGGGCACAGAGGGTATCATGGAAAGGGACCATGTCTGACCCACTACCCCTAAAACCAGGTGTACCTCAAGGCTCAACTCTAGGCCCCTCCTGTTTTCCTTGTTTACCACTGACCTGCATGCACCACTGCGGGAGAGCTCGTTCAGTAGCACGCTGATGATACTGTCATCTTCCGACCCCAGTGTGATGTGGTTGCCCCAGGCCCCTACTCCAAAAGGATCTCACTTCACTAGAGACTTGGCTATGTAAGAACAGAATGGTACTAAATGCCAACAAGACCAAGGCAATGCTATTCGGGCCAAGATCCCTGGGATTTAACAGGTCCGCGATCCCTCTCCTTAACCTCGCCGCTGGTAAAGCCATTAATGTAGTCCCTCCCTTAAATACTTAGGCCTCACGTTGATCAGCATATCACATGCAAGGAACACATGGACCAGGTCACCAGGACCCTACATCAGAAACTTGGCACTCTGTACCGACTTAGGGACCAACTCATCCCTGAAGCCAGGCTCTCCATAGCTACCAGCGCCCTCTACCCAACCTGACCTTAGGCCCTATTATACATGGCATGGCTAAACAAGAGATTACCAGGTTGCAAACCCAATATAATAAAATAGCACATTTCGCAACCTTAGACCACCTGAGACATCACCATCAGACACTTTGGCCAATCTTCATTGGCCCACATTGGTCACCCGCCGCCAACACCCCTTGCTAATCCAGGCCTACAAGCTTCTCAAACCCCACACTCCACCAAGCATTGCCGGATCATAACCCTCAAACACAACCCAAGGAACCTAAGGACCTCAGATAGAATGCTATTAGAAGTCCCTAGGTAAGGACAAGACTGGCGGAAGATCATTTTCCTCCCAAGCAGCCTGCCAATGGAACAAGCTCCCTCCCCAGGTCCAGGCCTCCTCCTCACTCATGAACTTCCGCACCAGGCTTAAGTCCCATCTGCTGACCTCAAGTGCATGTCACTGTCATGGCACTTAAAGCTCCTAGGTACCCCTCCTCTCCAACTCCCATCTCCTAGCTTAACCTTCCTACTACCTGACTTATACAGACTGCTCACCAGAGGCCATGTGTAACCCCTAAATAAACTATATGCAAAGTACCACTAATTTCTTACAGGCATGATGATAACCATGCCTGTACCCATGCCTGCATCCACTGCTTTTCTTTACCGTGCCTGAGCCATGCCTGTATCCACTGCTTTTCTTTTACCATGCCTGTAACCATGCCTGTATCCACTATTTTCTTTTACTGTAACCACCTCATGATGTAACTCACAATGCCTCAAATGTTCCTTATGTCCTTGTTCATTCTTATAACTTGTATTGTTATCCTGGGTCGCCCCTGAAAAAGGGACCTCGGGGCTCAGTGGGCCTACCTGGTCACCAAAATTTAATAAATAAATAAATAATAAATAAATTATTAACCTATCACTAATGCTATCCCAATTCTATGACAAATAGAAATCTGCCTTGGTGACCCTGTACATAAAAGTGGTGATAGGGTGCAGCATAGGAACTATAGACCGAGCTCTATCTTCCCCTCTCTCAAAGCCCTTGAATGCATTGTGACAGATCAGCAGGTTAAGTACCTGGAAAATTACAGTTATAATGCCCCCAACAACATAGGTTTAGAAAGGGCACAGCACCACCACCACGGCACTTCTTGAATTCACGGACTTCATACACAACTCACTTGACCAAGGATGTCTAGTTGGAGTAACATTTATAGATCTTACCAAAGCCTTCAGTACAGTAAATCACAAACTTTGCTCACACATCTATCCTGCAAAGGGCTTTCAAAGGAAACCACAGATTGGTTTAAAAGCTACCTATCCAACTGTTCACAGCAGGTGATGATTGATAATAACCTCTCTGAAAGACAAGCAGTCCACTCAGGAGTCCTCAAGAGTCCATTCTGGGTGCCATTCTGTTCTGCATCTTCCTGAACAGACTCCTAGCTCCTGTCAAGATTGCATCTTACTGTACACAGAAGATGCTGTAAATTTTCACTAGCAACCACGATCCCAAGCTTTTGAGAATCAGCTTCTGCACAGCTTTATAAATGTGGAGGAATGATTTAATAGACAAACTCATCCTCAATTACAAGAATACCAAGGTTTTGCTATTCTGTGGCTAGCATAACAGCTATAGATCCCACGCTTGAAAATCAGTGACTGTGAGGGTATTCTCCTGGAGCAGATTCAGCATTTTAAATACCTTTGGGGTCACCTTAGACAGCACAGTATCCTATTCTCAACATATTGACAATGTTTCCAAAGCTGTCAACATACAAATCAGATTGCTGCACAGGCATAAACATAACTTGACCACCGATGCTTTGAGGTTAGCAATCCACAGCTCTGTCACTTCCATCATTGATTATGGGCTTGTTATCTATGGTTCTGCAACTGGCAAGTCCCTTCAATGTATATCCATGATGCTGATTAACACAGAAACATAGAATTTGACAGCAGATAAGGACCGCTTTGCTGACATAGTCTGCCCATTTCCCTGCCTAATGGATAAGCTGCAGAAGCTAGTTAACTAGCAGCCTACTTCCTCCGACCCCCACTAGAATTGCATTATGTCTGTCCCATGCATTCCTGAATTCCTCCAATGTTTTGACTCCACAACCTTCTCAAGAAGGCTGTTCCATGTATCCACAACCCTCTCTGTGAAAAATACTTCTCACATTACCTTTGCGCTGTCCCCCTCTTTCTTCAAATTGTACCCCTTGTTCTTGCACATCTCTTTTCTGAAAGATGCTACCCTCTTGGACTTTTTCTATCATGCCATCCTCTCTTCCTTTCCTCAAAGGTGTACATATAAGCAAATTTAGCCTCTCTTCATATATTTTCTAGTGCAGACCCTGCACCATTTTAATTGCCTCCTCTGGGCAGCCTCTATCCTGTCTAAGTCTTGCAGAGATGGGGTCTCAGAACTGCATGCAATACTCCAGATGGGGTCTCACCAATTGTCTGTACAGGGGATGACAATGTCCTCTTTCTACTGGAGATGCCTCTCCTATGCATCCCAGTATCCTGTTTACTGCTTTCTCACATTGCTTGCCCATCTTAAGGTGATCTGATATGACTACCCCAGGGCCCTTTCCATTTTTCTTGTTGTTAGTATCGCTCCCTCACTGTGTAACCTTCTCCTGGGTTTTGTTTCCTAGGGGCATTAGAAACATAGAAACATAGAAACATAGAATGTGATGGCAGATAAGGATCGCTAGCCCACCTAGTCTGCCCGTTTTCCTACCTAACAGATAAGCTGCAGATCCTAATTAACCAACAGCTTACTTCCTCCCCCACTAGGACTGCCTTATGTCTGTCCCATGCATTCTTGAATTCACCCACTGTTCTTGACTCCACGACCTCCTCAGGGAGGTTGTTCCATGCATCCACAACCCTCAGAAAATACTTCCTCAAATTACCTCTGAGCCGCCCCCTCTATCTTCAAATTGTGCCCTTGTTCTTGCACATCTTTTCTGAAAGATGCTACTCTTTGGGCTTTGTTGATTCCCTGAGGTACTTGAAAGTTTCTATCATGTCCCCTCTCTCCTTCTTTCCTCAAGGATATACATATTAAGCTCCTTTAGTCTTTCTTCAGACGCCTTCTGGTGCAGACCATGCACCATTTTGTTGCTCCTCCTCTGGACAGCCCCCACTCTTTCTATGTCTTTCGGAGATGGGGTCTCCAGAACTGCACACAGTACTAGAGATGGGGTCTCACCAACTGTCTGTACAGAGGGATAGCAACTTCTTGTTTTCTACTATTGATGCTTTGCCTATGCATCCCAATATCCCCAGCCTTCCTTACTGCCTTCTCACATTGCTTGCCCACCTTTAGGTCATCTGATATAATTACTCCCAGATCACTTTCCATTTTACTGTTGTCAGTATCTCACCCCATTGTGTCCTCTTTCTCTTATCTATAGAATCCCTCCCTGATATCCCTAGCCAGATTTTTTCCATCCCTGCCATGGCACCCTTACCACTCTAGAGACCTTCTGCCAAAGTTCATACCCCTCGCTCCTTATTACCCCTAGAATGTTTAAAACGTGTGTAGGCAGCCTTTTATCCCTACCGCCTCATGCACTTCCCTGATCCACCAACATGGCTTACTGGTACCACCATACTTGCGCCTTACTTTAGTACAGGACCTAGTAGCCTCTTGTACCCCTTCTTTAATGGTCTCCCACAATCTTCCAGCATCCATGTCCGGCCTAATCATGTCCAGCCTCTTCCTTAAAATCCTACCCATACCTACTAAGTCCGCTCCCCTGAAGTCAACCACTACTGTACGAGTGTGGTTTTCCTCCTCCTAGATACAGCAGGAACCAAACTGTGGCGTGGTCACCACCCGCCAGTAGACTGCACACCTCCAGGCCCTTATTTGTTCTTTGTCCACTAGGACAACATCCAATATCCGTCCCCTCTAGTAGGTTCCCCACCTGTTGGACCAGGAAGGCATCCTGAAAGACATCCATCAGTCTCTGTTCCTGGTTACAGAGGATGTCATGGTGTCCCAGTCTGCCCCAGCATATTAAGATCACCCATGACCACCACTCTACCTTTTCCAAGGTCACAGAGACCCTTGATGTTCTCAACCAATTTATCCTCCAGAGCCTCCTTCACTGCAGGGGGTCTGTATACCACCCCATCTTCAATTTCTTCCCTTCCCTCATTTGTAGGGTTACTGAAATCACCTCCACACCCCTCCAGTCTCCTCCATTCCACTAACCACTATGTCATTTCTGACTATTAGCGCACCCCTCCCTCTTCCCACTCCCCAACTTTCCTGAATATCTTGTAGTCCTCTAAGTTTAGATCCCAATCATTTTGCAGAGTGGCCCATGTCTCTAATTGCTGCCACATCCGCTGTTCCTCGCCAACACAGCCTGGAGCCTGGGTATTTTATTGTTCATACTCCTGACATTGATCCATTGAAATTGAGGGAATAATTATAAGAATAATTTCTCTGGCCAGTAATGGCACCAGGAATTATGCAAATCAAAATCAGAATTTAAAGTAGCAAATGAGGCTTTTAGTATGACAGCAGCCACTTTAGAGGCAGAATTACAGCACAAAACAAAAATGCCTAATGGGGACCCATTTGTGGAATGTAAGGACAGAAAGAGAGGCACCTGAATTTTATGGAACAGTGGGACAAATGTTAATGAGACTACAGTCATACAAAAACTAGATAAGTATGTCATGGATACTTTCTGTAGTGCAGAAACCATGGAGACATAGTAACCTTTATGGGGGGTCCTTTTCTGAATCTGGAGCCTTCTGAAGGAAACACTCTTACTTCACATATCAGAAAGAAGATTTGGCTATTATAAAACCTTTAAAATCAGGGGCATCACTAGGTTGGGATAGCTATCAAATTAATTTTATACAGGCTTTGCAACTGAGATGGCTAGTATGTTACATATGATGTTTAGGTCGTATCTGATGGGAAGTCACAGTTTCCTTTTCAAAGGGCTGTTTGATATTTTGTACAAAAGGAGATAACACACAACTGGAGGCCAATTTGTTAAATGCAGACTAAGGCCCTGTCCACACTGTACTGAAAATCTGTAATGTTTTGAAAGCGTTACAGACTGAAAACATTAGTGGCCCTGTCTACACAACCCCAAAAATACCCTCCAACATCAGAGGGCCCAAACCATCACCATAACTGTTTGCATCCACACTGGCAACATCACAGAAAGCATTTTAGCAACAATTACAGAAACCTGGTGTGGTTTCAACAATGGTTTCTGTAATGATTTCAAAACATTACTTTGCACTTCTTTGTGTTAAATCTAAGCTGTCAGATATGTGACCATTCATCCAACCTTGCCAAGTCCCTTGTCAACCTTTCCCTCCATGTATCATCAACCCTGTTGCAGATCTTTGGGTTATCTGCAAAAGACATACTTTTCCTTCCAGTCCCTGACACAATGTCACTTATAAACTCATTAAAGATGACCGGTCCCAGTACTGAACCCTGTACCCTCGTTAGTAACCCCCTTCAGAGTGGATTCTATTTACTATTCCCTCTGCATCCTGTTGTCTAGAAAATTTTACCCTGGCTACCACCTTGGGACCCACTCCAAGGCTGGCTAATTTGTATATAATTTTTTTGTGGGACTGTGTCAAATACCTTGCTAAAGTCTACGTAGGCCATGTCCACAGCCCTCCCTGGTCTACTACTTTGGTAACCCAGTCAAAGAATTCCATTATATTTGTCTGGCATGACCTTCCCACTGTCAATCCATGCTGCCTTAGGTCTTATGCCCCGCTGACCTCTAGGTACTCAACAATTCTTTCCTTCAGAAGTGATTTCCTGCATATATTCGAGACTCTGTTATAGGTAATTCCTTATGGATCCATGCTCAGCTGTATGCTTATGAGCTATAAATATGTTAAGGATGTTTCTTAGCCTATTTTTGATAATCCTAATTTTAATCTAGGTGGCAAAGTACTGACAGAAGCTTGGCTACCCTAGCTAGCTACAGTAAATGTCTGTGGCTTGCTCCAAGATAGAATCCTCAAGTCATGTCAGGATAGTCTCACTACCTATCATTTGGAAAATAAGTGTATTTAAAGTATTTCATCTTAGACATGTTCTTTGTCACTGGTTTGGTTCTTTGCTTTGAGATATAAACTCCAGTGAGTTACTACAATCAGCCACTGAAATGGCATCCCAGCCAAATGCAGTATCATGTTTATATTTTCTTTCCTAATGCTATGGGACAGTAGTTTTCCCACAACATTGCTTTAGGTGGAAAAAATTTCTGAAGATCTTTATATTTATATTTCTCATGATGAACTCTGTCTTATTCAGTTTCATATGTTGCATAACATCTATTTTACACTTCAAAAATTAGTTAAAATGGGTAGATTAAATTCTTCCTTTTGTACTTGATGTGGGCAAGCTGATAGCACTTTGTTCCACATCTTCTGGGAGTGCACTAAAGTGGCACCCTTATGGGACTTCATTAAATCTAGAGTAGATCCTCTCTTTCATTTGGACAATGTTTTCACTCTGGAAATTTATATAGTTGGGGATTACAGCGGTGGTTAAGAGGTAGTATAGCGCAGTGGGTTAAGGCTCTGAGCTGCAGATCTGGTGACCTGGGTTTGAATCTCACAGCTGCCTTGGTACATATTGTGTAATCTTAAGCAAGTCACTTAACTTCCTTCCTTGTGCTCCCAGATTGCATCTGGAAACAAACTTCGACTTAGTGTGCTGCTCCTGGTTAAACAATGTTCCCTTTGTTGTGAAAGACAGAATATATTATATTGCCTTGATCTCCCACCCTGTTAAGCAGGTAGTTCTTCGTCATTGGTTAGACCAAGCTTTGATTTTGTAGCTCTCTTATTTAATCTTCATTTTGAAAAGATTATAGCTAGTGTACATAATAGGCTTTCATTATATAGCAGAATGTTGATCAAACTGCGCCCTTGTACACACTTTTAGATTGCGTTGGAGCAGCCCCATTGTGAAAAAGATTATGTATTTTTCTGTAGGCACTATTATTTATTTATCCATGTAATCTTACTTATGTAGTGGATCCATTGGTTACTCTGGTTTTAGATTATATTTAGCTTGTGTTATGTTGTCATTCTCGTTGATTTTGGGTGGGTTGGCTGGGGGTTGTTTCTTTAATGTTGGTTGTTTTATTGTTATGTTATTTTTAAAATCAATAAAATATATTACATTTCTCCAGAAATGTATAAACAGATTGGCTGTCCATTAAGTATGGTGCCATTGCATGCTGTCATATTCTCATTGTCAAGTTAGCCTGCTTGAAACCCACTCTTGCAGATTACAGTGCCAACAAGAACACTTGCATAGTGAATAGAATCATTCTTCATGGACAGCTGACTGATGTCATCTTTATAACAGTATTCTCTGACACAGTTGGGACAGCACATAGGATGGTGGATGGTACATGCTACAGGAGGATGCCCTCTGTATCTGTGGTGCGTGCTAACTGAATTGACTGGTGCAAAATGGGTTTGCTGCCAACACCCAGCATGCAACCACTCACAAATGCATACACTGTATATCATTATGGGGACATTGTTTAACAGGAGTAGCACACTAAACTGAAGCTTGTTTCAGATGTGATCTGGGAGCACAGAAGTTAAGTGACTTCAGGATCACACTGTATGTACTTAGGCAGTTGTGGGATTCAAACCCAGGTCTCCAGATCTGCAACTCTGAGCCTTAACCCACTGCACTATACTGCCTCCTAAAGTTATGGGTAATGTTGCACTGAACTGGTTGAGCTGGGCACATTACCGAGAGTGACTTACCTTTTGTCCTCTCTTGAACTTTACTGGATTGGAATACATTTACATTACATAGAAACATAGACTTTGATGGCAGATAAGAACCACTTGGTCCACCCAGTCTGCCCATTCCTATGTACTGGATAAGCTGCAGATTCTAGTTAACCAACAGCTTACTTCCTCCTACCCTTCACTATAATTGCCTTATGTCTGTCCCATGCATTCTTGAATTCCCTCACTGTTTTTGACCCACAACCTCCTCAGGAAGATGGTTCCATGCGTCCACCAACCTCTCCATGAAAAAGTACTTTCTGCCATTGCCCTTGAGCTGTCCCTTCTAACTTCAAACTGTGCCCCTTGTTCTTGCACATCTTTTTCTCCCAAAATGCTCCCATCTTGGAATTTGTTGATTCCTTGAGGTACTTGAAAGTTTCATCATGTCCCTCTCCCTCCTTTCTCAAGGGTATATGTATTAAGCTCTTTCAGTCTCTCCTCATATGGCTTCTGTTGCAGACCCTGCACCATTTTAGTTGCCCTCCTCTGGACTGCTTCCATCCTGTCTATGTCCTTGCACACAGTACTCCAAATGGGGTCTCACCAACTTTCTGTGCAGAGGGATAACAACTTCCTGTTTTTTACTGGTGATGCCTCTCCATATGCATCCAAGTATCCCTCCAGCCCTACTTACTGCCTTCTCACATTGTTTCCTGCCTTAAGGTCATCTGATATGACTACCCCATGCCCTTTCCATTTGTGTTGTTGTTAGTGCCTCCCCACCATTGTGTACTCTTCCCTCTGGGTTTTGTTTCCCAGGCACATTACTTTGCACTTTCTTGCACTGAATCAAAGCTGCTATACTTTTGACCATTCCTCCAACCTTAAGTCCCTTCTCATCCTTTCCACCCACCCCTTGTGTATCAACCCTGTTGCAGATTTTGCACCATTTTTACATTGTTAGCAGGCCCTATGGGTGCTTCTATCCTTTGTTTGTGCACACAACCATCTAACCTCATCCCTATCCCTGCACAGCCATCATGTTCCTGATTCCCCAATAGTGCAGCAGATCATCCCTACCAACTTTTCTGTACCACACTGCCCTGGTGGCTTGGTTGTCTCCCCCAATGAAAATAGCAGAACTTTTGAGCTGATGGGTGGCAGCCTGCAACTCTATATCCCTGTCACTGTCTGCTCCAAATTTTTCCTAGCTTAATGCATGCACAAGCTATGTATGTAGCCATCTTTTTCAAGTTATTTATTCTTCAATAATATTTATAAACATTCCTCTGTTTTTCAACAAAGTTGAAGTCAGAGTTATTGCCTTAGATTGTAATGTATATACAGCTTAATGTGAAACAAACACACCGAAAATGCTGCTGGAGCTCACTGTGAAGTGGCCATCCACATGATGGAATCATAGTGCTGTTTAACAAATGTAATCTTTGATTCAGTGAGTTGAACAGATTCATCACTTCACTCTCCATGAGCCATACTGTATGCCAAATGATTGGAAAAAGCCATGGTTACCCACTTATTAAAAAGAGGAACAGGCAGTTGATCAATAACTACAGATCCATCAGCTTGACATCCATCTTGGGTAAAAGTTTGGAAGAAATACTAATAGACCATATTTCATAAAATATAAATAGAAAGGGCTACTAGATAGCAAACACAGCTTCACTAGAGGCCATTCCTGTGTGACAAACCTCATACCTTTGTATGAACCAATTAGTGATCTCCTGGACCAAAATGTTCCTTGTGATGTGGTTTATTTGGACCTGAGTAAAGCTTTAGACTGAGTACCTCATAATCGGATGGTTTTCAAGTTAAATAATGCAAATATTGACAGCAGTGGGTGGAATGGGTCTGTCACTGGTTAACAGGAAGAAGACAGTGATTCCAGAGTGCTGTTGCCTATTATGTCAATGTGACAAGTTGTGTACCACATGGCTAAGTACTGTCTCCTGATCTTCAACACATAAGACAAAGAGTGTGGTTTTGTGTTTTCAACACATATATCAGTGAATTATACTACTGATTAAATAACATAGTTAGCAAATTTATGGACAAAACAAAAATCGGGACAAAGCCAGCAATCAAGTTGATAACACAGAAATACAAGCTGATTTAGATACTGCTGCAAATTGGTCTACAACATGGGATATGCAGTTTAACTCCTATTAATGTTTGGTGATTCATATGGGTATCAAGAATGTGTGTGCCACTACCAGCTGGAGGTTATAGAGTTAACATCTATCACTGAGGAAAGAGACCTTGGTGTTATAATCCAGTCAAACTTCTTTTTAGATCAAATAGCTCTACAGCACCGACCAAAGCACAAAGAATTTTAGGATTTATCAAAATAAGTTTTGTTAGCAGGCAGAATGACATCATATTGCCACTGTACAGATCTCTGCCTAGACCACAGCTAGACTACTGCTCCCAGTTCTGGTCACCATACTTGAGAGGGACATACAGTACAAAGTGTGGAGAAAGTAGAGAAGAGTTACAAAATGATTCATGTATGTGCACCTTTGTTACAAAACTAGACTGACATTGTTCAGGACTGTATCTAATCTGCTATGAGGGACAGTGGGTTAAGCAGCCATTGCCAGTAGTACAGCCGATTGGAATGCCTGAAATAGAAAGCCAGGACTTGTGGGACATTCACTGCACCTCATGGGTAAGCACTCAAGTGCTTTTGGTGAGTTACAGGGACATTGTTTTAGGCGCCAATTCCATAATCCAATTGTGCCTCGAGTGTTTGGATTGACAGGTCCCTCGGCCACTTGGAGACATGTCACCCCACCCTGCTACCAATCAGGAGTCGAGCTAGGAGCTCTATGAAAGACAGTGTTGCCAGTTTGTCTGGAGATTCAGAGATTTGGAGAGAGCAGCCAGAGCAGGCTTCAGAATGCTGGGAGCCCCCACAGGGGTGGGGGGCTCAGGCCCAGCCACGCCACCAGAATTGGGCCACGAATTTAAGCCCCTTCAGTCTTCAGGGGCATTTATTATTTTCTTAAGTTAAAGTAAAAGTTTAAGTAATTTTAGTTTTGCAACTGCTAGACTGGAGGTTGCCAGTACTGTCCTCCAGAAGCTGGCTTCCTCCTACATTAGGGAAAGATGTGGACTGAAGATCAGATGTCCACCAGCGGTGAGAGCACTGACCAGGCCAGACCAGATGACATCATGCAGTAGTGAGAGCACTGACCGAGTACCTCAGTGGTGAGAGAGCTGTAGAAGTCGCCAGGATGCCTTCGATTGTGGAAGAAACCTGTGGAGGACCTGAGCGAGTATCCTTATACCCCTGGTGTGAGGGAGAAGCTGAACAAGTAATCTTGGGCCCCAAGCCCTGCTAAGAAATATGTGCTGTTAAGTCTGAAGTATGTACAGTAAGTTATTAGTGGGT
The DNA here is from genome assembly GCA_016271365.2 of Neoceratodus forsteri. Taxonomy (NCBI): domain Eukaryota; kingdom Metazoa; phylum Chordata; order Ceratodontiformes; family Ceratodontidae; genus Neoceratodus; species Neoceratodus forsteri. Next base: position 49,517,346 of record CM028137.1, read on the forward strand.
TACTAATCCCATAAGAGACTGCCTAGTTCAAGTAAATGGATGCATCTTGTTTGTGGCCCAAATAGCTAAGTTGCAGGTGCTGCAAGATGTCTGGTTAGTGAATCATACAAATGTGTTGCAAGTTGTGTAGCTATGGGTTAGAGTCCTGCCTTCGTGGAGCTGACTGCCAAACCGTGTTTGCCACTTCATAAGACAGGAGGCCCTAGAACATATTATGTCTAAGATACCTGAAGAGAATTTACCTGTGTCTGAACAGAATTTCATCAGAGAGTGCTTGGGATAAGTGTACAATGTCTAGACATGCTGGATAAGACTCTGCTTGTGAGTAATGTTCTTGGTATATAGAATATACTGGATGTGACTGCCTATAACTAAAATATTGGATGCTTGGTAAAAGTGCCACTGTCAGCTTACTCTGGATGGATGGATGGATACCTTTTAGTATATATAAATACTGGATGTGACCGTGTTTAAGTCGCATCATAGGATGCTTGACAAAAGTATTACTCTCACTGCATTGAATGGGACTTTCAAATATTGTGCTGAATTTTCTGGATATAAGATCCACATAGCTCATCCTGGAATGTTTAGAAGTCTGCAAGTGCAGGGCAATCCCTGATGTGGCTGTAAATAGTAATCTGTCATCTTATAAGAATCCATTTTCACCCTCAAATCAATAGCCAGCCACCTCGACCATCTGCAACTCCTCCAGTTCTGCAACATCTTGGACTGTGGTATCTGTTTAACCAGTATGGTATGAAATTGCACGTTTCTGCTGTATCTGGGAATGGTACCAGTGTGGACATCAATGATAATTATGTTTAACATCTGATTTGTCAGCAGCTAGATAGCCAGGGCACTGGATGTCTTAAGTCAAATGGTAAAATGTGATTTATGTATGCCTGTTAGTATGTAGCCACCCAGCTGAAGGGTTCACCAGCAAAATCAAATAACTTTGTACATGCGTAAATAGGATAAGATAACCTCTACTCCTCCTGTTTCCTCTTCCTAGCTCCTGTATCCCCAAATAAATATCTTTTTTTTTGTTGTTTGAAATTCTGATGTGAGCATATTATTAGAGAGAATCTTTAAATCAAAATGTGGAAATGTGGGGACTGTGTATTGGAGCATGTCTGGGCAAGGTAAATGTCACCATGGGTGGTGTAGCAGCTCAAGGGCTACACCCAGTACCATCTCACCCACGTAAGCACCCTGAGTGGAGGCACTATGCAATAGGTTTTAAGAAATGTTATTAGTAGCTAACCCAACCCCTCAGCCTATGTCCAGGATAATGCTGCAGGGTGTAACACTGGGGATAGAGCCGCCCAGAGGTTACATATGTATTTAAAATGTCGCTATCAAATCTTAGACATTTCCTTTAAAGAAACACAGAACGAGAAATGGAAGCCATGGTCATCACAGAAAGGTGAATGCTTAACTGTACATGAGGATAAAATTAAGAGAGTGAGCAAGTGAAAGGATGGACCTCGCAACTTGTAACAGTAACACAAAAAGTTTAGAAATAAATATTTGACAGTAATCCAAAAGAGGATAGAGATTAAGTATAGAGAGAAAATAATTATTTTATGACTTTTATATATTTTTGGGGGCAGGGGTACACTACAGGAGGATAAATAGGGCCATAGCATGGAAATAATAAACAACAAATAATAAAATTGCCAATGTCGAGAAACACAACATGAGTCCTGACGACACCAGTCACACTGTCTGACTCATCTCACAGCACCACTGCTGCCACTGTTTGCGCCAGGACCACCACCGCCACACAGCTCTGATAGGACAGTGAGAATCTTCTCATGACCAGACATAACATTGTCTTGCCAATCTCTCACTTCCTGCTGAAACTGATAGAAGTCCTGGTGCAGCTGTTGCACCTCGTCCCACAGTACCACCACATACCCTTGCGTGGCGGTGTTATGAGGTCCATATCACCTGCTGCCGCTGCTGCCTGTCTTGTCTGTGGCAGATGACTGCTGCTTCTCTCTATGGCCACCATGCCAACTCACAGCAGCATGATGGACCACCTCACACTTCTCTCCTTCACCATCACCAACATGTGCACCACTCACCTAATGCCCTTCACCTATCACTCTGCCAGTTGGTGGATTCAGAAGTGTGTCTGAGGAGTGCGGTCCCAAGGTGGCTGCCTTGTTTCACCCACCTTACAGTGTGACCACACACCTTGCAGATGGCCACTGTTTCATCTGCAGGATCTACATCAAAGAACTCCCCACACCAGATCACCCAGGGAAGGGGAGAACCAGATGCTATGGTGATGGGGTGCTGGACATTGCCACCAGTGGCTGAGCTGCTGGGGTGGCACCGACAACACTGGCACTCAGGACTGGGGCAGACACCATGAGCTTCTGCTGGGGGCCGTCGATCCTGCTAATGCTGCTGCTGCTGTCTGCTTCCCACTTCTCTTAATTTAAAACAAAAAAATTAAGAAAATAAGAAAAAGGAGACACTACAAACACACACACATACACACGATGCACACACGCCACAGAGCATGCACACACACAGTACACACCCTACACTTTCTAAACTAATCATACAGACATACACTAACAACATTTTTCAGTGCAAAATAAAGATAAATAAGGACATCAATGACGGACACAGGAAGGTGAAATAAAATTAGAAAATATATAAAATTAAATATTTTAAATAGGGTTTTTGCTAGGTAGCTCTGAGATCTGCTGTTATCTGCTGCTTCACTGAGCTCTGAATGGCAAATTATGCTGATTCCTGCCTGACCTGGAACCCCCTATGTGACATGCTGGATGTATATCACATGACAAACCTTTTTTTGCAAGAACTTTGAAATTAGGAACAAAAGTGAAAGTTAACAGTCGAAGTTAACATCAAAGTTACCCATAAAAACACAGAAACCTAGAATCTGTTGGCAGATAAGGACCATACAGCCCACCTAGTCTGCCCATTTCCCTATTTGGTTTGGCAATCCCTACTCTTATCTGGACTGCCTACATGCAAAGTTGTGTCATTAAAAGGTAATTTCATTAAATTTTCACGGGTAAATTTGACGACTTCAACCGAACTTCTGACGGGAATAAAGTTTGAAACATCTCTACTGCCACTGTGATGACCGTTATTGTATAGCTGTTGTTGACTTCCCATCTTACTATACCTGCCTCCTGTGAAGAAAAAAGAAATTATTTAGGCTCACTTTGGCCACCGTGACACACTGTGTACCTGTGTACTGTACTGTACTTGTGAAAAGGAGAAAAAAATCATAGTGATACTTACTGTTACAGTAGTGCTGCAGGCTGTGCTGTTTAATGTCTGATGCGTGCCACTGAGGTGGTGCAGGAAGACAAAACATAACTCCTTTCTGTTTCTTGAGGGTTTCTGGCTTTAATACTGCCTTTGTCAGTCATCCATGTGGATAATTGAAACCACAGGGAGACAAAGGAAAGAAGAAAAGAAGAAAGAAAGAAAGAAAGAAAGAAAGAAAGGAAGAAAGAAAGAAAGAAAAGCATTTTAAAGTCTTGTTGAGTAAGGTGTAAGGCCTTTCAACCTCTGTGAGGTTGGAGACTGGAGTCACCCACCACCATTGAGGATAAGAATATGAACAACAGTGAAAGTGTCTTGGCAGTAGCACTGCCTCTGGGCCGGGAGATCAGAGGGCTGGTGGGTTCAGTTCCCGAATCTGGCACTTGGGTTAATATCCCAATACTGACACTGTAGTGCAGCATGAGAGGTGCTGCACTTCTGAGGTGCCGCTGCTCTTCGGATGAGACGCTAAACCGAGGTCCCATCTGCCTGGATTGGTGGTAGTTCAGGTGAATGTTAAAGATCCCATGGCACTTATCGAAAGAGTAGGGAATTTCCTCAGTGTCCTGGCCCAATTTCCCTCATTCACTAAAAATACCACCAACAGCTTAATCTGGTTCAAGGTCAGTTGGCATTCATCTGTCCCTCCCCGGTCATGCCTGAAAATAAGCAGGATTTGTCTAGTGCACTTACCCAGTCAACAAAAACTAAATAAAATAAAGTGACTTACCATCACAGCAGACAAAGACAGGCCTTGCTGGAGCTGAGGTCTTGCTGCCTTGATAAGCTGGCTGGCTGGTGGGTCTGCTTGAGTATCCTGTCGACAGTTCCAGATTGAACTGCTGCATCAGAGTTGTGATGCCACCATCCCAGTATCGATTCTGGATTCTCTGCAAAGTGTTTTAGCTGCTCCACATAATGTGGATTGCCAGTTCCAAATCCAGTAATTATTTCAGAGCAAACATTGTATTCATTTATATGTGTTTTTAAGTTAGATAGTTTTGTAACTGTACCATAGGACAAAGCCAAACAGTATTTCCCAGGGTCAGGACAATTTTGCATCAGTGTGGAAGGGTTGCCCATACTGTTTGTCACTGTATAGGTCCCAAGAAGGCCAGAGGAGGAGGAGGAAGAGGAAATGCTGTGTCTTGCTAGATGCAGCAGGCATTCTCTGTAGACATCACTTTTTTTGCTGTTAATTTGTCTATTAAAAATATTTTCAGACATACAAAGAATTCCGTACAGAGAACAATGCAAAGTACAATGGGTACAGCGGTAAATTTTACACTATAAGCCTCATTAGTTAGTAAAATATATAAGGAAAGTGCAAACTAAGATTGGACAGGTTGGTACAGGAGAGTGATGAGACACTTATTAGCTTAGAATCAACGGTTCTCTGCTTTGTTCAAAATATATGTCTAGATCATATAATAACAACTTCAACAAACTAATATAGCAAAGAGATACAATAGGATATAATCAGTAATACATTGAGAATTAAGAAATAATGACATGAGTTCCACAGAATCTCTTAATCAAGCAGACTTTAAATAATCTAGATAATCCTGCCTACAAAGCTTATATTCATAGGCGATCTAAGGTCAAATATGAGAAACTCTAAAGATGCAGTTTGGTTAGATTGTTGGGTGGTGGAGGCAGGTAATCGATCAGGTGCAAGGCAACTGCAGCACAACTATTGGGAATGGGGAACAGTAAAATGGAAGTAACAGAATTGTGAATCAGAAGTGAATGATTACACTGATGTGTGGAAAGGAGGGAAACAACACATCTTTTTATGCTTCCACCAATTGAGTAAGCAGCCCTCACAGTATTGCAGACTGGAGTTGTCACCAGATGGGAATTCTTCTCCATTACTGCTTCATCCACCTTGGTGGCGAAGACAGTTTCTAATGCCAACAACACCTTGCTCTTCATCTTCATCACAAACACCACCACCTTCATTTGGTAGGAAGATGGACATGATTGTCTTGTGTGAATGTGCCCTCATTCATTTTAATAAATGCAAGCAATCCAACATTTTGGTGACACATTGGGCACCTGTCTCACACAATGGCACTAGCCAAACTGAATACAAGCTTTACACTGACACTTAAGGGTGGGCAGCTGAGGTATTTCATTGCAACCAAGGTCAGTGCTGACCACCAGTGACTTTGATGCTCCAGTATAGCAAGTGCTCGTATGTGGTAAGGTGCCTTGTGTCCACCAAGTATGCATCTATCATGTGTTGCACTGCCTGCAGTCCTGCTGCCTCATCAGCCTCCTTTTCTTCCATAGCTTCAACTTCTACCTGATCTAAGAAGTCCCAAATGGGATTTGACAGTTTCTCTTTAACTTGCATGTTTTCTCAGCCTGTTTCCCATGAGGTGGTGGTAGCAACACACAGTCTCTGTGGAGTTTGAGTTTGTGCCTTAGATAATTGTGTTTTTAGTATCTGTGCCCCATGTACCCTTCTTATTAGAAGAACAGCCAATTTTTGACCTGATGATGCCCACCTCCAAGTATTGATGCCAGCCCATGTTTATAGCATGGGTCCAGCACGGTGTCAATCCCAGACTCTTCAGACTGCAGAATGTCGGAAATATGTGTATTGCAGTCTAAGACCTGGAGAATATGTTCCACTAAGGTACAACTTCCAGTGTCACCACCTGCCTCCAGCACTTACATATGAATATATGAACATACAAGAAGCCAGCAGAAGAAGCCGATTTAGTCTGTCAAGTCTGCAGGGTCCACAGCTTGAGCTAATGTCCCTGTCCTCCTTCTCCACTCCTCCCATCCTCCCTAACCATTATCCTTACCTTCCCCATGCCTTTCCCAGCCTCTCTTAAAGCTCCCCACTATTTTCAATGAGATGACCTCTTCTGGCAGAGCATTCCAAGTGTACACCACCTCTCTGTGAAGAAGTGCTTCCTGACCTCCTTCCTAAACCTCTCACCCTCCAGCTTAAGACAGTGCCCCTTCGCCATATGGTTGCCACTCAGCTTGAAGATACTCTCCTTATCAACCATATTTATCCCTTTCAAGTACTTAAAGGTGCCAATCATGTCCTCTCTTCTCCTGTCTTCCAGGGAGTACATGTTCAGTGCCCTCAGCCTCTTCTCATATGCCTTACCCTGCTGACTGGCTATCATCTTTGTAGCCGTCCTGTTTCTCCAGCAGGTTAATGTCCTTTTCAGGTGTGGGCACTAGTACTGAACTCCATCTTCTAGATGCAACCTTACCAGTGAACTGTACAAGGGCAGTATAACCTTCTCTCCTACTACTGATCCCCTAGATATGCATCCCAGTATCTTTTTGCCTTTGCTGCTGCTTTCTTGCACTGGTTGGAGTGCTTTATGTCACTAGTGATCATCCACTCCCAGGTCTTTCTCCTCCTCTGATGCAGATACTTGGACTCCTGCTGGGTAGTACTCTGTTCTGGGATTCTTGGCTCCAATATGCATAACTTTGCATTTCTTGGCATTGAAGCCAATCTGCCAGATCCTGGACCACCTCCTCGGCTTTTCCACTTGCTAAGCATTCACCAGTGTCTGTCTCAGCACATGAAGAAGTGGACTTTACTGACTGATACAGGCAGTGTGCCTACTCACTCGTCTGTGTTGCAAGTTTGAATGGCCTGAGAATCATGATCACGTAGTACATTTGATGCCACTGCTCTGTTGTCAGAGACATGGCTACTCCTGCTCTGTCACTGCTTGTATGTAGCAGCAGATGTTCAGATATTTTTATTTATTTTATTTTTATTTTTATTTATTGAATCTAGGAATTATTACCTTTGAGCCATGGCTCTTTACAAAGGTTCCATGTCGCTAGTGTACAAACAAGGCAAAATTACACAAAAAGCAAACAAATTATGAAGCAGCATTAGCAGTATAATGCAGTACAGTAATGTCAACTTCAAACAAAAATACTTTAGTAAACACAATACTGGCTGATTGGAGGAAAACAATAGAGAAAGAACAATGGAGGGGAAGAGGAGAATGGAGAGGCAGACATAGGAGACTAGTACCACTCAAATGTCTTTGTCTAGAAATGAATCAGAATTGGGAGGTTAAGCAAGAAACAGACAAAGGGAAAATCAGTCAAAGATATGACATTAGACTGCTTGTACAACTGCTGAATCATGTACAATGTCGAGTTCCATCTGGTGACATCATCCAGCTTCATGCAGTGCTGAAACAGTTTGTTTTGTACAGTATTTGCAGATGATGGAGCTGGTCTTGGCCTTTCTGGAATGGGCAAAGTGGACACAGATGTGACAGGCCACAGTCAACATGGCCTTGATATCAGGATGAGTTAGAAACTCCTGCACAATGAAATTAAGACAGTGTGTCAGGCATGGCACACTGACATCCCCATCACTGATGCATTTCAACGCATTTGATCCATTATCACTCACAATCAAACCTGCTTTCAATGAATGGTGGTGTAGGCATTCATCAGCCTCAGTAAGGAGTGCTTCCAGCATTTTCTCACCTGTGTGTGCTCCATGTATACTCTTCATTGTCATCATGGCATGTTGCTGAATACCTAGAGTAGTGCTACCACCACAGTTGGGCTTAGTACATTTTTCCCGCACCTCGAGTCAAATACTACCCCAGTTACCATGCCCAATGTGCTATAATGCATAGTGAGAGACTACCAGCTGTTTGGCCACTGATCCACACATCCATGCTTAGATGTATATATGGAACTGTAGAATGCTTCAGAGCATAGTTTACCATGTGTGACACTATCACATAGAGTTCAAGAATGGCAGATGTAGAAAAATATGTTCTAGATAGAATCTGCCATTTGGGACAAGTACTAGATATCAGTCTCCAAAATCCATCATTCTCAACAAAAGAGAATGGCAGTAGCTCATTTGACAGCATTTCAACAGTTGCTGCATTTAGCTCACATGCAGTAACATGATTGGGAGTGAATTTGGAGTGATGATCAAATATGCTATTTAGTGTATGGTGGAAGTTTCTTGAGTCTAGCCACCAAACAGCTGGAGTCATTGTGGCGGTGGTATTTGACTTCTAGAGATTCATGCTGCTGCTTGAATGACACCAGCTGAATCTGGGGATTTCTGCCAAGGTGTTACTGTGCTTTTCTGACTCTGAGTGGTACTACTCAACCAACCACTGCTGCTATGCCCAGTATTAGGCAGACCCATAGAATATTCCTCTTTCTCCTCCTGTCTGTAGTCCTCTCTTCCCCTCTGTCCCCCTTTGTCTATTACCTTGTTACTTCTGTTTGCCTTGCCTAATGATGATGATGAGGGCTAGGGACCCCTGCACTGGTTTCCTTCTGATGTTGATATCAGAGTAACAGGTGTCTGTTCTTCAGGGGTGTGTGTGTGTATGTGTGTGTTTGCCCACCAAGTGCCTAGGTGGCTGCCTTTTTCCACTCCATCAGATCCACCCCTGATGAAGACGCAGATAGGGCTGAAGCTCCAGGAAGGTGATTTTGTCAGCTACCTGGAGCTACTACAATAAAAATACTTTTAAAATTGCATAAAGCCTACCGTTGTGGAATCAATCAATCAATCATTCAATCAAAATCTTTAGTTATCCAGGTGAACGCCATTGAGCAAAGCTCATTTGCAAGATGGACCTGGTAAAACAGGGTCAAGGTACAAATAGAAAACCATACATATGTATATACACAAAATGACAAGTGAGTAGATAACTGTCATGGGACAAGATATATCAAGCCATGACACAGCTGAACATATCTCGAAGAACCATTTACAAGTTACAGGTACATGTACAACCATAGCTCAGGTAAGCATATCTTGGAGGAGCCATTTACATGTTGCAGCAAGGCAAGTACATAAAAAAAATTAGAGGGAGATAAAGAACACAGTTTAAGTGATGAGAGTTAAATTCTTTAACAGCTCTTTTATAGTAAACAGCATCAAGGCAGCTTATAAATGGAGAGGTGCCAGGAGGATAACAGAGGTACAGGGAAGAGGAAGGCCTATGGAGGGAGGGAGGGAGTATTTACATGGAATTGGCTGGTAGTAAGGACTTGAGGATGACATAGGAAGAGCTATGAGTAAAGGGTAGCGAACTCGACCAGCAACCAGATAAGGGAAACAACCACCAAGTAAGGGAAACAGAGGATAAAGATGCAAGATGGGTATGATATAAAATTTGAAGGGGCAGGCTAAGGGGAAATGTGAGAAAGTTTTTCTTCATGGAGATGGTGGTAGACACATATGGAATAGTCTGCCACAGGAGGTGGTGGAAGCAAGCACAGTGGATGGATTTAAACATGCCTGGGACAGGCATAACAGAACCTTAGAGGTGGGCAGGTGGGGTGAAAGCACTTGACCAGGTAGGGTCAGGGCTACAAACTAGTGTAGGGATTACGGGTAGACTAGATGGTCCTAGTGGTTCTTATCTGCCAACAGTTTCTATGTTTCTACATTTATGGCATCATCTGCAACACCACATTACTCCTTTTCTCTTCAGTCTCTCATAGGGCATCCAAAACTCATCATCAGCACAGCTGTTGATATCTTCCTCCTCCCTCCACAGGACTTTCCTACTCATCATCACTGTCTCTAGGCTCTCTGACCTCTCATCATCAGGAAGCTGAGTGCGACATACATTTTCCCGATCTCCTGCCTCAGCCACTGACTCAAGCTCCATGCAGTCAGGCTCAGCATCACAACCACAAGCAGCCACAGGGACACCAACAACCTTTTCCTTGACCACTGTTCCTGGTTTACTGCTGCTTCTCTTGTCACCTTCCCCATCCCCCACCAGCATGGCTGCCAGAGATGTGGCAGAGAAAATCTGGTTGCACTAATCCCACCACCGCTAACTCCTCCTTTGCTACTACCTGCCCGGAGCCTACAGAACATGCTGCCACAGACATACTGTAGTTTTATAACTGTAATACTATTTTGACCTACAGATTTCAAACACTTCTTTGCTGCCTCCCCGCACTTTTCTTTAGTAGAGCATCTCTTTTGGTAATTTGTATATGCTAATTGTAATTTGATTTGGGATGAAAATGACAAAATGTAAAAAAAGCTTGCAGTACAAATAAGTGCCAGGAGCAGACAACACCTCCTCCTGGGGAATCAGAAATCATCAGTGTGCTCTGAAAAAAAAAACAGGGATTAACATAACACACACAACCAGGGATAAAAGGGTTAAACAAGTTATTAACTACCAGCAGCAGACAAGCCTCCCCCTTCAGAATCAGGAATCAGCAGAGTGATCTAAAAACAGCACAACATGGGATAGTGCCCAGTCCAGTGGCGGATCTACACAGAGCCCACCAGGGCATGTGCCCTGGTAAAAAATGATATGCTCCAGTTGGTGCCCCATATGGTGTAGAGCTTCCCTATAGTAACAATATATCAGTGCCCTGGCTGCCATCTGTTGTGCCCCAGCTGTGCCCTGGTAACCATTTTGTGGCTAGAGTTACATTGAGTATTCCACAGTAATAAATCACACCAAAACAGTTTTAGTGAAAAAGTTCTTATTGTTTATTAAATATAATGTGCAAATAAAAACTCCATCCTTCACACAATGATGTTACACCTGGATGCAGCACTAGTGACTGTCATGATACCACTACAGAATGCTGACATTCCACCTGGTGGCTCCAGGTTTCTTCAGAGCCTGAAGAAACCTTTTAGTCACCAGGTTAAATGTCAGCATTCCGCGGAGGTAACTATGATGTCACCAGTGCTGCATCCAGCAGTAGCACACCGCGTGGTGAAGGGCATTGAGTTTTAATTTGCACATTGTAATTTAATGAGCAGTAGGCTCTTCTTCACTGAAACCATTTTGTGTGATCTTTGTTGCTGCAGGTGCTATCCCATGTTGTGTTGCTTTTGAATCCAAGATTTCAGCACTGCAGCTCCTTTTCCTGGTGCTCAAATCCTCTGTTTGTGATCTAAAAACGACTACAAAACAACCAAAAGTTATACTTTGTTTTTCTAAAAAAAAACAGAACAAAATGAAAACAACAGGGGAAATGGGAAATTTATTATTAAGTATAACAAAAGCTGAAAGAATACTGTCACCTTAAGAAAATATAACTAACAGATTACCAAACATGCTACAGAAAGACAGTAACTTAATACTTGACATAAACACATCAGAGTAAACCACAGAGATAAAAATTAAAACTACTCACTACAGATCAAAACAAGCATTTGTCAATGCCAAATGTTGCTTGCTTCTATGTGCTGTTTAGGTATTTGGAAGTCATTGGAGTGAAAATATTGAAAATTTGCAAACTTACCAGCGCAGTGAGGAACTGCGAACGCATGCTCGGTAAACAGTCATTTTAGGAATTTTTCACTAAATTTTCAACATAGCCATTTTAAGACCTCTGCTAATGAACAGTGTCACTGTGATTTTGTTAATGTGTCCCATACATTGAGTTTGCACACCGACTGCGTATTGTGCTCTACATGGGCGGAAACACGTTTGGGCAGGATATGAAAAATGACAGCTGTACTGCTCATAAGAAGGTTATGGTAAAATGGCAATGTTGAAAATCTGGGTAGAAAATATTGAAAATTTCGAACTTACGAGCCTGAGTAGGAACTGCGAACGCACGTCAGAAAACAGTCATTTTTAGGAATTTTTCACCACCTCAACACAGCCATTTAAGACCTCTGCTCAGAACAGCATCACTGTGATTTTCTTAATTTGTCCTATACATTGATTTCAAGACAATCGACTCGCGCCATTCTGTGCTACATGGCTGAAACACATTTTGGGTGAGATGTGAAAATGACAGCTGTACTACTCATAAGAAGGTGTGGTAAAATGGCAATTTTGAAAACCTGGAGTGAAAATATTGAAATTTCAGAACTTACTGAGCCTGCGAGGAACTCGCACAACACAGACTTCAGAAATAAACATTTTTGAATTTAAATTAACACGAAGCGGATTCTTCTCACATTCACTGTCATGGTGGTATTCAGGCCCAAAGGCGATTTCACAGTCACCGCGCAGTCACTGCGCCGAAATCACCTTCGGCCCGAATAACGCCATGACAGTGACATCATTCATGAGAAGGGGTCCCAAAACACCATGTTGAAAATTTGGCAAAATTCAAAATGCCTGAGATATGCAACAAAGTTGAAACCCCCATCTAGCCCATTATACAGCTTACGGCATTTCCTCAGTTCGCGCCGGCTTTGAAGAGTGCAGACGTGTTCCCGGTCCACCAAGATCGCCACGCCGGAGTCCGGAGGTAGTGATGGGGTGAGGGGGTGCTGGGAGGCTGGGTGCGGGCGGTTGTGGTGTCGAGACGCGCCGACCGTTTTCGCTTTTCAGGTAAAAATTTAAAAGACGCCATGGATTATTTGCCACGCTTGGGGTGGGCTCAGCTGGCACAAGGACGTTGAGGGGGGCATTCAGCCAAAGGGAGATTGGGCACCGTCGGCCAAAGGACTGATTGCCACACTGGGGTGGGCTCCCAGCGGCACCTACAACTGGGGAGAGACATACCAGCTGACGGGATTGGGGCACCTGTCGGCTACATAGTAGGTGCGGGGCACGAGGCCAGAGGGGGAGCCACACTTATCTCTGCTCACTGGAAGTAGCTCCCCTTTCAACTGTATGCCACTGCATTTTGGAGGAGGAGGTGACACACCTCAAATCTCCGATGATGGCACTATGTTTCTTGCACATGCGCAAGCAACATAATGATAAAGAAGAAAGAGTGAGAAACCAAAATAATGTATGACACAAATCTCCTGCTTAGACAGAAAGGCTCCAGATCTTTCTAGCCTACCTTGCTTTGCAGTATTCCTACCCTCCCTCAACTCTACTGTTTCACTGACTGACAAAACAGAAACCACTACCTTTTTTACAGTTAATCTTTTATTGTTTTTCCAAGTTTTCAAGTGTACAACACAGGTACAGACAGATACAACATATAGAGTTTTCTCAAATGATGATTAATAAGCAGGTCAAAAGGATGTTGCATTTATTTTGTGTGTGTAATCATTGCATAAAATTCACGTGATGATACAGTCTGCTATAACAGCATGTAAGTATTACTGTTAAGTTTCCAACAGATAGTGACAAGAAGGCAGTACAGGCATTACTGAACTCAAGCAGATAGTTACATCTGAAGCTGGGCGAAATTGGGGATCCCAGGCTTGGGGAAATAAGATCTCTGATATTTAGGTTTCAGAGGGTCTTAAAAGATCTTTGTTCTGTGGTGGAGTGGGAAGGCATCATTTTAATTATATGTAGGAGCAAAAGGGGGCCCATCTTCTGAAAACATGGTAGTGGTACCTGGCAAATGGGACATTTAGTGAAACTGGCCAATTTCTCCATGGACTTTAACCAGCCCTGAAAAGAGGCAATTAAGGTAGACTGCCACTTTCTCAATAATGCTCTTTAATCTCTACAGAGGCCTGTATCAATTGCAATTTGTATTGATATGGTAGCTTTAGGTTTTTAGGAGGAGTCCCAGTGTCCACAGGGAAGGTGACTGTGGCAGAGCGCTGTTTAAAATTCTGGAGCAACATTATAATCTTCCTCCAAAAGGTGCAGATTGGGGGCAGTGCCAAAGAATATGGAGAAGGTCTGCACCCTGCACTCCGCATCTCCAGCAATTATCCTCTGAGATTAGCCCCATTGTTTTTAATTGAGTTGAGATGCAGCGCCATAAGTGTTGCACTTTATTCTGATCAGGAGACTATGAGGGTCAGAGCAGGCCTTTTGGTAGAAGCCTGCATGCAGCCCAGTCTTCATCTGATAAAGGAGTGTGGAGCATTTCTTGCCACTTACTCTGCACTGTAGTGGTGGGGTCTGGGGCTCAGTCCCTAAGTGTTTTGTATATTATATCAGCTAGGCCTTTCCACTTGTGTTGCCAGCTACCCAGAGGAGAGGAGGAGTTGCTTTTTCTTCTGTTGGCTGCATGTTTGACATGAACAGGCCTTATGCAACCAAGTAGTGTTAGCATGCCTCAGTTGAAGGTATTTCCAAAATCTTGCTGGGTAGTATATATCTTTCTTTTAAAGAAGAAATGAGTCGAAAGTGAGATTGTCTGAAGTAAGGATGTCTTTTATCCTAATAATTTGATTGTCCTTCCATTGAAGCCAATTTATCGGTTTCCTTCAATTAGCCAGTTGGGATTATTCGAGAAGCATACTAATGATTCAGGGCTCAAGCATGATTTGGTGATTTGACAGATTTTATGCCAGGCTCTATGTGCATTTTGAATAACTCTCCACTTTTTCAGGGAACTGGGCAGTGGCCCTCCCAGATAGGCCGATAAATTAGTCCCTCCCAATATCCCGTGTTCTAGGTCACACCATTCAGGTTTGTTTGGGCCCAGATCTTGGAATATATGCAAGTTCTAACAACTGAAAAGCATAGGCCCCTTGTTCCATGGAGCTCTTAATTTTGCCCACTGTATATTGGCTTAGTGGTGTCCCACAAAAAGTTGCTTATTAGGGAATCTAGTTTTGTAACCATTTGCCAGGAAATTCTACAGCAGGTGGGACATGAGATAAAAGATTCTTGGGCAACCATCATCTTTACTGCAGCTATTTTCCCTGGCATGATTAGGCTAAGATGTTTCCTTCTACACCTCTGATTGTAACAGAGCAAACAGAGGGAGAGATTCTTGTCCTTAAGGGTCTGTATTTTCAGGATATAATCACTTCCAAGTATATTATGCCCTTTGTAGCCCATGCTAGGCTGGTGTTTGCTAGCATATGTAGAGAGGCAACTGGGTTTAGTGGAGTGCCTCCATTTTGTTAGCATTAATATGAAGACTTGATATCTTTGCAAAGGAGTCAAGTAAGGACAGGACTGAGGGCAACTAGCCTGCAAGTCTTTAGTTAGGATGAGACAGTCATCTGCATAAAGCCTAGTGTGAGATGTAATCCTGCCTAGCTCCAGCCCTTGCATGTTTGGGTGTCTCTGATAGCACATGCTAGAGTTTCAATCACCAGAACAGAAAGCATGGGTGAAAGGGCATCCTTGTCTAGTTCTTCTGTACAGCCAGAATGGTTCAGAAAGGGTACTATTAGTGAGGACCCTTACAGTGGGTCATTGTATTGGGTTTTAACCCAGGTGCTAAAAATGGGGCTTGAGGTGCTGCAGGGTAGCATGTAGAAATTCCAACTCCACTGAGTCGAAAGCTTTCTCAAAATCCAACTGTAATGGCTGCAGCTGGGATGGGAATCACCAATACTCCCTGCAATAATGTTACTAACGCTCAAAGGTGGCTCACGCCACTCGGCCTTTAACAAACTCTCTTGGGAAGAATGAATTAAGTTGGGAAGCACTTTTTCTAATCGAGCTGCTAATGCTAATGCTTTAGCCAGAATTTTTGTATCAGCATTTATGAGTGAGATAGGCCTGTAGCTAGAGGGAGAGATGGGTCCTCCTCTTTGGAAGTATGGTTATAATAGCTTCTCTCAGAGTGTTAGGAGTCCCCTGCATTCAAGGCCTCTTGCACCATGTTAAGCAGAGGAAGGAGATAGTATCTGAACCAGTTTATACATATCTACAGGGAAACCATCACCTCCAGGCTTTGTGTGGGGCCTTGTTTTTGATTAAGGCTCTCTGATTTCAGGCTCTGTCAAGGGAGAGTCCAGAAGTGCCTTTTGATAATTAGAGAGATGGGGCATATTTAGGTTGGTGATTAAGGCTGCATATTTTTGTGCATCCCATTTAATGTGGGTGCTATAGAGTGTCTTGTAGAACTCCAGCATAGCCTGATTTATCCCTGTTTCGTGACCTAAGGCTGTCCTATTTTGTTCTGTAATTGAGCTATGCGCCTTTCTGCCTGGAATTTTTTAGCCTGAAGGCTAAGAGTTTTCTGATTTTTCCCTTGAGCCCAGTATTTGCATTGCATCCTTTGGATCTGTAATTCAGCTTTTCTAGTGGCCCGACTGTTAAACTGTAGTCTGATTTTTACAATCTCATAGGTTAGGGAGCGGGACATAAGCCTCCATGGGTTTGTTTTGTATAAGGACTCTTTGGCTGCCAATAGCTGCTCTAAATTTGCTGCTTCCTTCTCTCTTTTCTTGTGGTATGAGGCATAGCTAATTATTTTTCCCTTAGGGTAGCTTTAAGGCCTCCCAGATGGCTACACAGGATGCTGTCCCCGGAGAGTTATCTACAAAGTAGTCTTAAGTTTCTTTTGACAACCAGGCTTTGAAATCAGCATCCTGCAGCAATAGAGGGTCAAAGCACCATGAAAGGACTTTTGGGGTAGGGATGTCTATTAAGGCCATCGATAAGGGTGCATGATCAGAGAGGTATAAAGGGACAATTTTCGTATCCACCACTTTTGTGATATCTGGGGAGGTGAGCCAGTAGTCCAGCCTGTTGGCCATCTGCCTGGAAGCAGAAAATATGTGTAATCTCTGTCAGTTGGGTGTTTGAGCCTCCATATATCCTGTAGTGTGTAAGTTGATTAACTCTTTGAGAGCCAGAAGTGATTTGGTGTGTGGCTCTTGCTTTGAATTGAATCTATCAACAAAATAGTCTACTGTGAAGTTCATGTCACCCCCACTATGATCTCTATGTTACTGTCCGTAAAGTCTGAGACTGCTTGAGAGATCTCATGAAAAGTCAGGAGGTCATTGTTTGGGGCATAGACATTTACAAGGATCAATTTACCTTGAAGTAGAGACTTTTGCCATCACCCATTGCCCATTCGTATCTTTTTGTGGTCCAATAATGACCATTTTAATTTCTTATGACATAGAGTTGAAACCTCACATTTGGCAGACTGTGCCAAGCTATGTACTTCCCAACCCACCCATTCCCATACCAGTTTGGTAGCTTCAAGATTTGTCAGTTTGGTCTCCTGTATGAAGGCTATTCTGAGTTAAGCTGTTTCAGTCTGTTCAGAATTTTTCTCCTTTTAATAGGAGAGTTTAGGCCCTTACATTCCAGGAGATGGCAATGGTCACTCCGTTGTTAGTCATGGGAGATAGTATAATTACAAAATGGACCCTATACATGTGAAACCAATCCTGTCACCTCTGGCTTTTTTGGTCTTTCAAACTAGTACAAGTTCTGAACAAATGATCAACTGATCCCCGCCTTTCCCTTGTCACCCAGGTTCCCTAGTTCCTGTACTAGTGCCTACTTGGGAAGACCGTATATACTGATGTAGTGTAAGAAACATTCCTTCTAGTCAACAACAGTATAAGCTGTACTGCAACATACTAACAGTAAATACAAACG
Source organism: Neoceratodus forsteri (assembly GCA_016271365.2). Lineage (NCBI taxonomy): Eukaryota > Metazoa > Chordata > Ceratodontiformes > Ceratodontidae > Neoceratodus > Neoceratodus forsteri. Next base: position 49,534,877 of record CM028137.1, read on the forward strand.
TAGCTGTATTTGCAGCTTAAGTTCGGAAGGTGCTACCCATATCAGCCCGATGGGTCTTGTTAGACAACACCAATGGCATGGGTAGTGTTCCAAGGCAGTATGAATAGTAAACCAATGAACCAACCATATAAACAATAACATTTGAACTTTATCTAAACAGTTACTTGAAGTGATTTGGGGCCCATGGCTTCTACATGGTACTGGAACCCTAGAAACAGAGTGGGTGGTCCTCATCTTCCCTGACTAGAGGTGAGGATATGCTTCTTCCCAGTCCTGTTCAGAAGAGGTGGGGAGTGGTTTATATGAATGCGATTACCACAAGATGCTGGGGGTGAGGGACATGAGGGTCATTTATTGTTTTCCTTTGTGCTTTGTAGCTATGGGGTAATGAAACCAGGCTGTCTGATCGGCTGGACACTCCATGTTGAGTATGCAAGAGGACAATTATACTCTGGTGACCCATTTTTAGGGTGTCTTTCTTCAGATCTCGCACTATTAAAGTAAATAATAAAAACTAAACAAAAAACACATATCTAGCAGCACAAGGCACTCTGGAACAATTTGTGAGCAATTTGAATTAAAAAGCTGGGTTTGAGATGTATTTTAGAAGTTTTTTTCCTCAGATAAACACACACAGACTTCTCTCCTACTCTGTCTTCAGAAGATTGCACTGAAGACAGCTTCCTCAAGTATACAGCCTGTTTCAGCAACATGTGGCCTTGAATCCCATGGTACTTTGCAAACTTCACCTTTCTACCAAACTTGCCAGCTAAGACACCAACTTCAAATGTTACAATCTTCACCTCTGCGCCAAATTCCACTGACAGAATTGCCAACTTCCCTATTCATGCAGGTATCAGTTTTCCATGAATCTGGACTTCACAGCAGATTAACTTAGTGAAATGAGATGAATTTGTGAATTACTCATGGAGGAAAGTTTTTCAACTTCACACATCACTGTTCAGACCCATTTATAATTGTTTTTATTCAGATTCAACTTGCATGAAGAGACTGCACTGAATTCCAGTATTATTAAGAGATTCCAGAAGGAAGTTAGTGGGATGCTCCAATACAGAATTATATCATCTGGGATGTCCGGTTTGTTCTTACCCAGTATGGCGCATAGAAAGGGAGCTCCTATCTTCTACAATAAAAGCCTCGAAAACCCTACCAAACAGCAAAAACAACAAACAAACTTTGGGATGTGAGGACCTTGCAGTAATGGGGAAGTCTGGTAAACAAAACCTTCTTCAAATACGGCAGACAAGCAGTATACTAACAATGAACTTTCCGACTGGAGATGTCCCATGCCTCTGAGTCGGAGGCTTCACAAACTGATCACAGCCTAAAGGGAAACCTACTCCTAGCAAAACTGGAAAGCTAGACTTATTCTACAAAGAGTCGAAAGCCTTTTGAGCTCAGGTACATGAATTAATTAGGGAGATCCTAAAACACACTTCAGCTTAAGCGTGACAGACGAACTTTAGTGACAAGCCATCCAATCCAGCAACTATGTGGGACGACATGGAAACAGTGATTAAAACTATCACAGAAACCCAAAACTTAATTGCCTACCCGGAGAGACTTTGAAAATAGGGCCAGGATAAAGAATTTATGGCTATATGGCATTCCTGAGAACTCATGAGAACTCAGGGGCCCGATTCAAAAGCGTTGCAGCCTGATGCAAGGTGATTTACATTGAACCCGATGGTGCAAATCACACCTACACCAGCCATAACGCCAGATGCAATTCCAAAGGGCACCTGCACCATGCCGTATGCAGGTTCTACCAAATGTAGGTTATGCCACCCACTACGCCTCCACATCCTGCAGCGGCATTGTGCAAGAGTTTGTTATGGCAGCAACTGCACCCTATTCCAGAAGGGCAGCTGTTGTAATCCCACCTATGCCATTCCAGAACAGGGAATGGCATAGCAGGGCTAGACCAGCTAGAGGTGGTCTAAGGGCATCCATCCTGGCACAGGGACAGATGTCCCCCACAGTGCCGCATAAAGCACACTGCTGTGCTCCTTGTGCCCTGCTGCCCTGTTATGCCCCACACTCCCGAACTTCAGGGACCCCTGGAGTCTGTTTCCTTCACTTTCCCCCAGCGCACATGCCAACTGGCCAATAGAATGCATGCCTTGGCTTGAGCACCCAGGACCAGTGCACCATCCTCTTGGTGCTAGCCCCGCTGCTGCAGCAAATCATGGTGTAGGTGCTGGGGACCCTGCTTGTCCTGGAATATGGCACAGGGTCCCCAGCTGAGTGCTGCATGGTGCAACTTGCATACACCTGTGAGTTGCGCTTAAGCCTTTCAGAATCTGGCCCTGAGGGTTCAGACTTACCAGGATTCCTTGATTCTTTTTTGCACAGTGTTGGATTTAAGACTGGTCTTTCTAATCAATATTGAGCACTCACATAGGGCTCTTGGTCCCAAACACACAGCCCTGTCAGCCAGACCATGCTCAATCATTGTCCTGTTTTTAATAATGTGGTCAAATACAAGATACTCTAAATGTCATGGCAGAAGAAAATAGTGCACCATGAACCCACATGCATCTCTTTGACCATGACTATGCTCCGATGCCCTGAAGCAAAGACGGGCATTCATATCAGTTATGCAGGCTCTGCATCAACACAACATTAAATTTCAGACCCAGTATCCAGCTTAGATGGTAGCCCAATATCCCAATGGACAAAACAAATACTACTTGGCAGAAGAGGCTGTGGTAGATCTGCAGGAAAGGCAGATTGCAGTGGTCACTAAGAAACCACAGACAGCAAGAATGGATGGGCTACCAGCACACTGAAAACCATCCAGGACACCCAGCAAAGAATGATGCAGTCCCTACAAACCATGGGTCATGTAAAAGCTCAGCTCCACTCATTCCAGTTTGTACCAGGAGATGCTTAACTTTCCATACCAGTTGACAGAACATTTAGAGTGACTGCATCCTGAGGTAATGGGGCTGGGAGTGGGGTGCAGGTGGGGAGGCTCTGGGATTGCTACTTGCTGCTGTGGTGCTGGGGGGAGAGAGAGAGAGAGAGAACCACCTGAATCATAAATTTCCATGGAAGCCATGAGTCTGAGCTGTGCTTATTAAAAGTACAAGATGGCTCATAAGAAATGGCTTTGGGTGGGGGTCCTTCTTCTGGTGCCTGGTGGATGTGGGGCTGTTGAATAGTCCACAGAACTCCTGCCGATGTGCTCCATTCTTTCAGTGATGCCTGGTCATTGAAGAGGACTTCATTTTTCTGTTCCTCATGACTAGAAACAGCAGTCTATGGAGGAGAAAAGAGCCATCACTTTATTAGACAGAAAATTTCAACCCTCCAATGGGGACCTGCATCAACTGGATTGTAATTGATTGTGAACAGGATACTAGATGAGGGACTTAACTGGATCGAGGACCAAAATAGTAAAATAATATTGGTATCTTCAAAGGGAGTCACCTTGCAAACCTCTGTATAGGTTGGTGAGAGAGAGAGAGAGAGTAAAACTGTATATGAAAACCAGGGTACATAGAACCATCTTTAAGCAGGAATGGGGAACACGCCTTCCTTTTTTTGTTTGCTCTTCCTGTCCCCTTCTTTTCTGGCCTGCTGTCCTTTCCTCTTCCCAGTCCCCACCTTATTTGCTTCCCTCACCCGCTTCTCTCTCTGTCCCCAGAAGACAAACCAAGAGGCACAGAACCTGAGGAAGATTGCAGCACTGAGCTCTCGATTTAACCAGAGTTGATCATTGGGAAGGGAATTGTCCGGAGGGATACTCTAGTTATTAGATGAGGGACTATTACATTTGCAATTCTATTTGTGAAAAACAGGTATGGGGGTGGGGGGCAATTCAACAGAATATAATTTTTAAATGTGGGTGAGAAGGCAAACCAGAGAACAACAGGAACTATAGTGGAAGTGATCACCCACTCATATGACACATACAAAGAGGAAAACAAAAGGAAAAGAAAATTCATTTTTACTATTATTTCACAGTACATATACAGGACCTTCTGACCACCTGGGGTAGGGGGACTGGGTAGCAACACACATATGAAAACAAAACTGTGAGACTACAATATAGAAGGGAGGTGTGTGGGGCAGGAAGGACCCTTTGGTGTTTTTTCTTTCCACTTTTCCCTGCTCTCTTTTTGAATGGTACCAAATGCAAAGGGTCTAAGATAAGGACCTTTGAAGCTGACACTCATACCTCTGCACAACACTGGAAACAATTCCAATCTTCTAAAGGACCCCAATGCATATAATAAAAGCTAGGCATGTCCTTACTGCTACAGTATATTAAAGATCATTTAGCTTTGGAGAGGTGGAAGGATAAGTGGGCACATCGCTCTGACTGACATATTAATGGGTGCTTCCTGACAATGTAAACAATAAAGGTAGAATGTAGGAGAAGGAGCACCTACCTGGAACCTAAATTTAAGGTTCTCAACTACTGGTTAGATGACACCATCTTTTCCCTCAGGCAACATCTTTTTGGGAGATCTATTATTTTGCTCTGTTTTATTTTGAGGGATTTTTCCCATAGAATCCACACAGATCACCAACATCCTAGGATACACCTCCAGCCCCTGAGAATGCTTTTTCTCCTTGAACACCACTAGGGGGTTCCAAGGCTTAACAGAAACACTGCCCAAAGTTTGGAATTCAAACTGTATATAGTTTTAAGGTAAATATTTGGTATTCTAGATCAAGTTTTGATCTAACTGTTCATGTTACATTACATAAGCAATAATACCTAACAGGGTGGTGGTACTGGTGAAAGCTGGACTGTCCAGGGGTGCGTAATGAGGCCCTATACTACAGGCGGAGGGCCTTCTAGCCCTGGACGGTCCATTATTTACCAATACCACCCACCCTTGAGGGTATTATTGTGCTTAGAAATGGCTTGTTTGTACATTTTAAATAATAAAAAATGGAAAACATGTATGATAAATACAAAAAATAAATAAAAATTAATTTTTCTTGTTAAGTAGTCCATACAGTGTGGTATTCTTGCCAGCAGAGGGTATCTCTGTTTAGTATACTCTGTGTTGCTGTGGTACATTGCTGCCCTGTGGTTTCCTGGGACTTGTAGTCCAATGGGACAATCATGGGGAAGGCAGCTGATTTAGTTGTACAGAATGGCCCTAGTCATTTCCATTCCATTTTTTAAAGCAACAAAGGAACAATTGGGGAGTGAGGAGTGGATGGAGTTGAGTCGTTTTGCCCAGCAGTGGTTTTGTTGAGATATTTCTTTTTTTTGTTTTAGTTTTGTGCTGAGGGTTCAGGGAGCAGTATGGTGAACAAAGAGAGAAGTGGGACTTGTGTGTACAGGGTCCCCGATGTTGAGTTGTGATGTAGGGTAGCGGGTTTTACTAGAGCAGCCAGGTCATAGAGGTTAGAGTGGTGTCATCGGACCTCAACTGCAGTTTTCTTAAAAAGAAAATCATTACTGTGTTTTGTTCCAGTTTCTATTCATATTAGACTGCTTTTTTTGATTTCTATGTCATTTGGGACCTGTCGGTGGCGCGTTATAGTTACTGAGTAGGGAAAACATGGTGGTTAATGGAATTCAAACTGGCACACATACACCAGTTTGAGATGGAGCTCCTAGTACTTCTTTCTGACAGGGCTCTATTGAAAAATACCTGCCCAGCAATGGAATGCAGCTAGCCAATTAGGATACTGTCTTTCCATTGCCATTTTCTAATCTACAATAATACAGTGTTGGTATTGTTGTCTGTTACCATACAAGAACAAGCAAACAAGAGGCAACACAAACAATATGGCAGGAGCAAAGTCATTTTCTATTAGTCAGGCAGCGCAAACAAATGAAAGATATGAACAGTTCAATGTAGACAAACAATGGATGGTGTACAGCAGAAAGTTGCAGACTAGTGGTATATGGGCTGCTTCCTCTACTGGTCAATGAAGCATGGTTGGATAATGACTATCTCCCCAGTTAGGTTTCTCCTCTCGACATAATGGGATAAATAATCCTGAGAAAAGAACAAAACTCTTTCAATATTTAAGAAACCATCATGCACATATATATTATCTGCAGGAAATACACCTCTCATCACATGAGCACCAGGTATCAGGTGATGTGGGCAAAGCAAATTGAGTGACTTAAATGAGTGACTCAAATCACACACCAGCAGTGAGACTGAGTATGAAAGGATAGAGAGATAGTACATGGATAGCGAGTTAGGAAGGACAGAATAGCGAGTGTTCAGGAATTAACAAGTTTAGGGGAGGAAGCTAGGTAGTGGATGTGAGCAGGCTGTTGCCAAGCTGGCTGCCTGGTGTGGCAATTATGGTCACTGCCCATGGTGTGTGTGTGGTCCTGGGTTTGAAACTGCATTCAGGTATGTACTAATATTAGTTTTTGTGTTGCTGGTTACTTTTTTTTTATACAGCCCCCATTTCGTACAGGTTGTTCCCCCACCCACAGGTTGTCCCTTCCCTGATGGTCATCCTCTCCTGTGTTTTCTTCCCTACCCCATTGTCCACCCACCCTGGAGATGAGAATCTATTGTTTGGGGGTGGGGGCTTGCCCACCACAAGGAGGGAGAGTATAGCCCCTGCATGAAATGTAGGTCTGAATTATCACCGATATTGTATTCAGTGTAGTGCTGCTCACCACTTTTGTTTTCAGCATTTAGTAGTCACAGTTATGCATCTTGCCATTTAAAACTCACCCATATCACATGGATCTGAGCACCAGAGTTGGGTAACGGGGCAGGTTCAATGTATATGCTTCTACCTATTTGAAAGGAAAACGACTGTGGGTAGCAGTACTTATCCCACTAACTACACCATTTGAATTGGAAAACATTATTCTGACCCTCAGGGAAATACATAATTTTACAGGGTAGATTATACCAGAAAAAGTGATACTGGTTAATGTCTGCCTTCCTCCAAACACAAGCACAGGGGTGATTTGGACTTTTCAGCTAAGGTGCTAGACAATTTGGAGAGCCAACTGATTCTGGTGGTGACTTAAATATGTCAATTGACCTAAACACCTCTAACCTACAAAAGTTGAGGAGCTCCTCGTCTCAGAAGTACTTTAGAAACAATATGACAAATTTGGGCTTTCTGGATTTCTGAGGCATCTATTTTTGAAATACAATGAATTTCTCTTTTTCTCTTGCAGCCACCAGAACTTTTCATTACTTGATTATTTTACACCTCCTATGAACATTTGGGCACTGTGGTGGACGTATCATATGACCTACAGATTATGTCAGACCATCACTTGATCTTATTAAAACTAGAGCTCAGCAAGAAATCAAAATCCACCCTATGGAGATTAAACTCCATACTACTGAGGGATGAACAGTTCCTCTCACTTATGAAGGAGAGAATACCACAGGTAATTTTAGACAATGCTTCCCAGATATGAAAGCTGCTCACCTGGGACACATTAAAACAGTGGTACATGGGAACATTATAACATTTTCCTCAAGAAAGAAAAACAGCAAATGGCTGGATACAACTGGCTACATGAGGAATTAACTTCACTGCAGTTAATGTATCATCAGGGAGACAAAGAGATAATTTTAATTAAAAAGGTAATACAGGAAAGACAAGCAATCTTAAACATTTGAACACAACAAGTGCTGGAATATTTAAAACAAGCACACTAAGAAGGGGTGTCAGGACTCCTTGCCAGGAAACTCAGAACACATAGATGCTTAGTCTATATATTGCAGAGAAAAATGCCACCCTTGGGCAAGTGGATCCATATCCATCGGGAGATTAGCCAGGCATTGCAGGATACAGAACCCATGGCATCCAGGATACCTCAGCAGTCTGTAGGGTGGGATGTTATGCAGGGAACATGAAAGAGTGTGGACTTGCAGCGGTGTATGACAGCAGGAAGTTACAGCATCAACAAGGCATGCTTTGGAGGTATGTCAATTCCTATTATGGTTTCCAGGGACATACACATGGATGCATACACTGGTGGGTCTGCAGCTTGCTTAGTGCCTCAATGCATGCTACAGCCACTTGGGGCATTCCAGAGTGCAGGTTCCTGGCCTGGATCCAGTGCAGTTGGCGGATGGCTGTGGCAGGGTGTGGAGGGCATTGTCAGTCTCTGCAACAGGTCAGGTATGTTCCTTTCATTAATTGACTACGCTAACTTCATTTATGGCCATTGCCCTGCCTCATATCTTGCAAAACTGGATGTGCTATATCATAGAGCACTGAGATTTGTAACCGGCCTCCGATACTCCACACATCACTGCTTTTATATGCAGCCATAGGGTGGCCCTCCTTCAAAACAGGTGACACAGAAATGCAGCCATATGGACACTCCAAGCCCTTACCAACAAACTCCCACAATACGTTGTTGACTGTCTCCCTTAGTCCTATTAGGAACTATGACTTAAGAGTCAATCGCAGATTTCTTTGAATGTCCCAAGGGCCAACACTCACTTTTGAAGGGCCACCATAATCTATGCCCTGCCTACTCTCTGGAATAGGATACAAAAATCATTGAGACTTAGCTCACCTGTCAGTCCTGCCTTCTTTAAGACCCTCTATGACAGAACGTTTGCTGAAATCTGTAATTGCTTCTATAACTCCTAGCAGCTTGACTATTGTTCCTCTCTTCTTCAATGCTAGTCCCAGCTGCTTATCCAAATCAGCCCTTGCCACTACTACTCCCCTCCTCTGCCCCAGTTGCCCTTAGCACCCTCTGCATCCCTCTTATTCACCACCCTTCTGCCACATTTACCTAAGGCTTACACTGTTATACGACCTCCATAGCTTAGGAATTTCCATCCAGGCCTGTAACGTGTTTCTGCTGGACAGGAATATAAATAATCTTTCTTTTTTCTTCTATGGTTTGTATATGACATCCATACACATCCTGCTCCTGTGGGATCTGCTATATATATATTACGTTCAGGTTGTGTTATGTATATCTTTCTTGTACATGTGACTTGGAATGTAAATACTCCGCTCCTATCAGTATTGTAAACATGTTGTTCCTTTTGTATTATGTATATTTATATGTAACTGTACAATTTTTCCTGCCAACAGCAGGTCCACCTAGTAAATGAGCTTGCTCAATGATGATCACCTGGATAAATAAAGATTTGACTGATTGATTGATTGATTGATTGATTGATTGTATGGAGGAATGGGGTATCTACATACTAAGGCAGTGGGTGGGGTTCTCTATGCTATGGATGGGGACCGTAGTTTTCTCTGATACAAATGGGTCCGGGGGCCCTACACTATGGAGCTCTTTGGGGATGGAATTTGATCAATCAGGGATGAGAGAGGGTTCCTCTAGTCCACCAGGGCTGCCAGACTGCTGTTCACCTGGTACACTTCTGCAGCCCGCCTGTGGGTGGCTGGCTGGATTAGACCAGCTAGTCATAGCCTAACTGTGGGCCATACTGCTCAGGACTGTGAGGGTGCATTCCCATTGAGTATGCGCAGTGCAGCATATGCATGGGAATACACCCTCAACTTGCACTGCATACTATATGTGTGCACCCTGGACCATTCCTTGTGCCAGTGCATCCTGCACATTTGAATATCACACTGATGTTGAGTTGTGCGGCACATCGCCTTTTCTGCTGGGATGTGCTGCACATCTCCTTTGAATATGGGGGCCCTGGACTAGGCTACGCTGAAGAAATACATTATCAAAATGGTAAAATCATGACCCCACTGAAAACAAGATATTGCATCTAATCTGGGACAGCCTGAGTAAATACAGTGCAAAATGTGTAAATGAAGATCCCTACGACAATGAGATGTAACATTTCCTATGCTATCCAGGATTCAAAATATAGGATAAGAAATATTTTAATGAAATCTGCTCTAAACTGAACTTCACTGTGTTCACTGACATAAACAAACAGTTTCTTTATTGTTTTATAACGTATTAGAATGCAGCATATATTCTGAATGTTGTGGCCATGAGGATGGTGTGTACAGTGATAGTGTGTGTGTGTATGCATGCGTGTGTGTGTGTTTGCTGTAGCTCAATATGTTCTTTTCCCAAAAGCATAGTAGAAAATGCCTACTGATTGCTACATTTTAGTCAGGGCAGTTCACTGAAGACCTGTCACATGTCTGAGCCAGTGTCTTTAAAGGTTAAAACAATACTGTAAATTATAGATCTGCTGGGAAAGGGAAGACATTTATGGGGTATGAATCTTTCATGAAAGACAATACATTCTCAAGTGAAACTAGCAGTAAGATGCTGTTTAAATGTTGAGTATTTAAATGTGCAAGTTGTTGCATTCTGAAGGGGTAAATAAATCTCCAGTTTAATGGGCAACCAATATTTAATAAATATTTGGAGATCACGTGATGCTGAGGTCCGAGTAGCTGCTTCTTGTTCCATCCTGTCGCTAAGCGCCATTTTCAAGTTAATTTGATGTTATTTGTAATGGCTGCACCCCACAACCATTCTAGTCGATAACGAACTCCGGGCAACAGATCGGGTGGAAATGGAAGCTGAAATGTCACTGCTATGCTGAAACATACCCCTCCGTCCACGCCAGAAAAAGGCAGCAAAGATCCCGGCCCAACTTGCGACTGGTACCAGGCCAACCACGGGGTGGGTCGCTTGTGAATCCCACCTGGTGCGACTCCTCTTACCCTTGAAGTGTTCTTACAAGAATTGAAGCCTTTTCGTGATGATAGTAAAGCGGTGGTTAATGAAGAAGCAGATCACCACAGCGCTAGAGGACTCTCCACTAGGATGGTGGATAGTGAGTCTGCCTGGTCTCCTGAAGAAAAATCTGAATGCACTAGCACTGAAGTGGTGGATAACCACCAAAGAATAAAGAAGCTTGAGCTGAAAATAGAAGATCTAGAGGGAGGAGTCCAGAAATAATATTGTCATAATTGGGATACCTGAGAAAGAGAAAGGGTCAAATACCATCTTATTTATTCAAAAATTCATTGTGAAGCTGGCTGTTCTTCCCCTTTGGTTCAACATACACCACAGAGAGGCCCATACAGCCTAGGCCGATGCCTGCACCTGGCGCCATCCTCACCCATAATATTAAAAATGTTTGAATTTCCAGGAAAAGCAGTATTTCATGGGGAAGATCAAAGAACTGCATGAGGTGTCAAGGGAGGGAAAAATTTGCATTACCCAAGATTTATCCATCACTGTGTGGCAACGGAGAACCCAATTCCACCCTTTAGTGTCAAAGCTAATTGCTGCAGAGGTGAAATTTGCATGGGGTATCCTGCACGGCTGCAGGTACTTATATCAGGAGCTTGGTCGACCTTTGAGGACTTGGAGAGTGCTAAAGCTGCCCTGAACAAGGCCTTCCCAGATCTGTTCCCCGCCACTGAATAAATAGGTGGGATCAGAAGGAAGATATTTGCTCACTATGTTCGCATCTTGTACTTCCAAGAATTGTTCATTTTATGTTCAGTGGAAATTTAGTACCCGGAGACTTTCTCATATGAGGATCCTCGGTGATTATTTAAAAGCTGGTGAACCTGCTGCATGTCATTAATAATTCTCCTGTGATGGAACTTACTTCTTCTGGGTCCCTGTGTGACTTGGTGCAACATGGAAAGCACGCTTTATAGGACGGACTCTTTTAAAACTGTAGAATGTTACTGTTCCCTGTTTAGTGTCAGTGGGAATCTTGGTTTCTTTTTCTCTCACAGGGGTAATGTTTGGGTTGTTAGCCCTATCAGGCTATTAGTTTAACATGCTATGAGTAGCCAGCTGAGTTTCTCATTTTTTCTAGAAAAGTCCGTTACAAGTTCTGGAGTCTAGGTCTGGTAAAGAGACTGATCAGGCCATCAGATGTCACAAGAGGTGCTAAAGTTTTGCTTTTGAGGTTACCTTCTTTCAAGCTGCGCTCGATGTGGCATATCCCGATTGTAATTTCAAGCTTTTGGGGATGGCCAGTCGCTTATTTTTCTGGAATATCAGGATTTTTAAGTCCTGACTTCCTAATTGGATGTGTAATATTCCTAGGCTTTTCCCTGAGCTTAAACTTAGACTTGCTTACCTTTTATCTATGTTTCCAGCTGGACGCCCATCTAATAGATAGAGTTATGACTTCACTAGGCTTGCATCTAATATCGTTAAGTTTACATAATCCCTAATATTCTTGTATGAAGCACTATTTTTATAGGGTTTTCTGGTAGGCAGATTCTTTGTTCTCATTAAGGGTGGGGTGACAGGAAGATGGATGGGAAAGGTAAGCTCAGGATTCCATGCATAGCGGATTCCAGACAGTGAGAGGGTCAGGTGGGGGTACTGGTAAGGGAGGGTGGAAAATGTACAAGCTTTGGTTATTTTCTTTGTGGGGAGGTTGTGTTGGGGGAGGGTTGCAGTATTGAGCACAAATTCCCTAAGGGTTTTGATTCACATAGCGTGGTCGGTTATAAAATCATAGTTCTCCTTGGCCGGCTTAGCTCTCTTCGGAAAGATGGCTAACCATATTACCATAGCCTCCTGGAACGTAAATGGGTCCGAAAAGAACTAAGCAGTGCCAAGTACTTAAACACTTAAAACTTCTGAGCATTGACATAGCATACATCCAAGAGTCACACCTGCTAGATCCTGAAGCATCACTGTTACGCAGGCAACCATTTAGCCAATACTTTGCTGCGGGGGTTCAACTCAAAGTGCAGGGGTGGTGGTCCTTATACATAAAAGAATACCTTTCAAGATGATCAAGCAGGTCAAAGATCCCCAAGGTAGATACTTATTAGTGCACGGTATGCTTTTCAACAAGGAGGTCCTTTTGGGTAGTATCTATGGTCCAAATCAGGATACACCTAGCTTTTTCACACAGTTATTGCAGGTGCTATTACCTTTATTTTCTACCCTGATCACTGGGGAGACTTCAATTTAGTTTACGACCCTCAGGTAGACAAATCAGTTCACCAGAGAAAGGGCTTATCTCCTGCTCAGAGGGCATTTAGGGAGCTAACGGATCAGATGGGCCTCTGTGATATCTGAGGGTGTTGCATCCACAGGAGAGGATGTACACTTATACTTCCCAGTTCATCAATCTTCCTCCAGAATTGATTACATTTTCCAATCCCACTCTTTATTACTGGGGGTGATAGAAGCTGAGATATTACCAGGTCCCCTATCTGATCATTCATTGGTTGCTTGTCAGCAGTCACTACTCTCATTACCCAGCAGGGGGTCTAGGTGGAAGTTAAATGATCTACTGCTCCTAGAGCCGGATTCAGTTAGCCACATTCAAGAGCATATCCTAGGATATTACAAACATAGCTTCGACCCTACGGGAGGCCAGATATGTTATGGCTGGTTTTCAAAGCCTACATGAGGGGCATCTTAATCAGTATGGCCACACATAGGAAGAAATGGCTACTCTAAAGCTGTCCCAATTATTAACTAGAATGAGGGAGCTTGAGAAGAATCTTTCCCCACAATCTCCTGAGTCAGTTAGACAGGAATTAATCAAAGTATGAGCTATGTATAATGAAATTTTGAGGAGAAAGTGGAATTTGCTATGTTAAAAACCCGGTATCTTATACCGACTAAGGGAAAAGGCAGGACGCCTTTTAGCACTTAGGATTAAGCAAATGGAGTCTTCATTATATATCCTTGATAATCTCCAGGTAGATGGTACTTCCAAAACCCACCCTGAAGACATTTTAAAAGAATTCACCAGGTACTATAAAGATTTTACGGTCCCATGCCATCCCCCTTCCAGAACAGACTATACAAAACTATCTGAAGGGAGCCAATTTACCTAATTGTCCGAGGACCAGCGGAATTGTCTGTTAGCCCTTATTTCTGTTAGTGAAATTTCTGAGGTGCTGGATAATTTACCAGTGAATAAAGTCCCGGGTGGATGGTTTTTCCGCTAACTTTTACAAGAAGTTTAAGACCCATTTAATCCCGATGCTGCTTCTCTTATTCCAACAGATTATGTCAGGAATGTGGTAGACACCTCCTTATTCGAAGCTCTTATAGTCCTAATACTGAAACCAGAGAAGGCCCTTGATCAGGTCACTAACTATAGACCCATTTCCTTATGAATATAGACATAAAATTTTATCTAAGATGATGGCAAACCATCTTAATACTGTAATCAGTACCCTGGTCGGCCCAGAGCAGGTCAGTTTCATGCCAGGAAGGTTATCCTTGGACTACATGCGTACTTCTGTCGATGTCTTCTCGGTGTGTAGGGATGCACCTTATCCAGCTGTGTTGGTTTCGCTGGACGCCGAGAAGGTGTTTGACAGGGTTAATTGACGTTATTTGTTTCTCACTCTTGAAGCCTTTGGCTTCCCAGTAGAATTCATTGAATGGGTCAAGGTCTTATACCTTCCCCTCTGCTTGAGTGGCTTGTAACGGAGTGCTTTCGAAGTGTTCACGATAGTCTGGAACCAGACAGGATGCCTTGTCTCCATTGTTGTTCAACATCTATCTGGAACCACTAATTCATAAATTAAATAGCTTGTCAGGAGGTGCAGGGATCCCTATGTACCCGTGTGAGGTGAAGGTGTTAGCTTTATGGATGACCTCCTCCTACAGATTGCAAATCCCAAAGATCCCCACCCCAATGCTAGAGATTATTGAGGAGTTCAGCAGTATTTTGAACTACAAACTGAACGTCAGTAAAACTACGGTTTTCCCTTTAAACCATAAAGTCTTTAAGGTGGATATTCTGGCCTTGGGGTTAGCTGGAAGTATGAATCACTGAGATATCTGGGTATTGAATTAACCATGGGTGCTGCTCATACTATCAGGTTAAATTTGACCCCTAGTTCACACGCTTTCCTAGATCTCAACAGACGGTCTTCCTTCCCAGTCTTTGTGGAGCAGAATAAATTTAATTAAAATGAATGTTTTTCCCAGATTTTTATCCCTCTCAATGCTCAATATCTGGCTCCCAATGTCATGGTTCACTAAAATTCAATCTCTCATCACTAAATTTATCTGGCATAATAAACCCCAGAGGATTGCTTACTATAAATTGACTGCCCCTAAGGCAAAAGGGGACTTTGTCTCCCCACCTTCCTTTGTATTTTGGGCTAGTCATATTAATAAGTATTTAAGATGGCTAACTAGGACAACCTACACTTTGCCCCTGCCTGGCTTAAAATTGAGCTTACGCTAATTCATACATGTGGCCTGGAAACCAGAGGGGATTGTTATTTACAAACAGAGACTTCTTCCTTTAAAAGCTATGAACCCCACTATTATAACTTCACTCAAGGTGTATGCCTCAGATCTGCCAGTATCTCAGGTATGATACAGGCAGAGATTCTAATCAACTCATACTGGGGAATCCCCAATTTCAAATAGATGGCAAACTAATTCCTCCCAATAGGATACCCAGTTTACAAAACATGCAAGTCTCTAACTCTATATGGACAATGGAGAATGGCTCCCAATCAAAGATTTAATCATCCAATTGGGAATCCTTAATAAATGCTACTTGTATTTTGCAATTACAACACTCTTTAATGAAAGCCCTGGGCAAAACCTCCAGTGGTGTACAGTATCCCTTTTGCTTAGAACTTTTAAAATTGTGTGGTCAGGCAGCAGTCTCGCAATTTATAGTACTATCCATGACTGGAAATTCCTTGTCTGTTCTGGCCCACTGGAGGTATGGGCCTCTTTATTTCCTGATCATAACATAGAGTAGTTGAAATTGTGGCATAACTGCCACAAATTGGTGACTCAAGACAGGCTTAGATTAATGCAACTGTATATCCTGCATAACGATATTACTCACCTTCACGGTTATTTAAACTGGGCCTAAAACCCACCCCAACTTGTTCCAGGTGTTTGTTGGAGGAAGGTACAATTCTTCATGTATTCTGGTTTTGTTCCAAAGTATTTCTCGCACTGCTATTAAGCAGTGGGTTGATCCCTTGTTGGGGCTTAAAGATTTGTTTACACCCACAATATATATTGCGGGATCTTCGAGGTCAAAGTGCGAAGTTCGTAGTATCATGATAACTTTAACAGCCATGTCAGTTAAAAAGCTTATATTAAGACACTGGACCGATCAGAGAGAGATCCTCTATAACGAATGGCTGTCCGAGCTTCTGGCTAATCTTAGCACGGAAAGGGCCATTGCCAGTCTTAATAATAGAATGGAGCAATTTAAGAAAATCTGGGACCCTTTATATACTTTATACTCTACAATAAGGTTAACCTGCTACTAGGCTTTTTGTGCCCAGTTTACTAAGGCGGTACTGTACTGTGTCAAGATGGTTCTAGGATGGATTTTTGTGCTCAATATGGGTAGGAGGGATGGTGGGAGTGGGAGGGGAGGGTAGTGGTTGGGGCTGACTCAGGTTCTCACTTGTTTAATGTACCATGTTCATGTTCATGTATGTCTGCCATTGTATGTTGTGGTGGAAAATATTAAAACTTTTCAATAAACTTTAAATTAAAATAAATAAATAAATAAATATTTAACAAGCTGTTTTTGGCCTGGTGGCACTGAGGGTTGAGGCACTGGATGCCTTACCTCGCGACACCGGCAACTTGTATTTGGAAAGAGCATGGGCTGCCGGGGTCGGCAGGAGTGGAGAAGGATTGAGCATCCGCAGGACTGCCTCCTTCTCCAGGGAGAGGGGGACACCAGCACTGTACTCTACTGGTCCCTGGTGAAGGCGGAGGCTGGCACATGGAGGCTAAGGAAGGGAGATGAGGCAGATGCTCAGAGAAGCATGTACAGAAGCATGTGTGTTTGCTCCTTGCAGTGTTATTGCATGCCTCATCTCAAGGGAGTAAAAATGTAGGAGAAAAAGCAGGCACTGGTGGGCAGAATGATCGGATCACCACAGGCACTGCCACCTGGATGGCCAGTAACCCTCGGCACTGGATTCATGTGTGGCAGGGTTGGGGGTTCCCACCAACCTGCCAGGAGGCATAGCCATGGGGTGGTCGAGAGGTATTCTATGCAGTGGAGGACAGGGCTGGAGGATCACGAGACCATCCACCAGTGCCAGGAGGATAAACAAGAGCAACTGCAAAAATATTTAACAAGCTGTTTCAGTTTCTAATGGCATCTGATAAGCAGCTTTGAGTTATGTCTCCAACATTCTTAATAGAAAGAAGGGAGTGTTTTATTTCAGGGGTGTAGAAGGATATTTTGAAAAGTCCAAAACATGTGTTACATGATACTCAATTTTCCAGCTACAGATAACAAGATGGCTGTAGGCTCCACCCATAGCCATAAACATTGCTGATAATTTTGCCATTTTTGACAATTTCTCATGGTGTCCTACAAGGGTTAATTTTGGGTCCATTTTTCTTTAGTTTATACCTAAACTCCATCCCTGTAGCATGTGGCACTCTGAAAGTAATTATGTAGATGATGCAGTTGTATACTTTAAGGACAACAATTTGGAGTGACTGAGGGTAGAGTTACAGACTGGTTTTTAATTCATTGCAGCACTGGCTAGTGAAACATTGGCTTTCATTGAATTAAAAAAGGTATAGTTTTTTATGGCTGTGGGGGAGCTTGTAGCCATATTATGATCAGATTGTAGTTCTAAAAATGGCTGGTCGGACTCCTTTGACATTTGGAAGCATTCCTCCATGGCTGCAAAATAGTGCACACCCCCACTGATTTTTGCTATTTAGTGCTCTATGGTAAAGGCATCTGAAGGAGAGGGATGCTACTGTAATGTACCTCAGAACTCTCTGAATCATTTGTTCAATGTGCTTACACAACTGGATAAGATATGTGATAATGCTTGAGTAACTTGATTACTTTTTGTGGCTTTCTGCATCTCTATCCATGGATATACCACCCTGTAGGGGTACGGCGCAAGGAACCCTAGAAGAGGGTCCCCCCTACAGGTGCTGGAAATGAATGCATCAGCTAGAGGTAGGTTAGGAAGAAGCCCACAGGTAAGAGAGACAAGCCTCTGGAGGAGGAGGGGATGGATGGTGGGCATGAAAATGAATCCTTGGAGAGTCCAGGATGATTGACATTTTGAGGTTGATGGAGGAGGACGTTGTTGCTCCACCATTGAACCACGGGCTTAAAGCCCTCCCATTCAATGTGCTTACACAACTGGATAAGATATGTGATAATGCTTGAGTAACCTTGATTACTTTTGTGGCTTCCGCTTTTTCTATCCGTGGATATACCTACCTCTAGGGTACGAATGCAAGGACCCCTAGAAGAGGGTTCCCACAGGTGCCAGAAATGAACGTGTCAGCTAAAGGTAGTTAGAAGAAGCTCAAAAGAATATCTAAAGATATCGAGTGTCAAGAGGTAAGGATGATGGACTAATTCTATGGAGAGAAGGGCTAACTCCAAGGAGAGAGGGAAGCCGGGCCACCATCCGCCTCTGTCCAACAGCAGAACTTAACTAACTAATGAGAAGAAAATCACTAATTTAACTAATATTATGATCATTGGCACGGAGGAGAGGAAAACCCCTTTGAGGAGGAAACCACTGGGGGATCCAAGGCTCTAGACGGTCCTCCTCCAGGCTGACGACGTTTGAATTGAGGATGTATATTTTAAAATAAAGGGTTTGGTAACTAGGGGATACAAGTAGTGAGGATGATGATGGAATATGGAAGATTCCTAAAAGAAAGTACAAATCAAGGATGGAACATGAGGCTGCACGAGATCGAATGCTAACATGAGGAAAGATTAATACTGATGGCGATGATCACTACAGGAGGTCAGTGGGTTGATGAGGTAGCATAAGATTGAAAATAGATATGATTGATTGAGAGAGGCAAGAAAGTTAAAATTGAGGTCAATAAGGCTTGATTATGCGATGAACAATTAGATCCTGTTGTTATGGTCAAAGAGTAGCATCAGATTCAATGATGGAATGTTCAATGGAATGATAAAATTAGATAAACCTTGTTGGAACTAAGGAGGGTATGCTTGAGTAGTCAATGAGATAGTGGATCTGGAAGCAAGGATAGGAGGGAGTAAATCCATTTATGAGTCAGAGCAGCAAGGTATCCGGATGTGCTCATGTGGATATTCCAGATGAGTCAATGAGGAGACCAATAATATTGTAGACTGGCTTGATGGAGCGATGCGCTTGATAGAGCTATGTAAGTGAGCAGACACTGAGGTTGAAAGGCATTCTTGATTATGTAATGTAAACGATTAGACCCTGAATGATTAGACCCTGAGGTTGTAGTTGATGAGGTAGAATGGTACTGAATGATAGGAATTTTAGAGTAAGTGATGTAAATGCATGAGCTTTGAAGTAATGCAGAGAGAAAGATGACTGATTCATGAACTCATATGACTGGAGTTATGAACTCGATGCATTCAGCAGGATGGCTGCAGCTGATAGGTGGCATAGGAATTATAATAGGTACACCCAAAAGAATGTCGAGAGCAGGCCGAGAGTGGAGGGAAGCCTGGACAGCTGGAAGTGAACTGGAAGAGGAGGAGATGAGAAAGAACCAAAATGAAACTGGCATGAAGGAAGTACACCAATGAGGCACCTTGAAAGAGGTAGAGTCCGAGGCCAAGAACGGATATCAGGAACCAGAGGCAACTCAGGGGAAGCAACTGAGGATCAAAATTGGACGAGATACGATGAGGAGTGAGAGAAATTGGATGAAGTATGATGACAAGTGAAGCTAAGAGCGGAGGGAAGCTTATGATGACTGAATCCTGAAGAGTAACATAGACTTTGATGGCAGATAAGGACTGCTTGGCCCACCTAGTCTGCCCATTTCCCTACCTAGAGGATAAGCTGCAGATCCTATTTAACCAACAGCCTATTTCTACCTACCCCCACCAAAATTGCCTTATGTCTGTCCCATGCATTCTTGAATTCTCCCACAGTTTTAGACCCCACAATCTCCTCAGGAAGGTTGTTTCATGCATCCACTACCCTCTCTGCAAAAAACTACTTCCTCACATTGCCCCTGAGCTGTACAAAACTGGAAGAAGAAGAAGAGATGGGAATGAAGAGGAACAGAACTTGAACAAAGGTATCAGGCACCATGGAGCGAGATGAACAATGAAACTCCTCAAAAGGAGATGGATGCAGATGCCAAGAAAGCACATCAGGAACCAGAGGATCTGCAAACCAGAGGGCAAGCAAGGATGGCGATCAATAGAGTCAACTCGGATGATGCACAATAAGAAGGAAGCCAGGAGTGAAAAGAATCCATGACGGTCAGGACGAGAATGAGCGCTAGGCGAGGAAGGGAACTGAACGGAGGAGGTACGACGGGATAGACGTGATGAAGGCAGGTACTGGAAAGTGAGGTGTGAAATGACAAAGGATGGTAGGGAGGTCAATAGGTAGCATAGGACCCAGCCAAAGCTGGAGAGAACTGCACTGGGGCTTAGTCGAATTATGTGGCACATGATCCAGGATAGGACTGCCAGACGGAGCAATGTAACAGCACAGACTTGGCAGCAAACCATGTGAAGGCATGCCTAGAGAGGTAGCAAATAAGATGAGCATGTCGAGGCCAAGCATCGCGTGAAGCCAAGGGGTTAAGGAAATGAAGTATCATCGATGGTGGACAGCATGGAGCAAGTAGACTCCATGAAGGAGAAAGGTCCTCAAGGGGCAGAAGATTAACTGGATGAGTGGTATGGAGGTCCGAGTCGATCGACGGTCGAAAGGAGTCAGCCATGGAAGGCCAGCGGATAGGAATGGTAAAGCAAAGGAACAGAGAAATGGTGGCAAGATAGAAACATAGAAACATAGACTTTGACAGCGGCAGATAAGGACCATGGACGGCAGATAAGGGACACTTGGCCCACCTAGTCTGCCCATTTCCCTACCTAGAGGATAAGCTGCAGATCCTTTTAACCAACAGCCTATTTCTTCCTATCCCCCATAGAAGCTATGGCCAGAATGAAACCAGAATGGCTAAGTATGCAGAAAGAGCCTAGGAGAGGGAGCAGAATGAGGGCACACTGAAGCAGGAGTAACATAGAAACATAGAAGTTGACGGCAAATAAGGACCGTAAGGCCCATCCAGTCTGCCCATTTCTTTTCTACCTTATAAATGTGCCATTGGACTTTGCTCTGTCAGTGGCCTATCTATTCATACTCATTTGTATTGCTCCTTATGCCTGTCCCATGCCTGTTTGAAGCCCTGCACTGTATTCATAGCCACCACTTCTTGAGGTAGGCAATTCCATGCATCCACCACCCTTTCTGTGAAAAAATTTCTCCCATTCCCTTAATTGGTCCCTCTAATCTCTATGCTGTGTCCTCTTGTCCTGCTATTTTTCTTATATTTAAACATGTTAGACTCTTTCACCTTGTTAATGCCCTTAAAGTGTTTGAATGCCTCGATCATATCACCTCTCTCTCCTCCTTTGCTCAAGGGTATAACATATTGAGCTCTGTTAATCTGTCCTCATATGTCTTCTGGATGCAGTCCCTGCACCATTTTGGTTGCCCTTCTCTGGACTGCCTCAATTTGGTTAATGTCCTTGTGAAGGTGTGGCCTCCAATACTGCATGCAGTACTCCAGATGGGGCCTAAGCAATTGTCTTGTAAAGAGGGATTATTACCTCCCTCTTACAACATGATACCCTACTAATACACCCTAACACCCCTAGCCTTACCTACTGCTTTAGTGGTCTGCTTGGATGATTTCAGGTCATCAGTGATGATGATGCCCAAGTTTCTTTTCTTCCTTTGTGACTGCTAGCAACTCCCTCCCAACCTATAGGTGGCTTCAGGGTTTCTCTTCCCTATGTGCATGATCTTGCACTTCTTTGCATTAAATCCCAGTTGCCACTCTTCTGACCATTTTGCTAGTTTATCCAGATCTCTTCTCATTCTGCCCACCCCATCTGGATCATCTACTCTGTTGCAGATCTTGGTGTCATCTGCAAATAGACAAGCCTTACCCCTAGTCCATCTGCAAGGTCACTAATGAAGATGTTGAAGAGGACTGGCCCCAGGACTGATCCCTGAGGTACCCACTTGTGACTTGCATCTCTTCTGACTGTATACCATTTACCACCACTCTCTATTTTCTGCCCATCAACCAGTTTGCCACCCAGTTGACCAACTTCTGACCCACCCCAAGCCTACTCAGCTTATTTATCAATCTTCTGTGGAACAGTGTCAAAGCTTTGCTGAAGTCAAGGTAGGTGACATCAACTGCTCCCTTGGTCCACCACTCTGGTTACCCAGTCAAAGAAATCTATAAGATTAGTTTGACAGGACCTACCTTTTAAAACCATGCTGTCTTGGATCCTGTGCCCTATGGATTCCAGGTGTTACACTATCCTTTCCTTAAGGAGTTCCTCCATAATCTTGCCCACTTCTGAGGTAAGACTGACTGGTCTGTAGTTCCTTGCCTCCTCCTGCTACCACTCTTGTACAGTGGGATCACCTGAGCCCTTCTCCAGTCTTCTGGGACCTCTCCTGTGCTCAGAGACTCACTAAACAGTTCTGCTAATGGCTCTGCTAGTTCCACCTTTAGCTCCTTAAGTACCCTGGGATGTATGCCATCAGGTCCCATTGCCTTATCCACCCTGAGCTTAGCAAGCTCTTGTAGGACCCTTTCTTTTGTGAAGGGTAGTGCTCACCTCCCTCCCTCCCCTGTGTCCATGGTGCTGAGCTGTGGGCCCTGCCCTACCTTCTCTTCAGTAAATACTGAGCAAAAGTATCTATTTGGGATAGATGCTTTTACATGGTCCTCCTCCCTCACATGCTCCTTTTCTCCATTGCGTTTAGCAATTTCTCTGAACTTTCCTTTCACTAATGTATCTATAGAAAGTCTTGTCACCTTTCTTTTACTGTTCGTGCTAGTGTTTCCCAGTTTGGGACTTTGCTTGCTCTTACTGCCTTCCCTGCTTCCCTTAGGGCAGTTTGGTATGCCTCCCTATCTTCATCCCGCTGTGTTCCCTTATATTTCCTGAAGGCCAGCCTTTTGCTCTGACTTTTCTGCTACTGTATTTGAGAACCAAAGTGGTTTCCTTCTTCTTTGCACTTCCTTTTCTGTCTAACACAATGGATGTTGCTTCAAGTATTGCATCCTTAATGCTTGCCTCACTTTGCCTGTACCCCTCACCTGTGTTTCTTTTTGCCAGGGCTGCTTCACTCTGTTGGCCATCTTATCAAAGTCAGCTCCTCTGAAGTCCCATATTTTTGCTTTGGAATGGGATGATTTAGATGTAGTAGCCAAACTGAACCATACCATGTGATGGTCACTGGCCCCAGGCGACCTTCTACCTGGAGATCTGTGATCCCTTCTCTGTTAGTCCGACTAGATCTAGGATAGCCCTGTCTCTTGTGGGTTGTTGTACCAGTTGTTTGAGGCCCTCCCCTGCAGGAATCCACTATGTATTGACCAATCTGTATCCGGCATGTTGAAGTCTCCCATTATCAGAACCTCCCTTTAGCTGTCATGTTTTGTATATCCTGTAACAGTAATGTGTCTATGTCCTCCCCTGGTCTGGGGGCCTGTAGACAACCCCAGTTCTTATGGCTGTCCCATTTTCTGTTTCCAGGGTGGCCCAGTTCTTCTTGCTCCTTATGTGTATTCTGAATTTCTGTAGCTTTGATATTTTCATTAACATACCGGGCCACCTCCCCTTTTTGAACCTTGGTCTCTCTTCTGAACAATACATAGCCAGGTACTGAAGTCTCCCTAGTGTGGTTACTGGTAAACCACATCTCACTAATTGCTACTATGTCCAGTTTAGCCTCTGACATTATTGCCTGCAGGTCTGAGATCTTATTCCCAGGCTGTGAGCATTTGTGTACATGATTTTCCATTGGGCAGATTTCGGTGTATTAGTTGTTGGGTGAGGTTTGGCATTACCCCTGTGCATCGTATGGGGAGACAAACCTTTTTCTTACCTGGTGATGCAAATGAACTGCAAACATGCTGAATCCCTGTTTGACCACTAGCTGAGGGGAGGGTTTTCTTCCATTCGACATATGGGTGCTGCACCTCCCCATTTGCAAGTTTAAATATTCTGCAAAGACGCCAAACTTCTGCCCCAATGCACTGACTCCTCCTTAGTCAGATAAATGGTGACAGATGATTTGTTTTGGTAGAGGAAATCAGAGATATTCCTTTTTTATTTTATTTTTTTTTTATTAACCAGGAGAGACACACTAAGCTGAAGCTTGTTTACAGGTGTAACCTGGGAGCACAAGGAAGTTAAGGACTTGCTCAGGATCACACAGTATGCAAGTGGGGCTGTGGGATTCAAACCCAGGATTCCAGCTTTGCAGCTCAGAGCCTTAAACCACTACGCTATACTGCCTCCCAAATCAGTAATAGATAGGGAAAGAGATTCAGGAAAAACGAAGCTCGGAGTCAATGGGAGTAGATGAGCACTGGATGACAGGAGCAATTGGCTGCAGAGGGAACAAGAGCCATGCAAAACATTGTAGATGTATGAAGTATATCCGGGAGTAGGCGTGTTGGTGTGCTGGGAGTTTGCAGAGCCATGCAGGGCCGGAGCAGCCAGGAGCACATCCGCCGCCAGTCGGGCAGCCTGAAACCAGAAGCAGGGAGCATAAACGATGGAGAGGTATGCCTGATTGAGCAAGGTAAGGAAGTAGACACTGAGGCTGATAAGGCAGGATCGGGCGACGTGAACAAGGAGATCAGAGGATTCAATAGAGGATGCAAGGAATGAGGCTCCTCAAAGGAGATATACTCTGAGGTGAAGAAGGCATAACAAGGACGAGAGGGTAAGTGAACTAGAGGGTTGATACACATGAAACAGCAATGTGACCAAGTAGACTCTCTGAAAGAAGGCAGAGCCAGAAATGTATAGAGCGATGTGATGAAGAAGGCTTCTAAATGAGGTAGATTCAGAAACGAATGTGAAAGAAACTCGAATGACGGTGGATACCCTCCAGCAGCCTGTAGCAAGCGCTACAGATAGGAAGGTACGGCCAGGAATGGAGACGGAGATGAATCAAGGTGACTGATGCTGCAGGCTAGAGGGAGGCAGCCAAGGCATATCGATGGAGAGATCGAAGAGATGAGCAGGTAGAGGCGAGATATGGTGGAATTCAAGCAAATCAGACTAAATGGAGGAAACCATGATAGGAGAAAATCCGAATAGCTGGTGATGGAATGTATCCAGGAAGGGAGGTTTAATGAGACAGGAAATGGGCAATGAGGACTGGAGTCAGGAATCGGATAAGTGGGCAGGAGGGCCTTGGATCTATGAGGTGGCATATGAGGTATGATCGCTATGTCCAAAAGAAATAAAATGCAGAGCAGATGGAGTCGGTGGGGATGAGAAAAGGCACCAGGACTAGAATGGAAAAAAGAGAAAGCAGATGAGGTACAGAGATGGATAGAAGCCATGAAGGCAGGTGGATGGTACGGGAAAGAGAGGCATGAAAGGATGAGAAATGGTAGGAGGTCAAGGCAGCATGTGACCTAGCCAATATGAGATGAGAACTGTAGCAGGGTGAGCTGGATGAGGTGGCATGCAGGCCAGGTTCGCTGAGGGCTATATGGATAAAGATATAGACAGACAGACGATATAAATATGAAGCTTAACTAACAGAAAAGACCATGGCAAGATGAGATAGAGAAGCCAGGACCAGAGTGAACCCTTGACTGCTGATGAAGGATGTAATCAGGAGTATGGAGTGAATCAGATGACGAGGCGAGGTACAGTGGAACGGAGAGGGCAAGGCATGACGAAAGAGCGAAATCCTGGAGGTTGGCAGAGAGAACATGAGGGAGAAAAGGAAGCTGCTTAGACTGGCAACTATGAGAGACAGAGGACTCCACAGATACTGCATGAACAGATGAGGTGATCAGGAAGTCCACCAAGAAAATTGCAGCACTCACAGGAGCAAAAGACCCATGGAGGAGATCCAGACCCAAGAAGGCTAGAAATTTTTTTTTTTTAATACGTGTTTGCTAGATATGATCCCCAAACAGTACAACCTGGCTAAGAAGGAGGCCCTGACAGCTGATAAATAAGCAAGTCCCCTAGGACGTACTGAAGGGAACAAAACAGAATCAGCAGAGAGCAGCTACGAAGCAAGAGATTTTTTTTGGTTTGAGAAGCTAGGACAAAACTAGAAACACCCTGTAGGGCATAGGAATGAGTTCCCTAGAGCAGCTGGACATGAAGAGGTTCGCCAGTTGTGGTGCAGCAGATGAGCAGCGAGTTAAGTCAGGAAGGAATTCGGGAGAGATCAAGACAAGCGAATAGGAGTTCTAATGCCGGGCCATGGAGTCATCCGAAGCCTACACGTGCCGTGAAAAGAGAAAGTAAATGGACTGCAGGAAAACACAACCAGATCGCCGGAGGAGCTTTAGAAAAGAAATAAAAATCCACCCCCAAAAAGACTGTCAGAAATGAAGTGCTGAAATGGAACGGAGGAGGACAGGGACCAAATTAAAAACACAAGGGACGGGGAAGGATCGGAGGCAAAAGGAGGTACTAGGAGGAATGAGCGAGAGCTTACCGCCGATGAGGGAACATGGGAGAAGTCTCATGAGCTGGTAGCACCTGGTTGGAAGGCAGGATTGCAAGTGAAGGAAAGAGGACCAGCAGGTCAGCACAGGATGGAGCACCAAGGGATGCCATGAAGTCGAAGAACGGTAGAAGAAGATGAGAAAGTGCGTCAAAGCACCTCCGCTGAAAGGAGCAACAGAAAATGAAGGGCAGGAGAGACATGAAAGGGAATGAGAAGCAGGCGATGGTACAGTAGCCAGAATCCCAGACAAGCGAGGCAGACGAACAGCCATCACGAGTGTACAAACCGCCTTGGAGAAGAGCAAGAGAAAGCAGGGATATGCTGTCCTAGCAGGCAGCAGCCATGGGTGGCTGGTCCAAATGAGAACACAATAGAAGGAGCAAGCTGATGAGAGCAAGAAGCTTAAACCTCCTGATGAGTGAGTTGGGTAAGGGAAAGGCAGACTGGAGACAGGAATGGGTGGGGCATGACATGCTGGGAAGACAGAAGAACTGGTAATTCAAAACGCTGCAGTAGAAGAAGCGAGCTGGAGGCGACTGCAGTACATGTGGGCGAGCCCGCAAAGAAAACAAACAACATGGAAGAAGGAAGGCAGGTGGCAGGTGGCGCCTCCGCTGCACTGAAAATAAATCCTTGGAGGGTCCAGGATGAGTGATGCTTTGAGGTTGATGGAGGAGTGACGTTGTTGCTCCACCCATAGATCCTCGGACTTAAAGCCCTCCCATTCCCATAGACGCCATATGGTGTCGGAACCATCCATTGCGGATCCGACTCAAAATGGCCACCAGGAGCAAATGAGTTAACTAAAAACCTTTTGAAACTGCTGTTTCTAGCCCCTCAATTGAACCTTTGCAGGGCTGCAGACTTTCAGCAACCTAGGGATTAACTCATTATCTCTTGTGCTGGAATTTATTGAAGCTTTGAAACAGTCAGGCAGACTCCAGTGTCATATTGCAGACAGTCCAGCTGCAGCTATTTTCTTCTGTTTTTTTTTTATATATATTTTCTATTCAGCCTTTGTATTTTTGCTATCCAGTCCTAGTCCAAGGTGGGGAATCACAACACCTCTGTTTATCCACAGAATCAGGTTCACTGCTGACTTTTCTTCTCAATGCTCATACAAGGTACAGTTGAGATAACACTAGATGGTAAACTAAAGTTCTTTGTTTATCCACAGGGACAGGTACTGTGCAGCCCCTCCCTAAATCACCAACTGTGATGGATTTAGTGCTGGTAAAAAGTAGATAAAGCCCTCAGTTTATCCACAATACAGTAACATGGGACAGGCTCAGTGCAAACATACCCACACTGTGATGGATTTAGTGCTGGTAAGAGGTAGGGGCTGACACCACTTGTGCTTTAAACCCTTGGATAATCCACAGAGACAACTACAGTGTGGGGGCAGGGTAAGAGTTCGGTTTACATACTCTCTGCACTTAGTCCCAGTGAATGGTGAGAGACTGCAAGAACTGGGGACTATAGCATTTTGTTTATCTATAGTGACAGGTTGCATACATACTCACACACACACACACACACACACACACAGCAGTACTCTGACTAAACAAATTCAAGAGGACTGAATTAGCAGCATGCCAGATTTTAATGATTGTAACTGAACAGCAAAATACAGTGCCAACAAGAAAATAATAAATTGCTATCTGAAATGTTTATCCAAAATAATATTTGAGTGAAAGTATGGAAACTTTGTTTTAATAAAAGATGTTTTCCATATTTGACCATTGTTCTTAATAGTCATATAATATTACTGCATTTTAAATATTTAACTTGTAAAAGCTGTTTATACTTGTTGATGCAGTATAGCACAGTGGGTTAAGGTTTGAGCTGCAGATCTGAGATCTGGGTTTGAATCCCACAGCTGCCAAAGTGCATACTGTGTGATCCTAAGCAAGTCACTTAACTTCCTTGTGCTCCCAGGTCACATCTGGAAACAAGCTTTGTCTTAGTGTACTCCTGGTCAAACAATGTTCACTTTCCCTTGTTATGACCATGTCATGTACAACAGCACAAATAATTTTCAAATTAAAACTCAAAAGGGAATGTTTGTATTGTAGATAGAGATATTGTAAATTAATAGTTTGCCAGTGATGTTGGTAAAAATCTGGGAATGTCACACTTCCTGAAGCTTTGCAAAGTTCTCTAACCTCATATCAAGTTTGCTACCAATTTCTGAATATTAAAAATAGGCGTTCATGATGCAAAATCCCCTCTTGGGAAAATGAACAAAAGTGACACTGGCACTCTTCATGAGTAGGGGTCCCAAAAAGGCCATGTTCAAAAATTTGGTGAATACCTCCAAAATGGTCAAGTTACACCCAGGCGTTGCATAATTTCTATGCACATTTGTAACTTGGTCATTTGGTAGCTCTTCATAGTCCTATGGCTCTGGCTAGATCTTGTTTGAAATGCTAGGAAACAAACTGATCAGAATTGAGGTTCTGAAATAACAACTCTAGTTGTAGTTAGACTAGATTTTGTAATTTCCTTTTTATGGCTGTAGGTGGAACCTATAGCCATTTTGCTTCTGGTTGCTTTAAAATGGCAGACCATGGCACACTTCCATTGGACTTTTGGAAATATCCTTCCAAAGGTTCAATAGAGTTGGGAACACGACACCATGGTCGGCCACTATGGAGTAATAGATGTACTATTTTGGCTGTTACTTCTGCATTCCAGGACAAGAACTGCGCATGCATGTTATGCACGCATGTGCAGTTCTACATGCCACTCATCTTGGGAATGGCAGAATGCCATTCACCTCAACTACACATGCACAAATGCTGCACATGTGCAGTTGCATCACCGCCACCATCTTGTAGATGGCACTCGGCTGAGCTTGTGCTCAGAGCTTTGCAAGCTCGCCACAGCCATATAGGCTCTGGCTACAGCTTGTCTCATCTTAGTGTAACTTTAGATTTTTCTTTATTTTATAGGGATCATGTGGCTTTATTAACTAAGACAATTCATAAACATCTAGGGATGTACACAGTAAAATCTTCACTTTTGTCTGAAACAGAAGAAAACTGCTTGCTCAGAACAATTTGCTGTCAGTCCTGGAATGTGGCCTAATTTTTATGGGATAGCAGTGAAGTTGCCGTCAATAAAACAGATGTTTGTTGCATAAAACTATTCATTTTGCTTATTTGACTCTTCGAGTATGCTTCATTGTGATCTTCTGAGCTGGGGCAAGGCTTATCTATAACAACAGTGTATTAAATTCCAATGTATTTGTTTTGTGTTTAAAGCCTTCTATGTTCTTTTACTAACTTCAGTTACTTCCTTTAGATGTTTTAGGTCTAGAGTGCTAACCAGACAGACAGGCTAATAAATTATGCTTTGAGGTAACTTTCATGCTTACAACTTCATGACAGTGATCTATGTAGCATTAAGTCACTCTGAAAGGAGGCATTTATAGGAATTAATGCATGGTTGAGGGGGTTTTTTAAAGAGGCTGAAGGCCGAGTGTCTCTCACCACCCAACCATGTATTAATCTTTGTAAATGCCTCCTTTGAGTGGCTTAATGGACTTGTAACATGGCTTTCTATATAGGTTATATTGGTAGTACTTGTGTTACAGCTATTCTGTAAATGAAAGCAGACAAATGTGTTACTTTTGATGTGTCTTTATATCACAGAAATTGTATTTCACTATTACACATATTGTTTCTGGAACCATCCTTGTTTCCATAGCTAATAATAAAAATTTTGAATTTGCAAAAAGAGTGTCCTTTTATTTCTTGACATGTTTATAAGTAATAACTGTTTTGTTTTTCATTTTTACAGGGTAGGAAACTTTTTAATTAACTTGTTTCACTACTGTATCTGTAAGCATTTAGTAACAATATGCATTATGGGATATGCTGGTCATTTGCATTATGCTGTGTGATGCTGAACTGTACACAATTAATGATTATTTGTTATACAACAGTACAATAACATTATCAGTTGTTAACTATTGCTACTCGCTAACATTATTGTTTATGTATAATAGGTTTAGGATACAATTGAGATCTTGGTTGCTCTAGGATTGTGCTGCTTTGCATTTCTCTAATCAACAGTTCAAAATGGAAGTTCAGCTCCGCATATTATTTGGTTGCAGATGCGAGGTGTGAAAAGTAACTGGGCAATTGATTCTAAATCTGCTTTTCTGAAAGGGGTTATTTGAATACATCTCATGTGCTGAATTCAGTGATGAACTACTAGGGCTCTCATCAGTCTTGCTGTTTTTATTCCCTGCCCTTTTGCTTTTCTGCTTAATCACTGTACCAACACTGCGCGACTCGTGTGTCCACTGGCTGGATAGTCCAGTAGTTTTTCTCATCACAGTGAGTTTGGTGGCTGATGTTGGTACTGTTCAACTGTGCATATCTAGGAATTAATACATGGTTGAAAATACGCCATGTGGTCCATTTCCTCCAATTACTTCTGTGGCTCACTGTGGGTTTCTTTATGCCATGTTACAAGGTTCATCATGCCCCTTCCTTCTCAAATACCCTGCCAATAGAGAACTTAATGTGTAAATCCTTTAGCAGTGTTAAATGTAACCTAAAGAAACATTTACTAGACAGTAATGTCTGCTCTTGTTTTTGAAATGATACATTGCTAATTGTTTGTATGATATGTTCCTTCCTGTATACTTTAAATTATTTTGTAACATGGCATAAATAAACTCACAGTGAGCCACAGAAATAATTGGAGGAAACAGACCACATGGCACATTTTCAATCTTGCATTAATTCCCTAGATATGTGTAACAGTGAAATACAATTTCTGTGATATAAAGACACATCAAAAGTAACACATTTGTCTGCTTTCATTTACAGAATAGCTGTAATACAAGTAATACCAATATAACATATATGGAAAAGCCATGTTACACAAGTGCATTAAGCCATGAGAAAGGAAGGCATTTTAAGGAATTATGCATGGTTGGGGTGGAGCACTCGGCCTTCGGCCTTATAACCCCCACCATGCATTAATTCCATGTAAATGCTCTATGGTTTACAAGCCATCAATCCTAGGTGGCCATGAAAAATGGCAATTTGCTCATGGCTCCTGCCAGGCCAGAAGTTAAATACATTGAACTGACTTGAATAGATCTGGGACCCGACAATGCTGCAGTACTTTGAACAAGAAACCCAAAGACTCTGCTGAAAGCTTTGCTGTATCCCAGGATACAAATGCCACTGGGACAGTTGTATTCCTGGACTCAGTGATACTGTGAAGAGCTTCTTATATGGTTTGATGAGAGTCTGCCTGCACAAATCCCACCTGCCCCAGGCTAGTCTAGCAGCACTTTACATTTCTATGGATGTGGCAAGAATCTTAGCAACTATGGTATCTTGATGTCCATGTCCAAAATTTTAATGAAGTTCAATTTAGAAACACCGTTAGATAATTCAACTGGGACAGATTATTTCTGATTCCAGATATTGACTTAGCTGTTCAGGAATTTAACTAATCTTTGATAGTATGAAACATAATCATACTCCCAAAGTGCAGAGATGAAAGAGAATAAGAGAAGACCCATGAATAGCAGATAAATTAAAGAAACAAATTAGATTAGAGATAGAGTACGGAGAAAAGCCAGGAAAACTAAAAGTCTAGAGGACTGGGAAGTTTTAAACTATGGAGAAATATAATGGAGCAAAGATATTAGAAATGCAAAGAAAAGTACAATCTTAATAAATTAAGTAAGGTGAAAGATCAAAAAATGTTTTGGAAATATATTTCTAAAATAAAATATTCTGCCAGAACTGCAAAAGTGAGTAGCTTATTACAAGGGGCTTAATTGATGAACCAAAAGAAGTAGCTACTATACTAAACTCCTACTTTATTGAACTTCCTGACGTAAATATTCCCTTACCAAAAGAGCATACAGCTGATTTTTCAGTAAATAAAATAATTGATGAATTAGAAGTAAAACAGGCAAGACAACAAGAAACCAAGTTTAGTTTTAGATTATTAAGTTTGAAAGAAGTGTAACAAGAGTTACAAAATTTAAATATCAGTAAGGCAGGAGGTTTAGATTTAATTGAGGAAAGATTTTCTTAAGGCTGGTGCAGATGTTCTTGCACCAATAATTACCTATATAATAACTGCTTTCCCTTTTTCCACAGGAAACCGTGGCGTAATTGCCATTATAAAGGAGCGTTTATAACAGCAAACACGCAGCGCGCGTCTCCTCTACTCTGCGCGATGCGTCCTCCTGTCTTCCTGCCATTCCGACGCTTTTCCGCTTCCTTTTCACCGAATCGTGAACCGCCACTGGGACTCGGCAGTAAGTGTTTTTACAAAATAAAACTATACTCAAACATATGCCTCCCTACTAAACCAAAAGTTAAATAGATGTGTCAGTCCTGACGGCAACCACGGACATCACACTGAAACCGACCACAGTCGCAGAGCAACAGTTTTTATTTTATATATTTGCTGTGGCAAAAAGGGAAAGCTAGCAATTATATAAATAGGGTCGGTCGGGTGTAATTTGACTTATCACACCCTCGCGAGGGATGTTATTAAACCCCGGCTCGCCTAGGGTTTGCGTGCATTCCACAACTCGGTGTGTGTAAAATCTCATTACACAACCCGACCCATACTTTATTCTATATTTATTAAATTGAGTCTTTGTAGTTCTACTGTTCCTGACATATGGTAAAAGGAAAAGTGATACCAGTCTTCAAGGGAGGAGAAAGTACTGTACCATCTAATTATAGACCAATTACTATACTTCCTGTGCTTCTAAGATATTAGAATGAAGAGTTCATTTTCAAATTAATCAATATCTGGAAGAAAATGCAATTTTAACTGACAACTAACATGGAATTAGACCTGGAAGGTCCATGAACACCACCCTGATGGACTTCACAATCTGGTCGTAACATCATTGGACCATGGAAGAAGTACCGGTGATGTTCGTGGATTTCAGTAAAGCATTTGATTTAATGCAGCAAAGAATGCTCCTGGAAAGATTCTGGCAGGTAGGGTACAAGTGGAACATTACAATGGTTTGCATCCTATTTGGCAAATCGCAAGTAATGTGTTGTTAATGGTGCATCAGTGTCGAGCCTTGAGGGAATAAATCAGAGGGTTCCTCAGAGATCGATCCTGAACCCATTGATGTTCAATTTATATCTTAATAGCTTGACGTAAACTATTAAAAATGGGGAAACAAGGTTATACGTGGATGATGCAGTTTTATTGGTTTCGTCAGAAAATACAGACTTAGAACTGAATTTGCAAAGTGACTTGACCCAATTGGAACGGTGGATGGGTCACTATGGCCTGCCCTTAATGCAAAAAAAAAACAGAGTATGATGTTTTAGTTGGGGCATTCAGGAGGGTGGGTCACAGTTACAAATCTGCCTATCCAGTGGTACTCAGCTCAGGGAAGTGAAGCGATATAGATATCTAGGTTTACAGATGGATTCTTGCATGACATTTGAAGATCATATTGATATTCAGGTTAAAAAGTAAACCAAAGATTGGGGCTTTTAGAAGTGTGGCTGGAGTATTGCCACGAGAGTTAAAGAGAATTTGGTCAAACAATTGTTAATTCCATTACTAGAATATGGAGCCATAATTCATATGAATTGCACTCAAAACTATTAAAAAGGTGAACCAAACATACTACAGACTGGGTAAATTTATCACCAAAAGTAAGTACAAAACTCATCATTGTACAATACATAATCAACTGTATTGGTTGCATCCTGATGCTCAAAGAAATTACATATGGTTAATTACTTGCCACAGGATAATGTTTGGGGAAAACAAACACCCTTTAGCTAAATTTGTTACACTACAACTCTCAGATAATTTAAGAAACACGAAGAAGAAATACTGATACTAGAATTCCAATGCAAAAATATCATAACAAAATTGAGATTTAAGGTTGCAAAACAAAGCAGCTATCTACTGGAATAATTTGCCAAAAGATGTAAAGGCCACAGATAATCTATTCAGTTTTAAAATTAAATTGTTGGAATGTCTCCAAGTTGAATGTACATGTTTTGCATGATGTTGATGTTAAATGTTTGTTATTAAATCTCTGAAGTTAGATTTTGTGGGCCAGATATACAAAACTTTGCCGAGGGCTAAATTAGCACTGCCTGGTGGGCAAAATTTGCCCGGAGCAAAACCATAGCTATATTCAAAAGGAAATAGCCCGGTGCAAACCAGCTGAATACAGCAAGCTAAGGAAGCCGAGCAAATAGGCTAAGGATTGCAGGGCAAAATTGCCTGGGATTAAGACAGCACTGAATATAGCAAATAAGACAGAACTGAAAATAGCAATCAGACAGAGGCAGTGCAAACACCCAAAGAAACAAAGAGTTAGAGGTGTAAGCAGCTTTCCAGGAACACAGAAAGCAAATTAGCCCAGCCGACATAACTGCAGTACTAGTGAAAGGCATGGAATAATCTGGACCCACAAGTGAAACCAGAATACCGCAGAACACTGTCAAATCCTGAGTCCTCCCAAAAAGACACAGGACACAGGAATGTCAAGCATAACATAGTATAATTCAAAAAGGAAACAGGTAAGACACAAATGCAACAAGAACAAATAAACAGAAAAACAAAGCAAAACACAGCAGAATACAGTATGCAATAATGGGTACAAGAAAACACAATGAAAGAGAAAAGGGCAGGCTTAACAAAAGGACTGAAAACAATGGGGAAAACAGTAACAGTAGAAAAAGGCTATTGTGAAAAATATGTACAGTGCAATGGGAAAAGAATGTGGAAGAGAGAGGATATGGACATAGGAAGGAATGGAAGGAAACAGGATGGCAGACATAGGGCTAGGGACAGTGGGCCTGGGACAGGAAGCAGGATAACAATAGGAGGTAGGAATTAGGGGCAGGCAGGTGCTGGCAGACGTTCATCTAGGGTGGCTGCCACCCATCTCATTCCACTATTAATACAGCCTGCTGTTCAGTTAGTGTTAGCTGTTGCCACACCACCCTCCTCAGCAGTTCATCCCAGCTCTCAGCCTCCTCTGGACGGGTGGCCCACAGTGACGCCCAACATGGACCTACAGGAGAAAGAGGGACCATATCAGGACATGACGATGACACATAGGCACCATGTACCACCACATGGTGGACAGCATGCCCCAACAACCATGCCCATGTGCCAGTACAGAACAAACCACAACGACACTAACATGTGCCTGCAGGACAAGGCAGTATGTAACAGGCAGCATGCAACACCCTAATGTACATGGATATGCATAGATGGATGCTGAGAAACCTAACACAGTGGAATCCAGCCAGCACAGTGGCATGCAGACTGCAACAGTGTAAACAGACAACCACCCCTGAGATGCAAGCGACAAGTGGACACTGAATGACATGCACATGGGATGACACATGGTGGGACATGTTGCCCACAGTCACACAGCTATAATACACAACACAGATTACACCCACTGGATAAGGTGCCACAGCCCACCCAGGTGTGTAACCAGACATGCCTGTCCCATACCCCCAACAGTGGCCTACCTCACTGGTGCCCCCCAACAACTGTAGAGACCCAGCCAAACTGCCACCTACAATGCTATAACACAGCAGCCATACAAATGATGTCAGGAAGTCCAGAACAGGTGGGTGACTGACATAAGTGTGGAACAGTGCCAAGTGACACAGAGACTCGACATGGACCACAGAGACCAAATGACCACAGAGGACAACGACACTGGCAACAGTACAGTAGGGACTGCAGGACAGGTAACCAAGCAGTACACACACAGGAAAGTGCCAATGCCCACCCACACCCATGGCTACAACAGAAGGATGATGAGCTCCACACTGGTAAAGAGCATGGCACGTAGCTGTGCCACCACCCAAAGTGATAGCACCTTGAAGGTGCACATGCAAGAAGACACACACATGTGAAACAGGGACACAGGCCATGGTCCACCAGTGGCAGGCAGCAGTAGGCCAATGATATGCACAGGACAGTGTCACCCTGGTGGCCAAGGCATGGTGAGGCACACACCCACACTTGTGGGAGCAGCTTCTGCAATAGGGTCTGACACCCAGCACACCATGCTACCATAGAACAACCCCTACAGTACACCTGCATAACCTATACACAAACACCATGCACTGCAGGGACCAAGGGACAGCACCCTGTAGGGACAATGGCCCCCACAACAGAGCTGGAGCCAACAGGCAGAGGTGTAGCCAGGAGGTCACAGCTGCACACCATGTGGACACACTGCTATCTCTCCCCATCATTAGGGTGAGCTACCCCACCCTGGAGTGTAGCCAATAATATACAAACATACACCAAGACTGTGTATGTTGCCACCAGGGTATAAGAAATACAACTTATGAAACACATGACAATGGGCACTGCCCTGCATGGGTAAATACAAACCTATGCATAGCACCCCAAGACACTACACACCAGCCCACAACCTGTACAGTTGTATTGTCCATGGGAGACAAAGACAGTCATAGTGACCAGTCCTCCTAGCGAGACCCCAATGAATGAAATCACAGAAAGGTACAACATTGCCTTTGTTAGGCTTCATGGAAAAAGGAAGCAGTTCAGAGCCTATTTGCTACCCTCCCCAGAAATAAAATAGCACACCATGGAGTGCCTGAGGATGCCTGCCTCCGCCCATGCCGAACAGGCACACATGACATGCACAGCCACACAGGCCTGTGTGGCACCATAGGCCCAGAGGGTCCCCCAACAGTCCCTGTGCATGTACACCACGGAGGTCAGACAAGGACACACAATAACATACCAGTGTCCACACTACAATGGCAATACACTGGTAGGGATACAGGCACCACATGACACTGTGGTGCCCTGTTCGCCATAGTGTGAATAGCCCTGGCAGGCACTAACAACATGTCCTGCATAGATACTGACACACTATACATGGTACTGTGAATGAGACATGTCATGAGAAGTTGAGAACAGTGTTGTCATGGCAGACAGGACAGCAGCAGCAGCAGAACAGCCAGCACAACAGGCTGACCCCAGTAATCCCCCACCCCAGGCATAATGACTGGCTGACGGCCATGCACAGACCTGCTGCATCCTGCCACAATGGTGGACATAACAGCAACATGTTGCACATGACAGTACAAGGCAGATAGCAGTGCACATGACAGTAATGGCAACAGTAGATCAGACATAGAGCCAGCCATGTCACAGGCTTCACAGCAGAAGGTAAGGCACTGGAGGCATGGAAGACAACACAAATGCACGCAGCCAGCATAGCAGACACCACTGATGTAACGGTCATGGGTGCACTGAATGGTGCCACTGGTGTCAAGCATCCAGTGCCCCCTCCAGCACAAAGTTAAGTGTGAACACTGCAGCCCCAGGTGGATGTACATATTGTAGCCACAATGGCTAAGGGTCCCTCCAAGTGAGCACCCTGGAATCCAAATGCAACACAGCTAAATCACATCAGGCCTGGATTACCTAGCCAACTGTGCCACAACACCAGACACAGCACTCCAATGCCTGCAGTGGCAACTCAGACACATAGTAGAAAGCACAATGGCACACAGTACTCACGCAACACACTCCCGTCCTGGTCACTGTTCTCTGCTGTGTGCTGCACCATTGAAGGCACCCTGCGCCTGTCTGTGGATGGCCTCTGGTCAGCCTCGGCTCACCCCTCCTGTCTTTGGTGTGGTCTCTGTGCTCTGCAGTGGGAAGATGGTACAGCAGCATTACTACAATGTCAGCCACCACGGTATGCTAAAGATCACCCTGGACCCTGGTGGCATAGCACAACACACGATAGCTGGCATACAGGCCCAGTCCACCACCCAAGCCATGCCAAACATGACACAGGTCAGTACAGACTGCACAGTGCATGGCCAATGTGTGCCTGACAATGCCATCCCTTCACACACAAGCTGCAACAGCCCTCCATCATATGTACACAGCCCCTCTGGATGGTACCCTCACACACAAGGCAGACTGTAAGCAGAGGACCCCAACCAGTAATGAGGCAACACAAGTATTGAACCCCTCAACAATAGATGTGGACACATAGACACAACCCAGTGGCATACAACAGCCCAAAGGCTACAGATAGAATGACAAAGATGACAGGAAGGCATGCAGATGTGACATGCACACAGCATTACCGTACACAACCGAGTACAGTACGATGAATCTGCAGCACAGCAGGGCACCAATGCCAAGGACCTGTCACCCGAGCCACTGGCCAGTGTCATGGCACAGACACAGCAGTGATGGTGAGTGAACCACACCCAGACACATAAATCTCAACAGTACCACATTCTGAGGAACGCTCCTCAGTGTACATCACTGAAGAACCCTGTACCACATTGTGAGGACTCAACCCATATGCAGTGGACACATATGAAAGCACAGAGCCATAGTAAATGATGCAAACCATATACCATACAATGGATTAACAGACCCCTGGAACATAAGTGCAAACATGGTGACAGTGTTTGGAGCAACGCAGGTGTAGCTATGTGTCAGTGATCCACAGTCGTCCCACTCATGCCGCATAGTGAGAGCCAATGTACCACAAGTGGGTGTGATATGGTTGGGATGTTGGCCCAGACAACACCCAACCACGCACTGTGGATGTACAAAGTAGGCAAAGTGCACGCTGCCCCTGGCAGCATGGCAGAACACAGTGGATTTGGCAAGGGCCAGGTGTCGTGGGTCCATGCCACCACAGTAGGTGGTATGGGGCAGTGTGCCACCACAGTGCAGGACATTGCAGACAACACCTCCAAGATGCTTTGTCCCCTGGCCCACACAGTACACACACAACTGATTGGAGGTCCCTATGGCATAAGACCAACATATCGGAGTAGTATTTAAAGTGTACTTTTGAACAGGTAGCGAATGGTAAACGGCAGTGGGATTTGAACCCATGACCAAGAGTGACCTGAGTCTCATATCATTACACAAGGTGCACAACAGTAACTGCATGGTAGATTCTAGCTGGACCCCACCAGCACAGCAACACAGTCCCTCGATGGTATGTTAATGGAGCATGACACACACTCACACATGCACACAAGCACACCACCCAACACACATCCCCACTACCCATTACATCACCATGGTGAGAGTCATCACTACCTGGCACAGGCA
Source organism: Neoceratodus forsteri (assembly GCA_016271365.2). Lineage (NCBI taxonomy): Eukaryota > Metazoa > Chordata > Ceratodontiformes > Ceratodontidae > Neoceratodus > Neoceratodus forsteri. The sequence continues at coordinate 49,574,417 of CM028137.1, forward strand.
CAGTCCCTCCCGAATCATCGCCCTGCATCGCTCCAGTAGTGGGTGCTGCCTGTGACTGACGCCCACATATCAGTGGTGCCACTTTCACCATCATGTGGTATACCCGTGATTGCTGTGAGGCGACGGGCAATTGAAGCCCAGACCTGGCTACGGAGACGGTCACCCTCCATATGCTATATAAGGGCTAAAGTTACCCACCTGTGTTGTTAATTGGTAATACATGTTGTTGTGTGATTATTGCTGCAGCACAGGATGTCAATGGAACACTCACAGAGTCAGCCAGGTATGTACTGCATTTGGGCGGACAGAGGTAAAACTCAAGGGACATATCAGTAGGTTTGTGATGTGGTTTATGTTGACTGGGTGCCTAGTGCCAAGCACAACCTGGCCATACCTCCCAACCTTATGTCCTCAAATGTGAAACACTGCATCTCAATATGTGGAACACATGAGCAAAATGTGGAACACATTTACAAACCGCACCTCAGAGGCCCAGAACACTGTGAAACAATTTGCATTTATAATCAGGAGGTCAGTTAGTAACTGAGCAATATATGTTCTGCATCACTTACTGTGGAATAGTGCCTTACAGTGTTACCACTGAATGCGGACAACTCTCCAATGTTGAACAGTGTGCTGTTGTGCCGCACTATGAGGACTATTCCTGGTATTGTGGTACATTTCAGAGGTATGGACCAGGGGAGGGATACAGATGACTGCTAACTGACTGTATCCTGGATGAGGCTGCTGTTCATGAATGTCCTGTAGTCACCATGCTGACAACAGTTGGGCATCCCATGTCATGTGTGCATGGCTTGATACCACTGGCTGATGGCAGACAACCAGGTCAGGCTGTAACACATGTCCACTCTGTCTGTTGTATGGTCCATTCTGCTCAAGGCATATGCACTGCCACAGAGGGGTTCTCAGTCCCTGTGACCTTGGGAGCACAGATGCTCAAGGTGACAGAACACAGGATGTGTATAACTGTGGCATCATGTATGTGATGTTCTGTATAGCTGTCATATGTCACATGTGTGCAGTGTGTTACTCTGCACTCTGTTCCATACTGACACCCGACATGTATGATGTTTCAAGTGGTTCAAGACTACTGACACCACTGAGGTACTGTGAGAACGGTAACACTGTGCCAGCAAGGCATGCGCTCATGCAGCAGTAGTGACATCAGTACTTCAGCAGAACATCATAATGACAGCACTACTGCAGCAGCACACAGTGGATACTGGATGGGCAACTCTGCAGCACCAGTGTGTTCTGCCACAGAAGGATTCTGAGCCCTAATGACCCTGAGAGCACAGCTTGGAGGTCCATAGGAATCAGAACCCCGACCAGGCAGGGATGTTAGTTGTGCACAGCGCTGCTCTCTGCCTGTCATGTGTATTGCTTATTGTAGTGTTTGCTGACTGAGTACGTGCTGTAGACAAATCCTGCCTCTTTCAGACACAACCAGGGGAAGGGATACAGGTGAATGCCAAATGTCTTTGAAACAGATTATGCTGCTTGTGGTATTCTTGTGAATAGGAGGTACATGGTCATGGCACCGTAGATATTCCCTTACACATTTTGGTATGTGCCTGGGGTCATTAATGTCCACCTGACCTACCCCAGAGCAGGCAGATGGCACCTCAGTTCAACATCTCATCCGACTTCAAGAGTGCAGCACCCCTCATGCTGCACTGCAGTGTCACTTATGGGATGTTAACCCAGGAGCCTTGGGTGGGACCAGAACCCACAACCGGTGATCTCCCGCCGCATGGCGCTGTGCTACCTGCTGATCCACTGTCATCACCTGTGTATTGTACTGTGTGATCTGTGTGATGTAATACAGGAGACTGGCTGGTGTACAGGTGATTACCATGGTGTAACGCTTCTCGACTGGTTGCTAGGACATCTGTAAACCTCAAGTGCGCAGCTCAAGAGGCTTATAATTGCTCTAGCAACCACAAGAGGTGAGTAAACCATGGTTATCACCTGTACGTCAGGCATTGTCAGGTTTAGTGGATGGGACTCGTCATGGGAATCCCCCATCACGTGGTAAGTGGGCCTTACCCCAGTATTGGCTCTGGCGTACAGCCAAATGTATGTGTAGGTACTGTGCACACAGTATTGGGATACATGGACAGAATGACTGTGGGCCAGCATAGTACCATTGTTAACCCCATCAGCCATGGAGATCGCTAGCCTCAGTGACAGTACACTGTGACAACTGGAATGTTATAGGACTACTGTACTGAGGCTTCAAGCACATTCCAGGTGTGTAGAATACCGACTAACAGTGGCAGTCTGTCTAGTTGACCCACTGCTAAGACATAGCTGAGATGAGTTCATATGGTCCTGACATCACAACATTGGGATGCCAGGCCTGTAACCTGTTGGATATCAGTGGGTAATCAGGCCTACACATACTTTAAAGTCATGTTCTGCATGAATGACAGGCTGACCCTGACAATGCCAGCCACCTGCCTGTCTGGCAGGACAGGACCTGATTCCAGGTGTAGCAGTACCACATGTGTGGTTGTATCATCCCTGCCACGCACACATTGCTCCTGTATTGCCTGTCTGTGGCAGGCTATGGCATCTGTGAACCATCTAACAGTGCAGTACTGTTAATGGGCTTGGGACTGCAACTGATGCTTGACCAGTGCAGGGTGGCTGGGCATGTATGCGGTGGTGCTGGGGGAGCTGGGTGGCTCTTTGACCCTCTTGACTGCCCCTGTGTGGGTAGTATTGCTCATCAGCGCCATGCACTGTCCAACGCCCATTGCGCAGGCCATGCTTGACTGACTGCATACTGTGGTGCTGCAGATGGCAGTGGGATGTGATCAGCGGTGTGGAGGATGCACTCTGGAGTGGATCAGTAGTCCACTGTGACTGTGGGTGCATGTACTCCAGTGGACAACTGCCACAGGCACCGTACTGTCACCCATGTCACTGACTGGCATCTGCATCACAGACAGCCAACCCCCACCCCTGTGTTGTGCTGTGATGTGTACATATGGGCATGGCAGACAGTACTCATGCAGTTAATAATGTTTGTACACTGTGGTTCTGGCTGCTGACTGTCTGTGCACAGCGCTGTGCAGCCAGGGCAGGGGCATTACCAACGTTGTTGTGGTCCATAGTGTCTACCCCCAAGAGAGGCAGGTCCATCTACAGTGTGCACATCCAGGCCATTGTGTGACAGGCATTGACACACTTGCTGGGACTGCAGTACCCCAGTTTTATTGTTGTACACTACCCACAACTGCAACACATGGTGGATCACACACAGGCCTTGTGCACAGCTGTGCTAGGATCACCTATACACACACCACGCCTGTATGTGTGTACAATGTGGCTGCACTGATACATGCTCTGGCACATGCAATGGTGCCTAGGCCGCACCCCTAGTGGAACGTGTGTCCTGGTCAGCCATCTAGCCCTGTTTTTGGGAGACACCCATGCTTCCACAGCATGTGCTGGGTGTGCAGAGGCCCAGCATGGCACTGGATGTGCCGGGGCACCATGAGTCAGCCATTTACAGACATGGCTGCACAGTCCCACAGTGCACATTAGGCACCATCTGTGTCTGTAGGCCTTGTGGATTGCCTTTGCAGTACACCCATGTCCATGCCAACATGTGCAGCCAGGCCACCTCTTACATGCCACAGGCAGCAACATGGGCAGCACAACTCGTGTGCTGCACACACACCACAGCTGGCTTCCACATGTGCTGGCCTGCAGGACTCACAGCACTGAGGTGCATCGTGCATGCCCTGTTGCCGTTCCTCAGGGGATGGGGCATGTATAGCAGCTGCGTGTTGCATCATGGCCATATGTTACTGTTACTGTTACAGCCGTGCAATGTTTGTTCACAAGTCTGTTTAACCCTTTCCTGCCTTCTGTCCCACACAGGTGAGGTTGCAGGACAGGAGCAGCTCAGGGCCTACAAATTTTCTGGAGATGAGCTACGTGCCATGGTACATGCAGTGAAGGACAGGGAGATGGTCCTATGCAGGAACAAGTTGATGGACACCACTGTTCAGCTGATGTGGGAGGAGATTGCCACAGCAGTAAATGCCTGGTGGTCGTGGCCATAGCACTGATGCCATCCGGAAAGGTGGAATGACCTGCTGTGCAGGGCGAAGGAGGAAGAGGCACAGCCGATCTGGAACAGGCTGTGGACTGGTGGGGTACCACAACTACTTGAACAGTGGGACTGGGACCCATTGATGGCCATAGTAGTCTCTACTCTGTGGCCAGTGGCAGTCGGTGGGGTCGAAGGTGGGTGTGAGACACTGCTTACACCACCCAGAGCAGGTACGTTTGTGGCATGTATCCACCACTCAGTGGATACAGCAACACCATGGGGACAGAGACACATACCACTACTGTCATGGTGCATGCATAGGGCTCACATGGGTATGTTCCATTATAAGGGTGGTATTGGGGCTGCACAGTGGGGACAGAGGCACACATCACTACTGTCATGGTGCATGCATAGGGCCCACATGGGTATGTTCCATTGCAAGGGTGGTGTTGGGGCTGCACAGTGGTGGACATCTGCTGGCAGGCACATGTGAGTGCATGTGTGCCATGGTGCAGGAGCTCTTAGGTCACAGGCTGGAATTGCATGGGATGCACACTGGTGTCTGCATGGGCATGCTGGAGGACACACATTGCTGGGGGTGCATGTGGCATTGTTGAGTGGTGTGGGGTGGGTGAGCTGGTCACTGTAGCAGCGACTGACATCAGTCTCTTCCATTTCAACATTACATTCCCAGCAGGCGATGTCCCAGGTGGGGCCAGGCACAGTTGTACAGGAGGTGGAGGATTCATACACAGCAGAGGTGCACCTTCCACATCAGGCATGGCAGCCACATCTAGACAGGCAGTGGCCATGCCAGTCAGCACTATGTCCACTCACAGACATCATGAGGCACTGACATATGCTGGATCATCAGATTATGAGGATGCAGCCTTCCTGAGTCCCTGAATCCACCTGGTATGCCCACGTGGAGGATCAGAGTGAGGAGCAGGTGGTGATCCTGACTGTCACAAATGACCACGGCTCAAAGGATGCAACCGAGGAGCCCGACATGCCGGTTATGTGTGCAGCTAGTGACACCAGATGTTTTGGTGCAATGGGGATGGCACCATGCCTGACTTGAGGACAAGGGTACTCAGGCACATGACACCTATCTGCCCACAGCTGTTCCCCTGCCAGAACAGTCTTGCCCACTGGACATGTCCCACAGGGCACGGACCGCAGAGCTGGTCCAGCAGCATGCTCACTTACCTGTGAGGCCACATTGCAGTGGCCAATGCACTGCCTGCCACCACCACAGGTCCGTTCACATCCACAACACACTGTCCAGTGCCAGCCACAACCCCTGCCACAGGTGCAGGATGCACCTGCACAAGATGGCCAGGGTGCACGGCCCATGCTCCAGGAGGCCTTAGCCTTGCAGCATATAGCCCAGCAGGACCTGCAAGATCTCCGTATGGAGCTGCAGTATGAGCTGTCACAGCTGCGGGAGACAGTGAGCACTGGTCTTGCCTGTGCTGAACAGAGGTTGGAGGAGAGAATGACCTGTGTTCTCAGCACCATTGGGAGTGGTGTTGGTGACCTAACTGCTGCTGTGCAGGCCCATGCTGTGGTGCTGTGGGACACTATCACCACAGTACTGCAGGGTGCACCCAGACACCAGCGCAGCCATGCCTCACATGGCAGCAGCGTGGCAGAGGTTTGCACAGGGTGGGCACAACCTCCTCAACCCCACCTCCCGTCGCCACAGGAAATGCACAGCATCGTGGCCACCCTCCCTCCACTCCTGTGCAGGCCTCAAGGCATGGCTGTGATGGGCTGCCTCCCAGCCTCACCGCATTCCACCCCAACATTTCCTCAGCATGTAGCATGCCCAGCAGTTTGCCCCATCCACAGGGTGTGCGCCTGTGTGCTGTAGCAGACATAGCTGATGTGCTCCACCACATGCATGCTGTGGCCCTGACTCCCTCACCTGCATGCCTATGCACACAGCCACTTCCCATGTCCCCTGCACAAACACAGTCCTCCATGACCCTTGTTCAGTCCCATACCACAACCCCTGCCATCACATATGTACAGTGCTGTTTCAGGCGCACTGGGTGGTGGCCATACCCTCACCCTTGTGTCCCCTGACCATACAACAGTGCCTCTCAGGATGTGATACTACTGAGCAGAATGTGGACCTCATTCTCAATGCAGTCCTCAGCAACTGACTGACCTGTTACATTGTTGGCATATCTGTTCAGGTCGCCTTTTCTTAATTGCCTGTTTTGTTTGTATCATCTACAATGGGGAATTTCTTTACAGTTTTGACACTGAGTGTGGGACAGGTCCTCACACTCTGGAATAGGTAGCTGCAGTGATGTAACTGTAGTACTTGTTCGCACGTGTTACAGTTGAGGAGTATGGTGGTGACCACACACATCACACGACTGTACCACTGGCAACGGTACAGGACCTATCTATCACACGGATTTCACTGTACTGTATATACACTCCTTAAATGTACTGTTGACAACATTTTATTTGTCTGTGTTTTCTGTACTGTCGGATATCCTGGTTCAGTGTCTCAGTGATGCAGCTCCTGTGCTCTATGGCCTGGCAGGCCATGCGAGGATCCCGCTGCTCGAGTTGGTCTACTATCCCCTTACTCCTGGCTCTAGCTCACTGTCAGAATGTACCTCAGGTTCCAGGTGCACGTATCCTATGGTTCAGGCCATGTTGTGTAGCATACAACAGGCCAGGAAGATACGGCATCCCTTCTGAGGGCTGTACTGTAAGGCACCGCTTGACTGGTTGATGCAATGGTACTGCATCTTGAGCATCCCAAAGACCCTCTCTATGATGTTCCTTGTAGCAGCATGTGTCTCATTGTACAGTTCCTCAGTCCCTGTTGCTGGCTGAGGTACTGGTGTCAGCAGCCAGGGTCGTAGGGATAGGCACTGTCCCCTGTGGAGATAAATCAGGTGTTACTGTTGGTGTCCTGCACAATGCCCACTGCTGCTCTGAACCATTGCTCCCTGCCCTCCCACGGCTACCCTGGCCTATCCTCTCCTCTGCTATCACTCTGTTTTAGCTGCCCATACTCACTGACTAGATGCCCACTGGAATCCTGCCCTTCTCAAATGCCCGGCACAGCCAGAACTGGTGCCAGATGAAGGCATCGTGGGCACTGCCAGGGTACTGTGCAAAAACATTGCTAATGCGCCCTGTCGCATCGCACACCACCTGGCAATTAATGGAGTGGAAGCCCTTCCTGTTCACGTACAGGTCACTGACATCACCAGGTGGTGCACGGATGGGAACATGGGTGCAGTCAATCGGCACCAAGTACGGGAGGTGTGCAACCCGATGGAATTGCTGCATGGTTGCTGTGCACTCTGCTGCCATGCTGGGAATACAATGAACTCACCAGCATGTGACAGGAGAGCATCAAGGAACTGGGTCAGGAGGCACAATGTGGTGGACTACGATATCTAATGGTGTTCCCGCTGGGCGCTGAAATGTCCCAGTGGCTAGAATGCACATCGCTGTCGTCACCTTTTGCTCAACTGACATGGCGTGGCTGCACCTTTGTTCGGCTGCAGCTCCTCATGCAGGAGTTTGCATAGCTGCCTCAACATTCATGTCCAACCTGTACCGCCAACGATGTGTTCATCAGGCAGGGTCTCAAAGGAGACTTTGGGCTGGTACCATCTGTGTGCAGTATATCTCCTCCTTCATCTAGGTAATGGGTCTTGTTGAGCCTGCTGTCTTTCATCCTCCTCCACAGCCTGCTCCATCAGATGCAGCACTACAGCATTGCTAAAGAAAGACATTTTGTTGCACTTCCTGTTCTGTCCACTCCTCCTCAGTGGATTGCCCTGGGTTTAGGCTTCCCTTTATAGGTAGTATGTAGCGCTAGTGCTTGCTGCGCAATGGTGCATAGCGCAGCTAGATCTCTGAATATCCTATTGCGCCTACATACAGGTTCCCCGCCTCCACTTTTCCCCTTGCATATATTATGTTTTAGCCCGGAGATATTGCATTTAGCGCATGCTATCTCCCTATTTGAATATGGCTGTCCTGCGCTAATCCTGCATTAAATGGTTAGCGCACAGCGCTAAGTTTTGAATATCTGGCCCAGTATGTTCAAAGTTTGTACTCGATTTATGTCTGTACTTTAACAACAGGACTTTGGTTGAAAACAGGGCCTTTGGTCCAAACTATTTGTTCCTGTATAAAAAAAGTTTTATCATATCATATCATATCATGTTGAGGAAGGAGATGGTCCTATAATTGGTGACTAGTTTGTAATCCTTGTCTGGCTTGGGAATTAATGTGATGTTGGCTTTCTACATAGTTAGTCCAAAAGCCTTTATTGTTTCACACTGCTTCTTTCTGCAGACTTTACTGACATCTTTTTCTATCACGTCTTGACTTTAGATGCACCTTTTGCATTGTATTATAACTTTTATGTCCTCAGTTTCTTTTCAAATGTTATACATTATCTTAAAGTTTCTTGTCAAACCTTTTACATTTTCTGTAGCTGTTAAAAGTACTATGTTTTAACTGTATACACTGTAGTGTACTAGCCAATTTTTATTGTAAGTCTTCTAGGTTATGCCTGAAAATAGGCATTTAATTGTCTACTGCATCTACCTGGTAAATAAAACCAAAATAAATAAACACCTAATTAAACATCTTGGCTAATCCAAAGCCCACATCTTTTCATTCATTTATTTATTGAAATGTTTCACCAGGAAAGGCACACTGAGCAGGAAGCTCGTCTCCGGTGTGACCTGGTGGGGAACAGTGGGAGGATAACATGCTGGTTATCAATTGATTATTACATTTAAGATGATTTACAGTGGTATGAGGTAATATATTACACAGATTACGGACGAGTAACACTTTGGTTGCAGTTAGGTACAATGTACATGGATAAATGTCACAAGCACATAGCATATGGAATACATGTCACTGAGGCAGTTTAGAACAAGCAAGTAACAGGTGCAGCTTAGGATGGAACAACGAGTGCATGAGACAAGTAAGTGCTATAGTTGGTAAAAATAAGCCAGCATCAGTAGCATAAGCTAGATGCCGCTGGTCAGGCAGACGAGGGGTGGGGGATAAGGTCACGCTCTTGACCTATCAAGCACAGGAGCAGTTTACTATTAGATAGCTTGCCAGCATGGAAGATAGGGAGTAGGTAGAGGAGAGAGTGAATTTGGGGGCATTCCAGAGTTTAGGGAAGAGGTGAGAGAAGGCAGATTGGCCAACATTGGTTCTGCACCTAGGGATTAGTAGTTGATGGGAGTCAAGGGACCTGAGGGCATGAAATGGGCTGCGGGCTGGCAATAGCATGGTAGAGAGGTAAGACGGGAGGGTGCCAAGCCAGAATTTTGAGACAAATTTGGTACAGTCCAATAGTTGGTGATTGTTAAGGGATGGGAAAGCAAGGAAGCAGTAGAGATCACAGTGATGGGTGCAGGGGGCATCGAGAGCAAAATGGCAGAATGCATTGAATAGTGGGTCCAGTTTGGCCAAGGTAGACTTGTGAGCTACACTGTAGACTATATCGCATAGTCAAATCATGGCAGGATCATCTTCTGCACAATCTCGTGCTTCACAGTAAGGGGAGGCTACAGCGGTTCCTGTAGAGGGCTCCAAGCTTAGGGCACAGTTTTTCACAATTGTATCAATGTGATCGAGAAGGATAGGTGGTGGTCAAGCCATTACACTAGGTACTGGAAGGTAGTGGCATCCTCCAGTGTTGTCCCATCGAGGGTATGGAAGGAGAGGAGGAGAAGGGAACCTTGACAGCCATTGCCTTGAACCAAAGGTCATGGTGACAGTTTTTTTAGCATTGACGGAGAGCTGTTGAGAGCTGAACTTTGTTAAAATCAGCCTGGAGGTTGCTGACTACGTCTTCCGGAAGGATCCAGAGGTGAAAAGGACAGTGTCGTCTGCATACATATAGATAGCTGTGGTGGAGTAGATTAGTGGTAGGTTGTTAGAAAGATGGAGAACAGAATGGGGCCAAGAACTGACCCTTGGGGACTCCAGATGTCATAGGGGAGGGGAGGTAGTGGTGTCAGCAATTATTATTGATACTTATATCTGCCTTGCGTATCCTATACAAGTTAAGTAAGAAACTGTAATGGTCTGGGGCCTTGTCTGGTGAGAGGTGTGCAATGGCATCATTAATATCCCTTTCAGTTGTTGAGGTACGAACTGAGACTACTGGTCATAAGAAAGGAGTGGAAGATCTAAATGATTCATAAAATCATCAATCTCTTCAGTCAAAAGCACTGCCCTGTCTTTATGGTAAAGGAATTCAGTAGTCCTGGAAGGCCTGGGCTATTATTTCTCTGGCTTTGCTAATAAGAGAGCATTTCCTGCTTATTGAATGCCTTTATAGCTCTGGTCATTTCTAGCTTTTTAAGCCTAAATGCCATTAACCTCTAGCCTTGTCAGCTTACTGCAGGAATTTGACCTTGCACTTACATACTACATACTCAGTCTTCTCCGATTCAGTTAATTATATTTGGTTTTAGAGAGTTAAGCTTCATCTAGTCTCCCTTGATGGACTGTGATGAGATTTCTTTAGAGTTCTAATGTCTGCAAGCAGGACATAACTTTGGCATCCCATGATCACTTTTGCTTGAAAGCTAAATGAATAAGCTCCTCTCCAGCACAAGTGCATGTACATCACACAATGTTCAGGCTGGACACTGAAGCTATATTATCCTGTTGTTGATTTCAGGTTCTTGATTAACTGATTATTCATTTTACAGGTCTCAGCTACATTGTGCCCATGTATAAAACTTCATGGGAACACTACAGGGTAAAACCCAGTTCAATACGGGGTAAAACCAAAGGCAATTCTGTTGGGGGTAGGAAGAAGTAGGCTGTTGGTTAACGATAATCTGCAGCTTATCCAATAGGTAGGAAATGGGCAGACTGGGTGGGCCAAGCACTCCTTATCTGCCACGCAAAGTCTATGTTTCTATGTTTCAGTATTTCACATGAATGGGTAACATGCGGTATGGAAGACTTAGCAGAAGCAATCAGTCTGGGATTCTTAGTTGTGTAGGATAGAGTGAAAGTGTATTCCTGAGTATTCAGGTGTAGTGTTCCTTTAGGGGTACACTAGACTGAAGGTGTCCCATTGGTGTATGGGGACATTTATGGTGGAGATGGGCCCCATCTGGGAGGCCAAATCTGTCCATTCTTCTTTTAACTAAATTTCAATCCCATGCTAATACCATGGGGATACAGGCACAGTCTTTCAAGTGTATCTGTATGCCAGTGGAAAACATGGAATCATCCTAGAGGGATCATAGATGCAGTCTAGAATGCCTTGGGTGATCTCCAGGAAGTCCAGTACAATGATGTAGTGTCCTTCTATAACAGCAGTCTTTTGTAATGCTTGAGTGTATCCAGTGAAATGAGAATAACAACCCCTGCTTTTGTTATCCTTCCTAGTCATATACATCTGACTAACTCAATCCTAATGAAAGTAAGCTCTGACTGACTTTAAAGTAAGTCCTTTAGGAAAGGCCCCACTGCACCTACTTTTTTTCAGAGTTTGAGGATGCTATACTACTTATCTTGGGTGCTTACCCTTAAAATTCAATACAAACACACAAACATAATGATGAAACTAGAAAAATAAGACCATTAGGTCTATCAAGTCTGCTCATATTTCAAGGTCCTCAGCATTAGCTACTGGCACTGCCCCTCCTCTCTGCAAAAGTAAGATACTTCAGGAAGTATGCTGTATATATTTGTAAAGAACTATCAGGCAGGTCCTCAAACAGCTGTGGACTGGAGTCAAAGAAAGCAAACAGTACTTACAATATCCAAACCACTAGATTCTTGGTTTCTGCTCCCCAAAATACACAGTGGTCCTGTATGTCAAGATAACAAACTTTATTTCCATAAAAAACTCAGCAGTGAGATAATGTACTTCAAACACCCTTCCTGAAAACAGTCAAATGTTTTCACATGATACTTGCACTTTCTCAACACTGAGTTTGTTATCCTGACATACAGCACAGTTGTGTATTTTGGGAGCAGAGACTGAAAAGTTGAATGTTTGAATATTGTAGATCTTATGAAAGGACACATCTATACCCTCCCTGTATCTAAGAGACTGAGGATTCTATATTACTTATCTTGGGTAATGGCCTTTTAACATTCCTGATTATGTAATTTACTCTTGGATTAGCTACTTCCTTCCTGTATAGTTGTATTACATTGGTGGCATTCTGTACAGCTAAACACTCCCCTCATCCTCCTCCAGTCATTGTACCTTTATAATAACTCCTTTTATCTCCATATGCATATGATTTGCTGCAACTGCTGTGTCCCTCCTCCAACATTAGTAGTAACAATAAACAGAAAACATGAAACTTTACATTTTGCTTCTGCAAGATTCTTCTACACTTCAATTTTGTCATTGGTGTACCCAATTACAGTTCCCCTTGCTGTGCCCCTGGGAGCTCTCCCCCACCTTCCCAGCTCTTCAGATATTTAGTCCTGCCTAATGCAAAATGCCAGTGCAGGGCAGAAAGAGTCCTTAAACTCAACAGACCACCAATGAAGTATACATAAAGATCATCTGTAGAGCTTGGTGAAGTTAGCAAATTCTGAATTCATGGAATTTTCATCGAAATTATGCTAAAGTTTGTGAAATTTTGCTAACTCTTGAGGAGTTTTCTGAAATGTTTGGCTATAACTTGGTCCATGTTGCAGCTAGAGTTCTGCAATTTGGCACTTGTATTGTCTGAGATGGGACCTAAAAGTGTGCAAAACTTCTTAACATTGAAATGAAAGGTAGAGAAGGCACAGGGCTCAAATATGGCAATGTAATATTCATATGAGCATTTCTGAAAATATTTTTATGCTTACAACTTAGCCACCATTGAGCTAGATGACTGAAAACTTAGATGCATACTTTCTTGGAATAGTCCTTGAAGCTGTCAATAGAGATGTACTGCTTATGTGAATTGTAAGTTTTAGCCATGACCTGCCTCCCGACATGATTTCCCAGGCTCCTTCTGAACCCAGGTTGTCAGCATGGCAGCATGATTCTCTGATACTGGGCCATGGTGGTTGCCTTAAAGCCTAATATTTAAGATCATTGAACCTAACAACATTGGTGGTAGTCCATTCTCTAGTTTTAAACTTATAGGGCTTAAAATTATGCAGTCCTCTGTAATTATGAAATATCATTTTAACATTTGAAAGTTTGGAGTGTATAACTTGATCACTTTTAAAGCTAGAGATCTGAAATTGGCACACACATGTATGGGCATTGTTAAAGTTATCCTACCAAATCTGTTGCAATTTGGAACAACAGTTTTAGTTTACATAGTTGTTAACTATAATTTTAACATTTCTGAATATTTAGAGGCTTATAACTCAGTCATCTTTACAGACAGAGATAAAACTGTTGGTACTCTTCTGTACAGGCTTAGGCACAGTCACTATATCAATGTGGTGCAATGTGAATGAACACATTTTAAGTTAGTTGAAATAATGGAAATAACTGAAATCACAATTTTAGCAAAATTTTGCAAAATGTTCACTAAAATTTGCAAAATGTCATGGACTTGAAATTAGCATTTGACCAGAATTCTTCTGACTGAAGGAACATTTTGCCCATTTCTAATCTGGTGTGTTGCCTACTAGTACTGAGAGGGCACACTGTGGTTTAGTTGCTCCCACAACCATCATCTTGTCACCAAACCCCCTTATGCAAAATTATGTAGCTACGATGAATATAACCTTAGCAACAATTTAACTGTTATAAAAGTGAAAACTCAGTTTCCCAGTTATGGAAACACAGGTTTTGAGTAACTGTTAGATACCTCTACAACTAGCGATAGTGAGAATGAGTTCTGCAACCCCTCTGGGTGCTAGTTGGTCTTTGTTTTTGGCACTCCCTGTCTGTGTTTCAGCAAGTAAGGACTGGACACGTGTCCATGGATCTCATGCAAGAACAGCTTAGAAACATATCTTGCCAACACATCTTAAACCACAAAAGTGCTGGATATTATACATCCCTGACCATACAGCTCCTGTTATCGCCCATCTACCAAAGTGGGACTTTTATTGACTTCAGCTTTGAGGGTCAGTGAGTGCAGCACAGATCTCAGTTTGCCAAAAAGTCTTCATGAAGTCAGCATCTGCACAGGCAATACAAACACTCCTAACCTAAGATAAGATCTCAGCCAGTGTAGGATAATGCTAAAGAAGGCAGCTAAAGGATGTAACTGCTTCTGTGTCAAAGTCACTGGGTCTGTAAGCTACAATGTCTGTTCGGCCTTCTGGATGAGAATTGGTACTGTGATGAACTTAGGCTAACCATGCTTTGCAGCCCTGGAAGTCTGAAGGAAGGCGTGGATAATGGGATAAACTGTGGTTTGTGTCAGAGATGAGCTGTCTATTGGGTGGCATTCAGGCCCTTGTGGTAGGTGTACAGAAATGTTAGTAATGCCAGACAATCTATGTTTATAGATACTGCACAACTATTGTCTCTTCACTGTAACAAATGTTGCCAATTTTCTGTCAGTTTTTCAAAGTAGGAAACCTTTTACCCCAAGTATAGTTCCTCATATAACATTTGTACTCTGTATCCCATTTTCTATGTGTGCTCTTGAAATGGGTCAGGCAGAATCTCTGGTAGGTTTTTCTTGGTGGTCGTGGCAGCATCAGACTAGTGTGTACCCATTGCTGTTGGAACATAAGCTTAACTGGGTACACCACTCAGAATACAATGTTTCCTCCCTGAAGAGCATGCTTAGTTTCTTTGTATTCCTGTTGCTTGTCTGTAATCCTCTTGTGCTGCCAGTACAGGGCTGGGTGTTCTCAAGCCTTCATTATCCATGAATTTCAGCATTCACAAGATGGATGGTAGCTCTGAGGCATTCTCCTATGACCACATCTTGCAAAGTGGTCTTGAGGCTCTCCTGATAATGCATATGGAGACGTTTGGGGATGGCCTTAGCCATGACTGCACACAGTTTTTGCATGAATGTCACCATAGTAGAGCCATCTGATTGTTCAGGAGTCCCTAAATTATTTCATCAGCCTCAATTTTCCTGACCAATAATGTTAATCCCCAGTCCCTCCATCAGTACCACTCTTTTAAGACTTATAATGTATTGATTTTCTTATCCATACACATTACAAATGCAGTACAGCCATCAATCCATGACAACCCCTGGCTTAACAGAGTAATTAGAGATACATGAAAGGCATTACTCCAGACTTCATTCTCACACTTGTATCTAAATCAGTCAATCAATCAAGTCTTTATTTATACAGGCGGTCACCTTTGAGCAGAGCTCATTTGCAAGGTGGACCTGGTTAACACATGTATACAGGTTGTAACATTCAACACAAAGCTGGTACAATATACAGTATGGGCAGTGCCCCAGAAGAAAATTTATATAAAGGTACTAATACAAATAAATAAATATGATTAAACACAGGCAAGGGCTGGTAGGAAAAGAAGATAATCTCAAGACATAATTTAAGAACTAGAGACCCCATGTATGTCTAGAGCCGTGCACAGTCCACAACCAATAGTATAGGCATGAAAACATTGGGGATTGGGAAATTCCAATGAAAGTAATCTGCCCACTCTTTTAAAACCTCTGCTATCTAATCCCTAGCTAACAGAAATCCTATAATGGTTGTATACCACACAACCTATGGATGGGCATGTTTGTCAGGTGGGCTTACTCTTGTGTCACTATCTGGACAATTCTGATGGAGGTAAATTCCATAAATGTATTTATTGAAAAATTAGTGACAGAGAGAGCACACTAAGGGGAACCTGGATTCCAGATGTGACCCCAGGGTGAGGGTACATGATCATAGAATCAAAAATCATGCCAGCAGAAAAGGACATTAAGGCCCATTGAGTCTGCCCAATAGCCCCCATCACCCTTTTAGATCCCACCTGCCTCCCTCTCCCATCTCTCCTTCCTAGTCCCATATAGCTATCCATGCTGTTTTGAATTTCTCCACTGTATCCACCTCCACCACCTACTCTGCAGGCTGTTCCATGATTGAACAACCCTCTCTGAGAAGTAACCCTCTCACATTCCCCTTAAATATACCCCTCCAGTTTAAATGCATGACCTCAGGTGGTCTTGTTTTGCTCAGTCTGAAGATGATATTGCTCTTAACCTTATTTATACCCTTCATTTGTTTGAAGGTTTCACCATGTCCCCCTTCCCACCTCATCTCCACAATATAAAGACCAAGCTCCTCTAGCCTCTCCCCATATGGTCTCCCTGCATCCCTGGATCATCTTGGTCACCCTTCTCTGTACCCTCTCCAGCCGATCCTTGTCACCCTGAAAATGAGGCCTCCAGAACTGAACTCCAAACTCCAGCTGTGGTCTGACCAGTGTTTTGTATAGTGGCATGATCACCACCTTCCTCCTACTAGTGAAGTCCCTCCCAATGCATGCCAACACCCTTGTTGTTTTCCCAGCTGCTCATTCACACTGATTTCTAACCATTAATGTTTAAAGATGTACAAATACAGGCAGCAGAACTAGTACAGTCAAAACTATTGTGCAATTAGGTATAATAAAATGCAGGAAACAGTGCCAGACTGTAAATCACAAATAAATCCAGTACAACATATCATCGAATAAACCTGGGAATACACTGTATACAAAAGGAAACATAGGCAATGAAATAAGAAGCAATCCATGATGTTGTTCTCTCTGAGTGACCTGGTGGGCTATCTGAGTGGGGGGTGGCCTTGTATTGCTTGTAAGCCTAGAAGCACCCTGGAATCAGTGGTAGTAACTGATTCATTGACATTGGGTCTAGTGTCAGTTGTACTATGACAATGTTAGATAAAAGAACATTTTTGATGTGGTCCTGGATGGTCACCTAAGGAACTCATGTACAGGCACACCTCCATCATCACATCACATGACTCATGTTCTTTTATCCTTTAACATACTGGCTCATAATTTTAGTCCTGTCATTTTAGCTTTTTAAATGCTTTATTTAAGCATTAAGGCACAACAAGGTGTGTGTTATCATGTAATAATGTCATTAAGGGGTGGGTTGAAGCATGAGGTGAAGCTGAGTGCTTCCACCACCCCAGGAGTAACGTTATTACACAATAACACACACATGGAGTGCCTTATTGCAATTATACAATGGCTAAATGTTATACAAAATAAAAAATATTTAAAAGGTTTTAGTAGATTTTAGTGTATCAATATAACTTTGTTTCTGTAGAGTGAATCAAAGAACAATCCAACAAATCAATACAGTGATGTTACTGTGTAATAACATCATTGTCTCAGGCACACACTGAACAATCAAAGCCCTGGACATTTTCTTGCCATTGTATAATATCCTTTATTCCCTACCCATATTTCCCTACAGCACCATTAAGCAAATTGTTCTATAAATCTAATTGATCTTTATTCTGTCCCTCTGATTTTACTGAAGTTAAAAGAAGAGTTCAGTCAGAAAAGTGATAAACAAGAATTGTGACACAGCAAACATCACTCAAACATAGTATACACACTCTTCATGCTTAGTAATGTGCTGTAGATAATTATAACTGAATCTGTTTATTTGTGTATCTTTGTTATATAGTGTTTGGAAAAGGGTTAGTATACATGGAATTCAATTGAATCCATTGCTGTTGTACCATCGATGTACCATCAGAATGTTGTTGTACCATCCTGAGTACATCACAGTAATGGTACAACCTGGAATGTCCTCTCTCTGTTTGCCTCATAGCTGCGGCAATCACGTGTTTGTAAATTTCAACAGTATGAAAAATAGCAACCAGTCCAAAACACAGAAAACATGAAATAGTAACAGTAATTAGCAGTGTTCAAACAGATGCAAGTACATTTCTGTCTTTCCTTTTTATACCCTTTTGCAGGGCCTTGTTTAATTTGCCAACAAGCTCAGACTCTGCACTTGCCAAGCTTCTATTGATTGACAAGATGTCTGTGATGCTCATTGAAGTCTGCCATAACAGAAATTCATACATTTACGGAGTGTTAATTACTGTAAATGTTTAATGTTTTCTTTGTTTTGGGCTAGTTGTTTTTTTTTATTTTTATTACTTATGCAATATGGCTGTTATTTCATTAAAGGATTGTTTGAGTGCATCTCTGGTAGCAGCTTTCTTGTGCAGCAGTCACAGTAAGAGTGCAAAGAAACACACTGCAAAAATGTGTTAGCAATTTTTTTTTCCTTCAGCTTGATTACTTGTTCTCAGTGGATGGAGTGCCACAACGGTGTTCACCTGCTCCCATACACTATAAAAGACAATGTATGGGCATCAGTGAACAAACAATGCTGTGTTCACTTCTTGTGGTTTTCATGACAACTGTATATCTCAAGCTATGCAACCACTCAAAGTCAATGCAGCATTCTTGTTCACTGATGCTCATGCAGTACATTATCCTCTATATTGCATGCTCTGATTGCCCATTGAAATGGATCATTCACCCATGGATTCACCAAATTTCAAATAAACTAAACAAAGTTCATTTTAATTGTTAATCCACCATTTAAAACTTATTTTGGAAAATTACAAGTTTGTTTTGAGTTGATGAAAGAAAGTCAAACAAAAATGTTATTGTTCGACTTTCAGTAAGTCAATGCATTTACAAAAGTTAAAATCTTGACAATCGCATAACATTTACAACAGATGAAAGGACGTGGTTCATTGTATATAATATAATTATTCAAATACTGAATATTCTTCAGTTTCTGACTGAATATTGAAGTAGTCTGGCAGTCCCAGACAGGAAAGCCAAATGCAAGCATTTTGACCAGTATTATCTATTACACTGCCCATTCCTATTGACTCTGGATGCTTTCCAACAATCAGGTAAAACTATCAGAAACTTGAAATAAATTAAACAAATGATAACAGCAATGCTTTTAATTGTTAACAGCTGACAACTGGTTCAGATCTATGTGGAAATGACCCTCATAAACTCAGATTTTGGGGCACAAGATTGGAGACAATGAAATCTTACACAATATTTTGAGATCATGCTTTTCCATATTGTGATATGCCAACATACCAGTATATCATGACATGTGTTAGCCAGTTAAGCAATATGCCATGACTGGGTGTGGTTTATGCTAGGATTTAGCATGCCTGGTGTGTTGTTTGGTCACAAGGCCACAGGCCGAGTGAGCAAAACACACCAGGTGTGAGTAACCTAGCATTACTCACATCCTGGAGTGGTATATATGCGATTATATAATGCCCTCCTTTACTGTTTATTACAAAATTGAAAGAACAATAGTTTTTCTTGCTTATTTAAATAATTTTATTGAATTTATTGTTGCACTACTAAAAATAGTTCTCTGTTGCTAGGTAGAATAACCCCCTTTCCTCTGTTGGATAGATGACAGAATGTGTGAGGCAATGATCTCCCCTCCTTCTCAATCTTATGTTTAGAGGAAGATAGAGAGGGTGCATGACTTTATATTTTTTTCTTTTTTATAGAGTCTGACAGTCTTACAGTTCTTTGTAGATATTTAAGAGTGTGCTGCATGTGCTGAGGTTGCCGCATTCTGCTTCGGGTTTGCAGTAACATTAGCAGTGGTTTCAGTTTTATGTTGACTTTTACAGTCAGGAGGATTTTTCTTACAGTTAATGAGGGATTTCTCACTGGATTTGTATTGTGAGGTAGAATTTATGGGGAATAGCTTTCAAGTTTAACTTTTCCAGTTAAGACGCTGACTGTTTCTCTCTGCTAAGGAGAAGTTCCTTTTAATTGCCATTTCATTTTTTAAGAAATAAAAGTTATGGGGATGAGAGAGGGAGAGAGAGAGAGAATGCAGGACTGCTGTGATGAGATGTGAAATGTAGCAGAAAGAAAGCAGGAGTTGCTTGGAGATAGATGGAGACTTGAGGTGGTAACATTCAGAGTGGAATGTCAGAACTGTATGTGAACTCTTCTTCTTTGGCAGTCCTTCATGCTCAGAGTGATTTCACGGGGGGTCCTGATGCAGCTGACTGGAGGCTGGCACCTTTTCTCATGGGGTGATGCCATGATTTACAACGTTGTATATCATGCCAGTCAGCCAATCAGGAATTAGAATTTGGGAGACCCATTGTATAATCAGTGTTACACCAGGTGCAGTGGTAGCAGTTAAAAGTTGCCTTTTACTGCAGTATATATTAAGGTGCCTCAAGGTTCTTGGCTCAGATTCCCATTACAGACAGTGGAGCTGCTGTGTGATTACTTAACCTAATGGAAACTTTTAATTGCTACCCCCACAACAGAGTGCTAGTACACTCACAACTAAAAAATGGAGAAAATCATGAGACTTAAAATTATTTAACAGTAGCCGTGAGATTGAGTATGTTAATTTAACTTTGACATAAAGGCTGTCATAAATTTGCACAATTTTCAACAAAAACTGTTTGTACTCTATATTTGAAAACTATGAATTTCCATATGGAGCACATTGGATATGGAGTGCACATATGTGACAATAAATTTGGATAACAGTGTGAAGGAATTTTAAGTTTTGTGTTTTTCTCATTGTTCTTGTCTCAGAGAAGAAGTTTAAGTTTTGTATGTTTTTCATTTTTCTTGTGCATGAGTGCACTGACTATTACAGTTATATGTGCCAGACTGAGATAATCTGCCTCAGCCAATGCACCTGGACCCAGTAAAAGAACCAAGCAGTGTCACTGGCTCAACAGGATGCACAGTCATCTCTGAGCATGGAAGAGTGGAAAGTTATGGGTTCCAGATCCTCACCAGAAACTTTGGGTGAAATCCAAATACTGACACTACATGGTGAGGGAGGGGTGCCATCTTTCAGATCAGTTATTAAACTGAGGCCCCATCTACCTGTTGTGGTGGTTGTTTGGGTGGACATTAAATATCTAACGTCACTTCTCAAAAAGTGTAGGGGAATGTGCCCTGTGTCCTAGCCAAATTTCCAATAAAACCACCAGGTTTCCCGATTCACTAAAAAATACCACCACCAGCTTAACCTGTTCTATAGGTCAGTTTGCATTGTACCTCCACCCCTCCCTCCCCAGCAATAAGGTGGAAAATACGCAGAATTGCCTATCCCTCCTTTTCCAGTCAACAAAAACTAAATTTAAAATAGTACATAAATGATCACCATGTGATACATGCTACATTCTGTTTCCTATTTACTACACCAAGTATATTCAATAGAAATCAATGTTGTATTTGTAGTTGCAGATGGGTGTAATGTAACTGCACTGGTTGGTGCACCTGATGGACGTACAGTAGCTCTCAACTGCTATGCATTTCTGATTGCACTATGTATTACACCCAAACATACCCACGCTTTTAAATATTTACTGATGTTCCTCATAATGTTTGTGCTGTTTCTAGACATGCAAGCTATTAAAAGTCTTAACTGACTTTATAAAACAGTCCTTACAATGAAACACATGGTGCCCACTCTTCGTAAACATATTATTTTTAATCTAAACTAAAACTGTACTATGCATTCTAGCCATTTGCTCCACATTTTAAAGGCTATTGATATGCATTTTAAGGCTGAGATGTTGAGAGATATGTGATGGGTGACGTTATGAGTGTTATTACCCAGTGTTAGTTACCTAAACCCAGACATGGAACCAAAAGTGTGGGAGGAAATCTGATTTCCTTTATACTAGCCCAAGAGCAAATTGTAATCCCACGTAGTGGACCTCACATAAATCTCACAATGTCATGTGTTTTATAGAACAAGTAGATAGCAAGAAGCCCTTACTATACCATTCAACGTGTTTTATTTTAAGTAACGCAGACTTTCAAAGAAAGAATATGACATACCTATATAAGCAAGAAAAAGTGATTAAGCAAAGTCTCTTGCAAATACATTTATACCAGTTCACTTTTGATGGAAGAATATGACATTGCTGACAATCTTTTGACTTTCTCATGGAAGGTGGACCTACTGGAAACAGTTCCTTTTTAGTAATACCTTCAGTGCAGCAGTCACAGTTTCATCTCATATGCTGATGCTGCAGCAAACAGTTTATAGAGAAGTATATTACAGTGGCAACTCACTGTTGCCATTGTAATGTACCCAAAGGATCCTGGCACTGCTTTCTCCAGGGTTTGCCCTCTCCTGAATCAACTCTAACCTGGAGTTGATAGTCTTTAGTTATGGGGGGCAGGGAGGCAGACAGTTTTCTGATGGATTTATGCTGACAGCAAACTGCGTCACTGTCATGTTGCATCCAAAAAGTTGTTGATGCGTGTCATGGATCTGTTACATCTCGGCATGCAACCAGTACAGAAGATGGCAGTTTATACAGCTCTTAATAACATGTGCACATTAGCTCCTCACTGAACATCACCCACCCAGGTAAAATCTCACTCCCAGCCATTAAAATCTCTTGAAAAAGATGAAACATTAGCTAGTGAGTTTATTTGGCAATGGGCTTACAGTTATTGACAAATACATGCTTTTAACTTGTCCATGGGGAAGGAAGGGGATGCTTTCTGGGATTCTCTCCTAGATGGTTTACAGAGAAACATAGAATTTGACAGCAGATAAGGACCACTTGGCCCACCTAGTCAGCCCATTTCCCTACCTGATGGATAAGCTGCAGATTATAGTTAATCAACAGCTTACTTTCTCCTCCCCCACTAGAATTGCCTTATGCCTGTCCCATGCATTCTTGAATTCTCCCACAGTTTCTGACTCCACAACCTCCTCAGGAAGGCTGTTCCGTGCATCCACAACCCTCTCTGTAAAAAATACTTTCTAACATTACCTCTGAGCTGTTCCACCTCGATCTTCAAATTGTGCCCCTTGTTCTTGCTCATCTCTTCTTCTGAAAGATACCCCTCCTGTACTTTGTTAATTCCTTGAGATACTTGAAGTTTCTATCATGCACCCCTCCCTCCTTTCATCAAGGGTATACATATTAAGCTGCTTTAGTTTCTCCTCGTATGTCTTCTGGTGCAGACCCTGCACCATTTTGGTTGCCCTCCTCTGAACAGTCTCTACTGTATGTCTTTTGGAGATGGGATCTCCAGAACTGCATGCAGTACTCCAGATGGGGTCTCACTAACAGTCTGTACAGAGGGATAACAACTTCCTATTTTCTACTGTTGATGCCTCTCCTATGCATCCCAGTATCCCTCCAGCCCTCCTTACTGCCTTTTCACATTGCTTACCCACCTTTAGGTCATCTGATATAATTACTCCTAGGCCTCTTTCGATTTTTGTTGTTGTCATTAACTCACCCCCATTGTGTACTCTTCCCTGGATTTTGTTTCCCAGATACATTACTTGCACTTTTTGCATTTAATCTAAGCTGCCACAAATTTGACCATTCCTCCAACCTTGCCAAGTCCCTTTTCATTCTTTCCATCCCACCTTGTGTATCAACCCTCTTTCAGATCTTTGTGTCATCTGCAAAGAGACATAACTTTCCTTCCAGGTGCTCTCCAATGTCACTTATAAAGACATTAAAGAGGACCGGTCCCAGTACTAAACCTTGTGGTACCCACTAGTTACCCTCCTTTCTCACTGTGGATTCTGTTTACTATTATCCATTACGTCCTGTTGTCCAGACAGTTTTTATTCAGGCTACCACCTTAGGACCCCTCCAAGGCTGGCTAACGTGCATATTAATCTTTTGTGTGAGTCTGTGTCAAATGCCTTGCTAAAATCTAGGTAGGCCATATCCACAGCCCCTCCCTGGTCTACTACTTTGGTCACCCAGTCAAAGAAATCTATTAGGTTCATCTGACATGACCTTCCCACTGTGAAACCATGCTGCCTTGGGTCCTGTGCCCCACTGGCCTCTAGGCACTCAACAATTCTTTCCTTCAGAAGTGATTCCATCATTTTCCCTACCACTGAAGTCAAACTAACTGGTCTGTAGTTTCCTGCCTCTGCCCTACTCCTACTTTTGTGAAGTGGAATCACATTTGCCCTTCTTCAGTCCTCAGGTACCACCCCATCCTTCCATGATTTGTTAAAGAGAACAGTCAGTGGTATTACTAGTTCTACCCTTAATTCTTTTAGAATTCTGGGGTGAATCCGATCAGGCCCATTGCTTTGTCCACCTTAGTTTCAAGGTTCTTTCAAAACCCTTTCTTCTGTGAATGGACTCGTATCGACCCCCCTATTCAGAGTTTCTCCCTTGTTTGGTTTAGGTACCTCCCACTCCTCTTCTTCCGTTGTAGAATACTGAGCAGAAATACTCATTCTGTATCCTGCTCTTTTACTGTCACTCTCTGTCCACATTCCCTCCCCTTTATTAAGTCTCTGTATCCCTCCTTGGTTTTCTTCACTCCCTAATGTACCTATAAAAGATTTTATCCCCTTCTTAACAGAGTTGACTATCTTTGCTATTATGACTGCCTTCCCTGCCTCCTTCTGCTTTAACTGATAAAGTTCTCTGTGCTGTTCCTTCTGTGTTTCCTTATATTTCCTGAAAGCTATCCCTTTCTCTTGTTAACAAGGTCCTTCACCTTATTGGTAATCCCACAGGTACACCATAGACAGCTAGCATTTAGGCATATGTTATACTAACATGTAGGGCTAAGGACATCTACCGATAAGAGTAGATGTCAGGATATGTATGCATATATTGCTATACACTTTACTTTCTAATACATATATGTATTTCTTACTTATCAGATGTTAGGACGTCTGTGTCCTTATAATGATTAGGATATATGAGTCAGCATTGCCATCTTTTGTGATTTGTACTATTACACTGATTTATGTATAACTGTACTCCTTTGTCTTACAAAGTGATGACTTTTACAAAATTGTATAATGTTATCTTGGACTGTGGAGCCACCTCTAATTTAGCCAATAGGGCTCATCTTTGTAACTAGAAATGTTTCTATCTTACGGTAACCATAGTAATTATCATAGGTATATAATGTAAGACATTATGGCTCAGATATTCAAATTGTGCCCAAGAAGTGCACAACAGCAGGAGCAAGTGCAAGTCCATTGCAACCCATGTGCAAGAGGCACGACATTCAAAAACTGCACTGGCAGGATGGTCTACAGCTAATGACTGAATATCGCACCACCTGTGCCATAGCAACTAGGGAGTGGAAGCTGAGCATATCTGATGTGCCATAGCACGACAAGGGATGTTCAGCTGAGCAGTCCAGATGCACCATAGCACAACCAGGGATGCCCCCAGCAGCAGGGCAGCAATGCAACAGCACAACCAGGGATGCAGGGCCCACCACCCATGCCACAGATGGGCAGAGAAACACACAGCAGAACAGACATCATCCCCCACACCCATGCACTGCACAACTGGGGAGGCTGGAATAATCACTGGCCCATAGAGACCAGCAACCAACCCACAGCTGGGCCATGGTGCCCCATCACACCCTGGCAAGCTGTGACTGGAACACAAGGAGGGCCACCACCTCGTGCCACACTATCCCACCAATGCAGAGCACACCCTGCACCGAGGACTCCCAGAACCCTGCCCAGGAGCAGCGTCCACCAGTGCAGGATACCCCATGCATGCCACCACCCCACTGTGACAATGCAATCTGTGCACCACAGAACCATGCAAGGCAGCCCCATCACGAGCACCCTTTAGTGGTGTGGCAGCACACAGCGATGCAATGATGGCATATACAGTGCCACCATGCACAGCCCCCAAGATACAGCTGAGAGACTGGACATGCATCAGCACATGAGGTACCCCACATGTGACAGGGCATGCCCTGGACCCCACCACCAGTGGTACAGCACCCTGCACACCCTCCCAAAGACACACCCTCTTAACACAGCACTGGCCACAACAGCCAGTGCAGACACCACAGTGGTGCATGGAAGCATGCACCACACCAGATGCAACAGAGTGCATGGACAAACACCCACCCATACCCAAGGGCACACCAACACAGGGATGCAGTAGTGGAAACCAAGCCCCAGCATGGGGCCATGGAACCCACATGGTCAGCAGTCCTCCATGGCACAGGAGTGCCAGCCACCCTGCACAGGCACTGTGGAGCTGTACGCCACCAGCATTTGCCCAGAGCACAAGTCACAGACAGTGGTGCACATCCCCTGCAACACACACAAGCCACAGCATGGAGGTGGGACAACAACAGCGGAGGCCACAGTGTCACCCTGGGCAGACATGCACAACACCAGTGACAGGAGGCAACCCAGCATTGTGATGGGCACAGTGGCTGTCCTGCATGGACAGCCACCACTGACATGCCAGTGGACTGTGCAGGTCACAGACATGCAGGGTGTCAGCTGCACAGGCCATGGACGGGCTGACAGGTGGCCATGGACACAGAGCATGCACTATGGACCACTGTACACAGTCATCCAGTGCACAGGGAACAACACACACACCACAGATAGTGGCTGATAGCTACTCCCACACCATAGTCACTTCCCATGGACACACACACATGCCCATGACTGTACCCACCCTGACGCCATGCACACCACTGCAGCTGAGCACCTATAGCCCGCTGCAAATCAGAGACCACCACAGTAATCATATCAAAAGAAATGTATTTAAAACATCAAACAAAACTATGTACAAATATTTACAAATGTGTGGGGGAGGCCACAAACAAGGTGGGGGTGGGTAAGGGCAGGGGTGAACAAATGGTGAGGGAAGGAGGGGTGTGAGGGTGGGTCCAGGGGTAGGGAAATCATGGGCATTGTGATGCTCAGTGGGAGCCCCCTCCCCACTCCGGGTGCTCCTCCTGCCATGATGCCACCTGACCCTCAGCCTCTCGATCCTTTGCTAGATGTCCAGCGACACCCTGGTAACAGTCAGTATTTCCTGCAGCACCTCCCTGATCAGTGCAGCTCGTCCACCTAGGAGAAGGGAGCAGAGTCAACAGGTGTGAATGCACAGCTCCATACAGCCCACCCGCTGTGCATGGCATACGGCCATGGGACATGCCTCTGTGATGGTGTGTGACCACCCACAGTGATTGTGTCCACAAGACCTGCCCACCCAGGCACACACAGCCATGTGGACTGCTGCACACACCCACCAGCCAAATCCTGCACAGCACCACCATGGCTGTTTAGTGACATGGCTATGTGGTGCGAAGGCAGTGGCACAGCCATGTACCCAGTGCACGCGTGGACCACCATTGACTCACTCCCAGACATGCAGTGCCACTGGACAGTGCTGACTGTAACAAGTTGTGAGCATGGCAGTGGTGTCAATGGATGGTGGCCATGCCCGCTGCCCACCCTGTTACACACCATGCAATAGTAATCATGGATGGGTAATCACCATCATCAGGCTGGTCCATCTGCCTCTGTGGACCTTCGCCTCCTGGTGTGACAGTCTTCCAGCTGGCGCCTCATCCTCACCAGCCATCACTCTTCTGGGCCTGAGGTGCAAACATGGAGAGAGGGACATCAGTACAATCCTGTAGCAAAGTCCCCTGCCCCATGTGTGTGCAATCCCACACACCCAGACCCACCCACCCCACACCCTGATAACACCACCACAGCCAACACCAGATGGTCCCCCATGTTCCGGACACATGCAACCGTGATACCCATATGGAAGATAAAGTGTATGGGCGTTACACCTACCTGGCCATGGCACCATGCCCTCCTGGCATGTGCCCACAGGTAGGCAAGCAGGTCTGGGTCCCTCTGCCTTGGGTCCCCATATCTGTGGCGCACTGCTCCGCCATCTTTCCCATTCCTGTGGCCTCCTCCAGGGTGTCAGCCACCTCCTGCCACACCTTACTCCTGGACCTGTCCAGGGTGCCTCCTAACATGGGTTAACAAGTGGCTCCACAATGAAAAGTTTGCCATTTGTATCTGGCTCCACTGGGCAGCTCTCCTCCGAACCATCTCTCTTGCTTGGTAGGGTCAAAATGGCTCTCTGCAGCATGGTTCCACCACATGCAGATGCTGCGTGGTACAGCTGCCATTCCCTATCACACTGTCACTGAACAGCACAATAGTGGTGTACCCATGCCTGACCCATGTCACCCTGGGGGCAAAGGTCGGGCACAGGTCAAGGTCTCTGGTGGGGAACCCAATGCATGTAGCATGATTGGGTGCCTGTGTGCCACCCTCCAGTAATGGCCTACCGCACTGTTGTCCCCAGTGTGCCTCACGATGCCCCAGTGCCACAGTGCCATATAGGTGAACATCGCAGTGCCACTGGCACAATGGTGGCCGTGCCCTGCATTGCCTCCCACGCACAGCACATCAGCAGCGTGGTAGGCACCTGCATCATCAACCTGGGCATGTGCAGTTAGGTGTACTGCGATGTCACAGAACTGTGCCCTTGGCTCAGCTGCGTTCAACACAATTGCACAAAGTGCAAAAGCACGATATTCAGCTGTCATATGCAAATCAGCTAATCAGCCATTCAATGGTGCAGCACTGCACTTTGCATCCACTTAAAATTGCGCCTTGCCTATTTGTGGCTGGGCTTATAAAAGTGTGACATTGGGCTGCACTGGCCATAGTGGGTTACTGCAATCTATTGGTGAGTTGCATGCTGTTTGGGAGTGAGAACTGTGGATTTTGGGACATGCATTGGACTGCACAGTCACAGGAAACAGCTGTCATTCTCACCGGCTGAATCATGACTGAGTGAGTTGTGGGAGAAGAGGAACAGAGTTGTGGGAGGAGGAGGAGGACAAATTTCACAAAGGCTGAGATGGATGCTATGTTTGAGGCCTACCTGGACCAGGAGCGCTTCTCAGCGGATGCCAGAGGAACACCACAGGCCCATGCTGCTGCATGGGAGGAAGTGGCCGTTGTTGTGAACCCATGGCAGCCACCAGAGCCTGTGCAGGAGAGCAAGAAGAAGATGGGCACAGACAGGAGGGAGGATTATGAGAAGGTGGCTGCCATCAGGGCAGCATGGTCTGGGCACAGGTGGGGGACAGCCAGAGGTCAATGCCTGACCCCACAGGAGGAGAGGGTTGCTGGCGGCATGCAGCATTGTGCCATTGAGGGTGTTCCGGTGGGATTCCAGATGAGTGGTAGCCCGTCACTGCATGGTAGGTCATGGGTCTGTCTACTGGGGACAGGGTGAGTCGCATGCAGTAATGTGACTTTGTTTTCCTTTACAGCTCCTGAGTGTCTGCATGGGTCAGCGGTGGTGGGCCTCCACTGAGGTCAGTCAGATGGAGATGGAGGAGGGCCCATCCACCTCCACAGGAATACATGGCTTAGTGCGACAGTAGGGCCCGCCTGGATGTCCAGACTGATGTTGTTGGAACAGAGGTGCGGAGGAGGCCCTGCCCATGTCCCAGTGTGCCAGCATCCACGGATGCCAGCATGCTGTGACTCGGCTGGTGCTGGGTCTGTCATCATGATGATGATGATGTCGCCAATGTCATGGGCAGTGACACATGTGTGCTACAAGATGGCCACACAGCAGGTAACATCGCGCCATGGCTGTAGGTGGTGCCGCCGGAGGCCTGGCGGTCATCACAGTCCCAGCCTGTGCCTGTCAGCACCGTGAGGCAGCACTGGTGTGTGTCAGGACAGTGGAACTGTTGTGGCCACTGCGGTGA
The DNA here is from genome assembly GCA_016271365.2 of Neoceratodus forsteri. Classification (NCBI taxonomy): domain Eukaryota; kingdom Metazoa; phylum Chordata; order Ceratodontiformes; family Ceratodontidae; genus Neoceratodus; species Neoceratodus forsteri. The sequence continues at coordinate 49,604,008 of CM028137.1, forward strand.
CACCAGTGAGCCCTGGGGAGCAGCAGCCTGAGGGGCAGCATCAGCAGTCGGCCAATGGACTTGGGGGTACAGTGTCAGGGCGGCATCAGTGCACCACCTGTGGACATGCCAGGCCTGGTGCTGGTGTGCAGCACCCATCCTCAGGGGTGCTGAGATCAGGGCCATGCACACCCTGAGGGACAGCAGCGCCGATCAGGCAGATGACCTCCTTAGATGAGCACACCCCATACTGCAAGCATCAGTCAATCAGCAGATGTGGCTTGGCGCGGTGGTGGATGCACTGATGTGGCTCTGGAGTGGGCAGTGGAGCCGCCACAGCAGAGACACCACTCTGCCTCTGGCAGGGACAGACCGGCTGCAGGAGGATGTGACCACTGCCATTGACAGGTAGACAAGGCATTCATCTGCTGTCATGGCCACAATGGGCACACAGTTATTTGCCCATGCATCGCATGACACCACGCAGTGCACTGTCCACCCCTCATTCCCAGTGTCCGGCGACGCCATCCTTGGACAACGGGTTCAGTTAGGTATCCCGAAAGCATGCAGCAGGCATGTTCGGTGTGCTGAGACCAAGCGAGCATGTATCGCAGTCATGCAATGGAACCCCCAAATATCAGTGCCACCCCATGAGGCCAGTGGTCAGCCTGGTCAGTGCTGGCGCATTTTGTGGGGCCGCCTAATATCCGCGGGTGGCCGGGACACCGTGGATCTGACTGACCTGTCTCCCACGCGGCTACTGTCTGATGCTGCCCCTGTGTGCATTGTGGCTAGCCCAGCAGGCAATGGACGGGTGTGGGTACCGCCATGCACGCAGGACACACAGTCCATCTGCACACTCTCCTGGCTGCTGTCCGCAGTCTGTGTGTCCATGATGATGCCTTCATTGCACTGTACACCAATGTGCAATGGTGCCCAGCACCTGGACACACACACAATGACAGGCAGTGGGCGGAGGTTCAGGGACATGTGTGGCTAGTGGCATTCTGGGTCAGTGCGTGCCTCCTATCCTTGCAGTAATGTCTGGTGCATCATGTATGTGTGTGTCTGTCCGCGGTGCCATGTGGATATTGGGACAATGCATGCATATCTTCAGTTGAGGAGTCTCGGCAATGTGGGGCAATGATGTTTTCCTTCCTCTCCCTTTATTTTCATTTTCTGCTTTTCAACTGATTCTATATACCCTGGAACAACAGTTTTGTTTGTAATATCTGTGGTTACTATTTTAGGAGGGTGAACATATTCTGGGATGGGTGGCTGTGTTTTATATTACTGTTTGTCTTATGGCTGTTGTATGAGGGCTCGGCTGCCTATCTCGCGATCCAAAGTTGTTTTTTCTTTTGGCTGCTTCTTTGTACAACTTGGTCTTTTGCAGGCTGAGGAATTTTCTTTTTGTTAGGGAAGAACATTGGTCTTTGGGTATTTGGCATCATTTTGTTGGTGTTGGCAGCCCCCTTTTGATATGGGCTTCTAGTTGGTGGATACTAGTTAGGGTAGCTTTGCTAATCATCTCTTTATGATGGTAAGGCTCCATTCACCTCCTTTACTTAATAGCTTCCCACAGTGGCAGGTAATAAGATACCTGTGTAGGTTCTGTTCTCTGTCTGCAGTTCTATCTGTTTTCTTTGTTCTTTTCCCTGTTCATTATTCTGAAAGGGGTTGCAACAATTTTCAGTTAATCTGGGGGTGAGGATGTGTGGGGTGTGATTGAGTCTGGAACTCCCTGGACCTATTACCTTTGGACATTACTGTAAGTCCCTGGGGCTGGGGGTTTATCTTCTGCTTGTGGGTAGGGGGGATGGTGGGGTTTTGGTGTGTGTGAGTATGATTGATTGTTATAGTTGATTGTTTTAATCGGTTCTGTTTGGGTTGTTTCAGATTTTGGTGGGAGGGGTGGCGTGGGGAAGTGTAGTGGTACCTTAAGGGGATATTCTCTCACTTTTTCCTCAAAGGACTCAGTTTTATTGACATACTTTCTGATGGTAATTTTATATCTAACAACATGTATGCCTCTTGCAATGTTAAAGAGGCTCGCTCCAGGGTCAAGAGGTACCAAATCATTAAGCACTTGAAGCAGTTACAATGTCATATTATTTTCTTGCAAGAAACACATTTGTTAACATCAGAGGGTAATCTTTTTCAAAGGGAATCGGTTGGTGAAGTTTTTCTGCCAGCCACAGCACTAAAGACAAGCATTTGTCAACGCTGAATATTGATTGCATTGGTCCATTGAGCTCGCTCACAGGCCCTCTGTCACTCGCTCAGTCTGTTTCTCCCAGTGCTGTAGGCTACTCTTTGTACTGGGCTCCTGCCTCATTGGCATGTTTTCTGCCCACAAAGAAATCTGCAGCTGTCCTGACAGATCTCCATAGAGATGGCTCACTCCTCCTCTCTCACTCGCTCATTCTGTTTCTCCAGATTCTGCAGGCTGCCCTTTGTACTGGACTTCTGCCTGTTGGTGGCTTTTTCTGCCCACAAAGAAATCTGCAGCAGTCCTGACACAGGTCCGTTGAGCTTGCTCACTCCCCCTCTGTCACTCACTCATTCCGTTTCTGCCAGCACTGCAGGCTGGCCATTTGTACTGGGCTCCTGCCTGCATTGCCGCCTTTTTGTGCCCACAAAGAAATCCGCAGCAGTCATGATAGAGCTCCATTGAGCTCGCTCACTCCCCTCTCTCACTTGCTCATTCCATTTCTGCTGGCACAGCAGGTTGCCCTTTTGTACTGGGCTCCTGCTTGCATTTCTGCCTTCTTCTGTCCACAAAGAAATCTGCAGCAGTCATGATAGAGCTCCATTGAGCTCACTCACTCTCTCCCCCTCTCTCACTCATTCGTTCTGTTTCTACCGCTGCTGCAGGCTGCCATTTTGTACTGGGCCCCTGAATGCATTACTGCCTTTTTCTGCCCACAAAGAAATTCCCAGCAGTCCCAACAGAACTCTGTTGAGCTCACTCACTCCCCTCCTTCACTAGCTCATTCTATTTCTCCTGCTGCTGCAGGCTGCCCTTTTGTACTGGGCTCCTGCCTGGGTTGGCGGCTTTTTCTGCCCACAAAAGAAATCTGCAGCAGTCCTGACACAGCTCCATTGAGGTCACTCACTCCCCTCTCTCACTCTCTCTCATTCCGTTTCTCGCTGGTGCTGCAGGCTGGCCTTTTGTACTGGGCTCCTGCCTGCATTGCTCTTTTCCTGCCCACAAAGAAATCAAGAGCTGTCCTGACAGAGCTCCATTGAGGTTGCTCACCCTCCTGTCCCCTCGCTCATTCTGTTTCTCCTGGTGCTGCAGGCTGCCCTTTTGTACTGGGCTTCTGCCTCTGTTGGCATCTTTTCTGCCACAAAGAAATCTGCAGCTGTCCCGACATAGCTCCATTGACCTCACTCAGTCCCTCTCTCACTCGTTCATTCCATTTCTGCAGGCGCTGCAGGCTGCCCTTTGTACTGGGTTCCTGCCTGCATTGCCACCTTTTCTACCCACAAAGAAATCTACAACAGTCAGGATAGAGCTCTGTTGAGCTTGCTCACTCCCTCTCTCAGTCACTCGTTCTGTTTAGTCCCACGCTGCAGGCTGCCCTTTTGTACTGGGCCCCTGCATGCATTGCTGCCTTTTCTGCCCACAAAGAAATGCGCAGCAGTCCCAACAGAGCTCCGTTGAGCCTCACTCACCCCTCCCTCACTCACTCCATTCTGTGTGTCCGCGCACTGCAGGCTGCCCTTTTGTACTGGGCTCCTGCCTGCATTGGCACCTTTTCCTGGCCAGAAAGAAATCTGCAGCAGTTCTGACAGAGCTGAGTTGAGCTTCACTTCCTCCCCCCCACTCGCCGATCTTAATCTGTCCCAAACATTGATTTCCGACAGCGACTGCGGTATTCTGCACGAAACGCAAAAACACATCTCGGCCATGATGTGAAAAATGACAGCTGTACTGTTCATAAGGAGGGTGTGAAAAATGCCTGTGTTGAAAATCTGGCATGAAATATTACTAATTTGTGAACCTGCAAGGGTGCATGGAAACTGCACAGTGCATGCTCATAACACAGTCATTTTATGGAGTTTCATCACACAATTTTTAACATAGGCATTTTGGGACCTCTGCTCATGAACAGTGTCAGTGTGATTTTCTTAATGTGTCCCGAACACTGATTTCCCATAGTGACCGCACTATTGTGCGCTGGAAGAGCGAAAACACATTTCGGCCAGGATGTGAATAATGACAGCTGCAGTGATCATAAGGAGGTGTGAAAAAATGGCAATGTTGAAAATCTGGAGTGAAAATATTGCAAAGTTGCGAAGGTATGAGCGTGCATGGAAACTGCACAACGCACGTTCTAACACACTTATTTTATGGACTTTCGTCACCAAATTTTCAACATAGGCATTTTAGGACCTCTGCTAATGAACAGTGTTACTGTCATTTTCATAAGGAGGTGCAGAAGAATGGCAATGTTGAAAATCTGGAGTGAAAATATTATTAATTCGCGAAGTTACGTGCGTGCGTGCAAACTGCGCAACACACGCTCATAACAGTCATTTTATGGAGTATTGTCATCAAATTTTCAACATAGACATTTTAGGACCTCTGCTCATGAACAGTGTCACTGTCATGATCTTAATCTGTCCCGAACACTGATTTCCCACAGTGACTACGCTATTCTGTACCAGAAGTGTGAAAACACATTTCAGACAGGATGTGAAAAATGACAGCTATACTGTTCACAAGGAGGTGTGTGAAAAATGCCAATGTTGAAAATCTGGCATGAAAATATTACAAATTCGCGAAATTACAAGCATGCACAGCAACTGTGCAATGCTGCGCTTGTAAAACAGTTATTTTTGGACTTTTTCCACACCAAATTTGCAACTTGGGCTTTAGGAGGCCACCTCATGAACACTGGCACTTTCATTTTGTTAATCAGTCCTGAAAGGTGATTCCACGCAGTGACCGTGAAATCACCTTTTGAGGCCGAATAACGCCATGACAGTGGCAGTATTCATGAGAAGGGGTCCCAAAAACACCACGTTGAAAATTTGGTGTCAAAATTCAAAAATGCCTGAGATACACATCAAAGTTGAAAAAGAACTATTTATTCCATTATACAACTTACCAGCATTTCCTCAGTTCGCAGTCGGCTTTGAAGAGTGCAGACGTGTTCCCGGTCCACTGAAGCTCATCGTGCCAGATTCCGGAGGTAAGTATGGGTTGAGGGGGGTGTGGGGAGGCAGGATCCACAGTGAGTGGGTGTGGGTTGTGGGAGGGGAGGCAGGGAGACCGCGAAGGACAATTTTCTTTTTACGGAATTAAACAAGTAAAAAAAACATTGTGGGAAGGCTTTTCTTTACAGGGCACTGGGCATGCTGGGGTGGGCTTGCAAACATTGCCACCTCAATGTTTGCAGGGGAGGTTGATAGCTGACGAGGTTGAGCACCCCGTTGCCACATATGCAGAGTTGGGGGACATGAGCCAAAGGGATTGGGCACCCCTCGGCATAACCCGACCATTTTGCGTGGGCATTATGCCAACGGGAGTGGGCTCCCTCTGTCGGCACTCTGACCTGGTGTTGGACTGCAGATGATGGGGATTGGGGCTCCATTGCAGCAAACACACACTGTTGGGGTCACATGCTGCCAAGGGGATTGGGCACCCCGGCACTGGGGGCTTATAATACTGTTTGTGAACATGGCGGCAAATCCGCCAACATGTTCTCAAACAATATTACACTTGGCAATGTTACGCCCAGCAATGACAGGTCGCTTCTCTTATTGCAGCGCAATGGCTGATGCTGCATTGACAGGCAGTCCCTGATTGCATCGGCTGAAACGTTCAGAGTGGTGGCACACTGGCTGAACTAGTGTCAGCAGCAGAGTGCCATGGCATTGGGGAAAGTGGGCCAAGCCTTTACAGGCTTTGGGGGCATTGGCCACAACAGTGCCATCCTCCACAACCTGCTTCTGGAAAGCTGCTCAATATGTTTCTTGCATGCATGCAATCAACATAATAAGGTGTAGCCATTCTAATTTTGAAAATGTTAACTTTCAGTGTACTCAGAGTCTCAAGATCCCCAGGTTAAGTATATCTTTGTTAAAGGTATTCTAGACCATATGGAGATCTTGGTAGGTAGTGTTTATGGGCCTAATGTGGAGATGCCCTCTTTTTCATTAATTTGGCCACCATTCTAGCTCCCTTCTTTGCTTCCCATTATTATGTGGGGGGTTGAATCTTTCTTTTACGCAGGATTTATACAGGGCTGGTAAAATACATGCCGGACTGTCCCCACCCAATGTGCCATCCATGATATGGTCAATTCTTTGGGGTTGTGTGACCCCTGGCGAATATTACATCCAATGGCCAAGGAGTACACATCTTATTCTTCAGTGCACAATTCTTCTTCTCGTATCAACTACATTTTGATTACACAAAGTATCATGAGTGGATTGTTGGGCTGTGAGATAGCTCCTCAGGTCCCTCAGTCCATTCCCTGGTGTGGTTAAGACATAGCTTTGTGTCCAGTACTCAAAGGGACACAGTATAGAAATTAAATAATCAGCTTTTAAAGGAAGGTATATTATTACCAGAGTTAAATAACAGATTGGGGCCTTTACTTCTCATAATACTGGCTCCATTGAAAGGAGAGATATGGAATAGAGTTGTTTCAAATGTTTTGTTAGAGGGGAATTTATTTATTTACAGACTAAAAGGAAGAAATGTAGGGAGGCAGAGGCCCCCATTCTTTTGAACCATATCAGAGAGATAGAGCACCAGCTGAACCCTAAGTCTCTGGAGGAGCTTCATAGTGAATTACTTTCTCTCTGTGATAAATACGTGGAGTATTTGTGAGAGAAAGCCAAATATTCTATTTTCAAAATGCATTCCACCTACACTGATTTGGGGAAAAAGAAGGGTGTCACCTGTCTTTACACCTCAGGAGACAAGAGGCTTCATGTATCATAGAAACATAGAAACATAGACATAGTCTTTGATGGCACATAAGGACCGCTTGGCCCATCTAGTCTGCCCATTTCCCTACCTACAGGATAAGCTGCAGATCCTAGTTAACCAACAGCCTATTTCTTCCTACCCCTCACAAAAATTGCCTTATGTCTGTCCCATGCATTTTTGAATTCTCCCACAGTTTTAGACCCCACAACCTCCTCAGGAAGGCTGTTCCATGCATCCACCACCAACTCTGTGAAAAAATGCTTCCTCACATTGCCCCTGAACTGCCCCCCATCTTCAAATTGTGTCCCCTTGTTTTTGCACATCTCTTTTTCTGAAAGATGCTACCCTCTTGGACTTTGTTGATTCCACTGAGGTACTTAAAAGTTTCCATCATGTCCCTCTCCTCCTTTCCTCAAGGGTATACATATTAGCTCCTTTGTCTCTCCTCAGATGATTTTTCTTGCAGACTCTGCATCATTTTAGTTGCCCTCCTCTGGACTGCCTCTATCCTGTCTATGTCCTTGCGATATGGGGTCTCCAGAACTGGATGTAGTACTCAGATGGGGTCTCACCAACTGTCTGTACAGAGGATAACAACTTCCTGTTTTCTGCTGGTGATGCCTCTCCCTATACATCCTAGTATCCCCAGCACTCCCTACTGCCTTCTGACATTGCTTGCTAACCTTAAGGTCATCTGATATGATTAACCCCAGGTCCCTTTTCATTTTTGTTGTTGTTACTACCTCCCCCACTGTTAATCTTCCCTGGGTTTTGTTTCCCGGGTGCTTTATTTTGCACTTCTTTGCATTGAATCCAAGCTGCCATACTTTTGACCATTCCTCCAACCTTGCCAAGTTCCATCTCATCCTTTCCACGCCTCCTTGTGTATCAACCCTGTTGCAGATCTTTGTGTCATCTGCAAAGAGGCATACTTTTCCTTCCAGTATCTCTGCTATGTCACTTATAAAGATATTAAAAAGGACTGGACCCAGCACTGAACCCTGCGCTACCCCACTAGTAACCCCTCTTTCATCAGAGTGGACTCCATTTACAATTACCTTCTCTGTCCTGTTGTCCAGCCAATGTTTTACCCAGGCTATCACCCTGGGACCCACTCACAGGCTGGTTAATTTGACTATTAATCTTTTGTAAGGACTGTGTCAAATGCCTTGCTAAAGTCTAGGTAGGCCATGTCCACAGCCCCTCCCTGGTCTACTACTTTGGTCACCTAGTCAAAGAAATCAATTAGATTCATCTGACATGACCTTCCCACTGTGAATCCATGCTGCCTTGGGTCCTGTGCCTCACTGGCCTCTAGGTACTCAACAATTCTTTCCTTCAGAAGTGATTCCATCACTTTCCCTACCACAGTGATCAAACTGACAGGTCTGTAGTTTCCTGACTCTGTCTTGGTCTCACTCTCCCACCCATCTCTTCTATTGGTCCAAGACAGATAATTCTGTCAAAACATCACCAGGCCTGCTGGCACAGTGCCAGTATTGGAGTTCGATGTGAGCCCAGGCTTCTGGAAGGTTGGCCGGGGGGCAGGGATTGAGCACTTGGGGCTGCTCTCTCCCTCTGGGAGGGTGTGCTGCATTCTGTGCTGCTATACTGCCACCACTTGGGTGAGCATGGGTGGTGACAGTTGAGGTAGGGAATCCAATAGTAAGGGAGGGGTTGGCATTGGCTGGGGACCAGAGCGGAGGCACGACTCATGTTGCCTCTCTGTCTCATTGATCCTCCCTAGGCTGTCATTGCCAGATAGGGGTTGGACCAAACTAGGAAAAATACCACCCAGGTTGCACCTGTAGATGGGCCTCGGTGTTGGGCAAACAAGGAAGGAGCAGGGGAAGCAGAAACAAAGTGCATGCTCTCCCCTTGAAGGTAGGAGGGGAAGGGAAGAACTCCACCCTAGCTAGGGGGGGTAATCTGGAGGGCTTAAATAATTGAGAATAGCAGAGAACTCATCCATGCATGTGACCCCAACCCTCCTGCTGCCAGGGTGCATTTGGGGGCCCCAAAGAAAGGGGCAGCTGTGGCACTATGGAGGAGTATAAAGTATAAGTAAAGAAAAACAAAACAAAACAAAAACCCTCACCCAGGGATATTGCCCATGAGTTTGAGGAATACTACAGGTCTCTTTATGGGTCTCTGCCTAATCTGCCTTCTGCCCTGGATCTCCAAATTACTTGGCTGAGATTGCTCTTCCTACCTTGATGGAACCTCAGCAGGCATGCCTGAAGCAGACTTTATCGCATCAATAAGTTTTAGACACTATAAATGCTTTACTGCTTGATAATGCTCCTGGACCGGATGGCCTTATTCCTAATTTCTGCAAAGTTTTTGCCAATGAATTAGTCCTTTGTTGCACAAGTTTTTCTTTCCTTATATGACCAGGGCATTTCAGATGGTGCTGTTCTCGAAACCATGATTGTTTTGTTGCTTAAACCAAGTAAGCCCTCTGATAATGTTGCCAGTTAATGGCCTATCTCACTTTTGAATTTTGATATAAACATTTTGGCTAAAGTATTGGCTACTAGGATTAATGCAGTCTTGGTGGGCTTATAAGCTATGAACAATTCAGCTTTATTCCAATGCATTCCTTGATTGACCATTTATGCAAATGATCCCATATTTTCTCCTCATCCAAGGATACCAGTGTTCCCATGTCCTTGATTTCACTGAACATGGAGAAAGCATTTGACAGGGTTGTTTGTTACCTTAGAAAAAATTGTCTTCCTGCTTCTATTCCTTCAATTGCTTAGGGTCCTGTATTCATGTCTGAGTGCCAGCAATTATTGTAAAGGGGTATTTTCCCTCAACATTTCCCTTATTCTCTGGGACTCAGCAAGGGTGCCCCTTGTCCACCCTAGTATTCAACCTCTATAAAGAACCCTCACTGCAAAAACTTAAGAGTATCCCTCATCTGACAGGTGTACGGTTTGGGGCATGGAACTTGCAATTATCTACTTACACAGATGATATTTTATTGCACGTGATTAATCCAAAAATGTCCATTCCTGCTGCCTTAACCACTATTGGGGAATTTGGCCTTTTATCCAGCTACAAGCTTAATCTAGGAAAAACTGTGGTTATGCCCCTAAACTCTGCCATACTTATATCAGATATTCTTGCATTGGGATTATTTTGGGCTGCAAAATGACTCAACTACCTTAGAATTATTCTTTCAAAAAGTATGGTGCTGCTTAAAAAGCATTATATCCAGGGTCCCTACTTTTCTGCGACACAGTGGGACCAAGTTCTGCGGCAAGACTACCATTTGCCGCAGAACTTCTGCAGCGGTGGTTTGTAATTTCTGTAGAAGTTCTGCGGCAGTAACAAACTACCACATCACAGTGACAGCTTGTCATCCTGACTTCACTTTCATGACAGTTTTATAGCAATCGGGATGGTGGAAAGTACAGTAACACTAGTTCAAAAATAACAGAATTAGAAAAATAATTCTATGCCTAAAAAGCAAAACAAATATCTCTCCCTTAAGGTCCTAGCCTGTTAAAATAAATGACATATGCAGAGGGATCTTATGTGATAAATAAGGTATTTCTATATGCATGCTATCTATCCCACTAATGAGGTTTCCACTATCACTTATATATTTGTATATGCTTTCTACACCACTCATGAGGTTCCTACTGTTGTATTACTTATATATTTATATGCAATCTGTAACATACATAGAAATGTGTGTGTGTGGTGAGAGAGACTGAAATACTAAATGTGTGTGTGTGTGTGTGTGTGTGTGTGTGTGTGTGTATATATATATTTTTTTTTCTAATTTCCATGATCTTGCATCCTCATTCACACAGGTCCCATTAGAAATGGAATAGAGGAGTTATTGCGAAACTCATTTTTGATGTCAACCTGCTTTCCCTGACAGACTGCGTAACACCATCAGACCATGACATGCATGTGAACTGATTGTGACATAGAGCTCTCCAAACCAGCACAATGTGTCCACCATGTGACAGAACACTGCACCATACCTTCCCAGGCTCCAAGCAATGATGTGTTCCACCAATCCTTGTGCTGCCTAGCTAGTTCCCACAGCTAATCGTCTGAACTGGAGTTGCCAGCATGGAAGCACAGAAATGCTACCTTCTGGCCCAACAGCTGTCCCTGCACACAGCATTTCTCCATAACTTTTAAGTGAGTCTATCGACCAATGACAATATGTAATCACTAACCCTGTAAAAAATGCATACAGTGCAATTATTTATTTAACAGGTCTATTCTTTCAACAGGTCTACACATTATTATATTCCACTTTTCTGGGCATAATTATTTTATTTTTCTTAAAAATGAGGGTTAAATTAATTTTACCAGTTATTCATTTTAGATGGCATCTCTCTACCTTAAAGGCACAAATAGGTTTGTACAAAGTGAGGTATGGACTTAACAGGTCTGTGTTATTGACAAGGTTGAGTTTAAGTTGGCTCTAGTGCAGTAATATAAGACTCAAAATTGTATTAGGCTGTAGTGCAGGTTGAACAAATATCACCATGCCTGATGTGCTGTGCCACCATCTCTGGCAGTGGGAGCTGTGGTAGATAAGGACTATTCATTTCGTGCAGATTGCAGCCATTTTATTAGCTAATGTATGATGTTATAGCAATGATAACATCACATTCTGAGCATATAGGGGGTTTAGGATATAAAAAGAGGGGAAGGGAACCAGATTCTATGGAAAAACAGAAATATTAATAAAAAATCAACAAGAAGAGTGAATTCTGCGGCACCACAGAAGTTCTGCAGTAGATTGCAAGTTCTGCACAAAATTCTGTGGCCACAGAATTCTAGGGGCCTTGATTATATCATACATCTGCTTGCTCTCTCTTTCTCTCTCTCTGTCTGTTTCCCCTGAAATTATTCTCTCCTCAGACACTTTTTCCAATATACTCTTACAATTACTGCCTTATCTTACCAACCTTGTTTTTCGGGCATGACAGTGACAACTGCATATCTCATACCCCACTTGGTCATATTGCTCACAATATATACACTGGTGGGACATACTGAAGCCCTGCTTCTCCTGTTTACTCTATTCTCAGTAGTAAATAATGTACTCTGTGCTTATGGCACTGAAACCTATGGTCTCAATATAGACTTTAAAGACTTAACAAAGCATGGAAAAATCCTAACTCCTATCCAGGATTAGTCAGCACTTAGTAACTCAGCATGCCCACCCCATCGCTGCTAACTAGCTACTTCACCAAGCAACAAATACCTGACAACTGAACTCTACATAAACAGGTACAAGAAACATCTAAAAAGGCTGATACTGTTGTTATTACTACTTTCTGGCAATATCCACCCTAACCCTGGTCCCCCACAACAAGCACACATTGGTGTAAAAAAGTCTGGTGTGCTCACACTGGCATCCATCAACTTCTGAAGCTTACTTGCTAAACTTGATAACCATTGAGTCTGGGTTACCCAACATAATCCTGACTATAGAGGCAGCAAATTTAAATTCCGCCAGCGAAGTACACACAAAGTGGGTACTTTGCATTGTCACTCTGCAACACAAAGTGGCCAATGCAAAAGGCTCACTTCGCCTTGTAATTATTGCTTTGCATTGTCATTCCACCTTAACGCGAATTAAGGCAAAGTGACAACAATACTGGCAAAGCTTCACACACACAGTCACCAAAATTAATGTGCATCCCCAAAATGCTTATGTCTTGTGTCCAGAAAACTTCCAAGTGCTGACAAAGTGTAATGAAAGCACAAGAAATGCAGAGTCTCCCAAAATTAATGGCACACTCAGACATCATGCATGCAGTAGTCATACACAGTCACCAGAATTAATGTACATTCCCAAAATGTAACTGTCTTGTGTCCAGAAAATTCCCTAGTGCTGATGAAGTGAAATGAGAGCGTAACAAGAAATGCGAAGTAACCCAGAATTAATGGCGCACTCAGTCATGTGTGCAGTAGTCACACACAGTCACCAGAATTAATGTGCATCCAAAACATGCTACTGTCTTATGTCTAGACAATTCCCCAGTGCTGACAAAGTGAAATGAGAGTATATCAAGAAATGCAAAGTCTCCCAGAATTAATGGTGTTCTACAAATGCACAGACAGATTAAGATTGTGCTGCACACACAAGAGATGCAGAAGCAAAGGCACAACAACACCTAACCAGTGCTCACAAGTCACAAATCCAAATCTGGGAAAGAATACCTTTTGCCAGGTGGGGGAGGGGGTAGTGCACTGCAGTAACAGTCCATTACCAGTAAAAATACCACAAAGCAGTATAAAAAATTCATGCAGGTGTAGTGGATAGCAGGTTCACACTGCTGCAATTACTCTGTAGCAAAATAAAAGGTAAATAAATAAAATAAAATAAAATAAATACAAGAAAAATATAAATAAAACAGAAAGATTGCCTTTTTTTCCCAGTTAATCTACCTACACCACAGAAACTCCCCTCCCCAAAAGCACACTTTACAGAACACAGACTGACTGTTCTAAATTAACATTCCTAATCCTCACACAAACAACAAACACTCGATGATATGAGCATAGGAGGATTTCCTATAATCAATGTACTAAATTGTGAGCAAAGAAAATGGCTCAAAAAGACTTTTTAACAGCTTTTAGAGGATTTGAATTGCAGAGCTCTGAGATGAAACTGTCTCCATCTTCCACTATATACATGCTACCCAGAACTGAGGCTGTGCAGAACAATGTAGAGTTCATGTGACTTGCAATCCAATAAAGCACTGCAAAATTCACCTTTGGAGCTCAAAAACAAGGTGAAGTGAGGCAAAGTACATTGATTTCAATGTACTTCACCTAAATCTGGTGGAATCGTGCTTTAGGGAAGGCGGAATAAAGCAAAGTCATTGTTTCCAATGGACTTCTTGTTCCCCATTATGATGTGAAGTGTGCCGGTTCGCATTGCGGAGTACTTCCCGGATTCTGAGTTACTCCACAAATCACTTCGTGGAGCGAATTTCGACCACTTCACGCACCACTAATCCCGACATTCTCTCTATTATAGAGACATGGCTCTTGCCCAAGGTATAGAATGCTGCCATCTCCTTACCAGGTTACACTGTCTTCAAGCAAGGTAGGTATATAAAAAGAGGAGGGGGATATGCAATATATCTAAAAGACACACTCATGGGGCATGCTATGCCCTTGGCCAACTTAGGGAACATGATTCAGGTACTTGCCATCAAAATCATGCTTGGTGCACATGCCAGAGCTCTCACTGTGGCATTGGTTTATATTGCACCCAAACATAATGTCTCATGACTAATCTTAGTCTTGGACTGTATAAGTAGCTTGAATTCTAGCTCTGAAATTATCATGTTGGGAGACGTCAATGTGAACTGGCTCTCCCCAGAAGCAAGCACCTATAAGGATGTTATATCTGCAGAACACTTCACACAACTTGTTGAGACCCCAGCCAGAACAAATTACAGGATGGAGACAAGCACTTTACTGGATTGAGTACTCTCCAATCACCTCAATCACATATCAAAAGCAATTGTATTTCCAGATGCTATTAGTGACCATTCCCCTATCCTGTGTAAATGGTTGAATAGATTCACTAAGCCTCCGGCCAAAACAATTACAAGTAGGGTTCTACTCCATGGACATCTTGAGCCACTAAAACTACATCTACAAAATCAAGATTGCTGTTGATGTTAACACTGCATTTGATTATTTCATTTATCACTTCAATGATATGCATGCCCCTATAAAAAAATAAAAAAATCAAGGGCACTTGCAACACATGGATCACACCGGGTTGCATTGATCTTATAAAAAATAGAGATCACCTGTGGGACCGGGCAAGGGCCACAGACAGACAAGTGTATATTTAGCTTTATAACAAAGCCAGGAGTGAGTGTACCCTTGCCATCCACACAGAAAAGAACTGGTACTAGAAGGAAGTGCTCACCAGCTCCTGGAAGGATGGTAGGATGTTCTGGAGCAACATCAAGGATGTAGCAGGGAAGGATCCAAAATTGCCCTCTTCCATTTTCAAAATTGATGGTACCTTGACACTTGACCCCAGAACCATTGCTAATACATTTAACAATGCTTTTACAGACCTCAGCAATGTCCTGCCCCCTGACTTCTTTGAAGTCTCCACAAATAAATTATAATGTAGAGAATCTGGTCCAGCCTCTGGCACACCCACCATTCTATTTCAAGACTGTTACTGTGAGTGAATCTAGAAATTATATCCTAAAGGACCTTGGGAAATCAGTGGGGATACACTTGATCTTAAACTTGTCACCCTCACTTTGGAGGACATTATATCACTACTAACTACAATTATTAACCTATCACTAATGCTATTCCAATTCGTTGACAAATGGTAATCCACCTTGGTGACCCCTGTGCATAAAGGTGGTGATAGGGTGCAGCATGGGAACTATAGACTGACCTCCATCCTCCCTCCTCTCTCAGAAGCCCTTGAACACATCATAGCAGATCAGCAGGTTGAGTACCTGGAAGAATACCAGTTACAATGACCCCAACGACATGGGTTTAGAAAGGGGCACAGCACCACCACGGCACTTCTTGAATTCTCTGGCTTCATACACAACTCACTTGACCAAGGCTGTCCAGTTGGAGTAACATTTATAGACCTTACCAAAGGCTTCGATACAGTAAATCACACACTTCTGTTCAAACATCTATCCTGCAAAGGGCTTTCAAAGGAAACCACAGATTGGTTTAAAAGTTACCTATCCAACCATTCACAACAGGTGAAGATCAATAATAACTCCTCTGACAGACTATCAGTCCTTTCAGGGGTCCCACAAGAGTCCATTCTGGGTCCCCTTCTGTTTAACATCTTCCTGAACACACTCTCTAGCTCTTGTCAGGATTGCATCCTACTGTACGCAGACAATGCTGTAATCTTCATTAGCAACCACGACCCCAAGCTTCTTGAGAACCAGTTTCAACACAGTTTTGCTAATGTGGAGGAATGGTTTAATAGACACAAACTCATTCTCAATTACAAGAAGACCAAGTTTACGCTATTGTAATTGCTTTTAAGCCCTTCTCCTACCCCATGTGTACCCTGTGCTTATCGTCTTCACTGATACTAGTCCTTGCCTGTACTAAAACCTCGTAGCTTGCAAAATGCATTCCATGACTATAACTGCAAGTTTTTCCCTACCTGCTCCCCTATCCTTCCCCCCATTGGCCACCCATCTTTACACTTACTCTCCCTTACTTTTGCTAGCCACTCCCTTTCCCTTAACGCTGCCTACCCCATATATCCTGTCTTTCCTGTCTATGATCATTATATGAAGCTTATTTATGGCATATACCAGTGTTAAGTTTATATACCCTACCTTTTACTGCTTGCACACTATGTACCAAATGTTCCTCCAAAGTACACTGTTTTACAATGATGTATCTCTCTATGTAGCACCTCTCCTGAACTATGTGTGCAATTTAAATACTTGTAATCTATGTTTGCTGTATTATTATTTAGCTTTTGTTGACTGGGTAAGTGCACTAGACAAATCCTGCCTATTTTCAGGCACGACCCAGGGGAGGGGGATACAGAAGAATGCCAACTGACCATGCACCAGATTAAGCTGTTGGTGGTATTTTTAGTGAATGAGGGAAATTTGGCCAGGACACCGGGGAAATTCCCCTACTGGCTGCTGTTTGGCGGCTAGTTGGGATTCTGCTGACTTCACGCTGCAGTATGGCAGACTGCTCAGAGCACCGAGAGGAGATGGAGGTCGGAGAAAGCATGGTATCTGAGGAAAATGTTGCGGTACATACCAGAGTAATTTGCAACTCTCTACCTAAAGCTCATCAACGGACATCGAATTTGGAGATGATTTTTTTGGATGCAGGTACGACTGGCTCAGTTTTGATACCTGAAGACTTGCCAAGCGATTCTTTACCCGAGACTACAGTTTCTCTGTCGGTGCCGGGGACTGATACCAAACCGGAAAGCACAGTACATTCAGAGCCCCAAGGGGAACTCATTTCCATGGATAACGTTCCCGGGAAGACAGCTTTGGGTGATGGAGCACACACTTCCTATATCATACGACAGCAATTTAGCTTATTGGAAGAGAATCAGAATGCTGGAACACAGGACTGGTCGGAAGAGGTGGCTTTAACAGAGGCAGGCTGGAGAAAATCGGAGTCAGGAGTATGGACACCAGATTCTTCTTGGACTTTACCTTCTTCGGTAAATATGCATGCCAACGATAGCCAGGCTATAGACTCAGGTACAGCTGTACAATATAACAAAGTCTTATCTAAAAGCAGTAAAAGGGAGGGTGGGGAGCGTGTCTTGGCTTTTTCTAAGCCAAGTACCTCCACAGCTGTTTTGGCTGATTTACAGAATGCTGCTAATGCTGTCTCCTCGGAGCAACCTCAAAAACCCCCTATGTCTGAACTTTTTAAGAACAAACTGGAACAGGTTCCTCAAAGAAATGCAATACGGATTAGATATAAAGGGGGCTTAACAGAACATCCAGATAGATATTTTGTTTTCAAGCATTTGTTAAAAAGTTCTATGGGTTTTTTGGCCAGATATATATGCTCTTATTCATATTTCTGGCGAGGACTCTTTTGATGTCAGTTTTCAGACTAATTCCCATATGGAACGTTTTTGGGAAAAATATTCTGTACAAAAAAATACACCCCTATGGTCCCCTTTTTTTTGCAATACCTCTTTCTAAACCCCTAATATGTTTTGTAACAATAATGTTTAGGAATGAAGGGGTAAATGTGAATGATATTTACCATTGGCTTCAGTCAAAATGCGAAGTTTTGAGTCCACCAGAGGCCCTGTTAGATGTTGAAAGTATTTGGACAGGAGGCTGGAAATTCAAAGTGAAACTTTTTCAAATTAACTCAGATATTGTTCACTTACCTAATAGTTTTTTTTTTTAGGTAAGGATAGGGGGGTATGTTTCTATGGGGGTCAGCCCAGAGCCTGTTACAAATGTGGGGATAGGACTCATATTAGTAGTGTGTGTGACGTTTTAAAATGTCCTTTGTGTGGCGGTTTTGGCCACTCTACTGATATGTGTACTAACATTTTTAAATGTAACCTTTGTGACGAGAAAGGACATGCATTTCACCAATGTCCTTGGGCGTGCCGTAACTGTGCAGAGGGCCTTGATCATGATGGTTTACTGCGTAAGGCTCAAGCAACAAATAAGGGACTTAGTGAACCTATTCCTTCTACTTCCTCTACGATTTCTCCTCCTTTACCTTTAAAAACCAATATGGACTCACTTAATGAGGGGTTGGGACTTTCTGAGGACCTCCAGGCATTAGTTGAGAAACCAGGCCCAAGGCCTTCTGTTGTTAATAAGCACCCTCCTACTTTAATTATGCCTCCACCCTTTGAAGTGGTAAAAAATAGGCGCCTTACAAGAGCTTCTTTAAAGCAAACTTCCTCTACTCCTCTCCCTACTGAGAATTTCTTCTCACCTTTACAAGATGACATTAGAGATTCAGATCTTGAATCTGATACATCTCACATTTCAGAGCTCATCACAGATGATGAAGACAGTAAAGCCACAGAATTAGCCAAAGGAAAAAAAGGAAATAAAGGTAAAAAGCAGAAAGCTAGTCAAAAAAATAGTATCTAGAAACATCTCATGTCCACATTAAAGCTAGCTACATATAATGTCTGCAGCTTGAAGGCATTCAAGAAACAATTACCTATTCTCTTGTATTTGAAATCCTTGAAATTGGATATTATATTTTTACAAGAAACTAGGCTTTCTTCACTTTGGGAAATTAATCAACAGAAAAGGAAATGGACACTGGGCCCTTCCTTTTGGACCTTTGGCTCGGATGTAGCAGATGGTCTTGGAATCTTATTCTGCAGTTCTGCATTTAAGATTACTAAAATAATTGATGTAAACCCGGGTAGAACTTTTATTTTAGATTGTTCCCTTAACACCTATTATTTTCGACTGATTAATATTTATGGTTCACAATCTAAAACCGTCGCATTGATTTATTTGAAGAGCTCAAACCCTTCTTATTCACCAAAAGACATATAATTTGGGGGTGATTTTAATTGTTCCATAGATACTAGATTTGTTAAATCTAAGGAAAAAGTTTATTTAGATTCAAATGCACTTTTTAATATAGTAAAGATGCTAATCTTCAAAGACGTTTATAGAAGCATGCATGCACAGGCTGGTGAAAACCTACCACCGTCACACTTTGCCACTGTGATTGATATGGTTTTTATTTCTCATTACTTGTATCCTATTTCTTGTTCGGGTTACACCTACAGAATTTTTCTGACCATTCTATTTTTACTTTGTACTTTCTCTTAGAGCGCCTACCTCCTACACTGTACTCCACCATTCATCGATGGAGACTTAATGCTTCCTTTTTAAGCAGACCAGTCTATTTTTCCAAATTAGAATATTTTTTTGCAGCTAAATATTCTACAATAGATTTTTTTTCCTCCCCTTTTGAATGGTGGTTGCAGACAAAAAAAGAAATACAAACACTTTTTCAGGGTTGGGGCAAGGAAAAAGTAGATTCCGACTATAGGAAATATTTACTTCTCAGGAATCAATTATATAAATTAATGTCTATATCTCCTCAGAAACGTGCTGCCCATACTTCCAACATTACTGAAGTCAAAAAACAAATGAGAATGTTTCAATATGACAGGGCTAGGTCCCTGGATTTAGAATTCAGGTTTGGTACAAAAAACTGTCCAAGATCTGACCCTTATCAGGCATGTAAGTTACGATTGGCTGACACCTTTATGACAGGATTATGTGATTCAAATAATACTCTATTTACTACAGATTTGGATATGTTGGCCTTAGTACAACGACATCTATCAGATTTTTTCTCATGCCCCATCACATCAGCATTAGATTCATTTCCAGTGGAACAATTTGGTACTTTGCCTTCAGTCCCAGATAATTTATTACAACTTTTAACTAATCCAATTACTTCGCAAGAAGTCACAGATGTCATAAAACAGCTAAACACTGGATCTTCTCCGGGGATTGATGGCATCCCCAACGAATTTTATAAATCCTGCATACTTTATATGAGTTTTTTTTTACCTTTCATATACAATTCCTTTTTGTTTTCAGGACGGTCTTGTAAAAGTTTTCTATTTCATTACTGAAATTTATTTACAAAAAGGTGATAGAACCTTGTTAACAAATTGGTGACCTATTAGTTTATTAAATAGTGATTATAAGATTTTAGCCAAAATATTAAATATGTGATTAGAAAAGTGGCTAGAATCCTAATCCATATCCACACAAACATGCCATTTCTCAGAGAAAATTCAGCATAATCTTTTCTAATTCGAGATTTGTTTGCAAGTAAGGATAATTTTCAAAACTCTGAAATAGTGGTAGCATTAGATCAAACAAAGGCATTCGATGCTGTTTGTCATTCATATCTCTACTGCTTCTGCTACATTATGGGGATTCCAAGTACTTTTGTAAATTGGATTTCTAAATTATATAATCAGGCTGTTACCATTCCTATTGTAAATAGTTTCTTTTGGCACCAAAATATCAATAAATAAGGGTGTTAGGCAAGGTTGCCCTTAGCCCCTCTTTATATACATTTGTTCTAGACCAGTTATTAGAAGTATAATTTCAGAAACCAATATTGGTATTGCCCTTCTCCTCATCTGGTTCCAATTAAGATTACTGCCTTTTGCTGATGATGTCACTCTATTATTGGCTGATACCAGGTCACTACAAAAGTATTGGATATTTTTTCTTTTTGACATTTCTCAGGAGCCTCAATTAACTTACATAAAGAGTTTTGTATTACAATTAGGTCCTAGGATTCCTGATTTATCACATTGTTATAATATTCCTTTACTAACTTCACCTCAGAAAATTTTAGGGATTTGGTTTGGGATGGAGGATATGGCACTTTTTAATTGGGAAAACAATTATTGAATGGGAACTGAAAGTTAATCAGTGGAAACAATGCGTTTTGGAAAACAGAAAAGAGTTTTGATTATAAAAAATTCCTTTTACCAATATTTATTTATATTAGTCATCTTTTTCCACCTCCAATTTCTGTGAAACCAGACTATATAGTATATTTTTCAAATGCTTTGGAAATAGACTTAACCTGATTAAAAGGAATTTACTTATCTCAAAAGAAATAATGAAGGGTTAAACATGATTAGTCCTGTGGTGTTTTTCACACATTTTTTTTTGTATTCTTCTTCCCTTTTCTTTGGAGTAATGAAAGTTTACCATGGCATTTTGGATAAAGTCCATATGGCATAAATATTTTTTAAATGGTCCCTTTTCCCACTAGAGTTCTGGCTTCTGATGGACTTCCATCATCGTCAATCTACTTTTAAAAACTTTTTCAGTGGAAAGTCTCCTGCAACAACTAAGTTCTTTAAATAGGAAACTTTTTATAACTATATTGTATATGATTTACTGAAAAGTTATTCTATTTTCCTGACTGTTCCCATCTCACTGAAGTATGCTTTGTATAAATTAACGGATTTTAGAGTTCCAGTCAAAATTTGGGACGTAATATGGATGTCAACACATGGGAGGTTGGGAGTTAGAGGGAACTTGAAATATAAACCTCTAAGTAATAGGTATTGTTTAAGGCATGATTGTATTAATGTTGAGGAAAGTCAAACACATTTTTTCCTAGAGTGTACGCATAATCAGGAATTTTGGAAATTTGCAGCATTGCACTGGCATATGCCTCATTTAGGTCATCTATCTTATGGTACTCTTGTTCTTGGAGATTATTCAGGAGTTTTGGGATACATATCATAGAAGTACTTTAAATGTTTTCTTTGCTCTCTTATAAATTTTTTTTGTGGCAGGCATGTTGTCAGTTTGTTTTATAAACATTATAACAATTTCATATCTATAGTTGTATCTCACATGAACAGAGTTGAAAGAGCTTAAAACCAGGGATGGACTGAATTTTTCAAGACAGAAAGTTATTAACTTATGGAAAAATTTTGTGTTTATCAACTGATATGAATTTTTTTTGTAGTCATTATTTGATGTTATTTTGCCTTTCTTTATTGTTTTCATGATTTAAATGTTTTCTTATGTGATGGTTTTGTTTGTTTTGTCAATAAAATTTCCCCTACTCTTTTTGATAAGTGCCATGGGATCTTTAACATCCACCTGAAATACCACCAATCCAGGCAGATGGGACCTCGGTTTAACGTATCATCCGAAAGATGGCACCTCAGAAATGCAGCACCCCTCTCATGCTGCATTACAGTGTCAGTACTGGGATATTAACCCAAGTGCCAGATGTGGGAACTGAACCCACAGCCCTCTGATCTCCCAGCCTCAGAGGTGAGTGTGCTACCTACTGAGCCACTGACACTGATTAAGCAATGACCCTTTGTCTGTGTACATGCTTCAGGACCTCCTTGTGAAAGAACTTGCTCAATGGAGTCTTCCTGCAATGCACTTGAACTTGAACTATGGCTTGCATAACAAATATAGGTCCCACCCTCTGACAATCAGTGATTGTGAGGGTACTCCCCTGGAGCAGATTCAGCATTTTAAATACCTTGGGGTCACCTTAGACAGCACACTATCCTACTCTCAACATACTGACAATGTTGCCAAAGCTGTCAACATATGAACCGGATTGCTGCACAGGCATAAACATATCTTGACCACTGATGCTTTAAGGTTAGCAATCCACAGCTGTCACTTCCATCATTGAATATGGGCTTGTTATCTATGGTTTTGCCACCAACAATCCCTTACACATATCCATGGCACTGCATAAGGCCTGTAGGCTCCTCGCAGGTACTGCAAGACTCATGCATACTTGCGACCTCTATGCTCAGACAAGCTGTCTTCAGTTAAAAGACAGAATCAAATATCAGACTTATCTACTTGCAAAGAAAGTGAGCCTTTGACTCACACCATCAGAGGTTCAAGAAATTCTGCACCCTTCCTTTTATCCTCATCAAATAAGGTGCTCCAAAAATCAGATCTTTCTGGTTCCCTGCTGCCATACCACCCAAGGAAAATGATCTTTCGCCTATAGAGCTCTGCTCTGGCTAAACTCCCTACACTGTGACATTTTCTCAGTAGCCAAGCTTGGCCAGTTGAAACATAAACTCCGACAATACTTAACTCCAATCAACAGCTGTGTTTGCATCCATTAAGTAACTCATATCCCCATCACTACCATCTTGCCTTAGCACTTTTACTCTGCCCCATTTAACGAGCACTGCTTCACCTGCCTATCATTCAGAATTACTATCTCCCTTTCCTACTCCTCCTCCCCACCTCTCTCCCTCTACCTCTTTTCCACATCCTAGCTCTCTATATGTCCTCCTTCCAGCTACCTCTCCTAGCCAATGCTCCTCATCACATCCCCTTCTCCCTTCCTCGCCTCCTTCCCTCTATTCTCTTATTGTTTGACAAGGCCTCCTGGCAGATTTTACTTTGTACATAGTTTCAGTGAGTGCTCCTACTCTTACTGTTATAATCTGCTTCCTGGCATACATTGTAAAATGCCAGTTAAAATTCTTAGCCTGTATTTTGTAAATTCCATGTTTTGTTTGTCATCTCTTGCTTTATGTTAATACCTTGTTTATCTGACTGATGTGGAAGCTATGTAAAAGCGCACCTGCTCAAAGGTGTTTTAATCCGAGATTTTAATAAATAAAAAAAATAATTTTGATGACTTGTTTAATGTTTTTCCAACAGGATCTGAATAGATGGAAATCTTTACTGGGCCCTATGGGGTAGACTACATGTTATTAAAATGAATGTGCTTCCCTTTTATTTTATCCACTAAATATGCTTAATGTCTTGCTCCCTTTCTTATGGGTTAAATGTATACACATGAGGATTTTTTATCTTATTTGAATGGGTAAGCCACAGCTTATAATCAGTTATTGGTGCCTACAGCATTAGGTGGCCACTGGCTCCCACATTTTTCTGTTTGCTATCTGGCCAGTCATGCCAGTAAATATCTCAGGTGGCCTATTCAAAATCCGGGAGAAGCTGACTCCTCCTACATTCCTATTTGACTTGAGCTTGAGATAGATCAGATCAGGAAGGCTGATCTATCTCTCTCAGCTATGCTTTTTATTCCCTCTAAGTTCATTCCTGTATATCTTTGAGACTCTGTTATAGGTAAAGTATTTCCTTACGGGTCCATGTTCAGCTATGTATGATTATGAACTATAAATATTTTAAGAATGTTTCTCAGCCTATTTTTGACAATCCTAATTTTAAAGTAGATGGCAACGTGCTGACAGAAACTTGGCTACCCCAGCTAGCTACAGTAAAGGTCTGTGGCTTGCTCCAAGATGGAATCCTCAAATCATGTCAGGATATTCTCACTACAGTGGTAGTTGTCGAAATGTTTCCTACACTGAGGTACCACCGAGGTACCAATGAGGTAATTTGCATTGACTGTAATATAATCCTCATTCTGCCTCAGTATACCTAGGTATACCTCAGTACTGTGAAACTTTTCTATGACTACCACTGTACCTACCATTTGGAAAATAAGCATGTATTTAAAGTATTTCAACTTAGACATGTTCTTTGCCACTGGTTTGGTTCTTTGCTTTGGGATATAAACTCCAGTGAGTTCCTACTATCAGCCACTGAAATGGCATCCCAGCCACATGCAGTATTGTGTTTATATTCTCTTTTTGTCTCCAGATTATTCACTAGTGCTATGAGGGACTCCCCGTAGTGGAATTCAGTTTTCCCTCAACACTCCTTTAGGTGGAACAAAATATGTGAAGACCTTTATATTTACATTTCTCATGTTTAACTCCATTTTATCCAGTTTCATATTTTGCATAATATCTATTTTACATACAAATTACTTAAAATGGGTAGATTAAAATCTTCCTGTTGTACTAGATGTGGGCAAGGTGATGGCACATTGTTCCACTTCTTCTGGGAGTACCCTAAAGTTTCTCCCTTATAGGACTTGATTAAATCTATTGTAGAGCCTCTTTTGGTTCAGACAGGGTTTTCACCCTGAAATCTGTATAGTATAGTTGGGGATTACAGTGGGGTTGCTGTGAAAGAGAAAATATATTATATTGCCTCGATCTCCCACTCTGTTAAGCGGGTAGTTCTTCTTCACTGGTTAGACCAAACTTTGATTTTGTATCTCTCTTATTTAACCTTTATTAAGAAATAGCTAGTGTACATAATAGGCTTTTATTATATAACAGAACATGGAGTAAACTGCACTCCTTGTACATGATTTAACTTGCGCTGGAGCAGCACCAGTGTGAAAAGGCTCGTCTTTCCCTTAGGCACTTTTTATTTGTCTGTGTTATCTTACTTATGTAGTGGATCCTTTGGTTACACTGGTTTTAGATTATTGTCATGCTGTTATTCACTTTGGCTTTTGGGTGGGTTGGCTGGGGTTTGGTTCTTTAATGCTGGTTGTTTATTGTATTGTTAGGTTACATTTTAAAATCAATAAAATATATTACATTTCCCAAAATATTATATAAAACAGATTGCTGTCCATGAGGAATGGTGGCCTTGCATGCTGTCATATTTTGGTTGCCAAGTTAGCCTGCTTAAAACCCACTCTTGTGGATTGCTGTGCCAACAAGAACACTAGCATAATGAACAGACCATTCTTCATGGACAGCTGACTGATGTAATCTTTATATCAGTGTTCTCAGACACAGCTGGGAACAGCACAAAGGATGGTGCATGCTTCATGGAGGATGCCCTCTGCATCTGTGGTGCATTGCTAACTGAATTGACTGGTGCAAAATGGGTTTTCTGCTAACACCCAGCATGTAATCACAAACACCACATGCCAATGCAAACACTGCGTGTCATTATCGTTAAGGTTGCTTTGTACTGGTTGAGCTGAGCACACTGCCAGAGAGTGATTTACCTTTTGTCCTCGCTTGAATTTCACTGGAGTGGAATACATTTACAGTGCTTTTAGCACATATTTCAACTTGTGGGCTCTCAGTTATGTTTGCACATTGTTTTACATTGTTTGCATGCCTTTGTGTGCTTCCATCATTTGTTTTTTCATGCACACAACCATCTAATATCATCCCCATCCCTGCTCAGCCCATCATGTTCCTGATTCCCCAGTGATCCAGTAGATCTTCCCTTCCTACTTCCCTGCACTGCACTGCCCTGGTGGCAGAGTTGTCTCCCCTCATAGAAAATAGCACAACTTTTGAACCAATGGGTGGCAGCCTGCAGCTCTATGTCCCTATTACTGCCTGCTGCCAATATTTTCCTAGCTTACTGCATGCACAAACTATGTATCTAGTCATTTTTTCATGTCACTTACTCTTCAGCATTAATAACATTTAAAATGTTCTTTTCTATTTTTCAATAAAATTGAAGTCAGAGTTATTGCCTTAGTTTTTAATGTATGTACAGCTTAATGTGAAACATACAAACACACTGAGAATGCTGCTGCAGCTCACTGTGAAGTGGCCATCCACATGACAGAATCCTAGTACTGTTTAACAAATGTAATCTTTAATTCAGTGAGGGGTATATTCACTGCTTCACTCTCCATAGGCCATGGGCCAAACAATTGGAAATAAGCCATATTTACCATCTTATTAAAAAGGAAACAGGCAGTTGACCAATAACTATAGATCCATCAGCTTGACATCCATCTTGGGTAAAATTATGGAACAAATACTAATAGACCATATTTTGGAAAATATAAATGGAAAGTGGCTAGGAGATAGCAAACAACATAGCTTCACTGGAGGTCATTCTTGTGTGGCAAACCTCATAACTTTGTATGAACCAATTACTGATCTCCTGGACCAAAATGTTCATTGTGATGTGGTTTATTTGGACCTTAGTAAGACTTTCAACAGAGTACCTCATAATAAGATGATTTTCAAGTTAAATAATATAAATATTGACAGCAGTGTGGTATGATTGGTCTGTCACTGGTAACAGGAAGAAGACAAGAGTGAGGTCAGGTGTTGTTGTCTATTATGTCAATGTGATGAGCTGTGTACCATATGGCTCAGTATTGGCTGCCTGCTTTTCAACACGTATGTCAATGAATTTCACTACGGATTAAATAACATAGTTAACACACTTGTTGACAATAGAAAAATTGGGGACAGAGTCAGCAAACAAGTTGATAACACAGAGATACAAGCAGATTTAGATATCCCTGTAAATTGGGCTACAATATGGGATATGCAGTTTAACTTCTATTAAGGTTTGGTGATTCATATGGGTATCAAGAATGTGTGTTCCACCTACAAGCTGGAGGGTGCAGAGTTAAAATCTGCCATTGAGGAACAAGACCTGTGAATTATAATCCAATCAAACTTCTCTTTTAGATCAAGTAGCTCTACAGCAGTGGCCAAAGCACAAACAATTTTTGGATGTATTAGAAGAAATTTTGTTAACAGGCAGAATGACATCATATTGCCACTTTACAGATCATTGCCTATACCATAGCTGGACTATTTTTCCCAGTTCTGGTCACCATACTTGAGGGGGGACATACAAAGTGTTGAGAAAGTGCAGAGAAGAGTTACAAAAATTATTTATGGATGTGCATCTTTGGTTACAAAACTAGACTGACACAACTAGGTCTGCATACCCTTGAGATAAGATGTTTAGGGGAGACATTATTTTATGTATACTCTAATTAAAATGAAGAACTATTGTACTGCCAGATTTGGGTTTTGTCCTCAGGAATACTGGATATAATACTAGAGTCCACAACACACAGATGCAGGGGTGACCATACAAGACTAACAAGAGAAGATTCATTTGTACACAGAGAGTGGTCACGTACTGGAATAGTCTGCCTTAAAATATTATTGATTCACCAAATGTCCAGTGCTTCAAAAATGCAGCTAGATGCCTTGATGGACATGAGAAGACAAGCAGATAATCACTGAATAGTGGAGGTTGGACTAGAAATGCCTTTGGTGCACATACACCCTTTTTATCTAAGTACATAGGTTTATTGACACTGTACTTACATACTGTTCCCTGTAAATATACATAATAGCAAAGATATGAATTTCTCTCTACAAGCTTAATGAAATCTCTAAATAATTATGTTCTCCCACATATTAGCATATTTATTGATTAATTTTCATCAGAAAGAAATTCTGAATCTTACGTTTTGCAATGCTGTGGCTTAGGATACTCAGTAAACATAATGTCAGGATACAGATTCTGGAAATGAATCGGAAATACCCTACCAATTGTGATGTCTCCAGTCCTGAAGAATGCTTTCATTTTCTGCCTTTGCAGTTTACATGCTGTCTCATTAGTCTGGTAGGTAACATGAGTCCCTGATAGCAGTAACAGAATACTGCAGAGAACCATAATCATAGAAGTCCTTCAAACAGAAGCCTGTTCAAATATATTTGGAGTTGTTGATGGCAAGCCACTGTCATTACTAGTTACTCAGTTTCTTGTTCTTTATCCATTTATAAATCTATCAAGAAATTAAAGACGATAACAACAAACAAAAAATATTGAGCCAGTATTTATAAAGCAGATCTGTGTAAGTTCTGCCCATCTGAGACACCTAGCACTTCCAGAATTATTACATCAGTGCAAAGATGACCATTATGTATCTGAATGGAAAGAGTGGCCCAGATATTCAAAAGGGTTGTGCATGGCGCAACAGTGTTGCACCATCACAACCCACTGATGTGCCCCAGAGCGATATTCAAAAGGGAAAAGTGCACCGCACAAATCCTGATGTGCCAGAGCACATTAGTAATGTATGTGCAGGCACAGGTAGGGCGTGCCCATGCATAACCTGCACAGCCTGATATTCAGCCCGGGATGTGCAGAGCCATGCATGCGCAACTCCTACTTGCACCTGCACAAAGTTAAGCCAAAAAAAAAAAGGAACAAATTATGGCCACCCCGAGGTGAGCTGCCACATTGCAGGGCGCAACACGGCAGCTGCCACCTGTGGGTGACCACCCGAGTTCCTGCCACACCTGGTGGCACCCCCCCATGCCCCATTACGGGCATCTGTTTAAATAAACCCCCCATCCAATATGCCTGGTGGTCCAGTGGACCACAATGTGCCTGATCGCTGGCATCTGTTGTAATACAGAGAACACCCCCTGTCCTATATCCCTGGTGGTCCAGTGGACTGTTTCTGCTCGATCATGGGCATCTGTTCTAATACAGAGAACCCCCTGGCCAACATTCCTGGTGGTCCAGTGGACAGCACTCTGCCTGATGCGGGCATGAATACAATAGGAAAATGTCCTATTACCCCTGAGTGATCTAGGGTACCCACCTCCCTCACCCACTGAGCCCCACTGCCCGCTCCCCGGTCAGCTGGCAGGTGGCAGCACCCACCATCTGCCGCCCCAAGCCAGCTGACGGCAGCACCTCGGTAGGGCTGCACCCATTAGTTCCTAGCGTGAGGCCATGGGTGTGCAATATCTATACACATTCCAGATATGTGAATGAAATATATCTGGAATGTGCAGTATTGAAACTGCACCCATTAGCTCATGCTGTGAACCAATGGACATGCAGCCCTCCACCAGGGTGTCAGTCGGTGGAGTGGCGGGGCGGCAGTGGGTGGGTGCCTACCAGCCAGCTGACCGGGGAGGTGTGGGTGGTGGGGCTCAGTGAGGCGGGTGGGGAGGGGTACCCTAGACCACCAGGGTAATAGGACTTTTTCCGTTGTACTGATGCCCGTGATCTGGCAGAGTGAGGTCCACTGGACCACCAGGGATGTTGGCTGGGGGGGGTTCTCTGTATTAAAACAGATGCCCGTGACTAGGCAGAAACGGTCCACTGGACCACCAGGGATATAGGACGGGGGGTTCTCTGTATTACAACAGATGCCCGTGATTGGGCACATAGCGGTCCACTGGACCACCATGGATATTGGCTGTGGTGGTTCTCTGTATTACTACAGATGCCCGCAATTGGGCAGAAATCAGTCCACTGGACCACCAGGGATGTAAGACTTTATTTATCTTTACAGATGCCCGTGATTGGGCTGCAGGGAGCGTTGGTCCCAGACAGCTGCTGCCTGGCAGGGCACCAAGCGCAAGTCGTCAGGGATCAGCACACTTGCATGCAAATGGGATGCAAATGGGGCCTATAATGACATGCAAATGGCCCCATGTGTGCCTTGCATAAATTATGACCCCATTTGCATGTCACCTTTTGAATATTGCAGGTGTTGTGAATGGCGCAATGGCACTTGCGCTAGTGCATCTCCATGCTCCACTCTGGCCACTTGTGCTGGCACAGTGCCACTGCGCCATGCACAGTGGGGGTGGGTAGGGTGCGATATTCAAAGCTGCTGAGCCATAGCGCAGCTCCGTTGAATATCGCCCAGGCCACACCCCTGCGCAGCCAAGTTGAGCTGCACCCAGGCTTGCGCCACAGCCTGGCAGCAGTTTGAATATTCAGGCCAGTGTCTCAGTAATTTGAGTGAAATAGCCATTCATTTGTATCCTGTTTTTCTGCAACTCAGCCAATAACAAAGTTGTTGATAATTTTGATATTTTTTTCAATATTGGAGCCCAGCACTCATCCTATAATTGTCGGTGACAGCAGAGATAAACTTGTTTTTGTTTTTTTATTTGTTCTTTGTCCTCCTACCCTGTCAGCTCACAGTGACCTACAAACCCTTTCCATTCCCCATCTCTGCTACCATGTCATAACTGCTTAATCTCTATGGAGGGGCTGGTGGTGGAAGGACCTCTCAGAACAAGGTCCTGTGGCAGATTTTATCTTTCACAGATGACAGGGTAGATATTGATGAAGGGATCGAGGAGATGTATAGGCATCAACAAAGGCTTGAGAGGTGGTCTAAGGATTAGGTGATAAAATTCAATGTCAAAAATACAAATTATGCACCTAGTCAAAAAAGAACAACATACTGGATGGGAGGGGTTCAACTGAGCACTATAT
The DNA here is from genome assembly GCA_016271365.2 of Neoceratodus forsteri. NCBI lineage: Eukaryota > Metazoa > Chordata > Ceratodontiformes > Ceratodontidae > Neoceratodus > Neoceratodus forsteri. The sequence goes on from CM028137.1 coordinate 49,634,860, forward strand.
AGAGTAGAGGGACCTGGGAGTCATCATTAGTAACTCACTCTGTCAAGCCAATGTAACAAGGCCTATAGTAACAATGGGCTCTATGCACAAAAGCCTGTAAACTGTGTGCAAATGCAAGGTAATGTGGTCACACAGCTATGCACCTAAGCCAGCCAAAAAAACAGATGGCATTCACAAAGACATGTGGTAGCCAAGGCAGAGGAGTTTTCAGTAGATGTGTACAGTGCCACTCACAGGGACAGTGGGGTGCACAGTATAGCTGCATACAGTATGAGCTCAGAGGGATCCTATTCCTGGGGTATCGTGTGACATTCGGGTGAGATTGCGACAAGGAGTGTGGACAAGAGCCCTAATATTAAGGTGCAAAAAAATCACAATAATATCTTTCAGTCTCTAGCCACTGGGGAACATAGCCAGAGGCAATATCATCCAATGGGTCTCTAAACCTCAGATAAAATTGGGTGCAATGAATCTCTAAATAATAAAATAAATGTTGGGAAGATGAAGATGCCCTTCTGTTTTGATGCCATTAATTTTTTAAAGGCTTTCCTGGGTGATTTTCCCCACCAGAGAAAAATGAACACAGTTTTATTAATTCTTGCCTGTGCCTGTCACAGAGTCTGTTGCTACTGAGAAGGACAGACCTGCAAAGGATGATGAGAATGCCAACTTGTTTCCCAGACTCTGATGTGGCTGATGTGTCAGATGTGGCAGTAGTAAATTTTATTCATACAGAATTTACACCATTAGGGCTATGAATACCCTTTTCTCCAGGTGCACCTGTTTGTTACAAAAAGTCATAAATACATAAGCAAATAAATAAACAATACATAAACAATAGAGGGATATGACATAAATACTTACAATTTAACATTAAAACAAACAATGACACAGATCCCTCATAGGAGCCTGAAAAAATGGCCAAAACAGGGTGTAACAGAACATGTCTTTCCTGTTGTCTTAATTGCTATAAACCAACGGAAAAGACCCCCCCTAGCACTGTTTCACCCCACAACATAACGAAGAGTAAATGTTCTCCTTTAGTATCCTAGTCATCTTGGCACCAAATAAATACAAGGCCCATAAATCCCTAGTGTTGGATTTTTGTGTATTGGACCCATCTGATGAGACAGTGGCAACTTGCCAACTGTGTCAGACCCGAGTAAGTAGGGGTAAGAAGGGTAGTCAGCATGGCACAGGTGGGCAACACACATACCTTAAAAACAGGCACCCAATTTGGTGGCGTCAATACCGGAAGGCAGTCAGTGGCAGTGGTTCCTGTCCATCCAAATCAGCGGGTAATGTAAGACAAATACACCAGGCACTACATGAGGGAGTTGAGGTGCAGGTGAGGAGGAGAAACATAGAATGTGATGGCAGATAAGGATCACTTGACCTACCTAGTCTGCCCATTTCCCTACCTAATGGATATGCTGCAGAGCCTAGTTAACCAACAGCTTACTTCCTCCTACTCCCACTAGAATTGCCTTATGTCTGTCCCATGCATTCTTGAATTCCCCCACTGTTTTGACTCCACGACCTCTTCAGGAAGGCTGTTCCATGCATCCACAACCCTCTCCATGAAAAATACTTCCTCACATTACTTCTGAGCCATCCCTCTCTATCTTCAAATTATGCCCATTTGTTCTTGCATCTCTTTTCTGAAAGATGCTACCCTCTTGGACTTTGTTGATTCCCTTGAGGTACTTGAACATTTCTATCATGTCCCTCTCTCCTCCTTTCCTCGAAGTATACATATTAAGCTCTTTCAGCCTCTCTTTGTATGTCTTCTGGTGCAGACCCTGCACCATTTTAGTTGCCCTCCTCTGAACAGCCTCCATCCTGTCTATTTCCTTGTGGAGATGGGGTTTCCAGAACTGCAAGCAGGAGGACATGTATGTGGTACTGGATGAGGAGGATTCTGGAAGTGGGACAAGTAGTGCTCCTAGCAGCAGGACTCCCACACCAAGTGAAAGTGTGATTGCTACCACAGTCATGAAAAACAAAAAAAGGCACTGACATGTTTCGTGCAGCACCTGTGATTACCATTGGCAATGCCCAGTCAAGGAACACCCCATTAATGGCACAATCAAGAAAGCTGTTTGTCACACCACCAGGAGCATCACTGGGCAAGTAGGCCATCTCTATCTTCTCAGTTTCATTAACTCAAGTATCCAGCAGCAGGCAACAGCAGCACATACACATTCTGGAAAGTACTGTACCTGAAATTATAAAAACAACAACAGGAAATATTGACTATTACATCAGGCACAATTTACACTGAAAATGCCCACACCTCCGTCAAAGGTAAATTAAATAATAATTACCTTGCAAGGTGCAATACCATGGTTACAGCTGGATGGTAGTGACCATGGCCATGGGTTAGTCAGTCATCATCATTTGCTCGTGGAATCCAGCCCATCACCTGCAAAATTATAGGCACAAGGAACATCTGTAATGAAGAAGAACAGAGATAGTGATTTACAATCAATGTATCACTGGCACAGAAGCAAAGTCCCTCCCCAAAAATACTTACCTTCTTGGTAGGCAAATGTAATAAAACAACACTATATTGTATCTGTCGGCAGCAGCAGTATGATGTCATCAGCACCATAACTGAAAATGAATGAAAGAGCAGTGTGAACATATTAGCCTTTGACCGGGTACCAGTAACCCATCTCAAATATAAAGAAATAAAAAAAAAATACTTACATTTGCACTATGTGTCAGCATCATAATTCCAATTCCACAGCAAGCAAAAGTCCATATCTCCACAGCAGTAAAGTACCTTTTTCTTAAGCAATGCCCTCTATTCTCACTGTCAACACAGCAACTTGATATTTGTGTGGTGATACTAGGATGTGATGATAAAAACTCAGCCTTGCAGAACTACACAGCAAAGTTTAACTTCTCTTCAATTTTTCTAATGCTGTTTTTCCCCAACTTCTATGGGCGATGCAACAGTAGTATTTGGCAGCAGGAATATGGTTTCTCTGTGGGGACACAGCTTTTCATGTCTAACTGGCATAGAGGTGGCAGCGGTGGTGGTGGTGGTGGTGGTGGCAGGCCCTCAACTCATAACTAACAGAATCATGTTTATCTTACCTTGCAATTTTCTCATGTGATTTTCAGTGCCTTGTCTGGTGTGTGCAGGAATAGTATTTAGTGGTTTCTCTCTGGGGACACAACTTTCATGTCTGACTGGCATAGAGGTAGCAGCGGTAGTGGTGGTAGGGTGGTGGTGGCAAGCCCCCAACCATTAACTACCAGAAGCATGTATCTTCCGTTGCAATTTTCTCATGTGATTTTCAATGCCTTGTCTGGTGTGTGCAGGAACAGTATTTAGTGGTTTATCTCTGGGGACACAACTTTTCATGTCTGACTGGCATAGAGGTAGTAGTAGTGGTGGTGGTGGCAGGCCCTCAACCCATAACAACCAGAATCATGTTTATCTTCCCTTGCAATTTTCTCATGTGATTTTCAGCACCTTGTCTGGTGTGTGCAGGAATAGTATTTAGTGGTTTCTCTCTGGGGACACAACTTTTCATGTCTGACCGGCATAGAGTGGCAGCGGTAGTGGTGGTAGGGTGGTGGTGGCAAGCCCCAACCATTAACTACCAGAAGCATGTATCTTCCGTTGCAATTTTCTCATGTGATTTTCAAAGTCTTGTCTGGTGTGTGCAGGAACAGTATTTACCTAGGAAAAGTGGTTTCTCTCTTGGGACACAACCTTTCATGTCTGACTGGCATAGAGGTGGCAGCAGTGGTGGTGGTGTGGTGGCGGTGGCAGGTCCTCAGCCCATAAGAACCAGAATCATGTTTATCTTCCCTTGCAATTACTGTGTACAATACTTGATATTTGTGGATAGTGAGAGAACACATAAATCACTACAAACAAAAGGAAAGAAAGGGGTCCATGTGTAAAGATTAGAGTGGCTAAGATTTTGGTAATGGCTTTAAAATGCACTAGTCCATTACCTTATGCTTGCAACACTCATTTGGGCACAGAAAGGATTTTTTTCATTAAGTTCACTACAGATAGGAAGAGATTGAAAATTGTGCTGAGAAGATAGCCAGTTGAATTCTTCCACTTCCTGGTCAGCTGGCCCCGGCCCAACACCTCATTCAGATGTTTTGTGATGTCTAACCAAGCAGCAGGAAGGGGTGTGCCACATGGAAGTAAAAGGAGGGCATTTTCTGAACTGTTTGATGCTGTATATACTAAAGGAATCGTTGACATACCATATTTCATCATTTTGAAGCTGTCCCCAATTAGTAGCCACCTCCTTTTAGAAGCTGCAGTGAAAAAAACATTGTTAATAAAAGCCTTGGCTCCTAAATGGGGATTGTGGTAGAGTAGGATGACCCCCGGACAACCTTTTTTTGTCTCTCCTAATAGTCTAAGTAAAAACCTACTGCAGTAGTACTCCTTTAAATCTTATTTATTGTATTTTCTCTAAAATTCTATATTTCTACTATAATAGGGTTGGCCTCCTATTATAGTACTCTCCTACAGCTGTCCTCTCTGTAATGTGTTTGTCCAGGAGGTATGGTAGTCCCACATATTTATAGCAACTACAGTGTGCTTATTTTTATAACATTTAAGCACTCCATTTATGTATAAAGCCTATCCTAATAATATTTAGGAATAAATAGTGCTTGGAAAGGAGAAGGAACCCCCTTTTTCTTTAATGATTGTCCCTCGGTTTGTGTTCTGTGTTCAGGAAAAGAAGTTCTGCGGAAGGGCAGGGAGTGAAGGAAAATGCAGCTAGAAAACCACTGTAATTGCAATAGCTAGAACACGCTACAGGAGCTGACAATTTCCTGTTAGAGCATTGTCTTGCGAGAAGAGGCTATTTAAGCAAGACGGGATACTAGGGTGAGGGGAGCGAGTGGAGTACTAGATGTTTGCTTGGTTGTTCTCTGCTGTCTCGCTGAGAAAAGAATGACAGCTCTGAACAGCTAAGGGAAGGAGTTGCATTGCGTTAGTAAAAGCGCCCTTCCCGTCAACTTCTAATTTTTCCGAAAAGGAACCGGCCACACTACTCAGATTTTTTCCCCTCTAGCGTTTTAACTTCTAGAAATTACAGTTAGTTACAGTACAGGCTAGTCTTTTTTTTTTAAGCGCTAGTAAGGCAAAGAAGTAAATGCTGCGTCACTAATTGAAAGAAACTCAGAGTGATCGCACTGAGTGTACAAAATTCTTCCCCCTTGTTTTTTTTTCTCGTTCGTTTCCACTGCATTTGCCTGTTTTGTTTTTCTTTTAAAATCCAGTTATACATAATAAAGTCGCAACTAAGGATAAAATAACAAACATTAAACATGCACTCAAGTTAAAGTTACCTGGACGCATTACTCAGGAAGGGACCTTACAACTCAGTTGCAGTAGAACAATATTAGGTTGGGAATTAAAGTAATAGTATTAGTTTTGTTTTGTATAATTTGCTCACATTTAATGCTGGATTTGCATAGTGCTTCAGGCATCCCATTGTAAGATAAAAAGAAAGAATGCCTCCTTATGAGTCCACATAGATCCACTCTTCTACACAGGTAGGCATTCATAGGGACTAAACACCCCTCTCTTTCCTGTTTTTATAGTTCCCTTCAAAGTGAGGCATTACATAAGAGGGGGAGGAGTTAATATGTTAAGGGATCCTGTCATATAATTAGAAATTGTCAGTATTTCTTAAAAATTATTATCTTTAGTTAAAAGAAATAGATAATGGATGTAAATAAATGAATTTCGTGGACTTAAACACCACCCAAATGCATGTATTAGCATGGACTATTTCTTTGTATTAGTGTTAGGGGTGGAGCTATAGTAGAATGATGTCATCAAGTAGGCAGTATATATGGACTTAAAATGAATCATGATTCAGATAGGTGTTGGACACAGAGGTTGGTGCTTCTGTCAGGTTGATGGGATCACTCTGTGTGGCAATTGTTTGACCTAAACTGTGAAAGTTATTTTCTTTTATTGCTTTAAGTGAATAAGTTTTGATTTGATTTGCACTTTAAATAAATCCTTTCAGCACACTAAGCCAGTGTGTTTCTTCAACTAAAGGTTGTCTTGTGTTGTCACTAAACCCACTCTTCTACAGTTGGTGTCAGAAGTGGGATTCTGGCCATCCATAGCTCACTGGGGGAGGCCAGAATTATACCAGTCTTAGTATTTGTGACAAATTAAAGATGGCAACCAGAACTGATAACAAAGTAGGAGCTGTTACCAGGTCCCAAGCGGAACAGAGGGAGGAACCGTTGTGTACTGTACTACCGGATGTCAGATGGAAAACCACCAAAGAAATACCAGTGGAAAAGGAAGAAGAAGATGAAGGACGACCAGATATTTCATTGGATGCCGGAGAAATTCCACCTAGAGATATTAATGATCTTCTCCATTGGCTGGCCATTCACCCAATGGAGATCAAAAGACAGAGAGATGCAGATGCCCAAGAAAGAGACCGAGACAGGAGAAGACAAGATGCCCAATGGGTGGAGACTTTACAATTGCTACAACAGCTGGGTGTGGGACAGGGAACTGTAGGTGGGAATACATCCAATAATCCCAAAGATATAAAACTATCACGAATGTTACCGACGGATGATATTGAGGCCTATCTAACCACGTTTGAACGAGTAGTTAAGGCATGTGACTTGCCAACCCAACAATGGGTTGTGAGACTTGCTCCCTACCTTATGGGGAAAGCTCAGCTGGCGTATAGTAATATGGACCCATGGTTGGCAGATGATTACGAACTGGTAAAGCAGGAGATTCTAAAAAGGTATGATATTAATGCTGAAACCTACCGACAGAGGTTTCAAACTTTGAAACATCAGCCCCATGATCCTCCAAGAGAGACATATGTCAGGCTACGTGAACTTTGCTTAAAATGGATTGTGCCAGAGGAAAAGTCAAGAACGGACATTATCGAAATGTTTGTTATGGAACGGTTTCTACAGATTATGCCTATGGATGTACAGATTTGGATTAAAGAGCATAATCCTGAATCAGCAGAGATGGCAGTTACCCTGGCTGAGGATTTTTTAGCTGCACATCAGCCATATAAAAAGGGAGGATGCCAAGTGAATGAACCAAGGATAAAACCTACAGGGATAAGACATCCTCAGACTTTACCATCAAAAACCTATGAACTTGAGAAAGGAAAACAAACTGTATCCATGAATATAATATGTCATAATTGTCAGGGTATGGGTCATATTGCTAGATTTTGTCCTTCTAGGAAACCAGAGAAAGCCCACCTAGCGTTATTAAATTCAACATATTTAACTACCATTGTACAGATACAGAATCAGAAGGTATTAGGGTTACTTGATTCTGGTAGTAAAAATACGTTGATTAGAAAATATTTAATATTGAATGGGACTAGGGGACCCCCCCATACAGGTGGTATGTGTACATGGGGATAGTCATCAGTACTCCACTGTGAAAGTACCTCTTCAGATTAATGGGGTAGAGTCTGTGGTTACAGCTGGACTAGTACCATGTCTACCAGTACCAGTAGTGATAGACCATGATTTTCCTGGATTTTCCTCTTTGTTAGTACACCATAACTCAGGAATGACAGCTATGACAACTAGAGCCCAAAGTAAAAAAGATGTAATACTTGGAGAATTATTCCCATTTGATGGAGAAGTATATGGGAACCCTGGGAAGACTAGGAAGTCAGGAAAAGAAAAGATTACAGAAGGAATGGAAACAAACAACGTATAAAATTCCGGATAAAACACCACATATATATGTTAAGTTTGATATGGCAAAACAGCAGCAAAATGACACAACATTAAAATCTTTTTTCCAGCAGGTTGGAAAAAGGGAGGTACCAGGAGCCCCTCACATACAGATTAAAAATAATCTGTTGTACCGAATATGTAAAAATCCAAATACAGGAGAGACAGTGAAACAATTATTAGTCCCTCAATGCTATAGGGCAGATATATTGGTATTAGGTCATGATGTACCCTGGGCCGGCCATACAGGGAAGGACAAAACTACTAACTGAATCTTACAAAGATTTCTTTGGCCTGGTATACATCAAGGCATAGCCCAATATTGCCAGTCATGTCCAGAATGCCAACTCGTTGCCCAAAAGAGGAGAACAGAAGTGGTTCCTTTATTACCCCTCCCTCTAGTAATGACCCCATTTGAACGGATAGGCATGGATGTGGTGGGACCTCTGGATAAGAGCAGTAAAGGTAACAGGTTTATTCTGGTAGTTTGTGACTATGCCACAAAATATCCTGAGGCAATTCCAATGAGATCAGTGACTACCACTCGGATAGCAGAGGAGTTAGTTAAACTATTTAGTCGGGTAGGAATTTCTAAGGAAATTGTAACAGATAGAGGAACTAACTTCAATGCAGAATTACAGAGAGAATTATATAGATTACTGGGAATAGTGGCTATTAGAACATCCCCATACCACCCTTAGACAGATGGGTTAGTAGAATGGTATAATCAAACCTTGAAAAGAATGCTAAGGACATTTGTGAAGGATGAAGGAAAAGACTGGGATAAGTATCTCCCCTTTTTATTATTCGCATACAGAGAGGTTCCTCAGGCCTCTACCGGATACTCTCCCTTCTCCCTGTTGTACGGTAGAAATCCCAGAGGAATATTAGATGTAGTCAAGGAGTGTTGGGAAGAGGGGAAAAATTTGAAATCCCCTGGTTTAACCCAGTATATGAGGCAGCTAAAACAAAGATTGGTCTCTTTTGCCCAAAAAGCCCATAAAACAGGGATTGAAGCTCAAAAGGATCAGAAGGTCATCTATGATAAAGGAACTAACGCAAACAAACATTTTTTTGTGGGAGATGAAGTGTTATTATTGTTACCCTCCTCCACTCATAAATTGTTTATGAAATGGCAGGGACCATATATAATACTTCGTCAGGCCGGTTTAGTGACTTATGAAATAAGTACACCTGATCGAAAAGAAAAGACAAAGATCTATCATGCCAATGTATTAAAAAAAATGGCATGAAAGACCTGAAACAAATTTACAGTTATTTGTAATGCCTGATGAAGCTCAAACAGGAATGGAGTTGGCTTATGGGCAGCTGGAAGAGGAAACAGGGATAGAGGCGATTAAGATAAATCCAAATTTGACAGGACAACAAAAAGGGGAATTGTTGAGCTTAGTTAACAAATATACAAACACGTTTACTAGTACTCTGGGTCTAGCAAAAGGGGTAGAACATAAGATACAAACATCTGCTGGGTCAATCAGGAAGAAACCTTACTGTCTTCCTGAAAGAAGTAAACCTTTGGTGCAAAAGGAGATTCAAAATATGAAGAAACTAGGAATTATTGAACCTTCACATAGTCCTTGGGGATCTCCTGTTGTAATAGTACCAAAAAAGGAGGGAGGGATTAGGCTCTGTCTAGACTTTAGAGGGATAAATCAGGTCTCCCAATTTGATGCCTACCCGATGCCCTGAGTTGATGAAATAATTGATAAGGTAGGAAATGCCAAATATATTTCAACTTTGGATCTAACTAAAGGATATTGGCAAATTCCTTTAGCTGAGGATTCAAAAGAAAAAACAACTTTTAGCACTAATATGGGTTTGTTTCAATTTAAGACTATGCCTTTTGGTTTGCATGGGGCCCCTGCAACCTTCCAACGATTCATGGGTCAGGTATTAGCACCACATGTGGGTTACTGTGCAGCCTACCTGGACAATATTGTCATGTTTAGTTCAGATTGGGGAGCTCATATTAATCACTTAGAGGTAGTAATTGATTCTCTCCAAAAGGTGGGCATGATTATTAACCCCTCAAAGTGTACATTGGCACAAGATGAAATTAGATATTTAGGTTTTGTTTTAGGGAATGGACTGATTAAACCAGAGGCTAGTAAAATAGAGGCTGTAGCAAATTGTCCTGTACCTAATAGCAAAAAACAACTGAGGTCATTTTTGGGATTAGCTAGCTATTATAGGAGATTCATACCACAATTTGCAACAATAGCTACCCCTCTTACTGATCTCACTAAAAAGAAATTTGGTAAACAGGTTAAATGGAACCCTGAATGTGAACAAGCATTTTTACAAATTAAGGCAGCGCTATGCTCTTCCCCAGTGTTACGCAGCCCTAATTTTCAGTATCCTTTGATGTATATACAGATGCCTCGTACCGTATTAAGGGGTACTTAGCCAAACCATGGGAGGAGAAGAACACCCTGTGGTATACATTTCAAAGGAAGCTGCATGACAGAGAACAAAATACTTCACATAGAGCAGAAATGCTTGGCTGTTAAATGGGCGATGAAACACCTCTATTTTATCTGTGGGAGCTCCTTTTACTTTGATTACAGACCATAATCCTCTTTGCTTTCTTTCACAAATGAAAGACAAGAACACTAGGGTTATGGTGGTATCTGGCCCTGCAACCATATAAATTTACAGTACAACACAGGGCTGGAACGAAACATGGTAATGTGGATTTCCTCTCCAGATATGGTGCTGACGGTAGCAACAATAAAAAGCGCCGTCAGTTAGTGTAAAGAAAGACACTCCAGGGTAAGTACAGGAAAGGGGTGACCTTAGGTTGCCTTAGTAGTTCGGAATACTTAAGAGCGGCACCCTGGGGTGGTTTCCTAGAGAAGGTGGAGAGAAGCTCCATCCTATCCCACAAAAATGGGCTAGGATGTCTATATATATATATATATATATATATATATATTAAAAATATATGAAAAAAAGTAAACAATCTAGGAATAATTATTGTTTTCTTTTTTCTTTGTTACTAAACCTTGGGGAATGTGGTAGAGAGGACGACTCCCTCCCGGACAACCTTTTTTTTTTTGTCTCTCCTAATAGTCTAAGTAAAAACCTACTGCAGTAGTACTTCTTTAAATCTTATTTATTGTATTTTCTTTAAAATTCTATATTTCTACTATAATAGGGTTGGCCTCCTATTATAGTACTCTCCTACAGCTGTCCTCTCTGTAATTCGTTTGTCCAGGAGGTATGGTAGTCCCACTTATTTATAGCAACTAGAGTGTCCTTATTTTTATAACATTTAAGCACTCCATTTATGTATAAGGCCTATCCCAATAATATTTAGGAATAAATAGTGCTTGGAAAGGAGAAGGAACCTCCCCCCTTTTCTTTAATGATTGTCCCTCGAGTTGTGTTCTGTGTTCAGGAAAAGAAGTTCCACAGGATGGCATGGAGTGAAGCAAAATGCAGCTAGAAAACCACTGTAATTGCAATAGCTAGAACACGCTACAGGAGTTGGCAATTTCCTGTTAGAGCATCGTCTTGCAAGAAGAGGCTATTTAAGCAAGACAGGATACTAGGGTGAGGGGAGCGAGTGGAGTACTAGATGTTTGCTCGGTTGTTCTCTGCTGTCTCGCTGAGAAAAGAATGACAGCGTTGAACAGCTAAGGGAAGGAGTTGCACTTGCATTAGTAAAAGCGCCCTTCCCGTCAACTGCTAATTTTTCCAAAAAGGAACCGGCCACACTAGTCAGGTTTTTTCCCCTCTGGTGTTTTAACTCCTAGAAATTACAGTTAGTTACAGTACAGGCTAGTCTTTTTTTTTAAGCGCTAGTAAGGCACAGAAGTAAATGCCGCGTCGCTAATTGAAAGAAACTCAGTGTGGTCGCACTGAGTGTACAAAATTCTTCCTCCTTGTTTTTTTCTCATTCGTTTCCACTGCATTTGCCTGTTTTGTTTTTCTTTAAAATCCAGTTATACTAATAAAGTCGCAACTAAGGATAAAATAACAAAACATTAAACATGCATTCAAGTTAAAGTTACCTAGACGCATTACTCAGGAGGGATACAACTCAATTGCAGTAGAACAATATTAGGTTGGGAATTAAAGAAATAGTATTAGTTTTGTTTTGTATAATTTGCTCACATTTAATGCTGGATTTGCATAGTGCTTCAGGCATCCCATTGTAAGATAAAAAGAAAGAATGCCTCCTTATGAGTCCACATAGATCCACTCTTCTACACAGGTGGCATTCATAGGGACTAAATGCCCTCTCTTCCTGTTTTATAGTTCCTTCAAAGTGAGGCATTACATAAGAGGAGGAGTTAATATGTTAAAGGATCCTGTCATATATAATTAGAAGTTGTCAGTATTTAAAAATTATTATCTTTAGTTAAAGAAATAGATAATGGATGTAAATAAATGAATTTCAGTGGACTTGAACACCCCCAAATGCATGTATTAGCATAGACTATTTCTTTGTATTAAGTTGAGGGAGCTATAGTAGAATGATGTCATCAAGTAGGCAGTATATATGGACTTAAAATGAATCATGATTCAGATAGGTGTTGGACACAGAGGCTGGTGGTTCTGTCAGGTTGATGGGATCACTCTGTGTGGCAATTGTTTGACCTAAACTGTGAAAGTTATTTTCTTTTATTGCGTTAAGTGAATAAGTTTTGATTTGATTTGCACTTTAAATAAATCCTTTCAGCACACTAAGCCAGCGTGTTTCTTCAACTAAAGGTTGTCTTGCGTTGTCACTAAACCCACTCTTCTACAGGGTTGATACAGTGAAATCAGTAATGTGGTCAACTGGACAAAGTGGTTGCACTTCTATTTAGTTCTCATGTTCAGCTTTATATGTAGCTGACAGAGAAGGTTGTTTATTTTTTATGAATGAAAAGAGAATGATTGGGGTTCACATGGTCAGAGTTATAGCAGGCAGTAAGAGGCAGAGATGTTTTCAGGTGGTGGATCGAGTGAGATGCAAGCAAAAAGCGGGCATAGAGAACTGTAAGTACCAGTAATGACCATATTTAAAGTGGTGTTTCCAATAAACTGCTGCACAGTTAAGCTGTTGATGTGGGAGATTTCCAAATTATTGTAATTTACACAACTCAGAGACACCTCAGAACAACTAAAGCTGATGGCGGCTTGGGTGAGGACATGAAGATTAACTAGTCGGGACTCAGAGTATTTACTAGTTTTCTTACAGTTAGTGCAGTTCTCAGTTCTCAATACTATTTCTATCTAACAAGAGGCAAGTTTACATTTGAACACCAGGAGCGAAGCTATCATAAAATAAGGATGTTGGATGGCAGCTTATGAATTAAAGCCTCCTTGAATAGAAAGACGCCCATTTAGAAGCCACTGCTCAAAATAAAATAATGTAATATAGGCCACAGCTTTTAAATGGTGAAATACGGTAAATGAAAGTCACTGCCCAACTAACAGGGGCCTTATTGCTTGAGCAATGTCTTTTATTTAAAACCAAGGTTGCTTTAACATACATAAAACTGTTTCAAAAATTTCAGCCATTGACTTCTATGTGGCACACTCCTGTGTTCTGCCTGGTTAGACATCACAAACTTCCTGAGCATGGGGGTGGGGCCGGCAGGTCAGCAACTGAAGGGGTTGCCTGGCCATCTCTTCAGCACAATTTTTGATCACTGCCCTCCCATACTTGACTTAAGGAAAACATTCCTTTCTGTACTAAAATGGCTATCCCCAGAAGAAGGAAATGAGCTTGTGAAGCAGCTGCAAGTTGAGGGACTAGCTGAACAATTGAGCAGCCTCGATAGACCGTGAGGCCTGTTTCTGCTGGCATTTTGTATGTTCATATATATTTAAAATGTCATTACCGAAATCTTAGACATTTCCTTTAAAGAAAACACAGAACGGAAAAGGGACAGGCCATGGTCATCATAGAAAGGTGAATGCTTAACTGTACATGAGGATAAAATTAAGGGAGTGAGCAAGTGAAAGGATGGAATGAAATATGGACATCAACAACTTATAACAGTAACACAAAAAAGTTTAAAAATAGATATTTGACAGTAATTAAAAAGAGCCTAGAGATTAAGAATAGAGAGAAAAGAATGATTTTTTATGACTTTTTATAAATATCTTGGGGTGGCAGAGTGTGTACACAACAAGAGGGATAAATAGGGTTATAGCATGGAAATAATAAACAACAAATAATAAAATTGCCAATATCACAAAAACAGCATGAGTCATGATGACAGCAGTCACACTGTCAGACTCATCACACAGCACCACTGCTGCCACTGTTTGTGCCAGGACCACCACCACCACACAGCTCTGACAGGACAGTGAGAATCTTCTCATGACTAGACATAACATTGTTCAGCCAATTTCTCACTTCCTGCTGAATCTGATTGAAGTTCTGGTGCAGCTGTTGCACCTCATCCCACAGTACCGTCACATCCCTCTGTGTGGCGGTGCAGTGAGGTCCATATCACCTGCTGCTACTGCTGCCTGTCTTGTCTGTGGTGGATGACTGCTGCATTCCTCCTGACAGCCAACATGCCGACTCACAGCAGCATGATGGACCACCTCATGCTGTTCTCCTTTACCACCAATAACATGTGCTCCACCCACCTAACACTCCTTCACCTGCCACTCTGCCAAGTGGTGGATCCAGAGGTGTGTCTGTGGACTGCTGGTCCCAAGATGGCTGCCTTGTTTCACCCACCTTACAGTGTGACCACAGACCTTGCAGATGGCCACTGATTCAACTGCAGAATCTACATCAAAGAACTCCTCCACAACAGATCACCCAGGAAGGAGGAGAACCAGATGCTATAGTAGCAGGGTGCTGGATATTGCCACGGTGGTTGAGCTGCTGGGGTGGCACTGGCAACAGGGGACTCAGGACTGGGATAGACACCATTGACTGCTGCTGGAGGGCCTGGGATCCCGCAGCTGCTGCTGCTCTGCTGCTTCTGCTGCAATGGAGCAGCAGAACTCCATCCTGATCTTTGGGGGCTCACTCACTCCTCTTTCAAATGCTTTCCTGTTGATCCTAATCCTAGCTGCCCCATCCTGTTTGATCTCCTTACCACTTCTTTCCATTTAAAACAAAAACGAAATTAGAAAATGAGAAAAAAGGAGACACCACACACACACACACACACACTACACACCCTATACTTTCTAAACTATACACATGCACATTAACAAAATTTTTTAGTGCAAAATAAAGATAAATAAAGATATCAATGACAAACACATGTGAAAATAAAATTAGAAAATGTATAAAATTAAATATTTTAAATAGGGTTGGTTTGCTAGGTAGCTCTGAGATCTGTTGCTGTCTGTTGCTTCACTCAGCTCTGAATGGCAAAATTATACTGATTCCTGCCTGACTGGGGCCTCCCGTGTGAAATGCAGAATATGAATCATATGACAAACACTTTTTTTTCCCCCAAGAACTTTGAAGTTAGGAACAGAAGTCGAAGTTAACAGTCTAAGTTAACATCGAAGTTACACATAGAAACATAGAAACATAGAATCTGTAGGCAGATTAGGACCATACAGCCCACCTAGTCTGCCCATTTCTCTACTTGTTTTGGCAATCGCTACTCTCATCTGGACTGCCTATATGCAAGATTTTGTCATTAAAAGGCAATTTCACAAAATTTTTCATGGGGTAAATTTGACGACTTCAATCGAACTTTGCAGGTGGAATAAAACAGCATCGTCTCTACTCGGCCACTGTGATGACTGCACAGTATAACTGCTATTGACTTCCTGTTTTACTATACTTGTCTCCTGTGAAGAAAAAGATAAATTATTTTGGCTCACTTTGGCCACCATGGCACACTGCGTACTGTACTGTTCCTGTGAAAAGGAGAAAAAAAAAAGAAAATTAGTGATACTTACTGTTACAGTAGTGCTGCAGGTTGTGCTGTTTATTGGCTGGTATGTGCCACTGAGATGGTGCAGGAAGACATTGCATAACTCCTTTCTGTTTCCTGAGGGCTGTCTGGCTTTAATACTGCCTTCATCAGTCGTCCATGTGAATGGTGAAACCTACAGGGAGACAAAAGGAAAGAAAGAAAGAAAAGCATTTTAAAGTCTTGATGAGTAAAGTGTAAGGTATTTTGTCCTCTGTGAGGTTGGAGACTGGAGTCACCCACCACCACTGAGGATAAGAAATATGAGCAACAGTGAAAGTGACTTACCATCACAGCAGACAAAGACAGGCCTTGCTGGAGCTGAGGTCTTGCTGCCTTGATGAGCTGGCTGGCTGGTGGGTCTGCTTGAGTATCCTGTCGTACAGTTTCAGATTGGACTGATGCATCAGAGTAGTGATGCCACCATCTCCAGTATCGATTCTGGATTCTCTGCAAAGTGTTTTTAGCTGCTCCACATAATGTGGATTGCCAGTTCCAAATCCAGTAATTATTTCAGAGCGAACACTGTATTCATTTATATGAGTTTTTAAGTTAGAGAGTTTTGCAACTGTACCATAGGACAAAGCCAAACAGTATTCCCCAAGGTCAGGACAATTTTTGCATCAGTGTGGAAGTGGTGGCCCATACTGTTTGTGGCTGTATAGGTCCCAAGAAGGCCACAGGAGGAGAAGAAGGCAGTGCTGTGTCTTGCTGACTGCAGCAAGCATTCTCTCTAGATATCACATTCAGGTGGTGGAGGCAGGTAATCGATAAGGCACAAGGCAACCGCAGCACAACTATTGGGGATGGGGAACAGTAAAAAAGTAACAGAATTGTGAATCATAAAGTGAATGATCATATTGATGTGTGGAAAGAAGGGAATCAACACATCTTTTTTGTGCTTCCTCCTAACTGAGTAAGCAGCCCTCACAGCATTCTAGACTGGAGCTGTCACCACAAGGGAATTTTCTCTCCATTATTGCTTCATCCACCTTGGTGGTAGAAGACAATTTGCTAATGCTGACGACACCTTGCTCTTCATCTTCATTACAACCACCACCACCTCCATGTGGTAGGAACATGGACATGATTGTCTTGTGTGTGAATGTGCCCTTCATTCATTTTAATAAATTCGAGCAAGCCAACATTTTTGGTGAAAGATTGGTGCACCTGTCTCACACAATGGCCCTAGCCAAACTGAATACAAGCTTTACACTGACATTTAAGGGTGAGCAGCTGAGGTATTTCATTGCAACCAAGGTCAGTGCTGACACTCAGTGACTTTGATGCTCCAGTATAGCAAGTGCTCGTTGGTGGTGGTCAGGTGCCTTGTGTCCACAAGTATGCATCTATCATGTGTTGCACTTGCTCGCAGTCCTGCTGCCTCATCAGCCTCCTCCTCTTCCTCCTTCTTTTCTTCCATGACTTCAACTTCTACCTGATCTAAGACATCCCAAATGGGATTTGGCAGTTTCTCTTTTAACTTGCATTTTTTCTCAGCTCGCTTCCCATGCGAGGTGGTGGTAGCAACACACAGTCTCTGTGGAGTTTGATTTTGTGCCTTAGATAATTGTGTCTTTAGTATCTGTGACCCATGTAGCCTTCCTATAAGAAGACTGGTCAACTTTTGGACCTGATGATGCCCACCTTCAAGTACTGATGACAGCCCATGTTTATAGCATGGGTCCAGCATGGTGTCAATCACAAAATCTTTAGACACAGAATGTCAGAAATATGTGTATTGCAGTCTAAGACCTGGAGAATGTGTTCCACTAAGGCACAACTTCCAGTGTCACCACCTGCCTCCAGCACTTAGATACAAACATATGAACATACAAAGAAGCCAGCAGAGGAAGGCCATTTGGTCTATCAAGTCTGCTCATATTTCAGGGTCCACAGCTTGAGCTAATGTCTGCCCTCCATCCCTTCCCACTCCTCCCATCCTCCCTACCCATGATCCTTACCGTCCCCCATGCCTATCCCAGCCTCTCTTAAATCTGTCCACTGTCTTCAATGAGATGACCTCTTCCAGCAGCGCATTCCAAGTGTCCACCACTCTCTCTCTCTGCGAAGAAGTGCTTCCTGACCTCCTTCCTAAACCTCCCACCCTCCAGCTCTAGACTGTGCCCCCTTGTGTTATGGTTGCCACTCAGCTTAAAGAGACTCTCCTTATCAACCTTATTTATCCCTTTCAAGTACTTCAGTGTCCCAATCATGTCCTCTTTCTCCTGTCTTCCAGGAAGTACATGTTCAGTGCCCTAAACCTCTCCTCATATGCTCTTACCATGCAGACTGGCTATCATCTTTGTAGCCCTCCTCTGGACCTTCTCCAGCAGGTTAATGTCCCTTTTGAGGTGTGGGCACCAGTACTGAACTCCATATTCTAGATGCAGCCTTACCAGTGACCTGTACATGGGCAGTATAACCTCCTCTCTCTCCAACTATTAATCCCCCCTAGATATGCATTCCAGCATCTTGTTTGCCTTTGCTGCTGCTTTCTTGTACTGCGTGGAGTGCTTCAGGTCACTAGTGATCATTACTCCCAGGTCCTTCTCCTCCTCTGATGCAGATACTCGGACTCCACCAGGTAGTACTCTGTCCTGGAATTCTTGGTCCTAATATGCCTAACGTTGCATTTCTTGGCATTGAAGCCAAGCTGCCAGATCCTGGACCACTTCCCCAGCTTTTCCACTTGCCAAACATTCACCGGTGTCTACCCATGTGGAAGTGGAATTGACTGATACAGGCAGTGCACCACTTACTGTCTGAGCTGCATGTCTGAATGGCCTGAGAATCATGATCAGGTGGTAAATTTGGTGCCAATCCTTTGTTGTCAGAGACATGGATACTCCAGCTCTGTCATGGTTTGTATGTAGCAGCAGATATTTAGATATGGCTTAAGATTGCTTGTGCAACTGCTCGATCATGTACAGTGTTGAGTTCCATCTGGTGACTAACTCCTTGTCTCCTTAGGTGTGCTACTACCACTGCTAAACACTTGGTAAACACCCTTGGAGCAGAGACAAGGCCGAAAGGCATGGCTCTGAACTGTTAGTGGCCTGATGGCAATCTGATCATGAGGTACTTTCTGTGTGATTGCCTTATAGGGATGTGGGAGTAAACGTCCTTTAAGTCCAAAGATGCTAGCCCCGTCCCCCTTCCTGAGTGTAGGGAGGATGGTAGCAAGAGTGACCAGTTTAAAAGTCTGAGATCCATCATAGTAGGCACACAAATCACCCTTCAGCACTACCCCCTGCTATTGGGGATGTCTCCCATCTGGCCACTCTCCCCATTACAGCAAAGCATGGGTACTAGCTGTAGTCATGGAGGTGAAAAGGGCTCTCCTGTTAAAATGGAGGAACCCCTCACCCCCTACAATTTCACACTGGCATGTGGCTATAGCTAGACTGGCCATCTTTGAGAGACTCACAGCAGTAGCCAATGGTAAACTGGCTGGTTATCACCGTAAGTGGGATGCATACTTGCACTCGCATATCTGTATGGTTGTACCCCTGTTGCAAAACCCCCTTGTTGGTTAAAGATGGGCTAGGATAACAGACAGGGTCCCCCCCTTTTCCAAAGGGAGCTCATGCTTTTGTTTCCCACCACTGCAAGCTGTGTTTCCTGATTATCTCCCACCTCACCTGCTACTCCTCGGATAATTTTCCATTTCTTGATTTGGTTTCTACTCCTACCAATAGTAGGCCAGTCTAGTTTATCTTGACTAACTGCTTTTTAACTTATCACTTTTAAGGTGCGCCTATGCTACTTATAATATGATGTTGATAGGCAATGTAAGGTATAGATGGTTTTTGAAATCTATTATGTAATTTCAGATGCATGAAGATAAGCTGTTTCTTTCTTAAGTCAGGTACATTGACACATGATGTATAGCCTGGTGGAAAGCTAATGTCTGAATGTAATTGGACTGGCTTATTGTTGATGTAGATGGTACTGTTATATGTACTTTATCAATGCTGTGTTAAGCTTGAAAATTAATAAAATGTTACATGATAAAAAAAAGAAAAGTGTGGAAAACTGTTGGTAGCAAAAGGAAAATTGTGCTCTAGATGTTGGAAATGCTTTCTTGTGAACTGAGAGACTTGTGCGTAATGGCCATGAAAAATGGTTGAAATGGGCTCCCACTGTGGAGTCAGTTGAAAAAAGAAAAAGCTTGGTTTTGCAGTTTAAATTTGCCTGCTCGACAATCGCCGTGAGGAGAAGAGCACGAGAGGAAAGAAGCTTTTTTTTTTGAAGTCCCTGGTTACCATGCCCCATATTATTTCCAAATTGTATCAGACTCTACTATTGGAATTATACCGAAATTATGAATGTCAGTGTATGTATAATATTGGCAATGGGTTTTTCTAGCTATACCACTTAACTGGTCTAGAGTTTGGAAATATACTTTTAGTTACATAACCCAAGACTGGCCTCAACTGACTCAGTTTTTCTTATTGCATAATTTATAGTATACCCCTCAAAAACTGGCCAAAATGGGGAGGTCCACTTCAGCCCTTGTACTAGATGCGGCTCTGGGGAAGGGTCCTTGTTGCATATTTTTTGGGAGTGTCCTCTGGGTTCAGAAATTATGGACTCACACCAAAATAGCATGGACCCACTTTTGGGACTTCAAGATTATTTTGTCCCTGAGCTATGTGTCATATGTGATCTTCACTCTGTTCCAGTTAAGGAACAAAACTATCAGATCATGATGATATCCCTAACATTGAAAAGGTTAATATTACACCATTGGACTGACCAACGGAACTTAAAATATGTGGTGCCTAAAAGTAATCTTCGTCTGGAGAAACTCATAGCCAGTACACAACATAAGATTATTAGTATATGATAAAATGTGGTCTGAATGGCATACACTTTATGCTACATCTAGTTGACTGTCCCTTATACCCTGATCTTCCAAGTGTCTACTTTTCACTTTCATATATAGCCCTTTTGATTGGTAAGTTTTATATTTATTTTACTATTTTTTTCATTACTTTAGTCACTTTGCCCTTTGTGTTTTATTTAATTTAGTGCTGATGTGTAACTTCCTTTGGTTAGCACACTTGCTATTTCTATACATAGTTTTTATGGTATTTGTTAGTTGTCATCATCATTTTTTCCAATATAAAATAAACTAAATTTAAAAAAAATAGACACAAATTGAAGTATGAATCAGTAGAAGTAGAAAGACTTGAGAAAGCTATCTAGAAATGTTGTCAATGTGCAAATAAGCTGTATTATAGAATTATGAAAAGAGATAATATGTATACAACAGTCTACTTTATTTTATTAAGGAAAACTTATTTAGGAAAGAGCTATACAGGCTGAATAAGGAGCAGCGCAAACGTCATTATTTGAAAATGGGACATGACACTTAATTTTGATGACTCTGTAC
This sequence comes from Neoceratodus forsteri, assembly GCA_016271365.2. Classification (NCBI taxonomy): domain Eukaryota; kingdom Metazoa; phylum Chordata; order Ceratodontiformes; family Ceratodontidae; genus Neoceratodus; species Neoceratodus forsteri. The sequence goes on from CM028137.1 coordinate 49,655,926, forward strand.
CCTCCTAACCAGTTATTTAGAATAGACTAAAATGTTTAGTAAGGATCTGTTATTGTAAGAAAGGAAAGAGCAGGGTTGGGAAAAGGGAAGAAAACAGAATATTTAGGTTTAATATTTGATAACTAGAGTACAGGTCTGACAGGTAATGGTTTGTCATAAACTATAAAGCCTAATAGGGAACTTTTTAAGCTAGTTTAATTTGTCAGTTTTTGTTTCTGTCTCACAAAGAGTAGGGAGTGACCAACCACTAGAAAACATCACAGTAAGGCACAAGAGTACAGGGACTAAGAGAGAGAGAGCACATTCAACTTAAAAATAAAAAATAAATAAAAAGGGGGTAAAGAGTTCTGTATGATGTTACTCAAGTATAATTGCAAGCACTCCACTTTTAGTTTTACCAAAGGAACAAACCACAAAAGATTTATAATAAGACTTAAAAAAAACAACAAAAGTAAGTAAAACCACTTTAAAAGAATTTCATTAAATTGATAATAATGGAAAAATGAACATGCAGTTGACAAAGGAAATTAAGACGTATGGCAGCTAGGATAGTCAGACATATGGCAGCTAGGATTCAATGCAGAAAAGTGCAAAATAATGCACCTGGGAAACAAGAACCCAGGGGAAGAATACACAATGGGTGGGGAGGTAGTAACAACAACAAAACAGGAACGGGACCTGGGGGTAATCATATCAGATGACCTTAAGGTTGAAGCAATGTGAGAAGGCAGTAGGGAGGGCTGGGGTATACTGGGATGTATAGGAGAGAGCATCAGCAGCAGAAAACAGGAAGTTGTTATCCCTCTGTACAGACAGTTGGTGAGACCCCATCTGGAATACTGTGTCCAGTTCTGGAGACCCCATCTCACAAGGACATAGACAGGATAGAGCAGCCCAGAGGAGAACCTTCAAATGGTGCATGGTCTGCAAGCCATTATGAGGAGAGACTAAAGGAGCTTAATATGTATACCCTTGAGGAAAGAAGGGAGGTGGGACATGATAGAAACTTTCAAGTACCTCAAAGGAATCAACAAAGTCCAAGAGGGTAGCATCTTTCAGAAAAAGAGACTTGCAAGAACAAGGGACACTGATTTAAAGATAGAAGGAGGGCGGTTCAGGGGCAATGTGAAGAAGTATTATTTCACAGAGGAGGTGGTGGATGCATGGAACAGCCTGAGGAAGTTGTGAGGTCCTAAATCTGGGAGGGAACTAAAGAATGCATGGGACAGACATGAGCAATTCTTGTGGGGGCAGGAAAGATATGGCTGTTGGTTAACTAGGATCTGCGGCCTATCCTGTAGGTAGGGAAATGGGCAGACTAGATGGGCCTAGCAGTCCTTATCTGCTATCAAAGTCTATGTTTCTATGTTTAAGCTCATTTGCATGGCATTGAGTGATCGGTGAGACTACAATCAGTCCCGCCCACAAGCCAGCTCTAAAGCGACTGCACAGTATTCGAGAGGGAGAGTGAGTGCAGTGGTGAACTGGCTTACCAGGAGGAGCGTTGCGGTGACTGAAAGTGATGTAAAAAGACTTACATTAAATGGAAGAGATTTTCCATTTGGTGCCAGAAAAAAAGAAATAGACTGCTGCCAGGCTGGCTTGTCAGTCATCCTAGAGTATATGGCATGCCTTCTTTTTCTCTGCCTTAGGCCTTCCACCCTCAAAATACACTTAGCAGCTGTCTCTGCTTACCTCTCAGCTGGTAAGGGGTCATCTCCAGCAGCTAATTAAGTGTTTAAGAAGTTATTCAAGGGTTTCATGCATTTGTATCCCTCTCATAGGGAACACACCCCAGCATGGGTACCTCAATATGTAAATTGGCCATCTAATGCAACCACCATTTGAAACCATGTCTTCATGACAGCTGAAGCAGCGACATAGAAAACAGTGTTCCTGGTAGCCATCACTTCAGTTAGGAGGACCAGTGTGCTCCAGGCCTTGGCCACTGAGCCAGATTACATATCAGTCCATAGGGTCAAGGTAGTCTTCAGCACTAACAGAAAATGTCTGCTCAGGGTGGGGTCGGACTTCCACTGACTCAGTCCATTACTTTACTGGTCATTTTTACTGACCACTGTAGTTCAGGGGAATGAGACTGCACAGCCTAGATGTCAAGAGAGCTAACAGCTACTACTTGGATCACACAGAGGGCCCCAGATAGGATAGCACTCAGCTCTTCCTAACCTAAGGAGAAGTGGGAAAATGCAACCTTGCCTCACAGAGGTCTATTGCCCACTGGATTGTTGCTTGTATTCAGTTTGGCTACAGCAAAGTAGATAGAGAAATCCTGCAGGCCTAAAAGATCTCTCTACAATTGGTTCAGCTGCCTCAGTAGCAGCTGCAAGGGATATACATTTGTTGGAAATTGGTAAGTCAGCTGCCTGGAAAACAGTCCACACCTTTACCAAATACTAAAGCCTGGATACCCAGGTCAGAAGTGATGCTGGGTTTGGCACAACAGTACTGCAGATCCTGTTTCCTGAATAGTTCTCTACCCTCCTCCAAAGGTACTTCTTGGGTAGTCTACATATATCAGAATACAGTAAGATTTCCTAGGGTTTGAAGAAAACATTACTTACAATAGTAATCGTGTTTCTGCTAAGGGAATCTTACTGTATTCTGAGCTCTCACCCTGCCTCCCCTTCTAGAACCTACAGGCACTGCAGCACAGCTGTCCATGTTGTTGTAAACCCTTGAGAGGTTCAGTTGTTGGGCTTAGTGATGTGAGTTTTAGTGTTGCCCACATTTTTAGTCGAAGGGGATTGTTGTTAATTATTTATTTAATTGATAAAGTTAGTATAGATAGCTCATTAGTATTATGCTCCCTAAGACTCTGACAGTTGTAGAATGTTTACCAGGGACAGTGATTTGAAAACCAAGCATGAGCCTAGCATTCCATCATTAGCCTAGGTTACATAGATACATAGACAGTGTCGGCAGATAAGGGCCTATGGCCCACCCGGTCTGCCCATTTAAGTTTGTAAGTTCAGTTTATGTTTTCCAGGAAGTCTTTTGCCCCTTACCCCTGATCTCCAGAATTCCTTTATGTCTATCCCATGCATTCTTAAATCCCGTGATTGTTTCAGCCCCCACCACTTCCTCTGGCAGGGTGTTCCACTTGTCCACCACCCGTTCTGTGAAGAAATTCTTCCTCACGTTTCCTCTGAATAGATCCTCCTCCAACTTCATCCCTTGCCCTCTAGTCCTGGAACATCTTTTTCGCTTAAAAATAATGCATTCCTGCACCCTGTTCCTCCCTGTAAGATACTTGTATGTCTCTATCATATCCCCTCTCTCCCTCCTCTCCTCCAGGGAGTACATGTTCTCCCTATTCTATTCTATTAACCATTTCAGCTTAAGGGCAGTACAATGAAAGGACAATACTGCATATATCAGAATACAGTAAGATTCCCTTAGAAGAAACAAGATTACTGTCGCAAGTAACATTTTCTTATGGGCCTCTGCCTAATCTGCCTTCCGCCCTTGATCTCCAAGCTTACTTGGTCAAGATTGCTCTTCCTACCTTGACAGAACCTCATCAGGCATGCCTTACATAGCCGTTATCGCAACAAGAAATTTTAGACACCATAAAAGCTATGACTTGATATGGGTCCAGGGCCAGATGGCCCTACTCCTAATTTTTACAATGTTTTTGCTGATGAATGAGTTCATTTGTTGCACTGGTTCTTTCTTTCCTTATATGACCAGGGCATTTCAGATGGTAATTTTCTTGAAGTCATGATTGTTTTGTTGCTTACACTGGGTAAGCCCTCTGATAATGTTGCCAGTTGCTCTCCTATCTCACTTTTGAATTATGATATCAAAAGTTTGGCTAAACTACGATTAATGCAGTCTGGGTGGGGTTTAAAACCATGAACAAGTTGGCTTTATGCCACCATTTTCCTCAATTTGACCATTTATTCAAATGATCCCATATTTTCTCCGTGTCCAGGGAGTCTGGTATTCCCATGGGCCTGGTTTCCCTGAGCATGAACAAAGGATTTGACAGGGTTAACTGTGCCTATTTGCTTGTTACCTTAGAGTAATTTTCCTCCCCGCTTCTATTCCTTCAGTGGCTTAGGGTCCTGTATTCATGTCTGAGCACCAACATTTATTGTAATGGGGTATTTTCCTCAACATTTCCCTAATTCTCTGGGAGTCAGTAAGGGTGCCCCTCATCCACCTTGTTATTCAACCTATACAGTATTTAGAACCCTTGCTGCAAAAATGTAAGAGTAACCCCCATCTGACAGGTTTATGAAAGAAGGTTCAAACTTGTGGGAAAGAGACCCGCACCTATGCCAAGGCAGCCACGGAGACACAAAATCTTCCAGGAATACAGTCACTCCAAACCAGGGCATAAATACTGGAAATGGCATATCATGAGAGAGTTCTTCTCAATAAAGTACTGATTCTTTAATACAAAAATGATTTAAAACATGGTGGTCACAGTAAGATACATACAACTGCTTCCTCCTAGTACTTCCTGTTACAATGTCCTACATCACCTGATGTGTTTCGCATGCCAGTGCTTTTTCAAAGGTAAGTAGGATGTAGACAAAAGCCCTTAATAAAGAGTGATAGTGTTTAAAGTGATATTATACACCTAATAAGAAAAATCACACCAACCTCGAACACTGTGCAAAATTGCAAGGAAGTAATTTCATCAGGCAATGCATTATATATAGAGAATAAAGAATGGGGGAGTGTGTGTTATGAGAATTTAATGCACACGCTAGGTGTGGGATGCTACATAAACCCGAGGTTGAAGCCGAGGAGTTTATGAAAGCATCCCACACCGAGGGTGTTCAATAAATTCTCATATGCAAACTCTCCCATCTTTTATTTTTTATAATTTGCTGGTGAGCAATTTTTTTCCAGTCTGAGTGCTGTGACACTGACACACACACACACACACACACACACACACACACACACACATGCTCACACACTCCCTTCCTCCTTTTCAGTCCCCCTGCACCCCCACCCATTTCACCGTCAGTCTAGTTTTTGAGGGCACACTGCAGCAGCCCCCACACAGCAGCCCTAAATGCAGTAGCACTTTCCACCTTCCACCCCAGATTCTAGAGCTGTCCCCTCCCCATTTCCTGACCCGCTCCCTCTTGTCCCTTTGCAGCCACACAACAGTACAGCAACCTCCAGGTCACACTTTAAAAATAATTAATTTTTATTTTTGTTACAGTTCAATTTGCAATTGTGAGGGATTACGCTAACCTCTTGCTATACAGAGTCAGCCATGGACCGCCCCCACTGTCAGTGTACCTCATGGTCATCATTGCCTGAAGCTGGCAAACCACAGGATCAACCAGAAAATTTGAAAAAAATGTAATGGTAGGATTAGTGGTAGGATCAACCAGATAGCCAAAAAATTATTTTGAAAAGGTGAGAGTTGTGGTGGTGGCTCCTTGCTAATAAAGACACGGAGCCGCCATGTTTTAAGATTTGTTTATCCCACCCACACAGAAAATGGAAGCCAGTCAGGGACTGCTCACTTCTACCAGACTAAGAGTGTGAACACAGTTATTATGGCAAATATCAACTGCTTGAGACCATTGAAATAGTTGCTCACCAGTAGTTATATTCATATACTCTATGGCTCAGATATTCAAACTGCGCTCAAAACGAGCGCAACAGCAGGAGCAAGCACAAACCAGTTGCGCAAATGTGCAACAGGTGCGATATTCAAACATGGAGCAGAGCAAATTGCGCAAGCAACCAACGTCTGAATATCGAACATACTGCGCCATCGCGCAACCAGGAAGGAGAAGCTGAGCCAAAATGTTGCGCTATGGAGCAACCAGGGCAGCTCAGCTGAGCATTCCAGAGCTGCCATAGCGCAAGCAGAGTCCCCCCCCAGAGCAATGGAACTGCACATCCAGGAGGCAGGCTAGGGCTACTGCCAGCCATGCCACACATGGACACAGGAACACACTGCAGAACCCACCACACCTGCACACCCCAAGCACAGCATCACTGGGGTGTGACGGATGATCTACTGGCCCATGGGGACAAGCCAACACAGCAAGCGGAGCTGTGACACCCCAGCACAACCACTGGCATGCTGAGAGTGCCACACACAGGGGGTTGACAACCACAGTGCACAGCAGCCCCCCGTACGCCTAGCACACCCTGCAGTATGACCCCAAGACACCACCTATGTGCAGTGACTGGCACTGCAGAAAACCATGCATCCCCCCAGCACATGTCAACCCCGTGCAGCACAGAAGCCTACAAGCCAGACACACCCTGTGCACATAGCAGTGGGTGGCAGCAGACGGCAAGACCAACAGAAAGTCACTGCCATGCTGGAGATACCTCCCCATGCACACACACGCACACACTCGCACACACACCAAGGACCAGACCACCCCAGATGGCATGTACACCCCTGCAACTGAGCACCCATAGCCAGCTGCAAATCAGAGACCAACACAGTATTCATATATCAAAATAGAAATGTATATTGAAAATATTAAATAACAAAAACAAGAGAAACTATTTACAAGGGAGGGGACGGGTACAAGGTAGGGGTGTTCAAGGGGGAGGGATTAAAAACTTGGAGAGGGAAGGCAGGGTGGTAGGGATGGGAGAAGTGGGAAGGGTAATGATGGCTATGGCCCAGCCGGCTGCTGGTCCTCCCTCTGCTGGCGCACCATCCTGTGCCTTCTCCGCTGACGTCCATGGCGCTGGATGGATTGCAGGATTGCCTGGTTCTCCATCCCCAGTTGTATGAGGCCCCGAACATCACGAGCAATCCTTCTGAGAACCTCGAGGCCTAGGAAAATGGGAACACAGTCAATGGCTGTGACTGACCACAACCCTGAACACCACCCAACCTGCAAGCCATATAGCCCAATGTCCCACACCTTTGATGGCATGCACCCACCACAGTGAACATGCACATAGCCCATCAGAAACAGGCGGGCACCAGCTATGCGCAAGATTACTGCACACACACACTGCCCATGTCCATCACAGCACAAACAAGGCTGTCCAGTGATGTGGCAATGTGGTGCGATGCCAGTTACACAGCTATGTGCCCAGTACATGCCTGGACCACCAGTGGCGCACACACAGGCGTGCTGTGATACTGGACAGTGACGCATGTCACCTGTGTCGTACCTACATACATAGATACATAGACAGTGTCATCAGATAAGGGCCTATGGCCAACCCAGTCTGTCCATATGAGCTTGTAAGTTCACTTTGTTTCCCTAGAGTCTGTTGCCTTACCCTGATCTCCAGAATTCCTTCATGTCTGTCCTTGCATCTTGAAATCCGTGATTGTTTCAGCCCCACCACTTCCTCTGGCAGGGTGTTCCACTTGTCCACCACCCGCTCTGTGGAGAAATCCTTCTCCATGTGTCCTCTGAATCGTCCTCCCTCCACCTCATCCATTCCCTCTAGTCCTGGAACATCTTTTTCACTTCAAAAGTGTGTCCTGCACCTGATCCCCTGTAAGATACCTGTATGTCTCTATCATATCCGTCTCCCCCTCTCCTCCAGGAGTACATGTTCAGTTCCTTCAACCTGTCGTCCATAGGACCCGTGATGCAAGCCATACACCATCTTTGTTGCCCTCCTCTGAACCTCCCTGCCCACTCTATGTCCTTACGTGAGGTATGGTCTCCAAGTATACACTGTACTCCAGGTGGGGCCTCTAACTATGTCTTGTATAGTGGAATTATGACCTCCTCTGTCCTGCAAGGTTGTATTGTGCAGGGCTAGTGGACTTCCCACCCCCCAACATGCAGTAGCATCCATGAAGTCATGATACTCACATTGCTCAAGCAGCTCTGTCTGCTGCTGTTGCCTTGCTGTTGTGCCACGCGTTGCAGCTGCTGCATCCGGGGCGACTCCTGCTGCCACCGGGGCTCTGGCACGCCCCCCTCACCCCGCCCTCCATCCTCACATACCGGCCTGTGGGAGACATATGTTGAGACAAACATCAGTGTGACTCAAAAGCAGACTGCTCCTGCCCCAGTGAGTGCCTGCCCACACAGCCATAACCATCCAGCCAGCACAGCTGCACACACTGACACAGCCACCGTGTCCGAGCCGTCACCTATGCACAGCCACCAAAGCACACACACCCCTACAGAGATATGGGTACATAGATGGTACACTCACCCTGGCTAGGCACCACGCCCGCCTGGCGCGTGCCGCAGCCTGGCCAACATGTCGGCTGCCTCTGGCGGAGTCACTGTGCAGGTGCCGCGCTGCTCAGCAGACCGGCCCGTCAGTGACCCCACCGGAATCAGTGGCCACATGCTGCCACACCTGTGTTCTTGCTATGGTGAGGGAGTCTCACCATAAGTGCATTAAAGTGGGGCTCCACCAGGGCCACCAGGTTAGCCCACCTCAGTGGGCTCAACACACAGCCCTCCTCCTAGCTATCTTAGCCAGTTTACAGCAGGCAATATGGCGCACTGCTGCACCACAACCCACGTGGAGATGTTAGAATAGCACCACAGGCTCCAGTCATGCTGTTCGAACAGCGCCGTCTCTTCACACAAGCGCTGTTACCAGACGCAACAAGGAGACAATGCACATGGCATGAACAGCGCCAGGGGCAAAGGGCATACACAAGGTCATGGCAATGGCAGCAAGGCTCGCCACAGCACCATCTGACGTATAGGTATCTCTGCGACCCACCAGCTGCGTACCAGTGCACAGTGGACTGCTGCGGTAATGCCACAGTGCCATATAGTAGCCCGTGATGTGAGCGCCACTGGCACAATGGTGGCCATAGCCTGAATTGCCTATCGCGCTCAGCACGTCTGCAGCGTGACAGATGCATGCGTAAGCTATCTGGGCATGCGCAATGCAGTGTACCACGCAGGCACAAATCTGCACCATTGGCTCAGCCGACTCTTCCGTATTGCGCAAAGTGCAAATTCGCGATATTCAGCCGACACATGCAAATCATCTGATCAGCCATTCAAAGGCACAGTGGCACGATTTGCATGTCATTAAAGTTGCTCCACTTCTAATTTGCATGTGTTGCGCTATAAATATGCGACAGTGGGCTGTGCTGGCCAGATTCGATTACTGCAGGTAAGAGGTGAGTTACATGCTGTGTGATGTTCAGGACAATTCTCATGGGCAAGGGTGTCTGAAGATGGTAAAAGCTGAGGGGGCTGAGAATCAAAAGGACACTTATAAAGGAACAAAGGCACTTTTTCTACTAGTTTTTGCCATACAGAAATAAAGCGTGGAGGGCTCCACCCTCCACCCCGGTTCGGCACCTATGCTCATGGGGAAATGCTGTAGACTGCACAGTGACAGGTGTCCACTTCCACCCATGCAGATCACCATGACCGAGCAAGGACAAGGTGAATGTGAGGGCGGTGGGCGTGGGAGGCCCAACTTCACAGTGGCAGAGGCGGAGGCCTCTTCCAGGCTTACCTGGAAGATGAGCCACTACTGAGTGGAAGGAGGCACCCCTCAGTCCCGTGCAGCTGCATGGGAGGGGGTAGCTCGGGCCATTAACCTGCAGCGGAGCTACCGGCGCTCCGTGCAGGAATGCAGAAAAGATGTGCGGACTGACCGAGGAGGCTGAAGGAGAAGGTGGCAGCCTTCAGGGCAGCGATGCTGGCACTGGTGGGGGCCGCCAGTGGTGTTGCAGCTGACTCCAACTGAGGAGACACTGGTCACAGCCATGCAGCCGAGTGCCATTGAGGGCATACCAGGTGGAGGATTCCAGACAGGTGGAAGCCCATCACTGCACGGTATGACATGGTGGTGGTGTTTGGAGGGGTGGTGGCAGTTGTTCACATGCACTCACATGTACTCTCTTTCTGTTACAGATCCTGTTCGTCTTCAGGAGATGGTGGTGGTGGGTTCAGACAGTGATGTGGACCTGCTGGACATGAAGGAAGGACCATCCACCTCCACCACCAGCCAGCAGGCACTGCAGCAGCATGCATGCTGGGCCAACAAATCTGGTGCCAGTGATATGGGTGCGGGGGGTGCACAGCCTGTGTCTCAGCAGTCTGGCATGCAAGCATCCCAGCATGCTGTGACCATGGCAGTAGCATGTACCTGCACCATTGATTATAGAAGGCCTGCAATGGGCAGTGATAGGTGTGTGTCCCATGACAGACACACGGCAGGCCAGCACGTGCTCCTGGGCCTTTCTGGTTCAAACATGTGTACCAGCATGCTGGCACAGTCCCAGGCTGTGCCTGTCAGCACCAGGTGGGGCAGCACGGTGGCTGTGCAGGTGTTTGGCACTGTTGCCAGCGGCGGTGGAACAGGTGGACCTAGGGGCACAGCGGTTGGAGGGCAGCAGCAGCAGTCACACACCAGGTCTGGGGGTACAGTGTCAAGCAGTGGCACATGTCCACTGCCCTTTGATCTGCCCATACCTGGTCCTGGCAAACAGTGCCCACCCTCAAGGGGTGCTGTGCATCAGGACTGTCCACACCCTGGGGGTCACGATGCCATTGGGGCACTGTACCCATTGGACATGCACACCCACCTGCTGCAGGAATCAGTACAGCTTCAGGGGTGGGTTGCAAGATCCATGGAGGCACTGTCTGTGTCCGTGGAGCAGCACAGCAGGGAGTGTGCTCAGGACCGAGCCGAGCTGGTCCATATGCGGACGGATGTGACCGCCGCCATTGACAGGCTGACCCAGGCAGTGGTCTCTGTCGTGGACACATTGGGCACACAGTCAGGTGCCCCTGTACCACACACCCCACACAGTGCACTCTCCACTCCCCATTCCCGGTGTCGTGCGACACCAGGTCTGTCGACGCTGGGTTCTGCTGTGGGCATCCCGGGCACCCCTGGTGCACATTTATTCGGCATGCTGCAGACCCCTGTGCAGGGCAGGTCGTGTTCGCACAGTGGGACCCCTGGTGGTGCAACAGTGCCACCCCATGTGGCCCCTGCTCAGCCTGCCCGTGCTGTTGGGTCATGGCGGGGCCGCACATGCATCCATGGTGGCCGTGGGACAGTGCTACATGACTGAGCTGTCTCCCAGTGCGGGCCCTGTCTAGTGCTGCCATGTGTGCAATGTGTGTCATGGTGGGCAGTGCACTGCTGGGTGCTCTGCTCACCACGCCGACACACGGACCACCTGCACACCCTCCCAACTGCTGTCCACAGGTGCGTGTGCATGGTGATGCCTGCATTGCACTGTACACCAAGGTGCAAGGGTGCCCAGGTTCTGACACACGTACTTGGACAGTACAGGTGGTGGGGGTGGTCGGTGGTGCTGTGTGTTAGCAATGTCATTTCTGCAGTGCTGTGCATCTGCCCATGTATGCTCTGTGCCTGGTGTGTGTGTGTGTGTCCATATGAGTGCTCACCCCTCCCTGATGGTGTGTTGGTATGCCTGGACCCTTCCACTCCCCTGACCTTCATGCACCCCTGGTGTGTTCCCCTGTGTGCCTGTAGTTTGCGCATGGACAGTGTTGCTTGCACATGTCCCCTTGACTTACTTGTGTTGTGCATAGTGCTCTTCTGTAATGGTGTCCCGGTGCAGCTGGGCCTGCCGGATCAGTCGGGGGCCCCTCCATCCTGGGGGGGCTGCTCATCACCATCATCACCGGTGCCACTGGCGTCCCCATCGCTGTCCCCCTCTTCGACCTGTATGGCTATCCCATGGTCTTTGGCCATGTTGTGCAGGAAGCAACAGGCCAGGAATATCCCACAGGCCTTTTGGGGCTGTACTGTGAGGCACCCCGGAGGTGTCCTGAGCATCGGAAGCATGCCTTGAGCATCCCAAACACCCGCTCTCTGATGATGTTCGTGTTGCGGCATGTGCCTCATTTGTAGCATAGCTGCGCTGGGGTGCGTGGGCGCGCGGTGCAGTGTGAGCAGCCAGGGACAAGTGGGCATCGCAGTCACCTGTGTGGAGATAGTGAAGAGCAGTGTCATGTTCAGGTCCGTATTGGCCATCTCTGTGTGCCACTACCATGGCACCTGTGTCATTCCCACCCTTGCCCAGAGTTTGTATTCCATACATGTGTACTCACCCACTAGATGACCTGTGGGGATGTCCCCACTCTCGAATTGATGGCACAGTGCAGACTGATACCATATGAGAGGCATCATGTGCTCCACCAGGTGTGTGGCACAGACATTGATTATGCACCAGTGGCATCACACACCATCTGGCAGTTGACACTGGAGAATCCCTTCGGTTCCGATATGCTGGCCATCGGGGCCAGGTGGCGTGCAGATGGCCACATGGGTGCGATCTATGGCCCCTAGCATGCCAGGCATTCGTGCTACCCTGTTGAACTCCTGCATGTTTGCTGTGCGGCTCTGCGCGGTGCTGGGGAAATGGATGTACTCCGCGGCGTGGCAGCACGTGTGCTGAGGAATTGGGTGAGGATGTGTGATGTGGCCGACTGTGTGATGCCTGTGGTGTTCCCTGTCGGCCTCTGGAGGTGTCCGTGGCGAGCAGGCACATGCAGGCTGTCACCTTGGTCTCCACCGACAGGCGTGACTCCGTCGTGAGGTGCCTGCATCACATCACTGCACAGCTCACAGAGCCGTCTCAGTATTGCCCTGTTCCGGAGAGTACCGGCCCACGATCTCAACATCTGTGTACAGCTCAAAGCTGACATACAGAGCGCAGTACTGCCTGTCGAGGGCATACCGCCCGGCAGGCCCCTCCGGCCACGTCCCCTGCAGCATGGATTCTCACCCCCTCATTACGGCTTCCATGTGGAAGCTGGCACTATCCATCTCCCTGGCTTCTGCCCCCCCGGCTGCTGTTGCTGTGTTACCCCCGCTGTCCTCACTGCTACTTCCACTGCACTGGGCACCACCCGCTGGCCTCTACATCCTATAGGACACACTGTCCTTGCCTGCCCTTTCAGCTCTGGCTCTGTCTCTGTCTGTCTCTCTCTCTCCCCCACTTGGCAGCCTGCTAGCGTTCTTGCGCCGCTTCCTTGAGCCTTTTTATTTTGGCTCATTTCCGCTAGTGCCCAACTTCCGGCTGCGCCGCTCTTGCACATTGCGCAAGTGTTTGAATATCGCATTGCGCACTTTATGCATGGACCAGCCCCCTTCGGTTGCGCATGCCTTCATTTTCATTGCGCTGTTGCTCAGCATGTTTTCGGGAGCGCAACTGCCTCCTTCTGAATATCGCACAATGGTGCATTTTTGGACTTGCGTACGCGCAACCGTTTGAATACCTGGGCCTATATATTCTAAATGCTTTATAAATATTTAAGCTTTGATTTATATTCTTCAGTGCAATTAATGTCAGTCTATAGCAGCCTGTCCTTATCTTAATAAATACTGCACTCTAATTGACATTTATAGACATCACAGTAAACAGGTTCCAGCTGCCTTAACCACTATCAGGGAATTTGCCCTGTTATCCAGCTACCAGTTTAACCTAGGAAAAACTGTGGTTATGCCCCTAAACTCTGCCATACTTAATTCGGATATTCTTGCATTGGGATTAATTTGGGCTGAAAAAACACTTAAATACCTTGGAATTATTTTTTAAAGAAGTACGGTGCAGCTTAAAAAGATGTATTTCATACATTTTCTGTCTCTCTCTCTCTCTCTCTCTGTATTTCCCCTGAAATTATTCTCTCCTCAGACACTTTTTCCAATATACTCTTACAAGTACTGCCTTATCCTACCAACCTTGTTTACCGGGTACTTTACCCACACCTTGCACAACAATGACAACTGCTTATCTCATACCTCATTCTGTCATCTTGCTCACATTATTTGCACTGGTGGGATATACAGCAGGAGCGTGGCCACTCCTGTTTACTCCATTCTCAGTAGTAAATAATGTATTCTGTGCTAATGGCGCTGGAACCTACGGTCTCAATATAGACTTTAAAGACTTAATAAAGCATGGAAAAATCCTAGCTCCTATCCAGAATGGATCGGTACATAGTAACTCAGCATGGTTCCGTCACAGCTACCCCCACCCTCGTTGCTCCTAACTGGCTACTCCACCAAGTGACAAATATTTGACAACCAACCTGTACATACAAAGGTATATTCTGTTAGATACAAGCAGTTCCAGGAACTTCTAAGAAGGCTGATACTGTTGTTATTACTACTCTCTGGCAATATTCACCCTAACCCTACCCCCCCCACTAGTAGCACCCATTAGTGTAAACAATTCTGGCATGCTCACACTGGCATCCATCAACATCTGCAGCTTACTTGTTAAACTTGATAATCTTTGAGTCTGGGTTAGCCAGCATAATCCCAACATTCTCTCAATTGTGGAGACATAGCTATTGCCCAAGGTATTGGATCCCATCATTCCCTTACCAGGTTACACTGTCTTCAGGCAAGACAGGAATACCAAAAGAGGAGGGGGTAGGGTTACCACCTGTCCTGATTTTCACAGGACAGTCCTGATTTGGGCAGCTGTGTCCTGCGAAAAAACATGAAAAATACTATATGTCCTAACTTTTTTTTTCCAAAAATATTTTCTAATTTTCCACTAAATGTTGCTGAAAACTATAATACCTTAACTAAAATACATTAAAATGATTACAAACAATAGAAGCAACCAAGAAACTACAATGCTTCGCCTTAATTCTGATTATATACAGAAACCAATGTGTTGCACTGGTCGAGGCTACGTACTGTCCTGCGAAAAATCATGTTTCAGTAAGAAATGTCCCACTTTGGGCTTCTTAAAAGGTGGTAACCCTAGGAGGGGGACATGCAATATATCTAAAAGACACACTCATGGAGCATGCTATGCCCTTGCCCAACTTAGGAAACATGATTCAGGTACTAGCCATCAAAATCTTATTTGCTGCACATAACAAAGCCCTCACTGTGACATCAGTTTATATTCCACCCAAACACAATGTCTTAGGACTAATCTCAGACTTGGTCAGTATAAGTAGCTTGAATTCCAGCTCTGAAATTATCATGTTTGGAGACAAATGTGAGCTGTCTCTTCCCAGAAGCTAGCACCTATAAGGATGTTATATCTGTAGATCATTTTGCACAACATGTTGAGACCCCCACCAGAACAAATTATAGGATGGGGACAAGTACTTTACTGGATTGGGTACTCTCCAGTCACCCCGATCACATATCAAAAGCATTTGTACTTCCAGATGCTATCAGTGATCATTCCCCTTTCCTGTGTAAATGGTCAAATATATTTGCTAAGCCTCTGACCAAAGCAATTACAGCAGGGTCCTAATCCATGGACACCATGAGCCACTAAAATGACATCTACAAAAACAAGATTAGTCCCTGACTGACTCGACTGTTGATGTTAACACCACACTTGATTAATTCATTTTTCACTTCAATGCTGCTTGTGACATCCATGCCCTTAAAAAAAATGGAAAATCAAGGGTGCTTGCAACTCATGAATCCCACCGGGTCTCATTGATCTTATGAAAAATAGAGATCACCTGTGACAACAGGCAAGGGCCACAGGCAGACAAGTGGATATTCAGCTTTATAAAAAAGCCAGGACTGAGTGAACCCTTGCCATCCACACAGAAACATAGAAACATAGACTTTGACGGAAGATAAGGACTGCTAGGCCCATCTAGTCTGCCCATTTCCCTACCTACAGGATGGCTGCAGATCCTAGTTAACCAACAGCCTATTTTTCCTACCCCCACAAGAATTTCCTATGTCTGTCCCATCCATTCTTGAAATCTCCCAGTTTAGACCTAAACCTCCTCAGGAAGGTTGTTCCATGCATCCACTACCCTTTCTGTGAAATAATACTTCCTCACATTGCCCCTGAACTGCCTCCTTCTACTTTAAATTGTGTCCCTTGTTCTTGTAAGTCTCTTTTTCTGAAAGATGCTACCCTCTTGGACTTTGTTGATTCCACTGGGGTACTTAAAGTTTCTATCATGTCCCCTCCCTTCTTTCCTCAAGGGTATACATATTAAGCTCCTTTAGTCACTCCTCAATGCTTCTCTTGGCAGACCCTGCACCATTTTAGTTGCCCTCCTCTGGACTACCTCTATCCTGTCTATGTCCTTGTGTAGATGAGGTCTCCAGAACTGGACACAGTACTCCAGATGGAGTCTCACCAACTGTCTGTACAGAGGGATAACAACGTCCTGTTTTCTGCTGCTGATGCCTCTCCTAAACATCCCAGTATACCCCAGCCCTCCCTACTGCCTTCTCACATTGATTGCTAACCTTAAGGTCATCTGATATGATTACCCCCAGGTCCCTTTCCTTTGTTGTTGTTACTACCTCCCACCCATTGTGTTCTTCCCTGGGTTCTTGTTTCCAGGTGCATTATTTGCACTTCTTTGCATTGAATCTTAGCTGCCATACTTCTGACCATTCCTCCAACTTGCGCAAGTCCTTTTCATCCTTTCCATGCCCCTTGTGTATCAACCCCTGTTGCAGATCTTGTGTCATCTGCAAAAAGGCATACTTCTTCCTTCCAGTCCTCTGCAATGTCACTGATGAAGACATTAAAAGGACTGACTCAATACTGAACCCTCTGGGTACCCCACTGTAACCCCTCTTTCTTCAGAGTGGACTCCATTTACAATTGCCTTCCTGTGTCCTGTTGTGCAGCCAATGTTTTACCCAGGCTACCAACCTGGGACCCACTCCAGGCTGGTTAATTTGACTATTAATCTTTTGTGTGGGACAGTGTCAAATGCCTTGCTAAAGTCTAGGTAGCCAGTCCATCCAGCCCCTCCCTGTCTACTACTTTGGTCACCCAGTCAAATAAATCTATTAGATTGTCTGACATGACCTTCCAGCTGTGAACCCATGCTGCCTTGGGTCCACCAACTGCCCCACTGGCCTCTAGGTACCAACTGTTCTTTCCTTCAGAAGTGACTCCATCACTTTCCCACCACAGAGGTCAGACTGACAGGTCTGTAGTTTCCTTCCTCTGTCTTGGTCCCACTTTTGTGAAGGGAATCACATCCGCCTTCCTCCAGTCCTCGGGTACCACACCATCCTCCCATGATTTATTAAAAGAGTAGCCAGTGGTTTCACTAGTTCCTCCCTTAATTCTTTTAGAATTCTGGGGTGAATTCCATCAGGACCCATTGCTTTGTCCACCTTCAGTTTTAGGAGTTCTTGCAGAACCCTTTCTTCTGTGAAAGGACTGGATTGACCCCCTATAAAGAGTGCTTCTGTTAAGTGGATTAGGCACCCCCCTCCTCTTATGTGAATACTGAGCAGAAATATTCATTCAGTATCCCTGCTTTTCGCTGTCCCTCTGCCCACCCACCCACCGGTTCTTTCTATTCAGCCTCACTATCCCTCCTTTGTCTTTCTACACTCGCTGATGTACCTATAAAAGTTTTATCCCTTCTTAACTGAGTTGGCGATCTTTTCCTCAGTTTGGGCCTTTGCTATTCTGACTTCCCTCCTGCTTTCTTCTGCCTTAACTGGTACAGCTGTCTGTCCTGCTCCTTCTGTGTTTCTTATACTTCCGAAAGCTATCTTTCTTCCTGACTTTCCTGACCACCTCTTTGAGAACCATAGTGGCTTTTCTTTCATTTTGAATTGTTTATTTGCATCACACAAAGGCTTGTTGCCTCTGTGATGGCAGTTTGATGATTCCCATTGTTGCTCCACACCTCCTTCTAGCCTGTTTGCTAGTGCTTTTCTGAGGCACTCTCCCATCTTGCCAAAGTCAGCCCTCCTAAAGTCCAGTACCCTCAATTTTGTATGGCTTGACTCTGTAGCTGAGTTTAATGTGAACCACACTGTTTGATGGTCACTTGTCCCCAGATGGCAACCCACTTCTAAATCAGAGATCCTCTCATTGCCCCCATTTGAGAGTACGAGGTCTAAGATTGCTCCCTCATGAGTGGTTCTGAAACTAGCTGTCTAATGTCTGCCACCTGCAGGGCATCAAGAATGGCCCTGCTCTTGGATATGGCTGCAGCAAGTAATACTCCAGTTAACATCCCCTGGCATATTCAGGTCTCCTCAACAGTGTCTCCCCTTTCTCTGCCATTCTAAGAATGCCTCTATCATATCCTTGTCCATTCCCTCCCCTGACATAGGGGCTGCACACAACCCCTGTGCGGATTGTGTGCCCTTTTCCAGTCTCCAAGGTGACCCACACTGCCTCCTCTCCTCCCTGTTTACTCTTTTGTTCAGCTGCTTTTATCCCTTCCTTTACATAAGACAGCTACTCCTCCCCTCTTCTCCCTGTGTCTCTCCTGTAGGTTATGTACCCTGGTATGTTAACATCCCAGTCATGGTTCTCTGTGTACCATGTTTCTGTGACTGCTCGATATCCAGGCATCCCTCTTCCATCAAGGCCACCAGCTCAGGGAGCTTGTTGCCCAGACTACGGGCATTGGTACTCATTCTCTCCACTTCCTGATGGCCTTACTCCTTTTGCCCCATCTCTGTCCTTCTTGCCTTTGACACTTTCTCCATTTACCCTGCCTTCTCCCTATCAACACCTCTATGTTGGTGTTCAGCACTTACTACCATGATTATTTGGGGGCTAGGATTTCCCTGCTCCTTTCCAGTGCCTCCCCCTTGGCTAGTTTAAAAGCTTGCCAATGAAGCATTCTAAACCTATCACCTAGGATCTGGTTCCCTCCCGGACAGATGCAGCCATCCCATGCCAATGAGCTTGCATCACTCCAGGTGGACCCCAGTCCTCAATGAAGTTAAATCCCTGAGCTCCACACCAGTTTTCAACCACTGATTGAATCCTATGGTGCGGAACACCTTAGCCTCTCCTATGCCATAGATGGGCAGCACCTCCGAGAAGGTTACGTGCATGCTACTTGACTAAGGCCCCTCCCAAAAGAACTGGTTCTACAGGGAAGAGCTCACCAGCTCCTGGAAGGATGGTAGGAAGTTCTGGAGCAAGGATGTAACAGGGAAGGATCTGAAATTGCCCTCCTCCATGCTCAACATTGATGGTAGTACCCTGGCATTTTACCCCAGATCCATTGCTAATACATTTAACAAAGCTTTTATAGACCTCAGCAATGTCCTGCCCCCTGGCTTCTTTAAAGTCTCCACAAATAATGATAATTTTCCTGAACTTTAGCACCTAACTGCTGCTTCCCAGAGGGGTTCTATTACCTATTACAATATATTTTAACCTGTCCCCCACCCTGTCCCCAACCTCTATTAAATGATCTAAGTAACTCCTCCCCTCACAATCTATTGGTGTGTTCTGTAGTCCCTCCTAGCTCACTCTCTCTGTCACCTTAAAGGGCTTCTCTGCCTGCCCTACCCTGCCTAACTTTGCCAGAACAATGTCTCCACCTGGTGCTCTGCTTTGGAGAGGTGTTCTTATTATTACCCTCCTTAGACTGCATAACCAATTATGTGACAATCAACCACCTAATCCTACACCTCCCCTTCCTGGAACTTTCCTCAATGCACTCTGCCTGGGTAGCTATCCTACAGTACCATATTGCCTGCTCCTCTTCCGGGAGCTGAGAATTGCCATTTTACTTGGGCTCTCCATTTCAAACCTGAGGTGTCTTCATCCACTGGATCTCTATCCTGGTACCTTCAACATCCAGGAAAGATGCTCAGACTACTGCATACAGCATAGGCAGTGGAAACCTAGCAACAAACTTTTGAAGGAATATATTTTCCGCATAGCCCTCCTGCTTTTGCTACAGGAAAGGTTCACCCTAACCCAGGCCCTCAAACACGCAACACTATGTTGCAAGGTCATGCCGGTCAACTTATAATTGGTTCAATTAATATTTGCAGTCTTCTCCCAAAAATGGGCAGCATAAATGCCTGGATACTATAAAACAATCCGGACATCTTATCACTTGTGTAGACCTGGATCTCCCATAACATTATGGATGCTTCAATTTACATCCCGGGTTACACCATCTTCAGGGCTGATCGTCTTACTAAAAGAGGGGGTGGTTGTGCAATCTAATTCAGGGACGACCTACAGGTCAACATCCTTCCTCTAGCTGACACTGGGACCAGTATGCAAGTCCTAGCAGTAAAAATATTACCAGGGAATCACAACAAAACCCTCTCTGTCATCTCTGTGTATATCCCGCCCGGAAAGAAGACCCCTGGGCTAGACTCATTAATGAAGTGCCTTAGTACTCTGAACCTTAACACTGAAACTATACTTCTCTGTGATTTCAATGCCAACTAACTCTGCCACACAGCAACTCTTTACAGGGATGCCATATCTGCAGTGCTCCTCACCCAGCTTGTTGGCTCTCCCACCAAGGTAAACTACAAGACTGGTTCCTCTACGTTACTGGACTGGGTTTTGCAAATTGATGGGAATAAATTTCCCACACCAGTGTACTGACAGATGCCCATTGTGACCACTCGCCTGTCTTATTTCACTGGTCCAGCACCTACTCTAAACCCCCTGCCAGGACTGTTACAAATAGCGTTCTTAAGCATGGACACCTTGATCATCTTAGAGCTGAACTTTGTCAGCAGGACTGGTCTGCAGTCTATTCATCCCATACTGTTGACGCAGCACTACAGTGTTTCATCCAGATATTTAATGCGGTGTGTGATAAGCATGCACCGATAAAAAAAAAAGTAAAAGGCCATAGTAATCCTAGGTTCTCTCCTGAGCTTCTTGATAGCTTGAAAGAAAGAATCCACCTGTGGTATAGAGCCCATGTGACTGGCAAGAAGGCCAACATTCACATCTACAAAAAGACTTGCAATGAATGCACAAGGGCAATATGGGCAGTTAAAAGCCAATACTAGAAGGAAACATTCACCGCTCTTGGAGTGATGATAGGAAATTCTGAGCTAACCTAAAGGAAGTCACTGGAAAAGACAGTAAGGCAGTCCCCATGATACTCAGCATTCATGATGTACCCACAACAGACCTGGACATTATCACAAACGCATTTAATAATGCATTCTCAGATCTTTCTGGAGTGCTACCCTCAGACTTCTTCCTCCATGCAAACTCTACTGTCAAATCTATTGATTTTGACCAGTCCCTCTTATCCTCCATTTCTTTTCAGAACTGCACCATCAACAAAGCCAGAAAATACTTTCAAAAAGTCCTGGGGAAATCCCATCACAGCAGCAACTCCATTGACTTCAAATTTATAGCCCTTACCCTGGATGACATAATGCTGTCTCTAACTCACATTATCAATGCCTCACTTAGATTCTCACAGTTTCTACAGCTGTGGAAAGTGGCCTTAGTGACTCCTGTCTTGATATCTATAGACCCTTCTCGATCCTCCCACTTCTATCTAAGGCACTGGAAAGGATTGTTGCAGATAAATTAGTTGAATATCTTGAAATGTATAACATTCAATGCCCACAGCAACACAGGTTCTACAAAGATCATAGCACCACTACTACCCTGCTTGAGTTCACAGGCTATATTTA
The DNA here is from genome assembly GCA_016271365.2 of Neoceratodus forsteri. Lineage (NCBI taxonomy): Eukaryota > Metazoa > Chordata > Ceratodontiformes > Ceratodontidae > Neoceratodus > Neoceratodus forsteri. Next base: position 49,677,244 of record CM028137.1, read on the forward strand.
CAATTCTCTGGAGCTGGGTAAGCTGGTTGGCACAACATTTATTGACCTATCGAAAGCATTCAACATGGTTAATCATGACCTTCTAATTGAGAAACTTATAGTTATTGGTCTCTCAAAGGACACAGTCAGATGGTTCAAGAGCTACCTCACGAGCCAATCACAACAAGTTAGGATTGGCAGTGTCTTATCAGACAGCAGACCAGTTCACACTGGTGTTCCACAGGGGTCCATTCTGGGCCCTCTAATGTTTAGCATAATTCTAAATCAACTCCCACTTACCTGCCACAGCAAAATTCTGCTTTATGCAGATCGTTCTGTCCTTTTCGCTAATGACACTGATCCCATTGCCCTGCAACACACACTTCAGGATAGTTTTACTGAAGTAGAAGGATGGTTCAGGGACCAAAAGCTTGTTATAAATTATTAAAAAAAAATAATGTTGCAATGTTTTCCAGCCCTCATAACAGGCACTGTGTGCACTCCCTCACCATAAGCAATGTAGCTGGTGCTCCTCTCGACCAGATACATCAATTTAAATACATGGGAGTTACAGTCTACAGCTCCTTGTCCTTTGTCTACCATACTGACAATATTGTAAAGGCCCTCAATATACGCATTGGCCTTTTATACAGTGTTACCTCTGAAGCTTTCAGCCTGGCCATCCTTAGCTCAGTGGTCTCCCTGTTTGAGTATGGTGTTGTGATCTATGGGTCTACAATTGACACAGCCATCCATCACATTAAAGTTGCCTTAAATAAGGCTTGTCATCTTGCCACTGGTTCTGAGCGACTTATGCACACTAGTGACCTCTATGCTCAGGCTAGTTGGCTTTGTTTGAGGCCTGACTCAAGTTTCAAACATGCTTGCTGGCTAACAAAGACAGTCTGGGCATGCTACCCATGGGCATACAGAAGCTTCTCACACCCTACAAAAGCACTCATCCTACTAGAAGTTCTGAGAACATAGTTGTCAAGATTCCTAGATGTTGCACCTCTCTAGGACAAAGAGCTTTTGCACACTGCTCACCTAAATGGATAAACAGTTTCCTCCTAGTATTTCTTCTAAACCATGTGAGCTGAGGAAAGGAACCATGATGCTGGTTCAACAACACTTTTGTCAACCAGCATCTCAGCAACGGGATTTATGTCAATCGCAAGTTGTGGTAGACATAAATCCCATTTGTCTCCTGGTCCTGTTTTTCTATTGGGTAGCTTTGCCCCTTATACCCACCAGATGGGGGTCTCTGCCCCCCCTCAGCCCCATACTATGGATTATTGACTCCAGTCGGAGATGATTCAGAGAGGGGCAGGACGAGACAGTGTGCCACTGTCTCAGGTGCACCAACACAGCAACCTGGCGGCATAGTGTAGATTTTGCTGACAGCGAGGTATGTCACTGTGTTGGTGTCACCACTGGGTTGGCATACCCCCATGGAATATTTGGTTGCCAGTACCAGTTGTGACTGCATCCTTTAGTGCCACCTGATCACTCCTGTTATTGTCCGTTCACAGTTCCACCTGCTATTTCTTCTTCCATCTCCCCCCAGCCCGTATTGTTGTCCCTCTTTCTACTTCCACACCCCTACCCGCCTCCTTCCTACACTCCTTCTCCCTTAACAAATCACACCTGATCTGTAACATGCTACTTAGTTAGGTCTTCCTCTCCCAACACTTGGCACCGCTTTGTACTCCACACCTTCACTAATGAGGCCAATTTACTGGCTGATGTATTACATCCACAGTGTAACTCAGTGTTATTGCCCTGAAACTAGTTTGTATAATGCCTTGTCCATGCTTGTTCTCCTTTATTGTATGCAATAACTGTACTTTTATGTTTGTTTTTAACTTCTGGTTGTGTACCTCTGACCTGGAACCTGAGTAATCAGCTTGTTCTCAAATATTTAATCCAATAATTGCAAGAAATAAATAACTAGAATAAATAAATATTTAAAAGTAGAGAATCTGGTCCAGCCTCAGGCACACCCACCATTTTATTTTGATGCTGTTACTGTGAGTGAAGCTAGAAGTTATATCCTAAAGGTCCTTGGGAAATCCAGATTCAGTGGGGATACACTTGATCTTAAACTTGTCGCCCTCACCTTGGAGGAAATTATATCACCGCTAACTGAGATTATAATCTACTCACTGACCCTTCTCTGTGTGGACAGGCTCATAGACCCATTCCCCCCCAGAAACAGTGAGCAATCTACATAATATCTCCCCACACGACTTCCTTAGCAGCTACCCTATCTCAAGTATATCTAGTCTCTTAACACAGCATGAGATCATAAAAAAGGGTGTATGCTATAACCTGCTTTATTATATGAGCAGGACGCATCAAAGACACCTCATCTTAATACCTAGCACTAAACTGCTCAGGTTACGAGTCTCGCTACTTCTCCTATCAGGTGATATCCAACCTAACCCTGGCCCATACGTACCCAATACCTTGGTAGCATCCCCCAGGACCATGAATGGGTGGCCACCAAGGGTCTGAAGATAGCACATATGAACATATGTATCTTAGACCAAAAATACATGAAGTCCAGTCCTGGTTGGACCTGTACAAACCTGACTTACTAGCCATCTCTGAAACCTGGCTAAAAGCCCACATCCATGACCATGAGATTCAGGTCATGGGCTACAATAGCTACCGCAATGACAGAGAAACCAAAAAAGGGGGTGAGGTCCTAATCTATGCAAAGGATGACCTCTCTGTGCCACCGCTACCCTAGCAGACTAATCCTACTGCTGAGGGAGAGAGGATATACATCCAGATAACCCTAGGGCACGCCAAACAGCTAACAACTGGCTACATCTACCACCCACCAAAATCAGTCCTTAAATCCCTTGAAGCCATCACAAATGATAAGGCTACCAAGGTAACAATGGAGCAACTACTCCTGGGTGACTTCAGCATTAACTGGGCCCAGGACCTTGGTCATGCCTCAAAGTCACTTACCCATGAAGCAGGTCTGACGCAGGTCATCTCTGAACCGACCAGACTTAATTTCAAAACTGGGAACCACACCACCCTTGACTGGGCTCTGGTGTCTAACCCCACTAATATACAGAGTGCGGGCACAATGGCAGACTCCCTGAGTGACCATTCCTCAATCTTCTGTATATGGAAAAACAAACCACCCAAGGTCCAACCTAGAATTCTCTCCACCCATGACTTCTCCATGTTTTCTGAACTACAATACAGTTGCTACCTAGGTAGTGTGGACTGGAACCCCATAAAACTTCTCCCTACTCTTACTAAGGCTGTGCAATACTTCCAGGATGAACTAACCACAGCAGCCAACCTCTTTGCTCCAACGAAGAGAATGAGGGCTAAAGGCAGCTGCTACAAGTGGATCTCTCCCTTCCTCAAAGCCCTAATAACTACTCGGGAAAAAGCCTGGGAAAAGTTTAGGCTCTCCTCCCTCCTAGCAGATCTCGCTGAATACAAAGCCCTGAGTAACAAAGCCAAGAGAGCCATAAAACTCGCTAAGAGAGATTACTTAACACACCTCCAGAAAACCAGCCTGGGCAACCCCAAGCAATTCTGGAATCATATCAATGACCTGATCAAGGGCAGCAAAAAGCCTGAGTCCTGTCCCATGGAGATTAATGGTCAGCTCACAACTGACCCTTAGCCCAAGCTTCTCAGGCCCCCATGGCATTGGTTGCGTTAGATGCCGAGAAGGCATTCGACCGTGTCAACTGGGATTTCTTATGGAGTGCCATGTCTAGGTTCGGCTTCCCGGAGAAGTTTATCCAGTGGACGAAGGTTCTTTATAAAGATCCCTCGGCAAAAATTTACTGCAATGGGGTCTTCTCATTCCGCATCTGGCTATTCTCAGGCATCCGTCAGGGCTGCCCCCTTTCGCCATATCTTTTCAACCTTTATCTGGAACCCCTGTTGCCCGTATCAGCATTATTAAAATGAATATTCTGCCTCATCTTTTTTAACCCCTGAACCTTCTGGATATTTGGTTACCCAAAGCCTTTTTTAAGAGAATCCATTCGATCCTGACTGGTTTTATCTGGAATCATAAATCTCCCAGACGAGCCTTTTATAAACTTTGCCTACCCAAAGATATGGGGGGCCTCCGTCTCCCTAATTTCGAATATTACTACTGGGCTAGTCATCTAGTCAAAGCCGGTAAATAGCTCGGAGGAAAGGATGCAACATCTCCTTTATGGTTAAGTTTGGACCTCGAACTTATTAAGCAATGCAATATAGACCCCCTAGTCTGTTTACTGTCATTTCTCAGCTTTACCCGTTGTATTCAAGATTAGGCAGTGGGCATCTCGGTGAGGTATTAAACCAATTTTATACCACCGCCAAAATTAGACACGTTAAGGACCCTGGGCAACCCTGATTTCCAATCCTAATATTAAAATGGGAACAAATTATTATCTCGAGTGGCTGCCCCAAATTCAGGGACTCTTAGTGGAAGATTTATTTGTGCAAGGAGGCTCTGGGTCAATAGATGATCTTCTACTAGTCCTAAATATCCCCAGATGATTTTCAAGGTATACCAACTAAAACACCTTGTCAGTAAGGAATTTGGAGACACTGTACCGATGTCGGGTTATAAAGCCCTTACTCAGGGTTGGTTAAAGAATGTCTTGACTAAACCTCACGGTGTATCTAAGTTATATTTACATCTTATGAAGCTAAACTTTCCGTCCCTTTAGCTGGTTCCAAATCTTGGCCTCTACTCCCCTTGGACCCTTTGTTCACATGGAGTCAAGTTTGGAGAGACTTGCATCGTGTAATACTCTCGATAAGAAGGCAAACATTCAATATTTTATTGTTAACAATATGTATGTCGCCTGTCAAAAATCAAAATTTGATCATTCCAGCTCCCTAATTGTCTCAGATGTGATGAGGACCTAGGGCAGCCCCCTCATATTTTCTGGTACTGTTCCAAGGTAGCCCCATTATGGAGGCTATTCGGACAACCTAGATCCCATTCTGGGTCTGCAAGATCTCTTTGCACTAGAGATTTGTATTCTGGCGTTTATTCAGGTATTAGCGTCAGAGAGAAGATATCATATGGCTCTTATCTCAATGGCGGTTAGAGATTAGTGCTCCGTCACTGGTCAGATAATTTAGAACTCTCGTATATGGATTGGGTAGGAGAAATGTCTTTGTGTTTTAAAGTCGAGAAGCTGATAGCCAGCTCAGACTCTCTCCTTGGCTTTTCAGAAAAAGTGGGGTAAACTTTATGCCCTGTACCTGCACTGATTAAGAATTCCAGGTTCATTTTGACCCATTTGATTCCTGATGGTACCTTCTCCTCTACGGTCTCCCTGGTGTATCCCCTTTTTACTCAAGAACCAGTTCTCAGTAGAACTGCGTCTTCCTCTGTGTTTTAAGGACCGGCTGCTATCTCGCCTGCTTTCTAGACTCGTCAATTTCCCTTTCTCTCACTTATGAATGTTTTGTGTTCCCCTTTCCTTTTCAGTGGTGACACCTTCTTCGGGGTGGGGGGGAGGAAAGGGATTTTATTTTTCCCCATGCTTATTATTCTATGTCTTGCTGCTGGAAATGGTTATAGTGTTGTTTTTATTCTGTACTTACCAGTTTGATGTTATTGTTATTGAAAATGAATAAAAAGAGAATTTCAAAAAAAAAACAACTGACCCTTCTCAAATATCGGCTGCCCTTAACAGGTACTTCTCAGACCTCGAGGCCTACAAGACCTGCCTTTCTCCCCAGACTCTCCCCCCTACCTCAGATGAACCACCTCACATGGAAAGACTCCCATTTCACCTGAAACTGACTAAATGCACTGAAATACTAAACCTCCTAAGGAACCTGAAACTGAAAGGGTCAGGGGACCCGACGGTATCAACCCTCAGCTACTCAAGACAGGAGCTACCTCCTTAGCCTGGCCTATAACCATGCTCCTCAATCGATCACTGAGGGAAGGAGCAGTCCCTGACCCATGGAAACATGCCAGTGTTGTCCCTATTCACAAATGGGGGCTCAGAGAAAACTCAACAACTACAGGTCCATCTCCCTCCTCTGCTCACTTGCTGGAGGTACAAGAAGAGAGTCATCTACAATCAACTCAGGGACTACCTGGAAGCTCATCAGCTCCTTGCCCCTCCCAACATGGATTTAGAACAAACCATGGTACTGACACTTCCTCATTAACTTCACGGATGAAGTTCTCGGGCAATGGACAAGGATACCCACTGGTGCAGTTTTATAGACTTATCCAAGACATTTCAACCTCATTGACCACAACTTACTGCTACAGAGCTGCAAAATATAGGCTCTGAGACAATCATGCCATGAAGTGGTTTTGGGAGTTACTTATCAGGCAGGGCACAGAGGGTCTTATGGAAAGGACCATGTCTGACCCACTGCACCCTAAACCGGGTGTACTTCAGGCTCAGTTCTAGGCCCCTTGCTCTGTTTTTCTTGTTTACCAATGACCTGTGTACCCACTGTGGGGAGAGCTCGGTTGTGCAGTACACTGATGATACTGTCATCTTCCGACCCCAGCGTGACGTGGTTGCCCTAGGCCCTCTACTCCAAAATGATCTCACTTCACTAGAGACTTGCCTATGTAAGAACTGAATGGTACTAAATGCCAACAAGACCAAGGCAATACTATTCGGGCCAAGATCCCTGAGATTTAACAGGTCCTCATCCCTCTCCTTAACCTCACTCTCTGGTAAAGCCATTAACATAGTCCACTCCCTTAAATACTTAGGCCTCACATTGGATCAGAATATCACATACAAGGAATACGTGGACCAGGTCACCAGGACCCTACATCAGAAACTTGGCACCCTGTATCAACTCAGGGACCAACTCATCCCTGAAGCCAGGTTCTCCATAGCTACCAGCGTCCTTCTACCCAACCTGACCTTTGCAGCCCCTATTATACAGGGCATGGCTAAACAAGAGATTACCAGGATGCAAACCCTATATAATAAAATAGCTTGTTTCGCAACCTTAGATCACCTGAGATGTCACCACTGTGACACTTTGGCCAATCTTCATTGGCCCACATTGGTCGGCCACCTCCAACACCCCTTGCTTGTCCAGGCCTACAAGCTTCTCAAACCCCACAATCCGCCAAGCATTGCCGGGATCATAACCCTCAAACACAACCCAAAGATCCTAAGGACCTCAGATAGAATGCTATTACAAGTCCCTAGGGTAAGGACAAACACTGGCGGAAGATCCTTTTCCTCCCAAGCAGCCTGCCAATGGAACAAGCTCCCTCCACAGGTCCAGGCCTCCTCCTCACTCATGAACTTCAGCACCAGACTTAAGTCTCATCTGCTGACCTCAAGTGCATTCCACTGTCATGGCACTTAAAGCTCCTAAGGTACTCCCCTCCTCTCCAACTCCCATCTCCTTGCTTAACCTTCCTACTACCTGCCTTATACAGACTGCTCACCAGAGGCATGAACCTCCTGAATAAACTATATGCAAAGTACTACCAATTGCTTACATGTCATGATGATAACCATGCCTGTACCCATGCTGGCATCCACTGCTTTTCTTTTACCATGCCTGTAATCATGCCTGTATCCACTATTTTCTTTACTGTAACCATTCTCATGATGTAACTCACAATGCCTCAAATGTTCCTTATGTCCTTGTTCATTCTTATAACTTGTATTGTTATCCTGGGTCGCCCCTGAAAAAGGGACCTCGGGCTCAGTGGGCCTACCTGGTCACCAAAATTTAATAAATAAATAAATAATAAATAAATTATTAACCTATCACTAATGCTATCCCAATTCTATGACAAATAGAAATCTGCCTTGGTGACCCTGTACATAAAAGTGGTGATAGGGTGCAGCATAGGAACTATAGACCGAGCTCTATCTTCCCCCTCTCAAAGCCCTTGAATGCATTGTGACAGATCAGCAGGTTAAGTACCTGGAAAATTACAGTTATAATGCCCCAACAACATAGGTTTAGAAAGGGCACAGCAGCACCACCATGGCACTTCTTCAATTCACAGGCTTCATACACAACTCACTTAACCAAGGCTGTCTAGTTGGAGCAACATTTATAGATCTTACCAAAGCCTTCAGTACAGTAAATCACAAACTACTGCTCACACATCTATCCTGCACAGGGCTTTCAAAGGAAACCACAGATTGGTTTAAAAGTTACCTATCCAACTGTTCACAGCAGGTGATGATTGATAATAACCTCTCTGAAAGACAAGTAGACTGCTCAGGAGTCCCTCAAGAGTCCATTCTGGGTGCCATTCTGTTCAGCATCTTCCTGAACAGACTCCCTAGCTCCTGATCAGGATTGCATCTTACTGTACACAGAAGATGCTGTAAATTTTCACTAGCAACCATGATCCCAAGCTTGTTGAGAATCAGCTTCTGCACAGCTTTATAAATGTGGAGGAATGATTTAATAGACAAACTCATCCTCAGTTACAAGAATACCAAGGTTTTGCTATTCTGTGGCTAGCATAACAGCTATAGATCCCACGCTCTGAAAATCAGTGACTATGAGGGTATTCTCCTGGAGCAGATTCAGCATTTTAAATACCTTGGGGTCACCTTAGACAGCACAGTATCCTACTCTCAACATATTGACAATGTTTCCAAAGCTGTCAACATACAAATCAGATTGCTGCACAGGCATAAACATAACTTGACCACGATGCTTTTGTTAGCAATCCACAGCTCTATCACTTCCATCATTGATTATGGGCTTGTTATCTATGGTTCTGCAACTGGCAAGTCCCTTCAATGTATATCCATGATGCTGAATAACATAGAAACATAGAATTTGACAGCAGATAAGGACTGCTTTGCCGACATAGTCTGCCCATTTCCATGCCTAATGGATAAGCTGCAGAGGCTAGTTAACTAGCATCCTACTTCCTCCGACCCCCCACTAGAATTGCATTATGTCTGTCCCATGCATTCCTGAATTCCTCCAATGTTTTTGACTCCACAACCTTCTCAAGAAGGCTGTTCCATGTATCCACAACCCTCTCTATGAAAAAATACTTCCTCACATTACCTTTTCGCTGTCCCCCTCTTCTTCAAATTGTACCCCTTGTTCTTGCACATCTTTTTCTGAAAGATGCTACCCTCTTGGACTTTTTTCATCATGCCATCCTCTCTTTCCTTTCCTCAAAGGTGTACATAATAAGCAAATTTAGCCTCTCTTCATATATTTTCTAGTGCAGACCCTGCACCATTTTAATTGCCCTCCTCTGGGCAGCCTCTATCCTGTCTAAGTCCTTGCAGAGATGGGGTCTCCAGAACTGCATGCAATACTCCAGATGGGGTCTCACCAATTGTCTGTACAGGGGGATGACAATGTCCTCTTTTCTACTGGAGATGCCTCTCCCTATGCATCCCAGTATCCTCTTTACTGCTTTCTCACATTGCTTGCCCATCTTTAGGTCATCTGATATGACTACCCCCAGGTCCCTTTCCATTTTTGTTGTTGTTAGTATTGCTCCCCTCACTGTGTAACCTTCCCCTTGGTTTTGCTTCCCAGGGGCATTACTTTGCACTTCTTTGTGTTAAATCTAAGCTGCCATATATTTGACCATTCATCCAACCTTGCCAAGTCCCTTCTCAACCTTCCCCCCTCCATGTATATCAACCCTGTTGCAGATCTTTGTGTCATCTGCAAAGAGACATACTTTTCCTTCCAGTCCCTACACAATGTCACTTATAAACTCATTAAAGATGACTGGTCCCAGTACTGAACCCTGTGGTACCCCGCTAGTAACTCCCCCTTCAGAGTGGACTCTATTTACTATTACCCTCTGCATCCTGCTGTCTAGAAAATTTTTCACCCTGGCTACCACCTTGGGACCCACTCCAAGGCTGGCTAATTTGTATATAATTTTTTTGTGTGGGACTGTGTCAAATACCTTGCTAAAGTCTATGTAGGCCATGTCCACAGCCCCTCCCTGGTCTACTACTTTGGTAACCCAGTCAAAGAATTCCATTAGATTTGTCTGGCATGACCTTCCCACTGTCAATCCATGCTGCCTTGGGTCCTATGCCCTGCTGACCTCTAGGTACTCAACAATTCTTTCCTTCAGAAGTGATTTTCTGCATATATTCAAGACTCTGTTATAGGTAATTCCTTATGGATCCATGCTCAGCTATGTATGCTTATGAACTATAAATATGTTAAGGATGTTTCTTAGCCTATTTTTGATAATCCTAATTTTAATGTAGGTGGCAAAGTACTGACAGAAGCTTGGCTATCCTAGCTAGCTACAGTAAATGTCTGTGGCTTGCTCCAAGATGGAATCCTCAAGTCATGTCAGGATAGTCTCACTACCTACCATTTGGAAAATAAGTATGTATTTAAAGTATTTCAACTTAGACATGTTCTTTGTCACTGGTTTGGTTCTTTGCTTTGAGATATAAACTCCAGTGAGTTCCTACAATCAACCACTGAAATAGCATCCCAGCCACATGCAGTATCGCGTTTATATTTTCTTTCCCTAGTGCTATGGGGGACAGTAGTTTTCCCACAACATTGCTTTAGGTGGAAAAAATTTGCGAAGATCTTTATATTTCTTATGATGAACTCTGTCTTATTCAGTTTCATATGTTGCATAACATCTATTTTACACTTCAAAATTAGTTAAAATGGGTAGATTAAATTCTTCCTTGTACTTGATGTGGGCAAGCTGATAGCACTTTGTTCCACATCTTCTGGGAAGTGCACTAAGTGGCACCCTTATGGGTCTTCATTAAATCTAGAGTAGATCCTGTCTTTCATTTGGACAATGTTTTCACTCTGGAAATTTATATAGTTGGGGATTACAGTGGCAGTTAAGAGGTAGTATAGCGCAGTGGGTTAAGGCTCTGAGCTGCAGATCTGGTGACCTGGGTTTGAATCCCACAGCTGCCTTGGTACATATTGTGTAATCGTAAGTAAGTCATTTAACTTCCTTTCTTGTGCTCCCAGGTTGCATCTGGAAACAAGCTTCGACTTACTGTACTACTCCTGGTTAAACAATGTTCCCTTTGCTGTGAAAGACAGAATATATTATATTGCCTTGATCTCCCACTCTGTTAAGCAGGCAGTTCTTCGTCATTGGTTAGACCAAGCTTTGATTTTGTAGATCTCTTATTTAACCTTCATTTTGAAAAGATTATAGCTAGTGTACATAAATGGCTTTCATTATATAGCAGAATGTTGAACAAACTGCACTCCTTGTACACACTTTAGATTGCGTTGGAGCAGCCCCATTGTGAAAAGATTGTCTTTACCTGTAGGCATTTTTATTTATTTATCCATGTAATCTTACTCATGTAGTGGATCCTTTGGTTACTCTGGTTTTAGATTATATTTAGCTTGTGTCATGTTGTCATTCTCATTGATTTTTGGGTGGGTTGGCTGGGGGTTGTTTCTTTAATGTTGGTTGTTTTATTGTTATGTTATTTTTTAAAATCAATAAAATATATTACATTTCCCCTCAAAAAAATGTATAAAACAGATGGCTGTCCATTAGGAATGGCACCATTGCATGCTGTCATATTCTCATTGTCAAGTTAGCCTGCTTGAAACCCACTCTTGCAGATTGCAGTGCCAACAAGAACACTTGCATAATGAATAGAATCATTCTTCATGGACAGCTGACTGATGTCATCTTTATAACAGTATTCTCTGACACAGTTGGGACAGCACATAGGATGGTGGATGGTACATGCTACAGGGGGATGCCCTCTGTATCTGTGGTGCTTTGCTAACTGAATTTACTGGTGCAAAATGGGTGTGCTGCCAACACCCAGCATGCAACCACTCACAAATGCATACACTGTATGTCATTATGGGGACATTGTTTAAGCAGGAGTAGCACACTAAACTGAAGCTTGTTTCCACATGTGATCTGGAAGCACAAGGAAGTTAAGTGACTTTCTTAGGATCACACTGTATGTACCTAGGCAGTTGTGGGATTCAACCCCAAGTCTCCAGATCTGCAACTCTGAGCCTTAACACACTGCACTATACTGCCTCCTAAAGTTATAGGTAAAGTTGCACTGAACTGGTTGAGCTTGGCACATTACCAGAGAGTGAATTACCTTTTCTCCTCTCTTGAACTTCACTGGATTGGAATACATTTACGTTACATAGAAACATAGTCTTTGATGGCAGATAAGAACCCTGCCCATTCCCTATGTACTGGATAAGCTGCAGATCCTAGTTAACCAACAGCTTCTTCCTCCTCCACCCTTCACTATAATTGCCTTATGTCTGTCCCATGCATTCTTGAATTCCCTCACTGTTTTTGACCCCACAACCTCCTCAGGAAGATGGTTCCATGCGTCCACCAACCTCTCCATGTAAAAGTACTTTCTGCCATTGCCCATGAGCTGTCCCTCCTCCAAATTTCAAACTGTGCCCCCTTGTTCTTGCACATCTTTTTCTCCCAAAGATGCTCCTATATTGGAATTTATTGATTTCCTTGAGGTACTTGAAAGTTTCTATCATGTCCCCCCCCCTTTCTCAAGGGTATATGTATTAAGCTCTTTCAGTCTCTCCTCATATGGCTTCTGTTGCAGACCCTGCACCATTTTAGTTGCCCTTCTCTGGACTGCTTCCATCCTGTCTATGTCCTTGCACACAGTTCTCCAAATGGGGTCTCACCAACTTTCTGTGCAGAGGGATAACAACTTCCTGTTTTTTACTGGTGATGCCTCTCCCTATGCATCCAAGTATCCCTCCAGCCCTACTTACTGCCTTCTCACATTGTTTCCTGCCTTAAGGTCATCTGATATGACTACCCCCATTCCATTTCCATTTGTGTTGTTGTTAGTGCCTCCCCACTATTGTGTACTCTTCCCCTGGGTTTTTGTTTCTCAGGAGCATTACTTTGCACTTTCTTGCACCGAATCAAAGCTGCTATACTTTTGACCATTCCTCCAACCTTGCCAAGTCCCTTCTCATCCTTTCCACCCACCCCTTGTGTATCAACCCTGTTGCAGATTTTTGCACCATTTTTTACATTGTTAGCAGGCCCTATGGGTGCTTCTATCCTTTGTTTGTGCACACAACCATCTAACCTCATCCCTATCCCTGCACAGCCATCATGTTCCTGATTCCCCAATAGTGCAGCAGATCATCCCTACCTACTTCTCTATACCACACTGCCCTGGTGACTTGGTTGTCCCCCACCCCCAAAGAAAATAGCAGAACTTTTGAGCTGATGGGTGGCAGCCTGCAACTCTATGTCCCCGCCACTGCCTGCTCCCAAATTTTTCCTAGCGTAATGCATGTGCAAGCTATGTATGTAGCCATCTTATTCAAGTTATTTATTCTTCAGCATCAATAACATTTATAAACATTCCCTCTGTTTTTCAATAAAGTTGAAGTCAGAGTTATTGCCTTAGATTTTAATGTATATACAGCTTAATGTGAAACAAACACACTGAACATGCTGCTGGAGCTCACTGTGAAATGGCCATGCACATGATGGAATCCTAGTACTGTTTAACAAATGTAATCTTTGATTCAGTGAGTTGTACAGATTCATCACTTCACTCTCCATGAGCCATACTGTATGATGAACGATTGGAAAGAAGCCATGATTACCCCCTTATGAAAAAAGGGGAACAGGCAGTTGATCAATAACTACAGATCCATCAGCTTGACATCCATCATGGGTAAAATTTTGGAAGAAATACTAATAGACCATATTTCATAAAATATAAATAGAAAGGGTTACTAGATAGCAAACAACACAGCATCACTAGAGGCCATTCCTGTGTGACAAACCTCATAACTTTGTATGAACCAATTAGTGATCTCCTGGACCAAAATGTTCCTTGTGATGTGGTTTATTTGGACCTGAGTAAAGCTTTAGACTGAGTACCTCATAATAGGATGATTTTCAAGTTAAATAATGCAAATATTGACAGCAGTGGGTGGAATGGGTCTGTCACTGGTTAACAGGAAGAAGACAGTTATTCAGAGTGCTGTTGCCTATTATGTCAATGTGACAAGTTGTGTACCACATGGCTAAGTATTGTCTCCCTGATCTTCAACACATATATCAGTGAATTATTCTACTGATTAAATAACATAGTTAATACATTTGCTGACAAAACAAAAATTGGGGGCAGAGCCAGCAATCAAGTTGAAAACTCAGAGATACAAGCTGATTTAGATACTGCTGCAAATTGGGCTACAACATGGGACATACAGTTTAACTCCTATTAATGTTTGGTGATTTATATGGGTATCAAGAATGTGTATGCCACCTACCAGCTGGAGGGAGTAGAGTTAACATCCATCACTGAGGAAAGAGACCTTGGTGTTATAATCCAGTCAAACTTCTCTTTTAGATCAAATAGCTCTACAGCACTGACCAAAGCACAAAGAATTTTAGGATTTATCAAAATAAGTTTTGTTATCAGGCAGAATGACATCATATTGCCACTGTACAGATCTCTGCCTAGACCCCAGCTAGACTATTGCTCCCAGTTCTGGTCACCATGCTTGAGAGAGGACATGCAGTACAAAGTGTGGAGAAAGTGTAGAGAAGAGTTACAAAAATGATTCATGTATGTGCACCTTTTATTACAAAACTAGACTGACACGACTAGGTCTGTATAGCCTTGAGATTAGATGTTTAATGGGAGATCTTATTTTATTGTGTAATCTAATAAAAATTGAAGAACTACAGTACTGCCAAATTTAGGTTTAGATCTCAGGGATACTAGATTTAATATTCAAATCCACAACACACTGTTGCAGGGGAGACCAAACAAGATTAACAAGAGGGGATTCTTTTGCACACAGAGTGGTCAAGCACTGGAATAGTCTACCCCAGATATTATTGATTCACCAAATTTCCAGAACTTCAAAAAGCAGCTAGACACTTTGATAGACATATGGGAAGACAAGTAGATAATCATTGTATAGTGGAAGGTGGACTAGAAGCACCTTTGGTATACATCCACCCTTTCTTACCTAAATACATAGGTTTAAGGACAGTGTATTATACATACTGTAACGTGTAAATATACATAATAGCACAGATCTGAATTTCTGTCTACAAGCTAAATGAAATCTCTAAATAATCATGTTCTCCTGCATATTATTACATTTATTGATTCATTTTTTCAGAAAGAAATTCTGGATCTTACGTTTTGCAATGCTGTGGCTCAGGATACTCAGTAAACATAATATCAGGATACAGATTCTGGAAATGAACTGGGAAGACCCCACCAATTGTGATGTCTCCTGTCCTGAAGAATGCCTTCATTTTCTGTCTCTGCAGTTTACATCCTGTCTCTTTAGTCTGATAGGTGACATGAGTCCCTGCCAGCAGTAGCAGTATACAGCAGAGAACCATAATCATTAAAGTCCTTCAAACAGAAACTGGTTCAAAGATATTTGGAGTTGTTGGTGGCAAGCCACTGTCAATACTTGTTACTCAGTTTCTTGTTCTTTATCCAATTATAAATCTATCAGGAAACTAAAGACAATAACAACAAGAAAAGATACTGAGCCAGTATTTATAAAGCAGGTCTGTATAAGTTCTGCCCATCTAAGACATAAAGCACTCCCAGAGTTATTACATCAGTGCAAAGATCACCATTATTTATCTGAGTGTAAAGAGTGTCTCTGTAATGTAAGTGAAATAGCTATTAATTTAAATCTTGTTTTTCTGCAACTTAGCCAATAACAAAGTTGTTGATAATTTTATGTTTTGCTATACTGGAGCCCAGCACTCATCCTATAATTTCAGAGAAAGTAGAAAGAATCTTGTTTTTGTTTTCTGTTTGTTCTTTGTTCCAGTCACCTGTCAGTTCACAGTGACCTACAAACCTAGTCACATTCCCCATCTCTGCTACCATATCAGTGCAAAGATAACCATTATTCATCTGAGTGCAGAGTGTCTCTGTAATTTAAGTGAAATAGCCATTAATTTAAATCCTGTTTTTATGCAACTCGGCCAATAACAAAGTTGTTGTTGATAATTTTGATATTTTTTAATACTGGAGCCCAGCACTCATGCTATGATTTCAGAGAAAGTAGAACAACACTTTTCTGTTTGTTCTTTGTTCCTCTCACCTGTCAGCTCACAGTGACCTACAAATCTCTTCACATTTCCCATCTCTGCTACCACATCACCACTGCTTAATCCCCATGGAGGGGCTGGAAGTGGAGGGACACCCCCCTGAGCAAGGTCCCAGGGCAGGTTGTAACTTTTCACAGATGACACAAAGCTCTATGACAGGGTAGATATTGATGAAGGGATCAAGGAGATGCAAGACATCAAGCAAAGGCTTGAGAGGTGGCCTAAAGATTTGGTGATAAAATTCAATGTAAGAAATGCAAGGTTATGCACCTAGTCAAAATAAAGGACAAAGTACTGGATGGAAGAGGTTTAACTGAACACTATGGCAGAGGAAAGGAACCTGGGAGTCATCATTAGTAACTCCCTCTATCAAGCCAGCATAACAAGGCCTATAGTAACAATGGGCCCTATGCAAAAAAGCTGTAAACTGTGTGCAAATGCAAGGTACTGTGGTTACATAGCTACACACCCAGGCAAGCCAAAAAAACAGATAGCATTCACAAAGACACATGGGAGTCAAGGCAGAGGTGTGATCAGTAGATGCATGCAGTGTCACTCACAGGAACAGTGGGATGGCCCACACATACACATCCCCACCCTGTCTCCCCTCCATATATGGGCACATTCAATGTACCGTGTGGGCACCAGAAAGTGACTACCATAATGGAGGAGTGTGCTACAGCAAGAAGCAAACATGGAGGTGCTGCACTAGTGCCACATGTAACCCTGCAAGAAGCTGCACCCTCAGGTCAGGGATCAGCCTAGGGCTGTGGTGGGTGCATGATGTGTGGTACCACCAAGTCCCAGTCTAGCAATGTCATGGGCAGCCAGGTGGTAGCTATGGTGCTAGACATAGGCAACAACTACTGGGTGCCATATGATACAGAGTCTTTGAAGATCCCAGCAGGGGTCAAGGCCAGGATATGGCTGGACATTCAAGCCACTGTCAACGAAGCCTGTCTAGAGGCACTGGCACTCATCTTAATCAAGCACTAGTGACATTAGTCAGTTTGCCGTGAAGTGAAAGCTGACTGCCATGGAACTGGCACATTGTGTCACATGCAGGTGGCAGCCATGAAAGTGCCAATGCTGTCACCTATTGAGAGGATGGCTCTGAAGTCATCTAACATAGGGAGATGGAGGGTATCAATTCCTGGCCAGGTTTTGGGCACAGTGCAGGGGAAATAGTATGAGAGGTATAAGAGATAACAACATAACTAACAGTCTTGTCTCACACTCTGCAGAGCAGAATGCCCCAGCCATCACCCATGCACCACTGGTGACATCAGTGGAGAAGGAAACACAGTGGGACAGATAGAGATGGCACAGGTATGCGGTTTACAATGTGGCCAGCTGAACATGTGCCAATGTCCAGCAATGCATCAGTAGGTAACCAGCCACAGGTGCAGTCCAAGGGACACAGGACACTGTGGTGGAGATAGGCATTCTGGAGGACACTTTTTCTTTCAATTAAATAAACTTTATTAGAGTTATCAACACTGAATTACAATGACAATCAGAACAAAGACACAGAAAGTAGCTAAACAAGAAATACCATACAATACAATACAGAATGAAACAAAACCGAAATCCACCCAACCCAGGAAATAACAGAAACAGAAGGATGATCCAGGACATAGAATCACAAAATAACCACCCAAATATTCCTCTCATACACATACGCCACCCTCTCCCATACTCCGCAGTTAGCTGTCATATATCTAGCTAAATAGTGGGAATTCTAAAAAAATAAACAACACACAAAATAAGATGACTGAGAGACAATACATGGTTGACTAGGAAACTCTATGCTATTGGTGCCTGGTGCTTCTCCATTAACATCTGGAAGCTCCTCTAAATCATTGAGGGCAAAGAACTAAACTATATTGCAACAAAAGCAATGTGGCCAGTGGCTCCAAGGCCTTTTTGTAAACTACCATATGATTAGACATACTGGCCACCATCTTTTCATCATGAAGAGCAAATAAAATCTCCTTATTCCATTCTAAACATGTTGATACTGATTAGTTACACCAGTGCCTTAAGATTACTTTTTCAGCACATACAGAAATGAGATCCATATGATAACATTGATTTCCCAGTAAAACACCATCATACATCACCAATAAACCAATACTGGGAGAAAATTCTTCATCCAATCCTTAAAGGAGGTCCAGGCACTGTTGGATAGAGTCCCACAATGGTATTGCCTTGCCACAGTACCATAAGATACAGTATGGGTTAAAGTGCCCTGTACTTGCCTACAGCGAGTACATAGGTCAGCGGGTAGTTTGCCCATCTTGTGCAGTTTAACAGGCGTATAATACATGTTGTGTACCATTTGATATTCCATATAGTGATATCTATCCCACTTAATATAGTTATACAGGTTAACCCACAGCCTATGCAATCATATGAGTTCCCATTAAGAGGTAACATTCTATCCCAATATGAAATTATATCATTCTCTTTAGGGGGAATCAGTGCAAAAAGTTAGTTATAAAAAAAGGATATGGGGGTTTTGAAGCTTGGGGAGCTAAGCTTAATAAATTGGATTCTTATTGTGTAGACCATGGCCCATGGCTAGAAAAAAAAGGTATATGACATATGAGAAACCTGGAAACATTTTAAACAATTGGTGGCAGGAATTTGACATTTAAGCTGGTGCTCTTGAAATCCCAACAGGACACCATCATTAAGGAGATGCTTCACCAAACTGACATTTGGTTATGGCCAAAAATGGGAAGTAAGAGGTTTTCCTTCTATTTGCAGTTTGAATTCCCCAACAGAGGTTGGGAAACATCCTTCCTGCTGTCAGCTCTGAGAAGAGAGCATAGCTGCCTATGAGTTTGAAGGGATCCTATTACTGGCATATCATGCAACATTCAAGGAGATTATGACAAGAAGTGTAGATCAGAGCCCTAATATTAAGGTGCAAAAATCACAGTAATACTTTCAGTCTCTTGACACTGGGGTACATAGCTAAAGGGGCATCGTCCCATGGTTCTCTAAACTACTGATACAATCAGGTGCAATTAATCACTAAATAATAAAAATAATAAAAATAAAAGCTGGGAAGATGAGGACCTCCTTCACCTTTTGATGCCATTAATTTTTCGAAGGCTTTCCTGTAGGATTTTCCCAGCCAGAGAAAAGTGGACAAAATTCTATTAATTCTTGCTTGTGCCTGTCACCGAGCCTGTTGTTACTAACATACTAGATGCCAGCAGAG
The DNA here is from genome assembly GCA_016271365.2 of Neoceratodus forsteri. Taxonomy (NCBI): domain Eukaryota; kingdom Metazoa; phylum Chordata; order Ceratodontiformes; family Ceratodontidae; genus Neoceratodus; species Neoceratodus forsteri. The sequence continues at coordinate 49,696,539 of CM028137.1, forward strand.
TAGACCTCTTGGTCTATCTAGTCTGCTCATGCTTCAGTACCCTGATTGGGTTCCATAGTCATCAACCTGACTCCCTCCCCTGTTACTCCATCCCCTCAAGTCCCTCTCCCCCAGGAAAGCCATCCTCTGTTTCACCCCTTGCCTATACCTATCCCACCATCTGCTGAACCCCTTCACCATAGCTGCCTGTACCAGCTCCTTAGGAAGCACATTCCACAGTTCCACCACTCTCTCAGTGAAGTACCTCCTTCTCTTTTTCCCCTTAAACCTCTCACCTTCAATCTTCTAACTATGTCCTCTGGTGATGCCACCCTCCTTCCACCAAAAGATCCCATCTTGGCTTACCTTATTTACTCCCTTGAGGTACTTGAAGACCTCAATCATGTCTCTCCAGTCCCTCCTCTCCTTCAGCAAGAAAAGGTTGAGCTCCTCTAGCCACTCCTCATATGTCATGTCCCCCAGGCCCCAGATCACTTTGGTCACCCTCCTCTGTACCCTGTCCAAGAGTTGGATCTCTCTTCTTAGGTGCATCCTCCAGAATTGCACACATTACTCCAGATGTGGTCTAACCAAGCTGTTGTACAGTGGCAAAATCATCTCTTTCTTCCTAGAGGTAATCCCCCTAGCAATGCAGCCCAGCATCCTGTTTGCCCTGACTACAGCCCTTCTGCACTGCCCAGAATTATTCATGTTAACATCCACCAGGACTCCCAGGTCTCTTTCTCCTGCTGTGGTCTGTGACTTATCCCCCCAGGGTATACACATAGTTGGGGTTATCCAACCATAGATGCTGCTGAGGAGGATAGACATGCAGAGGATGATGAGCATGCCTGCTTTCTTGCAGACTATGATGTGGATGATGTGTCAGACGACACAGATCCCTCATGGGAGCCTGAAATGAAATGGTCAAAACAGGGTGTCACAGAACATATCTTTCCTGTTGCCTGAACTACTATAACCCCATGAAAAAGTATCAACCTAGCAATGTTTTTCCCATTTTTTCGGTCACCCCACAACACAACAAAGAGCAAATCTTCTCCTTTACTATCCCAGTTATCTTGGCACCAAGTAAATACGAAGCCCCATAAATCCCTAGTGTTGGATATTTATGCAATGGATCCATCTGATGAGACAGGGGCAGTTGGCCAACTGTGTCAAATCTGAGTAAGTTGGGGTAAGAAGGGTAGTCTCCTCAGCACAAGTTGGCAACATATACACCTTAAAAACAGGCACCCCATTTGGCGGCATCAATACCAGAAGGCAGCTATTGCCAGTGGTTCTGGTCCATCCAAATCAATGGGCAATGTAAGCCAAATACACCAGGCACTATATGAGGGAGATGGAGGTGCAGGTGAGAGGAGGACATGTATGTGGGACTGAATGAAGAGGATTCTGGAAGTGGGACAAGTAGTAGTCCTAACGGCAGGACTACCACCCCAAGTCAAAGTGTGATTGCTACCCCAATCATGAAAAACAAAAAAGGTGCTGAGGTGTGTTGTGCAGTGTGAGTACCATTGGCATTTCCCAGTCAAGAAGCACCTAATTAATGGCACAACGACAAGGCAAGCTGTTTGGCATACCACCAGGTACATCACTGGCATGCAAGCCAGTCATCTCCAGCTTCTCAGTTCAAGTATCCAGTAGCAGCAGGCAACAGCACAGACACATTCTGGAAAGTACTGTACCTGAAACTATAACAACAGCAACAGGAAATATTGACTATTGCATCAGGCACAATTTACGCTGAAAATGTTCACATCTCCTCAAAGGTAAATTAAATAAATTGGAGTAAATATTGGAGTAAATTGGAGTAATAGTAAATTGGAGGCAGTATGGTGCAGTGGTTTAATGCTCTGAGCTGTAAATCTGGTGACATCCAGCAGACCAGACATGGGTTTGAATCCCACACCTTCACCTGCATACTGTGTGACCCTGAGCAAGTCACTTAACTTCCCTGTGCTCCCAGGTTGCACCTATAAAAAAGCTTTCAGCTTAGTGTGTCTCACCTGGTTAAATAACTAAAAAAAAAAAAATAATAATGATTACTTTGCAAGGTGCAATACCACCGATACAGCTGGATGGTACTCATTATGACCTTGGGTTAATCAGTCATCATCATTTGATGTGGAATCCAGCCCCCTAACTGGCAAAAATTACAGGCACAAGGAATATCTGTAATGAAGAAGAGTAGAGACAGTGATTTACAATCAAAGTATCAATGACACAGAAGCAAGGTCCCCCCCCAAATACTTACCTTCTTGGTAGGGAAATGTGAATTAGACCAACACTTATGTTGCATCTGTCTGGAGGCAGCAGTATGATGTCATCAGCACTTATAACTGAAAATGAATGAAAGAGCAGTGTGAACATATTAGCCTTTGACCTGATACCAGTAACCACCCCCATATGAAGAAATAAAAAAATACTTACTTTTGCACTATGTTTCAGCATCATAATTGCATTTCCACAGCGAACAAGAGTCCACATCACCGCGCAGCAGCAGCAGTAGCAAAGCATGCTTTCCTTATGCAACACCCTCCATCCTCACTGTCAAGAGAGTAACTCTATATTTGTGTTGCATTACTGGGATGGGGTGATAACAAATACATCTTGCACAACTACACAAAGTTTAACTTCTCTTCAATTTTTCTAATGTTGTTTTTCCCAGCTTCTATGGGTAATGTAACAGCAGTATTTGGCATCAGGAATGTAGTTTCTCTCTGAGAACACAACTTTTCAGGTCTGACTGGCATAGAGGAAGCAGCGGTGGTGGTGTTGGTGGTGTGGTGGTGGTGATGGTGGCAGACCCTCTACCCATAACAACCAGAATCATGTTTATCTTCCCTTGCAATTTTCTCATGTGACTTTCAGTGCCTTGTCTGGTGTGTGCAGGAAGAGTATTTACCTAGGGAAAATGGTTTCTCTCTGGGGACACACCTTTTCATGTCTGACTGGCATAGAGGTGGCAGCTGGGGTGGTGGCAGGCCCTCAACCCATAACTACCAGAATCATGTTTATCTTACCTAGCAATTTTTTCATGTGATTTTCAATGACTTGTCTGGTGTGTGCAGGACCAGTATTTAGCTGTTTCTCTCTGGGGACACAACTTTTCATGTCTAACTTTCAGAGGTGGCAGTGGTGTCGGTGGTGGTGGGGTCGTGGTGGCAGACCCCCAACCCATAACTACCGGAATCATGTTTATCTTCCCTTGCAATTTTCTCATGTGATTTTCAAAGCCTTGTCTGGTGTGTGTGTGTGTGTGTGTGTGTAGGAACAGTATTAACCTAGGGAAAGCAGTTTCTCTCTGGGGACAGAGCCTTTTGTGTCTGACTGGCAAACAGGTGGCAGTGGTGGTGGTGGCAGACCATCAACCTATACCTACCAGAATCATGTTTATCTTCCCTTGCAATTACTGTATACAATACTTGACATTGTGGATAGTGAGAGGACACATGAATCATTACAAACATAAGGAAGGAAAGAGGTTCACATGAAAAGATTAAAGACAATGTCTAAGATTTTGGTGATGGCTTTTAAAATACATTAGTCCATTACCTTATGTTAGCAACACTCATTTGGGCCCAGAAAGGAATTTTTTTCACTAAGTCTACTACAGATGGGAAGAGATTGAAAATTGTGCTGAGCAGATAGTTGAAGACTTCCACTTCCTAGTCAGCCGGCCCCGGCCCACCCCCTCACTCAGATGTTTTGTGATGTCTAACCAAGCAGCAGGAGGGAAGTGCCACATGGACGTCAAAGGAGGACATTTTCTGAACTGTTTAATGCTGTATATACTAAAGGAACCATTGATATAAATGAAAGTCACTGCCCAACTAACAGGGGCCCTATTGCTTGAGCAATGTCTTTTATTTAAAACCAAGGTTGTTTTAACATACATAAAACTGTTTCAAAAATGTCATCCATTGACTTCTATGTGGCACACTCCTGTGTTCTGCCTGGTTAGACATCCTAACTTAAACATGGGGGTAGGGGCGGCAGATCCTTCAACTGAAGGGTTGCCTGGCCATCTCTTCAGCACAATGTTTGATCCCTGCCCTTCCATACTTGACCTAAGGAAAACATTCCTTTCTCTACTCAAATGGCTATCCCCAGAAGAAGGAAATGAGCTTGTGGGGCAGCTGTGGACAGCTGCAAGTTGTGGGCCTAGCTTTACAATTGAGCAGACTCGATAGACCGTGGGGCCTGGTTCTGCTGGCATTTCATGTGTTTGTATGTGTAACCCCCTTGCAAATGGGGTTTACCAATTTGCCAGACTGAGCTTACCTTAGCCCTGTCCTACAGCCATTCTCCCACTGTCTCTTAGGCTTCTTCCAACTTGGCCTCTAATTTTTCTGATTTCCCCAGGTCCTGCTTTGCCCTTCTGTGTACCCCAGCCTGCAGCCCGATTGAAATTCAGCCCCTCAGGGCTTAAAATGCTGACAACGATCTCCTGCTGCAAAAGTGCTGCCTCCAGGGCAGTGGGAATCACATTGGCGTGCTAAGTGCCTTTGATGTGGAGCCATTTGTTTTGTGGTCACCTCAAGGACTGTGCATTGGGTCCCGGGATCCCTTTCATTTAATTGGGACCCAGTGACCACAAGCAGCCTGCTGGGGAAACCTCCTGTGAGTTGTAAAGGAGTTTAACCAAGGTTCAGGGCAGGAATGCCTGTGCAGGGCCCCGGTCATTTGTATAATAAATAACAGTGACTCTGGCTGCCTCCAGGGTAGCCCAAAATTGCTTCGGCCATAAAAGGGAGAAAATTAATGTTTTAAATGTTGTAATCTGTTGCTGCATGGGGGGGATTAGTTGCACATGTGGGGAGAAGTGTTTCAGAGTGTTTTAAAGTAAAACAGATACTTTTGCCCTTGGCAATTCCAGTATTTGGGACCCTTAAGTGTCAGCCTGTCAGCTGCTGCTGGGGGAGCTTGCAAAAGTGGAGCAGCAACAGGAAAGCTAAAGGAACCACCCCTTTCGTCTGTGCAGTGACTGCAAATATAGCCTTTAAGCTACAGAATGGTGGGGCATTTGTGGAAAATAATTATTTCTTTCTGGCTGCATCAGGACATTGTTCAGGACTGTATCTAATCTGCTATGAGGGACAGTGAGTTAAGCAGCCATTGCCAGTAGTACAGTCGATTGGAATGCCTAAAACAGAAAGCCAGGACTTGTGGGACATTCACAGCACCTCATGGGTAAGCACTCAAGTGTTTTTGGTGAGTTACAGGGACATTGTTTTAGGTGGCAATTCCACAACCCAATTGTGCCTCAAGTGTTCAGATTGACAGGTCCCTCGGCCACTTGGAGACATGTCTCCCCATCTCTGCTACCAATCAGGAGTTGAGCTAGGAGCTCTACGAAGAGACAGTGTTGCCAGTTTGTCTGGAGATTCAGATATTTGGAGAGAGAGCAGCCAGAGCAGGCTTTAGACTACTGGGAGCCCCCACAGGGTGGAGATCAGGCCCCAGCCATGCCACCAGACCTGGGCCACTTAATTTAAGCCCCTTCAGTCTTCAGCATTTATTATTTTGTTAAGTTAAAGTAAAAGTTAAAGTAATTTTAGTTTTTGCAGCAGCTAGGCTGGAGGTTGCCAGTACTGTCCTCCAGAAGCTGGCTTCCCTCCTACATTGGGGAAAGATGTGGGCTGAAGATCAGATGTCCAGCAGCTGTGAGAGCGCTGACCAGGCCAGACCAGATGACATCATGCAGTGGTGAGAGCGCTGACTGAGTACCTCAGCAGTGAGAGAGCTGTAGAAGTCTTCAGGATGCCTTTGATTGCGGAAGAAACCTGTGGAGGACCTGAGCGAGTATCCTCATACCCCCTGGTGCGAGGGAGAAGCTGAACAAGTAATCTTGTGGGCCCCAAACCCTGCTAAGAAATATGTGCTGTTAAGTCTGAAGTATGTACAGTAAGTTATTAGTCTGCTTTACTAATCCCGTAAGAGACTGCCTAGTTCAAGTAAATGGATTCATCTTGTTTGTGGCCCAAATAGCTAAGTTGCAGGTGCAGCAGCAAGTCTGGTTAGTGAATCATGTAAATGTGTTGCAAGTTGTGTAGCTATGGGTTAGAGTTCTGCCTTCGTGGAGCTGACTGCCAAGCTGCGTTTGCCACTTCATGAGACAGGAGGCCCTAGAGCATATTATGTCTAAGGTACCCTGAAGAGAATTTACCTGTGTCTGACCAGAATTTCATCAGAGACTGCTTGGGGTAAGTGTACAATGTCTAGACATGCTGGATAAGACTCTGCCTAAAAGTAATGTTCTTGGTATATAGAATATACTGGTTGTGACTACCTATAACTAAAATATTGGATGCTTGATAAAAGTGCCACTGTCAGCTTACGCTGGATGGATGCCTTTTAGCATATACAGTATAAGTACTGAATGTGACCGTGTTTAAGTCGCATATAGGATGCTTAACAAAAGTATTACTCTCACTGCATTGGATCGGACTTTCAAATATTGTGCTGAATTTTCTGGATGTAAGATACACATAGCTCATCCTGGAATGTTCAGAAGTCTGCTAGTGCAGGGCAATCCCTGCTGTGGCTGTAAATAGTAATCTGTCATCTTATAAGAATCCATTTTCAAGTAGCCCCCACCCTCAAATCAATAGCCGGCCACCTCGACCATCTGCAACTCCTCCAGGTCTGCAACATCTTGGACTGTGGTATCTGTTTAACCAGTATGGTATGACATTGCATGGTTTCTGCTGTATCTGGGAATGGTACCAGTGTGGATATTAATGATAATTATGTTTAACATAGAAACATAGAAACATAGAAACATAGAATTTGATGGCAGATAAGGACCACTTGGCCCACCCAGTCTGCCCATTTCCCTACCTAATGGATAAGCTGCAGATCCTAGTTAACCAGCAGCCTACTTCTTCCTACCCCCACCCCCTAGAATGGCCTTATGACTGTCCCATGCATGCTTGAATTCCACCACTGATTTTGACTCCACAACCTCCTCTGGAAGACCGTTCCATGCATCCACAACCTCTCAGTGAAAAATACTTCCTTAAATTACCTCTGAGCCACCCCCATCTTCAAATTGTGCCCTTTTGTTCTTGCACCTCTTTTTTGAAAGATGCTACCCTCTTGGACTTTGTTGATTCCCTTGAGGTATTTGAACATTTCTACTGTGTCTCCCCTCTCCCTCCTTTCCTCAAGGCTATACATATTAAGCTCCTTTCATCTCTCTTCATATGTCTTCCGGTGCAGACCCTGCACCATTTTAGCTCCCTCCTCTGGACAGCTTTCATCCTGTTTATGTCTTTGCGAGATTGGGTCTCCAGAACTGCAGTAATCCAGATGGGGTCTCACCAGCTGTCTGTACAGAGGATAATAACTTCCTGTTTTCTACTGGTGTTGCCTCTCCCTATGCATCCCAGTATCCCCCTAGCCCTCCTTGCTACCCTCTCACATTGCATAACATCTGATTTGTCAGCAGCTAGATAGCCAGGGCACTAGATGTCTTAAGTCAAGTGGAAAAATGTGATTTATGTATGCCTGTTAGTATGTAGCCGCCCAGCTAGAGGGTTTACCTGCAAAATCAAATAACTTTGTACATGTGTAAATAGGTTAAGATAACCTCTACTACTCCTGTTTCCCCTTCCTAGCTCCTATATTCCCCCCAAATAAGTATCTTGTTATTTGTTATTTGAAATTCTGATGTGAGCATATTATTAGAGAGAATCTTTAAATCAAAATGTGGAAATGTGAGGAACTGTGTATTGGAGCATGTTTGGGCAAGGTAAATGGTCACTGTGGGTGGTGTAGCAGCTCAAGGGGCTACACCCAGTACCATCTCACCCACATAAAGCACCCAGAGTGGAGGCACTGTGCAATAGGTTTTAAGAAATGTTATTAGCTAGCGAACCCAACCCCCTCAGCCTATGTCCAGGATAATGCTGCAGGGGTGTAACACTGGGGATAGAGCCGCCCAGAGGTTACATATGTATTTAAAATGTCATTACCGAAATCTTAGACATTTCCTTTAAAGAAAACACAGAACGGGAAATGGACAAGCCATGGTCATCACAGAAAGGTGAATGCTTAACTGTACATAAGGATAAAATTAAGAGAGTGAGCAAGTGAAAGGATGGACCTCAGCAACTTGTAACAGTAACACAAAAAAGTTTAGAAATAAATATTTGACAGTAATCAAAAAGGGGATAGAGATTAAGTATAGAGAGAAAATAATTATTGTTATGACTTTTTATACAGTATATTTTTGGGGGGCAGGGGGTATACTAGAGGAGGATAAATAGGGTCATAGCAAGGAAATAATAAACAACAAATAATAAAATTGCCAGTGTCAGAGAAACACAACATGATTCCTGATGACACCAGTCACATTGTCTGACTCATCTCACAGCACCACTGCTGCCACTGTTTGCGTCAGGACCACCACCGCCACACAGCTCTGACAGGACAGTGAGAATCTTCTCATGACTAGACATAACATTGTCCAGCCAATCTCTTACTTTTTGCTGAAATTGATAAGAAATCCTGGTGCAGCTGTTGCACCTCATCCCACAGTACCACCACATCCCCTTGCATGGCGGTGTTGTGAGGTCCATATCACCTGCTGCCGCTGCTGCCTGTCTTGTCTGTGACAGATGACTGCTCTTTCCTCCCAATAGCCAACATGCCGACTCACAGCAGCATGATGGACCACCTCACGCTGCTCTGCTTCACCACCACCAACATGTGCACCACTCACCTAATGCTCCTTCACCTATCACTCTGCCAGGTGGCGGATTCAGAGGTGTGTCCGAGGAGTGCCGGCCCCAAGGTGGCTGCCTTGTTTCACCCACCTTACAGTGTGACCACACACCTTGCAGATGGCCACTGTTTCATCTGCAGGATCTGCATCAAAGAACTCCCTACACCCCAGATCACCCAGGGAAGGGGGGAGAACCAGATGCTATGGTGATGGGGTGCTGGACATTGCCACCAGTGGCTGAGCTGCTGGGGTGGCACCGACAACACTGGCACTCAGGACTGGGGCAGACACCATGAGCTTCTTCTGGGGGGGGGCCGTCAATCTTGCTGATGCTGCTAATGCTGCTGCAGCTCCTGCTTCCCACTTCTCTTAAATTAAAACAAAAAATTAAGAAAATAAGAAAAAAGGAGACACTACAAACACACACACGTACGCACGCACGCACGAAGGCATGCACAAACAGTACACACCCTACACTTTTTAAACTAACCAATACAGACATACACTAACAACATTTTTCAGTGCAAAATAAAGATATCCATGATGGACACAGGAAGGTGAAATAAAATTAGGAAATATATAAAATTAAGTATTTTAAATAGGGTTGTTTGCTAGGTAGCTCTGAGATCTGCTGTTATCTGCTGCTTCACTGAGCTCCGAATGGCGAAATGATACTGATTCCTGCCTGACTGGAGCCCCCATATGTGACATGCTGGATGAATATCACATGACAAACCCTTTTTTTTCCAAGAACTTTGAAATTAGGAACAAAAGTGAAAGTTAATAGTCGAAGTTAACAACAAAGTTACCCATAGAAACACAGAAACCTAGAATCTATTGGCAGATAAGGACCATACAGCCCACCTAGTCTGCCCATTTCCCTACTTGGTTTGGCAATCCCCACTCTTATCTGGACTGCCTACATGCAAAGTTGTGTCACTAAAAAGTAATTTCATTAAATTTTTCACAGGGTAAGTTGACGACTTCAACCGAACTTATGCAGATAAACCATAAACATCTACTGCGACTGTGATGACCGCACAGTATAGCTGTTGTTGACTTCCCATCTTACTATACCTGTCTCCTGTGAAGAAAAAAAGAGAAATTATTTAGGCTCACTTTGGCCACCATGACACACTGTGTACCTGTGTACTGTACTGTACTTGTGAAAAAGGAGAAAAAAAAATCATAGTGATACTAACCATTACAGTAGTGCTGCAGGCTGTGTAGTTTACTGTCTGGTGCGTGCCACTGAGGTGGTGCAGGAAGACAAAACATAACTCCTTTCTGTTTCCTGAGGGACGTCTGGCTTTAATACAACCTTTGTCAGTCGGCCATGTGAATGGTGAAACCTACAGGGAGACAAAAGGAAAGAAAGAAAGAAAAGCATTTTAAAGTCTTGATGAGTAAGGTGTAAGGCCTTTCGTCCTCTGTGAGGTCGGAGACTGGAGTCACCCACCACCACTGAGGATAAGAAATATGAACAACAGTGAAAGTGACTCATCATCACAGCAGACAAAGACAGACCTTGCTGGAGCTGAGGTCTTGCTGCCTTGATGAGCTGGCTGACTGGTGGGTCTGCTTGAGTATCCTATTGCACAGCTCCAGATTGGACTGCTGCATCAGAGTTGTGATGCCACCATCTCCAGTATCGATTCTGGATTCTCTGCAAAGCGTTTTTAGCTGCTCCACATGATGTGGATTGCCAGTTCCAAATCCAGTAGTTATTATTTCAGAGCGAACATTGTATTCATTTATATGTGTTTTTAAGTTAGAGAATTGTGTAACTGTATCATAGGACAAAGCCAAACAGTATTCCCCAGGGTCAGGACAATTTTTGCATCAGTGTGGAAGTGGTGGCCCATACTGTTTGTCACTGGTTGTTTGGTGGTGGAGGCAGGTAACCGATCAGGTGCAAGGCAACTGCTGCACAACTATTGGGAATGGGGAACAGTAACATGGAAGTAACAGAATTGTGAATCGTAAAGTGAATGATTACACTGATGTGTGGAAAGGAGGGAAACAGCATGTCTTTTTTATGCTTCCACTCAATTGAGTAAGCAGCCCTCACAGTATTCCAGACTGGAGTTGTCACCAGAAGGGAATTCTCTCTCCATTACTGCTTCATCCACCTGGGTGGCAGAAGACAATTTGCTAATGTCAACAACACCTTGCTCTTCATCTTCATCACAACCACCACCACCTTCATTTGGTAGGAACATGGAGATGATTGTCTTGTGTGAATGTGCCCCTCATTCATTTTAATAAATGAAAGCAAGCCAACATTTTTGGTGACACATTGGTGCACCTGTCTCACACAATGGCACTAGCCAAACTGAATACAAGCTTTACACTGACACTTAAGGGTGGGCAGCTGAGGTATTTCATTGCAACCAAGGTCAGTGCTGACCACTCAGTGACTTTGATGCTCCAGTATAGCAAGTGCTCGTGGGCGGTGGTAAGGTGCCTTGTGTCCACCAAGTATGCATCTATCATGTGTTGCACTGCCTGCAGTCCTGCTGCCTCATCAGCCTCCTCCTTTTCTTCCATAGCTTCAACTTCTACCTGATCTAAGAAGTCCCAAATGGGATTTGACAGTTTCTCTTTTAACTTGCATGTTTTCTCAGCCCATTTCCCATGTGAGGTGGTGGTAGCAACACACAGTCTCTGTGGAATTTGAGTTTGTGCCTTAGATAATTGTGTTTTTAGTATCTGTGCCCCATGTACCCTTCTTATTAGAAGAACAGCCAATTTTTGGACCTGATGATGCCCACCTCCAAGTATTGATGCCAGCCCATGTTTATAGCATGGGTCCAGCATGGTGTCAATCCCAGATTCTTCAGACTGCAGAATGTCAGAAATATGTATATTGCAGTCTAAAACCTGGAGAATATGTTCCACTAAGGTACAACTTCCAGTGTCACCACCTGCCTCCAGCACTTACATATGAATATATGAACATACAAAGAAGCCAGCAGAAGAAGCCCATTTAGTCTGTCAAGTCTGCTTGTATTGCAGGGTCCACAGCTTGAGCTAATGTCCCTGCCCTCCTTCTCCACTCCTCCCATCCTCCCTAACCATTATCCTTACCTTCCCCCTATGCCTATCCCAGCCTCTCTTAAAGCTCCCCACTGTTTTCAATGAGATGACCTCTTCTGGCAGCGCATTCCAAGTGTACACCACCCTCTCTGTGAAGAAGTGCTTCATGACCTCCTTCCTAAACCTCCCACCCTCCAGCTTAAGACTGTGCCCCCTTGTTGTATAGTTGCCACTCAGCTTGAAGATACTCTCCTTATCAACCATATTTATCCCTTTCAAGTACTTGAAGGTCCCAATCATGTCCTCTCTTTCTCCATTCTTCCAAGGAGTACATGTTCAGTGCCCTCAACCTCGCCTCATATGCCTTACCCTGCTGACTGGCTATCATCTTTGTAGCCCTCCTCTTTCTCCAGCAGGTTAATGTCCTTTTTGAGGTGTGGGCACTAGTACTGAACTCCATCTTCTAGATGCAGCCTTACCAGTGACCTGTACATGGGCAGTATAACCTCCTCTATCCTACTATTAATCCCCCCTAGATATGCAAAGTGGAGACAGATGTGACAGGCCACAGACAATATGGCCTTGATATCAGGATGAGTTAGAAACTCCTGCACAATGAGATTAAGACAGTGTGTCAGGCATGGCACACTGAGAACCCCCCTCCCATTACTGATGCATTTCACAGCATTTGATCCATTATCACTCACAATCAAACCTGCTTTCAATGAATGGTGGTGTAGGCATTCATCAGCCTCAGTAAGGAGCACTTCCAGCATTTTCTCACCTGTGTGTGATCCATGCATGCGCTTCATTGTCAGCATGGCATGTTGCTGAATAGCCAGAGTAGTGCTACCACCACAATTGAGCTTAGTACATTTTTTCCCACACCTCGAGTCAAATGCTACCCCAGTTACCATGCCCAATGTGCTATAATGCATACATAGGTGCTACCAGCTGTTTGGCCACTGATCCACACATCCATGCTCAGATGTATATATGGAACTGTAGAATGCTTCAGAGAATAGTTTACCATCTGTGATACTGTCACATAGAGTTCAAGAATGGCAGATGTAGAAAAATATGTTCTAGACAGAATCTGCCATTTGGGACAAGTACGGGATATCAGTCTCCAAATCCTTCATTCTCAACAAAAGAGAATGGCAGTAGCTCAGTTGTCAGCATTTTAACAGTTGCTGCATTTAGCTCACATGCAGTAACATGATTGGGAGTGAATTTGGAGTGATGATCAAACATGCTATGTAGTGTATGGTGGATGTTTCTTGACTCTGGCCCCCAAACAGCTGGAGTCATTGTGGTGGGTGGTATTTGACTTCTAGAGATTCATGTGCTGCTGCTTGAATGACACCAGCTGAATCTGGGGGATTTCTGCAGAGGTGTTACTGTGCTTTTCTGACTCTGAGCGGTACTACTCAACCAACCACTGCTGCTATGCCCAGTACTAGGCAGACCCATAGAATATTCCTCCTCCTCCTCCTCCTGTCTGTAGTCCTCTTCTCTTCCCCCTCTGTTCCTCTGGTCTATTACCTTGTTACTTTTGATTGCCTTGCCTAATGATGATGATGATGAGGGCCAGGGACCCCCTGCACTGGTTTCCTTCTGATGTTTATATCAGAGTAACAAGTGTCCATTCTTCAGGTGTGTGTGTGTGTGTGTGTGTGTTTGTGTGTGTATGTGTGTGTGTGTGTGTGTGTGTGTGTGTGTGTGTGTATGTGTGTGTGTGTGTGTGTGTGTGTGTGTTGCCCACCAGTGCCTAGGTGGCTGCCCTTTTCCACTCCATCAGATCCACCCCCTGATGAAGACCCAGATAGGGCTGAAGCTTCGGGGAAGGTGATTCTCGTCAGATGCTCTGGAGCTACTACAATAAAATACTTTTTAAAAATTGCATAAAGCCTGCAGGTTGTAGAATCAATCAATCAATCATTCAATCAAAATCTTTTGTTATCCAGGCGAACGTCATTGAGCAAAGCTCATTTGCAAGATGGACCTGGGTTAAACAGGGTCAAGGTACAAATAGAAAAACCATACATATGTATATACACAAAATGACAAGTGAGTAGATAACAGTCATGGGACAAGATATATCAAGCCATAACACAGGTGAACATATCTCGGAAGAACCATTTACAAGTTACAGGTACACGTGTGCAACCATAGCTCAGGTGAGCATATCTTGGAGGAGCCATTTACATGTTGCAGCAAGGCAAGTACATAAAAAATAAATTAGAGGGAGATAAAGAACACAGTTTAAGCGATGAGAGTTAAATTCTTTAACAGATCTTTTATGGTAAACAGGATCAAGGCAGCTTATAAATGGGGGTGGTGCCAGGAGGATAACAGAGGTACAGGGGAAAAGGGAAGGCCTATGGAGGGAGGGAGGGGGGATTTACATGGAATTGGGTGGTAGAAGTAAGGACTTGAGGGTGACATAGTAAGAGCTATGAGTAAAGGGTAGGCGAACTTGACCAGCTACCAGATAAGGGAAACATCCATCAAGTAAGGGGAAACAGAGGATAAAGATACAAGATGGGAATGATATAAAATTTGAAGGGGGCAGGCTAAGGTGAAATGTGAGAAAGGTTTTCTTTATGGAGATGGTGGTGGACACATGGAATAGTCTGTCACAGGAGGTGGTGGAAGCAAGCACAGTGGAGGGATTTAAACATGCCTGGGACAGGCATAACAGAACCTTAGAGGTGGGCAGGTGGGGTGAAAGCACTTGACCAGGTAGGATCAGGGGCTACAAACTAGTGTAGGGATTACAGGTAGACTAGATGGTCCTAGTGGTCCTTATCTGCCAACAGTTTCTATGTTTCTATATTTATGGCATCATCTGCAACACCACAATTACTCCTTTTCTCTTCAGTCTCTCATAGGGCATCCAAAAACTCATCATCAGCACAGCTGTTGATATCTTCCTCCTCCTCCACAGGTCTTTCCTCCTCATCATCACTGTCCCTAGACTCTCTGACTGGCTCATCATCAAAAGCCTGAGTGTGATGCACATTTTCCAGATCTCCTGCCTCAGCCACTGACTCAAGCTCCATGCAGTCAGGCTCAGCACCACAACCACAAGCAGCCACGGGGACACCAACAACCTCTTCCTTGACCACTGTACCTTGTTTACTGCTGCTTCTCTTGTCACCTCCCCCATCCCCCACCAGCATGGCTGCCAGAGATGTGGCAGAGAAAAATCTGGTTGCACTAATCCCACCACCGCTAACTCCTCCTTTGCTATTACCTGCCCCGGAGCCTACAGAACATGCTGCCACAGACATACTGTAGTTTTATAACTGTAACACTATTTTGACCTACAGATTTCAAACACTTCTTTGCTGCCTCCCCCACACCTCTCTCTTTAGTAGAGCATCTCTTTTTGGTAATTTTTATATGCTAATTGTAATTTGATTTGGGATGAAAAATGACAAAATGTAAAAAAGGCATGCAATACAAATATGTACGAGGAGCAGACAACATCTCCTCCTGGGGAATCAGAAATCATCAGTGTGCTCTGAAAAAAAAACAGGGATTAACATAACACACACAAAAGGGGGTAAAAGGGTTAAACAAGTTATTAACTACCAGCAGGAGACAACGCCTCCCCCTTCAGAATCAGGAATCAGCAGAGTGATCTAAAAAACAGCACAACATGGAATAGCGCCCACAGCAGCAAAAATCATACCAAAACAGTTTTAGTGAGAAAGAGCATGCTGTTTATTAAATTACAATGTGCAAATAAAAACTCCACATCCTTCACACGTGATGTGCTACACCTGGATGCAGCACTAGTGACATCACGGCTACCACCACAGAATGCTGACGTTCCACCTGGTGGCTTCCAGATTTCTTCAGAGCTCTGAAGAAACCTTTTATTCACCAGGTTAAATGTCAGCATTCTGCAGGGGTAACCATGGTGTCACTAGTGCTGCATCCAGCAGTGGCACACTGTGTGTGAAGGGCATTGAGTTTTAATTTGCACATTGTAATTTAATGAGCAGTAGGCTCTTCTTCACTAAAACCATTTTGGTGTGATCTTTGTTGCTCCGGGTGCTATCCCATGTTGTGCTGCTTGAATCCAAGATTTCAGCACTGCAGCTCCTTTTCCTGGTGCTCAAATTCTGTGTTTGTGATCTGAAAAACTACTACCAAAAACAACCAAAAAGTTATATTTTTGTTTTTGTTTAAAAAAAAACAGAATAAAAATGAAAACAATAGGGGGAATGGGAAATTTAATATTAAGTATAACAGAAGCTGAAAGAATACTGTCACCTTAAGAAAAATATAACTAAAAGATTACCAAACATGCTACAGAAACACAGTAACTTGATACCGTAAAAATTCACGTACAAGTCGGGTTCACCTATAAGTCGGGGTACTGACATTCACACTACAAAATGCAACCTTAGTCAGTGACCCGCATATAAGTCGGGTGCATACTTTCAGCTGTTTTGATTCCTGTACTACAAAAACTGCGTGTATGAATGAATTTGTTTTTATTATTTTAATTCATGTAAAAATCAAATAATTGCTAACATATTAAACAAACTGCACAAAATGGCAGTACAGTTGGTGCAGTCCTCAACATTCAGGATGAGCTCATGAAGTGTTTTTTGTTGGGGGGGGCATTGAAACAAAGCTCCGCAACTGAAATTGCGGTGCGAGTCAGAAGCCACAGACACCAGCTGCAGCTCCGATGAAGGAATGTCGTCGCACATTTCATTTATTTCAGGTACTTGTTAAGTCATCCTCGGCAGGATCATTCGAGTTAGGAGGGTTAGTCAAGGCACTATGCTTACTGATGTTTGCCAGAAGGAGAGATGTACAACCACCAGAAATAATAGCTTCACTGATTAGTAGCTAACAATGAATGACAATGCAAGCAGCTTGACAGAGGCAGTGGATATGTCAATTAGATGTCAGTTAGGCATTAATCACTGCTTAGGCTGCTAGTAAGGTGTTAATTACATTGTATGTCAGTGTGTCATATCAGGCAGCACTGGTAATACAAGTATTAGGTTTTTAAGGGCAATAACATTTTCTGCTTTGGTGATGACTCACGTATAAGTCGGTAGGGGGTTTTAGCTGCAATTTTTAACTCCCAAAAAAGCCGACTTATATGCGAGTATATACAGTACTTGACGTAAACACATCAGAGTAAACCACAGAGATAAAAATTAAAAACTACTCACTGCAGATCAAAAATGATAAACAAGAAAGAGTGAGAAAACCAAAATACTGTATGACACAAATCTCCTGCTTAGACAAAAAGGCTCCAGATCTTTCTAGCCTACCTCGCTTTGCAGTACACCTACCCTCCCCCACCCTACTGCTTCACTGACTGACAAAACAGAAACCACTACTTTTTTTTTTGCAGTTAATCTTTTTATTGTTTTTCCAAGTTTTCAAGTGTACAACACAGGTACAGACAGATACAACATATAGAGCTTTCTTCAAATGAAGATTAATAAGCAGGTCAAAAAGGATGTTGCATATTTTTTTTTGTGTGTAATCATTGCATAAAATTCACATACGATACAGTCTGCTATAACAGCAGGTATGTATTACTGTTAAGTTTCCAACAGATAGCAACAAGAAGGCAGTACAGGCATTATTGAACTAGAGTGGATACTTACATCTGAAGCTGGGCCTAGAATTGGAGATCCTAGGCTTGGGGAAATAAGATCTCTGATATTTAGGTTTCAGGGGGGTCTTAAAAGATCTTTGTTGTGTGGTGGAGTGGGAAGGCATCATTTTAAAGATATGTAGGAGCAAAAGGGGGCCCATCTCTCTGAAAACAGAGTAGTGGTACCTGCGGCAAAATGGGACATTTTGGTGAAATTGGCCAATTTCTCCATGGACGTTAACCAGCCCAGAAAAGAGGGAATTAAGGTAGACCGCTATTTTCTCAATAATGCTCTTTTATTCTCTACAGAGGCCTGTATCAATTGCAATTTGTATTGATATGGTAGCTTTAGGTTTTTAGGGAGGAGTCCCAGTGTCCACAGGGAAGGTGACTGTGGCAGAGCGCTGTTTAAAATTCTGGAGCAACGTTATGATCTTCCTCCAAAAGGAGCAGATAGGGGGCAGTGCCAAAGAATATGGAGAAGGTCTGCACCCTGCGCTCCGCATCTCCAGCAACTGTCCTCTGAGATTAGCCCCATTGTTTTTAATTGAGTTGGGGTGTAGTGCCATAAGTGTTGCACTTTATTCTGTATCAGGAGATTATGTGGGTCCGAGCAGGCCTTTTTGGTAGAAGCCCAGTCTTCATCTGATAAAGGAGTGTGGAGCATTTCTTGCCACTTACTCTGCATTCTAGTGGTGGGGTCTGGGGCTGCGTCCCTAAGTTTTTTTGTATATTATATCAGCTAGGCCTTTCAACTTGTGTTGCCAGCTACCCAGAGGAAGAGGAGGGAGTTGCTTTTTCTTCTCTCGGCAGCATGTTTGGCATGAGCAGGCCTTATGTAACCAAATAGTGTTAGCATGCCTCAGTTGAAGCTATTTCCAAAAATCTTGCTGGGGTAGTAGATATCTTTCTTTAAAAGAAGAAAATGAGTCAAGAGTGAGATTGTCAGAAGTAAGGATGTCTTTCATCCTAATAATTTGATTGTCCTTCCATTGAGGCCAATTTATCGGTTTCCCTTCAATTAGCCAGTTGGGATTATTCCAGAAGCATACTAATGATTCAGGGCTCATGCATGATTTGGTGATTTGACAGATTTTATGCCCGGCTCTATGTGCATTTTGAATAACTCTCCAGTTTTTCAGGGAACTGGGCAGTGGCCCTCCCAGATAGGCCTACAAATCAGTCCCTCCAAATATCCCATGTTCTAGGTCACACCATGCAGGTTTGTTTGGGCCCAGATCTTGGAACATATGGCAAGTTCTAGCAACCAAAAAAGCATAAGCATAGAAATGGAAATTAGGGAGTCCCCATCCTCCCTTGTTCCATGGAGTGCTTAATTTTGCCCTATTGTATCTTGGCTTAGAAAAAAAGTTGCCTATTAGGGAATCTAGTTTTTGTAACCATTTGCCAGAAAATTCTAGAGGCAGATGGGACGTGAGATAAAAGTTTATTGGGGCAACCATCATCTTTGCTGCAGCTATTTTCCCTGGCATGGTTAGGCTAAGGTGTTTCCATCTTTGCACCTCAGATTGTAACAGAGCAAATAGAGGGAAGAGATTATTGTCCATAAGGGTCTATATATTTGAGGATATAATCACTCCCAAGTATATTATGCCCTTTGTGGCCCATGCTAGGCTGGTGTTTGCTAGCATATGTGGAGAGGCAACTAGGTTTAGTGGGAGTACCACCATTTTGTTAGCATTAATACGAAGGCTTGATATCTTTGCAAAGGAGTCAAGTAAGGACAGGACTGAGGATAAACTAGCCTGCAAGTATTTAGTTAGGATGAAACAGTCATCCACATAAAGCCTAGTGTGAGATGTAATCCCGCCTAGCTCCAGCCCTTGCATGTTTGAGTGCTGTCTGATAGCACATGCTGGAGTTTCAATCGCCAGAACAAAAAGCATGGGTGAAAAGCGGCATCCTTGTCTAGTTCCTCTGTACAGCCAGAATGGTTCAGAATGGGTACTATTAGTGAGGACCCTTGCAGTGGGGTCATTGTATTGGGTTTTAACCCAGCTGCTAAAAATGGGGCTTGAGGTGCTGCAAGGTAGCATGTAGAAATTCCCACTCTACTGAGTCGAAAGCTTTCTCAAAATCAACTGTAATGGCTGCAGCTGGGGTGGGAATCACCAATGCTTCCTGCAATAATGTTACTAACGCTCAAAGGTGGTCTGCGCTTATTCGGCCTTTAACGAATCCCACTTGGGAAGGATGAATTAAGTTGGGAAGCACTTTTTCTAATCGAGCTGCTAATGCTTTAGCCAGAATTTTTGTATCAGCATTTATGAGTGAGATAGGCCTGTAGCTAGAGGGGAGAGATGGGTCCTTCCCCCTCTTTGGGAAGTCTGGTTATGATAGCTTCTCTCCGAGTGTTAGGGAGTCCCCCTGCATTCAAGGCCCCTTGCAACATGTTGAGCAGGGGAAGGGAGATAGTATATTGAACCAATTTATACATATCTACAGGGAAACCATCATCTCCTGAAGCTTTATGTGAGGCCTTGTTTTTGATTGTGTCTCTGATTTCAGGCTCTGTCAATGGAGAGTCCAGAAGTGCCTTTTGATAATTAGAGAGATTGGGCATATTTAGGTTGGTGATGAAGGCTGCATATTTTTGTGCATCCCATTTAATGTGGGTGCTATAAAGTGTCTTGTAGAACTCCAGCATAGCCTGATTTATCCCCGTTTCAGTGACCTGAGGCTGTCCTCTTTTGTTCTGTAATTGAGCTGTGTGTCTTTTGGCCTGGCATTTTTTTAGCCTGAAGGCTAAGAGTTTTCTTGATTTTTTCCCCTTGAGCCCAGTATTTGCATTGCATCCTTTGGATCTATAATTCAGCTTTTCTAGTGGCCCGACTGTTTAACTGTAGTCTGATTTTTACAATCTCATAGGTTAGGGAGCAGGACATAAGCCTCCCTGGGTTTGTTTTGTATAAGGATTCTTTGGCTCCCAATAGCTGCTCTAAGTTTGCTGCTTCCTTCTCTCTTTTCTATCTGCAGGTATGAGGCATAGCTAATTATTTTCTCCCTTAAGGTAGCTTTAAAGGCCTCTCAGATGGCTGCACAGGATGCTGTCCCCAGAGGGTTATCTACAAAGTAGTTTTAAGTTTCTTTTGACACCCAGGTTTTGAAATGAGCATCCTGCAGCAAGAGAGGGTCAAAGTGCCATGAAAGGGATCTTTTTGGGGTAGGGCTGTCTATTAGGGCCATCGATAAGGGTGCATGATCAGAGAGGTATAAATGGGTGATTTTTGTATCCACCACTTTTTGAGATATCTGGGGGGGGGTGAACCTGTAGTCCAGCCTGTTGGCCATCTGCCTGGAAGCATAAAAAATATGTGTAATCTCTGTCAGTCAAGTGTTGGCGCCTCCAGATATCCTGTAGGGTGTGTAAGTTGATTAACTCTTTGAGAGCCAGAAGTGATTTGGTGTGTGGCTCTTGCTTTGAATTGAATCTGTCAACAAAATAGTCTACTGTGAGGTTCATGTCACCTCCCCCACTATGATCTCTGTGTTACTGTCCATAAAGTCTGAGAGTGCTTGAGAGAGCTCATGAAAAAAGTCAGGGAGGTCTTTGTCTGGGGCATAGACATTTACAAGGATCAATTTACCTGTTGAAGTAGAGGCTTTTGCCATCACCCAGTGCCCATTCGTATCTTTTTTGTGGTCCAATAATGACCATTTTAATTTCTTATGACATAGAGTTGAAACCTCACATTTGGCAGACTGTGCCAAGCTATGTACAGTACTTCCCAACCCACCCATTCCCATACCAGTTTGTAGCTTCAAGATTTGTCAGTTTGGTCTCCTGTATGAAGGCTATCTGTGAGTTAAGTTGTTTCAGTCTGTTCAGAATTTTTTCCTTTTAATAGGAGAGTTTTGGCCCCTTACATTCCAGGAGATGGCAATGGTCACTCCGTTGTTAGTCATTGGGAGATAGTATAATTACAAAAATGGACCCTATACATGAGAAACCAATCCTGTCACCTCTGGCTTCTTTTGCGTCATTCAAACTAGTACAAGTTCTGAACAAAATGATCAACTGATCCCCGCCCTTCCCTTGTTGACCAGGTTCCCTAGTTCCTGTACTAGTGCCTACTTGGGAAGACCGTGCTATACTGATGTACGTGTAAGAAACATTCCTTCTAGTCAACAACAGTATAAGCTGTACATGCAACATTCTAACAGTAAATACAAAACGTATCTGTATTTGCGGCTTAAGTTCGGAAGGTGCTACCCATATCAGCCCAATGGGTCTTGTTAGACAACACCAGTGGCATGGACAGTGTTCCGAGGCAGTATGAATAGTAAGCAAATGAACCAACCATATAAACAATAACATTTGAACTTCATCTAAACAGTTACTTGAAGTGATTTGGGGCCCATGGCTTCTACATGGTATTGGAACCCTAGAAAAGGAGTGGGTGGTCCTCGTCTTCCCCTGCCTAGAGGTGGGGGTATGCTTCCTCCCCAGTCCTGTTCAGAAGAGGTGGCGGGAGTGGTTTACATGAAGGTCATTACCACAAGATGCTGGGGGGGGTGAGGGACATGAGGGTCATTTATTGTTTTCCTTTATGCTTTATAGCTATGAGGTAATGAAATCAAGCTGTCTGATCAGCTGGACACTCCATGTTAAGTGTGCAAGAGGACAATTATTCCCTGGTGACCCATTTTTAGGGTCTCTTTCTTCAGATCTCACCACTATTAAAGTAAATAATCACAAAAAATAAACAAAAAAAAACACAAATCTAGCAGCACAAGGCACTCTGGAACAATTTGTGAGCAATTTGAATTAAAAAAGCTGGGTTTTGAAATGCATTTTAAAAGTTTTTCTTTCCTCAGATAAACACACACAGACTTCTCTCCTACTCTGTCTTCAGAAGACTGCACTGAAGACAGCTTCCTCATGGTATACAGCTAGTTTCAGCAACATGTGACCTTGAATCCCATGGTACTTTGCAAACTTCACCTCTCTACCAAACTTTGCCAGCTAAGTCATCAACTTCTAATGTTACAATCTTCACCTCTGCACCAAACTCCACTGACAGAATTGCCAACTTCTCTATTCATGCAGGTATCAGTTTTCCATGAGTCTGGACATCACACAGCAGATTAACTCCGTGAAATGAGATGAATTTGTGAATTTCTCTGTGGAGGAAAGTTTTTCAACTTCACACATCACTGTTCGTGACCCATTTATAATTGTTTTTTATTCAGATTCAACTTGCATGAAGAGACTGCAGACAGTGAATTCCAGTATTATTAAGAGATTTCCAGGCAGGAAGTTAGTGGGATGCTCCAAATACAGAATTATATCATCTGGGACATCCGGTTTGTTCTTACCCAGTATGGCGCCATAGAAAGGGAGCTCCTATCTTTCTACAATAAAAAGCCTCGAAAAACCCTACCAAACAGCAAAAAACAACAAACAAACTTTGGGATGTGAGGACCTTGCAGTAATGGGGAAGTCTGGTAAACAAAAACCTTCTTCAAATACGGCAGACAAGCAGTATACTAACAATGAACTTTCCGACTCGGAGATGTCCCATGCCTCTGAGTCGGAGGCTTCACAAACTGATCACAGCCTAAAGGGGAAACCTACTCCTAGCAAAACTGGAAAGCTAGACTTATTCTACAAAGAGTCGAAAGCCTTTTGAGCTCAGGTACATGAATTAATTAGGGAGATCCTAAAAAACACACTTCAGCTTAAGCAGCGTACAGACGAACTTTAGTGACAAGCCATCCAATCCAGCAACTATGTGGACGACATGGAAACAGTGATTAAAACTATCACAGAAACCCAAAACTTAATTGCCTACCCGGAGAGACTTTGAAAATAGGGCCAGGATAAAGAATTTATGGCTATATGGCATTCCTGAGAACTCATGAGAACTCAGGGGGCCCGATTCCAAAAGGCGTTACGCCTGATGCAAGGTGATTTACATTGAACCCGATGGTGCAAATCACACCTTACACCAGCCATAACGCCAGATGCAATTCCAAAAGGCACCTTGCACCATGCCGTATGCAGGTTCTATCAAATGTAGGTTATACCACCCACTACGCCTACAACCTGCAGCGGCATTGTGCAAGAGTTTGTTATGGCAGTAACCGCACCCTATTCCAGAATGGCAGCTGCTGTAACCCACCTATGCCATTTCAGAACAGGGAATGGCATAGCAGGGCTAGACCAACTAGGAGGTGGTCTAAGGAGCATCCATCCTAGCACAGCGACAGATGCCCCTCCCCACAGTGCTACATAAAGTACACTGCTGTGCTCCTTGTCCCCCCTGCCCTGTCATGCCCCACACTTCCAAACTTCAGGGACCCCTGGAGTCTGTTTCCCTTCACTTTCCCCCCAGCGCATATGCCAACTGGCCAATAGAATGCATGCCTTGGCTTGCGGCACCCAGGACCAGTGCACCATTCCTTTGGTGCTAGCCTGCGGCTGCAGCAAATCATGGGTGTAGGTGCTGGGGACCCTGCTTGTCCTGGAATATGGCACAGGGTCCCCAGCGTAGTGCTGCATGGTGCAACTTGCATACACCTGTGAGTTGCGCTAAGCCTTTCAGAATCTGGCCCTGAGGGTTCAGACTTACCAGGATTCCTTGATTCTTTTTTTGCACAGTGTTGGATTTAAGACTGGTCTTTCTAATCAATATTGAGCACTCACATAGGGCTCTTGGTCCCAAACCCACAGCCCTGTCGGCCAGACCATGCTCAATCATTGTCCTGTTTTTTAATAATGTGGTCAAAGACAAGATACTCCAAATGTCATGGCAGAAGAAAATGGTGCACTATGAACCCACATGCATCTTTTTGGACCATGACTATGCCCCTGATGCTCTGAAGCAAAGACGGGCATTCATATCAGTTATGCAGGCTCTGCATCAACACAACATTAAATTCCAGACCCAGTATCCAGCTTAGGTGGTAGCCCAATATCCCAATGGACAAAACAAATACTACTTGGCAGAAGAGGCTCTGACAGATCTGTAGGAAAGGCAGATTGCAGTGGTCACTAAGAAACCTCAGGCAACAAGAATGGATGGGCTACCAGTACACTGGAAAACCATCCAGGACACCCAGCAAAGAATGATGCAGTCCCTATAAACCATGGGTCACGTAAAAGCTCAGCTCTACTCATTCTGGTTTGTACCAGGAGATGCTTAACTTTCTATACCAGTTGACAGAACATTTAGAGTGGCTGCATCCTGAGGTAATGGGGCTGGGAGTGGGGGTGCAGGTCGGGAGGGCTCTGGGGATTGCTACTTGCTGCTGTGGTGCTGGGGGGGGAGAGAGAGAGAGAGAGAGAACCACCTGGAATCATAAATTTCCCCATGGAAGCCATGAGTCTGAGCTGTGCTTATTAAAAAGTACAAGATGGCTCATAAGAAATGGCTTTGGGGTGGGGGTCCTTCTTCTGGTGCCTGGTGGATGTGGGGCTGTTGAATAGTCCACAGAACTCCTGCCGATGTGCTCCATTCTTTCAGTGATGCCTGGTCATTGAAGAGGACTTCATTTTTTCTGTTCCTCATGACTAGAAACAGCAGTCTATGGAGGAGAAAAGAGCCATCACTTATTGGACAGAAAATTTCAACCCTCCGATGGAGATGTGCATCAACTGGATTGTAATTGATCAGGAACGGGATACTAGATGAGGGACATAACTGGATCGAGGACCAAAATAGTAAAATAATATTGGTATCTTCAAAGGGAGTCACCTTGCAAACCTCTGTATAGTTGGTGATAGGGAGAGTAAAACTGTATATGAAAACCAGGGTACACAGAACCATCTTTAAGCAGGGAACTGGGGAACACGCACTTCCCCCCTTTTTTTTGTTTGCTCTTCCCCGTCTCCTTTCTTTTCTGGCCTGCTGTCCTTCCTCTTCCCAGTCCCCACCTTATTTGCTTCCCTCACCGCTTCTCTCTCTGTCCCCAGAAGACAAACCAAGAGGCACAGAACCTGAGGAAGATTGCAGCACTGAGCTCTGGTTAACCAGAGTTGATCATTGGGAAGGGAATTGTCGGGAGGGATACTCTAGTTATTAGATGAGGGACTATTACATTTGCAATTCTATTTGTGAAAACAGGTATGGGGTGGGGGGCAATTCAACAGAATATAATTTTTAAATGTGGTGAGAAGGCAAACCAGAGAACAATAGGAACTATAGTGGATGTGATCACCCTCTTATGACACATACAAAGAGGAAAACAAAAAGGAAAAGATAATTTTTTTATTATTATTTCACAGTAAATATACAGGACTTTCTGACCACCTGGGGGTAGGGGGATTGGGTAGCAACACATATGAAAACGAAACTGTGAGACTACAATATAGCAGAGGGGGGGGTTTTGTGTGGGGGAGCCCTCTGGTGTTTTTTCTTTCTTCTTTTTCCCCATTGCCTTTTTGGAATGGTACCAAATGTGAAGGGTCTTAGATAAGGGCCTCTGACGCTGACACTCATACCTCTGCACAACACTGGAAACAATTCCAATCTTCTAAAGGACCCCAATGCATATAATAAAAACTAGGCATGGCCTTACTGCTACAATATATTAAAGATCATTTAGCTTTGGAGAGGTGAAAGGATAAGTGGGGCACATTGCCCTGACTGACATATTAATGGGTGCTTCCCCCACAATGTAAAGAATAAAGGTAGAATGTAGGAGAAGGGGCACCTAGCTGAAACCTAAATTTAAAGTTCTCAAATTCAGGTTAGATGAGACCATCTTTTCCCCTCTGGCAACATCTTTTTGGGGGGATCTATTATTTTGCTCTGTTTTATTTTGATGGATTTTTCACCATAGAATCCACATAGACCACCAACATCCTAGGATGCACCTCCAGCCCCTTGGAATGCTTTTTCTTCTTGAACACCACTAGGGGGTTCCAAGGGCTTAACAGAAACACAGCCCAAAGTTTGGAATTCAAACTGTATATAGTTTTAAAGTTAATATTTGGTATTCTAGATCAAGTTTTTGATCTAACTGTTCATGTTACATTACATAAGCAATAATACCCAACAGGGTGGGTGGTACTGGGAAATACTGGACTGTCCAGGGGCGTAATGAGGCCCTATACTACAGGCGGAGGGCCTTCTAGCCGCTGGACGGTCCATTATTTACCAATGCCGTCCACCCTTGAGGGTATTATTGTGCTTAGAAAATGGCTTGTTTGTGACATTTTAAATAATAAAAAATGGAAAAACTTACATGATAAATACAAAAAAATAATTTTTCTTGTTAAGTAGTCCCTGCAGTGTGGTATTCTTGCCAGTAGATGATACCACTGTTTAGTACACTCTGTGTTGCTGTGGTGCATTTCTGCCCTGTGGTTTCCTGGGACTTGTAGTCCAATGGGACAATCATGGGGAAGGCAGCTGATTTAGTTGTACAGAATGGCCCTAGTCAGTTCCATTCCATTTTTTTAAAGCAACAAAGGAACAATTGGGGAGTGAGGAGTGGATGGAGTTGAGTTGTTTTGCCTGCGAGTGGTTTTGTTGAGGTATTTCTTTTTTTTGTTTTAGTTTTGTGCTGGGGGTTCAGGCAGCAGTATGGTGAGCAAAGAGAGAAGCAGGACTTGTGTGTACAGGGTCCCCGATGTTGAGTTGTGATGTAGGGTAGCAGGTTTTACTAGAGCGGCCGGGCTTGCAGAGGTTAAGAGTGGTGTCATTGGACACTCAACTGCAGTTTTCTTAAAAAGGAAAAAATCATTACTCTGTTTTGTTCTAGTTTCTATTCATATTAGACTGCTTGTTTTTGATTACTGTGTCATTTGGGCCTGTCGGTAGTACGTTTCAGTTACGGAGTAGGGAAAACAAGGTGGCTAATGGAATTCAAACTGGCACACGTACACCAGTTTGAGATGGAGCTCCTAGTACTTCTTTCTGACAGGGCTCTATTGAAAAATACCTACCCAGCAATGGAATGCAGCTAGCCAATCAGGATACTAGCTTTTCCATTGCCATTTTCTAATCTACGATAATACAGTGTTGGTATTTTTGTCTGTTACCATACAAGAACAAGCAAACAAGCGGCAACTCAAACAATATGGCAGGAGCATTGTCATTTTCTATTAGTCAGGCAGCACAAACAAACGAAAGATACAAACAGTTCAATGTAGACAAACAAAGGATGGTGTACATTAGAAAGTTGCAGACTAGTGGTGTATGGGCTGCTTCCTCTCTACTGGACAATGAAGCATAGTTGGATAATGACTATCTCCCCAGTTAGGTTTCTCCCTCTCAACATCATTGGGCTAATTAATCCTGAGAAAATAACAAAACTCTTTCTATATTTAAGAAACCATCATGCAAATATATATTACCTGCAGGAAACACACCTCTCATCACATGAGCACCAGGTATCCGGTGATATGAGCAAAGCAAATTGAGTGACTCTAAATGAGTGACTCAGTTCACACACCCGCAATGAGACTGAGTATGAAAGGATAGAGAGGTACATGGATAGCGAGTTAGGAAGGACAGAATAGCGAGTGTTCAGGGAATTAACAAGTTTAGGGGGAGGAAGCTAGGTAGTGGATGTGAGCAGGCTGTTGCCAAGCTGGCTGCCTGGTGTGGCAGTTATGGTCACTGCCCATGGACCATGGTGTGTATGGTCCTGGGTTTGAAACTGCATGCAGGTATGTACTAATATTAGTTTTTGGTGTTGCTGGTTAGTTTTTTTTTTTTTATACAGCCCCCATTTCACACAGGTTGTTCCCCCACCCACAGGTTGTCCCTTCCGCGATGGTCATCCTCTCCTGTGTTTTCTTCCCTACCCCATTGTCCACCCACCCTGGAGATGAGAATCTATTGTTTGGGGGGGTGTGGGGGCTTGCCCACCGCAAAGGAGGTGGGGGGCATAGCCCCCTGCATGAAATGTAGGTCTGAATTGTCACCGATATTGTATTCAGCATAGTGCTGTTCACCACTTTTGTTTTCAGCATGTAGTAGTCACAGTTATGCGTCTCGCCATTTAAAACTCAGCCATGTCACATGGACCTGAGCACCAGAAGTTGGGTAATGGAGGCAGGTTCAATGTATATGCTTCTATCTATTTGAAAGGAAAGTGACTGAGGGTAGCAGTACTTATTCCAATAACTACACCATCTGAATTGAAAAAACATTATTCTGACCCTCAGGGAGATATATAATTTTACAGGGTAGATTATACCAGAAAAAGGTGACACTGGTTAATGTCTGCCTTCCTCCAAATACAAGCACGGGGGTGATTTGGACATTTTTAGCTAAGGTGCTAGACAATTTGGAGAGCCAACTGATTCTGGGTGGTGACTTAAATATGTCAATTGACCTAAACACCTCTAACCTACAAAAATTTAGGAGCTCTCCGTCTCAGAAGTACTTTAGAAACAATATGACAAATTTGGGCTTTCTGGATCTCTGGAGTCATCTGTTTTTGAAATACAATGAATTTCTCTTTTTTTCTCTTGCAGCCACCAGAACTTTTCATTACTTGATTATTTTTGCATCTCCTGTGAACATCTGGGCACTGTGGTGGACATATCATATGGCCTACAGATTATGTCAGACCATCACTTGATCTTATTAAAAATAGATCTCAGCTAGAAATCAAAATCCACCCTATGGAGATTAAACTCCATATTACTGAGGGATGAACAGTTCCTCTCACTTATGAAGGAGATAATACCACAGGTAATTTTAGACAATGCTTCCCCAGATATGAAAGCGTCTACACCTGGGGACACTTTAAAAACAGTGGTACATGGGAACATTATAACATATTCCTCAAGAAAGAAAAAACAGCAACTAGCTGGATACAACTGGCTACATGAAGAATTAACTTCCCTGCAGTTAATGTATCGTCAGGGAGACAAAGAGATAACTTAAATTAAAAAGGTAGTACAGGAAAGAGAAGCAATCTTAAACATTTGAACACAACAAGTGCTGGAATATTTAAAACAAGTACACTAAGAAGGGGTGTCAGGACTCCTTGCCAGGAAACTCAGAACACATAGATGCTTAGTCTATATATTGCAGAGAAAAATGCCACCCTTGGGCAAGTGGATCCATATCCATCGGGAGATTAGCCTGGCATTGCAGGATATAGAACCCCATGGCATCCAGGATACCTCAGCAGTCTGTAGGGTGGGATGTTATGCAGGGGAACATGAAAGAGTGTGGACTTGCAGCGGTGTATGACAGCAGGAAGTTACAGCATCAACAAGGCATGCTTTGGAGGTATGTCAATTCCCTATTACGGTTTCCAGGGACATACACATGGATGCATACACTGGTGGGTCTGCAGCTTGCTTAGTGCCTCAATGCATGCTACAGCCACTTGGGGCATTCCAGAGTGCAGGTTCCTGGCCTGGGTCCAGTACAGTTGGCGGATGGCTGTGGCAGGGTGTGGAGGGCAGTGCCAGTCTCTGAAACAGGTTGGGTACGTTCCTTTCATTAATTGACTACGCCAACTTCATTTATGGCCATTGCACTGCCTCATATCTTGCAAAACTGGATGTACTATATCATAGAGCACTGAGATTTATAACTGGCCTCCTGTACTCCACACATCACTGCTCTTTATATGCAGCCATAGGTTAGCCCTCCCTTCAATACAGGCGACATAGAAATGCAGCCCTATGGACACTCCGAGCCCTTACCAACAACTCCCACAATACGTTGTTGACTGTCTCTTCCTTAGTCCTATTAGGAACTATGCCTTAAGAAGTCAGTCGCAGATTTCTTTGAATGTCCCAAGGGCCAACACTCACTTTTGAAGGGCCACCATAATCTATGCCCTGCCTACTCTCTGGAATAGGATACAAAAATCATTGAGACTTAGCTCACCTGTGAGTCCTGCCTTCTTTAAGACCCTCTATGACAAAACGTTTGCTGAAATCTGTAATTGCTTCTATCACTCCTAGCAGCTTGACTATTGTTCCTCTCTTCTTCGACACTAGTCCCAGCTGTTTATCCAAATCAGCCCTTGCCACTACTACTCCCCCCTTCATCTGCCCCACTTGCCCTTAGCACCCTCTACATCCCTCTTATTCACCACCCCCTTCTGCCGCGATTCCCTAAGGCTTACACACTGTTATGCACACCTCCATAGCTTAGGAATTTCCATCCAGGCCTGTAACTTGTTTCTGCTGGACAGGAATATAAATAATCTTTCTTTTTTGTCTTCTATGGTTTGTATATGACATCCATACACATCCTGCTCCTGTGGGATCTGTATATATATATATTACGTTCGGGTTGTGTTATGTATATCTTTCTTGTACATGTGACTTGGAATGTAAATACTCCGCTCCTATCAGTATTGTAAACATGTTGTTCCTTTTGTGTTATGTATATTTATGTGTAACTGTACAATTTTCCCTGCCAACAGCAGGTCCACCTTGTAAATGAGCTTGCTGAATGGTGATTGCCTGGATAAAGATTTGATTGATTGTATGGAGGAATGGGGGTATCTACATACTAAGGCAGTGGGTGGGGTTCTCTATGCTATGGATGGGGACCGTAGTTTTCTCGGACGCAAATGGGTCCGGGGGGGCCTTACACTATGGAGCTCTTCGGGGATGGAATTTGATCAATCGGGGATGAGAGAGGGTTCCTCTAGTCCACCAGGGCTGCCAGACTGCTGTTCACCTGGGTGCACTTCTGCAGCCCGCCTGTAGGTGGCTGGCTGGGTTAGACCAGCTAGTCATAGCCCAACTGTGGGCCATGCTGCTCAGGACTGTGAGGGGTGCATTCCCATTGAGTATGCCGCAGTGCAGCATATGCATGGGAATGCACCCTCGAATTGCACTGAATATTATATGTGTGCACCCTGGACCATTCCCTTGTGGCCAGTGCATCCTGCACATTTGAATATCACACTGTTATTGGAGTTGTGTGGCACATCGCCCTTTTCTGCTGGGATGTGCTGCACATTTCCTTTAAATATGGGGGCCCTGGACTAGGCTACCCTGAATAAATACATTATCAAAATGGTAAAATCATGACCCCACTGAAAACAAGATATTGCATCTAATCTGGGACAGCCTGAGCAAATACAGTACAAAAATGTGTAAATGAAGGTCCCTATGACAATGAGATGTAACATCTCCCCTGCGCTATCCAGGATTCAAAATATAGGATAAGAAATATTTAAACGAAATCTGCTGTAAACTGAACTTCACTGTGTTCACTGACATAAACAAACAGTCTCTTTATTGTTTTATAACATATTAGAATGCAGTATATATTCTGAATGTTGTGGCCATGGGGATGGTGTGTACAGAGATGGTGTGTGCCTGTACGAGCGCAGAGTGTGTGTGTGCGTGTGTGTGTGTGTGTGTGTATGTGTCTGTGTCTGTGTGTGTTTGCTATAGCTCAATATATTTTTTTTTCCTCAAAAAGCATAGTAGAAAATGCCTGCTGATTGCTACATTTTTAGTCAGGGCAGTTCACTGAAGACCTGTCATATGTCTGAGACAGTGCTTATCAGATAGTGTCTTTAAAGGTTAAAACAACATTGTAAATTATAGATCTGCTGGGAAAGGGAAGACATTTATGGGGTATGAATCTTTCTTGAAAGACAGTATATTCCCAAGTGAAACTAGCAGTAAGAAACTGTTTAAATGCTAAGTATTTAAATGTGCAAGTTGTTGCATTCTGAATGGGGTAAATAAATCTCCAGTTTAATGGGCAACCAATATTTAATAAATATTTAACAAGCTGTTTTTCGGCCTGGTGGCACTGAGGGTTGAGGCACTGGACGCCTTACCTGCGCCACACCGGCAACCTGTATTTGGGAATGAGCATGGGCTGCTGGGGGTTGGCAGGGGTAGAGAAGGATTGAGCATCTGCAGAACTGCTCTCCTTCTCCAGGGAGGGGGGACACCAGCACTCGGTACTCTACTGGTCCCTGGTGAAGGCTGGAGGCTGGTGCATGGAGGCTAAGGAAGGGGGAGATGAAGCAGATGCTCAGAGAAGCATGTACAGAAGCATGTGTGTTCGCTCCTTGCGGTGTTATTGCATGCCTCATCTCAAAGGGAGTTAAAAATGTAGGAGAAAAGCAGGCAGTGGTGGGCAGAATGATCGGATCACCACAGGCGCTGCCACCAGGATGGCCAGTAACCCTCGGCACTGGATTCATGTGTGACAGTGGGTTGGGGGGGTTCCCACCGACCTGCCATCGGAGGCATAGCCATGGCGTGAGTCGAGAGGTATGCTGCGAGTGGAGGACAGGGCTGGAGGATCACAAGAAACCAGCCACCAGTGCCAGGAGGATAAACAAGAGTAGCTGCAAAAAAATATTTAACAAGCTGTTTCAATTTTCTAATGGCATCTGATAAGCAGCTTTGAGTTATGTCTCCAACATTCTTAACAGAAAGAAGGGAGTGTTTTATTTCAGGTGGCATGGAAGGATATTTTGAAAAGTCCAAAACATGTGTTACATGATACTCCATTTTCCAGCTACAGATAACAAGATGGCTGTAGGCTCCACCCACAGCCATAAACATTGGTGATAATTTTTGCCATTTTTTGACAAATTCTCATGGTGTCCCACAAGGGTTAATTGTGGATCCATTTTTCTTTAGTTTATACCTAAACTCCATCCCTACAGCATGTAGCACTCTGAAGGTAATTATGTAGATGATGCAGTTTTATACTGTAAGGACAACAGTTTGGAGCAACTGAGGGTAGAGTTACAGACTGGTTTTTATTCATTGCAGCACTGGCTATTGAAACATTGGCTTTCATTGAATTAAAAAAGGTATAGTTTTTATGGATGTGGGCGGAGCTTGTAGCCATATTGGGATCAGATTGTAGCTCTAAAAATGGCTGGTCGTGGGACTCCCTTTTTGGACATTTGGAAGCATTCCTCCATGGCTGAAAAATAGTGCACAACCCCTCTGATTTTTGCTATTTAGTGCTCCATGGTAAAGGCATCTGAAGGGAGGGGGATGCTGCTGTAATGTACCTCCGAACTTATCTGAATCATTTGTTCAATGTGCTCACACAACTGGATAAGATATGTGATAATGATTGAGTAACTTGATTACTTTTGTGGCTTTCTGCCTCTCTATCCATGGGATATACCACCCTATAGGGGTACGGTGCAAGGAACCCTAGAAGAGGGTTCCCTCCTACAGGTGCCGGAAATGAATGCATCGACTAAAGGTAGGTTAGGAAGAAGCCCATGGGTAAGAGAGACAAGCTGCTGCCACTGAAGGAGGAGGGGTGGATGGTGAGCAATGAAAACAAATCCTTGGAGAGTCCAGGATGAGTGACGTTTTGAGGTCTATGGAGGAGTGACATTGTTACTCTGCCCATTGAACCTTGGGCTTAAGGCCTTCCCATTCAACATGCTTACACAGCTGGATAAGATACATGATAATGCTTGAGTAACGTGATTACTTTTGTGGCTTTCTGCCTTTCTATCCGTGGGATATACCACCCTGTAGGGGTACGATGCAAGGATCCCTAGAAGAGGGCCCCCCCTACAGGTGCCAGAAATGAATGTGTTGGCTAAAGGTAGGTTAGGAAGAAGCTCAAAAAGAATACCCAAAGATATCGAGTGTCGAAGAGGTAAGGATGATGGACAAATTCTATGGAGAGAAGGGCTAACTTCCAAGGAGAGAGGGGAAAGCCGAGCCACCATCCGCCTCCGTCCAACAGCGGAACCTAAGTAACTAATGAGAAGAAAATCACTAATTCTAACTAATATTATGACCATTGGCACAGGGGAGAGGAAAAACCCCCCTTTGAGGAAGAAACCTCTGGGAATCCAGGGCCTAGGTGGCCTTCCGTCCAGGTTGATGATGTTTGAATTGAGAATGTACATTTTTAAAAGAAAGGGTTTAGTAACTAGGTGATACAAGTAGTGAGGATGATGATGGAATATGGAAGATTCCTAAAAGAAAGTACAAATCGAGGATGGAGCATGAGACTGCACGCAGATCAAATGCGAACATGAGGCAAGATTAATACTGATGGTCATGATCAATGCAGGAGGTCAGCAGGTCGATGAGGTAGCATAAGATTGAAAATAGGTATGATTGATTGAGAGAGGCGAGCAAGTCAAAATTGAGGTCTATAAGGCATGATTATGCGATGTGAGCGATTAGATCCTGTTGTTATAGTCAAAGAGTAGCATCAGATTCAATGATGGAATGTTCAATGGAATGATAAAACTAGGTAAACCTAGTTGGAACTAAGGAGGGTATGCTTGAGTAGTCAATGTGAGATAGTGCATCTGGAAGCAAGGATAGGAGGGAGCAAATCCATTTATGAGTCAGAGCAGCAAGAGTTATCCAGATGCACTCATGAGGATATTCCAGATGAGTCAATGAGGAGTCCAATAATATTGTAGACTGGCTTAATGGAGCGATGCGTTTGATTGAGCTATGGAAGTGAGCAGATACTGAGGTTGAAAAGGCATTCTTGATTATGTAATGTAAACGATTAGACCCTGAACGATTAGACCCTGAGGTTGTAGTTGATGAGGTAGAATGGTACTGAATGATAGGAATTGTAAAGTAAGTGATGTAAATACATGAGCTTTGAAGTAATGCAGAGTGAAAGATGACTGGATTCATGAACTCAATATGACTGGAGTTATGAACTCGTTGCATTCAGCAGGATGGCTGCAGCTGATAGGTGGCATAGGAATTATGATAGGTACGCCCAAAAAGAATGTCGAGAGCAGGCCAAGAGTGGAGGGAAGCCTGGACAGCTGGAAGTGAACTGGAAGAGGAAGAGATGAGAAAGAACCAAAAATGAAACTGGCATGAAGGAAGTACACCAATGAGGCACCTTGAAAAGAGGTAGAGTCCAAGGCCAAGAATGGAGATCAGGAACCAGAGGCAACTCAGGGAAGCGATTCAGGATCAAAACTGGATGAGATACGATGAGAAGTGAGCAGAAATGGAGAAAGTATGATGACGAGTGAAGCAAAGAGCGGAGGGAAGCATATGATGACTGAATCCTGAAGAGTAACATAGACTTTGATGGCAGATAAGGACCGCTTGGCCCACCTAGCCTGCCCATTTCTCTACCTAGAGGATAAGCTGCAGATCCTATTTAACCAACAGCCTATTTCTACCTACCCCCACCAAAAATTGCCTTATGTCTGTCCCATGTGCATTCTTGAATTCTCCCACAGTTTTAGACCCCACAATCTCCTCAGGAAGGTTGTTTCATGCATCCACTACCCTCTCTGCAAAAACTACTTCCTCACATTGCCCCTGAGCTGTACAAAACTGGAAGAAGAAGAAGAGATGGGAATGAAGAGGAACAAGAACTTGAACAAAGGTATCAGGCACCATGGAGTGAGATGAACAATGAAACTCCTCAAAAGGAGACGGACGCAGAGGCCAAGAAAGCACATCAGGAACAAAAGGATCTGCAAACCAGAGGGCAAGCAAGGGATGGCGATTAAGGAGAGTCAACTCGGATGATGCACAATAAGGAAGGAAGCCAGGAGTGGAAAGAATCCAAGATGGTCAGGACGAGAATGAGCACTAGGCTGAAGAAGGGGAACTGGAACAGATGAGGTACTAAGTGGGATAGACGCGATGAAGGCAGGTACTGGAAAGCAAGGTGTGAAATGATAAAGAACAGTAGGGAGGTCAATAGGGTAGCATAGGACCCAGCCAAAGCAGGAGGAGAACTGCACTGGGGCGAGTCAAATTATGTGGTACACGATCCAGGATAGGCATTGCCAGACGGAGTAATGGAACAGCACAGACTTGGCAGCAAACCATGAGAAGGCATGCCTAGAGAGGTAGCGAATGAGATGAGCATGTCAAAGCCAAGCATCGTGAAGCCAAGGTGTTAAGGAAATGAAGTATCATCGACGGTGGACGACATGGAGCAAGTAGACTCCATGAAGGAGAAAGGCCCCTCAAGGGGGCAGGAAGGTGAACTGGATTAGGTGGTATGGAGGTCCGGGTCGATCAAAGGTCAGAAGGTGTCAGCCATGGAAGGCCAGCGGATAGGAATGGTAAAGCAAAGGAATAGAGAAATTGTGGCAAGATAGAAACATAGAAACATAGACTTTGATGGCAGATAAGGACCATTTGGCCCACCTAGTCTGCCCATTTCCCTACCTAGAGGATAAGCTGCAGATCCTATTTAGTCAACAGCCTATTTCTTCCTATCCCCATAGAAGCCATGGCCAGAATGAAACCAGCACAGCTGAGTATGCGGAAAGAGTCAAGGACAGGGAGCAGAACAAGGGCACACCAAAGCGGGAGTAGTAGATAGGGAAAGAGAGGCAGGAAAAACAAAGCTCGGAGTCAATGGAAGTAGATGAGCACTGGATGACCCGAAGCAATTGGCTGCAGAGGGAACAAGATCCATGCAAAACACTGTAGATATATGAAGTATATCCAGGAGTAGGCGTGTTGGTGTGCTGGGAGTTTGCAGAGCCGTGCAGGGGCCAGAGGAGCCAGGACCACATCTGCCGCCAGTCAGGCAGCCTGAAATCAAAAGCAGGAAGCATAAATTGATGCAGAGGTATGGCTGATTGAGCAAGGTGAAGAAGTAGACACTGAGGCTGATAAGGCAGGATCGGGTGAAGTGAACAAGGAGATCAGAGGATTCAATAGGGGGATGCAAGGAATGAGGCTCCTCAAAAGGAGATATACTCTGAGGTGAAGAAGGCATAACAAGGCTGAGAGGGTAAGTGAACTAGAGGGTTGATACACATGAAACAGCAGTGTGACCAAGTAGACTCCTCGAAAGGAGGCAGAGCCGGAAATGTATAGAGTGATGTGATGAAGAAGGCTTCTCGAAATGAGGTAGATTCAGAAACGAATGTGAAAGAAACTCGAATGATGGTGGATAGCCTCCAACCAGCCCACAGCAAGGGGCGACGGATAGGAAGGCACGGCCGGGAATGGAGACGGAGATGAATCAAGGTGACTGATGCTGCAGGCTAGAGGGAGGCGGCCAAGGCATATCAATGGAGAGATCGAAAGAGATGAGCAGGTTGAGGTGAGATATGGTGGAATTCAAGCAAATCAGACTAAATGAAGTGAAACCATGACAGGAGAAAATCTGGAATAGCTGATGATGGAATGTATCCAGGAAGGGAGGTTTAATGAGACAGGAAATGGGCAATGAGGACTGGAGTCAGGAATCAGATAAGTGGGCAGGAGGGCCTTGGATCTATGAGGTGGCATGTGCGGTATGATCGGTATGCCCAAAAGAAATATGAAATGCAGAGCAGATGGAGTCTGCGGGGATGAGAAAAGGCACCAGGACAAGGAATGGAAAAAAGAGAAAGCAGATGAGGTACAGAGATGGATGGAAGCCATGAAGGCAGGTGGATGGTGCAGGAAAGAGGCATGAAAGGATGAGAAATGGTAGGGAGGTCAAAGGGGCAGCATGTGACCTAGCCAATATGAGATGAGAACTGTAGCAGGGTGAGCTGGATGAGGTGGCATGCAGGCCAGGTTCGAGTGAAGGCTATATGGATAAAGATATAGACAGACAGACGATATAAATAGTGAAGCGAACTAACAGAAAAGACCATGGCAAGATGAGATAGAGAAGCCAGGACCAGAGTGAACCCTTGACTGCTGATGAAGGATGAAATCAGGAGTATGGAGTGAATCAGATGACAAGGCGAGGTACAGTGGAACGGAGAGGGTGAGGCATGACAAAAGAGCGAAGTCCTGGAAGTTGGCGCAGAGAACACGAGGGAGAAAAAGGAAGCTGCTTAGACTGGCAACTATGAGAGACAGAGGACCCCACAGATACTGAATGAACAGATGAGGTGATCAGGAAGTCCACCAAGAAAACTGCAGCACTCACAGGAGCAAAAGACCCATGGAGGAGATCCAGATCCAAGAAGGGTAGAATTTATTTATTTTTTTTAATACGTGTTTGCTAGATATGATTCCCAAACAGTACAACCTGGCTAAGAAGGAGGCCCTGACAGCTGAGAAATAAGCAAGTCCCCTAGGACGTACAGAAGAGAGCAAAACAGAATCAGCAGAGAGCAGCTGGGTGAAGCAAGATATTTTTTTTTTGTTTGACAGGCTAGGACAAAATTAGAAACGAACCCTGTGGGGCATAGGAATGAGTTCCCCTGCAGCAACTGGACATGATGAGGTTTGACGCCAATGCAGTGCAGCAGATGAGCAGCGGGTTAAGTCAGGAAGGAGTTCCGGAGGGGAGTCAAGACAAGCCAAATAGGAGCTCTAGCACCGGGTCATGGGGTCATGCTGAAGCCTACAATGCTGGGCACATGCCAATGGAAAGAGAAAGTAAAAGGACCGCAGGAAAAACACCGCCAGAGTGCTCGGAGGAGCTTTAGAAAAGAAATACAAATCCAGCCTCCACCAAAAAGACTTCCAGAAATGAAGGGCGAAATTGAACGGAGGAGGACAGGGACCAAATTAAAAACACAAGGGACGGGGAAGGGTTGGAGGCAAAAGAAGGTACTAGGAAGAATGACCGAAGAGCATACTACTCAATGAGGGAACATGGGAGAGGTCTCATGAGCTGGTAGCACCTGGTCAGAAGGCAGGATCACAAGTGAAGGAAAGAGGACCAGCAGGTCAGCACAGGATGAAGCTCCAAGGGATGCCATGAAGCCGAAAAATGGTAGAAGAAGATGAGAAAGTGCGTTGGAGCACCTCCGCTTAAAGGAGCAACAGAAAATGAAGGGCAGGAGACACATGAAAGAGGAATGAAGAGCAGGCGATGGTATGGTAGCCAGAATCCCAGACGAGCGAGGCAGATAGACAGCCAGCATGAGCATGCAAAACGCTCTCGGAGAAGAGCAAGAGAAAGCAGGGATATGCTGTCCTAGCAGCAGCAGCCATGGGCGGCTGGTCCAAATGAGAACACAATGGAAGGAGCAAGCTGACGAGAGAGAGGCAAAACCTCTGAGGAGTGAGTCGGGTAAGGGAAAGGCAGGCTGGAGACAGGAATGGGGGGGCATGACATGCTGGGAAGACAGAAGAACAGGTATTCCAAAATGCTGCAGTAGGAGAAGTGAGCTGGATGCGACTGCAATATGTGGGCGAGAGCCTCGCCAAAGAAAAGAAACAGCACGGAAGAAGGAAGGCAGGCAGATGGCGCCTCCTAGCCGCAACAAAAACAAATCCTTGGAGAGTCCAGGATGAGTGATGTTTTGAGGTTGATGGAGGAGTGATGTTGTTGCTCCACCCATTGAACCTTGGGCTTAAAGCCCTCCCATTCCCATAGACGCCATATGACATCGGAACCATCCATTGCCGGATCCAACTCAAAATGGCCACCAGGAGCAAATGAGTTAACTAAAAAAACCTTTTGAAACTGCTGTTTCTAGCCCCTCAATTGAACCTTTGCAGAGCTGCAGACTTTCAGCAACCTAGGGATTAACTCATTATCTCTTGTACTGGAATTTATTGAAGCTTTGAAACAGTCAGGCAGACTCCAGTGTCATATTGCAGACAGTCCAGCTGCAGCTATTTTCTTCTGTTTTTTTCTATTCAGCTTTTGTATTTTTGTTATCCATTCCTAGTCCAAGGTGGGTACTCCCAACACCTCTGTTTATTCACATAATCAGGTTCACTGCTGACTTTTCTTCTCAATGCTCATACAAGGTACAGTTGAGATAGCATTATATGGTAAACTAAAGCTCTTTGTTTATTCACAGGGACAGGTACTGTGCAGCCCCCTTCCCAACTCACCAACTGTGATGGATTTAGTGCTGTAAAAAGTAGATAAAGCCCTCAGTTTATCCACAAATACAGTAACATGGGAGGCAGGCTCAGTGCAAACATACCCACACTGTGATGGATTTAGTGCTGGTAAGAGGTAAGGGACTGACACCACTTGTGCTTTAAACCCTTGGATAATCCACAGAGACAACGAGAGTGTGGGGGCAGGGTAAATGTTAGGTTTACACACACTCTCTGCACTTAGTCCTGGTGAATGGTGAGAGACTGCAAGAACTGGGGACTATAGCATTTTGTTTTTCTTCAGTGACAGGTTGCATACATACTCACACACACACACACACACACACCAGCATGTACTCTGACTAAATAAATTCAAGAGGACTGAATTAGCAGTATGCCTGTTTTTGATGATTGTAACTGAACAGCACTATACAATGCCAACAAGAAAATGATAAATTGATATCTGAAATGTTTATCCAAAATAATATTTGAGTGAAAGTATGGAAACTTTGTTTTAATAAAATATTTTTTTTTTTCCATATTTGACCATTGATTCTTAATAGTCATATGATATTACTTCATTTTAAATATTTAACTTGTAAAAACTGTTTATATTTGTTGTTGGAGGCAGTATAGCACAGTGGGTTAAGGCTCTGAGCTGCAGATCTGGAGGCCTGGGTTTGAATCCCACATCCGCCAAGGTGCATACTGTGTGATCCTGAGCAAGTCACTTAACTTCCTTGTGCTCCCAGGTCACATCTGGAAACCAGCTTTGGCTTAGTGTGCTATTCCTGGTCAAACAATGTTCACTTTCCCTTGTTATGACCATGTCATGTACAACAGCAAAAATAATCTCTTTCAAAACTCAAAAAGGGAATGTGTTTGTATTGTAGATAGAGAGATTGTAAATTAATAGTTTGTCAGTGATGCTTTTAAAAAATTTGGGAATGTCACACTTCCTGAAGCTTTGCAAAGTTCTCTAGCCTCATATCAAGTTTGCTACCAATTTCTGAATATTAAAAAATAGAGCGTTCATGATGCAAAATCCCCTCTTGGGAAAAGTGAACAAAGTGACACTGGCACTCTTCACAAGTAGGGGTCCCAAAAAGGCCTTGTTCAAAAATTTGGTGAAATGCCTCCAAAAATGGCCAAGTTACACCCAGGCATTGCATAATTTCTATGCACATTTGTAACTTTGGTCATTTGGTAGCTCTTCATAGTCCTATAGGCTCTGGCTAGATCTTGTTTGAAATGCTAGGAAACAAACTGATCAGAATTGGGGTTCTGAAATAACAACTCTAGTTGTAGTTAGACTAGATTTTGTAATTTCCTTTTTATGGCTGTGGGTGGAACCTATAGCCATTTTGCTTCTGGTTGCTTTAAAATGGCCGACTGTGGCACACTTCCATTGGACTTTGGAAATATCCTTCCAAAGGTTCAATAGAGTTAGGAACACACCATGGTCGGCCACTATGGAGTAATAGACGTACTATTTTGGCTGTTACTTCTGCATTTCAGGACAAGAACTGCGCATGCATGTTATGCACGCATGTGTAGTTCTACAGGTACCACCATCTTGGGAATGGCAGAATGTCATTCACCTCAACTACACATGCGCAAATACTGCACATGTGTAGTTGCATCAATGCCACCATCTTGTAGATGGCATTCGGCTGAGCTTGTGCTCCAGAGCTTTGCAAGCTCGCCACAGCCATATTGGCTCTGGCTACAGCTTGTCTCATCTTGGTGTAACTTTACATTTTTCTTAATTTTATGGGGATCATGTGGTTTTATTAACTAAGACAATTCATAAACATCTAGGGACATACACAGTAAAATCTTCATTTTTATCTGAAACAGAAGAAAACTGCTTGCTCAAAACAATTTGCTGTCAGTCCTGGAATGTGGCCTTATTTTTTATGGGGTAGTAGTGAAGTTGTCATTCAATAAAACAGATGTTTTGTTGCATAAAACTATTCATTTTGCTTATTTGACTCCTTCGAGTATGCTTCATTGTGATCTTCTGAAGCTGGGGCAAGTTTCATCTATAACAACAGTGTTTCAAATTCCAGTGTATTTGTTTTGTGTTTAAAGCCTTCTATGTTCTTTTACTAACTTCAGTTACTTCCCCCTTTAGATGTTCTAGGTCTAGAGTGCTAACCAGATGGACAAGCTAATAAATTGTGCTTTGAGGTAACTTTCATGCTTACAACTTCATGACAGTGATCTATGTAAGCATTAAGCCACTCGAAAGGAGGCATTTACAAGGAATTAATGCATGGTTGGGGGAGGTTGGTATGCGAGGCTGAAGGCTGAATGCTCCCACCACCCAACCATGCATTAATTCCTTGTAAATGCCTCCTTTTGAGTGGCTTAATGCACTTGTAACATGGATTTTTATATAGGGTATAATGGTAGTACTTGTGTTACAGCTATTCTGTAAATGAAAGCAGACAAATGTGTTACTTTTGATGTGCCTTTATATCACAGAAGTTGTATTTCACTATTACAGATATTGTTTCTGGAACCATCCTTGTTTCCATAGCTATTAATAAACTTTGAATTTGCAAAAAAAGAGTGGCCTTTTATTTCTTGACATGTTTATAAGGAATAACTGTTTTTTTTTTTCATTTTTTACATGGTAAGAAACTTTTTAATTAACTTGTTTCACTACTGTATCTGTAAGCATTTAGTAACAATATGCATTATGGGATATACTGGTCATTTGCATTATGCTGTGCGATGATCAACAGTACATGATTAATGATTATTTGTTATACAACAGTACAATAACATTATCAGTTGTTAACTATTGCTACTTCACTAACATTATTGTTTGTGTATAATAGGTTTAGGATAGAATTGAGATCTCTGTTGCTCTAGGATTGCGCTGCTATGCATTTCTCTAATCAACAGTTCAAAAGGGAAGTTCACCTCCGCACATTATTTGGTTGCAGATGTGAGGTAGTGAAAAGTAACTGGGCAATTGATTCTAAATCTGCTTTTCTGAAAGGGGTTATTTGAATACATCTCATGTGCTGAATTCAGTGATGAACTACTAGGGCTCTCATCAGTCTTGCTGTTTTTATTCCCTGCCCTTTTGCTTTTCTGCTTAATCACTGTACCGAAGCTGCACGACCTCGTGTGTCCACTGGCTGGGTAGTCCAGTAGTTTTTCTCATCACAGTGAGTTTGGTGGCTGATGTTGGTACTGTTCAACTGTGCATATCTAGGGAATTAATGCACAGTTGAAAATACGCCATGTGGTCCATTTCCTCCAATTACTTCTGTGGCTCACTGTGGGTTTATTTATGCCACGTTGCAAGGTTTATCATGCCCCTTCCTTCTCAAATACCCTGCCAATAGAGAACTTAATGTGTAAATCCTTTAGCAGTGTTAATGTAACCTAAAGAAACATTTACTAGATGGTAATGTCTGCTCTTGTTTTTTGAAATTATACACTGCTAATTGTTTGTATTATATGTTCCTTCCTGCATACTTTAAATTATTTTGTAACATGGCATAAATAAACTCACAGTGAGCCACAGAAGTAATTGGAGGAAATGGACCACATGGCACATTTTCAACTGTGCATTAATTCCCTATATATGTGTAACAGTGAAA
The DNA here is from genome assembly GCA_016271365.2 of Neoceratodus forsteri. Lineage (NCBI taxonomy): Eukaryota > Metazoa > Chordata > Ceratodontiformes > Ceratodontidae > Neoceratodus > Neoceratodus forsteri. The sequence continues at coordinate 49,740,227 of CM028137.1, forward strand.
TACAATGTCTATGATATAAAGACACATCAAAAGTAACACATTTTTCTGCTTTCATTTACAGAATAGCTGTAACACAAGTAATACCAATATAACATATATGGAAAAGCCATGTTACAAGTGCATTAAGCCATGAGAAAGGAGGCATTTACAAGGAATTAATGCATGGTTGGGGTGGGAGCACTCGGCCTTCGGCCTTATGCCCCCCACCATGCATTAATTCCTTGTAAATGCCTCCTTTCTCATGTCTTAATTCTTAATCAATCCTAGGTGGCCATGAAAATGGGTAATTTGCTCATGGCCCTGCCAGGCCAGTTCAATAAATTGAACTGACTTGAATAGTTCTGGGACCTGACAATGCTGCAGTACTCTGAACAAGAAACCCCAAAGACTCTGCTGAAAGCTTTTGCTGTGTCCCAGGATACAAATGCCACTGGAACAGTTGTATTCCTGAACTCAGTGATACTGTGAAAGAGCTTCTTAATATGGTTTGATGAGAGTCTGCCCTGCACAATACCATCTGCCCCAGGCCAGTCTGACAGCACTTTACATTTTCTATGGATGTGGCAAGAATCTTAGCAACTCTAGTATCTTGATGTCCATGTCCAAAATTTTAATGAAGTTTAATTTAGAAACACCCTTAGAGAATTCAACTGGGACAGATTATTTCTGATTCCAGATATTGACTTAGCTGTTCAGGAATTTAACGAATCTTTGTTAGTATGAAACATAATCATGCTCCCAAAGTGCAGAGATGAAAGAGAATAAGAGAAGACCCATGAATAGCAGATAAATAAAAGAAACAAATTAGGATTAGAGATAGAGTATGGAGAAAAGCCAGGGAAACTAAAAGTTTAGGGGACTGGGGAAGTTTTTAACTATGGAGAAATAAATGTAGTAAAGATATTAGAAATGCAAAGAAAAGTACCATCTTAATAAATTAAGTAAGGTGAAAGATCAAAAAATGTTTTGGAAATATATTTCTGATATAAAACATTCTGCCAGAACTGCAAAGTGACTAGCTTATTACGAGGGACTTAATTGATGAACCAAAGAAAGTAGCAACTATACTAAACTCTTACTTTATTGAACTTCCTGACGTAAATATTCCCTTACCAAAAGAGCGTACAGCTGATTTATCAGTAAATAAAATAACTGATGAATTAGAAGTAAAACAGGCAAGACAACAAGCAACCAAGTTTAGTTTTAGATTATTAAGTTTGAAGGAAGTGTAGCTAGAGTTACAAAATTTAAATATCAGTAAGGCAGGAGGTTTAACTTTAATTGAGGAAAGATTTCTTAAGGTTGGTGCAGATGTTCTTGTGCCAATAATTACCTATTTTTTAAATTGGAGTCTTAGTAGTTCTACTGTTCCTGATGTATGGAAAAAGGGAAAAGTGATACCAGTCTTCAAGGGAGGAGAAAGTACTGTACCATCTAATTATAGACCAATTACTATACTTCCTGTGCTTTCTAAGATATTAGAACGAAGAGTTAATTTTCAACTTAATCAACATCTGGAAGAAAGTACAATTTTAACTGACAACCAACATGGAATTAGACCTGGAAGATCCACGAACACCGCCCTGACTGACTTCCACAATCTAGTGGTAACATCATTGTACCAGGAAAGAAGTACTGGGTGGTGTTCGTGGATTTCAGTAAAGCGTTTGATTTAGTGCAGCACAAGAAGCTCCTGGAAAGATTCTGGCAGGTAGGGGTACAAGTGGGAACATTACAATGGTTTGCATCCTATTTGGCAAATCACAAGCAATGTGTTGTTAATGGTGCATCAGTGTCGAGCCTTGATGAAATAAATCAGAGGGTTCCTCACAGATCGATCCTGGACCCATTGATGTTCAATGAATATGTTAATAGCTTGGCTCAAACTATTAAAAATGGGGAAACAAGGTTATACGTGGATGATGCAGTTTTATTGGTTTCGGCAGAAAATACAGTAGACTTAGAATTGAAATTGCAAAGTGATTTGACCCAATTGGAGCGGTGGATGGGTGACTCTGGCCTGCTCCTTAATGTAAAAAAATCCAGAGTATGATGTTTTAGTCAGGGCATGCAGGGAGGGGTGGGCCACAGTTACAAATCTGCCTATCCAATCCTATCAACTCAGGGAAGTGAAGAGATATAGATTTCTAGGTTTACAGATAGATTCTTGCATGACATTAAAAGACCATATTGATATTGAGGTTAAAAAAGTAAGCCAAAGATTGGGGATCTTAGAAGTGTGGCTGGAGTATTGCCATGAGAAGTTAGAGAGAAGTTGGTCAAACAATTGTTAATTCCATTACTAGAATATGGAGCCATAATTCATATGAATTGCACTCAAAAACTGTTAAAAAAGGTGAACCAAACATACTACAGACTGAGTAAATTTATCACCAAAAGTAAGTACAAAACTCATCATTGTACAATATTTTATCAACTGCATTGGTTGCATCCTGATTCTCAAAGAAATTATATATGGTTAATTACTTGCCACAGGATAATGTTTGGGGAAAGCAAACTCCCTTTAACTAAATTTGTTACACTGCAACTGTCATCTTAAGTATATGAAGAAGAAATACTGATACTAGAATTCCAATGCAAAAATATCAATAAAAAAATTGGAGTGTTAAGGTTGCAAAACAAAACAGCTATCTACTGGAATAATTTGCCAAATGATTTAAAGGCCACAGATAATCTGTTCAGTTTTAAAATTAAATTGTTGGAATGTCTCCAAGTTGAATGTACATGTTTTGCATGATGTTGATGTTAAATGTTTGTTGTTAAAACTCTAAAGTTAGATTTTGTATGTTCAAAGTTTGTATTTGATTTATATCTGTACTTTAGGAACAGGACTTTGGTTGAAAACAGGGCCTTTGGTCCAAACTATTTGTTCTTGTATAAAAATAAAGTTTTATCATATCATATCATATCATATCATATCATATCATATCATATCATATCATATCATGTTGAAGAAGGAGATGGTCCTATAATTGGTGACTAGTTTGGAATCTTCGTCTGGCTTGGGAATTAATGTGATATTGGCTTTCTACATAGTTAGTCCAAAAGCCTTTAATGTTTCACACTGCTTCTTTCTGCAGACTTTACTGACGCATCTTTTTCTATCATGTCTTGACTTTACATGCACCTTTTGCATTGTATTATAACTGTTATGTCCTTGAAGCTTCTTTTCAAATGTTATACATTATCTTAAAGTTTCTTGTCAAACCTTTTAAATTTTCTGTAGCTGTTAAAAAGTACTATGTATTAACTGTATACACTGTAGTGTACTAGCTAATTTTTATTGTAAGTATTCTAGGTTATGCCTGAAAATAGGCATTTTTTTTGTTTTTTTATTTAGTTGTTTAACCAGGTATAGCACACTAAGCTGAAAGCTTTTTTACAGGAGCGACCTGGGAGCACAAGGAGGTTAAGTGACTTGCTCAGGGTCACACAGTATGCAAGTGGAAGCTGTGGGATTCAAACCTAGGTCTGGTCTGATTTGATTGTCTAATGCATCTGCCTGGTAAATAAAAACAAAATAAATAAACACCTAATTAAATGTCTTGGCTAATCAAAAGCCCACATCTTTTTATTTATTTATTTATTGAAATGTTTCACCAGGAAAGGCACAGTGAGCAGGAAGCTCATCTCCCAGTGCGATCTGGGGGAGAGGGGAACAGTGGGAGGATAACACGCTGGTTATCAATTGATTATTGCATTTAAGATGATTTACAGTGGTATGAGGTAATATATCATACAGCTTATGGACAAGATAACACTTTGTTTGCAGTTAGGTACAATGTACATGGACACATGTCACAAGCACATAGCATATGGAATACATGTCACTGAGGCAGTTTAGGACAAACAAGTAACAGGTGCAGCTTAGGATGGAACAAAGAGAGCATGAGACAAGTAAGTGCCATAGTTGGTGAAAAATAAGTCAGCATCAGTAGAATAAGCTAGGTGCCATTGGTCAGGCAGATGAGGGGTGGGGGGATAAGGGCATGCTCTTGACTTATCAAGCACAGGAGCAGTTTACCATAAGATAGCTTGCCAGCATGGAGGATAGGGAGTAGGTGAAGGAGGAGAGGTGAATTTGGGGGGGATCATTCCAGAGTTTAGGGAAGAGGTGAGAGAAGGCAGATTGGCCAACATTGGTTCTGCGCATAGGGATTAGTAGTTGACGGGAGTCAAGGGACCTGAGGGCATGTGATGGGGTGGGGGCTAGCAATAGCATGGCAGAGAGGTAAGACAGGAGGGTGCCAAGCCAGAAGTTTGAGACAAATTTGGTACAATGCACTAGTCGGCAATTGTTAAGGGATGGGAAAGCAAGGAAGCGGTAGAGATTGCAGTGATGGGTGCGGGGGGCATCGAGAGCAAAATGGCAGAATGCATTGAATAGGGGGTCCAGTTTGGCCAAGGTAGACTCATGAGCTGCACTTTAGACTATATTGCAGTAGTCAAATCATGGCAGGATCATCTTCTGCACAATCTCGTGCTTCACGGTAAGGGGGAGGCTACAGCGGTTCCTATAGAGGGCTCCAAGCTTAGGGCACAGTTTTTCATGATTGTATCAATGTGATCAGAGAAGGATAGGTGGAGGTCAAACCATTCCACTAGGTACCAGAAGGTAGTAGCGTCCTCCAGTGTTGTCCCATCGAGGGTGTGGAAGTAAGGAAGGGAAGGGAGCCTGCACAGCTGTTGCCTTGAACCAAAGGTCATGGTGACATTTTTTTTAGCATTGTGGGAGAGCTATTGAGAGCTGAACCAGAGCTTAACTTTGTTAAAATCAGCCTGGAGGTTGGTGACTACGTCTTCCAGGGAGGAGCCAGAGGTGGAAAGGACAGTGTCATCTGCATACATATAGATAGCTCAGGTGGAGTAGATTAGTGGTAGTTTGTTTAGAAAGATGGAGAACAGAATGGGGCTGAGAACCAACCCTTGGGAGACTCCAGATGTCATAGGGAGAGGGGAGGTAGTGGTGTCAGCAATTCTTATTGATACTTACATCTGCCTTGAGTATCCTATACAAGGAAGAAACTGTAATGCTCCGGGGCCTTGTCTGGTGAGAGGTGTGCAATGGCATCATTAATATCCCTTTCAGTTGTCGAGGTATGTAACGGAGACTATTGGTCATAGGAAAGGAGTGGAAGATCTTCCTGATTCATAAAATCATCAATCTCTTCAGTCAAAAACACCGACCTGTCTTTATGGTAAAGGGATTCAGTAGTCCTGGAAGACCTGAGCTATTATTTCTCTGGGCTTTGCTGATAAGAGAGTATTTCCTGCTTATTAAATGCCTTTTATAACTCTGGTCATTTCTAGCCTTTTAAGCCTAAATGCCGTTAACCTCTAGCCTTGTCAGCTTACTGCAGGAATTTGACCTTGCACTTACATACTACATGCTCAGTCTTCTCCTGATTCAGTTAATTATATTTGGTTTTAAGAGAGTTAAGCTTCATCTGGTCTCCCTTGATGGACTGTGATGAGATTTCTCTTTAGAGTTCTAATCTGCAAGCAGGGACATAACTTTGTCATCCCATGATCACTTTTGCTTGAAAGCTAAATGAATAAGCTCCCCTCTCCTGGCACAAGTGCATGCACATCACACAATGTTCAGGCTGGACACTGAAGCTATATTATCCTGTTGTTGATTTCAGGTTCTTGATTAACTGATTATTTATTTTACAGGTCTCAGCTACATTGTGCCCATGTATAAAACTTCATGGGAATGCTACAGGGGTAAAACCCAGCTCAATACGGGGGTAAAACCAAAGGCAATTCTGTTGGTGGGTAGGAAGAAGTAGGCTGTTGGTTAACTAGGATCTGCAGCTTATCCAATAGGTAGGGAAATGGGCAGACTGGGTGGACCAAGCACTCCTTATCTGCCATCAAAGTCTATGTTTCTGTGTTTCAGTATTTCACATGAATGGGTAACATGCAGGTATGGAAGGCTTAGCAGAAGCAATCAGTCTGGGATTCTTAGTTGTGTAGGATAGAGTGAAAGTGTATTCCTGAGTATTCAGGTGTAGTGTTCCTTTAGGGGTACACCAGATTGAAGGTGTTCCATTGGTGTATGGGGACATTTATGCTGGAGATGGGCCCTGTCTGGGGAGGTCAAATCTGTCCATTCTGCTTTTAACTAAATTTCAATCCCATGCTAATACCATGGGGATTCAGGCCCAGTCTTTCAAGTGTATCTGTATGCCAGTGGAAAACATGGAATCATCCCTAGAGGGATCATAGATACAGGCTAGAATGACATGGGTGATCTCCACGATGTCCAGTACAATGATGTAGAGTTCTTCTACAACAGCAGTCTTTTGTAATGCTTGAGTGTATCCTGGGAAATGATAATAGCAATCCCTGCTTTTGCTATCCTTCCTAGTCATATACACCTGACTAGCCCAATCCTAGTGAAAGTAAGCTCTGACTGACTTTAAAGGAAGTCTTTTTAGGAAAGACCCCACTGCACCCACTTTTTTTTCAGAGTTTGAGGATGATATACTACTTATCTTGGGTGCTTACTCCTTAAAATTCCATACAAACATACAAATATATGATGAAGCCGGAAAAATAAGACTATTAGATCTATCATGTCTGCTCATATTTCATGATCCTCAGCATTAGCTACTGACACTGTCCCCCTCCTCTCTGCAAAAGTAAGATACTTCAGGAAGTATGCTGTAGATATTTGTAAGAGAACTATAAGGCAGGTCCTCAAACAGCTGTGGACTGGAGTGAAAGAAAGCAAACAGTACTTATAATATCCAAACTGCTCAGATTCTTGGTCTCTGCTCCCCAAAATACACAATGGTCCTGTATGTCAAGATAACAAACTTTATTTCCATAAAAAAACTCGGCAGTGAGATAATGTACTTCAAACACCCTTCCTGAAAACAGTCAAATGTTTTCACATGATACTTGCACTTTCTCAACATTGAGTTTGTTATCCTGACATACAGTGCAGTTGAGTATTTTGGGGAGCAGAGACTGAAAAGTTGAGTGTTTTTATGTAACCCCCTTGTTACCCGGGGTTACTAGAATCCCAGTAAGATCTAGTGGTAGGCAGGGAACGCAGCTAGTGAAACTCCAGTTAAATGGGTTTCACACTGTCTCACTCTGTTCTCAGTCACAGCTGAGACTTGAGAGATGGCATCACCATAGAACTGTCACAGCTGCATAAGCCACATTGGAATCTGCAGCTCAGGGAGTGAGTTTAGAACTTTGGGAGTTTTCAAAGCCAGTCTTGAGTTTGTCCTAAAGCAAACAGGAAGGAAGTCATCCTGTTTTACCTTTTAAGTGGTGGAGACCGCGTTTCAGGTCTCAATGCCCCCTCCCTCCGGGGGGGAGAAAAGTTCTCTGTGGGTCCCAGGGGCAACCCCCTTTACCCACTATGGATGGAAGCTGCCTGGTTTGTGTCAGTCTGTTCTTGTATAACAGCAAAGAAAGTGTTACTTCACCTGTGGGGCACCTGCAACGAAAGGGTGAGTGTTTGGCTCCATTTGAAGGGGCAAACAAATTGTTTTCTTCAGTTGGGAAATGGATGTGGACTGCTATTTGGGAGGACTATGTTACTAGGACAAACAAATGGAGCAGTCAAAAAGTCTAAAGTTTTATTGAATTTCAAGTGATGCTGTAGAGGGGGTGCTTCAGGTCATCCACCGTTCAATCTACATATTAAAGTTCTAAGTTTTCTGTTTGTCCAGAGAAATGGCCGGGTATGGGCTGTGGGAGCTGGAGGTGGGAAAACCCCCCATCTTTCGTAACCAGGTCCACCTCTATGGATTTCTTCTGTGATTTGCTACTTGCCTCATGCACTTGGCCAGTGATGAGGTGGGTACCCAGACGTGGGTCGCAACTTGAAATTCTCTCTAGGAGTCGCAGACTCTAAGTGGTGTGGGGAGCCACAGGATGGGAAATATACTCCTTGTTTGATGGGAGTTCGATTGGAAGTAAGAAAACAAATCTCTCTAGGAGTCGCAGACTCTAAGTGGTGTGGGGAGCCACAGTTTGGGAGTCTCCATGTTTGATGGGAGTCTTTCCAAGTAAAGTTTGGGTTCATTCTTCAAGTGGACCGTCAGTCAAGTGGCCGGCATGGGAGCTGGGCCAGTCGGGCTGTGTATCCAAAGCGCATGCAAAGTCTGGGCTGAGTGCCTAGTGGGTCCAGAGCCAGACAATGTAAAAATGTGTTCATTCTCCAATAGACCGCCTTTAGTCTCTATCTGCATATACAGATAACGTAGCCCCTTGGGGGACCATACACTGCTTTGTCATGTTTCAGCTAGTTTTGAATAAAGCCACACTGAAAAATCCTAATCCTGGTTCTGGACATTACAGTTATTGCTTCCTGTAGTTGGATTTACTTGGGTGCCCCTGTGCAGAGTAGCCAAACCTAGGTCCCTTGTGCCAGGTAACCTCATCCTCCCCGAACCCAGGTCCCCACCAGGTATTGCTGCCAACGCCAACAGCATGCCACCTGTCATTTTAGTGAAAAGGCAGGGTGAGGGGTTACATTTATATTGTAGATCTTATGAAAGGACACATCTATACCCCCCCCCCATATCTAAGAGACTGAGGATGCTATATTACTTATCTTGGGTAATGGCCTATTAACATTCCTGATTATGTAATTTACTTTTGTATTAGCTACTTCCCTTCCGGTATGGTAGTATTAGATTGGTGGCATTCTGTACAGCTAAACACTCCCCTCATCCTTCTCCAGTCACTGTACCTTTAATAATAACTCCTTTTATCTCCATATGCATATGATTTGCTGCAACTGCTGCGTCCCTCCTCCAGCATTAGTAGTAACAATAAACAGAAAACATGAAACTTTACATTTTGCTTCTGCAAGATTCTTCTACACTTCAATTTTGTCATTGGTGTACCCAATTACAGCCCCCCCTTGCTGTGCCCCCTGGGAGCTCTCCTTGCCTTCCCAGATCTTTAGATATTTAGTCCTGTCTAATGCAAAATGCCAGTGCAGGGCAGAAAGAGTCCCTAAACTCAACAGACCACCAATAAAGTATACATAGAGGATCATCTGTAGAGCTTGGTGAAATTAGAAAATTCTGAATTCATGGAATTTTCATGAAATTATGCAAAAGTTTGTTAAATGTTGCTAACTCTTGAGGAGTTTTCTGAAATGTTTGGCTATAACTTGGTCCATGTTGCAGCTAAAGTTCTGCAATTTGGCACTTGTATTGTCCGAGATGGGGCCTAAAAGTCTGCAAAACTTCTTAACATTGAGACAAAAGGTAGAGAAAGCACAGGGGCTCGATTATGGCAATTTAATATTCATATGAACATTTCTGAAAATATTTTTATGCTTACAACTTAGCCACCATTGGAGCTAGATTATTGAAAACTTAGGTGCATACTTTCTTGGAACAGTCCTTGGAGCTGCTCAATAGAGATGTACTGCCTATGTAAATTGTAAGTTTTAGCCATGACCTGCCTCCCGACATGATTTCCCAGGCTCCCTTCCGAACCCAGGTTGTCAGCATGGCAGCATTATTCTCTGATACTGGGCCATGGTGGTTGCCTTAAAGCCTAATATTTAAGATCATTGAACCTAACAACATTGGTGGTAGTCCATTCTCTAGTTTTAAACTTATGGGGGCTTAAAATTCAGCAGGCCTCTGTAATTGCGAAATATCATTTTAAAATTTCTGAAAGTTTGGAGGTGTATAACTTGATCACTTTTAAAGCTAGAGATCTGAAACTGGCACACATATGTATGGGCATTGTTAAAGTTATCCTACCAAATCTGGTGCAATTTGGAACAACAGTTTTAGTTTAGGTAGTTGTTAACTGTGTAATTGTAGCATTTCTGAATATTTGGAGGTTTATAACTCAATCACCTTTACAGATAGAGATAAAACTGTTGGTACTCTTCTGTACAGGCTTAGGCATAGTCACTATATCAAATGTGGTGCAATGTGAATGAACACATTTTAAATTAGTTGGAAATAATGGAAATAACCGAAATCACAATTTTAGCAAAATTTTGCAAAATGTGCACTAAAAGTTCGCAAAATGTCATTGACATTAAATAAGCCTTTCGCCAGAATACTGCTGACTGAAGGAACATTTTGCCCATTCCCAATCTGGTGTGTTGCCTGCTAGTACTGAGAGGGCACACTGTGGTGTGGTTGTGTGGTTGCTTCCACAACCGTCATCTTGTCACCAAAACCCCGCTTTTGCAAAATAATGTAGCTAACGATGAATACAACCTTAGCAACAATTCAACTGTATAAAAAGTGAAAACTCAATTTCCCAGTCATAGAAACACAGGTTTTGAGTAACTGTTAGAGACCTCTACAACTAGTGATAGTGAGAATGAGTTCTGCAGCCCCCTCTGGGTGCTAGCTGGTCTTTGTTTTTGGCACTCCCTGTCTGTGTTTCAGCAAGTAAGGACAGGACATGTGTCAATGGATCTCATGCAAGAACAACTTAGAAACATATCTTGCCAACACATCTTAAACCACAAAAGTGCTGGATATTTATACATCCCTGACCACACAGCTCCTGTTATCAGCCCCATCTACCAAAGTGGGACTTTTATTGACTTCAGCTTTGAGGGTCAGTGAGTGCAGCACAGATCTCAGTTTGCCAAAAAAAGTCATTCATGAAGTCAGCATCTGCACAGGAATACAAACACTCCTAACCTAAGATAAGATCTCAGCCAGTGTAGGATAATGCTAAAGAAGGCAGCTAAAGGATGTAACTGCTTCTGTGTCAAAGTCACTGGGTCTGTAAGCTACAATGTCTGTTCGGCCTTCTGGATGAGAATTGGTACTGTGATGAACTTAGGCTAACCATGCTTTGCAGCCCTGGAAGTCTGAAGGGGAAGGCATGGATAATGGGATAAACCGTGGTTTGTTTCAGAGATGAGCTGTCTATTGGGTGGTATTCAGGCCCTTGTAGTAGGTGTACAGAAATGTTAGTGATGCCAGACAATCTATGTTTATAGATACTGCCCAACTATTGTCTCTTCATTGTAACAAATGTTGCCAATTTTCTGTCAGTTTTTCAAAGTAGGAAACCTTTTACCCCAAGTATAGTTCCTCATATAACATTTGTACTCTGTATCCCATTTTTCTATGTGTGCTCTTGAAATGGGTCAGGCAGAATCTCTGGTAGTTTTTTCTTGGTGCCTGTGGCAGCATCAGACTAGTGTGTGCCCATTACTGTTCAAACAATAAGCTTAACTGGGTACACCACTCAGAATACAATGTTTCCTCCCTGAAGAGCATGCTTAGTTTCTCTGTATTCCTGTTGTTTGTCTGTAATCATCTTGTGCTGCCAGTACAGGGCTGGGTGTTCTCAAGCCTTCATTATCCATGAATTTCAGCATTCACAAGATGGGTGGCAGCTCTGAGGCATTCTACCTATGATCACATCTTGCAAAGTGGTATTGAGGCTCTCCTGATAATGCACATGGAGACGTTTGGGGATGGCCTAGCCATGACTGCACACAGTTTTTGCATGAATGTCAACATATTAGAGCCATCTGATTGTTCAGGGAGTCCCTAAATTATTTCATCAGCCTCAATTTTCCTGACCAATAATGTTAATCCCCAGTCCCTCCATCAGTACCACTCTTTTCAAGACTTACAATTTATTGATTTTCTTATCCATGCAGAACACTACAAATGCAGCACAGCCATCAATCCATGACAACCCCTGGCTTAACAGAGTAATTAGAGATACATGAAAGGCATTAGTCCAGACTTCATTCTCACACTTGTATCTAAATCAGTCAATCAATCAAGTCTTTATTTATACAGGCGGTCACCGTTGAGCAGAGCTCATTTGCAAGGTGGACCTGGTTAACACATGTATACAGGTTGTAACATTCAACACAAAGCGGGTACAATATACAGTATGGGCAGAGCCCCAGAAGGAATTTTATATAAAGGTAATAATACAATAAATAAATATGATTAAACACAAGTGAGGGCTGGTAGGAAAAAGAAGATAATCTCAAGACATAATTTAAGGACTACAGACCCTGTGTATGTGTAGAGCCGTGCACAGTCCACAACCAATAGTATAGGCATGGAAACATTGGGGATTGGTAAATTCCAATGAAAGTAATCTGCCCACTCTTTTAGAACCTCTGCTATCTAATCCCTAGCTAACAGAAATCCAATAATTTTTGTATACCACACAACCTATGGATGGGCATGTTTGTCAGGTGGGCTTACTCTTGTGTCACTAACTGGACGATTCTGATGGAGGTAAATTCCATAAATGTATTTATTGAAAAATTAGTGACAGGGAGAGCACACTAAGGGGAACCTGGATTCCAGATGTGACCCCAGGGTGAGGGTACATGATCATAGAATCAAAAAATCATGCCAGCAGAAAAGGACATTAAGGCCCATTGAGTCTGCCCAATAGCTCCCCATCACCCTTTTAGATCCCAACTGCCTTCCTCCCTCTCCCATCTCTCCTTCCTAGTCCCATATAGCTATCCCATGCTGTTTTGTATTTCTCCACTGTATCCACCTCCACCACCCACTCTTGCATCCTGTTCCATGATTGTACAACCCTCTCTGAGAAGTAACCCCCCTTCACGTTCCCCCTTAAATATACCCCCTCCAGTTTAAATGCATGACCTCAGGTGGTTTTGTTTTTGCTCAGTCTGAAGATGATATTGCTCTTAACCTTATTTATACCCTTCATGTGTTTGAAGGTTTCCACCATGTCCCCCCTTCCCACCTCATCTCCAGCATATAAAGACCAAGCTCCTCTAGCATCTCCCCATATGGTCTCCCCTGCATCCCATGGATCATCTTGGTCACCCTTCTCGGTACCCGCTCCAGCCTATCCTTGTCACCCTGAAAATGAGGCCTCCAGAACTGAACTCCAAACTCCAGCTGTGGTCTGGCCAGTGTTTTGTATAGTGACATGATCACCACCTTCCTCCTACTAGTGAAGTCCTTCCCAATGCATGCCAACACCCTTGTTGCTTTCCCAGCTGCTCATTCACACTGATTTCTAACCATTAATGTTTAAAGATGTACAAATACAGGCAGCAGAACTAGTACAGTCAAAACTATTGTGCAATTAGGTATAATAAAATGCAGGGAAACAGTGCCAGACTGTAAATCAAAAATAAATCCAGCACCATGTGTCATCGAATAAACCTGGGAGTACACTGTATACAAAAGGAAACAACATAGGCAATGGAATAAGAAGCAATCCATGATGTTGTTCTCTCCGAGTGACCTGGGTGGGCTATCCAGGTGCGGGGATGGCCTTGTATTGCTTGTAAGCCTACAAGCACCCTGGAATCAGTGGTGGTAACTGATTCACTGACATTGTGTCTAGTGTCAGTTGTACTATGACAATGTTAGATAAAAGAACATTTTTGATGTGGTTCCAGATGGTCACCTAAAGAACTCAAGTACAGGCACACTCCTTCATCATCACATCACATGACTCATGTTCTTTTATCCTTTAACATTCTGGCTCATAATTTTTAGTCCTGTCATTTTTAGCTTTTTAAATGCTTTATTTAAGCAATAAGGCACAACAAGGTGTGTGTTATCATGTAATAATGTCATTCGTAGGGTGGGTTGAAGCATGAGGTGAAGCTGAGTGCTTCCACCACCCCAGGAGTGACGTTATTACACAATAACACACACATGGAGTGCCTTATTGCAATTATACAATGGCTAAATGTTATACAAAATAAAAAAAATATTTTATAAAGTTTTTAGTAGATTTTTAGTGTATCAATATATCTTTGTTTCTGAAGAGAGAATCAAAGAACAATCCAACAAATCAATACAGTGATGTTACTGTGTAATAACGTCATTGTCTCAGGCACACACTGACCAATCAGAGTCCTGGACATTTTCTTGCCATTGTATAATATCCTTTATTCCCTAACCATATTTCTGTACAGTACCATTAAGCAAATTGTTCTATAAATCTAATTGATCTTTACTCTGTCCCTCTGGTTTTACTGAAATTAAAAGAAGAGTTCAGTCAGAAAAAGTGATAAACAAGAATTGTGACACAGTAAACATCACTCAAACATAGTATACATACTCTTCATGTTTAGTCATGTGCTGTAGATAATTATATCTGAATTTGTTTATTTGTATGTCTTTGTTATATAGTGTTTGGGAGAGAGCTAGTATACATGGAATTCAATTGAATCCGATTGCAGTTGTACCATCGATGTAACATTAGAATGTTGTAGTACCATCCTGAGTTCATCACAATAATGGTACTACTTGGAATGTCCTCACTCTCTGTTTACCTCATAGCTGCCACAATCATGTGTTTGTAAATTTAAAAAGTATGAAAAAATAGCAACCAGCCAAAAACACAGAAAACATGAAATACTAACAGTAATTAACAGTGTTCAAACAGATACATGCACATTTCTGTCTTTCCTTTTTTATACCCCTTCTGCAGAGCCTTGTTTAATGTTGCCAACAGGCTGAGACTCTGCACTTGCCAAGCTTCCACTGATTGACAAGATGTCTGTGATGCTCATTGAAGTCTGCAGAACAGAAATGCATACATTTAAGGAGTGTTAATTACTGTAAATATTTCATGTTTTCTTTGTTGTGGGCTTGTTGTTTTTTTTTTTATTATTATTTCATATGTATTACGGCTGTTATTTCATTAAAGGATTGTTTGAGTACATCTCTGGTAGCAGCTTTCTTGTGCAGCAGTCACAGTAAGAGTGCAAAGAAACACACTGCAAAAATGTGTTAGTGATTTTTTTTCCCCCCTCAACTTGATTACTTGTTCTCAGTGGATGGAGTGCCACAACAGTGTTCACCTACTCCCATACATTATAAAAGACAATGTACTGGTATCAGTGAACCAACAATGCTGTGTTCGCTTCTTGTGGTTGTCATGACAACTGTATATCTCTCAAGCTATGCAACCACTCTAAGTGAACACAGCGTTGTTGTTCATTGATATTCATACAGTACATTATCCTCTATATTGCATGCTCTGATTGCCCATTGAAATGGATCATTCACCCATGGATTCACCAGATTTCAAATAAACTAAACAAAATGCATTTTAATTGTTAATCCACCAACTAAAAACTTATTTTGGAAAATTACAAGTTTGTTTTGGAGTTGATGAAAGGAAGTCAATCAAAAATGTTATTGTTCGACTTTCAGTGAGTCATCACAATTTACAAAAGTTAAAATCTTGAAACTCGCATAACATTTACAACAGATGAAAGGACGTGGTTCATTGTATATAATATAATTATTAAAATTCTGAATATTCTTCAGTTCCTGTCTGGAATGTTGAAGTCGTCTGGCAGTCCCAGACATGAAAGCCAAATGTAAGCATTTTGACCAGTATTATCTATTACACCGGCCATTCCTATTGACTATGGATACTTTTCAACAATCAGGTAAAACTATCAGAAACTTGAAATAAATTGGAGACAATGAAATATTACATAATATTTTGATATCATGCTTTTCCATATTGTGATATGCCAACATGCCAGTATATCATGACATGTGTTAGCCAGTTAAGCAATATGCCATGACTGGGTGTGGTTTATGTTAGGATTTAGCATGCCTGGTGTGTTATTTGGTCACAAGGCCACAGGCCAAGTGAGCAAAACACACCAGGTATGGGTAAATCCTAGCATTTGTCACATCCTGGAGTGGTATATTGTGATTATACAATGTCCTCCTTTACTGTGTGTTACAAAAATTTAAAGAACAATAGTTTTTGTTTGCTTATTTAAATAATTTTTATTGAATTTATTGTTGCACTACTAAAAAATAGTTTTCTGTTGCTAGGTAGAATAACCCCCTTCCTCCAATGGATAGATGACAGAATGTGTGAGGCAATGATCTCTCCCTTCCTTCTCAATCTTATGTTTAGAGGAAGATAGAGAGAGGGTGCATGACTTTATATATTTTTTTTCTTTTATAGAGTCTGACAGTCTTACAGTTCTTTGTAGATATTTAGAGAGTGTGCTGCATATGCTGAGGTTGCCGCTTTCTGCTTCCAGGTTTGCAGTAACTTTAGCCATGTTTTCAGTTTTACGTTGGACGTACAGTAGCTCTCAACTGCTATGCATTTCTGATTGCACTGTGTATTACACCCAAACGTACCCATGCTTTGCAAATATTTACTGATGTTCCTCGTAATGTTTGTGCTATTTCTAGACATGCAAACTATTAAAAGTCTTAACTAACTTTATAAAAACAGTCCTTACAATGAAATACATGGTGCCCACTCTTCGTAAACATATTATTTTTTAATCTAAACTAAAACTGTACTATGCATTCTAGCCATTTGCTTCACATTTTAAAGGCTATTGATATGCGTTTTAAGGCTGAGATGTTGAGAGGTATGGTGATGGGTGATGTTATGAGTGTTATTACCCAGTGTTAGTTACATAAACCCAAACATGGAACCCAAATGTGTGGGAGGAAACCTGATTTCCTTCATACTAGCCCAAGAGCAAATCGTAATCCCAGTGTAGTGGACCTCACATAAATCCCACAATGTCATGAGCTTTACAGGAGGAGTAGATAGCAAGAAGCCCTTACTATACCATTCAATGGGTTTTATTTTAAGTAATGCAGACTTTTAAAGAAAGAATATGACATACCTGTATAAGCAATAAAAAAGTAATTAAACAAAGTCTCTTTCAAATACATTTGTACCAGTTCACTTTTGATGGAAGGACATTGCTGACAATCTTTTGGCTTTCTCATGGAAGGAGGACCTGCTGGAAACAGTTCCTTTTCAGTAATACCCTCATTGCAGCAGTCACAGTTTCATCTCATATGCTGACGCTGCAGCAAACAGATTTACAGAGAAGTACATTACAGTGGCAACTCACTGTTGCCGCTGTAATGTACCCAAAGGACCCTGGCACTGCTTTCTCCATGGTTTGCCCCCCTCCCTGAATCAACTCTAACCTGGAGTTGATAGTCTTTAGTTATGGGGGTGCAGTGAGGCAGACAGTTTCCTGATGGATTTATGCTGACAGCAAACTGCGTCACTGTCGTGTTGCATCCAAAATGCCATGTCATGGATCTGTTACATCTCGGCATGCAACCAGTACAGATGATGGCAGTTTATACAGCTCTTAATAACATGTGCACACATTAGCTCCTCATTGAACATCACCCCCCCCAGGTAAAATCTCACTCCCAGCCATTAAAGTCTCTTGAAAAAGATGAAACATTAGCTAGTGAGTTTATTTGTCAATGGGCTTTCAGTTATTGACAAATACTTGCTTTTAACTTGGCCATGGGGAAAGAAGGGGATGCTTTCTGGGATTCTCTCCCTAGATGGTTTACATAGAAACATAGAATTTGAATGCAGATAAGGACCACTTGGCACACCTAGTCAGCCCATTTCCCTACCTGATGGATAAGCTGCAGATTATAGTTAATCAACAGCTTACTTTCTCCTACCCCCCCACTAGAATTGCCTTATGCCTGTCCCATGCATTCTTGAATTCTCCCACAGTTCCTGACTCCACAACCTCCTCAGGAAGGCTGTTCCATGCATCCACAACCCTCTCTGTAAAAAAATACATTCTAACATTACCTCTGAGCTGTTCCACCTCGATCTTCAAATTGTGCTCCCTTGTTCTTGCACATCTCTTCTTCTGAAAGATACTACCCTCTTGTACTTCCCTTGAGATACTTGAAAGTTTCTATCATGTCCCCTCTCTCCCTCCTTTCCTCAAGGGTATACATATTAAGCTGCTTTAGTCTCTCCTCGTATGTCTTCTGGTGCAGACCCTGCACTATTTTGGTTGCCCTCCTCTGAACAGTCTCCACTCCATGTCTTTGTGGAGATAGGATCTCCAGAATTGCATGCAGTACTCCAGATGGGGTCTCACTAACCGTCTGTACAGATGGATAACGACTCCCTATTTTCTACTGTTGATGCCTCTCCCTGTGCATCCCAGTATCCCTCCAGACCTCCTTACTGCCTTTTCACATTGCTTGCCCACCTTTAGGTCATCTGATATAATTACTCCTAGGCCTCTTTTGATTTTTGCTGTTGTTTTTAACTCACCCCCATTGTGTACTCTTCCCCTGGGTTTTTGTTTCCCAGATACATTACTTTCACCTCCAACCTTGCCAAGTCCCTTTTCATTCTTTCCACTCCACCTTGTGTATCAACTCTCTTGCAGATCTTTGTGTCATCTGCAAAGAGACATACCTTTCCTTCCAGGTGCTCTCCAATGTCACTTACAAAAACATTAAAGAGGACCGGTCCCAGTACCAAACCCTGCGGTAACCCACTAGTTACCCTCCTTTCTTCACTGTGGACTCTGTTTACTATTACCCTTTGCGTCCTGTTGTCCAGACAGTTTTTTTATCCAAGCTACCACCTTGGGACCCACTCCAAGGCTAGCTAACTTGCATATTAATCTTTTGTGTGAGACTGTGTCAAATGCCTTGCTAAAATCTAGGTAGGCCATATCCACCACCCCTCCCTGGTCTACTACTTTGGTCACCCAGTCAAAGAAATCTATTAGGTTCATCTGACATGACCTTCCTGCTGTGAAACCATGCTGCATTGGGTCCTGTTCCCAACTGGCCTCTAGGCACTCAAAAATTCTTTCCTTCAGAAGTGATTCCATCATTTTCCCTACCACTGAAGTCAAACTAACTGGTCTGTAGTTTCCTGCCTCTGCCCTAGTCCCACTTTTGTGAAGTGGAATCACATTTGCCCTTCTTCAGTCCTCAGGTACCACCCCACCCTCCCATGATTTGTTAAAGAGAGCAGTCAGTTGTGTTACTAGTTCTACCCTTAATTCTTTTAGAATTCTGGGGTGAATCCCATCAGGCCCCATTGCTTTGTCCACCCTTAGTTTCAAGAGTTCTTTCAAAACCCTTTCTTCTGTGAATGGACTGGTATTGACCGCCCTATTCAGAGGTTCTCCCTTGTTTGGTTTAGGTACCACCCCCTCCTCTTCCGTTGTGAATACTGAGCAGAAATATTCATTCAGTATCCCTGCTCTTTCACTGTCACCCTCTGTCCACATTCCCTCCCCTTTATTAAGTCTCTGTATCCCTCCCTTGATCTTTCTTCACTCCCTAATGTACCTATAAAGGTTTTATCCCCCTTCTTAACAGAGTTGGCTATCTTTTCCTCAATTTGTGCCTTTGCTATTCTGACTGCCTTCCCTGCCTCCTTCTGCTTTAACTGATAAAGTTCTCAGTCCTGCTCCTTCTGTGTTTCCTTATATTTCCTGAATGCTATCCTTTTCTCCTTAACTGTCCCTACCACCTCTTTTGAGAACCATAGTGTTTTTTTCCTTCATTTTGTTTTGTTGATTTGCTTCACATAAAGGCTTGTTGCCTGTGCGAATGCTGTTTTGATTATTCTCCATTGTTCTTCCACCCCTCCTTCTTGCTTATTTGTTAGTGCTTTTCTGAGGCACTCTCTCATTATCCCAAAGTCAGCCTTCCTAAAGTCCAATACTCTTGTTTTTGTATGGCTTGACTCTATGTCTGTGTTTATTGTCAACCACACTGCTTGGTGGTCACTTGTTCCCAGATGGCTACCCACTTCTAAATCTGATATCCTTTCTCCTTCCCCATTTGAGGGTACCAGGTCTAAGATTGCACCCTCCCGAATGGGTTCCAACACTAGCTGTCTGAGACATGCCCCCTGTAGGGCATCAAGAATGACTCTGTTCTTGGATATGCCTGCAACAAAGGTACTCCAGTTAACATCTGGCATATTCAGGTCCCCCATCAACAATATCTCCCCTTTTTCTGCCATTTTAAGGATGCCTTCTATCATTTCCATGTCCATTTCCTCTCCCTGAGATGGGGGGCTGTACACAACCTCCATGCAATTTGTGGTGCCATTTCCTGTCTCCAGGGTCACCCATAGTGACTCATCAAAGTCCTGTTTAATCTTTAGTTCTGTTGCTTTAATCTCTTCCCTTATATAGAGAGCTACTCCTCCTCCTCTTTTACCTTCCCTGTCCCTCCTGTGGACTGTGTATCCTGGTATGTTGGCATCCCAGTCATGGTTCTCTGTGTACCATGTTTCTGTGACTGCCACAATATCCAGACATCCCTCTTCCATCAAGGCCACTAGTTCAGGGAGTTTGTTGCACAGACTTCGGGCATTGGTACTCATCACCCTTCATTTATTTTTTATGGCCTTACGCCTTTTAGTCCTATCCCTGTCCTTACTGCCTTTTTCGGCATTTATCCCTGTTCTGCTCCCTACTGACTTCTCTACCTTGGTGTTTACCTCTCTAGCTACTGTGTTTTGTGGGGGGATGCTGGGATGTCCCAGCTCCTTTTCAGTGCCTTCCCCCCTTGGCTAGTTTAAAAGCTTGCCAATGAAGCATTTAAACCTGTCACCTAGGATCCTGGCTCCCCCCCAGACAGATGTAGACTATTGTGCCAGTATAAGCCTGCATCCCTCCAAGTGGCCCCCCATTGAAGCCAAAACCTTAAGCTCCACACCAGTTTTTCAACCATTCATTGAATCCCTTGGTGTGGAATACCATAGCATCATCCTTGCCATAGATGGGCAGCACCTCCAAGAAGGTTACTGTACATGCTAGGTCAGTATAGATGTTTGGAGCTGGTGACAGTCTTGTTCCTGAACAACTTGTTGCATTGTGATTTCAAGGCACATTTGATGGCACAGAATTCTACATGTTGTTTTTCTCCTGAATTCCTTTATTTATTTCATTCTTCAGAAATAACCTTTCAGCAAGGTACTCTTTTTTGAAGGTTCCACATCAACAAAAAACAGGACAGCATATTGTAAAGAATTATGATTACGGATTCACATAGACATAGGAACAGTAATGGAACAATAAAGAACACATCAAACAGGTAAAATTTGAACAACAATATACTCTGAGTTTCAGAATCCATCCAATAGCTAGGGTAAAGCAGCCAGGTATATTGGCTTTTGTTATGGTAGCAGTCTGCTGAGGGGAGGAGAAGAAAAAGATGGGGATATAGGCCCTATGTAGGCCTGGAAAGGGTGGAGATCAGTGCTTGGTGTTGAGGTGGTCAAGCAGGGGCAGTGGGGTGAAACTTAGGGGGGAAGCAGGAAAGATGGGGTGTTAGGAGGTGAGGGTACTCAATGAAGAAGGAAGGCATAATGAAGGAGTGCAAGGACTGAAGGAGTAGCAGTGGGCCACAGAAAGAAGCTGACCAAGGTAATAAGTTCAATTAGAACTATCTGTAACTGAGATTCCAGAGACAGGGAAAGGCATTTCCACCAAATACCGTATCCTTGCCAGAAGAGTGCGAGGAGTAGTGTAGGTTGGAGCAGAAGTTGGAGATCAAGTCATTGTCCTGCAAGCACATGATCCAGCTACAATAAGGTGGCATTTCATTTCAGCTTTGAAGGTAGGGAGGCGGCCAATGTTGAGTATCTGTGCTGGGACCTCATTTAACCAAAGCTGAGCCCTATATGTGAAGGAGCATTGTCCAAGATGATTTTTCTGAAGGAGACATTCAGAGGAGACCATGCCATGCCCCAGTCTGTTAAGTAGATTGACTCACTTGCAAAATATCTTTAAAGCTGGGGGTGCTTGTCCTAGAAGTGCTTTTTGACCAGGAGACATGTCTGATGCTTTATCCTATTACTCAGGCTAAGCCAATTGTATTTTTTTTTCATAAAGGGTACAGGAATGTGTTAGGTTATCAGCTCCTAGAGTAAGTCTACAGGCCTTGATAAGAGCTGTCACTGCTCGCTTAAGTGCAGTGTCAGAAGCTGTACCATAAACAACCAGGTCATAATCAATTATTTACAAAACTGAGCTAGAGACAGAAAGTTGGAGGGTAGAGGGCATTAGGTATTGTTTGTGTCTGTAAAGGACATTCAGCTTGTTGTTAACCACTTTTATCATCTGGTCTATATGCTGCACAAAGGAGAGGGTATCATTAATCATGACTCCAAGGAACTTGAATGAGTGCACTTGCTCAAGGGGGGCTTCCTTATTGTTGACAATAGACAGCAGCAGGTACATTTTCTTATTCTGGGAACTTTTTTTTGCTTTAAAGATTTTATTAAATTTTCCAAAGAAATAATTACAGTGTACAGTTAAGAAGATTGAAACAGTAGATAGCTTAGCAAATAAAATTCTTTGTTACGTAACAGGCTTATTGTTAGGTCACAAAAAAAACCCAACATATTGATACATGTACGAAAACGTTAAATATAGCATTCTATGGCTAGAAAAGAGATTGCATAAGGTCCTATCTAATGAATATGGCCACCGCGCTGGACACACCATGAGGTGCGGTGAATTTCTCCATCCTGTTTGTGATTCTAGAGTCCGCGCTACCTTTACATGGAAAGATAGAATTTGACAGTAGATAAGGACCGCTTGGCTCACCCAGTCTGCCCATTTCCCAACCTGATGGATAAGCTGCAGATTCAAGTTTATCAACAGCTTACTTCTTCCTACCCCCCCACTAGAATTACCTTATGTCTGTCATGTGCATTCTTGAATTCTCCCACTGTTCCCAACTCCACAACCTCCTCAGGAAGGCTGCTCCATGCATCCACAGCCCTCTCTGTGAAAAAATGCTTTCTAACAGTACCTCTGAGCCATCCCCCATCTTCAAATTGTGCCCCCTTGTTCTTGCATATCACTTTTTCTGAAAGATGCTACCCTCTTGTATGTTGTTAATTCCCTTGAGATACTTGAACATTTCTATTATGTCCCCCCTCTCTCCCTCCTTTTCTCAAGAGTATACATATTAAGCTGCTTTAGTCTCTCCTCTTATGTCTTCTGGTGCAGACCATGTGCCATTTTGGTTGTCCTCCTCTGAAGAGCCTCCACTCTGTCTATGTCTTTATGGAGATGGGATCTCCAGAATAGCACACAGTGCTCCAGATGGGGTCTCACCAACTGTCTGTACAGAGGGATAACAACTTCCTGTTTTCTACTGTTGATGGCACTCCATATGCATCCCAGTATCCCCTCAGCCCTCCTTACTGCCTTCTTACATTGCTTGCCCACCTTTAGCTCATCTGATATAATAATCCTAGGTCTCTTTCAATTTTTGTTGTTATTATCTCACCTCCCATTATGTACTCTTCCCCTGGGTTTTTGTTTCCCAGGTGCATTACCTTGCACTTCTTTGCATTGAATCTGAGCTGCCATATATTTGACCATTCCTCCAACCTTGCCAAGTCCCTTTTAATCCTTTCCACCCCACCTTGTGTATCAACCCTCTTGCAGATCGTTGTGTCATCTGCAAAGAGACATATTTTTCCTTCCAGGTGCTCTCCAATGTCACTTATAAAGACATTAAAGAGGACTGGTCCCAGTACCGAACCCTGCAGTACCTCGCTGGTTTCCTTTCTTTCTTCACTGTGGACTCTGTTTACTATTATCCTTTGTGTCCTGTTGTCCAGTCAGATTTTAATCCAAATTACCATCTTGGGACCCACTCCAAGGCTGGCTTACTTGTATATTAATCTTTTGTGTGAGACTGTGTCAAATGCCTTGCTAAAATCTAGGTAGGGCATATCCACAGCCCCTTCCTGGTCTACTACTTAGTCACCCAGTCAAAGAAATCTATTAGGTTCATCTGACATGACCTTCCTGCTGTGAAACCATGCTGCATTGGGTCCTGTGCCCCACTGGCCTCTAGGTACTCAACAATTATTTCCTTCAGAAGTGATTCCATCATTTTGCCTACCACTGAGGTCAAACAAACTGGTCTGTAGTTTCCTGCCTCTGCCCTACTCCAACTTTTGTGAAGTGGATTCACATCTGCTCTCCTTCAGTCCTCAGGTACCACCCCATCCTCCCATGATCTGTTAAAGAGAGTAGTGAGTGGTGTTACTAGTTCTACCCTTTGTTATTTTAGAATTCTAGGGTGAATCCCATCAGGCCCCATTGCTTTGTCCACCCTCAGTTTCAAGAGTTCTTTCAAAACCCTTTCTTCTGTGAATGGACTGGTATCGATCCCCTATCCAGAGTGTTTCTCTTGTTTGGTTTAGGTACCTCCCCCTCCTTTTCCATTGTGAATACTGAACAGAAATATTCATTCAGTATCCCTGCTTTTTCACTGTCACCCTCTGCCCACATTCTCTCCTCTTATTAAGTCTCCTTATCTCTCCCTTGGTCTTTCTTCACTCCCTAATGTACCTATAAAAGGTTTTATCCCCCTTCTTAACAGAGTTGACTATCTTTGCTATTATGACTGCCTTCCCTGCCCCCTTCTGCTTCAATTGATAAAGTTATCTGTGCTGTTCCTTCCGTGTTTCCTTATATTTCCTGAATGCTATCCCTTTCTCCTGTTGCACACGGTCCCTGAATCCTTATTGGTACTCCCACAGGTACACCATAGACAGCTAGCATTTAGCCATATGTTATACTATCATGTAGGGCTAAGGGCATCTACCGTATAAGAGTAGATGTCAGGATATGTATGCATATTATTGTTATACACTTTACTTTCTAATACATATATGTATTTCTTGCTTATCAGATGCTAGGACATCTGTGTCCTTATAATGATTAGGATATATGAGTCAGCATTGCCATCTTTTGGTGATTTGTACTATTACACTGATTTATGTATAACTGTACTGCTTTGTCTTACAAAGTGATGACTCTTACAAAATTGTATAATGTTATCTTGGACTGTGGAGCCACCTCTAATTTAACCAATAGGGCTCATGTCTGTAACTAGAAATGTTTCTATCTTATGGTAACCATAGTAATTATCATAGGTATATAATGTAAGACATTATGTCTTTTACCTTGGAGACCCCAAGAGACACAGAGAATTCTCGAGGTATAGGGAACGCTTAGCATTGGCTCCCAGTTCGTACTGGTAAGAAGTGCTTAGGGCAACTGTGATTATCCTTTTTTGGTAGTAATAAACAAGTTTATTACTCTTACACAATGTGTCTGTGATTCCTTGCATTCCCATTATTGCCAAGATCCTGAGAGTGAGGTTTAGACCTCCTGACAATTGATGACTGTGTGGAGGTAATATCTGGTGTTTGCAAAGTTTCAATTGTTACTTTAAACTATCCCCTTCCCAATGGGGACTGTAGGTGTGCATTCCTGCATCACCTCTCCCATTCTATGACCACTTTGTAATAACTTGCAAATTCTGGCTGCTTTCTGGGTGTGGTCGATGCCAGCTCAACCCACTCCACAGCAGTTCTGAATTGCAAGCTTACAGGTGCACAGTAGCCTGACTGTGAATAAAGTGCTCCTGCTGTGGATCGATACATGTCACAGAGCCTTTTTCTCAGTTTGATTTTTCATTCCCTCCCACACAATGGCCACAGTATCAAATATCTGCGTGGAACTGAGACTCGATGTCTTAAATTTCCTTGCCTCCCATGGAGGATGGGCTGACTTCGTGTGGGATGCAAGTCAATCTGACAACCCTGTACTGGGGATTTCAACTCAGTACTCAGAGATGAGACAAACAGCCAGAAAGCAAGACACTAAAGGGCTGTTGTTCGCAGCTCTCTTCGCTGCTCTAGAAGCCTCTGAAGCGAGGTTTCAAACCCTCGAACTGCAAATCTCATCTCTTAAGCAAGAGATGGGGTTGCAGGAAACAGAATGTGTGAGACGTGAGCAGGATTTGGAATCTGAACTCCAAACACTGCGAAACGAAAATGATCCCCTTTTGCATCATTCTGCACCACAAGTGAGCAGGAATTTTGTATGCTGAAACAGGAGTGTGAAAGTTTAAGACAGGACAAGGGGCAGGCTTTGCAAATGAATGACTTATTAAGTACAATGAATAAACAATTGAGTGAGGAGCTGGGAGAGATACAGGATGAGATAAACCAGGAATGTAATGACTTAGAAGTGGCTACTAGGGACAATCGTGAATTGAGAGCCACGTATATAGGGCTACAGAAGCAAATGCAAGATGAGGTAGATCTGAAATGTTGCAAATGTGAATCATGCTGAATATGAATCCAAGATCGCTAAACTGCGCCATCAGCGGGAGGTTTGGCTGGACATGTTAAAGTGATGGGAGGTGTAGCCCCTGCCTTAACCACGTCATCTGAAGGGAAGGTATCAGATGATGACATCTCACAGTAAAATGCCCAGTCACACCACTACTGTGGCCCAGACACCCCACTGTGCCATCTGCAACATGGCGGACTCCTGTTACATCCATCCCATGTCATATGCCACTGACGTCATGACACACATCATGGGCTACGCCAACATAGTGACCCCATGATGGGGGGGAGCAGGCCCAGGCCTAATCCTGATGGCACCACTGGTAGCCATTATTAATGTGGAAGACAGGCAGGAGATAGAGAGAATGACTGAAAATGCGGTAAACAGTGTGCCCATTCCAGAGAGAGATAAGCGGGTTTTAAAAAAACAAATAAGACAGCTTATACATGAAACTGGTACTCGAGAGGGCATATTCTGTTCCATGGTGGAGGCCACAGCTCAGGCAGCCGTTGGCACCCGAGGTAACCTACCTCCACCTGATTGTCCCAATAATCCCTTACAAATGGACCATTCTGTTCAGCAAATAGCTGACAGCATTGGTCGGATGAACACGTCCAACAACCTCAGCTGCCACTTGGAAAAGATGTGAGCTAAATGTGAAATGCTTAGTCTCGCTGCAGACTACCAGATCCAGATCCTACACCAGACCATTGATCCTTGACTGTGGGCAAAATTCCCAGATACCGTCCACCAGAATGGCACTTCCAGCTTTGACGAGTTTGCAGCGGAACTCATTTCTGTGCACAGCACTAGTGTAATAGGAGTGATGCTCACATACCCTGTAAAACAAAATGTGAAATAAAGTCCAGCAACTTACCACCAGAGGCTCTGGATGGCTACCTTGCAGGGAAGCACCTTGCACAGGAAGCTGCGGACATGAATCTTATCGAGTATAAGACCCTGTTCCTAAAGAACATGATCCCTGCAGTAAGAGAAAAGGTAGATCCACCCACCTATCCCACCATGGAGAGGTTTGCTGACATTCTTCGGAAAACCAAGAAAGTTTATCAACTCTACATCCTGATCTGGGCTCCGGTTCCAAGAAAGTAGCCGCTGTGGAAACTACTCCGGAGACCACGATGCACTACACAGTGAAAGGGCAGGCCCAGGAGAAACAGCCCCTCCTCACAGACAACCAACACCCCCAGCAGGCCCAACAACCACAACAACAGCAGCAACAGCTACAATCATGGGGCAGGAACCGGAATTACCATAAGAATAAGAAACACCACAAGAATAACAAGGGTAAACAACAGAAACCAGGCCCTTCATATAGAGAAATAGCCAAAGAGAATTGGAAATTCCGAGAACTTCTGGGGCAAGTGCTCTCCATAGCGGATGCTGTTCCTGCTCGGGGCCATGCAGCCATACAACTGGGAGAGCAGGCCTTAACAGGCCATGGAGACACTGGAAGTACAGGACCCCAGGTCCATACAGGCCAGAACCCAGAAGTGCCCCCTTTATAGCATCAGTGCAGCATGGTGTAGTGGTTCAAAGGAGCCAGGCCCAAACTCTCCATGACTCCACTGGTACAGATTGACAATTACAGGCCCTGGTCCATATTGTAAACAAGCTGGTCTTGGATGCAAATGGAAGGCCCTGTACTGAGGCTGAGGTCGGGGGTCGCCTACTGACAGTACTATTGGATTCAGGTGCAGCTGTATCTGTATTACATGACGACCATCCAGAGACATCCCCTTGGTCCACCTGATGGAGGACCAATATGTCAGGAGTAGATGGAACTAGGTTACCTGCATACCGTTCCCTACCACTACCTGTGGAAATGGGACACCTGAAGACCTATCACACCTTCCAGGAAGTGGTATTGCATGATCACCCTAGTATAATTGGAATTGACTTCCTAGCACCACACAGCTGTGTGGTGGACCTAGCCATCATATTACTGATACAGATTCAGGGACAATACCACACCATCATGATTCCTGACTCGCATGTGGTGGCAACAATATCTGCAAACAATAAAGAGTATGACGTCATAGATTTGTTCAAGAACCACAAACTTTTCCCAAAGCTCCTTCCCATTCTACAAAGGCATCTGGAAGTATTTACCACCAACAAGCATAATTGTGACAGAATGCACACTGTCATTGAAGTGACAGGCCCAGCACATGAA
This sequence comes from Neoceratodus forsteri, assembly GCA_016271365.2. Taxonomy (NCBI): domain Eukaryota; kingdom Metazoa; phylum Chordata; order Ceratodontiformes; family Ceratodontidae; genus Neoceratodus; species Neoceratodus forsteri. The sequence goes on from CM028137.1 coordinate 49,768,363, forward strand.
AGGCAATGGAGATGCCCTTTTCCACCAGAGGCCTTGCCTTCTCTTAGGGAAACAATAAAATCACTCCTCAAGTAAGGTGTAATCAGGACATGTGTTTCTACTGCCAGTTCTCCAGTGTGGCCTGTGAAGAAACCCACAGGCACCTGCAGACTTACTATTGACTACAGGAGACTGAACCAGGTCACCCCCAGTTGTGCTCCAACTGTGGCATCAGCACCTGATGTGCTGAGACTTTTGACCCCTGACCAAAAATGGTTCAGTGCCCTGCACATCTCCAATGGTTTCTGGTCATTAACATTGGCTCCAAACAGTCAGTATAAGTTTGCTTTCACCTTTGAGGGTAGACAGTACACATGGACCTGCTTACCATAAGGATTCCATAACAGGCCTTTCCTGTTCATTTACACATGATGGATGCCCTTGAGGGTTTCTCTACTCCCCAGTGTCTCCTGCAGTACATGGACAACCTGTTGTTGGAAACACCCACACAGGAACAACACTTGGATTTCTTGGACAAACTACTGACCCTCATTCAGAGAGCAGGCCTCAAATGTAACCCAGTAAAAGCACAACTATGTCAGAAAGAGATACTCTTTCTGGGCCTGAGAATAACTGATCAAGGCCGAAGCCCTACCTGGAAGAAGATACAAGGAGTCCAAGACTTGCCATTACCCACCAGTATGGCCACTCTTAGGAGATTTCTAGGTATGGTAAACTATTCCAGAGATTTTATTTGAGATTTTGCTCAGAAGGCTGCCCCCTCTGTATGAATTACTGAAAAAGGACATCCCCTGGAATTGGGGTCCCATACACACCCAGACTGTGACATCACTGAAACAGGCCTTGGCCTCAGCTCCAGCTATGGTCAACCCCAATCCAGCCCTGCCATTACATCTGGAGTGTGCCACCTCTGACATAGCTATGTCAGCAGTGCTGGCCCAGAAGGTTCATGGCACTCTGAGACCCATTGCATATGCATAACAGCTCTTGACCCCAGTGGAAAAGAAATACAGCCTTTGTGAAAGGAACCTTCTGGCTACCTACTGGGCTGTCAAGCACTTCTTGTATATCATTAGGTACTCTCCCCCTGATCATTAACACAAACCACATCCCAACTACCCTTTCACTATCAGACAGAGTGAAGGATGGGTGAGTCTCTAACACCAGGCTGACACACTGGTCACTTCTCCTCCAGGATAGAGGCATTCAGGTCCACCCAAACATTATGCCATCCATGCTGGCACATAGCCTCCTTTTCCAAGGAGAACCCCATGACTGTATATTTCAGCCACCTGATCTTCCAGATCCAGGTCCTTTCCTCCCTGCTACACCACAAATACTTGAGAACACCTCATTGTGTCGTATCTTTACAGATGGCTCAGCCTCCTATTATCAGGGAGAACAAATTGCAGGGATGGACATCTTAGTGATTTATCCTTATGGTAACACTGTTAAGATTTCTAAGTGTTGCAGTGTGGCATCATCACAATATGCCAATATGGCAACAGTGGCCTGTGCTCTTGAGTTCATCCAGCATGGGACGGAGGATACCATCATCTTCATAAACTCTAACTGGGTTTGTTGTTCTCTTACAGAATTTCTTCCCTTCTGGCAGAAGAACTCCTTCCTCTCCTCTGATAGCAGCCCAGTGAAACACAAGGAACTGGTAATATACATACATTCACTGGCACAAAGGTTTGCACACAAACTCTATGTACACAAGGTTAAAGCTCACTCCATACATGACCCCTATCATGCCTTCAATGATAAGGTGGACACCCTTGCCAAGGAAGGGGCCTGAGGGGGGACACCTGGATGATGGATCATCCAGAGGCCAGAGTGGCTGTACACATTGCAGCAGTCAGAAAGAAACCTGAAGCCTTTCCACCCTTGAACCTGTCAGCAGCCTAATACACTGACTCTGAGCTCAAAGATCTGTTCAGATTCCCTGACAAGAGTACTGAACAGAACTTACCTACCCATAACCCCTACCAGAGGCATGAAGGTAAGTTGCACCTGTCCCCAGATGATAAGCTTATCTGGTATCAGCCAGATGACACCCCACCACGTTGTGGGTGGTTCCCAGACACCTTAGGTCTGAATTTCTGCACCAAGTGCATGACACCCTTACTGGTGGATACCAGGGAGTGGAAAACACCTTCCAAAGGCTCAAGACCACCACCTGGTGACCTGGTGTCACCAAGGATGTTAAACAGTACATAGATAATTGCCTTGTTTGTGCGCAAAACAATCCCATCACTACTAAACAAAATGCCAAACTACTACCACAAAGACATTCTGGCCCTTGGCATGCCATACAAATTGATTTTATTGGTCCATTGAGTAATACCAGCAGAAACAACAAGTACGCCCTTGTGATAACTGACCTTTTCTCTAAGTGGGTTGAAGCTTCCACTAAGACATGTACCATTAAAACCACTGCCAAATCCTGGTGAAACAGATTTTCTCCATGTGGGGCCTACCTCTCAAGGTAGACTCCAACAAAGGAACCAGTTTTTCAGGTGAGTTGATGAAAATCACTTGAACTCCTTGGAGTTCACCAGAAATTTCACATACCTTACCATCCGCAATCTTCAGGTCAAGTAGAAAGAGCCAACAGATGGATTAAGCAAATGCTTTCCAAATTCATTGAGGACAATCCCAAGACCTGGGATTCCCTATTGCCATTACTCCTTATGGCAATCGGGGGCACACCCTCAGCCACCACCCAGTTGACACCCTTTGAGGTGATAACTGGTAGACAGATGAGATTACATGAACACTTGTTGTGTGACCTGCATACCCCCATGGCAGACCGGGTGTCTGTAGACCAATATGTGGAAAAACTTGGACAAGACCTCATACACACACACTTGTATGCTGCCAATTGCATGGGCAAGGCCCAGCAATAGTCCAAAATACATTTTGACAAACACACACACAAGAAGTGGATTAGAAGTTGGAGATCAGGTAATGGCTCTCAGATTTGCACATCCCACACACTCCTTCTCCAATACGTGGGAAGGACCCTACACCATTGTCAACAAGCTCAGCCCAGCAGTCTATCAGGTTAGACTAATACACAACAACAAACTGACTGACAAATGGAACATGCAAACCAGTTGAAACTGCATAAAGGAGCATAATTACTGTTCCTCACCCCATTGGGTGGAATCGTAATAACTTACTAATGTTTGGTTTTCCTTTTCAGATACACTTACAAGATAGCTATCTTGTTCCATTTTCTCCTCATCTCAGGAGTTAACCCCTGCATCCAAGGCATGGTAAAGCACCTCCTTTCTCATCTTGATCCTCTAGAATCTACCCCTGATGGAGTTTCCATCAATATACCCGACAATTTGATTACTGTCAAGGAAGGTTCAGATGCCTACCTCATTGCCTCGGTTGTTGCTCCTGATAAATCTACCCTACAAATTGAGTGTCAAACCACGTCGCAAGGACAAATTCTCCCTGTGGCCAGGCTTTCCAAGGGAATCTTCCCATGACTGACACAATGCAAAGTTATCCCCTAATGGTTCACTGTCTTTGCTCCAAACTGCTCTTAGACATTCTGGTTTATAAAATATTAGTGCCTTAATTGATCCCTCATATTGTAATTCCTTGTCTGAAGACTCTGCCAGGAAATTTTGTGCTGTACACAACATGGCCTCTGCTGCCATGTATCTTTCTGTGTTACCCCCACTGACAAGCATTTTTTAGAATATCCAAAACATACCCCTGGTCCTCGTAGTGATCTAACAGCCATTGCCTTACCTGGTACACTTATTAACAACTTATAATTTATGCATATACCTGTTTTTTTTATTTGACTTACTGGAATATAAAAGAATTCGGTATGTGTCATACTACTAACACATCAACATTTTATAGTAGTTTATTGCTTGATAGTCTAGCAGCTTTTCAAATCCATACTCAAGACCCTATTGCCAGGGTACACACCACCGAGCATAGAGGCAATTTTAGGAGAAAACCTAACCCTGATGATCAAACTCATAAACGTAACAAACATGAAGTTGACAGTTCTGATGTACGGGTGCCACTGGCACTGTCATTGGTCTTTTTGGTACAGCCATATCTATTTGGAATAAGACCGACATTGCTGCTATCAAATCACATTCACAGAGATTCCAAACTGATTTAGTAAATGATATTATACCCCATTATTGCATGGTGTGGATGGCCTTAGTCAGGAAGAAAGATACACTGTATACAACATGCATGACATTGCTAAGGCATTTACAGATTCTAAAGATAAGATTAATGCCCTCATTGTACAGAACAACAAAGAAGCAGACAGACAATATATTGCCCGTGAGATATGGTGTTCAGCCTATGGCTCATACATTATCACTACCATCAATGATATTTTCCATGATCTAGAATCTGAAGGATTCCTGATCTCATTCATGACAGACACATTTCTAAATGGCATTGTCTTCAGTGCAAATCTCTAGCTGAATTGCAATGTGTATGCAACAAACTCTAACTATTCCACTTTATACAGGTAGAAATATGGGTTTTGTGACCAGACACCTTAGCATTGGTCCATGTTTTACTTCTAAGAAATATACTATTAAGTATACAATGTTTGTCTCTTTACCACATTTTGATCCTACTACAGCTTTATTTGACAAACTCACAACTGTACATTTGATTGGGAACCTTGATGAATGATATCTACAGAGAATGCCTTGACTTGCCTCCTCTACTGGTCTTCCATCCCGTTCTGGATGCCTGGGTCGCTCTGCACACTGATTGCTGTGCGAAGAAGGGTTACATTTACTTGTATTGATGTCATATATTTGATGTTATTAAACCTGTATGTGGCTATTCCTCAAACAGTATCGATTGGTCCTTTTCCATGGACGATGACATCAGCACTAATGGCCCAGACTTTCTGGACTCAACATCGGCTTCAGACAAACTTTATCAATCCTATCGAGAGGAGGTTCATCACCTGTCTACACAGATTTCCAAGACGAACTACACCTGTGCGGTACAGTTGCAAAAATTGAGACTTCCCACTGTTAAAATGCAATATAACTCTGATGGCGAGCATTGTTTAGTTACTAATATTAAATCATATGTGTATGGCATGAAAACATGTGCTATAGATAGCCCCAACTTTCTTTTATTCCCCACCAGGAGTCAGTTATTGGACATACCATTATTATACCCGTCCCTCTTATGGATGCTGATATCATTGATGGTAATCCTGATTACCTACTCACCCTTTCTGAGTATTTACCATATTTTAATGTACATATTGACCCCCTTACACTGACATTGAAATCACTTTTAGAGAAAACACACATCTCATCCACATCAGCAATAATATTACCAAAGTTAATGAAGCTGTCCTTGAACTAATTAATAATGGTGATATGAACAGTGCATTAACTAACACTTGGTTAGAGATTAGATTTGAAGGTTTGTTATTATAAAGCATTTTGATATTTTTCTAATTATTATGCTTTACTGCCTATGGCACACAGTGCACCAGCACCGTGAGCAGCTGGAGTTCCTTTACAAGGCTTGCACTTTCTGGTCTGTAAATGACCCCTGCTCCCTGTCCATTTCCCTATTTTGCTGTGTTGACCTGAGAGGCAACAAGGGGGGGAATGTTACACAAGGTCCCTGCACCCCTATTGGTACCCCCAGAGGTACACCATAGAAAGCTATAGTGGTAGCCACAGACATTGCCAGCTATTTCCAGATATTTCATGAAATTTCAGAAGAGTTTCTCTCTGCTGCCCCTACTGTTTAAATACAAAAGATATTTCTGGAAATATCACAGACATTTCAGGGAAATAGCTGGCAGTGTATGTGGCTACTACTGTAGCATTTAGACATATGTTATAGTAACATATAGGGCTAAGGGCATCTACCGTATAAGAGTAGATGTCAGGATATGTATGAATATTATTGTTATACACTTTACTTTCTAATACATATATGTATTTCTTGCTTATAACATGTTAGGACATCTGTGTCCTTGTAATGATTAGGATATATGAGTTGGCATTGCCATCATTTGGTGATTTGTACTATTACACTGATTTATGTATAACTGTACTCCTTTGTCTTACTTGGACTGTGGAGCCACCTCTAATTTAGCCAATAGGGCTCATCTCTGTAACTAGAAATGTTTCTATCTTATGGTAAACCATAATTATTATAGGTATATAATGTAAGACATTATGGCTTTTACCTCGGAGACCCCAAGAGACACAGAGAATCCTGGAGGTATAGGGAATGCTTAGCATTGGCTCCCAGTTCTGTATTGGTATGAACTGCATAGGGCAACTGTGATTATCCTTTTGGTAGTAATAAACAAGTTTATTACTCTTATGCAATGTGTCTGTGATTCCTTGCATTCCTATTACTGCCAAGAACCTGAGATTGAGGTTTAGACCTCCTGATACTCTCTTAACTTTCCTTCCACCCTTTTGAGAACCACAGTGGTTTTTCCTTCATTTTGTTTTGTTGATTTGCTTCACACAAAGGCTTGTTGCCTCCATGATGGCTGTTTTGATTATTCCCCATTGTTTCTCCACCCTCCTTCTTGCCCATTTGCTAGGTGCTTTTCTGAGGAACTCTTTCATTTCCCAAAGTCAGCCCTCCTAAAGTCCAATACTTTTTGTTTTGTATGGCTTGACTCTATGGCTTTCTTTTAATTTGTTTTACAGTTTTACTGTTTTATCTTTGTTTTGTGAATCTCTCCTGTCGGTCGGTTTTTAAATCAGTCATTTTCAGCTAGATAGGACTGCCCAGTGAGTGAGTTAATTTTTGTGCCTCTGAGCATTATCGGAGCCGCCGCTGATGGATCTCGAAGTGTGCACTGGGGCTGTCTGATTTGCCCCCGCTACCACTCCAATTGTTAGAGGGAATTCCTGGGACTTTGTGAAAAGGGTGATCCTCTTGCCCATCCTGTGTTCCATGATTTTACGGCTGGGAGATTATCGGGAGAAGATGTGTGGGTGTGCAGCTGAGGTGAACTGAGTGAATAACAAGAGAGTGGCCAGACTCCCTGGTGGGAGAGTTCTCAGCCATGTGGACCCACGTTGTGGTGTGGAGTCTGTGGAAACCATACTTCAAGTGTCAGCTTGCCTTGCTGAACAGTTGAGGTGTCTTTTGACATCGGTTGTAGGTAGAAAGAGGCTACAGGGAGGTATGCACAGTAGACATAGTTATATACTGAAATCCTCAAAAATTCAGAATGAATGCAAATAAAATAATAGAAATGTGTGCAAATATATGCTTGTGTGTCTGTGTGTGTGGGGGGTGCTACAGCGATCTGCAATCCATAATGAGTTTAATTGCTGTTGGAATGTCATCTTTGCATTCTGGGTGCCTGTATCAGAGGCAACATAATTTCGGTGAGGGTCTTAGCATTTGGAGGACTCATATGTGGGCATGCAATATTCCTTGGCATTGAAGGGTCATGATGGCAGTTCCTTCCAGGCTGTCATATCCAGATATCAGCTGGGTTTTAATGAGGAGACAGACTAAGCTGAAAGGTTCTGCCGAGTCATAACATGGAAGCATAAGGAAGGCAACTGGGTTGCTGAGGGGCATACGGTAGTGCTAGGATGGAGGAGATGCATGTATTGCCGGCCAAACAGGGGGATGTTTTTATACTGCTGGCAGGCAGTTTAAAAGAGAAGACATGGCAGGCTGGCAGAAAGGAAAGCATCATGGTTCTGTTGTATGTGAAATGACTGCTAGTTACTGCCAGCTATGGACTGTATTGGCACTTGAGATTTAATTTTTTTTAGTGCCACAGTCCCAGGTAAACTGGCACTCCAGGGTTGATGACAATTGGAATGCAAATGGCAGACATGACAGGCACATTCAGTAGCAGCCACCATATAGGCGACAAACGTAAACCAGTCTGTCTTTCTTTTGGGACGACCTGGCAGAATAATTGCCAGTGACTGATAGGGTGTATGTGGATCAGAGGGTGGGGGGAGAGGGCCATCAGTAGGTCCTGGGAAAAGCATGGCCAGACGCCCTGCAGCCTTAGTCTGGTTCTGCCATAATTTGTATGCTTCTATATGTGCAGCATCTGCATTCTCAAATTGAGTAATGAAATTTAGAATGTAGGCAATTCTTGAGTTGGCGACAGTAGCAGTGCATGCAGCAAAGTGAATGTTGGCTGAAAGAGAAGTCTGGGAAGCAATATTATGAGTCTGCATATTGCAGCTGGCCAGAGATAGCGGAGTAATTAGGAGTGCATGCCTAGCTGCCAGGGAACTGAGTTGTACATCAGGCACAGCGTATCACAGATTGTTCTGCATGTGTTTATACACAGATGTACGGTCAACCAACAGTGCCAGAAACAGCAGTACTGGCCACCAAAATTATGAGGCAAGATTACATCACACCTACCTATAAATCATCATTGATAACAGTAAGAAACCTATGTGCAGGCATGCAGCCCTAGAACTTCATGAGGTATGCGGCTAATCAATATGCAAGCAACAAACCTGTAGGTCTGCAAGGTGAATAAAGGCACAAAACAACAGAAATCTACAGATAAACTGAAGAGGAAAACTATACCCAAAGACTAATAACCAGTTCAGTTATGTGGACCTATGAGGCAGCCAAGTTCATGCATTGCAGGCAAACAACATTTTAGAAACATAGAAACACAGACTTTGACAGCAGATAAGGACCCCTTGGCCCACCAAGTCTGCACATTTCCCTACCTACAGGATAGGCCGCAGATCCTAGTTAACCAACACCTTATTTCTTCCTACCCCCCACTAGAACTGCCTTATGTCTGTCCCATGCATTCTTGAATTCTTCCACAGTTTTAGTCCCCACAACCTCCTCAAGAAGGCTGTTCCATGCATCCACTACCCTCTCTGTGAAAAAATACTTCCTCACATTGCCCCGGAACCGCCTGCCCTCTATTTTTAAATTGTATCCCTTGTTCTTGCATCTCTTTTTCTGAAAGATGCTACCCTCTTGGACTTTGTTGATTCTACTGAGGTACTTAAAAGTTTCTATCATGCCCCCCTTCTTTCCTCAAGGGTATACTTATTAAGCTCCTTTAGTCTCTCCTCATACGGCTTCTCTTGCAGACCCTGCACCATTTTAGTTGCCCTCCTCTGGACTGCCTCTATCCTGTCTATGTCCTTGTGGAGATGGGGTATCCAGAACTGGACGCAGTACTCCAGATGGGGTCTCACCAACAGTCTGTGCAGAGGGATAACAACTTCCTGTTTTCTGCTGGTGATGCCTCTCCCTATGCATTCCAGTATCCCCCGAGCCCTCCCTACTGCCTTCTCACATTGCTTACTAACCTTAAGGTCATCTGATATGATTATCCCCAGGTTCCTTTCCTTTTTTGGTTTTGTTACTACCCCCCCCCCATTGTGAAATCTTCCCTGGGTTCTTGTTTCCCAGGTGCATTATTTTGCACTACTTTGCATTGAATCCTAGCTGCCATACTTGACCATTCCTCCAAGATTGCAAGTCCTTCTCATCCTTTCCACGCCTCCTGTGTATCAACCCTGTTGTAGATCTTTGTGTCATCTGCAAAGAGGCATACTTTTCCTTCCAGTCCCTCTGCAATGTCATTTATAAAGACATTAAAAAGGACTGGACCCAGTACTGAACCCTGCGGTACCCCACTAGTAACCCTCTTTCTTCAGAGTGGACTCCATTTACAATTACCTTCTGTGTCCTGTTGTCCAGCCAATGTTTTACCTAGGCTACCACCCTGGGACCCACTCCCAGGCTGGTTAATTTGACTATTAATCTTTTGTGTGGGACTGTGTCAAATGCCTTGCTAAAGTCTAGGTAGGCCATGTCCACAGCCCCTCCCTGGTCTACTACTTTGGTCACCCAGTCAAAGAAATCTATTAGATTCGTCTGACATGACCTTCCCGCTGTGAACCCATGCTGCCTTGGGTCCTATACCCCACTGGCCTCAAGGTACTCAACAATTCTTTCCTTCAGAAGTGACTCCATCACTTTCCCCACCACAGAGGTCAAACTGACAGGTATGTAGTTTCCTGCCTCTGTCTTGGTCCCACTTTTGTGAAGGAGAATCACATCCACCTTCCTCCAGTCCTCGGGTACCGCACCATCCTCCCATGATTTATTAAAAAGAGTAGTCAGTGGTTTCACTAGTTCCCCCCTTAATTCTTTTAGAATTCTGGGGTGAATTCCATCAGACCCCATTACTTTGCCCACCTTCAGTTTTAGGAGTTCTTGCAGAACCCTTTCTTCTGTGAAAGGCTGGGATCAAGCCCTATCAAAGGTGCTTCTGTTAATTGGATTAGGCACTTCCTCCTCTTTTGAATACTGAGCAGAAATGTTGTTCAGTATCCCTGCTTTTCACTGTCCCCTCTGCCCACCACCATTCATTCTATTCAGCCTCACTATCCCTCCCTTAGTCTTTCTCGCTCTCTGATGTACCTATAAAAGTTTTATCCCCTTCTTAACCGAGTTGGCTATCTTTCCTCAGATTGGGCCTTTGCTATTCTGACTTCCTCCCTCTCCTTCTGCCTTAACTGGTACAGCTGTCTGTCCTGCTCCTTCTGTGTTTCCTTATACTTCCTGAATGCTATCTTTTTCTCCCTGCCTTTCCCAGCCACCTCTTTTAAGAACCATAGTGGCTTCTTCTTTCATTTTGATTTGTTTATTTGCTTCACACAAAGGCTTGTTGCCTCTGTGATGGCAGTTTTGATGATTCCCCATTGTTACTCCACCCCTCCTTCTAGCCTGTTGCTAGTGCTTTTCTGAGGCACTCTCCCATCTTGCCTAAGTCAGCCCTCCTGAAGTCCAGTACCCTCACTTTTGTATGGCTTGACTCTGTAGCTGAGTTTAATGTGAACCACACTGTTTGATGGTCACTTGTTCCCAGATGGCAACCCACTTCTAGATCTGAGATCCTCTCACTGCCCCCATTTGAGAGTATGAGGTCTAAGATTGCTTCCTCATGAGTGGGTTCTGAAACTAGCTGTCTGAGGCCTTCCACTTGTAGGGCATCAAGAATGGTCCTGCTCTTGGATGTGGCTGCAGCAAATGTGCTCCAGTTAACATCTGGCATATTCAGGTCTCCCATCAACAGTATCTCCCCTTTCTCTGCCATCCTAAGAATGCCTTCCATCATAACCTTGTCCATTCCCTCCCCCTGACATGGGGATCTGTACACAACCCCTGTGCGGATTATGGTGCCCTTTCCAGTCTCCAAGGTGACCCACAGTGCCTCCTCTCCTCTCTGTTTACTCTTTTGTTCAGTTTCTTTATCCCTTCCTTTACACGAAGCTACTCCTCTCCCTCTTCTCTCCTGACTGTCTCTCCTGTATGTTATATGTGCCCTGGTATGTTAACATCACAGTCATGGTTCTCTGTGTACCATGTTTCTGTGACTGCTATGATATCAGGCATCTCTCTTCCATCAAGGCCACCAGCTCAGGAGCTTGTTGCCAGACTCCGGGCATTAGTACTCATTACCCTCCATTTCCTGATGGCCTTACTCCTTTTGCCCCATCCCTGTCCTTCTTGCCTTTGTCACTATCCCCATTTACCCCTCGTGTCTTCCTATACTGCCTCTATGTTGGTGTTTACTGTACTTACTACCGTGATTTTTGGGGTAGCTAGGATTTCTCTGCTCCTTTCCAGTGCCTCCCCCTTTGGCTAGTTTAAATGCTTGCCAATGAAGCATTTAAACCTATCACCTAGGATCCTGGTTCCCCTCCTGGACAGATGCAGCCCATCATGCCAATATAGGGTTGCATCACTCCAGGTGGACCCCCAGTCCCCAATGAAGCCAAATCCCTGAGCTCTGCACCAGTTTTTCAACTACTGATTGAATCCCATGGTGCAGAACACCCTAGTCTCTCCTACACCATAGATGGGCAGCACCTCCGAGAAGGATACCGTGAGTACTACTTGTCTAAGGCCCCTCCCCAATTCCACAAACTCTTCCTGCACTGCTGTAATCCCTTTCTTAGCCAGGTAATTTGTCCCTAGGTGGACAATGACATCCAGCTCCCTCCCCTGTGCAGCTGCTCCGGCAATCCTAAGGATTCGCTCCCTGTCCCTCAAGCCACGGCACCAGGCAGGCACCTTACCTCTCTCTCCCTTCCTCCCCAGTTCTACCTTCTAACAATGGAGTCTCCCATCAGGAGTTGTTTTCTTCCCTTGTGGGAGCCCATGCCACCCTCCTGTGCATCTCCTTTGTGGAGGTTCCCATCATCCTCCTTGGTCTCCACTGCGGGTGCCTCAATAGAGGAACTACACTTTGCCAGGATGGCATAGGAATTGTGGAAAGGTACAACTGGAGGGATGCACCTCTGTTCCACCACCCTCATCCTCCCTGAGCCCACTGTGTTCCAACCGCTCCTCTTTCTTGGCAACCTCTGAGGCAACGGCAGTGGCACTGGTGGTCCCTGGATGGAGGAGGAGGTCCCACAAATCCTGGCCAACTCAGCCTGGAGATGAGCAACCTCCTCCCTCAGCCCAGAGAGGTGCCTGCAGATCTACTACTTGTCATATCTACTACTTGCTGGAAAAACCTGAACAAATCCATGCAGTAAGTAACACCGCTGCTTGCTTTCAGGGTCTATATACCAATAACAATATGCAGCAAGAACATAGCATGTTGGACATTACTGGTAGAAGCAGGTGAAACAATAATGAAGGTTAATAGAAATAGTGCAGTCAATATTCTGAACTGTAGAACTGCAATCAGCAATAAGCTTACCTTATGGGAAACCGGAACAGACGCTAACACTTTGCAGAAATAATGCCATGTTCTTAGACAAGCACTCTCCTACCTTGGCCTGCATGGTATTCTTTGTTTAGATTAGTATAGGCTGAGTGTCATAGACATTGGGCCTGGTTCTTTAATGGTTGCTGTATCTTAAGATAATTAACAAGAAGATCAAAGCATTGATACAAAATGATGGCAACAACAAGGGAGCAGGAGATGCATGGTTTTCCTGTATGTATTTTGAAGGTTTCATCAATGTATAGACGGCAAGATAAAATACTGATGGTATGTGCAGGTCAGCTAAGTAGAAAGAACTGCAAAATAACATGGCAGTGTAAATGTATAACATAGTCAAAGAAATAATAATAGGTACTGTACATGTATTGTGCTATACTGCAGTATGTATCATTAATGCAACTGCTGATGGTGAATGTAAGTATTCTGAGACATGCACGCAATTGCCTAAAGCATGAATAATTTTTATTGGCATATTAATGAAATTACATAGAATGAATAAATGCTGCTATAGCATAGGACTGCTATTCGTCTTGGCAGCACTAGATGGCAGGGCGGCACTACAAATGGGGAATGACTTGGAAACACTATCATCTAAAGATCTGGCCAGCACCTCAGTTTGTTATGGCACATAAAATGGTACGTCTACTACCATTGTAATGTAGAAAGCAAGACAGTCATCAGAGGAAGGCAATATCTCTTGTTCCGGCCTGGAAAAGTTAATTAGTGTGCACTTGCTACCTGCTGTATTGGAGACAAAGAAGACAAATGGCAAGCAGAACATCTGTTAACAGTGCGGTGTAAAGAGGGCAGGAAAATAGACTGCCTGCTTGGAAGTCAAAATATAGGCCACCAGGGAAAGGTAAACAAAGGAAAGGAGGAAAATATGATGTAGAATAAGTGACTGCAATTTACAACGATATAAGAAATGCAGGACATGTTTGGGAAAGATTGCTGTCAACATGTGCACAGTAACATGAAGGACACTGGTCCTCACAATCAGAGGCACATCCTATAACATCCAAATATGACCTGAAAGATTGATGGCAACATTTGCAACAGCTAAACAGCATTAGTATTAGTGAATACGGTTGAATTATTGTGATGTAGACACATTATATTGATGGGTAGGCAAAGCTTGGCAAGCCACTATTTATTTGTATTACTGGCCTGAAGGAATGTCCTCAACCATGTCTACAGTACTGCTGTTATACATGCAAATGTTGTAAAGAGAAATGTCTCCATAGCCTAGCTGCCTATATTGTATCATGGACTGCTGCAAAGTATGTGCCTTGCAATAGCTTCATATGATGCATTGCATAATATGTGACGCAAAGCTACATGCCATATAACTAGTTCAGTATATCTGGTGCATACCACAGAATGTATGGCTTCCATGGTTTTTATATGCAAGAGTGGTATAGGATTGACTGTCAGGATTCACGGTATGCGGCAAAATTTGTCATAATGAATACTGCACATCGCTATGTGTAACTGCTACCAATTGTGCCTTGGTATTTTATTTTCTTATTGTGTCTTTTTATATATGTTGCATTCCCAATATCATCGTATAAATCTAGCTAAACAGGGTATGCAACTGAGCAGTAGTGATTTTGCTATGTCGTTTTTTGTTGTTGTTGTTGTTTTTTTAGTTCCCAGTTGGCAAAAGCACTGTAAAGTGAAAATCATGCCGGCGTAGAATGTCCTGCAAAACAAGGTGGCTATTTAGTGGGGAGTCATCAGAAAGTGTGTTGTATAACCACACAAAGTTTCTCATGATACTGTTAGCACTCTACAGGGCCACACAAACCAGCAAAATTTCACCAGATGTACGATGAACTGTGGCATACAAGCAGATCAAGCTTTTAACTTTAATCTGAATAGCATAGGCAGCAAGCCACTGCCAGGAATAGTATAATGATTGTACTGCACTTGTAGTAGGTGAAATGTATGTTGCCTCACCGTCTGGTCCATCAGCTGAAGAACTGAGAAGGCAGACATGGGGAGCTTGCCAGATTGGAGGGCAGGCATGGATTGGCGGGGGAGTTGCCAGATTAGAGGGCAGGCATGGATTGGGGGGGAAGTTGGATGAATAACTGTGACATTATTCAAGGGAATACACTTTCTTTTGCAGATGTTTTTCACTGCACCGGCAGACATAGCCACTTGCCAGGTGTGCTGCAGAAAACGCAGATGTGTTCTATACTGTTTCAAACTACATGTGATGACAGCTAGGTCTGCAGAATAACAGCTTGGTGATGCTACCCCAGAAATAGGAAAATAACATCAGAGCTTGACAGTCAACAGATCAGTTGCTGTGAGACAGTAGTAATTATAAGCATCATTGAAAGTAGTTATCTCTGTTATGGGTGTAAAAAAATCCAACACAGGAGACTTTTGCTTAGCAAGATGAACTGCAGGGTCTTGCAAAGCTGTGCTTTCCTATGGCCTAATAGGGAAACGTTAGCGGTGAGAATAACAGCAAATTCAATATGGCAATGGTTAAGTAAAAAGAATGCAGCCACTCTTCATACTTAGATTCTGTACTGCAACTATGGCCCAGGCTGCATTGCATTACTTTTGTGTATTAGGAAGCACTTAGACAGTCAGGGGTAAATAGGTTACATAAAGTCACAGCTTGGCAGTCAAAACATCAGTTGCAGAAAAATAGTAGTGTAATTCTAAATATCACTGGAAATAGTTTATCTGTGTTTGGCGTGTAAAATAAATGCAACACAGGACAGTTTCACTTAGCAAGAAGAACTGCACAGTGTTTCAAAATTATGCTTCTTTATGAGTTAATTCAGCAATGTCCACATGGAGGACAGCAACACATTCAATACGGCAATGCTTGAGTAAAATGAATGCAGCCAGTCTTCACAGTTACATTCCCTATTCCATCTCTGATGGCACTCTGCATTGCATTAATGTTATGTCTTAGAAAGGCTGTAGACAGTCAGGGAACGTCTCGCTTCATGGCTCAGATGGTACTGGAAAGTTTCTATGAAGTGCAGACTGTGATTGAGACCCTTTCACAGTCCCTGCCACCAGTGATCAGCTGTGGCACTTTAATTTTTACTGCTCTACATGGCAGTGCCAGTGATGCCTGCGTACCCATTGCATCCAGCCCTTAGCCCACGTAATACGCTCACTCATATCACTCAGTGCTGTAACGAATATTTGACTGTCTGACTGTAAGTACAGTATATACTGCACCTTGGTATGTTTCAGGAATCTGCTTTCCTACAGCCATTTCCTGAAACGTGCATACTGATACCATCTATCAGGTATATGGAGGCCAGCAGTAGAGCTTCCCGGAAGGGGTGGAGGTTACATTGAAGGAGATAGCAAGGGTATTGCCTCCTCCGGGAAGGGTATAGATAATTCATCATTTGCTACCAATATATTTACATGTTAGAGTAATAGTCAGCAGCAGGAGTCTTAATCTCATTTCTGTAGACTTCTGTGGGACATCTGTGCAGACTGCAATGAGAAAACAACAACAAAAAACACCCACACATAAAGAAGCCTGCCTGAACAGGGACTCAGGCTATAAAGTCTTATGATCTTCTCCTTTTCTGTTCCATTACTGAAACAACAAAAGTGTCTTCATAACTGCAGCAGCCTCTGCTTTACAACAATTTCCTCAGTACACCTGCAGGCAAAGTAGCCACAGTGAAGACTAAAGCAGCAAAAAAACCAGGATGTAATCAAGCAAATAAAAATCGCATTTTAATCCATAGGTGGCTTTCACAGGGCATAATACAGAGAAGGGGCTGGGTGGGCCAGTACTTTGACCCTTCTGTATACAAATAATTGCTTGCCAGCAAACGATTGAGATGCTTCAGTCATGCTGACAATTGAAAGTGTTATTCCAGCTTCTTTACAGTTGTCTGGGAAATCTTTGATCAGTGCAAGTAAAGCAAAGCAAACCAAACACCCCCCCCCCAAAAAAAAACACAAACAATCCTGGCTAGACAACTATGGAGGTTGTAAAGATTTACAATGTTGTCATTTTTCTTCTACTGCCAAAACACAGATTAACATAACTGATACTATTTCAAAAGGATTACTATGCCGAGGTGTTACAGGCTAGAACGCAGATCAAGCTGCATTACCAAGCCTGTATGCAAGACAGCGGATGGGATGACTTGAAGCATGGGTATTTGCAATATATTGTCAAATATAATAATTTCTGCAGCCCCAGAGCCTATAAGTAGAAGTGTTCTCAGGCAGATGATTAATGTTAAAGATTAATGTCAGTGTTAATATTTCAAATGCAATAGCACGCCCAAGCTCTTACAGGCCACAATGGGCAGCTGAAGCTGTATTTACAGTGTCTATGCACGGGAATGGATGATATCCCCACAATGGCAGGCCCACCCCACTAGGAACAGTAATTAAACTTGAAGTAGGAATGCTTCAAATATATTGGGAAACGTAATAATGTCTGTACCCCCGAAGGCTATAAGTAAATATGTGTGCACTGAGATCATCAATGTTTTCTCTACTGAGTGGCCTGTGCTTGGCTCTGGGGTACTCTTATCTCGACTTGCTACATGTATGAGGCGTAAAAGCCAACAACCTAATACTAACAAACATAATGGCCCCACTGCCATGCAATGTCTACTATGGTGCCATCCTTAGAAATGTTTGCACGGAGATCATCAATGTACTGTCTATTGAGTGCGGTGTACGTGGCTGTGGTGTACTGCCATCATGTCTTGCTACACTTGTGAGGGGCAAAAGCCAACAACCTAATATTAACAGATGGGAAGATAGTGGTCCCAGTGCCATGCAATTAGTACTGTGGTGGGATCCTGTTTGGAGATGTACTTTTAGGCATGCAAGATATCGTGCTCATTCTGTTATGGCTTGCGTTCTAACTGAGGTAGTCACCCTGATGCTTAGCTGCCTAAAATCATGGAGAAGAAGCAAGTTACCTCTCAAGAGACAGCACTTTGTTGTCAACAACTTTAACACTGACTGCAATCGAGGGGCAACAAGGGAATATCTCCTCATTAGCTACTGGTGACCCCTCTGTATTCCTCCAGTACCCTGATGCACATTAAGAGACAGCAGAGAACAACTTTAAATATGTTGTATGTTTCTGTTCCACTCAATCCTAAGAGAGGGGTACATAACTGTCCCACTGACATGCAATTGGCACTATAGTGGCATCCTGTTTGGAGATGTCATTTTTAGGCATGCAAGATATCTTGCTCGGACTGCTACATCATCCACTGTATTTGACTGCCATGCAATTTGTACTATGGTGTCATCCTCTTTGGAGATGTCATTTTAGCCATGCAAGATATTATGCTCGGACTGCTACAGCATCCGCTGTAATTGAGGTAGGCACCCTGACCTTTACCTACCTAAAATCATGGGAAAGACACAAGTCATCTCTCAACAGACAGCACCCTATTGCCAGTAACTTTAACAGTGACTGCAATTGCAAGGTAACACCCAACAACCGAATATCTCCTCATCAGCCACAGATGACACCTCTGTATTCCTCCAATAGCCTGCTGACATCACAAGACAGAGAAGTAGGCATTTAAATGTTTTGGATGTTGGTTTTCCATGTAGTCCTGCGTATTGCTCCACCAGTAGCCTGCTGCACATTGGGAGCTAACGCAATACAAATTTAAATGTTTTCTATGTTTGTTTTCCATGCAACCCTGCCTCATAACTACTGGCCCTACCTACAGTTCATGGGTCGAGGATAGGCTGCTGCTGCATCCCGGCAACTTTAACACAGACGGCAATTGCAGGGTAACAAGCAACAACCGAATATCTCCTCATTAGCTGCTGTTGACACCTCTGTATTCCTCCAGCACCTTGCTGCACATTAGATGACAGCAGAGTACGAATTTACATGTTTTCCCCCATGCTATCCAGATAGTGATTTGTTGCCGGCAATTTTTTTTTTTTTTTGTATAAAAAATATTTTATTGGAGAATTCTTGCAGGCCATCATTATTACACGCAATTGACTTTTCTCAATTTTTAAGTATACAGCAAACAAATCTACATACAACCACATACAAACATATTGCATGATCATAAACTAGACATCCTTTTCATATTAGTGGCCATTTCCCACAGATCTCAGATATTATTCCATCGAGACTGGCAGTACCTTCTAACCTTCCGCAAGGCCACTTCTACTGTCTCCTTTTGTTAGCCCTTATAGCTACCTAAGTCCCAATAGGGTTCTGTAGTCCTTCCTCTCCTTTATAACCCTGATCTGAGTATTTGTGCCTCTCCTGGGGTCAGAAAATCCATGAATGTGCCCCAGTCCCTTACAAACCTATCTTCTTTTCCCTTAATGGCATATGTCAGCCGTTCTAGGGCCAATGTCAAGGTCTTCCACTGGTTTCGGGTTGGGGTGGTGACAGCTACCCATGTATTCAGTATACACTGTCTAGCCAGGATCAACAGTACTCTCATCCACCTTGGCAGCTGCTCCCATTCCCCACCTCTCTGCTTTTACAACCCAAATAACATTCCCACCAGCTCCTTTTCCACCCTTCTACCCAGTAAATTCCCCAGCTCCTCTGCCACCTCCGCCCAAAACTTTTGTAGGGGGGCATCCCCAGAAGTAATGCATATAAGTCCCAGGGGCCTCCCCTGCAACTCCCACATATAGGCAAAATATCTGGGTTAAATTTATGCATCTGTACAGGAGGACAATACAGCCGGTGTATGAATTTATAGGCTGACTTTTGAAACTTATTACAGATTAAAATCCCTTGATATGACCCTAACAACTTTTTCCAGTTCTCATCTGTTATGTTCTCCCCCAAATCTTGCATCCACTGATCCCTGGCTTTTTACATGCAATCTGGGAAGGTGATTCTGCCCATCAGTGCTGCATGCCCAATTAGGCCCTTGCTATCTGTTACAGCCGTCAACACCAAATGTTCAACTTGCGACAAAGGTGACACCAAGGCCCTTTTTCTCCCCTTGCTTTTTATGTAAGCCCTATCCTGCACAATTTGCTAAAATTGTACCCTTGAGTTCCCCATGTCTTTTTCTATCTCTGCCACCGAGGCCACCTGGGTCCCCTTATAAAGGTGTCCAATACATGTCACCCCTTTTTCCTCCCATCTCTGAAATCCCCTATCTTCCAGCCCAGCCAAAAAAGCTGGGTTGCCAGTTATCGGTAGGAGTGAGGTATCTTTTAGAGACACCCCACCCATTTCCTAATCTGCTCCTAAGCCACCAGAGCTGCCTCTGCCATAGGGTTTTTATTCCCACTCCGCCTATAACTCCCTGTACCCCCTACACCCAGGCAGGCTGAAAGCCGGCCCGGACAAGGACATTTCCTCAAGGTCCACCACCCTGCAACTCGTGGCCTGTGCACCCAATCCCCAATGTACCTAAGTTGGGCTGCCAAAAAATAGTTTCCCACATTGGGGAAATTGAGATCCCCTTAGATTTATCTGCTTGCAGCCTCTTCAAACTGGCCCTTGGTCTCCTTCCCTGCCATAGGAAGCCAGTAAAAGCTCTTTCCAGCTTCTTAATATCATTTCTGGTGGGACCCATATACAGCATCTGAATTAAATATAGTATTCTGGGAAGGATGTCCATTTTAATGATATTTATATGCCCCATCCACGATATTGTTAGTTCTCTCCATCTACGCAGATTCCCTCTATCTTACTCATCAGGGGGTGTAATTTAGACCATACAAGGAGGAGAGGTCTTTCCCAATCTGCACTCCCAAATACTTAAAAGATTTAGTTAAGTGCTTAAGGCCCCAGTACTCTATTCTCGACCCTTCCCTTCCCATCCCATATTAAGATTTCCGATTTTGTAAGGTTGACCCTATATCCAGAAAAGACTGTGAATCTCTCAATGAGAAAGAGCAATACTGGCACCCCCTCCTGCGGCCTACAGACATACAACAGCATATTGTCTGCATAAAGAGTGATTTTATACTGTATTCCCTCCCTGTCCGTAATGCTCTCATTTTTGGGGTTTTGTCTAATTCTAAGTGCCAGTGGCTCAATTGCCAAGGTAAAGAGCAGTGGTGACAAGAGGTAATCCTGCCTCATGCCTCTACCTAGCGCAATTTTCTTTGTTAATGCACTATTTACCAAAACCCTGGCCACAGGGGATACAAAGAGTGCTTGGATCATACCAATAAACTCCTTCTCCAGACCATATCCTCCCAGTGCCATGAACTAGTACTCCCATTCTATTCGATCAAAGGCTTTCTCCGCGTCCATTGATAACACTGCAGTACTTGACCCTCTCCTGGAGGCCAACCAAACCATGTTTGCAAGTTTCCTTATGTTGTGATAAGACTGCCAACTGCTTACAAATCCTGTCTGGTCCGGGTGGACTAGGTCTGGCAGGAGTGACTCCACCTGGCTCGTCAGAACCTCAGCCATAAGTTTTGCATCAGCATTCAGGAGGGAGAAATTGGTATATATGCGGTACCCTCCTGGGTGTCCTTATCCAGCTTTGGAATAAGACAAATCACTACTTCACAGCTAGATGGTGGTATTTTCCTCCCTTCTCTTATCTCCTTAAATACCTCAGACAGTGGGTCTATCACCAACCCCTGCATTTCCTTATAAAATTCTATCGGAAAACCATCTGGGCCACTCGCCTTCCCACTTTTCATTTTCTGGATAGACTTCCTTATTTCTTCCTTCGAGATCTCCTTTCCCAATGCTTCCCTTTGTTCACTGTTAATCCATGGGAGCTTAACCTCCTCGAGGAAGGCAGTCGCTTCCTGTCGAGTGCCAGCACATTCTGTCTTATACAGTTCTCTATAAAAAACTTGCAAACCTATCCATTACACTTTTTTTTATCTTGCACCAATTTCCCACCTTCCGATTTAATCCTGCCAATACGCGCACTTATCCTGCCCCCCTTTATGAGACATACCAGCAGAGGCCCAGCTTATTACCCCACTCAAATACTTTATTTTGGGCAAAGAACCGTGAGGTGTGCACCTCCTTCAGTATAAAGACATTCAGTACCTCCCTGGCTGTGGTAAGATGCTTCAGATTGTCATCCCCAGGGCTTTGTATTAGGTTGTTTTCCAGTATTTTGACCTGTTCTATCAGTTCTTTCCGTGTCTTTTCTTTTCCCTTTTTAAATCTATTAACATATTTTATGACCGCTCACCGCAAGAATACCTTTCCCGCATCCCAGTATACCCCCCGCTAAGCCCACCAACCCCTCATTAGTTTCCCTGTACAACTGCCATTGATCCTTAAGATACTGCCTAAAGTCCGCATTCCCTAGCAGATATCGTAGAAACTTCCATGGAGGTGGGTCCTCTCTCCCTCCCTTAAACTGACACTCCAATGTTACCATGGCGTGATACGACACATAGATCGGGCTTTGCTGGATCCACCCTATTCTGTGCACCCATTGTCTAGGGGTATAAATATAGTCTAAGTGTGACCATGTTTTATGTGGGTTTGAATAGAATGTGTACTTCTTCACTCCCGGGTTGGCAGCCCTCCAGCTAACCACCAAATCTAGGTCGTTCATGCCCCAGAGCCACCTATTCAGCCCTTCAGCCTTCCTCCATTTCCCCTGTGAATGGTCAAGTGTGGGATTCATGGTTGTATTAAGGTCCCCACCCAGGATCAGACCCTCAAACTGCTCTTTAACTAACACATCCAAAATCCTTTGGTAGAAGGATGGGTCGAACCGCACAGGCACATACACACTCCCAATAGTGATGTTCTCTCCATACAGGGATCCTTCTACAAAAATGTATCTCCCTACCCTGGGGTCCGCAACTGCCTGTCTGACCTTTAGGGGAAGATGCCTATGCACCAAAATCACTACCCCCCATTTATGTGAATTATAGAAGGCTGCAAAGCAGGCCCCTACCCATCCTCCTATCAGCTTCCGGTGCTCTGTTTGCGTGAGATGCGTCTCTTGCAGCAGGGCTATCTGTATGCCCAGCTTTCTCAGAGTATTCAATATACTTTTACGTTTAATGGGCAATGAGGACCCTCTTACATTCCAGGTCCCAAGTTTTACCACATAGGTAGCCACCATCTTGTTCTAGAAGTATTGTTCCCCTCCACATCAGCCAGTCTCTTTTCCCCGCCTTCTTGTAGTCACCTCCTCTTAGGATGTCATGCAAAAACATAAAGCAGTTCAACCATAACACATATTCAAACTTGTGTAACATTTCTATCCCCTTTAACCTATGAACTATCCCCCCTCCTCCCTCCCTAAGTACCATCTCATCTTCTGTTCCTTCCTCTCCTTCCTGTCCCAACATCAGTACCACCATAATTATCACTCCGCTGTCTCCCTGAGACAGCAATCCACCACATTGTGAACATGAAACCATGCCCCTGAACCCCCAGCTTTCCCAAACTACAGCATTTTATCTGTCTAATACAAAATCCAGTGTTTAACTGCCCCCCCCAAGAGCCTATCGATCCTCTAATTCAAGGCTCTTAGACTGTTCGTCCTGTCTACTGCCCCCTCTCATTTGTATCCTCCCCATTTCCCACCACTAGCAGAGCTGGCTTATCCCTTGTGTTACTCTCCGAGGCACTCCCTCTCTCTTCAGTAAGGTCTAATTCATCACCATAGCCTGGATGCCATTTTCCAGTGTAATCCCCTTTCAGCCAGCACATCCAGTTCCCTCCAACCCCTGCCCCTTGATATTAGCCTGCTTCCTCACCCCCTTCCAGTCCCAGGCTTATTCTGTTCTCTGCCCCTTCAGCCCTCCTTCCCACACCCCCACACACCGTACACTAAGCTGTTCAGTTTTTCCTTTCCTCAGTTAAAGTCCTTCAGTGGCTCAGCCCTCCCTCCCCCCAGAGATAAGCGTTCCATACCCTTCTCCCTCTGTCATGAACTTACAGGCCTGTAGATCCCTTCTCTTCTCCTGAGCCCACCTTCACCACCTTTAGCCTTCTATCCAATCACCTCAAATTTCTCCCCCCTTCCCTTCACTACCTTAGAGCTTTCCTCTTTCTCCTATTTGATTATTTATTCCTTCCCCTTTTTTATAAACTCAGCAATTGCCCTACACTGCAGTCCAGGTGACAGGATGTGGGGCCGAGCCCCGCCACATAACCTCACGCAGTTGCTCATCTCCCCTACCCCCAGGCCTACCTTCTGGCTTCCATGCTCTTCAGTCCACTCTCCGATCTATCTACAGCCTCCACAGAGCTCTCCTTCTCATCTGAGGCCTCTGGATACACCAAGAATACAGCGTAAACAGTTCCTGTTTTTCTCCAATGACAAACAGTCACTCTAGGTCAACAGGCCAGTCTCTACAGCAAAATACATTTCAGTCTAACATTTTTACAACAGTTACATCATTCTAACATCTTTACAACATATAACTTGGTCCAACTATTCTGATTTTGAGTTCCAGCTATTGCAGACACCTCCTCCTTCAGCCCAATTTCTTTTTTAATTCTGCCAGGAATGTTTCTGCTTTATTCACCTCCCAGAAAGAGACAGTTTCCCCCTCATGTTTAATTTTTAGCGTAGCAGGGTACAGCATAAAGTTCTCAATTTTCAACTCTCTCAGCTGGGCCATGACTTGGTTAAATGCCCTCCTTTTGCACAGTAGGTGGTTTGAATAATCCTGGAGCAAAAATATGCGCAACCCATTTACTTTCAGCTCTTGCATACTCCGGTAGGCAGCAAGCACTTTTTCCCTGTCTTGGAAGTTGTGGAACTGGAATATGATCTGTCTAGGCGGCTGCTCTGCTGGTGGCTTGAGGGCGACTGCTCTATGTGATCTCTCTAACTTAAGTCTCCCCTCTTCATGTGTAAGCCCAGCAATTTAGGGAGACTGGCTGAGCAGAATTCCATAACACTGACACCCTCATTACCTTCAGGCAGCCCCCAGATTCTTAGGTTCAAGTGCCTATGATAGTTCTCCTGATAGTCCATCAGATCATTCATTTCTTCAATTTCTTTCGCAAGTGCTCCCGCCCTTCCACGCATCGGATCCACCGTGTCTTCTAGGCGGGAGATGCGCTCCTCCGTTTTCAGTGATTCTGATTGCCTGTGCCTCTGACTGGTCTGCGAGCGATTGTAGCCTCGTATCTATGGTGCTGTTGAGTTTATTTAGCCAGGAATCCAATGCAGCCATCAACTGTTCTGTCACCTCTCTGCCTAGAGAGGTCATTTCAGCTGCTGAAAGCAAAATCTGCCCTCCCGAGGAGGTCTGGCAGGCCGTAGCTTGCTTTTTGGCATTTTTACCGGCCCCTTTCTGCGATCTGCTGGTTCCTCCCATGATATAATTGTCCATCTTTGCCCCTGCTCTTGTCCGGTTCCCTGAACTGTTATTTCCTTAATTTAGACATGCTGGATTTGGTATAAAATATCCGCTGGTGTTCAGGAGCTCTGGCAGACACGTCCTTACAGCAGCTTGCTCATCAGCAACTTTAACAGTGACTGTAATTATTGTCTGAGTTACCACGGCACTAATTGGCTTCAGCCCTAATTACCTATGGGATAATCTGGTGTCGCCTTCCTACACTTCTGAGGGCAACAGGCAACCAGAGAATATCTCCTCATCAGCTACTGTTGACACCTCTGTATTCCTCCACTACCATCCTGCACATTAGGAGACAGCGGAGTACGCATTAAGATGTTTTGTATGTTTCTTTCCCATGCAATCTTCTGTATTCCTCCACCACTAGCCTGCTACACATTACAAGACATCGCAATGCCAATTTAAATGTTTTCTATGTTTCTTTTCCACGCAACACTGCCTCATAACTGCTGCCACTACCTACTGTTCAGGGCTCGACAATAGGCTGCTGCTGGTATGACGAGCGGTGCCGGGACTGGCACGGCTATTTTCTTTGAAAGTTGTGGCATGCTTTCAAACTAGTGTCACCAGCAGCATTCATTCTTATTGGTGGTCACCACACATGCCCCACCATGCAGTGGTGGCATTGGCCGCAAGAGTGCCACACCTCCAGAACCTGTTTCTGCAGCAAGCTGCCACAATATGTTTCTTGAGCATGCGTGCAAGCAAACATAAAAAGAACGGCATATTCAATGTCCTGCCCCAGAATATGACATGTATGATCATCTGTGAGAGGGCAGGACTTCCACAACTCAAACATCAGGCAGTACTACTCATCAGTCATTGTCCTTTTCCTTGCTCATGAAAAGAAATAGCAAAAACTGAGTCAAGCATCATGTATCCCCTATAAACTCTACAGGTGAGCAGTGCATAACAATGACAACCTGGAAAGTATATGTATCTTTGGTAAGCTGTTGGTAACTGGGATAGTTTATTTATTTATTTATTTAAAATTTGGTAACTAGGTAAGGCACACTGAGCTGAGACATGTTTCCAGGTGCAACCCGGAGTAAGGGAAACACATGATAAACAGTTGTACAATTAATGGAAAATCCACAGTATACAGTTCCAATTAAGGTAAATATACACAGTACAGGTATATTTCTAAGACATCAAGAAAAGGACAGGACCAATAAAAAAAATATACGTATATAAGTCATATTATAGCAGGAGGAGAGTACTCTAACCAGCACCAGGGCATGGAGGAGTCTGTAGAGGAATCTGATAAGCTGTGAATAATACATGGGTGGAGGCAGCTCAGATAGTGGGGGGAACTGGTGAACACTGTGACAACTGTGAGGAGGGGAGAAGCCTGAGGAGCCTTTTGAAAAAAAGAGAATGAAGGGGAGTGGTGAAGATCAGAACAGAGTTTGTTCCAGAATAGGGGGAGATGATAGGAGAAAGCAGATGGACTAGCAGCAGAATGGGTGTGTAGAATAGTGAAAGTACATTGGTTTCTGTGGCAAAGGGGTGTACCTTGAAGTGTTTGCTTGAGAGAGGTGTGTGTGTGGGGGGGGGGGAGTCCCAAACCAGAATATAGCAATGAGTGAGGTGTAGTGTACCATCCTGTCTGTGAGATAGTGGTGCCAGGGAAAGAGCAGAATAGAGAAGACAGTGGTGTGTGAGGGGAGGGGTAGAGGTAGCAAAATGGCAGAAGAGATTTAGGAGAGTATCCAGTCCAGAAAGGGACGTGGCTGGGGCACTGCCATAGTCCACATCAACATAATCAAAGATAGGTAAAATCATTTTTGTTAGGAACAAAAAGCAAGAGATTTAGTGGAGACAGTGGATAGAAAATAACTTTTAGTAAATAGAGAGACAAATACATTAAGGGAAGGGAATAATATAATTAATGTGGTAACCACTTATTCAGCTCAATCTTGCTATTTTTCAGCTATTATTAATAAACATTGAAACGTTTTGGCAGCAGACTCTGGTCTGAAGAAGGAGGCAGAAGACAAACCTAGGTTCTCTTACAGGAGAGTGACGAGTCTGAAAGATATGCTATCACATAGTCATTTCCAAGAGAAAATAAATAACACAATGTGGCTAACAAGGCTTCATGGGTATTTTAAGTGAAATAAATGTATTTATTGTACATTTATCAAGATTGGGAATACTTTTAGTACCATGAATACTGATAAAAATGATATGATCAGACAAATGACTACTTGCAGTACGAGTGGAGTGATATATTTAGCCACTTGTACTTGCAATGCTTTTTATGCGGGTAAAACCATGCATTGTTTTAAGGTTCAGGTGGGTGAACATTAGGGGGCAATTTAAAGGGGTGATATTACTTATACTACTGCCCAACATGCTGTGAGCAGCAAAGATGGGAAGATACATCATTTTACTTATATGACAATTGATAGAGTGAGTGTTAATCCAACAGTTGGAAACTATAATAAACTGATATTAAAATGTGAGATCGTTTGGATTATTAATTTAAAGGCCAATAAATATCCAGGTTTAAATATGGGTTTTGATGTTAAATCCTATCTTGAAGAGAGATAACAGATATTTTTACCCTTGGTCTGTGCCTGTAGATGAGAATCCCCCCCAACAAAAACACTTATTTTTAGAAGTACCCATTTCTTTCTGCAATGTATTAAATATTGTAAATGACGATTGATAGTTCTCTCTTTTTACAGAAAAAAAAATTATTATTAGGTTTGCGAGATATATATTAATTTATGCGTGTGTAGTAATATTCCTTTGTGTGTGTAGGGTATTTGATTCAGTTCCTAGTTACATTTTTAATACCTTGTATGATGTGGATGCATTAAGCTTTGTAGATTTTGTATGTGCCCGTTTTTATTAGATAGGTCAATTGAATAATGATGTCACTATGATGCCATTGGTATGTGATTATAAATTACAATGGCACTTTATCAGCCCTAGCCTTTGAGAAAGGGTCAAGTGAGTGACCTGAAATGCATCAGGTGGGTGCTTTTTAAGCATGAATAAAGTATTTTTTTTAACTTTACAATAGTGTCAGCATCTAAATGTTGTGGTGAGTGCCCAAGTTACTTCTGTGCTCAAATCATTTTTGTTACTAGCTCCTTACAGGTGGGGAGAGGGGGACTGTCTTTGTGATGGTAGAGGACTGCAAGCTTTAGATGGAGTTTAGTGCAGATGGGGTCTATGTGGGTATTGAAATCTAAGTGGTTATCTAGACAGGGATCTACGATGCTGGTTTAACAAATATTTCATTGACTGGCATCACAGCAACAGGCTTCATGTTGATTGTGATTTGCAGTCAGCAGGGAGCCTTGCATGTTGGAGAGTGTTTTTTTCTTCAGGGGGTTTCACCCCTGAACCCCCAGCACTTTTAGATTCCAACTCTGAGTTAGCGTTGGTTCAGGAGGGGGTGCAGGATTGCGAAAAGTGTTTCCGGGTCATGGGCGGACTTCCACAGTGACATGTCGATGTTGTTGCATCAATCTCTGTCACTGTAGAAGTGTCGCTGTGTGGGAGGCATACCTCTAGACAGATGCCTGGAGTGTAAAAGCTGGGACCATCTCATGGGGGGTGGACCCTTACAATGTAGAGAAAACTAGGGTAGACTGGAGAGTAGCTAGTTACTGTCTTGTGCCGAACATCATGGCAACAGTTTTTTGTATTGAGTTTTAGTTGGTTTGATTGAAACCAAACGTGTACTCTGTTGAAGTCTTGTTGGAGAGGGGATTACATGTTGATGGTAGAGGGATTGGAGGTAAAGATGTTGGAATTGTCAGCACTCATATGCATGTGAGAGGAGTTGCAGATGGAGGAGAGGTAATTTATAAATAGGGAGAATAGGATGGGGCCAAGTATAGAGCCTATAGAGTCTTGAGGGACTCCAGCCAAGACAGGAAGTGGAGAGGAGAGGAGAGGAAAGTACACCCCCTATTTGGACAGATTGCTGCCTATCGTGTCAGAACTTGTTAACATTTGGAGCTGCAAAACCAGCAGATTTCAGTTTATGTAGCAGGCGGGGGTGAGAGACTGAATTGAATGCTTTAGCCAGGTCTGTGAAAATAGAGGCAATAATATGACTCTGATCCATCACTGAGAAAATACAGTCTGTTACCACATTAAGGAGGAGATGGTTGAGTGCTGTTTTTTAAAACCAGACTGCGTGAGCAAGAGAGTGTTGCTAGAGGAAAGGTAGTTGGATAGCCTAGAGTGGATGAGTGACTCCAGTAGTTTTGCAAGAGATGGGAACAGTGATATGGATGGGCAATTCCCTTGGGTGGAAGAGTCACCACCCTTGTGAAGAGGTAGCACCTTTGCAAATTTCCAGGCATTTGGGATGGTGGAGGTTGAGAAGGAGAAGTTAGTTAAGGATATGGGCTAGTGGGGAAGCTATAGCTGGGCGGAGATATGAAGGTCCCTTGAAAAAGCCAGTAGGGGAAACCTGATCTGGAGTTCTGTGGCGTTTGTCCACACAGTCTGTATATTTGTATGTATTTATATACACTATTAAATTATTTGCCTAAGCTGCAGCCTGGTGCTTGTGATTTTGTTGTTCTTGATTTATACATTTTTGCAGTGAGCACAGGTTTTTTTGAAGTGGAGTGGTGCTGTTTTGGTTGTTCAGAGATACGAAGAAGCCTAGGGTGGAGACCATCAGGGCTGGTTTTGGCTGGGTTAAGAGCAGTAAGAACTGTGTAGGCTTCATCTGGGGGACTAATGGGAAGTAGAAATCACTAGGGGGTTGGAGTGTGTCAGGTGGGATAGGAGAGGGATTATTGGAGTGTGAAGAGGTGGCAAAGAGTTTATTGAAAATCTTGGCTACCGAGAAGGGATCAGAGACAGGGGAGCCATCAGTTTTGAGGACAGGAGTGGCCTGTTGAGCAGGTGGGCCAAGGAGTCAGTGAATAACTTTTCAGAATGAATCACTTGTGTTTTGATCTTGTTGTAGGTGGGCATTGAAGTATTTAGCCTTGGAGAGATGGATGACTTTGATGCAATTGTTTCTAAGTGCTTCACAAGCTTTTGGGTCTGCCTGAGATAAAGAAGCTTTATATTGCATCCAAGCTTTGTCCCTGGATCTGGCAGAGTACCCTGGATTTGGCAAAATACCCTGATATAAAATGTTTTTTATTCAACTTAAAATGAATATGTCTCAGTGCATTTCATTTATAATCATTTTTCATTATTCAACAGATCTTGCTATTTGCATTAAATGCCCAGAAGATCAGTGGTCCAATTCCAAGAGAGACAGCTGCATCCCGCAGTGTATTGAATTTCTTTCCTTTGAAGACCCAATGGGTGCAACCTTCACTGCCATATCCACTGCCTTCTCCTTAATTACTGTTTCTGTTCTATGTGTATCATTAAATACCGGGACACTCCGATAGTCAAGGCCAACAACCGTGAACTCAGCTATCTTCTTCTACTCTTCCTCATGTTGTGCTTCCTCTATTCCTTAATATTTATTTGGCTGACCTATGACAGTAACCTGTATGCTTCAACAGGCTGTTTTCAGTATCATTTTCTAGTTGTTTACTTGAAAAGGACATTACAGTGGTGATCGCCTTTAATGCCACTAAATCAGAGAGCAAGCTAAGGAAGTGGGTGGGGTCTAGAATTCACATTTATGTAGTTGTTTTCAATTCACTAATATAAGTTTTGATAGGTATTGTCTGGCTGGCTACTTCACCACCCTTTGTAGAAAATAATATGAAATGTACAAATGATAAGATAATAATTGAATGCAATGAAGGTTCAATTGTCATGTTCTATTGCATGCTGGGATACGTGGGCCTTTTGGCAAGTATAAGTTTCATAGTGGCTTTCCTAGCAAGAAAATTACCTGATAGCTTTAATGAAGCCAAATATATCACTTTCAGCATGCTGGCGTTTGCTAGTGTTTGGGTATCATTCATACCAGTGTATATAAGTGCAAACGGAAAGTATTTGGTTGCCGTGGAGATATTTGCCATCTTGTCTTCCAGTGTGGGATTACTCTGCTGTATATTTGTTCCAAAGTGTTATATTATTCTACTGAGACCTGAGATGAACACAAGAGAATATTTGATGGGGAAGAAAAATGTTCACAATAGTAAATGAAAAATAAAAAAAGATACAATACGGTGCTCTAGTTCTAAAATACATACAGATATATTTTTTCTCCTTTATACATTGCACTAAGCAGGTTGCATTGTTTTCTTATTTCATCCTACAGTAACCCTCATGTAAAATTACAGTATGATGGAGTTCTTTGCACTGATTGCTACCAAGGACTAGCCCATAATCTCACCAGGAAGGAAAAAAACAACTTACTGGTCTCATTTAGATCTAAACAGATATTTTGCATTTTTAGCCAAGGTCTTTGCTGTCCATCTGCAGGTTTTAGTACCATACCCTATCCACTGTCCAATGTGCCAAGAGTCTTAGTTATAGTTTACTCTAGCCTCTGACTTGATTCCATAATGCCTGCATGTATGAGATACATTAAAGGCCTTTTCAGCTTTGGCCCTCCAGTTTTGTTGCTGGACATGTACACTTTAAAACTCCCCAATGGAAGAGGTATAGTGGTGCTCAGTGTCATGTTCCTTCTTGCCTAGCCATGTGATCAGCATCTTCAGACATAGACTGGCAAGAATGGAAAGAGCTGGTCTGGCCTAGTGCCACAGGGGGACAGTAGTGCTCAGTGCCATGTTCCTTCTTGTCTAGTCATGTTGGTCAGTACCTTCAGACATAAACTGGCAAGAATGAAAGGAGCTGGGCCAATCTAGTGACACCCAAGAGCTGAGGCACTGGTGCCTAACCTGTTGCTACGCTGGTGACCCTGGTTTGGGAATGAACTCAAGTTGCTGGGGGGTTGCCGGGGGGAGAGAAGATCAGCCATCCCCGGGGCTTCTGTTCTCTCTCAGGGAAGGGGTGGCAATCTGTCTTGGCCTGTGAGTGCCAGCGGGTGGAGGCCTGGTGGCAGTGCAGGTGCGAGTGATCAAGTAAGGAAGGGCCACAATCTGTCATGACTGCATGACTCCAAAGGCACTGGCTTATGTCGCTTGATAAGCAGACTCAGGAGAAAAGTGAAAAAGTGACCTGCATGGCTGCATGATGCTCTGCCCAGCTCCGCCAGTCCATACCACCATTTGGACACTGGGGAGCTTCTGAATGTGTTTACTCTGGTAGGACTCCCTAGTTCAGCTCCATCATTGGGCGGGGCAAGCCATGGGTGATGAGCTCCAGGTAAGGTCTGGGAAAGGTGGTGGCCAGCTATGGGGAGGTGGGGACAGGGCCGACAAGCCAACCAAGTGGTAAAAAGTTGTATGGAGAAAAGAAGAAAGAAAAAAATGAAAAGAGCCATCACTGCTAATTGTTTAATTACTATGCATTTCCAACCATTATGTCTAGTCACCACTCAGAGCATCATAGCAGTGGTTTTACAACCTGACTAAACAAAGAACGACACTGAGCACAACTGTATCAACAAAAGGCCTTTCCTTTGGCACTTTTGAGACTCTGCAGAGTTCCTCACTCTCTATTCTGTTGTTTGCATTATCATTTGAACCTTTGGCAGATATTATTGGTGCAGACCCACCTAGTAATTGGAATGACTGAATGCACAATTTCACTGCATGCAGATGATGTACTGATACACCTTTCAGAACTGCTTATCTGAAAATGGGCATTCCTGGACATCATTATGCAATATGGGCCTGTGCAAGGACACAACATTTTTTGGGCCATAATTGAGATTATGGCCCTTGTGGACCCCTCAGTGCTTTGGCTTTGCACCATCCTTCCAACATGTAAGCAGGCAGGCTCATATATAGCCAACTGGTGAAATAATCTTTTTTGACTTCCAGTGTCCAGGAAAAAGTTTTACATTATACTGTTTGGAAACGGTTCGATTGAAACAGTTGATTAGCACAGTGGGTAGAGGGGACAAAACCTTTTACAGGTATATAAGTGAAAAAAGAAAGGCAAAGGGAGGGATAGTGATACTGAAGGGGGAGGATGAGGGCTGCGTGGAGGATGACAACAGTAAAACTGACATATTGAACAGGTATTTCTGCACAGTCTTTACTGAAGAAGAGGAGGGTAATGGGTCTGAAGGAGAGTACAAGGGGTAGAATGGTGCAGAAATGGACACAAGTCCCTTTACGAGAAAGGGTCCTGAAGGAACTGGAAGTAATAAGAGTTGATAAAGCGATGGGGCCAGATGGGGTGCACCCCAGGGTCCTTAAAGAACTAAGAGAGGTGGTGGCTGAACCTCTGGCAATCCTGTTTATCCAGTCACTGGAAACAGGGGAGGTACCCAAAGACTGGAGGACAGCAGATGTAGTCCCCTTATATAAAAGTGGGAACAAAGAGGAAGCGGGGAACTACAGACCAGTCAGCCTCAACTCGGTAGTGGGGAAGATCATGGAAGCACTACTGAAGGAGAGATTGGTGGAACATCTGGTTGTCAATGGACTACAAGACCCAAGGCAGCATGGTTTCACCAGGAGGAGGTCATGTCAGACCAAACTCATTGAATTTTTTGACTGGGTGACTGGGGAGGTGGATCGGGGAGGGCAGTGGACATGGCCTATCTGGACTTCAGCAAGGCCTTTGACACTGTGCCACATAGAAGACTATTACACAAACTGGGGAATATGGGTGTGGGCAGGACAGTAGTGTGGTGGGTAGGTAACTGGCTGGGCGGCAGGACACAGAGGGTGGTGGTAAATGGCTGTCACTCCACAGAGGAAAGAGTAATCAGTGGGGTACCAGCGGGATCAGTGCTGGGACCGGTCCTTTTCATCATCTTCATCAGTGACATTGCGCAGGACCTAGAAGGCAGAATTTCACTGTTCGCTGATTACACAAAGCTCTGTAACAGAGTAGACATACCAGAGGGTGTAGACAGAATGAGAAGGGACCTGCAGAAACTTGAAGAATGGTCAGGGGTTTGACAGTTGAAATTCAATGCAAAGAAGTGCAAGATCATGCATATGGGGCACAAAACCCTGGCACAATGTATCAGTTGGGGGTGAGGATAAAGCATGCACCAAGCAGGAAAGGGATCTTGGGGTTATCATCTCTGATGACCTCAAGGTAGGGAAACAGTGTGACAAGGCAGCAGGTAAAGCAAATAGGATGCTGGGATGCATAGGCAGAGGCATCACCAGCAGGAAAAGGGAGGTCATAATTCCACTATACAAGACATTAGTGAGGCACCCCTTGGAGTACAGTGTACAGTTCTGGAGACCTTACCTACGTAAGGACATAGACAGGGTAGAGAAGGTTAAGAGGAGGGCAGCAAAGATGGTACATGGATTGCATCACAAGTCCTATGAGGACAGGTTGAAGGAACTGAATATGTACTCCTTGGAGGAGAGGGAGGGAGGGAGAGGGGAGAGAGGAGATATGATAGAGACATACAAGTATCTTACAGGGAGGAACAGGGTGCAGGGATACACTATTTTTAAGTGAAAAAGATGTTCCAGGACTAGAGGGCATGGGATGAAGTTGGAGGGAGGATGATTCAGAGAAAACGTGAGGAAGAATTTATTCACATAACGGGTGGTGGACAAGTGGAACACCCTGACAAAGGAAGTGGTGGGGGCTGAAACAATCACGAGATTTAAGAATGTATGGGCTAGATATAAAGGAATTCTGGAGGTCAGGGTAAGGGGCAACAGACTTCTAGGAAAACATAAACTGAACTTTCAAACTCAACTGGGCAGACTGGGTGGGCCATAGGCCCTTATCTGCTGACACTGTCTATGTATCAATGTATTAGATGTGAAACTATGTTCCCTTTTCCAATTTTGGTGGCTATCATTGCGGAAGTTAAAGATCTCATGGCACTTATCATCAGAGTAGGTGATTTTCTCCAGTGCTCACACCAGCATTCCCCATGCCAATACAACGAGTCTACACATCCCATCTGGAAGATGCACATGAAAAAAAAGCTTCTTACAGCTTGGTGTACCTTCCCTGGCCAAACATCATACATAAAATATTTCACTTATCCTGCATTTACACCCTCATTCTTTACTACTGCAGACATTGCCATGAAAACAGGATATTTGTGTCTCTGACTACATCTCATCCTCCTACTTCTCCATCTACCAGAGTCATAATTTTCTGTTTGTGGTATTACACTCTGCTGATATGCAGATGGCTGTGATCACACATACAGGAGACTGAGATTTCAGCAGATGACAAAGAAGGAAGAACAGGGGCTCAGTTTTCAAAAGCCCCATTGATTGACATGAGTTGCTTCCTAGTATTGCTTGCAGCAAAGTGTGGTTTGCCAGGAACCCTGCACTGGCTTCAGCAAGCAGTCAACTACATCCAACATGACACAAGAGAGTGGTTGAATGGAAGAGGTGGCCCAAGTGACCACCAGGCAGCCACTCTTACCAGAAGCCATGGGAGCCACCAACAGCAGCCAAAAGGTCCTAAAGGCTAGTCCATGCAATTCATCCATGTTGCAGTACATGCCATAGATGTGTGCCATGAACCATCCCTGACAGTCTCTCACATGTACAGCATATGGAAGGGCTAGAGAGGGAATGATGTGGTCCACTACTTACCATTTCTTGTGGCTCTTATGCCCAGTAGGGATGTTAGCCTTTGTGCGACATGAGCTACAGTTAGGCTGCCAGGTGACACAATGCACAGAGATCATGACCCACTGATCCATATAGCCACAGGTTCCAGTTCCTATCTTTGCATCCATATGCTCCACAGAACCCTCACTATCCTCACCGCAGGTGATCCAGACATCCACAGTACTGTTACTTAGCAAGCACAGTCAACAGCAGAATGCCACTGTGCATTCTTGTTGTGGTGGCTACTATATCCCACTCCATGAGCTAAGATGTTGTGGTTGTGTTGGCTGCTGGAAAGATATAGCACAGAATGTCATCTGCTGCAGTTGGTAGATGTCAATTTTCAGGGTGGGTGGGTGCAAGGAAGTACTGTATTGTGACTTCCTAAATGTGCACTGAGAGGCACATTCTGTGACCTTAAATACAGTGGTACAGCTGGGACAGTGTCTTTACTGGACCATTATGAGCAGGTTATTGTCCTCCACACATTGCACTGTGCACAGATGGCCACTGGCAGAGTCTGCATAAGCATATGTGGATAGTAATGAGGTTTAATCAATCATCTGATTACTGTCAGTTTCATATTGGTGACACTGCTAAAAGGACTCAGGAATAGGTGGTGGTATGTACGCATGCCTTAGATGGACAGATGGTGGGTAGTGCATCAAGAGTACCTGTGATGTGTGGCACTATCCTAGCCCAGGACATGCCATCTCTGGAACATATGCATAGGTCCATACCAAGCCAGTCATATAAAGCACCACGGTCAGTAGGACTGGCTGTCCAACTCTCACCCATGAAGACAGGGCACTGATGTACCATCCACCACAACTGATGTTCTCCCCAGGTATACTGTTTGCTATAACCATGGAGATACCACATGCACAAGGCACCATTTACATTGGGTTGGACTCTATCAGTCATGAATTGGCTGTGGCCATGTTGGACCTTTGGATGAATTTGTCTTGTGCACTGCACTCAGTGCATTGGACATTAGACAATATACTGGCTGGACTAAGCTAAACCTAAATTCATATGCTTCAAAAATCCTGGTTAAGGGGATGGTGCAGCTGTGTCATGGTACATGTCCCTTTTCTGCTATGGCACTGCTGGATTGCCATAGATAGACTTGTGTATATCACTTTGGTGAAGACAAATCCCAGTATGTTGCAAGCTTCAAAACAGGGAAATATACATGATGTGGTGCAGTGAGCTCTTTGCATCATGTCTCTTTGATGCAAGCACCTTGTGTCATTCCCAATCATTTGAAAATTGTGCCCCTGTTTTCTTATAACTGTCCTCAGTAAGAAAGAACAGGGAAGGATATTATTATAGAAGGACGATTTGAAAAGGATCAGTCCAACATACATCTGCTACTATTTTAAAGCAGATATGCACCCAAACCTTTTAGACCATTTATTAGATGATCTTTTAGATGACCTAACAGCATCCAAAATTTACATCCAAAAACAGATGCAAGTGCATTCAGTCTGGATGCAACTCCCAAGTGCATCTGTTTTTTGCTGCAAATTGTGACTTTTTGTAATAAACAGATGCAGCTTCTGAATACAGCAACAGGGCTGCCTGGACACAAGTGGATGGATGTAGACAAAGGCATAACTTGTATATGGGTCTATGCCCAACCATTTTGAACCCCCTTTCCATAAAATTAATAAACTATAATATGCTTATGTGTCTGAACCTTACATTTTATTGAAAGTTAATTGAAGTAATTCCTTTTGAGTTATTGCAATGTGATCATATCAAACAACAAGCAGAGCAAATGACAATAGATGCTGATCTTTAAAATGGATACCAACTAATTTCTCTGATTACATGCTTAAGACTTTAGCACATCCAGACATGTCTAACATGGTTGTACTGGAGGCTATTATAGATATAAGTAAAAAAAGAAGGCAAACTTTTTAGAACAAGAATCTTTGAAAAATTGAATGATATGCAATACTGAATGATATGCAAGTCCAAACTGCTGAAATATAGCAGACACATGCTGAAAATAATGTATCTTTCTTAGCAATTATCATATCAGCAACTTCCATTGGAGTCAAGAAAAAAGGAAAATAAGAAAAAGAAAGGAAAGGCAAAACGAAAACTCTCAGCAGAGAAAATAAAAAACAGCCAGAGATATTCAGGAAATACAGAACAAACAGACTACTTATGAGAGACATATGTTTTCAGTGGAAAGATATAGAGCAACAATCAGGGTGGCATAGGATAGGCTGGGTGGTATGGAATATACAAAAGCAAAGAGTAGCACAGGATGTCAATGAGAAGAGATAGAAATATACTGTATCCTGTAAAGAAACTATTGCACAGTTATGATCAGGTTTCTCACATTAGGAATACATCAAAAACTGAAATACAAACAAAATCACATGACATGGAACAACTGAAGATATCAGCATTACACATGATAAACTTGAAAACCACAATTTCATTCTTACAGGAAATTAGACAATTATTTGATTACTTGGCATGTTTTTGTAAAGGGAAATGAGACATAGCAGAAACTCTTATATTTAATAAGACTTATTTTATGCAGAACTACAGATTGTGAACTCAAAAGATAATATAATAACATTTGACGGGAGAAAATGAAAATTCAGATAACTCTGTGTATGTTATGACAAAAAAGCATAACTCTGCAAAACAAGTATGGTTTAAGAAAATGCTTTTAACGCAGCTATGTATATATAGTGAAGCCTTGGTTACATGTGGAACTATGGATTAAATGGTGTATAGTACAGAACAAAACAAAACTAACATTGACTATTAGATTCTCCAATATGCTTTGTTGTCTTAAAAACTAGACTTTTGAGGTAAAAACAAGGTGAAGGCCTCTGAGCATTGTAAGGGAAGATTAGGTGCTACACTATCTATTTTTGGTGTGCTAAAATGGAAAACAAAACTGATCAAACATTAATTGTGACTGTAAATTTTTTGTTATTCAAAGTTCTAGTTTGGAATTTGACTGAAGGGACTTTCTCAAAGTTTACAGAACCCAGAAGTTCACATCAGCTAGCCAAATAGGGCTTGCCATTAAAAGGCCGGCCAGCTTGTCCAGTGTCCCCCTGCCAGAAAAGCAAAGGGAAGGGGGAGGGATAGGAAAGGGAGGGAGTTGGTGACATTGAAGAGTCAAATGACCAAGGGATAGGAGAGCCCAATGGATGAGGAGATGGGCCAGAGAAGCTCTAGATGGGGGCCACAAGGGTCTATGTAAGGGCTTGCAGCATTCTGGTCTCCCTCTTTCTGCTGGGAAAAGATTTTTCTCAGCACATCATTGGCAATGGTAGAGGTAAAGCACTAGCCAGGGAACCTAGGCCTTAGGGCAAGGAGGGCTCCCTGGCTTCATTTTCTATATGAGAGCATGTTGGGAAATAGGTTTTTGGCTCACTTGTCTAGGTACTGGTCTTTGGTATCAAGGGTTGGTGGTCAATTTTCATCTCTTTGGAGATCATAGGGACTGTGTAAGCTGTGTGGGTCTGTGAGCTGTGACCTTTTTGGAAAACATGGAAACCAGACAAGATAAAGTATAGTGATGAGGCAGGCTTGTTCACGAAAGTTCAGCAGTGCTGAAGGTTTGGCCTATTTTGGAAATGGTATGCTGTTTTTACAAGAATTATTTCTTGCAGGTCATTGGTAGCTGGAATTTGACTGCGGGTGAACAAGGTTTTGTTATGCAGTGCATCGGGGTGCGAGGGAGAATGAGTAGTAGCAGTTGGTGCAGGTGGGGGGGGTGAGCAGATGGGCCATGAGGAGCAGAGCCTGTTCAAGCTCCAGTATGTTTCAGCTCATGGGGCTCCCACTATGGGGGTGGCAATTTGGCATGGTCGCATTTGGGCTGTGCAGAGAGGACACTGGGGGTTTGACTCATGTTTTAATCAGCCAGTCGCAGGGTCATGGGACACTGTGTGCATAGGGGATTCGCAGGTCAGATGCTGGCCTGGCATCAGGGGAACCTCAGGCCACATGGGCAAAGGGGAGGGAGCTCTGGTAGGTGTTCAAGCTCAAGAAGGTTTTGGCTCATGTGGCACCCGCTGCAAGGCAGCCGTTGCTGTGCTGGCATTTTGGCTATGCAGCGGGGACACCGGGAGTTTTCCTCATGTTTTTTTACACAGCCAGTCACAGTGGTCACAGGACAAGGTCTGGGGAAGGGGGTCGCAAGTTAGATTGCCTGGCATCAGTGGAACCTCAGGCCATGTGTGCCAAGGAGGAGGAGGGGGGGCTCCATTAGGGTGAGTGGGAATGGAAAAAGAGGACAGCCGGTAGAGTGAACCCGGGACTGGTGGTTGGTGTTTGTGGGCTTGGGCCTAGCAGACCTTTGGGGTTTTCTGGGGAAAGGCCATACAGGATTTGGTGTTTGTTGCCCCAGTCCTGGGAGGAGGGGCATAGCCGGCCCAAGGCCTAAAAGCTGATTGGGGGGACCAGTAACCCAGGTGGAAGAGCAATCATTTATCTATACCAAAATTAAAAAATTCTGAAATATTATATTTTGTGGCTTTAGGCTTCCAAAAGAATAGTGGTGAGATAGATACCACCCCCCCCCCCAATAAATGTTTTTGGTCTAGACATGCTGTACAAGTAAAATAAAGTAACATTGTTTTCTATGCTTGTTTGAAACAATTATTGTGTTATCAGCAGGATGATTAAAAATAAAAGAAAAAAGAAATGAGGGGAGTATATATAAGTGTACAGATAGCCAAGTAACAACCAAGAAAGGGCAAAAGGAAATGCAGTGGGGTGGCCTTGGTTGGGTACCGTCAATAGCAATGCAGGGAATGAGCTGGTACAGCTGCAGTGAGGTGGAAGAAGGTAGCAGGGAGCGGCCCTGAGGTGTAAGTGGGCAGTAATGAGTGATGAGAAGCCCCAGACTGGTGCGGGGGTCGTGGCACCCAGGTAGCTAGCGGAGGTCAAGTTGGTCTTCTGGTGGTTGGAATGAAGGCCATCAAGGAGAAGGGGAGGTAGCTGGGTGATCGGCAGGGTGTGGCTTCTGAACAGGGGCAGTCGGGGCAGTTGCGGGGGCAGCATGGGCCACAGGCCAGATGCTGAGCACAGTGGATGAGGGGCCTCCGGCCAAAGGTTTCCCAGTTAGAAAGGAAGGGGTAGCAAGAATGGGAGAGGCCCCTAGGATCCCGAGTGGGCAGAACCAGGGGGAAGGGGAGGACACAGAGATGGGGTTAGGGAATAGGCTAAGGGAGATCATCCACCATTTTGTGATCAAGGACAGTGAATAACATGCCAAGGGAAGAGCAGCAGGCTGATGGAGGATGGTACCAGCAGGTGGGAATCCTGGGGCCATGGTGGTCCTGAATAGACCCAGGGGTGTGGCATGTCCCTCATGTTGAGACAAGGACAGGTTTATACAAAAGTGGGCCCAGGGCCAAGGGAGGGCACTCTTGGTTGGGTGCTCTTCATACCCTGGGAAGGGGGCCTCACCCAAGGCCACCTGGTCTAGAGTGGAGTTGGGAGCTGGTACCCAGCTCTGCAAGGGGGGGTTGAACCACAAAGTGAGGTGACCCTGAGGGGTTTTGGAACAAAATGATTCCTCCTGAAAAGGTGGAGGATGACCAAAGGGGTTTCCATGCACCAGAGGGAGGGGAGGGCAGACCAGACGGGCAGGAGGAGAGGCAGAGAGCCTGGATGAGCTGAAAACAGAGATTTGGTGGGGGAAGGCCAGCTGATCAGCAGTGTATGGAACTGGGAGACTATTGGAGGTGGGTCAGGAAGGCAATGACCAGCAGGATGATGAAGGGTATTGCCCTTGGGGAAACTAGCTGGGCACGGCAATACAGGAAGGTGGATCCATCTCTTACATCAGGTGGTTCTCCTCTCAAAGAAGAGGGAGATGGGCACTGGCAGCTGGGTATAGCAAGGGTGTGCCACTCCAAAGCCCCATGCTGTGTGAACTGCAGGAGCAAAACTAGGATGTATACCAGAAATGTAAGCCAGATAGCAAAAAGGTTGCTGAACAGGATGGCTGGAGCAATTAAGGAATCCAGGGCATTGCAAACTGTTTCAAGTTATACTGTGGGGGCTATTGGAGAAGCCTCAAGGAGGGGTGGAAGAGCATGCAGGAACTTGGGATCACAAGCAGTGGGAAGGAAACCTGAGGACCTGGCTCATGGCACTGGAGTTATGTGGAGCTGACAGGGTATGGGTCAGCAAGGTACACGAACTGAGGTGGACAGAGTTGGTTGGAGCTCCCACCCACCCTGTAAAGTAGATGTTTAGGGGGCAGGTTTGGTACATAGTGGAGTGAGCAAGTAAAAAGAGTGGTGCCCCCGAAGCCCTGGTCATGGGGTGCAATACACATGGAGCTGTGAAAGGGCAGCTGAGGGCTGAGGAGCTAGGGGAGCCCTGCTGGGGTAGCAAGGTGCGCCCAAGGGAAAATGGTGGTATGCAACACATCTTGGGGGTATGCTGGTTCAACGATGGCCTGGAACAAGCACTAGATATGGAGAGGCACAGTGAAGGAAGTGACCTCTAATGGGGCCCGGCATGGGCCAGGTGGGGCAGCAGATGGGCGGCCAGTTTCCGGGGGCTAGGTGGAGCCCCACTGGAGGGTATCTGCCAAAAATGGAGATGGCAAGATAAGGGGAGGAGAAGGGGTTCTGGAGCAAGGGGAAAGGGGGGGCAGGCACAAACATCCATGTAGGGGGCACCAAGGGGGCTTCATGCCCTGAGGGGTGCTGGCCAGGCCACAACGGCCTGGGTGGTGGCGGGTGAGGCTGAGAGAAAGGTGGGGGGATCCAAGCTCATCTCATGGGCATTACTTATGGGAGAGAGCATGCCTACAGGGCAGATGAGGTGGGTATGCTGGAGGCAGGTGCCCCTACTGAGGCCGTTGGAGTAATGGGGGGAGTGGTGCTAAGGAGATTAATGGGTACCAGGTTTGTTTTTAGCCTGCAAGGGGGGAGCCCCATCATCTTTCACAACCTGGAGATGGGTCAGTGGAGAGGTGGAAGCAAAAGGGAAAAAGGGGGTAGGTGGGGGGAGGGGATAGGCAGCATGGGTTGGGGACAGAGGAACCCATGCATGGAAGTAAATGGGGGAAGGGAAGGGGTAGAAAATGGGGGTCAGATCACGTGTCCTGACCTTGTGGGGTATGGACCAGGAACTGACCCTGTGTGGGTTGGGCCCAGGTAATTGGGGGTACCAAGTGGGGGTACCCGGTGGTGTTACCAAGTGGGGGTACCTAGTGGTGTTACCTAGTGGGGGTACCTGGTGGTGGTACCTGGTTCTGGTGATGATGGTGGGGGCTGGATCAGAGTGTGTCTGGACCCCAAAGCACTACAAGCAAGGAGAAGAGGATCAAGTCAGAAGAAAGTTTCCAGAAGGTAGAAGCAGACTGAAGTAATCTGGTTATACTGTACTGTACTGTATACTGTTGAAATATGAAGTCGGGAATATAAATATAATTTGCGTGCCTTAATAAATATTGCCAGCATGCATACAACAGAAACAAGTTTGAAGAAATTTATTTCTGGTGGGGGATCATGGGACAATCGATATTCAACTAAGTAATAGGGAGCTAGCCCAAACAATCTTAGAGAAAGCATCCTATTTTGATCATATGGATATAATAATAGAAACATAGAGTTTGACGGCAGATAAGGACCGCTTGGCCCACCCAGTCTGCCCATTTCCCTGCCTACTGGATAAGCTGCAGATTCTAGTTAACCAGCAGCCTACTTCTTCCTACCCCCACCCCCTAGAATTGCCTTATGACTGTCCCATGCATGATTGAATTCCACCACTGTTTTGACTCCACGACCTCCTACGGAAGGCCGTTCCATGCTTCCACAACCCTCTCTGTGAAAAAATACTTCCTTAAATTACCTCTGAGCCACCCTCTATCTTCAAATTGTGCCCCCTTGTTCTTGCACACCTCTTTTTTTGAAAGATGCTACCCTCTTGGACTTTGTTGATTCCCTTGAGGTACTTGAAAGTTTCTATCATGTCCCCCCTCCCCCTCCTTTTTCCTCGAGGCTATACATATTAAGCTCCTTAAGTCTCTCTTCATATGTCTTCTGGTGCAGACTCTGCACCATTTTAGCTGCCCTCCTCTGGACAGCTTCCATCCTGTCTATGTCTTTGCGAAGACTAAGTCTCCAGAACTGCATGCAGTACTCCAGATGGGGTCTGACCAGCTATCTGTACAGAGGGATAATAACTTCCTGTTTTCTACTGGTGATACCTCTCCCTATGCATCCCAGTATCCCCCCAGCCCTCCTTGCTGCCCTCTCACATTGCTTGCTCACCTTTAGGTCATCTGATATGACTACCCCCAGGTCCCTTTCCATTGTTGTCTTGATCAGTCTGCACACTGCATTTCTGATAAAGCAAAATATATATCTCATTTACTGAATTATGAAATAATGCCAGGAAATATTGCAAATAGCTATTTGTCATGGAATGTTATCTCTTAGAACAATGTTGACATTTCTATAACATTTTCTAACAGTGAATGGCATCAATTTTGTAAAAACATTTACAACAAACTGTATACAAGAAACGTGGCTGCACAATGATATCACGCTTAGTGGGTATGACGCATATATTGCCCTGCATCTACTGTTAATTAAATAAGTATGTGAAATATGTAGGGGGTCTAGTAACTTTTGTGAAGATT
Organism: Neoceratodus forsteri; assembly: GCA_016271365.2. Lineage (NCBI taxonomy): Eukaryota > Metazoa > Chordata > Ceratodontiformes > Ceratodontidae > Neoceratodus > Neoceratodus forsteri. Next base: position 49,812,668 of record CM028137.1, read on the forward strand.
ATACCAGCTTTAATGATTATAGATAAACTCCAAATCCAAGCAGTCAAATGGAATGCAAATATATTTACTTTAATCTATGTTGATATGCCCCCAAAATGCAATACTATACAATGAGAACAGCTGGCTTCTATCGTATAAAATCATATATGAGATGACTGTAAACTTTTCTTATGCTTTTGTGTTAGTATGTGGAGACCTCAGAGTAAGAATTGATTATAATGATAACGTAGAGTTACTGTATTTATAGATGGGTAATATTAATCTCATGAATAGACAGAGTAAATATCCTACCAGAAATGAACCTGGAAACAAATGGATAGCCATCATTGTAGGACAGTCTCCCTTAGTTTTAAATGGAAGACTGCCAGTTGCTTTGGAGAACAATACATCATGCTTTGGAACCAATGGGTGAAGTGTTTATAATAAGCAATACATAGCCCAGAAAAGATGCAATTTAAAGACAGAACTTATATTAAAAATTGACCGTGCTTCTCTGCAGTTAAAGATTTTTTTTTTTACTGAAATAGAGCCTTCACATTTGCCTGTATTCCCTTAACAACCTTCACTGTCAGTATAAGGAAATAAAAGGTTGAAGGGTTTGATCTTGGGGGGATTAACACAGTACTGTACTGTGAAGAAATTAGTGAAAACTATTTTTGATTATACATATTCATGATTTTAAGCTCTCCTATAATATATTTGAAAACAAATTTAAACTAGTCTTTTCATTATTGGCTAAAATGTACATATTTACATACCACTCACCAAATGAGGACATATGTTGAGATTTTCAATTTTGAAGGAAAACCTGTTTGACACCTAAGGATGCCAGTTACAGTATTCTTAGAAAATGTGAAGTGTTTTGCAACATCTGGTCCCCCTTTCTATGCATCTCTAGCTTGAAGTCAATTTAATAGATTGGTTAATGCCATTTCTATTCTGAAACTGATTATGTATTTTATTATACGATACCTTTACAGATTTTTAGTACTTTCCCTGTATGCTTTATAATGTATGGTATTCTTTGGTTGTATTACTTTTTCTTTTGCTTTTGCTCTTTTGTAATGATTCTTACTGTTATTTTTTTGACAGAAGATATTGCTGTTAATTTGTGTAATATTTTGTTCTTGATGTACTATACCTAATACAAAATTATGATGTAAAAAATGTTTTTAAACTTATTCATCCAATTCTGTATGTAGGAGAACAGAAGCCGGTATTCACCCTCTCACATGATTCAATCAGACCTGTAAGTTGGCTAAGAGAAGCAATTATCATGAGATATCAGATGGGTCAAGAAAAAAACACTCTAAAAATTAATATGCTGAATAAGCAAAGGAAATATTATTCAGCTATTCAAAAAAGGAAAAAGCAAAATGCACAAAAAGAAAACTGAAATGACATTTTTATGGCTATCAATATGAATGACAAATCCCATTTATGGCCTATAATAACCGGAGGAACATAAATGGTTCAGTCATCTCAGCCCATATATTAATATATGATTACACCAGTACAGACTTATACAACATTATACGTATATATATATTTTTTTGTTCAGCCCTAGTAACTGCTATGACAGAGGGAAGTAATATATCTTTAGATTTTTCCAGTTACGATTGGTCATCTCCATGTATGAGGTAGAAGAGGTGACTCCTACCTTCAACACAGATGAAGTACCTGGTCCAAATGCCATCACATGTGAGCTGTCTACTAATGATAATGACTTTCTTTAATAATGCATTAAAATACACTTATTCCTCTTTCCTGGAAAGAAATATAATACAGGGTAGTACCAGTTCATAAAAAGTATCTGTATGTGACTCAATAAACTTTTGTCCTATTAGTCTGTTAGATTATATGGCCCTGATTTTCAAAGTGTGGCACAGGGCTTGCACTATAGCCTGCACCATGACACTTGGTTCTGGCATTGCACCAAACCCTGTTGCCGCAACTGTACCCGATTTTATCATCGCATGCGCAGTTGTGACAGTTTTCACAATTTTATGGCAGCTTATGCTTAATATCTGGAGTAAGCTCTTTAAAAGAGATCCTCAGGATTGCCACAAGTTAGACCAGAAACAGTTGGTCTAACTTGTGGCAGTTGCCAAACAGGAGAGAAAATCCCATTAGATTGCTGCAAGACCCATGAGCTGTATCAGCGGAGCAGCCTGGACTTGAAGAACTCTAACCCATGTGAAAATCCTGTCGTATGTCAAAATGTTTTCCCAAATAATTCTTAATCTTCGCAGAGTGACACCTTGGCTGAGAATTAATAAAACTATGACTCAAGCACAGGCAGAATTTTGAGCAAACATTTCAACAATAGATAATATTTTTGTGCTATCTTAATACACAGAAAATGCAACCATTGAAAAACGTATGAAGCTGTATGCCATTTTCATGATTTTTTTCAGCTATGTTCAGATCATTGAATAGAAAACATACTGGAAAAGATGATTGCATTGGACATAGATCAAATGGAATAAGTTAGCAATAGGACAATGGGGTGTGCTTTAGTCAGTTTTAACACATGGCTAGGGGGCATAGTGAGGCACAAGGCCACAGGTCAAGTACATCCAGCCCCCTAGCTGTGAGTTAGAACTGTCTAACATGCAATCCAGAGTGGCTTATTGCACTAATGAAATAGGCATCTAAATTATAGATGCTTGTGAAAAGTAAAAAATAATTGTATTAAGTAATAAAAAACATCTTTCTTTTTAATAAAATTGTTCCTTCACCTTCATTTTACAGTACTTTTTTTTTAGTTAAGGACTTATGTCCTAGGAAGGCTACTGTAGTTTTTTTTTTTAAGTTACGTGGTTGGTATGACAGTCCACCCCCCCCCAGCCAGCACTATTCCCATTTCCGATATGTTTTAAAAAATACCAGTAGTTGAAAATTGGAGTGAAGAAGGTGCCTGGTTTTTATTTGTTGGAAGGGGGATTTCTTACATTAGCTGGAGCACCGCGGAGTACATGCTGGTGACACAGAGAAAATGGAAGTGAATGTCAGCAATAGGTGAGGTTGTTGACGAGAGAAGGTAAACCCAAGTTTTTTTTTTTTAAATATGGAAAGATTGGGAGACTTTGTGAGGAAAGTTGTGAGTAGTTGGCAAGTCAACCTACAATCAGGACAGGGAGTGAGGGAGTGGTCGGGCGAGCGAACATTTTGTGGGCGAGCAAGAAGACGAAGAGAGAGACTGTGGCAGTAATTTTTTTAAAGTGCTGCCTGCATCCATGTACTAAAACAGAAGGTGCCTGTTTTTTATTTGTTGATGGGGGGATTTCTTACATTAGCAGGCAGCGCCAGGGGAGAACATGCTGGTGACACAGAGAAAATGAGAGCGAATGTCAAGTGAGGAATGGCAAAGCGATAGGTGAGGTTGCTAAAGAGAGAATGTAAACCTGAGTTTTTTTCTACAATAATGGAAACATTGGGTGACTTTGTGAGGGAAGTTGTGAGCAGTTGGCAAGTCAGCCTACGATCAGGACAGGGAGCGAGATAGCAGGCGAGCGAGAATGTGTGCAGGCAAGGAGAGAACGTTGCAGTCTTTTTCATGTGCTGCCTGCATCCATGTAATAAAACAAGGTTGTGTTTTGCTAAACATTATTGAATAATGGGTAAAACACTAGAAAAAACTAGAGGGAAATACAGAGCGCCTGTCTAGTTGGCAGCTGATTAGGACAGCGAGTGAAATTTAGGTTGATACAGTTGGCAAAACAAGATGGCTGTTTTAGCTTTTCTGAACATATTGAATGGGTAGTTTCAACAACATCAGTGCCCACTGGGCACTGCTGGACCTTGTTCCTGTTTGTTAGACACTTTATCACACAGGTTTGTTCAATCAGATTGCTTACATTTTGATGCCTGTTTCATAATATGCATGTATCAACTATAGGAGAACAATATAACTGTAATTGGATTTGATGGCCAGGGTAATTTATCAGCTTCATTTGTTTCAGATAGGTGATTGAAGCAAGAGTGTCTCTTAACCTCATCCTTGTTTAAAAGTTACATTAACTCACTACTTTACTAAGATGAAAATTCATTTTTCGATTATCATAAAATAAAAAATAACCCTTATCCAATACTAGCCTACAGAGATATGTAGTAATTATATCTCTTTTACCAAAGGCTTTGCAGAAAAGTATTAATGCTTTTAAGGTTGCATGTGAAGCACCTGACATAAATATTAACTTAGTTAAAACAAAGATAATAGCATTTGGTACAAAAAATAATATTGATTTTTTTTTTTTTTTTAGGAAAAGACAAGCTAAAGATGGCAAATCAATATATATATATGGAGAGAGAGAGAGAGAGAGAGAAATCTATATATATATATATATATATATATATATATACATAAATATATATATGTATGTGCGTGTGTGTTTGTAGGGGTGCAGTGACACCCCTATAGTTAGGGTTGAGTTCAGTAGGCATTTTAAAGTTAAACTTGAAATTTTGCACTTTAATAACTTTGCAACCGTTTAAGGATTTACAAGAAATTGGTATGTTCCTTCCTGTGGTGTAGATCTCTTGACATACCAAGATTTGTGTTGGTCAGATTGGGGCATTTTGAGCTGCAAATTGTAAAAAAAAAACACTAAAATTTACCATTTTTGGCTGTTTTGTCCTCATCACATAACAGCCAAACCATTTGGAATTTTGTTCTGCAATTTTTGGGGTGGAAAGAGCTTGCCTAAATAAAAAGCCAGCATTGGTGTAGTGAAAAAGTAGTAATCAGTTCAAAAGTTATTACAGTTTGAAATTGTGGGTTCTGAGCATCCTCAGTTCAGCCTTTCGAATGGCTGCATGGAACAAAAAAGGATTTTGGTCTTATGAAAATAAATTTTGACAGCTAATTAAAAATGATCCTTAGAATCCTTTTTTGTGAGAAAGAAATTCCTTTTTTGTCAGCCATCTTTTTTTTTAGCCCAAACTGTCATAACTCTGCCTAGCGATGTCTTCTGCAGACATCCAAGTATGTATTTTTTTTGTTAGGATGTCCTTTATCATTGTGTGTCTTTACTTTAATTTTCATGAGGCCTCAGAATGCTTATTTTTATGTTTTAACATCGTTTTTCACGACTCGCTTCTGTTCCTTGTTTTGTGAGGTGTCAAAATCCTTTTTTGTATCACAAACAAAGAATTAGAACAGCTTACAAAAAAGGATTATTTTCTTAAATCCTTTTCCATGAGATGACAAAATCTTTTTTTGTAATGCAAAAATAGATTAGGACTTCTCTGATCAGATGGCTTTTGACATCACAAGAAAAAGGAATTTGGCTAAAATGGATACCACCAGTAGGGACATCTGGTCAGTGAAGTCCCTTATCCTTTTTCATCAAGCTAATTCCTTTTTCATGCGATGTCATAGTCTTTTTTGGTATCACGAAAGAGAATGACAACGTATGATGAAAAAGAAAAACTTTGGTCCATAACTTTGCCGTCTTTTGAGTTTTGACCCAAAATTTTCAACATGGCTTTTTCTGGACCCCACTTTATGAACAGAACAACTGTCATTACACAACTCTTGCCCAAAAGGAGATATCATGGTAGGTTGTTGAATTCACCTTTTGAAAGGGATTTGGGTAATGGCAGTCATATTATTCATGAGGTAGGGTCCCAAAAGTCCATGTTAAACATTTGTTGTCAAAAAACTGGTGGAGTTATGGTGGTTTATTGTAATTGCACAATGCACTCTCTTAACTTTGTCAATTTAAAATATTTGGAGCCAAAATTTGGAACATAGAACTCTTATTACCTCACCAAATGTATGCCACAAGTGTCATTGTTCAAATCTTAGCTGAAATGAGTTAGGGCCCTGTGCTCCTATAACTATGTACATATATGCTTCTATGGTGAAACTGGAGTGCAGAGCCTGGAGGTCCTGTGCTCCGACAAGCACATTAGCATATGATTACACTATCTCAAAAAGTAAGGAAATAAATTGCAAAAAACTTGATTAATGCATCAGTTAGGATTAAAGTGACAAAAGTAGGAAAATGTGGTGCAGGATTACCTACCCTAACACCCATCTCCATCTTTCACAGATGAAAAGGCATCGGGGTGGCATGGGGGTCATGCAATGCAAATCCTGTCTGAAAGGTGAATTCACCAAGTGACTGCAAAATCATGTTTTGCACAGGAGTAGTGAAATGACAGTCATGATGATCATAAGATGATGTCCCCAAAAGACCATATTGAAAATGTGGGGTCAAAATCTCCAAAAACACCTGAGTTATGCATAAAACCCCCCTTTGAAATACACTGAACCATGTCTTCAATCAGGAGAGTGGAACTCGAACCTGGGATTTTTTCAGGTGAGTGAGGTGTGTGGGGTTGTCATGGGGGACTTTGGGGAGGCAGGTGCACAGTGGGAGGCTAGGAGGGCATTGCGGGTGTGATTGCCGATGTACTTTGTTTCCACAGGTTAAAAAAAATGAGGGATGGTTTTCTTTGTTTCAGGAAATGCTTAATACACAAGGAGGCAGACACTAACCACCAATGAAATACCCCCCCAAAATATGGGGATCAGAGGGTGGGGAGGTGCCACTAGACACAAGGGAAATGTAGAGGCAGGTGTATTGGAGGGTTTGCTGTTCACCTGACATCAGGGGAAAACTGTAGAGCTCTTGGGAGGACAATGGAAGGGACAAGAAATGATTCTCAAGTGACAAAAAAAGATCCTTTTTTGTGACTCATGATAAGAAAAAGGATTCTTTTTTGCATCACATGGTAATGAAAAAGGATTCATTATATTTAAAAAAACACATTTAAGGGGTATATTTGTAACTTTGAAGTGCAGTTTGCACCTAATGGGGTTCCCATCAGCCAGCTATGTGTGGTGGTGTCACTCCAGGATATCATTTTTGTGTGGTTTCAATTATTTAAAAAAAAAAGGAAAAGAAGAAGGCGGCTCATGAAATGGATTTTTCTCTCATGAAAAAGGAATTTATTTTCATGAAAAAGGAATGTGAATAGAAAGACAGAATCCTTTTTCGTGAGATTAAATCCTTTTTCAAACTTTCTCCCTCTATCTTGAAAAGTGAACTTCCCATTGAAAACACTGGGAACCATCCCCATACTGTTTGATAGCAATTCCTTGAGCAATTCAAATCTCATGCCAAATCTTGCAAAGGCAACCAATGAAATCTAAATAAAACAATCAGCACAATGTTTTGGAAAATAAAAACAAGATAAGCACGGAACCAAGAATGTAGCCGAATCCATTTTTTCGATCACCAAAGAACTTCTTTACATGAAATGTGCTACAATAGCAGAAATATATAAACAAAATTATCCCTATTGCAAGAATAAAAACAGACTAGAAACAAACTTGTGCAGGGGAGGGGCACAAACATTGGATGAATATCTCTCAGTTCAAAACTTTTATAATTCACTGCCACCCATAAAAAGTCAAGCGGCCAAACAAAACTAAACGACGTGATAGCACTGCCGAAAACAAATCATTACATTACTTGATATCCCTTTCTTTTTCATCACCAAGTATAAACAAATCCCAAGAATATGGTCCACTTTCAAAAAATATTGGTCTTTCAATTATAGTATATTGCTGTCATTCAAAGTGACTGTGAGAGAAAGGCAATGCATGACCGTTTTCCTCACTAAATTAAAACAAAATAAAAAAAAACAGCTGATTGATTACTAATTTCACAAAGCTGTCAAATATTTGTTCAGAGCATCTAGCCGATCAGGCAGGTTCTTGTGAACACTGGAACAATCTTGGATGTTCTGGGCTGATTGCAGTCCACAGAGACAACTGGCAAGTGAGAGATGAAAAAGCTACATGCGCGCTAAAAAAAAATGCTTTTATTATGCAGAGGGCAATGATTGGATTATTTAGCAGCCAATGCAAGTAAGCCACAGGTCCCGACTTTGTCTAGCACTAGGGAGATTTCATCAATGTATATCAGCATAAATGTTCTGGAGCTCAAAAAAAAAAGTGTTCAAACAGACGAGTTAACTCATCGGCAGCAACAGAGACAGCAACTTAGAAAGACGAGTTAACTCATTGGTGGCAGGATAAGGGTTAAAGTTTGGCAGCTAAGACTTCTCCTGATTAAGGCTTTTCCGGGGGAAGTGAACTTTGAAGGAAACTGCAATTGGCTGGAATCCTTGATTCCACTATGTGGAAAACCCCATGTGGTTTCCCAAATATATGCATGTTTTTGAGAAAAGATGCTTGATACACCCATTGGGGTCCCTAGGTACTAGAACTCCTGTTTTCCAAATCTGTTCAATAAATGGAAATCCATTTGATTAAATTCTCACCAGTATGTTTCCCAAGATAGACTGAAGCTCACATAGTATCAATTACTAAATGATATGTATTGGACCCCCATTAACCTTAAAAAATTTGGAAAGTTGGCAGATGCACTTTGTTTCAGGTGTCAGAATGCTGAAGGGGGCTTGTTCATATTTTTTGGGACTGCCTCTCAATTAGAGATTTAGGGGAGATGATTTAGGGCTAGGGCGGACCCCCTTGTTGGGCCTTGCTGAATTATTTATGCCTGAGATTTGTCTTTTGGGGAATGTTTCTAAGATAGCAGTTAAGATCCGTAAGTATCATATGGCCATGATATCTCTTACTCTTAAAAAGTTAGTTTTACATCACTGGCTGGATGCTCATATCATCACCTATGATGAATGGCTGAGGGACTTTTTATTTAATCTCCATACTGAACAAATGAAAGCTAGTCTTGGTGGGTCCCTGAACTGCTATAAAAAGATATGGGAAGGTCTTCATGCTCTATACCTTCTCCAGAGTGGGGTCTCGCCACATTAGGCAATGTATACTTAAGACCCTATTGTATTTTGTTATAATTAGTATGCCATTCCAGTATTATAACTGGATATGTTCTGTCTCTGTCTTATCACCTGTTCTTCATGAATGTGTTAGTGCCAAGCTTTGGGGGCTATAGGGAGGGAGGGAGGGGGTGGAGACTTTAGCATGTAGTTGATTATTAAGATTCCTGCAGCTGTATCAATGATTATTGATGCTTCATGTTAAAGGAAGTATGGAAAAAAGTCTAATAAACTTGGAATAAAAAAAGAAAGATTCATACCTCATAAATGTCTTCCCTTTCCCAGCAGATCTATAATTTACAATGTTGTTTTAACCTTTAAAGACACAATCTGATAAGCACTGCCTCAGACATATGACAGGTCTTCAGTGAACTACCCTGACTAAAAATGTAGCAATCAGCAGGCATTTTCTACTATGCTTTTTGGGGAAAAAATATATTGAGCTACAGCAAGCACACACACACACACACACACACACACACACACACACACACACACACACACACACACACTCTCTGTACTCACCATCCGCATGGCCACAACATTCAAAATATATACTGCATTCTAAAATGTTATAAAACAATAAAGAAACTGTTTGTTTATGCCAGTGAACACAGTGAAGTTCAGTATAGAGCAGATTTCCTTTAAATATTTCTTATCCTATAGTTTGTATCCTGGATAGCGCAAGGGAGATGTCACATCTCATTGTCATAGGGATGTTCATTTACACATTTTTGCACTGTATTTACTCAGGCTGTTCCAGATTTGATGCAATATCTTGTTTTCAGTGGGGTCATGATTTTACCATTTTGATAATGTATTTCTTCAGGGTAGCCTAGTACAGGGACTCCATATTCACAGAGGAAAAGGGTGATGTACTGCACAACTCCAACAATGTGCTGCAGTGTGATATTCAGGCACGCAGAATGCACTGGCCACAAGGGAATGGGCCAGGGTGCACACATATACTGCAGTATGCAGTGCAAGTAAAGTGCATTCCCATGCATATGCTGCACTGTGGCATACTCAGTGGGAATGCAACCCTCACTGACCTGAGCAGCATGGCCCACAGTTAGGCTATGAACAGCTGGCCTAACCCAGCCAGCCACCCAAATGTGGGCTGTAGAAGTGCACCCAAGTGCACAGCAGTCTGGCAGCTCTGGTGGACTAGACAAACCCTCTCTCATCCCCGATTGATCCAACTCCATCCCCGAAGAGCTCCATAGTGTAGGGCCCCCCCGGACCCATTCGCACCAGAGGGCTGTGTTTCTGTTAAGCCCTTGGTACCCCCTAGTGGTGTTCAAGAAGAATAAGCATTCCCAGGAGCTGGAGGTGTATCTTGGATGTTGGTGGTCTGTGTGGATTCTATGGGGAAAAATTCCTCAAAATAAAACAGAGCAAAATAATATATCTCCCCAAAAAGATGTTACCAGAGGGGAAAAGACGGTCTCATCTAACCAGTATTTGAGAACCTTAAATTTAGGTTCCAGCTAGGTGCTTCTTCTCCTACATTCTACCTTTATTCTTTACATCGTGGGGGAAGCACCCATTAATATGTCAGTCAGGGCGATGTGCCCCACTTATCCTTTCACCTCTCCAAAGCTAAATGATCTGTAATATACTGTAGCAGTAATGACATGCCTAGCTTTTATTACATGCATTGTGGTCCTTTAGAAGATTGGAATTGTTTCCAGTGTCGTGCAGAGGTATGAGTGTCAGCTTCAAAGGCCCTTATCTTAGACCCTTTGCATTTGGTACCATTCCAGAAAGGCAATGGGGGAAAAAGAGGAAAGAAAAAAAAAAACACCAAAGGGGTCCCTTTCTCCCCCACACAACCCCCTCCCGGCTGTATTGTAGTCTCACAGTTTAGTTTTCATATGGGTTGCTACCCAGCTCTCCCACCCCCAGGTGGTCAAATGGTCCTGTATATTTACTGTGCAATAATAATAAAAAAAATTATCTTTTCCTTTTTGTTTTCTTCTTTGTATGTGTCATATGAGTGGGTGATCACTTCCACTATAGTTCCTATTCTTCTCTGGTTTGCCTTCTCACCCAAATTAAAAAAATTATAGTCTGTTGAATTACCCCCCCCACACCTGTTTACACAAATAGGATTGCAAATGTAATAATCCCTGGTCTAATAACTAGAGTATCCCTCCTGGACAATTCCCTTCCCAATGATCAGCTCTGGTTAACTTGAGAGGTCAATGTTGCAATTTTTCTCAGGTTCTGTGCCTCGTGGTTTGTCTTCTGGAAGAGAGACAGCAGGTGAAAAAAGCAAATAAGGTGGAGAATGGGAAGGGGAAAGGACAGCAGGTCAGAAAGGTAGGGGGACGGGGAAGAGCAAACAAAAAAGGGGGGAAGGGCGTGTTCCCCCATTCCCTGCTTAAAGATGGTTCTATGTACCCTGGTTTTCATATACAGTTTTACTCTCCCTCTCACCACCTATACAGAGGTTTGCAAGGTAACTCCCTTTGAAGATACCAATATTATTTTACTATTTTGAAATTCAGCTTTTTTATCAGTCCTACCATAATAAAGTCAATAATAATACAGTATACAATCAGACTCTTTCAGATAAAACAATACAAAACAAAACTTAAGCCCCCTCCCCCACCATCCTCATTGACCCCGAGTGTGCCTATACATATAATATAATATCTATTAGGAGATATATAAGAAGTAAAACCCAACTGGGGAGTCATTCTAAAGACAGATACCTAGTGCAAATATAAATTATACAGCTTACCTCATTTTTGTCAAAGAGGTAAAGCTTACCATTTGAGCTTGCAATCAGGTGTTCAATCCTGAAATACACTGTGATCTCATTTAGCCATTCATTGTAAGATACAGACAGTTGGTCTAACCAATGTTTGAGTACAAGTTTCTTGACCACCATGGAAACTAAAGCCATATGGAATCTGTTCTCTTTAACCGCTATATCCTTATAAATACTCAACAGACATATCTCCCCTGTGAACAGTCCCTCCAGTCCTAGCAAAGGATCCAGTCTAACCTGGAGAGCCTGCCATAAAGGGGCTACTTTTTCACAATACCAAAAAATGTGTACCAGATTCCCCTCCAACTTGCCACACCTGGAACAGATAGGACTTGGAAGATGCCCCATTTTAGCAAGTTTAACTGTGGTACAGAACATATCATTTAGTATATGATATTGGGTGAGTCCAAGCTTATCCTGCATGTTGTAAATGTAAAGGTCTTTCCATATATTTGACCAGTTGATAGTTATGTCTGGCAGTAGAGAGGTCCACACTTTGGAACCTGGGAGAGGTTCTGGGGACTTAAAAGCTAGGAGAGTTGCATATATCAGGGAGACACAGTCATGCTGGAAAGAAAGGCCCCACATCTGAGTTAAAATTGAGTCCAGTTTAGGTAACTGAGGGGCAATACCAAACTGTTGACTTACCAGATGTCTCAACTGAAAGATCTTGAAAATATGTGTACGAGGTATGTTATATTTCATGAGAATATCAGTGGAAGAAAGAAGGGAATCATTTGAGTATAAATCAGCAACCCTGGCATCTTTTATCTGAGGTAGCCAAGCCGAGGTGATACACTTGTCCCATATTTTGATATTGGGATTAGAAATGAGCAGCTGAGCCACATCATGGGATGGATATATTTTAAAAAATGAGCAACACTGGGAGAAAATCTTTAATGAGGTGCCTATCACAGAATTTCGCAGTTCCGTTGGGAGGGATTTCCCTGCAGAGAAAGAGAGTTGAAACCTCCAACTTATATGACCGTAGGATTTTGTTTTCAATCTGAAGATGCTGGAGGTATAGTCATCGTTGATTGTGGTTAACCATCTACCTGCTCTCGATAAGTGACTGGCCCAGTAGTACAAGAGGAAGATGGGTAACTGCAAACCTCCTAGTTCTTTAGGGCGGTGGAGCTTAGTAAAGGAATGCCTAGGATGTTTGTTTAACCAGTGAAAGTTGGAAATGAGTGAATGTATTTGATGGAAAAAGGATTGGGGAAGCCAGATAGGTAGCATATGCAAAGCATAAAATATCATTTTAACTATATTCTCCCCCATAAAGACAGTGGAAGTGATTCCCATCTATGAAGATCTTGTTGAATGTTAGTCACTAAGTCCTCTAAGTTCAGTTTCCTAACCTTTGAAGAGTCTGTGGCTAGGAATATACCTAAATATTTAATAGAATGTGGTGACCATTTCATGCCAAACCATTCAAAACTAAGTCTATGGGTAAAATGATTTAGTAGAAAAATTTCGGTTTTAGCCTGATTAAGTTTATAATTAGAAAACCGACTAAATTGCTCTATTGCCTGTAAGGTTTTCTATAAGGAGGATATTGGAGAATCTAGGTGAAGGAGAATATCCTCTGCACAAACTGAGAGAGTTTAAGTGTGGTGAAGTATGAAGATGCCCTGTATCTGAGGTGATGACTTAATACTGTGGAGAAGAGGTTCCAAATAAAGGTTAAATAAAAAGGGTGATAGTGAACAGCCTTGTCTGGTACCCATAAAAAGAGGGAAATGGAGGAGAAAACCCCATTGCAGTAGATTTTGGCTGAAGGTGAAGAGTATATGGATTGGAGCCATTGGAGAAAAAGAGAAGGAAAACTCATTTTCTTTAATGTTATCCAGAGAAAATCTAGATCCACTCTGTCAAATGCTTTTTCAGCATCTAATGAGACTAAAGCCATAGGGGATTGGGAGGACTAGGCAGCCTGAAAAATGTGACTCCATTTCTGAGATGGTCTGTGGAAGAATGACTAGGTACAGAGCCTACCTGTTCCAGACTTAGCAAACTAGTCCAGACTGACCTAATGCGCCAGGAGAGAATTTTAGTTAGAATTTTTATATCATAATTCATAAGAGAGATCGGACGGTAGCTAAAAGGCTGAGATTGTGGTTTATCCAGTTTAAGAAGAAGAACTATTGTGGCTTCTAGTAATGACAGTTCTAAAGAGTCTATGGACAGCATATAGCTATATAATCTGAGCAAAAGGGAGGCCAGGTCAGTTGAGAATATTTTATAAAAATTAGAGAGAAAGCCATCTGGACCAGGGGCTTTATCCAGTACTAGATCCTTATTTGCTGCTTCCACTTCAGAGAGGGTCAAGGGAGATGATAATGAGGAGCTCAGATGTTCTGGGAGAGAAGGTAAACCTAATGATTCTAGGTACACCTCAGTATCTAAAGAAGACTGCATGTTGGACCGTTGCCCATATAAAGAGCGGTAGAAATTCTCAAAAACGTTGTTTATATCTCTGGATACAGTTTTGGTGGTGCCATTGTGAGCTATAATAGAGGAAATTAACCTGGAGGATTCTAATTTGTGCATTCTTAATGCTAGGAGCCTACCTGCCTTCTCACCTTGGTCAGTATAATGGGATTTGGTTTTTAAAAGAGCATAATCTGCTTTTTCCCGCATAAGGTCAACGTATTTATTCCGAAGGGATAGTAAAGTAGCTATAGAGTCAGGAGAAGTGTCCGAGGAGAAAGCGAGTTCTGCTGATCTAATTTGGGCCAAGAGAGAAATAGCCTCCTTCTCTCTGTTTCTTTTCTGGTATGAAGCCATCTTAATGAACTCCCCTCTAAGGTAACATTTTAGAGCACACCATAACAAATCATCTCTCTGGACTGAGCCTCTGTTGGATTCCAGGAAAGATTGAATGAGGGACTGTATTCTAGAAACTATGGATTTATCCTTTAATAATTGGGTATTTAAATTCCAGATTGTATCCCTCTGATTTAGAGGGTCCAATGTTAGCAACACCCATGCTATTGCATGATCTGATAAGACTACCGGTTCCAGACTTTATTGGCCTAGTCCTATTAGAAGGGCAAGGCTAATTAAGACATAATCTAGTCTGGACCACGTTTGTTGTATTGTCGAGTAATTAGAAAAAAAGCTTGTGTTTAGGGTTAAGAATATGCCAAGAGGCCCAGTAGGTCTATGAAATCATTCAAAGCCCTTTGGAATGGTGATGGAGGTTTGAAAACCGAGTATGATCTATCCAAGTCTTGGGTTGGAGGGGTATTCCAATCTCCTCCTAAAATCAGGGGGGTTGGTAAAATTGAGGCGAGTGTGTTAGTCAGGGTCATGAAGAAAACAGGATCGCCCCCTACTGGACCATATATGGAACCCAGGATAACCTCTTTACCCAATAAAATGCCTTTAACCAATATGAATCTGCCATTAGGATCCATAATGGAAGATTCGGCTTGGAAAGAAATATTGTGCTTAATCAGTACAGCTACTCCTCTACTCGCAGTAGAGTTTAGGAGGCTGGCAGACCATGGAGTTCAGGCTTTGTCTGTTAGCTCGTGTAGACGTCCAAGGAAAGAGTAAAGTCCAGGACAGTGTAGTGGTCTAGCAAAGAAGTCAGTCCCCAGAAACTCAGCCCTTTGCTAAGGGTTTCCTTCACTCAAGAATCCCTGAAGAATGCCGCCCCCCAGTGGTCATATTCGTACATTACCTCCCCAATAGAATGAGCGGCCTATACGAACCTCAACCAGGAGACCAACCCCAGGTACCAGTACTGTTATATTTAAACAAGGAGAGAAAAATTATTCATTGAAAAGGCTTTTAACCTAATACGCTAAAGCCCTATTCCCAAGGAAGAGTACCTCCGTTATTAATGACAATAGGCTTAGAAGACACAGTCAGCTGTTTTTAAACAGCTCCAGTAGCTTGATTGCCAATTCAGTCATTGTTTGTATTGGTGCATCAAAGGAAATCCAGTTGCCAGATACTTAAACCTGCAGTTTAGCTGGATAAAGCATCTTAAATGGAATTCCTGCTGCAATAAGTTTGCTGACTGTAGGGTGAAAGGCTGTATGCCTTTGCCTAGTTTCGAATGGCAGGTTCTGAGTAATCCTCAGCTTGGAACCTTCCCATATGATTGACTGAATTTCTCTTGTTTTGGCCTTAACATGCTGTTTTTCTATGTAGCTTAAGAACTTGAGGATTATTGGGCGAGGAGGTGCACCTGGTTACGATTTTGGGCCTAAGAGACCTATGCGCCCTCTTGATGTGGTAGCTGGTGCTTAGTGGAGAGGGGCCTATGATTTTCAGTAAGAGCCTTTTTCAATAAAAGTCACTGTGTTGGTGCCTTCTTCTGTCTCTGGTAGCCTTAGGATCAGAATGTTATTCCATTGGCTTCTCCCTTCTAAATCCTCTATTTTTAACTGTAGTTTTGTACTTGTTGTCTGAGATGGACAAGTTCTGGGGTCAACTCTATCCTTCCTCTTCTCAATAGAGGACATTCAGGCTTCTGCATCCCCCATCCTTTTGGTGAGGTCTGACACATCTCCCCTGATGGTTTTAATTTTTGACGATATGTCTAATAGAATTTCCAGCAATGGGAGTAGCTCCTGAAGAAAACAATCCTCTGTGAGGGGGATCGATTGAGTAGGAGGAGTGGTGCTCTTACCCACTTGCCCGCTTTGAGCCTTTGGCTTCTTGGGCATTTTCTCTGGAAATGGAGGAGGAGTGCTTCTTTAGCTGGGCCTGCCTCATTTCAGCTTCTATCGTGGAGAAAAATAACTCAGATAGCGATGCAATTGCTTCAAGATCGAGTGCTGTAGGCAGGTTCCTCCTAGTGAAATAGTTATTTTGAGTTGAAAGAAGAATTGTTCTTGTTTAAAAGGCAAAGATGGCAGAATTAGAGTGGGAGCCCCAAGTCACTGCTGCTACCAGGTTGCGTGCATCACGTGATCTCCTATTTTACTATTTTCATCCTCGATCCAGTTATGTCCCTCATCTAGTATCCCGTTCACAATCAATTACAATCCAGTTGATGCAAGTCCCAATTGGAGGGTTGACATTTTCTGTCCAATAAAGTGATGGCTCATTTCTTCTCCATAGACTGCTGTTTCCAGTCCTGAGAAAGAGAAAAAATGAAGTCCTCTTCCATGGCCAGGCATCACTGAAGGAAAGGAACACATCAGCAGGAGGTCTGTGGACTCCTCAACAGCCCCACATCCACCAGGCACCAAAAGAAGGACCCCCCACCCCAAAGCCATTTCCTATGAGCCATCTGGTACTTTTTAATAAGCCCAGCTCAGACTCATGGGCTTCCATGGGAAAATTTATGATTCCAGGTGGTTCCCTCTCTACCAGCACCACAGCAGCATGTAGCAATCCGCAGAGCCCTCTGCACCTGCACCCCCCACTCCCAGCCCCATTACCTCTGGATGCAGTCACTCTAAATGTTCTGCCATCTGGTATGAAAAGTTAAGCATCTTCTGGTACAAGCTGGAATGAGTGGAGCTGAGCTTTTATGTGACTCATGGTTTGTAGGGACCGCATCATTCTTTGCTGAGTGACCTGGATGGTTTCCAGTGTGCTGGTAGACCATCCATTCTTGCTGTCTGGTTTTTTAGTGACCACTGCAATCTGCCTTTCCTGCAAATATACCAGAGCCTCTTCCACCAGGTAGTATTCATTTTGTCCATTGGGATATTGGGCTACCATCTAAGCTGGATACTGTGTCTGGAATTTAATGTTGTGTTGACGCAGATCTTGCATAACTGGTATGAGTGCCTGTCTTTGCTTCAGGGTGTCAGGGGCATATTCATGGTCAAAAAAGATGCATGTGGGTTCATAGTGCACTATTTTTGTCTGCCATGACATTTGGAGTATCTTGTCTTTGACCACATTATTAAAAAATAGGACAATGATTGAGCGTGGTCTGGCTGACAGGGCTGTGGGTTTGGGACCAAGAGACCTATGCGAGTGCTCAATATTGATTAGAAAGACTGGTCTTAAATCCAACACTGTGCAGAAAAATGAATCAAGGAATTCTGGTAAGTCTGAACCCTCAGGGCCCGATTCTAAAATTGCATGGTGCAACTCACGGGTGTACTCGAGTTGCACCATGCGGTGCTATGCCAGGGACCCTATGCCATATTCCAGGACAAGCAGGGTCCCCAGCACCTACACCCATGACTTGCAGCAGCCACAGGTTAGCACCAAAGGAATGGTTCACTGGTCCTGGGTGCCGCAAGCAGTGGCACGTATTCTATTGGCTGGTTGGCACATGCGCTGGGGGGGGCAGCGATGGAAACAGACTCCAGAGGTCCCCAAAGTTCAGGGCTGGGGGGCATGACAGGGCAGGGGGGCACAAGGAGCACTGCAGTGTACTTTATGTGGTACTGTGGGAGGCATCCATTGCTGTGCCAGGACGGATACCCCTTAGACCACCTCCTAGCTGGTCTAACCCTGCTACACCATTCCCTGTTCTGCAATGGCATAGGTGGGTTACAGCAGCCACCCTTCTGGAATAGGTTGCAGTTGCTGCCATAACCCACCCTTGCACCATGCCACTGCAGGTTGCGAGCGTAGTGGGTGGCATAACCCACATTTGGTGCAACCCGCATATGGCATGGTGCAAGGCATCTTTTGAAACTGCATCTGGCGTTATGTCTGGCATAAGGTGCGATTTGCACCATTGGATTTGGGGTAAATCACCTTGCATCAGGTGTAGTGCCTTTTGGAATCGGGCCCCTGATTTCTCATGAGTTCTCAGAAAAGCCATATAGCCATAGATTCTTTATCCTGGCCCTATTTTCAAAGTCTCTTCTGGTGGGCCATTATTAAGTTTTGGGTTTCTCTGATAGTTTTAGTCACAGTTTCCATGTCGTCCACATAGTTGTTGGTTCGGATGGCTTGTCACCAAAGTTCGTCTGTATGCTGCTTGAGCTGAAGTTTGTTTTTTTTTGGATCTCCCTAAATGATTCATGTGCCTGAGCTCAAAAGGCTTTCAACTCTTTATACATTAAGTCTAGCTTTCCAGTTTTACTAGGAGTAGGTTTCCTCTTTTGGCTGTGATCAGTTCGTGAAGCCACTGACTCAGAGGCATGGGACATCTCCGAGTCAGAAAGATTGTTGTTAGTATCCTGCTTGTCTGCCATATTAGAAGAGGGTTTTTGTTTACCAGACTTCCCCATTACTGCAAGGTCCTCACCTCCAAAAGTTTGTTTGTTGTTTCTTTGTTGTTTGGTAGGGTTTTTCGAGGCTTTTTATTATAGAAAGATAGGTGCTTCCTTTCTATGGTACCATTCTGGGTAAGAACGAACCAGAAGTCTCAGATGATATAATTCTGTTTTTGGAGCATCCCACCAAATTTCTGCCTGGGAACCTCAATATAATATTGGAATTCAGTGCAGTCTCTTCATGCAAGTTTAATCTGAATAAAAAAAACTATTAAAAATGGGTCATGAACAGTAATGTGTGAAGTTAAAAAACTTTCCTCCACAGATTAATTCACAAATCTGTCTCATTTCATGGAGTTAATCTGCTGAATGAAGTCCAGATTCATGGAAAACTGATACCTGCATGAACAGGGAAGTTGGCAATTCTGTCAGTGGAGTTTGGCGCAGAGGTGAAGATTGTAACATTCGAAGTTGGTGACTTGGCTGCAAAGTTTGGTAGAGAGGTGAAGTTTGCAAAGTACCGTGGGATTCAAGGTCACATGTTGCTGACACAGGCTGTATACCATGAGGAAGCCGTCTTCAGTGCAGTCTTCTGAAGACAAGAGTACGAGAGAAATCTGTGTGTGCTTATCTGAGGAAAAAAAACTTTTAAAATATAGAAACATAGAAACATAGAAACATAGAATTTGACGGCAGATAAGGACCGCTTGGCCCACCCAGTCTGCCCATTTCCCTACCTGATGGATAAGCTGCAGGTCCTAGTTAACCAGCAGCCTACTTCTTCCTACCCCCACACCCTAGAATTGCCTTATGACTGTCCCATGCATGCTTGAATTCCACCACTGTTTTTGACTCCACAACCTCCTCTGGAAGGCCGTTCCATACATCCACAACCCTCTCTGTGAAAAAATACTTCCTTAAATTACCTCTGAGCTGCCCCCTTCTATCTTCAAATTGTGCCCCCTTGTTCTTGCACACCTCTTTTTTTGAAAGATGCTACCCTCTTGGACTTTGTTGATTCCCTTGAGGTACTTGAAAGTTTCTATCATGTCTCCTCTCTCCCTTCTTTCCTCGAGGCTATTCATATTAAGCTCCTTAAGTCTGTCTTCATATGTCTTCCGGTGCAGACCCTGCACCATTTTAGTTGCCCTCCTCTGGACAGCTTCCATCCTGTCTATGTCTTTGCAGAGATTGGGTCTCAGAACTGCACACAGTACTCAGATGGGGTCTCACTAGCTGTCTGTACAGAGGGATAATAACTTCCTGTTTTCTACTGGTGATGCCTCTTCTATGCATCCCAGTATCCCCCAGCCTCCTTGCTGCCCTCTCACATTGCTTGCCTCACCTTAGGTGATCTGATATGACTACCCCGGTCCCTTTCCATTTTGTTGTTGTTATATCTCACCCCCATTGTGTTCTCTTCCCTGGGTTTTTGTTTCCCAGGTGCATTACCTTGCACTTCTTAGCATTGAATCTAAGCTGCCATACATTTGACCATTCCTCTAACCTTGCCAAGTCCCTTCTCATCCTTTCCACTCCACCTTGTGCATCAACTCTGTTGCAGATCTTTGTGTCATCTGCAAAGAGACATACTTTCCTTCCAGTCCCTCTGCAATGTCGCTTATAAAGACATTGAAGAGGACCTGTCCTAGTACTGAACCCTGCGGTACCCCACTACTAACCCCCTTTTTCAGAGTGGACTTCATTTACTATTACCTCTGTGTCCTATTCTCCAGCCAATTCTTTACCCAGGCTGTCATCTTGGGACCCACTCCCAGGCTGGCTAACTTGTATATTAATCTTTGTGGGACTGTGTCAAATGCCTTGCTAAAGTCTAGGTAGGCCATGTCCACAACCCTCCTGATCAACTACTTTGGTCACCCGTCAAAGAAATCTATCAGATTTGTCTGGCATGACCTTCCCGCTGTGAATCCATGCTGCCTTGGGTCCTGTGCCCCTCTGGCCTCTAGATACTCAACAATTCTTTCCTTCAGAAGTGATTCCATCATTTTCCCTACCACTGAGGTTAAACTAACAGGTCTGTAGTTTCCTGCTTCTGCCTTGCTCCCACTTTTGTGAAGGGGAATCACATCTGCCCTCCTCCAGTCCTTGGGTACCACCCCATCCTCCCATGATTTGTTAAAGAGAGTAGTCAGTGGTGTCACTAGTTCTACCCTTAGTTCTTTTAGAATTCTGGGATGAATCCCATCAGGCCCCATTGCTTTGTCCACCTTCAGTTTTAAGAGTTCTTTCAGAACCCTTTCTTCTGTAAATGGGCTGGTATCAACTTCTGTATCCAGAGTGTTTCTACTGTTTGTTTTAGGTACCTCCCTCTTCCTTTGTAAATACTGAGCAAAAATATTTGTTTAGTATCTCTGCCTTTTCACAGTCACCCTCTGCCCACCCTCCCTCCCTTTATTAAGCCTCACTATCCCTCCCTTGGTCTTACTTCGCCCTGATGTACCTATAAAGGTTTTATCCCTTCTTAACTGAGTTGGCTATCTTTTCCTTGGTTTGGGCTTTTGCTGTTCTGACTGCCTTCCCAGCTTCCTTTTGCTTTAACTGATACAGTTCTCTGTCCTGTTCCTTCTGTGATTCCTTGTACTTCCTGAATGCTTTATTTTTCTCTTGAACCTTCACTGCCACTTCCTTTGAGAACCATAGTGGTTTCTTACCTTGTTTCATTTTGTTTCTTTGCTTTACACAAAGGCTTGTTACTTCTGTGATGGCAGTTTTTATTATTCCCCATTGTTCTTCCACCCCTCCTTCCTGCCCATTTGCTAGTGCATTCCTTAGGCACTCACCCATTTTGACAAAGTCAGCCCTCCTAAAATCCAGTACCTTTGTCTTTGTATGGCTTGACTCTATTGCTGTGTTTATTGTGAACCATACTGTTCGATGGTTGCTAGTTCCCAGATGGCTACCCACTTCTACATCTGTGATCCTCTCTTCATCTCCATACATCTCAAATACATACATCTAAAATACATCTCAAAACTGAGCTTTTTTAATTCAAATTGCTCACAAATTGTTCCAGAGGGCCTTGTGCTGCTAGATTTGTGTTTTTTTTTGTTTATTTTTTGTGATTATTTACTTTAAAGTAGTTTTTTCTGTTTTGACAGTCAGCGAAGCAGTTGAGTGGGGGAGGGTAGGTGTACTGCAAAGTAAGGTAGGCTAGAAAGATCCACAACCTTTTTGTCTAAGCAGGAGATTTGCATTATACAGTATTTTGGTTTTCTCACTCTTTCTTGTTTATCAGTTTTGATCTGTAGTGAGTAGTTTTTCATTTTTATCCCTGTGGTTTACTCTGATGTGTTTAAGTAAAGTATTAAGTTACTGTCTTTCTGTAGCATGCTTGGCAATCTTTTAGTTACATTTTTCTTAAGGTGACGGTGTTCTATCACTTTTTGTTATACTTAATATTAAATTTCCAGTTTCCCCTGTTGTTTTCATGTTTGTTCTGTTTTTTTTAAAGAAAAAATAAAAATATAACTTTTTGGTTGTTTTTGTAGTAGCTTTTCAGATCACAAACAGAGGATTTGAGCACCAGGAAAAGGAGCTGCAGTGCTGAAATCTTGGATTCAAAGCAGCACAACATGGGATAGCACCCGCGGCAACAAAGATCACATCAGATTTGTTTCAGTGAAGAGGAGCCTATCGCTTACTAAATTACAATGTGCAAATTAAAACTCAACGCCCTTCACACGTGGTGTGCTACTGCTGGATGCAGCACTAGTGACATCATGGTTACCACCGCAAAATGCTGACATTTCACCTGGTGATTGCAAGATTT
Source organism: Neoceratodus forsteri (assembly GCA_016271365.2). Classification (NCBI taxonomy): domain Eukaryota; kingdom Metazoa; phylum Chordata; order Ceratodontiformes; family Ceratodontidae; genus Neoceratodus; species Neoceratodus forsteri. The sequence continues at coordinate 49,835,226 of CM028137.1, forward strand.
CTTCAGAGCTCTGAATAGACCTGGTAGCCACCAGGTGGAATGTCAGCATTCTGTGGCAGTAGCAGTGATGTCACTAGTGCTGCATCCAGGGGTAGCACACCACGTGTGAAGGGTCTTGAGTTTTTATTTGGACATTGCAATTTTATAAGCAGTAAGCTCTGTTTCACTAAAACTGTTTTGGTATGATTTTTGTTGCTGTGGGCACTATCCCATGGTGTGCTGTTTTTTAGATCACTCTGCAGATCCCTGAGTCTCTAGGTGGAGGCGTTGTCTGCTGCTGATAGTTAATAACTTGTTTAACCTTTTTACCCCTGCTTGTGTGTGTTATGTTAATCCCTGTTGTTTTTTCAGAGCACACTGATGACCTCTGATTCCCCAGGGGGAGGTGTTGTCTGCTCCTGGCACATATTTGTATTGCACGCCTTTTTACATTTTGTCATTTTTCATCCCAAATCAAATTACAATTAGCATATAAGAATGACGGAAATTAGATATTCTACTAAAGAGAGAGGTGCAGGGGAGGCAGAAAGGAAGTGTTCAAAATCTGTAGGTCAAAATAGTGTTGCGGTTATAAAACTATGTCTGTGGCAACATGTTCTGTAGGCTCTGGAGCTGGTAGTAGCAAAGGAGGAGTTAGCGGTGGTGGGATTAGTGTAGCCAGATTTTTCTCTGCCACATCTCTGTCAGCCATGCATGTGGAGGATGGGGGAGGTGACAAGAGAAGCATCAGTAAACAAGGAACAGTGATCGAAGAGGAGGAGGAGGTTGGTGTCCCTGTGGCTGCTTGTGGTTGTGGTGCTGAGTTGGATAGCATGGAGCTTGAGTCAGTGGTTGAGGCAGGAGATCTGGAAAATGTGCATCACAGTCAGGCTCTTGATGATGAGCTGGTCAGAGAGCCTAGGGACAGTGATGATGAGGAGGAGGAAAGACCTGTGGTGGAGGAGGAAGATATCAGTAGCTGTACTGAAGATGACTTGTTGGATCCCCATGGGAGCCTGAAGAGTAAAAGTGTAAGGGTGGTGATGCAGATGATGCCAGAAACATAGAAATATAGAAATAGTTGGCAGAGAAGGACCGCTAGGCCCATCTAGTCTACCCGTAATCCCTACACTAGTTTGTGGCCCCTGACCCTACCTGGTCAAGGGCTTTCACCCCTACTACTCACATCTAAGATTCCATTATGCCTATCCCAGGCATGTTTAATTCTCTCCACTGTGCTTGCTCCCATCACCTCCTGTAGCAGACTATTCATGTGTCCATCACCCTCTCCATGAAGAGAAACTTCCTCACATTTCCCCTTAGCCTGCCCCCTTCAAATTTTATATCATGCCCTCTCATTCTTGTACTCTTTCTGTACTGGAAGATGCTCTCCCCTGCACCTTATTTATGCCCTTAAGGTACTTGAATGTTTCCATCATGTCCCCCCAATCTCTCCTCTCCTCTCCTCCAGTGAGTACATATTAAGGTCCTTTAATCTCTACTCATATATTTTCTGGTGCAATCACTGTACCATCTTAGTCACCTCCTCTCTGGACTGCCTCCACTCCATCAATGTCCTTATGAAGGTGGGGCCTCCAAAACTGCACACAGTACTCTAGGTGAGGCCTCATCAGCGTTTCATACAATGGCATCACTTCCTCACACCTTCTGCTAGTGATACCTCTGCCTAAGCACCTCAGCATGCCACTGGCCCTCCCTGCAGCCTTAGTACTCTGCTTAGACACCAGAGGTCATCCGAGATGATAACCCCCTTTCTTCCTTGGGACATTGTTTAGAGTGATCAGACTACCAAAGTTCCCCCACTAATATTATTAATGATTTGAAATCATCTCAATAAACACAAATTTCCACCTCTTCCCCTCAGCTGTCCAACTCCTGTCAAAATGGTAAATCAAGGGTTACGAAATCCCTAGTTTGGGATATTTATCTACTTGACCCAGCTGTTGATGCAGTCTACATCTGGCAGCTATGTCAAACATGAGTTAGTAGGGGGAAATGGCAGCCATATGGGCACTGGTGGGCAACACACACACCTGAAGAACAGGCACCTGTTACTCTGACCCACCACGAGGTCAGTTGAGCACAAGAGAAAATGGGAGGGGTGTTTGTGTAGGGCTGCCAACTAGCTCATATATTGGATATAAATTACTGCACTCCAAAGCATTTCACAACCTGCAGGCTTTATGCAATTTTTAAAGTGATATTTCTTGTAGTAGATCCAGAGTAGCTGACTAGAATCACCTGCCTGGGGCTTTGACTCTATCTGGGTCACCATCAAGGGGTGGGTCTGATAGTGTTGAAAAGGGCAGTCACCGAGGCACCAGTGGGTAACACACACACATACACACACACACACACACACACACCTGAAGAGCAGACAACTGTTACTCTGACATCAACATGAGAAGGAAGCTAGTGCAGGTGGTCCCTGGCCCTCATCATCATCATTAGGCAAGGCAAACAGAAGTAACAAGGTAATAGACCAAGTGTACAGAGGGGAAAGAGAGGAGGACTACAGAGAGGAGGAGGAGAAGGATTCTGTGGGTCTGCCTAGTACTGGGCATAGCAGCAGTGGTGGGTTGAGTAGTACCACTCAGAGTCAGAAAAGCACAGTAACACCTTTGCAGAAAACCCCCAGATTCACTGGTGTCATTCAAGCAGCAGCAGCACATGAATCACTAGAAGTCAAATACTAACCCCCAACAATGCTGCCACAATGACTCCAGCTGTTTGGAGGCCCAAACCCAAGAAAGGTCCACCATACACTGCATAGCATGTTTGATCATCACTCTAAATTCACTCCCAGTCATGCTACTGCATGTGAGCTAAATGCAACAACTGCAGAAATGCTGACAATTGATCTACTGCCATTCTCTTTTGTTGAGAATGTTACATTTTGGAGACTGGTGGCCCATACCTGTCCCAAATGGCAGATTCCATCAAGAACATATTTTTCTACACCTGCCATTCCTGAACTCTATGGGACAGTGTTACAGATGGTAAACTATGCCCTGAAGCATTCTACAGCTCCATATATACATCTGAGCATGGATGTGCGAATCAGTGGCCAAACAGCTGGTAGCTCCTATGTATGCATTATAGCACACTGGGCATTGATAACCTGAGGTAGTATTTGACTCAAAGTGTGGGAAAAATTGTACTAAGCTCAAATATGGTGGTAGCACCACTCTGGGCATTCAACAACATGCCATGATGACAATGAAGAGTATACATGGATCACACATAGGTGAGAAAATGCTGGAAGTGCTCCTTACTGAGGCTGATAAATGCCTTCACCACCATTCATTGAAAGCAGGTTTGATTGTGAGTGATAATGGATCAAATGCTGTGAAATGCATCAGTAATGGGGGGGGGGGTTCTCAGTGTGCCATGCCTGACACACTGTCTTAATCTCATTGTGCAGGAGTTTCTAACTCATCCTGATATCAAGACCATGTTGACTGTGGCCTGTCACATCTGTGTCCACTTTGCCCATTCTGGAAAGGCCCAAGACCAGCTCCATCATCTGCAAATACAAAAACAAACTGCCTCAGCACTGCATGAAGCTGGATGTTGTCACCAGATGGAACTCAACACTGTACATGATCAAGCAGTTGCACAAGCAGTCTTAAGCCATATCTAAATATCTGCTGCTACATACAAACCATGACAGAGCTAGAGTATCCATGTCTCTGACAACAGAGCAGTGGCACCAAATGTACCACCTGATCATGATTCTCAGGCCATTCAGACATGCAACTCAGGCACTAAGTGGGGCACTGCCTGTATCAGTCAGTCAATTTCACTTCCACATGTGCTGAGGTAGACACCAGTGAAGGTTTGGCAAGTGGAAAAGCTGGGGAAGTAGTCCAGGATCTGGCAGCTTGACTTCAATGTCAAGAAATGCAAAGTTATGCATATTGGGGCCAAGAATCCCAGAACAGAGTACTACCCGGGTGGAGTCCGAGTGTCTGCATCAGAGGAGGAGAAGGACCTTGGAGTGATGATCACTAGTGACCTGAAACACTCCATGCAGTACAAGAAAGCAGCAGCAAAGGCAAACAAGATGCTGGAATGCATATCTAGGGGGGATTAATAGTAGGAGAGAGAGGAGGTTATACTGCCCATGTACAGGTCACTGGTAAGGCCGCATCTAGAATATGAAGTTCAGTACTGGTGCCCACATCTCAAAAAGGACATTAACCTGCTGGAGAAGATCCAGAGGAGGACTACAAAGATGCTAGCCAGTCAGCATGGTAAGGGCATATGAGGAGAGGTTTAGGGCACTGAACATGTACTTCCTAGAAGACAGGAGAGAGAGAGGACATGATTGGGACATTCAAGTACTTGAAAGGGATGAATAAGGTTAATAAGGAGAGTCTCTTTAAGCTGAGTGGCAACCATAACATGAGGGGGCACATTCTAAAGCTGGAGGGTAGGAGGTTTAGGAAGGAGGTCAGGAAGCACTTCTTCACAGAGAGAGTGGTGGACACTTGGAATGCACTGCTGGAAGAGGTCATCTCATTGAAGACAGTGGGCAGCTTTAAGAGAGGCTGGGATAGGCATGGGGGAAGGTAAGGATCATGGGTAGGGAAGATGGGAGGAGTGGAGAGGGAGGGCAGAGACATTAGCTCAAGTTGTGGACCCTGCAATATGAGCAGACTTGATAGACCAAATGGCCTTCTTCTTCTGGCTTCTTCGTATGTTCATATGTTCGTATCTAAGTGCTGGAGGCAGGTGGTGACACTGGAAGTTGTGCCTAAGTGAAACATATTCGCCAGGTCTTAGACTGCAATACACATATTTCTGACATTCTGTGTCTGAAGATTTCGGGATTGACACCATGCTGGACCCAAGCTATAAACATGGACTGTCATCAGTACTTGAAGGTGGTCATCATCAGGTCCAAAAGTTGACCAGTCTTCTTATAGTAAGGCTACATGGGGCACAGATACTAACGACACAATTATCTAAGGCACAAAATCAAACTCCACGGAGACTGTGTGTTGCTTCCACCACCTAACATAGGAAACGGGCTGAGAAAAAATGAAAGTTAAAAGAGAAGCTGCCAAATCCCATTTGGGATGTCTTAGATCAGGTAGAAGTTGAAGCCATGGAAGAAAAGGAGGAGGAGGCTGATGAGGCAGCAGGACTGCAGGCAGTGCAACACATGATAGATGCATACTTGGTGGACACAAGGCACCTTACCACTGTCCATGATCACTTGCTATACTGGAGCATCAAAGTCACTGAGTGGTCAGCATTGACCTTGGTTGCAATGAAATACCTCAGCTGCCCACCCTTAAGTGTCAGTGTAAAGCTTGTATTCAGTTTGGCTAGGATCATTGTGTGAGACAGGTGCACCAATCTTTCATCAAAAATGTTGGCTTGCTCGCATTTATTAAAATGAATGAGGAGCACATTCACACACAAGACAATCATGTTCATGTTCCTACCTCATGGAGGTTGTGGTGGTTGTGATGAAGATGAAGAGCAATGTGTTGTCGGCATTAGCAAATTATATTCTACCACCAAGGTGGATGAAGCAGTAATGGAGAGAGAATTCCCTTCTGGAGACTGCTCCAGTCTAGAATACCGTGAGGGCTGCTTTCTCAGTTAGGTGGAAGCATGAAAAGATGTGTTGATTCCCACCTTTCCACATATCAGTATGATCATTCACTTTATGATTCACAATTCTGTTGCTTTCATTTTACTTTTCCCCATCCCCAATAGTTGTGCTGCAGTTGCCTTGTTCCTAATCGATTACCTGCCTCCACCACCTGAATGTGACGTCTAGAGAGAATGCTTGCTGCAGCCAGCAAGAGACAGCACTGTCTCCTTCTCCTCCTGTGGCCTTCTTGGGACCTATACAGCCACAAACAGTATGGGCCACCACTTCCACACTGATGCAAAAATTGTCCTGACCCTGGGGAATACTGTTTGGCTTTGTTCTATGGTACAGTTACAAAACTCTCTAACTTAAAAACTCATATAAATGAATACAATGTTCGCTCTGAAATAATAACTACTGGATTCGGAAATGGCAATCCATATTATGTGGAGCAGCTAAAAACATTTTGCAGAGAATCCAGAATTGATACGGGGGATGGTGGCATCACAACTCTGATGCAGCAGTCCAATCTGGAACTGTACGACAGGATACTCAAGCAGACCCACCAGCCAGCCAGCTCACCAAGGCAGCAAGACCTCAGCTCCAGCAAGGCCTGTCTTTGTCTGCTGTGATGGTAAGTCACTTTCACTGTTGCGCATATTTCTTATCCTCAGTGGTGGTGGGTGACTCCAGTCTCCAACCTCACAGAGGACAAAATACCTTACACTTTACTCATCAAGACTTTAAAATGCTTTTCTTTTCTTTCTTTCTTTCTTTCTTTCTTTCTTTCTTTCTTTCTTTCTTTCTTTCTTTCTTTCTTTCTTTCTTTCTCTCTTTCGTCTCCCTGTAGGTTTCACCATTCACATGGATGACTGACGAAGGCAGTATTAAAGCCAGACATCCCTCAGGAAACAGAAAGGAGATATGTGATGTCTTCCTGCACCATCTCAGTGGCATGCACCAGCCAATAAACAGCACAGCCTGCAGCACTACTGTAAGGTAAGTATCACTGATTTTTTTTTTCTCCTTTTTCACAGGTACAGTACAGTACACAGTGTGCCACGGTAGCCAAAGTGAGCCTAAATAATTTATCTTTTTTCTTCACAGGAGACAGGTATAGTAAGACAGGAAGTCAACAACAGTTATACTGTGCGGTCATCACAGTGGCCGAGTAGAGATGATGCAAAGTTTTATTCCGCCTGTGAAATTCGATCGAAGTCGTTAAATTCACCTTATGAAAAATTTAGTGAAATTGCCTTTTAATGACAAAACTTTGCATATAGGCAGTCCAGATAAGAGTAGCGATTGCCAAAACAAGTAGCGGAATGGGCAGGCTAGGTGGGCTGTATGGTCCTTATCTGCTGACAGATTCTATGTTTCTATGTTTCTATGTGTAACTTCGATGTTAACTTAGACTGTTAACTTCGACTTTTGTTCCTAACTTCGAAGTTCTTGGAAAAAAAGTGTTTGTCATATGATTCACATTCTGCATGTCACATGGGAGACCCCAGTCAGGCAGGAATCAGTATAATTTCGCCATTCAGAGCTGAGTGAAGCAACAGACAGCAGCACATCTCCGAGCTACCTAGCAAACCAACCCTATTTAAAATATTTAATTTTATACATTTTCTTATTTTATTTTCACCTTTCTGTGTCTGTCATTGATATCTTTATTTATCTTTATTTTGCACTGAAAAATTTTGTTAGTGTATATGTGTATTGGTTAGTTTAGAAAGTGTAGGGTGTGTAGTGTGTGTGTGTGTGTGTGTGTGTGTTCCTTTTTCTCATTTTATTTTTTTTGTTTTAAGTGGAGAGAAGTGGTAAGGAGATCAGACAGGATGGGGCAGCTGGGATTAGGATCAACAGGATAGCATTTGGGAAAGGAGTGAGTGAGCCCCCCCAAAGATCAGGATGGGAGTTCTGCTGCTCCATTGCAGCAGAAGCAGCAGGAGCAGCAACAGCAGGATCCACAGGGGCCCCCCAGCAGGATCCCATGGTGTCTATCTCAGTCCCAAGTCCCCCTGTTGCCAGTGCCGCCCCCAGCAGCTCAACCACCAGTGGCAATATCCATCACCCTGCCACCATAGCATCTGGTTCTCCTCCCTTCCTTGAGTGATCTGATGTGGTGGAGTTCTTTGATGTAGATTCTGCAGTTGAATCAGTGGCCATCTGCAAGGTCTGTGGTCACACTGTAAGGTGGGTGAAACAAGGCAGCCATCTTGGGACCGGCAGTCCACAGAAACACCTCTGGATCCACCACCTGGCAGAGTGGCAGGTGAAGGAGCGTTAGGTGGGTGGAGCACAAGTGGTGGTGAAAGAGAACAGCATGAGGTGGTCCATCATGCTGCTGTGAGTTGGCATGGTGGCTGTAGGGAGGAATGCAGCAGTCATCCACCACAGACAAGACAGGCAGCAGTGACAGCAGGTGATATGGATCTCACTGCACCACCAGACAGAGGGATGTGGTGGTACTGTGGGATGAGGTGCAACAGCTGCACCAGAACTTCAAGTCAGTTTCAGCAGAAAGTGAGAGATTGGCTGGACAATGTTATGTCTAGTCATGAGAAGATTCTCACTGTCCTGTCAGAGGTGCATGGCGGTGGTGGTCCTGGCACAAACAGTGGCAGCAGCGGTGCTGTGTGATGAGTCTGACAGTGTGACTGGTGTCATCATGACTCATGCTGTGTTTTTGTGACATTGGCAATTTTATTATTTGTTGTTTATTTTTTCCATGCTATAACCCTATTTATCCCCCTGTTGTGTACACACCCTGCCACCCCAAAAAATGTGTAAAAAAAAAAAAATCATTCTTTTCTCTCTATACTTAATCTCTATCCTCTTTTTAATTACTGTCAAAAATATATTTTTAAACTTTTTTGTGTTACTATTATAAGTTGTTGAGGTCCATATTTCATTCCATCCTTTCACTTGCTCAATCCCTTAATTTTATCCTCATGTACAGTTAAGCATTCATCTTTCTATGATGACCATGGCCTGTCCCTTTCCCGTTCTGTCTTTTGTTTAAAGGAACTGTCTAAGGTTTCGGTAATGACATTTTAAATATATATGAACATATGAAATTGCCAGCAGAAACAGGCCTCATGGTCTATCGAGTCTGCTCGATTGTGCAGCTAGTCCCTCAACTTGCAGCTGCCCCACAAGCTCATTTCCTTCTTCTGGGGATAGCCATTTGAGCACAGAAAGGAATGTTTTCCTTAAGTCAAGTATGGGAAGGGAGGGATCAAAAATTGTGCTGAAGAGATGGACAGGCAACCCCTTCAGTTGCTGACCTGCCGGCCCTACCCCCATGCTCAGGAAGTTTGTGATGTCTAACCAGGCAGAACACAGGAGTGTGCCACATAAAAGTCAATGGCTGAAATTTTTGAAACAGTTTTATGTATGTTAAAGCAACCTTGGTTTTAAATAAAAGACATTGCTCAAGCAATAGGGCCCCCTGTTAGTTGGGCAGTGACTTTCATTTACTGTATTTCACTGTTTAGAAGCTGCAGCTTCTATTACATTATTTTATTTTGAGTCGTGGCTTCTAAATGGGGGCGTCTTCTATTCAAGGGTGGCTTTAATTCATAAGCTGCCATCCAACTTCCTTATTTTATGATAGCTTCACTCCTGGTGTTCAAATGTAAACTTGCCTCTTGTTAGATAGAAATAGTATTGAGAACTGAGAACTGCACTAACTGTAAGAAAACTAGTAAATACTCTCTGAGTCCCGACTGGTTAATCTTCATGTCCTCACCCAAGCGGCCATCAGCTTTAGTTGTTCTGAGGTGTCTCTGAGTTGTGTAAATTACAATAATTTGGAAATCTCCCACATCAACAGCTTAACTGTACAGCAGTTTATTGGAAACACCACTTTAAATATGGTCTTTACTGGTACTTACAGTTCTCTATGCCCGCTTTTTGCTTGCATCTCACTCGATCCACCACCTGAAAGTATCTCTGCCTCTTACTGCCTGCTATAACTCTGACCATGTGAACCCCAATCATTCTCTTTTCATTCATAAAAAATAAACAACCTTCTCTGTCAGCTACATATAAAGCTGAACAAGAGAACTAAATGGAAGTGCAACCACTTTGTCCAACTGACCACATTACCGATTTCACTGTTTCATCCCCATTTAGAAGCCGTGGCTTCAAAACGGGGGCATCTTTTATTAACAATTTTTTTTTCACTGCCGCTTCTAAATGGGGGTGGCTACTAATCGGGGGTGGCTTCAAAATGGTGAAATACAGTATATCAATGGTTCCTTTAGTATATACAGCATCAAACAGTTCAGAAAATGTCCTCCTTTGACTTCCAAGTGGCACACCCCTTCCCGCTGCTTGGTTAGACATCACAAAACATCTGAGTGAGGTGCTGGGCCAGAGCCAGCTGACCAGGAAGTGGAAGACTTCAACTGGCTATCTACTCAGCAAAATTTTCAATATCTTCCCATCTGTAGTGAACTTAATGAAAAAAAATAATTTCTGTGCCCAAATGAGTGTTGATAGGATAAGGTAATGGACTAGTGTATTTTAAAAGCCATTACCAAAATCTTAGCCATTCTCTTTAATCTTTACACATGAACCCCTTTACTTCCTTTTGTTTGTAGTGATTCATGTGTCCTCTCACTATCCACAAATGTCAAGTATTGTACACAGTAATTGCAAGGGAAGATAAAAATGATTCTGGTACTTACGGGTTGAGGGCCTGCCACCACCACCACACCACCGCCACCACTGCCACCTCTATGCCAGTCAGACATGAAAAGTTGTGTCCCCAGAGAGAAACCACTAAATACTGTTCCTGCACATGCCAGACAAGGCATTGAAAATCACATGAGAAAATTGCAAGGTAAGATAAACATGATTCTGTTAGTTATGAGTTGAGGGCCTGCTACCTCCACCCCACCACCACCACCACTGCTGGCACCTCTATACCAGTCAGACATGAAAACCTGTGTCCCCAGAGAGAAACCACATTCCTTAGGTAAATATTCTTCCGGCACACACCAGACAAGGTGTTGAAAATCACATGAGAAAATTGCAAGGGAAGAGAAACATGATTCTGGTTGTTATGGGTTGAGGGCCTGCCACCACCACCACCACAACATCACTACCACCGCTGCCACCTCTATACAAGTCAGACATGAAAGGTTGTGTCCCCACAGAGAAACCATATTCCTTCTGCTGTTGCATTGCCCATAAAAGTTGGAAAAAACAGCATTAGAAAAATTGAAGAGAAGCTAAAAGTTGCTGTGTAGTTCTGCAAGGCTGAGCTTTTATCATCCCATCCCAGTAACACCACACAAATATCAAGTTGCTGTGTTGACAGTGAGAATGGAGGGCATAGCCTAAGGAAAGAGTGCTTTACTGCTACAGTGATATGGACTCTTGCTCGCTGCAGAATTGGAATTATGATGCTGACACATAATGCAAATGTATTTTTTTTATTTCTTTATATTGGGGACAGGTTACTGCTACCCGGTCAAAGGCTAATATGTTCACACTGCTCTTTCATTTAGTTTCAGTTATGGGTGCTGATGACATCATGCTGCTGCTGCCGGACAGATACAATATAGGTGTTGTTTTTCACATTTCCCAACCAAGAAAGTAAGTGTTTTTTTTTTGGGGGGGAACCTCACTTCTGTGCCATTGATACATTGATTGTAAATCACTGTCTCTGCTCTTCTTCATTACAGGTATTCCTTGTGCCTGTAATTTTTGCCAGTGAGGGGCTGGATTCCATGAGCAAATGATGACTGACTAACCCAGGGCCATGGTGAGTACCATCCAGCTGTATCTGTGGTATTGCACCTTGCAAGGTAATTACTATTTCATTTACCTTTGAGGAGGTGTGGGCATTTTCAGTGTAAATTGTGCCTGATGCAATAGTCAATATTTCCTGTTGCTGTTGTTATAATTTCAGGTACAGTACTTTCCAGAATGTGTCTGTGCTGCTGCCTGCTGTTGGATACTTGAGTTGACAAAACTGAGAAGATGGAGATGGCTTGCTTGACTGGTGATGCACCGGGTTGGGTGCCAAACAGCTTGCTTGACTGTGCCATTAATGTGGTGTTCCTTGACTGGGCATTGCCAATAGTATTCACAGGTACTGCACGACACACCTCATTGCCTTTTTTGTTTTTCATGACTCAGGTAGCAATCACACTTTCACTTGGGGTGGTACTCCTGCTGCTAGGACCACTACTTGTCCCACTTCCAGAATCCTCCTCATCCAGTACCACATACACATCCTCCTGTGTGCAGTTCTGGAGACCCCATCTCCACAAGGAAATAGACAGGATGGAGGCTGTCCAGAGGAGGGAAACTAAAATGGTGCAGGGTCTGCACCAGAAGACATACAAAGAGAGGCTAAAGGAGCTTAATATGTATACACTCAAGGAAAGGAGGGAGGGGGGACATGATATAAACTTTCAAGTACCTCAAGGGAATCAACAAAGTCCAAGAGGGTAGCATATTTCAGAAAAAGAGATGTGCAAGAACAAGGGGGCACAATTTGAAGATAGAGGGGGGGATGGATCATAAGTAATGTGAGTAAGTATTTTTTCATGGAGAGGGTTTTGGATGCATGGAACAGCCTTTCTGAAGAGGTCATGGAGTCAAAAATAGTGGGGGATTTCAAGAATGCATGGGACAGACATAAATCAATTCTAGTGGTGAGTAGGAGGAAATAGGCTCTTGTTAACTAGGATCTGCAGCTTATCCATTAGGCAGGGAAATGGACAGACTAGGTGGGCCAAGCGATCCTTATCTGCCGACACATTCTATGTTTTTACTCCTCACCTGCACCTCCATCTCACTCATGTAGTGCCTGGTGTATTTGGCTTACATTGCCCACTGATTTGGATGGACCAAAAACAACTGACACTGGCTACCTTCAGGTATTGATGCCACCAAATTGGGTGCCTGTTTTAAAGGTGTGTGTGTTGCCCACCCATGCTGAGGAGACTACCCTTCTTACCTCTACTTACTTGGGTTTGACACAGTTGGCAAGTTGCCACTGTCTCATCAGATGGGTCCAGTACATAAAAATCCAACACTAGGGATTTCTGGGGCCTTGTATTTACCTGGTGCCAAGATGTCTTGGATAGCAAAAGAGAACATTTTCTCTTCGTTACGTTGTGGGGTGACTCAAAAAATGGCAGAAACAGAGTTGGGGGGTCTTTTCCATGATTTTATAGCAATTAAGGCAACAGGAAAGACATGTTCTATGACACCCTGTTTTGGCCATTTCTTTTCAGGCTCCCATGAGGGATCCAAGTCATTGTTTGTTTTAATGTTAAATTGTAAGTATTTATGTCATATCCCTCTATTGTTTATGTATTGTTTATTTATTTATTTGCTTATGTATTTATGCCTTTTTGTAACAAACAGGTGCACCTTGTGAAAAGGTATTCATAGCCCTAATGGTGTAAATTCTGTATAAATAAAATTTACTACTGCCACATCTGACACATCATCCACATCATAGTCTGGGAAATAAGCTGGCATTCTCATCATCCTCCACAGGTCTGTCCTCCTCAGTAGCAATAGGCTCTGTGACAGGCACAGGCAAGCATTAATAGAATTTTGTCCACTTTTCTCTGGTGGGGAAATTCACACAGGAAAGCCTTTAAAAAATTAACGGCATCAAAACATGAAGGGGATCTTCATCTTCCCAATGTTTTATTTTTATTTAGAGATTCATTGCACCCAATTTTATCAGTGGTTTAGAGACCCATTAGACAATGTTGCCTCTGGCTATGTACCCCAGTGGTTAGAGACTGAAAAATATTATTGTGATTTTTTTGCATCTTAATATTAAGGCTCTTGTCCACACTCTTTGTCAAAATCTCCCCCGAATGTTGAACAATACCCCAAGAATAGGATCCCTCCGAGCTCATACTGTAGGCAGCTATACTGTGTACCCCACTGTCCCTGTGAGTGGCACTGTATACATCTACTGATCACTCCTCTGCCTTGGCTACCATGTGTCTTTGTGAATGCCATCTGTTTATTTGGCTGGCTCAGGTGCATAGCTGTGTGACCACATTACCTTGCATTTGCACACAGTTTACAGGCTTTTGTGCATAGGGCCCATTGCTACTATAGGCCTTGTTACATTGGCTGATAGAGTGAGTTACTAATGATGACTCCCAGATCCTCTCCTCTGCCATAGTGCTCAGTTGAACCTCTCCCATCCAGTATGTTGTTCTTTATTTTTGACTAGGTGCATACAGTAATTGTGTATTTTTTGATATTGAATTTTATCACCAAATCCTTAGACCACCTGTCAAGCCTTTGTGGATGCTGCTACATCTCCTTGATATCTTCATCAATATCTACCCTATCATTGGCAAAAAATATTAATAATCAAGTTAGCCAGCCTGGGAGTGGGTCCCAGGGTGGTAGCCTCGGTAGCAAACTGGCTGCACAACAGGACACAGAAGGTAATAGTGAATGGAACTCATTCCGAAGAAAGGGGGGTTACTAGTGGAGTACCTCAGGGCTCAGTACTGGGTCCAGTCCTCTTTAACGTCTTTATAGGTGACATTGCAGAGGGTCTGGAAGGAAAGATATGTCTCTTTACAGATGACACAAAGATCTGTAACAGAGCTGATACACAAGGGGGGTAGAAAGGATGAGAAGGGACTTGGCAAAGTTGAAGGAATGGTCAGACGTATGGCAACTTTGATTCTATGCAAAGAAGTGCAAAGTAATGCGCCTGGGAAACAAAAACCCAGGAGAAGAGTATACAATGGCAGGGGAGGTACTAACAACAACAACAATGGAAAGGGACCTAGGGGTAGTCATATCAGAAGACCTAAAGGTGGGTAAGCAATGTGAAAAGTCAGTAAGGAGAGCCAGGGGGATACTGGGATGCATAGGGAGGGGCATCACAAGTAGAAAAAGGGAATTGGTTATCCCTCTGTAGAGACAGTTGGTGAGACCCCATATGGTGTACTGCATGCAGTTTTGGAGATCCCATCTATGCAAGGACATAGACAGGATGGAAGCAGTCCAGAGGAGGGCAGCTAAAATGGTGCAGAGTCTGCATCAGAAACCATATGAAGAGAGACTGAGAGAGCTTAATATGTATACCCTTGATGAAAGGAGAAACGGGGGACATGATAGAAACTTTCAAGTACCTCAAGGGAATCAACAAAGTCCAGAAGGGTAGCATCTCCTAAATTAACCTCCATAGGTGTAGTCCCTTTTGGTTGATACTATTGTACTGCATCTCTGCTGTGCAGTCATGACTAGTTAATGGGTGTGTGGATTTTTTCCTCTTTTCTATCCCTGGTCTTCCTCTCTCAAGACCCAGTATCCCCTTTAGCTATGACACTCTCTGAGGCGATGGGGGGGTGATAGGGTGGTTTGGGAGGGTATTATTGGGGGGGTTTATTGTTCCCGCTTAATTTAGTGAGTTTTGTACACATCGTCAAGTGTTACATTCTTGATCCGTGTATTGTATGGACAGATAACCTTCATTCCATGTATTTTTGGTTTTATAAAAAATTTAATAAAATTTAAATTTCAAAAAAAAAGAAGGGTAGCATCTTTCAGAAAAAGAGATGTGCAAAAATGAGGGGGCACAATTTAAAGATAGAGGGGGGGACGACTCAGGGGTAAAGTGAGGAAATTCTTTTTCACAGAGAGAGTGGTGGACGCATGGAACCACCTTCCTGGGGAGGTCGTGGGGTCTAAAACAGTGGGGGAATTCAAACATGCATGGGACAGACATAAGGCAATTATAGTGGGGGGTTGCAGGAAGTAGGCTGTTGGTTAACTAGAATCTGCAGCTTATCCAATAGAGAGGGAAATGGGTAGACTGGGTGGGCCAAGTGGTCCTTATCTGCCATCAAAGTCTATGTTTCTATGTTTCTATAGAGCATTATGTCATGTATGAAAAGATAAAACCTGTCATGGGACTTTGCTCTGGGGGGTTTTCTTCTACCACCAGCCCCTCCATAGAGAATAAGCAGTTGTGACATGGTAGCAGATATGGGGGAATGGGAAAGGGTTTGTAGATCATTGTGAGCTGACAGGGTAGGAGGACAAAGAACAAATAAAAAACAAAAACAAGTTTATCTCTGCTGTCACCGACAATTATAGGATGAGTGCTGGGCTCCAGTATTGAAAAAAATATCAAAATTATCAACAACTTTGTTATTGGCTTGAGTTGCAGAAAAACAGGACACAAATGAATGGCTATTTCACTCAAATTACTGAGACACTCTTTCCACTCAGATAAATAATGGTCATCTTTTCATCTGATGTAATGATTCTGGGAGTGCTAGGGTGTCTCAGACGGGCAGAACTTACACAGACCTGCTTTATAAATACTGGCTCAATATTTTTTGGTTGTTGTTGTTGTCTTTAATTTCTTGATAGATTTATAAATGGATAAAGAACAAGAAACTGAGTAATAAGTACCTACAGTGGCTTGCCATCAACAGCTCCAAATATCTTTGAACAGGCTTCTGTTTGAAGGACTTCTATGATTATGGTTCTCTGCAGTATTCTGCTACTGCTATTAGGGACTCATGTCACTTACCAGACTAATGAGACAGGATGTAAACTGCAGAGGCAGAAAATGGAGGCATTCTTCAGGACAGCAGACATCATAATTGGTGGGGTCTTCCCAGTTCATTTCCAGAATCTGTATCCTGATATTATGTTTACTGAGTATCCTGAGCCACAGCGTTGCAAAACGTAAGATTCAGAATTTCTTTCTGATGAAAATTAATCAATAAATATGCTACTATGTGGGAGAACATAATTATTTAGAGATTTTGTTAAGGTTGTAGAGAGAAATTCATATATTTTCTATTATGTATATTTACAGGGTATAATATGTACAGTACTGTGTCAGTAAACCTATGTACTTAGATAAAAAAGGGTGGATGTGCAGCAAAGGCACTTCTAGTCCACTCTCCACTATTCAGTGATTATCTGCTTGTCTTCTCATGTTCATCAACGCATCTATGCTGCATTTTGAAGCACTGGACATTTAGTGATTCAACAATATTTTAGGGCAGACTATTCCAGTACTTGACCACTCTCTGTGTACAAAGGAATCCTCTCTTGTTAGTCTTGTATGGTCTCCCCTGCATCTGTTTGTTGTGGACTCTAGTATTATATCCAGTATTCCTGAGGACAAAACCCAAATCTGGCAGTACAGTAGTTCTTAATTTTTAATTAGATTATACAATAAAACAATGTCTCCCCTTAAACATCTTATCTCAAGGGTATGCAGACCTAGTTGTGTCAGTCTAATTTTGTAACCAAAGGTGCACATCCATAAATAATTTCTGTAACTCTTCTCTGCACTTTCTCAACACTTTGTATGTCCCCCCCCCCCAAGTATGGTGACCAGAACTGGGAAAAATAGTCCAGCTATGGTATAGGCAAGAATCTGTAAAGTGGCAATATGATGTAATTCTGCCCATTAACAACATTTCTTTTGATACATACAAAAATTGTTTGTGCTTTGGCCACTGCTGTAGAGCTACTTGATGTAAAAGAGAAGTTTGATTGGATTATAACACACAGGTCTCGTTCCTCAGTGGCAGATTTGAACTCTACACCCTCCAGCTTTAAGGTGTAACATACATTCTTGATACCCATATGAATCACCAAACCTTAATAGGAGTTAAACTGCATCTCCCATGTTGTACTCAATGTGCAGGGATATCTAAATCTACTTGTATCTCTGTGTTATCAACTTGGTTGCTGGCTCTGTCCCCAATTTTTCTATTGTCAACAAGTGTGTTAACTATGTTATTTAATCCGTAGTAAAATTCATTGACATACATGTTGAAAAGCAGGCAGCCAATACTGAGCCATATGGTACACAGCTCATCACATTGACGTAATAGGACACAGCACTTCTGACCCTCACTCTTTGTCTTCTTCCTGTTACCAGTGACAGACCAATCATACCACACTGCTGTCAATATTGCCAGACAAGAATGACGTCCAGTGAAGCTATGTTGTTTGCTATCTACTAGCCCCTTTCTATTTCTATTTTCCAAAATATGGTCTATTAGTATTTGTTCCATAATTTGACCCAAGATGGATGTCAAGCTGATGGATCTGTAATTATTGATCAACTGCCTGTTTCCCTTTTTTGATAAGAGGGTAAATATGGCTTCTTTCCAATCATTTGGCCCATGGCCCATGGAGAGTGAAGCAATGAATATACCCCTCACTGAATCAAAGATTACATTTGTTAAACAGTACTAGGATGCTGTCATGTAGATGGCCACTTCACAGTGAGCTGCAGCAGCATTCTCAGTGTGTTTGTATGTTTCACATTAAGCTGTACTTACATTAAAAACCAAGGCAATAACTCTAACTTCAATTTTATTGAAAAATAAAAAGAGAGCATTTTTGAATGTTATTGATGCTGAAGAGTAAGTGACATGAAAAAGATGACTAGATACTTAGTTTGTGCATGCTGTAAGCTAGGAAAATATTGGGAGCAGGCAGTGATAGGGACATAGAGCTGCAGGCTGCCACCCATTGGTTCAAAAGTTGTGCTATTTTCTATGAGGGGGAGACAACTGAGCCACCAGGGCAGCGCAGTACAGGGAAGTAGGGAAGGAAGATCTACTGGATCACTGGGGAAACAGGAACATGATGGGCTGAGCAGGGATGGGGATGATGTCAGATGGTTGTGTGCATGAACAAACAAATGATGGAAGCACACAAAGGGCCTGCAAACAATATAAAAACAAAGGTGCAAACATAACTGAGAGCCCACAAGTTGAAATATGTGCTAAAAGCACTGTAAATGTATTTCTTTCCAGTGAAATTTAAGACAGGACAAAAGGTAAATCACTCTTCTTCAGTGTGCTCAGCTCAACCAGTACAGAGCAACCTTAACCATAATGACACGCAGTGTTTGCATTGGTATGTAGTGTTTGTGTTTACAAGCTGGGTGTTGGCAGAAAACCCATTTTGCACCAGTCAATTCAGTTAGCAATGCACCACAGATGCAGAGGGCATCCCCCATGAAGCATGCACCATCCTTTGTGCTGTTCCCAGCTGTGTCTGAGAATATTGTTAAAAAGATGACATCAGTCAGCTGTCCATGAAGAATGGTTCTGTTCATTATGCTAGTGTTCTTGTTTGCACAGCAATCCACAAGAGTGGGTTTTAAGCAGGCTAACTTGGCAACCAAAATATGACAGCATGCACGGGCCACCATTCCACATGGACAGCAATCTGTTTTATATAATATTTTGGGAAATGTAATATATTTTATTGATTTTAAAATGTAACATAACAATACAATAAACAACCAGCATTAAAGAAACAACCCCCAGCAAACCCACCCAAAAAGCAAAGTGAATAACATCAAACTAAATATAATCTAAAACCAGTGTAACCAAAGGATCCACTACATAAGTAAGATAACACAGACAAATAAAAAAAAGTGCCTAAGGGAAAAGACGTAGCCTTTTCACACTGGTGCTGCTCCAGCGCAAGTTAAGGCGTGTACAAGGAGTGCAGTTTACTCCATGTTCTAGTATATAATAAAAGCCTATTATGTACACTAGCTATTTCTTAATGAAGGTTAAATAAGAGAGATACAAAATAAAAGTTTGTTCTAACCAGTGAATAAGAACTACCTGCTTAACAGAGTGGGAGATTGAGACAATATGATATCTTTTCTCTTTCACAGCAACCCCACTGTAATCCCAACTATACTGTACAGATTTCAGGGGTGAAAACCCTGTCTGAACCAAAAAGAGGCTCTACAATAGATTTAATCAAGTCCTATAAGGGAGAAACTTTAGGGTACTCCCAGAAGAAGTGGAACAATGTGCCATCACCTTGCCCACATCTAGTACAACAGGAAGATTTTAATCTACCCATTTTAAGTAATTTGTGAAGTGTAAAATAGATATTATGCAAAATATGAAACTGGATAAAATGGAGTTTATCATGAGAAATGTAAATATGAAGGTCTTCACATATTTTGTTCCACCTAAAGAAATGTTGAGGGAAAACTGCATTCCAATATGGGGAGTTCCTCCTAGCACTAGCAAATAATCTGGAGACAAAAAGATAATGTAAACAAGATACTGCATGTGGCTGGGATGCCATTTCAGTGGCTGACTGTAGTAACTCACTGGAGTTTATGTCCCAAAGCAAAGAACCAAACCAGTGGCAAAGAACATGTCTAAGTCAAAATACTTTAAATACATATTTATTTTCCAAATGGTAAGTACAGTGGTAGTCACAGAAAAGTTTCACAGTACTAAGGTACACCTAGGTATACTGAGGCAGAATGAGGCAGGATTATATTACAGTCAATGCAAATTACCTCAGTGGTACCTCGGTGGTACCTCAAGGTAGGAAGCTTTTTTACAACTACCACTGTAGTGAGAATTTCCTGACATGATTTGAGGATTCCATCTTGGAGCAAGCCACAGACCCTTTACTGTAGCTAGCTGGGGTAGACAAGTTTCTGTCAGCAGTTTGCCATCTACTTATAATTAGGATTGTCAAAAATAGGCTGAGAAACATTCTTAAAATATTTATAGTTCATAATCATACATAGCTGAAGATGGACCCGTAAGGAAATACTTTACCTATAACAGTCTCAAAGATATACAGGAATGAACTTAGAGGGAATAAAAAGCATAGCTGAGAGAGATAGACCAGCCTTCCTGATCTGATCTATCTCAAGCTCAAGTCAAATAGGAATGTAGGGAGGAGTCAGCTTCTCCCGGATTTTGAATAGACCACCTGAGATATTTACTGGCATGACTGGCCAGATAGTAAACAGAAAAATGTGGGAGCCAGTGGCCACCTGATGCTGTAGGCACCGATAACTGATTATAAGATCTTTTCAGTGGCTTACCCATTCAGATAAAATAAAAAATCCTCATGTGTATACATTTAACCCATAAGAAAGGGAGCAAGACATTAAGCATATTTAGTGGATAAAATAAAAGGGAAGCACATTCATTTTAATAACATGTAGTCTACCCCATAGGGCCCAGTAAAGATTTCCATCTATTCAGATCCTGTTGGAAAAACATTAAACAAGTCATCAAAATTATTTTTTTTATTTATTAAAATCTCGGATTAAAACACCTTTGAGCAGGTGCGCTTTTACATAGCTTCCACATCAGTCAGATAAACAAGGTATTAACACAAAACAAGGGATGACAAACAAAGCATGGAATTTACAAAATACAGGCTAAGAAATTTAACTGGCATTGTACAATGTATGCCAGGAAGCAGATTATAACAGTAAGTGTAGGAGCACTCACTGAAACTATGTACAAAGTAAAATCAGCCAGGAGGCCTTGTCAAAACAATAAGAGAATAGAGGGAAGGAGGCGAGGAAGGGAGAAGGGGATGTGAGGAGGAGCATTGGCTAGGGAGGTAGCTGGGAAGGAGGACATATAGGGAGCTAGGATGTGGAAAAGAGTGTAGAGGGAGAGAGGTGGGGGAGGAGGAGTAGGAAATGGAGATAGTAGTTCTGAATGATAGTCAGGTGAAGCAGTGCTCGTTAAATGGGGCAGAGTAAAAGTGCTAAGGCAAGATGGTAGTGATGGGGATATGAGTTACTTAATGGATGCAAACACAATTGTTGATTGGAGTTAAGTATTGTCGGAGTTTATGTTTCAACCGGCCAAGCTTGGCTACTGAGAAAATGTCACAGTGTAGGGAGTTTAGCCAGAGCAGAGCTCTATAGGCGAAAGATCATTTTCCTTGGGTGGTATGGCAGCAGGGAACCAGAAAGATCTGATTTTTGGAGCACCTTATTTGATGAGGATAAAAGGAAGGGTGCAGAATTTCTTGAACCTCTGATGGTGTGAGTCAAAGGCTCACTTTCTTTGCAAGTAGATAAGTCTGATATTTGATTCTGTCTTTTAACTGAAGACAGCTTGTCTGAGCATAGAGGGTCGCAGTATGTATGAGTCTTGTAGTACCCAAGTAGGAGCCCACAGGCCTTATGCAGTGCCATGGATATGTCAAGGGATTTGTTGGTGGCAAAACCATAGATAACAAGCACATATTCAATGATGGAAGTGACAGCTGTGGATTGCTAACCTTAAAGCATCAGTGGTCAAGATATGTTTATGCCTGTGCAGCAATCCGGTTCATATGTTGACAGCTTTGGCAACATTGTCACTATGTTGAGAGTAGGATAGTGTGCTGTCTAAGGTGACCCCAAGGTATTTAAAATGCTGAATCTGCTCCAGGGGAGTATCCTCACAATCACTGATTGTCAGAGGGTGGGATCTATATTTGTTATGCGAGCCATAGCTCAAGTTCAACTTCAAGTTTATTGCAGGAAGACTCCATTGAGCAAGCTCATTCAAAAAGGAGGTCCTGAAGCATATACACAGACAAAGGGTCATTGATTAATACAGCAAACATAGAGTACAGGTATTTAAATTGCACACATAGTTCAGGAGAGGTGCCACATAGAGAGATACATCATTCTAAAACAGGGTACATTGGAGGAACATTTGGTACATAGTGTGCAAGCTGTAAAAGGTAGGATACATAAACTTAACACTGGTATATGCCATAAATAAGCATCATATAAAGATCATAGACAGGAAAGACAGGGTATATGGGGTAGGCAGGGTTAAGGGAAAGGGGATGGCTAGCAAAAGTTAGGAAGAGTAAGTATAAAGATGGGTGGCCAATGGGGGAAGAGTAGGGGAGCAGGTAGGGAAAAACTTGTAGTTTTAGTCATGGAATGCATTTTGCAAGCTATGAAGTTTTAGAACAGACAAGGACTAGTTCCAGTGAAGACGATAAGCAAGAGGCACACATAGGGGTAGGAGAAGGGCTTAAAAGCAGTTACAATAGCATAACCTTGGTCTTCTTGTAATTGAGAATGACTTTGAGTTTGTATCTATTAAACCATTCCTCCACATTAGCAAAACTGTGCTGAAACTGGTTCTCAAGAAGCTTGGGGTCGTGGTTGCTAATGAAGATTACAGCATCATCTGCGTACTGTAGGATGCAATCCTGACAGGAGCTAGAGAGTGTGTTCAGGAAGATGCTGAACAGAAGGGGACCCAAAATGGACTCTTGTGGGACCCCTGAAAGGACTGATAGTTTGTCAGAGAAGTTATTATTGATCTTCACCTGTTGTGAATGGTTGGATTGGTAACTTTTAAACCAATCTGTGGTTTCCTTTGAAAGTCCTTTGCAGGATAGACGTTTGAGCAGAAGTGTGTGATTTACTGTATCAAGGCTTTGGTAAGATCTATAAATGTTGCTCCAACTAGACAGCCCTGGTCAAGCAAGTTGTGTATGAAGCCAGAGAATTCAAGAAGTGCCATGGTGGTGCTGTGCCCCTTTCTAAACCCATGTTGTTGGGGGCATTGTAACTGGTAATTTTCCAGGTACTCAACTTGCTGATCTGCCATGATGTGTTCAAGGGTTTCTGAGAGAGGTGGGAGGATGGAGGTCGGTCTATAGTTCCCGTGCTGCACCCTATCACCACCTTTATACACAGGGGTCACCAAGGTGGATTTCCATTTGTCAGCGAATTGGGATAGCATTAGTGATAGGTTAATAATCATAGTTAATAGTGATATAATGTCCTCCAAGGTGAGGGTGACAAGTTTAAGATCAAGTATATCCCCACTGATTTCCCAAGGTCCTTTAGAATATAACTTCTAGATTCACTCACAGTAACAGCCTTGAAATTGAATGGTGGGTGTGCCAGAGGCTGGACCAGATTCTCTATATTGTCATTATTTGTGGAGACTTCAGAGAAGTCAGGGGGAAGGACATTGCTGAGGTCAGTAAAAGCATTGTTAAATGTACTAGCAATGGTTCTGGGGTCAAGTGTCAGAGTACCATCAATTCTGAGCATGGAAGAGGGCAATTTTGGATTCTTCCCTGCTGCGTCCTTGATGTTGCTCCAGAACATCATACCATCCCTCCAGGAGCTGGTGAACACTTCTTTCTAGTACCAGTTATTTTCTGTGTGGATGGCAAGGGTACACTCACTCCTGGCTTTTTTTTATAAAGCTGAATATCCACTGTCTGCCTGTGGACCTTGCCCATTCCCAGAGGTGATTTCTATTTTTCATAAAATCAATGCAACCCGGTGTGATCCATGTGTGGCAAGCGCCCTTGATTTTTATATTTTTTATAGGGGCATGGATGTCACAGGCGGCATTGAAGTGATAAATGAAATAATCAAATGCAGTGTTAAAGTCAACAGCAGAGTCAATCGGGGACCAATCTTATTTTTGTAGATGTAGTTTTAGTGGCTCAAGAGGTCCACGGATTAGGTCCCTACTTGTAATTGTTTTGGCTGGAGGCTTAGTGAATCTATTCAACCATTTACACAGGATAGGGGAATGGTCACTAATAGCATCTGGAAGTACAACTGCTTTTGATATGTGATTGGGGTGATTGGAGACTACTCAATCCAGTAAAGTGCTTGTCCCCATCCTGTAATTTGTTCTGGTTGGGGTCTCAACAAGTTGTGTGAAGTGTTCTGCAGATATAACATCCTTATAGGTGCTTGCTTCTGGGGAAAGCCAGTTCACATTGAAGTCTCTCAACATGATAATTTCAGAGCTGGAATTCAAGCTATTTATACAGTCCAAGACTAAGATTAGTCCTGAGACATTGTGTTTGAGTGCAATACAAACCAATGCCACAATGAGAGCTTTGTTATGTGTACCAAGCAAGATTTTGATGGCTAGTACCTGAATCATGTTCCCTAAGGTGGCCAAGGGCATAGCATGCCCCATGAGTGTGTCTTTTAGATATATTGCATATCCCTCTCCTCTTTTGGTATACCTTTCTTGCTTGAAGACAGTGTAACTTGGTAAGGAGATGGCAGCATCCTATACCTTGGGTCGAGAGCCATGTCTCCACAATTGAGAGAATGTCGGGATTAGTGGTAGGCAAAACAGCCGAAATTCACTACGCGAAGTGATTCACAGAGTAACGTGGAATCCACAAAGTACTCCGTAGTGCGAAGCGGCATACTTCTCATCATAATGGGGAATGAGAAGCCCATTGGAAACAATGACTTTGCGTTATTCCGCTTTCCCCAAACCTCTTCTCCAACAGTTTTAAGGAGAAGTACATTGAAATCAATGTACTCTGCCTCACTTGCCTTTGTTTTTGAGCTCCAAAGGTGAATTTTGCAGTGCTTTATGGGATTGCAGGTCACATGGACTCTAGATTGTTCTGCACAGCCTCAGTTCTGGGTAGTGTGTGTATAGTGGAAGATGGAGACAGTTTCTTCTCAGAGCTCTGCAATTCAAATCCTCTAAAAGCTGTTAAAAAAGTCTTTTTGAGCCATTTTCTTTGCTCACAATTTAGTACATCGATTATAGGAAACTCTCCTGTGCTCATATTATCGAGTGTTTATTGTTTGTGTGTGGATTAGGAATGTTAATTTAGAACAGTCAGTTTGTGTACTGTGAAGTGTGCTTTGGGGGAAGGGCATTTCTGTGGTGTAGGTAGATTAACTGGGAGAAAAAGGCAGTTTTTCTGTTTTGGTTACATTTTTCTTGTATTTATTTTATTTTATTTGATGTATTTACCTTTTATTGTGCCACACAGTAATTGCAGCAATGTGAACTTGCTATCCACAACACCTGCATGAATTTTTTTATACTGCTTTGTGGTATCTACTGGTAGTGGACTGTTACTGTCATGCACTACCCCCCTATCCCAACTGGCAAAATGTATTATTTTCCAGATTTCAATTTGTGACTTGTGAGCACTGGTTAGGTGTTGTTGTGCCTTTGTGTCTGCATCGCTTGAGTGTGCAGTGCAATCTTAATCTGTCTGTGTGTGTATAGTACACCATTAATTCTGGGAGACTTTGCATTTCTTGTCACACTCTCATTTCACTTTGTCAGCACTGGGGAATTTTCTGGACATAAGACAGTAGCATTTTTTGGATACACATTAATTCTGGTGACTGTGTGTGACCACTGCACACATGACTGAGTGCGCCATTAATTCTGGGAGACCTCGCATTTCTTGTTACGCTCTCATTTCACTTCATCAGCACTAGGGAATTTTCTGGACACAAGACAGCAGCATTTTGGAATGCACATTCATTCTGGTGACTGTGTGTGACTACTGCACGCATGGCATCTGAGTGCGCCATTAATTTTGGAAGACTTTGCATTTCTTGTGCTCTCATTACACTTTGTCAGCACTGGGGAGTTTTCTGGACACAAGACATGAACATTTTGGGGATGCACATTAATTTTGGTGACTGTGTGTGTGAAGCGCTGCCAATATTGTTGACACTTTGTCTTACTTCACATTAAGGCGGAATGACAATGCAAAGTAATAATTACAAGGTGAAGTGAGCCTTTTGCATTGCCACTTTACGTAGTGGAGTGACAATGCAAAGTACCCACTTCGTGGGCACTTCACTGGCGGAATTTAAATTCACTGCATCTCTAGTTGGGATTATGTTGTGTAACCCAGACTCAATGGTTATCACGTTTAGCAAGTAAACTGCAGAAGTTGATGGATGCCAACGTGAGCACACCAGACTTTTTTACACCAATGTGTGCTTGTTGTGGGGTACCAGGGTTAGGGTGGATATTGCCAGAAAGTAGTAATAACAACAATATCAGCCTTCTTAGATGTTCCTTGAGCTGCTTGTATCTAACAGAATATACTGTATGTGTACAGTCAGTTGTCAGGTATTTGTTGATTGGTGGAGTAGCTAGTTAGCAGCGACGGGGGGGGTGCATGCTGAGTTACTATGTGCCAACTAATCTTGGATAGGAGTTAGGATTTTTCCATGCTTTGTTAAGTCTTTAAAGTCTATATTAAGACCATAGTTTCCAGTGCCATAAGCACAGAGTGCATTATTTACTACTGAGAATGGAGTAAACAGGAGAAGCCGCGCTTCAGTATGTCCCACCAGTGTAAATATTGTGAGCAATATGACCAAGCAGGGTATGAGATATGCAATTGTCACTGTCATGCCCGAAAAAACAAGGTTGGTAAGATAAGGCAGTAATTGTAAGAGCATATTGGAAAAAGTGTCTGAGGAGAGAATAATTTCAGAGGAAACAGAGGGAGAGAGACAGAGAGAGAGAGCAGATGTATGATATAAAGCTTTTTAAGCAGCACCTTACTTTTTGAAAGAATAATTCCAAGGTATTTAAGTCATTTTGTGCCCAAAATAATCCCAATGCAAGAATATCTGATATAAGTATGGCAGAGTTTAGGGGCATAATCACAGTTTTTCCTAGATTAGGCTTGTAGTTGGATAAAAGGCCAAATTCTCCGTTAGTGGTTAAGGCAGCTGGAATGGACATTTTTGGATTAATCACGTGCAATAAAATATAATCTATGTAAGTAGATAATTGCAAGTTCTGTACCCCAAACCGTACACCAGTCAGATGAGGGTTACTTTTACGTTTTTGCAGCGAGGATTCTATATAGAGGTTGAATACTAGGGTGGACAAGGGGCACCCTTGCTGAGTCCCAGAGAATGAGGGAAATGTTGAGGGAAAATACCCCTTTACAATAATTGCTGGTGCTCAGACATGAATACAGAACCCTAAACAATTGAAGGAATAGAAGCAGGAAGACAAATTTTTCTAAGGTAACAAACAAAAAGGCACAGTTAACCCTGTTAAATGCTTTCTCCGTGTTCAGTGAAACCAAGGCCGTGGGAACACTGGTATCCTTGGATGCGGAGAAAATATGGGATCATTTGCATAAATGGTCAGTCAAGGAATGCATTGGAATAAAGCTGACTTGTTCATGGCTTATAAGCCCCACCAAGACCGCATTAATCCTAGTAGCCAATACTTTAGCCAAAATGTTGATATCATAATTCAAAAGTGAGATAGGCCATTAACTGGCAACATTATCAGAGGGCTTACTCAGTTTAAGCAACAAAACAAACATGGTTTTGAGAACAGCACCATCTGAAATGCCCTGTTCATATAAGGAAAGAAAGAACTGGTGCAACAAAGGGACTAATTCATTGTTAAAAACATTGCAAAAATTAGGAATAAGGCCATCCGGTCCAGGAGCATTATCAAGCAGTAAAGCTTTTATGGTATCTAAAATTTCTTTGTGCGACAAAGACTACTTCAGGCATGCCTGCTGAGGTTCCATCAAGGTAGGAAGAGCAATCTCAGCCAAGTAATTTGGAGATCCAGGTCAGAAGGCAGATTTGGCAGAGACCCATAAAGAGACCTGTAGTATTCCTCAAACTCATGGGCAATATCCCTGGGTGATGGTTTTTGTTTTGTTTTTGTTTTTTTACTTATATTTTGTACTCCTCCTTAGTGCCACAGCTGCCCCATTCTTCGGGGTCCCCAAATGCACCCTAGCAACAGGAGGGTCGGGGTCACATGCACAGATGAGTACTCTGCTATTCTCAATTATTTTAGCCCTCCAAATTACCCCCCGGCTAGGGTGTAGGAGTCTCCCCTTCCCCTACTACCTTTAGGTGGA
Source organism: Neoceratodus forsteri (assembly GCA_016271365.2). NCBI lineage: Eukaryota > Metazoa > Chordata > Ceratodontiformes > Ceratodontidae > Neoceratodus > Neoceratodus forsteri. Next base: position 49,863,304 of record CM028137.1, read on the forward strand.
GAGCATGCACTTTGTTTCTGCTTCTCCTGCTCCTTCCTGGCTCTCCCAACACCGAGGCCCATCTACAGGTGCAACCTGGGGGGTATTTTTCCTCCTAGTTCGGTCAAACCCCCTATCTGGAAATGACAGCTTAGGGAGGATCAATGAGATAGAGGCAACATGAGTCGTACCTCCGCTCTGGTCCCCAGCCAATGCCAGCCCCTCCCCTTACTATTGGATTCCCCTACCTGTCACCACCTGTGGTCACCCAGGTGGTGGCAGTATAGCAGCACAGAATGCAGCCCACCCATCTCGGAGAGAGAGAGCAGCCCTTCGGGTGCTCAATCCCTCTGCCCCCCAGCCAGCCCTCCAGCAGCCTGGGCTCGCTACTGAACCCGTGTCACTGGCATCACAAACAGCAGTGCTACCTCTGCGCCAGCAGGCCTGGGTGATGTTTTGACAGAATTATCTGTCTTGGACCTAATAGAAGAGATGGGTGGGAGAGTGGGACCAAGACAGAGGCAGGAAACCACAGACCTGTCAGTTTGACCTCTGTGGTAGGGGAAGTGATGGAATCACTCTTGAAGGAAAGAATTGTTGAGTACCTAGAGGCCAGTGGGGCACAGGACCCAAGGCAGCATGGGTTCACACTGGGAAAGTCATGTCAGACGAATCTAATTGATTTCTTTGACTGGGTGACCAAAATAGTAGACCAGGGAGGGGCTGTAGACATGGCCTACCTAGACTTTAGCAAGGCATTTGACACAGTCCCACACATAAGATTAATAGTCAAATTAACCAGGCTGGGAGTGGGTCCCAAGGTGGTAGCCTGGGTAAAAATTTGGCTGCACAACAGGACAGAGAAGGTAATTGTAAATGGAGTTCACTCTGAAGAAAGAGGGGTTACTAGTGGGGTATCACAGGGTTCAGTACTGGGTCCAGTCCTTTTTAATGTCTTTATAAGTGACATTGCAGAGGGACTGGAAGGAAAAGTATGCCTCTTTGCAAATGACACAAAGATCTGCAACAGAGTTGATACACAAGGAGGTGTGAAAAGGATGAGAAGGGACTTGGCAAGGTTGGAGGAATGGTCAGAAGTATGGCATCTTGGATTCAATACAAAGAAGTGCAAAATAATGCACCTGGGAAACAAAATCCTAGGGGAAGAATACACAATGGGGGGGGAGGTAGTAACAACAAAAATGGAAAGGGACCTTGGGGTAATCATATCAGTTGACCTTAAGGTTAGCAAGCAATGTGAGAAGGCAGTAGGAAGGGCTGGAGGGATACTGGGATGTATAGGGAGAGGCATCACCACAGAAAACAGGAAGTTATTATCCCTCTGTACAGACAGTTGGTGAGACCCCATCTGGAGTACTGCGTCCAGTTCTGGAGACCCCATCTCCGTAAAGACTTAAACAGAGTGGAGGCTGTTCAGAGGAGGGCAACCAAAATGGTGCAAAGTCTGCACCAGAAGACATACGAGGAGAGACTAAAGGAGTTTAATATGTATACCCTTGAGGAAAGGAGGGAGATGGGGGACATGATAGAAACTTTTAAGTACCTCAGTGAAATCAACAAAGTCCAAGAGGGTAGCATCTTTCAGAAAAAGAGATGTGCAGGACTTCCGGTATGATAGCTGCCTGTTGAGACACTCCTTCAGATGGCTCCCCTTCCCTCCTCTAAGAACCACTACAAACTGGGCAAAACAGACATTATTCGCTCGTTTACTTGTACAGGACAACTCACTGATTGACTGGGAAGATTGATATTGTGCTTACCCGTATATGGTCTGAAAAATGGACGCGGAAATGGAGACACCGGCTCTCCATCACACTCCCCCATTGACTCCGGCTAAAGTCAAGGCCACTAAAATATCTAAACTGGTGGACCCGATATCTCCCCACCAGCTAAGCAGCAAGTTGCTCTAATGGAGGATCAGTTTCTGGAGGAGTTGGCACTGATGAAATAAACCTTTCTTGCTCTCGCTTCAGAATTTAAGGGCATGAAAATGTCCTTAGATCAGCTCCATGTACATACCAAGGACAGCGAAGCCCGAATATCCTCCTTTGATGACAGGAGGGGAAGACTGGATCCAGATAAAGTTACTCTATGCCACAGACTGAAAAAGAAAGAGGATCGTTTGGAGGATCTCGAGGGTTGCTCGAGAAGAAATAACCTGGTGGTATTGGTCCTTCCTGAATGGGAGGAGGGGTGCCAAGCTGTTATTTTTGCTCAAAAGCTTTGCAACAAATTAGTGGAGCCCTCACCTAATGGGCCCACTTACATCATTAAGACGGCCCACGGATCTCTCTGCCCCATGCGTCCCTCGGGTTCGCCCCTTCATCTTCCGGCTGCTGAAATTTTTTAAATAAGCAACATGTTATAACCAAATTGAAGGAGGTGGCAGAAGTACAATGGGCAGGAAAGAAAATTCGTATTGTGCAAGATTTGCCCTTTTCGATCCATCAGAGGCGCTCGGCCCTTCATCCATTAGTTTCCAAACTAGTGCCTGCTGGCATTAGATTCAGAGTCCGATATCCAGCTACCCTGCAAATTAATAGAGAAGATCAATGGCATTCCTTTGACTCACTGGATTCAGCCAGGGAAGCATGTAAGAAATGGTATCCTGACTTAATCAAATGAACTCTCTCCAGTTCATATCTGTGGAAAAGAGTGTCGTTTTAGTGGGCATTTTTTGAATTGCAAGTTCTTTATTTTAACGTCTGCTCATCACCTAGAGACTTAAATTCTACTGAGACTTTTCTTTCAACAATGTTAACTGCAAGGTCCTAAATCTGGACTATTAGAGAAGCCTTAGCAGGCATGCTCTTTTGATTTTAAGAGCCCAGCTTTTGGGTCCTATAGCTTATTACGATGTTGCAGTTGGGTTCTTGGGAATGCTTTTACCTTCCTAAGTGTTACATGTTGTTTCATTACGTTAATTGGTCTCTGAGTTAGTAGGGTCCGTTAGATCCTTATTTCAACTAAAGGGTAAAGATATTATCTTATTACCCTTGCTGATGGTCTCCTTTTGGTTTCTAGTTATAATATTATACGGATACATAGCTCTCTGCTCCTATTGGGGAGGTAGAAGGACTAATTTTTTAGCCAGCTTATGCACTCTATCCATATATAGCTACTTCCATATTATATAATAGAAATTAGGAATCAGTAGCGTAGCAAATTCCCAGAGGCCTTGGTGCAAGGTGATGTTACAGGGCCCCTCTCCAGTTTTGAATAAACATCAGAATTATGATTTGGACCCCCTCAAACCTTGTGGGCCTGGGTGCCACTGCACTGTCTGCACCCTTGTAGCTACGCCCCTATTAGGAGTTAATGGTTGAATGTAGGGTTTCTATTTCTTAAACAATTTGATTAAATTGTATTAATGTTTAGAGTAGATATGGGGATGGGTGGGGGGAGGTAAAATCAGGGGCAGCATGAAAATCATCATGCCGATTGAACAGTTGAGGGGTCAGTCACTTGGACTGGGGGTAGTATACCTTATATACATCTACTGGGGCATACCTAAAGGTTATGTATATATGCCCGTGAGGGATTCATCAGTACAAAGGGAAACATACAGTACTTCAAAATTTAACCAACTCTCATTGGATATTTTGGGGAAACAATGGTGGGGGATAATGAGCCAGTCACTGGGTTTATATCCTTGGTTAAGGGTCGCAAGAATAAGTTTAGTCCTCGGATCTTTCAATCTACCAATCTGTTTTAACTTTAAACCTTATTATGAGAATTGCCTTGTGGAATATTAAGGGGGCATGGGCCAGAGTGAAACATCACCAAATTCTTAAACATCTGGCTCTAATGCACTCAGGAGTCGCACTATTACAGGAGACACACCTGATGGCTAGGGAGAGTACCCTTTTTCGGAGAGAGCAAATGGAATATGTTTATGTTGCCAGCAACTCCACTTCCCAAAGAGGGGTTGAGATTTTACTTACTAGAGAGACCCAATTTCAGATATTACAAAAAATAGAGACCCACAAGGAAGATTCCTCCTCCTAAGAGGGTTGTTCGATCATAGAGAAATTATTTTGGGAACCGTATATGGTCCTAATTATTCTTCCCCTGAATTTTTCTCACAAATAACCCTTATGTTAGCTCCTTTCAAGCAATTGCCAATAATCTTAGATGGGGATTGGAATCTCACGTATGATACTAATTTGGATAGATTTACCCAGAGAGGTCACAGCTTGTCCCCTGTGCAGAGGTCTCTACATGAAATGATGGATGGGTTGGGGCTTTCTGATCCCTGGTGCCTTCTTCATCCCAATGAGAAGGAATTCACCTTCTATTCAGCCTATCACAAATCCTACTCTCGTTTGGACTTCTTTCTAGTAAACCAGGCCATGTTGCTGGGCCCTATAGATTGCAGAATTTCCCCTAGAGTGTTATCAGACCACTCTTTGATATAGTTTGAGGGTAGGGTACCCCAAGGAATTCCTAAGGTTACCCTGTGGAAACTAAACCTCCATCTGATTTCTCAAGAGGACACTGTAGGCAGGATCTGAACACTGATTACTCAGTATATGGATCAAAATCGGGGCTCTATACCAGCATATGATCAACTCTGGTGTTCCTTGAAATGTTTTTCTGAGGGGGGAATTTATCAGAACAGCTGCTACCCAGAAATGGAAAAGGGAGGCCATAGCAAAATCCTCATTAGACTCCATCCAAGAACTTGAAGTAGTGGTTGCTACCTGTCCCACTGACGGGGATTTAAATCGTCTCATGATTCTTAAAGACCAATATGCAGATACATTTAGAGAGAAGGCTGAATATGCTTTGTTTAAGACACATGCTATGTATCTGGATCAGGGAGATAAAGCTGGACACCTCTTGGCTCTTAAACTGAGACAACAGGAGGAGTCTAGACTGGTTACATCTATCTCTACCCTAGATGGTGGACATCCACTGACAACTCTTAAAGCCATAGTGGATGAATTTGAATTGTTCTATAGACAACTATATAGTCTCCCTGAAAATAGCCCTACTCGGACCGAAATTCAGGAATATCTCTCTCAACTCACCCTTCCCACCCTTAGTCCTTAACAGCAGGTCCAGGTAATCTCCCCTATTTCGGCATTAGAGATAGCTACTGCTATCCATTCCCTTCTACCAAATAAAGCTCCTGGGCCAGATGGTTACCCATCAAACTTCTATCGTACTTTTGAGAAGGAGCTTACTCCCATTCTCCAAGAATTATATGCCCATATCTGTGCCCATGGGATTGTAGACTCCACTCTGTTAGAAGCTACTATCATTGTTCTGCCTAAACCTGGGAAACCCAAAGTTAAAGTATCAAACTACGGGCCTATTTCCTTGATGAACCATGATATTAAAATACTAGCTAAAATTTTGACCTGTAGGATTACAAAAGTCTGGGGTGATTGAATTAGCCCTGAACAGATTGGATTCATTGGTGGTAGGAACCCCTTAGGTAACTTCCATAAACTTGCCCATATTTTCTCCGTATCCAGGGAGGTAGACCTACCAATGGCCCTTATCTCTCTGGATGCGGAGAAAGCTTTCGATAGAGTAAGTTGGCCTTTTATCTTTGGAACTATGGCCCAATTTGGATTCCCCCTTGAATTCATTTCTTGGATCAGGTACTTATATTTTAATCCAAGGGCTAAAATTTATTGCAACAGGATTTTTTCCAGTAACTTCCCATTGTATTCAAGTACGCATCAGGGGTGCCCACTGTCACCCTTGTTGTTTAACTTGTACTTGGAACCCTTGCTCCGTAAATTACAGTTATCTCCAAATATAACTGGTATTTCAATTGGTCCATTAGAACTTAAATTGTTGACCTATGCAGACGACATCCTACTGCATGTCTCTGATCCAGCTAATGCTATCCCAATAATTTTAGATATAATTGCAGAGTTTAGCTGGTTCTCAAACTGTAAGTTGAACATTAATAAGACTGAAGTCATGTCGCTCAATTCCCATGTCCACAGAGGGGATATGGTTGGTTTTAATATGGCTTGGACCAACAGACTCAAATACCTTGGAGTTATTTTGGCGCCTTCAGCTTTTCTCTTGAAGGAGCTCAACTTCAATAATCTTCTCCTAACCATTCAGCAATATTTAATCAGATGGTCCCTTCTGTATATCTTCCCCCAAGGCAGAATCAATGTTATTAAAATGAATGTGTTCCCAGAGTGTTCTACCCCCTCAATATGTTGAATATTTAGCTCCCCTTAACTTGGTTCCGTAAAATTCAGAGTATGATTATTAGGTTTTTATGGCAAAATAAACCTCCATGGAGATCTTACATTCACCTTTGTGCTCCAAAATCATTAGGGGGACTGAAAGTCCCAAACTTTTACTACTACAGTTTGGCGAGCCACATCGCCAAATATATGCATTGGGCTGTACCCCCTCTGAACAATACTCAACCCCAATATAACCCCCTTTGGCTACAAATTCAAAGGGAACTTATTAAGAGTTCAAAATTGTCACCCTATAGTCTTTGGTATATACTCCCTTAAAAATTGTCTATCTCTCTGCGGCCCACAGTAATATACACTTCAGTCAAAGTTCACAATCAATTATGCAGGTCTCTAAGGATTAGGAATTTTAAGGTTGTTTCATAGCCATTGTTTGGCAATCCCAATTTTAAGGTAGGTAAAACTCTGCTCTTATCACATAATTTGAAAATACCTCCACATACTAGGGTCAGTGAGCTAGTAGCACAGGGAAGGATGTGCTCGGTCTCTGATATATTGGGGAAATTCCATATATCACCAAAGTACACCGTCTATATTTATCAAATTAGACATATGCTCACCACTTTGTTTGGATTGAATCAGTGGGATATCAGCCATGGAAAGACCTTCTTGGAACTTCAATCCCTAGCTGGGCAGCCTCATGCTGTTTCCTGTTTAGTTGTGGCCTTATATTCGAAATCATGTACAGATAGAGTGGATCAATCTCAATATTGGATAGATACCTTTCCTAACAACTATTTTTAATTGGGAACATTTATGGGGAGGAATCTATACATATAGTGCTAATGATAAACGTCAGCTAACACAATACTATATATTGCATACTATGCACTTGGCCCCTACTAAATTATATAAGATGGGTAAGCTCTCAAATGATAAATGTTTCAGATGTGGCCAGATGCAAAGTTCCCTGTTGCACATTTTCTGGGAATGTCCCTTGGTTGCTCACTTATGGTCTCTAATTAAAACTAGGGCAGATCCCTTATTAGGGATACAAGAACTCTTTACCCTGCAGATATGTTTGTTAGGGGTTTGCTTAACAGTGGCTGTGAAAGAAAGGAGGTATTTTATTAACTTAATTTCACTCACGGTGAAAAATTTAGTATTAAAGCATTGGAAAGACCAGCATCTTATCACCTACCAAGAATGGTTCACTAGTCTGTTATATAATTTAAGGATTGAGAAAACTATTGCTAGCTTTAGGAATGCAATTTCCCGATACAATGCAAAATGGGAGAAATTCCATGCTCTATGGTCAATTGTTCCTACACATTGATATAGGAGACAGGGACTCCTTATATTCTTTCAGGTTTGTGCAAGACCCTTGACCTTTAAGTGATGGCACCCCCATAACACACTTTTTTTCTGGTAGAGTTATAATTACGACTTGTATTACTATATTGAACTGGCTCTTGGGTGGAGGGTGGGTATTAGTGGGGAGGGGGATTTGGAGGGATAAGAGGGGATTTGGAGAGACTCTGTATGGGGGCAGGTTGGGGGTGGGGGGATTTAATGGACATTTATCCTCTGAATTGTATATGCATCTTGTACAATGTTTCATCTTCTGTAATGTGCACTGTATTGGTTGTGTATATTAAAAAATTAATAAAGTATACTTAATTTCAAAAAAAAAAAAGAGATGTGCAAGAACAAGGGGACACAATTTGAAGATAGAGAGGGCAGTTCAGGAGCAATATGAGGAAGTATTTTTTCACAGAGAGGGTGGTGGACGTATTGAACAGCCTTCCTGAGGAGGTTGTGGGGTCTAAAACTGTGGGAGAATTCAAGAATACATGGTACAGACATAAGGCAATTTTTGTGGGGGGAGGAAGAAATAGGCTGTTGGGTAACTAGGATCTGCAGCTTATACTGTAAGCAGAGAAATGGGCAGACTAGGTGGGTCAAGCGGTCCTTATGTGCCATCAAAGTCTATGTCTATGTTTCTATGTTTCTATGATACATGAAGCCTCTTGTCTCCTGAGGTGTAAAGACAGGAGACACCCTGCTTTTTCCCCCAATCAACGTAGGTGGAATGCATTTTGAAAATAGAATATTTGGCTTTCTCTCACAAATACTCCACATATTTATCCCAGAGAGAAAATAATTCACTATGAAGCTCCTCCGGAGACTTAGGGTTCAGCTGGTGCTCTGTCTCTCTGATATGGTTCAAAAGAATGGGGACCTCTGCCTCCCTACATTTCTTTCTTTTAGTCAGTAAATAAATAAATTCCCCTCTAACAAAACATTTGAAAGCACTCCATTCCATATCTCTCCTTTCAATGGAGCCAGTATTATGAGAAGTAAAGGCCCCCATCTGTTCTTTAACTCTGGTAATAATATACTCTTCCTTTAAAAGCTGATTATTTAATTTCTACATTGTGTCCCTTTGAGTACTGGACACAAAGCTATGTCTTAACCACACCAGGGAATGGACTGAGAGGACCTGAGGAGCTATCTTACAGCCCAACAATCCACCCATGATACTTTGTGTAATCAAAATGTAGTCGATACAAGAAGAAGAATTGTGCACTGAAGAATAAAATGTGTACTCCTTCGCCACTGGATGTAATATTCACCAGGGGTCACACAACCCCAGAGAATTGACCATATCATGGATGACACATTGGGTGGGGGACAGTCCGGCATGTATTTTACCAGCCCTGTATAAATCCTGCATAAAAGAAAGATTCACCCCCCCCACATAATAATGGGAAGCAAAAGAAAGGGAGTTAGAATGGTGGCCAAATTAATGAGAAAAGAGGGCATCTCCACATTAGGCCCATAAACACTACCTACCAACATCTCCATATGGTCCAGAACACCTTTAACAAAGATATACTTAACCTGGGGATCTTCAAGACTCTGAGTACACTGGAAGTTGACATTTTTCAAAATTAGAATGGCTGCACCCTTATTATGTTGATTGCACGCATGCGCAAGAAACATATTGCAGCAGTTTTTCAGAAGCAGGTTGTGGAGGCATGGCACTGTTGTGGCCAATGCCCCCACAGCCTGTAAAGGCTTGGCCCACTTTCCCCAATGCCATGGCACACTGCTGCTGACACTAATTCAGCCAGTGTGCCACCACCTTGAAACGTTTCAGCCACTGCAATCAGGGGCTGCCTCATCATTGCACTGTCAGCCATTGCACTGCAATAAGGGAGTGGCCCATCATTGCTGGGCGGAACATTGCAAAGTGTAATATTATTTGTGAACACAGTGGCAGTTTGCCGCCATGTTCACAAACAATATTATGAGCCCCCAGTTCTGGGGGTGCCCAATCCCACTCGGCACCATGTGTCCCCTCCACAACAGTGTGTGTTTGCCAACGGGGACCCCAATCCCCATTGGCTGTAGTCCCCACGCCAGGTCAGAGTGCCAATGGGGGAGCCCAATAACCATCGGCATAATGGCCCCCCACCAAAATGGTTGGGTTATGCTGAGGGGGAGCCCAATCCCCCTTGGCTCAAGTCCCCCCCAGCACTGCATATGTGCCGAGGGGGGTGCCCAATCCCCCATCAGCTACAGCCCTCCCCTACCAAACATTCAGGTGGAATGCTGGGAGCCAACCCAGCATGTCCAATGCCCCTTGTGCCAATGGGGGTGCCCAATCACCCGTCAGCTACAGCTCCCCCAAACATTGAGGTGGCATGCTGGGAGCCCACCCCAGAGTGCCCAATGCCCCTGTAAAGGAAAAAACATCCCACAATGTTTTTTTTTACTTGTTTAATCCTGTAAAAAGAAAACGGTCCCTCATGGTCTCTCTGCCCCCTCCCACAACCCGCACCCATCCTCTGTGCATCCTGCCTCCCCACACCCATCACCCCATACTTGCCTCCGAGTCTGGCGCGATGATCTTCGGTGGACCGGGAATTCGTCTGCACTCTTCAAAGCTGACTGCGAACTGAGGAAATGCCAGTAAGCTGTATAATGGAATAAATAGGGCTTTTTCAACTTTGGTGCATATCTCAGCCATTTTTTTGAATTTTGACACCAAATTTTCAACATGGTATTTTTGGGACCCCTCCTCATGAATTCTGTCACTGTCATGGCATTATTCTGCCTTGAAAGGTGATTTTGTGATCATTGCGTGGAATCCCCTTTCAGGACTGATTAATGAAATGACAGTGCCAGTGTTCATGAGGTGGGCTCTCAAAAAGTCTATGTTGCAAATTTGGTGGAAAAAAACAAAGAATGGCTGTTTTATGAGCATGCGTTGCACAGTTGCTACGCACGCTCATTACTTCACGAATTTGCAATATTTTCATGCCAGGTTTTCAACACTGGTATTTTTTTACAGCTCCTCATGAACAGTACAACTGTCATTTTTCACATCCTGGCTGAAATGTGTTTTCGCACTTTCCGCGGAGAATAGTGTGGTCACTGTGGGAAATCAGTGTTCAGGACAGATTAAGAAAAGGACAGTGACACAGTTCATGAGCAGAGGTCCTAAAATTTCTATGTTGAAAATTTGGTGATGATACTCCATAAAATGACTGTGTTATGAGCATGCATTGCGCAGTTTGCACACACACCCGTAACTTCACAAATTAATAATATTTTCACTCCAGATTTTCAACATTGCCATTCTTCTGCACCTCCTTATGAACAGTACAGCTGTCATTTTTCACATCCTGGCCGAAATGCATTTTAGCAGTTCCAGCACAGAATTGTGCAGTTGCTGTGGGAAATCCATGTTCGGGACACATTAAGAAAATCACACTGACACTGTTCGTGAGCAGAGGCCCTAAAATGCCTATGTTGAAAGTTTGGTGATGAAAGTCCATAAAATGAACGTGTTACGAATGTGCGTTGCGCAGTTTCCAAGCACGCACTTACCTTCGCAACTTTGCAATATTTTCACTCCAGATTTTCAACATTGCCATTTTTCCACACCTCCTTATGATCAGTGCAGCTGTCATTTTTCACATCCTGGCCGAAATCTGTTTTCGCTCTTCGAGAGCACAATAGCGTGGTCACTGTGGGAAATCAGTATTCGGGACACATTAAGAAAATCACACTGACACTGTTCATGAGCAGAGGTCCTAAAATGCCTATGTTGAAAATTATGTGGTGAAATTCCATAAAATGACTGTGTTACGAGAGTGTGCTGTACAGTTTCCATGCACCCTTGTAGGTTCACAAATTAGTAATATTTTCAGGCCAGATTTCAACACTGGCATTTTTTCACACCTCATTATGAACAGTACCGCTGTAATTTTTCACATCCTGGCCAAAATGTGTTTTCGTGCTTCCGGCGCTGAATACCGCAGTCACTGTCGGAAATCAGTGTTTGGGACAGAATAAGATTGAGCGAGTGGGGGGGGAGTGACCGAGCTCAACTGAGCTCTGTCAGGTCTGCTTCAGATTTCTTTATGGCCAGGAAAAGGCAACAGTGCATTCAGGATCCCAGTACAAAAGGGCAGCCTGCAGCGCTGGGAGACACAGAATGAGCGAGTGAGGGAGGGGGAGTGAGTGAGCTCAACGGAGCTCTGTTGGGACTGCTGCACATTTCTTTGTGGGCAGAAAAAGGCAGCAATGCATGCAGGGGCCCAGTACAAAAGGGCAGCCTGCAGCAGTGGGACAAACAGAATGAGCGACTGAGAGAGGGAGAGTGAGCGTGCTCAACGGAGCTCTATCGTGACTGTTGCAGATTTCTTTGTGGGCAGAAAAGGGTGGCAATGCAGGAAGGAGCCCAGTACAAAAGGGTAGCCTGCAACGCCGGCAGAAACTGAATGAGCGATTGGGACAGGGGGAGTGAACGACCTCAATGGAGCTCTGTCAGGACAACTGTGGATTTCTTTGTGGGCAGAAAAAGATGCCAATGCAGGCAGGAGCCCAGTACAAAAGGGCAGCCTGCATCGCTGGGAGAAACAGAATGAGCAAGTGAGAGAAGGGGAGTGAGCGATCTCAATGGAGGTCTATCATGACTGCTGTGGATTTCTTTGTGGGCAGGAAAAGGCGGCAATGCAGGCAGAAGCCCAGTACAAAAGGGCAGCCTGCAGTGCCGGCAGAAACAGAAAGAGTGAGTGAGAGGGGGAGTGAGTGACCTCAACGGAGCTGTACTGGGACTGCTGCAGATTTCTTTGTGGGCAGAAAAAGCCACCAATGCAGGCAGGGCCCTAGTACAAAAGGGCAGCCTGCAGCAGTGGGAGACACAGAACAAGCAAGTGAGGGAGGGGGAGTGAGTAAGCTCAACGGACCTCTGTTGGGACTGCTGCATATTTCTTTGTGGTCAGAAAAAGGCAGCAATGCATGCAGGGGCCCAGTACAAAAGGGCAGCCTGCAGTGGCAGGAGAAACAGGACAAATGAGTGAGAGGAGGAGGAGTGAGAAAGCTGAATGGAGCTCTGTCTGGACTGCTGCAGACTTCTTTGTGGGCAGAAAAAGGTGCCAACAGAAGCAGGAGCCCACTACAAAAGGGTAGCCTGCAGCACTGGCAGAAACAGAATGAGCGAGTGAGACAGAGGGAGTGAGCGACCTAAACCGAGTTCTGTCAGGACAGCTTGGATTTCTTTGTGGGTAGAAAAAGGTGCCAATGCAGGCAGAAGCCCATTACAAAAGGGCAGCCTGCAGCACTGGCAGAAACAGAATAAGTGAGTGAGAGAGGGGAGTGAGTGAGGTCAACGGAACTCTGTCGGGATTGCTGCAAATTTCTTTGTGGGCAGAAAAAGGTGCCAATGCAGGCAGAAGCCCAGTACAAAAGGGCAGCCTGCAGCACTGGCAGAAACGGAATGAGCAAGTGAGAGAGGGGGAGTGAGTGAGGTCAATGGAGCTCTGTCAGGACTGCTACAAATTTCTTTGTGGGCAGAAAAAGGTGCCAAAAGAGGCAGGAGCCCAGTACAAAAGGGCAGCCTGCAGCACCAGGAGAAACAGAATGAGCGAGTGAGACAGGGGGATTGAGCGACCTCAACCGAGCTCTGTCAGGACAGCTGCGGATTTCTTTGTGGGCAGAAAAAGGTTCCAATGCAGGCAGGAGCCCAGTACAAAAGGGCAGCCTGCAATGCTGGGAGAAACAGAATGAGTGAGTGAGAAAGTGGGAGTGAGCGAGTTCAATGGAGGTCTATTGTGACTGCTGCAGATTTCTTTGTGGGCAGGAAAAGGAGGCAATGCAGGCAGGAGCCCAGTACAAAAGGCCAGCCTGCAGCACAGGCAGAAACAGAATGAGTAAGTGAGAGAGGGGGAGTGAGCGACCTCAACGGAGCTGTGTCAGGACTGCTGCAGATTTCTTTGTGGGCAGAAAAAGCCACCAAAGCAGGCAGGAGTCCAGTACAAAAGGGCAGCCTGCAGCAGTGGGAGACACAGAATGAGCGAGTGAAGGAGGGGAGTGAGTGAGCTCAACAGAGCTCTGTTGAGACTGCTGCAGATTTCTTTGTGGGCAGAAAAAGGCAGCAATGCATGCAGAGGCCCAGTACAAAAGGGCAGCCTGCAGCGCCAGGAGAAACAGAATGAGCAAGTGAGATGGGGGAGTGAGCAACCTCAACAGAGCTCTGTCGGGACAGCAGCGGATTTCTTTGTGGGCAGAAAAAGGTGCCAATGCAGGCAGAAGCCCAGTATGAAAGGGCAGCCTGCAGCGCCAGGAGAAACATAATGAGTGAGTGAGAGAGAGGGAGTGCGTGAGCTCAATGGAGCTCTATTGTGACTGCTGCGGATTTCTTTGTGGGCACAAAAAGGCGGCAATGCAGGCAGGAACCCAGTACAAATGGCCAGCCTGCAGAGCTGGCAGAAACAGAATGAGCGAGTGAGAAAGGGGGAGTGAGCAAGCTCAACAGACCTGTGTCAGGACTGCTGCAGGTTTCTTTGTGGGCAGAAAATAGCCACCAACAGAAGCAGAAGCCCAGTACAAAAAGGCAGCCTGCAGCGCCAGGAGAAACAGAATGAGCGAGTGAGAGAGGGGGAGTGAGTCACCTCAATGGAGCTCTGTCAGGACAGCTGCATATTTCTTTGTGGGCAGAAAACCATGCCAATGCAGGCAGGAGCCCAGTACAAAAGAGCAGCCTGCAGCACTGGGAGAAACAGAATGAGTGAGTGACAGATGGCCAGTGAGCGAGCTCAATGGACCAACGCAATCAACATTCAGCATTGACAAATGCTTGTTTTTAGTGCTGTGGGCAGCAAAAACTTCACCAACTGATTCCCTTTGAAAAAGATTACCCTCTGATGTTAACAAATGTGTTTCTTGCAAGAAAATAATATGATATTGTAACTGCATCAAGTGCTTAATGATTTGGTAACTCTTGACCCTGGAGCGAGCCCCTTCAACATTGCAAGAGGCATACATGTTGTTAGACATAAAAATTGCCATCAGAAAGTATGTCAATAAAACTGGAGTCCTTTGAGGAAAAAATGAGAGAATATCCTTAAGGTACCACTCCACTTCCCACCCCACCCTCCCGCCAAAATCGGAAACAGCCCAAACAGAACCGATTAAAACAATGAACTATAACAATCAAACATACTCAGAAACCCCAAGACTCCACCATCCCCCTACCCACAAGCAGAAGATAAACCCCCAACAATCCCCCAGCTCCAGAGACTTAATCTCCAAAGGTAATAGGTCCTTAAACACTTTAAAAGTTACCTGGTCAGATTGGTACTCTGTTACTACTGCTCTCAGGTAACATCCACCCTAATCCTGGCCCCCCTCTAAATCAGGGGTTGAGTGCACCAAAACCAGGCACGTTAACCTTTGCATCACTTAATATCCTCAGCCTGACAGCAAAGTTTGACAACCTTCAAGCTTGGGTAGCCCTACATAATCCAGATGTACTGTTTATGGTAGAGACATGGGTCACTCCCAAGATCCCCGATGGAGCCATCAGTCTGCTGGGCTATTCGATCTTTAGGCAAGATTGTAAATCTAAAAGAGGTGGCGGCTGTGCAATCTACCTTAAGGACAGCCTTCAGGGCATAGTCCGGAATTTACCCAGCCTAGCGTCATCCGACCAGGTCCTTGATATTAAGGTTCTTCTTGGGGCCCACAACAAAACTGTCACAATTCTATCTGTCTACATCCCCCCCAAAGAACTCAGCCCAAGGTCTCCATGCTGTCACAGACTGTCTTGGAAGCCTAACCCTAATCTCTGAGGTTATACTCTTAGGAGATTTCAATATTCATTCTTATTTATTTATTTATTGAAATGTTTCACCAGGAAAGGCACACTTAGCAAAAAGATGTTCGTCTCCTTAGTGCGACCTGGGGGTTACAGAGGAGAGTACATATACATTTGTACAAAGAAACAAAATTGCACAAATGAAATTACATGATGGTACATAATGTAACACCACAGAAACATGAAGTAGGAGCAACATAGGAAACATTGCAACAAGGAGTTATCCACAATGTTACATGGAGAGAGAAAAAAACTGTACAAAGAATTATAATGACAAACGGTGTAAAATATATATATATATATATATATATATATATATATATATACATATACATGTCAGCTACTATCTATGGTAGCTCAGTAGACAGAGAGTCAAGGCTAGAAGTGCAGTAGGGGCTTGCCCCTGAAGCTAACCATTTCAAGGATGCAATTCAGGCTATCCACTTTACCTGGCTCATTGAAACACCCACTAGGACTAACTACAGGATGTGCACTAGTACTTTGATTGACTGGGTGCTCACTAACCGACCTGAGAATGCCTCTAATGCCTCCATCCTCCCAGATGACAACAGAGACCACTCCCCCGTCATGTTCAGTTGGGCTAATCATTTCTCCAAACCGCCTCCTAGAACAATCACCAGCAGGGTTCTCAAACCTGGTCACACTGACCGCTTCCAAATGGATCTCCTCAATGCAGACTGGTCCTCGGTTTTTGAGGCTTCCGACATTGACAATATGCTCGGCCATTTCATCCTCCTCTTCAATACAATCTGTGACACCCATACTCCCATAAAAAAGCGGAAGATCAAAATTTACTTTAACCCCCGAATGAGCCCTGATACCCTTCAACTAATGAAAAATAGAGACCACCTCTGGTATATAGCTAGGGCCACTGGCAAGCAGTCTGATATCCTGAACTACAAACGTGCAAGGAACAACTGTACCAGGACCATCCTATTAGCCAAAAATGTATACCATAAAGATGCCCTAACCAAGAACTGGAATGACAGGCACAAATTCTGAGCTAACCTAAATGAGGTCACTGAGTGAGAACCCAAAAAGGCCCCTACCATGCTCTGCATTGATGGCTACCCCATCCTTGACCCTAAATCTATCACCAACACCTTTAACAATGCCTTCACTGACTTGCAGCGTGTTCTCCCTACCGATTTCTTCTCCCCCCACCATCCCTGCTGCACCCACGCAATCTCCATCGCACCCCCCCTTTCGCTTCAAGACTATGACCTTCGGAGAAACCAGAAAATATCTGCGCAACGTGCTTGGGAAGGGGAGATTCAGTAGGAATAACCTTGACCTGAAACTAATCTCGCTCTCACTCGAAGAAATCCTGTCCCTTCTCACCCATATCCTTAACCTCTCGCTCCGTCTCGCAGTATTCCCCCAAAAATGGAAAGCTGCAGTAGTCACCCCTGTGTACATGAGTGGGGATCGTGCCCTCCCTGGAAACTATAGACCCATCTCTGTGCTACCACCACTCTCAAAGGCCCTTGAATGAATCTTTGCCAAACAACTTGTCGATTATCTGGACAAGCACATGCTCCTATGCACAGAGCAACATGACTTTAGGGCTGGGCCTAGCACCACTACAGCCCTCCTGGAATACACAGACTTCATCCACAAATCCCTTGATCTTGGCCAGCTTGTCGGAGCTATCTCTATTGACCTAACAAAGGTCTTTGACATGGTCAACCATGCCCTCCTAATTGACCAACTCACTGCCATAGGCCTTGACCCTGAGGTGACTGCATGGTTCCGCAGCTACTTACACTGCCATTCACAGCAAGTCAGGATAGATACCTTTCTCTCTGACACCAAGCCTGTGTGCTCAGGTGTTCCACAGGGGTCAATACTGGGCCCCATCCTCTTTAGCCTATTTCTGAATTGCCTCCCCCTAGCCAGTCAGTGCTGTATCCTCCTCTACGCAGATGATGTGGTTATCTTTTCTAATGGCTCTGACACCACTGCTCTTGAGCAACAGCTATAATGTGACTTAATCAGTGCTGAGTCATGGTTCAGAAATCATAAATTGATAATGAACAACAAAAAAACAAAAACCATGTTGTTCACTAGCGTTAAGGACAAGCACAAAAACTAACCACTGTCAATATGTGATAGGGGTGGTGTTCCTCTTGAACGTGTTCATCACTTCAGATATCTCAGAATCACTCTTGACAGCTCACTCTCCTACGCCCTTCACATAGACATCACAGCTAAAACAATCAACAAACGCTTAGGGCTACTTTATCGCCATAGGCACAGCCTGATCCCTGAAGCCCTCAGCATATTGGTCCACAGTTCAGTGGGTTCCCTAGTGGACTACGGACTGCCAATATATGGCTCTGCCACAGATCCTGCCCTCCGACATATAAAAACTGCCCTCAACAATGCCTGCAGGCTCACCTTAGGGGCATACCAACTAACCCACACCTGTGATCTCTATGCAAAGGCTCACTGGCTAATGCTGTTTGGTCGCTTAAAATATCAATCTTGCCACCTGGCCAAAAAGATCTGCCTTGGTCAGCTCTGACTGGGGTTCAACAACTCCTAGTTCCCAGCACTAATCCCAGGCCCACCCGAAATTTGGAACTGCAGTCCTTCCTGTCTCCAAAATGTCAGAAATCACAATGACAAAGGTCCTTTGCCTATCGGGCACCGTTGTGGTTCAGCTCCCTCCATGAGAACATTATTAGCCTACTCACTCTGTGACCCTTCAAAAAGAACCTAAAGAACCATTTAATACAGGAATCTCAATGTGTCTGCCATCGCTAGCACCTAGCAAAGGCATCTCCTACCATCTGCCCTTCTGCTAAACAGATCTCTCTCTCTCTCTCTCTCTCTGGGACACCCTGCACTTGGGACTCAACCCCCACCACATCTCTCCAGCACTTCTATGCACTAACCCCCTCGTGTTGCTGACGACTAACAGACTCCCTGTTGGGCACAGTTATTTAGTCTGTTCCGTATCTGACTGTGTTTACTTATTCCAGTCTTAGTTTTCATTGTATTTTTTACATTCCTTTGTTTAAAGACCAAATGTACCTAAATGTTCTCATTCTAATTCTATTGCCTTTTTTGTCTCAATCCTCTGTATAATCACCTACTTGTTCTAAATGTACTAATGTGGAAACTATGTACAGAGCTCTGAGCTTAAATGGTTAATTTGAGATCAGAAATAAATAAAAAATAAATAGTACTTCCCAATACAGGGTTCTATTAAGCGCAAAAAATAAAAATGCTGGATAGTAAATACAGAGGGGGACATATTCAGTGCTGGCCAGTTGCAACACATAACAGTGTGTTGCACAAAACAGATGCACCTGGCTTGCACTCTAGCAATATTCAAATGGGATGTGCTTGCTGCAAAGATAGAGCATCCTGTTTGAATATGGTACCCTGGATACGTAGCACAAAACCGGTGGCCGCCATGGTGGATGCAGCACATCCAAGACCGGGGCTGAACACTGCCAATGGGGGAATGCATGGCACATATGTGGATGTGCCATTCCTCCAATGGCAATGTTCAGCCAACATATGCTAATGAGCTAATTGGGCATGCTTGGCATAAACGAGCCTCATGCATGCCCATTATAGGCTCATTAATATAGCTGCTCCTGGCTCCATGTGCCATGCAGTCCCCTTTCAGCTCCATTCACAGCCAGCATGATCTGACCCTTCCAGGCTCAGTAGTCTGGTGGATGTCCCCCCCCCCAGCCTGAGCCCTGTCCTTGTATGCACTGTGGCCATCACCCTGTGTCAATGTGCAGCATCCTCCCATCCTGGTATCCTGATCCTTGTCCCAATGGGAAATGCACCCCTTTCCGCAGTGTAGGGTCCCCCCATCCCCAACAAAGATCCCTGGTGGTACTGTTTACCCCATATGACTTGCCACCACCGACTCCCATCTGTGCTATATATCCTGTGCGTGTATCCTCCCCCAACCCCGTTCATGGCATAGTACCCATTCACAGGCTGTCCCATCCCCATCAGTATCCTACCCCACCGGCAATAATTTTTCCATAGTGTAGTGGCCTCCTCCCCCAACACCGGTAGGCAGAACACCCCCACACACCTCCTGCACCACCCTTGCTGGTGACTAGCACAGTCTTTCGCACCCTGCCATGGCCAGCTACCAACTGAACGACTCGGATGATACTGCACTGTACAGAGTACGGGCCCAATGGCTGTGCACATAAACTGTACAGCACAGTGTCATCAGGAGCTGTGCATTTGGTGGCTGGCCATGGCAGGGTGTGGGGGGCTGTGCCAGTCAACAGCATGGGTAGAACCAGGGGGTGTGGAGTGGGGAAAGGTTGTCCTGTCTACAGGGCTGGGGGGTTGGGGGACCACTACACTATGGAAACGTATGCAGGCAGGGATTAACAGCTGGAGGGGGAATGTGTGTCACCACCAGAGTTGGTGGACCTTACAATATCATGGGGATAGTGGTCTAACAGGGACCTGGGTGAAGGAAGGAGGAGGTACTGCTCACTTGATATACATGGATTGGGAGTGTTGTGCGGCACTAGGGGTACGGGATGGGGTGGAGGCACTACACCATGGTGAATGGGTGGGACAACACTGTGCACTGCAACTGGGGTAAAGGAGGGGGGGTCACTACACCATGGCATTGGGATCGGGGTGTTCATTGTGATTGCAATTGAGGATCAAGGATGGGGGGGTACTGCATCCCTACCAAGGCTAGCAGGGGTACTGCCGATTCTGTCTCTCTTTCTCAGGGCTGGGTAGGGGGTACACTATTCTATGGGTCTACGAGGCTCCATCTTCTTGTAGCAATAGGGAATTGGTGTGGGAGGGCACTACAATGGGGCCATGTGGGGGGGTTGTCTTATGCACATCGGGGATGGGGAGGGTTCAGTGGATAACTAGGGTTGGCAGGCCACCCTTAACATGATTGCACTTCTGCAGCCTGCCTGTGGTTTGGCATCAGATTCAGGTCTGCTTTTTCTGGCTTATCTTTGTGCAGTACAGGGCTGGCCCTTGTGGGGCACATTGCCGATGAATATGCCCTTGGGTGGCAGGTTCATGGAAACGCCCACTCAGCCTGTGTCATATACATTATCTGTAGGCCGTGGCCCATTCTCCTTTGAGCGGCACATCACTGATCTTTGAATGTCGCACTGTGGTGCATAGTTTGGGATGCACGGCACATGTCCTTTTTCTGCTGGGATGCATTGCGCATCCCCTTTGAATATGGGGGCCAGAGTCTCTACAGTACACATAATAGTAACATGAGAAGCACCAACTACCAGATTTGAAGAGGCTAGAAAAAAGAGTGAACAGTTCAGCCTTTGCCTGGTCCAGAGTAACAAAAGTCTTAGACGCCCCGTCCTGCTAGATCATCACTGGGGCAGGGTACAACAAATTAAAGGGGATCTGACCGGCCACTAGTTTGGAGAGAATCGAACAGTTAGTGGCTCATTTTTCTCAGACTGTAGCAGGAATATCTTAAAAAATCCTCAGGTGTTGACCTTCCCAGGTGATATCTTGCAAGTCATAAAGTTTAGACAAAATGTGCTGTTTATCTAAAACAGTTCAACCGTTTGAAGATGAGTGGGCAAGGGTTTCTTCTTGAGGTGGCATCAGACATAATGCCCTGTGAGCTCTCTCTAACACATAAACTGACCCATTGGGAGAAGGTCCAACTAATTGTTTGTATAATTTTTGAACAAATAGAATAGAATTCTGCCCTTCTACTCATTTGGGTAGCCAGCTAATTACCAAATTGTTTTGGCAGCTCTGGCCTTCTAAGTCCTCAAGATGGGATTCCAGTTTAACTAGTTTCTGTCTGAGGGAGGTCAACTCAGGATATATGCAGTCATGCCAGTCTTCCATGGAGTGCACCCTGTCTTCCACATCTCCAAAATCACACAAAAGAACATTGCTACTAGATGATGCAGGTTGGAACCTGCAGTCAGTAAGGTGACTTGGGCAGGTGAGTGCAACAGGGGAGTTATGGTATTGGGTTATAATATTACAATTGTACAGTAACCACAGTATGTTCCTTCACCATATATTTTAGTTGGGATAACAGGGTAGTTAATAACTAATTATCTGTGCCAGTGGCTCAGTAGGCTGCACACTTGCCTCTGAGGCTGGAAGACTGGAAGGTTGTGAGTTTTAGCCCCACACCAGGAAAATAGGGTGACATCCCAATACTGACACTGTAGTGCCGCATGAAGGGGGTGCTGCATTCCCAAGGTGCCGTCTTTCAGATGAGATGTTAAACCAAGGTCCTATCTGTCTGTTCTAGTGCTTGTTCAGGTGAATGTTAAAGATAATGTGGCACTTCTTAAAAAGCATAGGGGAATTTCTCTGGTGTCCATGACAAATTTCCCCTGTCGCAGAAAATGTATTTATTTATTTTATTTTGTTTTTGTTGACCGGGTAAGTGCACTAGACAAATCCTGCCTATTTTTAGGCACGACTAATATTTAATATATGGATCTTGAATTTAACACTCTAGTAAAGCATGCAGACATTTTGTGGTAACATTAATAATACCACACTTCAATAGTGATAATACTATTGTTCAGGTCTTGTAATAGTATTGTTTGGTACCTGAGCCATAGTATTATCACCAAAAATCAACAGCGCAAGCACACAGCTCCTAAAATCAGTAAAGGTGGTAAACGTCAATCAAACATTCACATTCATCAATGTAGCTAATCATTGGCTGCTTTCTGTCTGTGAGCAGTCAAAACAGTTTCAAAAACATGATGGCAGTCTCTCACTTAGCGAGAGTGTAAAGCGTTCATATTACTTCCCAGTTTTTTTCTTTTTTTAAAAATCATACCACAAAAAGGATTTATCTGGCAGATCCTGTGCTTCTTCAAGAAAGCAAAAGGCAGAACTAAAAAAAAAAAACTGTCTGTGTGTGCATGTGGGCAGCAGGGGCAGGAGGAACAGAGAGGCACAGACTGTCCGAGAAAGTGCTGAGGTCAGCTAGGACTCAAACAGTCCTTCATTGAAGCGCTAACTGCCCGTAATAAAACTACATGTGGTAAAAACAACTTGCATCGATATATTAAAAAAATAATGGATATTTCACAAAGCAGTACCAAGGTTTTGGACACTGTAACCTCTCGAGATTCTCTTTCAAGGTTCCTACATGTCCCGAACCTCTCAGTGCTATAACTCACTGGTAATACCCAATGAGCTATCCATTATTCTCTCTTTATTTTAGGTGCTTGTTTCTGCAGTTAAACATAAACCAAACAGGGTTCATTTGATTCTGAGAAGTTTTGCATGTAGTTATCCCTGTCCTTTGGTGTGAGTTCCAAGTTGTCATGAAGTAAAAGGATAAATCCTGCTTGATTACTGTACGTCTTCCTGTTGTTAAATAACTCTTAAGAATCTGAACTCTATAGAACAATACTAGTGCTGTGAGAAATTTTCAGATTCTGGCAGAATGAAATTCCATGGGATTTTTCAAATTCTACTGAATGTTTGTCAAATTTCAATGGAAATGGAATGGTGGAATTCCTCAGCAGAAAAATGTGAAATATGTGTTTCTACAACAGTTCCATGCAATACTGTCCTGCGGATCTCAGTATTTTCCATGGAAATGTTCATGGAATCATTTTCTGCTGAAACAAATGCTGTTCCAAGGCATATTATTCCATGGATCACAGCAGGTGGAATTTCGATGAAGAATCAGCAAAATTCTGGCAAAAATTCCATCAGCGGAATGGTCATTCCACACTAATTCTGCTGCCAGAATTCTGCATTCCACACAGCACTAAACCATACACGATATGGAATAATGACCCACTCATGGGTAAGAAATGTTTATGTTTTTATTTTCAAATTAAAACTATATACATGAATCTAATCACCCTTACCATTTTGTGACTGCCTCATTACTTATTCAGGTCATTTACTCAAATCTATGAACAAAAATGGACGTGCAAATATATGCAGTGTTCATTACAGCAAACAGTGTCAATGCATATGTTAGGGTTTCTTATTAATAAAGACACAAATGTTTGTTTCATATTTAAGCATGTACAGTATGCATATGGAATATGTATTGGACTTGCAGTTTTAAGATTTTGTAATATGATTTATTAATTTTGTGTTTTGTATTTGTTTATGAAGGTTTTTCTCTGAAGAATGAATTGGTTTTTAGAACGTCATTTTGTAAATAAAATTGTCTATCTATCTATCTATCTATCTATCTATCTATCTATCTATCTATCTATCTATCTATCTATCTATCTATCTATCTTTCTATCTATCTATCTATCTATCTATCTATCTATCTATCTATCTATCTATCTATCTATCTACAGTAGGGTCTATGTCATAATGGAGATTGCCGAAAGGCAACTGTCATTATGGTGAGGGTACATAGCTGAAAATCAGTTTTGGCGATCTACATCCCCATGCACAGGAAAATGGCACCGGGAACTTAGATTTTCAATGTTAATGCTGGGGGTGCACCCCCCCCCACTAAAGGATTCTTAACTCCAGGGAGGTGCATGTCGGGGGGGGGGTGCAAATTCCTGGTAAAAAAAAAATTGGGCACCTGGACCAGAACCCAGAACACTTGCAGCTTTAGGCTGCCTCCCACCCACCATGCTATGGGGCCAGCTCAGCAGCCCTATGTCAAACATTCCAGTCCAACCCTCCCTCCCTTCCGTCATGCTCGCCCCCCCACGTCTACATATAACGACGTCCTGTCGCTATATGCACGAACCTCCCCCATCCAGTCACCTTCCTCTCACCCTCACCCTGTCATACCTGGCTTGCAAGACAGTAGCTGTTTTGGTAGGTATCCACTTGTGGCTTGCCCACATCACAAGATGCCATCTATCTATCTATCTGTAAGGAAATGCAATGTTAGGGTTTTTGACCACTGAACTAAATGCCAAAGCTCAACTGTCATTATAGACACATTTTATTTTTTTGCCTTTTCCCATGCCTCCTTATTGTACCTCTCCTTGGGGCCCCATGTACACTGCCTTCTTCCCACCATATTCAATGGCCCACTGCAGTCATATACCTTCAGGCTCCCCAACATCCTCTGACACCCACACAGGTTCAGATTATTCCTGCAAGGGGGTACCTTGCTGCCACCATGAAAGAAGAATCTTAGACATCAGAATTGATGCTTGAGGGGAAGACATAGTGCCGGGGGGAGAGGTGGCATGGCAGACATGTAAAGGGCTGCCATTGGACACACAGTTTTCTCTCTTTCATCTGTGCCCCTCCCCAGCTCATGGCCACACATCACAGTGTCATGGAAGAAATGTACAGCAGTGACTGGTCATCCACAGTGTTAAGTGCATCTCCACCATCCTACCACCAGGAGTTGCTGTAAGAGTGATGTAATCCATAACCTCCCTCTGAGGTAGTAGAGCATACATGTAGATGCTCTTCACCATCCCTGCCTGGCTCTGCTCTAGTTGTCCATGGTACAGGGTACGAATCTGCATCCCCAGTGTGATGAGTGGGTGCCTCACTGTTTAGCATCATGCAGTCAGTCAAACATGTGGTTTAACATCATTAATAAATAATGCAGTATGAGGAATAAAGTTACACCCCATGACAAACTCAGTGCTCATATGTTAAGGCCACAGGATACAGGACTGGGGCACAGTGATTGTGTCTGCTGCATACAAAGCAGCTGCAACACCACACATATTGCCTCAGATATGTAGGAGATTTTATCAATGGCCCAACATTTCCCCAGACATGTAGGAGACTTTGTGAGGGGCCCAACATTGCCCAAGACATGTAGCAGATTTAATGAATGGCCCAACATTACCACAGACACTTAGCAGACATTATGAATGACCCAACATTGCCCCAGACATGTAGCAGACTTTGTGAATGACTCAATATTGCCCCAGACATGTAGCAAACTTTGTGACTGGTCCAACATTGCCCCAGACATGTAGCAAACTTTTAGACTGGCCCAGCACTGACCAAGACATGTAGCAGAGCTTGTGAGTGGCCATAAATTGCCCCAGACATGTAGAAGACTTTGTGACTGGTCCAACATTTCACCAGACATGTAGCAGACTTGTCAGTGGCCAACATTACTACAGACATGTAGCAGATTTTGTGACTGATCCAACATTGCCCTAGACATGTAGCAGATATTGTGACTGGCCAACATTTCCCCAGATAATGTAGGAGACTTTGTGAATGACCCAACATTGCCCCAGACATGCAGCAGACATTGTGACCTGTGGCCAACATTGCCCTAGACATGTATCAAACATTTTGAATGACCCAACATTGCCCCAAACATGTAGCAGACTTTGTGAATGGCCCAATATTGCCTCAGACTTGTAGCAGACTTTGTATATGGCCCAACATTGCCTCAGACATGTAGCAGACTTTGTGAATGGCCCATCATTGTCACAGACATGTTGCAGACTTTGTGAATGACCCTATATTGCCCCAGACATGTAGTAGACTTTGTGACTGGTCCAACATTGCCTCAGACATGTAGCAGAATTTGTGAATGGCCTAACATTACCCTAGACATGTAGCATACTTTGTGAATGGCCCAACATTGCCCCAGACATGTAGCAGACTTTGTGAATGGTCTATCATTGCCCCAGACATCTAGCAGACTATGTGAATGACCCAATTTTGCCCCAGACATGTAGCAGACTTTTAGACTGGCCCAGCATTGTCCCAGACATGCAGCTGAGTTTATGAATAGCCAAATATTGCCCTGGACATGTAGAAGACTTTATGACTGCTGCAACATTTTACCAGACATGCAGTAGACTTGTGAGTGGCCAGCATTGCCCCAGACATGGAGCAGACTTTATGAATGGCCCAACATGGCCCCAGACATGTAGGAGACTTTGTGAATGGCCCAACATTGCTGCAGACATGTAGTAGACTTTTTGAATAAACCAACATTTCCCCAGACATGTAGCAGACTTTGTGAAAGGTCCAACATTGCCTCAGACATGTAAGAGTTTTTGTGAATGGCCAACATTTCACTAGACATGTTGCAGACTTTGTGAATGGCCCAACATTACCCTAGACATGTAGCAGACTTTGTGCATGGTCCAACATTGCCCATATATCTAACAGAGTTCTTGAATGGACAACATTGCCCCAAACATGTAGCATATTGCATGAGAGGCCCAACATTGCACCTGAGATGCAGTAGACATTAGGAGTGGCCCAACATTGCACCAGACATATAGCAGACTTCGGGAGTGGGCCAACATTGCAGAGACATGTAGCAGACTTTGAGAGTGGCCCAAAATTTCCCTAGACATATTTCAACTTAGTGAATGTACAACATTGCCCAAGCCATGTAGCAGACTTCAAGAGTGGGAGTAGCCTAACATTGCCCCAGACATGTAACAGACTTCAGGAGTGGCTGGACTTTGCCCAAGACATATTGCAGACTTCAAGACTGGCCCAACATTGCCCCATTCATCTAGCAGACTTTGTGAGTGGCCCAACATTTCCACAGCCATGTAGCAGACTTTGTGAGTGGCCAGACATTGCACCAAACAGGTAGCAGACCTCACAACTAGCCAACATTGACCAAGACATGTAACATACTTCAGGAGTGGCACAGCATTGCCTCAGAAACATAGTAGACTTTGTGAATGACCCAGCTTTGCCCCAGACATGTAGCAGACTTCAGGAGTGGCCAACCATTGCACCAGACATGAAGCAGACTTTGTGAATTGACCAGCAATACCTCAGACATGTATGGAAAATCTGTGACTGACCCAACATTGCCACAGTCTTTAAGGCAGCATTAACTCAAGACTGCTATGGTCACAAATGTTTGATGGCAACACAAGGCCCAAAACAGTTTACAGTTACTTACAGCCCATTATTCTTCACAGGCACCTAAACTCTAAATGATCCCCATCTCTCTCTCTCTCTCCCCCCCCCGTGCTGACTTAGCGGGCCTCCCTCAGAACATGCAGTCCTTGCTGGTTGGGATTTGTGGGTTCCCTCATGATGTCTGTATCTATTACAGTGACTGACAGCCCATTATTCTTTACAGGCACCTAAACTCTAAATGATCCCCATTTCTCTTTCTCTCTCCCCCTGCACTGACTTAGTGGGCCCCTCTCAGAACATGAAATCCTCACTGTTTGGGATTTGCAGGTTCCCTCATGATGTCTGCATCCATTCCCAGAACTGGTGGCAACAGTCCTTGAATTTAGAAGGGGAACACATCCTGTGGAGCTCCAAGGCATATTGTTCTCTTGACACTACACTCCCTGCAGCATTCTTGCCTACTGGATCCCTACACAAATTGACACAAGCTACCAGGGCACTCTGGGACTTGCAGCTGCTGGGTCCCCTCTTGATGTTAGTTGCCCTTCAATATACAGTGCAGCTTTTGGCTACTGGCTCCCACTTCTTCCTCTATGTCTAGCCAAGTGCAAATACATAAACTTTACATTTTCTCAGTATAAACTTAAATAGAACACTGGAGTTCACAGGTCAGTAACCATAAAAGACTTATCCTTGTCATTTACAGCTCTTGTTAGGAAATAATTTTATGTGTAAAATTGTCAGAAATTATATATGAAATACATAGACATGGGGGATTATAGATACATTTGGCACTTCAGTGATCTAAATATTGCATTTATTTGTATATATCATATTTGTTTTTTCATAAATTTTAGTATATGCTTTGGAAAAGTAATGGGCCATTCACAAAATATTGGCATTCTGAAATTAGGAGGAGATTTGATTCCTGTATATAGTTCTGATTTGATAATAAAAATATTAATGCTTCTCATTGGTGTGCAAGTCATTGTTCCATATTATGTTTGTTTCAAATGCCAGGGCCTATGAAATGGATCACTCCAGGTGATATCTTTTCCCTTCCACAGGCATAGACATCCATCCTATCCTACTTGTGTTAGAAGCCAAATGGACCCGCTAATTAGATATCGGCGGACATTAGCAAGTACTTTGTGAATAGACGGTTGCACTAAAAGATGCTTGCAAGTGCAACACTGTCATATGTTTGCACACTGTGGGTCATGATATGGATGTTTGACAAGCAAATATTTGAACCCCCCACATCATAAACTGGCAGTGTGACATCACTTAGTGTTAAAGCCCAGAAAGATACAGTATGCCCACAGAGATCTCCACTAGACACCATGTAAGGTTTTTTTTTTATGGCTGCAGTGGGTAGAGAAGACATCTTGCTTCAAAAAGGGACCCAGCATTACTTCAAAGTATTCTTTCCCACTGAAGAACATATTGGACTTGTAGCACAGTCTCCTACACAAGATAACTATGCCAGATAACAAAGTCCTTTCCCAAAAATCAAGAAAAAACAAACTGAATTTCCTTTGCATTTGAAACACCTCTCCTACTTTGGCAGAGTTATACAGTATATCAGTCATTAGTCCAGAATTCCTTTACATAACTGTCTGTAGGCAGTAAGAGTTAACAGTGCTCTGCTCAATCAGTCACTGCCATGTAGTTTCCTTCTAGTGTTTTAATTTCACACACACACACACACACACACACACACACACACACACACACACACACACCACACTATGTTTTAGCCTTGCTTTGCTAGCATGGATTGACACAGTCCAGCATTCCTTTACTTTCTGGTTCTGTCTGCCTGTTCTGCTAGTGGTATTACAAAGAAATTAGATGTTTGTCATTTGATTGATGTACACATTCCAACCTCTTTTTTCCTTTTCTATATATATTTTTTGCCCTTGCATCATAACCGCAGTCTATATATTTATTCAGGGATTGGATTCTCCACTCATGTCACTACTGTAATCTTATTTCTTTACCAAACTGTAATTTAATTACATTAACAATCAAGAGCAACTAAGCAATTGGAATGGACTAGAAACATTGGGCAGTGAATATGATTAATCATGTTTTACTTTTTCTTTGTACATGTATTACTTTCTCTGATCTCTACCTCTACAGCTTGTAGTGCTGTGTGTTAATTTGAGCTGCATAATTCACAACATTACAGTTTCCTCACACTAGGAGGTCATGGAGGTAAGAGGGGGACTGATATGTTTTTGTTTTTTTAGAAAAAATGCATTTCACTTGACAGAATTACCATCCTGCAATTTAAGTAACCACAATTATACTACACAGTTTATATCTGTACTATCACTAACCACAAAATGTGATATTTACAAAAGTAGTGTGAGAAACAAATACAGTATATCGCACATTTCTGTTCTGCGCAATGCATTTACACTCGCCCCATGACAGAATGTTCCATAATTGATTAAAAACTGGATTTTTAAATACATTTCTGTTAACACTAAAGGCAAGGTGACAGCATTGGCAACCATTAATGAATAAAGAGCACAAATGTTTTTCTTCAGAAACCACACTAACATGGCCACTGTCCACACTCGTTAGTACCTTCTTTTTTAAACTATTTTTACAAAACTGCAGTACCCAATATATTATTAATTTGAGTCCATGTCCCTGTTGCATTCTCCCCACACCCTTTTTTATTATGATTGCAGTGGGCAGAGCCCTGTAGCCATCTTGCTTCAAAAAGGGACTCAGCATTACTTCAAGGTGTTGTTTCCCATGAAGAACATGTTGGACTTATAGAACAGTCTCCTACGCAAGATAACTATGCTAGATAACAAAGCCCTTTCCTGAAAAACAATAAAAAGCAATGTGTGTTTCTTTTGCAGTTGCAATACCTCTCCTACTTTGCCAGAGTCATATATCAGTCATTAGTCAAGAATTCTTTTGCAGGTGCCAGTAAAAAAACTAAGCAATATAAGATACTGAAGCACTTAGACATTTTATGCGCTAATGTTGTTTTTATCCAGGAATCTCATTTACTTGACTTGGAAGCCATTCAGATGAGATGGATGCAGGTTGGACAAGTCTTCTCAGCCCAAGGAACTTCAAACAGCTGCGGGGTCTTAATTCTTATTAACAGAGGCATTCCTTTCCAGGTTACCCAGGAAATTAAGGACCCCCATGGTAGATTTGTTCTGGTTAAGGGCACTTTGTATTCAGTAGACTTTGTATTAGGATGCATTTATGGCCCTAACAAAGATGACCCTCTATTCTTTATGAGACTACTTAATAACATTCTTTCCTTGTTACCCTCCACCATAATTTTAGGGGGGGGATTGGAACCTAGTGATGGATTCAGGTAAAGACTGCACTAGCTCACTCTTGGTTTCTCTTTCCCCGGCACAACATGCATTACATGAGTTAATAGACAGGTTGGGACTTTGTGACATATGGAGGATTCTACACCCTGCAAACAGGGAATACACCTTTGTGTCCCCTGCTCACAGGTCTTTTTCCCGCATTGACTACCTATTAGTGTCTCAGGCCCTGTTACCCAGGGTGTCAAGTTCTACTATCCAGTCAGGTCCACCCTCTGACCATTCTGTGGTGCTCTGTAAGCTGGCCCTTACTTCTTTGCCTAAGTGGCAAACCAGGTGGAAACTGAATGGCCAACTGCTCAAGGATCCCAAGTGCAGAAACAAAATCAAGGAGCATAACACACAATTTTTCGATTTGAATGCCACAAGGGCACTAGGCCAGATGTGTTATGGTGTGCCTTCAAAGCATATCTCTGGGACATCCTAATTGGGATGGCTGTGACAAGGAAAAGGGGATGGGAGGCTAGGCAGAGGGAGGTGTTAACCTGGATAAGAACTTTAGAGACTAACCTACAATCAAACCCATCTGACGGCTCGAAACAAGAGCTGGTAAAATTGAGGGACTCCTATATAGCTATGCTCAATGAGAGAGCAGAGTTTGCTATCTTATGTACCAAAGCCTCTTACATAGATCACGGAGAAAAAATGGGCAAGCTATTGGCCCAGAGAATTAAACAACTGGAGTCCACTCGGTTTATCCCCCTGATCCACTCCAAAACTGATGGAACTCTCAAGTCTAATCCTCAGGAGATTGTTTCAGAGTTCATCAGTTATTATGAACACTTATATGGCAAAATGCCTAATCCCCTCTCAGTCTTTACTCTCTCCTCTTACCTGGTGCAGGCCCATTTACCTTGTCTCTCGGAGTCCCAGGGTAGGACACTTGTAGCTCCCATTATGGAGTCGGAAATCTTGGAGGCAATAAAGGGCCTACCCTTAGACAAATCACCTGGATTAGATGGTTTTTCAGCAAATTTCTATAAGTGTTTTAAGGAGCAAATTACCCCCCACCTTCTTTCTGTCTTTCACTATATATTATCAGGCATGCAAATTGACTCCCCTCTATTTGAGGCCCTCATTGTGCTCCTCTCAAAACCGGGTAAAGATCTAGAATGTGTTGAGAGTTACAGACCCATATCATTGTTGAACCAAGACTTAAAAATTCTAACAAAAATGTTGGCGGATAGACTTAGTTTGGTTCTCCCTGGTTTAATTGGTTCACATCAGGTGGGTTTTATGAAAGGCAGATTTTCCACAGACCATCTCCGCACCCTCTCGCATGTCTTCTTGGTGTCCAGGGATGCCTCCTTTCCAGTGGCGCTGATCTCTCTGGACGCCAAGAAGACCTTCGACAGAGTCAATTGGAGTTTTTTACTTCAAACTCTAAATTCCTTTGGATTTCCTCAACAATTTCAATCTTGGATTAAAGCCTTATACCAGCATCCGATGGCTATGATCTCTGGGAATGGGGTGTTCTCCAGGACCTTCACCTTGCATTCCGGAACCAGGCAGGGTTGTCCCCTTTCTCCTCTACTTTTCAATCTCTAGCTGGAGCCATTAATCCATAAACTAATTTCATGTTCGAAGGTCCAGGGGATTACCATTCTCGGTACTGAGCTTAAAGTTGCTGCACACGCGGATGATCTGCTTCTGCACCTTTCTTATCCAGAGACATCTATTCCCACAATGTTGGATATAATTGAGCAATTCAGTTAACTATCCAATTACAATTTAAATGTAGGGAAGTCGACTGTCTTTCCCCTAAATCACAAAGTTTTTAAGAATGATATTACCGCCCTGGGTCTAGCCTGGTCTAAAGACTTGTTGCGGTATTTGGGCATTGTGTTAACCAGGGATCTGAAGAGTACCTTTAAATACAACCTGGAGGTTCTATTGTCCACGGTGGCTCTACATTTGACTAGATGGTCAGCTCTACCTATCTCTTTTTGGGGAAGAGTCAGCCTGGTTAAGATGAATGTCCCCCCACGTCTCTTATAACCCCTTCAGCTACTCGACATTTGTCTGCCAAGTGGCTGGCTTAAAAAGGCCGAGTTTGATTAGTGATTTCATCTGGTCTAAAGAGAAGCATAGATTAGCCTTTTACAAGCTCGTGGCACCCAAGTCTAAGGGTGGTTTACGACTTCCGTACATGTGTATGTACTATTGGGCCTGCAGTGCGGCCAAATACCTAAAGTGGATGTTTTTTAATTCCTCAGGTTATTTGCCCGCATGGCTCAAAATAGAGAGGGAAATGATCCCTTCGGTTAATATAGCCCCTTCCGCATTACTATTCCTCAATATCGCCTCTATACCCAAGGAGTTAAAAGGCACCACAATTGGAATCTCTGTGAGGATTCACTCACAGTTGTGTAGATTCCTAAAATATAAAAATTGGTTAGATGTGGAGCAGTCGATTTGGAATTCTCCTGCCTTTAAAACAGATAAAAAAGTGTTATCCCCCAAATGGTTACCTAGCTTAGGTGATGGTAGGGTTTACTCATTTCTTAAGGAGGATGGTACCTGGTTATCAGCTGAGGATATTGTTGTGAAATTCAGACTTAAGGAAAGTGACTATTTCAAGGTACTTCAGCTTAGACACCTCCTCATTAAAAAGCTTGGGGGAAGCCACCCCTTTATCTTCTAAATTTACCTTCCTCAATGAACTGGTCCCATTAGTTAACTCCCCCCGGAGTATCTCCAAATTGTACAATATTTTGTATGATTGGCATTTCCCTGTGCCGTTTGGCCCTACAGAGTTTTGGTTTTCCCCTCTTCCCACACTGGGATAGGGACTGGACGACTATATGGAATAACTGCCATCATTTTGTAACACAAGATAGGTTACGGTTAATACAGTTTTGCATTCTCCATAATCTCTACTACTATCCTCAGAAACTGGCTAAATGGGGAATAATTTCCTCTAATGTTTGTACTAGGTATGCTCAAGCAGAAGGTTCCCTACTCCACATTTTCTGGGAATGTCCTAAGATATCACCTCTTTGGGAGGCTATAAGGGACAAGGTTGACCCACTTCTTGGGCTGAGGGACTTGTTCATCCCCGAGGTTTGTATTTTCAGGGATTACTCTCAGATTTCTGTTAATAAACGTAAGTTTCATTTGCTTTGATTTCTATGTCCGTTAAAAAACTGGTGCTCAAGTATTGGAGGAGTTCTGAGGTCATCTCTTATTCTGAATGGCTAAATGAGCTATTATTTAATCTTCAAGTGGAGAAGACTATTTCGAGTATCAATAACAACAAGTCCAAATACAAACAGATTTGGGCCTCGCTTCATATGTTATATACCATCTAACTTTTAATACTTAATCTCTAATCTTTCAGATGTCATGGACTGTCATGTCTTTGGGACTGTGTGGGTGGGGGGTTTTGGGATGGGGTGTTGGGGGGAGGGGAACAGGGTCAGTCAACCTGTTTTGTCATATGCTTAATGCTATGGATGTTTTGACCCTGTCCATTGTTTATTGTGAAACTTTCAATAAACTTTAAATTGAAAAAAAAAGAATTATTTTGCATAACATCCTAGTTCCATCTTTAGGCAGTAAGAGTTTATTTATTTATCTATTTAAATCTCAGATTACAAATACCTCTGCGCTAGAGGCAGTTCATTTACAAAGGTTCCACATTCCACTGCTATGCAGATGATACCCAGCTATACCTGTCTTTCACACCTGACCAGGATGGAGCTCTCGCGATGTTTAACAACTGTCTGGAAGAAATCCAAGGTTGGATGGATTCTAGTTGGTTAAAGTTGAACTCAGAGAAGACAGAGGTTTTGGTTGTGGACCCAGGTGGTTAGATAGAGAGGTCACATGATGGCACGCCTTCTGGAATTTTTCTTGGCGGCGTGTCACTTCCAACCTCTGAATGGGTGCATAGCCTTGAGATTGTCCTAGATGACAGGCTGACCCTACAATCTCAAGTCTTGGCCATTGTCAGGACTTCCTTTTACCAACTTAGGAATATTGCCAGGGTTAGGCACCTTGTTCCATCTGACTCTTTACCAATGTTGGTCCACGCCTTTGTGTCCTTGCACTTGGACTACTGCAACACCTTTACTTTGGGCTTTCTGGGGTTGAAATCCATCACCTACAGCTGGTGCAGAGTGCTGCAGCCTGGGTTTTGACTGGGATAAGTAGGTCCTGTCATATTACCCTAGTGCTGCAAGAACTGCACTGGCTCCCTATACGGTGGCAGATCACCTTTAAAGTCATTTTATATACTTTCAAAGCCCTTCACGATCAGGGTCTGACCTATCTGAAAGAACTTCTGGTGCCTTACTGCCCTGGCCAATCACTCCACTCAGCCGACAAGGGGTTGTTAGAGATTCCAAGAGTGAGTTTAAAATCTTCAGGCAGCAGAGCATTTTCTCATGCTGCACCCACTCTTTGGAATTCTCTACCACGCCGGTTATGGGAGTGCACCTCCATGTAGGTATTTAAGAAGGACCTGAAAATTTACTTATGGCAAATGGCCTTCCTGGATAATTAAGTTAATTTTATTGTGCTTGTATTTTATATTAGAACTTATTATTTGATTTTAATATCTGATGTTATTATGGCATGATTTTATTTATATGTATTGTAGATTTGTATTTGAAATTATGGTTTTAAAATGTTCAGCACCTTGATATATTGAAAGGCTCTTTATAAATAAAATTACTATTATTATTATTAAAGGAAAGGGTTACAATAAGGTTACAATGGGAGTAATAGACAACATTCATGGTATCAACAGAGGGACAGACACATTCATGGTATCATCGGAGCACAGCAAGTCAACTGGTAACTAAGTGGGAACAGTACTACTCACAAGATTACAAGCAAGCATAGAAAACCATAAGGTACATTTGAAGCAAAATTGCTAATCAGAGGTGGGGGCAGGGGAAGAGTAAGGAAAGGGTAAGGGAGATGAGAGGGCAGAGTCCAGATAGAGAAGGAAAAGAAAATATGGCAGCCAGAGGCCTTGTCACAAGGTGAGAGGGAAGGGAGGCTAAAGTGGGAGAAGGGATAAAAGAGGGGAAAAGGAGGGTGGATGAAGGAGAAGAAGATAAGGGAGGGTGGGGACCAGAGGGCCTGGACAGGTCCAGGAAGAAGGAGGGGTCAGTGGGATAAGAGCAAGGAGGGGGTAAGGTAAGGGAGGAGGTGGTGGGGGAAAGGGGGAATTGTTCTGTCAGGAGAGGTGAAACAAAACAGGAAGCCAAGTAAGAGCCTCAGAGAGTGAAAAAAAGTGGTGTGAGGGTGTCTGCAGAAGTGGGAAACTAGGTGTAACAATCACAAGTGCTTTCGATTAGGAGATGCTGATGAAGCATAAGTTTAAATTGGGACAGACTAGAAAGACTGCTCAGTTGGTTGCTTAGATTATTAAACCACAGGGGAGCTCTGTATTGAAAGGATTGCTGGTATTGAGCACTCCGACAGTGGGGTATGAGAAGGAGGTCAGAAACTGAGGTACATGTGTGTTGGGTCTTAGGGGATTTGTTTAGCAGGCAACCAATGCTCGGTGGTAGTAATCCAAGTAGAGCTTTTTTGGACAGAAGGCAGGTTTGATATTTGATCCCGTTATTTAGTTGGAGCCAGCCAGATTGAGCATATAACTCACAGGTATGAGTGAGGAGCGCAGTACCCGTAACTAACCTACAGGCTTTGTTCAGGGCTACCTTGAGTTGTTTAAGAGATGTGGAGGTTGCAGCACAGTATATGATTAGACCGTAATCAATAATTGAGAGGACCGAGCTGTGAACAGCAACCTTCAGGGCTTCTTGGGTAAGACTTTGTCTGTGTCTGAAGAGGAGCCCAATTCTGGTATTAACATCTCTGGCAACATTTTCAATGTGAGGCACAAAGGTAAGGTGACTATCCAGGGTTAGACCTAGGTATTTGAAAAGCTGAGTTTGTTCAAGATCGTCTCCGTGGTTGTTGGTGATAGTGAGTTGATGGGCCTTAAACTTATTCCGAGAGGACGAAAACAGCTGGACTTTAGTTTTTTTGTAGTTTAGCACTAGTTTGAGATTATTAAACCATCTCTCTGCTTCTGTGAAGCCTTGTTGAAGACTGTTTTCAATAGCATTGGGATCCAGGTGGCTAGTAAAGATGACCGCGTCATCTGCATAGAAGAGAGTATGCTGGTTGCAGACAGCTGGAAGGTCGTTCAGGAAAATACTGAACAATAAGAGACCCAGGATTGAGCCTTGAGGTACCCCTGATTGGACAGCCCTCTGCTCCGAAACTACATTTTATATCCTCACCCTCTGCAGTCTATCACTGAGGTAGCTTCTGAACCATTTCAGGGTGTTTGGGGCAACACCAGTTTTAGAGAGTTGGCCAAGCAACAGTATGCGATTCACTGTGTCAAAGGCTTTTGTTAGGTCAACAAAGGCTGCACCTACAATCTTGCCTTGATTGATTGCCTGTTGTATGAAGCTTGTGAATTCCAATAATGCTTAGTTAGTACTTTGCCCCTTTCTAAAACCATGTTGTTGTGGGCACTGGATGGAGTATGTGTCCAGATAAGCACCAAGCTGGTTGGTAACAATTCACTCACTGTGCTCAATCAATCAATCACTGCCATGTTGTTTCCTCCTGGGTTTTAAATTTCACACACACACACACACACACACACGCACACACGCACACACCACTATGTTTAAGCCTTGCTTTGCAACCATGGACTGACATAGTCCTGCATTCCTTTATATTCCAGTTCAGTCTGCTTGTTCCCTAGTGGTATTATAAAGAAATTAGATTTTTGTCATGTGATTGATGCACACATTTCAACCTCTTTTTCCCTTTTCTATATCTATTTTTTGCCCTTACATCATAAACTTAGTCTATATATTTATTCAGGGATTTGATTCCCCACTCATGTCACTAATCCTATTTCTTTATTGAACTGTAATTTAATTACATCAACAAACAAGAGCACATACACAATTGCAATGGACTTGATAAGTTGGGCAGTGAATGTAATTAATTATTTTGCTAGTGGAAGGGATCAGAGAGAGCATGTAAAAAAAAATGTAAAATATAATTAATTATATTCACTGGTTCAGGAATGAGCCAGTGGTGCTGGGAGTTGACCAGTGAGTGAAAAGATTGAGCATCTACTGGACTTCTCTCCTTTCCTGGGAAGGGAGGCATGCCTCTCCTGTCAAATGACTGCCACTAGGTGGGAGATGTGGTGGTAATGCGGGTCTGAGGATGGCAGGGAAAGGCAGAACTGCGGGATTCCACAGGCATATGCATGCCTCCATGTATGCACGCTCGATGTGCCTGCCACAGGTCAGAGATGGAGACAGAAAATGGAAAATTGGAAGAAGAAGCAGACTCCATGATGCCCCCACCACACTTACATCTTGCGGTGTCCCCAGATCCAGAAACAATCTAGATTGTTGCACCGGTGGGGGAAGGGGAGTGGGAGGATGATGGGTCTCCTTCCTGTACATTTATGGTTGTGATGGGCTGAGCCCCACATAAGCCTTGTTTCAAAAAGGAATCAGCATTACTTCAGAGTATTCTCTCCCACTGAAGAACATGGAGTTGTTGCACAGTCTCCTACACCACACAACAAAATCCCTTTTCCCAAAAAAACAAGAAAAAACAAAGTGTTTTTCCTTTGCAGTTGAAACACCTCTCCTACTTTGCACATACTCACATATCAGACATTAGTCTAGAAATCCCTTACATAACATTCCAGTTTTGTCTGTAGACAGTAAGAGTTAGCAGTGCTGTGCTCAGTCACTGCCATTTTGTTTCCTCCTAGGTTTTGAATTTCTAACACACACACACACACACACACACACACACACACACACCACTATGTGTAAGCCTTGCTTTGCTACCATGGACTGACATAGTCCAGCATTCCTTTACATTCCAGTTCTGTCTGCCAGTTCTCCTAGCGGTATTATAAAGAAAGCAGATTTTGTCTTGTGATTGATGTACACATTCCAATCTCATTTTCCCTTTTTATATACATTTTTTCCCCTTTTGCATCATAACCTCAGTCTATATATTTATTCAGGGATTGGACTCTCCACTCATGTCACTAAACTTATTTTTTTACTGAACTGTAATGTAATTACATCAACAATCAAGAGCTCATAAGCAATTGCAATGAACTAGAAAGCTCGGGCAGTGAATACGTATGTATGCATGTTATGTAGCACCCTAAACAAAATAATAGCCCTACAAACCACTGTCCTAACCCATCGCCCTGAAATTGTCATCATCACCGAATCTTGACTGAAACCCCACAACCAAGATGAAGAATTCGCAATACCCGGCTACTCCTTAATCCGCCATGACAGAAAGGGCAGAAAGAAGGGTGGCGGCACTGCCATGCATATCTCCGGTAAACTCCATTTCTCCATAATCACTCTGACGGCACCCACACAATCTATTGACTCACTTCTAGTCAATATCTCCCTGCCACACACCATCCCAGTATTCATAGCAGGGTCCTATTGTCCGCCTGACACACCTCTAGGTAGCATTCTCGACCACCTTGGTAACCTGAGGTCCCTTACGGAAGGTGGCGAACTACATATACTTGGCGATTTCAATCAGAACTGGCTAGGCAGTGTGGGCTCTAAATCACTATGCCAAATAAATGCCCTAAACTTGCACCAGCAAATAGCGGAACCCACTCACCTAAACCATAAATCCAACAAGCACACATTACTGGATTGGGCACTTACTACCCATCCTCATCAGATAGTTAAAGCTGGCCTACTACCAGACTCCCTTAGCGACCACCATATGATTTATATGGTGCAAAAAATCTTCTGCCCAATGGCTCCTCCACCCCGCATGCTTCACTGCAGAGCTTATAAATCCCTTCATCTGACAGCTCTCCTAAACGACCTCACCAACATTGACTGATCCTTCATCCCCAGGGCCACCTCTATGGATGAGGCACTAAAATACTTCTCTACTAACTTCCTTGCCATCTGGGACCTCCATGCGCCACTCAGGAGGTCCCGTGTAAGAGGATCCCACTTACCATGGATAACATCTAACCTCCTGGAACACCTAAGAGCCAGAGACCGTGCCTGGAAATCTCATAAGTCCACAGGCACTCAAATGGCCCACCAACACTACCGATCACTAAGAAATGCCTGTACAAGACTCATACATCAGGCCAAATCAAATTACTTTAAATCTGCTTTTAACAATAACTTCGCTCACCCTTCTCAATTTTGGAAGTCTATAAAATCCCTCCTTTCCCCACCAACCCAACCTCCCACTCCCACCCTTAAACTGGAAGGAAA
Source organism: Neoceratodus forsteri (assembly GCA_016271365.2). NCBI lineage: Eukaryota > Metazoa > Chordata > Ceratodontiformes > Ceratodontidae > Neoceratodus > Neoceratodus forsteri. Next base: position 49,903,136 of record CM028137.1, read on the forward strand.
AATCATCATGGATCCCAGTCTGGTCGCCACTGAGTTTAACTCACATTTTTCCACCACTACTTCTTACCTCCTCTCCTCCCATCCCCATTCCCTGCCCACTACACCCCCTATAGTATCCTGCCCATCCCCCTTCTCGCTCCGCCCAGTCTCCCCTGACCAGGTGCAAAATTACCGCAGTCACTTAACCCAGCCAAAGGTAAATGTCCATCGGGCCTTGATTCCAAAATGCTCCTACTCAGCACCAGCCATAGCCCACCCTCTAACCATGTTCTATAACCTATCTTTTAAACTCGGGGCAGTCCCACAACATGGAAACAAGCCACAGTCATTCCCTACCCAAAGGGAGGTGACCTCCTCATCAACTCACCTATATCTCTGCTTCCCAACCTAGCTAAAATTCAAGAGCGCCTTGTGCTATCTCAGCTCCACCACTATTTAGATACCATATCTTTTTTCACTGCCTACCAGGCCAGCTTCAGAAAAAATCACTCCAACACCACCTGCCTCCTCCGCCTCACAAACTCCATCCCTATGGGCATCGACAAAGGGGATATTACGGCAGCTATATTCATAGACCTAGCGAAAGCATTCGACACGGTCTCTCATCCCCTGTTGCTGGCAAAACTTGCCCAAGCGGGTCTGTCAGTGAACACAAATAGCTGGTAACAGTCATACCTGTCAGGTAGGTCTCAATCAGTCCATGTAGGCTCGGCTAGATCCACCTCACTTCCTGTCACCTGCGGTGTCCCCCAAGGGTCTGTACTCAGCCCACTGCTGTTCTCTATTTTTCTAAATGACCTGCCCGATGCTTGCTCTCAATCAGCCATCCACATGTATGCAGACGATACGGTGCTGTTTGCCTCTGGCCCATCCGCAACCACCGTGACAGCCTGTCTACAGAAGGACTTTGACTCCATCCAACGTTGGTTCCTCTCAAACCAACTATTCTTGAACTCTAAAAAAAAGTCTCCCTCCCTTTTGGATCTCAGCCCAAGCTAACCCGGCTTACTGAACCACCCACTTTCTACACTCTGGACAGATCTCCACTAGAGACCTGCACGTCATATCGCTATCTCGGTGTCTGGTTAGATCAATACCTTGACTTCTCGGTGAATATAGACGGTCTACACAAAAAATTGCACCCCATGCTGGGAGCCCTCTACTGGAACAAGAATTGCATTCCTCTACCAACCAGGCAAGCAATAGTTCAAAAAATGATCCTCCCGATTATGGATTACGGTGATGTTGTCTACTGTGCCACCCCCCAAACCTTCCTAGCAAGGCTTGATTCCCTTTACAACTCCTTCTGCCACTTCGCTGTGGACCAGCCTCCAAATACTCATCACTGTGACCTCTACCAGTCCTTGGGACTCTCCTCGCTACATAACCGATGACTGCTTCACTGTGCTAGAATCTCTGCCAAGTTCTGGACACAGACACTCCCGTCCTACCTGTCGTCCTCCCTAACCACCCTCTCTCCACCGGCCTATGCTCTCAGAACCATAGACTCTAGGCTCCTGCACATTCCATACAGATCTACCCAGTCTGGCCAGGCTGCTTTCAGCTGCAGACTGCCCAAATTATGGAACTCCCTGGCACCAGTTATTAGACACTCCACAAGCACTCCACAACAAAATTCCCTCCTTAGAACACACTTCTCCTCCATCTGCTCCTGTCTCCCTCACCGCTGACCCCCAACACTTTTTTTTTCCTATCTCCCATCTATGTCACCAGCCTGGTTTTCTTGTTTTCAGTCTGCTTTCGGTCTGCACCTTATATTGCTAAATACTAAGAATATGCACTTCTCTATCAGTATTATGACTACCTCATCCATTGTTGCACCAATCGCAAAATGTAATACTTGCTGATGTTGTTGTATTGTTGTTTTGGGCTTGTTCAGTTTTCTACTGTACCAGTGTAAATCTCCCTACCCCAGGGCACATCTGGAATCGATGTATCTGCATCTGCTCTGCATGCTTTCCTGGTAAATCTCTTAAATAAATAAATATAATTAATCATGTTTTACTTTTTTCTTTTTACATTTATCACTGTTTTTGATCTCCACCACTACAGCTTGCAGTGCTGTGTGTTAATTTGAGTTGCATAATTCACAACCTCACAGTATCCTCACATTGGGAGATCACAGAGGTCAGATTGGACAAATAAGCTCATGTGTTTTAGAAAAAAAATCTCACTTTATAGAATTACCATCCTGCAATATAAATGATCACAATTATACTATACAGTTAATATCTGTATTGGTATTAACCAGAACATTAGATATTTACAAAAGTAGTGCAAGAAACAACTACAGTATATGGCACATTTCTGTTCCATGCCATGCATTTACACTCACCTCATGACAAAATTTCATATAATTGTTTAAAAACTGTTTTCTAAATTCAGTTCAGTGAACACTAAGGGGCAAGGTTACAGCATTGGCAACCATTAATGAATAAAGAGCACAAATGTTTTCCTTCAGGAACTGGACTAATAGGATGACTGTCCACACTTTTTAGTATCTTCTTTTTAAACTTTTTTTACAAAACCTTAGCTCCTAATATATTAATAATTATACAATGGGCTCTGATAATCCTGACACCTGATTGGCTGACTGGCACCTTTCAGCCACTGTAAATCCTCCATTTTACCAACAGGAAAAGGTGTAAGCCACCTGTGAACCACATGAAGAACTCCCCCTAAATCACTCCAGCAATTACCAACCCAGGAGTAACAAAGATGGCAAAACTCCATGCTTGTTAGCACCCAGGAAACCACGCCATGGAACACACACTATCCCCCAAATCTTCTGTGGCAGCCTGAGATATCTCCTTTAACACTGGCTTGCCACTTAGCGCAGATAAAGCTTCTCAAAATAACTTGAGGAAAAAAAAAAAAAACATGCTATAAACCTTCTGAGAGTACAGGGCTCACTTCCACATGATGTGGCTGTTGCATGTAATAGTAAAGGTAAAAGGTCAAAGGCCACCTAAATTATTTTTTTAATGCCAGAACAAAACAAAATAAGAGGCACTATTGTGAACCAAACAGAAACAGATGCAGTCCACAATGTACACTGTAATTCTACACATTTTAAACTATTACATTTGTCACCTCCGTAGCATGTAAAATTCAAAGGCACGATCAGGGTCACAATGCATTAGGTCTGTTGCTATGGATGCTATTTTGCTATGTATACTGTAGGTAATTAAAAAACAAAGGGCAATGCCAGTAAGCTGGGACTTCAAAGGCAGAACCGTTCACTAAAAAACTTTAACTCTTTTTCCCAAACCCACTTTCCAAAGCCATTGTTTCCACCCAGCTCACATGTCTAAACATTTTTTATTCATTACTCAGCTCCATTCATGCATTCCCTGCAGCATTCTTCACTGACTTTCACCTCCATGCCATGGGATCCTTACATGCCTCGATGCTCTCCATGAAGCCCAGAATCCCATTCCCATCAAGCAAAAAAGTAAAAACAGAAAAAAAAACCTCTGACAACTCATACTGTCCTTGCCCAAAAACTGAAACTAGAAAGAGATGCTGAGACACCGCAGCTCGTTAATGCTCACACTCATATATGGAGAAAAGTAACTCCAAACTGCACCTAGCTTTGACTTTTTTAAAAATTACAAATAAAGAAATGGCCTTTCTCCTTAGCTGAACGGCAGCATGGTGCTCACAATAAGGTGTGTCACACACACTTCTAGTTCTTATAAACTAGGTATGACTGGCACAAAAAATAAATAAATAACCACTGTAGTTCTTAGTTTACAGCCTTAGCAATGCAGGATGCAACCAAGGACTATTTTTTCTCATGTAGCAATAAATAAAATAAAAAAATAATAAAAATATAACAAACATAGTGTTATTCTTTCTTTTTTTGTGTCAGAAGTGGAGAACATTGTATAATGGCAATAAGCCACTCCAGCGTGTGGGTTTTGCTGACATTTACCCATGGCTGACCTGGTTTGACCACTCTGCCTGTGGCCTTGTGGCCTAACCACTGTGAGGTTATGAATATTACAGCTCAAATTAGCATATAATCTTACAAGCTGTTGTGGTATGGAACAGAGAGAACATGTAAAAAGGAAAAGTAAAACATGATTAATTATATTCACTGCTCAACCTATTTAGTCCATTGTAATTGCTTATGTGCTCATAATTGTTGATGTAATTAAATTGCAGTTCGGCAAAGAAATAACATTAGCAGCTGGCCCAGTTGTGTACAGGTCTGAGGCACTGGATTCTTTACCTCTTGTCATGCCAGCGACCCTGGTTCAGGAACAAGCCTGGGGTGCTGGGAGTTGGCCAGGTAGGGAAAGGATTGAGCATCTGCTGGACTGCCTCCTTTCCTGAGAACTAGGACTGCCTCCCACTGAATGACTTCCACCAGTTGAGGTGTGGTGGTAATGTGGGTCTGAGTATGGCAGGGAAAGGAGGAAACTATTGGATCTCTTGGGCATGCTCATACCTCCATATGTGCATGTCTGGCTTGCATGCCCCAGTGTAGGGATGGGGACAGAAAATGGAAAACTGAAATCAGAAGCAGGCCCATTAATGCTCCTTCCATGCTTCCATCCTGAGGTGCCCTCAGATCCTGAGACAATCTGGATTGTTGCACCCATGAAGGAGCTATAGGATGACCCTCCCTCCTGTACATATATAAAAAAGGAAAAAAGATATTGGAATCTGCTAATCAACCACATGATGAAAATCTCATCACTTTATAATACCACTAGTTTGTGAAGCGGGGATACAATCTGGGTTGAGGAACTAGAATCTCATGGATGTAAGATTTTGATTAATGCCCAAATGCTTGTGCTGCTCAAAAACTCATACAGTATGTGTTTCTTATGATACAGTCTTTCTTACACATTTTTCGCTTAATAATATCATTTTGCAGCCATATTGGCTCTGGCAAGAGTTTGTTTTTTGTAGGGTTACAGTACACAGGGAACCAGGGAAATGTTTATACTGTGTGTGTGGGGGGGGGGGCATGATTAGGTCTGACAAATGATCAGAGATGGGATTGTGTTTACTTTTGTATGTAGCAAAATGGGCCATGATGAGTAGAATATAAAAGGGTGCTTGGTGGGGCACAACAGAGTACTAAGAACGTGTTTGTGGTTAATCAAGTGTATGTGAGAGTGTGCATTTGTGACAGAGAGAGAGAGAGAGAGAGCTTGTGTGTGTGTATGTGTTTGTGTGTGTCTGTGTGTGTGTGTTTGTGAGGCAACTATGATTTACCATGGATGCATATATGTTCATTGGGGCAGGGGCACTGTATACTATGGCAAATGGGTTTATGATACTCAAGTAGTGAAGTAACACATGTATCAGACTAATTCTTGCCTGCTTGTGATATCACACATGAATAGAGGTGTGTGCAGTTAGAAAAATGTGATTCACAGAGAAATTTACAAATCCACCTCAATTCATGAATTAAATCCGCAGTGCGAAGTTTTAATTCACATCACAGTTAAATCTTCTCAAATGGTGTATTTGATAACTTCACCTCCAAATTGGGTCTCACAGGTGAAGTTTGCAATGTACCATGAGATTGCAGGTTGCACGGTACTTAAGTTGTATTACCTTGCGTAGGCAGAATTCAGTGCAGTCTTATAAAGAGTTAGTGTTAAGTCTGCTCTGAATTTCTGTCTAAGAATCACTCAAATGTGCTTTAAACACACAGTCTTATGAACAAAATCACTTCAAAAAGTGTCTAGTGTGCCTTTTGTCTGAAGAGTAGCAATTATTCTTGGTATTTTTTTTTATTTAATTACTTTAAAGTAGTTGTTTTGATTTGTGTAGTGAATCACAGCTGTGGGGGAGAGGAGTGTTAGCTACCAGAAAGCAAGGCAGCTGTGTCTGTGAGCACTAGTGATTATTTATCAGTGTTTAAGCTTAATTGTTTTTTTATGTTTTCTGTGACTTGTAATTTTACCACCATAGAACAGTTTGGCATGTTTTATTGTCAGTCAGTCTGGTTAGACTACATAGATTTTAATTATTTTTATTAGTTATTAAAGTTACCATTTTGCAGTAATGGTGACAATAACTTCTTTATAATTGTCACAGTTTTGCATGCCTCCTTATTCACTGAATTCCCAGTCATGTATTGTTCATGCAAAAAAATGTTTACAATTATTTTTTGTTGTTTTTATTGTAGCTACCATTAGTAACTAACTAACACAAACACACACACACACACACACACACACACACACACACACACACACACACACACATCTCATGTCCAGGCACCTGTTATGCTGATCTCTGCACCAAATGTGGTTGAGGATATTGAGGTGGTTGATGTTGTTCCCAAAACTGGTGTTGGTGGTGGTGTTGATGAGCTTGAGGATGACTCGCAGTCTGATGGGAGAGAGTTGACTGGTGCATGCTGGGAATTGGATGCTGAGATGAAAATAGATGGTGGAGAAAGTGAGGATGAGGAGAATAGACCTTGGGAGGGGATAATCCGCCTCTGTAAGGATGGGGATGATGATCTGGACTCTCTATGGGAACCTGAAAAAAAGTAAAGGTCATGCTGCTGAACCAGGGGTGCTGTGTACGCCACAACATTAGGAAATGACCAAAGCCCCCCACCCCCAGTCCTCCAGCTCTTGTTCCTGCCAAGAATAACACAGCATGTCACCTACTGTCACAGAAGTGCAGACATCATCCCCTAAAACATCCATTCTCACCCCTCCAATGTCCCTATATACAATTTACCCCATGTAAAAACGAGGGCTTCAAAATTCATATCTAGGGATTTGTATATCCTGGACCCCATTGGTGAAACAGTGGCTATCTGCCAGCTATGCTGCATGTGTGTTAGCAATGGGAAAAAGGGGAGCCACATAGGCACTTGTGTGCAACACACACACACCTCAAGCCCAGGCACCTGTTATGCTGATTTCAGCACCAAAGGGAAACAAAGTGCAGGGGGCAGCCTTCTCCCTTATCATCCTCATTGTTTCAGACATTCTGAAGTGTGCTGGTTACAATCCCAGTGGAATCAGAAGTGACCACAGAAGACTACTACAGAGATGAAGAGGCGTTAGTGGGATTGCCTAGTAGTGGCCATGGTAGCAGTGGTGGTTGATTAGTAGCTGCCAGAGTCCCCAATACACATTAACCAAGTCCATAAAACACACAAAATCACATCATTTATTCTTTCAGAATCTGTGCCCCTCCTTGAGTTAAATGATACCCCACTAACCATGCCACCAGTGCACAGTGTCCAACACCTCAAAAGGTGCAGCCCTCCACTTCATAGCATGTTTGAGCATCATACCAATTGCCTACCTAATCAAGCTATTAAAAGGAACTTAATGCAGCAACCACTTAAATGCTGGCAATTTATCCATTGCCATTCTCTTTTTAGGAGATTGTGGGATTCTGAATGTTGATGGCATTGGCACATGCCTGCTCAAAATTGTAGATTGCATCACAAACCTATTTGTCTACCTGTGCTATTCTGGAACTTTATAGGACAGTCACACGCAGTAATATATGCCCTGCAGTATTTAGCCTCACCATGCATATATCTTAGTATGGATAAGTGGACCACTGGCCAAACAGCTAGAAGTTCTTATCTGTGTATTACAGTCTATTGGGTACAGGTACCTGGCATACCTGGTATAGTATTTAATACTGGACTAAAGAAAAATTGTATAAAGCCCAACTGCAGTGGTAGCAGCATTCTGGTATTAGCATGCCACACTGGCAATGAAGAGTGTCACATACAAACACATGGGTCAGATAACGTTAGAACTGTTCCTGCCGAAGTTGATGAGAGACTGAACCCACATTCCCTGAAACCCGGTTTCACTGTGAGCAATAACGGCTCGAATGTATTTAAATGCATTAGTTATGGTGGGTTCCTCAGGGTTCCATGTAGGAGGCAATATAGTGTAGTGGTTAAGGGCACTGAGATGGAAATCTGGAGACTTCAATGTAAATCCTGTCAGCCCTCACTTGCATACTGTGTGACCCTGAGCAAGTCACTTAACTTTCTTGTGCTCCCAGGTCGCACCTGGAAAGAAGCTTTGGCTTAGTGTGCCTTTCCTGGTTAAACAATTTCCCCTCCCCCCTTCCCTCCATGCCTGGCCCACTGTCTCAACCTAGTAGTGCAAGAGTTTCTATCATATCCTGAGATCAAGTTGATGTTGACTGTGGCCTACCAAGTCTGTGCCCACTGTGCTCATTCCAGAAAGGCCCGTGACCATCCAAGGTACCTACTTATCCAGAACAAGCTTCCTCAGCTTCCTATGGAGCTGGAAGTCATCACCAGATAGAAATCAACACTCTACATGACCAAGCACTTGTACAAGCAGTACAAAGCCATCTCTGAGTACTTGCTGCTGAATACAAGTTATGACAGTTCTGGAGTACCAGTGTCTCTGACAACAGATCAGTGGTGACAAATGTATAGTCTGACCACTATTCTAAGGTTATTTGAACATGCCACAGAGGCAGTGAGTGGGGACTCTGCCTGTATGAGTCAGGCCATCCCACTTCTAAGTGTGCTGAGGCAGACATTGCTAAATGTACAGCAGGTGCTAGAGGCAAGTGGTGATGGGGAATGCTGTGTCTTAATGGAACACATGCTGCATGTATTTGACTGCAATGCTCATATTCCAGCATTCTGCAGTCAGCATATTTGGTATTGCCACCATGGTGGACCTACAGTATAAAAGGGGCCTGTAATCGATACTTGAAGGTGGGTGTGATCAAGTAAAAAAATCTAACTGAACAGCTAATAAGACAGGTTCATGTCATCCAAATGTCATGGTCACAGTTATGTAAGGCACAACATGGCAGTGATCATAGACCAGGTGTTGCTACCACCTCAGTTAAACAGGCAGAAAAAACAGGGCCAGTAGCAGAAAAAAATAACAATATATCCCCTTTGAGATGCTTTACCCCATGTGGGAATTGCAGACATGGAGGAAAAGGAGGAGGAAGCTTATTAGTTGGCAGGATTGCATGGTGAATGCATATTTGATGGACACCAGGCACCTTAACATACAGTACTGAAGAACTTCTGTTGTCTTGGAGTAGCAAGGTCACAGACTGGCAAGTGCTGACCTCAACTGCAGCAACATATCTCAGCTGTCCATCCTCCAGTGTCAGCATAGAGAGGGTATTCAGTTTGCGGGGGCCATTGGGTGGGGCAGGCATACAAATCTGTCCTCTAGAAATGTTAGCACCTAACATTTATTAAAATGAATGCAGGGCGGGCTGGCCCATCAGTGCAGTGGTTGGATTTCTGTCTGTGACGCCAGTGACCTGGGTTCGGGAACGGACTTGGGTCACCAGAGGGCCGGCCATGGGGAGAAGGATGGAGCATCCGGGGACAGCTCTCCTTCTCTGGGGAGAGGACAGGGGTTGCACACCGGCATAGGCTGACTTGTGGCGGAGGCTGGGAGTGCAGCAGTACAGCCAGGCTCTGTGTTCCAAAAGGGAGTGACAGACGTTGACGTATGCCTTGACGTCAGGACGTCACTCCCCACAGAAAAGCGGAAAGAAGCTGCCTGGTCTGCCGGATGATGGCTGCCAACTCCCCGCTGCCTCAGATGCCCCGACGCCCCAGAATCCACCTCAGCAGCGCCCGGGGACTGATCATAGAGTGCGCTGGTATCCCCCTTCTGGTGCCTTCCCCCTCGGAAGAGAGGGACCCATCTGGTGAAGGGTTACGCCGGACCACCCCGGGTCGGCTGCGATCTGAGGTGAGTAGGAAGGGGGTCGGGGCGAGGAGATTGGGGGGGGCTCATGTACAGCCAGAAGGAGAGGCAGGACAAGGGCAAAGTAAGGTGGCAAAAAAATGAATGCAGGGCACATCCTACATAACGCAATAATGTCTGCATTCATATCACATGACGGCAGTGGTCATGAAGAGAAACCAGAACAGCATGGTGGTATCGGTATTGGCAAATTGCGTCCCACTGAGGTAGATGATGCAATAAAGGAGAATGAATTCCCATGTGGCTACAATTCCAGTCTGGAAGACTGTGACAGCTGCTTCCTGATGATAATTGTAGTGCATAAAGAGAAAAGTGTTAGATCCCGCCTTTCCTCCTTCTCAGTTTAATCCTTTTTGTTTCAATTTAGTTTTGTTCTCCTGTGAATATTTTCCCCAAGTTGTGCTGCTGTCATATACATCCATCAGAATAACACCATTTGCCCACAGACAAAGTAGAAAATCTTTGAAGACTACATCAGCCAGTCATCTCCCCAGCCATCCTACCAGTTAGCCTACATACATCCTTCCAGTCAGCCTGCCAGCACCAGCCAGCCTACCAACTGGTCAGCCTGCAAGCCAGCCCACCAACCAGCCTACCTGCTCACCAGCTAGCCTGACAGTCATCCCACCAGCCATCCTGCCAGTCAGCCCACCAGCTAGCCATCCTGCCAGCTAGCTCCCCAGGTAGCTACCTTCAACCACTCCAACAGCCATGTACTCAGCTGTGAAAAGCCCACTGTTTGGGAAGAGGTAGCTACTAGCTAGCCTCTGCTTACCTCAAAGATCAGTCCAGAAAGAACCCAGCACTCACCAGAAAATAGCTTGAAAACAAAACAGTCATAAGCTCTGTGATTGAAAAATTGAAAACATTTTATTTTAAGGTATCCAAACAACATTACTGTGACCAAACAGCCACCACTCCAACACCCCTGGACTGGAGTGTTCGTTTTTGAATCACAGAACTTATGACTGTTTTGTTTCCAAGTTATTTGTTGGTGAGTGCTGGGTTCTTTCTGGACTGGTCACTAGCTGGCCAGTCAGCCATATCACCAGCCAGCCTGCAAGCTAGGCCACCAGCCAGCCTGCCAGCTAGCCTGCCCATAATCTTGCCAGCCAGCAACCCAGACATTGAGCTGAGCCTCCAACACACCAGCCCATTAAGACAGCAAGACCGGAAGTCCAGCAAATGCCAACATTAACTGCTGTGATGGTAAGTTACTTTCATTGTTTTTCTCTCTACTGATCCTCACTGTTGGTGGTGATTCCATCATGACACAGGAGGGGATCCCACCTTGCTTCTAAGACATTAAAATGTATTTATTTATCTCCTTTTGTCTCCCTCTTACTTTTAACAGCACATCAGAACCCACAGACTAAAGTTGCGTCTTCCTACACCACCCCTTTCTGTGGCATCATTGTGCCAGTACACGACATGGCAACCACTAATTTAATGGTAAGTATCTGACATTATTTTTTTCTATTTTAAGTTTCAATGTTAACTTTTTCCTTTCACAGGTAAACAGTGACACAGTGGCCATTCTAAGTCAGACTAAATAGAAACATAGAATTTGATGGCAGATAAGGACCGCTACGCCCATCCAGTCTGACCTTTTTCTGTAACTATTAAAAATGCCAGAGATCCTACTTTATCTCCGGTTTTACCTTCTCTTTTGAAGGGTCCCCCTGTGTCTGTCCCATGCATTTTTGAATGTCCTTAATGAATTTTCTCCCACCACCCTTGCTAGGAAGTTATGTCATGCCTACACCACCCTTTCCATGAAGAAATACTTTCTCATGTTGCCCCTTAGTCTACCCCCCCAGTCTTATACCATGCCCTCCTGTTCTACAGCATTTTCTTGTCTGAAAGATGCTGCCCTCCTGTACCTTATTTATTCTCTTTAGGTATTTGAAGGTCTCTATCATGTCTCCCCTCTCCCTCTTCTCCTCTAGGATGACCAGTTATGGTCTTTACAAGCTTGATTCTGGATCCTTAGACAATCCATGAGGCCTGATGTAATCCAAGGGAGTTGCGCACCACAGTCTGTGGTTTCCACCTCCTTTGGATTACATCAGGCCTCCTGGATTGTCTAAGGATCTGGGATCAAGCTTGGAAAGACCATAAAGGTCACCCTCCACCACAGCCTATCAAAGATACCGCCATCTCAGAAGTACATGCACTAGGCTAGTCAGACAAACAAAAATGACTACTTTGCTAGCACCTTCTAAGCAAATATAAACCACCCTTCTAAATTCTGGAAGTTTGTAAATGCCCTATTTTCACCCCCATATATTTCTGCTGCCCATACTCTTAGAGTGGCTGACTCCACCCTCGCCTCTCGGGTAGCCAAAGTGTTTATTTTTTTTTTACCTCCTGTGCCTACTCCTTTCTCTCATCTCCCCTTTACAATTCCTCCGCTCCTCAGCCCCCATTGCCTCTGTTCCACCCTTCCTTTTCTCCCCTGTATCCCCCTCAAATGCTCTCAAGGCACTCCTTGCCCTAAAATCATCCAATTAACTTAGCCAATACCTGGCAATTGTGATTACCTCTACTACCTTGTACTCCTTTCTTCTGTAACCTGTTGTATGCCGAATTGGAACTGTTGTATGTCATTAATTCTGTGTTGCCCCTGAAAAAGCGACATTTTATTCCAGTGGACTTACCCGGTAATCAAAATGAAATAAAGAAATTAGGTAAAGTCACAAGCCCTGCTGTCCTTGAAGCTAAACTACTTAATCTGTCTGCTCCTGCCATTTCATACCCCATAGCTGAACTACTAAACCTCTCTTTTAAGCTAGTCGCTGTTCCAAGTATTTGGAAGCATGCTACCATCATCCCTCACCATAAAGGTGGTAACCCATCCACATCTGGCAACTACCACCCCCATCTCCCTTCTTCCTATCCTTGCCAAACTGCAAGAACATGTAGTACTCATACAGCTCTCTCCTTACCTTGACACCCCATCCTTTTACACTCATTTCCAGTCTGGCATCTGGAAAAACCACTCCACATCCACCTCTCTCCTCCGACTTACTACGTCCATCTATTCCAGCATTATTATGTCCGCCATCTTTGTCGACCTTGCCAAGGCTTTTGTCACTGTCTCCCACTCCCTTCTATTGGACAAACTCTCAGCCCCTGGGTTGTCCTGTACTGCCACCAACTGGTTCAAATCCTATCTAGCAGGCAGGTCACAGTCAGTCAAAATTTGGGACCCTCTTTTTCCACCCTTACCATTTCACACCGGGATCTCACAAGGTTCAGTCCTTGGTCTTATTTTCTTCTCCATTTTCCTTAGCAATCTCCAATCAGTCTGTTCATCTGCATCCATTCACACGAATGCAGATGACACCGTTCTGTATGCTTCCAGTTCCTCCACTCCCATGGTGGCATCCACACTCCAGAAAGACTTTGAAATTGTCCTGCAGTGGCTATGTGCCAACCAGAAGTTTTTGAACACTAAGAAGACTGTTTCCATGACTTTTGACACAAGGCAGAGACTCTATAGGCTCCCCTCCACCTCCTCCTTCTACACTCATGAGGGAACCATGTTGGAAGATACTGCCTCTTTCAGATACCTATGGGTCTGGTTTGACAAACACCTCAACTTCATTGGTCACATCAATACTATTCACAAGAAATGACTTTCCAAACTGGGTTAAATATACTGGAATTTAGAATGCATTCCCTTGCCAGCCTGCAGAAAAATTCTGTTAAGAATCATCCTTCCAGCATTTCACTACCATGATGTAGTCTACAGTGCCACCCCAAAACCACCCTAGCCAGACTGGACACACTCTTCCACACATTCTGTCAGTTCTGTCTTGACCACCCACCGCTCACTCACCACTGCTTCCTATACCAATCCCTGGCACTCCTCTCACTCAATAATCACCACCTGGCTCACTGTACTAACTTCACTCGAAAGTTCTGGTTCAGAGCACTCCCTTCCTACCTCTCATCTTAACTCTCCTCCTCCTCTCACTCTCTCAGCAGCAGTGCTGCTCTTACTCTGGCCACCTCCTCCAGGTCCTCATCTGATGGCCAGGTTTCCTTCTCCCACCACTTTCCCAAGCTCTGGAACTCGCTCCCTACTAACTTCCAGAATACACCATCAAGTCATGCCCTATTCTCTGCCATGCACTCCTTCACCACCCCCACATGCAACTGTTCCTACTTCCTGATAAGAATAATTGGCTCATGCAGACACAGTGTAGTTGATTCTGCAGTATTTGAAGCTGCCTTGGAGTTTCACTCAAATGAGGTGGTGAGTGCTCGGCATTGCTGTTCCGTATCCTAATTTTCTGCTTGGAAGGATCAACTTCCCAGTGCTACTCTTTTCTGTTTTTTTGTTCCTAATTCCTCTTGCACCTCCTCACCCTATCCCCCTTGACCCCTTTGACCCCATGCCTGTTCCCCCTACCTCTATCACCATGGCCCCACACCTGCTCCACCCAGCTTTGCCTAGCATTGATAACCAACTTACCAGAGCATGCTCTTACTTTGTACAATTGTTTGTTTATCAAGTACAGTAAATATATCTGTAGTAATGCAGTCACCGCTATCCCTGCTTGTATGTCAGCAGGGTTATCTCCCTGTAACTATGGTATTTAAATGTTGATTGTTAATTCCATGTAACCTATGATGGTACACTTTTTTGCCCACTGTTAACATGATTATACTACTGTAATCTCTTTTCCCTCCCCCAGGACACATGTGGAAATGAGCAAACTGCTAAGTATGTATTCCTGGTGAACTTTTAAATAAATAAATGTTGAGCTCCTCCAGTCTTTCCTTGTATGACCTTTGGTGCAGTCCCTACATAATTTTTGTTGCCCTTCGTTGAACTGCCTCTACCCTGTCTATGTCCTTTCATAGATGCTGCCTTCAGAACTGGACACAGTACTCCAAATGAAGTCTTGCCAATGATTTGTACAGTAGCATCACCACCTCTTTTCTTTTGCTCCTCTCCCTATACACCCCAGCATCCAACTGGCTTTCCCTACTGCCTTGGCGTATTGTTTGTCCACCTTTAGGTCATCAGATATGATCACCCTAAGATCCCTTTAATTTGTGGTTGCTGTTAATAACTCCCCACTCATCATGTAATCCTCCCCTGTGTTCCTGCGTCCCAAGTGCATGATCTGGTTCCATGTCATAACGTTGATCGCGGAAAGGAGGCTCCCAATTTCAGTCACCTTGTTCACTGGATACTGCATGATTTTGCACTTCTTCGCATTGAATCTTAGCTGCTACACTGTGGACTATTCCTCCAGTTTAGCTAAGTCTTTCCTCATTTTTTCCATCCCTCCTGGAGTGTCTACCCTATTGCAGATCTTAGTGTCATCTGTAAAGAGGCATACCTTCTCCTCCAGCCCTTCTACAATGTCACTAATGAAGATATTAAACAGTACTGACCAAGACCTGATTCCTGTGGCACCCTGATGGTCACTCTCCCTTCCTTCGATTTAACTCCGTTTACCACCACCCTCTGTGTTCTATCCCTTAAACAATTCTCAATCCAGTTCACCACCTTGTAACCCAATACCAAGCTGCACAGCTTTTTTACAAGCCTCCTATGTGGAATTGTGTTGAACACCTTGCTGAAGTCAAGGTAGGCAACATCCACTGCTGATCCACTTCCTTGGTCACCAAGTCAAAGAAATCTATTGTAGCCATCTGACGTGATTTTAGTGATGTGAATCTGTGCTGCCTCAGATCTTGTGATCCTCAAAATTCAAGTTCTCCATTCTCCTTTATTTTAACATAGAAACATAGAATTTGATGGCAGACAAGGACCGCTTGGCCCACCCAATCTGCCCATTTCCCTACCTACTGGATAAGCTGCAGATCCTAGTTAACCAGCAGCCTATTTCTTCCATAAGTTGTGATTCCATAAGTTTTCCCACCACTGAGGTCAGGCTGACAGGTCTATAGTTTCCAGTCTCCTCCCTGCTCCCACTTTTGTAGAGAGGGACTACATCAGCCATTCTCCAGTCCTCTGGAACCACTCCAGTATCCAGTGACCTGTTGAAGAGGACTGCCAGTAGTGCTGTCATTACCTCTCTTAATTCCTTTAATATTCTATGATATAGCCCATCTGGTCCCATTGCCTTATCCACCTTCAGTTTTGTGAGTTTCTTTAGGACACTCTCCCCTGTAAATGGACTAGTGTCCAACTCCCTTCCAATCCTGTTTCTTAGCTGTGGTCCCTTCCCTTTCCCTTCCTCTGTGAATACTGAACAGAAATATTTGTTCAGAATAGATGCTTTTTCCTTGGCTCCTTCCATGCCCTCTCCTTCTTCACCTTTTAGCCTTACAATCCCCAGACCCCCAGTCTTTCTTCTTTCACTAATGTACCCACATAAAGTCTTTTCTCCTTTTTTAACTTATTTTGCTATTTTTACCTCAGTCTTTAACTTTGCGCTCCTGACCACTTTTCTAGCCTCCCTTTGCTCTTCTAGATACATTGCCCTATCCTCTTCCTTTTGTGTTTCCTTGTATTTCCAGAAAGCCAACTTTTTTGCCCTTACTTTCACGTCCACTTCCCTTGAGAACCGTGGTGTTTTTTCTTTTTGTCTTGCTTTTGTCTATAAGCCGAACACAGAGGTTTGTCACCTCCACTATGGCTCCTTTCTGATTGGCCCATTGTTTCTCTACATCAATGCTGCCAGTTCAGGGAATTTATTCCCCAGACTATAGGCATTCGCACACATGGCCCTTCATTTTCTGCAAATTCTCCCTCTAACCTCCCCCTTTTTCCTCTTGTTTCTCCTCTTCTCCCCCTAATGATGAGTTCAGTCTACACTGATGATATTGGGATGTTATGGTCCTCCATGCTGGCTACATTATCCTGTGGGGGTGGGCAGTATGATTTACCCTGACTCCTTTCTCCATCCCCCCCTTGGCTAGATTAAATGCTTGCCAATGAAGCATCTGCACTGTTCACAAATGACATTGGTCCCCTTTCTGGAAGGATGGAGGCTGTCGTGCCGGTACAGGTTCACATCTTTCCCAGGTGGGTCAGTAGTCCTAAATAAAGCCAAAAACCCTGCTCTCTGCACCACTTATCCAACTAACCAGTTCTACAGCCAAGAGTTGATGCCCCCATTGTGGAGAACCCTAGCCTTCCAGTTGATATGGACAGGCAGCACCTCTGAGATGGACACCAAGGTTACTGTCTGCCTCAGGCCCCTCCCCAGCTCTTGAATTTCTCTTTTTTTTATTCACAGGTGATAGGTAAAGAATGAGTGGATTTGGAAGATGGATCTATCATCCAGCCACAACAGTGGCATACACAGAATAAATTACTTCTTTTTCTTCACAGGTGAAAGGTATTGAAATAGTGGGATTGGACAATGGCTCTATTGTTTGGCCACAATGGTGGCAAAGTCAGGATAAATTGTTTTTCTTCATATGACAGACATAGTAAGTCTTGGATTGGACACTTTAGTAAGGTCTACATCATTTTCCCTCGTCTTCACAGGAGTCTTCCTGTCCTGCTCTGTTCTTATCCAGGAAACAAGACTTATCCTCCTTCACCTCCTCTGTCTGGGGAACCTTTCATTTTAAGGCTGGGTCATCAGCAATGTTAAGGTAGGTGTCCTTTTAAAAAGTTAATCTCTCTTTTCATTTTTAAATGTTGTTTTCCTTTCACAGGTGTACTGTAACCCAATATGGAGTGTAGTCATGTTTAAATAATCTATCTTGTATTTAGATCTGGTCTGTATACATTCTGCCATCAAGATGAATTTCTTGTCCTCCTACAGCAGGCAAACCATTGACACTTTCTAATTTCCTCCAGATCATTGATGTGATCTACCTTGACAAACAATGTTCAGGATTTCTCCTCCAGCATTTCCAGCAGTGTATGTGGTGTTAGCACAGCCAACACATCCTCTGTTTCAGGATTATACAGCAGTCCTCCAACGGATGCAGCTGCCTCACTGTACAGTTTAAAATTGTCGCCCATCAGAAAAATACCTGAAACAAGAGAAACAGGAGAAGACAACAGCTATATAGTGACATACAGATATTGATACAATTTAAGAAAAAAGAAATGGAAAAAAAGAAATTCTTACCTACCATGATATAAAACCATCTAAAATTAAATAACCATTTGTGGGCAAGTCCCAAACAACAAAAAATTCATCATCCTAGTGATAAATACCTGCACAGACAGAAACAGTGACAAAACATGGTTAGAAAGACAATTGTTTCACATACCCTCCCTCCGCCAAGGCCCCCCAATAGAAGATGAATAATTATTTTTACTGGTAGGTCACTACAAAACAAGATTAGACACATGGGTTCTATGTGATAACAGCAGTCGCGGATAGGTGATCACTGTTAGGATGAGTGTACATCGAGGAAAATTAATTTCGGCAATGTACACTCATGGCGCAGACCTAAAGGGCACCAAAAACAGAGGGTTCTTTGTTTATACTGGGGGCTTCTCCCCACACCCCCCTAGTAAAGGATTCTCAGTTCCAGAGGGGTGCATGTCAGGGGGGGTGAAAACAAAAAAAACAAATCCCGGACTGGTGCTAAAATATTGACATGCCCAGCATCAGACCTGGCACCTTCCCAATCCTAGCCTGCCATGAACCCACCACACCACACAGCCAGCTCAGCAGTCCTCCACCATGCTACACATCACAAATCCTCCCTCCCCTTCCACCCGTCACATGGCATGCTCGCTCCCTCCCTTCCCGCACATGTGTACATATAGTGCCAAGATGTCGCTATGGTCATATTTGTCCCCCCCCATCCAGTAGCCCTATGAGCAGGTGCCGCTATTGAGTTGCCCATTTTGTAAGTGCTCAATAGTGGATACTCTTATCACAGGATACCATACACATGTTAATCCTGTCCAGTTGTTTTAGACTATTCACAAAGTAGAGCAGCAGTAGAAGCTGCAGACTATAATACTTCTGGGAGCACATCTCATTTCTGGGTGTTATGTGAATTTTTCCAGCCATGGAAATCACTTCTATTTTCTAGGAACTAAAGTGCATACTGACAGTTGCTATGGAGACTTACACATGACAGCACCAGCTAGCAGTAACAACAGTATGTAACATTTCTGGGAGCATATCTTATTTCGGGACATGTTGCAAATTTTTCCAGCCGTGGAAATTAACTTTTACTTTCTGGGTGCATCTTGACAGTTACTGTGGAAACTCACTCAGCACAGCACCAGCTACAGTAGCCGCAGCAGCAACAGTAGCATATCATTCATACATCTGGGAGCACATCTCATTTCTGGGTGTCATGTGAATTTTTCCAGCCATGGAAATTGCTTCTATTTTTTGGGCACTAAGTTGCACCCTGACAGTTGCTGTGGAGACTCACACAATACCAGCTAGCAGCAGTAACAGAAGTATGTAACATTACTGGGAGCACAATTCATTTCTTGGTGTCATGTGAATTTTTCTGGTCATGGAAATGTACTGTTACTTTCTGGGCACTAAAGTGCATCTTGAAAGTTGCCATGGAGACTTGAACAGCACAGCACCAGCAGCAATCTGCGAGCATACTGTATCTCATTTAATGTTGCCATGAAAATTCTGGAATTTGCAGATTTGATTTGAATTGTAATTATGGCACAATTAACCCAAGTGTGTTACAATAAGAGTGTTTGGGAAAATATTACACTATGAAGTATCATGTGGCAGCATGTAGCAGTCTGTCCAATTTTTGGCACACTCAAGAAAAATTTGAGGGGAAGAGCATTTATGTAAATTATTATTTATGCATAGTTAATACTAAATGAGTCACAACAGTGTTGGGGCACTGCAAACATACAGCACAGTACCATGTAGTGGTACCTGGAGCAGATTGTGGCACATTGTTTGTGGTATATGAGAAAAAATAAGGAAAGCAACAGATACAAAGATGTATCAAAGAAAATATAGGTGGAAAACATTATTTATTTTTTAGTTTCTCTTAAAATAAAACAGTAGCAATAGTACAGAAGCATGTAAAAAGACAAGAATTAGGGAACAAATATACTTGGATATCAAAGTTTTTTTAAAAACATTTCATTTTTCTAACAAAACAGTAAGGCAGTTGGAAAGAAAGAACAGAAAGAGGATAGGAAATAGTTAAATAGTAACAGAGATTTAAGCTGCTTTACTATTTTGAAGCAAGTAACAACTGTCAAGCCCACTGAGCACCATTACCACCAGGTACCGCACCACCATGGAGGAGCTTGGCCATCCCCTCAAGCAGCTTCTCCTGAATGAAGAGTACATCTTTGTGTCTTGCTTCTCCTCTTTGGGCCTGCAACAGAGGTCCTGCACTTCCTCCCTCCTGCCCTTCTGCTGGTGAGCTCCAATGCTGATGTTGCTGCTGTTGGAACGGCAGGTGCTGATTGTGCTGCTGGTTCAGCAACTTGAAGTGGAACCGAGGTGGCAGCTGCTTCAACAGAGTTTGCCTGCCACACCAGTGTGTGACACAGACTTCCCTGACAGCCTGTTCAGCACACCCCTGTCAGCACAGACTGACCATCACCTCCACCACCACCATTCTCCGTTTCCCTTTGCTCTTCTTCCCAATTGGCCTGGTGTTTTATTTTTAAATGTGTTCTTTGACCATCCAGTACAAAAGTGGGTACCCTGCGTGGCCCAGCTGACCAGTGTCCTGTATAAATTACAAGTGACCATGCTGTGGTCATGAGGGTCAGTGGGAAAAAGAATCCCATGCCAGGGAACATTTGAGGTACTGGCAGCACACTTGAACTGCTGCCACTGGTGAAACAGAGGAGGCTGAGGATGACAAGCGGGGCTCCTCTTTGGTGGTGGGGGAGATTGTGTCAGTGGGGGAACCATGGGCACACAGGAGGGTCATGCTGCTCCATTTCAGGAGAAGCAGAGGGCTGCTGTTCCTCATTGCTACTTTCTGGCTCCTGTTGCTGGTCTGGGGCAAAATTCATCACCTCTGGCTGTGGGTGTGGTCCAGACAGAGGATAAGCTGGGGCTGCTGCTGCCACTGCTGCTACTGCATGGTGAGGAGGAAGTAAGCTGCTATCAGAGGGTTGATACCCAAAAAAGACAGGACAATGAAGAGATATACAGTAGCACCACCACGGGTGCGAACACCTCTATGATGGTGACTCTCAATCACAAATTCCAATCCAAACAAAAAAGGAAAGAGAGAGATTGAAAACATTCAAGACAATAAGAAAATAAAAGTCACAGATAGATCAAAGAAGGAGATTCAAAGTAAAGATTAACTATTAAAATAGTGTTCACTAATATACAATACAGGAAAGAAAGAAATTGCTAAAGGAAGCATTTCAAATATATATTTTATTTCTTGTGCAAATCAGGCTCCTGCCTGACTAGAAATGAAAAACAGGAAGCAAGTCAGGCAGTTAATGTACAGAGATGTACCACGTGGCCTGCAGAAGCACTTCCATGTGACTTTTAGACTAGATGTTTACCAAAAGCCTCATTTTCACAAAAATTCACCTTCATAATACCAAAGGAAAAGTTACAAGGCAAAGTTGGAAATTCATGAATTTTTAACATAGGGACCACTGACCCCAAAAGTGATTAGAGAGCTGACTAACCCATGGATGAAAATAACAATACAGAGTTGGTACCATATCATTAGGGATACTGCTGTTTTTAATTCAATTTCTTCTCTCACCCCAACAGTATAATGTCCATTGTTTCCTCCAACTAGTGAAGACCCTGCCTTCAAACAATGCAGAGATAGTGGAATCGTGAAACTGGCCAATTGTATTGTGATTCACACTTTTACAGATCTCCAGTCTGTGTATCACATTCCTGGATCTCATTTCTATTGGCACCTACAAATAACAAATTCTTCACGAATTCTCCAGCCAAATTTTGGATGCTAGAGCCCCCATCTACATTTTTAACATTTATAGCATCAGCAAGTAGCTCAGCCACCAATAGTGGCCATATCTTCAGGGTAACACTATTCTAAAAACATTTGCCAATCACCGTGTTGTAGTCATACAGCCCAAATGGTGTCCTGAAGCTCATATTAATCTTATAGAAATGGACTGGATTCATATATACTGGGAAATCCACAAAACTATTGGGCAGCTGTCTAGAAAGAAATCAGATCGAGAATATCTCTAGATATTTTTGCACACCTCACATTAAATGTCATTATAATCCCGCCTGTATGAATTTGTGCTGGAGATTATTCCAACACATTGGTCATCACAGCCATATCCTTTGGTCCTGCTCTAACTTGGCAGGCGTTGAGGAAGATAGCTCTTCAAATATTAAAACCATCTTTTCCTTGAACATAGATTTGGAAATTAAACATGTAGTCTTGAGAGTTATACCAAAGGATATATATGGTAATCTGGCTACACACATTAAAATGCATCACTGTTAAATGGCTTACACCTCATTCCCCTTCCACATGTGAATGGATTATGAAATGTAAAGACATCTGAAGTATATCATTAATAGCCAGTTGCATCTTCAAACAGAGAAATATCAAAGTATATGGATCCTTTTATGAACTGTATAGAACGAGGATGGTATTTCTGTTCTGGTTTAGCTAGCGAAAATTTACATATAATAACCTACATTTTTGACTACACCAAATGTATATTTTTGAGACCCAGTGATACCAAATTGGTCAACCTGATCTTAGAACTCTTCTTTCTGTTCTATTTTTTGCATTTTTTCCTTATAGAGTCAGTTTATTTTCAAGTGCTAGATAGTACATTTCAATAATCTGGCTCATCGCAGAGTGCTGGGGTTCCCTTTCAATCACATTATGTACAAGACTTACAGTATTTAGAACCCTGTTTTTATTCTGTGCATGGGCTGGGTTATATCTTTCTTTGATGCCATTTTCTAAAATTTTCTGTTATAATGTTCCCTATTTTGTTAGATAATTTACATGGAAAAAGATCATCCTTGTCATTTGGAATTCATCTGCTTTTGCTATTTATTTTCTGGCTGATATACAAACATTACCACCACTCTACTGTAGAGCTGAAGTGGTGCTCAGTCAATAAAATAAATTCAAAAAAACACAGAGGTGATGAGCACCTGTATCCAACAAACTGAACACTACACTAGATGCAGAAACATAGAAACATTGAATTTGATGGTACAGTAGATAAGCATCACCTGGTGCATCCTGTCTTCCCATTTCTCCCTCACTACACTATTACCAATGACTGGGCCTGATATACAGCTATTTCTCCCTCCCCTTTCCTTTTCACTCTGATTCCTTTGTGCTCATCCCATGCATTCATCAATCACACCACTGGTCTTACCCCCAACCACATCCACTGTAAAACTGTTCCAGGAAACCTCCACTCCCTCTGTGAAGAATTACTTCCTCCCATTTCTGTTGAATTTACTTCCCTCCAGCTTCATGGCATGTCCCCTTGCTATTGAGCACATTTTCTTCTGAAAAATACTACCCTCCTGTACCTTATTTACTCCTGTGAGATATTTAAAGGTATCTACTATATACCCCTCTCTTTCCTCTGCTCCAGGGTATACATACTGAGGGATCTACGATGCTGGTTTGACAACTTTCTTGTCGACCGACATCACAGCAACAGATTTATGTTGAACACAAGTTGCGGTTGACGTAAATCCGGCAGGAGGCCTGATTCCTTTTTCGAACGGGGGGCTTTGCCCCCAAACCCCCATGTTAGGGGCTCTGCCCCTGCATCACCCAAAATTAAAGATTATCAACCCCATGTTGGAGTTGATTCAAGGTGGGGGTGCAGGACTAGGTATTACTAGGTATGTATGGACAAAGGAAGGCCAAGGCCCATCAAGATTGCCCCCCACATAAGTAGGAAATTAGACACTGTGAAGGTTTGCAGAAAGCCATTTGTCAGTGCCTGTTTTAAAGGATTCGAAGGAGTTGCTATCAACTAAACCCTGGGATAGTCTATTCCAGACTCTTGGTGTTCTTACTGAAAAAAAATAAGACTTTTGTTAGTTCTTGCTTTGCTAACTACCAGTTGTCTTTTATGGCACCTGGGCACTGTTTTTCTTTATGACATACTAATGTCACATTGAACCATAAAAGAAGGTGATTTTACAATCCTGGTTCTCTTCTATCCTACTAATCCTCAACCTTTCCAAAATGCAGTCAATGCTGTTTGGGTCTCCTAGAAAAGTCCAGGTTGAGTCCACCAAGCTTCAAGTGCTATATCACAATGGGTCAGCAGTCCTGTCTATGGATGCCTTCAAATATCTAGGGGTAATGCTGGATCCTTCACTTGACTTCTCCTTTCACATAAGTGATGTTTGCAGATCCATTAACAAGAGGATTGAAGCGGCCTACTGAGTGCATCACTCCCTAACTCCTGCAGTCAGGATATCTGTGGCTAGAGGTGCCTTGCTGCCTAGGTTACTCTATGCCCTCCCTCTCTTTTCCCAGGCCAATGGTCCAGAAGTGGGACACCACCTACAACAACATTTGTAGATTTGCCTTATCAGCCCCTCACCTCACTCACCACTTCCTTCTCTACTCGACCCTGCACTGGCTGTCTCCCAAATCATGTCACCATTACTCTCTGGGCTGTTTCATTGATTCCATGAACAGAAATCCCCACCCAAATTCTCTGGCTAACATGTTTAAACCTGTAATTCCCTCCCACACTCTGATGTCCTCAAATGCTCCACAGTTTTCAGTGCCACCGTGCTCTACAAAAATGGGTGAACAAGCATTCATGCATTTTGGCCCCAAATTCTGGAATTCCCTTCCCCCTAGTTTAAAGTGTCCCTTATCTCGCTCCGTCTTCAAGTCTGCACTTTTCTCTCACCTTAATGCACTTGTCACATGTAACTATACTTGACTCACTTACTTGTCCTAATTGTCTTGACTTTGGTTTCTCTGAACTTCAATCATATTTGTTAAATTGTCTTAATTTACCCTGTTTTCATCCCTACATGGTGGTCCTGCCTGTATGCATCAGTCTTGTCTATCCCTGTGTGGATATCTGCTGTGAATTTGTTATGACTGTATTTATGTACCTGCATATGTTATGATGACTGCAAACTGTACTCTCCCGTGTCGTGTCTGAAAATAGGCAAGACTATTGCCTAATGCACTTACCCAATTATCAAAAGCAATAAATAAATAAATATTTCATACAGGAACAGA
This sequence comes from Neoceratodus forsteri, assembly GCA_016271365.2. Taxonomy (NCBI): domain Eukaryota; kingdom Metazoa; phylum Chordata; order Ceratodontiformes; family Ceratodontidae; genus Neoceratodus; species Neoceratodus forsteri. Next base: position 49,928,023 of record CM028137.1, read on the forward strand.
AGGTCACCTCTACATCGCCTGAACTCAAGTGAGTAGAGGCCTGTTTTCTGCAGTCTGTTTGGGTACGGCAATGATGCTAAGTAGGGAACCATCCTTGTTGCCCTCCGCTGTATTTGTTTAATTATGTGTATACTGTATCTTTAGCCAGATAAGGGCTCCACACGGATGACCCATAATCAGTATAAAGTCTGATATGAGATCAGTACAAGGGAATGATACATTCTTCAGTTTTCAATATAAACGTGCAACCAATTCTTCTTAGAAGTGAATTTGCTGTTTTGGCTATGTGACTGCAGTAGGTTGGTGCAAGAGAGACTGTCATTTATCCAGTTCCCCAGGTCTTTTTCACTGGTGGAAGATTTTACTGTTTTATTGCTTAGTTTATACATTTGTTTAGGGTTGTTATGGCCTAAGTGGAAGACTAAACACTTGTCTATGTTGAATGTCATTTTATTTGTCTGTGCCCATCATTCTAATGATGAGAGGTCATTTACAAGTGCAGCCCTATTTATATCAGATTCCACTATACCACCTACTTTGGTGTCATCTGCAAATTTAGAGAGTGTGTTCCCAGGACTAATCTGCATATTGGAAATGAATACATTAAACAACATGGGGCACAGAACTGCGATCTCTGCGGCATACCACTCGTAACACCTACCCCACTGGATAGTACTCCTTTAATCCTGATGCACTGGGTTCTGCCTGTCAGCCAGCAATCAATCCATTTAACAATATCAGCCAAAAAACCAAGCAGTAAGAGTTTAGATATGAGAATAATATGGCTGACCTTATCGAACGCCTATGCGTGTTGTTATCCAATCCCTGGTTAATAATATTATAAAAAGCAATTAGGTTAATAGTACAAGAATGTACTTGTTTTAACCCATGTTGAGAGTTGTCGTTAATGCTGAGTTATTTCATTTCACTCTCCAGGATGCCCTTAATTACTTTTTCCATTAGTTTGCATGGACTGGATGTAAGGCTGATTGGATGGTAGTGACTTACCGATGTGTGATTACCCTTTTTAAATATCGGTATGACTGTTGTGATTATCCAGTCAGTTGGAACTGATCTTTCTAGTAAGGATTTGTTAAATAATATAGTGAGTGGCACAGCAATTTCTTTGATTGTTTCAATCAAGATCCTAGGGTTAATGAAGTCAGGACCACTACTAGTATTTTGTTTTAAGTTTTTCAGTAGATTTATCATATCTGAGGTTGTTATAGTGTGGTTATTATTTATTCCTGAAGTTGTGAAAATTATTTTTGTACAGGGATTTCCCTCCTTAGAAAATACTGATGAAAAATATTTATTAAAGTCAGGGCCCTGATTTTTCTGCGGCACATCAGAGCAAAGTTCTGCGGCAGGGTTCTCATTTGCTGCAGAACTTCTGCTGCACTCGATACCAATTTCTGCGGCAATTCTGCGGCACATTTTTACCCTTGATTTTACCCTTTATTTGTTTTTTTGTCATATCTGACACAATGCACGCTCATAACACAGTCAATTTATGGGCTTTTGTCACCAAATTTTAAACATAGCCAGTTTAAGACCTCTGCTGATGAACAGTGTCACTGTGATTTTCTTAATCTGTCCCAAACATTGATTTTGCACACCGACTGTGCCATTGTGTGCTACATGTGCAAAAACACATTTTGGGTGAGATGTGAAAAATGACAGTTGTACTGTTCATAAGGAAGTGTGATAAAATGGCAATGCTGAAAATCTGGAGTGAAAATATTAAAAATGCTCGAAGTTATGAAAGTGCCTAAGAACTGCGCAATGCACGCTCGTAAAACAGTCATTTTGGGGAATATTTTCAACAAATTTTCAACATAGGGTTTTTGGGGGCCTGCCTCATGAACTGTGACACTGTCATTTTGTTAATCAGTCCCAAAAGGTGGTTCCACCTAGTGACCGCAAAATCACCTTTCAGAACCAAATAATAAAATGACAGTGACTGAATTCATGAAGTGGGGCCCCAAAAACCCCATGTTGAAAATTTGGTGAAAAAATTCCCAAAAATGGCTGAGATATGCACTAAAGTTGAAAAAAATCCATTTATTCCATTATACAGCTTGCCGGCATTTCTTCAGTTCACGGTCAGCTTTGAAGAGTGCAGATGTGTTCCCGGTCCACTGAAGATCATCGCGCTGGGCTCTGGAGGTAAGTATGGGTTGAGGTGGGGGTGAGGTGGGGGTGTGGAGAGGTGGGGTATGCAAAGGGTGGGTGCGGATTGGGGAGGGGGCAAAAGAATCAACCAGTGAAGGGTTTTTTTCAGGACCTTTTTAATTTTTTAAGACAATGGGGGAATTTTGCCCTGCCAGGGTGGGCTCCCAGTGTGGCACCAGGCAGCTTGGGGGCAGTGAAGCCGATGGGGGATTGGGCACCCCATTAGCAGATTACACTTTGCCACGTTGGGGTGGGCTCCCAGTGTGGCATGCGGACATTTCTTTGGGGGGCAGTGAAGCCGACAGGGGATTGGGCACCCTGTTGGCAAATTACACTTACTTTTGCCACGCTGGGGTGGGCTCCCAGCATGGCATACAGACATTTCTTTGGGGGGGCAGTGAAACCGATGGGAGATTGGGCACCCCTGTCAGCAAATTATACTTACTTTTGCCACGTTGGGGTGGGCTCCCAGTGTGGCATACAGACATTTCTTTGGGGGCCAGTGAAGCCGGCCAGAGTTGGGCACCCCGTCGGCACAAGGGCGTTTTATTCGTGGGGCGGCTGAGATTCTGTGGGCCGTCGCAAATTCCGCTGGTGGTGGCAAATTCTGCAGTTAATTCCTCAGTTTGCCACGGCCGTGGAATTGCGGAAAACTCGGGGCCATGATTAAAATGTCTGCCATCTCTTGGTCTGAAGAACCTGTAAAAGTTCCATCAGTAATTGGGCCAGTCAGTCTATTGCTACCTTTTTTACTGTTAAGGTAAGAAAATAAGGACTTATGATTCTCCCTAGAGTGAGCTATACAAAATTCCAGATTATGTTTAGCTAATTTGATTGATTTTTTTAAGTCTTTATCTGCAGCCCTGTATTTTCCCAATATTAGTTCCTTTTTGTTTGCTGTGCACTTTGTTAGAGATGCGAACAGTTTTTCCTTATTTCTTTCCTGTTTGCGGATTGAATTGTTAAGCCAGGGTGGTATTTTGCCCTATTGTTGTATTTTTTTCCGGGTTGGTATAAAGGTTTTTTCTAAGTCTAAAATTCTCTTTTTAACAAGATTCCAAGCATCTTCAAATGTTAAGGGGAAATAATCTTGAGCAGACTATTACATCAAACTGTCAATGTTGTTGGCATCAATGTTTTCACTGCAAGAGTGTCGCCAAACAGAAGGCATACCCATATTGATGTCCTTTAGTCCATCTTCATAAGACTCTTGAGTCAGATCATGCAAACTTTTAGCTGCCCTCCTCTGTACTGCCTCTAGCCAGTCTATGCCCTTTCAAAGATGTGGTCTCTAGAACAGGACAAAATATTCACCCCCCCAGGATTATCATTGGGGGGGGCTTGGATGGTTGGTGACTGCTGGAGGGACTCAAAATACTGGGAACTCTCTCTCTCTCAGGCCCTCTGGAGTTGGTGACAGAAGCTCCAGTGGGAGCTTGGGAGTGTTCCTTGTTTACTGCTCTTACTAACTTTACTATTTCCTTCCCCTAATATTGGTTGCTCTGAGGCTGGGATCAGTGACAGGGCCCTGGTCCTGTAACCTCTGGGCTGTGGGGTTTGATTTGTACTTTTATTAATCATTTACACTTGATTCAGATGGTAGGCACTGTCTAGTAGGGCCATATTGCTATAGATCCAAAGGTCTGTGTTTTATTAAATTCTAAGGCTATATCTGTGTTTTCATTTGCTGCTCTGGTGGAGGTGGGTAAAGCAGGCTGTTTTGGGGTTTGCAAGGGGGGATTTGGGGGGTTGGGACTAGTGTGTGAATGAATGTTGCTGATTGAGGCAAGGCAATTTGTGATTCAGCTGTGTGGGTTGGGGTCTTTCATGAGAGGGGAATTGAGTGTTTTATTTTACTTTGTTTAGTGTGTGTTTTGGGGTGTGTGTTTAGGAAAATTTCTTTACTATTGTGTGAGAGTGGTGTGAGTGGTATTAAGTGTATGAGATGGGATCTTGTTGGGGGTAATGTGTTGGGGCTGTTCAGGGGAGCCAGGGGGGGCCAGGATAGTGTACGAGGCATCTCAGTTGCATGACTGTCAGCTCTTTATCTGCCTCCCAGTTTCTAACATCACAGCAAGTCGCTGTCAGGAGGTGGGGATTTGGAGGGGCTGTGGTGATTTTGGGCAGGGGGTGTCCCGTGCATGGTGGCGGGTGGCAGGATAGAGATCATCAGGTGCAGAAGGTGCCATGGATCACAACATGCACAAGAAAGAGGCCAGACATGTTTAGTGCCTCTCCTAAGGGAGTCCACCAGACCGAGTGGCCAGGTAGCTCAAGGGACTGTTGTGTTCACCAGTCCCCTGCAAGCAATGCTGTACAATGCTAGATCAATCAGGAACAAGACTGCCATTATCACAGACTTGATATCCCAGTTCGAACTGGCTTACATTACAGAAACCTGGATTGGGAATGATGCAGGCCAGTTTTGGAGGCTGCCGTTGCCTCTGGGTATACTGTCATGCACTGCCTCAGAAAGGAACATGGGGCGGTGGGGTAGTCATCTGTTTTAGATCCAACTTGGGCTTCACTGTGCACCCAGTGAGAACCTTGGGTTCCTTTGAATGTGTGGCCATCCGTGGGGGCCCAGGTGTAGGCTGCAGGATTCTCCTGATTTACTGTGCCCCTGGGGAGGTGGGAGACTTCCTGCAGGAGGTTGCCGGATTCATCATTGGTGAAACATTGGAAGCCTCCAGATATATTGTCATGGGGGATTTCAATATTTGGGCCAATGATGAATCATCTTGGCTTGGCCATAACTTCCTCCAGGTCGAGTCACGTGATGCCCTTGAGGGAGTAAGCAACACACTGAAGCAGCTCTGTGAATTTAAACAATAAATTCCAATATTTCCACCGTAAAACATTGCTTATAGTTCATTGCACAGGAAGATCTTACCTAGAGGAGTTTAGTTGCTAACTGCAATGGAATCATTGAAAGAATTGATTCGTAGTGGCACCGACGAAGATAGCAAAAAGGATGTGGGGAGCCTGGAGGCAAAAAGGCCTAGGAGAAGTTCCTCACCGACTGAGAAACTGGATCGACCCGCAGCAGACCAATTACAAGAAAATGTCTCTATGATAAAATCTGCACTGTTTTCACCCATCTCTGACTTCAGGGAGTGGAAAGATTCTCTATCTGGGCTGATAATCAGGGTTTCCGACGCTGAAACCTGCATCTCCTCCATAGAGGACAGAATGGAGAAAATTGAAAAAGATGATGTATTCTTAAATAAAATGGTGAAAAAAATGGAAGATAAGATCAACGACCTTGAAGATCGATCCAGAAGAAACAATCTAGTGCTGCTGGGACTACCCAAAGGTGAGGAAGGGACGAACACGGTCACCTTTATCCACAAATTGAGTACTCGAATAGCAGGCCCGTCACCTAATGGCCCGACATATGTGATAGAAAGGGCCCACAGATCCATCAGACTGAAGCCTCCTGTGGATCAAGCCCCACATCCGATTATTTTCAAGGTTTTAAATTATTTAGACAGAGATCGTAATTTGAGAGTGGCCAGAAGCAATGACAAGATTATATGGGAAGGCAAACACTTGAGACTATTGCCAGACCTCACATATAAGGTTCATCAAGAACGAGCGGCTTATAGAGCCATCCAATCTAAGCTGTGGGCAGCAAAAATCAAGCACAGAATGCTTTTTCCTGCAAGGTTGGAGGTCAACCTGTTGAATGGCAATCAAAGTTGTGAATCTGCCTCTCAAGCTTCGAATGATCTTAAAATGAAGCTCCCAGAACTTTTGGGGAAAGAGGGGTGAAGAGTACGCGGGGAAGTGAATAATGTTTCGATTTGGCTCAGACAGAGAGCTTCTAAATTGGGGTTAACTGTGTTGTTGATGTTTAATTCAGTGATCCGATCATGTTTCCAAAGATATCAGGTGGAAGACTACACCCGGCTGGGTTGAAGTTAAAAACATTGTTAAAAACATTGTGACTTTACAATACACTAATTAAGTCTTGAATTTGGGGTTTTACTCTGCTGAGGGTTAGATGTCCTCCATGCGATCAGAATTACGAGAAGGGACAGAGTGCCATCTAGCATCACATCTTCATTTATTAAGGCATTAGGCTGCAGACAAAAGCATCGTCAAGCTAACTTTGTTTTTGTTGAAGTATTGAATTTCATTGTTCTTTTTTTTTGCTCTTTTGTGGTGCTATACATACCAAACTGAGTTCAAGACTTTATAATTTACTTTTCTGAATTTTAGGGAAAGTTTATTTGCCTGCATATTAATGTTTACAGGGTCTTTCTGGAAGTAGACCTAAGGGAAAAGTCCTATTTGTGTTATGTGTGGAGGTTCCAATTTAGCAAATTAATAACTATTATACTTAAACAAAGGATCTCAATTGTTGACAATAGATACAGTCGGGGGAGTACCTGAATACATAGTTTACTGTTTTGAATTAGCCTAAGTAATTGGAAGATGTCTCTTCTTAAATAGTCTTCCAAGGGAGCTATAATTGGATACCTTAATACAGGAAATGGTGGAAACCGATGCTATACTTTCTATTATAACTGAGATCGTTTGCTCGACACCGTGATGCTGCACCATGGGGGTATTGCGGCCAAGATGTGTAGGAGTAGGCTTAAGGCCTGGAGAGAGGGGGTTTGGGTCGGGGAAAGGGGAGGGCAAGTACATAATTAATCTAGATAGAGGGGGGAGGGAGAGGTGTGGGAGTTTTTTTCTAATTAATGGGACACAATATGGACAAGCTTGGAGAGATAGGACACTAGAATGGGGAACTAAAATTGCAGAAATGTCATGGGGTAGTAATATAATATCTTGGAATATTAAAGGGGGCAAGGACAGCTCTAAAAAATATACTATTTTAAGACATCTTAACAGATACCAACCACATATAGTTATGCTGCAAGAGACCCATATCACTTCCAACCAGTTGTTAAATCTACGGAAACTTTGGGTGGACAGGTATTTGGTATGGGCTTAAGCCATAGATGAGGAGGGGTAGCCATTCTTATTAGGAAATCTGTACCATTTCAAGAAACAAAATCATGGTGGGACTCAGAAGGGAGATATATTTTGGTACAAGGGAGGCTGGTGGGAGTAGAGATTGTACTAGGTTCAGTTTATGGACCGAATGTAGATTCTCCCTCATTTTTCCTGCCCCTAGCTGCCATTATTGCCTCTGCCCCTAACATTCCATGTTTGTTGTGGGGAGATTGGAATGTGGTATTTTTTAATGAGTTAGATAGATTCTATAGCAAGCGAGCCACAATATCACCTGCACAGAAAGCATTGAGGGAAATGTTGTAGGACTCTGGTCTAATCGATACATGGAGAGTACATAATCTTCATGGGATTGATTATACTTATTATTTGCCCCCTCACAGGGTGTATTCTTGCATCGACTATTTTCTCCTTAGTACAGTGGCTCTACAAGGTGGCGAGGAAGTAGGCATACATCCCAGAGTCTTGTCAGATCATTCTCCAATCTGGCTCAAATAGAGATTTCAGAACTATCAAAAGATTTCAAAAACATGGTCCCTTAATAACCAACTATTAGCAGAGGAGGAAGTGGTAAACCCCATGTGATCATTTATTGTTGACTCATGGGAAAGCAATCAGGATACGGTGGAGGCGAGAGACATCCTGTGGGGAGCGATGAAATCTGTGTGGAGGGGGAATTGATTAGATTGGCTGCTGTAAGAAAACACAAGCAGTCTCAGCAGGTAAAGGAGTGGCTTTCTAGGATGACATTTCTAGAATCTCAATTAAATTATACAACATAGGAAACTATGTGGGAAGAACTTCATTCTCTCAGAGCTAAGTATGCAGCCCATGAGTTGAATTTGACATTGAAATCAGCTGCTAAATGGAAGGCAACCTATATAGGGCAAGGTGAAAAAATAGGGAAGCTGCTTGCCCAAAGAATTAAAAAACAAAAGGAGGCCGACTGGGTATCAGGTTTATATGATAATACCACAGGGAAATTAATTTCAGACCCGAAGGGTATAGCAAACGGATTTCGAACATTTTACACAGCACTATATACTGCCCCAAGTCCAGATCCCGAGTACAGGAAGCATCTGGAGTCCTTTTTTTTGGATGTGGATCTCCCTAAACTGACAATAACACAGGAATTAGAGCTAAAAGGAGAGATCACTACACAGGAAATTAGAGAGGCTATAGACAGATTGCCTCAAGACAAAACACCTGGGCCTGATGGTTTTTCCCCATTATTTAATAAATCTTTCAAGGAGGAGATTATACCTTATTTGAAAGCCCTGTTTATTTACCTGCACTACTCTCCCATTGAGGAGTTGCCATTATTAGAGGCCAAAATAGTGGTAATTCCCAAACCAGGAAAAGATGCAACCAGGCCAGAAAGCTACAGACCAATATCGCTATTAAATGTAGACATAAAATTATTGGCCAGTATATTAGCACACCACCTGAAGAAGGTTTGGACTAATCTTATAAAACAAGAGCAAGTAGGGTTTATATCTGGAAGGCACTCAAGTGACCATTTTTGGAAGATTTGTCATTTGATTTCTGCGTCGGGAGACACCAACAACGACAAGATCTTGGTGTCCCCCTACACAGAAAAAACATTTGACGGGGTCTGCTGGGATTACATTTTCGATATTCTACCGAGATATGGAATACCAGTAGAATTCATTCGATGGATTAAAATTCTTTATACATCCCCTTCTGTGAGAATTTCCTGTAATGGGGTAATTTCCAGTAATTTTAATTTAACAAGAGGTATTAGACAGGGATGCCCCTTATCCCCTATGCTGTTTAATTCTTATATTGAACCCTTGGATAAGTTTTAGTTTATTAGTCTAGGAATTAATACCTTTGAGCCAGGGCTCTTTTACAAAGGTTCCATGTCACAAAGAGCATTTAACAAAGCACGATACACATTGCAGGTAAAACCAGACAGGAAAGTTACATCATAAATTTGCTATTAGCAGTTTAAGGCAGTAACGTTTTTAAGTTTCATAGAAAAACAAGCTATAACAGGTTCAAGCGAGTAGACAATTTCAAGGTTAAGAAACTTCCAGGAGAGGGTGATCATTAGGCGCCAAAGGAGGCTAGAGAGGAGGAAAGGTGGTGAACAGGAGAGTAAGTGAGAGGGACAGGAAAAAGGGGAGTGAGTTTGGGTGGGAGACAGGAAGTAGTAGAGGTACCAGAGGGTTCATTAGTCAGGGAGGAAGAGGCCTCAGATGTGAGGATGGACATGAGGAGTAGTAGTCTTTATCTAGCGCAATCACAGTTGCTAGTGGTGGTGAGGTGGGCATAGAGCATGGATTTGAAAGCTTCAAGCGAGGTTGAGGATAGAGTAGGTGGACTAAGTGCATTGAACCATGTCGGGGCCCTGTATGCGAAAGATCTTTGTCCCTGTGCAGTCCGGCATCTCGGAACCAGGAAAGGTTGCCGTTCAGATCTGGTGGAGGGTCGTGAGCCAGGATTCAGTCAGAGTAGGTTTTGAATACATAATGGAGTCAGTCCCAAGATAGATTTTTTTGCCATTGTGCAGGTGAGATAAATAAGACGATTTGATAGGTTCAACCAGCCTTATTCATAGTACAGATCACATGTGTGAGTCAGTCTTTGAGCCCCTGTGAGGAGCCGGCAGGCCTTATTTAGAGTGATTGAGATACGCCTTAGAGCAGTGGAGGTAGCTGAGCCATAAATAATAAGGCCATAGTCAATGATTGAGATTATGGAACTCTGTATAGCTATTCTCAATGCCGCTTGATTTAGAAATTGACGGTTACGGAATAGTATTCCAAGGCGTTGGTTCACTGTTTTCACAGTGTTGTCAATGTGGGTTGCAAAGGTGAGCCCTTCAAAAGTGATGCCAAGGTATTTGAAAGTATTTACTTGGTCCAGTGTAATTCTGCAGAGGTTTGTATGGTGAGTGGAGTATGCCTATTTTTGTTTTGGTGATTGGAGAAGAGCATGGCTTTTGTTTTATTGTGGTTTAGCACACGTTTACTATCCAGGAACCACCTTTCAACACTAGAGAAAGCAAGTTGCAGGCTTTTTCGTAGGGAGTTTGGATCCTTGTGGGAAGAGAGAATTACAGCATCATCAGCGTATAAGATTATTTTCTCCTGGCAGATATCTGGGAGGGAGTTAAGGAACAGGCTAAAGAGGAGCGGTCCAAGAATTGATCCGTGTGGTACACCTGAGAGAACTGGTTTGAAGTCAGAGAGTTCATTAGAGATTTTTACAGCCTGTGACCGATTGGACAGGTAACTTTTTACCCAAGCACAAGGACCTTCGGCCAGGCCTAGGCTAGAAAGTAGGGAGGTAAGTAGGCCATGATGGACTGTGTCGAAAGCTTTTGTAAGATTGATAAAGACTGCACCTGTTTGGCACCCTTTGTCCAGGGCTGAGTGGACTTCTCCAGAGAAATCAAGTAAGGCTGTTGTACTATGTCCTTTCCTAAAGCCGTGCTGTTGACTACAGAGTAGATTGTATTTGTCCAGGTAATCAGAGAGTTGGTCTGCCACTATTCGTTCAAGTGCTTTGGAGAGGGGAGGGAGTATTGATATTGGTCGATAGTTTCCTGTTGAGGTTTTGTCCCCCCTTTGTGCACTGGCGTAACTATGGCAGATTTCCATTTGTTGGGAAATTGACTTTGGCAAAGTGACAGATTAAATTTTTGAAGGTGAATTACTTCATCCAGGGTGAGAGACAGGATTTTAGATCTAGCGTGTCACTACTTGTTCTGGATTTGGAGCAGGCCTTTCTAATGTACTTGTGTGCTTCGTACACTTTGATTTTCTTGAAGTAAAATTGTGGTTTGTCATGAGGGGGTGTTTTGTGATACTAGGCTAAGCACAGGTAAGTCCGAGAAGAAATCTGGGGGGAGAACCCCACTAAGGTCTGTGAATGTCTTATTAAGCACATCTGCAATAGACTTTGGGTCAAGAGTGGTGAATCCATCAACTTTCATAATGGTAGGTGACGATTTTGATTGTTTACCCATTATGTTTCGGATGTTGTCCCAAAAAGCTCTTCCATCACCCCAGGTGGATTCAAGGGCATTTTTGAAATAGGCGCTCTTCATTTGCCTAATTTGAATAATTTGGATAAGAAAATCAATGGGGCAAAAAAACTAAAGGGTATAAGGATAGGGAAAGAAAATTATAAAATGTCAGTGTTTGCAGATGACATTCTTCTGCACCTTTCTTGCTGGCAGGCCCCCTTCAAAGGGGTCAAAGGGGTACTGAAGATAATCAAGAATTTCAACGTCCTGTCAGGCTATAAATTGGACCTGAGTAAAACAACGGTTCTCCCTTTGAACTCGGCTTGCACTAGAGTGAGGTAGAATAGTTGGGTCTGAAATGGATGACAAAATCTACTACATTTTTAGGCATTGCCATAACTTTGGATATTAATACACTGAAAGCGTTAAATATAGACCCGATTATTACACAGATGCAACAAGATTTAAAACATTGGCAAAGCCTTCCCGTATCCTTATGGGGCAGATACAACTTACTTAGAATGGTGATTTTTTCTAGATCAATGTACCCTCTCACTATGCTTAATATACTCCTCCCTAGAACATGGTTTAGAAAGGTTGAAGCCATTTGGTCTGCTTTTCTGTGGAAAGACAAAAAGCCTAGACGAGCAATGTCTAAACTGATGGGGTTGAAGGGAAAAGGAGGGCTAGGCATGCCACACTTGTTTCCCTATTATTTAGCCTTTCAGATGGGCAACTATCTCCAGTGGCTTTCTCCACAAGAATGGGAAGAGTCCCATTTAGATTGGCTTTAGATAGAAAGGATTAAGGCCCAGGAGTATCTTATGTCAACTAGTGCTTTACTTTATATTCCATACAAAAAACTACCTAAATCCTGGCATGATACTCCTATAGCATGGTCTGTGTGTGTGCTCACAATCAACTATGCTCGTTATTTAATCTGGATAATAAAAGAGATTTGGGACAACCTCTGTATAATAACCCAAACTTCCTAATAGGAAACAAGCCTATTTCTCCCTCCCTCCTTCTGGAACGACTTAAGAGAAATATCTATATCAGATATGATATTGAACAACACAATAAATTCCCCCAGAAGATTCAGCAGACTATGGGTCTAAAGTGTATGCCTACTTTTAAATACCTGCAATTTTAAAGATGTATCCAGGATGGTCTGGTATCTCTACCTTGGTGTTCTCGGACAGGGGAATTTCTAGGATCACTATCTCAATTCATCACTCAATCCAAAACTAGTTCACATATATATAAATTTTTATTAGATAAATTGTGGTTGAACACTGCCTCAACAGCTTTTTATTGGAAACATGCAGCGGATATCTCATATAAATCAGAAGTGTGGGAACAAATCTTGAGGAATAATTACAGATTCTTAAAACAAGACAGGCTGTGACTTATACGATTTAATATGCTCCACAATGTTTATTTCACATCAACAAAACTTAAACTCATGGGAAAGAACCAAAGTGGAGTCTGTCAAAGATGTCATCAAGACCTTGGTACTTTAAAGCACATGATATGGTCTTGCCCAGTAATACAAAAGTTTTGGCAACAAGTAAGCACATTTTCTGACCCTTTGTTTCAAGGATCATGCAATTTTAATATAGAAACATGCATATTGGTTAATCTTTCAGCTTTACTATCTCCAACATATAAGTACTACTTTGTTCTCATCTCTACAGTAACATTACTCCTTTTTATGAGATACTGACTTAAAGACATAGCACCACCTTTTAGAGAATGGCTTCAAGAGCTTTACACAGCCTTTTACGTAGAAAGGCTGATAGCTTCACAATTTCATATTGCATCCAAATTTAACAAAAGATGGGAACAATTTACCATATCTATGGCTGGAAGATTCAAAAATCCTGTTGGTCCTTAGTACTCCAACTCTCTGGATAAGAAAGAACAGTTGAAAGTAGTCAGTGGTTACTTCCTAATACATGGTGTTCTGAGGTGAATCTAGATATTTGTGTAGATGTGTCCTAATGTAAAATGTAAGTAATTGGGTCCGATATGGGAGGGGGGAAGTTAGAATGTGACTTACTATTTAGATACGGTGTAAGATAATGGGGGAGAATGTATTAGGGACAGTGGGTGGGAATGGGGATGGGGATAGGAGGTTGGGGGACATTTCAACGCAGAATGTCAGATGTTCAATGTGGATGTTTTATCTGTTATAATGTTGGATTTTATTGAAAAATCTTAATAAAGCATGTTATGGCAAAAAAAAACACTTCTTCCAGATCATGTCATCGCTAGGCCTGTCACAGGTAGTTTCCTTCGCAACTCACCAGGGTGGGCACACTTTGGACCTAGTGTTCTCACTGGGGCTTGAGATAAGGGATCTCAAGATTGATTGGGTGGTATGGTCTGAACACTACACAGTGTGGTTCATGTTTGGGACACAAACTGGATGCCCTCCCCCATACAGAGATGATGAGCTACTGCCCTTTGTGGGGCTTCACCCTGGAGGGTTTTTCGGTGGTAGCCAATCTATCTAGTGTGGCAACGCATGCGTCAGAGGCATTGGTGATGTTGTTGGCACCTATAATAGGGTGCTATCAGAAGCCATTGACTCTCTCATACCTGTCTGTGTATGACCCAAATCTTCCTACATGAGATCCCCTTGGTTTGATGGGGATCTCAGGGAGCTGAAGAAGAAGGGTCAGAGGTTGGAGCGATGCTGGAGGAAGACCGGGCTGAAGGAGGACAAACTGGCCCTGCGTGTGTATCATAAGACACACCAGAGGTCAATCAGCCATAAGAAGGCAGAATTCCTGTCCAGGGGAGATTTCCACCAGGAAAACCCAACCAGCTGCACTTTTTCAGACTGTGGACAGGCTACTTCACCTGGCCTGTGCAGGCGAGGAAGGCTTTTTCCAACATTGAATGCAAAGAGTTTACTCAGTTCTTCTTGAACAGGGTGTCAGATATCCAGCAGGAAATTCCTTCAGTCAGCCAGTCCAGAGCTGACAGTGTTTGTCAAAATGTCCTGAGTGTACTCTGTCCAGTTGGGGAGAGTTTAGACCAGTGGAGGTAAATGAGGTAATTGAGGTAGCCACCAGTCTGAAGTACACCTTTTGTGAACTGGACCTGGTGCTGATGCATTTCCTGATTAGATGTGTCGATGCTGTAGGCCCAGTGTTTGCCTTGATTATCTGATGCTCCCTGTCAGAGGGGGTCTTTCCTGATGCCTTGAAGGAGGCATTGGTGAGACTGCTCCAAAAGAAACCATCTGTAGACCTGGAGGTCAGGGCATGTTACAGTCCTATCTCCAACCTTCCATTTTTGGTGAAGGTTGTTGAGAAGGTAGTGGCACTTCAGTTGGAGGAGCACCTTGTGTCCCATGAGTTATATGAGCCCCTCCAATTAAGGTTTTGGACAAGGCATCGCACAGAAACTACTCTTGTTAGGGTGCAGAATGATATTCTCAGAGATAGAGATAAAGGGGAAAGGACAATTCTTGTTCTCCTTGATCTCTCTTCAGCATTTGACACTGTGGACCATTGTGTGTTGCTGGACTGCCTTAGGGAATTCTGAAGACTCCCCGGTACTGTCATCTGCTGGTTTTAATAATTTTTAACAAAACAGGAGGCAAAGGGTTGTGATGGGGAATTTCTCCTCCACCACTAGTCTCCAGATGTGCAAAGTTCCCCAGGATTCAGTCCTTTCCCCAATGTTACTTGCAGTGTACATGCTGTCCCTGGGGAGTATCATTAGGAAGTATGGTTTGGGGTTTCATTGCTATGCTGATGATATCCAGCTATACGTCCTTTGCCCTAGGAACATCCAAAGCAGTAGACGTGCTAAAAAGCCGCCTTGCTGAGATCGATGACTAGATGGCCTCCATCTGGTTGTGGCTGAACCTCAATAAGAAGGAAGTATTGGTGGTGGAGTTGAACAGAGTGTGGGATGGGATGTCCTCAGGTGCAGAGACTGGACTTGTTCTGGGATCTGTCCCATCGAAGGCCTCCTCTGAGGTGTGGCATCTTGGTGTCATCCTCGACAGGGATTTGATGATGGAGGCACAAGTATCTCCTACTGACCACTCCTGTTTTTTCAATCTTAGGAATATCACCAGGATAAAGCCCTTAGTGCCGCCTCTGGACCTCCACACTTTGATACATGCCTTGGTGAAATCAGGGCTTAACTACTGTAATGCATTGTACCTTGAGGTTACAGGAGGATCTCTCTGCAGACTGCAGCTGGTGTAGAATGCAGCTGGCAGGTTACTTATGGGGCACCCTAAATATTGCCATATTCCATTGGTACTGTGTGAGCTGCACTGGCTGCTGATCAGGTGGAAGATCTTCTTTAAGGTGAATCTCCTCACCTATAAGGCCTTACATGGCCAGGGAACTGGTTACCTGTCGGACCTTCTTGCACCTGCTGTCTCAGTCTGTCCCCTCCGCTTCTCAGGTAGAGGCCTCCTGGTGATTTCCAGGACAAGGCTGAAAATGGCTGGGACAGTGATTTTAGTGTTGCTGGCCCCATCCTGTGGAATTTGCTACCCTTCAGGGTTAGGGAGGACCCATCTTTGGAAATATTCAAGGCCCGCCTTAAGGCCCTCCTGTTCGCCCAGACTTTCCATGACTTGGTTGTTTAGTGAAATCTGTACATAATGGTTTTGATCTCAGTTCCCATCCACCTTTGTTTTTTATACTTTTTTAGAATGCTTTATTTTTTATTGTTTAATTTATTGTTCGATGTTCCCTGCTATTTATTCTAATTTGCTGTGTCTTTTATTTATTTATTTAGCTAGCCCTATTACTCAGGACGATCGCAACATATATTTTTTCTCTGACATTAGTTATGACACCAGAATGTGTCGGAAAAAATTTGATGGGGTAAGGCAGCAACTTCGGGAAGCATCTGTCCCTCATGCGATGGTATTCCCCACCAGGATGCGAACTGTGCATGAGGGAAAAGTGTGGGTGTTTTCTGACCCTTCTGAAGTGGGGAAATCAGCTGCCTGTTTTGCCTCTTCAGCCACCCTGTACAATCAAGATTTTGACACTGAGGATGGTGACTTGGAAGAGTATGGTCCTTGCTGAACTGTTTAACAAGGCTTCCTATCCAAGTATTTTGCTTTTGAAGGAGAACTACGTACTTGGTGATAGGCCAATTTATGGGACATTAATAGATCATCTTATGGGACATTAAGAGACTTTGGACCAGATATTCAAAACCTAGTGCAGTGCACTAACCGTTTGCACAGGATTAGTGCAGGATTAGCGCGGGACAGCCATATTCAAAAAGGGAGATAGCATGCGCTAAACGCAATCGCGCCGGGCTAAAATATAATGTATGCAAGGGGCAAAGTGGAGGGGCGTGAACCTGCATATGGTTGCAAAAGGATATTCAGAGATCTAGCGCTGCGCTATGCACCATTGCGCGGCACATAGCGCAGCGCTACATACCGCCTATAAAAGGGAGGTCTAAACACAGGGCAATCCACTGAGGAGGGAGTGGCCAGAACAGGAAGTGCATCACAATGTCTTTCTTCAGCAATGCTGTAGTGCTGCACCTGATGGAGCAGGCTGTGGAGGAGGATGAAAGACAGCAGGCTCAACAAGGCCCATTATTGAGACAAAGGAGGAGATATGCTGCACACAGATGGTACCGGCCCAGAGTCTCCTTTGAGACCCTGCCTGATGAACACATCGTTGGCCGGTACAGGTTGGACAGGGGAATGTTGAGGCAGCTATGCAAACTCCTGCATGAGGAGCTGCAGCCGAACACCAGGCGCAGCCACTCCATGTCAGTTGAGGAAAAGGTGACGGCAGCAATGTGCATCCTAGCCACTGGGACATTTCAGCGCCCAACAGGGGACACCATTGGGATATCACAGTCTGCCACATCACGCCTCCTGACCCAGTTCCTTGATGCTCTCCTGCCACATGCTAGTGAGTTAATTGTATTCCCCAGCACGGCAGCAGAGCACACAGCAACCATGCAGCAATTCCATCGAGTTGCACACCTACCCACTGTACTTGGTGCCATTGACTGCACCCATGTCCCTATCCGTGCACCACCTGGTGATGTTAGTGACCTGTACGTGAACAGGAAGGGCTTCCACTCCATTAATTGCCAGGTGGTGTGTGATGCGACAGGGCTCATTAGCAATATCTTTGTACAGTACTCTGGCAGTGCCCATGATGCCTTCATCTGGCACCAGTCCCGACTGTGTCAGGCATTTGAGGAAGGCAGGATTCCATGTGGGCATCTAGTCGGTGAGTATGGGCAGCTAAAACAGGGTGATAGCAGAGGGGAGAGGGGATAGGCCAGGGTAGCCATGGGAGGAGCAGGGAGCAATGGTTCAGAGCAGCAGCGGGCACTGTACAGGACACCAACAGTAATACCTGATTTATCTCCACAGGGGACAGTGCCTATCCCCTTCGACCCTGGCTGCTGACACCAGTACCTCGGCCAGCAACAGGGGCTGAGGAATTGTACAATGAGGCACATGCTGCTACAAGGAACATCATAGAGAGGGTCTTTGGGATGCTCAAGATGCGGTACCATCGCATAGACCAGTCAGGCAGTGCCTTATAGTACAGCCCTCAGAAGGTATGCCGTATCTTCCTGGCCTGTTGTATGCTACACAACATGGCCCTGAACCATGGGATATGTGCACCTGAACCTGAGGTACATTCTGACAGTGAGTCAGAGCCAGGGGTAAGGGGATAGTAGAGCAACTCGAGCGGGCGGGATCACACATTATGTCCACATAGTAGAGCACAGGAGCTGCATCATTAAGACACTGAACCAGGATGTACGGTGAGTACAGAAAACACAGACAAATGAAATGTTGTGAACAGTACATTTAATGGTAGTGTATATACAGTACAGTGAAATCTGTGTGATAGATAGGTGCTGTACACATTGCCAGTGGTGCAGTGCGTGTGATGTGTGTGATGTGTGTGGGCCACCACCATACCCCTCAACTGTAACATGGTACGAGGAACAGTACTACAGTTACATCACTGCAGCTACCTAGTCCACAGTGTGAGGACCTGTCCCACACTCAGTGGCACAACTGTAAAGAAATCCCCATTGTAGATGATGCAAACAATAACAGGCAATTAAGAAAAAGCGGCCTGAACAGATAAGCCAACAATGTAACAGGTCAGTCAGTTGCTGAGGGACTGCACTGAGAATGAGGTCCACATCCTGCTCAGTAGTATCCCATCCTGAGAGACATTGTTGTATGGTCGGGGGACACAAGGGTGAGGGGTATGGACACCACCCAGGTGAGCACAAGAAACAGCACTGTATATATGAGATGGCAGGGGCTGTGGCATGGGACTGAACAAGGGCCATGGAGGACTGTGTCTGTGCAGGGGACATGGGAAGTGGCTGTGTGCATAGGCATGCAGGTGAGGGAGACTGGGCCACAGCACGCATGTGGTGGAGCACATCAGCTAAGCCTGCTGCCACGCACACGACGCACACCCTGTGGATGGGGCAAACTGCTGGGCATGCTATGTGCAGAGGACTTTGTTGGGGTGGAATGCGGTGAGGCTGTGAGGGCAGCCCATCCACAGCCATGCCTTGAGACCTGCACAGGAGTGGAGGGAGGGCAGCCACGATGCCGTGCATGTCCTGTGGACGAATGGGAGGTAGGGGTTGAGTAGGTTGCATCCACCCTACGCAAACCTCTGCCACACTGCTGCCCATGTGAGGCATGGCTGCGCTGGTGTCTGGGTGCACCCTGCCGTACTGTGGTGATAGTGTCCCACAGCACCCACAGCATGGGCCTGCACAGCAGCAGTTAGGTCACCAAAGCCATGCCCAATGGTGCTGATAACATCGGTCATCCTCTCCTCCAACCTCTGTTCAGCACGGGCAAGACCAGTGCTCACTGTCTCCCGCAGCTGTGACAGCTCATACTGAAGCTCCCTACGGAGATCATGCAGGTCCTGCTGGGCTGCATGCTGCGAGGTCAAGGCCTCTTGGAGCATGGGCCGTGCACCCTGGCCATCTTGTGCAGGTGCATCCTGCACCTGTGGCAGGGGTTGTGGATGGCACTGGGCAGTGTGTTGTGGATGTGAATGGACCTGTGGTGGTGGCTGGCGGGGCATTGGCTGTTGCAAATGTGGCCTCACAGGTGACCGAGCACACTGCTGGACCAGCCCTGCAGTCCGTGCCCTGTAGGACATGTCCAGTGGGCAAGACTGTTCTGGCAGGGGAATAGCAGCTGTGGGCAGATAGGTGTCATGTGCCTGAGTACCCCTTGTCCCCAAGTCAGGCATGGTGCCATCCCCCACTGCACTAAAACCTCTGGTGTCACTAGCTGCACACATAACTGGCATGTCAGACTCATCCATTGCATCCTCCGAGCTGTGGTCACTTGTGACAGTCAGGATCACCACCTGATCCCCACTAAGATCCTCCGCCTCGGCATACTGAGGTGGATTCAGGGACTCCAGGAAGGCTGCATCCTCATCATCATCTGATAATCCAGCTTATGTCAGTGCCTCATGACATCTGTGAGTGGACATAGTGCTGACTGGCATGGCCGCTGCCTGTCTAGATGTGGCTGCCATGCCTGATGTGGAAGGGTGCACCTCTGCTGCATACGAATCCTCCACCTCCTGTACAACTGTGCCTGGCCCAACCTGGGACATCGTCTGCTGGGCATGTAATGCTGAAATGGAAGAGACTTATGTCAGTCGCTGCTACAGTGACCAGCTCACCCACCCCCACACCACTCTCAACAATGCCACATGCATCCCCAGCAATGTGTGCCCTCCAGCATGCCCATGCAGACACCAGTGTGCATCCCATGCAATAGCAGCCTGTGCCCTATGAGCCCCTGCACCATGGCACACATGCACTCACATGTGCCTGCTGGCAGATGTCCACCACTGTGCAGCCCCAACACCACCCTTGCAATGGAACATACCCATGTGGGCCCTATGCATGCACAATGACAGTAGTGATGTGTGAATGTGTGACTCTGTCCCCAAGGTGTTGCTGTCTACTGAGTGGTGGATACATGCCACAAACGTACCTGCTCTGGGTGGTGTAAGCGGTGTCTCACACCCACCGCCTTCGACCCCACCGACTGCCACTGGCCGCAGAGTAGAGGCTACTATGGCCATCAATGGGTCCCAGTCCCGCTGTTCAAGTGGTTGTGGTCCCCCACCAGTCCGCAGCCTGTTCCGGATCCGCTGTGCCTCCTCCTCCTTCGCCCTGCGCAGCAGGTCATTCCACCTTTTCCGGACGGCATCAGTGCTACAGCCATGACCACCTACGGCGTTTACTGCTGTGGCAATCTCCTCCCACATCAGACGAACAGTGGCGTCCGTCGACTTGTTCCTGCGTAGGACCATCTCCCTGTCCTTCACTGCATGTACCAGGGGCACACAGCTCATCACCAGAAAATTTGAGGGCCCTGAGCTGCTCCTGTCCTGCAGCTGCACCTCAGTGCTGTGGAGTCCTGCAGGCCAGCACATGTGGAAGCCAGCTGTGTGTGTGTGTGCAGCACACAGTTGTGCTGGCCATGTTGCTGCCTGTGGCATGTGAGAGGTGGCCTGGCTTAACATGTTGGCATGGACATGGGTGCACTGCAAGGCAATCACAAGGCCTACAGCCACAGACGGTGCCTAATGTGCACATGTGTGGGACTGTGCAGCCATGGCTGTGAATGGCTGACTCATGGTGCCCCACTGGCACATCCAGTGCCATGCTGGGCCTCTGCACACCCAGCACCATGGAACACATGCTGTGGAAGCATGGGTGTCTCCCAAAAACAGGGCTAGATGGCTGACCAGGACACACGTTCACTAGGGGTGCGGCCTAGGCACCATTGCATGTGCCAGAGCATGTATCAGTGCTGCCACATTGTACACACATACAGGCGTGGTGTGTGTATGGGGTGATCCTGGCACAGCTGTGCACAAGACCTGTGTGTGATCCACCATGTGTCACAGTTGTGGGTACTGTACAACAATAAAACTGGGATACTGCACTCCCAGCATGAGTGTCAACGCCTGTCACACAATGTCCTGGATGTGCGCACTGTAGATGGACCTGCCTGTCTTGGGGGTAGACACCGTGGACCACAGCAACATTGGTAATGCCCCTGTCCCTGGCTGCACAGCGCTGTGCACAGACAGTCAGCAGCCAGGACCACAGTGTACAAACACTATTAACTGCATGAGTACTGTCTGCCGTGCGCACATGCACACATCACACAGCACAACACAGGGGTTGGGGGTTGGCTGTCTGTGATGCAGATGCCAGTCAGTGACATGGGTGACAGCATGGGTACCTGTGGCAGTTGTCACACTGGAGTACATGCACCCCACAGTCACAGTGGACTAATGATCCACTCCAGAGTGCATCCTCCACACTGCTGATCACATCCCACTGCCATCTGCAGCACCACAGCATGCAGTCAGTCAAGCATGGCCTGCGCAATGGGTGTTGGACAGTGCATGGTACTGGTGGGGCAACACTACCCACACAGGGGCAGTCAACAGGGTCAAAGGGCCACCCAGCTCCCACCAGCACCACCGCATACATGCCCAGCCACACTGCACCGGTCAAGCATCAGCTTCAGTCCCAAGCCCATTAACAGTACTGCACTGTTAGACGGTTCACAGATACCATAGCCTGCCACATACAGGCAATACAGGAGCAATGTGTGTGTGGCAGGGATGATACAGCCACACATGTGGTACTGCTACCCCTGGAATTGGGTCCTTTCCTGCCAGACAGGCAGGTGGCTGGCATCTTCTGGGTCATCCTATCATCCATGCAGAACAGGTCTTTAAAGTATGTGTAGGCCTGATTACCCACTGATATCCAACAGATTACAGGCCTGGCATCCCAGTGGTGTGATGTCAGGACCATATGAACTCACCTCAGCTATGTTTTAGCAGTGGGTCAACTAGACAGACTGCCACTGTTAGTCGGTATTCTACACACCTGGAATGTGCTTGAAAGCCTCAGTACAGTAGTCCTATAACATTCCAGTTGTCACAGTGTACTGTCACTGAGGCTAGCGATCTCCATGGCTGATAGGGGTTAACACTGGTACTATGCTGGCCCACAGTCATGTGTTCCATGTATCCCAATAGTGTGTATACAGTACCTACACATACATTTGGCTGTACTGCAGAGTCAATACTGGGGTAAGGCCCACTGACACGTGGGGGGGATTCCCATGTCTAGTCCCATCCACTATACCTGACTATGCCTGATGTACAGGTGATAACCATGGTGTACGCACCTCTTGTTGTTGCTAGGGCAATTGTAAGCCTCCCGAGCTGCGCACTCGAGGTTTACAGATGTCTTAGCAACCAATCGAGGTGTTTACAACATGATAATCACCTATACACCAGCCAGTCTCCTGTATCACATCACACAGATTGCACACAGTACAATACACAGGTGATGACAGTGGATCAACAGGTAGCACAGATGCCATGCGGCCGGGAGATCTTCTGGCTGTGGGTTCTAGTCCCACCCAAGGCTTCCGGGTTAACATCCCATAAGTGACACTGCAGTGCAGCATGAGGGGGTGCTGCACTCCTGAGGTGCCATCATTCGGATGAGATGTTACACCGAAGTGCCATCTACCTGCTCTGGAGGTAGGTCAGGTGGACGTTAATGACCTCATAGCACATACCAACATGTGTAGGGGAAGATCTATGGTGCCATGGCCATGTATCCCCTATCCACAAGAATACCACAAGCAGCATAATCTGTTTCAAAGACATTTGGCATTCACCTGTATCCCCTTCCCCCTGGGTTGTGTCTTATAGAGGCAGGCTTTGTCTACAGCACGCACCCTGTCAGCACACACTACAATAAGCAATTCACATGACAGGCAGAGCAGCGCTATGCTCAACCAGCGTCCCCTGTCGGGTCTGGGTTCTGATTCCCATGGACCTCACAAGCTATGCTCTCGGTGTCATTGGGCCTCAGAATCCTGCTGTGGCAGAACACACTGGTACTGCAGAGTTGCCCATCCAGCATCCCCTGTGTGCTGCTGCAATAGTGCTGTCATGATGATGTTCTGCTGCAGTACTGATGTCACCACTGCTGCATGAGCGCATGGCTTGCTGGCACAGTGTTACTGTCCTCACAGTACTGCAGTGGTGTCAGTAGTCTCAAACCGCTTGAAACATCACATGTCGGTGTCAGTATGGAACACAGTGCAGAGTAACACACTGCACACATGTGACATACGACAGTTATACCAAACATCACATACATGATGCCACAGTTGTACACAACCTGTGTTCTGTCAGCTCGAGCATGTGTGCTCCCAAGGTCACAGGGACTGAGAACCCCTCTGTGGCAGTGCATACGCCTTGAGCAGTCCAGACCATTCAACAGACAGAGTGGACATGTGTTACAGCCCTGACCTGGATGTCTGCCATCGGCCAGTGGTATCAAGCCATGCACACATGACATGGGGACGCCCAACTGTTGTCAGCATGGTGACTACACAGGACATTCATGAACAGCAGCCTTATCCAGGTCACAGTCAGTTAGCAGTCCTCTGTATCCCCCTCCCCCTGGTCCATACCTCTGCAGTGTACCAGAATACGAGGAATAGTCCTCATGATACAGCATAACAGCACGCTGTTCAACATTGTGAGGAGTTGTCCCACATTCAGTGTTAACACTGTAAGGCACTATTCCACAGAGAGTGATGCAGAACATATATTGCTCAGTTACTAGCTGACCTCCTGTTAGGATTGCAAATTGTTTTACAGTGTTCTGGGCCTCTGAGGTGCAGTTTGTAAACGTGTTCCACATTTTGCTCATGTGTTTCACATATTGAGATGCAGTGTTCCACATTTGAGGGACATAAGGTTGGGAGGTATGGCCAGGTTGTGCTTGGCACTAGGCACCACCCAGTCAACATAAACCACAACACAAACCTACTGATGTGTCCCTTGAATATTACCTCTGGCCTCCCACATGCAGTATATACCTGGCTGACTCTCTGAGTGTTCCATTGACATCCTGTGCTGCAGCAGTACTCACACAGCAACATGTATTACCGATTAGCAACACAGGGGGGCTCATTTAGCCCTTATATAGCACAGCAGGGCAAACAAGCCTGTTAAGCATGCTAATTGTCCAAAAATGATATGCTAATCTCCTTGTTAGCACCATGCATACACAATGACCATCATTTGCATATTCTGGTTGAATATGGCAGATGCTAGCGCCGGGCAAAGTGTTTAGCGCAGGGGAAACCATATAGCGCTGGGCTATCTCGGCTATGCTTAGCGCCGCACTGTAGTGATAGCGCCGCGCTACTGTGGCTTAGCGGAGATATGGCGCATGCGTGGGGTGGGGCAGTCCGCGCTAAGAGGTCCGAGCTATTGTGCCTTAGCACTGCGCTAACCATGTTAGCGTGCTGCCACTGTGCATGCCTGGAACATCTGCACGGGGGCATGTCAGGGTCGCGCATTGTGAACACTTCCAGTTAGCGCGGCACTACGGCATACTTCTGTGCAGCGCTAGACTGAAGTGCTTGAGAGTGTCAGGGTGTGTGGCCAGTCAGTTGCCAGTGGAGCAGTATCTTTCCCCCCCTCTCATATTAGCCATGTCTGGGAGATGTAGGTAAAGGGCAGTGGTGGGCCGTGACAGGCGTTGGGATGAGGTGGAGATGGCCAACCTAGTTCAGCTAACTGAACAGCGCCATCGGTGCCTATTTGGACAGGTCCGGGAGGGTGACCGTCCCCGTAGCCAGGTCTGGGCTTCAATTGCCCATCGCCTCACAGCAATCACGGGTATACCACGTGATGGCGAGAAATGCCGCCACTGATATGTGGACAACAGGCGCAGGCAGCGCCCACTGCTGGAATGATGCAGGACGATGGTTCAGGAGGGGACTGTGCCTGTGCCAGGTAAGTGATGACTCTCACCACGGTGCTGTAATGGGTGGTGGGGATGTGTGTTGGGTGGTGTGCTTGTGTGTGTGTGTGTGTCATGCCCCATTAACATACCATCGAGGGAACTGTGTTGCTGTGCTGGTGGGGTCCAGCTAGAATCTACCATGCATTAACTGTTGTGCACCTTGTGTAATAATATGTGACTCGGGTCACTCTTGGACATGGGTTCAAATCCCACTGCTGTTTTACCAGTCGCTACCTGTTCAAGAGTACACTTTAAATAGTACTCCGATATGTTGGTCTTACGCCATGGGGACCTCCAATCAGTTGTGTGTGTGTGTGTACTGTGTGGGCCAGGGGGACAAAGCATCTTGGGAGTGTTGTCTGCAATGTCCTGCACTGTGGTGGCACACTGCCTCTTACCACCTATTGTGGTGGCATGGACACACGACACCTGGCCCCCTGCCACATCCAATGTGTTCTGCCATGCTGCCAGGGGCAGCGTGCAGCTGTGCCTACTCTGTACATCCACAGTGTGTGGTTGGGTGTGTTGTCTGGGCCAACATCCCAACCATATCACACCCACTTGTGCTACATTGGCTCTCACTATGCGGCATGTGTGGGACAACTGTGGATCACTGACACATAGCTACACCTACGCTGCTGCAAACACTGTCACCATGTTTGCACTTATGTTCCCGGGGTCTGTTATTCCATTGTATGGTATATGGTTTGCACCATTTACTATGGCTCTGTGCTTTCGTATGTGTCCACTACATATGTGTTGAGTCCTCACAATGTGGTACAGGGTGCTTCCTTGACGTACTCTGAGGAGCGTTCCTCAGAATGTGGTACTGTTGAGGGGCATGTGTCTGGGTGTGGTTCATTCCACCATCACTACTGTGTCTGTGCCATGACACTGGCCAGTGGCTCGTGCAACAGGTCCTTGGCATTGGTGCCCTGCTGTGCTGCAGACTCACACGTACTGTACTCAGTTGTGTGCAGTAATGCTGTGTGCATGTCACATGCCATATGCCTTCCTGTCATCATTGTCATTCTATCTGTAGCCTTCGGGATGTTGTATGCCACTGGGTTGTTTCTGTGTGTCCACATCTCTTGTTGAGGATTCAATACTTGTGTTCCCCATTACGGGTTGGGGACTCCTCTGCTTACAGTCTGCCTTGTGTGTGAGGGTGTACCATCCAGAGGGGCTGTGTACATGTGATGGAGGGGGAGCTGTTGCAGATTGTGTGTACAGGATGGCATTGTCAGGCACACATTGGCCATGCACTGTGCAGTCTGCACTGACCCATGTCATGCTTGGCATGGCTTTGGTGGTGCACTGGGCCTGTGGGCCAGTTATGCAGGTGTTGTGCTATGCCACCAGGGTCCAGGGTGGTCTTTAGTGTACCGTGGTGGCTGACATTGTAGTAATGCTGCTGTACCATCTTCCCACTGCAGAGCACAGGGACCACACCAGAGATGCGAGAGGCAAGCCGCAGGCCGACCAGAGGCCAGCCACAGACAGGCGCAGGATGCCTCCAATGGCACAGCGTGCAAGCGGAAAGCAGTGATGGGACCGGGAGTGTGTTGCGTGAGTACTGTGTGCCATTGTGCTTTTCTACTATGTGTCTGAATTGCCACTGCAGGCATTGGAGTGCTGTGTCTGGTGTCGTGGCACAGTTGGCTGGGTAATTCAGGCCTGCTGTGATTTAGCTGTGTTGCATTTGGATTCCAGGGTGCTCACTTGGAGGGACCCCTTAGCTATTGTGGCTACAATATGTACATCCACCTGGGGCTACAGTGTTCACACTTAACTTTGTGCTGGGGGGGGGCACTGGATGCTTGACACCAGTGGCACCATGCAGTGCACCCATGACCGTTACATCAGTGGGGTCTGCTATGCTGGCTGCGTGCATTTGTATTGTCTTCTGTGCCTCCAGTGCCTTGCCTTCTGCTGCGAAGCCTGTGACATGACTGGCTCTATGTCTGATGTATTGTTGCCATTACTGCCATATGCACTGCTATCTGCCTTGTACTGTCATGTGCAACATGTTGCTCTCATGTCCACCATTGTGGCAGGATGCAGTAGGTCTGTGCATGGCCGTAGGCCAATCATCATGCCTGGGGGTGGGGGATTACTGGGGTCAGCCTGTTGTGCTAGCTGTTTCTGCTGCTGCTGTTGTCCTGTCTGCCATGGCAACACTGTTCTCCACTTCTCATGGCATGTCTCATTCGCAGTACCATGTATAGTGTGTCAGTATCTATGCAGGACATGTTGTTAGTGCCTGCCAGGGCTATTCACACTATGGCGAACAGGGGGCCATAGTGTCATGTGGTGCCTGTATCTCCCAACCAGTGTAATGCCATTGTAGTGTGGACACTGGTATGTTACTGTGTGCCCTTGTCTGACCTCCGTGGCATACATGCACAGGGGCTGTTGGTGGGGGGAGCCTCTGGGCCTATGGTGCCACACAGGCCTGTGTGGCTGTGCATGTCATGTGTGCCTGTTGTGGCGTGTGCTATTTTATTTCTGGGGGGTAGCAAATAGGCTCTGACCTGCTTCCTTTTCCATGATGCCTAACAAAGACACTGTTGTACCTTTCTTTGATTTCAGTCATTGGGGTCTCCTAGAGTACTGGTCACTATGACTGTCTTTGTCTCCATGGACAATACAACTGTACAGGTTGTGGGCTGGTCTGTGAGTGTCTTGGGGTGCTATCATGGCTTTGTATTTACCCATGCAGGGCAGCACCCATTGTCATGTGTTTCATGGGTTGTATTTCTTATGCCACTGGTGGCAACATACACAGTCCTGATGTACGTTTGTATAGTATCTGGCTACACTCCAGGGTGGGGTAGCTCACCCTAACGATGGCGAGTGAGATAGCAGTGTGTCCACATGGTGTGCAGCTGTGACCACCCTGGCTACACCCCTGCTTGTTGGCTCCAGCTCTGTTGTGGGGGCCATTGTCCCCTACAGGGTGCTGTCCCTCAGTCCCTGCAGTGCATGGTATTGTGTATAGGTTATGCAGGTGTGCTGCAGGGGTTGTTCTGTGGTAGCATGGTGTGCTGGGTGTCAGACCCTATGGCAGAAGCTGCTCCCACAAGTGTGGGTGTGTGCCTCGCCATGCCTTGGCCACCAGGGTGACACTGTCCTGTGCATATCATTGGCCTACCACTGCTCTGCCACTGGTGGACCATGGCCTGTGTTCCTGTTTCACATGTGTGTGTCTTCTTGCATGTGCACCTTTAAGGTGCTACCACTTTGGGTGGTGGCACAGCCCCGTGCCATGCTCTTCACCAGTGTGAGCTCATCATCCTTCTGTTGTGGCCATGGGTGTGGGTGGGCATTGGCACTTTCCTGTCTATGTACTGCTTGGTTACCTGTACTGCAGTCCCTACTGTACTGTTGCCAGTGTCGTTGTCCTCTGTGGTCATTTGCTCTCTGCGGTCCATGTCAAGTCTCTATCTGTGTCACTTGCCACTGTTCCACACTTATGTCAGTCACCCACCTGTTCAGGGCTTCCTGACATCATTTGTACAGCTGCTGTGTTATAGCATTCTGGGTGGCATTTTGGCTGGGTCTCTACAGTTGTTGGGGGCACCAGTGAGGGTGGGCCACTGTTAGGGGGGTATGGGATGGGCATGTCTGTTTACACACCTGGGTGGGGCAGTGGCACCTTCTCCAGGGGGTGTAATCTGTGTTATGTATCATAGCAGTGTGACTATGGGCAGCATGTCCCACCATGTGTCATCCCATGTGCATGTAATTCAGTGTCCACTTGTTTGCATCTCAGGGGGTGGCTGTCTGTTTGCACTGTTACAGTCTGCACACTGCTGTGCTGGCTGGATTCCACTGTGTTAGCCTTCTCAGCATCCATCTATGCATATCCATGTACATTGGGGTGTTGCATGCTGCCTGTTACATATTGCCTTGTCCTGCAGGCACATGTTAGTGTGCGTTGTGGTTTGTTCTGTACTGGCACATGGGCATGGTTGTTGGGGCATGCTGTCCACCATGTGGTGGTACATGGTGCCTTTGTGTCATCATCATGTCCTGATATGGTCCCTCTGTCTCCTGTAGGTCCATGTCGGGTGTCACTGTGGGCCACCCATCCAGAGAAGGATGAGAGCTGGGATCAGCTGCTGAGGAGGGTGGTGTGCCAACAGCGGACGCTAATTGAACAACAGGCTGTTATGACAGCAGAAATAAGACGGGTGGCAGCCATCCTAGATGAACGTCTGCCAGCACCTGCCCGGCCCTAAGTCCTACCTCCTACTGTTATCCTCCTTCTTGTCCCAGGCCCACTGTCCCTAGCCCTATGTCTGCCATCCTGTTTCCCTCCATTCCTTCCTATGTCCATATCCCTCTCCCCATTGCATTGTACATATGTTTCATGATAACCTTTTTCTACTGTTCCTAATTTCCCCATTGTTTTCAGTCCCTTTGTTAGGCCTGCCCTTTTCCCTTTCATTGTGTTTTTCTTGTACCCCACTTTTGCATACTGTATTCTGCTGTGTTTTGCTTTGTTTTACTGTGTATTTGTTCTTGTTGCCTTTGTGCCTTACCTGTTCCCTTTTTTAACTATACTATGTTATGCTTGACATTCCTGTGTCCTGTGACTTTTTGGGGGGGAGTCGGGATTTGACAGTGTTCTGTGGTATTCTGGTTTCACTTCTGGGTCCAGGTTATTCCACGCCTTTCACTAGTACTGCAGTTATGTCTAGCAGGGCTGATTTGCTTTCCTGTGTTCGCTGCTTACACCTCTAACACTTTGTTTCTGTGGGTGTTTGCACTGCCTCTGTTTGATTGCTATTTTCAGTGCTGTCTTATCTGCTATATTCAGTGCTGTCTTAATCTCAGGCAATTTTTGCCCTGCACTCCTCGGCCTATTTGCCCGGCTTCCTTAGCTTGTTATATTCAGCTGGTTTTGCACCGGGCTATTTCCCTTTGAATATAGCTATGGTTTTGCTCCGGGCAAATTTTGCCCACCGGGCAGTGCTAATTTAGCCCCGGGGCAAACCTTTGAATATCTGGCCCTTTCTGTGTTACTGATGTTGTTTTATTGCCTTCTGATCCCTCTGTGCACCTAACAGGAGGGGCTTCTTGACTTTAATTACATGTGATATTAAATGTTTAGTTTCAGAAGGTACAGTAATGTGTTTAAATTGGAGCTTTACTGCAGGGTATAAACTAATGGGGAATTTGCTGCATGAATTAAATTTGACTTAATTAAGCTTAAGATATATAGTGTGACACCATTTACCCCAATCAGCAGAATTTAATTTGGGATTTTTTACAGTTAATCTTTTTATTGCAATTATTGTGATTATACATACATATACACTACATTCTCCAATATACACTTACATAAATTCTTAATAGGACAAAGAAAAAACATGATGTCTGTAGCATTATACAATGGTATTAAAGGGGAAAACAAATGTTGAGAAAACAATATGTAGCAGTACAATCTGTATGATAGAGAGAAAATATGACAATATATTATTCAAGGGGTAAAAGGAGTAGATACAAACAAGAAATATGAGCAGTCGTGACTGTACTTCTATTATGCTGTAATTTATTACAAGTATGTATAAGATTGTACAAAGGAAGAACATAAAAAAAGAGAAAAATACCCAAGAAAGTCAACAAGAATGAAGAGGGAAAGGGAAGGGAAGAAGAAAAGGAGATAAAAAGATAGAAAGAGAGGAGATGAAAAAGGAACGAAAGAGCTAGAAGCGAGATTCCAATGTGAACATATAACAACCCATGGATTAAGTGACAATATGTATAGACATGTTTAAATATTTAAAATAGTCCTGCCAGCATTTATTATATAAATTAAGTCAGTCAGAGGCTAAGTGTGACATACGATCAAGGATGGCATATTGAGATAGTTGTTTGAGAATATCCAGAAGGGTGGGAATGATGATGGATCTCCAATGCATTAGTATAAGACGTTTAACTTGAAGGAATAGTAGGGATAACCATCTATTCTGAGAGTGGGATATTTTGTATGAATGAGCATTGAAAATACCAAGTATGCAATGTTTTGGATCTAATGCAAAGGATAGACCAATCACTTTCTTTGCAAAGAAATTAATATGACACCAAAGATTGTGTATGGGAGGACAATGCTATAAAACATGTAGCAAATTGTCATTGAGGGAGTTACAGCGCCAATATTTATTGTTGTTCATTAAGCCCATTTTTTGCAAAATATCAGGAGTTCTGTACTGTAGATGCAGAATTTTGGTTTGTATGCGTGAACTGTGATTATCCTTGAAAGATTTATGGCAGGGTAGCCAGCAGTTATGTCATTGTGAATTGGTTATGTTATAATTTAAAAGGGTACTCCATTTATTTTTTGCAATGATAGATTGATCTGGAATTGTATTTCTGATATGTTTGTAAATTATACTATTTAATTTAGAGTTTGTTTTGATCCATTTAGAAATAAAAGTATCATATATAGATTGATGAGGAATAGTAGGAAGATAAAGGTTCCATGCCGTGTGTAACTGTAAATATTTCCAGAAATCGTGCTGGGGAAGATTCCATTGTTTGCGCAGGTCAGAAAAGGATTTTAATTTGAGAGTCTGAGGTATAAGTATATCGTCCAAGAAGAAAATGCCCCTGTTTTTCCAATTACAACAAAAAATTGGGAGATTATCAAGAGTGATGTTGCAGTTCCCCCAAATGGGGACATATATGAGAGGGGTTGGGTTGGATTTAAGGTGTTTATGAATTATTTTCCAGTAGTATATGGATGATGCTATAGTAGGGTGAGATTTTAAATTGGGGGAGAGGGTTATAAATGAAGGAAGTGGTGACATTGCCCGCACATAGAGGTGTTTCCATATTGACCCACAACAGTGATTTATTGCAGGGTTTATTAAACCATTTTACAGTTTGGGCAGTGCAGAAGGCCCAAAAATATGTTTGGAATCAGGGGAGCCCAAAGCCCCCTTTGGACCAGTGGGAACACAGTTTGTTACAACTAAATCTGGGAAGTTTGCCTTCCCATAGGAAAATTGCAAATTATATCATCAATTCTGACAAAAAAAAATTAGGGAGCATTGAAGAGATATTAGAATATTGATACAGTATTTTGGGAGCTATTGGCATCTTGATAGCGGAGATTTTCCCATTAAAAGAGAAGTTAAGCAGTTTCCATCTGTCGAGACTGTTTTTAATATTTGCTAATAAGGGGGAAAGATTGGTGTCCCATATCTTGTCTAATTTAGAGATGATCTGTATTCCAAGGTAAGAGATACCTTAAGGGGCCCAACAAAAACCTAATATTGTATTTATAGAAGGGTTACAAAAATTGTTCAATGGCATTGTTTCTGATTTGTTTAGATTCAGAATGAGTCCAGAAAGTGAAGTAAAGTTGCTAAGTAACTTAATTAAGGGCAGTCCTGAAATTTCAAGATTTTCAAGTAGAATGAGGAGGTCATCAGCATAGCATAGTGAAGTATAGCGGGAATTACCGATAGGGATACCTTGGATCATGGAGTATTGACCAAGATCAGCAGATAGGGGTTCCATAGCTAGAATAAAAAGAGTGGGGGATAAAGGGCACCCTTGCCTGGTACCTCTTGCCAGATGAAAGGATGAGGACAGAGTAGAGTTAGTAAGAACCCGGGCAGAGGGGAAGGTGTATAGTAATTGAATCTATGCACAAAATTTACTAGTGACACCAAAGTGGGATAGAACACGATACAAATAAGTCCAGTTGAGAGAAATGAATGCCTTTTCAAAGTCGATGGCTATAGCTGTGGCAGGTGATTTAAGTGACTTAGCTTTGTAGATGAAATTAAATAATGAGCAGAGATGATCAGAACCAGTTCTATCTTTGATAAATCCAGCTTGGGAGGTGTGGACAAGTTTCAAAATGATTGATTCTAAACTAGTATTTAATACTTTGGCAAAAATGTTCCCATCCATATTAAATAATGACATCGGAATTTGGGATTTTGAACCAGAAGGACTTGAGAAATCCATAATTAGTCATACTGCTCATGGGCTTACTTTCATGGTTAAACAATGTTTTTTGATTCTTATATTGAACGTATTAGTTATTCCCCCCAATGGGGTATCACAATATTCAGAATGCATTTTTCTCCTTTGATTAAGGAGTGGGTCCTCCCCACCTGGCATGAACAAATATGTGCTATTTTGGATTGTCCTGAATATGGAAATGTTATTCTTGTATTATCATTTGAAAATAATAAAAATAAAGTTTAAAAAAAAAAGTTAAGTGATTTGCTTAGGATCATACCATACACAAGCTGGTGTTGATGAGATTCAAACCCAGATCTACATTCCTCCAAGTTTTCTGGCTTGTAGTTCAGTGCCTTTAACCATTAAGCCATACTGTCTGTGCATGTATGGCTCACTTGTACTTCAGTACATACTGTTATCTGATTACATCTGCATGCATGCAGGATGCTTGTAGCCATTGTTATGCTCTTCAGTTTTCTTTTTCTTCTTTTACTCATCTCAGTTTCACAGTTGAACTGTAGCATACATATCAATGGAACACACGTGGTTTTTCCCACCCCCAATACACAAACTTACTGAAAAAAACACTTAATTACTTCTGTCTGGTCTCTACTCCTACTATTTTCTCGCCATAGTTTTGAATAGAAACATAGAAACATATAAGTTGACGGCAGGTAAGGACCACAAGCTCCATCCAGTTTGCCCATTTTTTCTACCTTATGAATGTGCCATAGGCCTGTACTTTGTCAATGGCCTATCTATTCATACTCATCTGTATTGCTCCCCTATGCCTATCCCATGCCTGTTTGAAGCCCTGCACTGTATTCCTATCCACCACTTCCTGAGGTAGGCCATTCCATGCATCCACCACTCTTTCTGTGAAAAATAACTTCCTCACATTACCCCTTAAACAGCCTCCCTTTAATCTCATGCTGTGTTCTTTTGTCCTGCTATTTTTCTTATATTGAAACATGTTAGACTCTTTCACTTTGTTAATGCTTTTAAGATGTTTGAATGTTTTGATCATATCACTTTTTTCCCTCCTTTGCTCTAGGGTATACAAACTGAGCTCCTTTAATTTGTCCTCATATGTTTTCTGATACAGTCAATACACCATTTTGGTTGCCCTTCTCTGGACTGCCTCCATTTTGTTAATGTCCTTGTGCAGGTGCGGCCTCCAGTGCTGCACGAGGTACTCCAGATGGGGCCTAACCAGTGTCTTGTAAAGAGGGATTATTACCTCCCTATTATGACTTGTGATACCCCTACTAATACACCCCAACATCCCTCTAGCCTTACCTACTGCTTCAGTGGTCTGCTTGGATGATTTATGATCATCTGTGATGATGATACCTAACTCTCTTTCTTCCCTCGTGATTGCCAGCAACTCCCCTCCCAACCTATAGGTAGCTTCAGGATTTCTCTTCCCTATGTGCATGATCTTGCACTTCCTTACGATAAACCCAAGTTGCCACTCTTCTGACCATTTGGTCAGTTTTCCCAGTCTCTTCTCATTCTGCCCACCCCATCTGGATCATTTACTCTGCTGCTGATCTTGGTGTCATCTGCAAACAGGCAAACCTTACCCTCCAGTCCATCAAAAATGTCACTAATGAAGATATTGAAGAGGGCTGGCCCCAGGACTGATCCCTGAGGTACACCACTTGTGACCTGCATCTCTTCTCACTGTATACTGTTTACCACCACTCTCAGTTTGCCACCCAGTTGACCATCCTCTGACCCACCCCAAGCCTACCCAGCTTATTAATCAATCTTCTATGTGGAACAGTATCAAAAGCTTTGCTGAACTCAAGGTAGGTGACATCAACTACACCCCTTGTTCCACCACTCTGGTTATCCAGTCAAAGAAATCTAAGAGATTAGTTTGACAGGATCTTCCTGTTGTAAACCCATGCTGTCTTTATTTTGTGCTCCTATGGATTCCAGGTGTTGCACTAACCTTTCCTCAAGGGGTGTCTCCATAATCTTGTGCACTATTGAGGTAAGGCTGACTGGTCTGCAGTTTCCTGCCTCCTCCCTGCTACCACTTTTGTGGAGCGGGATCGCATGAGTCCTTCCCTAGTCTACTGGGACCTCTCCTGTGCTTAGAGACTCACTAAACAGTTCTGATAATGGCTCTGCTATTTCCACCCTTAGCTTCTTTAGTACCCTGGGATGTATGCCATCAGGTCCTGTTGCCTTGTCAATCCTGAGCTTAGTGAGCTCTTATATGACCCTTTCTTTTGTGAAGAAACTTGTGCACACCTCCCTCCCCGTGTCCATGTTGCTGATTTGTGGGCCCTGACCTACCTTCTCCTCAGGGCCTACTGAGCAGAAGTATCTATTTAGGATAGATGCTGTTCCTTCATCCTCCTCCACACTCACACACCCTTATCCCCTTTGATCTTAGCAATACCCTCTCTGGGCATTCTGTTTTCACTAATGTATCTGTAGAAAGTCTTGTCCCCTTCTTTTACTGTTCATGCTAGTGTTTCCTCAGTTTGGCTCTTTGTCTGCCTTACTGCCTTCTCTGCTTCCCTTAAGGAAGCTTGGTATGCCTCCCTATCTTCATCCCGTTGCGTTCCCTTATATTTCCTGAAGGCCAACCATTTGGCTTTGACCTTTTCTGCTACTGATTTTGAGAACCAAAGTGGTTTCCTCCTTTTTCTGCTCTTGCTTTTCTCCCTAACACAATGGGATGTTGCTTCAATTATTGCATCCTTAATACTTGCACACTTTGCCTGTACCCCATCACCTGTATTTCTTCCTGCCAGGGCTAGTTTAACTCTGTTGGCCATCAAAGTCAGCTCCTCTGAAGTCCCATATTTTTGCCTTGGAATGGGGTGATTTAGTTCTAGTGGCCAAATTGAACCATACCATATGATGGTCACTGACCCCCAGGTGACCTTCTACCTGGAGATCTGTGATCCTTTTCTTGTTAGTCAGTACTAGATCCAGGATAGCCCTGTCTGTTGTGGGTTGTTGTATCAATTGTTTGAGGCCCTCCCCCTGCAGGGAATCCACTATGTGTCTAGTTCTGGTGGATGTTACTGCTAGTATTGACCAATCTGTATATGGCATGTTGAAGTCTCCCATTATCAGAACCTCCCCTTTAGCTGTCATGTTTTGTATATCTTCTCAAAGTAATGTGTCTATGTCCTCCCCCTCATCTGGAGGCCTGTAGACAACACCAGTTCATGTAATTGTCCCATTTCCTGTTTCTAGGGTGACCAACAGTTCTTCTGGCTCCTTACGTGTATTCTTAATTTCTGTAGCTTTGATATTTTCTTTGACATAAAGGGCACCCCCCCCTTTTGCACCTCGGTCTCTTCTGAACAGTACATAGCCGGGTACTGAATTCTCCCTAGTGTGCTTACTGGTGAACAATGTCTCGCTAATGACTACTATGTCCAGTTTAGCCTCTGTCATTGTTGCCTCCAGGTCTGGGATCTTGTTTCCCAGACTGCGGGCATTTGTGTACATCATTTTCCATTGGCCAGATTTTGGTGCATTAGTTGCTGGGCAAGGTCCAGCATTTCCCCTGTGTGTTGTATGGGGAGCTGGACCTTTTTCCTTTCCTGGTGATGCAAATGAACTACAAACGTGCTGAACTCCTGTCTGATTAATAGCTGGGGGGAAGGGTGTTCTTCCCATTCAATGTATCGGGTGCTGCACCCTTCTTCCTATTGGCTAGTTTAAATATTCAGCAAAGATGTCAAACTTCTGCCCCAATGCACTGACTCACTCCTTAGTCAGATGCAGTACATCAAATTTAAAGAGCTTTCACTCCCAAAACTGTTGCCAGTTACGTACAAGTTTGTGTCCTTTATCCTGCCACCAGCCCTTGAGCCACATGTTTAGCTCCCCTATCTCCCCTTTTCTGACCTTCTGTCCATCTGCCCCTCTCTCCCAGACTGGCAGGATCTCAGAGAAGGAGATGCCAACAAAATGTATGACAGTTTTTCTCCCAGCCTAGTCAGATGTTCCTTGGTCTCCACAACTGACCACCTGGTGAGATCATTAGTCCCTATGTG
The DNA here is from genome assembly GCA_016271365.2 of Neoceratodus forsteri. Taxonomy (NCBI): domain Eukaryota; kingdom Metazoa; phylum Chordata; order Ceratodontiformes; family Ceratodontidae; genus Neoceratodus; species Neoceratodus forsteri. The sequence continues at coordinate 49,965,115 of CM028137.1, forward strand.
CAACAGGATATTGACATTTTCTCCTGTTTCATACACAGTTTTAGTAATGCGGTCAGTGTCTTTCCATGTTGATGTACCTGGGAGACATCTGACCATTACCCCCGGCTAGAGGTAGGTATCCACTCCCTGAATCATGGAGTCTCCTATGATCAGAAGTGTATTAGATTTCCTTTTTGCTTTTTTGTTTTGGTCCCTGTTTTGGGCAAGTTTTGTAGCAGTAACTCCTGTGCTGCAGTGTCCTGCTCTGCAGTGTCCTCTGTCCCTTTGTTTGATTTCACAGATAAAGTCAGATACTGTAACTGTTTATAGTTTTTATATGGTTTGTGGAGGTGATACATTGGTGAGCATTGAGTGATGGGGCACCCGATTTGCCCATCCTAACCACCTGCCAACCTCTTGGACCAACTACCCTCTGCAATCAAGGTGCTTCAGCTGGATGTTGGGGAAATGGTAAGCTGTTCTTGTAATATATTTCCTAGTGAATATGCAATTTGAGTTGCGCAGTCTTTGCTCATGTTGCCAGGAGCTGAGCCCTTATATCTTCAATAGTCCAGCATGTAGGACAGTATCCTAAATCCTGTATAACTGCCCTCTTGAAAAGTTTCCTACAGTACCTGCAGTTAATAATATCCAACCCCATTGAGTTTCCAAGTTTAGAACCTGGTCTACGTAATTAGAAGAAAAATGAATGCAAAAGATTTTTCTTTTTGTTGTTTGTTTGCTTGTTTTGTTTGTTTGTTTTTGTATAACTTTTTATAAGAAGTTAAAGTAATTGTGCCCCTGTAAGTGAGGTCACTGTATGGATACACCTCTGATCCTCCCCTTCTTGATTTGCTACAGGAAATGTTACAACTGTGCTGCTCTATAAAAGAAGTATAGCATGGGGTGGCTGGGGATGGGGATGGGTGGCTGGGCCCTTCTCCTGCCAAAAAAGAAGAACTGCCAATGAAAAAACACAAGGAGGTAAAAGCAGAAACAATCAACCAACAGCAAATGCAGTTGCTATCCCTCAGTCTGTATCATGTATGTGCTCCTGTAATTAGCCCTGAAAGCTTAGCCTAATGATAAATAAAACAGTAAAACCTGTAAGCACCACCTGTAACAATTTCACAGAAGATATACCCTGCAAAGAACACTTTGCTACAGAGAAAAACAAAGCAGTAAAAAAGTAACACCTGTAAGCACAACCTGCAGAACACTTTAAAGAAGATACACCTTGTAAAAAACAAGTTGAATCAGAGAAGATTACAGCAGTATTCTGTAAGCACAAAACAGTAACAAATCTGTGGACACACCCTGTAATAATGCAGCAGAAAGTACACCCTGCAACAGTAATTTGAATTGGAGAACAATAAAGCAGTAACATGTAAGCAGAAAACAGTAACAAAACCTGTGAGCACAAAAGAAAATAGTAACACAGTAAATCTGCCTAGCCAAAAGAAGCCTTAATCTTTTTACTTGCTATGATAATGTTGTTCCTTGCTCTGTCTTTACAATCAAACCTAGAAGAAAAGAGCTCAGGTGAAGCTAGTTGCCTTTGCCAGCAAACCTAGTCTTCTACCTCAACGCTTCAATGCAAACAGATTTTAAGTTGCAAGCAAAAATGTAGCAATAACTTGACACATACCCAAATGGCCATCCTCCCCCCAATGCACACACACACACTGTATCAGGTACAGCCATGTTGCTACATACAACCCACCAAGTAAAGATGTAAGTAAAAAGTCTCTTACGTAAGTACTAGGGAGCCAGAGGCAGGAGTCTTTAAGCGATGATGTCCATAGGTCAGAGTGCTGGGGCGTACCCTCTTGAAATGAATGAAGTTATTTTTTGTTACTATTTTATACGTTATGATGGTGAGTTGGAGAATAATGAAGGCCACTGTTCTACTAACAAGGCCCTTGTTAGTCGAGCGGGGGCCTTCATTAATCTCCAACTCTCCATCAATAATGTATAAAATAGCAATAAAAAAATACCCCCATTTACTTCAATGTTGCACACCCCTGCAGTCTCCTTTGCCCTTTGTCATAATGTGTCTTAGCATGGGGATGTGGAGGTCAGCTTCACTGGGGGGGGCATAAGCCTGACTATAGTGGGCATAGGTGCCAGAAGATGGTAAAAACTGAGGGGGTGGAGGCTCAGAGGGGCACTTGTGAGTGTCAAAAGGGAACTTTCTCTACACTAGTTTTTGCCATACAAAAATACAATAAATCATGTACACACATCATAACGTTAAGAATGCAGTCCCATATAGGAATATTTATGCAACGACATATGAAGGTGCCAGCAAAAATAGACCACCCAGTCTAAGTCTGCTCAAGTGTACAGCTATATTAAGAAAGCAGCTGTCGACCCATTCCCTCCAATAGCTCCACATGATGTTTGAACCACACATTCCTTAATCTGTTACAGTTGATTGTCCAGGTGAAACAGAGAGATGCCATAGTAATGTGCATCACCAGTCCCAAGCATGCAGTCTTCACACTAATGAGTTATGAGTTTTTGGTTCCACTAACTTCAGGATAGAAGTTAGCAGTTAAGCCCAACCACCAGCGACAAGGTAAACTCCTTAGGCTGGGGAGATAATGACACAGAGCCATTAAGTTTATACAGCTTATTTATTAATGAATCACAGTGTACATTGTAAAGTGTATTTATTAATGAATCATAGTATACAATGACAGTAAACAATATTGTACAACGATATGGGTATAAAAACAGATTTTTACAGCAAAGTCTGGATGGATGGATGGAGGAGTGGGATACCTTTGGAAATGGGCCACTGTTCCTAAGAATTCAGTAGAGGAAAGACATCTGCTCATTCATTCCTGTACTGTTGCTACTGCATACCACAGACTCACCCAACCAACCAATTTACCATCACATCTATACTTCTGCCATGAATTAATCCTTGATGCTCTGGTCACCACTTCAGGCTGGTATGCCTGTGCAAGCCTCCACCAGGCCCTGGTGGCCACCAAATCATCCCATGAATGCTCTGCTCACCACTTCAGGCTGGTAAGCCTGTGCAAGCCTCCACCAAGCCCTGGTGGCCACCAAATCATCCCATGAATGCTCTGGTCACCACTTCAGGCTGGTAAGCCTGTGCAAGCCTCCACCAGGCCCTGGTGGCCACCAAATCAACCAATTTACCATCACTTCTATACTTCTGCCATGCATTAAGTTAGCAGTTAAGCCCAACCACCAGCGACAAGGTAAACTCCTGAGGCTTGGGAAATAATGACAGAGCCATTAAGTTTACACTGCTTATTTATTAATGAATCACAGTGTACAATGTAAAGTGTATTAATGAATCATAGTATACAATGGTAGTAAACAATATTATTGTACAACGATATGGGTATAAACAGATTTTTACAGCAAAGTCTGGATGGATGGAGGAGTGGGATACATTTGGAAATGGGCCACTGTTCCTAAGAATTCAATAGAGGAAAGACATCTGCTCATTCGTTCCTGTACTGTTGCTACTGCATACCACAGACTCACCCAACCAACCAATTTACCATCACATCTATACTTCTACCATGAATTAATCCTTGATGCTCTGGTCACCACTTCAGACTGGTAAGCCTGTGCAAGCCTCCACCAAGCCCTGGTGGCCACCAAATCATCCCATGAATGCTCTGGTCACCACTTCAGGCTGGTATGCCTGTGCAAGCCTCCACCAAGCCCTGGTGGCCACCAAAAATCAACCAATTTACCATCACATCTATACTTCTGCCATGAATTAATCCTTGATGCTCTGGTCACCACTTCAAGCTGGTAAGCCTGTGCAAGCCTCCACCAAGCCCTGGTGGCCACCACAACCAAGCAACAAATTTACCACCTTATGAATTTCTCCGTAAAGTACAGAATTTCTGTATCAGATTTTTCCAAAAAAGTTAAGTCGTCTCTCATTTTGTTGCACAAACTCCCGAACAATTTGTGTCCGATCCAAGTTGTCTGTTCTCTCTCTTTGTGAATGTACAACAGCATTAGGTGATTGTACCACTTCTCTGTCATGGTGCTTCTTAAGTAAGACTTTATCCTCCGCTGTGTTGAAAAAGATCTCTCCCCAGTTGCTGTACTCATTGGGACGAGGAGATAAATTTGAATGAGCTTCACTACTTCTGAATACAGTATCTGCTACTGGCAGTCTTTTCCCACTAAGGCATCAATAATGGTGTTGATTGAAGTTACTGCCCTCACCTCTGGCAAAACCTGCTGCACAAGTCCTTGGAGCAAGTTCAGTTGTGCATTCAGAATGTCAATGTCCAAGTCCTTATCTCCATACAACTGTGTGATCTGAGGAGGAACTGAAAACGTCTTTGCATTGGCTGCTTGAAGCAACAAATTCTCCATGGATGACAGCAAAGTGTAGGTTTCTTGATCAAAATGTCAGTCTAGTTCAACAAGACAAGCATCAATGGCTTCATAGGACATCTGTCGATACCAGTCCTTAGCAGATTCGGGATGGTGATGCGGTGCACTACCATGTTGCAGCCTTGCTGGCACATAGTGCTGTCTGGGAAGCTTTGGCTCCTTCACTTTTTTCAGTAGTTGTGCTCTCTCTTTGATGCCTTCATAGACCTGGTCAAAGTCATCATGCTGGCTTTGTAAATTCTTCTTCAGGGAGTTTATGCTCATCATTGTAGTTTCTGCTGCCAGTGTTTTTGTTTGCAGGATTGAAGCCACGTGTTCTGATACGCTGAATATATTGTATGATACAACCAGTCCAAAATAGGTCCGAAACTTTTTCATCACTGACATCAGGTCTTTGACCTTAGTTCGTACATTTGTAGCTTTGCTCGTTTCAGCTCCTCTAAGGTTTCATACAGTGCTCCATAGTTTTTGAGAACCAACTTGATGCTCTTTGTTCTTGCTGTCCATTTTGTTGGACAAAGTACTGTAAGTGCAGGCCTTCTATCATCATGTAAGGGTCCTCACTGTCATTCACTGCAATATTTTCATAAAGAGCCAGCCTCTGTGGTGATCCCCGAATCAACACACTTAAATTCTGGACAAAGCTGAGGGCATCGTCAATGGCATCACTCGTTTTGCCACAGTTTTGCAACACCAGGTCCAAGGAATGATTTGCACAATGGACATTCAATGCTAGTGGATTTTCTCTCTTAATTCTTGTTGCAGTTCCAGAAATGCATCCACTCATATTTGCTGCTCCATCATACGCCTGTCCCCTCAAGTTGTTGATTGGTAAGTTACATCTTACTAGAACATCCTTAATGGAAATGGTGATGGATTCTGCATCAGTCTTTGCCATTTCATACATCCCAATAAAATCTTCATGTATAACAAAATTGGGCAGGGAAACCCATCGTGCACATATTGTCATCTGTTCTTGTTGGCTAATATCCCGCGATTCATCTGTGATGATTGCATACAGCTTTGATTCATTGAGTATCTCTTCCAGAAGGTTCCTCAGCAGCTGATGTGCCATGATTTCCATGACTTCATTCACAATATCTGAACTCTGATATTTCCCTTCCTGGATCCATCTCCGTAGTTCTGGCATGTCAACTGCCCTACTCAACATTTCCCACCTCAGGTTGCTTTCCTCTTCTTCATGGTCATGAATTGCTAGTCCTTGCCGAACTAGAAGCTGTATTGCATTTACCTGTTTCAGGAACAGGTCTCTGTTTCTCTCCTGTTCCTGTGCAAGATGCTGGCTGAGCTGAGCACCAACATTCATCCTTGTGTTGTTGAATGCAGTATACTTCTCAACAGCTTCATGGTGGAATAATGATGTCTGATGTTTCTTGAATTTGTCAATTGCTTTCTTCCAATCACTAAATCCTGCTGAAATGAAGGTACTTTCACCACAATGACTGCCTGTGATTAGTTGTCTTTCCACTGCTGCCCGACAGTAGTAGCAGAACACACATCCTTTTGAAACACAGTAGGTTAGCCAGTTGAAAGATGAAAACCACTGTGTTTGACAAGTTCTTGTTTCAGTTCTCCCATTGGTTCGCAGAATGACTTGTTTGATGGAAGTGTCTATAACACTGCTTGGTTGAAAAACACTGTTAATATTGTGGCAACAAACAGAAAAGCAGGAGGGGAGAGACAAAGAGACAGCAGATTCAGACATGGTTGGTTCAGACACGGTTGGTTCAACTGCAGTTACCCAGGTTTTCTCAGAACAGGAGGGGAGAGACAAAAAGACAGCAGATTCAGGCACTGGGTCAACTGCTGTGAGCTGGGTATTCTCAGAGACATGCATGATGTTGCCATCACTGTTGCTGTTCATGGGGAACAGCTCTGCAGCTCTGTTTTCTGTATTGAGACAGAGCAGGCCTTACCATTCAGGGGCACTGGAATAGCAGCTGCAGGACAATCATCAGGCAAGGAACATGTTAGTTCTAGCACTGATGCAGCATTTGAAACAAACATGGCTGCATTTGACTCTATCGAAGCCATTGGCAGCGAAGCTGTATGCACAGTTACATTGTCACTTACAATACCGGTACAGCTGACAGCTGCAATGCTTGTGGCAGTGTCAGTGGTATTATTCTTGGCAGCGATGTCCCTTGCATGCTCTGAAGCTGTTGGTATCTGGGCACTCCCAAACCAGTAATTTAGTTTTCTTGGCATCTTGGCAGCAATATCAGCCAGTTGTTTCTCCATCTGTTATTTTCATCTCTCAGACCATGGCATATTTGAATGCAATGAGACCGTGCAGGCTCTGAGAAAGAATTGTGTATACAGTTTAATGAACCCATCCAATTACCATCTTCTGATAAGGTACTGCAGCATGAACTGCAGCATGAACATTAAGCATATTAGCAATAGAATTTCTATGGCAAACATTTTATATCTTGCCCTTCCTCCCCCCCACAATCTTTGTCAATAGTTATCAAACCACAACTACTGGGTCTACTTTAGATATTCTTGGCTAGTGATCCATGCATCAAAATGCCTGTGTACTGCACCAATGTACAAGACAAGAGTCCAATAAAATTTATTATGGGCTTTGGCTTGTAGACACTGGGGAACGGGACTGAGGGCACCCTCCTGAAGACAAGCTGGCAGCGCAGGAGAGGAAAAATAACTGAAAAAAAAGAGAAAAAAAGACGTATTCTGCTTAATAAGGGAGATTTGGTCAGTAAAGCGATGGGTAGTAAGACGAGAGAGGGAGTATAAAATGTAATTGTTTACGCTCATTCAAATAAGCTACATACTCCTCAGAATGTAGACATCTACCGGCTCTGATAAGAAGGGATAAGAGGTCTGATTTCATGTCAGCCATCTGTCAACTGGCTTCGTAGAGATCAAAACTGATTTTTACTAACCAAGTTAACCTTTTGGAACTAGGTAGACTCATGAGTGTGTTGCTGGTACTGACAATGAAACTATTTTGTATGCCACTGTTACTCAGCTGCCCAACTGTTACAATGGCAGGGCTTTTGTTATGTCCACGATTTTGGTATTGTGAAATTTGCCCCCTCCTCCCCTATGTCACATATCAGCCAACCTCTCCCAGCAGCTGCAACTCAGAATTTTCAAATGCCCCCAACTTCCCCAACTCTTTCTTCTCTGAGATGATGACCCAGCAGCAAGGGGAGTAAACAATTCCCTACCCTATCACTGCCTGGCTCTTCAACCAAGGGTGGGGACAGAAAGAGGCCAAAGTTCAGTGCATGCAAGCACTATACGCTATTCACCCAACACTGAATTGTTTTTATATGAGAATCACATCAAACCTCAGTTGTTTTATAAACGGTGCCCACAGGAAGAACTTTGACATAGTGGTACTGCTTTTTAACACTCCCTATACCACTCACTGTGGTTTCTCACACAAGTCATGCCAAGTGCCAACTTCATTTACCACCCCTGAACACACCAGTGCCATACTCCAATCCAGTCCAACATGCAAGGCAGATTCCATGCCATTGTCTGCCAGTGCCACCACAAACAAGTGCCACACTACGTAAAACATGCATCATTAATCATTCTAAGCACTCTTACAGCTGCCTCCTCCATACCCAGCTCACTTTACAGACACATTTGTAAATCACTACTTTTTAATGCAAATGCTCTCTAGATTTCTGAGATGTCAGTCCTGGCAATCCAAGCTATTAGAACAATTACAGTTACTTGCACAATCTTAGTCAATGCTATGCTTTGTGTTTAACTGGAAGATTTTTAATCAGTTTCAGCCATGCAAATGTTTGTACATATCTGAACATGAACTGGCAGTATTTATAAGCTGTGTTGCCAGCATGAACTGTTTATTTTGATGGCACACGTCAATAGGTCTTCAGCCTAGTGTGGCTGATCTGTTAACTAAAACAAAAAGCAAATGGTGCTAGAATGAAAATGCTATATTGGTCTGTCAAACCTAGTGCTCCCAGATGCCAGATCAACAGGTATGGCTGTATTTAACAGAAATAGACCAGTCAGTGGGAATAGTTATGACTGACTTGCATTTATACAGCAAACTAAACCAGAACTCATGTTACACAAGAAATAGGGTTAAAAACCATACACTGTGCAGTTTTGTGAAATATGCATCTAACTTCCCCCCCAGGACACACCATAAAACAAGCTGCTGTCATCTCATTTTTGTATAACTGAATACAAATGGCACCCATGCTCTATATTTCGTATTCAGCACATCATTGACCAATAAAGGATTTAAGTTGTTTACTTTGAGGTAGATCCAGAAGCAAATGATGGTGTGATACCTTTTATTGGACCAACACAGATGTTACAAAAACAGTGTTTATGCTTTCAGACCATTATGCTTTGACTATTTTGGTGATGTCTACCTTTAAGAGATTTTGCTCAAGAGACTGTTAAAATTTATAAATAAATGGAATAAACCATTCTTTGTCTTTAGTCTCCTTTCACTAACTTGTTTTTTTCTCCTAGGTCTTCTTCACCCTGTTTTAACCTCTCTTGGGATCTCTTACTCCTCCCTCCTTCCCACACTATTAAGTGTTATACATAATTGTGCCCTGTCCAGCAGTTGTCATTTTTTTTAATTCTTTGCTCACACACTGACTGCTGCTTTCCAGTAGACCATGCCACTCTGTATAATGTATGTCACGCTGTATAAACATACACGATAGTGGCATTGGCATAGGCATTCAGCAGAAGGCAACTGAGGTTATTACAGCCCTGTGCCCAAGTCTGCTGCTAGCTTCTTGAAGCTCCTGCAGCAATTCCCCCCCCCCACTGATTTGATGCCTATTCCTCAAGTTCACAAACCCATTTACATTCATTGGAAAGCAGAAAAGTATAAGTTTTACTGCAGTTTTTTCTCCTACTAAACACACACCACATTGCACACCCTGGTACAATAAGTAATTGTCACTATACATGGGACAGTGAATGTGAGACTATGCACAACCAGTGTCTTGTGGCACTGGGGTTCTGATACCCTGTGACCTTGAGAGTAATGCTTGAGGGGTCCATGGAAGTCTGATCCCTGAGGTGGCACAACACTGGCCGTTCATAGAGTTACAATCCACTATTCTATATAGTGCATGGGCATCCATGCCTATTTCTGACACTGCACTTTGTTTCAGTGAACTGCTGGTTTGGGGGGCACTTGAGGAGTGGTGGTAGGCCCAAATTGACAGTGTGATGCCGAGCTGCCTGCCCTAAATGAACAGAATTAAAAAACTAAGAAGTCATTGTTAAGTTCTATCAATTTACCACTTTGCAACTCGTCTCTGCTGGCCGAGGCATTTAACAAGCAGGTGTCAGTTTCTTTTGTTTAAGTTTTAGTGTCGGGGCGGGTGGCACAGCACTGCAGATGCAAAGGCAAGGAGCTAGGACAGAGCAAGGGCAAGCATGTTATAATGTGCATGCAACAATTAATTCCATTCTACAGCAGGGGTGTAGCCAGGAATTTGAGGTGCACACTGACTGGACCCCACTGCTACCCACCCACACCTGTTAAGGTGAGCTACACCTCCTGCACAGTCAATGCCCTCTCAGATGCTAGCATCATTTTCTGTGTTGTATGCCAGCACACCACCCTCCCTTCAACACAAAGGTACAAACATACTCCATACTAGACATGCTATCACCACCAACAGGAGTCAGACTAACAGACTGGCTTTTGGTGACAGTATTGCATTGTAACAAGCCTCTGTACCTCATCTTGTCAGACAAGGTAGTATTTAATTGATAGCACAAAATATTGCACAATTCAGCTTTATTGAAGTTCAAAGGCACACATTTATGATAAACACCAACATCCTTAAAGGAACCATAAACCAAGCCGATATATCAACCAAATTAAATCAATGTGTCAAAATCAAATAGCGATTGGGCTAAACAATCAAAATAATCTGAAACAAAGTGTAGGATCTGCCATGGCCAAAATCAAAAGTCAGCATACACACACCACGTAAACAGTTCCTGTTCCAAATAGAGTCACTAAAGACATCTTATAGAAAATATGCTACACAGAGTATGTAACCCTATAAAAATATTTATCACTGGCTTCAAGATGTGAAAATTAAATGCGAAACTGAGCAGCTCTCCATTTCAAACGTTTAATTTCAGGGTCAATCAATATTGCAGCAGGTTATTTGATAATATATTGCTTAAAGGGTCTGTTAATTTACCAAAACCATGTTTAAGGACCCCTTACTTTTAATATAGACTTCAAGTTCCCAGGCAAAGAGCAAAACATGTTTTTTCTCATGCTGAAACTCCAGTTATCCCAACATCAAATAAATATTACAGTTAAGTATAAATTCCTTCAAAAATGGACACCCTTCCTTTCAAGTCCTAGGAAGGGGGTTGGGGTCAAGTCAGTTCAGGTAGTGAGTGCCACCAGTCAGTCACAGGAATTTAAAAAAGCCAGATGTGCAGAGTCAACAGAGAGACATGATATACACATAATTATGTTGGCAGCAGTATGTGGCCGTTTGAACTCCCGACAGTGCAAGAGTCTGTCAAGAAGATTTATTTATTTTTTTGTTAACTGTGGTTCCATAGCACTCCCATAGGCTCCGGAAATGGGGGTCTCAGCTAGTCATGGTGGCTTTATAACAGGAGGAGGTGGTGGTGGGGCCTCAAGTGCTCTCAGGGGTGCATCTCCAGAACCTGTACAGGTCCAACAACTATACAGGGTAGCTTTAGGGGCTGTGCAGTATACAACAGCTCCACAGCCAAGAAGGGGAAGAAGGAACTGGCTCATACCCTGCTTTCTCATATGAGAATAAAGATAGTTCCTCACTCTGCTGAGGATTTCCAACATCATCAACAAAACAATTTCAAAAGTCCGCCAATACCTGGGTTGCTTAAGATGGGCCAGGCATTGCCTGTCATCATCAGATCACAAACTGATTTTTACTCAGGCCATCCTCCCCATGCTAGATTACAACACGATGCCAATGCCTCCAGTCTTTCCCTATTGAGCACTGTTCATTATCAGCTTTTAATGTTTATTTTAAAATCAAAATGGAATGAACACCATTGTACTCTACCTACCCAGTTAAGCTGCTTATTCCCCTCATCCAGATGCACCTTCAATTGGCTCTCTAATTTACAAAACTGTAAACAAGCAGACTCCAACTTATCTGATAGATTCTTAGTTCCCACCTATAGTCACAGCCTTAGGGACATACCCAATCAAGGTCGTTCTCTGCCTAGGTTCCAAACCACAATACAAAACAGTTTTTCAACTGTGTATTCAGATACAATTAGATATGAGTCTTTTGGAGGTATGATGAATGTCATTACTATAAACAGGAACATTACTCACTACTGCCAGTTTGAAAAGCCTTTCATGTTCTGATTTAAGAAAAAAATTAGTGCTTTTGGAGAACAGCAGAAGTTTGTTTTAGAATTTGGATCTTATAAGAGCGCAATCTTTTACTGTTGCAACTTTAGAACTAATATCCAACCAGCAGCACAATTAATTGCCACTCATGACACCAGAAACCTCGATTTGGGAATTAGGCTTAGCTCAGGATGCTGAAGCCTAGGGGTGGTGGAGCTCTCAAATCACAGCCAGCCATCTGCCATCATATAACATGCTGCCCTCTCAGAAAATACAACAAACAGTGAGTGACTTACTTTTGGTAGTGGTATCTGGTGCAGACTGTACAGTCAGTGAAAAGTTGAGTCAATGCCTGTTGTGCTGCCGCCGGCCCACCGACCCGCTGTTGATTCTTTTCTCCTTCTCCTATCTCCTTCACAGACTCCACTCAGTCAGTCTGGATGCCCAGGCACAGTAGGAGCTACTCTTCAGGCACAACAGGCTCCTGAGCTCCTTTATGACTATGGGACTATGGGACTACAGAGTCCCGACTAGCTTCCTCCTCGGCTCAGGAACTTCGGGCGGGGGCTCTTCTAGTCTCAGAGCACCAGCTTTCTCCTCTTCAGGCTCCGCTGCTGCCACTCCTCTCTGGGACTCTCAGTACGCCTAGCAGGATTCGAGGAATGAACTCCGTTGCCGCCACTTTACTGAGCGTCACCCCACGGGTTCAGAACTTCAGGGTCACAGTCCACCGGTGCCAACTTGCTGCTGCAGCTAACAGGAATCCTATCCAGGATGCCGTCGCGACGCCTTTTGTAGTCCCTCACTGGCAGCTGCCCCTGGTTAAGCTCCACGACCTGACCAGTCTCCAGTCCGACTCCAACCACGTGCCGCCTCACCCTCAACTCTCACTCTCAGCTCAGTAAAATCCACCGGCACCTTCGCTCTGCATTATCCACGCACAGCTCCTCAGGCTCTCATCTAATACCAGTAACAGAACAGGATGGGAACCGAATAGAAAACTCAACGAAATCACTGGGCATTTAAAGAGCCCACGCGACCCACCCCCAACTGAAGACACACCTTCATTTCTTAAAGCGGACCTGATTGAGAGATATGTTTGCCATCTCAATCAGGTCCGCTGACTGGGGCACGCACGTCCTATATTTAGATCCCGCCCCCATCTGCAGCTAGAGAAGGAAATAAACGCGCAGGAAAACCAAAAACAAATTAAAAAAAACCCGTAGATGCCAGTTGGCTCCCGCTACCCTTCACAGAAGCATAATAGGGGCAATCTTCTAAACTGCACAAAAAAGTGGTGGGGCGGCTGCCTCTCCTGTCCCCCAGTTCCGGCGCCAGTGATAGTGGGGCTCCAATAGTCTCTGCATACCATTTCACTCAACTGTCCGTGAATGCAAGGGACAGCTCTAGAATGTCTGTAACATCTCTAAAAGGTACAGCTTATTTGTTTTGACTGAAAATGGATATGAAAATCAGGAAAAATTCACATTTATAAGATTCATCTGTATACACCCTGGAGCAGTGCATCAGATTTGGGCTTAAGCCCAACAAGTTATTAACCAATTTGTTTCCTGGCTGAAGTTCTGCCCCCCCCCAAAAAGAACTTTGTCCTGATTTTTCTTCAAAACCCCATTTCATTCAATATCCATCACTATGGGTCATGAAGCCACCCAAAGGTGAAGAAACATAAAAAAACACATCAATATTTCAGTCCTTCGTCCTTCCTCCTTCCCCAAACCCCATGTAAAAAAATTATTTACAATTTTTTTTTATTTATTATGCTTTTTGGCCCCGCAACCTGCGACCCGGCACCTCAGCCTGGCCATGGACCCTAACCACCACCTCCACATTAGACCCTACCCCTCAGATACCCCCTGGCTTGCCCCCCAGGGTTGGATGTGGCACCGACCCCCTTAACGGTGCTGCATGACGGGACTAGGTCTGAGGGTTTGAGCCTGGAGGCTGATGAAGGCCAGGGCAGGCTTCATCTAGGGATGCAGGTAGGAAGTTTTTTTCTTGGTGCTGTACATGGGGGGTGGGAACATGCAATGATGTCCAGCATCTGTCCCACCCCTCCCACTGCATTCTGATGTCAGTTGCATGCGGTACCCCCGGCCTCCGCTAGGGGTCCATCAAGCAACAGACATACACCCTGTCCTCCCCCCAGAGAAGGACAGCTGTCTCTAGGATGCTCAATCCTTCTCCCCCTGGCCAGCCCTCTGATGACTCGGGTCCATTCCCAAACCCAGGTCACCGGCGTCGCAAGTGGAAATCAAACCACTGCGCCGACAGGCCATCTAAAATTATTTCGATTTACTTATCCAGCCATATGGCCAGAACCTGCAGTCACGCACAGTGTGCCACCAGCCCAGTTTTCAGTCTGCTCCCCCTCTCTCCTTCTGCCAGAAGCTGGATGCTAGAACCAACCATCCCAAGTCCCCAACGTGGTCCACGACCAAGACACCTCACCAACCGAACCCACCCAACCTGGGTAGCTTGCTTCTTGCTTGGTTGCTGCTGTGGTTGCTGCCTCATTGCACTGACCAATGTCTACGAAGGCCACTTGCACCACTGTCACTACTGCTGCTAAGTCTAGCTTGCTGCTATGGGAGTCTGTGCTTTTTTTTTTGCATGGCGAGCCTAGTAGAGTAAGTTGGTAGTCTAGTCTTGAGTTAGCTTCTAGCTCACCCACTGGCCCTTCAGCTACCAGGGGAGATGGAGACTCAGTAAGAGTAGACCAACAAACATATGCTGCCACAACACTACTATTGAGAGTTCAGTGCTCACCGACTCCTCCAAGCTGTAGTGTGCAGTCTGTCTACTCCGTGGCTGGAAAGACAGTGTCACACTTGCAAGACTCATGTGCTCTTTCTTGGCTGGAGCTCATCCTCATCATGTGTGATTGTGCCACTGCTAATAGGTGAAGAGAGTAGACAACGCAATACAGACACAGTCGAGTCTGGAGAGCACCTGCAGTGTGAGAATACACAGGCCAGGAGGCACTTATTCTGAAAAAGATTAAATCCAAATTTAATGCCATTATTGCCACAACACAAGAACAACCTAGGTGCAAATATGGGGGGGGAATTGCCTCTGCCCTACCTAAATGGCACCGCTGCTTAATGGTAGAAATTTATTCACAGGTGCTAATGTAACGGTTTCCACTGTGTTCTGAGCTACTGTATCTCCCTGTCTCATAATGTGTCCTGATCATCATGTGGGTTTGTGTTCCTCATTATTCCTCATTTTGAGTGTCCATGTCCCTCATTTCAGTGACAAAATGTAAGGTATGGTGCATGCCTCCAATACCATGGCCATTGTGTACAGTATATGCTCAATACAGAATGACAAAGGGAAAATAAGAGAGATGAAACAATCATGGAGAAACACATTTGTAGTACTAAATATAGATACATAGATACATAGATACATAGACAGTGTCAGCAGATAAGGGCCTGTGGCCCACCCAGTCTGCCCATTTGAGCTTGTAAGTTCAGTTTATGTTTTCCTAGAAGTCTGTTGCCTCTTACCTCTGACCTCCAGAATCCCTTTATGTCTATCCCATGCATTCTTAAATCCCATGATTGTTTCAGCCCCCACCACTTCCTCTGGCAGGGTGTTCCACTTGTCCACCATCCGTTCTGTGAAGAAATTCTTCCTCACGTTTCCTCTGAATCGTCCTCCCTCCAACTTCATCCCATGTCCTCTAGTCCTGGAACATCTTTTTTGCTTAAAAATAGTGTATTCCTGCACCCTGTTCCTCCCTGTAAGATACTAGTATGTCTCTATCATATCCCCTCTCTCTCTCCTCTCCTCCAGGGAGTACATATTCAGTTCCTTCAACCTGTCCTCATAGGACTTGTGATGCAATCCATGTACCATCTTTGTTGCCCTCCTCTGAACCTTCTCTACCCTGTCTATGTCCTTACATAGGTAAGGTCTCCAGAACTGTACACTGTACTCCAGGTGGGGCCTCGCTAGTGTATTGTATAGTGGAATTATGACCTCCCTTTTCCTGCTATTGATGCCCCTGCCTATGCATCCCAGCATCCTATTTGCTTTACCTGCTGCCTTTTCACACTGTTTCCCTACCTTGAGGTCATCAGAGATGATAACCCCAAGATCCCTTTCCTGCTTGGTGCATGCTATATCCTCACCCCCCAACTGATATATTGAGCCAGGGTTTTTGAGCCCCATATGCATTATCTTGCACTTCTTTGCATTGAATTTCAACTACCAAATCCCTGACCATTCTTCAAGTTTCTACAGGTCCCTTCTCATTCTATCTACACCCTCTGGTGTGTCTACTCTGTTATAGAGCTTTGAGTCATCAGTGAACAGCGAAATTCTGCCTTCTAGGTCCTGCACAATGTCACTGATGAAGATGTTGAATAGGACCGGTCCCAGCACTGATCCCTGTGGTACCCCACTGGTCACTCTTCCCTTTGTGGAGTGACAGCCATTTACCACCATCCTCTGTGTCCTGCCACCCAGCCAGTTACCTACCCACCACACTACTGTCCTGCCCACACCCATATCCCCCAGTTTGTGTAATAGTCTTCTATGTGGCACAGTGTCAAAGGCCTTGCTGAAGTCCAGATAGGCCATGTCAACTGCCCTCCCCTGATCCACCTCCCTAGTCACCCAATTGCATAAGGGATTTTCATGGACCAAAACAAAAAGGATAGGCTTCACAACACAGAGGCCCCTCTTCACACATCTGGAATGGGGGATCTTGACTGGCTATATCATACGCATTTAATGCAGTAAGCAAACAATACTTAACAAATTAATGGCGATTTAATGACAAAAATCAAAAGCCATTAAACAACTTGCATAAGGATCAGAAATAATGAATTCATCTAATTTTTATGGGAATCCAAAAAAAAAGTGTTTTAATGACTCTAATTGCTAGCAGTAGTGTAAGAAATAGAAACTGATGTGTTTTTTTAGATGAGGTTTGTACCAGATTACAGTAGCTGCTGCACATATGGCAAGCGGGCAGCATGTGACCCTGAAGTGAAGTTTAAATGATGTTCACATCAGCTTAACTGCTGTACTCATGTCAAGCATGCAACACGCAAACCTGATATCATTTTTAAAAGATGTTTACACCAGTTTACCTGTGTGCTGCACACATATCAGGCTTACAGCATGCAAACCTGATTTGCTTTTTAGACCTGTTTTGCTTAGGATCACTTTGTGTATGCAAGTTGCATGCAAATATTGCACAATTAAGTATATGGCATGCATTCTGCATGTATACAGTACACCTATGTTTCTGTAAGGAAAGGTACCATATTAATATATTCTGCAAATGTTTTATACAGTTTAATGTCCACAGCGATATAACCTGGAATGGCATCCAAAATCAGGTAAGAATTCCTGCATTAAATGCATGCACTATAAGTTTTATTCTATACAGTGTGGTATCTTGAAATTACCGGCTGTCTTTGGACTTGATTTAGACCACCATTCAATGCTGTTCAAGAGATACCTGTCATAAGCAGAGATAGAAGTACATTTTCCTGTGTGGCATAGTAATAAATAAAAGATTTTACACAGTGGAACATACCACGAATTGTTTCAGCCCAGAGGAAACATTTGGTTATAAAAATATTGAACAGACCATTTTACAGCTTCTACTAAATTATTTTATTATTTTAATTGTTTTTCTAAGATACAATGACCAAGAGAATGAAATACTAAAGGGCAATTTTACTTAATTTAGAGGCCCATTCCATTAGGTGGAAACTCATAAGAAATGAGCCAACTCAAATGAATCATTCATACCTGGTGAGACGCGAGTCTCTAGATTCTTCTTCTTATACTGTACCAAACCAAACTTTATTTCTAGAATGCTATTCCAGAATAGATCATGGTGTTTTACAAAGTAAAATCAATACATTTAAAACACATTATAATCAGCACTTTTAAAAACACACAATCAAGTTTCTAAAACGTAGCAGGAGTTTAAATATTAGCATGTGCAAACTCAAATAAATAAGATTTCAAGGCAGATTTAAAGGCCTCAATGGATGGGCTATCCCTTATCTGATGAGGTAGAGAATTCCACAGGACTGGAGCAGCAAAAGAAAATGACCCAGTTCCCAATGTGTCAAATAGACCCTGGGGATCTCCAGCAATCCCCTCATTGCTGGAGTGGAGAGTGTGAAGGGGGCAGTAGGCGCAAAGGAGCTCTTGCAGGTAGCCTGGTCCCAGTCCATGTAGGGCCTTATAGGTCAGTAATCTGACCTTGAAGGTGATCCCTCCACTGCACTGGCAGCCAGTGCAAAGTGCAGAGTACAGGAGTGACATGGTCAGATCTATGTAGACCTGTCAGCAACCTGGCAACCTCATTCTGCATCAGCTGCAGGCAATGGAGGTCCATCCCCAGTTGCCCTAGGTATAGGGCATTGCAGTAATGAAGGTGCAAGGTCACCAAGGCGTGGACCAATGTCAGAAGGTCATCAGGTGGTACCAGGTGCCTTATCCAGGTGACATTCCTCAGAAGATAGAAAGAGGACTTGACAGCTGCCGACATCTGAGTTTTATGTGTCAGTCCACCATCAAGCATGGTGCCCAGATTTCGCACCAGATCAGAGGTCCTCAGCTGGTTGCCCCCCAACCAAAGCCCGGATGGCTGCTCAGCTGAAGATCTCTCCACCCAACAACCTGGGTACACGACTAACACCTCAGTCTTATCTGGATTCAGCCTAAGCCAGCTGGCACTCATCCAGTCCTGGATCTCAGCAAGACAGTTGTTAAATACTGTAACAGCATCATATTGTCTGGGTACAAAGGACAAGTACAATTGAGTGTTATCTGCATACAGTGAAAACTCAACCCGTACCACCTAATAATGTCTCCCAATGGCCACATATACACCGTGAACAACATGGGGGAAAGCACAGAGCTCTGTGGCACCCCCACGGCAGAGAGGTAGGGGCTGAGGAAAACACCCCGGACTCCAATCTCTGTGTCCTGCCTGTGAGGAATGAATGAAACCATCTGAGGAATGTGCCACTTAGCCTGCAGAAAAGCCACAGGCACTCCAGCAACACCCCATCTTCCACGGTGTCAAATGCTGCAGAGACATCAAGGAGGACCAAGATGGAACAGCTCCTCCAATCCCTTGCTATCAGGAGATCATTAAGTACCCAGACCAGCCCAGTCTCAGTACTATGCTTCTTACTGAAACCAGACTGTCAGGATTATAGATCTTGTGGGCAGTCAGATGATCCTAGAGCTGCAACCCAACTGCATTCTCAATAACCTTACCTACAAAAGGCAGGTTAGAGACTTGCAAGACAGACAGGGTCCAGAGAAAGTTTTTTTAGGAGGGGGTGAACCACCGCCTCCTTCATGGTGTCTGGAAACACCCCAGTCTCTAACGAACACCAAACTATCTCAGCGAGGACCGGTCCTGTTACATCCATGCACCCCACAAGGAGGCGCATCGGACCTGGATCTAAACCACAGTAAGTCGGTCGTAAGCTTTGAACTAACTTCATGACATCATTGATTGCCAGCTGAGCAAAGTCTGACCAGACAAACTGGGTGCTAGTGCTCCCTCACCAATCTCCACTCTGCCCATTTGAGTGAGCTACATGGATCTCTGATCTGATGATCCCAGTCTAATCTGCAAAAATCGAACAAATTCCTCACACTTCTCTTGTGAAAAGGCTCTCCGATTCTGGAGACAGGCTGGATTGCACAACCTGTCCACAGTATGGAAGAGCTGGACCAGTCGATTTCACGCAGCTGGAGTCTCCCCAGACAGGAATTCTGCCTTCTTATGGGAGGCTACAGATTGATATGCCTTATAATGGGATATCAATCTAAGTTTGTCATCATTCAGACTGGATTTCCACCAGAAATGCTCCAACCTTCTTCCAACTTTCTTCAGCTCACTCAAGGTCCCATCAAACCACAGGGATCAAGGGCAAAGGGTGAGCTGGCGAACATGAACCGGAGCAATGGCATCCAGGGCCTCCCTCACTGTCTTATTATAGGCTCATAGTAGACTCACTGGATCCTTGCTGATGCTCACAATGCCCGTTCGGTCCAGAACCACCATCAGACCAGCCAGAGTTACTCCCCGTAATGAGCAGAACCGGACCATCTCCATAGGGGCAGGTTTGTTGGGGGGACCTCAAAGCTGAACCCAATAGTGTGGTGATCAGACCACCTGACAGGTTCCACCACCACATCCAAGATCTCCATCCCTAGCAGGAACACCAGATCCAGTGAATGACTCAGTATATGGGTCGTTGAGGAAATTACCTGTGTGAGACCCAATGACATAATTAATTGGAAGAAGTTTTGTCCAAATTGAGAGTTCATCATCTACCAAGGCATTGAAGTCCCCCAGTACCAACCACCTGGGGGCCTCTAATAACATCTCGATGATGAAGTCTGTGACCTCCTGCTGGAACTCCTTCTCGCTCCTGGTGGATGGTAAACGAGAAGTGTCCTATGACCCACACCTGCACCCATGATGCATTCAAAAGATCTAGTGGCCCCAACTGGCACCTCTACCAGTCCCAGCTCTGTCTTGAAACAGATGGCTATCCCCCCCGCTTACAATCCAACCTCAGGCGGTGTATCACTGAGTACCCAACTGGAACAACTAACTCCAAAATGGGACCAACATTTTCATCTAGCCAGGTCTCGGTGATGCAAGCCAGTCAGATGACCCAACAAGAGCAGCAATTACTACTGTCTTGTTTTGAATTGACCTGGTATTGCATAACATTGTCCGGGTTGGATGAGTAGTCAAGGTTGACCTGGCTATCTGCCCACTGCAAGTGGAGCTCTTGGGTATGGGCACCAAGCAGGGCGGACCCCTTTCCTGGGCCTATTTCACCCCAGGGCTTCTTCTTGACCCCACCACTCCAATTCATCCCCCCACTCCACTCTCCCACCTGAACCCCCACCCCTCCAATGCCTCCTCACTTTCCGCAAGGCACAACAGTGTCTATAGACCTCAGCTGAAAATGTGGGGCAATCAAAAGAATGAAGGGCCCTGAGCTCAGTGGGAGAATAATGCCCACCAGACGAAGCCCTCTGCCAACACATCCTGCAGGTTCTACTCCTAGCAGTAATTCAAAACAATCACTCACTTACTCAATCATACAATTACATTCACTTCTATACATTCAAAATAAAATCAACAAATGTAACAAAACAGCAGCAGTGCGCTAAAAATTCTTTAGGTATTGTTCCAAAAGTTCTTTATAATTAATTATATAATCAGTACTTTTAATTCCACACTGTCTTGAAAACACGCCACGTCTTCCAGAATTTTGAAGTAGGGGATTGGAACTCTCACCAACCCCTCACCTGCATAATATGTCCCAGTCTTGTTGCCCTCTCATTGCCACATTTATCAGCCAGCTGAAAAACAGTATTTTAATAAGCTAGAAGAAAGGAGGCTGTCTCATTGCCTCCAAGCCACAAAATCTGTATATCACAATACCACCACAGATTATATTTTGGAGGTAAAGAAGAATAGAACTCATGACATGGTGCTCCTCTTAATAGACTGTCCTCTGTAGAGCTACTCTGGGAAGATAGGTCATTTGTGATGACTACGATGCCAGGCTTTGACACACCCCAAAGCAGGCACCACGGTCCAGGAGGTACTCCCACCTAAGCCCCCGATCCACCCAACCTACGTAAGTTAGGTAGCCCATGGAGGTTCATGGGAGAAAGTCAGTGTCCACCCTTCAGTCAATGTTCTCTGTCTCCACTGGGCACCCTGGACCAGACGTCTACCTCCAGGCAGTCAAAGGACGAAGAGCAGTTCACCACTTCTAGCAGATATAGACCTCCGTGGCACGCTGTTCCAGAGTCAGCCACAGTCCACAGTCAGCTGAAGTCACTAAGAGCTGCCTGATAAATCCACAATGCCACTGCCCTTACCACTGCTCGAGTTTCTCCTCTGGCTCTCGGACACTTAGATACTCCTCCAGCTCTGGTTCATCCCATCACAAGCTGGTCCATTTGAAGCAGGTGTCCTGAAGGTAGCCCAGTATCCAAATGTCCTCCAATCCTTCTACAACCTCCAAGGTGGCAAAGACAGAGTATCAAACGGAGTGCCAAATGCAGCACAAAAACGTGTTCCCACTTCAACAACACCGGTTGGTAGATACCCTCACCACAGATAACACAAAGTGAATAGTTGCCATCTGAATAAAGACAGCGGTCAACTTATAAAAACTGACCACAACTTAAAAGTGCACTACAGCTGTTTTGCAACAACGTCGAAAAACTTGAAAAAAAAAAAGCTTAAAAGAAAGCCACTAAATTAACTAAACACTAAACTAAAAATAACTGCTGAGCTAATGTGACACCAAACTCAGCACGGTTGCCATCTTGATCCTTGCTCTGTATGCATATTTTCCAATGGAGAATTTATAATTTAACATCAAGTCTTGCCCTTATGTGCTCACCAATTAGCTTATTACATTTTTGAATTGTGAGGACAACGTAGTATCCTTCACATTGACACACAAGCAGGTGAATAACCCAACTACTATATAATGAATAATACATGGGTAACCATACACAAAAAGGCTGTGTTTCCATTGAGGGGTTCTGATGACATCATAAGAACCATAAGAGGGAAGCGTGAGAGGTCCTTGCTATCATAAGAACCTTGAGATGAAAACCTAGCCAAGCTGTGCATGGTTGCTCATGTTTTCATTTGTACAGTATAAGGTTTGAAAAACATAAAGTAAAACAAAAATGCTGCTTTTTTCTTCCCGTCTTTAGTCCAATTTATTTTATTTTAAAAAAAACAGAATGGGCAGGGAAAGGATTACCTGGGCAACCCAAAATTCAGTGCATTAGCACTGTGCAAAAGGGGTTAGCAAAGGCTATTTGTGCAGTGCAATTACTGCCAAACAAAACCTCATCTTACTATGGGCAACCCTAGTGGCTACTAGTGCAACCAACAACAATGTTGGCCAGTGGGGGAGCACACCTGCCCCTTCCACTGCCCAGTGGTCCTCACACCTTCCCGTTGTCATCCCATCAGTAATTAAATGAATCAGAGATGGCTTCGCTCAAAGGTATGAGCTTCTGGCATGTCAATGCTTGTAGTCTCCTAAAAAGGTTTACTATGATACAGGCGTGGACCAGTCACACTCAGCCAGATGTCCTGGTAATCTCTGGATCTTGGCTTAGGCCAGCCTCCCAGGACAGAAAGATTAGCATCCCCTCCTACCAGTTATTCATAACAGATAGGCCTACTAGGGGAGGTGGAGTGGCAATATACGTCAAAGAAAGATTTACAACATCCTGCATGGATTCAGCCTCTGTTAAGAATGAGTTTGAAAGTTTGACACTTAAGATTGAATTATGTACTTCCCTGGCCATCAGAGTGATTGGTTGCTATAGACCCCCATCTGCTGGAACACTACTCCAATCATATGTTGGTTCTGTCATTGAAAAAGAGAACCTGGAAACAATTATCCTAGGGGACCTTAATTTTGACTGGGTCTCCAAGACTGCTTCACCCCTAGACATCTTCTGTGATGCTTGTGGGTTAGAGCAACTAATTCAAGGACCTACACTTCCTAATAAAAAGAACCTGAGTAACAGTACATTGTTAGATGTTATATTGATTGATAAGTCACATCTTTTTTCACACGCTGGAACCTTCTTCGCTGACATCAGTGACCATTGTTTTATTGCTTCAGTCAGGTCGTTACATCATACAGGACCTACAGCTAAATTTATCACAAAAAGGACACATCACAACTTCGATGTGGCTGCCTATGCACATGATCTGGAATACTCGCCATGCTGGCAAGACTTCTACCTAGCCACCACGGTCACCTCGGCGTATAATATATTTCATGAAATACTTGTAGGGGCCCTAGATTTGCATGCCCTGAAGGTAAAAACCCGAGTAAAAGACAAAACTTGTCTGCTGGTTCACTGCTGAGCTGAAAACCGCCTTGCTAGGTAGGGACAAACTCTGGAAAAAGGCATGCCAGACTAAGATGGACTCAGACTGGTGTCACTTTAGAAAGGCACGTAATGCATGTACAAATATGGTCAGCGCTGTTAAGGCAGCATTTTACCTTGGTGAGCTGGACTCTGCAGCAAAGTGCTCCTCTAAATTCTGGAGGACAATAAAGGATATGTTCAGTCATACTCCAGGTAATTCCTTGCCACTAAAAATCACATCCGAGGGTAAAACCATATGTGATAAACAAGGTGTCTTAGACATATTCAGCAATCATTTTGCCAGAACTGGTCTAGCTTTTGACAAATCCCCTGCAGCACTGATCTGCTCCCAATTAAGCGCCCCTTGTGTAGACTCTGTTACCTCGGTACCCAGCTTCTCATTCCAACTAGTATTATTAAAAGAGGTTGAAGATCTTGTACTTCAGTTGGATGTTAAGAAAAGTGCTGGTGCTGATTCTTTGGATCCTTACTTCATCAAAATCATTTATCATGTCCTTGCTGTTCCTATCACCCACCTATTTATTTTATCACTGTCTCAAGGGTCCCTTCCTATAATATGAAAAACTGCCCATGTCATCCCGTTGTTTAAATCAGGGGACACTTGCGACCTCAACAACTATAGACTGATTTCTTTACATCCAATTTTGTCAAAACTCCTGGAAAAGATTGTCAGCAATCAACTTAGGTCTTTTTTTGAAGTTAATAATTTACTAAACCCTATGCAATCGGGCTTTAGGACTAAACATAGTACTATTTCGGCCCTTGCCAATGTAACAAATGACTAGTACAATGAACTAGACAGCAGAAACTTTGTCTGTGCTGTATTTCTAGACCTTAGTAAGGCTTTTGATACCATGGATCATAGCCTGCTACTCTCCACTCTGAAGGTCATAGGCCTTGACTCAGGATCCTTGCACTAGTTTACAGAGTACCTGGTAGGACGTCAGCAACAAATCAAAGCTGAGGGAGAGCTATCCTCACTCAAACCTCTTCTAAGGGGAGTGCCACAAGGATCCATACTTGGACTGCTGCTTTTCACTATCCGTGTCAACAATATTGATGAGGGCATCAACAAGATGAAAATACATCTGTTTGCTGATGACACAGTGGTATACGTAAGTCGACTGACTGCCGAAGCTGTCTGTGTGGTCCTTCAGGAAGACTTTGACCTGCTTCAGATCTAGCTCCTCCACAAAAAACTACTATTATATGCAAAAAAGACAAAGGCAATGCTGTTCTCGCCTATAGCTGTACGATAAACTCGGCCAGCTCTGGAGTACTACCACAGATTTCCACAATTCAGAGAGAGAAATTGGAGTTTATCCAAAAGTTTAAATATTTAGGAGTGTAGTTAGACCAGAAACTTTCATTTTCTAAGCATGTTGAAGACCTTGTAAAGAAGCTAAGGCAGAGACTGGGATTATTCTATAGAATTAGTCACTTCCTCACCCGTGATGCTACACTCCATCTAGTCCAAACTACCTTTCTTTCCCTAATCGACTATGCAGATTTCTTATATAGTCATGGTCTCAAAACTTCACATGCGAAGTTGGATACGCTTTATCACAGGGCCATCAGGTTTATCACTAGTCTCCCTATCGCCACCCATCACTGCTTATTGTACAAAGCTATAGGATGGTCCTCGCTTATGTTCAGGCATGATAGAAATGTAGTCCTTTGGACCTACAGAGCCATCACAATAAAGTATCCACTTAATATAACAGAATGTCTTCCTCTAAATGAGCTGGGACCTTATGGCTTAAGAAGTACCTCCTATATCTCACTATGCATCCCAAAGGCTTCCACTCGCTATAGCAGAATGGCCATCAGCTTTATGTTGCAATCCTTGTGGAACAAAATGCAAAAATGACTGAAATTAAGCTGCATCCTAAGCATTAATGCCTTCAAGTCCTTATATGCTCGATGTGTGTGTGAGCCATGCAATTGTTTCCCCGGTTCCTAATCACTGACCGCAGTTAGATTGCTCCCCTGAGTCTAGTCATAGCTATGAATGTCTGTACCCCATGACAATTCATGTGTTGTAAAGTTTTTATTGACCCTAAATGTGTTTATTACTCTCCGGTCTCTGTACCCTCTTTCTGGATGGAGACAAGTCCTACAGGGGGCAACTGTACCTAACACATAGAATCCCTAGTCCCCGGGTGGCCGGCAGCTTCACAAACTGCTGTCTGTCACCACATGTCCAGACTCTTCTCTAGCAAAGCACCGCTAAAGCCACTAACCAATCAGATAGCGAGCGCTATTTCGCCCTTGCTTCCGATTGGCTTCTATAATCTACTCCTGTGATCCCTTCAATCCTTGCAAAAATCTGATGGGCTTGCCGAACTCTGCCAGAAAAGCAACTACCACTTACTTACCTGGCTGATGGGATCCTTTTCTTTACTGCTTAGAGTGCTAGTGTTGGGAATCTGAGTGATTATGCTCTGTCCTGAAGTCTTTTTCTCAGATTGGCCACAGGCACCAAAGTATATTCACCATCTATCCTGCTTTGGGACCTTCCCCGGTGGTCCAATGGCCCCCTAGACACAGACAGCCAGCATTAGTACCACAGACTTGGAAAATATGGTTTCTGGGCAGTAGGTGCTGCCCCAGCCGTTGCCTCAGTATCTAAGCCCAGTCTCTCCTCTAGTAAGGTACTGCAAAGCCACCCTCCATACTAATGCGAGCGATTCATGGAGCTGGCCGTTGATAGGGCCCCATAGTCCAATCTGTTGTTCTCTCCAAACCTAACCGTGTTTCAAACAAAAAAAAGCTGTTATTACCTATTTTGTTTGACTATTATAATAGCAATCCCTAGGTCTTGAGTGTGTTTTTAGGAAAATTCTTGTGATTATATCCATTTCTGAATCTTTGTGGTTCTCGCCTGCTCCTACTATTTGCTATTGCTCACTGTATCCTACTGATGATCCCAAACAAGCTGTTATGTATGTGCCTTGTGTATTGACATGCATTTATATTATTTTATTTATTTACATTGTAAATATATCTGTTTGCACTCTACTATTGGCCCAGATTTAACCAGGTTCATCTTGTAAATGACATTGCTCAACAATGTTCTCCTGGATAAATAAAGATTTTGATTGATTGATTGAATTGCTGGTGCCCAGTGGTTCCCCCTACCCTCGAATTGCTGACCTGTGCTTTAATTTAATATGCCATGATGTGTAGTGGGCCCACCACCTTCCAATTATCATCCCTGTGATCAATGAGGTAATCCCTGGTGCCCAATGGTGTACCTTCCCTCTGGTCACCATCCCAGTATTTAATGAATGAATTGCTGGTACCTGGTGGTCCCCACCTCTCTCCAGGTATTGTCCTGGTACATCTTCAATATATTCCTTGTGCTCAGAGTTCCCCCAACTCTTCAATCACCTTTCCAGTCCTTATTTAATATATCCCTCATGCCAAGTGCCCCCTACCCTCCAGTCACCATAACCGTACCTCTGCTAATAGTCCCTGGTGTCCAGTGGTCCCTGCCACCCTCCAGTCATTGTCCCCTTAAATTCTGTAAATATCTCTCATGCATAGCATCATCCCTCTCTGTCTTAAGCCCTGGTAAATATACAAAAGTCCTCTTACTCACCCTGCCATCCCCTTTACCAAAACATCAGTGTCATGGCCAGATACAGAAACTGGCACAGCCCTCCTCTCACATCCTTCGCTGGCTGCCATGCAAAACAGCTGGGAGAACGTGACTCAATGTGCATCTTGGGCTATACTTAAGTTGCATGTATAGAGCCTCTGGGATTGGGTGCCCTACAAATAAAATTGCCTTGCCTTGTGTGCTCCCAGTTCTTTCATACAGTGGCCAGCCAAGGAGGTGAGAGAAAGGCTGTGCCAGTCATCAAATTCAGCCACGGCACCTTTGGTAAAGGGTGGCAGGATAGGTATTGGTGCCTGTGGTGTGGGGCACTAGACATCAGTGTACAGTACCAGGAACAGTGATTGGGGGTATCACTGGACACCAGGGAATATAGTATATTCGGTGATTTTCCATGCATTCCTTTCATATATGGACATGCACTCAAAGCAACACAAGGACTTTTGTATATCTACCCAGGCCAGGGAACAGAGAAGGGGAGGATACTAGGCACCAGGGACATTTATGGAATTTACAGGAATGGTGATCAGAGGGTGTGAAGGACCACTGGATGCAAGGGACTATTAACAGAGGTACAGAGATGGCAATCACAGGGTGGGAAGAGACCATTGGACACCAGGGACTTTTACCAAGGCTGCAGAGACAGTGATCAGAGGGTGGTAGGAATCACTTGATGCCAGGGACAATCAGCAGTGGTACAGCAACAGTAATTGGAGGACAGAAGGCCCATTAGACACCAGGGTTATATTCATGATGTACCAGGACAGTGATCGGAAGGGGCGACCACAGGGAACCAGGGATTAAAGTCTTAAGTACAGGCCTAGGGACTGGAGGGAGGGGGACCAGTGGGCACTAGAATAACTGGCTATGCTGGGCCAAGTATTGGAAGGTGGGGACCAATAAGCACCAAGGATACATTGAATAACTTACGGGCCAGGGATTGGAGGACAGGGGGACTTCTAGACACCAGTGAATATTCTGTCTTATATTTTATTTTTATTGACTTTTGGTAACCGGGTAAGGCCAACTGAGACAATACAGTCCCTTTTTCAGGGGCAACCCTGGACAACAGATACATAAATAATACAGAGGTGTAGAAATACAATGGCTAACAAGGAAGTGCTAATGTAGGTATTTACAACAGGGGTGCAAATTCAATGTTATATCAGCATAAATAAAGTACCAAACAGTGCAAGTAGTATCAGGTTAATTAATATGCAAGACATTGAATATAGCAGTTTGTGCTAGGTTACAGTCAAACAAAGTGGAATTAAGGTTATTAAAACAACTGGAGTTCTTCCACTGTGCCAGAGTGCAGTCAGTGAAAACAGGTACAAAGTGAGGGGGCAAAGAGGTGACATGAGATGTAGTGTTTAAATTTTGGGAGAGAAGTGCTGGAGAGAATCACGTGCGGGAGGGAATTCCAGGTGAGTGTGGCTGAAAAGGCAAAGGATCTCCTGCTGACTGCCAACCAAGGGTTGGGAGGTACAAGTAGGGGAAGGAAGACAGACCGTAGAGTAAGCAGGGCTGTCTAAATTTGATAAGGTTGCCCAGTGAGTGGCGGTATAAAGATGGGCCAGCTTAAAAATTAAGCACATGGTAGTGTATTGGAATTGAGACTCCAGTGGTGCCAGCCTAGTGCAGAGATGAGAGGACACTACAATGGTGAGGCCTTGGGTCTACTCCTGCTGCAACACATCCTACCATAAGATTGAGTTGATTGAGGTGAGAGAGGATAGTGGCCCTGGCTTGGGGGGTGCAGCACTATGCCATAGGAGAGGAGAAGGAGGTGTGTGGACATTGCTATTTTTTGGCATGAGGCAGATGACAGCAGGGGATAGAGACACTACAAAAGACCTAGTCTTTGGTTGATCACTTTTGTTTATAAATTGACATGGATTTCGAAGGTGAGTGATGGATCTAGGGTATCACCCAGGTATTTAGATACGGACATATGAACATATGATGAATCCAGCAGATAAAGGCCTAGCGGCCTGTCAGGTCTGCTTGAATTTGCAGCTCATGGTGTTTTGCACTGATACTGCCCCACCACCCCTCACACCTCCTTCCTTACAACTGATCCCACTATTTTACCATTTCCCACTTCCTCATTTTGATTCTGCCCTTAAGTTTATCCCACCCCCTTCTTAAATCCCCCCACCGATGCCCTTGAAACCAGCTCCTCAGGCAGAGCATTCCACAATGTCACCACCCTCTCAGTGAGAATGTGCCTCCTCATCTCCCTTCTGAACCCCTCTCCTTCTTTAGACTATGTCTTCTTGTAATTCCCTCCTTTCTAATTTTAAACAGGCCCTCATGACTTACCCTATTAATGCCCTTCAAGTATTTAACTGTCTCAATCATATACCCACTGTCCCTTATGTTCTCAAAAGAATACATATTGAGCATCTGTAGCCTATCCTCATAGGGTTTTTCCCTCAACCCACTCAGCATCTTGAATTAATTTGAATGAATGGACAGATTCTAAGGTAATACCATCTTAAGATTGGATTATGATGGGGTGCTGAGGTGGGAGTTAGGAGGCAAGGTTGTAGAACAACATACTTTTGGTCTTTTATATTGAGTACTAGGTGGTTTCTAAGAATCAACCCTCAGAGTATGGAAGTTGGATGTGAGGCTTGATTTATCCAACCAATGTCTTAGTGGTAGATGATGGTGTCATCAGCACACAAGTAACTGAGGCTCCAACACAGTTGTTTGGCAAACCATTGATAAAGAGATGAGAATAACAGTTGTCCCAGAATGGAAACCTGAGGTACACCATGAATTATGGGTCTGAGGTCCAAAAGGGCCCCAGACTACATGACCCTTTGAGTGCGGTTAGAGAGGTAACTGTGGACTCGGGTTCCAGTATTGTGATCAAGGCCCAGAGTGTGAAGCTTTCATATTAAGATGTTGTGACTTACCAGGTGAAAGACCTTTGTGAGGTTCACAAAGATGGCACCAGAGATGAGGCCTTGGTCCATTGCACTAAGTATGTCAGCAGACACTTTTATTAGAGCTTTAAGGGTGCTGTGGTTCTTCCTGAACCCATGCCAGTAAGTTGAGAGGAGTTGATGGGATCTGAGGTAATCTTGAAGGTGGTTGTAGTGAATATGTTCCTGTATCTTTGCCAGTGAGCAAAGAATGGAGATGGGCCTGTAGTTTTCAACTATTGTATTAGAAACACCATGATGGAATGGAATGACCGCAGTGACCTTCCATTTCGCCAGAACAATTGGTGAGACAAAAGGCTTTGTTAAACAGATGCTGTACAGGTGCAGCAAGCCCCATGGGCATCTAACTTGAGGAATTTAAGCTCTAGTGTGTCATGACCCAGGGAGCTATGTGGTTTTAGATTTGAGAGAAGCCTATGCATCTCTTATATGAAACTGGGCAATCAGGGTGTGGGCAGCATTGTGCAAACCTACCACTGCCTCCCTTGCAAATGAGCCCATAATGGGCATGCAAATGGTCCCTTAGCAGCTTGCATACCTAATGGGCTCATTTGCACTGGTCCATCTGAATGTCGTGGCTAGGGCTACTGGCACTATCAGATCTGGTGGTGCTATTTCCTGCACATCAGTGATCCATGTTGGGGCAGTGCTGCTTGACTTAGTGCTGCACTGACATGCCCCTATATTCAGTCAGATAGTTCCAGTGCACTGTCCAACTGAATATAGCATGCCTGGGACCTTGGGCAGTGGCAAAGTACAGTACAAAGCTTTTCACTTCACCTGGCTGATTTTTGAATGGCGGGCTCCAGATGGCACACGTTTCTATGCTAATTAAAACAGCTGTTGTACCACAGAAAGGTACAGCAGCATTCCATGACCTTTGAACTGTGGCACAACACCTTTTTAGTTAGTATGGAAATCCATGCGCTGCAATAGGAAACCATGTAGTATCACGTTATGAACTGTTTTGCATAAATCTCTCTTTGAACCCTTAGATGTGGAACCAAATGCCTTCACATGATGAACTCACAAAATTTGCATTGTCCACAATAATGATTTTTCAGTATTAATTTGGGCAACCACTCAATGTGTCTTAGCACATCAGCTTTATGCACACTACTCACTATGCACACTACACACTATGCACTGTACTCACAATGTACACTACTCACTACTGTGTCTTTCATATTCATAGACTTGTTAATTAGAAATCCTCAATGGGAAGACAAGTATATAAGAAGACTGTAGACGATCTCAAGATATGAATATTTGGCATGAAATAGATTCAGCAATCGATTAGAGGAGGTGATTTTGAAAGAACTGTGTGCCAGAATGAGACTGGATGGATCACTAGGACACAGGCTTGAATCCCAACAGGCCTGAATGATTAGCTTGAGCTGGCACACTTCTTATGAGTTTGCAGTCAGTAGGATGGCCCTTTCTATTAAGTAGAATTGTCTTTTAGTATTCTATTCTTTAGAAACATAGAAGTTGATGGCAGATAAGGACTGCAAGGCCCATCCAGTCTGCCCATTTATTTTTCTATCTTATAAATGTGCCATTGGCCTTTGCTCTGTCAATGGTCTATCTATTCATACTCATCTGTATTGCTCCCTTATGCCTATCCCATATCTGTTTGAAGCCCTGCACTGTATTCCTATCCACCACTTCCTGAGGTAGGCTGTTCCATGGATCCACCACCCTTTATGTGAAAAAGAACTTCCTCACATTACCCCTTAAACTGCCACCCTCTAATCTCATGCTGTGTCCTCTTGTCCTGCTATTTTTCTTATATTGAAACATGTTAGACTCTTTCACCTTGTTAATGCCCTTAAGGTGTTTGAATATTTCCACCATATCACCTCTCTCCCTCCTTTGCTCTAGGGTATAAATATTCAGCTCTGTTAATCTGTCCTCATATGTTTTCTGATGCAGTCCCTGCACCATTTTGGTTGCCCTTCTCTGCCCTTTAGGTTAGTGCATCTTTGAGAAAAAACACTGAAATAAATAATGAAAATATTTAGTAGGAGCAGTGAAATGGTCTGTGTAATATTTTTAATAGCCATATGTTTGCTCTTTGCCAAAATATATATTACTGCATGTTCCATTGTGTTGAATGTTCTATTTACTACTGTGCAACACAGTAAAACCTACGTATGTCTGCTTGTGGTATGTATCTCTTGAGCAGCTTTGAATGATGATCAAATCAAGTCCAGAAACATCTGGTAATTTCTAGATACTGTAGCACCATGTGGAATGAAACTTACAGCACATGTATTTGATGCAGAAAGTCTTTTGTGATTATGGAACAATTGCCGGATATATAGCTATGGACAAGAAACTGAACTATGCATTTGCAGAATATAGTAGTATGGTACCTAATGGATCTCATGCCACTTAATTATGCAAAGTGTTTACAAAGCTATATTCATTCGTTTATTATACCGCCGGTGAATCTATGCAATATATTCACTTGTCTTACATTACTTTCTAGTATTAATTTAGTGTTTTTAAGAACATGATTTTTAAAAAGAGTTTGTTAGTGGATCTGCAAATTTCACTGCACACCTTGTTTGGATTTGAAAAGTATATCATGTGCTGTTATGAGTAGGTAAGGGATGATGTCCACTAATGCACTTTCTTTTCTGGTTCTTTAATTAATGACATTGTGCTAGAAGAATTACAAGGATAAATACATTGATAATAATACAAGTTAATACCACCAAGTCAGGCATTTTATCTGTCTTGAGCTTAGTAAACACATTTACTGCTATTCAAAGAGGACATACGCTGCAGAAAAAATGTGAAGATTACTTGAGTTCTAGAAAACAGGTAACACAGGATTGCCTCTGGATTTAAGTCCCATGTCAGGGACAAAAAGGTGCTTCTAGAAGCAAAGGAGAGTCTACTGTTCAATGAATAATGGTGTGTTGGTAGCAGAGATACCAGCAAAATTACATACCCACTCATCTATGTCTGGGTATTAGTAAAATGTATGCACTCAGAGAGAAAAAAAACTGTTCTGGCAGGAACAAAGAGTCACAAGAGAGTAGGCATGCTGACATCACACTTGACTAAACTTTAGCTTTGAGTACTGTTATGCTGAACCTTGACACAGTGGTTCACATTATTCCTGATATCGTCTTTTGGACATACTACTTGGCATCACCTTGATGATATACTCAGTATTTTTTGCTCGGACTTGTGTGTACAGTTTTCTATTTTGATTTATTGTTTTGTAAGCAGCTCCAAGATGGCTGGCTGTGGCATGGTCTGCAGTTTATCAGGTGAACCAAGCATATTGCAGGTTATAGCATACTGTATGGATAATAGGCCTGGTTTGCAGTTATCAGAATAACCATAGTAACTCCTGACATAGCAAGACCACTTGTATAATAATCAATTATTAAAAATATTTTTCAGATTCTTCACAGAGGGATACCAGTGCCTTCTTGCAATGGTTTTTGCAATAGGAGAGCTGAATCAAAATCCTCAAATATTGCCGAACATTACACTGGGATTTAAAATTTTTGACTCATGCTTTTCAGAAGTTAGAGCACTTTGTGAAATTATTCAGATATTATCTGGAGGAGAGAGGGATGTTCCCAATTACAAATGTCAATCCCGTCCACCATTAGCTGGCATTGTTGGAGATTTCCAGACAAACACCGCCCTTCCCATGGCTAGAGTTTCGGGGCTGTATAGATACCCACAGGTATGAGATGTAATACCATTTTCAATGTCATTTACCATAGCATATGCAACTGTATTCTGCTTCATGGAGTGAAGGTAGCCACTGTATATTACCAGTGGCACACATTCTCTGCATTAAATTGGTAAGTTGTTATGGCCAGTGTCTATCTCAAAAAGGTGGAAACTAAATATATAACATTTGGTACTGCACATGATGGTTATGTTCCTTTTTTTGTTTTAGTAAGTAAGTAAGTAAAATTTATTTTTAAGCGCTTTTCAAAAACCAAAGTGCTGTACAGATAAACAGACATTTAATTACAGAATATAATAATAACAATAAAATCACAATAAAATATCACAGTAGGAATCACTCTCCACACGCCTTCAAAAATAGATATGTTTTTAACTCAGACTTAAAACTCTCGACGGTCAGGCAGCCTCGTATCCGATGAAGTAGAGAATTCCACAGGATGGGGGCCGCGTAAGAAAATGCATGTGCCCCAGATGTTTTTAAGTGAACCCTGGGAATCTCTAGCAATCCCTCGTCAGCGGATCGGAGTGAACGAGAGGGACAGTAGGGAGTAAGGAGATCTTGTAGGTACTGCGGTCCCTGTTCATGTAGGGCTTTATAGACCAGTAACCCGACCTTGAAGGTGATCCGCCACTGAATTGGCAGCCAGTGCAGTCCGCGGAGCACAGGCATAATGTGACTGTTTCTGGATGTCCCAGTCAAAAGCCTGGCTGCTGCATTCTGCACCAGCTGCAAGCGGCAGATATCAACCCCCGGTAGCCCTAGGTACAGGGCATTGCAGTAATCAAGGCGAGAGGTCACAAAGGCATGGACCAATGTAGTAAGGTAGTCCGGAGGAACTAGGTGTTTCACCCGGGTGATATTCCTAAGATGGTAAAAAGAGGATTTGACAACGGATGACACCTGCAATTTTAGGGTCAAACCATTGTCAATAATAATGCCCAGGTTACGCACCCAGTCTGAGGTTGAGAGCTGGGCACCATCGAGCCATATGCCCGAAGGAAACTCAGCCCTACAACCCGCCTCAAGGCGACCTGGGTCCACCACCAACACCTCAGTTTTATCCAGGTTTAACCTCAGCCAGCTGGCACTCATCCAATCCTTAATCTCGGACAGACATCTGTTAAGCATAGAGACTGCATCTTCCTGTCCGGGATTAAAGGACAAATACAGCTGGGTATCATCTGCATAGCAGTGAAAACCCAAGCTGTATCGCCTAATAATGTCTCCTAATGGCAGCACATAGATAGCGAACAACATGGGTGCCAAAATGGAACCCTGCGGTACCCCACAGGACAGGAAGATGGCATCAGAGGAATAAATTCCGGTGACAACCCTCTGTCTCGTCCCGTGAGGAAAGATCGAAACCAATGCAGAACTGTACCAGACAGTCCGCACAAAAGCCGCAGGCGCTTCTAAAAGCACACCATGGTCACACAACATCAAAATGCTGCAGAGAGATCAAGAAGGACTAAGATAGTACAAGCCTTTCAATCTCTCGCAATTAGGAGATCATTTAAAACCCGGACAAGGGCAGTCTCAGTGCTATGTCTTTTCCTAAATCCTGATTGAAGAGTATCATAGATATTGTGGTTTGTAAGATGGTCATCCAGTTGTAGCGGAACCACCTTTTCAATAACCTTACCCACAAAGGGCAAGTTAGAGACAGGTCTGTAGTTAGCTAGACAGTCCGGATTCAGTGAAGGTTTTTTCAGGAGTGGTCAAACGACTGCCTCCTTTAGGGGATCAGGAAAGACTCCCTGCTCCAAAGATTTCCAGACAATTTCAGCAAGGATCGGGCAAATAGTATCTACGCAGCCTAATAACAGTGGTGTAGGGCCCGGATCCAAACTACAGCTGGTTGGGCGTAAAGTCTGGACAATCCTCACAATATCCATGAATTCCGGCTTACCAAAGTCAGACCAGGTGACACAGGTGTTTGTTTCCCCTCGCCGATCACCGCAAACCCTTAAAGAGTGAGCCTAGCTGATATCAGACCTAATGCTAGCAATCTTATCAGTGAAGAATCGAGCAAGCTCATCACACTTTATTTGTGAAAAATCTCTTCCAGACTGTAGACAGAGTGGATTGCACATTCTGTCGACAGTCCGAAAGAGTTGAGCTGGTCGGTTCCGCGCCGCAGCAATCTCCGTGGACAGGAATTCTGCCTTCTTACGGGTGATTGCTGATTGATAGATACCATAATGATCCATCAACCTAAGTCTAATGATCCATCAACCTTACTTTCTTTTTCTCCCACAAACCATCTGCCCATGCTCTCTTGACAACCCCCCAAACCACATCACCAGCTGTCTGTGTGACTTATCTCTGGCCTTGGCTCACATCCCCACAAGCTTTTCTACTCTGATGTGGCTGGGGGAGTACCCCAAATTCCACTTAAGAATCCTAACTAGGTTGAGCTGCTATAAGCTAAGTGAGCAGTGTGGAATCTGCAGACAGTCACCCATGTTATCCTGCCTCGGCTGGTGGGAGTTTCCTTTTCTTCTCCCCAGGATGCTCCATTGAGCATGTGACATGACATTGCATGGAGGGCATGCGGTTATCTTCCACAGGGGGCATTTGTTGAAATTTAGTTACTATTTATTTGTTCAGTTGTTACATTAGCTGGTTAGTTAGTTATTTCCTAATGAATGTAACTCTTATATGAAGGTACCAGATTGACAGCACTGCAGACTGAAGTCCTTTGTGTACCTGTGCGATAGGCACAGCATGAACAGTCACAGTGCATATTAACCTATACTGCAAGACTGACCACACTGAACTTTGTCACGGCAGGACCGCCTCACAGGGGAGGGGGTATCTCAGATGCTTTATGTACAGTCACTGTGCAGACTAACCTATACTGCCTCACTGATCGCATTGAATTTTGTCATGAAGGGACCACTTCGCAGCTGATGGGGTAACTCAGATGCTTTATACACAAAGTGCAGGATAACCTATACTACCCCACTGATCTCACTGAACTTTGTCACGAAGGGATCACCTCGCAGGTGAGGGAGTATCTCAATTGCTTTATACACAAAGTGCAGGATAACCTATACTACCCCACTAATCTCACCTGAACTTTGTCACGGAGGATCACCGCAGGTGAGGGGTATCTCAATTGCTTTATACACAAAGTGCAGGATAACCTATACTACCCCACTGATCTCACTGAACTTTGTCACGGAGGGATCACCTCGCAGGTGAGGGAGTATCTCAATTGCTTTATACACAAAGTGCAGGATAACCTATACTACCCCACTGATCTCATTGAATTTTGTCACGGAGGGATCACCTCGCAGGTGAGGGAGTATCTCAATTGCTTTATACACAAAGTGCAGGATAACCTATACTACCCCACTGATCTCACTGAACTTTGTCACGGAGGGATCACCTCGCAGGTGAGGGGGTATCTCAATTGCTTTATACACAAAGTGCAGGATAACCTATACTACCCCACTGATCTCACTGAACTTTGTCACAGAGGGACCACCTCACAGGGGAGGAGGTATCTCAGATGCTTTCTGCACAGCCACAGTGCAGGCATACCTATACAGCCACAATTTTTACACTGACCTTCATCACAGAGTGACCACCTCACATCTGAGGGGATATCTCAGATGCTTTTTGTACAGTCACAGTGCAGGTTATCCTAAACTGTCTCATTGCTTGCACTGAACTTTGTTATGGAGGGACCACCTTGTCAGTGAGAAGTTATCTCAGATGCTTTATACAATACTGCCCCACTGATCACACTGACCTTTATCACAGAGGGATCACCTTACAGGTAAAGGGTGTATTTCATCATACCCAGTGACTATGCTACAGGGATTACAGTGCATTAAAATCTGTGCATCGAAAAAAGTTACTGACATGGCAGCTACAGTGATAGTGTAGCAGAACTCAGCAAACACAATCCCTGTTGCTGTCATCACAGGTGAGGAAGAGAAGAACTTGATAGCTGTGGGGCACTGTACCAAATTGCTCCCATGGTGCAGGGGCTAAGGCCATTAGCAGCCAGGCTGGTGGAGTCTCCCAGAGACCAGGGTTCTGTTCCAAGTCTCCCATCTGTTCCCCTTTTCTTCTTCCCCCTCCAAGTTTTACTTTTTGAGAGTTCTCCCCCCAACCCTGCACTGTTGTTGCTCACCCAACAGCCCCTCCTCAAGTTCATCCTCATCCCCGAGTACTCCCCCCTGTAGAGTTTGTTATTTTTAGTTCAGGGGGTGTGGGGGCAAAGTCTCCTCAAAACAGTCACTTAACTTGTTTTTTGTGAGTGTTGGTAGTGGTGGGTGTGTTCCTTGACCACTACCATTGGCTCTTTCATTGCAGTTGGTGTTTATGCGGAGTATTACTTTTTGTAGCGCTGTAGTTTGTATTAGGTGTTAGACTACACTGGGATCCAGCGAGCCTTGGCCAGGCCACGGACCCCTCAATTTCTGTTTTCAGAAATCCTCGATACTGCAAGGGATCCAGCGATCCTTGACCAGGCCACGGACCCCTCAATTTCTGGAACCTAAACAGTTTTTTAGAAATCCTTTATACTGCAAGGATCCAGTGAGCCTTGACCAGGCAACGGACCCCTCAATTTCTGGAACCTAAACAGTTTTTCAGAAATCCTCTATACTACAAGATACTAGCCCTGACTCTTGGATTTTGGTACCAGTGGAAGCTGATTTCCAGGTGGCCCACACTATCTCCTCCTGAACACATCTCTAACTACTGTATCTCCCTCTGTCTCTCTAGTTGAATTTGTGTGCCAGGGTTTAATAATTTGTTTAATCCTTACAGTCATTTTAAGTTCTGAGTTGATATTTGAAGTGAATTGTGAGCCTTGACTGTGTAAATCCTTCTTCTGCCTGGCCTGCACTCTGTCTTCACCCCAACCCCAAAACAGTCTGCTGTGCTCTCTAACCCTGCCCACTTCTATTATTCTCTTTGTTCTGATGTAACAAGCCTTCTCTTCCAGCCTTTAAAAATCCTGTTTTTCTACTTTATTTCAGGGATCCAGCGAGCCTTGACCAGGCCACGGACCCCTCAATTTCTGGAACCTAAACAGTTTTTCAGAAATCCTCTATACTGCAAGGTACTAGCCCTGACTTTTAGATTTTGGTACCAGTGGAAGCTGACTTTTTTCACCCTCCCCCCAACCCCTCCTCTGCGACTTCTTAAATACACCTAAACCACTCCCCCTTCTGTGCACCTTTCTCCCATTGGCCATCTTGCCATACACACATTTAAAGCTACAGAACACCTTCTAGAGTGTGTTCCTGCCCCACAGAGCTACATTTTCAACTGCCTCTTGCCTCACCACTCCCTCCTCTCCCCCTTCATAAAGCAGACCAAGCTAGTTCCCTCCTACTACTTCCCATTGTCCCCCACTCTCCCTCGGAAAGATGAAGCTGGCACTACCTATATTATGGGCCATCTCTCTAACTACTGTGCTGGTATTGATCGACTTCTGTGCTACAGTGCTGGCCTGCGATCAACAGCACCTCTCCTTCCTCTCATTCTCCCATCTCCCCTGTCTCAACCCTCTTCACTCACGACTAGGGATAAGTCCACCCTGGGGTACATCTCTCTCATCCTACTCACTAAAGGAGAATGCCCCCTCCTTGGCCACTACCTGGCTAACCTCTCCTGGTCTCCTTCTATTCCCTCCTGCCCGTACATTCTCCTACTATCACTAATCTCCCTTGCTGGAGACATTGAATGCAACCCTGGCCCAACAAACTCCCATATCACCCCTCCTCCAGCATCTGGACAAACGTCCCTGGTCTTAAAATCGCACATATCAATATCTGCAGACTTCCATCCAAATTCACTGTCCTTGAGGCTTGGATTGAACTACACAAGCCCCATATTCCAGGACTCACTGAAACATGGCTAAAGATACACTACACCGAAAACACCTTCAAAATACTTGGCTACTCTTACCTACGCATTGACAGACCAGGCAGGAAAAAAGGTGGCAGTGTGGCCCTGCCCCTAAGTGAACCCCTCTCAGTTAGCATTGTCCTACACTCCGACCCTTCCTCACCTAGTGAATGGCTTCTCTCCGAATTGACCCTGGGATCCTGCAAGAAACTCTATATTGGCTGCTGCTACAACTCCCCACAAATGGAACCATTGGACTCACCAGCCTCCTCCAAGGCCTGAGCTCTCTAACTCCCCATAAGCAATCTATCCTTCTCAGTGACTTTAATCTAAACTGGATGAGCTGCCACCAGACTGACTATGTATCCCTGTTAAAGCAGCACAACCTGGTAGAGGTGATCACTCTCCCCACCAGACTTAATCCACGCTCAGCCACCCAGACTCTACTAGACTGGATCCTCATAAAAGAGGGAGGACTGGGCATTACATGCTAGCACCATGGCTGACTCTGTAAGTGATCACTCACCGACCTATCTCCTCTGGTCTTCCAAACTAAAGTGCCCCCCCACCCAAATACCTATCTCTCAGAAATTTCAGCTGCCCAGTCTCCACAAATCTCCTCAAGGAGGCCCAGTGCTTCAACTGGTCCATGCTTTTTTCCGTTTCCAATGTAGCCATGGCAGTTTCCACATTTATCCAGACTCTACTAACACTCCAGGACTGCTTTTTCCCTGTCACTACCAGACGGGTCAGAGGTGGGTGCTCATCCTGGGTCTCTAAAGATCTCCTAACCCTTATGAAGGCCAGAGACCGCGCCTGGTCCACTTTCAAAGCAACCCCCTCTCCTGCCCTCTGGGATGTTTACAGGTACATGAGGAACAAATGTAAATAACAGGCCACATTTTTGAAACAGACCCACTTCCGCAACTTGCAAAAGGCCAACCTTGGAGACCCTAGAAAATTCTGGGACTCAATCAGCTCCCTCCCAACCCTCCGCTCCAGCTATGCTGCACCACATCTCAACTCCCAGGATGGGCTACTGACTGACTGACCCTCACGATGTGGCCAGTGTCTTCAACTGTAAGTTCACCAACTTATTCATGTGCCTAAATAAGCTGCCAACTGCCCAACCTCAAAGCCCAGCGCTAGTACCTGACACACTGCCATCCTCCTCCAGCTCTGCCACTCACCCGCAAATACCCCCATTCTATTTTAAAGCCCTCTCCATACATGATACAGTGAAGCTACTCAAACATCTACCTAACCACAGCTTCTCCGGATCTGATGGCCTTTCTCCAGTCTTTCTTAAGCTGATCTCTTCAGCGATTGCCAAGCCACTCACCTTCATCTTTAACCTTGCCCTTTCCACCTCCTCCATGTCTGACCCATGGAAAATAGCTAAGGTTATCCCGATTCTTAAAGCCGGTGACCCCAAATCCTCCGACAATTACTGCCCGATATCCATCCTCCCTCATTTCAGTAAACTACTCGAGAGAACAGTCCACAATCAGCTCACTGAGTACATAAGTAAATACACCCTCCTATGCAATGAACAGCATGGCTTTCACAAGAATCATTCCACCACCACTGCCCTCGCTCTACTGACTGACCACATCCTCTCTAACATGGATAATGGTAAAGCCACTGGGGCTGTCTTCGTCAACCTCTCAAAGATGTTTGACATGGTTAACCATGTTCTCCTTACCTCCAAGCTTACCCTCCTTGGTTGTTCTCGGAAAGTCACAAGCTGGTTCACTAGCTACCTTACTGATCACTCACAATTCGTGTGTAGTGGTCAAACCTGCTCCCCCAACCTGCCTGTCTCTGTGGGGGTCCCTCAAGGCTCAATCCTGGGTTCCCTCCTTTTCTTCTTATTCGTTAATTCACTTCCCTTTGACTGCCTCAACTGTAACTCTCTCCTGTATGCCGATGACCTTGTCCTCTTCCACAGTGACAAATCCATGGCGGCAATCTCCTCAGTTCTCTCACACAACTACGATGCAGCCCACAGCTGGTTCTCAAAAAAACTCCTCTTAGTAAATGCCAAAAAAATTAAGTCCATCCTGTTTGGATCTAAGCCCTTCCTGGCCAAAACTAAAAGCCACGCCCCCTTACGCATTCTCACCCCGGATGGTACAGCCCTGGAGGACGTCAACACCTACAAATACTTAGGAGTACTACTCAACCCCTCCCTCACCTTCACTGAGCACGCAAATTCCCTTGTCAGAAGGTTGCATCAAAAGTTAGGTGCCACCTATAGATTCAGGCAATACCTTACCCCTGAAGCTAGACTAGCCATTGTCCAGGGTAATCTCCTTATTCTTGACTACTGCTCCCCTATTTATGCCAGGATCTCAGCTACTGCCATGGCTAAACTCTGTGCTGCCTACAACAGCACCTGTTGCTTTGCTTTATTGGCCCCGTTCTCCACCCACCACTGTACCCTCTATAATACCCTTGGATGGCTACCACTGCAAGGTCACTTTGACCTAGCCCTCTGCTGCATGGTGGACAATGCCATCCACATGGCTCCAGAATCCCCCCCCTTACTGCCCTTCTGAAAACCCGAACAATCTTCTGCAACCTCCGCTCAAATGGTACTCCCCCTCTAGCTGTTCCTAGGGTATCCACCAACATGGGTAGCAGAGCTTGGTCTGCAGCTGCCCCCTTGCAGTGGAACAAACTACTGGCTGAACTCCGTTCCATTGACACTCACTCCAGTTTCAAGTCCCACCTTAAAGTCTGGTTCCTGGCAAACTCATCCTGCTGATACTCCCAGGGATCTTACACCAACCCACACTAGTCAGCTCTCTTGCCTACAACTGCTATATTGTATTTCTTCACAGTAATATTTGACTTCCTTGCCTGTACAAATTGTATATATATTTATTTACTGAGTATTGTGTATTACTTGCTCACTGGATGATGCAGTCCCACACTGTACACTGTGCCTACGATCTGTTTGTTTGTACCAAGTCTCCTCATGTCTGATATTGAAACCTTGTATTCACTGTTCTCAAATGGACCTATGCAACAAACCTGTATATTGTGTCTACTATTGTTGCTTGTATCAAATCTGTTTCATGTGTATTACTGTTACCTTGTAGTCCACTGTCACCCTGCACCATGTGTTATGGCCCAGGTCGAGCCTGAAAATGGTCCCTGGGATCAGTGCACTCACCCAGTTATCAAAGTCATAAATAAAAAAATAAATAAATAGGTGTATTCAAAATCTTAACCTGGTGCCATATTTCAGATGCTTTATGCACAGTCACAGTGCAGGAAAATCTATACTGCTGTACTGATCACACTGAACTTTGTCATAGAATGACCACCTCGCAGGTGAGGAGGGTATTTTAGATTCTTTATGCTCAGTCACAGTGCAGGCTAACCTATACTGCCCCACTGATCACACTCATAAAAAGACACATGTGAGGGGTATCTCATATCGGATAAAGCATGGGTGGCATGTATGTAACAAAGTTTATACGCAGGGGGTTAGATGCTACATAAACCCGAGGGGGTGTGTAACCAGGCTTACAAACTTTAACCCAAATTTTGTTTTTTATATATAATTGCTGCTTTGCTCTTTTTCACCTCAGCAATTATACAAAATGAAAAGGTTGCTGTGTGTCCATGGTCCTAATGCTAGGAACGCATGGTCTGTGGTCATCACTTTCTTAAAAATTTTTTCCCATTTTCGTGTGAGTATTTGATGCAGTAATGTTTTTGACATTAGTACTTTTATTTAAAATGACTTACCACCAAGTCTCCATGGTGGTTTTGTGTTTGTGTTGCTTTGCGGTTTGAGAGGAAGGGAAGGGGACAGTGGTCAGGAAGCGAGGAGCTTGAGTGAGGACCTGCACAGAGTGAGGAAAATCGTGCATGTGTTTACCGTAATAAACACTCCTTTATTATGGCAAATAAGACCACACTTTCCCTATGGAAAAAAGAGCAAGCCATTAATTATAGATGTTTTATGCACAGTCACAGTGCAGGCTAACCTATACTGCCCAACTGATCACACCGAACTTTGTCATACAAGGACCGCCTCACATGCCAGGGGTATCTCAGGTTCTTTATGCACAGCCACAGTGCAGGATCACCTATACTGCCCCACTGATCACATGGAACATTGCCAAGGTGGGACCATCTCGCAGGTGATGGGGTATCTCAGATGCTTCACCCATTCAGTTATTTGCCTTTCATGACAGCAACAAAATGTAAAAGTGCAGAAACAAAAAAAGGAAAGGACTGATGGAGTCATAAAGTCTGCCCTATTTTTCTTGCCTAACACTACATTCTGGCCCCATCATAGTCCCACTGTGTCCTTCCCACCTCCTGTTACACTAC
The DNA here is from genome assembly GCA_016271365.2 of Neoceratodus forsteri. Taxonomy (NCBI): domain Eukaryota; kingdom Metazoa; phylum Chordata; order Ceratodontiformes; family Ceratodontidae; genus Neoceratodus; species Neoceratodus forsteri. Next base: position 50,009,394 of record CM028137.1, read on the forward strand.
TTATTATAATAATGTGCCTTCCCCATGTATATTTGAAGCTACCAACTGTCATTACACATGCCACCTCTTCTGGAAGGATGTTCCAGGTGTCCACCACCCTTCTGTGAAGAAGTATTTAATCACATCCCTCTTAAACTCCCCCCCTCAACACAAAGGAAGGGTGGAAAGGATGAGATGGGACTTGGCAAGGTTGGAGGAATGGTCAAAGGTATGGCAGCTTAGATTCAATTCGAAGAAGTGCAAAGTAATGCTCCTGGAAAACAAAAAAACATGGGAAGAGTACACAATGCGGGGGGTACTAACAACAACAAAATTGGAAAGGGAAATGGAGTCAGACATATCAGATGACTTAAAGGTAGGCAGCCAACGTGAGAAGGCAGTAAGGAGGGATGGGGGATACTGGGTTGCATAGGGAGAGGCATCACCAGTACAAAACAAGAAGTTGTTATCCCTCTGTACAGACAGTTGGTGAGACCCCATCTGGAGGACTGCATGCAGTTATTGAAACCCCATCTCTGCAAGGACATAGACAGGATGGAGGCAGTCCAGAGGAGGGCAACTAAAATGGTGCAGAGTCTGCACCAGAAACCATACTAAGAGAGACTAAAGAAGCTTAATATGTATACCCTTGAGGAAAGGAGGGAGTGGAGGGACATGATAGAAACTTTCAAGTACCTCAAGGGAATCAACAAAATCCAAGAGGGTAGCATCTTACAGAAAAAGAGATGTGCAAAAACAAGAGGGCACAATTTGAAGATAGAGGCGGGATGGCTCAGGGGCAATGTGAGGAAGTATTTTTTCAAGGACAGGGTGGTGTATGGCATTCCTGAAGAGTTTGTGGGTTTAAAACAGTAAGGGAATCCAAGAATATGTGAGAGAGACATAAGGCATTACAGTGGGGGATAGGAGGAAGTAGGCTGTTGGTCAACTAGGATCTGCAGCTTATCCAATAAGTAGGGAAATGGGCAGACTGGGTGGGCCAAGTGGTCCTTATCTGCTGTCAAAGTCTATTTTTTTATGTATCTAAACTTCATTCCATGCCCCCCATGTTCTGGTGCTCCTCCTTCTTTGAAAAAGACTCCCCTTCTGCACGTTGCTCACCCTGTGAAGTATTTTATAGATCTCAATTATTGCCCGTCTCACTCTCTTCTTCTCAGGATAGTATATGTTGAGCTCCTACAGTCTCTCCTCATATGACTACTCTTTCAACCCCCACACCATTTCAGTAGCCTTCTTCAGGACTGCTTTCACCCTACTGATGTACCTGTGCAGATGTGGCCTCCAGAACTGGATACAATACTAGAGTTGGGGTCTCATATGTGAGTGATACAAAGGCAGCACCACTTCCCTTCTCCTGCTAGAGATCCCCTTTCCTATGCATCCCAGTATCTGACACACCTTACCTACTGCCCAGTCACACTGCCTTGCCACCTTGAGATTATTGGATATGATCACTCCAAGGTCCCTGTCTTGCTTGGTAACTCTAAATACCTCCCACCATCTTACATACAGCCTCTGGGTTACCCAATCTCAGGTGCATAACTGGAACGTTTTGTCATCGAATGCCAGCTGCCACTCCCTAAACCACTCCTCTAGTTTCCCCAGATGTCTTTGCATTTTCTCCGTCCTCTCCTGGGTGTCCACCCTCTTGCAGATTTTTGTGTTATCTGACGAGACACACCTACCCCTCAAAGCTCCTCAGCAATGTCACTTATGAAAACATGGAAGACTACCGAGCCCAGAATTACACACATACACAGATACACAGAAATGTAATGGCAGAGAAAGGCCCCATGGCCCATCTAGTCTGCCAGCACCCTACCTTCCCCCTTCTGTTATGCTTTCACCCTCTTTTCCCAGTCCCTTAAATCTATCCCAAGCCCTCTTGAACCCCTCCACTGTTTCAGCTGCCACTACCTCCTCCAGCAGCTTGTTCCAGGCCTCCACCACCCTCTCCATGAAAAACTGCCCCCTGACATTACCTTTGTATTGCCCGCCTTCCAGTTTGAGACTACGTCCCCTCGTGTTCGCTGCCTTCTTCAGTTTGAACAAGCTATCAGCCTCCACCTTATTTATTCCCTTCAGATACTTAAAGGCCTCAATCATGTCCCCCCTCTCCCTCTTAGTCTCCAGAGGGTACAAATTCAGCCCTCTCAATCTTCTCTCATAGGGTACATCCTGCATCCCTCGTACCATTTTGGTTGCCCTTCTCTGTACCCTCTCCATCAACTCAACATCTCTTCATAGATGAGGCCTCCAGAACTGCACCCCATACTCCAGATGCGGCCTGACCATGGTTCTGTATAATTGCATTAGCACCTCCCTCTTCTTGCTATTAAAACCCCTCACAATGCAGGCCAACATTCCATTTGCCTTTCCCTCCGCCTTACTACACTGGCTGCCCACCTTGAGGTTACATGATACCATGATCCCAACGTCCCTTTCTGTTTTCTACTCCTTAATCACCACCCCCCAAAGGAGCAAGTTTCCCTCCCTATTCCTCCTCCCCAGGTGCATCAGCGAGCAGTTTTGTGCATTAAACTTCAATTTCCAGGTGTCAGATCACCTCTCCAGCCTCTCCAGGTTGCACCTCATTGCTTGCACCCCACTAGGTGACTCCACCTTATTGCAGACCTTTGTATCATCTGCGAACAGGCACACCCATCCCTTCAGACCCTCTGCTAGGTCACTAAAATATATATTAAAGAGTATCGGTCCTAGCACTGACCCCTGTGGCACCCCACTTGTCACCGCCCGTTCCCTGGAATGTGTCCCATTTACCACCACCATCTGACTCCTTCCCTTCAACCAGTTTTCCACCCACCTGGTGATCCTGTGGTCCACCCCTAGTCTGTCCAGCTTATGCACCATTCCACCATTCGGAATGGTGTCAAAGGCTTTATTGAAATCCAGATAGGCCATGTCCACCGCTCCTCCCTGTGTCACCCCATCGAAAAACTCTATCAGGTTAGTCTGACAGGACCTTCCCTTGGTGAAGCCATGCTGCCTGTCATCCTGCATGCCATTCATCTCCAAGTATTCTATCAACCTGATCTTAAGTGATGTTTCCATTACCTTCCCCACCACTGAGGTAAGACTAATAGGACAGTAGTTTTTGACCTCGTCCTTCCACCCCCCCTCTTATGTAGTGTGACCACCTCAGCTCTCTTCCAGTCCATTGGCACCACCCCTGTGACCAAGGACAAGTTAAACAGCCTCACTAGATGAGGCGCCAGTTCATCCTTAACCTCCTTGAGAACCCTTGGGTGTATTCCATCAGGCCCCATTGCCTTGTCCACCCTAAGACTACCCAGCTCTTCCTTTACTCCTTCAGCTGTGAATTCTGCCACACCCACCTGCCTGTGGCTGTCACACTCCCCACCATGTCCTTGTCCCCTACCCTCTCTTTCTTCCATGAAGATTGAGGCGAAATAGCTATTTAATGCCTCTGCTTTTTCAAAGTCCCATTCCAGTATTGTTCCACTTTCCCCTTTAGCCTTCCAATCCCATGCTGTGCCCTCCTCCTTTCTCCAACGTACCTAAAGAAGGTTTTGTCCCCCTTTCTTGCCTGCTTCGCTATCCACTCCTCAGTGGCTTCCTTTGCCCTCCTTATCTTTTGCCCAACCTCCTTTCTTTTTTCCCTGTAGGTTTCCCTGTCCTCATCCTTTTGTGTCCTCCTGTAACTCTTGAATGCTGTAGTCTTCTTCCTGACTCCTAATGCCACCTCTCTAGTGAACCATAGAGGTCTTTTCTGTCTTCTGTTCTTTCTTACCCTTCTTATACATGAGTCCATGGCTTTAAATACCCCTCTCTTGATGGCTGCCCATAATTCCTCCACCCCCTGCACATCCCCTATCCTCAACATTTCTTCCCTAAGTACCTTCCTCATTTCATGAAAGTCAGCCTTTCTGAAGTCCATTACCTTGGTTCTCATCCTAACCCTCTCCCTGGCCACTCTCACCCCGAACCTGACAGCCCTGTGGTCACTGGTGCCAAGCTCTTCCCCCACCTCCACCTCCTCCACACTGTCCCCATTTGTGAGGACCATATCCAACAGGTTTACACCCCTAGTGGGCTTACTGACCCTTTGCTGCAGGAATATGCCCTGAAGAGCCTCTAACATGCCCCTGCTCCTTGCAGAAGTTGCTGTCTGGGCCTCCCAGTTGATGTCTGGAAGGTTTAAGTCCCCAAGTAGCACAATTTCCCCTTTCTGTACCATCCTCGCTACTGATTCAACAAAGTGTCTATCTCCTTCCTCCCCCTGCATAAGATGCCTATAGACTACCCCAACACGCAGGTTTTCCCCCTGTCCCTTGTCTAGGGTGATCCACATTATCTCTGTTTCTCCCTCCTCATCCTGCCCTTCCATGGCCCCAATCCCTTCCCTGACAGATAACGCCACCCCTCCCCCACTCCCCTCCCAATCTTTCCTACACAAATGATACCCTGGGATCACTGTCTCCCAGACGCGTGGCTCATTCCACCAAATCTCACTCACTGCTACAATGTCTAGGTTCTCCTCCATCATGATGGCCTCCAGTTCTCCTATTTTGTTCCCTAGGCTCCTGGCATTTGCAACCAAAGCCCTCCAACATTGATCCCTGTGATACTCCATGGGTCACTCCCATGTCCTCTAAGTAACTAACATTTACTTCCACCCTCTGCCTCCTATATTTCAACCAGTTGGATACACTGCTCTCCACCTTCTCCCTCACCTTCAGACTGTTATGTTTCTTCATTAGCTTTCTATGTAGTATGGTGTAGAAGACCTTACTGAAGTCCAGATAGGCTACATCCACTGCCCTGCCTGCTCCACCTCCCAAATAATGAGTCAAAGAAATTGAAATCTGGTATGTCATGCATCATTGCCAACTAAACATTAAAAACATTAGTCAACTCTGTTATACCATTCAAATGTTGCTGGGTTCAAAAGTACCACTCTTTTTGCAAACAGACTTCAGTGTCAGTTTGTCTCTTATTAGAAGTTTCTTTCTGTGTCTCTTACTAAACTGTATTGACAGAGTAAAGATTGCTCATGCTGAGAAAACAGTCCAGTGTGTGAGTGATCAGTAGTGGAAAAGACAACCAGTGGAAGAACAAAATAGTCACTTTCCCCTCACAGAGCCAGCAGTGATATTAAGTGTCCCTTGTAGCATTATTAGTACAATGATACTGGGGATCATAGTTTTCTTTACAGTATCGCCACCTTTAAAAACATTATTATGTTCATTTCTAATACAGTACACTCCAGGTAGGGGGGACGTAATTAAATGGGATGCCGAACTAAGTGATTAAGTGGGATGTCCTGTCTGGAACCAATTGTACCTTTCAATTGTAAATGCAGTCTTTCATGCTTCGAAGGTATGTTCATAATGCTGTATTCTGCCTTAATGGGATGGACACGCTCCTTAACTACCTGTTTAGTGGATAGAGCTGATCACTTCTTGATCACTTTCTAAACACCTTTACAGTGCTTTCATTCACCTAATGTTATCACTTCATTACCTTACTATCTACAGTGTTTAAATACAAAACTGGGGCTTATCTGATCAGATCATCTGTAAGGTTATCAGACTCATACTGCATGTACGATGGCACTTCTGAGGAATGAGCTATTACTGGCAGACAGAGTTATAGTGTTGGAGACATGCCAACAAGCTTCTTCTCTTCTGTGTGAGTCTGGCAAGCAGTGAGAAATGCAAGCTCATAGTCACTGGCAAGAGTAAATGACCTAGATGCCTGCCCAATAACACAACTATATTACCAGAGGTGTAGACCAGCTTCTGTAGCACCTGGTTATCCTCTGCAATCTTTCTTGAATGGCCATTGTGCTGGGAGAGTGAACTGTGCTGAGCAAGGTACAAAATCATACAGTTTGTAGACAATTGTATCATCTTCTCCCATGAACTAAACAGACATCTGGGATATATCAAGGTCACCCCCCTTCCCACAACACAACAGCATAGTCAGGTTGCAAACCGGCAGAGGCTGCTCAAAATTAAATACTCCGGGCAAAAGCAGACACTAACTGAAGCAAATCAGATAATAATCACTGACTTCTTTCAAGTCCTTGAGTGTACAGACATAAAGAAATAAAAAAAAAATGTTTTATTTCATTCATTCAAATAAAAGCATTTTTAATTAGAGAAAGACTGAATAAACAAATAACACGGTAGTAAGCAGTGAATTCTCCATGGTCTGCTTTTTTCTTGCTGTTTGCATTTAATATCACATTCACTGAGCACCAGAGCACTTGAACTTCATTTTAAATTGACTGACATTTGAATGAGATTATATTAAATCCACAGGGAAACCTTGTTTAAATGGCTCGCACTGCATTAGGTGAGTGCTCACTGTTAAAATGTCTTACAGCACCGTAATAGATAGTTGCTCACTGTTTAAAAAGTGTGCACTGCATTAGGTGATTGCTCGTTGTTTAAATGGCTTGGACTGCATTAGGTGATTGCTCACTGTTGAAATGACTAGCACTGCATTAGGTGACTGCTCACTTTAAATGGCTTTAACTGTAATATGTGATTGCTCACTGTTTAAAGGCTTGCACTATGTAAGCATTAATCACTGACAGAGGCCGGCTCTACCGGTGGATTAATGCCCGGGTTGGGCTGGGGTTGGTGCACAAGGCTGCAGGCCAAATGCTTCCAACCACCCACCGGGCATCAAACACCTGGTAGAGCCCGACGCTGGAGGTGATTAATGCACTTGTAACATGGGCGCAACATTATGGCTTTCCGATTGTGTGTGTCATCTTGGTTGATAACAGCGTTAAAGATCGACGCTGACATTCAGTAATGTAGGAAACACACTCTGCTTCGTTACACAACATTTGTTTACATTACGATTTGTTCTCCACTACACATAGACATTTTAACACTTCTCAAGTTTACACCATGATTAGTCTCCCACTACCATAGCACATGAAATCGAAGCGTTCAGTGTCTCAGAATTCGGTTTTGACACTGCATGCCTGCAAAATTCTAGTCTGTCTTTCACTGCCGCTGTGCTTCATTTGCATAGTTTTGTCTCTTTCCATTACTCTTTCCACTATACCTTTCACGTCCATTGCCCCGTTAGTAATCGTCCACGGATCGCACTATTCACTTCAGTCTGCTGAACCCGGGCGTACCTATGCAGTTCTGCATATGACAAAGTCCTGCAGACGTTGGCACAATCTACAGTGTTAAATGGCGGTGTAGTACTGATATTTCTATCTGTGTCCTACTGCTGCACAGGGCTTCTGCTTAGCGCACTGTGGGATCTCCGACCACATCATTCGCATCCCAGTGCTGCACCGTGTGGCAACCAGTGGTACAGCGCTAGCGGGCTCTACTGTTAGATTAGCACTCTAGACACTTTAGGTACTACACAAGCGCGCTCTACTGGTGGGTTAATCACCGCTCGTTTTTGGTCACATGATGCGTCTGCACCAGTCTCGAGTATCTATTTGCCTCCCATCTTTAGAGCCATGTTACAAATCAAGTTATTGTTCACTGTCTAAAGGCATGCACTGTATTAGGTTATTGCTCACTGTTAAAATGGCTTGCACTGTATTAGGTGATTGCTCACTGATTAATGGCTTGCACTGCATTAGGTTATTGATCACTGTTTAAATGGTTTGCACTGTATTAGGTGATTACTCATTGTTTAAATGGCTTGCACTGCATTAGGTTATTGCTCACTGTTAAAATGGCTTGCACTGTATTAGGTGATTGATCACTGTTTAAATGGCTTGCACTGCATTAGGTAAGTGCTCACTGTTTAAATGGCTTGCAGCACTGTATTAGATAGTTGCTCACTGTTTAAAGAGTGTGCACTGCATTAGATGATTGGTCATTGTTTAAATGGCTTGCACTGTATTAGGTTATTGCTCACTGTTGAAATGACTAGCACTACATTAGGTGATTGCTCACTTTAAATGGCTTTAACTGTAATATGTGATTGCTCACTGTTTAAACTCTTGCACTATATCAGGTGATTGTTCACTGTCTAAAGGCTTGCACTGTATTAGGTTATTGCTCACCGTTTAAATGGCTTGCACTGTATTAGGTGATTGCTCACTGTTTAATGGCTTGCACTACATTAGTTTATTGCTCACTGTGTAATGGTTTGCACTGTATTAGGTGTTTGCTCACTGTTTAAATGGCTTGTACTGCATTAGGTGATTACTCACTGTTTGAATGGTGTGCACTGCATTAGGTTATTGCTCACTGTTTAAATGGTTTAAACTGTATTAGGTGCTTGCTCACTTGTTTAAATGGCTTGTACTGCATTAGGTGATTGTTCACTGTTTAAATGGCTTGCACTGCATTATGTGATTGTTCACTGTTTAAATGGCTTGCACTGCATTAGGTGACTGCTCACTATTTAAATGGCTTGTACTGCATTAGGTGCTTGCTCACTGTTTAAATGGCTTTCACTGCATTAGGTGATTGCTCACTATTTAAATGGTTTGCACTGTATTAGGTTATTGCTCACTGTTTAAATGGTTTAAACTGTATTAGGTGCTTGCTCACTTGTTTAAATGGCTTGTACTGTATTAGGTGCTTGCTCACTGTTAAAATGGCTTGCACTGCATTAGGTGACTGCTCACTATCTAAATGGTTTGCACTGTATTAGGTGATTGCTCACTGTTTAAATGGTTTAAACTGTATTAGGTGCTTGTTCGCTGTTTAAATGGCTTGTACTGTATTAGGTGCTTGTTCACTGCTTAAATGGCTTGTACTGCATTAGGTGCTTGCTCACTGTTTAAATGGCTTTCACTGCATTAGGTTATTACTCACTTTTTAAATGGTTTGCACTGCATTAGGTGATTACTCACTGTTTGAATGGTGTGCACTGCATTAGGTTATTGCTCACTGTTTAAATGGTTTAAACTGTATTAGGTGATTGCTCACTGTTTAAATGGCTTGTACTGCATTATGTGACTGCTCACTATTTAAATGGTTTGCACTGTATTAGGCAATTGCACACTGTTTAAATGATTTGCCCTGTATTAGGTGATTGCTCACAGTTTAAATGGCTTGTACTGTATTAGGTTCTTGTTCACTGTTTAAATGGCTTGTACTGCATTAGGTGCTTGCTCACTATTTAAATGGTTTGCACTGTATTAGGTGATTGTTCACTGTTTAAATGGTTTAAACTATTAGGTGCTTGCTCACTTGTTTAATTGGCATGTACTGCATTAGGTGCTTGCTCACTGTTTAAATGACTTGTACTGCATTAGGTGATTGTGCACTGTTTAAATGGTTTGCCCTGTATTAGGTGATTGCTCACAGTTTATGTGGCTTGCTCAGCAGTATGTGATTGCTTACTCTTTAAATGGCTTGTACTGCATTAGGTGCTTGCTCACTATTTAAATGGTTTGCACTGTATTAGGTGATTGTTCACTGTTTAAATGGTTTAAACTATTAGGTGCTTGCTCACTTGTTTAATTGGCATGTACTGCATTAGGTGCTTGCCCACTGTTTAAATGGCTGGCACTGCAGTAGGTGATTGCTCACTGTTTAAATGGTTTGCACTGAATTAGGTGATTGCTAATTTTTAGGGCTGTGGTTGTAGCCTACAGCCCTATTGGGATCGGATCATAGCTCTAAAAATGGCTGACCATAGACCCTGCAATTGGACCTTTAAAAGTATCCTTTCAAAAGCCCAACTGAGCTTGTACCCCTCTATCATGATCGGCCACTACGGAATAACAGCTGCAATATTTCAGCTGTTACCTCTGCATTCCGGTGCATGAAATGTGCATATGTGACTCGCCTGCATGCTGAGTTCAGCTGTCACCATCATGTGAATGACAAAATGCCCTTCACTGCAACTGAGCATGAGTGAATGTTACGCATGCACAGTTGTGGTGCCTCCACCAGCTCTGCTGAATTCTTTGCCCCCACCAATTCAAGTGGCACACTGGGAGCCCACCCCAGTTTGCCTACCTTTTTTGTTTCTTTCCCCCACTCTCCAATGACATCGGGTGCCCAATTCCCATGTTGGCATCCTGCACAACCCCCCCAGTTATGTGGCACACTTGGAGCCCACCCAAGTGTGCCCAAATGTTTATTTTTTTTCCTGTTTCCTGTAAACAAGAAAATGGTCCCTCATTGTCACTCCACTCATTTTTTGTTTTTTTCCCTGTAAAAAAGGAAACTGTCCCTTGTCGTCAGTCTAGACCCCTCCCCCATCCCCAGCCTTCCACTGACATCCCACCTCCACACACACACCCTTACCCCATACTTACCTCCAGAGGTTGGCACCGTCTTCTTTTCTGGATCAGGACACATCTACACTCTTTAAAGTTAATCAGCGAACTGAAGAATCAAAGATGAGTGTGCTATAATGCCATTCAATGGGGGTTTCAACTTATGCAGATAAATCAGCCACTTTTTAAAACTTTTGCCCCAAAGTTTCAACATGGGGCTCTTTGGACCCCACCTCATGAAAACTGTCATTTTGTGACTCAGTTATGAAAGGTGATTTTGTGGTCACCGCACGGAATCACCTTTCGGGACAGATTCACAAAATGACAGTGCCACTGTTCATGAGGTATGGTCCCAAAAAGCCAATGTTGCAAATCTGGTGAAAAAGTTCCAAAAAATGACTGCATTATGAACGTACATTGCACAGTTTCTATGCGTGCTTCTAACTTTGCCAATTTTTAATGATTTCACTCCACATTTTAAACATTGCAATTTTTGCACACCTCCTTCAAAACAGTAGAGCTGTAATTTTCCACAACCTGCCCAAAATATATTTTTAAACCTGTGGCACAGAATAACACATTCACTCTGCAAAATCACCTTTCAGGACAAGTGAACAAAATGACACTGGCACTCTTTATGAGGAGGGGTCCCAAAAAGGCCATGCTGAAAATTTAGTGCAATGCCTCTAAAAAATGGCCACATTACACGTGGAAATTGAATAATACCTACGCACATGTGTAACTTTGGTCACGTTCTAAAAATGGCCACATTACACATGGGTGTTGAATAATTCCTACACACATGTGTAACTGTGTTCACTTGGTAGCCCTTTACAGCCCTATCAGCTCTAGCTAGAGTTTGTTTAAATGGCTTGCACTGTATTAGGTGATTGCTCACTGTTTAAATGGTTTGAACATCATTAGGTGATTGCTAATTGTTTAAATGGTTTGCACTGCATTCAATCAATCAATCAATCAAAAACTTTATTTAACAAGGCATTTCATCCTTGAGCAAGCTCATTTGCAAGATGCTCCTGGGCAGAAAACATACAAGTAACGACAAAGACTGATAATTACAAATGCCAGTTATATAAAGGTACTGCGTATTTACACATGGAGGGAGTTCAGTGATGAAAATTATAATGATAACTAGATACAGTGATTATAAGGGAATTTGGCAGGATGGGGAGGGGGATGATGGACTAGGGAAACAGCTTCAGAGAGAGAGCTGCTATAGGAGCTAGGAGAGACAGGGGAAAAGAAGGAAGTACTGGTGCTGGTGAAGTTAGAGCTAAGGTTGCCAATAGCCAGGGCGGAAGAATGGCAAGGTACTTATAAGTTTACCTGAGGCAGGCACAGGTATCCCTTAGATAGTGAGCGAGCAGTATTTTGAAAGTGTGGGGCCCAAGCAAGGAGGCCAATTTTAGGGTCTTTTGGACTGTGTTCCATAGAGAGGGAAGAGAGCAGTAGATGGCGGCTGAACCATGCCATGTCTTTATTCTAGGTACCTTGAAGATTACCAGAGCAAGTCTTCTCAGGCCATATGACCCCTGAGCTTTCACAAAAAGGTTAGTGATATAGGTAGGCAATTGATCAGTTAGGGGCCCCATAAAACCAAAGGAGAGGATTTCTTTGCCTCCAAATCGAGAGGGAGGACCAGCCCAGCAACTCATATAGAAGGCAGTGATGAGTGCATAGGGGTAAGTGCAGGATGAACCATAAGGCACGATGGTAGAGAGTATCTAATTTATTCAAGATCACAATGGGACAATGGCTATAGAGAAAGTCTGTGTAGTTAATCATAGGAAGGAAGCTCATTTGGACTAGTCTGTTCCTGGCTTCTAGTATAAGCAAGTGTCTGATATGAAAGAAGACACCTAGTCATTGCCTTCTTTTTCTCTAAAGCTCGGTCAAGTGGGTCGTAAAGCTTAGCCTGTTGTTTAACCAGAATCCCAAGTACTTGAACTTGTCCACAGTTTCCAGTGGTTCAATTAGTAGTGTGTGAATCTGGGGGTTTGTCAAGGCACTGTGGCATGGGAGAGATGGGGTGAGATAATCACAGTGCTCCCATATCTACGGGGATTCCCATATTTTATGGGGATTTATAGCGAAAAACGGGCTACGGGGAGGAAATCTGTATTTTCCTCAATCTACGGGGTTTGTTGCCAGTGCTACGGGGAGGGGGACAGAGGCACACTAAAATTGGCCGTCTGAGACTCCGAGTCTCACAGAGAGCGAGAGTAGTCTCTGATTGGTGCCTTCCAGCCTCTCATGCTGTGATCACGTGCCCCTGAGACTCCTGGGAGCTGCGTGATCATGTGCTAGGAGCATCTGGTGATGCAGCTCAAATTTAAGAGCCACGCCTGCCCCCCATGGCTCCAGGCTGGCTTGACTGCCCAACAGTACCCGATGAGGCTAGCCACTGAGCCCCCTACTATAAACACAGCCGGTGACCGCGGAAGTTTAAATTGAGTCTGAGCTCAGAGCGGACAGCAGCGAGTCGTGGAGTCGAGGCGTAATCACGAGATCATCCGCACTCAGCAAAGGAGAAATAGTTCACCCCACACCATGGGATCGATCCGAGAGTCACAGCGGACCAGAACTGGTTATTTGTTTACTTTCCAGCCGCAGGGAGAGCAGTATTTGCCAGCAAGTGGTGGACACAGCGGGAGCAGTCGGAACTGTACTGAGGCAGGTAAAAAGTTCATGTAACTGGTACATCTAAATCTAACATGCTGGAATGGTTAAGGATAAAAAATACAATGTTACTGTCTTTGTCTTCTCAAAAATGTTTCTTATCTCGCAGTTATTACAAGATGCATGACCCCTAGATCAGAACTTTGAAATCCAACTCCGCCAAGAAACCACAAAACAGAACAATGTTGTTAGTTAACTTTTTTTATTCTACCGGCTTTATCATGGTATATCCTGCATTTAAAACTATGCTATAAGGCTAAGCAAACAGTGCAGCTGAGTTTTGTATTTAAAAAAATGATACTTGCTGTCTTCTTTCTGTGTACACGCTTTTTTCACATACAGTAGGTCCTTTAAAATAGGAAACCTAAGCAGACAGAATATGTGGTGTAGTGATTTTATTTACCATCCTAGTGATGCCAATAGCAATAATAAATTGGCGGGGGCATACAGGAAAACCTACAGGGATTTCATCAAGGTTTTACAGGGAAAATACAGGAAAAATGAGGGACTGCTACAGGAAAATGCTTGGGCTGATCTGGGAGCACTGTGAATCATGGCTTTTGTTTTTTTTGTGTTAAGTAGTAGCTTAAGCTTTAGCAGATTATGCTGAAGGGTGATAACATCCTGTTGGAGTTCCTTATGGGTGGTTTCAGAGGGGGATCTAGAGGTATAAAGAACCCTATCATTGGCAAATAGATGTACATTAGATGGACGGATGCTGGCATTAATATTGTTAATGTAGATTGCAAAGATCATAGGGCCCAAGACAGATCCCTGTGGCATGTTCCTAGGGAGAGTTTTCAAAACAGACAAGTAGCCCTTAGTTTTTATTTGTTGTATTCTGTTGGTAAAATAGAACTCGAACCATTGTATTGCAGTACTATCCAGGCCAATCCTACTCAAAATGGTGAGCAGGATGTTATGAGCCACAGAATCAAAGGCCTTGCTAAGGTCTACGAAGAGGGCATAAATATGTTTTTTTGCGTCAACAGCAGTTTTATTGTTTATTGATAAATATCAGATAACACTAGTTTGCCAGTCATTAGACACTTTGGCAAGGGCAGATCCATGCTATGCTCAAGTCTAAAACCTGATTGGACTGGATTTAGTAAGTGTTCAAAGTCAAGGTACTATCTAAGCTGTGAGCTGATGATTTTTTCCAATATTTTAGAAAGAACTGGCAGAAGTGAAATAGTCCAGTAATTATTCAGATCAGATGTGTCGCTAGATATAAAGAGGGAGAATGATATGAGTCATTTTCCAAAGGGATGTATCTCACCACACATCAGGAAGCAATTAAATAGGTGGTCCTAGGTGGTTCACACCTGCGCTCCTCTTCGTATTCAGGGTCAGTAGGAGGTCCTCGACTTGTTTGAAGGAGACTGGGTGAAAGCTAAACAAAGGATGGTTCAGGCTGGTGGGAGCATCAGGACTTGGGCCATAGGTAGCGCCACTGTAAACTATGAGCTTACTGACAGGGGAAGCATCAAAAGCTAGGCTAGCTGTAGCAAAATGATTGTTAAGCTGTTCAAGGATGTCTGCCTTGTCAGTTTAAGTAGTAACGTTGGTTATGATCATGGCAGACAGGGGGGAGGCTGGTGAATAACCTTCGACCTCTTTGAGGATTTTCCAGAATTTGGCAGAGCTGTCTATGTTTTCCTCAAGGGCAGTTTGGAGAAACTGGGCTTTTCAGATCTAATGAATTTGGTACAGGCATTCCATTCTACACAATAGACTGGCAGTCAGTATCTAACTTTGTTTTTCTTGCCCTTTCCCACAGAACATCTCTGTCTCTGAGGACTTTCTTTAAAGAGGAAGTGAACCAAGCAGGGGATATTTTCCTAGTTTTGATCTTCCTAATGGGACCATGTTTATCTATGAGCCCCAGTAAAATATTTTGGAAAATGTTATAGGCCTCTGTGATAGTATGGACCAGATAAAAATCCTGCCAGATAATGTTGCCAAGATATGTTAGAAAGAAAGTTGGGCAGAAGATTTTTAAACATGTTTTCAGTTTAAATGAGGAGGAAGATGACTAGGTGGGGACTTAATACTGGCTATAGCACAATGATCAGTTAGAGCACTATGACAGAACCCTGCGAGGGAGATATTGTGGCATTAGGTGATTGCTCACTGTTAGTTGTTTTAACCAGGACTAAATCCTTGTTTAAATGGCTTGCACTGCATTGGGTGATTGCTTACTGTTTAAATAGTTTGCACTGTATTAGGTGATTGCCCACTGTTTAAATGGTTTGCACTGTAGTAGGTGACTGCTCACTGTTTAAATGGTTTGCACTGCATTAGGTGGTTGCTAAATTTTAGGGCTGTGGGCAGAAACTACAGCCCTATTTGGATTGGATTGTAGCTCTAAAAATGGCTGATTGTGGAACCTTCTGTTGGACTTTTGGAAATATTCATCTGAAAGCCCAGCAGAGCTTGTACCCCTCCACCATGATCGGCCACTACGGAAAAACAGCTGCACTTTTTTGGCTGTTACTTCCACATTCTGGTGCATGAGCTGCACACATGCGACTCGCTCACATGCGCAGTTCAGCTGGTGCCATCTTGTGAATGGCAAAATGCCATTCACTGCAATTACGCATGAGTGAGTGTCATGCATGCGCACTTGTGGTGGTACCACCAGCTCTGCAGCATTCTGTGCCCCCATCCCCAACTTATGTGGCACACTGGGAGCCCACCCCAGTGTACTTGCCTTTTTTGGTTTCTTCCCCCCATCCACTACCGACATCAGGGTGCCCAATCCCAGTGTCAACATCCTGCACCCCCCCCCAGTTATGTGGCACACTTGGAGCCCTCTCCAGTGTGCCAAAATGTTTTGTTTTCCAGATTCCTGTAAAGAAGAAAATGGTCTCTCGTTGTCGCTCCAGTTCCCCTCCCCATCCCCATCCTGCCACTGAGCACCCACCTCCCCACAACCCTCCTTACCCCATACTTACCTCCGGAGTTCAGCACCGTCTTCTTCTCTGGACCAGGACCTGTCTGCACTCTTCAAAGCTGAACTGCAAACTGAAGCATCTAAGGTAAGCATGCTATAATGCCATTCAATTGGGTTTTCAACTTATGCTGATGAATCAGCCATTTTTTGGAATTTCTGCCCCAAATTTTCAACATGGGGTTCCTGGGACCCCACCTCATGAAAACTGTGCTTTCATTTTGTTACACGGTCATGAAAGGTGATTTCATGATTGCTGTGCAGAATCACCTTTCAAGACCAATTCACGATATGACAGTGCCACTGTTCATGAGGTGGGGTCCCAAAAAGCCCATGTTGCAAGTCTGGTGAAAAAGTCTCAAAAAATGACTGCGCTACAAGCTTGCTTTGTACAGTTTCTACACACATGTCTAACCTTGCCAGTTTTTAATATATTTACTCCAAGTTTTCAATATTGCCATTTTTGCACACCTCCTTCTAAATAGCTCAGCTGTCATTTTCCACAACCAGCCCACAACATGTTTTCACAGCTGTGGCACAGAATAGTACGTTCGCTCTTCGAAATCACCTTTCAGGACATTTGAACAAAATGACACTGGCACTCCGGAAGGGTTCCAAAAAGGGCATTTTGAAAATTTGGTGGAACACCTCAAAAAAATGGTCAAGTTACACGTGGGTGCTGAATAATACCTATGCACACATGTAACTTTGGTCACTTGCTAAAAATGGCCACATTACACACTAGTGTTGAATAATTCATACGCACCTGTGTAACTTTGGTCTCTTGGTAGCTCTTCACAGCCCTATCAGCTCTGGCTAGAACTTGTTTAAATGGCTTGCACTGTATTAGGTGATTGCTCACTGTTTAAATGGTTTGCACTGCATTAGGTGATTGCTCACTGTTTAAATGGCTTGCACTGCATTGATTGCTCACTGTTGAAAAGCTGTTGATTGCAATAACAATGGTGGCCGTATATCTCTAAGATGGAGTGTGTGACACAGAGATCTTGTACCGATGTAAGTTGACACATTGGCTGGTACTTCTTTGTGCTCCTTGGTAATAGTCTTAACTACAAAGGGGCTTTAACTCATCACCTTGCAGCCTTTCTCTTTGCCATATGATAAAATTAATTCTCACTGTGGTCAGACCACAGCTCAGGAATTGTATCAGTAAGACAACATCTGCCCCAACACAAAAATCTCCCCTCCAGGAAGTAAGTGTAAATTGCAGTGCAATTAGAACTTCTTTATTTTGTACATGTGCTTGCACAAATGACCCAGTTTCCTTTCAACACTATGCCAAATGTTTTATACATATGTGTAATTGTGGGTGGGGCTTAGTTCAAAATGTAGCCTTTTCTTACATCTACTGCATATAATCTATGTTTTTGACCAGACGTTGCTTATAAGATTTGTTCACTTCTTACTACCTCTAGCAAGATCTCTGAGGCAGGCTCCTTTGGTGGAGACCATTAAGAGGGACCTGAAAACCTATCTGGTCAGGCAAGCTTTTGACTGGAATTACCCCCAATTTGTTTTAGCTATCTGCTGATTGATTTTCACACTTTTAGTGTTATATGTATTTACTGATTGTGTTTGGATTCTGTGTTTTATGATGCACAGCGCTCAGTGCCCCCAGAATTGGGCTCCTAATACATAAACTACTACTACTACTGCCTTGAGTGCTTTTTGAAGTCTCAGATTGTCATTGCTTGATCTTGATGCAAAATGGCACCTGGGCAAAACTGAGTAAATGCAGTTTATGTCGATCAAGGACCAGGAATAAATGTCCATTGCTGGTTCTATGTCATAATGGCAATCACCAAATAGCGATCATCATTACAGCCAGTACACATCGCCAAAAAAAAAAAAATGGCGATGTACACTCCCAGTGAGGATACACTGGTGAAAACAAGCTATGGATTCTCAACTCCAGGTTGGTGCATGTTGACGAGAGGGAGAAACTTGTAAAAAGAAAATATACTCCCACATGTAAAACACAAAAAGCTGTACCCTTCTCCAACCCCAAACTCTGCACCCTCCCCACTGTAGCCAGCTACCCTAACCACTATACCACATGGCTAGCTTGGCATCCTCATGCCACGCTACCTCCCACATACCTTGTCTATTATCCCTCATCTTCCATTCTCCATGCTGTTCTTCTATTTGCCCTGCTGTTCTCTCCTCACTACCATTTCAGGCTGGCTGAAATTTAGTCACTCATATCCAAGTCACTAAGTTTCAAGTCACCCTTTTCAGGGGATACCTCCATGACTCAAGTTTCCAAACGTGACTTAGCCAGGACCGAGCCTATGTAATCTCTCTTCTTGCATAATAGCATTATTTTACCTTGCGAATGGCCAAGCATGTGATCTTTCAGCAGCTGTAGTGAAAGATGGACTGAACTTTTACAATCTGCACTATTTAATGTCTACCCCATATTGTAGTAAGCAGATTTCTATAACAAAGCAGGCTCAAAAAGAATATAGATACCATGGTATGCTGTGCATCCAAAGTAAAGCATCCATTTGGAGCTACTAGTTGGTGCCTGTGCACTGATTAGCCTTATTAGGTTGGGTTATACAGCATAGGGATAGCCTGCTCACTCCAGCTAAACTATTTGTATAGTCCAATGAGACAGTTCAGCCATGTGGATGCTAAGTAAGCATAATGCATGACAGAGGAGGGCTCTACTAGGAAATTAATGCCCAGTTGGGGGGTTGGGGCCAAGGCCGAAGGTTGAGTGCCTGCAACCACCAACAGGGCATTAATTCCCTGAAGCCCCACTCTGAGTGCACTAATGTGCTTGTAACATGGCAAGCGCTACAACAAGGAAGTGTTATGCTTCTAGTTTGAAAAAAAAAACTCAGACAGCAATGCTAGTTTGAGTTACTTGTTTTTAGTCTGAAAAATGTGTAGTGCAACGTGTCGCATCTTTCAATATTGTGACTGCTAGGAATTAACTATTAAGATTCCTGCTCTTTACTGTGCTCTAACAAACTATATAACAAACATTTTAATTCTGAATGGTAGTTATTTAATAAACATGCTCGCAGCTTCTTGTTTATTCAGTGCTTTGTGGCACAAAGGATTCTGGGTGACAGTATCAACATATTCCTCGCTAGTAAAATGTCCCCTCGGAGACTGTTACAATGCATAAGCATCTTTCTTTCTTATTGCGGTGCCTGTAGTGTTTTATTTTCAAACCTTTGACCTCGGCTCTTTCACTGCGAGTTTCATTGCCCTCCAAGAGTTACTGATGGCCAGCGTGGCTGCTGCTGCACTTGTTGTGCTCGTCCTGCTTTCTGCACATCACGGCCGCCCAGCTTATGGAAGGTAAGGCTCACTCCAGCATCGACATACTGGCAGCTACATACTGCTTGTTTGCCAGTGCTGTACTGTCCACACTTCCCTGCCTGCAAATATACTTCTGTCTAGATGTGTGTCTGCCCTTTTTGTTGTTGTGGACAGTGACTGGATGGAATATACAAAACTTGTAAAAGTTTGAATAGATATAGAGATATGTGTTGATATTCCGAGTTCTCTGGGGTGGGTCGGAGGGCGATCAATTATATTGATTTACATGTGATTTTCTTTGGTACTGCAGGAGCAGGCATTATTGTCTTTCTATTTTGTCAGACAATGATTTAGATGTGTTTTTTTGTTGGTACTGCACTAGCGGGCATTACTAGGAGATTAATACAGTACCAGCTAGTTCTGTGTCACATGGTGGGTTTGGACGAATGGTTCTCTTCTGTTTCAGCTTTAATTTATTGCCATGTTACAATGCAGATTACAAGACAGTGCAGTTAAACGAGGTACTCTTTGCAACAATGTAACATTCAAAGCCAGCAATAACCTTAGGTGAATGTAGAGTTTTCCTGCTTTCCAATGCAGCAAAATTTTATTTTTTCTTCTAAGAGATCAAGAAAATTATATTGAATGCACAGTTGCTATGATGTGGTTTACTCATTGACGTAATCTGATAAATTATAACGCTAGAAAAAAAGAGAATGGTGTGCTTCTCATTTATAGAAAACCACCAATATCTTCCTTTGGAAGACAATTCAAGCATTCATGGTTCAGGAGACTTTTCCTGTGAAACTGCATAACTATTGAGAATGTTTCAAATATCTTTAACTGTTTTAGATGTATTGATGCATGTTAACCCTTGATAAGCCACAGACAGATACATTTATCCAGAATCCCAACACATTCAAATTAAGCCATCGGCCAAATAGTTAAATGTGCCCTACTTTAATATGAGTGCAGTCAGTGACTGTTGCACATAGTTGATAGGTGAAATGGACTGAACATAGATGTACATATTTAAGAGTTTAACAAAACATTTACAGTTCTAGAGGTTGATATCTGTACACACCTTATGCACATGATATAAGTAGATTCTTGGCCCTGTATTCAGAGCCAGCCGGCTGCACGCACCAAATGGTGCGCCACGCATAAAACCTATGCCTGCTGGATATGGCGCCATATTGAAAAAGATCGCATGATCTGAACAGGCCACACAAGCTGTATGAATATCGGACCTGGATGCATGGCACACAGCAAGGGTCACCATGTTCCAAGCAGTTCAACCTGGGTGCATAGATGATAACTGCCCATAGGGATACTATGCGGCGCACACCACTGTTCAAATGTATATAGTCCTGTGACCTGTAACATAACAAATGGTACCACAGAGTATACAAAGTTCTTAAAAACAAACATATTTGCTCATTACAGGAGTAGAGAATTTACCTTGGGTCATGAACTAGACTATAGGTCTGTGGAGTGATAGGATGGAGGCCTACTAAAAAAGCCTATTGACAAAGGTAATGTTTCCCTGGTTAGGAGAGGTAGAACCACCTGGAACCTGTATGTATGCCAGGCTTATGTTGGGTACTTCTAAATAAACAATCCCAGTTGGAGGGTTCACGCACGCCATGTAAGGACCACAACATGTGAAAAAGTAATGTAGCTCGTTTTCCTTGGAGTGACACAGTCTGTCCATCTGGGCAAGACTTGTAAGTGAGGACAGGATCTCCCCTGTACTGGGGACCTTGGGGCTACTCCAGTTTTGGTGGAGAGCTCTTTTGGCCTGCATTACCAGCATGGTCAGCCAGCTGAAAGCACGCTGCTTGAGTTTCAGTGCGGCTGGACCGATACCCTACAGAAGAAGTGGTACTGAGAGAGGAATATTAGCTGGCAGCACCGATTTACCACAGTGGCATATCTGACGCCAAAAAAATGTTAGTCTGGGACTGGACCAAAGAAAGTGATGGAGATCACCTCCTGTTGACTGGTAGTGCCAGCACCTGTCATGTTGCAGTAACCCTGCCTCGTGGAGACCAGCAGGAGTCCTGTATCATGAATGTAACACTCTATTTTTAATTAGCAGACTGCATGCATCTTTGAGAATGGTATGCACATTAAGCCAAGCTTGTGTCCATTGGGCACTCGTAAAGCCTGCTCCAAGGTGTTTCTCCCACCTCTTTTTGGACTCCCCTGATTGACTCGGTAAGGTGTCTCTTAGCTGGCACACACATAACTTGTCAGCCAGGCCTTTTAATTTTTGGTAGTCCTTTTTACCTTGTCTGGCACCTCTGGTGTGCATTCCACGTCCTAGCATCTGTCCTTTTTCTGGCCTCCATCTGGTTCTGCCTTGGCCCCAGTGAAACCCCACTGCCTAATTACCCTCAGCGGGGAGCCCCCTCACTCCCCACCAAACCAGGATCCAGTACCTGCAGTGGTGCCCCGAGGCCAGGCGTCCCCAAGACGGCCATCGAAGCTGCCGCAACCGAAGCACCATGTTTTCCCCCTGTTTTTCCTGGGCCAGCATGATGGGGGCATGCAAGGACACCAAGGAGGAGAGCGCACATGCATCTGCATTCTCTCCCTCTGGCGTCATGCCCCAATGTCACCCCTTGCAGTGCAGTGCCAGTTCAATGCCCTTGGCCTCCGCCAGAAGTCGCAAGCAAGCCGACAACTGGTGTACCGCCCCCAGAGAGGGAGAGCAGTCTAACAGATGCTCAATCCCTCTCCATACCTGCCAACCTCCGGTGACCCAAGTCCGTTCCCGAACCTGGGTCACCGGCGTGCAGCGAGGTGTGGCATCCAGTGCCTCAACCCTCAGAGCCACTGGGCCAGCCTTTTGGGGTTTTAAGCCATTTAGAAAGTACTTCCTCAAGCTGGGTGGGTGTAGAATTTCACAATAGGGGCTTGACAGCTTCCCTGATTTGCAGAACCTGCCTGTGATCTCTATTTGGGAGAGTCCATTTCTGTTGCATTGACTGAAAAGTTGCCACTGTGCACCCTTCCCCATCCAGCATGTCTTTCAGGAAGTGGATACCTTCACAGGCCCACTGCAATGAATATATGGGTTTCTTATCTACCAGAATATTCAGGTTACTCCATAGAGGGGTGTACCGAAAGGGGATCGGGCTGGTGCCTACTCTGTTGTGCACCCTGACCCAATAACTATTAATGAGAGTTATAGTGGGGTGAAGGGGATGAGGCTTCCTGTTTGAAAGGTAAATCAGGGAGGCCATTACCCCCACCCCTCCAGTTCTCAGCCCCATATGAAGCCATTGCGTGGACTGGTTAGTGCAGGGGGTAAACCAGTGTCTAGTCTGGGCCACCTGAACCGCTAGCTTATAGCCCTCAAATCATAGCATGTTGAACCTCCCCCTCCAAACTCCAGTGGGCCCGTAGCTTGTTGCAGCTAAACCTGGGCTTTTTGCCCACCCACAGAGAGTCTCCCATTAATTTGTCAATTTTTTGTAACCAGGTTTGTGGCAGATGTAAAGGGATGTGGGTGAGCTTGTAAAAGAACTTGGGTGGTTGCCATTTTTATGGCTACTATTTTACCAGTAAGGTGTCTCTTAGCTGGGCATATATCTTGTCAGCCAGGCCTTTTGGGATTTTAAGCCATTTAGAAAGTACTTCCTCAAGCTGGGCAGACCTTATGGGAGCCCAATGGACACAAGATTGACTTAATGTGCATGCAAGTCCAACCTTGGGAACTATCAAAGCAAGATTAGATAGTTATAGTCAGAAAAAAACTAGAGAATTTTAGAACCATGATCTAGGTATACTCTGTGGGGGTGTAAGCACGCATAATGGACAGAAGTCTAAACACATGCTTTGTAATTACTATGAGACTATTAGACTATACGGGTAAGGTTCACTAACTTACACCTCACAGATTCAGTCTTGCATGAGTTTAGAAGCCTTCATTTGCCCAAAGGATGGAATTGGTGGCTATATCTGGCCGACATAGTTGGTTTGAGGTCATCAGCTTTGTTTTGGCCTGGTTTAGCTTTAGGCCTGAGAGGCTCAGAAAGGAGTTTAGTAGGGCTAAAAGGTAGGGGGAGTAGGGACAGTTACACATCAGATAGTGGGAGGAACAGGTCATCGGCATACATGAGGGTAGAATATCGCCTCTTTCTTATCTCAATTCCCAGTATCTGAGGATGTTGGTGTATGTCTTCTGCTAGCAATTCTACCACCAAAACAAAGAGCAATGAGGATAGTGGGCAGCCCTGGTGGTGCCTTTCTCTGAGTAGGAACGCGTCAGATGTAGTACGGTTCATGGACGTCCGGACAGTTGACAATTGGTAATTGCCTGTCCCCATGCTCTGAACCTATCCCCAAACCCCTGTTATTTGAGAACTGCCTCTAGGTAGTCCCATTCCAGGGAGTCAAACGCCTTCTCGAAGTCCACTATAAGGGAAGCGGCTAGGGTTTTCTGGCCTTTTGCTGTATGAAGGAGATTGACCAGTGACCTGATGCAGTCTGTGCTATTCCTCCCTGGAATGAAGCCCACCTGTGTCAGGTGCATCAGGCTGGGTAAGAGGGGGCCTACTCTGCTGTCCAGAGCCTTGGCATAGACCTTGCTGTCAGCATTGAACAGTGAGACTGGTCGGTAACTGGCAGCTAGGGAAGGATCCTTGCCCTTTTTTTGGCAGCACTGTAATATCTGCCTCCCTGAGCGTTGGCCAGAGGGTACGGACACTTCAGCCTCTGTGTATTCTTGCACCAGAAATGGGGCAATCTGAGCTTAATGCCTGCAGGAATTCCAGAGGGACCCATCACACACCAGGATTTACCCCTATAATGACAGCAGGGCTTTGTTACTCCACTGTGATAGCGGGAGTCCAGGTGAGTAGACTACTGGGGTGTCAATTTAGGGAGATGGAGGCCATCCAAGAAGGGCTTGGTTGCTCAGGGGGATCCTGATGTGTGGTCTTAGAGAGTATGCCATAAAAGGTTGTCATAATGTTATTGACCTCCTGGGGGCTGGAAAGTAGCTTGTCTTGAGAGTCTTTGAGGCTCACAATGTCTCTGTCCTCCATTTGTTTCCTAAGTTGATACACCAAAACTTTACCCCCCTTGTCTCCTCTATGCCAAAATTTGTGGTGGATCCTCAGAATGGCAATTTCAGCTTTCCTGCTGATCAGCTGATTGATTTTGAAGTGTGAGCCCAGAACTTTGTGTCTAAGGGTAGAGTGTGGGTTAGGAGCATGTTGGGCTTTGTATTCGGTTTCCCCTTTCTTTAAATCAGTATCAAGCTCAGTAAGGGGCTGTTCCCTCTCCGTCTCCTTTTTGAGTTGTACCCCATCATTTTCCCTCTCATAGTGGCCTTATATGCCTCCCAAGTGACCTTGCATTTGTGTCAAAGGTGGACTTCTCTTGGAGGAACCATGCGGTTGTTTCTTTTTCCCACTGGAGAAAATTGGGGTCCCATAGTAGAAGAGGGTCCAGCATCCAGTGTGTGGAGAGCCATAGTCGGGGTTCCCATGAAAAGCAGAGCTGTACCGGGGCGTGGTCTGAGATTACCATAGGAAGAAAGATAGAGTCTAAGGCAGCCTGTATTATAGGTGAGGATGTTAGCCACTTGTCCAGCCTACTAAAGGAGTTGTGGACCCCAGACTAAAAAGTGTAGCCTTGGACCCGCAGGTTAAAGGTATGCCAAATGATGGTGAGTCCATTGTCTGTCATGAGCTGACCCAAGGCTCACACCACCCTAAAGTGTGACTCCTTTCCTTACACACTTCGACTCAAAAGGGGATCCAGGGTGAGACTGGAATCACCCCCCATTAGGATTGGGTGTTCTGGATAGGAGAGGGAATTAAGAGCACTGGCAATATCATGAAAGAATTTGGGGTCATCCTGATTTGGCCTGTACACATTACAAAGGAGGGTCGGGCCTTCTGGGGTGAAGAAGACTGCCATAACCAGCTTCTGCTGGGGGTCGGACTGAATAGTGCTCAGAAACAACTTGAGAGATTTATAGAAACATAGAAACATAGAAGCTGATGGCAGATAAGGACCGCAAGGCCCATCCAGTCTGCCCATTTCTTTATCTACTTTATAAATGTGCCATCGGCCTTTGCTCTGTCAATGGCCTATCTATTCATACTCAACTGTATTGCTCCCTTATGCCTATCCCACACCTGTTTGAAACCCTGCACTGTATTCATATCCACCACTTCCTGAGGTAGGCAGTTCCATGCATCCACTACCCTTTCTGTGAAAATGAAGTTCCTCACATTACCCCTTAAACGGCCCCCCTCTAATCTCATGCTGTGTCCTCTTGTCCTGATATTTTTCTTGTATTGAAACACGTTAGACTCTGTCACCTTGTTCATGCCCTTAAGGTGTTTGAATGTTTCCATCATATCACCTCTCTCCTCCTTTGTGTCCAAGGGTAGAGTGTGGGTTAGAAGCATGTTGGGCTTTGTATGCAAGAGAATAACTTCCACACTTTCTGAGTAGGCACACATTAAGGGGACCTCTTAATGATGTCATATAACATGAGTGATGCTATTTATGCGAGGAATATCAGTGACTACAAATGAGCAACCGCATTAATGGCAAATGGCAGATTACGGCAACCCCACAAATTTAACTCTCCCGTGTCAATGTGCTACTGGAGGAGAATAATAGAGATGGGGTATGGGGTCACAGCCCCCTGTACATAAACACAGTTTTAACATTTAGCTGTAATGCACCTTGCCATAGTTGTCAGTTGCGAAATAGCCAGTAGCTATTAAGTATTGCCCGATTGCATTCGTCCATTAATATTCGCTCAAGTCACATGGAACCCTCTTGGCCCACCCAGCCTCTGACTAGTAGACTGTGGTCATTTTGGATAAGCTTGATCTCCTGCAGGAAGGCTATTTGTGATTTGAGTCTTTTTAAATGGGGAGAACCTTTTTTTATTTAAATGGGAGTCTTGAGCCCTCTAATATTCCATGTGTGGCATTCAAGTTCAGCCATGATCTAGCTTAAGGGTTTTATTACATACTACTAGTATACCAGATAAATAGAGGGGTGTGGGCTCATAGCCTTCCCATGGGACAACCAAGTCTTCCAAAAGACTATAGGGACTTAACACCCTGCATATGGTCTAGCCTTCCTTTAGTACCACCTTGTGTGCATTCACTTTCTCCAAGTGGCTCCTTCCTAATACAGTTGTAAACAGTGTATAACATCTAAAACATTTAAACTAAACAAACAGGTAAATGTGTACAGTAAAACAAAACTATTTATAATTCCATTGACTCGGCAATATGCTTGAAGGTGTAATCGTGGGCAACAGCCAGCACCAAAGTGTGCCAATTGGCTAGCCACTCTTCCCCTGGACCCTGGTGGCCCCCATAGTTCGACAGTGCCAGAGTGAATTAGCACTTGTAGGGTGCTGCGAATTGTCCCAGGGCACCACTGGGAGGATGCAGTGGGGAAAGTTACCCCTCCCCATCACTAGTTCCACGCAGGCATTTCATGTCAGCCACGTGGTGGGGGGAGCATTATTTACCCTATAGGGAATACATGGGTCTGTTACTGCTTTCCCTGAAACTGTGTCCCTGGCATTTGTTTAGCACATTACAATGGTGCCCTTTATGCTTATGATGGTACATTGTGGGGTAAATAGATCATACTGTGGCCCTTCCCAAACTGCCAATGCCATCTATCTAGAGCTAAGAGTAATGCTCCTGGACTTACAGAGCCTAATTAGGTTGGTTGAAGGATTGGTGGAGTGTAGATGCAGCTACGCTCATTCAGTAACTGAATTCCATGAAATGTAAAATGGGGGCCTGGCCTTCTCCACACACAGCATCTGCTTTCCCATAAACATAAATGCTATGCCAGACAGCATGCAAGCAGCAGAATTCAGGCTGTGTTTCAGCCAAACCTCCAATCTGCACCCTCCAATCTCAAATAACGTCATTAACAAATTCTGCCAACTAACTATACACAGTAAGCAACAGCATTTAAACATTTCAACAGTACAACAGCAACTGTTACCTGGTGTCAAGTGTGGGGGTGGGCACCAGGCTGCACTCAGCCTGGTCTACAGCTCTAAAGCAGGAGAGGGCAGAAAAGACAGCCTATGGTTAAGGGCCTCCCAAGGGCCATTTTTTAAGGCATCTGTCTCCCTACAACCTCCCCACCCCCCATATAATCCCCAAAACATTTCAACAGTACATTCTTGGAAAATGGTCACAGTTACGGGGCCCAGCCACTTTTACCTGGTGTCAAGTGGGGGGGGGCAGGCATTTGGCTGCACTCTGCCTGGTCTACAGCTCTAATGCAGGAGAGCATATAAAAGAAACCCTGTGGTCACAGTCCTCCCAAGGGCCATTTCAAGGCATCTGTCCCCCTACAGCCCTCCCCCCATATAACCCCCCACAACTTAATCCCAAAAGAAAAGTGTAAGCACTTATCTGAGCCTGTTCAGGTTTGGGACTATGATGCTGCACTGGCATCTGGAAAGGGGTTCTTCTGCCCCTACAGCAGCTTGGCTGTGTCCTCCAGTGGTTGCAGAAGAGCAACAGATTCTCCATACTCCTTGGATCTGTCTGCAAGGCTGTCCTGAACATCTGCTTCAGTGGCTGCCCAGTGCTGGATAATGGGTTCAGGGTTAATACTCTCCTCCGCTATCTCCATATCAGATCATAGCTCAGGGTTGCTTCTGCTAGAGCAGCAAATCTGTTATTGGTGAAGTATGGACTGCATATTTCTGGCCCTTCCATTCTCTGTCTGGCAACTTCTGTCTGATCCTCCATCATAGGGCTCTCTCTACTGTATGGATGGCCTCTTCTATGGTGTCTCTG
Organism: Neoceratodus forsteri; assembly: GCA_016271365.2. NCBI lineage: Eukaryota > Metazoa > Chordata > Ceratodontiformes > Ceratodontidae > Neoceratodus > Neoceratodus forsteri. The sequence continues at coordinate 50,037,376 of CM028137.1, forward strand.
ATTCTGCAGCTGTTTCCTGGGGTGGATAGGCCTGAATCACTGGTCACTTTTATTGTTGTTGTCCTGAGAGGATTTCTGCTGGATGGTTGGAACCACTGTGAGTCGCCCTTGTGGAGGAGTTGTTAACAGGCCTGCTGCTATCTAGTGAGGACCTTGATTGATTGTGTACTGTATCACAGGCCATTGAATGAATCTTCGGGGGCCATGTCCTGAGAATAAAGTCCATGAGGGCCTCCAGGGCAGTGAACATCAGAGGAGCACCATTGTAGTCTGCCCGCATAGATGCAGGGTATCAGAGTGAAAATAGAACATTCAAGGAGTGTAAAATCTGCCTGGCCTCTGTATATTCATTTGTTTTGGAAGCCAGTTCCCTCGAGTAATCCTGTAATATTAGCACCTTGTGCCCTTTTCACTCTAGCATGTTTAGCACTAGGGTTCTGGACTGAATTGATTCTTTCTTGTTGAAATTTAAAAATCTTGTTAGAATGGGCCATGGTTTGTCCCTGGGCTTTGGACAAGGCTGCAAAGCATGGTGGACCCACTCGATGAACAGGTGCCCATCCTCAGGAAGCTTCACAAACTTGGGAAGCTCAGAGTGAAGGAAATCCCTGATGATGCCTTGTTTCACTCCGGGGAACCCCAGGAACTGCAAGTTGTTGGGATGACTCCTGTCCTTAAAATCAATCACTTTGTAATGCAGTGAATGGAGCATGTGGGCCTGCCCCACAATGGTTGTCGTGAGGTGGTTAATAGCAGCATCTTGGGAGGCTGCTTTCCTCTCCATCTGGAAAATCCTTGCATCTACCTGGTGCAGAATGAGAGTGGTATTATTCGAGGTGAGAGTCACCTCGGCCATTTGTTTTAACAGCATGGAGAACATTTGGCTGATGGATCTAGGTCCATGCTTTCCATGAACGGAGTTGCCATGTGATCCTGCTGCTCTGGGGAAAGCAAACTAAGTCCTGATGCCATTCTGATGCTGAGTTGTTAGTGAAACAGATTAAATGTTAGCTACAGGTATGATGTGTTCAGTTCTTTAGTTAGTAGCCAGTAGTATTGATCCAAAAAGGCAGTTTTGTTGGATGTTTTGCCCCAAGTCCTCAGAGCACTCGATTCAAGTGGTCATTTTAGGTAAAGCCAGACCATTCCCCCTACTGGGTCCAATTTTAAACTAATTGGGACTGGCACAAGGGCCTTGTGTTATTGAAACATGGCAAAAAGGGCTCTTTGCACCTCACCTTGCAGCAGCCCTGATTTTGGAAGGCACTCTGTGCCACTGGCTGGACCACCAGCACCAACTGGGATTGCATCGTACTTGCGACAGCCATATTGGTGTGCCACAGTGGAAGGGGGCTTGCACTGGGGCAATGCTGCAATATCCCCTAAAGTGGGATTTTGCAAAGCACCCTCCATGGGCACACGGACCCTGCAGTTGGACTATCCCAGAGCTAGTCTAACCTGTCATGTGCCACTCTGAGAGCTGTGCTGGGGGGGTGACCCTGTGCACCCCTGCAGAAGGTGCCATCAGAACCTCTGCCATATGCTAGACCACTGCTGTCGCAGTTGGTGGTCCATGACAGGTATAAACCTGTGACCTCTCACCCCATATGGTGGTGCTGATGCATCTGCCCTTCCATAGACCTGCATTGCAGTTGGTGGTCATGCATTTGCCCCATCAGGGACAACTGCTACCCCCCATCCTGGTCCCTGTCACCTGCCAGTTAGATAAGGTATGCCCAGGACAACCCACTAGTCAGCAAGGCAACCCACTGGCAGGTTGCCATCGCTGGCCACTGCTGCCAGAAGATCATCATTCCCCCCATGCCCCATTTCTTTATGTTGCAGCTGTTGGCTTCCAGCAAACCTGGAGACTTTAGCACCAAGACCCCACTTTTTTTTAAAATCAGGTGCAGGGTTCCTGGCATTCCTAGGTTTTCCACATCTGGTGGTTTGCTGCACCATGCACTGATCTAATGGCAATTTCTTAAAATCGAGCCCATTATCTTTATAAAAGTATAAAATGTATGGCAGCTTAGATTCAATGCTAAGAAGTGCAAGGTAATGCAACTGGGAAACAAAAACCCAGGGGAAGAGTACACAATGGGGGATGAGATACTAACAACAACAAAAATGGAAAGGGACCTGGGGGTAGTCTTATCAGATGACCTAAAGGTGGGCAAGCAATGTGTGAGAGGGCAGCAAGGAGGGCTGGGGGGATACTGGGATGCATAGGGAGAGGCATCACCAGTAGAAAACAGAAAGTTATTATCCCTCTGTACAGACAGCTGGTGAGACCCCATCTGGAGTACTGCATGCAGTTCTGGAGACCCAGTCTCCGCAAAGACATAGACAGGATGGAAGCTGTCCAGAGGAGGGCAACTAAAATGGTGCCGGGTCTGCACTGGAAGACATATGAAGAGAGACTTAAGGAGCTTAATATGTATAGCCTCGAGGAAAGGAGGGAGAGGGGGGACATGATAGAAACTTTCAAGTACCTCAAGGGAATCAACAAGTCCAAGAGGGTAGCATCTTTCAAAAAGAGGTGTGCAAGAACAAGGGGCACAATTTGAAGATGGGGGCTTAGAGGTAATTTAAGGAAGTATTTCTTCACAGAGGGTTGTGGATGCATGGAATGGCCTTCTGGAGGAGGTTGTGGAGTCAAAAACAGTGGTGGAATTCAAGCATGCATGGGACAGTCATAAGGCAATTATAGGGGGTTGGGGTAGGAAGAAGTAGGCTGCTGGTTAACTAGGATCTGCAGCTTATCCAGTAGGTAAGGAAATGGGCAGACTTGGTGGGCCAAGCTGTCCTTATCTGCCGTCAAATTCTATGTTTCTATGTTAAAAGGCTTTCATTGGATCTCTTAGGGCTTGGAACTTTTTTAGATAAAAGTTAGCAGCCAGGTTGATATTGCTGTAAAGATGTAGGCATGTTTAAACATATCAGAGTTGCTGTTAAAGAGTGTTAATCACATCAATGTATGTTTTTAGAGTCTTTAAAACTCTTTATGGAAAAATGTTGAACTTTTTTTGATTTTTGGTAAGTGCTGTATACAGAGAAAACAAATAAGATGATGGGATTTAGTGAATAAAAATGTCTATATAAGGTACAGAAATGTAATTGCACAGCAAACAATGCAGTAACCTTTATTTAGCAGCCCGTCAACTTCCTGGGAAAGCTTCAGAAAATAATGTTTGGGGTCCTGTATTATGAGTCTTTTCATGGGCCTTAAGGTTTGTGATGACTTTAAACACGAGTGATTTTAGCAATCATCACAAACTAAGGCTTTATACAGAGCATCATCATCATGTTTTAGTTTAACACTTTTTATCAAATATCCTTGTTTTTATTATGAAAACAGCTTCCTGCCTTGACCTGTATATCCATGTTCCACATCCTCCAGAATAACCACCTAGTTGTGACCACTGATACAGTGCTTGTTTTAAATTTGATTTAAACTTATCTAGCGATCCTGTCACTCCCAAAATATTTTTCTCTTGTCACAACCTCACAGTCCATAATAAATCTCTCCAGTTTTCACATCAGTAGTACACCTGAATAATAAATTTTTATTCACCTCAGTTTATTTAAAGGATAACACCTGTTAATGAGGGAACGCCACCCCACCAAAACCAGAACCCCCTCCGGATTGGGCTTTTCAGCCTACAAAATATTTATTTAATTACCTCCATGTTATAAGGGTTCCTCTGATATATTTGCCATAATGTAAATATGACTGGAACAGTGCAGTGCCATTTGACAGGCTCAGTGCGGTTCTGTGCTACCAGCCATATCATTGGAGCGGTGTGGAGCCACACTGAACTTGTCAAATGCCACCATGCTGCTCCAGACATATTTACATTATGGCAGAATATATCAGAGAAGCCCTTATAATGTGGAGGTAATTAAAAAATGATTTTGCATGCTGAGAAGCCTAATCAGGGGATTCTGGTTTGGGGGGTGCATTGCCTCATCGACAAGTGGTATGCTTTAATATTTATGCAAGATTAAGATCAGCAGGTGTTTGGCTGAGTTTCATGGTTGTCCTGCAATTGTTATGTACATCCCCTCCATCTGGGCAAATCCAACTCCAGCCCCTACAGGAAATCAAAACAAGTACCCTGAGTTCTTTGACAGCAACATTATCCATGTATCTGAATGCAGTTTTTCACAAGGCGGAGGTTAACCAGCTTTTTGCTTTAAATTTGCTAGCCCATAAACCTCCAGTAGATGGCAGTTTGTTCAAGGTTTTCACCATTAAATGGTTGCATTTATTTTCACTGCTGTGCAATGCTTTTAACACTTAGAAATCAGTGCTTTTGCACCGAAAGCCTTTGTTCCCATATGCAGCACCTATCGTGACTAAGATTCCATTAAATGTCTAGCCATTTTATTTTTTATTACTGTCGTAGGTACTTGGGTATCAAGATATCACTGAACAGAGTAATAGGTACGACACACCAGCAGTGTGTTTATTTATGTAACAATAGAACAAATAAATAAATATAAATAAAACAGTTCAAACAGAAAAAGAAAATAAACAATTGCTCAAGGCTATTTCACCTTACATCCGGGATCTCAAAACAGTTCATCAGCTTCCCTGCAGTTAGAGATAAACTTCTGTTTGCACAGGTCTTTCTGCTTACCTTCCTTCAGGTAAGTGAGACTGGCTATGTAGCTAATCTGATTCTTTTGTGTTTGAGGAGGATTTATATAGCCCTCCCACTTATGGGAAAGTCCCTCCCATAACATCCAATTAGTTTTAGAATGGTCCCTAAATAGGGAAACTCCTCCTCTATTACATAATGAGGTTTTACTGTAGCTCACAGAGTATAAATACAGACCTCTAGGGCCACTGTCCCTGATAGGAAATTCCTTTCCTGAAGACTTGCTGATAGGTCAGCAACTATTTTCTCTAGAAGCAAACAGTGTAAACATGTATTTCTTTTATACATGTGCTGTATTGTTACAGTATATGGACACTAGCCCTTTAATTTACATCTCAGGGCTCTATACATGAAGGGGCTCCTTCAGAGACCTGCAGTGTCTCTTTATTCTTTATTTTGTTTAATTTCTTTATTGTGGTTAGTTTATCTTGCAGCCCTCTCCTTATTCTGAGGGCTGCTGTCTCTCTAAAGCATTTCCATACATAGGGACATTTCTGTCCCTTTAAATAATTTGATTCCCATGTTGCAGCAGAGCGGCATACTATTAGATAATCATTATCTAGCCTCTCTGTGTTGGGGCTCTGTATGGCTTTGATAAGACCCTGCATTTTTTTTGCACTTGCCCGGCTCCCACGGCATTCAGAAGAGGCCTCGTACCCCCTCCTACTCTGTCTAACTGGGCTATTCAAGGACACCCCCTACCCTGGATTCATTGTGCTCAGGAGGGCCGAGGTTGTATGTGATTTTTGTCCCCTTGACCCCGGAGAATGCCGGCGCAAAGGACTCATGTCCAGGCAAACAATGTGCTGATACATACCATTATCAAGTGCCTAGAGCATCCTCCCCTCCTTGTCTCTGGAAAGCCACCATTGCCCCTGTAAGCCCGTGCTTCCACTGGCCCCGGAGCGTTGGGTGTGCCAGACACCCTCGGTAACTCCATCCCTGGTGGAGGAGAGCATCCGTGGACGCTTGATCCTCCACCCCTTCCTGTCCCCCGATAACCCTGTGAATCTGTTCCTAAACCTGCCTGTAAGCCCTTTTTATTTCTTTTTATACTGACTGTAGCTTTTATGTCCAGGGACAGCACAGTTCCTTTTATTTTCCAAGCACTCACTTTTCAGAGCACACAGATTACTTGGGGAAGCCTGCTCTCTAGCAGCCTGGACAGGCTGCACACATGCCATGGACTCTCCACGGCTAGCTGGCACAATTCTACAGCATATTTTATACAAAGCTAGCAGCCAGGAGTCCTAATAATACAGGGGGTGTCAGCAATTATTTACAGATACTGAGCAGCAGCAAAAGTAAAAGTTAAAGTCTGCCACTTGGGTCAAACAGTTCCTGCTTCAATGCAGGATTTCTTTGGCATAACATTCTACATAACAACAGAGCGGCAGAAAAATAATTTAAACAAGGGAGACATAATGCCACTCCATAACATTCATATTCCACCTATCAGAGTGGACATTATTTTGTATTTAACTGCTGTTTTAAACATTTCTAAACATTCCTGTGCCATATACTGTACATAAAAATGGCAAATTAATAAAGGACTGCAGCACTTTAAACTCATAATATGGCACAAAAGGCACTCTATTCATTCTATGCACTTTATTCATGCAGCACCATATACCTCTCTAAAGGCACTTTATATCTTTTGGCATCACATTCCATAAATGCACCTTATTTAATTCTTGCCAGCTGGCCTTAGCCTGGTGAATTATTTTGGGGAGTTCTTGGTGAGGGATGGAAATATGGAAATTAGAAATAAAGGTAGTACGGAAAAAAATTAGTGAGAGATAGAAAAGACTGACGCAGGTATCCAACCTATGCCAGGGGCGGAAAAAGGGAAAGTATAGTATGGGAAGATACTGTTGCACAACAGATTTCAGTAGGAAAAAGAAGATAGGAAAGAAATCCCTCCACCAGGGGTTATCGGACTGGTAGAATGCAGTTCTACCACAATTACTAAAGGTATCTGCGTGATAATAACTCGTCCATCACAATCATTTATGCAGCAACCAGTCATGATGTTACAAGTAGGCATACGGTATGCCATCCACTAGGAACTGTGGAGCAGATGAACTCTCAGGGACAACAATGCTGCATCCAAACAAAATGTCCTTTGTGATTAGGAATGGAAGGGTTTGAAATGCAATATTCTGGCAGGAAGTAATTGAGCATTGCTGATGTCAGTTGTAATTCTGTAATAACCATCCTCCTTTATTAATGTTAGGAACTTGTTTTAAAAAGCAGATACTTTAGTTTTAAAACATCTTGCTGTTTGAATAAACTTGTTTTCTGTTCAGATCAGCCGGGTTCAGCAATTGCAATCCTGAGCGACAAACTTCAGTTTCCATCATTTCTACTGGACAATACCAAATGACAAATTTCAGTACACTGTCCTAGCTCATTTGGTCATGTACTTTAGTTGGAGCTGGATAGGTATTATAGCTTCAGATAATGAATATGGCCTCCTGGGTAGTCAGAACCTGAAAAAAGCTCTTGGTGATAGTGGAGCATGTGTTGCTTTCACATCAATCATTTCACTGAGCACATCCAAGAAGCAGTTGCTTCAGATCACTGAGGTAATCAAAAAGTCCACTGTGACCGTTATTGTTGTCTATGCAACCAGGCTGGAGCTGATGCCATTAATGGAGGAGATTGCCAAGCAAAACATCACAGGAAAAGTCTGGCTGGCCACTTTCAGTTGGATAATCTCCCCTATTTTCTCAAAGAAAGAATCATGGAAAACCCTAAATGGTACCTTTGGACTTGCACTCCATAAAGGGGTGATTCCTGGACTCATTGACTTCCTTCACACTCTTCACCCTTCCATGTCTCAGGATGACACTTTTATCAGGTCATTCTGGGAGGAAGCATTTGGATGCTACTGGCCAACTGATGATAATTCCCAAGAGTCAAAGGATATAAACAGAGTACAAACTCCTTGCACAGGTGCAGAAAAGCTGGATAAATATGACCTGTCTAAGTTTAATTTGTTTGACTTTAGATATGCCTATAATACCTATAAAGCAGTGTACGCCACTGCTCATGGCTTACATGATCTGCTCTCCTGCAAATCCAGCAGTGGGCCTTTTACTAATAGAACTTGTGCCATCACTGATGATCTTGAGCCATGGCAGGTAAGACATCACATGTAGGAGAATCCAATGATGTTAGTTTCATGTTTGTGTTCATTTCATAAATTAGGCCTTATACTGAATTTTCAACAGTGTTCTGGTGAAATTCTTCTTCCACTAGTAGAGTTCTGCAAAAGTTTAATTTCTGCTTGTTGAAATTCATTCAGCAGAATTCACTATTCTATCTCCACAATTCTGCTAGGGGCATGTGAGTGGGATTTTGATTCCACAGTGGAATTCCTCCTCCAGAAGTCTGAATCTTGCCCATGGAATTCATGTTCCACCTTGAGACATTCTGTAATTTGGAATCCCAGCTTTGCAGAATTCTGTGGGAACTGCCATTCCTCTATGAGAATTCTGCAGACCAGAATTACTTAGATCCATTCTCTCATAAGAAATCCGTGAATCAGAATTTGATAATTACAGCCTCACTAATTTGTAATCTTTACAAGAGATTGTGAGTACCCTGTAACACTGAAGAGATCTATACAGAATATTGCTCATAAAAAGAAAACAATGGAAAAACAGTTATAGCTTAAACTTTCATTCAGGAGAGGAATTCAGCCATCCTAATATCAAAGGGTTTCAAGTCAAGATCACATTGTAATTTACAGTATTTAGTGGGTTCATTATTGTTTGTTAACTGGGTGGGTGCACTTGTTCCTGTGACTGTTTTTGAGCATGACCTGGGACAATAAGATGACACAGTGGGTCAATTTTCAAAAGGTTCTCTTTGATGCTAGGTGTGTGCACCAACCTGTTGCAATCCCAAATTTCGGACACAGGCTGAGTTGAAACTGGGATGCCTAGCACCCAAGTCACCTTGCACCACCCTTGTGACAGAAGTGCCTCTGCGCCAGGTCGCAAGGGGGCTTGTTCCACAGTGGGACTGCAACATCCCCTTTTTTTGCTATTTTGGGAACCCTGCTGTGGATGCAATGAGGGGTTCATCTTAGACATATCATAAGGTGGTCTAAGAGTCTTGTGCCAGTGCCACACACTGTGGTAAAGGGGTGGGTCTGACAGTAGATGGTTGGGTGCAGATGGAGCATGGGGTATCCTGGGGGTATGGAGAGACTCTAGGCATGACAGCAGGTAATGTGGCACCTGACAGAGTACCATTTGCATAGCCCATAGCTGATCTGATGGGACCACTTCAGGGGGTTGCCAGTGCCAAACAGTGACATTGTCCCATGTGGCATGGCCTTGGTAGCTGTCCCATAGATGCATACAGTCAGGACCCCATAGTAGGAAAGCTGATGCAGTGGGTTGAGGGCTGCCAGTGGTAGGGGGACCATTATCCAGGCACCACCACAGTGCCCTCATACCCACCCTCCCTATGATGGTGCAGCCTGCCTCCTGCCCACAGGGTCCTAATGTGTGCACCTCTGGGGCAGCTGCCCATACTGAAATCACCTGAGGCTATGTCACTGTTCATCCCTGGCATCACACACAGAGTGGTCCCATCTGATCAGCTGTAAGGCACACCCACAGTGTGCTGCATCACTCCATCATGCCTGCTGTCTCCCTGCCACTGCATAGGGCACACTCATGCCCCTTCTTCTCCCAGCCCATTACTGGCATGCAGATTCCCCCAGCCTTTGCAACCCCTCTAGTTTTGCACTATGCAGGCAGTTCCAACAGGTGCACCAAATGTTTGGCATTATCAGCTCCTGGGCTTTTTGCACAGGGACCCCCCTTTTATAAAACTGATTGCAGGGTCCCTGATGCACCTGCAGTTCATTGCAACCCCAGAGTGATACAACCTGCATCACTCTAAGGGCTCTTACCTTACCTAAATACCTCACCAGGGTTTCAAGAGTAACCCTGGCAATACATAACAATCATGTACATATTTTATATGATAAAACTATAAGTGAAAGATGTACAAGAAGGATGTGTAATTCTAATAAGGACACTCCCTGATTTCCATATTAGAGGGTGCACTTACAGGAAGAGTTAGCTGAGAGAGCAGTTCTAATGCGTTACTTAAAAAGTGAGTATGAGTCAAGAGAGTGGAAGGAAAGAGGCAAGCTGTTGATGGACAGCAATAGAGAACACACTTTTTATACAAATGTTTGTCCTGTGCTGCAACCTTCTCCTGTCATTATGCCCTTGACCTAGCAGATCCCAGCCCTGTCTGCGCCCCCCCCCAGCATCACGCTGACTGGGATCTGCACGCACCAGACACAAAGGTTTCCAGCACACACAACCTCCTTAGTGGGATGCAATAAGCACTCAAATCAGTAGTGAAAAAACTTCCATTTTAATGGGCTTCCAGGAACCACATCCCACCTTTTATTTATTTATTTAGATATTGGTAACCAGGTAGGCCCACTGAGACCAGAGATCCTTTTTTCAGGGGCGACCCAGAGTTAGTTACAACGACTACATTCATAGATGAAAAATACAGTAGGATTTAAGTGAAATACATATTAAGTTACAGTGAGTGCATACATAATCACTGGGGTACAGTAGACTAATAGTAGGCACCTGACATGTTTCAGATACAAAAATCCTTTCTCAAAGGCTGGAAGACATCACCAACTGCAGAACATTTATAGGATGAATTATACCATGTGACTAAAACAATTAAAATGATTGATACTCCCTCATAAAGGGGTAGTGGCAACTCTAACCTTTATATGGGTATCAATAAAATAATCACTTTATTATGGATAATAGAAACCTTTAAATATGATATTGGAGCACCATACCAATGAAACTTCTCCTTGGAAAGAAAAGTGCATCCCTAATACAAAGTATATACCTGTAAAAAAAGATAGTTAACTAAGACACCAAATGTGTAAACAAACAAATAAAGTAAACAAGCTCATTAATACGGAATTTTTTTCACTACTGATTTGAGTGCTGATTGATTCCCACTAAGGAGGTTGTGTGTGCTGGAAACCTTTCTGTCTGCAACTCTATTGTTTCTGTGCACCACGTCCCAGTGTGCACTCAGCTTGGACTTGCATTCTGTTTTGAGTGTCATGCATGGGTTACGGGTAAGGAAATTTTGTTCTGTATTGAGGAATTGTAACAAAGATAAATATTATAAATTATGAAGTCTGTATCTTACCTTCCCATTTAAAACCTTGTGGGTATACGCAGAGTGAATTTTCCAGGAAATCCATCAAGTTTATTTACATGTGGCCAACTGCATTTGCTTTTCACTATGTCTCTAAAAGGTACCTCTGCATTGGTTTTTGAAAGTACCAGCACCTAGCAGCAATAGGGGCCATCAAGAAAATCCATTGGCATAGATAGACTTACTGTTGCAAACATCAACAGCAGCAAACCCATTCTTGAATGAGGATGGCATATTAGATACTCTGCCACCAGAGGCACAATCCCTGTTTGAAGTGTTTAGACATCTAGAGAAGTTAAGCCACCACTTGACATATTTATACTGGAATAGTACAAATCTTGAGGCATATATACAAGTAAACAGGGTGCCCAGATGTTTATGCCTTATTCAAGAACCCCACTTGCGGCACTGAAAGTGCAGAATTTATGAAGGAGTGAGAGACAATATTGTTGGAGGCAAGTGCAAAATTAATTAAACTAATAAAATATAGCAAAGAAAAAGAAGCAAACATTTATGAAGACATCAAAAAGCAAGAAGTTGAAGTTTTGAAATTTAGAGAACACTCAGAATTTGACAAACTTAATAAGAAACTTAGAGATTATATTATTAAATTGGATACAGAGTTACAGAATGTGAAATGTACTAAATTCATACGGGACAAAGGAAACTTCAAGAAGGGGAACATTTTTAATTGGAAGAAAAAAGAATTAAAAGGAATTTTAAAACCTAACAGGAATGTATCTTTTGAATATAGCACAGACAATAGTGAATCAGATGGTGAAGGATTAGATCATGGACATTATTTTGCAGAGAGAAACACACAATTTAGATCCACAGCCCCCTATGGGATTTGTTCCCTATAATGCATCTCAGTGCAGCCACAAATTACCTCACAAGAGTCTGAGACTACAGGTAAGATCGTGAGATTTTGATACAGGAAGAGAACGAGAAGGGGGAAGGAGCTACGCACACAGAGATGACTCCCAAATGAAATACAGCAGAGGGAGATATCAACAGAGGAGGAATTACAGAGCTATAGGATGAAAGAGGAGACAAGCACTGTTGGTGGAATTGAAGCATCTGTACAAGTTATTAACTTGTCTAAACATTTACTTACCGAGAATGAACTTCAATTGCTAAAACGGGGACTGAGTTTTTCTCCCACTAGAGTACTCGATAGAGTTCAGACTATGATTGATTTGAGTTTAAGCTGTCGTAAACGTAATCGTAAAGCTTTTTTCAATAAGAAGAATATAAACTGTTCAAAAGAGAACACAACACAATCTTTAGAAGCCCCTCCACTTTTTGTTCTCTGACTTGAGTAGCAGTTAGTGTTTTTAAAGAACTGCATGAGACAAATTTGGAGAATTTTTTCAACACTGTACACTCCCATTGTTTCAATAATTTGAGTAGAAGTGAATGAGAAGCTGTGACAACACTGCAACAGGATAACAACATCATCATTAAATAGGCTGTTACAGGGGGTGCTTGGGTTTTCATTGATAAAAATACATATTTAACAGAAATTTACAGGCAACACAGTAATAAAAATGTTAATGAAAAATTAAGGGAAGACCCCTCTGTCAACTTTAAGTACAGTATTGGCAGTGTTACTGATACAGCATTTGAACAAAAGATTATTGACAAACATACTACGGACTTCCTGAAAGTTTTGAATCCCACCAGAGCCACTTCTGTGTGTTGCCACAAGTGCATAAAACTCTTTATCAATCCACCAGGAAGGCCCATAGCTAGTGGCATTGGCTCTTTAATGGAGCTCTTATTACAGTCCTGCGACTTTTTTCTTAAACCACTGGTTCATGAATTACCTTCATTTGTGAAGGACACTAAGGAAGTTCTTAACTTGGTGAAAAATATGAAACCTGATGAAGATGTACTTATGATGACCCTTATCATTGAATCCCTTTTTACCAATGTCCCACATGAAGGACACTGGATGCTGTGACATACTTTCTGAATAAAATACCTGGGAGTCACTCTCCTCCAACTGAATTGATTATTAAGCTTAAAGAATGTTACTGAAATTCAATGTATTTGTTTTCAAAAATGAATTGTACCATCAGATCAAAGGGGCAGCTATGGGGGCAACTTGTGCCCTTTCCATAGCAAATTTTTATGTTGGCAGATAGGAGGAAGAAACTAACTATTCAGTAACAGCCAACCAATACCATAATACATTGTTGCTATGGAAACGATACATAGATTATGTATTTGTTTTATGGAAAGGAGATGTCCCCAGTTTACAAGCATTTGTTGTATTCTTGCATGCTACCAATCCTAACCTGAGATTTACATGTAGGACCAGTAAATCTGATACGAATTTAAAACTTATTCAAGGTGTTGATGGTGCTATTCCGACAGAGATTTTTCCTAAAGAAGTTGATGGAAATACCATCTTTCTTGCAAGTAGCTGCCATCCACCACACGTGGCCCTTAACATTCCTGTGGGCCAATGCCTCAGGACAAGACACAATTGCTCCACCTAAGAAGGGTTTGAAATAGGAGCAGCCATCCTGAGGGATAGACTCACTCAAAGGGGTTATGGTACAGAAGTTATTGGTAGAACTTATGCAAGAGCACAGATAACAGATAGGGAATCCTTACTGAATACTAATAGACAGGAAAGAGATACTACTGTAAGGTTTAACTTTGTCACTGGCTATACAGTGCAATCAAAAGAATTAGAGATTATATTGAGCAGACATTGGCATGTGTTGGGGCAGACCCTGGTTTAAGAGAAATAGTCAAGCAGTCATTACATATGTGCTACAAGAGGGCACCTACTTTGAGGGATTTGCTAGTCCATAGCCATTACAAAGAGAATAAAGAAGATATTTGGCTGAATGAAATTCAGGGTTGCTTTAAGTGCAAGAGATGTTTGTATTGTGAATTTGTTATATAGGGAAAAGATTTCACCAGCTATAATGCAGATAAGAATTCTAACATTAGACAATGCATCACTTGTAATAGTGAGGGGATCTTCTATCTGGCAACATGTACATGCCAAGCATTTTATGTTGGAAAGACTACCCGGTGTTTCAAAACCAGGGTGGGGGAACATGTGAGGGTGATACAGAGAAAAGATAGTACATATGCAACCGCCCACCATGTTGTAGAAATGTCAGATGATACCCCACAATCTTTTACATTTATGGCTATTAACAAGGTGTGTAGACATCCTAGGGGTGGAGATTTTGATAACCTGGTCCTACAGAGAGAGAATTTTTTGAATCTTCACTTTAAGGTCCAATAAGAAACCAGGCCTTAATGCCCATATTGATTTGTGCCCCTATTTGAAACAAGCATTTGTCAATGCCGAATGTTGATTGCGTTGGTCTGTTGAGCTCGATCAGTGGTCCTGTGTCACCAGCTCAGTGAGTTTGTCCCGGTGCTGCAGGCTGCTCTTTTGTACTGGGCTGCTGCCTGCGTTGGCATCTTGTTCTGCTGAGGAACAAATCCGTAGCTGTCCCAACAGAGCTCCACTGAGGTGGCTCACTCCCCCTCTGTCACTCACTCATTCTGTTTCTCCTGGCGCTGCAGGCTGCCCTTTTGTACTGGGCTCCTGCCTCTGTTGGTGCCTTTTTCTGCCCGCAAAGAAATCTGCAGCAGTCCCGACAAAGCTCCATTGAGCTTGCTCACTCCCCTCTTCTCACTCGCTCACTCTGTTCTGCCGGTGCTGCAGGCTGCCCTTTTCTACTGGGCTCCTGCCTGCATTGCAGCCTTCTTATGCCCACAAGAAATTTGCAGCAGTTACAATACAGCTCTGTTAAACTCACTCACTCGCTCATTCTGGTTTTCCTGCCACTGCAGGCTGCCCTTTTGTGCTGGGCCCGTGCTTGAATTGCTGCCTTTTTCTGCCCACAAAGAAATCTGCAGCAGTCCCAATAGAGCCCCATTGAGCTCACTGACTCCCCCTCCCTCACTTGCTCGTTCTGTGTCTCCTGGTGCTGCAGGCTGCCCTTTTGTACTGGGCTCCTGCCTGCATTGGCGGCTTTTCTGGTCAGAAAGAAATGTGAAGCAGTCCCGACACAGCTCCACTGAGCTCACTCACTTCCCCTGTGTCACTCTCGCATTCTGTTTCTGGTAGTGCTGTAAGCTGGCCTTTTTTACTGGGCTCCTGCCTGCATTGCTGCATTTTCTGCCCACAAATAAATCTGCAGCAGTCACACTAAAGCTTCGTTGAGCTCGCTCAGTAACGCCCTGTCACTCACTCATCCTGTTTCTCTTGGTGCCGCAGATTGCGCTTTTCTATGGGGCTCCCGCCTGCATTGGTGCCTTCTTCTACCCACAAAGAAATCTCAGCAGTCCTGATAGAGCTCCATTGAGCTCACTAAGTCCCCTTGTCTCACTCACTCATACTGTTTCTCCCACTGCTGCAGGCTGGCCTTTTGCACTGGGCCCCTGCCTGTAATGATGCCTTTTTCTGTCCACAAACAAATCCGCAGCAGTCCTGACAGTGCTTCGGTGAGTTCGTTCACTCCTACTCTCTCTCTCATTCTGTTTCTCCCAGTGCTGCATTGCTGCCCTTTTGTACTGGGCTCTTGTGCTGGGGTCTTTGTCTGAACACAAACAAATCTGCAGCCGTCCCGACAGAGCTCAGTTGAGCTCGGTCACTCCCCCCTCTCACTCGGTCGATCTTAATCTGTGCCAAACACTGATTTCCCAGAGTGACCTTGCTATTGTCCGGCAGAAGTGCAAAATCATATTTTAGCCAGGATGTGAAAAATGACAACTGTAGTGTTCATAAGGAGTTGTGAAAAAATGGCACTGTTGAAAATGTGGCGTGATAGTATTACAAATTTGCGAAGTTACAAGAGTGCGTGGAAACAGTTCAATGCACGCTTGTAACACAGTCATGTTATAGACTTTCATCACCAAATTTTCAACATAGGGATTTTAGGACCTCTGCTTATGAACAGTGCCACTGTCATTTTCTTAATCTGTCCCGAACACTGATTTCCCACAGTGATCACGATATTCTGCACTGGAACTGTGAAAACACATTTTGGTCAGGATGTGAAAAATGACAGCTGTTCTGCTTATAAGGAGGTGTGAAAAAATGGCACTGTTGAAAATCTGGTGTGACGATATTACAAATCTGCGAAGTTACAAGGGTGCGTGGAAAGTGCTCAATGCACACTTGTAACACAGTCAATTGATGGGCTATCATCACCAAAATTTCAACATAGACATTTTAGGTCCCCTGCTCATGAAAAGTATCATTGACATTTTCTTACTCTGTCCCGAACAGTGATTTCCCACAGTGACCGCTCTATTCTGCGCCGGAAGTGCGAAAACACATTTTGGCCAGGATGGGAAAAATGACAGCTGTACTGTTCATTAGTAGGTCTGGGAAAATGGCAGTGTTGAAAATCTGGAGTGAAAATATTATAAATTCATGAAGTTACCAGTGTGCCTGCCAACTGCACAGCGCACGCTCCTAACACAGTCATTTTATGGAGTATCGATACCAAATTTTCAACATAGGCATTTTAGGACCTCTACTCATGAACAGTGTCACTGTCATTTTCTTAATCTGTTCTGAACACTGATTTCTCCCAGCGACCGCACTATTCTGCACGAGAAGTGCGAAAACACATTTTGGCCAGGATGTGGACAATGACAGCTGTACTGCTCACAAGGAGGTGTGACAAAATGTCAGTGTTGAAAATCTGGCATGGAAATATTGTAAAATCGTGAAGTTACGAGCATACATAGCAACTGCATAACGCATGCTCGTAAAACAGTCATTTTTTGGATTTTTTCCACCAAATTTGTAACATAGGCTTTTTGAGAGCCCACCTCATGAACACTGGCACTGTTGTTTCATTATTTGTCCCCAAATGGTGAGTCTGCACAGTGACCTCGAAACCACCTTTCGGGGCCGATTAACGCCATGACAGTTCAGGAATTCATGAGGAGGGGTCCCAAAAACCCCATGTTGATAATTTGATGAATAAATTCCCCAAAATGCCTTATATATGCACTAAAGTTGAAAAATCCCTATTTATTACATTATACAGCTTACCGGCATTTCCTCAGTTCGTGGTCAGCTTTGAAGAGTGCAGACGTGTTCCAGGTCCACTGAAGATCATCGTGCCGAGCTCCGGAGATAAGTATGGGGTGATGGGCGTGTGGGGAGGCAGGGTGCACAGTGGGTGGGTGTGGGTTACGGGTGGGGGGCAGGGCAAGTGCTGAGGGACAGTTTTCTTTTTTCAGCACAAAAAAAAACAGAAGACGTCAGTGGACCATTTTTCCCTTTACAGGGGCATCTGGCACACTGGTGTGGGCTCCCAGCATGCCAGCAGAGCCTTCAGCTTGGTGGCAAGAAGTAGCCAATGGGGATTGGGCACCCGTTATGAGGAACAAAATTGGGAGTTCATTATGCTGGCCGAGTTGGGCACGATTGGCAGGAACAAAATGGGGGGGTTATTATGCCGACGGGGATTGGGCACCCCATCAGCCGGAAGAAAAGGGGGGTCATTATGCCAACGGGGATTGGGTACCCTGTCGGCAGGAAGAAAACAGGGGGTTTCATTATGCCGATGGGGATTGGGCACCCCGTCGGCAGGAACAAAACCATGGGGAGGGGAGTTCATTATGCCGATGGGGATTGGGAACCCCATTGGCAGGAACACAATGAAGGGTTACAGAATGCTAACGGGGAGTGGGCTTCCCCATCGGCAACAAGTAAACAAGGTGGGGGGAAGGGGTTATATTGTTTGTGAACTCGGCGGCAAGCAGCCGCCATGTTCATAAACAATATCAGGTGGTTTCACATCCCGTCCTGCAATGACGGGTCGCTCCTTCATTGCAGCGGCTGATTTTTTAGAAGGTTGTGGCATGCTGGCTGAACTAGTGTCAGCAGAAGCATGCCACGGCATTGGGTGATGGGGGACAAGCCTCTGCAGGCTGTGGGGGCATTGGGCACAACAGTGCCACACCTCCACAACCTGCTTGTGGAGAAAGCTGACGCAATATGTTTCTTGCGCATTTGCTCAATCAGCATAAAAATGTTTGGATATAAACTATTGTTTATATAACATGCCATTAGGTTATTATCTCAAAGTTATTAGGTTTGTGTTTCCCTTCTATTTACTCCTTTATGTCCAAATTTTGGATGTATTTACTTAACACACAGAATTGTATTCTGATGTATTTATTGATTCCCTTTTTTCTTTTTTCTTTCTTCCTTCCCCCTTTTTTGCTTTCCCCATTCTATCCTTCTCCCTCCCCCCTCTCTTTCCTTATTTCTCTCCCTTCCCCTTTCCCTCCCTCTCCCCTCCCTCTTCTTTTCCTTTCCCTTCCCTTTTCCTCTGTTCCTCCTCTTCCTTCTCCTTCCCCCCTCCCTTTTTTGTGTTGCTTGCACACATGTGCAAGAAATACATTGCTTTCAGCAGTTAGGGAGAATGCCTAAATGCATCAGGAAATTCAGGCTACGTGACCATGCAATCAGCTGTTTTGGTGCATTACAAGCTACCAAAACAGCTGATTGGTGTCCCTATGGTAATGGCTTCTCTGTCAGCCTCTCACAGTCCCCAGGAAGCTGACAGAAAGCCGCTGCCTGCCATTCAGTGTGCCTTCCTGGTGAAACATTTCAATAAAAAAAAGCCGACGGCTGCCCAATCCGCCTGTCGGAATGACCCCCTCTCCAGTTAAGTAGAATCTGCAGCTTATCCAATAGGTAGGGAAATGGGCAGACTGGGTGGCCCAAGTGGTCCTTATCTGCCGTCAAAGTCTATGTTTCTATTTGCCGATGGTGTAGCCCAATCCCCATCTGCATAATGCACCTCCCCCGATTTGTTGTTTACCGAGGGGGGTGCCCAATCCCCCCTCAGCTCATGCATCCTCCCCAGTGCACTGTTTGGCCGAAGGGGGTGCCCAATCCCCTGTCGACTCCACTTCCGCCCACAAACAAACTTCCATCAGACATGCTGGGAGCCCAACCCAGCCTGGCAAAAGTCTCCTTGGCCAACGGGGGTGCCTCATCCCCCATCAGCTCCACTGCCCCCCCCAAACAAACTGCCTGGTGCCATGCTGGGAGCCCACCCCAGCATGGCAAAAGTCCCCGTCTTCTGTTTAAATAAAAATACCTAGAAGAAAAAAAAGTCCCTCGTTGAGTCTCTTGCCCCATTCCCACACCCACCCTATGCATACCCCACCTCCCCACACCTCCACCTCACCCCACACTTACCTCCGGAGCCCAGTGTAAAGTAAGTAAGTAAGTAAAAATTTATTTTTTAAGCGCTTTTCGATATCAAAGCACTGTACAGATAGAACAATTTAAATACATACAAAATACATACATATAACACAACAGCAGCAATAACAATATAATTACAATAAAATACATTAAATCACTCCCCATATGCCATTTGAAATAAATAAGTTTTTAGTTCTGACCTAAAGCTCTCAACGGTCAGGCAGCTTCGTATCCGATGAGGTAGAGAATTACACAGGGTAGGGGCAGCATAAGATAATGCCCGTGCTCCGATGTTTTAAATGAACCCTGGGAACCTCTAGCAATCCCTCATCGGGCGAGCGAGTGAGCGAGAGGGACAATAGGAACAAGCAGATCTTGAAGATACTGCGGTCCCTTCGGTGGACCGGGAACACGTCTGCATTCTTCAAAGCCGACCGCGAACTGAAGAAATGCCGGTAAGCTGTATAATGGCATAAATGTTTTTTTTTTCAACATTGGTGCATATCTCGGCAATTTTGGGGAATTTTTTCACCAAATTTTCAACATGGGGTTCTTGGGACCCCACCTCATGAACTCGGTCACTGTTGTTTTGTTATTCAGTCCCAAAAGGTGATTTCACAGCACAATGGCGTGGTCAGTGTGCAAAAGCAATGTTCAGGACAGATTAAGTAAATCACAGTGACACTGTTCATGAGGCAGACCCTCCAAAAACCCTATGTTGAAAATTTGGTGAGAAAATTCCCAAAAATGACTGTTTTACAAGCGTGTGTTGTATAGTTCCTATCCACGCTCATAACTTTGAGAATTTTTAATATTTTCACTCCAGATTTTCAGCATTGCCATTTTACCACCTCTTTACGAACAGTACAGTTGTCATTTTTCACATCTTGCCCGAAATGAGTTTTTGCACATGTAGAGGACAGTGACATGGTCGGTGTGTGAAATCAATGTTCGGGACAGATTAAGAAAATCACAGTGACACTGTTTATGAGCAGAGGTCTTAAACTGGCTATGTTGAAAATTTAGTGACAAATGTCCATAAAATGACTGTGTCATGAGCGTGCATTGTACAATTTCCAGGCACCCTCGTAAGTTCACAAATTCATAATATTTTCGGTCCATATTTGCAACATTGGCATTTTTCCACACCTCCTTA
Source organism: Neoceratodus forsteri (assembly GCA_016271365.2). Taxonomy (NCBI): domain Eukaryota; kingdom Metazoa; phylum Chordata; order Ceratodontiformes; family Ceratodontidae; genus Neoceratodus; species Neoceratodus forsteri. The sequence continues at coordinate 50,057,657 of CM028137.1, forward strand.
TGAACAGTACAGCTGTCATTTTTCACACCCTGGCCAAAATGTGTTTCACACTTCCGGCGCAGAACAGTGCGGTTGCTGTGGGAAATCAGTGTTTGGGACAGATTAAGAAAATCACAGTGACAGTGTTCATGAGCAGAGGTCCCAAAATGCCTGTGTTGAAAATCTGCTGTAAAATATCCCCAAATGAATTACATTACGGGAGTGCGTTGCACAGTTTCTACCCACACTCGTGACTTTACCAGTTTTTTTATATTTTCACTCTAGGTTTTCAACATTGCCATTTTTTACACCTCTTCATGAACAGTACAGGTGTCATTTTCCACATCCTGTTAGAAATGCATTTTTGCACCTGTGGTGCCAAGTGGCGTAGTCGCTGTGCAAAATCACCTTTCGGCTAACAAACTGATAGTGTCACTGTTCATGCAGCGGGGTCACAAAAAGCACATTTTGAAAAAATTGGAGTAAAAATACCAAGAAATGCCCAGGGTTTTAGGGTTTTCAACCATAACGCCCTACCCTGTAAGGACTGACAGGCGTCAGGGATGTGATTTGGGATTGTCGACAGTAATGCTCATGCCATTCCACCCCCACCCGGCAGCCAGTGGCAGGCATCACAGTGTGCCTTGGACCCTTTGCCCCAGACTTCACCCCATTCTCCTATACTGCACCAATTTAAGCATATTTCCTTATGGAATGAGGTGAGTGTAAAGCCCGAACACTCCAAAGCACACCTCAACACTTGTAAGTGTCTGAGGGGTAGGGTGAGGTGAAATGTCTTGACTGTTATGGGCAATGACCCAAAGGCACACCCCAAAGCCTGTCCATCTCTGCAGGGTGGGGGTGGAGTTGGCGTCAGTTCAATACTTCACTGCCATTGCTATACTACCTCTGTCTAACTCCTGCACTTCCACGGCTAATGACAGCAAGCAACACTTGACATTGACAAATGCTTGTTTACTTTTTTATTTGTTTATTTACCCATTTGGTATCTTAGTCAACTATCTTTTTTATATAGGTATATACTTTGTATTAGGGATGCACCCTTCTTTCCAAGGAGAAGCTTCATTAGTATGGTGCTCCAATATCATATTTAAAGGTTTTTATTATCCATAATGAAGTGCTGATTTTATTGACACTCATATAAGGGTTGAAGTTGCCACTACCCCTTTATGAGGGAGTGTCAATCGTCTTAATTGTTTTAGTCACATGATGTAATTTATCCTCTAAATGTTCGGCAGTTCATGATGTTTTCCAGCCTTTGAGAAAGGATTTTTGTATCCAAAACATGTCAGGCGGGATGTGGTTCCTGGAAGCTCATTCAAATGGAAGTTTTTTCACTACTGATTTGAGTGCTTATTGTGTTCCACTAGGGAGGTTGTGTGTGCTGGAAACCTTTGTGTCAGCAACTCTATTGTTTCTGTGCACCACATCCCAGTGCGCATTCAGCTTGGACTTGCGATCTGCATGCAGCTAGGCCCAAGATCCCTGCTGCAATTCCCACAGGTGCACCAAATGTCTTGTACTAGTAACTCCTGGGATTTTGGCACAGGGACCCCCCTTTTATAAAATTGGGTGGCGGGTCCCTGATGCACCCTCAGTTGATTGCTGCCCTAGAGTGATGCGACTTTCATTTCTGTAAGGGCTCTCTGAAAATGGAACTCAAAGTGTTGAACGGTGCAAGCACAAAATAACAAACAATGAGAGCACATGGAAACACCAGTACACATGTGCAGATATCTCAGCAGAGTTTCGAGAGCAAGTCTGTCAATAAATAATTTTTTTAATTAATTTATTTTTTAAATTCAAGTTTATTAATTTTTACAATAACATGCCATGACATGGTAGCCATACCTATGCAAAGGTAGGAACTGACAGTTAGCCCATACCAGACCCCCTTCCCCCCTCCCTAGCCCAACCCCTCCACCCGGCTTGGCAACTAAATAAAACAAAAAAAACATGAAAGAGGAGGTAACAAAGGATTACCATTCATCTTCCCTATTACTTGGGGAACTCTCACCCCACCTCCAGAAAGAAGGGGCAAATAAAGAGTTGAGAGGTGGAATAATGGAGGTAACCCTGTATTTCAAGATCCAAATCCATCTTTAGATCCCCCCATTTGAAGCAAATATAGGGTGTGAAAACGATCCCAGATTCTCTTGTATTTTGTCACCGATCCCCAAAGCTTAGCTTTCATTTGCTCAACCCGGAGATTAAACATAAGTTCTTTTAACTATTCCAGGTATGATATGGCCTGCCCATCCAGCCAATGGCAGAACACCAGTTTCTTCAGGGTTAAGGATAGAAGGGCCATATGAAACCTTTGGATCTACACAGGAATCTGGGAAAAATCTCCTAGTAAACATATCTCAGGGGTAAACAGATCTCCTACTCCTAACAAGGGGTCTGCCCTATGCTTGATCTGGTCCCACAGCTTCTTCATTTCTGGGCATTCCCAAAAGGTATGCTTGAGGGAGCCCTCCTGCTGCCTACACCTGTTACAAAGGGCATCAGGAGATCTTTCCAATTTGTGGAGTTTGATGGGAGTCCAATGCATGTCATTTAAAATATGGTATTGGGTAAGCCTCAGTCTGTTTGTGAAAGTAGCTTTCCAGATGTGTTCCCATCTTTCAAGGAGGCTGGGGAAGTGGTATGACCAGGCCCAGGGGATACCACATTGAGAGTCCAAAGCTTTACCTCAAAAAAGTGAATACACTCTGGAAATAGCATGGGGATTACCAGTTAAGTTCACCATCATACCAAGCCAATCACACATTTCTGGATCTACATTCTGATCCTTTGGGAAATGTATTAGAAGGTGACGCAACTGGAAAACTTAAAAAATCTGAGACTTGTCCAACTTAAACTGAGCCATAATCTCTCTCGAGTCCATGCATATTCCTCCTGGGAAGAAATCAATTATCTTAGACCCTTTATGATTGGGCAACCACACTCCAGAAATGAGTTGACCTCCTATGTTAAGGTTAGGATTATCCCCCACAGGCTGTCTGGGATCTCTAGTGATTTTATATCGTAAGAAGGCACATAACTGTGCATGTATTCAAACTGAAGAGGCAACTGGGGAGTTAGCAAGAGTAGCCAGGAGAACCTTCACAGTGACATACAACATGGCCTAGAGGGAAATATTAGCTGCTGAGATCTGCCTTCTCTCCAATGTCAACCAGTCCAGTACATAGGTGCTAGAGGCAATCTCTTCTTGGGGAGTGAGCCACCTCAGCTATTTAACCACATGACTGGCCAGAAATACAGGCTAAGGTGAGGAAGCTTCAGCCCCCCACTAAATGTGGAGCCTGGCAACTTTCTATAAGCACATCTAGGACATTTCCCAAGCCAGATAAAAGAGGAAATAATGGCGTGTACCTTCTTAAACCAACTTAATAGGATCCAGGAATTAAATGTACTAAGGGGTTAAATAGTCTAGGCAATATATTCATTTTAATAACATTAATGCTCCCCCAGAGTGAGATTGGAAGTGATTGCCACCTCTTAAGGTCTTGTTGGATGGTGAAAAGGAGGGGATCTAAATTTAGATTTCTCATCAACATTTGCTTTCCGGCTAACATTTACCATAAATACTTAAGGTTTTGGGGACTCCACTGCACACCCAAGGGTTCTATTTCCCACTTGGTGAGCCTATGGTTAAGTGTAAAGACAGTAGTTTTCCCCAAATTGACCTTATAGTTAGATACAGCCCTGAACTCTGCTATCAGGGAAAAAACTACTTAGAAAGTCTGATCAGAGTATATCAGATGGAGAAGGACATCATCAGCATATGCTGAGAGCTTGAACTCCTGTGGTCCTACCAAGACACCTCTAACCTCTGCATGTTCACATATTTTTGTCAGCAACGTTTCAAGGTAAATATTGAACAAAGGGGGAAAGAGCGGGCATCCCTGCCTGGTACCAGAAAACAGGGGAAAGAAGCCTGAGAACACCCCATTACAGTATATATGGGCATTGGGATGCTGGTAGAGAGAGGAGACCCATTGAATAAATTTGGAGGGGAAACCAAATCGGTGCATGGTTAAAAATAGAAATTGCTAATTCACTCTGCATCCAGGGAAAGCAATCCAGTCAGGATATCAGAATTCCTGGATGCAGAGAAAATGTGCGTAAGTTTATGGAAGTGGTCTGCCAAATGCCTGCCTTCCATGAGTACCACCTGATCCAGGTGGATAATGTAAGGCAGAACTTTCTGTAATCTGTTTGCAATAACTTTGGCCAGTATTTTGATATCAAAATCTAGTAATGATATGGGTCTATAACTGCTAACATTTTCTGGATCCTTACCAGGCTTGGGCAGCATGATAATTAGTGCCTCCAGTAGTGAGGAATCCAGAGGATTGGCACTTAACATGCAGTCAAATAGCCGGCTTAACCAAGGAGTAAGACGTTTAGTGAAAACTTTGTAAAAATTAGGGGAGAAGTCGTTGGGCCCCGGAGCCTTATTGGAGACCAAATAAGTTATGGTGGCCTGGATCTCTGCTTCTGAAATTGGGATAGCCAATAACTTGTGTTGCTTATGAGTGAGGGAAGGAAGGGGGATAGCACTGAAATAATTCTGTACCACCTCTTTTTCTGGGAGATTAGTCATGGGGCTGTATAGCGCTTTATAATAACTAGCAAATTCCTCTGTTATTTCTTTAGGGGAGAGGCAAAGGGACCCATTTGCCTGGGATCTTATACTCTGAATCACTCTGGAAGCTTCTGATTTCCTGAGCCTTAAATCCAAGAGGTGCCCCGCTTTCTCCCCCGATCTATGTACCTTGTACCTGTTTTCAGGATTGCATATTCTGCCTTCTCACTTAGAAGGTGAGAATATTCATCCCTGAGCCCTATTAGCATTTAATGACCAGCTGTCATAGAGTTGGGGGACAATGTGGCTTCCATATTGCATATTCTAGTCAGTAGGGAGATTACTTTATGGTCCCTTACCCTTTTTCTCTGTGATGCTACTTTAATAAAAGCCCACTTTGGATACATTTTAAAGCTCCCCATTCCAGATCTGGTCTCTGTGTGGAATTTGCTTTCACCTTTGTATATTCATTAATTTCTTGGGTTATAATGTCTACAATTTTCTCTTATTTGAGAAGTTGGTTATTCATCTTCCAAATTGACTCTTTGGGAGTATCTGCAGCAAAAGATAAGCAACATTTCACTTTAGAGTGGTCAGATATCACCCCAGGAATAATTTTAGAATCTAATAGGCCACCTAGCAATGAGTGACTAATTAAAAATAGTCTATCCTGGACATGGATCCATGCTCCCCAGACCTGAAGGTAAATTCTCTTAGAGTGGGATGCAGGATCCGACATGCATCACAGAGCCCCAAATGGTCCCCCAATTTCAAGAGATATCTTTGTGTTGGGGAGAGGCCTTTTTTCTTCACTCCCAACTTATCAAGATCAGGGGAAAAGGGAATGTTCCAATCTCCCCCCAAAATGACAGGGATAGTGGAAAAGGGTGCCAGCACCTTTTGGAGATCAGTGAAAATCTGGGGTGTGTCAGCGTTTGGGCCATATACACAACCTAGTATTACGGTCTGCCTGTCCAAAACACCTTTCATGAAGATATACCTATGTTGTGAATCCCCCAGAATCTGCTCGCTGGTATACGAGGTTCCTCTGGCCACTAAAATGGCCACCCCCTACTTTGGGTACTATCTCTGGCATTAAAAACTTGTCCCACATACTGCCTACGAAGTAGATTCTCTTCAGCTTCTAAGAAATGCATTTCTTGGAGAAATGCAACATCCCCTTTAAGAAGCCTGAGATGTTTGAATACCTCATATCTTTTGGTTTTATTTCTCACCCCACAAACATTCCAAGAAAATATTCTTCTAGCACTCAACATGTCACTCTGTTAGAAACTGAATATAAAGTAAGATCATCAACCAAACATTACACCCCCAGAAGAAGTCCTACAGTGCCAGACTGGGTCCCCTCAGTCCCTACCCCCCCACTCCTCACAATACACAGACCCCAATAATGACAACATGATCCCCACCATTATACTCCAGTAATAAGAATTAACCCCCTCCCCTTCCCGCACATCATTATAGTATGTAACACACCTTCCCATAATTAACTAACCTCCGCCCCCTGCAACCCCCCCAAATATCCTGAACCAAACTAATCAGACCTCTGCACAGATATAAAAAATAAAATGTAAGGGGGATTTCCCCATAGCTCTCCCAACTGAAGAGACTACACAACTAGCCTCCCATCTGAAGTTAAATCAGGCCTGAACTTATTACCCAACTAGCAAACTGTATGCAACTAAAAGTGGCACATGCTGGACAGTCCCAAAGTCTGAGTAGAGCTGTCACTTTAAAAAAAAGCACAAGACCATTGAGGTGGTTTCAGGAAAAGTACTATTGTAAAGCAAAAGTTCTTAGGTCCAGCGAGGAAACAAGTTTTGCCCCAAAGCGTATTGAAAAGGTCTAACAATCCTAATTAACATTCATAATTCTGGTACTCTCTGGGCAGAGGATGAGCGTTTGCCCATGGAGTGAAGTCCAGCTGAGCAAACACTCCCGAGCTACACGGAACAGTCAAATCAACACTCTGGTTAGTCTTAGTTCAGGTCTTACCTCCCCAAGGATTCAGATTATCCAATTTACAGCTGCAGAGACCATATGTGGAGAAAGAGTTAGGTACCTGATGTGCTACAGCTTCTTTTCTAGCCTGATGGTACTGCTGCAAACCCCCATCAGGGGAGGTGTCCTCCACTTCTCTCGACCAGCAGGCTAAATTAACATCATGGCGACATCAAACCAATAAGTCCCAGTCCATTGAAAAAAAAGGTGTGATTCCCCATAGCTGAATACACTGGCTCCTCAGCAGTCCTTAAATAACTCAGGGAATGAATCCTTCAAAGAATCTTCTGCTGTTTTCTGGTCCTTGAAGGACAGCCAGGACCTGGCAACCAAAACTTGAAATCAGGCACAATATCCTATGCGGAACTTAATGCTAGCCGCTATGAGTTTGGTTACGATGGCATGGTAGGAGAATCTTTTTTGTCTGACCGAAAGAAGAAAAAGGTCTTGGGCTACTTGAAGCAGGTTCCCTTCCCAACAGACATCTTTTAATTCCTTCACCATTACTTGGACATATTGTCGCTCTTGATAGTTCAGAAATGTAAAAATTAAAGTCCATGGAGTAGGCCTAGGGGGATGCATGGGTCTTAGTGCCCTGTGAGCAAGCTAAATCGTATACCCTGAGTCAAAGGGTGATGGGCCAGCTAACTTAGTTAGAAATTTTTGTACAAATACTACTAGGTTGTCTCCTACTTCCTTCTCAGGGAGCCTGATCAGAATTAAGTTGTTTCGGCGGCTCCTTCCTTCAAGGTCCTCAACCTTCGTCTCTAATTTAACAATCTGATTCCTCGTAGCTGCCATTGCCAGGTCAAATGCTGCAGTTCTCTTCTCCACTGATATGATCCTGGCTTTGTTATCTCTGGTGCGCTGTGTCAGATCTTCCAAGGCTCCAGACAAACTTTTAAAGTCAGCAGCCAGTGAGTGTAGCTCTTCTTTAAAAAGTTGAAACTCTTCCTGAAAGAGCTCCAGTGTTAAGGGGGTTTGCTGCTGATGCCCCATGGCCTGCGATTGAGCTGAGTGAGCCTGGGCCTTTGTTTTCTTGCTCACTTTCTCTGGAGTACTTGGCGGCATGTGGTGAGGCAGCACGGGTTGCATTTCAGCCTCCATTTACCATCTCGGCCACCTAAATTGAATCCAGAGAGTCCTAGCAGTTGCCTCTTGTTGCACAGATGCACCAGACCTAGTTATCAGAGCGTAAGTTAGTTTCATTTATATTTTAAGGAAGGGGCAAGTGGGAACGCATGGAGAAAGGCACTATCGTGATGGCTGCCTCACTGTGATTTCCCCCTGTCAATAAATAATAATTATGCACATATTTTACAGGGATAAAACCATAAGGGGAAAGGGGTACCATAAGGATGTGTTAACCAAATCATCACATGTACTTATTACTGTATTAGAGGGTACACTTACAGGAAGAGGTAGGTGCGAGGACAGTTCTAATGTGTTACTTAAAAAGTGAGTCGGGAGAGGAGAAAGAAAGAGGCAAGCTACTGCTGTGCCGAGGGGCAGCAACAAAGAAGGCACTTTTTTAATACAAATTTTTGCCCTCTGCTGCCACCTATTCCTGTCATCATGCCCTTGACCCAGCAGCTACCTGCCCAATTTGTCATTGCCCCCCCCACCATCATACTGGCTGGAACTTGCTTGGAGCTGGGCCCAACATCCCCAGGGCTGTGACATAGGGTAGCAGGGGACTGTGGCAGAACCACAGCCCATTCACTCTCCCAATGTTGTATCAGCCCCCCAGACTTCTACTCTGACACCCAGACTCAACTGGGTGCCAGCTGAGAGTAAGGAAACTTGTCACCTCAGCCTGGGAGATGAGAGCTGTCATGTGGCTGCTTGATCATCTCCTAGCCCTCCCCCCACACCAACCCCCCCCAATGCCCAGAGCTCATTCCTGCAGGGCAGCAGTAGAAATGGCATTTTGACCAATGTAGGCAGCAGTCTGGGGAAATTCTAGGAAAAGATATGAGGAGGACTGGAAGCTATGGGTACCAAGCTTAGGTTTGAAGAGGAATGATGTTGGTGAGAGCTCTTTTTCCTGGAGAGATTTTTCAACCAGGCTGCCTAGTAGGTACTCATAAAGGGCTTGTGAGGAGAGCTCACCAAGGGCCTGGTAAAGGGAGCAATGATGAGTTGAATAAGGAACCAGTAAGGAAAACCTACAGTTGCTACAGTATTGCAAGTGGCAGTGAGCCTGGACAGGTTAGAAGGTGAGATTAGTGCATAAATAGGAGATCAGTAGTCCAGAAGCGAGAGTAGCCTACCCTTCGCTACAGACATCTGCACTTTTGGGATCATAATGTCCTTTAGTTGGAAGCTGACTCCCAACTTCTGATTCACTCAACTGTATTTGCCAGCAACACACCAAATTGTACAACTGACATACGGCAGCGTTAGCTAGGATGCAACACAGTAATGCTGCAGTATAACACAAAATACTCTAGTATACTGCAGGGAACAGTATAATTTAATGGCAATTAAGCCCTTTTGTTATACAGTATTTTGTGACATGCCTTTTACTGCAAGTTATTGTGTTGTATTATGGCTGGCTCCACTGTAAAATATCCTGTAACCTGATTGGTCAGCTAAGGTCTTCACCTGTGGTTAAATCCTGCAATAACCCTGGACTGAGGAAGGAGGTGGAGAAAGAGACAGCAGAGAAGAACTCTCTTCACACAGAAGGAGACTGAGGAGAAGTCAACAATTGATGTATAGAAGTTTAAAAGATGAGAATGAGTTAGCCAATCTGGTATTAATTTATCAGGATAGAATAATATAATTTAAGGACACACTATGAAACTACAGTGTTCACTATTGATGCACAATCAAGGTAAATAGTTATGCATACAATGTATAGCTGATCTTTAGAATTCCATTTTTAAGCCATCCCAGTGGCAAGGGTGGCTGAGGTGATATTAGTGCCTTACATCCTCCCACACTGATGATCCGTGTTCTGTCACAAGCATGGGTTGCTGGGGATCGGATGAGGAGGGAAAGGACTGAGTGCCACTGACTGTTCTCCTTTGGGAGGGGACCTACATACTCTGCCAAATGACTACCACCTAGAGGCCAAGTAGTAGTGCAGGGTCAGGAGGGCAATGTAGGAGAGAGCTGCGGGACTTTGTGATGTCTACATGCCTCCAGAGACACATGTCTATGTGTGTGCCCCAGCATGGTGAACAGGGATGAGAATGAAAAAGGGAAGGTGCTGCCTTTGTGAAGTCCTGCCTGTCTTCTCCCACCCCATGTTGTCAGCTGGCCACTGCCCAAAGTTCTGGATGTGAATCTCCATGTGGGGGAAAGATGGTCATCTCCTTTCTCAGTCCTGCCATGGGGGGCAATCCATGGGGAATTCACAGGGTGGTTGGTCTGATGGCTGGATACTGGGTGGGTGTGGCAGGGACAGGGCTGAGCTAGCTGGAGTCAACCTAGTGGGAGAAAAATTTAAATAAAAAAGAATTCAGTTTTTAATAGGTAATTGGACAAATACATTAATGAGAGGAATCTAGTCAGCAACTTTAATTGAGAAATGAGGGGCTGTCTCAAGGGTTATATACAGTGGACTGCATCTATGAGAGGCCATTCAATTAAAAATTACAGTTTTTGAAAATGACAACAAAATTAATATGATATACTGAAATGGGTATGATACTGTATATGGCACAATGAGTATAACACATTCTGTCATAAAATGGGTCAAAAAATACTAGAAACTGATTGGCTGAAAGGACCTTCCAGGCGTGTCCTTATCAGCTGATATCTATCCCAACCGGCACGTTTCTTCCCTGGGTGACCTCATAACAGGGAAATATCAATAACCTCCCATACATTTAACTGCTTTCACAGACAAGCATACACCAGTGCTCGTTGCTCCAGCCGTTCTGCAAGACAATGTCCTTTTACAGTGCACATAACCACAAGAAAACTAATTTTGTTAATGGGTTTGCAATCTCTGCTAAAAAAAAAAAAAAATAAATAAAAATAACAATAACTGACCTCAGCAGCAGGACAAGTTCATCTGGTGAGCGTCGAGACTGCTGTGTGGCCTGGCTTTCAAATTAATGTCATACTTGCTCCTCCAGAACTCACCAGATCCGATGCTGTACTGCTCCTCTACCATGTCCCACAAAACCGTTACTTATTTAATAATTTATTTTACATTTATTTAGTTCACAGTGAGCTGCTGAAACACGGAACTCGTAAGCGCTATCACAGCAGTCTAAGTACGGTGAACAGCCAGTGGACATGCTCGCTCCCACACATCATACAAAAATCTGTCTGCAATGCAACATTTTTTAACAAAGATGCACATAAACCAAAAAGGAAAACCCTAGTGTGTAGCATCTTGTCTGTCTCTGTTTTGGGTGGGGGGGTTACTATTACAGAACCGCTCATGCACCAGCTGCCAAGCAACATCACACACTCCCTCTAACCTGAAACTGACTGAACAGTCGGCCACTCCATAAAAAACTAGAAAAAAAAATGTGAATAAAAAAGCAAATTAATCCTGCTGTACAAGATCTTCAGTGCGTGGCTGTAGAGTATACTGACAGACAAACACAAAAGCCCTGTACTGACTTTTATTGAAATAGCTACTGTATATTCCAACACAATAAAAAATACTTTTTCTCTTTCTACTAATATGCTCACTTATTTTTTACTCTATTTATGTAGACTTTTCCTGTGCATTTTTAATTGGTTTCTTTACTATGGGACCCATTTTATAAGCGCAATAACACACTCTGAGGTATGGGTTATCGCCTGATAAAAGCACGCTCAGTGACATAAGCCACTCGGTCGTAAGCGCCTCATGCCTTAGTACACCACTGGGCATGCTCTTATCAGGCGATAACCCACACCTCGTTGTGTTTTATTGATTGCATATCACACCAGCTGAAATGAGCTTAACACATGCCAAAATTGTTGTAATGGATGATTATATTTCTAGGAGAGCTAGAGAAATGAGTGCAATGCATAAAAAAAATTATAACACATGCTGATAGGAGTATAATATATACCAAAATGAAAAAAAATATATATTCTAAGATTGATTCAACACATATTTAAAAAAAACATATATCACATACTGAAATAAATGCAACATACGTTTAACTTTGTGAAACACATGGCAAAAGGACTATAATATGTAATAAAATGAGTATAGCATGCTGAAATGTGTAGTACGCATACCAACACAAGAATAAAGCTAAGGTGCATACTGGAATGAGAATAGCACATGCTGCTATGTCTGAAAGACACACTGAAATGAGTATAAATGGGGTTGCCATTCTCAGGCAACCAGAATTGTCAGGGGTTTCCTTAAAGAAATGGTAGGGTGCTGATGGCGAGGGAAGGGAGGGGGGGGAGATAGGCAGTAGGAAAAGTAGGTGGTGTCAGATTAGGTCAGAGGAGGGTATAATGATGCAGGACAGGAAGAGGGATGGATATTGGCTAGGGGAGGAGCAATCCAGGGATCCTGATGGGGTCCTAGGGGGCTTTAAAAGGAGATTCAAGGAAGTGGATCCCCCTCTGTTCTGCTAAGATTTTATTTGAACTTAGCACATTGTTTGGCAGCAGGTTTTTGATCCACCTAAGGTAAGGCTATTTAGGCTGGTCATGGGGGGATGGTATATATGCAATGGGCCCAAGTGTCTAATGTATGGGCAGGGGAGCTGCAGGCATCTGTAGGCTCTTTTTTTAGTTAATTATTGTATTGCTAGTGTGGCTCTATTCCTTTATCCAATTTAGTGGTTTGTTTGCTTGGTATGGAAGGTCAACAGGTTTACCACGTTAATTTATCTACTTGGCTGTTGTGGTATTTGTTGGGGGCTGCAGGTCACCCACGTGGTAGTTTGCTTGGTAGTTCAGCTAAAGTTTCAATGGTAGTTAAGGTTATCTGTGGTTTGTCCTTTAATTGGCAGTCTATTCCTTGGTCGGGCATGATAGTAGGCCAGTCACACTTAATTTCAATTGTAGTATTCTCTGTATTTTGGCAGTTGCCTCAGTCACTTGGTGGAGAATGAATAAGAGCTGGCCAAGTGTTAATTCACTGCTTTGTTTTACAGTGGGACTGCAGGCTGCCCACAGAGTTCAGATTAGACTTTTACTTGGTGGCTTCAGTAGTAGTAAATTGCACAGGTATCCTGGGTCAATAAGGAATATATATATAAAAAGAGGAACAAATCAAGAACTGGGTACAAGAAAGTGCTGGGGGAGAGGTATCAAGAGTCAGTGAGCAGGAGGGAAGGAGACAAGGGTGGTGAATGAAGCAATCATTGGATCTGGGTCTGATATGGGAAGGTGCCGGATCAGACCGAGAGGAATCAGTGCACTGAGACCAGGCCGCTGGCCGGGCGATGGGGGAAGGCCAAGGAAGACCACTGGGTAGCGAGCAACAGGCCTGTGGAATTGTTAAAGAAATAAATAGGAGAGGCAAGATGGAGAACAGCACTGAGGGATATGTAAGGGAAAGCAATTAGCCTTCCACAGTGGAAGTAAGGTGCCTGAGCTTATTTGGCATTTTCAGAAAGAGCATGGCCATGTGGGTGAATGAGGGCAGGCCTCTTCCTTTGTTCACAGAAGGCATTTTCAGCGACTTCAGTGAAGGCTGGCTTTTCTGGCAATAAGGCAAGATGCCTCGCTCCCTTGGAGAATTATGTTTTCAGTCTACTAGCACTTAATACAAAGACTGCAGGCATGTCACTGAGCTTGCATGGGTTTTAAGAGTCCTGTTATTGCTATTTATTTAGCAGTATTGTTCATGTTTTGTCACAGATTCTGTGCAGCATTTCACTGTACCCACAAGTGTTTTCCATGCATCTAAGACACGGGGTAGAGGTTTTTACATAATTCCTGAAAATAGGTGGCGAGCTACAAGTATGGGGCTTGTGGAATAGCTCAATACATGACTGCAGTGCAGCAGAAGGGGATGGAGCAAATGGGTGCTGTATTGCACAGGCTGCAATCACAAAATGGTGGCCACCCACATCGAGACAAAATGGCGGGCAGCCCACAACAGCAAATGGGAGGGGCTGAGATAAGCGCCTTGCAGGCTGCAAGGCACAAAGGGTGGCCACCTGCATTAACATTGCTGACATGGTTTGGGGTACTTTAATTAAGTTCTATATGAAGGCAGACCATTGGGACTCCGTGATATTACTCACAGTTTTCTTCCTGAATGACGATGACTCAAGCAGAGTGGAACCTTATAATTCCTTTATGCTGTAATGGAGTAAAGCAAAGTGGAGCTGGTATAAATGGGAAGCCAGTTAACAGATTAGCTCCATTGTTTCAGTAACGGTAATTCACACAAACTACTGGTATGAGTCTGAAGACAAATTTGTGTACCTAAGTGCTTAGCTGAGAGTGGGACTGGGCAAGTTTACATAGGCCCACTTGTTCTGTCTATCTAACAAGGAAGAGCTATATGCAGGATTATGATGAGTTATAAAATGGCACTGGTAGGTTTATTAAACAAAAAAAAAAAATTTGGTTGAGGTATTCAACAGGGTTAGCAATGGAGGTTGGGGATGGCTGGGGGGGCACTCGTCAGTGGTATATGCAGGTATGAAATCCCATATTACAGCACCTGGCTAGTGGAATTGCACGGTACAGAACAGGAAGGGGAGACTAAGAGGTGAGCGTCTCTCTTCCTGTTTCTCTGTAAATATGGAAAAATGCAGGAATAAGACATTGTTTGGAGTGGGTAAAGGATAAGGCAGGAGGAGGGTGGTGGTATAACCACCCCCATGGGGAGCTGGGCGTGAGGATGGAGGTACAGTGATGAATAACATGTGTTTGATGTTGTGTCCCCTCTTTGAAGTTGACAGGATGGCACCGAAAAGAACACTGGTCCCTGCCACAAGTGCCCAGCTGAGAGAGGTGGCAGCAGCCTTAATGGGAAAGATGAATTAGCTCATAGAGGCAGCACAGAAGAGAGAGGAGGAATAGGTGTTGTCCAGAAAAAAAGACTCTGCCTAGTCCAAAGGGGAAGGGCAGAGGAAAATGCCCATTGCCAATAGAGCCCAAGCCAGCCCCAGAGCCCCTCCCCAAGCTGGAGGCACTGGATACAGGGAATGGTAAGGGGAAGGTTGATCTCTCAAAAGATGGTAACCTGAAAGATTATTTGGAGATGATTATAAATGACATGGGAGAAAATGGTATGGAGAAAATGGAAAAGGTGTGGAAAGAGATTAAAGGGGACAAGGGGGATGTGAAATGACTTGGGGCAGGAGGAAAATGGGGAGGAGAGACGAGGGGGAAGTACCAGGGGTGACCCTGGGGGATCACATGCCACTCTTCATTAAAGAAAAGATATGAAAGGAGAGTAAGTTGGTATATTTGCAGTAGTTGACAAGCAGACAGCGAATAAATATGAGCAGGAGACAGTGGGGAAATCAGAGATGGCAGTGGTAATGGCACTGCTGGGGAAGACAGCAGAAGATTCAACCTACAAAGGGAAGAACACTGATACATGGCAGGCAGGGCTTATGATAGTCAGTGCCATACTGTTGGAGAAGCAGCCTGAACTAGTCATTCTGCTTCTGGCATACTCGATTATTATGAGGGATCCATACAAGGTCAAGATGAGGTATTGATGGTTGAAGTATGATGAGGCTTTTCGGTAAAGGATGGCAGCAATGGGTGATTTGAGATGGGACTGCACCCATATGGAGATTTGGTTGAGGAGACTGTCTGGCAGGTTGGGAGCAGTGGGGAAGGTGGTAGGAAAGGGAGTAGTGTTCTGGAAGCTAAGACATGCTGAAGATATAACAAAGCTTCCTGCATGTGGGCAAATTGCAAATTCAGGCATGTGTGCTCTAAATGTCCAGGGGAGCACCCTCTGTTCCTCTGCAGGGCAATGGGGGATATTTTGGGCTACCAGCATCATGGCTAAAAGCCCTTTTGGGGGAATATAACATTTCAGGGGGAGGAAGGGCATATCAAGGTGGCAGTGGGTGGGTGCGGAGCGACAAGAAAGTGGACATATGGAGGCAGATATGGCGGGAACTAAGAGGGTGGGGAAAAAGGAAGAAAGAAAGGGATTTGTTATGGCCAGGACTCCCATTAGGCTGGGAATAATTCAGGAGTGGACCAAGGGATACCTGAAGGGAGAGATGGGCGTAATGTTGAGGGAAGGTTTTTCAAAAGGTTTTGAGCTGGGTTACCAGGGGGCAAGTAAAAATATGTCAGCAAAAAATCTGGGGTCAGTCAGGACAAGGGGGATGTAGTGAGCAAGAAAATTTAAAAAGAGATAGTGGCAGGCAGGGTAGAGGCACCATTCAGCGAGCTCCCATTTGAAGAATTTAGAGTATCACCCCTCAGTGTGGTACCAAAAAAGCAGGTGGGGGAATTCTGTTTGATCCACTATTTGTCTTTCCCAGAGGGAGCATCAGTGAATGACTACATACCGGATGAGCAAGAGTGGAATATCATATGCAACACTCAACCAGGCAGTGAATTGATTAGGACAGTTGGGGGACATGGCTAGCAAAAAAAACAACATAGAATCGGCTTTTTGAATATTACCAGTGCTGCCAGAAGACTGGGACCTTTTGGGCTTTCAATTCCAGGTGGGTATTATTTTGAGAAAGCCATGCCCATGGCATGTTCGATAGCATGCGCCACATTTGAGGCCTTTAGTTCATGGGTTCAGTGGGTGTTTGGGAAGTGGTACAGGCATACAGCAATGGTGCACTCTCTGGATGACTTCCTTCTGGTGGTTCAGAATAAACAGGGGACTGCTACAATGTTGGGGGATTTTCAAGAGATGTGTGGGATATAAGGGATACTGCAAGAGAAGGAGAAGACAGAAGGGCCAGCTTGCAGATTGGAGTTCTTGGGCACTGAAGTGGACACTGAACAAGAGCTGTTTCAGTTACCACAGGACAAGCTGAACAGGCTGAAGGGGCTAATACAGTAGGTGAAGGTCAAAAAGATGGGCTCCACTGGAGACAGTACAGCAACTATTAGGACATTTGAATTTTGCCTGCAAGGCAATAGCACCAGGAAGGGCTTTCACAAGGAGGCTGGCAGAGGCTCAGGGAAGGCAAAATTATCTCACTACTCGGTGGATATTGCCAGAGGGATACACCAAGATCTGGAGGTCTGGGATAAATTCCTGGGGGATTACAATGGGGTTGCATTTTGGCAAGGGAGTGGCTTTTTATACTGACCTGTAATTGTGCACAAATGCCTTTGGGGCCCTTAGCATGGGAGCCCATTTTAAGGAGGAATGGATGTCTGAGGCATAACCAGAAGATTGGAGGCAGAGGGGGTTGTTCAAGGACATCACCTTTTCAAAATATTTCCTATATGGGTAGTGATGTTGGCTTGGGGAAGAGTGATGAAGGACCAGAAGATCATATTCTGGTGCGATAACAAGGCGGTGGTGGAGATAATCAATAGACATAGGGGTCCATTGAGATGGTGACCAGGGTTCTACGTCAGCTTGTTTTAGTGGGGCTTAAATTCAACCTATCCTTCAAAATGAGGCACATTGAGGGAATACAGAATGACATTGCTGACAGCCTTTCCCATCTTCAGTTTGACAGGTTCAGGTTTTTGGTACCTCAAGCTGCCATCCAGAGAACTCCAGTGCCTTCCCAGTTATGGGAAGTTGGTTAGAAGGAGCCCGACTACTGAATCAAAACTCTTGGTCTGTGAATATGCTGAAAGTATATGAGGGGGCGTGGGGCACTTTTCAGGAGTTTCAGTGGCAGGAGGGATCTGAGGTAAGTAGGCCTGTCACTGAGGAACAGTTAATGCAATATATAGTCAGGAAATGGGACGCAAGGATGGCACATACAACTATGGGGTACAGGTGGCAGGCATAGGTTGGGCATGCAGCTATAGGGGCTGGGACAAGCAGAGCAAATTTAAGGTGGTGCAGCACATGCTAATTGGCTGGAAGAGAACCCAAGTGAACCTAGGTGATATCAGGAGGTCAATAGCAGGGCAGTTACTAGTAAAGCTACTGGGGTACTGGAGAGGGTATGCACATCATGGTACAAAGCATGCCTGCTCCAGGAAGTT
This sequence comes from Neoceratodus forsteri, assembly GCA_016271365.2. Lineage (NCBI taxonomy): Eukaryota > Metazoa > Chordata > Ceratodontiformes > Ceratodontidae > Neoceratodus > Neoceratodus forsteri. Next base: position 50,075,316 of record CM028137.1, read on the forward strand.
TTCATGGTCATGGCCGAGGGAAGGGAGATTCAGGGTGGGTGAAATGATAGCGGAATGGAGTTAGAGACAATCAATGGAAAAAGTACAAACAAACTGGACTGCAGTCAGATCTCATTCTGTATAAACAATACAGAAATGACTGTAAAAGATGCATCAGGCAGGCCAAAAGTAAATACTGCCAAAACCGGCTGATTAATTCTTCCAATGACCCTCGCAAGTTTTGGGGTCACATTAAGTCCTTCTTGGGTTCTGCTAAAGATGTCACTCCCTCAGATATGGTCCCACATGGTGTACACTGTAATGATTCTACTACCATTGCAAATGCTTTTAACCAACAATTTTCTGATTTATCTGCCCACAGCTCCCTCCCATCACAATCCTCTGCTTCACAGTTTAATCCACAGCATCTGAAGGACCCCAAACTTAACAACCCTTCTATTTCAGGAAGTGTCTAGGCATCAGGTCCTAAAGCTGCTCAGGTCACTCTCTGAAAACACCAGTACTGGCTCAGATGGTCTAGAACCAAGACTACTAAAATGGCTTCTACTACATCTCTGGCCCCTGGCACACATCTTCACCCTATCTCTCTCCAATGGCATTGTCCCTGAAGTCTGGAAGGCAGCCAGAGTCACTTCTGTATTTAAGAAAGGCAGTAAAATGACATATCAAATTACCGGCCTATTGCTATTTTGTCTGTTCTGAATAAAATCCTGGAAAAAGTAGTATCCATGCAAATCACTGAATACCTTGAGAAATTCAATTTACTAAGCTCAGCACAACATGGTTTTAGAAAGCATCCACCTACCATGACAGCACTTGCAAAATTCACTTCAGATATCGTTACCAATATGGATAGAGAGAAAGTTAACAGGGGCAGTCTTCATTGACTTAACCAAAGCTTTCGATCTGGTTGACCATTCTCTGCTACTATCCGCCCTCAGTACCTTGGGCTTCTCTCCACCAGTCACTACCTGGTTCAAAGCTACCTCTCCAACAGGAACAAGCTGTTAAGTTTAATTCATCCATGTCAGACAGTGCTGTTATCAACATTGGGGTCCCTCAGGGTCTATACTTGCCCTCTTCTATTCTCATTATTCGTCAATAAACTTCCTGAGTTGGTCACCACAGGTCACTCACTTCTTTATGCGGATGACCCGGTAATTTATTATCACCTGATAAGGTCCTGGATCTAAATGCTGCCTCACTGCAGATTTTCGTGCTGTACAACACTGGTTGAACTCTCAACGCCTGGTTTTAAATACAAATAAAACAAAAGTTATGATGTTTGGCTCCAATCACAAGCTTAGATCCTGTCCTCTGACCATCTCTGTCTCTGATATCGATGGGGACCCTATAGAAACTGTCACTCCTTTTCACATTTGGTATCCACCTGATCAAACTCCTTGGACCTGAAAGCACATATACAGGAAACCTGCAAGTCAATTAACTGCAAATTGGGGCTGCCTATAGAACCAAATACCTGCTTACCCTGTTGCTAAATTGGCGTATAGCCAGAGGCATTCTATTGCCAACCTTACATATGGTGTCCCCATCCTGTCCTGGCCACCAAATCTTCACTGCAACTATGGGATACCTTCAATAATGTGTGCAGGTATGCAACAAAGCACCTCGGCTGCAGCATCATTGTCTCTTATATCAGGACCTTGGTTGGCTTCTCCTTCCTCTACCAGGCAGTACTACTTGTACAATTTAGTTGATTCCATCCAAGGACGTCCAAGCCTGCTATCCTGTCTGATCTCCTCAGGCCGGCCATTCCCTAGGAATCTTAGATCGGCTGATCAGACCTTACTATCCATCCCTTTGTCGGACTAAAAGGGCATGGGCTCCTTCCATCATGCTGCCCCCACCTATGGAACCTACTACCTCAGGATCTAAGAGATGCTCCTCATGTGACTTTTAAAGAGCAAACTCAGGACTTTCCTCACTACTATGGACAAATGTGTTTGCTTTGACCCTACCTGATCCGCTGCATTTGTACTGTTTCCTCATTGCTAGCACTTTGCCTGTCCAAATGGGTGTTCTATACTGTGCCTTGTAATTAATGTTTTATTTTGTGCCTTGTAATTAATGTTGCCTTAACCTGTTTCTTTATAAGCCTAATGTTAGCTGTTGACAATTGTAAGTCGCATTCTACTCCATGACATTCTTATCTTCACTTCACAGCCTCTCCTCACTTAACCCCACTGCTGCTCTCTTCCCCCTTAGTCTGTTATATCCTCTTCCCCCTTTTGCCTCCCACCAAACTCACCTTTACCTGTTCCTACCTTCCCATGCCCTCCTTAGTCCCCACCCTCTGGCTGTGCTTAGTCACCTCTCTCCACCTACACTGCCTACTCCCACCGTCTACCGACCCCCTTCCTGCCCATCCGTCTCTTTGGTTCCACTGGCTCGGCTTGACTTTGACACTTTTTCCGCTATTGCCGTAACTCCTCCCGCCCTACCCCTCTCACAGCATCCTCACTCTGCGCCCTGCCGTCATCAGTTCCACCAGACCGGCTGTATTTTCCTACCTCCTACACTGTTGCCGTCTACATCCCCCCACCACCTCTCTCTTCGCCTGCCGTCTTTCGCTCCATAGGCCCGGCCGCAGGTTGGTACCTCACCCGCTGTTGCCGTATCTGGCTGCACCTCCTTTCCACTAATCTCTCCTCCCGTCCTTTTGCCAGTTTTCCTTCCTTGTGTCTTTTCTACTGATGCCTATCTCTCTTATTTTCTGCCTTCTACTATTCACATTTTGAGTATGTTCCATGATCAAGTGCTAAAGTATATTTTTGTTTACTAATGTATGTTACATTGCCATATGTATTTCTCTCTGCATTTTTTGTACTCGTTGTCTTAATAATCTGGCTGTACTCTTTGTGTATTGTAATTGTACCTCCCGGGTCATGCCTGAAAACAGTCACTTGCTGACTAGCGCACTTACCCGGTTAACAAAAACGAAATAAATAAAATAAATAAATAAATAGCACAAAACAAGAGGTTGAAGGGCAGGGGTTTATTATGAGAGGAGATCTACTGGGGTACTGAGAGGGTAATCATTTGGCTGAGATCGTCTAAAATGGACCAAACAGGAATGGGGGTGGAGGTCATAATTAATAAACAGCCAGAACGAGGGTGGTGTACAGTAACAGCCCTGGAGGAATACAGAGCCATTTAGTCACAAGGGGGTTCTTTAGGCACGGGGGTGGATCCCTGGTCACGTACTACCAGGTAGCAGGTGATCCTTAAAAAGGGGATAGAATTTGTGTAGGAGGATCCCACAGCTCAAGAACACACAGATACGATGGGAAGGGGTCAGGGGCATGAGATGGGCACAACTCTTGCCGGTCTTAGAAGAACAGAATAGGCAGTGGCCCAAGCTGGATTTGATAATCATACACGAGGGGGGTAATGATAGAGGACAGACCATGGGGAGCTTTATTTAAGGACATAAAGACAGACTTGAGGATCATTAAGGGATGGTGGTCAGGAATCACCACAGAATTGTCTGAAATTATTTCTAGAAGGGTTTGGAGGCATGTCAGGGACATCAGGTCAGTGGAGAAGGCCAGGAGATGCCTCAGTCAGAGGGTGGCTATGGTGATAGCCGAGATGGTGGGTAAATACATCTCACACAGGGACATCTGTGAGCTCTGAGCTGTGAGCTGCATGCTTTGCTGCAGTTGTGTTCATTTGCAGCACATTCTTTTAACTTTATTTTGCTTTAATGTTCTGTTTGTAATTCGTTTTTTGTAATTCTTTTTTTGGCATTCGGAACCAACGATTTTGAAAACATGGAGTAGTTAGTTAGGGATGCTATAGTTGAGGCAGTAAGTGAGCTGAGCTTTTTTTGCTGGATTTTGTTACTTTAATGCCGGAGTGTATTTCTGGAGTGGTTTAAATGTTTAACACCTTTTCTTTTAACACCGCTCAAGCAGGATTTGTGTATCTATGAGAATCGGATTCCTGGGTCTTTGTTTTTGATTTTGGCCTGACCTCTGGACCGGCGACTAGAGGAGGTGATATTGGAGAGTCCTGTGCTGAAGGAAGCTCTCTGCCTGAAGAGCCGTACTGTGTTGCGTTTTGGCTGTTCTAGATTGTTTCCCTACTTCTTTGATTGTCCGTTGAACTTCTCCCTTTGTAAGAATAGGAGGTATAGCTGAATCTTTCCCGCTGTGGAGAACAAGAGGTTTTGTTGGCTTAGGACTGGCCATTTGTGGGGTCTGTCCTTGGTGTGGGGGGGGTCCAACTCTGCTCCATTGAGCTTAGCTGCTGGATCCATCGCTGTGCGGGGTCAGGGCTTGAGTCAGCCGGGGAGCCGGCTGATCTGCTCTGGGTGCTCCTAGGTCTTCGGGGAGTTGGCTGGTGGGCCAATTCTAGCTGTGGGCCCAAGCCACAGTCGGGGAATATTTCTTGCAGTGGTTTCTTCGTGGTAGAGTTTTTTGGGTCCCTTGCCAGCCTTTAGGTGGCCCAAGACCCTGGAACTCACAAAGAAGATTTGTTTTAGAAATTCTGTATTGACTCAGCCTTGGACACGGTCAGACCTTTCTTTCATTACTTGATATCTATATTACATCTGGAAGGCAGTGAGAACATTTGTATTACTTTGCTTACAAATATCCATGGTTCTGCCTGCCTATGTGAGAGGTAGCCCAGACAGGACCACTTTCAGTTTTCTACTCATCAGGTAGTGAGAGCACCTGGTCAGCTATTCTTTAAATAACTTTATAGTCCTTTTCTGCCTATGTGAGAGGTAGTGCAGGTGGATTGTTTCTGGACACACTGTACCTTTTCAAGTAGTAAGAGTACCTGGCCAACCATTTTATTCACATTCAGTTTGTGGCTCCACCTGCCTTTGTGAGAGATTGAGCAGATAGAACCTTTTTCTGGACACTTATTCGGTGGAGGTGTGAGATCCTGAATCACAGTATCCATTAGAGACACTTTTAGTGACTGGTTTCATAAATTACAGTCTTACAGTCTTGAAGTGTTGTTTGTTTTATGTTATTATATTTTTAATTATATATATATGTTTTATTATATTTGACTGCTTAGTTATTATTTTTATTTTTTGTATTATTTTTCGGTAGTGAGAGTACCTTCTTATTTGTTGATTTGGGTTTTTGGGGTGTTTATGTTTTTGGGTCTTTCAGAGTTTTTAAACTTAAATTGCAGCTCTGTTTTGGATTGAGTTAAGAAATTGGAGTTTTGTGTTTTTCCCATTGTTTTTTGAGATAATTGGTGGAATGTGCTTGCTTGCCCCCCCGTCCTGTGCTAGTCGGCCTCCACCCTCCGCACCCTCTACCCATTCTCTTCCCCCCCACCTATTCATATCTACCAGTGCTGTTGGGTGCTGGGGATTGCTCGCAGGGGAGGAGGGGCAGGGGTAGGTGGGGAGGCGTGGACAGCGGAGCTCAAACGAGTGGCACTCTCCCATTGGGGTGGTTGGGACAAGAAGATGCCCTGGGGTGAAATGATGCCTGGAACGTGGTGATCCTTGTCTGGTCCCCATACCCAAGGGCACCTCCTCTTTGGGAGGGCAAGCAGCTGGGACGGCTCACCAACATCGTCCAACCCGGGCTCTGTTATGCAACGTCAGATCCATTAGGAACAAAACTGCTCTTATTGCAGATTTTGTTGGAACATCGGATCTGGTTTGCATTACCGAGACCTGGTTAGATGGGAATGCTGCCGCAATTTTAGATGCAGCTATTCCCTCCAGGTACTCGGTTATACACCGCCCAAGATTGGATTGCGGTGGGGGGGAGGTTGAGGTCTGTTTCAAGACCGAATTGGGCCTAACTGGGGTACCTGTTGAGAGGCCACATCATTTGAGTGTACTGTGGTAACTGGCGTGGGTTGCAGGATAGCGCTCATTTACCATCCTCCAGGTGACGAGAAACTGTTCCTGCAAGAAGTAGCAGACTTTGCTGCCAACATGGCATTGGAGTCACCCAGACTGATGGTTCCGGGTGACTTCAATGCTTGGGTCGACGATGAATCCTTGCTTTTAGGACAACACTTCCTCCGGGTGATGACATCACTGGGCTTCACACAGGTTGTTTCCTCAGTTACTCATGATGGCAGTCACTCTCTTGATTTGTTCTTCCTCCTAGGGATCGAGGACTCCGACTTGGTGGTGGAACCTGTCGGTTGGTCCAATCATTACAAAGTTAGGTTCAATTTTCCTGCTCCCCTGGGTAGGTCGGCCCCTGTGAAGATGGTCAGTTATCACCCTTTGTGGGATGTAGTCCCTGAAGACCTGGCGGCTGTGATCGACCTCTCTGTGTTTGGTGAGATCAGCACAGATCCCGAGCTGTCATGGCCTATAACAGGGCCATTTCCTTAGCTCTTGATCTGATTGCTCCTGTCCGCATTTGCCCCCTTCCGTTCCGCCCCGAGGCCCCATGGTTTGATGGGTCTCTGAGGGAGTTGCAGAGGTTGGGGCATAGGTTAGAGCATCGTTGGTGGAGGTCTGCCTTGGATGCTGACCACCTTATTTTGTTAGAGCATTATAAACTCTATCAATCAGAGATTTCTCATAAGAAGGCAGAATTCCTGTCCAGGGAAATCGCTATTGCACGGAACCGACTGGCTCAACTCTTCCGAACTGTGGACATGTTGTGCAACCCAGCCTGTCTGCAGTTCCATCGAGCTTTTTCACAAATAGAGTGTGATGAGATCACTCCATTCTTTGCGGATAAGGTGGCCAACATCAGGCAAGATTTCCATCAGCCTCGCTCTATGGGGGTTGCTGTTGGTCAGTGCTCGGTCACAGAGCCCGGAGTTCCCTGGTGTACCTTTGATCTGCCGGAGTTCGTTGATATTATGAGGTTTGTCCAGGGGATACGTTCCACATGTTGTAGTTTAGATCCAGACCCTACTTCCCTGATTTTGGGTTTTAGTGATGACATCGGCCCGATCTTAACTCTGATTGTCCAGTGCTCTTTGGAATTGGGTGAGTTCCCTAGCTCCCTGAAGGAGGTGATGGTGACACCTCTCCTGAAGAAAGCTTCTTTGGACCCAAAGAATCTAGCGAACTACAGACCTATCTCTAACCTTCCTTTTGTGGGAAAGGTTATCGAGAAAGTTGTGGCAGCTCAACTAGAGAACCATTTGACCATCCATAATTTATACGAACCTCTCTAATTGGGTTTTCATAAGAGGCACAGTGCTGAGACTGCTCTGGTTCGGGTGCTCAATGAGAGGTCAGAGAAACCGTTCCATCTTGGTACTCCTTGATTTGTCATCAGCTTTTGACACTGTGGATCATGTGGTTCTGCTCGAGTACCTGAGGTCCATCTGTGGGCTGTCGGGGACAGTTCTCAGATGGTTTACATCTTTTCTCACTGGTAGAACTCAGAGAGTTGTCTCGGGAATATTTTCTTCGGAGTCTTTTTCTCTGCCTTGAGGGGTACCCCAGGGCTTGGTGCTGTCTCCCATGTTATTTGCAGTGTACATGCTGCCCCTCGGAGACATTGTAAGATGGTATGGGCTGAGGTTTCACTGCTATGCTGATGATACCAAGCTCTACCTATCTTTTGCCCCCAACCAGGTTAGTGCTATCTTGGTACTGAACTGCTGTCTCATGGAAATCCAAGACTGGATGAGTTCTCGAGGTTTAAAGTTGAATGTAGAAAAGACTGAGGTTTTAGTGGTGAACCCGGGTCAGAAGACAGAGGGATTGAGGACCGATCTCCCCTCTGGTTTAGTCCTGGGGGGGGCTCAGATCCTTACCTCTGAGCGAGTGCGTGACCTGGGAGTGGTGCTTGATGATGGGCTGACCCTTCGTCATCAGGTGTCAGCAGTCATCAAGCTGGCCATTTACCATCTTAGGAACATTGCTAGGATCAAGCATCTCATTCCATCAAGCGACCTGCCTGTTTTGGTCCACGCCTTTGTGACCTCGCACCTTGACTACTGTAACTCCCTTTACCTAGGGCTTCCTGGGGTTGACATCCATCGCCTGCAGCTAGTGCAGAATGCTGCAGTCCATTTATTGACTGGGGTATCTAGGAGATCTCACATTGCCCCTGTGCTGCGCGATCTGCACTGGCTGCCTGTTCAGTGGCAGATCACCTTTAAGGTAGGTTTATTAACTTACAAAGTCCTACACGGACAGGGTCCTGACTACTTGAAAGAGCTCCAGGTTCCTTACACCCCTTTGCAACAGCTCCGCTCGGCTGACGAGGGGTTGCTGGAGATTCCGAGGGTTAGTCTAAAGTCATCTGGGGCTTGCACCTTTGGGTTTTTTGTCCCTACCCTCTGGAATTCTCTGCCCCATCGGCTATGGGAGTGCAGGACAGTGGGGTGCTTTAAGCAGGTATTGAAGACCTTTTTATGGGGTAAAGCCATTCCTGAATCTCTTTGATTTTATTGGTATTTATTGTATTTCCTGAATTTTATCTATTTGTGCAGCGCCTTGATATTCGAATGGTGCTATAGTAAATAAAGTTTATTATTATTATTATCTTCTATGCCATCCCAGGATACTACGGAGAAGATAGGGTACACTTGAAGTGGTGGGAATGTCATTTTGTTCTCCTACCTATAACTGGTGCAATTGAGGTATGGGAAAGGCAGCATATTTGAGTGTAGAGGGAAGCCCATCATCCGTCACTAGGCAGGAGATGGGCTAGTGGAGGTGTGAGATAAGGGGGTAGGGGAAGGGCACAGCTGGAGGGGTAGGATTTGGGGTATGAGAAGGGCAACAGGCACAGGCCAGTGTCAGTGGCATCAGGCCGTTGAGACAGATGGAGATGGGGGGGTTGAACAAAGAATAAAACTGAGGGCCAGGTTGTTGGGTATCCGACCCCAGGAAAGATAGACAGAATGTAAGAAATGGAAGAGGGCATTGGGTCATGCATCTGGACCACGAAAAGAATGGTGTACAATGAAGAACAGATTGGAGGAAAGTAGCAAGAAGTAAAATGGACTGGAATGTTGATGTTGAAATGTGTTAATATGATGCAAATATGATGAGTGAGTTGGAAAATTTTGATGGTATGGTTTAAAGTTTGATCAATAAACAATTGCTAAATGAGCACCCAAAATTTTGTCTGGGAGTATTCATTTCTTTTTGCTATTAACTTTTTATTAAATGTTTTTATACATCCTCTTGCCGAGACAAAAAAGAAGTAGCAAATACAGTACAAGTAAAATCAAACATAGGTCAGTAAGTACTGTAAAGGATACAAACATAAACAGCCTCATCAGCCCCCTCCCCCTCCCCACCCATCCTCCCATCCACTCCTCCCACCATCCCGCACAAGGCTCTGCTACAAAATACCTCCAAAAAAAGAACATCAACAACATAGCTATATTATGTGTAGGCTATTACCAGTGGAGACCAGATTTTCTCGAAAAGGGGCAACTGGTTGTTTAAGATAGCAATCATCCTCTCAGTCCTAAGGCTCGAGAGAAACTCCGCCAACCATTCGGAGTAAGTAATTTGACAGGGGTCCTTCCAGTGTTTCAACACTATTTTTTTCACTATGCAAGAGATCAGAGTTATGTGGAATTTCCTCATTTTAACCGAGCAACCCGACATATCTCCTAACAGACACACTTCAGGGCAAAACATGTCCTCTAATCCCAGTAATGGATCAGCCTTGTTTTTTATCTCATTCCACAGTGGGGCAATTTTAGGACAATACCAGAAAATGTGGAGAAGGTCACCCCCCTCCATATCACACCTGTAGCACTGAGAACACCGTACTAACTTTAAATCCATCAACTTCTGAGGTGTATAGTAAATGTTATGCAATATCTTAAACTGCACCAACCTAAGATAATTTTGTCGAACAAATTTATGGCCATTCTGCCAAATCCGTGTCCAATCCAAAGTTATATTAGGGAATACTTCAGCCCAGTATGAACTCGGTGCTAGATTGTCCTTAAAGGCCCAATGGAACAACACTAAATAGATCTTAGAGATGGCCTGTGGAGTTCCAGCTAATAACCTAAGGTCCTCCCAGAATGGAATACGGGGTGGATAGATTGAATGACTTCCAATTTTCTGAACCAATGAATGGCGTAATTGATATATTTTGAAAGTATCCCTAGGTGTCAATTCAAACTTTGCCATGATCTCCACCAATGAGATTATGCCGCCACCTGAGTTAATAAATTCTTTCAAAGAGCAATCAGCCAGGAAGGGTAACCAATTCTGTTTAATGGTCCGGTGTCCTATCTGCCATTGAGGATTTCCCCAAACAGGCTCTCCTATATCTTGCGTTTGTTCGTATTTCAAAAAATTGCGTAATTGGTTATGTATTTTAAGGGAAAGTCCAATGGGAAAATTTTTCAATAGAGAGGGAAGTAGACGGTTAGGTACATAGGATAAAGCCTTAGGATTAATGTCAAAGCTCTTAATAAAACTAATTTCCAAATTAAGCCACAATGGGGTATATCCGGAGTTTAAGATATTATCCTCACAGTGCATCCATCTCCCATACTTATTTAGATGTGCTGCCCAAAAATAAAGCGTAAAGTGAGGCAATCTCAAACCACCCAGATTTTTGGGCGCAGCTAACTTGAGATACGACATCCTGGCTTTTTTATATCCCCAGACAAAATCAGCCAGTTCCCCATGAAGTTTCCTGAACCAAGAAAGGGGGATCAAACATTTAACATGGATAAGGGTAGAAAAGCCTAGGGAATATATTCATTTTTACAATATTTATTCTACCCCATAAAGACAATGGTAGCTGTGCCCATCTTTTAAGGTCTAATTTAATATTATGAACTAAGGATTCTAGGTTCAATTGACGCAATCTGTCTTGGCTACTTACCAAGGTGAGGCCTAGGTATCTAAGGGATTTGGGATTCCACCCTAAACCTAACCCTTCGATATGCCGTCTAAATAATCTGTTATTCAAAGGGTAAACAACTGTTTTGTCCTGGTTCAATTTATAATTAGCTAACACACTAAAATTCTGTATTACTTTTAGTAAACCGGGGATAGACCTATCAGGCTTCGATACATAGATTAATAGATCGACGGCATAGGCCGTAACCTGAATTGTGTGTCCCCTTACATTAATGCCCAAAATTTCAGGGGATAATACTATGCACCTTATAAGGGGTTCCAAATACAAATTGAATAATAGGGGTGAAGGGGGGGGGAGTATTCATTTCTGAACGAAATCCCTGTGACAACATATACTGAGAAGCACATGATGTGAAGGATCCATCACAATACATTTAGAAAACATCATAGGTAATTGCCCTAAAGTTCAGTGTACCTTTCTGCTCTGCAGCAGGACATAAGCTTTTTGATTGTATTTAATTTTCATCTATAAGTAAGCAATAATTAATACTGTAGGTCCATTACTTGTCCAGCTGTCATGGAACAGCACAGATAAATAACGCACAATATATACAGCAACCTAAAGTACTATATTGATCAAAGGAGCATTGAGAACAGCCACCATTTGGTGGAATACTATAAGTGCAGTAGCTGTACAAGAATTTTATGTAAATGAGTTATTTTCTGACTTCTCATAGTGGTTGCAAATTAAAAAAAACGTTAGTGTTCTATGCAAAATTCTGTTTGCTTATTTATATTTGCATATTTACAGCCATCCCCTCCAACAGTCTCATGTCTAGAGTTATCAGAAAAATTAATTAGCATCAATGACTAAAGTAATAGAGTTTGCTATGGGGGATCCAGCTCAGTTCTATTAATTATTCTGTGAAGTAATTATGTAGTAAAAAAATTGGATTATAGCATAATGTAATACATCATGGGCTCAATTGCTTATTCCTTTCCTCCCCCCAATAGTTGAGAAATATGAAAGTTGCTTATTTCCAGGCTGAGTGTAAGTCTCACAGATGTCAGTATTTACCCTTTCTCCTCCCTGATCCAGCTAAAAGGAAAGCAAGACACTTTTGGAATTAGAAGCTGACAACTGTATTTGGTTATTGGATTGTTCCCATTTCCTTCCTTTGGTTGTTCCCTCAGTCCCTCATCACAACAATCAGGGTCTCCAGAGCTGCACCATTTCTCCAGCTGGCAGGGTGAGTGGGTGAGCCCCTATCTTCATGGTCGAGGTCACCAGCCGGGGCTGTATAAATGCCAGATAGCCTCCTTGGAACCCAAGCAACTCCGCTTCACAACACATTCAGCCACCACCCATCCTCCATGGGTTATTCTGGGATCGCACATGAAGCTGAGTCTTCCAGGTGGCAATACTACTGTGCTGGTGGTTAAACATATTTAGGAACAATTTTCCTACATCATTCCCATTTTACAAGATTTCATTTGTGCAGCTAGGAGTCTCCCAAATAGAACTGGAAATGCTTCCCTGTTCTCTGGCTTTTGGTCCCTACAAGGAACCCCCACCCCCCACTTTGCAGTTCGGCCCCTGTACCACTTGGAAGACATTAAGATCCATCTGGGCCAATCTTTGCAGTGATGCTGCTACAACACACCTGACAGTATAGCTTAGAGGTTAGAGTAATGACTTGTGAATGTGCTTGATACATCCAGCAGACATGGGTTTGAATCCAATAACCTCCACTTGCATACTGTGTTACTGTGAGCAAGTCACTTAACCTTCCCTTTGCTCCTGGGTCACCCATACAGGTAGGCACTTATGCCTAGCAGGCCTTCCCTAGATAACAAAGAATGTAAAGAAACATAAAGAAAACATACAATCTTGTAAGTGGTTGATTAGTGTTCGAAAGAAATAGTAGTTATGCACTAGGCAGGGATAAGAAACTCAAAGAAGGGTCTGCCTTTGCCTAGTAAAGACTGACTCCTGTAAGAAGGGGTGGCTGCAACCTCATATGCAGCAAAACTGGGGAAGCATCACTATTGGCTGGTAGCCTGCATGGGGGGGGGGTGCAGGACTTTCCTAATTGTGGAGGAAGAGGTAGAGTTTTAGTGTATGGGTGTCAAGACCCAAAAGAAGTGAATAAGGCTTGATCTCCACAGTTCTAGTCAGGATAAGACATGAAAGGCAAGGAACAGCATAGAACAATTATTATTAGAAAATGGGCTTCAGAATTCAAGAAATATGATTGGCTGCCAGGGGTACATTAACTAGCAGTGAGAGCCCTCCAAATAAAAAGTCCCTGGCATATGAACCCACTGTAGTATCATTGTGCAAATTCTGTTCTTTTATTGGATAAAACAACTCTTTTCAATTTAAAATTGCCACCATTTTTTTCTCTCGCTTAGTGAGAGATACTATCCACCAATGCTCCTTCCTTTACTACCAGCTGCCTAAACAAAACCCCAGATCAATCTCCGTTGGGCAGAAGAACTGTTCTAATTTATTCTACAATATTGAAAAAAACCTCCTGCTCTGCACCTACACTGTGCTGCAGCTCACAGCTCACACGGTACCTTGAAGTCTCCAAACTGATCCACAGCACCGCCAGTTATTTCTTCTTGCTCCTCCACAGTGCCGCCTCTCATTTCTCCTCGCTTCACTCTCCAACACCACACATTAATCTCTGACCATCACAGGAGGCAAAAAATAAGAATCCAAACCAAAATTAAACATAACAGGCATTTGTCAATGCCAAATGTTGATTGCGTTCGTCTGTTGAGCATGCTCAGTGGCCCTCTATCAGTGATTCAGACTGTTTTTTCCAGTGCCGCAGGCTGCTCTTTTGTGCTGGGCTCCTGCCTGCATTGGCACCTTGTTCTGCCCATGAAGAAATCTGCAGCTGTCCCGAAAGAGCTCCATTGAGGTAGCTCACTCCCCCTTTCTCACTCGCTCATTCTGTTTCTCCTGGTGCTGCAGGCTGCCCTTTTGTACTGGGCTCCTGCCTCTGTTGGTGGCTTTTTCTGCCCACAAAGAAATCTGCAGCAGTCCTGACACAGGTCTGTTCAGCCTGCTGACTCCCCCTCTCTCACTCACTCATTCCATTTCTGCCAGTGCTGCAGGCCAGCCATTTGTACTGGGCTCCTGCCTGCATTGCCACCTTTTTCTGCCAACAAAGAAATCCGCAGCAGCCACAATAGAGCATCATTGAGCTCACTCACTCCCCTTCTCTCACTCGCTCATTGTGTTTCTCCCGGCGCTGCAGGCTGTCCTTTTGTACTGGGCTCCTGCCTGCATTGGCAGCTTGTTCTGGCCAGAAAGAAATCTGAAGCTGTCCCGACACAGCTCCATTGAGCTCTCTCACTCACTTATTCTGTTTCAGCCGGTGCTGCAAGCTGGCCTTTTGTACTGGGCTCCTGCCTGCATTGCTGCATTTTCTGCCCACAAAGAAATCTGCAGCAGCCACAATAGAGCTCTGTTGAGCTCGCTCACTACTGCTCTGTCACTCGATTGTTCTGTTTCTCTAGGTGCTGCAGGCTGCGCTTATGTACGGGTCTCCTGGCTGCATTGGCACCTTTGTCTGTCCACAAAGAAATTCACAGCTGTCCCAACAGAGCTCTGTTGAGGTTGCTCAGTCTCCCTCTGTCACGCGCTCATTCTGTTTGTCCTGGCACTGCAAGCAGCCCTTTTGTACGGGGCTCCTGCCTGCATTGGCACCTTTTTCTGCCCACAAAAAATCCACAGCAGTCCTGATAGAGCTCCATTGAGGTCACTCAGTCCCCCTGTCTCACTCACTAATATTGTTTCTCCCACCACTGCAGGCTGGCCTCTTGTACTGGGCCCCTGCCTGCATTGACGCCTTTTTCTGCCCACAAAGAAATCTGCAGCAGTCCTGACAGCGCTCAGGTGAGTTTGCTCACTCCCCCTCCTTCACTTGCTCTCTCATTTTGTTTCTCCCAGTGATGCAGGCTGCCCTTTTGTACCGGGCTCTTGCGTTGGGGCCTTTTTCTGCCCACAAACAAATCTGCAGCAGTCCTGACAGAGCTCAGTTGAGCTCAGTCACTCCCTCTCCTCTCAGTTGTTTGATCTTAATCTGTCCCAAACAGTGATTTCCCACAGCGACCGTGCTATTCTCCGACAGGAGTGCAAAAACATATTTTAGCCAGGATGTGAAAAATGGCAGCTGTACTGTTCATAAGGAGGTGTGGAAAAATGCCACTGTTGAAAAGGTGGCATGAAAATATTACAAAATTGTGAAGTTACATGGGTGCATGGAAACAGTTCAACGCACACTTGTAACACAGTCATGTTATGGACTTTCGTCACCGGATTTTCAACTTAGGCATTTTAGGACCTCTGCTCATGAACAGTGCCACTGTCATTTTCTTAATCTGTCCCGAACAGTGATTTCCCACAGCAGCTGCTCTATTCTGCATCAGAAGTGCGAAAATCTGGATGAAAATATTATAAATTCGAAGTTACGAGCGTGAGTGCAAACTGCGCAACGTACGCTCATAACACAGTCTTTTTATGGAGTATCATTACTAAATTTTCAACATAGGCATTTTAGGACCGCTTCTCATTAACAGTGTCACTGTCATTTTCTTAATCTGTCTCAAACACTGATTTCCCACAGCAACAGCGCTATTCTGCGCCAGAAGTGCGAAAACACATTTCCACCAGGATGTGAACAATGACAGCTATACTGTTCACAAGGAGGTTTGAAAAAATGTCAATGTTGAAAATCTGGCATGAAAATATTGAAAATTCATGAATTTACCAGCGTGCGTAGCAACTGCACAATGCACGCTTGTAAAACAGTGATTTTTTTGTTTTTTTCCACCAAATTTGCAACATAGACTTTTTGAGAGCCCACCTCATGAACACTTGCACTGTTGTTTCATTAATCAGCACCGAAAGGTGATTCTGCACAGTGACCACGAAATCACCTTTCCGGGACGATTAATGCCATGACAGTTCAAGAATTCATGAGGAGGAGTCCCAAAAACCCCATGTTGAAAATTTGGTGCCACAATTCCAAAAAATGACTGAGATATGCATTAAAATTGAAAAAAAACCTATTTCTACAATTATATAGCTTACCGGCATTTCCTCAGTTCCCAGTTGGCTTTGAAGAGTGCAGACATGTTCCTGGTCCACCGAAGATCATCGCGCCAGACTCCGGAGGTAAGTATGGGGCGAGGGGGGTGTGAGGAGGCAGGGTGCGCAGTGGGTGGGTGCGGGGAGTGGGAGGGGGGCACGGAGACCGCAAGGGACAGTTTTCTGATTTCACAGGTTTAAAAAAAACAACATTGCGGGACAGTTTTTTTCTTCACAGGGGTATTAGGCACGCTGGGGTGGGCTCCCAGCATGTCACCCGACTGCTTCTTTTTGGGGGGCCAGTAGCTGATGGGGGATTGTGCAACCCTGTTGGCACACAAATAAAGGGGAGTTCACATTATGCCAAAGGGGATTGGGCACCCCGTCGGCACACAATAACAGCGGGGGGAGTTTGACATAATGCCACCGGGAGGCTCCCCCATTGGCACAATCAACATTGGGCCACTGAAGCCGATGGGGATTGGGGCCCCCATCAGCAGCTAAACATGGTGATGGGGGGTTATATTTTTTTGTGAGCATGGCGGCAAGCCACTGCCATGTTCACAAACAATATCAGGGTTTTTACATCCCGCCCTTCAATGACAGGTCACTCCCTCATTGCAGCGGATGGCTGATGCTGCAATGACAAGGCGGCCCCTGATTGCAGCAGCTAATTTTTTAGAAGATTGTGGCACGCTAGCTGAACTAGTGTCAGCAGCAGCATGCCATGGAATTGGGGGAAGCGAGTCAGCCTTGTGCCAAAATACGGCCAACATGCCGCGCCTCAATAACCTGTTTGTGGAGAAAGCTGTCGCAACATGTTTCTTGCGCATGCATGCAATCAACATACAAAGGAAAAAACAATTAAATGTGTTTCTCATTCTACCACCTGTTATACTTCCTGGTCTGACGTCACCAGGCATGCACATAATGCTGCATCTCCCTTTTAAAATAATACAGTATACATTTTGTAAACAAACCAAAAACACTGCTCAGACAAAAAAAAAAGCAAACGCAAAGACACTTCTGTGGAGACAATAACTACAAACTCCATGTCTTGTGTGGGATAAGTGCAAGAGAATGCAGGGGGGAGGGAAGAGACAACAGATAGCACAGTACAGAAACAAGGACCACTTTACCATACAAACATTTAAACTTCATTAATACTATATCTTTTAACTGTTTTTTTTTTTTAAATCCCATATGAAATTGCCACAGTGCCCATTTTCTATGTGCAATAATACCCTCCAGGGTAGGCGGTATGGGCAAAACCAGACCTTCCAGGGGCTATAAGGCCCTCCGCCTGCAGCGTCGGGCCTCATTATGCCCCTGGGCAGTCCGGTATTGCCCAATTCTGCCCACTCTGTTGGGTATTATTGCTTGCTTAAACATGGTAGTTTAACAAAAAATATGGCTTAATTCTTTATGGCTGCATGCTGAGAGCTATGCAGATGTTTTGCAATTACATTGAGAAGGGGGCTTTGGTAGCACGTGATTGCAATTGGAGTGGCTCTGGTAGTATGTCATTGTGAATACACTACAGCTCTGTCCATCAACCAGAGTGGAGTTGGAACATATCTCTCTGAGGCCTCTCCATTCAGTACAGTGCAGTTGCTTCCTCCCTTCCCCATTACACTATTTTCTTGCACCCATAACGTTACTTATTTATCCTAGTTTCAAAAAGAAAACATTTCATGTGCCTTTCTAAACCACATATGTTTAAACCTTTTAAATATTAAACAGAAGTATCAGCTGTTAAACCATTAGAACAAAAACAGGGAATGTGTCCAATAGCTGTTTTCAAAAGTCCAGTTCCAGAGATCAATCATATCTTAGTTTTTAGTCTGTGTTTACCCTTCACAATCAGTTTCATAGTCTTGTTTTTTTTTAACAAAAAGTCAGATTCACTTATCAGGGTCAGCAGTTGTAGTAGGGTATAGGTTCTAGATAGGCTGTGACATGGTTGTGTTTGATTCCTGCAGATTTGCACTCTGTTAATTTGGATTTTCCAAAGATGTAGTGTCTACAGTTACTGAAGAGAATTTTATTTTGATCTGTGTGATATGCAGCTGATTCAGAGACTTCAGATTTTAGCTCCGAGCATTTTTTTATGTGTTTCATTTTCCTTGCCTTGATCCCCCACCCCGAAACATAGATTAAGGGATAGAGACGTCATGCCAGTATTATTTCTGGTGAGCACACACAGTGCTATTTAAAATGCATATTGCTGATCCTATTACTGTTGTAAGCTGTATGCCTTACCCACTTTGTAGACACAATCGTTCTCACTATATTATTGTTGTATTGTTGTATTTTTACTTACTACTGTACCACTATCTGTCATAACCTTGTCACATATATATTGAACTGTTCTTGTCTCATTACTTCACCCTACCCTCAGGGCTCATCTGGAATCGAGCTGTACACCGCTCAGTATGCCTTCTTGGTAAATCTCTTAAATAAATAAATAAATGTACAGCGTTGCCCATAAGGATGACCCATGTTAATGCACTCATATCATGTGGTACAAAAGTGCTTCACAAAGTACTGCAGACAGTCTAAGCTGCTGTTCTGTTCTTGACATTGACAGGCAGGTGGCCAGAATGCACTGTAGGCTCATTATAGCATCTTGCAGTAGTATATTTAGGAGACATTTGAGGGTGCAATATTTGCCGTATTTGTACAATTGTATATAATTTTGTGAACTCCAAGACAATTTAAATACTGTACAGAGCCAAGCCATCCATGTGACAAACAGGAGGAAATATTTTCAATTGGGGGCGACAGACCTCCTGAGCTTAGTTCAGATATTTATACTGTATATTATTTATTGCTATTAGTTCTGCCCATCACAGTTTGAGTTTTTATGTTAGCGCACTTGTGCAGCCAACATCGTGAGACAGTGCAGCTTTGGAGGCGCGGTAGCTGTTGGGCGAATGCAGGGCATGCACCAGTATGTGCATCTCGCATTCCCCAATCAGCCTGCATGCTGGCACTACACCATTTTATTTATTTATTTATTTTTTTTATTTAGTTGTTTAACCAGGTATAGCACAGGTGTAGCATGCATACATAATGTGGTGAGCACATTTAAGAAAATGTCCGCTGCAATCCGAGCAAAGCTCAACAGATGCAGTGGTCCTTTTCTTGCTGTGCTCACCACAATTATGTACATGGCAGCACACTGGCCATCAAACTGCCGACTTTGGGGGTGCCCAGTCTCCCTGTTGGCTGCCCCTGCCCCCTGTGAATGTGCTGACGGTGAGCCCACTCCTGTCGGCATAAAGCATCCCCCCCATTTGTGATATGCCGAGGCGGGTGCCCAATCCTCCTCAGCACTTACCCCACCCTCCCTTTCCTTGTGTGCCATTGGGGGACCCCACTCCCTGTCAACAGAAATAACCCCCCCAATTGTTTAATGCTGAGTAGGTGCCCAATCCCCCTCAGCTCTGCACCCTTCTTTGTGTGCCAATGGGGGAGCCCAATCCCCATCGGCATAAATCCCCCCCTGTTGTTTGCCGACGAGGGTGCCCAATCCCCGTCGGCTACAGACCCCCCAAACAGTTAGGTGGCACACTGAGAGCTCACCCCAGCTGCTAAATGCCCTGCAAAAACTGTCCCACAATGTTTTTTTTCTTTTTAATCTGTAAAACGAAACGGTCCCTCGAGTCTCCATGCTCCCTCCACCCACCAGCACTCCACCTCTGTGCACCCTGCCTCCCCACACACCCTCACCCCATACTTACCCGAGTCCGGGCGCGACGATCTCGTGGACTGGAACACGCCTGCACTCTTCAAAGCTGACCGTGAACTGAGGAAATGCCGGTAAGCTGTATAATGGAATAAATAGGGCTTTTTCAACTTTGCTGCATACCTCAGGCATTTTTGCGACTTTGGGGCCCCAAATTTTCAACATGGGGTTTTTGGGATACCTTCTCATTAATTCTTGCACTGTCAGGGCGTTATTCAGTCCAGAAAGGTGATTTCACAGTCACTGTGCAGAATCACCTTTTAGGACTGTGTACCGAAATGACAGTGCCACTGTTCATGAGGGAGGCTCTCAAAAACCCTATGTTGTAAATTTGGTGGGAAAAATCCAAAACATGACTGTTTTACAAGCATGCATAGCAACTGCACAATGCACACTCATAAGTTAGCAAATTCACAATATTTTCATGCCAGATTCTCAACATTGCTATTTTACTACACCTTCTTGTGAAGTGTGCAGCTGTCATTTTTCACATCCTGGCCAAAATGTGTTTTCACACTTCTGGCACAGAATAGCACAGTCATGGTGCGAAATCAGTGTTCAGGACACATTATGAAATGACAGTGACACTGTTCATGAGCAGAAGTCCTAAAACGCCTGTGTTGAAAATTTGGTGAGAGTACTCCATAAAATTTGTGTTTTACGAGGTGCATAGCAACTGCACAATGCACGCTCGTAAGTTAGCACATTCGCAATATTTTCATGCCAGATTCTCAACATTGGCATTTTACTACACCCTCCTGTGAACTGTATAGCTGTCATTTTTCACATCCTTGCCAAAATGTGTTTTCGCACTTTTGGCACAGAATTGCACGTTCGCTGTGTGAAATCAGTGTTCTGGATGCATTACAAAAATGACAGTGACACTGTTCATGAGCAGACATCCTAAAATATCTGTGTTGAAAATTTGGTGACAGTACTCCATAAAATGACTGTGTTATGAGCGTGCGTTGCGCAGTTTGCACACACGCTCATACATTCACAAACTAATATTCTCACTCCAGATTTTCTACAGTGCCATTGTTCTGCACCTCCTAATGAACAGTACAGCTGTCATTTTTCACATCCTGACCAAAATCTGTTTTCGCAGTTCTGGCGCAGAATAGCATGGTCACTGTGGACTGTCCGTGTTCGAGACACATGATGAAAATGACAATGGCGCTGTTCATTAGCAGATGCCCTAAATGCCTATGTTGAAAATTTGGGAACAAAAGTTAATAAAATAAGTGTTTTATGAGCGTGCATTGCACACTTTGCATGCATGCTCATCTCTTTGTGAATTTGTAATACTTTCACTTCAGCTGTTCATCACTGGCATTTTACCATACCTCCTTTTGAACACTGCAGCTGCCTGAAATGTGTTTTTGCACGTCCGGCACAGAATTGCATGGCCACTGTGCGAAATCAGTTTTCGGGACAGTTTTCAGAAATGATGGTGCCACTATTCATGAGCAGAGGTCCTAAAATGCCCATGTTGACAATTTGGAGCTGAAACTCCTTACAATGATTGTATTTCAAGCGTGCATTGCACAGTTTCCTTGCACTCTTGTAACTTTGTCAATCTGTAATATTTTCATGACACATTTTCACCACTGGCATTTGTGCACATCTCCTTATCAACAGTCCAGCTGCCATTTTTCACTGCCTGCCCAAAACATGTTTCCATAGCTGTGGCGCACAATGGCATGCTCACTGTGCAAAATCACCTTTTGAGACACATTCACAAAATCACAGCACTATGCATCTCTAGCTCCACCACTCCCACTGCCAATGCCAGCAAGACAACATTCAGCATTGACAAATGCTTGTTTATTGTAAAACTGGGTCAGTTTGTGCCAGGTGAATATTCACGTCTGGTGGCTGCACTGGTGGGAGGGATGTAGGCCATTGCTAATTGTGAGTCTATAGGGCTCATTATGCAGTTGGCTCTACAGTGGGAATAATAGTGCTGGAATTAGGGCATCCATGGTGCAGTGCTTTGCTTGAATTTTGCTGCTGGTATGCTGCAGGCCAGTTGTTTATTTGTGTTTTTCAGGTATTGTCCTGTATCACTGTTGCTGTTCACCTGTCCCACCACCAAGACAAATACTCTGTCCATCTGCATCTTGCCACACTTAAGAGATATCAAAGATCCTGTACATTACATACTGTAGCTGCCCCAGGTGAAAAAGGCAAACCTAGGGCAAGATCCCACAGTGGTAGTGGGGGCTGGCACACAATCGCTTCCACTGCATTACATTTATCTTACAGACATCTCTGAGGTTGTCAATAAATAAATAAACTTTCAGGTATATGATATTTAGTAGTACAGCTAGGAATGGAGAGTGTGCAGTATACCTAAGATTTTTGGAATAGCATACAACACTAGCTCTTAAACAATGGCATAGAAACATGGACAGAAATAATTCAGGAACGAGTTAAAAAGGCTTGAAAAATATCTGCTTTGTATTAAGCCCAGTTGTTTTCTGTTTTTTTACTTTATCATGCTTAGAAACTGCATTTTCCCACAACATTGTTAACACAGAATTCTGCGTTAAGGCACATCATCCTGTGGGGCAGCATTGTATGCTAGAGCCCCAGTTCTTTGACAATTACAGTTTGAAAGCATTTAGAAGGTGTATGAATGGAAAACAACATACAAAGGTTAATGAAAAGCTCTGAGTGCTGCCCCCCAGGATCATGAACCTTAATGCGCAATTCTGCGTTAATAATGTCGTAGGAAAGTGCTAGTTTCTGAGCATGACACAGTAAAAACAGGAAACAATTGGGTTAAAAGCTGTTTTATTTTTCAGGTCTTTTAAGCTACTTAATGAATGATTTCTGTCCTTTTCTATGCCATTAGCATTATTTAAGAGCTAGTGCCATATGCTATTCTGGAAATATTAGGCATTCTCTATTCTTTACTGTCCACCCACAGCTGTAGTGATAAACATTATAGAACATATTTTATTTATGAATGTATATATTTATTCATTTTTTTATCTACCATATCTGACCAAATAGAAGTTGTATTTGAATAGAAGCTACCCCCAATACAAGCTACTGGCCATGATGAACACTTTTAATAAAAGCCACCCTCAAATAGAAGCTGCGACTTCTAATCAGGGTTGAAATCATGACAGATACAGGTAAAGCTCCATAGGTGGGGCTGTTTATTTATTTTTATTTATTTATTTAGTGATTCAGAAAAGACCATTGAGTGCAAACTCTTCTACAAAGGTTCCACATCACAGATTGCAAAACAAAGTACTATAGGAGAAAGCAAAGGTACATCACAATGAACAATACAAGTTGGATTCATAACTTACAGAATAACTCAAAACATAGGTACAAGTTAAAATAACAAGAAAGACACTTTATGAGGTTGGGGAGGGGGATAAGCAGCCACAAAGTGCCTTGTCAGAAGTTCAGAGGGACAGGGATAGCTGGCAGTGGGGTGAAGAAAGGAGGTATGAGAGAGAGGTAGGTACTGCGGTGGAAGTGAAGGGTGGGGGAAGATGGGTGATAAAGTATAGGGAGAAATAGGGGGTGAGGGAGGCTGAGTGGAGAAGACATGCTAAAGTAAATGGTGGGGTGCGAGGGGGAATGGTCAGGCAGCTTGCATTAGTAGTTATTGTTAGGGAAACTCAAGGGACTGGGAGTTGGATGAGGGGGAGGTGGGGTAGCGGGTGCTGAAGGAGCATGACACAGACTGATTGCTGAGGCAAGTCATGAGAAGGGACAGAGGAAGGAGTACCTGAGGCCTGTCTGATGCTTGCTGGGGAAGAGAGAGAGAGCAGGTGTGGCTGGATTGAGGGGTATGTAC
Organism: Neoceratodus forsteri; assembly: GCA_016271365.2. Lineage (NCBI taxonomy): Eukaryota > Metazoa > Chordata > Ceratodontiformes > Ceratodontidae > Neoceratodus > Neoceratodus forsteri. The sequence goes on from CM028137.1 coordinate 50,098,768, forward strand.
ACTTAGAGAGTGTTAAGTTCTGTTTGAGGTCAGTTTTGAATTGGGCCAGACAACTGGTGGCCAAGAGGTGATTTTTATGTCTATAAACATGATTGTTACATTTCTTTTTTTAAATTTTTGATCTTAGTTCATGATTAGTTTGCTTATTGTGCTATAAAATAGATGACTGACAATATGTTTAACACTTACTGTGCAGCAGACTATAATATTACTCCTGAATTCCTGTATGGTCTAATTCTCTTTGCAGCCTAAGGGTTGATCATATTGATAATGTGTAATATTTTCTTTTTCACACTTAAAATAGGGATTATATTTATTTTTACTTATTTATTTGTATCTTTGGATTTGCGTCTTTGAGCATATATGCTTGAAAGGTTCCTTCTTGAGAGAAGGATGCAAAAGTTAAGAATATACAAACCAATCAAGATGAATGATACATACAGTAACTTACAAATCAGACAAAAACAATTTAGACAGTTGGACAGTGTAAGTTGTACTTGAGTGGTATTTTACATCCAGTCATAGTCTGAAATATGACATGGAAGAGCAGTGACAAGGTAACAATGTAGTCCTGTACCTGGCAGAAAGTACTACACGATTCTGCAGTTTTAAGCCAACAGATTTAGGCAGCATCTCAAGGAGCATTGCCACAGTAAGAGTAATTGCAAAAGTAAATACAAAGACTAGGGGAGCTAATAGGAGCTGGTCAAGAAGAGGAAGGGGGAGCTGTTAGAGTTGGGTGGGATCAGCTGTGGCAGTCACAGAAGGGATTAGGTGTGCAAAACAATTCATCCTCAAGTACAACAACCCTTGAATACAAGCCACAGGTCAAAATAAAAAATTCTAATAGAAGACATGGCTTCTATTTGATGAAATATGGTATTTATTGAAAACATCAGAGATCACCTTATGATAAATGTGATGCAGTGGAAATTATCACCTGCCAGCCCCGCCCCCTCCCCAACCCAACCACTACTTCATCTAAAGTAACTCCCCTCCATGCAGTTCTTTAGCTGCTTTTTATTAGATGTTTTTCTTTAACTTTACAGTTTTAAAAATTTTTTCAAACTATAATTACCAAAGAACAGGGGCTCTAGTATATAATATGCTACAGCCCTTGTTCACTGACCATTACAGTTTGAAAACATTTTAGAACCTGTACAGGTTAAAATGAAAAAGCAGCTATAGAATTTTGTGGAGAGGAGTCACTTAAAATGATCAAGTGGTGGTGGTGGTGGTGGGGGGTGCTGGCACATGATCACTTCCACTGCATCACTTCTATTCTAAGGTAATCTTCTGGGGTCCAATATTCAAATGAGTGCAAAGTGGAGCACAAAAGTTTGTGCTGCACCTTACAATTGCATGGGTGCCCAAAGATGCTATAGTCAGTTGAACAGTGCACCAGCGCTATTCAGCTGAATATAACACCTTGTTGGCCTAGTGCTAAGCCTCATAGCTCTTCTCAGACAGAACTCTTAAAGTACACTGACAGAATGGATAGTGCCAAAGTGATATTTGCAATATTCAAAGGGAATCATGCAAATGAGACCATTTGGCAAGCAAGGAGCTAAGGGACAATTTGCATGCTTATTATGGTTTATTTGCATAGGTAGCAAGGCAGGTTAGTGTGGTGCTGCCCCCCCAATTGTCCTGTCCAAGATGTCTACATACAGCTGGTGGTAGTGGATCCACCCCAATCGATCACCAGTCTATACTATATAAAACTATATCCCTGATGCTAGTGGTTTTCCAAACCAATCACTGGCCTGTACTGTACTGTACTGTACTGTATATACAGTCACAGTATATCTACCTATCTGTCTATCTATATATATATCTATATATATTATGGAAGCATGGTAGTGCTACCATAGTTAGGGTTGAGTAGCACTTTTAAGGTTTAAGAGTCAAATTTTGCACCTTAATAACTTTGCCACCATTCAATTGATTTACCTGAAATTTGGTATGCATGATTGGGCATGGTAGATCCTGGGATCTGCCAAGTGTTGTACTGGTTGGATATACGGCTGTGGCGGTATTAAGCAACAACCAATTGCGCAATTACGCTTTTTTGCAATTTCTTTGCTCTCACCTACAGGTCGCACAGTTTGTGCACCAGTCCAAAAACTTCAGGAAATGTGTGGCCGGGGTTCCTGATGTGTCTTTTGAAGATTTCATTAAAAAATATTGAACGGTTCAAAAGTTATTCAAAAAACAAGTTCCCATTATAAGTCAATGGGAAAAGTTAAAATATTCACCACTTTCACAAATGCACTTTTTAGTGTTGCAAATGGCGCTAGTAGTGTTGCAAATCTGCCATTTTGTTTTCAGTTGGAGATCATAAAAATGCTTGGCATTTAAATTTGGGACGCTCTAGGGACACAATTCTTTTTGTGTTCACCTAGTCGGAGCTTTAGGATGCTAGCCATGTCTTTATTTTGGGGTTAAACACCCCAGAAATATGTTTTCAAATTTCTAGAAACAGTAGTGTCACAAAGTAGTGTCGCAAGCACACATCTTTCACAAATTTTTGTGAAACGTGTCGCAAATTGTGACACTACTTTTCAGGCTATGGCCCAAATGGCAGGAATTCTTTGCCACCCTGCTGCAAACAAAGGTTTGGTCTTTTAGGCTGAAATTTGGAGTGAAGGCAGCCAACATCTCATAGATTTGCCTTTTCATGCTTTGGTGAAAAAATATTGCATGGCTGCTAAATTACGGTACTCCAAATTTGGCATTTTTTCCCATAGACTAACATGGTGGCGTACACCGTTCCTTTCTGGGCTCGTATCTCGAAAACAATGCAAGATACAGATTTTTTGTTGCAAGTTACATAGCCCAGGAAAAATGTAGCCAGGAAAATCATGATTTTTGTAAAATTTAAATTTTTTTTCCACGTCGTGCGGTTGCTGAGATATTAGCAATTAAGTACTTCCAATGCTCGTTTTAAGCTTCGATCCCCATTGCAATGCATACATTCTTTGTACACACTGTGTTTCTATATGCACCTGTTTGGCAAAAACAGGGTATGCACTTCTGTTACTGTCACAGTTACTGTTTCCACTTGAGTTTATGCCCCCATTTGCATTACCGTTCCTGTGTATGCCACAGTGTGCGTTACCCTTTGCGTTGTCATTTGCGCTTGCATTTTCATTACTGTTACCATTTGCATTTCCACTACTGTTTCTGTTTTTGGTTTTGTTTGCATCACCGTGCGCATTGCCATTTGCATTTCTGGCAGCCCTTTCGTTTGCATTTCCGTTTCTCTTTTGTTTTGCATCTTCCTTGCTGTTACTGTTACCATTTGCGTTTGCAATTGCGTTACTGTGCCTGTGTGCATTACGGTTTGGGTTTCCATATGTGCTTGTGTTTCCTTTGCTGTTATTGTTGCTGCTACCTTTACCATTTGCGTTTACAATTGTGGTACTGTGCCCATGCGCGTTTTGGTTTGTGTTTCCATATGCGCTTCTGTTCCTGTTTCCATTTCTCTTTCCTTTGGCGTTATTCTTCATGTTAACTTTATCATTTGCATTTACAATTGTGGTACCATGCCTCTGCGCATTTACGGTTATGGTTTGCATTTACGTGTGCACTTGCGTTAGCTTTTCTGTTTCTGTTTCCTTTCACATTCTTTTTGCTGTGATACTTAACATTTCCATTTAAAGTACCACTGCCATCACTGTTCACGTTACCAGTTGTGTTTTCATATGCGCTTCAATGTCTGTTTGTGTCACTGTTCACTTTGGTGTCACTTTGCACTTGCGTTTCTATTAAGGTTTCTGTTACCATTTACGTTTGTGTTACCATGTGCGCCAGTGTTCGCACTTCTGTTTGCATTGCTGTTCCTGTAACTGTGTCACAGATCAAATTTTTAGGCAGAAATACAGGAAACCACAGCTATGCCTTGATAGAATGAAGCCTCCTAAGCAAAACCCACCCTCATTTGGGTTAATAAGCCACCCCTGAGCTGAAAATTAGATTTTTTCATGTGGCTATCTAGTCATTCCCCCACAATCGAAGATCATGATCAAAGAATCTCATGATCAAAGAATTTGCAGGCTTGCGATTAAAGTTCGTTAGTGAGCCACGATCAAAGAATAATAAAGTTAATTCTTTTTTTTGACCATTTTGAAAGAAACCACAGGCATGGCTCGATAGAGGCAAGGCCCCTGAGCAAAACACACCATAGTTTCACCTCAGAAGTGCCCCCTGGGCAGAGATATATGAATTTTTCTGACCACAAACTAAAAACAAGATGGCGGCCATCATGATCAAAGAATTCCTCAAGATCTAAGATTCTTTGGTCATGAGCCTGCAAATTCTTTGATAGTGAGGTGGGACTAGATGGCCAAAACTCCACTCTTCTTTTGCAAAATAACCAAATAAATTTCCCCTTTGACTCATAATGAGAAATTAAAGCTTTAATTACTTTTGAATGGATTAATAATTTTTCACCAAATGAAAAGTGGCATGTTCCTTGACCCAAGCTCTTTCAGCTGAGCAAGGTTGCAGAGCAGCACACCACACAACAACCACGCAGCACCATGGACAAAATCAAAAATGCTGCCCACATAACTGGCAAAAAGTGCATTTTCAGCATTTTGGTGTGCAAAAACTGTAAGTCCAACTGAAATGAAATTTGGCAAATCAAGAGATCTGCCATGCCCCACCATGCATACCAAATTTCATGCAAATCCGTTGAAAGGGTCCAAAGTTATTGACGCACAAAATTTTGAGTTTAACATAGAAGAGGCTTCATAACCATAAATATGGGGGTGCGACCGAGCCCCTATAATATATTCCATGACCGAGCATGCTGACATGCTACAGTAAAGGAGAATGGAGAGATTTAGGCCTCACAACCCCAATGACACCCCAAGGCATCTGTCAGACTGTGGAGGATTGGGGTGATGTGTGAGAGGGGGGTTAGGGGTTCAGCCTTAATGTCTCATTTCCTGACTTTCTTTGCTTTAACCCTAAATGAAACATTAACACAATTTTTGTATAGAATTTCCTTACTTTTGGAAAAAATGTAATATAAGTAGTAAAAAACACATATTGGTGGCCCAGCTTCCACCAAGTTGCCAATTTTTGCATAACAATATGCATCTGGGCTCATGCTCCCACTTAAGCAAAGCAACAGAGCCATGCAGCAGCACTATAGGGCACCAAACACTTGTAACAGTAATTTGTCCATATACTGGGAACCATAAGAGCTAGATAAAAATTCTAGCATCATTGTAATTGTGACAGTGAGTACTTCACACAACATTGAAAGACTGTACCCATATCTCACATCATTTCTGAGTTATGAGCACCAAAAAGCACTGGACAGGCACTAGTTCAACCCTTGTGACAGAACTTTCACAATATCTCATGAACCGTGCATCGTACAAACAAAATTCCACTGCAGGCTTACTCTACAATGTCAAACCTTTTTCAATTGGCTAGATCACCTGAAGGTGATTTAAGTCACCTGTAGCAAAAAGTCTGTATCTCGCTTTGTTTCTGAGATAACAGTGCCGAAAGTCATGACACAGACTGCAATGTAATCCTATGGGGAAAATATAAATTATGTCATTGAATATCTCTTCAACAAATTATTTCCCCAACACCTAAACAGCATAGTTCACATCTCTATGATGTCCCCTCAACACCATGCAAATTTCAAGTAAAGACCAAGCTGTTATTGAGATATGGCCATCCCAATTTGGGCCATCTGGTCTTTCTCATTAACATTCCAAAAATACATATACATTTTCCCATAGGATATAATGGGAATTTCAAATTGTAATAACTTTTGAACAGATTAATATATTCTCATGAAACAAAAAGCGGCATATTACTTGGCCCAAGCTCTTTCTATATCACAAGTTATGGACAAATAGCCCACACGGTATCCACGCAGCACCACGGACAAAAAATGTGCAAAAGTGACAAAAAGTGAATTTTTGGGCACTTTGCTGCGCAAAAAACATATGTCCCATTGAAACACAATTTAGAGAATCAAGAGACTACGACACCAGACTGTGCATCCCAAAATTTTGTGCAAATCCGTTGAATGGTTGCAAAGTTATTAACGTGCACAATGTGAGGTTTAACATTAAAAGTGCCTACCATAATGCAAAACGCTATATGCAAAACGTAAAATGTGTCATGCAATATCTCTGCAACAGCTTCATTTTCCAGCACCTAAATACCAAAATTCACATGTACAGGGCATCCCCTCAACACCCTGAAAACTTCAATTTAAAAGACCAAACCGTGTCCGACATATAACATTTTAAAGTTTGAGATTTTCATTGGTCAGAGTGGCAGAATTCCACACCTGTTTACATTTTACACACCTAACAACTAAAAAGTATGTCCATGGCAGTAAGGCTAGCTACCCTATAAATTTCAAGCCACTACCATAATGTAAAATGCTGTCTGCAAAATGTAAACTGCGCCACACCATATCTCCACAACAAATGTATTTTCTGACACCTAAACATCATAATTCGCATCTACAGGACATCCTGTCAACACCCTACAAATTTCAAGTCAAAAGACCAAACCGTTTCTGAGATATTTAATTTTAAAAGTTGTTAAACTTGGGCTATCTGGTCCCTCCAAATCTGGCCATCTAGTCCCTCCCTCGGGATCAGTGAATCTTTGATTGTGAGCCTGCAAATTCTTTGATCATGAGGAGGGACCAGATAGACAAAACCCCATTCTTTCTTCACAAAATAACCATATACATTTTCCCATTGACTTATAATGGGATCTTAAAAGTGCTATACCTTTTGAATGCCTCAAAATTTTTTTACAAAATGAAAAGTGGCATATTCGGCCAGTGAAGCTCTTTCAAATGAGCCATGTCGCAGAGTGGCATGCCACACAACTTCCGCGCAGCACCATGGACAATATCCCAAAAACTGCCTCCAAAACTAGATAATTTTGCATTTTCAGTGTTTTTGTGCACAAAGATCATAAGTCTGACCGAAACAAAATTTGGCAAGTCAAGAGATCTACCATGCCCCACCACGCATACCATATTTCATGCAAATCCATTTAACAGGTCCAAAGTTATTAAAACGCAAAATTTTGAGTTTAACATAGAAGTGGCTTCATAACTCTAAGTATAGGGGTGCGACTGTGCCCCTATAATTATGGTAGCACGGTAGTGCTACCATAGCTAGGGTTAAGTAGCACTTTTAAGGTCAAAGAGTCAAATTGTGCACCTTAATAACTTTGCCACCGTTCAATGAATTTGCCTGAAATTTGGTACGCATAATTGGGCATGGTAGATCTTGGGATCTGTCAAGTTTTTTACTGGTTGGATCTACAGCTGTGGAGTTATTAAGTGACAACCAATTGGGCAATTATGCTTTTTTGCTATTTCTTTGCTCTCACCTACAGGTCGCACGGTTTGTGCAACTGGTCCACAAACTTCACAGAACATGTGGCCAGGGTCCCCAATGTGCCTTTTGAAGATTTCATGAAAAAATATTGAACAGTTCAAAAGTTATTCAAAAAACAAGTTCCCATTATAAGTCAATGGGAAAAGTTAACAAAATATTCAACACTTTCGCAAATGCACTTTTTAGTGTCGCAAATGGCACTAGTAGTGTCACAAATCCACCATTTTGTTTTCAGTTGGTGATCATAAAATGTTTGCCATTTAAATGTGGGACCCTCTAGGGACACAATTCGTTTTGTGTTCACCTAGTCGGACCCTGAGGATGCTAGGCATGTCTTTATTTTGGGGTAAAACACCCCAGAAATATGTTTTTCAATTTTTTGGAACCAGTAGTGTCACAAAGTAGTGTTGCAAGCACGACACTTTGGCAAAATTTTGTGAAAATTGTTGAAAATTGCGACACTACTTTTTCAGACTTGGTCAAAATGACAGGAATTCTTTGCCACCCTACTGCAAAAGAACGGTTTGGTCTTTTGAGCTGAAATTTGGAGGGAAAGCAGCCAACATCCTACAGATATGCCTTTTTATGGTTTGGTGAAAAAATATTGTATGACTGCCAAGTTACAGTACTCCAAGGTTTACATTTTTTCCCTTAGACTAACATGGTGGCATCCACCTCGCCTTTTGGGGCTCGTATCTCGAAAACGGTGTGAGATACAGAATTTTTGTTGTGAGTTACATAGCCCTATGTAATAACAAAAACCTAGCCAGGAAAATCAAGATTTTTGTGAAATTAAAATTTTTTTTCTACATCTTGCGGTTGCTGAGATATTAGCAATTAATTACTTCCAATGCTCGTTTTAAGCTTCGGTCCCCATTACAATGCATACATTCTTTGTAAGCACTGTGTTTCTGTATGCACCTGTTTGGCAAAAACAGGGTATGTGCTTCTGTTACTGTTACAGTTACTGTTTCCACTTGTGTTTATGTCCCCGTTTGTGTTCCCATTCCCGTGTACAACACCATGTGCGTTACCCTTTGCATTGTCATTCTCGCTTGCATTTTCCTTACTGTTACCATTTGCTTTTCCACTACTGTTTCTGTTTGTGTTTTTGCTTGCATCACCATGCGCATTGCCATTTGCATTCCCGGCAGCCCTTTCATTTGTGTTTCCATTTCTCTTTCATTTTGCGTCTTCCTTGCTGTTACTGTTACCATCTGTGTTTGCAATTGTGTTACCGTTCCCCTTGCACATTACGGTTTGCTTTTCCATATGAGCTTGCATTTCCTTTTGCGCTTCTGTTTCCTTTGCTGTTACTGTTGCTGTTACCGTTACCATTTCCATTTACAGTTGCGGTACTGTGCCCGTGCATGTTTCAGTTTGAGAATCTGTACGCACTTCTGTTCCCATTTCTGTTTCTCTTTCCTTTGGCATTATTCTTCATGTTAACTTTACCATTTGCATTTACAATTGCAGTACCGTGCCTGTGCACATTACGGTTTGTGTTTACGTGTGAGCTTGTGTTAGCGTTTCTGTTTCTGTTCCCTTTTGTGTTCCTTTTGCTGTGACACTTGGCATTTCCATTTAAAATACCACTGCCATCACTGTTGGCATTACCAGTTGCATTTTCGTACGTGCTTTAATGTCCATTTGCGTCGCTGTTCGTTTCAGTGTCACTTTGCGCTTGCATTTCTATTAATGGTTCCTTTATCATTTATGTTTGTGTTACCATGTGAGCCACTGTTCGTGCTTCTGTTTGCATTGCTGTTCCTGTTACTAAGTCACAAGACATCACGTGGTGGGGGCGCTGCATTACATTCACAATGTCTCATCATCATTCTCAAAGAAAAGGGAAATTAGAGGCAAAAAACTCCATTTAATGCATTAGTTAGGGTTGTTCCACAGTGACAAAAGCAAGGAAATTCTGTGTTAGGGTTGAAAGTCCCCCTTGGACCCCCCATCTGGTATCGAGGTGCGTGTTGGGGTCATCGGTCCTAACTCTCACTCCATTCTCCTATACCTCTGCTTCTTCACACATGTGATGGGGTGAGAGTTACGGCCAACAACCCCAATGCACACCCTGATGCTGGTTGGGGGGGTGGGCTGAGGGTCCAAGGGGGGATTTCAACCCTAACACCAAATTTCCTCACTTTTGTCATGGTGGAACAACCCTAACTAATGCATTAAATGGATTTTTTTTACATATATATATATATATATATATATATATATATATATATATATAATATATATATATATATATATATACACACATATATATTTTCATGGCACAAAAACTGCATTTAAAAGTGAAGAAATGAGATGTTAGGGTTGAGCCCCTAACCTCTCTCACACCACACACACACACCCTCCATAGACTGACAGATGCCAGGGTGTGCCATGGGGTCATGAGGCTTAACTCTCACCCCATTCTCCTTTACTGTAGCATGTCAACCTGTTTACACATGGAATGAGTGAGAGGTGGCCCACAAGACCCCATGGCACACACTGGCATCTGTCAGTCTGTGGAGGATGGGGATGTGTGGTGTGGGGGGGTTAGGGGCTCAACTCTGACATCTCATTTCCTCAGTTTTGTTGCTTTAACCCTAACTGATGCATTAAATGCAGATTTTTGCCATATGTGTGTGTGTGTGTGTGTGTGTATATATATATATATCTCACCCCATTCTCCTTTACTGCATCATGTAGCAAGAGACTTAATAAAGGGGTGAGGTGTGGGCAGAGGGTGACTGCGAAAAGACAGAGATACTAAACAAATATTTTTTCTCAGTATTCACAAATGAAGAGGGGGAGGAACCTAAACCAAACAATAGAAACACTCTGGATACAGAAGTTGATACCAGCCCATTTACAGAAGAAAGGGTTCTGAAAGAACTCTTAAAACTGAAGGTGGACAAAGCAATGGGGCCTGATGGGATTCATCCCAGAATTCTAAAAGAACTAAGGTTGAACTAGTGACACCACTGACTACCCTCTTTGACAAATCATGGGAGGAAGGGGTGATACCTGAGGACTGGAGGAGGGCAGATGTGATTCCACTTCACAAAAGTGGGAGCAGGGCAGAAGCAGGCAACTACAGACCTGTTAGTTTAACCTCAGTGATAGTGAAAATGATGGAATCACTTCTAAGGAAAGAATTGTCGAGTACCTAGAGGCCAGAAGGGCACAGGACCAAAGGCAGCATGGATTCACAGCGGGAAGGTCATGTCAGACTAATCTAATCAATTTCTTTGATTGGATGACCAAAGTAGTAGATCAGGGAGGGGCTGTGGACATGGTCTACCTAGACTTTAGCAAGGCATTTGACACAGTCCCACCCAAAAGATTCATATACAAGTTAGCCAGCCTGGGAGTGGGTCCCAAGATGGTAGCCTGAGTAAAGAATTGGCTGGAGAAGAGGATGCAGAGGGTAATAGTAAATGGAGTCCACTCTGAAGAAAGGGGGGTTACTAGTGGGGTACCACAGGGTTCAGTACTAGGACTGGCCACCTTCAATGCCTTTATAAGTGACATTGCAGAGGGACTGGAAGGAAACATATGTCTCTTTGCAGATGACACAAAGATCTGTAACAGGGTTGATACACAAGGTGGTGTGGCAAGGATGAGGAGGGACTTGTCAAGGTTGGAGGAATGGTCAAATGTATGGCAGCTTAGATTCAATGCTAAGAAGTGTGAAGTAATGCACCTGGGAAACAAAATCCCAGGGGAAGAGTACACAATGGGGGTTGAGATACTAACAACAACAAAAATGGAAAGGGACCTGGGGGTAGTCATATCAGATGACCTAAAGGTGGGCAAGCAATGTGAGAGGCCAGTAAGCTGGGCTGGGGGGATACTGGGATGCATAGGGAGAGGCATCACCAGTAGAAAACAGGAAGTTGTTATCCCTCTGTACAGACAGCTGGTGAGACCCCATCTGGAGTACTGTGTGCAGTTCTGGAGACCCAATCTCTGCAAAGACATAAACAGAATGGAGGCAGTCCAGAAAAGGGCAACTAAAATGGTGCAGGGTCTGCACCAGAAGACATATGAAGAAAGACTTAAGGAGTTTAATATGTATAGCCTCGAGGAGGGGGGCATGATAGAAACATTCAAGTACCTCAAGGGAATCAACTAAGTCGAAGTGGGTAGCATCTTTCAGAAAAAGAGGTGTGCAAGAACATGGGGGCACAATTTGAAGATAGAAGGGGGTGATGGCTCAGGGGTAATGTAAGGAAGTATTTTTTTCACAGAGAGGGTTGTGGATGCATGGAACAGCCTTCCAGAGTAGGTTGTGGAGTCAAAACAGTGGTGGAATTCAAACATGCATGGGACAGTCATAAAGCAATTCTAAGGGGTGGGGGTAGGAAGAAGTAGGCTGTTGGTTAACTAGGATCTGCAGCTTATCCATTAGGTAGGGAAATGGGCAGACTGGGTGGGCCAAGCAGTTCTAATCTGCCATCAAATTCTATGTTTCTATGTTTCTATGTCAACCTGTCAACATGGAATGGGGTGAGAGTTGGGCCACACAACTTCATGGCATACCCAGGCATCTGTCAGTCTGTGGAGAATGGGGGTGTGTGGTGTGGGGGGTTAAGGGCTCAACCCTAACATCTAATTTCTTCACTTTTGTTGCTTTAACCCTAACTGATGCATTAAATGAAGTTTTTTGCATGAAGGCCCTGCACTCCCATAAAGTTGCCATTTGTGCATAACACTATGTGTCTGTGGGAGCTCAGGCCCTCTGGGCCCTGCACTCCACTTACACATAGCTACAGAGCCATAAAGCAGCCCTATAGGGCATGGAACCCTTGTAACACTAATTTGCAGATATCTTGGGAACCGTAGCAGCTAGAAAAACAATTCAAGTGTCATTCTAATCATGACAGCAAGTACTGCAAATGGCATAATTGACTGAATCCATATCTTCCATCATTTATGAGATATGAGCACCAAAATGTGCTGAAAACTCGGCCTTGGAACCCTTGTGACACTAATTTGCCAATATGTCAGTAACCGTGCTACCTACGAAAACAATTCCACTGCAAGTGTAGTCTATAGTTTCCAATCTTGTCCCAGTGTGTGATCTAAGCCACCAGTAGTGAAAAGTCTGTATCTTGCTTCGTTTCCGAGATATGGGCGCTGAAAAATGCAATGGGTGCCACAATGTTATCCTATGGAGAAAATCTTAACTTCATGATGGCATATCTATGGAGCCACTTAAGTATCCAACACCTAGTCAGCATAATTCACATCAGTAGTACATCCCATCAATACCCTGAAAATTGCAAATAAAAACACCAAACCGTTGATGAGCTATGCAACAGTAAAATTTTTACACCTTTAAAAATTCCTAGTCCATGAGGATTCAAAATCCAGGGCTGTCAGATCAACCACCATCCACAAGGTAGCAAAATCCTAGTCTGTCATCTTAATCCTGCTCTGTGGGAAGGGCTATGTGGTCACAAAGTGACGAACAAGGATTTTGTAGGCTTGCAAACAAGGATCATCTCATGGACTAGGATTTTGACAGTTCACAGATTGCAATTTGTCACCTCGTGAACCAGGAATGAAAAAAACAATCCTTGTCCGCGAGCTGACAAAATCCTAGTCCGCCAGCCAATCCTCTTTTGCGAGGTAGCAAAATCCTAGTCCATCAGCTTGATCTTGGTCGGCGAGAAGGGACATCTGGTTACAAAGTGATGGACAAGGATTTTGTAGGCTCATGGACTAGGATAGTTAGTGAGTCATAGTCAAAGAATTTTTAAATTTTAAGAAGTGATTTTTTGACCACAATGAGCCAACCCAAAGGCATGGCTTTGGAGAGGGTGTCACCCTGAGCAAAATCCATTCCTCATTTGGTGCAAAAGTCACTTGAGGAGAAAGATACAACATTTTGTTTTGGGGAAAAACTGAAATCAAGATGGTGGCTCACGGACAAGGAATTTTTCTGATGGACTAGGATTTTTTTTTTAAATCCTAGTCTGCGAGCTAACAAAATCCTTGACTGTGAGACCAATCCTAGTTCATCAAAAATACATATACATTTTGGAGTGAACTGAGCATGCTCAGAACCCAAAAATTAAAAATTTAATAACTTTGGAATGGATTAATATTTTATAACCAACTGAATGCCAGATTGTTCCTTGACCCAAACTCTTTCTATGTTCCACATTGCAGACCAAAAGACCACACAATGTGGTTGCAGCGCCATGGGCAAAAAACATGTAAAAAGTGGAGAAACATGTTGTTTAGCATTTTGCTGTGCAGAAACCATAAGTCTGACTGAAACGCAACTTGGTAAATCAAGAGACCTATCATACTGGATGGTACATTCCAAATTTTATGCAAATCTGTTGAACAGTTGCAAAGTTATTAATGCACAAAATTTGAGGTTTAACATTAAAGCGCCCTACTCAACCCTAACTACAGGTTGTGACTGCACCCTAAAATATATATATATATATATATATATATATATATATATATATTAGAGCAAAACTCTGTTTAATGCATCAGTTAGGGTTGTTCTACAGCAACAAAAGTAAAAATTCGGTGTTAAGGTAGAAAACTCCTCGACACTTCCAGCCCACCCTCACTGGCATCGGGGTGCGTGTTAGGGTCATAGGCCCTAACTCTCACCCCATCACATGTGTAAAGAAGCAGAGGTATAGGAGACTGGGGTGAGAGTTAGGACCGATGACCCCAACGCACACCCCAATGCCGGTGGGGAGTGGGCTGGGGGGTCCATGGGGGGTTTTCAACCCTAACACCGAATTTCTTCACTTTCATCAATGTGGAACAACCCTAACTGATGCATTAAATGGAGTTTTTTGCCTCTAGTTTCCCTTCTTTTTGAGAATGATGATGACAAATAGTGAAAGTAATGCAGCGGCGGGAGCACAAGACTCGAACCACGTGATGTCTTGTGACATAGTAACAGGAACAGCAACACAAGCAGAAGTGCCAACAGTGGTGCACATGGTAATGGAAAAGTAAATGGTAAAGGAAACGATAATAGAAACGAAAGTGCAAAGTGATGCCAAAGCAAACAGTGACACAAACGGACATTGAAGCACAGACGAAAACACAACTGGTAACATGAACAGTGATGGTAGCGGTATTTTAAATGGAAATGTTAAGTGTCACAGCAAAAAGAACGCGAAAGGGAACAGAAACAGAAACGCGAGTGCGAGCACACACGTAAATGCAAACCGTAACGTGCACAGCCATGGTACCACAATAGAAAATGCAAATGTTGAAGTTAACATGAAGAATAATGCCAAAGGAAACAGAAATGGAAATGGGAACGGAGGTGCATATGGAAACACAAACCATAACGTGCATGGTCACGGAACCATAATTGTTAATGCAAATGGTTACGGTAAGACCAACAATAACGCCAAAGGAAAGAGAAATGCAAATGCAAGCAAGTACAGAAATGCAAACCGTTATGCGCATGGTCATGATACCACAATTGTAAATGCAAATGGTAACAGTAACAGCAAAAATAATGCCAAAGGAAACAGAAACGAAACAGAAATGCAAGCACGTATGAAAACGCAAACCATAACGCACATGGATGGTACCGCAATTGCAAATGAAACTGGTAATGGTAACAGCAACAATAACACCAAATGACACAGAAATGCAAACGCAAGCGAAAACGCAAACCGTAATGCACATGGTGGCATAGACAGTAATAGTGCTACAAACGGTAATGGAAACGCTAACAGGCAGAGTAACGAAAGGGTACACCCTTCTTTTCCTCAAAAAATGCATTGGAAAACACAGTGAAGACAAAGAATGTATACATAACAATGGGCCTCGAAGCAGAAAATGAGGACTTGGAATATTAAATTGCTTATATCTCAGGAACCGTATTATGTAGAAAAAAAAATTAAATTTGATATGAATTATGATGGTCCTGGCTAGTTTTTTACTTACCCCCTGCAAGGGGGCTAAGCATTTTTGCGACAAAAAGTCTGTATCTCGCACTGTTTCTGAGATACGGACCCCGAAAGGCGCGATGGGAGCCGTAATGTTATCCAATGGGAAAAAGTGTTAACTTTGGAGTGCCGTGACTGTGCCACTCTTTCATATTTTTTACCAGACCACCAACAGGCACATCAGTGGGATGTTGGCTTTCTTCCCTCCAAATTTTAGCCCAAATAAGCAAATTGTTATTTTGCAGCAGGGCGGCAAAGGATTCCTGTAATGCGGCAGATGCCGTAATGTTATCCTATAGGAAAAAGTATCCATTTTGGAGTGCCGTAACTTTTCCACCTTGTAATATTTTTTCACCAAAATACTGAAAGTCACATCTGTCAGATGTTGGCTGTGCTCCCTCCAAATTTCAGCCCAAAAGACCAAACCGTTCTTTTGCAGCAGGGTGGCAAAGAATTGCTGTCATTTTGCCATAGCTTGGAAAAGTAGTGTCACAATTTGCAAATGTTTTCGCAAAAATTTGTGACACTTTCGTGAGTGCGACACTGCTTTGCGAAAGTACTTTTTCCAGAAACTTGAAAAACATATTTCTAGGGTGTTTGACCTCAAAATAAAGACATGCCTAGCATCCTCAAGGTCCAACTAGGTAAACACAAAAAGAATTGTGTTGCTAAAGGGTCCCAAATTTAAATGCCAAGCATTTTTTTTGATCACCAACTGAAAACAAAATGGTGGCTTTGTGAAAGTAAAAGGACCATTTGTGAAACTAAAAACTGCATTTGCGAAAGTGTTGAACTTTCTGTTAACTTTCCCATGGACTTATAATGGGAACTTGTTTTTTGAATAACTTTTGAATCATTCAATACTTTTTCACAAAATCTTCGAAAGGCACATCAGGGACCTGACTGCAAGTTCCCTGAAGTTTTCGGACCAATCACACAAACCATGCGACCTGTAGGAGAGAGCAAACAAATCACAAAAAAGCATAGTTGTGCAATTGGTTGTCACTTAATAACTCTGCAGATGTATATCTGACTGGTACAAAACTTGGCAGATCCCAAGACCTACCATGCCTAATCGTGTATACCAAATTTCAGGCAAATCTGTTGAATGGTGGCAAAGTTATTAAGGTGCAAAATTTGACCTTTTAACCTTAAAAGTGTTACTCAACCCTAACTATGGTAGCACTACTGTGCTACCATTATATATATATATATATATATATGGCAAAAAAATCCATTTAATGCATCAGTTAGGGTTGCTCCACAGTGACAAAAGCAAGAAAATTCAGTGTTAGGGTTGAAACCCCACTTGGACCCCTCCAGCCCACCTCCCCAGCCAGCCTCAGGGTGCACGTTGGCCCTAACTCTCACCCCATCACATGGGTGAAGAAGCAGAGGAATAGGAGAATAGGGTGAGAGTTAGGACCGATGACTCCAACGCGCACCCTGATGCCGGCTGGGGTGGGGTGGGCTGGATGGGTCCAAGTGAGGTTTCAACCCTAACACCAAATATCCTCACTTTTGTCACTGTGGAGCAACCCTAACTGATGCATTAAACAGAGTTTTTTGCCTCTAATTTTCCTTCTTTTTGAGAATGATGACGAGAAATAGTGAATATAATGCAGCGGTGGGAGCGCGGGGACAGGCTCCCAACATGTAATGTCTTGTGACATAGTAACAGGAACAGCAATAGAAACACGAGATGGAAATGCAAATAGTAACTAATGAAAACACAAGCGCAAAGGACAACGAAAAGGGTAACGCACACGGTGGCGTACATGGCAATGGTAACTCAAATGGGGAAATAAATGCAAGTGGAAAGAGTAAGTGTAACAGTAATGGAAGTGCATACCCTGTTTTTGTCGAACAGCTGCATAGAGAAACACAAAGAAAGTATGCATTGTAATGGGCATCGAAGCTTAAAACAAGCATTGGAAGTACTTAACTGCAAATATCTCAGCAACCACACAACGCAGAAAAAAAATTTAAATGTCACAACAATCATGATTTTCCTGACTACCAATCTGTGTTGTGTAGCCTGCACTGAAAAATCCGTGTCGCACATTGTTTTCGAGATACGAGCCCTGAAAGGCGTGGCGTACGCCACCATGTTAGTCTATGGGAAAAAATGCCAAATTCGGAGTACCATAACTTGGCAGCCATGAAATATTTTTTCATCAAACTACAAAAAGGCACATCTGTGACATGTTGGCTGCCTTCCCTCCAAATTTCAGCCCAAAAGACCAAACCGTTTTTTTGCAGCAGGGTGACAAAGAATTCCTGTCATTTGCCATAGCCTGGAAAAGTAGGTATCGTGATTTGAGACACCTTTACATAAAATTGCGAGTGTACTTGAAATGCGACACTACTGTGACACTGGTTTTCCCAGAAATTTGAAAAACATATTTCTGGGGTGTTTAACCCCAAAATAAAGACATGGCTAGCATCCTCAGGGTCTGACTAGGTGAACACAGAAAGAATTGTGTCCCTAGAGCATCCCAATTTTAAATGCCAAGCATTTTTCTGATCGCTAACTGAAAATAAAATGGCAGATTTGCGAAAGTAAAAGGGCCATTTGCGAAAGTAAAAAGTGCATTTGCGACACTTTTGAAGTTTTTGTTAACTTTTCCCATTGACATAATGGGAATTTGTTTTGTTAATAACTTTTGAACCATTTAATATTTTTTCACAAAATCTTCAAAAGGCACATCAGGCACCCTGGCCACACAATCTCTGAAGTTTTCAGACCGCTCGCACAAACCATGCGACCTGTAGGCACGAGCAAAGAATGTGCAAAAAAAGGTGAATGCACACAAGGATGTTGCTTAATGACTCCGCAGCCATATATCCAACTGGTATAAAAGTTGGCAGATCCCAAGATCTATGGTTACACCCCATGTCTGCCAAATTTCAGGCAAATCCATTGAACGGTGACAAAGTTATTAAGGTGCAAAATTTGACCCTTTAACATTAAAATGGCTCCTCAACCCTAACTATGGTAGCACTACCATGCTACCATAATATAAATATATATACTTATATCTATCTTCTATCCCAAAAATGTTGTTAATTCATCAGTTAGCATTGTTCTACAGCGACAAAGGCGAGGAGATTCGATATTAGGGTTGCCATCTGCTACCCCACCCCCACCCTACCTAGGCATTGGGGTGTGCGTTGAGGTCATCAGCTCCTAACTCTCACCTCATCCCATGTGTAAACAAGCTGAGGTGGTGCAGTGTAGGAGAATGGGGTGAGAGTTAGGGCCGATGACCCCAACTCACACCCCCATGCCTGTTGGTGGGGGCAGGGTGGGGGTGGGTGCAAGGGTAGCAACCCTAATATCACATTTCCTCACTTTTGTTGCTGTAGAAGAACCCTGACTGATGCATTAACAAAGTTTTTTTTGCATAGAATTTCCTTACTTTTTAAGAAAGAATAGAAAAGCAGAAAGTTGCGCAAGTGGGGGTCACATGATGGCAGCCTAGAGGAAGGCAGCGACTTTGTGCAGTTCCCTTCTCTACCCAGTTTAAATTATTAATAACAGTAAAACCACGAACTGTAGAGTCCGGTATACTTCTCCATTTGAACCAGAAAACAGTACTGACAGCCTAGATCACTTAATAATGGAAGCATACGTTAAAAAGCAGCTTCCAAAACATACTCCACCGCCATCCCGGAAAAGGAGCAGGCCTCGAAGCGACCTCGGCAAGGGCCTAGTAAGCTAACTCCAGGATCCACTGCTTTAACAGAAGAACAATTCCTCGAAATAATTACGCTGCTACAAAGTGCTATCGAAGAAATCTCTACAGAAGTACACGGCTTTAAGGCCTCTTTGGGCTCCCTAAGTACTCGAGTTGGCGACAATGAAGCTCGAATCAAATCAGTGGAGGTGAGGATGGATAAATCTGAGTTAGATCATGCTTTTATGAGTAAGAGGGTTAAAAAAATGGAAGAAAACCTTGAAGACCTGGAAGGTAGGAGCAGAAGAAGCAACATTATTATAATGGGGATCCCGGAGAGAGAGGAGGGCACATCTCCGATTATATTTGTACAGAAATTGTTTGATAAAATTGCTGGCCTGTCTCCCAATGGAGCAAACTATATCGTGGAGATAGCTCACAGGTCCCTCCATCCCCCCCTCCACCGGGTGCTCAGCCTAGACCGATCGTGTGTAAATTATTAAATTACCTGGACAAGCAACACATTTTGGCAAAAGTTAAATTATTACAGGAAGTCTTGTGGGAAGGTAAACTGATCAGGAAAACACACGACCTGCCACAGTCTGTTAGACTTAAGTGACAAACATTGCACCCATTGGTATCAAAGTTAATAGCAGCAGGCATACAATTTTGGGTTAAGTACCCGGCGTTGCTGCAAGTGAAAAGTAAAGATCAATGGCACTCGTTTGAGAATCCTGAGATAGCACAGCAAGAGCTCAAAAAGCTTCTTCCCTATCTGTTTAAATGAGTTGGGCTATGTGTTCTTTATGGTCAAATGGGCATAGCAAGCTACTCAATGCTTCAGAGTACTTGTTTATGATGGACTGATTGTGATGAGTCGTCAGGGAGACCACGATATAATGCCATAAGTAGTGGCCCTTGAGTAAATCTCAAAGCTGATAGTTATGTTAGCAGGTACGCTGCCTTACATAGAAACTTAGACAGCAGATAAGGACCACTTTGCCCACCCAGTCTGCCCATTTCCCTACCTACTGGATAAGCTGCAGATTCTAGTTAACCAACAGCCTACTTCCTGCCACCCCCACTACAATTGCCTTGTGTCTATCCCATGCATGTTTGAATTCCCCCACTGTTTTAGCCCCAACAACCTCCCCAGGAAGGCAGTTCCACGCATCTACCACTCTTTCCATGAAAAAAGATTTCCTCACATTACCCCTGAGCCATTCCCCCTCTATCTTTAAATTGTGTCCCCTTGTTCTTACATATCTCTGTTTCTGAAAGATGCTACCCTCCTGGACTTTGTTGATTCCCTTGAGGTTCTTGAACGTTTCTATCATGTCCACCCATCCCTCCTTTCATCAAGGGTATACATATTAAGCTCTCTCAGTCTCTCTTCATATGATTCCTGATGCAGACCCTGCACCATTTTAGTTGCCCTCCTCTGGACTGCTTCCATCCTGTATATGTCCTTGAGTAGATGAGGTCTCCAAAACTGCACACAGTACTCCAGATGGGGTCTCACCAACTGTCTGTATGGAGGGATAACCACTTCCCTTTTTCTACTTTTGATGCCCCTTCTTATGCATCCCAGTATCCCCCTGGCTCTCCTCACTGACTTCTAATATTGCTTACCCACCTTTAGATCATCCGATATGACTACCCCCAAGTCCCGTTCAATTTTTGTTGTTGTTAGTACCTCCCCTGCTATTGTGTACTCTTCTCCTGGTTTTTTTTCCCCAGGTGCATTACTTTGCACTTCTTTGCATTGAATCTAAGTTGCCATATGTCTGACCATTCCTCCAACCTTGCCAAGTCCCTTCTCATCCTTTCTACCCCCTTGTGTATCAACTCTGTTACAGATCTTTGTATCATCTGCAAAGAGGCATACCTTTCCCTCCAGACCCTCTGCAATGTCACCTATAAAGATGTTAAAGAGGACTGGACCCAGTACTGAGCCCTGAGGTACTCCACTAGTGACCCCCCTTTCTTCAGAATGTGTGCCTCTCACCATTACCTTCTGTGTCCTGTTGTGCAGCCAGTTTGCAACCCAGGCTACCACCCTGGGACCCACTCCCAGGCTGGCTAACTTGATTATTAATCTTTTGTGTGGGACTGTGTCAAATGCCCTTCTAAAGTCTAGGTAGGCCATATCCACAGCCCCTCCCTGGTCTATTACTTTGGTCACCCAGTCAAAGAAATCTATTAGATTCATCTGACATGACCTTCCTGCTATAAATCCATGCTGTTTTGGGTCCTGTGCCCCGCTGGCCTCTAGGTACTCAACAATTCTTTCTTTCAGAAGTGATTCCATCATTTTCCCTACCACTGAGGTCAAACTTACAGGTCTGTAGTTACCTGCTTCTGCCTTGCTCCCACTTTTGTGAAGGAAAATAACATCTGCCCTCCTCCAGTCCTTAGGTACCACCCCATCCTCTCATGATTTGTTAAAAAGTGTGGTCAGTGGTGTCACTAGGTCCTCCCTTAGTTCTTTTAGGATTCTGGGGTGAATCCCATCAGGCCCCATTGCTTTGTCCACCTTGAGTTTTAGGAGTTCTTTCAGGACTCTTTCTTCTATAAATGGACTGGTGTCAACCCCCCTACCCAGAGTGCTTTTATTGTCAGGTTTAGGTAACTCCTCCTCATCTTCTTTTGCGAATACTGAGCAAAAGTATTCATTCAGTATCTCGGCCTTTTCACGGTCTCCCTCTGCCCACCTCCCCTCTCCCTTATTAATCTTCACTATTCCTCCCTTAACCTTTCTATTCTCCCTAATATACCTATAAAAGGTTTTATCCCCCTTCTTAACTGACTTGCCTATTTTTTCCTCAGTTTGGGCTTTTGCTATTCTGACTGCCTTCCCCACTTCTTTCTGCTTTAATTGATACAGTTCCCTGTCATGCTCCTTCTGTGATGCCTTATACTTTTTGAATGCAGCCTTTTTCTCCTTAACCTTCCCTGCCACCTCTTTTGAGAACCATAGTGGTTTTTTACTCCGCTTTGTTTTCTTTATTTGTTTCACACAAAGGCTTGTTGCCTCTATGATGGCAGTTTTGATTTTTCTCCATTGTTCTTCCACCCCTCCTTTTTGCCCATTTGCCAGTGTATTCCTCAGGTATTCACCCATTTTGCCAAAGTCGGCCCTTCTAAAGTCCAGTATGCTTGTTTTTGTATGGCTTGTCTCCATGGTTGTGCTTTTTGTGAAGCACACTGTGCAGTGGTCGCTTGTTCCCAGATGTCTACCTTCTTCTATATTTGTGATCCTCTCTCCATTTGAGAGTACCATGTCTAGTATTGCTTCCTCCCAAGTGGGTTCCAGCACTAGCTGTCTAAGGCCTGCCCCCTGCAGGACATCGAGAATGACCCTGCTCTTGGATGTGGCAGCAATACATGTCATCCAGTTAACATCTGGCATATTCAGGTCCCCCATTAACAGTATCTCCCCTTTTTCAGCCATTTTGAGAATCTCCTCTATTATTTTCTTGTCCATTTCCTCCCCTTGAGATGGGAGTCTGTATACAACCCCTGTGTGGATTATGATGCCATTCCCTGTCTCCAAGGTGACCCAGAGTGCCTCTTGTCCTCCCCCTTTACTTTTTAGTTCTGTAGCTTTGATCCCTTCCCTTATGTATAGAGCTACTTCACCTCCTCTTTTCCCCTCCCTGTCCCTTCTGTAGACTGTGTACCCCGGTATGTTGACATCCCAGTCATGGTACCCCATGTACCATGTTTCTGTGATTACCACAATATCCAAGTTTTCATCTTCCATCAAGGCTACTAGCTCAGGAAGCTTGTTTCCCAGACTACGGGTATTGGTACTCATTGCCCTCCATTTAATGTTGGCTTTATCCTTTTTCCTCCCATGCCTGCTCTTTTTGCCCTTGTCTATTTTTCCATTTACCCCTGTCCTGTCCTCTCCTCTGTTGAGCACTGTACCTCAGTGTTTACCTTACCACAAGGCATGTTTTGTGGGGGGAGGCTTGTAATTTCCTGCCTCTTATTTGCACTTCCCCCCATGGCTAGTTTAAAAGCTTGCCAAGGAAGCATTTAAACCTGTCACTTAGGATCTTGGTTCCCTTCATGGACAGATGCAGACCATCGTGCCAGTATAAACCTTCATCTCTCCATGTGTACCCCCAGTCCCCAATGAAGCCAAAGCCCTGTGCTCTGCACCAGTTTTGCAACCACTCATTAAACTGCATGGTGTGTAGTACCCTAGCCTCACCCCTGCCATGGACTGGCAGCACCTCTGAGAAGGTAACTGTACTTGCTACCTCTCTGAGGCCCCTCCACAACTCCACAATTTCATCCTGCACTGCACTGATCCCATGCCTAGCTAGGTCATTTGTCCCAAGGTGGATAATGATATCTAGTTCCCTCTTCTGTGTGACTGCTTCTGCAATCCTGAGGATTCACTTCTTGTGCCTCCAAGCCATGGCACCAGGCAGACACCTTACTTCCCTTTCCTCTCCCTTCCCCAGGTCTATCCCTCTAACAATTGAGTCCCCTATCAGAAGCTGTTTCCTTCCCCTGTGGTGTCCCTTTCCACCCTTCTGTATGTCTCCCTTGTGGGTGTCCTCAGCATTCTTCTTGGTTTCCACTGAGGGTGCCATCATAGAGGAACCTTGCTCTGCCAGACTAGCATATGGTTTGTGTAGAGGTACAACTAGGGGGCTTCGCCTCTGTTCCACCACCCGTACCCTCCCAGAACCCACTGTGGTCCACCTGCTCTTCATACTTGGCAGCCTCTGTGGCAGTGGTGCTCTTTGGGTGGGGGAGGCCTCCTTAGTCCTTTCCAGTTCAGCCTGGAGGTGGACTACCTCCTCCCTCAGAGCTGACAGTTGCATGCAAACAGGACAGCAATGCAGTTTCCAGAATGTCTCCCGGAAAACTGCTGCTCCACAGCCAGTGCATTGCACCACTCCCCACATGTCCCTCTCCCTTGTAATATACAATATGTAATATATATATACATATTTTTTCTTCCTTTGTGTGGTGTGTTCTTACCCTTTATGCACTGTGCTGGGTTATTAAGAAAATGACAGTTCTGCCCGAAGACCTGTTGAGGAAGTGATGTCAGAACCTTGGCTATAAAGGAAGCGTCACACCTGGGGGTGCGGGGAAGGGTGGGTGGGTAGTCCACAACCACTGGTGACTGTTATAAACAATCAGATACACCACTGCTCCACTACCTTGGTGAGTACTGCCCTTTAAAGTAATTCAGCTAATCTCCAGTAACTGATTTGTCAACTATTTAAAAGTAATTTGATGCGAACTGTTGCAGAATACTAGTAGACAGTCCAGTTAGCCACAAAGGAAAATCTAATATGCAGTTATTTCAACCCTTCTGAAGTTGCTCACAAGATAAGTAGTTTTGAAAACCCCCTTTCTGATTTAAAAATGAAATTAAACACAAAGCAATACCAATGTAAGACTGTAAAGTAAGGAAACCTTCCCTCAGATGTAAGTAAGAGAGATCAGTTGCAGATTTCTAGTCCAATACAGTATATCCCATGTAGCTTCTCAGTTGTTTCAAAGCAAAGCCTGTTACACCACTTGAAGAGATGGGCTTCTGTCTGAAACAGGATCACACCGGTAGTTTATAGTAATTGATCAATGCTAGAATAGTCCACCACCCAAAACCATTGGCTATTACGCAAGGTCTCCCTGACTAGTGAAGACAATTTCCCCCACCTGAGGCTGTGTCTGGCATCAAATTACAAACTGCAGCCTTTGCTATTCAAAGTACACAGCTACTACCAGTAAGTTATTTCCAACTGTATTAATGTAATGTAACCTGTCAGAATACTAGCAGACAGTCCAGATAGCCACAAAGGAAAATCAAATATGCAGTTATTTCAACTCTTCTGAAGTTGCTCACAAGATAAGTAGTTTTGAAAAACCCCTTCCTGATTTAAAAACAAAATTAAACACAAAGCAATACCAATGTAAGACTGTAAAGTAAGGAAAACTTCCCTCAGATGTAAGTAAGAGAGATCAGTTGCAGATTTCTAGTCCAATATAATATATCCGATGCAGCTTCTCAGTTGTTTCAAAGCACAGCCTGTTACACCACTTGAAGAGATGGGGCTTCCGGTCATTTGCAGGCATCGATATCTCCCCCAATATGGAGTTTGAGGGAGGGAGTCTTTGAGCCTGCATTAGAGGATTTGAACAAACACATTTCCCATTCACGGATATGACTGAGGGATGACTGGCTTAATTTTCAACCTTAACACTCCTGATCTCAACGACTCCATAATGAGTAATGCCACCAGTTATGCGGTTTGCCAAAGCACTGACTATGCGACCCTGCAATATTTGTCCCTCACGTTTAAGTATCAGAGAGAATTCTCCTTTGGACCGTGGCTGAAGAATCATACCTCGAGTGGAAATGGATCCACCCAAACAATGTCCATTTCAATGTACTCTAGATTAAATGACTCTTTAGATCTTTCTTTTTTTTTTCGGTGTCCAAGCTGCTACTTATTTCTGGTGACTGTACTGTGTGGAGCTTCTTTTTCGATTTCTGTGAATGCATCTGCATCAATGTGGGACGCTACAATTAGTGGACAGTAGCATGCAGAATAGGGAGGGTGTTGTTAGCTACTTATTAGTGCTCCTTTTCATTGGGTGTTCAAATCAGGGGGAGAATAATGTAATCAATCCTGGCAATAGAAGGACAGCCCGCAGAGGAGACTTAATTAAGTTTAAATAGATATAAAGACTGGTCTATTGTTTTACGATTGAATTTCAGCCAAAATGATTGTTCTCTATGTTTATCAGGGGCCGTTTTCATAGGGATATTTGAGACAGGAGTAATACTATGGTGTTTTCTCTCTCCACTTTCCTTTTTACTTCCTTTTTTGTTTATTTTTTCTACAACAACTAATGGCACTGTGAAGGCTTCATATAATAGGGATGCAAAGGATATAGTTAGTATGATCTTGATTTTGGGAAATGATTGCTGTCATACCTCTCTCTCCCCACTAGAGGGCAAACGAGTATCATAAAAGGGTTAATTTTCATTGAAGGCTATCTCTTCTTAGTTATCAAGATTAGACTTAATAGTGCTCCTGGTGGGGTTTATCTACTAGGAGAAATAATATTGTGCTAGTTGTTGTAATGACAAGAGAGTACTCGGTTCAATAATATGATTTGATAATTTTTATTAACATGCAGAGTTTTATAACTACATATCTAATTACAGTGGTATGTACTAATTGATCTGAATACTGGGTGGGGGCGGGGAACTTTCTGCTTGGTTGGAAATTTGCATCACCTGATGTTTGTGATGGGGAGTTCAGTTGATAGAACTGGGGGTAGTGATTTATTCATAATTTTGTTGGTTTTGGAGGGAGGTCTGGGGAGGGTCATCGGAGGGAGAAACATTATTACTTCAATATTGATGAAGCACAGAAAGAATCACATTCAGATGCATGAGGTTACCCACAAGATCTATTTGTTGCAGGGGGACAGATGCCTTGGGTTCACTGGCAATGTCTGGAATGTTTAATATTTTAAGCTGGAACATTAGGGGGGCTCGGGATCGATGTAAAAGGCAGATTGTGTTAAAGCATCTATCTACTCTTGGAACTGACGTTGTCTGCATACAAGAAACTCATCTTAAAAGGGAAGACACCCATTTATTTTGCAAACATTGGGTGGGTCAGGCATTTGGAGCTGGGGTATCCACAAACAGGGGTGGAGTGGCTATTCTAATTAACAAAAGAGTAAACTTTCAAGTAGAAAATGAGATCTGGGATATACATGGTCACTATATTTTGCTGCTCGGTGCTCTTGCCTCACAACAGGTGCTTATAGGTTCGGTATACGGTCCAAATACTGATTCACCACAGTTTTTTACCCAGCTGCTTGATAGGTTAAGCAACTACTCGACTAGAATAATTTTATTGGGGGGGTGACAGGAATATTACACCACAATTACAGCTTGATAGATCAGATAAAAAGCGTGTGGGTCTATCTCCCTCACAGAGAGCTTTGAAAGAACTCATAGAAGGAGCAAGTCTTGTCAATGTCTGGAGAGTTTTCCATGCGGAATCCAGACAATACACATCTTTCTCAATGCCACACAAGACTTGTTCTAGAATCGATTATTTTCTTATTAGTACAAGTTTCCTCCCGTCTGTTTCTGATGCAGAAATACACACTAGAGTTATTTCAGATCACTCCCCAGTCCCTATTAAGTATATAGCTAGCCCCAGGTTTAGCAGAGATTTCATGTGGAGATTTAACAACCAACTACTGCAAGACTCATACACTCTAGACCACTTGAAGCAATTCATATCTCATTTCCTTGCTCATAATCTGGGCTCTGTCCTCAAGATTGATATTGAGTGGGCAGCCCTGAAATGCATGTTGAGGGGGGAGTGTATTCGGATTACCTCTACCAGATGTAAAAAGAACAAAACCCTGCTTACGGACATTGTCAACTCCATTCAGGTTATAGAGGGTAGTATTAATCAAAGCTCACCTGAATCAGACTGGATCCAATTGCTTAAATTACAAGTGCGGTTCTCCTCAATTATGTTGCAAAAAGCAGAACTAGCTCTCAGGAGAACTAAACTTAAGTATCTGTAAGCTGGAGAGAGGGCACACAAGCTCTTAGCATTAAAACTGCATCAGTTATAATCCAATAGACATATTTTAGTTATTTTATTTATTTATTTATTTATTTCAATCTAGGATTACAATACCTTTGAGTCGAGGCTTTTTTACAAAGGTTCCACGTCAGCGTGTGCAACAGTCATTAATTTTAGTTACAAACATAATGTCACTGACTTACAGACATGTAATAACCAGTACAAAGACTTGAGCTATGAGCAAGACAAGGGAAGGGGTCGATGGGGGAGAAGTGACGTAGGAGATCAAGGGGGTAGGAGGTGCAGGGGTTAGGGGAGTAAGGAGGTGGGTGGGGCAGTGGCAGGAGTCGAGATACGGGGGAGGTGGGCTGGGTGGGAGACTGTGCAGCCAGGGGGCCTTGTCGAGGGAATATGCCAGGTAAGGTGTTAGGGGTGCAAAGACTGATTGAAGCCTTACAAATTAACCCAGAGGAATCTCCAGTCAAAGATCCTAGGGAAACTGTGGCAGCTTTCCGATCTTATTTTCATACAATATATTCAATTTCAAAAATGTACAGAGCAAAGCCAGACGAGATCCAGAGGTATTTGGAATCAGTTACTCTCCCCCGGATTACCAATATGGAGGCAGTGAAGCTAGAGCTTCCCATACAGGAACTAAAAGTTAAGCAGGCTATCGCCTAACTTGTCTCGGATAGAGCCCGAGGGCCTGATGGTCTCTCCACCAATGTGTATAAAGCATTTGAGGAGAAACTACTCCAGTTCTCACTGAAGTATATAACTTTTAGTGTCTTGGAGCTTTTCAGAAAATAGTTTCCTGAATTTGCCCCATATTACTCTTATCTCTAAGCCGGACAGAGATCCTTTATGCCCTGGCAACTACCGGCTGATATCACTTTTAAATGTGGATGTCAAAATGCTGGCAAAGGTATTAGCCAATAGACTCAATCCTTTAATGTGCACGATGGTTAGTGATGGGCAGGTAGGTTTTATGAAAGGTAGACAGTCCAGTGATCACATGCGTAAGCTTTATCACTTAATAATCCATGCTAAGAACATACAGACCTCGGCGGCCTTGTTGGCCTTGGATGCTGAGAAAGCGTTCAACCGGGTCTCTTGGGATTTCTTATTTCTTACATTGCATAAATTTGGTCTTCCAAATGGATTCCTGAAATGGATTAAATTGTTATATGAATCGCCCATAGCCCGGGTCTGGTGTAATGGTGTCCTTTCAGACCCATTCCCTCTTTCTTGTGGTACCAGACAGGGCTGCCCACTCTCCCCATTTCTGTTCAATCTTTACCTAGAACCCCAAATTCATAGGTTTTTAGTTTCACAAGACATAAAGGGAATACAAATAGGTAGTTATAAATACTTAATTTCAGCTTACGCAGACGATCTGCTTCTACATATAGAGGAAATGGAAGCCAGCATACCGGCAGTTTTGTAGGCAATAGAACAGTTCTCTAGAGTGTCTAATTACAAGCTAAACTTATCCAAGATAAAACTTTTCCCTTTAAATGGTAAATGCCTTCCAAACATAGCTATGGAAATGGGTCTCAACTGGGAATCCAGATCCCTCCGCTATCTTGGTATCAAGGTTTCCAGGAGTATGTTCACAATGATTAAAGAAAACCTTAATAACCTGATTAATATAATAAAGCTAGACCTAGATATATGGAAGCTATTGCCCTTATCACTTTGGGCTAGAATAGAAACTGTGAAGATGAATGTATTACCAAGAATATTTTATCCTTTAAACATGCTGGGGCTTTACTTACCTAAGTTATGGTTTGATAGTCTGCAGAAATTATTTAATAACTTCATATGGAAAGGGAAGAATGCAAGGAGGGCATATGCAAAACTTACTAGGTCTAGGAAGCAGGGAGGCCTAGCGCTCCCCTCCTTTAGTTATTATATAGCATCACATGTCAGTAAGGTAGTCTTGTGGACCCGGCCTATATCTCCAGCAAGTTCCAATAGTTATGTACCCCCTTGGATCCCTATTGAGAGGTATCTGGTCACCAAGACCTCCTTAACTCTTAATTCAGCTACCTATATGGACCCAAGATTTCTCCCTAAACCACTTAAAAATACACTGATTGGCTGGTCAATAAAGGCCCATAACAACCATTAACTCAAAATATGCATTTCCAAATTCAGAAAGGGCTGATTCCCCTACATTCTGGAAACTGTTAGTGGGGTTGTGTCTTAGTGATATAGCTCCTCGGGGGGAAATATTACAGTTTTGGCAATTCAGTTCAAATATACCTACGGCGAAAGGGAATGCCTTCAAATATTGGCAAATCAGTAGTGCAGTCAAAGCTTACCTTTGGAACTCGAAGCCCTCAGAGGTAACTAAGACAGAATTGTCCTCATTACTACAGGTAGCTGATCAGCCCCACTCAGTTTCCAAAGTATACCAGGAAATCCAGAGAATTGTTTCAGAATAGCCCTCTGACATTTGCTATCACTGGAAACAGAAACTCGAGATGAGTGAAGACGCCAGATTATGGGACAGAATTTGGAACAATACATATAAATACGTAAGGCAGGATAGATACAAGTTACAGCAGTTTAACATTTTGCACAACTTATATTATACACCCACTAAATTACACAAAATACGTAAACTAGCATCCCCTAGATGTTCTAGATGTAAGGCTGATAATGGGGATTTATTCCATATGTTATGAGGGTGTTCTAAAATTCAGCCATTAAGGGGCGGAATTCAGAAGTCACTAAACTCTCTCCTTGGGCTGGACTCTTATTTTACACCCGAGATCTGTCTGATCAATCATTTCCCTAGGGAAATGAGTAAACAGAAGAAAGCATATACAGCTATTATTGCGGCTGCAACCAAAGCGATAATTTTACGACACTGGATTGACGAGTTAACACCCTCAGTTACTGAATGGTATAAGGAGGTCTTGCTTGCATTACAATTAGAGTTGCATATAGCTAAGATGTATAATAGGGTACATTCATATAATGCAAAAAGGGGTCCCCTGGAAGTGGTTCTAATTGCTTGGAAAAACTAGTACATCAAGGCGGAAGGGTCTTCCTCAAGTTGGTGTATTCTTATGGTATTATACAGGAAGAGTTATCTGGTTCTTTCTACAAATAGAATTACATTGGGATGGGGGAAGGGAATGGGTTTGGATGTAGATAGTTGTTATTTTGATAATATTAATAAGAGAATGATGTAATGTCCATTTTCTACAGTGAAGGCCTCTGGTACACCAAACATTTGAGGTGAATATTGTTTCTCTATGGCCTTGTCAATGGTTTTAATTTCACTGTAATGTGACATTGGAATTAAAGCATATTAAATAAAAAAAAAAAAGTTGCTGAAGTTGGTGCCCCGTGCTCCCACCAACTTGTAAGTGTTGAGCCACATTATACACCTAATGACTAAAAAGTACATTGGCAACAGCACAGCCAGCCATCAGACAAATGTTAATCTAGTAGAACAATAGAAAACGCTGTCTGAAAAATGTAAACTGCGCCACGTAATATCTCTGCAAAAAATATATTGTCCAACACGTAAACACTGCAGTTCATATCTACATTACATGCCGTCAACACTTTTCAAATTTCAAGTGAAAATACCAAACCGTTTCCGAGATATTCAAAGTTAAAGAGCAGGTAGTCACTGTGTTTGTGTTACTTTTTTTTCAGGTATCCAGCTGTCCTGTCTAATACAGATCTTTGCCATACCATGATTATTGTGTTTATTTCTTTGGTGTAGATACAGTATTCTTTCATCTAGTAACATGTTTTGTTAGTTACACAAACACACACACACACAGAAATGACCTATTTTGAAAAAAACACCATCAGCCTGGGACACAGAATCAGCAGTAAAAGTGACGTTAATTAAAGATAGAACACTGCTGATTCTGCTGTTCATCTCTATGCACATGTATATGATTACTCTGGCACCACCTATGTGCTCGCCCCTGTGTGTGTGTGTGTGCGAATGACAGCTGAGGTGAATGTCAATTTTGGGAGGTCCGCACAAGCAGAGTAGTCTATCAGATGTAAAACAGTGTAGAATAAACTACAAGTCAGTATGGGCACATTTTTAAGTACATATTCCCTTAGTCACCTGCTGTTCTTAATAAACAGGTCCTCATTCACTTGATTATTTCAAAGCATCTGCAGTTGGAAAAAAAAAGGTTAGTGCAGGTGCCATTTTAAAATGTTGAAGTACACACTCTGTAGTGATTGTATTTTCCTGACATCTCTGGAGTTTTTTAAATTCCACACAGTGTCCAACTTTTTTAAGGTATATTTTTTATTTTGTCTTGGCATTTCTGGGAGGGGGTTGGGGATGCAATAATTGAGAGAGAGAGAGAGAGAGACAGCGAGTGAGAGAAATGGAGAGTCAGAATAAGTCTATTGGATTGCATCAACCAGTGAGGAAATGATGTATTTCGCATCTCCTGTATGTTTTTATACTGCTTGCCTTATGACCCAATACTTGTGATGCTTTCCGTTAAGACACATGAGTAAACTTTTTTTTTATGTCTTCTGCTCCTGTTCTCTCTCACTATCTCTCATACCACATCGCAAACCTCTGTTTTAACCTATCAGCCCCTCATTAATATTTATCAAGCCCCACACGCACACGGATGGAGCAATTGCACATGCTGCAGACAGTCAGTGAATCCTTCTCAACTGTTATTCACTAGCTCAGTGTCTGCCAGATATGTGTGCCAAATGTCTGTTTCATAGTAGAAATCAGACAACAAGATCACAGCATTAATCTCAATGTGCACAGTAACAAGCTCACGCCTTATAGTGATAGTGAACGTCACTGTCACATGCTTTCTGGATCTGAAGTTTGTCTGTCTGATTATCCTTGCAAGCAAAAGTCAACTTGATTCATCCTTCAGAATATGTCAACACTATATCATGCAGCACTGTTATGTGGTTTATCAATGAGACTGAAGTAAATAATCCCTCCTTTTTTTAAAAAAATATGCTTCCCAATTTGAAAAAAAAAAAACAAAACATCATCCTGCAAGGACCAAACCCACAACCTTTAGTATCAGTGGTAAGCAACTATCTCACTGAGCCACTAACACTGCTTGGAAAAGCTGAATATTTTTCACCTGTTATATAGCAAGTCCTAGAATGAATAATAGTTAAAAAGATGTTAACCTAGGTTAAAGGGACACTGTCAGCTTTGGGGACAATTTTAAAGGGCCTGCACTGAATACACATCTAGGAAGCCCTACCTTTATATATAGCATTGGTGGCAAAAATGTTTTACAATAATACAAAGCATAGCGCTCAGTGTTAGTAAAAGTAAATTAACTGTGGTCCATTTAAAATCTGTGCTGTGCACACCCATGAGTATGAATGGCGCCGAGCCACGGGTACACTCGTTCATGAACAAGTTTGACTTTTGAGTTCACATAGTATTTAAACAGTGCAGCTGCTACCTTACATACCACTTATCTCTGTAAGGTACTTCCTTTCGAAAAATGAGTGCTTTAACACATTTAATATTGGTTACAAAAGTTGAGACCGTGATTCCAGGCATACACATTAGACTTCACCCCAATGCGCATTCCTGTAATCACGGTCTCAACTTTTGTAACCAAGATTAAATCTGTTGAAAGCGCTCGTTTTTCAAAAGGTAGTACTTTATAGGGATAAGTGGTATGTAAGGTAGCAGCCGCACTGTTTAAATACTACATGACCCCAAAAGTCAAACTCGTTCATGAACGAGTGTACCTGCAGCTCAGTGCCATTCATGCTCGTGGGCGCGCACAGCACAGATTTTAAACAGATCGCAGCTAATGTACTTTTACTAACACTGATAGCTATTCTTTATATTATTGTAAAACATTTTGCCACCAATCTATATATAAAGGTAATGTGTTTTAGATGTGTATTTGGTGCAGGTCCTTTAAAATTGTCCCCAAAGCTGACAGTGTCCCTTTAAATAAATAAAAAAATCCCTGTGTATGTTAAATATTCAATCAGTAACGAGAAGCACTGCTAAGATAATTCATTGTGCACTGCAAAAGGCAAATACTGTAAAACCAATGCCATGGTTCATAAAGGTTAGCATGAAGATGTAATTTTCTTTCTGCAATCAGAACTGAGAAATGTGACAGCTACCGTTCCACCACAGCTGCAAGCAATTACCACACATTGCAATCGTGTTCTGTTAAGTTAGTAATTCAGCCCATTGTGATTCAAAAAACCAAAAAGGGGACGAGTCCTCTGATTTTGCTGTGCTCTCTGAATATTCCCAGCAAATGAATAACAGATGTCTGCCTTGAAAATGTTAACACAGCTGTACAGAAAAGAAAGACAGACAGACAACATGTGCTGTAGTGGGAGGCACTAGTCAAAGAAATGTATTCAGTATGGCTTGTTCTTTTAAAAAACATGCAGTCACTCCATGATTTCTGAGATGGACATGAAGTTATGAAATGTTACTAATTAAAACAAATTCCAGAAGATCATTCTTGGTGTAGGTTTGGTTGATTAGAGGTGGAGGTTTGAGCTATAAGCTATACTGAATTTGCAAGAAAAGGAGGTCCCTATCTATTCCATTATAAAAAATCTGGCCATCTTGTCCCTCTTTTGCAATCAAAGATTGAGATCAAAGAATCTCACAATCAAAGAATTTGCAGGCTCATGAACAAAGAATAAAAAATGCTATAAATCAACAAAACTGAAGGAATTGTGGAAACCACTGCCATGGTTCAACAGAACGAAGCCCCCTGAGCAAAACCCACCCTCATTTGACTTCCTAGGGCACCCCTGGGCTGAGAAAATTAATTTTTTAATCTGGCCATCTCGTCCTTGCTCGCGATGCACGATTGGGATCAAAGAATCTCGCAATCAAAGAATTTGCAGGCTCACGATCAAAGAATTTGTAGGCTCACGATCAAAGAATAAAAAGTACTGTAATTTAAAAAATACAAAGAATTGCAGTAAACCACCACCATGGTTCATCAGAACGAAGCCCCCTGAGCAAAACCCATTCTCATTTGTCTTCATAGGACACCCCTGGGCTGAGAAATTACAATTTGTAATCCGGCCATCTCGTCCCTCACTTGCGATGCATGATCGTGATCAAAGAATCTCACGATCAAAGATTTTGCAGGCTCACGATCAAATAAATTGCAAGCTAACAACCAAAGAGTTTTAAATGCTGTAACATGACTGTTTCACTGATTTGAACTAAACCAACAGCATGCCTCAATAGAACAAAGCCCCTGATCAAAACCCACCCCCATTTGTGTCCCTAGCCCACCCCTGAGCCAAAATATTTGTGTATTTAGGTCGCGATGCAAGATCGTGATCAAAGAATCTCGCAATCAAAGAATTTGCAGGCTCACAATCAAAGATCATTAGGGAGTCGTGATCAAAGATTTTAAAAGCTTATAACTCTATTTTTTGACTGATTTGGATGAAACCAAAGGAATGGCTAGATAGATTGGAGCCCCCTGAGTAAAACCCATCCAAGTTTTACTGCAGGAGTGACCCCTGAGATGAGATATTTGTGTTTTTCCGATCGGAAAACTAAAAACAAGATGGCAGACCTCATGATCGAAGAATTTAAAAAATTCTTGGGGACAAAGATTCTTGAACCGGAAGACTACAAATTCTTTAATCGCCAGGTGGGACCAGATGGCCAGAATCCCATTCTTTGTTTGCAAAACATACATATAAATTTTCCCATTGACTTATAACCGGAACTTAAAACTGGCATAACTTTTGAATGACTTAATATTTTTTAACCAAATAAAAAGCAGCATGTTCAGCCACCACATCTCTTTGAAAAGAGTCATCTTGCAGAGTGGCACAACACATGACAGCCACGCAGGGTCATGTCCAAAATCCCAAAAGCTGCTTCCAAAAAAACGGATAATTTTGCATTTTTCAGCATATTCGTATGCAAAGATCGTAAGCCCAACCAAAAGGAAATTTGGCAACTCAAGAGATCTACAATGCCCCACCAAGCATACCAAATTTCAGGCAAATCTGTTGAATGGGTCAAAAGTTATTAACGCACAAAAGTTTGATTTTAACATAGAAGTGACATCTGAACCCTAACTATAGTGGTGCGACTGCACCGCTTATAATATATATATATATATATATATATATATATATATATATATATATATATATATATATAGATAGATATTTTTTATAGATATAGATATATATATATATATACATACATCTCTCTCTCTCTCTCATATATATATATATATATACACATTATATATAAAATCCCTGGTGCTAGTGGTCCCTCCTCCCTCTGATTGCTGGGCTGTCTATAAAAAACAAATATCACTGATGTTAGTGGTTCTCCCCCTCTGATCAGTGGCCCATCTGTAGAAATCAAATTTCCCTCTTGTTAGTGGTCCCCCTCCTTCTGATCGCTGGCCCATACTGTACTTAAGGTTGAAGGCGATGAACATGTACTCCCTGGAGGAGAGGAGGGAGAGAGGGGATATGATAGAGACATACAAGTATCTTACAGGGAGGAACAGGGTGCAGGAATGCACTATTTTTAAGCGAAAAAGATGTTCCAGGACTAGAGGGCATGGGATGAAGTTGGAGGGAGGACGATTCAGAGGAAACGTGAGGAAGAATTTCTTCACAGAACGGGTGGTGGACAAGTGGAACACCCTGCCAGAGGAAGTGGTGGGGGCTGAAACAATCACGGGATTTAAGAATGCATGGGATAGACATAAAGGAATTCTGGAGGTCAGGGGTAAGGGGCAACAGACTTCCTGGAAAACATAAACTGAACTTACAAACTTAAATGGGCAGACTGGGTGGGCCATAGGCCCTTATCTGCCGACACTGTCTATGTATCTATGTATGTATGTATCACTGGTGGTAGTGGTCCACCCTACAATCGCCATCCCGTACTGTCTATAAATATATCCCTGGTGCTCATGGTTCCCCCAACTGATTACCAGCCCATTCTGTATATACATGTATCCCTGGTACCAGTGGGTCTCCCACCACTGATTGCTTGCCTGTACTGTCTATAAATATATCCCCAGTTCTAGTGGACCCACCTCTGCCAATTTCTGCCCATACTGTAAATAAATATATCCCTGGTGCTAGTGGTTCCCCTCCCCCCCAGCTGATTGCTGACCTATACTGTCTATAAATATATCTCTGGTGCTCATGGGTTCCCCAACACCAATCGCTGGCCTATATGGTATATACATATATTCCTGGTGCTAGTGAATCCCCCAACACCAATTGACAGCCTTTACTGTCTATAAATTTATATCTGGTGCTAGTGGGTCCCCCACCACTGATCATCATCATCCCATACTCTTTATAAATAATATCACTGATGCTAGTGGGACCTCCATGGCCGATTGCTGGCCTGTACTGTCTATAAATATATTCACTTCAAAAAACTATGTTACTGCATCAGTTAGGGTTGGTATTAAAGTGTAAGAAGCTGGAAAATTTGACGTTAGGGTTTCCAACCCTAACTCCCCACCCCCACCACCCAAGCAGCAAAAGGACAAGACTGCACAAGCAACCACAGACAGCTATCATCAGGTAAGACAAAAAACATACAATTGTTGTCACTGCAGATAGAAACCCCATGATACTGGTGGATGACAGGAACATGCTCCCAGCGTAGGTGGTGTGGGTAAAAATGGTAATGGGATTCAAGAATGCATGGAGTAGGCATAAGGGAACCTTAGTGGTAAGGACAGGGGGGCAGAGATCAAGTAGGGTCTGTGGTGTTAAAGTAGGTAGGAAAATGGCAGTCTAGAAGGGCAAAGTGGTCCTTTCAGCCTTTCTGTAATCTCATGTAGCCATGGACACCATAAAACATACACACAATTAATGATCCTACACTTCTGCAGCTGCAGGTGTAAGATATACACACTGACCTCTGGGTGCAGAAGTGCAGATAGCACAAAATCCATAATACAAAAAGTGCAGCAGTTCTTCTGTTTACAGAAGCAAAGTCCCCTGAGGGTTCTGTGTCTCTTCAGGGAGTTTTTATATGCAAGGGGCCTGCTCTTCTGTATGCAGAAGTTGGTGTATGTCTTACACCTCTGTCTGAAGAGACACAGGGCCAACTTTGGAACAGAGAGGCTGGCTTCATAGGGACATAGAGAAAATAAGTCTTGTAATTTGGAGATAATGAGTTTGTATCTGGCTGGAGGGGTCTGTGCTTCTGTATACAAAAGCAGTGTGGTGATTTCAGTATAGAAACACAGAAACAAAGAATTTGATGGCAGATAAGGACCACGTTGCTCACC
Source organism: Neoceratodus forsteri (assembly GCA_016271365.2). Taxonomy (NCBI): domain Eukaryota; kingdom Metazoa; phylum Chordata; order Ceratodontiformes; family Ceratodontidae; genus Neoceratodus; species Neoceratodus forsteri. The sequence continues at coordinate 50,136,686 of CM028137.1, forward strand.
TAGTGTGCCATTTCCTACCTACTGTAACATGACAGACTCTACTTGATCTATGGCCCCCCTTTCCTTACCACTAAGGTTCCATTATGCCTACACCATGCATTCTTGAATCCTGTTACCATTTTTTCCCCACACCACCTATGCTGGGAGCATGATCCAGGCATCCACCAGTATCGTAGATTCCAATCTGCAGAGACAAGTGAATTTGTATATTTTGCAGTTTGCATGCCCCAAATACAAATACACAAAATTAGCACACCAGTACTACCGTATTTGTGTCATCTGAAAACAGGTGTATGTTGTTTGTCTTATCTGATGATATCTGTCTATGGTTGCTTGTGTGGTCTTGTCCTTTGTCACTTGGAGGGTGGGGTGGGGAGTTAGGATTGGAAACTCTAACATCAAATTTCCCAGCTTTTGATGCTTTAATACCAACCCTAACAGTTGCATTTACATAGTTTTTTGCAACGAATTTACTTACTTTTTGAGATTCTATAATCATAGCTTAATTTGCCTATAGGACAGCAGGGCCCTCTGGGCCCTGCACATCCACTGATGTATAGTGCCTGGGGGACCACAGGGCCCTCCAAGCCCTGCGCTTTCACCCATTTATAGTTCTTGAGATACAGTAATCATACACATTTTTGCCTGTGGGCCCTGCGCTGTCATTCCTTCCTAAGTGCATATGTTTATGTAGCCATGGAAGGGCCCTGTGCTTCCATTTAAAGGACACTGTGACCAAATTGTCAGCATGAACATCTTATTACCGCAGCTCAAGTTCCTGGTACTGAAATGTTTTGAATCCCTTAGAAAACATAATTCTAGGCAACTGCAATGCCATTTCTCACCACAGGTACAAAAACACATTTTGGCCAGGATTTGAAAAATGGCAGCTGTGACATGCATTAGGTGGTGTAATAAGACAGCTATGTTGAAATTTGGGGTAAAATTATTTCAAATTTCTGAAGTTATGAACGTGCATAGTGAAATTGCAATGAATGATTATAACTTTGACATTTTTACATATTTTGACCCCAAATTTTCAACATAGCCTTCTTTTGACCCCACCTTATGAACAAGATCAGGAAAAACTGTCAAATCCCACCAGAACAGTGAATTCACCAACTGACTGTGAAATCACCTTTTGGGCCAGAGTTGTGTAGTGACAGTCATACTGGTCATGAGGTGGTGTCCCCAAAAGGCCATGTTAAAAACTTAGAATCAAAATGCCAAAACAATGGCTGAGATATGATTTACAGTTGAAATCCCCATTGAAATATACTGAACTATATTTACCTTAGTTTCTCACATTGCAGTCGCCGGTTCCAACAGCAAGAGGTGTCTTCGATTGGGAGAGTGGATCTCGAACCTGGGACCTGTTCACATGAGAGAGGGTGTGTGGGGGTGTACTGGCAGGTGTCGTATGATGGGGTGCTCAGTGGGAGGTCGGGTGGGGGCTGATCGATGAGAGACCAATTTTTTGCAGACTAGATTACAAGGTTATTGACTCTTTTATTTAAAAATGTGAAAGTTGGACTATGCCAAATGGTGAAAGTACAGCTAATATGTATGGAACCCACCAATGTATTTGAAATATTTGTCTACCAGATCGCTTCTATAAAGCCTGGGGAAGGGACAGGCTGCTGCTGTAGTTATGTGCATGAAGTGTGCTGAACTAAATAAATATGTGTGCCATTCTGACACCATCACACGTCATTATTTGCAGTAATTAACTTGTTTATGTACAAATCTTATCAGATGAATTTGAAGAAGATGAGCTCTTTGTTTATGAGGGCAGGGAGAGAGTCAAACAACTGCATTTGTATGAACCTCTCCTCTCCCATGATAACTGATTTTTATAGCACAGGCACAGGTATTACAATTGCAGCTGCCTTTGTATCCTCTCAATGAGGTATTCTGTTCGCTTACACTCACTCAAAGAAAATATGCAGCTCTTATTTTGAAAAATGCAAATGTCAGCAACTGCACTTCTGCCAATGGCAATGAGTACTAATCAAAAAAACAACAATGGTCACTCACCCAGCAACTTCAGAAAAAAACAACAATGGTCACTCACCCAGCAACTTCAGAAAAAAACAACAATGGTCACTCACCCAGCAACTTCAGAAAAAAACAACAATGGTCACTCACCCAGCAACTTCAGAAAAAAACAACAATAGTCACTCACCCAGCAACTTCAGACACATTCCCTGTAGCTGCCAAGTCACTCATTAATTTATCTTGATGAATAAATCCATTCCAAGGCCACTGGGGGCAGCTTTCACGTTACTATCAAAAATTAATAATGGAGCAGATATTCTCGACCCTGATATTGAATCTGTACATACCTGTTATAGAGGTGATGCAACACATACACTGCAGAAATAATTTGTAATTCTAAAGAACAACCTTCAAGACCTCATCATCCTAAGGCACAATTTCTAAGAGGATTCCTGTTCTGTCCACCTGACCAATGTCTCACATCCTCTCCCAATAAAAGCATGCAGGGATGGCTCTTTAAGCACACTGGCAGCACGTAGAGTAGTGGGGCTTCTGTGATTAGCCAGATCGCAGATAGTCACTCTGTTGGATACCCTCTTCTGCTGTCACTGAGGAGGCACCCAGACTCTGTTTATTTATTTATTGAAATCTTGGATACACCTGTGAGCGGATGGTCATTGAGAGGTTCCACGTCATGTACATAAACAACAGTGCAAGGAATTCAGGACAATATACAGCTAAAACATTGAGAGTACAGTAAACAGATAATAACAATATTAACATAAGGGTACATAAATCCAACCCAAACCAGTAATTGCAGTGATGTGCAATATAGGCCTGTGTCAGAAGGAGAAGTAGGGGAAAAGGGGAAGAAGGGGTGCAGTAGACAGGACAGTGTGGACAGAGGGGGGCAGTCTGGGATAAAGCAGTTAGCAATAGGGCTAAATGCAGCAGTTTGCCTATCCAGGGTATGGGGCTGAGAAGTGCTGGGGTTAGTCAGTGGGTGCATAAGATGACTCAGTGGTGACACCTGCAGATATTCATATGAATAAGGTGTTGACACAGTTTAGGTTTGAAGGGTCCAAATGTAGCAGTGCCAGAGATATCCGGTGGTAGTGTGCCCAGAGAGGTGCCAGGTACACAAAGGCACATTGTGCCATGGATGTGTGGCATCTGGGTATATCGAATGTTTGTGTGGAGGAGTTCCTGGTTTGCCTGGTATTTTTTTTTTTGAAATTCAACATTTTATTAATTTTTTAAAAGAAAAGTTAACAGAAGTAGGATTCCAAGAGGTAATGAGACAATTCAAAACTCTTCTTTAAAACCGTTAACAGACAAATGAGACCTGGAAGTTATTGACATAGACAAACCATAACAAGACCAATAGTTAACCTACTCCTTCCCTAAACCCCCCACCCCTGCCCCTCTCCCTTCCCCCCACCCCTAGGATGTGCCTTACTAGGTTTAAAGACCAGCATAGATAAAAAGATGACCAAGTATATAGTGATTTAGTAATGTCCTACATACAGAAAGACAAGGTAAGAAGAGAAAAGGAAATCCTAAAATAAAAATCTCCAAACCGGAATAGTCAGAGGTACACACTATACAAAGCCTAATTCTAATATAAAGCATACAACTTATCCCATTTCAAGTGGAAAGAGGTCATACAATTCCTGGAACTAGCTATTAACTTCTCGGTATTTAGACAGGGAGACATCTCTTTAAGCCATTCAGCATATGGTATGACCAACTGGTCCATCCAATGTTTTAGAACCAGCCTCTTGACTACTATGGAGATTAAAGCCATATGAAATCTGTGCTCACAAGCTTTGATATTAGAAAACATACCAAGGATACATATTTCTATAGTGAATATCTCCCCCAGACCCAAAAGTGGGTCTAAATTGGTCTGAATTATATTCCATAAAGGAGCCACTTTGTCACAGTACCAGAAAACATGTATTAGGTTCCCTTCCACTGCCCCACACCATGTACAAAAGTTTGAGGGCAATCTACCTCGTTTAGCCAACTTAACCAGAGTATAATAGAGATTATTTAAAATATGGTATTGTATTAGTCTATGTCTATCTTGTGTAAAATATCTATGCAGGTCCACCCAAATTTGCTTCCAGATCATAGGGGAGTCAGGTAGAAAAGACATCCAGATTTTAGCCCCAATAAGGGCATTAGGGTATTTGATCTCCAATAAAAAGGAATACATCTTGGAAATTCCATGGGACTTATTCGCATATTCATGTATCTGGTCTAAGAAGGGTCTAACCTGGGATGGTCTAAATTTAGTCCCAAAAGTAGAGACTATAAGGTGTCTCAACTGAAACACTTTAAATATATGTTTTGGAGGGATATTCAGTTTAATACTTATATCAGCTGAAGAAAGGAGAAAGTCCTGGGAAAACAGAGTTTCAACAGGGAAATCCTGTAGCTGAGGAAGCCAATCTGTTGCAAGCAGAGCACCCCCAATTTTAATATTTGGGTTGGAAATGAGAGGTTGAGCCAAATCTTTTTTAGAGCGAATATTAAAAAAATTCCAACACTGAGTCAGAACTTTTATGGAGGTCTCTACAACTGAACTTTGCAGAGATGGAGGTAATGCAGACACGGTGTAATAAAAAACTCTAGGTGAATAGAGGCTATGCACATCTAACAGTGTCCTCTCTAATTGTAGCCAGGTGGGCAGATATAAATCAGACCCTGCTTGGAACCATCTCCCCAATTTGGACAGGTGGCTCACCCAGTAATATAACATAAAATTGGGGAGGCGAAGTCCACCCTTCTCTATGGGTAAGTTAAGTTTGAGAAAGGCCCTTCTGGGATCTTTACCTTACCAAATGAATTTAGAATGGGCAGAATGTAATTGCTGAAAATAAGATGTTGGAAGCCAAATGTTCAATAGAGTTAAAGGATAAAAGATACAGGGCAAAACATTCATTTTTATAATATTTATTCGGCCCCATAAGGACTTTGGAAGAGAGGACCATCTTAGGAGGTCTTGTACTTTCACCAGCAGAGCGTCCAAATTAAGTTTCCTAAGGGCCTCTGGGTCTCTAGTGAGATGTATTCCTAGGTATTTAAATGAGGAGGAGGACCATTTCATACCAAAATGAACAAAGTTAGCATGAAGAGTGAGGGTATTTAGTGGGAATATGACAGATTTGGAAATATTCAACCCATAATTAGCTACTTGGCCAAACCTATCTATAATTTGTAGTGCATGTGTTAGAGAGGATTCCGGATTGGCCAAATGCAGAAGAATATCATCTGCATACACTGAGAGGGTCAGGGATTGTTGGTATACTGAGCAGCCTATGACCTGGGGGGAATGTTTAATACTGATTAGCTGGGGCTCTAAATATAGATTAAACAAAAAAGGGGATAAGGGGCAGCCTTGCCGGGTGCCGGTAAACAGGGGAAACTGGGAGGAGAAAACCCCATTACAGTAGATTCTGGCAGAAGGAGATTTGTATGCCATCTGAATCCAGCGAATGAAAGATTCCGGGAAGCCCATTTTCCAAAGAGTGGCCCAGAGAAAGTCCCAATGCACTCTATCAAAGGCTTTTTCTGTATCTAGTGAGATTAAAGCCATAGGTATCTGGGAGTCTTAGGCCTCTTGAAAAATATGCGAAAGAGTTCATAGGTGATCAGCAGAGGATCTGCCTTGAACGAACTCCACTTGTTCAGGGCTCAGTAAATTAGACCAGACCTGTTTAATTCTAAGGGACAAAATTTTAGTTAGAATTTTAATGTCGCAATTTAGTAGTGAGATCGGACGATAACTGGCAGGGTCTCTTTGAGGTTTGTCTGGTTTCAGGATCAAAACAATTGTGGCTTCCAACAAAGTAGAGTCTAGGGAGTCAGAGGTGAACATGTAATTAAATAGTTTCAAGAGAAAGGGAGCAATCTCCTTACAAAAATTTTTTATAGAAATTAGAAGGAAAACCATCAGGTCCTGGGGACTTGTCCAATGCTAGTCCATTGATTGCTTCCTCAACTTCCATCGAAGTAATAGGGGCAGTTAACATCTCAGCTTGGTAGGGATGTAGGGAGGGGAGATGTAAATCCTTTAAAAATTGCTCAATATGAGCATGGGAAGGTTGAAAAGGGCCCCTACTATATAAATTCCTATAGAAGGCCTCAAAGATTTGAGAGATATCTCAAGGGGAAGTCACGATTGAGCCATCTGGGCAATACAGGGCAGGGATCAGCCTTGAACTTTCTACTTCCCTTAGTCAAAAGGCTAGCATTCTACTTGGTTTTTCACCTTGGTCCAAAAAATTGGGCTTTAGTTTTAAGGATAGCATATTCTGCCTTCTCCCTTAGCAAGTCAGCGTATTCATTCCGAAGCTTCAACAAAGCTTCTAGGTCAGAATGAGAGGAGGAGGAGAACAAGTTATTTTCGGCCAGTCTGATCTGATTTGTCAGTGAAATTGCTCTTGCTTCTCTTTGTTTTTTTCCTTTTAGATACCAACTTGATAAATTCACGTCTGATAAAACATTTAAAAGAGCACCATATTAGATCCTCCTTGGCTATAGAGCCCACACTAAGTTCCATAAAATCAGAGATCAGTGACTTAATATGAGAAATTATGCGTTCATCCTTTAGGAGCTGTGTATTTAATTTCCATGAGGTATCTTTATGAGCAATTGGGTCAGGGAGAATCGAAATCCATGCCATGGAGTGGTCAGAGATGACTACAGGTTCAATACCTGTCAACTGGATGTTTTTGAGAAAATTATAACTAATAAGGATAAAATCAATTCTAGACCATGAGCGATGAACTTGGGAATAAAATGAGAACAGCTGATCAGAGGGATGAAGGATCCGCCATCGGTCACATAGACCCAGTAATTCCATGAAGTCCCTCAGAGCAAGCTGTGCGGGGGTGAGTGGTTTTAATGGCCTGTATGTTTTATCCAGGTCTTGAGACGGGGCAATGTTCCAGTCCCCACCAAGAATTAACGAGGAGGGCAATAAACCACTCAACCTGTCTGCCAGTTTCATAAGAAAATCTGGATCCCCACCCACTGGGCCATAGATTGCACCTAAAACTACACTGATATTATTAAGCAATCCTTTGACTATAACAAATCTACCTTCTTTATCCTTTAAACATTCCTCCGCCAAAAACGATACATGTCTTTTCACCAGAATAGCCACCCCTCTTCTAGATGAAGTACCACAGGAAGTAAAAATTTGGGAAAAACCTCACCTGCGTAGCCCTCCAACTTCCGAGTCCAGAAGATGGGTTTCTTGCATCAAAAGAATGTCATTATTTAAAAGGGTGCAGTGCTTGAGAATCTGATATCTTTTGGCTATATCTCTGGCACCTCTGACATTCCACGTTGCAATCCTGATAGGCACTGTTGTCATGTAGTTATTAGTTTGATAGCAAAAAAACTCATATATCCTTGGCCAAAAAGACCCCCACAAAAGGCACACCCTCCATCCCCAACCATCCCTGAGACTTAGCTTCACTACAACAGACCTGTCTCTCCCAGCAAAAAACCCTAATCAAAAATACAAATAACATTGACCATGCCATGTCAACATTAGACCTTATAATCAGCAAGACAGGTTTTTGAATGGAAACCCCCCCCCCAACCCCCACAAGCCCCTCCAACTATATACATAAGGTCCTCCGGTGAGTATAAGGGCAATATTGGGCCCAACTGAGATTATTACGGAGGACCGAACCCCATAAGGAGCAATTCGATGGAAGGCAAAGCCTAAGCTTGCGTGTTCACAGCAAAGTAAGAAACTGTGCTTTAACACTATCGAGATTAACAAGAGAGAACAAAAGTAACAGAAATCGCTATGCCTCCCATGAGATGCTTCCTTCCCCCCCTTCTCTAGTGCGTTATGCAGCTCCCCCGAGCTAGCTCCATCTCGGAGCTACCCACACACCACCCTGCTTGAGAGAAAGAGAATGCACCCTACTATACCCAGGGAGTTTACCAGAACACAAAAAGAGAGAGGGACTCTTAGATTACTCGCACCTGAAGAAATGTAATGGCTATGACAGAAAATTAAGTATTTCTACCTACTTTGGAGATGACAGTTACCCCGGGGAGCATCATAGAGATTAGCCTGAGGTATTGGTTCGATTGCCCCAAGGATAGAGGCCCCGCTGTGACCCGTGGGACAACATCCAGAATCGGACATTGTCAGCCTCACGAGAATGAGGAAGTGGCGGGGGGACTGAGAAATTGAAGGACCCAGAGGTCCAGCCTTGAAATCAGTCAATGGAAATGCCCGCCGGACGAGAGTTCCTCCTAATTACCCACTGGGCCGCATATATACCTGCCCGAGATGAGATCAGGCCTAGCAGACCTTGCTCAAGGCCCTCTAACCAGCACTGCCTAACCCTGGGGGATCAAGGGCTGGAGAGAACAAGCCAGTCAAAAAGGTAAAAAATTGAACAAAACAGGCATTGAAAACATTAGAGTTCAGGCAGTCCCAAAGAGAGTTCATCCAGATTTGAACAAGTTAGGCATCTTAGTGGTGAGATCCGTGGTTGCTTGTTTGGGAGAGTCATAGGAATGCCATACTCCATCAATCATCACTTGCAACTTGGCTGGGTAAGCCATTTTATAGTGGATACTTGCAGCTATCAACTTGGTAACCGTAGGGTGTAAGGCCGCCTGTTTTTGGTGTGTCTCAAAGGGAAGATCCTGGGTTATGCGTAATTTAGCCCCGTTCCACATTATAGCTTCAAGCTCCCTTGATTTAGTGAGCACATGTTGTTTCTCCAGATAGCTAAGGAACTTGATGATGATAGGCCTTGGGGGGGCACCAGACAAGGGTTTCAGCCTGAGGGAATGGTGGGCTCGCTCCAAGTGATATTGAGGGTTGAGGGGAGACGGGCCGACAATCTTTGTGAAGAATTTCTGGAGGAAAGTAATGATGTCAGCTCCTTCTTCTGTTTTGGGTAATCCCAAAACTAGTAAGTTATTCCTCCTGCTTCGCCCCTCCAAGTCATCTGTCTTTAGCTGGAGTTTACTAAGTTGTTGTTTAAGTTGTACCACTTCAGGATCTATCTTCACCCTCCAATTCTCTAGGGACGAGGTTCATGCCTCCGAATCCCCCATTCTAATAGATAACGTGCTGAGATCGCCTATGAGGGATTTAAGCTTGGCTGATATATCCTCCAGTGTTTCTTTAAATGGCATCAGCTCCTGGAGGAATCGATCCTCAGTTAGGGAACCCCTGAGGTGTTGGAAGAGCTGATTTTAGTAGTGCCCCCAGAACTTTGGTGTTTGGATTTCTTGGTGGATTTCTTGGGAGTAGGTGGCGGAGTGTGCTTGATCCCGGCCTGCTTCATCTCCGCTTCCATCATTATTTCAGTGCCGTTCTCCCAGTTAGCTTCAAGTAGAGAGCTAATCTTTGCTGCCAGCAGTGTTGAAAACGCTTAGAATTTAGGACCGATTAACGTTATACCTCAATAGTAGGGAAAAGAAACTAATTATTTCGGGTGAAATGTGGGAGCCCTGAAGAAGTGCTGCTTCTATGCACTCTGCATCACGTGACTCTTGCCTGGTATTTAGTGGAAGGAACAGCAGGTTCTGCTGTCCAGGAGGCAGCTGGCTTAGCATGACCTTTTTGAAGAGAAGACAGGCTTGATATCTTCTTCTGTCATTCAGCTGGAGCCAGCCAGTGCGGGTATAGAGTTCACAGGTATGGCTTAGTTTAGGTGCATTAGTGAGCAGGCAGCAGACTTTATTTAGTGTGACAGTGATACACTGGAGTGCTGAGTCAGTTGCAGATCCTTACATTACCAATCCATAATCTATAAGGGATACAATCGAACTGTTAATTTCCAGGTTCAGTGCTTCATGGGTGAGACAATGTCTGTGTTGGTAGAGGATGCCAATTCTGGTGTTGATTTATGTATTTATTTGAATTTTAATAACCAGGAAGGCCCACTGAGACACACAAGTCCCTTTTTCAGGGGTGACCTGGGCAATAAAGCAGTTTCACAGCTAGATACATTAAACATTAGGTAACCCATTACATAGAATATGTACAGGTAAATCATTACATAGAATAGTATAGGTACAGGTATAGGTAAAAGTGGTATGACTTAGAGAATTGGACATCGATCATCAACATTTGTACATAATGAAAAATTATTTACCATATTAGTATTACCACGTTTATTTATACCATTAGTATTACCTAATTGAGTATATTTGCATAGTACTATCATTGGGTAGAATGAGAGGCAGGGGGAGAGAGAGGAGAGTACAGATATAGGAAAGCCAGGCTGGTGGGAAGGGATTATGAGAGACTTCATATGAAGGATGCAGGTGGGTGGAGTGTGGCGGTAATTGCGATGGTTGGGAGTTAAGTACAATTACCACGGCAGGCAGGTGGGGGAAAGAAGATCTCCTTATATAATCTTTGAACAGGGGAAGGGAAAAATATTCCTAGGTGGACTTGAACTGCCAGCCTTTAGATTAGGGGCCTAATGCACTACCCAGCTGTGCCACAGAGACAACACATGGCTTTGGCAGTGTTGTCAATGTGCTGCATGAAGGACAAGGTGGAGTCTATAGTTACTCCCAAGTATTTGAAGTATGGGACAAGTTCCAGGGTGCTGCCACTGTCATTCCATATGGCCAAGGGATAGTGTATATGTTTGTTGTGGGTTGATGAGTAGAACATGGTTTTGGTCTTTTTATAATTCAAGACCAGTTTTTGTTCTTTAAACCATTTTTCTGCTGTTGCAAAGCCACTTTGGAGGTCCTTTTCGAGGCGTTCTGGGTGATGGTTGCTGGTGAAGATTACCAGCTCATCTGCATATAAGAGCATGTGGCATTGGCAAGCTGCTGGGAGGTTGCTTAGAAAGACACTGAATAGCAGCAGCCCCAGCATAGACCCTTACGGTACTCCAGATCTGAGAGGTTGGCTGTCTGATAGGACTTCCCTAGTCCTGACTTGGTGGGAGTGGAGGCTCAGGTAGCTGCTAATACAGTCCATGGTTTCTGTTGTGAGTCCAACTTCAGAGAGCTGCTGTAGGAAGAGGGCATGATGAACAGTATCAAATGCCTTTGATAGGTCAATGAAGGATACCCCTACTATGTGGCCTTGGTCCAGGGCTTTATTGATGAACCTGATGAATTCTAGAAGGGCCGTGATTGTACTGTGGCTGCCATGGAATCCATGTTGTTCTGGGCAGAGAAGCTTGTGATGGTTAAGATACTCCACCATCTGGTCAGCCACGATCCACTTCAGAGCCTTGGAGAGTGATGGGAGTATGGAGATTGGCCTGTTGACCTGGCTGAGGTCCAAACCTGGCCCCCAGCTTGCTTTTTGGGTTTACTCCATGTATGTGGGATGGCCTTTCGACCTCACCATGACTGTCGGGAGCAAGCACCCCATTCAGAAATGTTGCTTGAATAGGGGAAGTCTAACTGGGTGTGCATGATGGCATGCACATGGCTGCATGTTCAGTTACAATCACCCTACATCAATCATGGTCTAGTCTATTTGTCTGCTTAAAATGATCTCATCCTGAACCTTTATAGTTATTTTTCTTTTAATATTCTTGTACCACTTATATATATCAATATTCACAATTAAGCTTTACCCCTGTATTGTAAGTCAACAACTTTATCAGTAAAAATATTTAACTGAAAAGAAAAATGAGGAAATGCCATCTTGTCTTAATTCTTTACTTAAACCTGGTATGTAGAATTAACATCATTTGGATCAGCAGTGCAAGCAATGTATGATTAACTGGAGAGGATGTCTCTCCTACATTTAGATACAATCATACAAACAGTAACAATAAATAACATAACATGCAAGCATCATCCTTCCTGCTCATTATATCAGAGATACTAGCAATTCCAAACACACAGTGCCATACCTTGAAGTCTCAAGTGAAGTCCTAGGCAGAAGGATGTGCTGTCACAGCTCCTTCCACTCTTCTGTCATCCTTTACCTTAAATGGGATATAAATTTATATGTTTGGATGGAAGGGTAGAAGTGTACCTCGTGATACACTTTTGCAAAATTATGCAAGGTGGCATCTCGTGATGCACTTTTGCAAAATTATGCAACAAAAATATCTTAGCTTAAAACTCTTTTTGCTACAAAGGAAACTGTAGTGTAGCTTACATTCTGTCAAGCACAGAGCCTTCTTGAAATGTGCTGTCTTTCACGTCCTCAAATAAAATCTCCCCATTCTACAGTTACTTTTAAACAAGACATGCATATTGTTTCTTGTAAACTGTAAACTTAATATCACAAAAAAGCTATACTATATCTTTAAACTGTTTATAAGTAATACACACTCAATATATTATAAGATTAAACTGAGAATTAAGACTAAATTGTGTCTGCAACTTAAAAATGCTAATGATACAAATTATTTGCTACAGAGGAAACTGTGGTTTAGCCTGCGTTGTTAAACACTGAGCTTTCTTGAAGTGTGTTCTTTTCCACTTCCTCAAATCAATTTCCCCCATTCTACAGCTAGTTTTAAAACAAGATATTTTCTTTAAACTGTACAATGTTAATGTTACAACTAAATATTGCAAAGAAGTTATAATTATTCTTATTTTAAATGTATATTTAAACTATTTTACAGTAAGACACTCCATTTATTGGCTAAACAGAATTATGCATGGCAATAATATTGTATTTAATTCAATTCATGAAAAGCAGAAGTAAAGCATTTTTCAATTGTCATTATTTCATTTAGAGAAGAGTCAGTAAGTCTTATCTATTTGTTGATTTGTCTCTGGGAAATAGTAGGTTCTAGTTCCATCATGTCCTCTAGTTCTAGGAAAAGCTGCTGCTTTGGAATATTTGGATCAGTTAGTCCAAATATGGACTCGGGAAGACTGCAGATTCTGCAATTTCCATCCCTGTCACAAAAATACGCTGGAGAATACCATTCTGTATTTGCTGGTTGATGCAGAGCATAAGTGTTGATGATATTAACCTTGATGCAAGTGTGTCCATTACATTGGAGTGATAAGCAGTGGTTATGCTCAGGAAGTTATGATATCATAGGAACTTTGATGCTGTCACTCAATTAATGTCAGGACACAGGATATAGTACTTTTGACATGAGGGCTGGTGAATGGTTGAAGGAACAGAGCAGTGGCAGAGCTAATTTTTCTCCTCTTGCCAATAGGGTTAGCCTACCATCTGTGATGCCTTAACATAGCTATGGCTATATAAAAATGGCACATGGACCTTATTGTGCTGATGGCCATTCTGTGAAAGGCAACAGAAACAGGACGGCAGCAGAGGTGCATATTATCTTTGGCAACTACAGAACAGTAAGACAACAATAGCGAGACCAGGTACCACCAGTACTGAATGTAAGGGGGATAACAACCAGGAATACAATGTTTTAATCTATTTTAGTGAATTTTAACTGTAATTAGGGAACTGAAGCTTCACAGTGTACTGCTGTAAATGGTTAGCTGTGGTAAAATGAGACCTTGTTTATTGTGTATGCTTTGTATCATGTATTTTGTGTAGTTGAGTGCTTGTTGAAATTGCATGTTTTTGTTTTTCAAGTTAAGCTTGAAAATTATTAAACTGCCTAGAACAGTGCTGAATTTGGAGATAGAGTCTTGAATGAGGCCTTGTTGTGTGGTAGTGACTTGCAGAGTTTGTAATATGAGAGGAACTTTTAATTATTTTGCAGTGCAATTGCAATACATTTAGTCCAACAAGTTATAAAGGAAAGACTCCACAAACATTTAACTAAAGTGATGTTGTGTGGCAGAGAATCCCAAGCTTGGTTGGCTATCTCTGTGTCTGTTTACTCCACACTTGTTGTTGTGTAGCACAACTGGTGGCCCAGGTGATATCTACTAATATGATTCACTATCAGGAAACCCAGTACAGCCTATCTGGCAATCCCTGTGCCATCAATTAAGATCAAATTGTGATATTTGAAGTGCACTGGCCACACTAAAAAAGAGAACATTTTACAACTGACACATGGAAATAAACTTGGTCCACAGAGACAACCACACAACTAAGACCATATAAAATCAGTTATTAACCACTGGTTTTAGCCTGGTAAGATTGTTGGAGTTATGAATGGTACCGAGTGGATAAAATATCAGTGTTTCTATAGGAGCTAGGCATAAATGGAGAAGGTAAACATAGTAAAGAAGAATACTGTAATAATAACTTTTTGCAACAATTTACATGTGGAGCATTGCTGAGGTTTGTTCTTAACCTTACGTGTTGCTGCATGAGATATAACAAATCCATCCATCATGGAATAAGCAGTATTTGTCTTCTTTAAGAAAGGTTTTGGACTCACTGTTGTGTCATATTGAAATAAAACACTAGATACATTAAGAAAAGTAGGAACTGGTAAGCATGTGCTGTTTGTATATGAAACCAAGCAGGGTAGCCAGAGGAAGTACTGAAAAGAATTAAAATAAAAATAGTAGAACAAGCATTAGTTGTTAAAATTATCATTTAAAAAGGTTTTATTATATCTTTCTGTGTACTACCTTTGGTGATAGTTTTTGCCTAGGGATTTTCCACTCTATAACAAACTTTAAACCTTTTGAACATGTAAATAAACAATTTGGCTAGAGTAAACACCAAACAAATGGCAAGAATAATAAAAATGAAAAAGCAAAACAAAGAGCAATTGATGCAATTATGATCTTAAAAGGTGTTATTGTTAGAAGTAAATTTACTGGGGCTTGGTATATTTAAGACCCATGGGTGTTTAGGATTTTTTAAGCAAACCCACTTTTCAATGTTATAAGGGTTTACTTAGAGTCTGTACTTATTGCCCTATTTAAAAACAGTTGTGCTTGGTATTAGTATCCAGGACTGTTTATGTTTGCATTTTATGACGTGAAAGACAATGTTTTGTAAGTAGTTTACTTTTGAGATACATAAATGCCATTGATATGCTTTTAGTTTAAAAGTTATTGTACCCCATTTTCAAGGCCCGTTGCAAGTGCATGTTAATATTTCTACTAGACCTTGGAATTGTGGGTGGAACTGAGTACCATAGTGCCAATTAATGTCATACTGGCCTTTCAATTTAAAAACATGAACATTCTTAAAAATGCAAACCATGAAGTGAATGGATGTGAGAGGGGATTCGCCAATGAGGAAAAAATCTCTTTGGTCAATGTGTCCACAGAAAATGTGGCTGTGGCCACCACTGCAGGGAATGCCTTTACAAATTGTGTAAAATGATCTGTAATAACAAAAACCAAAAAAATACATATAAATATATATATTATCTTTACTGAGTCATAATGGCCCCACTAAATACACGTGTATCCCACAGGGCTCATGAAAACTTACTTCTTGCAGGTTGGGAGAGGGAACTAGTTAACTAGTTGAGCCTGCTCTTAATTTTGGCAGGTACATAACTATTAAGCAATAAGGCACGACCAAGGGTTATGTTAATGGTCCGTTAATCACCTTCTAGGGGTGTACTGTGTCACGAGGTGTAGCCGAGTGCCACATGCCCCTAGAGGGTGATTAACTGACCATTAACATAATGCCTGGGAATGCCTTATTGCTATTATAATAACAAATGTTTTTAAACAGTGTTAAACCTTGTTCAGCTTATGACTAAGCTCTACATGTATGTTAATAAAATAACATAAGGCTTTTAGAATGTTTGCAGCCAATCAGAAAGCTCCATTTCTCAGAGCCTTTTTATAATTGACATAATTAGTAATGTTTGACATCATAGAAGGCCAATTGAAGTTGCTTTGATACTCAGATGTACATATTTAATGCCTGTAATGTACCAAATGGATTAACTTCTGTATGCAGGAATAATTTTTTAACTAATAAATATATCTTGTTAGTTTTTGTATTAGGCCCTCCTACTCCCATTCCTACAAGTTGTGAGAATACCTTACTGTCCAGGAGGTGGCCAGCCTCCTGTTCAGCTTGGCAGACTTCCATCAAGGATTGACTAACTGTGTGGTGTAGTGACATGGTATACACAAGTTTCACTGCTGAATTGCTAGGATGATCACTTGGAATAATATAGTCTGTTCCATGCCCTCCGGGTGTGGGAAATCTTTGGATGCAGGAGTTTGGACTTCACCTTGCTTGCTAAATTCTGTCCCAGTCTGATGGGAATGCCACAGGCTGTTTTGGATGTGAATTGTAGGTTTGAACTACAGCACATAACTGCTGTCAGTGGATACCAAATTAGGCTTATGGGTTAATGCTTATTTAAGTGCCAAGACTTTAGTAGGGTGAGCAGACAGCTTTCACAGGTATGACTTCTCGGGTAATAATGGAGTAAATTTTGTTGCACTATCTGGTAACCTGTAATAATACCTATTATTAACTGTTTTTGATCTTGTATGTGTTGCACACTTGTCTTTGAATACACTACAGTCATAATGTTTGGTATATTTGCCCAGTAAATTAATTCTAAATGTGGTGGGCTACTCTAATTGTGAGTATGATGAGTATAATGCTGTTTCATTAGGACAAAACAATTAATTAATTAATGTATGTATTTATTTATTTACTTGTTTGTTTAGTGTACTGAGATGCAAGGTGCGAGACTTGGCTGGGGTTAATATTAGATTTTTGACAAGGACTAGTGTGGTTGGATGTTGGATGCGTACTGAACTGTGAAATTTTGGAGGACTTACCACAAGTGTGCTGTTTGTTTAAGAATACTATTCTTACCTTGATCTGTATTAAAACCTGGAATAATGCCTATTTGAAATACAGTTTTTATAGGTGGTGTCTGCTTGTCCTATTTGTTAGAATATAAGATAGTGTTACCATGTGGTACAGTTGCAAAGGAAATATACTTGAAATTTAACTAATTTTACTGTCAGAATCATGAACATATTGATGTTTACAAATGTTGGGGGTTATTAGGGTCTGTATTAAATGTGCAGATAGGTAAGAAGTAGTTAGTTTGGAAAATTATCTTAATAAGAGATAACATACAATCCAGTGATGAACACCAATATTACATTTGTGTATGCCAAAAGAATGCTGAAGTGCATTTGAGCTTAGTGTAAGGTGTCTCTACGTGCAGTTTTAAATGTTAAGGTTTTTGCCTTAAAAACCATGAACAATGAGATATTTATTTATTTATTGCAAATGTTTCACCAGGAGAGGCACATTGAGCAAAAAGATGCTCGTCTCACGATGCGACCTGGGGGGAGGGTACAAGGGTAAACATACAACAATCAATAGGTGGAACTTGGAGTCGAGCAATACAAACAATTGTTACATAGCTAAGTGTGGTTAATTACAAACTAGTTACATGAGGAGACAGTACATACATGTGCCGAAAGGAGGGTGGCATAGCATATTTGATTACACATCTAGAACTATATGTGATTACATAAGTGCCTATATCAGAGATTGAATTCAAGTATGATGTACCAAGTTGGCCTAGAGAAATGGAAGTCTGAGCTTGGGACCAGGGAGAGGTGACAGGTCTGGATAGTAAACACAGGGAAAACTGAGGGGATTGACTTAGAGAAGATGGTGGGAATAAGAAGGGAGATAGCAGAAGTGTCATGAGAGGGTAAGTGCATGGGTTGTTTGGGGCAATGTATATGAAAAAAACAAAAACAAAAGAAAAATATAAGAACATCCATGCTAAAGGTGTTGAGTAAGAAGGAAAAGCCAGGCAATAGTATGTGCTTATATGCACAAAGAGGTCAACTGATTTGCTAAAGGTCACACAGGGTGAAAGTGTTAACTGGCTAGGTTTAAAAACAGGAAGTAAAATCAAAAGATGTGAGTTAACAGTTATACTATTGTAACATTAGACATGCAGCAGTCAAACACAGGAAAATAAGAATGTATTACCATAGCCCGGTTATCAAAAACTAAAAAAAAAAACTAAAAAATAAATAAATAGATTTAAAGACTAATGAATAGATTTATTTTAATACTTAGTAGATTAAGGTGCAAAACAGAAACATTGGGATCCATGTGTAAATGAGTGATTAAAGGGAAATAGCTTTAAATTAATCATGTAATACCAGTTAACTGCATTATAAAATGAATAATTATCGAAAGACAGTAAATGGTTAAGTTGAAAGAGTGGGTTGCATAAACAAGGGGATCACAGTGAAAAGGAAGTAGACAGTCTGTGGGTGGTTTGACAGAAGCCAATGCAGCTTTTAAAAAGTCAAAACTGGATTAAGACAAGAAAGTCATGTTACAAGTTGAGATTACTTTTTAAGAAAAGATGCCAGTTATATGCTAATATTACAACCAATTTGAAATTAATAAAACAAATCAATAAAAAAAACTTTATGAGACTGCATTGCTGCCCTATTTGCAGTCACCCCTCTAGTCTGAGGGAGGAGGTTGTTCATCTCCATGCTGACCTGGCAAGGATTCAGAAAACCTGCTCCCCCAAACAGGGACCAACCCGGCCACTACCACTACCTCAGAGGTTGTCAAGAAAGAGGAGTGGTTGGACCGTAGTGGGCTCAGGGAGGGTGAGGGTGGTGGAAGAGAGGTGCATCCCTCCAGCTGTGCCTCTCCACAATTCATTCACCACTCTGGTGGATCATGGTTCCTCTATGGAGGCACCTGCAGTGGAGACCAAGGAGGATGCTGAGAACCTCCACAATGGAGACCCACGTAAGGGTGGCCCAGGACCCCTCAGAGGAAGGAAACAACTCCTGGTGGGGGACTCAATTGTTAGGGGGGTAGAACTGGAGGAGAGAGGGGGAAGGTAGGTAAGGTGCTTGCCCGATGCCATGGCTTGGAGGGACAGGAAACAAATCATCAGCATAGTGGGAGCAACTGCAAGGAGGAGTGAGCTGGATGTCATTATCTACCTAGAGACAAATGACCTGGCTGAGAATGGGATCAGAGCAGTGCAACAGGAGTTTGTGGAGTTGGGGAGGGGCCTTAGACAAGTAGCACAAGTAGTAACTTTCTCAGAAGTGCTACCTGTCTATGGCATGGATGAGGCTAGGGTACTTCACACCATGGGATTCAATGTCTGGTTGAAAAACTGGTGCAGAGCTCAGGGATTTGGCTTCATTGGGGACTGGGGCTCCACCTGGAGGGACACAGGTCTATACTGGCACAATGGTCTGCATCTATCCAGGAGGGGAATCAGGATCCTAGGTGATAAGTTTAAATGCTTCATTAGCAAGCATTTAAACCAGCCAAGGGGGGAGGCACTGAAAAGGAGAAGGGAAATCCTAGCCCCCCCCAAAATCAGGGTAGTTAGTGAGGTAAACAGCAAGATAGAGCAGTCAGTAGGGATAAGGGCAGGGATAAATGGAGAAAAAGACAAAGGCAGTAAGGACAGGGATGGGGCAAATAGAAATAAAGCCATAAAAAATTGAGGGTAATGAGTACTAATGCCCGTAGTCTAGATAAAAAGCTCCCCAAAATGGTGGCCTTGATGGAAGAGGGATGCCTGGATGCCGTGGCAGTCACAGAAACATGGTGCACACAGAACCATGACTGGGATGTCAACATACCAGGGTACACAATCTACAGGAGGGACAGGGAGGGTAGAAGAAGAGGAAGAGTAGCTCGCTATGTAAGGAAACAGATCAAAGCAACAGAACTGAAGGGTAAACAGGGAGGAGAGGAGGCCCTGTAGGTCACCCTGGAGACTGGAAATGGCACCACAATCTGTACAGGGGTTGTATACAGACCCCCATCTCTGGATGAGGAAATGGACAAGGAAATAATAGAAGGCAACCTTAGGATGGCAGAGAAAGGGGAGATATTGCTGATGGGGGACCTGAATATGCCAGATGTAAACTGGAGCACCTTTGCTGCAGACACATTCAAGAGCAGGGCCATTCTCAATGCCCTACAGGGGGTATGCCTCAGACAGATAGTTTTGGAACCCACTTGGGAGGGAGCAATCTTAGACCTGGTACTCTCGAATAGGGATGGAAAGAGGATCTCTGATTTTGAAGTGGGTAGCCATCCGGGAACATGAGACCACCATACAGTGTGGTTCATGACAAACTTAGCTGTAGAGTCAAACCATGGACTTCAGGAGGGCTGATTTTGTCAAAACCACCATCACAGAGGCAACAAGCCTTTGTGTGAAGCAAATAAATCAAAAGGAAAGGAAAAAATGCAATGGTTCTCAAAAGAAGTGGCGGAAAAGGTTACGGAGAAAAAGATTGCATTCAGGAAGTATAAGGAAACCCAGAAGGAGAAAGACAGAGAACTGTACCAGTTAAAGCAGAAGGAAGTGGGGAAGGCAGTCAGACTAGCAAAGGCCCAAACTGAGGAAAAGATAACCAACTCGGTTAAGAATGGAGATAAAACCTTTCATAGGTACATTAGGGAGCAAAAAAATACTAAGGTAGGGATACTGAGGCTGAATAAAGAGGAAGGTGGTTGGGCAGAGCGCAACAGTGAAAAAGCGAGGATACTGAACAAATACTTCTGCTCAGTATTCACAATGGAAGAGCAGGGGGAGATACCTAATCCAGTCAATAGAAGCACTCTGGATAGGGGTTGATATTATACGAACAATGAACATACGAAATTTGCCAGAAGATAAAGGCCTAGAGGTCTATCAAGTCTGCTTGAATGTGCAGCACTTCCTTATTCTGCAGCTGCCCTCCCTTCCACCCTTCCCCTTCATTAACCCTCCCCTTGTCCTGTCCCATCCCCTTTGAAGCAGTCCACTGTTCTACTGGATACCACTTCAGCAGGTAACACATTCCACCCAGCCACCACCCTCTCTGTCAAAAAGTGTCTCCTCATCTCCCTCCTGAACCTTCCTCACTCCAGTCTCATATCATGGCCCCTGGTGGCCCTCCCCTTCCTTACTTTGAATAGCCCCTCTCTACCCATCTTGTTTATTCCTTTCATGTATTTAAAGGTTTCAATCATGTCACCCCTGTCTCTCCTCTCCTCCAGTGAGTACATGTTCAACTCCTTCAACCTCCTCTCGTATGATAAGTCCCCCAGCCCCTTGATCATCTTTGTCACTCTGACTGCACCCCTCAGTAACTAATGTCCCTCTTCAGATCTGGACAGTACTGCATGCAGTACTCCAGGTGTGGTCTAACTAATGACCTATACGGTGGCAGAATCACCTCCTCCCTCCTTGAGGATATACCCCTTGCAATACAACCCAGCATTTTGTTGGCCTTTGCAGCTGCCTTCCTACATTGTGCCGAGTTGTTCATTGACCCTGTAATGAGCACACCCAGATCCTTCTCCTCCTCTGTCTGGGCTAGCTGCGCTCCCCCTAGCTGGTAACTCCTCCTTGGGTTCTTCATCCCAAAATGCAGCACCTTGCACTTTTTGGCATTAAAGCCCAGTTGCCAGGTGTCTGACCAGGTTTCAAGCTTTGCCAGATCATCCTGCAACCCCTGCCATCCCCCTAGGTCATCCACCACTGCGCCTACCTTGGTATGATCAGCAAACAGACTGATCTTGCTTTTGATGTCCCATGATATGTCTGCAATGAATATCCCAAACAACACTGGTCCCAACACTGAGCCCTGTGGAACACTGCTCGTCACTGCCCTTGGGTGTAAGAGCTCCCCACCCACCACCAGCCTCTGTTGCCTTCCCTGCAGCCAGTTTCCTACCCATCTCACCAGCTTTGCACCTGCCCCTGTGCCTACTAACTTCCTTCCCAGCCTTCCATGTGGCACTGAGTCGAATGCCTTACTGAAGTCCAGATACAGAACATCCACTGCATGTCCCTGTCCAGTTGCCTAGTTACCCAGTCATAGAACTCAACCAGGTTGGTTTGGCAGGATCTGCCATGTATAAAGCCATGCTGTCTGCTGTCCTGTAGTCCTTTGGCCTCTAGGAGGGCCACCAGCCTCTCCTTCAGGATAGTCTCCATTAGCTTACCCACGATGGATGTGAGGCTCACTGGTCTGTAGTTTCCTGGTTCATCCTTGGGGCCACTCTTGTGGAGGGGTACCACATGAGCCATCCTCCAGTCCTGAGGTTCACACTCCGAATGTAGTGAGGCATTAAATAGGTCTGCCAAAGGTCCTGCAAGGACCTCTGCCAGCTCCTTCAGTACCCTGTAGTGGATGCCATCTGGGTCTGGCACCTTGTCTACCCTCAGTGCCTTCAACCCCTCTCAAACTTTGTTCTCCATGATTTCCCCATCTGTCACCACTCCCCCCCCGCTTCTGCCATTTCTCCCACCAAGTGTTCTCAAAGAACTCTTAAAACTGAAGGTGGATAAAGCAATGGGGCCTGATGGATTCACCCCAGAATTTTAAAAGAACTAAGGGAAGAGCTAGTAATACCACTGACTACCCTTTTTAATAAATCATGAGAGGATGGTTTGGTACCTGAGGACTGGTGGAGGGTGGATGTGATCCCCCTTCACAAAAGTGGGGGTAAGACAGAGGCAGGAAACTACAGACCTATCAGTTTGACCTCAGTGATAGGGAAAGTGATGGAATCACTTCTGAAGGAAGAATTGTTGAGTACCTAGAGGTCAGTGGAGGCTGGGACCCAAGGCAGCATGGATTCACAGCAGGAAGGTCATGTCAGACAAATCTAATTGATTTCTATGACTGGGTGACCAAAGTAGTAGACCAGGGAGGGGCTGTGGACATGGCCTACATAGACTTTAGCAAGGCATTTGACACAGTCCCACACAAAAGATTAATAAATTAGCCAGCCTGAGAGTGGGTCCTAGGGTGGTAGCCTGGGTAAAACACTGGCTGGACAACAGGACACAGAGGGTAATAGTAAATGGAGTCCACAGTGAAGAAAGGGGGTTTACTAGTGGGGTACCACAAGGTTCAGTACTGGGGCCAGTCCTTTTTAATGTCTTTATAAGTGAAATTGCAGATGGTTGGAAGAAAAAGTATGTCTCTTTGCAGATGACACAATGATCTGCAACAGGGTTGATACGCACGGTGGGGTGGAAAGGATGAAAAGGGACATGGCAAGGTTGGAGGAATGGTCAAATGTATGGCAGCTTAGATTCAACTCAAAGAAGTGCAAAGTAATGCATCTGGGAAACAAAAACCCCGGGGAAGAGTACACAATGGGGGGTGAGATACTGACAACAACAAAATTGGAAAGGGACCTGGGGGTAGTCATATCAGATGACCTACAGGTGGGCCAGCAATGTAAGAAGGCAGTAAGGAGGGATGGGGGGATACTAGGATGCATAGAGAGAGGCATCACCAGTAGAAAACAGGAAGTTATTGGCCCTCTGTACAGACAGTTGGTAAGATCACATCTGGAGTACTGTGTACAGTTCTGGAGACCCCATCTCTGCAAAGACATAGACAGGTTGGAGGCTGTCCAGAGGAGGGCAACCAAAATGGTGCAGGGTCTGCACAAGAAGACATATGAAGAAAGACTAAAGGAGCTTAAAATGTATAGCCTCGAGGAAAGGAAGGAGAGGGAGGACATGATAGAAACATTCAAATACCTCAAGGGAATCAACAAAGTCCAAAAGGGTAGCATCTTTCAGAAAAAGAGATGTGCAAGAACAAGGGAGCACAATTTGAAGATAGAGGGGGGATGGCTCAGAGGTAATGTGAGGAAGTATTTCTTCACAAAGTGGGTTGTAAATGAATGGAACAGCCTTTCTGAAGAGGTCATTAAGTCAAAAACAGTGGGGGAATTCAAGAATGCATGGGACAGACATAAGGCAATTCTAATGGGGGTAGGAGGAAGTAGGCTGTTGGTTAACTAGGATCTACAGCTTATCCGTTAGGTAGGAAAATGGGCTAACTAGGTGGGCCAAGTAGTCCTTATCTGCCATCAGATTCTATGTTTCTGTGAGAGTATGTGTAGTATTTAGTATGAAGGTGTTATCTAGTATTACTGTTTTGCACAGACAGGAAGGCGAGGGAAAAAAAAAAGAAACAACACATGGCTGTGAAATTGGATACCATGATGCTAGCCCTCATTCTTAAGAACAGTTGAAAGTTGTTGACCTAATATGTGTACTGCTTAAGATACATATTAGATGATAAAAACATGGTATGAAGTTAGGCTTTGTAGATTTAAGAGTTCCAATAAGAAAGCACTGCACAGTTAATGCATTGCAAAACAAACACTTGTGGTGGAATGTGTGTGTCTGTGTGTGTCACTGTGTGTTGCTGGGGGGGGGGTGCAACCAGGGCTGTAGTGCATGGATTTGTTACATAAACTAAATAGACAGTGTATGCAATAAAGAGTATGCTTGTTGAAGAGGTTGAGGAAGAGGAAACAAAGATTGAAGTGGTATAGAAAACATTATTTCTGCATGATATAATATGACACTAATTTGTTTTATTGTTATACAGTGGCAGATTAACTATGATAGGGAATTTTAACTAGCTGCAGTATATGGAGAAAGACAGATAGGCATTAACTTATGATGTAATATAGCATGTGATAATTGTTATGGGAATTTTTGTTAGTTATTGAGCAAAATGTTTTATTTTAAAAATTGGGATTAGGTTATAGTAACATAAGATAAAAATATAAATTTATCACGTCATCCGGGGTCACCAACTGAGCTGGCTGGGGTCCAAACCTGACCCCAGCTTGCTTTTTGAGTTTACTCCGTGTATGTGTGATGTCCTTTTGACCTCACCATGACCATCAGGAGCAACCACCCCATTCAGAAATGTTGCTTGAATAGGGGAAGTCTAACTGGGTGTGCATGATGGCCTGTACATAGCTGCATGTTCAGTTACAACCACCCTACATCAATCATGGTCTAGTCTGTCTACTTAAAATTACCTTATCCTAAACTTTTATAATTAATTTTCTTTTAATATTCTTGTACCACTTATATATACCAATAGTCACAATTAAGCTTTACCCCTGTATTGTAAGTCAACAACTTTATAAGTAAAAATATAATTGCAGAATCTGCAATCCTCCTAAGTCCATATTTGGACTACCTGATCCAAATATTCTAAAGAAGCAGCTTTTCCTAGAACTGGAGGACATGATGGAGCAAGAACCCACTATTTCCAAGAGACAAATCAACAAATAGATCTGACTTATTGACTCTTCTCTAAATGAAATAATGACAATTGAAAAATGCTTTACTTCTGCTTTTCCTGAATTGAATTAAATACAACCTTATTGCTATGCATAATTCTGTTTAGCCAATAAATGGAGTATGTCTTACTGTAAAATACTTTAAATATACATTTAAAACAAGAATAATTATAACTTCTTTGCAATATTTAGTTGTAACATTAACATTTTACAGTTTAAAGAAAATATCTTGTTTTAAAACTAGCTTTAGAATGGGGGAAATGTATTTGAGAAAATGAGAAAGAACATACTTCAAGAAAGCTTGGTGTTTAACAGCACAGGCTAAACCACAGTTTCCTCTGTAGCAAATAAGTTGTATCATTAGCATTTTTAAGTTGCAGACATAATTTAGCCTTAATTCTCTGTTTATCTTATAATAAATTGAGTGTGTATTACTTATAAACAGTTTAAAGATATATTATAGCTTTTTTGTAATAACAGTTTACAGTTCACAAGAGAAAATATGCATGTCTTGTTTAAAACTAACTGTAGAATGGGGAGATTTTATTTGAGGAGGTGAAAGAGAGCACATTTCAAGAAGGCTTGACAGAATGTAGGCTAAACCACAATTTTGTCTGTAGCAAAAATAGTTTTAAACTAAGATATTTTTGTTGTCACCTTACATAATTTTGCAAAAGTGCATCATGAGGTGCCACCTTGCATAATTTTGCAAAAGTGCATCATGAGGTGCCACCTTGCATAATTTTGCAAAAGTGTATCACGAGGTACATTTCTACCCTTCCATCCAAACATATAAATTTAGACCCCGTTTAAGCCAAAGGATGACAGAAAAGAGGAAGGAGCTCTGACAGCACGTCCTTCTGCCTAGGACTTCAGTTGAGACACCAAGGTATGGCACTGTGTGTTTTGAATTGCTATTATCTCTAACATATTGAGCAAGGAAGGATGATGCTTGCATTTCATGTAATTTATTGCTACTGTTTGTATGATTGTATCTAAAAGTAGGAGAGACTTCGGGCAGGATTCACGAAGTGAAATGGGACTAAGTCCCACTCCGCAACCCCAGTTGTGCAATGAAATCACCGCAGCTGTGGAGCAGCCGATCCACAGCAGCAGCAGTTGTGGAGGGTGCTACGGTGGGTCCCAATGCCCGTAGCAGCCTCCCGCAGCTGCGGTGCTATCCCTGGCAACAACACACACAAGCTGCCATATTCTGTGGAGCCAGTCATACTCTGGCTCCTCCTTAGTGAATACCCACAGCTGCGGGTGACCTGCAGCTTCGCAAGTGGAAACCCACTAGCACCGAGATTTTCCCGCCACTGTGGGGCCTTCCTCCATGTTAGTGAATCCTGCCCTTCCTCTCCAGTTAATCATATATAGTTTGCTTGCACTGCTGATCCAAATTATGTTAATTCTACATACCAGTTTTAAGTAAAGAATTAAGACAAGATGACATTTCCTGGAATTTCTTTTTGGTTAAATATTTTTACTTATAAAGTTGTTGACTTACAATACAGGGGTGAAACTTAATTGTGACTATTGGTATATATAAGTGGTACAAGAAGATTAAAAGAAAAATAACTATGAAGGTTTAGGATAAGGTAATTTTAAGCAGACAAATAGACTAGACCATGATTTATGTAGGGCGCTTGTAACTGAACATGCAGCTATCTGCATGCCATCATGCACACCCAGTTAGACTTCCCCTATTCAAGCAACATTTCTGAATGGGGTGCTTGCTCCCGATGGTCATGGTGAAGTCAAAAGGCCATCCCATGTACATGGTGTAAACCCAAAAAGCGAGCAGGTGGTCAGGTTTGGACCCCAGCCAGCTCACTGTAATTGCTGTGTGCTGTTCAGTCCACACTTTTATGGACAGGGGTTACTACAGTATGGCAGATTTCCATCTTAGTGGGAATTGGGAGTGGCAGAAGAAGAGGTTAATTATTTTTGTTAGTGGTCCAATTATTTCATCCAGTTCCAGATGTATAAATTTAAGGTCCAGTGTGTCCCCACCAAGCCTTCACTTTCCTAGGACCTTCTCTACTTATTTGTGTGCGTCAGCTTCAGAAACTATTTTGAAGTGGAAAGGCAGAAGGTAGGGAGACGGTGTAGGAGCCCTTGTAGTGACTCTTGGGTGAGGGACATTGAAGAAGTCAGCTGGAAGAACACTACTGAGGTCAGTAAAAGCCTGATTCAGTGAGTTGGCAATGAGTAAGGGGTTTACAGTAGGGACACCCTTGACTGTGAGCATAGCCAAGGGTGTTTTAGGATCCTTTGCTGTAATATCCTGTAGGTTTGCCCAGAAGGATTTGCTGCTGTTCCATGAGTCGGTGAGGGCTTCTTTGTAGTATTTACACTTCGCCTATCTGATTGCTTTTGTACAGTCATTACAGGCCTTTTTATATCGCTGAATGTTAGCTGTAGAGTCCTGCAATAGTGCTTTTAGCCAGTATTGGTCTTTTTAGGTCAAGAAGTGCCAGGAGTTTGGGGGTAATCCATGGGTTAATGGGTCCTTTAGCTTTCCTTATTTTGACATGGGCGTGTTTGTTGCAGGCTACATTAAATTTTGAAATAAAGAGGTCAAGCGCCATGTCCACATCTTTGGATTCTCCGAGGTCTGACCAGTCGATGAGTTTAAGGTCAGCCTTAAGAAGAGGCAGGTGGCCCTTTCAAAGCATCTGTTTTTTTATGGTTCTGGTTGGGGCCTTACAGTAGTTGTTGTTCTATAGGCATTTGACAGGGGAGTGGTCACTCATGCCATCAGGAAAAATGGTAAGATCGGAGATGTGTGCCAGGCAGTTTGTGAGGACCCAGTCCAGGACTGTGCTGGTGCCGGTCTTATAGCTGATTCTAGTCAGAGTATTCACTAGTTGGAAGAAATGAATCATGGAGAGGGTATCCTTTATAGAAGTAGATGCAGGTGGTTGCCAGTTAATATTAAAATCTCTCAGCAGTACTATTTCAGAGTTTAGGCCCAGTGTGCTAATATAGTCCAGTAGGTTGTTGGTGACAGCCTGGGACCATTTTGGCGGAGTATAAACTGAGAGTATGGTTAGCACTCTGTTGTGGGCCCCTAGCAGCAGTTTGATAGCCAGGGATTGTAAGTTGTCACTGCCACATGGTGGGGGTATTATGTGTCCCTGGAGGTGGTCTTTGGTGTAGATGATGCAGCCCCCACCTCTTTTAGATTTTCAGTCCTGTTTGTGAAGGATGTAGCCAGGCAGGGTGATGGCTGTGTTGGGTATCTTCGGGGATAGTTAGGATTCCATGATGGATAGCACATCAGGGTTATGCTGACCAACCCAGGCCTTCAGGCAGTTTAGTTTGGGAAGCAGGCTGCTGATGTTTAGTTAGGCAAGCACAAGCCCAGGGGTATTCCGTGAAGGAGCATTGAGGTTTGCAGTAGGACCAGAGTTGGGATGCACATTGCCAGACATTAGTAGTATAAGTAGATGGAGAAAATGTTCCTGTATTATTTTTTTGCAGATGAGTCACAGCCTTTTGCTGGTTGCTCTGACTTTTGTGTGTTCTATGTGGATTAAGAGACCATTGAGTAGTGGCACCATAGACAGGTCATATGCTGCAAGCTCAATTCCAGAGTTAAGAAACAGTCAAATCCAGAGGAAATGGTGAACTGCTAAGGTCCAGTGTCACAGAGTGTTTTAGATGCCTGAGATGATGAACTGTGGCCTGGGCATTTGCAGGATGTGAAAACCTAGGCTGTATGTTTCCTTTGTTGTTCAAAATGATTGTTGCATAGATAGCCCTTAGAGACAAGTACATTTAAAGTTGATTTCAATTGAAAATGCTGATACCTGGTGGCAAGTCAAAAGTGATAAGAAATGATGAACTGCTGAGTTCCAGAGTCACAGGATGCGTTAAAATTCCTGAAGGTGGTGAACTGTGCCTGTGCATATGCAGGATGTAAAATCCTTTTGTCTGTAAGCTTCCTATTTTCTTCAAAGAGGTTATTTAACTGCCCACGTACAATTCCATTAGGAGCAGGTCAGACAGAAATGTGGATTCAGAGCAGGACCCGGAATCACTGAGTTTGTCAGACTTAGTTGTTTGACTTATTTTTGCTTGGGATGGATTCCGAAAAGTTGATATTAAAATAAAAATGCATATACTTGGTGGTGATATTTTGCAGAAATCTAGTCCAGGAGACTTTCACAGGTGTTCTGAGTGAGAATGGCATAGTTACTCCATGCAGAAAACCATGTAAAACCACAAAAACTAACTTACAGACACAGACAAATGCAGACAGCCACACACAAAGACCCAGGAGGCAGGTGATGTATCTGTGAAAGTGAAACCTGTTAGTGAGAATTTTTTTTTTCCTTTTCTGTTTGCTAATTAGAAGATTTTCCATCTGGCAGTACTGGGGTGATGTGTGGAGCAACACTCTGTCTGGAGGAAATTCATCAGTACAAGGTGCTAAGAAGCAAGGACAAGCATGGAGCAGCCCATAACTAAAAAAAAAACAAAAAAAAAAACGAAACAAAGCAAGGATGAGTATATCTGCATGGCACATATGTGTTTTTTCACTAAAAATCATGTTCCCTGTTGCACACCAAGTATTTACCCTTATGTTTTTTTTTAACTGTTCGAGCTTTCCTGTTTGAACTGTAAATAAAAAATGTAACTGGTTATTTATAGTTCTAACAATAGAGTTTGAACAGTTAACAAACTGAACAGTAAACACTTGGCGAGGGAGGGGAGAAGGATTTTCAGTGAAAATAAAATAATACGTTGCTGTGCATACAGCAAAGGAGTGCATTTGACTACTGGTAACAGCTCCATATATCGATGTGCATAGCAAGCTGGCTTACCTGTTTATGATTTTTGGTTAGTTACGTTTACAAGCTGCAAGCTCGACCACAATTCCTTTTATGACAAGAGAGTATTACACAGTTCTATTTTTATTTCTAAAGTGATAGTGACCCCTACCAACCAAACATACCCCAGCAGACAATGTCCAAGCATCCCATTCCCCACTATCATCCTCACACCACCTACTGCCGACTGAGCTGTCAATAAGAAGAGTGCACTGCATTGACAGCTCAATCATCGTCTAGATACTGTGGTGTGTGCAGGGTTGTGTGGGTCACTGGCTCTGTCAGCCAGTGGATGGGGGGAGCGGAGTTCTGTAACAATGACCATGGTTGTGTGTGTGGACAGAGATGGTGGGGGGGAGGGTTGAACACAAGGGATAACAAATATAAATCATTCATTAGGCACATCTGTAATCTGGGAGTGTGGGCACAGTAGATCAGCAGAAAATTAACAGAACACATTCTTTTTCCAACAAGTAAAAACATGCAGTTATTAACAAAATGTCATACTTTTAAATGTAGGACAAGGTAACAGTCAACAGTCCCACTATTACTATTATGAAATGCATGTGAAGTTTCCTATAATTAAAGTTGAACAGTGCACATGTATTGCATTTGGCCACAAATAGTAGGAAACATGGGTTCCTCTGACATGCGTTACCATAAGCAATTGACAGTCCAATTAATTTATTTAGATAATTTTCTGTCTTTCTAGACTAATGCTTGACTATGATTTGGGCTCATAACCATTTCTGAGGTGTATACATGTCCAACAGTTCGATGGAATATTTCATTTTTTGTTTGAAGTAAACGTAAAGTTTGATTTTATTTCTCAATTATAAATTAAACTTAATGTTAACTTTGACCTCTTTCTGAAATTTAGTGATCAAAGTTCTGTTTAATTTGACACATTCCTTAACAGTGTCAGTGTTGTCTAAGCTGTGCAACACATGATTAGCCAATAAAATATGTTAATTCTAAAACATTTACCTTTTGGTTTTTGTTTTATAAACACGTTAGACTTGAAGCAAGAAGAGTGCTGCAGCTGCTGCCTAAGTGCTTAAATATCCTACAGTCGGCGATGGGACTTAGAGAAGTGGTGGTAGTCAGCAGTCAGAAGTGGAGAGCTAAGCAGATCAGCAGCTGCAGCATAACCTCCCCCCCCTTGCAGCACAGAAAGCATCTCTGGACCATGACTGGCTGTCTTAAAAAGGGCAGTGGGGAGATGAGCATCCCCCTGGCCAAGGCATGAGAATGCAGGAAGAGCTAATACCTTTCACCAGTACTGGTGAGCTAAAAGCTAGAGTGAAGGAGAAAGGAGATGCAGAAGAGTGAAAGAAGTGGGGGGGGGCACAGAACCTTGTGGGGATAGAGAGGCCAAGTGGTCCCAATGCCATGATGGAGGGCTGTCCACCTGGCCCAATGAGGCTGAGAAGACACATAGTAAGTGCAAATGGTAAATAATCAACCAAACAGCAATTAGTTAGCCAGGGATGGCGGGCATGGATCTTTGTTAAAAAACACAAATTTGGCATGCAGCTATACTAATTTTAAGACAAACATGGCACTAAGCATATATCACTGAGACCTAAATACAGTTACTGTGCTGTCTTTAGGGTGCAGTAGCTGTGTACAACACAGTTTTGAAAATTGTTAGAAAAATAAGATGGCCGAAATCATGAACAGTATTTTCTCTGATAATCCAACAGTAGATTAACCATTTGAATGGTTATTTACAGTTCAAACTCTTTTCATTTACCTGCTTGTCCTGCAGCTGTCACAAAAGTCAGTATCATTTAAAACCTGACCCCCTGCTTGCTTTTTGGGTTTATACTGTGTACATGGGATGGCCTTTCGACTTCACCATGACCATCAGGAGCAAGCACCCCATTCAGAAATGTTGCTTGAATAGGGGAAGTCTAACTGGGTGTGCATGATGGCATGCACATAGCTACATGTTCAGTTACAACCACCCCACATAAGTCATGGTCTTGTCTATTTGTCTGCTTAAAATTACCTTATCCTAAACCTTTATAGAGGATGATAGTGGGGAATTTTTCACCAGGCCATCCAAAGGCAATGAGTTGCTGTTGACCCTTAGACTGCTGACTGAATCAAAAAGTATGAGAATTTTGGACTGATATATCAGTCCACGGCCATGCAAGGGTTAATTGTCTGTGTAATCTTAAAAATGCCTGTGAAGAAACGTTCATGCAGAGCTGTTTTTGGCTGTTGTGCTGCTGCCAATAAGACTATTAGCAGTAGAAGTTTTTATGATGAGGCAGGTTCATCAGGGGCCAGTAGCAAGTCTAGCAGTGTTAAGAGTAGTGGTCATGGCCTTGGTAGTATGCAGCAGAAGGGAAAGGTAGCAGTTGGTGCAAGTAAAGAGATTTCTCCAACTCTGTTTTTCACAGTGAAATCAGTCACTTCAATGCTGGTTGGAGATGCTATTGTCCATGCTGGTAGTAAAGTTAGTGATGGCATGGTTGGAAACAGCATGACTATTGCTACACGTTTATCCCAGACAAATATATCAGGTGGGAAAAATGTTGTTGAATCTGCAGACTTTAGTGAAGTTGATGTATCACTCCCCACAGTAGTTGAACATGATTCTGATCATGCCAATGACTCACAGTCTCATGTTTCCACTGATTTTGAGATTAGGCCATCCAAACATTCGGATGTTGATGGGAAAAGTGTGAATGATAGTACTGAGGCTGTGATTGGAATTTCTCCACAGAAGGACAGCATCCAAAGTGAATTTGTGGATGATGATTATGATGATGCTAGCAACGCCATCTGGGAACTGGACACAAAGAAAGTGAAGTTGGCTGTTTGTAAGCAGTCTGTTTGTCAATCCCCCCTCTCAAAGTTCTAAAGTAGTCGTGTCTGTTGCTGACCTTAAAGAAGCAGTCATTGATTGTGATGTTCAGTCAAAGTCCAAGTGTTTACAACACCAAAATTCATGTAGTACACCCCCCATTTCATCGGCATGAAAACTGCCATTCCATACACAACCCCAGAAGTGACATATGAAGAGTAGGGCATCAAAATCCCTAGTTTGGGATTCTTTCATACAAGGTGGTAGCAATGAAGCAGTGGCAGTCTGTCAGCTTTGCCAAGTGTGTGTGAAGCATGGTAAAAAGGGTCACCATCTGGGCACTGGGAGCCAGCATACTCATCTCAAGAGCAGGTACATGGAACTGTGAACTTGGCACCTGAGGGGAGCTAATGCCATAGTGGGGCATTCACTCTCAGCCATCTTAGTGAGCATGGTATCCCCTTCCTTTAGTGTAAATAGCTATGTCAGTTAAAGTGGCAAAATAACACTGGAGGATTGCTACAGGCATAAGGAGGAGGAGGAGGAGGATTTTGAATGTTCAGGTAGTGGTCAGAGTAGTAGTGGTCCATGTAGTAATTCTAGTACATCAACCCCGTGCTTAAAACAGGCAAAATAACCACATTTATTGTCTTGCCACCTGTGCACCTACCATAACACATCAAAGTTACCCCATCCATGTCAGTTCACAGAGGAGAGCCATTTGGCACACCACATGCAAAATATCAAACAATGCAGCCCACGATGCACTGCCTTTTTGCCCATAACAGTAAATACCCACCAAATCATGCAGTTGGTCATGAACTCAATGCTGCAGTAGTGGAAATGCTAGCAACTGACCTTTTTGCCATTCTCATTTGTGGAGAATGTGGGAATCCAGCATTTGCGGCACATGCCAGTCCTAAATGGAAGATCCCGTCCAGGACCTACTTTTCCACCCATGCTGTCACTGAGTTACATAGAAACATAGAAACATAGAAGTTGACGGCAGATAAGGACCGCAAGGCCCATCCAGTCTGCCCATTTCTTTTTCTACCTTATAAATGTGCCATCGGCCTTTGCTCTGTCAGTGACCTATCTATTCATAGTCATTTGTATTGCTCCCTTATGCCTATCCCATGCCTGTTTGAAGCCCTGCACTGTATTCATAGCCACCACTTCTTGTGGTAAGCCATTCCATGCATCTACCACCCTTTCTGTGAAAAAAGAATTTCCTCACATTCCCCCTTAATCGGCCTCCCTCTAATCTCATGCTGTGTCCTCTTGTCCTGCTATTTTTTTTATATTTAAACATGTTAGACTCTTTCACCTTGTTTATGCCCTTAAGGTGTTTAAATGTCTCGATCATATCACCTCTCTCCCTCCTTTGCTCAAGGGTATACATATTGAGCTCCGTTAATCTGTCCTCATATGTCTTCTGATGCAGTCCCTGCACCATTTTGGTTGCCCTTCTCTGGACTGCCTCAATTTGGTTAATGTCCTTGTGAAGGTGTGACTCCAATACTGCGCGAGTACTCCAGATGGGGCCTAACCAATGTCTTGTACAGAGGGATTATTACCTCCCTCACGACTTGTGATACCCCCTACTAATAACACCCTAACACCCCTAGCCTTACCTACTGCTTTTAGAGGTCTGCTTGATGATTTTAGGTCATCAGTGATGATGATGCCCAAGTCTCTTTCTTCCTTTGTGACTGCTAGCAACTCCCCTCTCAGCCTATAAGTGGCTTCAGGGTTTCTCTTCCTATGTGCATGATTTTGCACTTCTTTGCATTAAATCCCAGTTGCCACTCTTCTGACCATTCTGCTAGTTTATCCAGATCTCTTCTCATTCTGCCACCCCATCTGGATCATCTACTCTGTTGCAGATCTTGGTGTCATCTGCAAACAGACAAGCCTTACCCTCTAGTCCATCTGCAGGTCACTAATGAAGATGTTGAATAGGACTGGCCCCAGGACTGATCCCTGAGGTACCCACTTGTGACTTGCATCTCTTCTGACTGTATACCATTTACCACCACTCTCTGTTTTCTGCCAGTCAACCAGTTTGCCACCCAGTTGACCAACTTCTGACCCACCCCGAGCCTACCTAGCTTATTTATCAATCTTCTATGTGGAACAGTGTCAAAAGCTTTGCTGAAGTCAAGGTAGGCGACATCAACTGCTCCCCTTGGTCCACCACTCTGGTTACCCAGTCAAAGAAATCTATGAGATTAGTTTGACAGGACCTTCTTTGTAAACCCATGCTGTCTTGGATCCTGTGCCCTATGGATTCCAGGTGTTGCACTATCCTTTCCTTAAGGAGTGCCTCCATAATCTTGCCCACTACTGAGGTAAGACTGACCGGTCTGTAGTTCCCCGCCTCCTCCTGCTACCACTCTTGTGGAGGGGATCACATGAGCCCTTCTCCAGTCTTCTGGGACCTCTCCTGTGCTCAGAGACTCACTAAACAATTCTGCTAAAGGCTCTGCTAGTTCCTCCTTTAGCTCCTTAAGTACCCTGGGATGTATGCCATCAGGTCCCATTGCCTTATCCACCCTGAGCTTAGCAAGCTCTTGTAGGACCCTTTTTTGTGGAGGGAGTAGTGCTCACCTCCCTCCTCCTGTGTCCATGATGCTGAGCTGTGGGCCCTGCCCTACCTTCTCTTCAGTAAATACTGAGCAAAAGTATCTATTTAGGATAGATGCCTTACAGGGTCCTCCTCCTCACATGCTCCCTTTCTCCATTAAGCTTAGCAATACCCCTCTGGACTTTCTCCTTTCACTAATGTATCTATAGAAAGTCTTGTCACCTTCTTTTACTGTCCGTGCTAGTGTTTCCTCAGTTTGGGACTTTGCCTGCCTTACTGCCTTACCTGCTTCCCTTAGGGCAGTTTGGTATGCCTCCTATGTTCATCCCGCTGTGTTCCCTTATATTTTCTGAAGGCCAGCCTTTTGGCTCTGACCTTTTCTGCTACTGTATTTGAGAACCAAAGTGGTTTCCTTCTTCTTTTACACTTCCTTTTCTGTCTAACACAATGGGATCTTGCTTCAAGTATTGTATCCTTAATGCTTGCCCACTTTGCCTGTACCTCCTCACCTGTGTTTCTTTTTGCCAGGGCTAGCTTAACTCTGTTGGCCATCTTATCAAAGTCAGCTCCTCTGAAGTCCCATATTTTGCCTTGGAATGGGATGATTTAGATGTAGTAGCCAAATTGAACCATACCATGTGATGGTCACTGGCCCCCAGGTGACCTTCTACCTGGAGATCTGTGATCCCTTCTTTGTTAGTCAGTACTAGATCTAGGATAGCCCTGTCTCTTGTGGGTTGCTGTACCAGTTGTTTGAGGCCCTCTCCTGCAGGAATCCACTATGTGTCTAGTTCTGGCCGATGTCCTGCTGGTATTGACCAATCTGTATCTGGCATGTTGAAGTCTCCCATTATCAGAACCTCCCCTTTAGCTGTCATGTTTGTATATCTTCTAACAGTAATGTGTCTATGTCCTCCCTCTGGTCTGGGGGCCTGTAGACAACCCCAGTTCTTATGGCTGTCCCATTTCCTGTTTCAGGGTGACCCACAGTTCTTCTGGCTCATTATGTGTATTCTGAATTTCTGTAGCTTTGATATTTTCATTAACATACAGGGCCACTCCTTTTGCACCTCGGTCTCTTTCTGAACAATACATAGCCAGGTACTGAAGTCTCCTATGTGGTTACTGGTAAACCACGTCTCACTAATTGCTACTATGTCCAGTTTAGCCTCTGACATTATTGCCTGCAGGTCTGGGATCTTATTTCCCAGGCTGTGAGCATTTGTGTACATGATTTTCCATTGGCCAGATTTTGGGTGTGTTAGTTGTTGGGTGAAGTTTGGCATTACCCTGTGCATCGTATGGGGAGACAAACCTTTTTTCTTACCTGGTGATGCAAATGAGACGGCAAACACGCTGAATTCCTGTTTGACCACTAGCTGAGGGGAGGGTGTTCTTCCCATTCGACGTATGGGGTGCTGCACCTCTCCCATTTGCTAGTTTAAATATTCTGCAAAGACGTCAAACTTCTGCCCCAATGCACTGACTCCTCTTTAGTCAGATGCAGTCCATCAAATTTAAAGAACTTCGCTACCAGAACTGTTGCCAGTTCCTACAAATCTGTGTCCTTTTTTCTGGCACCAGTCCTTGAGCCACGTGTTTAGCTCCCCTATCTCCCCTTCTCTGACCTTCCGTCCATCTGCTCCCTTCTCCCAGACTGGCAGGATCTCAGAGAAGGAGATGCCGGATGAAATAGATGATAGTTTGTCAGTTATATCAGTTATATCAGACCTAACCACCACAGTGAGGACGAGATGCTAACACCTCTTTCTACAAGAAAAAGTAAAAGTAAAACACTGACTTCCTGCCTAGTTAACTGCCTCCTGGAATCATGTGACCTGCAGACCAGCAGAGACAGTCAGGCATGTGATCAGTGGCCTGTTTCTTAGCAATGTCACCTTATCAAATTGGAACTTGAAGGGGCCAATGCAAAGTAAGGTGAATTTCAACTTTTTAATGGAAATTTCACTTAGTGATACGTGAATTTGAAGTGCACCACTTTGCGTTCACTATGCAGGTGAATTAAAACTTTGCTGTATCTCTAGTCATGGGAGAGTGCAGTTTTTGAGCATGATGCAGAAAGAATGGAAAACATAGAGAATAGTGTATGGTCTTTGGTTAATAACCACACTGTAAACACTTCGAGAGGTTGCCATGACACCATTGTAAACCTCGAGAGCACAGCTCGAGAGGTTTTCAGATGTCATGGCAACAGTGAGAAGTGTTTTCAGTGTGGTTGTTAACCAAAGACCATACATTATATTTTATAGAGTATGGGCTACCAAGATTGTATAATTGTGTATTGAATTACTTTATTTACTGAATTACTTTACGGAATATTGACTGTTGTGAGCATTCTGTTTTGTTATACCATTGATATGACATACTCAAGAAGGGTTAGCAACAAAGTGATGTCATATCGATGGCATAACAAGATTGTAATCTGCTTGATTTCAGTTAATAATAAGGGCTCTCCATACATTATAACTGGTTTAATAACTTTTGGTGTTTAAGCCTTTCAAATTCCTTAATGAATGATTACGGTCAGTGTGTCTATACAATTAACATTATTTATGAGCTAGTGCTGTATGTTATTCTGAAAATCTTAGACATACTGTACTGTGCATCCACAGCTGTACTACTACACATCATACAGCAGAAGATTTATTGATTGTTATTTATTTGTTTATTTGTTTGTTAAAAATGGCAGCGATTACCTTAAGATAAATGTGATGCACTGGAAGTAATCGTCTGCCAGCCCTCCATCACCACCTCTTGATCTAAAGTGACTCCTCTCTATGCCATCCTGTAGCTGCTGTTTACTGTCTGCTTTTCATCTACTTAAAAGTTTCTAAAATGTTTACAAATTGTAACTGCCAATGAACAGGGGTTCTAGCATACAGTATGCTACAGCTCCTGTTCATTAGCTATTACAGTTTGAAAACATTTTAGATGCTGTACAGGTTTTAATAAGAAAGCAGCTATAGAACATCATAGAGGGGAGTCACTTAAGATTTGGGATGAGTGGGTACTAAAATACCTAACCACCAAGACTAACCGCAGGTTTCAGCTCAGTGGTTGGATTTCTGCTTGCGATGCTGATGACCTGGGTTCGGGACCAGACACAGGGAGTCAGAGGGCCTGCTGGGAAGAAGGATTTAGTGTCCCATGGGCTGCTCTCCTTCTCTGGGGGGAGGGATGGAGGAGGGGTAGAGTGTCTGGTGCTCGATAGGCCCCTGGTGGAGGCCAGGAGAGCCACAGGTGACTGTCACCTGTAAGTTAGAGGGGCAGGGTGGACATTGAATGTCATTGCATGTCCCTTCCCTGGGGCAGCTCTAAAAATCACTGGTTGCAGAGGATTATGCCTGCCCAGGCACTTGACCTGTATGGCTCCCTGCCTCTCCACCTACCAATTACAGCACTACGGCATCATTAGGCCCTGAACACTGCCCTGGGGGGAAGCCAGGGAGGCAATATCGGTGCCCAGTGACACCTTTTCCCATCATAGATGGGCCTGATACAGAGCCATGACCCCACCCTGGGGGGTAAGCCAGGTGGGTATCTGCTGGGGTAAGGCAATAGGGAAGCGAGACAGGTGCACGGGGCCTGGAGCTGAACAGTGGTGCAGCCAGCAGAAAAAAGCATAATAAATAAATAAAAAAGAAAACTAACTGCAGGAAACCCAAAAGTACCGTAAAAATACCCAGATGAAAAACAATTAGTCCTGTCGGGGTAGTCACTACTCAATCCATTCTACTACCTGATTACCCAACCCTGTTCATAACAAAAATCATGTGAAAGACTGTTTTCTGGGACTATTAGGCTGTTTGCTAGCTGCCTTGAGCCCTTATAGCCATGCTGGCATTGCTAATGCAGGTATGATAGGTACGGGCTCTCTTAACGAGCCTGATGTTGTTTCCAAAAATTATACCTATGGCAGGCATTGCTCAGGCAGATATCAGAGGTGCAGCTTCTCTTAGCGAGCCTGCTGCTGTGTCCAAAGCTTAAACCCATGGTGGGCATTACTGAAGCAGGTAAGAGAGGTGCAGGCTGTTTTAGCGAGCCTGCTGCTGTTTCAAAAAATTATACCCTTGGTGGGCATTGCTCAGGCATGTACGAGGGAAGCAGACTCTCTTAGTGAGGATGATGTTTCCAAAAATTATACTCATGCTGGTCATTGCTCAGAGAGGTATGAGAGGTGCAGTTGTTCTTAGTGAGCCTCTTGCTGTGTCTACAAATTACACCCACGATGGGCATTAATGAGGTAGGTAAGAGGGGTGCAGCTGCTATGACTTAGCCTGCTGCTGTTTTTAAAAAAATTATACCCACTGTGGGCCTTGCTGAGGTAAATATGAGAGGCATAGCTGCTCTGAGCAAGGCTGCTACTGTTTTCAGAAATGACACCCATGGTGAGAATCAATCAAACTTACATAATATAAACCGATGACTGACAAAAGAAAGCTAAGAGAAGTAACCGTGTGGCTGGCATGGTGGCAGTGGTGATGGTTCCATTTGTTTCATAAACAACCTAGTCATCATATTCAGTATCACTGTTTTCAGGCTGTTGTTCATGTTCAGGATCAGACTCACATAGCTCAGTGTTTCGTACAATTGCGAAATCATCAGCATTTGTTCTGAGAAATGTAAGCCGTTCCACATTTGCAGGACTTAGAAGTGTTTTTTTGTTCAGTGACTATTCCTCTAGCTGCACTAAATATGCATTCTGAAAATACACTTGAAGGTGAACAGCTGAGGTGCATTACTGCAAGATTTGCTAGATCTTGCCATATTGCTCTCTTTTGTTTTCAACATAGTAATGGATCTTCCTCGAGACCAGTTGATGTACTGTCTGCAAAGTACTCCAGGATCATTGTGCTGCATGAGATGGTTACGAGTCTGACAGATGAATCAGCTGCATTTTCTTTACAGGACACCAGCCCATATTGTTGCAGGTGACTCAGGAGTGATTTGCCTTTCTGGCCCTGAACACAGGATGCCTGATAAGTAGCTTTAGATGTCCTTTCCCTCACTGATGACACTGCTGACTATGAAGAATTGATACATGTGCTGTTGTCTGTGCCAGTGGTGCACTGTGATGGTTTAGCAAGGTTTGTCTGCTGTATATCAGTTAATGGCATTTGTAGGGCAATGTCAAATTTGGTTCACAGACGATCTCTCCAAAACACAATATCTTCCCATACAGGTTGGATGACTTCAGTGTTCTACCTAATGCTGAGTTCCAGCAATGCAGCCAGCATATAGGTGTTATTCTTAAATGTGACATTTATTCTCTGATCAGTCAGCAGTCTGAGACTCAAGTCATCAGCTAGCATAACAACAGTGGTGTTGTCTATTGAGTGAAAGTCTTTCTGTATGTCAGTAAGGAAAATGTGAAGAAATCTGATTTGAGGAAGAATTTGACTCAAAGTTGCACTGTCTAGACTGATGTCACATGTGGCAGCCTCAAATGGTCCCAATAAGGTGAAAAAATTTCAAGCAGAGTCCAGCTGCTGGAATTGAGCTTGATGTCCACTTTACCTATTTGATTCAGCATGGTGTAGTCATGTACAGCTTTTCTTTAACAAGGCTTTCCAATATGTAAAATGTTGAATTCCAGTGAGTTGGAACTTCCTGCTTTAATGTGTGCAAGGGTAAGTTGTTTAAC
Organism: Neoceratodus forsteri; assembly: GCA_016271365.2. NCBI lineage: Eukaryota > Metazoa > Chordata > Ceratodontiformes > Ceratodontidae > Neoceratodus > Neoceratodus forsteri. The sequence continues at coordinate 50,177,561 of CM028137.1, forward strand.
CTCTGCAGCCCCTTTAGGATTGTATCTGCTTTCACAGAGTGGCAGTAATGCCCACAAATTTTCCTAGCAAGACCTAAAATGTTTTCACCATTTCTATTTCCATTTAAGAAACCACAGATGAGAAGATTCAGCCAATGTGCAAAACAAGGTACATGTCAATCCTGGAGATAAGGAATATGGAGTAAGCCATTTCTGGAATTGATTTTGCAGCTCTTGCAAAGACTCCTGCAAAATATTCACAGCAGTGTGGTTTTCCTCACAAGTGGTAACACATAATACAGTCTGCTTCCTACTGCTTATAATAGTGCAGGAATTATTACGTTCTCACTGAAAACTTGCCCAATGAGCTGTAGCAGTCATGTAGTTAATTGTTTGGTTGCTGGTCTAAATATCTGTGGTTATGTGAACCTGCTTTATATCAGAGAGTTTCAACTGTTTAGTGACCACACTACACATCAAGTCATACACCTGTGGAACAGCCTTTTTTGAGAAATATGTTCAACAGGGAGCTATGTACTGTGGTTCAATCCGGTTCTTGATCTTGAAGAAAACTTTCTGGGTAACAAAAGCAAAAGGGAGTTGACAATCAGCCAACAGCTCTGCAATGGCTCTATTTAACAGCTGGCATGTTAGATGCTTGTGGGTAACTTTTGATGTTGTTACATCACTTTCATTTATTGTTATTTGTTGAGAATGATGAGATATTTTTAATTTTGGGGGGATTGTACTTTTCATGCCTTTTCACATGGAGTACTACTGTGGGATTTTGCACTACTTGATGGTGTCTGAATAAAACAATCTACATTTGTCTGGGAAGACTGCAAGGAGACATCCAGTGTTCCATATAAATTCCTGCTTCTAAATCATTGTCATTATAGTTACCGCCACCACCACCACCTCCACTACCTCCCATGCCAGCCACAGTGTCCCTTGTCCTGTCTCACTCAATTAGATGTTTTGCCTTTGCATGTCGTATCATTCCTGACATTTTAAAATGCCCTGTGTTGTCACCGCAACTGATGCTCATTTTGCACAGACTGCATACGGCTCAAGAGCTGTCAGTAGAATCAATATAAAATAAATTCTACACAAACGGTTTATGCTTTGTACTGTGGTGCTTGGCACTATTACTTGTACAGTCAAGGGACATGGAACAAATCCAGTAAAGCCATTTCTTTGTTCACATGAAGTTTTCTCATTCATGGTCATCTTCTTATTCTTAAATTTAGCACATGATTTTTTTTTCTGCATTTGCCTCTCATGCCCAACAACTGCACCCTCTCCTATCCCCTCATCAAAGCTAGTGCTGACCTCATTGCCACAAGATTTAGAAGAACTGGAAGTGCTGTCATCATCAGGTGGGACTTAGCCTGAGTTATCCCACTCCCAGTCCCTACTATCACCACCATCTCTATCAGTGTTTGCTGCCTCAGCATCTGAGCTTATATTTGAGGAGGATGCCTCCTTATCCTTGCATGCTGCTTCATCAGCTGGAAGCATCCTTGCACACATTACAAAACATTCAGGACCTCTACAAGTAACTCCAGTCAGTTCTTTCTGAAACTCTACTATCATTTCTTTGGCAATGTGCTTTTTTTGGTTCAGGAGGACATTTATTGCCAGTCCTGCTCATGTTGTTGTTATTAGTGTCCCTATATTCTTCATTAGCGCTAAGAATTATATTGTCCACACAATTTTCAGTTGCATGTGCAGCAGCACTGTCTTTCCTTTTAGTAGATTTAGACTTGGAAATACAAGAAATAGTAGTCATAGCCATGGCTTTTGCTATGCCACAGAGAGATGTCATGCACAGTGTAGATATGACAGGGCTCAGATGACCTAACAGGCTAACAGACAGTGTAGACCAGCCTAAAAGGCTTTCACTATACTGCATGGACAAACAAAGTAGCTATGTCACAGACAGGTCTCAGGGCACCTAACAGACAGTGTGTAATGCAGTCTAAATTGCTTAAAATATACTGCAGAGACACACAGAGTAGCTATATGTCACAGACAGGGCTCAAGGCACCTAACCGTGTGTAAATATACAGCCTAAATGGCTGTCACTCTACTGCAGAGACACACAGAGTAACTATGTCACAAACAGGGCTCAGGGCACTAAACAATGGACAGTGTGTCATACAGCCTAAATGGTGTCCCCATACTGCAGAGAGACAACCAGAGTAACTATGTCACAAACAGGGTTCAGGGCACCAAACAGCAGACTGTGTGTAATATAGCCTCAATGGCTGTCACTATACTGATGAGAGACACAGAGTAGCTATGTCCAAGAGAGTGTTTGGAGCACCTAACAGATAGTGTGTAATACAGGCCAAATGGCTTTCACTATACTGCAGAGACACACAGAGTAGCTATGCCACAGACAGGGCTTGGGGCACCTAACAGACACTATGCAATACAGTCTAAATGGCTTTTACTATGCTGGAGAGACACACAGATTAACTATGTCCTAGACAGGGCTAAGAAGACCTAACAGACAGTGTGTTTTACAGTCTAAATGTTTTCACTATGCATTAGAGAGACACAGAGTAGCTATGTCCCAGAGAGTGTTTGGAGCACCTAACAGATAGTGTGTAATACAGGCCAATTGGCTTTCATTATACTGTAGAGACACACAGAGTAGCTATGTCACAGACATGGCACCTAACAGGCAGTGTGTAAAATAAAGCCTAAATGACTTTCACTATACAATAGAGAGCTATAGCGTAGACATGTCACAGACAGGGCTTGGGGAACCAAACAACTGACAGCGTGTAATACAGCCTAAATAGCTTTCACAGATGTTGCTAGCAACAGGCATCTCCCACCCTTTTTCTTCTACTCTCCCGAGCACCACCACACTCGATCCTCCAATTATACCCCATTCAGTCCCCAGCCCTTGCTCCCCTTCATGGACAAAAGCTGTTTTTTTTGTTTATTAACTTTTTTCTTTGTTTTTTGCCATGGTTGCAGCGAGGGCCAATTCCTCCCTCTTCTTCCGAACTCCAGATCTAGTCTGTGTGCTCACACAGCAGACAGGGAGCTCAGACACAAGCACTGACTAATCAGATTGTCAGGCTGCTGTCACCCGTCTACCCTCTGTAAGCTTCCCTAGTATGCCTTCTATTCAAATCCTCCCTGTACATATCTCCACTGAAATATTTTGTGCTATTAAGTCACCTGATACTGTCTTACTACCCAATTACCCTGTATGTACCAATACTGTACTGTCTTTGTACTTTCAGTTATTCTAATACTGTTGGCACCTGTTGTAATCCCCGTGATGCCTGTTATTCTCCGTATCCTGCACTGAGTGTAATCCCTGTGATACCTGTTATTTTCTGTTTGATGCAATGTCTTCCTCACTGTACCTGTACACACTTTACCTGTAACCATCCTGGGTCAAACCTGAAAATAGGCACTTGGCTGTCTAGTGTGCTTACCCGATAAACAAAAGCAAATAAATATATGTGCTCCTTTCTCCTGTTAGGACTCCACATGCTGCCTGTAATGTCTGATTAGAGTTCAGGAGAGTTCCAGGACCTGACAGACTGTCTGTAATGCCTAATTAGAGTTTGTTAGCATTCCAGGACCCCAAAGGCTACCTGTAATGCCTGATTAGAGTTTGTTAGAGTTTCAGGACCCCACAGGCTGCCTGTAATGCATGATTAGAGTTTGTTTGAGTTCCAGGACCCCACTGGCTGCCTGTAATTCCTGATTAGAGTTTGGAAGGGTTCCAGGACCCCACAGGTTGCCTGTAATGCTGGTTTAAAATTGCGATTACCCATTCCATGACTCGTTACCTGTGTCCACAGTACCCGACCTGCAAAGTACACTGTTATGTCAGGAAGGCTAGTAAATTACCCAAACTAGCCTACCTGGCAAGAAAAATGCTAGTATATGACCTACCCACTCCAACTACCCAACTGGTAGCCCACCCCTACTTTAGATCAAATGATGGGGGTGGGGGTGGGGCTGGCACATGATTACTTCCATTGTGTCACTTTAATTCAAAGGTAATCCTTTGAAGTTTTAAGTCAAGCAATCATTCAATCCATCAACCATTCAAATTTTCTGTTATATAATGTTTAGTAGTACAGCTGGGCATGGACAGTATACAGTACACCTAAGATTTTCAGAATACCGTACAGCACTAGCTCTTACATTATACTAATAGCATAGAAACATCAACAGAAATCATTCAGCAACAAGCTGAAAAGGCTTGAAAAATACCAGCCATGTATTAAGCCAATTGTTTTCTGTTTTGCTGTATGAAACATGGAAGCATAGACATTGACAGCAGATAAGCACAGCTTGGCCCAGCCAGTCTGCCCATTTTCCCTACCCAATGTAGCACTGCAGACTCACTTCATCTCAAGCCACCCCTCCTTCCCACTAAGGTTCCCTTATGCCTATTCCATCCATTCTTGAAATCACTACAGTTTTTGTCCCCATCACCTTTTCTTGGAGGCTGTTCCAGTAATCCACCACACTTTCAGTGAAGAAGCACTTCCTTACATCTCTCCTGAGCCTAACACCCTCCAACCTTTTGCTTAAAAACTGCACCTTGGTGGGACATTGTTAGAGCAGAAATCTGTATTAAGGTACATCATCCTGGTGGACAGCACTGTATGCTAGGGCCCCAGTTCTTTGGCCATTAGAGTTTGAAAACATTATAGAAGGTGTAAAGGTTAATGCAAAACAGCATTCAAATGTTAATGAGAAACACAGAGTCCTGTCCACCAGGATACTGCACCTTAACGCAGAATTCTGAGCTAACAGTGTCATAGGAAAGTGCAGTTTCTGAACATGATACAATAAAACAGAAAACAACTGTCTTAATACATGATCAGTACTTTTGAAGCCGTTTCATCTCCTTACTGAATGATTTATATCCATGCTTCTATGCTTTAGCATTATTTAAGAGCTAGTACTGTGTGATATTCTGAAAATCTTATATGGCTCCCCTCAGTGCAAGTCTATACTTGCTCTTTATTAGCCAATTTTCATTTATCTTTTCAGTTTTCAAAATGTTTTTCACCTATATTTAGGACAGTGTATGGACAGCCATGCTGAACAAAGCTATTATTCCACTGCATGGTAACCATGACGCTATGTAGACCTTGAGAGCGCAACTCTAGATGTCCTCATAGCGTTATGGTAGCCACAAGATGGACTAGCATCCTTGTTCAGCATGACTTTCCATAAACCTTTCTATACAGTGTATGGACTGAAACTGGTCTCCAAATGTTAAAAAAAAAATATGTTGCTTCCATTATTCCGCAGCTTCATTCTGTATATGTGTTCTGCAAACCCAGCTTTCTCCCAATCTCTGAAATCCCTTCTCGGCTGCCAGCTCTCTCCTGTGATGGTCCAACTGTCTCCAGCCTATGAACCATGCAGATCAGGAGAGCTGAACTGTGACATAGCTAGTGCAGCAGAACAAAAAGTCATTATTTTTTTTAAATGATATGATCTTTATTATAATTCAAGAAAATAATAAAATACAATACTGAACACATGGGGCATTAGAAAGGAAAAAATGAACTGGAAACCATAAAATGCGAAATACCCCTAAACACACAACAATATAAAAGAATGTGAGGTGACCATCTTCCACTATACCACCCACTTGAATCATCAAAGAATAGCATACATACATATAATACATTTGAGACATAACCCCTCAGTAGAGACCTATCTACCCTAAATAGGAATGAATGTGGAAAAGGTCCATACAATACCATTTACCAGTCAGATAATATAATCACCCTCATAAATACTATAAAATGTGGAAAGATAATACAGTAAAACAGTATATTTCAAGCTCATTAAATTCTCGCCATGGAAATTAACAATATTTAAGATTTAATTTTTAGTTTCCAAGTGCTACTCTAATTCAAAATTCAATAGTGTGTCATGTAATCTCCCCCATTTCATGGCAAAGCCCACCAGATTGTTCTTCATATTTGCAACCATCTTTTCCAATCTTAAATTAAGAAGTATTTACTTTCTTTATTCAGTGAATGAAGGAATTTGATGATCAGTCCAATGTCTTAAATGATAATCTTAACAGATTAAGCTATCAAATAAATATGATATCTCACTTGTGATTGGGTTACACTGCTAAGGTCACCAATTGTACATATACTGGGTGTAACATAAGAATACTTCTGCCCTTAAAGGAAAGACTAGTGGGCAGTCCCACAAAATGTGAATAAGAGAACCATTGTCTAACCCACACCTAAAACAAGCCCTAGAAGACAATAAACCAACATTATACATCTTGAGTAGTGTATAATATACATCATTTAGGATTTTAATTTGTATTAGCTTCAACTTGTCAATTGACATAAATTTATAAAAGTCTTCCTATTCTTTAGACCAATGTATGTCCCCATAATCTGGTGAGTTCAACCTAAGTTTGGAGACCTGTGGCATTGAGGAGCACATCCAGGTTAAAAGATATTGGTAAGTGTGAGAAATTGCATGAGGCTTTATAATTGTGGAAAAAATATCTTCCGACAGTTTACTATTACCTGTAATCCAAGGTAAGGGTCTAAAACAAGATAATTTTATTTATTTAAAAGTTTTACTAGGAAGGCATACTGAGCAGACAAACTGCTCAATTCCAGACATGTCCTGGGGAAAGGGGAAAATATGGAGACAGTACATTTACTACACAGCATGCAGTGAAGGAATAGTACATTGTACACAGAGAAACATAAGAAATTATGATGCAATGCAATAGGTAATTACTTATGATATAATACAAACTCAAATTAGTACAGTGAGTCCAATAAACACATCCAGAAGATTCAATCCAACAGCATGAGGTGTCTTCCTGGCAGCCAAGGTAGTAAGTGTACAGGCCAAAGTCAGGGAAAGGGGAATTAGGTGCATGTGCATGCAGAGCTGAAATGGGCTTTGATAAGGGAGTTGAGGTAGTGTGTGGAGGAGGTGTGACGAATGGCCCAGGGGAGCGAGTTCCACAATTTAGGTATACAGTAAGGGAAGGTTGCTTGGCCTGCAATGGTGGACTTATGTGGGATATCAAAGGAGTGGGAGTCATAGTGCCTGCAGGAGTATGAGGGGGGGGATAGGGCTGCATAGAGATACGGGGACAGGGACTGGGTCCAGAACTTGGCTATAAGCTTAGTACAGTGGGGCAGCCTTCTGAGGTACAGGGAGAGGGAAGGCACAGGGATTAGTAGAGACACAGTGGTGGGTACTGGGAGGACAGTCAAGAGTGAGACAGCAGAAAGAGTGAAAGTGGGTATCCAGTCTGGTTAGGGAAGTTTTGGAAGTGGCACTGTAGACTACGTCACCATAGTCAAAAAGTAGGAAAATAATTTTCTGTATAATTTTGAGGTGAGCCTGCAGTGGGATACATCCATGGTTGCAATACAGGGCACTCAGTTTGGGATGCAGCTTCTTGCAGATGGTATTGATATATACAGAAAAGTCAAGGAGCTCATCAAGCCAGACCCCAAGGTATCTGAAGGAGGTGCAGTCCTCCAACTTAGTCCCATCCAGACTGTGGAAGGTGGAGAGGGAGGGGAGCAGAGAGATTCTCTGCCTCATGCCAAAGGTCATGGACACAGTCTTCCTGGCATTCAGGAAGAGCTGATTTGAATGAAGCCAGAGCTGGACATCATTGAAGTCACGCAGGAGTCTGGCTGCCACATCAGAGGGTGAGGGGCCAGATGCAAACAGGACCATGTCATCCACATATATATGAATGGATGTGTAAGGCCAGACAGAGGGCAGATCATTGAGGAATATGGAGAACAGTAGCAGGCCAAGAACCAAGCCTTTGGGGACACCTGTTGAGATGGGGAGTGAGGGAGAGATGGAGTTTCCAATCCTGATGGATTGTGTCCTGCCTATGAGATAGGAGTGGAACCAACTGGTGGCATCCTTAGTGAGCCCAGTGAAGCAGAGCTTGGATAGGAGGAGAGAGTGAGATACAGTGTCAAAAGCCTTTGCATCATCGACAAAGATGGCGGAGGCGGTGTGGCCTTGATCCATACTAGTGAGGATGGAATCGATGAGCCTCAGGAGGGCAGTGGTGGTGGTGGGGTGGGACTTCTGAAACCCAGACTGGTAAGGTGTGAAGAAAGAGGAGGAGTCAAGAAAGGAGGAGAGTTGAGAAAGGAATAAGTGTTCCTGGAGTTCTGCTAGGATTGGGAGGAGGGAGCTATGGTGGTAATTTCTGGGGAGGAGGGATCACCACCTTTTGTTAAGGGGTGACTGTGGCACATTTCCACTCAGATGGGATTGAACTGAGACAGAAGGAAAAGTTGAAAAGTTGGGCCAGGGGGAAGCAATGGCAGGGGCTGCCAGGACAAGTAAATTGGAATCCTTATCCAACCCAGTGTGACATTTGTCCTTGGCAGGGTTTAGGGCAAGTCGTGCATTGTAAACATTGGCAGGGGTCACATGGAGGAAGGAGAAAGCAGAGGAGGAAGTTTGGGCACGGCAGGGCCTGGTAGGAGGAGCAGTTGAGGCAGGTGGGAGCGAGGACAGGAGTGAAGAGGTACAATTAGTGAAGAAGGTGAAGAAGGAGTTAAACTCTGTAGCCACTGCTACATAACAAAATATTTTTTTAAATAAATAGCTTTTAGTAATATCCTTTACCAAGATGAAGTCTATTCCTGATCTGCTCTAAGGTCCTAAGATGGCCATCATTCAACATTTTCACAGTAATGTCCTTTAAGGCAGGAAAATAACGGATGAGTAACGGTTATTGTTTAGCCTTAGATTCCAATTGTTAATCAATGGATGGTTTATATCCACCAATAAAGACAACCAGGAATAGTTACAGAATTGTTCCTGTATTCTGTAGGAGATCCAGACTACAGAGTTCTTAAGAGCTTTAGGAAGAGTTTTAAATTTGTTACATAAGGGAGTGCATTAAAATGTTAAATTTGGTTAACATCTGATGCTCAATGTCCAGCCAGTAGGTTGGTAGGAGAAAGAACTGTTATTGAAGAGAAACTACAGAAAATATTTATTAACTTGGTTAACCAAATAGCATAAAGCAAAGTTTGGTATTTTAAAACCATCTTGCTTTTTATTGAGAGTGAGCTTATTATATGCAGTTCTCGGTGGTTTATTAAGCCAAATAAATCTGCCTATCATAGAATGTAATTTTGTGAACCAAGATAAAGGTTAATAAATGTTCAGAGTGAATAAGGGGTTAAAAATTCTAGGAAAAACATTGATTTTAATAATGTTAATCCTTTCCATAAGTAATAATGGCAGCTTCACCATCTATCCAAATCTGGTTTAATGGTAGATACAAGATTATTATAATTTAAGGATTTCATCCGATTTTGATCTTGTGCAAGGTGTAAACCCAGGTATTTTAAGTGATGAGGGGACCAAGTTAGCCCGCATTTTATAATTTCAGGCTTTGACACATTTAAAGGTATCACTGATGATTTATTTGTATTAATTTTATAGTTGGATAGTTTACTGACATTTTCTATTCTATTCAGAATGTCTGGAATTGAAATATCAGGATAAGCCACATGTAACAAAATGATGAAACGTCTTTCTGCTGCTGAATCTCTGTCACTACTGCAGCAGAATGACTTTTTCAGCTGTATAGATTTTCATATAAAGCAACACTAGTCCATACACTATAACTGCCAAAGAACAGGGGCTCCAGTATACAGTATGCTACAGTCCCTGTTCATTGGCCATTACAGTTTGAAAACATTTTAGAAGCTGTACAGGTTAAAATGAAAAAGCAGCTATAGAACTGCATGGAGGGCAGTCGCTTTAGATCAAGTGATGGTTGAAGGCAGGGTGCTGGAACATGATTACTTCCACTGCAATACTTTTATCCTACAGTAATCTTCTAAAGTTTTTAATAAATCAATCAGTCAATACATCTTCTGTTATGTGATGTTTTTAGTAGTACAGCAGGACATGGACAGTATACAGTATGCCTATGATTTTCAGAATAGCATACAGCACTAACTCTTAAATATTGCAAATAGCATAGAAACATTAACAACAGACATTCAGAAAGGAACTGAAAATGCTTGAAAAATACCAGCCTTGTATTAAGACAGTTGTTTTCTGTTTTACCGTATCATAATCAGAAACTGCATTTTTCCACAATATTGTTAGCACAAAATTCTGCCTTCAGGCACGTCATCCTGATGGGCAGCACTGTATGCTAGAGCCCCCGAATTTTTGACAGTTACAGTATGAAAACATTTTAGAAGCTGCAAAGGTTAATGGAAAGCTGCATAAGAGGGTTCATGAAAAACACAGAGTCCTGTCCAGCAGGATAATGCACCTTAACGCAGAATTCAGCACTAACTGTGTCATGGGAAAGGGCAGTTTCTGAGCATGAGGCAGCAAAAATGGAAAACAACTGGCTTAATAGCTAATAGTTTTTAAGCCTTTCAAATCTTTAATGAATGATCTCTGTCAGTGTGTCTATATCATTAACATTATTTATGAGTTAGTGCTGTATGCTATTCTGAAAACCTTACTGTATACTGTACTGTCCATCTGCAGCTATACTACTAACCATCACAGAACTTATTTATGTATTTATTTATTCGTTATCTGTCTGCCTCTATCTATCTATCTATCTATCTATCTATCTATCTATCTATCTATCTATCTATCTATCTATCTATCTATCTATCTAGCTGTCTGTCTCTCTGTCTGTCTGCCTTTCTGTCTGTCTCTGTCTGCCTGCCTGCCTGCCAGTCTGTCAGTCTGTCCGTCTGCCTATCTTATTTCCCTACCAGTTTCTCTTTATATGTCCGTCTCTCTGTCTGTCTGTCTGCCTTCCTGTCTGTCTGTCTCTGCCTGCCTGTCTGTCCATCCATCTATCTATCTATCTATCTATCTATCTATCTATCTATCTATCTATCTATCTCTCTCTCTCTAGTAGCTGTAGTAAAATATGTATTTTTAGACAGGAAATAGAAGGAGTTTTCACATCATTAGGACCAAAGCTCTATTTACAAGATGGCCCTGTAAAATACATTAGTTACACAAAAGTTTCCACAATAGACAATATAGCATAACAATATACAGACAGTACTCCATTTATTGAAAACTTCAGAGATTACCTTAAGATAAATGATATGCAGTGGAAGCGATTATCCCCCGCTGCAACACCCATCAATACTTGATCTAAAATGACTCCTCTCCATGTAATTCTATAGCTGCTTTTTATTAACTGTTTCTATTAACCTTTACACCTTCTAAAATGTTTTCCAGCTGTTACTGGCAAAGAACGGGGCCTCTTGTATAGAATATGCTAGAGCCCATGTTCTTTGGCAATTACAGTTAGAGAACAATGTAGACGCTGTAACTGTTAATGAAAAACAACTAATAAAAAGAGCTATAGATTTACAAGGAGGGGAGTTACTTTACATCAAGTGGTGTTGGAGAGGGGCTGGCAGATGATCACTTCCACTGCATCACATTAATCACAGGTAATCTCTGAAGTTTTCAATCAATCAGTCAATAGATAAATCTTCTATTATACATACAATATGTAGCAGTACAGCTGGGGATGGACAGTATACAGTATGCCTAAGATTTTCACAATACCATAGAGCACTAGCTCTTAAATAATGCTAATAGCACAGAAACATTGACAGAAATCATTCAGTAAGGAGCTGAAAAGGCTTGAAAAATGCAAACCGTGTATTAACCCAGTAGAAGCTATAAAGGTGAATGGAAAACAGCATACAAAGGTTCCTGAAAAACTCTGAGTGCTGCCCTCCAGGATGATGCACCTTAGCACAGAATTCTACCCTAACCATGTCATGGGAAAGTGCAGTTTATGAGTAGGATATAGTAAAGCAGAAAACAACTGGCTTAATACAAGACTGGTATTATTCAATCCTTTTCAGCTCCTTACTGAATGATTTCTGTCAATATTTATATGCCTTTAGTATTATTTAAGAGCTAGAGCTGTATGCTACCACCTCTACTGTCAAGACCTCTCCTAGCACCATGGTGGAGTTGCCATCTACTCCCAACAGAGCCTACTATGCACACTCATAACTTGTGAGTCAGTTACAAAGGTACACAAGCTCCTTCTTAATAAACTAGAACTCCCTTCCTCTTTCCCAATCTTAACTGGTGTGCTATATGCCTCCCCCCAAAAAATCCCCCTCTTCCATTGTTGACACTATCTCCTCCATATTATCCCTTGCCTCCTATGGTGATCTTATCCTACTCAGTGACTTCAGCTTGAACTGGGACTCCTGTGCACTTAGGCCTACCAAACAACAAATCAAATATCTTTACCTCCATCAGCTCACAAGCGAATGCACTAGGCCCAATCCCCCCTCCCATAACAATATCCTACTGGATTGGATTCTTGCCTCCCACCCCCATCAAATCTCCTCTGCTGGTACACTCACCAACATTTTCAGTGATCTCCTCATGACTTATTGCATAACAAATTGCAATTACCCCGCTCTTCTCTTACCTACCATTGGGTTAGATCCCAATGCTCCATAAACACCATTGCAATCCTACAAGATCTTGTTTCCTCCAATTGGCACCTCTTCTACTCCTCTATCAATGTCAACACTGCTCTCTCCCTCTTCTGCCACATACTAAATAAAGCATGGAATACTCAGACCCCTCCATGATGACGCAGACTCAGACACTTCTGCCATTTGTGGATATCAGCTGATAGCATCAAGCTCTGCACCTCTCGCAACTGCACATGGACATGTTAGAAGTCTTCCCTTTCCCACACCAATCTCTCTGTCTACCGCACTTTAAGAAACTCATTCACCAAAGTGATTAGAGCAGCCAAATCCCAATATTTCCAGATTACCTTACAGGAAACTTAAACTTACCTCACAGTTTCTGGCAATCCCTCTCTTCTCTTCTAAACCACCCCTAAAAAATCCTACACACCCCTCATTGATGACAAGCTAGTCTCAGACCCCATAACTATTATTTCTACTCTAAACACTTTATTCACAACCTGTGCCCTTCCCTCCATCTCTGCAAACCACCCTTCTTCTTTGCCCAATCCTCCATCCCCAAATGGCTTTCAGTTCTCCCCCACCTCAGCCCATGAGGTTCTTCATGCCCTTAAATCACTGAACCCTCGCAAGTCCTGTCCTAATGGACTAGACCATCTCCTTCTTCAGATCTCAGCCCCAGCAATTGCCCATCCCTTGTCCATTCTGCTAACCCTCTCTTTCTCTCTTAGCACTGTCCCACAGGCCCTGAAATGCACAAAAGTAATCCCCCTTCACAAAGGCACTGATCACTCCTCACAAGGTAACTACCACCCTATTTCCTTCTCCCTGTGTTTGCCAAGCTCCATTAGTCCCCAGTCTTAACCAGGCTCAGCCACTTCCTCTCCACCACCAACTTCCTCTCCCCTACCAGTCTGTTTTTTCGGAAAAATCACTTAAATGGCTCTTCTCCTCTCTTCTCCTGGTCACAGATGCCATTCTTTTAATTTTTTATTTTATTGAGTGGCAGAAGTGCACAAATCATGCAATTCCATACATAGCTTATAGTAAATGACATGTAGAGCATTAGGTATAATAAAGGACAATTATAAAGACTACATTTGAAAATACCACAGTTGTATTAGCGACCTGTTGTTAGATCGCTAGATCTTTTTATATCTGTTTATAACTAGGCTTCTAAAGTAGCAAGAAGCACTAAGCATTGGGGGTGAGCAAAATACTACAGGATACAATACATTTTAACCTACAATGTATTGCACCAATAATATAAATAATTTAGGGTTAAATGGGGAAGGCTCCAGATTCCACTGCTTCAAGTAAGGGTTTCCAAATGAGGTGAAATTCATTAAGCTGACCATGAGCAATACTTTGTGCTATTTCTAGGGCCATGCAAGATCTCAAGTTATGTGCCCAGCTTGTTACAGATTGGGGAGGGTCGGGGATAGCCACACCTGGGCTATAGTTTTCCTCTCATTGATAAGGGCAACAGATCACAAGGATTTTATTGACATGGGTACTAAGGGGGATAGGTCTGTTCCCAATAATAGCTCTAGTGGAGACTAAGAAGGTAGATAACCTAGCACACCACACATTATCGCATGAATTGCATGCCAAAAAGGGGCAAACTTTGGGCAGGCTAACACTAGGTGAATGAAATCAGCTTTTACAGCTTGATATTTAGGGCAGAGGTCAGATCTGGAGCTGTCCATTTCATGCATTTTTACAGGAGTTAGATACACCCTGTGTAGAAAATTGAACTGAATTTGACGAAGCTTATTGCTACGAGAACAATTCACAAAATGGTCACAGGCATATTTCCAAGTAAGCTTATCTATTGGTAACATCAAATCATCACTCCATCTACTGTACGTTTACTATTATTTTGCAACTGGTTTTCAAGGTGATCCTGAATTATGCAGTAGTACATTGAGAGGGACCCCTACCCAGGTCGAGGTCTAAATAGCACTTCTTCCAAAGGAGAGGGTTCAGACCACCCATATTCTTGAAAAAGAAATTCCCCACATTTTTGGCGCAATCTCAAAAATAAAAATAAATCTCCAGCGGGTAGTCCCGACTACTTACATAGAGCCCCAAAGTTTTTAAAAGTTCCTCCCTCATACAATTGACTGACAACAACAAGCCCCATTCTTCTCCAGGCCAGAATGCATTGTATCACCATAGGAGCAAGATGCATTTTATCTCGTATAATACTCAATACGCTCAGATTGGGGGATCTAGTGTCCCTGTGTCCTATACTTTGATGGGCTATTATCCAAACTTGCAGTGAAGTGTTTGAAAAAGGGTTAGGTAATGTGCTATTTCCCAGGTTTTCCAATGCACCTACTAAGGTGTCATTCCTAAGATTCCCCTTCAACATATCCTCTTCTATTCCTAGCCATGTACAACTTGCCTCTTGCATCCCAGTGGGCAGATAAGTTAATTGTGCTGCCCAATAATAGTTTTTGAAGTTAGGTAAACCCATACCTCCTTCACGAGGGGGAAGTTGAAGGATAGTGCATTTGACTTTAATTCTGCCTCCTCTCCATATAAACCTAGTCATTATAGTGTCAAGATGTTTAAAGTGTTTTAAAGGGACTTTTACAGGGAGTGATTGGTACAAATACAATATTCGTGGTAGAATGGTCATCTTGACCACCCCCACTCTACCCAGTACTGATAAGGAAAGCACTGTCCAGCGCTCACAGTCTTCCATAAGTTTCATTACTAGTGGTATAAAATTTAGGGCGTATAGCTGACTTGTGAACATTGAGATTTGAATACCTAAATATTTGATACTCGAAACCATTTGTAGGCCACCAAGATTTGCTACTAATTGAGCGCTAATGTGTAACCCAACTGGAAGTAGCTCACTTTTGGGTCAGTTGACATGGTGTCCTGAGAGTTGACCAAAAGTTTGTGTAATATCATGGACTACCGGTAGGTCTTGGGCTGGATGCTGTAAGTACAAAGTTTGTCATCCACGTACATTGATATTTTGTGTTGTCTGCCACCTCCCTCAAAGTCCCTAATACCCAGGTGTGATCTTAAGGACATGCCCTGAGGTTCCAAGGATAAAACATACAAGAAGGGGGACAACAGGCAACCCTGTCGGGTGCCCCTGCCCAGATAAAACGAGGCAGTAAGAGCGCCATTGACCAAGACCATAGCCCGTGGACGAGTATAAAGTGTTTTTATCCAGGAGCAATATACTAGACATACCCCAAATCTTCTCAAGACCTCAAACAAGTACTCCCATTTCATGAGGTCAAAAGCCTTCTCAACATCCAACGCCACAACTGCTGCACCATGTGATCGCTTAGTTTTGCCCCACTTGTAAATAATGTTCAAAGTGCGTCTAATGTTATGCTTCCCAAACCTTCCTTTAACAAAACCAGACTGATCCTAATGTATCACTTCTGGTAACACAGGTTCTAACCTAGCAGCCAGAGCTTTGGCCACTATCTTATAGTCTGCTGTGAGTGGTGAAATTGGCCTATAAGAGGCACATTTAGTTGGGTCCTTACCCGGCTTTGGCAGGACCGTGATCATTTCAGACTGCGTAGATGGGGGTAGCTCACCTTTATCTAGGTCTTCTAGGATCATATCAAATAAAGGATCTATGAGAAGGGTCCAGAATAATTTAAAAAAGTCAACTAGTAGCCCATCTGGACCGGGAGCTTTACCGCTTTTTAAAGACCTGAGGGCTGTTATTATTTCCTATTTGGACAAAGGTGGAGTCAAGATTTTTACTAGCATTTTCTGGGATCATGACAAGAGGGGTTCCCAGAAAGAATAAATCAAAGTCCTCTTGGCACGGGCTATGTTCAGAAGTATAGAGGTGTGCATAAATGTCACCAAATGCTTTCCCAGTCTCCTCTGACCCTTGAACTATTCTCCCTCGCTCTGTACTTATCTGCCTTACATTACACTCAGATTCTTTGCATTTTAACTGCCAGGCCAGCAGTTTCCCAGCTATATTTCCCATCAAAGTAGGCCCCTGCATTAGTAAACAATATGGAGTGCTCCATCTGAACACTTGAGAGGGTGTTAAACTTCCACTTCAGTTTTTGGAGGACACTATAAAGGGGCATAATATCATTCTGTTTGTGGGCATCTTCATATGCTTCTATTTTGACCCTTGAGCTTGTCAGGTCTTGTGTCTCCAGTTTACGCCTATAGGAGGCATAAGCTATAGTTTGACTTCTTATATAGGCTTTGAGGGCTTCCAAACTAGTACCATGGGATGTATCACCTCTTCTGTTTAAGAGGAGATATTCTTGTATGCTAGCATTCATATTCATATTCATACTCCTGGTCCTTTAAGAGCAGAGGGTCCAATTTCCAATGTCTAGTAATTCTAGATGTTTCTACCCCCCTTAAAGTGACCAAATGAATCGCATGATCAGAAATAATGATTTGTCGATAAGTAGCCTCTTCCACCCCCACCAATAAGGATCCAGAGATCAAAATTCTATCGAGTCTAGCATATGTGTGATGTACATGTGACAAAAAACTATAATCCCACTGATTAGGGTAGATATGGTTCCATGCATCCACCAAACCAATGTCCCTTTGAAGTTCTTCTAGAACTTTGGATTTTGTGACCTATGCGTTGGAGTTCTACTGGATCTATCCAGGACAGTGTCAATAACACAATTATAGTCTCCTACAAGGATCCAGGGGCCCTCCTATCCAGCCATGTCAAGTGCCTATTTCTGAAAAAAGCCAGTGTTATCAGTATTCGGTGCACATACTGAGCCTACCAAAAATATCCCTTTCCCTATTATATTGATTTTTGCCAATGCGTATCTCCCTGATTGATCTACTTTACGTTCAATAATCTGAACTGGAAGCCCCTTTGGAATCCATATCGAAGCCCCCCTTGCCTTTGAGGAAAAAGTAGCAGAAACCAATGTGTCTCCCATAAATTTAGCTGTTTTTTGTTCCTCTCTGAGTGTAAAATGAGTCTCCTGAAGTAGGACTATATTCGCTTTTGGCCTCCGTATTTCCCCCATAACCTTCCATCTCTTCAGAATTGATTTGAGCCCATTCACGTTCCAGGACACACAATTAATATTGTCAGCCATAGTTATCAAAGATGTAAAACACCTATTGCATCCTTTTACATGTATCTGCACTGTTGTGACTATTTTATCTCCTTTATACCCCAACAACCCCAACAAACCCCCACTCAACCCCCAAACAGACACTCTCCCCATGTATCGTCCGGGGCCTGTCTAACACCAAGGCTGTACATGCAGTGGTACCAATTTCCAGCTATCAGTAGTACCCCTCCTGCACAGTTCCTTGCAAGCCCCCCTGAGGAAGCACAACAGTTCAGAGAAAACCCCTTTTCCCTTTAGGCTCTGTCTTCTCCCTTTTGTAACCCCCAGGAGATCCAACATGGATAACAACATATCCCCCCACACAGGCAGAAATAGCTCTGCCAGTAATCCCACTGCAAATAGCAGGCAGAAATGGTGTAATACAACAGCCATAAATAGTACTTTGTTGGGACACCACCTTATAAATTTAACTCCAAATAATTGAACAGCAACAAAACAGAAAGTTAACAGACTTTAGAACAGCATATTTTAAATGAAAGAAAAACTCTAACCAGAGCAGTAAATAATGTTGGTTGAATGGCTTCAGTGATAAAACACTCCCAATTAGCCACTAGTAATAATAATCATGAGCCCTCACTAAATCTGGCATGGGCTTTAACAAAAAAGAGAGCTGGTGCCAAATCTAATGTCAGGCCTAGTCCTGCAAGAGTGTGGTCAGTTAAAGCATCCAGCCTACTTAGGCCCTCAACAAAATGTCAATGCTGTCTTGGGTGTGACTCAGAAGAAAAACTTAACGGGGTTTCAGAAGTTCCAGTACCCACTTGAGAATTCCCCCGCTGATACCCGTACCCCTAGGCACGGTTGGGTGCAATTCCTTTAATCCAAAGCAACCTGGGCGTAGCAATTACTTGGCACATCAACACCCAGTTCAGAAATAAATCAGCCAAAACAGGGTAGTGAACGGATTATCTCCAACTCCCCAGCAGAAATTAACTGAGCAAGATCTCATTCTCCCGCTGAGACCTGAGTCCCTAGACACGGTCGGGAAAGTGGTTTCAAATCACAGAGCCATGTTGTAGCATTGATTATTTAATAGTCTCAGATCCCCAGCTCACATCATAGATCCCCTACTAAAAGGCTGCTGACCTCAGAAACAGAGGACATAAGAGCACCATGGAAAAGAGTAACTAATTATCACTTCAGCACTTTCTTCTTGGCGATTTCAGCACACAGACATTCAGACATCTGGCACCCCTTTTCCCCTGGCCTCCTCCTCTGTAAGCCATTTCTCCACCTCTGTGGGGCAACTGAAGAACTGAGTGCTCTGGCCAGGTCTATCCACCCTTAATTTTGTCAGATACAGAAATGCGAACAACCACCCCAGTTGGTGCAATCGACTTTTAACAGCATTGAAGCGCAGTCGCCGGCTCTGAGGTCCCTCCTATAGTCTTGGTAAATATGCACTTTTCCATTGCCAGATTTAATGGGACAGACTTGTTTAGTTTTTTGCAAGATTTTCTCTTTGCTGGAGTACCTCAAGTATTTTATCAAGCAATGGCGTGGTCTATCTCCCGATTTCGGCGGAGGGCCAACTCGATCCGCCTGCTGTATTTCAAAGCCAGCATACTCTTCAGGTAGGGCCAACTGCGTTACCAGCCATTGATGTAGGCCCTGATTGGGATTGCAGTCTTTGGTCCCCTCTGGAATTCCTATTATGCGTAGGTTCAATCTTCTAGATCGGTTTTCTTGGTCTTCTATGCATTCTTTTAGTTCTGCCATTGTGGACAGGAGACCATTCCGCTCGGCCGAAACTCCCACATATGAAGTCCTCTAATTCACCTACACGGCACTCCAATTCAGATATCTGAGCTGCATGTGTTGTTATTGTCTACGAGAGGCTAGTCACCACAGATTGGAGGTGAGTCAGTTTGGGAGCTTATATTACCAAATCCTGCCTTCATCTCCTGCTGCATCATAAAAAGTGTATTCAGAACCCCAGCCAGAGATTTAGTCAATGAGTCCATTTTGCTGGTATGATGGTCGGTTGCTGCTTCCACCTCATGTTCCCTCTGCCTGCTAGTTGGCAACCCCGCCAGATTAGGAGGATTGCAAGCATTAAAATGAAGCTTAGCTTGCTTATTTGTTTGTTGACCAGATGCCATAAGGCTAAATCAATGTATATATGCTGTTCCAAAAGACTAATAAAACATTAATTAGCTGTTTTAGTCAATATTAATGGTGGCATCCCAAGGAGCTCTCCTAGCAAATGTCTGCCATCTAAGCCCACTAGCCATGCCCCTCCCCCCCAACAGATGCCATTCTTACAGTCATGGACCAAGGGCACATTACTTTTACCATTTTCTTTGACCTAGCCAAGGACTTTGATTCTGTGTCCTATCTTCTACTCCTCAACTCCTCAATAAACATGAACTTACTAGCCTCTCTGCTCCCACAGTTGAATGGTTGAGATCATACCTGTCTGGTTGCACCCAAACTGTGCTGGCTGGGGACTCTTTCTCTCATTCTAGCTCTATTCTAGGTCCCATCCTTTTTTGCTGTCTTTCTTAATGATCTCCCTTCCATCTGCTCCTCCTCCCAAATTCACCTTTATGCAGACAACAACATTCTCTACTCTTCAGGCCTCTCTGCCTTAATGGTAACTACACAGCTGCAAAATGACTTCTCCCATGTCCTACAGTGCTTCCAAGCAAACCAACTTAATGTCAACACCACAAAAACAGTATCTATGATTTTCTGCACTGCCCCAAAACTCTCAAAAATGTCCCCACCTGCCTCCATCTTGACCCTCAATACCATCACCCTGAACACTGTCTCTGTCTACAAATATCTAGGCATCTGGTTGAACAGCCACCTAGACTTTACCACGCACATCAACAACATTCATTCAAAGCTCATCCCAAAGCTTGGAGCTCTCTACAGAAACAAAGATGCCCTCTCTCTCCCCAAGTCTGCAATATACTTCCCACAAAAAAAATCTTACCTATCTTCGACTATGCTGATGTCATACATTGGTCCACCTCCTCCTCCACCCTCTCTGGGATGGACTCTTAATTCAATGCTTTTTGACACTTTGCCAAAAATATTCCCCCTAGAACTCACCACTCCACCCATTACTACTCTCTCTCCCCCCCACCATTCCCCCACCATCAGCACCAAACTTCCACTATCATAGCCAAATACTGGTTTGGCTCACTCACCCCTTCCTCACCTCCCTCCTGTCCCCCACCCCCTACTCATCCTACTACCTCTGCTCCAGGAACCCTCAAATCTTTGTCCTTCCCTGTCCCTACTAAAACTCTGGCCAGACCACTTTCTCCTACTATTACCCTCACAACTGGAACTCCCTTCCATCATCACTCTACTTACTTTCCTCATCAAACCCCTATAAATGTTCCATCTCCCCACTCTCAGCCTCCCTCCTGTTCATGGCTAAGTCCCCTGCAACCTATCATGCTGCTGCAGACTTGCTAGCTCATATTGTTATAGGCCTTACTATGTGATTATGCTGTATGTACTGCATTGTTACCATCTAAGTTCGCTTTGCATACCTTACTTTGTTTACTCCTAGCTCACTGTATTATGTGTATAACTTGTATACTGATCTTGTATATATATTGTTATTACCCAGGCTACTGTAACCAGCCAGTTAAATTTGTAGTTTGCATCCCTTGTCCCCATCCTCCGGGTCACACATGGAAACAAGCCTAGGGTCAATGTATCTGTTCTGGTCCCCAAACTTTAAATAAATTAATAAATAATTTTGTAAATCTTAGGCACACTGTATAGTGTCTATCTCCACATGTACTACTAAATATTATGTAACAGAAGATTTATGTATTTAATTATTGCAAACTTCAGAGATTACCTTTTTGGAAATGTGATACAGTGGAAGCAATCATCTGCCAGACCCCCTCCCCATTATCACGTGATCTAAAGTGACTCCTTTCCTTGTAATTCTGTAGCTGCTTTTCATTAACCTTTACAGCTTTAAAATGTTTTCAAATGGTAATGGCCAAAATAAAACAGGGTCCTGTGGCATACTGTATACTAGACACCTGTTCATTGACAATACAGTTTGAAAACATGTTCTAGCTGTAAAGGTTAATAAAAAATAAATAATAAAATACAGCTATAGAATTACGCTAGGGGAGTCATTTTAGATCAAGTGGTGGTTCGGGGGCAGGCAGACGATCGCTTCCTCTGCATCACATTTATCTTAAAGTAATCTCTGAGGTTTTCTTGGAATAAATATATGCATACGTACACAACAAATAAATAAATAGATAAATAAATAAATAAATGTTCTGTTCTATGATGTTTGATAGTAGAGCTGTGGTTGGGCAGTGCAGTAAACATTATGCCTAAGATTTTCAGACTAGCATACAGCACTAGCTCTTAAATAATGTTAATGGCAAAAAAAATGGAAGGCAAACATTTAGTAATAGTCTTGTGCAAAATTGAAAAATGTCACTCTGCGAAATATTTCGCACAATTCATGCATTTCGAGAAATCTTTCACAGGGTGAAATGTGAACTTTCACCCACTGGAGTGAGCAAAATATTGTCCACAAACCAGTGAAATTTGTCACTCGTGGGTGAAATTTCACCTCCCACTGTGAAATTTCACCACCTGCGAGCATAACTTTGCCTCCTGTTGGCTAAGTTTAAAGTGGCCACTAGTCAAAATTCTCCCTGGTGTCTAGTGGTCCCCACCCTGCCCCCACCAGCTGCTCTGTGGCTCAAATTATTCTCCCTGATGTCTACTAGTCCCCCCCAGCTGATCACCGGCAATAATTGAATAAAGCCCTTCCCTAGTTACCTTAGCCCCCTCATGTCCTTTTTAAAAAAAATGAAACTCACACTCCCTGGTGTCTAGTGCCCCCCACCATGGCAGCTCACTGGCCCAAATTATTCTCCCTGCTGTCTAGTGGTTCCCCACCAGCTGATCACTGGCTGTAATTAAATTAAGCCCCCTTCCCCCAGTTATCGTGGCCCCCTCATTTCCTTTTATTAAAAAACAAATAATCAGACCCACACTAACTGGTGTCTAGTGGACCCCCAACACCCCCGTCCTGTCATCATGAGCTAGCCCCCACCCTGCTCCCTCCACTACTCACCCCCAGTACTCCAAATTAGGCCACCAGCACAGCCTCCATTCATCTGCACTGCCAGCAGCCCGACTGAGTGCTTCAATGAATGAGTGTGTGCATGTAAAAAGCAAGCACTCATTCATTGAAGCACTCAGTCAGGCTGCCACTGTGGAGGTGAGTGGAGGCTGTGCTGGTGGCCTGATCGGGGTACTGGGAGGACCTGTGGTGCTAGCTCATGATGACAGGGTGGGTTGGGGGTCCACTAGATACCAGGGAGTGTGGGGACTGAATTGCTTTTTTTCAGAATTGGGTGTATGGGGAAAATAATGAGTTAACTGGGGGCTTGATTTTTTCACTTTCACTTAATGTCTTGGTAATTGGCCTGGGGGGTGGATGGGACCCCTAGACACCAGGGAGAATGATTCTTTTTTTCAGAATTTGGGCCGGTGAGTTGGTGGGGGAGAGGGGGAACCAATAGACATCAGCATTTGCAGTGGCCGGCAGGCAAAATTGTGAAATTTCACCACAAGTTTGCTAAACATTTTGTGCAGTGAAATTAATGATTTTGCCGCAATTATGCTAGTGAAATTTTATTTCACTGCATCTTTATTCAGTAAGGAGCTTAAAAAACTTGAAAAATGACAGAAATTAAAATAATTGTCTCCTGAAACTGCACTTTCCCATGACACTGTTAACACAGAATTCCACATTGAGGCACTTCACCCTAGTGGGCAGCACTCGCAGTTATTCATGAACCTTTGTATACTGTTTTTCATTAACTATAATAGCTTCTAAAACGTTTTCAAACTGTAATAGCTAAAAAGCTTGGGCTCTAGCATACAATGCCGCCCACTAGGATGATGTGCCTTAACGCAGAATTCTTCACTAATAATGTTGCAGGAAAGTACAGTTTCTGAGCATTATACAGTAAAAACAGAGAACAGCTAGCTTAATACTGGGCTGGCATTTATCAAGCAGTTTCAGCTCCTTAGTAAATGATTTCTGCCTATATTTCTATGCTATTAGAAAAATAGAATTTGACGTTAGATAGGGACCACTTGGTCAACCTAGTCTGCCCATTTTCCTTACTTATTAGCATTATTTAAGAGCTAGTGTCGTGTGATGTTCTGAAATCTTAACCATACTGTATAGTGTCCATCACTAGCTGTACTACTAAGCATCATATAACAAATGAGTGAGTTAGTTAGTTATTTCTTTATTAAAATCTTGAGAGATTTCCTTAATATAAATGTGATGCAGTTGAAGTGATTGTCTGCCAGCCCCCCCTTCCCCCAACCAAGCACCACTTGATCTAAAGGGAGTTCCCTGTGTGAAATTCTATAGCTCCTTTTTATTTTAACCTTTACAGCTTGTAAAATGTTTTCAAACTGTAATGGCCCAGAACTGAGTCTGGAGTATACTTAAGCAATAAGCCACAAGAGGGCGTGGGTTATGGGGGATTTACCATGGCTGGTGTGGTTTGACCACGAGGTGCAGCCGAGTGGGCAAATCCCCGCCACCAGTGGTAAATCCCCCCATAACCTACACACTCAAGTGGCTTATTGCGATTATACCTTGTTTTTTTTTTATAGAAAACAAAAAAGGTGGTGTGTTATTTTTTTTTTAATTTACATTTCATTTTACTGTATTTCTTACACCTCCAAAAAAAAATAGTTCCTGTTACGTGTTGCCATCATAGAACTTCTGGGTGCAAGTGGGACTGTACTGGCAACGGAACGGAGCCGAGATGAGTAGACAGAGAAACTATTTAGAGGTGAGCTGGGTGCAAGTGGTTGCAGGGAGAGAGTTAAATAAGCCTGTTTATGGTTAGTTTTTCAGGCTTACAGAGTGTTTCTTTTGTATTTTTGCAATGCACGGAGTTGTTTTATGGTCTCCGCTTAGCGGGGAAAGAAGATGGTGGTTGCAATTCCGTGATTTCAAGGTTGGATTGTTGTTTTTTTAAATATACAGCTGACTGGCACCTTGTGTGTTGGTAGTGCTAGAATCTGCAATGGTGGTAAGGTGCCAGCATGCTGTTGTGATTGGTTGTTCTGTGAGGTTCATGGTATAATATACAACATACTCCAGACCCAGTTCTAACCATAAACAGGCTTATTTAACTCTCTCCCCCCAACCACTTGCACCTAGCTTACCTCTAAATAATTTTCTCTGTCTACTCATCTTGGCTTCGTTCCATTGCAAAGTACAGTCCCGCTCGCACCTGGAAGTTCTATGACAGCAACACATAATGGGAACTATTTTTTTTGTGGTGGTGTAAGAAATACAGTAAAAAGAAATGTAAAATAAAAAGAAAACATAACACACCACCTTTTTGTTTCTATGTAAAAAAACAAAGATATCAGAATAGTTACTTGAGTGTGTGGTTATGGGGATTATTCACTGCTGGTGAGATTTGCCCACCGGCTGTGCCTCGTGGGCAAACCACACCAGCCATGGTAAATCCTCCCATAACCCACACCCTCTCGTGGCTTATTGCTTAATTATACAATGGGGTCCGAGAATGCTATGAAATGATTGGCTGACTGGCACCTTTCAGCTGTGGTAAATGCTGACATTACCCATGGCAAAGATACCAGTCAGCCGCATCTAGAATAGCAACTTACTAAATCAATTTGAGCCCCTCACCAAACTGCCATACTAAATCCCCACTAAAGGGTGATGAAAGCGGGAGATCGAAAACAAGCTGCAGTTTGTCATCATAACTTGTAAATTAGTGCAAAGGCCCACCTCCCCATCTCCATTAAGGACTTACCTAAAGTAATTCCTTAGCTTTCCCCTGTCTTAACTGTCACTACTGCTCCACACTCAACCCTCTTGCAGCTCGCAGCCAGGTGTCTCCATTTCAGTCACCGGCTCCACAATTAAATCCTGCGGCCATTGTCGCTTGGATCCCTCTGATCTCAGACCATCTCACCAAGGCAGAGGTAAGAAAAAAAATCCATGCCGCATACTTTTTTACCACCGACCCAGTAACAGAGGATGGTTGGGGCACGAATCTTATACAGAGCAGCAGCAATGTACGCTGCCGATCATGCCCAAAAATGGAGCCACTGCTCCATATTTCAAATCAGGCGTGGAGCAACTTCCAAATGTTGTCCGAGCTCCTACACCAAAAACCAAGCTGGGACAGAGTGAACTACAAAGGCTCTTGCAGTGAACTGAAAATTTCATCCAGCTTGTCTTTCATAACTTGTTACCTTTTTTTACAATGGGCATTTCTCGATGGATGCTAGCGGGAAATACAAATAATGATATACAGAGCTACTCAAACTGTCAAACAAAGCAGTTTCAAAAGGACATGTACAAGTAAAAAAATGCAAATGCAGTTTCTTAGTTAATGTTGGCAGTTTAAAAATAGCTAATTAGTAAATCAACCTCTTACAATGTTATACAAGTTGAACTACTTTATTTTGCGTAAGAATACTTCTTACATTTTGCTCTATAAAATCACTAAAAACAAATTTCTTGCACAAAATTCCTTCTGCAATCACATGCAGCACCATGTGTTTAATCGCAATAAACCACTTTAGATCGAGTGGTGGTTGGAGGGGTAGGAAAACGATCACTTTAATTGCCTCACATACATCTTAAGGTAATCTCTGAAGTTTTCAATGAATAAATAAAATAAATCTTCAGTTCTGTGATGATCAGTAGTACAGCTGAGTGGTGCAGTGTACAGTATGCCTACGATTTTCAGAATAGTATATAGCACTCACACTTGGATAACGCTAATGGCACAGAAACATGGACAGACATCATGCAGTAAGGAGCTTAAAAGGCTTGTGAAAAATACCAGCTGTTAAGGAGGGAGGATGTTTTATTAAAGATCAGTGGTAAATGTCATTTTGAGTATGGGAGATACTGTATGTTCACTTTAAATAAAACAACTGAAAAGAAACTAATTTGAACACCTGTGTTTGAACAGACTGACTGTAAACAGGCACCCATGCTGTTTTGTCAACAGGACTGTGCTTAAAGTGCAATAACATCCAGTCTCCCATTCTGAGAGATCATATGGCTGAGCAGACACTCACAAGTGTTTTTGTCATCTCCAAGCAGCCTCACAGCCGCTTCATAGCAATTCTGCCGTCTATACTCTGTCTTCTCCATGGTCCTGTCTATACCTGCACTCACTTCTGGGACTTTTTCTCCATATATCTCCCTTTCCAGCTCTGAAAATGGCAAGGCCAGTACCTGAAAATTAGAAGAGACTGCTCCACAGAGCGCAATAACTTTAGGTTGTAATATCCAAGCCCTTAGTATGCAGACCCCCAGGGCAATGTTAGCATACCTTTTCCAGATTAAAATAAATCTGTCAGCACCAAAGGTGCAATGAACCACCTGGATATCTCCATTTCCTCTCCTGGGCATCCTCACTCAGGTGCTGCAACTTCTTATTTATAGGCAGCTTTTCTCCAGCAAAAACCAGCCTCATTATAAAAATAGCAACACTGCGCAGGGTTGCAAAACCTGAAAGGTGTCGTAATTATTTTTTAAGAAAGTTTAAAATGCCGCACCTTTGCTACACCTGAAGCTTGCTTCTGTGCAGACAATAGCTCCTTCTCAGCATGCCAACAGTTCCAGGGGAACATCCATGACATGGCCAGGGAGAACTGCAGCCTTTTGAAAGCAACTCCCTGCTAAGCCAATATCTCACTTATGGCGTGTTTATAATATAAACGGAGCAGTGTTACCTCCACATTAATAATTCGAATGCAAATTAAACATAAGTTTCATTCATCATTTTTTTAAATGAATCAAAAATTGCTGCGTCTTTTAGCTAAAAGCTTACAATCACACTTCAGAGTTGCCATCTTGCAGCTCCACCCCCGCCTCCCATTAGGATGTATACATTGCTGCTTGCAGAGTATAGAACAGGATCATGCAGCAGAACTGTATTACAGTACAAAGCAGATGAACAGGGAGACTCTCACTATGATCAGGGGTCTCTTACTACATACATTCTGGTGGAATATGATTGTGAAACATGATGATCAGATGTCCCCATATTGTGTGTCATGAAACCAGTGCTCCAACTGAGTATGTGTTTTTAGGAGCTGAAGTTCCCAGGTACTTTTTTCCTGTTGACTTATATAGTTCAGTTCAGTACTGATGTGTCAAGAAGTGAGACTAGTTCGGGAGAAGTGGGGTCCTACTGACATGGTGGTTATCTTATTTGATTGCTTGCATGTAGAGTTTTATCCTGATTTGAAAGGGTTTTGGTTTCTCCCACATAGTATCCTTATGGGCATTTGTTTTTGTTCATTCTGTTTCATATCCCCTTCTGTCACTGACACCTGGGCCCCTCACTGCCACTTAACTCAGTTCTTCCTGGGCTGGCATGGTGATATGGATTGCCCCCTTGATGGGGTCAAGGATAGGGAACCCCTCAACAGGATCTCTGGGTTCATGGACCTTTGTAGGACAAACAAGTTGATGGCTGAGATAGTGGACTTGTTGGGACTGCTAGCCCCTGGTGTCAGGGACTATTTTCTGTCCCTCCCCCAGCTTCAAGGCAGCATGTGGGAGACGTTAGGCCTTGCACATGCTAAGCATGTCAGCACATCGATGAGCGCCTCCGCCTCTTCACAGTCTCATCCTCCTGCCACATTTCCACCTGTGGTCACCCAGGTGTTAGTGTTGTGGTGATGGAGACTACCCTCCCTCCCCAGAGGTGGGGAACATCCTCTGGGATACTTGATTCTCCATCCAGCCAGCCCCCAATGATCAAAGATGGTCCCCAATACCAGGTCAGCAGAGTCAGAAGCAGTAGCAGTACTGCTGCATTAATGGGCAGGGCTTCTGGGTATCTTTTGCATTCAGTGAGGTGATCCACATTTTCTAATCTGCAGGTGTATGATCCATGTATTTATAGTACTTTGTTCTGGGCTGTCCAGATGGTTTTCTGAAAGCAAATGTAGAGACATATTTTGTATCGTGTGCTGTTTCAGAATATTGTTTCTGCTGGTGTCTTATTCCTGTTTGATTGGAGTTTGTTTCAATTCAGTACAGTATATGGGCGGGCTTGTATTTATTTATTTATTGAATTTTGTTGACCCGGTAAGCCCACTGGGAATAGAAGTCCCTTTTTCAGGGGTGACCGGGGGGGGGGGGATACAGATGGTAAGCAACTGAAGCTGAACCAGATTAAGCTGTTCGTGGTATTTTTAGTGAATGGGAGAAATTTGGCCAGGACACCGGGAAAATTCACCTACTCTTTTTTCAATAAGTGCCATGGGATCTTTAGCATCCACCTGAACTACCACCAATCCAGGCAGATGGGACCTCGGTTTAACGTCTCATCCGAAAGACGGCACCTCAGAAGTACAGCACCCCCTCATGCTGCACTACAGTGTCAGTACTGGGATATTAACCCAAGTGCCAGGTGTGGGAACTGAAACTACAGCCCTCTGATCTCCCAGCCTCAGAGGTGAGTGTGCTATCTACTGAGCCACTGACAAATGCTGCTAGTATGTTTGTAGTCTTTAACTGGTGGGTCAGGGAATATCTTTTTTAGTTTACTATCTTTCCTGAACATGGATTATAGTTGATTTGTAATGTTCTGGATGGGCAATAAATAGTATGGGGCTATCTGAAACAATAATAGACATATTGCCAGGTATGTTTCTGTCTGTATTGTAGTATGTTTTCTCATGGTATTTTTCTGCACATTCCATATGAATGTGATGGTCTTATTTGAATGATTCTCTTCTTACAACCTGAAAGTTTTTATGTTGGCTCGCGCTTGCGCAGCCAACATGTTGCAGTAGGAGCAGATTTGGAGGTGCAGTCACTGTGGGCGAATGCAGGGCATGCATCAGCAGGTGCATCCCTCATTCCTCAATAAGGCAGCTGCAGGTGCTAACACCAGCAACACATAAACTGGCCACCAGATCTAAGAAAAGGTCCGCTGCAATGAGAACCGAGCTTGTCATGCAGCAGTGTGCCTTTTCCTGGTGAAGCAGTTCAATAAACATAGCGGTACTGACTGCCACAATGCAGAGCATCAACTTCAGAGGTGCCCAATCCTCCTGTCAGCATGCCCCAAACCACTTTATTTGCCTATGGGGAAGCCCACTCCCTGTCGGCATAATGCCCCCTCCCTCCCATTTCAAATGTGTGCCGAGGGGATGCCCAATCCCTCTCAGCATCATGCGCCCCCCAACAGTCTTTATTTGCTGACGGGGGGCTCCAATCCTTGTCGGCTTTAGTACCCCCTTTCCAGTTTAATTTGCTGATGGGGAAGCCCACTCTCTGTTGGCATAATGCCACCCCCGCATTTGTTGTGTGCCGAGAGGGGTGCCCAATCCACCTCAGCTCTTGTCCCCCCCTTCCCCTTGGTATGTGCTGATGGGGGTGCCCAATCCCCTGTCAGCTACAGAACCTCCCCAAAACACTCAGGTGGCACACTGGGAGCCCACCCTAGCATGCCAAATGCCCCTGTAAAAAAAAAAGTCCTGCGATTTTTTTTTTTTAAACCTGTAAATCAGAAATCGGTTCCTTCGCAGTCTGTCCTGCCCCTTCCCTCAACCTGACCTGCACCCACTCTCTGTGTACCCCACCTCCCCACATACCCACCTTAACCCATACTTACCTCCGGAGACCTGTGCAACCATTTTCGGTGGACCGGGAACACATCTGCACTCTTCAAAGCTGACCGCGAACTGAAGAAATGCAGGTAAGCTGTATAATGGCATAAATAGAGTTTTTTCAATGTTGGTGCATATCTTGGCTATTTTGGGAATTTTGGCACCAAATGTTCAACATGGGGTTATTGGGACCCTCCTATGAATTCAGTCACTGTCATGGCGTTATTCGGTCCGAAAAGGTGATTTTGCAGTCATTGCATGGAATCACCTTTCGGGACCGATTAACGAAATAACAGTGCCACTGTTCATGAGGGGCTCTCAAAAAGCCTATTTTGCAAATCTGGTGACAAAAATCAAAAAAATGGCTGTTTAACGAGTGTGCGTTTTGCAGTTTCCATGCACACTTGTAACTTTGTGAATCTGTAATATTTTCACTCCAGATTTTCAACATTGCCACTTTCCCACACCTCCTTATGAACAGTACAGCTGTCATTTTACATATCCTATATCCTAGGTGAAAATGTGTTTTCACACGTCTGGCGGAGAATAGCGCGGTCACTATGCAGAAATCAGTTTTCGGGACAGTTTGACAAAATGAGTGACACAGTTCATGAGCAGAGGTCCTAAAATGCCTATGTTGAAAATCTGGTGATGAAAGTCCATAAAATGACTGTGTTACAAGCATGTGTTGTGCAGTTTCCACGCACCCTTGTAACTTCGCAAATTTGCAATATTTTCATGCCAGATTTTCAACACTGGCATTTTTTAAACACCTCCTTATGAACAGTACAGTGGTCATTTTTCACATCCTGCCCGAAATGTGTTTTCACACCTGTGGCATACAATGGCATGGTCACTGTGGGAGATCAACTTTTGGGACAGATTAAGAAAATCACAGTGCCACTCTTCATGAGGGGAGGTCCCAAAATGTCTATGTTGAAAATGTGGTTTAAAAAACCCCAAAAATAATTGGGTTATGGATGTGCATTGTGCAGTTTCTATGCATGCTCGTGACTTCACCAATATTTCATATTTTCGCTCCAGATTTTCAGCGTTGCCATTTTTGTACACCTCCTCATGAACAATACAGCTGTCATTTTTCACATCCTGCCCAAAATGTGTTTATGTACCTGTGATGCCAAATGGCACAGTTGTTGTGCAAAATCACCTTTTGGCTAATAAACTGATACTGCCACTCTTTATGAGGTGGGGGGGTCACAAAAAAGCCCAGGTTGATAATTTGGAGTGAAAATACCAATACACACCTATGGAGTTAGGGTTTCCAACTGTTACACCCCACCCTGTAGAAACTGACAGGCGTCAGGGGTGTGACTTGGGATCATCAGCTGTAATGCTCCCACTATTCCACCCCACCCCCACCCTGCAGCCACTGACAGATATCGAGGTGTGCCTTGGAGTTTTCAGCCACAAAGTTCACCCCATTCTCCAATACTGCACCCACCTCAGTGTATTTCCTTATGGAATGGGGTGAGTATAATACCCAAGGACCCCAAAGCACACCACAACACTTGTCAGTGTCTACAGGGTAGGGTGAGGTAAATGGCATGAGCATTATAGCTGATGCCCCAAAGGCACAGTCCAATGCCTGTCAGTCTCTGCAGGGTGGGTGTAGGGTTGGCATTAGTTCAGCACTTCACTGCCACTCCTATTATGCATCTCTAACTCCTGCACTACCAATGCCAATGCCAGCGAGACAACATTTGGCATTGACAAATGCTTGTTATACTAAGTTTACACTAGAATCCTGTTTTCAGACCTGCTTAAGGCCGGCTGTATCCAGGGGAAAAATTTCTGATTCCTATGTTTTAAGTGGTCTTTTGGGGTCTCGAGTTGAATGTCAGGGTAGTGAAATAGTTGACTGTAGTAAATGTGTGAAATTTTTTCTTCCACCTTTGACAGCTGTTGTATAGACTTCCCCCGCTCCATGGTGTAGTTAGTTGATGGGTGTTACATATGCAGTGATGCTCAGAAATAGGTAGTGCTACAGCTGTAGATATCTTGATACCAGTATCACAATCCCATTGGTCTTAATTAGTTATATCATTAGAAATTCAGTGATTAAATGTGTTTGTAACTGATATGATTAACACTGCTGACTGGAGTTACTGAGAATTACTGACTGACATATCAGCAGAACCTATCACTGAGCATCACTGTAACACTGTAACACTGGAGGGAGTTACTGAGAGTTACTGATTGGCATGCTTTGAGATGGCACAACCTATCACTGAGCACCATTGGAACACTGTAACACGAGTTACTGAGAGCCAATGATCGGTATGCTGTGACATGAGACAAACTATCACTGAGCATCACTGTAACATTGTTGACTAGAGTTACTGATTAACACTGTGAAATGGTGGAACCTGTCACTGAGCACCACTATGCATTTATCTTCAGCTCCTGCATTACGTGAAGAATGTATTCTTTAAGGACAGTAATGGTGAGGAAGTGTGTTTTGATATGAATGGAGACTCTCCCACAGTGTATGACATACTAAATTGGCAGGTATCCCCTGATGGAAGTACCACCAAGTATGTGCACATTGGAAATTTTGACTCTCGTGCTCCTGCAGGACAAGAGATCTTCATTAACGAGAGCCTGATTTTGTGGAATGGCGGCAGCAAACAGGTCAGTGCACAACAGAATGTGTTAAAGATGCAGAAAAAGATGTTACTTAAAACTGTAAACATGTAATATAATCATTAAAACACAGACCACCAAGTGGTAATTTTATTATCAGGAAGCTAGGGCATTCAGCCTCATGGCTAATGTCTGCCCCAGGTTTACTTATTTAAAATATCTTCTTATTCATACCTATCATGACTTTTCCTCTATATCTACATTTGTTTATATGTTGTTTAGTATTTTGCAGTATTACCAAATAATTAAGTACTAATTACACAGTTAAAATAAAGTATTACCCTCTAGATATTTTTGATATACTCCTCTTGAATAAATGTAGCAATTCAATTTCCTTCCTTGTTCTCACTTCCATTTTTGGTCTTTTGCTCATTACATCTTCACAGTAGACAACTGTCAAACGTTCCATACATTTTACATCAACAGGGCTTCAAGTTCCATACATTCACTTTTTGTCCTTTGCCTTTACTAGTCTGCAAGTCATATGGGGGTGTTGATAATATCCTTTGTCCAACAACCCAGAACACAGCTGGCTCTGTGGCATGTTCAGCAGATGCTGTTTATACCAGACACATTTGGCATGCCCTTTGTCTTCGGGTGTAAGTGACATCCAGTGCATTTTTCACTGTGTCCCAGACAAGTTAAATGAGTGAGCCAGTATTACAAACCAGATAAACAAGAAAATGACCATAGAATAGTTAATGTGCATAATAATTTGCAGCCCTTTTATGGGGTTGTTTGCTGTTTGATTGGTCAGGATTCTATCTTTATTTACAAAAAACTTGAAAACAAATATAAAATGGCACAGTACTTTAGCATAGTGTGGGTGCGACTCCACGTGAGCATACTTATGTGCCACTGTTGCAGGGGACTGAGGTAGAAAAATGGAAAAAAAATGATTGGTGAAGCCTACATGAAGCCCTGCTTGCCTACTTCTGCCCCACAACTAGACACCAGTGATACCTATGTACGACATGGGATGGGTGTTTGGGTGGTAAGGGGTGCCACTAGACACCAGGGATAACTAGGCATAATATTGGCCAGGTGTTTGAGGGGCCACTAGACACCAGTGATACCTATGCACAATATGGGATGGATGTTGGGTGTGCCACTAGGCACCAGGGATATGGACTGTATTGAGTGGATGGGTATCTGGAGGGTGGAGGGTGCCACTAGACACCAGAACTACAGTATGGACTGCATTCACAGGACAGGTGTTCAGAGGGGTGCTGCTAGACATCAGGGATGACATCAGGCACACACAGGATGAGCACTAAAGGGTTGCTGCTCATCATGCAAATGAGTTCTAATGGTCATGCAAATGTCCCCTTAGCATCTTGCATGCCCACTAGACTCATCTGCTAGCACTATCTGCTATGGGCAGGATACAGCCCAGGTCCATGTTGGGTCAGAGCAGTTTTAATTAGCACTGCACTGCCATTGGCCATATTCAGTCAGATCATGCCAGTCACTATTCAACTGAATATGCCCGCTGCTGGGCTAGATGCAGGTGTAAGTGCTATGCAGGCCATTTTACTGCGCTTGCACCTCCCATTGAATGTCCAATCCCATATGTCTTAAATTAACATTTCCTCTATTATTCTCATGTAATTATTGTAATTCACTTTAGTATCCAGAAATACACTGCATGAAAATCTCATTTTCCATTTTATCTCATGTTCCAGAAGCTACTACGTCACTGTGCTGCAATTCACATTAATACCAGAAATGCACTGTCTGAAAATCTAATTTCCATTTTTTTGTCATAGTTCACAAATTGCTTGCTACATGCTACTGCACTGTACTGTGTCACTCAGTCTTTCAGCACAGCTACAGCAACTCTAACTTATAATTCACTTTAGTGCCCAGAAATGCACTAGATGAAAAAATCTAATTTCCCTTTGTTTCTCAAGTACCAGAAATTATATATACTTGCTACATGCTGCTGCACTGTCAGTCTCCCACCACAGCCTTTTTCTCAAGTCACAGAAAAAATATATGATGCTGCTATATGCAGCTAACAAAAGTGTTGTAACATGCAAACTATGCAAGACAGTTGTTCAGCATGGTAAACAGAGCAGATATTTGGGCACTGCTGGGCAGCACACCTACCTTAGTGTAAGGCACTGATGTGAGTGGGAGGAATATGAGAAGTTGGCTGAGAGGGGTGGCGGTCGTGTCATTGCTAGTGACCATTCTGTGCCACATGAGGGGGTGCCCAGTAAGTGATGGCAAGGTACAAAATTGCTGGAAGGGGGCACAGATGATGGATGTGGGACCTGTAGCTAGACACAAAGCTGTGGTGATTGAATGACCCTGAGACCCCCGTTACAGATCTTCCTCCTTCTCAGTTAAGAGATGAAGAAGCACAACTATGCATTGAGATGGGGGACCTCAGATTTTGAGGAGTGTCCAGGGAGGCCACACACCAGGAGCTTCTCTCAAACCAGTAGACTTTTTGAGGGGAAGGCAGAACTCCATGGTAAGGATGCACTATATGGAATTCTCATTTACCATATTTTCTCCAGTCCCAGAAAATTAGTATATGCTGCTGAACTGTCAGTCAGTCTCCCATCACAGCACCTCTGTTTCAGCACTTTAGTGGACAGAAATTCATAACAGGATGAGAAGTAACCTGCTAAGACAAGAGTGAAATTATTTAGACTGTAGCCCACACCCTGTCATGTAGTTTTGCACCTGTTAAAGCAAAATTAAAATAAAAACAGTATAAGAAAAGCTCACATTTTGGAAATGATTTTTTACTTATCTTCACACTGGTGATGGCCATGCCATATAATGGCACAATGGTGCCCCAGAGGGGGAAGAGGTGGAGTCATCTTTCTAGCTGCTGTAGGTGAGCTCACAGTGGAGCAGACATGTAAACACAAGAGTGAAATTATTAGACGCAAGCTCACTCATGGTATTTTGTACGTGTACAAGGAAAATGAAAATAGAAAAGTTAAAAAAAAAAAAAAAATGGAACGATACTTACCGTCACACCAGTGATAGCCTTGATGTGTAATGCCACAGTGGAGTGCCAGAGGTGGATGGAAGAGTTGGTATCTTCATGGCTGGAGGAGGCAGCATGACAACAGAAACAGCTTTACACAATAGTCAATGTGTCTGGCATTTCTGCTGGGATAAGAGTCCAGTTTTTTTTGGAGGCACGCATGAGCTAGAGGAGAAGGAGGCCCATGTTGTTCCCGGGTGAGGAGGACTGGCGGAAGACAGAGTGTGAATCATCATTAGCAGGGGCAGGCACTGTAGCAGGTACTTTTGGCTGTTGTCTGGCATTTTTGCTGAGTTAAGAGTCTGAGTTTTTCTGGAAGTATGCATGAGGTAGATGAGGAGGAGGCTCATGTTGTTCTTGAGTGAGGAGGACTGGTGGAGGACAGAGTGCGGCTCATCATTAGTCAGGGCAGGAAATGTAGCAGGTTCACATTAGACTGGTATCCTGCATTTCTGTGGGTTAAGAATCTGGGTTTTTCTGGAGGCATGAATGAGATGGAGGAGGAAAAGGCCCATGTTGTTCCCTGGTGAGGAGGACTGAAGAGGTTGAGGAGGCCAGAGTGCAAAGTTACATTCTCCTCCTTCTTTCTGTGTCCTCCAAATTAATAAATTTACTGCTTCTCATCCTACACAGAGCGTACTCATTCTGCATCCTCAATATCTGAATTTTCATCACGTGGAAATTCTCCATTCATTAAATCTACATCTACCTCTGTGGTGGGTGATTGTCTTTCCCCTGCTTCATCCTAGTGTATCAGTGGTGCCCACAGCAATGCACTTCTATATGGAGATGTATGCCCACTATTCATTCATGAAGGTAAACATAACAACATTTTTGGGAGATAAGTTTGTACGTCAGTCTGTGATGATTGCCCCACTGAACACACACATTCAGAA
Source organism: Neoceratodus forsteri (assembly GCA_016271365.2). Taxonomy (NCBI): domain Eukaryota; kingdom Metazoa; phylum Chordata; order Ceratodontiformes; family Ceratodontidae; genus Neoceratodus; species Neoceratodus forsteri. Next base: position 50,214,408 of record CM028137.1, read on the forward strand.
TCAGCACTAGATGGTGGGCAGCTTAAATATTTAAAAGCCACATCTGCCAGTGCAGTCCACTCTTTACCTTTGTTGTTCATCATCAGCTCCAAGGTGTTTGGTCTGTCTCATATTTCCCAACAGATTTGGCTGCTGAATTTAGTTTGGTATCCTCTGATTGTTCCTTCTCCTTCTTCTCCTCCTTCTCACAATCTGCAATGCCAATCTGTGCAAGACAGCCCATAGAGGGTTTGATTTTGAAGGTGGTTTTCCGGTTATCTTGCTGATACATGTCAGACTTAGCTGCATCTCTCACTGAAACTGTGTCTCATCTCAGTATGCTGCTTCATTAGCATTTGCAAACCATGTACATGACTGATCAGCAGTCTTTGCAGATACTCAGCTTTCTGACTACTACCATAAATTATGGCTGAAAGCCTCTGTTTGTCTTTTGGATGCAGCACTGTTGCAATACTGAAACCCACAGATGTCAGGATACTATTCGGGTTTCTGTTATGATCCAACAGATTAAGCATAGAAGCACAGAAACATATAAATTGTCAGCAGATAAGACTGCTAGGCCCATCCTGTCTGCCCATAGGCCCTAAACATTGCATGTGGCCACCGATCCTATGTGATCAATGGCTTGTCATCACTCCCTCCCCTCTCAGGCTTCCCTTGTTCCTGCCCAAGAATGCTTAAACCCCTCCACTACCGCCTGTGGCAAACTATTCCATGTGTCAACTACCCTTTCTGTGTAGAAAAACATCCTCACATTACCTCTTAATCTACCCCCCTCCAATTTCATATTGTGCCCCCTTGTTCTAGTACTTTTTCTACATTAGAAAAGCTCCCCTGCCTGCACCTTATTTATGCCCTTAAGGTACTTGCAAGTTTCAGTCATGTCCCCCCATTGTCTACTCTCCTACAGTGAGCGCATATTGAGGTCCCTTAGTCTTTCCTCATATGTTTTGTGGTGTAAGCCCTGCATCATCTTTGCTGCCCTTCTCTGGATAGTCTCCAACTTATCTATGTCCTTGCGCAGGTGTGGACTCCAGAACTGCATGCAGTACTCCAGGCGAGGCCTTACTAATGTTTTATATGATAGCATCATCACCTCCTGCCTTCTGCTAGTGATACCTCTGTCTGTGCACTCCAGCATACCACTGTCCCTCCCTGCAACCTTTGTACACTGCTTTGATACATTAAGGTCAGAGATGATAACCTCTTGGTTCCTTTCCTACTTGGTGACAGTCAGCTCCTCTCCCCCAACCTGTAGCTCTCCCCAGGGTTCCCTCTACCCAGGTGCATTATTTTGCACATCTTTACATTAAACCTCAGTTGCCACATCTCTGACCATCTTTCAAGCTTCTCCAGGTCCCTCTTCATTTTCTGCACCCCTTCTGGAGTATCCACCCTGTTGCAGATCTTAGTGTCATCTTCAAACAGGCAGACCTTTCCTTCCAGCCCCTCTGCAATGTCACTAACGAAGACATCGAGCAGAATTGGTCCTAGTACTGATCCCTGAGGTACCACACTGGTCACTGCCCTCTCCCCAGATTGCACCCCATTTACCACCACCCTCTGTCTCCTGTCTGTTAACCAGTTCCTAACCCAGTTCACCACTTTGTCTTCCATGCCCAGACTACTCATCTTGTTAATCAGCCTTATATGTGGGACAGTGTTGAAGACTTTAGTGAAATCCAGGTAGGCGACATCTACCGTCCCTCCCTGATTAAGTTCCCTTGTCACCCAATCAAAAAAACTATTAGATACATTTGACATGACCTTCCTGCTGTGAATCCATGTTGCCTCAGATCCTGCACACCACTGGATTCCAAATGTGTCACTATCCTTATTTCAACAGTGTTTCCATGATCTTTCCAACCACTGAGGTGAGACTGACTGGCCTGTAGTTCACCTCCTCCCTACTGCCGCTTTTGTGCAGTGGGACTACATGTGCCCTCCTCCTGTCCTGTGGAATGACACTTGTGTTGAGTGACTCTGTGAACAGGGCTGCCGGAGGCGCTGCTACAGAGTCATCCTGCCTCAAACTGCTCCTGCGCATTATAGACAGTCTGCCTCAGCACTTGGACAGTGGGATGGCCTGACTGATACTGTGTGGCATGATCAAAAGGCCTCAAGATCAAAATGAATCCATCCATAAACCTCCACTGTTCTGTTGTCAGTGATATAGAAGCTACAGAACTGTCATGACTTGTGTGAAGTAGCCTATACTCTGAAAAGGCCTTATACTGTTCGACATCTGCTCTAGCATATACGGGGTTGAATTCTACCTTGTGAAAAACCTCTTTAATCGGTCTTGAGGCAGACCATTTTTTTTAATTGCAGTACAGTTAACTTGTCCCTGATCTTTCCACACTATGCAAAATGTCCGCAAATTTGACGGCAGAGGGTAAGCACATCTTTAACATCACATTGAGACAAGAACTCTTGCACGACTAGGTTTAGACAGTGTGCAAAGAGTAGGTTTGCTGGCCAAAAGCACCTAGCTTCAGCTGAGCTCTTTTCTTCTAGGTTTGCTTGAAAGGACAGAGTAAGGAGCAACAATTATCAGAGCAAGGAGAAACATTAAGGCTTCTCTTGGCTAAGCTGATTTACTGTTGTGATACTATTTTGTTTTGTGCATACAGGTTGTGCTAACAGATTGTGTTACTGTTTTTTGCTTACAGATTACTGCTTTATTGTTCTCTGATTCAAATTGTTTTTTGCAGGGTATATTTTCTGCTAAAGTGTTACAGGGTGTGCCTACAGGTTTGTTACTGTTATGTGCTTAAAGATTACAGCTTTATTTTCTCTGATTCAAATTGTTTCTTTGTAGGGTATATTTTCTGTTAAATTATTGTAAGTTGTGCCTACAGATTTTTGTGACTGCGTTGTGCTTACAGGCTTTACAGTTTACTGTTTTATTTTTCTCTGATTGAAATTGTTTTTTTGCAAGGTAGATTTTCTGTTAAATTGTTGTACATGTTATCTTGCTCAAAGGAAGGAAAACACTCACCAGGGTGGTTGGTCAGAGCTGTAGCTGATTGTTTCTGGAGGGAACGAGCTTGGTCCCACCCATCATGCCCCTCACCCCGTCCCCTAGGTGCATAATTTCCTTTATACCAGGGGTTCTGACATCACTTCCCCAAAAGGGCAAAAGACATATACCTGTCTTAACCTTAATAGCCCAGCACTTTGCATATTGGGTAAACACATGCATGCACTCTCACACACTAGCAAAAAAAAAAACGGAAGTGAGAGAGACATGTGGGGAGTGGTGCAATGAACTGGCTGTGGGGACTGCAGTATTCTGGGAGATGTTCTGGAGGCTGTGATGCTGCCCTATTTGCAGGCACCCCTCTGATCTGAGGGAAGAGGTTGCACATCTTCTGGCTAACCTGGCGAGGATTTAGGAAATCTCATTTCCCAGTCAGGGCCAACCAGGTCCACTGCTGCTGCCTCAGACATTGCCAAAAAAGAGGAGTGGTTGGATCACAGTGTGCTCAGGGAGGGTGAGAGTGGTGGATCAGAGGTGCATCCCTCCGGTTGTACCTCTCTACAATTCATATGCCATTCTGGTAGAGCACAGTTCCTCTATGGAGGCACCAGCAGTGGAGAATAAGGAGGATGCTGGGAACCTCCACAAAGGAGAACCAGAGAAGGGTGGCACAAGACCCCACAGGGGAAGGAAACAACTCCTGGTGGGGGGCTCAATTGCTAGGAGGGTAGAACTGAGTGAGAGAGGGGAGAGGGAGGTAAGGTGCCTGCCCGGTGCCATGGCTGGGAGCGACAAGAAGCAAATCCTAAGGATTGTGGGTGCAGCTGCATGGGAGAAGGAGCTGCACATTATTGTCCACCTTTGGACAAATGACCTGGCAGGGAATGGAATCAGAGTAGTGCAGGAGAGGTTTGTGGAGTTGGGGAGGGGTCTTAGACAAGTAGCATGCACGGTAACCTTTTTGGAGGTGCTACCTGTCTATGGCATGGGTGAGGCTAGGGTACTTCACACCATGGGATTCAATGAATGGGTGAAAAACTGATGTGGAGCTCAGGATTTTGGCTTCATTGGAGATGGGGGGGTTCACCTGGAGGAATGCAGGCCTATCCTGGTGTGATAGTCTGCATCTGTCTGGACAGGGGACCAGGATCCTGGGTAATAGGTTTAAATGCATCATTGTTAAGCATTTAAACTAGATAAGGGGGAGGCAGGGCTTCAATAACTCCATTTTGGGAGTATTTGACTTCCAAAAATAAGGCAAAAACCTACAAAATATAGAGGGAGGAAGTCATTGACTTCCAGATGTAAAACCAAGAATTAGATGACTTCCAAAATTGCAGGCATGGAAGTCAGAAATGATAGATTTTCTGAAATACATTGTATTTTACCACTAATTTATTATGTTAACATACATAAACTTGCTTGTCCTAGAATACTGACTTCCAAAAGTGGGATCCTGGAAGTATTTTGACTTCCAGAAAATTGGAATTACTTCCAGATTTCGACTCCTGGAAGTTTTAGACTTCCATTAAAAATAAATTAACTCAACCCCTGGGGGGAGGCACAGAAAAGGAGCAGGGAAATTGTTGTCCCCCAAAAGAGAATAGTTAGCGATGTAAACACCAAGGTAGAAAAGTCAATAGGGGCAGGACAGGGGTAAATGGAGAGAAAGGCAGTAAGGACAGGGAGGGGGCTTAAAGGGGTTAAGGCCACAACAAAATGGAGGGCGATGAGTACCAATGTCCATAGGCTGGGTAACAAGCTCCCTGAACTAGTGGCCTTGATGGAAGAGGGACCCGTGGATATCATGGCAGTCACAGGAACATGGTACACAGAGAAAAATGACTGGGATGTCAACATACCAGGGCACACAATCTACAGGAGGGATAGGGAGGGTAAAAGATGATGAGGAGGAGGAGCTCTGTACATAAGGGATGGGGTTAAAGCAATGGAACTAAATTGTGAACAGGGAGGTGAGGAGGCACTGTGGGTCACCATAGAGACAGGCAATGGCCCCACAATCCACACTGGGGTTGTGTACAGACCTCCATATCAGAGGGAGGAGATGGAAAAGGAAATGATAGAAATCATCCTTAGAATGGCAGAAAAAGGGGAGATATGGTTGATGGGAGACCTGAATATGCCAGATTTTAATTGAAGCACCTTTGCTGCAGCCACATCCAAGAGCAGGGTAATTTCTGATGCCCTACAGGGCTCATGCCTCAGACAGCTAGTGTTGAAACCCACTCAGGAGGGAGCAATCTTAGACCTGGTACTATAAAATGAGGATGGAGAGAGGATCTCAGATTTAGAAGTGGGTAGCTATCTGGGAACAAGCAAACACCAAACAGTATGCTTCATGATAAACACAGCCATACAGTCAAGCCATTCAAAAGCAAGGGTACTGGACTTTAGGAGTGCTGACTTTGGCAAAATTGGAGCATGCCTCAGAAAAGCACTAGCAAACAGACAAGAAGTAGGGGGTGGAGGAACAATCGGGGAAAATCAAAACTGCCATCACAGAGGCAGCAAGCCTTTGTGTTAAGCAAATAAACAAATCAAAATGCAGGAAAAAAATATGTTTTTCAAAAGAGGTGGCAGGGAAGGTTAGGGAGAAAAATACATCATTCAGGAAGTATAAGGAAACACAGAAGAAGCAGGACAGAGAACTGTACCAGTTAAAGCAGAAGGAAACGGGGAAGGCAGTCAGAATAGAAATGGCCCAAATGGAGGAAAGACAACCAACTCAGTTAAGAAGGGGGATAAACCTTTCATAGGTACATTAGGGAGTGAAGAAATTCCAAGGGAGGAATAGTGAGGCTAAATAAAAGGGGAGGGGGTGGGCAGAGGGTGACCGTGAAAAAGCAGGGATACTGAACAAATACTTCTGTTCAGTATTCACAAAAGAAGAGGAGGGAGAGGTACCTAAACCAATCAGTAGAAGCACTCAGGATAGGGGGGGTCGATACCAACCCATTCACAGAAGAAAGGGTTCTGAAAGAACTCCTAAAATTGAAAGTGGAGAAGGCAATGGGGCCTGATGGGATTCACCCCAAAATTCTAAAAGAACTAAGGGGAGAACTAGTGACACCACTGACTACCCTTTTTAACAAATCATGGGAAGATGGTGTCGTACCTGAGGACTGGAGGAGGGCAAATGTGATTCCCCTTCCCAAAAGTAGAAGCAAGGCATAGCCAGAAAGCTACAGACCTGTTAGTTTGACCTCAGTGGTAGGGAAAATGATGGAATTACTTCTGAAAGAAAGAACTGTTGTGTACCTAGAGTCCATCGGGGCACAGGACCCAAGGCAGCATGAATTCACTGTGGGAAGGTCATGTCAGGCGAATCTCATTGATTTCTTTGACTGGGTGACCAAAGCAGTAGACCAGGGAGAGTCTGTGGACATGGCCTACCTGGACCTTAGCAAGACATTTGACAACAGTCCCACACAAAAGATTAATAAACATGTTAGCCAACCTGGGAGTGGGTCCAATGGTGGTAGCCTGGGTAATAAATTGGCTGGACAACAGGACACAAAGTGTAACAGCAAACTGAGTCCACTCTGAAGAAAGGGGGTTACTAGCAGAATACTGCAGGGTTCAGTACTGGGACTGGTCCTCTTTAATGTCTTTATAAGTGACATTATGGAGGGACTGGAAGGAAAAGTATGCCTCTTTGCAATGACACAAAGATCTGCAACAGGGCTGATACACAAGGTGGGGTGGAAAGGATGAGAAGGGTCTTGGCAAGGTTGGAAGAATGGTCAAAAGTATGGCAGCTTAGATTCAATGCAGTGAAGTACAAAGTAATGCACCTGGGAAACAAAAAACCCAGAGGAAGAGTACACTGGAGGGGGGATTATTAACAACAACAAAAATGGAAAGGGACCTTGGGATAGGCATATCAGATGACCTAAAGGTAGGCAAGCAATGTGAGAAGGCAGTAAGGAGGTCTGGGGGATACTGGAATGCATAGGGAGAGGCATTTACCAGTAGAAAACAGGAGGTTGTTATCCTTCTGTACAGACAGTTGGTGAGAACCCATCTGGAGTACTGCATGCAGTTCTGGAGACCCCATCTTCGCAAGTATATAGACAGAATGGAGACAGTCCAGAGGAGGGCAATTAAAATTGTGCAGGGTCTGCACCAAAAGCCATATGAAGAAAGACTAAAGGAGCTTAATATGTATACCCTCACAGAAAGGAGGGAAAAGGGGGACATGGAAGAAACTTTCAAGTACCTCAAGGGAATCAACAAAGTCCAGGAGGGTAGCATCTTTCAGAAAAAGATGTGTGAGAACAAGGGGGCACAATTTGAAGACAGAGGGAGAACAGCTCAGGGGCAACGTGAGGAAATATTATTTCACGGAGATGGTGATGGACACATGGAACAGCCTTCCTGAGGAGATCATGGGGTCAAAAACAGTGGGGGAATTCCAGAATGCATGGGACAGACATAAGGCAATTCTGGTGGGGTGTAGGAGGAAGTAGGCTGTTGGTTAACTAGGATCTGCAGCTTATCCAATAGGTAGAGAAATGGGCAGACTGGGTGGGCCAAGCAGTGCTTATCTGCTGTCAAAGTCTGTTTCTGTTTTACCCCAATAAAATCCACTTCACTAATAGTCTTGACACTGTTTGCATCACTGTCAATAGTTATGAAGCCTGCCTTTAAGAGTAACGGGTTTAACCAAGTGTCCATCTCCTCCGATAGTAATGCTAAAATGTTCTCCCAAATGTGCAAATCAAGCATGATCTTCATAGCCAATGTTACATGATTAAAAATTCCAGGCATGTAACTTCCATTACAATTTGGTTGCTTGCATTTACTGCCAAGGTTATGACCAACCCCTTTCAGTTCTACCCAATGTGCTGTCATGTACATAAATGAACTAGCAGCTGTTGGCACACTGCACCACATATCTGTGGTAAGATGTATGTATGAACTGGAAGAATGCTGCAGGGCGTGTGAAACTTCTTTGTCAACAGCATCCCTCAGTCCAGGAAATACCCACTGAGAAAAGTAAGTCCAGGACAGCACTTTCCACTTGGGACATGCATGGTACATAAAGCAGGGGAAACCAGCATTTTCTACCAAAGAAAATTTTGTAAAGATCTGTCTCAGCAGCATTCAATTTCCTGGCCACTGAATGATTAGAGGGGATTTACTTTGCTCAATTTGAATGCTAGTAATTATTGGATGGATGTTTTGGGGGCTGGAGCTGTTTGGGAACAGTTTTGTGCAGGCACCACATTATTCAGAGGATATCACTGATGGAGATGGCCTCAAGAAACTTGTGGCTTGGCTAAGGATTTTGTTAGGGTGACACTGCTTCTCCAGTTGCTGCTGCTAATCACTGATTTCACACTTTCAGGGGTATTAATGACCTCCACCTCCTCCTCCTCAACAACAGTGTTTTCGTGCACAATATCCTTCATCTCATCTCTATCTCACCTCCCAAACCACCTGCAGACACTTCCTGCTGGTGTGCTTGCCACCTTAGCTATATATTTGACTTTGAGATGGGTATGCTGTCCACCTGTGCCAACACAAGACCATTTCTTGTCAGGGCTTACTCAGGCCTGACAAGCTGGCATATTGCCACAGTGGTGTCTTTTGTATCAGTAAAAAAGGCACAAACGAGATTTTTAGGGATGTACATATTCATTTAAATTATTAGTTGTGGTGTCCACCACATCCATATTTGTTTCTCTTCTGCAATATGTGTCATCATTTTTTATCTTTTCTCACAGAGGTTGCCTACCCATCTATTTGAAAAAGTCATACACTTAGCTATCACTCTGTTTCTCTCATTTAATTCTCCCATGCAGGATCAAAGGCCGTGTTATCCTCACCTTCACCCTCCATTGCCTCCTCCACCTCCTTCCACAGGACTTCTTTTTCCTCAATTTGTTGAGATGGTACCAGCACACACAAGTCTGCCATGGCATCATCCCCACACTCACATTCAGTACCAGGTACTGTTGATTAACTAGGATCTGCAGCTTAACCACTAAGCAGGGAAATAGACAGACTGGGTGGGTCAAACGGTCCTTATCTGCAGTCAAAGTCTATGTTTCTATGTTTCTATGTTTACCACTAAGCACTAGGAACTGTGCCACAGCAGCATCCTCACACTAAGATCCAGTGCCACTAACCACTGGGGACTGTGCAACTGCAGTATCCTCACACTCAGGTCCAGTACCATTAACCCCTGGGGACTGTGCTAGTTCATTATTTTCACACTCAGGTGAAGTACCACTAACCACTGGGGACTGTGCAACTGCATCATCCTCATACTCAGGTCCAGTATCAGTAACCACTGGGGACTGCTACTGCAGCATCCATAGACTCAGGTCCAGTACCACAAACCACTGGGGACTAGGGCACTGCATCATTCTCACACTGAGGTCCAGTACCAGTAACAACTGGGGACTGTCCACTGCAGCATCCTCAGACTCAGGTCCTGTATCACTAATCTCTGGGGACTGTGTCACTGCATCATCATCACACACAGGTCCAGTACCACTGTCCACTAGGGACTGTGCCACTGCAGCATCCTCAGACTTTGGCAAAGTACCACTAACCACTGGGGACTGTGCAACTGCCGTATCCTCACACTCAGGTCCAGTACCATTAACCCCTGGGGACTGTGCTAGTTCATTATTTTCACACTCAGGTCCAGTACCACTAACCACTGGGGACTGTGCAACTGCATCATCCTCATACTCAGGTCCAGTACCAGTAACCACTGGAGACTGCTACTGCAGCATCCATAGACTCAGGTCCGGTACCACAAACCACTGGGGACTAGGGCACTGCATAATTCTCACACTCAGGTCCAGTACCACTAACAACTGGGGACTGTCCACTGCAGTATCCTCAGACTCAAGTCCTGTATCACTAATCTCTGGGGACTGTGTCACTGCATCATCATCACACACAGGTCCAGTACCACTATCCACTAGGGACTGTGCCATTGCAGCATTCTCACACACAGGTCCAGTACCTCTAACCACTGTGGATTGTACCACTGTACCATCCTCAAACTCAGGTCCAGTACCCCTAACCACTGGGGACCGTACCATGGTACCATCCTCAGACTCACATCCAGTACCACTAACCACTGGGGACTGTACCATTATATAATCTTCAGACTCAGGTCCAGTAACCTTAACCACTGGTTACTGTGACACTGCATCATCATCACACACAAGTCCAGTACCACTATCCACTAGGAACTGTGCCACTGCAGCATCCTCAGACTTTGGTCCTGTACCACTAACCACTGGGGACTGTACCATAGCAGCATCCTCACACTCAGGACCAGTACCTCTAACCACTGTGGACTGTACCACTGTACCATCCTCAGACTCATATCCAGTACCATGTACTACTGGGGACTGTACCACTGTATCATCCTTAGACTCAGGTCCAGTACTACTATTCACTTAGGACTATGCCACTGCAGCATCCTCAGACTTTGGTCCAGTACCACTAACCACTGGGGATTGTGCCACTACAGAATCCTCACACTCAGATCTTGTACCACTGACCACTGTGAACACTGACACTGTATTATCCTCACACTCAGGTCAAGTACCAATAACACCTGAGGACTGTGCTACTATATCATTCTCTGGTCCAGTACCACTAATCACTGGGAACTGTGCCACTGCATCATTCTTACACTCAGCTTGAGTACCATTATCCAATAGGGAATGTGCCACTGCAGCATCCTCAGATTCTGATCCAGTACCACTAACCACTGGGCACTGTGAAACTGCAGCATCCTCACTCTCGGGTCCAGTACCTCTAAGCACTGTGACTGTACCACTGTACCATTTTCAGACTGAGGTCTAGTATCACTAAACAGTGGGGACTGTACCACTGTATCATCCTCAGACTCAGGTCCAGTACCCCTAACCACCGGACACTGTGCCACTGCATCATCCTTACACTCAGGTCCAGTACCACTATCCACTAGGGACTGTGCCACTGTAGCAACCTCAGACTCAAGTACAGTACCACTAATCACTTGGAACCGTGCCATTGCATCATGCTCAGACTCAGATACAGAACTACTAACCACTGAGGACTGCACCACTGCAGCATCCTCAGACTCAGACCCAGTAAGATTAGCCACTTGGGACTGTGCCAATGCAGCATCCTCACACCCAGATTCAGAACCACTAACTACCGGGGACTGTGCAACTGCATTATCCTGACACTCAGGTCCAGAACCACTAATCACTGGGGACTGTGCTACTGCATCATCCTCACACTCAGGTCCACTACCACTAACCACTGGGTAATGTGCCACTGTATCATCCTCACACTCAGGTCTAGTACCAGTAACCACTGGGGACTGTGTCACTGCATCATTCTCAGACTTAGATCCAGTACATCTAAGCACTGGGAACTATGCCACTGCACCACACTTTCACTCAGGTCCAGAACCCCTAACCACTGGGGACTGTACCACTGTATCATCCTCAGACTCAGATCCAGTACCCCTACCACTGGAGACTGTGTCACTGCATAATCATCACACACAGGTCAGTACCACTATCCACTAGGGACTGGCGACTTCAGCATCCTGAGACTTTGGTCTAGTTCCACTAACCAGTGGGGACTGTGCCTTTGCAGCATCCTCAGACTCAGATCCAGTAACACTAAACACTGGGGACTTTGCCACTACATCTTCCTCAGACTCAGGTCTTGTGCAGCTAACGACTGGGGACTGTGCCTTTAGATCATCCTCACACTCGGGTCCAGTACAATTAACCACTGGGGACTATGCCAATGCATCATCCTCACACTCTGCTTGAAAACCACTAACCACTGGGGAGTGTCCTACTGCATCATCCTCCTCACACTCAGGTCCAATGCCACTAATCTCTGGGGACTGAGTTACTGCATCATTTTCAGACTGAGCTCCAGTACCAATAAACACTGGAGACTGTGCCACTGAACCATCTTGAGACTCAGATCCAGTGCCACTAACCAATGGGGACATTACCACTATGTCATCCTCAGACTCTGGTCGAGTACCCCTAACCACTGGGGACTGTGCCACTGCATCATCATCTCACACACACAGGTTCAGTACCACTATCCACTATCCTGAGTGTGAGGATGATGCAGTGGGCAATCGGTTTAAATGGTTCATTAGCAAGCTTTTACACTGGTCAAGGGGGGGAGGCACTGAAAAGCAACAGGGAATACTTAGCCTCCCCATACAAAACAGGGTACTAAATGAGGTAAAGATCAAGGTAGAAAGGTCAGTAGGGAGCAGGACAGGGGTAAATGGAGAAAGCAAAGTCAAGGAGGACAGAGATATTGCTACAAGAGGTAAAGCCATCAAAAAATCTAGAGAAATGAGTACCAATGCCCGTAGTCTGGGTAACAAGCTTCCTGAATTAGTGGCCTTGATGGAGGAGGAACATATGGATATTGTGGCAGTCGCAGAAAGATGGTACACACAGAACCATGACTGGGATGTAAACATACCAGGGTATGCAGGAGGGACAGGGAGGGTAAAAGAGGAGGAGTAGCTCTCTACATAAGGGAAGGATTTGAGGCAACAGAGCAAACGGGTAAATGGGGATGAAAGGAAGCACTGTGGGTCAACTTGGAGACAGGCAATGGCACCACAATCCGCACAGGGGTTACATACAGACCCCCATCTCAGAGGGAGGAAATGGACAAGGAAATGATAGAAGGTATCCTTAGAATGGCAGAAAAAGGGGAGATATTGTTGATGGAGGATCTGAATATGCCAGATGTTAACTGGAGTGCATTTGCTGCAGCCACATCCAGAAGTGGGGTCATTCTAGATGGCCTGCAGGTGACATACCTTAGACAACTAATTTTAGAACACACTCAGGAGAGAGCAGTCTTAGACCTGCTACTCTCAATTGGAGATGGAGAAAGGATCACAGATTTAGAAGTGGGTAGCCATGTGGGAACTAGCAACCATCGAACAGTATGGTTCATGATAAATACAGCAGTAGAGTCAAGCCATACAAAGACAAAGGTCCTGGACTTTAGGAGGGCTGACTTTGCCAAAATGGGTGAGTACCCAAGGAATGCACTAGCAAATGGGCAGGAAGGAGGAGTGGAAGAACAATGGGGAATAAACAAATCTGCCATCACAGAGGCAACAAGCCTTTGTGAGAAGCAAATAAAACAAAATGATGTAAAAAACCATTATCATTCTCAAAAGTGGTGGCAGGGAAGGTTAGGGAGAAAAAGACAAGCATTCAGGAAGTACAAGGATTCACAGAAGGAGCAGGACAGAGAACTGTATCAGTTAAAGCAAAAGGAACAGGGAAGGTAGTTAGAACAGCAAAGGCTGAAACCGAGGAAAAGATAGCCAACTGAGTTAAGAAGGGGGATAAAACCATTTTTAGGTATATCAGGGAGTGAAGGAAGACCAAGGGAAGGATGGTGAGGCTTAATAAAGGGGATGGGGTGGCCAGAGGGTGACTGTGAAAAGGCAAAGATACTAAACAAATATGTTTGCTCAGAATTCACAAATTCTGAGGGGGGAGGTACCTAAACCAAACAATAGAAAAACTCTGGATCTGAGGGTTGATATCAACCCATTTACAGAAGAAAGAGTTCTGAAAGAACTCTTAAAACTAAAGGTGGACAAAGTAATGGGGCCTGATGGGATTCATCCCAGAATTCTAAAAGAACTAAGGGTAGAACTAGTGACACCACTGACTACCCTCTTTAACAAATCATGGGAGGATGGGGTGGCACCTGAGGACTGGAGGAGGGCAGATGTTACTCCACTTCACAAAAGTGGGAGCAGGGCGGAAGCAGGAAACTACAGACCTGTTAGTTTGACCTCAGTGATAGGGGAAAATGATGGAATCACTTCTGAAGGAAAGAATTATTGAGTACCTAGAGGTCAGAGGGGCACAGGACCCAAGGCAGCATCAATTCATAGTGAGAAGGTCATGTCAGATGAATCTAATAGATTTCTTTGACTGGGTGACCAAAGCAGAAGATCATGGAGGGGCTGTGGACATGGACTACCTTGACTTTATCAAGGCATTTGACACAGTCCAAAACAAAAGATTAATATACAAGTTAGCCAGCATTGGAGTGGGTCCCAAGATGGTAGCCTGGGTGAAAAATTGGTTGGAGAACAGGACACAGAGGGTAATAGTAAATGGAGTCCATTCTGAAGAAAGGTGGGTTACTAGTGGGGTACTGCAGGGTTCAGTACTAGTGCCAGTCCTCTTCGATATCTTTATAAGTGACATTGCAGAGGGACTGGAAGGAAATGTATGTCTCTTTGCAGACGACACAAAGATCTGCAACAGGATTGATACACAAGGTGGGGTGGAAAGGATGAGAAGAGACTTGGCAAGGTTGGAGGAATGGTCAAATGTATGGCAGTTTAGATTCAATGCTAAGAAGTGAAAAGTAATGCACCTGGGAAACAAAAACTCAGGGGAAGAGTACACAATGGTGGGTGAGATACTAACAACAATAAAAATGGAAAAGGACCTGGGGTAGTCATAACAGATGACCTCAAGGTGGGTTAGCAATGTGAGAGGGCAGTATGGAGGGCTGGGGGGTGGATACTGGGATGCATAGGGAGAGGCATCACCAGTAGAAAACAGTAAGTTGTTATCCCTCTGAACAGACAGCTGGTGAGACCCCATCTGGAGTACTGTGTGCAGTTCTGGAGACCCAGTCTCCACAAAGACATAAACAGGATGGAGGCATTCCAGAGGAGGGCAACTAAAATGGTGCAGGGTCTGCACCAGAAGACATATGAAGAGATACTTAAGGAGCTCAACATGTATAACCTCGAGGAAAGGAGGGAGGAGGGGGACAAGATAGAAACTTTCAAGTATTTCAAGGGAATCAACTAAGTACAAGAGGGTAGCATCTTTCAGAAAAAGAGGTGTGCAAGAACAAGGGGGCACAATTTGAAGATACAGGGGGGATGGCTCAGAGGTAATTTGAGAAAGTGATTTTTCATGGAGAGTGTTGTGGATCCATGGAACAGCCTTCCTGAGGAGGTTGTGGAGTCAAAAACAGTGGTGAAATTCACGAATGCATAGGACAGACATAAATGGGGTGGGGGTAGGAGAAAGTAGGCTGTTGGTTAACTAGGATCTACAGCTTATCCATTAGGTAGGGAAATGGGATAGACTGGGTGTGCCAAGCAGTCCTTATCTGCCATCAAATTCTATGTTTCTGTGTTTCACTAGGGACTGTGAACTTCAGCATTCTCAGACTTTGGTCCAGTACAACTGACCACTGCGAACACTGACACTGCATCATCCTCGCACTCAGGTCCAATACCAATAACACCTGGGGACTGTGCCACTTTATCATTCTCTGACTAAAGTCCAGTACCACTATCCACTAGGGACAGTGTCACTGCAGCATTCTCAGACCCTGGTCTCATACCGCTAGCCACTGGGGATTGTGCTACTTCATCATTCTCATACTCAGTTAGAGGTCTATTAACTGCTGGGGACTGTGCCATTGCATCAGACTCTGGTCCAGTACCACTAATCACTGGGGACTGTGCCACTGCTTCATCCGCAGTCTCAGGTCGAGTACCATTATCAACTAGGGACTGTGCAACTGCAGCATCCTCACATGCAGGGCCAGTACTACTAACCACTGGGGGCTGCGCAACTGCAGCATCCTCACTCTCAGATCCAGTAACGCTATTCACTGGACAGTAATACTGTACCATTTTCAAACTGAGGTCTAGTATCACTAAACACTAGGGACTGTATCACTGTATCATCCTCAGACTCAGATCCAGTATCCCTAACCACTGGGGACTGTACCATTGCATCATCCCTACACTCAGGTCCAGTTAAACTATCCACTAGGGACTGTGCCACTGTAGCATTATCAGACTCAAGTCCATTACCACTAATCACTGGGGACTGTGCCACTGCATCATACTCAGACTCAGGTCCAGTACCACTAATCACTGAGGACTGTACCACTGCAGCATCCTCAGACTCAGGTCCAGTACGACTAGCCACTGGGGACTGTTCCAATGCAGCATCCTCACACCCAGATCCAGTACCACTAACCACTGGAGACCATGCAACTGCATTATCCTTACACTCAGGTCCAGTACCAGTAATCACTGGGGAAAGTGGCAGTGCATTATCCTCACACTCGGGCCCAGTACCACTAACCACTGGGGACTGTGCTACTATATCATCCTCACACTTAGATCCAGTACCACAAACCACTGGGGACTGTGGTACTGCATCATCCTCACACTCAGGTCCAGTACCACTAAGCTCTGGGGTCATGCCACTGCATCATTCTCAGACTTAGATCCAGTACCACTAAACATTGGGGACTGTGCCACTGCATTATCCTTCCACTCAGGTCAAGTACCGCTAACCACTAGGGACTGTACCACTGTATTATCCTCAGTCTCAGATCCAGGACCACTAACCACTGGAGACTGTACCGCTATATCATCCTCAGACTCAGGTCCAGTACCATTATCCACTATTCACTAGGGACTGTGCCACTGCAGCATCCTCAGACTTTGGGCCAATACCACTAACTAATGGGAACTGTGCCACAGCAGCATACTCACACTCAGGCCAGAACCTCTAATCACTGTTTACTATACCACTGTACCATCCTCAGTCTGAAATCCAGTACCTCTAACCACTGGGGACTGTACAACTGTATCATCCTCAGACTTAGGTCCAGTACCCTTAACCACTGGGGACTGTTCCACTGCATCATCGGCACACAAAGGTCCAGAACTTCTGTTCACTAGGGGCTGTGCCACTGCAGTATCCCCAGACTTCAGTGTAATACCACTAACCACTGGGGACTGTGCCACTGAAGCATCCTCACACTCAGGTCCATTACCATTGACCACAGCAGACTGTGACACTGCATCATCCTCACTCTCAGCTCCAGTACCCCTAACCACTGGGGACTGTATCACTGTACCATCTTCAGATTGAGGTCTAGTATTATTAAGCACTGTTGACTGTACCACTGTATCATCCTCAGACTCAGGTCAAGTATCACTAACCACTGGGGACTGTGAAACTGCATCATCCTCACACTCAGGTCCAGTACCACTAGCACCTGGGGACTGTGCCACTGTATCATTCTCTGACTAAAGTCCAGTACCTTTATCCACTATGGACGGTGCCACTGCAACATCCTCAGACTTTGGTAATGTACCACTAGCCATTAGGGACTGTGTTACTTCATCATTCTCAGACTCTGGTCTCGTACCACTAGCCACATAGGGACTGTGCTACTTCATCATCCTCAGACTCAGATCCAGCGCCATTAATCATTGGGAACTGTGACACTACATCAAACTCTGGTCCAGTACCACTAACCACTGAGAAATGTGACACTGCATTATCTTCACACTCAGGCTGACTACCACTATCCACTAGGTACTGTGGCACTGCAGTATTCTCAGACTCTGGTCCAGTACCATTAACCACTGGGGACCATGCAACTGCAGCATCCTCACTCTCAGGTCCATTACCTCTAACCACTGGGGACTGTATCACTGTACCATCCTCAAACTTAGGTCTAGTGTCACTAAGCACTGGGGAATGTACCACTGTATCATCCTCAGATTCAGGTCTAGTATCCCTAACCACTGGGGACTGTGCCACTGCATCATCCTTACACTTAGGTCCAGTACCACTAACCACTAGGAGCTGTGCTACTGCATCATTCTCAGACTTAGGTCCAGTACCACTAACCACTGAGGACTGTGACACTGCAGCATCCTCACACTCAGATCCAATACCACTAATCACTGGGGACTCTGCCAATGCAACATCCTCAGACTCAGGCCCAGTATGACTAGCCACTATGGACTGTGCCAATGCAGCATCCTCACACTGAGATCCTGTACCACTAACCACTGGTGACTGTGCAACTGCAATATCCCCTTACTCAGTTCCAGTACCACTAATCACTGAGGTCTGTGCTAGTGCACTATCCTCACACTCAGGTCCAGTATCACTAACCTCTGGGGACTGTGTCACTGCATAATTCTCAGTCTTAAATCCAGTACCACTAAGCACTGGGGACTGTGCCACTGCATCATCCTTACATACACTTCCAGTAACCCTAACCGCTGGGGACTGTACCACTCTACCATCCTCAGACTTAGATCCAGTACCGCTAACCACTATGAATTTTTCCACTATATCATTCTCAGACATAGGTCCTGTACCCCCTAAACATTGGGGACTGTGCCGCTGCATCATCATCACACACAGGGCTGGTGAAACTATTCACTAAGGACTGTGCCACTGCACCACCCTCAGACTTTGGTCCAGTACCACTAACCACTGGGGACTGTGCCACTGCATCATCCTCACACTCAGGTCCAGTACCACTAACACCTGAGGACTGTGTCACTGTATCATTCTCTGAATCAAGTCCAGTACAACTATCCACTAGGGATGGTGGTCCTGCAGCATCCTCAGACACTGGTCCTGTACCACTAATGACTGGGAACTGTGCCACAGCAGCATCCTCAAACTCAGGTCCAATAACCCTAACCAGTGTTGACTGTACTACTGTGCAATCATCAGACTCAGATCCAGTACCACTAACCCCTGGGGACTGTACCACTGTATCATCCTAAGACTCAGGTCCAGTACCACAAACAACTGTATACTGTGCCACTGCATCATAATCACACAAAGGTCAAGTACTGCTATCTACTAGGGTCTGTGTCACTACAGCATCTTCAGACTTTGGTAAAGTACCAGTTACCACTGAGGACTGTGTCACTGCAGAATCCTCACACTCAGGTCCAGTACCACATACCCCTTAGGTCTGTGCCACTGTATCATTCTCTGACTAAAGTCCAGTACCACTATCCACTAGGGACAGTGCCATTGCAGCATCCTCAGACACTGGTCTTGTACCACTAGCCACTGAGGATTGTGCTATTTCAACATCAGTTGACTCAGGTCCAGTACCATTAAACACTGGGGACTGTGCCACTGCATCAGACTCTGGTCCAGTACCACTAATCACTGGGGACTGTGCCACTGCTTCATCCTCGCACCAAGGTAGAGTACCACTATCCAATAGGGACTCTACCACTGCTGCATCCTCAGACTCTGGTCCAGTACCACTAACCACTAGAGACAGTGCCACTGCATTATCCTCACATGCAGGACCTGTTCCACTAACCACTGCAGACTGTGCAACTGTAGCATCCTCACTCTCAGGTTCAGTACCTCTAACCACTGTGACTGTACCACTGTACAATCTTCAGATTGAAGTCCAGTATCACTAAAAACTGGAGACTGTACAACTGTATCATCCCCAGGCTCAGATCCAGTACCCCTAATGACTGGGGACTGTGCCACAGCATCATCCTTACACTAAGGTCCAGTACTACTATCCACTAGGGACTGTGGCACTGTGGCATCCTCAGACTCAAGTACAGTACCCCTAACCACTGGGGTTTTGCCACTGCATCATCCTCAGACTCAGGTCCAGTATCACTAAGTACTGGGAACTGTGCCACTGCATCATCCTTACACTCAGGTCCAGTAACCCTAATGAGTGGGGACTGTACCACTGTACCATCCTCAGACTCAGATCCAGTACCACTAACCACTGGAAACTGTACCACTATATCATCCTCAGACTCAGGTCCTGTACCCCTAACCATTGGAGACTGTGCTACTGCATCATCATCACACACAGGTCTGGTAAAACTATCCACTAGGGACTGTGCCACTGCAGCATCCTCTGACTTTGCTACAGTATTACTAACCACTGGGGACTGTACCACTGCAGAATGCTCATATTCAGGTCAAATGCCTCTGACCACTCAGACTGTGACACTGCATCATCCTCACACACAGGTCCAGTACCAGTAACACCTGGGGACTGTGCCATTGTATCATTCTCTGACTAAAGCCCAGTACAACTATCCACTAGGGAAGGTGCCACTGCAGCATTATCAGACACTGGTCTCATACCACTAACCAATGGGAACTGTGCCATAGCAGCATCATCACAATCAGGCCAGTACCTCTTACCACTGTGGAATGTACCACTGTACCATCCTCAGACTCAGATCCAGTACCACTAACCACTGGGGACTGTACCAATGTATCATACTCAGACTCAGGTCCAGTACCCCTAAATACTGGAGACTGTGTGACTACATCATCATCACACAAAGGTCCAATACTACTAACCACTGGGGACTGTACAACTGTAGCATCCTCTGGCTCAGGTCCAGTACCAATTATGAATGGGGAATGTGTCACTGCATTATCCTCTCACTCAGGTCTGGTACCACAAACCACTGGGGACTGTACCACTGTAGCATTCTCAGACTCAGGTCCAGTACCACTAATCATTGGAGACTGTAAACTGCAGCATCCTCACACTCAGGTCTAGTACCACTGACCACTGTGGACTGTGACATTGCATCATCCTTACACTCAGGTCCAGTAGCTCTAACATCTTGGGACTGTGCCTCTGTTTCATTCTCTGACTGATGTCCTGTACCACTATCCACTTGGGATGGTGCCACTGTAGCATCCTCAGACTCTGGTCTCATACCACTAGCCACTGGGGACTGAGCTACTTCATCAAAATCAGACACAGGTCCATTACCATTAAACACTGGGAACTGTGACACTGCATCACACTCTGGCCCATCTCCCACTAATCACTGGGGACTGTTCCACTGCATCATCTTCACATTCAGGTCAGGTACCACTATCCACTAGGGATTGTGCCATGGCAGCTTCCCCACACTCTGGTCCAGTACCACTAACCACTGGGACTGAGCCACTGCATCATCTTCACATGCTGGGCCAGTACTACTAACCACTGGGGACTGTACAACTGCAGCATCCTCAGGCTAAGGTCCACTACCACTTATGACCGGGGACTGTGCCACTGCATTATCCTCTCACTCAGTTCTGGTTCCACAAACCACCGGGGACTGTGCCACTGCATCATCCTCACACTCAGGTCAAGTACCGCTATCCACTAGGGATTGTGCCATGGCAACATCCTTACTCTCAGGTCCAGTACATCTAACCACTGGGGACTGTACCACTGTATCATCTTCAGACAGAGGTCTAGTATTACTAAACACTGGGCACTATAGCACTGTATCATCCTCCGACTTAGTTCCAGTACCCCTAACCACTGGGGACTGTGCCACTGCATCATCCTTTCACTCAGATCCAGTACTACTATCCACAAGGGGCTGTGCCACTGTAGCATCCTCAGTCTCAAGTCCAGCACCACTAATCACTGGGGACTATACCATTGCATCATCCTCAGACTCAGGTCCAGTACCACTAACCATTGAGGACTGTGCCACTGCAGAATCCTCAGACTCAAATCCAATGCCTCTAATCGCTGGGGACTCTGCCACTGTAGCATCCTCAGACTCAGGTCCAGTAGCACTAACCACTGGGGATTGTCCAACTGCATTATCCTCACACTCAAGTCCAGTACCACTAGTCACTGGGGACTGTGCTAGTGGATTATCCCCGCACTCAGGTTTAGTACCACTAGCCACTAGAGACTGCATTATTGCAGCAACCACAGCCTCGGGTCCAACCACTTTTAATCGGGTCCAAAACAACTAATCATTGGGGACTGTGCACTCCATCATCCTCAGACTCAGGGGCAGTAACGCTAACCACAGGGGACTGTGGCACTGCATCATTCTCACACTGAGGTCCAGTATCACTAACCACTGGGGACTGTCCACTGCAGCATCCTCAGACTCAGGTCCTGTATCACAAACCACTCCGGACTGTGCAACTGCATCATACTCACACTCAGTTCCAGTACCAATAAGCAATGTGGACTAGGCAGTAGCATTATCCTCACAGTGAGATCAAGTGCCACTAACCACTGCAGATTGTACCACTGCATCATCCACAGAATCCAGTCCAGTACCACTAATGACTGGGGACTGTGCCACTGCATCATCATCATACTCAGGTCCAGTACCACTAATGACTGGGGAGTAGGCCACTGCATTATCTTCTCACTCAGGTCTGGTCCCAATAAGCACTGGAGACTGTGCCACTGCAACATCCTCAGACTCAGGTCCAGTACCACTAACCATTGGGGATTGTGCCACTGCATCTCTTTCAGACTCAGGGCCAGTACCACTAACCACAGGGGACAGTGCCACTGAAGCATCCTTACACTTATGTCAAGTACCAAAAACCAGTGGGGACAGTGCCACTGCAGGATCATCAGTTTTAGGTCCAGCACCACTAACCACTGGGGACTGTCCACTGCAGCATCCTCAGACTCAGGTCCTGTATCACAAACCACTCCGGACTGTGCAACTGCATCATCCTCACACTCAGTTCCAGTACCAATAAGCAATGTGGACTAGGCAGTAGCATTATCCTCACAGTGAGATCAAGTGCCACTAACCACTGCAGATTGTACCACTGCATCATCCACAGAATCCAGTCCAGTACCACTAATGACTGGGGACTGTGCCACTGCATCATCATCATACTCAGGTCCAGTACCACTAATGACTGGGGAGTAGGCCACTGCATTATCTTCTCACTCAGGTCTGGTACCAATAAGCACTGGAGACTGTGCCACTGCAACATCCTCAGACTCAGGTCCGGTACCACTAACCATTGGGGATTGTGCCACTGCATCTCTTTCAGACTCAGGGCCAGTACCACTAACCACAGGGGACAGTGCCACTGAAGCATCCTCACACTTATGTCAAGTACCAAAAACCAGTGGGGACAGTGCCACTGCAGGATCATCATTTTTAGGTCCAGTACCACTAATCACTGGGGACTGTGGCACGGCATCATTTTCACTGAGGTCCAGTACCAATATCCACTAGGGACTGTGAACTACAGCATCCTCAGACTCAGGTCCTGTATTATAACCACTGGGGACTGTGACACTACATTATGCTCACACTCTGGTCCTGTACCTCTTATCACTGTGTACTGTGCCACTGCATCATGCGCACAGTAAGAGCCAGTACCAGTAACCACTGAGGACTGTGCCTCTGCAGCATCCTCAGGCTCAGATACAGTACCACTGAACACTGGGGACTTTGCCAGTACATCATCCTCACACTCAGGTCTAGTACAACAAACCAATGCGGACTATGCCACTGCATCATCCTCACAGTCTGCTCCAGTACCACTAACCACAGGACTGCATCATCCTGGCACTCAGGTCCAGTACCCATAACCATTAAAGACTGTGCCACTGCATCAGCCTCACACTCATGTTCAGTACCACTAACTACTGGAGACTATGCCACTATATTATCCTCACAGTAAGATCAAGGACCACTAACTACTGCAGAAAGTGCCCCTGTATCATCCTCAGACTCCAGTCCAGTACCATTAATGACTGGGGAAAGAGCCACTGTATCATCCTCAGATTCAGGTCTAGTACCACTAATGACTGAGGACTGTGCCACTGTATCATCTTTACACTCAGGTCCAGTAAGACTAACCAGTGCAAACTGTGCCAATGCAACATCCTTACACTCAGATCCAGTAGAACTAATCACTTTGGACTGTGCTACTGCAGCATCCTCAGACTCAGGTCCAGTACCAATAATCACAGTGATTGTGCCACTGCAGCATCCTCAGACTCAGATCCAGTACCACTAACCACTGGGGACAGTGCCACTATAGCATCTTCACACTCAGTGCCAGTACCACTAATGACTGGGGTCTGTGCCAGTGCATCATCAATCATACCCAGGGCCATTATCACTAACCACTGGGAACTGTGCCACTGCTGCATCCTCAAACTCAGACCCATTACCACCAACCACCAGGGACTGTGCAAATAGATCATCCTCACACTCAGGTCCAGTACAACTAACTTCTTGGGACTATGCCACTGCATCATCCTCACACTCAGGTCCAGCACCACTAACCTCTGGAAACTGTGGCACTGCATCATTCTCACACTATGGTCCAGTACCCCTAACCACTGTGTACTGTGCCACTGCATCATACTCACACTCAGTTCCAGTACCAATAAACAATGTGGACTATGCCATAGCATTATCCTCACAGTGAGATCAAGTACCACTAACCACTGCAGACTGTACCACTGCATCATCCTCAGAATCTAGTCCAGTACCACTAATGACTGTGGACTGTGCCATTGCATCATCATCATACAAAGGTCCAGTACCACTAATGATTGGGGAGTGTGCTACTTCATTATCCTCTCACTCAAGTTTGGTACCACTAAGCACTGGGGACTGTGCCACTGCAGCATCCTCAGACTCAGATCCAGTACCACTAACCACTGGTGAGTGTGCCAATTCAGCATTCTCAGACTCAGGTTTAGTGCCACTAACCATTGGGGATTGTGCCACTACATCACCTTCAGACTCATGGCCAGTACCACTAACCACTGGGGAGAGTGCCACTACAGCATCTTCACAATTAGATCATGTTTCACTAACCACTGAGGACAGTGCAACTGCAGGATCATCTGTCTTGGATCCAGTACCTCTAATCACTGGGAACTGTGGCACTGCATCATTCTCACTGAGGTCCAGTACCAATATACATTGGGAACTGTAAACTGCAGCATCCTCAGACTCAGGTCCTGTATTACTAACCACTAGGGACTGTGCCACTGCATTATGCTCACACTCCAGTCCTGTACCTCTTATCACTGTGTACTGTGCCACTGCATCATGCACACAGTAAGAGCCAGTACCAGTAACCACTGGGGATTGTGCCTCTGCAGCATCCTCAGACTCAAATACAGTACCACTGAACACTGGGGACTTTTCCAGTACATCATCCTCACACTCAGGTCTAGTAAAACAAACCACTGTGGACTATGCCACTGCATCATCCTCACAGTCTGCTCCAGTACCACTAACCACTGGGCACTGTGCCACTGCATCATCCTGACACTCAGGTCCAGTACCCATAACCACTAGAGATTGTGCCACTGCATCAGCCTCACACTCAGGTTCAGTACCACTAACAACTAGAGACTGTGCCACTGTATTATCCTCACAGTAAGATCAAGTACCACTAATCACTGTAGGCAGTGCCCCTGTATCATCCTCAGACTCTAGCCCAGTACCATTATTGACGGGGGACAGATTCACTGTACCATCCTCAGATGCAGGTCAAGTACCACTAATGATTGGGGACTGTGCCACTGCATTTTTCTCGCACTCAGGTCCAGTACCACTAATCACTGGGGACAGTGCCACTGCATCATCATTACACTCAGGTCCAATAAGAATAACCACTGCAGACTGTGCCACTGCAACATCCTCACACTTAGGTCCAGTACCACTAACCACTGTGGACTGTGCTACTGCAACATCCTCAGGCTTAGGTCCAGTACCACTAACCACTGGGGACATTTCCACTATACCATCCTCACATTCAGTGCCAGTACCACTAATGACTGGGATCTGTGCCACTACATCATCATCACACCCAGGGCCAGTACCACTAACCACTGGGGACTGTGCCACTACTGCATCCTCAAACTCAGACCCATTACCACTAACCAATGGGGACTGTGCATATAGATCATCCTCACACTCAGGTCCAGTACAGCTACCCACTTGGGACCATGCCACTGCATTATCCTCACTCTCTGATCAAGTACCACTAACTACTGGTGAATGTGCCACTGCATAATCCTCACACTCAGGTCCAGTACCACTAACCTCTGGGGACTGTGCCACTGCATCATTCTCAGACTGAGGTTCAGTACCACTAAGCACTGGTGACTGTGCCACTGAATAATTCTTACACTCAGGTCCAGTACCACTATTGACTGGGAACTGTGCCACTGAATCATCCTTACACTCAGGTCCAGTACAACTAATGACTTGGGACTGTGCCACTGCATCATTCTCACTCTTTGATCCAGTACCACTATGCACTGGGGAATGTGCCACTGCATCTTCTTCACACTCATTTCCAGTACCACTAACCTCTGGGGACTGTGCCACTGCATCATTCTCAGACTCAAGTCCAGTACCATTAAACAATAAGGACTCTGCTACTGCATTCTGACACCCAGCTCCAGTACCACTAACCACAGAGGACTGTGCCACTGCATCATTCTCACCCTCAGAACCAGAACCACTAACCATTGTGGACTGTGCCACTGCAGCATCCTCACTCTCACCTCACTCTCAGGTCCAGTTCCTGTAACCACATGGGACTGTACCACTGTACCATCCTCACTCAGGTCCAGTATCACTAACCACTGGGGACTGTAACACTGTGTCATCCTCAGACTCAGGTCCAGTACCCATAAGCCCAAGGGACTGTGCCACTGCATCATGTTCACACTCTAGTCCAGTACCACTATCCAGTAGAGACTATGCCACTGTAACATCCTCAAACTCAAGTCCAGTATCACTAATCACTGGGGACTGTGCCACTGCAGCAACAACAGACTCAGGTCTCATACCACTAACCACTGGGGACTTTTGCCACTGCAGCATCCTCAGACTCAGGTCCAGTACCCATAACCGCTAGGGACTGTTTTTGATATTTTTCAACTCCACCATGTTTACTCACTAGTGTTGATAGGGTTTAGGAAATTTCAGATACCAGATCTTGGCCCGGGCTGCCACCTTCCTCAGTTAAGAGAGCATTCAAATCAAGTGATGTAAGCATTTTTAATCCCTGCCACTGCTATTACACACAGACAATGTATTACTTTCTCCTTCATCTATACAATACGGTCGTCCGAGAAAAAAGAATTGTCTGAGAGTGACAGTGAAAACTGAAAATGTACTGAAAGTTTCTGAAACTACAGCTGTTGCAGGCTGCAAACAAAAGCCTCCCCTCCCCCCAGACCATACATAGCACTAGTCCAGGAAAGCAGCACCAGCACAGAAAGAGAAAGGGAACTACATTAGCTAATCTGTAGGCAAACACATTCAGATTTAAGTCTGCAGATGCAGAACACATAGAAACATAGACTTTGACGGCAGATAAGGACCGCTTGACCCACCTAGTCTGCCCATTTCCCTATCTACAGGATAAGCTGCAGATCCTAGTTAACCAACAGCCTATTTCTTCCTACCCTCCACAAGAATTGCCTTATGTCTGTCTCATGCATTCTTGAATTCTCAAACAATTTTAGACCCCACAACCTCCTCAGGATGGCTGATCCCATGTGTCCACCACCCTCTCTGTGAAAAATTAATTCCTCACATTGCCTCTGACCCGTTTTCCCTCTATCTTCAAATTGTGTCTCCCTGTTCTTGCACATCTCCTTTTCTGAAAGATGCTACCCTCTTGGACTTTGTTGATTCCACTGAGGTACTTAAAAGTTTCTATCATGTCCCCCCATCCCTCCTTTCCTCAAGGGAATACATATTAAGCTCCTTTAGTATCTCATCATATGGCTCCTCTTGCAGACCCTGCACCATTTTAGTTGACCTCTTCTGGACTGCCTCCATCCTATGCCTTTGCAGAGATGGGGTCTCCAGAACTGGATACAGTACTCTAGATGGGGTCTCACCAACTGTCTGTACAGAGGGATAACAAATTTCTGTTTTCTGAAGGTGATGCCTTTCCCTATACATCCCAGTATCCCCCCAGCCCTCCCTACTGCCTTCTCACATTGCTTGCTAACCTTAAGGTCATCTGATATGATTACCCCCAGGTCCCTTTCCATTTCTGTTGTTGTTAATACCCCCCCATTGTGTAATCTTCCCCTGGGTTTTTGTTTCCCAGGTACATTATTTTGCGCTTCTTTGCATTGAATCCAAGCTGCCATACTTCTGACCATTCCTCCAACCTTGCCAAGTCCCTTCTCATCCTTTTCACACCTTTTTGTGTATCAACCCTGTTGCAGATCTTTGTGTCATCTGCAAACAGGCATACTTTCCCTTGCAGTTCCTCTGCAATGTCACTTATAAAGACATTAAAAAGGACTGGACCCAGTACTGAACCCTGCGGTACCCCACTAGTAACCCCTCTTTCTTCAGAGTGGACTCCATTTACAATTATGTTCTGTATCCTGTTGTCCAGCCAATGTTTTACCTAGGGTACCACCCTGGGACCCACTCCCAGGCTGGTTAATTTGATTATTAATCTTTTGTGTGGGACTGTGTCAAATGCCTTGCTAAAATCTAGGTAGGCTATGTCTACAGCCCCTCCCTGGTCTACTACTTTGGTCACCCAGTCAAAGAAACATAGAAACATGGAAACACAGAATTTGATGCTAGATAAGGACCGCTTGGTCCATCTGATCTGCCCATTTCCCTACCTAATGGATAGGCTGCAGATTCTAGTTAACCAACAGCCTACTTCCTCTTACCCACCACTAGAATTGCCTTATGTCTGTCCCATGCATTCTTGAATTCCCCCACTGTTTTTGACTCTACGTCCTCCTCAGGAAGGCTGCTGCATGTATCTACAACCCTCTCTGTGAAGAAATACTTTGCTCATATTACCTCTGAGCCATCCCCCCTGTATCTTCAAATTGTGCCCCCTTGTTCTTGCACATCTCTTTTTCTGAAAGATGCTACCCTCTTGGACTTTGTTGATTCCCTTGAGGTATTTGAAAGTTTCTATCATGTCCTCCCTCTCCCTCCTTTCTTCAAGGCTATACATCTTAAGCTCCTTTAGTCTTTCTTCATATGTCTTCCGGTGTGCAGAACCTGCACCATTTTGGTTGCCCTCCTCTGGACAGCCTCCACCCTGTCTATGTCTTTGTGGAGTTGGGGTCTCCAGAACTGTACAGAGTACTCCAGATGTGATCTTACCAACTGTCTGTACAGAGGGCCAACAGCTTCCTGTTTTCTACTGGTGATGCCTCTCCCTATGCATCCCAGTATCCCCCCAGCCCTCCTTACTGCCTTCTCACATTGCTAGCCCACCTTTAGGTCATCTGATATGACTACCCGCAGGTCCCTTTCCATTTTTGCTGTCAGTATGTCACCCCCCATTGTGTACTCTTCCCCTGGGTTTTTGTTTCCCAGGTGCATTACTTTGCACTTCTTTACATTGAATCTAAGCTGCCATACATGTGACCATTCCGCCAACCCTGCCAAGTCCCTTTTCATCCTTTCCACCCCACCTTGAGTATCAACCCTGTTGCAGATCTTTGTGTCATCTGCAAAGAGATATCCTTTCCCTTCCAGTCCCTCTGCAATGTAACTTATAAAGACATTAAAAAGGACTGGCCCCAGTACTGAACCCTGCAGTACCCCATTAGTAACCCTCCTTTCTTTACTGTGGACTACATTTACTATTACCTGCTATGTCCTGTTGTCCAGCCAGTGTTTTAGCCAGGCTATCACCCTGGGTCCTACTCCCAGGCTGGCTAATGTTTATATCAATCTTTTGTGTGGGACTGTGTCAAATGCCTTGCTAAAGTCTAGGTAGACCACCTCCACAGCCCCTCCCTGGTCTACTACTTTGGTCACCCAGTCAAAGAAATCAATTAGATTTGTCTGGCATGACCTGACTGCTGTGAATCCATACTGTCTTGGGTCCTGTGCCCCACTGGCCTCTAGGTACTCAACAGTTCTTTCCTTCAGAAGTGATTCCATCATTTTCCCTACCACTGAGGTCAAACTGACAGGTCTGTAGTTTCCTGCCTCTGTCTTGCTCCCACTTTTGTGAAGGGGAATCACATCCGCCTTCCCCAAGTCCTCAGGTACCACACCATCCTCCCATGATTTGTTAAAAAGGGTAGTCAGTGGTTTCACTAGTTCTCCCCTTAATTCTTTTAGAATTCTGGAGTAAATTCCATCAGGCCCTATTGCTTTGTCCACATTCAATTTTAGGAGTGCTTTCAGAACCCTTTCTTTTGTGAAAGGAATGGGATTTACTCCCTATCCAGAGTGCTCCTGTTATTTGGTTTGGGCACTTCCCCCTCCTCCTTTTTCGTGAATACTGAGCAGAAGTATTCATTCAGTAGCTCTGCTTTTTCACTTTCCCTCTCTGCCCACCCATTGTCCATTCTATTCAGCCTCACTATCACTTCCTTTGTCTTTCTACTCTCCCTGATGTACCTATAAAAGGTTTTATTCCCCTTCTTAACCGAGTTAGCTATCTTTTCCTCAGTTTGCTATTCTGACTTCCCTCCCTGCTTCCTTCTGCCTTAACTGGTACAGTTCTCTGTCCTGCTCCTTCTGTGTTTCCTTATACTTCCTAAATGCTATCGTTTTCTTTCTAACCTTCCCCGGCACCACTTTTGAGAACCATAGTGGCTTTTTTTTGTTTTGATTTGTTTATTTGCTTCATACAAAGGCATGTTGCCTCTGTGATGGCAGTTTTGATGTTTCCCCATTATTGCTCCACTACTCATTCTAGCCTGTTTTCTAGTGCTTTTCTAAGGCACTCTTCCATCTTGCCAAAGTCAGCCCTCCTGAAGTCCAGTACCCTCACTTTTGTATGGCTTGACTCTGTAGCTGAGTTTATCATGAACCACACTGTTTGGTGGGCACTTGTTTCCAGATGGCTACCCACCTCTAGATCTGAGATCCTCTCACTGTCCTTATTTGAGAGTACAAGGTTAAGATTGCTCCCTCATGAGTGGGTTCCAAAACTAGCTGTCTGAGGCATGCCACCTGTAGGGCATTGAGAATGTCCCTGCTCTTGGATGTGGCTGCAGTAAAGGTGCTTCAGTTAACATCTGGCATATTTGGATCCCCCATCAACAATATCTCCCCTTTCTCTGCCATCCTAAGTATGCCTTCTATTATATCCTTGTCCATTCCCTTCCACTGACATGGGGGTCTGTATACAACCCCTGTGTGGATTGTGGTGCCATTTCCAGTCTCTAAGGTGACCCTCATTGCCTCCTCTCCTCCCTGTTTACTCGTTTGTTCCATTGCTTTAATCCATTCCCTTACATAGAGAGCTACTCCTCCCCCTTTTCTACCCTCCCTGTCTCTCCTGTAGGTTGTGTACCTTGGTATGTTAACATCCCAGTCATGGTTCTCTGTGTACCATGCTTCTATGACTGCTATGATATCCAGGCATCCCTCATTCATCAAGGCAACCAGTTCAGGGAGCTTGTTGTCCAGTCTATGGGCATTGGTACTCATTACCCTCCATTTCTTGATGGCCTTACCCCTTTTTGCTCCATCCCTGTCCTTATTGCCTTTGTCATTTTCTTCATTTACCCAAGCCCTTCTCCCTATTGACATCTCTGTCTTGGTGTTGACCTCACTTACTACCCTGATTATTTTTTGGGAGGGCTTGGATTTTCCTTCTCCTTTTCACTGCCTCCCCACTTGGCTAGTTGACATGCTTGCCAGTGAATCATTTAAACTGATCACCTAGGATCCTGGTTCCCCTCCTGGACAGATGCAGACCATCACACCAGTATAGGCCTACATCACTCCAGGTGGATCCCCAGTCCCCAGTGAAGCCAAATCCCTGAGATTTGCTACAGTTTTTCAACCACTGATTGAATCCCATGGTGTGGAGCACCCTAGCCTCATCCATGGCATAGACAAGTAGCACCCCCGAGAAGGTTACCATGTGTACTACTTCTCTAGGGCCCCTGCCCAACTCCACAGACTCTTCCTGCACTGCTGTGAAACCCTTTCTCAGCCAGGTCATTTGTCCCTAGGTGGACAATGACACCAGCTCCCTCCCCTGTGCAGCTGCTCCAGTGAACTTGAGGTTTCGCTCCCTGTCCCTCAAAGCCATGGCGCCAGGCAGGCACCTTACCTCCCTCTTCCCTTCCTCCCAAAGTTATACACCCCTAACAATGGAGTCCCTCACCAGAAGTTGTTTCCTTCCCCTGTGGCATCCCATGCCACCCTCCTGTGGGTCTCCTTTGTGGAGGTTCCCAGCATCTTCCTTGGTCTCCACTGTGGGTACCTCCATAGAGGAACCACAGTTTGCCAGAATGGCATATGAATTGTGGAGAGGTACAACTGGAGGGATTCACCTCTGTTCTAAAACACTCACCCTCCCTGAGCCCACTGTGGTCCATCCGCTCCTCTTTCTTGCCAAACTCTGAGGCAATGGCAGTGGCCTTGGTGGTCCCTGGGTGGGAGAGGAGGTCCCCCAAATCCTGGCCAACTCAGCCTGGAGATGAGTAACCTCCTCCCTCAGCCCAGAGAGGTGCCTGCAGATGGGACAACACCGCATCCTCCAGAATGTCTCCCGGAAGACTGCTGCTCCACAGCCACTGCACTGCACCACTCCCATCATGTCTTATTTCTGGCCCCTTAACTGTTGTTTGGAATACTTACTCTTTCCTCCATTTATTTTTTTTCTCCCTACTTACTTACTGCCTCTTTGCCCTTTAACCTCCTGATCTTCCTGTTCTGAGACAAGAAGTTCCTATATTTCTCAGTAGTCTCCGTGCTTGCTCAGAATTAGACCTCTAGCATCTGGGGGATGGAGAGCTACTCTTTTCCTTCTAGGATGGTGAGTCTTTTGAGGCTCGGTGATCACTCATCTTCTGCTCCCAAACAGTTGTCAGTCAAATCCTATGCCTATAAAAGTAGAACTGGCTTAGGGTGCGGGGGTGGAGGGGAAGGAAGGAGGACAATATAGTCCCAGTAGAGAAGTACAGTTATAAGAGCAGCTCCTTCTTCTTGGTGTTCTCTGCCTGTTCTCTGGCAGAAGCTTTCTAGGGCAGTTTTTAAATCTGGCTTTAACCTGGCTTCCTTCTAGATAAGCCAGGCCCTCTACTTCACAGCTCTTTCTACACTTAGTTAATTGCACAGATAACAATTTCCTTCAGCCACCTGAGACAAACACCTAGATAACTGCACAGATAACAATTCACTTCAACCAACTCAAATGCATTAACTTTTCTGTTAGTTTGTTTTATTTAGTTTTTACCCTAAATTGAAGGTCACAGTAATAGAGTTCTAGTTCTTTAGTCCTAGTAGAGAAGTACAGTGGAGTACCAAGTGGATTATGTTTTTTTTAAGTTTGTTTTATTCAATGAACTACAG
Organism: Neoceratodus forsteri; assembly: GCA_016271365.2. Lineage (NCBI taxonomy): Eukaryota > Metazoa > Chordata > Ceratodontiformes > Ceratodontidae > Neoceratodus > Neoceratodus forsteri. The sequence continues at coordinate 50,247,359 of CM028137.1, forward strand.
CATGGAATCAAAACTGAGCTCTAACTCTGGTGCACATAAACTGCACATGGCAAAGATCTTCTGGTATGTATCCTGTTGCTGTGTAACCGTGTGATTTTGATCTGCAGATCATATGATGCAGTGACAGCACTGAATGACTCCGCTAGTTTGCAAAATCCAATCAACTCCACCAGCGAAGTTGTCAATTTGCAAATTTGCAAAGTTGTCAGTACCTCAAAATGTGACACTGCAAAGTATTAATAACTTTGTGAAGTTGCAGAACATCATGAAGTTATTGTCAATTTTTTCACCCACTAAACTGATCATTACAAAAATTGCAGGATCAAGATCTGGGAATCAACTCTGTGCATGTTACATTTCAGGTGCACCTGCTTATCTATCTATGTGTTTATCTATCTATCTATCTATCTATCTATCTGTCTGTCTGTCTGTCTGTCTGTCTACCTGTCTGTCTGTCTACCTGTCTACCTATCTGTCTGTCTGTCTGCCTGTGTTTGTCTGTCTGCCTGTGTCCGTCTGTCTATCCATCCGTCTGTCTGTCTCTCTGTCTGTCTAGCTCTATCTCTTGACTGATCTACCTGTCTGTCTGTCTGTCTGTCTACATCTAAAAATATAAGAGGAGTGGATGTTTTTAATTCTTGTTTAAAATGAATAGTTAAATTATTAACTTGTCTGCCACTTACTCTGTAACGAGGCTTTTCACACTGCTGTATCAGTGTGCATTGAAGGCATGAAGTTATGTTCAGATTTACAATCTGCATTCATGGGAGCATTGAAAGCCTTGGTGTCATCTTTAAAATTAGAAATCTTAGCACAGGGGCTAGAGAAGATGTGCCTGAAAAGATCTTGTTGCTTCAGCTTTAAATGAGTCCTTTTTAACAAGACTGAGGTTATCAGAGCCTGAAAGAACAGGATTCCTATCTTCTGTTTGCGCCACTGGAGCAAAGCTCAAGAATTTCCCATTGGACTCTTTCCTTTCTCACTTGCTAGGATTCTGGTCATCTATCTTAGGAGCCTGCTTCTTCCTTTCTTACTGCTTTATAGCTCCTTTTATTTTGGTAATTGAACATCTTGTACATGTTCACACATTATAGCACTTCTGTGAAAATAAACTGAAAAAATTAACTTTTGCAAGTGATTTTTAGAAAGAACATTGTCATAGCACAAGGCAAATGCTGTTACTGTCTGTCAAACATCTTGGAACATATGAACATATAAGCAGATTAAGGCCTTATGGCCCATCTAGTCTGCTTGATTCTGCAGCTCCCTATGTATTTACAGAGGGAACTGCCCCCACCGCATTCCCATTTTGACCTTCCCCCTTCTTTCTCTCTCTCCTGTCCCTCATTCCTCTTTGACCTGCAATTTTCCCCTCACCCTGTCCCAACCCCTCTTGAAGCTGTCCACTGGTTTTAGGGCTACAACCTTCACTAACAGCTCATTCCACTTACCCACCACCCATTCAGTGAAGACATACCTCATCACCCTCCTAAACATCCTCCCACTAGCTTTAGGCAGTGTCCCCTAGTGGTATTGTTGCTGGTAAGACTAAAGAGGCCCTCAGTGCCCTCTCTGTTACTACCCTTAAGGTACTTGAAAGTCTCAGTCATGTCTTCCCTCTTCCTTCTTTCCTCCACAGAGTACATGTTGAGCTCCTTGAGCCTCTCATCACAGGTGTTGCCCTCTTGGTCATGGATCCTCTTGGTTGCCCTTCTCTGGGCTGTCTGCAGAAAGCTGACATCCTTCTTAAGATATTTACACCAAAACTGTGCACTGTACTTCAGGTATGGTCATACCAGTGACCTGAACAGTGGAAGAGTAACCTCCATCTTTCTTGTTGTAATCCCCCTGGCTATTCAGCCCAGCATCTGATTTGCTTTGACTGCTGCTGTCTTGGAGTGTGCTGAGTGCTTCAGGTCACCCGCGATTATAACTCCCAGGCTTTTTTCCTCCTCTGACCTGGTTACCAGTACTCCACCCATCCAGTATTTGATACCCCAGATTCTTTGCCACCAGGTGCATAATTTTGCAATTTTTAGCATTGAACCCCAGTTGTCAGCTGCCACATCACCTTCCTGGCCTAGCCACATCCTGTCTGAGTTCCTGTCTCCCATCATCCAAGTCCACCTTCCCACAGTGCTTGGATTCATCTACAAAGACAGATTACACCAAGCTGAGCACTGACTACTGCAATGCTCTATACCTAGGGCTTCTGGGGGTGGACATCCACCTTCTGCAGCTGGTGCAGAATGTGGCAGCTAGGTTGTTGGTGGGCTTACCCTGATCTAGACATGTCATGTCTGTGCTCTGTGAGCTGCACTGGCTGCCAGTGCTGTGGAGGGTTACCTTAAAGGTTTGTTTTCTGACTTATAAGGCCCCACATGGACAATGACAGTGCTATTTTCAAGACCTCCTGTGTCCCTATTGCCTTCTCTGTCTGCTCTTTTCCACTGACAAGGGACTGCTAGAGGTTCTGAGGGTCCGTTTGAAGACCTCAGGGATGAGATCTTTTGCTTTTGTGTCCCAGATCCTGTGGAACTCTCTACCTCATCAAGTTAGAGAGTGCCTGTCCACTGAGACTTTTAAAACTGCCGTAAAAACTGTTTATTAGGTTTAGCATTTTTAGACCCTTATTAATTAGGTAATTGCTGCATATCTTAAATTTTAATTTGCTTTAGTATTGTTTTAGTTTTATTACTGTCTGGTTTTAATATTGTACAGTTACTTTGATAATTTTGAAAAGCGCCTTTTATAAATAAATATGACTTGATTTGACTTGAGCCCTTAGCATCTGCACTGGTCACAGGCCTTACCTCAGAGAATTCTCCCCCTGCTACCACCCTTTGGCTTTATCTTCTGACCCATTCTACAAACTTGGCCCCCACATCCATGTTCTCTAGCTTTCGGACAAGTCTTCTGAGATACCGAGTCAATGACCTTGCTGAAGTCCAGATATAGGACATCATTGGCCTGGCCCCTATCCACTGACCCAGTGACACAATCGAATAAGTCAATTAGGTTAGTCTGGCAGGATCTCCACGACACAAACCCATACTGCCTCTTATACTGGAGCCTATTTTCCTCCAGAAAGCTGATCAGTCTTTCCTACAAGATGGTCTCCATTAGCTTGTTCACTATTGAGGTCAGGCTGACTTGGTCTATAGTTTTCTGGTTTGTCCCTTTCTCTACCCTTATGGAGAAGCACCACACATGCCATTCTCTAGCCCTGGGGCACGTCTCTGGATTCCAGAGTGGTATCAAACAGATCTGCCAGGGGACCCACCAGAACCTTCATCAGTTTCCTAAGGACCCTTGGGTGCATGCTATTTGGTTGGGTGATTTGACCACCTTTAGGGTCCTTAGTCCCTTGAGTACCCTGTCTGCTTGAATTTTATCATCTGTGATTTCCCCTCTCTCAGTCCCCACCCCCCCTACTCCCTTGAGGTACTGGTCTATCCTTCACCTGAGTGAAGACTGAACAGCAGTACCCATTAACTACCTTCACATATTCTTCACTCCCATCTGCCTAACCTGCTTCCTGTTTCATCCTTACAGTCTCATCCTTTATGTTTCATTTCACCTTTATATACCTTAGGAAGGCCTTTTCACCCTCTTTTATGCCCTGGGTTAACTGTACCTCACTCTTGGCCATTGCCTTCCTTACTGCCCTGCTTGCCTCCCTTGACTTAGTGACATGGTCTACCTTATCCTCCTCCTTCTGAGTATGTTTGTTCTTCTAAAGGCTGTCTTTTTGTCCCCCACTACATTTGCCACTTCCTTACTGAACCAGCTGGGTGTTTTGTCCTTAGTTTCTTATTTTGGGTTCTGCCACACTCACTAGTGTCCTCAATCAATCCATTCTTTATTATGGTCCATTTCTGTTCTACATCCATCCCCATTCTGGTCCCAGAAAGATGTTTTGCAGAATGTCTCCCATCCTACCAATACTGCCCTCCAAAAGTCCTAGACCCTTGTTTTGGTCCTGAAAAGTCCTCTGCCCATGTCCGGGTAAAACCACACTATGTGGTTTTCGCTTCCTACTAGCGATGCATTCACCTTCAACTCCAGAACATGTGCACAGTTGGACGAGACCAGATGGAGAACAGCTGTCTCCCTAGTGAGATCCATGACCCCCTGGGTCAGCAAGGCACTCCGGAAAGCATCCACCAGCACATGTTCCTTAGTGCATTATGCAGCAGAGATTTTCCAGTCCACCACAGTTAGAGTAAAATCTCCCATTATTACTACCTCCCCTGCTTAATATGTCTACAATATGGGACCCAAATACTCTGTCTTGTTCCTCATTCTGGGAAGGTGGCCTGTAGACCACTCCATTCCTTATCTTCCTCCCTTTCATGGATTCAATCTGCACCTACAATGCTTCAGGTTTGCCCTCTGCATCATCCTGCCAAGTTCAAATTAGAATAATAATAATAATACTTTAATTTATTTTTGTGCCTTTTAAATATCAAGGCACATTCCAATAAGATAAAGAAGATAAAAATACAAAAAAACAATATTATAAAACAGACAAAAACAAATCAATGAACAGTAAAACCATATGGCTTTTCCCACAGGAAGGATTTCAAAGCCTGTTTAAAACTCCCCAGAGTCATGCACTCCCTGGTACAATGGGGTAGAGAGTTCCAAAGAGAAGGGGCTGCAAACATAAAAGCATGGGCACCAGCAGATTTTAACATCACCCTTGGAATCTCTAGCAACCCATCATTGGCTGAGCGGAGCGATCTCACAGGCTGATAAGGAATCAGGAGCTCTTTCAGGTAATCAGGGCCCAGATCGTGCAGGGCTTTAAAAGTCAGTAATCTGACTTTGAAGGTGATCCGCCACTGAACTGGCAGCCAGTGCAGTTCCCGCAGCGCCGGTCTAATATGGGAAGATCTAGGGGTACCCATCAACACCCAAGCTGTGGAATTCTGCACCAGCTGCAAGCGGTGGATATCAACCCCCAGAAGCCCAAAGTAAAGTGAGTTGCAGTAGTCTAGGTGTGAGGTCACAAAGGCATTGATCAAAGTTGGCAGATCACTGGACGGAACAAGGTGCTTGATCCTAGCAATGTTTCTTAGATGGTAGAAGGATGACTTAACCACCGCTGACACCTGGGATCGAAGAGTCAGCCCCACATCTAATATCATCCCCAGGTCTCACACCCATTCAGAGACCTGTAGCTCAACATCCCCAAAAAACAATCCAGATGGGGAGCTGGCACCAGGTCCCCCTATCCGGTGATCCAGATCCAATACCAACACCTCCGTCTTTACAGAGTTCAACTTCAGCCAGCTGGACCTCATCCAATCCTGGATTTCATTTAGGCAGCTGTTAAATACTGAGATAGCTCCTTCCTGGTCAGGTGCAAAGGACAGGTATAGCTGGGTATCATTCGCATAACAATGAAACCACAGCCCATACCATCTCACAATGTCTCCGAGGGGAAGCATGTACACTGCAAACAACATGGGGGGACAATATAGAGCCCTGAGGAACCCCACAAAATAGAGAGATGGGATCAGAGGAAAAAACCCTGACACCACACTCTGGGTTCTTCCAGTGAGGTATGAAGTGAACAGTCTGAAAACAATCCCAGAAAGCCCACAAATACATCTCAGGCACTCAAGTAGGACCCCATGGTCAACAATGTCAAAAGCTGATGACAGATCTAATAGTACCAAAATGAACCATTTTCTCTGGTCTCTCGCCATCAGGAGATCATTGAGCGCCCGAAGCAGCTCAGTCTCAGTACTATGCCTCTTTCGAAAACCTGATTGGAGAGGTACATAGATGCTATGGATGGTCAAATGGTTCTCCAACTGGTCTGCCACTACTTTCTCGATCACCTTCCCCACAAAGGGGAGGTTCGAGATAGGCCTGTAGTTGGCAAGACAGTCTGGGTCCAAATATGCTTTCTTCAACAAGGGTGTCACCACTGCCTCTTTCAAGGAACAGAGATATTCACCCGAGTCAAGGGAACACCAGACTGTCTGTGCTAGAACCAGGAAAATGGAATCCCCACACCCCAAAATTAGGGAATTAGGGCCTGGATCTAAACTACAGCAGGTAGGGCACAACCCTTGGACAATCTGCATAACATCCACAATTTCCAGGTGGTCGAAGGTACTCCAGGAAAACGAAGGGGTGGTGACCAGGTCCTGACCAATAACAACCCGCATAGAATGTGTCAAATGGATCTCTGACCTAATGTCAGCCACCTTATCAGCAAAGAACCGAGCACGCTCATCACACTGTAATTGTGAAAATGCTCTATGGTGCTGTAGACAGGTTGGGTTGCACAATCTGTCCACAGTTCTGAACAGCTGAGCTGGTCGGTTCTGAGTGGCAGAAATTTCCCCGGACAGGAACTCTGCCTTCTTATGAGAGATTTCTGACTGATAGAATTGATAATGTTCTAACAGTCTAAGGTGGTCGGCATCCAGGCCAGATTTCTGCCAACAATGTTCTAACCTGTGTCCAAGTCGCAGCAACTCCCTCAAGGCCCCATCAAACCATGGAGCCCAAGGTCAAAGGGAGAGAGGAGACACACAAACTGGAGCAATATGTTCCAGGGCAGAGGTGATGGCATTATTATAGGTCACCACCAGCACCTCTGGATCACTGCAATGCACAGGGAATTGTGATAGGTCAAGGACCGCAGCAAGGACATTGGAGGAAATAATCTGCAAAGGGCAGTACTTGAGCATCTCCACAGGGGTTGGCCTACAAGGTGGGATGCCAAAATTGAATCTCACAGTGTAGTTATTGGACCAACTGACTGGTTCCACCTCCACATCAGAAGCCTCGATCCCCAGGAGGAAGATCAAATCAAGAGAAAGGCCACCTTTGTATGTAGCAGTGGTAACCACCTGTGTTAGGCCCAATGAATCCATTAACTAGAGTAAGTGTTGTCCAAATTGTGAGAGTTCATCGTCGATCCATACATTAAAGTCACCCAGGACCGTCAGCCTGGGAGACTTAAAAGCCATGTCGACAACGAAGTCCGCTACTTCCTTAAGGAATTACTTCTCATCTCCAGGTGGACAGTAGATGAGAGCAATTCGATAGCCCACACCTGCTACAACAGCACATTCAAAAGAGATGGTCTCCTCAACTGGAACACTAGTGAGTGCCAATTCGGATTTTAAAACAGACCGCAACCCCCCCCATGCACTCCAACCTCAGGCGATGTATCACTGTATACCCGGCTGGAATTGTGGCCTCCAATATATTCCAATAGGAATTACCCCCTACTTTAGATAAAATTCTGATCCCTCCATCCTTTCTGTAAATTTTATTCCTGGGAATTGCTAGATCTCAGTCATGGTTTTTCATTGCCATGTCTCTGTAATGACCATTCTGTCCACCTCTCCTTCAGCAAACAATGACTGCAATTGCGCTATTTTATTTCTGAGACTTCTGACATTTAGGGACACCACCCTCTACCTCATCTTTGGACCCCCCGTGTTCCTTTCCTACCACTCCCTATCCCCCTCTTCCCTTGTCTCCATCCTTCCTCCCCCACATCTCCCATCCCTTCCCTCCTCTTGCTTTCCTGCTTGAGGAGGAAGCCTATTGGTCTTCAACATCAGGTACTAAGACTGCTGTGTATCATGCTACCCCCCCCCATCAGTTTCAATGTAGGTTTTTAGACATGAAGTCCTGCAGTTTTCCCTGAAGTTTTTCAGTTTTCCTTTCAGGACCCTGGTGCTCTTTTGACTTAAGTGTAAACTGTCTGATGCACACAGGTCCTTGTTATCCCTGGTTCCCTCCAACCACCAACAAACCTGTTCTCTTCTACCTTACACCACCCTCTAAGCCATTTGTTAAATTCAGCAGTCCTTACCGTTCTTGCCATACTGACCCTCATGACCAGAATCAGTTCCAAGAAGGATACCAACTTCCCTTCCTCCCTCCAGATTTTCCATAGCTCCTTGAACCTCTCTGGCACTACCCCTACCTCACACTCTGCAAGGTCATTTATACCCAGGTGCAGTGTGACATGGTGTTTTCCTCCTCCCTGTCCCACATGCTGTGCTACTAGAGGTCCCACCTGCTGTCTCTGCTGTCATACATTCTACCATCCTATGGTTTGGCCCTTCCCCCCATCTCACCCCCTTCACAATTGAATCCCTAAAGATCACTACCCTGCCCCCCCATCTTGGGTCCTCTCTCCCTTCAGTCCATATTGTTGCCCAGTCCTACCCACCTCCACCTTTCCCTCTTGTTTGTCCTGCTCTCCTTCCTGACCCTCTACAATAGCAATCCTCTTCTCCCCCTGCTGAGCCTCTCCTCCTTTTGGCATACCCCTTAGCCTTCTCTTCTGTCAATACTCCATCTGCCCCATCCATCCTATCCCCCTATGTCTATCCCATTATTCTCCCAAGCCCACTGACCCTTCCCTGCACCAACTACCTTCTCCTCCTGACTTGAACACTCCTCTACTCACCCCATCTTCCTGCTTACCCTGACTACCCCCCCCAGTTCCTGCTACTGTTCCCCTCTCACTGGCCTTTTTCTTCTCACCACTGTCTCAAATGACTCCCAGTCCAGTGGAAGGAATCTATTCCTCACCAGTAGCCCTTGAAATGTTTCCAAAGAACCCCAATCTATTTCTGCCTTTCCTCTCCCTCTTACTGTTATCCATTCCCCCTTCCTGGGCTTCCTCACCTGTTGGGTGAGGTGCATCCTGGGAACCCACCTAGTCTCTTTATCCCTCCTACCCCATTGCTTGGACCCTCTCCCTTCCTTGATTTCACTCTTGCCTACTCCACCTTATGTGCCTGTAAACCCTGTGGCCCCTCCACATCTCCCATCATTACTGTTTTATTCTCCCACCTCCAGTGGAACTAAAACTCTGTCACTCCACAAATGCCTTCAAACACAATATCAGGAGATATTTTTCTCCCATGTGCACCTGCTCATAGCCCTAATTTGGCTCACCTTCTGCACTCTTTTACCTTCACTCTCTGGTTATCAACCTCTTGCACTTACCCTCTCTTTCTAGCACTTGTAGTATGGTTAATCCACGTATACTAGTTATTAGATTGCACTTACATTTTTTGTTTCCCACTGTTATATTATTGTTAAACCCTCACTAAATGCTTAATGTCACCTTGTGTTTGTTAATTCACTAAGGTTAGCTCATGGTTTGCCCTGTAGACTATATTATCCTGATATAATAACTGGCCAGCAATTTTTTGAATTGGCTGACTGAGTTATAATTTGCCATTATAACCCGCGAGTTATAATGGCAAACACGAGCCAAGTCACTCAGACACAGCCACTCCCTCATTGGTTGTTCGTGTCCTGTGGGTGGGCTAAACTGTTTTTAAACATGGCGGCTCCTCAGTAGCTTAGCGAGCAGCTGCCAGAACGAGTTCTCCGCGCATTATCTTTTTAAAAACAAAGCAAAAAAACAGGCATATTAGGATAATGTTAATCCTTCCATTTGGAAAACGTAGCGCACAACATTTCCAACTCTCACTCTGCAGTTCGCTCTCTTGTTCGGTGGTCACACAGAACAGGAAGTGGCAAACGCAGGTAAGCTGCATCCTCAAAAGAAATCAAAATTAAAAAATTGCTAACCAGCAATTATAAATAATAAAGGATGGGGACGTTTTCTTAGCTTGGATTTAATGATTTCCCTCAGTGTAGGATGCTGTAATAAACCCTTTAGGCTTCGCCCTCGGGGTTTATGTAGCATCCCACACCTCGGGCAATCATTAAATCCTTGTTAAGAACACATCCCCATCCATTATTGTATATATGTTCCACTGAGTTTACGCTTTCATCTGTATTTATGTTGGTGGGTGGGATGGAGTATTTTCGATGAGTGAGGGGAGTAAGGTTTATTGGTGTGGCGGTTGTATGGATATAGTCATGATCTGTCAATTTATGACTGTGAGGAATGTTATGGTTACTATTCTCTAGCCAATTTATATGGCAGGTTCTCTTAAATGTGTTTCCTGGATATAAGGGGTGCCCGTTCAACAGTAAAGCATTATCAGGTCATTAAACATTTAAAGCATGTCAGGTGTAATATAGCTTTCATACTAGAGACTCACTTGCTCACCTTGGAGAGTCTTTTGTTCCATCATTCTTCAGTCGCAGAAGTATTTGCCATGGGTGTTAGCACTAACAGGGGTGGCATGGCAATTCTGATTTTCAGGGAACACATTTTCAGTTTGTACAGAGTATAGATGACCCTCACAGCTGCTTTATCTTGGTCTATGGAATTTTAGATCACACTGATATCCTTCTGGGAAGTGTGTATGGCCCTAACAAGGATGATCCAGCTGTTTTCATGGGGTTAAATTCTGTTTTAGCCCTGTTTATTAAGACTTCTCATGGTTATGGAGGGGGGATTGGAACCTCCCATTCACCCAAGTCTTAGACAGATCTAGGAGGGCCCTGGCTGTCCTCTATCCAGCTCAGCACTCCTTTAGAGATTTGGTAGACTCTGTTGGATTATGTGATCCCTGGTGCATTTTCTGACCCATTGTTAGGGATTTTATCTTTACTCTGCTGTGCATGGGACTCAATCCCAGACTGATTACATCTTAATTAATCAAGGTCTCTTGAGTGGGGTGCTGGGCTCAGGGACAGATCCCCAAGTTCTCTCTGAAAATTCACCAGCTTGGGTCCAGCTCACTTTAATGTCTTTTATACAGAAAGACATTACTTGGAAATTAAATAACCAACTTCTCAAAGATCAGTTTCTCATAGACAGAATTAAGGACCAAATCAATGTTTTCATTTCTCAAAATTGTGGCACTGAAGAGCATGTGGATGTTGTATGGTGTTCTTTTAAAAGTTTCATTAGAGGGGAATTTATCTGTTTAGCATCCAAGAGGAAATGCAATTGGGATAGGGAGGCCACAACCCTTCTGAAGCGTATAAGAGAATTGAAGAAAACCAAAATCATTGAGGAACGTGATTATAGTACTTAGGGACAAATATGTTGATTTATTAAGAGGCAAAGTGAAATATTTTATACTTAAAACTTGTTCCACTTATATTGATCAAGGAAAGAAGGCCAGACAGCTGATAGCATTCTGCCTTCAGAATCAGGAAGCTTCCTGGTTAATCTCCTCAATCCATTCTGTTCTGGATAAACTACTAAGGTATCTCTGAGGGACATAGCCAAGGAATTTGAGATGTATTATCGTTCTCTATATGGCCCTATGGTGGAGCCCCAAGACCCTTCAGAGGTTTACCAATATCTGTCAGGTATACCCTCCCATCCTTAGATACAGTTCAACAAGCCCATCTCCTGGAACCTATTTCTGATCAGGAGATATTGGTGGTGATTAACTCCCTAGCCCCTGACAAAGCCTCTGGACCTGATGATCTCTCCTCTAATTTGTACAAAATTTTCACTAAAGAGCTTCTTCCATTTTTACACCATCTGTTTCTTTTTATATATGAATCACGTATTGCTGACCAATCTCTCATGAAAGCTTCAATAGTGTTTCTTTTAAAACCCAGGAAGCCTCCTCATGCAGTTTCCAGTTACTGCCCGATATCTTTACTTAATTATGATATCAACATTTTATCTAAAGTATTGGCTTCAAGGATAAGTGTGGTCTGGGCTAGTCTTATTAGCAATGAGCAAGTTGGTTTCATATCCACTCACTCTTCAGTGGACCACTTGTGTAAACACTCTCATATTTTCACCACGTCCAGGGATTCGGAGGTACCTGCTGTTTTAGTTTCCCTGAATGTGGAGAAGGCATTCATAGAGTCAATTGAACATTCCTTTTGGCTTCTCTATAGGTGCTCGGATTCATCTCCCATGCTTTTCTCTGTTGGATTAAAGTGATATACTCCTTCCCTACTGCTAAACTTTACTACAATGTTTTTATTTCTCTTCCTTTCCTTTGCATTCTGGCACCCAACAAGGCTGCCCTCTCTCACCCTTGCTTTTTAATCTTTGCTTAGTACCCCATCTCATTAAACTTAAGAGTAACCCTAATTTATGTGGTGTGCAAGTGGGATCTCAAAATGTTAAATTATCCACATGTGCAGATGATATTTTGCTACATATTGTAAATCCCAAAGTATCTATCCTGATGGCACTGTCAACCATTTTGGAGTTCAGTAGATTTTCCAATTACAAGCTTACCATTGAAAAGATGGTAGTCATGCCCCTTAATGCTCAGGTCTTTAAACCTGATATTATTGCTCTAGGGCTCTCCTGGGAACCTAAGCAACTTAAGTACTTATAGTAGGTATTTTTCTTTCAAGGTCTCCATCCTGTATTAAAAAGTTCAATTTTGATGATTTGTTAGGGATCTTGCAGCAAAACTTGACTAAGTGGAGGGGACTTCCTTTGACTCTTCGGGGCAGAATCAGTATCATCAAAGTGAATAAGCTTCCCCATCTTTTGTACCCCTTAATATGGTTAATATAGGTCTTCCCCTCTCCTGGTTTCAGAAAGTGCACAGTATGGTGGCTGATTTTATCTGGAAGGGCCGACACCCAGGAAGGCATACCACAAGTTAGCAGCTCCTAAACAATATGGTGGCCTCCGTCTCTCAAATTTTTGGGTTTATTATTTTGCTAGTCATGCTAGCAAATATCTGCAGTGGATGGACCCAACTGAAGTGGGAGGTAATTTGGTTTACTCCCCCATTTGGCTTCAACCAGAAAAATAATTCATTAAGAGAACTGGACTCTCCCCACTGGTACTTTTGTTTTCCCCCCATGAAGACTTTCCTGTCATCTATCCATGATTCAGTAATTGGGACTTCACTCAGGGTGCACTTGCAATTGTGCTCATCCATGCACTACAAACCTTGTTATGATATCACTCAGCCTATTCTCAGAAACCCCAGTCGCAAAATTGAGGACAAGGTGATAGATTAGTTTGGGCTACCTCATGGAAATGGCCTTAAGGTGTACAGTCTACTCCACAATGGGGAATTGTTACCTGTCAGTCAATGCTTGTTGTCTTACACTTTAAATCTGGCTCTATCATCCAGTTGTATCAACTCCACCAGTGTTTACTGCAACAAATTTGGTACAACGCTGGCTACTGTTAACTACACAGAATTTCTGCAATCTGCTATTGCCATAGCCCAGCAACCACATGTGGTTTCTAAACTGTATTTACTTTTATTCTCCAAGATATACTCATAGCTAACCAGTGAATCTCCTTACTGGATTGCAGTCCCCTCAGTCTAATTTCGATTGGCCTAAAATCTTGTTAGATGTCTATACATGTATCTCTCAAGATAGGTCTTGCCTTTCTCAGTTTTATATTTTGAATAATCTACTTTAGGTCCACTAAGATATTTAAAATAGGTCAGCTGTAATCACTGGATTGCTCGCGTTGCAGGCAAACAGAAGGTACTTTATATCATATCTTTTGGGAGTGTCCCCTTGTGGATGCACTCTGGGAGTCCATCAAATACAGCATAGATCCATTACTGGGGGTAGAAGAACATTTCACACCAGAGAGCTATTTGATTAGTGATTATAGTCAGAGCTTGGTAACAGAATGGAGATACTGTATGCCATGGCTATGATTTCAATGTCTGTTAAGAGACTGGTTCTTTGTCATTGGTTGGATCAATCATTAATAACATACAGTGAATGGTTACAGGAATTTCTTGATAACCTCCATATTGAAAAATTAATAGCTTGCATCCATAACAGATTACCAAGGTATAATAAAAAGTGGAGCTAGTTGCATGCGCTTTACGCAGTTTAGTGTCTTTGAATGGGTCCCCTCCTTTTCTATTTATTATGGCACTATCTGAAGGTTATATTTAATTTATGTAGATTGCTTGGAATATTCTTCACTCATTTTTGTTCGTTGTTTGGTGTATTACTTATATCACTACCACAGGTTTAGGGGGTGGTGGGTGGGATGGGGGTTGTATGTTTGTTAAACAAGTTGGTGGGAGGGTTTTTTTCTGGGGTTTGAATGTATGGTTGATGTATTGTTCATTGTTTGTTTGATGCCATAATCTTAATGAAGCATATTTAATTAAAAAAATATTTTCTTCCCTCCCTTTACACTTTCTTACCCTTCACCAATCAGCATGGACTGCAGCCTGTGGTCCACCCTGCAGATTCCCTGCTAGTGCTTCAGACACCACTTAGGTGGATGCCGCACTCTTACTTCATGGCACTCACACTTCATCATCACTTGAACCTCTGAGTAATTTATATTGAACTGCAGCCATGCTATTGGCCAACTGCAGTCATGTGATCAACACACCCCACAAATGAAACCGAAAATCAGCATTCAAACTACAACCCCTCCTTATGTAATAATCTTAAGTATCTGATGTCTCTGAAACTTGTACTTTTTATTACTTTTTAAAACATTCTGTCCTTGAATTTTCTTCTTCCAGATCCTACGCTCAGTCTGCAGTGAATCCTGCCCTCTTGGATCTAGGAAAGCCTCCCGCAGGGGAGAGCCAATCTGCTGTTTTGACTGCATCCCATGTTCCAAGGGGGAGATTGCCAATGAAACTGGTAAACAAAATCTTTGAAAGAATATTCAGTACTTACTTTAAATGTTTAGACTTATTTTAGAAGATTTAACTCATAGTGGTCACGTATATCTTATTATTTACCATTGAATGTTGCAGGAATTTTGATAATTATTTCTAGAGAAAATTTTGAGAGAAAATAATATATAAAGCCATTACATTAATGAGCTCAGTCTGAGTCCTCTGTCTCAGCCAGCTTACAATCACTCAGTACTGTTACCTGATCCTCCAGCACCACTACTTTTTCTAAAGAGCCATGAAGAATCTCAGCAGGAAGTGCACTCACTGTATTTATTTTATTTTGCAGTTATTTTACCCAGGATAACCCAACTAAGATACAGCATTCCTTTTTCAGAGGGATCCTACTTTTACCCAGCTGTACATCAGGGATAACTAAAGCACAGGGTGGAGTTAAAGTTACTTGTTCAAAGTCATACTGTGAATACCTGGTTCAGGTGTGATTTGAAACTTTTTTCCCCGATTCCCAAAACTGTGCTTTAAACATTAGACCCCACTGCCTCCCCTTGTCTTAACCCAAAGTTCAGTTTCATTATCTTTTACATAACACACCACTTGCAGCATTAAGGCCAATGTTGTTGTTCATACACCCTACTAATCCTCAAACTTTCCCACAGCTGCTGTTCTGGCAGTGTGTTCTTTTTGGGGTGTAACTAATGTCCCTGCCTTTCACCCAATAAAATTTTTTTAATAACTAGTGACCCCCTTTATCCCACAGATTAGCAGAGTGATCAAACCTTGTAACATCTGGGTATGACAGCATACCTTAATATTACAACATTTGTAGTGGTCATGCTTCATATTCCATTTGTTGTTTGTAGCAATCATGCCCCATTTTTTTTGGCAGATGAGTAACAGGAATCTTCACTCATGCACCTATGTCCCTGTGTTGCTAAAATGAGTACCAGTACCAGTGGCAGTACCAGAGTTTGTATAGTACAGTATCACTAGTCTCTGTAACCTTCTAGAAAAGACCTCCCCCACTGCACTATTTTCTTGCTGCTGACTGCTCGGAGTCAAAGGAGTTAAGGTAAAGTTACAGTGTCAGCCAGTTTGTTAATTTTTACTTTTTTAGGAGACACACTATCCCTTGGCGTTCCAATGTGGTAGCACGTTCACATGTCAAGGTGGCAGAACAGCAACAGTAAACTCGTTCATAGATGAGTTTAAAATTTATCTTGCACTATCAGGCTGAACTTCTTTCTAACAGTAGTCAGGGAGCTGAACATTGTAATGTCACTCCCATTTTACAATGAGAACTGTACCTCTGCTAAATATTGTTATTGCAATCTCCTGGTTGAATGCCTGAGATGCAGAGAAGACAAAGAATAGCTCAACCAAACATTGTTATCAGGGATAATGGACTGAAGGAAAGTGGAGACAGTCAGGGTTCATGAAATCTCACTGAAATGGGAGGGTCTAAGAATCATTTAGGAGGTTTGAGATTTTGCTTTTAAAAACACATCTCACATTTAATTTGCTAGCTTTCCCAGTTGAGAAATTTAACACATGTGATTCATTATGTTGAGCAAGCCAAAAAATCACAGACTCCTCCAACTGTTACAGAATAAAAAATTGGGAAATGAAATGACAGAGAAAGTGATTCCATCTCTCTCTTCATCACCATGGGGGTGGGGTGGGTGGGGAGAGAAAGACCAGAACTCCTGTTGTAAAATGAAACTTGCTGCTCTGAATGTTTAAATAGGGCACTCCAAGCAGCAGGTTCTGTCTATCTGACACACACACACTCACACATACTGAAAGTGAAAAGGCTTTTCAAATGCTGAATGCAGCATGTCTGGAAGCTGCTCAAAAAGCCCATAATGACCCTGCTTCATCAGCTAGCTGTGGATAAAAGACATTGAGATTGGGTAGTTATTTCACTGACCTAGTTAAGGCTCAGGCAACCAGCCTCCATAGATACTCCAATTCTGGGTTTGGGCCACTTATCCTGTACTTCTACAGTTAATTTTACTGTGATTGTGGAAACAGTTGAGGGAGAGGAAGAGATAGAGAGTGAGCATTGTACTGGTGAGGGTAATGTTTTGCAAACAGTAAAGGGATATTTTTTTTCAAAGCAGAATGATTTTAACACAAATAATAATTAAAAACTCTGAAAGGATTTTAAACCAAACCTAAAGAAATCCTATTTCCATGATAGCTGTGCAGACATCCTGTGACATGAGGGTGGTGTGGTGACTCTTCTAGGTGTTCCCTTCATCAGACCTGTCTTCTGTCACAGGATGTCTGAACAGCTGGTGTGGAAGTAGGATTTCTTCCAGTTTACTTTAAAATCCTTTCAGAGTTTTATGCAGACTACCTTAATATCATTTGAGTTGAAATCACTCCGTCTTTGAAAAAAAATATCCGTTTACTTTTTGCAAAAGGGTACCCTTACCAGTCATATGCTCACTCTCTATCTCTCCCCCTCCTCTCTGCTGCTCCCATGATTACAGTAGGATAAAGTGCAGACATACAGCATAAGTGGCCCGAATCCAGGAATGGTGTATCTACAGAGGATGGCTGCCTGATCCTCAACTAGGTTAGTTAAATTACTACCACCTCTAAATGTCTTTCATCCACAACTAGCAGATGGAGCAGTGTAATTATTATTGTTTCTTCACCAGCTATCCTACATGCTGCATTTAGCAATTGAAAATCCTTTTTGTTTTCTATTTGTATGAGTGTGCATGTGCATGTCTGAGAGAGAGAGAGAAACTGCTGCATGGAGTGCCTTATTTTTTTCCTTTCCAGAGTAGGAGGTTTCATTTTACAGCAAGAGCTCTATCCCCCCCCCCAATAGTGATGAGGAGATGGAATCACTTACTACAGTATGTATGCCAATCCCAACCTTGCGTGCTGCAGAGCTGGTGATACTGCCATGCTATCACTGCAAAAGCCTACATGGGGAAAAAAGGAATAAGTACTGTACTACTGAAAAAAAAAATCTGGTTACCCTCGCTGGTTCAATGGTCTGTACCCTGCCATGCAAATTGCCAGCATGATCATACTCGCCCCTTCATGTTGGCACTCTGTCTTTGAAAAAAGGCACAAAACAACATGTTAACTACTTACAAAAAGAAAAATACTTTACTGTTGCCAGTTTGATGTTCCCCCTGCCCTCCACCTGCCCAATCACATCTATCTCCACAAGCAGGCACTAGCCAATCCCATGTGAATCACTGTTCTGCTCATCTTTCTCACCCCATCCAACATCATGTTGTGGCTGTACTGGCTCTAGCTAGAGTTTGTTATTATTGCTGCATAGTTTTAACACTGAACTACATGAAAATACAAATTCACAATTTCATAGGGATCCTTTTGAAAAGTTGTTAGACAATTATTCTTTTATTTACTAAGCAGAGCAGTAAGTGAATACTTGCTTCTTCTGGTGGTTAGTCTTTTCTGCTTTGTGACATAGCTGCAGCTGCCAGAAGAGGTGGTGGTGGCTAAGACAGTTGGAGCTTTCAAAAAGGCCTGGGACAAACACAGAGGGAAGCAATTGCACCAAGGCTGGGAAGGGAGAAGGGATAAGGGATGAGGGTGGGGGAGGGGGAGCAAGGGGCACTGGTGTAAAGCCAGAACCCAGCAACAATACGAGCAGACTAGACAGACCAGGTGGTCTCCTTCTGCTGTCAACTTTCTTATGTTCTTTTAACCTCAGGTACAAGACATCCTAATTTAGCTAAGCCCTGTCAGTATTTGTATTATAAGAGCAGATAGACAGACAGACAGATAGATCAGACAGATAGAGAAAGATAGATAGATAGGTGGATATCCGCATTCATACAAGATAGATAGATGAATAGATAGATAGATGGATACTGTAGATAGATACTGTAGATAGATAGATAGATAGATAGATAGATAGATAGATAGATAGATAAACGGACAAACAGACAGACATAAGGAGGCTACATACAGTACATGAATATAACCAACATATTGCATGCCAGTCTTACAGGCAGTGCTCATATTGTAATGCAGTATTTCTATCATAAAGCAGTTAACTTAAACTAACCTACATATACCTGCATGCTATGAAGCAGCTATTTCCTAAAACAGTAACTAACAGTGGCCTATAATCTAAGTTACTCAGACTTTGCATGAAAGGCTTTTCAATGCTAGAAGCATGGAGTGTATCCAATTTCTTACCACTCCTTCGCCTTGTCCACACCCCGGTGCAAATGTCCCCTAAGACTAGTACACAGCAGCCATGTTCCAGTGAGCGTGTCCATTCTGTCTTAACTTGCCAAAAGTCTGGGATTTTTTTCTTGAATCAAAAGTCTTTATTTTCAATTAAATATACTTACAAAATATAAACTAATAACATTTAGAAATTTGACACATACATACATATCTGACATATCAACTCTCTATACTCTAAAAAAATCAGGGGCAAAATAACATAGTGTAACAATACCTATTAAAATTAATTTTGGGCCAACCTGGGATAATTCTTGAGTGAAACTATTAAGTGTGCTCATCTGCTGATGTCCTATTACATAGCAAGGCAATGTAAGGGGAGCAGGTTCTTTCAAAGGCATCAAATCTGTTGGTGACAACCAAAGCAAATCTTTCATTATTAGCAAATAAACTTAAATTAGTGTATCACTCAGTTAAAGAAGGAGGCAAGGGAGATTTCCAATATGATAGTAATAATCATTTCAGGACTGGCACAGCTGATAGGACCCAATATTTCTTATGGTTACTTATGAAAGGGACTTGTTAACCAATACCCAAGATCATGAACTTATAACACATACCAGCACCCATTCTCGTTAAAATCAACCTACCTAATTGATCCAATTCCTTGTGTTCAGGTAGAATATGGTCTGAAGACAGAAGGGAGTCTTGTAACCCTCATCTGAACTGCAAATACTTTCCAAATTGAAACCTGTGTAACTTAAATCTGGCCCTTACCTCTGTAAAGGAAAGCAGTGTCCTATTTTATTTTTCTATTAAATCTTCTACATTTGTTACTTCAGCCTGTAACAGTCAAAATCCACTAGGGACTTCTTCCCAGACAGGATAGTTTCATTATTCAAAATTGTGACTAGAGCAGTTGGAAATTTCTGAATGTTAAGAATGTTTTCAATTTTATTAATTACACTTATAAAGGATGCAATAAATGGATTGTCTGTATGTTTCTTCAGAATGGGGATGAATAGATAGAGTCTGAAGGCGGGGATAACAACTTTTCAACTGTGAACCACAGCGGAGCTTCTTCATAATCCACTACAGTCATATATCTGACTGCCTGCTTGTACAGACAGGCTATATGATATTTTTCTCTATGCTGTAGTGCAAATTCACCATTTGACCAAGGACACCTAAGTTTCTTCAAAGATAACCTGGGAGCCTTATTGTCCCAGAGAAATTTTCTAATCAAACTGTATATTCATTTAAAAGTATTCTTATGAATCCTAAAGTTGATATTCTGGAAAACATAAAACAGTTTAGGGGCAACAATTAACTTGACAGCATGTGTCGTATCCCAAAGGGATAGATTTAAACATTGCCACTTCAGGAGATCAAATTCAAGGTCTTTTAATAGGGGTCTTACTGTATATTGAAATCAGTTTGCTTACTGACACCTCTAGGGATTTTAAGGCAAAGGTAAATTATGTGTTTTTTACATTGCACCTTAAAGTCTAAGCCTCCAAGACTGATTGTGTACGCAGGGTGTAGAGCAATAGCCATCACTTGTGTTTTACTGCAGTTTATGCGTAATCCAGGAAATTGAGCAAATTCTTCAAGTATTCTGTTTAGCTAATTATACGAGTCACCAGGATTACTAAGGGGGAATAAGATATCATTGGCATATGCAAATACTTTGTTGGGTAGCTTATTTATCTTAATTCTCTAATTTTTGTAGATTCCAGTATTTTCCTTATCAGAGGCTCTATATATAAGATAAATAGGTATGAGGAGAGTGGGCAGCCTTGTCTGATTCCTCTGAAGAGCCTAAAGGGCTCTGAAACCACACTGTTTGTGATTACCCATTCAAGGGAATTGCCATAGAGAATTTTAATCCAGGTGATTTGCTGGACCCCTACATTCATGCATGCCAGTACATTATATAGGTACTCCCATTCTAAACAATTGAGCACTTTGCAGAAGTCTATGGCCATAATTACTGATGGAGTTTTTTGCTTGGAGGCTGCCCATATGTTGTTCAGTAGCCATTGCACATTTTCAATGCCTGATCTCCCAGGGACAAAACCTACTTGCTCTTTACCTATTTGCTGAGTGATGTTTTCCCACAGATAGACCATCTGGACCAGGTGATTTATTTGAGGGCAGCTCTTTAATGGCAACAGACATTTCTTCAAGGGAGATATGCTTGTTCAGAGCCTTCATTTCAAAGTTTGAGAGACTTGGTATCCTATCTGGTTTTAGTAAATCTTCTATATTACCACCTGATGGGACTACATCACCTTTATATAGGTTTCTACATAAATCCGGGAATACATCATTGATCTCTTTATTGGTAACCACAGTACCATTATGCTTGGTTTGAATTCCTGCTATACCATTTGTGCTCTGTTTCATTCTCTGCCTGTATGCTAGTAATGTCCCTGACTTCTCCCCCATCTCCCATTATACTTGCCTGGTTCTGAATAAGGTATATGCAGCTTTCACTGAGTAAATCTTAATTATGTCCTATTTCAAGGGAGTGATTTGAAATTAAAGTTCAGCATCAGACACATACTGTCATTTAAAGTTTTGTTCTAAGGTATGCAGTTCCTTTTCCTATTTCATTAACTTTTTCTGGGCCTCTTTCTTTTTAAAAACTGAGATGCTGATAATTTGTCTCCTAATGAAAGTCTTAAAGGCACCACATAGGCATGTTTAGGACATTTGTCCATTGTCATTAGGCTGAAAATAGTCAGCAATTTCCTCCCCTAACCACATTTCAGACTTTTTATTATTAAACACTGATATATTAAGCCTCTACCTCCTAGTTTTAGGTTACTCAGTGCCAGTTGAAATTGATAGCTTTAAAGTGGCGTGATCTGAAATAATGATGTCATTCAAAGATGCATTACTAATACTGTCAGTAAGATTCTTAGAAACCCTAAAGTAATCAGTTCTGCTATAAGAATTGTGCCTTGCAGAATAAAAGGAAGAGTCCCTATCTGAAGGATATAACAGCCTCCAGGTGTCCACTCAATTTAAACCCTCCAACATCTTTCAGAGTGCTCTTCTTGACTTAGATCTTCTTAAGGGAGGAGAGGTTCTGTATCTGCCAAGAAGGGAATCTACTGCTTTATTAAAGTCTCCACCCAAAATAATGTTGTTTTCTTTTATGGCACCCAGTTTTGTAGAGATAAGGTTAAAAAAATGAGTCTTGATTTACATTCCGGGCATCTTTATTACCAATAGCCACTTTACAGTCCTGTATTGTTCCAGTCAGACTTTGGTATCTGCCCTCTGCATCTGTAAAATGATCTGATTTAACAAAGATGGTTACCTTCTTGATCAGAATAGCGGTACCCCATAGTTTAGAATTAAGTACACTGTATAACACTTGTGAGACCCATGACCTAGATAGTTTTGATGCTTCATTAGCTAACAGGTATGTCTCTTGTAATAATGCAATATAAATATTGTTCTTGGAGAGATAGGATAGGACTTTTTTCCACTTGATGGGGTCCCTACTTCTTTCTCAATCCAGAAGCAGAAATTTAGATTGCTTAAGGCCATTTTGAGGGGAGTAAATAAATAAACATTCACTCACCAAGCAAACCACATAAAAGTTCTACAGTATTAGATAAAGCTAAAGAGAAACAAATTCAGACAGCACACTCCTGATCACTAAGTAATATCTCTATCTATAGTTACAGTATGTAATATTGCAATATTAGTACCTAGCTAGATATAACCTACAATGCAAACCTTAATATGCAAAATAACTTAAAAACATGGAAAAATTAATAGAACAGTTAAATAGTATGAGAACCAAAAGAAATACAGTAGGCAGCTCTATGAGATGAAAACCATTATGTACCAGAATATTAAGTTCCAAGGTGCCTGCAGTTGTAGCTACTATTATAACAGAGTGGTGAGTTGAATTTGCCAAGGCTCACCAACAAATAAGTTTATCAGTATGAGGACCTACATTCTGCAATAAGTCATCTGTGGCTTGTCTTATCAGGGAGGAACTACTAACTGAATGCAAACACAGTTTTGGATATAACAACCTGCAGGGATATCAAGCATACTATCAATTTGCTTCAATATGCAGAGTTATAGCGGTGGATCCATATCCTAGATGTCTTGTGTACAAATAAGGATAAGTAGTATGAAAGCAAACAAAAAAGAAATCTGAAAGGCAAGGTAGAATGAGAGAGAAGAATGAAGAAAAAAAGGGGAGGGGGAAGGGGGGAAGGTGCCCAGAGTCCAGACTTTCTGTCCCTTTCATTGAGAATAGAATCAAGGTCAGCAGCTATTACAAACTGCTTGAACAACTTCCTATATGACCAGTAGGTCAGAGTATAATCAATAAATCACCACCCGCATGGTGATCTTAAGTGACAACCATTCAACCTCAGACTTTATTTTTGACAGTTTTCCTCATTTCCACCAACTCTCCAAAGCAAGCTGAGTGCATAGAAACAACACAGGCTTGCAGACTCAATCAGCTGTAGATCCAGTAAAGCATGAAGGGCTAAGAATCAAATCCATATTGTTGCCTAGGAAGGGGAAAAAAGGGGGAGGAGGGAAGGGAAGTGGTTCAGAAGAAGGGAAGGGCTCAAATAGCCTAACTATAGAGATTAAGATGGTTCCTGGCATCAGAAAAGAAAGTCACATCACTAAGTACAGCCAGCAAGTTAAGCCATTCATTAGCCCTAGTGAGTGTAAGTATGGGGACACCTATTGTAGCCGCTTCACTGACTTGAAGCAGGATATACATGACCTTCAGCTTCTTACTTAAATGTTAAATAACCATACATATGAAGATCAAACAGCAAATCAACATTAAAGCAGGGGTATGGAAAAGGAATAAAACAGTCATGGCACATAGCATTCCACAGAATAAGCTGATCATAGGAGCGCTTTCTGATGACATGCAATTGTTCAACCTCTACTAGATGTAGGGTTAATGAGCTGAAGTCGGGCATAGAAAGAGTCATCCTACAGTAGGTAGAGGTTGATAGATTTATTTATTTAAGTCTTTGACTACCTGGTAGGTGCACTTATCCAGGGGACCATTTTCAGGCCCAGCCTGGGCCAATAATATAGCACAGGAGAATTAAATACAAAAATTTCATAGAGATACAATGGCACTGCAGTCAGAGCAGTTAATACAGGACAGTTTACACTGTGTTGGAAGAAAATCAGTAAATGTACTGCAGCTCACAATGAGTTGGGGATAGGGTAATGAAACACACAATGGAAAATAGCACAAAATGAGCAACAAAAAGAGAACATACCATAGAGATTCAACAGCCAAAAAGTGGCAGCCAGAAAGACACCAGTGATGACAGGTACAGAGAGTAAGCACAGACTACTATAAGAGGCAATACAAATATAAAACAAGTATAAGAGCTCAGTTGGTTGTTATGTAGGTGAGAATGGTAGCAAGTTGATAGAGCAGATGAATCATTTAGGAAAGAAACAGACAGTGCATACCACTAAAGCAGTCCTTCGATTGCACTTTCACTGTTGAGGACTTTTGCAGCTCCATGAGGCAAGAAGATGGACTTGATCCCTAGAAGGAGGGACAAAGAGCAAAACAACCAGTCACAGAGGACGTATCAAAGTGCCATTTCCTCCATGATGACAGGTGACTTCTTGGATGCTGTAACTGGGGATCTTCAAGGAGTTGTAGTCGCACTTGAGGAACTTTTTTCTTCTCTTCTCCAGCTTCTGTACATTGTGTTGGGGTTCACCTTGTACTTTTTTGGGGGAATTAAACCAAAAGGGACAATCTCTGTACTCACATCTTCTAGTAATGTGTTTCTCACCATTTCTGAAAACCAGAACCGGAATGAAAGTATTCCATGCAGTAGTTGCATAGGTATGTAGTTGTTTAAATTTTTCTACAAGGTCAGTTTCTTCAAAGAGTTCATGGCATGTTTATCTCATGTGCTTGAGCTTGATGTATGCTCGCACTGCATGTGATGCGAGTGATCCACAGGGCTATTTGAATTGTTAGCAGAATGTCTTTTAATTTTAACTGAACTGTTGCCATTACTAGGTGATCTTTTAGTAACAAGTCCCATACAGCCCCAGGGGAAAAGCAGTATCGTGGTGGTCCAGCAGCAGTTTGAGCTATCAATGTTGCAGGATATTTCATATAGTAAGGGAGAAATTCCCTCCTTAAAGCTTGCTTTACCTCTTGAAACTGTTCACGTTTGTCAACCACTTCCTTTGAGAAGTCTTGTAATAAAGAGATTATCTCCCCTCCTAAACTAGCCTTCCTTTTTCCCTGGCAGTCTGTAAGTTGTTTTTCTTGACTGAAACCTCAGTAAGTTAATTATGGGCCAAGGGCAGGCACCTGCCTGGGGTTTAGGAGTCAGAGAGTGGTGTGCCATCTTGATTTCCAATGGCCACTGCCACTGGTGTTGCAAACAGGTCCACAAAGAACTGTTGTAAAAAGGCTGCCATGCTATGCCCCTCAACACCTTCTGGCACTCCATACAAGTCTTATATTAATCCTCCTGCCTCTGTTCTCTATACTGTCCACCATACTCAGTAAATATTGAATTTGTCTTGTGTGCAAATTTTGTAAATCCTGGCCTTCATACATTATAATTTCCATGTCTGTTAACCTTGTCTCATTTATCTCCAGCCGATCTTTGTATTCTTTATTGTTCTGCTGTATTTTGTTCATTGTCTGTTTGAGATCATTAATGTGCAGTTGGATGTTAACAAGAATATGATGGATAGCTGTCAGATTGGAATACTCCTGTTCCAGTGAAGAGATTGCTGATCCCCCAGTGGATGGCTTGCCTTCTGGTATTCTGTTGTCTGAGTATCGCATCATGGCAGGTACAGTAGCTGGGCTGAGACAAGCGGTACTGATAAACACACGTGAACTGAACTTCAGAATTAAAAATTCCAAAATAGAAAAATGTTGGTATGTGAAGAGAGCTGGTGTCAGCACTGAGAAACTAGATCCATTTTAATAATTTGTTCTCAACTTTAAAATAAATAAATCATGAAAACAGTGAGCGGTGTCCAGCCGTTCATCAGTTATATGTCTATGCCATTACAGTGCTAAGTGCAAGCCGCCAAGTCTGGGATTTTTAAAATCTGTTTGCAGGGACGTTTTAGGAAAGATACCAGCTATGTAGTTTCTGGGGGACAAAAAGGGGAACAACAACCATTTGGTTGCCTTAGTAACAAGCCACAACTCAAGTGCTGCATGTTATGTAAAGTATACCAAGAAATAGTTATGTGGTTTTTAACAACGCTAACAGACACTACATGGGCATTTTCATTTAGCTGATTTTGTGGTTGGAGCTGAGATGTTATTCATCACATTGTGGTCTGTTGTTATCTCTGATGCCTCTTGGAGCACTCCTAAAAGCATTTTATAAATGTTCTGCAAAAGACATGATAGAGTTGATCTCAGCTTAACATTACATCGCTTGCCTGTATAATAGAAACTTCAGAGTACTTTGGCCTGGCTGGGTCAGGTCCTTATTCTCTGCTTTGGCCTGACTGGTCCAGGCCCTTGGTACTACTTCCCTGGAATTACCTGCACCAGTTTTTATAAAAAATAATACATAAGCGACTGTGTGTTTCTGGAGGTTTTTTTACACATCTTTGGTGTGTGAAGTCCACATAAACCTTTCAAGCTTCACTCTCAAGGTTTATGGGACATCATATGAACATACGAAGATATGAAGAAGCCAGCAGAAGAAGGTCCTTTGGTCTATCTAGTCTTCTCATATTGCAGGGTCCACAGCTTGAGCTACTGTCCCTGCCCCTTCCCCACTCCTACCATCCTCTCTACCCATGATTCTTACCTTCCCCTATGTTTATCCCAGATCTTGAAGCTAACCACCTTGTTCAACAAGACCACCTCTTCTGACAGCACATTCCATGTGTCCACCACCCTCTCTGTCAAAAAGTGCTTCTTGATCTCCCTCCTAAGCCTACCCCCTCCAGCTAAAGATTGTGCCTCCTCATTTTAAGGTTGCCACTCAGCTTAAAGAGACCCTCCTTATCCACCTTACTTATCCCTTTCAAGTACCTGAATGTCCCAATCATGTCCTCTCTCTCTCTTTCCTTTCCTCCAGGGATTACATGTTCAGTGACCTCAACATCTCCTCATATGCCTTACCCTGCTGACCCACTATCATCCTTGTAGCCCTCCTTTGGATCTTCTCCAACAGGTTAATGTACATTTTGAGGTGTGGGCACCAGTACTGAACTCCATGCACTAGATGTGCCCTCACCAGTAACCTGTACAAAGGTAGTATACCCTCCTCTCTCCTACTAATAATCCCCCTAGCTATGCATCCCATAGCTATGCATCTTGTTTGCCCTTGCTGCTGCTTTCTTCTACTGTATGGAGTGCTTCAGGTCACTATTGATCATGACTTCCAGGTCCTTTTCCTCTTCTGATGCAGATACATGGACTCCACCAAGGTAATACTCTGTCCAGGGAGTTTGGGCTCCAATGTGCATAACTTTGCATTTTGTGGCATTGAAGACAAGCTGCAAGATCCAAGACCACCTTCCCAGATTTTCCAGATCATCCTGTAGGTCCTGTATCCCTTCAACTGTGTCCACTCTCCTGCAGAGCTTGGTGTGATCTGTGAATAGGTACATAGTGCCCTTAATACCACCTCCAATGCCATTGATGAAGACATTGACCAACAAAGGCCCCAGAACTAAGTCCTGAGGGACTCCACTGGTGAGCTCTCTGGTGCCAGATAACTCTCCCCCAACAACTACCCCCTGGGTTCTGTCCTTCAGCCAGTTTTCCACCAATCAGGACATCTTATACCCAACCCCAAGATTCATCAACTTCCTGATCAACCTTTTGTGAGGCAGAGAGTCAAAGGCCTTGCTGAAATCCAGACAGAGGATGTCTACTGCTTGGCCCCTTTCTATTGTCTTAGTGACCCGGTCAAAGAAGTCAATCAGATTCATTTGACACAATCTCCTCCCCAGGAATCTGTGCTGCATCACATCCTGGAGACCATGCTCCTCTAGATATTCTACCAACCTTTCCTTAAGTGTAGTCTCTATGAGCTTGCACATGATAGGGATCAGACTGACTGCTTTGTAATTCCCTGGATCATCCTTGGGACAGCTTTTGTGGAAGGGCAACACAAGTGATGTTCTCCAGTCCTGTGGTACCATGCCTGACTCTAGTGAACTATTAAATAGGGCTGGAGATAGAAAGACTGCCAACACTGGCTACTTACTGAATGGTTAAATCATACCTATGAACTGTATATGCTGCAGTAGAAGAACTCCAAATGACTTTTTCCAGTCAAAAAAAGTGCTTCATTTTATTTAAGGTGTACAAAGTGAGAGATCTTCCTGCCCCTCCAAACACACATCCGAAATACCTCCTGATGCATTTCACTCCCCTGGGTGCTTAATCATAGGATAACGTATACTGCACACAGTACACAATAAATAGACCGAGATTTAAAGTGACAGTGCTTAAGTGTATAATGTAATATAAAAAATATATCATTAACTCACATTCAACCAAATTTTATAGAAAGGTTAAAAACATTATAAATATGGTTATCCCATAGTTAGACCTTTTACAGTCACATAAATACCATGAATACAAGGGCCTACCCTGATTGTTACGTAAGTACTCCAACCCAAGTGTTACCACTCTGGAAAGTCCACTAATAGTGTCCTCTATTTAAAGTTAGTTTCCCGCAAGGATCCACAATAGTGATATGATTCCAGTTTCCTCAGTAAGGACCTAAAAATAAGAAAATAAATATACAGAGAAAAACATTTTCAGGGTAATTTCATGCACATTTAACAACTATTATACGAGAGGCATCTCCCCTCAGCCAGCCAGGATTCAGAACTCATTTCCCCACAAACTGAAAACAATGCTCCAGAGTCGTTTATTCACCTAAACCCTACCCACAGTTGTTTAATGAAGCATTAGACACACCCACAGTCATTTAATCACCCCACGCACACACGTCAAAGAACAAAACAGTAAAAAATGCCATCATAACAGCTGTCACATCAGCATCTTCTAAAACATTAAAGAGCAGGTGCTTAGTAAGGGTGAATATATTAAAGAATGAAGGTTTGAGGCCTTTAGATGCTTCTGCAAACATTCAGTTTGTTTTTATTTGTTTCTGTGTATTTCTGTTATAAGTTTGGCCTTGGCTTATTGTACCTGCATTGCACAGTACTTGTCTCTCAGGACCTCCCTGTAAATGAGCTTGCTCAATGGAGTTTATTTCCTGCCAATAAACTTTGACCTGACTTTACTTACCTTTTCATCATTTTATTTGTATTTTGCCAACTGCTAGTGAAAAAAGAGTCCAATGGAATCCCTGCAGGATGATGTCAAAAAATCCTTACTGGCAAGGCTGCCAGTGTATTTCAATGGGAAACTACAAATCTGTTTTCAGATTTTTAAGGAGAAATACCACTTCCTGCCACCAAAATATTATATATTTAATAGAAATCTGTGATTTTTGATAACATGTGATATTTTGTTATACTTTAACAGGTGACATTTTCTTCATAACCAGATTTTACTTGGAAAGTAAAATCACTTGGTTAAACAATTGAAAAACAAAAGTAAAGAGAAGCTAATTATTGTATTCAAAAACATATAATCATACAGATGGAGCACTATAGTGCAAACATATAAAAGGCAAAGTTTGTTGATGAAGGTCACGTGATGCTAGCTTGCTGAGCAACAGCAGGGGCTCGGAGCTCCCTACTCCCACCAACTTCTTTTACTAAAATCAGCGATTTCTCGGTGGAAAGCTCCAACAATTTACAGCCCATCTGAAAGCCTACACTCCACTTATCGGCCTCAGGACGTTTTTCTAATCATACCCCTTGATTCCATAAGGGGATGGAAGTGGAGAAGAAACAGGCCGCAATTAGGCATACACCACCAGCCACTCCGGAAAAGCTGCCTACAAAGCCGAGGAATCAGCCCGGCTCAACCTCAGCCAAAATGAGCGACAAAATTCCTCCATCTAACCCTCTCATCAAGGAGAAATTCCTGCAGGAGCTGGCCCCATTGAAAGACGTGCTACAAAATATTACTTCAGACCTCAAGTCCATCCGAGGGGATCTTACCTCCCTCACCACGAGGGTGACTGACTCGGTGGCCAGAATTCATTCCCTAGAACAGCGGAACACCAAATCGGAATCGGAGTTGACCACACTAAATCAACAAATCAAGAAGCTATTACTAAAAACAGAAGACCTGGGGGTCGAAACCGGAGGAATAACTTACTTATCCTGGGTCTGCCAGAACTCGAGGAGGGAGCAGACCCCATCGCCTTTCTTCAAACATTTCTGGTTAAGATTGTGGGCCCTTCACCTCTCAACCACCAGTACCACCTGGAGAGGGCACATAGATCTCTGAGGCCCAGATCTCCGCCAGGTTCTCCCCCACGTCCAATCATCATGAAATTCCTCACTTATATAGAAAGGCAACACGTCTTTACAAAATCCCGTGAGCTACAAACCATCATGTGGGGACCAGCCAAACTTCGCATCGCCCAAGATCTCCCCAAAGAAACCAGGATGAAGAGATCTGCTTTCTACCCTGTCATCCAGAAGTTAATTGTGGCGAACATTCCCTTTCGTATGAACTATCTGGCTAACCTCAAGGTCACCATTGGAGACAACTCCCAAAACTATGACTCCGCGGACTTGGCCTACAAAGACCTCTCTGTTAAGCTTCCCAACCTCTTTAAAGCAAATGGCTGAACTTTCCAATCCCAGTTCCAGTTTTAAGGCGAGGCCTTAAGTTGTTCCAGCATAGATTTAGTGCCCTTGAGGTTTTTTTTTCTTTTTATTACTACTCCCTTTTTGCACCTGCTTGTATTACCTGGATGGTCATTTTCGTAGCGCTATGGTGGGTAGAGGTCTCCGGCGGATCGAGCGAAGGCTGGGGTAAGCCGTGATGCTTCTACCTCTTGTTACCCACCCGGAACCAATTTGGAGTGGTTGCTGATTTCAGCCCTACTGTTTTCAGAGTAGGCTCATTCTGGTCCCTCCCCAAAATAGCTCCCTGGGGAAACAATCTGGATCATGGAGGTTATACCTCCACCTCGTGGCCCACTTTACCGATCTGCAGTCCTCTCCCTATAGCTCAATTCAGGAGGTGAGCAAACCCCATTTTTCAGGCCTTTATCTTTCCCTTTTTTTTTCTTTTCTGGAAACAAAAGAGACTTTTCTGCGATATCGCGACGTCCTATTTTAAGACCACTACTGCGTTGATGGGGGGGAGAGGGGGATCGCTCTGGTGCCCCTTGTGATTGCTGTAAGCTGCACTGCGAGATAGAAGAAGGGGGGTTTGCAAACCCAATCCCAGATATTGATTTACTTTTGCCCCATCCGGTCTGGATGAAAATCACCTTTGTGTTTTGGATTTCGGAGTCCTGGAGATCTTCTAATTTGAAGGGTCCTAATAGTACAGGACTCTTTGAGTTTGCAATAGGGACCTGGTTCTCAGGCTTTTACTGTAGCGTTCTTTCCCTTACAAATATTCAGGCTTGGAGCCAGGATGTATATAGTTGGTTTGATTTTTTCAAGGTATCTAAGGGGGGGTGCTGGGAAGGTTGACCTGTCTGCCTTTTCATATGTATGTTGCTAAGCCAGCTATGTTTTGCTTGGTCATCGCACTGCTACTTTTAACAGTCTCTTTATGGCAGACTATAGTGAATTGGGGTTTCGAGGTTCGAGTGTGCCTTTTCTTTTGGACCAGTGTTGGGGTTCTAGTAACTGTTTTGTTCTTATTCTGTATTTGAAATGGCTATAAATATTGTCAAATTGTATCATGGGCGTGTGTGGGCTCAGGAGAAGGTCAAGAACTCAAATATTTAATCATTGTGAGCTACTCCAAACTGATATTTTACTATTGCAAGAAACCCATTTAATTAACTCAGAGGCTAAATGGCTGTCCCGCTCTGGCTTCTCGCAGGTTTTCGTAGCAAGTGGGTCTAGCTCCAGCAGAGGTGTTGCTATACTCATTAAAAAATACATTATGTTCCTGGTCAATACAACAATATCTGATCCGGAAGGTAGATTTATATTGATCAAGGGCTTCCTTAATGGTGAGGATGTTGTTCTAGGCTCAGTCTATGGTCCACCAGGAGGGAGTTCTGATTTCTTTATGTCCCTAGCAAATAAAATAAGTACCCTACTTCCCTCCCAACTTATACTCGGAGAGGACTGGAATGTTTCACCATCTTACCTATTAGACAAAGACCCTCAATCAAACCACCCGCCTTCTTCATTTCAAAGGTCCCTGTCAGATTTCCTGCACATTTTAGGGCTATGTGACCCTTGGCGTCTCTCCGACCCTTCCCTTCGGTCCTTCTCTTTTTTCTCTCAACCCCATGGATCCTGGTCTAGAATAGACTATATCTTAATTAGTAAATCTCTTCTTCCCTGGACTACTCCAATCTGGTATCGAACCGATTGTACTCTCTGACCATGCAATCGTCTGGACAAGACTTTCCCCAGATCCGGCGTTCCAAAGAGACACAATCTGGAAGCTTAATACTCAACTCCTTAAGGACCCCTCTTAGTGACCCATACTAAGACCCTAATTTCTAATTTTCTAGAGGACAATCTGGGTTCTACCTCAAGATTCGATATCATCTGGTGCTCCCTAAAATGCTACCTAAGAGGCAAATTAATTAAATTAGCCTTGGCAAGGTAAAAAGCCAGACAATCCCGGGCCTCCCTGCTAATGAACAAAATCAAGGAACTTGAAAGCTCTCACTCCCCCTTTTTTCCTTTATCCTCCCTGGAAACCCTCTTGGCAGTCAAAAACCAATATACTGATCTCCTCAAAAAAAAAGCTGAATATTGCCTTCTCAAGACTCAAACCAGATACACTGAGCATGGCGAGAAAGCCGGGAGGCTTTTGGCCTTAAGACTCCATACTTTAGAAAGTTTCAGGCTAATCCCAGCCCTACAGTCTACTGCTGGTTCCACTAAAACCTCCCCCAGAGACATTGCGCAGATTTTTGAGAATTACTATAGGAATCTTTATAGTGTACCTCCATCTCCCGCCCCTCTCGCTGACATTTCTGCCTACCTAGTAGAGCTTGATATTCCCATCTTCTCCCTCTCAAAAGAAATACTGACCGCCCCATCTCACTTCCCGAAATAGAAAATGCCATTGTCTCATTGGCCCCAGATAAGGCTCCGGGTCCGGACGGGTTTCCTTCAAACTTCTATAAAGTATTTTCCAAAGAACTTGCCCCTGTACTACTCAAATTATACTATTACCTCTTCTCTTCTACCACTGTGGACCCTACGCTTCTTGAGGCTACCATCATTCTAATTCTTAAACCGGACAAAACTCCCACTGACCCAGTGAGCTACCGACCATATAGCTCCTAAACTGTGATATGAAAATTCTTTCTAAGGTCTTGGCCGAACGGATTAAGAAAATCTGGACCCATCTCCTTAGCCAAGAGCAGGTTGGATTTGTACATTCTCGGTCCCCAGCAGACCACCTCAGAACCCTTTCTCGTATTTCCCATCTCACCCAATCATCTCATCTCCCAATGGCCCTGATTCGTTAAGCCTTGGAAAGCGTTTGACAAGTTGATTGGTCCTTTCTCTGAGACTACGATGACTAAGATGGGCTTCGCAGCTTCCTTTCTCGAGTGGATCCAGGTACTATACAAATCCCCCTCGGCCAAGATCTATTGTAATGGGGTTTTTTATCCACTGTTTCAGCTCCATACTGGTACCAGACAAGGATGTCCTCTTTCACCTTTCTTGTTCAATTTATATCTCGAGCCTCTTCTCATCAAGCTTAAATCCTCCCCAGACATTCAAGGCTGCCGGGTGCACCAGCATGAACTAGTTCTCTCAGCCTATGCTGACGACATACTTCTGCATGTTACTCACCCTGCCTCCTCCCTAGAACATGCACTGTATCTAATTACTCAATACGGTAACCTCTCTCAATACAAACTGAATATTTCTAAATCTGAAATCTTCCCTTTAAACAGTCACACATGCAAACACGAACTTACTAAATTTGGTATGAGGTGGTCCTCTGAGTCGATCAAATATCTCGGTATTCATTTTACCTCAGACCTCTCTCTACTCAGAAAACTCAATTTAGATAACCTTAAGGCCCATATCCAACAAGATTTGCAAAGATGGACCACTCTCCCTATCTCCCTCTGGGGAAGGATCAATATTATCAAGATGAATGTTCTCCCCCGTATTTTCTATCCTCTTAATTTGCTAGGGCTTTGGCTACCGCTCTCTTACCTACAACGTTTCTTAATTTTCTCGAAGTTTATCTGGCAAGGGAAGGCAGCCATAGTTCATTTCTTAAGCCATCTCTCCCAAGAACAAAGGGGCCTCAGACTTCCAAATCTAATATTTACTACTGGGCTGCCCACTTCTCTAAGTTAGGTAGGTGGTTTTCAGCCCATCCTGAACCCTTTTCCCCGACTTGGCTTCAAATTGAAAAATTGATCATCTCGGAGACTAAATTGGATCCCTTTGCAATCTTCTATACTCCTCCCTCGGTGCTTTCACATTGGATACCTGACCAAACAATTCTCACTTCCCTTAAAGCTCTCACCCAATGTTTATACTTCCTAAAAATTTCTCCTAAACTAGACCTAGCGCAACCTATCACCCTTA
This sequence comes from Neoceratodus forsteri, assembly GCA_016271365.2. Classification (NCBI taxonomy): domain Eukaryota; kingdom Metazoa; phylum Chordata; order Ceratodontiformes; family Ceratodontidae; genus Neoceratodus; species Neoceratodus forsteri. The sequence continues at coordinate 50,281,720 of CM028137.1, forward strand.
ACCCTAATATCAAGCTGGGCAACTCGATGATTACCCCTGAGTGGCTCCCACAAATCAAAGAAACTAATTTAGAACACTATTATGACCAAGGTTCCCTCCTCTCATCACCAGACATTTTGTCTAAGTTTGGAATTCCCAGTAATAGGATTTTTCAGGTATACCAATTAAGGCATTTTATCACAGCGAAATTTGGTTCACAGGTTAGAGAACCCAAGGTTCAACCCTTTCTCTCTCACATCTTTACCCTCGCTTCTAAACCACATTCCATTTCGCAAATATACTCTTTCTTGACGGATTACAAATTCCCGAAACCAATTGAAGGATCTCGCATTTGGCTTTCTTTGCTCCCAGACTCCACCATCAACTGGGCCCATATTTGGAAAGATCTGCACAAATACCATACCCAAGACAAGCTTAGACTTACCCAATACTACGTTTTGAACAATACGTATTATACCCCTAAGAAGCTTTTCCGGTTCAAAAAACTAACTCTTTCCCTCTGCTCCAGGTGCTCACAGAATGAGGGGAACTCCCTACACATTTTTTGGTACTGCAACATGGTTGCCTCTCTGTGGTCTGCCATTCAACACAATCTCGACCCACTACTTGGCCTTACCAACCTTTTCACTCTCGAAATCTGCATTCTAGGTGACTACTCTGGCATAGACCGTTTAGAGCGCCGTTATCACATTAATTTGGTGTCTATTGTGGTCAAGAGACTCGTTCTTAAACATTGGACTGATCAGCTGACCTTGACCTATTCTGATTGGTTGACTGACCTTTCAGCCTACCTTAATATGGAAAGGCTGATAGCCAATTCACGTAATCGCATGGATTTGTTCCATAAAAAATTGGGTAAATTGTTTGCACTTTATTTGCACCAATGATCCCTGGCCTCCTCCCTATTGCCCATGATGGTTTTCTCTTTCCTCTCTCCCTTTCGCACTTGCTTTCTCGGATTTTGAAGACAGGACCGAGTTGCAATGCCCACGAACTCACTAACTCGATCTTTAGATACTTAGTTGCTTGGCACACTCTAGGAGGGTGGGGGTGGGCTTGGGGGTGTTAAATGTTTTTTTTTACTTTATACCATGTATGGATACCGAGCATAAGATATGCAATGCTTCTGTTTATGTTTGTTATATTAAAATCAATAAACTTGAATTTCAAAAAAAGTTTGTTGATGAAAGAGTATCAATTTCTTTTTAAAATTGTAGAAAAATATATATAGTTTCTTATTGAAATACACTGGGCTCAGCCAGTTGGTTGCACTTGCGGCCTTTATTATGACCGGGTTCAGGAATGGAGTCGGGTGTCAGAGGACCAGCCAGGAGGAGATGGCTTTGAGTGTCCCACAATGGCTGGCCATCTCCTGTGGGGAGGGAGGGTCCACGGCCCGGTGTCTACTGACCACTGGTGGAGGCCAGAGGCATGGCAGCACATCTGGTCCCACTATGTAGGGAGAGTGGTGGACATTGACCCTTGCCTTGATGTCCCAGACATCACTCTCTCAGGGGAGAAAACCAGGAAAAAATTAGTCTCTGGCTGACTGGATGATGGTTGTTGGTTCCCTGCTGCCACAAAGCCCTGAACTAGCCTTGTCCACCCCAGCAGCAGCACCCAGCCTCTGCATTTAAACATCCACAGAAGCTGGTTATTGGTTTGTATACTCTAACTCACTGAATGTTATCACTTAATTATACAACACCACCAAAATATGATGTGACCAGTACTTATTTCACAAGAACTGAATTTGTCCTAAATTGGGAGAGGGAGGGTTCTGAGGATTCATGTTCTTTCAGGATACATGTTGAAAGATACATTAATGACTATAAGAACAGCACCATTTTTGGATGGGGCAGGAATTCAACTTCTAATACCGGGCAGAATACACCTAGTAGTACACCAGCCAGACCAATTCTGAGAACATCCACAAATATACAGGAGAGAGTTCTACCCTAGAACTAAGCAGCACAGAGGTAGTCTATTATCCTCCACCCACTCCTCCCCTTTCTTAAGCCTAACAATCCTGTCCTTCTTGTCCCTTTTCTCATTTATATAGCTAACGAAGGCCTTCTCCCCCTTCTTAATTCCTTCAGATATCCATAGCTCCTTCTGTGCCTTAGCTTCCTTACTTTCCTTACAAGCCAACCTTAGGTAATTGACCCTATCCACCTCTTCTTGGTCTTCCTGAAGTTTCAATATGCTAACGTCTTTTCCTTTACTGCCTGGGCGACCCCAGAACTGAACCAACTGGTTGCTTTGGCCCTTGTGTTCTTTCTCCTGAGCCTAACACACTCCTCTGTGGCAACCAGTATTCCTTCCTTACTGATGAACCACCCTTCATTCACCCCCATATCTGCTCTGATGCCCTCCAGATGGCTCCTTAGCACTTAGACCATCTTCCTGAAGTCTGTTCTCCTAACATCCAAGATGTTGGTCTTAGTCAGGCTGCTTTCCCTGCCCATATACAACTGGAACCGCACTGTGAAATGTCACTCCCACCCAGGGGCTCCCTGACTGTTATTTCCTGTACATTCTCCCCATTTGTGAGTACCAGATCAAGAACTGCCTCTGCTCTCATTGGTTCTGTGCTACCTTTACTCAGGAACCCATTTTGCAGTCCTTTCAGGATCACCTTACTCCTAACACATGTTGTGGATGGTACGCTCCAGTCCACTTTGGGCAGGTTGAATTCTTCCACAGTTACCACCTCTCCTTTCCCCACAGCTTATAGTATTTGTGAGCTCAGTTCCCTGTCCCTCTCCTCATCTTGATTGGGTGGTCTGTGAACCACCCCCAACCTCACCTTTCTCCATCTATTGGACTGTAACTGAACCCATAATGCCTCTACCTCAATTCTTCTGACTCCTCCCTCATGCAAGTGGTTTCCCCCTGATGAAAACTGCCACCCCTCCCCTCTTCCCTACTACCCTGTCCTTCCTGTACAGTTTATATCCCAGGATCACAAGGTTGCAGTCATGGTACGGTGTTGCCCAAGTCTTGGTTATTGCCAAATCAATTCAGATGCTAATGTAAGTAGCCTATTGCACTTTAATATTTGTGATTAATGTACATAATGTCACTGTCATACTTTGTATTTTCCTAAATTTTCTGAATGGTATTTTGTATTTGAGGATGTTATTGCTTCTGTATGATTTTAGTTAAGTTAGTCAATGTGTACATATTTAGGCAACTTAGAAACAAATAAGACTGTCTTGTAAACTGGGTTGTATGACTTTAATGACATGTATATTCCTGTATAAAAATAAAAGATTTTACTACTACTGTGTCCATCCTCCTCTCTGCTAGTAGTGCCTGCCGATCATTCATCTTGTTTCCAAGAGTCCCCGTATTCAGAGACACCCAACCTCCACCTAGAATATGACCTTCCTTCCCTTCCCTCCCCTCTATTCTTCTCTTCACATTTCTGTCCTCTGTGTGCACCACCCACCTACCCTTGTTTTGTGTTCCTCACCCCTCCATTCTTTGCTAACTGTTTTCACACCCCTTCCACCTCCTCTCTCCAGACCTCTTCCATCACTAATGCCCCCCCTCCTCGCAGACTTTTTGGGAAAGTACACCTGCTGCCCCTGCATGTAATTTTAATTAAGTGTAGTTATGCATTCCCCAGTTTGTCACTGAGTACCCTAGAACCCTCCCTACTGAGGTGTAGCATGACTGGTGAAAAGAGTGCTTTGTATGACCAGGTGTCCTTCCAATCCCCAATACAGATGAACATCTCATCTCTGCACAATTTCCTCAGCCAGTCATTAAAATCCACTATTCTTCTTTTCCTGGCTGTGCTGCTTGCTTTCTTCTTGCAGATCTTCCCTAACTTCCTGAACCTACTTTGCACTACCTCAGCCTCCTCCCCAGATAGGTTGTTGGTTCCCACATGTATAACTAAATTAGGTTTTCCTTCAACCTCCCTTACTATTTCCCTTATTGTTTGGTCCACCTTCCCCGCTGTCATCCCTGGCATACAAACCACCCTCCTGCTTGCATTTGGGTCCCCTTTCCTTCCCCAATAAATACCCTTAATTATGGAGTCCTCTATGCTCAGCAACCCTTCCATTCCCTGCACTCGTGCTTCCCATCCTTCATTTCTTACCTTCAGTACTAGCTGCTCCCCCACCTAACTAGTCCTCCTGCACCCTAGTGAATGTATCTCCTCATCCACTATTTATCCCACTAACTGTTTTTTATCTCCTACTCTGCCCCTTCCCATCTGATTATCTACATCTGCTTTCATGTTTCCCTTCAATCTTTCTTTCCTTTTCTCCCCCCTCCATTCTCCACTCAGGTTTCCCTGCCTCCGCTTCACTGCCACCCTGTCTAGTTCCCTGCTTCTCCCCTGTACTCCTACTCTTAGCCCTTGCCCAACCTAGGATTACAAAGTACCTTTCAGCCAAGGCTTTTTTACAAAGGTTCCATGTCATGCTGGTTACAGGGTAACAGACATTAAAACATAAAACAGTTACAGGTACATGATTTTAGACAGTAACTTTGCTTGACAAAATCAGACTGAGCAATGAGTAACTCAAGAAACAATAGGAGGAAGAGGGCAAGAAGAGGAGATGGCTGAAGGTAGGGGAAGACATAGGCGTAAAGGGTCAGGGTGAGGCAGACGAGGGGCCTTGTCAGGACAGACACAGGGCAAATGCATTAGAAGTTGCATTGGACAGGTAAGTGCAAGAAAAGAGGGCAGAAACTGACACCTATAAGGTCAGAAGTAGCGTAGGGAATGAAGATGTTATGGGGTGAAAGCACAAGTGGAAGTGCCAGTTATGGAGTGGCAGAGCTTTTTTTTGAACACTCCAAGCATTGTTGTGGATGAGGTGTCACTAGAGAGCTTGTTCAGCCAACTCAGAGTCCTGTATGCAAACGATCTTTGGCCTTGGGATGTGCAGCAGCGGGGGATTTAAAGGATTCAACCTGACCTCCTTACCTCACCACCTGCTGCTCCCTCCCTTTTTCCAGACAGTGGTGTAAATCTATTCAATAGAGGCACCCCTTCAGAAGTGCCTACCCACTGATGCTACCTTCACATTTCCACCCTTTCCCCTTACCGCTTGCCATTCTTGCATGATCTTGGTGTGACCTTTGACAGTGGATTGACATTTGAAACACTAGTGCAGAATGCAGCCACCAGGTTGTTGATGGAGCAGCCTTAATACTGCCACATCACCTCATTGCTGTGTGAACTGCACTGGCTGCAAGACAGGTGGAGGATCCTCTTCAAGCTGGGCTTGTTCACCTTTAAGGCCCTTTATGGGCTGGGCCCTGGATACTTGTCTGACCTTCTGACACCCGCTTCCTCAGTCCGCTCCTTCTATTCTACCTCTAGGGGCCTCCTTGCAATTCCCAGGATGAGGCTAAAGACCACCGGTGACAGAGCATTTAGTGTCACTGGCCCTGTCCTGTGGAATCCATTGCTTCCATCTGTAATGGAGGTTTCTTCAGTTGCAGTTTTCAAGGCCCACCTCAAGACCCTCCTGGTTAGTCAAGCCTTCCCAGGTACTGTCTACTAGTATTTATCTCTGGGATAGCCTCTTTAATGGCTACTGTTATTTCTAACAGTTTTTGTTATCTGGATTATTTATTAGTGTTTTATTATGTGTTGTATTTTTATGAATGGTGTATATTTATTTGTACGGAACCCAAAGCCTCCAGGATTGGGCGCCTAGAAAAATAAAATTTGCCTTGCCTTGCCATTCCTCCACCTTGGGCTCTCTGGTCCTCTGAGGAAGAGATACTCCTGTATACTGGGTGTTCCTCCCTGTTCCCATCTCCTGTCTGATACCATCACTCCCCTGGGTATCACCCCTCTGCCTTTCCCTTCACTGCTCTGCTCCTCTGACTTCCCACATCATCCTCCCCCGCTCCCATCTCAGCAACCTTATTTCAGCCCTTTTCTGCTCGAGGCTCTTACACACTGGGCAACACTCTTTACTGCACATCACCCCCAGAAAGACTGCTGTCCCACAACTATTGCAGTTTACCACTCTCCTACGTCCCACACATGTACCTATTCCCCACATCCTCCCAGCCCAGCTTCTCCTAGCCTCCAGCTATACATAACAATAACATTTAAAAATGTATACATTTCTATTTCATACATCTCACATGTGTAAAACAACTTCATAGCACACAGTTGCTTATGCATTATTATCTTTTTTAAAACCCCATTTGAACCCTAGAATAGCCATTGTATAAATACAGTCAGTTCTGGTGATTTTTTGGATCATTCTGTCAATGTCCCCTTCTGTCACTGGCACCATGGCCCCCACATAGTCATTTAACTTTATATTCTCAGGTCCCTCATGGCACCATGTAAGAGGATAACCGGGTGATGGTTTGGGGGTTGCTTTCCATGAGGCCTGGGAACCATTTTCCATCTTTTCTCCCCCTTCTCCCAATGCAGCACATGGAATGGTGTTGTAACATGCACACACACCAAACACATTAGCACATCAATATCTACCTCTGCCTTTTCACAACATGTTCTACCAGCTGCACTGCCAAGTGTGCTCACTCAAGTAGCAGTGTTATGCCAGAGATGATGATCTCCCTTTCCCAGAGGATGAGAGTGCCCTCCAAGATGCCCGATGCTTCTCTCCCAGCTGGCCCCAATGCCCTGAGACCTCTCCTGATCCTGGGTTACTGGCATTATGAGTAGTAAAGTAATGCTACAACTTTGTTGATGAGCCAGCAATTCCTGTGATTTATTTGGTTGCATCCTGCATGACTGCCCCTCCTTGCTCCTACAGTTCATAAAAAAAGGACAGTGACTATTATCTATGGTATAACTGATAACTCTATAAGGACATGGGTAATACATTTTGGTCAAGAACAGAGAAGTCAACTACTAGAAAATACTATTTAAGGGCTACTTTAAACTGACTAATAGTGTATGTTTAGCTAATACAGAGCTACAGTAATCCCAGCTCTCTCCCTACCACTGTTGGTATGGCCAGAGATGAGGACAGATGGAACAGATAGTTCTTATCAGACCTTAACTATGATTAGCTAGTCATTTTTCAAAATGGAGAAGACCATGTTTCTGTCTGACCAGTAACAGCTATGAGAACTACTTTCTTTATAAGCAGTTGTTGTGAATACTTCTCAGACAGCACCTACAGTATATTCTGTGCATATACAATAAGGAGAATGTCCACAGTATAGCTATCTATATATTTCATAAGGATCAGTGTGAGCCCAAAGAAGATAAAGGCAATCATTAACAGTTCTTAAGATGATTACATACTGTAGGACATATGTTGCATCTTGGAGTGACTGCAGACATGACTTTTGACCTTTTTCTTTCTATTAGATGCTACTAACTGCCTCAGATGTCTAGACGATCAATGGCCTAATGAAATACAGAATATCTGCATCCAGAAAAATTTGGACTTTCTTTCTTATAAAGAGCCCTTAGGTTCAACACTGACGGGTTCTACAGTGTTCTTCTCTTTAATTACTGCTTCCATCCTATGTATCTTCATTAAGTACCGGGACACTTCAATTGTGAAAGCCAACAACCGTGAACTCAGCTACCTTATCCTTATTTCCCTGTTCTTTTGCTTCCTCTGTCCCTTGATATTCATTGGTCGACCCAAAGAACTTGCCTGTCTGCTCCGCCAAACTGGTTTTGGAATAATATTCTCCCTGTGTATTTCTGGGATACTTGCCAAAACCATTACAGTGGTCATTGCCTTTAAAGCAACAAAGCCTGACAGCAATTTAAGGAATTATGTGGGACCCAAGACACCCTACTGCATTGTCTTCTTTGGCACCCTGCTGCAAACCACTATATGCATTTTATGGTTATCAACTTCTCCTCCATTTCCTGAACTGAACATGAAAACTGAAAATGGTAAAATTATAGTGGAATGTAAAGAAGGTTCAGTTATCATGTTCTATTGCATGCTGGGATATATGGGCCTCCTCACAAGTGTCAGCTTTGTTGTGGCCTTTCTAGCAAGGACATTGCCAGATGGTTTTAATGAAGCTAAATTTATCAGTTTCAGCATGATTGTGTTTGTTAGTGTTTGGCTCTCTTTCATCCCAGCGTACCTCAGCACAACAGGGAAGTATATGGTGGCCGTTGAGGTATTCGCCATCATGGCATCTGGTGCTGGAATAATCATATGTATATTTTGCCCTAAGTGTTACATTATTCTTCTGAGACCCCACTTAAATACAAGAGGAAAATTATTAATGTAGTAATGATTCCATAACCAGGTTAAGTGGGCTGGAATATCCATAGGATCAGATTTGTTATAAATTGTAGGACTTATCTTACAATTATTAATTAAGAACTGTAAACAGATATTATAAAACAAATGTCCCACAACCAATGTGGAGAGGTCAGCACCAACTATTAAAATGTTATGGACCAGCAGTCTAATATATGAAACAAGCTTTATTCAAGCAAGTAGACATAATCTAATATGTGCAAAGAAGGCAAAATGGTAACATGAAAATAAAGTACAGAAAGAGTAAACAGCTCACCCACATAACATTTTCTAAATGGAAGCAATCCTATTTCAGGCATATGTACTGGTCACTTCTTTGTTGTAAAATCAACTGCATGTGAATGACAGAGCAAACAAGTCATGCCACTAAGGATTCTCCATTTGTCAAAAGTGAGGGAGGGAAATACTATAGGAAATCCACAGCAGATCCTGAAAGTCACACCACTGATGCTTGTCAACCTTGAATTAAATTGAAAAATGTTAAGTTTCGAGTTTGTTTATTCAATCGACTTTAAGTCATTACGAAATAGTACAATAAAAAACATTTTGCAGTCTTAAGACAAGTTAAACATGCAAAACTGTACAGAGCATGTATATTAATTTCATTCAACATCTTATAATAATAAGATAAAATCTGATAATTAATTTCAATTAATACATTCTACCATAACCTACAGGTACTCAAGGCTTATGTAAAATTGTAAGAAATCTTATGTTCAAATTTATGGTAGCATTCTGTTCATGAAAGCAGGCATTGTAATATGTTAAAAAATTCTAAAAGTAAAGCAATCCATAAGCTATATCTCATAAATAGTTCTAAAGGGGAGGTGGACAGCAACATGTTTTGTCTTTGATACCTATTGAACACTCTCATTCCTTTTTGTAAAACATGTTTTAAAAGACTACGGTTTTCCTCAATTATTATTTTGAGTTCACAGGAACAATATCCAAAAACAGCACTGGCCACATCAGGAAAAAGCAATACACAATAGGCATTCCCATTTAAGCAACATTACTGGATGGCAACATATTTTCTGATTTTAGGAGAGTCTTAAGCACAACAACCCCAGCCACACTTTACTTGAGACTTCCATCATTCCAGGCAATCAGTCTTTAATTTAGCCAGAATATCAAAAAGGTGTCTCCTGTACCCTCTCTTAATTGCAAAAATTGGCCTATTTACTGGCTTCCCCCAAAGGAAAAATCCTACCTTTTAAGCAACAAAGGCCATTTAGATCCTGCTGCACCTGAAAGTTAATTAGAAACTTTATCTCACTGTTCAGCTGTGAAACGAATGCCAGCTGTCTCATAATCCTGTCCTGGGTTGTGCCGGTAGTGTTAATTTTACTCTACTCCTCCAGAATTCTGTCTTACTTAACACTGCTTGTCTAGCATCATGAATATCAAAACTGGGGACCCACTGTTCAATTAACCATTCAACTGTGAGCTTATTGTTATATTTCTATTAATCCAGTCAGTCAAAGACATCAATGTAATTCAAGCAAAGCATCCATTAATACAAATGAAAGGCTCTCCCTTAATCTCCCAGTCTCATACTCAGCCTCCAGTGGGCCCATGAAGCCTAATTTAATTTCAATTGTAATATTTATCATAATAAAAAATATTCTAAAAGCTACATATTCCCATAAACCAAGAAAAAATGTGCTCCAAATCTGCAGGCTTTAAATCAGACATCCAGTAACTTGTAAACAAACATAAACATTTAAGCAATTTATAACACATTAATGAAGATTAAATTGAGCTAGGCACTAATTCAGAGGCTCCAATACAGCTCAGAGTCCTTCCATTTTGATTATAATTAAAATGTTCCATGGCTTTAAAAAAAGGATTGGAAACATATAACACAGTCAGAAAACACAAGGATATGAGTTTAGATATTGGAGCTTACTGTATTAAAAACCTGTTCATTTACAGGAATAGTTTAACTTGTTAAAACTTGCTAATGCTTATTACATATGCATTAAATAATCCATCAAAGCTTGACAAATAGAAGCAGATGACATTTTTGTACACCAATGACCATTACTGTGGCTCCATAGAAAGCAGTCCTATTTCAATGTTTCAAGGAGATTTAAAATATTTTATGCTCCCTATGCCCAACCACACTACAGATCAGAAAAACATCATTTGGTGACCCTGTAAAGATTTTACACTGTTAGTAGCTCAGAACGATTAGGGAGTCCTACACAAATCTTCTGGTTTCCAGGCAGATGTCACTCAACAAAGTGAGCCACGTACAGACTCAAGATAGGTTCACTTGAGGAAAACCAAACAAGAATATACACATCCTGTAGCCAAAAACCCAGCTTTAGTAAATTTATAAAAAGTAAAAACTGTAATTTTCCATCTTATATGAACAACAACATTTTTGAAACTTGAGAGACTGGTATACCCACAATTACTTTGCTCCCTCAATTAATCTTCACTAAAAATTATAGGCCATAAGCAAAGAGAAAGCAAAAGAGTACACTTTGTGGAGGAATTACAGACCCAGTCTCATCTTCCAGAAATCCAGCTGCTTCTTTATAAAATTTAAGAAACCCACAGCAGCAGTGGAAGCACAAATCAATGTGTTTATTACATCAGAGTTAGACAATTGCAGTGTTGCTATCGAGATTGGCTCCACTCTTTTAAACTCAGAATCCAATATATCAGGGAAGAGTTTAATTGGAGTCCGCTACCACACATTTCAGCTCCCATTTCTTTTAGAAGTCCTCAAAATGTTTCTGCCAAATCGGGGCATTTTTAACCCTACAGTAGATCCTCTTGGCCTTGAGTATTTTCACATGTAGATAAACAGAAACAAGCAAACACCCCACTGAGTGCAGTACACTCAGGCAATATTCATTTTAACAGAGCCCCCCCCCACCCCAGGCAACAATGGCATACCTTTCAAAGGCATAGTAAAGCCTTGCAAAACAATCCAGTTTCCACTCTGTTCTCAGCATGTCCTCTTAAATTTAATCAGCAGGACAGCCATCTTTGGTCTCTAGTCCCTCATAATTCAGACGTTAAACCAACACGGGGGGGAAATCTGTACAATATGCAGTTCATGGTTGCCTGACTTAAAAACATTCTGCTCATTTCAGAACACTGTAGCTTCCTGATCATAGTTGCCCTGTCATAGAACAACTGGCAGCAAAACCAGCTGAGTTCAGTGTATAACAGCCGATGGCTTGATTCCCACAAAGATGGCAAACTCCTGTCAGCAGTCCTTTCAAAAACTTCAATGCCACAAGCCAAAAGTTAAAATAACCTGAGTTTCATTCAAAGTTTTTAGAACAGTTTTAGAATGCTGCCAAAAGTAACAAGTTTTGCAAGAAAGCCATCAGCAAATAAGCGTTGAGCAGCAAGGAGCAGAGCACAATGCTGCCATGTTGTCTCTTTGTTCTTCCCCCTTGCGTCATCATGGTCCCCTTGGGTTGAATCAGCCCCAGCAAGAACAGATGTGATTGAGGCTATCAACTAACACTGTCAGGGTAAAGGGGACAACTGAAAAATAACTTTCTTAGAATTGTCAGAATATGACTGAATTATATGTACAGACAAAAAATTGTGTCCAAACATGAGAAGGCTGGTTTAACCTGATGTTATCATAATGTACAACTGAAAAATGAATTTAAGGCAGAACCAGAAAGTCATATCTTAACATCTTAAGTTTCAACAACAAGGCATAAAACTAAGCATCCTGCATGTCACAGCCAGTGACCCTCTCACAAGATTATTGGGAACTAAATTAAAGACCACTCTCAAAGGGCAAACTGTCAATTCCTACAAAGATGTTTAGCACAGACAGAGCTGGCAAGTCACGCCTATACTAATTTCATAAAGAGAGAGGTAATACATTTCACAATATATGCTTCATTATATGATGTTTGTGAGCCATTTATTTTTCTAATATCACTGTTACATTCTATTGTATGAACATATCTTAACAATTATTGTTAGAGCACCCATACCTTGTACTTTGTACTGTGAACAGATAATAAGAATGTATTGATTGCTGGTGATCAAATACTGCAGTAAAAAGCCAACCACTATTTTATTTCTGAATTCTTTTTTTCAAATTTTTTGTTGGCCTGCTGGAGTACCAGCATACTATTTGGCACACACTTTATATAATATTATCGTGGTTAAATGTATCAAAGTGCCAGTCCTAAAACATTCCAATCAGCAGCAATAAACCATTACAGGTGTGTGTTACAGGATTTTAATGCATGCCCCAGGAGAGTGAGGCACAAAGCAGAAGGTCAAGTGTCCTCACACCTCTGTGAAGTGTATTCAGATCCTTTAATGCATATTGCAGAGTGGTTTATTGCACTTATACAATGGCTCACTGCTCATCTGTATTATATGTAAAGTAAAACATTATAATTAGGTTAGTCACTAAATGGCAGGCCAGGTTGACTCATGGCCCCTGACAGAAAAGAAATAAAAGGAGGGGGGTGGGGGAAGGGACTAATTATGTCAGCATTGAGGTCAGATAGTGTCATTTGACAAGGGGGGTTAGGGCTAAGGCCATTGGTCAAGGGGTGGGACTAACAGGTGGCCCAGAAGTGGAATATCAGGGCTGTTTACCCCAAGCCAGCCCTCTTTTGAGGAGAATTTCTGACCTTGGAGCTCAGCACACCGTTTGGCAAAATCTAGGTAAGGTACATGGGGCAGCTGGGCCTTTGCAGGCCATATGGCCCAGTGTTTTAGCTGCTTTAAGTGGTAATAGATGGATAAGGATACAGCTTGGTTTATGTGGGAACCGTCAGAGAACGCTGCTTGGTTGGGTGGGGGGCAATGGTTTCATAATTTGGGGGAATATTTTCTGTTGTTGTATTTTATAGTTTAAGTGGGAAACTGAGGTTGTTGGTGCATTAGGAGCTGCAGCCCAAGGTTCCCTTAAGGTAGAAGCTCACAGTGTGGACTGTTCAAATGTGCTAGGTGTAGCTGCAGTGGCTTGATAGATTGGTTAGAGGTGGATTTGGTTTTTGAGAAAAAAGAGAAAGAAGTGAGCAGTCAGGCTTTCAAGATGCAATAGAAAGGAGGAACCAGACAAGGGGCTCTCGCGGTTGTGGAGGCATTTGTGAACCAGGCATGCTGGAATTTGGAGAGTGGGCTGAGGTCGGGAAGTGACCACGAGGCAGGGGTAAGGCACTAGGAAGCAGGGCTGCTATGAGGGTGAAGGTGCATGCAGCATGATGGTTTGCTCTAAAGAAAAGCCTGGAATTGACCTTGAGCAAAAAGGTGGTCCGGAGTATGATTCGGTGTCTTTTGGTGCGGCACAGCCTGGCTGGCGGGCCATGTGGCAGTGGTAGAACTGGTCTAGAAAAACTGTTTGGGTATACTGGAAAAAGGTGCTTGGCTGTAGAATCTTTTAGTGGGTCTGGAGAATGTAAACGAGAGCCTGGAAACAAGTGCAGAATGAATAAGCATTGCACCGGTAGTGTGGCACCTCGGGGGGTGATCGGTGGTGGTTCTGTGTCTGGAGGCAGGGTAGAGATTGAGTCACAAACAAGAGACTGGTCCGGTAGTTGGTCAAGAGATTTGTGAAGGCAGAAAGGGGCAGAGAGATGGATGAAGAGGCCCAGCGAGATAGTAGCCATGCAGTGATGGTCATCAACATTGGGGGAACGACCAGTGTAATCCCGATCGCATTGGGCCACATCAATTAGACAGTTACTGGAGTAAAAGATGCAGGAGGTAATTCTGAACTAGGGGATAATGGACCCTGATAGGGAAATGGGTAATTCTGGAACAGGACCTGATCAGTGATGCATGCGATAGAAAGAAGTACAGAAACTCTAGAAAGAGAAAATATGGAATTCAGATAACAAGCTTTTCTCTGGAAGATAATTCCTCAAGTCTCAATATACCCCATTTGTATAGATACTATTAGATCCAAGTAGAGATGCTGGAAACTGCTAAAGAGATGGGGGATGTGTGATTGGTGGGGGAGAAAGGACAAGCCACGATGGCGGTGCGGCCTCCCGGTGGGCGAAGAAGGCCGGGGATGGCAGGAGATCATTTCAATTTGGAAGCAGAGTTAGACCCCCTCTTTCTCGGGAACATGCATCCGGGTAGGCCTCAGGTGGGCCATGTGTAGGGGAGGGCCCATGGGGAGAAAGGGACAAAGGAGCATCCCTTCCATGCTGGGCAGGTGTTATAGCAGCCATTTTGGGAGTTTTAAGGTGGCAGTGTGTCACAAATTTATAAGGGACCTGGTTCCTCAAGGGGTGTCACATACTGTGATTGCAGGGGCATGGGAAAGTTATTGGTCCACATAGGCAAGGAGAGAAACTGCAGGCCTTGTTTCCTCCAGACAAGGCCGGTCCCACCCCGAAGGCATGGTAGTAAGAATGAATACACTTTCAAGGTATGGGAAAACAGCCAGAAGAGCCGAAAGAAACTGGGATTCCCAGTGACCAAGCCTGATATTTGGAGTAAGAAATACAGTGGTGCAAGCAGGCGGAAACCCAGTAGCCACAAGGGGGGGTTGATGGTTTGCTGATGGCAGGGGGTGTTCAAGGGCAGTTTGCTGGGATGGGTACCAGGTGCTAACAAGCAGTAGGAAAATGAAACCTGGGGTCATGATGTGGGCCTCACGGTACCATCCCCCTGATTGTGGGGGCAAGTAGGTGGGCACCCCACCCAGCAGCATTGAGGACTAGTAGGCATGGGGCCTCACAACAGGAAAGGTTTGATCAGTAGGAGGGATTTGCGGCTCCACCCCTCCACAAGGGGCTTATGGCAGGCAGCTGGATACAGACATGTGAGCATACAGCATGGGCAGGGGAACCCACCGGATGGTCTAGGGGCAGCAGGGGCCTGCCAAGGGAAGGCATCAGGGCACTCACGGTTTTTGCTTTCTTCTGCCAGTAGGATTGTGACACACAACAATGGCTCTATGAAAGACCTGGAAGTCCAGTGAAAAAATGATGAAGGAGGTGACGAAATTGATGGGACAGATGGCTGATTTGGTGGCAGTGGCCAAGCAGAGAGAGGCGGAAGAAGAGGTACTGAAGAAGCAGAGGAGCAGGATGAGTGCCCAGGGAGAGGGAAGAATGGGAAGAGGCCCAGATGGATGAGACCCATCCCAACACCCACCCCAGCCCTGGTGCCTGAGCTGGAACCAAATGAGGAAGGCCTGGAAGAGGGTAAGGATGGAGTCGATATCTCCAATGAGGGGGATCTGAAAGAACATTTAGAGGGACTGCTTGGGGATATAGGAGATGTGTGGGTAGAAAAGATGGAGTGGGCCTGCAGGCCATAAAAGGGAAAGAGCACAAAGTGTGGGCTGGGGGGACTGGGGCAAGCCAGGAGCATGAAGCTGTATGAGGGGCCTCTGGATTTTGCGTTGGGAGACCACATCCTGGCCTCACTCAAAGAAAAGATCTGGAAGGGGGAGTATGTGGACTTTGGCCTGGTGGATGAAGACACTGCCACAAAGTATGAACAAAAGGAATTTGTGGGAAAGTCAGAGATGGCAGTAGCTCTGGTGGTAGTGGGCCACAAGGCAGCAGAGGCAAAATATAAGGGCAAGACCACTGATAATTTGCAAGCTTGTTTTATCACTTACAGTGCGTTGATGTTGGAAAAGCAGCCAGACCAGGCTATTCCTTTGCTGACATACACAGCGATCATCAGGGATGCCTATAAGGCTAAGATAGGATATGGGTGGTTGAAGTACAATGAGGTTTTCCAGAAATGGATGGCAGCTAAAGGGGACTTGAAGTGGGACTGCACACTTTCAGAGCTGTGGGCTAGAACCCTGTCTGGTCAAGTGAGTGGGATGGGAGGGGAGCAAGTGAAGAAAAGCCCTGTAGTCCCAGGGGCCAAGGCCTGTTGAGGGTTCAACAAGGCATCCTTCACCTGGACAAATTGTAAATTAAAGCATGTCTGTTCAAAATGCAGGGGAACACATTCAGCATCTAGCTTTAGACAGGGAGGGGACGGGGGGCCGGTGTGGGGCACAGTATCAGGACCAGCTCTTTCGGGGGGGGCTGGGGAGGCCAGGCAGGGGCTGGGGAGAACACAGCAGGGGAGGATATAATTCCAACTACAGGTGGAACTAACAGGGGCAAAGGGGAGAGGTGGTGGTGATGTGCACTGGCATACATGCCCATCACCCTAGAAGTGGTAGACGCATGGACTTGGGACTACTTGAACTGCTCTGGGAGGGTTTCTGGAAAGGTTTTCATCTGGGTTTCCAAGGGGGGTGGGCAAGGATGAGAGCCAGGAACCTTGGGTCACTAAAAGGGAAAGAGGAGATGGTGAGGTTGAAGATACAGAAAGAGGTTAAGGCAGGGTGGGTATAGGGGCCCCTGGTGGTACCGCCTTGTCACAGCTTCAGAGTGTCACCATTGGGAGTGGTGCCCAAGAATCAGAAGGGGGAATTTCAACTAATCCACCACCTCTCATACCCTGAGATGAACTTGGTGAATGAGGGTATACCTGAGCACCTCAGGGCAGTATCCTATGCCTCATTGGAGCAGGCAATAGTACTGATCAGGACGGTGGGTGGGACATGGCTAGCAAAGATGGACATCGAATCAGCATTCCGGCTATTGCCCGTCAGCCTGGTGGATTGGGACCTGTTGGGTTTTCAGATTTAGGGCAGCATCTATTTTGACAAGGCAATGCCGATGGGCTGTTCAATGGCCTGCTCAACTTTTGAGACATTCAGTTCCTGGGTACAGTGGATATTCAGAGTAAGATATGGGCACAAGAGGGTTGTGCACTACCTGGATGACCTCCTCCTAATAGGGGAGACCCAGGCAGAAACACAGGGGATGTTGGAGGACTTCAAGGGGATGTGCGGGCATATAGGGATACCTCTGGCACAAGGGAAGATGGAGGGCGCGGCATGCAAGTTGGAGTTTCTAGGATAGAAGTGGACATGGAGCAAGGATGCTTCCATCTACCAGGGGACAAAGTATCTCAGCTCAGGGGGCTGCTGGCACAAGTAACGGGGAGGAGGAGGAGGGTGCCACTAGTACAGGTACAGCAACTGCTGGGGCACCTTAATTTTGCCTGCAAGGCCATCAGCCCAGGCAGGGCATTCATCAGAAGACTTGGAAGGGCTACAGGGAAGGCTAAGCACCCACATCACTGGGTAGATATTACAAAGGGTGTGCGAGAGGACTTTAAGGTATGGGAAGAGTTTTTAGAAAACTACAATGGGGTAACATTTTGGCAACAGGAGTGGGAATACAACACTGACTTAGAGTTGTATACTGACACCTCGGGGGCACTAGGAATGGGGGCATACTTCCAGGGGAGATGGATGTCAGAAGAATGGCCAGCACATTGGAAAGCAAAGGGGGTATTGAAGGACATCACTTTCCTGGAAATATTTCCCATTTGGGTGGCCTTGGAGGTGTGGTGGAGCAAGATGAGGGGTAAGCACACCCTCTTCTGGTGTGATATTAACAGGCAGAGTGGGAAGACAGAGATGTTGGGCAGACTTCTGCAGCACATGGTGCTGTTGGGGCTGCAATTAAATGTGTATTTCAAAGTGCAGCATATTGGGGGGATCAAGAATGAAGTGGATGACAGTCTTTCCCATTTATAGATGGCAAAGAATCGGGAGCTGGTGCCACAGGCATCATTGCACAGAACCAGGGTCCCAGACTGGCTATGGGAGATTGGAGGGATACAGCCAGGGTGCTGTACCCAGAAGCCTAGTCAGCCAACACCCTGAACACCTACAAATGTGGCTGTGCGATCTTCCAAGAGTTCAGAAGGAGGCATAGATGGGATAGAGAGGAGCCAGCCTGGGATGAGCAGGTGAGGCAGTTCATAGTGGAGAAGTGGGAGAAGGTGTTGGCGCATGCCACAATGGTGGTACAACTATCAGGCATAAGCTGGGTGTACCAGGACAGGGGGTGGCAAGATGCCACTACTGGCAGGATGGTCAAGAGGATGGTCTCAGGGTGGCAGAGAGGACAAGGGCAGAGGAAAGATTGGAGGTGGCCCATTAAGGGACAGTTGTTGATTAAGGTATTGGGGGGTGACATGGCACACATGCACCTCCGCACAGGAAGCCTGTTTGTTCAAGGCAGTTTTTTTCGATCTTGGCAGCAGGAGCTTTTTGGGTGGGAGAGGTGGTTGCCCCTCAGAAGGCAGCAGCCAGCTTGTCCATGCAGTTTGAGAGTGTGGAGTGGGGAATGGACAGGTTGGTTATAAAACTGGGCAGGTCTAAAATGGATCGGGGGGCAGAAGACCTCAGTAACACTGCTGTGGCAGCCACAGGTGGCAAGCTATGTGGTGGCAGCCATGGAGAATTACAGGAGCAACTGGGGGGCAGCTGGTGGGGGGCTTCATTCCATCATGATGACAGCTCCCTGGTCACTGGTTTTCAAGTAGGGGCAGTGCCCTGGAAGGCCTTAGCATTTCTAGGGAAAGAGCCAGGGGATTTCACACCACACTCTTTCCAGATTGGGGCAGCCTCAGAGGCAGCCAAAAGGGGGGGGTTGTGGTTGAGGGGATAAAAAGAATTGTAAGGTGGAGGTCCAATTGTTACAAGAGATATGTCAGGTAATGATGCACAGCAACTCACCCCATTTTTGTTTTTCCTGTGGCAGGTTCCAAGTGGAAGACATGGATAGTGTTGCATTCCTTCATATACTGTGCAGAACACAGTTTTCAGCAACCGCAAACAGAGGTACACAGTTACACAGCAATATGGAACACACAAAGGTGCAGTGGGAGGGCATCAGGGGCATGAGATGGGCCCAGCTGCTGCCCCTCCTGGAAGAGCTAAGGGTGCAATGAAGTAGACCGGATTGCATCATCATACACTTGTGGGGCAACCACTTGAGGGGCTTACCTTGGGGTATGCTGGGGCAGGCCATAGTGGCCAACTTAGAGAAAATGAACAGGTGGTGGCCAGATGTGACCATTGGCTGGTCCAAGATCACATCCCAGAGGGTATGGAGGGGGGACAAGGATGTCAAACTAATTGAGAAATTGCAGAAGTGCCTGAATAGGAGGGTAGCAATTGAGGTGATTGAGATGGGATGGGTCCATATACAACACAGGGTCATGTCTTTTTGATCTGGCAGGAGTCTATAGGTCAGATGGGGTGCACCTTTCAGAATTCAGAATGTGCCTATTTCTGTGGCCATTTGGGGAGCTAATGGGAGAGACAGCAAAAAGAGGTTTTAGGTTCTAGCCCACAAGGGGGGAGCCCTGCCATCCATCGCTAGCTAGAGGCGGGGCACTGGAAGATTGAAGAAGTGCAGAAAAAGGGAGGGGGGAAGGCAGCACGGGCTTGGTACAAGAAACCCAGATGTGTATTAAGGCAGGGAAGGGGATAGATCTAGGTGCCAGATTCACAGAGTCTGGGCCTGGAATCGTGAGGCCCTGGAAAGGTTGAACCGACCTGGTTCTGGTGATGGAGAAGGGAACCAGATTCAGAGTGTCCGGACCCTGAAGCACAAAAAAGTGAGAAGCATCAGGGATGAAGGAAAGGCCAGAGTGAAGAAGACATGTTGTGACATATAATGTGTATTAAATAATTTGAGATGTAAATATTTTCTTTGTGCCAAAATAAATATTTGCCAGCAAGCAACCAAAACCTAAAATGTTGTTGTGTGGAATAATTTCTGGGAGGAGATCAGGGCACAATATGATTTTTTTTTCTTGCAATCATTTGTTTAAATACATTTTAAATGACAAAGTATTTACATTAAATAATCCCTGATTTTGTAGGCAAATAAACTGTTATATTGATACTAAGATCTGGCACCTAACCTTGTGGTGCTAGGCATTTAATGTACAGTAGGTGACATCTCTAGGCCAATGGAGTGTTTGGATTTTTTCTTGAAATTTTATAAAAGGAAGAGAAACATAGTAACCTGAAATTGCTGCCAATGATCAGTGGTTATAGTTTGAGAGCTACTAATTATTGTAAGTTGCAGTTTGACAACTAATTAATAAATATTTCATTAAAGATCTATTGTCCTGGTAATATAATCAAGAGTAGCTGATATGATGGCACCTACCTACCAGACTCAGAGAAACAATGTATTTAAATGTCAAAACAAACATTTGCCATTTTGTCACAGCTTGTAAAACTCACTCTCCTCAGACTTTCCTTTGGTGGAGCAATTTCAAAATGGAGCTGAAGATGTAGTTAGGTTTTGGGGAAGTTGGAGGTGGTGGAGGGAAAGCATGTCTGAGAGTCATAGATAGGAGGGACCAATTGAAACAGGTCATCTAGACTCTTTTGGAGCTCATAATGCTGTGATATAATATATATGTACAATACTTTGCAAGTGGAAGTCTCCTACCCTACGAATGAGCCCGCACACCCATGTTCCCTTCCAAAGTGTTCATGCCCTACAGGCTCTCTTGCAAGCTAGATGCTATACCTAAATGTGACTACAGTGAAGTACTGTAGTAAATTTTAAAATGAATTAGTAAATAAATTTGTTTGATGATAGCAGTTTCTCTGACATTCGTGACTCCTCCCTTCAGATGCACCCACCAATACAGATACTTTACATGCATCCATAACTTCAACTACAAAAGCCATTTCACTTGCCTGTACATAGAGTAGTACTGACCAGGCTAGGGATGTCACAATATGCTGTATATCAGGATCGCACCATATCACAGTACAGAAACACATGGTATTATTGTTGTATACGATTTCATTACCTGAATATTACACTATGTTATGAATTCTCAGTTTTTCCTTCCAATATCTGACTCAAAAATTTGAATTGTGGATGGTCAGTCCCACACAAACTAGAACCCGATTGTCTGGCAGTAGCATTAACTCAATTTTAACTGTTCTTAATTTTCTAAGTTATTTCAAGTGTCTTATGTTACATGACTGTTGTGCTGTAAAGGGCCCAGAGCAAATTGGTGTTGTAAATCAAATTTAGTTTGCATGTTTACATTTGGTGTTCCTGTCAGGGACTGCCATAGCAGTTCAGCATTACAGCCAAAACAGCAGAATATGTAATAATGCAATAACTACATTATTGCTGTTCACTGAAATGCCATAGAAATACCTCATTGCATAACATTGGTAAATCCATTTAGTAGGCACAAATATAAAGTGATGTATAGTAAAAGAAATCCAATGATGTCACTCAGCACTCTGGGTTTGCCTGGCTATATATTTATTTATATAGAAATGTATAAAGATGGATTATAATTGGAGCTAACCTGTTAATGCAGCAGTGGGAGTGGATGGAAACATAAGAGAGACAATGGTGATTGAATCATCTGTACGCCACCGACATCCAACTCAGGGATCTTTCTCCGAATCCCAGGGAAGACACAAGGAGGACCTCTGCTAAAGGTGGCTGGCAAGTGAGGGAATATTATTAAAGAGCAGAAAATATTTTAACACCCTGACATTGGGGCACAATCCAAGGGTGCAAAGCAGCAGTGTGTGTTGAGGGTGCCCCACAGTCTCAACTGCATTGATCAGGAGGTGCTCTGAGGTATGGCAGGTGGTACTATCAGTGGTTGAAGGAGGTCCTGGTTGCTGGGCCTGCTACATAAAAGGAATAAAAAAAGAATGAATATAATTGATTATGTTGAATGCTATCATTTGTTTACAATTAAGAATATATAAGTTTGAGTGACCTACATTGTTTAAATAAAAATATATTGTAGCATGTTCACAAGTAATGGGTGTGTTTTGGGAATGTATCGATTCCAACAGACATATGTTTATGAATGTATTTATTTAAATGTTTAATAACCAGGAAAAGCACACTGAGCCAAGGCCCATTTCCAGGTGCGACCTGGGGAAGGGGAAGTGGAACAAAATAAGCATCAAAATACAATCAGCAGAAGAGAAAAAAGCCAGCAAATAAATAAGGTGCAATATACAGTGACAGCAAAAAAAAAAAAAAATGGTGGTAGGAATACATTAAGGCAAAAAAAGGCAGGAAGTCTGGGTATTGGAGTCAATTGAGGATTATCAGGGAGCTGAGGGGGAAGAACAGCCAGGTAGAAATTCAGTTAGGCAAAGCCCTCAGAGGGGAGAAGGATGGTGAGGGGAGTGTGAGGGCATAACGATATAGTGTAGGGAAATGAGGAGAGAGAAGGGAAGAGAGGTGGGATGGGGAGGGTTGAGGGAGAAGCAGGAACAAGTGGGGGCTTTGGCAACCACTTTAAGGACAGTAGGGAAGGGGCATAGCAATTAAGAAGAAAGAGCAAGTTCCAAAGGGAGGAAAGCTGGTAAGAGGAGGCAGCCTGACCAGTACTAAAGTGAGAGTGAAGGACTGAACAGGAGCAAGAGTTTGTTGAGCAAAGACGATAGGAAGAGGGTGTGCCGAGAAGTGATGTGTGAAATGTGCAAATTTCATGTAATTTGTGCATTTCACAAAATATTTTGTGGGTGCGAAATTCCACCGGTGAAATCAGGAATTCTGTCTATGAAATTGCACATTTCACCTGCAAAATGCAGAAATTCATGGTTTCACCAGGGGAATTTCACATTTCACACCCATGAAATTCATGGGTGAAATGCGCTAATTTTGTGGAACATTTCACATGGTGAAATTCACGATTTTGCTGGAATTTCACTGGTGAAATGAAATTTCATTGCAACACTAGTGGCGAACTATGCCACTGCCAGTCGATGTACAGATATAAGGTGTTATATTCTGTTATATTTTGTGCATGTGTACATGCCACAAGAATGCCAGTGTTAAGGAAAGGTCTCATAGGATAGTGAGAGAGACAGGATTTATTTTAAAATGTTTGACCTTCTTCTGACCTGAGAGGAACCAGCTTGCTTGCCAGGAAGCTAAAAGGCTTGGGGGTGTTGATCAAAGAGTATTTCCCTAGTTAACTAACAGGGAAACAGTGGTAAATAAAATGTTCAGGAGATAGCCTTTTTTCAACTCAAAGGCAGGATGCTTTGGTCCCAGGAACCTGTCATTGTATATTGCCTTTGATGAGCTGAAAGGAAAGGACGGAAATATCCATTTTGGCAGGCTATTTCAAATTCCTTACTGGTGTCATAGTTGTCATGGAAGTATGACATTACAAGGTAGCCAGAAAAATTGTGTTGTTGGGAATGTGCAAGAATTGACATCTAGTGGCCTAAATGTTAGGATAGATCAGGGATTTTTGACACTATATAAAGAGCTTGAAAAACAGGGATCTCACTCATTTTGCTGATCATCTTCAAGGGACACTCTTCTACTGACACACAAGAAACAAGACTGCTATCAAAGGAAATTGAAACTTTCATTTACTTTTCCTGGACTTCAATCCACTACAAACTTAAGGTAAAGCTTAGCTAATAGTTTTTAGGCATTTTATTTTTATGTGCATGTCTACTTTTTATTTGTATTGTTCTGCAACCAATTTGATCAAACCTGTTTGTTGTAATGTATGATGATTATGTAATTATTTAGTAAATACATTTGTTTTATTTAAGAAACCTGCCTGAGCAAGATTTCTATATCATGTGTGTATTTGTGGAATGTTTCAGTAATAATCTGTGACTAAACTGCTATTGCTAAGGTGTACCATCATAAGCTACCAAATTGAACAAGGGCTCTGAAAAAGGAAATGTCTGGATAAAGATAGAAGGAATACCAAGGTCCCAAGGAAGGGTTTGAGGGGAATTGAACCAGGTTATAGCATGCCTTGTGGGAGAGGGCAGAATCAGGGTTACAACACTTCCCTGAAGAGATTGTAATGCCTGTATCTTCTCCCTTTGTATAGCAACCAAGAAGGATTCATATTTGGCTACAACACTCAAGACTATTATTGTACCCTGATCCAGAGTAAAGAGGTGACCCTGGGACTTCATGGTGAGCATTCAGTTGTGAACACAGTGATCAATATAGAAGGACACAAAAAGGGTATCCCCTGTTTCCCACTCCCTGTAATGGATTGCACTTGGGGTGGGCACTGTGAGCATAGTGGACTTGACCCTCAGAAGTGAGTTCATGACAGATCTGATGCAGAGTAGTGGGATCCAAGAGATCTGGCAGCAGTGAGATTCGAGAGATATTGGTGGCACAGGCATAACAGTTAGATTTGAGGCCAGTGTATCAGATTGATAACATGAACACAATCCACACACAATCAAGGCAGAGATTCAAAAAAAAAAATGATTTGGTCACAGTATAAAGGTATAAAGTATAAAGTTCCCTACCTCTTTTCTTTTTTTCAGTGTAAGCTAGTATAGCAATGGTTAGGGAAGAAGATGGCTTCCAGCTATAATGACTGTGTCAAGAAAGAGGGGTCCAGTATGAGGGGTGGACCAAAAAGCAACTTGTGGAGCCTCTTGTGACATCTGATGAGCTAGCGACTGCTCAGAACCTTGAGTCATGGCCAGTGATTGAAAAGGACCAGAGCCTGGGCATGGGGGTCCCAAGGTCCATTGCAGAGTCTAGTCCCAGGGAGGAGGACAGCTAGACCAGAAGAAACCCAGAGTCACAGCAGCAGAGGATGGTCACTACAGAGCTGGAGCTAGAAGGGATAAGGCTACAGTTTGACCTGAGGAAATTGGAGCTGGAGCAGGAACAAGTTTGAAGTCCAGCAGGAAAGAGAGCAGAAGTTTGAAGTGGAGATGCAGGAATGGCAGTGCCAGAGAGAGGCCCAGTAATGAGAAAATCAGCTTCAGAGAGAGGCAGAGAGAGAGAGAGAGAGAGACAGAGGAAAAAGAGTTCCAGAGGTAATTCAAACTGGAGAAGTTAAGTCTCCAACGACAAACACCAGATGAGGTAAGTGGCAGGGACAAACCTGAAACTCCAGGGCTGGGGTATAAATGAAGTTCCAAACTAATAGTGGAATTTAAAGAGGGGAAGGATATGAATTCATTTTTTAATTCATCTAAAAAGGTCTGTATCCAGGCCTAGGTACTCAGGGAGTCCTGGAGCTTCCAGCTATCCCCACTGCTTACAGGTAAAGGGTGTGAGGCACTAGACCAACTGGATAATGATGATAACCAAGACTATGAGAAGCTTTTTATTTTATTTTTATTTTATTTCATTCTTTTGGTCACTGGGTAAGGCCCACTAGGCAGAAGTGCCTGTTTTCAGGGGTGACCTGGGAGTGCTGGGTGGTTAAGTGATTGCTCAGAGCCACACAGTATGTCAGGGGTGACCTGGGAGTGCTGGGTGGTTAAGTGATTGCTCAGAGCCACACAGTATGCAAGTGGAGGTTGTGGGAATCAAACCCTGGTCTGTTTGATGTACCAAGCTCATTCACAGCTCATTACTCTAGCCTCTAGGCTATATTGCCAGCCCCACTTAAAGCTACTTTGCTTAAAATGTATGAACTGGCTCTTGAGGTCTACAGGGTCAAGTTCCGTAAACTTCGCAAAAGCTCTAACATGACCTTTAAGGAACTTGCCACAAAGCAACGACAGTTTTTAAAGCATTGGTGGGAGTGGGTGGAAGCAAATTATGTGGGGAAAATTGAGAAATTTGTATTTTAGAGTAGTTCTTTTGGGACTGACCAGCAGAGTTGAAAACCTGGCTAGAGTACTGTAATCCAAAAATAGCACAGCGGGCTGCTGAGCTCTTGGATCACTATGCCAGGAGCAGGCCTGATCTGATAGGAAGTACAGCAGGTTTGGCAGGGCCAAAAGGGAAAAGCACACCTTCAGGCCAACTAAAACCCTCACAGCCTCTGCAGAAAGGGAGAAGCCCCAGGTAACAAAAAAGGGATTTCTCAGATGAAAGAAATGATGACTGCTGATTTTGTAAACAGCCAGGGCATCTTGCTAGACAATGTCCTTAAAAGGCACAGAATGGACAAGGTGGTGCTTGAACAGAGTTGGTTGCACGGTGTATCCCTGAAAGCATGCCTGTAAACATGAGGAAACACATACAGCCACTTACTGTAAATGGGGTGCAGACCTATGGGTTAAGGGACATGGGGGGGGCATCTGTTACCTTAGTAGAAGGGGATTTGGTTGGGCCTGAACAGCTTACACCTAATCAGTTTGTAACAGTAAGGGGGTTCACTGGGAAGGAGAAAACTCTGCCACTTGCTAGTATTCTCTTGGACTGGGATAAGACAGGAGAGACAGTGTAAAAAGTGGCAGTGGCAGACAACCTCGGTCTGGATGTGATTATAGGGAACGATCTTCAGACGAGGGTGGTGTGTGCACTTACCTGCAGTCAGATGGCAAAGGCCAATTGCAGTTCCCTGAACCCCATAGAAACCCCTGTGGAAAAAAATGGGAGGCTGGTTCCCAGTCTCTGTATCCTGAAATGGAGAGTAGAGAAAGGGAGGTAGGACTTCCCCAAGTAGCAGTTCACAAAACAACTACAGAAGAGTACTCCGAGGAGGGAGGTAACAAATGGTCTGAAGGTGAGGGATGGCAGTGACCCTGAATGCCCTGTCACTAGAGCTATGGACCCCAGTTTAGGATCTGATGGGGACATGTCCCATGTCTTGGGAAAATGTAAAGATTTTGTAGCTGTTCAGAGAACTGACCCTAGTTTGAAAAGGCTAAGGGCTTGTGCAGAATTGGATGGGACACAGGGAGGTGACATAAGACATAGAGTATTTTGGGACAATGGACTATTGTACAGATAGGATGTGAGGAGACAGGGAGGGGTGCTGGGCATGCAGTTTGTAATTCCCCAAGGGTGCCATGAGCAGTAGCTCATGATCGCTCATGATATCCCCATGTCCAGACATCTGGGCATCGCGCGCACCATGCAGTGATTGGCCCAGAATTTCTATTGTCCCAAATTCATCTAGCAGGTGAAGGAGTATTTCAGGTCTTGTCACTGGTGCCAACAAATAGGGAAGGAGGGTAGTAATACCAAAGCTGCCCTAATTCCCTTGCTCATTTTGAAGCAGCCATTCCAGAGGGTAGGAATGGATACTAACATGCCAGCAGAGTAGGCCTAAAGGTCTATCGAGTCTCCTTGAAAATCAGCACTGGTTCAGGACACCGTTTCTACCCTCCCTAGCTCCCCTGTATATCCCCCCGACCCCATCGCCCAACAGAGGTGCACCTCCAGACCTGGCATTTCTCAGTTTTACCCTCCCCTTGTATCTGTCCCAGTCCCTCTTGAATCCCTCCACTGTATCCACTGCCACCAACTCCACAGGCAGTGCATTTCATGGGTCCACCACCCTCTCAGTAAAGTAGCATCTTGTAGTCTCCCCCTCTGAGATGCCCGCCAACCAGTCTCATGGAATGCCCCCTGGTGATCCCCTCCTCCATCATCTGGAACAAGATATTTAGGCTGACTCTGTTCATCCCCTTTAGATATTTAAAGACCTTGATCATATCCTCTCTGTCCCTCCTCCCTCCAGGGAGTACAGGTTCAGCTCCTCAAGTCTCTCCTGATATGATCTCACTCCAAGGCCCTGCATCATCCTGGTTGCTGTCCTCTAGACTCTCCTCAGAAGCTCAATGCCCTTTTTTAAGTAAGGGCACCCAAACTGCATGCAGTACTCCAGCTGTGGTCTAACCAGGCAGTTATACAGAGGGAGAAGTACCTCCTGTCTCCTCGAGGTTATCCCTGTGGCAATGCACCCAAGCATTTTATTCAGTTTAGCCGCAGCCTTCCTACATTGCTCAGAGTTGTTCATTTTTGCATCCATTATCATCCCAAGATCCCTCTCCCCACTCAAAATCTGCAGCCTCTCACCACCCAAAAAATACTCATCTTCTGGGTTTCTAAGCCCCATGTGGAGAACCCTAGACGTTTTGGCACTGAACCTTATTTTCCAAGTGCATGACTACCTCACCAGAGTCATCAGGTCCACCTGTAGAGCTCTTCTACCCTCCTCCCCATCCACCACCACCTCCACCTTTGAGTCATCTGCAAAAAGGCTCATCTCACTCCTGATACAATTTCTGATATCTGTGATTTAAATATTAAACAGGAGTGGGACCAACACTGACCCCTTCTGGAGCCCACTAATGACTCTCCTTAGAGATGATACCTCCCCCCTACCACCGCCCTCTGGGTCCACCCAGTTAGCCAATTCCCAATTCACTTTGCCATCCTTTTCCCTACTCCCAAATCCCCTAGCTTGTCCAGCAACCCTGGGTGTGACACCAAGTCAAATGCCTTACTGAAGTCAAGAAAGCTGACATCCACTGACCTTCCCTGGTCCAGTGCCTTCATCACCCAATCATAGAACTCCACAAGGTTAGTCTGACATGATCTGCCATGTATGAAGCCATGTTGGTGATCATCCATATGGCCCATGTCTCCAGGAACACCTCAAGCCTCACTTTTAATATGGCTTCCATCATCTTGCCCACCAATGACGTCAGACTGACAGGCCTGTAGTTACCTGGCTACTCCCGTGAGACACTTTTGTGGATAGGCACAACATGTGCTATCCTCTGATGGAGGAGTTAAAACAGTCCACCAGAAGTGCAGCAAGGATGTCTGCCAGCTCCTTCAGCACCCTAGGATGAAGGCAATACAGACCCAGTGCTTATCAGTTCTCAGGGACTTAAGGGCCTCCCTCACCCTATCAACAGGAATTTCAATGTTGGAGGACTCCCCCTCCCTTCCTCATTTCTAGCCCACCTCCCCCCATCATCTCTTGTGAAGACCGAGGCAAAGTATACATTAAGCACCTCTGCCTGCTCTCTGGCCTCCTCAGCCTACACCCTCCAAGGCCTCAGTCTACTAATCTGCCCCTTCACTTTACTCCATTCACTGATGTACCTAAAGAACCCTCTTTCACTATTTCTGATCCCTTGTGCTAGCTTTTTCTCCATCCTCACCTTGGCCACTCTCACCATCCTGGTTACATTTTTGAGCAACCTGTCATACTCACCCTTGTAAACGTCCCTTTGTGAGTGCTTCCATCTTCTCTAAGTAGCTCTTTTCTTCCTCACCACCTCCTGGACCTCCCATGTCCACCAACCCTCTCTTGTCTCCCCACCATGAGATCTCCCAGTTAAATGAAGGCCCCCACTCCCATGCGCACCCTCAGGTGCCCCTGTTGAGCACCCCATCTTTCTTGCTGGGGGGGGGGAGAAGGCTGAGTCCTCCCATGGTGTACCTACTCGCAGCAGCCTTAAGCTCCAGCCCTCACCCCTTTACAAGTTTAAACCCCACCTAGCTTTGATGAACTTGGTCAATTTTAGTTTCAAAAGCTCCTTCCCCCCTGGATTTATGTGGACCCTATCCCTAACGTACAACCCCTTGTCCTCCCAAGTTGCACGCCATTCCCCAAGCAACCCACAACAGACAGTCAAACTGCAAATGACCCAGTTTGGGAGGGGTGCAGAGAAGCATTGCAAACTCAATGAAAACACACAGACCAGAATTTTCACCTGCACTCCAAGCTCTGTGAATGAAATACTGTCAATCACAAGGTTTGATCTGAAAAGGTTTTCAGCTTTATTGCAAAATAATGATGCAGCAGTATACAAACACCTCACCTCCACTTGCCCTGTTGCTTCTGGTTTAAAACCCTTTGTCAGGGGAGTGGTGTGGTGGAGAGCAAATGATTCTTTGTATACAGGTCATCTCATTAATATTAAATGCACCAGAGTGATTCCTTTTAACCCTTCATTGACATTTTTTCATACATTCCCTTCAGTGCTATTGTTATGAACCTAAAATATAATACCTTTTATCAAAAATCATAAAGAGCAACAATCCGCACATAAAGAATGTTATTCTAATACAAAATAATGTACCTATAAGTTCTAACAAATGCTTAAAGAGCAGCCAACACCTTCGACAGAACTTTCACAAAACAATGTTTAGAAACAGTTTACCTTGTATTTCACATTAGTTCTGTTTATCTCCTCCCCATTATTTATTACTAAGGACACTTGCATGAGGACAGGAGCTTTGAGCCTAACAACTTAATCTACTCCAGCTGCTGTCTCCCTATCCCTACCTGAGTTCATAATGCACTGCTTATGACATTACAGTTTCTACCATGGCAACAGATTGTGATGTAACAACAGAGGATTGTGTCATGAAATAAGGAGTAATCTATACAGGCAAATGAACTCTAAGGGATAAAGATCATGTATTCATGCAGATTTCCTCAGTGATAAATAAATAGGAGGAGAAATCTGTAGAATATACGTCCCCCAGGATGAAGCACAATTCTGCAGCATTTTACAGCACTGCAGAATGCTGCAGCAGACCTATTGAATAAAGCAATGTAATTTAAATGGCAATTAGTCCTTTTTGTCATTAAGGAAAATGTGACACTGCCAGAATGATGTGAATGCCACAGTTTTCTGCATGACAAAAGGTACTAATTGCCATTGAAATTACATTGCTTTATTCAGTAGGTCTGTTGCAGCATACTGCAGAGTGCTTTAAAAGTGGGTTGCATCCTGGGGGACATAACTGTATATGGAATACAAGCTAAATTGTACCTAATTATTATATTTTTAAAAGCTATCTTGGAGACGTCAGCAGATCTTTAATGTTACATACTGTACATGGCTTATCTGGATGATTAATGGAAACTATTTATAAATATCTGCTATTGTATGGATGATTGTATGGCTTGTTCTAACTAAATGTTGCTTTAATGTATTTTTATATGTGTCAAATTGATATTGTATATTGTGTTTGATGTAAAGCGCCTTGATATTCTTGAAAGGTGTTTTAAAAATAAAGTTATTATTATTATTATTATTACATTGAAACAGTGCTTCATGGTGAAGAAGATAAGGGAAATGGGGGAGGGAGGTGTAAAATTTTTATTTCTGAAAGCAGCTATTAATCCTGCAAGGAGCTTCTCAAATCATCAGACATTCTATTAACACAAGATTTACAAATGAAAAACAGCATCTGAAAGAAGAAAAAATAAAAATGATCTATTATCAGTTCCAAATCTTAACACATTAACTCCAATGCTGTTCTAATAATAAGTCTCAATTTTTGAGATTGTGCATGCTCTTTAAACTCCTTGGGACAGTGACTTTCAAGGGGTGTCACACTGTCTGTCCAATGCAGAGTGCTCTGCAAGGGGCTCAACAGTATCATACCAATCATCAGCCAGTTCTTTTATGACGCTGCTTTACCTGAAGTGGTCAGCACTTGAAATGAAAAAGCCGCACCAATCATGTGGCAGCTTTTTACTTTCATCTGCAATTCATCATGCAGCAAACAGCTGTTTGCTTCACTATCAGCCTGGCTGATGTCTCCACCCCCAACTCGCCACCCCACCGCTCCCTTCCTGAAAGGTGGGAGGAGGTGCTTTCCTTGCCTGCCTCCTCCACTTCCTGCTGACTCCTTTTGCTTGTTTTCTCCCATCTGTGGGGAGTAGGCCACAGCCTAAGCTCCGTACTGGCTGAGAGTATACAGTGCCTGAAGGCACTTTCACTCTAACATGGTCATGCTAGTGGATCCCCTCATGCCTGCCGACATTGGAGTGCTCAATCCCTGTGTCAGCATGTATCCTCCCAAGTAATGTGGCACACTGGAAGCCCACCCCAGTGTGCTGAAATATGTGTTATGAATAGTTTACCTGTAAAAAAGAAAACAGTCTCACAATGTATTTTTTTTTAAAACCTGAAAAATTAGAAAATGCCCCTTCGTTGTTCCCTCTCACCCCCCCGCCCCACCTGGCACCCTCCCTCTGCGCATCCTATCTCCCTGCACCACCCTCATCCATACTTACCATCAGGGGTCAGGAGCAGTGATCTTCTGTGTACCGGGAACACATCTGCACTCTTCAAAAGGTGACCACAAACTGAAGAAAATCACGGTAAGCCCTATAATGGCAATCGGGGGGAGGGGTTCAATTTAGGTTAATATCTCAGCCACTTTTTGAGTTTTGGTCCCAAATTTTCAACATGGGGTTCTTGGTACCCCACATTGTGTACACAGTCACTGTCATTTCATTTCTCAGTCCTGAAAGGTGATTTCATGGTCGCAGCATGGAATTACATTTCAGGACCAATTAGTAGTGAAACAACAGTGCCACTGTTCATGAGGTGGGGTCCCAAAACACCCTTGTTGCAAATCTGGTGAAAAACCTCCCACAAATTACTGCATTACGAGTGTCCATTGTACAGTTTCTACGCACGCTCGTAAAGTCATCAATTTTTAAGATTTTCACTCGAGATTTTCAACATTGCCATTTTTATCACACCCCCTTATGAACAGTACAGCAGTCATTTTTTGCATCCTTCCTGAAATCTGTTTTTGCACCTGTGATGCAGAATAGCATGGTCATGTGAAATCAACTTTTGAGACAGGTTAATGAAATTCCAGTGTCACTGTTCATGAGGGGAGTTCTCAAAAGGCTATGTTGAAAATTTGGTGAAAACATTCCAAAAAATGACTGCGTTATGAGCTTGAGTTGCACAGTTTCTATGCACACTCATAACTTCGCCAACTTTTTCATATTTTCACCCCATATTTTCAACATTGTCATTTCTTCATACCTCCTCATGAACAGTACAACTGTCATTTTTCACATCCTGCCTGCAATGTGTATTCACACCAGTGTCATCGAATGGCACACTTGCTGTGCAAAATCACCTCTTGGGATTCGATGCACCCCTTCAGGTTGACACCCCGATGGCGAAACACGAAAAAAGACCATTACAGCGACAATCCTTGTAATGGTCCTTTTTCCATGTTTCACTTTCCCCCAGTGTTCTGTCCCCTCCCTTGACCAACTCTGACCTGGAGCTGATAATCCTAAAGTTTGGGGGGTGCAAGGAGCACAGTATCCCACAAGGGGGGTGTGGGAGGCACAGCCCTCCACAGAAAACACTTGTCGAACGGGCAGCACAATACCTACATCGGAATTGTGCCATTGCTGTGTGGGAGGTCAGCATTTTCACTGTCAACTTCCCTTGGTGCTTCCCTTGGGATTGAGTAACAAAATGATACTGCTACTGTTCATGAGGTGGGATCCCAAAAAGCCCATGCTGAAAATTTGGAGTAAAAACATCAACAAACACCCGGGGCGTTAGGGTTTCCAACTGTAACGCCCACCCTGTACAGACTGACAGGTGTCTAACAAACTAAATCAGTGCTGGAAGAACATAAGAAATTTGTGTTGAGAGTGATGCCTTAAAAAGCAAGGCAGAGGTATATACATAGAAAAAATATGGGAGGCATGTACAACAGCAATACCAACAGCAAACTTTTGGCATTGACAAATGCTTGTTTATTTCTACATTTTTACCCTTCAATAAGGGAAATCAATTTAGGTACTCTTTTAAATAACATTGAAGTTAATGTTTATACTAGTAAATTCTGAAATTAAGAGTTATTGTCATAAAACTTTCAGTCTGATTTTATTAAAGACCTGTTTTAGATCAAGATGAATTTGAAAAGAGTTAACTTTTGGTGTAAGAATGAAGGAATGTCCCCTGCTCAATACCGAGCGTTGCATTTCTGTTACTGGTATCCCGGAGATATTAATTACCCGCAACCTGTCTTTCTGTCAGAGTGGAGCTCTGTTTCGCATTCTTCTACTGTACCTCCTCTTCTGCCTCCTCCCAATCAAACTATACTCCTTAGCCACACACCATGTTTTGAGCCATTCACTTACCTCCCCATTTTTCTGCTTATTTCCCACACTAGCTCTAGGCACCGGGAAGACCTTTGAGAAGGATACCATTCATCCCACAATGAAACACACCCTGGCTAACTCCCAGAACCGTGCCTGATTCTCCTTCACACTATTTCACTATTTGCCATTAGTGCCTAGGTACACTAATATGTTAGGGAATCCTCCACACTCCTTCACCAGACCATAAACCAAGCGCTTGGCCTTGTGCACAGTTAAGCAAGATATACTCTTGATCTTGACAGCACAGTCTAACCCCTCACTCCCCCTTCCAACTTAATGCCCCTGATCATGGAGTCCCCAAGCAGGAGCACTTTAACTTCCTTCTTCACCCTATTACTAATTCCCTCCACTGACACAACTCCCTTCACTCCCACTATCTCTCCATTTTTTCTGACCGCCCCATCAATTTGACTGCCAATGGCTGCCTTTACCCCCTGTTCCAACTAATTTTCTTGTTCAATCATTTTTTCCTCAGCCCCCCCAGTGTGACCCAGCAGTACTCCCATTAGCCTGTAGCCCCTCCTGACTTCCTGAGGCTCTTGCTTTAACCCCCCATCATTCTTTATTCTGCAGTTCTCCACACTTACTCCTTGCTGATTCCCTTCCCCCTGGGTTCTGAGATCCCTCTCCACTGTCCCCTCATCTTTCCTCCCTAGGCATTCCCATCTTGCAGCCCCCGTTCCAGTGCTAGCCCAGGAACCTCTATTTGTCCTGATGCCCAAGCCCTCACTTTCATCTTCCTTCTCCTTCCATCCTCTGCTTGCTGCTCCCCCACTTTTTCAGAGACCCCTCCAACCATGGTGTCCGCCTGTGTACAGTACCTATTTGAGACCTGGATCCCCCCAGTAGTCTGCTTACCAGTGCTCCCCTCTTGTGAGGTGAGCTCCCCCACCATGGTCCTTGGAGACTCTTTTGTCCATCTGCCAATAGCCCCTGCTCTCGGCCATCCTTCGACCTCCTCTCCATCCACCATCCTTGATCCATTCCCCCATTTCTGCCCCCAGGGATGGCCAGATCTACCATGATTTCTGGTTGTCCCCCATCCTCCTTTACCCATATTAGTCTTTTCAGGAACCCTTGCCCCATTTGTCTGTGGATACATGCCTCTCATCCCTTTTACCCATGTCCTTCACCCAAGTGTCCAGCTCATACCTGAGCCAGGACAGTGCAGCCTCCAATCCCATCAACCTGGAACTTATAGCACAGTGTCCTAGTCTCCACAGTGTACTCATGGCCATTGCAGCTCCACAGCCACTGAAACACACCAGCATGCTTCTGCTCCATCCTGTAGTTGAGGTCCCCCTTCCCTTCCAGTAGTGGTCCCATCCAGCCCAGGTGCCCCTGTTTGCCTCACCATGCTACACCCCATACCAGTCTCCCCTAGCATGTCCCCAACCTGCTGCAGCCATGTGGCCCTTGTCTTCTCAAGGGACAGACTATTAACATGTGACTCCCCTTCTACAGGGGGTATATTAAAAAATCCAACCGGTTTAAAACAACCCGAAGTAATGAGATATCTAGCTAGCATCAATGTGTCATCTAACTAGCTTAAGCAAGGCTCAGCCTGCAAACAGTATGCTCAGAAATGAGCCCAGATCCTCCCTCAGTCAAAAGCAGCTCAAGACCCCCTTAGAAAGAGAAATATAGTTTTAACCCAGTCAACACAGAATGTCCATTTTGAGCCCAGATTAACCCCCAACTCAAAGCAGCTCCCTTAATCAAAACAGGTCCACCCCAAATGGCCTTCCCAATTCAACCCAACCCAATACAGTACAAATCCCACCATGACAGAGACAAAAAGCATCAACTCAAATTAGTCTGTGAAGACAGCTTGCAGTTGGCAGGTTCAAATTTAGCCATAAGAAAGTACCCAACAAGCTCTCCAGTGAGCTTAGACCAGTTACGTGTTTCAAGCAACCAGATCTTTTGTGGTAAAGTCAGTCCTCCTGGACAGTCATTGAGTCCTTCCTTGCTGCAGGTTTCTCCTCTCACCTGCAATCAGTAGAAGTCGGGGACAGGGCGAGTGAATGGGTGTGACAAGACCTCTTCCTCCTCCTCCTACACAGACACAGTTCTCCAAGTTGTGGCCAGGCTGCTCTGCTTTTAAGGCCTGGCAGCAAACTTGAAACTGGTGAACATGGCCCTGTTTGGCAGGGCCCAACGTGGCAAATCACTTTCCCTCTTCATGGTGCCACCAACTGCAGCATGGAGATCTCGGTGGGCCACCAATGCAGCTCCCTTTGATGATGCTACCGACACCAGCATGCCTCCTCCCACACAGATGCAGTTCTCTGAGTTGCAGCTGGGTTAGACTTTGACAGCCGATAAGGACTGCTTGGCCCACACAGTCTGCCCGTTTCTCTACCTAAAGGATAAGCTGCAGATCCTATTTAACCAACAGCATATTTCTTCCTACCCTCCACAAAAATTGTCTTATGTCTGTCCCATGCATTCTTGAACTCTCCCACAGTTTTAGACCCCAAAGCCTCCTCAGGAAGGCTGTCCCATGCGTACACCACCATCTCTGTGAAAAAATACTTCCTCACATTGCCCCTCATCCGTCCCCCCTCTATCTTCAAATTGTGTCCCCATGTTCTTGCACATCTCTTGTTCTGAAAGATGCTATCCTCTTGGACTTTGTTGATTTCACTGAGGTACTTAAACGTTCCTATCATGTCCTCCCTCTCCCTCCTTTCCTCAAGGGTATACATATTAAGATCCTTTAGTCTCTCCTCATATGGCTTCTCTTGCAGACCCTGCACCATTTTAGTTGCCCTCCTCTGAACGACCACCATCCTGTTTATGTCCTTGTGGAGATGGGGTGTCCAGAACTGGACTTAGTACTCCAGATAGGGTCTCACCAACTGTCTGTACAAGGGGATGACAACTTCCTATTTTCTGCTGGTGATGCCTCTCCCTATACATCCCAGTATCCCCCCAGCCCTCTTTACTACCTTCTCACATTGCTTGCCAACTTTAAGGTCATCTGATATGATTACCCCCGGGTCCCTTTCCATTTTTGTTGTTGTTACTACATCCACCCCCCATTGTGAAATTTTCCCCTGGGTTTTTGTTTCCCAGGTGCATTACTTTGCACTTCTTTGCACTGAATCCAGGCTGCCATACTTCTGACCATTCCTCCAACCTTGCCAAGTCCCTTCTCATCCTTTCCACACCACCTTGTTTATCAACCCTGTTGCAGATCTTTGTGTTATCTGAAAGAAGAATACTTTTCCTTCCATTCCCTCTGCAATGTCACTTATAAAGACATTAAAAAGGACTGGACCAAGTACTGAACCCTGCAGTACCCCACTAGTAACCCCTCTTTCTTCAGAGTGGACTCCATTTACAATTACCTTCTGTGTCCTGTTGTCCAGCCAATGTTTTACCCAGACTACCACCCTGGGACTCACTCCGAGGCTGGTTAATTTGACAATTAATCTTTTGTTTGGGACTGTGTCAAATGCCTTGCTAAAGTCTAGGTAGGCCATGTCCACAGCCCCTCTCTGGTCTGCTACTTTGGTCACCCAGTCTTAGAAATCAATTAGATTCATCTAACATGACCTTCCCACTGTGAACCCATGCTGCCTTGGGTCCTGTGCCCCACTGGCCTCTAGATACTCAACAATTCTTTCTTTCAGAAGTGATTCCATCACTTTCTTTACCACAGAGGTCAAACTGACAGGTCTGTAGCTTCCTGCCTCTGTCTTGGTCCCACTTTTGTGAAGGAAAATCACATCAGCCTTCCTAAAGTCCTTAGGTACCATAACATCCTCTCATGATTTGTTAAAAAGAGAAGCTAGTGGTGTCACTAGTTCTCTGATTAATTCTTTTAGAATTCTGGGGTGAATTCCATCTGGCCCCATTGCTTTGTCCACCTTCAGTTTAAGGAGTTCTTTCAGAACCCTTTCTTCTGTGAAAGGACAGGTATTGACCCCCCTCTCCAGAGTGCTTCTGTTAATTGGATTAGTCACCTCCCCACCTCCTCTTTTGTGAATACTGAACAGAAGTATTCATTCAGTATCCCTGCTTTTTCACTGTCCCTCTCTGCCCACCCACCGTCCATTCTATTCAGCCTCACTATCCCTCCTTTTGTCTTTCTATGCTCCCTGATATACCTATAAAAGGTTTTATCCCCCTCCTTAACCAAGTTGGCTATCTTTTCCTCAGTTTGTGCCTTTGCTATTCTGACTACCCTCCCTGCTTCCTTCTGTCTTAACTGTCTGGTTCTCTGTCCTGCTCCTTCTGTGTTTCCTTATACTTCCTAAATGCGATCTTTTTCTCCCTAACCTTCACTGCCACCTCTTTTGAGAACCATAGTGACTTTTTCTTTCACTTTGATTTGTTTATTTGCTTCACACAAAGGCTTGTTGCCTCTGTGATGGCAGTTTTGATATTTCCTCATTGTTGTTCCACCCCTTATTCTAGCTTGTTTGCTAGTTCTTTTCTAAGGCGCTCTCCCATCTTGCCAAAGTCAGCCTTCCTGAAGTCCAGAACCCTCACTTTTGAATGACTTGACTCTGTAGCTGAGTTTATCATGAACCACATGGTTTGGTGGTCACTTGTTCCCAAATGGCTACCCACTTCTAGTTCTGAGATCCTCTCACTGTCCCCATTTGAGAGTATGAGGTCTAAGATTGCTCCCTCATGAGTAGGTTCCAAAACTAGCTGTCTGAGGCATGCCACCTGAAGGGCATCAAGAATGGCCCTGTTTTTGGATGTGGCTGCAGCAAAGGTGCTCCAGTTAACATCTGGCATCTTAAGGTCCCCCATCAACAGTATCTCCCCTTTCTCTGCTATCCTAAGTATGCCTTCTATCATATCCTTGTCCATTCCCTCCCCCTGACATGGGGGTCTGTATACAACTCCTGTGTGGATTGTGGTGCCATTTTCTGTCTCTAAGGTTACCCACAGTGCCTTCTCTCCTCCCTGTTTACTTTTTTGTTCAGTTACTTTTATCCCTTCCCTTACATAGACAGCTACCCCACCTCTCTTCTCCCCTCCCTGCCTCACCTGTAAGTTGTGTACCCTGGTATGTTAACATCCCAGTCATGATTCTTTGTGCACCATGTTTCTGTGACTGCTACAATATCCAGGCATCCCTCTTCCATCAAGGCCACCAGTTCAGGGAGCTTGTTGCCCAGACTACGGGCATTGGTACTCATTACCCTCCATTTCTTGATGGCCTTGAGTACCTCAAGCTCCTCTGGCAGGATGTTTATCCTGATGGTGGTTGATTTTGCCACCTGATACCCAGAGGCTATCACCCTCTCCTCACTTAGGACAAAGTGGCAGATGCCTTGCTAGGGATTTTCTCCTGAAATGGGTTTACACAGGAAGTTATCACTGATCAAGGGAGTACCTTCATGTTGGACCTGACAAAGTGTTTGTGGGAGAAGTGTGGGGTGGTGCAGAGATGGACAACACCTTATCACTCCCAAGTTAATGGGCTCATGGAAAGGTTTAATGGTACCCTAAAATCAATTCTCCAAGCTTATGCTGAACAGCATGAGAGGGACTTGGAGAAATACCTTTCCCACCTCTTGTTTTCATACAGAGAGATGCCCCAAGAGTCAACAGGGTTCTCCCCCTTCAAACTCATACAAACATAGGGTATGTGGGCCACAAGACTTAATCCTGGAAGATTGGGAAAGCAAGCAAGCCACCCAGGGAACTCCCATAGTGGATCGTGTCCTTAAGTTTAGGGACAAGCTGAAGAAGCTTATGGGGTGGCCCAAATCAACCTGTCAGCTGCCCAACTGAAGCAAAATATCTGGTACGACCATGGAGACAGAGTTTGTTCAGACAGTGCAGGTCAGAATGTCATGGTCCTAATCCCAGTCCATAAGGACAAGCTGCAGACTAAGTGGATGGGACCATATAAGGTAGCATGACAGGTCTATGATGTGAGCTATATTGTAGAATTGCCTGACAGGAGACATACCCATAGGATGTACTATGTCAACATGATAAAGCCATATGCAAATAGGGCTGACAAGGTATTTGCAGTGTGTAGTCCTGGGGAGGGGACAGATGAAGAAGACCCCCTACTGGACTTGTTTAAGGGAAGCAAGTGGGAGTCATCTGTGGAGGCAATCAAACAGTCACCCCGGTTGATCCAAGAAAAGTCCCAGGAAGTGAGGGAGGTTTTAGAGGACTTTGCCCCTTTATTTACAGTCAAGTCTGGATGACCCCCTTAGCGACACATGATGTAGACACAGAGACAAAAGCACCCATACAACAGACAGCCTACCGGGTGTCTGAGGCCATCCTAAATGACATTTGGAGGGAGGTAGAGGAAATGCTGGATTTAAGGGTAATCCAAATATCCCACAGTCCCTTGGCCTCACCCGTAGTCCTCGTTCCCAAGCTGAATTGCTCTACTCACTTTTGTGTGGACAGTCATGGACTCATTGCAGTCACAAAGTCTGACACCCACCCAATGCCACAGACAGATGATCTACTGGACAAGTTGGGAGGGGTGACATTCTTTACCACAACTGACCTGATGAAAGGGTACTGGCAGGTGGAGTTAACTTCTAGAGCTAGAGAGAGGTTGGTCCTCTTCACTCCAATTGGGTTATTTGAATTTCAGGTAATGCATTTGGAATGAAGAATGCCCCTTCCACCTTCCAAAGGTTTGTCAACCAGGTATTACATGGTACTAAAGAGTATGCAGTGGCTTATCAGGATGATATTGCCATTTTCAGTACCAGTTGGAAGAAACACCTGTCCCACCTGAAGAAAGTGTTGTGCAGGATACAGAGGACAGGGCTCACTGTCAAGGCTCAAAAGTGCCAGGTGGCTATGGTGGATGTGGCATACCTAGGCCATGTACTGTAGTATGGTGGGGGAAGCATCACCCTAATAAAGAAAAGATTGTGGCAATAGAGGTGTGGCCTATGCCTGAAACCCACATGCAGATTTGGAGCTTCTTAGAGACAGCAGGCAACTATCGAAGTTTGTTCCAAATTACAGAACCCTGGTAGCTCTCCTATCAGGCCTGCTAAAGAAAAGAAAGTTCAGAAAGTTAGACTGGGAGCCAGCCTGTGAACGAGCCTTCATATGGCTAAAGGAATCACTGTGCATTGCCCTGTGTTAGCCAGTCCAGATTACAATAAGCAGTTTGTTGTACAGACAGATGCCTCAGATGTGGGGATTGGAGTAGTCCTCAGTCAGACCTCTAATCAGGGAAAAGATAACACAGTAGTGTACCTTAACAAAAAAGTTACTTCCCTTGGAGCAGGCATATTCAACAGTTGAAAAGGATTTCTTTGTGCTGGTAGGGGTCCTGAAGAAATTAGACCCATACCTTTAGGGGAGGCGCTTTGAGGTACAGACCCATCATAACCCCCTGATGTGGCTAAATCAGATGAGTAAAACAAATGGTCATCTCTTAAGGTGGAGTATTGCCCTCCAGGCATATGACATGACCATTATGCACAGAGCAGGGCCAGCCAATGCCAATGCAGATGGCCTATCTCACCAGTTAGATCAGTAACAGAATTTGAGAAAACTTTATCATGTGGTAGGGGTGTGTTCCCACAAATTCAGTCTAGGAAGGAGGGATGTTGTGAGCTATGCCACTGCCAGTCAGATGTACAGATACATGGGGTTATATTCTGTTTTATAAAATGGGTCAAGAAAATCCCTTAAAATGATTGGCTGAAAGGACCTTTCACCCATGTCCTTATCAGCCAATATCTATGCCAACCGACACTTTTCTTCCCCAACTGAACATACCACAGGGAAATATCAATAACCTGCCTGAGATTCAAACTGCTTTCACAGGCAGTGCCTCATTCCACAAAAAAAATCCCT
The DNA here is from genome assembly GCA_016271365.2 of Neoceratodus forsteri. Classification (NCBI taxonomy): domain Eukaryota; kingdom Metazoa; phylum Chordata; order Ceratodontiformes; family Ceratodontidae; genus Neoceratodus; species Neoceratodus forsteri. The sequence goes on from CM028137.1 coordinate 50,323,305, forward strand.
TACTCGTGCCACCATCTACAGTTCGCATCACCACAATAAATTTTTTTTTACTGCTTTCCTGTCAATAAAAAAATGTTTTTCTGACCCTAATTTAAGTTTCTTTTCACACGTTATGCTGACGCCTGCAATCTGCAGCTCCGGTCACAATGACAACATTCCCCGTCGACGAGACATCTCCCCACTCGCTAAACTTGCAATGCATTATTACCAAAAAAATATTGAAGAAACTTTATTTTTCAAAAATAAATACTGCACGTAACATTTTAATGTTAACAAATCTGAACCGGCAAATGTCTGGCTATAGCGCTAAGAAATGCAAACCCGAAAATGTCCATGTACAGCGGTTGTTGAGAGACATGCTCACTCCTAGTCAGCCAACTGTTTGGCATAAATCAAAGCAAATGAAGAGATTTTAACCAAAGAAATAGTAAAAGTAAATAAAATTATAAACATACTTTCTGCAGCTTCACAGTTGGGCAACAAAACGCTCAGATGATACGTCAGCCCACCTCTAAGCACTCTTTCCCGATGCCTCTAGCCAAAAGTAAGAAACATATTTAAAAAATAATAAAATAAAAAATGTGGTTTTAACAGTTTGTCTCATTGGGTTCTGCAGACAGACACAGTTACTGGGTGGGTGCTATAGACACAATGACACGGTGACCTGCTCTGCTGCATTCCAAAACATGGACTACTTTTTCTTTTTGTCCAGATATCACATTTTTTACTAATTTTATGAAAATTTTACTTGCATTTTTTTTTCAGATTCACTTTTTTACCAGGAACCCATTTTATAAGCACAATAACACACTCTGAGGGGTAGGTTCGTGCTGATAAGAGAATGCCCTGGGACATAAGGCACGCAGCGCAAGTGCCTCGTGCCTTAGTACACCCCTGGGCATGCTGTTATCAGCACGTAACCCACACCTTATCATGTGTTATTGCTTGCATATATTGTGCATGTGTACATGTGTACATGCCACAAGAATGCCAGTGTTAAGGAAAGGTCTTGTAGGATAGTGAGAGAGAATGGATTTCTTTTAGAATGTTTGACCTTCCTCTGACCTGAGAGGAACCAGCTTGCTTGCCAGGAAGCTGACAATTATGTGTCAAAGGCTTGTGGTAGCTGATCAAAGGGTATTTCCCTGGTTAGCTAACTGAGGGAAACAGAGGTAAGTAAAATGTTCAGGAGATAGCTCTTTTTCACCTCAAAGGCAGGATACTTTGGTCCAGAAAAATGTCATGTTATATTGCCTTTGATAAGATGACAGGAAAGGACAGAAATATCCATCCTGGCAGGCTATTGAAAATTATCTTACATGTGCCATAATTATCACAGAAGTATGACATCACAAGGTAGCCAAAAAATTGTGTTGTTAGGAATGTGCAAGAGTGACATCTACTGGCCTAAAAGTTAGGAGACCAGGGATTTTTGACACTATATAAAGAGCTTGAACACCAGGGTCTCTGTCTCTCATTTGGCTGAGCATCTTCAAGGGACACTCTTCTCCTGACACACACACATGAAGAAAGACTGCTATCAAAGAAAACTGAAACTTTCATTTACATTTCCTGGACTTCAATCCATGGTGAAATTAAGGTAGAGCTTAGCTAGCAATCTTAGCTGCAGTGGGTTCTACCTCCACACCAGACACTTAGGTTAAATCCCAATACTGACACTGTGGTGCAGCATGAGGGGGGTGATGCAGTCCTGAGGTGCTTTCAGATGAAATGTTAAACTGAGGTCCCATCTGCCTGTTCTGGTGGTAGTTCAGGTGGATTTAACTTCTCAAAAAGAGCAGGGAAATATTTATTGAAAATCACATACACAGCATATAGTTGAAACAAACAATCATAAGGAATAAGGGAAACCAAAAAATAAACACAAAGCATAACAGGTGGATCCATTATACAGTCACGGTACAATCCATTATATGGTATAATACATGGTTTAATTTCTAAGAGTTGTAAAAAAAAAAAGAGAGAGAAAGAGAAAAAAAAGGAAACATGTTCAGTATGTCACAGTCCAAACCTACAACCAACTCCCTTTTATATGTAATTAGTTAGAACTACACACAACGCACTCATACTATTCTCAAGGGCCATATTCCTGTGTATTATTTTTCTCTATTTATATTTAATGAAGAAGGAAAGGCCTTTCCACCATTTATTTACTTGAGCAGACGAATAATGCTCCCTTTCATATGTATAGACTTCCTGTAGTACTTATATGCACAGTTTATTAATATTTTCATAAGGTACCAACTGTTGTTGTAACACCCATTGGTATTGTGCATGCCATAGGTAATATTTGAGACAGGAAAAAAGTACAATGAGTGTACTAGGGTTATACTGATTATATGTTGCTGGATAAATGCCGAGTGCAATTATATCATAGGAGCTATTAGTCAGCCATGGTAAATTCCATTTTAGTGCCAACAAGGCCCATAATCTATGAGTATACAGTATGTGCAAGAAATCAGAAAGTGCTCAATTGTTTCTTCTATTGCCTGGCAGTGCAGGAAAGGGAATGTCTTTTCCTCTATGGCATTGTGTTTATTATTTCCTCTCACATTTAGATTGCGATATGCAGTTAACCATGTTATTTCCAACATTTTCTGAGGAAGTGTCATATTGTTAAGATGTATCAATGCTTATACTGCCTTGTTCTTTTCTGTTGGGTAGTTTTTGAATACAGGCTCACAGGAGTGTATAGTTTGTGTTACTAGTTTATACAGATTGGTACTAAAATATTGGGATATATAGGTTTTAGGTTTTTTCATTTTCTTAGTTTTTGAAGTGTGAATTTAATATATTCCAGAATATTGATGGTCTTAGATGTTTTCGGGGTGGGGGTCGGGGGATCTATCCATGCCTCTAAGAAAGTTCCTATATTTTGCATCCATTTCTGTGGAAGAGAGGTACTATTACACAGTCCTAGTTTGAAATTCTATTCCCAAAAGAGTGTAAAAGAAGGTGACAAGACTTTCTATAGATACATTAGTGAAAGGAGAAAGTCCAGAGGGAGTATTGCTAAGATGAAAGGGGATAAGGGTGTGTGTGAGGAGGAGGACCATGTAAAAGCATCTATCCTAAATAGATACTTCTGCTCAGTATTTACTGAAGAGACAGTAGGACAGGGCTCACAGCTCAGCACCATGGACACAAGGGGGAAGGAGGTGTGCACTAGACCCTTCACAAAAGAAAGGGTCCTACAAGAGCTCGATAAGCTCAGGGTGGACAAGGCAATGGGACCTCATGGCATACATCCCAGGGTACTAAAGGAGCTAATGATGGAACTAGCAGAGCCATTATCAGAACTGTTTAGTGAGTCTCTGAGTACAGGAGAGGTCCCAGAAGACTGCAGAAGGGCTCATGTGATCCTGCTCCACAAGAGTGGTAACAGGGAGGAGGCAGGGAACTACAGACCAGTCAGTCTTACTTCAGTAGTGGGCAAGATTATGGGGACACTCCTTTAGGAAAGGATAGTGTAACACCTGGAATCTATAGAAGCACAGGATCCAAGACAGCATGGGTTTACAAAAGGAAGATCCTGTCAAGCTAATCTCATAGATTTCTTTGACTGGGTAACCAGAGTGGTGGACCAAGGGGGAGCAGTTGATGTTGCCTACCTTGACTTTAGCAAAGCTTTTGATACTGTTCCACATAGAAGATTGATTAATAAGTTGGGTGGGCTCAGGGTGGGTCAGAGGTTGGTCAACTGGGTGGCAAACTGGTTGACGGGCAGAAAACAGAGAGTGGTGGTAAATGGCATACATTCAGAAGAGATGCAAGTCACAAGTGGGGTACCTCAGGGATCAGTCCTAGGGGCAGTCCTCTTCAATATCTTCATCAGTGACATTGCAGATGGACTGGAGGGTAAGGTTTGTCTGTTTGCAGATGACACCAAGATCTGCAACAGAGTAGATGATCCAGATGGGGTGGGCAGAATGAGAAGAGATCTGGATAAACTAGCAAAATGGTCAGAAGAGTGGCAACTGGGGCTTAACGCAAAAAAGTGCAAGATCATGCACATAGGGAAGAGAAACCCTGAATCCACCTATAGGCTCGGAGGGGAGCTGCTGGCAATCACAAGGGAAGAAAGAGACTTGGGCATCATCATCACCGATGACCTGAAATCATTCAAGCAGACCACTAAATCAGTAGGTAAGGCTAGTGGGATGTTGGGGTGTATTAGTTGGGATATCACAAGTCGGAAGAGGGAAATAATCCTTCTTTACAAGACACTGGTTAGGCCCCATCTGGAGTACTGCATGCAGTATTGGAGGCCACACCATCACAAGGACATTAACCAAATTGAGGCAGTCCAGAGAAAGGCAATGAAAATGGTGCAGGAACTGCATCAGAAAACAAATAAGGACAGATTAACGGAGCTCAATATGTATACCCTAGAGCAAAGGAGGGAGAGAGGTGATATGATTGAAACATTCAAACACCTTAAGGGCATTAACAATGTGAAAGAGTCTAACATGTTTCAATATAAGAAAAATAGCAGGACAAGAGGACACAGCATGAGATTAGAGGGAGGCTGATTAAGGGGTAATGTGAGGAAGTTCTTTTTCACAGAAAGAGTGGTGGATGCATGGAATGGCCTACCACAGGAAGTGGTGGACATGAATACTGTGCAGGGCTTCAGACAGGCATGGGATAGTCATAAAGGAGCAATATAGATGAGTATGAATAGATAGGCCATTGACAGAGCAAAGGCCAATGGCATATTCGTAAGATAGAAAAAGAAATGGGCAGACTGGATGGGCCTTGCGGTCCTTATCTGCCGTCAAGTTCTATGTTTCTATGTATGAAAAAATATAAGTGGGTCTATCATCCCTAATCCTCCCTTTTCTCTGGCTAGATAAATGTATGCCCACTTTATGGGATTCAAGCTGCTACTCCACTACATTTGGAAGAAACAACTATACAGTTTTGTTTCCAATGGTAAGAGAAGAGGAAAGACCAATCCAACATAAAATAAGCAGGGGATTAAGAATTTTTTATTATCTGTACTCTTTTGAGTTTGGGCAGCTTCCATCCTTTCCGTGCCCTTAGTTTATAATCACAGGTGTTTAAGGTTGATTCCCAGTTTGAGAGTGTCATGTTTTTTCTCATGAAATGGAGTCCTAATATTTTTAGGGGGGTAGCCGAGATTTGTATTCCTGATAGCATTGTGGGGGTCGATACTTGGCCTTAATTTTATTCCCTTATATTTATTCTAAATTAGGATTGCTCCAGAAATTGTGACATGTCTGAAATTCTTGTATGACCTGCTGAATACTGTCGTTATTTTTTAAGAAAAGGCATATATTGTTGGCATATGCCATAATTTTTACTTCATCTTGTGTCTGGTTCCCTGAGAGTCCCTGTATAAGGTTTTTAATAAGGAGATCCAAGGAGAAAGCATACAAAAGGGGGCTTAAAAGACACCACTGTCTAACACCTTCAGTTATACATATTTCTTCTCCAGTTTTACGCAGTAGAATGGGCAGTAGTGTTGCTGTGGAGTATAGTGCTTGTAGCCACTGAACAAATTCCAGTGGGATGTCAAATGTCATTAGGGTATGAAATGAAACATTATGATTTACCCTGTCATAAGCTTTACTTAAGTCTAGGAAAATGAGGAAACCTGTGTCATTATGTGTGTTATAAAATTCTGTAAGTTCTCTCAAGATGATAAGTGGATGCTGAATTTTTCTCCCTGGTAGTGCCCAAAAAAATTATGCCCATTCTCCCATCCTGATCTGTGCTACCTCTACCCTTAGTCTGGTGACTGTACCCATTACCATATTGCTCCTGGTACCTATACCCTGCTCAGTTTTAAGATTTATGTCCACCTTACTGGCATTCCTACTACCTTCCTCCTCGCATTATACCACTCTGCCATGCTGCCTTCCCCTTCCTACTGCATACCTGTTTACCTACCTGTGACTATGCAGCCAGCTGCCCTTTCCTTGCTCAGCCCATACCAGCAGTTTTTCCTGACTCCATCCCTAACTCATACCTTCTGAGGCACTGAGCAAATGTAGGCTTGCCTTGTCTACTGGGAATGCGATTCCGTTACAATCTCTACTACCTACTACTTACAAACCTGACATCCTCCATCCCTAACTCTGCCAGGCAGCATTGATTGAAGATTAGCACACACCGACTACAAGGGATGGGAGCCATATTGGCAATCTAGGCTACCTGGTTGCCACTTCCTTTTAGGAATGGGACCACTATACCCTATTTGCCCCCAACATCCTACTTCTGCCTAGTGCCATTGAGTGTAGATCATCTCTCCTTGACTACCATAGATGGGAGCCTGTGTCTGCAATTGACTGTTTCAACCTTATGCATTCTCTACCTGATACACAATTGCCACTTCCCATCAGGAATGGGATCACTGTACCCCACCTATCTTCAACATCACACTTCACCAGTCTACATCCCACACTTCCGTGGACTCATCATACTAGTCCCTGCCTTGGCCTCCTCAAGCACTGGCTTTGGACTCCATCAACATGTTCAGTCTCTACCTCCATTCAGCTCGACTGTCGCCTGGACTTCATTGCTGCTGGTTGCCCCTTCTGACAGCCATGTGAGTTTGCCTTCTCCTGTGGAGGTGGGAACCTCATACCTTGTCACTGAAGTGCCTTCTGTTTACCTATCTTCTCTGCACTTGTTGTTCGCCATCTTCTTCGGACGTGAGACTGATGTACCTCAACTTCATAGCACTTGGTACCTGGATTCACTTCTTGGTCTTCCATGGATCCACTACTTATGGCCTGCTACAACTTTCCTACATTCTGAGTCAGTTTTCTGTGGCACTGACCCCGGTTCTGTTCCTTCCTGCACCTGCCATTGTCAGTATGGCTAGGTCTATGCTGTCTTCTTCTCAGACTCCTTCCTTCCATCTGCAGACCTGCGCTCCAGACTTTCCCCTTCATCCTTGGACAGCTGCCTTCTTCTCACTGCCCTAGCAGTTTGGGTCTCCTTCCTGTTTGCTGTGGCTCTTTTGGGGCATTTTACACCTGTCACCAGCCAGTATTTGTACCCAGCCAACTACTCCCCCCATTCATCTATTTCATACTCCTACTTTGACCATCCTAACAGCTCCCAACCACTACTCAATGGTACACTTATTCATTTCACCTGAGGAAAACTTCTTCTAGCAACACCCCTTGAACAACATGCCTTATAGACTCTTACATCACCATAGAGTTATCCATACCATTAGACTAGACTATAGAAAGATCTCATTCCTCATCCAATGCTACAGGATGCTCGCTATGCATCCTGTCAATTCAAGCAGTATGGCATCCCTATCTCCCATGTCTCATAGAATCTAAGATTTAGTGGAGCCTTCTCCACTCCTGTCTTTTACATGGAAAAGTGATCTAATTTCTTCCATGATGCACCGACTCCATAATCATCATTGCTGCTATGGATAACGGGATCCGCAAGCTAAATCATAGCAGTACTGGCATCATCTGTTTTACTTTTTTGTGGCTTTCTCCTATGAGCACTGACTCTGTTTGATCATGTTACTCAACACCTACTTCTTAAACAGCCATTGGATGTCCTAAGATCGTCTCAGCTATCTTCTCAGAACTCCCACCATTGGATATCTGGTGTCTAGCTGCCTCACTAAAGTTACTCTATCTGAGCCACTGTTTTCCAGCCCCTGGATGTCATCATACTTCATACATCATCTACATTCCTTCATCATATTATCATCAGTCAGGTCAGCAGCCCATCCAGTGATCCTTCTAGCTCATCCCTCATGTTTCACCTCTCATACTCCCTTCAGTGAAGACTTCCACTGAGAGCAGGCTTCTATTGATTCCTCAATCTGCATGTCTGCAACTGACCTGGCTGTCTCACTATCCCAGTCATGCCTCTTAACAGGCCTATATCCGACTAAACTGATAGGCACCCCTTGCATTCTACACTGCTCTCAACTTCCCATTGCCACACCAGTCTATAGACTCCTTCAAAGACCCATTTCTGAGCTTCCTACAGCATTCAGACAGTGGATCAACCTGCAAGTCAAAGCAGTCAAGGACACCTCATCTCATGTCACTGTCAATTATGCCACAGCAATGCCCATATCTACCTTTTCCCACCAGCAGACCAGCAGAAGCCTATACAAGTATCATTATGGCATCAATAACCAAATCAACTCTTGCAATTCATCATACTGAACTTCCAATTATTTCAATATACTTTCAGTTATCATCTCAACGGCATATACCAGCCTTCCCTCATTGGTCTAAAACAGTGATTCTCAGTCCTGACTGGCTCAGGAGCCACATGAGCAGTCACGTTAGCCAAGGAGCCACAACATACACTTCCTAGTAAATTTTGGCAAACACACTCCAGTGTAAAAGAAAATATTTCAATCATTAAACATTTCTTTCATTTCATTTATTTCATTTACTAATCATTAGTTAACATTTGTACAGTCTGATAGGGTGCAGCTTGCAAGAAAATACACTTTGAAAATAATGCTTGCTGGTGTACAACACAGTGGTATTATAGTGCATCCTGGTTGGTTAATTCTGTGTAGTGTAGGGACTAGGCTTCACCTACTGGGAAGAGTCACAGGTTATAAGCTGAAGAGCAACATGAGGCTCTAGAGCCACTCTCTGAGGATCACTGGTCTAAAATCTGCCAAATCACCCCTCCTACCAGGTCCCAAAAGATTATGTAAAACTCTTTCATCTTCTTCATGGATGCCTACATTGCAACTTATTGTTCACTGCTTAATTCCAAACCTTTAGACTCTAACTTGAATGTCAAGCCTTCTTCAAAGTCAGATTGTCTACCTTATGACTTCATAACCCATCATACTCCCCCCCCCATTCAAAATCTGGCAGAAAATTTTATCAAATTATGCTCTTCATGCTCACTTTGTCTCTGTAATCCCATTGGATATCATCCATCATTACCTTGGAAACTTACACTGCATTGATCCCTTTTCAACTGGACCTACTCCACTTTCAGGATTCGGATGCTCCTTTAGAATAGACCTACCTCTTCAACCTCAGAATTATCCTTCCAGAATGCATCATCCAATGGATTTTGAAGATGGACCGTCATCTCTCCAAGCAGTTTACCTTCCTCAAAAATTAGAAAATGGTTGCTGGAATCTAGGATTGTCTAATCTTAGTTTGCCCGGAGGATGGGTGGATCAGTAGCCATAGGTCCTCACAGGTTTCCTCCATCTGGGGTTTTTTCCTCTCCTGCGTGCTACTGGTCATACTCTCCATGACTTGGAGGAGGTAATCATACAGTACTCTTTTGAACATTCAATGGTAATTCTTTTGTGCTTTCTATTCCCTACTCACTATCTCATTTTCCTACCAAGGGTGGGAAGAGAGAAAAGTGAAAAGTAAACTATGTTACACAAGCACTACTGACTTCATACGCTATTCACCAAAACATTGAATTGGAGGGCTAAAGCCCAAGGTTCAATATGGGGGGATAGCTCCTCCCATATTCACCTTAAAGGTCAGCCTCCAACAGCAGTCCTCTGCTTAGTGCATTGTAAAATACCCATCATCCATCCCTGCCTCCTCCTTTTCCAGCATTCTGCTCAACCCTGGTACTGGGCTCTCTATTCCCTATTCACTATCCAGCTTCCCTACCAAGGGTGGGAATAGAGCAAAGCCAAAAGTAAACTACATTGCACAAGCACTACTGACTTCACATGATATTCACCAAAATATAGACGTATATGTTTTGGGTCAGAAACTATATTCTCATATTCAACTTGCAGGGTGGAAAGGTTTGTAGTATCCTTTTTCAGTTTAGAAGCCCTGAAAGGGTCTCCCTGTGGTGATTTTTGGGTCCCTTACATGAGTTCATCTTTCATGGTGTTAGCCCTATCATACCTGATGTTTCCTCATCTCATTTTTTTAAACAACTTATTAGATGAGAAAAATGATACCTTAAAGAAGTAGACATTGTCATGACATGCTGCAGTTGTGATCTAAGTTTTAGGTATTGAAAGCAATGTCCTCTTATTTGCATCTTGCCATGATCTTGAAACCACTGAATAAGATAGTTTTTTGAGTCCTCCCACCATTTACCAATGTCTTCATAAAGATCAAAGACTGATGCTGTGGCACTCAATAACCCTTTAATGTTATTGTGTACTTTTTGATCTACCAATATGGAGGAGTTTAACCTCCACCTATTATTCTTGTCATGTGGTGTAATTGTAGTATCAAGTTGGATTTTAACCAGTAAATGATCAAACAATTCCACTGGTGTGGTCTCTAGTGTTATGTTTTGATGGGATTTGAATATAAAGAAGTAGTCTATCATCGAGGTAAATCAATCTCTCTGATAGGTGAATGGTGGTCCTGACCTCTGAAAGTCTGCACAATTTGTCATGTCTGCCATTTGTATGCATTTCTGCAGAGTGCAGGAATCACAGTATGTTTTCTTATTGTTGCACTCTTTAAATAGAGTTAGGCTACAGTAAAAGGCACCTTCAAAATAGACAGTTTTTGTGGTCATTAGGAAAGGTTGTATGTGTTTGATTAGTTTGACCCTTTCTGCTTTGGACTGGTGTCCGTAGATATTAATGAATCTACAGAGTTGGGCCCGCCAATATCCATCCAGAATTAGGGCTTTTCCTAGGACCAGGTCTATAAGTTTGTATAATCTAAAATATCCTCTTTGAAAAGGATACCAACCCCATCTGCTTTATCCAACCCAAAAGACTAGTATGATGGACTCCAATACCATTCAGATTTGTATAGCAGTATTTGGGTATCTGCCTACATCCAAGTCTCTTGCACAGAGCAGGTATTAAAGTCCTGATCATGGATATGCTGAAAAAATGACTGTCATTTACCACGGTTCAATAGGCTTCAGGCATTTATTGAGACCAAGCAAGGCATGATGTGGTATTAAAGCTTCTCATCGGGTTTTTTTCTTCCTTTCTTTCTTTTACCTTTATATTTATTGTCTTCTTGTTTTGATTTCCCTGATGACACAGATGCATCATCAGAGCCTCTTTCTTCCATTTCAGTGTCACCCCAATTGATATTTGTCAAGGCAGAAAGGAGGTTATCCATGTTAATATTAGGTGGTTTGAGGCTTGTTGGGTTTATTCTTGATGAGCGCCTCCTTGTTGGTGGGACCGTCCAGGGTTGTGGTGTACACATAGTACCCTCTGAACTAGATGTGTCTTTTTGAGCAGAGGTTAACAAATCTGGTGTGAGGATGTTTGATGCAGTTTCAGTGTTATTTTCTTTTGGGTAACTGTGTTTTGGGGAAGGGTGGGGGTGAGTGTTTGTCTCTGGTGCATTTTTATCCTCCTCCTCTTTTACATCCTCCTCTTCTTGGACATCCTGTGCTTCTGACATTGGTGGGAGGGCTCTTCTGCTCTAGATGCTCTATTTTGTTGGGCTTCTTGTTGCTACTTGTGAATCAGATCATCAGGGTTTACATTGTTTGTCTTGTATCTGGATGCCTAGTGACATTCATGGAATAAGTGTCCTATACCCTCACTCAAGTTTCATTTTGTGTGATTAACACACTGTGAACGAATATGTCCTATCTCACCAAAGAACCCTCATTGTGGTTTATCACAAACTTAGGAGAGGTGTGTCCGTGCCCCACACTTGTAACAAGCTCTCTGCTGTCTGGTGTAAAAACACATCTCATGATCCCAACCTAAGAAAAAGTAGTTTGGAACATGACTGATTCCTTCCTCTGTCTGCCACAGTCTGATCTGGTATGTCCAGCCCCCTGTCCCAAACTGTTCAGAGTCTAGTATGGCCTCAGGGGCACTCAAAATGTTGCATTTCTGTTGCAGCCAATGACTGATGTCATTCACATGAACACTTTAGTTTCTGAACATGATAGTTGTGCACTTTGTTAGAGGCTTTGTGAAAGGTATCTTCAGGAATGGAAACCATAGTGGTGAGAATATAATTTGATTATATCATGTCCAGAATAGTTCCAGCACTTGGGGATCTAAAACTGATGTCATATGTATTTTCTTGTGAGACGTTGAGGAAAGCAAATACATCAGCTGGTGTAAAATGAATGAAATCTTTTAATAATTTTTTCCCAGCATATTGCTTATCTAGCCAAATTTCTAAGCCACCATTATATCGTAGTCTCACAGCGTTCCTTTATGGATTGGCTTCAGTTTTGTTGACAAAATCTGTGAATTTAGGTGGTTGCTCAGGCTGGTCTGGTTGTTTTGGTATGACCTGAGATTTCTCCTTATTTGCACTGTTGTCCCTATCCCCTGTGATGTCTTTGCCATTCTGGCATCCTTTAGGTGGTGTCTTGTCTTTGTCTTGATCCTCAACCCCAGTTGATGTGGGATTGTTTAGAATTTCCATTTCTGGTTGTTGAGTATTGTGAACAGATGGGGTATCTCCCATTTTTTGTCCTAGTGGTTGCCACTCTGGGCTATTCTGGGAGTCCCAAGTTGAGTCAGGAGTCCATTCCCCTTTTTCATTAAATGTCTGCCCAGCATTCAGAAGGGCTGTCTCTGGAGACCAAATCCCCTGTGTCCCAGCCTGATTAGTTACAGAAAAGACAGTGCTAATAGCAGTTGCAGCAGATATTCACTGCTGTGTCTTTACACCAGGTGACTTCATATCCATAGACACGTTAGAAGGTTCTTTGGTACCCATTTGTATATAATTCTGAATCTCAAAACAGTGTCCCTTTTTTGTTTCTTGAGCCTTCAGTTTGTTTTTTTTTCTTTTAAGTGGACTCGTCATTTAACAATTTTAATAGTGTTATTTTTTTTCTTCTAATTCTTTTGTGAGTGGCTCCTCACTTTTCCCTTTGGTTGTGTCTGATGTGTTGGTGTACCTACTTTGCTGAATGACACATGGTTTATTCTTGTCTGTGTCAGGTGTAATAGTGGAAGCGCATAGCGCCCTGCTAGTTTCAACATTTTCTAGATGCAAGGAAGTCAGGAACTTTACAGTCACTGCCAGTCACAGTTTTAGAACCTGGATCTGTTAAATTAACATACTGCACCATTGCCCATTATCCTGGTTAGTGTGTTTTCATTTGTTGCTTTGAAATACAAAAGATGTACAATTTGAAAGCCATACATCTTTCATCTTATTTCTTATTTTACCTTGCCATAGAAGAGCTGTAACCCTACATTAGATTAAGCCTTAACTGTAGCCTTGGCATTTATAAGAACAGGGAATGTTTATTGCCTCGTGGTTGGCCTGGTATCTGAACTTCCTCATTTCTTGTTGAACTGTGCTTTGTGGGGATCCAAGATGGTGGAATATTTATTTTTATTTCGTTTTTTTGTTGACCAGGTAAGTGCACTAGACAAATCCTGCCTATTTTCAGGCACGACCCGGGGGAGGGGGATACAGATGAATGCCAACTGACCTTGAATCAGATTAAGCTGTTGGTGGTATTTTTAGTGAATGAGGGAAATTTGGCCAGGACACCGGGGAAATTTCCCTACTCTGCTGGCGCTCTGTGGCCAGTAGAGGGCTGTGATAGCTCTGCTGCATGGCAGAAGCTCTGCAACTCTGTGAGGAGATGGATGCTAGCAAGGAAGCTCCCGCTAGCATTGCTCCACAGATTGGTATGGAATCCACTGTTTCTATTTCTGAAAATGAGGTTTCTGACCTAGAGATGTTGCCTGTTGCTCCGGAGTTAATCGGTGCGATACCGATTCGGGAGATATTTTCTACTGTATCCACAAGCCCTGTATGCCTTGTTTCTGTTAATGGAACTTCAGATCCCACGCTTACTGTTGCTACCACGGAAGGCTCTTTGCAACGCACGCTTCCGGTTAAGGTGACAGAGGGTCCGGCGAATTTGGAGGCCTACGCTGTCTCGGACCACCACCCCTCCATGTCTCAGGTTTTGAGACACCAATTCAGCTTGCCATCGCAAGATTCTACAGATTTTCAGGACTGGCCAGAGGAAGATTCTTTATCTAAAGCTGGATGGACGCAAAATGCCTCGGGGACTTGGGTGCCTGACCCTACCTGGAAACCAGCTTCATTCTTATCACCTAAGCATGCCACCTCCCTGAGCTCAGATATAGACAATGATCCTTCTGCTTCTCATGATGCTACTGGTGCGCACCTATTGTTAAAGGACTCTGAGGCATTTTTCGGCCCCAGTACATCCTTGGGGGGGGACTAAAGGTTACTGCTGCAGCAAGTGGTGGGATTAGCTCACGCAAGGGTCCTGAAACCCTTCCTCACATCCCTATGGCTGACTTGTTCAAAAATAGACTTGAACAAGCTCCCAGGAGGAACGCAGTTAGACTACAATATAGAGGGGGTTTGGGTACACATCCAGATAGATATTATGTGGCTAATACTCTGCTTAAAGGTTCCACATCATTTCTTCCCCTCAGACCTGTTTGCACTTATTCATGTTTCTGGGGAGGACTCTTTTGATGTCAGCTTTAGACTTAATCACAGCTTAGAAAAATTTTGGGAAAAGTACTCTGTTCTAAAAACTACTCCCTTATGGCTTCCCTTTATGGCCATCCCTTTGACTAGGCCACAAATCCGGTATATCACTGTCATGTTCAGAAATGAAGGGGTAAATGTCAGCTACATTTACCATTGGTTACAAAAGCATTGTGATATCCTTGGCCCCCCTGAAGCTTTATTAGACTCAGAGGGTATCTGGACTGGGGGCTGGAAATTTAAAGTGAAACTGTTTCAGGTGAATTCTGATATTGTTCATCTCCCAAACAGTTTTTTTAGGGAAATATAGAGGAGTGTGCTTTTATAGTGGTCAGCCCCCGAGCTTGCTATAAATGTGGCTCACGAACTCACATTAGTAGTTCTTGTGACATGATGAAATGCTCACTATGTGGGGGGTATGGACACTCGATGGACATCTGTCAGAATATTTTTCAATGCAACTTCTGTGACAAAAATGGGCATGCCTTTCATCAATGCCCCTGGGCTAAAAGAAATAGAATTGAAGGATGGGATCATGATGACTTAGTAATTCAAGCTCAAGTTAAATTGAACAGTCCTGTTATTAGTGACCCTACACCAGCTCCTGATATGCATATATCGGCAGTATCGAATTCTGTGTCCCTTGTGGATATCTCTGGCCCTTCTTCAACCCCAGATCAGGTCTTTGAGATGGATGGTGTGTCTGACAGACCCACTATGCCCCGCCCCATTTTTGAGAATGTTAAGGGATGAAGATTTACAAGGTCTTCATTAAAAAACCCTGCTCCTTGTCCTATTCCCACTTCTAATATTTTTTTGCCCCTACGAGATGATCTTGGAGATTCGGATTTGGAATCTGACACATCTCATAGATCTGAGATAGTCACAGAAGATGAAGAAAGTAAATCCACAGAATTGACTAAAGACAAAAAGGGTAAAAAAGGGAAAAAAAGGAAAGCAAGTAATAGTTTGAAAGGGGGACTTTGCCGAACAATAAAGTTTTATGGCCACTTTACGAGTAATGTCCTTTAATGTTTGCAGCTTAAAGTCGTATAAAAAACAAATTTCCATTTTGGCTTTTTTTGCAACTCTTCCAGTGGACATTATCTTTGTTCAGGAAAGTCGTCTTTCCTCACTGGCTGAGGTAGACAGTATCAAGAGAAGGTGGCACTGGGGACCTTCGTTTTGGTCCTTTGGACTGGAACCTGCAGATGGAATTGGCATTCTTTTTAAATCCACCAATTTTCATATATTTCGACTTCTGAATATTAGTCCTGGTAGAGCCCTAATTCTGGATGGCTCTGTAGAAGACTTTTCTTTCTGCCTTATCAATCTTTATGCCCCACAAACTAAATCAGCCAGGGTTGCATTATTTGGAGAAATTAAACCAATTCTCTTCACTAGAATGCATGTTATTTGGGGAAGGGATTTTAATTGTACTTTGGATACCCCTTTGTCTGGAGCCACCCAGAAGAAGGTATATTGTGACTCTAATGCCTTGGCACAAATTCTTGCTGACTCCAGTCTGAAGGATGCTTATCGTGCATTACATCCCAAGGGCAATGGCGCTACCTATCATAGATTTATTTATGCCACAAGAATTGATATGTTTTTCTTTTCTCAACACTTATGTCCCATTTATTGCAAATCCCAACCCTCAGAATTTTCCGATCATAACATTCTTTTTTGCACTTTCAGTTTACATTCTCTCCCTCCCAAGATCTTTTCAAAATATAATCGTTGGAGATTAAATATGTCCCTTCTTGATAATCCCTCTCTTCATTCTTAGACTGAAACTTTTTTTGCATATAGGGAATCTGTTTTTTGTGCCTACACAAATTTACTGAATTGGTGGATGGACACAAAACGGGAACTAAAAAAGCTTATTCTCTCTTTTGGAAAAGCTAAAGCTAATTCTCATTATATACATTACCTACTTTTATGAAACCAATTATATAAATTGATGTCCTTTCCTTTTGACTATAAGCGTGATTTGACTTCTCAAATTAAAGTCCTGAAAGAACAGATGAAATCCTATCAATATGATAGAGCAAAGTCCTTAGAATTAGAATTTAAATTTGGAACCAAGAATACACCAGCTTCTGACCCCTTTATGGCTTGTAAGCAAAGACTGGAGGCCACCCTTATGACCCAACTTGTTTCATCCACTCGCCTCTTGCTTAACAAAGATGTGGGCATGTTAACTTTAGTTCAACAATATGTTAAGGCTTCTTTTCAGGATAGGTCTGATCATCCTTTACCTGATTTTTCTAGTTTCACTGCTCCTCTTCCACAAGTACCTACCTCTCAAGTAACTTCATTAATTCAACCTGTTTCTTCCCAGGAAGTGGAACAGGCTATATTGCAATTAAGTAAGGGTACTTCACCAGGGTGGGATGGTAGCCCTAATGAATTCTATAAACTTTTTCTGCCCTACGTGATTTACTTTCTGCCAAAGGTATTTAATTTGTTATTGTTTTCTTCTACGGCTCATTCAGGGTTTAGTACCTCATTACTTTTCTTCCCATACAAATCAGGGGACAAAACTTTACTATCTAATTGGAGACCTTTGAGTTTATTAAATAGCGGCTAAAAAATTTTGACTAAAATCCTCAATAATAGATTGTTACTGGTAGCAGGTTCTCTTATACATCCAGCCCAGACATGTGCTATCCCTCATAGGTGCATTCAGCACAATTTATATCTTTTAAGAGACTTATTCGAACTTAGTCATGCAGGTCACATCTCAGGATATATTGTTACTTTAGATCAAGCTAAAGCCTTTGATAAGGTCAGACATAATTATTTATTCTCCGTACTTTTGCGGTATGGTATCCCTACACCTTTTGTAAAATGGATTTCTATCCTGTATGAGAGCACCACTAGTGTCCCAATGGTTAATGGCCTTTTTGGTATGGTAATATCTATATCTGTCAGAGTTAGACAGGGTTGCCCATTGAGTCCACTTTTGTATTCTTTTGTTTTGGACCCTGTTATCAGGCAAATTCTATGGGACACAAGTATTATTGGACTAACATCCACCTCTACTTTACCAGTTGAAAAAATAACTGCTTACACGGATGATGTTACTTTATTACTTAAAGACATCCCTTCTTTGACTACTGCACTACATGTTTTTTCTAAATTTGGGATACTATCAGGAGCCCAGATTAATATGAACAAGAATTTTATTTTTCTATTACATCCTACACCTTCAGTCCCTTCTGATATTAGAGGTATTCCGGTTGTTTCTTCTCCCCATAAGATTCTTGGCATTTGGTTTGGGGCGAGGGACTTAGCCACCTACAATTGGGAGAAACAATTATATATCGGAGAATTTAAAATTCACTGCTGGAAAGGATGGAAATTTGGGGGAAAAAAGGGGTTGCAATTATTAAAAAAATTTTGTTGCCTGTTTTTTTATATTTAAGTTATGTGTTTCCACCCCCTCTTCATCTGGAAACCAGAATATTAAGCCTCTTTTTTCAGATGCTATGGCACAACAGACTAAACCCGGTATGTAGAGATATTACTTATCTCCCTATTAATAAGGGAGGGTTAGCCATGATTAACCCCATTGTTTTCTACCACTCTTTATTCTTGTTTGAATCTTTCTCTTATATTTGGTCTTCTACCAATATGACCTGGCAATCCTGGTCCAAGTTTTTGTGGTCTACATATTTCAATAAATGGTCTCTTTTACCTCATAAAATATTATCTGACTCTTTGCCATCCTTTGTTATTGCTACTTTGAGAAAATTGCAGCAATGGAAAATATCTTTTCCACATTTGCTTACTCTTTCTAGAAAAACTTTTTACAATTTTATTGTGTTGGAGGTTCAAAAAAATGTTCTTCTCTTCCCAGACTATATACCTTCTAAAATGTTTTTTTTTTTCTCTTAGGAAGTTAACAGATGTTAGGATTCCCCCACATATTTGGGATATTGTGTGGCTTGCTATACAAGGTAGGTTAGGGGTTAGAGGTAACCTAAAATATAAACCCACTACAGAAAGATTTTGCTTAAGGCCTACCTGTACTAATTGCGAAGAAACTATGGTTCATTTTTTTATGTGCCCCTTTAGTCAAAACATTTGGCAGGACGCTGCTGTGCATTGGAACCTCCCCTTTTTAGTCAATATTACCTATCAAACCATAGTTTTGGGTGATTATACAGGGATTTGGTGCCTATATCACAGAAGTACCTTGAATGTTTTTTTGCTTTCATACAATATTATCTCTGGCAAGCTCGCTGCCAATTTATTTTTTAGCAACAGACAGTTTTATTTAATACCATGTTTTTGCAAATTGAGGATGGATTAGCTTCTGTTAAAACTAGAGATATGGTTACATTTTCCAAGCCTAAAGTTGATTCCTTTTGGTGAAATTTCATATGTGTATAACAGATGCTAAACATGTTTTTTTGGTGCTTTTTTCCCTTTTATGTTGTTGAATTTTTATTTATTTTGTATAATATTGTACTTTGACTACATTTGTATTTCATTTTTGTGATGTTATGTTTTTCTTTAATAAAACTACCCCTACTCTTTTCAATAAGTGCCTTGGGATCTTTAACATCCACCTGAACTACCACCAATCCAGGCAGATGGGACTTCGGTTTAACATCTCATCTGAAAGACGGCACCTCAGAAGTGCAACACCCCTCTCATGCTGCACTACAGTGTCAGTACTGGGATACTAACCCAAGTGCCAGATGTGGGAACTGAACCCACAGCCCTCTGATCTCCTGGCCTCAGAGGCGAGTGTGCTACCTACTGAGCCACTGACACTGTTTCTTGCTGTTAGCTGCATGCTATTCTGCTAAGAAGTAGTAGGAGAAGCAGGGTGCTGTTAACGCTTACTTTCTGTCTGGTACAGGTATACCATTGTTGCCTGAATTGTTTGGAGATATTCCTGCAGTTTACTGAACAGAAGAGAGCAGGTGGTAGCAGTTCAACTACAGTCACCTTTCCAGACTAACTAGTGCTACAAGTTTAAACAATGCGAAGTCCTAGCTGCAGGCCATGCTGTGGTGGGGGTTTGGAGTCCAGGCAGTGGTGGAGCCTGCTCCTGCAGCAGGATGAGAGCAGTGTCCCTGAGGAGGGTTGAGCTGCTAGGAGAATTTCTGAGGATCAGAAAAACTCCTTGAAGAAGGAATTTTATTTTTTTTCACCATCTTGTTAGTTTCTTTTAGTGCTTCAATTATTATCACTATTTCATGCCTTGATGTGTCTGGTATAGTTGGTCATTATGATATTGTGTCAACTAGTTTTGTTTTATTTTTATATCTGAAATAGTATTGAAACATTGTGATTACTGTGATTACTGACTTGTTGTGCTTTTAAGTTTTTTCTTTTGGGCATTTGTGCACCTGAGAGTGACAGAGTGATAGAATAAAGTACTCTGTGAACTCTAGGAACTCTTAATGTTTTGTTGTATTGTACATTTTAGTATGTTTTATGTTCTGGAGCAGTTCATAAACTTTGCAGATTTTGCTTTGTTTTATTATTTTATTGTTATATATTCTGCTGACTTTCTTTCTTGTAGAAAGTTTAACACATGGCAGGCTGAAATTTTAGTCTAAAGGAGATTTTGGAAGTGCAATTAGCTGCTCAAATTGGGCAGAATATAAATTAAACACCATTCATTCCTTACTCTATCTTCTAATGCCCATATTGTAATTTCCTCATGCTACCTGTGCCACTCATGGTGAAAAGGATTATTTAGCCCATGCTTCTAGAGCTGTTTAATTAATGTAATTCATAAATTAATTAAGACACCTCTGTGACTTCAGAGCCCCTCTTTGATTGACTCATTAAGAGTTGTTATATATTTAAGCAACCAAAACAGCCAGAGAAGTGCTAGTGCTACCGTATTCACCTGAAGGCCTTTGAAAAGATTTCCAGTATTCCAGAAATAATTGATTTTGATTGACTCCACTAGTTTGGAGTGGTTAAATCAATTTAGGTAGTGAAGGCAAGCATATAAAAGCACGGCTATCAGATGCTAAAGCCATACACTCAATGCCTGAAGCACAGCTTTCTTGTTTGCGGTGTTGCTTAAATCTAAAAGCCATCTAGACGTCGTATTGCCAAAGCTGTGAGAGAGGATTACCATCTTTGTCTCACTCTTTTATCTCTGAATATATTGTTCAGGACAAAAAGAACATTTATCCTAACATTAGGGACCAAGTAGTAAGAATTACTGAGAATTATAACAAGTTGCAAGTCACAAGACCTTCTTGTGACCCGTGGTACTTGCTGAGCTCGGAGAACTCACTGTGGAGACCCAGGACGTACATTGTATGAAACTCAAAGAAATCCTTTCTTACACAGAAATTAGTAAATAGTATTTGTATTTAAGTATTTATGTATTTTATTGGCTAGTGCAACTCGGTTGTATTAATGAATTGTAACATATATGCAATTTTGCTGACTAAAATGAATTTGAGAGAAAACTGAGGCCTTCTTTTATGCTTTCATAGTGGTGTTCTCTTTCTCTTTAGTGAATCCAGTGAAACTAGAAGATGATCCCCTGAATATCATTGAAATATATGTTGCACCTTTGAACTTGAGAAACTATAATTTCCCAGAAGGGAGAGTTTCAAGGCTTGCAATACATGGGACAAGAACTGTTGGCTATAAGTGTCTCAAGAACACATCTTGCATAATTCTCACCTGGTTCAGTTCTAGAAGCAAGTAACAAGATAAATAGCACCGAATGGTGATCTATGAAAAATAATAACAGAAATTACTACTCTAATTTTTCTCTGTGACTTGTCCAGCATTTAGCAATAAAGTGAAGTCAATACTTGCTTGAGTTCAACTAAGCCACGGACAGTATACATCTTATTTATTTTTATGAACTTTGATTTATATTGTATATTGAATCCTTCTGAATGCTGCTTGAACCCTGATTTAAACGGCAATATTTTGTAATATCTTCTGTCTTTTGGATAATTAGGTGTGCAATAATGCGTGCTATCACCAGAAGTAGTAAAACCGGAGCTGGCAACAGTAGTTGTACTTGAAAATTTTTTTTAAAGGGGGGAAGGTAAGAGCAAGTGTAAAGGACCTTTTTCTCTGAAAGTAATTGCACTAAATGCATTAAGTAAGATGCAAAATAAAACTGTTATGCAAAAGGTGAAGTCCAAAAAAAAAAAACACTCCTAATAAAAATAAAATTGGCAAAAGCATAGAACTACTTCATTCTTCCACCCTGAATTTGGGATACTGTTAAGTTCTTTGACAATACCCCATGTACATGAAATAAACTAAGTAAAATTGACCATTCTGTGATGCTTAAAACAACCACGGAGGTTGAGGGCATTGAAGAATCCAGTATGATTGTCCTAAACAAAGGTGGTTTAGATCATTTTAAAGGACAGGCAGTCAACACTAAATTAGACTTCTCGGAGATCTTTCACAACCTATCTATTTTAGATATGGAAATCAGTTGTCTGGGAGAGTCTTTCAGGGTCAACAGTGAATCCCAGAAGGATACGGATCCAAATCTAAAAAAAATATAAAATGGAAAAATCAACCACAATAAGGGAAAAGGGAAAAAACATCCATATTAATGTGTCTACTTAGGACAGATCCATTGAAGAGTCTGGCAGTTACAAACATAGATCTTACAGTAACAACTCATGGACACTGAGCCCCAAAAGTACAAAAATGCCTGATATGGAAGGTATTAAAAGACATATAATAACTGTACTAAGAGATCCTTTTAATTCAAATGGGTTTTTATTTAATCAACTATTAGATATTAAGCAAGATCTTGCAATTATTAAGGGAGTATGCATAGAAAATAGAATGAAATTAGAGCTATTAACAGATAATGCACCCATGAATAACTGTCCTAATAAATGAATTGACGACAATACAATACCCTTGCAGGGCAATAAGGAATATTTGTGTGTTAAGCCAATAAATGATGATGCAGTAATAGTTATAAGTGACAGTGTGATGGAGCTTCCTTCAGATAGAGTAAATGACTCTAGCACAGATATGGTGGAATGTATAATGCTACCCAATAACAGCTTAAGGTATCATAGCCTTTGTAGGGAAAGGATTGCAAAATACCCACTGATTTGGCAAAAGGGATTAGAACAGGAAAAAGCTGAAGAGACTTGATCAGAGACACCAAGGCAGCAAAAGGTTAAGAAGGATAGACAGGGAAAGGGAAAAACTGATACAACATACAACAATTCTAATGCACATTTGGATAAGGAATGTTATCAAAAAGAAAAAAAAAGGATTGCATAAGCATTATCAGACCAGAAGCAAGATGAGCTTCTGGTGACAGATTAATTTTACTTTCTGAGAATTTTTATACAAAGAACAAATGATTTAAATAGAATGGGAATTATGGTTGGGGAGATGACCACCTTAAGGGAACTCTTCCCAGAATTTTATACAAGAGAAGGGACAGTAAGATTAGAGCAGAATGAAATACAAATCTTGAATACACAAAAGGTGCCAGAAGAACTGTGGGTCATCCTGGAAAAAGGAAATGGGACAGCCATGCAATCTGGGGTTGTCTATAGGCCTCCAGAGCAGGGGGAGGACAAGATACATTACTGTTAGAAGACATGCAAAACATGATAGCTAAAGGGGAGGTTCTGATAATGGGAGACTTCAACATGCCAGATACAGATTTGTCAATACCAGCAGGAACATTCACCAGAAAGAGACACATAGTGGATTCCCTGCAGGGGGAGGGCCTCAGACAATTGGTACAACAACCCACAAAAGACAGAGCTATTCTGGATCTAGTACTGTCTAATTGGGGAAAGGATCACAGATCTCCAGGTAGAAAATCACGTAGAAGGTCACCTGGCCAGTGACCATCACATGGCATGGTTCAATTTGACCAGTAGAACTAAATCATCCCATTCCAAGGCAAAAATATGGGACTTCAGAGGAGCTGATTTTGATAAGATTGCCAACAGAGTTAAGCTAGCCCTGGCAACAAGAAATACAGGTTAGGGGGTACAGGCAATGTGGGCAAGCATTAAGGATCTAATACGTGAAGCAACATCCCATTGTGTTAGGGAGAAAAGCAAGAGCAAAACAAGGAGGAAACCTCTATGGTTCTCGAAATACAGTAGCAGAAAAGATCAGAGCCAAAAGGTTGGCCTTCAGGAAATATAAGGCAACACTGTGGGATGAAGATAGGGAGGCATACCAAACTTATCTAAGGGTAGCAGGGAAGGCAGTAAGGCAGGCAAAGCACCAAACCGAGAAAACACTGGCATGGGCAGTAAAAGAAGGGATAAGACTTTCTATAGATACATTAATAAAAAAGAAAGTCCAGAGGGGGTAATGTTAAGATCAAATGGGATGAAGGGGAGTGTGTGGAGGAGGAGGAGGACCAAGGAAAAGCATCTATCCTAAATATATACTTCTGCTCAGTATTTACTGAGGAGAAGGTGGGGCAGGGCCCACAGCTGAGCACCATGGACACAGGGGGAAGGAGTTGTGCACAAGTCTCTTCAAAAAAGAAAGGGTCCTACAAGAACTCGCTAAGCTCAGGGTGGAAAAGGCAATAGGACCTGATAGCATACATCCCAGGGTACTAAAGGAGCTAAGGATGGAACTAGCAGAGCCATTAGCAGAACCATTTAGTGAGACTCTAAACACAGGAGAGGTCCCAGAAGACTGGAGAAGGGCTCATGTGATCCTGCTCTACAAGAGTGGCAGCAGGGAGGAGGCAGGAAACTACAGACCAGTCAGTCTTACCTCAGTAGTGGGCAAGATTATGGAGACACTCCTTAAGGAAAGGATAGTGCAACACCTGGAATCCATTGTAGCACAGGATCCAAGACAGCATGGGTTTACAACAGGAAGATCCTGTCAAACTAATCTCATAGATTTGTTTGACTGGGTAAACAGAGTGGTGGACCAAGGTGGTACAATTGATGTCACTTACCGTGACTTAAGCAAAGCTTTTGATACTGTTCCACACTAACTATTGATTAATAAGCTGGGTAGGCTTGGGGTGGGTCACAGACCTATTGAATCATGGCAAACTGGTTGGCAGGCAGAAAAAAGAGGGTGGTGGTAAACAGTATACAGTCAGAAGAGATGCAAGTCACAAGTGGAGAACCTCAGGGATCAGTCTTGGGGCCAGCCTTCTTCAGTATCTTCATCAGTGACACTGTAGATGGACTAGAGGGTAAGATTTGCCTGTATGCAGATGACACCAAGATCTGCAACAGAGTAGATGATCCAGATGGGGTGGGCAGAATGACAAAAGATCTGGAAAAACTGGCAAAATTGTCTGAAGCGTGGCAACTGGGGTTTAACACAAAGAAGTGCAAGATCATGCACATAGTAATTATAAACCCTGAAGCTACCTATAGGTGAGGAGGGGAGTTGCTGGCAATCAAAAGGGAAGAAAGAGACTTTGGCATTATCCTCACAGATGACCTGAAATCATCCAAGCAGACCACTAAAGCAGTAGGTAAGGCTAGAGGGATGTTGGGGTATATTAGTAGGGGTATCACAAGTTGTAAGAGGGAAGTAAAAATCCTTCTTCACAAGACACTGGTTAGGCCCCATCTGGAGTACTGCGTACAGTACTGGAGGTTGTACCTGCACAAGGACATTAACAAAATGGAGGCAGTCCAGAGAAGGGCAACCAAAATGGTGCAGAGACTACATCAGAAAACATATGAGGACAGATTAATGGAGCTTAATATGTATACCCTAGAGCAAAGGAGGGAGAGAGGTGATATGATCGAAACATTCAAACATCTTAAGGGCATTAACAAGGTGAAAAAGTCTAACATGTTTCAATATAAGAAAAATAGCAGGGCAAGAGGACACAGCATGAGATGAGAGGCAGGCTGATTAAGGGGTAATATGAGGAAGTTCTTTTTCACAGAAAGGGTGGTGGATGCATTAAGAAGCCTACCTCAGGAATTGGTGGATATGAATACAGTGCAGGGCTTCAAACAGGCATGGGTTAGGCATAAGTTAGCAATACAGATGAGTATAAATAAACAGGCCATTGACAGAGTAAAGACCTATGGCACAATCATAAGGTAGAAAAAACGGGCAGATGGGATGGCCCTTGCAGTCCTTATCTACTGTCAACTTCTATGTTTCTATTTGGGTTAAAACAAAGGCATAATGAAAACATATTTAATTTAAAGGGTAAATTAATTAATGCACTTAATGCACTTTTAAATTCACATGTCAGCAGCCATGAAATAACCAAAGCTTTGAGATGGGAAGCAGATGGGCAGATAATGTTTTGGGTTTATCAAGAGAATGTTGTAAGTGACCTAAGGAATAAGCAAAATATTTTAGATGAACAGGATATTCATGTCTGCATAGAAAATGAAAAAGGGAAAGAAAAATGCAATCAACATAGCACTTTAAAGAAGGTCTCAAAATGGGAAGCACTGGTAAAGACTTCCAACAGGTTTGAAATATTGGCTTCTTGTGACCAAAGACAACCAGATGGACTCTCCCTTGAAGGAAGGCCACAGGGACCTAACACTGTGCCAGATATTCTAAAAGTGAAATCATTATCAGTTAATGAAGTAAATATGGTTAGAGATGGAAAATATTTAGTATTCTGTCTTGGAATCCATCAGGAATGGGGGAAACGTGATGATCCAGAGCTCAGTAAATATTTGAAGCAATTTCATTTTATATGCATACAGGAGATGTGGGCTTGGGCAGTCTGCATAATGATGGGTATAGAACCCACTGCAATAAAGACAACAAAATGAAGAAATATGACAGGGGTACAGGTCGATTGGCAATTTTGTGCAAGCTTGATGATAAGATCAAGACAGAGGAACTTTGTATGTCAAGTAGTAGTAGTTTAAAACCAATTAAAATCCTTGTGAAAGCAGCAAAGAATTGTTCATTATTAATGT
The DNA here is from genome assembly GCA_016271365.2 of Neoceratodus forsteri. Lineage (NCBI taxonomy): Eukaryota > Metazoa > Chordata > Ceratodontiformes > Ceratodontidae > Neoceratodus > Neoceratodus forsteri. The sequence continues at coordinate 50,349,640 of CM028137.1, forward strand.
ATATTCCCAACCAGCAGGCAGTAGGTATGGAGATAAAAACTACCATCAAATTTTAGATGAATTGCTTGAAAAAATTCAACTGGATAACCTGGATGAGTATATAATTATCATGGGTGATTTTAATGCCAGGATGGGTAATCTACAGGGCTGTTCAGAAGTAGTGGTGGGCAAAGTGGCAAAAATTTGCTATGTGGAGTAATCTGTGAATTTCACCCATTTTGCATAGTGAAATGAGAAATCTTGCCTGTGTAACAGTGAACTTTCATCTGCAGAATGGCAAAATTTCACCTTGTAAGTCAAAATTTCACTTTCCAAGGCAAAATTCTGCTTTTAGTGCTGAAATTTCGCTTTTCCACAAGTGGAATTTCACCTTCCAAGGCAAAACTTCACCTCCCATGGGCAAAATTTCACCTTCCAAAAGCAAAATTTTGCCTTGTCAAAATCGGGCTATAATAGGAGTAATTCGCAGACTACTCTGCATAGCAAAATTGGCCACTTTGCTACAACTTCACCGGCAAATTTTAAAATTAACTACATCTCTATTCAGAAGATATTACAGATGCCTTGACATCCTTAGGCTTAAAAAATATTGGCCTTGAAGGGGTTGCAAGGGACAAGACTATTAACAAAAGGGGTTATTGAGTTACATAAAACATTGAGCTATCAGGAACTTCCTTCTGTTGAATGGAAGGTCTTGTCTTGATCTGCAAGGTGAATTTACCTTTATGAGTGGAAATGGTTCTTCCACCATTGACTATGTGTTGGTTACTATAAATTTGATTAATCAGTGTGTATCTTTACAAATGATAATAAGACCAGAAAGTCAACATGTAGCCCTGGAATGAAAGATAAAGGCAAAAAAAAAAAAATCTCCATCATAAAAAAAGAAAAGCAATTCCTACTCAACTGAAGAGAAATTGTATAGAATGGCAAACAATAGAGGGTCATAATTTTGAAGCAATCCTGGAAGGAAAAGGAATACTGTTGAACTGGAAATTTTCATTGTCAAATAACGTTCACTATTTTTGCTGAAGCATCAATCTGCGTGAAAATAAATTTATGCTAATTAGCATTTTTGGTATTTTTTCCATTATAGTGAATGTGATGATTGTGACTTAGTGCTAAAATAAATTTATGCAATTATGGTTGCATTTGTGTTTGCATTAAATTTACTTTGTGTGAAAATAACTAGTTCTACAGTATGAAGTTAATTGTTAGAATTAGCCAGTAGGGAACCTGACACTCTATAATATCTGAGTATAATTCAATTATAGGAACAATAGCCTATGCAATTCTAAAAGAAATCAAGATAGGAAAAAAAAGAGGGACATATTTGGTATGATAATGAATGTAGACAGTCAAGGAAAAAATAAAATAAACAACTTAGAATATTAAAACAAAACCTAACAATAATAATAATAATAGATTAATGAACCAGATGAAGATGGAATACAGAATAATACTAAAAAATAATAAGGAGAAATATATAAAACAATTATGGACTGACCTGGAAAAGGCAGTAGCCACAAAAAAATAACAAAACATTTTGGCAGATTTTTAACCAGGGTATGAAAAATAATAATTGAATTGAGGCCTATAGTGAACCAGATGAATAAATAAAACATTTTAGACAATTATTCTATAGGGAGTATCCTGAGTATTTGCGCAGAATGATTGAAACCCAATTAAAAGAAAGGTTGTTCAACCCCAATAATGAGATTACCCTGATAGAACTAGAACTGGCACTTAATTCATTTTGAAAGAGAAAGCCACTGGGACTGGAAGGTGTTCCATTAGATGTGATACAGTAGATTGGACTAAAAGTTTTGGGGTTCCATTTTTGTATAAATTATTTAATTATATATGGAAGACAGGCGACATCCTCAAGAGTTGGAGATTAAATATAATTGTGTCCATTTTCAAGAAGGGAGAAAGAAATGATACAGGATGTTATAGTCCTATTAGCCTGATGGATACAGTAGAAAAACTATTTACAAGGATAATAAACAACAGATTAACAGAATGGGCTGAGATTCACAATATAATAGACAAAGCACAGGCTGACTTTAAAATTAAATACTCCACTATAGATCAATGTTTTACACTGGCACATATAATCCACAAATATAAGGTGGTTAAAAAAACAAAACAAATACTGTACACTCATATACTTAAAGGCAGCCTTTTATAAGGTCAATAGAAATATGTTGTGGAAAAGATTGTATATATACACTACCGGTCAAAGTTTTAGAACACCCCCATTTTCCAGTATTTATTGAAATTTAAGCAATTCAAGTCCAGTAAATAACCTGAAATGGTACAAAGGTAAGCGGTAAACTGCTAGAGGTTAAAAAAAAAAAGATTAGGTTAGCAAAAACTGCTTTAGAGAAATTGCAAAGAAAGCCAAGGTGTCAGTGAGTACAGTTTTCTACACCATCAAAAGGCACTTGGAAACTGGAGGAAACTCTGACAGGAAGAGGTCTGGCAGACCCAAAGCCACAACAGACTCAGAAGACAAGTTTCTGAGAGTCAACAGCTTGAGTGATAGGCGGCTCACAGGACAACAGCACAGAGTGACTGGCACCCTGAACCAAAAGGGCTACCACAGCATTTTGCAGCGCCATGCAATACCCTCTGATCTACATCTAGTTGGTCAGGGGTCCATCCTACAGCAAGATAATGACCCAAAACATTCCTCCAGGCTATGTAAGAACTACCTTCGAGGAAAAGAACAAGACGGTAGGCTTCAAATCATGGAATGGCAAGCACAGTCTCCAGACTTAAACCCCATCGAGCTGGTTTGGGATGAACTGGACAGAAGGGTGAAAGCAAAGCAACCTACACGTGCAACACATTTGTGGGAACTTCTGCAACAGTGTTGGGAAGAACTTCCCGAACAATATCTGATGTCTATTGTAGGAAGAATGCCACAAGTGTGTTCAGCGGTTACAGTATATCTGCAAAAGGTGGCTACTTTGATGAGTCAAAAAATTTAGATTAAATTTTGTTAAACAAAATGATTCTATGATTTCTTTTTTATCTCCAATTGTTTATTTGTTCTATGCTTTAATTTCAGACTACATTGAGACATTAACCTGCGTAAATTTCAATAAAAACTGGAAAAATGGGGGTGTTCTAAAACTTTTGACCGGTAGTGTAGGGGTTGCAACCTCCATACTGGAAATGAACAGATTATTACATCAAGATGATTATACCAGTATTCAGTACAATGAACAGGGAGAATTGAGCAACTGGTTCAAATCTAATGTAGGGGTAAAACAGGGCTGCATGTTAGCACCCCTGCTATTTAATCTCTACTTCAGTACAATACTGAAAACAATGTACAACAATGACTTCCACATGCTGAAAATAAGAACTAGGAGATTGCCATTTTTTGGCATATGCAGATGATGTGGCACTGTTGTCAACCAGCCATTTAGGCATGAGAAGGATGCTTGAATAAATTCCATATAGTGTGTAACAAAGCTGATGCACAGCTCAGCTACAGTAAAACCAATGTTTTGGTTTTTGGGGGAATAAGAAAACATACAGATACACTATAAACAATCATAAATTAGAGGTAGTATCAGAATTTTGCAACCTAGGTAAACCAGAAGGGGACTTGAGGTAGTTATGTGAGGGAATCAGAACTTAAGGCAAAAAACATTTTTCTGACTTTATCCTCCTTTTCCTATAACTATGGCGGCAAATCCATTAAGGGGAACATAAGGGTAGCAAACGCAAAACTTATAAGTCAGTTATTATACACAGCTGAAGTATGGGCTACCCAAACAAAAACAAATCTAGACCCTTGTTTGAACAAATTTTATAAGAAATTACTGCGTCTTCTAAACAGTGCTCCCTCAGCCTTAGTACGGGCAGAGTTAGGTCAGTTGTCAGTGAAATGCTACATAAAACAATGATTAATAAACTACTAGATTAAAGTTTTTGGGATGAAAGAAGGCAGACTTCCAAGAATCTGTCCTGACAAAGATATTAAATACCAACACCCCAATACAACTTTCCCCTAGTATGAGTGCAGTGGAAGATATTATTAAGCCATACGGACTCCTACAAATTATCACAGATAGCCTCAGACATCCTTATTTCCAAATAAAAGAAATAGTAAGAAACAGGTTAAGAGACATGCTGTATATATGCAGAAGGACTTAGAGGCCTGCACAATCCAAAGCTTGCTAATAGTTTGGTAAAAACCAAAGAAGTCACAAAATGGAAAAATATTTACTGACACTTTAGAAACCTATCCATAGAAAAATGATAACAAGATTTAGATTTGAATGCTTTGCCAGCAATTGGAAGAAGGGGCAATATAATTAAAAAGGAGAGTAATAATTTGTTATGTGGATGTAAATTAGGCAAGGACAATCTCTTACACCTAACTTTTTTATGCCCAGTTTACGAAAAATATAGGTACCAATTGCTGGGAGGCATATTGGTGAATTTGGAATATGAACTTCAGCGTCTGTTAACTTACTTGCTGAAATCTCAGGACACAGCAGTGTTGGCCCCTGTGGCCCCCATTCTTAAAATAATAGAAGAAAGTGGACTACATCTAGAACCATGATGTGTACAGAGAAGATCTGACTAGATGAAGCATGAATATTACATCATATTTTCAAACATTTTACTTTTGCACTTTTTTCCAGATTATTGTATAAATAACCTTATGTGCAATACATTGATTAAGTGAATGCTTAAACAATTTAGATTTTATGTATCAGGTACTTTTTTCTAATGTATATAATTATTTGTATATCTATGTATATGTGTGTGTGTGTGTGTGTATGTGTTTGTATATATATATATATATATATATATATATATATATATATATATATATACAGGTACCAATATGCTACTCGAGAGACAAAGTGTGACAATCAGGTTCCAAAATTTATTTGGGCCAATTGTCATAACCATATCGTATTTACATTGGGTATATGTGGTAGTATTGCAGTCCCCAATATAAAGATAGTTTGTAGTTCAGAGGTCCTGAAAAATGGGATTAAATTTCCCACAAGGGCAACGTAATGTGAGTAATACTGTGTCCTTGACAGCAAATTTGCCATATTATCAAACATATATCTTTTTGATATTACTATGTCTATGGTATCTATTTAGGTAGCATAATATTTAACATTTTAATTTTTTTTATCATAAACTTAACTTGTTGGTAATTATGCCACAATATGTTTCCTGATCGCAGTATGCCCAAATCTGGACATGTTCAAGTTTGGCTACCACATTCATGTCCTTGATTTTCTAGCACATTTTTTTGCATAACTATATTACCCTCATAGGAAAAGACAGAAATCACTGAATTTTCAGAAAGTGAATTATATTTTATTTACAAGGGTTTTTTTCCAGAGGATGTCATGTGAGTAACAGACTCCACAGGATGTCACGCGAGTAACACAGACACAACACAAGAGGTCACATGAGTAACATGGACACCAGAACAGTAGTATCAGTATCATACCAAGTGTCTCACTAACTCATACCAAAAGTTATTGCTAATGTTCAACCAAAAAATGATTGCCTTTCTATGGATATTTGGTATAACATTTTTTGAACATTTTGAAGATTGTACTGTAGTCACATTATATTGACTTAAGATATTGACAAATGTTTTATGTTACACATTGCAGTAGGGATTGAATCTCACCTGGTCTGTCTATTGCATATACCAGCTGGTCCCAAGCCCACAATAAGAGAGAGGGAAACCAACATATATCTTTATGAGATGAATGGGGGTGTTTGGGATTAATGCATGCCCTTGCTGCTTGTGATATTCAAGGCTGAAGGCAAAACACCAAAAGTGTATTACTGACTTATAACATGGGCTAGATAAAGACAGATGAGTGGTAAACAACCATCAGGTGACCACTGATTACTCCACAATATACGACAGCTAGTGGTGAACCATCCCTCTGAGAGATCAGGCTGTGTTTCTGTTCTGATCTTGTTATAGTGCAAAATTGCAGTCTGTGGAGAAGCCATTAATATCCCTGCTTAGTGAGCAAGAGCAGAGGCCTGCCATGTAGTCCCAGGCAGTGCAGCAAGTGGCTGCAGTGTTCAAAGTTTGTAGTCTTGCTTCTTACCCAAGCTTGTTCCCAGAGTGAAGTGTGTGGTCCCCATGGTCATTTTTCTGTCGCACAGCCAGATTGACAGGTAAATCCCATAGTTGTGGCATAAAGTCAGATGGAACAGAGTGAAGAGAGGGAGATTCCCCCCCAATGATGTCATGATCTGAAAGTGAGCTTTATGCTGGTGGACAGAGAAACAGAGTTCCAGCAAGACCTGCAGGCTCTGAGTCCCGTTAGTTGCCATTTCTTAACTCATTCACACCACAAGAGCTCTTTGACACTTCCACCACTTGTGCCCTGTATACTCTTAGCACTTCATCCTGGGCCTTTCTAAGCAAAATCAAGCCATAATCAGCATGCCACAAACAAATGTGACTACTTCTTGAACCGTAAGTGCTACACACAAAGTATGAGTGGGCAAAGTTGTTCAGCACGTTATTTTTCAAATGGTGCTATGCAATCAATTGTAATCAATTTAGTTTTTATTTTATAGTAGCTGAAATACCAAACTTTTTTTTTTTTTTCAGATTTATTCAAGGTGCTTAGGTGAGGCTTGAGAGACAAATGTTAGCCATGCACACCATACCTTAAACAAATATGAATAACTCCTAAAGTATACATGATAGACACAAAGTATCTGCAGCAAAATTGTTCAGAGCAAAATTGCCTTTCTAACGGTGCTATGCATTCAATTCTAAGCAATTTGGTTTGTTTAATAGTTAGGTAAAAAACTGCTGACTTCCTCAGACGTTTCTGGGCCTGAGTGAAAGTCAGTTGAGTACATCTACAGGCGTTATTGTCCTGAGGGGCTATGCTTTCAGACACCGCCTACAGACGTCTCTAGGCCTGAATGAGTTAATTGATAGGATATAATCTGGAAGACTGTGTGACTGCACTGCTGGGGAAAATGTTTACTTGCTTGCCATGCATTAATGTAACCACAGACAGAGAGATAGAGCAGCTAAGCCAGTAGAGGTACAGACACCATGTCTATACCACAAGAGGCAACTACATGTTTTGCACTTCAGAGGTACTGTACTGTCTCAGAAAGCATATCATGCACAACAAAAGTCAGAGAAAGCATAGCAACACATTCCTTCTGATATTTGTATGTGCATGACAGCCGTTTTGTTGGGGACTATTTTTCTAGGCAGCAGAATACAATAATGTGTTTGCCTTTTATAAAAGGAGCAGAAACATTTATGTTGCTTTCTCCTTGTTTTGTAGTGCACCCTCTGTTATAAGTGTAATAGCCCACTCCAGGGTGTGCAGTTATTGGGAATTAATCAACACCCTGGGTGTTGTGAGGACACTCAGCCAGCAGCATCATGCCTCACAGTGCACTCAGGGTATTGATTATTCCCTAATAACTGCACACCCTGGAGTGGGTTACTGACTACTAATAGAACTACACCCTTGAGTGGGTTGCTTCAATCTTAAAATGTGTTTTAATAAATTAAAATGAAATTAAAAACTGACTTCAGGGGCCAGATCTTCAAAAGCTTGCCCATGTGTAAAGCCTAGTTTTTCTGCACAAACCAGATTTGCGCAGATGTCCATATTCCAAAGCCCTGTTATCATGGGCAAACAAGGTTTGTGCCTAGGAGATTTTCTGAGGTTGGCACAATACAAATCGAAAGTCATGGACCTGAAAACTGGTGAAGTTTTGTAATCACAGTGTACCAGGTCATTTTGCATGGTCTCCTTGTATGGAGCAGATATACACAACTATCCCTGTTACTAATGGTGCCATCCCCCAGATCACAGCCACAACTGAAGACACAGCCCCTTCCTGTTGTTAAATGGTCCCCTTCATGGTACCGTCACTCACTTTGTCCACAGCATGGTTCTGCAGGTGCATATGGCAACCGGTGCATTTTGGGAGGGGGTGCACTTTTAGGTTTCTTCGATTATTGTAGTGAATGTCAGTAATTTTCTGATATGCCATGTTAGGCCCTCGGCCTATCATGCAGCACATGGCACACCAAACAATTACTGTGATTCACTGCAAAAGCAAAGTAAGCCTAAAAGTGCACTCCAAAACCTGAATGAAGATAAAAAAAAATAAACAGAACAAAGGGTAACACTTTGGCAGTTACTGACAGCAATCATCCCAGTAAGGAAAAAACAGTATTTTTCTTCACTTGTACTGCGATGGAAGCCATTTTAGGCATACCATGTAGCACATGGCCCAGTTACTGAGATATACTGCAACAGCAGCCAAATGAGCCTAAAAGTGAACAAAAACAATGAACAGGCTTGATGCTGATGGTGACTGCAACCCGGTTACCATCAGTTACAGTCATTTTACATCCATTTTTGGTGTGTGTGCCCTTTTAGGCTCATTTTACTGTTGCAGTGAATCTCAGTAATTGTTTAATGTGCCATGCTAGACTCTTGGCCTAATATGCAGCACATGGCACACCTAATGATTACAAAACATATTGCTGAAATGTAAACAGTTCTGTGCTGGCATTTGGGTGCTCATGTTGAGTCGGCAAGTGCAATATGTTTTTTAAAAAATTTGCCATCTTATAGATGCCTGTGGAGCTGAGAAATTTATGGATTACCCAATGCTTCGTTTACTGCTGCTGTTATTTGCTTTTCTGCTGCTAAATGGCTTTGATGCACTTGCACATGAAATAAATGAGTACTGTGAATATGTTTGGAGTGCTGACCATTTTTCTGTCCTACAGAAGTGTTTTTTCAAAAGAAAATATGATATTAACTAGGATTTCTTTTTAAGTTTAGCAGATAAGCAGGTAGTTTAAAAGCAGTTCTGGTGTTCTGATGCCTCCCACACAATATATGCCCATAAAGAGATCAGGGCCCATATATTCAAACTGCGCCATAAAGTATCACAATAGCAGGAGCAGGCACAAGTCCACTGCACCCATGCGCAACACGCATGATATTCAAACACTGCACAGGTCAAGATGCGCCTGCAGCACACGACTGAATATCGGGCCAACTGCGCCATTGCACAACCAGGGATGCTCAGTGGAGCAGGGTAGCAGTGCAACAGCACAACCAGGGATGCGCAGGGACAGGATGCAGAGGACCACCACCCATGGTAGAGATGGGCAGAGGAGCACACAGCAGAACAGACATCTCACCCCACACCCCATGCACTGCATAACCGGAGGAGAGCTGGAAGAACCACTGGCCCATGGACACCAGCAACAAACCCACAGCTGGGGCATGGTGCCCCAGCACACCCCCTTGCAAGCTGTGACTGTCACACATGGATGCCTGGCCACCCTGTGCCACACCATCCCACCAATGCAGAGCACACCCTGCACCACGATCCCCATACACCCTGCCCAGGAGTAGCGCCCAACAGTGCAGGACACCCCATGCATGCCACCACCCCCACTGTGACAATGCAACCCTGTGCACCATAGAACCATGCAAGGCAGCCCCACCATGAGCACCCTGCAGTGGGCAGCAGCAGACAGCAATGCAGTGACTGCATACACAGTGCCACCCCTCACATCCCCCAAGGTACAGCTGAGAGACCGACAATGCGTCGTCACACGAGGTACTCCACATGTGACAGGACATGTCCCGGACTCCACCACCAGTGGTACAGCACCCTGCACACTCTCCCAAGGACACACCCCATCCCAGCACTGGCCACAACAGCCAGCGCAGACACTCACAGTGGTGCATGGAAGCATGCGCCACACAGGATGAAACACAGTGCATGGACAAACACCCACCCATACCCAAGAACACACCAACACAGGGACACAGTAGTGGGTCAACCAAGCCCCCGGCATGTGGCCACGGCAGCTGTGTACACATGGCCAGAACCCCTCCATGGTACAGGTGTGCCAGCAACTCTATGCAGGCACCATGACGCTGTATGCCACCAGCATGCGGCCGGAGCACAAGTGACAGACAATGGAGCACATCCCCTGCAACAGACACAAGTGACAGCATTGAGGTGAGACAACAACAGCGGAGGCCACAGTGCCACCTGAGGCAGACGTGCACCACACCAGTGACAGGAGGCAACCTGGCATCATGCTGGGTACAGTGGCTGTCTAGCATGGGCAGCCACCACTGACATGCCAGTGGACTGTGCAGGTCATAGACATGCAAGAGTGTCAGCTGCACAGGCCATGGATGGTCTGACAGGGATGCCATGGACACAGTGCATACACCATGGACCACTGCACACAGTCATCCAGTGCACAGGGAACAACACACAAACCACAGACAGTGACTGAGAGCTACGCCCACACCAAAGTCACCTCCCCTATGGACACACACACACACACACACACACACACGCCCATGACTGCAACACCACTGACTCCATGCACACCACTGCAGCTGAGCACCTTTAGCCCACTGCAAATCAGAGACCACCACAGTAAGCATAACAAAACAAATGTATTGGAAACATTAAAACACAACTATTTACAACTATTTATGATTCAATATGGGGTGAGGGCCACAAACTAGGTGGGGGTGGGTAAGGGGCAGGGGTGAACATATGGGAGAGGGAAGGAGGGGTGTGAGGGTGGGTCCAGGGGGGTAGGGTTGATCCCGGGGCATGTGCACTTCAGCTGGAGCCCCGCTCCCCACTCCAGTGGTGCCTCCCTCCATGCCTCCTGTGGACGCCATGTTGTTCCACCCACTGCAGTATCTCAAGGGAGGCCCATGCCACCTGCAGCAGCTGCTGCACTGCCCTCTCAATTTGCATCATCCTCCATCCACCTAGGACAAGGGGGCAGAGTCAATATGTGTGAATGCTCATCCCCCTGCAGCCCACCCATTGTGCATGGCATACAGCCATGGGACACACCCCTGTGATGGTGTGCGACCACCCACAGTGATCGTGTCCACATGACCTGCCCACCCAGGTGCACACAGCCATGTGGACCACTGCACACACCCACTGCCCAAGTCCCGCACAGCACCACCGTGGCTGTACAGTGACATGGCTATGCAGTGCGAAGGCAGTGGCACAGCCATGTACCCGGTGCATGAATGGACCACCAGCGATGCACACCCATACATGCAGTGCCACTGGACAGTGCTGACTGTACCATGTGGCATGCATGGCAGTGGAGTCAATGGATGGTGGCCATGCCCCGCCACCTGCCCTGCTACACAGCATGCACAGAATTTCCTGGATGAAAGGCACTCACCATCATCAGCCTGGTCCTGGCGCTGACCCATGATTGGACCTTCTGCACATGGCCGTTGCTCCCCTCACCTCATCTTGCATCGTTGTCAGTCCTCCCTAGCCCGGAGATGCTCATCAGGACCTAGGGTACAAACATGGAGAGAGGAACATCAGTACAATCCAGTAGCAAAGGCCCCCCCTGGGTGTGTGCAATCCCGCACAGCCCAACCATTCTGCAACCCCCCCTACACCACCACCACCACCACCACCACTGCTCACACTGGATGGCCCACCCCCCTGTGTGGTGGACACATGCCCACCGCGATACCCATACAGATACAACCAGTGTATGGATGGGGCACATACCTGGTCATGGAACTGTGACTCTCCTGGCACGTGCCCGCAGGTGGGCAAGCCTGTCTGGGTCCCTTCACTGGAGGTTCCCGTATCTGCAGCGACACTGCTTCACCGATCGGTCCATTCTTGTGGCCTCCTTGAGTGCCACCACAACCTCCTCCCATACGGCACTCCTGGCCCTGTCCAGGGGTGCATCTCCAAATAGTGCACCAGCATGGGGCTCCACTAGTGCCACAAATTTGCAAGTTCGATCTGGCTCCAAACTGCAACTCTACGACGTGCCATCTCTGAATCTGCTTGGATTCAAAATGGCACTCCCTAGCGCATGTCTGCCATGTGCAGATGCTGCGCGGTACAGCGCTGCCATTCCCCATCGCACTGTCACCAAACAGTGCAATGGGGTGCACCCATGTGGATGCATGGCTCCTAGGGGGCCAAGGTCAGGCATAGGGTCAAGGGTCTCTTGCACACGGACTGCCACAGTGTGATTGGTACTCCCCACGTGTAGCGTGGTAGGGCACCTGTGTGGGACTTCCTGTAGTGGCCTACCGTGCTGTAGCACGGCACCTATTGTGCTCCAGGGCAAGGGTGCCATACATTTGAACAGTGCACTAGTACCACTGGCACCACTGGCACAGTGGTGGATGTGTCCTGCACTGCCTCCTGTGCTCAGCACATCAGCAGCGCAGCAGGCATTAGCGTCAGCACCCCGGGCATGCTTCATGAGGTGCCTACTGTGCACGTCACAGAGCTGCACCTGTGCCTGAGCATGTTCAACACAATTCCGCAAGGTGCAACAGCATGATATTCGGCCGGCATGCAAATCAGCTCATCAGCAATTCCATGGCACAGCTACTGCATTAGCATCCACTTAAATTTGAGCCTCACCTCATTTGCATGTGTTGCGCTATATAAATGCAACATGGGGCTGCAGAGGCCATAGTCTGGTATTGCAGTCTATTGTGGTGTGTTGCATGCTGTTTGCCAGTGTGGACTGTGGTGTGTGGGAGATGCATGGGACTGCACAGTGAAAGGTAACACCTGTCATTCCCACAGGCTCTACAATGACCGAACATGAAGAAGAGGTGGAACAGGAATGTTGGAGGAAGAGGAGGCCCAACTTCACATGGGCAGAAACAGACACCCTGTTCGAGGCATACCTTGATAGGGAACTGCTGCTCAGCAGACAGCGGGGAACACTATAGGCCCATGCTGCGGCATGAGGTGAGGTTGCACATGCCGTGAACCAGCATGGCAGCCACCAGTGGTCCATGTAGGAATGTAAGAAGAAGGTTGGCACAGACAGGAGGAGGATTAAAGACAAGGTGGCTGCCATCAGGGCTGCACGTGCTGCAACCGGTGGTGGGCAGCCGGATGTGCCTTGCCTGATGCCACAGGAGGAGTGGATGACCAGCAGCATGCAGTGTTCTGCCATAGAGGGCGTTCCAGGTGGTGGCTTCCAGATGGGTGGCAGCCCGTCACTGCATGGTAGGTCCTGTGCTGTCACTGTGTGGGTGGCGGGAGGAGTGCCACAGGGTAGGGCGGAGACATTAATGCTATTGTATTCCCTTGCAGCTCCTGAGCATCTACATGGATCAGCGGTGGCAGGTGTGTCCACCGTGGGCAAGGCCCTGGACACGGAGGAGCGCCCATCCACCTCCACAGGTGTCCGTGGGTCATTACCACCATTATACCTGCCTGTCTGTCTGGACTGAAGATGGTGGTGATGGTGCAGATGAGGCCCTGCCTGTGTCCCAGCATGACAGTGGCCATGGAATCCAGCATGCTGGGACACAGACCGGTCCCAGATCAGGCACCGATGATGATGATGGATCACACATTCCAGACAGTGATACGTGTGGGATGCAGGATGGTCCCACAGCAGGGAATGGCATGGGCGAAGCCTTGGGTGATGCTGCCGTGGAGGCCTGCGTGACATCACAGTCCCAGCCCATGCCTGTATGCCCCAGTGGGGCAGCACTGATGTGCATCCAGGCTGGTGGGGCTGTTGCGGATGATGCGTCCGCACCAGTGAGCTCTGGCGATCGGCGGCCGGAGGTGCAGTGCCAGCAGTTGGACAATGGAGATGGGGGGACAGTGTCAGGGGGTGGCATCATTGCACTGCCTGAGGACACACCCAGGCATGGCCCTGGTGTGCAACACCCGACCTCAAGGGGTGCTGCCCAGCATGGATGCGAACACCATGAGGGACAGCATGCCGATCAGGCGGATGACCTCTTAGATGAGCACACCCACATACTACAGGATTCAGTGGATCAGCAGTTGCAGCTTGTGATGGCGGTGGATATACTCAGTGCGGTCCTGTGCCAGGCAGAGGAGCGGCACAGCAGAGACACCAGTCTGCTCCTGGCAGGGATGGACCGGCTTGGGAAGGATGTGACCGCCACCATTGGCAGGCAGACACAGGCATTCACAGCTGTCATGGCCACAATGGACACCCAGTTATTTGCCCATGTGCCGCAGACACCGCGCAGTGCCATGTCCACCCCCCATTCCCGGCATCCGTGGTGGCCGTGGCACTGTGCCGAGTGACTGACCTGTCTCCCACCATGGCCACTGTCTTCCGCTGCCCTGTGTGCAGTGTTGTGCACTGTGAGATGCATGGGTGGGGTACCCAGCCCTGCACACACACAGTCCATGTGCACACCCTCCCAGCTGCTGGCCACTGTGGCGTGTGCATGATGATGCCTGCATTGCACTGTCCGCCAGTGTGCAATGGTGCCCCGCATCTGACACATGCACAGTGATGGCCACTGGGCGTTGCCACGTGTGGGCCTGTGTGTGGCTAGGTGTTGCAGTCATGGTGGGCGTGCCTTCTACCCCTTGCGCATGTCTTGTGGTTTGGGGGTGGGAGTGTGTGCATCTGCGTGTGTATATGTGTGTGTGCACGTGTCGTGTTTGGCCATGCCCATCCCTGATGATGTGTGCGGATCCACGCTCAGTCCCATTCACTTGCCACCATCCACCCCTGGGGTTCATCCATGCATGTGTGTGGGTTGTGTCCTTACCATTGGTGGTTGCACACGGCCCCGTGACCTACCTGTGTTGGGCTAAATGTTCCTCTGTGATGGTGTCCCGGTGCAGCTGAGCCATTCTGACCAGGCGGGGGTCCCTTCACCCAGGGGGTGGCTTCTCATCACCGTCTGGACCGGCGTCCTCATCATCCCCATCACTGTCCCCCTCTTCAACCTCTATGGCTATCCCACAGTCATTTGCCCTGTTGTGCAGGATGCAACAGGCCAGGAATAGCCCGCAGGCCTTTGGGGGGCTGTATTGTAGGGCACCGCCAGACGTGTCCAGGCACCGGAACTGTGACTTCAGCATCCCAAACACATGCTCTATGATATTACGTGTGGTGGCATGTGCCTCATTGTATCGTTGCTGTGATGGGGTCGTGGGGCACCGGTACGGTGTGAGCAGCCAGGGACAGAGTGGGTATCCACTGTCACCTGTGTATAGAGGGTGTACATTAGTATGGTGGTCTGCATCGCTCTGCCATGGGCCGTCAAGGCCGGTACCCGTGGCACTTCTGACTATGCTTCCCCCCCACAGCTGCCCATGTCATCCTGCGTGTTGTGCATACTCACCCACTAGGTGGCCAGTGGGGATATCCCCACTCTCAAACCTGTGGCACAGTGCTGACTGGTGCCAGATGAAGGCATCATGTGCTCCCCTAGGACGCATGGCACAGACAGTGGTTATGCGCCCCCTGGCATCGCACACCACCTGGCAGTTGATGCTGGAGTATCTCTTGTGGTTATGAAAGGCAATGCCTTACGGACCAGGTGGCATGCGGATGTCCACATGGGTGCAGTCAATGGCCCCGAGCATGCCAGGCATACGTACTACTCTGTGGAACTGTTGTATGTGTGCTGTGCTCTCCGCCTGTGTGCTGAGGAAATGGATGTACTCCATAGCATGTGGCAGCAGTGCGCTGAGGAATTGTGTGAGTAGGTGTGATGCGGCCGACTGGGTTATGTCTGTCATGTCCCTTGTTGGTCTTTAGAAGGTGCCTGTGGCGAGCAGGCACATGACAGCTGTCACCTTCATCTCCACTGACAGAGCATGGCTCTGTCATGTGGGTGCCTGCATCTCACCACTGCACAGCTCACAGAGCCGCCTCAGGATATCCCGGTTCAGGCAGTACTGACCCACAATCTCTGTATCACTATAATGCTCGAAGGTGATGCGGGCTCGGTACCGCCTGTTGCGGGCGTACCGCTGATGGGCCCTTCCACGGCTGTGCCCCCCTGCTGCCTGCCTTCTCACACCCCTCATTACTGCCTCCATCTGAATGGTGGCACTGGCCATGAACCTGGCTGTTGTTCACCCCCCGGCAGATGTTGTCCCGGGTTCCCCTGCTGTCCTCTATGCTGCTCCCCCTGCACTGGGTACACCTCCGGCCTTCTGCTGTCCTGCCTCCTGCCACTACCCTGACCACTCTGAAGCACTGTCTGTTGTCTCTGCTCTGTTTCTCTGGCTCCCCAGACCTGTCCTGCGTGACACAGGTGTGTCCTGTCCTGCTCCTCCACTGTCCCTCTCTCTGGTCCTCTCTCTGCTATAGCTGCCAGCTCACCCCTACTGCAGGCCTTCCTGTAGCCTTCTTGTGCCTCTCTCTTGCTCCTTTTTATTTTGGCTCACTTCAGCTATGGCGCAATGTCCGCTACCTCCCCTATTGTGCATGGCACATGTCATTGAATATCGCATTGCGCCATTTATTCATGGTTCCTCCCCTTATGTTTGCGCATGTATTCATTACCATTATATCTTGCACGTACAGCTTGAGCAGCAAGCCTCCCCCGATTATCGCACAACGGCGCATTTTCGGACTTGCGCTGGTGCATCTCTGATGCGCATGGCCCAACCCTTTTGAATATCTTGGCCCTGGTCTATACAAACTGAGCAGCTGCAGAGACCAGGTCCTATTCATTTACTCCCCCAATACAGCATGTATATTATTTCTCATTACAGAACTCTCCAAACTATAGTTATGGTATTATGATGCCTAATACAAAATGAGACCCAGCACTAACCAGGTCTAATTGATATACTCCCCAAAACTGCATTTTTTGTGCCCAGTACATAACAAATTTTTTAGCAGCAGTAACATTAAAGGAGCCCCTGACAGAGAACTGGATCACACAAAATGCCCCCCCCTTGCAGGGACCAGGCCACACAGAATGATCCCCAAGTAGAGACTTGGTCTATAGAATAGGTATATATGTATAACCATTTAATCTAGGAAACCTGCATTTGTTCAACTTTAAAATGCTTTATAATCTACTCTGTCTACCCCTACCCTACCTTTCAACCCCCGAACCCAGCATCTTGGGACCATAACGCATGGTCCGACTACATGTCTCTGTGTTTCCCAAAAAGCAAATGTGTACCTTTACAATCTGAAGACATTTGACACACTGGGGAACAAAAGAGCAGCTGGGATGCACAGAGAATAGCCCACTATAGTGCTCGTAACGTGCATTACTCCAAACTTCAGGAGGACAACATGTCTTGTCCAGAATGTAGGTGGCAGTAAAAAGAATGCAGAACTCCCAGCTCCACATCTTTAAAGAGCCATGGGGTGATGACTGAAGGTGTCAGCATGCATTTCTGGTTCTCATCATTCTGGGCCAGGGAGGAACCAATAGTAACGTGGGTTACAAAAGGACACAAAAATAACACACCATGGGAAAAGGGAATTTTCTAAATAAATGAGTTATAACAAACTGCAAGGTTTTGGCAGCATGTCAGTAACAAAAAGAAGGTCACCAAACACAATAATGCTTTTGGACCACACTTCATGCAAATTAAAGGCACAGTCTGCTTAGGATGAGGTACTAGATGGACATTACATGGTATGAACGTTACAGCTGTATACAATGATTTAATAAAAGGCAAAAACTTTTATTCTGTACAGGGTGTTCATGGGAGAGGCTAAAATGAAGTAATTAGATAACACATTAACAACAGTTGGGTTTCTAGGGCACAATAAAGGGCTGTATTTAAATATTTAAATTGGGACTGGAAGCAATGTCTCAAAATGGAGCCCTATTTGAAAGGGTAAATAGATGTTTGTGATAAAACTGAAAAAACACAGTGGAACCACACTGGGTCATGTTATGTTTTATGTCTCTCCTAATGGGGCACTACAAATTAGATGTGTCATGTGAACCTTTTAACAATTCATCAAAAAGTTACAGAGTGTCAATGTGCAGTAGGTATAAGTCTCTCGAATATTGTATACATGCCTGTATACATATATATATATATATATATATATATATATTAGAGGCAAAAAACTCCATTTAATGCATCAGTTAGGGTTGTTCCACAGTGACAAAAGTGAGGTAATTCAGTGTTAGGGTTGAAAACCCCCCTTGGACCCCCCAGTCCACCCCCCCAACCGGCATTGGAGTGCAACTTGGGGTCATGGTCCTAACTCACCCCATCACATGTGTAAAGAAGCAGAGGTATAGGAGAATGGGGTGAAGTTGGGACCGAAGACCCTAATGTGCACTCCAATGTCAGTTGGGGGTGGGATGGGGTCCATGGTGGGTTTTCAATCCTAACCACTGAATTTCCTCACTTTTGTCGCTGTGGAACAACCCAACTGATGCATTAAACGGATTTTTCCTCTTAATTTTCTTTTGAGAATGATATCGAGAAATAGTGAATGTAAGGTGGCGGCTGGAGCGCGAGGCCTGGAGGGCCCCGCACTCCCACCACGGGCTCCCACCACGTGATGTCTTGTGACATAGTAACAGGAATAGTAACACAAACAGAAGTGCTAACAGTGGCACACATGGTAACGCAAGCGTGAATGAGAACAGAAAGGGTTACGCACACGGTGGCATAGACAGGAACGGTCTGCCACGTGATGTCTTATCACATAGTAACATGGTGCCTGCAAATGGTAATGGGCATGCTGATGTAAAGCAAAACAGAAAGAGAAACAGTACTGTAGACAGAAATGGTAAAAAATAACGGAAACCCAAGCGCAAATGAAAACGCAAAGGATAATGCACATGGTGGTGTAGACGTGAACGGTAAGTGAAACGGGTACGGAACCACAAGTGGAAAGGGCAATGGTAACAGTAATGGAAGTGCACAGACTGGTTTTCCCCAAAAGCTTCATAGAGAAAGACAGTGAGTACAAAGATTGTATGCATAATAATGGGTCTCGGAGCCGAAAATGAGGAGTTGGAATACTAAATTGCTTATATCTCAGGAACTGTATGACGTAGAAAAAAATTTAAAAGTCATATGATTTATGACTTTCCTGGCTAGGTTTGTACTTAGCCCCTGCTAGGGGCTGAAGAATTTTCGATTAAAGTCCGTATCGCGACCGTTTCCGAGATACGGGCCCTGAAAGGCGCAGCGAACGCCGTAATGTTATCCTATGGGAAAAAAAGAGGAGTTCGGAGTGCCATAACTTTTGATCCCTGTAATATTTTTTCACCAAACCACTAAAAGGCACATCTGCGGGATGTTGGCTGTCTTCCCTCCAAATTTCAGCCCAAAAGACTAAACCGTTATTTTGCAGCAGGGCACCAAAGGATTGCTGCAATGCGTTGGAGGCCGTAATGTTATCCTAAGGGAAAAAGTGTCAACTTTGGAGTGCCATAACTTTGCCGCTGTGTAATATTTTTTCAACAAAACACTAAAAGGCACATCTGTGAGATCTCGGCTGCGTTCCCTTCAAATTTCAGCCCAAAACACCAAACCGTTCTTTTGCAGCAGGGTGCCAAAGAATTGCTATCATTTTCCCACAGCCTATAAAAGTACTGTCGCATTTGGAAAACTTACGCAAATTCATTCGACAGTTGTTAATGAAATCTATCTTTTTCAGAAATGTGAAAACATATTTCTGGGTGTTTTACCCAAAATAAAGACATGGCTAGCATCCTCAGGGTCCGACTAGGTGAATACAAAAAGAATTAGGTTGCTAGAGGGTCCCAAATTTAAATGCCAAGCATTTTTCTGATCACCAACTGAAAACAAAATGGCAGATTTGCAACAGTAAAAGGGCCATTTGCGAAAGTAAAAGCTGCATTTGCGACACTGTCAAACTTTTTGTTAACTTTTCCCATTGACTTATAATGGCAACTTGTTTTTTGAATAACTTTTGAACCGTTTAATATTTTTTCACGAAATCTTCGAAAGGCATATCGGGGACCCAGGCCGCACATTCCCTGAAGATTTTGGACCAGTCACGCAAACTGTTCGACCTGCAAGAGCGACTGTAGAATTCCAAAAAAAGCGTAAATGCATGTGCAGCTTACGCTTAATAACTCCGCAGCCATATATCCGACTGGTACAAAACTTGGCAGATCCCAAGGCATATGGATTTTGATCGCGTATTCCAAATTTCAGGCACATCCATCAAACAGTTGCAAAGTTATTAAGGTGCAAAATTTTGGGTTTAACATGTAAATGGCTCCTCAACCCTAACTATGGTAGCACTACCGTGCTACCATAATTTTATATATATATATATATATATTTTTTTTTTTCTATGCAAAAACTTAGTTAATGCATCAGTTAGGGTTCTTCTACAGCAAAAAGCAAGAAATTCAATTTTGGGTTCCCACCTTGCACCCCACCTGCCCCTACAACAGGCATCATGGTGTGCGTTTGGGTCATTGGCTCTAACTCTCACCCATCCCATGTGTAAACAAGCTGAGGTAGTGCTGTGTAGGAGAATGGGGTGAGAGTTGAGGCCAATGACCAACGCCACACTGATGCCTGTTGGTGGGGGCGGGGTGGAGGTGGGGTGCAAGTGGTGGCAACCCTTAAATTGAATTTCCTCACTTTGTTCACTGTAGAAGAACCCTAACTGATGCATTAACAAAGTTTTTTGCATAGAATTTTCTTACTTTTTGAGAAAAAATAGAAAAGTAGAAAGTTGTGCAAGTTGGTGGGAGCACAGGGCCCAAAGGGTCCCACACTCCCACCAACTTGTAAGTGCCAGGTCACATTACACACCCAATGACTAAAAATTACATTCACAACAGTAAGGCCAGCCACCAAAGAAATGTTAATGTACTAGAACAATAGAAAACGCTGTCCACAAAATGTAAACTGAGCCACAGAATATCTCCAGAAAAAATATATTGTCTGACACATAAATACCTCTATTAACTTCCACAGGACATGCCATCAAAACCTTCCAAATTTCAAGTAAAAAGACCAAACCGTGTCCAAGATATGACATGTCAAAATTTAAACTTTTCATTCTTCAGAGTGGCACAGTTCCACACCTGTTAACATTTAACACACTCAACGACTGAAAACTACATCCATGACACTAAGGCTAGGTATTCTATAAATTTCAAGCTCCCACGACAAGCAAAACGCTGTCCTCAGAACGTAAACTGTGCCACGCCATATCTCCAGCAAAAAAATATTTTTCGGACACGAAAATACTGTAATTTACATCCATAGCACAAGCCATCAACACTCTCCAAATTTCAAGTGAAACACCAAACCGTGTCCGAGATATAACATTTTAACATATGAGATTTTCATTCATCAGACTGGCACAGTTACGCACCTGTTGACATTTAACACACACAATGACTGAAAACTACATCCATGACACCAAGGATAGGTATCCTATCAATTTCAAGCCACCACCACAAGCAAAACACTGTCTGCAACACATAAAGTGCGTTACGCAATATCTCCGACACGTAAACAAATAATTCACATCTACAGTACATGGCGTATAAACCTTCCAAATTTCAAATAAAAAGATCAAACTGTTTCCAAGATTTTCAATGTTAAAGATTGGTAAAATGTCCCTATCTATTCCATTATAAAAAATCTGGCCATCTTGTCCCAATGTCACGATCAAAGATGGCGATCAAAGAATCTCATGATCAAAGAATTTGCAGGCTCGCGATCAAAGAATTTTCAGGCTCACAAACAAAGAATAAGAACTTTCGTAATTTACAAAATTGGTAAAATTGCCATAAACCACCGCCATGGTTCGACAGAACGAAACCCCCTGAGCAAAAATAAACAAATTAATAAGATACTCATTTCGGGAGCCACTAGACTGCCAGGGATACAAGAATCATTATATACATTACCATGATGGGAAGGGGGCCGCTAGACTACCAGGGATAATGAAAATTACTGTTTTTTTATTCAGATGGGGGAGAGCGAAGCCCCCTGAGCAAAACCCACCCTTAAATACTTTTATAGGACACCCCTGGGCTACAAAAATGCAATTTAAAATCTGGCCATCTTGTCCCTTGCTTGCGATGTGCGATCGTGATCATAGATTCTCGTGATCAAAGAATTTGCAGGCTCGCGATCAAAGATCGTTAGCGAGCCACAAAAGAAGATTTAAAAAGCAAATTACTCTATTTTTAGACTGATTTAGATAGAACCAAAGGCATGGCCAGATAGATCGGGGCCCCCTGAGTAAAACCCATCCAAGTTTTACTTCAGAAGTAACCCCTGAGCTGAGATATTTGTGGTTTTCTGATTGGAAAACTGAAAACAAGATGGCAGACCTCGCGGTCAAAGAATTTGAAAAAATCCTCGGGAACAAAGATTCTTGAACTGCGAGGTTGCAAATTCTTTGATTGCCAGGCGTGACGAGATGGACAGAACCCCATTCTTTGTTCGCAAAACATTCATATAAATTTTCCCATTGACTTATAATGGGAACTTAAAAGTGGCATAACTTTTGAATGCCTTAATATATTTTCACCAAACAAAAAGCGTCATGTTCTGCCACCATTGCTCTTTCAAATGAGCCATCTTGCAGAGTGGCACACCACATGACAGCTGTTCAGGGGCACATCCAAAATCCCCAAACCTGCCTCCAAATATGGATAAGTTTGCATTTTTCAGTGCTTTCATATGCAAAGACCGTAAGTCCAACAGAAATGCAATTTGGCAGATCAAGAGATCTACCATGCCCAACTGCACATTCCAGATTTCAGGAAAATCCGTTGAATGGGTCCAAAGTTATTAATGCCCAAACTTTTGACTTTAGTACGTAAATGACCGCTGAACCCTAACTGGTTGCGCCACTATGATATATATATATATATATATATATAGATATAGATATATATTCATGGTAAAAACTCCATTTAATGCTTCAGTTAGGGTTGTTCCACAGCGACAAAAGCAAGGAAATTCGGTGTTAGGGTTGAAAACTCTAACTGCGCATTCCCCACCCCACCCCCACCACCACCACACATACACACACACATATACATGCAAGTAGGGGAAGGACCAAGGCAACATAACCAGTCACACACATGCAGCAGGAGGTATATAGCTGTGTCACTGTAGGAAGTGAAGAAATCCAACCTCAGATATGATACATTATTTGTAAAGTTGTTGTTTGAGGTTAGTTCACATAAAGCTGAAGCAAGCTGGCAGTAGCGAAAATGGTGTACCTCGCTTTGTTCTCAACATATGGGTGGGGGAAGGCATCATGGGTGCCACAATGCTAGTCTATGGCAAAAATTGCTCCATTTTGGAACAGTGTAACTTTGTAATCCTTAAGTATTGTAGCACAGTAGCAGGAAAATGCACATCTGTGGGACCAGGTGTTTCCACCCTGCAAATTTCAGCCCAAAGGACCCAACCATTTGCTTGCAGGATGATGGCAAAGATTTTCAGTAATTAGGAGCATACCTTCACAAAATTCTGTCACAAACATGAAAGTGTTATAGCACAATATGTGTTTAGCGGTGCATGGAATGTGTGGGATGACAGTTAGCAGTGACGACCCCATGGCACAGCCAATGGGAGCATAGGTGTGTGGTTTTGTGGTTTAGATAGTTGTATGTTCTTCCTGTTACCTTCTGCTGGTTCTGTGTGATTGGTTGTGTTGCCTTGGTCCTTCCCCTACTTGCATGTATATGTGTGTGTGTGTGTGTGTGTGTGTGTGTGTGTGTGGTGGTGGTGATGGGGTGGAGGGAATGCGCCATTACGGTTTTCAACCCTAACACTGAATTTCCTTGCTTTTGTCTCTGTGGAACAACCCTAACTGATGCATTAAACAGAATTTTTTGCAATGAATTTCCCTTCTTTTTGGAATGGGCACAATAAATAGTGAAGTAACGGTAACGCAAATGCAAACGGTAACGCACATGGTGACACAAACGTTAACGATAATGTAAATGGTAATAGCAATGCAAGCACAAACGTTAATGAAAACAGAAACACAAATTCAAGAGCGTACACAAATGTAAATCATTACGCACAAGTTCACGGTAACGCAATTGGAAACAGAAATGCTAACGGTAACACCAATGATGACGCCAATGGAAACACAAATGGAAATGGAAACGCAAATGGAAGTGGGTACGCAAATGCAAATGGTAATGCACATGGTGACACAAAAGGAAACGCAAACAAAACCAGTAATGGAAACACAAATGTTAACAGTTACACAAACGCAAACGCAAAGGGCAGTGCACACGGTGGCGTAGACTGGAATGCTAATGCAAATGGCTACGGAAACTCAAGTGGAAATGCTAACTGTAACAGTAACGGAAAAGCACAACTTTTTTTCCCCCAAAAGCTGCATTGAGAAACACAGTGACTACAAAGAATGTATGCATACTATTGGGCCTTAGAGCAGAAAATGAACACTTGGAATGCTAAATTGCTTAAATCTCAGGAACTGTATGACATAGAAAAAAAATTAAAATCTCATATTATTTATAACTTTCCTAGCTAGATGTGTACTTACCCCCCTAGTGGGGGTCTACACATTTTTCCTACAAAAAGTCCATATCTCGAAGCGTTTCCGAGATACGGGCCCTGTAAGACTCGGTGGATGCCGTAATGTTAGTCTATGGGAAGAATTTTCAACTTCAGAGTACCATAACTTTGCAGCCCTCTAATATTTTGTCACCAAACCACCAAAAGGCACATCTGTTGGATCTTGGCTTTCTTCCCACCAAATTTCAGCCCAAAAGACCAAACCGTTCTTTTGCAGCAGGGTGGCAAAGATTTCCTAATCTATTGAGCATTGTGTCACAAAGTAGTGTCGTGATTCGTGACACTTTCGCAAAAAAAATCACGAAAGTGTCAAATGTGCGACACTACTTTGCTACACTACAGTTTACAAAAATTGTAAAAACATATTTCTGGGGTGTTTAACCCCAAAAAAAGACGTGGCTAGCATCCTCAGGGCTCGACTAGGTGAACACAAAAAGATTTGTGTCCTTAGAGGGTCCCAAATTTAAATGCCAAACATTTCTGTGACTACCAACTGAAAACAAAATGGTGGATTTGCGACACTACAGGGGTCATTTGCAACACTAAAAACTGCATTCGCGACACTGTCAAACTTTTTGTTAACTTTTCCCATTGACTATAATGGGAAATTTTTTTTTTTAATAACGTTTGAACCGTTTAATATTTTTTCAAGAAATCTTTGAAAGACACAACAGGGACCCAGGCTTCATGTTCCCTGAAAGTTTTGGACTGGTCACACAGACCGTGTGACCTGTAGGCACGAGCAAAGAATGCGCAAAACAGTGCAAATATGACTTTCTATGACGCTATGTAGCTCTGCAACCATATATCCGACCATTACAATACTTAGCAGATCTAGAGATCCATGGTACTGCTTTGTGCTTGCCAAATGTCAGACAAATCTGTCATATGGTGGCAAAGTTATAAGCTGCCAAATTTCACACTATAACCTTAAATGGGGTATCAACCCTAACTATAGTGGCACGATATATTACATAATATATATATATATATATATATATATATATATATATATATATATATATATGCCTTTCTTCTTTGTGTTCTGTTCTTAATTTTTATCTGCTCCACACTTTTGTGATGGCTTTTAAATTGAACAAATAAACTAAACTGTACTGTACTGCACCAGAGGCAGAGTATTCTGTTTAGCAGTTTTTTCTTTGATCTTTTTGTATGCTGAAAAGGTAAATACAGTGGCAGCAGTTTGATCTTGTGCAGCAGTCTGAAACGTTGTTTTACCTTGAGCTTGGTGAATGGTGTCTGCATCGGTTGCCATGGCTGGTAATCCTGGGTTACTACTATACAATCAGCGCTACGATCCCGGAGAGGGCCTGATGTACCGACTGTTGAGGTTTGCTATTGAGCCTATTCAATAGCTTCAGTAAGCTCTTTTTTCCTGTTGGAAACATTGTTCTTCATCTCTCAACATACTTAAGTCCATCATATTAAGGGATGTGCAGAAATCCATAGCTAAGCTAGCATCTCCATGTAGAACTGTTCCAGCTGTTTGCCCGTTGTGCTCCTTAACAGAGAGTTTTTCTTCCATAGCTCCTTCATGTGGGTAATCACCCCTCCGTGGTGTCATTTGCATCAAAAGATTCTTCAGAATCTAGAGCAATAGGGGCAGGGAAGGAGGCCTGCTGCCCCACTTTCATTACATCCATCCTCTCTGGATCCTCACCCAGAGTGGCCATCTCTCCAGATGGTCAGAGGTTCCCCTACTGGTGAGTAGGAGAATTTCTCCAGTGTCCTGGCCAAATTTCCCTTCGTTCAATAAAGATATCACCAACAGCTTAATCTGTTTCAGTGTCAGTTGTCATCCATCTGTATCCCCCTCCTTTCAGGAAGAGACTTAAAATAAGCAGAATTATCTAGTCCTCCTTTCCCGGTCAACAAAAACTAAATAAAATAAGCAGTTTTAAGGTGTTTTTTTTTGTATGTACATATCTACTTTTTATTTGTGTTATTCTGTGACCAAATTGATCAAGTCTTTTTGTTGTAATGTATGATAACTATAATTTTTTTTAATTCAAAGTTTATTAGGCATTTTAAAGTACAGAGAAGAGATCCATTTTATACATAAAATAAGTGGATTATACAATGTGAAGGCATTGGATCTGTCCCCCCCCCGCCACGGACGACCACCACCCTCCTCCCCAACCAACTCACACAGAGCACAAATCTATACAAAATCAAGTTGGGACTGAGGTGCTATTAGTAACCGGCTGGAGGGAGTAAAAGGCTTGTAGGGGACCCCAAATCTTATTGAACTTCTTGAGTCTATTATGTAGGCTAGCTATGGCCTTTCCTGTCATAAGGTTTGTTAGAAGCTCTTGGAGCCATTCAGTGTATGTAATTTCTGCACTATATTTCCAATGCCTCAGTACTAATTTTTTAATGGCCATTGAAATTAAGGCTATACAGTATTTCCGATTTAAAACCAGAATAGTGGACAAGTCCCCTAATAGACAAATTTCTGCTGTAAATAAGTTGGCTAAGCCTAAAAGGGGGGCTGTTCTTTGTTTAATAAAAGCCCATAGTGAGGCTACCTTTGGGCATGTCCAGAAGATATGGAGTAGGTTGCCATCATACTGAAGGCATCAGGAGCAAGTCGGTGATGTAATCATTCCCAGTCTGGCCATTTTTTGAGGGGAATAATAAAGATTATGGAAGATTTTGAATTTCATACAGTAAGTCAAAGCCTATCTTGTATGACAAATGTGTGACAATTTTGCCATAAGGTAGGCCAGTTAATGTCTTGGTCATAGAAAAGAGAGGACCAGTAAGGCATTGGGCCAAAACTGTCTTGGCAGATTCAGCCATATAAGATACTATATATCTTGGATGCTGCCTGTGGGAAGCCCACGAAAGGGCTTAAGTCTTTTTGGAAAGATAGTTTCGAGGGCTGGGGTGGAATGGCTCCAAAGGCCTTTATTAGCAGATGACATAGTTGGAACACCTTGAAAATGATAGATTTCGGGATGTCGGCTTTGTCCAAAATTTCTGGAAAGGAAAGCCAAAGCGTGTCTTCCTTAATAAAATATGTAAGAGGATAGTCTCTTAATTGAGGAATCCATCTCAACTGAAGAGGTTTAACCTCTATTTTGAGATTAGGGTTACCCCACAATGTTTGAGATAGGTCCAAAATGTAATTGTATTTAAAAGGAGTAGAGTTGGGAGTGGACCCTGATGGAAACTGCTATGGGAGAGAATTTTAATGAAGGCAGGGGAGAGATAGGTTTTGGTTTCAATAAAGCTGTGGGGAAGAGACCTTGTGACTTTATTAGGGTTGATTCTATTTTAAGCCAGACCGGTAGGAAAGGCAAAGGGGCCAATTAATTTTCTCCAGATAACCATCTGAGGTATTTAGAGGCATGGCTGGCCCAGTAATGCAATCCAATATGTGCTAGACGTAACCCCCCTTTAACTTTAGTGGCAGCTAGTTTGAGGCATGCCATCTGGGGATTCTTACCAGACCAGATAAAATCTGCTATCAGGTTGTGAATCTTCTTAAACCACACCAGGAAGAGCCAGATATTCAGGAGATTAAGCAGATAAAAAAGACGAGGAAAAACATTCATCTTAATTAGGCTGATTTTCCCCCAAAGGAAAATTGGCAGGAGAGACCATCTTTTGAGGTCCTGACTAATCGATGACACTAGGGAGTCCAAATTTAGTTTCATGAGTTTACTCAGGCTCCTAGTAAGCTCGAGCCCCAGATACCTCAGGGAATCTGATCTCCAGGCAAGCCCCAGGGCAGAGATGGTGTGCTTCACTATCTTGTAATTAAGAGGAAACACTACTGTTTTCTCCATGTTTATTTTGTAATTATACAATGGCAAGAATGAATCCTGGCTCCTGATTGGTCAGTTGGCCATCACAGCAGGGATGTTATCCTGGCATCACATCCCTGCTGATGATTTGCTTGACCACCAGCATACATTGCTTGCATCTTTTCTTAAAAAATTTTTTAAACACTAAATAAACATTCTTTAAAAAAAAAGTTTTCTGTATAAAAGAGTGTGCCATTGTATAATATGAATAATACCCTCAGGGTGGGGTTATGCTGGGACTAACATCCTTCACCAAGATGTTGGACACCCTCAGCAGTGTACCAACTTGCACTCCAAGGTGGGATGTTATCCCAGCATAACTCCCACCCTGTCAGGCATTATTCCTTAATTAGACATATTGCTAAATTCTTTGATGATTTCCAACATCGGTGGGATGGAGCTAGCTGGATGGGACAGTTGGAGAAAAAGGTAATCTGCATAAACTGAGACTTTACCTATTTGGTCCTGAATAGGTATGCCTAGCACCTCTTGACAATCTGTCAACCTACGTATGAGGGGCTCTAAGTAGATATTAAAAAGAAATGGGGACAGGGGACATCCTTGTTTTGTTCCGGTTTGCAGAAGAAAAGGCTCGGATGTATACCCATTACTGATGACCCGAGCATTCAGGACTCTATACAGTGTGCTTATCCATTTTTGAAACTCTGGGGGAAAACCAAATGCATCCACAATATGTATCAGATAGCTCCAGTTGACTCAGTCAAAGGTCTTCTCAGCATCCAGGGAGACCAGTGCTGCCAGGAAGCTGGCATCCCTGGATGCCAAGAAGACATAAGACAGGGTACATAAGTGATCCATTGAAGAGCTACCCTTCATGAAGTTTACCTGTTCTGGCCCTATAAGGTCTGGATAACTATTCCGATCAGCCAGAAGTTAAGTCAATATTTTGATGTCTTGGTTAAGATGTGATATTGGTCTGTAACTTGTTACCAAATTTGGGCATTTACCAGGTTTGGGTAGGAGTATAATTAGGGCTTCAAACAAGGTGTATCAGACTCGAGTTTGGAAAGGATGTGTTGATAAAGTGGAAGGAGTATCAGAATTAGTTGCTGTGCAAAAACTTTATAAAAATTAGGGGAAAAGCCATCTGGCCCAGGTGTTTGATCTGTGGAAAGCTCTTTAATTACTCTGGCTAACTCCATTGATGAGAGTGGAGATATCAGGAACATTTTCTGTGACTCTAGGAGGGAGGGCAGGTGGGATTTTGCTAAATAGGAGTCTAATTGTGATACTGAATGGGGGTTGTCCATGGGACCATACAATTTTTTATAATAGTCCCTGAACACTGACACTATGTCCGTTGGAGAGGTCTTTAAGGTATCCTCTTCTAGGGAGCAGATGGCTGCAATTAACCTAGAAGACTCCTGTTGTTTGAATCTGAGGGCAAGCAGATGATTTGCCTTCTCCCCTTGATCTGAGTAGGAGGCTGTGGCTTCCAATATAGCAAGTTCTACTTTTTCTCTTAACAAATCTAAAGATGAGTCTTTTAATTTCCCCAGGTTCTGTCTATACTGCTCGGTAAATTGAGGGGTGAGCTTGCTTTCTTTCTCCTGAATTTGGGATAGAAGAAACCAAAGCTGTTCTTCATGTTTTCTCTTTCATTTGGAAGCCAATCCAGTAAGCAGCCCTCTTAGATAAGCTTTCAATGCACACCACTCTACGTCTGGTTTACCAGTAGAGTTAGCATTAAATGAGACAAATTGTGTGATTTGATCTTAAATGTACTTGACAGTTCCTGATTCTTTTAAGAGTTGATTGTTGATCTTCCAGCACCCTCTTTTGATGGGAAGGAATGCAAAGGAGATCAGACAAGAGACTAGGGAGTGGTCTGATAGTGGGCCTGGGTGTATAGAAGAGTCCAGCACCCCTGAAATGAGCATTTGAGAAATGAGCAAGTGATCAATTCAAGAGGAGGATTTATGTGTCTGGGAGGTAAAAGTATATTCTCTTTCAGAGGGGTGAAGGACACATCAGATATCACATAGGCCTGTTTGATCTATTAGCTCTCGGAGCGCTCTCTGTGCTGGAAAAAGACCCTTACAGGAACTTCCTGAGCAATCCATGTTCAGGTCAATAGCTAAGTTTAAGTCTCCCCTTATAATAATCAGGATAGATAAGAAGGGAGCCAGAGCATTGAGTAATTGCATAAAAAACTCAGGAGAGTCACTATTAGGACCGTACACACTCCCTAGTAAAATATCTGTTGTATGTAGTTTCCCTCTCACTAGCACGTATCTACCCTGGGATCAGTAATGGTTTGAGTAGGAGAAAATGGAATGGACCTGCCTATTAAGATCATGACTCCACGGCTCTGTGTATTACCCTACGCAGAGAAATATTGCCCTTCCTGTTGCCTTCTCAACTTGACAACTTTCGAATTAAGCAAATGGGATTCTTCTATAAACATTATATCAGCCTTCAAAAGATTCAGGTGTTTTAAAATTTTATATTGTTTGATCTTATTTCTAGCCCCTTTAACGTTCCATGTAAATAGCTTCAACGCCTCTAGCCATTTAAACATATTGTTCCAAGGATTGTTCCTCGATATGGGATTAGGCTTAGGAATCATTTGCACCTCCTTCTGAAATGTCTCTGTTTTGCCCCCCAAACCCACCTACCCCCTCCCATAAACCTGAACCCATACTCCCACCTCTATTCAGTGGTAGGCCCAAATCCTCCATACCCCAGCCCATCCCCTACCCTTTTCACATCACCTCACACATTGCATCACGCCACATCACTTCTCCCCCTCCATCCATCCATTCGATTTAAACTCCCCATACATAAAAATACATGTTTTAAATCTTTGTCAACTTCAGATACCAGGAAGCAAAACGTTGTAAATATCAGTGATCTCCTATCTGTGGTCTCTTACATTATATAGTCTTAACAGGAAACAAATGTTCATCGTTATCAAGGTAGGATAACTAAGTAGAAATAAACCTCTGAATTATGTATCTCCAGAGCCAAGGCTGAAGTAACTAAAAGCATCTCTGTGATCAGTAAAAGGCTAAGATCGCCCTAAGAAAACATCACTAAAACATAGGCTCTGTAGGATCCGCTGGGCAACTCCATGCCATATGTCAATAAATGTAGAAAACCTAACATTGAATCAGGATAGTATAAACAAGTCTTAAAAATAAACCCTGATCACATCCTCTAACAGAGTGTGAAGGAATTCTAACTGCAGCTACACTCCTCACATGGACAATATTTAGTTATTCAGACAGTCATGGTAACCAAGGGAGATTGTAAACTGGGAGCCATTCAAAACCACTCGTGGATCATACAGTCTTCTGAAATATTACTGAAGTACAATCCTGCCCTTTGCAGATGGTTGGGAAGGCAGACAGTCACTAGTTCCAAAATAAAAAGTAAATATTGAGTGATTTTTTTCCCCCAGTAAAATCAATGAGAATTATCCAAAGAAAAAGTATATGTTGAATTGCTTTCATTCAGCAGTCCATTAAACTGTTCTTGATTGTACCAATAATCATGTGGAGAGGAAGAGCATAAGTATAACTCTTTGGAAGTTAACTAAATATTGTCGTCCCATCACAATTTTGGGCTAGTAAACAGTCACAGGGTAATCCTTATGGCGCTTAGCTAAGAAGAAGGATAACTAGAAAGTAATTGAGGGTGTATTTGTAGCCTTTAATAGAGTGAGTTCCATTTTAGACAAGAGCCTGCGACATGCACATTCTGCATTAGGAGCATAATGCAGGTTGGAGAAGTGCTACTGTGCTATATCCCCCTCTAGTGGTTCTTAACATATGCCGCAGAGAAGGGAAAGTTCGCCGAGATTGCCCCTCAGTTATTCGCACTGCCATGAAGGGATGTGAGAAAGTTTGGGTCCCCGGTCGCTCGGTGAAAAAGAATCTTTCTCTAGCAGTAAAATTCCATGGAAGTCAAATAATTTATTAGGTCTTTACAGTATATCGCATTACATAGTTAGAAG
Source organism: Neoceratodus forsteri (assembly GCA_016271365.2). Classification (NCBI taxonomy): domain Eukaryota; kingdom Metazoa; phylum Chordata; order Ceratodontiformes; family Ceratodontidae; genus Neoceratodus; species Neoceratodus forsteri. The sequence goes on from CM028137.1 coordinate 50,381,836, forward strand.
TTGCACAGATTGCTGAGGGAAGCTTTCAGCCCTTAAGTTTGGTAAGGCCAGCATTTAATAGAGCTCAGTGTTTCTTGCATTTCACAAATCTTGCAAAAGAGAATAGTTCACAGTGTTTACTACACAGGTAGAAGCCCCATATCCCTCTCATACCTTGCTCAGGGGTCCCGAAATAGGTCAGGAAGGGTGGATTTGAGTCCTGCTGCTGCTGCATCTGGATCTTCATAGGAGGTTCAGGCCCCGGCCACCAAGACTTGAAGTTTTGCAGGGTAAATCATCTTGAATTTTATTCCAGCTGCTATTAGTTTCGATACCAAAGGATGAAAAGCTGTTCTCCTTTGCCGCACCATAGCTGGGAGGTCTTATGCAATTCAGATCTTGTTATCTTCCCAATGCACCTCCTGCAGTTCTCTTAGTTTAGATAGAAAATGCTGTCTTTTGAGAAAATTCAAGAAGCAAAAGATCAGGGGACATGGTGGGGCCCCGCTCAGTGGCTTTAGACAGAGGGCTCAGTGCACTCTCTCAATGATATAATTAGGCCCAAATGGAAAGCGGCAGATGATCTTTTCAACCATTTTTTGTATAAACAGCACGGTATCTTGGCCTTCCTCTCTCTCTAGGAGACCTATGAGGACCACGTTGTTTCAGTGACTGCGGCCCTCTAGGTCTTCCACTTTTAGCTCCAAACAGGACATTTTTTGTCAGCAAGCCATTAGCTCTGGGTCCAGTTTATTGATCCTCTTCTCGAGGGAGAAAATTCTGGCAGAGTTGACTGAAACCCTCTGAGAGACGTCTTCTAGAGCTTGGGTAAGAGATCTGAGCTCCGATGTTATGTTGTGTAGGTCTTCCCAAAAGGGTTTAAATTCCTCCTAAAATCATTGAAGCGTTAGCGGTTCTTGATCTACAGTTGTGGGCACAGTACTAGATCCTGAGGCTGAGCCGGAGGCCTGCAGTTTCTTCATGGTCTTTTCTGGTGTTACCAGTGGAGTGTGCTTGGGAGGCGCTTTTCTCATCTCGGCGTCCATGGACGTGGATGCTTTAGTTGAAAAACGGGAATAAGCGCTTAGCCCAGTATAAAAATCAGGCACTTTTCTGAGTTTTTTTTTGTTAAAAATTGCAATACTGATGAGTCAGGTGGCTGGAGTAATCTGAGGAGCTGATAGCAGCCACTCTGCATCACTGGAAGTCCTCTAATGTATGATAATTATTTAATTATTTAGTAAAGACTTTTCTTTTGTTTAAGAAACCTGCCTGAACAAGATTTCTATACTGCGTCTGTGAATGTGTGATATTTCAGTAATAATCTCTGACTAAACTGTTACTGCTAAGGGGTGCCATCATAAGCTACCAAAGCGAGTGTTCAGTTGTGAACACAGCGAGCACTATAGAAGGACATGAAGAGGGTATCCCCTGTTTCCCCCTCCCTGTTATGGATTGCACTTAGGGGTGGGCAATATGAGTTTAATGGACCTGACCCTCAGGAGTGGGTTCGTTAAAGCGGGAGCCAAGGGAGAGAGTAGAGAGGATAAGTAGGAGTGTAGTGAGGTGAACTAGTATTTGTCAATAAGAGAGGTGCAGTGGGAGAGGTAGGGAGGGGGTAAGAGGGTGATAGAATGAGTGGAATAGAGGGGAAGTGATGTATACAAGGGGGGAGTTGGTCACAGTACAGAGGGTCTCCATCTTAGTGAAAGTAGAGAGAGTAGAGAGAGAGGCTGAACTGTAGACTACGTGTGCATAGTCAAAAATGGTGCAGATCATTTTGACAAGCAGATCCTTGCAGACTTCAGGGGAGAGACAGTCCTTGTTTCAGTAGAGTATACCTAGTTTGGGTCATAGCTTTGAGTGTATAACATCAACATATGTTGAGAAGTCAAGGTTACTGTTGAGCAACACATCGAGGTATTTGTAAGTGTGGACTACCTCCAATTCAGTATCATAAAGGGTGGAGAAGACTAGAAGAAGGGACAACCTTGATAGGTTTTGGCTTGTGCTAAAGGTCCTGGATACCATCTTCTTGTTATTTACTTTGAGCTGGTTGGCCTGGAACCAGCTAAGTAAGTTATGGAAATTAAGTTGGAGGGAATAAGCGTCCGTGTATATGGAGGGGCCAGATACATAGAGGACAGTATTGTCAACAGACATATGAATACGGGACAAGACATCGATGGAAGAAAGATCATTTAGAAAAATGGAGACTAGTATGGGGCTGAGGAAAGAGCCCTGGGGGACTCTGGAAAGGATTGCGGGGAATAAGGCACCACCCACCTGCACTGATTGCTGATGGTTAGTCAGGTAGGAGTGGAACCATTGAACTGCAGAAGAGGAAAGACCAGCTGAGGCCAGCATGTTTAAAAGGAGGGGGTGGGATACTGAGTTGAATGCCTTGGGTAGATTGATAAAGATTGCAGCAGGAAGAGACCCCGGTCCATCCCTGTGAGGACAGAGTCGATGACACAAAGAAAGGAGATGATTGTAGAATACTTTTTTTTCTGAAGCCAGACTGGTATGGGGATAGGAAGGAAAAGGAGTGAAGGAAATTGATTAATCTGGAGTCAACTAGTGACTCCTGTAGTTTGGCAAAGGATGACAAGTTTGCCATTAGCAGAGAAGGAGACAAGAAAAGAGATGGTGTTTGGAAGAGAGGAGAGGGGATCTTAGGGGAGGCATAAAGGATGCCAACAAAAATGGGAATGGTGGATGGGAGAGAGGGAGTTTGAGCAGTAGGAGCTTGTGAGAGGAGAGTATCGCCTCTTTATGAGTGACAGAGCTGGACATGTTTTGGTTGGTATAAATAGCAACATCACCACCACCTTCACCTCTGCCCTTGTGGAAGAGGTGAAATTCAGGAAGGACAAGTAGTGAATCCAGGACTCTGGAGGAGAACCAGGTTTATAATATGCAAATTATGCCTGGGGAGTGTAGTGATGCCAACACCATGAGTAAGTCAAACTCAGGGAGGAGGCTTTATGCAATAACATGGAAAAAGCTAAGATCTTTGGATACAGATATGGGGTGAAATGGGGGACTTGGATTTGGCTCCACATCACCAACCAGAAGCAGCAGGAAGAGGAAGGGGGCTAAAGAGAATGGTGGTTTCTGCTTTTCATGTTACTGGGAGGAAAGGATAGTGGGTAATGGCTGTTGGATAGAAGGGAATGGTGGAGAGATTCAAGGTGAGATGAAAGGGTAGAAAGAAGGCCAGGGGTTATAGGGTAGATAGGAGGATAGGGGAATAGGGTGGCAGTGGAAGGGGAGGCAGAGAGGCCAGGTAGGAGCAGGGAAAAGAGATAGGAAAGGAGGACATGTGAGGGGACAAGAGGAATATGAGGAGAGTGAGAAAGGTAGGAGGGTGGGGGATAGTAAAGGGAGGTAAATAAGGAGGGAGGGTGAGTAGCCAGAGGAACATAATTGCAGAATTGACTGAGGGGAGGTGAGGAGAGATGACAGTAGGAGAGCAAAGGGAGTGCAGAACCAAGGTTGATCACCTGAGGAACAGACAAAGCAGCCAGAGTAGAAGTATGTGGGGTGGTAGAAAGGAGGTGAGGGGGAGGAGGTAAAATGGGCACAAACAGGTGAGAAGAATTGGCAGTGGATGTAGAAACTAAGGATGGAGGGGAGGAGAGCTGGAGTAGGAGAAACAATTATAGCAAGCTTGAAACTAAAAAGAACAGATAAGATAGCTCAGTAAGAGGTGTGAGGGAGATCAGGTGAGGCAGGCACTGGTTGAAGAGAGGTGGGGAGAATAAAAAGGTAGAGAAAATATAGACAAATATCTAGTGCATAGAGTTAAGTGACATTCAAAATAGTAATGCAGTCAACAGGAGATAACCATTAGTAAAAACACATTTGGAGGCCTGGCTAAGGATAGCTACTCAAGCTGTTATGTCTGAGCACAACTGTGTATAATTAAAGATCATGCCTGAGCTGAGAACAAACTAGCTGCTCAAATTGTGACAGTTAAGCAGTAAATCGAGACAAGACAGGTTTAACTAAGAGGTAAAACAATGTAGGATGCAGATAAACTAAACAGTAGTATAGTGTGAACAAGCCTAGATTTAAAACACAAATATCAGGAAATGAAAATTGTAACAGCAAAAAACTGGACTGAGTAGAGCATGGGACAAGCAATAATAGGAGCAGCTGATAAAACTTAACAAAAGCAGGCAATCAAGTATGAGTCAATTAGGTGCAGAGGGGTGAGTAAGTAAGCAAAGTTAGGAGGGAGACTGCTGGGAATGTCTGCACTGGGCAGCGTCACTCGCTGACTTATGGCTGACTCCAGGCAGACTTCTCAATATCATTAGCACATGGTCCTTTGCATAGATGAGCCGCTGCACAGATGGGTTGGTTAGGCAGACAGCATGGAAATACCATAAGCATAGCGCAATTGGCAGTATAAGTCCTTTGGGGAGGGATTGAGTGTGGCTTCTAAATTGATGATTAGGTGGTCCATGTGGCAATCGGTGGGAAGAGGGGGACTGACTGTCTCTGAAGCCTCTTCATAACCCTTGCTGGTGTCCAGTCGAGCTGCAGCTGTAGCAATGGCAGGAGCTAAATATTTTTAGGAGTTTGCTTTGTGAAGTCCCACATGCCTCATCCTTTGATTGGCTGAATAAGTTCCTGAGGGAGGGACTGAGTGTGCCTCCCAAACAAAGTGTTACATGGTCCAAGTGGTGATTGGTGAGGGCAGGGGAACTGGCTGGTTCTACAGCCCCTCATGACCCCAAGCAGCGGCCATAGGAATGCTGGTGGCTGAAAGTTCTTATGAGTTTACTTAGTAAAAGTCCCACCTTCATCAGCCCTCGATTGGCTGAATGAGCTCATTGGGGGAGGGGAAGAGTGTGGCTCCTAGAAGGAGCATTAAGTGGTCCACGCAGTGACTGGTGGGGGGAAGGGGACTGACTGGCTCTAAAGCCATCTCACGACCCCTTGCTGGTGTCTAGTCAAGCTGCTGCAGTAGGAATGGTGGTGACTGAAAGTCCTTAAGAGATTGCTTTGTGATGTCATGCCTTCCTCAGCCCTCAATTGACTGAATTAGTTCCTGGGGGAAGGACTGAGTGTGGCTCCCAAATGGAGCACTAGGTTGTTCATGAGATGATTGGGAGGAGTGGGGGACAACCTATCTCTGAAGCTGCTTCACAACTCCTGGCTGGTTAGGATGAACAGGGGCAATAGGAGTGGTGGTGGCCAAAAATCTTTAGGAGTTTGCTTTGAGAAAATCCCACATTTCTCAGCCCTTGATTGGCTGAATGAGTTCCTTGGGGAGAAATGGAGTATAACTCCAGATAGAGCATTAGGTGGTCCATGCGGCGATCAGTGGGGGGGGGGACTGGCTACTCTGAAGCCCCCTCACAATCCCTTGCTGGCTAAATTGTGCCTAGTTATTTTATTTTGTAAAAGTTGTTACTTTGTTGCCAGAGTTTATTATATCAACAATTCTCTTCCATGCAGATCAACCACGGAGCAGCAGTTGCTTCTCTCAGTGGTAAGACAGAATTTCCCTCCTTCTCTTGAATTGTCTCAAACTTAGCGTAACATGGTTAGCAATGCACTTTGACAACTGGACATGGCTTAGGATCATCAATTCTGATGACTATGATCAACTGCATAGCAAAAGTTAAAAAAAAAACAGGCTAACCCTGGCTGGTGGCTGTGCTGAATTCATGGAAACAATACCCAGAACCAATTCCAAAAAACCAAAAACTCCTCTAAATAATAGAAGTCATCAAAAGATCCACAGCAAAATTAATTGTTGTTCATGTTAGTAAGAATACCTAGTTCCAATTATGTAAGAGCTAGCTGCACACAACATACAGTAACTGACAGAGTCTGGATAATATGTCACTTGTGCACAGTGTCTCAGGAAACTTTCATAAAAGAGATCCTGGAAACAATTAATGGTACAATCGGTCTAGCACTTCATACAATAGAAACAGTTTGCTTCCAGGACTTTGTTTATAGAACCCATTCTTTCACATCTATGGACAATATAGTTGTTAAAACATTCTGGGAGAAAGCATTTGGCTACAAATGGGCAAATACTGGCACAGTGTGACTGGGTTGGTTGGGCCCTGTCCCATTTGTGATGTGTAGAGTTTGAAGCAAGGAGTCTGCCTCCTAATTGAGACTTGTCTGATTGTTTTGTACAGGAAGAGGTACCTAGTCCTAGCACTATTTTCAAAGGTGCTTTATTCACAAGGATTGATTACTGCTTTTTTGTCTCCATCACTACCATTGAGGTGTGCAGAGATAATTCCAGTAGCTTCATCAGACCATGGTTTACTTAGCCTTACTACTGCAAATTTTTCAGAAACTACAAGGGGGGAAGGGGCATTGGAGGGTTAACTGTAGCTTTTTGAGGGATTTGCTAATAGTGGATGGATTTCAGCATGTTTTGAGAGCCATAAAATTTGTTCTTTGTCTTTATGATTTGGTATCTAAGTGGTGGGAGGACAAGGAAATTGACATTAGTGATTTTTTTAAAACAATGAGCAGACAAATGGGGCATCAAAAAAACAGATATCAAGAACTAAGGTCACAATGTTATTTTTGATGGGGCATGGCTTGCCACCAAGCATGGCAGACACTTGCTAAAGCAGCTCCTCGGGGCAACCTTTTTAATGTGCTCTAACAGCTGATTTAGTGGGACTTGGATATATGTTTGGTGATATTCATTCTCCTCTCTTAGATGGTGTCTGGGAAATTAAAAAATAAGCAAGCAAAATTGCAATTTGAGGATCGGCAGCAGTCGAAAAGAAGTGACAGTGATCCTCGTGGTCTTGGACCTACATCAACAGGCATTAGCCCCGACAGTGTGCAGGCAAGCACCAGCCTGATGGAGCTTACAAAGACACTTGTGGGAGTCCCTGAGACTCTGCTGAAAATGTAGCATGACATGAAAACAGGCTTTAACAACCTCAATACCAGTTTACTCACCTCCAATCCGTGGTCACCAGCCTCACCAAAACCACTACCATGCACACCTCACAAATTTGTGAGCTGGAAAAAAGGGTGAGCGACATGGAGGACTCATATGTGGGGGTTCATGTGGAGAGGAATGGCCTGATATCCACCATTGCAGAGCTCCGGGAACACCTTGATGATCAGGAAAATCAATCCCCATTCCAAGTTGCATATTGTTGGCTTGCCTGAGGGAAATGAGGGGAGGAACCCCAATGTGGCGATCCATCAGTGGTTGATTAAGCACTAGGCCTCCCAGATGAGGTGCTGAGCTATGAGATCGAGCCAGCACATTGGGTAGGCCCACCACCAAATGCAGGGTACCATCCATGATACTGTTTAGTCAAATACCTGCGTTATTGTGATAAAGAAACTCTGCTTTGAAAGGCCAAAACACAGGATCCCATAAACTTTGAGAACACCAATGTTTATATTTTTCAAGACTTTAGTCGGGATCTTCAAGCAAAGCGTCAGAAGTTTAATCAGGCTAAAAGCAGATTGTGCACTCTAGGATAGAAGTTTTATTTTTCTTATCCAGTGCAGCTGCAAGTGGATAGGCCAGGGCAGAGTCCCCGGTATTTTACTTGCCATAGATCAGCTGAAAAGTGGATCGAGGAGGAAGAGGCCAAGAGGGAGGGAGTGTAGCCTGAAGCAGAGTAAGGTACTTGATATTATACTCCATTTACTTAAATGGCTGCCCTGCAGGACACAATTTGCACTGTTATATCTTTAGCCCTTAAATCTGTTCCTGGTGCTCTTATTTCCTCCTTGTATATGAAGAGGTCTACGGTGGATATGGTTGGTGGTGGTGGTTATCACCTTTATGTGCTTCCGACTGGGTCTGGGGACTCGGGTACCAGAGGGGGACATCCAATCTGGATATATTGAAATGGGTTTCCAATGGACTAAGATCTATACCCTATTATACAATGGCAATAAAAAATCCTGTTCTCTGATTGGTCAGTGTGTGCCTTGGACAGTGATGATATTAAGCCATAACATCACTGTATTGAGTCCAGGCACACAACTGACCGGACAACAGTGAAAAATCCCTTCCTGCCCATGCAAGCCCCTGTCAAACCAACAGTCCGTTAACCCATCACAGTTTAGAGCAGCTCGCCCCCCCAAACAACAAACACACGTTTTCTGGATCACTGCCTCACTCCTTCATTCAAGTAAACGCAAGCAACAACATAAAAAAATTAAACGGTGGCTCTCCATGTTTGACTTCACTCTACCTGCCTGAGAATATGAAACCGCGTTGCCCACACACTCGGCCATTAAAAAAAAAACACAAACAGAGGAAATGCCATTTTAAACCCTCACCAGCTTTTCAAAACTGAAAAAGTTTTCCCTTTTCACAAAAAGCACTTTTAACAAAAGGAAAATGACCTGTAACTTACAGCTCCTGCTGATGTCCAGTTACGGAGGGGGAAACCGGAAGTAACCACTCGGCTTCAATGTTTTTTTTTTTCAATCGCCATGCCTTTCTGTCACAGGTAACAAAATAAAAAAAAATACATCTTCTTCAACTACTTCCAAAACAAGCAGTGGGAGCACACTAATTAAATACAAAACATACCACATGTTGAGTGTCTTGTGGGGGGGGTTCCATGCACAAGAAAGCCATACATTAGCAGCAGCACCACTACTGGACTACTTTTTCTTATTTCTCAAATATACCTCTCATACAAAACAATACAAATATTAAAAAACATTTTTTTAAACTTTTAATATTATTTTAAAATGAGCCATTGTATAATAGCAATAAGGCACTCCAAGTGTTGTTATTGTAATAACGTCACTCCTGGGGTGGTGGAAGCACTCCAGCTTCGCCTCGTGCTTCGACCCACCCCAGGAGTGACGTTATTACACAATAACACATACCCTGTCATGCCTTATTGCTTAATTAATGGACCCTGTTTCATATGTTGGAATTGGGGGCTGATGGAACCGCTGATTGTAGCAATATGGCAGACCTAATAGGAACTTTCCCATTGGCCTACTCTGGCCTACTTTTTTGGTTAGTGTGTTGTTGCGGGGATTTTATGCCAATCAACTTGTGCCTCAATGTGCCTGCAGATGACAGGAGTTCGGTGGATATACTTTTATTTCTGGGCCTAGTCATACATGCCCTGATTCATCTGGCACTGAACTGAATGCTCTACGTGTCCAGCTCTTCATGCTGGCCCTCTTTTTGGCTGTTATCAAGACTTTCCTATCAACCCAACAGCATCTAGGGACATAGCTAACAGTGGGCCAGCTCTTCTCTGGGTTATGGACACCCAAGGGACATTTCTCCTGGCATCAGGTGAGGAACTTATACAACTTGCATGGGCCTCTCATTTGTTTTGAGTCCTGCAGGAGACAGTTCATGTTCTGTTGAATACTTGTCTTATTAATGTTATAGCCATTTCTAATGATGTGTTAATTTCGGGCATGATAAGTTTCAGCTGTTACACATTTTGCTTGATAGATCAATCAGAGTAGCACATCAGGTAGTTGTTTGTTGTTTGTTGCCCCACTGCTTATGATTATTGAACCAGACATGATGTTTTTTGTCTCTCAAATGTTTGTAGTGGGATTACTAGTGGAGGGGAACAGTCATGGTTGGACTGAGAGTGTGTAGTTTTGTTTGTTGTAGCGAGGGGAAGCGGAATTAATGAGGGCACTTTTATTGGATGATGGGGGGGCTCCTCAGGCCTCTGATGGGCAGGTTCAAAGGTGGGTTGCCTTGGTTGCACTTTATATTGCTGTCACTGGTGCATGCTAAGTCAGAATCCCAACCAGGAAACATCCTGTCTATTCAATGTGCTCAGGGTCGATGTCATGCCTATGTGATGGAGGTAGTACTTCAGGTTTTGGATGGGTGGTGGGGAGGGGGTTAAATGGGGAAAATTATGTTTATATGTGCTTACTTTACATCAGATGGAAACAAGGGTCAAGGTTTATATAGCATGATGGGGGATGACCTGAGATGCATATCTTGGAATATTAATGGCCTTAAAACTATTGTAAAAAGCAAAAAGGTTGCTCAGAAGTTTGTAGGCAAAAGAGATCAATCATACTATTGCAAGACAAGATGGTAGATACAGTCCAGAGGAGGTTTGAGGAACTAGCACAATTATGTGAGGGGGCAGGAAGATCAGTAACTTTTTCAGAGATACTTCCTGCGCCAAAGGCAAGCACAACAAGAAAGCTGAGAATAGAGGAATTTAACGGATGGCTAAGAACCTGGTGTTGTGCTAAAGGGTATGGGCTGTTGGGGGTGTGTGGAGGGACCTGGGAGGACAGTAGTCTCTATGCCAAGGACAGAATACACTTGAGTGAGGAGGGAAAGAAAGTGTTGAAACAGAGGATGGAGGAGTATATAGAGGAAGTTGGGAATTTAAACTAGGAGTGGGGGGTGGCAGTTGGGGAAGAGATATGCAGAGACCACAGGTTGGGAAACCATATGAGCTTACCTCCCCCCATAACAGTGACAAAGGACAAATGACAAGTACTGTTGGTAGTGCTAGGAAAGGAGGGCAGGATGGGGGGGAAGAGTGGAAGGTGGTTACCCTTAATGCTAGGAGCCTTGGGAGGAAAACTGCAGAGTTACAGGTTCTCATGGCAGAGGGAGAGGTGGACATTGCAGTCATCACGGAAACATGGGCCACCCAATACAATGACTGGGACCTGTCTGTACCAGGGTACAGATTATTTCTGTAGGGACAGAGTGATTGGGAAAGGAGGGGTGGCACTATATGTGAAGGAAGGACTGAAGTGTGTAAGGAGGAAGGGAGGAGGGTAGTGCGGAGTCACTTTGGATGCAAATCCAGGATTCCAAGAATAGGATTCTTAGAATGGGAGTGGTGTACAGGCCACCATCTCAGATGGAGGAGTTAGACAGAGAACTAGTGGGACAGATCAGGAGGACCTGCAAGAAGGGTAGTGTGGTGATTGTGGGGGACTTCAACATGCCAGGAGTGGACTGGAGCACCCCAACAACCAGGAACAGAAGGGAGCAGGTACTGCTGGAAGCCTTCCAGGACAGCTTCCCGCTGCAAATGGTCAGTGAACCAACCAGGTTAGGAAATGCCCTTGACCTTGTGCTGGCAAATGGGGACTTTGTGAGAGAACTTACAGTGGAGGAACCGCTGTCAGGGAGTGACCACCGCTCAGTATGGCTCACATTGGATATGGGCAAGAAAGGAGTGGAATCTGGCACAATAGTGCTGGACTTCAGGAGGGCTGACTTTGGGAGGATGGGGGAAATGGTAAAAGGGTACCTGGCCAGAATTCAATCTAGCATGGACACTAACCAGAGGTGGGAGCTCATAAAGCTGGGGATAGTGGAGGCAACCAAAACCTGCTGCAAAGCCCAGAGCAAGAAGGCTAGGGCTAGAAACCGATCTGGTTGAGCAAGGAGGTCATGGAAAGGTAAAGAGGAAAAGAGCTGCCTTTAGGAAGTACAAGAAAGCAGGGAGGGGGAGGACAGGAGGAGGCCCTGAATGAATGGAAGGAGGTGACAAGGGCAGTGGAAGCCAAAGCATCTACGGAACTCAGGCTGGCACAAGGCATTAAGAAGGGGAGAAGGACTTCTTTAAGTACATCAGGGAGAAAAGGAGCTGCAAGGACCACATAGTAAGGATTAGCAAGGAGGGGGTTGGGTGGAAGCAGGGTGCGTATAAGGCGGAAGCACTAAATGAGTACTCTCCGCCTCAGTATTTACTAAAGAGAAGAGGGGTGACACCCAAGGTGGGAGAAATGGGGGGGAAGTGGTGACAGATGGGGAAATCATGGAGAGCAGAGTTCAAGAGGGTTTGAAGGCACTGAGGGTGGACAAGATGCCAGGCCCAGATGGCATCCACCCCAGGGTACTGAAGGAGCTGGCAGAGGTCCTTGCAGGACCTTTGGCAGACCTATTTAATGCCTCACTACATTTGGGGTGTGTACCTCAGGACTGGAGGATGGCTCATGTGGTGCCCCTCCACAAGAGTGGCCCCAAGGATGAACTGGAAACTACAGACCAGTGAGCCTCACATCCATTGTGGGTAGCTAGTGGAGACTATCCTGAAGGAGAGGCTGGTGGCCCTTCTAGAGGCCAAAGGACTACAGGACAGCGACAGCATGGTTTACACGTGGCAGATCCTGCCAAACCAACCTGGTCGAGCTTCTATGACTGGGAACTAGGCAACTGGACAGGGACATGCAGTGGATGTCCTGTATCTGGACTTCAGTAAGGCATTCGACTCAGTGCCACATGGAAGGCTGGGAAGGAAGTTAGGAGGCACGGGGCGGGTGCAAAGCTGGTGATATGGGTAGGAAACTGGCTACAGGGAAGGCAACAGAGGGTGATGGTGGGTGGGGAGCTCTCACACCCAAAGGCAGTGACGAGCGGTGTTCCACAGGGCTCAGTGTTGGGACCAGTATTGTTTGGGATATTCATTGCAGACATATCGTGGGACATCAAGAGCAAGATCAGTCTGTTTGCTGATGATACCAAGGTAGGCGCGGTGGTGGATGACCTAGGGGGATGGCAGGGGTTGCAGGATGATCTGGCAAAGCTTGAAAACTAGTCAGACAACTGGCAACTGGGCTTTAATGCCAAAAAGTGCAAGGTGCTGCATTTTGGGATGAAGAACCCAAGGAGGAGTTACCAGCTAGGGGGAGTGCAGCTAGCCCAGACAGAGGAGGAGAAGGATCTGGTGTGCTCATTACAGGGTCAATGAACAACTCGGCACAATGTAGGAAGGCAGCTGCAAAGGCCAACAAAATGCTGGGTTGTATTGCAAGGGGTATATCCTCGAGGAGGGAGGAGGTGATTCTGCCACTGTATAGGTCATTAGTTAGACCACACCTGGAGTACTGCATGCAGTACTGGCATCCATATCTGAAGAGGGACATTAGTTACTGGAGGGGGTGCAGCACAGAGTGACAAATATGATCAAGGGACTGGGGGACTTATCATATGAGAGGAGGTTGAAGGAGTTGAACATGTACTCACTGGAGGAGAGGAGAGACAGGGGTAATATGATTGAAACCTTTAAATACATGAAAGGAATAAACAAGACGGGTACAGAGGGGCTGTTCAAAGTAAGGGAGGGGAGGGCCACCAGGGGCCATGATATGAGACTGGAGCGAGGAAGGTTCAGGAGGGAGATGAGGAGAAACTTTTTTACAGAGAGGGTGGTGGCTGGGTGGAATGCGTTACCTGCTGAAGTGGTATGCAGTAGAACAGTGGACTGCTTCAAACAAGGATGGGACAGGACAAGAGGACGGGTTAATGAAGGGGAAGGATGGAAGGGAGGGGCAGCTGCAGAATAAGGGGTGCTAGCTGCACATTCGAGCAGATTTGATAGACCTCAAGGCCTTTATCTGCTGGCAGATTTCATATGTTCATATGTTCATAAGAAATGCCCTTCTCCCAGGCTGAGGCACAGAAAAGTGAGGACTTTATAGGGGGCTTGTGGGTCTCCTCAACTTTCTCCTCCAAAGTGTGAGGGGCCTCTATCTGGAACCCCAGGGGCTCACTGATACAGATCTTATACAGATTAGTAGACCAACATGGTCGCTACCCGTTGGCAAAGGTTAATGTTCCAGGTAGCCCTGACTGCATCAGATTCCATCTACACTGTGCTGTTGAAGCAACCGGGAGGTGGTAACATTTGGCAGCAGGTGAGAGCTGCAAGATTTAAAAGCAAGCCAAATGCTTTTTTCCCTGGACATATGCTTCCTCATGTATTTCTGCCAGTGACTCTTTAAGCCTGAACTGAGACTGTGTGTACTGTTGCCCATGATTGTGGAGGGGGTCCGGCGGTGGACCATCAGAGGAGGGCTAATTGCAATCTGGGAGGGGCTGTAACACACTTGAAAAGCCTGCGCTGCCCTGACTGCATCAGATTCCATCTACACTGCGCTGTTGAAGCAACCGGGAAGCAGTAACATTCGGCAGCAGGTGAGAGCTGCAAGATTTAAAAGCAAGCCAAATGCTTTTTTCCCTGGACATATGCTTCCTCATGTATTTCTGCCAGTGACTCTTTAAGCCTGAACTGAGACTGTGTGTACTGTTGCCCATGATTGTGGAGGGGGTCTGGTGGCGGACCATCAGAGGAGGGCTAATTGCAATCAGGGAGGGGCTGTAACACACTTGAAAAGCCTGCACTACCCATGGGTGTGAGTGTCATGGCATGAGCATTGTGAGTGGCATGAGCGCCAGTTGGTGAGGAAAACCTCAGGTTTGGTGTTAAGATTTGTTATAATAAAATATAACAAGTTAAGGTAATTATGCATTTATCAATTTTAATAGGGGGGTTGGTATTGATGGGAATGTGGCTAGTTAACTTACAGATTCCAGAGACCAACTGTAATGGTATTGGTAAAGGCATGGTTTTTATGTCCATGAGGGGTTACATTCAAGACCACCAGTTAGTGCCTATTAAGAGACACAACTCCTTCACAATCTTAACAAAGTCATTGTCCAGATCCCTGATAATTAAAAATGGTACATTTGGATTAGTCAACTGTAGATGTGGTAATGTGGAAAATAACCCAGGGCCTAAAAAACAAGAGGGGATTACAATTACTCATGAGAATGTTAGAAGTCTTATATGTAAGATTGATCAATATAGGGTGTGGGTTGCTGAATTGGGTTCAGGACATTTTGGCAATTTCTAAGACTTGGCTTCACTCTGGTGTTCCTAATGATGAGATAGAACTTGCAGGTTATAGCTTATTAAGGCAGGATAGGGAAAATAGGGGAGGGAGTATTATTTTATGTGAAAGACACTCTAGGTCCTTATCAGCAGTTGTTGGCTAAAAATGTGGAAGGCATTGATTGTTTAGTTATAGAGCTGCTCAAATCAAAATTAATAGTTGGTGTTTTTTATGCCCCTCCAAAAACTAAAACAAGTACGTTTGATGTTTTGGCTGACATACTATTAGACATATTAAAGGATCAGTGTGTGTTACTAACAGGAGATTTTAACGTGAATTGGGAGCAGAGTAGAGGGAAAAAATTAAAAACTAGTTTGGAGGTTTGGGGTTTACAACAATTAATTCCTCAACCAACAAGGAGTCTAAATAATAGAACCATTGGATCTATTTTGGACCTGTTCTTTGTCTCACAGGACATGAAAGTGGAGGGTTGTAAAATTCCTCCCTTAAATTTGGGGGACCATAACCAATACAATGTACTTTATTTTTACAAGAAGTCCAGAGAGGCAAAGTGCAGGACCATTGGGTATGAAATCTGAGGAGATTTAGTGCAGCATCTTTTAGGAATAGTCTTAGTAATTTTGACTGGACAAGAGTGTTTTTGATTTCTGATTTAAATCTAGCCATCCAGGAATTCACTGATTCCTTTTTGGATATTGTTCAACATCACACTCCCAAAATAAAAAAGAGCAATAATAATAAAGATGTGCCACGGCTTAATGAACAATTAAAAACCCAGGTATGCGTAAGGAATAGAGTATGGAAAAAAAGGTAAAAGAACCAGATCAGTGGAAGATTGGAATGTATTTAAGTGCTGGCGGAATAAATGTAAACAAGTGATAGCTTTAGCCAAAAAAAGGTACTATCAAAATTCTTTCAATAAAATGCAGGATCCAAATAAATTCTGGAAGAATATTTCTGACTTAAAAAAATCTGGTAAAATCTAAAAAACTCCATTAATTTAGTACAGGGAGATAAGTTGGTAGATAATTCATTAGAGGTTGCTAATTTATTAAATCATTACTTTAAGGAATTACCAGATTTAAAATTCCAAAATTCAAGGTAATTCACTCTGCACAACTACAGTTTGCTACTCCCATATCCAAAAATAGGGGATTTAAACTTAGAATGGTTGAGGTAAAATATGTAATTAAAGAATTAAAAGTCTGAAAGTATCAAAAAGTGGCGGAATGGATGGTATGATCCTAGGTTCTTGAAGTTAAGTTCTGATATAATTGCCCAATAGTTACATACTTCTATAACTGAAGTATACAATCTTCCTCTGTACCTGATCTTTGGAAAATGGGTGAAATTGTTCCCATATACAAGAGTGGGGACTCTACAGCTCCTTCTAATTATAGACCAATCACTTTGCTCCCTATTCTTTCAAAGATCCTGGAAAAGTTGGTAAACTACCAGCTTGGTCAGTATTTTGAACAAGAAGGGATCTTAACAAAGTATCAACATGGGTTTAGGGAGGGTAGGTCCATGAACACCACCCTAGTTGACTTTAATAATCTGGTGGCAACATCACTAAACCAGAGTAAGTGCACTGGGGTGGTGTTCGTGGACCTTAGTAAAGCTTTTGATTTGGTGCAACATGAGATTCTATTGCAGAGATTGTTGGATATTGGGGTGCAGCAAGAAACCCTGTCATGGTTTAGATCCTATTTATCAGGACGTAGGCAATGAGCGATGTGTGGGATCGCTATCTCAGGTCTTCTGGATTTAGATAGAGGTGTACCACAGGGCTTTATTTTGGGCTCTGTATTATTTAGCATCTATGTAAATAGCCTTGTAACTCATATAACAAGCACTGAGATCAGGCTTTATGCAGAT
This sequence comes from Neoceratodus forsteri, assembly GCA_016271365.2. Lineage (NCBI taxonomy): Eukaryota > Metazoa > Chordata > Ceratodontiformes > Ceratodontidae > Neoceratodus > Neoceratodus forsteri. The sequence goes on from CM028137.1 coordinate 50,398,333, forward strand.
GACATTGTTTTAGTTGCATCTGCAAATAATCCTGAAGACCTGAGACAGCGGCTCCAGACAGTCTTTTCTAATATTGTGACATGGATGAGGGGTTTTAGCCTTATAATAAGTATCAAAAAAACACAGAGTATGATCTTTTCTGTAGGAACTCATGTAAAAAAGAATGCCTTGGATTTACAGATTATATTTTTGGACGGGACTAAGGTTCAAAAATTATCTACCTACAAATACTTAGAAGTCCTTGTTGACACTCAGCTCTCCTTTTCTGAACACATTTTGTCACAGACTAAAAAAGTCAGTCAAAGGTTGGGAACTCTTAGAAGGATGTCTGGATGTTTGTCCAGGGGTGTTAGAATTAGACTGGTAAAACAATTACTGTTGCCTGTACTTGAATATGGATCTTCACTTTATATGCACTCATATCAGAAGTTTTTGGTTAAAATAGATCAGATGTATTATAGAATGGGGAACTACATACTAAGAAAAGGATATGGGGTACACAGCTGCTTAGTTTTCAACAACTTGATTGGCTATACCCAACAGCACGGAGGAAGTATTTATGGTCACTGGTCTGTCATGGACTAATTCACCCTAACAATAAAAAATTGCAGCCACTAACTTATCTAATTTGTCTGAAACCAGATTTAACCTATTTATTTAGATTAAGGAAATTGCCTAGGAAACTACCCATGATTAGAAACATGAATAGAACGGGGGACATGATACTTCAGAATGGTCTAACAAAAATCTGGAATAAGTTATTGCTTGAATTAACTGAGATTGTTGATTTGCACATATTTAAACTTAAATTGCATAATTATTTTAAAGCTTATTGTCATTGTTTTAGATAATTTATTATCTTATTTTGTCTTGATTGTATGTTTCATGTATGTAATATACATTGTGTATGTTCTTTTGTTGTAACTTTTAGACATGAAACCACAGGAATGTGTTGTAAATGGAGATTTGTTTCTCCAACAAATCTGCCTGTATAAAAATAAACTTTTAAATAAACAAATGACAAACAAACTCCTGATTGGCTCTATTATGCCCCAAATGTAGAGAGCCCCAGCTTTTTCCAAGAAACTTGCCCTTGACATGACCAAATGGGAGGGTCCCTGGGTACTGGGGGGGGGGGTAATTATAACTTTGTTTTGTACACGGTGTTAGATCAGTTAAACAGGACTCCTATACCTAAATTCCATAATGCAAAGACCCTGGAGGTGTTGCAAACTGATTTGGATCTGTCTGATGCTTGGCGGCACTTATAGCCCACAGGGAGGGAATATAGTTTCTAATCGCATGTTCACAACTCATATGCATGTCTAGGGCACCTGCTCATCTCCAACGCCTTGATAATAGATTTAAAGGAGGTGGGATACTTGCCCATCCTGGTCTGAAGAACCACATCACTATTCAGGGCACCGGGACTTCAGCTGGCCCCAAAGCATGGACGCTAGACCCCCTCCTTCTCAAACATCAAGAATATCTTTCATGTATCAGGGGAAGTTTGCAAGAATTTCTAAACTTTAACCATCATGGGGACACCTCTCACTCAGCCCAGTGGGAGGCCTTAAAGGACTATGTGAGAGGGCAAACTATTTCCTTCACCTCACATGTTAAAAGGAATGATGCCAAAGATTTAGACTTTCTTAGAAATAAGATTGCAGCCTGTGATAGGGCGCATATGTTAAATCCCACATCATCCCTCTATGCAATTGTTCAAAAGTTGAAGTGGAGGTTTAACACCTTATCTAGTGCACAATTGTAGAGAACCATCCTCTTATCCAATTCGGGAGCCTATTTTGATGGGGACAGGGTGAGGAAGTATTTGGCCTGGCATTTGAAATTAAAGGAGACAGCCAAAACAATTAGTCAAATTTATGATGCTAAGGGAAATTTAGTGCGCAGACCTAGGGAAATAGGTAATACCTTTGGCGGATTTTATAAATCCCTCTCTGTATCTGAGTGTGACCCCTCTCAAGGGGACTATGACCATTTCTTTCTATCCATCAACAAGATTACAGGTGAGCAGGCTGAGAGGCTGGATAGGGCCCTGACTAAACAGGAGATCCGGGAGGCCATGAGACCTCTCAAAAGTGGGAAGGCTCCAGGGCCTGATGGCCTTCCTATCGACTTCTATAAAGCCTTTAAGAGCCAACTTTTGGATCCCTTATTTGATGCTATTGAGGAAGGTTTACAAAGTGGAGAGCTGCCCCCATCCACACGATCTGCAACAATCACAGTTCTGCCATAACTGGGTAAAGATATTATCAAGTGCTCCTCCTATAGGCCCATCTCTCTCCTCACTGCAGACTATAAAACAGTGGCAACAACCCTAGCATCCCACTTGGAGTTGCTGCTTCTGGGTATTATACACCTGGATAAATCTGGCTTTCTGAAAGGTCACATGGGGAAGCGCAACATCAGATGTACCCATAATATTATACTTAGGTGGACCATCACTAAATGATCCCATGGGGCGGCAGTGGTAGCACTAGATGCAGAAAAAGCTTTAGACTGTGTGGAGTGGGGGTACCTGTTTAATACCCTGAGTAGGCTGGGGGGAGTCCATCCTTTTGTTCCTGGATCAGAGCCCTTTGGCACAAGTATTGGACAATGGGGAGTTATCTAGCCCCTTTACACTGAGTAGGGGTATGTGTCAGGGCTGCCCACTATCCCCTCTGCTGTATGTGCTAGCATTGGAATGCCTTGGGGCTGCCTTAAGGGCCAATGAGGGGATCAGAGGCTTTTGGGGGGTCAGAGAACACAAAATAGCTATGTATGTGGATGACCAACTGGTATATCTACAACACCCTGATGAGGACTTACCTTTGGTCCATAAGCTGATGCAGACATTCTGAGCCATCTCAAGGCACAAAGTCAACTGATCCAAGAGCGAGCTAATGCCTGTAGGATCTCTGAATCATGCTCAACTCATAGCCCAGCTTGGTGGCCTTCAATTAGTACATAAACTATGATACTTGGGAGTTCTGATCTCTGCAATGGTAGGAGCCTTATATAAATGGAACTTAAAACCACTGCTAGTGAGGATTGCAGAAGACTGTGAGAGATGGGTAGCTTTGTCTACCTCCTTACTGGAGAGAGTTCAGGTCATCAAGATGACTATATTACTGAGGGTCTTATATTTTTATCAGATCCTTCCTATTAAGGTACCACAAGCTCATTTTAAGCAACTAGATGCACTTATGCACAAATTTCTATGTGCCTTGGCGTATTCAGCCACAAAGTTCACCCATTCTCCTATATTGCACCCACCTCAGCATATTTCCTTATGGAATGGGGTGAGTATAACACCTAAGGACCCCAAAGCACACCAAGACACTTGTCAGTGTCTACAGGGTAGGCTGAGGTAAAATGGCACGAGTGTTATAGCTGAGAACCCAAAGGCAGGCACACCCCAATGCCTGTCAGTCTCTGCAGGGTGGATGTGGGGTTGGCATCAGTTCAATCCTTCACTGCCACTCCTATTATGCTTCTCTAACTCTTGCACTACCAATGCTAATGCTAGCGGGACAACGTTCAGCATTGACAAATGCTTGTTATACTAAGTTTATACTAGAATCCAGTTAGTTTTCAGACCTGCTTAAGGTTGGCAGTATCCAGGGAAAAAATCTCTGATTCCTATGTTTTAAGTAGTCTTTTGGGGTCTCTAGCTGAATGTCAGGGTAGTGAAATAGTTGACTGTAATAAATGTGTGAAATATTTTCTTTCACCTTTGACAGTTGTTGTATAGACTTCCCCTGCTCCATGGTGTAGTTAGTTGATGGGTGTTACATATGCAGTGATGCTCAGAAATAGGTAGTGATACAGCTATAGATATCTTGATACCAGTATCACAATCCCATTGGTCTTAATTAGTTATATCACTAGAAATTCAGTGATTAAATGTGTTTGTAACTGATATGATTAACTTTGTTAACTGGAGTTACTGAGAATTATTGACTGACATATCAGCAGAACCTATCACTGAGCATCACCATAACACTGTAACACTGGAGTTACCAAAAGTTATTGATTGGCATGTTGTGACATGGCACAACCTATCACTGAGCACCACTGGAACACTGTAACACGAGTTACTGAGAGCAACTGATTGGTATGCTGTGACATGACACACACTATCACTGAGCATCACTGTAACATTGTTGTCTAGAGTTACTGATTGTTACTGAATAACACTGTGAAATGGTGGAACCTGTCACTGAGCACCACTGTGCATTCATCTTCAGCTCCTTAAGTAAAGAATGTATTTTTTAAGGACAGTAATGGTGAGGAGGTATTTTTTGATATGAATGGAGACACTCCTGCAGTGTATGACATACTAAATTGGCAGGTATCCCCTGATGGAAGTACCACCAAGTATGTGCACATTGGAAATTTTGACTCTTGTGCTCCTGCTGGACAAGAGATCTTCATTAACGAGAGCCCGATTTTGTGGAATGGCAGCAGCAAACAGGTCAGTGCACAACAGAATGTGTTAAAGATACAGAAAAATATGTTACTTAAAACTGTAAACATGTAATATAATCATTAAAACCCAGACCACCTAGTGGTAATTTTATTATCAGGAAGCTGGTGCATTCAGCCTGATGGCTAATTTTTGCTCCAGGTTTCCATAGCTAAAATATCTTCTTTTTCATACCTACCATGACTTTTCCTCTATATCTACGTTTGTTTATATGTTGTTTAGTATTTTGCAGTATTAACAGATAATTAAGTACTAATTACACAGTTAAAGTATTATCCTCTAGACATTTTTGATACAATCATCTTGAATAATTGTAGCAATTCAATTTTCTTCCTTGTTCTCACTTATTTTTTTGGTCTTTTGCTCATCATATCTTCACAGTAGACAACTGTCAAACGTTCCATACATTTTATATCAATGGGGCTTCAACATCCATACTTTCACTTTTTGTCCTTTGCCTTTACTAGCCTGCAAGTCCTATGGGGGTGTTGATAATATCCTTTGTCCAACAACCCAGAACACAGCTGGCTCTGTGGCATATTCAGCAGATGCTGTTTACACCAGACACATTTGGCATACCCTTTGTCTTCTGGTGTAAGTGATATCCAGTGTATTTTTCACTGCGTTCCAGACAAGTTAAATGAGTGAGCCAGCATTACAAAGCAGACAAACAGGCAAATGACCATAGACTTATTAATGTGCATAATCATTCACAGCCCTTTTATGAGGTTGTTTGTTGTTTGATTAGTGAGAATTCTATCTTTATGTACAAAAAAGTTGAAAACAAATGTAAAATGGCACAGTACTTTAGCATAGTGAGGGTGCGACTCCACATGCACATGCTTATGTGCCACCGTTGCAGGGGACTGAGGTAGAAAAATGGGAAATAACTGACTGGTGAAGCCTACATGAAGCCCTTCTTGCCTACTGCTGCCCCACAACTAGACACCAGGGATACCTATATACAATATGGGATGGGTGTGTGGGTGGTAAGGAGTGCCACTAGACAACAGGCATAACTAGGCATAATATGGGAAAGGTGTTTAAGGAGCCACTAGACACCAGTGATAACTATGCACAATATGGGATGGATGTTGGGGGTGCCACTAGGCACCAGGGATATGGACTGTATTGAGTGGATGGGTGCCTGGAGGGTGGAGGGTGCCACTAGACACCAGAGGTATGGCCTGCAGTCACAGGACAGGTGTTCAGACAGGTGCCGCTAGACATTAGGGATGACATCAGGCACACACAGGTGTCTGTTATGATGCAACAGATTAAGCATAGAAACATAGAAATATAGAAACATAGAAATTGTCAGCAGATAAGGACCGCTAGGCCCATCCAGTCTGCCCGTAGGCCTTATACATTGTATACGGCCACTGATCCTATGTGATCAATGGCTTATCATCACTCCCTCCCTCCCCTCTCAGGCTTCCCTTATGCCTATCGTAAGCATGCTTAAACCCCTCCACTGTGCTTGCCCAACTACCGCCTGTGGCAGACTATTCCATGTGTCGACTACCCTTTCTGTGTAGAAAAACCTCCTCACATTACCTCTTTTTCGAACCCCCTCCAATTTAATATTGTGCCTCCTTGTTCTAGTACTTTTTCTACATTTGAAAAGCTCCCCCGACTGCACCTTATTTATGCCGATAAGGTACTTTAAAGTTTCAATCATGTCCCCTCGCTGTCTCCTCTCCAGTGAGTATATATAGGTCCCTTAGTCTCTCCTCATATGTTTTGTGGTGTAAGCCCTGCATCATCTTTGCTGCCCTTCTCTGGATAGTCTCCACCTTATCTATGGCCTTGCACAGGTGTGGTCTCCAGAACTGCATGCAGTACTCCAGGTAAGGCCTTACCAATGTTTTATACAATGGCATCACCACCTTCTGCCTCCTGCTAGTGATACCTCTGCCTATGCACTCCAGCATACCACTGGCCCTCCCTGCTGCCTTTGTACACTGCTTTGATACCTTAAGGTCATCAGAGATGATAACCTCTAGGTCCCTTTCCTCTTTGGTGACAGTCAGCTTCTCTCCCCCAACCTATAGCTCTCCCTAGGGTTCCCTCTACCCAGGTGCATTACTTTGCACATCTTTACATTAAACCTTAGTTGCCACATCTCTGACCATCTTTCAAGCTTCTCCAGGTCCCTCTTCATTTTCTGCAGCCCTTCTGGAGTATCCACCTTGTTGCAGATCTTGGTGTCATCTGCAAACAGGCAGACCTTTCTTTCCAGCCCCTCTGCAATGTCACTAACAAAGACATTGAACAGGACTGGTCCTAGTACTGATCCCTGAGATACCACACTGGTCACCCCTCTCCCCAGATTGTACCCCATTTACCACCACCCTCTGTCTCCTGTCTGTTAACCAGTTCTTAACCCAGTTCACCACTTTGTCTCCCATACCCAGACTACTCATCTTGTTAATCAGCCTTCTATGTGGGACAGTGTTGAAGACTTAGCTAAAATCCAGGTATGAGACATCTACTGCTCCTCCCTGATTAAGTTTCCTTGTCACCCAATCAAAAAAACTATTAGATTAATTTGACATGACCTTCCTGCTGTGAATCCATGTTGCCTCAGATACTGTGCACCACTGGATTCCAAATGTGTCACTATCCTTTCTTTCAGCAGTGTCTTCATGATCTTTCCCACCACTGAGGTGAGGCTGACTGGCCTGTAGTTCCCCACCTCCTCCCTACTGCCATTTTTGTGCAGTGAGACTACATGTGCCCTCCTCCAGTCCTCTGGAACAACATCTGTGTTGAGTGACTCTGTGAACAGGGCCACCAGAGGCACTGTTACAGAGTCATCCTGCCTCAAACTGCTCCTGTACATTACAGATGGTCTGCTTCAGCATTTGGACAGTGGGATAGCCTGACTGATAATGTGTGGCATGATCAAATGGCCTCAAGATCAAAATGAATCCATTCATAAACCTCCACTGTTCTGTTGTCAGTGACATGGAAGCTACAGAACTGTCATGACTTGTGTCAAGTAGCCTATACTCTGAAAAGGCCTTATACTGTTCAACATCTGCTCCAGCATATACGGGGTTGAATTCCACCTTGTGAAAAACTCCTTCTTTAATCGGTCTTGAGGCAGACCATTTTTATGTTTGCTTGCATGCATGTGCAAGAAACATAGTTCCTTCATCGGAGATTTTGGAGGTGTGTCACCTCCTCCTCCAATTCAGGCACTGTGCTGGCAGGCGCGGCCCCTGTAAGCCAATGCATTTTGGAGCTGTCTGTGACACGCTCAAATGCAGTGGCCTGTAGAGTTGAAAGGGGCGAAATATGTTGAGTGAGCAGGGCGCTAAGAAGTTGCTCACGCGTTAGTTCCCCTTCTCCCAGCCAAGAGGCGCAATGTGTCTCAAGACGACGAGTTGCAGCCGACAAGCGTCCAACCCCGCTACTGAACTGCAGCCTCGTCTCCTCCCTCCTCCCAATAGTTGATGCCACACTGGGAGCCCACCCTGGCTGGGAATCCATCATGTTCCAATGGGGTGCACAATCCCCTATCGGGCCGAACGCGCCTCCCCAAGGTCCTCTGCCACGCGCAAACGTCCTGCTTATTTTTGCCGACAGGTGCCCTCTAATCCCGGCCAGCTGAACGCCCAGTCTTGTGCCATGCTGAGCCCACCCCAGCGTGGCAAGTGGTCCCATCGATGTCTTTTTTTTGTTTTAACTTGTAAAACAAAACGGGTCCCAGCGCGTGTCTCCCGAACTCCTCCCACAACCCGCGACCCACCCCACGCACCAGTTCACTCCCCTCACCCCCTGCCCCATATTACCGACTCCGGCGCTGACGATCTTCGTGGACCGGGAACATGTCTGCACTCTTCAAAGCCGACCGCGAACTGAGGAAATGCCGGTAAGCTGTATAATGGGCTGATAGGAGGGGTTCAACTTTATTGCATATCTCAGGCATTTTTTGGGAATTTTGCACCAAATTTTCAACATGAGTTTTGGACCTTCTCATGAGTGATGTCGCTGTCATGGAATAGTTCGGGGTCGAAGGGTGATTTCGTGCAGTGACCGCACAGTGACGCTTAAATCACCCTTCAAGACCAGGTACCACCATGACAGTGGACATCATTCATGAGAAGGGGCCCTAAACCCCAGCATGTTGAAAAATTTGTGCCAAAATCCAAAATGATCGTTTAACGAGCTGCGGCGCGTAGTTCCCACGCAGGCTCAAAGCTGAAATTTCAGTTATTTTCACCCAGATTTTCAAACACGCTTATTTCACCACACTGTCTTTATGAGTAGTACAGCTGTCATTTTTCACATCTCACCCAAAATGTAAGCTCGCCATGTAGCCATATGCAGTCATTGTGCTTAACTCAGTGTATGGGGACATTAAGAAAATCACAGTGTCACTGTTCATGAGCAGAGATCTAAATGGCAATGTTGAAATTTGCAGACAGAATTCCTAAAATGACTGTTTTTATGAGTGTGCTGCTGCACAGTTCCCACGCACGTCAGAGGGTTTTAGAATTCTCAATATTTCCACCCAGATTTCAATATTGCCATTTTTCCACACCTCCTTATGAGCAGTACAGCTGTCATTTTTCACATGTTGCCCAAAACATGTTTCCATCTCAGTAGCGCATTAAATGGCGCAGTCGGTGCAAACTCAATGTATGGGACACATTAACAAAAACCACAGTGACACTGTTCATGAGCAAAGGTCTTAAAATGGCTATGTTGAAAACTTGGTGAAAATGCCTAAATGACTTTTACGAGCGTCGGTAGCAGTTCCTATGCATGCTCGTGAGTTTGATTAATTTATTTTTCATTCTAGATTTTCAACATGTCCATTTTATTAAATCTCCGTGAACAGTACAGCTGCAGTTTTTCATGTCACCCAAAATGTTATCGCACATGTAGCGAATGGTGCTGTTGGTGCGCGAAGAATGTTTAGGACTGATTAAGAAAATCACAGTTAGCACTGTTTCATGAGCAGAGGTCTTAAAATGGCTGTTGAAAATTGTATGACAAAAGTCCATAAATGACTGTGTTATGAGTGAGTATTGTGCAGTTTCCACGATCCTCGTTAGTTCATGACTTTGTAATATTTTCAGTCCAGATTTTCACTAGTGGCATTTTTTCAACACTCTTATGAACAGTAATAGCTGCCATTTTTCACAACATGGTCAAGTGGTTTTTCACACTTTCAGTGCAGAGATGCATGGTCGCTAGAAAATCATTGTTTGCGCTACGATAAAGAAAATGTGGACACTGTTCTGTGATCGGAGGCATCCAAAATGCCTGAGTTGACAATCTGCTATAAACTATCCCCAACCTACTTGTAGTAACGGGTGAGCGACAAGTTTCTATGTACGCTTGTGACTTCACCATTTTTTTAAATATTTTTTGCTACATTTGTAAATATATAGCCATTTTACACCTCCCCATGAAAGAGCATGACAGCTGTCATTTTACAGCCTGTTCAGAATATTTTTGCACCTGTGGTGCTAAATCTGTAGCTACTGTGCATAAGCAGCTTCTACAAACTGATATTTCCCTGTTCATGAGGTGGGTCACAAAACAAACATGTTGGAAAATTTGGAGTTAAAATACCAATGAATGCCTGAGGTATTAGGCTTTTCAACTTAATCGCTTCAACCCTATAGAGAATGACAGGAATCAGGGTGTGACTTGGGATTCTTGCCTGTGATGCTTCATACCATTCCACACCCTGCAGTCACTGAGAGGCATCGAGGTATGCCTCTTGGACTCTTCGGCCCCAAACTTCCACCCCATTCTCCTATATTCGCATCCATCTCACCAGTATTTCTAATGAAATGGGTGCGCATAAGAGCTAAAGACCAGGTGAATGTCATACTTGTCAGTCTCTGCAGAGTGGGTGTGGTGAAATGGCATGTCAGCAGCCTGACAACCCAAATGCACACCCCAATGCCTGTCACTCTCTGTGGGGTAGTGGTGGGGTTGGCTTCAGTTCAATACTTCAATGTCATTCCTACTACGCAGCTCTGTAACTTCTACACTACCACTGCCAATGCCAGTAAGTAAACATTCGGCATTGACAAATGCTTGTTTTGATTGCAGTGCAGGTAACTTGTCCCTGATCATTCCACACAATACAAAACGGCCACAAATTTGACAGCAGAGGGTAAGCACATCTTTAACATTACATTGTGACAAGAACTCTTGCACGACTAGGTTTAGACAGTGTCCAAAGTCTAGGTTTGCTGGCAGAAAACACTTAGCTTCGCCTGCACTCTTTTTCTTCTAGGTTTGCTTGAATTGACAGAGCAAGGAGCAACATTATCAAAGCAAGGAGAAACATTAAGGCTTCTTTTGGCTAAGCAGATTTACTGCTGTGTTACTATTTTGTTTTGTGCTTACAGGTTGTGCTTACAGATTTTGTTACTGTTTTTTGCTTACAGATTACTGGTTTATTGTTCTCTGATTCAAATTGTTTTTTTTTTGCAGGATATAGTTTCTGCTAAAGTGTTACAGGGTGTGCCTACAGGTTTGCTACTGTTATGTGCTTACAGATTACAGCTTTATTTTCTCTGATTCAAATTGTTTCTTTGTAGGGTATATTTTCTGTTAAATTATTGCAGGTTGTGCCTACAGACTCTTGTTACTGTGTTGTGCTTATAGGCTTTACAGTTTACTGCTTTATTTTTCTCTGATTGAAATTGTTTGTTGCAGGGTATATTTTCTACTAAATTGTTACAGGGTGTGCTTACAGGTTGATACTGTGTTGTGCTTACAGATTACTGCTTTATTTTTCTCTGATTAAAAGTATTTTTTGCAAGGTAGATTTTCTGTTATTTTGTTGTACAAGTTGTCTTGCTGAAAGGAAGGAAAACACTCACTAGGGTGGTGGGTAAGAGTTGTAACTGATTGTTTCAAGAGGGTACGAGCTTGGTCCCACCCACCCTGCCCCTCACCCCACCCCAAGTGCATAATTTCCTTTATACCAGGGGTTTTGACATCACTTCCCCAAAAGGGCAAAGGACATACACCTGTAATAAACTTAATAGCCCAGCACTCTGTATAGGGGGTAAACACACGCATGCACTCTCACACACTAGCAAAAAAAAACAGGAAGGGAGAGAGACATGTGGGGAGTGGTGCAATGCACTGGCTGTGGGGCTTCAGTCTTCTGGGAGGTGTTTTGGAGGCTGTGATGCTGCTCTATTTGCAGGAACCCCTCTGGTCTGAGGGAGGAGGTTACACATCTCCAGGTTAACCTGGTGAGGATTCAGGAAACCTCGTTCCCCAGCCAGAGACAACCAGGGCCACTGCTGCTGCCTCAGGAATTGCCAAGAAAGAAGAGTGGTTGGACCATGGTCTGCTCAAGGAGGGTTAGAGTGGTGGATCAGAGGTGCATCCCTCCAGTTGTTCCTCTCCACAATTCATATGCCATTCTGGTGGAGCATGGTTTCTCTATGGAGGCAGCAGCAGTGGAGAAAAAGGAGAATGCTGGGAACCTCCATGAAGGAGAACCATAGAAGGATGTCACAAGACCCCACAGGGGAAGGAAACGACTCCTGATGGGGGTCTCAATCATTAGGAGGTTTAGAAACTGGAGGAGGGAGGGAGAGGGAGATAAGGGTGCTCTAGCCTGGTGCCGGCTAGGGAGTGAGCAGGAAGTGAACTTTAATGATCGATGTGCAGCTGCATGACAGAAGGAGTTGGAACATCATTGTCCACCTTTGGACAAATGACCTAGCAGGGAATAGGATCAGAGCAGTGTAGGAGAGGTTTGTGGAGTTGGGGAGGGGTCTAGGACAAGTAGCATGCATGGTAACCTTTTTGGAGGCGTTACCTGTCTGTGGCATGGGTGAGGCTAGGGTACTCTGCACCATGGGATTCAATGAATGGGTGAAAAACTGGTGCAGAACTCAGGATTTTGGCTTCATTGGGGACCAGTGGTTCACCTTGAGGAATGCAGGCCTATCCTGGCACGATAGTCTGCATCTGTCTGGGCAGGGGACCAGGATCCCAGGTGATAGGTTTAAATGCTTCATTGACAAGCTTTTAAACTAGCTAAGAGGGAGGCACCAAAATGGAGCAGGGAACTCATGCCCCTCAAAAGAGAATAGCATGAGGTAAAATACCAAGGTAGAGAGACGTCATTAGGGAGCAGGACAGGGATAAATGGAGAGAAAGACAGTAAGGACAGGGAGAGGACTACAAGGGGTAGGGCCATAAGAAAATGGAGGGTGATGAGTACCAATGTCCATAGTCTTGGTAACAGCTCTCTGAACTAGTGGCCTTGATGGAAGAGGAACCCCTGCATATTGTGGCAGTCACAGAAACATGGTACACAGAGAAAAATGACTGGGATGTCAATATACCAGGATACACAATCTACAGGAGGGACAGGGAGGGTAAAAGAGAAGGTGGAGGAGTAGCTCTCTACTTAAGGGAAGGAATTACAGCAATGGAACTAAATTGTAAACATGGAGGAGAGGAGGCACTGTGGGTCACCCTGGAGATAGGAAATTGCACCACAATCCACACTGGTGGAGGAAATTGACAATTATATGGTAGCAGGCATCCTTAGAATGGCAGAAAAAGGGGAGACATGATTGATGGGGGACCTGAATATGCCATATGCTAATTGGATCACCTTTGCTGCAGCCACATGCAAGAGCAGGGTAATTCTTGATGCCCTGCAGGGCGCATGCCTCAGACAGCTAGTGTTGAACTCCTCTCGAGAGGGAACAGTCTTAGACCTGGTACTATCAAATGGGGATGGAGAGAGGATCTCATATTTAGAAGTGGGTAGCCATCTGGAAACAAGCAACCACCAAACAGTATGGTTCATGATAAACACAGCCTATAGAGTCAAACCATTCAAAAGCAAGGTTATTGTACATTAGGAGTGCTGACTTTGGCAAAATGGGAGAGTGCCTCAGAAAAGCAGTAGCAAACAGGCAAGAAGGAGGGGTGGAGGAACAATGGGGTAAAATCAAAACTGCCATCACAGAGGCAACAAACATTTGTTGAAGCAAACAAATCAAAATGAAGGAAAAAAACAATACAGAAACATAGAAACATAGACTTTGACGGCAGAAAAGGACCACTTGGCCCACCCAGTCTGCCCATTTCCCTACCTACTGGATAAGCTGCAGATTCTAGTTAACCAACAGCCTGCTTCCTGCAACCCTGCACTATAATTGCTTTGTGTCTGTCCCAAGCATGTTTGAATTCCCCCACTGTTTTAGATCAAATGACCTCCTCAGGAAGGCTGTTCCATGTATCCACCACTCTCCTCCGTGGAAACAGAATTTCCTCACATTACCCTGAGTCGTCCCCTCTGTCTTGCAACTGTGCCCCTTGTTCTTACACATCTCTTTTCTGAAAGATGCTACCTCCTGGACTTTGTTGGATTCCCTGAGGTACTTGAACGTTTATCATGTCCCCCTGTCCCTCCTTTCATCAAGGGTATATATATAAGTCTCTCAGTCCCTCTTCATATGGTTTCTTATGTAGACCCTGCACCATTTTAGTTGTCCTCCTCTGACCAAGCTTCCATCCTGTCTATGTCCTTGCGAGATGAGGTCTCCAAACTGCACACAGTAACGTGATGGGGTCTCACCAACTGTCTGTATAGAGGATAGTCATTTCTTTTTCTACTTCTGGATGCCCTTCCTATGCATCCCAGTTTTCCTGGCTCTCCACTGACTTCTCACATTGCTTACCCACCTTTGTAGGTCATCTGATATGACTACCCCAGGTCCCTCTCCATTTTTTGTTGTTGTTAGTACCTCCCCTGCTATTGTGTACTTTTCCTGGGTTTTTGTTTCCAGGTGCATTACTTGCACTTCTTTGCATTGAATCTAAGCTGCTACATGTCTGACCATTTCTCCAACCTTGCCAAGTCCCTTCATCTTTCTACCCTTGTGTATCAACTCGTTAATGATCTTGTGTCATCTGGAAAGAGTATACCTTTCCCTCCAGACCCTCTGCAACGTCACTTTTATAAAGATTTAAAAGAGGATTGGACCCAATACTGAGCCCTGAGGGCTCACTTAGTAACCCCTTTCTTCAGAATGTGCTGTTCATCTACTATTACCTCTGTGTCCTGTTGTGCAGCCAGTTCGCTACGCTGGCTACCACCCTGGGACCCACTCCCAGGCTGGCTAATCTTGATTATTAATCTTTGTGCGGGACTGTGTCAAATGCCTTGCTAAAGTCTAGGTAGGCCATATCCACAGCCCCTCCCTGGTCTATTACTTTGGTCACCCAGTCAAAGAATCAATTAGATTAGTCTGACATGACCTTCCTGCTGTAAATCCATGTTGCTTTTGGTCCTGTGACCCGCTGGGCCTCTAGGTGCTCACAACAATTCTTTCTTCAGAAGTGATTCCATCATTTTCCCACCACTGAGGTCAAACTCTACAGGTCTGTAGTTTCCTGCTTCTGCCCTTGCTCCCCTACTTTTGTAAAGGAATCACATCTGCTCCTCCTCCAGTCCTCAGGTACCACCCTCATCCTGCCATGATTTGTTAAAAAGTGTGGTCAATGGTGTCACTAGGTCCTCCCTCTAGTTCTTTTTAGGATTCTGGGGTGAATCCCATCAGGCCCCATTGTTTTGTCCACCTTTGAATTTTAGGAGTTCTTTCAGGACTCTTTCTTCTGTGAATGGACTGGTATCAACCCCTACCCAGAGTGCTTCTATTGTCTGGTTTAGGTAACTGCTCCTCATCTTCTTTGTGAATACTGAGCAAAAAGTATTCATTCAGTATCTCTGCCTTTTCACCGTCTCCCCTGCCCACCTCCCTCCCTCCTTTATTAATCACTATCCCTCCCTTAACCTTTCTATGCTCCCTAATGTACCTATAAAAGGTTTTATCCCCTTTTGACTGAGTTGGCTATTTTTTCTCGGTTTGTGCCTTTGCCATTCTGACTGCCTTTCCTACTTTCTGCTTTAATTGATACAGTTCCCTGTCATGCTCCCTCTGTGATTCCTTATATTTTTGAATGCAGCCTTTTTCTCCTTAACCTTCCGGCCACCTCTTTGTGAGAACCATAGTGGTTTTTACTCCGCTTTTGTTTCTTTATTTGTTTTTACAAAGACTTGTTGCCTCTATGATGGCAGTTTTGATTTTCTCCATTGTTCTTCCATCCTCATATTTGGCCATTTGCTAGTGCATTCTTCAGGTGTTCACCCATTTTGCCAAAGTCAGCCTTCTAAAGTCCAGTATCCTTGTTTTTGTATGGCTTATCTCCATGGTTGTGCTTCATTGTGAAGCACACTGTGCAGTGGTTGCTTGTTCCTGATGTCTACTGACTTCTAAATTTGTGATCCTCTCTCCATTTGAGAGTACCAGGTCTAGTATTGTTCCCTCCTGAGTGGGTTCCAGCACTAGCTGTCTGGTTGTCTGCTCTGCAGGGCATCAAGAATGACCCTGCTCTTGGATGTGGCTGCAGCATGTCCTCCAGTTAACATCTGGCATATTCAGGTCCCCATCAACAGTATCTCCCCTTTTCAGCCATTTGAGAATGTCTCTATCATTTTCTTGTCCATTTCTTCCTTGAGATGGGGTCTGTATACAACCCCTCTGCGGATTGCCATGCCATTCCCCATCTCCAAGGTAACCCAGAGTGCCTCTTGTCCTCCCCCTTTACTTTTTAGTTCTGTAGCTTTGATCCCTTCCCTTATGTATAGAGCTACTCCACCTCCTCTTTTGCCTTCCCTGTCCCTTCTGTAGATTGTGTACCCTGGTATGTTGACATCCCATTCATGTCAATATGGTTTTCAAAAGAGGTTGCTGGGATGGTTAGGGGAAAAAAATATCAATCAGGAGGTATAAGGAAACACAGAAGGAGCAGGACACAGAGCTGTACCAGTTAAAGCAGAATGAAGTGGGGAAGGCAGTCAGAATAGAAATGGCCCAAATGGAGGAAAAGATAACCAACTCAGTTAAGAAGGGGATAAAACATTTTATAGGTACATTAGGGAGCGTAAAAAGTCCAAGGGAGGGATAGTGAGGCTAAATAAAAGGGGATGTAGGTGGGCAGAGGGTGACTGTGAAAAAGCAGGGATACTGAACAAATACTTCTGCTCAGTATTCATAAAAGAAGAGGAGGGAGAGGTACCTAAACCAATTAACAGAAGCACTCTGGATAGGGGGTCGATACCAGCCCATTCACAGAAGAAAGGGTTCTGAAAGAACTCCTAAAACTGAAAGTGGACAAGGCAATGGGGCCTGATGGGACTCACCCCAGAATTCTAAAAGAACTAAGGGAAGAACTAGTGACACCACTGATTACCTTTTTTAACAAATCATGGGAGGATGGTGTTGTACCTGATGACTGGAGGAGGGTAGATGTGATTCCCCTTCCCAAAAGTAGGAGCAAGGCACAGCCAGGAAACTATAGACCTGTTAGTTTGACCTCAGTGGTAGGGAAAATGATGGAATCACTTCTGAAAGAAAGAATTGTTGCGTACCTAGAGGCCATCAGGGCACAGGACCCATGGTAGCATGAATTCACATTGGGAAGGTCATGTCAGATGAATCTCATAGATTTCTTTGACTGGGTGACCAAAATAGTAGACCAGGGAGGGGTGGTGGACATGGCCTACCTAGACTTTAGCAAGGCATTTGACACAATCCCATACAAAAGATTAATATACATGTTAGCCAGCCTGGGAGTGGGTCCCATGGTGGTAGCCTGGAAAAAAAATTGGCTGGACAACAGGACACAGAGGTTAATAACAAACTCAGTCCACTCTGAAGAAAGGGGGGTTTCTAGCAGAATACTGCAGGGTTCGGTACTGGGACTTGTCCTCTTTAATGTCTTTATAAGTGACATTGCGAAGGGACTGGAAGGAAAAACATGCCTCTTTGCAGATGACACAAAGATCTGCAATGGGGCTGATACACAAGGTGGTGTGTGGAAAGTATGAGAAGGGTCTTGGCAAGGTTGGAAGAGTGGTCAAATGTATGGCAGCTTAGATTCAATGCAAAGAAGTGCAAAGTAATGCACCTGGGAAACAAAAACCTAGGGGAAGAGTACACTATGGAGGGGGGTATTAATAACAACAAAAATGGAAAGGGACCTGGGGGTAGGCATATCAGATGGCCTAAATGTGGGCAAGCAATGTGAAAAGGCAGTAAGGAGGGCTGGAGGATACTGGGATGCATAGGGAGAGGCATCATCAGTAGAAAACAGGAGGTTGTTATCCTTCTGTACAGACAGTTGGTGAGAAACCATCTGGGAGTACTGCATGCAGTTCTGGAGACCCCATCTCCACAAGTATATAGACAGAATGGAGACAGTCCAGAGGTGGGCAACTAAAATAGTGCAGGGTCTGCACCAGAAGCCATACAAAGAAAGATTAAAGGAGCTTAATACGTATACCCTCACAGAAAGGAGGGAGTGGGGGGACATGAAAGAAACGTTAAAGTACCTCAAGGGAATCAACAAAGTCCAGGAGGGTAGCATCTTTTAGAAAAAGAGATGTGCAAGAACAAGGGGGCACAATTTAAAGACAAAGGGGGAACAGCTCGGGGGCAATGTGAGGAAGTATTATTTCATGGAGATGGTGGCGGATGCATGGAACAGCCTTCCTGAGGAGATCATGGGGTCAAAAACAGTGAGGGGAATTCAAGAATACATGGGACAGAAATAAGGCAATTCTGGAGGGGTGTAGGAGGAAGAAGACTGTTGGTTAACTAGGTTCTGCAGCTTATCCAATAGGTAGGGAAATGGGCAGACTGGGTGGGCCAACCAGTCCTTATCTGCCATCAAAGTCTGTTTCTGTGTTTCATCACAAAATCCACTTCACTAATAGTCTTGACATTGATTGCTCCATTGTCACTGGTTACAAAGCCTGCCTTTAAGAGTAGTGGATTTAATCAAGTGTCCATCTCCTCCAATAATAATCCTAAAATGCTATCCCAAATGTGAAAGTCAAGCATAATTTTCATAGCCAATGTTGCAGAATTGCAAATTCCAGGCATGGAACTTCCATTACAATTAGGTTGCTTGCATTTACTGCCAAGGTAATGAGTATTAACCAACCCCCTTCAGTTCTACCCAATGTGCTTTTATATACATAAATGAACTAGCAGTTGTTGGCACAGTGCTCCACATATCTGTGGTAAGGTGTATGTAGGAACTGGTGGAATGCTGCAGAGCATGTGAAACTTCTTTGTCAACAACATCCCCCAGTCCAGGAAATGCCCACTGAGAAAAGTAAGTCCAGGACAGCACTTTCCACTTGGTACATGCATTGTACATAAAGCAAGGAAACCAATATTTTCTATCAAAGAAAATTTTGTAAAGATCAATAGCGATTATCTCTGTCACAGCAGCATTCAATTTCCTGGCCACTGAATGATTAGAGTGGATTTACTTTGCTCAATTATAATGCAAGTAATTATTGGCTGGATGTTTTGAGGGCTGGTGTGGTTTGGGAACAGTTTTGTGCAGGCACCACATTATTCAGAGGATGACACAGATGGAGACTGCCTCAAGAAACTTGTGGCTTGGCTAAAGATTTTGTCAGGGTGACACTGCTTCTCCTGTTGCTGCTGCTAATCACTGATTTCACACTTTCTGGGGTATTAATGACCTATGCTTCCTCCTCATCAACCATGTTTTCCTGCACAATATCCTTCATCTCATCTCTACCTCACCTCCCTAACCACCCGCAGACACTTCCTGCTGGTGTGCTTGCCACTTTAGCTATATGTTTGACTTTGAGATGGGTATGCTGTCCACCTGTGCCAACACAAGACTATTTCTTTCCATGGCTTACTCAGGCCTGACAAGCTGGCATATTGCCACAGTAGTATATTTTGTATCATAAAAAAAGACACAAACAAGAGATTTCTAAGGATGCACATATTCATTTAGATTATTAGTTGTGGTGGCCACAACATCCAAATTCGTTTCTCTTACAACGTGTCATCATTTTTTATCTTTTGTGACAGAGGTTGCCTACCCATCTATTTGAAAAAGTCATACACTTTGCTGTCACCCTGTTTCTCTCATTTAATGCTCCCATGCGGGATCAATGGCCGTGTTATCCTCACCTTCACCCTCCATTGCCTCCTCCACCTCCTTTCGCAGGACTTCTTTTTCCTCATTTTCCCAAGATAGTACCAGAACACACAATTCTGCCACTGTAGCACCCTCACATTCAGATCCAGTACCAGGTACTGTTGATTAACTAGGATCTGCAGCTTAACCAATAGGCAGGGAAATGGGCATACTGGGTGGGTCATACTGTCCTTATCTGTAGTCAAAGTCTATGTTTGTTTGTTTCAATGTTTACTACTAACCACTAGGGATTATGCCACAGCAGCATCCTCACACTAAGATCCAGTGCCACTAACCATGGGGACTATGCAGCTGCAGTATCCTCACACTCAGCTCCAGTACCACTAACCCCTGGGGACAGTGCTAGTTCATTATTTTCACAATCAGGTCTAGTACCACTAACCCCTGGGGACAGTGCTAGTTCATTATTTTCCCACTCAGGTCCAGTACCACTAACCCCTGGGGACAGTGCTAGTTCATTATTTTCACACTCAGGTCCAGTACCACAAACCACTGAGAACTGCTACTGCAGCATCCACAGACTAAGGTCCAGTACCCCTAAAAACTGGGTACTGTACCACTGCACCATCCTCAGACTCAAGTACAGCACCACTAACCACTGAGGACTGTGCCAAAGCATTATTCTCACAGTCAGATCAAGTACCACAAACTACTGCAGACTGTGTCACTGCATCTTCCTCAGAATACAGTCCAGTATCGCTAATAACTGATGACTGTGCCACTGCAGCATCCACATGCTCGGGTCCAGTACAAGTAATCACTGGTGACTGTGCCACTGCAGCATTCTCAGATTCATGTCCAGTGCCACCAACCATTGGGGACTGTGCACTGCATCAAATTCAGACTCAGGGCCAGTACCACTGACCACTAGGGACAGTGCCACTGCAACATCCTCAAAATCAGGTCTAGTACCGATAACCACTGGGGGACTGTGCCAAAGTATTATCTTCACAGTCAGATCAAATACCACTGACCACTGGGCACTGTGGCACTGAATCATTCTCACACTCAGGTTCAGTATCACTAACCACTAGGGAATGTCAAGAGCAGCATCCTCAGACTCACGTCATGTATCACTTACCACTGGGGACTGTGCAAATACATCATGTTCACATTCAGTGCCAGTACCACTAATAACTGGAGACTGTGCCACTGCATCATGCTCACACTCAGGGCCAGTACCACAAACCAATGTTGACTTTGCCTCTGCAGCATCCTCAGACTCATATCCAGTACCACTAAACACTGGGGACTGTACACTACATGTGCCTCAGACTCGGGTCCAGTACAATTATTCACTGGGGACTCTGCCTATAGATCATCCTCACACTCACACTCACGTCCAGTACAAGTAACCACTGCAGACTACACCAATGCATCATCCTCACACTCTGCTCCAGAATCACTAACGACTGGGGACTGTGCCACTGCAGCATCATCAGACTGTTTCAGTACCACTAACCACTGGTTCAGGGACTGTGCCACTGCATCATCCTCATACACAAGGCCAGTACCACTAACCACTGGGGACTGTTCAACTGCAGCATCCTCACTCTCAAGTCCAGTACCTCTAAGTACTGTGACTGTACCATTGTATCAATTTCAGACAGGTCTAGTATCACTGAACACTAGGGACTGTACCACTGAATCATCCTCAGACTCAGTTTCAGTACCCTTAACTACTGGGTACTGTGCCACTGCATCATCCTTACACTCAGGGGCAGTACCACTATCCACTAGGGACTGTGCCACTGCATCATCCTCATGCTCAGGTCCAGTACAACTAATCTTTGGGGAGTGATTTGCTGCATCATTCTCAGACTGAGATCCAGTACCAGTAAGCACTGGGGACTGCGCCACTGCATCACACTTGCACACAGGTCCAGTACCCCTAACCACTGGGGACTGTACCACTGAACCATCTTCAGATTAAGATCCAGTGCCACCAACCAATGGGGACATTACCACTATATCATCCTCAGACTCAGATCGAGTACCCCTAACCACTGGGGATGGTGCCACTGCATCATCATCACATACACAGGTCCAGAACCACTATCCACTATCTGAGTGCGAGGATGATGCAGTGTGTGATCAGTTTAAATGCTTCATTGGCATGCTTTTAAACTAGCCAAGGGGGGGGACACTGAAAAGCAGCAGGGAATTCCCAGCCTCCCCCTACAAAACAAGGTACTACATTAAGTAAAGATCAAGGTAGAAAGGTCAGTAGGGAGCAGGACAGGTGAAAATGGAGAAAGCAAATTCAGTGAGGACAGAGATGGTGCTACTAGAGGCAAAGATATCTAAAAATGGAGCGTGATGAGTACCAATTCCCATAGTCTGGGTAACAAGCTTCCTGAACTAGTGGCCTTAATGGAAGAGGAACATCTGGATATCATGGCAGCCACAGAGACATGGTACACACAGAACCATGACTGGGATGTAAACATACCAAGATACACTATCTACAGGAGGGACAGGGAGGGTAAAAGAGGAGGAGGAGCTCTCTACATAAGGGAAGAAATCAAAGCAACAGAACAAAAGAGTAAATGGGGATGAGAGGAAGCACTGTGGGTCAACTTGGAGACAGGCAATGGCACCACAATTCACACAGGGATTATGTACAGACCCCCATCTCAGGGGGAGGAAATGGACAAGGAAATGATAGAAGGTATCCATAGAATGGCAGAAAAATGGGAGATATTGTTGATGGGAGATCTGAATATGCCAGATGTTAACTGGAGTGCATTTGCTGCAGCCACATCCAGTAGTGGGGTCATTCTAGATGGCCTGCAGGGGGCATACCTTAAACAACTAATTTTGGAATAAACTCAGGAGAGAGCAATCTTAGACCAGGTACTCTCAGGAGATGGAGAGAGGTTCACAGATTTAGAAGTGGGTAGCCATCTGGGAACTAGTGACCATCAAACAGTATGGTTCATGATAAACACAGCAGTAGAGTCAAGCCATACAAAGGCAAAGGTTCTGGACTTTAGGAAGGCTGACTTTGCCAAAATGGCTGAGTACCTAAGGAATGCACTAGCAAATGGGCAGGAAGGAGGAGTAGAAGAACAATGGGGAATAATCACAACTTCTATCACAGAGTTAAGCCTTTGTGTGAAGCAAATAAACAAAACAAAACAATGTAAAAAAACATTGTCGTTCTCAAAGGAGGTGGCAAGGAAGGTTAGGGAGAAAAAGATAGCATTCAGAAAGTACAAGGGATCAAAGAAGGAGAAGGACAGAGAACTGTATCAGTTAAAGCAAAAGGAACAGGCAAGGCAGTCAGAACAGCAAAGGCCGAAACCGAGGAAAAGATAGCCAACTCAGTTAAGAAGGGGGATAAAATCTTTGATGGTACATCAGGGAGTGAAGAAAGACCAAAGGAGAGATAGTGGGCTTAATAAAGGGGAGGAAGGGTGGTCAGAGGGTGACTGTGAAAAGGCAGAGATACTAAACAAATATTTTTGCTCAGTATTCACAAATGAAGAGGGGGAGGTACCTAAAACAAACAATAGAAGCACTCTGGATATGGGAGTTGATACCAGCCCACTTACAGAAAAAAGTGTTCTGAAAGAACTCTTAAAACTGGAGGTGGATAAAGTAATGGGGCCTGATGGGATTCATCCCAGAATTT
The DNA here is from genome assembly GCA_016271365.2 of Neoceratodus forsteri. Taxonomy (NCBI): domain Eukaryota; kingdom Metazoa; phylum Chordata; order Ceratodontiformes; family Ceratodontidae; genus Neoceratodus; species Neoceratodus forsteri. The sequence goes on from CM028137.1 coordinate 50,421,534, forward strand.
TAAAAGAACTAAGGGTAGAACTAGTGACACCACTGACTATCCACTTTAACAAATCATGGGAGGATGTGGTGGTACCTGAGGACTGGAGAAGGGCAGATGTTATTCCACTTCACAAAAGTGGGAGCAGGGCAGAAGCAGAAAACTACAAACCTGTTAGTTTGACCTCAGTGATAGGAAAATGATGGAATCACTTCTGAAGGAAAGAATTATTGAGTACTTAGAGGTCAGATGGGCACAGGATCCAAGACAGCATGGATTCACAGTGGGAAGGTCATGTCAGACAAATCAAATGGATTTCTTTGACTGGGTGACCAAAGTAGTAGATCAGGGAGGGGCTGTGGACATGGACTACCTTGACTTTATCAAGGAATTTGACACAGTCCCAGACAAAAGATTAATATACAAGTTAGCCAGCCTTGGAGTGGGTCCCAAGATGGTAGCCTTGGTAAAAAATTGGTGGGAGAACAGGACACAGAGGGTAATAGAAAATGGAATCCACTCTGAAGAAAGGGGGGTTACTAGTGGGGTACCGCAGGGTTCAGTACTAGGACCAGTCCTCTTCAATGTATTTATAAGTGACATTGCAGAGGGACTGGAAGGAAACATATGTCTCTTTGCAGATGACGCAAAGATCTATAACAGGGTTGATACACAAGGTGGGGTGGAAATGATGAGGAGGGACTTGGCAAGGTTGGAGGAATGGTCAAATGTATGGCAACTTAGATTCAATGTTAAGAAGTGCAAAGTAATGCACCTGGGAAACAAAATCCCAAGGGAAGAGTACACAATGGGGGGGGGGTGAGATACTAACTACAACAAAAATGGAAAGGGACCTGGGGGTAGTCATATCAGATGACCTAAGGGTGGGCAAGAAGTGTGAGAGGGCAGTGAGGAAGGCTGGGGTATACTAGGATGCATAGGGAGAGGCATCACCAGTAGAAAACAGTGAGTTGTCATCCCTCTGTACAGATAGCTGGTGAGACCCCATCTGGAGTACTGTGTGCAGTTCTGGAGACACAGTCTCCGCAAAGACATAGACCGGATGGAGGCAGTCCAGAGTAGGGTAACGAAAATGGTGCAGGGTCTGCACAAGAATACATATGAAGAGAGACTTAAGGAGCTTAATATGTATACCCTCGAAGAAAGGGGGGGGACATGTTAGAAACATTCAAGTACTTCAAGAGAATCAACAAAGTCAAAGAGGGTAGCATCTTTCAGAAAAAGAGGTGTACAAGAACAAGGGGGCACAATTTGAAGATACAGGGGGTACTGCTCAGAGGTAATGTGAAGAAGTATTTTTTCATGAAGAGGGTTGAGGATGCATGGAACGGCCTTCCTGAGGAGGTTGTGGAGTCAAAAGCTGGTGGAATTCAAGCATGCATGGGACAGACATAAGGCAATTTATTGGGAGGGGGTAGGAGAAAGTAGGCTGTTGGTAAACTAGGATCTGCAGCTTATCCATAAGGTAGGCAAATGGGCAGACTGGGTGTGCCAAGTGGACCTTATCTGCCATTGAATTCTATGTTTCCATGTTTCTATGTTTCACTAGGGACTGTGCACTGCAGCATTCTCAGACTTTGGTCCAGTACCACTAACCAATGGGGACTGTGTCACTGCATCATCCTCGGTCTCAAGTCCAGTACCACTTGAGATCTGGGGACTGTGCCACTGTATCATTTTCTGACTAAAGTTCAGTACCACTATACACTAGGGACAGTGCCACTGCAGCATTCTCAGATCCTGGTCTCGTACCACTAGCCACTGGGGATTGTGTTACTTCATCATCCTCATACTCAGGTCCAGTTCTATTACCCGCTGACTACTGTGCCATTGCATCAGACTCTGGTCCAGTACCACTAATCACTGGGGATTTTGCCACTGCATCATCCTCACTCTCAAGTTGAGTACCTCTGTCCACTAAGGACTGTGACACTGCAGCATCCTCACATGCAGGGCCAGTACCACTAAAAATTGGGGATTGTGCAACTGCAGCATCCTCGATCTCAGGTCCAGTACCACTATCTACTGGGATAGTAATACTGTACTATTTTCAAACTTGAGGTCTAGTATCACTAAACACTAGGGACTGTACCAATGTATCATCCTTACACTCAGGTCCAGTAAAACTATCCACTAGGGACTGTGCCACTGTAGCATCCTTAGACTCAATTCCGGTACCACCAATCACTGGGGACTGTTCCACTGCATCATACTCCGATTCATATCCAATAACACTAATCACTGGGGACTCTGCCAAAGCAGCATCCTCAGAATCAGGTCCAGTATGACTAGCCACTGGGGACTGTTCCAATGCAACATTCTCACACCCAGATCCAGTACCACTAACCACTGGAAACTGTGCAACTTCATTTTCCTCACACTCAGGTCTTGTACCACTAATCACTGTGGGCAGTGGTAGTGCATTATCCTCACATTCAGGTCCAGTACCACTAACCACGGGGGACCTCGCCACTATTTTATCCTCATACTCAGATCCAGTACCACAAACCACTGGGGACTGTGCCACTGCATCAGCCTCACACTCAGGTTTAGTACAACTAAGCTCTGGGGTCTGTGCCACTGCACTATTCTCAGACTTAGATCCAGTACCACTAAACTCTGGGGACTGTGCCACTGCACCATCCTTCCACTCAGGTAAGTACCACTAACCACTGGGGACTGTACCACTGTACCATACTCAGTCTCAGATCCAGGACCACTAACGTCTGGGAACTGTACCACTATATCATCCTCAGATTCGGGTCCAGTATCACTAATCACTGGGGACTGTGCCACTGCATCATCATCATCACACATAGGTCCAGTACCACTATTCACTAGGGACTGTGCCACTGCAGCACCCTCTGATTTTGGGCCAGTACCACTAACCAATGGGAACTGTGCCACAGCAGCTTACTCACACTTAGGCCAGAACCTCTAACCACTGTTTACAATATCACTGTACCACACTCAGCCTGAGATCCAGTACCCCTAACCACTGGGGACTGTGCCACTGAATCATCATCACACAAAGGTCCAGAACTACTATTCACTAGGGACTGTGCCATGGCAGCATTGTCAGACTTTGGTGCAATACCACTAACCACTGGGGACTGTGCCACTGCAGCATTCTCACACTCAGGTCCATTAGCACTAACCACAACAGACTGTGACACTACATTATCCTCACACTCATGTCCAGTACCACTAGTGCCTGGGGACTGCCACTGTATCATTCTCTGACTAAAGTCCAGTACCACTATCCACTAGGGACAATGCCACTGCAGCATCCTCAGACTCTGGTCTTGTACCACTAGCCAGTGGGGATTCTGCTTCTTCATCATCCTCTGACTCTGGTCTTATACCACTAGCCACATAGAGACTCTGCTTCTTCATCATCAACAGATTCAGGTCCAGTACCATTAATCATAGGGAACAGTAACACTGCATCAAACTCTGGTCCAGTACTACTAATCACTGGGGAATGTGATACTGCATCATCCTCACACTCAGGCCGAGTACCACTATCCACTAGATACTGTGCCACTGCAGCATTCTCAGACTGTGGTCCAGTACCATTAATCACTGGGAACTGTGCCACTGCATCATCCTCTCATGCAAGGCCAGTAACACTAACTCCTGGGCCTGTGCAACTGCAGCATCCTCACTTTCAGATCCAGTACCTTTAACCACTGGGGACTGTATCACTGTACCATCTACAGACTGAGGTCTAGTATCACTAAACACTGGGGAATGTACTACTGCATCATCCTCAAACTCAGGTCCAGTATCCCTAACCACAGGGGACTGTGCCACTGCATCATCCTCACACTCAGGTCCAGTATCACTATCCGCTAGGGACTGTGCCACTGTGGCATCCTTACTCTCAGGTCCAGTACCACTAACCACTGGGGACTGTGCCACTGCATCACTCTCAGACTCAGGTCCAATGCCACTAACCACTGAGGACTGTGCCACTGCAGCATCCTCAAACTCAGATCCAATACCACTAATCACTGGGGACTCTACCAGTGCAGCATCCTCAAACCCAAGTCCAGTATGACTAGCCACTATGGACTGTGCCAGTGCAGCATCCTCACACTGAGATCCAGTACCACTGTCCACTGGGGACTGTGCAATTGCATAATCCTCACACTCAGGTCCACTATCATAAATCACTGTGGACTGTGCTAGTGAATTATTCTCACACTCAGGTCCAGTACCTCTAACCAACGTGTACTATGCTACTGTATCATCCTCACACTCAGGTCCAGTACCACTAACCACTGTGGACTACACTACTTCAGCATCCACAGACTCGTGTCCAGAACCACAAATCACTGTGGACTGTGCCACTCCATCATACTCTGATTCAAATCCAGTACCACTAAACACTGGGGACTGTGACACTGCATCATTCTCACACTGAGGTTCAGTACCACTAACCACTGTGGACTGCAAACTGCAGCATCCTCAGACTCAGGTACTGTGTCACTAACCACTGGGGACTGTGCCACTGGATCATGCTCATACTCAGGTCCAGTACCACTTACAACTTAGAACTGTGCCACTGCATCATCCTCACACTCAGATCCAGTACCCCTAACCACTGGGAACTGTGCCACTGCATCATCCTCAGACTGAGGTCTAGTAGCACTAATGACTGGGGACTGTGCCACTGCATTATCCTCTGATTCATGCCCAGTGCCACTAACCACTGGGGATTGTACCACTGCAGTATCCTCAGACTCAGGTGCATTATCACTAACCATTGGGGACGATATCACTGCCTCACCTTCAGACTCAGGGACAGTACCACTAACCACTGGGACAGTGTCAATGCAGCATCCTCATACTCATGTCCAGTACTACTATACACTGGGGGCAGTGCAACTGCAGCATCCTCAGACTCGGGTCCAGTAGCACTAACCACTGGGGACTGTGGTACTGCATCATTCTCACACTCAGGTTCAGTACCACTGTTCACTGGGGACTGTCAAGAGCAGCATACACAGATTCAGGTCATGTATCACTGACCACTGGGGACTGTGCCAATGCATCATGATCACATTCAGCGCCAGTGCCACTAATGACTAGAGACTGTGTCACTGCATCATGCTCACACTTAGGGCTAGTACCACTAACCAATGGGGACTCTGCCTCAGCAGCATCCTCAGACTCATATCCAGTACGACTAAACACTGGGGGCTGTGCCACTACATGTGCTTCAGACTCAGGTCCACTACAACTAATCACTGGGGACTGCACCTATAGATCATCCTCACACTCATGTCCAGTACAACTAACCACTGCAGACTATGCCAATGCATCATCCTCACTCTCAGGTTGAGTACCACTAACCTCTGGGGACTGTGATACTGCATCATTCTCAGACTTAGATCCAGTAACACTAAGCACTGCGGACTGTGCCACTGCATCATCCTTACACTCAGGTCCTGTACCCCAAACCACTGTGGACTGTACCACTGTATCATCCTCACACTCAGATCCAGTATAACTAACCACTGGGGACTGTACCACTATTTCATTCTCAGACTTAGGTCCAGTACCCCTAACCACTGGCTACTATGTCACTGCATCATCATCACACACAGGTCCAGTATCATTATCCACTAAGGACTGTGACACTGCATTATCCTCAAACTCAGCTCTAGAACCACTAACACCTGGGAACTGTGCCACTGTATCTTTGTCTGACCTAAGTCCTGTACCACTATCTACTAGGGACAATGCCACTACAGCATCCTCAGACTCTGGTCTCGTACCAGTAGCCACTGGAGATTGTGCTTCTTCATCATCCTCAGACTCTGATCTCGTACCACTAGCCACATAGGGACTGTGCTTCATCATCGTCAGATTCAGGTCCAGTACCATTAATCACTGGGAACTGTAACACTGCATCAAACTCTGGTCCAGTACCACTAATCACTGGGGAATGTGATACTGCATCATCCTCACACTCAGGCTGAGTACCACTATCCACTAGATACTGTGCCACTGCAGCATTCTCAGACTGTGGTCCAGTACCATTAACCACTGGGGACTGTGCCACTGCATCATCCTCTCATGCAAGGCCAGGACCACTAACCACTGGGAACTGTGCAACTGCAGCTTCTGCATCCTCAGGTCCAGTTCCTCTAACCATTGGGGACTGTATCACTGTACCATCTTCAGAATGAGGTCTAGTATTACTAACCACTGGGGACTGTGCCACTGTATCATCCTCACACTCAGGTCCAGTACCACTAGCACCTGGGGACTGTGCCACTGTATCGTTCTCTGACTACAGTCCAATACCACTATCCACTAGGAACGGTACCACTGCAGCATTATCAGACTTTGGTAACGCATCACTAGCCATTAGGGACTGTGTTACTTCATCATCCTCAGACTCTGATCTCCTACCACTAGCCACATAGGGACTGTGCTACTTCATCATCCTCACACTCAGGTCCAGTACCATTAATCATTGGGAACTGTGACACTGCATCAAACTCTGGTCCAGTACCACTAATCACTGGGGAATGTGACACTGCATCATCCTCATACTCAGGATGACTACCACTATCCACTAGGTACTGTGCCACTGTAGCATTCTCAGACTGTGGTGCAATACCACTAACCACTGGAGACTGTGCCACTGCATCATCCTCTCCTTCAAGGCCAGTACCACTAACCACTATGGCCTGTGAAACTGCAGCATCCTCATTCTTAGGTCCAGTACCTCTAACCACTGGAGACTGTATCACTGCACCATCTTCAGACTGAGGTCTAGTATCACTAAGCACTGTGGAATGTACTGCTGTATCATCCTCAGACTCAGGTCCAGTATTCCTAACCACTGGGAACTGTGCCACTGCATCATTTTCAGACTCAGGTCCAGTACCACTAACCACTGAGGACTGTGCCACTGCACAATACTATTGCCCATCTTAACATTTCCACCATTCCAGCTGCACATGCCCCAGCACCTAGCACTTACAATCAGTCTTTGCACCCCTAGCTCCTTACCTGTCATATTCCCTCGACAAGGCCCCCCGGCAGCACTGTCTCCTGCCCTTGCCCACCTCCCCCCGTATCTCCACTCCTGTCCCCGCCCCAACCACCTCCCATACTCCCCATTACCCCCTGCACCTCCTACCCCTCGATCCTCCTACCGCACCCCCACCCACCCTTTCCCTTGTCTTGCTCGTAGCTCAAGTCTTGTACTGGTTATTACATGTCTGTAAGTCCGTGACTATATGTTTGTAACTAAAAATGATGACTGTTGCACATGCTCATGTGGAACTTTTGTAGAAGAGCCTCGGCTCAAAGGTATTGTAATCCTAGATTGAAATAAATAAACAAATAAATAAATTAATTAATTAATAAATAAATAAATAAAATACCACTAATCACTGGGGACTCTGCCAATGCAGCATCCTCAAACCCAGGTCCAGTATGACTAGCCACTATGGACTGTGCCAATGCAGCATCCTCACACTGAGATCCTCTACCACTAAGTACTGGGACTGTACAACTGTATTATCCTAACACTCAGGTCCAGTATCATGAATCACTGTGGACTGCGCTAGTAGTGCATTATTCTCACACTCAGGTCCAGTACCTCTAACCAATGTGTACAATGCTACTGCATCATCCTCACACTCAGGTCCAGTACCACTAACCACTGCGGACTATGCTACATCAGCATCCACAGACTCATGTCCAGAACCACAAATCATTGGGGACTGTGCCACTGCATCATCCTCTGACTGAAATCCAGTACCACTAATCACTGGGGAATGTGGCACTGCATCATTCTCACACTGAGGTCCTGTACCATTTACAACTTGGTACTCTGGCACTGCATCATCTTCACACTCAGATCCAGTACCCCTAAGCACTGTCGACTGTGTCACTGCATCATCATCATCACACACAGGTCCAGTATCATTATCCACTAGAGACTGTGCTACTGCAGCATCCTCAGACTTTGGTAAAGTACCATTAATGACTGGTGACTGTGCCACTGCATCATCCTCTCATGCAAGGCCAGGACCACTAACCACTGGGAACTGTGCAACTGCAGCATCCGCATCCTCAAGTTCAGTTCCTCTAACCACTGGGGCCTGTATCACTGTACCATCTTCAGAATGAGGTCTAGTATTACTAACCACTGGGGACTGTGCCACTGCATCATCCTCACACTCAGGTCCAGTACCACTAACACCTGGGGACTGTGCCACTGTATCATTCTCTGACTACAGTCCAGTACCACTATCCACTAGGGACGGTACCACTGCAGCATTATCAGACTTTGGTAAAGTATCACTAGCCATTAGGGACTGTGTTACTTCATCATTATCAGACTCTGATCTCATACCACTAGCCACATAGGGACTGTGCTGCTTCATTATCCTCACACTCAGGTCCAGTACCATTAATCACTGGGAACTGTAACATTGCATCAAACTCTGGTTCAGTACCACTGATCACTGGGGAATGTGACACTGCATCATCCTCACACTCAGGATGACTACCACTATCCACTAGGCATTGTGCCACTGTAGCATTCTCAGACTGTGGTGCAGTACCACTAACCACTGGGGACTGTGCCACTGCATCATCCTCTCATTCAAGGCCAGTACCACTAACCACTATGGCCTGTGAAACTGCAGCATCCTCACTCTCAGGTCCATTACCTCTAACCACTGGGGACTGTATCACTGTACCATCTTCAGACTGAGGTCTAGTATCACTAAGCACTGTAGAATGTACTGCTGTATCATCCTCAGACTCAGGTCCAGTATTCCTAACCACTAGGGACTGTGCTACTGCATCATCCTTACACTCAGGTCCAGTACCACTAACCACTGGGGACTGTGCCACTGCATCATTCTCAGACTCAGGTCCAGTACCACTAACCACTGAGAACTGTGCCACTGCAGCATCCTCAATACGATTGCCCATCTTAACATTTCCACCATTCCAGCTGCACATGCCCCAGCACCCAGCACTTACATTCAGTCTTTGCACCCCTAGCTCCTTACCTGTCATATTCCCTTGACAAGGCCCCCTGGCCGTACTCTCTCCTGCCCTTGCCCACCTCCCTCCCGTATCCCCACTCCTGCCCCCGCCCCAACCACCTCCCATACTCCCCCTTACCCCCTGCACCTCCTACCCCTCGATCTCCCACCGTCACCCCCCACCCACCCTCTTTCCTTGTCTTGCTCATAGCTCAAGTCTTTGTACTGGTTATTACATGTCTGTAAGTCCATGACTATATGTTTGTAACTAAAAATGATGACTTTTGCACATGCTGATGTGGAACCTTTGTAGAAGAGCCTCGGCTCAAAGGTATTGTAATCCTAGATTGAAATAAATAAACAAATAAATTAATTAATTAATTAATAAATAAATAAATAAATGCCACTAATCACTGGGGACTCTGCCAATGCAGCATCCTCAGACTCAGGCCCAGTATGACTAGCCACTATGGACTGTGCCAATGCAGCATCCTCACACTGAGATCCTCTACCACTAAGTACTGGGACTGTACAACTGTATTATCCTAACACTCAGGCCCAGTATCATGAATCACTGTGGACTGCGCTAGTAGTGCATTATTCTCACACTCAGGTCCAGTACCTCTAACCAATGTGTACTATGCTACTGCATCATCCTCACACTCAGGTCCAGTACCACTAACCACTGCGGACTATGTTACATCAGCATCCACAGACTCATGTCCAGAACCACAAATCATTGGGGACTGTGCCACTGCATCATCCTCTGACTGAAATCCAGTACCACTAAGCACTGGGGAATGCGGCACTGCATCATTCTCACACTGAGGTCCAGTACCACTAACCAATGGGGACTGTGAAGTGCAGCATCCTCAGACTTAGGTACTGTGTCACTAACCACTGGGGACTGTGCCACTGGATCATGCTCACACTAGGGTCCTGTACCACTTACAACTTGGTACTTTGGCACTGCATCATATTCACACTCAGATCCAGTACCCCTAACCACTGGCGACTGTGTCACTGCGTCATCATCACACACAGGTCCAGTATCATTACCCACTAGGGACTGTGCTACTGCAGCATCCTCAGACTTTGGTAAAGTACCACTAATGACTGGGGACTGTGTCATTGCAGCATCCTCACACTCAGGTCCAGTACCACTTACCACTGTGGACTGTGACACTGCATTATTCTCACACTCGGGTCTAGAACCACTAACACCTGGGAACTGTGCCACTGTATCTTTCTCTGACCTATGTCCCGTAGCACTATCTGCTAGGGTCAGTGTCACTGCAGCATCCTCACACTCTGGTTTCATACCACTAACCACTGGGAACTATGCCACAGCAGCATCCTCACACTCAGGTCCAGTACCCCTAACCACTGGGGACAGTGCACTACATCATCATCACATAAAGGTCCAGTAGTACTATCCAGTAGGGACTATGTCACTGCAGCATCCTCAGACTTTTGTCCAGTACCACTAAACACTGGAGACTGTATCACTGCAGAATCCTCACACTCAGGTCCAGTACCACTGACCCCTGTGCACTGTGACACTGCATCATCCTTACACTCAGTTCCAGTACCACTAGCACCTAGAGACTGTGCCATTGTATCATTATCTGACTAAAGTCAAGTACCACTATACATTAGGGACAATGCCACTGCAGCATCCTCAGACTCTGGTCTCGTACCACTAGCCACTGGGGATTGTGCTTCTTCATCATCCTCAGACTCTGGTCTCGTACCACTAGCCACATAGGGACTGTGCTTCATCATCCTTAAATTCAGGTCCAGTACCATTAATCACTGGGAACTGTAACACTGTATCAAACTCTGGTCCAGTACCACTAATCACTGGAGAATGTGATACTGCATCATCCTCACATGCAGTGCCAGTACCACTAACCATTCAGGACTGTGCAATGCAGCATCCTCTCTCTCAGGTCCAGAACCTCTAACCACTGGGACTGTACCACTGTACCATTTTCAGATTCTAGGGTCTGTGCCACTGAATCATCCTTACACTCAGGTCCAGTACCACTTTTCACTAGGGACTGTCAAACCTAAAGTCCAGTACCACTAATCAGTGGGGACTGTGCCACTTCAGCATACTCAGACTCAGATCCATTACCACTAATCATTGTGGACTCTGCCATAGCAGGATCCTCAGGCTCAGGACAAGTATGACTAGCCACTGGAGACAGTGCCAATGCAGCATCCTCATACCCAGATCCAGTACCACTAACCATTGGGGACTGTGCCACTGCATCATCCTTACACTCAGGTCCAGTACTACTAACAACAGGGACTGTCAAACCTAAAGTCCAGTACCACTAATCACTGTGGACTCTGCCATAGCAAGATCCTCAGGCTCAGGTCAAGTATCACTAACTGCTGGGGACTGTGCCACTGCATCATCCTCACACTTAGGTCCAGTACCACTAGCACCTGGGGACTGTGCCACTGCATCATTCTCTGACTAAATTCCAGTACCACTGTCCACTAGGGATGGTACCACTACAGCATCCTCATACTTTGGTAATATACCACAAGCCACATAGGGACTGTGCTACTTCATCATCCTCAGACTCAGGTCCAGTACAATTAATCATTGGGAACTGAGGCACTGCATCAAACTCTGGTCCAGTACCACTAACACTGGGGAATGTGACACTGCATCATCCTCACACTCAGGCCGACTACCACTATTCACTAGGTACTGTGCCACTGCAGCATTCTCAGACTGTGGTCCAGTACCACTAACCACTGGGGACTGTGCAACTGCAGCATCCTCACTCTCAGGTCCAGTACTTCTAACCACTGGGGACTGTACCACTGTATCATCCTCAGACTCAGGTCCAGTACCACTATCCACTGGGTACTGTGCACTGCATCATCATCACATAAAGGTCCAGTACTACTATCCAGTAGGAACTGTGTAACTGCATAATCCTCTGACTTTGGTCCAGTACCACTAACTACTGGGGACTGTGTCACTGCAGAATCCTCACACTCAGGTCCAGTACCACTGAACCCTGTGGACTGTGACATTGCATCATCCTTGCACTCAGTTCCAGTGCCACTAACACCTGGGGACTGTGCAACTGTACCATTCTCTGAGTAAAGTAGAGTACCACTATTCACTAGGGACCGTGCCACTGCTGCATCCTCAGACTCTTGTCTCGTACCACTAACCTCTGGGGACTGTGCTTTTTCATCATCCTTAGACAAAGGTCCAGTACCATTAACCACTGTGGACTGTGCCACTGCACCATCGTCACACTCAGCTCAACTCCCACTTTCCAGTAGGGACTGTGCCACAGCAGCATCCTCAGACTTTGGTCCAGGGCCACTAACCACTGGGGAGTGTGCCACTGCATCATCGACACATGCAGTGCCAGTACCACTAACCATTCGGGACTATGCAATGCAGCATCCTCTCTCTCAGGTCCAGTACCTCTAACCACTGGGACTGTACCACTGTACCATTTTCAGATTCTAGGGACTGTGCCACTGCATCATCCTTACACTCAGGTCTAGTACCACTTTCCACTAGGAACTGTCAAACCTAAAGTCCAGTACCACTAATCAGTGGGGACTGTGCCACTTCAGCATACTCAGACTCAGATCCATTACCACTAATCACTGTATACTCTGCCACTGCCATAGCAGGATCCTCAGGCTCAGGTCAAGTACGACTAGCCAGTGGGGGCTGTGCAAATGCAGCATCCTCAGACCCAGATCCAGTACCACTAACCACTGGGGACTGTGCTACTGCATCACCCTTACACTCAGGTCCAGTACCACTAACCTCTGAGGACTATGCCACTGAATCATCCTCACAATCAGGTCCATTACCACTATCCTATGGGGACAGTGCCACTGCATCATTCTCAGACTTAGATCCAGTACCACTAAGCACTAGGGACTCTGCTTCTGCATCATCCTTCCACTCAAGTCCAATACCCCTAACCACTGGGGACTGCACTGCTATACCATCCTCAGATTCAGATCCAGTACCACTAACCTGTGGGGACTGTACCACCATTACATCCTCAGACTCATGTCCATTACCTCTAACCACTGGGAACTGTGCCATTGCATCATCACCACACACAGGTCCAGTACCACTATCCATTAGGAACTGTACCACTGCAGCATCCTCACACTTTAGTCCAGTACCACTAACCACTGAGGCCTGTGCCACTTCAGCATCCTCACACTCAGGAGTAGTACCACTGACCACTTCAAACTGTGCCACTGCGTCATCCTCACACTCAGTTCCAGTACCACTAACACCTAGGGACGATGCCGCTGCATTTTTCTCTGACTGAAGTCCAGTACCACTATCCACTAGGAACACTGCAACTGCAACATCGTCAGACTGGTCTCATACCACTGACCCCTATGGACTGTGACGCTGCAACAGCCTCACACTCATTTCAGAACCTCTAACCACGGTTTACTGTACAGCTTTAGCCATCCTCAGAATGAGATCCTGTACCACTAACCACTGGGGACTCTACCACTGTATCATCCTCAGACTCAGGTTCAGTACCCCTTACCACTGGAGACTGTGTCACTGCCTCAGTATCACACAAAGGTACATTACTACTAACCACTGTGGAGTGTACCAATCTACCATACTCATAGTCATCTCCAGTATCACTAACCACTGTTGACTGTGCCACTGCAGCATCCTCACACTTAAGTAAAGTACCACTGACCTCTGTGGACTGTGACACTGCATCATCTTCACACTCAGGTCCACTACCACTAACACTTGGGGACTGTGCTGTGCCACTGTATAATTCTCTGACTAAAGTACAGTACCACTATCCACTGGGGACGGTACCACTACAGCATCCTTAGACTCTGGTAATGTACCACTAGCCATTAGGTATTGTGTTACTTCATCATCCTCAGACTCTGATCTTGTACCACTAGCCAGATAGGGACTGTGCTTCTTCATCATCCTCAGACTCAGGTACAGTACCATTAATAATTGGGAACTGTGACACTGCATCAAACTCTGGTCCAGTACCACTAATCACTGGGGAATATGATACTGCAGCATCCTCACACTCAGGCCAAGTACCACTATCCACTAGATACAGTGCCACTGCAGCATTCTCAGACTGTGGTCCAGTACCATTTACCACTGGGAACTGTTCCACTGCATCATCCTCTCATGCAAGACCAGGACCACTAACCACTGGGAGCTGTGCAACTACAGCATCCTTACTGTCAGGTCCAGTATCTCTAACCACTGGGGACTGTACCACTGTATCATCTTCAGACTCAGGTCCAGTACCCCTAACCACTGGGGACTGTGCACTGCATCATCATCACATAAATTTCCAGTACTACTATCCAGTAGGGACTGTGTCACTGCAGAATCCTCAGACTTTGGTCTAGTACCACTAACTACTGGGGACTGTGTCACTGCAGAATCCTCACACTCAGGTACAGTACCACTGAACCCTGTAGACTGTGACATTACATTATCCTTACAGTCAGTTCCAGTACCACTAACACCTGGGGAATGTGCAACTGTATCATCTCTGAGTAAAGTAGAGTACCACTATACACTAGGGACAGTGCCACTGCAGCATCCTCAGATGCTGGTCTCATACCACTAGCCTCTGGTGACTGTGCTTCTTCATCATCCTCAGACACAGGTCCAGTACCATTAACCACTGTGGACTGCGCCATTGCATCATCCTCACAAGCAGGTCAACTTCCACTTTCCAGTAGGGACTGTGCCACAGCAGCATCCTCAGACTCTGGTCCAGTACCACTAACCACTGGGGAGTGTGTCACCGCATCATACTCACATGCAGTGCCAGTACCACTAACCATTCGGGACTGTGCAATGCAGCATCCTCTCTCTCAGGTCCAGTTCCTCTAACCACTGGGACTGTACCACTGTACCATTTTCAGATTCTAGGGACTGTGCCACTGCATCATCCTTATACGCAGGTCCAGTACCACTTTCCACTAGGAACTGTCAAACTTAAAGTCCAGTACCGCTAATTACTGGGACTGTGCCACTTCAGCATACTGAGACTCAGTTCCATTACCACTAATCATTGTGGACTCTGCCATAGCAGGATCCTCAGGCTCAGGTCAAGTATGACTAGCCACTGGGGACAGTACCAATGCAGCATCCTCAGACCCAGATCCTGTACCACTAACCACTGGGGACTGTGCCACTGCATCATCCTTACACTCGGGTCCAGTACCACTTTCCACAAGGAACTTCCAAACCTAAAGTCCAGTACCACTAATCACTGGGGACTCTGCTACTTCAGCATATTCAGACTCAGATCCATTACCGCTAATCACTGTGGACTCTGCCATAACAGGATCCTCAGGCTCTGGTCAAGTACGACTAGCCACTGGGGACAGTGCCAATGCAGCATCCTCAGACCCAGATCCAGTACCACAAACCACTGGAGACTGTGCTACTGCATCACCCTTTCAGTCAGGTCCAATACCACTAACCTCTGAGGACTATGCCACTGTATCATGCTCATAATCAGTTCCAGTACCACTAACCTATAGGGACGGTGCCACTGCATCATTCTCAGACTTAGATCCAGTACCACTAAGCACTAGGAACTCTGCTACTATATCATCCTTCTACTCAGGTCCAGTACCCATAACCACTGAGGACTGTACTGCTGTACTATCCTCGGACTCAGATCCAGTACCACTAACCAATGGGGACTGTACCACCATATTATCCTCAGACTCAAGTCCATTACCTCTAACCACTGGGGATCGTGCCATTGCATCATCATCACACACAAGTCCAGTACCACTATCCATTAGGGATGGTACCACTGCAGCATCCTCACACTTTAGTCCAGTACCACTAACCACTGGGGCCTGTGCCACTGCAGCATCCTCACACTCAGGAGTAGTATCACTGACCACTTCAAACTGTGACACTGCGTCATCCTCACACTCAGTTCCAGTACCACTAACACCTGGGCACTATGCCACTGTATAATTCTCTGACTGAAGTCCAGTACCACTATCCACTAGGAACACTGCAACTGCAACATCGTCAGACTGGTCTCATTCCACTGACCCCTATGGACTGTGACACTGCAACAGCCTCACACTCATTTCAGAACCTCTAACCACTGTTTACTGTACAACTGTAGCCATCCTCAGAATGAGATTCTGTACCACTAACCACTGGGGACTCTACCACTGTATCATCCTCAGACTCAGTTCCAGTACCCCTTACCACTGGATACTGAACCACTGCCTCCGTATCCCACAAAGGTACAGTACTACTAACCACCCTGGACTGTATCAATCTACCATACTCAGACTCAGATCTAGTATCACGAACCACTGTTGACTGTGCCACTGCACCATCCTCGCACTTAAGTAAAGTACCACTGACCTCTGTGGACTGTGACACTGCATCATCTTCACACTCAGGTCCACTACCACTAACACCTGGGGACTGTGCTGTGCCACTGTATAATTCTATGACTAAAGTACAGTACTACTATCCACTAGGGACGGTACCACTACAGCATCCTCAGTCTGTGGTAATGTACCACTAGCCATTAGGGACTGTGTTACATCATCATCCTCAGACTCTGATCTCGTACCACTCGCCACATAAGGAGTGTGCTACTTCATCATCCTCAGACTCAGGTCCAGTATCATTAATAATTGGGAACTGTGACACTGCATCAAACTCTGTTCCAGTACCACTAATCACTGGGGAATGTGATACTACATCATCCTCACACTCAGGCCGAGTACCACTATCCACTACATACTGTGCCAGTGCAGCATTCTCAGACTGTGGTCCAGTACCATTAACCACTGGGGACTGTTCTACTGCATCATCCTCTCATGCAAGGCCAGGACCACTAACCACTGGGAACTGTCCAACTGCAGCATCCTCACTCTCAGTTCCAGTACCTCAAACCACTGGGGACTATACCACTGTATCATCCTCAGGATCAGGTCCAGTACCCCAAACTACTGGGGACTGTGCACTGCATCATCATCATCACATAAAGTTCCAGTACTACTATCCAGTAGGGACTGTGTCACTGCAGAATCCTCAGACTTTGGTCCAGTACCACTAACTACTGGGGACTGTGCCACTGCAGAATCCTCACACTCAGGTCCAGTACCACTGAACCCTGTGGACTGTGACATTGCATCATCCTTGCACTCAGTTCCAGTACCACTGACACCTGGGGACTGTGCAACTGTACCATTCTCTGAGTAAAGTAGAGTACCACTATTCACTAGGGACTGTGCCACTGCTGCATCCTCAGACTCTTGTCTCATACCACTAGCCTCTGGGGACTGTGCTTCTTCATCATCCTTAGACAAAGGTCCAGTACCATTAACCACTGCGGACTGTGCCACTGCATCATCGTCACACTCAGCTCAACTCCTACTTTCCAGTAGGGACTGTGCCACAGCAGCATCCTCAGACTCTGGTCCAGTACCAATAACCACTGGAGAGTGTGCCACCGCATCATACTCACATGCAGTGCCAGTACCACTAACCATTCAGGATTGTGCAATGCAGCATCCTCTCTCTCAGGTCCAGTATCTTTAACCACTGGGACTGTAACACTCTAGTATTTTCAGATTCTAGGGACTGTGCCACTGCATCATCCTTACACTCAGGTCCAGTACCACTTTCCACTAGGAACTGTCAAACCTAAAGTCTAGTACCACTAATCAGTGGGGACTGTGCCACTTCAGCATACTCTGACTCAGATCCATTACCACTAATCACTGTGGACTCTGCCATAGCAGGATTCTCAGGCTCAGGTCAAGTATGACTAGCCACTGGGGACAGTGCCAATGCAGCATCCTCAGATCCAGATCCAGTACCACTAACCACTGGGGACTGTACCACTGTATCATCCTCAGACTCAGGTCCAGTACCCCTTACCACTGGAGACTATGCCACTGCCTCAGTATCACACAAAGGTATAGTACTACTAACCACTATGGACTGTATCATTCTACCATACTCAGACTCAGCTCCAGTATTACTAACCATTGTTGATTGTGCCACTGCAGCATCCTCTCACTTAAGTAAAGTACCACTGACCTCTGTGGACTGTGACACTGCATCATCTTCACACTCAGGTCCACTACCACTAACACTTGGGGACTGTGCCACTGTATAATTCTATGACTAAACTCCAGTACCACTGTCCACTAGGGATTGTGCTACTGCAGCATCCTCAGACTCTGGTTTCATATCACTAACTACTGGGGACTGTGATACGTCATCATCCTCTGGCTCAGATCCAGTACCATTAACCACTTGGGACTGTGCCACTGAATTAGACTCTGGTCCATTAGCACAAAACACTGGGGACTGTGCCACTGCATCTTCCTTCCACTCAGGTCCAGTACCCCTAACCACTGAGGACTGTACCACTGGGTCATCCTCAGACTCAGATCCAGTACCCCACCAATGGGGACTGGGCCATTGCATCATCATCATCATCACACACAGGTCCAGTACCACTATCCACTAGGGACTGGGCCACTGCAGCATCCTGATACTTTGGTCCAGTAGCACCAACCACTGGGGAATGTGCCACTGCAGCATCCTCACACTCAGGTCCATTACCACTAACCACTGGGGACTGTGCTAGTGCATTATCCTCACACTCAAGTCCTGTACCACTAACTACCGGGGATTGTGCAACTTCATCATCCTCACACTTAGGTCCAGTAGCACTAGCCACTGAGGACTGTGCTACTGCAGAATCCACAGACTCAGGTCCAGAACCATTAATTTCTGGGGACTGTGCAACTGCATCATCCTCAGCCTCAGATCCAGTACCACAAACCACTGGGACTGTGGCACCGCATAATTCTCAAAATAAGGTCCAGTGCCACTAATAACTGGGGACTGTCCAATGCAGCATCCTCAGACTCAGGTCCCCATGGGGACTGTACCACTGCATGCTGCTCACTCTCAGACCAAGTACCTCAAACCATAGGGTATCATGCCTCTGCATTATCCTCAGACTCAGGTATAGTACCACTAACCACTGGGGACTGTGCCACTGCATAATCCTTACACCCAGGTCCAGTACCAGTAATCATTGGGGAATGGGCCAAAGCATTACCCTCAGAGTCAGATCGAGTACCACTAGCGATTGCAGATTGTACCACTGCATCATCCTCAGAATCCAGTCCAGTACTGCTAATGACTGGTGACTGTGCAATGCAGCATCCTCAGATTCAGGTCCAGTACCACTGACCATTGTAGACTTCACACTGAGACTTAGTGCCAGTACTATTGACCACTGTGGACAGTGCCACTGCAGCATCCTCACACTCAGATCAAGTACCAATAACCACTGGGGACTGTGCAAAAGCATTATCCTCACAGTAAGGTCAAGTACAGTACCACTAATCACTGCAGACTGTGCCACTGCATCATCCTGAGAATCCAATCCAGTCAGCTAATTACTGGTGACAGTGCCACTGCATCATCCTCAGTCTCAGGTCCAGTACCACTAATGACTGGGGGCTGTACCACTGAGTTATCTTCTGATTCATGTCCAGTACCACTAACCACTGGGGATTGTGCCTATAGATCGTACTCACACTCAGATCCAGTGCAGCTAATCACTGAGGACTATGCCAATGCATCATCCTTACACTCTGCTCCAGAATCACTATCGACTGGGGAGGATTGAGTTACTCCATCATTCTCAGACTTAGATCCAGTACCACTAAGCACTAGGGACTATGCCACTGCATCATACTTTCACTCGGGTCCAGTACCCCTAACCACAGGGGACTGTACCACTCTACCATGTTCAGACTTAGAACCAGTGCCACTAACCTATGGGTACTGTACCTCTATATCATCCTCAGACTCAGGTTGAGTAACCCTAACCACCTGGGACTGTGCCACTACAGCATCCTCACACTCAGGTCCAGTACCACTGACCACTTCAGACTGTGACACTGCATAATCCTCTATCTCATGTCCAGTACCACTAACACATGGGGACTGTGCCACTGTAACATTCTCTGACTGAAGTTCAGTACCATTATCCACTAGGGACAGTGCCACTGCAGCATCCTCAGAATCTGGTCTTGTACTACTAACCACTGGGAACAGTGCAACAACAGCATCCTTACAATCAGGTCTAGTACCTCTTATCACTGTGGACTGCACCACTGTACCATCCTCAAACTCATATCCAATACATTAACCCCTGGCATCTGTACCACTGTATCACCCTCAGACTCAGGTCCAGTACCCTAAACACTGAGGAGTGTGTCTCTGCATTATCATCATCACACAAATGTCCAGTACTACTATCCACTAGAGACTAAGCCATTGCAGAATCCTCAGACTTTAGTCCAGTACCACTAACCACTGAAAACTGTGCCACTGCAGAATGCTCACACTCAGGTCCAGTACCACTGGCCACTGCAGACACTGATACTGCAACATCCTCACACTCAGTTCAAGTATCACTAACACCTGGAGACTGTGCCACTGTATCATTCCCTGACTAAAGTCCAGTCCCACTATCCACTAGGGATGGTGTCACTGCAGCATCCTCATACTCTGGTCTTGTACCACTAGCTACTGTAGATTGTGCTATTTCATCATCCTCAGACTTAGGTCCAGTACCACTAATCACTGGGGGCTGTGCCACTGCATCATCCTCACACTCAGGTTGAGTACCACTTTCCAGTAGGGACTGTGCCATTACTGCATCCTCACACACAGGGCCACTACCATTAACCACTGGGAACTGTGCAACTGCAGCATCCTCACTCTCAGGTCCAGTACTGCTACCCACTGGGATAGTACCATTGTACCATTTTCAGTCTGACATCTAGTATCACTATACACAGTGGACTGTACCACTGTATCATCCTCAGGCTCAGGTCCAGTACCAGTAACCACTGGTGACTGTGCCACTTCTTCATCCTTACACTTAGGTCAGGTACCACTATCCACTAGGGACTGTGCCACTGTAGCATCCTCAGACTCAAGTCCAGAATCACTAAGAACTGAGAACTGTGCCACTGCATCTTCCTCAGACTCAGGTTCAGTACAACTAAACACTGAGGACTGTGCCACTGCAGCATCCTCAGACTCAGATCCAGTACGACTAGACACTGAGGACTGTTCCAATGCAGCATCCTCACACTCAGATCCAGTATCACAAACCACTGGGGACTGTGCCCCTGCATCATCCTCATGCTTAGGTCCAGTACCACTAGCCTCTGTTGTCTGTGCCACTCCATCATTCTCAGACTTTGATCCAGTACTACTAAGCATCGAGGACTGTGTGACTGCATCATCCTTCCACTCAAGTCCAGTACTACTAACCTCTGGGGACTGTACCACTGTACCATCCTCAGACTCAGATCCAGGACCATTAGCCACTGGAGACTGTACTAAGATATCATCCTCAGACTCAGGTTCAGTGCCCCTAAACACGGGGGACTGTGCCACTGCATAAAGATCAGAAACATGTCCATTACCACTATCCACTAGGGACTGTGCCACTGGAGCATTCTCAGGCTTTGGTCCAGTACCACTAATCACTGGGAACTGTGCCACAGCAGCATCCTCACATTCAGTCCAGAACCTCTAACCACTGTTTACTGTACCACTGTACCAGTCTCAGTCTGTATAGTACTGGGGACTATACAACTGTTTCTTCCTCAGACTCAGTTCCAGTACCCCTAACCACTGGGGACTGTGCAACTGCAGCATCATCACACAAAGGTACAGTACTAATATTCACTAGGGACTGTGCCACTGCAGTATCCTTGGACTTTGGTGCAGTATCACTAACCACAAGGGACTGTGCCACTGCATCATCCTCACACTCAGGTCAAATAACACTAACACCTGTGGACTATGCCACTGTATCATTCTCTGACTAAAGTCCAGTCCAGCTGTCCACTAGTGATGGTGTCACTACAGCATTCTCAGACTATGGTCTCGTACCACTAGCCACTGTGGATTGTGCAACTTCATCATCCTCAGACTCAGGTCCAGTGCCACTAATCACTGGGGACTGTGCCACTGCATCACCCTCACACTCAGGTTGAGTGCCACTTTCCAGTTGGGACTGTGCCACTGCAGCATCCTCACGTGTAGGGCCACTACCACTAACCACTGGGCACTGTGCACTTGCAGCATCCTCACTCTCAGGTTCAGTACTGCTAACCACTGGGACAGAACCACTGTACCATTTTCAGTCTAAGGTCTAGTATCACTATGCACAGGGGACTGTACCACTGTATCATCCTCAGACTCAGGTTCTGTACCCCTAACCACTGGTGACTGTGCCACTGATTTATCCTTATACTCAGGTCAGGTGCCTCTATCGACTAGGGACTGTGCCACTGTAGCATCCTCTGACTCAAGTCCAGAATCACTAAAAACTGAGGACTGTGCCACTGCATCATCCTTAGAGTCAGGTCCAGTACAACTAAACACTGAGGACTCTGCCACAGCAGCATCCTCAGACTCAGGTGCAGTATGACTAGCCACTGGGGACTCTTCCAATGCAGCATCCTCACACCCAGATCCAGTACCACTAACCACTGGAGACTATGCAACTGCATTTTCCTCACACTCAGGTCCAGTACCACTAATCACTGGGGACAGTGGTAGTACATCATCATCACATTCAGGTCCAGTACCACTAACCACTAGGGACTGTGCTACTATATCATCCTCACACTCAGATCCAGTACCACAAACCACTAGGGACTGTGCCACTGCATCATCCTCATGCTTAGGTCCAGTACCACTATCCTCTGTTGTCTGTGCCACTGCATCATTCTCAGACTTAGATCCAGTACCACTAACCACTAGGGACTGTGCTACTATGTCATCTTCACACACAGATCCAGTACCATTAAATACTGGGGACTCTGCCACTGCATCATCCTCACACTTAGGTCCAGTACCACTAACCTCTTGGGCCTGTGCCACTGCATCATTCTCAGACTTAGAGCCAGTACTACTAAGCATTGGGGAGTGTGCGACTGCACCATCCTTCCACTCAGGTCCAGTACCACTAACCACTGAAGTGGGGACTCTACCACTGTACCATCATCAGACTCAGATCCAGGACCAGTAACTACTGGAGACTGTACTACTATATCATCCACAGACTCAGATCCAGTACCCCTAATCACTGGCGACAGTGCCACTGCATCATCATCACACACATGTCCAGTACCACCATCCACTATTGACTGTGCCACTGTAGCATTCTCAGACGTTGGTCCTGTACCACTAATCACTGGGAACTGTGCCACAGCAGCATCCTGACACAGAGGCCAAACCACTAACCACTGTTTACTGTACCACTGTACCATCCTCAGCCTGAGATCCAGTACCACTAACCACTGGGGACAGTACAACTGTATCTTCCTCAGACTCAGTTTCAGTACCACTAATCGCTGGGGACTGTGCCACTGCAGCATCATCACACAAAGGTACAGTACTAATATTCACTAGGGACTGTGTCACTGCAGCATCCTTAGACTTTGGTGCAGTACCACTAACCACAGGGGACTGTGCTACTGCAGCATCCTGACACTTAGGTCCAGTACCACTGGCCACTGGGGACTGTGACACTGCAGTATCCTCACACTCAGGTCCAGTACCACTAACACCTGGGGAGTGTGCCACTGTGATGTTCTCTGACTAAAGTCCAGTACCACTATCCACTAGGAATGGTGCCACTGCAGCATCCTCAGACTCTGGTAATGTACCACTAGCCATTAGAGACTGTCCTATTTCATCATTCACAGACTCTGAATTCGTACCACTAGCCAAATTTGGACTGTGCTACTTCTTCATCTTCAGACTCAGGCCCAGTACATTTAATCATTGGGAACTATGACACTGCTTCAGACTCTGGTACAGTACCACTAGTCATTGGGGAATGTGACATTGCATCATCCTCAATCTCAGGTTGAGTATCGGTATCTACTAGGGACTGTGCCACCTCAGCATCCTTAGACTCTGGTCCAGTACCACTAACCATTGGGGACTTTGTTACTGCATCATTATCACATGCAGGGCCAGTACAACTAACCACTCTGGCCTGTGCAACTTCAGCATCCTCACCTCTAACCACTGGGGTCTGTACCACTGTGCCATCCTCAGATTCAGGTACTGTATCCCTAACCACTGGAGACTGTGCCATGCATCATCTTTACACTTAGGTCCAGTATCACTATCCACTAGGGACTGTGCCACTGTGGCATCCCCAGACTTAAGTCCAGTAGCACTAAGCAGTGGGGACTGTGCCACTGCATCATCCTCAGACTCAGGTCCAGTACGACTAGCCATTATGGTCTCTGTCAATGCAGCACCCTCACACTCAGATCCAGTACCTCCAAACAGTGGGGACTGTGCAACTTCATAATGTTCACACTCAGGTCCAGTGCCATTAATCACTGTGGACTGAGCAAGTGCATTATTTTCAAACTTAGGTCCAGTACTACTAACCACTGTGGACTGTGCTACTGCATCATCTTCACACTCAGGTCCCGTACTACTAACCACTGTTTAATGTGCTACTTCAACATCCACAAACTCAGGTCTACAACCACAAATCATTGGGGACTGTGCCACTGTATCACCCTCAGTCTCAGGTCCAGTATCACTAACCACTGAGGACTGTGCTACTGAAGTAAGCTTACACTCAAGTCCTTTACCACTTACCACTTGGTACTGTGCCACTGCATTGTCCTCAAACTCAGATCCAGCACCCCTAACATATGGGAACTGTGCCACTGCATCATCCTGAAGCTCAGGTCCAGTACGAATAAGAAATGTGGCTGTGACAAAGCATTATCTTCACAGTCAGATAAAGTACCACTAACTACTGCAAACTGTGCCACTCCATCATCTTCAGAATCCTGTCCAGTACAACTAATGACTAGGGAATGTACCACTGCAATATGCTTTCACTCAGATCTGGTATCACTAACCACTGGGGACTGTGCCACTGCAGCATTCTCAGTCTCAGGTTCAGCACCACTAATCATCGGGGACTTTGCAACTGCATTACCTTCAAACTCACAGCCAATACCACAAACCACTGGGGACAGTACCACTGCAGCATCCTAACACTCAGGTCAAATACCACTAACCACTGGGGACTGTGCTACTGCATCATCCTCACACTCAAGTCCAGTACTACTAACCACTGCAGACTGCGTTACTTCAGCATCCACAAACTCAGGTCCGGAACCACAAATCCTTGGAGACACTACCAATTCCAGTACCAATAAGCAATGTGGACTATGAAATAGCATTATCCTCACAGTGAGATCAAGTACCACTAACCACTGCAGAACGTGCCACTGCATCATCCTCATAATCCAGTCCAGTACCTCTAATGACTGGGACTGTGCCACTGCATCATCATCATACTTGCGTCCAGTATCATTAATGATTGGGAGTGTGCCACTGTATTATTCTGTCATTCGGGTCTGGTACTAATAACCACTGGGGACTGTACCACTGCAGCATCCTCAGACTCAGGTCCAGTACAACTAACCACTGGTGATTGTGTAAATTCAGCATTCTCAGACTCAGGTTTAGTACCACTAACCATTGGAGATTGTGCCACTGCATCACCTTCAGTCTCAGGGCCAGTACCACTAACCACTGGAGACAGTGCCACTACAGCATCCTCACACTTAAGTCATGTATCACTAACCACTGGGGACAGTGCCACTGCAGAATTGTCAGTCTCAGGTCCAGTACCACAGTCACTGGGAACTGTGGCACTGCATCATTCTCATTGAGGTCCAGTACCAATATTCAGTGGGGACTGTAAGCTGCAGCATCCTCAGACTCAGGTCCTGAATTACTAACCACTGGGTACTGTGCACTACATTATGCTCACACTCTGGTCCTGTACCTCTTATCACTGTGTACTGTGCCACTGCATCATGCTCACATTAAGAACCAGTACCAGTGCCCACTGGGGACTGTGCCTCTATAGCATCCTCAAACTCAGATACAGTACCACCGAACACTGGGGAATGTGCCACTGCATCACCTTTGGACTCATGACCAGTAAGAATAACCACTGCAGATTGTGGCACTGCAACATCCTCAGACTCAGGTCCAGTACCACTTACCACTGGGGACAGTTCCACTATAGCATCCTCACACTCAATGCCAGTGCCACTAATGACTGGTGTCTGTGCCACTGCATCATCATCATCACACCCAGGGCCAGTACCAGTAACTACTGGGGACTGTGTCACTGTTGCATCCTCAAACTCAGAAGTATTACTACTAACCACTGGGGACTGTGTATATAGATCATCCTCACACTCAGGTCCAGTACAACTAACCACTTGGGACTGTGCCACTGCATCATCCTCACACTCTGATCCAGTACCACTAACCACTGGGGAATGTGCCACTGCATCATCCTCACAGTCTGCTTCAGTGCCACTAACCACTGGGCACTGTGGCGCTGCATCATCCTGATACTCAGGTCCAGTACCCATAACCACTAGAGATTGTGCCACAGCATCAGCCTCACACTCAGATTCAGTACCACTAACTACTGGAGACTGCACCACTGTTTTATCCTCACAGTAAGATCAAGTACCACTAACCACTGAAGACAGTGCCCCTGTATCATCCTCGGACTCCAGTCCAGTACCATTAATGACAGGTGACAGAGCCACTGTATCATCCTCATATGCAGATACAGTACCACTAATGATTGGGGACTGTGCCACTGCATTTATCTCACACTCAGGTCCAGTACCACTAACCACTGGGGACTGTGCCACTGCATCATCTTTGGACTCGGGTCCAGTAAGACTAACCACTGCAGACTGTGGCACTGCAACATCCTCAGACTCAGGTCCAGTACCACTTACCGCTGGGGATAATTCCACTATAGCATCCTCACACTCAATGCCAGTACCACTAATGACTGGTGTCTGTGCCACTGCATTATCATCACACCCAGGGCCAGTACCACTTACTACTGGGGACTGTGCCACTGTTGTATCCTCGAACTCAGACCTATTACCACTAACCACTGGGGACTGTGTATATAGATCATCCTCACACTCAGGTCCAGTACAACTAACCACTTGGGTCTGTGCCACTGCATCATCCTCACACTCTGATCCAGTACCACTAACCACTGGGTAATGTGCCACTGCATCATCCTCACACTCAGGACCAGTACCACTGACCACTGTGGACTGTGACATTGCATCATCCTTACACTCAGGTGCAGTAGCTCTAACACTTCGCGACTGTGCCTCTGTATCATCCTCTGACTGATATTCAGTACCACTATGCACTTGGGAGGTGCCACTATGGCATCCTCAAACTCTGGTCTCATACTACTAGCCACTGGGGACTGTGCTACTTCATCAAAATCAAACACAGGTCCACTGGCATTAACAACTGGGAACTGTGCCACTGCATCAGACTCTGGTCCATCAACACTAATCACTGAAGACTGTGCACTGCATCATACTCACACTCAGGTAAAGTACCACTATCCACTAGGGATTGTGCCATGGCAGCATCCTCACACTGTGGTCCAGTACCACTAACCACTGGGGACTGTGCCACTGCATCATCCTCATGAGCTGGGCCAGTACTACTAACTACTGGGGACTGTATAACTGCAGCATCCTCAGGCTCAGGTCCAGTGCCACTTGTGAATGGGGACTATGCCACTGCATCATCCTCACACTCAGGTCAAGTACCACTATTCACTAGGGATTGTGTCATGGCAGCATCCTCACTGTCAGGTCCAGTACACCTAACCACTGGGGACTATACCACTGTACCATCTTCAGACAGAGGTCTAGTATTACTAAACACTGGGGTCTGTACCACTGTATCATCCTCAGTCTTAGTTCCAGTACCCCTAACCACTGGGGACTGTGCCACTGCATCATTTTTTTTCACTCAGGTCCAGTACCACTGTCCACAAGGGACTGTGCCACTGTAGCATCCTCAGACTCAAGACCAGTACCACTAATCACTGGGGACTGTGCCACTGCACCATTCTCAGACTCAGGTCCAGTACCACTAACCATTGAGGACTGTGCCACTGCAGCATCCTCAGACTCAGATCCAATACCTCTAATCTCTGGGGACTGTACCACTGCAGCATCCTCAGACTCTGGTCCAGTACCACTAAACACTGGGGATTGTCCAAAGGCATTATCCTCACACTCAGTTCCAGTACCACTAATCACTGGGGACTGTGCTAGTGCATTATCCTCACACTCAGTTCCAGTACCACTAAGCACTAAGGACTGTGCTATTTCAGCACCCACAGACTCGGGTCCAGAACAACTAATCACTGGGGACTGTGCACTGCATCATCCTCAGACTCAGGTGCAGTACCATTAACCACTGGGGACTGTCCATTGTAGCATCCTTAGACTCAGATCCTTTATCACTAACCACTGCAGACTGTGCCACTTCATCATCCTCACACTCAGTTCCAGTACCAGTAAGCAATGTGGACTAGGTGATAGCATTATCCTCACAGTGGAATCAAGTACCCACTAATCACTGCGGACTGTGCTGATGCATCATCCTCAGAATCCAGTCCAGTACCACTTATGACTGGCAACTGTGCCACTGCATCATCATCATACTCAAGTCCAGTACCACTAATAACTGGGGAGTGGGCCACTGCATTATCCTTTCAGTCAGGTCTGGTACCAGAAAGCACTGGAGAGAGTGTGCCACTGCAAAACCCTCAGGCTCAGGTCCAGTATCACTGACCACTGGTGACTGTGCCACTGCAGCATTCTCACACTCAGGTCCAGTACAATGAACCATTGGGAATTATGCCATGGCATCACCTTCAGACTCAGGGCCAGTAGCACTAACCACAGGGGACAGTGCCACTGCAGTATCCTCACACTTATGTCAAGTACAACAAACCACTGGGGACAGTGCCACTGCAGGATCATCAGTTGTAGGTCCAGTACCACTATTCACTGGGGACTGTATCACTGTATCATTCTCAGTGAGGTCTAGTACCACTGTCCACTAGGGAGTGTAAATTGCAGCATCCTTAGACTTAGGTCCTGTATTACTAACCACTGGGGACTATGCCACTGCATTATGCTCAGACTCTGGTCCGGAACCTCATATCACTTTGTACTGTGCCACTGCATCATGCTCACATTAAGAGCCAGTACCAGTACCCACTGGGGACTGTGCCTCTGCAGTACCTTCATACTCAAATCTAGTACCACTGAACACTGGGGACTTTGCCAGTACATCATCCTCACACTCAGTTCTAGTACAACAAACCGCTGTGGACTATGCCACTGAATCATCTTCACAGTCTGCTCCAGTACCACTAACCACTGGGCACTGTGCACTGCATCATCCTGACACTCTGGTCCAGTACCCATAACCACTAGAGACTGTGCCACTGCAACAGTCTCATGCTCAGGTTCAATATCACTAGCTACTGGAGACTGTGCCACTGTATTATCCTCTCAGTAAGATCAAGTACAGTACCAGTAACCACTGCAGACAGTGCCCCTGTATCATCCTCGGACTTCAGTCCAGTGCCATTAATGACTGGGGACAGAGCCACGGTAGCATCCTCAGGTGAAGATTTAGTACCACTAATGACAGGGGACTGTGCTACTGCATCATCTTTATGCTCAGGTCCAGTAAGACTAACCAGTGCAGACTGTGCTGCTGCAACATCCTTACACTCAGGTCCAGTAGCACTAATCACTGTGGACTGTGCTATTGCAGCATCCTCAGACTCAGGTCCAGTACCATTAATCACAGTGATTGTGCCACTGCAGCATCCTCAGACTCAGATCCAATATCAATAACCATTGGGGACAGTGCCATTATAGCATCTTCACACTCAGTGCTAGTGCCACTAATGACTGGGGTCTTTGCCACTGCATCATCATCACACCCAGGGCCAGTACCACTAACCACTGGGGACTGTGCCACTGCTGCATCCTCAAACTCAGACCCATTACAACTAACCACCAGGAACTGTGCAAATAGATCATCCTCACTCTCATGTACAGTACAGCTAATCACTTTGGACTATGCCACTGCATCATCCTCACACTCTGATCCAGTACCACTAACCATCGGGAATGTGCCACTGCATCATCCTCACACTTAGATCCAGTACCACTAATCACTAGGGACTGTGATGTTGCAGCATCCACAGACTCAGGTCCAGAACCACTAATCATTGGGGACTGTGCACTGCATAATCCTCAGACTCAGGTGCAGTACAGCTAACTACTGGGTACTGTGGCACTGCATCATTGTCACACTGAGGTCCATTACCACTAACCACTGGGGACAGTCCACTGCAGCATCCTCACACTCAGATCTGGTACTCCTAATCACTGTGTACCATGCCACTGCATCATCCTCAGACTCAGGTCCAGTACCACAAACTGCTGGGGACTTTGCCACTGCATCATCATTACACTCAGTTCCAGTACCAATAAGCAATGTGGACTATGAAATAGCATTATCCTCACAGTGAGATCAAGTACCACTAACCACTGCAGACTTTGCCACTGCGTCAACATCAGAATCCAGTCCAGTACCATTAATGACTAGTGACTGTGCCACTGCATCATCATCTCACTCAGGTCTGGTACCAATAACTACTGGGGACTGTGCCACTGCAGCATCCTCAGACTCAGGTCCAGTACCACAAACCAACAGTGATTGTACCACTGCATCAACTTCAGATTCAGGGCCAGTACCACTAATCACTGGGGGCAGTACCACTGCAGCATTCTCACACTTAGGTCATGTACCTCTAACCACTGGGGACAGTGCCACTGCAGGATTGTCAGTCTCAGGTCCAGTACCACAATCACTGGAGACTGTGGCACTGCATCATTCTCACTGAGGTCCAGTAACAATATACACTGGGGACTGTAAACTTCAGCATCCTCAGACTCATGTCCTGTATTACTAACCACTGGAGACTGTGCCACTGCATCATGCTCACATTAAGAGCCAGTACCCGTAACCACTGGGAACTGTGCCTCTGCAGCATCCTCAGACTCAGATACAGTACCACTGAACACTGGGGTCTTTGCCTGTACATCATCCTCACACTTAGGTCTAGTACAATAAACCACTGCTGACTATTCCACTGCATCATCCTCACAGTCTGCTCCAGTACCACTAACCACTGGGCACTGTACCACTGCATCATCCTGGCACTCAGGTTCAGTACCCATAACCACTAGAGACTGTGTCACTGCATCAGCCTCACACTCAGGTTCAGTACCACTAACTACTAGAGACTGTGAAACTGTTTTATCCTCACAGTAAGATCAAGTACCACTAACCACTGCAGAGAGTGCCCCTGTATCATCCTCAGGCTCCAGTTCTATGCCATTAATACCAGAGGACAGAGCCACTGCATCATTCTTATATGCAGGTACAGTACCACTAATGATTGGGGACTGTGCCACTGCATTTTTCTCACACTCGAGTCCAGTACCACTAACCACTGGGGACTGTGCCACTGCATCATTTTTACACTCAGGTCCAGTAAGGCTAGCCACTGCAGACTGTGCTGCTGCAACATCCTCAGACTCAGGTCCAGTACCACTAACCACTGGGGACAGTTCCATTATAGCATCCTCACACTCAGTGCCAGTACCACTAATGACTGGTGTCTGGGCCACTGCATCATCATCACACCCAGGGCCAGTACCACTGACCACTGGGGACTGTGCCACTACTGCATCCTCAAACTCAGAGCCATTGCCACTAACCACTGGGGAATGTGCCACTGCATCATTCTCACACTCAGGCCCAGTACCTCTAACCTCTGGGGACTGTGCCACTGCATCATTCTCAGACTGAGGTTCAGTACCACTAAGCACTGGGGACTGTGCCACTGCATTATCCTTACACTCAGGTTCAGTATCACTATTGATTGGGGACTGTGCCACTGAATCATCCTTACACTCAGGTCCAGTACCACTAACCACTGGGGACTGTGAAACTGCATCATCTTCAGACTCTGGTTTCATACCACTAGCCACTGGGGACTGTGCCACTTCATCATTCTCAGACTCAGGTCCAGTACCATTAATCAATGTGGACTCTGCCACTGTATCCTCACACTCAGGTCCAGTAGCATTAATCACTGGGGATTGTGCCACTGCATCAGACTCAGGTCCAGTACCACTAATCACTGGAGACTGTGCCACTGCATCATCCCTACACTCAGAACCAGTACCACTGACCACTGTTGACTGTGTCACTTCAGCATCCTCACTCTCACCTCACTCTCAGGTCCAATTTCTCTAATAACTTGGGACTGTAGCACTGTACCATCCTCACACTCAGGTCCAGTATCACTAACCACTGGGGACTGTGCCACTGCATCATGTTCACACTCAGGTCCAGTACCACTATCCACAAGTAACTATGCCACTGTAACATCCTCATACTCAAGTCCAGTACCACTAATCACTCAGTACTGTGCCACTGCAACATCCTCAGACTCAGGTCTTTTACCACTAAACACTGAGAACTGTTACACTTCGTCATCAGACTCAGGTTCAGTACCACTTATCACTGAGGACTCTGCCACTGCATCGTCCTCATACTCAGGTCCAGTACCTCTAATCGCTAGGGACTGTTTTTGATAGTTTTCAAGTGGCAACATGTTTACTCAATGGTGTTGATAGGGTTTAGGCTCTGGCTGCCACCTTCCTCAGCTAAGAGATCATTCAAATCAAGTGATATAAGCATTTTTATGTTTGCTTGCACGCATATGCAAGAAACATAGTGCCTTCATCGGAGATTTCGGAGGTGTGTCACCAACCTCCAATTCAGGCACTATGCTGGCAGGTGCAGCCCCTGTAAGCCAATGAATTTTGGAGCTGTCTATGATGCGCTTCAAAATGCAGTGGCATACAGTTGAAAGGGGGAGCTACGCTTGAGTGAGCAGCGATAAGAAGCTGCTCACGCGCAGCTCCCCCCAGCCGCAGGCGTGCGTGCCCCCACACGCAGCGTATAGCCGACGGGGTGCCCAATCCCCGTCAGCTGAACTGCATCTGTCTCCTCCCCCTTCCCTCCCAGTAGTTGATGCCACGCTGGGAGCCCACCCCAGCGTGGCAATCCATCATGTTGCCGATGGGGTGCCAGCTCCCATCGGCTGAATCGCCCCAAAGTCCTTGTGCTGCTGGGAGCCCACCCCAGCATGGCAAGCGTCCACGATGTCTTTTTTTTTGTTTTAACCTGTAAAACAAAACGGTCTCTGCTGCTCCCGAACCCCTCCCACAACCCGCACCCACCCACTGCATACCCAGCCTCCCCACACCCCCCTCACCCCATACTTACCTCCAGACTCTGGTGCGATGATCTTCGGTGGACTGAGAACACGTCTGCACTCTTCAAAGCCGACCGCGAACTGAGGAAATGCCGGTAAGCTGTATAATGGGCTAGATAAGAGGGGTTCAACTTTAGTGCATATCTCAGGCATTTTTGGGAACTTTTGCACAAAATTTTCAACATGGGGTTTTTGGGACCCCTTCTCATGACTGATGTCACTGTCATGGCGTTATTCGGGCTCGAAGGGTGATTTCGCGCAGTGACTGCGCAGTGACTGCAAAATCATCCTTCAGGACTGAATACCACCATGACAGTGACATCATTCATGAGAATGTGGCCCAAAACCCCCATGTTGAAAATTTGGTGCCAAAATTCCAAAAAATGACTGTTTAACGAGCGTGCGTTGAGCAGTTCCTACGCAGGCTCGTAAGTTCGCGAAATTTCAATATTTTCACTCCAGATTTTCAACATTGCCATTTCACCACACTGTCTTATGAGTAGTACAGCTGTCATTTTTCACATCTCACCCAAAATGTGTTTCCACCCTTGTAGCACAGAATGGCACAGTCGGTGTGCGAAATCAATGTACGGGACAAATTAAGAAAATCACAGTGACACAGTTCATGAGCAGAGGTCTTGAAATGGCTATGTTGAAAATTTGGTGAAAAAATTCCTAAAATGACTGTTTTATGAGCGTAAGTGCTATGCAATTCCCACGCACGCTCATGGTTTGCGATTTTCAATATTTCCACTCCATTTTCAACATTGCCATTTTTCCACACCTTCTTATGAGTAGTACAGCTGTCATTTTTCACATCTCACCCAAAACGTGTTTCCACCCATGTAGCATAATGGCGCAGGTCTTGCAGCGAATCCTCAGTGTATGGGACACATTAAGAAAATCAAAGTGTCACTGTTCATGAGCAGAGATCTTAAAATGGCAATGTTGAAAATTTGGTGACAGAATTCCTAAAATGACTGTTTTATTTAGTGTGCGTTGCATGTTCCCATGCACGCCAGAGGTTTGTTAATCTTTCAATATTTCCACCCAGATTTCCAACATTGCCATTTTTCAATAATCTCCTTATGAGCAGTACAGCTGTCATTTTTCACATCCTGCCCAAAACATGTTTCCGCCCATGTAGCACACAATGGCGCAGTTGGTGTGCAAACTCAATGTATGGGACACATTAACAAAACCACAGTGACACTGTTCATGAGCAGAGGTCTTAAAATGGCTATGTTGAAAACTTGGTGAAAAAATGCCTAAAAATGACTTTTACGAGCGTGTGTTGCACAGTTCCTATGCATGCTTGTAAGTTTGCAAATTTAATATTTTCACTCTAGATTTTCAACATGTCCATTTTATTAAACTTCCTTATGAACAGTCCAGCTGCAATTTTTCATATGTCACCCAAAATGTGTTATCAGGACATGTAGCATAATGGTGCTGTTGGTGTGTGAAAGCAATGTTTAGGACAGATTAAGAAAATCACAGTTACACTGTTCATGAGCAGAGGTCTTAAAATGGCTATGTTGAAAATTTGGTGACAAAAGTCCATAAAATGATTGTGTTATGAGTGAGCATTGTGCAGTTTCCACGCATCCTCGTTAGTTCATGACTTAGTAATATTTTCAGTCCAGATTTTCACTAGTGGCATTTTTCAACACTTCCTTATGAACAGTACAGCTGCCATTTTTCACAGCATGGCCGAAGTGTGTTTTCACACTTTCAGTGCAGAGATGGTGGTCGCTGTGGGAAATCATTGTTCGGCGCAGATAAAGAAAATCACAGTGACACTGTTCATGATCGGAGGCACCAAAATGCCTGAGTTGACAATCTGCTATAAAATATCCCCAACCTACTTACAGTGGTGTGAAAAAGTATTTGCCCCCTTCCTGATTTTCTCTATTATTGCATATTTGTCACACTGGATGTTTTCAGGTCTTTAGACAAAATGTAATATTAGATAAAGGGAACCTGAGTGAACAAATAACACTTGTTTTTTTTTATTTCACTTATTTAATGAAAAAAAGTTAACCAACACCAATTGGCACTGTGTGAAAAAGTAATTGCCCCCTTACACTTAATAACTGGTTACGCCACATTTAGCTGCAATGACTGCAACCAAACACTTCCTATAATTCAATATCAGTCTTTCACATCGCTGTGGAGGAATTTTAACCCACTCTTCCTCGCAGAACTGCTTTAATTCAGTAACATTTGGTAGGTTTTCGAGCATGAACTGCTCGTTTCAGGTCCTGCCACAGCATCTCTATTGGGTTTAAGTCTGGACTTTGACTAGGCCACTCCAAAACTTTAATTTTACTTCTTTTTCACCATTCTGATGTGGACTTGCTTTTGTGTTTTGGATCATTGTCTTGCTGCATGACCCAACTACGCTTCAGCTTCAGCTGACGGAAGGATGACTGGACATTCTCCTTAAGAATTTTCTGGCACAGAGCAGAATTCATAGTTTCTTTAATTATGGCAAGTCATCCAGGTCCTTAGGCAGCAAAGCATCCCCACACCATCACACTACCACCACCATGGTTGACTGTTGGTATGGTGTTCTTACTGTGGAATGCTGTGTTTGCTTTACGCGAGACATTATGGGATCCATGTTGTCCAAAAAGTTCCACTTTGGACTCATCTGTCCATAGAACATTTTCCCAAAAGGCTTGTGGATCATCCAGGTGCTTCTTGGCAAATGAGAGACGAGCATTTATGTCCTTCTTGGTTAGCAGTGGTTTCCGCCTTGCTACTCTCACATGAAGCCCATTTTTGCCCAGTCTCTTTCTGATTGTGGAGTCATGAACACTGACCTTAGCTGAGGCAAGAGAAGCCTGCAGTTCTTTGGATGTTGTTTTAGGATCCTTTGAGACTTCTTGGATGATTTTACACTACGTCCTTGGAGTAATTTTGGCAGGCCGCCCACTCCTGGGAAGGTTCACTACTGTTCCAAGTGTTCTCCATTTGGAGATTATGGCTCTCACTGTGGTTTGATGGAGTCCCAGAGCCTTAGAAATAGCTTTGTAACCCTTTCCAGACTGATAGAGGGCAACAAAATGTTTTTCTGATCTTTTCAGGAACTTCCTTTGATCATGGCATAATGTGCTTGTTGAATCTTTGTCCTGGCAATGTGACTCTGATGGTAAGGGCCAAAATAAGTGAGGTTTATATTAAGAAGGGCTGGCTGTAATCAAGCCTGGCTGTGTTCAATCAGCTGACTCTAATTATCCCTTTAATTGGGTTGATTTAACTAGGGGGCAATTACTTTTTCACACAGTGCCAGTTGGTGTTGGTTAACTTTTTTCATTAAATAAATGAAATAAGTAAAAAAAAAAGTGTTATTTGTCCACTCAGGTTCCCTTTATCTAATATTATATTTTGTCTAAAGACCTGAAAACATCCAGTGTGACAAATATGCAATAATAGAGAAAATCAGGAAGGGGGCAAATACTTTTTCACGCCACTGTATATAACGGGTGTGCATTGCACAGTTTCTATGTACGCTTCTGACTTCACCATTTTTTTAAATATTTTTACTACACATTTGCAACATAGTCATTTTTACACCTCCCCATGAAAGAGTACAGCTGTCATTTTTTACAGCCTGTTCAGAATATTTTTACACCTGTGGTGCTAAATCCTGTAGTCACTGTGCATAAGCAGCTTTCCGCTACCAAACTGATATTCCCCCTGTTCATGAGGTGGGGTCACAAAACAAACATGTTGAAAATTTGGAGTTAAAATACCAACGAATGCCTGAGATATTAGGCTTTTCAACTAAATCGCCCAACCCTATAGAGAATGACAGGAATCAGGGGTGTGACTTAGGATTCTTGCCTGTGATGCTCATACCATTCCACAACCTGCAGTCACTGAGAGGCATCGAGGTATGCCTTGGACTCTTCAGCCCCAAACTTCACCCAATTCTCCTATATCGCACCCATCTCACCGTATTTCCTAATGAAATGGGGTGCGCATAAGGGCCAAAGACCCCAAGGAACATGTCACACTTGTCAGTCTCTGCAGAGTGGGGTGTGGTGAAATGGTGTGGCCGTTATGCCTGATGACCCAAATGCACACCCTGATGCCTGTCACTCTCTGCAGGGTGGTGTTGGGGTTGGCTTCAGTTCAATACTTCACTGCCATTCCTATTATGCAGCTCTGTAACTTCTACACTACCACTGCCAATGCCAGTAAGCAAACATTCGGCATTGACAAATGCTTGTTAATCCCTGCCACTGCCATTACACACAGGTGATGTATTACGTTCTCCTGCATCCATGCAACACACTCATCTACCTTAACAGGTGATCAACACTGCTGCCTTTTGTGGCTTTCCACCCTGTCTGCAGTTTCCTTTCTCTCTACCACTCATTCTAACATGGTAATGTTTAGCAGTAGTAGCTTGAATAATTATAAAAATAGTATAATAGTGATAATCAAAGAAAAATTTCAAAATGACAAGAATGGGTTAAAGTATTATGAAAAATAATAATCAGACATATTGACAATTATCTGCTGGAGCCCTGGACAAATGTTAGTATTTTATCAATACTGGAATACTAAGAGTGTACAGAAATTACAAATGGGAAAACAAATGGGAACTTGAAAACAAATGGGAAATTAGATTTTCAGGACTGAGAAAAAAGAATTGTCTGAGAGTGACAGTGAAAACTGAAAAATGTACTGAAAGTTTCTGAAACCATAGCTTTTGCAGGCTGCAGACAAAAGACTTCGCACCCCCACTATACACATCACTAGCCCAGCAAATCAGCACCAGCCCAGAAAGAGAAAGGAACTACATTAACTACTCTGTAGGTAGCCACATTCAGAATTAAGTCTGCAGATGCAGAACACCAAGTGAAGTATGTTTTTTTATGTTGCTTGCGCTCATGCACAAGAAACATATTGCAGCAGCTTGCTGCAGAAGCAGTTTGTGGAGGAACGGCACTATTGTGGCCAATGCCCCCACTGCCTTTGGAGGCTTGGCCCACGTTCCCCAATGGGGTGGCATGCTACTGCTGACACTAGTTCAGCCAGCATGCCACCACCTTGAAACATTTTAACCACTGAGGACTGTGCCAGTGCAGTATCCTCACATTCAGGGCAGTACCACTAACCACTGGGGACTGTGTCACTGCAGTATCCTCAGGCACGTGTCCAGTGCACTAACCACTGGGGACTTTGCCACTGCAGCATCCTCAGACTCAGGTCCAGTACCCATAACCACTAGGGACTGTTTTCTATATTTTTCAACTCCACCATGTTTACTCACTGGTGTTGATAGGGTTTAGGACATTTTAAATAACAGATCTTGGCCATGGCTGCCACCTACTTCAGCTAAGAGAGCATTCAAATCAAGTGATGTAAGCATGTTTAATCCCTGCCACTGCTATTATACACAGATGATGTATTACTTTCTCATGCATCCATGCAATACGGTCGTCCGCCTTAACAGGTGATCAGCACTGCTGCCTTTTGTGGCTTTCCACCCTGTCTACCCTTTCCTTTCCCTCTACCACTCATTCTAACGTGGTAATGTTTAGCAGTAGTAGTGGCTTGAATAATGATAAAAATATTGCAAATAGTACAATAGTGGCAATCAAAAAAGTAAAAATGACAAGAATGGGTTAAAGTATTATGAAAAATAATAATCAGACATATTAACAATTACCTGCCGGAGCCCTGGCCAAATGTTAGTATTTTATCAATACTGGAACACTAAGAGTGTACAGAAATTATGGCACTTGAGAACAAATGGGAAATGAGATTTTCAGGACTGAGAAAAAAGAATTGTCTGAGAGTGACACTGAAAACTGAAAATGTATGGAACGTTTCTGAAACTACAACTGTTGCAGGCTGCAAACAAAAGCCTTCCCACCCCCACACCATACACAGCACTAGTCCAGGAAAGCAGCACCAGCACAGAAAAAGAAAGGAACTACATTAACTAATCTGTAGGCAGACACATTCAGAATTAAGTCTACAGATGCAGAACACATAGAAACATAGACTTTGATGGCAGATAAGGACCGTTTGACCCACCTAGTCTGCCCAATCCCTTCCTACAGGATAAACTGCAGATCCTAATTAACCAACAGCCTATTTCTTACTACCCCCCCAAGAATTGCCTTATGTCTGTCCCATGCATTCTTGAATTTTCCCACAATTTTAGACCCCACAGCCTCCTCAGGAAGGCTGTTCCATGCATCCACCACCAAAAATACTTCCTCATATTGCCCCTGAGACGTCTTTCTGATTGTATCCCCTTGTTCTTGCACATCTCTTTTTCTGAAAGATGCTACCCTCTTGGAAAATCATCTCTGACGGTGAAAAGTGGCAGCTATTTCACTACGCACTCTCAGTTTTGAGGAGGAGAATTTGAGAAGCAGGGGAGCAGTGTTTATAATTTATTTAGAAAAGGTATGATGTTGTTGCCTGTATCTGCTCCCTTTCCAGTCCATCTTATTGTGTAAGCTGCTGGTGTGGTGTTTTCTCTTCTCTGCTGTGTTTTGTTTTTTCAGGATGAATAGTGTCTCTACCCCCACCCAGTTCTGATTTGTACCCTCTGTGAGAACTATATAGTCCGGAGAGGAGAAGCTGGAGAGTTACCAGCTGTTTTGTGTTGAAATTCTACTAAACTGAGGAAAAGGGGATTATTAATCCGTCCCAGCGATTTTTACGCAGCAGCCAGTCAGATCATTGAGAAGAAGAAAGCTAAACATCACCACCTTTATGATTAGTGGAGTCCATCATCTGAACCCTATATGTGTCTACAATCTGTTAAAAACTGATAAAAGTTAAGTGATTTTGTATACAGACTGACACAGACTGATACAGTTCTGAAATTTTATTTTTATATCTTCGCTTTAAGAAAAGGTTTTTAAGGCTGTAGAATGTGTTTTAGAAATCACTTATAAATTGGTAGTGATTTTAGGCTTTGATTCTATATATATATTTTTTATTTTCCTTTTTGTTTGTAATTCCTGCCATGTGCTGATGAGGGGAGGTTCCATAGAGGTATAAAAGAACATGCGCGTCCCGCAGTAATTCATTCATTTATCTGCCTGTATCGAAGAGTGTGCCTTGTTCTTCATGCTGTTTTGTACTGCTCCTTGCTGCTTTGTGGTTTCTTGCTCCATTTTAAATGCTTTGAGTCTCAATTGTTAAATTTGTGACTACAACCGCAACTATAACTGCGCTGATTAAGCTGTTCCATGCCGTCATTGTATTTTTTGGTTTCGAGTTCCCATCTTTATGTATTGAAAGTGTGAGTGCATTCTTCAAGGTGATCTACCTTGTTTGGGGAAGGAAAGCTTACATCTAAGTGCAAGAGTAAGTGTTTTATTTACATTATCCATTTTATTTACTCTATTGTTGACATATGTTAGCATAAAGTGTTATTTTCTAATGCCTATTGTTTATTGTTTTATCTCCCCTTTTGCTTTAAATTTTTAGAATGGATTTAGAGGTTTAGAGGGTCATTTTCATTGATATTTTTATTATATTGGCAGATATCATTGTGTCATTGCACATATTCCTTTTGTGACCCTGTGGTTTTTGTAGTTTTTTTACCCACATCTTAGTTTGTTTTTATTTCATTGTTAATTGCTATCTGATTGTTAACCGATTGATTCTTGTTTTTTTGGGGAAATTCTTAATTCTTATAAGTTTTATTTCCCCCTTTGTTTTAATGTGTTTAACACTCAGGGAAAACTACTATCAGAATTACTATCAAACAAGCAACCCAGTGAATTGCAGCATTAAGTGGATAATTGGATACCATCTAGTGTGTTTAACATTTGGGGAAAATCACTATCCAAATTACCATTCAGTAAGCAACTTTGTGAATTGCAATGCCAAGTGGATAATTGGATACCATCTCTGCTGTGTCTCCATTTTGGATTTGTCGAACATATGAATATACGATTACTTGACTTCCTGATTGCTTGGTTATTTGATTTATTTTATTATTAAGTAATTATTTGGTTATTTTATTTCTTGGATCTCCGGATGTTTGGACTTTATTTTACATTGGTTGTTGCTGATATCTCTCTGAAGTTCTTATAAAAACCTCCAACCCAAACAAGACTGAGAACAAAGTTTTGAGATCCATAAGGGTGTGAAGAACGAGAAGATTTGTATTTTTGTTTTAGATATTTCTGTTTAGTTTATTTAGATTCCTTTTTTTTTGTGTGAGGATATTGTTATTTTTTTGTTTGTTATCTGCTGTCAGAAGCTTAAAAAAGGGGGGGCAAAGTTAAAATGAAGAAGGTTCTGAAATCCTATGGTAAAAAGGGGCCTAATAAAAGGATAAAGGGATTGAAACTAGTGGAGAAGGTCCCAATAGGGCTAAATAAAAAAATAACACCATTTTTTAAATCACCAATTAATCAGATAGAGTTAAGAAATAATACAATAAAAAAACCCTTTGCTCCTAAAGTGACTTCATCTCCAGTAGGGTCTGGATCTCAAGAGTCCCAGATATCTATGCATCCATTGTTAAGAAAAATCAGAAGCTTAGAAGAAATCTCTGAGAATTATACAAATCAAAATCAACCATGCTTGAGAGGTGAAGTAATAGGGAGATCATTAGATAGTATATCAGAGAATCAGTGTGTGAAGAATTTATCAGTTGCAGCTCCTGAACTATATTTGTCTGAACTTATAGGGGGAGGCCTTAATTATGTGTCAAAAAAGATCCAGAATTGGGATAATTGTCAAACCCCAGTTTTGAATGATGGCAATAAATTAAAAAGTATCTCTGATGAAGTAAGATCTGTAAAACCAATCTCAAAGTGCTGGGAAATTATTAAAGGAGATTAAAGTATTAATCTACCTGACTTACAACTTACAAAAGTAGATCTTTTTTAAAAGATTTTTATTCTTTTCTGTCTCCTTTTACCCAGCTTGGTAATGTAGATGGGAAATTAATAACTGATAATATAAAGAAATCCTCGTTGCTGTGTGAAAGTGGGCATAGCTACACACATTTGAAAGACAGAGATAAAGTTCCTTATTGTGGTAAAAATGATGAGTTCATTGGCGCCAAAAATGGAAATTTAATATCTAAATTAAATTATCTAAAAAATAGATCAATTTTGGTAATTTCCAGCTTTTGGAATCGGTAACTATTGTTAGGACACTTGTAGACGTCTATATTTCTGATAAAGAAAATTGTAGCTGTCACAGAGCCGTTATGAAAACAAAGGCTGCAGCAACAGAAACAGCCATAGAAATAGAAATAGAAACAGAAATAAAAAATGTAGCTCCAAATCAATTTAACCTTAATAAATTCCCAAAAGCTAAGATCAACAAAGGGAAAATTGATAAGGACAATAAACCAGAAACTCAAATGGAGCGGAGTATAAAATCAATTACTGACTCAATCCTGAAAAAAGAGGTTGAAGAAATCAACTTATTGATAAGGGATCTCAAGGAAAGGAAAATGCAATTAAAGGAAAAGGCTAGGAGGTCTGGCTATGGAAACAATAAAATATATTATTTAGGAAGTAAAAAAAAAATACCATGAGGGAAGTTTGTCCCAAGGATTTATCTAAAAAAAAAAGGCAATACAAATCAAACAGATATTGTAACCATAGCCAAACACAAGACTCAGATGTCACAGAAGAATGCTGAGATTGACAAAAAACCAAAATGCGTGGAGTGCATTTTAGAAATCTAAGTAACACAATTATTGGACCAGAAAAAGGGTTAAGGCTAACTTACTAGAAACAAATGAGGGAAAGAAAGAATCACTGATCATGACAGGAGATCTATTACCTACTCTATTTATAAAAGGACTTCCTAAAGTTAAATCAGAAAATAATTATATCCTTAAGCTCACAATTTACAATTTGTTTAAAGGTTCATGGGGAACAAATTTAGCTGGCAGGATATCAAACCTGTCTATAGGTATCTTGCTAGTCCTTATTAAGGTTGGGTCTGTGTGGTTCTCAATGTAGCTAAAAGGAGAAAACTAATGGATATGAAAGGAAAATTCTTGGCTGTTGGATTATATTTGGATGCAGCAATGACATTGATCTCAGACAAAGATTTAGATATAGAAACATCTAAAAACTGTGTAGATAAGAATGGTGGATTTGGTGGTTCACATTGCCTGAAACAGCCTCGGATAACTGCTTATATGATGCCAAATGAAATTGTTCATAGCCTAAAGGGGGACAAAGAAGAAATGGTAATGATAAGAGGTAGAAAACAACTTGGTGTAAGAATAAATAGTAGTGTAATCTTAGAGGATGAGGTCTCCGTGGAAACTTCTATTTCTTCAGATAACAGCGATACTATAATCAGTATTGAAAGTCTAGCCTCAACTATAAGCAGTTTTGCTGAAACAAATTGATCGCATATTAGAGGGAAGTTAAGGAATAAGATTACCTTTCTTAGTTGGAATATAGCAGGATTGAAGAGTAAGTTGTTAGATAAAGATTGTATAAGATGGTTAAAACAATTTTCCATTATACTGCTTCAAGAGACATGGATGCAAAACTCTAATGAACAAATAATAGTAGGGTTTAATATTTGGTCTTCCCCTGCTTACAGGGAAAAAAAATTGGACGGATAAAAGGAGGTCTGCTTATTCTGATAGATATTAGTCTAAATTATAAGTTGATTGAGGTTGGCTCTTATAATAATGTTTTTAATTATCTAGTGATTGCAGATGATAGTGATATTTTGATACTGTTTAATGTGTATATTCCCCTGGTCTTAAACTGTCTGATTTTCAGAAAGTGACTAAAATGTTAGAGGATAGTTTGGAGTCTACAAAATTTAGATTTCCAGGGAGTAAGTTATTATTTGCAGGGGATTTTAATGCCCATATTGGAGATCGATTAGAGGAAAAAAATAGAATGGGGATTAGATGATGTTTTTAACATTCCTATAAGGGACTCAAAAGATAAGAGGGTAACGATCCAAGGAAAATCTATCTTACAACTCTTTGATAAGTTTTGTCTAAGAGTCATGAATGGGCGCACTAGGGGAGATTGGCAGAGACAATATACTTTTCCCA
The DNA here is from genome assembly GCA_016271365.2 of Neoceratodus forsteri. Lineage (NCBI taxonomy): Eukaryota > Metazoa > Chordata > Ceratodontiformes > Ceratodontidae > Neoceratodus > Neoceratodus forsteri. The sequence goes on from CM028137.1 coordinate 50,466,035, forward strand.
CAAGAAAAGGTGGAGCTGTACTAGATTTATCTGTTATAGAGCCAAGTGAAAAAAGAATGGTTAAAAAATTTGAAGTATTAAAAATGTGGGACAGTGATCATTTTACAGTATTGTACACACTGTATAGAGCCTTCAGAATTAGAAAAATAAATACTAAGGAGGAAATTATAGCAGATCAACATATGTGCATTAAGTATGGGAAAAAAATCCAATGGAATGAGTTTTCTAAGGTAACTCTAGAGGATCAAGTTATGAGAGAGAAACTACAATATAATATAAGTAGTATTTTAGGGTTTCATAAGGGAGAAGGAGAGGATATAATAAAAAGATTTGATGTGTTACTTAAGACTTGTCAGGATGAATTAGGTGCTTATGAGAGACCAACAATAAGTTATATGATTAATACTGAGAAACCATGGTTTGATATTGAATGTTATAATCGTAGAAAAGAAATTTAAAAAGTTGGGAAAATTAGATCAAGTCTGCCTTCTGGCCCAGTACTGGGAGCATTAAAAAAATTGAGAAATGAATATAGGAAGCTATTAGTCCATAAAAAGAAAATATATAAAATAAAACTGTGGGAACAATTTCAAGATTGTATATCTAGGAAAGACTTTAGGGCCTTTTAGAATATGGTGACCATCGGTTATAATGACAATGATGTAAGTTATAATATGTTTGGATTAATCAGTGCTGAGAAATAGGTCTCTCATTTTAATGAAGTATATAAGAATACGAGTGATGTTCTAGGTAGCATCATAAAATTTTAAGTTTGGTAAATCTTTTGTAGAAGAAATTTTTTTTTTGTTCTCTGTGAAGGAGGTTGAAATGGCCATTTGAGCTCAAAAAAGAAATAAGGCAGCCGGGGTTGATGGCCTTCCGCCAAGATTTTTTTACATAACCCAGAATTTTGGGCTAGTATTCTTACCCCAGTTTTTTGCGCAATTTGTTCCCAGTTGAAACTTCCATTGTACTGGAATAAAGGTATTATTGTCCCATTGTATAAAAAAAGGGGACAAAGAAGATACCAAAAATTATAGGCCTATTACGCTTCTCCCTGTAGTTCAAAAAGTGTTTGCTAGATTAATCCTTTCAAGATTGGAGTTATGGGTTGTAGAAAGAAAGCTGCTTTCTAAATTTCAATGTGGATATAAAAGAAAATGTAGCTCTTTGGATTTTTTATTTATTTTGAATTATTTAGTAGATAAGTATGTTCATTACAAAAAGGGCCCCCTCTATTTGGCTTTTTTAGACATACAAGCTGCCTTTGATTCAGTGAATAGATGGAAACTGTGGGATATACTGGCAAAATTTAATATCACCCCTCATTTGTTATCCATCTTAAAACTTCTGCATCGAGATACAGTTGCAATGGTACAATTTGGGAGAGATGGTGCCTTGTCTAAAGAAATATCTATAACTAATGGAATAAAGCAAGGTTGCTTACTAGCACCTATTTTATTCAGTTTGTATATAGAAACACTTATTATTAACCCTTAGGCTGATGGAAGATTTAGAACGCATAGGTTTTTAGGACAAGATATCTTGTCGGCGGCAGCCTAAGGGTTAATATCTCAAGAATAGATACGTTTGCCCCTACTATAAATAATGAAAAAATTCAGATACTACTTTATACTGATGACGTAATTATTATTTCCCAGACACCACTAGGTCTTAAACGAGGTTTAATTAATATTATGGATTCATTATCTGATTTAGATCTTGAGTTAAATATAGAGAACTCCAAAGTTCTAATATTGGAAAAACCTAAACTGAAGAAAGATTTTTGGAATATCACTGGGAATAAATTTGAAGTGGTCCAAGAATTTCATTATCTTGGAATAAAAATTGATTCCAAGTGGTCATGGAAGCCTCTTTTTTCGGATCTTAAAAATAACTCATATAAATTGATAGGAGCCATAAGAAATTTTGCAAATAAATTTGCAAATAATTCTTTTCTGGCCCTTAAAAGAACTTTTGATGCCAAATTATTGTCTCAAACACTCTATGGTTCTGAAATTTGGGGTTTATCTCTGCTTCTGAGGAAGTTAAATATTGAATGTATTCAAAATCAGTTTTTGAAAATAACTTTAAATTTAGCACAAGATACTCCTTCTTTTATCAGACTTGAGTCAGGCTTGCTTTCTATTAACACTAAAATATTGTTAAGGGTGATAAATTATTGGGGTAAGATAATTCAAATGGATAATGAAAGATTACCCAAAATGTGTAGGTTAGAATTCAATAAAAATCTATGTGATTTGGATCTGAGAAATTGTTGTTTTTCTAACTTAAACAATATTTTAAAAAGTATAGGTTGTGGAGAACCTATGGTCCACCTTTATAGTAAACTCATCCTTAACCTATTTGAATAGTGTTAAACAAAGGATTAAAGATGTAGCTATTCAAACAGATTTTAGTGCTATCCATGAACTAGATTCTTTGGGGTCATATTCAAAAATTGAGTTGACTTGGGGTCAAGAAAAATACCTTGCTTTGTGTGGAAATAAATTACACAGAAATATACTTTATAAAGTGAGATTAGCTTTTATGGGAAATATTTATCACAGCATTAACAATTGTTTCTATAAAACGAAAAATGGAGGTTGTTCATGTCTGAATATTTCTAATCCAAGGATTATGCACATATTATTTGACTGTGAAAGCTGGTCAGAACGAAGGACAAAATACATCAAGGTTCTTTTTCCTAAATCTATGGCTGGGATAGATGAATATTACATAAATCAAATTTTAAAAATGGAGTCAATTAAATTGATGTTTGGCTTGGTCAATTTTTTTCTAGCTTGATAGTGAATGTTTAATAAATATTTTGTATTGTTGATAAATTATCTTGTCTTAAAGATTATGATCCTCTTTTAATTTATAAGTGTAACAAATTGTAATGATTTTAATACACTTTTTTCTAATAAACTGAACTGAACTGAACTGACTTTGTTGATTCCACTGAGGTACTTAAAATTTTCTATCATGTCCCCTCTCTCTCTAATTTCCTCAGGGGTATACATATTAAGCTCCTTTAGTATGTCCTTGTATGGCTTCTCTTGCAGACCCTGCACCATTTTAGTTGCTCTCCTCTGGACTGCCTCCATCCTGCCTATGTCATTGTGGAGATTGGGTCTTCAGAACAGAATGTAGTACTCCAGATGGGGTCTCACCAACTGTCTGTACAGAGGGATAACAACTTCCTGTTTTCTGCTGGTGATGTCTCTCCCTATACATCCCAGAATCCCCCCCCAGCCCTTACTGCCTCCTCACATTGTTTGCTAACCTTCAGGTCATCTGATATGATTACACCCAGATCCCTTTCCATTTTTGTTGTTGTTACTACCCCCCCATTGTGTAATCTTCCCCTTGGATTTTGTTTACCAGGTGCATTATTTTGCACTTCTTTGCACTGAATCCAAGCTGCCATACTTCTGACCATTCTTAAACAGACTGCTTATGGATACCGGCATGATGCCTAGTTGCTTTTTTTTTAATGATCAGGCATGTTTGGTATTGGGATCTTAGGTACAGTGGGAGCCAGCTCAAGAGCCCAATACCAAACATGCCTGATCATAAAAAAGCACAACTAGGCCTCATGCCAGAATCCATACGCAGTCTGTTCAAGAAGGCTGTGCAAACTAAACAAACAAGAAATGTGACAAAAGGAGGAATACAAGTCCCTTTCAAGTGCACATCACTGGTCCAAAAATTCATTATTTTTAAGGGCCCCAAATGGTTTAATGAGCTACCTGAAATGCTGACAGGAAATACAAAGCTGAGTCTGTTCAAATGCAGGCTATGGTCCCACCTTAAGAATGTAACCACCTGTAACTGTGCAAGAAAATAATTTGACATATTCCTTATGCCTTATGCCCTGCCTCCTCACCTCTTTCCTGCTCCACTTACCCCCATCCTTCAACTTACAACCTTCCTACACCACCTTTGCCCTTTACTCCTGTCCCACACCACCTCTAGCTACTTTGACAATGTCAATCTGGCTGCTTACCTTTTTCCCCATCATCATAGATACATAGATACATAGACAGTGTCGGCAGATAAGGGCCTATGGCCCACCCAGTCTGCCCATTTAAGTTTGTAAGTTCAGTTTATGTTTTCCAGGAAGTCTGTTGCCCCTTACCCCTGACCTCCAGAATTCCTTTATGTCTATCCCATGCATTCTTAAATCCCGTGATTGTTTCAGCCCCCACCACTTCCTCTGGCAGGGTGTTCCACTTGTCCACCACCCATTCTGTGAAGAAATTCTTCATCGCGTTTCCTTTGAATCGTCCTCCCTCCAACTTCATCCCATGCCCTCTAGTCCTGGAACATCTTTTTCACTTAAAAATAGTGCATTCCTGCACCCTGTTCCTCCCTGTAAGATACTTGTATGTCTCTATCATATCCCCTCTCTCCCTCCTCTCCTCCACAAAGCTTAATACGGACCTATTCCCAGTGTGTTCCAACCCTGCAAAAACTTGATGTAATGTAATGTAATTTACTCTACTTTTAAGATGTACCTAAAACTAGAAAGTCTTGTGCCTCATGTGCCATTTTAATGATGTTCATGATGCCTACCATGTTTTTCTTTTTTCACGCCTACATCTCTGACATAAGGAAGGATATCAGGAGTGAGATGAGTCTCTTTCCGGATGACTCAAAACTGGGGGCGGTGGTGGATGGGGATAGGGGAAGGTGGCCCTACATGGGGACCTGGAGGCTCTGGAAAGGTGGTCTAGAAAGCAGAAGCAGAGGTTCAATAAGGGAAATGCAAGGTACTGCACCTGGGAGCCAGAAACCCTGGCCAAGTGTACACCCTAGGAGGGGGAATGCTACAAGTCTCGATGGCTGAGAGGGACCTGGAGGTGGTGGAAGATGTCAAGATGAACAACTCAGAGACTTGTAGAAGGGCATAGGCAAAGGCTAACAGGATGGTTGGATGCATCGCTAGTGTGCTCACCTCCAGAAGGAGGGAAGTGATACTCCCACTGTATAACTGCTTGGTGAGGCCGCACCTTGAGTACTGCATGCAGTTTTGGAGGCCACATTTAAAGAGGGACATTGAACTCCTGGAGAGGGTCCAGAGGAGGGCAACCAAATGATTTGGGGCTTGGGGATAGGACCTATGGGGAGAGGCTCGAAGAGCTAAATATGTACACATTGGAAGAGAGAAGGGACTGGGGGGACATGATAGAGGTCTTTAGGTACATGAAAGGGGTAAATAGGGGTGGAACAGTCAGGGTGCTCTGAAGGAAGAGGGGGCAACTAAAGGGCATGGGTGGAAGCTGGAGGGGGAGATTCAAGGGAGAAAGGAGGAAGTGCTACTTCACTAAGAGGGTGGTGGAGCCATGGAATGCGCTGCCCATGGGGCTGGTGGAGGCAGAAATGGTGGAGGGGTTCAAAAGGGGGTGGGACAGGTACAAGGGAAGGGTTCTGGAAGCAAAAACCAGTGCAGTGAGAATATCTGGGACCGGGAAGGAAGAAGCCAGAGAGGGAGAGGGGCAGCAAGGTCATCTCCCAGGGTGGGGGCTGACCAAACAAGCAGACACAAAAGACTGTTAGGCCTATTCTGCTGGCATTTTAGTATGTTAGTAAGTTATCTTAAATTGTACTTATTGTATTGTATTGTATTTGTATTGCTCTGTTTTGTCCCTGACTTGGAACCTTTGAAAATGAGTCTTTGACTCAAAGGTATTAATCCCAATTGAAATAAAAAAAAAAATAAATAAAAAATCCTCCAATCTTACCAAGTCCCTTCTCATCCTTTCCATGCCTCCTTGTGTATCAACCCTGTTGCAGGTCTTCTGCAAAGATTCATACTTTTCCTTCCAGTCCCTCTGCAATATCACTTATAAAGAAATTAAAAAGGACTGGACCCAGTACTGAACCCTGCTGTACCTCACTAGTAGCAACTCTTTCTTCAGAGTGGACTCCATTTACAATTGTCTTCTGTGTCCTCTTGTCCAGCCAATGTTTTACCCAGGCTACCATCCTGGGATCCACTCCCAGACTGGTTAATTTGATTCTTAATCTTTGGTGTGGGACTGTGTCAAATGCCTTGCTAAAATCTAGGTAGGCCATGTCCATAACCCCTCCCTGGCCTACTACTTTGGGTACCCAGTCAAAGAAATCAATTTGATTTATCTGACATGACCTTCTCACTGTGAACCTATGCTGCCTTTGGTCATTTGCCCCACTGGTCTCTAGGTACTCAACAATACTTTCCTTCAGAAGTGATTGCATCACTTTCCCTACAACAGTGGTCAAACTGACAGGTCTGTAGTTTCCTGCCTCTGTCTTGCTCTGACTTTTGTGAAGGGGAATCACATCTGCCTTCCTCCAGTCATCAGGTACCACACCATCCTCCCAAGATTTGTCAAAAAGGGTAGTCAGTGATGTCACTAGTTCTCCCCTTATCTATTTTAGAATTCTGGGTGAATTCTGTCAGGCCCCATTGCTTTGTCCACCTTCAATTTTAGGAGTTTTTTCAGAACCCTTTCTTCTGTGAAAGGAATGGGAGTGACCCCCCTATCCAGAGTGCTTCTGCTGGTTTGATTAGGCTCCTCCCCCCTCCTCTTTTGTGAATACTGAGCAGAAGTATTCGTTCGGTATCCCTGCTTTTTCACTGTCCCTCTCTGCCCACCACCATCCATTCTATTCAGCCTCACTATCCCTCCCTTTGTCTTGCTATGCTCCCTGATGTACCTATAAAAGGTTTTATCCCCCTTCTTAACTGAGTTGTCTGTCTTTTCCTCAGTTTGGGCCTTTGCTATTCTGACTTCCCTCCCTGCTTCCTTCTGTCTTAACTGGTACAGTTCTCTGTCCTGCTCCTTCTGTGTTTCCTTATACTTCCTAAATGCTATCTTTGTCTCCCTAACTTTCCCTGCCACCTCATTTGAGAGCCATAGTGGCTTTTTCTTTTGTTTTGATTTGTTTAGTTGCTTCATACAAAGGCTTGTTGCCTCTGTGATAGCAGTTTTGATGTTTTCCCATTGTGTTCACCCCTCCTTCTAGCCTGTTTGCTAGTGCTTTTCTAAGGCACTCTCCCATTTTGCCAAAGTGAGCCATCCTGAAGTCCAGAACCCTCACTTTTGTATGGCTTGACTCTGTAGCTGAGTTTATCATGAACAGCACTGTTTGGTGGTCACTTCTGGGAACTAGCAACCATCGAACAGTATGGTTCACAATAAACACAGCAATAGAGTCAAGCCATACAAAGGCAAAGGTACTGGACTTTAGGAGGGCTGACTTTGCCAAAATGGGTGAGTTCCTAAGGAATGAACTAGCAAATGGGCAGGAAGGAGGGGTGGAAGAACAATGGGGAATAATAAAAACTGCCATCACAGAGGTAACAAGCCTTTGTGTGAAGCAAATAAACAAAATTAAACGATGTAAGAAACCACTATGGTTCTCAAAGGAAGTGGTAGTGAAGGTTCAAGAGAAAAAGAAAGCATTCAGGAAGTACAAGGAATCCCAGAAGGAGTAGGACAGAGAACTGTATCAGTTAAATCAAAAGGAAGCTGGGAAGACAGTCAGAACAGCAAAGGCCCAAACAAAGGAAAAGATAGCGAGAACTCAGTTAAGAAGGGGGATAAACCTTTATAGGTACAATCAGGAGCTAAAGAAGTCCAAGGGAGGGATAGTGAGGCTTAATAAAGGGGGAGGGTGGGCAGAGGGTGACTGTGAAAAGGCAGAGATACTAAACAAATATTTTTGCTCAGTATTTACAAAGGAAGAGGGGGAGGTACCTAAAACAAACAGTAGAAACACTCTGGATACAGAAGTTGATACCAGCCCATTTATAGAAGAAAGGGTTCTGAAAGAACTCTTAAAACTGAAGGTGGACAAAGCAATGGGGCCTGATGGGATTCATCCCAGAATTCTAAAAGAACTAAGGGTAGAATTAGTGACACCACTGACTACCCTGTTTAACAAATCATGGGAGGATGGGGTGGTACCTGAGGACTGGAGGAGGGCAGATGTGATTCCCTTCACAAAAGTGGGAGCAAGGCAGAAGCAGGAAACTACAGACCTGTTAGTTTAACCTCAGTGGTAGAAATGATGGAATCACTTCTGAAGGAAATAATTGTCAAGTATCTAGAGGCCAAAGGGGCACAGGACCCAAGGCAGCATGGATTCACAGCAGGAAGGTCATGCCAGACAAATCTGATAGATTTCTTTGACTGGGTGACCAAAGTAGTAGGTCAGGGAGGGGCTGTGGACATGGCCTACCTAGACTTTAGCAAGGCATTTGACACAGTCTCACACAAAAGATTAATATACAAGTTAGCTAGCCTGGGAGTGGGTCCCAAGATGACAGCCTGCATAAAAAATTGGCTGGAGAATAGGACACAGAGAGTAATAGTAAATGGAGTCCACTCTGAAGAAAGGGAGGTTACTAGTGGGGTACCACAGGGTTCAGTATTAGGACCGGTCCTCTTCAATGTCTTTATAAGCGACATTGCAGAGGGACTGGAAGGAAAAGTATGTCTTTTTGCAGATGACACAAAGATCTGCAACAGAGTTAATGCACAAGGTGGGGTGGAAAGGATGAAAAGGACTTGCAAGGTTAGAGGAATGGTCAAATGTATGGCAGCTTAGATTCAATGCTAAGAAGTGCAAGGTAATGCACCTGGGAAACAAAAACCCAGGGGAAGAGTACACAATGGGGGGTGAGATACTAACAACAACAAAATGGAAAGGGACCTGGGGGTAGTCATATCAGATGACCTAAAGGTGGGCAAGCAATGTGAGAGGGCAGTAAGGAGGGCTGGGGGGATACTGGGATGCATAGGGAGAGGCATCCCCAGTAGAAAACAGGAAGTTATTATTCCTCTGTACAGACAGCAGGTCAGACCCCATCTGGAGTACTGCGTGCAGTTCTGGAGACCCAGGCTTCGCAAAGACATAGACAGGATGGAAGCTGTCCAGAGGAGAGAAACTAAAATGGTGCAGGGTCTGCACCGGAAGACATATGAAGAGAGACTTAAGGAGCTTAATATGTATAGCATCGAGGAAAGGAGGAGAGGGGGACATGATAGAAACTTTCAAGTACCTCCAAGGGAATCAGCAAAGTCCAAGAGGGTAGCATCTTTCAAAAAGATGTGTGCAAGAACAAGGGGGCACAATTTGAAGATAGAGGGAGGCAACTCAGAGGTAATTTAAGGAAGTATTTTTTCACAGAGAGGGTTGTGGATGCATGGAACGGCCTTCTGGAGGAGGTCGTGGAGTCAAAAACAGTGGTGGAATTCAAGCATGCATGGGACAGTCATAAGGCAATTCTAGGGGGGTAGGAAGAAGTAGGCTGCCGGTTAACTAGGATCTGCAGCTTATCCAGTAGGCAGGGAAATGGGCAGACTGGGTGGGCCAAGCGGTCCTTATCTGCCATCAAATTCTATGTTTCTATGTTTCTATGTTTGTTCCAAGATGGCTACCCACTTCTAGAGCTGAAAACCTCTCTCTGTCCCCATTTGAGAGCACAAGGTCTAAGATTACTCCCTCACGAGTGGTTTCCAAAACTAGCTGTCTGAGGCATGACACCTGTAGGGCTTCAAGAATGGCCCTGCTGTTGGATGTGGCTACAGTAAAGGTGCTCCTGTTAACATCTGGCATATTCAGGTCCCCCATCAACAGTATCTCCCCTTTTCTTGCCATCCTAAGGATGCCTTCTATCATATCAAATGCCACCCAGCTGCACTACCTCTATTCTTACCCACCTTACACCTCTCCTCTCTTTGTTCCCCCCTCCTACCTCCCCTTTTCTCCCATCCACTTAATCTCCCTGATTTCACCCTCCTCCTTTCCCTTTCCCCTCCCTAAAGTTTCACTTTTTAATGTTCTTTTTTCCTCTACAAGAGTATGTGTGTTTTTTTAATTTTATTAACTGTTATCTTTGCTTATGTTTGTCTCAATTGTACCAGTGTCATGGAATATTTGTAATAAAGCCTCAGCTCAAAGGTATTTGTAATCCTAGAACAAATAAATAAATAAATAGAATTGTCCATTCCCTCCCCCTGACATGGGGGTCTGTATACAACCCCTGTGCAGATTTTGGTGCCATTTCCACTCTCTAAGGTGACCTACAGGGCCTCCTCTCCTCCCTGTTTACTCTTTTGTCCCATTGCTTTTATCCCTTCCCTTACATAGAGAGCTACTCCTACCCCTCTTCTACCCTCAGTATCTCTCCTGTAGGTTATGTATCCTGGTATGTTAACATCCCAGTCATGATTCTCTGTGTACCAAGTTTCTGTGACTGCTGTGATATCCAGGCATCCCTCTTCCATCAAGGCTACTAGTTCAGGGAGGTTGTTGTCCAGACTATGGGCATTGGTACTCATTACCCTTCATTTCTTGATGGCCTTACCCCTTTTTGCCTCATCCTTGTCCTTACTGCCTTTGTCATTTTCTTCATTTACCCCTGCCCTTCTCCCTATCAACATCTCTATCTTTGTGTTTACCTCACTTACTACACTGATTTTTTTTGTGGAGGCTAGGATTTCCCTGCTCCTTTTCAGTGCCTCCCCCCTTGGCTAGTTGAAATGCTTTCCAATGAAGCATTTAAACCTATCACCTAGGATCCTGGTTCCCCTCCTAGACAGATGCAGACTATCACACCAGTATAGGCCAGCATCATTCCAGGTGGAACCCCGATCCCCAATGAAGCCAAATCCCTGAGCTTTGCACCAGTTTTTCAACCACTGATTGAATCCCATGGTGTAAAGCACCCTAGCCTCATCCATGCCATAGACAGGCAGCACCTCTGAGAAGGTTACTGTGTGTGCTACTTGTTTAAGGCCCCTCCTCAACTCCACAAACTCTTCCTGCACTGCTCTGATCCCTTTCTCAGACAGGTCATATGTCCCTAGGTGGACAATGACATCCAGGTCCCTCCCCGTGCAGCTGCTCCAGTGATCCTGAGGATTCACTCCCTGTCCCTCCAAGCCATGGCACCAGGCAGGCACCTTCCTCCCCCAGTTCTAGCCCCCTAACAATGGAGTCCCACACCAGGAGTTGTTTCCTTCCTCTGTGGGGTCCCATGCCATGCTCCTGTAGGTCTCCTTTGTTGAGGTTCCCAGCATCCTCCTTGGTCTCCACTGTGGATGCCTCCATAGAGGAACCACACTTTGCCAGTATGGAATATGAATTGTGGAGAGGTACAACTGGAGGAATGTTCCTCTATTCCACCACCCTCACCCTCCCTGAGCCCACTGTGGTCCAACCACTCCTCATTCTTGGCAACCTCTGAGGCAATGGCAGTGGCCCTGGTGGTCCCTGGGTGGGAGAGGAGGTCCCCCAAATCCTGGACAACTGAGCCTGGAGATGAACAACCTCCTCCTTCAGCCCAGAGAGGTGCCTGCAGATGGGACAACACCATGTCCTCCAGCAGCCACTGCACTGCACCACTCCCATCATGTCTTATTTCTGGCCCCTTAACTGTTGTTTGGAATACTTACTTTTTCCTCTGTTTATTTTTTTTTCTCCCTACTTACTTACTACCTCTGTGCCCTTTAAGCTCCTGATCTTCCTGTTCTGAGACAAGAAGTTCCATATATTTCTCAGTAGTCTCCTTACTTGCTCAGAATCAGACCTCAAGCAGCTGGGGGGGGGGGGCTACTCTTTTCCTTCTAGGATGGTGAGTCTTTTGTGGCTCTGCGATCACTCACTTCCTGCTCCTAAACAGGAAGTCCCTTTTGTCAGTCAAATCCTATGCCTATATAAGTAGAACTGGCTTAGGGTCTGTTCTCTGGCAGAAGCTATCTAGGGCAATTTTTTGAATCTGGCTTTAACCTGGCTTCCTTCTAGCTAAGCCACTCCCCCTACTTCACAGCTCTTTCTACACTTTGTTAATTGCACAGATAACAATTCCCTTCAGTCACCTGAGACAAACACCTAGATAACTGCACATAACAATTCACTTCAGCCAACTCAGACAAACACACTATCTTTTTTGTTTGTTTGTTTTGTTTTGTTTTAACCCTAAATTGAAGGTCCCAGTAGTAGTGTTCTAATTCTTTTGTCCCAGTAGAGAAGTATAGTTATAAGAGCGGCTCATTCTTGGTGTTCTCTGCCTGTTCTCTGGCAGAAGCTATCTAGGGCAGTTTTTAAATCTGGCTTTAACCTGGCTTCCTTCAAGCTAAGTCACTCCCCCTACTTCACAGCTCTTTCTACACTTAGTTAATTGCACAGATATCAATTCCCTTCAGCCACCTGAGACAACCACCTAGATAATTTCACAGATAACAATTCACTTCAGCCAACTCCGACAAACACACTAGCTTTTCTGTTTGTTTGTTTTGTTTTTACCCTAAATTGAAGATCCCAGTAATAGAATTCTAGTTCTTTAGTCCCAGTAGAGAAGTACAGTGGAGTACCAAGTGGAATATTTTTTTTAAAGTTTGCTTTACTCAATGAACTGCAGCTTAGAATCAAAACTGAGCTCTAAGTATGTTGCACATAAATGGACATGGCAAAGATCTTCTGTTATGTTTCCTGTTGCTGTCTAACCATGTGAACTGCAGATGATATGATGCAGTGACAGCACTGAATGACTCCGCTGTTTTGCAAAATCTAATTAACTCCACCAGCGAAGTTGTCAATTCGCAAATTTGCAAAGTTGTCAGTACCACAAAATGTGACACTGCAAAGTATTAATAACTTTGTGAAATTGCAGAACATCATGAAGTTATTGTCAAATTTTTCACCCACTAAACCAATTATTACAAAAATTGCAGGTTCAAGATCTGGGAACCAACTCTATGCATGTTACATTTCAGGTGCACCTGCATATCTATCTATGTGCTGATCTATCTATCTATCTATCTATCTATCTATCTATCTATCTATCTATCTATGTATCTGTCTGTCTGTCTGTCTGTCTACCTGTCCATCTGTCTGTCTACCTGTGTTTGTCTGTCTGCTTGTGTCCGTCTGTCTGTCTCTCTGTCGGTCTAGCTCTATCTCTTGATTGAGCTACCTGTCTGTCTGTCTACCTCTAAAAATATAAGGGCAGTGGATGTTTCTAATTCTTGTTTAAAATGAAGAGTTTAATTTTTAACTTGTTTGCCACTTACTCTATAACAGAGAGTTTTCACACTATTGTATCAGTGTGCAATGAAGGCATGAAGTTATGTTCAGACTTAAAATCTGCATTCGTGGTGGCATGGAAAGCCTTGGTGTCATCTTTAAAATTAGAAATCTTAGCACAGGGGCTAGAGAAGATGTGCCTGAAAAGAGCTTGTTGCATCAGCTCTAAAGGAATCCTTTTTCACAAGACTTAGGTTATCAGAGCCTGAAAGAACAGGGTTCCCATCATCTGTTTGCAGGGGCAAAGCTCAGGAATTTACTATTGGACTCTTTCCTTTCTCACTTGCTAGGATACTGGTAATCTATCAGGAAAAAAGTTAAGCTCTTTGTGCTTAGAAGCCTGCTTCTTCCTTTCTTACTGCTTTTTAGCTCCTTTTATTTTAGTAATTGAACATTTTGTACATGTTCACCCATTGTAGCACTTCTGTGAAAATAAACTGACAAAATTAACTTTTACAAATGATTTTTAGAAAGAACATTGACATAGCACAAGGCAAATGCTGTTGCTATCTGTCAAACATCTTGGAACATATGAACATACAAGCAGATTAAGGCCTTATGGCCCACTTAGTCTGCTTGATTCTGCAGCTCCCTATGTATTTACAAAGGGAACTGCCCCCTCTCCATTCAAATTTTGATCATTCCCCTTCTTTCCATCTCTCCTATCACTCATTCCCCTTTGACCTGCAATTTTCCCCTCACACTGCCCCAATCCCTCTTGAAGCTGTCCACTGTTTATAGGGCTACAACCTTCTCTAACAGCTCATTCCACTTAGACACCACCCTTTCAGTGAAGACATACCTCATCAACCTCCTAAACATCCCCCCCACTAGCTGTAGGCAGTGTCCCCTAGTGGTCTTGTTGCTGATAAGGCTAAAGAGGCCCTCAGTGCTCACTCTGTTACTACCCTTAAGGTACTTGAAAGTCTCAGTCATGTCTCCCCTCTCCCTTCTTTCCTCCAGAGAGTACATGTTGAGCTCCCTGAGCATCTAATCACAGGTGTTGCCCTCTTGGTTCTGAATCCTCTCTGTTGCCCTTCTCTGGGCTGACTGCAGAAATCTGACATCTTCTTAAGATATTTACACCAGAACTGTGCACTTTACTTCAGGTGTGGTCATATCAGTGACCTGAACAGTGGAAGAGTAACCTCCAGCTTTCTTGTTGTAATCCCCCTGGTTATTCAGCCCAACATACATAGAAACATAGAATTTGACGGCAGATAAGGACCGCTTGGCCCACCCAGTCTGCCCATTTCCCTACCTACTGGATAAGCTGCAGATCCTAGTTAACCAGCAGCCTACTTCTTCCTACCCCCAACCCCCAGAATTGCCTTATGACTATCCCATGCATGCTTGAATTGCCCCACTGATTTTGACTCCACAACCTCCTCTGGAAGGCCGCTCCATGCATCCACAACCCTCTCTGTGAAAAAATACTTCATTAAATTACCTCTGAGCTGCCCCCCCATCTTCAAATTGTGCCCTCTTGTTCTTGCATACCTCTTTTTTTGAAAGATGCTACCCTCTTGGACTTTGCTGATTCCCTTGAGGTGCTTGAAAGTTTCTATCATGTCCCCCCTCTCCCTCCTTTCCTTGATGCTATACATATTAAGCTCCTTAAGTCTCTCTTCATACGACTTCCGTGCAGACCCTGCACCCTTTTGTTGCCCTCCTCTGGACAGCTTCCATCCTGTCTATGTCTTTCTGGAGATTGGGTCTCCAGAACTGCACACAGTACTCCAGATGGGGTCTCACCAGCTGTCTGTACAGAGGGATAATAACTTCCTGTTTTCTACTGGTGATGCCTCTCCCTATGCTTCCCAGTATCCCCCCAGCCCTCCTTGCTGCCCTCTCACATTGCTTGCCCATCTTTAGGTCATCTGATATGACTACCCCCAGGTCCCTTTCCATTCTTGTTGTTGCTAGTATCTCACCCCCCATTGTGTACTCTTCCCCTGGGTTTTTGTTTCCCAGGTGCATTACCTTGCACTTCTTAGCATTGAATCTAAGCCGCCATACATTTGACCATTCCTCTAACCTTGCAAGTCCCTTCTCATCCTTTCCACCCCACCCTGTGCATCAACTCTGTTGCAGATCTTAGTGTCATCTGCAAAGAGACATATTTTTCCTTCCAGTCCTTCTGCAATGTTGTTATAAAGACATTGAAGAGGACCGGTCCTAATACTGAACCTCTCTGGCACCCCACTAGTAACCCTCCTTTCTTCTGAGTGGACTCCATTTACTATAACTCTCTGTGTCCTATTCTCCAGCCAATTCTTTACCCAGGCTGTCATCTTGGGACCCACTCCCAGGCTGGCTAACTTGTATATTAATCTTTGTGTGGGACTGTGTCAAATGCCTTGCTAAAGTCTAGGTAGGCCATGTCCACAGCCCCTCCCTGATCTACTACTTTGGTCACCCAGTCAAAGAAATCTATCAGATTTGTCTGGCATGACCTTCCCGCAGAATCCATGCTGCCTAGGGTCCTGTGCCCTCTGGCCTCTAGATACTTGACAATTCTTTCCTTTAGAAGTGATTCCATCATTTCTCTATCACTGAGGTTAAACTAACAGGTCTATAGTTTCCTGCTTCTGCCTTGCTCCCACTTTTGTGAAGGGGAATCACATCTGCCCTCCTCCAGTCCTCGGGTACCACCCCATCCTCCCATGATTTGTTAAAAAGGGTAGTCAGTGGTGTCACTAGTTCTACCCTTAGTTCTTTTAGAATTCTGGGATAAATCCCATCAGGCCCCCTTGCTTTGTCCACCTTCAGTTTTAAGAGTTCTTTCAGAACCCTTTCTTCTGTAAATGGGCCGGTGTCTACTTCTGTATCCAGAGTGTTACTACTGTTTGTTTTATGTATCTCCCCCTCTTCCTTCGTAAATACTGAGCAAAAATATTTGTTTAGTATCTCTGCCTTTTCACAGTCACCCTCTGCCCACCCTCCCTACCCTTTATTAAGCCTCACTATCCCTCCCTTGGTCTTCCTTCACTCCCTGATGTACCTATAAAAGGTTTTATCCCGCTTCTTAACTGAGTTGGCTATCTTTTCCTCTGTTTGGGCCTTTGCTGTTCTGACTGTCTTCCCAGCCTCCTTTTGCTTTAACTGATACAGTTCTCTGTCCTACTCCTTCTGTGATTCCTTGTACTTCCTGAATGCTTATAAGTCAGTTAACCAACCATTAAGGTGATCCTCCACAGCACTGGCAGCCAACAACTGATTTGCTTTGGCTGCTGCTGTCTTGCAGTGTGAAGAGTGTTTCAGGTTACTTGTGATTATAACTCCCATGTCGTTTTCTTCTTCTGACCTGGTGACCAGCATTCTACCCATCCAGTATTTGATCCCCTAGATTCTTTGCCACCAGGTACATCATTTTTCAGAATGAGGCAGCTAGGTTGTTGATGGGCTTACCCTGCTCTAGACATGTCACGCCTGTGCTCTGTGAGCTGCACTGGCTGCCAGTGCTGTGGAGGATCACCTTAATGGTTGGTTAACTGACTTATAAGGCCCCACATGGACAAGGACAGTGCTATTTGCAAGACCTCCTGTGTCCATATCGACCACTCAGTCAACTCTGTCCCACTGATGAGGGATTACTAGAGGTTCCAAGGGTCAGTTTGAAGACCAAAGGGGTGAGATCTTTTGCTTTTATGTCCCAGATCCTGTGGAACTCTCTATCTCATCAGGTTAGAGAGTGCCTGTCCACTGAGACTTTTAAAACTTCCCTAAAAAACTGTTTATTCAATTTAGCATTTTTAGATGCTTATTAATTAGGTAATTGCTGCATATCTTAAATTTTAATCTGCTTTAGTATTGTTTTAGTTTTATTACTGTCTGGTTTTAATTTTATACAGTCACTTTGATTATTTTGAAAAGCACCTTTTTATAAATAAATCTGACTTCACTTGACTTGAACCCTTAGCATCAACACAGGTCACAGGCCTTACCTCAGAGAATTCTCCCCATGCTACCACCCTTTGGCTTTATCTTCTGACCCATACTACAAGCTTGGCCCCCTGCATCTAGGTCCTCTAGCTTTCTGACAAGTCTCCTGAGGTACTGAGTCAATGGCCTTGCTGAAGTCCAGATATAGGATACCATTGGCCTGGCCTCTATCCACTGACCCAGTGACACAATTGAATAAGTCAATTAGGTTAGTCTGGCAGGATCTCCACGACACAAACTCATACTGTCTCTCATACTGGAGCCTTTTTTCCTCCAGAAAGCTGATCAGTCTTTCTTACAGGATGGTCTCCATTAGCTTATTCACTATTGAGGTCAGGCTGACTTTGTCTATACTTTCCTGGTTCGTCCCTTTCTCTACCCTTATGGAGAAGCACCACATGTGCCATTCTCTACCCCAGGGGCATGTCTCTGGATTCCAGAGAGTTATCAAACAGTTCTGTCTGGGGACCCACCAGAACTTCCACCAGTTCCCTAAGGACCCTTGGGTGCATGCTATCTGGCCTGGGTGATTTGACCACCTTTAGGGCCCTTAGTCCCTTGAGTACCCTGTCTGCTTGAATTTTACCATCTGTGATTTCCCATCTCTCAGTCCACACCCTCCTGCTCCTTTGTGGTACTGGTCTATCCTTCTCCTGAGTGAAGACTGAACAGTAGTACCCATTTACTACATTAACATATTCTTCACTCACATCTGCCTAACCTGCTTCCTGTTTCAGCCTTACAATCTTATCCTTTATGTTTCATTTCACCTTTGTATACCTTAGAAAGGCCTTCTCACCCTCTTTTATGCCCTGGGTTAGCTGTACCTCACTCTTGGCCATTGCCTTCCTTACTGCCCTGCTTGCCTCCCTTGACTTAGTGACATGGTCTACCTTATCCTCGTCCTTCTGAGTATGTTTGTTCTTCTAAAGGCTGTCTTTTTGTCCCCCACTACATTTGCCACTTCCTTACTGAACCAGCTGGGTGTTTTGTCCTTAGTTTCTTATTTTAGGTTCTGCCACACTCACTAGTGTCCTCAATCAATCCATTCTTTATTATGGTCCATTTCTGTTCTACATCCATCCCCATTCTGATCCCAGAAAGATGTTTTGCAGAATGTCTCCCATCCTACCAATACTGCCCTGCAAAAGTCCTAGACCCTTGTTTTGGTCCTGAAAAGTCCTCTGCCCATGTCCGGGTAAAACCACACTATATGGTTTTCACTTCCTACTAGTGATGCATCCACCTTCAAATCCAGAACATGTGCACAGTTGGACGAGACCCGATGGAGAACAGCTGTCTCCCTAGTGAGATCCATGACACCCTGGGTCAGCAAGACACTCTGGAAAGCAACCAGCATTACATGTTGCCTAGTGCATTAGGCAGCAGGGATTTTCCAATCCACCCCAGTTAGAGTAAAATCTCCCATTATTACTACCTCCCCTGCTGGATATGTCTAAAATCTGGGACCCAAATACTCTGTCTAGTTCCTCATCCTGGGAAGGTGGCCTGTAGACCACTCCCATCATTATCTTCCTCCCTTCATGAATTTGATCTACACCTACAAAGCTTCAGGTTTACCCTCCGCATCATCCTGCCAGGTGCAAATTATCCCCTATTTTAGATAAAATTCTGTTCCATCCATCCTTTCCCTCAATCCATTCTGTAAATTTTATTCCAGGGAATTGCTAGATCTCAGTCATGGTTTTTCATTGCCATGTTTCTGTAATGACCACTCTGTCCACCTCTACCTCAGCAAACAATGACTGCAATTCCACTGTTTTACTTCTGAGACTTCTGGCATTTAGGGACACCACCCTCTACCTCATCTTTGGACCCCCCCTTGTTCCTAACCTGCCACTTCCTATCCCCCTCTTCCCATGTCTCCATACTTCTTCTTCCACATCTCCAATCCCTTACCTCCTCCTGCTTTCCTGCTTGAGGGGGGAGCCTATTGGCCTTCAACATCAGGTACTAAGACTGCTGTGTACCATGCTGCCCCTCCCCATTAGTTTCAGTGTAGGTTTTTAAACATGAAGTCCTGCAGCTTCCCCTGAAGTTTTTCAGGTTTCCCTTCAGGACCCTTGTGCTCTTTCGACTTAAGTGTAAACTATCTGATGCACACAGGTCCTTGTTACCACTGGTCCCCTCCCAACCACCAGTGAACCTGTTCCCTTCCACCTAACACCACCCTCTAAGCCATTAGTTAAATTCAGCAGTCCTTATCTTCCTTGTCTTACTAGCCCTCATGACCAGAAGCAGTTCCAAGATGGATATCAACTTCCCTTCTGCCCTGCAGATTTTTCATAGCTCCCTAAACCTCTCTGGCACTACCCCTACCTCACACTCTGCAAGGTCATTTGTACCCAGGTGCAGTGTGATGTGATGTTTTCCTCCACCCTGTTCCACATTTTGTGCTACTAAAGGTCCCACCTGCTGTCACTGTTCTACCATCCTATAGTTTGGCCCTTCCCCCCATCTCACCCCTTCACAATTGAATCCCTAAAGATCACTACCCTGCCCCCTTCATCTTGGGCCCTCCCTTCCTTCAGTCCATATTGTTGACCAGTCCTACCCACCTCCACCTTTCCCTCTTGTCTGCCTGGTCTCTTTCCTGACCCTCTACAATCACAATCCTCTTCTACCTCTGCCAAGCCTCTCCTCCTTCTGGCATACCCAATAGCCTTCTCATCTGTCAATGCCCCATCAACTCATCCATCCCATCCCCCTTGTCTATCCCATCATTCTCATAATCCCTCTGACCCTTCTCTGCCCCACCTACCCTCCCCTCCTGACTTGAACACTCCTCTACTCACCCCATCTTCCTGCTTACCCTGACTACCCCCCAGTTATTGCAACTGTTCCCCCTCACTGGCCTTTTCCTTCTCACCACTGTCTCCCATGATCCCAGTCCAGTGGAATTAATCACCGGTAGCCCTGGAAATGTTCCCACAGAACCCCAACCTATTTCTGCCTTTCCTCTCCCTCTTACTGTTATCCACTCCCCCTCCCTGGGCTTCCTCACCTGTTGGGTGAGGTGCATCCTGGGAATTCACCTAGTCTCTTGTTCCCTCCTGCCCCCATTGCTTGACCTCTCTCCCTTCCTTGGTTTCACTCTTGCACACTCCACCTTACCTGCCTGCAAACCCTGTGGTCCCTCCATGTCTCCCATTGTTGCTGTATTATTCTCCCACCTCCAGTGCACACATCTCTTGCCTTAACTTCCAAACCTCCATCACCAGCTGCATAACATGTGGACAAACCAGGCACCCCCCACCTCCCAGACAGTTTATAGAACCTTGCCACCCCAAACATTCTGCACTGCACAACTCCACCCACTTCACCCTTCCCCATCTACATGCCCCCTTCTCCAAAATTTAGCTTGTCCCTATTAGTGTACTTAGAGTACCTATACTTCCTGCCTTATGCTTCCTTGTTGTCCCAATAACAATGTAAGGTGATCCTAGATGAGGATTAGCTCTATTCCCTTGCCTGTGCTTGTCTAGTAGACTAGTACCAGATAGGAGCTGTCTGCCCTCACTAGCACCCCCCCAAAAAGTTATATATTTGCAAGCTGATCCTAGATTGTGGTCAGTTGCAACTGCAGTCATTGGCAACCCCTACCATCCCAAGACAGTATATGGTCTGCTCTCCATTAAATCCTGGATATGGCATGCCTACGTTCGGTTGTGACTGTGTGTATTGGCGACAACTGTTAATGAGGAGATCGATTGAGGATAAACTCTTGCATTGATGTGGAACTGAATATTGATGTCATTCCATGTTTGGATTAGGATACTACTTCACAGCTGACTGTGCTACAGAATAATAAAGTGCTTTGTTTTCTCCCCTACTCTGATCTGTTTTTAAAGTTGTCTGTGAGGCAGCCATATAATTTATACTGTCATCCTACAGATCCATCACACTGGCACGACAACCCTGACCGTGACCATGATGTAGCACTGAGAACCTGTCAATGCCCCTGACTGCGACGTGACCCTCAACCAACTGAAAACATTGTGATGCACTATGGGAGGAGGCTGCACTCCCCACACCACCCCACACTATTATATCTAACTCCACATTGCACAGACAGTGGAGTTAGATATTTACCTCCTGTCACTCTAAAATGTCTCAAAGCAAAACCCCTATCGCTGCCAAGTTAGGCACAGTGGGGGTTTTACTGTGGGGTGGTTCACTGTGCAGGTGTTACTGTAGTAGCAGCATACCTCATCCTACTATTTGGCCCCTTTGGATAGCAACATCAAGGTCTTTCCCACTATGGTTAAGCCTAATGTCGCTCACCAACACCATGTTTCAGCATGGGCTACTATCTCACACCAGAGCAGGATTCTGGTTTGATCTGGGATCCTGCTCTGCAAGCTTTAATCAAACCACTGGTTTACCAGATGGATTTTAACCATGGACACAGAGGATAACCTTCTTCATGTTCAACCTGGTTACTATTGGAAGTACACTTTTCTGTCTCCACTGCTGGATCTGGTTCAACATGAACTGTTGAATTTTGTTTGCAATCTTTTAGGTCACTGATGTATCTCTGGATTGTGTGCTCCTCCATTCTCTCATTCATTGAATCAGGATTTGGGTTTGATCCTGGATATGGCATGCCTATGTTTGGTTAGTAATATCTGTCAATGTGGAATTTGGTCAGCTTAGCCTGATCATTTCAGCTAGGAGAGACCTACTAGTTTAGACTGTGGGGGAGGTGGTCCTCTCTTGCCTTCGGGTTATTGATTCAGTAAGAATTTCATGATGCGTTCGATATTCTCAAAAAAGTAAGTTCAATTCTTCTTTATGTTAGCATCTTATGGACTCTACTAGACCGTTTTTATATATATATTCATGGCAAAAAAGCTCTGTTTAATGCATCGGTTAGGGTTGTTCCACAGCGACAAAAGCGAGGAAAATCAGTGTTAGGGTTGAAAACCCTAATTGTGCATTCCCCCACCCCAGCACCACACACACACACACACACACACACACACACACACACACACACACATGCAAGTAGGGGAAGGACCAAGGTAACACAACTAATCACGCACACCCAGCAAGTAACAGGAACAAAATACAACTATCTAAAGCACGAAACCACACACCCATGCTCCCATCGGGCTGTGGCATGGGGGACGTAATTGCTAACTCTAAACCTGGACATTTCATGCACCACAAAACACATACCACAACATACAACTGGGCATGTTGGTCCACACACTGCCACCAACACATAACACAGAGTACACATATGGTATTTTGGGGTTCACAAGATCCAAAAGAGGATTTTGCACACTCCCTGAAATACTTTCAAAAATCACTTTCGCAAATATGACAGTGTCGTACTATGCATTTGAGACACTTTTGTGTTTGTGACAGTATTTTGCAACACTATTTTGCATGCTTTTGCAAATGCAACACTGTTGTGTCTTCCGTTTGTGACATTTTCGTGTTTGAGACAGTGTTTTACAACACTACTTTATGTGCTTCTGCACATGCAACACTTTTGTGTCTTCCGTTTGCAACACTTTCATTTTTTAGACAGTATTTTGCAAAAGTATGCTCCTAAAGACTGCACATCTTAGCCATCATCCTGCAAGCAAACTGTTGGGTCCCTTGGGCTGAAATTTGTGGGATGGCAAGACATGTCCCAAAGATGTGCCTTTTCCTGCTTTTGTGCTAAAATACTTAGGGATGACAAAGTTACACTGTTCCAAAATTGAGCAATATGCCATAGACTATCATTGCAGTGCCCATGATACCTTTCACCACGCATATGTTGAAAATGAAGCGAGGTACACCGTTTTCGCTACTGCCAGCTTGGTTCACCTTCATGTGAACTAACCTCGTAGAACAACTTTGTAAATAATGTATGATATCTGAAGTTGGATTTCTCCACTTCCTACAGTAACACAGGTATACACATCCTGCTGGTTGTGTGTGATTGATTGTGTTGCCTTGGTCTTTTCCCTGCTTGCATGTATGTGTGTGTCTGGTAGTGGTGGTGGTGGGGGGGATATGCAGTTAGGGTTTTCAACCAGAACGCCGAATTTCCTCTCTTTTTTCACTGTGGAACAAGCCTAACTGATGCATTAAATGGTGTTTTTTGCCATGAATATGTATATGTCTGTTTGACTGACAGCTACGTCTACCAATGTAATTTAAGATTTGTCAGGCCATTTCTGAGAACCAATCAGAGACGGACAACACTGAAGAAGAAGTAAACAGGAGCAATTTGCAATATTGCTGAGAGAGCAGTTTGAAACTGTAAGACCAGTCTATCTTCAAATGATTATTTCTAGTATTAAAAAAACTTATAACAACATGTAAATACTATTAATAAAAACGTTTTTTGATGTTAAATCTCATAGTGTTATTTGTTATTGTTTAGCAGGCTATATTCTTAAGAAAAAATAGTTTAAAGTGAGAAATCATTTTTGTACTAACTTGTACAGATACAGCTGCAAATGGAGGTAGATAGGAAGGTGCACGTGGAGTTCTATGAGAAAATGGAACCAATCAGACTTTTTTCTGATGTTGTCATTGTTTAAAACTGCCTATGAAAAGGATGCATTTTCAAAATTGTCAGTGGTTGCAGATTTTTGCAGGAACATAGGTCTAGTAATACTGAATGCATCAGTTAGATTGGTTAATGAAGCCAGAGCAGCAGGGAATGTTTTTTATTTGATTTGTGTGTTTTGTCTGAACCCAATAAAGCTAGCTTGAAATAAGGAGGGAAAATATCAGTTTGATTTTCAGTGCTGTCTGGTCACTGCAGGGTGAACACTGACTTTCTTTGTAGCTCTCTATACAGTTCTGAGTTTTAAAACTTTGAATGGCAGAAAATAGCAAAAGGATTTTGTGGATAGTTGGAAGCAGTTACATAAGACGAGCAGCTGAGTTTGCAGTTCATAGTAATTTTGGGAGGGACCTGCAGCTCCCTAATTGCTATGTAAGATGGTTTGATCGTGGTGGCATGAGATGGGAACATCTTATGCCAACCACGGACAGACTTTTGATAACTCACTCTCCTCCTGACATACTGCTAATACATCTTGGAGGCAATGATTTGGGCTCAAAACGCTGGGTAGATTTAGTTGCAGAAGCAAAATTGGACCTTGCTTCTATTATGTCTAGGTTGCCTGCCTGTATTATCATTTTTCAGATATTACAGATCGTAGAGTCTGGCAAGCAGAACATCATATGTATCTGATTGACAGAGCTCGCAGAAAAGTAAATGTACAGATAACTGCTTTTCTACGCATGCATGGAATGTATACTATACGTCACCCCCGAAATAAAATACTGTAATGATTGGCTATTCCTACCAGATGGTGTACATTTCTCGCATGCTGGCAATTGTCATTTTCTGGGAGACCTTCGAGATGGAATCCTCAAAGTCCTTTAAGATTGTCAGACTGTTTTAGGAAATATTACAGTATACACAAAGGTTCTTTTCAGAACCATATTAATGTGGTAAAAAAATAGATCAACTGCATGCATCACTCACATACATGCCACATATATGGGTTTGCTATATTAGGATAGTGGGGAAACACCAATACTAATTTACTCTGCTGCTGTCAGTTCACAATTGTATGATGTTGTTATGTCTCAACATTTAAGCAATAAGGTATGACCAGGGTTTAGATTAACTGTCTGTTAATCACCCCTAGGGGTGTAATGTGGCACAAGGTGCAGCTGAGTGCCATACTGCCCCAGGGGGTGATTAACTGACTATTTATGTAACTCATGGGACTGCCTTATTGCTATTATAAAAATGTTTTCGCGAAAAGAAAAGTGTTAAAAGTATCCATTATGAATGTTTTCCTGATTTACAGGGAGATTTTTAATAAAATAGTTCTTACACCAGCAGTTTAAGAATGCTGGTTCAAAATCAGAATGCATCATTACACACATTCAGCTGTGCTAGAGGATGGAATGCTGACAGGAGCCATCCGTGTACCATGGTGATCAGGCTATACATGACAGTATAACATGGATTAATGTAAGGCTGTTGGAATCCTAACAGCCAATAAGATTGCAGTATTTCTGAGAAGCTTTTAATAATGGTATATAGTTTGAGTATGTTAAATGACTGTAGCATTTAGTGTGTCTTACAGTATTGTAGCTGTTACAGTATGGTATGTGTACAACAACAATAAAACACAGTGGTGCTGTTCAATGTATATGTTTCTTTACTGGTATGTCAGGAAATAGAGTTATTTTGAATGTAGCAGATATGGGTAGTAATTAGTATATAGCTACCATGAATGTACAATGGAATTATCATACTATTTAACTTTAAATTGGTTTGTTAGCTGTCTTCACATTTATTAAGTATATTTCTAGGTGTCTGCACAGTTGTGCAATATGTGGTTCATCTGTGTTCAACATCACTTTGTTATGGTGTGTGAACAGTTCAGTGTAGTAGACATGGATATGTGATGGTGTATCCAATGTCATGTTCGATGCAGTAGGCCCCCACCCCTGAGACTACTGGATTATATGCTGGTGGGACACCATAGTGTAGCAGCAGTTGTTGTTACTGTTGAGGTGGCTGAATCCTTTCTAGGCACTGCATAATGCTATTGAGGTGTGTTTCTGCTATGTTGAAGGACATGTGTTCTTTAATTTAATTAGTATTATATGGAATTCATTTAAGAAATGATTTATATTGTTACATGATACTAATGTAGATATTTGTTTCTGTTTGTATTTCAGAACTAAACAATTCTAAACTGACAGAATGAGGCAGTGGACCTTGCGAGAGGTGTGTGCACTACTTGAGGCAGTCCAGGCTAGAGGGAATCCGAAGGTTTTGATGAGGAGTACAAATTGGAAACTGGATTCGATGTGAAGACGCATAAACAGCTATTTGTACATAGCTTTAAAAGTAAAGAATAAGACTGTTGTACAGTTAAAGAGGAAGTGGAAGCTGTTGCGCCAACGTTTCTACATTCTGAAACAACGTGAGGATGCCGGACAATGATCGTGCTGGTACTACTACGTGATATGAGCTTTTGAGGGAAGTTGTCATGTCAGCTATGGGGGAGCGCTACTCACCGTAAGTAAATCAGCACAACTTTTCATAATAGTTGTGCATGTATTCAGAATTTGTAAAAATAATTGTATACTGCATGATTAAGCAATAAGACATGAGGAGGGATTATGTTAATGTTGTGTAAATCAGTGTTTATTGGTGTAATGTGGCATGAGGCACAGCCGAGTACTACATGCCCCCACACAGTGATTAAGTGACCATTAATATAAACACTCAGAGTGCCTTATTAGTATTATCATACCAATATTTTGTAAATAGTGTTGAACATTGTTTTGTATGTGCTTAGTCTCTACATATATGTTAATCAAAGATTGACATACAGCTAATAACGTGTTTGCTACTAATCAGAAACCTGTATTTCTCACAACGTTTTTAAAATACTTAATACTATATGTAAGGATGTACTATGAAAACATGTAACCTAATTCTTCCATTTATTTACTGTGCTGTTGTTCAGTCACAAACCAGAGCTTGCTAAGATAGCCATGCCAGAAAATAGCACATTTATACATATACGCACTTACTACTATGGTATGTTGGAAGAGAACAATATGTTACTGTTTAGTTATTGTGATGTAGTGGTATAAAACTTGTACAAGTCTGTAATACTGTGTAATAAACCATCCCTCTCCTCATGAACGTGTCCCTGGTGGTCCAGTGGAAGGAAATGGCCGATCACGTGTAGTAGGTGTAATAAACCCACCACTCCTCTCGAACGTATACCTGGTGGTTCAGTGGACCGAAATGCTCAATACACAGACAGACACGTACAAATGTACATATCAATAGTGTTTGATGCCCTACGAGTTACAGACTATGTAGATAATGGTGTGCTGGGCCCCTGCACAGAAATATAGAATTGTTATTATAATATGTGACCATAATGCTTGTGGTCTGTATAATTAGAAGCAATGTTATGTATGTCGTGGCTGATTTACTGTTGTTGTAAGTCTTTCAAAACTGTACTGTGATTCACATCTAACACTTACATATTTTTTTTTGGTTCATGGTAGAACATCGGAGGCATCCCCCAGCTTCACACGAGGTAGTGCCAGCACAGAGTCAAGCTGTGGAGGGTGGTCAGTCGGAGACCGAAAGTGTCATTTTGATTGACTCCGACGGTAAGACTTTATAGTCACAAATTTGTTATGCTGTTTACAAATAAGAAACAAGGGTTTCTCATGACACAAAGGGTGGGATATTCAAATTGTGCCATTCATACGTGCAAGCCATTGCGTTGTGCAAAATAGTTCAATAGTTGTGTGTCTGGGACGCACATTCAAAGGAGTTACGCTATTGAGCAACTCCTTTGAATATCACCCCCCATCCACAGCCACTGTGCATGGTGCAGTGGAACTTGCGCCACCGGAAGTTCACGCAGTGGAGCATTCAACTTGTGGTGGCATAAGTACCATTGCACCATGCGCAAAATTCTGATATTCAAAACGTGACATGCAAATGGGGTATAATTCATGCAAGCCGCAGTGTGGGGGCATTTGCATGTGATTATGGCGTGATTTGCATGGCATTACCATGTAGGTCTGCCGATCCCCGAGGAATTGCGCCTGGTGCCCTGACAGGCTGCAGCCATCGGGGAACAATGCCCCGCTGCACCCCGATCGTAGACAAAACAGTGTAGAATACCCTGCAGCACCCCTCACTGGGCCGATCACGGGCATGGTTCAATTTCCCCCCCAACAATTCGATCGCGGGCAGCAATGTGGCCCCCCAAATGTATCCCTGCTGATCCAGTGGACTGAAAAGGTCGATCACAGGTAGTAAGTTTAATAACCCCTCCCTGAACATAGCCCTGGTGGGTACTGTACCACCCACACCACCCACTCGCTAAGCTCCACCACCCTGATCCCCCCTGGCAGCTGGTGGGCAGCAGCATCCCACGTGCCTGCCACCCCGCCACCCACCGACTGACTGCCCGGTAGGGCTGCACGGACATTGGTGTAGAGTACAGCCAATGGGTATGCAGTCCATACCGTACATGACAGTTCAGATTTTTGAATGAAAGAATTGATTCACAAATCTGGACTGTGATGTATAGTATGGGGATGCCACCCATTGCTCTTGGTCTGCACCAATGGTGCAGCTCTAATGGGCAGTCAGTTGACGGGCGCAGGTGGGTGGATGATGCTTCCCGCTGCCTGTGAGGGGGTGAGCGGGTACTGGTGCTTCGTGGGTGGGTGGGTGGGGACACTAGCCACCAGGGCTATCTTGGGGTTATTAAACTTACTGCCCACGATTAGGCATTTTGGTCCACTGGACCACCAGGGATACGTTCAGGAGGAGGGGTGGGTTATTTTACTTACTGCCTGCAATCGGGCATTTTGGTCCACTGGACCACGAGGGATACATTTGGGAGGGTTATTTAACTTACTGCCCGTGATCGGGCATTTCGGTCCACTGGACCACCAGGGATATGTTCGGGGAGCCACATTGCTGCCCGCGATTGGCCTGGTGTTGGGGGGAGTACACAATGCCCGCGGTAGGGCCACTGGGAGGGGGGGGAGGGATTTAGGTTGGTGCCTGCAATCGGACCGCAGGGGCACAGGACTGGGTTAGGGGCCGGACAGGTGGCAGCTGCTGTGTTTCACCCTGCAATCCAGCAGCTCACCTGTGGGTGACCCTCGACTTAGGCCTTTTTTTTTTGCCTCCAAGTCATGCAGGCTTGGTTGGGGGTTGTGGCTACACAACTCTAAGCAGCCTGGCTGAATATCGGGCTCTGGAGTTCATGCATGGTTCCTCCCCTCCACTTGAGCATGCATTCATTTGCATTGCGCTGTTGCTCAGCCTGTTTTCAGTGGCGAACTGTCTTCTACTGAATATCGAGAATGGTGGAATTTCAGACTTGTGCATGTGCAACCCTATTACGAATGGTGCAACCATTTTAGTATCCCTCCCAAAATACTTCAAAAAGGTGTTAACCAAGTCTAGTGAATGTGCAGTGCCACCATGGCAGAAGATCCTGTACTACCATAACAAACTGGCATTACTACACATGTGAGTGGTATACTATTGTTCATGAATCTGAGAATGGATGTATGTCCATAGCGGTACATGTGGTGTTGTGGGGGGGAGGTCTTCTCCTCTGCTACTTTTGGTGGTGGAGTTTAATGTACAATGAGTAATAGATAACCAATTGTAATGTTGTAGGTGTCTCAGTGGTATTCAATGGTGTGCTGCTTAATTATCTGTTGCTAATTACGACATGTCCCTAGATCTTATTCACTTACTATTTCTATATCTCCTGCCAATGTTTCATTTTTATTATTGCAATAGTTATTAATGGACAGCATAGAATATCTACATGTTTGTTACTGTGTTTTAATAGCCCTGTAGGGGTAATATGCTTAATAACACATAAACGGCTGCCATATTCAGCTAGAGGGTCATTGAGTGAACAGTAACATTATCGTTATGTTTGTGTTATTCTTATTATAATAACTCACATTTTAAAACTGTTTAAGGAACAGATCGTCATATAATTAGGTATGCATGTATGTAAATTGAAGGTACATGTAATGTTTTTAGGATGTTTCTGTGTAACAAATATGCATTATGACAATGTTATAACTATGTGATTGATGGGCAGGCACTGCTTGTTCTGCACTGCATACTACCAATAATATATTTCTGAGTTTTCTTTCAGAAAAAACGTAATTGGAGAAACAGTGTTAGGGGAATCACCAGGAAAAATGAATTTCTTATATTAACTGTTCTGGATTGATGGACATTTGTCTTGGAAAAAGATATATACATGGTGTCATAATTCAACTTTGTGTGGCTTTTTCAGATGAGAAGACTTGTTATATGCATGTAATACTGATTTAACAACATACATCTAATTGAGAGACAGCTGTTTCCGTGAAAGAGATATGTGTTCATATGATAGTTGTATGAATGATGTAGTATTAGAAATTGATGTTTTGAAGAAAAACACTTTTACTTGATATTTCATCTATTGATGTGATCATTTTTACTTGTTTGCTTTAATAGAGCCCGGGGAAGCTGCTGCTCTTGAACATGTGGAGGTGAAGCAGGAAGCCGGCGCCAGCCCACCACGTAAGTGAAATCTGTTGTTGCTATTATCTGCATGGTTGAGAAGTACCATATGGTTGTCAACATTCGTGGTGATCAATGCTCCTGTTGATAACTACACCTTGCTGTCTTACTGCATGACAAGGGGAGTGTACTGTCTGTTGGCATACTCACTGCAAATTTTCAATTGTCTGGGGTGTGAGCAACACCCCTTCATTGCCGAGCCAGTACCTCTTACTTTTGTTTGTTGTGGGGGGTGAATCACTGTTGACATTATTTACTTTATTTGTGCTGTGACCTTATAAGGGTGGCAATGCGTTGATGACTGCAGATACCCAACCACCTAAAAAACACAACATGGTGGGAGGATATTGTAGTGACCTAAATGGTGTGCAATGCAGAAAGTGTCCAATTATGATTTTTTTGGTTTTTTCTCAATGTACAAGTTCAAAATGTGCCTTGTAGTCTTCATGAACCCCATTTCCCAATTAAACTGAATTGCTGTGCAGTGTGTCTGTCTTCAGCCTTGCCAGCCTCATACTTACCTCTACAATCCAGTGTGATGCTGTTCAGTGCACTGTCAGATATGTGTATTTTTAAAAGGTGATCATGAACTGAGGGAATGTCGATAAAAGTAATAATACAGTGAATAATGGGACTGTTTGCGTGTCACACTATGAATATCGCACATTTCTATATAGCACTATGGAAGTTGTCTCACCACATGTAAAATGCAGTACTATGACTACTTGCAGTGGTGCAAATTCCACTACATCATACGCTGCGACATTGGTTGGTGCTATTAAAACAAGTTCTTGAGTAGTGAAACTGTGTTAAATATTGGGCCACACACATCACATTGCTACATTATTCAATGCTGCATGGCCTTGCGACACACAGTGTCATACTTTGAATGAGCACCTATACTGTCAAACTGTGTTTTTTATACTTTACTATATGATGCTGTGGTTGCTGTGTGACATAACTTTTTGGGACAGTGTGAGGACATAACAGTGAGACTGTATGTGAGTAAAGGTGATAATATGTCTATTTAAAACATTTGTTGCGAGATGAGCATTACATGCTATCATTACAATCAGGTATTAGATATTTCCTATACACTGTAGTAGGTTTGAAAATGTTGTGTATTTATATACTAAATGTTTAACACTGTAATTTATTTTTCACCTGCTAATGTACTGCACAGTTGTTTTTTTCTCACAGCACTATAAAAAACATCTTTTTCTGCCCTCCTATATCTAATAGCCAGAGGTACATGCTAACGCCTGTCATCCTGTGCAGGGTGCGAGTCCTTTGTCATCAGTAAGAAAGTTTGTTACTATTACACTATCAATTTTAATGATAGCAAATCAATAATTATTATTGATAATTGTTAATTTCATATTATACCATCGCAAAGACAAAGCCTGGGCTCCCATTGGTGACTATGGGACTGTAATCATCATGTTATCGCAGCACAACATCACAGATGTAGTCCCAGCACCAGGGTGACCAGATAAGTTTTTGGAAAAACAAGAAGTCACTACATGTAGCTGCTTGACAGTGCAATCCCATATTTCTCATTCACACTCTCAAGCGCCTTTAACCTACTGTGAGTGCTTCCGACTCGGCTGCTAGTGATCACTGGCCATGACAGTGCAAATTGTCCCTATGTTGCTCATTTTCCCAGAAGATATAGTGGAATAACTCCCTGTCCCCCACTGACACACAGTGTGTCCATTTTCGTTAAAAGAAACAAAAAAAAAACATCATTATAGACGGCATTTAAATATATGTGTCTGCTGGTCCATCAGCACAGTAATTGTATACAACTTGCCAGGCAAAACACCTAAAGAAATATTCACCAACATTATCCCTGACTATAAACAGATGTTTTAACTAAAAAAAATATATAATTTTAGACATCATTTCAATTTCCACGTCAGCAGGAGCACGAGGCCTTTCAGATTGCCACAGTCCCAGATTACGGCCACTTTTTCAAACTCGCACTGTTACCATGAACATTGTAAATTAAACAAATTATCCATAAAATGACAGTCACATTCAAATAGGCAGTGCACAAACTATACTGCATTCCTGGAAATCAGTAAGTTCTCAAACAACCCATAACTGGTATTACGGTTCCTCAACCACCCTGCGGTTGATTTTAAACCCATTCAAAAAAAAAAATACTAATTAAAAAAATATTACCCAGTTCCATATTAGGATCTTAGTGTGTGGACTGCTGTACTTTCCTGGGAGGGGGTGGGTGCAGCAGGAGATAGCAGACACACAATAACATTACAGTGGGACTGTTTCTCTATTCATTGTGCCTAACCATTGAGAAATGAAATTGTAAAATACTTTTAAGACTTTTCAGAAAATGTTTTGTTTTATTAGTACCAACAAGCCATTGTATAATAGAATAATGACCTTTGGGTGTTTGTTGTGCTGAGGATAATGTTACTTTTTGGGGTGATTAGTTCACTTGCCTGTGGCCTCTTGTCTAATGGATGACAGGTGCTATACGCTATCACCACAACACTTACCGTGGAGTGCATTATTGCTTTAATGTCAGATAGTACATTGAAGAACCTTATTACTGCTGTGCCATATTGTTTTGAAGAATTTTACCGTGTGGCAGTGCAAAAGCACAGTGATGTAGACATTATGGGCATCCAACGGTACAGCAATGAATTAAATGTCTTTATTTTGAGTAGATTTTACCATACTGCAGTTTAAGTTTTAGGTTACTTGTCTGAATGTCTTATTGTTATGCTACCTAGAAATCTGTCATTTATGTTCTTTATGTACTTGAAGATGTCTGGTATGGTGTTGGAGTGCATGTCATATCAGTGACTTAATTATTTAAAGTAGTGACGTGTTGAGGGCCTGAAATACGGGTAAAAGTTGTTTGCTTTCAAACTATCATTAAAGTGATCATGATTGTGTACACATGAAAAGTATATTATGATAGTGTTAATGTCAAGGTACTTTGTTTTAGTGCAGACATGACTACACATTATAGCAGACATGGTGAGTAAAAATTTACACACTTGATGAGGATATTTCAGTTGTATGGTATAATAGTGTCAATAATGCAAAAGTATGTACATACTGTCTATTTATGAGTAGTGAAAGAAAATATAAGAGTAGCATTCTAAGCCACAGCTAACTATACGCTTTTTATGTTGTCAGCTTATTAGATTATATAGATAATCAAGTATGACAGAGACAGAAATAAGATACTAAATAGTTTAGCATCATACTTAAAACTATTATCATAACTTTGAAATGAATGCATTTCTGATATTGCGAGATAAGAAATATTTGAAGTAAAATATTTGAAAGTCATAATTGTTTAATTTTGGTGTATATTCATCATTATTTTTTAAATCTTTGTAGGGTGCCGCGATCTGAAAATGCACGGCTTTACGTCACAGTGCTACAGACGGTTGCTGCGCCGAGGTTGGCAGTCTGCGTGAACAAAACACTGTCATCCTTGAGAGGCTGGACAGAATCCAGTCTCTCTTGGATGCACAGCAGCAGACTGTCAACCTCGTGCTAGAGCCAGTCGTAGCAGTGGGTGATGGTGCTGTGCCGAGTAGCAGTGCTTCACCTCCACGAACACCGTCTGTTCCTGCAGCTTCCCTGGGTGAAACTGGCCACCCTTCATAGCGGTCCGGTATCTCCTCCGGAGGGCACAACAGCTTCCACTTCCTTTGCGCCTCCACATCGAATCCAGTTTCTAGCCTGGATTGCCTCAAGCAGTGCATACACCTCTCGCAAGTGTTGCACAAAAGTTACAAAACAAAATAAAACTTTTTATATCTTTTTATTTATGTAACAAAAATGTATTTTAATTATTTATTTTTGTGTATGATGTAATACACACTTTTATTACTTTTTTTGGCCTGTATGAATATTATTTGTGTGAATACATATTTTTGTATTGTTTATAAAAAGAAAAATATTTTTGTTTGTAATTTTTTATATATAAAATATTTTTATAGTAAAAAAAAGTGAATTTATACTCTCTTGTGTTTGGTGTGTTATTGTGTAGTTGAGATGTTTCTTGAAAATAGTTTTAACAAGATTTATACAACTGTGATTTTCTATTTGGTGAAAGCTCATACCACACTATTGTGGTATTAGAGTTGGGATTCTTCATAGAAGTAAGTTAGATGTGTGACAATGCTACGTTACACTATTTGTGGCACACTGTTGTTGTTTCATACACCTACTGCTACAGAATGTGTGTATGTGTATCATGATGAAGATAAGTATGTACCTGCTAGTACAAAAGTGAAATGTCTGTGTTGGCATACTTACAACAAACTTATGTATTCAGTACCAGAAAACCTCATCCACAGCTGTTCACATGATTGGTGGTACCACCTCAGTTGGTAGTACAAGCACTCTATCAAATCTCAAGTTACTACAGTAACATATCCATTTGTTCAGTAGATGAACTAATGGTGTCCATGTCATGTCATATTGTCTTTTAGTTATGTACATCTTTTTATTTACATATGTGCTCACAAACAAAAGGAGTAAGACACTTTTACATAAAAATATTACATGGAATAACAATGACAAATTACAATTAATAAAGTTATAAAACAATATGATTCACAGTTAACTACTGTTACTGTTAATAACAGTAAATGCAACTACAAGAGTTGAAGTATTTCTGATATTGGAACATTTTTTATGTATGTGCACTATTCTTACAACTATAAATCATGTACTATACTGAGTAATAGTTCTGAAAAGACAGGATATTCATGGCAAAAACTCAGTTTAATGCATCAGTTAGGGTTGTTCCACAGTGACAAAAGTGAGGAAATTCGCTGTTAGGGTTGAAAACCCTAACTCCGAATCCCCAGCATGACACACACACAGACACACACACACACACATGCAAGTATGGGGGAGGACCAAGTCAACACAACCAATGACAGACATCCAGCAGCAGGTGACAGAAATAACAAACAATTGTCTAAATGTACTACGAGACATCCCCACCCCCTGACCAGGTACTGCATGCTCAGTGGAGATCAACAGCAAAACTGAGGCCATGTACACCAAACGCATATACATCCCTGATTGCAGCTGCACACAACGCACTACTCTAGTAGTTGCATGGTCTTACCTACCGATGCCCCACACCACACCACAACTGGTACTGTGCCGTTATTCAATATAAATGCTGAAGGTGCATGATGACAGTTGTAGAAAGGTTTTAACACTAGTGAGTATACATAAATTAAGAGAAGCACATAAATTAACTACAAGACACTAGCATGCTCAAGATAAAAGTAGTGATACATTTAGTAGGTGATTTACATAGTGATACATTTACTGCAATGGTTTACTCAACATAGAGAGGCTGATGTAAACGTATGGAAAAGCATTGCCTGTTCAACGCTGTGAAATTCGTGACTGCCAGTATCACATGCATTCTTACTGATGAAGGTACTGCTGATGTACATACATAGACCTTCAGTGTGTTTCAGTACTAAAGATGCAGTAAGTATTCTTTGTAAGAAACATTGTAATTGCATGGATCAGGCCAAGCAACTTCTAAATATCATAGCACTACTGAGCCAACAATGATGTACCTGTATCGGAGATGTATATAGGAGAGCTTTTCCTGTAGGCACTTACTGAGTATGTTGTACCTGATAAAGACAATCTCATTGCATCTGTGATGACTAACTTATTCAAATAGTAATACATTTACTATTGCTGCAATGAGTGATCTATGCCAATTATGGACACAGTGTGATTTTTTTTAACAGTTGTTTCATACTCAGGCTGTATGCCTACTGTTTGGGTTTGCCACACTTCTGTCATTGATGCTATCAAAGTGATAACTATGTTAATTGTGGTACAACAGGAATCAAGTAGGTATGGTGTAGATATAAACAGAATGTCTTTTAGTATTGATTTAACTCACAATGGGGTAAGTGTACTAGGACAGCAGGGTTATCCTCTATCACTGACTCTGTCAGTTATAATCACACTAGGGTTTTGATGACTGTAATGATCAAGTTACACTGTTCATCTTCATGAGTTCATATTCACAGCCATTCTCCAGTAACTAGACAGTGTATGGTGTAACTGGGTGGGACACTGTGTTGCAAAGCTGCTGCAGTGCCTAGCAGAGTGAGAGTATCTACTCATAAAGACAATTAAGCAATAAGGCATGACCAGCAGTTATGTTAAATGGTCTGTTAATCACCCTGTAGGGGTTTAATGTTGAATGAGGCATAGCCGAGTGCCACATGTCGCTAGACAGTGATAAACTTGACCATTAACATAATACCTGGGAGTGGCTTATTGCTATCATAATAAAACTGTTTTTAAACAACATTAAACCATGTTCATCATATGGTTAGGCTTCTACATGTATGTTAATAAAACTAAACATAAGGCTGTTACAATGTTTACAGTCAATTAGAAAGCTGCATTTCTCAAACCCTTGTTATAATCAGAGATATTATACCTGTACAACTCCTTGGTTTTGCTGAACTCTGTTGCTCAGGTGGCCCACCACAAGTGGTGTGGTCTGGTGTGGGGCATCGGTAGGTAAGGCCATGCAACTACTAAGTGTGGTACGTCGTGCAGCTGCAATCAGGGATGTGTATGTTTGGTGTACATGGCCTCAGTTTTGCTGTTGATCTCCACTGAGCATGCAGTACCTGGTCAGGGGGTGGGATGTCTCGTAGTACATTTAGACAATTGTTTGTTATTTCTGTCACCTGCTGCTGGATGTCTGTCATTGGTTGTGTTGACTTGGTCCTCCCCATACTTGCATAGTTTGTGTGTGTGTGTGTGTGTGTGTGTGTGTGTGTGTGTGTATCGTGCTGGGAATTGAGTTAGGGTTTTCAACCCTAACAGCAAATTCCTCACTTTTGTCGCTGTGGAACAACCTAACTGATGCATTAAACGGAGTTTTTTCCATGAATATATATATATATATATATATATATTATGGTAGCATGGTAGTGCTACCATAGTTAGGGTTGAGGAGCCATTTACATGTTAAACCTAAAATTTTGCACCTTAATAACTTTGCAACTGTTTGACGATCAAGACCCATATGCCTTGGGATCTGCCAAGTTTCATACCGATCGGATATACAGCTGCAGCATTATTAAGCGTGATCTGCGCGTGCATTTATGCTCTTTTGGAATTCTACGGTCACGCCTACAGGTCACATGGTGTGCGCGACTGGTCTGAAATCTCCAGGGAATGTGCAGCTGGGGTCCCCAATGTGCCTTTTGACAATTTCGTGAAAAAATATTAAACGGTTCAAAAGTTATTCAAAAAACAATTTACCATTTTAAGTAAATGGGAAAAGTTAACAAAAAGTTCTACAGTGTCGCAAATGCAGTTTTTACTTTCACAAATGGCCCTGTTACTGTCACAAATCTGCCATTTTGTATTCAGTTAGCGATCAGAAAAATGCTTGGCATTTAAAATTGGGACCCTCTAGCAACCTAATTATTTTTGTATTCACCTAGTCGGACCCTGAGGATGCTAGGCATGTCTTTATTATAAAACACCATAGAAATATGTTTTTCAAGTTTCTGGATAAAGTACTTTCGCAAAGTAGTGTTGAATGTGCAATGCTGTCAAATGAATTTGTGAAAGCTTTCGCAAAGTTCGACAGTACTTTTCCAGCATGTATGAAAATAACAGCAATTCTTTGGCACTGTGCTGCAAGAGAACAGTTTGGTGTTTTGGGCTGCAATTTGGAGGGAACGCAGTCAAGATGTCACAGATGTGCCTTTCACTGGTTTGGTAAAAAAACATTACTCATTGGCCAAGTGACAGCACTCCAAAATTGACACTTTTCCCCATAGGATACCATTGAGGCGTCTGTTGCATTACAGGACTTGTTTGGCACAGTGCTGCAAAATAACGGTTTGGTCTTTTGGGCTGAAATTTTGAGGGAATAACGTCAACATCCCAGAGATGTGCCATTCAGTAGTTTGGTGAAATAATATGTAGTAGTAGTAAAAAGTTTATTTCTGATATCAGAAACAGGATAAAACCCAATTTAGCATCAGCTAATTTACAATGGGGTCCTACTGTACAAAAACATCAGTTTCATTTTAAATACATACAGATACACACATTATACATACATGAGACACAATACATATATGACCAGGGAAAAAACAAATAATAATTACAACAATAAACCATACATACAGACATCTCAAGTACAGCAAATTTTTAAGGACATTGCTTCATTTACAAGCCATGATTTTATTTAATTCCAAGATATTTTATTTATACTTGACCTCAAGTGACCTGACAATGAATTCCACAATTCTGGACCTTCATATACATAACAATGTTGGCCCTTCACTGTTCTCATAAGTGGTACCCTAAATTTTACTTCCTCTTCAGATCTCAAACCTACCTTAACATTCCACTCATCCAGAAACTCCACTAGATATCCTGGAGCTTTTTTAAAATAACAGCAATAAGTTAACCATTGCACATGCATATTTCGCTGTTCTGTCAAGGATATCCAATTTAAGTTCTTGTAAAGGGTGCAATGATGTGTTTTCCACGGTGCTTCCAAAACAAAACGCGCATATCTATTATAGATAACGTCAAGCTTTTCTAAATTGCTCCTAGCTGCCCCTCTATATATGACATCACCATAATCGATATGCGGAATTATCATCAAATTCACAATCTTTACTTGACATCAAATGAAAGACAATTTCTATGCTTGTACGATAGCCCCAACTTTTTACACAATTTTTGTATCAAGTTATCAATATGAAAATCCCAACTACAATGGGAGTCCAACCAGACTCCCAAGTATTTATAACGATCCACAGAGGCCAGGCTACACCCATCCAATGTCTTAATATCCAAATCCACAGATACTTTTTTATTTGAAAACAACATTACCTGTGACTTTTGTGAATTTAAAACCAAACCATGTTCTGAAAAATATATTTGTAGTATATTGAAACATTTCTGTAATTTTTCCTGTATATATCCCACAGATTTCCCTTCAAGATACACAGTTGTATCATCTGCATACAAATAGTGCTGGACATCATTCATCAGATGTCAGACACCATT
Source organism: Neoceratodus forsteri (assembly GCA_016271365.2). Classification (NCBI taxonomy): domain Eukaryota; kingdom Metazoa; phylum Chordata; order Ceratodontiformes; family Ceratodontidae; genus Neoceratodus; species Neoceratodus forsteri. Next base: position 50,505,315 of record CM028137.1, read on the forward strand.
TGTATATACATTAAATAGGATGGGTCCTAGCACTGACCCCTGAGGAACATCAGAATTAATATTTCGATAACTAGACACAAAATTATTACCTAACCTAGCCCTTTGTTGTCTGCCATCCAGGTAGCCATGGAACCAATCCAGGGCTCCCTGGCTGAGGCCTACATATCTCAACTTTTCCATCAATACTTGATGTCCCAAAGTGTCTAAAGCCTTTGACAAATATATATAAATTGCTCCAACCAGAAGGCCCCTATCCATGGCCACCTGGATGTCCGACACAACCGTGACAAGTGCAGTAGTAGTAGTACTGTGCTGTGCCCTAAAGCCTGACTGGTATACTACTAACATACTAAAATGCCAGCAGAATAGGCCTAACGGTCTTTCGTGTCTGCTCATTTGGTCAGACCCCACTGTTTTTTTTAAGATAACTATTTCATTGAGAAACCACAATTTTTTCAAACACTTTAGAAGTAACCGAAAGCAATGATATTGGTCTATAATTTCGCATATCATTTTTCACACCTCCCTTAAACACTGGTATCACTTCTGCCTGTTTCCAGACTAATGGATAAGTACCAGTCTTCAATGAAAGGTTAAAGATGTCAGTCAGAATTGGAGCTATTACTGGGGCAGCAATTTTAAGCAAAAAAGATGGAATCCCATCTGGACCTTGGGCTTTATTTATATTTAATTTTAATAATTCCAGATAAACTTGACTTGGAATGATATTTTGGAAGCAAAATAATAGACCATTTTCATCTCTCTTTTCTTGATTTCTCTCTTGCTTAATTATACCAGAAAAGGGACATGCATTAATCTGGGAAAACCCTATATCAACAAACATTTTATTCAGTATAGCAGCTACTCCATCCTAAAGTTTCAATGGGCCATTTTCTGCCATAAAATCATTTGGCAGTTCTGAGGTCTTAATTCCTTGTAAGTTTTTAACCATATTCCAAAAATTCCTAGGTTTTTTAAACTGGTCAGTTGCCATTCCAGTTAGATAAAAATCTGATTTTGCTTTCCTTATTTGTGCAATGTACAAATTACGTGCTGCTCGATATTTTTCCCAAAACACTCTCTCATTTTTTTTCTTTGCCAGTCTCCATGCAGCATCCCTTTTCTTACGAAAAAATATTACAGGGAGCAAAGTTATGCCACTCCGAACTTCTCTTTTTTTCCTATAGGATAACATTACGGCATTCGCTGCACCTTTCAGGGCCCATATCTTGGAAACGGTGTGAGATACGGACTTTTCATCAGAAAAATTCTTAGCCCCCTACTGAAGGCTAAGTACAAAGCTAGCCAGGAAAGTTATAAATCATATGTCTTTTACATTTTTTTCTATGTTGTACGGTTCCTGAGATATAAGCAATTTAATATTCCAACTCCTCATTTTGTCCTCTGAGACCCATTATTATGCATACATTCTTTGTACTCACTGTCTTTCTCTATGCAGATTTTGGGAAAAACTATTGTGTGTTTTTGTATAAGTGTCATCTTTAGTGCTTCTCTTTGTGGTTCTGTTCCTGTTTCAATAAGCATTTTTGTGTGCATGCCATCTTGTGTGTTGCGTTTGCGTTTTCATTTTTGCTTGTGTTTATGTAATTTTCTCTATTTGTCTCCACAGTAGTGTTTATCTTTGTGTTTTGATTTGTGGTACCATGCGCATTAACATTTGCATTTGTTGGCACTGGGTTACTATGTGTGAAGACATCATGTGGCGGGAGCCCTCTGCTGTATCACATTTAGTATATTTCAGTACTGTTTATATTTGTGTTTTGTGTAGTGGGAGCATGGAGCCGGAAGGTCCCTGCACTATTGTCACTGTATTACATTCAGTATTTATCAGATTTGTTTATCTTTGTGTTTTGGTTTGTGCTACTATGTGCATTAACATTTGTGTTTGCTGACACTGCATTAGTATGTGTGAAGACATCATGTGGTGGGAGCATGAGGCCTGAAGGGCCCCATACTTCTGCTGCTGTATCACATTTAGTATATTTCAGTACTGTTTATGTTTGTGTTTTGTGTGGTGGGACTGTGGGAGCTGAAGGGCCCCGCACTCTCTTGTTGTATGACATTCAGTGTTTTTTACTGCACTCCCGCTGCTGTATCACATTTACTATATTTCAGTACTGTTTATGTTTGTGTTTTGTGTGGTGGGAGTGTGGGGCCCATTTTGTATTTTACAGTACTGCATATGTTCGTGTTTTGTGTGGTGGGAGTGTGGGGCCAGATGGTCCTTGCACTATTGTTACTGTATTACATTCAGTATTTATCAGATTTTTTTTATCTTTGTGTTTTGGTTTGTGCTGCCATGTGTATTAACATTTGTGTTTGCTGGCACTGTGTTAGTATGTGTGAAGACATCATGTGGTGGGAGCATGAGGCCTGAAGGGCCCCATACTCCTGCTGCTGTATCACATTTAGTATATTTCAGTACTGCTTATGTTTGTGTTTTGTGTGATGGGACCATGGGAGCTGAAGGGCCCCACACTCCCATGTTGTATGACATTCAGTGTTTTTTAATGCTGTTTATGTTTGTGTTTTGTGTGGTGGGAGTGCAGGGCCCGGAGGGCCCCTCACTCCCGCTGCTGTATCATATTTACTATAATTCAGTACTGTTCATGTTTGTGTTCTGTGTGGCAGGCCCCACACTCCCGTAACTAGCACATTTTGCATTCTACAGTACTGTATATGTTTGTGTTTTGTGTGGTGGGAGCATGGGGCCAGAAGGTCCCTGCACTATTGTCACTGTATTACTTTCAGTACTTATCAGATTAGTTTATCTTTGTGTTTTGGTTTGTGCTACCATGTGCATTAATATTTGTGTTTGCTGGCACTGTGTTAGTATGTGTGAAGACATCATGCATCATGTGGCAGGAGCGCAGGGCCGAAAGGGCCCTGTGCTCCCACTGTTGTATCACATTTAGTATATTTCAGTACTGTTTATGTTTGTGTTTTTTGTGGTGGGAGCATGGGGCCTGAAGGCACCTGCGCTTCCATCACTAGCACATTTTGTATTTTACACAGACAGAGAGACATAAATGGAAGTAGGGGGGAGAGGCAAGGTAACAGTAACAATCACAGACTTGCTGCATGTTAAGTGAAGAGGCACAGGCAAAGAAGGGCAATGCAGATCAGTTGTACACCTACCTAATTACAGGTAAAGTGTAGTTATCATAGTTGTCATTTGAATGGACTAAGCCAGGGAATGTCTCTTCAAACTGCGACAGAAGGTACTGGATCCTCAGTAGAGACCCACAGCAGAGCTGAGGGTATGGACATCAATTGTAGACATCGGTGATTGCAGGGACACTCAAGTTAGCCCAGTTAGTGTTTTTGCTGGCTCAGAGAGGTAATACCCTCACCAAAATTTGTGCTGCATCATGAGTACTGATGCACAGCAAGACTGAGGCAATTGACATGAATGGTACACCTCTGTAATTGTTGGTACACACAAGTTAGCACAGTTAGGATTTATGTGGCCTCACACAGGCAATTTTCCCATACATACCAGTTACAGAACCTGATTGTACAGCCACAACTGCATTTCCTTAGGTAGAATGTCACACAGCTCTCTACACCAGGTACTGCACTCTGACTGTAGACTGACAGTAAATGTAAGTATGGTACATGCTAGTTAACTTAGTTAGGAATTACAGGAGATCTGTAACTCAATGTCTGAACACCTAGCCCACATATTGCCCTCTGAGTTGACAGTGCAGAAAAAACAAATCATGGAGGTGTAGAGTGTGATGGGGGAATTGCACTTCCACACCACTCTCTGTATCCTAAGTAAACAGCCACAGGAAAAGATAGGCAATGTACATCAGCTGTACAGCTGTCTGATTACAGAAATAATCCAGTTAGCACAGTTGTCACTTGAATGGGTTCAGACAGGCAATGTGTCTTCAAACGTGATAGCAAGTAGTACATTGTAAGTGGAGATACACAACACAGGTGAGGGAATGAACATCTTAGTGGAGATAAAGAGCACAGGTGAGGGTTTGTACATCAATGGTACACATCAGTGATTGCAGGGATGCTGAAGTTACCTCAGTTAGGATTAGTATGAATTTAGGCAGCTAGAGATGTTGCACCTTTTCAAATCTGTAGTGCATTATGACTGTTTCTCTATAGGAACAATAGGGGACTGGAGATCTATGGCCCACCTCTGTAATTGTAGGTACAGTGAAGTTACCACAGTTAGCAGTTGCATGAGCTCAGCCAGGGAACTACAGTAGACATAGCAGTTAGTGCATCCTAACTGTTTAGCCACAGCTGCATAGTACTAGGTAGTGATGTGTGACATCTTGCTACAGTAATTACTGCATGCTGAGTGGAGAGGCACAGGAAAAGTAAGTGTGTTGCAAACTTTGTAACACAGTCAGAAATTATGGGAAGTGTGGCATGCAAAGTGCCACATTGCAGCCCATGTTGTGGATACTGAGTGGACAGCATAGCAACAAAAAAGAGTACATGGACATGTAGTTGTGGTACTATTTGTTGCAGTTGATTTGCATGCTTAATAGAAACAACAGTTACACTCTAATGTCATTATTCTATTTTCAGTAAAGACTCAACACATATGGATATGTTTTAAAAAGATTTATTGCCAATTGGTGAAACTGAAATAGGTCATATTAAGAGTGTATTTTCTTTACAAAATCAGTCTCACAATACAATACTTGCATGTGTGTAATCATTGCTAGGAATATATCTAAATGTGTCACATTTATAGCAACTAGGTTCAATGAATTGGAACAAGTATGTACATATTGTAATACAGCATAGAAAGAAGGTAGCATAAAAAGGGTATTTGGTCTATTAAGTGTGATTGTGTTGCACAATTCACATCTTTAGGTAAAGTGTTGACTATCCCTGCAGTGTTCTCCCATCTTCTGTTGCCATGGTTGTTATCTTCCTTCTATGCATATACCTGATTCTTTAATAATGGGTCACTGTCTTTAATGAGGTGACCTGTTTTAGCACTGAACTTTAAGTGTTCACTGCTGTTTGTGGGAAGAAGTGCTTTCTGACATTCCTGTTGCACTTGTGACACTCAAGCTGAACCTGGGATTGTTCATAATATTTTTGCTACTGAGGTTGAAGAGATTTTGGTTAACAATATTATTTATATGTATTAAGTTGATGACTTTTCTAATTATGTGTCGTGCATTAGTTGTGTCTTATATTAATAAAGGTATGTCTGGAACTTCTAAGTAGTGATTACACACATGAAACAGTAATGTTTTGTTGTTATTGTGTGACTGAGGATGTGTATGTTCCTGGGGTGGGCCAAAAACCATATGCTAAGTGTTCAAGTAATAGAATATAAAAAAAATCTGATTTCAGTGACGTTAGATAACTGGTATGTTCAGTTAGATATTTAATGATATGTCACTGACTAGATGCATATGGAAAATTCCCACCCGACCCCTCAATAGAGGTGATCATAAATACTGTCAGGAACAGGTATGAAGAGCGTTGTGATCAGTAACAGTGTCTGATTTACAATTGTCAGTATTTTTACCATAGGTTAGAATTACTTGTATGACAAGTACAAAAACATTTCATATTATTACAGGTTACATTGGTTTCTATGTTAGTTCTGAACTAGTAGGTAAAAAAATGTACATGGTATGCTGTTTTTATCAAAGATATGGTTCATTAAACTTAATTAGTATAGTATCATATCATATGTTAAGCATTCATTAGTACTTTACTCTTATAGTAATACTTTTACTAGAACAATAAAAGTAGTTAGCAACAGTAGTAAGATGGAATAAGAATGTAAATATTATTTACTATGTAATTAAAAGGCATGTCAAAGTCAGTTAATAACAAGATGCAATCGTTCAGTATTTACACTTGCTTCATTTAACTTGTTGCATTATGACTAAAGACTGTTATTTTTACATATGTACAGTATTATTATAACAAATAAAGCAGGCATTGTTCAACACTGTTGCATGGTGAACGAATGATGTTGTCTACATGTCAACAGCTAATAGACAAAAACAACTGGTGATAGACAACTTGTGACAGACTGTACCGTTTGGTGAATGGGACATGTGTTGCACAGTTATTTATGATGGTAACTGAGAACTTTTGTTTCTCAGCAGGGAGAAAAAGTTAGAAAGTGGCAGCAACTTCTTGTTATGTAAGATTATGATACAGCTACAAGAAAAGATATGTACAGAACAGGAGAGGCAGTAAGGCCTCTGTTTTGAGATGTACAATCTTTGATAGACATGTAAGCATAGTTTCTCTAGTGACTGTGAATACTGTTGGCACCGATTGAAGCCACTACAACAATTTCCATGTTGTCACTGATCCACACAAGATCTTAGATGTCATACTGTATGAAATGTGTCTGCCAGTATAGCATTTTGTTGATATGCTATGGTTTCTTGAGAGTCATAGATTGGAAACAATTGTACTGACCTACGACTGTTTCTGTCACAAAGTAGTCATGTTAAAAATGTCACATGTTGTGTGCTATTCTTCTGAGATATAAAGGTCATCATAATTCTTCAATATTAGAAAATATGCATTTTTTAAGTGTCGTGGCAGTCTCTGTTTAAAACTGCTTGTAGAGTCGTCACACTCTACCCATCCACTTCTGCACCTTAGTAAACAGGTGTAATGGCCAGAATGCATGGATTGACCATGGTGATAGATTATACAGTGAGTGTCAAACACTGATTGGTTAAAAACTATTCTACCAGCTGTGTAATCTGTGATAGGAGTGTCAACTCTGAGCCCATTGGAGTCAAACCTGTGCAACATAAAGCAACAGATATTGAGATGAACTCCTGAGACATATGGACTGAGTGCACCTGCCTGCACACCTTTTACAGGAATGACCACATTGAGCATTGGTGAATAGCTGTCAAAATTTGACACTTTTGGCTTGAGGGACAAAAAGAGTAACCACAGCATGTCTTCTGTGGTTTCACGCTGTGAATGCTCACATAAAACACATACATATTTGGATTCATATGACACTGTGAAGTAGTGTCGCACTGGGGTGCCATTTTCATCCAAGTTGTTTATGATAGCCATCATAAACTCGCTAGTGTCTTGCTGTATGTTAGCAGCAAATGTACTACATCCATCATATGTACCTAATGCCTGTCGTAGTGGTGTTAGTGACTTTACATTGTTAGACTGGTCAGAAGTCATGTTGACAATCTGCTTCAAAGTGTTTGATAGGGGATTGTCTTGTGAAGCAGATATTGCCTGCACAAAGTGTGGCATGTGAAGAAAAACTTGCATAGCTGAGTTAGCATAGCAGTTCACTCTAGTGCTGTTGTCAAAGACTGGTACAGCAGTTACACCAACTGATTTCTGATGAATTGCTGGCACTAAATGTTTAGTTGAAGTTGTGACCTTTGTTGAACTCTTTTGAGTTGAATCACTTCTGGAAGCTTGTGGCTGTTTGGTGACACCTGTCGCTTTGACTGAACGGTGTGAGACAGCCAGATATGTAGGCAATGGTATTAAAGACAGTTGTGGCTGATGCAGAGTATGTTACCTGTTGTACTCAAGAATGCGTCGCTTGTCAGCTCGTATCTTCTGAGGTGCTAGAGTTATAATGTGCAACCCAGAAAGACTGCGGACACGTGAAAGTGCCACATAGCTCATGCCATCCTTGAAAATGTCTGTACCTATGTCCACCATTGCTGAATCCAAGCTCAAGCCCTGAGATTTGTGAATCGAAACAGCATATGCAACACATAATGGAAATTGTTTCCTGTTTACATAGATATCCTTAAATACCTGGAATTTTACACAGGTGCATTCTATGTGTACAGGCTGTTCGATGTTGTCAAAGTGAACTACAAGTGTCTCCATGTACGTCTTCTGGACATTGTAGACAAAGTCAGTGATGTTTGCCATGGCACTGTTTATCATGCCTCGTTCGACATCTAGATTATGTCGTAGCATGATACGTGCATTCCTACACAGTGTAAGAACAGCTTCTAGGCCAGCTCTGCGTGAAATATCTGACTTGAGTTCACTGAGTCGTTCAGTCATCTTTGCTACTAGGTTGCGACTAAGAATGACACCATCAACTGTGTCAACAGCATTAAGAGTTGCAATTTCTTGGCTTTCTCTCTGCAGCATAACATTGTTGAATTCAGTGCATTTCTTTAATAGTGGCATAAGGCACACTATGTGTCTGCCTGTAGAGTATACATCACTGAAAATATTACATGCTGTTTCAATGGATGCAGTATCAACTGTGATTCTCTGATCGTTTAACATAGCAACATGTTCTGGTGCTAGAGAACCTGTACAAGTTTCATCTAAAAGTGATTTGTAAGCCAGATCACCACTTTGTCACATGTTCTCATACAACTCTACATAGATAAATAACTCCCAAATGTTATACCCTGCAATGCAACCAAGAATATTCTTAGCTTGCTTGGCAGTTAGAGTTGTAAATACATGTTCTGCATTAACTGGTGCAAGCTGGAAAAGGTCTCCCAAAACAACAATACTTTTGCCACCAAATGGTACTCCATTGTCAGTACCTAAGATCTCCTGCAGACGTAGATGAATACAGGCAAGCATGACATTGGAGACCATGCTGATTTCATTAGTGATGAGTAACTTCATCTTTGTGAACATGGAACGGAGCTGAGATGCAACCTCAAATGACAGTTAACGATATTCTCCAGTTTTGCCATGTTCCACTGGCAACATAAAGAGACGGTGTAACGTAACTCCACCAATGTTGTATGCAGCTAGTCCTGTGGGAGCAGTAACAGCAACAGACACTGATGACCCTGTCAGGCTGCGTATTTCATCAGTGATGGCTTCAATAAGGAAACTATTTCCTGTGCCAGATGAACCACTAACAAAGATCAGTAGTGGTTTATAGTCAAGACAGTCACATTTTTTTTTCATGTAGCAGGCCATGATGAACATCAACTACTTGAGAGTGTACTGCATGCTGCTGCTGATTTAGTCTTTCTGTCAAGTCAGTTCGGTTGACAGTGGAGAGTGTTCCATGTTGCATGGCTGTCTCAATTTCTGAGATTAAGACTTCTGGGGCATTTAAAGGCAGAGGTTCACCTAGAACAGCTTGTCCTTCTGGATCAAGGTTGTCTTGTGAACTAACAGGAGTGTCTTCCTGAAGCTGCTTCTCTGCCTTCTCAAGCTGTTCTTTTTCAGCCTGTAGTCTCTGTATGTATGTGTCTGAGTATTCTGTTTTGAAAGTCTCGTAACTGAGATTGAATTCTTCCTCGAATGTATCACAGTCACCTTTTAATTCAGACTCACTCCTCCAGGGTCTAAATTGGAATAGGAGAGCAAAGTAGTAATGTTCTCTGCTCTCCAATGTGCTTAGATGCAATTTACAGTGGTCTATAAGCCATGGCTTGTGTCTCTTTACAAGACAACCATCCACTCTGTTCACCTTGTAAATCTGGCGTGTTGAGTCAGGTGATATATCTGCCGTGTAATCATACCACTTAACCACCTGAAAGAGACACATGTCAGCCATGTCATTGTGTCTACAGGGGTAGTATGTGTCTATCAGGTTATTTTTCAAGGTATGTTTTGAAGAAGGTCTATTGGCAGCAAGCTCCTCAATTTCAGCATGGGGAATCAGTAGACATTTGTGTTTCTCTTTGTAGTTTACACTGAGAAACCGGACAGCATCAGACTTCCCGTACAGATGTGTACCCATTAAATGGTCACTGTCTTCATAAGCTCTACATCCTCTGTGTGAAAGAGTCTTCAAGCCCAATGACCAGAGCTGAGATGTCAGGCTTCTGCTTAAACTGGCAATATCTTCCCAAAGACCTTGCAAGCTGGTCTGCTCATGTTTGGTAATGTATGAAGTGACATACCGCACCAGGGACAATGAGTTATCAGCCACAAACTGAACATCTATGTTTGCTTGCCACATTAGTAGAAAAGTAGGGCTGTAGTCATTGATGTACACCTCTTTCTCATCTCTGGGTAACTCATATACCCTCTTGGTCGATTTTGCCTTTAAGTGGTGTCACATTGCTGAGAAAAGGTCATTCATGGAACTATCCTGACAAACTCATCTAGGAAATCAGAAGTGACATCGTGTGTACCAATTAGAGTTGTTCTTTACCACTCGCCGGCAGTATTTTGCACAAATATGTCACTGGAACTTTTGAACCAATTTCCATAGTGTAGGACTGTCATACTTGTCTGGAATGTGACAAGTGATATATTTCTTGATGAATGATAGCACCTGTGCTGCTTCATGCTCACCTATACGTGGTGCATCCTTGATCCACAACACCATATGGATGTGAGGGGCACCCTGTGCTTGATACTCCGTTCTCCAAAAGTAATGCTCCACAATACCAAGAGGTGGATTGTCCTTTGACAATATGAAAGTCAGAATGTCATGGAACTGCTTGTGAAAATGTCTTGAGACAGACACAGGATCAAGTGAACACATTACTCCGACAGTCATTGATGAGATGCAGTTGACATCAGAATTTGCCCACTTCAACAGTTCAATGAGTTTGTCCCAGGCATATTCAGCACAACTAAGTGTGATAAACCATGTGGCTGCAGCATACTCTCGAAGCATTGTCATCACTTCTGAGTGTCTGTGATATCAATATTCTTTGGTACCTTGAAGACTTGAAAGAATGAAAGACAGATTCACTTGCACATTTTCATCTTTCTGCTTTAATTTCTCTAAAAATTGAGCAGCTGTTATTCCATCTAGTGGAGTTGTGAGATGAATAGTATGTGCAATAGACGCAGACAGAATGCTAAGTTCACTCTCCCAGAGGAGATGAAACAGGTACTGTATGTTACTTCTGAATTTGCCATCTTTACTGAGTACATGGCTAGTGCGGTACTCAGCATCCTGTACACGCACTTCTCTTTCATCTAGACGTCCACCTGACCCTTTTGGAAATAAGTCTGGGAAACAACGTGCTTCTAGTGTTGCCTCCCAAATGCTGACAGGCTCACCTTCCACCTGTTTCATTTAATAGAGATTACTGTAGTCTCCTACTGGATCTCTGCCATGCAGTGGGTGAATTGTGTACTATTCATACACATTGTCACTTGTCTGTCCACTGACCTTCTCAATCATTGGTTTATTTTTTTTTAAGAGGTCAAGCTGTACAGAGAGACTAGTCATGTGATCTATGTCAAGGTCTGTATAAAAGGGATTGTTACTCTTTAGAAAAGTAAGAGCAAGCTTTACCTTCTGTACATTGAAAACATCTTGCTAGATGACCTTGGACTTTGTTGGAACACCATTTACAAGAATCACCAAACTATTTTCTGTAGAGATTTGCTTCCACATTTTCCTGTAGAGGAAGTGGGAGATGCATCATGGAACCCTTTAGAGATCTAACAAGTTCTTTCTGTGGAATGTTCCGTGTCTTTGTATTCAGATGTAAAATGGATTGGAATGGTTTTTATTGTCTGAATTAGAATGCGTTCAAACATATTCAATGTTGAAATCTCACTTGGTGTAACATGTGCCTCCATATTATTCAGCAGTGACCTTGGTGGCAAAATGTTAGACTTCGGTTTGGAGAAACAGTGCTTGCACAGCAGAATGGTGTTTTCTAACTGAAAGTCAGATTTCAGCAGCAAAAATGCTGAGAGACGGAACCACATGTCATTGTATGGTGACAAGGTTTCCAGGTTCACTCTGACTGTTTGTTTACTGTAGCACAAACGGTCTCATGACCCACATACAGAGTCAAACTTTTGAGACTTTGCCAGCTCAAATTTTGCTATTTCTTTGCTATACTGTCTCAGTATGTCAGTTTCTAACACTGAAACAAATGTTTCAGCAGAAGTTGTTGAATGAGAAATTGTTGTGCCTGGTACATAAGTTACATGTTGCAGTTGTTTGAGAAAAGTGAAGGCACTCTGCATGTCATCTGACTGCAATAAGTCATTTAAACAAGTGTACTGATTGACAACTTGTTGTACTTCATATACTCTGTATACAAAGTTTTGCATGCCTATTTGATGCACTCCAAGCATCCACATGTTGTGAAAGACTCTGTCACAAACACCACTATCGACGCATGCTAGTGAGTAACCTATAAGTCCAGTATGTGGACGGATTTCACAATGGTCAATCTTGTTAAACACTTTATATCTTTCTTTGTGATCTGTAATCACTAATAGGTTGACAAACTGTTCAACTTTTTTCAAATGACAATTGCCTACAGTTGCAGGTGTCATCACATGCCCATGACAGACAGTGCCATTTATGGGACACAGTGGTTGCTTCACAGTCATCATCTGTGTCCATTGCTGTGTCCTCAGAGATACTGAGGACATTGACCAGCTTACCAGACTCATCAATGGTGAACTTGGTTTCCTTTTTCTGGGAATAATTGAGTTTGCCCTTTAAGGGGCAGACCAGGTTGTCCTGGTGCACCCCTTCCCTCTGTTATGGAATGGTTGTGCTCAGGAGGGGAGGGGGAAGGAAGGGTAGGGGCTAAGGACCAGAACAAAGGACAGGTAACAGGAAAGGGAGGGGCGAAGGGAGGTACATAAGGGACAGCACAAGGGGGCCTTAGTCACTTTTTGCTGGAGTTTTTTGATTTACATCAACTACAGCACGTCAGATTGGCATATTCTTTTGAGGTTTGTTCACCAGAACAGAGAGGTAAGGAAACAAACAAGTGATTTGTAGGAGGAGATGTGAAGTTGTTCTTTAAAAAAAAAAAAAAATATATATATATATATATATTTATACAGTATATATATAATAATAAGAATAAATGTTTACAGTATACAGTAGAGGAATATAGTTTGGATAGATTAGTGCACAAAGATAGGATGGAATGCAGGGTGAAGCAGGGATTTTTGGATAAACAATAAGCTGTGTTTAAAAAAGAGGAGGGGAAGAGACAAAGAAGAGCTGGTGGGGGTTATGACTGTTAGAAGGCCATTTTCAGTCAATTTGGCTTAAGTTTTAATGATAGGGGTATGGGTCAAACAAGTTGTAAGGACAAGGCAGGCATGCTAGGATGCATGGGGGCCCACACCAGAGTAGGGCTGCAATAGCAATAGTGGCCAGATGATGGAAGCAGGAGCAAAAAAAACAAACAAAAAGAATGGTTTTGTTATGGTTGCTGGGAGATTAGCAGGTCTGGAAGAGGCCCTGCATCAAGGGAGCGAGAGCGCGATCCAGGACTGCGTGGTGTCTGTGGTGAAAGCTTTTCCCCTAGTTTTGGAGTTAATTGCTGTGTTTGGGTCTGTTTTGGTTTGTTGGGAATCACTGGATGGCCTGGAAGAGGTCCTGAGGTAAAAGGAGTGAAAGCACGATCCGGGACCACGTCACGTGACATCACACGCCGAGTGGGGACAGGTGAGAAAGCTTTTCCTTTTATTCTGTGCTGTTTTGTGGCATGTTGTGGCCAATTTTTCATTGTAATGGCTAAAAGCAGTAGGCCTGGAAAAGGCCCTGAGGCAGAAGGGGAGAGATCACTATCCAGGACCATGTGGCGTGACGTCACACGCCGTTTGAGGGTTTGTGAGAAAGCTTTTCCTTTGTTTCTGTGCTGTTGGGGCAATTGTAGCCATTTTCATTGAAAATGCTAAAGCAGTAGGCCTGGAAGAGGCCCTGAGGCAGAAGGGAGAAAGTGAGATCTGAGACCACGCGGCATGATGTCACACGCCGCGTAGTGGTTGCAGTAAAGCCTTGCCCCTTTTTGTTGGCTGCTTGCTGTGTTTTTGTCCCCCTTTTTTTTTAATTGGTTGATGTCGGAGTGAGAAGGCTGGTAGAGGCCCTGAAGAAGGGGAACGAGAGACCTTTTTTGGTGACCACGCAGCGTGATGTCACATGCCACATGATGGTCACGTAGGAAGCCCCTTACCTTTTGTTGGATGCTGACGGCGTGGTGCCCCAGTGGTTAGCCCAGCGCAGGCCGAAAAAGTTACATCATCCCCTGGGAGGAAGCTCCTGAGGAGGCCAGCATGGCTCGAAGTTTTGAGGGACAGCAGCATGGTGTTAGTGTCTCAAGGGGAGGTTTTTAAAAAAAGGGGTAAAACGAGGCAGTTGGGTGGATGCCAAGGAGGGGATGAGTTGGTTTGGTGATACAGAGGCCAGCAGGAGGTCCTGCAGCAAAGGGGAGTTGAAGCACATCGCAACCACGTGGTGTGACATGACATGGTGGGGCCGTGCAAAGGGCAAGGGTGGGGGGATCCAAATAGAACAGCAGTTGGGGGGCAGGAAACAGCAAGTAAGGTGAGGAGGTGAACATGATCCACAAGGGGAGACTGGCTCACATAAAATGGGAGTGTGAGCATGCACACACACCGGCGGGGTGCAGGTGGAGGTGCAGGACACCCCCCTGCTCACAATAAAGAACCTAGTGGCTCCCTCCTACCTGGGTATGTCATGGGAGGGGGGCTAGCCCCTCAAGGGGCATTTTCCATAATTAACAGCAAACAGAGAAGAGGGGTCAAGGGAAGGCTTAGAGGGGCCAGTGAAGAGGCCAAAGGGGGGTGAGTGGCCTGCATAGTGTTGCGTCACTCATGATGGACATGGCAGGGAGCAGCCAAGGGACCTGGCAACCTATCGAGCATGATGGAGGCTTTTATTGGGGCCCGACTGGTCATGTGGGCACATGGCATGAGGGACAGAGGGAAGGCAATACAAATAGGATATATATACAATTAATCCTGTTTTTTCTTCCTGTAGTTGTCTTCACAGAGCAAAGGAAAAGAAGGACATGGCACCAAAGAAGAGCAGGCCATCAAAGGAAGATGCTTACAGGGCTATAATTGAATTGGTAGAAAAAGCCAACAGAATGTGAGAACTGGTGGAGGAGGAGGAACCAGGGAGACCCAAGGAGAAGAGAAAAGCATGCCTGGGAAAAGGTGGCAGAGAGAAACGACCAGTTGAAGGGCCACGCAGTCCCACTAGGTACCACCACTGGTAGTGGGACCTGCCAAGGAGGCTGATCCAGTACTTCTGCAGCCTATAGACTCGGTGATGCCAGTACCTCCCTCCAATCAAGGTGGGATCTCCCTGGCTGAACCCGGACCCGATCCCCAGAATGTGGTGTTCCCTCTGCAACCCCTAGTAGTTCACCCTCCTCCTCAACCACAGGGAGAAACAAGGGGACACTTGGAAGACTCCAGGCAGCAAGGCCCAGACAAAGTTGCAGGTAACACATCCAGTGCAGTGGGGGACAATATAAAAGAATATATAGGTCAAATTGTGTCGGCACTGGGAACAGGAGGTCTAGGGTCGATGGAATCGGCCCTGGCAGAAATTAGGACATAGAAAGAGGTGCTGGGCAAAAATGAAGGGGGTACAGAGAGATAAGGGAAAGGTACAAGGGAGATAGGTGCACCTGGGATGAGGATTGACGAGCATGTGCCACTGGCCACAAAGGAAAAAATATGGAAAGGGGACTATGTGGATATATTTGCTTTGGTGAGCCAAGAAGTGGCAGCCAAGTATGAGGAAACTGAGAGCATAGGTAAGAGTGAAATGGCAGTGGCGATAGTGCTGTTAGGGAAGAAGGAGGATGACAAGTTCACAAAAGGGAAGACTTGGGATGGGTGGTTTGTAGGTTTTGCCACTTTCTCAGCCATCATCCTGGAAAAAAGGCCGGAGCCAGGCATCCCGCTCATCACTTATTCCTTGATAATAAGGAGGGCAAAAGCAAAGGGCCGGGTGGGGTGGTTATACTATGATGAGTTTTTTCAGCAGAGAATGGTAACATTAGGGGACGTGAGATGGGACACCAAGCAGCTAGATTTATGGACCGATTACATAACAGATCAGTCCACACCAGAAGGTGAATGGGGAAAAAAGGGGTCTACGCCCCAGAGATGCTGCTGGGCTTACAACAGGGCCTTTTGCTCGTGGCCTCAATGTCGTTTCTGGCATGCTTGTTCAAAATGCGGGGAGGGCACCCAGCAAGCAGATGTAGAACGACATGGGCCCATGGGGCACAGGGGCACAGGGTCAAGGGTCAGGTCAGCAGTTTTTTCAAGAAGGCCAGAGGTTTAGAGGGCAGACATGGAGCAGGGGAGGGACAGTCAGAGGAACTTGAGTAGAGGGGGTCAGAATCACTGAGAGAAGAAACATTGCATAAAACAAGGGGAAGGGGCTGGGGAGGAGTAATGGGGGCATAACAGGGACCAGTTTGGAATGGCCAGAACCTCCATCAACTTGGAGGCATGGACAGCCTGTTTGGACAGATATCTGAACACAAGAGTGCGGGATATGATTATAGGAGGTTTTAACACAGGGTTTTCACTGCAGTGTGGGGGGCTCAGACAAGAGAGAGAGAGGCGAGCAACCTGGGGTCAGTGAAAAGAAAGGAAGGGATGTTAAGACAGAAGATAGATAAAGAAAAGGCAGCAGGGAGGGTAGAGGGCCCATTTAACAACCCTCATTGCAGAAAATGTGAATTTTGCCATTGTGGTTTGGTACCCAAGAAACAAGAATGGGAGTACAGGGTGATCCACCACCTGTCCTATCCGGAAGGGGACTCGGTGAATGATTTCATCAGTGAGGAGCATAGTAAGGTGACATATGCAACACTAGAGGAAGCAGTCCAGATAATCCGTGCCACAGAGGATGCATGGATGGCAAAAACGGACATTGAATCTGCTTTCAGACTGCTGCCAGTTAGGAGAGAAGACTGGGATCTATTGTGTTTTAAAATTGGGGGGCAGTATTATTTTGACAAAGCAATGCCAATGGGATGTTCCATAGCATGTGCGACATTCGAGGCATTCAGCACCTGTTTGCAGTGGATATTCCAGGAAAAAATGGGTTATATGATGGTCATCCATTATCTGGATGATTTTCTTTTCATTGGGAGGGGAAAAGAGAGACACAGAGTATGCTGGCTAAGTTTCAGGAGTTGTGCCAGGAGCTAGGGGTTCCACTGGCACCAGAAAAAACAGAAGGGCCCAACAGGGTGATGGAGTTCCTGGGGATTGAGATAGATGCCCCGAATGAAATATTTAGACTACTGGACAAAAAAGTAAGTAAATTGAAGGAACTGATCCAAGTACACACCAGCAGGAGAAGGGTCCAAGTAAAACTAGTGCAGCAGGTACTGGGGACACCTGAACTTTGCCTGCAGGGCCATTGGATTAGGAAGGGCATTCACAAAGAGGTTAGCCAGGGCTACAGCAGGGGTCACCAGACCACATCACTGGGTGGACTGACACAAGGTGTCAGGGAGGATTTTAAAATATGGACTGTCACCCCATTCTCCTATTCCTCAGTATCTTTCCACATGTGATGGGGTGACACTTTGGGCCAATGACCCCAGTGCACACCCCGATTCCATTTGGGCGGGTGGGCTGGAGGGGTGCAAAGAGGGTTTCAACCCTAACACGGCATTTCCTCGCTTTTGTCGCTGTGGAACAACCCTAACTGATGCATTAAACTGAGTTTTTGCCTCTAATATATATATATCATATATATATCTATAGATATATATATAGATATATATATATATATATATATATATCTATATATATAGATATATATATACACACACGCACATAAACATTATAGTGGCACGGTAGTGCCACTATAGTTAGGGTAGAGGAGATATTTACATGTTAAACCCAAAATTTTGCACCTTAATAACTTTGCAACTGTTTGATGTATTTGCCTGAAATTTGGAATATACGATCAAGACCCATACACCTTGGGATCTGCCAAGTTTCGTACTAGTCAGATATACGGATGTGGAGTAATTAACTGTGATCTGTGCATGCGTTTGCGTTTTTTGGAATTCTATGGTCGCATAAACAGGTCACACGGTTTGTGTGACTGGTCTGAAATCTTCAGGGAATGTGTGGCCTGGGTCCCCAATGTGCCTTTCAAAGATTTTGTGAAAAAATATTTAACGGTTCAAAAGTTATTCAAAAAACAAGTTCTCATTATAAGTCAATGGGAAAAGTTAACAAAAAGTTCGACAGTGTCGCAAATGCAGTTTTTACTTTCGTAAATGGCCCTTTTACTATCGCAAATCTGCCATTTTGTTTTCAGTTGGTGATCATAAAAATGCTTGGTATTTAAATTTGGGACGCTCTAGCAACCTAATTATTTTTGTATTCACCTAGTCAGACCCTGAGGATGCTAGCCATGTCTTTATTTTAGGGTAAAACACCCCAGAAATATGTTTTTCACATTTCTGGGAAAAGTACTTTCGGAAAGTACTTTCACACTTGCGACACTGTCGAATGAATTTGTGAAAGCTTTTGCAAATTGTGACAGTACTTTTCTAAGCTGTGGGAAAATGACAGCAATTCTTTGGCACCCTGATGCAAAAGAACGGTTTGGAGTTTGGGGCTGAAATTTGGAGGGAACGCAGCCAACATCCAACAGATGTGCCTTTTAGTATTTCATTGAAAAAATATTACATGGTGGCAATGTTACAGTACTCCAAAGTTGACACCTTTTCCCATAGGATAACATTACTGCGTACGAAGCATTGCAGCAATTGTTTGGCGCCCTGCTGCAAAATAACGGTTTGGTATTTTGGTCTGAAATGTGCAGGGAAGACAGCCAACATCCCACAGATGTGCCTTTCCATAGTTTGATGAAAAAATAGTACAGGGAGGCAAAGTTATGGCACTCCGAACTTCTGTTTTTTCCCCATAGGATAACATTACGGCATTTGCGGTGCCTTTCATGGTCCGTATCACGGAAAGAGTGCGAGATACGAACTTTTTGTTGGAAAAATATTTAGCCCCCTGCTGGGGCTAAGTAAAAAACTAGCCAGGAAAATGATAATTCATATGACTTTTAAATTTTTTTTCTATGTTTTACGGTTCAAGAGATATAAGCAATTTACTATTCCAAGTCCTCATTTTCTGTTCCGAGAGTCATTATTTTGCATACATTCTTTGTACTCACTGTCTTTCTCTATGCAGCTTTTGGGGAAAACCTGCCTGTGCGCATACACTACTGTTACCATTACCGTTTCCACTTGTGGTTCCCCACCCCGTTTCACTTACCGTTCACGTCTACGCCACCATGTGCATTACCCTTTGCATTTTCATTTGCGTTTGCATTGTTTTTAACATTTCTGTCTACAGTACTGTTTCTTTTTCTGTTTCGCTTTGCGTCACCATGCACATTACGATTTGCATTTGCAGGCACAATGTTACTATGTGACAAGACATCATGTGGCAGGAGCGCAGGGCCCTTCCACCAATGTCAGGATTGGACTATTATACCACCATAGGGACTGCCTACCACAAGAGGCCCTTAGACTAGCAATCACCCCCTCTGTCCTGTCGCTAATCAACTATGGGCTGACCCTCTATGCTGCAGCCAACAACACTGTGCTTGCAAGAATCCAGCTCTCTATAAACAAGGCCTTCAGGCTAATGCTGGGAACCCCTAGGCCACCCATATGTGCCTGCTGTACTCCACCACCAACTTGCTCAACCTTGAAGAAAGACTCTGCTTCCAAACCTGCCTTCTTGTAAAAAAGACCATGCTAGGGCTCTCCCTGGGGTCGCCACCTCCCTGCAGAGTGCCTCTCCCTCAGTCTCCACCACAGCACCGTCAAAACCTCCCTTATTGTCCCTATGGTAAGGACCTCTATGGCCCAGCGATCCTTTTGCTATTGGGCTCCCTCCTGGTTCAATTCCCTCCCAGCCAATATAGCTGAGTCCACTAAGCTTGGTCCTTTCAAAGTCTCCCTCAGAAGCCATCTGACAAGCACTCACTGCTGCAACTGCAAATAATTCCCCACCTGCCCCTTACCTTCACCCCTTGGCTGGGTCTGCCCTGTCTACATTTGCTGTATATACCTGGGGTCTCATGCAACATCTGCTGACTAATGTAATAAAATATCTCTGGTTGCTACCTGACGAGGTACTCATGTACATACATTATGACTACTGTGATCTATCTATTACCAAGCATGTACCACCAGTGAATGCCTGTAACACTGGTTGCTTTTTTAATCTAAGCGTTATGTACTGTACTGTTTTGTTTGCTGTGATGTATTGCTGTCTTGACGAGGTGCCTTTGTAAATGAGTCTATGACTCAAAGGTCTGTAAACCGATGACCTAATAAATAAATAAAAGAAATAAATAAATGTTATAATAATTAGTTCTTATACTAAGGTCTCCACATACTAGCACAAAAGCAGAAGAACATATTGCAGTCATCTCATATATGGTTTTGTACAATAGAAGTAGCTGTTCTCATTGTATAGTATTGCATTTTGGGGGCATAGCAACATAGATCAAAATAAATACATTTGCATTCCATTTGACTACTTAGATTTGGAGCTTATCTATAATCTTTAAAACTGGTGTAATCTTCACAAAAGTTACTAGGCCCCCTACCTATTTCACATACTTATTTAATTAACAGTAGCTGCAGGGCAATATATGCTTCATACCCACTGAGCTTGATATCATTGTGCAGCCACATTTCTTGTATACAGTTTGTTGTAAATGTTTTTGCAAAACTGATGCCATTCATTTGTTAGAATCTGTAATAGAAATGTCAACATTGTTCTAAGATATAACATTCTATGGTAAATAGCTATTTGCAATATTTCCTGGCATTATTATTTAATAATTCAATAAATGAGATATATATTTTGCTCTATCAAAAATATTTGCAGTGTGTAGACTAGTCAAGACAACAATACTATCTCCATATGATCAAAATAGGATGCTTTCTCTGAGATTGTTTGGGCTAGCTCACTATTATTTAGTTGAATATCCGTTTGGATAGCTGATGTGAACATTTGGGTTATGTAAACTTTGAGAATGTCCCTTTGGTCAAATTCCAAATTAAGAAATCTGGATAACAAAAACTTTATAGTCGTAATTAATGTTTGATCAGTTTTGTTTTCCATTTTTCCACACCAAAAATAGATAGTGTAGCACCTTATCATCCCTTACAATGCTCAGTGGCTTTCATCTTGTTTTTACCCCAAAAGTCTGATTTTTAGGATAACAAAGCATATTGGAAAATGTAATAGTCAGAGTTAGTTTTGATTTGTTCTGTATTATACACCATTTAATCTATAGTTCCAAATGTAGCCAAGGCTTCAATATCTATACCTAACTGAAAACCATTTTTCTTAAACCATACTTGTTTTGCTGAATTATGCTTTGTTGTCATAATATAAACTGAGTTATCTGGATCTTCATTTTCTCTAGTCAAATGTTACTACATTATCTTTTGAGTTCACAATCTGTAATAGTTTCTTTATGGGATATATTTCTATCTGTTCTTATTGACATCCTCTGCTACTCTTTATTCTTGTATATTCCATACCACCCAGCCTATCTTGTGCCATCCCAGTTGTTGCTGTATATTTTTCCATTGAAAAGGTATGTCTCTCATAAGTTGTTTGTTTGTTCTGTATTCCTGAATATCTCTGGCAGTTTTTTTATTTTCTCTGCTGAGAGTTTTTGTTTTGCTTTTCCTTTTTTTTCTTATTTTCCTTTTTTCTTGACTCCAATGGAAGTGTCTGATATGATGATTGCTAAGAAAGATAAATTACTTTCAGTATGAGTCTGCTATATTACAAAAGTTTGTACTTGTTTATCATCAGTATAACATATCATTAAATTTTTCAAAGATTCTTGTTCTAAAAAGTTTGCCTTTTTTCTTATAATAGCCTCCAGTAAAACCATGTTAGACCTGACTGGATGTGCTAAAGACTTAAGCAAGTAATCAGAGAAATTAGTTGGCATCCATTTTAAAGATCAGCATCTATTGCCATTTGCTCTGCTTGTTGTTTGATATGATCATATTATAATAACGCAGATGGAATTACTTAAATTAACTTTCAATAAAATATAAGATTCAGACATTTCAACATATTATAGTTTATGAATTTTATGGAGGGGAGGTTCAAAATGGTTGAGCACAGACCCATATGCAAGTTATGACTTTGTCTATGTTCATCCACTTGTGTCCAGCCAGCCCTGTTGCTGTATTTAGAAGTTTCATCTGTTTATTACAAAAAGGCACAATTTGCAGCAAAAAACAGATGCACTTGGGAGTTGCATCCAGACTGGATGTGCTTGCATCTGTTTCTGGATGTAAATTTCAGATGCTGTTAGGTCTTCTAATAGATCATCTAATAAATGGTCTAACAGGTTTGCATGCATATCTGCTTTAAAATAGCAGCAGAGGTACTGTATCTTGGACTGATCCTTTTAAAAATACATCCTTCTATATTTACAGTACCTTCCCCAATTCTTTCTTACTGAGAACAGTTACATGAAAAACAGGGGGCTTGATTTTCAAATGATTGGGAATGACACAAGGTGCTTGCATCAAAGAGACATGATACAAGGAGCTCACTGTGCCACATTGTGTATATTGCCCTGGTTTAGAGCTTGCAACATACTGGGATCTGTCTGCACCAAAGTGGCTTACACAACTGTATCTCTGGCAACCCATCAGTGCCATAGCAGAAAGGGGGCATATGCCATGACACAGCTGCACCATCCCCTTAACCAGAATTTTTGAAGCATATGAATCTAGGTGTAGGTTAGTCCAGCCAGTATATTGTCTAATGTCCAGTGTGCTGACTGCAGTGCACAAGGCAGACTCATCCAAGGGGCCAACATGGCCACAGCCAACTCATGACTGGTAGTGTCCAACCCAATGCAAATGGTGCCTTGTGCATGTGGTATCTCCATGGTTATAACAAACAGTATACCCAGGAAGAACATAAGTTGTGGAGGATGGCATGTCAGTGCCCTGTCTTGATGGGTGAGAGTTGGACAGCCAGTCCTGCTGACCATGGTGCTTTGCATGACAGGCTGGGCATGGACCTATGCATATGTGCCACAGATGACATGTCATAGGCTGGGATAATACCACACATCACAGATACTCTTCTCACACTACTCACCATCTTCCTATCTAAGGCATGTGTAAATGACACCACCTATTCCTGAGTCCCTTTACCAATGTCACTGGTATGAAACTGGCAGTGATCAGACAGTTGGTTAAACCTTGTTGTTACCCACATGTGCTTAAACAGACTCTGCCACCATAGCAAGAATGTACAATGGCATGCTGCTGTTGACTGTGCTCGCTAAGTAACAGTACTGTGGTTGTCTGGATCACTTGTGGTGAGCATACCGATAGCTCTGGGGAGCACATGGATGCAGAGATGGGAACTGGCACCTGCAGCTATATGGATCAGTGGCTCATGATTTCTGCTCATTGTGTCAGGTAACCTGGCAGCCTAACTGTAGTTCATGTCACACAAAGGCTAGCATCCCTACTGTGCATAAGAACCACTGGAGATGGTAAGTAGGGGACCATATCCTCCCCTTTCTGGCCCTTCCACATGCTGTACATGTGAGAGACTGGCAGGAATAGTTCATGGCACACATCTATGGCATGTACTGCAAGATGGATGAACTGTATGGCTACCCTTTAGGACCTTCTGACTGTTGTTGATACCTCCCAAGGTGTCTGGTATAAGTGGCTGCCCGGCGGTCACTTGGACTACCACTTCCATCCAACCACTCTCTTGTGTCTTGTGTTGGCTGCAGTTGGCTGCTTGCAGAAGCAATGGGGACTTTGACACCAGGACAAATGTTCATGGAAAATCCAGTGCAGGCTTACCTGGCAAGCCACACTTTGCTGCAAGCAACACTAGGATGTAACTCACATCAATTGATGGGGCTTTTGAAAATTCAGCCCCTAATCTTCCTTCTTTGCCATCTGCTGAAATCTCAGTTTCCTGTGTGTGTGATTACAGCCATTTGCATATCAGCAGAGTGTGATATCACAAACAGAAAATTATGACTCTGACAGATGGAGAAGCAGGAGTATGAGATGTAGTCTGAGACACAAAGATCCTGTTTCCATGGCAATATCTGCAACAGTAAAGAATGAGGATGTAAACTCAGGATAAGTGAAATATTTTATGTATGATGTTTGACCGGAGAAGGTACACCGAGCTGTGAGAAGCTTTTTTTCCATGTGCATCTTCCAGATGGGATGTTTAGACTTGTTTTAGTTGGCACTGGAATGCTGGTGTGAGCACTGGAAAAAATCACGTATTCTGATGATAAGTGTCATGAGATCTTTAACTTCCGCAATGATAGCCACCAAAATGGGAAAAAGGGAACACAGTTTCACATCTAAATGAACTGTTTCAATCAAACTGTTTCTAAACAGTATAATGTAAAACCTTTTCCTGGACATTGGAAGTCAAAAAAGATTATTTCACCAGTTGGCCATGTATGAGCCTGCCTGCTTACATGTTGGAAGGATGGGGCAAAGCCAAAGCACAGAGGGGTCCACAAGGGCCATAATCTCAATTATGGCCAAATAAATGTTGTGTCCTTGCACAGGCCCATATTGCATAATGTTGTCCAGGAATGCCCATTTTATGATATATAGTTCTGAAAGGTGCATCTGCACATCATCTGTATGCAGTGGAATTGTGCGTTCAGTCATTCCAATTACTGGGTGGGTCTGCATCAATAATAGCTGCCAAAGGTTCAAATGATAATGCAAATAGCAGAATGGAGAGTGAGAATCTCTGCAGAGTTTCAAAAGTGTCAGAGGAAAGGCCTTTTGTTGATACAGTTGTGCTCAGTATCAGAGGCCATCTTTCTTTAGTCAGGTTGTGAAACCACTGCTATGATGCTCTGAGTGGTGACTAGACATAATAGTTGTAAATGCATAGTAATTAAAAAATTAGCTGTGATGACTCTTTTCATTTTTTTTCACTTCTTTTCGCCATACAACTTTTTACCACTTGACCGGCTCTATGTCCCTGTCCCCACCTCCCCTCAGCTGGCCACCACTTTTCCCAGACCTTACCTTCAGCAGATCACCCATGGCTTGCCCCCTTCCAATGATGGAGCTAAACTAGGGAGCCCCCTGCAGAGTACACACATTCAGACACTCCCAGGTGTCCAAATGGTGGTATGGACTGGGGGAGCTGGACAGAGTATCGTGCAGCCCTTCAGGTCACTTTTTGCACTTTTCTTCTGAGTCTGCTCATCAAGCGACATAAATCTGTGCCTTGGGAGGCATGCATGCATGATGGATTGTGACCCTTTCTTACTGGATCACTCACGCCTGCACTGCCACCAGGCCTCCACCCGCTGGCATTCAAAGGGCAAGACAGATTGCCACCCCTTCCCTGAGAGAGAACAGCAGCCTCTGGGATGGTCAATCTTCTCCCCCCCAGGCAAACCCTCAGTGACTCAAATTCATTCCCAAACCAGGGTCACCAGCATAGTGATAGGGTAGGCACCAGTGCCTCAGCCCTCTGGTGTCACTAGACTTGCCTATCACCTTCTATTCTTGCCAGTTTATGTCTGAAGGTACTGACTAATATTACTAGACAAGGAGGAACATGGCACTGAGCACAACTGTCCCTCTGTGTCACTGGGCCCGACTGGCTCTTTCCATTCTTGCCAGTCTATGTCTGAAGGTACCTATCAACATGACTAGACAAGAAAGAACATGACACTGAGCACCACTGTACCTCTTCTGTTGGGGAGTTTTAAAGTGTACATGTCCAGCAATAAAACTGGAGGACCAAAGCTGAAAAGGCCTTTAATGTGTCTCATACATGCAGGCATTATGGAATCAAGTCAGAGGCTAGAGTAAACTATAACTAAGACTCTCGGCACATTGAACAGTGACTAACTCTTTAAAAACAGGCCATTCAGTTTGCTTATGGTGGATAGGATATGGTACTAAAGCCTCCAGATGGACAGCAAAGAGCTTGACCAAAAAAGCAAAATATCTGTTTAGATCTAAGTGAGGCCAAGAAGTTGTTTTTCTCCTTCCTGGTGAGATTATGGGCTAGTCTTTGGTAGCAATCAGTGCAAAGAACTCCATCATGCTGTAATGTTACATGAGGGTTACTGTAGGATGAAATAAAAAAACAATGCAACCGGGTTAGTGCAATGTTGAAAGGAGCATAAATATATCTGTATGTATTTTAGAACTAGAGCACCATACGGTATATTTTTTTATTTTTCATTTACTATTGTGAACATTTTTCTTCCCCTTTCAATATTCTCTTGTATTCATTTCAGGTCTCAGCAGAATAATATAACACTTTGGGACAAATATACAGCAGAGCAATCCCACACTGGAAGACAAGATGGCAAATATCTCTACGGCAACCAAGTACTTTCCATTTGCACTTAAATACGCAGGTATGAATGATACCCAAACACTAGCAAAAGCCAGCATGCTGAAAGTGATATATTTGGCTTCATTAAAACTATCAGGTAATTTTCTTGCTAGGAAAGCCATTATGAAACTTATATTTGCCAAAAGGCCCAGGTATCCCAGCATGCAATAGAACATGACAATTGAACCTTCATTGCATTCTATTATTATCTTATCATGTGTAGATTTCATATTCTTTTCTACAAATGGTGGTGAAGTAGCCAGCCAGACAATACCTATCACAACTTGAATTTGTGAATTGAAAAGAACTATATAAATGGGGATTCTGGACCCCACCCACTTCCGTAGCTTGCTCTCTGGTTTAGTGGCATTGAAGGCGATCACTGCTGTAATGGTCTTTGCCAGTACACAAGCAATACAGAAGGAGAAAATGATACTGAAAACAGCCTGTCGAAGCATACAGGTTACTGTCATAGGCCAGCCAATAAATATTAAGGCACAGAGGAAGCACAACATTAGGGAGAGTAGAAGAAGATAGCTGAGTTCACGGTTGTTGGCCTTGACTATTGGAGTGTCCCGGTATTTAATGAATGCACATAGAACAGAAACAGTAATTAAGGACCAGGCAGTGGATATTGCAGTGAAGGTTGCACCCATTGGATCTTCAAAGGAAAGAAATTCAATACACCCAGGGATGCAGCTGTCTCTCTTGGAATTGGACCGCTGATCTTCTGGACATTTAATGCAAATAGCAAGATCTGTTAAATAATGAAAAATGATTATAAATAAAATCCACTAATGAGAGGTATTAATTTAATTAATTTAAGTTGCATGAAAAACATTTTATACCAGGGTATTCTGCCAGATCCGGGGACAAAGCTTGGATGCAATATAAAGCTTCCTTATTACAGGCAGACCTACAAGCGTGTAAAGCACTTAGAAACAACTGCATCAAAGCCATCCATCTCTCCCAAGGCTAAATACTTCAGATCCCGCCTACAACAAGATCAAAACACAAGTAATTCATTCTGGAAAGTTATCCACTGACTCCTTGACCCACCTGCTCAACAGGCCACTTCTGTCCTCAAAACTGTTGGCTCCCCTGTCTGTGATCCCTCCTTGGTAGCCAAGATTTTCAATACATTCTTTGCCACCTCTGCGATAATCCCTCCCCTATCCCACCCCCTAATGATTTTTTACTTCCCATCAGTCCCCCCTGATGAAGTCTACACAGCTGTTACTGCTCTTAACCCAGCCAAAATCAGCCCTGATCGTCTCCACCCTAGGCAATTTCGTATCTCCAAAGAACCAAAACAGCACTGCTCCACTTCCAAAAACCTGTGCTCACTGCAAAAATGTATAAATCAAGAACGACAAAATCATGACCACCAGGCTGCAGCTTAGGCAAATAATTTGATAGTGTACATAAATACATACAAATAGACAGACTGTGCAGATAAATGCCACAGAACTCCCAACCAGGTTTCTCCAACTGCCTTTTTCAAGCAACATTCCTCTCTCCACACCAGCTATAGCTCCCTACTAGCCCACATCCTTGACTAACTTCTCCTTCTCAACCTCCACCATCCCAAACACCAGGGAAATGTGCAAAGGTGCTACCTTTTCACAAGGGTGGCGGCCCTTCCACCCAAGGGAATTACCCATGCATATGACTCTTCCCATCTCTTGCCAAACTGCTGGAGTCACTCATTCACTCTAGGCTGTCTGATTTTCTTTCCACTAGCAACACTCTCTCACTCATGCAGTCTGGTTTTAGAAAACAGCACTCGACCATCTCCTTTTCCTTGATGTGGGTCACAGACTGTGCTTTCTCAGTGATGGATCAGAGTCATATTATTGCCATTATATTCACAGACCTGACTAAGGCATTCAATTCAGTCTCCCATCCCCTCCTGCTACATAAACTGAAATCTGCTGGTTTAGCAGCTCCAAATATTAACAGGTTCAGACAAGACAGGCAGCAATGTGTCCAAATAGGAGATGTACTTTCCTCTCGTCTTCCTATCTTGACTGGGGTCCCTCAAGGCTCTCTAGGCTCTATACTTGACCTCATTCTATTCTCCATATTTATAAATTACCTCCCCTCCATCTACAACTCCTTCCACATGCATATGAACACTGATAATACTGACATCTTTACCTCTAGTCCCTCTACCATCAACATGCAATCCCCTCTCCAACAAGACTTCAACAGAGTACAATCGTGGTTTCAATCAAACCAAGTAAAACTCAATACAAAAATCCTGTTACCGTGATGCTCGGCACAAGACAGATACTTGCTACTCTCCAGTCTACCCCAGCTTTCTCTACATTGTACGGGTCCCCCCATGAGATGGTCCCAGTTTTTAAACTCCAGTAGTCAGTCTAGAGGTATGCCTCCCACACAGTAACACTTCTACAGTGACATACGTTGATGCTGACAACATCGACATGTCACTGTGGAAGTCTGCCCGGGACCCAGAAACACTTTCCCCCATCCTACACCCCCTCCCAAACCAACTGTGAGTCAGAGTTGGAATCTAAAAGTACTGGGGATTCAAGGGTGAAGCCCAATGAAGAAAAAACACTGACATGAGCAGCTCCCTGCCGACTACAAATCATGGTTGACATGGAGCCTGTCACTGTGATGCCGGTTGACAAAATATTTGTCGAAAAGGCACTGCAGATCCCTGTCTACATAACCACTTACAGCAGATTTTAGTACCCATGTAAAATGCCATCTGCACTGAACTTCATATAAAGCTTGCAGTCCTCTGCCATCACAAAGACAGTCCCCCTTTCCCCACCTGTAGGGAGCTAGTAACAAAAATGATTTGAACACAGAAGTAACTTGGGCACTCACCATGACATTTAGATGCTAACACCATTGTAAAGTTAAAAAAATGACTTTATTCCTGCTTAAAAAGCACCCACCTGATCTGTTTCAGGTCATTCACTTGACCCTTTCTGAAAGGCTAGGGCTAATAAAGTGCCATTGTACTTTATAGGCACATGCCAATGACATCATAGTGATGTCATTATTCAGTTAACCTATCTAATAAAAACTGGCACATACAGTACAAAATCTATGAGGCTTAATGCATCCACATCATACAAGATATAAAAATGTAACTAACAACTGAATCATATACTATACATATACACAGGAAAATTACTACACACATATAAATAAAAATATATATGTGTGTGTGTATATATATATATATATATACTCCTCAACCCTAACTATGGTAGCACTACCATGCTACTATAATATATATTATGGTAGCACGGTAGTGCTACCATAGTTAGGGTTGAGGAGCCATGTGCATGTTAAACCTAAAATTTTGCACCTTAATAACTTTGCAACTGTTCAATGGATTTGCCTAAAATTTGGAATACATGATCAAGAACTATATATCTTGTGATCTACCAATTTGTGTACCATTCGGATATATGGCTGCGGAGTTATTAAGCGTGATCTGCATGCACGTTTATGCTTTTTTGAATTCTTTGCTCGTCCCTACAGATCGCACGGTTTGCACAACTGGACTGACATCTTCAGTGAACATGTGGCCAGGGTCTCTGATGTGACTTTTGAAGATTTCGTGAAAAAATATTAAACGGTTCAAAAGTTATTCAAAAAACAATTTCCCATTATAAGTCAAAGGGAAAAGTTAACAAAAAGTTTGAAAGTGTCACAAATGCACTTTTTACTGTTGCAAATGGCCCTAGTAGTGTAGCAAATCCTCCATTTTGTTTTCAGTTAGTGATGAGAAAAATGCTTGGCATTTAAAATTGGGACTCTCTAGGGACACAATTCTTTCTGTGTTCACCTAGTTGGACACTGAGGATGCTAGCCATGTCTTCATTTTAGGGTAAAACACCCCATAAATATGTTTTTAAAATTTTTGGAAAAAGTAGAGTCGCAAAGTAGTGTTGCACTTACAACACTTTCGCAAATCTGTGCAAAAGCTTTCGCAAATTATGACACTAGTTTGCGACACTATGTCCGAAATAACAGGAATTCTTTGCCGCCCTGCTACAAATGAACGGTTTGGTCTTTTGGCCTGAAATTTGGAGGGAAGGCAGCCAATATCTCCCAGATGTGCCTTTTTGTGGTTTGGTGACAAAATACTGCATGAATGCAAAGTTACAGTACTCTGAATTTGACACTTTTTCCCATAGGCTAACATTGCGACATCCGCTGCATGACAGGAATTATTTGCCACCCTGCTGCAAAATAACGGTTTGGTATTTTACACTGACATTTAGAGGGAAGAAAGCCAACATCCCACAGATGTGCCTTTTGGCAGTTTGGTGAAAAAATATTACAGGGTGGCAAAGTTATGGCACTCTGAACTTCTCTTTTTTTCCCTTAGGATAACATTACGGCGTTCGTCACGCTTTTCAGGGCCCGTATCTCAGAAATGGTGCGAGATACAAACTTTTCATTGGAAAAATGCTTAGACCCCTAGCAGGGATTAAGTATAAAACTAGCCAGTAAAGTCATAAATCATATGAGTTTAAATTTTTTTTCTACGTCGTACGGTTCCTGAGATATAAGCAATTTAGTATTCCAACTCCTCATTTTCTGCTCCGAGACCCATTATTACGCATACATTATTTGTACGCACTGTCTTTCTCTATGCAGCTTTTGGGGAAAACCAGCCTGTGCGCTTACATTACTGTTACCCTTACCACTTCAACTTGTGGTTCCGTACCTGTTTCACTTACCGTTCCCGTCTACACCACCATGTGCGTTATCCTTTGCATTTTCATTTGTGCTTGCGTTTGCGCTATTTTTACCATTTGTGTCTACAGTACTGTTTCTCTTTCTGTTTCACTTTATGTCACCATGCGCATTACCATTTGCGTTTGCGGGCACCATGTTACTATGTGACAAGATATCACGTGGCAGGGCGAAGGGCCCAAAGAGTCCCAGCTCCCGCCCGTGATACATTCACTATTTCTCATTATCATTCTCAAAAAGAAGGGAAATTAGGGCAAAAAATGCATTTAATGCATCACTTAGGATTGTTCCACAGCAAACCCCTTGCACCCATCCAGCTACCCCCCCAACTGGCATTGGGGTGCGCGTTCAGGTCATCGGTCCTAGCTTTCACCCCATTCTCCTATTCCTCAGCTTCTTTTCATATGTGATGGGGTGAGAGTTAGGGCCAATGATCCCAACGTGCACCCCAATGCCAGTTGTGGGGGTGGGCTAGAGGGATGCAAGGGGGGTTTCAATCCTAACATCGAATTTCCTCGCTTTTGTCGCTGTGAAACAACCCTAACTGATGCATTATACTGAGTTTTTTGCCTCTAATATATATAAATCTCAAAGCCCAAGGATAATTTTTTTTTTTTTGTAAAACGAGAGAACCATCAATCATCTTTTACAATATTTAACACAATACAGAAAGAAAAAGGTACTTCTAAAAAGAAGTGTTTTTGTAGGGGGGGTGTCCTCATCTACAGGCACAGACCAAGGGTAAAAATATCTGTTCTCTCTCTTCAAAATAGGGCTTAATACCAAAACCCATATTTAAATCTGAATATTTATTGGCCTTTAAGTTAATAATCCAAAAGGTCTCCCATTTTAATAACAGATTATTATAGTTTCGACCTCTTGGATTAACACTCATGCTATCAATTGCCATATAAGTAAAATGATGTGTCTTCCCATCTTTGCTGCTCACAACATGTTGGGCAGTAGCATAAGTGATATCACCCCTTTCAATTGCCCTCTGATGTTCACCCACCTGAACCTTAAAACAACATGTGGTTTTACCAGCGTAAAAAGCATTGCAAGTACAAGTGGCTAAATATATCTGTCCACTCATACTGCAAGTAGTCATTTGTCTGATCATATAATTTGTATCAATATTCACGGTACCAGAAGTGTTCCCAGTCTTGATAAAAGTACAATAATTACATTTGTTGCACTTAAAACACCCTTGAGGCCTCGTTAGCCACATTGTGTTATTTATTTTCTCTTGGAAATAACTATGTGATAGCATATCTTTCAGACTTGTGACTCTCCTAAAAGAGAACCTAGGTTTTCATCCTGCCACCTTCTTCAGACCAGAGTCTGCTGCCAAAATGTTCCAATGTTTATTAATAACAGCTGAAAAATAGCAAGACTGAGCTGAATAAGTGGTTACCACATTAATTCTATTATTCCCTTCCCTTACTGTATTTGTCTCTCTATTTACTAAAAGTGATTTTCTATCCACTCTCTCCACTAAATCTCTTGCTTTTTGTTACTAACAAAAATGATTCTACCTGTCTTTGATTATGCTGACGTGGACTATGGCACTTCCCCAGCCACGTCCCTCTCTGGACTAGATACTGTCTTAAATTTCTTCTGCCATTTTGCTACCTCTACCCCTCCCCTAACACAACACTGTCTTCTCTATTCTGCCCTTTTCCAGGCACCACTGTATCACAGAAGGATGGTACACTGCACCTCCCTCATCCCCCACCTCTTTCAGGCAAACACTTCAACCTACTCCCTTTCACCACAGAGACCGATATTCTTTCACTATTCCACACCTGCATTCTGCTGCTGGCCAATCTGCTTTCTCCTATCATCTTCCCCTATTTCAGAAACAAACTCCCCTCTGATCTTCACCTATTCCCTTCATTCTGTTCTTTCAAAAGACTCCTCAGACTTCTCCCCTTCCCACAGTGTTCACAGTGTTCGCCAATCCCCCCCCCCTGCTATCTGAGCTGCCTCCACCCAGGTATTATTTACAGCTTATCAGATTCTTCTACTGACTCCTCCATGCCCTGGTGCTGGTTAGAGTTCCCCCACCCCCTGCTGTAATATGACTTAGATACCTATATATTTTTTATTGGTCCTGTCCTTTTCTTGTTGTCTTAGAAATATACTTGTGCTGTGTCTATTTACTTTCATTGAAATTGTATACTGTGTAATTTCCATTAATTCTACAACTGTTTATCACGTGTTCCCCTTACCCCTGGTTGCACCTGGAAATGTGACTCAGCTCAGTGTGCTTTTCCTGGTTACCATATTTTAAATAAATAACAAAAAAACCCTATCCCAGTTACCAACAGCTTACCAAAGATAAATATACTTTCCAGGTTGTCCTTGTTATGCACTGCTCAGCTGTAGAGTTTATAGGGGATACACAATGCTTGACTCAGTTTTTGCAATTTATTTTCATGAGCAAGGAAAAGGACAATAACTGATGAGTAGTACTGCCTGCTTTTTGAGTTATGGAAGTCCTGCCTCTCATAAGTGATGATACATGTCATATTCTGAGGCAGGTCATTGAATATGCAGTAACTTTTTTATAATTTACTTCAGGATGGCCCAGGTGAGATGCACTTTCTTGTTTCCTGTTGGACATTGCTGCTGTCCATTTCTTCCCCTGGATGGACTGGAATACTGGGAGGTTAAGGGACCTGTCGGAGGTCACACATTAAGTTTCTTTCTCTAGCAAAGTTTGAACCTGCAAATTACTGGTTCTCCAACAGGTGATCTAAACACTGGACCACACTACTTCCTATATAGTTTATGCCACACATCTCAGATCTACAGTTTTCAAATGAGATGTTTGTGAAAGCTTTAGCTATTTATTTCAGCTCCCTGCTCTGACTACAATACCCAGATTGAATATTTCATAGTTCTATTCTGATGCCATCAATCATTTTTAAACTGCTCTGCCATTAGTAAAGTAGTACCCAGGCAACTAATTAAAGTTTTTTTCCAAGATAACATGTTTGTGATGTATCTGACTTCTAGACAGCATGTCACATGGTAAGGTTATATTCTGTTTAGAAGCAACAAGGGGGTTAAAAGGAAACGGATGACATTTTACATCTGGGAGGGTATTAGAGCAAATGAGATACAGGGAATGCACTCTGACTCACCCTTGAGATGGGAAATGGCACTGCTATTCACATGGTCATGATATACAAACCTCCAGCACAGGGGGAGGAGGTAGACAGGGCTCTAGTAGCACACAATGGCAGCAAAAGGGGAGGTGCTGCCAGTAGGTGATTTCAATCTACCAGATGTGGATTGGAGCATCCCAGCTGCTTCCTCAGCCAGGAGCAGGGACATCCTGTACTCTCTGCAAGGGGCAGGCCTCAGGCAGCTAGTGTTAGAACCCACCAGGGAGCATGCAATTTTGGACCTGGTACTCACCAATGGGGACAACATTGAGGAAGTCAGGGTAGGAGAACACCTGGGTTCCAGTGATCATTGCACATTGTGGTTCAGCATGAGTACAGTGCCAGAATCAAGCCACACAAAGGTGAGGGTCCTGGATTTCAGGAAGGTGGCAAGGAGGGACAAAAGGGGGAGAGTGAAGGAGCAGTGGGCCCATCTGAAAGGAGCCTTAGTGGAGGTGGCAAACCTTTGCATTAGGCAAGTAAAAAAGAGAAAGAAAAGGCCACTGTTGTTCTCAAAGAAAGTGGCTGGGAAGGTAAGGGCCAAAAAGATGACTTTCAGGAAATATATGGAAACACAGGAGGAGGAGGAAGACAGGGTAGTATACCTGGATAAACAGAGGGAGGCAGAGAAAGCAGTCAGGAGTGCAGAGGCATAAACTGAGTTAAAAATAGCACAGGAGGGAAAAATGGAGATAATACTCTTTACAGGTACATTAGTGAAAAAAGAAAAAATAAGGGTGGGATTTTAAACACTTAAAGGGGAAGAAGGAGAGTGTGTGTGAGGGGACCTGGAAAAAGTATCAATACTGAACAAATATTTTTGTTCTCTATTCATGGAAGAAGAAGGCAAGGGACCATAGGTAGGCAACATGAACAAATATGGGAAGGAGATAGACATCAGTCCATTTATGGAAGAAAGAGAGTCCTAAAAGAACTCACAAAACAGAAAGTGGACCTGGCAATGGGACTGGATGGGACAGCATCTTTAAAAAATAAAGATGCTCAAGAACAAGGGACCATGATACGAAAGTAGAGGGTGGTAGACTTAGGGGTATTGTGAGATAGTATTTTTTCACAGAAAGGGTGGTGGATCCATGGAACAGCCTCCCATAAGAGGTTGTAGGGGCAAACACGGTAGGGGAATTCAAAAAGGCATGGCACAAGTATAAAGGAACTCTAGTGATAAGAAAGACAGGGTAAGGCTGCAGATCATTTAGGATCTGTGACAGGTAGGGGAAATGGGCAGACTAGGTGGGCCAAGTGGTCCTATCTGCTCTCAAGTTATATGTTTCTATCCTAGAATGTTAATTGAACTATGGAAGGTGCTGGAAGTACCACTGGCAGCCCTGATCAATGCAACACTCGATATGGGAGTGGATCATGTGGACTGGAGGAGGGCAGATGTAGTCCTTCTGTACAAATGTGGGTGTAGGGAAGAGGCTGGAAATTACTGACCCGTCAGCCTCACCTCAGCAGTGGGGAAGATTATGGAATCACTACTTTAAAAAAGGATTGTGGAACACCTTGAATCCAGCTGCAGCACAGGATCCGAGAGCATGGATTCATAGTGGGAAGTTCATGTTAAACAAATCTAATTGATTTCTTTGACTAGGTGACTAAGGTCATGGATCGAGGGGAGCAGTGGATGTAGCCTACCTGGATTTCAGTAAGGCATTTGATACCATTCCAAACAGAAGACTTGTGAACAAGCTGGGCAGCCTGGGAGTGGGTCACAATGTGGTAAACTGGATTAGATATTGGTTGAGTGGTAAATGGTGCTCAGTCTGAGGAAAGGAGGATGACCAGGGGTGTGCCAAAGGGTTCAGTTCTGGGGCCAGTCCTGTTTAATTTCTTCATAAACAACATACCCGAGGGGCTGGAGGGGAAGGAGTGCCTCTTTGCAGATGATATTAAGATCCACAAAAGGGTGGACACTCAGAGAAGGTGGAAAAAATGAGGAAGGACCTACATAAACTGGAGGAATGGTCTAGAGTGTGGCAGCTGAGATTCAATGTGAAAAAGTGGAAAATCATGCATCTGCGGCTCAAGAACCCAGAGGAGGAGTACATGATGTGGGGGGGGGGGACTGATGGTCACCAAACAGGAAAGGGATTTGGAGGTAATCATATCTGATGACCTAAAGGTGGCCAAACAATGTGAAAAGGCTGTGAGGGGGAGCCAGTGGAATGCAGTGGTGCATAGGAAGAAGTATCACCAGCAGAAGGAAGGAGGTGGTGATGCCACTGTACAGATCATTGGTAAGGCCTCATTTGGAATACCGTGTCCAGTTCAGGATGCATGGGATAGACATAAAGGAAATCTGGAGGTCAGGGGTAAGGGGCAACAGACTTCTAGGAAAACATAAACTGAATGTACAAGCTCAAATGGGCAGACTGGGTGGGCCATAGGCCCTTATCTGCCGACACTGTCTATGTATCTATATATGTAACAAAGACGGAGCAAGGCCTGTACCAAAAGTCATATGAGAAGAGACTGGGAGACATCAGTATGTATACCCTGGAGAAGAGGAGATACAAGGGAGATATGAGAGAAACCTGTAAATCTCTAAAAAACATAATTAGGGTACCGAAGAGTAGCATCTTTCAGAAAAGGAGATGTTCAGGAACGAGGGGGCATGACATGTGGTTGGAAGGTGGTAGACTAAGGGGTAGTGTGAGGAAATATTTCTTCATGAAAAAGGGTGGTAGATGCATGGAATAGACTCCCTGCGGAAGTGGTGGGGGAAAACACAGTGGGGGAATTCAAGGGTACATGGGACAGTCTTGGGGAACCCCAGCAATATGAACAAGGAGACATAGTCAGAGATTAAATAGGGTTTGCGGCTTTTACTGTAGGCAGGGAATATGGGCAGACTAAATGATCCTAGCAGTCCTTATCTGCCGTCAATTTCTATATTTCTATGTTTCTATTTATACCATGTTATCTTTTCATGTTGTGAGCCTCACATGTTATATAATCTGTAATCTGGTTCCATCAGTCCAGAATGGGGCTGCTTACAGTTTCCTGTCCCTCTTCATAAATTACCAAAATTGTGAAACTCTTTGTGTTTGCAGGGAAAGCTGAAAAACAACAGAAGACCCATGGTGTAGTCTAGGCAAAAAATACCCAGTGGCAACATGCAGTATTGTTTGCCTTGAACACATGATTTCCGCTCCCAGGAATGCTGTATCTATTCTGTGCATTCAGGTTGGAGCCCAGTTGTATTCATATGCTACCAGTTCTCTGTTCAGTTCTCACCATGCCAGTTTACATGCAGCTGTAGCATCAAAGAAGGTAGGTTCTAGTCTTGAATTACTACTCTGAAATTGGATTTAGAACACAGAATGACTCAGTCACTGTGCTGGTTTATATGCTCTTTCAGGACAAATACAATCAATTTATTAGCATACAGAGTTTCATTGCAACTGATCAGAGCATGCAAACAGGGTAACTGAGAATGCAAAATGGTAAACAATATTACTGTATGTTTTGTAGGCTTTGAGAAAATGTATTTTTCTATAAAGTTACTTCTCCCTTTCAACAGTATCTCTGTTTTTAACTTTCTTCTCTCCTGGCATCCTTTCATTGATCACATATGCTACTTTTTTTCTTCCATATGGCTTTTTAGTTCTCAGGATTGCTCTTTCAGCACTGACCCCACCTCCCCTTGGCTGACACATACATCCCTGGACCTACCTTTGAGTGAGTCAACCATGGATTGCCCTATGCAGCAGGGCTTGAGGAAGGAGTGCCATCCCTCCCCCCAGTGCACATATCCAGATGGCTCCAGGCATCAGGGTGATGTTGTGCATTGGTGGAGGTACATAGGGTTTCATTATGTCCTTGGATCACTATTTCTAGTTTTCTCCTCAAGCCCCTGCTGCAGCATCATGACAGAACATGCACATGGAGGCACATGTGTCCTGCAGATCTGCAACCCGTCTGTCAAGCTTCTGCCGCAGCATGATGACAGAACTTGCACATGGAGGCACACATGTCCTGCAGATCTGCAACCCATCTGTCAAGCCTCTGCCGCAGCATGATGACAGAACTTGCACATGGAGGCACACATGTCCGGCAGATCTGCAACCCGTCTGTCAAGCCTCTGCCGCAGCATGATGACAGAACATGCACATGGAGGCACACATGTCCTGCAGATCTGCAACCCGTCTGTCAAGCCTCTGCCGCAGCATGATGACAGAACTTGCACATGGAGGCACACATGTCCTGCAGATCTGCAACCCGTCTGTCAAGCCTCTGCCGCAGCATGATGACAGAACATGCACATGGAGGCACACATGTCCTGCAGATCTGCAACCCGTCTGTCAAGCCTCTGCCGCAGCATGATGACAAAACTTGCACATAGAGGCACACATGTCCTGCAGATCTGCAACCCGTCTGTCAAGCCTCTGCCGCAGCATGATGACAGAACATGCACATGGAGGCACACATGTCCTGCAGATCTGCAACCCGTCTGTCAAGGCTCTGCCCAAGGCATGATGACAGAACATAAACATGGAGACACACATGTCCTGCAGATCTGCAACCTGTCTGTCAAGCCTCTGCTGCAGCATGATGACAGAACACGCACATGGAGGCACACATGTCCTGCAGATCTGCAACCTGTCAGTCAAGCCTCTGCCACAGCATGATGACAGAACATGCACATGGAGACACACATGTCCTGCAGATCTGCAACCTGCTGGTTCATCCCCTGCTACAACATCGTGATAGGGGACATGCACATGGAGGCACACATCTCCTGCAGATCTGCAGCATGCCTGTCTAGCCACATGCTGCCTGCACTACCTCCCTGTGAGAGAACAGCAATTCCTGGGATGCTTAATCCTCCCCCAGCCTGCTGGTCCCTGACAACACATGCTCATTCCCAAACATGGGTCACTGGCATTGCAGGAGGTAACGCATTCACCAACTTAGCCCTCCATGTCACCGGGCCAGCTTCACATACTACACTGAGTGTTTTAAATGTACATTGCCTGAACTTGTTATGGCTGAAATTGCACCAGAGCTGTCATTAAAGTAATTCATATATACAATACAAAAAATTACTGTTTAAATGTATAGACTTTTTATGTGGATCATTTGCAAAACTGCTTTACAATGATATTTAATTCTCAAGTGTGCAATGTGAATGTACTATATTTGAAATACAGTTTAGAAATTAGAAGAACATTTCCTCATTTCTAAAATTTGTATAAAAATATACACATCACACTCTTGTAAATTGTCTGTGGGAGTCTCAGGTTTCCAGTTGTCCTCGCAGTTCAGCTAGTAGAGCAACAGAACAGTAGTCAGGGCAAGCCTGGTTTCAATCTCCAGATACAGTGCTGCAATTTTCTCATTTGTTACCTGCACTACAATGATGTTAGCAATACAAATGCCGTATACATTAACAGCAAGTATTGTTACAATACAGTCAAATCAAATCAATTTTATTTATAAAAAAGCGCCTTTCTAAAACCAAGGTGCCAATAAATACATAAAACAAAATACATTATTTTAACAAACATATAATTCCAACAGGCAGCAATATAATAGCAGCATATGAAAGCAAATTAAACCTCAATCAATAAATGCCAGGCTGAAGAGATAGCTTTTCAAAGCTATTTTAAAACTATGGACGATTAGGCAGTCTCTAACCTGATGAGGTAGAGAGTTCCACAGAGACAGGGCAGCAAAACCAACTGCCCCTGCTCCAGATGTTTGCAGACATACCCTGGGAACCTCTAGCAATCCCTCAATGGAGGATCGGAGAGGACAGAGGGGACGGTAGTGACAAAGGAGATCTTTCAAGTAACTCGGTCCCTGTTCATGTAGGGCCTTATAGGTAAGCAAAGCAACCTTAAAGGTGATCTGCCACTGCATAGGCAGCCAGTGCAGACCATTGAGCACAGGCGTCATATGACTGGTTCTTGATGCACCAGTCAATAGCCTGGCTGCCGCGTTCTGCACCAGCTGCAAGCAGCGGATATCAACCCCTGGCAGCCCTAGGTAAAGGGCATTACAGTAGTCAAGACAGTGCCACCTTCCAGGATGAAGTGCTTTTATCACAGATTTTGTCAGTGATATATTTCCAGATCCAGGCTGTGACTGACACTAAGGGCCAGATGTTCAAAGACCGAAGGTGAAGCAGGCATCTGTGTCAAATACAAATAATGCTAGTGGCACCTTGCATCAGACAATGCGGCATTCCCAATTCAGAAATGCTGCCTATGCCAGAAGTGGGAGCCACTGTGTCAAACTGGCTCTGTGCCACCCTTGCAACACTCAGCAGGGTGCAGCAGATTGCTTGAGTGCTAGTGGCACAGCAG
Source organism: Neoceratodus forsteri (assembly GCA_016271365.2). Lineage (NCBI taxonomy): Eukaryota > Metazoa > Chordata > Ceratodontiformes > Ceratodontidae > Neoceratodus > Neoceratodus forsteri. The sequence continues at coordinate 50,545,726 of CM028137.1, forward strand.
GACTGCACCATCCCCTTTTCTGGGATTCAGTAAGCCCCACTGTGGGTTAAGCAAGGGGCTTGAGATAAACCAGCACTGATCTGGTAAAAGCCCCTTGTGCCAGTTGCACACACTTTCATAACTTGGGTGGGGGGGGGCTCTGAAAGTTGTGTCCAAGGGTGAAAGGGACACAGGGTGCCATAGTTGGTATTGGGGAGGCTTTGTACAATCAGATCAGTGATGTGACACCTGGCAGGTGTGCTGATTATATAGCAGTTACACTGCTGACATGGTACTGGTCTAGTGCCACACACTACCATGGCCCCATGTGGGCACAGCCCTGGCAGCAGCCCTAAGACTGGGGCTGCTGCCAGGTCTGTGCCCAGTTGGGGCTACGGCACTGTGTGTCACTATATCTGCCCTGGTGGTATGATGTCATTGGTGTAATTGCTGTATAATCAACACCCCCGCCGGGTGCCGCATCACTGATCTGACTGCTCTCAGCCTCCTCAACACCCATTGTGGCACTCCATGCCCCAGCTACCCTTGGACCACTCTTGCCTGACCTTTTTCAGCTCCTGGTCCCTGAATCATCCCGGCTCCTCTGTTGTTGTGTGGGGGAGGGGAGAACGAGCTCTGCAGCATTTTCCGGAGGTGCAGCAATTGTTAATTGCTCAATTGTGTGTGTGGCATCTCCCAGGCTTTTGGCACAGGGACCACAGTTTTTCCTGAATTATGTGCTGGGTACCTGATGCACCCAGAGTATGCCATAGCCTTAGATCACCACATATTACGGTAATCTATATGCTTTTTGAAAATCCATCCATAAGGGTTTACTACAAAAGGACAAGGAAGAAGAGATGAGCTCTAACTCTGCCAGAAGTTCAGCTCAAATGCACCTTGGAAAAGACATGGTAGATTTTGAAAAGAGCAACTGCAGTGCGGCATTCAGTTTTCTCCATCTGCCTTCGCATCTGAAGTACATGAACTGCATTGCTCTGTGATATGGAATTTACCCCAGTCTATGGGCTGTGTTATGATTTCTGGGCACAGGGTCAGTTGTTTAAACTCTTTAAGGCATCATTGAAATGAGCCATGTGGGTGCAATTTTTTCAATACCATCTTCAATATCATGGCCATGATGTTCATGAGTACATCATTGTCAGTGGCTCAGGAAGTTGCATACTCACCTCTGGGGCAAGAAGATCAGATGGCCAAGGGTTCCAGCCCTACACCAGGTACTTTGATGATGTTTAAAATGGATTTATATTATAGTATTGACTTTCACAGTTGTTTTGTAACCATAACTAACTTCTGATCTATTTGTGTACTCATTTTTAATATGTATACTAAGGAGGCCACTGAAAATGTGCTTTTGCTGAATCAACTAATTGCTGTCTCTTCTCATTTTAGATAACTTACAACTTGAAATTTTGGGGTAACACCCATAACTGACACTGTAGTGCAGTACAAGGGGTGCTGCATGACTGAGGTACCATCCTTCAGATGAGATGTTAAACCGAGGTCCCTTCTGCCCATCTCTGGTCACTCTCCAGATACAAGTAAAAGATCCAAGGGCACTTATCGATGAAGAGTAGGGGGTTTTATTGAAGAAAACAAGTAAATACAATGCAAAGAACACAGTCACACAGAAAGAAATCAAAAGGTTCCAGAAAAACCTTTAACAAATTAATACAGAAAAAAGGAACTATACAAGGTTGTATCCCACAGTCAGTACAAAGTTAAGAGAGTAATTCACTGGAATTCCAAACACAAGTACAAATATCCAGTAACTAAAATAATAGAGAAAAAGGTAAAAACTAAGGAAACAACACTACATACTGGGTTGGTCTGAGTCAGTGGCCCAATGCATGTTTCTCCATAGTTTGCGTAACCAGGCCTGTGTGGTACGTCTTGCCTCCTCTTGATAAATATGTTGTAGTTCTTGAGTTAAGACCTTGAACAATTCAAGCTGTGTTGTCTGCTTTTGTTGTATGGTGAGAAGAAAACATCTATTCCTCCAAACCAGCTATTTAACACATGCAAACAATAAGAGCAAACTACTACTGTCCCATTTTCCCCACGCTAACGTGTAATTCCCATGTATTAGAACATCATAGGTAACCTTGGCAAAGGCACAATCAGACCAGTAAAGGGCTATAAGGTCCCAAACAAGTAGTTCATAGATTCAAGCTGACCTAGACAAGTTTCCTTGAGCAAGTCCTTTCTGTCAGTTGATTATGTTTCTGATTTGATTTGACATTAAGCCTTTCTTGGCAACAAAGACTGTGGATGTCCCACTTTGTAGATGGAATCCTAGTCCCATTAATGTGTTTTATTGAGGGTCTAAGAAATTGAGGGGGGCAATGTTCAGAAATGATTGGAACAGAAAACTGCGATTCTAAGATCCAGATATAGATCATTTTTCTGGTTGTAGTGACCATCAGCAGACTGATGACTTTCCAAGTGTTCAGTTTATGAAAAGAATCTGTAATGTAGGAGGTTCTGATGGGTATGATTTTGCAAACTTCTGCAGCCCTCTATCCCATGGCTGAACCCAGGATTTGCAAGATGAGTAGTACCATGGTTCCCAGCTTCTGTTGGAACTAATAAAAGTGATCTAATATTAGCACAGGAAAAAATGCTATTAAACAACAATCAGTTTAACAGTCTGTAGCCCACCCTGTTGAAAGGGGAGACAGGTGCATTCCTTTTTATGTTGGCTTGAACATGTGCAAGCAACATCTTGTAGTAGTAGTGCATTTCAAAGGCATGCCACTGTTGTGGCCAATGCAGGGGATGCTTTAGGTGGTGCGTCCCTCAGCCACCAATCAATGAGCAGGCTGGCGATGACAGCAAACTTCAAAGAGAGACAAACAGCTGAAAAAATCTGCCACTGCAGTCAGGTGCAGTTTCATCACTGCAGCGGAAGATGACAACACTCCAGCCATGCTTCTTATAGTGCACAGTAATGTGCATGGCCGGAGTCACGAGCAGTTGCTTAGTGTGCCATTCCTGGTGAAACATTTCAATGAATAAATAAAACAGCTGCTGGCATGGCTTCCCACAATGGCAGCTCCTGACGCCAGCCACACACACTCCCGTGAAGCTGACATCGGGCATGCCCAATCCCAGTGTCAGGATTTATTTCCCCCAGCCACACTGGGGCACACTGAGAGCCCACCCCAGTGTGCCAGATATATGTTTTTATTTTCCCAACACTAGGATGCCCACTCCTGGTGTCAGATGCCCCCCACCCCCTAAGCTAAATTTCTTTGCTGATGGGGATGCCAAATCCCTGTTGGCATCATGTTTCCCCTCCCCACCAAGCTTTCCAATAGGGATGCCCAATCCCCGTCAGCATTATGTCCCCCTCCCAAACTCACATGGCACACTGGGAGCCCACCCCAGTGTGCCCAAAAGATTTTTTTTTTAACCTAAAAATAAAGAAAACGGTCTCCCTGAGTCTTTTTTTGTTTGTTTGTTAAACTATAAAAAAGAAAAAATGTCAAGCGTCATCTCCCCATTCCCCCCATCGCCACACCAACCCTTTCTCTGTGCACCCACCTCCCCACACTCCCCCTCATCCATACTTACCTTCCAGAGGACAGGAGTAGTGATCTTCTGTGGACTGGGACACATCTGCACTCTTCAAAGCCGAACTGCAAACTGAGGAATCGAGTAAGCACTGTATAATGATACTCAATGGGAGGCTTCAACTTAGATTGATATCTCACCCATTTTTAAGAATTTTGGCCCCAAATTTTCAACTTGGGTTTCTTGGGACCCCACCTCATGAACATGTCACTATCATTTTGTTTCTCCACCCCAATAAGTGATTTTGAGGTCACTGCGTGGAATGACCTTTCAGGACTGATCAACAAAATGACAGCACCACTGTTCATGAGGCGGGGTCCTAAAAATCCCATGTTGAAAATTTGGTGAAAAAATTCCCCAAAATGTCCATGTTACGTGTGTGGATTGAGCATTTTCTATGCAAGCTTGTAACTCCTCCAATTTTTAATCTTTTCACTCCACATTTTGAATATTGCCATTTTTAACACCTCCTTATGAACAGTACAGCTGTCATTTTCACATCCTGCCTGAAATGTGTTTTTGCACCTGTGGTGCAGAATGGCATGGTCGCTGTTCAAAATCAACTTTAAGGATGGATTAACAAAATCACAGTGCCACTCTTCATGAGGGGAGGTCCCAAAAAGCTGATGTTAAAAATTTGGTGAAAAAATTCCAAAACATTACCATGTTACGGGCATGAGTTGAACAGTTTCCATCCAAGCTCGTAACTTCAAGAATTTTTGACATTTTCACTCCAGATTTTCAGCATTGCCATTTTTTCACAACTCCTCTTAAACAGTATAGCTGTCATTTTTCACATGCTGCCCAAAATGTGCTTCCATACTTGTGGCAACCAAATGGTGTAGTTGCTGTGCAAAATCACCTTTCAGGATTGAGTAACAAAATGATAGTGCCACTCATGAGAAGGGCCACTGGAAAATCACAGAAAATTTTACACAAAAATGTGGGGACTTTTTTACAGAAATTGAGGGAAAATTGTAGGGTTCACTATATATCCCAACTGCCCCCTAATAAATACTTTATTGTGTGCTGCAGCATGTATTGATCACATAAATTGTTAGATAAATGCATTGTCACTTGTAAATGCTTTTAATATGAAGAAAGGTGGATGTTTTTGAAATGCACTGCAAATTAATCATTATGTAGCATATCTTCTAAAAATCAAGACATCTAAATCATGCAGTGCTAACTAGATTTTATTCAGTAGTTTACAGTTAGTCTGTACTGAATACATCCTGAAACAAGGTATTTTGCCAGTTTCTAGATGTTAAATAATGTAGCCTGTTTAAGCAGAAGCACCAAGTTTTTTCCATCATCGAAAATGCTGACCTGCCCCACAGCAATGGCACAATACCGATGCAGGTATTGTGCCACCTCTGGACTCGTTGTTTTCTGTGGGGGGCTGTGCCTCCCACACCCCCCGGACTCTAAGATTTCAATTGTAGGTTGGAGTTGGTCTGGAGAGGGGACAGAACACTGGGGGAAGGCGAAACAAGGAAAATGGACCATTACTGCGAATGTCGCTGTAATAGTCCTTTTCCTTATTTCGCCATAGGGGTGTCGACAAAAAGGGGTGCTATGGTTTAAACTACTTGCTTTGGTGCAAGAAAAAAATAAACAGATAACCAGGGTGCCTAATAAAGGTCTAGTAAGAAAAAATGTTATTTTGTTAAAATACTTACTGTTCTTAAACAGCATCGTAAGTACATTTTAAAAAACACATGCTAAAAGTATCAAATCATACCAGTAGCTTTTCGTTATATCATACAATAGTTTTCAATACATTATACTTTTGTTCTACTCGGTTTGCAGTGAATGTACTTGGGTTGCAATTATTTTGTCTATTTGAAGGTAACTGTTTCTACTTAACCTGTTTAGCATGTTTTCAGAAATGTTTGCTTTTTGTAGGCTTTGTAAGTGAGTATGCAGTTGTGGCAGATTGAGATGTAAGGAATCACTGCCACCAGCCCCCTCAGAAGTACATTCAAATTTATAATCAGCAGGGCCACCCAAACTCCTGACACATTTAAATCAGAATCCTTTCAGATTGAAAGTATTTATATAAGGAAAATCTACCCTACAATTCAAAAACAAGCATTGTGGTCAATGCGTCATTTAGGTGAAAAGGGCACTTTGCACCTTTTCTTACACCTATTGTTTCAGTCTCTGTGTCAGCAAAAAAGTTCTCTGATAGTCTGCTTTACACAGATTTTAAGTGTTCAAGTCTACATATGCATGACCAGAGGATTTTGAAACCAAAGTAGGGAAGTGAGTCACATGAAAGCAGAGTCACGTTTGACCCCTTCTCACCTCACACTGTACTGTTTTGGTCAAATCCAAATCTGTGTACTAAATTGTTAGCATATCTGAGCAGATTTCCTTGAGAATTTAAATATTTTATACAATTTCAGTCAAAAATTCCATAAATGTAAGAAATTGTGGATATTGTGCAGAGAATGGTGAAAACTGCGGAAATTGCGGAAAAATTGCGCCTGCAATTTTCCAGCATCCCTGCTCATAAGGTGGGGTCCCAGAAAGCCCATTTTGAAAAGTTTGAGCTAAAATATTGACAAAAATCTGGGGCATTAAGGTTTCCAACCATAACACCCACTCTGTGACTGACAGACGTTGGTGGTGTGACTTGGGTTCATCGTCCATAATGCTCTCAGCATTCTCCCCCCACCCTACAGCAACTGACAGGTATCAAGGTGTGCCTTGGGGTCTTTGGCCATAATGTTCACCCCATTACCCTATACTGTATCCATCTCAGCTTATTTTCTTATGTAATGCAGTGAGCATAAGAGCTGAAGACCCCAAGGCATACCGCGACACCTGTTACTGTCTGCAGGGTGAGGTGAGGTGAAATGGCTTCAGCGTTATGGCTGACAACCAAATGGCTTTCAGTCTCTGTGGGGGGGGGTTGCATTAGTTCAATACTTCACTGCCATTCCTATTATGCATCTCTCTAACTCTTGCACTACCAATGCCAATGCCAACAAGCCAACATTCCTCATTGACAAATGCTTGTTATAGGATTCAATCTGTTCCTTGATAATGCCTGAAAAAAAGATACCAAAATGGAAGGTTCTAAAGATCTAGGAGGGAACAGAATTAATATATAAAAATAAAGGAACAATGAATGTTTTTTTTTAAATATCTTTTTCTTTTTCCCCATTTGCCATCTTTTCCATTAAGCTACTTCAGTCTTTCCTAACTGGAGTTTAGAGTCCCAGTTTAAAACATCAATATTTTCATTTCTGAACTGAAAGCAGCAGTGCAACGAAAATGGGTTAAAATTTTACCCTACCTTTTTTTCTTCCTGATTGATGCCAGGTGTCTTCCAGTTTATTTTGATGGCAAAATTTTCAGTTTCTGTTACCATTTAAGAATTTTATGAAAGTTTTAAAATAATTATTTCTCAAGAAAAAAGATATCTGCCTCATTTCTGAATAGAAATAATATTGAAGACCTGAGGAGGGTAAGAATCCAAACAAAAATGCAAATGTACAGTACATAGCATAGGAAGCATTCAGAAAACCCAAATCAACAGTTCTGCTAATATTTTTTCATAACCATAGCAAGCAATTAGCTTTCTGAAATAACTTTTTTCATTGCACTGCTGCCTAACATTTCTATAGGTTTAGTTTGTAACTTAATACCTGAGTTACCTGTATGTTACAAAAAGAACAAATAGCTTTAGCTTTCAGACCAAGAAGTCCTTCTTCGGAAGCTTAATGACAGTTATTTAGAAAATCCTATATTATTAACATTAAGAACATGCAAAAAAACCCCAGAAATAATTCTCATTGGTTTAAAACAGGCATTCAGAACATAATTAATGTGATGTCAGAGAGCTTGACTATCTTAAGTGTGCTTTCATCTGAATCAAACTTAAAGGTCAAAGGTTGTTCAGAGATTACAGCAGGCAGAGAGTTTAACCCATATGTATTATACCATTAATCAGTATCTTGTACTCTTAACTCACTCTTGAATTTTGTGTCTTTGGGAGGTTTTTTCACTGGACATATAATTTAGTGAGTAGAGAATCTTAATGTTTTGTTAATCATTAGACTGATACACGATAGTCCTTTGGGGCTTTTACATTTTATATTACAGGGGATTGGGACTCATGGAACAATAGCCCTGTGCGGCTCTTACATTTTTTGCTATTGAGGATAGGGGATGTGGAGGCACTTGTACCCTTCTATGCAATGCCGCAGGCTTGCAGCCACCCATTCAGGTACACCCTCTGTTTGGCATACCAGTCAGGTTGGTGAAAGTTGAGTAGCTGTGGGGAACCTGCACAATACTGAATTGCGTGCAGGGTCCTTGGCACAACTGCATCACTTGTATGTCGCAACTTGCAACATGCATAGAGGTGCTTTTAGGATCAACCCCATATATACTGTAATTCATTGCTGCTTAAAAATGCTGTTTATGCTTGGCACACAGGTAAGTAGTGATCCTAAAATAAAGTGGCAAATAGAAAGCAGCCATGTTAGAAAGACTACTGTAGAAACCTCGCTGTCTGAAGTTTTTAAAGAGTGAATTGCAGAATAATTCAAAAAATGGAGATCTTAGATGAAGTGAAGTGAAAGGCCCCACTGCTCCTCTTCTGCATGTAGAAAGATATTTATAAAGAATAGTGTACAGTAAGCAAAAAGATTGGAAACCCGTATCACTAAGAAAAATAATCAAACAAATAACTAAATAAAGTAAAGACTGGTTTCCTTTTAAAGAGGGGAGTATATGAAAGTGTCAGAGCCTGTCTGTGTGTGCTGCATTTTCCTTTACACTGTCTGATTCTTGTAAGTTTATTATTCTAGGTGCACGCTGCAGTCTGGCTACTTTCAGTCCTGTAGTCTTCCTACCCCCCCATTATTCCAAGGACAAGGAACATACAAATGAGACAGGAGCCAATAAGTTGCTTGCCTTCTTCTTTGCTGTACTGCAGGCAGCCACAGAAGGAATGTAAGCAATGAGAAAGAACTGAACCACAGAGGCTTGTACTCTGTGTTTTATTCTGTGTAAAACTGCTTTGTGTTTGCAAGAAGAAAAAAACAAAACATTTGTTCCTAGGTGAAGCAGGTTGTGTCGCAGAGACAAATTGGGGTTCACCTGTGACTGGCTATCCAGTAAAAGAGGAGGAATGTGAATCCATAGGGAGAGCCTTGTTAGCGAAAGTTTTGAACAACCTTCACTGGGAGACCATTTCAGGCATCCACCACATTTTCCATGAATAAGTATTTCCTCCTGTCTAGTCTGAGTCCCCCCCTCGAGCTTCATAGCATGACCCCTTGTTCTAGAGCATTGTTTTCTATGAAAAATGCTACCTTCACGTACCACATTAATACCTGTGAGGTATTTAAATGTTTCTATCATGTCCCCCCTTTCCCTCCTTTCCTCTAGAGAGTACATATCTAAGTCCTTGAATCTTTCCTCATAGGGCTTTTGATGAAGGCCCTGCACCATTTTGGTTGCCCTCTTCTGTACCACCTTCACCCTATCTCTGTGCTTCCAAAGATGTGGCCTCCAGAACTGGACATTGTACCCAAGGTAGGGTCTCACCATTGATCTACACAGGGGTTACACTATGTCCCTCTTTCTGCTGGAGATACCCCTCCTGATGCACCTGAGCATCCTGCTAGCTTTCCCCACTGCCTTATCACACTGCTTTGTTACCTTCAGGTAATCTGAAATGATTACTACCAGGTCCCTTTCCTGTTCTGGAGTTGCCAATACCTCCCCACCCAATTGGGAAGTTGACCTCGGATTTCTGTGCCCTATCTATTATTTTACACTTTTTCCCATGGAAACCCGGTTGCCAACCCCCATACCAGTTTTCCAGCTTTTTTTCAGATTGTCACTCATTCCCCTTCCCTGTGAGTTCACTCTGCTGCAGAGTTTTGTTTCATTCATGAACAGGCATACTTTCCATTCCAGCCCTCCTACAATGTTACTAATAAAGATATTGAAGAGGGCCAGTACTAGTACTGATCTCTGTGGTGCCCCTCTGATCACTTTGCCTTCTTCAGAGTGAACACCATTTAGTACCACCCTCTGACCCCTGTTGCTTAGCCCATTGTACTACTTTTGGACCCACTCCTGGGCTGCCCAGCTTGGACACCAATCTTCTTTGGGAATAGTGCTGAAGGTCTTATTGAAATTAAGGTAGACTGCATCCACTACTCCAACCTGATCCACTTCCCTGGTCATCCAGTCAAAGAACTTAATCAAGTTTGTCTGGAAAGATCTCCCCCCAGTGAAACCATGCTGACTTGGATTTTGTAATCCAATGGATACAAGGTATTTCCCAATCCTTTTCTTCAGTACTGATTCCATAATTTTACCCACAACCAAAGTCAGGCAGACAAGTCTGTAATTTTCTGCCTCCTCCCTATTACCAATTTTGTGAAGTGGGACCACAATTGCTCACTTCCATTCCCTGAAACTACCCCCGTATCTAGTGAAATGTTGAGCAGGACTGTCAGAGGTGCAGCTAGCATCTCCTTAAATGTCCTCAGTATTCTAGGGTGTACCTCATCAGGCCCCATTGCCTTGTCCATGTTTAGTTGTGCTAATTCTTTAAGGACTCTCTCCTCTTTGACCACCTCCCTTGCCTCAATGCCCTTGTCCCTTATGTGTGGCTTGTCACTTACCTCTTCCTCTGTAAATACTGAACAAAAGCATTTGTTCAGTATTTCTGCTTTCTTTGGTTCTCTTCCACACAAACCTCTCCTTCCCTTTTTAGCCTTACTATCCCTCATTATGTCTTCCACTTTTCGCTTGCATACCTGAAGAATGTTTTATCCCCATTTTTCACTGGCTTGGAAATATTCTACTCCATTTGCACCATTGCACTCTTAACTACTTTCCCTGACTCCCTTTGTTTCTCCTGATTTCTCTCCCTATCCTCCTCCTCTATCACTTTGACCTTCTTTTTAATTAATTATACTTCATGGGGGGCGCTAATGAGCAGCTAGCTTGATAGATGTGTTCCCGTGCAGCTCCATCCACCAGCTGAAATAATATACAATTAAAATACAAAACCCAACATTTTTCACTACAAGAAGAGACACAGGCAGCAAGGAATCAAAGGATGGATGAATATTTAACCCCAAACCTGAGCAAAAGCCAATCCCTGGTGAACAAAAGCAGTAAGAAGCAGGTGCCCATAGGCCAAAATGAAAGCGCGGGTATAATATCATTGTCAGCCACAGAAGTGAGTGCACTAGGCCGGGGGCTCACCAGACAAGTGATCGCAGCTCTGGAGTCCTGTTTAATTAAAATGGAGAGCAAACTGGATTCTAAATTGCAAGAGGTTTTGGAGCAACAAACATCACACAGCAATCAACTAACAGAAGTTAAGGATTGCATCTCACAGATGAAATATGAGATGGCCTCTGTCCTGGGGCAAGTGGTGGCTTTGCAGAAAGAGTTAGAGGAATTTAATGAAGTCTTTGATTACCAGGAACGCTATCATAGATGGCTTAATCAGAGACTGAGGGGATTGCCAGGAGGTAAAGAGGGCCCAGATACATTAGAATTCTGTGCAATTAAATTTCCAGCACTGCTGGGCCTTATACCAAAGAATGGCAGGATCAAAATGGAGAGGGCACATCACACTGTAATGTCACAGCCTCCAGTGGACCAGCCACCCCGACAAATCATCATGAGATTCCATAACTTTCATAATAGGGAGGTAGTCCTTCAGGGCTACAGGGAGAAAGGAAACATCACATAGGAAGGAGCAAGGTTATTCATGTCACAAGATTACTCAGCACATCTCCTAAAAAAGCAGAATATGTTTAGCACACTCATGGCTCAACTGAGGGACCTAAAAGTAGAAAATGTCCTGGTTTATCCAGCTACATTGAAGATTCAGCATGAGGGAGCAACATTCTCTTTCTGGGAAGTAAGCAAGACTGACAGCTTTGTAAAAGAATTGCACAAGAGGATTGGATGAAGAAACAGGCAAGTACAGGACTAACACCTGACTAATTCATTTTTAGCCACTGCTTGAAGACCCCTGTTTTCGCTGGATGACCCGTCCCTGCTCGCCCAATTATGGGACTGTAGAAGCTGGGTAGAGCCCCTGGGGAGATCTGCAATACGGACTTGGGCTGGACTATAGATGGGGTTATTGAGACTTAAGAAGGGCTGCATGATGTGCACATCTAAAACAGAAGGGACTGATCTACCACCATTTTGGAGAGGGAAAGAACCCATGTGGAACTGTGGGTGAAATATCCAGTTAATGCTATGTTTTACAAAGGGAATAGACACTCACCAAGCAAGGTAATTGAATGGAAGGACTGGCGGACTTCAATGAGGCTCCTGAATTCAGGTAAAGCTGGTCAGGGAGAGGGGGTTGGCTTAGCATACGGTTTACAGAGCGCTGCCTGTTCCCACCATCCCTGGACTGACCCTCAGGAGCATAAAATAGTAGAGGCCTCAAGATGAACTTCCTCCCCATCACCTGCATGGGCCCCAGAATAGAAAACTGCCTAGCTTTGGTTTTTACTACATATGAAAGGGCTAGTAAAACTCCCTTAAAATAATCCAGAGGGAGGGATGAAGGGCTGATCTCCATGGGAGGGAGAGGGATAGATATCTGCAGTCTTCCATGAGGGATTGAGTGGGGGCTGGGGACACATCTGAGTGGAGGGAGGACCTTGCTGTCTTGCCTGTTTATCAGTCTAACAGCTGGGAAAAGTTACACAGGACAATAATGGGGTTAAGGGACTAGTCTGATGTCTCTGAGATGTAGCATATGTTGTACTTATAAGAGATAACGAATTAAGGGTACGTCTGGTCAGGGGATCTCCTCAGCTGGTGGGGGGTTTGGTAACACAAATATTAGAGCGGATTTAAAAAACACTCATGCATGTTCGGCAGTTAGTGTCTATTTTACGTGTAGAGAGGGGGGCGGGGGCAGGGTGTTGGGAAGAGAAACTGGATCTCATGGAAAGAAAGTCCAAGACGGAAGAACTGCTGGATCTTCATGGGCCTTGTAATGTGAGGGAGAGGTGGGGCAAGAGAGGGTCAAAGGAGGAGACAAAGGGGCTGAGATAAGGGGGATGGATGGGTGGAAAAAAGGGACAAGGGGGGGCGTTGTTCACTGTTTTCGTAATATCTGTTTGTTGTTTGTTTAAAGGTACAGGATGGTTGTGGTACGCACTTAATATTTGTTGTCCAGGCTTACTACCCTGGTTCTCAGATGAATACTGGCAACTTGAGACATCAGTAAATATGCTGACCCAAATATCTGGGGGGGGGAGGGATGGAAGTATACAGGACTGGGGGTTATGGCTAACTTGAAGGACATTACGGTGGTTGCCTGGAATGTCAAAGGTATTGCTAATACAGTGAAAAGAACAAGTCTCCTGATTGCCCTTCCCAGGCAGGGAGTCCAGGTAGTTTTATTACAGGAGACCCGCCTCACTGATGCTAAACATTCCAAACTGCCAAGGGGATGGGTAGGGAGATGCTTTGTGGCATCGCTCTCCTCGCAGAAGCATGGGGAAGCCATTTTGCTGCACAGGTACTTCCAACTCGAGGTAAAATGTGTGGTGAAGGATCCAGAAGAAGGGAGATACATGCTTTTTTCTGGAGAAGTATTAGGGGAAAGTGTGACTTAAGGTAGTATGTATGCCCTCTGCATTGTATGACCCAGCATTTTATCGGTCCCTGCTGGCTCTTTTGATCAAAGAACAATTTCCAGGGTTAATTATGGGAGGGCGACATGAATTGCACAATGGACCTGCTCCTGGATCATTCAGCAAGAAGGGGATGGTCTGGGGAGGCAATACTACAATGGCAGATGGGTATGGCTGACATTGATTTAGTGGACAGATGGCTTATGGCCAACCCTGGGGCCCAGGAGTGCAAATTTTTCTCCAATTCCCATGGCACATGGTCGTGTATTGATTATGTGTACCGTACATACCCCAAAAATGATTTGAGAGGGTTCAGGACATAAGGCACACTCCTATTCACATTTCAGACCATGCCATGGTCAAACTAAGAATATTGGTTAAAGCAGCAAGAGACGGGCCACCCCCCGTGGAAATTCCTCACATACATGCTAAAGGATAAAGAATTCAAGGAATATCTGGGGGAGCAATGGAGAACTTATGTAGCTTGTAACAAAAACACTACCACATCTAGAGCTATCTTCTGGGAAGCTGGGAAGGCATTTATGAGAGGAATGATTGTAAACTATATGGCACGAGTAAAGAAACAGAAGAGGGAAAGAGACTAGTGACCAGTGGAGGGTGGGGGAGTGAGGGGAGATAGAGAAAGCCCTGGTGGTGACTAGGGAAGCCTTAAAAGTTCTGCTGAGAGGAGAAGCATGGAAGTCATGGCTATTCTGTAAGTGCTAGATGTTTGAATGGGTAAACAAGCCTGGACCATTTCTGGTGTGCTTAATGAGAGGTGGTAAGTGTCCAACACAGATACATGGGATAAAAGATGAGAAAGGTACTTTCCAATGGAACATGGAGAAGATAAGGGATTGTTTCAGGGAATTCTATAAGCAATTATATATTGCAGAATGCAAGGGAGGTGTGAGTCTAACCACTGAATTCCTGAACAAACTTAAGTTCCCAAAGGCCACAAGACAGCAGAGAGAGAAAAGCTGGGTGAAACTATTACTAGGATATAAATCCTGGGAGCAATACAAAAGCTGAAAGGGGGAAGGCTAGTGGCTCTGACAGCTTCCCTGCCAAATATTATAAAGCCATGGTGGGAGAGCTGGTGGATCATATGAGGGAGGTGTTCAATCAGGAGAAGGAGGGGGAGAAACCTGTGGTTCCTGAATCATACTTCGATGTAGTTATTTACCTCATCCCCAAGCCAGGAAAAGAACCAGTGGCATGTGCATCATACAGGCCTATTTCATTATTAAATTGTGATCTCAAAATACTGGCAAAAATACTTGCCATTAGACTGGAGCAGGTTCTGCCAGATTTAATTCACCCAGCCCAGACCAGGTTTATAAAAGAATGATTGTCTTATCACAATGTCCGCTGATTACTAAATGTGGTGTGGAGAGAGAACCTTTTAAAGGGGAAAACCTATGTCATATCTATGGGTCTATGTCAATCCAAATCTAATTAGCTCGCGGACAACTGATTCCCAACGACCCGCTCTGGTAGCAATTCAATCCTGCAGTTCCCACTCCCAGATAACACGCTCCCGCTACTCTGAGCAACAGAATAATACTCCTTGGAAATAGCGTCAATGTCTCACCTGTTGGTGCAAAGAATGCTAACTGGCTCAGCATCTACAGATAAAAAGAAGCAAATAATAAGCTTTTTATTTGTGGTCTGGTGAAAGTTTGCAGGCTAGATGGTAACATATGCAAGATCCGCCACTAATTGTTTTTTGTTTCTGCTACAGCAGCAATTCTCAGTAAACTAGTGTGTGACAAATGTGGATGAGCAATAGGTTTATTTTTGCAATGGCAAAAATCAAATCAGGGACAGCATGATTATTGATTCAGTGGCAGTAATTCTGTTATATGATAGTCACTTTACTTCTCTACTGTAGGTGTAGTGCATTACATGCTACGGTCTCCCCTTCAAGAATCATATGTGACACAGCTTGCAGATTTTTGCAGTTCTCACCAGTTAATATTAGAGGGATAACTAAAGATTTTTATTGTATACATTGTTACAGAAATTGAATGGGGCTTTCTCTTTTTTTATTTATCCATAATGATGCCAGTAAACAAGCTGACTACTAGAGCGGTAATTTTTGCACCTTTCTTCTTTCTCAGTGGTGCAAGGGCAATCAAACAGATTAATCTTAGTTTTCTCCTAGGGATCTCCGGTTTTAATGTGAATTTGTTTTTCAAAAAAGTGTGTTGAAAAAGGAGTTGCAGTTTGATTTTGTGCTGCTGGAGCAACAGTGGAAGCGAATTGACATAGAACGAGTAGGGGAAGGAGCGAGATATACAGGAACGAGTTGTTGGGAGCGTGTTTTCTGGGAGTGAATTGTCGGGAGCGAATTGATGGGCTCCCCATATGGATGGATGCTGAGAAAGCATTTGACAGGGTAGAATGGGAATACCTATTTGAGGTGATGGCCCAGTTTGGTCTGGGAGAAGCTTATATTAGCTGGGTACAGGCAATATACGAATCTGCTAGAGCATGAATAATAATCAATGGGGCACTCTCAGATCAGTTCGCATTTGGAAGGGAATAAGACAAGGGTGCTCTGTCTCTCTCCCCCCTCCTGTTTGTGATGGCCTTGGAATCACTGGCAAAGTGGATTCGGCAGTGTGAAGAGATTGATGGCGTGGAAGGGATTTCTGCTTATCCACATAAAATCGCCTTCTATGCAGACAATATGCTGCTCTTTGTAAGGAACCCACGGACCTCAATGGCTCTGCTGCTGGCTTTACTTCACTTGTTTGCCCAAGTCTTAGGATATAAAATCAATATTAATAAATCCAAAGTGCTGTGCTTTACGGGGGAGGAGAGTAGAGATGAGACGTGGGGATTCAAAGTGGTGGGTAGAAGTTTCACTTACTTGGGCATCAAGATAGGTAGGTCACTGGGCTCCATATATGAGCTAAACTACTTCCCCTGATTAAAACAATAGAATCAGACCTGAGGAGGTGGAGATCTTTTCCCTTTTCATGGCTGGGAAGAGTGAACCTGATTAAAATGAATATCTTACCCAGGATATTATATATTATGCAAATGATACACATAGGATTAACAAAGGGCGACATCAGGAGGGTGGAGTCTGAGTTCACTAGTTTTATATGGCAGGAAATGCCCATGGGTCAGCCTGCAGAAATTAAAAGAAGAAACAATCAAAGGTGGTCTAAATTTCTCTAATATTGGCAATTACTACTTATCCATACAACAAAGGTATGTGCATGACTGGGTCCATCGGCCAAAAGTCACTAGCTGGGTGGACCTGGAGTTGGTTGGCTGCCCAGGCAGGATCTCAGCTTATTTGGACAGCTGTGGTCATAAAGCATTTAGGGCATTGGGACATGGTAACCCATTAGTGAAGGTGGTGCTAGAGGGATGGGAGAAATTGAAAAGATTAAGGAAAGTCAAAGATGGGGAAACATAGTTGCTCCAGACTGTAAAAAAAACTATTTTCTTACTGGGAATGGAGGACTCTGGGTTTTGGGAGTGGGAGGAGAAAGGTGTCAGAAGTGGGGGAGACTTGCTTGTTCATGGGTGGAGACCTAAGCTCCTTTCAAGAGATACAGCATTATCTGGGACTGGATAAGCATGACCTGTTCAGATATCTGCAGATTTGGGCATTCTTTAAGAGGATGGGTGGGGGGCCAGGAGGGTCATGGCCTGGAACCAATAAAGAAAGTAATATACCAAGCTAAAAGAGACCCCACAGGATTTATCAGGAAGGCTGCACAGACAAGGAAACAGGAGTTCCCAGACCTGGCTCAAAAGCCAAAACAGCTATGAGAAAAAGACATGGGGAGACAGATGGGGAAGAGGACTGGAGAATAGTGATTAAATCACACATGGGGTTAATGGTATGCAAAAAATTTAAAGAAGCTTTCTACAAATTCATACATAGGCTATACTTTCCCCCGGTGATTGTACACAAATTTTACCTGGTGGTGTCACTTAGGTGTGGTAGATGTGAAATGGAACTGAGGACCTATTTCCCTTGCTTCTTGACATGTTCAGTCTTACAAAAATATTGCAAGGAAACAGTACTGGAGCTCTCTAAAATGGTAGATTAAAGGTTTCAATTAGACCCGCTATTGTGCCCATTTGGGCTGGAGACTGAGGAGGGGGAAGACTGGGTACTGTTACCTAGATGGGCAAAGGTTCTGCTGGTATTGCCAAGACATAGCATTCAAAATACTTGGGTATCAAATCTCGTACCCACGGTCCAGCAATGGTGAATTCTTTCAATACAAACTCTGGCCCTGGAAAGGTTAACAATGACAGTCAGAGGTAGGGGAGAGGGTTTCCTGTGCAGCTGGGCTCCCTTCCTAGCATCACTCAATCCAGAAGAAACATTGGTCCTATATGAAGGTCTAGAAGGTTAAATATAAGATTTTGGAAGTGTACAACTGAGATGAAATACTCCTAGTGGCCAGGAATAGCTCTATAACACAGAAGGAAGGAAGAATAGAGAGACAGCATGTGATTAGCCACCCTAACCACGAGGAGTACACAAATGGAAATAGTAAATTAAACCTGAAATCATTATTAATGCACGTGCATATCTATAGGAGATCAATTATAATATAAATGTACCTCGTTGTCCGTGTACCTTCTTGTATTTCTGTTTGTTAAACAAAACATTTTTTTTGAATAAAAAGATTATACAAAAAATACATATATCCTTTATTAGGTTTTTATAAGAAAGAACAAAAAACAACAAGAACTACACTAATACAAATACAATTAAGAAAAAAATCAAGCAGAAGATATATATAAGCACAGAAAAATATAAATAGCACCAAGAAAATATATCTACCAAAAACAAACTAACCCGACACTAACAAATACCCCTCCGACCCAACCCAGACCAGACAGCAATGCAACATCATGCCCAAAAAGGAAAAGCCACCGTCTCCAAAACCAACCATAATACAAGCTATAATGTAACTAAAGGGCATAAAGAGGGCCTAAATGCTTGTAAAATAGGGAATGGTATCCAGGTAGGTTGGCTATCATCCTCGCAATACTTAAAATATGAAGAATTTTTCTATGCCATTCCTTTTTAATTCAGATGAAAACTTCCAACCAGTGACACAAAATAACCAGTTTGTCCACTTCAGAGATTAATGCAATATATCCTTTTTCTGAGAGCATTAATTCTATCTTGATATACACCTTGTAAACAGATTTCTTGCGAAAAAGCAAAAATGTTTGTGTCTTACCACATTGCCTAAGATTGTGGTAAAGTTTACCCTCAGACTCACCACGTTTAAAACATGAGTCTGACGATTACCTGTCCATATGATATAGTTTACTGATGGTAAAATACAAGTTGTTCAAAATATTAAATTGCTGCAGCCATAGTCTGTCCTACTTAACATAGGCATAGAGATCATCCCCTAGCCTAGTCCAATCTGCCTCATCTAAGGACAGGTCCAAAGTAGTCTCCCAATATGAGAACCAAACACTCCCCACACTGGGATCCCATTTTTGAAGGGAAGAATATACATGTGAAATGGGATGTGGTGAACTTGCTAAACTGATAAACTGGGCAATGGTTTCACTCATGTTTTTCAACCAGGGTGGAGCATGCATATAGCTAGAAATACAATGATAAAGTGATATCAATTTAAACCTGGCCAAGAATGGTGTACAATGAGACTGGTGAAGCTGTTGAAGGAGAAAAATGGAATCCTCTGACAGAAAATCTGTATCAGTAAGCTCAGTGAAGCCTGTTCAAGAGTGGGGGCATAACGACTTGCCAGCAATCTGGAAGTTTGGATTTCCAAAGGAAGGTTTACCAGTATCTTTACATGAGTCAAGCCAAAGGAAATGATACAATCATTTTTGGGCTTTAGCCATCAAAGAACGGGGGCTCTACAAAAAGCAGCAGGGTCTTTAGATAGAGAAATATAAGATAGTGAGGTAGGGTTAGGACCAGCTGTCAGGTATAAAGTTTGCTCAATTCACAACCATTGGGGAACATAGTCCTAAGATAATTCTTCCTGAGTAAGGCCGTATAAAAAGTATTAGCCAGCGTGGGATGCTAGATAGTAAAACGGAAAATTAAGTAAACAGAACCCACCCAGTCCTTTAGGAAAGGGAAGTTTAAGGCCCACCATTGTGCTTTCCCTTTCCATAAAAAACAGATAAGACTGATTGCAAAGATTTGAACCAAAATAAGGTAAAATAGCTACCGAGCATTTGTATGGGGTAATGTAACCAGAGCAAAATATTTATTTTAATAATACTTTTTCTGTCCCACAACGTAAGGGGTAATGACTTCCATCTGACAAGATCTTGACTGATCACCTTAAACAGAGAATCAAGGTTCAATGTCTGCAACTTACATAAAAGCAAGATTAGAGAACCCAAATAAGTCAAATGTGTTGGGGA
This sequence comes from Neoceratodus forsteri, assembly GCA_016271365.2. NCBI lineage: Eukaryota > Metazoa > Chordata > Ceratodontiformes > Ceratodontidae > Neoceratodus > Neoceratodus forsteri. Next base: position 50,565,366 of record CM028137.1, read on the forward strand.
CAATTGAAGTCCCAGATTTAATCCTCCTAGATTCATGTATATAATGCTCAATAGACAATAGTTATGTGTATGTACCACACTGCTTTTACTAGAACTACCTAGTCTTTTAATCCTGTGTAATTATGTTAAGTTTGTCTATTTTTTGATTCCTTTTCCTGTTTATTGCTTGATATATTGAGTATAAGCACGAGTCACAATGTATTTCTATACATCATGGCCCGGATATTCATACTGCATCTGTCAATAGTGCAAGCGTGGGTGCAGTGCAGCCAGGATGCGCCAGGGCCAGGACCAGGTGATATTCAAGGGTGATGCACAATGGCGCAGCACCATTGAATATGGTACAGATTGCACAGGGTGCAGTGGCACTGTGCCAGCGGAAGCCATAGATAGGGAGTACGGGGATGTGCCAATGCAAATGCAGTTGCGCTGGGCAAAGCACCCTTGATATTCAGAAGAGGGGTATGCAAAGGAGGCCATAAATATGCAGGTGCAACTGGGGCATTTGCATGTCATTATGGCCCCATTGTATGAGCTTGAACAGCCCGGGCGACATGCGCTGGTGCCCAAGGACAGAATGATGTGTGGACTGAGGGGGTCCCGGGGAACATCCCCTACCCCATAGCCATGAACATGGGTATTCATTGTTTAACACAATCCCTGGTGGTCTAGTGGCACCCCCTTCCTCCTGTAGCCATGATCGCTGGTAATGTGTCATAACTACACTCCCTGGTGGTCTAGTGGTACCCCACTCCCTCCCATGGCCATGATTGCCAGTAGATTGTAATAACTACATTCCCTGGTAGTCCAGTGGTCTCCCCCATTCCCCTAGCCCTGATCACCAGTACAGTGACAGCAATACAGTTCCTGATGGTCCAGTGGTCCCCGCCGCCCCTAGCCCCAATCATTGGTAAAATGACATGAGAACATTCTCTGGTGGTCCGGAGGTACCCCTACCCCTCCCACCCACCCAGGACCCTTGTCAACCTTGCTCCCCTGTAATCGGCAGCTGGCTGCAATCCACCTGCACATTGCCCGGTGCCCGCCAAATTACAGCATACAGTATGGGCTGTAAGCTCATTGGTACACACTGTGGACCAATAGGCTTGCAGGGCATACGTACTAGACAGTCAAAAATATGTGAATGACTTCATTCACATATTTGTGACTGTCAAGTACAGTATGTCCTGCTATTCACCTGAAATTGTATGTTAACTTGTTCCTTTGGAGATTTTTCTACTTCCATATTCACATTACTGACCTTGTAATCCCGTGGGGGGATAGTTTATGTCTTAGTGCCTCATTCACACCCCAGCTAGTTAAAATGCTCTCAAATGTAGCATTTGAACCATCCACTGAGTACCATGGTTTCCCTCATGGATTGATGCAGGCCATCACCCCTGTTCATGCCTTTATCCCTCCATGTGGGACTCCAGTCCTCAATAAACCTGAATCATTCCTCACTGCACCATTCCTTCAACCATGTGTTGAAGTTCCTAGTATGGGGAATCCTGTCTTCCCCGCATTATAGACAGGTAGCACTTCTGAGAAGGTCACAGATCATGCTAGTTTCCTAAAACCCCTCTCCAGTTCCTTGAAGTTCTCTTGAGCTCTTGCTGGCTCATGCCTAGCCAGGTGATTTGTCCCCAGATGAACAATGACTTCCAGCTCTCCCACTTTTCCTGCTGCCTCAGTGATCATTTGGATCCTTTCTCCGTGACTTCGAGTCATGGTACTGGGATGGCACTTAACTTTCCTCCCCTTATCCCTAGCTGCCACAACTGTGTCCTGTTCATTATAGAGCCCCCAACAAGGAATTTTTTTTAAATTTAAAACACTTTATTAAACTTTATAATAAAACATCAACAAACAGCCATTACAAGACATACAAAATAAAACATTGCAAACAAATAATTATACTAACATACTAAAATGCCAGCAGAATAGGTCTAATGGTCTTTCGAGTCTGCTCGATTGGTCAGCCCCCACCCTGGGTGCTGACCTTGCTGCCCCCCTCGCCTTCTCTGGCTTCTCCCTTCCCAGTTCCGGATATTCTTGCTGCATTGGATTTTGCTTCCAGAACCCTTCCCCTGTACCTGTCCCAGCCCCTCTTGAACCCCTCCACCGTCTCTGCCTCCACCAGCCCCCTAGGCAGTGCATTCCATGGCTCCACCACCCTCTCAGTGAAGTAGCACCTCCTCCTTTCTCCCTTGAATCTTCCCCCCTCCAGCTTTCACCCATGCCCTCTAGTGGCCTCCTCCTCCTTCCTTCGAAGCACCCTGACTGTTCCTCCCCTATTTAGCCTCTTCATGTACTTGAAGACCTCTATCTATTACGCAATCAACTAACAGAGTACTCTCCCCCCCAACTACACAGAAACCCCTCCGACCCCAAGGAGAACACAATAAATCAGGAGTAGATTTTTTTTTTTTTAGTATTTCTATTTATTCTCCTCCCTGTACTGCCCCCATCTGACTGGGTCCCCCAGCTCCATCCCCCAGAATTACCGGGGCTTACCTTATGCCTGGTCCGGGAGCGGTGCCTGCGGAGAGTCGGTTGCCATCCTGCCACCATTTTTTTCCTGTTTTTCTCCTCATTTTTTCCTGAGGGCCCCAGGAGAAGTGTGCATGTGTGTGGAGGCACACATGTGCCTTACAGCCCCGGTAATGACCCTCCTCCACCCACCCTATTGGCCTATCACCAACACCCTGCTTGCACAGTCCCTCAGCCACCATCAGGGAGTAGCCATGAGTGAGGGATGGCATCCCACCTCCCCAGAGAGGAGATCTGCCTGACAGCCACTCTATCCAGCTCCGCCCTTCCTCCATGCTGACCTCTGATGACCCAGGCTTGCTCTCGAACCTGGGTCGCTGTTTACTGTGAGGTGAGATGTCCAGCGCCTCAGCCCTCTGTGCCACTGGGCCAGCAGGTGTAGATGTTTAACCATGAGAACAAAATACTGCACAGACAAAAGTGGAATATGAATTATTCAGTCCATTATAGATGACAAAAAAGTATATTAGGCATTATTCTCAATTATCCATGGCAAGAGAGAAACAAAAATAGATACAGGCTTATGCTATGCTCCATTTGCTCCACTCAAGGGCCAGAGGGAAGCAAAAATAAAGTGTGTAATTTACTTCTACTTCTTGGAGTAAGTGGTTAACTGATAAGAAAGAGTGGCTATCATCTTCTCAAAACAAAGATTAGCCAGAAGTTTGTTTAGCCATTCATGGTAAGAGATAGTCACTTGATCCTTCCAGTGGCAAAGTATCACATGCTTAACTGACAATGAGATCATGCACATATAGTATCTTTGCTCTTTAACCCCGATCTGTGAATAATCATCTGTAATGCAAATTTCAGGGGTGAAGTAGTTCTATATTTTCCTTTCCATATCCCCTGTTGAATTTTGAAACCCACCCCTGGAGCTGCTCCCCTGCCCACTTGTCTCCCCTGCAAGCCCCTGCTGGATTCAGGAACCCACCCCCTGGAGCTGTTCCCCTGCCCACTCGCCTCCCCTGCAAGCCCCAGCTGGATTCAGGAACCCAACCCTGGAGCTGTTCCCCTGCCTACTCACCTCCCCTGCAGGCCCCTGCTGGATTCAGGAACCCACCCCTGGAGCTGCTCCCCTGCACACTCGCCTCCCCTGCAGGCCCCTGCTGGATTCAGGAAACCACTCCTGGAGCTGCTCCCCTGCCCACTCGCCTCTCCTGCAAGCTCCTGCTGGATTTGGGAGCCTGCCCTGGAGCTGCTCTCCAGCCCACTCGCCTCCCCTGCAACGTATGATCCTCAAACACTACAGCGATATCTCCTCTGTCATTGTTTGATTTTGAATTTTGGTACCTTCTCCAGTGATAACCCAAAGGGCTCCAACACTCGCATACTGGGCTGTACCTGCATTTTTTTACCGATTGGACTAGACTCAGGGCCTTTCCCTTTAATTAATTGATTTTTTTGCCGCAAATAGTAACCTTTCCTCGCTGCAGCTGAGATATCTGGAGACTAATTTAATTTGCTCCTGTTGCCTGAGATCTGAGGAGCCGAGGAGTCAGTGTGCTTAAAGGAGAAGGCTCCTGTATATTTATGATTTGGATATATCTGATGTATTTATTATACATTACATCAAGTACTGTACATATGTCAGTAAGAGATCAGTCATTTCTGCTATTGCAACATATATCTAGAGTTTGAGGCTCTGACACAAGGTAGTAAAATGTCAAGCAAGCCTCCATTTACATGCAAATGAGTCACTTGTAATACAGCCCCTCCTGTTCCTTGATGTCATTGCAGCAACAGTGCAGAACAAAACATAAGAGTATCAATGCTGTCTATCCTGATTTTAGTTTAAGTTTGCAATGGCTTAAGATAGTTCTGTCATGCAACTCACACAGGGAGTGGTACTTGTAGCCTTAATACTGCATGTGTAGAGCAAATAATACATCTAATAGTACTTCCTCCACAGGAAACAAAATGTGTTCTATGTACTGCTCATTTCTCTCTGTGAGACAGTTGTAACACGTTGTGGAAAGCAGTAGACTGAATCAGTTAATCAACAATCAACCAACCAACCAATCAATTGAGCAGTCCATCAGTCACTCTGTAGTGAACCAGGTGAACACCCTTGAGAGGATTCATTTACAAGGTAGACTTGAGCAGTTTCCCAAAGGATCACACAAGACTGAATTCCTCCTTTGCACAAATTATACGCTCCCCTTTCAGCAGCCTGAAAGTGGAGAGCTAGATCACTTACTTTATAAAGTGTATTTTTTTACATTTCAAATGCTCCTTACATCTGGGTTCTGACTGGAAATACCAAGATACAGAATGCATATGACATGGGAGGAATGAGCTAAGCAAATACAGAGTACTACAAACACTGGGACTGATTAGTTTCTTTACTTACAACAGCTGAAGTGTAGCATCTGATTTGTGAGGGACATCCTACTTCAAATGCTGGCATTACAAGGGGGGGGGCTGCCACAGCTTGTTTTCAGTACCTTCAAAGTGAAGTGCTGTAGCTCTCACGTCACTGCTAATGATTTATAAAGGGAATGGGGGCACTGTTAAAGTCATTGACCTGAGGGGCCATCGCAGTTCCCAAGGAGGTTAGGGGAACTTATTAAGGGCTAGAGAGTAAGGGACTTTAGTAAGATTTGAACCAAAGTTTCCCAGTTCTTGTACTGTACCTGTGCTTTAACTACTAGATTACTATTCTTCCATATGCTGCAGCTGATGTTGTCCTGGTAACCTATTCTTTATTATAGCTGAACTCTTTATTGCCTTACATCAGCCATCCAATCACTGACTGCCTAGTTACAAAGGGAAAGGGGCATTTGTGCAAGATTGCATCTCACTGCTGGTGTCAATCAAAACAGAGAATGCTAACACACACAGAACATTTTTTTTTATTTTATTTAATACAACAACTATATAATACCACTTGAGACTCTTGTTGTACCCAGAGTCATTTATTGGCTGAACTGTTTTTGCTAACAGAAACATTAACACAACACATAAAGGCCCTTCCTTATAGGCATACTGTATATACATGTCAAATCAGTGCTGAATCACGCTCATATGGTCCTAGTCCCTGTTAGACCTGCACAACACTTAAAGCGTTCCCCATTACTCAAGTGGGGGACCAAACATTGTGGGTTCTGTTTACTGGTGGAACAGCATTGTGCAGCACCATTATCTGTTGCTCTGGTGACATCATCCTCCAGCAGCATTGATGGTAAAATGGAGGACAAACACATTGATAACTTCTGGGGGCTGTATATTTTTATTTATAATCTAGATCTGGACAGCAATAGGACTGCTGGCAACTAGAGGAGGAACACAACAGTTACGCATAAGGAGTTGGGAAAATATGGGTGTGAAACTATGGGAGACTTCCCTTTTAAGTTAGATTTGTTTTAACTTCAGCTAGGTTTGTTATAAATTCGGCAAATTTCTCACTGGAACCAAAGACATTGGAGATTCTGATTATTATACCACAGGGGAGACTTGCATTTGTTATACAACATAATAAGACTATCGTTGTGTGCTGTATTGTTGTTTTGGGCTGTTCTGTTTTTTGTGTAAGAACTTAGCACTGATTTTTACAGATAAATAAGGTTTAAAACTATGCTTCTGCTACTATCTTGTCTTGAACTGTGCTATTCTGAATGATTCCTGTCTTTCTCCTGACGCTGCCTCTCTCTCTCTCTCTCTCTCTTCCTCTTTTCTTTGCCCCTTCCTGTAATCTTTTTTTGTTACCTTACTTGCTGTTTTCTTTTTTTACTTCATCCAATTTCTATTTATTTACCTGTCCAAATTATTTCTCTTTCCTTAGCCCCTGCTGGATTTGGGAACCCACCACTGGAGCTGCTCCCCTGCCCACTCACCTCCAATGCAAGGTACAGTAAGATCCTTAGACACCACAGCAGTATCTCCTCTGCCATCATTTGATTTTGAATTTTGGTGCCTTCTTCAGCGATAACCCCAAGGTCTCCAACACTTGCATACTGGGATGTAACTGCGGCTTTTTACCCATCGGACTAAACTCAGGGTCTTTCCCTTTAATTAATTGCTTTGTTTTACTGCAAATAGTAACATTTCCTGGCAGCACCTGAGATATCTGGAGACTAATTTAATTTACGCCTGTTGCCTGAGATCTGAGTAGCCGAGGAGCCTGTGTGCTTAAGCTAGATTTGTTTTAAATTCAGCTAGCTTTGTTTTAAAGTCACTAAACTTCTTGCTGGAACCAAAGACATTGTAGATTCTCCCTGCCTGCCCCCAATTCCCTCCCACCCCAGCTGTCCTTAAATTTATAGGGAGCTGGCAACACGTAAGGTAGGTGGGGCTCATGTTTTTTTTTTTTTCTATCTCCTGTTTTTCTAATCTGCAAGCTATATTTCATCACCACTAGAGGTCACAAGTATCAATTCAATCCCTGTCATGTTACTTCCTTTTTATGTTGATTGTGCGCATGCGCAAGAAACATGTTGTGGCAGCTTGCTGCAGGAGCAGGCTGTGGAGGCGCGGCACTGTTGTGGCCAATGCCTCCACTGCCTTTTGAGGTTTGGCACCCTGTCACCAGTGGCATGGCACTCTGCTGCTGACACTAGTTCAGCCAGCGTGCCACAACCTTGAGAAGTTTTAGTCACTGTAATCAGGGGCCACCTCATCATTGAAGTGCCATCCGCTGCAATGAGGGAGCGACCCCTCATTGCAGGGCTCCCTTGCATTCCCAGCCTATTTGCAGAGGGGGTGCCCAAACCTGCAAAAAGAAAAAAAAGTCCCACAATGTCTTTTTTTTTATATAACCCTGAAAAGAAGAAAATGGTCCCTCGCTGTCTGCACCTCTTTCCTCAACCCGTGAACTCCCACTGCATACCCCCCTTCCCACACATCCTCATCCCATACTTACCTCCGCAGTCCGGCGCAATGATCTTCGGTGGACCGGGAACATGTCTGCACTCTTCAAAGCTGGCTGTGAACTGAGGAAATGCTGGTAAGCTGTATAATGGCATAAATAGTTTTTTCAACTTTGGTGCATATCTCAGGCATTTTTTGGAATTTTGGCACTAAATTTTCAACATGGGGTTTTTGGGACCCCTCCTTATGAACTCTGTCACTGGCATGGCGTTATTCGGCCACGAAAGGTGATTTTGCGGTCACTGTATGGAATCACTTTCAGGACTGATTAATGAAATGACAGTGCCAGAGTTCGTGAGGTGGGCTCTCAAAAAGCCTATGTTTCAAATTTGGTGGAAAAATCCAAAAAATGACTGTTTTATGAGTGTGCATAGCGTAGTTGATATGCATGTTCGTAACTTCGTGAATTTGCAATATTTTCAGGCCAAATCTTCAACACTGGCATTTTTTTACAACTCCTTGTGAACAGTACAGCTGTTATTTTTCCCATCCTGACCAAAAAGCGTTTTCACACTTCTGGCACAGAATAGTGTGGTAGCTGTGGGAAATCAGTGTTCGGGACAGATTAAGAACATGACAGCGATACTGTTCATGAGCAGAGGTCCTAAAATGCCTATGTTACATAGACTTTGACTTTGACGGCAGATAAGGACCACTTGGCCCACCCAGTCTGCCCATTTCCCTACCTATTGGATAAGCTGCAGATTCTAGTTAACCAATAGCCTACTTCCTGCAACCCCCCACTATAATTGCCTTATGTCTGTCCCATGCATGTTTGAATTCCCCCACTGTTTTAGACCCCACAACCTCTCGAGGAAGGCAGTTCCATGCGTCCACCACTCTCTCCATGGAAAAAAAAGTTCCTCACATTACCCCTGAGCCGTCTCCCCTCTATCTTTAAATTGTGCCCCCTTGTTCTTACACATCTCTTTTTCTGAAAGATGCTACCCTCCTGGACTTTGTTGATTCCCTTGAGGTACTTAAAAGTTTCTATCATGTCCCCCCGTCCCTCCTTTCATCAAGGGTACTCATATTAAGCTCTCTCAGTCTCTCTTCATATGGTTTCTGATGTAGACCCTGCCCCATTTTAGTTGCCCTCCTCTGGACTGCTTCCATCCTGTCTATGTCCTTGCTTAGATGAGGTCTCCAAAACTGCACGGAGTACTCCAGATGGGGTCTCAACAACTGTCTGTACTGAGGGATAACCACTTCCCTTTTTCTACTTGTGATGCCCCTCCCTATGCATCCCAGTATCCCCTGGCTCTCCTTACTGACTTCTCACATTGCTTACCCACCTTTAGGTCATCTGATATGACTTCCCCCAAGTCCCTTTCCATTACTGTTAGTACCTCCGCTGCTATTGTGTACTCTTCTTCTGGATTTATATTTCCCAGGTGCATTACTTTGCACTTCTTTGCATTGAATCTAAGTTGCCATATGTCTGACCATTCCTCCAACCTTGCCAAGTCCGTTCTCATTCTTTCTACCCCACCTTGTGTATCAACTCTGATACAGATCTTTGTGTCATCTGCAAAGAGGCATACCTTTCCTTCCAGACCCGCTGCAATGTCACATATAAAGATGTTAAAGAGGACTGGACCCAGTACTGAGCCCTGAGGTACTCCACTAGTAACCCCCTTTCTTCGGAATGTGTTCCATTCACTATTACCTTCTGTGCCCTGTTGTGCAGCCAGTTTGCTACCCAGGCTACCACCCTGGGACCCACTCCCAGGCTGGCTAGCTTGATTATTAATCTTTTGTGCGGGACTGTGTCAAATGCTTTGCTAAAGTCAAGGTAGGCCATATCTACAGCCCCTCCCTAGTCTATTACTTTGGTCACCCAGTCAAAGAAATCGATTATATTCATCTGACATGACCTTCCTGCTGTGAATCCATGCTGCTTTTGGTCCTGTGCTCCACTGGCCTCTAGGTACTCAACAATTCTTTCTTTTAGAAGTGATTCCATCATTTTCCCCACCACTGAGGTCACACTAACAGGTCTCTAGTTTCCTGCTTCTGCCTTGCTCCCACTTTTATGAAGGGGAATCACATCTGCCCTCCTCCAGTCCTCAGGCACCACCCCATCCTCCCATGATTTTTTAAAAAGTGTGGTCAATGGTGTCACTAGGTCTTCCCTTAGTCCTTTTAGAATTCTAGGGTGAATCCCGTCAGGCCCCATTGCTTTGTTCACCTTGAGTTTATGAGTTCTTTCGGGACTCTTTCTTCTGTAAATGGACTGGCGCTAACCCCATTACCCAGATTGCTGCTATTGTTTGGTTTAGGTAACTCGTCCTCTTCTTCTTTTGTGAATGCTGAGCAAAAGTATTCATTCAGTGTCTCTGCCTTTTCACTGTCTCCTTCTGCCCATTGCCCCACTCCTTTATTAATCTTCACTATCCCTCCCTTAACCTTTCTATGCTCCCTAATGTACCAATAAAAGGTTTTATCCCCCTTCTTAACTGAGTTTGGCTATCTTTTCCTCGGTTTGGGCCTTTGCTTTTCTGACTGCCTTCCCCACTTCTTTCTGCTTTAATTGATACAGTTCCCTGTCGTGCTTCTTCTGTGATTCCTTATACTTTTTGAATGCAGCCTTTTTCTCCTTAACCTTCCCTGACACCTCTTTTGAGAACCATAGTGTTTTTTTATTCCGCTTTGTTTTCTTTGTTTCACACAAAGGCTTGTTGCCTCCATGATGGCAGTTTTGATTTTTCTCCATTGTTCTTCCACTCCTCCTGTCTGGCCATTTGCTAATGCATTCCTCAGGTAGTCACCCATTATGCCAAAGTCAGCCCTTCTAAAGTCCAGTATCCTTGTCTTTTTATGGCTTGTCTCCATGGTTGTGTTTATTGTGAAGCACACTGTGCAGTGGTTGCTTGTTCCCAGATGTCTACTGACTTCTATATTTGTGATCCTCTCTCCATTTGAGAGTACCAGGTCTAATATACTGCTTCCTCCTGAGTGGGTTCCACCACTAGCTGTCTAAAGCATGCCCCCTGTAGGGCATCGAGAATGACCCTGCTCTTGGATGTGGCTACAGTCCATGTCGTCCAGTTAACATCTGGCATATTCAGGTCTCCCATCAACAGCATCTCCCCTTTTTCAGCCATTTTGAGAATGCCTCTATCATTTTCTTGTCCATTTCCTCCACTTGAGACAGGAGTCTGTATACAATCCCTGTTTGGTTTGTGATACCATTCCCTATCTCCAAGGTGACCCAGAGTGCCTCTTGTCCTCCCTCTTTACTTTTTAGTTCTGTAGCTTTGATCTCTTCCCTTATGCAGAGAGCTACTCCACCTCCTCTTTTAACCTCCCTGTCCCTTCTGTAGATTCTGTACCCTGGTATGTTGATATCCCAGTCATGGTTCTCCATGTACCATGTTTCTGTGACTGCCACAATATCCAAGTGTTCCTCTTCCATCAAGGCTACTAGCTCAGGAAGCTTGTTTCCCAGACTATGGGCATTGGTACTCATTGCCCTCCATTTAATGTTGGCTTTATCCTTTTTACCCCATCCCTGCTGTTATTGTCCTTGTCTATTTTTCCATTTACCCCTGTCCTGCCCTCTGTCAAGCTCTGTGCCTCAGTGTTTACCCTACTACCTGCCATGTTTTGTAGGGGGAGGCTTGGACTTTCCTGCTTCCTATCAGCACCTCCCCCCTTGGCTAGTTTAAAAGCTTGCCAAGAAAGCATTTAAACCTGTCACCTAGGAGATTGTTTCCCTTCCTGGACAGATGCAGACCATCATGCCAGTACAGACTTTCACCTCTCCAGGTGGACCCCCAGTCCCCAATGAAGCTAAAGCCTGTGTTTGCACCAGTTTTGCAACCATTCATTAAACTGCATGTGTCAATACCTGACTCACCCCTGCCATAGACTGGCAGCACCTCTGAGAAGGCTACCGTGCTTGCTACCTGTCTAAGGCCCCTCCCCAACTCCACAAATTCATACTGCACTGCACTGATCTCATGCCTAGCTAGGTCATTTGTCCCAAGGTGGACAATGATATCTAGTTCCCTCTCCTGTGATGCTGCTTCTGCAATCCTGAGGATTTGCTTCCTGTCCCTCCAAGCCATGGCACCAGGCAGGCCCTTACTTCCCTCTCCTCTCCCTTCCACAGGTCTACACCCCTAACAACTGAGTCCCCTATCAGAAGCTGTTTCCTTCCCCTGTGGTGTCCCTTGCTACCCTTTTGTGGGTCTCCCTTGTGGATATCCCCAGCATTCTTCTTGGTCTCCACTGAGGGTGTCATCATAGAGGAACCTTGATTTGCCAGACTGACATATAAATTGTGTAGAGGTACAACTAGGGAGTCTATGCCTCTGTTCCACCACCCTCACCCTCCCAGAACCCACTGTAGTCCAACTGCTCTTCACACTTGGCAACCTCAAATGACCGTGTTACAAGTGTGCATTGTGCAATTTTCCACGCACCCTTGTAACTTCGCAGATTTGTAATATTGGCACGCCAGATTTTCAACACTGGCATTTTTTCACACCTCCTTATGAACAGTACAGCTGCCATTTTTCACATCCTGACCAAAATGTGTTTTCGCACTTCCGGCGCAGAATAGCGTAGTCACTGTGGGAAATCAGTGTTCAGGACAGATTAAGAAAATGACAGTGACACTGTTCATGAGCAGAGGTCCTAAAATCACTATGTTGAACATTTGGTGACGAAAGTCCATAAAATGATTGTGTTACAAGCATGCATTGTGCAGTTTCCACATTTTTCACATCCTGGCCTAAATATGTTTTTGCACTTCTGCCACAGAATAGCACAGTCGCTGTGGGAAATCAGTGTTTGGGACAGATTAAGATTGAGTGAGTGAGAGGAGGGAGTGACTGAGCTCAGTTGAGCTCTGTCAGGACTGCTGCAGATTTCTTTGTGGACAGAAAAAGGCCCCAACATGGCAGTCCAGTACAATAGGGCAGCCTGCAGTACTAGGAGAAACAGAACAAGAGAGCAAGTGAGGGAAGGGGAGTGACCGAGCTCAATGGAGCTCTTTCGGGACTGGTTCAGATTTCTTTGTGGGCAGAAAAAGGTGCCAATGCAGGCAGGAGCCCAGTACAAATGGGCAGCCTGCAGCACCAGGAGAAACAGAACAAGTGAGTGAGGGAGGGGGACTGAGTGAGATCAACAGAGCTCTGTTGGGACTGCTGCAGATTTCTTTATGGGCACAAAAAGGCACCAACGGAGGCAGGAGCCCAGTGCAAAGGAGCAGCCTACAGCACCAGGAGAAACAGAACGAGTGAGTGAGAGAGGGGGAGTGAGTAAACTCAATGGAGCTGTGTCGGGACTGCTGCAGATTTCTTTGTGGGCAGGAAAAGATACAAACGCAGTCAGGAACTCAGCACAAAAGGGCAGCCTGCAACTCTGTGAGAAACAGAATAAGTGAGTGAGAGAGGGATAGTGAGCGAGCTCAATGGAGCTCTGTTGGGACTGCTGCAGATTTCTTTTGGCCAATAAAGTGCCAATGCAGGCAGGAGCCCAGTACAAAAGGGCAGCCTGCAGCGTCGGGAGAAAGAGAACGAGCGAGGGAGAGGGGGGAGTCAGCAAGCTCAACGGAGCTGTGTTGGGACTGCTGTGGATTTCTTTGTGTCCATAAAAATGCACCAATGCAAGCAGGAGCCCAATACAAAAGGGCAGCCTGCAGTATTGGGAGAAATAGAATGAGCGAGTGAGGGGGGAGGAGTGAACAAGCTCAATGGAACTCTGCTGGGACTTTACATTTGCCCACCCTCCAGCCCAATGTAATCTGTGATCCTGTATTACAGCAGGGTCTCTGGAGTGGAGACAAAGCAATGATTGGATGCTTTAGCATTGCTGTAAGAATACAGATTTATTTCTTCTGTTTCCTTCTCTAACTGAGCTAAGTATTGAGCTATACTGTTATGATTGCTGTAATAATACATATTTATTGGTTCTGTTTATTTCTCTAACTGAACTCAGTAATACTTGGAGTGCAATAGGACTTCTAAGTGGGCTAAGTGAAACTATATGACAGCTGAGAACAAAAAGTATGGTAGCTGAGGAGTGAAAAATGGACAAGGAGGCTTTAGGACTGCTACAGTAATACAGTGTCTAACGGATGACATTTGATCCTGAATTACCCCCCATCAGCAAGGGGCTAGTAAGGGGACTAGTGTGGGAGGGACAGGAATTTGAGTAAATAGGGGCCTAACAGTTGTAGCAGGGTACAGAACCTGGGAGTAAGACTCCCTAGCATAAGATGGGAGCCACAATGGGGCAGGTGCCACATGTCACTAGGGCGGGCATCTTTGGGAGGGTGGAGGGGTGTACAGGGTATAGGTTTGCCATGATCCTGGACTGGACTTGGAGGATGGGGGGTGTATGGTCTGTAGATGACTGGCTAGTTTGAGGGAGGAACTGTGGAGGTTAGGGAGGAGTGTAAGTGGTAGGGCATATGAGTATGATAGGCATTCTGGGGGGGAATAGGGGATGGCAAAGGGGGACAGAGGAAGAATAACTAGGGACTGAAACCAACCCCAGTTTCAGAGGCACTAGCAGGAAAGAGAGGAGAAGGGAGGTGGTGCCCAAGGCAATGTCGGGGCTGCCTACTGGTGGGGGAGCAAGATACCACAAGGAGTACCAGGGGAGAGAGCAGATGGCTGTGGGTAGTGAGGCACCAGGAGTTGCATGGAGGTGAAGAAGTAGTAGGAGGGAACCGATAGGGGGAAGAGATGTAAGACAGGTATTGATTATGAATACATTTGAACCTCTGCTATGGGACACAGAGAGGGAGCAGGAACATACTGAATGGGAGAGGACACGCGAGGCATGAGAGGGATGGCAACAAGTAGGGGAAGAGATAGCGAGGACAAAAGGGTAAAAGGAAGCTAGTAAGGAAGTAGGGGGTGGTGACCAGGAATAGAAGGCTATGGGAAGGGGAAGGATGGGAGGTGCATCACTATCTGGGTAGAAGGAAATGGGGGCTCTAAATCGATAACAACGGGGATAAGAGAGGGGATGGAAATCAGCAGGGGAGGAGGGGAGGTTGACATGGGAAGCCCAGTAGGAAGTAGTCAGGCTGGGAAGGGGTTCAAGGGGAATGGGAGGAATAAGGCAGAGAGAAGGGGTGAGGCGGAAGTAAAGGGTACAGATATAGAAGTCACAGAGGCTGCAGTTGGCGGGGGTAAGGGACAGGGAAGAACGAATACTGGGGTGGTGGAAGAGGCATTAGAAGGGAAAGGGGGTAAGGGGCAAGGGGTACTCATCCTGGAGGATTCTATACTGAAATGGGTTGGATGGGGTGGAAAGGGGGAATGGCACACCCATATTTGCAATGCAGCTGTCCCCAGGTTGAGTGCAGGAGGGGAAGGGCAGGCACTGCTCAAATGTACAGCAAGGGGCAGGAAGAAACCTCATTTATTGTTGCATGTGGGTACAAACGACTTGGAGGACACTGTGGAAGTAGTGATGGGGGAGGTTTCAGTACTTGGGCAGGCAGTGTGACGGGGTAGGGAAGTCGGTGGCATTCTTGGAGGTACTGCCCATACCAGAGCCCCACCCCAAACACACACATACACAATCCCCAAAAAGCTGCTAAAAAGCCTACAATTCATTCAAATCAATTCCATTTTCTTACTTACTTACTTGGGGTTCAATGCCAACAAGTGTAAAATCATCTACCTAGGGCACAGGAACCCCGATGCAGGGTATACGATGGGGGGAGGTACTGATATTCAGTAGACATGAAAGGGTCCTTGAGGTTATTATATCAGAGGACTTCAAGATGGCAGTACAGTGTGACAAGGCTATGGGCTTGGCAAATTGGATTCTGGGGCGCATAAGGACTGGCATCTTCAGTAGGAGGACGAGGGATGTTCTGCTGCCATTGTATCACTCCCTGGTATTCCCCCAGCTGAACTACTGTGTCCAGTTTTACAGTCCACACTTCAGAAAGGACATAAGGTGGAGGTTTTCCACAGGAGGGCAACTAAAATGGTTCAGAATTTTCACAGGAATCCCTACAAGAAAAGGCTGAAGAATCTCAACGTGTATACTCTGGAAGAGACGAGGCCGAGAGGTGACATGATCAAGACCTACAAAGTACCTCACAGGAAAAAGAGGATACAGTTGGGGAGTTTCCTCCAAATGAGGATGAGCACCCAAAACAAGGGACATACAATGAAGCTGGGGGGACATTCAGTATAGATGTGAAGAAATATTTCTGTACTGAAAAGGTGGTAGATGCCTTGAACAGACTGCCAGGAAAAGTGGTGGTACCTAAAATAGTAGGGGAAATTAAGCATGCATGGGACAAATGTAGGGGTATGTTACAGAAAGGAGAAGGAGGGGGTCAACGGAGATCAATAGTGCCATGTTCTTGGAGTAGGTTCAAATTCATTGCAGGAAAAAACCATTAAGCTCACTCACAAGGAGGTCCTGATGGATGCATGCAGAATAAGGCATGCACTAACATATACAGGCAGAAGTTACACATAGGTAGAGAACACTTGGCCAGACTGGGTGGGTTGAGCGGTGCTTTTCTGCTGATGAATTCTATGTTTCTATCACATCATGTGTTAATTCAGGTGCAGTGTTTATTTAAAGTTGGGCCTACCATACATCCACATGTATGGTCCGGTAAATTACTGAATTTGATGCAGCCCACTTACAGTGCAATAAACAGAACCCCACTGCTTCGAGAAGCCTTTACTCTTAATAAGGCTACTTAAAGAGCTGGGATTCTATTTGCAGTATCCACATCAGTATGCTGATCTTAAAATCGACATTGCATCTGAATGAGTACTTGATTCTTGCTCACTCCATTTCTTCCCCACTTTGAAACCTGCTTGTCCTGAGTTACTTTTGGCCTGGCAGTGCCTCGCCTGTGTTGGTAGATGACCAATAAGTGGCACTGAAAGATGTCAGACATCACAGACTGGGAAGGCAGCTGCTCACAGACAGACATAAAGCAAGTCTACTGGGGGGTAGGAGGAAGTAAGCTGTTGATTAACTAGAATCTTCAGCTTATCCATCAGGTAGGGAAATGAGCAGACTAGGTGGGCCAAGCAGTCCTTATGTGCCGGCAACTTGTATGTTTCTATGTTTCTCACCCACCAACTTGGCAAGAAGAAGGCTGAAGCTATGGCCACTGATGACTGTTGGGATGTGGGGATGAGAGGACCAATAGGGACACACATAAGGAGATAAAATCATAATATACATTGTGAGACCTTCACCATTTTTCTAAAATGCTTACCAGTAAAAGAACACTCTATGATGTTTTTCAAATGGCAACACAATCTGGTGAGCCCTTTGTCTGCCATCTGACACAAGGCATCAACCAGCATATAACTGCTTGAAGAAGGCAGTGTGGTCATGTGGTTACTGAAATATTGGAGATTACATATTTATAAGAACAAAATAATATAACACTGAAGCTGGCACATATCCCTATAACAACTGTCTCCTGCTTCTCAATACTTCTATTTATACCCTTGAGGTACTTGAATGTTTCTATCATATCCCCCTCTTTCCCTCCTCTCTTTCAGTGAGTACATATTGAGGTCCCTTACTTTCTCATCATAAGTCTCATGTTGCAAGCTCTGTACCATCTCATTCACCCTTCTCTGGACCATCTCCAGCCTGTTAATATCCTTACCAAGGTGCAACCTCCAGAACTGCACACAGTACTCCATGTGAACCCTGAGCATGGTTTTATATTATGGCATCACTACCTCTCTCCTTATGCTGGTGATACCCCCTGCCTATGCACCCCAGCATGTCACTGGCCCTCTTAGCTCTCTTACCACTTTGACATTTTCAGGTCATCTTACATAAGAACCCCCAGGTCCCTTTCCTTCTTTGTGACTGTTACCAACTCCCCCATTCTGTGACTTTCCCCAGAGTTTGTCTCAGGTCCATACTTTTGCACTTTTGTGAAGTAAAGTTCAGTTGCCAGTCCTCAGACCATTTCTCAACCTTCCCCAAGTCCCTCCTCATCCCCCCCCGAGGTATCCACTGTGTTACAGATCTTGATGTAATCTGAAAACATTCAGACCTTTCCCTTCATCCCTTCTGCAATGTCACTCATGAAGACATTGAACAGAACTGGCCCCAGGACCAATCCCTGTGGCACCCCTCTGGTCACCCCCTCTCCCATGACTGTGCCCCATTTACCACCACTCTCTGCCTCCTGTATCTTACCCAGTTTGTAACCCACTTTACCATGCCCCCCATGCCCATCCTACTCAACCAGTTTATCAGCCTCCTATGTGGGATGGTATCAAATGCTTTGCTTACATCATGGTAAGCATTCTCCACTGCCCCACCCTGATTTACTTCCTTTGTCACCCAAAGACATCAACCAGATTTGTCTGACATGACTTCTCCACTGTGAATCCATGTTGCCTATGGCCCTGGCTCCAATGGCTTCTACATGCCTCACTATCCTTTCTTTAACCAATGTCTCCATGATCTTCCCCTCTACTGAAGTAAGGCTGATGGCCTATATTTTCCCACCTCCTCTCTAATGCTGGATTTCTATAGAGGGACCACATGTGCCCTGCTCCAATTCTCTGGTACCACCCCTATGTTGAATGACTCAGTGAACATGACTGCCACAGGTACTCATATTTCTCTTCACAGTTCATTTCATATCCTTGGGTGTATGCCATCTGGTCCCATTGCTTTGTCCACCTTCAGTTTACTCACCTTCTCCAGGATTCTTCTGCCTGTGAATGGACTATTGACCACCTCTTCACGCTGTGGTCCTTGTCCCTTCCCCTCTTCTGTGAATACTGAACAGAAAGACACAGTAGATGTCTTGGGGGGGCACATGACAGTTCTTAGGCATGGTACTTTCACTTCCAAATACCTAAGCAACACATATAAGCAATCAACATTCGGCATTGACAAATGCTTGTTATATACTTTGATCACGTCAGGTATTTCCAGTTTTGGCATTTGGTAAAAAATGGACAGTTACTGAAAGCACTGATTACTGTCTGCTTGGTACACAGTGTTAAACTCCCAAGAACTATTGGCACACTGCTTGTATACAAAGTGTTAGGAAGAAAGAAATGTGAAAGCTAAATAAGCAGAGCAGTTACTTGCTGCACAATCTTGTAGAGTACCTTCAGGAATAGGGGCTACCTCACCTGTAAAGGAGAGAAGCTGCAATAGTGCCAGTAGCGGATCTAGGGGGGTTTAGAGGGTGCAGGTGCATCCCCCATTGTAACTTACTTCCTTGCTACAGCTGCATTTCACTTTGCTGGAAAAGTCTACTATATTAATTGTAACAAAATCTACAATCAAAAAAATAGATTACATTTATATTTTCAGTCAAAAATTTAATGGAAAAGATAATATAAAGGATTAAAAAAATGTCAAAAGGTTGCGTATCAAGTATGCACACCACCACAGCAACCCCCATTGTAAAATACTGGATCCGCTACTGAATAGCGCCTAAATTAAAATGAATCAGGGAATCATACTAGCAAATCTGTATATTCTGGCAGTGCTTGGCTCCGACCATAGCCTGCATCAATTATGTCAGAAATATGGGAAGGGTGATAATACATTACAAATTTTGAGCCTGTCAGAACAACCCACAGACGCACTTTGGCACTCCACAACTTACTTGCAAGGCTTCATGGGAAAAGGGAACCTATACCATGTAATGACATATATCTAGGCCAGTAATTTTTGCACGCCTCTTCCAATACATAGGGTGCTTGTCAAGTTGCTTGTAGGGGGTATAGCGGAAACGCTGGCTTCCTCCTTGCCAATACTCAGATTGCCACTTCCAATAGGTCTGTCTGGGATGCTGGTAAAGGGCTGCAAATAGCACATATAAATATTCATAGCCTCACGCCAGAAATGCATGAGGTGGAGGCCTAGGTGAGCCTATACTCACCAGATGTAATTGCTATTAGTGAAATATGACTCAAACCCCACATATTAGACCAAAAAGTTAACTTACATGGGTACTGGTCCTATTGGCAGGACAGAACGACGAAAAAAGGGGGTGGGGTTTTGATCTATGAGAAATCAACTCTCAGTGCTTCACCTGTCTTTACACTAGATCTCTACCACTTTGAGTGACAGGTGGAATATATAAAACTCCTGCTATGTGGGACTAAACCACTACTCATAGGGTCTGAATATTACCCTCCCAAGATGGCCACTGAATCCTTAAACTCCCTAATACATATACTTTCCAAGCTTCCTCGGGGTGAGAAGGTTATCCTGGGGGATTTTAATGTGCACTGGGGGCCTCACGTCAATGATGACCAGATATCCACCATACTAGAGGCTGAACTCACCCAATTAATACAAGAACCGACCAGACAAAATATGAAATCAGGTAACCACACCACTCTGGACTGGGTTCTAGTCAGTAATCCAGATAGATTCAAATTGGCGGGTTCCTTTGCTGACTTGTTAAGTGACCACTCCTCCATGTTTGGTACAGTATTGGGAAAAATAACTTCCCTACCCCTCCACCTAGAAATTATTGGACATGGGACTATTCTAAATTTGTCCCATGCTCCTTTCTCAGTACCCTGGCCAAGGTCAACTGTCACCAGATTCAGTTTGCTCGAAACCGTGATGTATTGCTTGAATATTTCATTAATAACTTCTTGTCTGCCACAAAAAAAGCATGCCCCACTAAAACAGATCAGAGTCAAAGGACAGGAAACCAGGTGACTTTCCTGAGACCTTACAAAACTCATGAAGGATAGAGACAGAGTGTGGGGTGCGTTCAAATCCTCAGGTCAAGCCTTTGACTGGCAGAGATACAGGAAACTCAGAAATAAGTGTAAAAGTGAGTTAAAAAGAGCCAAAATTATGCATTTCAGGGACAATCAGGAAAATAATCTTTCTGACCCCCCAAAAATCTGGGCACAAATTAATACTCTTATCAAGGGCCAGAGCAAGCAAGAAGGGTGTAATATAGTAGCAAATGGTGCATTTCTCAAAAACCCTGTTGATGCCTCCAAAGCATTCAATACATTCTTCACAGAATTGGAAAAGATCAATATCTGCCACTGTGGGCCACCTCCATCCCCCCAAGATGTCTACAAAGGTAATCTCACCATCCTGGTCTTCCACTTCAAATTAACCTCCAGTAATGAGGTCCTAAAATTATTAAAGAGGATCAAAACCCATGGAACAGTGGGGTATGATAAACTAGAACCCAAGCTACTAAATATTGCAGCTCTAGTAATTGCAACACCAATGCCTTGGTTGTTTAACCAATCCCTACTTGAAGGGAAAATTCCCTCTCTCTGGAAAGTGGCCCTGGTGTCATCAGTCCAAATAGGTGATTCACAAGAACTGATAGAAAACTAATGTCCAGTATCTCTCCTGTCCATTCTCAGTAAAGTTATGGAGAGGGTTGTAAATAATCAGATAGTGGAATACATTGATAGGAGTGTGCGATAAAAGTTTTTGCCGGTAGAACTGAAGCAAAAGTTAAACTTTCACTTCCAATGAAGTTTGGAAATCCATTTCCAAACTTTTGTGGTAATTCTGCCTCCCCTATTGAGTTTGTTTTCAATTCCAAATTCAAATCCAGTAATCCCTGGTGACTAGTGGTTTCTCCCCCACCCTCCCCACAGGCACACATTAAATCATTGGTGGCTAGCAGTCCCCCCGCACCGGTTCACCCGCCAGCTGCCTGATTTAAAAACAAAATCCTTATAAATAGTGCCCCCCCACCCAACAGTGCCCCCACAGCCCAAATGTCCTCGTGCCCTGGTGGCTAGTGGTCCTTCCCCTCCACACCTTCATCTCAAGTGTATAGTGATAGTACCCCCCCATGTCTGTCCATAGTCCATAGTAAAACAAATTCCCTGGTGGTCTAGTAGCTTCCCCAGTAGTCCTCCCCTTCCCGATCCCCAGTCCCATATATTTCCCTGAATCCCTGGCAGTCTAGTGCCCCCTACCCCCCACCTCTGTAGGAGTCCAACAACCACGCTCCTACCCCCTTAGTAACCCTGCAGCGGGTGGACCGAAACATCCCTACTCTCCTCCATGGTTGGCACGCTCACTGAGCTTTAATAAATAAGCATGTTTAGGAACAAGGACTAAGGACTACGGATGGACATGGGGGGGTTACTATCACTATACACTTGTGGTGAAGGGGTGGAGGGGAAGGACCACTAGCCACCAAGGCATAAGGACATTTGGGCTATGTGAGCACTATCGGGTGGAAGGATGCTATTTATAAGGAATTTGTTTTTAAGTTGAGTGTTCAGTGGGTGATCTGCTGGGGGTGGAGGAACCGCTAGCCACCAGGGATTTAATTTGTATCTGTGGGGTGGTTGGGGCGAGGGGCCACTAGCTACCATTTTTTTCTTCGATATATTGTGCGAAATTTCACACATAAGTTTGGCAGATGTTTACTGCTCCGCCACAACCGGCAGTTTGGAAATGTCCATGAAAGTTCGCTGATTGCACAATATAGTTTTAGAAAGAATCATGAAACAAATACTGCGTTAGCAAATCTCCCCACAGATATATTTTCTGCTCTGGATAAGGGAATGCTCAGTGTTGCAGTCTTTAATGATCTCACCAAAGCATTTGAACTGGTAGATAATCAACTACTCCTTGCTAGACTAAAACTTATTGGCCTAGGTAGTCTGGCAGTACACTGATTTATCAACTATCTTCTGGGACGGTCCCAACTAGTCAGGTGGCAGGGTGTATTATCAGATAAGTACCCTATAAGAGGTGGGGTCCCCCAGGGATCAGTCCTGAGACCTCTATTATTTTCTTTATTTATAAATGAAATGCCTACTTGCTGTGGTGCGGCAAATCTCACCATGTGCACAGATGATGTTGTCCACAAATGACACTGACGCCCTTAACAAGTTGCTGACCAGAGACCTCTGGGAGCTGGAGGGATGGCTGAATAATAATAAACTGGTCAAAAGTAGCAAAAAATAAAGGCTATGGCATTTGGCCCAAAAAAGTTTGGACTGGAAAGGTGTAACATATTGCTACTCTCACTAGCGAATGGGTCTAGGGTCGAGGTCATTGAATCCCTGAAGTATCTAGGAATTACTCTCAATCAGGATTGCACCTTCAAGTCTCACATTGACCTGCTCACTAAATCCTTGAACCAGAAGCTTGGACTTCTATATCGCATTAGTCCCTTTGTAACACATGAATCCCTGCGCAAGGTTGCACCAGGCACCCTTCTACCAACCATATTTTATGGCTCCCCTGTGCTTCTTATGGTTACAAACATTGAGATGCAGAAGCTCAGAATCCTGTACCATAGAATCTGCAGGTTTGTGGCAAGGGCCCCCTCCAGTGAACATCATTGTCATGTCCTTCAACTCCTATACTGGCCCACCTTAGAAGGCAGACTAAAATATCCAACTCTGCCTAGCTTATAAGCTCAGGCAGACCAGTGCTCCACCCCCCCCTCCAAGTCTGGCTGAGTTACTGACAACTAAAAAGAATATCAGATCACTAAGATCATCCAGTAGACAACTCTGTATGGTACCCAGAACAAAGTCTGCCCAAGGGTCCTGTGCTTTCTCGGCCCTCATCCCTCCCCTCTGGAATATGCTTCCATCGAAACTCCAGGAGTGTAACTAATTAGGAAGGTTCAAAAGGGGACTTAAAGCCCTCCTGCTAGAGTTAAGCCAATTCACTTGTCACCATTGATATTAAACTTGTATTTTATAATGCATATGAACATATCAGTGAGTGGTTGTATTCTCAAATGAATTTAAGTGTACTAACAAGTGTTGCAAATTGTTGTGCATTGTTAAATGTTTTACCTACCTTATTATCTGAAAAATAATGTCTCTGTACACCTGTAAATGTTATATTTCACAGTATTCTATAATTAATCCCGGGTCACCCCTGAAAAAGGGATCCTTACTGGAATCTGTGAGCCTACCTGGTTACCAAAATTAAATAAATAAATAACTATACCCAAAAGTGGATCCACTTTTTGTCTGACCTTTTTACAGAGAGGATCAATTCTGGGACAGTCAAACAAAACATGAAATAAAGACGCAGTATCTTGTCCACACCCGGTACACAGTGAAGAAGGTAGTTTACCCAGTGCAGCTAATTTGGAAGGAGTAAAATAAATATTATGTAGAATGTAGAACTGGATAATATAGAGTTTGTCATTAGTGGTGTATAAATAAAGATCAGTCCTTATGCGGTCCCAATTAATGATACTTGTTTGGAAAGAGATGCCCAGTAGTGGGAATGTCCCTTGACATCTGGCAAAATTCTAGGAAACAGGGCTGGGAAAATTTGAGATACTGGATGAGGTTGCCAGGCTAAAGAGCGGAGTGTGTGATAAAAATCTTCCTGGTTATTAGACCAAGGGGTCATACCAAACCAGTTAATTAGCAAATGCTGAAGCTGGTAAATCTTAAAGATGAATTTAGGTGGCAAGAAGAGTTTTACCAATAGGTCCTGGCTGGTACCAACCCAAGCATTGGATACTAAATCAATTACTCTCTTGCCCTCCAACTGAGGAATTCCTTCAGAAGTCACTATCGGCCCTATTAACTTGAAGTAAGGATTGTTACATAGCAGCTGAGAAATATCTGTTGGATTATCATAGCGTAGGGCCCTGCATAACTGGGCATGCACCTTCAGTGGTAAATATGGAGTTTCTCTTTGACCTGATGGAGGAGGGGCTAAATGCTGCACGCTGCTCAGTTGTGGAGCTGTGCTGAGAAAGCAGGATTGTGAAAGGCTTTGTGACTGTTTATAACAAGTATTCCACCATTGCCTCATCGGATGAGCCTGTAACAGTTCTATTTTTCCCATTTTCTTACGAGAATATCCAGTGCACCCCCGAATTTTAAAGTTCCAGTCTCTGCTGTCTGTTGTGCTAGAGGGAGCTTGGAGTGCTGTGGGTGACAGAGCAGCCAGCTCCCCTTGAAGCAAGCAGAAAAGGCATTCGGTCCACCAATGTATGGACTGGTTTCTCTTCAAAAAAAAAATAATAATATAAAGGAAATTTTATTTAGCTCTTCATACTTTTGGTAGTCACCACATTGTTCTGGTGGTATATTTATATATATAAAAAAAGCCTAGAGCCTTAGTACTTAATTTCTCTTGAACCAAAGCGTTATTTTTTCCCCTTTTCATGTGTTCTTGTGTCCATTTTTATTTTAGTTTCGTTTTATATGCTTTTATGTTTTTGCTGCTTACTGGATTTGGGTATTTTATTTGGGGTGTTGTGACTTTGTGATCTGTGATTGTTGGAAGCTTTGATTTGGGGTTTCTTTGGGAAATTGGCTTGTAAGGAAGGGGAAAAAGAAAGAAAAAAATAGCTGTGGGAGTTAAGTAGCTTGATTGGTAGGTTACGAGGTTAAGAGGTTTTTAGATTCAATTAAAGTTGCTAAGTCCTTCAGCTTTATAGTATTAGTCGTTTTTTTTTTGCCTTATTTAAGGGGATTAGTAGTTTATTGGTCTATTGACCTATTGGTCCGTAAGTCAAGTTCATAGGCATCTAGATAACATGCATATAGCAGATTTGAAATAAGGACTGATTGATTGATTGATTGAATAATTGAATTGAATCAGTGGAATTTGTTGAAAATCATGAGGAAGGCGTGCTACTTTTTAGAAGCTGGAGAGTGATTTTAAAAGTAGTCTATATTCTTAGCTTGAAGCATTCTCCCATCTTCTGTTTTTGGCTTTAGTTCTGCTGCTATTGCTGCTAGGCAGTACCAAGTACTTTCTGCAAGCCATTAAGCTATAAAGTTACTAAGCTACTAAGCTGGGAGCTGGTGATTCGTATTTATGCCCTAACTTAATTTGATGAGAAAAGGACATAAGGAAGAAGTGCGTTTTAGAGTATTTAGCTGTTTTTTTTTTTTTTTACAATTTTATCCACTCTCTGGCCGCCAGGCTGAAAAGGTCTGCTTGTTTTGAGTGTTCACTCTGATTTACTCATCGGAACTCAGTGTGCTATTGAGAGCAGGAGCCTTTTTTATTTTATGCTCGACCACAGCTGCTTAAAAGTACGTTTATTTAGAATATTAGAATAGTTAGTGACTTGATAAATTTAACTTAGTTTTGATATTGATAAATATGTAAATCAACAAGTTTTAATAGTAACTTAAGGTATTTGATATTTATGTTTCAGGGGTACATATTTTATCTGCTTTGTTTGTTACAGCTTCATTTTTTTTTTTACCCCGTCTAGTGATTCTTTGGGTTTCTACATGTGTTCACCTTACGAAGTCTACTGGAGTGGGAATCTGGCATGAAAGTCTTTATAGCCGGTTATTAATTCTTGGAACAGTATGGGAATTTGACACCTTCATTAGAATAGCATCTTTTGGTAACAACTGTTAGATTCAACTGCAGGGAATTCATCTGTCTTATCCTAAAAGGAAAGAAGAACAAAGAAGAAGATTAAAGATTAAAGAAGGAACTTGCAGGGTGTTTTGCTCTTACTGAAGAACTGAAGAATTTAATCTTTTCTATTTTGGACATTTTGGAAGAAATTGGAACAGACATAGTGCACTTGTTGTATCTGTATCTATCATCTGCCTACCTCCTGACTGATGCTCTGATGTCTTGGGAGAATGCAGAACAGAGGTTAGAAATCCCTGGAGAGGTAATGTGAGGAGAGTTTCTGAAGATGCCATTAGAGGAAACCTTTCATTTGGGTTGATTCATTCCAGGGGACAGCCTCATTGACGTCTGGCAGTGGGACCTTGTGGAGAATTACTGAACTTCCTGGTAGATGGACTGGTGAATTGTTTCAACTTGTTTTTCCTTCGTGGCCTGTGGAGGTGGTGAGTGGGGTGAGGAGGTGTCTGCCGGCATTGCCTGGGGAGTTGATCGCTATTGCTGGGTCCAGGTAGGAGATGCCGGGGATGGATCTGCTGGAGGGCAGATAGTGCTTTTTTGGCAGTTCTTGGTGTTTCGAGGGGTCTCCTGGAGAATTGATCATAGGCCAGGAGCCACAACCGAGGGCTCGGTAGGGGGTGGTCTTCTCCTGTCTGAGCATTGGGGGACTCCCTCCCTGATCTCTATTAAACCTCCATCCATTGATGCACCAGAATCTCAAAGGAACTTGGAGTCTGAGTTATTTAGAAGCCTTGAACGAGACTATCAGAAGGAAAGAAGGCTTGAAGCTAGTCAAATTACTGGCAAGATTTTTCCATCTTGAGGCATTTTTTGCATGGACAGTGAGAGTATTTATCCCTTTAATTTTATTTGGCGTTTACTGCTGTAGTCAATGTGAGAGATTGACTCAGCTAAAAACTATTACCTCATTTATTTTCCACTGGAGGTGAGAGCTCCAAATGGACTCATATGGTTTGACTCAGCTTAAAATTAATTATTTAACTTATTTTCCACTGGAGGTGAGAGCTCCAACGGATTTGCAGTTGGAATAATTCATTTTTTTTTTTAAATCTATTTAGGGATTTGGATCATACCTTTGAGCTCAGAGCTCTTTTACAAAGGTTCCACATCAAACAGTGACAATGACAACAATAACAAACAGTTTACATACAATACTCGAATAGTATGTATTTAGTATACAGTAAGGTTACAATGTCATTCATAGTACCAATGGTGATAGTACAGCATCAAGAGCATTCAACTAGGGTTCAAAAAGGACAGTGTTTATATGTAGGTAAGGAGATAAAGAGGTGTGGCAGCTAGTGTGAGAGTCCAAGGAGGAGTCAAGGTGGGGGGAGAGAGTGGGTGGCCAAAAGAAGTGACTTTGTCTAGGAGGTTGGGAGGTAGTGGTAGTAGGTTGGTTTTAAGGTTGATCCAGTGGGAGAAAAGACACAGAGGGGAGAGGAAGACAGAGGGATAGGGAAAGAAGGAAGAGGGGGGGTAAAAGGAAGGGAAAGGAGAATGTGGATGAGTGGGCATTATGGGTGTTAAGAGTCCTAGTGGCAGTCACAAATTCAACTGCAAACTTGGACTGTAAAGCTGCACTTTGCAAATGAGATTTTTTTGTATTTTGATTACTTATTGTATTCTGTTGTCTTAGTGCTATTATAAGTGGGGATTGTGTTTGAGGGTGGGGGTATTATTCTTTAGGGTTTTTTTAAGTTGGGGTGGGAGGGTTTTGTTTGTATGGGGTGAATGGTCTGGAATCATTAAAGTGCTGGAAATATGTGTTGGGGTATAAGAGAGACAGAAAGAACTGGAAGGGGACAGGATCAGTTGTGTTCCAGGACAGTAGCTGCTGCTGCTGTTGTTTTCACAGGGTTCTTGTGGATTTTACTTGGTAGGTTAGTTCTTTTCTTTCTTACTTCTAAGGGGCTAGCAGGGTATTGTTTTTGGGGATGCTGGATGTTTGTAAACTGATTTGGTGGCTGTAAGTGGGGCTTTTTGTGGATGTTTCACTGTGTAACAGGCTGCGCTGGTAGAGGCCTATTTCTTCTGATTTCAAACCTATTTGGTGGGATTTGCTTGGAGATGGTTATTTGAATTGGAGACCTATATCTGTTAATTTCAAGCCTATTTTGATGTGGTGTTAGTGAAGCTGATTAAATTGGAGACCTGTTTCCTTTGGCAGCAAACATATTTTGGGGGCTTTGACTTGAATTTTGATTCCTTGTGCTGACTCCATTAGCTGTAAAGGTTAGTTCATAGTGGGGGAGGGGTGTTAATGGTCTGGCCAGGTCTCACTCAGCCAATTGACTGGAGGCAGGGCTGAATCAGGTTGAGGTGCTAGCTGCTTTGTCTTCTCAGAAAGAACTGGAAGGGGACAGGATCAGTTGTGTTCCAGGACAGTAGCTGCTGCTGCTGTTGTTTTCACAGGGTTCTTGTGGATTTTACTTGGTAGGTTAGTTCTTTTCTTTCTTACTTCTAAGGGGCTAGCAGGGTATTGTTTTTGGGGATGCTGGATGTTTGTAAACTGATTTGGTGGCTGTAAGTGGGGCTCTTTTTGTGGATGTTTCACTGTGTAACAGGCTGCGCTGGTAGAGGCCTATTTCTTCTGATTTCAAACCTATTTGGTGGGATTTGCTTGGTCCTGGTTCTTTAGCTGCAGGGCTTGGAGGGAGACACAGGGCTGATACACTCTCTCTGTCAGGTGTCTGCCCAAGACCCACCTCCCCACCCTCCCTCCCAGAAGTCTGCAAATTTATGAGGAACACCTGCCCTGCAATTGGAGGAAAAGGCTGCTGGTGCAGCTCATCTAGTTCTAGCCACTGGGGTTGGATTTAAAGGCTGGGAGAGAGGAGCTTAGGGAGTTGTTCATTTCCCTTATAAGTTTAATGTGTTGTACTGCACCTAGTAACAGAGTTACTGGTGTACAGTGGGACTGTCTCTAAGATTAGTGGGTGACCTGATTAGGCAGTAGGGTATCTTGGACTAGGGGGGAACCTGGTGGCTCACCCAAGGAAACCTATTTGGAAGGGGATGGAACCACACATCATTAGGGCTGGCATCTTTGGGAGGGTGGTGGGGTGCACAGGGTGTGGAGCAGCCATGATACCGGACTGGGCTTGGAAGTTTGATGGTTGCCCAGTATGCTACCAGCTAGCACAGCTTAGGGAGGAGGTTGCGGGGATGAGGAGAAAGCTGGGGGAAGGGGTGGTATGGTTGGGGAAGGGGCTGGAAATCTCCACAGGGTTGCACCAAGCACTGGGGTGGGGATATAGGAAAGGAGTGCAGGAGAATACTCAGGGTCACATAGGGACCCCTGGCAGAGGGGTCCAAAGGACACTACCAAGGAAGCAGGCAGGTAACTGGGGACCCTCACAAAGGGGGACGGAGGGACAACATTCTCAGGGAAGTAGGCAGATGGCCAGGGGCTGGACAGAAGGAAGCAAGGCGGGAGGTGGATCAGACCTTATACTCAGTAACAGCTTCAATTCTCTTCTTCTGCTCAAGGATGAGGGGTGATGTAGCACGACAGAGGTGGTTAGAGGCAGGAAAGGGTGTGGGAGTGGGAGGCAGAGAGGCAGGGGCCAGATAGCAGGAAGAACTGGGGGACCTGGAATGCAGGAGAATGGGGAGCAGGAATCAGAGCAGGAGGGGCAGGGGAAGAGGGAGGAAAGCTAAGGAGAAGGACCAGTTGGGAGGAAAGGTAAAGGAGAAGGACCAGAGGTACAAGGAGGATTCAGTAAAGGGAGCTGAGGTTTAGGCCAGGGGAGCATGGACGAGCAAGGAGGAACTAAATGGAGACAGGAAGGAAGGGAGGATGAGTCAGGCTAGTTTAGCAGATGGGGAGAAGGACCAGTTGTGAGCAGTGAGGGGAATTAGCAAGGTACAGAAGGATACTCAGGAGGAGGAGAGCATAGGATTGGAGGGAGGGGTGGCCATGGTAAATAAGGAGGGTGGCATGTGGCACCCAGATAGGGAGGAACAAGGAGCCAGCTGGGTGGAGGGCCGGTGAAAGGATGAGGGACATGGGGGATGGAGGGAAAGGAGTGGTCAGAGTGCTCCTGCTGGGGATTCTATGATCAGGGGTATAAAATGGGATAGGGAGGGAGAAGCCTGGCCAGTTAGAACAAGATGCTTCCCTGACTAATGGTGCACAGGGCTAAGCACGAGGTATATCAGCTGGCAAGGACTGTGGGGTTCCCAGACATACTAGTCCACCTGGGTACAAATGACATTGAGGAAATAGCAGCTAGAGATACAGGCAAGATTCAGGAGCTCGCCAGGTCTGTCATGACATAGGATGCACAGTTTCCTTCTCAGAAATCCTGCCAGTGCCAAGGGCTAGTGGGGAACACAAAAGGAAAATTAGGGAGATAAACCAGTGGCTCAGGGTGGTGTGAGGCCAGAGGTATGGGTTGATGGAGGATTGGGGGAGACCTGGGAGGATAAGGAGCTGTATGCTAGAGATAGACTACATCTCAATTTGGAGGGGAGGGGAATCCTTAAGTTGAAAATAGAGGAGTTCATTGGTGAAAAGTTGGGTTTAAACTTGTGAAGGGGGTGGGATGGGAGAAAAGGCTGTCAAGGGGGTGCCGATAAAGGACGGACTCTGTCTCCACCCCCCTGGGGACCAGGAGGATTGCAGGAAAAGGCCAACTGGCAAAGTGCAGACCAGGAGGAAACATAATCCCCATGGGAACACGAGCAGGGGAAATGGAACTATAGGGAAAGGGTGGAAGGTAGTCCTGCTAAATGCCAGGAGCTTGGGCAATAAAATGCCTGAGCTCCAGGCGATGTTAACTGAGGGAGCAGTGGATGTGGCAGCAGTCACTGAGACTTGGACCACTACAAGACATGACTGGGACCTGAACCTGGAGGGTTACACTATGTTCAGGAAGGACAGGGGGGAGGGAAGGGGAGGAGGGGTAGCTATGATAGTCAAAAACTGCATTGGCATAGGGGGAGTAGAGGAGGCGGAGGGAACCATGGAGGCGATTTGGGTCACCTTGATAACAAGGGGGGGCAAGAGAGTAAAAATAGGAGTGGTGTATAGACCCCCTGCCCTGGTGGAGGAGCTGGAGGACAGTCTGGTGGCAGATGTTAGGAGACACTGCAGACTGGTCAGAGGAAAGGTGGTGGTGTTAGGGGACTTAAACATGCCAGGAACAGACTGAGAGACTATGACATCCTCTGTGACCAGGGAACAGAGGTTGTTGGATGTCTTTCAAGATGCGTTCCTAACTCAGCAGGTGAGGGAACCAACCAGGGGGGCACGGGTACTGGATGTGGTCCTGGCAGACAGTGACCAGATTGGGGGCCTGGAGGTAAGGGACCCATTGGCGGGGAGTGACCATGCCATGGTCTGGTTCTGCCTGGAACTAGGAGGAGTAGAAGGCTTCACAAAGACGGAAGTAACCGACTTCAGGGGGGCGGATTTTAAGGAAATGGGAAGGATCCTTAAGGAGCATTTGGATGGGATTGGGTCAGACATGGATGCTGATAGTAGGTGGGAAATCATCAGGAGAGGGGTGCAGGATGCTACCAGCACCTGTACAAGAGTAAGACGAAAATGCGGTAGGGCTCAAAAACCCTGTTGGTGGACCAGGGAGGTCCAGGAGGTGGTGCGGGGAAAGAAAGCAGCCTATAAGAAATTCAAGTGCTCAAGGAATGAAAGGGATCAAGGGGAGTACGAGCTGATGGCTAGAAGGGCCACTAGAGTGGTGAGGGCGGCTAAGGCAAGGAAGGAGCAGAACCTGGCCAAGGAAATTAGGAGAGGGAAAAAGGGGTTCTTTAGATACATTGGGGAAAGACGAAGGGTGAAGGGGCAGATTAGCAGGATTAAATCAGGGGAGAGATGGGCACAAGACCCAGGGAGCAGGCTGAGGTACTAAATGAGTACTTCACCTCAGTTTTCACCAGAGAAAATGGGGATGCTGCATCATACATGGAGGAGACAGAGATAATGAGAATGGGGGACCCTTACCGATCGGCAGGTCTGGGAGGGGGCATCACTGGCAGGTGGGAGGAGGGCTAAGCAGGGAGAAGAGGTACCAGAAGTGGAAATCACAGCAGAGAGTGAGGAAGCCCTCAGCTCCCTTAAGACGGAGAAAGCACCGGGCCGGATAAATTACATCCAGAGTGCTGAAGGAACTTGCAGATGTCCTGCGAAACCCTGGCAGAGCTTTCACCATCTCTCTGAGGACAGGGTGGGTGCCCCAAGACTGGAAGGTGGGCATGTAGTGCCTATCCACAAGGGGGAATCAAGGGAGCTGGTAGGGAACTACAGGCCTGTCAGCCTGACATCGGTGGTGGGCAAGGTGATGGAGGGCATTGTCAAGGAGAGGATAGGGGGGGACCTGGATAAGTCAGGGTGCCTGGACGATAGACATCATGGATTCATCCCAGTGAAATTGTGTCAGACAAACCTGGTGGAGTTCTATGACTGGGTGACAAGTGCCTTGGACCTGGGTAGACCAGTAGATGTCCTCTTTCTAGACTTCAGCAAGGCATTTGACTCTGTTCCTCACGTGGGCCTGTTGGATAAACTAGGAGAAATGGGGGTGGGAAACCAGATGATCAGATGGATAGGCAATTGGCTCCAGGACTGGACCCAGAGGGTCGTAGTTGGTGGGATAGTTTCATCGCCAAGGAGGGTCATTAGTGGGGTCCCACAGGGATCAGTCCTTGGGCCCCTTCTGTTCAATGCCTACGTATCTGACATAAGGACAGGAATCAGGAGTGAGATGAGTCTCTTTGCAGATGACTCGAAACTGGGGGCAGTGGTGGATGGGGAGGAGGGGAAGGTGGCCCTGCAGGGGGACCTGGAGGCTCTGGAAAGATGGTCTAGAAAGTGGAAGCTGAGGTTCAATGCAGGGAAATGCAAGTACTCCACCTGGGTCCAGAAACCCAGGCCAAGTGTACACCCTGGGGAATACTACAAGTCTCAATGGCTGAAAGGGACCTGGGGTGATGGTGGATGTCAAGATGAACAACTCTGAGACTTGTAGGAGGGCAGCAGCCAAGGCCAACAGGATGCTGGGATGCATCACTAGGGGGATCACCTCCAGAAGGAGGGAAGTGATACTCCCTCTGTATAACTGCTTGGTGAGGCCGCACCTGGAGTACTGCGTGCAGTTTTGGAGGCCACACTTAAAGAGGGACATTAACCTCCAGGAGAGGGTCCAGAGGAGGGCAACCAAAATGATTTGGGGCTTGGGGGACAGGACCTATGAGGAGAGGCTCGAAGAGCTAAATATGTACACATTGGAAGAGAGAAGGGACCGGGGGGACATGATAGAGGTCTTCAGGTACATGAAGAGGGTAAATAAGGGAGGAACAGTCAGGGTGCTTCAAAGGAAGGAGGAAGGGGCCACTAGAGGGCATGGGTGGAAGCTGGAGGGGGGAAGATTCAGGGGAGAAAGGAGGAGGTGCTACTTCACTGAGAGGGTGGTGGAGCCATGGAATGCACGACCTAGGGGGCTGGTGGAGGCAGAGACAGTGGAGGGGTTCAAGAGGGGGTGGGACAGGTACAGGGGAAGGGTTCAGGAAGCAAAATCCAATGCAGCAAGAATATCCGGAACTGGGAAGGGAGAAGCCAGAGAAGGCGAGGGGGACAGCAAGGTCAGCACCCAGGGTGGGGGCTGACCAAGCAGCTGAACCACGAAAGACCGTTAGGCCTATTCTGCTGGCATTTTAGTATGTTAGACAGTAAGGCAGTACTTCCCCTCAAGAATTAGGGATCTCCGTCCTTTTGAATTACCTCCACACACAGCGGAGGTGTATTCTAGATGTCAAAATTTTGGCATTTAGAGATCAAAGTGTAGTAAGAGACGGGGATCCTGGAACTCTTGGGAGGGATGGGAGAGAAGTTGGTGGATATGAACAGTGAGGACCAGGAGACACTCTGGGGCAAAATGGGTACTGGACCGAGGTCTTCCTTGCTTGGTCCCCATACCCAAGGGCTCTGACTTTGTCAGGCAGGAAGTGGGGCCATCCTTGGATTCCCATCCCTTTTTGGTGGTGTTAAGCAATGCCAGGTCAATTAGGAACAAGACCACAGTGATTGCGGATCTTGTTTCCTCTGTCGACATGGCTTGTATCACTGAGACCTTGCTGGATGGAAATGTGGGTACTGTTTTGGATTCTGCAATTCCAGATGGGTTCTCAGTGATTCACTGCCCGAGAGTGGAATGGAGGGGTTGGGGGCTTGTTGTCTGTTATAGACAAGATCTGGATCTCACGAAGGTGCCAGTTGGAGATACCAACTTCTTTGAGTGCATAGTGGGTGCAGGTGCAGGCTACAGGACCCTTCTCATCTATCATCCACCAGGAGATGGGAGGGGGTTCCTGAAGGAGGTTGTGGACTTCATCACCGATATGGTATTGGAGTCTCCCAGATGATTATTTCTGGGAGACATCAATGCCTGGGTTGATGATGAACTCTCACCCTTTGGTCAAAGCCTCCTTCAAATGATGGATTCATTGGGCCTGTCACAGGTTGTTACCTCTGCAACCCATGGGGGGCACACATTAGACTTGGTGTTCCATCTGGGGATGGAGATCTACAATGTGGAGGTGGAGCCAATCAGGTGGTCTGACCATCATGCCCTGAGGTTTAGATTTGTGGCCCCCAAAATAGGCCTGCCTTAGGGAGTTAGTACAGTTCCGTCCTTTAAGAGGGGTTACCTTAGAAGGCCTAATGATGGAGCTGGACTTCTCGGGTTTTCCAGGGGATAGCATGGATCCAGGGCCTCTGGTCTTGGTCTATAATAGGGTTGTGGTAGAGGCCCTGGATGTCATTGCTCCAATTCATGTGCATCCCCGCACTTTCCACTTTGGGGCTCCCTGGTTTGATGGGGAGGTCCATGAGCTGAAGAGGCAGGGATGAAGACTGGAAAGGCGCTGGCAGAAAACTCAATTGGAGGTGGATAGACTTGGATTGTTAGAACATTATAAGGTCTAGCAATCAGCAATTTCCCATAAAAAGGCAGAGTTCCTGTCCAGGGAAATTGCTGCAGCAAGGAATAGACCAGCCCAGCTCTTCCAGACTGTTGACAGACTGTGCAATCCAGTCTGTCTTCAAACTGGTAGAGCGTTATCACTGGTACAGTGTGAGGAGTTTGTGAAATTCTTTGCTGACAAGGTATCCTCCATCAGGGATGAGATCTGCCAGCGCCCTCCCATTGGACTTTGCACTGATCAATCATGTGGTACTAGTACCTGGTTGTTCTGGTACACCTTTAGCCTACCAGAAGTGATAGATATAGTGAGGATCTTCCAGACTTTGGGACCTACCTACTGTAAGTTGGACCCAGACCCTACTCACCTGTTGGTGGGGTGTGTAGATGTTATCGGCCCAGTCCTGGTTGGGATAGTGGTGGTTTCATTAGAGAGAGAGATTTCCAGATCCCTTAAAGGAGGAAGTGGTACGCCCCATTTTAAAAATCTCTCTCTTGACCTTGACTGCCCAGCAAATTACAGACCGGTCTCTAACCTACCCTTTGTAGGGAAAGTTATTGAGAAGGTGGTCACTTTGCAGCTGGAGTATCATTTATCTAGACAAAATATCTATGACCCTCTCCAATCCAGCTTCAAGAGAAGGCATAGCACAGAGATGACTCTTGTTCTGGTATTGAATGATCTCCTGATGGCAAGAGATTGGAGGACCCATTCCATCTTGGTTCTCCTGGATCTCTCATGGGATCATGGGGTACTGCTCGACCATCTGCATTTTTTCTGTGGTCTGAGGGGGATAGTCCACAGTTGGTTTTGATCTTTCCTGGAGGGCAGAACACAGAAAGTGGTGTTCAGGATTTATACCTCTGCCCCTCACTGGCTGCCCTGTGTGGTACTGCAGGGGTCAGTTCTGTCCCCTATGTTATTTGTGGTGTATATGCTTCCATTGGGGGACATTATAAGATGGTATGGGCTGAGTTTTCATTATTATGCTGATGATTCTCAGCTCTACTTATCTTTCATGCCTGAATGGGAGTCTGATTCCACCACTGTGTTTAACAACTGCCTGCTGGAGATCCAGGACTGGATGAGTACTAGTTGGCTTAGACTGAACTCATGGAAAACTGAGGTATTGATTGTGGACCCTGGAGTGAGGACAATAGGGGCTTGGACTGGGAAACCCTCAGGTTTATATCTTGGGGGTGGCCCCGCTTTTGGTCTCAGGCCAAGTGTGTAACCTAGGCATGATATTTGATGAGGGCCTGACTATCAGGATGCAGGTGTTGGCCATAGTCAAATCTGCCTTTTTCCATCTGAGAAACATAGCCCAGGTGAAACACTTGGTCCCACCTGAAGATCTTCCTACCCTGGTCCACACCTTTGTCACCAGCCATTTTGATTACTGCAATGCTCTTTATCTAGGGCTGCTTGGGGTGGCTATCTACCACTTGCAGATTGTGCAGAATGAGACTGCCAGGTTGTTGATGGGAGTGTCAAGGTCTAGCCATATGACACCTGTGCCGCATGATCTGCACTGGCTGCCAATACAGTGGTGGATCACTTTCAAGGTCACATTGCTGACCTTTAAGGCCCTACATGATTTGGGACCTCACTACCTGAAAGAGCTCATGGTGCCTTATTGTCCTGCCCATCCACTTCAATCCTCTGACAAGGGATTGCTAGAGATACCCAGGGTATGTTGAAAGATGTTTGGAGGTAGATCCTTTGTCTTTATGGCATTAACCCTGTGGAATTCTCTACCTCATTAGATACGAGATTGCCTGACTGCAGAAAGTTTTAAAAAACAGCTAAAAATGTTTCTCTTCACGCAAGCTTTTGCTGGGTTGTAACAAATTGGGGGGGTTATTTGTGGCTATTGTATTTATTGTTTTATATGGTGTGTTTTTTTAAGTGTTTGAACTATTTAAAAGTGCCCTGGGCTTGGGAAGGATGCTTGAAAGAAATACATTTTACTTACTTACTTATTACATTAGGTACTGAAGACTTTAAAAAATATTGAGTATTGATTTCTATGTTTCCTTGTATTGTTTCACACAATTTAATTTAATTGGGACTAATAATAACAATTTTGTATCCCAGATTTACATCTTTATATATTTTTTGTTTGTACCTCTTTAGTATCTGCAGGATAACTCATTAGAGACACACTGTCTAATTGTTTACTGCTGTTTATAATAGTCTATAAATCTGAAAAGATTCCATAATATT
This sequence comes from Neoceratodus forsteri, assembly GCA_016271365.2. Classification (NCBI taxonomy): domain Eukaryota; kingdom Metazoa; phylum Chordata; order Ceratodontiformes; family Ceratodontidae; genus Neoceratodus; species Neoceratodus forsteri. The sequence goes on from CM028137.1 coordinate 50,602,299, forward strand.
TGTAAGATCACAAAGAGGTGTTAGTGAAATTGATGGTTTTATTTTCTACCTTCCTTGGAAGTGTGTAGGTTTCATATAGTTTCATAGTTTTTTTAGAGTTCTAGTATCTATTAGAGTATTTTAGTAGTTTACATCTTAGTTCTTTTTTAATTTGAAATTATTTATTGGAAATTATGATAATTACAAGAGCTAAAGCCAATGATAAGGTTAGAACACAGGATGTCCCTAAAACTCTTAATATTTTTAAGGGTATGGAAGGAACACTAAAAATATACCAGGACAGTAATCCACTTAGTGCTAAAAGTGCTAATAGTGGGGTAACTGAGGTATTAGATGAGATAACAAATAAAGGACAAAAAGGTCAAAAAGGATTTGAAATCTTAAAAGGAGGGAATGTCAAAAAGAAAATGGTAAAGAAAGATGGAAAAACTGGAGGTAAAAGAGAAAAAGGAGAAAAAAGTTGGAAAGGGAAAAGAGGAAAGTGAATCTAAGGACTTTAAAAATAGTAAGAGAAATTACAGAAAAGAAAGGGAAAAAGAAGAAACAGTAGGAAAGGAAAAAGAAAGTTAAGTAAGGATGCGACACAAACCAGGATCTCTCCATTGCTAAGGAAAAATCTTAATAGAAGGGTATTATCCAACTCTGAGATGTTTGAAGAAGGAAGTGGGGTGGATTAAATAATTAAGGAAACAAAAAATTAAAGTTTTTTAATGTCCACCCCTAGAGTAAATAAAGATGTGAATCTGATAATGACTCCATCACCTCCTATAGTATGTAGTCTACGTGTATTGGATGAGGATGATTTGGAGAAATTAACTGAAGATGTCACCTTATATACTCCAATTGTAACTAGGAATTTGATAGATGAGGAATCATTGGGTAAAGGTTGTAAAAAACTGGAAATTATTGAAGACTTACAAAATATCATATAAGGTCAAAAAATGCTGGATGATTAGCAAAATTCAAAATTAAATGGTTCTATTTATACAAAGGTGGTAATTGAGAGCCTGGCACCAAAATGGGACCAGGAGGATAGGACTGGAAAAGAGAAAAAAATAATGGATGAGTCTATGATGTACTGTCCTACAGCAATTAGTGAAGAGATAATTGCAATTATGAAAAACCAACATGCTGCAAATTTAATATTAATGGAACAATTGATAGCAATAAGGATTGAAATTGACACATTAAAGGGGAACATAGCCATAAATGGATATAGAATGGGTGAGATGTTGAATGTTTTGAATAAAATACATCCCCCAAGGAATCATCATCAATTATGGTGATGGATGACAAGATAAATGATAAGACAGAAAATAAAGAAAATAGAATAAGATCAGATTTTTTTTCTCTTTATCATTAATAGATGATATTAAAAATAATGAGCCTATAGCTCAGAGGAAAAAAAAAGGAAACATGGGGGAAGGTTCAGAATAATATAAAAATAAAGGGTGACAGCAATTGTCTACTGGGGAGACAGAAAGGAGAAAAAGGTTTTGATGAACATGAAGAGACTTGTAGGACAGGTGTGGAGTTACTGTTAAAGTCTATGGATGGTGATACTGTAAAGCGGAGGCAGGAGATAAATGTCTTAAAACACAATGTAAAAGTTATGGAGGAAAAATTGAAGAATGACTAAGATACAACTAGTAAAGAACAAGTAGAATAGGAAAGGGGCAATAAGTGGGATAAAATTGTTGCCTAAAATTGTATGGCCTAAAGAGAATGGATGATGATACAGAGGCAACCTTGAAGGATCAGATAATTAAAATATTGAATGAAGTTCTTGAATTGGCAATTGATGAAGGAGATATAATTGAAGTGTTTAGGCCATTAAATCTTGGCTATGCAGACATAGTATGGATAAAAGTCTCTCATAAGAGAGTAGCACAATATCTGTGGAGAAATAGCTATCTACTGAACTGCCTGAAATTAAGTTTGGAATTGGAATCAGAAATTGCATATAAAAAAGAGAATGTGATAGTTAACAAGCAAGACAGCCCTGTAATAATAACAATGTTTGTCTATCCAGGAATTTATAATGAGACATCAAGAAAGCTGACATATTATATCTGTAATTTGATCTCCAATGTATTTCAGATAAGATTAGGAAGAATGGGTATTATGAGTACTTATAGGCATGAAAGCTTAAGTGGAGATAGTCAGGTGGATATAGTATGTAAAAATGAAGAAGTAGCTCAAATAATATTTGGAATGTTATGAGAAATTAGATAAGATGGGAATTTATGTTGTGGATTGGAATGCTCTTTATAAAGGAAGTGATCAGGTTTCAAGGAATGAGATAGAAAGAAAGATAGAGAATGCTACTGAACATTTTGTGATAAATGAATCGATTGAGACTTATAATAGATTTCAATTATTAGAAGAATCTAGTTGACCAGGAAAAAAAAATTCAAATAATGATCGTATAAGAAACAACTGTGAGATAATAAATGAAGGATGTTTGTGAGATCAAGAAAGAACAAATCTTAATTAGTTTTATGACTTCGAACATAGCAGGTTATGGTACAAAATTATATAATCAGGATTGGCTGACATTTCTTAAAGAAAATGTAGTCATTTGTTTACAAGAGACTTGGCATGATCTTAAAGTAGACATGAATCTAAATGGGTATCAAACCTTGCAATGCCAGAGCTATAAGGATACTAAGTTAGGGAGAAGAGCTGGTGGCTTAATACCTGTGAGCATTATGGACCATGGTCTTCTAGCTCTGTATAACCTATGATACCTATGATTAATAATGCATGTAAGAAATGGAATATTTAGGTCTATTAAAGAATTGATTAAAGATGATAACTATATGATTCTTAGACTGGGGACAAGTAAAATATCAATAATACTAGTTAATTGTTATGTATCACCAGTTAAATCTAAATATGATAAAGAATTGGCATGGCAAAAGTTAGAAAGTGATATTCTTGAGGTCTCTGTAGAATACCCAGGGGACCTCCTAATATTACTTGGTGACCTCAGTGCCAGCCTTGGTAGGTTTGATGGACTAATAGATAACACAGTAATGCAGTGGATATACTCAGGCATCAAAAATCCTAAAAGAAAAACAAATGATGAAAAAATAAACTTAAATGGGAAAAAATGGTGTGAAATATTAAAAAACAATAGACTTTACATTCTGAATGGGAGATTGAATAGGGATGAAGACGGAGTAACAACACATATCTCAAAACATGGAAACACAGTATTCGATTTAATATGTTGGAGATGTCCTAGTGATTGGTGGAAGTCATTAACTATACCTTTATGACTTGAAAGTGATCATTTACCAGTAATAATCTATACTGATCAATTGGAGAACGAAATGATTACAGTAAATAATAAAATAAAACCATCTCAAGTAGAAATTAGATATAAGAAATGGATTAGATGAATGGTGACTTTAGAAATACAAATTATAGAAAAATTAGAGATATTCCTTGATGAGATTAAATTAGAATTAAAGGAACTAGACATAATCACATTTTATGGTAGATTGAAGAATTATTTTAAGGAAATTCAGCCTAAATTATGTAAAGAAGAAAGTTTTACATATAACATGTAGGCTAGGGGCTGGATTAATAAAGAATGTAGACTGAGTAAAAAAAGACTTACGAAATGTTTGAGAATATATAGACAAAATGGAAGAAAAGAGCCATATGACATTTTAAAGGTGGTGAGGAAAGAACACAGGAATTTATTATCATCCAAGAAAAAGGAATGTTATGCCGAACAGTGAAAACAAATGATAGAGACAATAGAAGATAAGGATAATAAGAAATTTTGGTCACTAGTAGCTAGAGGCTGTAAGGAACTTTTGGTAGAAAATGTAAATTATATAGACTCCGAGGGTTGGCTAGAGTATTTCTCAACTGTAATGTATAATATGACTGAAGAGAATTCATGGCTAATTATGGAAAGGAGTACGATAAGTATGAACTTCATTTCGATTACAAGTGTTGAAGTAAAATTGGCAATAGAAAAACTCAAGCTCAATAAGGCACCAGGACCAGATATGATGCCGGGGGAGTTATTTAAAATCAAGGCTATGCAATGGGCAGAATTTTTAGCTACATTATTTAATACATTTGTATATAACAACTTTATCCCTCAGTCTTGGAGGGGTGCAGCAATAGTCCCTATTTACAAAAAAAGGTAATAAGCATGATCCAAAAAATTATAGGGCAATAAGTTTACTAAATATTGTGGGAAAGATCTTTGCCAGAATTTTGCTAGATTGTATTATGATAAACCTGGAAAAAAGTAGAGGCCTAGCTTTCTTCAAGCTGGCTTTCGTAGGACATATTCTACTATGGATAATTGTTTTATTTTGCACCATTTATGTGAGAAGTATATTAAGATAAGGGCACATAGGCTATATGTAGCATATATAGACTTCTGTACTGTGTTCAATACAATTGTTAGAACTAAGTTATGGGATACAACGTACAATATTGGTATAGACCCAGTATTGATAAATATTATAAGATTATTACACTCACATATATGGGCTCAGGTTAGAATGGATATGAGAGGTAATTTTTCTCCACAATTTCTAACTAATATGGGAGTAAGACAGGGGTGCATACTTGCTCCAACTTTGTTTGCAATCTATTTAAACCCATTTTGCTGACAATTTTGCAAATATCTAATACTGATTCCCCTAAAATCAGAAGAGATCATTGTGCGGGACTTGCATATGCTGACAACCTGATATTATTTTCACTAACAGCAAAAGCTCTCCAGGACAAGTTGAAACTTCTTGAAACATTTGCCGAGGATAGGAGTTTAAAAGTGAATATGTCAAAATCTAATGTAATGTTGTTTGGGAGAAAAAAATATAATGGGAATGGTACATTAATTCACAATTGCTTCAAATTGTGAATGGGTATACTTATTTAGGGCTGTTTTTTTTTTCAAAAAATTTATGTTGGAAGACACATTATACTAAAATGTACAATAAATTGGTAAATTCAGCTTTAGGTGGCCCGTCGGTGCAGCAGGAGGATTTCCATCTTCCTGGCTGGTCAGATGACAGTCTCACTGTCCTCCACTGCTGCTGATCCCATGACCGACACACCTCAGCTGTACCCCAGGCCAACAGTGTAGCAAGCTGGCCACCCCCACCAGGTGCCTTCCCCCTCAGAGGTGAGGGACCCGTCCAGAGAAGGGATACGCTGGGTTATCTGGGGATCACCATATGAGGTTGGTAGCCGGTGTGGGAATCAGGGCAGGCAGTTGGTAGGGGTGATGGAGACCTGAAGGAGTGGGCAGCCAGGGAGAAGGGGAGGCAGAAAAAAAAATTCAGCTTTGGCATTAAAAAGATTAATTTAAAGCTTGGAGGTTATACAATGAAACCATTATTAAAGGCTATTGAAACAAAATACAATTCACAAATTTTATATGGAACAGAAATAAGTGAACATAAGTACTTAAAAAATATGGAAAAAACAGTTGTGCAGTTATTGAGATGTACAATGGGTTTACCATTAACAGTACCAGTCTCATATGTACGAGCAGAAATGGGATTAATAAATTTGAAGGCATTTTCTGAATCAAATACTGTTAATTTTTGGATAAGATTAAATACTCAAGAGGATGGTAGAATTTCTAAGAAATGTTTGGAGGAAAAAATATTGGGAAATGAATGGTATAAAGTCACAACGGTTGCAAAAAGTTAGAAGCATATTGAGGACAGTAGAACAAGAGCAACTATTGGATTTGACATATCAGAATGTGGTGATCTCTGTTCAATATAAGAAATACATTAAAAAAATATTAATCATGAAATTTAATAATACAGATATGGAAAATTGTGGTATAGTAATAATATCCTAAATTATAATTAAAAATATTACTTGGATGTATTAGAAGAACCAGAATTAAGAAACGTTTATGCCAGGTTTAGAACTGAGTCCCAGGAGTCTAATAAAGTAACAGCTAGATTTACTGTAATAGGGAAGTAGAAATAATACACTCTTATTGCCTATGTGGAGCCTTAGAGATAGAACATTTTTCTCATATGATGTTGAGGTGTATGTGATATGAGAAGGCCAGAAATAAATGGTTGGCAGAAATATTATCTGACCTACAAGACTGTGATGATGAATTAAAGGTTAATATACTTCTTACTACAAATGATGAATATATAATAAGAACAACGGCAACATTTTTAATTAATATAAGGGCAATTAGGGCCAGTATTGTTAGGACAGTGATTATAAAACCTTAAAAAGATTATACTTAGGGAGAAGACAAGTTATAGTATGGATTGTTTTGATTAACTATATGTGTATGTGTAATGAATATTTATAGCTATTGTATGTTTGGTACCCCTGAAAGAATTTTGTATATCCCTATTTTATACTTTGTGTTTTTGTAAAGATCTTTTTAGATTGAACATTAAAATTAAACTGAACTGAGGTAAATATTGCCAGATTATGAAATGATTGTGGCAAGTGTTTAGGCAAAACAAAGAAAAGGCTATCAGGAGAAAGAGCAGAATCCTTGATAAGGGTTCTTTCAATCTGTAGCCACATTGGTATGTAACTGGGTTCACCTTGTCATGGGGGCGCAGACGATTTAGTATATTTAGATATGTGGCTAGCCAAATAATATAGAAAAATGCTTTAGTAATTTAAGGCTTCCTTACTGTTTCAGTGCCCCTAAATTAATATATGATCTCCTTGATTTATTATACTTAAGTTTTAATAAATCATGGGAGGATGGTGTGGTACCCGAGGACTGGAGGAAGGCGGATGTGATTTCTCTTCACAAAAGTGGGAGGCAGGAAAACACAGACCTGTCAGTCTGACCTCTGTGGTAAGGAAAGTGATGGAGTCACTTCTGAAGGAAAGAATAGCTGAGTACCTAGAGGCCAGTGTGGCACAGGACTCAAGGCAGCATGGGTTCACTGCGGGAAGGTCATGTCAGACAAATCTAATAGATTTCTTTGACTGGGTGACCAAAGTAGTAAACCAGGGAGGGGCTGTGGACATGGCCTACCTAGGCTTTAGCAAGGCATTTGATACAGTCCCACACAAAAGATTAATAGTCAAATTAACCAGCCTGGGAGTGGGTCCCAGGGTGGTAGCCTGAGTAAAACATTGGCTGCACAACAGGACACAGAAGGTAATTGTAAATGGAGTCCACTCTGAAGAAAGAGGGGTTACTAGTGGGTACCACAGGGTTCAGTATGGGTCCAGTCCTTTTAATGTCTTCATCAGTGACATTGCAGAGGGACTGGAAGGAAATGTATGCTTTTGCAGATGACACAAAGATCTGCAACAGGGTTGATAAACAAGGAGGTGTGGAAAGGATGAGAAGGGACTTGGCAAGGTTGGAGGAATGGTCAGAAGTATGGCAGCTAGGATTCAATGCAAAGAAGTGCAAAATAATGCACCTGGGAAACAAGAACCCAGGGGAAGAATACACAATGGGGGGAGGTGGTAACAACAACAAAAAAGGAAAGGGACCTGGGGGTAATCATATCAGATGACCTTAAGGTTAGCAAGCAATGTGAGAAGGCAGTAGGGAGGGCTGGGGGTATACTGGGATGCATAGGGAGAGGCATCAGCAGCAGAAAACAGGAAGTTGTTATCCCTCTGTACAGACAGTTGGTGAGACCCCATCTGGAGTACTGTGTCCAGTTCTGGAGACCCCATCTCCGCAAGGACATAGACAGGATAGAGGCAGTCCAGAGGAGGGCAACTAAAATGGTGCAGGGTCTGCAAGAGAAGCCATATGAGGAGAGACTAAAGGAGCTTAATATGTATACCACTGAGGAAAGAAGGGAGAGGGGACATAATAGAAACTTTTAAGTACCTCAGTGGAATCAACAAAGTTCAAGAGGGTAGCATCTTTCAGAAAAAGAGACATGCAAGAACAAGTGGACACAATTTAAAGATAGAAAGGGGTCAGTCTAGGGGCAATGTGAGGAAGTATTATTTCACAGAGAGGGTAGTGGATGTATGGAACAGCCTTCTTGAGGAGGTTGTGGGGTCTAAAACTGTGGGAGAATTCAAGAAGGCATGGGACAGACATAAGGCAATTCTTGTGGGGGGTAGGAAGAAATAGGCTGTTGGTTAACTAGGATCTGCGGCTTATCCTGTAGGTAGGGAAATGGGCAGACTAGATGGGCCAAGCGGTCCTTATCTGCCATCAAAGTCTATGTTTCTATGTTTTGAAGGTTTTCCTTGCCAAATAAAGGTGGAAATAATGCTCTGGAGTTTTTAAACCAGCTAAGGGTAGCAGAAGATTTAACATGTGCAGAGGATAAAACCCTGGAAGAATGTTCATCTTGATAACACTAATTCTTCCTTGAAGGGATAAACAAAGGGGGGACCGCCTTTCCAGGTCCTGTTGAATCATAATCAAGAGATCGTCGAGGTTCAGCTTTTTCAACTGGGTAAAAGTTTGGGTAAAGATCTTTCCTAAATATTCGAATCAGGTGACCCAGTTGAGGTGCAGATCCACAATATCTGATTTAAATACTTCAGAATTTAGAGGCATAACCATGGTCTTATCCAGGTTAAGTTTATCCTTTGTGGTCCTCTGCTACCATTTTAGGAATGGTCACACAAGCATTACCAAGCAGATGAACTGTTACCTGGAATTCTCTAGATTAAGGAGTATGGAAAATACTTTTTAAAGGCAGATGTTTGAAATTCTTGTAATTTCAGAAATGATATCTATACCCCAAATGATCAATACCAAATTGTCTCTAAATACATGTTCATGTGTGACTGTACTTACTGCATTTTCTTTTATAGGCAACATTCTGCGACATTCTTTTTTTGGGCCAGTAATTTGGAGTTTTGACTATGTCATGATTTCTTCACAGAACTAAGGGATGTGTTCTGATAGGTCAACAACCCACACTCAGAATTCTGTACACAAGCCATGGGATAGTCAAAAGTTCAAATTCCTGGTTTTATGATGCCAATTGCAGATAATGTTGTCCGTGAATAATAAAGAGCACAGACACAGCTTTTCACACCATGTTTTTATTGTGGTCTTGTTACATATGGATTATTATACGGCGTGAATGTAATTTCTGACAATAGGATCATTACAAACAGTTGTAGATCAGCAAAAGGTCCCTATCCCGTTTAACCTCTCAATGTTTTGTTGATGCTATAATAATCACACTGAGATGATAGATGACTTGTTACTGCCACGGGATTACTGATTTATTTATTTTCAAATGTTTTAACAGGAAATACATACTGAGCTGGTAACAATCAGTTTCCAGATGTGTCCCAGGGATGGGAGAAAGGGAAAAAGGCCCCTATGCACCAATTGGGCAGAGGTATGTGGAATCTGCTACCCCACCAGCATAGGTGTGCACCTGAGGACAGGTGAGCACTGGCGGTATTCAAGATCACCTGCCACCTGTCCGCAGCCCCACCCTTTGGTGCATGGGAGTACAGAAGAAAGATACACAAACTGGGCGGGCATCCAATGGGATGCCTGACTCAGTCCACTACTGGATCCCTTGCACATGCAGGTGCAGATATATGGCTGCCACCATGCAGCTCAAAGAACACAAGAGGTGGGCTGGTGCCTTGTCACCCATCCCCAGACCACCATTCACTGTCCATGGTCTAGGGAGGTATGATGTGGGGGATGGCAGTCCCCGCCTGTCTGTGGCTGGGGGGAAGCCACATCCTGGGGAATGTGCAGACCTTACAGCAGGGGATTTCCCTGTGTAGTGTGCACTCCCTTCCCAGTGCTTCATGACTCTATGCATGTCAGGGAGTGTGGGCACGCCCCGGCACACCCCTGCCCACCCAATCTGTGTTGCCCTCCACGTGGTCAGGTGGTGGTGCTGTGCACCCTATGGGTGAACCCTGTGGCTGGCTGCATGGATGGCACAATGGGTGCAGAGTGGTTGCCAGCCCCAGATACGCAAGCATAGCTACTCCACTCCATTGGTGCATAGGGCCCAAAGTGCATTATTTATCAGTTAATCAATAGAGAGTAACCTTATATTCTGATTCGTTAATGCTGTTCCTTTTCAGTGTAATATTATGCAATTGCCATATGGCTTCCTCAAACACAGCATGGGTATGTAATGCAACAGTTCTACTTTCTAAACTTCATGTGCAATTGTGATGAATAACTTCTGGGCCAGAGGTACTTTCTAAACCTCATGTGCAATTGCAGTGATACATTTCTGTGCCAACTGATACTTTCTAAACCTCATATGCAATTCTGATGATACATTTCTGATCCCCATGTACTTCCATATATGATATGTAGTATCTTTGCTTCTTTGAGCCTGAAAAGGAATGACAGTTTCAATATAAAAGTACAGTATATAGTGTAGTAATATCAACTAGTACAATATGGAATCCAGGCCAAGATAATTAAAACATACAGCCACAGCAAACTTTAAAAGTCATTTGTTTTAGCCAGCAACTGTCTGCCCAGAATATCCAGGTACTAAACTTTGAATTTAATGACTATTTAATGTTTTATTGGTATCCTCAGAAATTATGGTCAGTCATGCATTAGAAAACGTACAAACATACAAAGAAGACAGCAAAATAAGGTAATTTGGTCTATCTAGTATGTTTGTATTGCACGATACACAGCTTAAGCAACTGTAAAGCTGACATATTGTACAGGTATTTCTGCTCAGTCTTTACTGAGGAAGAGGAGGGTAATGGGTCTGAAGGGAGTACAAGGGGTGGAAATGGTGCAGAAATGGACACAAGTCCCTTTACACGAGAAGGGGTCCTGAAGGAACTGGAAGTAATAAGAGTTGATAAAGCAGTGGGGCCAGATGGAGTGCACTCCATGGTCCTTAAAGAACTAAGAGAGGTGGTGGCTGAATCTTTGGCAACCCTGTTTAGCTGATCACTGGAAACATGGGAGGTACCCAAAGACTGGAGGACAGCAGATGTAGTCCCCTTATACAAAAGTGGGAGCAAAGAGGAAACGGGGAACTACAGACCAGTCAGCCCCACCTCGGTAGTGGGAAGATCATGGAAGCACTACTGAAGGAGAGATTGGTGGAACATCTGGTTGTCAATGGACTTCAGGACCCAAGGCAGCATGGTTTCACCCGGGTGAGGTCATGTGAGACCAACCTTGTTAAATTTTTTGACTAGGTGACTAGGGAGGAGGATCAGGGGAGGGCAGTGGACATGGCCTATCTGGACTTCAGCAAGGCCTTTGACACTGTGCCACATAGAAGACTATTACACAAACTGGGGAATATGGGTGTGGGCAGGACGGTAGTGTGGTGGGTAGGTAACTGGCTGGGTGCAGGACACAGAGGGTGGTGGTAAATGGCTGTCACTCCACAGAAGGAAGAGTGACCAGGGAGGTACCACAGGGATCAGTGCTGGGACCAGTCCTATTCAACATCTTCATCAGTGACATTGCACAGGACCTAGAAGGCAGAATTTCCATGTTTGCTGATGACACAAAGCTCTGTAACAGGGTAGACACACCAGAGGGTGTAGACAGAATGAGAAGGGACTTGCAGAAACGTGAAGAATGGTCAGGGGTTTGGCAGTTGAAATTCAATGCAAAGAAGTGCAAGATAATGCATATGGGGCACAAAGCCCTGGCACAATATATCAGTTGGGGGATGAGGATATAGCATGCACCAAGCAGGAAAGGGATCTTGGGGTTATCATCTCTGATGACATCAAGGTAGGAAAACAGTGTGACAAGGCAGCAGGTAAAGCAAATAGGATGCTGGGATGCATGGGCAGTGGCATCACCAGCAGGAAAAGGGAGGTCATAATTCCACTATACAAGACACTAGTGAGGCTCCACCTGGAGTACAGTGTACAGTTCTGAAGATCTTGCCTACGTAAGGACATAGACAGGGTAGAGAAGGTTCAGAGGAGGGCAACAAAAATGGTTCATTGATTACATCACAAGTCCTATGAGGACAGGTTGAAGGAATTGAATATGTGCTCCCTGGAGGAGAGGAGGGAGAGAGGGGCAATGATAGAGACATACAAGTATCTTACAGGGAGGAACAGGGTGCAGGAATACGCTATTTGTAAGTGAAAAAGATGTTCCAGGACTAGAGGGCATGGGATGAAGTTGGAGGGAAGACAATCCAGAGGAAATGTGAGGAAGAATTTCTTCACAAAACAGATGGTGGACAAGTGGAACACCCTGCCAGAGGAAGTGGTGGGGGCTAAAACAATCACGGGATTTAAGAATGCATGGACTAGACATAAAGGAATTCTGGAGTTCAGGGCTAAGGGGCAACAGACTTCTAGGAAAACGAAAAGTGAACTTACAAGCTCAAATGGCAGACTGGGTGGCCTGTAGGACCTTATCTAATGACACTGTCTATGTATCTGTGTATCTATGATCCTGCCCCCCATATATACAAACCTCTAATCTTTTCCATTCATCCCTCCCTTAACCCTAATTTTCTCATGTACTCCATCCCAGCCTTTCTTGAATCTGCTCACCATCTTCAATGACAACACCTTTTCTGGCAGTGCATTCCAATAGACCTCCACTCTCTATATGAAGAAATGCTTCCTAGCCTTTCTCCTAAGCCTCTTCTCTTCTATCTTGAGACTGTGTACCCACATGTTTTTTTTTTATTGAAATGTTTATTCACATTGCGTAGTATCAGTACAACAAAGATTTTGGGTATCATATTACATTATCATATTATACATTCAGGCTGTGCCACATGGTAAAGTCTACATACACAAGAATGACAGTTTTAGCTATTTCCAACAATATGTGAAAAGGCAGGTAATGCTTAGCTAGACATAGTCTACTATGGTATTTATGTTTAACTTGTATACTTAGTACCGATAGTGTTGCTATATCAGTAAATTAGATAGTTTGCAAAGCTGCATGTGGGCGAAAGGAGAGCAGTGCTAATGCGAAAAGATTCAAGAAGAAAGAAAGCAAAGTAAGGAAGAGAATGAGAATGAGAGTTAGACAGGGGGTAGGAGGGAGATGAGGTAAGACGAGGGGGGCAGCCCCCGGGCCAGCATATTGCATCCTACTCATCGTCACAATCCAGGCCTGCCAGTATTTACAGTACAAAATTTGGGTAGTGGTCTAATTGGTAAAGAATCCATTTTTTACATCTATAATCAAAAGCCAAAATATGGGCTTGCAACCTTGCCAATAGACATTCCAATTTATATACCTCATATATCAATTTCTTCTACTTTTCTTTAGTACGAAAGGTCTTCATAAACCATAGATTAGTAATCACCTTTTTAACTATCGATATAAGAAGTGCTGTCTGTCTGTACATGATCTTGTTGACCCTGACTCCTCTATGTGGAGCTGCTGTGAGAACATATGTAGCCATAAGGAGTTTGCTGGTTTTGTATATATTATTTATTTCCAGTTATTTTCTCTTGCCAATATTGTTTAAGGAGTCTGCAGGACCAGATTGTATGTTCTGTATCAGCTAGGGGTTGACCACAACCTCTCCAACAGTTTCCCTGCTGAGTCCTGGTAAACCTGGTCATAATAATAGGGGTTCAGAAAAAACTAATCCTGGATTTCCACCCATAATCCTTCCAATATGTAGAGGTGGAAATTTTTAGGGATGGGAAAGCACTCACCTCCCATATTTCTGGGTCTAGATTTTCTCAAAGTTCTTTGGAAAACCATTTCCTTACATAGCATCTGTTATCTGAGGAGTATTCTTTTAAGGCTCTACAGAGTTTGTTAACAAAGTGATGTTGATCATTACCCCTAAGGTAGGAGATTACCAGAGTCACCAAGCGAGGGAAGGGGTTTCTGCAGTTTTAGTTAGGGCATCCTTGTGTGACTGTAGGGGCCATCTCAAGTGGAGATAGCTGGGAAATTCAGTAGATGACAATTTATAGGTAGCTTGGAGCGATGCAAATGGAAGTATGCCAGTGGGCCTTATCAGTTGGTGTATATAAATTGAAGGTGGTAAGCTGTCCACCTTTGTAGGGATCTGACGAGTTGATTGGGAAGAAAAATCATGTCACAGGACATTAGCCTTAGATATACTCTTAAAGTCAGTGACAGACAATGTTTCAGGATATTTACAGTATCCACTGCCAACAAAGTTCTGCTGTATGCTGAGTGAACTTACTTGAGGAAAGGCAGGCAGACGGTTCCCTAATATGTATGGAGATAAAACAAATGTATCATTAAGCGTGTGCTCAGTTTGCTTCCAATGGGCCTGATAATTATGCGTGAGCCAGCAAAAAAGAATTCTGATTTGGGCTGCTTGTGCATACAGTCTCATGTTCTGTAGATTTAGCCCTCCCTTTTCCTTAAATAGTTGCAAGGAGGTGTATTTTACCCTAAGTGCCTTACCACCCCATAGAAAGTGAGAGATTAATTTATCACATGCTTGGAAATATGTTTTAGAAAGGGTAATAGGAAGGGTCTGTAAAAAAAAAAAGAGAAGCCTTGGGAGCACATTCTGCTGAATAGTTTCAACTCTGCTTCAAAATCCTAAGGGCTGCTGTGTCCAGCAAATAAATCAGCAGTCAGTTGTTGGGTGAGTGGCTCATAATTTACAAGATCTAAATGGATTAAATTAGATGGTAGCTTAATCCCTAGGTAGCACATATCCACCCTGTTCCACCAAAATGGGAAGTGATGCTTTAGTGTGAGGGAGGGAGAAAATAATTATTTTATCACCTCTGTTTTAGAGCTATTTAGTTTATATCCTGCCAGTTGTCCAAAAGTTTCTACCTGTTCTCATACTGCTAGTATAGAAGTTTTGGGGGAAGTCAGTGTTAGGAGTATAACGTTGACAAAAAGAGTTATCTGATGGGGTGTGCCCCAATAGGTAAGCCTTCAATAATGAGAAGATTTCTAATAGTTAATACTAAGGGCTCTAGATATAGGGTGAACAATAGAGGGGATAACTGGCATCCCTGCCTCGTTCTTGTCAGAAGAGGGAAAGAGTTAGAAAGGGAACTGTCTAATTTAAGATAAGCTAGAGGGGCTTGATACATGTTTTTAATTTGCAGGAAGAATTTCTCTGGAAATCCAAAATGCCTTAATTTATCCCAAAGGAATGGCCAAGCCTCCATATCGAATGCCTTCTTGGCATCCAAGCCAAGAAGAGCCAATGGTATATTTCTTTGGGTAGAATATTCTACTAGAAGCAAAATGCATAGGACTGCATTGTGAGATTGATGTTTTCTAATGAAGCCAACCTGATCTGCATCTATGAGCTGAGGAAGAAATATGTCTTCTATGCACTAGCACTGACAAAAGAGTTTATAATCATAATTTAGCTTTGAAATGGGATGGTATGGTATGATGCCGGATATCTTGGGTCCTTTCAGGGTTTGGATATTGCTAATATTTCAGCATACTGCCATAATGGGAGGGGGGTTGTTTTCCTTTTTGGTATATCATTGAAGACCACCTTCAGGGTTGTGAGGATCATTCCTCGAAATGTTTTATAAAATTTGGCAGGATAGCTATCTGGGCTAAGTGCCTCTAATGATTTCTATTGATTAATAATAGCAAGTATCTCTTCTCGAATAATCGGAACTAGTAAAGTCTGAACTTGGTGATCAGTCATTTTGGGCAGGGGTAGATTATTCAGGTACATTTCTATAAGTTGATGTGAGGGATGGATATCCTCAGTATATAGAGTTTTAAAATAGTTTGCCATAGCCTGTCTGATATCCCTTGGATGATGGAAGAGATAACCATTCTTGGTGTCAAACAAGCTTGTGACACTAGTTTTAGCTCTGGCCACCCATATGTTTCAGTTACCACTTAGCTTAAAGTGACCCTCCTAATCCACCCTATATATTCCTGTCAAGTATCTGAAGGTCTCAGACATGACCTCTCTCTCTCTGTCTCTCTCTCCTCCAGGGAGTACATTCTCAGGTCCCCCAAACTCTCCTCATATGCTTCCCCTGCTGACCCATGGTCATCTTTATTGCCCTCCTTTGGACAATCTTCAGCTGGTTAATGGCATTTTAAGTAGTAAACATCAGTACTGTACTCCATTCTCCAGATGTGTCCTCACTAACAAGCTGTACAAGGACTATGTGACATTCTCTTGCCTACTGCTGATCGCCCTGACAATGCAGCCTAAAACTTTATTTGCCCTTCCTGCTGCTTTCCTACACTGCATGAATAGCTTCAATTCACTAATGATCATCTTTTCCAGATCCTTTTCTATCTCTTTCCCAGTTAACTTGGCCCCTCACAGGCTGTAATCCATCCTGGGGTTTTGGCTCCAATATGCATAACTGTGTATTTCTTTGCTATGAAGTCAAGCTGCCAAACCCTAGACCACCTCTCGGGTTTTTCCATATTCTCCTTTAGATACTGTATAAAGATACATTGTAAATGTGGTGGGTTGAGCTTGCCAAACCCTTTAAATTAAGTTGCATGTAGGAGAATTGTGGCCGTCTCCTAATTGGTGAGCTCCCCTGTGAATCTCTTACTAGCCAGAGCACATGATACGAGCATTGAAGCAAGAGACTGGTTTCCGCATAAGCCACAGAGAAAGCAGGGCAACCTCAGCTCAGTATGGCAAGGTAAAATGTGATTTTTTTTTCCTAACCAATGAGGTGGTCACTTTGTTGTAGTGATCAGGCTTGATCATAATTCAGCTGAAAGATGAAACCAAGAACCCCTCTAACAGTCTAAAACAGATAAAATTACTGGAGCTATTTGGATAAACTGCAGGCTTTCAAACAGCAGAGTTGGGGGGGGGGCAATTGTCCATTAATTGTATGCTTTTTTTTTGTCACACATAAGGTGGACCCCTATAAATCTTATAAAGATGTATTGTAAATGTGATGGGTTGACCTTTGTAAGTTGTGAGCATCAGTACTGTACTCTGTACTTCAGATGTGTCCTCACTAATGAGCTGTACAAGGACAGTGTGACCAGCTCTCACCTACCACTGATCGCATCTGACAATGTAGCCCAACATTCTACTTGCCCTTCCTGCTGCTTTCCTGCACTGCATGGATAGCTTCAGGTCACTAATGATCATCACTCCCAGATCCTTCTCCACCTCTGTTACAGATACCTTGGGACATAGCAGGCTATACTCCATCCTGAGATTCTTGGCTCCAATTCAGTTCAGTTCAATTCCATTTTTATCAGGAAAAGACACAATTGAGTAGGCTCATTTATAGGGTGGTATGGGGAGGATGCAACATAAGGGATGATACAAAACAGCATTTCATACAAGGACAATACATTTTTAACATTACAGGAATAATTGTACTTCTGAAAAAGCTAACATCCTGATTCTAGTATTCATAAGGAGGAACCAGTACAGGGTGATTATACATTTGATAAGATAAACATCAAAGTTCTTTATTCACAGTAAGGGAACAATGCAGTTAGGATATGATAGACCCCTCACCAGATTCAGGAGGGCAATATGTAAAAAATAAGATGGAGGGGAGGGAAAATGTGTTCAAAATGAATTTAGAACATAGGTGAGGAAGTGTTGTTCAGGCCAATTACAGGTATAGGGAAAATCAAGAAGGAGCATGACAGGTATGATAAGGATAGATTATTAGGGCTGTAATGAACAGGGCATGTATGATTAGGAACATTTGCAAGGGCTGAGCAAGTCAATGAGTAAATAGCAAGGTGGGTAGGTTAGTAATATAGGGGAGAGAGGGAAACTCATGGGGATTATGGAACTGAGGACAAATGGTGGAATCAACTACAGTAGTGTCTATAAACTGCTAAGGGAGTACAACAAGTGCTAATAGGCAGTGCAAAAGGGTTTGTAAGAATTAAGGTGGAGGCTAGACATTGCAGTAACCAATTTTCTTCAGTGATTGTCTAAGCGCAGTTTTGAAGGCATTCATCCAAACAGCATGCATGAGTTTTAAGGATCTGTGCAGTGTAATCTAGAGGGTGGGGAGGACATGGCTTATGGATGAGAAGCCACGGTGAGTAAGCATCTGGGTATATCTAGCATAATATGTGAGTATCGTCTGAGTAGGTAAACTCCAGAGGTGTATTTAATAAGGTCAATGATGTATTAGGGCAACTTGTTATTAAAGGCTCCGTAGACCCAAAGAGAGGCATTTTTTATTCTTCTAATGCTAAGTGAAGTCCAACCTAATTGTTCATCGAGGGAGCAGTGCTAAGTATTAAATGGAGCTGCAATTATAAATTTTAATGCTTTGTGGTACAGAGCATCCAGCTTGGCAAGAGCAGTGGTGGAACAATGGCTATAAATAAAATCAGCGTAATCAACAAGGGAGAGAAATGTGGTCTGTACCAGTCTTATTTTGGCCTCGTAGTTAAGCAGATGCCTGATACTGAAGAAGAGACCTAGCCTTTGTTGTAGCTTTTTGGAGAGTTCCTCTATATGTGTAGTGAATTGTAGCCTAAAATTGAGCAAGACATCCAGGTATTTGAATTTCTCCACTACTTCTAGTGGTTCCCCCAAGAGGGTCTTGATCTGGAGTTTAGTATTAGTGAACTAGTACTATTTGGTTTGGCCGGAGGAGATATGAACATAATTTAGTTTTTTTTTTTTAGCACTGAGCAATAACTTTTGTTGCACAATGTTTTGTTGCAGCAAGCTGAACTCCTGCTACTGCTCTACACATGCAAGCTCAAGATGTAGACCTAGCAACACAGAGAACTGTGTCATCTGCAAAAAGATGAACACTTGCTATACTAATCTTGACATCGACATCACTGATATAGATTGTGAATTATAATGACACCAGTATTAACCTCTGAGGAACATCTCTTTGTCATGTTTTAAGGTGGCAGAGATCGCCTTAGACTTTATCCTGCTGTTTTCTACTTATCAGATTGCAAGTCAACCATTTCAGAGCTTTGTCATCCAGACCAATATCTCATACTAAGGTTCATGCTAAAGTCAACTCAGAGCTAGAGAGCCAATAAGGCCCATAATTTCTCCTGTTACTAATAATAGCTACAAATGGAACCAGATAGAATAAATTTATCAAGCCTTGATCAAATGTAGATTTAGAACTACTGGCTATCACTTTTATAGGTAGGGTATTCCATGGTTTAATTACACGAAGTGTATAGAAAAATGTCCAAGGAAGATAATTCACTTTCTTTAACTGTAGTTGAAGAGGATGTGCCCTGAAGTTATAGATTTAATTCTTAAAGCAGAAGCCTAGAAGTGTTATTAAATATGGATCATTTATGATATCAAACATGAGGGAGCAGGTCACCTCTTAAACGCCTAATATAGGGTGGCATCAGATTTAATGTGGTTAATCTGGTTTCATATGGGACATTTCCTAAACCTATTACCATCTTTGAATATCTCCTTTGAACTTTTTTTCCAATTGAGCGATGTCCTGTTTTTTAAATGGACACCACAATTGGAATGAGAAGTCCAGATGGGGGGATGACATAAGCTCTATAGAGAGGCATCAAAACCCGTCTAACCCTAAATTTAATATTTCATTTGATGGAGACCAAATGACCCAATTAGTTCGAAGGATAACCTCATTTATCTGAGTACTTGGAAGGAAGTCATCAGTTATCAAAACTCCCAAATCCTTTTCGATATCTGAAGCAATTAACACCTGATTATCTAAAGTATATACATGCCTGGGATTACTAGCACCAAAATACATGATTTTGCACTTATTATGATTTAATTTTAGCCCCCAAGTAATAATCTATTGAGACAGTTTATCAAGGTCATTTTGGATAGAGGCAATTTGGTCTAGTTTAGCACATGGTCCACCTATTTTAATGTCATCAGCATATTTGACTGTATTTGAACAACTTTGTTTTATAAAATCAGCTATGAAAAACTGAAAAAGACAGGGTCCCAAAACAGACCCCTGTGGCACCCCACTGGTAACCAGACCTCTATTGGAGAAATGATCATTAATTAACTCTTGTTGTGAACGTTGATCTAGCCAATTACCTATCCACCTAACAAGATTGAAATTGATACCAGTACAGTAAAGTTTTTGTAATAATGCCCAGTGGGATAGAGAATTGAAAGCCTTACTGAAATCAATATAGATAACATCATGTGGGAGTCTATTATCTAAATGTAAACTCGGATCTTCATAAAATCACACTAAGTTGATCAAGCAGCTCCTCCCCTTTTTAAAACCATGTTGTTCTGTATCAATCTGTTCGTGTGATGAAGTCATTAGATCTTTAATTACGCATTCCAACATTTTACTCATAGAGGAGGTGAGGCTTATAGGTCTGTAGGTTTCCAATAGATGTCTTGGACCCTTTTTATAGATAGGGACTATGTACGCAGGTTTCCACAAATGAGGCACATAGTAATGGTTCAAACAATGCTCATATAGTAAGTTGAGTGGCATAGATAAACAGTCAGCTAATAAGTACAAAAAATGACTTGGCAACATAAGTAATAACAACTCATGAGGTCTACGGTATCGAACACCTTGCTCAAGTTCAAAAATAGTGCTCTGACATGGATATTTAGAATTTAATATGACTTGCCAATAATTTGTTACCTTTGCCAGTGCTGATAAAGTACTATGTTTAGGTCTGAATCTGGATTGGAGGGGGTTTAGCATGCTTGTGGTTTCTAGGTGTTCTCTTAATTGTGAATTAACTAGTTTTTCAAGTGATTTAGAAAGTATAGGTAGAAAGGATATAGCACAGTAGCTGTTAAGATCACTTGAATGACCAGATTTAAAAAGTGGAATAACATGAAATTTTTCACTCAGTTGGGAGAGACCCTTGGGAAAGAGACAAGTTAAACAGATGGACAATGGGCAATGTCAGTAATTGGTGACCTAGAATTAGGAAGAAAGGTTCAATTAGATCTGCTCCTGTACTTTTTTACCAATGTGCATAACTTTATATTTCTTTGTTCTGAATCCAAGTTGCCAAATCCTAGACCACCTCTCAACTTTTTGCATATCCTCCCTTAAGAACTGTATCCCTTCAACTGTGTCCACCCTCCAATAGAGCTTGGTGTCGTCTGCAAATAGGGAATTTTTTTAAGTTTTTCAGCATGTTAGTAGTAGTAGTAATATATTTTATTCATCAATTGCATATTAACAAGGATTGTTTAGATGAGTCTATGTTCATTTTTAAGGGAATTCTAAGGTTACATACAAACATACAAATGTGCCTGCAGATAAAGGACTTATGGTCTATTAGGTTTGCTCAGAATCTACTGTTCCCACTTTGGTCCTCCTACCCATGTCACACATGATGCCCATCAAATACCCCCCCAACCCCTCTACCTACAATTTCCCACTCACCCAATCCCATCCTAATTTGAAGCTGTTGACTATTTGTAGGGACACCACCTGTGCTGGCAACTTGTTCCTCTTAGCTGCTACCCTCTTGGTAAAAAAGTGCCTTCTCATCTCCTTTCTAAGCTTTCCCCCTACCGGGTTCAGGCTATTGCAATGGTGGTTTTATATTTACTAGGGCTGAAGACGCCCTCAATGCTCATCCTATTTATACTCTTAAGGTACTTGAAGGTCTCAGTTATGTCCCCCCTTTCCATCCATCCTCAAGACAGTACATGTTGAGTCAGAACCCCCTGAGCCTCTCCTCATAGGTATTTCCTTGCTGACCCTTGATCATCTTTGTTGCCCTTCTCTGAACCCCCTCTAGTAAGTTGATATCCATTTTGAAATAAGACCCCCCCAAACGGCACACTGTACTCCAGCTGCAGTTTCACCAGGAACTTGTACAGTGGTACAATGATCTCAGCATTCCTGCTGGTGAATCCCCTGGCTTTGCAACCCAGCATCTGATTTGCTTTAGTCACAACTTTCCTGCATTGTGCCAAGTGCTTTATGTCACTCTTGATAATTATACCCAGGTCCTTCTCCTCCTCTGACTTGTTTACCTGCACACCACCTAGACAGTATTTCGTCACTGGATTTTTTGCCCCAAGTGCTTAACTTTGCAGTGTTTTGAAAGATGAATGGAGGACTGCATGGGTTTGAGGGCTGACATCTGACAGTATTGTGAAGGCACCAAAAGAAGGAACATTAGGTCAAGAGAGGGGTCAGGGGAGGGGGCAAAGTAGACAGGAAGCCAGCTGATGAAGGGTGGACTCTAGTAGGACCTAGAAAAAGAGGAGCAGCAGTAGGTAGGAGGGAGGATAAAACACATAGTAAGGCAAAGGGGTTAAGGGACATGTTTGCTGTACTAGCAATACATAAGAAAGAGGACACGGGAGGAGATTGCACAAGGGATAGTACTCACAAAGAAGAGGGACATTACTAGTGGAGAAATTGAGCATGGTGTGCCAGGGGGAGGGATAATACCTGGAGAGGTGAGGAGGGAGGTTGACAGTCAAACAGGAGGAGGGGAAGGGGTCTCAATTGAGGGGGGGTATTGGAGAAGACACTGGGGCACATGGTAAAAGTACCATCTTGAGTGACCCCAAAAATGAGAACTTGAGTGGTGGGGTGGTGACGGGCACAAGGAAAGAGGAGGGAGGTGTACTGGTGTTGGGGGACTCCATACTCAAGGGTATCAGATGGGGCAGCAAGGGAGAGAGGCACAGTCAGATATGGGTAGAGTCCATACCAGGATTAAAGGCAGACAAGGCAGAACAGGCAGTCCTAAGGTACATAAGGAGGGGTCAGAGGAAACCACACATTGTGGTACATGTGGGGACAAATGACCAAGGGGAGAAATGGTGGAGGTAACAAGGAAGACAATTGAGGAAGTGGAAAGGCTGTGTGAGGAGACTGGGGAGTCTTTGTCCTTCTCTGTGGTGATCCCAGTACCCTGTGCAAGCACAGTCAAAAAGGAGAGGATTAGGGAGTTGAACATGGTTGGTAGAATGGTGTTGAACTGAGGGGTATGGGGTTGTGGGCAGTTTGGGCAGTACCTGTGATAATAGCAATCTGTTTGCAATGGATGGGCTGCACCTGAGTGGGGAGGGAAAGGAAGTATTAAAGGACAGACTGGGGAGGTATACTGTGACAAAGGTGGATTTAAACTAGATGGGGAGGAGTGGCAAGTGGACAGCAGGTAAGCAGGGCTCTGATAGAGTGGAGTCACAGCTTACCCCCCAGGCTAGCAGGGAAAGACTTGGGGCAGCCGAAAAAGGAGGGAGTAGAAGGGAGGAAAATGGAGGCCAGTGAAGAGAAAGGGGTAGGATGTAGGGTGGTCTCTCTGAGTGCAAGAAGCTTAGGCAACAAATCAGCTGAGCTACAGGCACTCTTAGCAGTGAGGAGGGTGGATATTGCAACTGTAACAGAAACGTGGGCAACTGAGCACCAGGACTGGGATCTGGCAATCCTGGGATACAAATTAGACAGGAAGGACCGTAAGGAGGGGAAAAGCGTTGGGGTGACAGTCTATGTGAGGTAAGGGATCAAATGCACAAGGGATGAGGGGGATGAAAGGAGAACAGAGGCAATCTGGCTGCAACTCCAAGACTAAAGGGGTAGGAAACTAAGGTTTGAGGTGGTATATAGGCCGCCGTCCCAGTCTGAGGAGCTTGACAGGAAATAAGAGGGACAAATCAGAAAGCTTTGTAAAAAAGGGAAGGTGGTCATTGTGGGGGACTTCAACTTGGCAGTGGTTGACCAGAGCATTCTGGTCACCTCCAGTGCTAGGGAGCAAGTGCTCTTCGATTCAATACAGGACAGTCTCCTGACACAGTTGGTTAGTGTACCTATTGGGCTAAAGAACACTTCAGATCTGATATTGTCGAATGGGGAAGCAGTAAGAGAAATAAAGGTGGAGGACCCACTCGCCGACCACAATCACCAAACGGTGTGGTTTAATATCATGATGTGCGGGGAACCACAGAAATCAGTTACTCCGGTGGTAAACTTCAGGGTGGTGGACTTTTGGAGGATGCAGGAAGTACTGAAAGGGAAACTGGAAGGTATAAGGCAGGAGATGGATGCGGAGCAGAAATTGGATATTATTAAAAGGGGGATTACAGAGGCAACAGAAGCCTGCACCAAGGCATAGAGTAAGAGGAGCAGAGCAAGAAAATCATGCTGGTTCAACAGCGAGGTAGTGGAAATGGTGAGAGCAAAATGAGAGGTGCACCAGAGGTATAGGAGGACTGGGAAGGAAGTGGACAGGGAGGAGTATGCAAGATGGTCCAGGGAGGTGATCAGAAAAGTGAGAGAAGCCAAGGCCCAGAGATAGCTGAGATTAGCGCAGGGAATTAAAGGGGGGAGAAAGACTTTTTCAGAAATATCATGGAGAAAAGGAAGTGCAAGGAGACAATAGTGAGGATAAAAAGGGGTGTGGAGTGAACGGAAAAGGGGGAGGAGCAGGCAGAAGCACTGAATGAATACTTTTGCTCCGTGTTCATGGAAGAAAAGGGGGGATCACTACCACCATGGGCTGGGAGGGTGCGGACAGGGGGAGAGGAGGTGACAGATGGAAGAACTGAGGCAAGTAGAGTCCTAGAGGGACTGAAGGCACTGAAGGTAGACAAGGCATCAGGGCCAGATGGCATCCACCCCAGGGTGCAGAAGGAGATGGAGGAAGTTTTAGTGGAGTTGCTGGCAGAACTGTACAGCACCTCACTGGAGTTGGGATGTGTGCCACTGGACTGGAGGATAGCACACGTGGTACCATTACACAAGAGCAGACCAAGGGATGAACCAGGTAATTATCATCCAGTAAGTCTCACCTCCATAGTGTGAAAACTCATGGAAATGATACTAAAGGAAAGACTGGTGTCATACCTGGAGGACAATGCCCTCCTGGATGTGAGGCAGCATGGGTTTGTTTCAGGGAAGTCTTGTCAAACCAACCTGATACAATATTATGACAGGGTGACAGGTGAGCTGGATAAGGGTCATGCAGTGGATGTTCTTTATTTGGACTTCAGCAAGGCCTTTGATTCTGTGCCTCATGAGTGGCTTGGTGGGAAGCTAGCTGGTGCTGGGGTAGGGGCAAAAATAATGAACTGGATTACGAGTTGGCTGAGTGGGAGACTGCAATGGGTGGTGGTGAGAGAGGAGCTCTCGACTCCAAGGCCTGTGATGAGTGGGGGTGCACAGGAGTCTGTGTTGGGGTCAGTATTACTTGGGCTCTTCATAGCAGACATTGCACACGGGGTGGTGAGCAAGGTAAGTTTGTTCGCTGATGATGCCAAAATCAGAGCAGTGGTAGATGGAGAGGAGGAATGGAAGTAACTGCAGGGGGACCCAAGCAAGCTAAAGGAGTGGTCAGAGAGTTGGCAGATGGGGTTCAATGCAAAGAAGTGTACGGTTATACACTTTGGGTTGAAAAACCCAAAGAGAGAATACTGGTTGGGGGGAGGGTTAAGCTGGGGATCACCAAGGAGGAGGAGGAGAAGGACCCAGGGGTAATGATAACATGGTTCCTGAACAACACTGCCCAGTCCAGGAGATCAGCTGCAAAAGCAAACAATATGCTGGGGTGCATAGTGAGGGGGTTTTCGTCCAGGCAAAGAGAGGTGATCGTGCCCCTCTACAGGTTACTGGTAAGGCTGCACTTAGAGTATTGTGTTCAGTTTTGGAGGCCATACCTAAAACGTGATATCAGGCTACTGGAGGGGGAACAGAGGAGGGCAAAAAAGATGATATGTGGAGTGGAGGGGAGAGACTATGGGAGCAGGCTGGGAGGACAGAAGGGACAGGGAGGACATGATAGAGACATTCAAGTATCTTAACGGAATCAATAAGGATGGGGCAGATGGGGTCTTTAAGCTAAGGAGGGGGAGGGACACCAGGTGGCAGGGGCAATGAATAGAGGGGGGAAGATTTAGGAGGGAAATAAGGAGACACTATTCACAGAGAGTGTGGTAACAAAATGGAATGCACTACCAGAATGGGTGGTATCATGTAAATCTGTGAACAGCTTCAAAAGGGCATGGGACAGGGAACAGGGAAGAGTGGTGGTGGGGGAGGTTGGGGGTGGTAGTGGGATGATGAAGGGGAAAGGGTGGAGCAGCTACTAGTTAGGGGTGCTAGCTGTCCACTCGAGCAGACTTAAATAGACCAGGTGGTCTTTTTCTGCAGGCACATTCGTATGTTTGTACTGAACGCCAGTTGCCAAATATTGTACTACAGCACTTTTTCAACCTAGCCATGTCTTCCTTGAGTTCCTGCTTCGCATTGTCCATGTCCACCCTCCTACTGAGCTTTGTGTTATCTGTGAACAGTCACAATACAACAGAATACATATCAAACTGAACAAGTATTCAAAATACATTTCATCATAACTTACTGCAAATCTTCATCTTTTACAAATATGCATCATATAGATAGAAGATACTCTACATACTAGAGTGTAAAAATATAATATCACTCAGTTGCAGTACCTGCACTGTAACTGTTAGTACACAAAAAGGGTGGTCTAGCATATTGTCACTAGAGCTGTTCAGAATGAAACGTTCCCAGATTTGCAGAATTCTGATTAGATTGTATAGAATTCCACAAAATTGCTCAGAATTTCTTAGGAATTTTGTGGAATTAATGAAACGTATTAATCTAGTCATAACCTTACCATTTATTGAGCTAGAGATCTGACATTTTGCATGATTACTTGTCGACAGGTGTTCTAACAGCACGCCAAATGTCTTGCATTTGGATGCATTGTCTCAAAATTATAGGTGCTCAGAATCTTTCATTTTATTTTTAGTGTTAAATTTCATGAACATTGTTATTTGCATGTCACTCAGGCACTTTTGAAGCTAGATATGTGCAAATTAACATGCATAACTTTTTTTCTGTAAGGGTTATAGAATTAACTAAATATGGAAATATTTGGTTTAGAAATGTTTAAGTTATGGAACTTCAGAATCAAACTACGAAAATATTTGTAAAGTTTTGTGAAAACTCATGAATGTGTGGACGTGTGTAATGCCTCTTCTCTTGCAGGTATAGATGTAACATTTGCCTTGTCTACCCAATGTCACTTTGTCATGGTTTTTAACACAAATGGATAAACTGGTTTAGCATTTTTAAATTTACGGAAGAAGAAAACAAAAATTATTGGTAACATTTTCTCACATATTTATGGTAGCATATAGATAAGGCCTCCAGAATTATTCTTATGGAGTTTAGCTTCACAAAGCAAATGTAACTACTTTATCTGATAATCTGAGCTAACCTTTGTGCAGTCTTGACGTTCCTCTCTGGGTGACAATTCCCCCACCCACCCACTTTTCGCTCTTAGCTTTTCCAGATAGACTTAATGGAATTACTAACCCTGCTGATAACATCTTTGTTCTGTACAGTAACACAATCCATAAAACGAGAGTCACTGCCTCCTTTTTTCTATTAACCTATCTTGTTGGCATATCCAGAATTCTTTCTTCCTGGTGCCCTAAATATTTTCTTCCCCCTACATCTTTCTGAGAACCTCTAAGTCTCAGACTTGCAAGGATGTCAAGTTCCCTAGATAATCAATTTACTAGGTGTGATTCTTATATATCTCACATTCAGGCTGAAATTGTTGAGGAGGGGTCCACTATTGTGGTGCTACCCAGTTAATTTGTTCATTTCTTGTTGAAACTGTATATCTTACTCCTGCAACAGGTGACCCCCTTCCCCTGTAGTAGATGCCTTTCTAACCCCCATTCTTGAATTTGAATTCCCCAGACTTCATGTCCCATGACAAACCAAGACATGCCTTGCCCCAGAATGCCCTCTAACTTGCCAGTAAAATTAGACCCTTCCTCTTTTAACAGAATGGTACACAATTTTAACTTATCTAATTGATGTCACTGTCATTCCTCAAAGACCTCAGAACAATGAAGGCCTTGAAGAAGATCTCTCCAATATCTTTCACCTTAAGAACCTCTCTCATTGATAACTGACATCTTCATCTCCTCAGGACTTGTAATTTCTATTGTAATGTGCATAACAGTCAACTAATCCCATTACATGCAGTGCTTAACTATGGACCACATAGATACATACATAGATACATAGATACATAGACAGTGTCAGCAGATAAGGGCCTATGGCCCACCCAGTCTGCCCATTTAAGTTTGTAAGTTCAGTTTATGTTTTCCAGGAAGTCTGTTGCCCCTTCCCCCCTACCTCCAGAATTCCTTTATGTCTATCCCATACATTCTTAAATCCCGTGATTGTTTCAGCCCCCACCACTTCCTCTGGCAGGGTGTTCCACTTGTCCACCACCCGTTCTGTGAAGAAATTCTTCCTCACGCTTCCTCTGAATCGCCTCCCTCCAACTTCATCCCATGCCCTCTAGTCCTGGAACATCTTTTTGCTTAAAAATAGTGCATTCCTGCACCCTGTTCCTCCCTGTAAGATACTTGTATGTCTCTATCATATCCCTCTCTCCTCCTCTCCTCCAGGGAGTACATGTTCAGTGCCTTCAACCTGTCCTCATAGGACTTGTGATGCAATCCATGCACCATCTTTGTTGCCCTCCTCTGAACCTTCTCTACCCTGTCTATGTCCTTACGTAGGTAAGGTCTCCAGAACTGCACAGTGTACTCCAGGTGCGGCCTCACTAGTGTCTTGTATAGTGGAATTATGACCTCTCTTTTCCTGCTGGTGATGCCCTTGCCTATGCATCCCAGCATCCTATTTGCTTTACCTGCTGCCTTGTCGCACTGTTTCCCTGCCTTGAGGTCATCAGAGATGATAACTCCAAGATCCCTTTCCTGCTTGGTGCATGCTATATCCTCACCCCCAACTGATATATTGTGCCAGGGTTTTTGTGCCCCATATGCATTATCTTGCACTTCCTTGCATTGAATTTCAACTGCCAAACCCCTGACCATTCTTCAAGTTTCTGCAGGTCCCTTCTCATTCTGTCTACACCCTCTGGTGTGTCTACTCTGTTACAGAGCTTTGTGTCATGACATTGACCTGCACTGCACTGCACTGCACTGCAGGCAGGCAAATCACCTTGCAAGCATTAGCATAAAGGTCTTAAAGTGCCCCTCCAGCCATCTTGTTATGTTTAAAGTGGAGTCACCACATGAATCAAATCTTAATATTACTCTCACTAGCCTTTCACTTTCTCCTGCATGGCAAGTCAGGTGTATGACTGGGAAATATTCACAAATAAGATGTTGATATAATTTTCATTAAATTCTACTTTTTTTCATAAAGACTCATAGAATTTGACTTTAAGTACAGAAGCAGTGTTTATCAGCTTATAATACGGATATCCTTTAAGCAAGCAATTATTAAAATTGACACACAAACAAAGGGCCCAATTCCAGAAGGCATGTCGCAAGTCTCCACTAAAGGTGACTTGTGACATGTGTGACATTAACCCTGTGCTCAGTTACAGTACTGTCAGGGTTCCCACCACTACATACTGTGAGTTGTGACCCCAAAGTGGTGCAACAAAGGAAGGCTGCACTTGAACAGGGCGCCGTAAGCTGCAGACATGCCCACTGACGGGGCGCAGCCACCCCCCCAAGCCCCAAGACGAGCCTGTAAGACCTTATGGGCCATGCATGGGGGGCTGGCAGCATTATTCAACCAATGGGGGGCTTGGCACTGCACCACATTACCTGAGATCAGGCCAGGGCACCACCAAGATTGCCAGGGATCGGTGTCGGGTGGGGTGGTCCTATAATGCAATATGGGGGGGTGTTCTACTGCCTTGTGTGGGGTTGGCGCTGGGTGGGGGGCATCAAGTTCTTGGGCATGGCAGCCAGCAGAGTATGGGTTCACCAAGTTATTGCTGGTCTAACTGTACTTTGCTGGATGTCCTTCCCGGGACCTTTTTGAATAGCAATTTAGGGTTACAGCAGCCACCCTTTTGGAATACAGTGCATATGCTGCCATAACCCCCCTTCAGACATGCCACTGTGCAACCAGGTGGCATAAGTTCACCTGGACACAGGCAGCCTGTGACATGTTGCAGGCTGCCTTTGGAATACCGAATCATGGCACACATGGCGCAAAGTGCTACTTGCACCATTTGCTTTGCCGTAAGACACTTTGTGCCATACATATCTGTTCTGGAATTGGGCCCACAGTCTCCTTTTAAGGTTTAAGAGCCTGTCAAATTTAATGCCATTGCATTCTCCAGTTTTAAAGTTTCAGGGGTTTTTACTGTACACTTGCAGTTTATATACTTGTGAGATTCAATTTAAAATCTTCTGAAAGTTTGACTTCTTTTAATTCAGCCCCCTGTAAAGCTATACATTTGAATGATGTCAAACTTGACTAAGTGTATAGTAGTTTAAATGTTTAGAATTTGATTACATTTGGATATGTTATTTTAAAATTAGATGACAATAACTGAAATTAAAATGCTGGCAACATGTTTGGCAGCCTATAAGTTAGTCCCTTATTAAGCTAGAAATCTGAAACAAGGTTCATATGTTAACATAATAAAAACCTGTATACTTACAAAATGTTATAACATTTCAGTTCATGTTTGCAAAATTACGCTATGACTAAAATCTAAATTTTGTCAAAATGTTTTTCTATCTGCAACACAGCACCCTGTAAAGCTTGAGAATTAAAACTTACTGCATGCATCCATGTTTCACTGTTCTCTAAGTATTTAAACTGTGAAACCATCTGGATAAGAACATTTTAAAATTCAATGGAAATAACTGACAATTACATTTTTATTAAATCTGTGGTGACCCATAACTGAGACCTCTTTCAGTCTAGGACTCTGCAGTTTGGTGCACATATGTATGCCATTAGTACCGATACAGGTGCCAACTTTGGAATCATTTGGATACATACAGTATTTTAAAACTAGATCACAAATAAATAAAATTTATAATTTTGCCAAATTCTGTTAAATTTTCAAGTAAATTCCATGAAATTCCATGGAACTGGAATGGTAATTCCATGGGAATTCAATGGTGTTGCACTGAAAAGGACAGTACCCTCAAAAATCTGGTGCATACCTAACGTTTCAGCCACAAAGTAAGCAAAGTGTTGCAGATGCATTAGAATGTTTAAAAACTGCAGGTACACATTGAGGCACATTTTGCAGGAGGCAGCTGCAGCACAATAACTATCTCAATTCCTGTGGCACTTGCTCTGTAAATCCAGACTTTTAAATTAGTTTAAACAATACAATTGTACATGCAGATGTTTCCAACATCAGGACTTCAGCTCTTCAAAATGGAGCTCAGGACCGACCCATCAGACAGCGAGCCTGCCAGCTGCAGCAGCACAGACTTGCACTTCCCCTGCTCCCAAACAGAGCTTATGATCTGACCCACCAGCCAGTGAGCCTGCTAGCTGCAGCAGCACAGACTTGCACTTCCCCTGTTCCTAAACGGGGCTCAGGACTCGGCCCACCAGCCAGTGAGTCTGCCAGCTGCAGCAGCACATACTTGCACTTCCCCTGCTCCTAAACGGGGCTCAGGACCTGACCCACCAGCCAGTGAGCCTACCAGATGCAGCAGCACAGACTTGCACTTCCCCTGCTCCCAAACAGAGCTCATGATCTGACTTACCAGCCAGCAAGCCTGCCAGCTGCTGCAGCAGCACAGACTTGTACTTCCCCATCTCCTAAATGGGGCTCAGGACCTGACCCACCAGCCAGCAAGCCTGCTAGCTGCAGTAGAACAGACTTACACTTCCCTTTCTCCCAAACAGAGCTCATGATCTGACCCACCAGCCAGTGAGCCTACCAGCTGTAGCAGCACAGACTTGTACTTCCCCTGCTCCTAAACGGGGCTCAGGACCCAACCCACCAGCCAGTGAGCCTGCCAGCTGCAGCAGCACAGGCTTGCACTCCCCCTGCTCCCAAACAAAGCTCAAGACCAGACCCACCAGCCAGCAAGCCTGACAGTTACAGCAGGAAAGGCTTGTACTCCCCCTGCTCCCAAACAGAGCTCATCACTCAACCCACCAGAAAGCGAGCCAGCCAGATGCAGCAGCACAGGTAGACATTGTGAAAAATGCTTTTAACTGCTCTCCCTCTTGCTGTATTATTCTGTCTGGCTCTAAAGCATTCTGTGCCTTTAATTTGATTTTCTGCCAGCTAACACAAAGTGACAGAAATATATTCATGATAAGATACTGTTTTTACCATTCCTCGGAGTGTATTGTGAACTGTGCCTTAAGACCACTGGTTGCTGTCCTCTTTCTCCATCTTGTCCTCCTGCCATTCTGCGCATGTGCAGTACATCCTTCCCCTTCCCTCTTCTTCTTTGTTCTGCTTCCCATTCCTGTCTCTGTGGCCATGGTTTCTACATTGAACACACGTTTATACAAACTGACAACGGTCCCCATTATCCACAGACTTGCACTCCCCTACTCCCAAACAGAGCTCAAGATCTGATGCACCATCTGGCAAGCCTGCCAGCTGCAGCAGCACAGGTAGACACCATGTACCTGTGTTAGCCTGTTGGCACTGTTTGTTGCTGTCCCTGCTCTCCCCCCACCCCCCACTCTGGTTCATCCCTTTATTTATAGTTCACAGGTACCTTGTGACCTATCATGTGACCAGGCCTGCCAGATTTTATCTTCCTACTTTCCCTAAAGCATTCCACAACTAGTGACCATTAGGAGTCACTGCTGAGCCCTCCATATCTCCCACACACTAGCACAGCACAGCACTTCTGTTACCTTGCCTCAACCTATTTCTCAGCCCTACACCTCCTGCACTTCTGCTCTCCCTTCTTACTCTTGAGGTGGCACCTGAGCCACTGTGCCACTGCAGCAGTCACAATTTCAAGTGGCTTTTTGACTCACTTAACTCCTTGACACCCAGTGTACCCCTGTTGCTCTCCACTTCCTTCACTGCCCTGTTCCGCAACCCTTATCTTTCAACCTTATCTGGTAAGATTATACCTCTTTAACCTAAGTCCATACAGTCAACCCTATACTGTTGCACCCCTCCCCCCAACATACTACATCTCTTTACCTGTTGCGGTATAGTCACAAGTAAACACAAAAATGAGGCCCCCTAGCTACTTGACAATACTCGCCTTTCTCTTTTAAGCAATGCACACTTGCCATGATACTTCTACCTCCAAAACATATGTCCCACTCACGCACCTAAAAGAGAAGACACAGGGCACTGACTCCACAAGCGCCTCACTCAACAATGCCACTAGACCCGCTTCACTAGTCACCTGCTCAACCCACTACCCTCAAACACTGTCTTACCCTTTCCTTCAGCTTCTCACCTCCCCACTTTTCAACTCTAAGCTGAGAAAATCCTCTGGTCAAAGACAACATACTCCACGTATGCACCTCAGACATTATCTACTTACAAATTCCCTGCTTCTCCTCCTCCATATGTCTGGTGCAGTTCATGCTAACCTGGGCCCCCTACATGAGCCACAATGCCATAACAGGAGTAACATTCCCTAAAACTAGCCACCATTAACATCAGAAGCCTGTTGCCCACACTTAACAACTGCAAGTTTGGGTTACACAGCACAATTCAGATGTGCTTTCCATTAATGCAGAAAGAGCTGTTTTCACTCTTGCCACATCAGCAGCCTAAGATCTGCACAGGAGCCACAATTGGAGGCAACAGAAGTGGAGGGACACATCGACGGCAGCAGAGGAGGAGGAGGGCCGCATTGGCGGTAGCAACTGCAGCATAAGTGGCCATATCAGCAGTCATAGGAGGAGGAAGGCTGCAGTTGGTGGTGGAGCGAAGGGCCAGATCCACGAAAGCAGAAAAAAGGACTGTCCTAGCTCTCTTCCCCCCTTCAGCCAATAGGGGGGCAGGATCGGAAAGGAGCCACATTTTAACTGTGGCTCACCTGCTCACCTGCATCACAAGAAGTCAACCCAGAAGCAGCTGTTTTCACTCTTGCTTGTTGTTTTCTCCTTCCCATCTGCCCCTCTCCACCCCCTGAATTAAATGGACTGGCTAATCACACCCAGACATGATTAGTTACTTGGGAGCAGGAGGAGGAGCAACACATCTGGGAGGTGGTAGGAATCACAAAGGAAGCCTCGCCAGCTGCAGGAGGGGATGCCATGTCTAGAGGAACACTGGCACTGAAGGTACTGTGTGTGCACTGTAACTAAATGAAAGTACTGGGACATTATGTGTAGCATAAATGGGCTTTGTACACATCATCAAATAGAGGGGGAGGATTGGGGCTCATAGGAAAGCCTCTTTTAGGCTGCATGGGTAGAACAAAATAGCATATGGGCTCACTAAATGCTCAGTGACTGATACTATAAAGGTACTGAAAGAGGGGCTATACATGTTTATGTCCTAATTTCCACTACTGCTGAGGGGCTTGTGGGAATGTCTCTTCAAGGCTGCAGGGGTTGGATGAAATAACACACAGGCTCACTAAATGCTTGGTGAAGAGTAGGAGGAGGAGGAGGAGTAAAATTCACATACATATTCCCTAAATGCTCAGTGGCTGATACTGTAAAGGTAAGAAAGGGACTTTACTTGTTTGGTGTCACTGTTAAAAAGTCTGATGCCGAGGTATGTCAGACAAGAATGAAGGTGCTAGATTTCAGGCATGCAGACTTTCAGAAAATGGTGGAAAGTGTTCATCAAGCACTATTTGGGGTGGAAAACTAAGGGGGTAGAGGAAATGTGGGGTAAAATACAGGGGGCAATAGTGGAGGCCACTAGCCTCTATGTCAAGAAGGTAACTAAAAATAGGAAATGGAGGAAGCCCCTTTGGTTCAATAAGGAGGTGACAGCGAAGGTCAGGGGACAGAGAAAGGTGTTTAGGAGGTATAAGGTGACACAGAGGGAGGAGGAGAGGGCTTTATACCAGGAGAAGCAGAGGGAAGCAGGTAGGAAGGACAGGAGGGCAAAGGCAAGAACGGAAGATAAAATAACCAACACAGACAAGGTGGGGGATAAAACCTTCTTCCTGTTTGTGAGCAAAAGCAGAAGGTCAATGGCAGGGATAATCAGGCTGAAAAATGGGAAAGGGAAGTTGGTGGAGGAGGACTGTGGGAAGGCGGAAATACTCAATAGCTACTTTTGCTCAGTGTTCATGGTTGAAAAGGAAGGGGAGATCAAGAAAATCAGGGAACATGAGGTGATGGAAGGGGGGGTTGACTTCAGTCCATTCTAGTATGAGGAGGTCCTGAGGGAGCTTGAGGATTTCAAGGTGGATAAGGCAATGGGCCAGATGCAGTGTCAGAGGCAGCATGGATTCACAGCGGGAAGGTCATGCCAGACAAATCTGATAGATTTCTTTGACTGGGTGACCAAAGTAGTAGATCAGGGAGGGGCTGTGGACATGGCCTACCTAGACTTTAGCAAGGCATTTGACACAGTCCCAAACAAAAGATTAATATACAAGTTAGCCAGCCTGGGAGTGGGTCCCAAGATGACAGCCTGGAAAGAATTGGCTGGAGAATAGGACACAGAGAGTAATAGTAAATGGAGTCCTTCTGAAAAAGGGGGGTTAGCAGGGTACCACAGGGTTCAGTATAGATCTGTCCTCTTCAATGTCTCTTCATGCTTACATTGCAGAGGACTAGAAGGAAAGTATGTCTCTTTGCAGATGACACAAAGATCTGCAACAGAGTTGCTGCACAAGGTGGGGTGGAAAGGATGAGAAGGGACTTGGCAAGGTTAGAGGAATGGTCAAATGTATGGCAGCTTAGATTCAATGCTAAGAAGTGCAGGTATGCACCTGGGAAACAAAACCCAGGGAAGAGTACACAATGGGGTGAGATACTAACAACAACAAAATGGAAAGGGACCTGGGGGTAGTCATATCAGATGACCTAAAGGTGGGCAAGCAATGTGAGAAGGCAGCAAGGAGGTTGGGGATACTGGGATGCATAGGGAGAGGCATCACCAGCAGAAAACAAGTTATTATCCCTCTGTACAGACAGCTGGTGAGACCACATCTGAGTACTCTGCAGTTCTGGAGACCCAATCTCCGAAAGACATAGACAGGATGGAAGCTGTCCAGAGGAGGGTAATACAAAATGGTGCAGGGTCTGCACCAGAAGACATATGGAAGGGAGACTTAATGAGCTTAATATGTATAGCCTCAAGGAAAGGAGGGGAGGGGGGACATGATAGAAACTTTCAAGTACTCAAGGAATCAACAAAGTCCAAGAGGGTAGCATCTTTCAAAAAGAGGTGTAAGAACAAGGGGCACAATTTGAAGATAGAAGGGGGGCAGCCTGAGGTAATTTACAAGTATTTTCAGAGAGGGTTGTGGATGCATGGAACAGCCTTCCAGAGGAGGTTGTGAGTCAAAACAGTGGTTGAATCTAGCATGCATGGGACAGTCATAAGGCAATTCTAGGGGGTGGGGGTATGAAGAAGTAGGCTGCTGGTTAACTAGGATCTGCAGCTTATCCATCAGGTAGGGAAATGGGCAGACTGGGTGGGCCAAGCGGTCCTTATCTGCCGTCAAATTCTATGTTTCTATGTTTCTATGTTGGTGAACTCCAGGGTGCTGAGGGAGCTCAGTAAAGTGCTAGCAGAACCTCTGACCAGCCTCTTCAACAGGTCCCTGGAGATGGGAGAGATTTCTGTTGACTAGAGAAGGGCAGAGGTGGTCACCCTTCATAAGAGGGGGGGTACAAGGAGGAGCCAGTCAACTACAGGCCGGTGAGTTTAACATCAGTGGTGGGTAAGCTCATGGAGAAACTACTCAAGAAAAGAATCTCAAGCTACCTGGAGACCAATTACCTTCTGGATTGGTGGCAATGCAGTTTCACTGAAGGAAGGTCATGTCAAATGAACCTGATAGAGTTCTTTGACTGGGTCGCCAGGGTACTAGGTAGGAGGGATCTTTAGACATTGAGTATCTTGACTTCAATAAGGCGTTTGATTCTGTGCTGTGCAGGAGACTACTGCACAAAATGAGATGCTTTGGCTGAGTCTGCTAATAGTTAGGTAGGTACAAAACTGGCTGGGGGCAGAAGGCAGAAGGTAATTGTTAATGGGGTACCATCAGGGGAAGGTAGGGTCACCAGTGGGTACCTCAGGGGTCAGTACTGGTGCCACTCCTTTTCAATATATTTATAAGGGACAAAGTGGAAGGGCTAGAGGGAAGAGTGTGTCTATTCATGGATGACACGAAGGTCTGCAATAGAGTAGATATTCCTGAGGGGGCTCAGAGCATGTGCAGGGATCTGGAGAAGCTGGAGAGATGATCCAGGGAATGGCAATTGACCTTTATCACCAAAAAATGCAAACTCATGCATTTAGGCAAAAATAATCAGCTTACAAAATATGGTATGGGAGGGCAAGCCCTAGAGGTTACCGAGCTGAAAAGAGGCCTTGCCATATACATTTCACAGGACCTGAAAGTTGGAAAGCAATGTGTGAAGGCGGTGGCAAGAGCCAGAACAATGCTGGGTTGTATCAGCAGGGGAATAACTAGCAGGAGGAAGGAGGTCATAACGCCCTTGTACAGGCAGCTTGTCAGGCCACGCCTTGAGTACAGAGTCTAGTTTTAGAGGCCATACCTTATTAAGGATGTGGAGAGGGTGGAGCATGTCCAGAAATGGGCGACAGAAATGGTAGAGGGACTCGGGCATCTGTCATACAATGAATGGTTGATGGACCTCAACATGTACTCCCTCAAACAGAAGAGGGAAAGGGGGGACATGATTGATACCTTGAAGTATATCAAGGGTTTCAACAAGGTACCAGCAGGGGATATCTTCCGGATATAGGAAAAATCAAAAACAAGGGGACACGATATACAGATAGTAAGGGGGAGATTCAGGGGGAATATCAAAAAATTATACTATATAAAGAGGGTGGTGGACAGTTGGAACAGACTCCCAGGAGAGGTGGTGGAGGCAGGAACTGTGGGGGGTTTCAAGAGATTGTGGGACAGACACAAGGGACTGGTTGTTCTTGGGGGGGGCAGAAGGGAAGTCCTAGAAGTTTGCTAGGCATACTGGGCAGTATGTTTCTATGTTTCTATGTTTATGTTCTAGTTTCCACGACTGCTGAGGGGCTGAGCCAAAAAGTATGGCATTTATCTGCCTTCAGGCTTTAGTTTTAGTGGCTGAGAATTTATTTATTTTATTTATTTATTACATTTTGGTGACCGGGTAGGCCCACTGAGCCCTGAAGGTCCCTTTTCCAGGGGTGACCCAGGATAACAATACAAGTTATAAGAATGAACAAGGACATAAGCAACATTTGAGGCATTGTGAGTTACAGCATGAGGTGGTTACAGTAAAGAAAAATAGTGGATACGGGCATGGTTACAGGCATGGTAAAAGAAAAGCAGTGGATGCAGGCATGGGTACAGGCATGGTTATCATCATGACATATAAGCAATTGGTAGCACTTTGCATGTAGTTTATTCAGGGGTTACACGTGGCCTCTGGCAAGCAGTCTGTATAAGGCAGGTAGTAGGAAGGTAAAGCTAGGAGACGGGAGTTGGAGAGGAGGAGAGTACCTTAGGAGCTTTAAGTGCCATGACAGTGGCATGCGCTTGAGATCAGCAGATGGGACTTAAGCCTGGTGCAGAAGTTCATGAGTGAGGAGGAGGCCTGGACCTGGGGAGGGAGCTTGTTCCATTTGCAGGCTGCTTGGGAGGAAAAGGATCTTCCGCCAGCATTTGTCCTTATGCTAAGGACTTCTAATAGTGTTCTATCTGAGGTCCTTAGGTTCCTTGGGTTGTGTTTGAGGGTTATGGTCCCGGCAATGCTGGGTGGAGCATGGGGTTTGAGAAGCTTGTAGGCCTGGACAAGCAAGGGGTGTTGGAGGCTGGTGACCAATGTGGGCCAACGAAGATTGGCCAAAGTGTCACAGTGGTGATGTCTCGAGTGGTCTAAGGTTGCGAAATGAGCTATTTTATTATATATGGTTTGCATCCTGGTAATCTCTTGTTTAGCCATGCCCTGTATAATAGGGGCCGCAAGGTCAGGTTGGGTAGAAGGACGCTGGTAGCTAAAGAGCACCTGGCTTCAGGGATGAGTTGGTCCCTGAGTCAGTACAGGGTGTCAAGTTCCCGATGTAGGGTCCTGGTGACCTGGTTCACATATTCTGTGTATGTGATATTCTGATCCAACGTGAGGCCTAAGTATTTAAGGGAGGGGACTACGTTAATGGCTTTACCAGAGAGTGAGGTTAAGGAGAGGGATGAGGACCTGTCAAATCCCAGGGATCTTGGCCCGAATAGCATTGCCTTGGTCTTGTCGGCATTTAGTACCATTCTGTTCTTACATAGCCAAGTCTCTAGTGAAGTGAGATCCTTTTGGAGTAGAGGGCCTAGGGAAACCACGTCACGCAGGGGTTGGAAGATAACAGTATCACTGTAGCATATTGCACAACGAGCTCTCTCCCATGAGTGGCACAGGTCATTGGTAAACAAGGAAAACAGAGGGGCCCAGAATTGAGCCCTGAGGTACACCCTGGTTTAGGGTAGTGGGTCAGACATGGTCCCTTTCCATGAGTCCTCTGTGCCCTGCCTGATAAGTAGCTCTCAACTACTTCAGGGCATGATTGTTCAGACTCATATTTTGCAGCTTCTGTAGCAGCAAGTTGTGGCCCATGAGTTCGAATGCCTTGGATAAGTCTATAAAGACTGCACCAGTGGGTATCCCTTTATCCATTGCCCTGAGAACTTCATCCGTGAAGTTAATGAGGGCAGTGTCAGTACCATGGTTTGTTCTAAATCCATGTTGGGAGGGGGCAAGGAGCTGATGAGCTTCCCGGTAGTCCCTGAGTTGATTGCAGATGACTCTTTCTTGCACCTTACCTTAGCAAGTGAGCAGAGGAGGGAGATGGGCCTGCAGTTATTGAGTTTTTCCCTGAGCCCTCCTTTGTGAATAGGGACAACACTGGCATGTTTCCATGGGTCAGGGACTGCTCCTTCCCTCAGTGATTGATTGAGGAGCATGGTTATAGGCCAGGCTAAGGAGGTAGCGCCTGCCTTGAGTAGCCGAAGGTTGATACCGTCTGGTCCCGCTGACCCTTTTAGTTTCAGGTTCCTTAGGAGGTTTAGTGCTTCAGTGCATTTAGCCAGTCTCAGGTGAAATAGGGGTCTTTGCATGTGAGGTGGTTCATCTGAGGTGGGGGAAGAGTCTGGGGAGACAGGCAGGTCTTGTAGACCTCGAGGTCTGAGAAGTGCCTGTTAAGGGCAGCCAATATTTGAGAAGGGTCAGTTGTGAGCTGACCGTTAATCTCCATGGGACAGGACTCAGGCTTTTTGCTGCCCTTGATCAGGTCATTGATATGATTCCAGAATTGCTTGGGATTGCCCAGGCTGGTTTTCTAGAGGTGTGTTAAGTAATCGCTCTTAGCAAGTTTTATGGCTCTCTTGGCTTTGTTCCTCAGAGCTTTGTATTCAGCGAGATCTGCTGGGAGGGAGGAGAGCCTAAACTTTTTCCAGGCTTTTTCCCCGAGTAGCCATTAGGGCTTTGAGGGAGGGAGAGCTCCACTTGTAGCAGCTGCCTTTAGCCCTCATTCTCTTCATTTGAGCAAAGAGGTTGGCCGCTGTGGTTAGTTCATCCTGGAAGTATTGCACAGCCTCAGTAAGAGTAGGGAGAAGATTTATGGGGTTCTAATCCAGAATACCTAGGTAGCGATTGTATTATAGTTCAGAGAACTTGGAGAAGTCACGGATGGAGAGAATTCTAGGTTGGACCTTGGGTGGTTTGTTTTTCCATATACCGAAGATTGGGGAATGGTCACTCAGGGAGTCTGCCATTGTGCCCGCACTCTGTATATTAGTGGGGTTAGACACCAGAGCCCAGTCAAGGGTGGTGTGGTTCCCAGTTTTGTAATTAATTCTGGTTGGTTCAGAGATCACCTGCATCAGACCTGCTTCATGGTAAGTGACTTCGAGGCATGACCAGGGTCCTGGGCCCAGTTAATGTTGAAGTCGCCAGGATTAGTTGTCTCATTGTTATCTTGATACAGTTATCATTTGGATGGCTTCAAGGCATTTGAGGGCTGATTTTGTGGGTGGTAGACGCAGCCAATTGTTAGTTGTTTGCGGCCTAGGTTATCCGGATGTATATGCTCTCTCCTCAGCAGTAGGATTAGTCTGCAGGGTAGAGGTGACACAGAGAGGTCATCCTTAGCATAGATTAGGACTCCACCCCTTTTGGTTTTTCTGTCATTAGTGAGTTATTGTAGCCCACGACCTGAATCTTGTGGTCATGGGTGTAGGCTTTTAGCCAGGTTTCGGAGATGGCTAGTAAGTCCAGTTAGTAGAGGTCCAACCAGGCCTGGACTTCGTGTATTTTTGGTATAAGATTACATATGTTCATATGTGCTATCGTCATACCCTTGGTGGCTGCCCATTGTTGGTCCTGGGGGGATGCTACCAAGGTATTGGGTACATATGGGCCAGGGTTAGGTTGGATATCACCATAAAGGAGAAGTAGCAAGACTAGTAACCTGAGCAGTTTAGTGCTAGGTATTGAGATGAGGTGTCTTCGATGTGTCCTTCTCATATAGTAAAGCAGGTCATAGCATACACCTTTTATGATCTCATGCTCTGTTAAGAGACTAGATATACTTGAGATAGGGTAGCTGCTAAGGAAGTCGTGGGGATATTATGCAGATTGCTCACTGGTTCTGGGGAATGGGTTCACGAGCCTGTCCACCCAGAGTAGGGTCAGTGAGTAGATTATGGCACGTAGTACACCCCTATTGGGGGAGGGATACTTGGGTTCCTAGCACATCAAGGAGGGTGGAAGGAAGCATATACTAAGTAAGGCATTATTATTGGATGATATCAGTGAAGCGTAGGTAAGAATAGGGTGCTCAGAGTCTATCTGACTTGAGTCTGAAGGGTGGATGGCAGACACTGAGGGCTTCCTGTTTTCAGCTGCAGAGCTGTCGCACAGGCAGTTTTAAGGAAGTTGTCAGCCTGTTCAGTGAAGCTTAGGGGAACCTCAAACTACAAACTCCCCTTGTAGCAGCACCGGGAAAGAAGTAGAATGATAATGCAGGCCATATTGTCCATGATTGAGTACAGTGATTTGTGTAGAAAGACCATTTGATCTGAAGTTGCAACTCTAACTGGTGCATATGTGATAACATGGGTCAACATGAATGCATTAAAATGGGGTAAGGGGAGGGGGGCATGTCTCTGAGTGGAATGGGAGGGGAACGCCAAGTAAAGACCCAAAATGGGGCAGCGCAATGAGGCATTAGCACTCCTGGAGGGGGAGAGGGGCTATGGCACATGGGTGGAAGGAAGGCAGAATAGTGGGATGCAATGGATGTGGGGCTGCCATGTTAATGAATACACTGTGGAGGTTGGGATGCTGTCCAATACGTATCGGACTACAGAATTTAGAAGCAGAGGTAAGCATTCTAAGGAATGAAGTGGCATGCTGGTGAAGGGACATGGGTTCAAGGGCAGGGAGACACACCTATAATGGCAGCTGGGTGAGGGGGGACTCTGCCAGGGGAGGATAGAGGGGCATAGGATCAGCAGGGGCTCTGGGAGGAAAAAGCAGGATGGGGGTCAAAGGGATAGAGGGCCTAGATGGGATGGGGAGGAAACTAGCTGGCAGACACTGGGAATTACTGGTATGGGGACACCATGGACCAGAGAAAAGGCGGACTCCTCACCAGTGAGGGGAGGGAGAGTACTAGAGGGGGAAGGAGAGGGAATATCACAGGGTGTCTTACGGTTTCAAACAGGTACTCCCCATTAGTGGGCACCACGGAGGAAAGGATCCCATAGGAAGCAAGGGGCATAGCGGATAGAAGCTTGAAGGAGACTTTGAGTGACAGAGAGGAGGGGGATAAGAACAAGAGTACCAAGACTGGCAAAAGCAAGGGAAAGCATGGAGGAGGAGTGGTCAACAGTGATGTTAATACAGGGGAAAGGTAGGAAGGGGGAGCAGCTCATGGTGAAAGATCAGGTGGCACAGGAAGAGCAGAGGGGTAGTGAAGGGGAGCTTAGGAAGATGGAGGGATTAAAGGGAGGAGAGAGGGAGCTCAGAAGAACACTGGAGACTCAAGGAAGCTCTGGCTTTGGGGAGCATACCATGACAGGGACAAATGGGGCTATTTGTTCATTGAAGGTATCTGAAAACAGGGAAGTGGCAGGGAAAAGGGGACAAATTGTTCAATGATGGGGGAAGGGGAGAGAGTGGTGGTAGTGAAAGCCAAAAAGATGGGAGAGGGAGAAGTGGCTACAGAAGAAGGGGTCAGAGGACAAGGAGAAGAATTGGTAAAGGTAGATGAGGGGATCATGAAGTAAAAATGGGACCAGTAACTCGGAGGAGAGGAACTGTAATACAGACTAAGCAGGCAGATAATGGGGGTAGCATTTTGATTATAGGTGAATCTATCATAAAAGGAATCAAGTTGGGGAGATAGTGTTGTCTGGGTGGCATGCTTACCAGGAATGACAGCACTAGAGGTGATACACCATATTACCTCATGGGGACAGCAACAGGATGAGAAATCACACCTGGTTTTCCATCTGGAGACAAATGACTTGGCAAGAAACAGTCTAATGGAGACACAGGCAAGATTTAAAGCACTTGCCAGGTTTTGTGGCAGCCTGTGGTACAAAGCCACAGCCTTTTTGGAGGTGTTACCAGTACCGAGAGATAGCATGGAAAAGAAGCTAAGGGACAAAGAGTTCATTGAATGGCTAGCAAGATGGTGTGGATAGATGGGGTATGGATTAGTAGGGTACTTAGGGGCCATATGGGAGGACGAGAGTCTCTGTGCCCCAGACAGGCTGCACTTAAACAGGGAAGGTGCAGTTGTACTGAAATGTACACTGGGGAAGTACATAGAGAAAACACATAATTTAAACTAAATAGGTGAGGTAGGATTAAAGATGCACCAGACATCAAAAGAATGGGAGCTTTTAGGCCCCACTGTGACAAGGTAAGCATATCGGTTCCACACACCAGTAGTCATCAAAAGAAATGGGAGCTTTAGGCCACCCCCGGACAAGGTAAGCATATCGGGTTCCGACACACCTATGGGTAGGGGGGTGAGGGGGACTTTGGTGGAAGGGTTTGATAGCGAATGCCAGGTGCCTAGCCATCAATATGGTGGACTTAGAAACCATCATACAGGCTGAGGGACTGGACCTAGCTGCAATCACTGAGATGTGGTGGACAGAATATCATATATCGGAGGCAACAATCCCTTGGTACAAACTGTTTAAAAAGGACAGGGGAGACAGAAAGAAGGGAGGGGTGGCTCTATATATCAAGGATGACATCAGGGGTATGGAGGGGAAAGAGGGGTCAAGACAATTGAACTCCTCTGGGTCACACTGAGCAAAAGGTCAGGGGAGTCCCTAAGGCTAGGGGTAGCATACAGA
Source organism: Neoceratodus forsteri (assembly GCA_016271365.2). NCBI lineage: Eukaryota > Metazoa > Chordata > Ceratodontiformes > Ceratodontidae > Neoceratodus > Neoceratodus forsteri. The sequence goes on from CM028137.1 coordinate 50,646,377, forward strand.
CAAACTACGCAAGGGGGGAAAGAGGACAGGCAAATGTCACAAGCAAATGAAAGGACGGCTTTCAAAGGAGAAACACTTCTGATGGGGAACCTAAACTTCTCAGACACTGATTGATCCATCCCAGCGGCCACTTTGGATAGAAGAAAGAAACTTCCTAAGGTGCTACAGGGAGCATTCCTACCGTAAATGGTCAGGGATCCAGCAAGGGACAATAACCTGCTGGATGTGATCTTAACAAATGGGGAGCATGTGGAAGAGGTGGAGGTGGGAGAAGCACTGGGCAAAAGCCACCACAAGACAGGTTCATGGTAAGAGAAGGGAGGGAGGTAAGACATACTACCACAACAGTTTTGGACTTCAAGAGCGTAGATTTGACAGGATGAGGTGGCTATTGAGGGAGGAAATGGTAGGTATGGAGGGGATAGATGATGTGGAGGAACCATGGGAATTACTGTATAAGGGACTGGGTGCAGAAAGCAATGCATTTGTGCATAGGGTGGGCAAGGAAGGGCACAAGAAGGAGGAGGAGAAGACCACTTTGGTTCACAAGGAAGGTGGTGTGGGTAGTAGGGGACAGGAGGAGGGCTTTCAGGAAATATAAATGAACACAGAAAGAAGAGGACAGTGAGGATTATAGGGAGGAGAGGAGGCTAGCAGGAAAGGAGATTAGGAGGGCAAAGGCAAAGACAGAAGAGTGAGTAGCTAAACAGGCCAAAAGAGAAGACAAAACTTTTTTCTGATATGTGGGGGACAGGAGGAAGGCTAAGCAGGGGATTGCAAGGCTGACAAGGGAGAGTGGGACACAATTCAAAGAGGACTGTGAAAAAGCAGAAGCGCTAAAAAAGTACTTTTGCTCAGTTTTTACGGAGGAGGGGGAGGGCAGGAGATCAGAGCTTAGGGGGAGGGGGCAAAGGGGTAGATCTGAGCCCTTTTGGAGTAGAGAGAGTAAAGGAGGAAATAGGCAGGCTGCAGGTGTATAATGCCATGCAGTCTGATGGGCTGCACCCAAGGGTGATCAGGGAGCTGGTGACAGAGTTGACAGCCCCACTGACAAGGCTGTTCAACCCGTCTCTGTACTCAAGAAAGGTGCCAGAGGACTGGAGGAGGGTGAACATGGTGCCACTGCATAAGGAGGACAGCAAGGAGATGAACTAGAACTACCACTGAGCTAGCCTCATCTCAGTGGTGGTGAAGATCATGGAGGCATTCATCAAGGGGAGGGTGGTAAACTACTTGGAGAATAGCAGGCTACTAGATGATAAACAGCATGGCTCCTTGAAAGGGAAATCATGTCAGACAAATCTAACTTGAATTCATTGACTGGGTGACACAGGTAGCCAACTGGGAGTAGGTGGTAGACACGGCCTATCTGGATTTCAGCAAGGTCTTTGACACTGTTTCCCACAGAAGGCTAGTGAACAAGCTGGAAAGTATAGGGGTAGGTGATAAAATAACCAGGTGGGTAGAAAACTGGTTGGCAGGTAGAAGCCAGAGGGTGGTGGTTAATGGGGTTTACTCTAGATTGGGGTGGATAATGATTGGGGTGCCTCAAGGGTCAGTACTGGGCCCCCTCCTTTTCAACATCTACATTAGCAACATAGCAGAGGGACAAAGAGGATGGGTGGATGTTTTTGCAGATGATACTAAGATCTGTAATAGGGTGGACACCACAGGGGGTGGAGGACATGATGTGAGGACTTTAGAAAGATGGGCAGAAACTTGGAAGCTAAAATGCAATATCAAAAAGTGTGCCATGATGCACCTGGAGCACAAGAACCAGGAAGAAGGACACAGGTTAGGAGGGGAGGACATCAGGGTTACGGAGCAGGAGAAGGATTTAGGAGAAATAATATCTAGTAACCTAAAGGTGGGAAATCAATGTAGCAGTGCAGTGGGAAAAGCAAATAGGATGCTGGCATGTCTTTGCAGGAGCATCACTAGCAGAAGGAGGGAGGTGCTGATGTCCCTGTACAAAACCATGGTGAGACCACACCTGGAGTATGCTGTCCAGTTCTGCAGGTCACATCTGCCTAAGGACATAGACATGATGGAAGGGGTTTAGTAAAGGGTGACTAAGATAAAGAGGGGTATGCAGGATAAAACGTATGAGCAGAGGTGGAGGGAATTGGGGCTGTACTCCTTGAAAACTAGAAGAGATAGAGGGAACATGACAGAAACTTTCAAATATGTCAAGGGGATCAACATGGTGAAGGCAGGGAGTCTACTACAAAGGAAGGATGGTGTGTCAGCAAGGGGGCATACCATGAGATTGCAGGAGAGGAAATTCAGAGGCAATGTGAGGGGATATTTCTTCACAGAGAGGGGGGCATGGAACAGGCTTCCAGAGAAGGTGGTGGGAGCCGGAATGGTGTCAGAATTCAAGACTGCATGGGACAGACATAAGGGGTTGTATGGAAGTGGGAAAGGGGCCACCAGTAGGAGGTGGAATAAATGAATGGGTGGAAAAGAGCAGACTAGATGGACTTGAAGGTCTTTTTCTGCCTTTAAGATTCTGATTCTATGATACAAAAATACGAACATACGAATATGCCAGCAGAAACAGACCACCCGATCTATCAATGTCTGCTTGAGTGTGCAGCCAACACCCCTAGTTTGCAGCTGCCCCACCCCCCTTTGTCAACCCACTACCACCCCCCACCTCCCCCACCCTCACACTCCCCTGTTTCCTGTCCCATGCCAATTTGAAGCTCTTCTCAGATTTACATGATACCACCCATTCTGGTAGGGTGTTCCATTTGCTACCACCCTCTCAGTGAATAGTGTCTCCTCATTTCCTTCCTAAATCTCCCCCTCCCATTCTTAGCCTATGCCCCCGGTGACCCTCCCTCTCCTTAACTTAAAGACCTCATCTTCCCCATCCTTATTGATTCCCCTCAGATACTTGAATGTCTCTATCATGTCCCCCATGTTCCTTCTATCCTCCAGGGTGTACATATTCAGGTCACCCAGTCTGCTGTTATAGTCTCTCCCCTCCATTCCACACATCATCTTTGTTACCCTCCTCTGCACCCTCTCCAGTAACCTGATATCATGCTTTAGGTATGGCCTCCAAAACTGCACAAAATACTCTAAGTGCAGCCTTACCAGCGACCTGTAGAGGGGCAAAATTGGGAAAGTGACAAAGGCAAGAAGGACAGGGATGGGGCAAAAAGGAGTAAGGCCATCAGGAAATGGAGGGTAATGAGTACCAGTGCCCATAGTCTGGGCAACATGCTCCCTGAGCTGGTGGCCTTGATGGAAGAGGGATGCCTGGATATCGTAGCAGTCACATAAACATGGCACACAGAGAACCATGACTGGGATGTTAACATACCAGGGTACATAACCTACAGGAGAGACAGGCAGGGGAGAAGAGGGGGAGGAGTAGCTCTCCATGTAAAGGAAGGGAAAAAAGCAACTGAACAAAAGAGTAAGCAGGGAAGAGAGGAGGCACTGTGGGTCACCTTAGAGACTGGAAAGGGCACCACAATCCACACAGAGGTTGTGTACAGACCCCCATGTCAGGGGGAAGGAATGGACAAGGATATTAAAGAAGGCATTCTTAGGATGGCAGAGAAAGGGGAGATACTGTTGATGGGAGTCCTGAATATACCAGATGTTAACTGGAGCACATTTGCTGCAGCCACATCCAAGAGCAGGGCCATTCTTGATGCCCTACAGGTGGCAGGCCTCAGACAGATAGTTTTGGAACCCACTCATGAAGGAGCAATCTTAGACCTCATACTCTCAAATGGGGGCAGTGAGAGGATCTCAGATCTAGAAGTGGGATGCCATCTGGGAACAAGTGACCATCAAAAAGTGTGGTTCATGTTAAACTCAGCTACAGAGTCAAGCCATACAAAAGTGAGGGTACTGGACTTCAGGAGGGCTGACTTTGGCAAGATGGGAGAGTGCCTCAGAAAAGCACTAGCAAACAGGCTAGAAGGAGGGGTGGAGAGACAATGGAGAATCATCAATACTGCCATCACAGAGGCAACAAGCCTTTGTGTGAAGCAAATAAACAAATCAAAATGAAAGAAAAAAGCCACTATGGTTCTCAAAAGAGGTGGCTGGGAAAGTCAGGGAGAAAAAGATAGCATTCCGGAAGTATAAGGAAACACAGAAGGAGCAGGACAGAGAGCTGTACCAGTTAAGGCAGAAGGAAGCAGGGAGGGAAGTCAGAATAGCAAAGGCCCAAACTGAGGAAAATGTAGCCAACTCTGTTAAGAAGGGGGATAAAACCTTTTATAGGTACATCAGAGAGTGTAGAAAGACAAAGGAAGGGATAGTGAGGTTGAATAGAATGAATGGTGGGTGGGCAGAGGGGGACAGTGAAAAAGCAGGGATACTGAACGAATATTTCTGCTCAGAATTCACAAAAGAGGAGGGGGAAGTGCCTAATCCAATTAACAGAAGCACTCTTGATAGGGGAGTCGATCCCAGTCCTTTCACAGAAGAAAGGGTTCTGCAAGAACTCCTAAAACTGAAGGTGGACAAAGCAATGGGGCCTGATGGAATTCACCCAGAATTTAAAGAATTAAGGGAACTAGTGAAACCACTGGCTACTCTTTTTAATAAATCATGGGAGGATGTGTGGTACCCGAGGACTGGAGGAAGGCGGATGTGATTCCTTCACAAAGTGAACCAAGACAGAGGCAGGAAACTACAGACCTGTCAGTTTGACCTCTGTGGTAGGGAAAGTGATGGAGTCACTTTGAAGGAAAGAATTGTTGAGTACCTAGAGGCCAGTGGGGCACAGGACCCAAGGCAGCAAGGGTTCACAGCGGTAAGGTCATGTCAGACGAATCTAATAGATTTCTTTGACTGGGTGACCAAAGTAGTAGACCAGGGAGGGGCTGTGGACATGGCCTACCTAGACTTTAGCAAGGCATTTGACACAGTCCCACACAAAAGATTAATAGTCAAATTAACCAGCCTGGGAGTGGGTCCCAGGGTGGTAGCCTGGGTAAAACATTGGCTGGACAACAGGACACAGAAGGTAATTGTAAATGGAGTCCACTCTGATGAAAGAGGGGTTACTAGTGGGGTACCGCAGGGTTCAATACTGGGTCCAGTCCTTTTTAATGTCTTTATAAGTGACATTGGAGAGGGACTGGAAGGAAAAGTATGCCTCTTTGCAGATGACACAATGATCTGCAATAGGGTTGATACACAAGGAGGTGTGGAAAGGATGGAAAGGTACTTGGCAAGGTTGGAGGAATGGTCAGAAGTATGGCAGCTAGGGTTTAATGCAAATAAGTGCAAAATAATGCACCAGGGAAACAAGAACCCAGGTGAAGATTACACAATGGGGGGGGGAGATAGTAACAACAACAAAAAAGGAAAGGGACCTGGGAGTAATCATATCAGATGACCTTAAGGTTAGCAAACAATGTGAGAAGGCAGTAGGGAGGGCTGGGGGGATACTGGGATGCATAGGGAGAGGCAACGCCAGCAGAAAACAGGAAGTTGTTATCCCTCTGTACAGACAGTTGGTGAAACCCCATCTGGAGTACTGTGTCCAGTTCTGGAGACCCCATCTCCGCAAGGACATAAACAGGGTAGAGGCAGTACAGAGGAGGGCAACTAAAATGATGCAGGGTCTGCAAGAGAAGCCGTACGAGGAGAGACTAAAGAAGCTTAATATGTATACCCTTGAGGAAAGAAAGGAGAGGGGGGACATGATAAAAACTTTAAAGTACCTCAGTGGAATCAGGATTAAAACTTTAAGTACCTCAGTGGAATCAACAAAGTCCAAGAGGGTAGCATCTTTCAGAAAAAGAGACGTGCAAGAACAAGGGGACACAATTTAAAGATAGAGGGGGGCGATTCAGGGGCAATGTGAGGAAGTACTTTTTCACAGAGAGGGTAGTTGATGCGTGGAACAGCCTTCCTGAGGAGGTTGTGGGGTCTAAAACTGTGGGAGAATTCAAGAATGCATGGGACAGACATAAGGCATTTCTTGTTGGGAGGTAGGAAGAAATAGGCTGTTGGTTAACTAGGATCTGCGGCCTATCCTGTAGTTAGGGAAATGGGACTAGATAGGCCAAGCAGTCCTTATCTGCTGTCAAAGTCTATGTCTCTATGTTTCTATGCAACATCACGTCTTTTCGTCTGGATGAAAACCCTCTCGCTATGCACCCCAGCATTTTGTTCACTTTTGCAGCCGCTCTCCTGTACTGGACAGTGTTGTTCATCGTCCCTGTTATCTTTACCCCTAGGTCCTCCTCAACCTCAGTGATCCCCAGCTTAACCACCCTAGCCAGTATTCTGTCCTTGGGTTCTTCACCCCAAAGTGCACAACCTTACACTTCTTTGCATTGAACCCTAGCTGCCATCTCTCTGACTACTCCTCTAGCTTGCGTAGGTCCCCCTGCAGCTGCTTCCATCCCTCCTCTCCTTCCATCACTGTTCCAATGTTGGTGTCATCAGCGAACAGACTTACCTAGCTCACCACCCCATGTATAATGTCTGATATGAAGAGCCCAAACAATACTGGTCCCAACCTAGAGCCCTGTGACACCCAACTCATCACCAGCCTTGGATCTGAGAGCTTCCCTATCACCACCATCCATTGCAGCCTGCCACTCAGCCAGCTTGTAATCCAGTTCATCATTTTTTCCCCTACCCCAGTTTGATTCTCCCCAAGCCGCCCATGAGGCACCAAATCGAAGGCCCTGCTAAAGTTCAAGTAAAGAACATGCACCGCATGACTCTTATCCAGCTCACCTGTCACCCAGTCATAATATTGTATGAGGTTGGTTTGACAAGACTTCCCTGAAGCAAACCCACGCTGCCTTACATCCTGGAGGCCATTGTCCTCCAGGTACAACACCAGTCTTTCCTTTAGTATCATTTCCATGAGTGTGCACACTATGGAGGTAAGACTTACTGGATGATAATTATCTGGTTCATCCCTTGTTCCGCTCTTGTGTAATGGTACCACATGTGCCGTCCTCCAGTCCAGTGGCACACATCCCAACTCCAGTGAGGTGCTGTACAGATCCACCAGCAGCTCCGCCAACACTTCTGCCGTCTCCCTCAGCACCCTGGGGTGGATACTATCTGGCCCTGGTGCCTTGTCTACCTTCAGTGCCCTCAGTCCCTCTAGGACTCTGCTTGACTCAATTCTTCCATCTGTCGCCCCACCCCCGTCCCCACCCTCCCAGCCCATGCTGTTAGCGGTTCCCCCTTCTTCCATGAACATTGAGCAAAAGTGTTCACTCAATGCTTCTGCCTGCTCCTCCCCCTTTTCCATCCACTTTCAACTCCATTTTATATTCACTATTGTCTCCTTGTACTTCCTTTTCTCCCAAATGTATCTACAAAAGTCCCCCCCCCCATTAATTCCCTGTGCTAATCTCAGCTCTGTCTGGGCCTTTGCTTCTCTCACTTTTCGTGTCACCTCCCTGGACCATCTTGCATATTCCTGCATGTCCACTTCCTTCCCTGTCCTCCTAAACCTCTGGTGCACCACTTGTTTTGCCCTCACACCTCCACAACCTCACTGTTCAAATAGCATGGTTTTCTTGCTCTGCTCCTCTTACTCTGTGCCTTGGTGCAGGCTTCTGATGCCTCTGTAACTCCCCATTTAATAATATCCCATTTCTGATCCACGTCCATCTCCTGCCTTATGCCCTCCAGTTTGCTTTTCAGTACATCCTGCATCCTTCCAAATGCCGCCCCCCCTGAAGTTAACCACCCAAGTAACTGATTTCTATAGCTCCCTGCACATCGTGATATTAAACCACACTGTTTGGTGATTGCTATCGGCTAGTGGGTCCTCTACCTTTATTTCCCTCATTGCCTCCCCATTCGACAGTACCAGATCTAAAGGGTTCTTTAGCCTAGTAGGTACACTAACCAACTGTGTCAGGAGACCCTCCTGTATCATGTCCAGGAGCACTTGGTCCCTAGCACTGGAGGTGACCGGGATGCTCCAGTCTACCCCCGGCAAGTCAAAATCCCCCACGATGACCACCTTCCCTTTTCTACATACCTTATTGATTGTCCCACTAACTCCCTGTCAAGCTCCTCAGACTGGGAGGGCAGTCTGTATACCACCCCAAACCTCAGTTTCCTACCCCTTGAGTCTGGGAACTGCAGCCAGATTGCCTCTGTTCTCCTTTCTTCTCTCTTGTCCCTTGTGCATTTAATCCCATCCCTCACATAGACTGCCACCCCACCCTCCCTCCTTTACGCCCCTTCCTGTACAGTTTGTATCCTGGGATTTCCAGATCCCAGTCCTGGTGCTCAGTTGCCCACATTTCTGTGATAGCTGCAATATCCACCCTCCACACTACAAAGAGTGTGTAGCTCAGCGGATTTGTTTCCTAGGCTTCTTGAATTCTTTGAGACCACCCTCCATATTGCCCCTTTCCCTTCACTAGCCTCCATCTCCTTCCTTCTACTCCCTCCTTTTTTGGCTGCCCCGAGTCCCTCCCTGCTAGCCTAGGGAGTAGGCTGTGACTCCACTCTGTCGGATCCCTTCCTACCTGCTGTCCACTTGCCACCCTCCCATCTAGTTTAAATCCACCCTTGTCACAATTTACCTCCCCAATCCTTGCTTTAATACCTTCTTCTTCTCCCCACTCAGGTGCAGCCTGTCACTTGCAAACAGATTGATATTATCCCAGGTACTGCCTCAGCCACCCACAACCCCATACCCTTTAGTTTGACATCATTCTACGAACCATGTGTTCAGCTCTCTTATCCTCTCCTTTCTCACTGTGCTTGAGCACTGTACTGGGAGCACTTCAGAGAAGGCCACAGACTCCCCAGTCTCCTCACACAACCTTCCCACTTCCTCAATCCTCTCCCTTCTTACCTCCACCATTTCCCCTGCTAGTTCTTTTGTCCTCACATGTACCACAATGTGTGGTTTCCTCCTACCCCTCTTTACGCACCTTAGGATTGCCTGTCCTGCCACGTCTACCTTTAATCCTGGTATGGACTCCAACCATATCTGACTGTGCCTCTCCCCCTTGCTGCCCCACCTGGGCCCCTTGAGTATGGAGCTCCCAACACCAGTACACCCTCCTTCTCTTTCCTTGTGCCCATCGCCACCCCCCCACCCAGGATATAATTTTTGGATCCACTCAAAACTGTATTTCTACCTTATGCCCCAGTGTCTTCCCCCTGTCCCTCCCAATTAAGACCCGTCCCCCTCCTCCTGTTTGACTGCCAAGCTCCCTCTCCCTCCTCACCTCTCCGAGTATTATACCTCCTCCTGCCACACCATGCTCTATCTCTCTACTAGTAATGCCCCTCATTCCCTCTTCTTTGTGAGTGCTATCCCTTATGCAGTCACCTCCTGCATCCTCTTTCCCATGTGTTGCTAGTAAAGTAAACATGTTCCCTATCCTCTTTGCCTTACTTTATGCTTTCTCCTCTCTCCTGCCTACTGCTGCTTCTCTTTTTCTAGGTCCTACTAGAGTCCACCCTTCATCAGCTGGCTTCCTGTCTAGTTTTCCCCCTCCCCGTCCCTTGATACACTGTTCCTTCTCTGTGGTGCCCCCACAATACTCTCAGATGTCAGCCCTCCTACCAACACAATCCTCCCCTCATCCATCAACCTTCCCAGCTCCCTGCCAAGCCATTGAACCTCTTTCTTGAGCCTCCTTAGCCTGTGGCATATTGGACACCCTCCCAGATTCCACAGTATATTCATCCTCATTGCTGCCCCACAACCATTGCACCCAACCCTCACTACCTATACAGCCTCTCCACCCTAACTATCCCTACAGCAAGTAGAATTAACTAATCCTAGCCCAGCCTCTAACAGAAATTTTATCTGATATATTCCAGTTGAAGGCCCTCCACAATATCCACCTATCACACTAATCAGCAATTCACTGTGGATGCTGTACTCCTGTTTGAGACCTACCTATGCTTTTTCCATGCTGCATGGCTGCATTATTGGATAGAACTACATGAGCTGCACCTGAAGCCCCTTCCTCCAATTGCAGGACAGGTGTTCCCCTATCAATGAGTCATGCTCTGGGGAGGGAAGGGTGGTGGAGGGTGGGATTAGGGCCCACACCAGACTCTCACTAGAGTGTATCAGCCCTGTGTCTGCCCCTCACTGCCCTTCACTGCACTTCCAAGCACTGCAACCTCCTCCGGATAAATGGAACATGGCTATCCCCCAAGATCTCTGATACTGCCATTTCCCTAGCTGACAGTACTTTATTTAGGCATGACAGATTTGGCAAAAGGGGCGGGGGATGTGTCATATATCTGAAAGGCACACTAAATGGGAAAATCCTTCTGCAAATTTATTTATTTATTGAAGCGTTTCACCAGGAAAGTACACTGAGCAAATATTGTTGATTTCCAAGTACATCCTAGGGAAGGTGAGATGGAGGTACAGTAATAGTACAGTCAACAATCCAGCAGGACATATCTGCTGTTAAAAATAAGGATCATAGTACAAAATAAACAATTGGGTGACAAGAAGCTAAGCAGATAACCGTTACAAAATAAGGATCAGAGTACAAAATAAACAATTGGATGATAAGGCTCTAAGTAGATTACCATTACAAAATAAGGATGAGAGTACAAAATAAAAAACTGGGTGACAAGAAGCTAAGCAGAATAATCAATACTGTGTATATATAAGTGCTGAGCTGGATAAGTACATTGATAGAAAAAGCAAATAACAGCTGTGTATAATGTCATGATAGTAGAATGAGAAGAATCCTGGAGCAGCAAGGGTGGAATACTACCAGGAACATATTGGGACCAGAGATGCAGAGAGTGAAGGGTTGCAGGGGGTATGCTGGTGAGAGGAAATAGGAATAGTTTGATTTAGGAGGGTAGTCTCTAAGTAGATGGGGGTGGAATGGAGGTGGGCTGAAGGAATTAGGAAGGCTAGACAAAAGGTGTCAATTGGAGTGGCAGGAGCAGGAGAGGGCCATGTAGTTGTGTAGAAAGGTAGATACAGCAATAGGAGATGATGCAGGTAAGATATTGGAGGGGAGAGCATTGCAAAGCTTAGGACAAGAATATGACAATGCTGATTGACCAAAAGAGGTAAGGCATAGAGGGATGGCAAGGGAGCAAGTGTCAAACCCCTGGAGAGAATGTGAGCTCTGAGGGGAGGCAAAGATGAGGGAAGAGATCCCATGCCAGTGCTTTGCCATGATAGTGGAAAAGTGGGCGAAGTGCCTAGACTCCAGTGAAGGAAGGGAAATGTCTAGGTAGAGATCACAGTGGTGAATTAGATTGGAGCAGGAGAGTATGAAGTGGCAGAAGGAGTTGAAAAGGGTGTCCAGTCTGGCCACGGTAGTTATGGGGACAGCACTGTAGACTATGTCTGCATAGTCAAAAAGTGGGATGGATCATGTTCTGCACAATAGCGTGATGGGCTGGTGGGGGGATGCAAGATTTGTTTCTGTACAAGGCATCAAGCTTAGGGTGGAGGCTTTTATGGATTACATCCACATGTGCTGAAATGTCCAGAGGGTGGTAAGGTCAAACCCTGAGTTATCTGAAGGAGAAGACATTCTCAATGAGGGTACCATCCAGTGTATTGAACACTGGGGCAGAAGTAAGGGAAGATAATTTCTGTCTGGTACTGAAGGACATGGAGATAGTTTTTTTTCGCATTCAGAAGCAACTGGTTTGGCTGAATGCAAATGGCTACTGTAAACAACTCCCAGGCCCTTGCTGTCAAGATAATTCTTGTCCATCACAGCAAATTGATCACCACACTGTCTGTTTACATCCCTCCTTGTGATCAAGCTACAGGTTTCAAAATGGTACTTGACTATCTAGGTGACCTACCCCCCTCACACTGAGGTGGTGATACTAGGTGGCTTTAACAAATTAATTAGTTGGCCCCCAAAGCTGACCCTTTCAAGGAAGCCATCACTGCTCATTAATATTACCCATTTTGTGACCATCCCCACAAGAATCAACTGCAGGACTAGTACCAGTTCTGTTCTTGACCCAATCCTTATCACCCACCCTGCTGGAGTAACCTCCACCACAGTTCTAGCCGACTCACTGAGTGACCACTCCCTGGTAATCTACAGCTGGTCTAATAAGGCCCCTACAGCACCAGCTACAGTTATATTTCAATGTGTGTTAATAAAAGGGCAACTTAAGCACATACGGGCTTATCTCGCACAATGATAGTGGTCCACAGTGGGCACTGCCCATAGTGTTGACAATGCTTTTGACTATTTTGATCTCACTAGGTGACCCCAGTCAAGAGTCTTGTATATGAAGTCCATATATTAAAGCCGGGCAGTACTCATGCTCTGCGCTTTCCTAATGCCATGCTGCTGTAGACATTGAATGTCATATTTGATCAGGTATTCAGACAGTTGATAGGTGAGATGCACTCTAGGGCTTTAGAAGAGGGAGGAAGGATTGAGATAATGTGATAGTTTGAGGGCATCGAACTGTCTCCGCCTTTATGAACAAGCATGACAGTTGCTGCTTTCTATCATTGAGGGAATTGCTCCAGGGAGAGAGATAAATGTAGGAGTTTGGTTAGTGGTCTAAGAATGGTATTAAGGGTGAGATTTTGGAGTTTGAGGTCAAGATTGTCACTCCTGGGATCACTACGTCGTAAACTCTGGACCAGCTCTAAGATCAAAGGCCTATGGCAATTAGTGCAGACTAAGTTACAAACTGTAATTCCCTCTTCTGCTTACATCACTCCTGAAGTATGCTTGCTGGATGACTATTCGAAGATACTTTCATTGAAGCACAAATAATGTATATGGCACTGGTAGCATCCATTACAAAGTTGAAAACGTTTCCATCATTGGATGGAAAATTGGAGTCCTTCATTTAATAAATGGTATCAAGAAAGACTAATGGTCTTAGCAGCAGAATGTGCAGTAGCATGGTCCACAGGGGCTTGGTTTAAATTTCAAAAGTGCTGATCCTTCTTTTATTTCTGGTTCCAACAGTTGTGATGTTAGGTCTACATTTGGTGACTTCCAGTACCCAGAGTACATCAAAACTGATCTACTTCATCCCTTTCTGCCAGACTACTCTGGCTCAGCAAAAGTTTTTGATTAGAACCCCAACATGGCTAAATGGCCTCCTTTTGGACATCTTTGCCATGTCCACCCTTGGCCCCATTAAATTCAAACTGTGCCAACACCTCGCTTCACTTAGCATTTGTGACTGACCACCCTAAGCTATTTCACTGCTGCTTGCATCTTTTACTAACATAAGCCTTAACTCACTGTATTTCACCTGCTACCTTGCTACTAGTGCCCCACTTCATTGACCACCTACTCTCCTGTTACACCGTTATTTCCCATCCACTCCCACTCACCCTACTTCGTCTTCCCACAACTCTATGGGTTGCCTACCACTCCATTACCACTCCCCTATCTCCCACTTGTCTCTTTCTCCCTTTTTTCCTATCTGTCACTCCCTGTCTCATTAATCTATTCCTCTTTATCACTTAGCTGACAAGGTCACCTTATTGACAGCATTGTTCTCTTTGTAAACCTGGATCTTTAAGTTGTGCCATACATGTTTCTCTATTTATCTTATCTTTTCTTGGTAATGTGTTTCTAAGTTGATGCCTTACAGGATTTACCACTTCTAACATCATTATATTTGTATTCTAGTTCCTTATTTTTAACCTGTACTATGCACTATTGCCTTATCTTGCTGACGTGGAACCTTTCTACAAGAACCTTTGGGTCAAAGGTGTCTAATTCCTACTAATGAATAAATAAATAAATAAAAAATACAGAAAATCTCACTCACCAGTTTGGTTTGTAATCTCTCCCTGAGAGCAGGGAACACAATCAAAGCAGCAGCTTGGCTGCCCCTTCCGAGCTGATTTCCGATATCCTGGAGAACAGCTCTCACTACACACAGAGCGTGGGACCTATATAGCCAAATGAATAAATAAATGTGTTTTAGGTATTGGTAGTCCATGAGACCCATACTGCAGAGCTTCAAGAGAAGTTCATTGTGGGAGATAACATACTTGTTTGCTTTTTCAGTATTACAGATATTATTGGCAGTATGCAGATTATTTCATGATAATAACTGTTGAATCTCTGATGGGGTGGGGGCACAATTCAGTAAAGACAGAAAACATTTATAAATTGTTTGATGGCTGGTGCACTTTTTTTTGGGGCTGTATTCTCAACGTTTCACCTAATATATAGGCTTCATCAGGAGAAAAGGCCTTGTGACGAATAAATAATCATATACATAGTCAGACTGCCATCCATTGCCTCCTGTACAGGAAATTAAGATGTACAATCAGAGAGGATTGTAACTCACTTTTAATAGTGCTTGCTAGTGCATCAAATAGTAGTTCAACTATTCCATATTTTATAATGAAATTTCCTGAAAAAATCATATTGCCTTCTTTAAGGATTTTTTATAATATGAAAATATAAACAGTTAAACTAAGGCTTATTTAAATACATTCATAGCTCATATTCAAAATGATACCACTTGTCCTTCACCATTCAGAACCTTTTATAGTGAAATTTCCAGAAAAAATCATATTTTCTTTTTTGAGGATTAGCAAAAAGACAACAAGAGTAACTGACCAGATACATTTTTGTAAACACAATCTACTGAATGTTAAGTGTTGCAGAGGAATTGCTAGCTAGTAATAGGATAAGTTCACAGACTAAGCATATACACATTTTTAAGTTTAGAAGCAAGAAATTTAAACCTTTTCAAGAAACCCATAGCGTTTTCCTGCAGTAAACCTAAAATAAATCTATCAAATGAAGTGGCATTAAATAATAGAACAAACATAGTAAAGCGAAGCAAGCAAATTTAGCTTCACTAAAGATAATTGAAGGGGCTCCGTAAGCTTATATTAATAGAGTTTTTAACTATTTTCAAAAATCACAGTGCTTAGAATATTCATTAATATCACTACCATAAATGTTTTTTTCTAGAACTGCAACCTATAAGGGGCAAGATAAAGTAAGTATAAATTGGTATAGTCTATTTTTGGAACAGTAAGAAACTGAAACCAAGATGTAAAGGTATTAAGAAGAGTTGCCAATGAAAGGCAACCTGAATTGTATGCTGGCAGCTCAAAGGAAATGACAGAAGCTTAAGGGACTAAGAGGGGAAGGAAGTAGGAGGGAGGGAGGGAAGGAGAAATGAACAGACAGGGCTAAAAGGGGAGGAGCTTAGCCTAGTGAGGTCACGAGGAGTGACGGGGGTAAAGGGGAAGGCCAGGTGAGGTTATGATGGGCAGGTGCGAGGTGATGATGCATACACCTGAGGGGGGCACTGGATTGGTCAGGGACATGGCTTGTAAGGGTCTTTGCAAAGGGTCCTTACAGGCTTTATAAGCCTCTGTTGAGGGTTGCTCACCCTTTTTCTGCTGGGATTTTTTATTTAGAGTGGATCTCAGTACAGCGTTGGCAAAGATTTCACTGATTGTTTCACCTCTAGGTAAGGTATTGCAACTCTTAAGCCTGGGCATCAAGGTCCTGAGGGTTTTTGTTGTCTAAGACTGATTTTATATAAAGGTGAAAGTCATACTTTTTACTGGTGGTCTTTTTCAAAGTTTAGTCCAGAGCATTCTAAGGTGTTCTTTAAAAAAAAAAAAGAAAAAAAGGAGAAGACATATAGAGAAAAGATGTACAATAACTGTTTGCAGAGGCTCTGGGCTTACTGGCCGCATGTTGACCACATGGTACACTGGGACTAGATTAAGTTTCAATTGCTGCAGGACAAACAATGGAGGTGTTTCCCTGTGCCTTGATGGGGAACTGGTTGACGAGGCTGATTTTGAGTTTTTTATAAAAAAAAAAAAAATAGATAAACAGTATTTTATTGGACAATGCTGTTATTTGATGCATGGTGGAGTAACAGACTGTGTATAAGCTGAGCTGAAACATAGAAACATAGACTTTGATGGCAGATAAGGACCGCTTGGCCCACCTAGTCTGCCCATTTCCCTACCTACAGGATAGGCCGCAGATCCTAGTTAACCAACAGCCTATTTCTTCCTACCCCCCACAAGAACTGCCTTATGTTTGTCCCATGCATTATTGAATTCTTCCACAGTTTTAGACCCCACAACCTCCTCAGGAAGGCTGTTTCATGCATCCACTACCCTCTATGTGAAAAAGTACTTCCTCACATTGCCCCGGAACCACCCCCCCAATCTTTAAATTGTGTCCCCTTGTTCTTGCATGTCTATTTTTCTGAAAGATGCTACCTCCTTGGACTTTGTTGATTCCACTGAGGTACTTAAGAGTTTCTATCATGCCCCCTCTCTCCCTTCTTTCCTCAAGGGAATACATATTAAATTCCTTTAGTCTCTCCTCGTACAGCTTCTCTTGCAGATCCTGCACCATTTTAGTTGCCCTCCTCTGGACTGCGTCTTTCCTGTCTTTGTCCGTGTGGAGATGGGGTCTCCAGAACTGGATGCAGTACTCCAGATGGGGTCTCACCAACTGTCTGTACAGAGGGATAACAACTTCCCATTTTCTGCTGGTGATGCCTCTCCTCATGCATCCCAGTATCCCCCCAGCCCTCCCTACTGCCTTCTCACATTGCTTGCTAACTTTAAGGTCATCTGATATGATTACCCCCAGGTCGCTTTCCTTTTGTTGTTGTCACTACCTCCCCCATTGTGTAATCTTCTCCTGGGTTCTTGTTTCCCAGGTGCATTATTTTGCACTCCTTTGCATTGAATCCTAGCTGCCATAATTCTGACCATTCCTCCAACCTTGCCAAGTCCCTTCTCATCCTTTCCATGCCTCCTTGTGTATCAACCCTGTTGCAGATCTTTGTGTCATCTGCAAAGAGGCAAGTCCCTCTGCAATGTCACTTATAAAGACATTAAAAAGGACTGGATCCAGTACTGAACACTGCGGTACCCTACTAGTAACCCCTCTTTCTTCAGAGTGGACTCCATTTACAATTACCTTCTGTGTCCTGTTGTCCAGCCAATGTTTTACCCAGGCTACCACCCTGGGACCCACTCCCAAGCTGGTTAATTTGACTATTAATCTTTTGTGTGGGACTGTGTCAAATGTCTTGCTAAAGTCTAGGTAGGCCATGTCCACAGCCCCTCCCTGGTCTACTACTTTGGTCACCCAGTCAAAGAAATCTATTAGATTTGTCTGACATGACCTTCCCACAGTGAACCCATGCTGCCTTGGGTCCTGTGCCCCACTGGCCTCAAGGTACTCATGGTTCTTTCCTTCAGAGTGAGTCCATCACTTTCCCTACCTACAGAGGTTCAAACTGACAGGTCTGGTAGTTTCCTGCCTCTGTCTTGGTCCCACTTTTGTGAAGGGGAATCACATCCGCCTTCCTCCAGTCCTGGGGTACCACACCATCCTCCCATGATTTATTAAAAAGAGTAGTCAGTGGTTTCATTAGTTCCCCCCTTAATTCTTCTAGAATTCTGGGGTGAATTCCATCATGCCCCATTGCTTTGTCCACCTTCAGTTTTAGGAGTTCTTACAGAACCCTTTCTTCTGTGAAAGGGCTGGGATCGATCCCCCTATCAAGAGTGCTTCTGTTAATTGGATTAGGCACTTCCCCCTCCTCTTTTGTGAATACTGAGCAGGAATATTCATTCAGCATCCCTGCTTTTTCACTGTCCCCCTCTGCCCACCCACCATTCATTCTATTCAGCCTCACTATCCCTCCCTTTGTCTTTCTACACTCTCTGATGTACCTATAAAAGGTTTTATCCCTCTTCTTAACCGAGTTGGCTATCTTTTCCTCAGTTTGGGCCTTTGCTATTCTGTCTTCCTCCCGTCCTTCTGCCTTAACTGGTACAGCCTCTGTCCTGCTGCTTCTGTGTTTCCTTATACTTCCTGAATGCTGTCTTTTTCTCCCTGACTTTCCCAGCCACCTCTTTTGAGAACCATAGTGACTTTTTCTTTCATTTTGATTTGTTTATTTGCTTCACACAAAGGCTTGTTGCCTCTCTGATGGCAGTTTTGATGATTCCCCATTGTTGCTCCACCCCTCCTTCTAGCCTGTTTGCTAGTGCTTTTCTGAGTCACTCTCCCAACTTGCCAAAGTCAGCCCTCCTGAAGTCCAGTACCCTCACTTTTGTATGGCTTGACTCTGTAGCTGAGTTTAACGTGAACCACACTGTTTGATGCTCACTTGTTCCCAGATAGCAACCCACTTCTAGATCTGAGATCCTCTCACTGTCCCCATTTGAGAGTATGAGATCTAAGATTGCTCCCTCATGAGTGGGTTCTGAAACTAGCTGTCTGAGGTCTGCCACCTGTAGGGCATCGAGAATGGCCCTGCTCTTGGATGTGGCTGCAGCAAATGTGCTCCAGTTAACATCTGACATATTCAGGTCTCCATAAACAGTATCTCCCCTTTCTCTGCCATTCTAAGAATGCCTTCTATCATATCCTTGTCCATTCCCTCCCCCTAATATGGGGGTCTGTACACAACCCCTGTGCGGATTGTGGTGCCCTTTCCAGTCTCCAAGGTGACCCACGGTGCCTCCTCTCCTCCCTGTTTACTCTTTTGTTCAGTTGCTTTTTTCCCTTCCTGTACATAGAGAGCTACTCCTCCCCCTCTTCACCCCTGCCTGTCTCTCCTGTAGGTTATGTACCCTAGTATGTTAACATCCCAGTCATGGTTCTCTGTGTACCATGTTTCTGTGACTGCTACGGTATCCAGGCAGCCCTCTTTCATCAAGGCCACCAGCTCAGGGAGCTTGTTGCCCAGACTACAGGCATTGGTACTCATTACCCTCCATTTCCTGATGGCCTTACTCCTTTTTGCCCCATCCCTGTCCTTCTTGCCTTTGTCACTTTCCCCATTTACCCCTGCCCTTCTCCCTATTGCCACCTCTATATTGGTGTTTACCGTACTTACTGCCATGATTTTTGGGGGGGCTAGGATTTCCCTGCTCCTTTTCAGCACCTCCTACCCTTGGCTAGTTTAAATGCTTGCCAATGAAGCATTTAAGTGGTCACCTAGGATCTTGGTTCCCCTCCTGGACGGATGCAGCCCATCATGCCAGTATAGGCTTGCATCACTCCAGTTGGACCCCCAGTCCCCAATGAAGCCAAATCCCTGAGCTCTGCCAGTTTTTCAACCACTGATTGAATCCCATAGTGCAGAACACCCTAGACTCTCCTACGCCATAGATGGGCAGCACCTCCGAGAAGGTTATCGTGTGTGCTACTTGTCTAAAGCCCCTCCCCAATTCCACAAACTCTTTCTGCACTGCTGTAATCCCTTTCTTAGCCAGGTCATTTGTCCCTAGGTGGACAATGACATCCAACTCCCTCCCCTGTGCAGCTGTTCCGGCAATTCTGAGGATTCACTCCCTGTTCCTCCAAGCCATGGTGCCAGGCAGGCACCTCACCTCCCTCTCCCCTTACTCCCCCAGTTCTACCTTTCTAACAATGCAGTCCCCCACCCGGAGTTGTTTCCTTCCCCTGTGGGGTCCCATGCCACCCTCCTGTGGGTCTCCTTTGTGTAGGTTCCCAGCATCCTCCCTGGTCTCCACTGCAGTTGCCTCCATAGAGGAACCACACTTTGCCAGAATGGCATAGGAATTGTGGAGAGGTACAAATGGAGGGATGAACCTCTGTTCCACCACCCACACCCTCCCTGATCCCACTGGGGTCCAACCACTCCTCTTTCTTGGCAACCTCTGAGGCAACGGCAGTGGCACTGGTGGTCTCTGGATGGAGGAGGAGGTCCCACAAATCCTGGCCAACTCAGCCTGGAGATGAGCAACCTCCTCCCTCAGCCCAGAGAGGTGCCTGCAGATGGAACAACACTGCATCCTCCAGAACGTCTCCCAGAAGACTGCTGCTCCACAGCCACTGCACTGCACCACTCCCATCATGTCTTATTTCTGGCCCCTTAACTGTTGTTTGGAATCCTTACTCTTTCCTCTGTTTTTTTTTTTCTCTTCTCTCCCTACTTACTTTCTGCCTCTGTGCCCATTAAGCTCCTGATTGTCCTGTTCTGTGACAAGAATATCCTATATTTCTCAGTAGACCCCTTACTTGCTCAGAAGCAGGCCTCCAGCAGCTAGAGGGGCCAGAGAGCTACTCTTGCCCTTCTAGGATGGTGGGTCTTTGGTGGTTCTGTGATCACTCACTTCCTGCTCCCAAACAGGAAGTTCCTGTTGTCAGTCAAATCCTGTGCCTACACAGCACTCCTTCCTCCTGGTGTCTTCTGCCAAGCTACTAACAGAATCTTTCTAAGGCAGTCTTTAAATTTAGCTTCCTTCTAGCTAAGCCACTCCCCCTACTTACTAGATCTTTCTACAAGTAATTTAAACCACACAGCTATCCAGCCCTTTCAATCACCTGAGATTTACACCTAGATAACTGTTCAGATAACCATTCAGTTCAGTTAACTCAGACAAACAGACTATATTTTTTTGTTTAGTTTGTTAGTTTGTTTTTTTACCCTAAATGAAAGGTCCAAGTACAAGAG
Organism: Neoceratodus forsteri; assembly: GCA_016271365.2. Classification (NCBI taxonomy): domain Eukaryota; kingdom Metazoa; phylum Chordata; order Ceratodontiformes; family Ceratodontidae; genus Neoceratodus; species Neoceratodus forsteri. The sequence continues at coordinate 50,666,792 of CM028137.1, forward strand.
TTCTACTTCTTTAGTCCCAGTAGAGAAGTCCAGTCACACAGCACTCCTTCCTCCTGGTGTCTTCTGCCAAGCTGGCTGATGCCATTTTCATTTTTTGTTGGTTATATATTGGTAAAATGGCAGGTCTAAAATCAAGAAGGTGGCAATTTGTTTTGCTTTTTGAACAAGAAGTGGATCTTCCAGGTCAGTCCTCAGAGAAATAGATACAGCCCACTTGTTTAGAGTGAGAGGCTGTTTTTCTCAGGTTTTAATCCTTCTTGTTTGGGAGCAATGTGACTGGCGAGGTGGTTATACACAACAGCAGTAAGTTGCCTGGCAGACGGGGATGCCTCATGGAGCAGGAGTCATTTACAGGGTGGCTTGTGTTTACCAGGCTTCCATGTGGACTGGGCAGGTGTGGGGGCTTTGTGGGTGGAAGGGCAGCAGGTGACAGAGGCAGGCCCTCATTTGGGCAGTCAGTGGGGTTTTAGGGCCATTTTTCTGGAGGTGGTGTGCCTGGGGAGGGGCTTCAGTTTGTTAAGCAGTCATTCAGCTGTCTGGGGGAGGAATGGTGTTTCGGGCCATTGTTCTTCTGGTGACTCCACCGGCTGGCGTTTTTCAAGCAGCTGAGCATTCAAATTCTTTTCAGCAGGGGCACTCATAGAAGGGGTTTGCCAGGCTGGGGGTAGGCCAAAGAGAAACTGGCACATTCAGCCTCCGTTTTTGTAGGTGGCGACAAAGGGTAAGGAGCTGAGAAGGGGTTATATGTGCTGTGGCACCCAGGATGGAAAGATTCACAGGGTATCAGGGCTATTCATACCAAGGTACAAAGTGGGGAACTGGAAGTTTTATGCACAGGATGAGGGAGCAGTTTAAATCGGGAAGTTGGGTACACATTTAAAGTTAGCGAACACTTGGGGAATCTGACATAAAAGCCATGCAGGCCAAAGGGGGGCTATGGAGCAATGCAATGGGTGGCAGCCTGGTGGGGTGGACTTGGATAATGTACTCAAATGAAGGACATGGGGTACAGCTTGAGAGGTTTGAGGAAGTTGAGCAAGTTTAAAAAAATAAAATAAAATAAATGGACTGGGATCATTGAATCTGTTTCCAGGATAAGCCAGCCAGCTTGTGGGAGAGAGGGCCCTGGGGAAGGGGGTACTCTCTTAGCCCCTCAATGGAAGTCAATCCCACTATGTGGCAGCATGGGGGCTGGCATGCTTGACAATTGTTACTTGCACTGAATGTAGGCACGCCAAGATATCAGTCAAAATTGACAAGACAAGCATGATATGACAAAGGATATGTCTGAGAAAATCAAGGCCAGTATGGCATCAAAGAAATAAAGTCAAAACATGGGTGTTTTGAGAACTTTATTATACAGTGCAATGCATTATGAAAACATTTAATTTACTACCAGGACACCTACAAATAAAATAATATATATATAAAAAATAAACAGAAATACAAACAGAGCATTGCATGTCTCATTCTCAGTATTTGATCCATTGACAGGAATTTGTAGGATGTTCTGTAGGGCCTCCGTATCTGCTCCATTCATTGGAATTGTAATGATTTTATAGCTCAAGAGTCTAGGGTTGGCATGGGTTTGGATCCACAATGGATAATGCTTGGTTTGGGTGGCAAGTTCTCAAGCATGGTGTTTTAGCCTAGGCTGGAAGTGCCAGTGTTCCAAAAAAAAGGGGAAAAGGTTTGTTCCCAAAGAGACCTTCACCGGAACAGCTTTAGAGGCTAGCCAGGGTACACAAAGCTACCCGGGCACTGGGGACATTGGCAGGCAATGGGCATTTTGCTACAGAGGTGGGGGGCATGCACCCACTTGGAGGGTTGAGAGAGTGGCTTATACAGGAATTTATTCCATTTCTTTGTTGTCTAAGTATCTTTTCAGGTCATGGCTCCTAAGAAGGTAACCTCTCCAGTCTCCAGCACTTATCTTCAGGCAGAGGCAGCAGCATTGATGAGTAAGATGTCTGAGCTGATCGACAAGGTGGCTAGAAGGGAGCAGGAGGAGGCAGCAGAGAGGAAGTGAAAGCACCCAGCCGGGCCAAGGGCAAGGGGGCTGGAGGTAAGCACCCTAGGGAGCCAGCCCCAGACCGGGAACCTGTTCCCCTTCCTGAGCCCATACTGGAACCAACAGACCCAGATGCCTATGGGGATAAGGATACAGGGGAGCCCACAGGGGACGGCAGTTTGAAGGAATATATGGAGGGATGGTTAATGGAGATGGGGGATGAGGGGCTGGGTACTATGGAAAAGGTTTTGGAGGCATTTAGGAGAGATAAAGGAGGTAAGGGAAAGGCTAAGGGGATGGAGGGAGATGGGCACGGAGGGAGGAAGCTATACGACGCTCCTCCTGGTTTCTCACTGGGAGACTCCTTATCAGTCTCCATAAAAGATAAGATTTGGAAAGAGGAATACGTGGATATATTTGGCCTGTTAGACAAAAAGATGGCCAAGAAATATGAGCAAAAGAAGGCAGTGGGGAAATCAGAAATGGCTGTGACACTGGCAGTGGTGGGACATAAAGAGGTGGAAGCCATGTATAAGGGTAAAAACCTGGACACCTGGCAAGCACATTTCTTGATATATAGTGCCATTTTATTAGACAAACAACAAGATCTAGCTATCCCCCTATTGACATACACAGCCATAATTAAAGATACCTATAAGGCACAAAAAGGGTGCAGATGGCTGGAGTATGATGAGGCATTCCAGCAGCAGATGGTGTCAAGTGGGGACCTGAGATGGGACTGCATGAATTCTGAGCTATGGGTGAAGACCTTATCCACTTAGGTGGGGGTGGCAATGGAAGCAGGCAAAAAAGTAGCCAGTCAGGGATGCCCAAGTTTAAGTCGTGATGGGCTTTCAACAGAGTGACATGCACCTGGGCAAATTTCATGTTCAAACATACCTGTTCTAAGTGTGGGGGAATGCACTAAGTGCTAAAATCCAGAAATAACTCTGATCGATCTGGGGGTGCGAGTAGGCAGGAACAACCCTTTTGGAGGGGCAGAGGGAATGGGGGGTACAGGTGAGAATTTTGGGAGCAGTGGATGGGGTTTCAGGAACAGGGGGGATACAATTCCAAATATTGTTGGAACTGATACTCCAGCAGCAGCAGGTTTGTGATGGGGCTTTGCACTGGCCAGAATGCCAACAAAACAGGATATAATGGGGGTATGGACTGTGGATTACCTGGATCAAAAAGGGGGGAGGGTATTGCTGAGGGAGAGTTTTTCCAAGGGGATTTTGTTAAAATTTCAAGGGGACAGAAAGGGGGCTAGGGCCAAAAAACAGTTCTCGGTGAAGAGGAAGGAGGACATAGCATGTTGGAAAATCAGAAAGGAGCATCAACACCTTCCAATGCTTCTCATTGCCCATCTTATTACTGATTATACTATGTCTCATCCCTCCCTCCTCCCTCCTCCCATACTATCCTCCCTCCATGTCTCACCTTGTCATTTATCATTCTTCATCTGAGGGAGAAGGCCTGTGCCTCCCCCCATGCCTGATGCTGAGTGGTTCTCATAATTGATTTGAATTTCTTGGACAAAAACACATTGAAATGCAATTAGCAAACAGTAAGACATGACTAGGTGTGGGTTATCTCCTGATAAGAGCACGCCTAGCTAAGTTGTTAGGCACAAGGCACTTGCGCCGAGTGCCTTATGCACCTGGGTGTGTTCTTATCAGGAAATAACCCACACCTAGGTGTGTCTTATTGCACTGATAAAATTGGTCCCCCAAATAAGTATTTAAAAACAAAAAAAAAAGAAAAAAATGTAAAAAGTTAGGTTTGGTATAGAAATAGTAAAATCAAATATAGTCCCCCTATTGGTAACATGTTGATGGCTAAGTATAGGATGCTGCCCCCCCATGCAGATAGCTTGCTCCCCCATCCCCACAGATGGGTGCTTGATTTATTTTGCTAGATAATTCGGAATGTGTGTGTGTGTGTGTGTGTGTGTATGCATATGTGTGTGTGTGTGTGTGTGTGTGTGTGTGTGTGTGTGAGCAGAGCTGGCCGCTGAGAAATGACTTCTGGTTTTGTGGTCGGCTTGGGAGATCGTGGTGCATTTTTAACATCATGGTGTGTCACTTAAGGTGGGAATGAGAGGCACCGACTTCATGGGAGATATGGGGTAGCTGAGAGAATACTAAAAAAATAAGTTGGTGTGCTGGTGATGTGTGTGGGAGCGAAATGCTGGAAAATGACTTCCAGTTTTGCATTGGGTTCTGAGATGGCTTTTAATGTGACTTTGAGAGGCACAGACTTCATGGGCAGATATGGGGTAGATGAGAAATAACAGAAAAATAAGTTGGTGTGCTGGTGATGTGTGTGGGAGCAAAATACTGGCAAACGACTTCCAGTTTTGCATTGGGCTCAGAAATTGTGGTCGAGTTCTCACATCACAGTGATGTTTTGGAACTGAGTTTGGGTGATCTTGAGAAGTATAGAGTTCATGGGCAGACATGAGGGAGCATAGAAAACAATTGCTAAGGTATGATTTAAGCTTGTTGTAGGTGGGTGACATTTATTGTGTGTGTGTGTGTGTGTGTGTGTGTGTGTGTGTGTGTGTGTGTGTGTGTGTGTGTGTGTGTGTGTGTGTGCTGTCCCAGTGAGTGGCCATTTTGTGGTGTTCTGGTGCGAGCTGTATCAGCATCTATGTGTGTTTTTGCATAGGGCTGGCAAAGCTCAATGATTTATTGTGTTGTGGGGTTCGAGAGTGGTAGCAAGTGCCAGTTGACTACTATATCTTCTGATAAGGACACGGCTCAGAAGATGCAGTAGCCAATTGGATTGCTGAGTTTCATAGACCTATTTTATAATGAAACATATAACATAGGTATGTGTGCTTAAACTCATGTTTTATACACACCTTTAGCGTGTGGTACGTGTATAAACTCCTCAACATTTTTCTCAGGGTTTAGGTTGCATCACACACCTGAATTTGTTATTTTGAACACATACCCATGCAATGTTCTCTACTGTATATAGTATATGGTACTCTATTACTGTATATAAAAATTGGTGGTTCACAGTTCTCATTATGTAGAGCTGGAAAAGAGATTGTGTATCGCTATGATTTCAAAACCATATGGAATAGAATGTTGTTGTGTATGGTTTTAGAAGTTCTCATTTGCATACTCCTAGTAGTATGAATCCATTTGTAATTATCTATTTTTTCATTTATTTCCTTATATATTGCAAAATTCAGAGATTACTTTCATGCACAGGTGCTCATTTATAAAGGTTCTAAAACACATAGTCACAAAAAACATTTCAAGTACAATAAGTGATTCCAGAGGATGGACAGTTGTGTCAGGTTCAAAACACTTAAGACAGAACAATTAAATACATCTCTGAAAAGATCCATACAGATCATTGTATAAAAAGCCACAGGCTATACAGAGAGAAACGGATTAAAAGTTTAATGGTTTACAGATTAATGGTTATAAATGTACTAGATTGCAGCAGCAGATTAGAAAAATGTGATTAATCTTGGAGATATTCAGCAGAGTATCAGGGCAGTTCATTTAACCTGTTATTGGCCCTAATAGGAAAGTCCTCATTTGCATACTCCTAGTGCTGTGAATCCATTTATAATTATTTCATTTTTTTCATTTATTTATTTACTTATTTGCTGAAAACTTCAGAGATAACCTTTGAATACGGGTGTTCATTAACAGTATAACGGTTTCATGCCAAACACTTATCACAAAAAACATTACAAGTACAATAAGTGATTCCACAGGAAGGGCAGGCAAACCATGTTCAAAACACTTAATAGAGAACAATTGCATACAGCTTTGAAAAGTTGGTTCTGGTCAGTAACATTGCGGAACAAAATAAAGTAGACAAAAATAAAGTGGCAAAAACAGTATCAACATCAGTATTGGCAGCACAAAACGAAGCGTGCCAGAACAATGCAGGCCACATGACACACTGGTAGTAAACAATGTCCACTGTATGGAGACAATATTCTCTAAAAATCCTATGACACTATGCAGAATTCTTAGCAAATGTGCACACATTCCAAACAAATCTAAATATCTTTAAAATTAGTTAAGGTGCACAAAAACAACCAGTATGAAAGCTGCTCAGGACAAAAAGACCTTTCACATGAGGATAGTCACTAATCTGAATTCTTTATATTTTGTAAAATATGGACTTGATGACATTAAGAAAGCACACATCCCCCCCCAAAAAAAACAAGCTTTCGCATACAGTTGATTACTGTTTAACAATATTATGCATCTACAGCTGCCACTGTACATCTGGTGCAAACCCATAATCACATTCCTCTCTTGAAACAAAAAGGGGGGGGGGTGGAGCTGAAGGCCACAACTGACTCCTTGTTTTTGTGTTAAGGGGTGATTTTTTTTACAGCAAAAACAAGGAAATGGGTCATTTCTAAAATGTGCAGACGAATATGGGAACCACTATTTTTAGAGCTTGCCACCACCGGCAGCTACTTCTTCAAGACTGCTTCTACCCCCACCTACTACAATCAGTGCATGATGACAGCAAAGAAATGTGCTCCCAGAATTACAGCATCATTCAGGACAATTTACACAAATGCCTTTCTGTCTTTGGTTATTCTATTTCATTTATATTATAGTTCTTGTCATTCTGCATATACTTTTAAATTGTTTGACTATATTTCTGGCACATTTTATTTTTTATTGATATTTTTAATTATTTTTTTGTCCTGAGCTTAACAGCTCTGAAATTCCAACTTCAAAAGCAGATATAACCAAAAGCAGCATGGTGACCCCTATATTTTTATTTTTTATTTTGCTATATTCACAACCACATTCTAGTTCTATCAAACAGGCTTGATGAAAATAACATGGATTTTGATGGTGTTATGCATAAAAAAAACAAAACAAATATTTCCCACATGTTTGGCACTTTTAGTTCAAGAGGGTGTCATCTTACTGGTAATTTAATATTTATTTTTGCATTTGTGGAAAAAATGAAGCAAACATTATGACAAATGATGTATCTTTATTTCACTTTTTTCTTTTACACTCATGTTGACATCTAAAACAATGATGCCATACCTATATGAAACAATCTGACCCCTTATGGATTCTTTACATAAAGAGGGATTACGTCTCACCATGTAACTCAAAAACAAGCATGGCAACCTATGTTTTTTATTGTTGCTTTTAAATGTTTGGATGACCACCGTGTACTGGACAAAAAATTATGAATTTGATATGGGGTTGCCAAACACCAGGGAATATCCGTAATAGTATATCTCATATTCATGTGATTTTTTTTAATATTTAGCATAATTCTTTCATGTTTTGCTATTTTTATAACATAGACCAAGTTTTTATATGCCATAAATCTATAGGATTCATAAGTTTAGCCAAAGGCATATTATTAGAGTAATTTCGTACAAAATAAACAAAAGATAGCTCTAGCAACTTGATTGTACTGGATGCATATCATCAACTTTGAAACACATGAAGCACTAACCTCATTAAAAACTCCATTCCATCTGATGGCTGTCTCATTAATGATGATCTCTGTCCCTGTTGGGGCCTGAGAGTTGAAGCTTCCAACTTTCACATATTTGAGAATACCAGCCTTTGATATCTGCTGGTTTAAGATGTCATACACAGCCGGTGGGTCACCATTAACATCGAAAAACACCTCTTCACCAACTCTGGTTTTAAAACTGACATTTCTCACATAATGAAGCAGCTAATGAATTAACAAAAAAAAATGTATATAAAAATGAAAAAATATGTATTTATATAGTATATAAAGATAATACAAACTAGAAAAATATAGTGGCCAGAAAATAATGTCATCAAGGGAGAGCCTAAACATTCATATGCTATGAGCTTAAATGTTAAGTGGCTTCATGAGTGCTTCAGGCTCTAAGAGGTTGTTATTGCAAGAGTACACTACATGTTTCTATTTTTTGCTTTACATAATACATTTAGTTATTTAAAAATGACTTTATCGTAACTTTTTGTTAGTGGTCTGACAACTTTCCAAGAATGTTGGAGCTATCCTTAGTAATTTGGAGGGGAAAATCAAGGCAAGCACATAATGGTTTACCAAATACTGTGAAGCAACCAGGATGGGTTAGGAATTTGAATTTGCAGATCATATAATTGTAAAGCAATGTAACATGACTGTCGTAAACTTCTGTACTCTGGGAGGGTTCATGCTTGTCTATCTTTTTGGAAATGGCACAAACCCTAAGCAGTGGTAACACAAGTTTTTGAAATCTGTATTTAAACATTTTAATGTATTGTAGAATGTTACTTCTATAATGTACTGGTAGTTATGTAAACCCAAACTGTTTGAAATGCCAGTTTAGGGGAGTACAGTATATTGTTTGCAAATATGCTTCTTGTACAGTGAGGCCAAACAGATGGAGAAGGTGCTTTTTTTAGGAAAATTGTTGCTTGTACAGTGTGCTTTTAAAGATTGAAACCAAAATGGCATAGAAAGATATGTTTATGAAAGTATGTTTCTTACAAAGCATGCTTGTTGATAAGTGGACCAAAACTGCCTGAAAATCAATTTTTAGGAAACACTGTTGTTTGCAAAATTTATTTTGAAGGAAGCAATCTGAGACTGTTTGAAAAACCATTTTTAGGAAAATTCATTGCTTGTAAGGTATGCTTTTTAGGATATGAACCTAAATTGAAACCAAACTGTTTGTAAAGCCATTTTTATTTTCTTTAAAAAAAACTGGTTGTTATGGGTGGGGAGGTGAGCCTCACACTGCTGAAAAAACAGTTTTTATGATGGTCCGTTCATTTGGAAAAAAAATAAAATTTGCTTTGGAGGAATACCCCAAACAGGTTGGAATTCCCTTTTTTTAAGGTTTTAGGCTGAGGTAAGATTTTTTTTAGAAGATGTCACTTGGTGATGTACACTAATTTTATTTTCATGGTATATGGAATTAATTCAGGGATATTTAGTTTGATAACTCTTAGGATTTCCTGTGAGGAACAGGTCTAACCATGTAAGATATATCTATGTAAACCTGCAAGCCCTGTCTGAAGTGGAAGATCAGTCATAACTTTCTTCACACAAGTCCATAACCAGTAGTTTGAAGATGCAGACTCATAGAGTAGAGACCCAGACTTGTAAATTTTCCTTGTCTCTTAAGGGTAGGGGCTAGGGGTGGCTGTGGGCATTAGGGCTGCAAAACCCCAATTGCAACATTTCCTTTTGTTCATAGCTTTTTAACCCTAGTGAGTACATTAACACAGTTACCAGCAATGGATAGATTTACTTTTTGTGAAAGTAGAGTCATAACTGACTTTATACAGGGCCCTTTCTGAGGTAATTTCAAACAGGGCTTAGGCATGACCCATTAGGCACTGTGCAAATAGAAGATGAATCCTAACTTAATCACACAGACCATTTAGTCCCTGCAGGAGGCAGGCTGTATAGTGCTACACATTAGTTCTAGCTTTCTCAGTGCTGGGCCCTGTTCATGTATAACTTTGATTACTGTACAAAATGAATGCAATGTTTTTTTTTTTTGCTCATGTTCTCAGTTGTAGTTTTTTCTTCATTGTCCATTTGCCTACACTGGGGCAGCCACCTTATAGTATCTTACCTCCAGCCCCATCACCCACCACTCCTAGAACTTGACTTCCTCCTCTTGTACTTCCATGGGTGGGAGGTACATAGGTGGGTGGCACAGAGCCTGTGGAGCACATGCCATCATCCTGATCACTCAGCTTGCCCCCCCAAAAGTGGTTTTTCTTCCCAGCTGGCATGTGTGCTATGGTGTACACATGCTGTATGAAGATACAGTATGACTCAACAACCCTCATCCTGCCAATTAGGTTGTAGACATGCAGCAGAGCTTAATTTTGCCAGTGGAGTTCTGTCAAAGTCAGCAAATTAGCCTCATGAAATATTTCATGAATTTTGCATGATCTGTGAAATATTTTGCAGGTGTGAAGTTTGAAATTCTGCCTATGAATTACAGTTTTTAAGAAGTAATGATGCATAGAAATTGCTACTATTTTTTCTTACTCCAGCAACAAGACAAAACTGTGTGATCAATTGCTTGCTGATATTTGGGGTTGGTCTCCTCCATTATAATCCTCTGCTCCTTGTTATCATGCAGTAGAGTTCATGCTAGTTTACTGGGTCATAGGGCTAGAGCTGAGAGTAAGTTCTGTCATGGATATGCAGGTGTTGAATGAAACTTTGCCTGACATAGAAATTAGAGAAAGGGTAAGATGGGGGCTATTTTGCAGGAAATGGGAGTGGTCCACATTGCTTTGCTCACACAGACTGTGGTTTGGCACTGTCCAAAGAAGGTTATGTGGTCATAGAGATACTGCTTGGCCAAATTGAAAACTTGCAAGCATGGTGATATCCCATCTGAATAAAACCTGTTTCTTCTCTCGCGCAGTACCTCTTTTCCAGCAGCAACCTCAAAAAGGGGAGATAACTTCACAAACAAATGTGTGGATGTTTAATCAAAAATGTAATTACATGGAATTTATCTGAATATTAGGGAAAGCCAGTCCCCCTCCCCAGAATGTAACAATCCTACCCTGATGGTTCCATGCACAATAACAACCTCAAGAAGGAGCTTAATCTACCAGTCAGGGCTGTGCTGGCAGACAGTAACATGATTGTTTCAATCACAGAGAAGCTTGCCACCTGATCCTAGCTGATGTACTGTATCTCTCTAACTTGACCTTTAAAGGTGATAGAAAACAGTTTTTACATCTCTAAGTGCCCTCCAGTTGTTCTTGTATTGGCTACTCAGTATTCTGATATGTTTTTGACCTTTTTGTTAAATTAATAATCTAATTTTGCTGCATTTTTAACTACATTGAATTCCACTCTCCTCATCAGTTGCTGCTGTCTCTTTTCATACTGCCTGAACATTCTATGGCATAAGAAACTACCATTCCAGGCCATTCAGATACATAGCATGGAATGGGAGTCATTGATGTCATCGAATGTCTTAGAAATGTGGAAATCAAGTGTAGTAGCTGGTGAGGAGAGTGGAATTCTATGCAGTAATTAGGATACCCCAAAGATAGATGATTTATTTAGCAAAAAATCATCAAAGCATATCAGAATACATAACTGGCATTGAAAGGAAGATGGAGGGGCAGTTGACTATGTAAAAATCATTTCCTATCTCCTTTAAGAGACAAACACAAGTTGGCTGTATTGATGCTTCTAGTGGCTATTAATCCAGTGTGGTGGGGGGCTGAGGGACATGGTTAAATGGGTGATGGGAGGGATCCCCCATCTACTGTTCCCTTTACCCATTGTTCAGTACTTCATCAATCATCTCCATGTCAGCAGCCAATGGGTCATACATGGAGCATGTTCACAGTTCAAATGGTTCAAGATTGGAGGCCTTCAGGCTGCTTACCATTGTCTCAGACACACAGCTAAAAGTTCAAATTATACCAATATAGAATCAAAGCTGAGCCCACTGGTGCATTAGAATAGCTGCCTCCTCCCCATTCTCCCCCTTCTGCAGCTAGCCCCTCGACCCGGCACTTGAACTTGGAGGTGCGTCTCTCTCTCTACTGCTGCCACCCACCTCTCCTTGCCAGTCCGCTGGCCGAAGACATCCAGTCAGCTATCCCCTGGACCAGGCACTTGAACTCAGCAGTGCAGTTCTCTCTATTGCCACCAAGCACCTCTCCTTGCCAGCCCACTGGCTGAAGACATCCAGCCAGCTAGCCCTTCAACCGAGTGTTCGAACTCAGTGGTGCAGCTCTTCTACTGCCGCTGCCCACCTCTCCTTGCCAGCCCACCAGCCAGAGACATCCAGGCAGCTTGCCCCTTGACCAGATACTCAAACTCAGCAGTACAACTCTCTCTACTGCTGCCACCCTCCTCTTCTTGCCAACTCACCTGCCGAAGACATCCAGCCAGCAAGCCCCTCAACCGGGCACTCAAACTCGGAGGTGCTGCTCTCACTACTACTGCTGCTGCCTGCCTCTCCTTGCCAGCCCACCCATTGAAGACATCCAGCCAGGTACGGTGACAAAGGAAGTACTACTTTTTGATTTTTGTTGCCCACTAACTACTGTTGCCTGATTGGACACTGAAGTATCTGGGCCCAGCAGATTGGTTTGCTCTCGATCCTGTCTGGCTGCTGCTTGTTCCGGCCATCTCTTGGCTAGCCATCGACTTCTCAGCTTTAGCTAATTGTAGCTAATTGGTTGCATTTAGGAATGCAAATTTTTCACCTGCCCACCTCTCCCCCACCCCACCCACCACTCTTTAGTCCTTACCTAACTTCGGTCCACTTAGCCCTCAAAAACTACCACCCAATCCCTTGCTCACTTACCCCCCCGACAAGGCATACCACTCCATCCTGTTGCTGAATGATAAATCTTTGAGGATTTTGTAATTCTTCAGTAAGATTCTATCTTGACTCTGCCCTTATACCGAAGCACTCAGTGGATACTGCTTTTTCACAATAACAATCTGACCATCATATTTTGGTCCCTCAATCCCCCCAACCCCCACTTGATAGCTCTTCCTAAACTCTAAATGACTGGAATGACATTCCATGCTGCTAGGCTCTCTCCCCTTCTCTGGCTGCCTCACATTTTAAAATGTCCTAGCCCATCCCAATCTCTGACACTCCCAGTCATGTCTCCTTCTATCACCCCTTCTAGTCTCCCTATGGCAATTCTCTTTGCACTACACCTCCCCCTGCTTACGCTCATGCCTATTCTGTTCCCTATTATGCCTGCCCCATCTCTCCCTCCTGGCCCCCCCCATGCTTAACTTCATTGTGACCACTTCTCCTGTCCTCTCTGCTTGGAAGCACTACCCTTTCCATCCCTGTGCCACCCTCCTATTTATGCTTTCTTTCCTCACTCTAATACATTTACTAAACTTTCAACCTCCTCCCTCCCACCCCCACATAACCACCTTCATGTGCTCCCAGCCCTGGCAAAAGAGTGTTAAAATACACCTAATTACTGCACTTCTGCTGTTATCCTCAGGTGACATCAACCCAAACCCAGGGTCTAGCCCCATGAATACCTTCACATCAATGCCTACTACTACTGCTGATCCAACCCTACCTAACCCTATTGCCTTACCCCATGGTTTAAAAATAATTCACCTGAATATTCTCAGTCTCCTCTCTAAACTAGACCTAATCCAGTCACTAGCTGCCTCTCTTGCCCCAGATATTATGATTCTATCCAAAACATGATGAAATAACAAGGTAGACGACCGCTCCTTCTCTATTCCTGGGTTCACAATATGAAGGCAAGACAGAACTACTAGAGGTGGTGGAGTGGCTATCTATGTTTCCTCAGAAATTCATTACACCAGTGTCCTTGCCATGGCAGTACATAAAGCATACGAGGCTCTGGTCATTAAATTAACCCTCCCTTTCTCTGTTCCAGTGTATATTGCTGGTGCATACTGCTGCCCTGGCCTCTCTCCCTCCCTCCTCTGTCATTGAGCTCATTAACTGCATAGTCTCTCACTCCCTTTAGGCTGAAATATACATTATGGGTGATTTCAACCATAATTGGTTCTCCCCTGCCCTAAATAAATCACGAAATTACATCAATGCCCAAAACTTGTCTCAGCTCATCCTTGAGCTTACTCGTTTAAATCTGAAAACAGGGAATCACTCCCTAATCGATTGGGCCCTCACCTCCCACCCACACAGAGTTATCAAATCTGGACTATTACCTGATGCCCTGGGTGACTACCGCATGACAATTATGGCTCACAAAGTTCACAGAACTAAGGCCCCTCCTAAAATTGTCCAGTGCCAATCCTACAAATCACTGAACCTTGAACCCCTTATGGAAGAACTGTCCCAAACCAACTGAGACTTAATTGCCTTGGCCAATACCACTGAGGAAGCCTACTGCTATTTCCAGACAAAATGCTTGGAGTGTTGGAACAAACATGCTCTGCTGCAGCACTCCAGGGTCAGAGCCAACCACCCCCCGTATCACCCCTGAACTCATAACGTGCCATAGGGCCCGGGATCATTCCTGGAAAATGCACAAAGCCACAAATCTCCCAAGTGATTATATCATCTACTATACACTGCATAATAAGTGTACCAAACATACCTGCCTAGTTAAATCAGAGTACTTCTGCTCAACCTTCCAGAACAATATTGATAGTCTTCCCAAGTTCTGGAAAGTTATCCACTGACTTCCCCCCTTCCCCTCCCTGCCCCTCTCCTCAAGATAAACAACTTCCCAATTGCCAATGATCTTAATGTTGCCAGTGAGTTTAACTCATACTTTGTCTCCTGTGCCTCAGCTCTCCTTTCGTCCTTACTGTCTCCTCCCCCAGCTGCCCCCCACCCCTAGGCATCCTGCCTCACTGCACTCCATCTAGTTCGATAATATCTCACCCTCTGACATCTTGCACTTACTTCTTGCTCTCAATCCGACTAAAGGCAGCTTATCTGATGATCTGGATCCTAAGTTACTGTATCTATCAGCCCCAGCTATTGCAGCTCCACTAACTCTCCTCCTCAACTGTTCCTTCACTACTGGTACTATCCCTTTTGTATGGAAACACTCCACTGTACTCCTGCTGCCCAAGGGTGGTGATCCCTCTGTTCCTTCTAACTATCACCCAATCTCTCTCCTTCCAACCCTTGCTAAGCTGCAGGAACACCTGGTCCTATCTCAGCTCTCTTCTTACCTTTACGACTCCAGCTTTTTCACTCCTTTCCAATCTGGCTTCTGGAAAAACCACTCCACCACCACCTCCCTGATTAGGCTCTCTGACTGCATCTTCTCAGGGATGGACAGTGGCCAAATCTCATCAGCCATTTTTAGCAAAGGCCTTCAACACTTTCTCCCAACTCCTTCTTGATGCCATCTCCTCAGCTGGCCTAACCGAATCTGCCATGAACTGGTTGAAAGCTTACCTGGTAGGCCAGACCTAGTCGGTCAGACTCACCGACTCTATTTCCTCCCCAGCTGCTCATCACCACTGGCATATCCCAGGGGCCTGTACTAGGCACAATCTTATTTTCCATATTCCTAAAAGACCTACCCTCAGCCTGCTCTTTGTCATCTATCCATATGTACACCGATGACACTGTCATCTTCACATCAGGCCAGTCCCCTGTGGATGTGAAATCCAAACTGCAACTTGACTTCAATAATGTTCAGCACTGGTTCAGCTCCCATCAACTCTCCCTCAAAGCCAAGAAGACTGTCTTCATGACTTTTGGCACAAGGCAGAGACTCTCAAGGCTCCACTTACTGCCCTTCTTCCACACCCATGACAGGAGAGACATCAAAGATACCTCATCCTTTAATTACTTGGGGGTTTGGCTATACCAACACCTCAACTTCCCTGGACATGTGGATGCCATCCTGAAAAAACTGCACACCAAGCTTGGCGCATTATACAGGTACCAGAGTTGCCTCCCTCTATCGGCAAAGCTTGAGCTTGTCCAGAAGATGATAGTACCTATTTTTGACTACTGTGATGTAGTCTATAGTGTCACTCATAAGTCCTTCCTAGCCAGAGTGGACACCCTCTACAACTCCTTCTGTCATTTCCCTCTCAACTCCTCCTCTCCCACCCATCTCTGTAGCCTCTACCACTCTCTCTCCCCCTTAGTACACTAGAAAATTGCCAGCTTCTCCAGTGTGCCAAATTTGTTTCAAAAGTCTGGTTTGTGTCCCTCCCTCCTTATTGCTCTTCCTTAATATCTGCTCTACCTGCTCCAGAATATTGCCTAAGATCTTATGACTCTCGTCTACCGGTAATTCCTTACCTCTTGACTACAGTAAGTCAATCATCCTTCACACATCATTTCCCCCAGCTTTGGAATGCCCTCCAACCAATCTGATTATCTTCCTCTCCCCTTTCCTTATCTTTAGCCTTAAACTACCTCTCAATAAACTGTACCAGTCAGTAACAGACAGCCACTCTCTGTGCACTGCTCTGACTCTCTTTGTTCTCTGCTTAACTTCACTGCCCTCTTCTTCCCTCCTTTCATGTATCGTAGCTCACTAAATAAGCTGAATCTCATATAGATTGCTCTAGCTGCTCTCTAAAGTGCCAAGGGATGTACAGTACTTACACTTGCACTTATTGTTATCTGTAATACGCTCAGTACTTATTTAAACCTGTAATCGGGATATGATGTCCTGATCCTATACAGATTCTGTGTAATATTTACTTTGATTTCAGGGACTTCTAGTATTGATCAATGGTTACATACTGTCCATTATTGTAACTGTTTGTATTGCTGCATATTTGCATCACTGTTCACTTGTCATTTTGACCGTTGGAATTTGTATCTTATATATGCTCTTCCTCCTGTTTACCCTTCCCCCAGGATGCACCATGAGATGAGCAACTTGTTGTTCAGCATGCCCTTTCTGGTGAAACTTTTCAACAAAAATAAATAAATAAATAAATAAATAAAAGATTGTGCTTAAATCCAGCTGAAGGTGAAGTAGCTGGCAATAAATACCTTCCTGTTTACCCCAGTCCAGTGACATACAAACTCTTGGAGGTAAAGATAGTGAAATTACACCCCTACCTTCAATACTCCTTAGTAGCAGATAGCATGCTACAGGGGCCTACAACATCATTGTGCTCCCCCCCGGGAGCTAGCATTAACTCCAAGAATAGGAAAGAGCATATCTTTCCTTACCTTGAAAATGCAGAATTTCACCCGTGAACTGTAGAATTTTGCCTGCAAAAGGCAAAATTCCACCTTTCGCTGGCAAATTTCTGCAATTCACAGCTGAAATTCTGCTATTCGCCGCTGAAATTCCTCATTTCATGGACAAAATTCAACATTTTGGGGGTGGAATTTTGCACTTCGACTCCACAAAATATTTTGCGAAATGCGTGAAATTTAAGAAATATTTTGTGGAGTGAAGTTTGCAGACTTCACCCATCTCTACTAAGATGTGACTACTGTGACACCACCCAGCTTCCATGAGGTGGTGACCAAGCAATGGGTCATACTGTTTAACCCTACTCAAAACAGAACAGCTGTCAAGGGATGCTTAATTCTGTTTCCATGCTGGTCTCTGGCAACTCCAGCTCATTCCTAAACCAGGGGCATTGGTGTGGCTGGCAGAAAGGCCCCCAAACTCAGTTTGCCAAGGAACTTGACCAGCATTCTCAGTTGTTTTACAAGATTTGTTGCTCTCAATATCTTGTTCATGTAGAACTTAGCTCATTTTCTATGACAGTTTTTACAATTCCTCTAATAACTCAAGAACTAAAAGGGAAATAAAATACTGGGCCGATTCACAAAGATTGGCCACAAGCTGCAACAATGGCAGCTTGCACCAACTGTCCCTACGTCCTGGACCCTGTACCCAATTCAACATCAGACCGGGTCCAGGTGTCTGCATCCTGAAGCTTGCAGCATTGGTCAAACAGATGGTGTAGCCACCACGAATGCCACAAGTTCCAGGACAGGTGGGTGGCAGATGCGCCCTCGGAATGGAGCATGGCAATGGGTCATACCCCCAAGCCTCAAACCCAATAAAAGTACAGATGAGTCCTTATGGGCTAATGGAGCCCCACCATAGCCCTGATTTCCGATCCCCATTCCCAATCCCAGACAATTGCAATGCAGCTTTTACCATAACTAAAAAATCCACCAGGAATGCAAGGTAGCCCTGGTAATCTAGTGGCTCCCATTCCCCACCTGGAACTGCTAGACCACCCTGCTCCCTTCAACACCTGTATCCAGCCAGCAACTGGCACAGACCACCTCTCACCAACATGGCCAGCTGCCAATTGAGATTCACTCTGAGCATATACTAAAAATAATACACGCTCAGTGAATGACAACAGCTGTCATTCACTGAGAGTGTACCATATACAGTATGTGCTCAGAGAGAAGCTCAGTCAGTGTCTGGCTGCAGTGGTGAGAGGTGGGCTGTGCCAGTCACCATCTGGATGCAGTTAGTTGGGGGTAGTGGGTGGTTTGGCACTGGCGGGTGGGGGTTGGGGACCACTAGACTACCACGCTACCTTGCATACCTGATGGGGTTTTTAGTTATTGTAATGGCTGCATTGCAATTGTTGGGGATTGGGATGAGGGATCAGGTCTGGGAGGGGGCATTAGTCCATATGGGCTTCATGTTATATTTACTCAGGGACTGGGGCTGTTGGTGGCAGTAGCTCATGAGGGCTAATTTTTCCAACAATGGGGGAACATTGGCAACCCCCGGAGGACTGCAAAGAACACTTACGTCAGTTCATAGCTGGCATAAATGTTGTTTGACTGATGTCCACTGGGGTTGTTTCAGAATCCCAGATTGGGGATGTGGCGGCCAACTTTACAAAATAAGGTGCAGCTGCCACCTTAAATCACCTTGCACCATGTCACTGCGGGGTTTATGGTGCAAATGGTGGCCAAAGTCCACATTGGTGCAGGCAGCCTGTGACATGTTGCAAGCTGCTTTGTAGAATCCCAAATGGTACAACGCATGACGTAAAGTGCTAGTTGCATCATTTCTGTTGGCACAAGTCACTTTTCACCATGCGTATGCCTTTGTGAATCCTACCCACTGTTTTTATTTTGGTTGTGTTCTAAACTATTTTTATCTTTGCAAATTTTGTATTATATTTATCAAGCATGTGTTTGCCAAAGTATGTCTCCATAATTGTTCAGTGCAATGACAGACATTTATTCTTTTTGTTTTATTGAAATATTAATGGTAAGTGCTTTCAAAGTCATCTCAGATGTCTTTTTAGACTGTTTGCTGACAGACCACACAACTCTAACAATTCAGAGTTAAGTAGTTTTTAAACTTGTATCTTTTTTTGTCATGATGCTTCTTTTTTACCCCTCCTTCACTCTGGCATACCCATCTCCTTTGGGCCTCCTAGGCCCCCTACTTACCCCGGTAATCCTCTTCCCAAGCTCTCTTCTCCACCACACATTGCAGCCAGCCTCAAGTTATCCCGGCATATCCCTTCATCGTGCAGGTTTCCCTCCTCCGAGAGGGAAGGCACTTGGAGACAGGGGAACCCAGCACACTAACTGTTTGGACCCAGGGGCACTGCTAAGGTGGAGATGACTCTCAGGAGGTTCTGGTGATGTAGCAGTCTGGAGGCCATTATCCATTGGATGCCGAAGCTGTTTTCCAGTTTTCTTGGTTCCTCTTCAGTTCATCACTGCGGTAGTGCCTCCAGTTTCCTCTGGGGGCTGCTGTAGAGCGATGCTGTATACTACCCCCATCCAAGGAGAGGTGAGAAGTCCTGTGGACACTCAATCCTCTCTTCCCCCTGCCAACTCTCTGTTGGCTGAGTCCGTTCCAGAACCCAGGTCACTGTCGTTGGTCGAGGTAAGGCACCAGCGCCTCAACCCTCTACACCACCAGGCCAGCCTAACCTTGAATCTTTTAAACTTTTTGTTCATGACCAACAAATAAAGCTGGGACAAAAATTTATATGATATCAGCATTTTCTTTTCAAAAGTAAAGAAGAAGGTACAACCAAGTGTGGACATTAAATCCTAAACATCTTTAAATGAAATGCATTTTGTTCTGATGCCCCAAATTCACTTTCTGGGATCAAGCATTAATGATCCAGTAAGTTTCATAATCTAACTATAGTGATCAGGATTTTTAAACAAAGGTGCATGGCTTGCAATATGCCCTGCATCAGGAAACTTTGACATCGGTGGTGCACCAAACCCCTTTTCTTCAACTAAGCCCGATTTTCCAATCTCAGGTGCAGCTGTGACAGTTTTCCTGTTTTACAGCAGTTTGCAACAACTATCCAGTGCAAGCCCTGTGTCTTTGGCTCAGGGGTGTGACACAGGCTAGACCGTAAAACCATGGTCTAAGGTCCTGCATTTGCCACAAGGGATGCAAAATCCTGACCGACTGCAGGAGAATACCACATGCCATGTACACCATATGTTCAGCACACTGGGGGTTTGTGGCATTCGTGAAGCTCTGAAAATCTTATAAGTGTGCATTATAGGATTTTAAAGCATGACCCAGGAATATAGTAAGGCATCAGGCTGAAGACTGAATGACATTACACCGCTGGGAAGTTCATTAAAATTCTATGATGTACAGTCTGGAGAGGATTATTACACTTAAAAAATGTCTATTAGTAGTTTTTTTGTGGAAGGACTATGAGCTTCGCACATGAGCTTGTGTTGATAGAGATTTAATGCATGGTCTGGTGATGTCAAGGGCCAATGTAATTTCTAGATTTTTTCTTGCTATTTTGTAGTGGCAATTAAGCCCTTTTGTCATGCAGTATTTTGTAACAAATCATTTACTGCAAGTTAATGTGCTGCATTGTGGCTGACCCCATTGTATATCCCCATCAACAGGAAGACAGTAGTTTCCCACCTAGCTGAAAACTGGGATTTTGTGAAAGAGGTTAGGAGAGGTCATGTGTGTGGTCATAATTTAGTGTTTTGAATAACTGGGTGTATATACTGAGCCATGACGAAGAATGAGAGGAAGTTTTTTGGCTTCCGGAAAAGAAGGGTTAAGGGATTAATTCCAGTTGAAATTATTAAGTCATTTTCTATTCTTAACCATGAAGGGACATGGTTTGTTGAATCCAAAGGATCAAGAGGCAATGGAGATATTTATTTAAATGACTTGCCCAGTGTTACAGGCCTAAATGCAACAACTTAAGTCCTCCTAGAGATTTGGGGATGGCCAACATGTGAAATGTTCTTCTTGGGAGTTTGCCTTTCCAAAGGGATTCAGAGAGACATGAATGAATGGATTTAAGCCAAGCTTTAGAAAGCCATAAATTTAAAAGGTTTAAGGGGTTAAAAGGTGTGGGAGAACATTCATCTTAATGATGTTCACCTGCCCCAAAAGGGTTAGGGGAAGAACTTGCCAGTGTTTTAAGTCTTGTTGAATCATTTTAAGCAAGGTTTCAAGGTTTAGTTTACGAAGCTGTCTGTCACTAGTTGAGAGGTGTAAATCTAGATATGTGATAGATTTTGGAGCCCAATTAAAACCCAATTCCATGACTTCTTGTTTGAACACCCTTGAATTGAGTGGAAAAACAAATTTTTTTTCTGGATCAATTTTATAATTGAAAAGGGAGCCATATGCATGTATTAACTGGGAAAGGTTCTGAAAGGAGGGCTTTATTTGGGTAATATGTAGCAGTACATCGTCTGCATATACTGCTATCTTTTCCACAGTTGTGCCTAGAGTAATTCCTTGTACCCCAGGTGAATTTTGTATGGAAACTATGAGAGGCTCTAAATATAAATTAAAGAGCAATGGGGAAAGAGGGCATCCTTGTTTGCTTCCTGCCGCTAATGGAAAGGTAGAAGAAAAAATTCCATTACAAAAAACCCTTGCGGTGGGAACAAAGTAGAGGACTTGCAACCAATTAATAAATTTGGAAGGAAAGTCAAATCTGTGGAGAGTCCTAAACAAAAACTGCCAATCTACTCTATCAAAGGCCTTCTCTGCATCCAGGGAAACCAAGGCCATGGCTTGAGGGGCATCCCAGGACATGGAGAAGATCTGAGACAGGTGACAGAGATGATCTGCTGAGGACCTACCCTTCATAAAACCTACTTGATCAGGGCTAATAAGGGAGAGGAATGCTTGTTCTAGTCTGTGGGTGAGTAATTTGGTGAGAATTTTGATGTCACAGTTGAGAAGTGATATAGGCCAGTGATTAGAGACTTGTGATGGGTCTTTCCCCGGTTTGGGGAGAACAATCGCTTCCTCTACCATCCTTGGGTCAAGTTCATCCTTACTAAACATATGTTGGTAAACCATTAATAACCATGGTACCAACTGGGGGGCAAACTTTTTATAAAAGTTGGGGGAATAACCATCAGGCCCTGGGGCTTTATCTGAGGGTAAATCTTTAATAACCCTGAGAACATTCTCTTCTGTAAATGGAGCAACAAGACCTTCCACTTGTGTAGGAGTTAGAGATGCAAGTGGGAGATCCTTTAGATATTGATCCACAGTTTCCTTTGATGGGCGGTTGGGCATTTGAGCATACAACTTCCTGTAATATCAATCAAATGCATTGGCAAATTTTTCAAGTCAAAGGGCCAAAAGTCACCCAGCTTTATCTCCTTGTTCAGTGTAGGTAGTTTTTGATTTTAGAATTGCCCATTCAGCCTTTTCTCTGAGTAATTCAGAGTATTTATCTTGAAGCTTTATTAGTGCTTCTTTGTCAGTCTGTAGTTCCAGTGGATACATTTTTCTCTTATTTCTAATTTGCTCTAGAAGTGAGTTAATCTCCTGAGTATCTCTTCATTTTTTGAAGGCTGATAATTTTATTAATTCCCCCTGAAGGTAGCATTTTAAAGCTCCCCATTCTATGGATGGTGATTGAATAGATCCCCAATTAGTAATTTTAAAGGCTGTCAGGGAAGTTAAAATATTACCTGTAACCCTGGTGTTCTTCAGTGCTTGATTATTTAATCTCCATTGTCTATCTGAACCCCAGTAAAGAGATAGAGTGATAAGGTAGGTCACAATTGAGTGATCTGACCCTGTCCTCGGTTCCGTTCTGTTGTCCATTAGTCCTTGTAAAAGAAATTTACTTATCCAGAAATAGTCAAGACAAGATGCAGAGCCATGGACAGCAGATCAGAATGTGAACTCCCTCTCTGTATGGTGTAATATTCTCCATGGCTCACAGAGACCCATATGGTCAACTAAATCTCGAATGGCTCTTTGGGCAGGAGAAAGACCACCAGATCTAATGCCTGTACATTTTTCTAAAAGAGGGTCAAATAGGATATTCCAGTCTCCCTCTAAAAGCATTGGAGTTTCGGAAAAGGGTATTAGTGCTGAAAGGAGCTCCATAAAAGAGAAGGGAAATCCACATTGGGACCATAGATGCTTCCTATCAGGATATTGGATGAGTGGATTTTACCTTTAACTAATACAAATCTGCCTTGTTTATCCCTTATTCACTGTTCACAAGTGAAGGAAAATGCCCTGGTAAATAAAACTGCCACTCCCTTGCTATTTCTAGTGTCTCCTGCAGCAAATACCTGGCCCAACTGCTGTCTCCTCAGTAAAGCCCCTTCTACTTCTAAGATGTGGCTCTCTTGTAATAATATCACAACACAATGTATGTTGCCCAAATGTTTCAGAAACTTCATTCATTTAAGAGGCTGTCTAGCCCCTTTTATATTCCAAGTGCAAAATTTAAAAGATTGCACCATGTACTTTAATTACCAGTTGTGAAAGTAAGACCTGCAATCTAAAATAACATAGTAACTCACTAGTATTCCATATTAAAGTTCTGCTTTGGTACCATCTCCCCCAAAGTCCAAGAGGGTAGCATCTTTCAGAAAAAGAGACTTGCAAGAACAAGGGGACACGATTTAAAGATAGAAGGAGGGCGGTTCAGGGGCAATGTGAGGAAGTATTATTTCACAGAGAGGGTAGTGGATGCATGGAACAGCCTTCCTGAGGAAGTTGTGGGGTCTAAAACTGTGAGAGAATTCAAGAATGCATGGGACAGACATAAGGCAATTCTTGTGGGGGGCAGGAAGATAAAGGCTGTTGGTTAACTAGGATCTGTGGCCTATCCTGTAGGTAGGGAAATGGGCAGACTAGATGGGCCTAGCGGTCCTTATCTGCCGTCAAAGTCTATGTTTCTATGTTTCTATTTTCTGACAAATATACCCAGTAGTAACAAGGAAAACCTCCCCCTCATCCCACACTACCATTAGCTCCCTCTAATTTCCCTAAATTTCCCCCTATCAAAAAGATTAACACAACCAGAAAAGATTTAGTATCTAAATTTCTGTTCTTACCTAAAATTGTAAAGTGCAGCCTTAATTCTTTAATATCAAGGTAAGAATTACCCCCCCAAGCATTGCCCGTGGCGTTCAACAAATTGAAGGCCTTCTCTCCCCCAGCTTACCTGACTGCAGTACAGTGTATAGTATGCAAAACATAGTAGAGATATTAATCATAGCATAAGTAGTATCTCTCTAGTTTAGTAACAACTAGAACTATTCAAAAATATGTCTCCTAAGAGACCTGTAAGCGTATGTCATCAAACACATTTACATCACCCATAAACATTCTTATATCTCCCATGAGACCTAACCTAATTACTATTTAATTATTTTAACCACCAAAATCTTAAATGAAACAACAATCCTCACATAAAAGCTAGAGGAGTCCAACTGCAGAAAGGATGTGACCAAAAACATAATATAAAATCAGTCAATTTCCGTGATGTATCTAAAATGATCATAGTCACACTGACCACGAAGTTCTCTCAAGCTATGTGAAGCTGGTAACAGGACAACGCCTGTTAATGGTGAATTGCCCCAGATCAACAATGAAAAAAGAGAAAGTCCTAGTCTCTTATAAATAGCATGCAGAGCCCAGGCCATCAAAGCAAACACCATAGATTGCCAAACAATGGGCATTGCAATAACTGTCCGATGTTAACAACACAGCTGGCCACAGAATGTCAGAACAGTAATGTTAGGCAGAGGTAGAAGAATTTGGGACCTATCCAGGAATAATTTTAAAGACCATTCTTGTCTGAGAATGAAATACTAACAGCTCCCTCAGAACGATGTGTAGCCCGGCTCCTCCTTCTTGAGCAACCTTCGTTTCCCTTCTAATATCAAGATATTAACAGCATTCTACCTCATGGGGCTGTGTAAAATAGAGAACCATGTGGATAATATAATATAATATCAGTTAAAACGTTGAATCTTATACTCAATAAATCTTGAAGAATCTTAATACTTCACTCGCCAGTAAAACCATTACCCATCTGAGTGCTTTCAGCAGTCGCTAAATAAGGCTGGTTGCTTCTGTTTACAGAACTCCAATGCTGGATCTACCTCTTCAAAAGAAGACCATGCTCCATCTAGATAAACTTGCAGCTTTGCAGGATATGTCATATGGAATTTTACTCTGGCGGCTATACATTTGGAAACAAATGGATGAATTTGAGCTTGGTGCTGGCGGACAGTTGCTGGAAGGTCTTGGATAACTCATATATTTCTTCCCTTCCATAATACTTCCTGGATTTCTTTCAACTTTTGTAATACATGTTGCTTCTCTTGAAAATTAAGAAAATGGCATAGGAGAGGTCTGGGCTGAGCAATCGGTGGAGGCATGGGTCTGAGTGCTCGATGTGCCCTCTCGAGGGTATATGCAGGCCCAAAGGGGGAAGTTCCAGTTATTTTATTCCGTAGCTTTTGGGTAAATAAGATGGTATCCAGAACTTCTTCCTTTTCTGGTATACCAATCACCACCATGTTATTGCAGTGACTTCTTCCATCTAAATTCTTGATTTTATTCTCCAGTCGCATCAGTTTTTATTCAGGTACATTTTAACATGGCTTATTTTGGGGTATGTATTTAATTTGTCTTACTGTAACATTATAAACAATGACCAATTACTAATTATTTCCTGTCCTCTTTAATCTCCCAGTGCCCCAGACCACACAACTGTGAAAAAAGTTAGAAGGAAGGCCCTACCTAGACTTCTCTCTCCTTGTGATATGCACTGAGCTTTGCGTTTGTTGCAAGGGTGCATCCAGTTTCCACTAGGCTTGTGCGCTACCCATAGTGATTGAGAACCAGATCATCACACTTTGAAAACTTGCTGTGAAAGACTTCCCTCCTCATAACCATTTTTGCAAATATTTAGTATCTTTTATTCTTATCCTAATATAATCATTGTCTCTCTTATAGCTAAATTCATTTTCAACATATTCAACCTGCACTGATCATTGTTGAATGTTACTATAAATTTTTCCCACTCCCAATATTTTGTTTTACTGGACAAAAAGATGCCTATAGTACTGTATACAAGTTCAGACCAAAAATTCTCTGCTAGTCAGATGAAAGGAATTGCCACTGATATTGTTGCACTGTCACATAGAACTGCTCACCCTGTGACTATTGCATAACAAAACATTATTTAAATAAAAAATCTAAAAGTTATTTCAGAAGTCCTTGGTCCCTAGCAATCCAAAATGAATGAAATAGGTAATCAAGCATTGCTCCCTTCTAAGGATTATTGAGGGGAGCAAATTGCATATGGAAAAATATGAGTAAAAGGAAATTAGGTATAAATACATAGAGCTAATTAGAAAGCAGAAAAAACACTGTTTATGTATGTATAAATAGTGGTGGGATTCACAAAAGTTGACTGCAAGCTGCGACAATGGCAGCTTGCACCAGCGGCCCCTGCATCCTGGACCCTACACCCAATTCAGAATCAGACAGGGTTTAGGAGCCTTCATCTTGCAGCATGCAGCATTAGTCCAGCACAGGGCACAGCTCCCAAGAATGCCACAAGCCACACAACAGACGGGTGGCAGATGTGCTTGTGGAACTTTGTCCAACAGTGGGTTGCAGCCTCCATGCCCGGATCTGGCTATCGCCCCCTCATCCTGAACCCCGATAGTTCCCAGATGGAAGCCTTTATGGGCTATCCAAACCTCTTCCCAGCACTATCACCAATCCCTTCTCCCTGTCCCGAAATGCCATCACAGTAATGAAGATAATAAGAAACAAAACCCACATGTCCAATATAACCCTCATGGTCTAGTGACCCACACCTGGCAGTGCCAGCCCACCCTGATCCCCCCACCCAAACCCAGCCAGTGACTGGCACAATCCACCTCTTACCACCATGGCCACCCACTGACTGAGCTCTGTTTCAAGCACATACTGTAAATATAAATACTCAGTGAATGACTGCAGCTGTCATTCACTGAGCATGTATATTTACTGTATGCACTCTGGACAAAGCTCAGTCAGTAGCTGGCCGTGGTGGTGGAAGGTGGACTGTGCCAGTCACTGGCTGTGTGTGGGTTGGGGAAGTGGTGTTGGCTGGCACTGCTGGGTGGGGGGGTAGGAGGACACTAGACCACCAAGGCTATATTGGACATGTGGGTTTTTCTTATTATGTTCATTACTGTGATGGCATTTTGGGGTGGGGAAATGGGACTTGGGATCAGGCTGGGGACGGGATCTGATAGCCCATAAGTGCTTCTGTCTGGGAACTATCAGGATTCAGGACTGGAGGTGGGGAGTTTGGATAGCCCATAAGGGCTCTTCTATTATACCTGTTGGGGTTTAGGAGGGGGATGTGAGAGCCCACATGGGCTCCTCTGGCAGGTCTATAGTAGATTTGGGCATGTTGGGGGATCTCGGCATGGCGGGGTGTCTGCAAGCCCATATGAGCAAGGAGTCAGTTATACTTGGGGAACAGGGATGTTGGGGGGCTGTAGCCCATGAGGGCTATTTAGTGTACAGTACATCAATGGAGGCACTTTGGCAACTCCTAGTGGATGGCAAAAAACACTTAGGCCAATTCATAGCTGGCATGTATGTTCTTTGATGGATGTCCACTAGGGGTTGTTTCTGAATCCCAGTGTGGGGACTTGGCAGAGGCCCTTCCTGAATAGGGTGCAACTGTTGCCATATATCCCCTTACACCATGTCACAAGGGGGTTTATGGTACATAACTCCACTTTGAGGCATGCAGCCTGCAAAATGTCACAGGCTGCTTTCCAGAATCATAAATGTGGCAAGTCATGTTGCAAAGTGTTACTGCACCATTTTTTGCATGCAAGTCACTTTGTGAAATGCCTAGCCTTTTGTGTATCCAGACCATTATTTTTAGGAGGCATACAAGGTCTTGCTGAAATGATATAGGGCAGAGCAACTATCATATATTGGAATATGCAATAAAATATCTCTACAGTGTAGAGTTTTTAGAGAATGCATCATAAGGAAGAAACCCATTTTGAAAGTAAGGATTCTGTAAAGGTCAGGTAGCAGTCGATTTTACACTTTGTATCTATTAAACTCCAATCCAAATTAAAAATAGGGAACACAGACAAAATCTGTTACCGGAAATGTAGGTAATCAGTCCTAAATCCTATAGAGTTTTGTTTACAATCAAATAACACCAAGTTTGTTAGGGTAACATGGATTTCTTCATGACCCAATAGTTGAATAAGATAAGTGTGATATTTAAGATTGCTATTATGGGATTTTAGGAATATTTTAAATGCATTTATACTAATATGCATCTAAAGTGATGCTATACTGTGATGACTTTTAAGTTGAACAATAAAAATTTAACTTAAACTAATCAAGCATAGATATATCACGACTGTGCTAATGAAAGTAAATGAGTAAGTCTAGCTTACTGGAATCAAAGATCCCAAAGTAATGATTCTGGAGTTACACACTATAGCTTAGGGGGAGCCCTGCCCTATATGCTGCTCATATTCTCCTCCTCCCCCATCATCATTGTAGGAGTTTTATGCTGCTCCTTGTGTCTGGCTTGAGGGCTAATGTATTAACCCTTCTATAGCAGTGCCTCTCTACGTCAAAAGCAAAGAATGCTCATTTGCAAGAAGCCAGAATCCAACATCCCTGCACTTTAAGTAGATCAATTCCACAATGGTATTCATGCTCCACTGGGTGATGATGAAGTTCTTGAGGCTTGTACTGGGTCATGGAAAGGACATTTCTCTCTAAATAAATTACACTGTAGTATTTGAAAAATGCACAAATTGAAATGCAACAAGGAGTTCAAATTCACTTTAAAGATGAAAACCTTCAAGGAGATGCATTCTGTGTGCAAAGATCCTCACAATGATTCATTAAAACTGATTCTTTTACTCTGGCTGTAAGTATAGGATTTGTATTTTATTTTCCTAGATCCCAACCTACACTTATTGACCATACTGTAACTTTGAAAGAAAATTTTGAATTATACACTATTTAGAAATGTGAGGCTGTAAAACCTATCACTGGTTACAGCATATCTGCCTCCCCTCCATCTCCATCACTGTCATCCAAATCCGGATAGCATCCCAGAGAAACACCAAATGTGTGAGTCACAATGAGCAAGGTTTAACAGAGGAGAGGAGCAAACATTCCATTGTTGAAAGTCACATTCATCATCTTGCAAAGATATTGAAAACTTCTAAATGTACCTGCCATGATGTAAAGTTAAAAATGTTTGCACATGATCCATTAAGAAAAGGTCCCTTCTGATGCTGGCATAACTGCATGTCATGTAAGGCATGTGCCATAGAATACAAAGCATTATAGGCACGGCTGGCCAGGACAGAAATATAGATATCGAATAATGACACATCCAGGTCATTCACCTTCTCCTCACCTGTGCAAAACCTTGTTTCATTGTTTTGGTTTATTTCCCCTTCTGCTGTTCTGGTATTTGTCCATTTGCAGCCAAACACTGTCTCCCAGAATGGTGTAACAAAAATATCATCCAAAGATGTGGAAGGATGGATTCTGTAAACAAAGTCCCGGAAGCCAAGAATTTCTGTTGTACGTGGTGTGAGAAAGATTGTACCATTTATTATTTACAACATCTCTTTTATGAACACTTGCCGAGACACTGTGCTTGTGTGACTTATTATCCAGACTCTATCAGTTATATTGTGTGCAGCTAACTCTTCCATAACTGCAGCTAGTCTTTTTACTAACATAAACAACAATTACTGTTGCTGTGGATCTTTTGATAACTTCTATTATCTGGAGGAGTTTATTTTTAGAGTTGGTTCCAGGTACTGTTTCCATGAATTCGACACAGCCACCAGCCAGGATTAGGCTGTTTTTTAGATTTTTGCCACCCAGTTGACCAAAGTCATCCTCAGAATTGATGATCCCTAGCCATGTCCAGCCAAAGTGCATTGCTAACTTTGTTATGCCAAGGGCATGGAAGCTGTAATTTGAGACAGTTCGGGAGAAGGAGGGAAACTCTGTCTTATCACTGAGAGAAGCAATTACTGTTCTGTGGCTGATCTGCATAGAAGAGGAATGTTGATATAATATAACAGACTGACACCAAAGCAACAGCCTTTACAAAATGCAATAACTAGGCACACTGTAGCATACATTTTATATCATTACTTTCCTCTCATATGTTTTTTTTCAGGAAGATGAATGAAGCCAACATGAGGGTAAGGAGGATCAAGTCAGAAGCAGAGGCTAGAAAATGGATAGAGTAAAGATTGGGACAAATACATTCTTCCCCTGCATTGTGGAGAAGCAAAAATCCAAAGGGGAGGACGAATTACTATAGGCTGGAGAAGGGGAGGGTGGCTGGATGACAATAAGAGTAAAGTTGAAACACTAAATTATTATTTTGTTCAGTATTTATGGTAGAAGACAGAACTAGTGGGGTTAGCTGATGACACATACAACCACTTAAAATATAATTTTAGACATTGTATAGGTCACAGTAATTTATTTTACAGGCTTCATGTATACTAGTTATGTATTTTAAAGGCTGCATATGTCATAATCATAAACAAGCATTCTGAAACATAGAAACACAGAAACACAGAACACAGAAACAGAGAAACATAGAAACATAGACACTGATGGAAAATAAGGACCACTTGGCCCACCTAGTCTGCCCATTCCCTATGTATTGGATAAGCTGCAGAGTCTAGTAAACCAACAGCCTACTTCCTCCTACCATTCATTATAATTGCCTTATGACTGTCCCATGCAGTCTTGAATTCCTCAACTGTTTTTGACCCCACAACCTCCTCAAGAAGGTGGTTCTGTGTATCCACCACCCTCTCCATGAAAAAAATACTTTCTAACATTGTCCCTGAGCCACCCCCCCATCTTTAAACTGTGCCCCCTTAAAGGATAGATTAGGAGTTTATTTATTGTATTTGTATATATACTGTTTTAATTACTGGGTGGCACTATACAGTTGCACTTTAATTTCAATGGTTTGTTTAATGAATAATTGATTGCACTTTGTAATTGACGCTGTTTAATGATGTCATCAATTGTATGGTATATAAGGCAGTGGCTTTAGTGTCACATTAGACCCTTTGAGAAAGGAAATTGGTTCCGAAATGCATCAGGGCTCGGCATATGGCACTTAAATAAAATGAAGCACCTTCAGATATTGGTGAAGCAGTCCTTTTATTCCATTTTTTGAGTGCGGGATTCTTTTTGTATTTCTGCTTGTCTTTATCCCTGCACCTCTGTTCCATCTGCAACCTCTGTTTTGAATCTTCTGCTATGCTACGAGGTGGCTGCACTGGCTTCTGAATCATATTATCAGTCTGAAAATGGACTGTGACTAGCATTTCACTACAGTGCATTCTTCGAGCTTTAAAAGCATACCATACGAGATGAATGACAGAGTGTCAGTGGCGCTTTGAGAGAATATAATATTCAATATTTTATGGAAGTGGATTTAAGTAAATTGTTTCAATTTTGCATCTTTTATCTAATGGACACACCATAATAAATGAATGTCGGAGTGTCAGTGGCGCTTTGAGAAGATATGACATACAGCGTTTTACAGAAGTGAATTCTTTTCAAGTTTTTTACTTTTGCATCTTTCGTTTTATGTGCAACCTATAATGAAGTATCCGTCTCACATTACTGTATGATAATGAGTGTGGACTGGCATCTTACCTTCCTGGAAAGGACGATATATTGGATTATACTTGGAGGTGAGTTCGAGCCAAGTATTCATCTTTGCGTCCTATTTTTTTGATATGGAGCTCTTGTACTTTTGTTCCTTCTAGAATGGGATAATTGCCTTGATTCAGACTGATACTTTACTTTTTTGGAAAGAATGCTATATCAGGCTTGTTTTAAAGTTTGGAGCTTTAATAGCATATCAAGGCGAAATGAATGACGTCATATCAGCGACACTTGAGAGGACGCCAGACTTAGCGTTCACAGAAGCAGGCCATAGCTCTCGATAGATTACCCAAGTATTGGTGGAGATACGGATCCATTTTTATTTGTAAACCAGTTTTGGGTAGAAATAGGGCATACTAATCCATTTCTTTTGGAGACTGAGAATACACAGGGAGCTATCGGTGGAACAACCGTCTCCCTAAGAGATGCTTTTAAACAACTAGAACAAACAGCAATGAAGGTAAGATGCATACAATGGAATATTTCCAGTTTAGAGGCTTACATTAATGTTCAAAGAATACCACGCGGTCTTAGAATTTTAAAAGAACCCACGTTTGGGTTAGAAGTTGTGACTTTTATGACTAAATGGAGACAGATACTGGATGAGACTTCTAAACAACTTATGTTACTCATTATTCAACATGGGAGAGAAGTGAGTGTGACTCTTAAAAATGAAATTAGAGAATATGAGAAAGATATGCTGAAATTAAAGGGACATGTTGAATTTGATATATGTAATAGGAAATTATGTGACACCTTAGAAAATTTGGATTTTGAGCTTAAAAAGAAAAAGCTTACCAAGTTTAGAAGAGACTTGGGTGATTATCAGAATAATAAGGTGTACACATGGAAAAAGGAAGATATACCTAAGGGGATTCTCAGGAATGAGAGAAAGGTATCTTTTAATATTAGTACTGATAATAGTGAAATGAATAGTGTGGATACCAATACCTCAAGAGAAGACCCTTGTAATGTACAAATGTCTGATAGTCCTGAACCCCAATTAAGAAGGAGCACGAGATCCAATATGTACCAGGGTTTGCAAACAACCAGCCAGAGTGGTCCCGGCAGGGGGAATTACCACATCAAAAATACAGACTTAAGAAGACCAGAAGGGGAAGATATAGAAGCAGAAGGAGATGGGATTCGGAGAAACAGCTTATATGTAGAACATCAGCAGGGGCAACAACAGAGACAAGTGGACAAGTTCCATCTCAGACAACAGAACTATGTATCTTGCCCATATCCTGAATCCAGTCCCTACCAGCCTCTACAATCAAGGCAGGGGTATCAAACCCAACAGTACAACTCCAGAGGGGCCAGACAGAATCATTATCCATGCAAGAAGCAAGGGAGATATCAGAGAAGGTGATCAATTTATCAAGTAGGACATTATCAGCAACAAAAGAAAAGGTCCTTAACAAAGGCCTATCTTTTGTACCTACCGTAGGTATTAACAAATTTGAGACATTTTTGGATCTACAGAAATTCTGTCAGAACTTAAGTTTAAAATCTTTTTTTGAGAAACAAGGACATAAAGAAGTGACTGATATTAATTTGACTAATATTCCTAATCAAACAGTTGATACTGTTTCGGCAAGCACTGATATGGTTGATACAAATGTTTTAGAAAGAAAATATTTTAGGGGTCAGTCTGTTTTTTACCCCTACCCAGTTCTGCTATTTTGACATTTCAGAAAGTCTGTGAAGATGACTTTGAAAATCTTTTTTCAAATTTACCTAGAATTCATTACGATAACTTATCTAAAATGGAAAGAGAAGCTTTAGAAGATCTAAAAAATTATTCAAATATTGTCATAAAGCAGGCAGACAAGGGGGGTTCAGTTGTTATTCAAGATACTACAGACTATATTTTTGAAATAAACAGACAATTATCAAACACAGAGTTTTACAAAACACTTGAAACAGACCCCACAGTCTTCTTTAAATATCGTATTGATGAATTCATTACAGGGGCTCTGACTAAGGGTTGGATAGATTCAAAAACTAAAAACTTTCTTAGAGTAGATTTTCCAGTTAGAGCTACTATATATACATTACCCAAAATACATAAGGAGTTTGAATCTTTACCACCATTAGGGAGACCAACAGTGAGTGGAATTGGCTCTCTGACTGAACCACTTTCACAATACGTGGATTATTTTTTGAGACCTTTTGTTACTAAATTAGGATCATATATCAAAGATACAGGGGAAATTTTGAGGCTGTTAGCTGATGTAGCGATAGATCCAAATGCATATCTCATTACTATGGATGTTGAATCACTTTACTCTAATATCCCACAAGAAGAAGCTTTAGATAGTTTGGCCTGCTATTTAAATTCAAGAGATACAAATGATGGAGTTTGCACAGAATTGCTTCTTAAGTTGTTTGAATTTGTTTTGAAATTTAATGCTTTCTCATTTCTGAATCAGTACTATCTGCAGATAAAGGGGACAGCAATGGGGGCTACCTTTGCTCCTAGTGTGGCAAATTTATATGTGGGACAATGGGAAGATATTTATGTTAGAAATGTAGATAACAAACCTTTTTTTGAAAATTAAATTTGTATCATCATTTTATTAATGATATATTCATCATCTGGATGGGTGACTTGAAGGAATTTGATTCATTTGTCTCTTTTTTACATGAATCCAACCCTCATTTGCATTTTACATACCAAGCTAGCCAAAAAAGTGTCTGTTTTTTAGATCTAGAGATTACAAAAGGAGAGAACAATACAATACAGACAGATATTTATAGAAAGTCCTGTGAGAGAAATACTTTACTTTTAGCATCTAGCTGCCATCCACGACATGTAGTGAGGAATATTCCTAAAGGACAATTTCTCTGGATTAGGAGAAATTGCAGTGAGGACAGAGATTCTGAAAAAGTGGAAACAGATCTAGAAATAAGATTTCCAGAAAGAGGATATTCTAATCAAAATATTCAGCAGGCATATAAAGAGGTGGCAGGTATGAGGAGAGAAAAGACTCTGATACAGAGACCTAAACAACAGGATACAGATCAGATCTTGAATTTTGTGAGCACATATTCTATACATTCACACAAGGTTTCAGATATTATTAAATCTAACTGGAATATTCTAAAAGGAGATCCACATCTCAGTGTATATCATGATAGACCACCTAGGATGACATATAGAAGACCAAACAATCTTAAAGATCATCTGGTACGTAGTAGGCAAACACTATCTACAAAAGAAACTTGGCTTAAACCAAGTATAGGCTGTTTTAGATGTGGGAAATGTAGTATGTGCTGCAATATACAATCTAATAAATAATTTACATGTTTTAATGTTAATAATCAAAAAAAGTATCAGATTCGAGAACTAATAACTTGTGACACCAGTGGAGTAATATATATGGCTACTTGTACATATAAAGCATTGTATACAGGAAAAACAAAAAGACAGTTAAAACAAAGAATAGCAGAACATGTGAGAGCCATTAAACACAAGCATCCAGGTTATGCTACAGCATTACATATTATGAGGAGTAAGGATGAGAATAAACACACTTTTTTGTTTCAAGGGATTGAGAAGGTATACAAAAATCTAAGAGGAGGTGATTTTGAGAACTACATTTTAGAAGGGGAAGGATTTTGGATATATACCCTGAATGCATATACAACACCAGGTTTGAATGAAAGATTCAAACTAATTCCTTTTCTTAAAAGGAAGAAATAAAGTTATTTTCTCTTTCCTCCCCTTCTCTCCCCCCTTTCCTTCCCTTCTCTCCCCTTTCCCCCTTTCTCCCCCCCATTCCCTTATCTGCATTTAGAACGTAATACAGTTGGACAGCTTATATACAGTATGCCATGTATGTCTTGTGTACTTATATTATTAGAAATTTGGTGGTAGCATTAAGTAATAATGTAGAGTTTGTATGTTTAT
This sequence comes from Neoceratodus forsteri, assembly GCA_016271365.2. NCBI lineage: Eukaryota > Metazoa > Chordata > Ceratodontiformes > Ceratodontidae > Neoceratodus > Neoceratodus forsteri. The sequence continues at coordinate 50,702,142 of CM028137.1, forward strand.
AGAATTTTAACAAAATTTTATTCTTAATTTAAATTGTTTTTTTCCTTTTCTTTAGATGGTATCAGCAGTATAATAACAAGTGGAATACATTGGAATTTTTTGGTCTTATCTCAACTGATTCTACTACCTGGGCAGTTTTTCCATCCAAATGCATATATAGGTTTCTATAACAAAATAATTAAAGGATACATTAGGAGTTCATTTATTGTATTTATATATATACTGTTTTTAATTACTGGGTGGCACTACACACTTGCACTTTAATTTCAATGGTTTGTTTAATGAATTGGTTGTACTTTGTAATTGATGCTGTTTAATGATGTCATCAATTGTATGGTATATAAAGCAGTGGCTTTAGTGTCACATTAGACCCTTTGAGAAAGGAAATTGGTTCCAAAATGCTTCAGGGCTTGGCATATGGCACTTAAATAAAATGAAGCACCTTCAGATATTGGTGAAGCAGTCCTTTTATTCAGTTTTTTGAGTGCGGGATTCTTTTTGTATTTGTGCCCCCTTGTTCTTGCAAATCTCTTTCTCTCAAAGATGCTCCCATCTTGGACTTTGTTGATTCCCTTGAGGTACTTGAAAGTTTCTATCATGTCCCCCCTCTCCCTCCTTTCCTCAAAGGAATACATATTAAGCTGTTTCAGTTTCTCCTTATATGGCTTCTGTTGCAGACCCTGCACCATTTTAGTTGTCCTCCTCTGGACCACCCTCCATCCTATGTCCTTACGGAGATGGAGTCTCCAGAACTGCATCCAGTACTCTAAATGGGGGTCTCAGCAACTGTCTGTACAGAGGGATAACAACGTCCTGTTTTCTCCTGGTGATGCCTCTCCCTATGCATCCCAGTATCCCTACAGCCCTCCTTACTGCCTTCTCACATTGCTTTCCTACCTTAAGGTCATCTGAAATGACTACCCCAAGGTCCCTTTCAATTATTGTTGTTGTTAGTGCCCACCCCATTGTTTTTTTGTTTCCCAGGTACATTACTTTGTACTTTTTTACATTAAATTTAAGATGCCATATTTTTAACCATTCCTCCAACCTTGCCAAGTCCCTTCTCATCCTTTCCACACCCCCCTTGTGTATCAAACCTGTTGCAGATTTTTGTATCATCTGCAAAGAGGCATATTGTTCCTTCCAGCCCCTCTGCAATGTCTTCTATAAAGACGTTAAAGAGGACTGATCCCATTACTTTACCTTGTGGTACCCCACTAGTAACCACCCTTTCTTCAGAGTATACTCCATTTACTATTACCCTCTGCGTCCTGTTGGTCAATCAATTTGTTACCCAGGCTATCACCCTGGGATCCACTCCCAGGCTGGCTAACTTGTTTATTAATCTTTTTTTGTGGGACTATGTTAAATGCCTTGCTAAAATCTAGGTAGGCTATATCTACAGCCCCTCCTGGTCTACTAGTTTGGTCACCCAATCAAAGAAATCTATTAGATTCATCTGACATGATCTTCCCGCTGTGAATCCATGCTGCCTCAGGTCCTGTGCCCTGCTGGCCTCTAGGTGCTCAGCAAGTCTCTCTTTCAGGAGTGATTCCATCATTTTTCCTACCACTGAGGTTAAACTAACAGGTCTGTAGTTCCCTGCCTCTTCCTTGCTCCCACTTTTGTAAAGAGGGATCACATCTGCCCTCCTCCAATCCTCAGGTACCACACCATCCTCCCATGACTTGTTAAAAAGGGTAGTCAGTGACGTCACTAGGTCTCCCCTTAGTTCTTTTAGAATTCTGGGGTGAATCCTGTCAGGCCTCGTTGCCTTATCGACCCTGAGTTTTAGGAGTTCTCTCAGGAACCTTTCTTCTGTGAATAGACTATTATCAACCCCCCCCCATCCAGAGTGCTTCTGTTGCTTGGTTTATGTACCTCCCCCTCTTCTTGTTTTGTGAATACTGAGCAAAAGTACTCGGTCAGTATCTTTGCTTTTGCACTGTCATCCTCTGCTCACCTCCCCTCCCCTTTATTAAGTCTTACTATCCCTTCCTTGGTCTTTCTTCACTCCCTGATATACCTATAAAAGGTTTCATTCATGTCTTTTGAGAACCATAGTGTTTTTTTACTTTGTTTTGTTTTGTTTATTTGCTTCACACAAAGGCTTGTTGCCTCTGTGATGGCAGTTTTGATTTTCTCCCATTGCTCTTCTACCCCTGCTTCCTGCCCATTTGCTAGTGCATTCCTTAGGCACATGCCCATTTTGCCAAAATCAGCCCTCCTAAAGTCCAGTACTTTTGTCTTTGTATGGCTTGACTGTACAGTTGTGTTTATTGTGAACCACACTATTCAGTGGTTGCTAGTTCCCAAATGGCTACCTACTTCTAAATCTGTGATCCTCATACCATCTCCATTTGAGAGTACCAGGTCTAAGATTGCTCCATCCCAAGTTGGTTCCAACACTAGCTGTCTGAGGCATGCCCCCTGCAGGGCATCGAGAATGACCCTGCTCTTGAATGTGCTCCAGTTAACATCTGGCATATTCAGATCCCCCATCAACAAAGTCTCCCCTTTTTCTGCCATTCTAAGGATGCCTTTTCTAACATTTATTTGTCCATTTCCTCCCTATGGGGTCTGTATACAACCCCCATGTGGACTGTGGTGCCATTACCTGTGTCCTAGGTGACCCACAGTGCCTCCTCTCTTCCCCGCTTACTCTTTAGTTCTGTTGCTTTGATCCTTTCTCTTATGTAGAGAGCTACTCCTCCTCCCCTTTTACTCTCCCTATCCCTCATGTAGATTACATACCCTGGTATGTTTACATCCCAGTCATACTAACATACTAAAATGCCAGCAGAATAGGCCTAACAGTCTTTTGTGAATGCTCGTTTGGTCAGCCCCCACCCTGGGAGCTGACCTTGCTGCCCCCCTCGCCTTCTATGGCTTCTCCCTTCCCAGTTCCTAAAATTCTCACTGCATTTGATTTTGCTTCCAGAACCCTTCCCCTGTACCTGTCCCACCCCCTCTTGAACCCCTCCACCGTCATGGCTCTCTGTGTACCACGTTTTGTGACTGCCACAATATCCAGGTGTCCCTCTTCCATCAAGGCCTCTGAATCAGGAAGCTTGTTACTCAGACTATGGGCACTGGTACTCATCACCCCCAATTTTTTTATGGTCTTAGCTCTTTTAGCCCCAACCCTGCCCTTACTGTCTTTGGCTGTTTCTCCATTTACCCCTGTTCTGCTCCCTATTGACTGCTCCACCTTTTGCAACTTTATTTTTTATTTCAGAACTGAATAGAGGTATTTACAATGCTGATGATAGTTCTTTAGCCTGCCCTGCCCTGAAGCCAGCTGATGAACTAAAAAAAAAAACAGTTAAATTTGAAACAGGTGATTTAAAATTTCCAACCTGTAAATGCACGTTGTGTAAATTGAATATATGATGACCTGACTCAAAATACACTATCTATCACCACTTATAAGGGAGCAGGACTTTCATAACTCACTTGTGGCATCACCACTTGAGAGATATGGTCCTGCTCTCTCACTTGTGAAAATGAACTATGTGTTATGAGTCAAGTGAGTTTTGAGACAGGCCAATGTACTGTCTATTCCATATTTATACAACAGTTGTGGAATGAAAATTGCACTCATACAGTAAAAAAGTAATTTAAATACAGAAATACGTAACCTCTAAAATAAAAATATATATAAAAAACATATTTTAGCTCTTGCATATGTCACAATAATGTATTTCATACGATGCATATGTCACATTCATTTATTTTAGAGCTTGCATAGATGACAGCCATGCATTCTTCAACTGGAGCTTTCCTCAGGCCAAATCAAAGAGCAGCTTCCACAGTGCTGATAGCACCACAATGGCACTGCCCTGTCCTGATGCCATCTGCTGAACTCAAAGGAAACAGTTAAATAGTCACACAGACGGCTGACTTAAAAGTTATGGGCTGGATTCACAAAAGGCAACTCAGGATTGCAAGGCAATTTGCATCCAATAAAATGGTGCAAGTAGCACTTGAGTCATGAGTTGCATCATGTTGGGATTCAGAAAGGCAGCCTGCGACATGCTGCAGGCTGCCTGTGCCCAAGTGGACAAATGCGCCATAAAATCCCTTGCCAACTGGCATAAGGGGATTTATGGCAGTGGTTGAACCCTATTCAAGGATGGTGGCTGCAAAGTACCCAAATTGGTATTCAGAAACAATTCCCAGTAGACATCCATCAAAGAACACTTATGCCAGCTTTGAGGTGGCGCAAGTGTTCTTTGCTGTCCACCAGGGGTTGCCAATGTGCAGCCACTGCTGCACAATCGAGAGGCCACTATGACCCCCTGACAGCCCCATTCCCGTAGTTGTACAGCACTGCCCCCATCCCCACCCCAACATGCCCAATGTCCCAGTAATGTCCAAAAAGCCAAGTGTGGGCTATTGTCCCCACATTCTGATCCAGATATTGCCATGTTACAAGTCCTTATGGGCTATTTGAACACACTCCCCAGCCCCAATGTCCAATATCCACATCCTGCCCCACCCCTAAATCCCATCCCGTCACCACTGTTACAACACTCCTCAATATGCCCCATATATCCCTGGTGTTCCAGTGGCTCCCACCCCCCCCACTTGGCAGTGCAAGCCTACCCTACTTCCCCCAATACACTGCCAGTGTCTGCACAGCCCACATGTCACAACCGTGGCTAGCCGCCGACTGAGCTGTCTGTGAAGCGCATACAGTTAGCATACATACTCCATGAATGACATCTGCTGTCATTCACTGAGCATGTATATTAACTGTAAGTGCTCCATTGACAGCTCAGTTGGTGGATGGCCACAGTGGTGAGAGGTGGACTGTGCCACTTGCTGGCTGGGTGTTGAGGGTTGGGTGTGCTTACACTGTCAGGTGGGGGACCACTGTATCACCAGAGATATATGGGGCATTTTGAGGAGTGCAGTAACAGTGGTGACAGGATTGGATTTGAGAGAGGGGTGGGGGAATTTGGCATTGGGGCTGGGGATGGTGTTTAGATAGCCCATAAGGGATTGTAACATGGCACATTTGGAATCAAGATGAGGAGGCAATAGCCTGCTCTGGGCTTTTTGACGACTACTGTGGGGACTTTGGAATTGGGGAGCACCAAAGCTCACTTCTAAGGGCACATCTGCTGCCCATCCATCATGTGGCCTGCAGAATTCTGGGAGGATGTGCCCTTCCTTGGATCGATGCTGCAAGACACGGGATGCAGGTCCCTCGCCCCATCCGATACTGAATCGGGCTCAGGGTCCAGGGTGCATGGACCATTGTCCCAGGCTGCCATTGTTATAGCTTACGGAAAACCTTTGTGAATCTGGCCCTATGACATTAAGCTGGTGTACGAAAACATAGCAGTCCAACTCAAAATACAGTTTATCTTCACATGTGAGAGATAAGGAGCTACATAACTCTCTTGGACCCTGCCCACTTACTAATAAACATAAATTGTTACTTTTAAGTCAGGTTGTAGCTGGTGCTGTTGCTTCTGTATAGCTAAGGTTGATCAGACTATTTAATGTTAAACCCAATAATTTCACCATAAGGCGCAGCTTGATGAAATTGCATATTTTATATAACCTGCAAGGTTTATGACAGCCGCTGATCCAAATTCTGAGATCTGGAAAGTGAAATGGCATGTCAAATTGCACTTCTTTGTTTTTTTTTATTGATTCCTTTGTGTAGCATAAATAGTATGGAATTTTTTGCTGACTCTTTCTGGGTAGAAGCATAGTCCAAGGGTATGCCTTTTGAACATGTCATTACAAAATATTAATTCATTCTCAAGTTATATGGTTTTAAAATCTGGCTTCCGAGCACGCTCAGCAGGGTTTTCAGGAAAGCTTTCTGGTATGAACAAAAAATTGATGGCACTGAGCCAGTTTTTATTTCATGAGAAAATGATTTTCATATTTGTGATACTTTTTTTTAAGTTGTGAGCTTTGAGCCTTAATATCTTTGGTGCAGTTTGACCCAGTGACATGACATTTTGCTTGTACAATCAGAGTGCCTGGTTTTCTAGGTCTGAAGTTTTATGATGGCTGCTCATCCAGATTCTGAGATGCAGGGAATGTAAAGATAAGAAAAAAAAATGTTGTTGACTTTTTTTTTGCTTGAGGCCAGAATACAAATTGTTTGGAATTTTGTTTTAAACTTTTCAGGGTGTATTATTTATTTATTTATTATTTTTATGTTGCTTGCATGCATGTGCAAGAAACATAGTGCCATCACCAGAGATTTCTGAGGTGTGTCTCCTCCTCCTCCAATTCAGTCAGTGAGCTGGCAGGCGCGGCCCCTGTAGGCCAATGCATTTTGGAGCTGTATGACACGCTCCAAAATGCAGTGTCTCGATTGAAAGAGACTATGATTCAGTGAGCATCGATGAAGCGTAGCTCCTCCCCACATGCAGGCATCGCGGCCCCATGCGTACTGTGTAGCTGATGGGGTGCCCAATCCCGTCGGCTGAGCTGCGTCATCCCCCAGTAGTTGGTGCCACGCTGGAGCCCACCCAGCGTGGCAATCAGTCACTGGCTGATGGGGTGCCCAATCCCCATCGGCTGAAGCGGCACCCCGTCCTTGTGCCGCGGCTGGGAGCCCACCCCAGCGTGGCAACGTCCCACGATGTTTTTTTTTTTAAACCTATAAAACAAAAACGGTACCACGGCCGCACCCACCCACTGCGCACCCAGCCTCCCCACACCCACCCTCACCCCATACTTACCTCTGGACTCTGGCGCGATGATCTTTGGTGGACCGGGAACATGTCTGCACTCTTCAAAGCCGACCGCGAACTGAGGAAATGCCGGTAAGCTGTATAATGGGCTAGATGGGGGGGTTCAACTTTATTGCATATCTCAGGCATTTTTCGGAATTTATGCCAAATTTTTCAACATGGTTTTTAGGACCCTTCTCATGAATGATGTCACTGTCATGGCGTTATTCAGGCCGAAGGGTGATTTCACGCGCAGTGACTGCGCGGTGACTGCGAAATCACCCGTCGACCTGACTACTGCCATGACAGTGACATCATTCATGAGAAGGGGTCCCAAAACCTCATGTTGAAAATTTGGTCCAAAATTCCAAAAATGACTGTTTCCACGAGCGCGCGGCTATGCAGTTCCTACGCAGGCTCGTAGTTCGTGAAATTTCAATATATTTTCACTCCAGATTTTCAACATTGCCATTTTACCACACCTTCTTATGAGTAGTACAGCTGTCATTTTTCACATCTCACCCAAAATGTGTTTCCGCCCATGTAGCACAGAATGGCACAGTCGGTGTGCGAAATCAATGTATGGGACACATTAAGAAAATCACAGTGACACTTTTCATGAGCAGACATCTTAAAATGGCTATGTTGAAAATTTGGTGAAAAAATTCCTTAAAATGACTGTTTTACGAGCTTGCGTTGCGCAGTTCCTAGTCAGGCTCATAAGTTCACAAATTTTCAATATTTTCACTCCAGATTTTCAACATTGCCATTTTACCACACCTCCTTATGAGCAGTACAGCTGTCATTTTTCACATTCTGCCCAAAATGTGTTTCTGCCCATGTAGCGCACAATGGCGCAGTCTGTGTGCAAACTCAATGTATGGGACACACTAACAAAATCACAGTGACACTGTTCATGAGCAGAGGTCTTAAAATGGCTATGTTGAAAATTTTGTGAAAAATTTCCTAACAATGACTGTTTTACGAGCGTGCGTTGCACAGTTCCTACGCACGCTAGTAAGTTCGCAAATTTTCAATATTTGCACTCCAATGATTTCCAAATACTTAAACAGCACATAGAAGCAAGCAACATTCGGCATTGACAAATGCTTGTTATTTAAACTTTGGTAACTGGGAAAGTCACTGAGCTGTGGCTCATTTCCAGGTGCAACCGGGGGGCAAGGGTGAGATTATACATACAGAGGGGATATATGCATGCATATACATACATATAAAACACATAACAGTTATCTAAATAATATGGAGGCTACTGTATACACATCTTATATACATACACATGTTGTTGGATTGTTGTGGCTCAGCCAAGGAGGTGCTTTTTAAAAATGTTATGAAAAAATGTTAATCAGATTTTGAGTTATAAGGTTTTAAAGATTTGGGGCTAGATTCTCAAAGATTGAGAAAATCCAGCAGCTGCAGGAAAAATCTTGGCACAAGTGGATTGCCACTTGTGGAACCAGAATTTCTCCTTCAGATACTGTATTATCAAAAGAGGAGCTGGATTAGGTATAACAGCTTGCAGTTGGTGTTGCCATGGAAATCCATACAGCTGTGGAGAAATGTTGCAGCTATGGACCAGCCATAACATCTTCCAAAGCTGGAGATGTGGTGTGTGACCTAGTCCCAAAACCATTTGAGAATCTACCACATGGTTTTTAATTGTGTAGGTTGAGTAGGCACTTTACTATTAAACCCCAGCTCATGCACCTCAATAAATATGGGGCTATTTGACACAATTGCGTAACATTTTCCATGCACTCTCAGCATGACAGGTTCTTGTGATCTGGCAAGTACTGTGACAGCTACTTATCTAGATTCTGAGATCCAGGGTGTGTAAAAATATTAAACAACACACTTCATGGCTATTTTTTTCTTGGTCTAGAGCAAAAATACACATTTTATGGGTAGAAGCATCCTCAGCCCAATGATCTACAATTTAAATGTTAGGGAAAAAATATTAACCAGTTCTCAAGTTATAAGGTTTAAAAAATGTTTCCTTCAGAGCATGGACCTTTATAGTTAGGAATGAGCAGGCTTTTAATTGCAAAACCCAAATTTTGCACCTGAATAACTTTGGTGCCATTCAATGAAATATCATGAAAGTTTGCATGCACAGTCAGGTTTGCAAGTTCTTATAACTTGGTAAGTTTTGAGAAGGTAGCTTGTCATGATTCTGAGATCCAGGATGTGAAAAATTCTGTAAAATGCAATATTTGGCCTTTTTACTCACATGTGGAGCAAAAATGAGCTCGAATTTTGTTCCATAATGTTCTGAGTAGTAGTGCCTTGGCCCAAAGTTGGACCTTTTGAAGGTTAAGTGAACACGTATTAATCAGGTCTAGAATTACAGTATAAGGTTTTAAAATTTTGGTTCTGAGCATAGTATGTTTTTCAGGAGAGCTGCTTCATGCAAGCAAATAATTAATTGTCGCAAACCAGTTTGTATGTTTCCAGCAAGCATTTTTTATGTTTACAAGAACAATTTTTAAATTGTGAGCTCTAAAATTTCATTTTTTTTCATTTGTGGAAAAAAATTCTAAAATATAAATCATTCTTAAAAAAACACTAGAACCTAACTAAACAACTGTATTCTTGGGTTTGACCCATTTAACTAGATTCTTGAGTTTGTTTGATGCAAAAATATAAACAGAAATACATACGAACATAATGGCATATGACAAAGCCAGCAGAAAAATGCCAGTTGTCTATATAGTCTGCTTTTATTGCGAGGTCCACAGAAATATGTTTTCTTGGCAACCCAAAAATCTTAGGATGCTGGCTTAAAGAGGTTTCCAATTCCTGTGTCACAGGCCAAGAATTTTTAGGTTGTCAGAAAATGTGAACAAAGAATACAAGCTAGTGACATAAAACTGCAGACTTTGTGCCCCAAAACATCTGTTTCTCATAACTGAGACTTTTTTTAATTTTTTTTCACCAGATTTTCAAAACTCCTTTTTTTCAGGCTCCAAGATAAATACAGTGGATAAGAAGCATCACTTTCAACTCTACACGTGTTTCTATGTTTTAACACCAAAACAAAAATACAAACAAACAAAAAAAACATTTAAATGGATGGATTGAAAGTCTCTCACTCCTGTGTATGTCTCAGAGACTTAAACTATAAGGCCTGAGCTTTTGTAGCAAGAAGTGACATGTTTGGCAGTATGAATGTGTGTTTGTTGATGTCTGTGGGTGCTTGTGTGGTTTTGTCCTTTTGTTGCTTAAGTTGTGGGGAGTTAGGGCTGGAACCCTAAATGCATAGTTCCCTACTTTTGTTGTGTTAAACTGAACCCACTGTGTGTAGTCACTTTTCTCCACAGGAAAACAATGATACCTAGAAGTCATAATACTACATCAGATATTCATCATCCAACTGATCATATGTTAGATTGATAGTATTACATTATAGAATTTTAAGGCTCCTAATATTTTTACAAATACCTTACATGATCACCCAGCTGAGCACTTCCCACTCTTCTAAATCTGAATTTAGTTTATATCATGTATATAATGCTTCTTCTCTCTGTAATAGCTAACTTTCTACAAAACAACTTTTTTTTTAATTTGTATTTTTGCCCTGTCCCCCCCCCTCCATTTTTCTCCCCACCCAATGTCCTGGCCATGCACATGCATGTGAAGGCATGTGTTCACCACAGTACCTGGACACCCTCCCAGTGCTTTTGCCACCTGTTCATCTGCACTGTCCATGGACCTCCATCCAGGAGCAGTGGAACTATATTGGGCAAGAAGGACCTATCCAGGCAAGGAGAGCTAACTTACAGGTGCTCGAGCCTGTCCCCCCCCCCCAACTTGCCAGCTCCCTGACAACCCAGGCACGTTCCTGAACCCAGAAAACAAAAAAGTGACATTTTATTGCAGAAACAGCACAAAATCTATTTTATTGTCAAGCAGTATGTAGGTAATAATTTTACTGATGCTCTTCTTTAAACCCAGACAAATGACATTACATTTAAAACATCACCAGAAAAGCAGATATTCTAAACATTAGCTGAAATAGAAGGAGATTGTGTTTTAATTTAAACTAAATTCAGACTTGGTGTTATGCTAAGTGCTCACTTGGGTGGTAAGTTTAGGGCATTTCTATGTTTCTATGTTTCTATGTATTTCAGTTTTACATAGCAAAGCAAGGAGAACAGTGTGGAGGCCAGACAATTGAGTTTCTCCTGTGTTCCTACCTAAGTCTCCTCACACTGTTCTTAAATCAGCTTAGACTGTCTTTTGAATGCCTGCTGGTGATAACTTAAAACTGGTACATATAGCTTTTTTCTCTACATCTCAAATATTACAAAACAATAATCAGTATAAAATAAACTCAAAGTGCAGGTAAGATTGATGGGTCACAGGATCATAATTATCATAAGTACATATGAGCCAAGCAGGCAAATTCCCATATCAGCTCGCCAACTAAGCCTGATAACCCTTGATCTTCATTTTAGTGCAACATTCATCTAGTTTTTTTTTTTAATCTCCATGGTCCCAACTGACCACTAAACATGGCAGGGAATTCCACAGGCTGATAACTCTCTGACCGAACCGTGATGCCCTTTTTTAGTATTAGCAGTTTCTCGATGCAGCTGTAGTACATGTGCCCTAGTATTATACCTATTGTCTCTCATCTTCAAGTCTAAGTAATCCCATAATTCTGGATCATTAAAAGCCTTGTTCACCAAACATTGATCTCCCCATAACCAACGATACTCCAAAGTGTACAACCCAAGTTTACTTAAACGTTCTTCATAGCTCAAATGCTTTACTGCATCAATCATTTTAGTCGCTGTGTGCTGAACCCTATCCAAAGCCAAAACCTCCATCCTATTATAGGGTGACCGGTACTGGGCACAGAACTCCACATCTGGCCTCGCCAGAGGCAAATACAGGGGCAACAGCCTTTTTCTTTCCCTGCTTTTTATATTCCTCCTTTTATTTCCCAGTATGGAGTTCACCCTTTGGGCTAAGACGTAGCAATGATTTCCAGTCTCCAATCTGTGTGTTATCTGTATTCCCAAATCTTTTTCTTCTTTACTTTCTCTAAGGTTTTTACCAGCCAATGTATATTGAAAACACTTATTATTTTTTCCCAGATGCATAATTTCACATTTCTCAATGCTCAGTTCTAATTTTTTTCATTATTCCAATTTTTTAATTTTGTTAGCGCTTCCTGAAATTGAGCTGCATCTACTGCATTCTCAATGACCCTTCCCACTTTTATATCATCAGCAAATTTGATAAGCCATGATCCTTCTGACATGGGCAAAGACACTGCATATATTTTAAATAATCATAGACCCAGGAATAATCTCTGTGGTACCCTGCTAGTAACAGCACTCCACTTATAAGTATATCCTCTTATGCCCACACATTATCTATCAGGCAGCCATGATTCAATCCATGCTACTAAAGTATTATTTATACCTGTATTGTATAGGACCTGCACTAACTGACAATGAGGGACCTTGTCAAATGCCTTGCTCCAGTTCAAAAAGACCAAGTCAATTGCCTTGCCCTCATCCAATGCCCTACTAAACTTGTTGTAAAATGTAAGCATATTAGTCTGAGTAGATCTTCCTGCTGTAAACCCATGATAAGTTTTATCTAGGAAATTAGAATCTGTTAAGTAATTTTCCATATATTCTTTGATGAGCCCCTCCAGTATTTTTCCCAGCACTGACTTCAAACTCACTGGACTGTGGTTCTTACTACCCTTCCTAGATCCTTTCTTGTAAATGGGTGTTATAAGAGCGTCCCTCCAAGCATATACAACTATCCCTGTGTCAATGGATTTTTGGGATATCAAAGTAACAGACCCAGCCAGTTCATTTGCCAGTTCCCTAGAACTCTAGGGTGTAATCCATTAGACCTCTGTGATTTATTTGGTTTAATATTTTATAATCTATTTCTTATGTCCTTGTTGTCAAATATTATAACTTGAGCACCTGATCTCACATAACTAGTATTAGCAGAACTGCTTACTGGTTTGTCACCAAACAGAAATTAAATACTCATAATGCATATTGGCCATAGCTATATCCTCTGTCACCAAATTACCTGATTTATTTACTAGTGGTCCCATATGCTCTTTCCTACCCTTCATGGTGTTTACATATTAATAGAAGGCCTTTTAATTATTCTTTGCTCTGGAGGCAAGTTTCACCTCATAGTTAGCCTTTGCTTTCCTAATGTTTGATTTTTAACCCCCTGGCTAATAGTTTATATTGTAGCCAATTGAGTTCTCTACATGACTGTTTGGCTATTAAATATGCTTAGGTTCTCTGTTTTAACATTTCCATAATGATATTTATGATCCAAGGTTTCCTATTCCTGATTTCCTTACATTTGTTTCTAGTAGGTATGTATCTAGATCCCAGTCTGTTTATCTTTAACAACAGTTGCTTCCATATTTCCTCAAGGTTTAGATCTTTGAGCTCAGTGAACCAATCCCACCTTTCTAACCCCCTACACATGGCCTGAAAATTTGCTCTAGCAAAAACACTTATTTTTTGTGAGCCACTGTGCTATTTGATGTTCTGTTTATGTAGTAAAAATGGCCTCCATATGATTGCTTGTTGCCAGTGGTGACAATACTGAACAACTAGTAATATTATCCCCTATGTTACTTAACACTAGGTCTAGAATCCTTAGTTCACGTTCTGGTGTTCTTATGTACTGCTCCAGTCCTAGATTATCGAGAGTAAGGAGGAAGTCTCTTTTGAGTTTAGAGTTGCCCTTCCATAGTTCCTAGTCAATGGTTGATATATTAAAATCTTCTGTAATAGTAATATTTTCATCTAGATTTATGCTATGCAAGAACTGAAGAACATCATTGTTTAAATCACTGTCCTGTGATGGCGGATGGTACAGAGCACCCAGATGCATAATTTCACATTTCTCAATGCTCAGTTCTAATTTTTTTCATTATTCCAATTTTTTATTTTTGTTAGCGCTTCCTGAAATTGAGCTGCATCTACTGCATTCTCAATGACCCTTCCCACTTTTATATCATCAGCAATTTGATAAGCCATGATCCTTCTGACATGGGCAAAGACACTGCATATATTTTAAATAATCATAGACCCAGGAATAATCTCTATGGTACCCTGCTAGTAACAGCACTCCACTTATAAGTATATCCTCTTAAGCCACACATTATCTATCAGGCAGCCATGATTCAATCCATGCTACTAAAGTATTATTTATACCTGTATTGTATAGGACCTGCACTAACTGACAATGAGGGACCTTGTCAAATGCCTTGCTCCAGTTCAAAAAGACCAAGTCAATTGCCTTGCCCTCATCCAATGCCCTACTAAACTTGTTGTAAAATGTAAGCATATTAGTCTGAGTAGATCTTCCTGCTGTAAACCCATGATAAGTTTTATCTAGGAAATTAGAATCTGTTAAGTAATTTTCCATATATTCTTTGATGAGCCCCTCCGGTATTTTTCCCAGCACTGACTTCAAACTCACTGGACTGTGGTTCTTACTACCCTTCCTAGATCCTTTCTTGTAAATGGGTGTTATAAGAGCGTCCCTCCAAGCATATACAACTATCCCTGTGTCAATGGATTTTTGGGATATCAAAGTAACAGACCCAGCCAGTTCATTTGCCAGTTCCCTTAGAACTCTAGGGTGTAATCCATTAGACCTCTGTGATTTATTTGGTTTAATATTTTATAATCTATTTCTTATGTCCTTGTTGTCAAATATTATAACTTGAGCACCTGATCTCACATAACTAGTATTAGCAGAACTGCTTACTGGTTTGTCACCAAAAACAGAAATTAAATACTCATTAAGCATATTGGCCATAGCTATATCCTCTGTCACCAGATTACCTGATTTATTTACTAGTGGTCCCATATGCTCTTTCCTACCCTTCATGGTGTTTACATATTAATAGAAGGCCTTTTAATTATTCTTTGCTCTGGAGGCAAGTTTCACCTCATAGTTAGCCTTTGCTTTCCTAATGTTTGATTTTTACCCCCCTGGCTAATAGTTTATATTGTAGCCAATTGAGTTCTCTACATGACTGTTTGGCTATTAAATATGCTTAGGTTCTCTGTTTTAACATTTCCATAATGATATTTATGATCCAAGGTTTCCTATTCCTGATTTCCTTACATTTGTTTCTAGTAGGTATGTATCTAGATCCCAGTCTGTTTATCTTTAACAACAGTTGCTTCCATATTTCCTCAAGGTTTAGATCTTTGAGCTCAGTGAACCAATCCACCTTTCTAACCCCTACACATGGCCTGAAAATTTGCTCTAGCAAAAACACTTATTTTTTGTGAGCCACTGTGCTATTTGATGTTCTGTTTATGTAGTAAAAATGGCCTCCATATGATTGCTTGTTGCCAGTGGTGACAATACTGAACAGCTAGTAATATTATCCCCTATGTTACTTAACACTAGGTCTAGAATCCTTAGTTCACGTTCTGGTGTTCTTATGTACTGCTCCAGTCCTAGATTATCGAGAGTAAGGAGGAAGTCTCTTTTGAGTTTAGAGTTGCCCTTCCATAGTTCCTAGTCAATGGTTGATATATTAAAATCTTCTGTAATAGTAATATTTTCATCTAGATTTATGCTATGCAAGAACTGAAGAACATCATTGTTTAAATCACTGTCCTGTGATGGCGGATGGTAAAGAGCACCCAACATGAAACCGTAACCTTTCTTAGTATTCATTTTTACCCAGACATGTCCCAAATGCTCCTCATTTGTCCACTCTATCTCAATGACTATTATACCCTCACTATTTAAAGTGCCACCCTACCACCACCTCTATCATTATGCTCCTTACTAAAGCATTTATATCTAGGCATGTCCCTCTCTCATTCCTCTTTGGCAGTCTACCAGGTTCTGTGTGTTCTCCTATGCCAAGAATAGTTCCAAATCATAGTTCTTATTTGTTAAGCTTCTAGAATTTATTAAATTTGCTCTCCATCCTGTCTACTTAATAGCTTCCTTTATAACACTTTAGATCACATTTGGTGTAGGTGATGAGTCTGCATCCCCTCCCATTTGCTCCCAATCCCTCAGTTTAAAACCTCATCAGTTACCATCTTAATTTTGTTACCCAAGATTCTTGAGCTTCTCCTATGTAAGTGCAAACCACCCCTGCAGAATAAATCACCATTATTAAATGTATTCCAGTTCTGCATGAATATAACGTTTTCTCTGTGACACCATCTTTTTAACCATCCATTTAAATTCTGGATTTCCATTTGTCTACCACTTCCTACTTTTTGGACTGTCAACATCTCTGGTATCACAAGTCTGCACCCTTTACTCCTGAGCTCTTTCCCAAGATCCTCAAAGTATGTCTGTAACCCAATCATTTTCCTACACCCAACATTATTTGTCCCAATACATAACCCTGTAAGTGGGGATACAGAATCTTGTAAGCAGGGCCCTAATTTTTCTGTGGCACATTGGAGCAAAGTTCTGTGGCAGGGTTCTCATTTTCTGCAGAACTTCTGTGGTGCTCGACACCAATTTCTGCGGCAATTCTGCGGCACATTTTTACCCTTAATTTTTCCCTTTTTTTTTGCCATATCTGACACAATGCATGCTCGTAATACAGTCATTTTATGGGCTTTTGTCACCAAATTTTCAACATATCCAGTTTAAGACCTCTGCTCATGAACAGTGTCATTGTGATTTTCTTAATCTGTCCCAAATACTGATTTCGCACACTGACTGCACCATTGTGCGCTACATGTGCGAAAACACATTTCGGGTGAGATGTGAAAAATGACAGTTGTACTGTTCATAAGGAGGTGTGGTAAAATGGCAATGCTGAAAATCTGGAGTGAAAATTTTAAAAATGCTCGAAGTTACGAGCGTGCGTAGGAACTGCACAATGCATGCTGATAAAACAGTCATCTGGGGGAATTTCTTCACCAAATTTTCAACATAGAGTTTTTGGGGGCCTACCTCATGAACTGTGACACTATCATTTAGTTAATCTGTCCCAAAAGGTGGTTCCATGCAGTGACCACAAAATCACCTTTTGGGACCGAATAACAAAATTACAGTGTCACAGTTCACGAGGTGGTGGCCCCAAAAACCCCATGTTGAAAATTTGGTGAAAAAATTTCAAAAAGTAGCTGAGATATATACTAAAGTTGAAAAAAATCAATTTATGCCATTATACAGCTTACCGGCATTTCTTCAGTTTGCGGTCAGCTTTGAAGAGTGCAGACGTGTTCCTGGTCCACTGAAGATCGTCGCGCTGGATTCTGGAGAAAAGTATGGGTTCAGGTGGGGGTGAGGCGGGGGTGTGGGAAGGTGAGGTATGCAGAGGGTGGGTGTGGATTGGGGAGGGGGCAAAAGAATCAACGAGGGTTTTTTTTTTTGCCAGGTCTTTTTTATTTTTTTTAGACTATGGGGAACTTTCACCATGCTGGTGTGGGCTCCCAGTGTGGCATACAGACATTTGCAGGGGGACAGTGAAGCCAACGGGGGATTGTGCACCCCTGTCGGAAAATGACAGTTTTGCCACGCTGGGGTGGGCTCCCAGCATGGCATACAGCTATTTGGGGGGGCAGTGAAGCCGACAGAGGATTCAGCACCTCCGTTGGCAAAGAATATATGTTCCACAGGCAGCTGTAAATTCCATAGGATGCTGTGAATTCCACGGGTGTCAGCAAATTTCACGGATGATTCCATGGTTTGCCACGGCCATGGAATCACGGAAAACTCGAGGCCCTGCTTGTAAGTAACCATTGATATTTTTCTGTAAATTACACACCTTTGCCCTTGGTAATGATACTACCATACAATGATCCCTCCTTCTCTACACACAGCTGAGTCTGTATAGTTAATGACAGAATCCCCAAGTACCAATATATGTCTTTCAACTTCATTTGTTAAACCTTTCTAGTTAGTAGGTGCAGTCATAGTAGTGTATGCAATATGGATATTATGATTTTCCCCTATTCCATGTGTTACAGTGTTATCCCCTGGGGTGTGGCCAAAGGCAGAGCACAACACTCATTCACATTATACAGCTCTTGCTTGAATGCACCCTGTGTATTAATGGTTCCTTTATTTAGTACTAGTTCTATAGTACTTGATATGTCCATATCAGTGTTATCCCCTTCTTCCAATACAGAGAAGGAATTCCTTAATTCAGTTGGAACTACCCCCAAGGGGTTTTCCCTCCTTCTTCTGACTCTGTCCTGTACCATGCACCATGAATCATCTACAACCTCTGAGTGTTTCACCTGTTCCCCATTCAATATTCTACTTGAGTTAGTACTTGTACCTACCATACCCAAATTTATTTGATCATTGTGCTTGTCCCTCTGTATATTTAAAGATGATTTGTCAATAAAATGTTCCAAAGTAACAGTCTCACTATGTACTTCAAGTCAATGTCTTAAGCATTCAATCTCTGTGCTCATGATACTTTTATAGTAACCCATTACATACCCAGGGCATCACATCTATGGTTATTATATTTTCAAGAAAACAGGATATATAGAGTAGGAAATATCCTATCAGAAAAATTGCTGAGTCCTTGACACACTATATACCCATGTATGGTGATAATTTTAAAGTTAGACTTGTAGGATATAATGGCCTAGTGAAGGAATGGACTGTGACCCAGGTCTGATTATAATTGAATTGTTTTCTAAAATATTTTTATTTACTATACTGTGATTTGTCAAAACAAAGACATACTGTGACTTTTTGGACCTGGCAACAGTATAGTGAGTGGCAGATCCAGAAGAGGTGGAATAACAGAGCAAGGTTGCACCTTATCATCAATAATAAGGTTTTCTCTTATGGAAAGTGCAACACGCTTGTACAATTTTTCCACAGATTTATGAATTTATAAATGGAATAAAGCTCTAAAATTGCATACATTATCCAGAACATATCAGAAGCAGCTCAGTCACAGACTCTGCCATTGTCAACAGATCTGATTGGTTTAAAATGGAGTTCAATCCCATATGACTCTGATTTTCAGAGCTGATCCAAAATGAGCTAATGTGTATGGGGGCTGAGGTGCCAGAAAAAGAGACAACACAATGAACACAATAGAAAATAATGGGAAGGCGATTACAACTAGCACAGAGGTTGCTAATACTTTCAATACCTACTTTGGATCAGTAGTTTCAAAAAAGATACAAATATTAATAATTCTACTCATGCACCTATTCTAGATCAATACTTTGAAATTAAACTGGAAGAAATAAAAAAAGTGGTACTGACCCTTAAAAACAATTCTGCTCCTTGACCAGATGAGATAAACACACTCTTCATCAAATGCACTTTAGACAAACTAGCCACCCCTTTAACAATGATCTTTAACAAATCCTATATCAATGGGGAAGTCCTGGAAGACTGGTGTAGGGGCACTGTAATACCAGTATACAAAAAATGGAACAAAAAGTGCACAGAGAACTATCGCTCTGCAAGTCTCTCCTCTATATTATGTAAAACTATAGAAAAAATGTTAAAAAATAGGATTGAGAATGAAATTCAAATCAAAGGAATCAATGACAACACACAACACAATTTTGGTATGTGAAGTAAAGGTGGGTGAAGTGGCCAAAATTCACTCTGTGAAGCAATTCATAAAGTAATGCAGAATCCACAAAGTAATCTGCAACACAAAGTGGAGTACTTTGCATCACAATGAGGAACATGAAGTCCACTGATGACAATGACTTTATTCTGCTTTCCACCAACCACTTCTGCACCAATTGTAATGCAAAGTACATAGAAATCAATGTACTTCACATCACTTCACCTTGCTAATGAGCTCCATGGTGAATTTTGCAGTGATTCATGGGATTGCAGATCACATGGGCTGTAGATCATTCTAAACAGCCTCAGTTCTGTGTAATGTGTGTGTGCAGTTGTAGCTAGATACATTTTGCTCTCAGAGCTCTGTGATTCAAATCCTATAAAAGCTATTAAAAAAGCCTTTTTGAGCCATTTGTTTGCTAAAAATTTAGTACATCGATTGTAGGAAACCCTCCTGTGTTCATATCATCGAGTGTTTATTGTTTGTGTGTGGATTTTGAATATTAATTTAGATCATTCAGTCTGTGTACTGACAGACACTTGAAGTGTGTTTTGGGGGAGTGGCATATCTGTGGTGTAGGTAGATTAACTAGGAGAAAAGGCAGTCTTTATGTGTTGGTTGTATTTTTTTTTGTATAACTGTGTTAATGTACAGACAGTAATATTTCAGTAATTCTTGACATTGTGTTTGCTGATTGTTGTGGTGCAGCAGTGCAAAATTTCAGTTTGTTAAAAATTTGGTTATATTACTGAAGTTTACAATTTGCTATGCATTACTTGTAGTGTGTGTGAGAGCATGTGCAACACGTGCCATCAAATCAGTTACCTTTTATTGTGCCACAGAGTAATTGCAGCAATGTGAACCTGCTATCCACTGAACCTGCATGAATTTTATACTGCTTTGTGGTATCTTGGTTTTGGACTGTTACTGCAGTGCACTGCACAGTACCCCCCCACCCAAACTGGCAAAAGGCATTCTTTTCCAGATTGGATTGTGACTTATGAGGACCGGTTAAGGTGTTGTTGTGACTTTGCGTCTGCATCTCTTCTTGATTGCGAAGTGCAGCCTTAATCTGTCTGTGCTTTTGCATCTGTTTAGTGCCCCATCTTCATCTGCAAGCCACAGTTGTTGTTTTTTTTTTTTTTTACTTCACATTCACTGGCACACACTGAAAGTTCAGAACTTTAAATTTGTTTAGAATTTTCTTGGTGATCCCCCAAAATGCCTGCAAACAGACAGGCAAGTAAAGCTGTTTCTGGCCATGGCACTGCTGCCAGTGGCAAGATTGTCAGCGGGCGTGGTAGTATGCAGAAGTGCATAGCTGGTATCATTAAAGGGATTTATCTATCAATGTTTTTTTACAGTGCAATCTGTAGCTTCACTCATAGTTGGAGGAGATGATGTTGTCCCAGCTAGTGGTGTTAGTGCAGTTTTTGCTGGCATGAGTATTGCTGCCTCACGTTCCACTTCTGACCAGTTAACCATTTCAAAAAATATTGTTGAGTCTAAAGATGTGACTGACAGTGAAGATGATGTCAAATTCCCCATTAACATCCCCAAGGTAGTCGAACAGGATTCAGATCCCGGCAATGATAACTCACAATGTCACATTTCTTCCAGCACTGTTGAGGTCATGCCTTTGCCATCCAATGATTCAAAGTGTGGTGCAAAAATATAGGGTGATGGTGATGATGATTATGCTGTGGTTGGAACATGTTCTCCACATGACGGCATCCAAGCTGAAAATGTGGATGTGGATGATGTTGATGAATATGATGATGATGTCAGTGACCCCTGTTGGGAATCAGAGGGAAAAAAAGTCAAGGTGACTGTGTCTGGGTCCATTGGCATTAAATACCCCCTCCTCAAAAAGTTGTGATTTAGCGGTTCCTGTTGATGATAATGATGATGGCCCAGTAATAATCATAGGTAGTCATGGTGGTCAGTTGGAGTCCAAGTGTGTCCAGCCTGAACAATCATGTAGCACACCCCTCATTTCAGGGGTTAAAAACTGGAGTCCAATAAGCAGCATCAGGGACATGTTAAAAGTAGGGGATAACAATCCCTTGTTTGGGAGTTTTTTATATAAGATACAAATGATGAGTCAGTTGCAATCTGCCAGCTTTGCCATGCATGTGTGAGTTGAGGTAAAATGGGGAGTCATCTGGGCAATGGGGGCCAGTATACATAGAAACATAGAAACATAGAGGTTGACGGCAGATAAGGACCACAAGGCCCATCCAGTCTGCCCGTTTTTTCTACCTTATGAATGTGCCACACACCTTTACACTCTTTAATGACCTATCTATCCATATTCATCTGTATTGCTCCCTTATGCCTATCCCATGCTTGTTTGAAGCCCTGCACTGTATTCATAGCCACCACTTCCTGAGGTAGGCTTTTCCATGCATCCACCACTCTTTCTGTGAAAAAGAATTTCCTCACATTCCCCCTTAATTGGCCTCCCTCTATTTTCATGCTGTGTCCTCTTGTCCTGCTATTTTTCTTATATTTAAACATGTTAGACTCTTTCACATTGTTAATGCTCTAAAGGTGTTTGAATGTTTCGACCATATCACCTCTCTTCCTCCTTTGCTCAAGGGTATGCATATTGAGCACCGTTAATCTGCCCTCATATGTCTTCTGATGCAGTCCCTGCACCATTTTGGTTGCCCTTCTCTGGACTGCCTCAATTTGGTTAATGTCCTTGTGAAGGTGTGGCCTCCAGTACTGCACGCAGTACTCCAGATGGGGCCTAACCAGTGTCTTGTAAAGAGGGATTATTACCTCCCTCTTATGACTTGTGATACCCCTACTGATACACCCTAAGATCCCCCTAGCCTTACTTACTGCTTTAGAGGTCTGCTTGGATGATTTCAGGTCATCAGTGATGATGACGCCCAAGTCTCTTTCTTCCTTTGTGACTGCCAGATACTCCCCTCCCAGCCAATAGGTGGCTTCAGGGTTTTCTCTTCCCTATGTGCATGATCTTGCACTTCTTTGCATTAAATCCCAGTTGCCACTCTTCTGACCATTTTGCTAGTTTATCCAGATCTCTTCTCATTCTGCCCACCCCATCTGGATCATCTACTCTGTTGCAGATCTTGGTGTCATCTGCAAACAGACAATCCTTACCCTCTAGTCCATCTGCAATGTCACTACTGAAGATATTGAAGAGGACTAGCCCCAGGACTGATCCCTGAGGTACCCCACTTGTGACTTGCATCTCTTCTGACTGTATACCATTTACCACCACTCTCTGTTTTCTGTCCATCAACCAGTTTGCCACCCAGTTGACCAACTTCTGACCCACCCTGAGCCTACCCAGCTTATTTATCAATCTTCTATGTGCAACAGTGTCGAAAGCTTTGCTGTGTAAGCTTTGCTTACACATCTTAACAACAGGCACATGGCACTGTGGACCCAACGCCAGATGGCAGCTAATGCCATAGTGGGGTGTTCACTCTCCTCATCACCTTACTGAGCATGTTATCCCCTTCTATGAGTGTAAGACCAAGTAGAAATGTCTCCAGTAACAATGAAATAACACCAGAGGATTACTACAGGCATGATGAGGTGGAGGATTATGATTTAGAAATCTTGTCAAGTGGTGGTCAGAGTAGCAGTGGGGGTGGTGGTGGTCAATGCAGTATGTCTAGTGCAAGTGGTACATCATCCCCTGTACATAAAATGGGGAAAATAACTTCATTTGTGGACTTGTCACATGTGCACAACTCTTCATCACATGTCCACACCCCAGCCTGGCCATTTGCAGAGCAGAGCAGAGTCATTTGTCATATCTCATGCAAAATGTGTAAGTCAGCCCATGTTGGTGAGTGTTTCTGCCCATAACCTCCTACCTGCTTGTCTGCCTAAAGCATGTGACCTACACTGTGTGAGCCATGTGATGTGTGTGGGCTGCCTGTGAATTTTCACTCTGCCTTAACTCATTTGCTCCCAGTGGATATTTTGGGTCCATTACAACAATGGATGGTTCCGACACCATATGGCGTCTATGGGAATGAATGAGTTTAAAGCGGAATAAGGTGGAGTGCACAATGCAAAGTCATAATTACAAAGCAAAGTGGCAAAGTGAGAGTTTAAAATGGGCACCTTGCACCACTTTGCGACCACTTCACTGGAGTAATTTTACTTCCCTGCATCTCTAATGGGAAGAGCATGTGCAACAAATCTGGTTACATTTTATGAGAGTGTGAGCTCCGGTACAGACAGAAACTCACAAGTAGATATTTATCTGGAGTTTCAAAAAGCATTTGACCTAGTCTCCCACAACCTACTCATCTATAAAATGACCAGATTAGGATTTAATTCTTACATGGTTAAATAGATTGAAACATGGCTTCAAAACTGCTCTCAAAGGGGTTGGATAGTGATATAGATGTGACCAATGGTGTCCCACAGAGGTCGTTCTTGGACCTACACTCTTTGGAATTTACATAAGCAACCTTCAGTCCAGGGTAATTAACAGACTCAGCAAATTCTCTAATGACACAAAAATCTCAGCTGAGGTAGACTCAGAGAAAAAAAATAACTTCTAAAACAAGACCTAGCACAAATAGAACTATGGGCTGCAAATAATAAAATGATATTCAATATAAACAAATGTTCAGTACTACATTTGGGATCAAAAAAATCTAAACACAAGTTATTCATTGTATGGTCAAAGGATAAAATCCATTCAACCAGAAAAAGATTTGGGGATTTCTTTTTTTATCATAGAATAATTTTTATTATTATTCATTAAGTGTATTCCATCAGCCTAAGAGTATACATACTTTTGTGGCATATAATAATGTTTCCAAGGCAAGCAGGTTCATCTACATACATTTTAAAGAGAAATGTGCATAATGGTACATTTACATTTAGGAGAGTTAAGGTTATAATCCCATATCCTTCTATATAGTTAGTATAACAAATCTAAGGTCAACTACTCACTGCTTTAGGAGTCTTTACACTGTGGACAGAGTAAGCCCATAAGGCCTGACTATTTTTGTAACCAGATCTCTCAACTAGCAAAGTATAGCATGGTCTGTAGATACCAGTAGGTTGCAGAAGAGAAATAAGAAAGTGGCTATAGAAGAGAGTATGGGAGAGTTCCAGCATGCAGGAAAAATCCATGATAGTCTATGTCAATATCCTAACAGTCATACTTGCCATCAAGAGGCCCTACATTGTAGGATTTTTAGGTGGGAGGGTTACTGGGTGGGGAGTGGTACTCGACAGAGAGAGGAGTTAACTCATTTGTTCCCATAGATGCCATATGGAGTCAGAACCATCCATTGCTGGAATGGACCCAAAATATCCACCGGGAGTGAATGAGTTAAGTTATGCTTCCCATTTGCAGTAGTACAGTGAGAGCTGTCCTCTGCTAGCATGGGTGAGCCTTTCAAAGGTAGCAAGCCTGGCTAGGGCAGAGTGCCATAGGGAGATGGCAGGAGATGAGGGTTGCCACCAGGTCATTAGTAAAAGCTATCTGGCTTCTAAGAGAGCTGCTAGGACCCAGTTCCTGTGCTGTGGCACAAGTTGGTCCAAGGGGATAGTATCTCCCAACAGCAGCATAGGGTTGGAGAGGTCAATAGTTTGCTTCAGCACCCCAGAGCAGTCCATTGCTACCACGGACCAGAAGGAGACCAGTGCAGGGTATTGCCACAGGAGGTGCAATATATTGACTGGGATTCACCGGCACCTCCAACACTCTGCATGTGGGACGATACCCCATTTATGGAGGGCCGCTGGAATGCGATACCAACAGAGGAGAATCTTGAGTTGAATTAGTTGGCTCTTGACATCTTTATGGGTGGAGTGAGCCCTGTGCAGGCAGTGAGACCATACTTCTGGTGTAATGGGGCAATTTAGGTCTTGACTCCATGCAGCTCTGCATGGTTCTGTGTGCTCAGGTTGTGCCTCCTGTCAGGTGCTATAGAACTGACCAACCAAACCCCAGGAGGAGGATTTTAGAAGTAAAGTGGACAGCCAATGCCATTTTGGATCAGTTAAATGAGACCAGCTGAGGGACTGTACTGCATTATGAAGCTGCAAATATTTCCAAAAATCTTTGGGCTGAAGACAGTAGCAGGTTTTAAGCTGCTCGTATGACATGAGTGTGGTGGAGTTGGTCATAAACAAATCTTGGATGGTGTGAATCCCTTTTTGTCCCATGACGGCCAATTGGATGGTTTGTTATCCATCACTAGGAGCTGATTCTGCCATAGGTTAAGGTACCGAAATGGCAAAGAGTGCATCTGCTTCTTGGGCTCGGCTGCAGCCATGAGTCAGAACCACGATCTCTTGGTTTCGGCCTTGACCGGTGTGAGATTTTTAAGAGGTAAAGGGGTGTTGGCTAGAAGTAAGCTAAGGGGATCCCTTGTAGGATTTGGGCTTCTAACTGTACCCATAATGTAGGTGGGGAGGAAGAACGGACAAACCATTTGGTGACCTGAGCTGAGGAAGAACTAATGGTAACTCTGTAGCCAGAGGATTCCAAAACCCCCTTTGGACCAGTGGGCCCATAATTTGTGGATGCTTCAATGTGGCTTTTTGCCCTCCCAAAGAAAGTAGGAGATTAGCTTCTCTAATGGGTGAAAAACCCTAGTTGACAGGGCAATGGGTAAGTTGTTGAGAAGATATGCTACTCTAGGTAAGAGGTGCATTCAGATCGCTGCAACTTTGCCTGGAAGGGAGAGGTTAAGTCGGCACCAATGGGATATTTAGACTGATATTTGGGATATGAGGGGAGAGAAGTTTCTGGATTCAATCTGCTTCCAGTCAGATGGTATAAGAATGCCCAAATAGGATAGACTGTTGGGGGCCCAGGACAGCCCCAAGCCTTGTAGACAATCTTTGGCACAGGCCGCATTTAGGGGGTGACACTGGTTTTTTTTTGGTTAATTTGTAGCCTGGACATTTGGGCAAATGCTTGCAGGGTCTCCAAAACTGTATGGAGAGATTCCCGTGGATGGTCTAGTGTGAGGAATACGTCGTCCATGTAGGAGGCAGTCAAGCATGAGTGTTCCCCCACCTGTATGCCTTTGATCTGTTTGGTGGCCTGTAGTTTCCAGGTGAGGTGATCTAGTGTCACCAAAAATAGCAGGGGGAAAAGTGTGCATCCTTGCCATGTGCCCTGCTATAGAGAGAAGGGTGGGGAGATGTCCTTATTGGTTAAGATTCTAGCTAGGGGCTCATTATACAATGTTTGGATCCACTGCCTGAAGTATGGGCCAAACCCATAAAGTCAGAGTACCTCATGCAGGTAGGGCCACTCTACGGAATTGAAAGCTTTCAAGAAGTCTACCACCATTGGGGTGGGGGTAGTGCTGGGCCAGCCATTTAAGATTGAGGACCAATCTAATATTATCAGCTGCAGCCCTACCTTTGGTATACCCAACCTGAGATGAATGTACTATAGAGGATATTATATCTATCATCCAGCTGGCGAGTATCTTAGCTGCAATCTTATTGTCAACAGATATAAGGGAGATGGGATGGTAATTGACGCAGTTTAGTGGCTCATCCGATTTTTTGGGAAGGAGGGTGATCAGAGCCTTTTGCATAGTGGATGGGAGGATGCCAGTCTCATGGAACCTCTTGTAGAGCTTACAGAAGCGGGGTGCTAATTTCCTAGCTCATGAGCTGATACAGCTCTGTAGTCATGCCGTCTGGCCCTGGAGACTTGCCTTTAGCAAGCTGGGATAGGGCAATCTGTAGCTCTGTCTCTGTAAAGGGCTTATCTAATGCAGCCTTCACAGGTTCCACCAATTGAGGGATGTTAACTGTGGAACAGAATTCTTTCAACTGATGCTCCAATTGGTTTTGCTCAAGGGATGCATGCGACTGATATAGTTGCTGGTAGAACTGTTGCATGCATCAATTGATCTGTTTAAGATCAGTGACCACTTCATCCCTAGAGTTCCAGAGGGCATGAATACGGGAGGCAGCTTGTTGCTTTTTTAAGTGAAAGGCTAGGAATTTGCCCCCCCCCCCCCGTAAGCATGTTTGGACCTAGCCAACATCCATTTAGCTTGCTATTAAAGCATTCTATGTATGCAGTATTTCAGGTCGACTTTCTCTCGAAGAATCATTGGGTCAGGATAATTTGCTGTGGAGGCCTTAAACTTAGCCTCCAAGGTCGACAATTCGGTCTGGAGGTGGGTCAGGTCTGCCCTTCTAGCCTTATTTTTCTGAGTTGCATATAAAATAATATGCCAACATAAGACAGCCTTAAATGCTTCCCAGACTATAGCAGCAGATGTATCCGTGGTGCTATTATTAGTGAAGTAGTTTTGGGCTGTACTCCATACCATGGCCTGAAATGAGGGATCCTAAAGTAATAAGGGGTTACAGTGCCATCTGGTACCTGAACCACCCTGTCCTGAGGGCATGTAGATGTAAGAGAAGGGGTCATGGTCAGAGACAAGAATTTTGTCTATTCTGGACGAGATGATATCCTGGGCAGCAGAAGAATTAGCCAGTCAAAAGTCTATTCGACTATAGGTGGTGTGGACTGAGGAGAAAAAGGAGTAATCCCTCCCCGAGGGATGATCTCTCCACCATATTTTGGTCTTTCCCTACTCCTTCATCACATCTTGCAGGGTCAACACCACTTTGGGGTGTGTATGGGGAGTGGGTTTAGATTTGTTCAGGAATATGTCTAAGGTTAAGTTAAAGTCCCCACCTATCATGATGGGAATGTTGGGGTATCCTGCAGTGAGAAATTCAAGGGCCTGGTTAAGATCCAGGAAGAATTCCAGGTTGTCCATTTTGGAACCATAGACATTGGCCAGCACAGCTTGTCCCCCCAGGTAGAAGAACCTAGCCGCTATCCAGTGGCCTTGAATGTCAGAAGCCACTTTGTCCTCTGTCCAGGGACATGATTTCAGAACTAAGATAGCTACCCGCTTGGACTTATTCATTGCCAAGCCATCTATTATTGAACCCACTCAAGAATTTTTGAGCCACAGTACAGTTCTTGCAGTGAGGTGTGTCTCTTGGATGAATGCAATATCTACCTGCAAGGAGTGCAAGTGCTTAAGGACCATAGAGCATTTGGTCAGATAGTTCAGGCCCTTTACATTCCATGATATGAGTTTAACCCTGCCCTCGGGATGCCGCATCTCTATGCCTGGAGTCAAATAACGTGTAGGTACTCACCACAAGGATCCAGTAAGGACAGATAATTGGGAGAAGACAGATTGCCTGGGATATAGGAAGGAGGATCAGTTGAGAAGAAAGAGCAAGGTGAACTGGCCAGAGAGAGACATAGCAGAGTTGACCTACTGATAAAGAGAAGCGGTTAATTTAAATGTACCAGATAACAATCAATACAATTATATATGGTAGTAATCTGCAATTTCAAAAATATGTCCACTAAGAAGTGAACCAAATGTTATATTTGTAAATCTGTTAATTACAATCTTAACAAAACCAATAAGAGATTAAGTGAGCAACAAGCTAAAAGTGATTTGGGGTATGCACGAGGGTGCTTAGCCTCTACAGTTAAGAAGAAGATCGCACAGCCTCGCTAACCAAATACCTGAGTGGGGAGATAAGGAGTTTGACCAACAAGTGTCACAGAACTCCATCCCTAGCTATAACATTACAACCATTAACTAATTTTCCCACCTTAAAGGACAAAAGGTGGGGCAACCAGAGAGGAAGAGGATGGGGGTGGAAGGGGAGACGAAAAAGAGGGAGGGAGGGGGAAGGAGGTGAACTAGGAGGGTAAAAGAAGGGGGAGAAAGGGAGGGGGGTCGGGAAGGATAAATAACTCATTGCCTCAGCACCTTTAAAAATCTGGTGTGCAGATCAGGAACTACACATAATATTAAAGATTATAGGGTTAAACTTGGCACCCTCTAAAGTCTCCCAAAGTTAGGCAGTACACCATGAGGCAATAGGGGCAGACTTGAATAAAGAAAAATGGGGTGATCTGCCCAGGAGGGGGGAAGCTCATGTGTGCAGAGGTACAGTCGCACGATATTGAGGCAACCCTCTTGCACTGTACAGCACCAGGCATTTTCCCCTTAGTTTATGGAGAGTTCCCTCTGGCGTCATATACAGGGGACCTAGCAAATGTATCCCAGTGCAGCATCAGTCATTAGTGGGTAGCAGGTCCCATCCACTGAAGATGCCATCCTGGGTGCCTATAAGCATAATTGAAACATTAGGGAGAAAGCTGAGCAGTAATAAGATATGAACTGCAAGGAGGCACAGATTGGTCAAACCAATGGAGCAGGTTCCCTAGTGGGAGTGAGACAAGTTGTTGGGCGTGGTTGGTCTTTGGAAAGCACCTCAGCAAAGGTCAGCAGTACAGGTTTGATCGGTAGAGTTGTGGGATCTTGACAATAATCCAAATCTGAGGGAAAATCTGCCCAGGAGTTTATATCAGCAACGTCCATGATGAGATTGTCTGGAATATCAACAGTTGTAAGTTGGTTTCCTGTGAGGAGTTCATCTTTGCTTTGTTTGGCAGGTGGAGCTGTTTCTGGACCCTCAGAGTCTGAGTCATGGTCGCTATGTGAATGTTGGCGTACCTGGGTCATTTGGTCTGAGCACCGCTGTTGCAGAGGGAGGGAGAAGGTGCAAGCTGATCTTGGCTGTGCATTTAAGTTGTTATTTGCAGGTCCTGATGAGGTCATAGGGTAAGGAGGCCTGGGGGATGCAGTTAGTCATGGGATCGTCCACCCATTATTATGGTCCTCCTGAAAGCTGCTGCTAGAGGAAAGGTTCCCCCTCCCATGCACCCATTGCTCTGGTGCCCAAAGCTTGCTGGGAAAGGTAGTTTTTAAAGGCATCTGAGGCCAGTGTTTAGAGACCCATACTTTTATCTCTCAAAGTGTCTCAGTGGTTATGTCCCTTCGTTCACAGGACACATATAGGTAGGCCAAGCTGTGAAAGCCATATTTGAATCTTGTTGTGCCATAAACTTTTTAATAGGAATAAATGCTTTTCTGAGAGCTGCCACTTCAGTGGAAAAATCTCTGAAAAAAGACACCCTTGCCCCGTGCCACAGAATTTCTCCTCTGTCCCGAGCTGCCCTTAAAACTTTTGCTTTTGTGGAGTACTTGAGTATGTAGGCTATAATGGGTTATGGTGATGAATTTGTAGAGAGAGAGCCACTGGGAATTCGATGTGCCCTTTCCACTTCTATTGGGCCATGCCACCTGTCCCCTAACATTTTAGGGATTTCCTTGTTTAGGAAATGTTCAGTGTTTTGGCCTTCCGATCCCTTTGGGGATACTGAGGATTCTGAAGTTGTTAGGTCACCCACAGTTCTCTTGATCCTCAGCCCTTCACCAGAGTGTGGCCAGCTTATCATCATGTTCTTGGAGGAGTTGCAAGATTCTAGCCTGGCATGATTCCAAGTACTCCGTTTTTTGCTCCACTATGTTCATTTTGTCATTTAGCACATGTACTTCAGCAACTGTGCCTGCCAAAGTTGTAGATATGGAGTCCACCATTGTGAGTAATGTCTCTAGTAGGGCTGTGATATACTGGAGAGAGCTGCCCACGTCTATCAGCTGAGATGGGAGCTCCATGGAGGTTGTGGCCAGGCCGACTGGAGGATGATTGGAGGAGGCCATACGGTGGCTAGGGCGAGTCTGTGTTCTGGTTTCAGCAGTGAGGGAAATAGTTTGACACCACATTTGCTGAGAGGGCTACGATTGGCAATAAATAGGAACCTGCCACAATGCTGGCATAACATGAGGACCACTAGGCAGAGTTGGAGGTATGAGGCCTGTTCAGGTCTAGTCCGGGTCATGTGAGGACTGGCGCCACAAGACTATTTACAGGATCCTTATCGCAATAAAACCCATGCCGCTCGAGTAAACAGGGGCTACAGAGGCATATTCATGCCTCGGGGAATTATCTCTGGATGTTGGCATATTGGCTCGGATTGAAATAGCTGGAGACCGAGCTAAAGGCTTAAGTGGCCATCTTCCTCGGCATCCAAGCCACGCCACCCAGATTTGGTGATTTCAGTCAATAATCTGGTCATGCTAGTAGAATAGTGCAGAAAAGTAGCACAAGCGGGGAACCACTTAACAATATCAATAAAGAAATCATTTTTAACTAAGAATGACAGCTGTATTATTCCATTTTAAAAATCATATGCACATTCACATACAGATTATGCATTGTCTTTTTGGGCTCCCTATCTCTGTAAATACAAAATAATAATAGAAAACATGCAAAGGAGAATGACTAAGTTGATACCCAAGGTTAAAAACCTCACATATGAAGAAAGGTTTAAAACACTAGGCCTCTATGACCTACAATTAAGAGGAGACAGAGGGGATTTGTTACTTCTATTCAATATAATGAATGACACAGAACTTATGAAGGATTGCAATATTGTATCCGCAGACAAGCCTAAAAATTTAGGATGCCGTAATAGACAGATACATATCCCAAAAGTTATAAGAAATAAGTGAAAATACTACTTTACAGTAAGAGCATCCAGTCTCTGGAACTCAGTCCTTCGGCATGTTGTAGATTGTAACAGCTTTATCACATTTAAAAAAGAATTAAACTAATTGAAAATTCACCCCACTAGTGTGGGGAAGGTGGTCTCGATAGGCCTAGTGCCTACTTCCACCTTAACAGCACCAAGTAATACCGAATAATATGGAATAGAGCCAACTCACCAATTGCTTGTCAGGAACTGAACAGTTTCACATTCCATCACATTGCAAGTCACAGTTTCACATTCCATCGCATTACCTATCACAATTTCACATTCTATCTCAGCTAGCAGCTCACTGTGGGATATCAGCAAATCTCTTGACAACCCTGTGCTTTAGCCTGTCTTTCTGTGACATTGGTTAAAGGCAGGCCCTTTGCAAAGAAGGTATTACATTTCATTTATGATATCCAGGGTAAACAAGCAGTACCATAAAAAATAAAATGTTTTGAAATGAGAATAAAAATATGTTCAGGCTTATTTGCAACTTGGATTAACTAACAGTAAAGTCATGTCACAGGCAGTATAGCCTAGAGCGCTAGAGCTCCAAGCTGTGAAACTTGAGACTCAGCAGTCCTGGGATTGATACCCACAGCCATCACTTACATACTGTGTGACCTTGAGCAAGTTATAACCTCCCTGTGCTCTAGGGACACATCTTGAAATGAGTTTCAGCTCAGTGTGTCATTCCCTGCCAACAATTAGAAACATAACATTTGTTGTCAGAAAAGGACTGTTTGTCCTACTCAGTCTGCCAAGATGGTCCTTGTCTAGTCTGTCTCTGCAGACCCTAACTGGTCTCTGGTGACCCTCCTCTTCCCTGCCTATTTACTGATATTTCCATGCATGCTTGAAGTCCTCTACTGTTTAACTCCCACTCTGCTGGCAGTCTTTTCCATGCATCCCCCACTCCTTCAGTAAATTGAGTGAGTGATACTTTATTGATCGGTCATTAGACCTTTTCAAAGCATAAAAAAGTAAAAACATTCAGAGGAAGAACATATAAAAGATAACGTTATATAAATACAGGTGGGTCTTCTCACCTGTAAAGCCCTACATGGGCAAGGCCCTGGTTATCTGTTGGACCTTCTGGTACCTGTTCTTTCTACCCGCCCTCTCCATTCTTCTAGAGTGGGCCTCCAGGCTATTCCTAGAACGAGGCCAAAATCTGCTGGCAACAGAGCTTTCAGTGTTGCAGCTCCCGTTCTTTGGAATTCTTTGCCGGCTGAGGTCAGGGGAGCACCCACTATAGATATATTTAAGACTCGCCTGAAGACCCTCCTATTTTCCCAAGCTTTTATGGGATAAAACCATAAATTGTAGTAAGTACCTGAAATTATTTGCTAAGTTATTTATTTATTTATTTTTTGTTTTGTTTTTAAATTTGTGATGTTTTATTTTATTCTGGTGCTGTTTTATCTATTTTGTACTGCGCCTAGAGCCTCCAGGATTGGGCGTCTTTTAAATAAATTTTGCCTTGCCTTGCCTGCATACATAGGGCCCAATTCTCAAAAGTTTACTCCTGGCATAACTTGACATGTGTCAAAGTAAATGGTGCAAGTAGCAAGTTACGACAGCAGTTGTAACATACGGCATTCTGCAAAGCAGCCTGCGACATGTCATAGGTAGCTTGTGCCAAAGTGGACAAACACCACCAGTTATGCCCTAAACCCCCTGTGACATGGCGCTATGGGGTTTACTGCAGCAGCTGCACCCTATTCTGGAATGGCAGCAGCAAAGACCCCAATGTCGCTATTCTAGAAGCTCCCCAGTGGACTTCCATCAATGAAAAGTTATGCCAGCAAATAGCTGGTGTAACCTGCATCAAATGGGGTTGTGTGTTAATGGCTCCAATCCACCAGTAAGTACCACCCCCCCAGCCCCATCACTGCTGAACATGACAGCCCCACTGGGCTAGAGGACCCCCCTACTGTAAGAGCCCCCCACCTCCAGTTCCCCAATAATGCATAATTGGAAGTCCCACAGGACTGGAATGTGCCCCTGACCCCCAAACCTGCAATTACTGCCTTGCAGGGCTCAAATGTGCCCTTGAACCCCATACCTGCAATCTCTTTCCCACATGGCTGGAATGTGCCCCCAACGCTGTCCCTGCTAATTATACCCCTGCAGGGCTTGCCTGCACCTAGAACCCCTGCAAGTTGTGATCCCCCACGAGGCCAGATCCCTGCAGTGTCTACAGCTCAATGAATCCCTGGAAGTCTAGTGGCCCCCACCCCCTCCCCCCTCCTGGCAGTGCTAGTCCACCCCATGCCCTCCCAACATGTAACCAGCTGGCAACTGGCACAGCCCACCTCTCACCGCCAAGGTTAGCCACTGACTGAGCTCTGTCTGACCATGTACTGTTTATATGTGCCCAATATATGAATGACAGTTCAATCATTGAGTGTGTAAATACAGTATGAGCATAGACAGAGCTCAGTCAGTGGCTGGGAACAGTGGAGAGTGGTGGGCTGTGCCAGTCACTGGCTGGCTATGGGTTGGGGGGCATGGGGTGGACTGACACTGGCAGGGAGGGGGTCACTAGCCTACCAGGGATTCATTGAGCTGTAGACACTGAGGGGATCTGGTTGGGTGGGGGAGCACAACTTGCGGTGGTTCATGGTGCAGGCAAGCCCTGTGGGGTATAGTTAGTAGGGACAGGGTCAGGGGCACATTCCAGCCCTGCAGGGCAGTAATTGCAGGTATGGGGGTCAGGGGCATTATTTTGCCCTTTGGGGATGTGGGGATCATGGCATGGAAGGGCACTTGTGCTCTACGCATCCAGGGCTGTGACTTGCGACATACCATGCAAGTATGCCCTTTGTTCGGTGTACATGTTTGAATGCCACCAGTTGCAGGACTTAGCTGTGGGGACCGTGCCCCTTGCAGAATCATTCACAGGGTCCTTGCAGAATAGGGTATGGTGCAAGTCACCTTTGGCAGTAACCTGTGCCACCCTTCTAGAATCGGGCCCTTAGTATAAATACATGTGATAACGAATATAAGTTTTATCCAGCTATATAACATTTTAAACCACACAAAGCAGTTCATTATTTCACTTGTATCCATTTCTGCTACTTAATTGAATTTAAGATCCATTTTACCTCTTTACTTTACATGCTGTATGTGCAGAATTCATTGATATATATATATATACATATATATTACTATTTTTAATTCAATCATCTGTATTTAAAAAAAAAAAAAAGATTCAGGAGCAGATTTTGATCATTTGTAAGTATAGAGTCACATATTGGATCTAACCATTTTTTCCTTGGGATGTTATACCAAGGTCATGTAAAGAACATGTGATAAACACTCAATATTTTCCTTGGTGCACCTTTCAGTGAATTACTACTTCCTCACATGCCTCTTAATCTCCCCCCCCCCAACCATCCTGCAGCTTCATCACATGCCCTATGGTCCTGGTGATCTTTTTCATTTGTAGAGAGTCCCTCCCCTCCCCTCCTTCCACCCATTCACCCCAGTGAGGTACTTGTATGTCTCTATCATGTACCCTCTCACTCTCCTTTTCTCCAGGGTAAAATTGCAAAGTGTGGCTACTAAAGCAACCGAGCACTGGAGGAAAGTAAAACTGGAGTACTCACAAAAGCAAGGAGCTCAGCCTCACTGTATCCACTCTTGAAATAATGATCCGCTTATTGCTGAATCAGGTTAAACCAATACTTTATTATAAAAGTTACAAACACCACCGGTGAGATGCAGCAAGGGCCATCCCCTCCAGAACTCCTGCAGTCAAATGTTTTCATTTGGTACTTGCACTTTCTCTAGGCTGAATAATACCATTCATGGTCCTCCTTATAAAGACCATAATTTAAAATGATATGTAGTAGTAGTAGTAAATCTTTTTTATTCAGCAGAATAAGGTAAAAAACATTCAATTTAACATTGCACATTTTCATTGAAGTCCCATGTGTTCATAGCAGCAAACCTCGGTTACAGTATAAAAGGAATTAAAAAGAAATTTTAGAAAAATTACAAATAACATAACTACAAATACAAACATTAAATACACAATAAATAGCGATCAACAGACATCATATGTGCCCCATTAAAATCCATATATGGTATACGAATAGAAATAAACATAACAGCTATAATAACGCCATCATTCAGAGCACACAAGGCTAAAAAACAACAACTGCAGCATTACACTGTGTGCAAAATATACTTAGAGTGCAAGGAAATATATATAACTTAATTGCTAATAACCATAGCTGGAGCAATAAAGCAAAAAAGGGGGGGGGCAGAGTCAAAGGGGAAAGGAAGAAATAAGGAACATTTATTCTCTCATACCAAAAATATATATAGGATATGTGATGTGTGACTGTGGTGTGCGTGATTTATTAGAATGAGCAGTATTTGACCTCGTGTGACCTCATGAGTGACGAAGTCAAGAGTGAGGTCCTGAGGTCACACACTGCGATGTTCAAATAAATCATGTATTCCATAGCCACACATCACATGTGCGATTTATGCAATAGGAATCTGTTACATTTGTTTGTGTCATTTTTATTATGTTGTCTTGTGTGTGTGTGTGTGTGTGTGTGCAAGCAACATCTTGTGGTAGTAGCAGAAATGCAGAGGTGTGCCAGTGTTGGTGATTGCAGGGCACACTTTAATAAGTGTGTGACTCATTTCCCAATTAGCCAGCATGCTAGCGGTGACACAAGAATTATGTAAAGTGCCACCAACTT
This sequence comes from Neoceratodus forsteri, assembly GCA_016271365.2. Lineage (NCBI taxonomy): Eukaryota > Metazoa > Chordata > Ceratodontiformes > Ceratodontidae > Neoceratodus > Neoceratodus forsteri. The sequence goes on from CM028137.1 coordinate 50,738,625, forward strand.
AAAAGAAATGTGCCGCTGCAATCAGAGGCAAGCTAGTCATGCAGTGACAGAGATGACACACCTCCTGTACATGCCTTACCTGATGAAACATTTCAGGAAACTTGGTGGTGACTCCTGCTACCACCACACAATCCCCAAACAAAGCCGACATCAGGTGCAATCCCTGTGTTGGCATGCCCCCACCCCCCCACATTGTGTGGCACACTGGGAGCCCACTCCAGTGTGCCGCCACTCTCAGAAAGCCAACCATGTTGACATGTTCCTCCCCCATGCCCATTGTGTGGCACACTGGGAGCCCTCCCTAGTGTGGCCACATCCCCCCCTCAAAAGTCATGGGGCACACTGGGAGCCCACCCCAGTGTACCCAACATTTATTTTATTTCACCTGTAAAGAAAGAAAACCGTCCGCAATTTTTTTTCTGTACCTGTAAAACAGAAAACAGTCCCTCGTTGCCCACTGCACCCCCTTCCACAACATGACCCCACCAACCCTCTATGTACCCCACCTCCCCACACACACTCTCACCCCATACTTACCTCAGGAGGTCCGGCGATGTGATCTTCGGTGGAGCTGGAACACGTCTGAACTCTTCAAATTCGAACTGCAAAGTGAAGAAATGCTGATAAGCTGCATAATGGCATCAATGGGAATGGGGGGGGGTCAACTTAGGTGGACATTTCAGCCATTGTCTTGAATTTTGGCTCCAAATTTTCAGCATGGGTTCTTGGGACCCCATCTCATGAACACATGCACTGTCATCTTGTTATTTGGTCCCGAAAGGTCATTTTGTGGTCACTGCATGGAATCACCTTTCAGGAATGATTAACAAACAACACTTCCACTGTTCATACAGTGGGGTCCCAAAAAGCCCATCTTGCAAATTTGTTGAAAAAATTCCCCAAAAATGTCTGTTACAAGCGTGCATTGCACGATTTCCATGCACACTTGTAACTTCAACAATTTTTAATATTTTCACTCCAGATTTTCAACATTAATATGTTTTCACACCTCATTATGAACTCTACAGCTGTCATTTATCACATCCTGCCCAAATTGTGTTTTCACACATCTGGCGCACAATGGCGCGGTCACTGTGGGAAATCAACCTTTGGGCCATATTAACAAAGTCACAGTGCCACTGTTCATGAGCAGAGTTCCCAAAATGCCTATTTTGAAAATTTGGTTACAAAAATGCCCCCAAATAATTGCATTACGAGCGTGCGTTGTGCAGTTTTATGCCCACTCGTTACTTCACCAATTTTTCATTTTTTTTCACTCCAGATTTTCAACATTAATATTGTTTTATACCTCTTCATAAACAGTACAGCTGTCATTTTTCACATCCTGCCCAAAATGTGTTTCCACACTTGTTGCACCACATGGGGCAGTCACTGTGCAAAATCAGCTTTCAGCTAACGAACTGGCAGTGCCACTTTTCATGAGGTGGGATCACAAAAAGCCCAAATTGAAAATCTGGAGTGAAAATACCAACAAATGCCCTGGGCATTAGGGTTTTCAACTGTATCACCCCACCCTGTAGAGACTGACAGGCATCAGGGGTGTGACTTGGGATTGTCGGCTGTAATGCTCAGACCATTCCATCCCCATCCTGCATCCAGTGACAGGCATCGAGGTATGCCTTAGACACTTCGGCTCCAAAGTTCACCCCATTCCCCTATACTGCACTCATCTCAAAGAATTTCCTTATGAAATGAGGTGAGCGTAAGGTCTGAAGACCCCAACTCACACCGCAATACTTGTCAGTGTCTGTAGGTTAGGGTGAGGGGAACTGGCATGAGCGTTATGGCTGACGACCCAAAAGCACACCTCAATACTTGTCAAACTCTGCAGGGTGGGGGTGGGGTTGGCGTCAGTGCAATACTTCACTGCCATTCCTATTATGCTTCTCTCTAACTCTTGCACTACCAATGCCAATGCCAGCAAGACAACACTCGTCATTGACAAATGCTTGTTTTATTTAGTGTTTTTTGTTGGGATTAGTTGTGCTGCAGTCTTCTAGAGTGGTGGAAGTTTACTTTGTGTGGCATTTGGCAGTTTGTAGTTTTTAATTGGTTCATGTTTTGCGAATGGATCTGCATATGCATCCCATCTGCAGACACCTCTCTGAGCTGAGGGAGGAGGTTGCTCATCTCCAGGCTGAGTTGGCCAGGATTTGTGGGACCTAATCTTCCATCCAGGGACCACCAGTGCTACTGCTGTTGCCTAAGAGGTTGCCAAGAAAGAGGAGTGGTTGGACCATAGTGGGCTCAGAGAGGGTGAGGATGGTGGGAACAGAGGTGCATCCCTCCAGTTGTACCTCTCCACAATTCCTATGCCATTCTGGCAAAGTGTGGTTCCTCTATGGAGGCACCCCCAATGGAGACCAAGGAGGATGCTAGGAACCTCCACAAAGGAGACCCACAGGAGGGTGGCAGGGGACCCCGCTGGGGAAGGAAACAACTCCTGGTGGGGGACTTCATTGTTAGGAAGGTAGAACTGGGGGGGAAGGGGAGAGGGAGGTAAGGTGCCTGCCTGGAGCCATGGCTTGGAGGGACAGGGAGCAAATCCTCAGGATTGCAGGAGCAGCTACGCAGGGGAGGGAGCTGGATGTCATTGTCGACCTAGGGACAAATGACCTTGCTAAGAAAGGGATTAGAGAAGTGCAGGAAGAGTTTGTGGAATTGAGGAGGGGCCTTAGACAAGTAGCACGCACGGTAACCTTCTTGGAGGTGCTGCCCATCTATGACGTAGGAGAGGCTAGGGTGTTCCGCACCATGGGATTCAATCAGTGGTTGATAAACTGGTGTGGAGCTCAGGGATTTGGCTTCATTGGGGACTGGGGGTCCACCTGGAGTGATCAAGCCTATACTGGCATGATGGGCTGCACCTGTCCAGGAGGGGAACCAGGATCCTAGGTGAAAGGTTTAAATGCTTCATTGGCAAGCATTTAAACTAGCCAAGGGGGGGAGGCACTGAAAAGGAGCAGGAAAATCCTAGCCCCCCCAAACAATCATGGTACTAAGTGCGGCAAACACCAACATAGAGGTGTCGATAGGGAGAAGGGCAGGGGTAAATGGAGAAAGTGACAAAGGCAAGAAGGACAGGAATGGGGCAAAAAGGAGTAAGGCCATCAGGAAATTGAGGGTAATGAGTACCAATGCCCATAGTCTGGGCAACAAGCTCCCTGAGCTGGTGGCCTTGATGGAAGAGGGATGCCTGGATATTGTAGCAGTCACAGAAACATGGTACACAGAGAACCATGACTGGGATGTTAACATACCAGGGTACATAACCTACAGGAGAGACAGGCAGGGGAGAAGAGGGGGAGGAGTAGCTGTCTATGTAAAGGAAGGGATAAAAGCAACTGAACAAAAGAGTAAATGGGGAGGAGAGGATGCACTGTGGGTCACCTTGGAGACTGGAAAGGTCAGCACAATCCGCACAGGGGTTGTGTACAGACCCCCATGTCAGGGGGAGGGAATGGACAAGGATATGATAGAAGGCATTCTTAGAATGGCAGAGAAAGGGGAGATACTGTTGATGGGAGACCTGAATATGACAAATGTTAACTGGAGCACATTTGCTGCAGCCACATCCAAGAGCAGGACAATTCTTGATGCCCTACAGGTGGCAGGCCTCAGACAGCTAGTTTCAGAACCCACTCGTGAGGGAGAAATCTTAGACCTTGTACTCTCAAACGGGGGCAGTGAGAGGATCTCAGATCTAGAAGTGGGTTGCCATCTGGGAACAAGTGACCATCAAACAGTGTGGTTCACGTTAAACTCAGCTACAGAGTCAAGCCATACAAAAGTGAGGGTACTGGACTTCAGGAGGGCTGACTTTGGCAAGATGGGAGAGTGCCTCAGAAAAGCACTAGCAAACAGGCTAGAAAGAGGTGTGGAGCAACAACGGGGAATAATCAAAACTTCCATCACAGAGGCAACAAGTCAAAATGAAAGTAAAAGCCACTATGGTTCTCAAAAGAGGTGGCTGTGAAAGTCAGGAAGAAAAAGATAGCACTCCGGAATTATAAGGAAACACAGAAGGAGCAGAACAGAGAGCTGTACCAGTTAAGGCAGAAGGAAGCAGGGAGAGAAGTCAAAATAGCAAAGGCCCAAACTCAGGAAAAGATAGCCAACTCAGTTAAGAAGGGGGATAAAACCTTTTATAGGTACATCAGTGAGCATAGAAAGACTAAGGGAGGGATAGTAAGGCTGAATAGAATGAATGAATGAACGGTGGGTGGGCAGAGGGGGACAGTGAAAAAGTAGGGATACTGAACGAATATCTCTGTTCAGTATTCATAAAAGAGGAGGGGGAAGTGCCTAATTCAATTAACAGAAGCTCTCTTGATAGAGGGGTCGATCCCAGTCCTTTCACAGAAGAAAGGGTTCTGCAAGAACTCCTAAAACTGAAGGTGGACAAAGCAATGGGGCCTGATGGAATTCACCCCAGAATTCTAAAAGAATTAAGGGGGGAACTAGTGAAACCACTGGCTACTCTTTTTAATAAATCATGGGAGGATGGTGTGGTACCCGAGGACTGGAGGAAGGCATATGTGATTCCCCTTCACAAAAGTGGGACCAAGACAGAGGCAGGAAACTACAGACCTGTTAGTTTGACCTCTGTGGTAGGGAAAGTGATGGAGTCACTTTTGAAGGAAAGAATAGTTGAGTACCTAGAGGCCAGTGGGGCACAGGACCCAAGGCAGCATGGGTTCACAGCGGGAAGGTCATGTCAGATGAATCTAATAGATTTCTTTGACTGGGTGACCAAAGTAGTAGACCAGGGAGGGGCTGTGGACATGGCCTACCTAGACTTTAGCAAGGCATTTGACACAGTCCCACACAAAAGATTAATAGTCAAATTAACCTGCCTGGGAGTGGGTCCCAGGGTGGTAGCCTGGGTAAAACATTGGCTGGACAACAGGACACAGAAGGTAATTGTAAATGTAGTCCACTCTGAAGAAAGAGGGGTTACTAGTGGGGTACCGCTGGGTTCAGTATTGGGTCCAGTCCTTTATAATGTCTTCATAAGTGACATTGCAGAGGGCCTGGAAGGAAAAGTATGCCTCTTTGCAGATGACACAAAGATCTACAACAGGGTTGATACACAAGGAGGCATGGAAAGGATGAGAAGGGACTTGGCAAGGTTGGAGGAATGGTCAGAAGTATGGCAGCTAGGATTTAATGCAAAGAAGTGCAAATGATGCACCTGGGAAACAAGAACCCAGGGAAGAATACACAATGGGGAGGTAGTAACAACAACAAAAAGGAAAGGGACCTCGGGTAATCATATCAGATGACCTTAAGGTTATCAAGCAATGTGAGAAGGCAGTAGGGAGGGCTGGGGGTATACTGGGATGCATAGGGAGAGGCATCATCAGCAGCAGAAAACAGGAAGTTGTTATCCCTCTGTACAGACAGTTGGTGAGACCCCTTCTGGAGTACTGCATCCAGTTCTGGAAACCCCATCTCTGCAAGGACATAGACAGGACAGAGGCAGTCCAGAGGAGGGTAACTAAAATCATGCAGGATCTGCAAGAGAAGCCGTATGAGCAGAGACTAAAGGAGCTTAATATGTATACCCTTGAGGAAAGAAGGGAGAGGGTGGACATGATAGAAACTTTTAAGTACCTCAGTGGAATCAACAAAGTCCAAGAGGGTGGCATCTTTCAGAAAAAGAGACATGCAAGAACAAGGGGACACAATTTAAAGATAGAGGGGGCAGTTCAGGGACAATGTGAGGAAGTATTATTTCACAGAGATGGTAGTGGATGCATGGAACAGCCTTCCTGAGGAGGTTGTGGGGTCTAAAACTGTGGGAGAATTCAAGAATGCATGGGACAGACATAAGGCAATTCGTGTGGGGGGTAGGAAGAAATAGGCTGTGGGTTAACTAGGATCTGCAGCCTATCCTGTAGGTAGGGAAATGGGCAGACTAGATAGGCCAAGCGGTCCTTATCTGCCGTCAAAGTCTATGTTTCTATGTTTCTATGTAATGGATGACTTAATGGAACACGATTGGTTACTTAGAACATGGGAAAAGGTTTATGATTGGTTGAGGGACGTGACTGAGTGTTTGTGGGCGGGGCTTTTGAGTATGAAGCAGTTTCTGGTCAGTCAGTGAGGTGGAGTCGAGAAGGAATGTTGGCTCATGGTAGATGGTGTTGTTTGAAATGGCTTGGGCCTACCTTGGAGTTCAAGGATCAGGGAAAGGACCCTTGTGTATACCCTTGAGGAAAGGAGGGAGAGGGGGGACATGATAGAAACATATAAGTACCTCAGTGGAATCAACAAAGTCCAAGAGGGTAGCATCTTTCAGAAAAAGAGATGTGCAAGAAAAAGGGGTCACAATCTGAAGATAGAGGAGGGACAGCTCAGGGGCAATGTGAGGTAGTATTTTTTCACAGAGAGGGTGGTAGATGCATGGAACAGCCTTCCTGAGGAGGTAGTGGGGTCTAAAACTGTTGGAGAAATCAAGAATGCATGGGACAGACATAAGACAATTTTTGTGGGGAGTAGGAAGAAATAGGCTGTTGGTTAAATAGGATCTGCAACTTATCCTGCAGGGAAATGGGCAGACTAGGTGGGCCAAGCGGTCCTTATCTGCCGTCAAAGTCTATGTTTCTATGTTTCTATGTTTGCTATATTGGCAAAACTGTCAATTCCCACATTTGTCAGTACCTGATGGTAAATTTCTAAAAGTTCCCTTGCCTGTGTAACTATCCCAATAAGTACTATATACTAAATGATTACTCAAATTATGATCATCCTCCAAGGTGTACATATTGTGATCCCTCAGTCTCTCCTCATAGGCTGTTTGGTACAACTTCTGTACCATTTTAGTTGCCCTCCTGTAGACTGCCTGTACCCTGTCTATGTACTTTCTGAGGTGTGGCCTCCTGACTGGACACTGTACTCCAGTGGGGTCTCACCAGCATGCGAAATAGTGGCACTACCACCTCCATTCTCCTACTGGAGATACCTCTCCCTATGCAGCCCAGCATCCCACTTTCCCTGCAGACTGTTTCATTACACTGCCCTTCTACTTTGAAATTCATCAGATATGGTATTCCCAAGGTTCCTTTCCTGCTTAGTGACTGTCAATACCTCCTCCCATCCTATACTTTGCTCCCACATTTGTATGCTCCAAGTGTATGATTTTGCACTTCTTGTCATTGAACTCCAACTGCTGTGCTCTTGATCACTTCTCGAGTTTCCCAAGGTCCCTGCACAATCCCTCTGCCCTCTCCTGAATGTTCACACTATTATAGATTTTGTTGTCATCTGCAAAAAGATTTACCTTCCTTCCAGTTCTTCTGCAATGTTACTTATGAAGACATTAAAGAGGACCGGTCCCAGTACTTAGCCTTGCAACACCCCATTGGCCACTATCCCCTCATTAGAGTGAGTAGCCATTAACCACCACCCTCTGTTGCCTATCCAATGACAAGTTCCTTACACAGCTCACCCCTTTGGATCCTACCCTGTGGCTGCTCAAGTTCTTTGTTAGTCTCTTGTGCACCACAGTGTTGAAGGCCTTGCTAATGTCCAGATTTGCCAATCCACTGCCCTCACTGATCCTTAGTATTTCTCTGGTCTTTCAAGCATAGCATTCTTAATCAGACATCTACAGTATACTAGATTAATAGGGAATTGTGTGAGTAGTAAATGCAAAGGCAAAACCTGAATCTCACCTGTGGATACCTGTAGATTCCTAAGATCCTTGCAACAGGGATTGATGATGCTGATAGCTCATCTCCAATCACTGCGGACAGCTGTGGCCTTGATTGACATCTGTAATTTGGAATTAGCTCCTTCTTCCCAGATAGCATCCACATGCTGCCTCTGATTGCTCTGACCTCTGAGTAGCAAGTATCACAAATATGGAATCCCAGAGTAATGTTTGGTAGTATCTTTGGATCTTGGTTAGCTTCATTAATAGCAAAAACCATGGCCAGGACTTGTTGGTAAGTATTAATTATGAAGCTAAAAAAGGAACGCATCATGTTAGAACAAAAATGCTGCTTTTTTAATATACAGCACTACCCACCATAATAAAGCACTCTGAGTTACTAATGTCAGTTTCCTGCACCTGATAAATTGGGGGTAATTATCATCAGAATATATTGTGTTCTTGAGTAATCCCTTAAGATATCACTGTAAGAAACTGTGAAAGCACTTCAGTCTAGTAGATGGCATGCTAATTATTTAAAAGTTCTTTTAAAATCACTAATGTTGTCCACCACCATAGCTTAAAAAGAGAAAATTAGAAAGAATACCCAAAATTATGTTAGCCAAACATAATTAATGTGCCATTTAATGATACCGTTACAAAAAATATCGATATCAGTTTCATTACTATAAACTAACAAATCAGTGCAGTGGTGGAGCTGTTGCTTGGCATGCTGGTGAGCTGGTTCATGTCCAAAATATGGGGTCACCCCTTAGTCTGGAAGCAGCATTCATAAGTTTCTATCCTTCCCTGGATTGATTGGGGATAAACCTCATCCCTCGTCCCTAGCATTTAAAGAGGGAGCCTCATTCCTCATCAAGGATTAAGAAGTAACCCTTATTCCTCATCAATAAGACCATTGATTTTCGGTTTTTACCTGAAAAGCAGGTAAAATTCCGGAATCAGAGCTGCCTGAACACTGGTAAAAACAAAGATTTCATGGAATCTGGCATTTTATATCAAATCAGGAGATTTACAAAAAACTTGTATTTTCTCATAATTCCTTCCTGTACTATTTTCAGTTTGCTTTTTTTAATGCTATGTATATTAAGCCTTCTGTTATTCTGATTATTTATGCGCGTGCTAAAAGAATGATAGCTGAATCCCAGTAAAATCCTGAAATTAAAGTAACATTCACTGGTGCAGTTCCAGACTCTGAAGGCTTGAAAACGGAATTTCATTGTTTTTATCACTGTAAATCAGTGGCCTTACTCATCAGCATTCTGGAAGTCAGCCTTGTTCCATATTGGGATTCCAGGAGTGAGACGTGTCTCATATCATGGTTCTGGAAGTGAACTTCATCCCTTATTAGGGTTCTGTGTTGAATCTTATCTCTTGTTGAGGTTTTGCAAATAAGACTCATCCCATATTGAGGTTCTTGGAGTTAACGCCATCCCTAATTAGGATTCTGAGAGTGAGCCTCATCCCTCATTGGGTTCCTAGGAGTCAGCATCCTCCCTTATTGTCACTCATGGAGTAAGATTCATCCTTCATCATGGTTCTGGGAGTGAGACTCATTCCTAACTGTAGTCTCGCTGTGAACATTATCCCTCATCAAGGTTCTGAGTGTAAGCATCATACTTTTATCTGGGTCCTTGGAGTGAGTCTTATCCCCTATCAAGGTAGTAGGAGTGACCCTCATACCACACTACAGTAATAGAAACAAAGGAACATAGAATCTGATAGTGGATATACACCTCTTGGCCCACACAGTCTGACCATTTTTCCCTACCTACAGTGTTACCACAGACCGTACTTGATCTCCAACTCTTTCTTCCCCCTCCTTTCCACTAAGATTCACTTGTCTATCCCATGCACTTTTGATCCCCACCATTGTTTATGCCTCTTCCACTTCTGCTGGAAGACAGTTTCAGGCATCCACCAGTCTTTCTGTGAAGAAGTTCTTTCTCGCATCTCTCGTGAATATAAACCCCTCCCCAGCTTCATTGCATGTCCCCTTGTTCTTGACCATCTTTTTATCTGACAGATACTCCCGTCCTGTACCTTGTTGACTCTTGGGAGATATTTAAAGGTCTGTATTATGTCCAATTCTCCCTCATCCCTTCCAGGGTGTACATACTGAGGTTTTTTAGTTTGTTCTCATAAGGCTTTTGTGCAGACCCTACACCACTTTAGTTGCCCTCTTCTGGACAGTCTCTACTCTGCCTATGTCCTTCCAGAGATGTGATCTCCAGAACTGGACACAGTACTCTAAGTGTGATCTCACCAGTGATCTATACCGAGGCATCACCACTTCCTCTTTCTGGTTCTGATACCCCTCCCTAAGTAAACCAGCATGCCACTAGCCCTCCCATGTGCCTTTCCAAACTTCCTAATCACCTTTTGGTCACCATATATGATTACTCACAGGTCACTTTCCTGTTTGGCAGTCATAAGCACCTCTCCATACATTTTGTACTCTGCCCCTGGGTTTCTGTGCCCCAAGGGCATTATTTTGCACTTTTTCATATTGAAACCCAGCTACCATACCCTTGACCACTCCTTGAGTTTTCTCAGGTATCTGCTCACTCTGTGAGTCAGCCTCATCCCTTATCAGGGTTCTGGGAGTGATCCTCATTACTTGTAGTGTTCCTGACAGTGAGCCATATCCCCCATCAGAATACTGGGAGTGATTCTCATCCTTCTTCAGAACTCTGGTAGATATTGTTGCCTATGCTTCATCCAGTGTTGGGGTTCTGGAAGTACATCTGTAGTTTGAGGGTTGCAATGGGTATGGACAGTTAATTCCTCCAGTTGTTAGAGGATTACATTGTGGTGGGGAATGATTTGTCAAGTTGCCTGGGAGTCTGCATTGTGGTGCAGAATTATTTCCTTCAAGTTATTTGGGAGTGTGCATTGAGGTGTGGTGTGATTCTTACAGTTGATTGAGGAGTTGCACCACAATGAGTGAATGAATTCCACTAGTTGTTCTCATAGTTCTCAGTTAATTCCTCTAGTTGTTGGAGGGTTGCATTGTGGTGTGGAGTGATTCTTACAGTTGTTTGGGGGGTTGTCGGATTTGTGATACTTGAATCATACAGTGTCATTGTATCATATACGGTGACTCATACATCTGCAAAACCTTGTTGGTAGCAGTTGCACCCCATCTATGCTAGGAATATGATCTAAACTAAGTTGATATTACGTTAACTTTTTCTGTCTCCGATATAAGTTCCTTGTAGGACATGGTTTAGGGATGAAGTGATCAGTTGGTGAGACTGTGGGGCACTCTTTTCCAGGGATGTGCTCTGAGGAGGGGCACACTGACCCTTCTACAGGACAATAGCAGAGTTCCATGCTCAGCTGGTAGCAGCAAAGATAGAGATATCCAAACTGCTCACTCAGCTCAGCAGGAGCTCACCCCACACATACTTACTCCACCAGAGACCCCACTGGCCCAGGAGGGTGGAGGGTGGTGGGGTGCAGATGGGTGCAGGGCAGCCAGAAGGAGGTTGTTCATCCCAATACCATCCAAATAGTGAATTGTTTCACACCACTGGAAGAGGTTCAGGCTTCTGACAACACCAAGGGGTAACTCTGGGTCAGTGAAGGAGAATGGGCAGAACAACACATTGGCGCCCAAGGGGGGGGTGTAAGGAGGACAGGAAGGTCCTAACAATTGAGCACTTATTGATCAGGGAACAGATGGGGTGATAGCAGAGGTGTTGAATGAGAGGGGGTTTGTTTGATGGCTACCTGGAGCAGCAGCCAGCTGGGATTTAGACAGAACTCAGAGGAAACTGGGGAGGGGGGGTGTTGGAAGTTCTGGTACACCTCGGTACCAATGATCTGTCTAACCAGTCAGTGGAGATAGTAGCAGAATGTCTGTAGGCTGGGGGAAAGATTGGCAGCATCCTCAGCTGCCATGGCCATTTTCCAAAGTCCTCCCTGAGTGTAGCAGGGAAGGAAGACAGGATAGGATAAGGAGTTCTGAAACAGAGGACTTTAACAGTTGGTTTAAAGAGTGGTATCGAAACATGGGGTACCACTGTGTAGGGACTGGAGGGATTTCTGGGTCAGGAGACTATTTAAGGGGATGGACTTCACTTGATAGGAAAGGGGGCTAGCATGCAGTGGCAGAAGTTTGATGCTAATATCAAACTTTTAAACTGACTATGGAGGAGTCCAGGTCTTAGGGATCCATGGTGAATGATGAGCAGAAGTGAATGCTAGATAGTACTCTCCAACATTCAGAGGACATCAGCAGCAAAACAGGTACAGGCCAGAGAACACAGAAAGGTTTACAGGACCAAGGGAAGGGAAAGATATGAGGGGGGAAATTAAAGGCAAAAGCACAAACAATGGGGGGAGAAAACATATAAAGCAGAAGGACAGTATCAGAGTTAGAGCAGGGGTCAGGTGGAAGTGTGTATGTCTTCATGCCAAGAGCCTAGGCAACAAATTCAGCAAGCTCCAGGCACTGATAGTAGTCACTGAGGTGCCCTCACCGAAGTCGAACATTAAATTTAGTATTAAAAAAATCACTAATTTGTCTTCAGACAATTTTTAGTCATTTTGAATTATCTTTAATCATCATCAAAAGAATGCAACCTCTAAAAACATTAAATTCTAAGTATTCAACAAACTACTTGTTTAACAGAAAATTATTACTTCATTACGATTAGAAATACATCTGCTGTGCTCTTCAAAGTACAATGTTTTTTTTTAAACTACTGAATTATAAATGACTATAATCTTGGGAAAGTGGGGCATTGAGGGGTAAGAGGGGGATGGAATACAATTCCAGGAGGAGTGAGGGGGGCAGCTACTTTGCAAAACTAGCTGCAGACTCAAGCAGACTTGATAGACCATTATGTCCTGTATCTGCCAGCAAGTTGGTATGTTCGTATAATCAGCTGCCTCTCCCAAAGGGTTAAACTAACAAGGCCCTTTAGAGTTGAGCAGTGGCCTTCTTACATTTCCAAATGGCCATCCTTATGCATTAAATAGTAATAATGTTTGGCCCTGTTAATATCATTGGGGCTCACCCTTGTGCTGTCTCTTGCTTCATATCATTACTTTTTGATCAAGGTGACTTCCCAGAGGAATCAGGAAGTGAAAAGGATTAGCTGTCCACCTTGTTTTGGCCAAACTATGACCCCTTCCACCTAAATACAGACACAGGATTAAATTCTTTAAATACCGAAGACTTTCTTTTACTGACATAAGCTACCAAATTATGCAAGTATCTCAGATAATCACTTTAACCAATGGTTTTCTTCACCAACCATCCCTTACGTTTTGCCAACTTTTCATGTATATTTTAAGTAGAAAGGGCAATGTAACATGCTGCAGAACTTTGTGCTCATGAATGTGAGTGGTGTTGAAGAGTTTCAAAATGGAGATTTGAAGATTTTTGCCTGATTGTGAGGCTTCTGAGGAAGGAACCTCCGGCACAGAGCAGGTAGGTGCGGGGAGTAGAGAAATTTACAGTGGAAGAAATACAGTAAAACAACTAAGTGAGCTGGAGATAAGCTGAGAAAGGGGAATATGTGTGAATGTGTGTGTGTGGGTATGCACATGCATGTAGGTCATCTGAAGGCTTTGCATAATGTGGTTGTGCCCATTATCACTGATGTTATGCAAGATTTCCCTGTACTCATTAATCAATGATTATTTTTTTTTTAAACAGTATGCACCTGATGAAAAGAAATGTCCTGTTTGGTGATTGTATTTTATACTGTTCTATGACTGAAACATGAAATCAGGCCCTTTCAGTACTTGAACATGTTCTGTGCATACAGTTACTTCATTCTGCCTGTGTAAGCATTAGTAAAAAAAGAAAAAAAAAGACATTCTCCAGTAGTTTCACAAAACCTATTTTGTATTTGCAGTGCTGGATTGATGATTATGTGTGAAAAAGATGTCATGTGACATCCCTCTAGCTAGTTTACATTAGATTTCTTGGTTCCTCCTTTATTTGTAACCCACCTACATTTTTACAGCCCCCCTTCCTTTGCTTTGTACTCCCTCTCCTTAATAGCCCACCCCCACCCATTGCTTATCAGCTCCCTCTCCCTGCTTTTTTTAACAATGATTTTTATTGAATAATGAATCATCTGTTAACAGTAGATAATATTCATATGTATATTTCTTAATTTAAAATACTATAAATAAATATATTCATTTATGATAATGGAATCATATAGTAATACATAAATCCCCGCACACCCTCCCCTTCACATTCAATAATCTGCATCCAGGAAGGCTAACTATCTGTTCATATCCTTGCAGTCAGTAGGCTAACTATCTGTTCATATCCTTGCAGTCAGTTAGTTAAAGGGTATGATTTTTAATCTTATAGTTTGGACATGGAGTCGTTAAGGGGGACAGGAATTTTAGATCTGCAATTCTCATATTTGGAGGGACATAACCCTGGATTTCTTTTTAAGAGGTTCCATATACATCATCAAAATTTTGGTCCAAATCATAAATTAATTTCTCGAATGATAAGGTCTCATTAAATATGGATCACCATTTATAATATTCAAATTCAGTAAGGTTTTTATCTTTCCAGTGCTCTAATATTAAACATTACAGAGCCATTGTTGTGAGCATGAAGATGTTTTTGTGTTATATTCCATTCTGTTTCATTTAAATTACTGAACAAAAAAATGTGTCTAATTCTAATGGGACACCCTAATTACATTAATGAACTGAGTATTTGCTGATACATTGTCCACCATGTTTTGATATTTGGGCATGACCAAACACAAAGCAATAGAGCACCCCTGATACCACAGTCATGCCAGTATGTTATTGCATATTCTGCATTTATTTAGAAATATGAACATGAGTTATATATGCTCTATCAGAAATGTTCTGTTGAATTGATTTATTTTGTTGATACATAAATGTTATCATTTTGGATTTTTAAAAGCTCCCAATTTTTAGGTGATAGTGTTGTGCCAGCCTCAACAACCCATTTAATGTTTATTTTGTTAAATGTGTTGTTCATCTTAACTACCAATATTTGATGGAATCTAGCAAGTAATTTAGTTGTTCCTTTGTTGTGTAACATTGTTTGATGCCTTATTAATGTCTAGATCCTTACCCTATTATTACTGAAAATATTTTTCATTTTTTGGAATTTGTTTAAGATTGTATGGTATTAAAGATGGCTCCATCTCTTATTCCTCTGCTGTTCCTTCAGCTGAAAATAAGACCACAATTGATATTGAATTATAATATCTTTCCATCGTCTTCATGGGTATACCCCCCCCAACAGCGACACCAATAAAGTGACCTACATTGCTGCCAACAAAATCAACAGTTCATCGACAGGTCACTGTACTGGTGTGCCAGAGACAGGTGCACACTGTCTCCCTGTCCTGCACCCCCTGTCCGAATCAACTCTGACTCAAAATTTATCATAATTAGAATGGGGTGCATAGGGGTCACAGCCTGGATTGGGAGTCCATTGGGATTTATGTTGACCACAACTTGCAGTCAAGATAAATTCCATTGCTGTGATGGCGGTTGACCAAACTGATGTCAAAGCGGCTTCATAGAGCTCTTTCCATGTACATTTTTTAAAATTAAAGTTCTTATGAAATTCTCCCCAAATTCATTTATTGTGGCATATTTGCAGAAACAGCCACGGTATTTGTAGCAAAATGGGGTGGTTTATATGTTTCTGTATCAATATTAACCATGATGTTAAAAACATGTTTTTTGTTTTTGGTTTTACAATTCTATATCTAGAAATATATCCTGTAACTTTGATTCAGATGGCAACAGATACATAATTATTTGGTCTAATGAATTGTCCTTGTCGGGGAAAAAGGAGGATTGGTAGAACGTTGCTATTATATCGGCCTCCATAAAACTTAAAGGATCTGCGCATTCCATCCCACCCTTTTCACTAGGAGCAGTTAATAAGTTCCAGGCAATCCTGGGCTTTTCTCTTCTCCTCTCCTTAGGGATTTACTGAAGATAATTTTAACATCCTAAAACCAAGCTTTGTTAGGGGCCCCTAATATATTTTGAAACACAAAAATATAGTGAAGTAAAGCCATAATTTTTATGGTGTCAGTTTTGCCCACTGATAAAAAAGTTAGATTTTTCCAGTTCTCAAGCAATGATACAATTTTTTATTTTGTATTGCACATTTTTATTTTTATTTTTGATGGTCTGGGGTTAATTGTATTCCTAAATATTTCATATTTTTTTGAACTCTGAAAACCCGCTTGTATTTTTGTGTATTAAGGGGTTTGTTTTTAGATAGTTTCATAACTGATTTACTTTTGTGCATCTGGTAACCTGAAACTCTGTAGTATACCCATGTCTTCTAAAAATAAGTCTAATGTTACATTAATATTTTTAATAATTAAGAGGATACTGTCCACAAAGATGCTCAGTTTTATATGGTGCTCTCCAACATTGATTCATTTCATTAACAGATTATTTCTTATTGATTGCAAAAAGGGTTCCAGAACAAGAATAAATAATGTTGGCGACAGGGGGATACTTAGAGAAGGGTCTTACTCCATTCATCATATTAAAGTTGTCAGTTAGATAGTGAATAATTTGGAGTGGGACTCTAACTGTTGTTTCTTTTTGTATAGTTGTTTTTATTAGGATTATTAGTTCTAAAGGGATACCATATTTTTCTAATATTTATTAATACATTAATTTATTTATTTATTAGATTACAATACCAATGAGCCAGTAAAAAAGGTTCCACCTCAGTAGAATGAACAATATACACAACATGAGCAACAACAAATATCACAATCTGAAAAAGCAGCAAATAGCGTAGGCAATATTAGTACACTGAGACTTTGCATATAAAATAATAGAAATAAGGAGCTGCCAACTATGGCTTTGTTGATAGATGGGGGGGTGGAGGGGTAGAAGGCAAGTTAGAGCAGATAGTGAGGGGAGTGGGAAGAGGTAGGGATGTGGGGCAAGGACAAGACTTGGGCAGCACGAACAAGGGGGGAATCAAGGGGGGTGGAGGGGGAGGACCTCTGAGGAGGTGGAGGTGCTGCTGAAAATACTTGTAGGAGAGGTGTAGGGACATACATTGAAAGCAGCATTATACTTTAGAGGCAAGGGGGTGAGAATGACCTGTGAGCGAACAGTCACTGCTGCTAAGTGTGGTGAAGTGTAGGCAAAGTTTACACTTGAAAGGCCCAACGTGGGCACTGTCTAGATTGCAGTGGGAGGTCATATAGCCAAGAGGGTGCCCGGTATGCAAAAGCTCACTGTGCCTGTGATGTGCAGCAGAAGGGAACTTGGGAGTATGTCTTGACATATCACATGTTTGATGTGGGTTGAACTCTTGTTCGAGGAGATTCTGTATGACCGGGGGGGGGGGTGGATGGCTAAGGCAGGCTTTTTTTTGCAAGGAGTCAGGTCTGGTATTTCACCCTACCTATGAGATTCAACCAGTTTGTTTGCTTATACAGGTCACAGGTATGGGTGAGTCAGTGTGATCCCATGATTAACCAGCATGCTTTATTAAGGGCTATGTTAACCCTTTTGAGTGTGGTGTCAGTTTTTGCACTACATACAACTAGTCCATAGTCAAAGATGGAGATTATGGAGCTGCTAAGTGCTAAATGAAGTGGGGTCAAGCAGTGCCTGTGTCTGTATAAGAGACTGATGCTGGTGTTTACCACCTTAGCAACTTTATCCACATGGGTGGAGTAGGACAGTGAGCTGTCAAGCATTATTCCAATGTATTTAAAGTTCTGGACTTGCTCTAGAATGTTGCTCAGGCTATTCCACATGGTTAACCTGTGCAATTTATGTTTGGTGTGGGGGTTATAAAAAAGCATCACTTTAGTCTTTTTGTAATTCATGAGGAGTTTGTGCTTCGTGAACCAGGCCTCAATAGAGGAGAAATTTTGTTGGAGCGGGGCCTCAAAGAGAAGAGGATCAGGATGGCTAGAGAAAATAACAGTGTTATCCTTGTAGAGTAGAATGTTGGTAGTACTGGCCTGAGGGAGGTAGTTTTTAATCCATATTTGCCATTGCCTTTTCTTGCCTGTTGACACAAATCAAGACATAATTATACCAATGTCCTAGCATATCTCTTATAACTGGATGATTTCTACCTCCACATACATTTTACCTCATCCTCGGACTTTCCTCTTGCAGCCCTCTTTGAAGATGTGCCTATTCTAAATGAGTGTGGAGAGAAATGGGTGGGATCTTCCACTACAAATGCAATTCCTTTTTTAAAGACCCCTGAGACCTGATAGCATGTGACTGGGGTTCCATTCCCATGCTTCACCCCCCCCTTAGCTGAACGGCCTTATATCTCTACAGCACTGCTACCACGCACCGTCCTTGTCCCTGCTGTTTGTCGAGGATGACCTCCACTCCTAGGTCTGCTTGGGCCATTTTGGACCATCTCAACCAGATGATTAACCTCTCCAAGCCCCAGTGGACCTCGACCCATAATAAATCCCTCTCCTATGTTGTCTTGCTCTGTGCCAATACCTCCCCCACTCTGAAGGCCTCATCAGTCATGACCATGAATACTGCCTGAAATAAGCTTGCTTCATACCCCGATAGGCATGCCTTCCCTAAAGCCCAAAATAGCTTCACCAATAACTGCCCTGCTATAGGTTTTCTGGAATCCCCCAGCTTCTCATGGGTTCTCTGCCACCCTATTATCATATGTCCGACCACCTTAAATTTTCTGACTGTGGCCAACCCTGAGTACTGCATGTCCACCCTAAGCCTGCAACCTGAACCCCATACTTGTATGGGCCATCCCAGACTCCCATTTCCTAACCACGTATTTCATTATTGGACTGGGAGTTAATGGCCTACTTACTCGAATCCCTTCTGCCTCCAAAAATCCTGGAAAGCACGGCATGCCCCCTTGTGCACTTTTAGCGTGTTCACTGACCAAGAGCTCCAATGCTCCAGGCTTCTTCCAACCAATTTCCCATACCTGAGTTAGCATCAGAGATCTCTGCATTGCTGCATGCAGCATCAAAGACATGAACCTGTACAACTGAAGATGGTAAAGGCTATCATCAATATCATTCCATTAATACTAAGCTATCTGGCTGTTTTACTCTGGAATCAATTTCCTCATTTACTTTGTTCCTACTTTTATTGATCTTTATTTGAAGTTGTATAATAACGCCACGCAAAGTAGCTTTGAATGGGCACAATAATGATAATACGGAACATTGTCCTGAGTAGTTATAAAATCAATATTCTTGTATTGAAGTGTTTATAGTTTGGGTAAAGGATGAATCCTTTAACACTTCATTGTTAAATAACTGCATTTCTGTGTATTTCCAATTTGTAATTGTGAGACAGATTTATATAGATATCAGGGCATGATCTGATATAAATATTAATTCTGTATCTGTTAGACAAATAAACTGTACCAGATTCTTTGATATAAAAAAGTAATGTATTCTGGTAAATATCTTATATTTTTAACAAAATGTGCATATGAGTTGTTAATAAAGGATTATACAATGGGGTCTCTAAATTCAGTAAGCCTATTGGTCAGCAGCAGCCTTTACCCGTGGGTAAATCCCAGCATAACCCACGGTAAAGTTCCAGCTGTTTTGGGTGTCCCGTGCACAACAGAAAAAGAAATCACTACCTCTGGTTTATTCTTAGTGTTGGCTCCGACCCTGCGATCTCTGCAGCTCATTCCTACACGCTCCTTTGATATAGTATCTCACTGCCAATCACTAAACTGCCCTCTCAAAAAAAAAGTAGGAAGAACAAAAAAGCTGGCACCTGACCAGCTGTGGTAAGATTCATATCAAGCAAAAAAAAAAAAGTGCCACGATTGCCAGAGCCGAAACCATCGCATCTCATGCCACCTAGATGAACTGTAGTCCATCACATGTAACAAAGCCTGCTTACAGGCATCGTTAAATAAAAAAAAATCTGTTATTTCTTCACCTCCTGACTGCTTATCTATTCCTTCCTCTGTACCAAAAATGTTTCAGAAGCACAAGCTAAACATTGCTGGCAGGCCCCCGCTGCTCGCAACACTCTACTTCACGCTGTCAAACAGCTACAGAGACATCTTACTCCCAGACTATCTGTATAATTAGGGAAAAAATAAAAACTCATGACTTTCAAGCTCCCTTAAAAAAATAGTTACTTAACAGCTTATTGTTGTTTGTGTGTGTGTGTGGGGGGGCACATTAGGAACCAGGCAGCACCTCCAGTACACAATCTACCCAGCAACACTGCATTATTTTTTTCTGGTGCAATTTTTATTTACATGTATTGTAATTTAAAATGTCAAAAAAAATCGTTTATACTTTTTTTAACCAAAAAAAAAATTGGGGCATTGTATAATCGCAATAAACCCCTCCAGGGTGTGGGTTATGCTAGGATTTACCCACTTCTGGTGTGGATTTGGTCATGAGGCACACCAGACATGGGTAAATCACAGCATAACCCACACCCTGTCATGGTTTATTGCTTAAATAATGCCCAACAGGGTGGGTGATATGCTAGGATAACATCCCTACTAAGGTGGTTGGGCACAAGGCCTCATGCCGAAGGCATCAAACATGCGAAAAGGGATGTTATCCCAGCATAACACCCACCCTGGAGGGCATTATTCCTATAATGAAATTACTTTTTGTTACATAAAGAATAAAGAAAATAATTTTAAAGAATGTTTTTGTTAGTGTGGAAAAATATTTTTCTTTTTTAAGAGAAGATGCAAAACAATCATATGAACAATTAATCAAGAGGTGCACAGTGTTGAGACTAGAGCAGTGGTGTTATGCTGGGATAACATCCCTGGTCTAGTCCCAAACTGACCAATCTGAGGCCGGCATTTTTTCCTGCCATTGTACAATAGGATTTTTATATTTCCAGGCATCGATTAGATTTGCAGAGTTCAAAACGGAAATAAGATTTTTAGATATACTGTTGATGACTTTCCATTTGTAGGAAGTGATGTTTATCTTGATCTGGACTGTGAAGTGCATTAAAGTACCCCACTAAAATAATATTGTCAGACTGTAATTTTTGTAGGCCTTCAGTAAGTTTAGCCAAAACAAATCTGAATAGTTTTCGAAAGGGGCATGTAGTAAACCAATAATTAAACATATTCATCTGTTTTAATTTGTATTAATATAATTCTGCTATCATTGTCTGAGAACTGGTCCATCTTTTTATGGATCATGCCTTTTATAATCAAAATAGCCACCCCCTACTCTTTTTCTTTCCCGTGCTGAAAAATATTGAATCTATCGATTTTTTCTTTAATCTGATTATTTCATTTGCTTCCAAATGGGTTTCCTGTACACACATAACTTGGGCCTTTTGTTTCTGGAAATAAGTATGTATACATGATCTTTTAATGGGGGAATTAACACCATTAACATTTAATGATGTTAGTTTGACATTGATGGGGCCTATGCAGGATGATGGACAGTGCCTCCACACCAAGTATGTGTGGTGCAGAAACACGCCACACCCATTGTGCCCCCCCCCGCACAGGATGCACTAATGGATTGTGCAGCTGTTATGCAACCAATCCCCAGCCCTGCATACAACAACATGCTGGGGGTGGGCTGGGAGCTTGTCAGCACTACATGCCATGCACGAAGGTGCATAGTGCTAGTCACAGTGGTGCAGAGGAGGGTGCAGCTTATGGTGGGGGGGACCCTACCATAACTCACTACATGCCCCCTGGTACATGCCCCACCAGTCATGGTGGACCCAAAAAACATCCAGTGTGCTGCCGCAGCCCACTAGGATAATGGCATGGGCTGTGCTGCTGGCCGTGGCACTGAATATGCAGGGTGGAGTTGTCAGTGCTGTGGGAGGGGTGGAGGGTGCCACTGATTACCACTGTTGGTCAGGGGGACTGGATTGGGGCCTGCGTATGCAGCTCTGGGGCACTTCTGTGTGGGGGGGACTTGCTGTATGGGTGCTGGGGTTGTCTGCCATGTGTTGTTGGGGAAGGGCGGCAGTGCAGCAGGTAGCTCCCATGCTCCATGGGATCGGCCATGTAGTTCGCAACCAAATGGGGCATAGACCCATGGGTCTAGGTGTCTGCTAGTGCTATTCACACACCCAGACCCATGCCCTGCAGTTCAAGGGATCCACTTGGGACCCCGGACTGGCATCCAATTGGATGCTAGGTTAGATCCGCTACTCCTACCCTGGCCACCCTGTGAAATCCTGTGCACTGGGGGGATGGCCTGTGAACAGGTGACAGCCATTGGTGAATACCAGTGGCGTACACCTGTCCACAGGTGCAGAGCTGAGTGGGCAGGACACACACCTTTGGCATGTGTTTCCCACCTGGTAGTGTATAGGCCCCATTGATCTTTACCATAATTACTGGTTATTTTGTCACAGTAGAGCACATGTACTCTGTATAAGCCCATATTAGCCTAAATTTCAATAGTGTCCTCCCAACTTAAATTATGGGTAGCTTTTGCTTTAGCCCAACTACTAAAGATACCACCCTTGCTAAAATATCTTTCAAATAACATACACTAATTACATATTGAATTTATTTGCAAAGCCCATGCATTAACCTTCCCTAGTCCTAGAGAGTAACAAAGTAGAAATCCTGTCTAAATTTTTATACAAAGAATATTACAATTATAAATTCTGGGCTGGATTTTCAAAGGCCTTAGATTGAAGCAAGGTGCTTGCATCAAACAGGTCTGACGCAAGGGCACCTAGTGCCAAGGGCTGCACCAGGTGGGAATTTGAAAGACAGCCTGCGTCACCCAGAAGGCTGCCTGCAGCAAAGTGTGCTAGCACCATCCTTGCACCATGTAAGTGGCTGCAGCATGGCACTAGGGGCTTGCGGCACACCAGGAATGCCACAACCCTTGGATCCAGATTTTGAAAGATTCCCCTGGAACCAAGTGCCAAGTACCCTTAGACCAGTGAGGGGCTGGTCTAAGGGGACTTAGACAGTTCCCGGGGGCGGGTAGTCCAGTACGTGCCACCATATGGCCTGCCCTGATCTGTCCCTGGTGAGCAATCCCTGGTGGTCTGGTGGTCCCCCTTCATCCTCATCATGGTCCCCGACACCCACATCTCTGCATCCTGCCACCCCCCTGTGGTACCCATTGCAGCACTCCCACCCCCCTCCCGTACCCCGATCTGGTGTCTGGCACTGCCCTCCACACACTGCCATGGTTGGCCACTGAATGAGCTGTCAGTGGGTGTACTGTATACAGTACACAGTATGAGCAGACTGCCCATTTGGTGGCCGGCTGGGTGGTATGGGGAGGGCAGTGCTGGTCGCCAGATCGGGGTACAGGAAGGGGGTGGGACTGCTGAGATTGGTACCCCGGGGGGCACTAGCCCACCTGGGTACTGGATAGTGATGCGGAACCAGTGCCAGTGGCGCGGTGGTGTTGGGGGCAGTGCCCGGTTGCCAGCCCCTGTCTTGGATGCTACGGACTACCCACAGCCATTGCAGCATTCTGGGTGGGTGCGCCATTCATCTGGCGCAGCACCCCCTTTGCAGCAGGCCACTGGACTTAGGCACTGGGACCCTGTAATTTAGAAATTTGGGCGCGGGGTCCCGGGTGCACCGCACTCAGCGCAAGCTGCCATTGTCACAGCTTGTGTTGGGCCATTGAAAATTCAGCCCATGTGTATCTAAGAATCACAATTAAAATCATTTAGAGAATACCCAAATCTTGTAGTCCAATGTGGGTCATGTCTACCTACTTACTGCTCTCACTTCCCCTATCCCCCTTCCCTCAGCACTTATATTAATTGTTAGATGTAGTCATGTAACCAAGAAGAGACATAATACACTAAAACATTCATGTGTATAAGTTCCTATGGAACCACTAATATTGGCTATAGCTACAGTATTAATAATTATAACATATAACAAATTTAATAGCTTCCTTTGTTAGCACACATGATATTCCCAAAAATCTCTAACCATTTTAGCAATCCCAAGAAAAAAAAAAAGAAAAAGATTTAAAAACAGCCCCCACCCCCCACCTCCACTTCACTTCTCTTCATTTCACTCCTAGGTTAACTCTTTGGAGAAGACAGCAGATATTTGTACTGGCTTTTTATTTGTACATTTATAGTGAGAGTTTCCTCATCTATCCCCCCAGCTTTCCAAAACTAACCTTATTCTTAATTCAAAAAGTATTTGGAAGTCAGGCTTTTAGGTCCTTTAGGCATCTTCCAATGTGTCATAGAAACGTTTTTCATCGATAATCAATCACAGTTTTGCATGGAAAGTCATTGTGGCTCTATAGCCATTTGCCCAACATTTATTTAAAACAAAATCAGACTTCTTTCTTGCTAATATAATTTCTTGGGACAAGTCATTCAAAATCTATATACTCTTCCCCAGCAAGTTGATTTTACTTTTTAATACTGTAGCCATTAATGTTTTCTTATTGGATGACCTTAAAAATCTCAGTACTATCAGCCTGTGGGAGCAGTAGAAGTAGGTCTGGCTTGTAAACCCCAATGCACTGAGGCCCAGATATTCAAAGGGGGTTTTGCATGGTGCAAGAGAGTTGCGGTGGTGCAACCCCGCATTGCTCCCCAGTGGGATATTGGAAAGGCTGCCTGGCACAGTGCAAATCCCGATGTGCCAGGGAGCAATGTAATCGAATGTGGTGGATATGCTGGCTCAACCCTGCATTGCGCTGCATAGGGAGGCTCAAAGTTAAGCCCATGAAAAGTGGGAACAAATTCTGGTCACCCACAGATGGGCTGAAGTATTGCATGGCACAAAACAGCAGCCCCAGAACACCATCATGAAGCACCCACATGACCCTGGTTGTCTAGAGGCCCCCCTCCCCATAGCCACAATTGCGGTAAATGTAAAACACACATTCCCTGGTAGTCTAGTGGACCCTCCTTCCTCCTGTGTCACCGATCTCCGGTATATGACATTTACTTAACTCCCTGGTAGTCTAGTGGAAATACCCTGCCTGTTGCTGTGATTGTGGTATAGTGCTGTAACATATTTCCTTGGTGATCCAGTGGCACACCCCCACCCCTCCCACCACACAGACCCCTTGCCCACCCGCTGCCCCCATCATTGGCAGGCAGCTCAACCCACCCACATACAGCCTGGCTGCCTGCCAATGACAGGTGCAGTATGAGCTTGCAGGGCATACCATACTAGAGAGTCCCAAATATGTGAATGAATTCATGTGGACCAATGAGCTTACAGTCCATACTGTACCTGTCATTGACAGGCAGCCAGGAGGTTTGTGGGTGGTTTGCAGCCCGTAAATGATGGGGTGGGGCGGGGTGGAAAGGAGTCTGTGTTGTCAGCCACTGGATTACCAGGGAAATATGTTACAGCTCTGTACCGTGATCATGGTAACAGGTGTGGGGTTTCACTAGACTACCAGGGAGTTAAATAAATTACTCTACCAGTGATCGGGGAATTGGGTGGGGGGGGAGTTCCACTAGACTACCAGGGAGTTAAATAACTGTGTCATATATCGGCGGTCGTGGAATCGGTTAGGAGGGATGCCCACTAGACTACCACAAAATAGCTTATCATACATATGCCATGATCGGGGAGTCGGGTGAGAGGGACGTCCACTGGACTACCAGGGAATGGGTTGATATACATTTTATCAGGGCATTGAGAGGGAGGGGGGTACCATTGGACTACCAGGGAATTACATTTTGGGGCTTTACAACGATCGGGGCTATGGGGCGTGGGATGCCTCGGGACCACCACTGTGCACACATCATGCTGTGCAGGGCGTCAGGCGCAAGTCGTCAGGTGCAAGTCGCCAGGCTGCCCTGTGCAAGGCATGCAAATGGGGTCATAATGACATGCAAATGGCCCCATTTGCATCTTGCATATATTATGGTCTCATTTGCATGCCCTCTGCTGAATACCATGGGTGATACACCTAGCACAACTGCATTTGCGCTGGCACATCCCAGTGCTCCTTATCTGTGGCTTTTGCCACCGCAGTGCCACTGTGCCATGAGCAGTCCATGCCATACTCCCAGTTGCACTGCGCCCATGCTTGTGCCACTGCCTGCCACAGTCTGAATACCTGGGCCTCAGTATATTTCTATATTAACATCATCAATAGCAGTTTCTAAAAAGGCTGCTGCAATTGATTTAAACATATCTTGTAAACTTTTAGTAGAGTCCCATGATTCTGGGATGCTGAAAATTCGGATGTTGTTCCTCCTCGCTCTTGATTCCTGGTCAATCATTTTTTCTTTCACTTCTAAATCTGCATTTTCCAAATCCTTGATCTTACGTGCTATGGACACCATCTCATTGAAAATGATAGTTTCATGTGAGCTACTTCCATCTTAAAATCTTTGTTATCTTTTAATAAATCTTTGTATTAATTTGTAGTAACCCCCCCCCCTTGGCTGAATGGCTTTATATCCCTCCAACATGGCTACTGAACACCACCCTTGTCCCTGCTGTTTGTCAAGGATGACCTTCACTCCTAGACCTGCTTGGGCCATTTTGGACCATCTCAACCAGATGATTAACCTCTCTGAGCCCCAGTGGACCTCAGCCCATAATAAATCCCTGTCCTGCATTGCCTTGCTCTGTGCCACCACCTCCCCCTCTCTAAAGGCCCCACCAGTCATGACCATGAATACTGCCTGAAGCAGACTTGCTTCATACCCCAATGAGCATACCTTCCCTAAAGCCCCTAATAGCTGCACCAATAACTGCCCCGCTATAGGTTTTCTGGAATCCCACAGCTTTCAATGGATTGTCTGCCACCCTATAAGCATATGTCAGACCACCTTAAATTTTCCCAACTCTGGCCATCCCTGAGTACTGCATGCCCACCCTATGCCTGAAACCTGATTCACATAGATGTATGGGCCATCCCAGACTGCCATTTCCTGATCATGTATTTCATTATCTTACCTGGGGTTAACAGTCTACTTACATCGAGTCTCTCCTGCCTCTGAAACTCCTGGAAAGTGCACCATGACCCCTCATGTGCTTTCAGTGTGTTCGCAGACAAACAGCTCCAATGCAGCAGTCTGGCCCCTTCCAACCAATTTCCCATACCTGAGTTAGCATTAGAGTTCTCTAGATGGCTGCATGCAGCACCAAAGACATAAATCTGTCCAACTGAAGACAGGAAAGGTTGTCAGCAGTATCATTCCATTAATACTAAGCTATCCAGCTGTTTTACTGTGGAATCAATATCCCCAACCAGTTTCACATCGGAAGTGCATCCTCAGGAAGATCTAACTCAGTATCACAAACATTATACAGTACTTAAACGTCTGCTCCTTAAAGTGACAGAGCAATTAAAAAAGTGCATATACAATACATAGCATAACAATTCATTGTATGGATCTACACAAATCTTATCAGGGATGCCAAGCCTGAGCTGCTGGCCTTGCTTTTTTTTTCACTCAATAAATGCTGTTTTTGAACCAGATCCTGTGGTACCATATTTGCTTTCCGTGCAATTAAAACATAAACCCGATGAGGGGCAGCATGAAGACAGCACCACCAGTCAGAATACATCCAATAGCTTTTTTCCCTTGTTTCTAGCAAATGAAAAACAGAAAAATGGAAAAGATAACAAACAGGCTGAAAATGAAGAACTGCCAAAAAAGCTTTCCATTTCTGGGGCCCAGTCTACAGCAGCCCATGGCTGTGCTGGAATGCCTCAAGCAAATCTCAGCTTGCAAACATCCACCTCTGGGGCCTAGCTTAAAGCAGTCAGTGGCAGTGCTGGAACACCCCTGTCTACTTCTTCACAGCTTTCATTCAGCTCAGAATATGCAGCGATAAGAATTAAGGTCAGAGAATCTTTTATCTGATGAGGAGGAGACGCTTTTGGTCGAGTTCTCTAAGGACCTAACAGAACATTCAACAAACAAAGAAAAAAGATCACATCACAAATCACTCAGGTGAGAGTAGCAGGCCTCACCTGTTACCTGAGAATACCTAGAGAAAGGTCTTCCAAACTTGTAAGGTGAGCAATGTTATCTTTTCTAGTTCAGTGAATGAAAAAAATATCTTTTCACCAGTTCTGTTACTGAAAAACCTGATATGCAAATATAGTTTGAACCATAGATTTTTGGCCCCAAAAGTGATGTTAATTGTCAAAAAAATAGAAATAGTTCTGAAACAAACAAAAAAACCCTCCAATAAATAAAAATCAATTCAAGGGATAAAAAATAAACATCAATCCACATATACCAGATCGACAAAACGGAAATAGTATTGAGGAACAGGTGTTAGATTCTTCAGCTAAAGACAAAGGTGATACTCCCCCGCCCCCCCCCAGTGTGGGCTAAACTTTTATTTAATTAAATAAATGACATTTCACAAAAAATAGAATCGATCTTGGTGCAGCAGAGTAAACTTGTTAACTACTGCACATTAATACAAGATTTATTTAAAGATACAGATTTGAAGATGGAAGTAGCTCATATGAAACAATCACTTTTGATGAGACGGTGTCTATACCATGTAAGATCAAGGATTTGGAAAATGCAAACTTAGAAATGAAAGAAAGAATTATTGACTGCAGAATCAAGAGCGAGGAGGAACAACTTCTGAATCTTTGGTGTTCCCGAATCATGGGGCTGTACTAAACGTTTACAAGATACATTTATATCAATCACAGTGGCCTTTTTAGAAATGGATCCTGATGATGTTAATATGGAAATATACTGAATGCATTGGGGTTTACGCGACAGACCTACTCCTTCTGCTCCCCTCCCCCGGCCAATAATACTGAATCTTTTTGTGTCCCCCGCTCCAGGACCATTGCAACAGGTGAATCTCCAACTTTGTTATGAAAAAAAAAAACCTAAACCTTTTAATTCCATTGTTACTGACCACTTTGAACTTGCATCTCACAATAATCCATTGTGAAGGTGCTGACCGAAACATTCCTGAATGATGTCAAGTGGGGAAACTGACTAGTGCAGCAGTCTGCTGCTTATTTGTTTATTATTTATTTATTGAATTTTGTTGACCCAGTAAGCCCACTGGCCTAGAAGTCCCTTTTCAGTGGCTACCGGGTGGGGGCGGGGGATAAGGATGGTAAGCAACTGAAATTGAACCAGATTAAGCTGTTGGTGGTATTTTTAGTGAATGGGGCTTCTGTATAGATCAGTTGCTGAATTGAGTTAATACAGCAACACATTTCTTGGTCACCGAATAAAGGAATTGATAGAAAAGTCATTCATTATCTATGCTGACGGTTTATGCTTGATGGGGATATTTCTTTATTTAATATATGGTTTACTGTGTTCTTCCTTGTTGACCCAAGATGCAAAGCAGCAGAAATGAGACCCAGTTTTCAGTATGGAAATCATTGAGGTGGGGGTTAATTGAGCAGGATATAAGTTTTGTATTCTTTTTTTATTACAACACAATATACAGCACAATGTTTGACACCCATTTACTCCATCACATCCCAACCAGACCCCCATGAGACCCCAACTCCTCCTCGCACCTTTTTTTCCTACTCAGGCCACCCCTAGATCTTGTGGACTGTATCCCTCTGCAATCTACACCCCCCATAATTGCCAGTCAAGGGACCCCAATACCTGCAGACCTGTCTTATTCTGCCCCTATATCTCCAACCCCAATCACCTGTTACAACCATGGACCATGTAGCATGTGTAATAAAATTTTGTGACAAACTACAGACCTTTGGAAAGTCCAGCTCTTGATGCCTAAGAGTCCATGTTTTATATTCATTGCTAGAGTATACAGCATAAAGGTTTGAGGATTTTTTTCTTCCTTTTCTTGTCATTCTGGGACCAGTTCTCAAAGCCCCTGAAATGACCCAAGGGACTTGCATCACATGGAATGGTGTACAGTGCCCCTTTTGCCAAAAGATGCAGTGGGAGCCATTTTCAAAGATGGACTGTGGCAGCCGCAGGTCGCCTTCACTAAAAGGGGCTTGTACCATCCCTGCAGCATAAACTGGACTGCAGCATGGCACTAGGGGGCTTATGGCATACACAAGCAGCCATATCCTTTAATTCTGGATTCTCAAAACACTCCCAAATAGCAAATTTTTAAGTACTGTTAGACCAGCCAGGGCTGATGTATAAGTACAAAGAAATACCCTCTGGAGTGTTGAGCACCCTGCATCAATATGCCATGACCCTCCCTCCCCAGTCTCGATCCCCCAAGCATTGTAATATACCTGCCCTGATGGTCTAGTGTCCCCAACCTGATCCCTGTATAATAAAGAATACCTTCACTGGTGGTTGAGTAGATGCCCCTCCACATGATCTGCCCAAATACTTACACATATACATTCCCTGGTGGACTAGCAGACCCCACCTCCCAATCCCTGATCAGCCCATATCATTAAATATTGTATTTTTAAGTGTTCCCAGGTGATCTAGTGGACACCCATCCTCCCACCCAAACAGGCAGTGCCTCACCCTCACTTCCCCATCTCATCCCCTGCAAGCGACTGGCATTGCCCTCCTCTCCAAATAATGGCCATCCGCCATCTGAACTGCAAGGAGTGTGTTCTGTATACGGTACAAGCTCAGTGATTGAACTGTCAATGCTGTTGAAATTAGCAATAAGGTGACAAAAAAGGTTCATCCCACTATAGGAGCTGCTGCAGGATGTCTTACACTCTAGCAAGAGCCAATAGAGCTGTAGTTAAAGAAATTGGGGTAAAAATATCGAAAATGTGTTGTTTAATATTTTTACACCAAATTATTAACATAGCCTTGTTATGACCCTGCCTCAAGAAGAAGGGCAGAGAAAATGTTCCACTCCTGGCAGAAAGGTGATTTTGTGCAGTAACTGTGAAATCAACTTTCAGGACACAAAAAAACACATTTTGGGCAGGAGCTGAAAAATGACAGCTGTCACATTCATGAGGTGCTATAAAGATATGGCTACCTTGTAAATTTGAGGTAACAATATTGAAAATTACCAAAGTTATGAGCCTGCATTTGCAAAATTCAATGTAGGCTCCTAACTTTGTTATTTTTGTAATATTTTTACAGAAAAGTTTCAACATAGCCTTCTTATGACACCAACTCATGAAAAAGGGCAGGTGATTTCACACAGGTTCTGGAGTGCACTTTTTTCCATATGCAATTTATCATTCTGCATCCTGGGGTGCAGCCCATCAGACCAGTCTCCAGCATACCCACACCAGCTACCATGCCTCCCCTGGCCACCCACCTGGTCTTGTAGTTTTCCCATAAGCTTCCCCCTTGTGGCATGGAGAAGATGGGAGGGTCATCCTCCTCCCCATCAACAAATGTGAGGTGGACCATGTTTGGTGACTGAGTGGCAGTGCAGGTGTAGCCATGCTGGATTCTGTTAAGCCCCTCAAGTGCTGTTTCCTCCATTTTCTCCTCACCTGATTTTTGGAGTGCCATGCTCTTGCATTGAGGCATACCCAACTGATGTGTCTCCACAATTCCCTCCCATTCATGCCTCCCTAATACTACCCTAATCCCAGGTCTCCACCTGGGGGCAGCCTAGGTCAGGCCAATATTCCTCTCCTCCCTAGGAGAAGAGAACAGCCCCTCTGATACTCAATCTTATCCCACCCTGGCCAATCCCTGATAATCTGAGTCCATTCCCAAACCTGGGTTGCTGATGTTGTAAAAAGGAAGGAGCAAGGATCTTTAGCCATCTTCACCACTGGGCCAGCTGGCACCACCTAGCACACTGAACGGTGGTTCAAGAAGCATGGTTCTAAGTAGCAGATTATTTCCAAGTCAAGGAGAGGGGCTTGCTGATCTTGCACTAGCAACACTCTGTTCATGTTGCCTAAAGTGTCATAACATTTTACTAACCATAGCATTGTTCAAGTAGTCAGACTGCTAATGCAGTTCCACAGGTTGCAGAACAACATTTATTGATTGGTTAACATAGGCTAAGAGTTTTGTTATTTGGTTTAAACATGCATGTGACTGCTAGCCAAAATGCTATAAGATTTTAGGCTTGCAGTTGAACACTAGGACAGAGTACTTCACTAACGGACAGCTTGTCAGCCAGAAGAGTGACTTAATATCCAAGAACTTCTGGGGAGCAAACATTTTTTTATTTATTTTATTTAAAATTTTTGTAACCGGGAAAGGCACAGGGAGCTGAAGCTCATTTCCAGGTGTGGGCCGGTGAAAAAGGAGAAACAAGACATAGAAAGAGAGAAAACAAAATCATAGCATAGTGGCGAGAACAAGTTCTTAAATACAATGAATAAAAGCAATATTATCTGTGGGAGAGTCCTGTTACACCTCATTATTTAACACTTCACAGGGTTGTTGTACCATTGTGGTGACATCAGATTTGCTATACCACTACTACTACTTGCCACGCTGGTATAATAGAAAAAAAAAATGCCCATATGATGTTGACCTAGCAGCACCGCTGATCACTTGTTTCTCTTCATTTCAAATTATCAGTGCTCAGTGACAGTTTTAAAAAAAGGAAAACCTAGCAATGAAGATGGCTGCTTTTGTATTTTCTAAATCTGATTGCAGTGACAGGAAAACATTATTGAGGACCAGCAGAACAAAAGAACAATTAAAAAGATGGAATCTGATATTAGAGTACTAAAATCTTACCTGCATGACATGTGGGAAATGCTATGGAAATGAAGGGCATCATTCAAAGGTAATGCAGGCATATATTTTTAACACACAATGTATTGAAGTAAACTGAAGATACTGTTGCCCATACATTATAAAAGACATTGTAGGCAGCCCAGTGGCGCTGAGGGTTGAGATACTTGATGCCACACCTCGCCCCACACTGGCAACCCGGGTTCAGGAATGGACCTGGGTCACGGGGGGGAGGGATTGAGTGTCCATGGACTGCTCTCTCTCTCCAGGGGAGGGGGGTCACCAGTTGTTGGTGCACTTGCGACCTCTGGTGGAGGATGAGGATGGGGATGGTGCACTTGCATTGCTCGGAAGGGGGTGAACTTGGAGCACAGTGCTGGGAGGGAGCGTGTGTGGATGCATGCGTGCTCCCTCCATTGGCATAATTGCACGCCCCAGTTCACACCAACCCAGGAACAGGGAAAATGGCCATTCGGTGGGATGCCTGGCTCCGAGGGAGTCACTGCAGTTACTGGATCCTATGTCAGCATAGACAAGGGGAGCCTCTCCACTGCCCCGCTGCAGGGGGAAAGCTGCAGGGGGTATGCAGTGGATGCCCAAATATGAGCTAGGGCAATCTGGATGGCAGTCAGAGAATGTGGGATGCCTTGATGTGGATGGCAGACTGGGGGACCAAGGTTAGAAAAATGACTAATAAAAAAAAAAGACATTGTATTGGCATCAGTGAACAACAATGCTATGTTCACTTCTCATGATTGCCATGACAACTCAGATAAACCTCTCGAGCTGAGCTCTTGAGTTTTACCTAAGTTGTCATGTAAATCACTTGAAGTTAACATAGTGTTGTTGTTTACTGATGCCCATACATTATCTTCTATGTTTCAATGAAGAGTAAGTCATTAACAAGTTCACAATAACAAATTAATATGTGCAAAGTTAAAATAATGATTAAACATTCAATACAGATTTATGAGGTGAGAGGTATGTTTAGAGGACCACAAGGAGGCTAAGTGGTAAAAGGCAGAGAGGTAAGGGAGAAAAAGGTTGTAGAAGGAGGAGGAGGGAAGCAGGAATGAGTTGGAGCAGACACTTGAGGACAGGGAGCAAAGGGGATTGATGAATAGCAGAAGAGAGCTGATTCCTGAAGAAAGGGAAGAGATAAGAGAAAGCAGACTGACCAGAAGTTGAATCGGAATGAGGCAAGAAATTAGAGTGGGAGTTTATGGAGTACTGAGAGTAGGAAAAGGGGTTGGTGGAGTACAGGAGGGAGGAGAGGCAGGATGGAAGGGTCCCAAACCAGAATTTGGTGATTAACAATAAACAATGGGTCAGTCTCCTTTGGAGTAGGGGTGTGATAGAGAAAGAGGAGTACAGAGAGTAGTGATGTGTGCAAAAAGGGGAATTGGTAGCAAAGTGACAGAGATTAGAGTGCTGTCGAGCCTGGCAAGGGACATGGTGGCAGTGCCATAGACTGTGTCAGCATAGTCGAATACCAGGAGGTACCAGCCGGTTGCCATGCTAATTCCCGGCATCCACCTCCCTACCCAATCTAGTCTTATCTTATTCTTTCTGCAAACACTCTCCCCAACTCCCTTCCCACCTCCCTCCCCTGCCTGGGTCCTGCCATAAATGCTTCTTACCCAGGTCAACTAGCACTTTTCCGGCATGTAGCACTTTTTAGGCTTCCGCCTCTGTCATCTTCCTACCTTCATATACTACCTTCCTCTCTTCTGTCCTCTCAGTATGCATTCTCATGCCCCTTTATACCTTATTTATCCTGGAAACGCTGTTGCCTCTGTTTACATTGTCTCTGGAATGTGGTGATACTCCTGTATTGATTTTAACCTCACATCTGCCTTTCTTCTCCACCTCATGTATTGATACCCAAGCAATCATGTTGTAACATAACCATTTGACATTGTTGTTTGTAATGTTCTGTTTCTATTGCATCCATGTTGTATTTTTTTGACACTCTTCTGTTTTGTCCATTATCTGTTATCTTTCCCCCACTGGAAGTTTGTCAAAGTGGTCATTTTTGCTCAAATACCCGCCAGTATATAAATAAAACTGATTGATTGATTATCATTCTCTGTACTAACTCACAACAGATTGGAAGGAAAAGTCTTTCTTTATTGCGATATAAAATACCTCATTTGGTGTGGCGCTTAGAGTTGATTGCATCGATGTGGATGGAGAAATCAAGATTAGTATCCAACTACACCCCTAGGTATTTAAAAGTGGGGAACATCTCTTGGGGAGAGCCATCAGAGAAGGAGAACACTGGGATAGTCTAAAGCCTTGCCAGCTTTTGCCTGGTATCAAAGGTCACCAAGGCAGTTTTTTTTTGTGTTTACTCTGAGTTGGATGGCGTAGAACCAGCTTAGAACATTGGTGAAGTCATACTGGAGAGGAGCTTGCATGTCTGCGGTAGATGGTTCTGAGGTGTAGATGACCGCATTGTCTGCAGACCTGTGGATGTGAGAGACAGAGCAGACAGAACAGTCTGGGGGCCCAGCCCTGAAATTTTTGGCAATGTAGCACACCAAACACCCGCAAGTACAGTAAGAAACAACTATGTTATTTTGATAGAAATGGCCCTTAGGTACCTATCTAGGGTGGATGTGGTCTAGTAAAGTGATAGCAAGGTATGCCAATGCAAGACTTTTGTACCCATGTCAAAACAACATTTGCCAAGTGAAAAATACACAAAAATGTGCTGAAGTTGTCAAGGCAAGTTTGAAAGTAAAAATGGCCCATACAGTGGGATTTAAATAATTTATTTAAAAAAAAACTAAAACTAATTTTAGTCATGCAAAAGGTTTCTTTGTCACAAATTAAAAGTAATAAAAGAAGAAAGAAAAACAAAGTAAAAAAAATTAAAAATAATGAGCAGTGGTGAGACTGTGTGTGTGTGTTTGTGTGTCAGTATGAGTGAGGCACATGGACACTAGAGCAAGGTTGGAAACAATCATAAAACAATAAAGATGGGGAAGTGTGTCTCAAACTCAAATTTAATTGTCACCCTCAGTGTGGGATGATTAATAAACCCCTTGGGATTTGTCCTCGAGGTTTATGTAGCATCCCCACCTTAGATAATCATTGCATTCTTGTTACACACGCTACCCCATCCATTATTCTCTATTTTATTTTAAAAGATAAAATCAAATATGAGTCATACAAAAGGTTTCTGTGGCAAAACATTATTAATAAGGCTCATTGCATAAAGAATGTTGGCTTTGTGGTTTCAATTGATAAATGCACAGATTATTTGTTGGCAAAAATGTTTTAAATACTGTATTTGTTATAATAGAATCCAGGTATAATATTGCATATCATGGTGCTAGCAAAACACATATTCAATGGACTCCCTTTCTGTGATGGACAATATGACAGCATATATGTGTGCCTAGCATTTTTCAATATATTTGTCATATGCTACATATCTAAATATGAATCATCTGTAGTATCAGACTTATCTGGATCCACACTGGCAGCTTTATGAGGATTAAAATAGTCCACACCACCAGTACACAAGCAAACCTGTGTGCACAACATGCTCTGCCTGGAACAACTGCAGTTGTGCTCACACTTGGCTTTTTTATACCCACATGTAATGAGTTCCAGGAGTGCTTTAGGGGTAGGTGTCTGTGTCATTAGTATTGGAGAAATGTGTCCATCCTTGTCTTGATGCCAGTCATTTCCAATTGGGGATGGTATTTTAGGCTGAGTCTCCAGGGCATGGTTCCAGATAAGAGTCTGGTAATTTGCATGCTTGGTATGTCGCAGAAGACAATCAGAAGTTGTGGGAAGGGCTTCGTTTCTGGCCTGTTTGTGACAGAAAAGTTTATATCACACATCATTTACAGTACACCCACAGAGTTGGCAGTTGGGTCATACAGATCTAATGATTTCAGCTGTGAAGGAGGTATACCCATTATAGTGCCAAACGGTAAGGCTACTAAATTTTTGTGGATTCTTCCTGACAAGCTTCCATGACTTTAATTTGCCAACACTTGCAAGACTGCTGGTTGAATCACACCCAGTCAGTGTATATGCTGCTGGCAACATTCTGCATAGTTGTTGTCCAAGTTCAGCTGCTATGGTGTGAGTTGGTATAAACCTCTATCCGTAACACCAGTATGCAACCTAAGCTCTTAAGTTGCTTCCAGCTTGTGAATAAAATGTACAGTTCACAGAGAACTGCAACATCAGTGTCTGGAGACCACACCACTACCTGAGGGCATTCTTGTGAAGCATGTGTAACATTAAGTTGAAGCCGAGTATCTGCTTCTTTGTATGATGAGAAGAGATTTTCCCTTGTCTACAACTCCATCTGAAGTGTCCATGCAAGCAATGAGGTCATCCTTGAACCCACCTTTTTCTGCATGATCTGGGTGTTTAAAGTAAGGGATTTTCAAAACAACTGTCATTAAGCTTTTGAGAAAGGACTGGGTTGGTCCAAAAGCTAAAGCATTTTGTTCTTTTTGTTACACCTATGTTGGTCCAAAAAAAGGTATCAAATCATTTGCTTCTGGATCTGTGGTTCTCAGAGTCATTCTTATTCTGGCAAGTGTCTGGTCCTTTCTCCACTCAGAAGTCCACAGTAGTGGAACTTAAGGGGAACCACTCAACAGGATCTGTTGAGCAACATTCACATTCATCACTTCTTCAATGGGTTGAATCACCGGTAGGCTTCTGAGACAAGACATGGCATCATCATTTTCATTTGTGGAAGTGGCAGTCAAAGGACAGTTGTCGCCAACCATAGTACTGTGTTCAACATTTTAAAAGTCAGATGCAGTGTCAGGAAACACCTGCAATGCTTCAGAGTTGCTAGTAGCATTTGCACTTGTCAAGGCATAACTAGTCAGGTTGACAATGACATCAGCTAACATAGAAGCATTAATCTCAAAAAATTGACTAAGTCGAGAAGTCTTTTCCAACACAGAATTCAGTTCTTCTTGTTTGTCCTTTGCAATGCAGTAATTCTGAGCACCTGATTTTAAAATCCTTCATGGCATTTTCTGGGATCTTACGCACACACACACACACACACACACACTGCACATCTCAAACCTGGGGAAAAATGAGGGTTTGGGAAAACACTGCAGTAGAATTTGTTAGTAAACATAAAATTTGCTCTCCAGGGAGTCACATGAGGCAAAGCTAGGAGCAGCAGCACTAAACTAGAGCTCCACCAAAACCAGAACAAAATACCAATAAAAGCCTATCTACTTTATTAATACCCACTTTGTCCTTGACTACTCTGACTTCGGGTCTCTTCTACATCATAATAATGGAATAAGAAATGATGGAACAGGTACCTGGTGAAGATAAACAGCAGCAACTGAGTGTTACCACAGATTGCATTAAGGCTCTAACAATGTAACTCAGGCAACCTCGTAGGAGTACCTCACCTCCATCCCCGGCCAAGAGTTCCCTCACAAATGATCACTACCTAGCAGCTATATATGGAATGCACATTGCTCAAAAACACAGTCTTTCCCTTAATTTCTGATTTTAAAGATCTCAAGCCTGCAGTACAAGTATTTACCAGATAAGTTTCAGATACAGAAGTGCAGATTTCATCCGTTGAAGACCGGCAGACCCAACTTGAACCTGAGGTGGTGGTTTTACATCGTAATCTGCAAAAACTTGAGAATAAAACTGATGATTTTGATGGCCAGAATAGATGCAACAATCTCATTTTATTAGGGCTACCAGAAGGTGAAGAAGGACCTACCATTCTGGAATTCCTGCAAACATTTTGCACCAAAATAGCTGGTCCCTCATCTAATAGTCCATATTACATTATAGAGAGAATGCAAAGGGATATGTGTCCAAAGCCCAAACCTGGAGATCCAACTTGTCTGATTATTTTCAAACTGCTGAATTATCTTGACAGGGATCATATTCTCCATGAGACCCCAAAGCTGGATGCACTTCAGTAGTAAGGCAGGAGACTAAGACTAATTCAAGATCATACTCTTAAGGTACCACAGGCTAGAGTGGAATATCAGCCCCTTCAGTCTACACTAAAGGCTCCACATATTCTCTATTCTGCACGCCTGGCAGTGCACACTACATCAGGAATACGGCATCGTGAGTCAGCAACTGTGGCTATGGCAGAATTGCTTCAACTATTTCCAGAGCTGTTTTGCAAAAAAGGGTGAGTCCCTGGCACCATCTTAAACCCTCTTGGTGACAATTTATTGCCTACTGAATTATCCTGGTTAACTTCATATCTGCGTGGAGACTGATCACTGCATCTTTCTAAGTTTCACAGTTGCTTCTACACCTGCAACATTCCTGCTGTTCCTAGACCTCAATAAATACATAAATAAATAAATGTTCTTAATTATATTATTATCACCTGCTATGTAAATGATTTTTGCCCTGCTTCTGCTCTGAAAGCTGCTGCATCTTCATTCCTCGATACTACTCACCAGTTTATTTGCTGCAATTTGCTCCATTATTTCATGTGGCTTGGTACAGGATCCTCTCTTTTGCTGGGGCTTGACACTGCAAGCGGGTGTTGAATGATCCCATTATTTCTTGGACAATGTCTAAGAGGATCCAGTTTGTTGATTTGCCTTTTATTTTCTTGCCGGTCAAACTGTGTACTGCTTCCCAGCAAATCGCCTGCTAAGGACAAGCAATATAATGAGTGCTCATCCTGCAGAATGGGTTTTATGTTGGCTTCTCAATACCAACTACCCAATATTACCTTTCTGTTACTCGAGATTCTTCTGATATTGTACTGCAAATCTGGTTGCTAATCGACAATCCTTAATTTGAACTAAAACCATTCTGACATGGGGCTCTTTTGATATTGCTTTCTTTCAATGGACATGGTTCATTAAAACTGCCAAGCTCCTGCCTTATTTATTTGCTTATCTTCCCTATTTCCCATATTTTAATATGCTGCTCAGTCTGGCAGAGAAAGTAACTTTTCTTTTCTAGGAGCTGGGAGGATGGTGACTGCTGAGCAACTCAGTCCCTCCAATTAAAACTGTCTGAACATCTGTACCTGTTTGATTTTCTTTTCATTTTACTAGACTATTTGTTCTGCATAATACTGTAGAACTGTTTATTATTTTGCAAGTTATATTTAGCACATGGAACTAATCAGCTGCAGTTGTCAAAATTTAATTTCACGCTCTGTAGTTAGCTCCTAATTTGTGTCCTTCAAAAATATGCAATTTTGCCAATTAGCTTTATTTTATTTTAGTGCAATTATCACTTAACAAATATAGCTATAATTATTTTACATCAACTATAACCTGTTCTACAGTAATAGAGAATCTACTGTATTTCTGGCTAACTAAACGACAAATGGTAGTCCTATTTTAGTCATCTTGCTCTGGTCAGAATTATAAATTGTCTTGTGTCTTCTTCTAGTTACAGTTAATAGATTAACACTCTGGATTTTGTTCAAAATATTGTTTTTTATATGTTCTGGAACTGTATTGGTACCATATTGTTTAATAGTTTATTTCTTATAAATGGTTGCGATAATTCAGAATTGCCTACAAAACTTTCACAGTTCTAGTCATACCTAGATTTTAAGGTACTATCCTTTTTTACTTTGTTGCAAACTGAACCTTAATTCTGGAAAATTGTAGTTTACCCTCCATAGTACCAGTTTATAGTTCTCTGGAGTGGGAGAATACTGCCTCCTGAGGTGTTGCAAATTAATAGAACTTTTTTTATTTTTGAAAATGCTAACACCACCCACATCTTTTCTTTTTGGATATATCTTTATTTTTTCATTTAAATATAGGGCTGATTCTGTCATTTAGCACACATGGGGGTCTAGTTTGTTTTTACTCCCTTTGGAAAATGGTCTTGTTTAAAAATGGGCTGTTTTCAGCCCTCTCCATTTATGTGCCTCCTGTTTATTTTCAAGATTTAAACCTTAGCAGTGGTTTTGCCCTTTTGCATACTATTTACCCTAATTTTGTAAATGGTGGCCAATGGTACTACTTTCTAGTTTTACCTTTTGCTAAGCATATTCTAGTCCTTTGTAGGAAGTCCCCTCCCACACTCACTGTTTATTTAATATAGTTTACTGAGATATCGGTTGTAGGTATACTATTAAATGTGGATATGTTTTCCTTTTTTTAAAGGGCTTTGTGTGTGTGGGGAGAGGAGGATGAAATGAATGGTGGGCAGTTTTTCCAAGTTAGCTCATCACAGACCATAGTTAGAGAAGACGCCAGTTTGCCCTAGGTAGTTTATCTGTCTTATTGTTTTAGGTTTAGTTTTATTCCCCCCCACCCCTCTTCCACAGGATGCACCAGGAGACAAGCAACTTAATTGTTCAGTGCACCTTTCTGAGTGAATCTTTTCAATAAATAAATAAGGTTATATTATTTCTTATACTTTGTCATTTCACTTTTTTATGAATGGGTTTGAGATTTTTGGGGGAGGGGATGGGAGGGGGGACTGTGTCTATGTATTGTGGGGGGGAAGGAGGGTTTCCTGTAATCAGTACTGGGTTATGTTGTTTCTTTTATGTAGGAGCTAGATGTTCTTAGGTTATCCACATTATTCATACTAATGGAGATTCCATGGAATGTGGTTACATGGAATATTAAGGGTGGTCAGTCTCGGTTAAAATGTCAAACCATTCTTAAACATCTTAAATCCTTACACGCTCATATTGCTTTTTTTCATGATACCAATCTTTTAGCTAATCAAGCTTCTCTATTTTGACATTTCTGGGTGGGTCAGGCATTTGGGGCTGGGAACAATACCCGCCAGAGTGGGGTAGGGATTTTGTTGCACAGGTCTCTTCCCTCTTCCCTTTTGACTGAAAGAAAAGATAAAGAGGGATGATATGTTTTTATACATGGCCACCTGGGTCCCATGGTGCTTCTAATGAGTTCTATCTGTGGCCCTAACAGTGAGACCTCTTCCTTTTTTTCTGGATTATTTAATGTCCTTGTTCCCTGTGTACATCTTTCGTGGATATTGGAAGAAGCATGGAACTTATTTATGTGCAGCAACATTGACAGATCCTACAAACTGGATTCAGTTTTTTCACCAGCTCAAGGAGGTCTCAGTGATTTTATTGATAGTACAGGATTGATTGATCCTGGTGAGTTTTAAATCCTACTACCAAGGAATATACCTTCTGTTATAATCTGCATAATTTCTACTCATGGCTAGATTTCTTCTTGGTGAGCAGCACCTTATTAGCCAAAATATATGGATGTCAAATAGAGACCATGGTCCTATTGGAACATTCCCCCAGTTAAACTTACTTTGGATCTTTCGTACCAGACTGACTGTGATCATACTTGGTCCCTAAATACCTCTTTTAACAGACTCCCAAATAGTAAATAGTCTGAAAGACTATATTAAAACCTCAATTGAAACTAACTGGACTTCCATACAAGCTCAGGATCTTGCCTGGTGAGCCTTGAAATGTTTGTGGCACAGCGAGCTGATCCATGTGGCCACCAAAGACAAAAAGTTTAACTCTAGATGAGCTGATAATTTACTTTCCGCTGTCAAGGAAATTAAAAAATGCCTCTCCCCATCTACCCCAAAGAATACACGTATTCACCTTTCACAACTTAAGGCCCAATATTCTGCTCTCGTATTAGAACAAGCATAAAAGTCTCTAAGGACCTTAAAGGCCACCTATGTTGGCCAAGGAGAAAAGGCTAGTACGTTATTGGCCCTTAAGCTTCACCAGCAGGTGAAACCTCAATGGATTAAGTCCTTTCATGACCCTCTATCTTTTTTCACTACAACTAAAGCATGAGAGATGGCTCATATATTTATGGATTCGCATTTACATGTCTACTCTGAAGACCTGGGAATGAACAATATGTAAAGTACGAGGACATATCTATTTTTTTGACAGACATCCTCTTGTCACAATTGTCTGAAGTTGATGCCTCATCTTTAGCAGGCCCTATAACAGAAAGTGAGGTCCAGGATGCAATTACTTCCCTTGCAGAAGATAAGGCTCCAGGTTATGACCGATTTGCTTCTAACTTCTATAAACTTTTTAGTAATGAGCTTGCCCCAACTGTAACGTCTTTCTCTAACAATTTACATTCCTCTGGGTTATTAGAAATCTTTACTGGTGGCCGTATTGTTGTACTGCCCAAAACTGGTAAGGATGAATCCTGCCCTGAAAATTACAGACCTGTTTCTTTAACTAATGTCGACATATAGATTCTTGCAAACATTTTAGCTTCCTGCCTTAGTGGGGTTTGGAGTGACCTAATAGGCATTAAACAGGTGGGATTTATGAAGTTCAGGCTCCTGAGTGATCACTTTCATAAACTGTTTTATTTGATTTCCACATCCAGGTAGAGGGACTTCGATGCATTTTTGGTCTCCCTAAATTTGGAAAAAGCCTTTGATAGGGTCTCTTGGTCTTACCTGTTTTGAGTTCTACAACAATACGGGATTTCCAATTCTTTTCTTCTTTGGGTACATCTTCATTACTCACATCCTACTGTTAGGGTAATTTATAATGCTGCCCTTTCAGACCACTTTCCTATCTTTCAGGGCACATGGCAGGGTTGCCCTTTATTCCTGTACCTCTTTAATTTATACTTAGAACCCTTATCCCAGAAGATTAATGGATTGCACAACATTTCTGGAATTTCAATAGGTTCCCAGGAGTTCCAAAAATTTCTTCTTATGCTGATCAAATTTTATTACATTTGTCTAATCCGGTTTCTTCCCTTAAATCAGCCCTTTTGGTCATTCAAAACTGTGGGTTTTTTTCTAGTTATAAACTTAATCAAACTAAAACTCTAGTTCTTGCCTTCTCCACCCCATGTTTTTAAATCAGACTTCAACTGTTCCATGCCACAATAGCAACTGCAAAACAGTGATTGCTATTACAGCGAGTGTACACCGCTGAAAAGCACAACAGTGATGTACACTCCACAGTGAACCCAATAACGGTGACCATGGAACAAAAAAGATATCAACGCATCACCCCCAGCACCCCTCTAAATTACTATTCTCAACTCCATAGGGGTGTATGTCAGGGAGGGGGAAAAACAGGAAAGCAGAAAAAAATAAAATAAGTCCCACACATGGAAAACAATATAAAATACCACCCCTACCCAATCTCAAACCCTGGACCTCCTTCATTGCAGGCTGTGACCCTCATCACCACACCAGAATGCCAGCTCTGCAACATGCTCCCAAACCACAGCCCACATACCTCTGCTTCCTGC
The DNA here is from genome assembly GCA_016271365.2 of Neoceratodus forsteri. Lineage (NCBI taxonomy): Eukaryota > Metazoa > Chordata > Ceratodontiformes > Ceratodontidae > Neoceratodus > Neoceratodus forsteri. Next base: position 50,782,083 of record CM028137.1, read on the forward strand.
TTTGACCCGTCTCTTCCTGTCTCTCACCGTTCTACTCCTTTGCCATTTTTACCCCCTACCTTGTCATTATAACCATGCTCACTACCCTGTCAGGGTAGCTCAGATCACAAGTTCTCAAACTGAGTCACTCAAAATCAAGTTGTTCAATTTAAGTCGCTAGTATGATATGATACCAACTTCAACACATTTGGCTTGCAAAGGGAGACAACAAGCTTGACTTATCTTGGTATTAAAATCTCTTTGGACATATCCTTTTTAAAATATGTAAACATGGACCCTTTAATGTGACAAATTTCACAAAATATGGACAGATGGAAATCCTTGCCTCTAACTCTGTGGAGCACATCTAAAATGATAAAAAATGAATATTCTCCCTCAGATCTTACATCCCCTAGAAATGTTAAATATTGTTTTGCCCCTTAATTGGTTTAAAACTTTGTGTAGTATACTCTCCAGATTTCTATAAGTGTATAAGCCACCATGCCACTTGTCTGACAAATTGGTCCCGCCTAGGAAATAAGGTGGACTCCAGTTACCCCATTTTCTAAGATACTGTTTTGTGCTGCATGGTGCCAGTTATTTTCACTGGGGATCATGGAACACTACAGCCTCTTCTCAATATTGTCTCTCCTGGCTTCTAATAGAGAAATGTATGTATGTATGTATGTTAGCAATACCAAATTGACCTTAAGTCTCCACTATTTTTACCTCCCCATTAAAAGCTTCAACTGCTCAAATCAACCCCATTATTCTGGCCTCTTAAAACACATGCCCAGCTCTGTAAACATTTAAAAGTATCTTCTGTTAACCCCATCCAACCTCTTTTTCATAACCCAAACCTCATTATTAATAATGCACCCTTGCATAAAAAGCACTGTGCATATTTAGGGGCTCCAGTACTAGGTGATTTTATATTGGATGAGATATCTATTTCCTTTGATCAACATCAGATGAGATTTGGTGCTTTCAGTTTTTGCCACTGAGGCACTGGATTAATACATTTTTGGGTTCCCCTCCATGGCCCACCAGATCTTGTACACTTTATAACTCTGTCAGAGTTAGTGAGACAAGATCACCCATTTTTTAGAATTTATAGTGCTATAGGCCAAGTCTAGTGGGACTCAACATCACTGGCTACTTTTTTACTAAGTAAACACATAATATATTGATTGTAACGTTGATTATTGGTTCTGTATTTAGACAGATTTATACAAATATGTTAAACAGGATAGATTTCAATTTAAGCAAGTGAACATTTTGCATGGCCTATATCTTTCCCCTTTGAGGATGTATAGGATGGGAAAAGCCGGGTCTCCTATATGTCCCCATTGCAAAGTGTTTAAAGGCTCCCTATACCATATGTCAAGGTCTTGCCTCATGTCTCCTTTTTTTGGGAACTTACTCAAACTAAATTAGACCCACTATTAGGTGTTCAGGATGCCTTTGCACCAGAAATCTGTATATTGGGGATTATGCCTCATTAAGGGTACTTCCCGGAAAGCACATATGAATCTAATTTCTGCATTTACAAAACTGTTAATTTTGAGACATTGGCTTGCCTCAGATCTCCCCACTTGGACCGACTGGATCAATGAAGTTCTTACGTCTTTAAACATTGAAAAGGCTATAGCTATCTTTTTTTTTTTTTAGAAAAAAACATGCCTGTTTATAGATCTAAATGGGAAACGTTATATTTCCTGCTTTTTTGTCTACGCCTAACTAGCTCCTTCTTCTTTCCTTTTTCCGTGCTCATACTGATAGCAGGATGGGAATGGGAATATTTAGGGTGAGGGGAGGGCTTGTATTGTCCTTTTGTCTTACCTTATTATTCATGCAGTCACTTCGTTAGTATTATTAGACTAGATTGTGGGAGTTGTTACAGTATGTCATTTTTGTGTTTTTCTTATTGATATGTATTACTTTTATGAAACATAATAAAGCATATAAAATGGCAAAAAAGTGTGCTGTCCATATAGTTTGTATCTGCAATAATGTTTGTCTGGCAAAAATATTAAGATGCACACTTTTTTTTTTTTTTCTGAACCAAAATACTACAGGGTGAAGTTTTTAAAAGTTCCCTCTCATGTGCCATTTCTCCCATGTAAAAATCAATATATTGGCACAGTATTATACTGTTTACCATCAGAAACATGTAGAAAACAACTTCACATCCTCCACAGTATGAATCCAGCATGCTTTCACTTGAACTGGCAAGGCAAGAAGTTACTGCCACACAGATATGTAAACAATAACAGATTTACACTTGTGAAGTACTCTTGTCCATCCAGCCCAAAACACGTGATGATGAAAAGGCAATCTTACTTACCTCTGATAAACTGTCATATCACAGCCTGAAAAAGAAAGAACTACTCGGGCCTGTCATATCTTTTTGTATTCACATTCTGTAGCAATGCACTAAAATAGGAAAACATGAAAATAAATATGGTATTTTACAGCCAAAGAAAGCGCTCTGAACTCTGAAGTTCCTTGCTGCCCTTTATAGTAGCTACATCAATTGCTGGTAGGTAAATTGACCATCTGTGGGAGTGACTGTGTGATGTTTGATATCAGACATTCTGTTTTTTCTTCTTCAATGTATACGGTCCTATATACTTGTCTTTTAGATCACACCAAGATTTGTTACATGGCTTGTTGCATTAACCCTCCTATTCAGTTGAATGATATAAGAAACACACACACACACACTGTTTCAGGCTACTATGGTTGTAGGGCAGAAGTAGGCTATAAAGCTCATCTGGACTGCTCCGCATGCTCAGTAGTAAAACACAAATGGAGTTCCTCCCAGCCAGAATATAGCTGTCAAGTCTACCCTTAAACTCTAGTTTAATAAAGTTATGCTGTTTACAGCATTGTGTCTGGCAGGTTTATCCACACATGGAAGATTCAATTTTATTTTTAGTGCAAATGTCCAAAACAACAAAAACATGCCTAAAAGCAGAAAGGCCAGGCCCAATATCATAAAACTGCAAAAGGGGCTTTAGTGCAACTGTCAAAAAAACAACAAAAAAAACTCAACCACAATAAGTGCCTATGTGCAGAAAGTGCCCAATATCAAAAAAGCGCAGAATGCATTTTGGTGCAAATGACAGTCCAGAGAAGAACAACTAAGATGGTACACAGTTTGTACCAAAAAACGTATGAGGAGAGATTAAGGGGCCTCAATATGACTCACTGAAGGAGAGGAAGGAGAGTGGGGACATGATGAGAACATTCAAGTACACCAAGGGCATGAACAAGTTACAGGGGAAAGAGATATTTCAATACAGGAAGAGTACAAGAATGAGGGGCATGACATGAAATCGGAAGGAGGCAGGCTAAGAGGGAATGTGAGGAAGTTTTTTTTTACAGAAAGGGTGATGCATGCATGGAATGGTTTGACACAGGAGGTTGTGGGAGTGAGCACTGTGGTTGGATTTAAATATGCATGAGACAGGCATAGAGGAACCATAGAGGTAAAGCAGAGGGGGGTCAGAAGCCATAATCAAGTACAGGGTTTATGGGCAGACAAGATGGGCCTAGCAGTCCTTATCTGCCCCAAAATGTCTATGTTTCTATGTCCAAAAACATCAACAAAATGCCTATGTGCAGCAGACTAGAACATCACAGTAGTCAAAAATGGGGGTGGATCATCTTCTGTACAAGTTCATGCTGCATTGTAGGAGGGATACAACTATGGTTCCTGAATAAGGCACCAAGGTTGGGGTGCAGTTTTTTCTAGATGGTGTCAATGTGGCCAGAGAAGTTGAGGTGTTGGTCCAACTAAACCCCAAGGTATCTGAATGAGGAGGTGTGACCTATATGGGACACCATGGTGTGATAAGAAAGACCATTTTTTATGAGCTTGTATAAAACAAAAATCATTGTTGCATACTGATAGGGAGCTGGAACAAACAACTTACCTTGTGTGGTATTTTTACGCCTGGCTTCATCATAGAAATACTTATACTGCTAAAAAAATACTGCTAAATACTGAATCCTGTTCCTGTATTTTTGTGTTGTAAGCACACACCCATCAGATGGAATGGGAATTTAGGGAACATATGATTCCCTCTTCCTCTTGATGAAGGGTCCTATGCACAAGTGCATGGATTGCCTACACACCTTGTATCTCAGGTGTGTAGGCAAATGTATGTTGGAATGCCACACAGTGGGGGTTCCATTGAACCTCAGCCATATTTACATACCATGCATGGCCAGTTACGCAGTGCATCCCCAGGCAGCACAGCCAGCTATGTGCCAGGGCAGGCTGGGAGGGGAGGGATGGGGTATGCCCACACTATGCACCATTCACAAAGACACATAGTGCTGCACACAGCAGGGGAATAGGATGGTGCAGGATTCAGGAACCCTGCCATAACTGCAGTACACACCACACATCCAGGGAACCCCCACCCAGTCCAGGCTGCCGGTACAAACCCCCCACAGAATCCCAGCATCCATCCCATACGCCAGCCAACCCCCCCACCCAAACACATACAGGTGCCCCATTCTCTGTGCAGTAAATTGGAATCCGCCCACATGTTGGTGCCCCATCTCCGGAAAAGTTGCTGGTAATCCCTCCAACACAGTGGTGCCCCATCCCTGGTGATGGAAATGGTAATGCCCCCATCACAGCAACGCCCCATTCCCGTTGATGTAACAGCTAATACCCCTCACGATAATGGTGTCTCATTCCTGGTGAAGTACATAGCAATCCCCCCAAAACACACACACACACATGGATGCTTCATTTGCTGTCTGTTTGACACACTTCATCACTCCCGATCCTGGAACCCCTGCTTTGTCAGTGGTGGCCAGTGGCACTCCACACCCCCACATGGCACCGAAAACACCTGCCTCATCCCCTGTACCTGCATGTGGTGCTGCTATGTGGGACAGACAGTGGTACATGCCTCTGCACACTTCCTCAGCTGCTGTTTGTCCAACTGAGGCTAAGTGTTCACCTCCTATTAATATGAAAGTGTGCTCCCAGTCTCAGTTGGACAGCTAATGGATAAGGAGGTGAGTCGAAGGATATGCCGCTGGCCAACCCACATGGCTACACCCCAGTGCAGGTACCGGGAGATGTGGGGAGGTGTTGTCGGTGCCACATGGAGGCATGGGGTTGGAGGCCAGTGGCCACCAATGACAGCCAGGGGTTCAGGGATTGGGAATGGGGGGAGACTGTCACATGGACAAGGAATGGGGCACCTGTGTCTGTGCTGGGGGGGATTGCTATTTACTTTATGAAGGATTGGGCCCCACTATGATGGGGAATTACCATTTCCATTGCTGGGGATGGGGCACCACTGTGTTTGGGGGGGCAGACATATATGGCAATGAGGAAAGGCCTCCAGTGTGTGTGTGTGTGTGTGTGTGTGTGTGTGTGTGTGGGACGGTTGCACATTACTGCTGGGACTGGGGCAGGTGTTCTTTTGGGGATGGGCATCTGTACACCAGGTGTGGCATGGTGCCACGGGGATGGGTAACAGGCAGGGGGGATGACTAATCACTGCAGTCCAATTGCACATTGCCCGAGTGCCTGTGTTCACCATTCACATACCCAGACCCACACCTTTCCATGCAGAGGATCTACTCTGGACCCAGGTTGGGCACCAGATTGACTGCCTGCCTGGGTCCACTACTCTACCCCATCTGCCCTCCATACACTTGTGTGCCGGGGGGCGGGGCCACAAACAGGTGCCCCATGGGTGCATGCAGTTGTGAATATTGTGCACCCTGTACCTGTCTGCGTCTGTGGAGCTACAAGGGTGGGGTATGCACCTTTGGCGAGTACCTTCCACCCCAGTCATGCATAGAACCCAAAGAGAGTAAACTGCATTCATAGCTTAATGTTGCACTGTCACATTTATTTTTGATTATCTATTCCAAAAGAATCATTGTCAGCAAAAAATGAATTAAGAAAGGGACAGGATATGATTTTAAAAGGTTGTTAAAAAAAGAGCCAAAATGCAGGCTATGCTGCAAATAATGGTAGTGCCCTACCTAGGGCCTAAGGAAGGTGACAAGGTCATCAGATAATAAACTTACTATTCCTAAGCCCTTAGCCTTCAAAGTCATTCATATGTCATCAGGTCAGGGGCCAAAAATAATTCTAAGACTTTTAACCATTTTTGTCATATAGAAGTCAAGTGACAGTGACACTGTCTCTCTGAACTGGTGGTGGTGTAGCTAGTTAGTGTGAGAATACACATAATTCACTAATCACTATGTGTTATCCGAGTCCATCTCTCTCTCTCTCTCTCTTTCTCTCTCTCTCTCTCTCTGTCTCTCTCTCTCTGACACACTCTCTCTCTCAGACTCAATCAGAGAAAATAATCTCGGTGTGCTTAATGTTCATGTTCTGGACTTTCTTCTCCTGTCTGGGCTGGCTGCAGCCTGCAAACATGAAGTCATGAATGTGAATTAAATATATATATATATATATATATATATATATATATATATATATTAGAGGCAAAAACTCCGTTTAATGCATTATGGTTGTTCACAGCGACAAAGTGAAATTCACTGTTAGGTGAAACCCCTTCGCCATTCCTCAACGGCACAGTGCATGATAGATCGTCAGCCCCAACTCTCACCCCATGACATGTGTAAAGCAGCAGAAGTATAGGAGAATGGGTGAGTTAGACCCACGATCCCAATGCACACCCCAATGCCGGTTGGGGGTATGGGGTCCAAGGGGGTTTTCAACCCTAACAGTGAATTTCCTCACTTTTGTCGCTGTGGAACAACCCTAACTAATGCATTAAACAGAGTTTTTGCCTCTAATTTCCTTCTTTTTAAGAATGATAACAAGAAATAGTAAATGTAATGCAGCAATGGAGCGTTTATCTCCTGCTACTCCCGCTGCATAACGCTACGGGAGCGCAAATTCAGGGACAGCAATGCAAACAGAAATGCTAACAGTGGTGCACATGATAACACAAGCATGAATGAGAACAGAAAGGGTAACACACATGGTGGCGTAGACGGGAATGGTCTGCCACGTGATGTGTTGTGACATAGTAACATGGTGCCTGCAAACACAAATGTCAATGGGCATGGTGATGTAAAGTGAAACAGTAAGATAAACAGTACTGTAGACAGAAATGGCAAAAAATAACAGAAATGCAAGCGCAAATGAAAACGCAAAGGATAACGCACATGGTGGCGCAGACGTCAATGGTAAGTGAAATGGGTACGGATCCGCAAGCGGAAAGGGCAATAGTAACAGTAATGTAGGCACACAGGCTGGTTTTCCCCAAAACCTGCATTATACAATGGCATAAAAAAATGCTGACCTTTGATTGGCCAGTCTGAGACTGGACCCGTGATGTTATCTCAGCACAACATCACGAATCTAGTCCCAACACACAAAAAGACCGCATTAACTATAAATCAGTACACACAGCAATTTTCATTATTTCCCGCTCTGCAGCCAACGTCACTAACTGTACAGCTGGCAGCCATCCTCAATGTCCCGAAACCCACCCAGCACAAACAAAAAGCAACAACCTTCCCTTATCGCAAAAATGACATACAGCTAAAACCCCAATGACCATCAGATTAAAATCGAGAAAGACGACAGCGCAAGCGAGTCTTTACACAGACCGTTGCTGTCAGCCTCACTTGCTCAAGAGCGAGACGCGAGCGCAAGCGAGTCTTCACACAGACCGCCTCGCTGTTACCCTCACTCGCTCTTTTACTTTTCCTCTGTCCAAATTTTTGAGGTGGACAGTAAAGCTCCTTAAAAATATTCTCCCTACCTCCTTTCTTATGGCTTGACACATTCACACAGCACTACGGTATGGCACACAGCACTACGGTACGGAGGGGGGGCCGGCAGTCCCGATAATACACCACAAGAGCTGTAATTTAAAAACGGTCACTCATAAACACACGAAAACGACGTAAAAAACCAAAGTCAACAAATAGTGAGACCATAGGTCATACAAACAAAGAGTAGCACCACTGACAAAGGTTAAAACATTGCTTTAGGGACTGTACAGCTGCTGAAAAAACACATTAGCTCCACCTGCTGGCTAAATTGGCACTACTTTTCCTTCAAGTAACCCTACCCATTCCAAAAATGACAGAAAAATCTACTTTAAATGTAGTTTTTCATCATTTTTGTTTCTTTACAAACGAGCCATTAGAGTAATAGTATTATCTGAGGTTGTGTTGTGTTGGATAACGTCACTTCTGGGATGATTAGTCGACTCGCCCGCGGCCTCGTGTCTAATCACCCCAGGCGTGACGTTATCCCAGCACAACACACACCCTGTCGTGCATTATTGCTTAATCGAAAAAGACAGTGAGTACAAATAATGTATGCAAAATAATGAGTATCGGCACAGAAAATGAGATCTTGGAATTCTAAACACATTATATCTCAGGAACCGTACGACATAGAAAAAAAATTTAAAAGTCATATTATTTACAACTGTCCTGGCTAATTTAAATCTTAGCCCCATTAGGGGGCTAAGAAATTTTCCGACAAAAAGTCCGTATCTCGCACCGTTTCCGAGATACGGGCCCTGAAAGGTGCGGTGAACGCCATAATGTTATCCTATGGGAAAAAATGTCAATTTTGGAGTGCCGTAACTTTGCCGCCATTTGATATTTTTTCTCCAAACTACTGAAAGGCACATCTGTGGACTGTTGGCTGTCTTCCTTCCAAATTTCAGGAAAAAAGACCAAACCGTTATTTTGCAGCAGGGTGCCAAAGGATTCCTGTAATGCTTCGGGCGCCGTAATGTTATCCTATGGGAAAAACCGTCAACTTTGGAGTGCCATAACTTTGCCGCCGTGTAATATTTTTTCAGTACAACACTGAAAGGCACATCTGTGAGATGTCAGCTGCGTTCCCTCCAAATTTCAGCCCAAAACTCCTAACGGTTATTTTGCAGTACAGTGCCAAAGAATTGCTGTAATTTCCCCACAGACTAGAAAATTACTGTCGCAATTTGCGAAAGCTTAGTGGGTGTCGACACTTTCTTTGGAGAATGTAAAGTAATTTTATGGAAAGTACTTTTCCAGAAATTTGAAAACATATTTCTGGGGTGTTTTACCACAAAATAAAGACATGGCAAGCATCCTCAGGGCCCGACTAGCTAAATACAAAAGAATTATGTTGCTAGAGGATCTCAAATTTAAATGCCAACCATTTTCTGATCACCAACTGAAAACAAATGGCTGATTTGTAAAAGTAACAGGCCCATTTGCGAAAGTAAAATGCATTTATGCTACACTGTTGAACTTTTTGTTAACTTTTTCCCATTGACTTATAATGGGAAACTGTTTTTTGAATAACTTTTGAACCGTTTAATATTTTTTCACCAAATCTTCAAAAGGCACATTGGGGACCCCACCTGCACGTTCCCTGAAGATTTCGGGCCGGTCACGCAAACCGTACGACCTGTACGCACAACCATAGAATTCCAGAAAACCGTAAACGTGCGCACAGATCATGCTTAATAACTCCGTAGCCGTATATCTGATCAGTACGAAACTTGGCAGATCCCAAGGCCTATGGGTCTTGATCACACTTTCCAAATTTCAGGCAAATCCATCAAACAGTTGCAAAGTTATTAAGGTGCAAAATTTTGGGTTTAACATGGAAATGGCTCCTCAACCCTAACTATAGTGGCACTACCGTGCCACTATAATATATATATATATATACAGTATATATATGAGAAAAAATGATGGTAGACCCACTTATGAATTGAACTATTTAATCATACATACACACACACACACAACCAGGACTCTGAGGAGCCAGCACCTGCTCAGTGTTGTAGCACTGCCAAGCCATCTGCCACAGACCATTTGTTTTACTTTAATTCTTTTACCTGAAGGGATTTGAGTCAGTGAGATGGAGGCAGGCAGGCTGCATTGGCCAAATATTTAATCAAGTATTTCATTCTCAATAAAATATTGTATTTGCAGCCTGAAGTGGGGCAGTCACACAACCAACTCAACTCAAGTCAGAAGTGAAGTCTCATAGTGACGATGGCAGGGGCAACGGCATGCTCCCATCCCATCCATCCCAGCTCACAGTCCCAATCTGGCTGCCTCTAAAATTCTCTCTGCCTGATCGCTCTCACACTTGGCTCACAGCAGCACCTTCCTGTTCCTGATCCTATTATCCTAAGCTAGTGGTCCTCCTAAACTTGTCCTTTTTTAGAGTGACTTTTTTCCCCAAAGCAGATTTTTTTGCCAAAAAGTTAACACAATCAATGCTGGTGAAATGGCAAAATCCTCCACCACCACACACTAACACACAACACTATGGTGCACCCGCTGCTTACACATGTGCACTGCAATGTAAAAATCACATGACTCAGCTTGCAGTACACCATGTGATCCACCCCACCACTACCACTTTTCAGGTCCACAGCTGCAGCGGGCACCCACTGCTGGCAAATTTTGTAAGACAAGTAAATAAAACTACCTAATAAATTTAAAGGAGCCAAGCTATGTTTCAACATAGGTTTTTTTTAATGTATTATAGCACACATGTGCGGCAGCTTCTTGGGGGACACCCTTATGGTGGGGGGCCTGGGCATTTCACCAATTTGCCCTCCTCTTAATCTGACTCTGGGTCCATTACCAAGAGGATGGAATGTGTGACCAGCAGTAGGGAAGAGATGGTTCAATGATTCTTCCGGAAGCCGGATTGGAAAGGTGAGATAGCATCAGTAGAGGATAGAAACTCTTCTAGCCTAGAATAGACAGCAGACTCTTGAAGTTTAGAGAGGGAGGAAAGGAGAGATAAATACCAGTAGTTGTCAGGGGAGGATGGGTGACCCTTGTGAATGGGTAGTACCTTATCAACTTTACAGGCCTGTGGGATGGTGCTGGAGGAGAAGGAAATGTTTAGAAGATGTGCAAGAGGAGAGACAATACCCAGGGCATGGATTCAAAGGAGCAAGGGGTGTAGCCCATCAGATGGGGATTTGGCAGGATTTAGTGGCATTAGTGCATGGCAAACTTCCTGTGGGGGAAACTAGAGGAAAGCTGTAACCACCAGATGAGGGAGAGGGGGAGAGTCAGAATAGGCAGGAAGAGGATGGTCAGGAAGAACACAAGATGTAAAGAGTTTATAAACATAACATGGGACAAGGGCTGGGCTGACTGCAGCAAGCTGACCAGTCCCAGAGAGCTATAGAGGGCACTACAATACAGTTGTACTAAAGGTGGCAGACAATTTCTGAGTGCAAGGGTTGCCTGGGAAATTTATGTAGAAAGATGATTACTGCAAGAATAAGCCAAAATATATTTCCAGCAAAATGTAGCAAACAATTAAGTTGCAAGACCACCATTCCAGAAGAAGTGGCATTTGCCATGAAATGTAGATTTAAACTTGTGAAAGTCAAAATAAAGTGATTGTTTTTATTTTAGTCTTGGTAACCAGGTAAGGCCCACTAGACACAAGTGCCTGTTTTCAGGGGTGACCTCAGCGAACTTGGGAGGTTAAGTGACTTATTCAGAGTCACACAGTATCCAACTGGAGGTTGTCAGCATCTAACCCAGGTCTGAAGAATGTACCAAGCTCGTTCACAGCTAATTAATCTAACCTTTGGGCTAAAATCCAAGCCCCACCGTTTTCATCAGTCACAGTAGTATTCTAATTTTTCTGTGGACTTCTAGCTGTCAAAAGGAGGTTTCCTCCAACAGAAAGAAAAAAATAGCCCAGCTAGGCTTTGGGCACCCTGGAACAATATTTATATATTTCAAAAGAGGCTATAGTAGAATTAATCTAAAGAGTCATAGAAGATAAAAATAATTAAACATATGAATGTATGCAAAATTAAAACAAAATACTAGTTATGAAGTTTTATCAATAAGTCTCCCCTTAGGGTGGTTACATGGAGGGAATAACACACAACAGGGTGTACAATTATTGTTGTAAGTATTGCATGTGCACCCACCAGGGATCTCAGGATTCTTACTTCACAAAGCAAGGGAGGTAGTGCTGTGTGGAATTTTCCAATTAAGGCAGAATGAAACAGCAAAATCACAGTGGAGATTCTGCTGATGGAATGGTCATTCCGCCCTAATTTCACTGGCGAAATCCACATTCCACACAGCACTAGAGAGAGAAAATAAGAAGATACAGTACGTGTAAAATCGGGCCAAATGATGGCTTCCATACTTCCACTAAAACCATTCGACCCCTAAATGTACACCTTCTAGCTCTGCCCCTCCATCAGCTTTTTCTAGCCTACATCAATTTCCTCCACTCATTGAGGTGCAGACCCCTAACCTGGAAATAAACCAGAGCCTGGAATTGAACAAATGGCAAACTTAGATGATGAGTGATAGCAGGAAGTATGACCAGCAAGCATCAGAGGCTTGAGAATACTTACAGAATAGTGTTTCAAACAACAAAAGAACCATCAAAGTGCATCCAGTGTGCTAAATGTAAAAAATACTCACAGGTGCCAGGCAGCACCCCACACTGGTGTATTTAACACTGAATTCAGGATTAAAAAATAAATATTTTCCACCCGGTGCTAAAAGTAGGATGCCAGAAACCTTGGGGTGGTTGGCTTCTTTTAACACTGGCAGAAATAGATTGCTTTTTTATCCCAAAACCAGTGCTAGTGCTTCTTAACACCTGTTCAGCTCACCTCCTGGTTCCTGTGAGTACTGCATGGTGCCTAGGGCAAATGGAGAAAAAAAAAAAAAAACTTTCTACAGGCTACCCCAGAAGGACAATAATAAACATTTTTCACTGTAACAAGGCAGTAGGGAGGGTGAAAAGGATGCATACTGAGGGGTATCACTAACAGAAAGAGGGAGATGGCTTTGCCTCTGTATAGATCACACCTAGAGTTCTATGCCCACTTCTGAAGATAACATCTCCTGCTCCTCTCCAATAAATCTCTGCTACCTAGTACACCTCTTTGTCTCCCTTCCTCCTCCCGCTGCTACCCCCACCTCATCACCTCCAACACCAGCACTTTTTGCTCCCCTGTCCCTACCCCTACCCAACTAGCGCTACCCAACCATGCACTTCACACTCCTTCCTCCCACCTTGACAATGGCCTCCAGCCTGCCCACTCCCCTGGGACTACCCTCCTCACTGTTCCTCCCCACATCTCCTTCACATTTAGCCTACTTATGCACTGCTCAGTTCTTAGTCTGAGCCACTCTCTCCATGTCTGCTCACTGGTCTTTGCTCTACTCCTCCCCAACATGTGTAGGCTCAAATTTTGAATAATGATTTGCAAACCTGCATTCGCTGTACCGTCTATGCTACCTCTGCATAATTTTTGTAATGATGTTCACCCTGTTTGTCTACCCACACTATGACATGGAACCTTTGTAAATGAGCGGTTCCTGCTCAAAGGTGTTAATCCTAGAGTTAATAAAATAAATAAAAATTAAAAAATAAGGACATAAAATGAAGGCAGTCCAGAGGAGAACAACTAAAATGGTGGCTGGTCTGTATCAAAAGGTTTATGACAAGAAACTAAATGACCATTTTGGGCCCTTATCTGCTGTCAGCATCTATGTATCTCAGTCTTCTGGAGAAATCCTGGGTCAATTTAAAGGAATGACACCTTATTGATGGTGAAAAGACCCTAACTGTGGTTAGGGTTGGCTAAAAGTCTCATTAGAGTGTGGCAGCTCAGATTCAGTGCAGCGAAATGCAAAACCGTACATTTGGGGCACAGACATCCAAAGGTAGAGTACACAGAAACATAGAAACATAGAAATTGTTGGCAGATAAGGACCTCTAGGCCCATCCAGTCTACATAGACCCTATACATTGTATGTGGCCACTGACCCTGTGTGATCAATGGCTTTTCATCACTCCCTTCCCTCTCAAGCTTCCCTTGTACCTGTCTCAGGCGTGCATAAACCCCTCTACTATACTTGCCCCCACTGCCTCCTGTGGCAGACTATTCAAAGCGTGACTAATCTTTCTGTGTAGAAAAACATCCTCACATTATCTCTTAATCTACCCCCTTCCAATTTCATAATGTGACCCCTAGTTCTAGCACTTTTCCTACATTGGAAAAGGTCCCCCACCTGCATCTTGTTTATGCCCTTGAGGTACTTGAAAGTTTCAATCATGTCCCCTCCCTGTCTCCTCTCCTCTAGTGAGTACATATTGAGGTCCCTTAATCTCTCTTGATATGTTTTGCGGTGCAAGCCCTGCACCATCTTTGTTGCCCTTCGCTGGATAGTCTCCACCTTATCTATGTCCTTGCACAGGTGTTGCCTCCGGAACTGCATGCAGTACTCCAGGTGAGGACTTACCAATGTTTTATACAATGGCATCACCACCTCCCTCCTCCTGCTAATGATACCTCTGCCTATGCACCCTAGCATGCCACTGTCCCTCCCTGCTGCCTTTCTGCACTGCTTTGATACGTTAAGGTCATCAGAGATGATAGCCCCTAGGTCCCTTTCCTCTTTGGTGACAGTCAGCTCCCCCCAACCTCTAGTTCTCCCCAGGGTTCCCTCTGCCCAGGTGCATTAGTTTGCACTTCTTTGCATTGACCCTCACTTGCCACATCTCTGACCATTTTTTCAAGCTTCTCCATGTCCCTCTTCATTTTCTGCACCCCTTATGGAGTATCCACCCTGTTGCAGATCTTGGTGTCATCTGCAAACAGGCAGACCTTTCCTTCCAGCCCCTCTGCAATGTCACTGATGAAAACATTGAACAGGACTGATCCTAGTACTGATCCCTGTGGTACCCTACTGGTCACCCACCTCTCCCCAGATTGTACCCCATTTACCACCACTCTCTGTCTCCTGTCTGTTAACCAGTTTCTAACCCAGTTCACCACCTTGTCTCCCATGCCCAGACTACCCATCTTGTTATACAGCCTTCTGTGTGGGACGGTGTTTAAGACTTTGCTGAATTCTAGGTAGGTGACATCTACCAGTTCCCCACTAGGAGAAGCTTCCCCCCCCAAACGTCACCTGCCTCCCTTCCCTGGGGCTCCATCCTGGAGGACCATCCCATTCTCCCTGGTTCCAGCCTCAGGTTCATGAGTGGGGCTTTCCTGTTCCTCCAGAACAGAGTAGGAGTTACTAAGCAGGACAAGTTGGGGGATATGCTTTTCATCCCCCTTCCTCACCCTCCCTGAGCTCACTGTAGTAGAATCACTCCTCTTCTCT
Source organism: Neoceratodus forsteri (assembly GCA_016271365.2). NCBI lineage: Eukaryota > Metazoa > Chordata > Ceratodontiformes > Ceratodontidae > Neoceratodus > Neoceratodus forsteri. Next base: position 50,797,233 of record CM028137.1, read on the forward strand.
GGCATCCTTTGAGGTACAAGTTGTGGACCCTGTGGTCTCTGGGTGGGGATGGATGCCACCTTTAGCTTGGCCAACTCTGCTCAGAGACAGGCAACCATCCCAGAGAGGTGCCTGCAGATAGGGCAGCATTGCAACCTCCAGAACATCTCCCTGAAGACAGCTGTTCCACAACCACTGCACTACATCACTCCCATAATGTCTGTTTCCCTCCTCAATCTACAGCCAGCATAAGATGGCTATTTGTTATCTCCCAAATATTTGTGTTTTTCTTTTGTTTTTTGTTATGCTTTCTCTCTTTGCTACTTCCTGTATGGATGCAAGATGTTACAAGACCCTGTGGGGCCCACCCTGTAAATGTATGGGGAGCCCTGGTGTGGGTTGGTTGTGGGGTAGGATGGTGGGACTGCACCACAGGCTGTGTCTAAAAATAATCAGCCAAGGATTCCTCTGGCAGTGAATCCTCAGTCCACTCACCATGGTCCAGACACAGCCAATTACAAACACACAGTCACAAATCTATCGGTTAGAATCCCTCAGTCTTGCCCAAACTAAATGGAAAAGCACACTGAAATGGCAGTTAAGAAAAAAACTAAAATTCAGTTTCAAACACACAGCCACAAACTCACCAGCTAGAATCACTCAATCATCATCAAAAGTTTATTGTTTGACTTGAAAAGTCATCAACAAGATAAATACAACACACAAAAGATAATACAAAAAGTAATACCAAATACAATAATACAAATCATCAATCAGTTGAATATAATTTAGAACAATATAAAGATACAAAAGTCCTAGAGTTTAAACTCATTATTGCACTATAGTTTAAAATTCACAAATGTTATATTTAAATTCTTGCACATAAAATTAAATTTGTTGCTATGTAATATCCCATTCTGGATATTATACATCTTTGATCCAGACTCAATTATTTCCTTCCTTTACCTTCATTCAAATTTTTACTTTCTCTATTGCCATAAAATAGTTTCCTAATTTTTCAAGAGTAAACCTATCTGCTGTGTGTATCATAATAGCAGTTAATATACTTTTATCAAGCTGATATATACAGTATTTATGTCATAATATTTCAACCAATAAAGTCTTTCTTTTGTATAATAAGTACAGAACCAAAGTACATGAACCAATTCCTCTCTACCCCCAGCTGTGCAATCACACATTTCAGACAGTCTTGTCTTTACTGAATCTTCTTACCAGAACATTGCTATGAAATTGCTCCAATTTATATCTAGCAAAGACTGATCTCATTGTAGTGTTTTCCAAGATATCTAAATAAGATTTAAAACCAAAACAAAAGTAGTTTTTACTAAACCATTTGGAGTATCAGGAAGTAGAAATGGTTCTCAAATCCTCATTATTCCAATGGTTCTCAATCTTTTTCTTGATATATTTTTTATACTTCAGACTCAGAGTAATACCCCTATCAGTTACTCTCTTTAAATTTGTTATTAAATATCTTGCCTAAGCTAAATGAAGAAGTACACTGCAGTTAAGACCTCACATTCAAACTACACTAGTCACTGATGCCTACACTCAAAGTTCAGACACAGCCAATTACAAACACATGGTCAGAAACTTATCAGCTAGAAGTCCTCAATCTTGCCCAATCTAAATGGAAAAGCACACTGAAATGGCAGTAAGACCTCAAATTCAGTTTCAAACAGTCGCAAACTCACCAGCGAGAATCCCTCAATCCTGCCCAAGCTACATGATTGGGGAAAGGTACTAACAGCCACCGAACATGAAAGGGACCTGGGGTAATCATATCTGATGACCTGACAGTGACCAAGCAATGTGCTGTGGGAAGAGCCAGTGGAGTGTGGGGGTGCATAGGGAGTGGGATCACCAACAGGAAAAAAGAGAATGTGATGCCACTGTACAGATCAATCAATCAGTCAATCAATTTTATTTTTTACTGGAAAGTATGCCAGCAACAAGACCCATTTTCACAAATGTCCAGGTTACAATGCAATACATTAGTACATGATACATTAATACATAAGCAAAGGAAACAGAGAATTTATAAAAAATTTACAGAAGAGAACAAAGAATATTTCCAAAATGTATATACAGTAATTACAGTTCATAAAGTACAGGTTAAGAACAGTACAAGTGTACAGGAGTTGCTGTAAGGGTGAGATCAATTTGAAAGTGAGCTAAACAAAACAAAAACGGCATATTTACAGAAGAGCAAGAAAAACTGCTTGCCAAGAATATACAATTTAAAAAAAAAGTGTTTTTTCTCTCTATCCCTGATCTCTCAGATCACTGGTGAGACCTCATCTAGAGTACTGTATCCAGTCTGAAGGCTGCATCTCATGAAGAACATAGACAGAGTAGAGGCACTTCAGAAAAGGGCAACAAAAAAGGTAAAAGGAGGTCCACCAGAAGTCACAGGAGAAGTGACTAGAAGACCTCAATATGTATTCTCTCAAGGTAAGTAGGGAGATGGGGGTTATGATAAGACTTTTAAATACCTCAAGGTATAAACAAGGTACAAGAGGTTAGGATCTTTCAGAAAAGAAGATGTTTTTGAAGAAGGGGTCATGATATGATGCTTGAAGAGGGTAGGTTCCGGGGTAATGGCAGAAGGAATTTCTTTGCAGAAAGGATGGTGAATACGTCAAACAGCTTCTCTATGGAAGTGGTGGGGGTGAAACCGGTGGGGACATTTAACAATGCATGGGACAGATACAGTATAAATGATCCTAAAGATGGGGAAAAGAGGGTAAGCTGTGGATCAGTTAGGGTCTGCATTATATGCAGCAGATATGGAAAATGGGCAGACTGGGTGGGCCAAGCTGTCCTTATTTGCTGGCAAATTCTCTTTTTTTTTTTTGCATGTGACCCCCCTCTAGTCATTGGACCTGTCTGCCCACCATTCCCATGCCCTGGCTTACCCCACTAGGTGGGGCCGACAAGGGGGATTGCCACTCCCAACAGACACCATGGGCAAGCCATGGATTACCTCCCCCGGGTCAGTGCCAGGAGAGCGGGACTCCCTGGAGGGCTTCATAGGCACTGTATAGTGGAGTGAAGTGGGCTGTCATGTTGGAGGGCTAGCATTTTTTGCTGCTTGCTGCCTGGGGGGGGTGGGGATGTGCAATGACATCCAGCATCTGTCCCGCCCCCTTACGTACTGGTGCTGGTCGCAGCAGTGCCCCTGCCTCCACTAGAGGTCCTTCAAGCACTGAACATTCTTTCCCTCTTTCCCCCCAGAGAAGGAACGCAGTCCCCAGGATGCTCACTCCCTCTCCCCCAGGCAGGGCCTCTGACTCCTACATCCATTTCCAAACCCGGGTTGTCGGCGTCACTGTGGACAGGTGTGGGTAGTCAGGATAACAAAATCATGGCAGACTTAGATTTTAGTGCATAAAATATACCAGAAGGCTTTTATCATTTTATTTCTCCATAAAAGGCAATAATATTTACAAAAATAAGAAAAATGAGTTAGATAATTCACTCAAAAAATAAATCAAAACTATAAAAGAACACTGCTTTATCTTTGCAGACTCCACGGCTTCGCTTCTGCCTTGCCAAGATGGCTGGTGTGAGCACACACCCCCAGGAGGTCTTGCTCTTACCTCTGTCAGTCTCCTACTGACACCCTATCGCCTATCTAATGCCATGCCCCTAGTGGCAAGCTTTTATATTTTCTAGGTGGGGGTCACCTGACTAGACACTTAACTAACATACAGAAATAAAGAATATATGGGTTAGTCTACAACCCCTGCATTCTGTTATCCAGAAATTCCATACCCACCTTACCACCCTCATACACAATCTTGTGTTCTCGAGGTTAACAGCTTTCTGAGCAGCATAGTATCAAATGCCTCCTCTCTGGCCACCCAGTCAAAGAACTCAATGATGCTGGTCTGGCATGACCTCCCTCCAGTAAAACCATGTTGCCTTGAGTCCTATTGACCTTTGGCAACTAAGCATTGCACTATTTTTTCCTTCAGTAGTGTGTCCATGATCTTTCCCACTACTGATGTCAGGCTGGTCTGTAGTTTCCTGCTTCCTACTTGTTTCCACTTTTATATAGAGAGATAACATCAGCTTTCCTCCAGTCTTTGGGTACCTCCTCTGTTTCCAATGACAGGTTGCCTGGGTTACCAGTAGTGGTGGGTGAAGTGACAAATTTTTGCTACGCCAAGTAATCTGCGAATTTTGCCCATTTCGCAGTGCAGAATGTAAAATTTCACCTAAATGGTAACATTTTGCCCATGGAAAGGCAAAATTTTGCTTTCACAATGGCAAAATTTAACCTTCCACTGCAAAATGTCACAGCAGAAGGTGAAATTTTGCCGGGGGGAGGGGACATTTTGCCTTGGTGAAATTCTGCCAAATGCGGGACATTTTGTGGATTACTCCACGCGGCAAAATCGGCCACTTTGCCATGACTTCACCAGCAGAATTTAAATTTGCTGCATCTCTAGTTACCAGAGGTTCTGCCACCACTTCTCTTAGCTCACTCAGCACCCTGAGGTGAACCCCATCTGATCCCATAGCCTTATTGACTGTTATTGCTTCCAGTTCCCTTAGGATCCTTTACTTCAGAAAGGACTTGTATCCATTTCTGTGCCCATCCTGTCCCTTCTACTAATTTCTAGCCCATATACTGTCCCCTCTTCTGCAAAGACTGAACAGAAGTATGCATCCATTCAGTACTTCTGCTTTTTGGTTGTCATCCTCTGTACTACACCTGTCCTCCCCTTTCAGCCTCACAATCCCTCGCTTTGACTTCCTGTATTCCCTGATGTACCTGTAAAAGGTTTTGTCATCCATCTTCATTGATTTTGCAATGAATTAAACAGTTTGTGCCTTGGCATCCCTAACTGCCTTCCCTGCCTCCCTTTGTTTCTCCTGGTACAGTGCCTGCCCCTGTCCCCTTCTTCCTGTGACTTTTTGTATTGCTTGAATGCAAATTTTGTTTTTTGCTTTAACTTTTCCGGCTTCTTCTTTTGAAAACTGTTATGGTCTCCTCTTTCTCTTCCTTACTAACCTAACACGAAGTTGTGTCACCATTGTTATCTTTATTTTTATCGTCACCTACTGTTTCTTGACAACCTTTTTCTCCCCTATTCATAACAATGCCTCTTCTAGGCTTTTCCCCATTTTTCTAAAATCTGCCCTCTTAAAGTCAAGGATTTTTGCCCTTGTGTGACTAGATTCTGCTCCCTCAGTTATCTCAAACCTTACTGTCCAGTGATCACTCTTCTCCAGGTGCTCCCTTACTGGAACCCCTGTCACACAGTTCCCATTTGTGAACACCTGGTCCAGTATCATCTTGTCTCTTGTGGGTTCTATGACCAGTTTTTAAGAAAAGCTCCATGGAGGGAGTCCAAGATAAACCTGCTACTAGCTGTTGCTGCTGCAGGGAGACTCCAGTCTATATCTCATATATTGAACTCACCAACCAGCAATACTTCTCCCCTGTGCACCATTCTTTGGATAGCTAGCATCATCTCCCAATGTAGTTCCCTTTGAGTTTGTGGTCTATATGTTACCCCCCGTGCAGATGTCTGGCCCCCTACTCCTTTCTAGCTTAACCTACAGAATCTCTCCTCTCTCCCTGTTCCCCTTGTATCTCATTGGCTTTTATATTATTCTTTACATAATGTGCCACTCCTCCCCCTCTCCTGCCTGCCCTGTCCCTCCTGAACAGATTGTAACCTGGTACAGCCATTTCCCAGCACTGGTTGTCATTACACCAGGATTCTGTGATTGCCACAATGTACAGGTCTGATTCTGCAATGGCCGTCTTGAGATCCCCCATCTTATTTGTTAGACTTCAGACATTAGCACACCTGTCTCTCCAGGATGTAGCTTCCCTCCACTGCTTTGTTGACTTATGTCTTTTCCTGTGCTGAGCACACTTTTTGCCCGTCCCTCTCTGTCCTGTGTCTTTATGTTGAATTGTGTCCCTTGCTGGTCTGTTTTCTTCATGAATATGCATGTATCCCATTTAATTCAATTAAATTTTATTTTTTACCAGGAATTATACCACTAAGAAAACTAATTTGCACGGTGGTCCTGGAGGGATGACGCAAAAGTATGATAGGGAACATAACAACAATTTGTACAGTACAGAGTGGGTGATACAGGAACAATGCAGACATGTCAGATACACAAAATAAAAGGCCACAATATAATATACGGTATTGCCTGTGCTCTGGGGTGGGTATGTCAGGCTTCCTAGCCTTCCTAGTCCCACCTCCTCTTGGCCAGATTACTTGCTTGCCACTGAAGTATTTAAACTTTTCACTTAGGACTATGCAGTCCCCTCCCTTTTGTTATAAGTACATCCTTACTGTGCAGCAGCACCACGCACACCATTTTTGTAGTTTACAGTCCTCTCCCTTTTCACTTGTGCTACAAGTCCTGTTATGAAGTGGGGGAGCAGGAGGGTCCTACTTGGTATTAACATTTTAATACATTTAAAGTTGTTATGGGTTGGAGCTAAAACCCTGAACATGGAGTCCAGTGCAGTGTGAATGGGGAGGGGTTTTGGGGGGTGTTGATCACTAGTGACCTGAAGCACTTCTTGCAGAGCAAAAAGGCATTAGCAAAAGCCACCAGAATTCAGTTCAGAGTGGATGATCTTGAAAAAAGTCAAACTGGTTTTATTTTTGACCCACCTTTTCTTCTCAGTGAGGGATAGTGTAGCTCACTGTTTTAACAGTTTTACAATGTTGCTTTAAGAATCTGGGACAGGTAAAACAATATCTCTTTTTTAAATAGCCTCTATTTTATGCACAGTGGGTCAGTGTCCCACTTATGCAGATATCTGAAGTGGTCCTCATTATCTTAACTAACTTGTAAATCTTTAACTGTACTTAATATTAATAAATGATATAGAATTTAAAAATAAATGTGGGGGAGGTGATCTCTTGTCCCATAACATTTATAAAGGGATCATTTTCAGTGTACTATCTTAAGCTGTAGAAATGATGTGTAAGAAACATGGATGAAGTGAGTCTGCTGTTTGTGATTTTATAAACGTACAAGGTATAAATGGGGTTTTAACACTGCCTCAAACATGGCTGGTCCAGTTCAGACAGGACATGGGGAGGTCGACCCGGAGTTCTGCACTAGGACTCAGTAAGGGCTGATTGAATTGTGAGGAAGAGGCACTTCACTGTCATTTGGGTGGGGGGCTTGCAGGCAGGCTGGGTCACCCCATAAGGTACTTACAAGTTTGAGGGGGCATGACTGGGACATGGGTGACTCTGGAGCACATGGAGGAGGTGGTGGGGACAGGGACAGTGGTGGGCTTCAGGCATACATGGGGTAGGCACATGGGCATGAAAGGTAGGAGAAAGGCAGTATTGAGGGTCTCCTGTGACCGAACAGGGTCTAGGGTGTAGTAGTGGGCAGGCCAAATTGGTCAGACTAGATGGGCCTACTGGTCCATTTCTGCTGACAAAATTCTGTTTCTATGGTCGGACAAGGAACACCACCTTAAAATAAACATATTTGTTCATTACTAAAATACTGTAAATGTATTTGTTCATTGTTCGGCTGCTGGATTGGAGGGGTGCGTCTGGGTGTATGAGGGGGCAGTCTGTAAACAGCATGTGGAATACTTGGGGCCTGAGATGTTAAGATCAGCTGATGTTTTGGGGTCTACAGACTGTGAACCATTCTGGGGGACAGGCCTCAATAGAACTAATTGACTTCACAGAATAGTGATTTTTTAACCAGACTGAGTTAGAACCACTGAAGTATATTGCCTGCTATTATATTTTCTGGTCCCTGATAGAGCAGTGCTAGAACTGGACTGTCATGTGCTATTATACAGGTGTTTTGTTTGTCAAAAACTAATTGAAAGAAATTAGTAACAGCATCCCGTCACAAGTACTGTATGTTCAGACTCTTAATTAATTTGTCACTTCATCTGTGGCATGTTGTTTATCAGACTGCACTCCCTACCTCTCACCTCATTGCAGTGGTAGAATCAGCCACTCTAGCGGCAATCTGCAGCATGCATTTGGCCCAGCTCTCTGCATTGCACATAGTTCAAATTTGGCATTTCTCAACCCCCTCCTGCAACAAGTTCTGTGGCACACATAGCATGCCAGATTGTGTGACCCCTTTCCTAGTTGGCATTCCAATCTTTTAACCTGTTATCATTTTTGTACTGTGCATACAGTACATAGTAACTGTAGAACACGCCCATTATTTTTCCTCCAATTTAACCCCATGGGGGGGGTCATCTTGTTTATATGAGAGCCTTAAAAACAGGATGGGACTAGATTTGGCCAATTATGGGAGAGTAGGGTGCTGAAGAAGCAGGAATCCAAAATGTGAATGTGTGTCTTTGAATCATGGGCGACATGCAAATTGCCGTGGTGGGGGAGGGTGAAAAGGAAAAACAGAAAACAAATTTCACCAACTCTTCCCTTACCCACTGTATCCTTAGATAAATTACAAAAAAAATCTAGCTAGCTAGCTGTCTGGCTGTCTGTTTATCTGTCTGTTTATCTGTCTGTCTATCTATCTATCTATCTATCTATCTATCTATCTATCTATCTATCTATCTAGCTATCTAGCTATCTAGCTATCTATCTATTGGGGGGGACTTAACTGAGGAAGTAGAGAAGAGTGTATGTGAAGCTATAGTTCACAGTGCCAGTATAGACACAGTTCTGCTGGCACACCTACAGTTGCTTTACAGCAGCTGCATACAAACTAAAAAACCACACCTCCCCACCAGTAACTCAACTCACCACCACAGCTCCTTTCCCTAAGAACTTAAGCACTTTTGCTGGCACAGTGACTCAGCGGTAGTGCTAATACTACCTGCCACACCAGTGACCTGGATTCAGCAGTGGACTTGGTCAGAGGGTGCAGCTGGGGAGGGAGAGGATTGAGCATCCTAGGCACTGTTCTCCTCTCCTGGAAAAGGGATGCATGCCATCTTGGCCTTTAACTGCATCTAGGTGGAGGTCTGGTAGTAAATGCATGAGTGGCATAGAAGGGAGGGGCAGCAATTCTTTAGTACATTAATGCCTCCACTTACATGCACTTATGTTCCACTGCAGCAAGTGGCTAATGAAAAAATGAAAAGTGTCCAGGTGGGCTTTGTGAAGCTATGCCCATTTTCCTGTGGGCTGCACCTTCACCCAGCCACAAGGCTTCTGGACTGTGTATGGGGGTGGCCTTCCTCCACCTCATTGGAGGGGAATCCATGGGGTAGTGATCCAGTTGCTGGGTGAGGTGAATGTTGGTCAGAGGGAGTGGGAACATGGCCAACTTCTGCCTGGCTGGTCTTGGAAGAAAAAGCTTTAAAAATATACATACTGTACATTCATACATAGTTGCCAGCAGATTAGGCTTAATGGTCTATCGTGTCTGCCCAATGCAGCTCGCTGGTACTGTACAGTTCTTGCTCTACCTCCCCTTATTTCCACCCTCCCTCCTCCCTATTTCCTTTCCTGTTCGTCTGTGGTGCTATATATTTTTTTATATATATTTTATATATATATATATATATATATATATATTTTATATATATGTATGTATATATATATATATACATATATATATATATATATATATATATATATATATATACACACACACATATATATAGGTTGAGTAGCCCTTTTAAGGTTAAATGGTGAAACTTTGCACCTTAATAACTTTGCCACCATTCAACAAATTTTTTGAAGTTTGGCAGGCATGGGGCATTACCATAGATCTTGGGATCTGGTAACTTTTGTACCGGTCAGATATACGGCTGCGGAGTTATTAAGTGATATCCGTGTGCACAATTACTGTTTCTTGTGCATTCTTTTCTCATGACTATCGGTTGCATGGTTTGTGCGATCAGTCTGAAAATTTCAGGGAACATGTGATCGAGGACCCTGATGTGCATTTTGAAGATTTCATGAAAAAATATTGAACGGTTCAAAAGTTATTCAAAAAACAATTTTACCATTATAGTCAAAGCGAAAAGTTAACAAAAAGTTCAACAGTGTCTCAAATGCAGTGTTTAGTGTTGCAGATTACCCCTGTAGTGTCGTGTCAGCCATTGTTTTTTCAGTTAATGGTCACAGAAATGCTTGGCATTTAAATTTGGGATCCTCTAGGGACACAATTATTTTTGTGTTCACATAATCGGACCCTGAGGATGCTAGCCATTTCTTTTTTGGGGGTTAAACACCCCAGAAATATGTTTTTGAAATTTTAGGAAAAAGTAGTGTCTCAAAGTAGTGTCACACTCAGTACACTTTTGTGATTTCATTTGCAAAAGTGTTGTGATTTGCGACACTATTTTGCAACACTATGCCCAAAATAACAGGAATTCTTTGCCACCCTGCTGTAAAACAATGGTTTTGTCTTTTGGACTGAAATTTAGAGGGAAGAAAGCCAACATCCCACAGATGTGCCTTTTGGTGGTTTGTTGGCAAACTATTGCACGGATGGAAAGCTACAGTGCTACGAAGTTGATGCTTTTTCTCATAGACTAACATTGCGGCATCTGCTGCGCCAAATTCATATCTCAGAAGTGGTGTGAGATACGGACTACTCGTCAGAAAAATGCTTTGCCCCCAATGGCAGGCTAAGTACAAAACTAGCCAGGAAAGTCATAATTCATATGAAATTTTAATTTTTTTTTTACGACATGCTGTTCCTGAGATGTAAGCAATTTAGTTTTCCAACTCCTAATTTTCTGCTCTGAGACACATTATTATGCATACATTCTTTGTATGCACTGTGTTTCTCTATGCATCTGTTGGGGAAAACTAGGGTGTGTACTCCAGTTCCTGTTATACGTAACATTTCCACTTGTGTTTCCATACCCGTTTGCGTTAGTGTTCCCATGTATGCCACCGTGTGTGTTATCCTTTGCACTTCTGTTTGCACTTGCGTTTGCATTACTCTTACCATTTGTGTCTACAGTACTGTTTCTGTTTGTCTTTCACTTTGCTTCACTGTGCGTATTACCATTTGTATTTGTGACCTCCCTTCCGTTTGCATTTGTCTTTCATTTTGCGTCATCGTTGTTGTTACCATTGCCATTTGCATTTCCAGTTGTGTTCCTGTGCCCGTACATGTTAAAGTTTGCATTTTCATGCATGCTTTCATTTGCGTTTCTGTTTTCTTTGGCGTTATCATTGCTGTTACCGTTACCATTTGCGTTTCCAATTGCAGTACCATGACCATGCGCATTACAGTTTGCATTTCCGTATGCTCTTGAGTTTGCATTTCTGTTTCTGTTTCCTTTGGCATTATTGTTGCTGTTACTGTTACCATTAGTGTTTACAATTGCGGTACCATGACCGTGCGCATTATGGTTTGTGTTTCCGTACGCGCTTACATTTGTGTTTACGTCTCTGTTTCCTTTGGCGTTATTGTTGCTGTTTCCATTACCGTTTGTGTTTACAATTGTGGTACCCTTTTCCATTTTTTCTGGTGATGCCCCCAGATAGTATCATTATGGGAGCAAATAAAACCCAATTTGGACCCTTTATTGGGTCTACAGGACTATTTTACACTGGATATTTTCCTGTTGTCCTCCATAAAGGTTAAAATCCAGAGATTTCACATATCAATGGTGGTGCTCTCTGTCAAAAAAGTCATTCTCAGGCATTGGAAGGAAAGGTCTGGCCCAACATATCAGGAGTGGATCCATGAGATCTTAGCAAATATACGTACAGAGAAGGCTATTGCTAGCCTTCAAAACAGGTTGCAAAGGTATAAGAATATATGGGATCCCCTTCATACTTTAATTATGGTGGCTATGAAGTAGTGTGTAGCTGAGGTTACCATCTTAATTACTCTTGGTATAGGTAGTTAGTGGGTGATAACAGTGTTAGAATGAACTGCTGTGCCGGGGAGGGAAGGGTTGGGGCAGTATGATTTTATTTGTTTTATGAATCCTATGTCAAGTGCTCATTACTGCATCCTGTAATGTGAAAAATGTGATGAATAAACTTTGAATTGAAAAAAACAATTGTGGTACCTTGACTGTGCGCATAATGCTTTGCGTTTCTGTACACGCTTGCATTCGTGTTTCTGTTTCTGTTTCCTTTGGCGTTATTTTAGCTGTTACTGTTACCATTTGCATTTCCAATTGCAGTACCATGACCATGTGCATTACGGTTTGCTTTTCCATACATGCTTGTGTTTTCCTTTCCATTTCTGTTTCCTTTGGTATTATTTTTGCTGTTACTGTTACCATTTGCATTTGCCATTGCAGTACCACGACCGTGCGCATTATGCTTTACGTTTCCATATGCACTTGCATTTGCCTTTCCATTTCTGTTCCCTTTGGTGTTATTGTTGCTGTAACAATTAACATTTGCGTTCACAATAGGGTACCGTGACCGTGCGTGTTACCAGTTGCATTTCTGTACCTGCTTGTGTCTCTATTTGCTTCACTGTTCACTTTGGCATCACTTTGTGCTTGCGTTTTTATTAACATTTGCATTGCCATTTACATTTGTGTCACCATGTGCGTAATGGTTAGCACATGTGTTTGCTTTGCAGTTACCATTACAATGTCACAAGACATCACATGGTGGAAGCGCGGGACCCACCAGCACCACCACACTCTATTCACTATTTATACTACCCCTTCTCAAAAAGAAGGGAAATTCATGGCAAAAAAATCCATTTAATGCATCAGTTAGGGTTGTTCCACAGCGACAAAAGAGATGAAATTCTGTGTTAGGGTTGAAAGCCCCCCTTGTACCCCCAGCCTGCCCCCAGCCGGCATTGGGTGTGCATTGGGGTTGTCGGTCCTAACTCTCACCCCATTCTCCTATACCTCAGCTTGTTTACACATGTGATGAGGTGAGAGTTAGGGCCGACGACCCCAATGCACACCCCAATGCTGGTTGGGCAGGCAGACTGGAATTTTGTCAGCTCATGAATATATATGTATGTGTATATGTAATAGATAATCCACTCTAGGGTGTGCGGTCATGCTCTGATATACGCACGAGGCTGAAGGCCGAGTGCGTTCAACCACCTAAGGCATGCGTATATCAGAGCGTGACCGCACACCCCAGAGTGGATTATCTATCTTATAAAATGGAAATAAATATTTTTGTGGGAGAGCAAAAAAGTAGTCCCTGTCTGGCATAAGAATAAATAAAAAAAGAGGTTTATATTTCTTTTTATTTTCATTTACTATTCCTAGAATAAAGTTGTCCTCTTTACAGGGAGTAAAATGAGTGGGACCACTTTCACTTTTATCAGTGACATGTAGCATGACCGAGCATGGTCAGAAATGCAGTTACTTTGTTTTTTCACACCGAGGGACTTGCTTTCAGTGTCTGCCTGCATATTTGGTACCATTATTGACCTCACTCGGTCACGCTACATGTCACTGATAAAAGTGAAAGTGGTCCCACTCATTTTACTCCCTGTAAAGAGGACGACTTTATTCTAGGATTAGTAAAGGAAAATAACTAGGAATATAAACCTTTTTTTTTTTTTAGTCAGTCTTAGTTTGAACTTTGGCAGCAATTCATTTACCAGAGGCAGTTGTCATTTATGTTGGTAGCAGTCTGAATGTACCACTTGTATGCATGTGGGTGCCTATGTGTGGTAGATGTGGAATGATCTCACTACTAGTGAGAAGGGTTTGAAGGATAAAAAGTAGTTCAGGCATGCGGTCGTGCTGGGAGGTGTGCAGTCATTGACAAATAATGCACGGTCATGTGATGCATTCTGTCCAATCATGTTAGTGGGATTTCTATGATTTTACCACCCCATTTTATAAATATATATATATATATATATATATATATATATATATATATATATATATATTAGTGGCATGATAGCAGCACCGTAGTTGGGGTTGAGTAGGCACTTTAATGTTAAACCCCAATGTTTGCACATTAATAACTTTGCAACCATTTAACGCATTTGATGATAGATCTCTTGATTTGCCAAGTTGTGTTTTGCTCAGACTTACGGTTTCTGTGCAGCAAAGCACTGAAAAATGTTTTTTTTGACACTTTTGTCACTTTTTTTGCTTATTTGCTCTGCAACCACACCATTTGGTGTTTTGTTCTGCAATTTGGAATGTACAAAGAGTTTGGGTCAAATAACAATAAATCATTGGTTTGGTTAAAAAATAATAATCTGTTCTAAACTTATTTAATTTTTAATGTATGGGTTCTGAGCATGCTCAGTTCACTCCAAGATTTATATGTATGTTTTCGAAAGAGGATTGGGCTCATGGTCTAGGACTTTTTCAGCTCACAAAAGGGGATTTTAAAAATCCTAGACTGTGAGGAAAAATTCCTTGTCCATGAGCCGCCATCTTATTTTCATTTTTTCCCTCAAACAAAATGTTGTTGCTTCCTCCAGGGGTACCTTCTTGTTACAATAAGGTATGAGTTTTGTTCAGGGTGACACCATTTACAAACCTATACCTTTGGTTTGCTTTGATTTGTTAAAAGAATGGTCATTTCAAATTAAAAAATTCTTTGTCCATGACTCGCTTCTGATCCCCTTTCTTGAGTAGTAAAATTTCAGTCCATGAGTCGATCCTCTTTCATTCAGGTAGCAAAATCCTTGACTGTCACTTTGTGACCAGATGACCCTTCTCACAGACAAGATTTGATTGACAGTTAAGGATTTTGCTGCCTCGCAAAAGGGGATTGACTGACAGACTGGGATTTTGTCAGCTCATGAAAGGGGAATTGGGTTTTTGAATTCCCTTTTGTGAGCTGACAAAATCCCAGTCCATGGGCTGACAAAATCCCAGTCCACCAGCAATCCCCTTTCGTGAGTCAAAAAAATTCTTGGCCATCACTTAGGGACCAGATGGCCAAAATTTGACATTCAAGGATTTTTCATGGATGTAGATTTTGACAGCTTGCAAATTGAATTGATTTGACAGTCAAGGATTTGCTACCTCATTTACTACGAACTTTTAAACTTTTAAAAACTTTCCCACTGTATAGTAAATAAACGGTTTGGTCTTTTGACTTGAAATTTGCAGGACATTAAGAGGGTGCCCCAGAGATGTGAATTATGTAATTTAGGTGTTGAAAAGTTAATCAGTTCCATAGATATGCCATCAAAAAGTTTTGATCTTTCCCATAGGATAACATTGTGGCACTCAGAGTGACTTTTAGAACCCGTATCTCCAAAACTAAGCGAGATACAGATTTTTTGCTACTTGCTGCTTAGATCACCATAAGGTGATCTAAACTGTAAAAACAAATTTGGAAACCATAGATTACACCTGCAGTGGAAATTTTTTCCTAAGTTGTAAAATTACTGAGATATTGGCAAATTATTGTCACAAGGGTTCTAATGTACATTTTCTGCATGTTTCAGTGTCCACATCTTGTAAACAATGAGAGATATTGATTTCATTGACTTATCATGTGAGGAGATTTCACTGTCATGATTATAATGACACTTAAGGATTTTTCTAACTGCTATGGTTCCTGAGATATTGGCAAATTAGTGTTACAAGCATTCCTTGCCCTATAGGGCTGCTGTATGGCTCCGTAGCTATGTGTAAGTGGCAATGCAGTGGCCAGGAGAGCCTGCACTCCCACAGACACATATCATTATGCAGAAATAGGTAGCTTTTCAGGCCCCGTGCTCCCACCAACACATGTTATTTACTAGTTATATTACACTTTTTCAAAAATTAAGGAAATTCATTGCAAAAAACTTTATTTAATGCATCAGTTATGATTAAAGTGACAAAAGTGGGGAAATGAGATATTAGGATACAGTTCCTAACCCCCCACCACTGACCTCCCATCCTCCACAGACTGACAGATGTGCCATGGGGTTGTGAGGCCTAATCCTCACCCCATTCTCCTTTACTGCAGCATGTCAACCAGTTTACACATGGAATGGGGTGGGAGTTAGGCTTTGTGATACCTTGGCACACCCCAGTGTCTGTTGGTCTGTGGAGGATGGGGTGGGGGTGGCAGAGATACACCTCCCCTTTTTTCCCTTGTCAGAACACATTCCCTTGACCGATTCCCTTCTTCTTTTTTTAAAGTCTACTGCAGTAGCATTGCTAAAACCCTTTTTAAGGTATCTCTTGACCTATTTCACTTCTACAACTATGAAGTGGTGGCCTCCCCTCAATCTCTTATATAAAATCTTTACCTTGCTGTTTATATCCTTTTCTGTGTCCTTGATGAAATGTTTTTTTTTTTATGCCTTATACCTCTGAAGGGCAGACATATTGTACCCGTGGGTATCCCTTTATGCTTGTAGGAAAAAAAAAGTAGAGAAATGCCAGAATACAGGGAAGCCTGTATAAAATGTTGCTTTGTAGGAAAAATGTGGTGTTAGAAATAGAAAGACCCATTAATGTTAAAAAGAAACATAGAGACACCTCACAACTGTTAAAATAAACATTACTGCGAGTGTGTACAAGCCAGAAGATTTCCTGCTAAATAAAAAGGGTATCCTCGGAGTTGTACAAGCGGTCCATTTAAGCAATGCTGCCCGCTACTGAATGCATCTCGTAGTTGTTTAAAATAAAGAATACAACCAGCGAGTGTGCAAAGAGAATGAGCGGTTACACTAAAAAGAGTGTTTTTGGTCCCACTGGGTAGAAAATGGGCAAAACTCTTCCGGTACATGAAATTAGGGTAGAGGTGGTTTAAATTAGGATCAGTCCTGTACCGGCACGGAGGGAATAGACAGCTGTTTCAGGAACCATTATGGGAAACAGACACTTTATAAAAAAAAAATGAGTTAAGGTTACTATTTAGGCCCAATTGATATGCAGAGCTGCTAGCTTAGTATAAATATGGGTCTCACCTACTGAAAGACTTGTTTAAAATGTAGAGTCATAAAACATAAATGCCCTGAAAGCTTAAGGGCTTTTCTTGAAATAAAGAGTTATTCTAGTAAAGAGATTATGTAGTGCCTCTTACCTGAAAGACTGCAATATGGGACTGTATCTTAGGGGAAATCAGGGCCAAACTGAGGCTCATTTCAATACCCTGTGGCGGTCATGGACAGTTCATAATACTGTCCAGGGGGCATAGCCATGACACCCAGAGGACCATTAAGTATTTTACAGGATAAAAACATAATATCTAAATCTTCCTGAAGGTAATTGTAATGTATTTTTATTACTTCAACCCTCTAGTATAGGTTGATCTGCCTGATCCACCAATTCTATGTATTAGAATAGAGATATGGCTATATCACTGTATAAATAAAATTTTACCATACCATACCATACCATATAAATGTTTTGTAGAATAGGTGTGGATCAGCTGATCATATGACATTACTGCAGAGTGGTATATTTTGGTTTTAGTTGTTTAACCAGGAGTAGCACACTAAGCTGAAGCTTTTTTACAGATGCAACCTGGGAGCACAGGGAAGTTAAATGACTTGCTCAGGGTCACACAGTATGCGAGTGGAAGCTGTGGGATTCAAACCCAGGTCTGGTCTGATGGATGTCACCAGATCTGCAGCTCAGAGCTTTAAAACACTGCGCTATATTGCCTCTATATTCCCTCTGTGACTGTAGCAAGACAGATGAGTCTTAAGTAGCAGTAGGGAATGTTCTGATGCCTATTAGCACAGGAGATAGAGAACACACTGAAGTTTTTAAAGTGTAATCTTCCACTCTGTGGTAACACAACTGAGGTCTGGGAGTTGTGTTAGAGTTGCATAGCTTTAATTTGAGTTATTGAGTCAATTTATTTTGTTTATTTTGTAAATTCAAGTTTATTTTCTTTCTTTATTATTTTGATATTGCTGTATCTCCTAGCTTGGAAGTGCCTCTTGGCAATAAAAATACACACTAACTTGCTAGTGTGTTTTAAATTTGATTCATCTTGACTTGTTGTTTCCCACTACACTTCCACAGTGGGGTGGTGGTGGGTTAGGGGCTGTACCTAACATCACATTTCCCCACTTTTGTCACTTTAACCAAAACTGATGCATTAAACAAAGTTTTTGCAATGACTATATATATATATATATATATATATATATATATATATATATATATACTGTATATATATATATATACATATATATATATTTATGACAAAACTCTGTTTAATGCATCGTTAGGTTATTCTACAGTGACAAAAGAAAGGAAGTTCAGTGTTAGGGTTCCACTCTTACACTCCCACACCCACCCCACCTGCACCAACAGGCATCGGGGTGTGCGTTGCGGTCATCTGCCCAAACTCACACCCCATTCCATGTGTAAATAAAGTGAGGTGGTGCAGTATGGGAGAATGGGATGGGAGTTAGGACCGATGACCCCAATGTACACCCCGATGCCTGTTGGTGGGGTGGGGTGGACATGGGATGCATGGGGTGGCAACCCTAACACCGAATTTCCTTGTTTTGTCACTGTGGAACAACCCTAACTGATGCATTAAAGAGAGTATTTTGCCATGAATTTCCCTTCTTTTTAAGAATGTGTACTATAAATTATGAATGTAATGTGGTACATCCATGGAAATGCAAATGGTAATGAAAATGGTAACAAAAATGCAAAAAGTAACACCAACGCAAACAGAAACACAAACACAAACAGTAATGCCAACTATGATGCAGAAGGAAAAAGTAATGCACTCGACAATGCAAAAGCCACCGAAAATGCAAACGCTTAGGCCAACAGAAACACAAACGCAATTGGTAATGAACTTGCAAATGATAATGGTAATGCAATTGAAAATGCAAAAGGTTATGGTAACACCAGTGATGGCGTCAAAGGTAACACAGATGCAAATGTAAAGCCAAACACAAGCGTGTATGCAGATGCAAATGGTAACACACATGGTGAAGCAAAAATAAATGCAAACAAAAACAGTAAAGGAAATGCAAATGGTAACAGTAATGCAAATGCAAGTGCAAACACAAACACAAATGGTAACTCACATGGTGACGGAAACGCTAATGCAAATGGTTATGGAAACACAATGGGTAACAGTAATGCATGCGCAAATGCAAATGCAAAGGGTAATGTACAAGGTGATGCAAAGTAAACACAAACAAAAATAGTAACTGAAAAGCAAATGGTAACAGTAATGCAAGTGCAAATGCAAAGGGTAACGCACATGGTGATGTAAATGGAAATGCTAACGTAAATGGTAATGGAAACAAAAGTGGAAACGCTAAAGGTAACAGTAATGCAAATGCACAACCTTTTTTCCCAAAAAAGTGCATTCAAAAGCACAGTGAGTACAAAGAATGTTTGCATAATAATGGCCCTCGGAGCTGAAAATCAGCTCTTGAAATACTAAATTCCTTGTATCTCAGGAACCGTACAACGTAGAAAAACATTTAAAATCTCATATTATTTATGACTTTCTGGGCTAGTTTTGCACTTAGCCCCTAGTGGGGGATTAAGCATTCTTCTGGTGAAAAGTCCATATCTCGAACTGTTTTCAAGATACGGGCCCTGAAAGGTGTGGCGGATGCAGTAATGTTAGCCTATGGGAAAAATTGTCAACTATGGAGTCCCAAAACTTTGCAGCCCTCTAATATTTTGTCACCAAACCACCAAATAACATATCGGAGGGATCTTGGCTTTCTTTCCTCCAAATTTCAGCCCCAAAGACTAAACTATTCTTTTGCAGCAGGGTGGCAAAGATTCCCTATTTTTTTGGCCATAGTGTTGCAAAGTAGTGTTGCAAATCATGACACTTTCACAAATAAAATCACAAAAATGTTGCATATGGGATACTACTTTGTGACACTACTTTTTACAAAAATTTAAAAAACATATTTCTGGGGAGTTTTACCCGGAAAAAAGACATGTCTAGCATACTCAGGGCTCGACTAGGTGAACACAACAAGAATTGTGTCCCTAGAGGGTACCAAATTTAAATGCCAAGTATTTCTGTGACCACCAACTGAAAACATGATGGTGGATTTGTGTCACTACAAGGGTCATTTGCGACCCAAAACTGCATTTGCAACACTTTCACATATTTTGTGAACTTTTCTCTTTGACTATAATGGGAAACTTGTTTTTTGAATAACTTTTGAACCGTTTAATATTTTTTTTCATGAAATCTCTGAAAGGCAACTCAGAGACCATGGTTGCATGTTCCCTGAAGGTTTTGGACTGGTCATGCAGACCATGTAACCTGTAGGTGCACGCAAAGTATGCACAAAAATGCATAATTTGTGCATTTTCTGGTGCTCTGTAGCTTTGCAACTGTACATCCAACCATAACATGACTTGGCATGTCCAGAGCTCTATCGTACCAGACTGTGCATGTCAAATTTCAGGCAAATTCCACATACAGTGGCAAAGTTATTAAGCTGCCAAATTTCAGATTTAACCTTAAATGGGGTACTCAACCCTAACTATAGTGGCACTACCATGCCATTATAATATATATGTGTATATATATATATATATATATAGCAAAATCAGCATCATTTGGTTAAAGATAAAGACAGGAAATTAAATACTTTAGAGTTGCCTCCCCTGGACCAGCACATCATCCCAAGACTGGCAGCTGACGAGGTGTGTCACTGAGGTTGTGAGGCATAAATGTCACCCCATTCCATCTGAAATTACATTCACAAGCCACAGTAAATAATAATGGGGTGACATTTAGTCCTCACAACCCCAATGTCACACCCCATCAGCTGTCAATCTTGGGATGATTGGAGGTTCCGGAGGAGGGGCAACTCTAAAGATTTTTCATTTCCTGACTTTTTATGCTTTAACCCTAAATGAGGCATTAATGCAGTTTTTTGCATAGAATTTCCTTACTTTTTGAAAAAGAATAAAAAACTAAAAACTTGCACAAGTTGGTGGTAGCGCAGGCCCTTCAGGCTTTGCGCTCCTACCAACTTGCAGAACTTGGTGGGATCATGAGCCCTTTAGGCCATGCACTACCATCAACCTGCGGAAGGTGGTAGAAGCATGGGACATTTAGGCCCTACACTCCCACTAACTTGTAGATGTGTGTGTACCATCAACACCCTCCAAATTTCAATGTAAAACACCAAACCGTGTCCAAGATATAACATGTTAAAGTTTGAGATTTTCAGTTGTCAGAGATGCAAAATTCTGTACCTGTTAATGTTCTATAGGCCCAATGACTGAAAACTACATCTATGACACTAAGGCTATATACCCTATCAATTCCAAATCACCAGCACAATGCAAAACACTATCCGCAACACATAAATTGCATCACGCAATATTGTTGCAAAATAAATCTTCTCTCTGACATATAAACACCATAATTCACATCTACAGGACCTGCTGAGAACACCATCCAAATGTCAATGCAAAAGACCAAACCATGTCCGAGATATAACATGTTCAAGTTTGACATTTTCATTTCATCAGAGTTGTAGAATTCTGCACCTGTTAACATTTTACAGGCACAATGACTGAAAACTACATCCATGACACTTAGGATGGTACCCTATCATCCATGACACTAAGGATGGTACCCTATCAATTTCAAGCCACCAGGACAATGCAAAACACTCTCCGCAATATGTAAATTGCATCACACAATATCTCTGCAAAAAAAGTTTCTCTGAACACACATATACACTGTAATTCACATCTACAGATCATGCCAAGAACACCCTCCAAATTTCAAGTAAAAAGACCAAACCATTCCCGACATATTTAAACTTAAATGTTGGTGAGATTGCCCTATCTAATGCACTATAAAATGTGGCCATCTTGTCCCTCTCTTGCAATCAAAGATAGCGATCAAAGAATCTCAGGATCAAAGAATTTGTAGGCTCGTGATCAAACAATTTGCAGGCTCACAATCAAAGAATAAAAAATCCTGTAACTCGAGACTTAGGCAGAATTACATGGAACCACTACCATGCCTTGATAGAATGAAATCCCCTGAATAGAACCCTCCCTCATTTGTATTTCTAAGCCACACCTGGGCTGAGAAACTTGAATTTTTAAAAGGGCCATCTCGTCCCTCACTCGCAATGCAAGATCACGATCAAAGAATCTCACGATCAAAGAATTTGCAGGCTAACGATCAAAGATTGTTAGCAAGCCATGATCATAGAATGTAAAACCTTATAACTCTATTGTTTGACCATTTTAAACAAAACCAAAGGTGTGGCTTGATAGATCGAAGCACCCTGAGTAAAACCCATATATGTTTTACTTCAGGAGTGACCCCAGAGCTGAGATATTTGATTTTTTACGATCGGAATTTAAAAACAAGATGGCAGACCTCACGATCAAAGAATTCTTTCGGACAAAGATTCTTGAACTGCGAGGCTGCAAATTCTTAGACTGCCAGGTGAGACTAGATGGCCAGAACCCCATTCTTTGTTTGCAAAACAACCACATACATTTTCCCATTGACTTATAATGGGAAATTAAAAGTGCTATACCTTTTGAATGCCTCAATATTTTTTTCACCAAATGAAAAGTGACATATTCGGGCAGCCAAGCTCTTTCAGATGAGCCATCTTGCAGAGTGGCATGCCACACAATGGCCATGCAGGGCTACAGACAAAATCCCCAAAACTGCCTCCAAAACTGGATAATTTTGCATTTTTCAGCATTTTTGTACACAAAGACCATAAGTCCAACAGAAACAAAAGTTGGCAGATCAAGAGATCTACCATTCCCCACTACTCATACCAAATTTCAGGCAAATCCTTTGAATGGGTCAGAAGTTATTAATGCACAACATTTTGACTTTAACTTAGAAGTGCCTTCATAACTCTAAATATAGTGGTGTGACCGCACACTATAATATATATATATATATATATATATATATATATATATATATATATATATAAGTCAAAAACTCCATTTAATGAATCAGTTAGGGTTGTTCCCCATTGACAAAAGTGAGGAAATTTGGTGTTGGGGTTGAAACCCTCCTGGACCCCCAGCCCACCCTCCACAACTGGCATTGGTGTGAGCATTGGGGTCATCAGCTCTAACTCTCACCCCATCACATGTGTAAAGAAGCAGAGGTATAGGAGAATGGGGTGAGAGTTAGGACCAATGACCCCAACACGCACCCTGATGCCGGTTGGGGGGTGGGGGGTCCAAGGGGGGTTTTCAACCCTAACACCGAATTTCCTCACTTTTGTCACTGTGGAACAACCCTAACTGATGCCGACACTGTCTATGTATCTATTTATCTATGCATTAAATGGAGTTTTTTGCCTCTAATTTCCCTTCTTTTTGTGAATGGTGGGTAGGTAACTGGCTGGGCGGCAGGACACAGAGGTGGTGGTAAATGGCTGTCACTCCACAGAGGGAAGACTGACCAGTGGGGTACCACAGGGATCAGTGCTGGGACCGTTCCTATTCAACATCTTCATCAGTGACATTGCGCAGGACCTAGAAGGCAGAATTTCACTGTTCACTGATGACACAAAACTCTGTAACAGAGTAGACACACCAGAGGGTGTAAACAGAATGATAAGGGACCTGCAGAAACTTGAAGAATGGTCAGGGATTTGGCAGTTGAAATTCAATGCAAAGAAGTGCAAGATAATGCATATGGGACACAGAAACCCCTGGCACAATATATCAGTTGGGGAGTGAGGATATAGCATGCACCAAGCAGGAAAGGGATCTTGGGGTTATCATCTCTGATGACCTCAACATAGGGAAACAGTGTGACAAGGCAGCAGGTAAAGCAAATAGGATACTGGGATGCATAGGCAGGGGCATCACCAGCAGGAAAAGGGAGGTCATGATTCCACTATACAAGACACTAGCGAGGCCCCACCTGGAGTATAGTGTACAGTTCTGGAGGCCTTACCTACTTAAGGACATAGACAGGGTAGAGAAGGTTCACAGGAGGGCAACAAAGATGGCACATGGATTGCATTACAAGTCCTATGAAGACAGGTTGAAGGAATTGAATCTGTACTCCCTGGAGGAGAGGAGGGAGAGAGGGGGCATGATAGAGACATACAAGTATCTTACAGAGAGGAACAGGGTGCAAGAATACACTATTTTTAAGCAAAAAAGATGTTCCAGGACTAGAGGGCATGGGATGAGGTTGGAGGGAGGACAATTCAGAGGAAATGTGTGGAAGAATTTCTTCACGGAATGGGTGGTGGACAAGTGGAACACCCTCCCTGCCTGAGGAAGTGGTGGGGGCTGAAACAATCATGGGATTTAAGAATGCATGGGATAGACATAAAGGAATTCTGGAGGTCAGGGGTAACGGCAACAGAGTTCTAGGAAAACATAAACTGAAGTTACAAACTCAAATGGACAGACTAGGTGGGCCATAGGCACTTACCTGCTGACACTGTCTATGTACCTATGTATTAAATGGAGTTTTTTGCCTCTAATTTCCCTTCTTTTTGGGAATGATAATGGCAAATAGTGAAAGTAATGCAGCAGCGGGAGCGCGGACCCCATGCTTCCACCACATGATGTCTTGTGACATAGTAACAGGAACAGCAAAACAAACAAAAGTGCCAACAGTGGTGCACATGGTAATGGAAACGTAAATAGTAAAGGAAACATTAATAGAAACGTAAGCGCAAAGTGACGCCAAAGCGAACAGTGACACAAACGGACATTGAAGTGCATATAAAGACACAACTGGTAATGCGAACAGTGATGGCAGTGGTATTTTGAATGGAAATGTTAAGTGTCACAGCAAAAAGAATGTGAAAGGGAACAGAAACAGAAATGAGAACATAAGCACACACATAAACGCAAACCGTAACGTGCACAGCCACGGTACCACAATAGTAAATGCAAATGGTAAAGTTAACACGAAGAATAATGCCAAAGGAAACAGAAATGGAAACGGGAAAGGAGGTGCTTACGGAAATGCAAACTGTAGCGTGCATGGCCATGAAATCACAATTGTTAACGCAAATGGTAATGGTTACAGCAACAATAACGCCAAAGGAAAGCAAAATGTAAATGCACGCATGTACAGAAATGCAAACCTTTATGTGCACGGTCATGGTACTGCAATTGTAAATGCAAATGGTAACAGTAACAGCAAAAATAATGCCAAAGGAAACAGAAATGCAAGCACGTATGAAAATGAAAAACATAATGCACGTGGATGGTACCGCAATTGCAAATGAAACTGGTAATGGTAACAGCAACAATAATGCCAAACGACACAGAAACGTAAGCGAAAACGCAAACCGTAATGCACACGGTGGCATAGATGGCAATGGTGCCACAAACAGTAATGGAAACACAACTGGAAATGCTAACTGGGACAGTAACAAAAGGGCACACCCTTCTTTTCCTCAAAAAATGAATTGGAAAACACAGTGAAAACAAAGAATGTATACATAACAATGGGCCTCAGAGCAGAAAATGAGGACTTGGAATAATAAATTGCTTATATCTCAGGAACTGTACGACGTGGAAAAAAATTTAAATTTCATATGAATTATGACTTTCCTGGCTAGTTTGTACTTAGCCTCTAGTAGGGAGCTAAGCATTTTTGCACGAAAAGTCTGTATCTCGCACCGTTTCCGAGATACAGGTCCCGAAAGGTGCGATGGGCACCGTAATGTTATCCAATGGGAAAAAGTGTTAACTTCGGAGTGCCGTCACTATGCCGCCCTGTAATATTTTTTCACCAAACCACAAAAAGGCACATCAGTGGGATGTTGGCTTTCCTCCCTCCCAATTTCAGCCCAAAAGACAAAACTGTTATTTTGCAACAGGGCGGCAAAGGATTCCTATAATGCGGCAGACTCCGTAATATTATCCTATGGGAAAAAGCATCAACTTTGGAGTGCCATACCTTTGCCACCCTGTAACATGTTTTCACCAAAACACTGAAAGGCACATCTGTGCGATGTTGGCTGCTTTCCCTCCAATTTTCAGTCCAAAAGACCAAACCATTCTTTTGCAGCAGGGTGGCAAAGAATTGCTGTCATTTTGCCATAGCCTGGAAAAGTAGTGTCACAATTTGCAAAAGTTTTCACAAAAATTTGTGACACTTTTGTGAGTACAACACTACTTTACGAAAGTACTTTTTCCAGAAACTTGAAAAACATATTTCTAGGGTGTTTAACCTCAAAATAAAGACATACCTAGCATTCTCAGGGTCCGACTAGGTAAACACAAAAATAATTGTGTTGCTAGAGGGTTCCAAATTTAAATGGCAAGCATTTTTCTGATCACCAACTGAAAACAAAATGGTGGATTTGCGAAAGTAAAAGGGCCATTTGAGAAAGTAAAAACTGCATTTGCGAAAGTGTTGAACTTTTTGTTAACTTTTCCCATTGACTTATAATGGGAACTTGTTTTTTGAATAACTTTTGAAACATTCAATATTTTTTCACGAAATCTTAAAAAGGCACATTGCAAGGCAAATATGCAATAAAGAAGGCTAAAAAAGATTTAGAATATAATCTAGTTAGCAATCAGGGTGACAACACAAAAAAAGTTATTCAATTATATTGGTTCTTTAAAATCTACAACTAACACAGTTGGCCCACTAAAAATAGATGATGAGATAATAAGTGATGAACAACTTATGGCAAATAAATTCAATCAATATTTTGCTAGCATATTCAAAAGAAAAGGATATATTTTTAAATGCAAATTGCACTCTGTTAGATCCTGTGGTTAAATTCACTGTTACCGAAACTTACTCCATTATTAATTCATGTAAATCTTCTACGTCTGTTGGACCTGATAACATCCCTTCAATATTTTTGAAAAATGTTTCATGTGAATTAGCTGGCATATTGACATTCCTTTTTAATGAATCCATAGCTAAGGATATTGTCATTAAGGAGTGGAAAGATGCTTTAGTCATTCCTATACATAAGAGTGGTTCAAAGCAAGAGCTAAAACACTACAGGCCTATAAGCCTGACTTCCTCCGTATGTAAAATAATGGAAACATTAATATCTAATAAGATTAACTCCCATATTGCGGAGAAAGGGCAATCAGATATTTTACAGTACGGTTTTCAACCTGGTAGATCATGTCATACTAACCTAATAAACTTATTTGAGCCAGTAAGTGATGCCCTGGACAAAGGTCTTCCGGTGGATGTCATTTATCTAGACTTTGAAAAGACTTTTGACTCTGTATCGCACAAAGTTTTAAACGAAAGTTTTAAAAAAATGGAGCTTAATAAATATATTATTGTCTGGATTTTGCAATGGTTAACAGATAGAAGACAACAGGTGACACTACGTGGGTATACATCTACATTGACTGAGGTCACGAGTGGTGTACCACAGGGTTCAGTCCTGGGTCCAATTGTGTTCAATATCTTAATAGCTAGTATGAACACTAGGGATGGAGTATGGCTAACATAGTACGCAGATGATGCTAAATTGGGTGGAATTGTCAATAATATGAAATCTATTTCAAAATTACAGGATAATTTGAATTTAATCTCAGACTGGGCCACTATACTCAAACTGAACTTTAGTTATACTAAATGTAAAGTTATGCATTTTGGGCAAAACAATATGTGTGTCAATTATTCTATTAATAATCAACTCTTAAGTAAAACTAGTTCTGAAAAGGATTTAGGTGCCATTATCTCAAATAATTAAAAATTTTCCAAACATTTAAATATTACAGTTAAAAAATGTACCCGATTGACTAACTGTATATTAAAAAATATAAAAAGTAGGGAGTCAACTATATTACTCCCTTTGTTTACCAGCATTGTTAGGTCTAACTTTGACTACTGTTCCTCATTTAGTGCTCCAATCTTAATTCATGACAGATTATCTAGAGAAAGAATTCAAAGGAGATTTACCAAGCATATTACTGGCATGTGTTCTTTATCTTATAATGAAAGATTAAAAAAGTTACATCTTTATAGTATGGAATATCGGTCCTTGAGAGGAGACCTTTGTCTGCTCTTTAGAGCCATGAAGGATGAACTCCTGTTTGAAACTATTTATCTGACTTGGAATCCAACTTCTTGTCATACTAGATCACATAATTTAAAACTGAGAGCTATTACAAATAGAACATCAAAGAGAAATACATTTTTTACACAGAGGATAATCCCGATATGGAATTCACTTCCAGATGATGTTGTGCATTGTGATAATTTAACACAGTTTAAATCTAAGCTAGATTTGTACATGAATGGCTTAAAATATGTAGTCCACCTAGCTTAGGTGGTATGATCAAATTGGGCATGTCTTTCGATCACGTAATATACCTATGAAGCTATGAACCTATAATATTCTCTTTGGGGGGGTCCACTAGACTACTAGGGATAGAAGCATGGTTATGTAGATTACCATGATGGGAAAGGGGCCGCTAGACTACCAGGGATTATTAAAATAACTATTTGTGTATTCAGATGGGGGAGAGCTTAGCCCCTTGAGCAAAACGCACACTTAAATAACATAATAGGACACCCCTGGGCTACAAAAATTTAATCTTAAATCTGGCCATCTTGTCCCTCACTCTTTGTTCACGAGCAAGCAATTTCGTTGACCACAACTCTGCAAATTCTTTGATCGCGAGATTGTTAGATCGCGATCGTGTGTCGCGAGCGAGGGACAAGATGGCCAGATACAAAATCAATTTTCTCAGCTCAGGTGTGTCCTAGGAAGACAAATGAGGGTGGGTTTTACTCAGGTGGCTTCATTCTGGTGAACCATGGTGGTGGTTTACTGCAATTATGTGAAGTTTGTGAATTACCCAACTTTTTATTCTTTGGTCATGACCCTGCAAATTCTTTGATCGTGAGCCTGCAAATTATTTGATCATGAGATTCTTTGATTGCAATTGTGCATCGTGAGCAAGGGACAAGATGGCCCAAATTAAAATTCAATTTTCGCAGCCCAGGGGTGTCCTAAGATGTCAGCTGAGGGTGGGTTTTACTCAGGGGGCTTCGTTCTGTCGAACCATGGTGGTGGTTTACCACAATTCTTTAAATTTTTGGATTTATAAAGCTTTTAAATCTTTGTCCATGAGCCTACAAATTCTTTGATCATGAGCCTACAAATTCTTTGATTGCCATCTTTGATAGCGAGGGAAGGACAAGATGGCCAGATTTTTTATAATGGAATAGATAAGGAAATTTTAGTAATCTTTGATATTGAATATCTTGGAAACAGTTTGGCCTTTGGACTTCAAATTTGGAGGGAAGAAAAGCAACATCCCACCGATCTGCCTTTTGGTGCTTTGGTCAAAAATAGTACAGGGCAGCAAAGTTATGGCAGTATGAAGTTGGCACTTTTCACCATAGGATAACATTATGGCATCGGCTGCACTACAGAAATTATTTTCCACCCTGCTGCAAAATAACGGTTTTGTCGTTTGGGCTGAAATTTGGAGAGAATAATGACATCATCCCACAAATGTGCCTTTTGGTTGTTTGTTGAAAAAATATTACAGGGTGGCACAGTGATGTCACTACAAAGTTGATGCTTTTTGCCATAGGATAACATTATGGCATCTGTCGTGTTTTTCAGGGCCTGTATCTCGGGAATGGTGCAAGATACGGACTTTTTGTCACAAAAATGCTTAGCCCCCCACTAGCGGGCTGGTACAAAACTAGCCAGGAAAGTCATAATTCATATGAAATTTTACTTTTTTTTTCCATGTCATATGGTTCCTGAGATATAAGCAATTTAGTTTTCCAAGTCCTACTTTTCTGCTCTGTGGTCAATTATTATGCATACATTCTTTGTTTTCACTATGTTTTTTCAATACACTTTTTGGTGAAAAGAAGGTTGTGCCCTTTCTTTACTGTGCTAGTTAACGTTTCCAGTTGCACTTCCATTAATGTTCGCATCACCGTTCCCGTCTACTCCACTGTGAGTGTTACACTTTGTGTTTCCATTTGCATTTGCATTTCCATCTTGTTTGGCATTATTGTTGTTGTTACCATTACCATTTGCATTTGCAATTACAGTACCATGCCCCTGAGTGTTATGGTTTGCATTTTCATACACTCTTGCATTTCTGTTTCTCTTGGCTTTATTGTTGCTGTTACTGTTACCATTTACATTTACAATTGTGGTACCATGACCATGTGTGTGATGGTTTGCGTTTCTGTATGCGTTTGCATTTCTGTTTCTGTTGGCTTTATTGTTGCTGTTACCATTACCATTTGCATTTACAATTGTGGTTATGTGACTGTGCGCATGATGGCTTGCATTTTCATACACACTTGCGTTTCTGTTTACTTTGGCATTATTGTTGCTGTTACTGTTACCATTTGTGCTTACAATTGCAGTACTGTAAACATGCGTGTTACCAGT
The DNA here is from genome assembly GCA_016271365.2 of Neoceratodus forsteri. Classification (NCBI taxonomy): domain Eukaryota; kingdom Metazoa; phylum Chordata; order Ceratodontiformes; family Ceratodontidae; genus Neoceratodus; species Neoceratodus forsteri. The sequence continues at coordinate 50,827,413 of CM028137.1, forward strand.
TGCGTTCTGAACACACCTCTGTTTCTGTCTCCTTTTACGTGACTGTTTGCTTTGTGCTTGAATTTTTATTACTGCTTGTTTTACCATTTACGTTTGCATCATCATGTGCATAACCCTTTGTGCTTGTGTTTGCATTGCACTTACTGTTACTATAGTCACTTCGGGCCCCATGCTCCCAACAGCTTGCGCAACTTTCTACTTTTCTATTCTTTCTTAAAATGTATGGAAATTCTATGCAAAAAACATTGTTAATGCATCAGTTTGGGTTCTTCTATAGTGACAAATGTGAGGAAATTTGACATTAGGGTTCCCTTACCCCACCTCACTGCTCACAGCAACAGGCATCGGAGTGTGCGTTAGTCATTGGTCCCAACTCTCACCCCATTCTCCTACACTGCACCACCTCAGCTTGTTTACACATGGGATGGGGGGAGAGTTAGAACTGATGACCCCAACATACACCCAGATGCCTGTTACTGTGGGTAGGGTAGGGGTGGGTACAAGGGTGAGAACCCTAATGTCAGATTTCCTCACCTTTGCCACTTGTCACTGTAGAAGAACCCTAACTGATGCATTAACAAAGTTTTTTGCATAGAATATTATGGTAGCATGGTAGTGCTACCATAGTTAGGGTTGAGGAGCCATTTCTATGTTAAACCCCAAATTTTGCACCTTAATAACTTTGCAACCATTTGACGGATTTGCCTGAAATTTGGAATACATGATTAAGAACCATAGGCCTTGGGATCTGCCAAGTTTTGTACCAGTCAGATATACAGCTGTGGAGTTATTAAGCATGATATGCGCGTGTGTTTATGCTTTTTCTGGAATTCTACGGTCTCGCCTACAGGTCACACGGTTTGTGTGACCTGCCCAAAATCTTCAAGGAATGTGTGGCTGGGGTCCCCAATATGCCTTTTGAAGATTTGGTGAAAAAATATTACACGGTTCAAAAGTTATTCAAAAAACAATTTCCCATTATAAGTCAATGGGAAAAGTTAACAGAATGTTCGACAGTGTTGCAAATGCATTTTTACTTTCTCAAATGGCCCTCTTACTTTCTCAAATTCCCCATCTTGTTTTCAGTTAGTGATCAGAAAAATGCTTGGAATTTAAATTTGGGACCCTCTAGCAACCTAATTCTTTTTGTATTCACCTAGTCAGACCCTGAGGATGCTAGTCATGTCTTTATTTTGGGGTAAAACACCCCAGAAATATGTTTTTCAAATTTCTGGAATAAGCACTTTCACAAATTACTTTCATGCTCACAAAAGTGTCACAAATTTTTGCGAAAGCTTTCGCAAATTGCGACAGTACTTTTCTAGTCTGTGGGGAAATGACAGCAATTCTTTGGCACTGCGCTACAAAAGAACGGTTTGGAGTTTGGGGATGAAATTTGGAGGGAACGCAGCCAACATCTCACAGATGTGCCTTTCAGTGTTGTGTTGAAAAAATATTACATGGTAGCAAAGTTACAGCACTCCAAAGTTGACAGTTTTTCCCATAGGATAACATTACGGCACGCGACGCATTACAGGAATCCTTTGGCACCCTGCTGCAAAATAATGGTTTGGTCTTTTTTCCTGAAATTTGGAGGAAAGACAGCCAACAGCCCACAGATGTGCCTTTCATTGGTTTGGTGAAAATATATTACAGGGAGGCAAAGTTATGGTGCTCCGAACTTCTCTTTTTTCCCATAGGATATCATTACGGCGTTTGCTGCGCCTTTCAGGGCCTGTATCTCGGAAACAGTGCGAGATACGGACTTTTCATTGGAAAATGCTAGCCAGGACAGTCATAAATCATATGACTTTTACATTTTTTTCTACATCGGACGGTTCCTGAGATATAACCTATTTAGTATTCCAAGTCCTCATTTTCTGCTTCGATATCCATTATTATGCATACATTCTTTGTACTTACTGTCTTTCTCTATGCAGGTTTTGGGGAAAACCAGCCTGTGCGCTTACATTACTGTTACCGTTGCCCTTTCCGCTTGTGGTTCCATACCCGTTTCACTTACCATTGACGTCTACGCCACCATGTGAGTTATCTTTTGCGTTTTGCTTTGCGCTCGTGTTTCTGTTATTTTTTGCCATTTGTGTCTACAGTACTGTTTCTCTTTCTGTTTCACTTTGCATCACCATGCCCATTGACATTTCCATTTGCAGGCACTATGTTACTATGTGACAACACATTACGTGGCAGACTGTTCCCATCTACGCCACCTTGTGCGTTACCCCTTCTGTTCTCATTCGCGCTTGCGTAACCATGTGCACCACTGTTAGCACTTCTGTTTGCATTGCTGTTCCTGTTACTATGCCACAAGACATCACGTGGCAGGAGCACGGGCCCAGAGGCCCACACTCCCTTCGCTGCATTACATTCACTATTTCTCGCTATCATTCTCAAAAGAAGGAAATTAGAGGCAAAAACTCCATTTAATGCATTAGTTAGGTTGCTCCACAGCCAAAAGGTGAGGAAATTGGTGTTAGGGTTGAAACCCTTGACCCCTGCCCACCCCCCAACCAGCATTGGGGTGTATTGGGGTCGTTGGTCCCACCTCACCCATTCTCCAATACTTCTGTGGCTTTATACATGTGAGGGGTGAGAGTTAGCTAATGACCCCAATGCACACCCCAATGCCGTTGGGGGAGGCAGGTTCAAGGGGGTTTTCAACCAACACCGAATTTCCTCACTTTTGTTGCTGTGGAACAACCCAACTGATGCATTAAATGGATTTTTTGCCTCTAATATATATATATATGATCTAGATATATATATATATATATATATATCTAGATCTATATATATATATATATATTGAGAAAACAACTCCATTTAATGCATCAGTTAGGAGTTGTTCCACAGTGACAAAGTGAGGAAATTAGATGTTAGGTTGAAGCCCTTTGCACCCTTCCAGCCCACCTCGAATAATAAGAGCATTGGGGTCATCAGCCCTAAGTGTCACCCCATCATGTGGAAAGAAGCTGAGGAATAGAGAATGGGGTGACAGTTAGGACCGATGACCCTAATGCACACCCCAATTCCATTTGGGGGGTGGGTTGAGGCAAAAGGGGTTTCAACCTTAACATCGAATTCCTCGCTTTTTCGCTGTGGACAACCCTAACTGATGCATTAAATGGAGTTTTTGCCTCTAATTTCCCTTCTTTTTGAGAATGCTAATGAGAAATAGTGAATGTAATGCGGCGGCGGGCCCTGCGCTCCTGCCACATGATGTCTTGTCACATAGTAACATTGTGCCCACAAACGCAAATCGTAATGTGCATGGTGATGCAAAGTGAAACAGAAGAGAAACAGTACTGTAGACAGAAATGTTAAAAACAACGCAAATGCAACCGCAAATGAAAAAGCAAAGGGTAATGCACATGGTGGCATAAACGTGAACGGTAAGTGAAATGGGTACGGAACCGCAAGCAGAAATGGTAACAGTAATGTAAGTGCACAGGCTGGTTTTACCCAAAAGCTGTATAGAGAAAGACAGTGAGTACAAAGAATGTATGGAAAATAATGACTCTCGGAACCCAAAAATGAGGACTTGGAATGGTAAATTGCTTATATCTTAGTAACCATATGACACAGAAAAAAAATTTAAAAGTCATATGAATTATCACTTTCCTGGCTAGTTTTGTACTTAGCCCCAAACAGGGGGCTAATAAATGTTTTGACAAAAGTGCATCTCTTTCTTTGAGATACGGGCCCTGAAAGGCGCGGCGAACGCCGTAATGTTATCCCATGGGAAACAAAACAGATGTTTGGACTGCCATAACTTTGCCTCCATGTAATTTTTTTCACCAAACCACTGAAAGGCACATCTGTTGGATGTTGACTGTGTTCCCTGCAAATTTCAGCCCAAAAGACCAAACCGTTATTTTGCAGAAGGGCGCCAAACGATTGCTGCAATGCATCGTACGCCGTAATGTTATCCTATGGGAAAAAGTGTCAAATTTGGAGTACTGTAACTTTGCCGCTGTGTAATATTTTTTCAACAAAACACTGAAAGGCACATTTGTGAGGTGTTGTCTGCGTTCCCTCCAAATTTCAGCCTATAACTCCAAACCGTTCTTTTGCAGCGGAGTGCAAAAGAATTGCTGTCATTTTCCCTCAGACTAGAAAAGTACTGTCGCAATTTGCGAAAGCTTTCGCAAAAATTTGCCACACTTTCGTGAGCACCAAAGTACTTTACAAAAGTACTTTTTCTAGAAATTTGAAAAACATATTTCTGGAGTGTTTTACCCCAAAATAAAGACATGACTAGCATCCTCAGGGTCCGACTAGGTGAATACAAAAAGAATTAGGTTGCTAGAGGGTCCCAAATTTAAATTCCAAGCATTTTTCTGATCACTAACTGAAAACAAGATGGGGGATTTGAGAAAGTAAGAGGGCCATTTGAGAAAGTAAAAATGCATTTGCGACACTGTCACACTTTTTGTTAACTTTTCCCATTGACTTATAATGGGAAATTGTTTTTTGAATAACTTGTGAACCGTTTAATATTTTCATGAAACCTTCAAAAGGCACATCGGGGACCCTGGCTACGTTCCCTGAAGATTTCAGGCGGTCGGGCAAACTGCCGACCTGTAGGCGCTACTGTAGAATTCCAGAAAAAGCGTAAACGTTCACGCAGATCATGCTTAATAACTCGCAGCCGTGTATTCAACTGGTACAAAACTTGGAAGATCCCAAGGTGTATGGGTCTTGATTGTGTATTCCAAATATATATATATATATATATATATTATAGTGGCAACGTGTAGTGCCACTATAGCTCGGGTTGAGTACCCCATTTAAGGTTAAGTGTGAAATTTTGCATTCTTAATAACTTTGCCACCATATGACAGATTTGTCTAAAATTTGGAATGCACAGAGCAGCTCCATAGATCTCTACATTTACCAAGTATTGCACTGGTCAGATATACAGTTGCAGAACTATAAAGCACAATAGAAAGTCACATTTACACTTTTTGTACATTCTTTGCTCATGCCTACAGGTCGCACGGGTTGCATGACTGGTCCAAAGACTTCAGGAAACATGAAGCCAGGGTCCCCAATGTGCCTTTCAAAGATTTTGTGAAAAAATATTAAACGGTTCAAAAGTTACTCAAAAAACAAGTTCCCCATTATAGTCAATAGGAAAAGTTAACAAAAAGTTTGATAGTGTCGCAAATGACCCCTGTAGTGTCTTGAGTTAGCCATTTTTGTTTTCAGTTACTGGTCGCAGAAATGCTTGGCATTTAAATTTGGGACCCTCTAGGGACACAATTAGTTTTGTGTTCACCTAGTTGATCCCTGAGGATGCTAGCCATGTCTTTTTTGGGGGGGTTAAACACCCCAGAAATATGTTTTTCAAATTTTTGTAAACTGTAGTGTTGCAAAGTAGTGTCGCACTTGTGACACATTTGTGATTTGTTTTGTGAAAATGTTGTGATTTGCAACACTACTTTGTGACACTATGCCTGGAAGAACAGGAAATCTTTGCCACCCTGCTGCAAAAGAATGGTTTGGTCTTTTGGGTTGAAATTTGTAGAGAAGACAGCCAAGATCTTGCAGATGTGCCTTTTGGTGGTTTGCTGACAAAATATTTCAGGGCTGCAAAGTTACAGTACTCTGAATTTGACAATTTTTCTCATAGGTTAACATTATGGTGTCTACCACCCCTTTCGGGGTCCGTATCTTGGAAACGCTTCGAGATACAGACTTTTTGTCAGGAAAATGCTTAGCCCCCCAATAGGGGCTAAGTGCAAAACTAGCCAGAAAAGTCATGAATTATATGAAATTTAAATAGTTTTTCTACGTTGTACAGCTCCTGAGATATAACCAATTTAGTATTCCAAGTGTTCATTTTCTGCTCCGAGGCCCATTATTACACATACAGTACATTCTTTGTATTCACTGTGTTTCTCTATGCAGCTTTTGGGGGACAAAGGCTGTACATTTTCATTACTGTTACAGTTAGCATTTCCACTTGCATTTCCGTTACCATTTGCATTAGCATTCCCGTTTATGCCACTGTGTGCATTACCTTTTGCATTTTCGTTTGCACTTGAGTTTGCGTTACTGTTAATATTTGCATTTCCATCACTGTTTTTGTTTGCGTTTCGTGTCACCTTGTACATTTACATTTGTGTACGCACTTCAGTTTCTGTTTCCTTTGGCATCATCTATGCTGTTACCATAAGTGTCTGCATTTCCAATTGCATTACCATGACCATGCACATTACAGTTTGAGTTTCTGTACACACTTGCATTTGTGTTTTCATTAACATTTGCACTTCTATTACTGTTTGCATTATCATTTATGTTAACATCACCATGTGCGTTACCATTTGTGCTTGGGTTTGCATTGCTGTTACTTTTTTTTTTTTATTTAGTTGTTTAACCAGGTATAGCACACTAAGCTGAAAGCTTTTTTACAGGAGCGACCTGGGAGCACAAGGAGGTTAAGTGACTTGCTCAGGGTCATACAGTATGCAAGTGGAAGCTGTGGGATTCAAACCCAGGTCAGGTCTGCTGGATGTCACCAAATTTGCAGCTCAGAGCCTTAGACCACTGCGCTATACTGCCTCCTCGAGCCTACTTCACTATTTATAGTGCACATTCTCAAAAAGAAGGGAAATTCATGGCAAAAAAATCTGTTTAATGCATCAGTTAGGGTTGTTCCACAACGACAAATGTGAGGAAATTTGATGTTAGGGTTCCCACCCCTCCTTGCACCCTGCCCCCACCAATAGGCATTAGGGTGTGCGTTGGGGTCATTGGTCCTAACTCTCACCCCATTGTCCTATACTGCACCACCTCAGTTTGTTTACACATGGAATGGGGTGAGAGGACCGATGACCCCAACGCACACCCCAATGCTTCTTGGCGGGGGTGAGGTGGAGGTGGGGTGGAAAGAGGGTGGGAACCCTAACATCAAATTTCCTCACTTTTGTCACTGTGGAACAACCCTAACTGATGCATTAAATGGATTTTTCCATGAATATATATATATATACACACACACACACACAGTATCTGTCAACTGTCTATCAGTATCTATAATAAGAGTCAAAATTGAGACTCCTGTAGAAAACTCTCTGCCTTGGGACTGCCTGATGGGCCAGAGGCAGTGTTTGGTTCTGCCATGCATGCAGTCAGATATGGGAACAGCACTCCTTGATCCCCCTCCCAACCCCAAGTGGAGGACCAAGGATTTTGTTCATCTGCGCTGGGGACAGTCCCTACACTCACTGTGCTACTGTACATCACAGGAAAGAATGGCACAAACAGGGAAGGAAGATTAATTGGTGACTAAATAGTGAAATTCCCAATACCATCTACATGATCATCTTTGGCTGTCTTGAACCCTGCTCCCCAGTGACCACTGCTGAAGGGACAGTGGCAGTACTGGCAAATAAGTCAGGGATGTTGCTGGGTCAAGATCTGTGGCCAAGGTGAATAGGTATAGTGGGAGAAAAGCAAACAAAAAAATGTTCTGTAAAAAACAAACAAAAAAAAACACAGTGGCCGTATTAGAAAGGGTTACAAAGTTCAAATCCTTAACTCTTCCTAATGCCAAAGTAAATGAAATTAGTCAGCACTATGCTTTGGCCACAACATTGCTGCACTGTGGTGAGGCCATAATTTGCATGTAGATTTGTGACCAGAGAGCTAGTCCACTGTGAAGGCACTAACTCTCAAAGTTAGCACCTGTATAGCTGGGCCAGCTTAATTACAGTACATAGGGTCTGGTAGCACTTGAAATGCAAAGAACACCCCATCCTCATAACATGACCAAGGGCTCCCATTTTAAATAAAAACACAATAGAAAATAAGGATACCTTCAGAGGTCCCAAGGCTATCCAAGCATCGGACTAGATTACTTCTGGTGTTAATACTTTGTGCTAATAAGACCCTTACAAAGTTCCAGTTTAAATCCCATCCCCTAGTCAGCTCTGTTGGTACAAGGCAGTCAATTTCATTTATGGAGAAGAGAAAACTTCATATAGATATTTAAAGATCAATGGCAACCATTTTACACAGTGTTAAAAAGCCTGAATTCAAGTCCCTGTGTCATGAATAGTGTTTCCTGAAAATGTCATGCTATTTGGTTTTGTGGTTTTCTTTAAATCAGCATTAGTTAACTTGTGCTGCACTAACTGGAAATAAGCTGTTTCTATCCCTCTGACTGAGCACTGGAGAGTGATGACATCATATTGGATTAAGCTACAACTTCAGCAGTGTAAGTCCCTGCTTGACTAAAGAACTGAAGAGCTTGTAATTTCCCATTTAGAGCAATCTGTGAGTTGTTTATTGTCAAGGGCTTTTACTAACTCAGTCTCTGGTATTTGTTCAGATGAATTAGCTGAAAATCCACATTGTGTTCTTTTAAAAAAACTGACCATTTGAACATCAGTTCTGAATTGAATTGGTATGCATTTGAGAAATCAGCTAGTCTGTATCACAGCTGTTGCCAGTTCTTTCTCATCAAAACTCTATGTTTTTTCATGCTATGTAACACTGGTTTTCTTAATAGATATAAAATAAATCTAAAGTATGTTAATTCATGCAAGAGTTTGTCATTGATGTAGCCTCAACAAATAGGTTCATGTAAGAAATTTGATTTTCCTCTCAGATTGACAAACAGGTGCCTGCCACACTCTGCAATGTCAGGCACATGTACTATATGAACTCACAAATTTCAGTTGTTTGATGGTTTCTGTGTGAAAATTCATCATGTATAACTATAAACACAATATGGCATCCTGATGCCCCTATCTCCTGCACTTAAAATTGAGTCGGCTGGACTCTGATGCCCCCTGCCATCTGCTCCACAAGCCCCCTGTCTCCTGCCCCACATTTGAGGCTGCTGCACCCTGCTGCCCACTCTCTTCTGTCATACAGTCATGGTCACTGCCCCTCCTGCCTGAATAGTCAGGGCCTCTACACGCTGCTATCCCCTGCCTGAACAGTTGGGGTTGCTGCACACTGCTGCCCCTTTTCCCCAACCCCCTTCAATGCCACTGCTGTTGTGCCCTGTTCCAGTCACCACAGTACTGTACTCTTCTATGCTGTAGAATCCCATGTCCCCTGCCTCCACATTTGGTGCTCGTACACCATGCTGCTCATGCCACCAGAGGTGGGGCTTTTATTGCACCCTGCTACCTACTTCTGTTTTCCCAAATGGGCAGGGCTTCTGCACCATATTCATCCCATCCCATCCCACAGTCAGGTGCTGTACCCTGATGCCCCCCATGTCCTGCCCCACAATCAAGGCTCCTGTACCATGCTGTAGCCTATTCCCTTCCACCATAGCCAGAGCAATTTCACCCTGTCCCTGTCTACCCAGTCAGGACTGCTGTACCCTGCTGCACGTTCCTCCACAGCTCCATGACTTCACAGTTAGGGTTGGTGCACCATGTTGCCCCCTGCCACCAAAGTCAGATTTTGCACTATACTGCCCAAAAGAAAAAAAAAACAAAAATACTTTCATCTTGTGTTATGGGGGTGAAGAACAGAGGGAAGCAGAGTGCAGAAGTCCTGACTGTTTGGACAGGAGTCAAAGGAGACTTTAGGGTACAGCAGCCCAAACTGTGGGATAGGATGCAGCAGCCACACCTAGGTGGAACTTATACAACTATGGAGGCAGAGGACAGGGTGTAGCAAATGTCCTAAATCTTTTGGATAGTGGCAGCATGGTGCAAAGCTCTAACTACAGAGGCAAGGGGCTCTTGGGCGCAGCAGGCCACAGCAGCCCTGACTGAGTAGGCAGGAGCAGGATGCAGCAGCCCTGGCTGTGGTGGCAGGGGACTGTGGACAGCATGATGCAAAAGCCTTGACTGTGAGGTAGGACACAGGGGGCATCAGGGTACAGCAGCCCTGACTGTGGGATATGATGCACATGATACAGCAGCCCTTCTCATTTGGAACAATGGATGTGGATATCATGGGACAGTGTAGCACAGTGCAGCTGCCTTAACCATGGCACAGGAAACAGGGGGAATCAGTATGCTATATACTGTTCCTAGTTATACATCATGTATTTTCTCACAAAAATTAGTTCATATAATACATGTGCCTGAAATATCAGAGTGTGGCAGGCACCTCTTTGTCAGTCTGAGAGGATACAAAATGTTCTTACATGAACCTACTTATTAAGGCTACATCAAAGACAAACTACATGTATGAATGAATAAACTTTAAAAATTGTTTATATCCATTAAATAAACAACCCAGTGTCATATAGCTAGAAAAAAAACAACAGAGTTTTGATGAGAAAGAACTGGCAGCAGCTGTGACACAGACTAGCTGATTTCTCAAATGCATACCACTTCAATTCAGCACTGACATTCAAATGATTAGCTTTTTAGAAGAACAAAATGTGAATTTTCAGCTAATTCATCTGAACAAATACCAGAAACTGAGTCTGTGGACAGAAAACAAGTAACTCACAGATTGCTCTAAATGGAAAGTTAACAGCTCTTCAGTTCTTCAGTTAAGTAGGGACTTACACTGCTGAAGCTGTAGCTTAGTCCAATATGATGCCATCACTCTCCAAGACTCAGTCAGAGGGACAGAAACAGCTTGCTTCCAGTTAGTGCAGAACAAGTTAACAAATGCAGATTTAAAGTAAACCACAAAACCAAATAGCATAACATTTTCAGGAAGCATTACTCATGACACAGGGACGTGAATTCAGGCTTTTTTTTAACAATGTGTAAAATGGTTGCCATTGATCTTTAAATAAGGAAAATGTATGCCAGAAGATCTGGAGCCTTTGGATTAATTTTCAACTCGCAGTGAACTACACTTTTTTTCTATAAGATCTGTTCCATATAGGTTATTGCCCCCAGTTTGAGTATGGACTCAAGGACAATGTTCTGCCAATTGTTTATATTTCGAAGTATTTTCTTTAATGAACTTTCTATTAGGTCAGAGTAGTTTTTCATTTTTATGAAAATAATATAAATCTTCATCTGAATAAGTATAGTTTTGTATAATATATGGTATAAATTGCTGTATCCGCTCTCTTTCATGTAAAGGTAATGAACTGAACCATAAAATGTCTCACAGTCTATTCTGCTTGTGAGATTTATTGTATGTGCAATTTCTGGACCACCCAACTTTCTGTTTTGTATTATAGTAACTTCTACTCCTTTTTCAATAAAATTTAATTATATAAAAAAGCACAATAGAAAAGCCTAATACTTCTACCTACTTGTGGTAGAATTGAGCTCTACTCGGGTATTAGGAAGCATGAGGGACCCTTTTCTAGCTTCCATTTTCCCACTGCAAGACTGTTGCAACAGCACCTTCTATTCTATACTATTCTGTTCTTTCTCTCTTACGTAGGTTGGCAAACTACAGAAGTTCTTCCCCTTCACCTTTCCTTTTTTTTCCAAATTTCCTTTCAGTCCCACAAAGTTAAAAAGATAATGCCTTTCTGTGCCAGTAGAAATGAATAATTTAAAAACAGATTAAAATGAAAGGTTGTATGGGCACTAAGAAAGTACATTCTTGCCAGATAAAAAGGGTACACTTAGATAAGAAGATTAGGAGGCAGTATGGCACAGTGGGTTAAGGCTCTAAGCTGCAAATCTGGAGACCTGGGTTTGAATCCCACAGCCCCCTAGGTGCATACTGTGTGACTCTGAGCAAGTCACTTAACTTCCTTGTGCTCCCAGATTGCACCTGCAAACAAGCTTTCAGCTTAGTGTGTCTCACCTGGTAAAATAATTGGTTAAAAAAAAATAAGGTGCCAGTTGTACCTTATGAAGGAAATAATGTTTACTGTTATAAAGTGCTTTGTGCTTTAGGAAACAAAGAAGGAGGATTAAAGAAAGCTGCATAAAGATTGCTTCCACTTGCTGTTCTCATGGAAATGAAATAGTAAAAAGGGACATGCTGTTTTATAACAATAGTATTTTCTATTAAGTAGAGCCTTAAAATAATTATTAAAAAGTGTTGTTATTTATCACTAAAAATGAGAGAAAATGATGTAGGGCACCATAAATTGTTAAACAAGGGTTTTGTTATGTGCAGCAGCCCAACAGCAGATTACAATTTTCATTTATTGGAAAAAGCCACTCTGTGCCTGAAAACTATCCCTGTTTACTTGTGGCAGTCCCAATTTGCGTCTATAGTAAACAAACTCTGACTAGAATTAATAGGGTTGCAGGTGAGGAATTTGGTGTACAAATGTTGAAAATAACCAAAGTTACAGGCCTGCATTTGCAAAATTCAACATAAGCTCATAACTTTGACGTTATATATATATATTTTTACACCACATTGTCAACATAGCCTTGTTATGACCCCACCTCATGAGCAATGGCATAGAACATGTTTAAGTCCTGTCTGAAAGATGATTTCATGCAGGGATAATGAAATCACCTTCTAGGGTATAGAAAAAGAAAACAAAAAACATTTTAGCCAGGATTTGAAAAATGACAGCTGTCACATTCATGAGGTACTATAAAGGTATGGCTATGTTGTAAAGGTGGGGTAAAAATTGATGTAGGCTCATAACTACAATTTTTGTTATATTTTTACATAAAAATTTCAACATATCAAACTACTCACATTCATAACAAGCACATGAATCACCCCATGTCATCACTGATATAATTAGTGAAGAGCCTAGCTGTTTTCTTACAGAATAACCCACTCAGGTATCCCCTATCTGTTTATAAAATAGCAAACATAGCCTTCATATAGTGCTAACTGGATAAGTAAAGCTACCTAAACTGACAGCTCTACTGCTGTTAAATTGTTTTAAAATCAGTACTTACAGAATCTACGGTTCTGGTTGCATCACTGTCACATGGTACAGGAGGCACTGTAGGAAAAAGAAAAGCAATATTTCTGTCTAGGTTTTATACTATATAATGACTACCTACTACAGATGCCCCCCTCCATTTTATTGATATTCTAGCAGAGTATTTTTGCTATTTTTGCATTACAGGTTACACATAAATAGGGCATTTAGACATTTTGCTATAACATATTTACATTCATAACACCTTCCCAACCCCTTCCCTCATCACTCTTGTTATATTTTCCTCACCTTTCCCCTGGTCCACTTCCATTCCCCACCCATTGTGACCATTCAGTCTAACTTACATGTTGAAAGTAGAAATACCTACTGTTAACATTGCTCTGTGAAGTAGGAAAAGTCAGATTAAAAAGAAAAATAATTACTAATACTAGATTTGAACTTACTGTGCAAGGGTACAGATCTGGCAACATTAAAAATATGTAACCATAACAACAGAGAGATTATTTAAAGAGTATTTATCAGTGGCGCTCCATCCCTAAAGCCCTTTAAAATACTTGTACTGTAGCACCGATCAGTATATTTAATTGTTAAAGTTTTGAACCTTAAAAAAATGTGGGTCTCTAAAAGTGATGGCTTCTTTTTAGAAAGAAAGCAAGATGAGAAGTAAGCAATAACACATGATGGGGTGTGCATTACATAGTTCTAATGCACTGTTAGGGGCATAGTTAAGCACAAGTTCTGCAAGGTGAGTGTCTGCAGCCCCTGGACATGCGTTAGAACTGTCTAATGCAAATCCCAGGAGTGTCTTATTCCACTTATAAAATTAGTAGATAGGCAAGTTTTAAAAGAAATACAAAAATTAAGAAAGTATTAAAATAACAAAACAAATAAATGCTTTAAAAGTAAAGTATTTAAAATAATCCCTCCACCAATTAATGAGATGGGTTTTCCTAGAATATTCTTCCTTTACTGTGCAGAATCCCCAAATAATGCTATGTCTACTGTTTGATATAAAAAAGAATAGTCATCTGAGAGTTTTTACTTTTTTTCCTCTAAATTTTTATTCTGTCTTTTTTTTTCTTCAAAGACTTACTTGCAGACAGGAGATGGGGATGGACTGCAGATATTGGTGTGATTTTTGATGGGACAAATCACTGTTACAGTGATGAGTAGCCAGTGCTGTTTGGGCAGCATGGCATTCTAGGTGTGAGTTTTGTTGGTGATGGAGAACCTTCAAGGTTGTAAAAAATAAAACAAACACAGTTTAGAAGTGTTGATTGAGGGCATTTGAGTGAATGAGCAATTAGTAAGAGAGTGAGGTGGTGAGCGGGATCAGAATGTCAACTAGTGGCAGAGATCACCAGAATGTCAAGTAGTGAGACAGGTAAAATTATAAAGTAAGGAGGAAATAAGATGATGTTATGCTTGGTTGATCTTGATCATATAAGTGACTGAGAAGTCTGCATGATGTACATGCTGCAAGGGAGAGTAAGTGAGTCCACTACTGGCAATGATGTCACAGGGGCAGAAGTACTGTAGCAGAAGACAAGCAGTGGTCATCAGCAGGCAGTTTAAAATAATGGGACCATTGAAATACATTGTTGGATGTAAAGAAATGGAACTGGTTTGAAACACCAAAATTATGCCACAAACTACTTAAACAAGAGAATGAGCAGAGGGTGATAGTGAGTGACAGGTGAGCAGGAGTGAGTGGCAGATAGTAACAGATCATATCTGATAGAAAAACAGAATAGAATCCATGCAGTCTCTTGTCCCCCACACTCACTCGCTGTTGCTTTATGTGTGTGTCATCAGCTGCTCCCATTATGGCTTGCTGAGCTCCACACAAAAGAAATCTTTACTGTCACTGCCAAACACTCCCCTGCCTTTTCATTGTCTCCCAACTGACAATATTGGTTCCCATTTAGACTCCCACCTGTCCACCTTCTTCACTCCGGTATATGTAGCTGCCTGTCACAGTGTGTCTCTCTGTCTTCCCTTTCATCATTCTGTGCTGTTGAGCTGCTCCCTCTCTGTCACTCTCTAGGTACTTTTACACGCAGTGGTCTGTATCGGAATGACTGATATAGACCCACTGAAACAGTACCTGTCTGTCGTATAAAGGCAATCCACTCCGCAATCAAAGTGAGCATTTGCCGAAACTGCCTCCCCTACTGTTCTAGGTTTGCAGTCATCTCTTTCATTCTGCCATGCCAGGAAATCATGTGCTGCCTCTCATTGTGCCACACTTCTTTGTTTTAGTTTTTAACTGCAAGCCACTTGACATCCCAATAGGCAGAGACACTGATGCAAGGCAACATATGTAAAAGGGACCCGAAGTGAAAGACTGTGAGCAGAGCAGAGCATGTTATAAAACAAGAGCAAAAAGTAAGTTCCTTATAAAAGCACCTCCTGTCTGTCTTTGTTGTCACCCACACCACACCACACTCTGGACCAAATGACATGGATCCATGCAAGGACAGAACATGTTGAAGCAAGGACTGTGGCTGGTCAACGGGTTGTATTTCAATCTGGCTATGGGTGTTACACTATAGGGAACATGGTAGGGAGGGGATTGGACATCTGCCTCATAGACACCGATGGGAACAAACAGTTAGAAGGCTGCTTCTAAAATGTTGCACAGGTGATGGGAGAGGGATCACTGTATGAATCTGAAGACAGCAGGTCGCAGATCTCTCCACTATTTCATATACAGCAAGCTGCATAGCTGTGATCCACTATCACAAAGGCACTTAGAGAAGCTCTCAGAGATTATGGCAATACTGTCATGTAGAATGAGAAGAAATCACTGCTGGTCACAGGGTTGGCTCTATCTCTCACTCTCATGCTCTCACTCTCTCCCTCCCGAATGTCTGTTCTGACTTCAGTTGGGGCTATAACTTCCCCTACAAAGAATGAGATATAGTTTACCCATGGTAGACTGTTTCTGACTGTTTTGGAGTTTTGGAAGAAGCATTCTGAAACTCCAAAAAGGATGCGTTCCAGCACCTGTGGTAGCTCATTTTAGTGAGCTACCACAAAATGGCTGCAGCCTCCGCTCATGCATTCGAAAATAACATAGCAATCAATTTTGGAAATCAGTTGCTATGGGGACCAATCAATACTAAAAACAAATAGATTCCTATCTCTCACAAGATAAATGGTCAGATTATTATAAGACCATCTTCTTTAACACATTGTAGTCCTCTGGATTGGAAAATTATGAAAAAGAAGAACCCTTTACTTGGATTACTCAGCAAGAAGTAGAAGATACCATAGTTAATTTTAAGAACAATGGGGGCTGTTCTCCATTGTGTCATTGTGCCCAGTATTGGCACTATTTGCATAGGAAGTGCCTGCACACCTATGCAGCCATGGACAGATGCAGGATGTGCAGATTCACAACCAAAATCACCTGCAAGGTATATGACTGCAGTTCCACCACACTGCCAGCATGCAGGACCATGGAGGGTGGATGGGTTCAGAGTTGTGGACACAGGCAGGCATCCAGTTGGATGCCTGGCCTGGGTCCCAGAGTGTATCCCTTGCATCATGGGTGGGGTATGTGGTATGGCATGAGTCCAGATACCCCCTAATGTATGGGTAATCACCCATTTGGCTGCCAACAGCCCACCCTGGCCACTCAGTGAACTGAGGCTGATTTTTACAGCGGACCCCATTTCTGCCATGACTCACTGGTGACTGTTGGGGAGCATGTAAACACTTATGGCAGGATCACTGAGGCATACTATTTCCTGCATCATCCTAGCACTTTTTGCTTTTGTGCATGGCACTGGGTGTGAGCACACCTCCTGGCACCCCCCAGCCCAGCTCAGTTGTAGTGCAGATTTATCAGCTGGGAGATCCAGTGTGCTACAGGCAGGCACACTGTTGCTGCATGCTGCCAGACCCCCGCTGAGCTGGTATGTCACATAGGGCTGGCTACCCATTGCAGATATGTGCTGCATAGGCACTACACCCTTTCGAGACTAGGCTTCAATAAATCTCCAGGTCCAGAAGAAATACCTGTTGAATTCCACAACCATGATGTAAAGTAGTGGTTATATTTACTAAAGGATTTTTATAATAAAGTTATTATGTATGGATTTATGCCAGACACATGGAGATGTAGCTTCATAGTTCCTATTTTTTTTAAAGGAGACAAGTGAATCCTGAAAAACATATAGACTGATAAGCCTATTAGACAACATGTCAAAATATATGAAAATATTTTAGCAAAACAGACTTCTGGATGGAACTGAAAAACAAAAATGCTCTTTTCCCTTATAAACAGCATTTAGAAAATAATTAGGACCCACAATGCAAACTTTTTTACAGTCACAGTTGATAGTAAAATACTGCAAAATCAAAAAATAGAAACATGTTGTATCATTTATGGATTTCTCTGCAGCATTTGATTTTGTCATGTCTTCCCTGTGGGTTAAGCTAAGGGAAATTGGGATTGATCAGAATCTATTGGTTTTGATAAAATGCGTCTATTCCAGCTAGTGGATAAAAACTAAATATACCAGGTATGGAGACATAGAAACATAGACTTTGATGGCAGATTAGGACTGCTTGGCCCACCTAGTCTGCCCATTTCCCTACCTAGAGGAGAAGCTGCAGATCCTATTTAACCAACAGCGTATTTCTTCCTACCCCCCCCCACAAAAATTGCCTTATGTCTGTTCCAAGACTTAACTGAAAAGATCGCAACTAATATGAGAAGGTGACAGTGGTGTGTTGCTCCAACCCTGTTTAATATTTACATAAATGAAATTTTTAATTGATATAAATAAATCAGAATACCATCCACCAAAGATTTTACAGCACTGTGTACCTATTCTTGTAAATACTGATGATCTGGCAATTATTTATACTAGCAGACTAGGATTACAAAGAAATCAAAGAAAACTTGATATATTATGCCTTAAACTAAATCTTATTCCTAATGCCAACAAAACCAAAAGTGAATATCTTTGGTAGTAAAACAAACAAAAAAAAAGATGCAAAAGATTAAGGACCAAATATTACTATGTATTTAAATCACTGCAAGGGACCTGCGGCAGAAAATGTGACCCAAGTGATGACTTGCATCTAAAATTGTGACAACCACAATTTTGTAAGCTCCCTGCTGCAAAAGCCCTGCTGGAAGTCCCTTACACCAAATGCAGAGAGTTAGAACAGTGACCATTTTGTCTAACTTTGCATCCATGAGGGACCCTTTTCATGGGGCTTGCACCGAAGCTTTGGCACAATCTGCCATAAATTGAGTAAAATGTTGCAACTGCACCATGGGTAGTAAAGTTTGATGCATGTTGTGTCAGACTGTTTGACTCAGCTGAGGTAAACATTGCAACTGATGCAGGACTTGATGCAAGCCCCACATTCATCTTTTAAAATCGGTCCCTGCATCTTGCAAAACAACCCTTGGAACATGTCCAAGATCTTCCTTACCCAGGTGTCATATTTAGTAACAATATGTACAGGGAAATGTATATTAAGAACTCAAGTAGCGAAATGCAAATCACATCAGGAGCATTAAAGAGGTCCAAAAGAATCTGTGGTGGCTTATCAGTAGTGACGATGACAAAAGCCATTAATGCCAAACTTGCAAATCAAGTGCCCCCATTTTAAAAAATGTTGGTGTGGCACAAACCAGGCTTGTGCTTTGCTAACCTGGAACAGCACCAGCTGTCGGGAGCATGCCCATATTCAATGAACACAAATGTACCATGCCCCTCAACAGCACCAACTTACACAGTAGTTTGCTGCATCTATGCAAATGAGGGATCCCTCATTGTATATGCAGCCTATATTGAAAGGTTTCAGAAGTATCCAATGGTCACCAGCGCTGGTGCATATTAATGCTTCTTAAACCCAGCCCTTAACAGTTCACAGAGAGTGTGTGTGCCCCACACCCTGTCTACACACTGTCAAGGGCTGCCAGCATCGATCCCTGTTAACATAGTTAAAGAAAAACAGTGATAGTTCAGTGTCCTTCCCCTGCCGCAATCCCCATTCACCTAGATACAAAAACATTGGCAATCCAGTATCCCTCCCCTGCTCAAATCCGCAATCACATAGTTAAAAATAAAACATTGTCAGTTAAGTGTCCCTCCCCTGCCCCATCTCGATCCCTATAGATAAAAAAACAAACATTGGTGGTCTGGAGGTCCCTCTCCCTTCCCATTCCCCAATCACTGACCATCCACAATACTCTTGTAGTCTACTGGTCCCCCACCCCCCACCTTGGCAGGTAATGACCCACCACCCCGATCACCAAACCTGACCCATGCCAGTGACTGACACAGCCCTCCTCACACTGCCACAGCCAGCCACCAACTAAACTGTCAATGAGCATGTACAGTAGACAGTACAGCAATCATCGACTGACTGGTCAACCAATGAGCACATACTGTATACTGAAGATTCTCTTTGACAGTTCAGTCGGCAACTGGCCATGGCTATAAGAGGAGGGCTGTCCCACTTGCCAATGTGGGCTGGGTTTGAGGGAGTGAGGTGATGGATCACTACCTGCTGGGGTAGAGGTGTGGGGGGCCACTAGACTACCAGGGTATTGTGGAAGGTTGGCAATCAGTGAAAGGGGGAGGGCGGAGGGACCACTGGACCACCAAAGTTTGATTTTTTATCTATAGTGATGGGGAGTGGGACAGGAGAGGGACACTGAATTTCCGTTGTTTTTTATATCTGTGTGAATGGGGTTCAGGGCAGGGGAGGGATGCTGAACTAACAACACTTCATTTTTAACTATGTGAAAAGGGATTGGGGCAGGGGAGGAGTACTGAAAGAGTTACTCCTAGGGATCAGGGCTTGGGGGTAATGGGACCTGGCCTGGCACAAATAGACTGTGCTCACATGCAGATAAGCCCATAATGGCCATGCAAATAGCCACTTAGCACTGTGCATGCCCAATGGGCTCCCTTGCATGTTTTTGCTGAATATCGCCCATGGGGCCATGGGTCTAACCAGTGTGGGCCATGCTTTACTCCTATAGGTAGTATTCAGTCCCACCATCTGATAGCAGTTCTCCAAACATGGTGACCACTTGCTATGCTCAGTTCAGATCACACTGTTTGAATCTAGAACCAGAGCTGGTCAGTCCTATTTTTTGGGGTGATGAATCTGTTTGAGTGTGTAGCTGGGCAGCTCTAAAAATGGAGCCCTAAGACTTTATGCTGTAGAAGTATGTGAAACTATAGACTTGAATATATTGGACTTCATACTTAATTCTTTATATAAACTAATGTTAAAGTTGCTTGTGGGAACACCTAATTCCATGGTCTGGACACTGTTATCACAGGTAAGCATCAGTTACACTGTACACATAAGATTGAATATTTTAGCAAGAAAATGCTGTCACAACCCTTAGGAACAATACT
This sequence comes from Neoceratodus forsteri, assembly GCA_016271365.2. Taxonomy (NCBI): domain Eukaryota; kingdom Metazoa; phylum Chordata; order Ceratodontiformes; family Ceratodontidae; genus Neoceratodus; species Neoceratodus forsteri. Next base: position 50,847,594 of record CM028137.1, read on the forward strand.
GTCAGAATGCATTAAAGAGAAAAAAAAATATTTAGAGGAACTTAACAGAGGTGTGACTAATTAACATTTATACGGTGTTGGACTACTACAGTATTAAATATCTCAACATTTTAACAGAGCAACAAAGTAGGATACCTAAGTTCTGTGTAAAATGAATTACCAAATGAATTCAACAAAAAGCTAAAGAAGAGGATTTGGTTCAAATAGTAAAACTAAAAGTTTACAAATGGGTATCAAAAACACTAGGGAACATTAATTTACATTACTGTTTAAATGCAATGCATGATCCAAAGTGTAGAGATATTCTGACTTTATTTAGATTAGAGCCATTTCCCAGTAATGTGATAAACATATAGCAACAAAATCATTTTTATGCAAACTGTAACTGTGGTTTGCAGAAAACTGAGGACTTATCTCATGTAGTATTGCACAGTCCTTTGTATACTCAAATTAGAAAAAAAGTTTAGGTAAAATAATAGGTAAACTGTATGTACCAGTAAGAATTATACTGGATTTACTTTTCAGTTCAGGAAGCATGGATGTGTTGGAGAAGCTTGTTACAGTATATGCCTTCTGGAAGCTGAACAGATTAGAAGTAAAACTCTATAGTCAGCTGAGATGTTAGAAACACAGGCATTAAATTCTAACACAATTTAGGATCCATGACGGGTGTTCAACAAAATTTTTGTCGAACACCCCCGACAGCGAAACCGGCCGGTTGACCGCATTTTGCAGTCGGCAGCCGGTTTCACCTGGCACTAAGTGTTTTCTTTGGGGGGCTTTTCCATGGAACCACCCCCACTTAGGATTATCAGCTCCAAGTTGGAGCTGATTTGGGGGGGGGTGCAGGACCCCCTACAGACAGAGGCAGGCTCCAGCAGGTTCTGTACAGCGACGTGGCACTGTAGTCGCTGTAGGGGACCTTGCTGTCAAAAATTCACTGTCGGGTGGGATTATTCACAGTTTAAATCAGCCACATGTTGGAATCTCTGTTTAAAAAATGTCCAGTGAACTTTTGCTGTCTTTTTATAAGGCATAGGGATTGCAGGTGACAGAACATTGTAAGAGGTGCAGGTACCCAGACCTGAACCTTACAATTTCCTATTTAAACTCATGAAGAGCATTATGCTGATTCTTGGAGAGTGAGAATATAACATCAGGACATATTGTCCATTTCATATTATTGTTATTATTAATGTGATAGATGTGACTATCCAGCATCTATTGATCACTGTGTATTATTGTAATACAATTAATTGTAGTGGAATACTTTGCAAGAACTGTTAAATATCTTTAGAATGTTTGTAGTATGAAGATAGTTGTACTAATTTGCTATTGTAATACTGAATTAACTTATCTACCTATATGTACAAAGACACACACTGTTTTATTGATAGATGTCTGTAATGAATGATTCTTTACACTGCATTTTACTTTGTAATAACCAACTGATTGATCAATAAAGCTCTTTGAATTGTAGTGTGTCTAGTTCTGGAAACCGCACCTCAAAAAGGACATAGTGTGCAGGCAGTCCAAAAGAGGGAAACTAAAATGGTGCAAGGCTTGTACCAAAAGCCTACAAGGTGAGACTGAGGTATGGTACAGCCTGGAAGAGCATAGACAAGAGGGGGTAGGACAGATACCTGTAAGTACCTCCTAGGGTGAACAAGATGCAGGAGGGGAGCCTGTTTCAAATGAGAAAGGGCACCAGAACTAGGGTGAATGCAATGAATGGGGGGGATTAAGAGGAAAGTGACAAAATACTACTTCACTAAAAGGTAGAACGACATCTGGAACAGACTGCCAACTGAAAAAGTCAAGGTGAAAACAGTGAGGGGCTTCAAGCATGTGTGAGATAAAGATGGGGGAATATTAGTAAATAGATAGAAGGGGGGTAGGGTCACTGAAAACCAGTTATGGTCTACAGAGATGGACTAGGCAGGGAATATCTGGGCAGACTGGGTGGGCCAAGTGGTCTTTTTCTGCCAACAAATTCAATGTTGCTATGTATCTACTCCTCTCAACCCATGTGTTCTTCCCTGCTGTATATCTATGTCCAGATTCATATATATGATGCTGCATTTCACTTGATGTTCACCATGTTGCAGATTAAAACAGCAGTATTTGTCACCATGCAGCTTTTCTGCACTTTTTTTTCTTGCAAAAATATCAATGCCTCTTTTTGTTGTTCTTTTGGTAACAGGGCAAAGCCCACTAAGCATGAAGGCCTGTTTTCAGGAGTGACCCAGAAGCACTGAAGTGGTAAAATGACTTACTCTGAGTCACACAATACGCAAAATGAGGTTGCAGAAGTCAAAGCCAGGTCTGCTGGATATACAAAGCTCATTCACAGCTTGTTACTCTAACCTCTAGGCTATACTGCCAGCCCGTTTTTGCTTCTTCCATTTCTAAATTAAGACGTGGAACTTTCAAGTTTTAAAAAGTTCCCATTCCTATGCTTTAACCATCATGAACAATTTATTTTATTCTTTATTAATTGGGAAAGGCCCACTAGGTACAAGTTCCTGTTTTCAGGGATAAACTGAGAGCTTCAGGGTGATTAAGTATTTGCTCTGAGTCAAACAGAATGGAAGTGGAGGATGAAGGAATTTAACCCTGTCTGTGGGATGTAACAGGCTCATTCAAAGTTCATTACTCAACCTCTAGGCTATACTGCCAGCTCAAATCTGCCCATATTAAATATCTTGGTTCAGTGCTGTGCTGTTCACCATCAGAAACATGTAGTACCACCACCCTAATACATCCACATTATGAATCTAGCATATACATTCAACAAGTGACTTCAGCAGAAGAGGTTTGTAAAATTGTCCTTGTCAGCAATCATAGTGTGACTCATTACTTACAAAATCAGCCTTAAAAGCTGTTATAAAAATGTCTGAGAAAACTAAAAACACACTCACAGTACATTTAAGAATGTCAGCAATACATGTTTGCTGAACGGAAATCCTATATAATTACTTTTTTTCTGCACACTAACAAATACTGCTACTTTAAGTGTGTGGTCAGGACTTAGTCTTGATGTTCTCCATGTCCCTGAGATGGGGAACAATTCTTGATACATGATAGTTCATCTGACCTCCAAGAAAAATGACGTCAAACATTGGTGCTCAAATACAGCTAAGATTACTAATCAAAACACAATGGAAACCATATTGAATGGAACCCTCCTTTAGTTATTTCAAATTTTAAACATACTAAGTCTCTAAAAATAGAGAAATGGGCAACTTATAAATCAGGAGAAATGCATAATTGTAAATGGAATAAACAGGAAAAGCTACAAACTTTCAGAGTAATATGACATTCAGGTTTAGTTTTTAACATAAATCCAGATCTTAGCCATTAAGAAGGCTTCATAATTTATGACACCATAATTAATTTAATTTTAATTTTTTATTTTCTATAAGTTTATGCCCCTTACCTTTCACATTCCATCGGCCCTGGTGGTTCCATGAAGGATGTTTCAGGGTACACATTTTTATTATGAACTGGGTCTCCGTCTCCTCACCCACCTGCAGGGGGCTCTGCCCCTGACCCCTATTTCTAAGATTCTTACTCCATGGCACTCTTTGATAGTGGGGTATTTAGAATGTCCACGATTGCCATAACCATAGGTATCATAGATATCGTAGGTATTTACAGAGCTTAGAATTTAGATTTTCATCCATAATGCTTGCTTGGTCTGCATTACTTATATAATTTACCTGAATCCCTGAAATAATGATCCAATTTACTCTTGAATGGGTTTGTGGTTGCACTGCCAAGCACTTCAAAGGGAGTTTGTTCCATAGTGAAACTTCTCTCTGGCTATACCACATCATACTGCTCACCAGTTTGCACTTCCTACTTTTTTGCTGAAGTGGGTGAGAGTGAGTGGTGTAGACCTGTTACCTGTTTTCCAGACCCAAGATGTTCCATAGCTCGTCATCTGACCAAGCTCTGTGCAATAAGCACATGTTCCCTTTGTGCTCTTCTGTGTTCCAGAGAATACATATCTAATTCTTTCATTCTTGATTCATAGTTCCTATCTTTGAGGTTTTCCACAGTTCTAGTTGCCCTATGCTGTATTGTGCCTGTAACTATAATCAGTATCACTCATTTGACTACGCCCAAATGTATTTATTTATTTATTAGCTTTTGTTGACCAGGTAAGTGCATTAGGCAAAACCCTGCCCTTTTTCAAGCACGACCCAGGAGAATATAATACACAGTTTAGAATAACAAAACAATGGTGAAGTAGAAAAGCGGCAAATAATACAGAACCAGTATATATCCTTGCAGGGATAGTCGTGGAAACAAACATACAATGCAGCAGTAGCCATCCATGCAGGGATGGAAGGAAGCAGGTAAGGGAAACAAGACAAAGCAGTCAATATTTAACAGAGACAGTGGTAAACTAGCTTAAGGGAAGCAAGAGAAGAGGTGGGGTTAGGTACAGTCACAGGGATTAAGTGCATGTAGGTGAGAGAAACGTGCAGTTTTGAAGGGGGAGTGAGATGGAGAGCATTTAAGTCTGGGAGGTAGAGAGTTCCAGAATTTGGGGGCAAAGTGAGAGAAAGCTTGTTCCCCTCAATTTTTGTGAAACACAACGGGATGGAGACTGAGGAGGAATTAGAGGATCTCAGTAGGTGGGAGGGTTACACCGGGGTGAGCATGGCCCCAATGCTGTCAGGTTGAGGGGGTCTTGTCATGGAGTTAGTGAAGCATCCTAGAGTGTATAAATGCAAGCTTTTGGGGGACAGCCAGTATAGGGTGGAGTACAGGAGACAATAGAGAGTAAGGCGAGGGCCAGACAGGGCAAATCTGCAGATGTTGTTGCAGGTGGTGTCCCATTTTTGAAGAATACCACCACTAGCATGGGAAAAAATGGGGAGGGCATACAGAAGCCTAGGAAGCTAGATGCCTCTGGCCACAGAGATCCTAGCATCAGGGGTTAGAGAGTGATGCACCCAGTATGCGGCGCCAATCTTAATGTTGACAGATCTGCACACCTCCTTTAAGTGAGAAGAGAAATCAAGAGTGGGATCTAGAGTCACATCGAGGTATTTGAAGGAGTCCATGGACAGGACTACAGACCCATCACAGCAGTGCACGCAAAGCTTAGGAGTCCCAGAATTAACTTTTCTAGCAGACCCAAAGAGCATAGCCTGTGTCTTTGGCAGATTGAGGATCAGGGAGTTGGTTTGGAGCCAGGATTGGAGCATTTGGAATGCAGACGACAGATGAACATTAAGGTCAGCTACAGAACAGGTCACTGAGTAGAGCACCAAATCATCAGCGTACATGATGGAGTTGCAGTCGGAGAAGGATGAGGGACAATCATTGACGAACATGGAAAAATGCAGGGGTTGAAGAAAGGATCCTTGAGGGACACCACATTAGATGGGAGCCAGAGAAGAAAGGAATTTATTGAAGTAGGTAGATTGAGAATGGTTTGATAGGTAACTGCTGATCCAGGATAAGGTGGAACCAGAGGCTCCAAGAGAGTGCAGCTTGTGCATGAGCAGAGAGTGATTAACCAGGTTGAATGCTTTAGTGAGGTCTATGAACATGGCCCCAGTAAGTAGGCCCGTGTCTGTGTTAGACTTAACCTCGCTAGAGAACAGGGTAGGAGCTGTAATGGTGCTGTGACCAGCCCAGAAACCATGTTGAACTGGCAACTGAAGATTGAAGTTTAATAAATGGACAGAGATCTGACGGTGAATATGTTTTTACAAAGTCTTGCAGAGGATAGGTAGAAGTGCAATGGGGCAAAAATTGGACAGAATATTTGGGTCTCCTTTCTTGAAGACTGGTATGATTGTGCCAGATTTCCAGGTCAAAGACACTATGGAGGTAATAATGGACAAGTTAAAAAGCCGAGTAACTGGAGTGGCTAGGAGTGAGGTGCCAATTCTAAGTATCCTAGGTTTAATACCGTCTAGACCAGCACTGCCACAGAGGGGAATGGCCTGTAATAACTTAAGAACATCAAGGCAAGAGACAGGAGAAAGCATATATATATATTCACTGTTATGACATGATGCCATTAAGTATAGTCCTTATTTAAAAGACATGATGCTCAAATCTCATTCATTTCCATTTTGTCAATTTCTAAAGCCATGACTCCAGCAGGTATGGCATGGGAATGCGCGCCATGTTTTTGTGATGCAGCAGCTACATATCTTGTGCTGTACAATAACAAAATGATGTAGCTGATGTAAGGGATGGGATCATAACAGCACGCAGAACCATCGTGCAACACTTAATACTGGAACCATAAAAGCGTGCGCTGCAATATCATTGGACAAAACATGAATGAATACAATCAGTGCGCACTACTACAGCATATGGGCTTCTTTGTTTTTTTAAGGGAGCTTTGACCCCCACACCACCCGATGTGGGTGTTTTCACCCCATGCACCCCCTAGAATTTAAAAAACAAACTCCGGGGGGGGGGGTGCAGACATTGTATATGGGGAAAAACACTGATGGGGGGAAAGTTTTTTTTTTCCCCAAAGAAAAATCACAGCAAAAAGTTGTTGCACCGGAAGACCTGGGGGGGGGACTGAACCATGGTCCTAAGTCTCCCATTCTGCCATGTGCTGGTACCCTAGCCACTGCATCAGGGAAGCATCTCAACCAAGCCCCCAGCACACAGCAACTTGATGACACCAGGTAAAAATGTAGAACGACAGGGGCAGCACTCTTTTACTAGTGCTTTTCTACCCTAGTCACTGAAACTACAAGCACTCAATAGACAGCACGGTATTCACCATGCTGTCTTTCATGCACTATATTGACCCGGTGAGGCTGAGGCAACACAACAATGATATTTCAGGGAGGCGTTTCAGTCAAGAAAGAATGTTTACCATGCACTATAGCTGCTGAATGTATTTAAATTAGATGGTTGTTCTGCAAATGGCAAACAATCCAGACATTACATTACTAGAATGCTATATTTATTTTTAAAGTTTAGTAAAGATGGATCAACTAACAATAAAAGGGAGGAAATGGACATGAGGAGAATGGAAAAGAGGTGGAGAGTAAGAAGAGACAGAAAAAGATACTGTATCGGGATGGAGAAATGTAATGAGAGAGAACTAGTAACAGTGAGAAAGGCAGGGAAATATGCATATAGGCAGAGTGATATTTGGGGAGAGGGGAGAGAGGGAGAGAGAGAGAGAGAGAGAGAGAGAGAGAAAATCCATCAGACTAGAACCATAAATGATGCAGACCACTTCTCAATATTCCTTCCTAGGCATTTGTGCTATGTGCTTACACAGATGATTATGCAATTTATAAAGAAGATGAGCTACTTTTTAAGGAGGGGTACCAACTGAACTAGCAAGGGATTTGACTATTATTTGCCCTCAAATCATGGATTGGAGTCAGGAGGGGGATCATTGTTGAGAAATTACCCTTTGGAGCTTGAGAAAGTTTCAGGCTGGAGATGAGTACATTTTAAGACATTCTATCAGATCCTGACATTTTTGTAAATTGACTGTATAGAATGATGGAGAGTGCAGGGAATGGCCAACGCAAGAGATGGGGCAGGCCATGTGACAACCCCGATCAACTATGGAGAGATAGTTTTGTTTCCTATTATTATGTTTAGATAGTGAACACTGAATAATTAATATCTGGTGCCTGTTCAATGAAATTGTTATTACATTTTAAAAGCAGTGTTCAGAGTAATCAGTACAAAACTTTAAGTTAGAAATAACAGAAAAGCAAATTAATTCTTCACATAGTCTACAAATCAATATAGGTCAAGTAATTAATTAAATGTTGACTTAATATATTTTATGGAGCATTCTTCAGTGTCAGGAAAGAATTCCAGATATTAATAAATAAATCAGATTTGTTTACTAGTTGATTACTTATTATTTTGTTGTTTGCAAGTGTATTTATGGCATCAAACCACTCTCATTGAGAAAGGTTTTTTGTGATTCCAGTGTTGGAAAATGAATATCTTACATAATAGGGCTACTTATGATATTTAAACTTGATGCAGTCTAAATATATCTTTCAGCAAAGTAAGGTTTCCCAACTTAAAAATATATGGAGAAAAGGTATATTTTCAATATAATAAGTAAGTAAAAGTTTATTTGTATTTTGGCTCCCAATTCTGGAGGATCTGGGAGTCATTACAAGTGTAGACAGGATTCAGGTAAAACCTAGACAGTCTGTTTTAAACTGCAGTTTTATTTTATCTAGTTTTATTTATTTTATGTAAAGCACCTTGATAATTTGAAAGGCACTTAACAAATAAACGCTATTATTATTATTATTAATAAAATGGTGCATAAACTCACTACAAATTAAAACTTTTATCAAAACCTTTGTTAAAGAGATAGGTCTTCAGACCCCCTTTAAAAACCTCCACTGTTAGGGTTTCCCTCAAGGATTTTGGCAGCAAATTCTAGAGGTTCAGGTCAGCCACCTCGAATGAGCCATCCCCTAAGGTTTTCAGCCTGGCCCTCGGAATTGCCAGGAGTCCCTCGGTGGAGTAGTGGCGAGAACATACTGGAGTGGCTGGAGTAAGGAGGTTGGACAGGTAACCAGGGCCCAGGCCATGTAGGGCCTTGTAGGTTAGCAAGTCCACCTTAAAGAAAGTCCTCCACCTGACCAGCAGCCAGTGCAGATCCTGCAGGACTGAGGTCATGTGGCAGGATTTTGGTAAACCCACCTGCAATATTGTTGCCATTTTCTGCTTTAGCTGCAGCCTGCAGAGGGTCCCTCCATTGACCCAAAAGTAAAGAGATTTGCAGTAATCTAGCCTGGGTGGCATAAAGGCATGTACCAGTGATGGCAGGTCTTCAGGCGGAATCAGGATTTTGATTCGAGTGACATTACTTAAGTGGTAGGACCCACTTTTGACAACAGACGACATTTGGGCTTCCAGAGTCAATCTGTCATCAAGGATGACATCCACATTTTTCACCCTGGGAGGGGCCATCAACAAAGTGGATACCAGGACAAAACCTGTTACTACTCTGGAGGCCTCCCCATCATGCCTTCAAACAGGCTCCATCTCTAGCATCTCTGTCTTGTCTAAATTCAGTCTCAGCCAGTTTGAGGACAATCAGTCCTGAATCTCTGCCAAACATTTGCTGAGCACATCAGCAGCACTCTCAGCTCCTGGTACAAATGACATATACAGCTGGGTTTCATCTGCATAGCAGTGGAAACCCAGATTGTATTGTCTAATGAGCAGATATAAACGGAAAGGGGAAATTGTTTAACTAGAAAAGGTACACTAAGCTGAAGCTTCTTTCCAGGTACAACCTGGGAGCACAAGGAAGTTAAGTGGCTTGCTTAGGGTCACACAGTATGCAAGTGAGAGCTTATGGGATTCAGACCCAGGTCTCCAGGTTTGCAGCTCAGTGCTCTTAACCACTGCGCTATACTGCCTCCCTAATGGCCAGAAATAAGGTTGCCCACATTAGGGATGATTTTCTAGAGCACGTTAAATTAGGACAGATGAAATATGTCAGAGAGAAAGAGCGACTACAAATTGTGTCACCCTCAAACACGACTGGAGAAATCGTAGGAGCAAAAGAAACTCCTGTTTCTGTGATTCTATGTTGGGGGCTTCGCCCCCCCACACCCTCTGGTATATAATATAAACATATCTGGCTATCACCTGTTGGGGAGGTATGAGAAGCATTCTGTAATGGCGGCAACTGCCCCAACACTCTCAAAGTGAGGGACACTTCAAAATCCTGGTAGCTCATTTTTGTTTAGCACTAATTCATCTGCCCTCCTTTGACCTATATTCCATGCTCTATTGTTGGGATACTGCCAGAAATCATTGTTTTTTCGTTGTTATTTTGAAATGGGTTCTACGTTCTTCGAATTATTATAATGTGCTTGTTTCTCAGTTTGGACTATCTTTTATTCTTCTGATTGCAGACTTGTACCAGACAATATCTGTGTGTCCCTCTATATGTGAAGTTTGCATTATCTCATATCAGCATAAGACTGGGCGGAATTAAAATCAGATTTAAATGTTTTGGCTAGATGTTTGCACAATCAAACTGTGGAAGTGATTGCAGGACAGGGATTTAAAAGTTTAAGTAGTTAAAAGGAATTTGTTATTAAATATGGCATACATAATGCTTTTTTTTCTATGGACAGGGGTTTTTGGATGGTTTTCTGAATGGAACTATGTCAAAGCTTGTTTTGAAAGAAAGGCCAAATGGTATCTTTGTCACCATGGATAATGGAATCCTCTCACTGTTCAAGGAGCTCTTTATTTAAGCAATACGGCATGACAAGGTGTGTGTTATCATGTAATAATGTCACTCCTGGGGTGGGATGAAGCACAAGGTGAAGCGGCGTTTCCGACTCACCCTAGAGTGATGTTATTGCTATGATACCATACACCTTTGAGAGTGCCTTATTGTACTATACAATGTATCAATGTTATAAAACCAAAAATAAATATAAAAATGTTTTTAGTAGATTTTTAGTGAGGCAGTATATCTTTGTTTATGAAAAAAAATCCATATCCTCCAAAAAATCAACACAGTGCTGTTACTGTGTAATATCATCACTGTCTCAGGCACACACTAACCAATCAGAGTCCAGGAAATGTTCTTGCCATTGTATAATTAAGCAATAAGGCACAACAGGGTGTGGTATATCGTGGGATATCATCACGCCTCGGGTGGTTGGGCACGGGGCAACAGGCCGAGTGCATCCAACCATCCGAGAAGTGATGATATCCCATGATATACCACACCCTGAAGTGACTTATTACTATTATGAACTGTCTCAAAAAAAATGTTCATATAAAAATAAAAACAAAATATTCATAACCTTGAGAAATTGAGGTTTTTGGGGTGTTGGATGAGTACCTTCCAAGAAAATAGTTCCTGGAAGTGTCTGGGCAGCAGGTGGCGCTGCTGTAACTGTAACTGATGTTTATGAAAGAGGTGCAGCTGTGAAGGAAGACTGTACTAATCCTGTATACTGTGGTCAGGAGCCAGGGAAACTGTGTGTGCTTTTATTTTTGTTCTTAAATACTGTAGACAGGATTGTGTAATGCAAGCCACCAGAAGGGGATGGAAGACAGACTGAAAATGGAGCCGACTGAGTAGCAGGGAGACTTCTGGTCTTTTCAACAGATCGGTACGTTGCTAGTTGTCAGTATTTAGCTTGGCAACTGATAGGGTACACACAGGAGTTTTGAAGTAAGAAACAAAAAAACCCCAATGTTTTTCCAAGCTCTACTATGTGAGGAAAATGGGCGGTTGGTCGAGCAAGCGCACGCTTCTGGGGAGAGATCGAAACAGCAAAGTTCCACATAGAAGCGGTGAGCTCTTCATTTTAAAAGAAATAGCGGGTTATAGTGCGGCAGTACATTTTGGCTAACTGAGGCTGCTACAAAATCTATATTCCTTTGTAGTGGCAGGGACATGGGGTGTTTGTGTGGGAACTGAAGGAACAGGTGCGGATGTGATTTTGGGAGAGTGAGGAGGCTGGTGACCGGAGGTTTTCTGAAGCTGTGATGATGTAGCCCGATATCATCACGGCTTCAAAAACCTCTCAGCCAATCAGCTTCCTCCATTTACGATCTCCAGTTCATAATTTTGAATACAGGGTATAGGGGTTTTATTGTTCCAGAGACATTTTCTGAAAATGTTGTGCCGTCCTTTGTACAAATTGTTATTAATGTGGATAGGCAGATTGTTTAGCATATAACAAATGGCAACACTTTAAGTGTCAGTTAACTACTTTGTAGTTACAGTGTACCTACACTGAAACTGCATTTCAGTTGCAATGTAGCTGCATGCAAAAAACATGCAACTACAGTGTAATTTCCCTGTTGCATGTAATGGATGTTTACCTCAAAGTTACATTGAAACTGACACTTAAAGTGACCAAAAAATTATTGGTGCAATAATCATTATTATTATGGAGTTAATTCTCCCGCAGAGGGATACATGCAGTGTTGGCCATCTTTCCAGTTCATGGCAAAGCAAGGCAAATTTTGTTTTTATGGCACTCTGGGTGCCTTACGGAATAAGTTATCCAGACAGTAAAGGGTAAAAATAAACATAAAATAAATAAGACTATAAAAACATTATAATAAAAATTCATCAGTACAGTAAGACCACTAGACTGTATTATTAAATTATAGTCTGCGAAAGCAAAGGGTAGATCTATAGCAGTTAATCAGCCACTTTAGGGAATGTCTGAAAGAACAGGAAGGTCTTCAGACCCTTCTTATTTTTTTAACTTTGAAGTTTTTATTTAACATTTGCCAACTTTACAACATTTAGTACATGCTTGAAAGATATACATGGATTTAATAGTTTCAACAGCTGTGTACAGATAATTACAGTAGATCAGAAAACAGTAGAAGGTGTGCATGTGGAAATATCTACCAGGATTGAAACTAATGGTCTTGTGGCTTGTCAAAAATATATAATAAACCTTTGTAGTTGGCGGGGGTAACCCATTGTTTTAGTTGTTGTGCTTACCCATTTGGGCCAAGTTGGCAGATAAATGGGGTTCATGTATCATTATACAGTTGTATTTTGTTCAGAACCATATATGAAAGACGTTCCATTGTTGTCACTTGGCTAGTAGCTCTTATCCAGTCATGGAAGGAGAGTACAGTTGTGGAACACCAGTTCCTTAGTAGGAGCAACTTTGCTGCTATAATGGCACTGGTGCACCACTGTATAGCTTGGGTACTGGGGAGGTATGCTGAGCTGGCCTTTCCCAATATGGTGAATGTCTCATCTATAATGAAAGTTTTAAGGAGGAGTCTCTGGCAGAATTTTTTAACTTGGTTCCGGAAAGGCTGGATGAGTGGACAGGACCACAGTATATGGGAGAGGAACCCTTTGTAAGTGTTGCATCTCCAGCACTTGTTGTCTGGGAGAATGCCTCCCTGGTGCTGGAATTGGGGGGTTCTGTACCAGCAGTGCAGGATTTTTAATTGGATTAACTGAGCTTTGGTATCCCTGCATGAAGTGTGGGCCCGTTGCCAGCATTTTTGCCATTCTGCAACCCCCATAGTGGTGTTGAGTTCTTGCTCCCATTTCTTCTTACTCTGTAGTGTAGGGTCTGGGTCTATATCCCTTAAGCTTTTGTCTATCTGACCTGCACACCTATTCTTTGTGTTAAGCCATATCTTAACATCAAGTGTGACAGGTGTGCCTTGTGGAATGAGGAGAGGCTGACCTGATTTTGAATGGCTGCCCTTATTTGGAGGTACTTTCAGAAATCGTTCTGAGGAAGTCTATATTCTCGGCTTATGTCTTGAAAGGTATGGTGCTATTCGGAAGACACAGGCCTTGTACCTCTATTATTCCCCAGTGTTGCCAAGTGGGCCAGTGTATGAGGAGTTTGTCTATTAATATCATGGGATTGTCCCACTCTGGGATCTGAAGTAAGGGCTGTATTTTGGTAGTAAACAATGTTTTTACTTTGTACCAGTACAGTAGAAAGATATATGCTGTGGGGATTTTCTGGTGTGTTGGGCTAGTGGTGGCATAAAGTAGGAACTATGGGATCCCTGTTCCTATTGCATGTCCTTCAAGTTGTACCCATTGAGGGGGAGATGGTATCCTGAGGTTCTCACCATTGCAGCACTTGGGCCATGATGAATGCCTTATGGTATCTGCTGAGGTTGGGTTGGCAACATCCCCCCTCCTTCCAGTGTCTCCTTAATTTAGGGCAGCTGGTGCGTGGTTGTTTCCCCTCCCATATAAATTTCCCCATACTTTTGTTATGAAGAGAGAAAAAATTGCCAGGGATATATATATAGGTAGATGGGAAATTATATATAGGACTTTGGGTGCAAACATCATTTTGAGTGCTGCAAGTTGACCCGTGAGAAACAGGTGAAGCATTTTTCCACCTGCCTATATTTATCACTACTTCTGCTACTAGAGAGGAGATATTGGATTTTCATAGGTCATTCATATTTGGGATTTTATGGATTCCTAGATATGTAATTCCTTAGGTGGCCCACTTCCAGCTGGTGTCTTGGAACAGGTTAGCATGACAGTGGGTGTTGAGGGGTATAACCTTGGATTTAATGTGATTCACCTTGAGCCCAGACATGTTTGTGAAAGCTTCCAGTGTTTGACATAGGGATAAGATGGCTTTGGTGGCATCGCAGAGGACAATAAGCAAATCATCAGCGTATGATAAAGATTTGTATTTTTTTGGGCCTACTGTAATACCTGAGATTGCAAGATTGTTTCTCAGCTCAACTGTGAGGGGCTCAATGGCTGGGAGGAATAGGAGTGGGGATAGTGGGTAGCCTTGGGTTCCTCACACTAGTGGAAAGGAGTGAGAGAGGGTACTGTTTGTGAGAACTCTGGCTGTAGGAGAAGTGTAGAGTGTTTGTATTTATCTACAGTAATGAAGTGGGGTCAGATTCCTCATTGACGCAGTATTCCAAAGAAATACTCCCATTCAACAGAATCAAAAGGCTTTTTTGAAGTCTATCATGAGGGCTGCTGCAGGGGTTTGTAAGGATTTTTCCTATTTGGCTGAGGTTACTAAAAGTTCTGAAGTGGTCTGAGCTGAGTCTTCCTTTTAGGAAGCCCACCTGGGAGGGATGAATGATGTTAGGAAGGATCAGTTCCATATGATTTGTCAATATCTTTGCCAACACATTGGTGTCTGCATTTATGAGTGATATGGGGTAGTAACTGGCAGGTAAGAGAGGGTCCTTGCCCATTTTAGGGAGGACAGTTATCACTGCTTTCTAAATGTGGGGGGTAGCATCAGTGCCTCTAGTGAGTAGGCGTACGCCCTCTGAAGCGGGGTGGTGATGTCTTCATGTACTGTATGTGCTGGTAAAAATAAATCAGAAAGCTGTCTTCCTCTGGTGATTTGTTTTTATTGATCCCCATTTTAGCATCAGTAATCTCATTTGTGGAGACTGATTGGTCTAAGTCCAGGTTTTGTTGTGGGATACATGTGATAAAATGAGGGTGGAAAGGACTTTAGGAGTGTCCTTGTTGGTGCAAGGATTGGTGGAGCAGTGTATGTTAGATTAGAATGCAGCCATAATGGCCTATATGTCCTTTTGGGATGTGCTCACCTGCCCCTGTGGGTCCCTGAAGCTGGGGATATGTCTTTCAACTTGTTGTTTCCTTAGCCAATATGCTAATATTTTGCTAGATTTCTCTCCCCTTCAAAGAAGTTATGTTTTAGTCGTATCAGTGCAGGCTAAGCTTTCCCAGTGTACATAGCATTTAGTTTTGCTCTGGTATCCAGCAATTCTTTAAGATCTGCCTGATGTCGGCCTTATGCTTGTCCTCAAGTTTTTTTAAGTTTTGCTTCTAGGTTTGCTGTTTCCAGTTCCCTAGCTCACCTTCTGTGTGCAGCAAAGCCAATGATTCTGCCCCTTAAGTGTGCCTTGAGGGTTTCCCACAGGGTGCTTTAGTTTACACTGTTGTTATCATTAAAGCTCTGAAAAGTGGCTGTTTCCTGTTGCGCGCAATTAGCAAATGTGTGTCCTTTAATAATAAGGCAGTCTAGCCTACAGTTGGCAGACCTGTTTTTTAAGGGGGGGGGCATCTTAGAGCAATAGAGGTTGGAGCATGGTCAGATATCACTATAAGATGTACAATATGCTGGCATCTATCATTGCCTGGGTGATTTGGGGGTTATGTAGCCAGAAGTCTATTCTGCTGTGGGTGAGATGGACACCAGCCTGAATGTGTAGCCCTTAGTCCATGGATTTAGAAGATGCCGAATGTCTATGAGGACATGTTCAGTTTTTAGCTGGTGTACCCTGCTGCTGCTTTCCCATGTGGCTTGTGGGTTCTGTGGGATCTATCTATGGTATCTGTGGTTCTGTGTAAGATTAAAGTCATCCACCACCAGAATTGGCGCATATTGTAAGGTGCGGTCTGCCAAAGCTTCTGAGATCCTCATAAAGAAGTCCAGGTCATCTACATTGACTCCATATAGATTGAGTAAGATTAGGGGGCCCCCTGGAATTGTTAACTTTGCCATTACCCATCTGCCTTCTTTATCAGTTTGGGTGTCTGACATCACCCATGGCAAAGATTTGTGCATCAGAATAGAAATCCCTCTTTTTGCTGAGGTGTGGGTGCTATGAACCTCTACTCCCACCCATTCTCTCTTAAGTTTCTTCTCCTCAGAGTGTGAGAGCTTAGTCTCCTGGAGGAATGTCACCTTTTAATAAATTTTATTAAGGTGTGACAGTACCTGCTTTCATTTCATATGTGAATTTAATCCTCCAACATTCCACGATGCAAGATGTATGTCCACATTTGGAGGTCAGATTTAAAATAATATGCTGATCGTATGTTTGGAGGTTCTGTATTTAGCCTCCAGGAGATAATCTCACACACACTCGGGGGATAAAGTATATAGCAAACTGTTAATATGCCGTACAATAAACATGATTTTCTCATATAGCAGCATCAAACTACTTATAGCCCAACAGGGTCAACTATTTACAAAAAATATTGGTCAAACTTATGTTAGATTTGCTGACACATTGCTTGTGCCTTTTTTGCTAAGACCAGGTCCCTGATTCCACGGTGCTTTGCAAGCACAATGCACATGATTTCTGTTCTGGGATAGTATCCCTTCCTTCTGCCATCCATTGGGAGGAGTGTTAGAGGTATAGGGCCTGTCTCCCTCTTATTAAGAAGAGGTTAGAGCATCTTTAGCACAACCATACTGTATATAGCTCCTTCATAGTCACTCAGATTGCCTCCTTGCTGTGGGGGGGGGGGGTCGGAAGTCTAAGGTTGCAGGCATGTACCATTATGCTATTCTGTATTTGGGTCAGGGTGGGGATAGAGGAGGTCTGGAGGATGGTGTCAGGTCTAATGAGCATCAATAAGCAAGCCTTCCTGCTCATTCATATTTATGGTTTGTCATCCTGGTGCATAGACTTATTGTAGGTGTTGCCTTTTTTTGGTTCAGTCTGTTTATTATTAGTGTGGCATTCCACTCTGAGTGGCAATCCTGCAGGGGGCCTGCAATTGGTTTTTCCAAGTACAGATTGGATGGCTACCCACTGTTCCCATCATATGGTTGGCTGATGTCCATGACCCTTTCCTAGTGGTGCCCTTGAGCTATGGGCTTATTACTTAGCATCCAGTACCTGAGTTGTGATGTGAACCTGAGTCACCTAGTTCGGGGTGACATCTTTGCCCTTTACCATACATTGGGGCATCTTAACTGTATTCCCCTTCTAATTCTTTTAATGTGGTTAACTTGAAATTACACTGCTGAAACACTATGGGGATGGATGAGGTGTCCAAACAAACCCCCCCATGAAATCATTACAGACATAAAAAAAAGCAGTCCCCTTAACACCACATCTGCGAGAGGAGAGGTGGGAGCATTTTAACCCATTTATCTGTTAGCAGGCTCCCCTTTGGTTACGAGCAACTGTATAGGAAGTCAGCAACTCATGGTTCAAGATGACGTCCCCACCCTATTTGACTTAATAGGAGGTGTTACCCTATGCTTTCCTGACATTGAGCTAGATGCCGTAGCTTTAAATCTTCATATAGCCTTATGGTGGTAAGTTTTTGAGTCGGGGATGCACCTCCTGCATTGCCAGGGAGTGACATTAGTAGCCCCAGTGCATTAACATCTTGGGGGAGGCATGATCATTCTGGGTTATGCCTAATGAGGTCTCCATTTTCTATTTACCCCGGGTAAGAGATTTGCAGCACATAGCTCGGGCTGAATTCTTTGCTCTTTCCAAACTGGTGAGGAGCTATGTACTGCAGGCCTTGATCATGGACTAGTGTCCTGCACTGCAAGTTAAACAAAGTCAGGAGGGTGATGTCGTCCTGAAGTGTAGGACTACCACTCCAGAGAGAAAAAGAGTTAAAGTATAACCAATACCAACTCCTATAGCATTGGGGGGGGTGTTACATTCGGCCAAATGAGCCTTGGGTGGTTTACCCTTTAAGACTTAGAAGAGAGTGTGGCCTAGTCTTCAGTAAATATTCAGGCTTCACCAATTGCGAGCAGGGAGTCATCCTTTACTTGCATTTTAGTGTGTCCAGTAAATCAAGGCAGGGATGGGATCATCCTAAACCCTGCGATGAGGATGAACTGCCTGACAATGAGTAGGCTGCAACTGTGGCTGCATAGGATACACTTTGGCCACCAGCATGCCCTGGAAATCCCGTTGATGGTTCAGTCTTGGAGGAGGTTTCACTGGAGCTCCTTGCCCCAGTTTATAAGTTGAGGAGGCATTGTCTTTGGGGCTTAGGTTGTTGTTTGTGGGTTATATCCATGGTACTATTCAGTGGGTTGCACTCTGCATAGGTCTCTCCATCTGAGCTTCCAGAGGAGCTTGACCTGTTTCTGCTGCTGATTCTGCAAGGGATAGGCCCCAGTTCTTTTGATCAGTTGCCCATGCCATGCCTTTTGATGTTTCTGCAACCCTCTTTCCTGGATGCAGGTTGTTATCTATTGTTTGGGCTGATCAGGGAGATAGGAGGGCCCATAGTGGTTGCCTGGCTAGGTGGATGGCTGTTGACTGGGTAACATGAGCTGGGTGCATAATCCATCAAGGAGTTGTCTTCTGGATGATCCTGAATCAGGAGCTGTGCCTCAGGCCAGGACCTGCGGATGAAGGTTTCTGCATTCTGTGGGTCCTGAAAGAAATGCTGAACCCCATTTCTAGTTATCTGCATTATGGCTGGATAGCGGAGGCTATAAGGTACTTGTAGAGCCATCAAGGCATGACAAGCTGGGGTATATTATTTGCAGCACTCCGATAGTGCAGGAGAGTAATTAGGAAAAATGGAGATGCAGTTGCCCTGCCAGTGCGGGGGTTCCCTTTCTTTAGCCAACATAAGGATTCTTTCTTTTATCTGGAATTTGAGCATTTTGGCTGTAACACATCTGGGTCACTGTCCTGGTTTGGGTGGTCAGAGACCAATAAGCTATCTCAAATTCCAGTGGTCAGGCCATTAGTGTTTCAGCAGATTGGGGAGTAATTACTGCATAAAGAATATGGTGTCTCTGCCTTCTGCCCCTTCTGGGATCCTCACAAAGCATAGATTGTTTCTCCTGCCCCTATTGTCTAAATCATCTATTTTGTCTATCATTATTTTTAATCTGATGTTTTGTTCTCTGATGTAGTTTTCCATGCAGTCTGCAGCATTGTCTTGTAATGTGATTTATCTCTCCTTGTCAGATACTCTCTGAGATATTGATATAATGTATTTTTTAGATAAAGCATTTTGTTTTTTTTAGATCTGCTGTGTCTACAATTAGCTGAGCAAACATCCCTCTTATTTATAGGTATACTGGGAGGATCCTCTGTATCTGAAGCCATGCTGCTGTGTCTCCTCAGCCCCTCTGCTGTTCAAAGGCCTCACCTGTTTTACTTCAATCAGGTAAGCAATTTTGCTGGCAGACTTGAACTAATTAGCTCTGTGGTTGTTTCAGGTCAAGCTTTACAAGATAGTGTGTGTTGGGTTCATTCAGAGCCGTCTCTACCTCTAGGATGCTGAAGGATAGGCAGTGAAGATAGGGAGTGGGAGAATTACGCTGTCTCCATCTTGGCTTCCAAGCCAAGCCACTCTGCCAGCCCCTTCTTAAAGGCTTCAACTGTCCAGGCTCCTCTGTCACTAGCTGGGGAAGAATTCCATAGGATAGGACCAGCGACACAAAAAGTGAAGTTGCCAGAAGTTTTATGCCTGACCCTAGGAATGTCGAGGAGCCCACTAGTTGACTGCAGGGAGTAGGTTGAAGTTGCAAGCAAAAGGAGCTCAGTCAGATAACTAGGGCTCAGTCCATGCAGGGCCTTATGGTTGAATAAGCTCACCTTGAAGATGACCCTCCACAGTTCCTTCTGTATGTTTGCCATAACTGGTGAAACATGCTTGTATGATTTTAGGCATGGAAATATATGTATTCATACCCAAATAGGACATTACCTTCTCAGCCCAAGGAACAGTGAAGGAGTTCAAAATGCTGTCCTCCTCAAATGTAGGTGACGAGAGCATTATGCCTTCTGATTTCTCCCCATTAACATAGAGACCTGAAATGGAACCACATTTTTCTAGGACAGGGAAAAGTTTTGTAATTGAAAAATGGGGTTGTGATAAAGTCACTAACAGGTAATCTGTGGAGACAAATACTTTGTTGTTCATTTTTTCAACATTAATACCATGAATTTGAGATATATTTGTTATAATCAACATTGATGGCTCTAATGTCAGAATGAAGAGGAAAGGGGACAGAGAGCAACTTTGCCAAGTGCCATAAAATATTTGGAAGGATTTTTGAGATCATGCCATTTTTATTATTATTGCAGTGGCTGTACAAATAGTGGAAATCCATTTTTTCAAATATTGGACCAAAATTATATAGAGAATAATGGATGGGGAAGGGTTTGATATGAGAATTTAATGCACACCCGAGTTGTGTGATGCTACATAAACTCCCGAGGGCGAAGCCCAAGGGGTTTATCAAAGCATCCCACAATGAGGGTGTGCCAATAAATCTCACATGGCTACCCTCCCATCTTTTAATTTTTATAATAACAGGCCAGCAATTTTTCTCCAGCAGTTTGTGAGACTGTTTGGCCCCGCCCACATACAGAATGTTGGCCAATGAGGCAGCAGCAAAGTTTGACTGGCATGGCTCATGAATGTCATAACAACCAGCCGGTTGTTATGGAAAATATCAACCTGGTCAGTACATTGAGAGAAATTGCTGACCAGTTATTATAGGAACTTAATACATTCTGTAAATATTACATTCTTCCTGTTGTTTAATGATAAAGCAATGGATGTTGTTGATTTATTATTTATTGGCTGCTAATATACCAGAGAACAGGCACCTAAGATTATCTGCAGAGTGGCACTCTCTCATGAAACCTACCTGTTCATTACTAATTCATTTTGGGATTATATTAGGATGTCAATTTGCCTACATTTTTGTTCATATCTCATAAGTAAAATGTAAAAGTGTGATTAGATGATCATTTGAATATTTCTTTGGTTCTTTATTATTTTTGGGAGTAAGCTTAAAAGGTTATCATTTTAATCCAATCCAGTCAAATCTGTCTTTATTTATAAATCACCCATACAAGACAGCACTGAACACTGTGCAATAATTATACAAAGAACATCATTTTAAAATACATACAATATGTGAAACATTATATGTACAGTACATAGTATACAAGTACAACAGACAAAACAGAAAACAACTGCTGAGATAGAAAGTTTAAAACGAATCAACAGTTTAGCATCACACACCTTTAAAAGCTTCTGAGAACAACCCGATTTTCAAAGCAGATTTAAAACTACCCACAGAGTTTGCTTGTTTGAGGCCCATTGGAAGTGTATTCCACAATTGAGGAGCTATAATCTCAAAAGCCCAACAGCCAACTGTTTTAAGGTTGAAATTCAGGACAGCAAACAGTTCACGATCTGCAGAGAATAGAGTTCTTGACAGGGTTGCCACCTTTGAATGAAGCAAAAACCAGATCCTAAGATCCGCCTCTAGTCCCACCCCTTTTCATGACTCATCATGCATTGTTCCTCCTAGAAAGCCATTTGTTATATCAATAAAAGACAAGGCTTAAAGCACCAGTTCAACACAAATGTTAAGATACTGTACTGTACCTGTTAAAGTTGCTTTACTAGAGTCTTCCTAGTTATTTGCTGAAAGTATAATCTGTAATCTGCATAGCCATGCTAGAACAATATTTGTTTTAGCCTCACTGCCCTCTAGCTGTTGTCTCTGCCTGTTTCTCTCCCTCGCTCACTCTTTCTCTCCCTGTCCCTATTTTTGCCCTCCTACTGATTCACTGTCTCACTAGCCTGTCTACCCATGCCCATCGCTTAAGTGAAAAGCCTTCTGGCTGTTTGACCCATGCCCCCGATTTACCACAAGTCATTAACAGTGCTTTCTTTCTTCCTTTGCAGTGGGAAACCCATCCGCGGGTCCCCCCTCCACCGGAGAACTTCCCTTGACTTCGGAGCGGTGCGGCCGGCCCTGAAACAGCCGGCGCCTGCCCTCCCAACTGCCGCTGCCTCAGCTCTGTTCCCTCCAGTGCTTTGCACCGGCTCCCCACCCTCCCCCCACCTCACCCACTCTGGGTGGGCTATTCTTTATATAGGTCTCTAAAGACTAAGTGTCTACTCTCCCACTGGATGCTTATATGAACCAACCACTAGAGGTTTCTCTATCCGCCAATACACAGCATTCTAACTGGTGGTAATACTGACTGTGACAAGGTTTGCAGCTAGAAATGGAGAAGTATATCATGGTACCCCTACTCATTACCTTTTTAACATTTCTCCACCCGTCCATGACTGTAGTACCCCTGACTAACCTAGCTGACCCTCCTATCCAAGCTCTCCCATATGACTATGTGTTCTCAAACCTACTCATACTTTCCCCATTTCACTGCAATTCCACCCCCTCCTACTAAATAGCATCTCATGCTTCATAGCCTGCTGTAAATTTGCAAGATCCCCCTTGTGGCTTCTAACCCTCTCCCCATTCATCCATCGCAAATTGTGGTATCTTCTTATGTTGGCTATTTTGCTCTTTGGGGATGTGCAATTGAACCCAGACCCAGTTCCTACAAACTCAGCGCCTGCCACTAGGGGTCTCTTCATAGCTCACCATAACATTAGAAGCCTTGAACATAATTTTGCTGAGTTAGAAACCTGGACTGCCCTCTATGAACCTGATAAAATTTGCTTAACTGAAACTTGGCTCAAACCCAGTATCCAGGATTCTCGCCTACAAATACCCTCCTACAATCTATTGAGGAATGACAGATGAATAAGTAAAAGAGGTGGAGGCACAGCTATTTACTTCAAGAACTACCTAAACCTTGCTGCTACACACTCCTCGTCTCAAGGCCAATGCGAGGTGCAACATGCAATTCTCTCCCTGGGGGCAAAGAAACTGCATATTGTCTGTGTATATAACCCACTAAAAAATGGCATAAAGGGCCTGGATGATCTGCTTGACCAAACATTGATCTTAGCTGGAAGAAATGAAGTGCTTATATTTGGAGACCTATATATTAACTGGCTTGGAAATACTCATGCTATGTCACTCTCAAAGATACAAAGTTACAACCTGCACCAATTGATCATTGAGCCTACCAGGTAGCCCAAAACTCGAAAAGTAGCACCTTGCTGGATTGGATTCTGTCAAATCATCCTGAAAACATTCTAGACTCTGGCACCTTAGCTGATGCAATTACTGACCACTCCCCAACTTTCTGCATGTGGGGCAAAGCTGTCCCACCTCCAACTAAGCTCCATCTCATCACCTTCCAGGATTATGCAAGCCTTGAGCCATGATCCTTTCTACAGAATGTCTCCAGCATTGACTGGGCTGACTTGTATAAGGCTACTGATGTTCAATCTGCCCTAAATATCTTCCTTAGCAACTTTCTAGCTATATAAGGCCACCATTGTCATCTCGTGACACGACGAGTCAAGATGAGGAAAACCAGATGATTAAAGGCAGATCTCCTTACCAAATTAAAAAATAGAGATAAGAACTGGCACCAATTCAAAGCCTGTGGACTGAAAAGTGACTATAACCACTACAGAGCTCAGAGGAATGCCTGTAAAAAATACATCAAGCATGCAAAAAGCTCTTACTGCAAAGAACTACTAACAGACTCTTATGGGGACTCCAGGAAATTCTGGTCTCATATCAAATCTTTTTTGGGTTCTCACCAGCTCTTGATACCTAGTGACATGATTCATGAAGGCGTACATTGTAATAACCCTGAGACCCTTGCCAACTTTTTTAATCGCAAATTCTCTGACCTCTCACCTCTTATCTCCTCCTTCCCAGTACTGCAACTTCTAATATTCCTCCTAATAGGTTAGTACCCCTCTTCTTTTTCAGATCAATTACATGTAAAGAAGTCCTTACCCTTCTACAGAAAATCTCAGAGACTACAGCCTCTGGCTCGGTTACACTGGAACCCAGACTATTAAAACTGGCAGCTCCTTTTATTGCTGCTCCTCTAGCGAGAATCTTCACTCTCTCCCTTAGTCAAAGCCAAGAACCTTATATCTGGAAGTCCACAAGGATCACCCCTGTTTTCAAAAAAGGTGATGCCAAAGACCCTGACAACTACAGACCCATTGCCATCCTACCTGTCCTTGGAAAGATTCTTGAAAAGCCTGTAGCTACCCAAACTATTGAATTCCTACAGAATGATGACCTCCTAACTGAGGTACAACATGGATTCCGCAAAGATCACAGCACAACTACTGCCCTCCTTAAACTTATGCCCAACACATTCTCTGCTATGGATGCTGGTCTTCTCACAGGTGCAATCTTCATTGACATGACAAAGGCCTTTGACCTGGTTCACCACCCTATCCTCCTTGCTACCCAGCACTCATTGAACTTTGCACCTAATGTTGTAGACAAGGTACCTTTGTAAATGAGCCTATGGCTCAAAGGTTTTCCAAACTGCTGTTTAAATAAAATAAAATAAAAAAAATTAATAGATTGGTTTGATAGCTACCTATCAAACAGGACTCAAATGGTCAAATACAATTCTGCCTTCTCATGCAAGACTGAACTAAATATTGGTGTGCCTCAAGGCTCCATCCTTGGCCCACTCCTTTTTTCCATTTTTATCAATGGCATCACATCTACCCTGTCGAACACTTCCTCACTTCTGTATGCAGATGATATAGTGTTCTACACCAGTGCCAAGAACATACATGTCATAAATCAACGACTATCGACTGACTTTCAAAGTACGCAAACTTGGTTGGCTAACTACAGGCTGCTGTTAAATGACTCTAAGACCAAAGTTATGCTTTTTGGAACAAACCCAAAAATCAAGCACTCTCAAGGCAAACTCATAGTCAGTGCCTTGGATGGCTCCACCATAGGATCCGTGACTTCTTTTAAATACCTTGGTGTTACCCTCGACCAGTCATTAACTTTTGATCTCCATATACAAGATGCTTGTAAGACAGTGAACATGAAGCTTGGCATTGCCTATCGCACCAGCTATGTGTTAACCCCCTCCACCAGGCTAGCTATAGCACGAGGTATCTTACTCATCTTACTTACCTATGGTGTTGCCACCTATACTGCTGCGGCCAAATCCAGTCTACACAAGTGGGACATCACCTATAATAACATCTGTCACTATGCCTCATCTGCTCACCAGCTTAAGCACCATTGTCTCCTCTACTCAGATATGGGCTGGCTACCTCCTGAAGAGACCAGGCTCTGCTTTCTCAGCACTACCATAAATAGGATCATATCATCACAAACTCCTACCTCACTTGCTGAGTGCTTTGTCAGCCAGCCCTTCCACTATGGTTTGTGCTCTGTTGACAAATCCCTTGTCTGTATCCCTAGGTGCAGTTCCTCCAAGGGAGCAAGTGCCTTTGCCATTCTAGCTCCCCAATACTGGAACTCTATTCCCCTAGCTGTGTGCCTGCCCCCCCTCACAAGGCCTAAAAGTCTGAGCTCCACAAGTAATTAGTCTCAACAAATGTTTGCTCCTGCTTCAACCACCCTAGTCCCCACACAATACCAGCACAAATGCATGCACTGTCCTGCACCTACACCCAGCTTTTTTCTCTAATTTTACTTTCCTCTCTCTGTACCTATCTATACTCCTCATTGGCATTAACAACTGTTAAAGTTTACTGCTGTAATGTTTGTTGTAGCTTACCCATCCATCTTGACCTATTTGTTCTGTTAGATATTTTCCCCTAAAATGTATCTGTGATTATTGTCATACCTTATTGTTTTTTGTACTGTTACCTCCCAGGTTGTGCCTGAAAATAGTCATGACTATGGCTAGTGCACCTACCCGGTAAACAAAAACTAAATAATAAAATTTGTTTACTTATGTATTTATTTATTTATTGGTTGGTTTACCAGATAAAAGTAGAGAGATTAAAGAAAACTCATTTACAGATATGAAAATGTTTACCAGCAAATGAAAGTAAAAGACAACTGGTTCTGTTAGTGTTATAAACGGTGGGGGCAGCTTTGCTGCTATGCCACTTTAAGATGCAATGGAAATGATTAGGCTAAATAAGTGCTAATGGTGTTAATGGCCATACTTTATACCTCCGAGTTTGACTGCTTTCACAAACAAAGGGCTATACTGACAACAGAACCTGTTTGTAACCTGGACATGCAGCTGAAACAATGCATGATAGAACAAAATATGTTTCAAAAGTATGTGAACACTCAAAATGGCTCAAAAACCTGACCGGCACAGAGCAAAACTGGATTACATGATAGGGACTCTGAAAACCTGATCACTAGGTAAAAAAACCTGACAGGTGGCAACCCTAGTTCATGAGGTACTGCATACTACAAATAAGTCAGAAAGGTATTTATGGACATAGTCGTGAAGATTTTGTTGTATTAACAAGAAGTACCATTTAGTAAATCTCAGAATTAATAGGTAGTTAATGAAGATCTCTGAGTACAGGTGTGATATGATCCTGTATACACAACTTTGGCGAAAGCCTAGCTGGGACATTAAGGCAAATTGCCTGTTAGAAGGCAGGCAAGATTGTCTGGGTTTTCCCTCTTGAAATGCTTGGGAGTGGTGCAGGCAGTAGCAAGGAAGAGAGGGAAGGAGGGGAGTGAGTAGGGTGGGGAGGAGTCATAGGGAGTGGGTGGGGCTGGAAAGAGATTGACAGGAGGACAGGGCAAGGGGGGCTCTAAAGGGGGTATATAAGGGGAAGGAAGAGGGAGAAATCCCTTCTTTTTCCTGCTAATTATTTGACTTGTGGTTTTGGGTAGCTAGCATATCGCCTGGTGGTGAAAATGTTTGCAAAAACACATGGAAGACAGACTCAGCAGGTATGGCAAAGGTGGTCTGAGAGGGCCGCCAGCAGGGTTAAGGTTGTAGGTTGTTTTTAGTAAGGTCACTTGCAGTGGTAAGGATATTAGAATTTTTGTGTCTTTAAGGTTACAAATGGATTTCTGCTGGTGGTAGATTTGAGGATTTGGAGCATAGTTGAAGGCTTTTCTTTGTTTTTCCCATAGCTCAAGCAGCCATGCTTGATCATCAAAAATTCTAGAGAAACAAAGGAGGCATATGGTAAGGGCTGAGACCACCAGTTGGCTATTGCAGGTGAGTCCTGTGAGCCAGAAGTGGGAGAACAGGAGGGTGGGGGTGGGTGACAGAGAATGGGGAGGTGGGGAGGAGTGTTCATTATCTGAGGTGGTTGCTGAAATATTGGTGGGTCGGAGGGTCAAGTGGACCATTAGGGGGAACATAGGTATTGGTGGTGGGATGCAACATAAAGAACTTGAAGCTGCCCCAGCAGTTTTGAGATGGCGAGGGTGTGTGTGGTACCATTGGTTGACTGGGACTGCAGGAATTAGAAGTTCAGGTTTCGGGGTGGGAGCCGGACACTACAAGGTTGTGCTGAAGTGGGAGAAATTGCAGGTAGAAAGTAAAAAAAAAAAAAAAAAAAAAAAAAGGAGCAGAAAGCTGAGGATGAAACAGAGCTGATCCAAGTGAGACAAAATTGAAAAAGCGGGGTCCGGGCAGTGTGCCGAAGTCCAGCAGGCAATGCCTAAAATACAGATCACAGGTCAGCATCTGACATCACCAGGGGTTCACCAACTTTGGGAAGGATAAACATGGAGTCAGCAGCCCCACCGGGGTACGGGGGAGTTTTCTACTTGCATTACTGATTAGTTAACAGTTCAGAGTTTAGCAAGGCACAAATGAAAAAAGAATAAAAAAGATGGGAAACAGAAGAGAGCAAGAGAAATAGATTTGCCATGGGTGGCGGCCATTTTGGGATGGGTGCCATGTGGCCATGGGAGTCGGGCACAAGATGACAGCCACAGGTACAGCTGCCCCACTGGGGAGTGGAGGAGCATGGTTTGGGAAAGATTACGGGGGTATTAAGAATGGTTCTGTTGGTCGGCAGGTGGATTGGTTTCGGAGGGGAGGGGTTTATTCAGTTACCGTAGCAGTTTGTCTTCAGTGTATAAAGGAGGATGGTTTAGAGTCATGTCTGGTGGGCTGTTTGAACTAAACATAAAAACTGGAAAAGGATTATCCAAATCAGGAGGGAAAGCAACACTTGAAATTGTCATGGACCTTATTCAGTTAAATGCAATGTTAAAGTAAAAGCAAAAAGATAGAGAGAGGTTTGTTTGCTATTTTGTTTAGGTGAAGGCTTCCTATACAGTTACTTTGGGGATGGAAAGGGTAGGCATGGACACCAGGGGGTTTGTTGTAGAGTGCAACACCATCTTGGAGAGGGGCAGAGGGAAGGGCATGAGGAACAGAGGGCTATGGTGTGGTGATCATTTTGGGGTGAGAGCTACATGGCAGAAAAGTGGCAAACAAGATGGCGGCCATGGGTGGCTGGTACAGAGGGGTGAGGAAACAATGGAATGATGGCATGGTGCAGCAAACGGAGGGAAATTGGGGCCCCTCATTATATTAAAATAAGGTGTCAGAATACTTGGCAGGTACACTACAGTGGAGTGTGCAGTTTAGAATGGATTTAGAAAACAAGGCTTTGGCTGTTGGCTGTAGATAAATGAAGCGCATTCATACTGTGGATAAGCATGTATGGGCTAAGAATTGTTATGTGGGTTGCAATTTTGTACCACCCTCTGAACATGACATAGAGTGATGGTTAGTCTGACGTCCATTGTGGGGAAATGAATGGAGGCTATCCTAATGGAAAGGATGGTGGATTTCCTGGAGACAAGTAGCTTTCAAGATGAAAGCCAGCATGGGTTCGTCCAGGGAGATGGTGTCAAACCAACCTAATTGAATTCTTCAACTGGGTGATATAATCCCTGGGGAGTGGAAAGCTGGTTGATGTCCTGTACTTGGAAATCAGCAAGGATTTCAATTCAGCCCCACTTGGAAGGCTGATATGTAAACTGAGGAACCTAGAGGTGGGGGAAGAAATGGTGGGATGAATAATACATTGTCCCAGCAATTGGCAGCAGAGGGTGGTGGTAAGGGGAGAGGCTTCAACTCATAGGATGGTCATCAGCGGAGTCCCTCAGGGATCATTACTGGGCCCAATTCTGTTTGATGCATTCATTGCGGATACTGGGGAGGGAGTAACAAGCAGGATGAGCCTATTCCCAGATGATGCAAAGCTGGCTTCAGTGGTAGATAGCAAGGAGGATAGGAGAACACTTCAGGAGGACTTGGTCAGGATGGAAAAGTGGGCATGCACTTGGCAGTAGGGGTTCGATGCTCAAAAGTGTGGCATACTACATCTGAGATTCAGGAACCCTGGATATAACTATAATTTATTGGGGGGGCAGCTGTTGAAATCTAAGGAGGAAAAAGTCCTGGAGGGGGCCATAGATACCTGGATGAATAATTCAGAACAGTGCTGCAGAGTGGTTGCTAAGGCAAATAAAATATTTGTATGTATCTCTAGGGCAATAACACTGAGGAGAAGGGAAGTCATTCTGCCCCGTACAACTCCTTAGAGAGGCCTCACTTGTATAACTGCGTACAATTTTGGAAGCCTTACTTAAAGAGGGATGTTACCCTTTTGGAGAGAGTACAGAGATGAGCCACAAGGATAATCCACAGCCTGGAGAAATGTTCTATGAGGAACAACTTGGGGAGTTGAACATGTACTCCCTGGAAGACAGAAGGGACAGGGGGGATGGGATAGAGGTCTTGGTTCCATGTCATAATACTGAAAAAGTAATAGGGACTTCTCTATTGGTGAGTGCTCTTCACCAAAAACAAAATCAGTGAATGTGCATGACAGCATACCAAAAGTCAGCGAAAGTCTGCTATACAAGCTATGAGTGACATACCATATTACTCCTTTTATGTGGGGGGCTGTATCACCTGTGCCACAAAAAGCCTACCACACACCCCTTTCTTTTTATAATCAGCTCCAGGGGGGCCTGACACTAGGGGAATGGAGAGAACTCCAGAAGGGGACACTCAAGGGTGGGGGACCATTCACAACAAAAAATGCATATTGGAAAACAAAATAAAAAACAAAAGTTATTTAACTACCTGAAACACACAAAAACACTAGCATATCTGGCCACCCCCAAACCCTGCCCCCCCCACTGCAGGCACACACTCTCACCACCAAATCAACTGACCAGCTGGGATTCCCCTTGCCAAACCCTGCCCCATATACCTGTTTCCTGTATCTCCCTCTTCTGTTCACTCACCTCTACAATCACCATTCTTCCCCTCTACCATCACTATAACAGCACTGTGCCAACCTGTCACAACAGCTAATTTGACAGGTGCTCAAACTGAGTTGCACAAAATTGAGTCACTCAATTTGCATCTCCTTCATAATGGTATACCAAGGTCTTCAAATATGTGAAGGGGATAAATAGGGAAGACACAGAGGGTATCTTTACATTGAAAGTGAAGGGAAGTATGAGGGGACATAACCTTAAGCTAGTAGGGGGGAGGTACAAGCGGGAAGTGAGGAGACACTATTTCACACAGAGGTAGTTGCACCTTGAAAATAACATTGGAGTTGTAATAAAGAAAACCATGAATGGTTTCAAGGTGGGTAGGGCAGGTACTGTACATGGGCAAGGTCCATATTGGGGGGGAGGTAAAAAACAGGGTGCTGGGGGGTGCCAGGTAGAAGGGAGTCCATGAAGGGGGGGCAGCTGCTGAAACTTAATCAGGAGCTGCATCTTGAGCAGATGAGATAGACCAATATGCCTAATCTGCTTGCAACTTTGTATGTATGTATGTAGAGTGAAAGAGAAAAGGACACATACTGGGTAATAACAGCACCAGGGGAAATGTTTTTCAGCATAAGGAAAATTTGCTGCAGAAATAATCTTCTGCCAATAGTATGTGAAGGCCAAAGAAGGATACGTTGGAAATAGGGCTACTTTCGATTGGGTCCTAATAGATAAATATATTCAGTGTGAAGACAGGCAGGTCAGAGGTTCCCCATTTCCATGCAGTTTTTAATGTGGCAATTGCCATTTTTCCGCCCCATTAAGTCAGGTCATGTTAGCAGGACCATACCTTCTGGAGGAAAAAGTTTAATGGGATGATTTGTTTTTCATTGTTTGGAGTTGTGTGACTATTACATGGTGCCCAGGAGAAAGACAAGCAAGGATCATAGCAAAAAGCTGTTGGAAAAGTGGTCGGAGTTGATGGGACTGGTACAGGTGATGCTGGAGGAGGCAAAAAAGAAAGAGGACAAGGGGAAAAATATTGGTAAGAGGAAGGCACTGAATGGAGACGAAGGGAATGGAAATGGATGAAAGAGGTCCAACAGAGGAGGGACTGAGAGTCTGATGAAGCTGAAGGGGAAGGATCCATTGCTGGGTTTGACTGTTGATGGGAGTCTGAAGAAACATTTGGCAGGGATCATTGAGGAAAGGGTGGAATGTGGGCTGGAAGAAATGGAGAAGGCACTGCAGGAATTGAATGGGAATTGGGGGAAAAGACAGAGGCAAGGGGCTGAAGGGGAAGGGGATGGATGGGGTCTCAGAGATGAAACTGAGAGACTATGCTGCCAGTCCATAAAGGAAAAGCTGTGGAGGAGGGAATATGTTGATATATTTGCACTGGTAGACAAGGAGAGTAAAAAGTATGAAGAATAGGAGAAATTTGGAAAATCAGAAATGGCGGTGGCACTGGCATCAGTGGGAAAGACAACAGAAGATAAAAGCTTTAAGGGTACGAATACAGATACATGGCAGGTGGGTTTCATGCACTTTAACAAGATTGTGCAGCAGAAGCAACTGGACCTGGCTGTACCGCTACTGACCTATTCAGCAATCGTACAGGATGCTTACAAGATGAAAGGGGGGGTACGGGTGGTTAAAATATGACAAGAAGTTCAGGCAGAGGATGGCATCACATGGAGATGAGAAGAGGGATATCACCCATGCAGATTTGTGGCTCCAAACTATGATGGGGCATGCTGGGGGTAGGATTGAAGGAGCCAAGTTGGGACTGGGGAGTCAAGTAAAAACCAAAAGGGGGTATAACAAGGCGATGTGCAACTGGGTGAAGTGAAAGTTTGGGAAGGTATGTTCCAAGTGTGAGGGCCAGCACCCAGTATCACAGTGTAGGGCAAGGGGGACAGGTTTAGGAATCAGATCTATGGCAGGCAGCCCTTTTGGGTGAGCTTTGGGGTGTAATGGGGGGCTGGGGAAAGTGTGTAGAGGGAGGTGGTTCAGTGTGAGAGGGGCATATGGTGCAGGGGTAGGAGGTCAATAGGATGAAGGGAGGAAAGCTGGGTAAGACGAGGGGTTTCAGTTTGTCAAGGACACCCATCAAGTTGGAGGTACTGATGGACTGGTCAGTGGGCTATCTGGATAAGGCTGCTCAGAGGGTTCTGAGAAAAATGTTTTACAAAGGGTTTCAGCCTGCACTATGAAGTGGAAAGGAGGACAATGAGGGTAAATAGCTTAGGATCAATAAAAGGAAGTGAGAACATAGTGGAGAGGAAGATAGAGGAGGAAGTTGCAGCAAGCAGATAAGGTTGAAGGCCCATTCTAGGAGCCCCCTTTGTCTTTTAAGGATGCTGCCACTAGGCCTAGTGCTTATTAAGCAGCCTGGGGAATATTGATTGATGCACCACTAGTCATATCCAGAAGGGGATTCAGTCAATGACCCAATAGCAGAGAAACAAAGGACAGTGTCTTACACAACTGTAGATCAGGCAGTGGAGATGATTTGGGCAGTCAGAGGGGCATGCTTGGCTAAGAGGGATATAGAAGCTGCTATCTGGCTGCTCCCAGTGAGGGCATACAATTTAGACCAGCTTGGATTCAAGTTTAAGGGCAGGTATTATTCTGATAAGGCAATATCAATGGGTTGTTCAGTGGCATACATCACTTTTGAGACCTTCAGCACCAGGCTTCAGTGTTTTTTTGGGGGGGGAAATATGGATTTGAATCAGTGGTGTATTTCCTGGACAATTTGCTCTTGACAAGACAAGGAAAGGATAGAGCAACAGAAATGGTTATGTTTCCAGGAGATGTGCAATACCTTGGGGGTACCTTTAGCAGTCGGGAAGATGGAAGGGCTGGCTTACAAGCTACAGTTCCTGCGTATAGAGGTGGATGAGGAAGAAGTAGTATTTAGGCTGCTAGAGGACAAGGTAACCAGATTAAGGGAGCTGGTCAGCTAAATGAAAGGTAGGTGGATGGTTCCATTGTCTAGACTCTATAGTAAGGCTGTTGTTGGGTCTCCTAAATTTTGCATGCCAGGGGATTACGCTGGGGAGGGCTTTCACCCAACATTTCTTGAGGATCATGGGGAAAGCCAGGCTGCTACATCATTGGGTGGACATTTCAATGGGCATATGGCATGATTTGGAGAAATGGGAACAGTTTTTACAACAGTACAATGAGGTTACTTTTTGGCAAGTAGACTTGCTATTCAATACAGGCTTTGAGTTGTACACAGATGTGGCAGGGACATCCAGGATGGGGGCATATTTTAAAGTGGGATGGATAGCAGAGAAATGGCAACTAGAATGAGAAAAGAGGTTCCTGTTGCGAGACATCACACAGGATTTTTCAGATATGGGTAGCAGTGATCATTTGGGGGAAAAATTGCAGAATCAGAATATAGTTTTTTGGTGCGATAAAGTGGGAGCGGTGGAAGTGTTAAACTGGCAAAGAGATTCCACAGAGATGGTAATCAGGGTCGTTAGGAAGATGGTGTTAGAGTTCCTTAGGCTGAATATATATTTCAAAGCAATACTTATAGAGTGCATAAAAAATGATGTGGCTGACAGCTTTTCCCATCTTCAGTTGTACAGGTTCAAAGCGTTGGGTGCCAAAGGAAGCTGCCAGGAGAACCCGGGTCCTGTTCCACTTATGGGAGATTGGATGGAAAGAGCCCAGTTGCTGTTCAGAAACTCTTGGTTTGTGAGAACATTGAGGGCATACAAAGGAGCATGGAAAGTATTCCAAGAGTTTCAGCAGCAGTCAGGAATGGAGGTAAATAGGGCAGTAAATGAAAGTCAGGTCATGAGGTACATGGTGCAGAAGTAGCGAAAGGGGATGGCACACTCAACCATGGGCATACATTTAATGGGAATTGGGTTGATATGCAGCCAACAAGGGTGGGGGAAGTCCAGTAGATCCCCAGTGGTGAGACACATGTTTCAAGGTTGGTAAAGGTTACAAGGGAAGAAGAAAGACTTTAGGAAGCCATTGGGAAGGGATTTGGTGGGCAAGTTGTTAGGAACCTTAAGAAGCATCTGCTTGTCAGGGTATGAGGCCTGTTTGTTCAGGGCAGTTTTTTGTATAGTCTGGGGGTGCATGCAGGGTTAGCGAGATGGTTACAAAATACAAGAGGGACAGTGTTGGAAGATTACACTGGGGAGAGGTACAATGAGGAGAGAACAGTACTGTGATGTTGTTACATCAGTCCAAGATGGATCAATTAGGTCAGGGCACTAAGGTGACATTGAAAAAGAGGCATGGTAGGGGCATGTGTGTAGTATGAGCATTGAAGGAATGTAGAGCAATCAGGCCAACAATGGCGGGAAGGTTGTTTGTGAATAGTGATGTTCATCTGCTATCAGTTGACAGGGGTATTAAAGAAGGCAATGTTTTTTGGAGAGGACCTAGGTAGGTTTTTGTCCCATTCATTCTGGATAGGCACTGCTTTGGACCTGGCTGCAAGAGGTGGGTCAGTGAAAGAAATCAAAGAGTTGGGCAGATGGAGGTTGAGCTGTTATAAAAGGTATATTAGGAAATTAAGCATTAATGCTTGTCTGTTTTTCCCACAGATGCAGGACACAAGAGGAATGTGTGGATTTGTGGGGCATTCATTCATGTATTGGGTTGTGAGACATACTGTAACAAGGCCTGGAGGGAGAAAGCTGTGGAGGGTGGCCAGTGAAACCTGAGTACAGTGGAAAGGGATCCAGGAAATGAGATGGGCACAGCTGCTACCTCTGTTTGAGGAGCTCAAGCTAAAATGACCAAGGCCAGATTGATAATTGTGCATGGGGGGCAATGATTTGGGGAAAAGCCATGGGATGGGGGTTATTTAACGAAATAAGAAAGAGGAGAAGAGG
Source organism: Neoceratodus forsteri (assembly GCA_016271365.2). NCBI lineage: Eukaryota > Metazoa > Chordata > Ceratodontiformes > Ceratodontidae > Neoceratodus > Neoceratodus forsteri. The sequence continues at coordinate 50,882,626 of CM028137.1, forward strand.
ATTAGAGGTTGGTGGCTAAGGATGACATTGAGGTGGACAGAAATGATACTAAAGAGGGTATGGCTGCAGCCCCGTGATATTAGAGTGACAGTGAAGGCAAGGAAAAGGTTAAGGCAGATGGTAGTAGAACTTATGGAAGAAGTGGGAGGTATACATGTGACACATAAGGAGATTACATACAACTGTCCAGCATAGTATAGACATAGTGGGGTACATCTATCAGAGGCTAGTATGACTTTCTTCATTTTACAGCTGGAGGGGGCACTGGAAGAATGAAGGAAGAGAGGAATCATGGTGGGGAGAAGCTCATCATGCTTCACATGAGAGGGAGATGGGATGATGACAGGAAGAGACAAAAGGTGGGGGAGGGGGGAGAGGCACAGGAAATGACATAGAGGGAACAGGTGGGGTGGAGGCAGGGTGATGAAATATCAGGAATGGACTTGGTCGACATCCAGCCATGTCAGGCACCTTGTGGGGTTTTTGGCATCCCAGAGGTCCAGAGCTGGTGGCTGGGTGGACATCCAAGCCCAGAAAGGTAAGAAAAGGAAAAGAGTTGTTGGTCTACATGAAGGTGAGTATTGGGTTACACATCCAAGCATGGGAAGCAATCCAAGGGATGAATATGGGTTGCTGGGGCATAAAAAAGTGAAAATGTGTTTACATGTGAATGTATTCCAGTGTCTTTTTTTGAATATAAATAAACTGCCAATAAAATGAATTAAAGTGCTGATTGATGGCTTTGCCTGCTGGTGCAGTGGTAGTGCCACCGCTTGCGATGCTGGCGATCCAGGTTCAGGAACAAAGCTGTGTTGCTGGAGGGCCAGCCAGGTGGGAGGAGGATTGAGCATCCTAGGGATGCTCTCCTCCTCTGGGGAGGCAAGGTTGCCGCTCCCACTACAATACCACCACCTGGGTGCACACGGGTGGTGGTACAGCTGGGGGCACCACATGGGAGGGGAGAATGTCAGCAGGGGTCTGGAGTGGCATCATCTCTCAGCATGAGCTGTCTCCTTGGACCCTGCTGCAAGCTGCCATTCTCAGGAGGAGGATAAAAAAACAGACAAAAGCAACATAATCCTGTTCCCTTCCTGACACCAGTGCCCAGGAATTGGAGAGGCCCGACACAAGAGTTGATTGGTGGGGAGGAATGATCCTCTCCTCTTTTCTGCCCAGGGACTGTCTGAGGTAGGAAGGGGTTAGCTATGTCAGGACACTGGAGGCATGGGTGGACTAGTGGAGATAAGCTGGCTGAAGCATAAAAAAAAGTGCTGATTGATAACGTTATGATTTAAAATATAAAGAATTATTATACAATTGCAAGAAAATTTCCTCTCCTCTGATTGGTCAGTGTGTGCCCAGGACAGTGATCTTATTTCACAATAACATCACTGCATGAAGTCCAGGCACACACATATGACTGAATAACAAGAGTCAGAAATCATGCCACAGCTTCAGCAGCCCACAGAAGCTTTTCCCTGTACCGAGCAGTTTCAGTGAACTGCAACCATAACTACCAGTCTCATGCTTCACTGAAGCCACTTGGTTTGAGGAAAAATGGTAGCATGATCAAATTTACTTTCTTTTCTCAAATTAACCTTCTGGCACCTACTCAACTCTCAAACCCACATCACTATAACAGGTCATTTAAAAGAAAGTCATCATACAGAATGGCACTTCAGTCCTCCACCTGCTGCCAGAATCACACTAGTGCAAGTGATTTTGAAAAAGAAACCACACTGAGTGATCACTCCATGTCCTCCAGAAAACAAATGTTTGCATTGGTTATCACCCTGCAAATTCCAAAACTAAATTAAGAAATCACAGAATGAAACAACCCCGGATCCAGGTGGCACTTGTGATTGCTTTCAAAACCGAAACTATAAATCCCCGGTCCTGAAGCCAGCTCCCATTTCAGTTCAAACTATCTCGCCCGCCCAAAAAAAGAAAGAAACAAGTTTCAAGTGGCTACTCTAACAACAGGCAGCAGCAGTCTCTGAGTAAAGCACTTTTTACAGACAAAAGTGGCAAATACTTCCTGCAGACAAAAGTGGAATACTCTGCGGGGCAGGGTATTGGGGGGGATAACAAGAAGCATAGCAATCCTTAGAATAAAACTGCACAGCCTACTGGACAAGAACATTACAGCAACAATATTATGTTTTCTAGTATAGCAACACATTGAAAAATTAAAGGGAAACATCCACGTTAGAACGGGCCACACCTCAGTGTGAGGCAGGGCCCGATTAGGACATTAAGAAAAAATCATTATTTTTATCTTAGGCGATTGTTTGTATTTTTATTTTTTATCTGGTTGATTCTGCCTTCCTCTTTGCCTGGAATTTTAGAATACAGTGCCGCAAGCGGCATACCCACAACCACCTGCGTCTGTCCCGAAAATGACGTATCATGCGGTGAGCAGCCGCGGGTCTGTCCATTACAGTTATGTATCAGTGAAGCTTCTGAAAGCTCAGGTTTGGAACACTCATGTCTCGGTGCTATACTGAGACCAGAAATAGACTGGCAGTGGTAATGTTGTTGGCTATTTATTGGTTGCCAATATAACAGCGAACAGGCACCTAAGATTATCTGCAGAGTGGCGCTCAGTCATGAAACCTACCTGTTCTTTAATAATTCATTTTGGTATTGTATTAGGATGCTGACTTGCCTAATTTTTTGAGAACATCTCATAATCAAAATTTTGAGAGTGTGATTGGATGATAATTTGAACATTCCTTTGTATCTTTATTCTTTTAGGGAGTAAGCATATATGGGTATCATTTTAATCCAATCCAGTCAGAACTGTCTTTATTTATAAAGTGCCTAGCCAAGATAGCACTGAGCACTGTGCAATAATTATACAAAGTACATAATTTTAAAAACACATAAAATATGTGAAACACCATACTCACAGTCCATAGCATAGAGTACAATGGAGAAAACAGAAAGCAGCTGCTGAGATAGAAAGTTTAAAAGGAGTCAACAGTTTAGCATCACAAACCTTTTTAAGCGTCTGAGAACAACCAGATTTTCAAAGCAGATTTAAAACTGCACAGAGTTTGCTTGTTTGAGACCTGTTGGAAGTGCATCTCAAAAGCCCAACAGCTGACTGTGTTAAGGCTGTAACTCAGGACAGTGAACAGTTCACAATCTGAAGAGCACAGCATTCAACTATTTTAAGTTTGAAATGCAGGACAGCAAACAGTTCACAATCTGAAAAGCACAGCATCCTTGAGGGGTTGCATTCCACAAGTAAGTCAAAAAGGCATTTAGGGCCATAATCCTGAAGATATGTGTATATAACAAGAACAGATCCAGAAGCAAATGGTTTGATACCTTTTATTGGACCAACATAGATGTTACAAAAAGAAAACAGTGCCTAAGCTTTCAAACCAACCAAGTCCTTCCTTGGAGAATTATGCCAGTTGTTTAGAGAATCACATTCTATTAACACCCAGATCATACATAAAAAAAACCCAGAAATAATTCTCATTGGTTTAAAATGCCTGTTTTAAAAAAAAAATCATCGCTAATCTGCTACTGCTGAGACACCTTCCATGATCAAATGTCAACAGACATAGATAGGATGAACACTCAAGCAGACAGTCCCACGAACTGAAATTATGAATGAATGAGTGTGTTATGTGAATACATTCATAATTAAAAGCAAGGGCTTTAGATTTAATACCCACAACAGTGCATGTTAAAATTTGATAGTATTGTATGATAAAAAAAAAATACTATACAACAGAAATGTTCTATGGAAATATGAGAGAATCAACAGTATAACAAGAATTACCTTTAGTAAATCTTGAATTTACTCGGAAGTCAATGAAGATATCTGAGTACAGGTAAGCAAGTAAGTAAGTAACACGTTTTATTTATATGGTGCACAATCTCAGAGTCTCTGGGCACCTTACACATAGTCAATGTGCAGAGTAATACAAACAACGTACCGACAATAACAATACACAAATAATAAATTAATAAATACTTACAAACATGTTAAAATTAGCAACAGTTTTCTCTGTAGCCATGGGAACCAAAGTATTCATACAAAATTTGAAAGATAGCAACTATCCGACCCAGTTTCAGTTTAATTCTGATCATGAGTCAGGGAATAGAGCTATTCATAAAGTATTAGAAAAAAACATTATTTTCTCCTTAGTAACAGCTAATGAAGTTGTGGAATTGCTACTCAAAATAAAATCTAATAAAACTGGTGGATTGGATGGTATTCCAGACATTTTATTAATGTTAGCAGCTCCTATTAAAGTAGAACTAATTACTAGAATATTTAATATGTCCTTAACATATGCTGAGTTTTCTTTAATATGGAAAACAGTCAAGGTGGTGCCAGTCTTCAAAACTGTGTTCCAGAAATCAACTTGAAAACCATTGTCCAATTTCACTTTTAACAGTGATTTTGAAACTATTTGAAAAATGGCTGCTAAACAGATCTGTGCATTTCTGTCAAAACCTAACATTCTTAATAAATTTAAATCTGAATTTAGGCCAAATTAATGGAACTGCTTATGCACTAATAAAGGTCATGGGTGACATAGTGGAGGGTCTGGACTGGGGAATGTCTGTGGGAGTAATCTTTATAGATTTGTCCAAAGTCTTTTGATACCTTGGACCACGGCATCCTCCTATCCAGACTCAAATTCTCTGATATGTGTGAGAGAGTTGTGAAATGGGTTAGAACTTATTTGGTAGGCAGACTGCAACATGTAACAATCAATGAATGATCCTCTGGTTTGAAAGCAGCTTTCTTGGGCATACAACAGGGTTCTAAAATGGGACCCAACCTATACAATATGTATATGAATGATTTTGTTTTGACAGAGTCCACTGTAGCATACCACCTTTATGCTGATGACACCATAATATATGTTGAGGTGCTCATCAGCTATTTCAATACAAATATCTCAAGAAGACACTTTCCATTAGTTGCAGGAATTTCTTCTTAATCCTAAACTGTCTTAAATTTGAAAAAAAATCTCAAGTAATGATGTTTAATAGAGGAAGGTTGATTAGTTCAAGTAAGAAGGCCATCCAAATTGAAACTTTTTCTGGATCAAGATTGGAACAGGTCGATTCTCATAAATATCTAGTGGTTCACTTGGATGGCTATCTCAGATGGAATATACATATTGAGTCCATTGTGAATACATTGATAAAAATTTAGGGTCCTTATACAGAATTAGGAGCTGTATGACAAATGAATTAAGGAAACACATCTTAATGTTATGGCATTACCCTTAGATGTATGTATATATATGTAGATATTGTGTTTGCTTGTGCCTCTCAAACTCAATTAAATAAATTGGCTATCTTGTATAACAAGCTAGCCAGATTTATTTTAAATGTACCTAAGAGAATTCACAGGATTGACTTCTATACTTGTGACCTAGGGTCCCAGCCCCCAGGCTCATATGCCCAAATATGGAAAACCTGACATCATCCCATCCTGGTGGTCTAGTTGCCCCCCCCCACCCTGCCAGGTAGTTCCCATCATCCCACTCCCCCATCCCAAACCCCTGTCTTGTGACCAGCACAGCCTTCCTCGTACCACCGTGGTCGACAACCAAGTAAATCAATCAATAAAAAGTTTATTGATCCATCTCTCTTCCAGTAGATCAAAGTGTTTTATATCCTAACACAAACTAAAATTCTATACAAACATAAAACATGTTTAAATCACACTATAATAAACATGACCATAATTAAATATAGTAGCATAGTACAGCATACCTAAACATGACTCTCATCAGGGAATGCCTGGCTGAAAGTATATGTTTTCAGTTCAATTTTAAAGCTATCAGTGGTATGGCACTCCCTAATCTGATGAGGAAGAGCATTCTACAGGATCGGGGCTGCCAAGGCAAAAGTATGCACCCCAGAAGTCTTTAAACAGACCCTGGGAACCTCTAGCAATCTCTCATCAGAGGAGCGAAGTGGGCAGAGATGGTGGTAAGGGAGCAGAAGATCTTGCAAGTAGCTGGGTCTCTGTCCATGTAAGGCATTGTACGTCAGCAACCTGACCTTGAAGGTGATCTGACAATTTACTGGCAGCCAATGCAGATACTGGAGCACAGGTGTGATGTGGCAAGATCTTGATAAGCCAGTCAACAGCCTGGCGACTGCATTCTGCACTAGCTGCAATTGGTGGATATCAACCCCCACTAGCCCTAGGTACAGGGCATTGCAGTAATCAAGACACATGGTTACAAAGGCATGAACCAGTGTTAGCATGTCTCCAGGTGGAATCAGGCACTTAATTCAAGCTATATTCATCAGATGGTAAAACAAGATCTTTACAATGGCTGACACCTGAGATTTTAGTGTCAGGCCACTGTCAAACACAACATTCAGATTTCACACCTGATTTTATTTCAGCAGCTGGACATCTCCGAGCCAAAGCCCTGAAGGCTGACCAGCTTGCAACCTAATGCCTTGGTGACCTGCCTCTACTACAAACACCTCAGTTTTGTTAGGGTTCAACCTCAACCAGAACAACTCCAGGAGAGCATGCACTTCAATCGATTTTGTTTAGGAGCAAAAAAAACACTGGTCACAAAAATTATTTAATTCTTATGCCTTTATGCAATTTAAGATGTGAGTGTTTACAGACAGCATCCTCCGCCACAATGCTCCAGTGGTTGGGTCTCAAAACCCTTCACCAAGGGGCATCAACCTCAACCAGTTGACACTCATCCAGCCTCGAATCTTAGTGAAGCAGTTGTTAAAAACCGAGATCGCCCATCATGCTTGGACACAAAGGACATGTGCAGCTGAGTATCATCTGCTCAGCAGTTAAAACTCAGCCCATACCACTTTATACTGTCCCCCAACAGCAGCATGTATACTTCAAACAACATGAGGGATAAGATGGAGCCCTGCCGAACTCCACATGACAGGGGGAGAAGAGCCGAGGAATAAATCCCCAACACTACTGTCTGTGTCCTGCCAGTGAGGAATGATCTAAACCAGCTGAGAACTGTACTAACAAGTCCAAAGTCAGCTGACCACTTCAACTCCCAGTGACCCAGTAAGGCTTCCATGGGCCCCTTGGAAAACCTTAGTGGGAGGCAAAGAGCTGGGCTGTATACCTACTCAGTGAATTGTAAATGCTAGAGAGTGCACCTGAATTAAAAGGACCTTGCATTAATTCTAAATGGCTGTTGTGGACATTGTTTTATTTCCTTGCATGCAGATGACGTTGGATTTGTTCATCTATTCTGGGGTAGCCACCCTGCAGCTGCACCGGCCTGAAAATAAGAGGAACACAGTCTCCCCATTTGGAACTACATATCAGGACTGTACTAGACAGTTGGCAGAAAATCTGCAGGTGCTCCATTAACATCCCATGGTCCACAGTGTCAAATATACAAAGAGATCGAGGAGAACTAAGATGGAAAGACTCTGTCAATCCCTTGCCATCAGGAGATCATTCAGTACCTGAACAAGGGCGGTCTTGGTACTGTGCCTCTTCCTGAAACCTGATTGGAGACGATCATTGTCATCATGCATTAGTAAATGGTCATCCAGTTGTGTGGTCATCATCCACTCAATAACCTTGCCTACAAAATGCAGGTTAGAGAAAGGTCTGTAGTTTACCAGGCAGTCTAGATCTATAGAAGATTTCTTCAGGAGTGGTACTACTGCTGCCTCCTTCAAGGGGACTGGAAAAAAACCCTGTCTCTAGTGAGCATTGGACTGTCCTAGCAAGGACCAGGTCAATGACTTCAAAACATCCCAATATGAGACTTGTTGGGTCCAATTCCAAACTACAGTAGGTTGTACGCAGTCTCTGGATGACCAGCACAATGTCTACTATCGACAACTAGTTGAAGTCAGACTAGACAGGACCGATGCTTGCAACCTCTTGCCCATCACCACAAGGCCAATTAGAGGGTGTTGATTGGATTTCTGATGTGATAGTAGCAATCTTATCAGTAAACATGCAAACATAGACTTTGACAGCAGATAAGGACTGCTTGGCCCACCCAGTCTGCCCATTTCCTATCTATTGGAAAAGCTGCAGATCCTTGTTAACGAACAGCCTACTTCTTCCTACCCCCCACCAGAATTGCCTTATGTCTGTCCCATACATTCTTGAATTCCCCCACTGTTTTTGAGCCCACAGCCTCCTCAGCAAGGCCATTCCATGCATCCACCACCCTCTCCGTGAAAAAATACTTCCTCATGTTTTCCTTGAGCCGTCCCCCCTCTATCTTCAAATTGTGTCCCCTTGTTTTTGCACATCTCTTTTTCTGAAAGATGTTACCCTCTTGGACTTTGTTGATTCCCTTGAGGTACTTAAAAGTTTCTATCTTGTCCCTCCTCTTCCTCCTTTCCTCAAGAGTATACATATTAAGCTCCTTTAGTCTCTCCTCATATGGCTTCTGTTGCAGACCCTGTATTTTAGTTGCTCTCCTCTGAACTGTTTCCATCTTGTCAAAGTCCTTGCAGAGATGGGGTCTCCAGAACTGGATGCAATACTCCAGATGGGGTCTCCCTAACTGTCTGTACAGAGGGATAACAACTTCCTGTTTTCTACTGGTGATGCCTCTCTCTATACATCCCAGTATTCTCCAGTCATCCCTACTGCCTTCTCACATTGCTTGATAACCTTTAGGCCATCTGATATGATTTCCCCCAGGTCCCTTTCCATTTTTCTTGTTGTTACTACCTCCCCCCCATTGTGTACTCTTCCTCCGGGTTTTTGTTTCCCAGGTGCATTACTTTGCACTTCATTGAATCCAAGTTGCCATACTTCTGACCATTCCTCCGACCTTGCCAAGTCCCTTCTCATCCTTTCCACCCCCCCGTGTAGTAACCCTGTTGCATATCTTTGTGACATCTGTAAAGAGGCATACTTTTCCTTCCATTTCCTCTGCAATGTCATGTATAAAGACATTAAAAAGGACTGGACCCAGTACGGCACCCTGTGGTATCCCACTAGTAACCCCCTTTCTTCAGAGTGGACTCCGTTTGCTATTACCTTCTGTGTCCTGTTGTCTAGCCAATTTTTTACCCAGGCTACCACTCTGGGACCCACTCCCAGGCTGACTAATTTGTTTATTAATCTTTTGTGTGGGACTGTGTCAAATGCCTTGCTAAAATCTAGGTAGGCCATGTCCACAGCTCTTCCCTGGTCTACTACTTTGGACACTCAGTCAAAGAAATCAATTAGATTCATCTGACATGACCTTCCTACTGTGAATTCATGCTGCTTTGGGTCCTGTGCCCCACTGGCCTCTAGGTACGCAACAATTCTTTACTTCAGAAGTGATTCCATCATTTTCCCTACCACTGAGGTCAAACTGACAGGTCTGTAGTTTCCTGCCTCTGTCTTGCTCCCACTTTTATGAAGGAGACTCACATCCACCATCTTCCAGTCCTCGGGTACCACACCATCCTCCCATGATTTTTTAAAAAGGCTAGTCAATGGTGTCACTAGTTCTCCCCTTAATTCTTTTAGATTTCTGGGGTGAATGCCATCAGACCCCATTGCTTTGTCCACCTGCAGTTTTAGGAGTTCTTTCAGAACCCTTTTTTCTGTGAAAGGATTGGGATCAACCCCCCTATTCAGAGTGCTTCTATTGATTGGATTAGGTACGTCCCCCTACTCTTCTATTGTGAATACTGACCAGAAGTATTCATTTAGTATCCCTGCTTTTTCACTGTCCCTTTCTGCTCACCCACCGTCCCCTTTATTCAGCCTCACTATCCCTCCTGTAGTCTTTCTATGCTCCCTAATGTACCTATAAAAGGTATTATACCCCTTCTTAATTGAGTTGGCTATCTTTTGCTCAGTTTGGGCCTTTGCTGTTCTGACTGCCTTCTCCGCTTCCTTCTGTTTTAACAGGTACAGTTCTCTGTCCTGCTATTTCTGTGTTTCCTTATACTTCCTAAATGCTATCTTTTTCTCCCTAATCTCCCCCCACCTCTTTAGAGAACCATAGTTTTTTTTCTTTCATTTTGATTTGTTTATTTACTTCACACAAAGACTTGTTGCCTTAGTGATGGCAGTTTTTATGTTTCCCCATCGCTGCTCCACACCTCCTTCTTGCTTTTGTGATAATGCTTGTCTGAGGCACTCTTCCATTTTGACAAAGTCAGCCATCCGGAAGTCCGGTACCCTCACTTTGTATGGCTTGACTCTGCATCTGAGTTTATCGTGAACCACAGTGTTTGGTGGTCACTTGTTCCCAGATGGCTACCCACTTCTAGGTGCCAGTTGCATCAGACATATTTGACACAAGCACTTTACATCCTTCTCAAGGCTTTGAGAATCCAGCCCCTGTTCTTTAAATATCTTACTGAAAGTAAGTTGGTGAGTGTGTGTGTGTGTATGTGTGTGTACTAGAAACAGCAGGTCTGTTGTATGAAACTAAAGTCTATGAACTCATCACCCACCAGTTAAATCTGGAATGAGTGTCGGTCTAATTAAATAGCCATCACCTGCAATCACTAAAGAGAATTGGAGAGTGAACTGCTGCAGCTTGACATTTTCCTGCATACAAGTCTTGGGTCTAGGCATCATACTGCATATTTTGGCCTCCATCTTATTGATGTAGAGCAAGTATCCGCTATAGCTTGGCCTCATTTCCCTGTCCACAGTACTTGATTTAGTAAGCTCTGTGGCTATATAGCGACCTGGCCTCAGAATGAGGGCCACTTTTTTATTTCCCTGTGTGTCCCTTTTTCTGCTTTGCTCCTTACATCTACTAACCCTTGGTGCATTCAGACAAAAAACATTGTAGACTGTCAGGATGTTTTTGTCTATCCTGAACATTGTCTATGGGCCCCCCCGGTTCTCTGAATTGGAGCATAAAAAAACATCTACCATGGCGGGCTGAAACTTGTAATGTGATGACAATGGAGGGTACATAGCTTTCTTTAATTACCCAGGTCCCAGGAATCTTCTTGCTACTCATTTCTAGGGTGCTTGTATACATAGCATTAGGCCCCCTAGGTATTTGTCCTCAGGTTCCCCCAATCTCACTTAAAACCTCCTGCAAATGAGAATGGACTAAAGCACTCAGGCTGGTTGTAGGAGCTATTAAGAAACTCCATCTGCTCCTGTTGTTGTGCTCAGGCAATGTCGAGCTCAACCCTGGCCCTCTGGCTGCTATTTCAACCCTGACTGACCTACCCAGCATTAAAGGTATAAGCTTTATGCATGTCAATGCATGCAGTCTCCTAAAGAAGATTACATCTGTTCAGACTTTGGTCTGCCATATTATGCCCAATGTTCTGGTAGTCACTGAGACCTGGCTGAGACCTGATACTGCTGACCGGGAGGTAAACATCCCAGTCTATTATTTATTCAGAACTGATAGGCAGACAAGAGGAGGTGGAGTTGCCATCTTTGTTAAAGACACATTTTCAGCCTCAGTTGTCAACTCGACCTCAATCCCTAAAGAATTTGAAACCTGGCTATCAAAATTGAACTCTCCTCTTCCGTCTCATTCTGCGTTATAGGATGCTATAGGTCCCCCTCAGCAGGGTTTCAACTCCTGGACCACTTAAGTAATTTTATAGGATCCCTGACCTCGGAGTTTATTATATTAGAAGACCTCAATCTGGACTGGTTTTCCTGCATCTCTATTCCCCTTAAATCCCTGTGTGATACCCTTGGACCCTTGCAACTCATTACTGAAGCTACACACCCTAATAAAAAGAACCTTAACAATAGCACCCTGCTGGATCTTATTCTAATAAATAAGCCTCACCTATTTTCTCATGCTAGCTTATTCTTCTCTGATATCAGTGACCATTGTTTCACTGCCTGTGTAAGATGTGCCTAGAAACCATGTCTACTTCTAAATTCACCATCATGAGGTGTCATCGCAACCTCGACCCCTGGGCATTTATCACTGACTTGAGAGATTGTTTGAGATGGCAGGACTTCTACCTAGCAAAATCAGTGAATACAGCCTACAATGTCTTCCAGGATATTGTGCTAGGGGCATTGGATAAGTATGCACCACTGGTTAAAGTACAATCTAAGAAAAAATTATGCTGGTGGTTTATGGTGGACCTAAAGGCATCACTGCATAATAGAGATTTGATTTGGAAAATGGCTAGAGAAACAAAGCTTCCAGCTGACTGGATTCCATCTAGGAAAGCAAGGAATCTTTGTACTAGGTTGGTCAGGGAAGCAAAAGGCAACTATTTTCATGCAGAACTTGACTCTTCCTCTAAATGTTCCTCCAAATTCTGGAAAACACTTAAGGACATTGAAGGTTATGCATCCACGAATTCCCAACCCACAAGAATTACTGCTGGGGCCAATAAAGTCTCTGAAAGGCCGACAGTATTTGACTCCCTCAATAACCTCTTTGCTAACACAGATTTAGCATTTGATACATCCCCCACCAATAACCTCCATTCTCAACTCGGTGTACAGGACCAAGACACTCCTGTCATCAGCACTGCATTCTCCCTTCAGCCTACATCCTTGAAAGACATTGAGGACTTCTTGCTACAAGTAGACACCAGGAAGAGTGCTGGTGTAGACCTCCTTGACCCCCTTTTCCTGAAAATTGGTCAATGACGTCCTGGCTTTGCCAATTACCCACCTCTTTAACTTTTTCCTTTCTCAGGGTGACCTTCCTCCCCTGTGTAAAACTGTGCATGTGATCCCCTTTTCAAATCCGGAGACTCTAGTGACTTTAACAATTATAGGCCTATCTATCTATCTACTCCTCATCTTGTCTAAACTGTTAGAGAAAATTGTGAGTGCACAGCTCAGGAATTACCTGGAATCTACAAACCTGCTTAACCCTTTACAATCGGGCTTTAGACCACACCATAGCAGCATCTTGGCACTTACTAAGGTGACTAATGACTTGCAGTGTGACCTGGATGCCGAGAATTTTGTTTGTGCAGTATTTTTAGTCCTAAGTAAGGCATTCGACACTGTTGATCATGGTCTACTCCTTACGACCCTCCAGAACACAGGTCTGGGACTTTATCATTGAGATGATTCTCCAACTGTCTTTCAGGTCATCTCCAGCAGGTAAAAGCAGATGGGGTATTCTCGCCCCTAAAACTCCTGCTGAGGGGAAGTACTGCAGGGACCAATATTGGGCCCCCTGCTCTTCACGATATATATAAACGGAGTTGATGCCAACCTCAATACTGGAAATGTACATCTATTTGCAGATGATATGGTACTTTACATCAGCAGATCTTCCCTGAAAGCAGCATGTAGTGATCTTCCACAAGAGTTTAATGTGCTGCAACTACAGCTCTTGAACCAGAAACTTCTACTGAATGCTAAGAAAACAAAGGTGATGCTCCTCTCACTCTCTGCACATATAACGAACTATGCTGCCCAAGGAGCTTTTCCTCAGATCTCCACATTCCTAGGCAAACCTTTGGAATATGTAACTAAATTCAAATACTTGGGGATCTGGATCAACCACAGACTTTCTTATAATGGCCATATTGAAGAACTTATAATAAAGCTTAAACACAGGCTTGGTCTCTTCTATAGGATTAATCACCTGCTTACTCGGGAGGCCAAGAAACATTTGGTCCAATCCACCTTCCTAATGTTGTTGGACTAAGCGGACTTCCCTTACAGTGAAGGCCCCACCTCTGCACTTTTCAAACTGGACACACTCTGTCATAGAGCCTTCAGGTTCATTACCGGCCTCCCTTTTGCCACACATCATTGCTCCCTATATGCTGCTGTTGGATGGCCATCCCTCAAATATAGAAGACAGAGGAATACCACCTTTTGGACCTTCAGAGATATTACTAAGAAGTTGCCTCAATATGTCTTGGATTGCCTGCTCCTAAGCTAAGTAGGCAATTATGCTTTGAGGAGTGCCTCCTACATCTCCTTTATTGTAACTAAGGTTAGATCATGCTTTGGCAGGACATCCATAAGTTATGCATTACCCTCACTCTGGAACGAGCTGCAAAAGACATTGAGTTAGGTTTACCCTATCAAACTATCAACATTCAAAACTCTTTATGCTCGTTCTTTCAAGGAATCCTGTAATTGTTTTCCCTGACCTTGCCTTATTACTTGAATTGAGCCTCCCACTCTCTGTCCTCCACTGACTCCTATTCCTTCTGTTCCCTTATCCCCTCCCCTTGCCTTTGACCAGCATCCTGGGGCCCATTTCCATTCCACTGGTGGTCTCAACAGCACTCTGCAATCAGTGGCCATTGTATGGCTGCCACTGCCCGTTTAGTCTTCCACCCCTCAACCTCCTCCCTTTTAGGCGTCTGTCCCTTCCCCCTCACTTTGTGTATCTAGCCTTCTACTACATACCTAATCTAAAATCCCTCTCTCTTGAACCCTGTATATTCCTTGTAACTTGTATTTATTATTCCTTTCACACAGTCCAGAGAATCTCATGTATATTTTTGCATACATATTTTTTACCGACAATTAGTACTGTTATCCATCTGAATTCTGTACATTGTTCTATGTTCAGTTTATATTGTATTATGACCTGTATTATGATTCTGTTGTTTATGTAACCCTTCTGTGCTTGACTAGGTATCTATGTCCAGGTCTATCTCGAAAATGAGGTTCATCTGGTTAAATAGATTTTGATTGATTGATTGAAAATAAAACCTCTAACACACATAGTTCAATAAATTAGACAGAACCATTTTTTATATAAGCATATTAAAATACGTAAGACCAATATCTGTCCATGTGTTGTACCTGAAACAAGAAGGTATCAGGAGCACAGACATCATATTAAAATGAAGAAGACTGAAAAAAAAACAGTGGGACAACATTTTCTCTAAGGCTGATCAGTCCATCTTTGATAGGGTGCCAGGTCACCCAACTGTTTTCAAGCAGTGCTTCTGAGCATCACTCCCCAGCGCAGGCTGCTCCTTACCTTTCACCAGCACACACTATACAAGAATGCTGGATGCCATGCTACACCACTGTCCCCATACAGTGCTTCTGAATATTGCTTCCCTGTGCAGACAGTCCCTCACCTTTTACCACCACACATAACACCACCATTATTGGTGCCATGTAGCCCCACTGTGTTCAAGCTGTGCTTTTGAACATCACTACCCTTTGCAGGCAGTCCCTCACCTTTTACCACCACACATAACACCACCATGATTGGTGCCATGTAGCCCCACTGTGTTCAAGCTGTGCTTTTGAACATCACTACCCTTTGCAGGCAGTCCCTCACCTTTTACTAGCATGCAATACACCACTGTGATGGTTGCATCGTTAGCCCATTTTGATAATGCAGTGCTCCTGAGCAGCACTCCACAGTGCAGACAGTCCCTCACCTTTCACCAGCTTGCAGTATGAGCACTAATGGGTGCCATGTCACTCCTCCGTGTTCATGCTTTGTTTCTGAGCATTGCTCCCCAGTACATGCAATCCCTTACCTTTCACCAGCACACAGTATGCAACAGAGATGGGTGCCATGATGCTGTACTGTGTCCATGCAGTGTTTCTGAGCATCGCTTCTCAGTGCAGGAAATCCCTACCCATACACCAATCCGCATTACACCACTGTGTTGGGTGCCATGTCTTTCCTCACTGTACATGCAGCACTTGTGAATATCACTCCATAGAGCAGGCACTCCCTCACCTTTCATCACCACACTGTACACTAACATGATTGGTACCATGTTGCTCCACTATGTTCATGCAGTGTTTCTGACACTACTCTCTTGTGCAGGCATTCCCTCAGCTTTCAACAGCAAGCAGTACACCTCAGTGATGTGTGCCTTGTCTCATCAGAGTATTCATACAGTGCTTCTGAGCATTGTTACACAGTGCAAGCAATCCATCACTGTTCACAAGCACCCAAAACTTAATTGTAATTGTTGCCATGTCACTCCACTGTGTTAATACAGTGCTTCTGAGAATTGTTCCATAGTGCAGGGACACTCTACCCATTCCCAATGTGCATTAAACCCCCATGAAGGGTGCCATGTTACCTTACCGTGTTCATTTATTGCATGTTTGAATTGCTCCTCCAATGAAACAGTCACATACTTTGTTCCTAGAGTACTTCTGAGCATCACTCCACAGTGCAGGCAGTACATTACATGTCACCAGCACACAGTACACCACCTTGATAGGTACCATGTCACCCCACTGTGTTCATGCCTTGCTTCCCAGCATCACTCCACCATACATGCAGCCTTACCATTTACCAGCACACAGTACACAGCCATGATGAGTGGCATGTCATCCCTCTGTATCTATGGGACAAAGCTGTTTAACTCCTTCAGCACCCTGACTTGCTTCCATCTGGTCCAGTCTTCCTAGCTCCATCACTCATCTTCTCTAAAACGTACCTTTTCTGGAGGCCCTGTCACAGGACCTTAGAATAGAGGTACCTATTCATTGATATGGCACTTGCTAGAGGACAGGCCATCACTGTTCTACAGTTGGAGGGCTTTTCTTCCTATTTCCTCCCCTATTTGGCCTAGACATGTATGTACTCATCCTCCATAAAGACACCTCAGGCATCCAGGTGTGGGGCCCCTTCCCATGCTGCCCCATGGAACTACCCCTTTGATTTCTCTCCCTATTCTACAGATGTGCATTGCCCCTCCCAGGCCAGTCCCTAGGTGACCCATGTCTGTTTTTCAATCTGGGTTGCTGGCATGGCAGTCTTTGGCTAAAAACTTGACACAGAAATAGGTAGACAAACCTAGAACTAATAACCAGAACTACACAAAGTAATGACCCCATATTAAAAGGTGTCAGGCTGCCCCTTGCAAAGTCCCTTTCCTTAGTGCAAATTAACAGAGTTCACTAAATCTGGTATACTTAAACATGTTTGGAGTGAAGTGTGAGTGCCCCAAGCATGTGTGAATATAGACCCCAAAGCAAAAATGATGCACTAAAATGTGTGATAAGCACAATGCCAATCCTCCTGCTGGCCAACAAGAGATACAGTATTGGTCATTGAAAACATACAGGCTGTGATGAAGCAAACTCATTTAGGGGATCCCAGACCTGTTAGTGTTACAATAGGTACAATCATTACCTCACTGAAAAGAGATCCTGCATGTTAACTGACCTATCCTGGGTAACTACCTTGTGAAAATGTATAAAATCAGGACCACAGTAAAAATGTAATTCTGCATTTTACCTGTGCTAACTCTACTAAATAAAGTGGAAAATTTGAAAAAGCAGGACCCACCAAAAATGTAGCTACTCTATTCTACTAATGTGTTTAGTTAGTTAGTTAGGTATTTATTTACTTATTTCAAGCGTTTCACCAGGAATGACATACTGAGCTGAATAATAGCTCATTTCCAGATGGCTCCAGGGGGAAGTGGTGAAAGAGGTGCAAGAACAACATTAATCAATAACTTATACAAGAAAACATTATACAGAGATATAAAACAAATAGTATGAAACAAGCATGAATGAGGTTCATGAGACAGATAGAATTATAGGCAAAAATGTTTCAATCACACAGTGGGGAATCGGTCCAATTGCTAAAAGTAATAGTACTTTTCAACAGTGAGGGCACCATGTGATAGGGCACTGAAGGAAGGAGAAGAGATGGGGTGGATGGGAAAGTGCAGACAAATGATGTGGAAGAAGAGAGCAAGAAGGGTTGGTGAGGTGGGCGGAGGGGCAAGGAGAAAGAGGGGAAGATGATAAATTGATGAGCGTGGAAGGGCTATGACTCAAGGATAGGCACAAGAGGTAGCAGTGTAGTGATGGAGCAAAGAGGAGAGAGCAGTTTGAAGAGGTGGAATGGTAATTAGGGAGAAAGTGTTCTAAACATCAGGAGAGCAGAAAGAGAAGGCAGCCAAACCAGCTAAATATTTTACATCCCAGTAATACAACTAAGTTGCACATTAAATCTGTATCTCTTCTCCCGCATCAGTCATTGCCCTAGGTTTTTTTTTGTTTGATAAGTTGTAAACTGTTTTTGTTTATTCGTCAATTCCACAAATTTTTGCTTGGTAACTTATTTTTATCAATTTATTCTTAAGACATAACTGTTCTCTTCATCCTTGTTACATTTATTCCATGTCTATAAACTTTTTATTCTGTATGTTTGTATTGGTTATCTCTTCCCCTTCCCCAGGACACATCTGAAAATGAGATGTTACTAGCTCAGTATGTCTTTTCTCAGTAAAACCTTTCAAATAAATACATCTCTTATGACATCAATGCATTAGCAGCCATTGTGCCTCAGATCAGAGATGGTTTACTGGAGGACAACACCTTAACACCAGAGCCATGCCTTCTAACATCACAAAAAAATGGGCTTTGCTAAAATAGAAGAAATGTCATTTGACAGACTACGGTACATGGTTGAGATGAAGGGGATGGAGAACAAATTTAAGGGTGCAAAATATGGAATAGTACATGGGGCACATGTCTAATAAGAAATTTACACACACCGGAGGTGTGGGATGCTACATAAACACTGACAGCAGTGCTCAAGAGGTTTATAAAACCATCCCATACCAATGATGTGTGCAGACCTTGAGTTTTACACACTTCCCTGTGTTTTCTTTTATACAGTTCCTGGATCTGTGTTTTTTTTTCCCCAGAAGAGTTGAGTACGTGCAATATTGTTTAGTTCAGTCATTAGATGGTGCTGCTGTGCACACTGGCAGTGTTACACTGCTTGCTCTCTTTTTTGTACTGTGCTTTGTTTTATACAGCCTTGTTTTTTCTATTATTTTAAGTAGTAAGTTGTGTCAGCCAAAGTGCTTAAGGACCGGGGCAGAGCAACATGCTAGCATTAAGTGTCGTAAACAGTCTGGCTTAGGCAAGACTTCAGAGCTGCTAAAGCACTTTCACTTTTTTACATGATCTGGAACTGAAATTGAGGTTTGTGGAACACTGTGGCCAAGTGAGTTTAGAAATCAATAGTTTTTACCAAGATACAGTGTACAGAAGAGATTTAATTCAACTACTTGCTGAAAACCATCAGTGAAGTGTATGAGGTGAACTGTGTTGTGTGGCATTTCATAGGGAAACTCAGCACATGTTTGACTTTATAACCAGCTGTTGTAACAATGAATGATAACCGGGTTTTTCCTAAGGAAAAATTAAGCCCAGTTATTGTATGTGCACAACAGGAGGCTTCCCAGGAATGCATCAGGTACATTAGAAAGCCAAACAAGCAAAGGAAGGCAATTTAGTTTGGTGATCCAGTGAGGGAAACTATAATAGAAAACAGAGGGATTTTATGAGTTACAAGGGGGAATAATCAAATGGTCAACAGTGTGCTGTAAAATGAAAACTGGAGAAAATGAATGTTTCTGTCTGTCTGTCTATCTATCTCAAAATATTTACCAGGAAGGTCATACTGGGCTAGTATCAGTTAATTTCCAGATGCATCCTGGGTGAGGGTGATGAGAGTACAGTATACAAAAAATGATAGTATGGAAATATGTATAACAAAATATGCCATTCGAAGAATATTTATGAATAAAGTTCCATACAGTATACTGTGGGATTGGCAAAAGTACAAATAAACAGTGAGCAAGAAACAGAAATGAGTAGTAACTGATGAATTTGAGGAGAGCAGCAGTACTGGAGACAATGTGTGGTGGAAGGAGTCCACCCCAATATCAGAAGGAACTACGGGTGTGAATAGTGAAATCGGGGAGTAGAGATTTAAGAATGTGAAAGGAAGGAGTAGACCAAATGGAAAGTGGTAGAGAGACCCAATGTTTAGGGAAGCAGCATGAGAAGGCAGCTTGCTGAGCAGTAGATTCACTGATAAGAGAGGAAGAGAGCAAAAGCAAGCATTGCCAAGCGATTAGGAGGTAGAAGAGGGAAGGGAGAAGAGGGAAGCAAGTTATGAGGTGATGGAGCCAAACCAAAATTTGGAAGATAAACAGGCACAGGGGAATGGCATCTGGCATCAATGGGGAAAGGGAGAATGAGATGTACAATGAACAGTGATCAGTATGCAGGGGTTTATCATGGTTAAATTGACAGAAGGCGTGAAAAAGGAGGTCCAGTCCAGTTAAAGTGACCATTAATAAGATAAAAGGAAAAACTGATTTAACAATGCAATCATACTCGGAAGGAAGAAAATAGATGGGACTATGCCTCTAATTCAGGAGAGGTGAGCAGAGCAGTGAGTAAAACAAAGGCCAAGAGAAAGGTACAGCTAGCCCAGTGGGTAACTGTGACTGACAATGCCTTTTCAGGTATCTCCTCTTACTAAGAGTCACTCAGATGACTGGTTGCAGTGAAAATAAGGAACAATCTGCTATCCAAAAGTCATTGCACTCACTACTCAGTCTCTTTAAATAAGGTAGTCCAGGCTTAGGAAACTTTTCTGTACCTCACTTTATTCAGTTCAGATGTGGAGAACATAAGCACAACTTAGCACAGCACAGCACAGCACTATAGAGAGCAGAAAATAATCCTGATGGTTCACCTATTGGCTTTCTCAAATGATTAGTTTCATCTAGGATATACAGTAATGTAATTTATAGCAGGTTCTCCAGCTGTACTTTATTAAATATATTGACAAAGTTAAAGTGGCATTGTGCCTAAACTGATAAAAACATGTATACACATAAATATTAAAAATTGCAACATGAGTACTTTGTTCCTTGATTTACAAATATTAGCAGGAATGAGAAGATAGTAATAAAAAGCCTTAAAAACAATGGGGAAATTACAATTAAACCAGCAGACAAGTGGGAAAAGCATGGTGGTCATGAATACTAAGGTCTATATTCAGGAGGTCAGAAGACTATTGGATCAAGGAGAATTTTATAGGCCACTTAATTCTGACCCCACACTTTCCCTTTAAAGGATAATCAATGTTTATGTTGGACTGGACACTTTTTGCAGGCCTTATTAACCAAAAAGAGAAGGAGCACTTAATAATGGAGTTTCCCTGATGGGCACAACTATATACACTACCTAAAATCCATAAAACCCTGATAAAACCATCAGGTAGACCTCTTATGTTGTGGTGGGTTGTGTTATAGAACCCCTGGACCACTTTGTGCATGATTATATTAAGGGACCAGTTCTTTAATTACCCTCATATGTAGCAGACACTGGGGATATGCTGAGAAAGTTAGATAGTATTAATATAGGGAGTGAATGTTTACTAGTAACTTTAGATATAGAATATCTATATACCAACATTACCCGCATGGGAGGGCTTAGAGCTCTGAGATATTATCTGAACAAAGGGGGTGAAAACATAAAACCTGATACTGACCTACTCCTGGAAATGTGTAGAATTGTTGTGGAAAGTAATGTATTTGCTTTTTTGAGGTCAATATTAGGTACAGGAGAAAGAAACAGCTATGGGTGAAAGCTTCAAACCCAACTATGTGAAGATCTACTTAGGTTTATGAGCAGAGACATACATCTGGCATCAGTGTGTGAACCCCTTTTTCTAGCAAAGAAGAGCATAGAAAAGATATATTGGTGAAACTCAACTGGAAAGGCTCATAGATGTTAAAGGCCTGAATTTGCTCCTCAAGCTGCAGTGCAACCACTTTCTCAATAACCTACCCTTAAAAGGGAAGGTTAGAGACTGGATGATAGTTTACCAAAGCCTTCGGGTCCAGCAATAATTTTTTTCAGGAGGGGTTTAACCAAGGCACTCTTACTTGCCAACAGAACCAGTTGTTCCTTCAAGGAATACCAGATGATCTCAGCAAACACTGGGACCAATTGGTCAATGCAACTCACCAAGAGTCACATTGCACCCAAGTCCAGATTATAGCAGGCCAACTGCAACGCCCGGACAATCCAGCAAACTTGTTTGACATTTACTGGTTGAAATTCACCCCAAGAACACCTATTGCATTCCCAACGCAGACAGGGGCCACTGCTGGGAATATGATATACTGATGGAATATTACAGGCCCTAAAGGAAAACATCATATCTGAGCTGAACCAAGCAAACTCCTCACATTTCATGAATAAAGTGCATGTGTCTATTAATGAAAGTGAAGGTCCAAAGTTGAAAAGAGTTTTAATGTGTCTTGTACATGCAGGCATTATGGGATGAAGTCTGAGATTAGAGTAAACTATAACTAAGACTCTCGACACATTGGTCAATGACTTGCTTTCTAAAAACAGGACACTCATGTTGCTCAAAGTGGATCAGGTATGGTACTAAAACCTCCAGATGGACAGCAAAGAGCTTAGCCTAAAAATGGGAAACATATATTCTGATTGAAATGAGGTCAAGGAGTTGTATTTTTTCTTACTGGTGATACTGTGGACTAGTCAGTGGTGGCAATCAATGCAAAGAACACCATCATATTGTAATTTTACATGAGAGTTACTGTACAGTGAAATAAAAAAAGCAATGCAACAGGCTTAGGGCAAGGTTAAAAGGAGCAAACATATATTTGTATATCTTTTAGAACTGGAGCACAATATCTGTTTTTTATGTACTATTGTGAACATTTTTTCCCCATTAAATATTCTTTTGTGTTCATCTCAGGTCTTAGCAGAATAATATAGCACTTTGGGACAAATATACAACTTAGCAATGCTGCACTGGAAGATAAGATGGCAAATATCTCTACGGCAACCAAGTACTTTCCGTTTGCACTTATATATGCTGGTATAAATGATACCCAAACACTGGTAAAAGCCAACATGCTGAAAGTGATATATTTGGCTTCATTAAAGCTATCAGGTAATTTTCTTGCTAGAAAAGCTACTATGAAGCTTATACTTGCCAAAAGACCCAGGTATCCCAGCATGCAATAGAACATGACTATTGAACCTTCATTACATTCAATTATTATCTTATCCTTTGTTGATTTCATATTATTTTCTACAAATGGTGGTGAGATAGCCAGCCAGACAATGCCTATCAGAACTTGAACAAGTGAACTAAAAACAACTGTATAAATGGGGATTCTGGACCCCACCCACTTTTGTAGCTTGCTGTCTGGCTTGGTGGCATTGAAGGCGATCACCACTGTAATGGTCTTTGCCAGTACACAAGCAATACAGAAGGAGAAAACAATACTGAAAACAACTTGACGAAACATACAGGTTACTGTCACAGGCTGGCCAATGAATATCAAGGAACAGAGGAAGCACAACATGAGGGAGAGTAGGAGAAGGTAACTGAGTTCACGGTTGTTGGCCTTGACTATTGGAGTGTCCCAGTAGTTAACAAATATACATAGAATAGAAACAGTAATTAAGGAGCAGGCAGTGGATATGGCAGTGAAGGTTATACCCCATGCATCTTCATAGGAAAGAAATTCAATACGTCGAGGGATGCAGCTGTCTCTCTTGGAATTGGACCACTGATCTTCTGGACATTTGATGCAAATAGCAAGATCTGTTGAAAAGTGAAAAATAATTATAAATGAAATCCACTAATGAATATACAGAAATATATGAGAGATATAATACATTTTGGTTGGTGAAAACATTTTATACCAGGGTACTCTACCAAACTACCCCAGTTAACAACAGTTTACCAAAGATAAATGTATTTACCAGGTTGTCATTCTTATGCACTGCTCATCTACAATGTTTATAGGGGGATACACAATGATTGGATACGTTTATGCCATTTATTTTCTTAAGCAAGGGAAAGTATGATAACTGATGAGTAGTCTAGCCCTCTCAAAAGTCACAAGCGAGTTATGGACCTCCTGCTCGCTCACAAGAGATGGTACATGTCATACTGTATTCTGAGGCAGGTCATTGAATCTGCAGTTCTTTTTTCATAATTTCCTTCAGGATAGCCCAGGTAAGAGGCACCTTCTTGTTACCAGTAGGGTATTGCTGCCACCCATTTCTGCAGCTGGCTGGACTGGAGCACTGGGAGGTTATGGGACCTGTCAGAGGCCACACATTAAGTTTCTTTCTCTAACAAGGTTTGAACCTTCAAATTTCTGGTTCGCAAATAGGTCATCTAAACACTGGACCACATTACTTCCTGTATAATTTATACCACACATCTCAGATCTAAAGCTTTCAAATGAGATGTTTGTGAGAGATTTAACTGTTTATTTCAGCTCCCTGTTCTGACTACAGTACTCAGACTGAATACTTTATTGTTCTATTCTGATGCCATCAATCACTTTTTAAACTGCTGTGCCATTGGTACAGTGGTACCCAGGCTATAATGTATCTGACTTCTAGTCAGTAAGTCACATGACATGGTATACCATGTTATATTTGCATTTTGTGACCCACATATGTTATATGAATCTAGTTGTACCACTCCAGAATGGAGCAGCCTACAGCTTCCTGTTTCCCTCATGAGGTTATCAAAATTGTGAGACTCTTTATATTTTCAGGGGCGATTGAAAGCCAATAGAAGACCCATTTTGTAGTGTAAGAAAATATTACCCATTGGCAACATGCAGTACTATTTGGCTAGGACACAGGACTTCAGCTCCCAGTAATGCTGAATCAGTTGTGTGCATTGGGGTTGTAGCACAGCTGTATTTGCATGCTACTGATTCTGTGTTCAGCAATCACTGTGCCAGTTTACATGCAGCTATAGAATCAAAGAAGGTAGACGTCAATATTTTGAATTGATACTCTTCAATCAGGTTCTAAACACAGCACAATTCAGTCACTGTGCAGGTTTATATGCACTATCAGGATAAATACAATCAATTCACCTGCACAGATAGTTTCATTGCAAATGAGCAGAGCATGCTAACAGAGTAACTGAGAACACAAATGGGCAAACAAGTTCCTTTTCAGAGCTCTCAGAGGCTATACTCTCCTTCCTGATGATAAAGCCCCAGGACCATATGGGTTTCCTCCCCAATTCTATAAAGTTTTTGAGGACCACATCTCCCCCCTACTTCTCTGAACTTTTAACTACTTCTGTGATACAGATATTTCAGATACTACTCTTCTAGAGGCACTCATTATAGTTCTGTCTAAACCCAATAGACCCAAAAATAAGGTAACCATTTACCGGCCTATATCTCTCATGAATTACAATGTTAAGTTATTTGCAAAAATACTTGCATCCAGACTAACACAGGTTTGGCTTCCCCTGCTCAGAATTGAGCAGGTTGGTTTTGTTGCAGGCAGTTCTTCTGACCATCTGCAGAAATTGTTCCATGTCTTCTCTGCATCCAGACATGCATGTACGCCCATGGCTCTGGTATCTCTGGATGTAGAGAAGGCGATTGACAGAGTATTGTGGTCATTCTTGTTTGCAGTACCAGGCAAATTCGGGTTTCCTGAGAAATACGCAGACTGGATTAAAATCCTCTATACATCCCCCACAGCGAAAATATACTGCAACAGGGTTTTTTTGAAGCTATTCCATCTTCAATCGGGTACTCATCAGGGTTGCTCACTTTCCCCAACCTGTACCTAGATCCCCTGCTGTACCACCTTTAATCTTCACCCCGTATAAAAGGCATCCACGTTAGTGGATTTGATCTGCACCTATCTGCCTATGCAGATGGTATATTACTGCATATAGCAGACATAAAGCAAACACTTCCAGCAGTACTAGATATAATTGATTCTTATGTGGCAGTTTCCAATTATAAGCTAAATACAGAAAAATCCACGGTTATGCCATTAAACCTGCATATTTGTCAATCACAGGTTGCTGGGCTACACTTTGACTGGTCCCCTCAGATTAAATATCTAGATTTCACATTATCCCATAACATGGTTCAAATTAAAAAACTTAATTTAGATTCTCTCCTTACCACTATAAGTCAAGATCTAAATAGATGGGCCCTACTATACCTTTCCTGGCAGGGGGAAATCAGCATAATTACAATGAATGTCTTACCAAGGGTGTTCTATCCTTTAAATATGTTAAACTTTTCCCTCCCCAGACCTGGTTCCATAACCTCCACAGGATAATTTCCCAATTTGTATGGCAGAAAAAAAAACCACGACGGTCATATATTTGGCTTGGAACACCTAAACAACAAGGAGGCCTCCGTCTTCCTAATTTTTTCCACTACTACATGGTGAGCCATATAACCAAATATATGAAGTGGATGCCTTCTACAATCCCGCAGAATGATCCCCCTTTTGTACCAGCCTGGTTTGAAATAGAACACCAGCTGATTCACCAAAGTGGACTTTCCCCATTCAGCCCACTATATATCTCTCCCAAAACTTGCTCTGCATTCATCAAATGTGATATCATACAAGTGTCTGTTAAAGTCCACTCCCAACTATGTACAGCACTCAAGTATGATCAAACAAAAGATATATCCCAACCCCTGTATCTGAACCCTAATTTTACACTAGATAATCAAAACCACACCTGCACTTCTCCCAGTTTTGAACTTAGCAGTATTTCGGGGATACCAAATAAGACATTTACTGATTTCTACTTTTGGGTAGACCTGTGGGGAGTAAATCAACTAGATCTTCTCACATCACTCCACCATTTGGCTTATCAGCCCCATGCAGTATCCCAAATAATATCCAGTTTATGCCTGATTTTCCATCCGGAAATACAATGGTCCTCAATATATTGGTCAGAACAGTTTTCTGGAAACACCTTTCACTGGGAGAACATATGGCAAGCAGTTTACACTTATACAGCTAATGACAAGCTCAGACTTATGCAATAGTATATTCTACATACTATCTATTTTACAGCAGTCAAACTAGTCATCATGGGGAAACTTAGGGATTCCACTTGTAGCAGATGTGGCCTAGTGGAAGGCACTTTAATCAAGCCCTTAAGGGCCCAGATTAAATATAAAGCAGACCCCCTTTTGGGCTTAGACAGTCTCTTTCTTCCAGAAATCGGTATCATAGGTGATTACTTGGCTATGTCAGTTAAAGAACAAAGATATAGTATGTCCCTCATTTCCTGCTAGGTCAAAAAGTTGGTGTTAAAAACTCTGGAAGGATTCTACAGTGATATCTTACTCTAAATGGGTTAATGAGTTACTGTTTAATCTCAGATTAAAAAAAGGATAGCCTTCCTCTGACACTCTCCACAAAGCTTTGACAAAAAATGGAACAAACTGTTCACACTTTATTCTGTCTCTAACTGATTCAGGTATTGCCTTACCAATTGTGCCTAAAGTTCTATAACTTTGGAATACCCATATGTGTCAGTACAATTGTATTGTTCATTGCTGATGTGTTCTATCAGATCTCTAGATGTTCAATGTACCACCATATCTTACAGTGTTGCTCTGCTTGCAATGGTTACAATGGATCCAGTGCATTGACGGTGGGATGGGATGGGGGGATGGGTGGGGGGTAATAGTGGTTACATAAAGATAAAGGGGAAAAAAGTGTTTTTTGCAGTTTTTCTATGAGTTGCTATATTTCATGGCTTAATGTCTATAGATACCAGTGTTTTGAACTCTGGAATACTTGTACTATACTCACGTGCTCAGTAAACCAATTTATAAAGTATACTGAATTGCAAAAACAAATGGGCAAACAATATTACAACATCATTAGTAGGCTTTGAGAAAATGTGTTTTTCTGAAAAGCTACTTCTCCCATTCAGCAGTGTCTCTGTATTTAACTTTCTTCTCTCTCCTGGCAACCTTTTATCAATCCTACATGATACTATTATTTTTTTTTCATATGGCTTTTTTACTCTTCAGGCTTGTTCATTCAGCTACTGCCCCCACCTCCCCTTGTGTAACCACCCAGTCCACAAGGGTTACTAGAATCTATTCAGTTACAGTGTTAGGCAGGGAGAGGCAGCTAATGACTAACTAGTTAAATGGGGGATTCACCTGATCACTCTTCTGTTTACTTGGTATCAGCTGAGATGGAAGTGAAGAGCTCATTTGGAACTCTTGTAGCAGCACAAGCCTTAGCCAGCTGTGAGAAGGGAGTTTAGAATGTTGTGACAAGAGTCAGTGTGAGTCAGTAGTTGGAAGTAGCAGCTTGACTTTGGAGGAGTGAGAACTGCTCAGTTGAGGGGTCTAGGTTGAGGGCCCTGCATTCTCACTATAGTTCTGGTAATTCTCCACTTTGCCAAGAGAAGTGGTAGAAACCATTGTCTACAGCAGGATCTCCTGATGTTCATCCCTGGACGGGTGAAAAGGATGGCTAGTGGATGGATCCAAGGGGCAATCCCCTTTTTGATACATGATGTTTTGAAGCTGTCTGAAATGTCTAACAGTGCATAGGATCTGACTTTTGCTACAGAAAGCAAGTTCCTGTGCTGTTGTGTTCTCTGGCTAAAAGGGATGTGCACAACTTTACTATGAATTCAGATGTGTAAAACTGTACTAATTTAAAGTTGGCATGAAGTGTGTGATGTCCAGAGGTATGACTAAATAACATTGTTTGGGACTTTAGTTTTTCCACTACCAGTGTAGTAATTCAAATGCTGGATGTCAGTTTCATTCCATAAGCATTTTCCAAAGTGTATTTCCAAATGTGTAAGGTGTAACTCTGAAAGAATGACTGAGTGTGGATTTGGGAGCAATGGGTGGGCAGACCCCCATCTGGAGTAACCAGTTCAGGACTACAGGTTCAATAAGGGCACCTGGTCACTTTAGACAAAGGGCCAATGCCTGAAGAGAATTTTACCCTGTGAAGTAGATTACAGGTTCTTCTCTGGTTTTGAAAAATGGTGCTAGTTCTTAGCAAAATGTGTGTTCAGTTGTGGCAATTGCCACTGAAAGCAATGTTTATTGTCCTATGAAATGTGGGAATCCAAGTGTAAGTTGTTCAGTGTCCTATGACATGTGGAAAACAAAGTGCAAGTGTCCTGTTAGCAAATGTGTCTTCAGTTGTGGCCAGCACCACTGGAAGGAATGTCCTATGTCCTACTATGGTGGGAATACAAAGAGTTTTCTGTGAGATATGGTCAATTTGCTGTTCTGCAAATTCTTAGTGCCACAATGTATAAACCTTGGGGGCCCAACCTTACATTAGAGAACATCTTTTGGAATAAAGTCACATTCTAGAACCCCAACTATGGTTTGGACAGTTATGTTATTAATTCCTGTGTGGAGTTACTGGGTACCCCTCCAGAAGTTTGGTCTAGCATAGCCCTAGCAAAAAGGTCTCTAATCAGGACCTGGTTTTTGCAAATACCTAATAGGTTAAAATTTGCTTTGTGCAGCCCCACCCCTTGATCTCTAGAAGTAATGAACCTGGCAAACATACCCGAAGCTAGGGATGGTACCACATTTCTAAATGTTTCTGAAGTCTGTGCCCATGTTATGGGTGCCAGGGGTAGCTAACTGTGTAAAGTGGAGGGGGGATGGTTACAAATAAAATGGGGGCTCATCCAGTGATGTTTTAATTAGGTGACAGAACCAGAGATTTTTGCTGAGGGTAAGTCTAGCATCTTTCTGTCTGGTTGAGGTGTAGCCCAAACAGAAAGGAAGCATTGGACAATGGATTTTTGCCCAGAACGATGTCACCCAAATGTGCTGCTTGTGTGCCTTCCAGTACAGTAAAAGAACAGAGTGCTGCTTGTGTGTTTTCAACTTGTTGATGGACAGTAAAACATTAAAATGTGTATCCTGGTCTTTGCATCAGAAGTGCTTAATGAACTTTTAAAATGCAATTTTCAAGTGCCAAAAATATTGTGGACTTTGAGGAACAGACTCAGATATGTGCCCTGAAAGATTCATGAGCTTAGTGTACAAACTGGGGGAGTCACTAAAAAAAATGTCCAGAAACTGTGGTAAAAATGGTAAAAACGGTGCTCCCACCACTGAAATTGCAGCAGAGAAAAAAAAAAGCTGCAGTTTACTGTTAATTTTGTTCCTGTTCGATGATTGCAGTGATGGAAGAGCAAGCAGAGAGAGGCTCATTTGCATGGTGTCGAGTGATTGGTGTGGCTACATTCAGTCCTGCCCCCTGGCCAGCATCTGTGTGCTGCAGAGTGTTCGAGGAGGAGAGAGAGAGTGGCATGTGGCATGGTTAGACCAAGATCAGCCATTGAGGAGCTTGTGAGCATTCTAAACTTTATTAAACAGACAAGTACAGTACAATTTCAGGCTCAACCCATTGTCCGACTGACTAGAGAGTGATTGAGGCATTCATGGCTATGATCAGCAGGACCGCCAGCCTATTTCACCCCCGAGGCTTTCCTAGGATCAGCAACAGGCCGACATTTTCCATCAGAGGGAACCAGCTATTGAATTCAGTGAGTAAACAAGTAAACTTTGCAAACAAACTGTGTGTAAATGTCAAGCTAGCTAAACCTGTGTGCATGCAGTATGGTTTATGTCTAAAGAATTGATTTATTTATTTATTCAATCTCAGATTATAATACCTTTGAGCACAAGGCACTCATTTGTGAAGGTTCCATGTCAGTAGGGAAGGGTGAACAAACATGCAATGCGGTACGACAAAGACAAGGTTTAAACAATCAGCAATAGTACATACTTTATGTCTAGAATTGGTCCAGAGACATGGATTTTGAACTGGGCTTCTTCCCACCCTAAAGACTCTGCTCTGTCCCTGAATTTTCAACTATTCTTTAGATTTTCCACAAATTTACTTGCATGTATTTTTTTAGAAGTATACATACAGTGTTTTAAGTGATTACAGCCCTGTTATGCATTGATATCTGTAAAGCGTTAAGTGATTACCAACCGCCTCTTGGCACCGGAATTAAGTATCCCCTTTGTCTTGGTAAGTTTGCTGTCTCCCTGTCCCATGAATCCTTTGTCTGTCCCTTGCCTTAGCTGCCTTTATATTCTGTTCCTCTTCCTCTCCTTGCAGTGGCTCCCCATGATGGGGCAAGCCCTCGCTTCCATGGCTCAATCTCTCCCCTGGTCGGACGTCACCTCTGAAGCCACTGACCCTTACGCCTCAGTCAGATTCCCCAGCACAAAAGGTACACTCACCAGCTGACCAATCGGAACTCGGGCGCCTCCAAGGGAACAGCCCTGATTGGTCCAGAGACATGGATTTTGAACTGGGATTCTTCCCGCCCTAGAGACTCTGCTCTGTCCCTGAATTTTCTTCCCACTCCCCAACTCCATCTCAGGCCCCCATTAAATACTCTCTTGTCCTGCCCTCAACTGTCCCTGCAATCTCCTTATTGGACCCCTGCTGGGCCACTCACAGTGCCCTTCCCCTTCATAACCAGGTTATGGTGCTCTCTATCTGCCTCTTTATAGCACCTTCGTTTGACACCATGGCATATAGCGCTCTCATTATTGTAGCATTCTTTTGCAGTGCACCACCTGTCCTTAGTATGAAAGATGCGTATGGGCCCCACTTGGTCTTCATACCCTACGGCTTCAATTAACCCTACCCCATACTGGGGTACCTTATCTATCCCTGTGGTTTCCTCCCCATTAGATTACACCCATTTATTTGCCTAACAATACCACTTACTCCCCTCTCCTCTTTCTCTCAGTGTGCTCTCTCTCATAACCATAAATTCTCACTCTGCTTGCATAAATTCAGTGGATTGAAGCCCCCCTCTGTCCTCCTCTAAAAAATGGTGTAAAAGGAATAAAACTCTTAGGTCTATCATGAGTTCCACAAGGAAATTGTTACTCCTTCTCCTTCTATGTTCAGGAAATGTGGAACTAAACCCAGGTCCACCCAACTTGTTCACCTCACCCTCCAAATTTGCGACAGCTTCAGGTCTTAAGGTAATGTTAGTTAATATCCAGAGCCTGCCTAAGAAAATTGTCCAGCTACAAGCATGGGCTCTCCTTACTGAGCCCGATCTTATTATTATTACAGAATCTTGGCTAAAAACATCCAACCTGGACCAACAAGTTACCCTTCTGGGCTATAAGTTGATAAGGGCTGACAGGGGGACTAGGGGTTGGGGAGTAGTTATTCACACTAAATCCAAGTTCACAGTTAGTGACATTCAGTGTAATTTGAAACAAAAGGAATATGAAATTGTCTCCATAAAGTTACATCTCCCCTCCACGGAATGCATTACCATCATTGGATGCTACAGGCCCCCTAGTGGTGAAACTGACTTCCTCACTATCCTTAAATCGCTAACAGCTGCTGCCAAGACTGAAGTACTAATCTCTGGAGATTTCAATATGGACTGGCTATCACACAAATCGCATATGCTGAAGTCCCTCTTTGATGAACTTGGTCTTACTCAATTAGTGACAGAACCTGCAAGGACCAACAAGATAAATGTAGATAAGAGTTCGATTCTTGATATTATATTATCTTCCCATCCCCATAAAATCTCTCACTCAGTGGTATTTCATAATGATATGAGTGATCATGGTATTGTAGTCTGCACAAGGATGCAAACCAAAATTCTCCACCAGCCTAAAATCATAATTAAACACTCAGTCTGGAAGTTTAACGTGCAGGACTACCTTTATGACCTTAGCCAGATTAGATGTCAAATGCTTTATCTCTCCAAAACCCCCGATGAGGCGGCTGAAGTTTTAAATGACACCCTCAACACCCTAGAAAATAAATATGCGCCATTTATTAAGGTCAGGACATGAAACATCTCACACTCCTGGTTCACTGCCAAATTGAAGAACACTCTCTCTGCCCATGATAAATTATGGGCCATGGCTAGATACACAAAAAGCCCGGAGGATTGGCAGGCCTTCAGAACTGCCAGAAATGGCTGTGTGAAACAAATTTGTGCTGCCAAAGCCAACTTCTATGTTTCTACTCTCGAGCAGGCTAAGAGGGACTCCCAAAAAATCTGGAGGACCCTCAAGTCTATTGAAGGGCAGCCGATGGCCCCTTCCCTACCAACCAAAATCATTAAAAATGATACGACTGTGGATAATAGTTTCCATATCCTTAAAGAATTTAACTCTCACTTTACCACCTCTGGCCTAGCGTTTGACATGTCCCCATGTGCATCACGTGCTATTAGCCAAGACAACACAAATTATATCTCTCCAAAAACAAGCCACCCCTTTCAACTGCACCCCATTAACTTTAAAGATGTTGAAGACTCCCTCAAGAACCTTGATACCAAAAAAAGCACCAGGGATGACGGAATCAAACCTTTTTTCCTAAAACTTGGGTTCACCTACCTTACGGCCCCAATCTTACATATTTTCAACCTTTCTATCTCTTCTTCTATTGTACCGTCATGCTGGAAATCATCCCATATCCTCCCCCTATTTAAAGCAGGGGACCCATGTGATTTAAATAACTACAGACCCATTTCCATCTTGCCTATCCTCTCTAAAGTTTTTGAAAAGCTGATCTACACTCAATTAAAGCATCACCTAGAAACCTATTCTCTCCTAAACCCAAACCAATCTGGTTTCCGCTCCAACCACAGTACCGTCACTGCCTTGGCCAAAGTAACCAATGACTGGATCTCAGCCATGGACTCCAAGAAGTATACAGGAGCTGTCTTCCTAGACCTTAGTAAAGCCTTCGACATGGTAGACCACAACCTTATCGAATTCAGCCTTGCTAAAATAGGTGCCACACTTTCTACCATCCAATGGTTTAATAGTTACCTTTCGGGAAGGATGCAAAAAATCAAAGCTGATGGACTATTCTCCTCCCCCCTACCACTTACTAGGGGAGTCCCACAAGGTTCCATCCTAGGTCCTATCCTATTCTTCCTATACGTTAATGACCTCATCTACCACATATCCAACTCTAAATTGCATTTCTTTGCTGATGATACAGTCCTCTATACTTCTGATGACTCATTATTACATGTCAGAGATGTCCTCCAAGCCGACTTTATCCAACTTGAATCCAATCTCATAAATGCTAAACTCCTACTAAACACTAAGAAAACTAAAGCTATGATCTTCCCCCCAAAATCACCCCCCCGTACATGACACATTACAGAATGACTTCATAGTAACCTCCATAGGCGAGCCTATGGTAGTCACCCCCAAATTCATATACCTGGGGTTTTGGTTAGATAGCAAGCTTACATTCTCTGAACACCTGGATGACCTTATAAAAAGACTAAAAATAAGGCTAGGCTTCTTTTACCATAACAAGCCGCTCTTTCCAGTAGAGGTCAGAACTAGGCTTGTCCAAGCCACATTCCTCCCGCTATTAAACTATGGGGACATAATTTATAACTCTTCTACAACCTCAAAACTTAACAAACTAGACATTCTCTATCACTGTGCACTGCACTTCATTACAAACTCCCCTTACCGGATACATCATTGTGACCTATACTCAGCTGTGGGTTGGACATCCCTTACCACTAGATGCGTTCTTCATGCCAGCACATGGACTCCAAAACTTCTCCTTAGCAAACTCCCAAGTTACCTAACCTCCATCATCCATACCTGCAGCAGTACATATGCACTCAGGAAATCAGATTTTATCTTTCTAGATGTCCCCATGACACGCACTTCCTTTGGGAAGCGTGCCTTTTCCATAGCCCTACCGATAATCTGGAATCATCTACAATCTTCACCGAAACTTTCAAAATTAGTCTCTGTCAGTCTCTTCAAAAATTAACCGCAGGAAAAATAAAAATTGTTTGTAATTGTCATTGAAATCATATTTTCATATGACTGTGTAGCCTATTGTTAGACACAAGGTCCACATGGACTGTATCTGCACTTTGTATATGAGTATGATGACCTACTCTATGATATATAGTGTAATGCCTGTATAACTGCTACTCATGTACTTTATTATCACTTATAATCTTGTTGTGTGCTCTTGTTATATCCTTCTGTGAGTCTTCTAGTATATATATCTTAGGACCTCCTTGTGAATGAGCTTGTTCAATGGAGTTTTTCCTACAATAAACTTGAACTTGAACTTGAAGAATTAAAAACTTTAGAATGGAAGGTGAAACAGAGTGAGGGAGGTACGGGGCAGAGAAAAAGAGAGGTAAGCAAACAGAAGGCCTTGTTAGTATGAGAGTAGAAAGTGTGGCAGTGTGCAGGTAGTAGTAGGGTGGATGTTGGAGGTGGGGGGGTGGATGTTGGGGAGGGACGGGCGAGGGTATGAGGGTATAACAAGGGTTGGAAAGGTAATGCTTTGAGGTGAGGAGAAGATGGAACTGGTGTGCACACAAGCAGTGATATCATTAGGTGAAACAGTAACAGGAACTGTTGGTCATAAGATGCTGACAGAGCCTGTGCTTGAAAGGGCCTAATTTTGGTATGGACGAGATTTCATTTGGAAGTGCATTGAACCCAAGTGGAGCTCTGTATGCAAATGAACGCTGCCTTTGAGATGCCTGGCACCTACGATTATTCAGAGATTGATGGGCTGAGCTTCAAGTGTGCTGGGAGCTGCAGTGAAGGCTAAGAAGGTTGGCAGTTCCAGGGGGCAAAAGTCCGAGAACTGTTTTTTTAGCTATTAAGTATGTTTGGTACTGTATCCTTCCCCTTAGTTGAAGCCAACCAGTTTGAGTGTATAGGTCACAAGTGTGGCTAAAGCTTTCAGCACCAGTGAGATGGCTGCATGCCTTATTTAATGCAACAGTTATTCTACAAAGTGAAGAAGTAGTAGCGGCACCATAGATAACCAAGCCATAGTCGACAGTAGGTAAGACAGAGATGATAAATGCAGTTTTCAGGGCTTCGGGCATCAAGCAGTGTTTATGTCTCTGGAGCAGACCAATCTTGATATTGACAAGTGTGCAGTCCATGGTTACCCCCAGATGCTTAAAGTGTTGGATTTGTTCCAGTGGTACTCCCAAGCAGTTTCTGATTTTAAATGGTTGAGATCTGTGCTTTCTGTGGGTGCCACTGAACAACAAGACTTTAGTTTTTTTGTAGTTCAGAATCAATTTGTGAGAGTTGAACCTGTTCTCAACTTTTTCAAAACTATACTGTAATTGACGTTCCAGTTGCTGCAGGTCAGGGTTACTAGGAAAGATGACTGCATCATCCGCATACAGGAGAATCCATTGGTGGCAGGCCAGAGGGAGGTTGTTAAGGAAGATGCTGAATAGTAAAGGCCAAAAAATAGAGCCCTGTGGCACTCCTGAGTGGATGGGCAGATTGTCTCAGGTAACATTTGCAATTTTCACCTGTTGGGAGCGACCATCCAAGTAGCTCTTGTACCAATGTAACGTATCGGAGGAGAGACCAATGGTGGTCAGTTGCTGAAGAAGAAGAGTATGGTGAACAGTATCAAAGGACTTTGTTAGGTCTATTAAGGCTGCACCCACTAAATTGTCTTTGTCAAGAGATTGATGGATAAAACCAGTGAATTCCAATAATGTCTTGGTGTTGCTATGACCTTTTCAGAACCCATGTTGCTGCGGGCATTGGATTGAGTATTTTTCAAGATAATCCATCAATTGGTCTGCAACTATGCACCTGAGCATCTTGGATAAAGGTGGGAGAATAGATATGGGCCTATAATTTGCATGTAAGGCCCAATCCCCACTTTTGTTTATGGGTGTCACTAGAGTAGACTTCCAGATTTGTGGAACTTGAGATAGCTTTAATTAAAGGTTGAAAATCTTAGTTATTGGTGAAAGCAGTTCATCTAATGTAAGGGCAACGATTTAAAGATCCAGCAAGTCTCCACTATTTCTTGACTTCCTTAGCACTTTGCATACATATTTCTTGGCTGTTAACAAAAAGACCTTCCTAAAGTAGAAGGGTGGAGAAGCTGTTGACCTCTCTTCAGGACTGTGTTCAGGGGTAGGGAAGGAGTCATAAAAGAAGTCCGGGAGGGGGGAGGACACTGACTGGTGAAAGCATTGTTAAAAACATTTGCTATGGTAAGAGGGTCCAAGGTAGGGGTACCATCAATGTTTAGCAATGAGGGTGAGATTTGTGGTGCTTTGCCGGTAACATTGCTTAGATTGGTGAAAGCATTGTTAAAACATTTGCTATTGTAAGAGGGTCCAAGGTAGGGGTACCATCAATGTTTAGCATTGAGGGCGAGATTTGTGGTGCTTTGCCGGTAACATCTTTAATGTTATTCCAGAAATTCTTACTGCCCCCCAGGAATTTGCAAGTGCTTCCTGATGGATTTTGGCTTTCTCAAGGTGGATTGTCATTGTGCATTTTTCTGACTTGTTTATATTCCTGCACATCCTCTTGCCCATTTTTCTTGCTCAGTGCCAGAGGTAATCCCTGAGTTTCATCCTGGTGATGAGCTCAGGGGTTATCCAGGGGTTTGTGGTGCCACAAACTTTCATCTTTTTGTAGGGAACACGGATGTCACAGGCAGTATTGAAGTGCTTAATGAAATGGTCCAAGGCTAGGTTGATGTCATTGGTGGAGTCCAGTAATGACCAGTCTAGGTTTCTTAGGTGCTTTTTGAGGGGATCAAGGTGCCCATGTTTCAGCACACTGCAATATATTGTCTGAGGAGGAGGCTTATGGAATTTGTTAGTCCAACCGCAGGTAATGAGGGAGTGATCGCCTTGTGTATCGGGGTGCGCTATCAAATTTGAGATATATACGATCTGGTCAGTTAGCGAGGATCCAGTAAAGGAGGGTACCTGTCCCCATTTTCTAGTTTGTCCTGGTGGGTGAGGTAACAAGCTGAGAGAAATAAAGTGCAGAGATAGAGTCCTTGAAAGGGCCAACATCTGGGGAGAGCCAATTGACATTGAGATCACCAAAAACTATGATTACAGAGTGGAATTTCAGGTTACAGATGTAGTCCATGATGCTATGGAATCCAGTTGAGTGTTCTTTAGGAGGGATATAAACAGATAAAATTGTGTGAGCCTTATTATGGGCACCGAGTAGAATTTTAATTGCAAGTGCCTGGGTGGAGCATCTATGGTTGGCCATAGGTAAGGTATGACCCTTACGTGTCTCCTTAAGATACATGACTGCGCCACCACCATGTTTCGTTAGCCTGTCCTGCTGGAAAATGGTGTATTCCAGTATAGTGACTGTAATGCCTGGGACTGCGAGTTGTAAAGACTGGGGCAACAAACAGAAAATTCTGAGCATATATCATGAGCAATTGAAGAATGGGTTCAGTAATAGTAAATTTCTAAGCAGTAGGACTGTGAGTTTATATGGAAGATGCAGCAACAGGCAATCCTATGCAAAGAAAGACTGTGGGGCTTACAAGTGATTTTGAGGATGTGTAAATATAATTTTTTTCCTGAACTATGCTGATCGCAAAGTCAAGTTACCGGTTTAAAAATTCATATGAATGTGCTGAAATGTAGCAGCAGAGAAACTGTTTGCAGTTTACAGTAATTTCAGTAGCCAGAAAGGTCAGAAACACAGTTTTGAGCAAGTTGAACAGACTTTGATGCATGAGAAAAGTTACAGACGCCATGACAGGGCCAGGTCAGCAATGTAAACACAGCAGAAGGGAGTCATTTTGTGAGAGAATATGTGACTAGTGAGCAGTTCAGTAACAAAACGTTTGCGTGTTTGCTTTCTGACATGGCTTTGGGACTGCCCTGCTATCCAGATCATGCCTGAGCTATGATCACTGAGGAAGCTGCAATGCTAAGAGAGGCTGAGAGCACCTACTATGTTGAAAGGTTACCTCCGGATGTAGCAATCCCTAGCTATCCAGTGAAACTATGCACTGTGTGTCCAAAGGCTAGATGGGATGTGTTTCTGATACCTCATTGCTCGGACTGCCTTGTAAAGTTTGGAATAAGCAGTGTTGCAGCACCAGAGAGGGCAACAAGAATTTGATTAGTTCCCATGTGGACCTGGGCAGGGGATCCTGCCTGTAGCAGTAGTAGCACTCAGCACTATGTTGAACCTGCTTGGGAAAGTTCCACAGAGTGTATTACAGAAAGAGCAAGTAAAATTGATGTTGATCCACTGCAAGGGCAGGAACAGAGAGAGGTTTCCATGTCTGTGCCCCAGATGAACAGTACAACAGAGGGATCAGTTGACCAGGGGAATCAGGGTCCAAGTCCTAGCCTAGTGGAGGAGGACAAATTGCAAGAGACATTGAATTGGGAGGTGTCTACCACCATGCCCAATGAAGAATGGAATGTCTCAGGAGTGAGGACATTTACTCACTCTTGGGCACAGATTATGAGTGAGGAAGAGGAGGATGAAGAAGGGTATCTTCATGTTGAGGGCAACTGTGAGTCACCTCAAGTGTTTGCCTCAGAGGAGCCAGAAACAGCTGGAGATGGCTCTAGTGACTTGTCCATAGAGATAGTGGGGGACACGTTCTTTCATTCTTTGAATTTGAGACACTGGCTTGACCAAGACTGGCAACCCCTAAGCCGGGTCATGGGCCACAGACTAGTAAAGAGTAGTAAGGAGGAGAGACTGATTCGTAGGAGGGCTGACACCACATATGGGAAGCCCTTTACTACCTTTCCTTGCCAAGTCTGGGAGGAAATCAAACAGAACAGGCAGTCCTGACTAATGGAAGAGGCAAGTAAGAATTTGCACCCAGGTGTGGCAGAATGTGTTAGGGACAAAATCATCAGTGATTGCCTTAGATTCTGAAAACTGGGCACGACTTTGTTTATGGACACTGTGTGAATTGTGAATGGGGCTGGGAAAGAGACATTTCACAACATCAACTTGAAACGCCCAGACAGGGTCATAGTCCTCACCCCACACCCTGAGATGTACTACACTTAATGATGCCACTCCCTATGAATATGTCCAGCATGCCTAAAGGAAGTATGCGGTGGCAGGCCAAATGCCTATAATTCGAAGCAGCAGTATCCATGGAGGAAAGTGCAGCTCATCTGGTATTCCAGGATTTCTTCAGGTGTGTCCAGAGTTGCCAGCCCAGCAGTTTTCCTGTTCCATCATCTGGCCTTTCAGAGGACATCACCCAGCAGTTGTCCTGTTTCATCATTTGATTTTTCCAGATGACATCAACTCAGCAGTATCCAAAGATGCCATTTGGTCTGAAGGGCGAAGGTCCTCAGCTCACAGAGTAAGAGAAAATTTGTTCGTTCTTCAAGGAGCTGGTAAGTAAACTTCTTTATTTACATTAACTGACTTTGCACAACACATCCTACATTTGAAGACCATCCAAGGAACTTTAATTTTCATCAAAGACTCTCCACATGGATTGCAGTGCTATACAGGCCTTGTCCTGTCCAAGATCTGTTCTTCAGCAGGCTTCGGCTTGGAAGAGACTTTTTAATGGACAATGCCTACTGGCAACAGTGACATTGACCTTTAGTTGGGGCATTTTTTGGAATCCCATCCCCAAATGTGTTGTATAAATTTCTTCTTTCCATTGTTTTACTTTTGTACTTTTATAAAAAAATTGTTTTTTGGGGTTATTTAATGTTAGGTGGACGTTTAGGCACTGTGTGGAATGCAGAATGTGTTTTGTGTTTTGTGTTTTTTTCTTCTTTTGCAGGTATTCCTGAAGAAGAAAAGAAGAACAGAAGAGGATTTTGGAACTCATCTGAGTTCCCCTTTTCTTAGTTTTTTTTAGAATTGTTTATGGTTAACAGGGTGTTAACATGTTTTTCTTCACGGGTGTGGATTTTTGGAAAATGTAATGCAATGTAGTGTATGTTTTCCTTTTGGTGTTCACAGGTACCTTGGGGAATCTGTGGGATAGGTTTTCCCTTGTAGGCAGCATATGCTAGATAGTTTTTCCTAGAGGGCTAGGAGGAAAGGCAGGTTGGTGATCCTGATTCATGATAGGGTCACCAATTCTATCTGTTAGGGTATGCTTCAAGCAGTTTTCTTGGAGCCACTGAGAATCCATAGATAGATCAAAGGATAGAGCTGAAGTTTCATCAGCTGGCCTTTGTTCCTTTACTGTTACCTGCCTGTGCCTGGCACATAGTAGGGGAAAAGTAGTGCTAACTCCCCATGGGTAACATGGAGGGTAGGATGACCTAGTGCAGGATGGAGATGTGACTGAAGACAGCCATTCATCTGGTTGCGGTGAGTGAAACCATCCAGTCCCCTGAGATTACTAGAATCCCTTCAGTTATTGTGCTAAGCAGGGAGATGCAGATGGTGACTAACTAGTTAAATGGATTTTTCACCTGTGCACTTTTCTGTATACTTGGCATCAGTCGAAATGGAAGTGATGAGCTCATTTGGAACTCTCACAGCAACATAAGCCTTAGCCGGCTGTAAGAAGGGAGTTTAGAATGTTGAGATGAGAGTCAGTGTGAGTCAGTAGTTGGAAGTAGCAACTTGAAGTTGGAGGAGTGAGTACTGCTCAGCTGAGGGCTCTGAGTTGATGGCCCTGCATTCTCACCCTAGTCCTGGTAATTCTCCAGTTTGCCTAGAGAAGTGGTGGAAACCATTGTCTACAGCAGGATATCCAGATGTTCATCCTTGGAGGGGTAAAAAGGACTGCTACTAGATGAATCCAAGGGGCAAGCCCTTTTTTGATCCAGGATGTTTTGAAGTTGCCTGAAATGTCTAACAGTGAGTAGGATCTGACATTTGCTACAGAAAGCAAGTACTGTACCAGTGCTGTTGTGTTCTCTGGCTAAAAGGGAAGTGCACAACTTTTCTGTGAATTCAGAAGTGTGAGACTGCTCTAATTTAAAGTTGGCCGAAGTGTATGTTGTCCAGAGGTATAACTAAATCACATTGTTCAGGACTTTAGTTTTTACACTACCATGACAGTGATTCAAATGCTGAATGCCAACTTTTAATTCAATAAGTATTTTCCAAAGTGTATTTCCAAATGTTTAAGGTGTAACTCTGAAATAATGGCCGAGTATGGATTTGGGAGCAAAGGGTGGGCAGACCCCCTTCTGGAGTAACCAGTTTAGGACTACAGGTTCAGTAAGGGTGCCTAGTTACTTTAGACAAATGGACAATGTCTGAAGAGAATTTTACCCCCTGAAGTGGGTTACAGTTTCTTCTCTGGTTATGAAGAATGGTGTTAGTTCCTAGCAAAACGTGTGTTCAGTTGTGACCAGTGCCACTGGAAGCAATGTTCAATGTCCTACAAAATGTGGGAATCCAAGTCTAAGTTGTTCAGTGTCCTATGACATGTGGAAAACAAAGTGCAAGTGTTCTGTTAGCAAATGTGTTTTCAGTTGTGGCCAGTGCCACTGGAAGAAATGTCCTATGCCCTACTGCTGTGGCCAATACAGTCAATTTGTTGTTCTGCAAGTTCCTAGTGTCACGATGTGTAAATCTTGGTGGTCCACCCTTTGCTTTAGACAGCATCTTTTAAAATAAAGTCACACTCTTGAACCCCAACTATGGTTTGGACTGTTACATTATTGCTTCCTGTATGGAGTTACTGGGTACCCCTCCAGACATTAGGTCTAGTGTAGCTCTAGCAAAAAGGTCTCTCCTTAGGACCTGGTTTTGGCAAATATCAAATAGGTGAACATTTGTTTTGTACACCCCCACCCATTGATCTCTAGAAATAATGAGCCTGGTATACACACCCAAAGCTAGGGATGGTACCACATTTCTAAATGTTTCTGAAGTCTATACCCATGTTATGGGTGCCAGGAATAACTAACTGTGTAAAGTAGAGGGGGTGGTTACACTTAAATGATACGTGCTTCCCCAGACCTACCCTGGAGTGAGTCCCCCATAGATTGCCACATATGGCAGGGCTGGAAGATGGAGGGCTATCCTCCCCCAGCACACATATCCAGATGGCTCCAGTCATCAGATTGGTGGTGTGGGTCTGTGGAGGTTCACAGGGTTTCATTCGGCCCTTCGATCACTATTTCCAGTTTTCTCCCCAACCTCTGCAGCAGTGTCATGACAGGACATGTGCGTGTAGGTGCAGATGTACTGCAAATCTGAAGCCTACTCATCAAGTCACATGCTGCCTGCACTATCACTGGCCCTCCACCCAGTGACAGTCAAAGGCCAAGATGACTGGCCACCCTTCCCTGGGAAAGGAGAGCATCCTGCTGACCCATGGCAACCTGTGCTGGTTCTCAAACGCAGGTCACTACCGTGGCAGGAGGTGAGGCATTTAATCCCTTAACTCTCCATGCAGCTGGGCCAGCTTCACATACAATTTTTCCCTGCACGCTGCCTCTCCGATGTTCTCACACTGAGTGTTTGAAATGTACATTGCCTAAACTCACTATGGCTAAAATTTCATCAGAGCTATCATTAAAGCAGTTCATATACTGTATAAGATAAAATAAATTACAGTTTAATTATACAGAATTTTCACACGGATCATGTGCAAAAATGTTGTAAAATGATATTTAATTCACAAGGGAGAAATGTGACTGTACTTTATTTGAAACATGATTTAGAAATGAGAAGGAAAGTCCCTCATTTCTAAACTATGTATATAAAAATATGCACATCACATCCCTGTAAATTGTCTGTGGCAGTTTCTGATTTCCACTTGTTCTTGCAGCTCAACTAATAGACAAACAGAACAGCAGTC
Source organism: Neoceratodus forsteri (assembly GCA_016271365.2). Classification (NCBI taxonomy): domain Eukaryota; kingdom Metazoa; phylum Chordata; order Ceratodontiformes; family Ceratodontidae; genus Neoceratodus; species Neoceratodus forsteri. The sequence continues at coordinate 50,925,728 of CM028137.1, forward strand.
AGGACACGCCTGTTTTCAAACTCCGTCCAGATACAGTAGGGTATTTTTTCATTTCTTACTTGCACTACAATGCTAGCAGTAAAAATGCTGAATATTTACCACACTCATAGTCACTGTGCAGTGCCACCTACCAGGATGAAGCACTGTTATCACAGTTTCTGTCTGTGATATTTTTCAAGAACCTTGCTGTTGTTGACACTTAAGGTTCTCTGTCAAATGAAATGGAGGAAAAGGCCAGCCCTAACTCAGAAGAAGGCATTTGTCAAATGCTCAGCTCAAAAGTACATTGAAAATGCCATGGCAGATTTTGAAAAGAAAGCACTTGCTGTGTAGCATTAGTACTTGCCTATCTGCCTTTGCAACTGAGGCACATGAGCTGTATTGTAGTGTGATGTGGAACGTACCTGTAGCTGTGCTGTTTTATGATTTCTGGTCACTGGGTCAGTTATTTAATCTTTTCAGTCTTAAGACTTCGCTGGCAAGAGCCAAGCTTAGGAATTAACTTGCCAGAGCCCTTTAATTTTTAATAATATCAATCTAGCATTCACCATCATGGCTACAATATTCATTTGTACATCAGTGTTAGTGGTTCAGTAGGTAGCACATCACCGCCTGGGGCAACAAGATCAGATCGTCATTGGTTCTGGCCTCACCAGGTACTTTGATGATGCTTAAAATGTTGCTTTTATGTTATAGTATTGTCTTTGTCAGTTATGTTGTGACTGTAACTAATGTATGCTCTAATTGTGCACTGATTTTAATGGTGTATACTCAGGAAGCCATTGTAAATTAGCTTTTGTTCAATGTCAAATTGTCATCTCTTCCCCTTTTAGATAAATGAAAACTTGAAACTTGAAAACTTGGGGTAATACCCATAACTGACATAATACTGCAGTTTGAGGGGATGCTGCACGACTGAAGTGCTATCCTGCAGAAGAGATGTTAAACCTAGGTCCCTTCTGCTCATCTCAGGTCATTCCACAAATGAAAGTAAAATATCCAAGAGTACTTATCCTTGAAGAGTAGGGACATTTTTATTAAGTAGTGGAAAAACATTCAACAAAAATGAAACACAATTTAGTACATAGCTAGTTCACTTAAACCAAAAAGAATAATGTCAATGTACACACTAGGAAACAAATACAAAGCATCTCAGTCGTAGGAAATTAAGAAAATAAAAATAAGGTGAAATGTCTTAGCCTACTTCAGACCTCCTCCATTCACTGTGAATGAACCTACAGCATTGCTAGGCTCTGTTTTCTAACAAGACATCAAAGTTATTCCATTTCTGTCTCAGAATACTATTAGATATTATTGTACTTTCTTTAGCATAAATTAATGATTCACAAGTAATGTATTTTACGTCTGTGAACTGGTTAATATACACATGTTTAATACCAATTTACAATTTACAATGTACTTGCCAAAAAAAAATATTCAAGCAGATACTAATCACAAGGTCCTGTTATCACATGTTCATATATCACATTTTGCTACTGTGATTCTTTCCATTGCCTTGCTAAGAATAACCAAATGGTTTGCACATATAGACAGTCCACTAGTAGGTTTTCCATACTTTCCGTTACCTTATTAAATTTCCTCTTTATAACAATATGTCTTTGAAATAATTTTATGTTTTAAGTTACTCCTTACTACTAGTTGCCCTTTGCAACTAAGCCAGATTGTGTCTCACCATCTGGGGGTGGGGGGGTGGATCCTTTTATCTATTAAATATGTTTCTATTGATTCCATGTCATAATGGTGATTGCCATTTGGTGATCGCCATTTGGGCGTGTGTACATTGTCAAAAATAAATAATGGTGATATACACTCTGGTGACTCCAAAGGCAGCAATGGGACTGTAATGCATGCGGGGGGCTGTGCCCCTCGCACCCTCTTAACTGAAGATTCTCAACTCCAGGGTGGTGCATGTTGGGGGAGATGTAATTCTTATCCCCAAATAAATCTCCCCTGATGCAAAAAGTGACACCCACCACAGAACCGAACCCGACACCTTCCCAACCCCAGCTGGCCACCCTCACCATGCCACATGGGCAGCTTGGCAGCCAAACACCACACTACCTTCCACATACCCTCCCTCCCCTTCTGCCCCTTGCACAGTTTGCTCCCCCTCTCACTTGTATACTTCCTGTTGCCCTCCTTCACCCACCATGGTATCCTGTCTCTACCCTGCCAGGTATCCCAAAACACAGGTGCCATGACTGAGTCACCGTTTTTGCAGTTGCTCAATCATGGTTGCCGTGTTCACAGTATACCCTTCTATCCTCTGAATCTCTTTTGATACTATTTTATAAAGTACTTTTGTTGATAATTATGCTCTTTAATATTCTCATATATTCTTCTCTTCTTTAATCCCTGAATTTGTACCACCTCTAGTTTCCAAGTTTTCAGTTTATCAATCACAGAAAACATAAACTCAGGATAATAATGTCATGTTTTTTAGTTTCCTATCTCCTTGTAGCCATTGAGTTTTCAAGGGATCCATCAACGTGTGGATCCAGGGATGCCAAGATTTATATTCCTATTTGAAATAAAAGAAAGTTTACTGAATAAAAATAAACTATGAAAATATAATAATGGAGTAATAAGATTTAGGCCACATTGTTTGTCTCATAAATATAATGTATTTCATTGGATCAGATTGAGTCTGCTACCTTAAATGATATGAACCATCAGACTTGATAGCCTAACATCCAAATTACAATTACAGGAACGTTGGTATGCAACACTTACTGTAAGTATGTAAAACTTGGTATCAAAATGTTTTAACTATCGTAACTTATTTCTTTTTTAATTGCTTCCATTGTTTCCAAAACTTTATTTCCTATATACGTTCCCTTAACTATATTTTTACAACGTTCAAAAATATTACTGCTACCTGTTCTACCCTGTGTCCCACTCCGATGTTCCATCAAAAGAGTTGTTGCACGATCACATTGTAATTTTTTCTGTTTCTTGTTTTATGTTCTGTATTTGTTCATCATATGAATATTAATCTTCATTTGCCATTGTAATACATTTTGCTAACTGTGACCGTAATGCTAGTATTTCTTACACTCATTGTTCTTTAATCTTCTTGTTTCTTTCATCAATAATTGTCTTAACTCAGATTTTGCTGTTTCTCACCATATCATATTTTATCATATAGAGAGAGGAGAGGAGAGGAGAGGAGAGGAGAGGAGGAGAGGAGAGGAGAGGAGAGGAAGTAAGTGGCTACGCATTGTGTCATTGAGGAGTAATGGCAGAATCAGGCACTTGTTGATGTGACTTTCATTTATTACTGAACAAGTATGCCATCATTGCCACAGCAGTAAAATGTTAAGATTTTCCCAGCCCTTTTCAGGCAAAAGTGTTCAGTTTTTATTTGTTTGTTTGTTTCTGTACAGTAGCCTCTCTTTTCTACAGACCAGCAAGGAAAACCAGGAGTCATTGCACTGGAGAAGCCCACTCCTGGTGCCAGCCTTGTAGGGAAGACCTGTGAAGGGTGGTGCACACTGCAACCTGCATCAATTTAGAATTAAATTGTCAACAGCAGAGTTTTGTTGTTGACTCACTTATTATTCTACTTACCCAAACTTAATCTGTTATTTGAGCATTTTAGAACTTAGTTATTTTGCGAAACATTTGAAAAATGATGTTATAAATTGCTGATCAAGCTGATAACTCTATTTAGACACAATTATGCACTTTATTGGTGCTGACTTTGACTGTCCCTGAGATGACAGTAATATGAATTGTCTGGCATGAAAGCATTATATTGCCTATTGCATTTAGTTACTGAGTCTTGAAGCAAACTCCTATTGTTCATATGCATACTGAATACATACTTAAAACATAAGTTTGGTTCCTTTTTTTAATTTAAAATTTAAAGAGGGACTCTGGCCAAAAGTGCTACATTGCAGAATTGAAATATGCATACTTCCAATAAAGGGGTCATTCTGGAGGTCCGGGGTAAGGGACAAAAGACTTCTAGAAAAACACAAAGCGGAAAGGGACAATAGATTTCTAGAAAAACATAAAGGGAACTTACAAGCTCACATGAGCAGACTGGGTGGGTCATATGCCCTTATCTGCCAACAGTATCTATGTATATATTTATCTATGTAAATCTCATACCAAAAATTTGGTTTCTGTGTTACTTCATTTTAAAGTTATGAGTTATTTTGTAATCCTGATTTCACTATCCGTTCAAAAAAGCCAGTTTCAGTGAAGAGTTGCTGATGATGTCATCTCCTGAACTTACAAGCCAGTCCTCTCTGTCAGCAAGCTTATAGTACCTGTTTCCCCAAAGTTTAAAGATTGCTATAGTTTTCACAAATAAAATAAGCAGCACCATTCAAAAAAACATTGCTAAAGAAATTGTGGGTGTTTCAGATTTTGTAACAAAACTGACAAAATAGTATTTTTTTAATTCTTTTTGGTGTGGTCCATTACTCCAGGGTTTCTGGACGCTGAGTCAGCATGCCTCCAGGCTGTTGATAACATTTGGGCTGCTACTCAACTGAGCCTGTTAGGAAGTTGTATTGCTACTAGTAATGTAACGTTGGTACCTTCACTGCTGTTTGTCAGTGTCTGCTTTACAATAAGTTTTAATAGAGGCCTTATATGTGTGAATTTCTACTAGGGGTGGAAGTGTTAGCCTTGGTAAAATAACCATTGTAATGTGGGGCTAGATATTCACAGGAATTGCAACTTGCACAACTGAGTTGTGCCAGATCAACCTCAGAAATGCACCCCTGGGCAATATTCAAAAGAGGGAAATGTGCTGGGCAGGTCCCAATATGCAGCGGCACAAAGATAATGTATGCAGCGCATCTCCAGGGGGAGTGCCCATGCATATGCGGCACAACTTAATATTCAGCTGAGATGTGCAGTGCATCTGCCGGCATATCTCAGAGATGTGCTGCATACATGGGCACACAGTTACGCCTGTAAAAAACAGGTCTAACTGGTAGCCACTCACAGGTGGGCTGCTGTATTGCAAGGCAAAATACAGCATCCACCAGCCCCTGGGAGGCTACCCCCCAAGCGCCATGTCTGATGCCTGTATAGTGCATACAGAGCACTGGTAGCCCAGTGGTACCCCTTTCCTCTCTGTACCCCCGATCTCCATATAATAACCATTTTATTGTCCCTGGTAGTCTAGTGTCACCCCCCCCCCACGCTCTGTACCCTCATCTAATAAAAGAAATATGTTATTATCTCTGGTAGTCCAATGGATCCCCCCCACTGCACGAAACCCTGATCATTGTTATGACTGGAAAATCCACATCCTGGTGGTCTAGTGGTACTCCCCCACCCACATAGGACCCCCATCCAGGTCATTGGGGGCAGTAAACCCACCCACTCACCTCCACAGCTACCCACCAAATGACAGCTTACAGTAACACATGCAAGCCCATTGGTCCACACAGTCAACCAATAGGCTTGCATTGTGTACTGTAATAGTCATTCACAACTTTAAAGAAGAGAGGTGAGGGCTCCCAGAATAATTCAAGGTCTGCATCAGAAGCCCTATGAGGAGAGACAGAAAGAGTTAAATATGTACACCCTAGTGGAAAGGGGTAAGAGCAGGGCTATTATGAAGAACTTCAAAATACCTATTGGGGCTTAATAAGGTACAATACTGAGATATGTTTCAGAGAAAAAGGTGCTGTAAAACAAGGGGTCATGATATTAAGATAGAATGAGGTAGATGTGAATAAGTACTTCTTCACAGAAAGGGTGGTGGATTCTTGGAATAGCCTTCCATGTTTGGCAGTGGGGGTGAAACCAGTGGTGGGTTTCAAAACTGCCTGAGACAGACACAAAGTAATGCTAGGGGGAAGGAGTTGGGTGGAAGAGAAAGTGCTGTAGGGTAAGTTGGGTCTGCAGCAAAAGTTATCATAATTAAAAACTGGCAGACTACATGGGCCCAGTGGTCATTATATGCAATTAGTTTCTACTGTATGTTTATGTAGTACCCCCCCCCCTTGGGAGATTACAAGTTCTATTTGGCCCTTTCTTGGTTTCGTGGCCTAATTTGGCTTAGTAGAAAAAAGGGTTAATTCTTCTCAGCACTTGGGTGGAGCCTCCCAAGGGTTGGGAGGCCACCATGGGTGCATGGGGAGATGAAGCCCCTCAATTTAGGTAGAAGGGAGGGTTCCAGTCAGAGGAGTGAGCAGCGAGAGAGTGAGAGTGAGTCAGGGCTGGGCAGGGTTGATTGCCCGCTTCAGCACCCAGCCAGTGGCACTTGGAGGGACACAGAGAAAGAAGTTAAAGCCAATAGCCACAAGCCACATAGTGTCTTGGAGGGCAGCTAAAGTGAAGAGGGGAACCAGCAGCTACAAGTCACAGAGTGCCCTAGCAGCCTGTGCTGATTAGTGCATGGATCCTGTGGACAAGAATGTGTCAGGGAGTGTAGTGTCCAGACAGCTAGCTGATTTGGAGTGCCACGGGACTGTACCCCTTCTCAATTTGGGGACAGTTACTGCCAGTCTTGTGAAACAATGCAGGAGTCATGAGGGAACCCAAAAATCCCCAAGACATGAGGACTGCATGTTCCAATCAGAGCCCACTGAGTCAGTACAGAGCGAGAGCAAGAGATTGGGATCACTGAGTGTTTGGGTATCTGTGAAGAATAATGGGCTGTTAAGCACAGTGAACTGTTTTTTGACTTGTACCACTTTAAAGCTTTTGTTACCATAGTGGTCCTGAGTCAATGCTGCCCTAAATACTGTGCAACTTCCTTGGTCCAGGTAAACACTGCTATTGTGGCCATACTGGCCATGCAAAAGCTGAATGTGTTTCCCAGTAATTAATTGATGCTCCCCAGAGCTATGTGTGAATGTGTTTAATGAATTTGGGATCCCTGTCATTTCTTCAAGTTCCGTGAGGACATTCTGTTATTGAAACAAACTGTTAATATGCATTAACCTGTTGTTTTCATCTAGCATCATAGAGGAAAAGGGACCCTGTGTGACATCTGGGCCTGGGTAACGTGACCACTAGAAATATTTCTGCTGCTGTGGGTTCCCCTTCCAAGGGACATTTTCCATCCATACCCCTAGAGACGGGGGAGAGAGGGCTACATTTCAATGTATTTATTTATTTAGTTTTTGTTGACCAGGTAAGTGCACTAGACAAGTCCTGCCTATTTTCAGACACAACCCGGGGGAGGGGGATACAGATGAATGCCAACTGACCTTGAACCAGATTAAGCTGTTGGTGGTATTTTTAGTGAATGAGGGAAATTTGGCCAGGACACCAGGGAAATTCTCCTACTCTTTTCGATAAGTGCCATGGGATCTTTAACATCCACCTGAACTACCACTAATCCAGGCAGATGGGACCTCGGTTTAACGTCTCATCCGAAAGACGGAATGACAGACCATATGATTCAAATCGATAAGGCACACAACTGTTGCAGTTTTGCACTCACACTGTTACTTTACAGAGCAACTTGAGATACAAATGTGTGTGTTGGTTGTTGGGGACAGTGGTACGGAGATGTGGGCTTGAGGATCAAACAAAAAAAAACAATACTTGGGCCATATAGTGCTATGCACTCCATCAAGCTCAGCAGTGATGAATACTACATACATATTCTGTAGGTTACTCTTACTCATTTCAGAAATAAGTATGTTTTTATCCTAGCTATCAGCCTCCATTCCATGCATATAGTAAGCTTTATTTGTAAAAGGCTGGGAAATAATTTAAAAGTTTAAGTTGACAAAAAAGTCAAGTAAGTTATCACGTTTGGTCAGGTTCACTGTTCAGCATTTCCCAGTATAAATCTGGGAGAGAGAGAGAGAGAGAGAGGTTGCCCATCCACTATTTTGTATGTACAGTGAAACACACACACAACTGGGAGACAAACAAAGAAGTGTAATTTAGAACTTTGAAGTGTGGGGTCTTCATGAACTACATACAAACAGAGAAGTTGACAGCAGATAAGAACCAAAAGGCCCATCCAGTTTGCACATTTGTTCTACCTTATGAATGTGCCATACACCTTTACTCTGTCAATGGCCTCTCTATTCATATTCATCTGTATTGCTCCCTTATGCCTATCCCATGCCTGTTTGAAGCCCTGCACTGTATTCATAGCCACCACTTCCTAGGGTAGGTTGCTCCATGCATCCATCACCCTTTCTGGTAAAAATAACTCCTCACATCACCCCTTAATCAGCCTTCCTCTCATCTCATGCTGTGTCCTCTTGTCCTGCTATTTTTCTTATATTGAAACATGTTAGACTCTTTCACCTTGTTAATGCCCTTAAGATGTTTGGATGTTTCGATCATATCACCTCTCTCTCTCCTTTGCTCTAGGGTATACATATTGAGCTCCGTTAATCTGTCCTCTTATGTTTTCTGATGCAGTCCCTGTATCATTTTGGTTGCCCTTCTCTGGACTGCCTCCATTTTGTTAATATCCTTTTGTAGGTGTGGCCTCTAGTACTGCATGCAGTACTCCAAATGGGGCCTAACCAGTGTCTATTAAAGAAGGATTATTACCTTCCTCTTATGACTTGTGATACCCCTTCTGATATAGCCCAACATCCCTGTAGCCTTACCTACTGCTTTAGTGGTCTGCTTGGATGATTTTAGGTCATCTGTGATGATGATGCCCAAGTCTTTTTCTTTCCTTGTGATTGCCAGCAACTCCCCTCCCAACCTATAAGTAGCTTCAGGGTTTCTCTTCCCTATGTGCATGATCTTGCACTTCTTTGCGTTAAACCCCAGTTGCCACACTTCTGACCATTTTGCCAGTTTTTCCAGGTCTCTTCTCATTCTGCCAACTCCACCTGGATCATCTACTCTGTTGCAGATCTTGGTGTCATCTGCAAAGAGGTAAATCTTACCCTCCAGGTCATCTGCAATGTCACTGATGAAGATATTAAAGAGGACTGGCCCCAGGACTGATACCTGAGGTACCTCACTTGGGACTTGCATCTCTTTTGACTGCATACCATTAACCACCACTCTCTGTTTTCTGTCCAACAACCAGTTTGCCAACCAGTGGACCAACCTCTGACTCACCCAAGTTTACCCAGCTTATTAATCAACCTTCTATGTGGAACAGTATTGAAAGCTTTGCTGAAGTCAACGTAAGTGACATGAACTGCACCCCCTTGGTCCACCACTTTGGTTACCCAGTCAAAGAAGTGTATGAAATTAGTTTGACAGAACCTTCCTGTTGTAAACCCATGCTTTCTTGGATCCTGTGCTCTTATGGATTCCAGGTGTTGCACTATCCTTTCCTTAAGGAGTGCCTCCATAATCTTGCCCACTACTGAGGTAAGACTGATTGGTCTGTAGTTCCCTGCATCCTCCCTGCTTCCACTCTTGTGGAGCAGGATCACATGAGCCCTTTTCCAGTCTTCTGGGACCTCTCCTCTGCTCAGAGACTCACTAAACAATTCTGATAATGGCTGTGCTAGTTCCACCCTTAGCTCCTTTAGTACCCTGGGATGTATGCCATCAGGTCCCATTGCCTTGTCCACCCTGAGTTTAGCGAGCTGTTGTAGGACCCTTTCTTTTGTGAAGGGACTTGTGCACACCTCCCTCCCCCTCCGTGTCCATGGTGATTAGCTGTGGGCCCTGTCCTACCTTCTCCTCAGTAAATACTGAGCAGAAGTATCTATTTAGCATAGTTGCTTTTCCTTGGTCCTCCTCCACACACTCCATCTTATCCCCTTTGATCTTAGCAATACCCCCTCTGGACTTTCTCCTTTCACTAATGTATCTATAGAAAGTCTTGTCCCCTTCTTTTACTCTTCATGCTAGTGTTTCCTCAGTTTGGACCTTTGCCTGCCTTACTGCCTTCCCTGCTTTCCTTAGGGAGGTTTGGTATGCCTCTCTATCTTCACCCACTGCATTCCTTTATATTTCCTGAAGGCCAACCTTTTGTCTCTGATCTTTTCTGTTACTGTTTTTGAGAACCAAAGTGGTTACCTCCTTCTTTTGCTCTTGCTTTTCTCCCTAACACAATGGGATGTTGCTTCAAGTATTGCATCCTTAATGCCTGCCCACTTTGCCTGTACCCCCTCACCTTCATTTTGTCTTGCCAGGGCTAGCTCAAATCTGCTGGCCATCTTATCAAAGTCAGCTCCTCTGAAGTCCCATATTTTTATCTTGGAATGGGATGATTTCATTTTAGTGGCCAAATTTAACCATACCATGTGATAGTCACTGGCCCCAGGTGAGCTTCTACCTGGAGATTTGTGATCCTTTCCCTGTTAGTCAGTACCCTGGAGATCTGTGATCCTTTCCCCATTAGTCAGATTCCCCCAGTCCCCCACAGGCCAGGGGTCTGAAGCTATCAGGTTTTAGATGAATTCTGGTGCATTTTTGAGGGTCATTTTGACACTACTTGGCTGCTTTTTAAGCCTTCTTTGACTTGTTACAACCCACCAATCTCACTATCAAGATAACTACTTTTTATTTTCTTAAAAAAAACATTGTCAAACTAAATAAAAAAATCCCACCCTGGCAACTCTTCAAACACTCAGATATGTACTACTTCTCAAGTACAGCCAGCTGTCATTGCAGCAGACATTGCACTTACCTTGCAACCCGAACAGCAGACTCAGTCGCCCCCACCCCAACAGTGCACCACACAGTCAGACATACAAGGCAGTGAGAAGGGCACACAAAACACTAGCCTGGATGTGCATCTGTCTTGTCGCACAGTAGACACCTACACAGACCATCCATGCCAGAGGATGGTACTGATACACAATACCCAATGGAGGGTCCCTCAAGGCCCAACAATGACACCGGATATATACCAGGTCGTAACTACTTTACCTGCATGTCAATCAAACCTGCATGTCAATCAATCAATCAATCAATCAAACTTTATTTATATAGCGCCTTTCAAAACCAAGGCGCTGCACATTAAAATACAGACACAGCATAAAAACTTGATTAAAATAATAAACATATCAATAAATTAAACATCATCTGGGAAGGCTCAACTGAATAACTATGTCTTTAAGTCAGTTTTGAATCTATCAATGGTCAGATATTCTCTTATCTGATGAGGCAGAGAATTCCAGCGGGTTGGTGCCACAAAAGAAAAAGCACGGCTACTCGATGTTTTTAAATGAACCCTGGGAATCTCTAGCAATCCTTCATTGGTAGATCAGAGAGGACAGAGTGGGCAGTAGGGAGTCAGGAGGTCTTGCAGGTAGCTGGGTCTCTGCTCTTGTAGGGCTTTGAAGGTTAGCAAGCCAACCTTAAAGGTGATCTGCCACTGAACAGGCAGCCAGTGTAGTTCACGCAGTACAGGCATAATATGACTGGCCCTTGATGTCTCAGTCAAAAGCCTGGCTGTCACATTCTGCACTAGCTACAGGCTGTGGATATCAACCACTGGAATCCCTAGGTAGAAGTCATTGCAGTAGTCAAGGCGGGTGATGACAAAGATATGGACCAATGTTGGAAGGTCATCTGGAGGAACCAGATGTTTCACCCGGGCGATATTCCTCAGATGGTGAAATAAGGATTTAACCACGGCCGATACCTGAGATTTTAGGGTCAGGCCATCGTCAAAAATAATGCCCAGATTTCACACCCGGTCTGAGGTACTGAGCTGAACACCATCAATCCATAGTCCTGACACTTGTACAGCCCCCAAACCCACCCCCAGACAACCTGGATCCACTACCAACACTTCATTATTGTCTGGATTCAGTGTCAGCCAGCTGGTGCTCATCCAGACCCTGATCTCGGCAAGACAGTTGTTTAGCACAGAGACTGCATCAACCTGTCTGGGCAGAAATGACATATACAGTTGAATATCATCTGCATAGCAGTAAATACTCAAACTGTATCACCTAATGATATCTCCCAATGGCAGCATATACATAGCAAACAACATGGGTGCCAAGATGGAGCCCTGTGGCACCCCAAAGGACAGGGGAAGAGCACAAAGGAATAAATTCCAGTGACCACCCTCTGAGACCTGTCAGTGAGTAAAGATCAAGCTAAGACAGTTGGAGCAGGGAGGGTAATACTCAGCAGGGATAGCTGCATGAAGTAGAGGATATATACAGTGACTTGACATACAGCAAGGCTTCCACAACCTGTGTGAGGCCTCAGACAATGGCATGACCATAACTGTCACTGCTCTATAGCAGGATGACGTTTCCCATTCATATCCAGTATATGGCAGCCAATTCTCAAATCCTCATATGTCATACACTGGAACCACAACACCATCAAGCACTCCAGCACAAACCACACATGACAGCCAACCTGCAGGGGTGCATAGAAACATAGAAATATAGAAATTGATGGCAGAAGAGGACTGCATGATCCACCTAGTCTGCCCAGAAGCCTAGCTCCCCTCCCTTAACTGCTATTCAGCGTTATTATACCTTTGTACCTATCCCATGCCTTCTTGAACAATATGATTGACCTAGTCTCCACAAACTCTGGTGGAAGCCTATTCCAAGTATCCACCACCCTTTCAGTAAAGAAGAAGAACTTTCTTGTGTTACTCTTGAACTTGCCTTCTTCCAGCTTCATGCCATGCCCCCTCGTTCTTGCATGATTCTTGATCTAAAATAAGTCCTGAACCTGGACCTTGTTTATTCCCTTCAAGTACGTGAAAGTTTTGATCATGTCCCCCCTTTCCTTTTGTTGTTCCAGGGAGTGTATGTTTAGGTCATGCAGACGTTCCTCATATGTCGTGTTGTGGAGTCCAAGTATCATTTTTGTAGCTCTCCTTTGCACTGCCTCCAGTCTGTCTATGTCCTTTCTGAGGTGAGGTGAGGTCTCCAGAACTGCACACTGTACTCCAGGTGATGCCTTACCATTGATCTGTATAGTGGCATAATTCCCTTCCTCTTTCTACTTGTAATTCCTCTTTCTATGCAGCCTAACATGCTATTCGCCTTTAACACTGCTGTTTCACATTGCTTGGATGTTTTCAGGTCATCTGTTATAATTACCGCCAGATTCCTTTCCTGTTTTGTGGCTTCCAATTTCATTTCACACAGGAGGTATTCCTCACAAGGATTTTTCCTCCCTAGGTGCATGACCTTGAACTTTTTGGTCTTGAAATTTAATATGCCAAGTTTTTGTCCATCTTTCTAATCTTTGAAGATCAGCCCTCATCCTTTCCACTCACCCCGGAGTGTCTACCCTATTACACAGCTTTGTGTCATCTGCGAATAGACATACCTTGCCTTATAGGCCCACAGATATGTCACTGATTAAAATATTGAAGATGATAGGCCCCAGCACCGATCACTGTGGCACACCATTAGTTACCTCTCTCTCCTCTGATAGTTGTCCATTTACCAGTACCCTCTGAGTCCTTCCACAAAGCCAGCTCCATACCCAGTTTACCACTTTATGCACAACTCCTTCACTGGAAAATTTGTTCAATAGTCTTCTAAGTGGGACCGAGTCAAAGGCTTTGCTGAAGTCTAGATATATTACATCCACAGCGCAGCACTGATCTACTGTCTTTGTTACCCAATTGAAGAAATCTATTAGGTTTGTCTGGCATGATCTTCCAGTGGTGAAGCCATGCTGTCTTGGGTCCATTATATCATTTTCTTTGAGAAAGGATATCATTCTTTCCTTAATTAGGGTTTCCATCATTTTGCCAACAAGGGAGGTCAGGCTTAATGGGCATTAATTGCCAGCAATTTCCCTACTGCTATTTTTATGAAGAGGGACAACTGTGGCCTTCCTCCAGTCCACAGCCAATTGTAACAGGTGATTACTTAATGCCAAGCATGTTCTGTGCCATGTAAACAGCCTAGTCACATGGCAAGGGGAAGGGCAATGTTGGTGGTAGGTTCATCCCACCCTAAACACCCACTCAGAAGTCATTCTAGACACCAAAGCCAAAAAGCAATTGCCTAATGCTTCATCCGAATGCAGCACAGGTTTTAATGCTTAAAAATTGCCATTCATCATCAGATGCATGTGGACATGACTTCATGGGTTCCATGCTCACTCACAGTGGGAGGATGGGAGGCATGTGGCAAGGGGCAAGCTGGGGGGGAAGAGATCACTTGAGTCACTTGACCCAGCCCAGGTCAGCCCCTCACCATCAGATAAGACCATCCAATACAAACAAAATTATTAATACAAAATGGCACACTTACCTCACTGCTCCTTGTATGATAAATTCAGGCTGGCTATTAATTCATGGTGTTTTGTTGGCAACAACTGTCTAACTCACCCGGTTCCGACCAAGTCCTGACTCCTGACTTGTGAGAATTAATTTCTCACAGGCTTTCATGGTGTGACTACAGTAGTCGGCTGCTCCCCACTCACACTCTACATAGTACCAACATCACCTCCAGGCACACAAGTACAGCTAGTCACTCGCTGGGTTAGATGATTTCTTAAGAACATTCCCTAGATTGCAGATCTGTCTTTCACATGAACAAAAAGTATGACCTTCAAGAAAAGAACAAAGCTATCACTGCCAGGTTATTAAGTTACCAATCATTCAAGGAGAAAACATTTAAACATGCACTACTGCTTTGCCACATTAAATAAGTTAATTATATGAATAAGTTCACTATTCTGCTTTAACATTGAAAAAAAATGGGGTGGGATATTCAGACTGCGCCAGGCAGGGGAGCAAGCCTGGGCACAGCACAACTGGGATGAGTCAGGGCATGGCCCAGGCAATATTCAATGGTGCGGCTCCATGGCACAGCACTGTTGAATATGGCACTGAGGGTGCACGCACTGTGCATAGCACAGTGGCACTGCACAAGCGCATGTTTATATCTACTTGATACTTATGTTAACAAATTAAGTGTAATATTACCAGAAAAATCCTATTGGTGATATATGCTTACTATTCCATGATTCATTCATGCCAATCCTCGGGTTAACACTATCCATAGTGTTAACCTGAGGATTGGCATGAACGAATCATGCAACTGGAATCTATATTGGAATTAGGATTTCAATATAACTTGTTAAATATTAGTATTAATATGTACAGTTTGTATTATATATTTGGCATCAACATTAGCATGTAGGAAGATTCAATTTGCAAATATAATTCAGGAAGTGGGCAAAAACTGAGAGAAAACAATAGGTAGTTAAAGTGGCCTCGGTGGGAGCTTAACCCATACAGTATGTGAATGGAATGGTAAGCATATATCACCAATAGGATTTTTCTGGTAATATTACACTTAATTTGTTAACATAAGTATCAAGTAGATATAAACAGAGTAAAAATATATAGGTGCTAGCAGTGGCCCTGGTGGGAGTTTAACCCACTCTTTACATAAATGGAGATGTAAGTACATATCATTAGCAAGATGTTTCAGGTAATCTATAAAGGATATGTATAGGCTGAAATGTACATTAGCCATTAATATTTACACTTAGGAAGACTAGGTTTATTCATAAAACCAGTACAGGATAAAAAATAAGTGAAATATTAGATGGTTTCAGTGGTTGTGGTGGGATTTTAACCCTTAGGTCAAAATAATGAGATAATGAGTATACACTAAGTAATAAAAAGCCCCATAATTCAGAGTCTCTTATCTGATGTAACATTACTACATTTAGACTAATAATGAATGGGTTGAATGTATTTTGATTTTATAATATCTTATTGTCAAGCTGCTGTGGGCGAGGGACAAACCGCAAACTGTACTGGTGCTGAGTGAGCCCACTTACGTTTTTTACTCAGCAACCAGGTATAGTTATGCGGTACATTCTACTTACCATCAGTTCTCAGATTGATAGTGGGTCAAAATCTGTAACTAGGAATGGCTTTTTTCCCCGTTATATGTAATACTGTTCAATGCAGATAGATGAAGTTAAAATTAAAGGTTTTTTTAGGGCAAAATCAGCACTTCGGAGAATTCACAGATTTGGGAAATAAAACCCATATTAAAATCTTTATTAAAGGACAAATACAGTGAATTCAAAAGAATTAATATATTGAAATGTAATTCATACAAGGGACTAATTATTTCAGCAAATAACCAAGAATGGGAATTGAACTGCTGATTAGGGCAGTGCGCCTAAGAAGGTTGTTACCCTCACCATTTAGCCACAAGGTTGGGCGAGCAGTGTACTTGTTTTTACTTTAGATCAGTTTAAAAATCGATGGATTTAAGGCAATTAATGATGTCATTCAATTACTTAATTAGTTATTTTCTTGGGCTTTTGGAGGGTATTTAAAACCCTGAAGTAGACCGCTTGGCTCCTTCTAAAAGGCAGTCTTTTGCCTGAGATGATTCGTGGCATGGTGGAGCAAGGTAAAAGTCTATGTTAATTTTAAATCCATGGCACAGGGGTAAATAATGAGTTTAAATATTGATGTCCTCTTTCCTTTCTTGCAGTGAGTTGAAAAAGACGTAAAGCTCTAACTTGGAATGGGGTTTAAAGAAAACATGTCTTTATGAGCATGTGAGCTCCGTGTGAGAATAGATATCTGCAGGTAGGGATTACTGCAGCTAAATTTCTAAGTAAACAGTGAAATGAATAACAGAAGTGAAGAATTAAAAAAACAGTGTTAGAATTTACTCTTTATGTTTGTTTCCTTCCTCGTAGCCACTTTCAAATAATGAAGAGAATTGCCAGAGATACACTAGACGCGGTTTTTCTAGTCGGATTTCTAATAAGTGAATGAAAATTTCGAGTGTAAATTGGCCCATTTTAAAGTTTGACCAGGTGACTGGCAATGCAACATTTAAATAATAATTATATGGGATTTAAAGACATTAATATTTGAAGTAAATATATGTTTTTTTCAATAGATGGTAATAGGAACAGGGCTGCACGGTGTTAGTTTTGAGAGTGACATATCAGGATTTCCAGATCAGTGGAGTTTAAGTAAATGAAAATTAAGGTATTTTTTTGTATACTTGAAAGTAACATAAAGTTTATATCATATTGATCTAAATTTGACTTTAACATGGGGACAGTAATGTATAGTAGATTAAGATTTAACCAAGAAAGCAAAAACATTTTCATAAAAATATTTTTTAATGGTCACAAACTTTAATTGAGTGTTTGATTTGGTGCAATGTTTTAAGAAGTTATTATAAAGAATTATTGGCAATTTATACCAATGTGACATCTCAATGTAAAAGGAGTAGAACTATAAATATTGTGTATCTGAGTGGATTTATTTGTTTCAAATTTAGTGTCAACAGTGTTCATATACGAATGGCCTGAGGAAGTGACGTTAAGCCACGAAACTGTTGCCTCAAGTATGTGGGTGTGAAGAAAAAGAGTTTAATAAACATATGAGTTTTGATGGACTTTGGATTATATCTTACTTTTTAATACATTTTTGAATATCGAGATGTGCCTCATATGCATGGTCATACCCCCCCCCCCAACACTTGTGCCACGTACATTACAGGTGCACTCTGGCACATCGGGTGTTGTGCAGCGCAACCCGCCTGTTTGAATATTGTGCTGGGGCGCATTGGTGGGTTGCGAATGGTGGAACCTTGTTGTGCCATGCGCAACTCCTTCAAATATCCCACCCATAGTTAAGCAGAACCCCACTGAATATGAGAAATTGCCTCTCACTTAGACTATCCTGGGTAAACGCATTATAAAAATGGGTAAAAGGAGGACCCCACAGAAAAAAACAAGATCTTGCATCTCCGCTGTACTGTCCTGGGTAAATGCAGTGTAGCTACGGCAGTGCATGACTGTGGGGGGATTTAAACAGGCACTTAAAACTTTTTTTGTGGTGTCAGGCCTTCAGTGATACATAATTGAATGGATTTGGTATTTTATTTTTTACTGTATTTGCTGTTTGTGCTATTGTGGTTTTAATCTTTGTACAGCGCCTTGATATCTTGAAAGGCGCTTAAAAATAAAGTTTATTATTATTATTATTATATTATTATAAAACCTTGGTCAAACAACCTCACTACAAGCAAGATACCACAACTCAGTCCTCATTTAGAAGTAGAAAGCTGCACAAGGTTGGGATCCAGGGACAAAAATAACAAAAGTTCAGTGCAGAATCCCACACTCACCACCACCATGTAGAAAAGTATGCTGTTCACATTTAATTTCAAGTGCAATCTTTATTGAGTTATCAGTGCAGGGCAACATCACACCACACGCCATGATGCGAGTCAGACCAAAAATCCTTTTTTAAAAGACATGTCTTTTGAAAAAGGATTTTTGGCCTGAAATGAATCAAGGTGTGTGGTGTGGTATGTCCTACACTGGCACCTTAATAAAGATTGCATTTTAATGGATATTTTGAAAGCAGCATTCTTTTCTACATGGTGGTGGTGAGTGTAGGATTCTGTGCTGAACTTATATCACATCTCAGCTGGGCTATCCTTTGTAAATATATTGCAAAACTGTAAAAACAGGGCCCTGCAGCAATCTCTCCTGAAAAAATACATTGTAAAAGCATCTGGATCACCCATCTAGTAGCTGCCTAGTATATTCTTGGTGGACTAGTGGTCCCTCCTATAAGGGCATCTGACTACCGTCCAACTCATCCTGTCAAGCACTTCCCCAGCACTGGTCACATAATGCAAACTACATCAATAGTGATAACTGTCACAGCCCTCTGCTCACCACCTCAACTGGTTTCCATCTGATAGTCTCTGGGCAATCGTAAGTATTATACAAACCCTGGATTCTACGGTACTCATGATCACGCATTGACAATCAGATGGTGGCAGGCCAAGGTGGTGAGCAGAGGGCTGTGCAGATCGCTGTCACTATTTCTGTACTTTGGCTTAGGTGACTTGAGCAGGAAGGGGGATTGTGGGGAGGAGGGTCCTCAGTATGTGGGCTGACAGAGGATCAGATGTCCTTATAGGTGCGGAAAGACCATTAGACTACCAGGAATATTCAAGAGAGTGCCAGAACAGTCAATTGAGGTTGTAAGAATGTGAGTAAGGGTGTGCAGACAGTTTTTTTTTTAAATCAGCCTCCCCTTCCCCAAGCCAGCCCTCACTCCAGAACTCAGATAAATAAGGATTTAGCTGCAGGAGTGAGGTTTCAAGTCCTTATTTAGTTATTTTACCTTTATTTTACAATTTGTTTGGCCAAGAAAGACATATTGAGATGAAACTCAATACTGGGCCATCCTGGGAGCACTATGAAGTTAAGTGACTTGCTCAGATCTGGGTAACACGGTATGCAAAAGGTGGCTCTGGGATTCAAACCCATGTCTCCAGGTTTCTCCAAGAGTCTTGTAATGTGAGCATAAAAAACTGTAGCCATGAATTCCTTTAGATAACATCCCTCCTAGGTTTTAAATTTCACACACACACACACACACACAGATGCGCGCACACACACAGACGTGCGACACACACACACACACACACACACACACACACACACACACACCACCACCACCACTGTGTTTAATTTTTTATACCAGGCAGAGCTCTTGCAGTACTTTATTATACCCAGTCCCACTATAGCAATAGTCATAACTGGCACATCTCTTTGCTCACCACATAAACTGGTTTCCATCTGATAGTCTCTGAGCAATCACAAGTATTATACAAACACCTTCTTCTACTGTGCTCATGGTCAATCACTGACAATCAGATGGTGGCAGGCCAAGGTGGTGAGCAGAAGGCTGTGCAGATCACTGTCACTATTTCTGTACTTTGGTTTTAGTGACTTGAGCGGGATGGGGAGTTGTGGGGAGGAGGGTCCTGATTAGGAGGGTTGACAGAGGATCAGATGTCCCTACAGCAGAACCCTACTGAAAAGCAGATGTTGAGTGTAAGCTGATCTCTCCTGGAAAAACACATTGTAAAAGCCTTCAGATCACACACCTTGTAGCTGTCTGGTATATTCTTGGTGGACAAGCTGTTTCTCCAATAAGAGCGTCTGACCCCCTCCCAACTCACCTTCTCAGGCACTTCACCAGCCCTGGCCACATAATGCAAACTACTGCAATAGTGATAAGTAATGGAAACCTCCTACTCTATGTGGACGATGCTGTCATGTTTGCCTCTCACACTGACCCTCACCTCCTTCAAAACTCACTTCAGCACCCTTTCAAACAGGCTGAAAGCTGGTTCACAGACCACAGACTTGTTATGAATCTAAAAGAAACTTAAGCCATGCTCTTTTCACACAACCAAAGTAAACTCAAGAACTTCCCACTTCAAGTTGTATCCAGTACCCTCCTCCCCCTTGAACAAACCTCCTTAAAATACCTTGGTGTCCTCTTTGATTCCTCTCTTTCTTTCCATGACCATATCCGCTCCCTTTGTTCCACCATCAATTCCAGGATTGGCCTATTATACCACCATAGAGACTGTCTTCACCCTGCAGCACTACATCTGGCCATCTCCTCCTCGGTACTGTCCCTAGTGGACTATGGTCTGATTATTTATGGTGCTGCCGATAACACTACCCTGCATAAAATCAAACTCTCCCTCAATAAGGCCTGTTGGCTGCTCACTGGCTATAACCACCTTACCAATACATGCATGCTGTATTCCCTCTCCAACCTACTTAATCTTGATGAGACACTAATCTGTCAGTCGTGCCTCTAGACCAAAAAATCATGGCAGCCTTAGCTCCCCCTGTCTGTCCTTCATCATCTGCCAATCTTCCCCCTACCTTTCTACCCACAGCTCCATCCGCTACCCCCTGCTAGTTCCCAGAGTTAGGACCTCCACAGCTCAGAGGTCTTTCTGCTACCATGCCCCATCCTGGTACAGTTCCCTGCCAGTGTCAATTACCACTCTGCAAAGACTTGAGACTTTCAAAATGGCCCTCCAAAGCCACCTCCTCACCTCCCACCACTGTGACTGTCCTGGCTGGGCATCCTCTGTTCTTACTTTTCTAATCTTTGTTAGCTGGATTCTACAAAATCTATCTGTCAACTGCTTTGTTTTGACTCACAATACTTATAGATAGTCCACATTGTTGTTTGTTTACTACTTTATTTGCTGCCCACATGTTCTTAATTCACTGACACGGGGTCACGTTCCAGCCCCTAGATGTTTTGATTATGCATATTGTCACATGTATTCTTTTTCTCTTTTCTAGCTGCTTGTTATCACTGTATTACTGTATACTGCTTTGACTGATGTGGAGCATTTGTAAACAAGTCCCTGACTCAAAGGGTTGTAATTCCAATGTTTTAAATAAATAAATAAAATACGTAAGTGGCAGAGACCTCTGCTCACCACCTCAACTGGTTTCAATGTGACAGTCTCTGGGCAATCATAAGTATTATATAAACACCTGATTCTACTGTACTCATGATCACTCACTGATAAGCAGATGGCTGCAGGCCAAAGTGGTGAGCAAAGGGCTGTGCAGGTTGCTGTCACTATTTCTGTACTTTGGCTTAGTTGACTTCAGCGGGAAGGGGGATGGGCTTGTGGGGAGGATGGTCCGAGTAGATGGGTTGATCGCTCAGATGTTCTTATGGGTGGGGAGACCACTAGACTGCCAGAAATATTCAAGAGAGCTACAGGATGGTTGATGGATGGTGCAGGAAATAGAATAGGGGTGTGCATACAGTTCTTATTTAAATTAGAACACCCCCAACCCCCAGATCCAGCCCTCACTCCAGAACTCAGATAAATAAGGACTCAGCTGCAGGAGTCAGCTTTAATTCCTTATTTATTTATTTTACCTTTGGTTTATAGTTGTTTTGGCCAAGAAAGACACATTGAGCTGAAACTCATTTCCAGGTCATCCTTGAAGCACTATGAAGTTAAGTGACTTGCTCAGCTCAGGGTCACATAGCATACAAATGGTGGCAGTGGGATTCAAACACGTCTCCTCATGATTCTTTTAATGAGAGCATAAAACACTGTAGCTATTAATTCCTTTACATAACAGCTCTCCTAGGTTTTAAATTTCACACACACACATATGCACACACACGCACACATCCACACACACACACACACACACACACACACCCACCAGCACCATCACCACTTTGTTTATTTTCTATACAAGGCACAGCTCTTGCAGGACTTCATTATATCCAGTCCCACTTCAACAGTAGTGATAACTGGAATAGCCCTCTGCTCACCACGTCAACTGGTTTCCATATGACGGTCTTTGAGCAATCACAAGTATTATGCAAACACCTGCTTCTACTGTACGCGTGATCACTCACTGACAGTCAGATGGTGGTAGGCCAAGGTGGTGAGCAGAGGGCTGTGCAGGTCGCTGTCACTATTTCTGTACTTTGGCTTAGGTGACTTGAGTGGGAAGAGGAGTTGAGGGGAGGAGGTTCCTGAGTAGGTTAATTGACAGAGGATCAGATGTCCCTACAGCAGAACCCTACTGAAAAGCAGATGTTGCATGTAAGCTGATCTCTTCTGGAAAAATACATTGTAAAAGCATTCAGATAACCCATCTTGTAGCTATCTGGTATATTCTTAGTGGACTAGTTTTTTCTCCAATAAGAGCATCTGACCCCCTCCCAACTCATCTTCTCAGGCACCTCACCAGCCCTGGTCACATAATGCAAACCACAGCAATAGTGATAACTGTCACAGCCCTCTTCTTACCACCTCAACTGGTTTCCATCTGACAGTATCTGGGCAATCATAAGTATTATACAAACACTTTATTCTACTGTACTCATGATCACTCACTGACAAGCAGATGGTGGCAGGCCATGGTTGTAAGCAGAGAGCTGTGCAGGTTGCTGTCACTATTTCTGTACTTTGGCTTAGTTGAGTTGAGTGGGAAGGGAGGGTTGTGTGAAGGAGGGTCCTGAGTAGGTGGGTTGACATAGGATCAGAAGCCTTTATGGATGTTTGGAGACCACCAGACTACCAGGAATATTCAAGAGAGCTACAGAACAGTCGATGGAGGGTGCTGGGACCAGAGTAGGGGTGTGCATACAGTTCTTATTTAAATCAGAGCCCCCCCATTTCAGCTCTCTCTCTCTAGAACTCAGATAAATAAGGATAGACACATTGAGCTAAAACTCATTTCTATATCATCCTGGTACCACTATGAAGTTAAGTGACTTGCTCAGCTTAGGGTCACACAGCATACAGATGGTGGCTGTGGGATTCAAACTCATGTCTCCAGGTGTCTCCATGAGTCTTTTAATGAGAGCATAGAAAATGGTAGCCGATTAATTTCTTTATATAACATCTCTCTTAGGTTTTAAATTTCAGATACACATACACATACACATACACTCACACACACACACACACGCGCACACGCATGCACACACACACACACACACACACACATATCACCCCACCACTGTTTTTTTTCTATACAAGACATATCCCTTGCATGACTTCATTATAGCCAGCCCCTACAAGGAAAGGACTTTGATGCTCATCCATACCTAAAAATGTTGAATTAATTGTAACCTGGGGATGTTTTTTTTTTGTCAAAACTTTTATTTTCAGTAAACACTTTGTTTCTGAGTTGTAGTGTGTGTTATTCATCATTCTCTGACTCAAACAGTCAAGTCAATCCATGCATATCCAAGAGGGAAGATATGCATCAGAATCAGGCAATAAAGTCTCTGAAGCAATTCGGCAGAGACCTATAAAACACAGTTCCTTTATATCTCTGGTTCAAAGACTAAAGCCGTGTTTACATGGTGGTAGCGCTCCAGCATCTACGCCGTTCCCTTTATGCTCTGCTCCTTGCTCATCCAGTGATTCCCCATTTTCACAGCCCACCCTCATAGTACTGCAGGTCGCTCTGAGGATGGGTCATGAATTCACAGAGGATGAAAGGAAAAATGTCCCTTGCAGCGGAGCGAGCTCAGCAAAGCATTCACACCACCATGTAAAGCGCTTGCTCCGCTGCTGATCCCGCCAACTGAATCAGATCAAAAAAAGGATCTGAAGGTGGTTTAAGGCACACTGAAGAGTGTTTACAATGCTGACTTTGCAGTGCATCAACCCATGCTCATGGGGTTATGTGCTGCCAAGTCAGCAGTATAAACAGGGCTTAAGTTACTGATTTAACAGTGCTGCTTGGAGAACTACATACAAAAAAACATGCAGCCTTACCAACTTGGTATTATTTAGATGCACAAATATAAACAGAGGGTTTAGATGTCCTTTAAAACTAAAACAAGCTGTCTGTGCTATTTAAAGTGAACATATCCACTGATAGTAATTTGATCTGGCATGAGAATACTACATGTAGGAAAGGAACTCTTTCTACTCCCCCCACAGTGATTTCAGGTAGTGGAAGGATCGTTATTCAACTGTGAAACTATTCTTCAGAAGGAGTCTAAAGTGCCAATTTTCAAAAGTAACACCAAAATGTCTGCAGGGCTCCGCCCATACAGCCATAAAGGATCATGTGCCGGTGTCTTGTCTGGAAAAAAAATATCATTGCTGTGCTCACATGGTGCAGAGAGGAGCTCTGATTTATATCATTGCAGTCTGTGATTGATTTGCTCCTCTAAATAGGGTGGAAATGGTTTTACTGGCACCCTAGCATGACCTCTGTTTCAGTAGATTAGAGGTGTATTCTTTTCCAGACTACTAGGGCACACCTGAGTTAACCACGATCATCCAGCTTCTTTTTTAGAGGTAACACCCAGCATATAAAATCAAGAACTCAGCCCAGCAGCAGAGACTGAATTCGGGGATTGCCAGAGCCTGTAAGAGGTAAAGTGTCCTGCACTACAGCCTGACTGTTGTGAGGCACTTTGCACCTGCCCACCCCAACCAGGGTTGGCACTCCATATATTGCTGCTGGCAGGTCACGTGATGTGACACATGACCTGCCCTCCTATTTACAAAGTGTCCACTTTCCCATTTGCAGGTTATAGACACCAACCACTAAGGGTCATTGCCCTTTCCATTCTAGCTGCTCTCTCAATTCTATACCCCTCCTAGCTACCATTTCACAGCTGACCCACTAGAGATCACTGCAGTTTCCTTTGAATCTTTCTACCACCTACTTTCTGCACTCCTCCAGTAGCCTATCTCTAAGCACCTACTAGCATCAAACCTGGTACCCTTCTCTCTAAATTCTACTGACTATCCTCTAAGCCAATAAACCAGGCCAACAATGTCTTCTATTTTCATACTCTTAACCCTCCCTCACTCCCTCCTTTTCTGAATTAAAAATTAAACCTTTCTACACTCTGTCCCTGAGCTGTGTTCAAACCCAGTACCCTTGCAGTCAGAGTCAACTGCTCTACCTCTGCACCACATTGCCTACCTATTTTATTACTACTTCTAAGCCTTTTAATCACTTACCCCCCCAACCTGCCAAAATATAAGTTTACCTCTTTTCTCTTGCAGGATTTGAACCCTGCACCCTTATTTCCAAAGTCCACAGTTCCACCACTCAGCTAGAACATCTGCCTATTTTTCTGCAGGATCTCAAAACTATAAAGAACGCACTAACCCTCTGACACAACTAAAGTGTTATCCAAGTGCTTCTGCAAACCTTGACTCCAACTCCCTGCTGCTACAGCCACTAGTCAAGCTCTCTCCTACTATAGACTTGAACTTGGTACTTTGTGCACTTCAGGCACATGCACCACCACTACACCATAGCAGCAACTAGGCTCAGAGGTGACCTCTCACTACTATCTCCCCTCTTTCATCCTATTACCCCCATTCTTTCCTCACTTCAGCTCCCCCACCCTTCCCAACTATGCACATGCATCCACTGCATAGCCTATCTCTTCTCTCCTCCTTCCTTTGTCTTCCACCAACCCTAGTGTCCCTATTAACCCTCAGCCTCACTACTCCAGTGTTCCTACCTACCCTCCTGTCCTCCCCTCCTCCTTTACCACTGCTCCTCCCCCTCCCTCCTCCTCCACACATCCCATATGTTCCTCTCCACCTCACCCCCCTTCTAGACATTACCTGTCCCCCCCAGCTCCCCTGCACTTCTGATCACTCAGGCCTTCTCTGCCTGTACTACCCTACCCACCCTTGTGCAACTAAACCCCTTCCTCATTCTATCGCGCCCGTAAACTCTCCATCTGCCTCCTCTGACCAAAGCACTTCTCCTCCTTCTACTCCTAACAGGAAACATACATCCCAACCCAGGCCCTGCCCCCACCCACCCACCCAGCCCACTGGTCTTCAAGTAGCCTCCATGAACATATGCAGCCTGCTGAAGAAATTTGAGGCCCCTACAGTGCTGGGCCTTGGCTCACCAACCAGACATCATAGCCCTGGTTGAAACCTGGCTGTCCAAATCAACTCCTAACTCATTTGTCTCCTCCCAGGCTATACCTATACCGGGAGGACCGAGAGTAAACGAGGGAGGTTGCCCACACCAGGGACACAATACCTGGACACGCACCCCCACCCCTGCCCTTATAAATGGGCCCAGGCCCTACCTCAGACTCACCCCAGACCCTCTAGGAGCCCTCTATCTCACCACAGCTCACGTTCCCCAAAGAACCAGCACCCGCCCTGGTATCTTTAACGGACTACCTGGCCACCCTCCACCATAAGGCAGAACAAATCCTAGTGGGGGACCTTAATGTAAATTGGCTCAGCACCTCCTCATCCATGACCAGAGACTCATTTGCCGCCCAAGATCGGACGCAACTCGTCACCCAGCCCACGAAACTTAACCCTAAGAGTGGTACCAGCACCCTTCTGGATGTTATTATAACTAACCGACCCCATAAAATCCAAAACATCCAGGTCCTCCCAGACTCCCTAAGTGACCACTCCCCTATCCTATTTCATTGGGTAGTCCCCAATCCCAAACCCAAAGCCCAGACCACCCTCCGCAGGCGCCTCCGCCCTGTTGGGCTGAAAAAACTTAAAGCACTCCTCACCCAGATAAACTGGTCCCCCATTCAGCATGCAACCCACATTGACACTGCCCTCGCCTTCTTCACTCACACCTTCAACATGGCCTGTGATCTCTTTGCACCCTTAACCAAAATCCGGTCCAAAAAACAGAACGCACCCTGGGTTAGCCCGGCCCTCCTACAACTACTTAGAAACCGGGATAACCTCTGGCACCTTGCCACTGAAACAGGTCGTCTGTCTGATAGGCAAGCCTACAATGCAGCCCGGAATAAGTGCTCATGGGCCATCAGGAAAGCCAAGGCAGACCATTACCAGGCCTCCCTTACCTCCTCCTGGGGCTCAGCCCAGACCTTCTGGGATAATATTAAGCAATTTAATGGTAAAGCCTGCTCCCCTGCCCCATCCCAGTTCACTAGAAATGGCACCACCTCCACCGAGCCTGCCACCATAGCTAACTGGTTCAACACCACTTTCACTGACCTTAGCTCAGTCCTCCTAATAATTCTTTGACCCTCCCCAGCCAACCTCCCCTGTCCTCCAGCACCCCAGCTTCCACCTGAAAGATTTCCACCCAGGAAGCCAGACCCATCCTAATCAAAGCTCTCAATGGCAACAATCCCGGCAGTGACTCACTGGACCCCAGCATCCTCAGGCTGGTGCTAGATGAAGTCCTTGCCTCACTCACCAGCCTAATTAACCAGTCACTCTGCCTGGGACAATTCCCCACAGCTTGGAAAACAGCCATTATCACACCTATTCATAAAGGGGGCGACAGGTCATTGGCCAACAACTACCGGCCAATCTCCATCCTCCCTCCCCTCTCTAAAGCCCTGGAGAAAGTGGTGGCCATTAAAATCACTGACTATCTGGCTAAGCATAACATTTTATGCCCAGAGCAACATGGCTTCCGTGCGGGTCACAGTACCAGCACTGCCCTTATTGAATTCTCCAACTTTCTACACTCCTCCTTGGATACCAGCTCCCTAGCTGGTGCAGTGTTCATAGACCTCTCAAAGGCTTTCGACACTGTCTCCCATCCACTTCTGCTGAATTCACTCTGCACACTGGTCTCCTCAGCTGGCCCCGTGGCATGGTCGCTAGCTATCTTGACACTCGATCTCAGTGTGTAAAAATTAATAGCACACTCTCCGATACCCATCCCATTCTCTCTGGGGTCCCCAAGGCTCCATCCTGGGCCCCCTTCTCTCTCGCCTATCTGAACACCCTGCCCAGTGCATGCCCTGCAACTCCACATGCAGACACGCTGTCCTTTTGCCACCCACCACAATCCCATCTCCTACAGGACTCCCTACAGCAGTCTTTCAACAGTGCCGAGGCCTGGTTTAAGGAGCGAGACTCGATCATCAATCTTAATAAAACCAAAGCTATGCTCTTTCCCACCCCAAAACAAAGCTAGCAACCACCCACTCTTTATCCTTCCAAGTACCAATCAGCCACTGGAACAAGTCTGCTCCTACAAATACCTTGGGGTTACCTTCGACTCAGCCCTCACATTTCACAACCACATCGACGCCCTAACATCCGCCACTAACACATGGCTTGGCATCCTATTCTGCCATAGAACCTGCCTTCCCCCAAATGCTCTCTGGCTAGCTGTTACATCATCCGTTCTGTCCCTTGTAGATTATGGTCTACCAGTATATGGTGCTGCCGACACCACTGCACTCAACAAAATTCACCTAACCCTGAATAAAGCCTGCAGATTGATTACTGGTGCCCCAGGCTCACACACACCTGTCAGCTGTATGAGAGGCTAACCTGCTTACCCTGGATGAACGGCTCCAATACCAAACCTGTCTCCTCAAAAACCCTACTGGGCTCTCCTCTGGGGTAATGGCTTCCATCCACCAGAGCCCTCCCACTATTGCAACACGGTCTTCCTACAAGACCACTCTAAAGGTCCCCAGATCAAGAACCAGCCGTTGCCAGAGGTCCTTCTGCTATAGAGCCCCAACCTGGTTTAACTCTCTCCCTGCCCCCATCACCAATGCCATCACCATCTCCAAGTTCAAAACCACCCTTCAGAACCACATCTTCAGCACTCGTAATTGCTCCTGTCTCTGAACATAGCCTCCACCTCTGCTTCTCTTGACAATGCCCCCCAGGCAGCTCTCCACCTAACCATCCCCTCCACCACTTCCCTGTACACCTTGCCTAGGTTTAACCTGGCCAGTGCCAGCTGTCTCAGTGTTTACCAACCAGATTGCTCACTTGATACCAACTTGTGTAACACCTGTCATCAATTACATGTACCCTGTACCCAATTGTATTTGTCTGACCACAGTGTGATGTGGCGCCTCTGTTGAACGCCTATTGTTTTGCAAATCTCTACTATGTAACCAAAAACACAATGTATGTATTTATGTGATGAAGTACCTTTGGAAACGAGCCTCTGGCTCAAAGGTTGTAAACTGATTCTTAGAAATAAATAAAATAAAATAAATAAATAAATAAGTAGCTCTTTTTAAAAATTAGAAAATGTATTGAAGCATATTTTACTAAGCCTTATATCTCACTTATTTTTTAACCGGATTATATATACTGATAATACATTGGTCGAGTGGAAGGGTAAGGTTTTTTTCACATACTCTATTTTTTAAATAATAATTGAGTAAAACATGGGAATTCATTTTTTATTTAACAACTTCATCATAATCAGCTTGGTTATCTTTTGTTCACAAAAGGCAAGAGAAGATGTGGAGGCTCAGCGGAAGCTCTATTCCTGATGCACAAAAAGCACAGGAAAACTTCAATCTCAAGTTCCACCACCTCAGCTATACATGACTATATACAAAACTGTTCAAACTGATTGAGACTTTCACCAATCCAGCAAGCAAGCCCATTTATGACCCTGGGATTTTGGAAACTTGATCAAGACTACAGCTCCAGCACAGTGAGAACCCTATGTGGCATTTTTAAATGCTTTTTGAACTGTAATACTTCAGATAAGTTCTGCAGAACTGGTAAGGCACCTGGGCCCACATTTTCAAAGGAGATGCGTGGCCCAAAATTGAGATGTGTAGTGCTTCTCAGAAAATGCTCAGAAGCGCAATAGTCAAGAGAGAGAGAGAGAGAGAGAGAGAGATGCGCTGCACATCACTGAATGAGCCATCACATGGAAAGAGTGTATGTGGTGCAAATAAAGAGGGTGGTTCCATGAATATGCTGCACAGCCTTATATTCAGCCAAAACGTGTGCCACACCTGCCACACATCTCAGAAATGAGCCATCCAAAGTAAGGCATACAAAAGGATGGCCTTAATTAGCAAGTCACCCACCGGCAAGACACAGAACTGCAGGAAGACTATTGGGAGTCAGCTGTCAGAGGTGCACCAGCACATGCTCCAGGCACCCACACAAAGCAGAGATGCCAGGATGGATGTACATCAAGCCACACATGCCATGTCACCACAAGCACCATCCAGGGTGAAACCCCCTCATTGCACCCTGGCCATTGGCACCCAGCAGCAACAAGCCAGTGCTGTCTGTTGCCCCTTAACACACCCATGGGACAGACAGCCACAATACAGCACATGTGCCATGGTCTGCACCCCGTGGCCTGCAGTTCACCACACAATAGTGGCATGCTCCCATGAGGATGTGTTTTGCAATGGTTCACGGGTGGCCTGGGGGGATCAGTGGTAGCATGGCAGGGGCCTGAGAATGATCAGTGGTGCACACCCACATGGTGGTACATCAAATGTGCAGACAGTGTGCACATACCAGGCCACACAACATGGTGCCACAGACATGTCACTAGTGCCTGCCATGCAGTGTGCACCACCAGAGGGGTACTGCAGTGGGTCAGTGAGGTGTTCCTGTGGTGGACATAGCATGACAGTGGGCAACACTGGGCTGGGGAGCACAACCTGTGGCCCGGGGGTGACATGGTCATGGCTCACAGAGACCTGACCCCTCTGGTGGTGAGCATGCAGCCACCATGTGCACATCCATAGCCTGTGCCAGACAGGCCCACCAGGGTGCCCAGGGTGCTCCAGGTAAGACACACACACTTGGGTACCCGGTCACCCCCTACACACTACCAGTCTTGCAGTCCTCACCATGTTCCTAACAACTAAGAGTTTGTCTGGCACTGTTGTTCACTGTATGCTGCATGTGTAGCCAATGTGACACATTCACATGATATACTGATCAGTGTGTGCTGCTCTGTGCTCCCCCCATTGCATGTCCTGGAAAGCACCTGTGGCCACTGTCATGATGGGCCCCCTCTACCCAAGGCCAACCATGCCCATGGCATATGAATAACACTGTACTCAGGCCACTGCAGTCCACCCACCCTCAAACACACACTCTTGCACACATGCCTGCTAGGCTGCAGTACCTCCTGTCTACCATTGTGGGTTGGTGGGGTAGCCCAGTATGGCTGGAACTGTGCATGCCTTGGGTATGCAAATGACATAAATACATTCCAGTAATGAGCTCCAGCATGTGGGGTTTGGTCTTGAAATATGCAATGAGGCTGTTTGTGTATCCTGGCTGAATATTGCAAAGTTGCACCATTCCCCATCTCACCTGTCCCAGAGAATTTTACTGTGCCCCTGCCTGTGGTGCACAGTCCTCCCTGCCTGGCATGTGCAGTGCATTTTCAGTTGTGCAATTGAACATGTTTGGGATATTCAGCTGAACATGCACAATCACACCTTATTGTGCATTTCTGAATATACAGTTTTTTTTGTGCCGGCACATCTCAGTTGTATGGCTCAGGCACTTTGGCCGTGCAGCCTGGGCCTTTTAAATACGGGGTCCCAGGAGATGTGGAAGCATTGGAAACCTTATCAGGATTTACTCTTGAAGCATGGAAAGCAAACAGAACTCTCCAGGTGAGATCTACTTTGAACTGTTCATGT
The DNA here is from genome assembly GCA_016271365.2 of Neoceratodus forsteri. Classification (NCBI taxonomy): domain Eukaryota; kingdom Metazoa; phylum Chordata; order Ceratodontiformes; family Ceratodontidae; genus Neoceratodus; species Neoceratodus forsteri. The sequence continues at coordinate 50,957,334 of CM028137.1, forward strand.
TATGTAAGAGCTCAAGATGTTCCCTAAATCAATAAACAAGGCTTGTTTAGAATGTTACTGACGCTTTTCCGTACTGTGGAAATCCTTAGCACAGTGAAACAATGCACTACACATGGTGATAATTTTTGTATGACTTTCTCCATTTTTTTACACTGTAATTAATGTACTGTACTACTGTATTGCATACCATAATGATTCTCAAATACATTTGTATTTAAAGCTTAAATTTAACGAAAGAATAATTTGATCAATTCTACTGTCTCAGTTATTCTCAGGTGTATCAAACTATTTAGCCCTTTTAAGTGCTTTATACCAAGTTGAAGCCATCTTGATGCATAATTTTTAGCTTTTTTGCTAACATGTTCAAATCATACATGATCTATTTGAATTATTTGGGGAGTCTTATTTTAAAATCCCATTACTGAACTTCATAATCACATTTTAAATTTTATAAGTATACTGGAATACATGTGTGGGCATATTTAATATATTAAACCTTCATAATAGTATTTAAATCACCATTAAATTACATTCTGTATTTATGGTGTCTTCTGATTCAATCAATCAATCAAAATCTTTATTCATCCAGGTGGGCACCATTGAGCAAGGCTCATTTGCAAGGTGGACCTGGCCATGAATACATCAAAGTACAATACAGAAGCAGGTATACAAAAAGCAATAATATACAAGGAAGAAAAAGTATTTACAGTGTATACAGTACAGTACAAGGTTGAAATAAATAAATAAAACAACAGCATTATTTTACAATAGAAGAAGTCAGCAGATGTACAATCAACCAATGGCATACAGGGGTTATAAGCAGAGATCTTTTGAGTGAGGCAGCTGGTAACTACACATATAGGGGAAAGAGGTTGAGTATGGGGTGGCAGGTTAGAGAGGTAAAGAAGAGGAGGGATATATATTACCGACTGGGGAAAAATTGGGCTAAAACCACAGAAAGTGACGATGGCTGTCATGTACTTGTTTATTATGATAATGACGGAGGAGGGGTAGATGATTGGGGCACTACTATAGACGGGGTGGGACTTTAGCCAGGCTGGAGAGGACAGGGAAGGGTGGGTGCAGCAAGAAGAGTTAATAGGGAAAGAGTGACAGCCAGGGGTAGAAACATGGCAAGCGTCAGGATGGAAAGGGGGAGTTGCAGAATTAGTGGGCTAGTGGTGAGGAAAACATTTGTAAGGTGCTTTCATGTAGAGATCATAGAGTACCTTGAAGATATTCAGGCTAACAGGGCAGCTCAGCTTCAAGTTCCTTTGTAAACCATTCTGCAATGTGGGTAAAGAGAAGCTTAGAGCAGCTTTGCCAAAACGAGTGTTGACCCTTGGAACTTGGAGGGCAATTATGGAATAGCTCCTTACAGTGTAGGTGCCTGATTGTAGGCTAGAAGATGTTTATTAGCCATTAACTTTAGCTGTACAGGACACTTTTGGTATTGCAGACTTAGGGTAACATTTGACGTAAATACTCCTTAAAGTAGAGCTTTTATTCCCTATGAGTTTACAGATTCGTTTAGAGTTACTTAGCTTAATGAGCTCCCATAGTTCATTTGGGTTATCGGTGTAGAAGTAAAAACTCTCCTTTTCAAACCCTAGAAGTGGGAACATTATAAATAAAATATGTATAAATATAAGAATTGCTGCATATTTTTGGGAGACCTTAATGTGATTGTATTTACTCCAATAGAAAGTAAAACATATTGTTATGCACATACATTAAAAATAAACAACTGTAAGAAAAGCTCAACTGATTTTGGAATCTTATTAAAATTAGCTGCACAATCTAGATTCAAATTTTTCTGATTATGTTCATTCACAAACTGTAACATTGTTTCAGCAGAACTGTCCCAAATCACAAAAAAAATGTTATCTAAATAATGACTTTTGAAAATATTATGCTCAAGGTAATGATTTATTTTATGGTGAAACACCATGGTGCGCTTCAGTTTACAACTTCATTTTCAGTTTATTATTTATACTAGAAGGCAAGTGAGCAAAACTGTCAATTTTCACAAGTGTCCTGTAAGGACAAGCAGAAGTTACAGTAAACAATATGCAGAGGAGAACAGACAGAGGTTTCAGTAAAAGAATAAAAAATAACAAATATACAGAGAAGTGCAAATTATAAATGTAGCAGCATCAAAGACATCAAAGTACTAACAAAATGTGCATTTATACACACAAACTGTGAAAAGCAATGTATAAGGTACACATGGCATCAAATTTGGAGGTATATTTAGGATTAGATGAAAACATTGCTTGTTAAGGCGTGGGGCATTTACATGCCGGTGAGTTGGAGAGGTGATCCTTAAGGTTGTACCTGAATGAAGCAGTTGAGGGACATCTAAAGCTTATCTTTTAAAAGTTTATCTGTTGAGGGGCAACTAACTTTAATGAAACTGAAATTCAGTTTCTGGACATTATAGTTAAAGTCATAGCAGAGGGTACATTCAGACTAGCAACTACATAAAACCTACAAGTGGTAATATGCTGTTATTTGCCACCAGTGCTCATCCTGAGCACATGGTTAGAGTCATCCCTTATGGACAGTTTGTCATTTATGATGGAACTGTCCCAATCATATGTTTTTTGAACAGCAGAGAAAAGAGATTCATCAAACATTTATTGACCGAGGCTATTTTAGATCACTACTAGATACTGCTTTGGCTAAAGTATGTACTATTACTAGATCTTCACTACTACAACCAAAATCAAGAAGAGAGGGAGAAACCAAAGTGACCTGTGTTACTGAGTTTAATGATCTTGCACCACAGGTCTCGAAAATTGTAACCAAACTTTGTCACGTGTTAAAGGAAGATAATATTCTTTTTAAAGCAGTGTGTAACAAACCACGGGTTACCTATAGTGTAGGGAAAACTATTGTAGATAAAGTTACAAGTTCAATGATTAAATCAGTGAAACCATATATCAACTGGCTGCTACCTTTACCTAAAGGCTTCCACAAATATGAAAGATGCAATATTTGCAAGTATGAAATAACCGAAAATTAATTTTCGCATCCTGGGGGTTGGAGTAAAGTTGAAATTCAGGAGTTTAATAAATTGCGATTCTGACTTCGATGTTTATGTGCCTACTTGTTCTTTCAAGACAGTGAATGTTGGGCATACTATAAGAAACTTAAAGACTAGAATACAAGAGCATGTACCATCCATAATATCTGGCACTACTTTTACTCCAGTAGGACAACGTTTTGTCCATTTCCATAATCATGATGTGAGCAGCTTCCATTTTATAGGCATTCAGATACAGTAATCTCATCCCTGATGTGGAGATTGGAAACAAATGTTGCTGCAAAAGAAAACTCAATGGATTTATATGTTGAACACTTTAAAACCGTATGGACTTAATGAAACAATAGATATAACTCCTGTTTTACATAAAAACATTTTGTTGATCTATGTATATTTACCTGTCTCCTGTTTACTGTCTCCCTTTAAATAACTCCCTCGACTTCCCCTCCTCCCTGCACCTATACATTTAGAATTTAGCCTTTTTAGTAGTAGTAGTAGTAGTAAACATTTTATTTTGAGACACATCAGAAAGGGATAACCCTTATATGTTTTACCATGTTATACCCTTTATGTTTATTGTTCCTTACAACAATTATAGTTTTTATTTTTCATTTCTGATATATTTGACAGTTTATGTTTTTGTATTATTAACCTGTCTAAATAGTGGTATGCTTCTGAAATTGTTTTGTCCATCTCTTATCCCTTACTTAGGGATATTGTTTTGGCAACACAACTAACTTGACTACTTGACACCACCACTATCAGTACTTATTATTTTTGCTTTTATTTTCTATGCTTTCAGTTCAGTTCAGGGTTATGTTATTTTCTAAGGGAGGGGGGACATTTTCTATGTTCTTACTTAAACTTGAAATTGTGATTAATTGTACTTTGGAATTGTCCCTTGCATGTTTGCTTTCTCTCACCCCCCCCCCCACATCCTCCTCCCCACTGATGTGTTCTACTCCTATTCTTTATGTTATGCATCATTACGATGGCATTATAATTGTTTTATATGCTGGATTAACTGATTTATATTGCCTGTTATGGTTTCCTTGTTTCCCCATTATTTTAGAGGATTTTACATAATTCATCTGTGGTTGTGTCGGTAGGACTCTATTTTGTGGTATCAAATATAAATTGAATTGTCAATGGTTGCTATATAATGCTTAATGTTGTATTGAGATGCACTGCCTGATGAATGGTCAAGTGAGGACCCAAAGCACTGGGGCATAGTGTCACTGTCTGTGGAGTTTTGCCTCAATAAACATTTTGCTGCTTATTACTTTGTTGACTACCAGTTTGTCAGTATTATACACTTCCCTGCTTGTGCAGCTTTCACAATGTGGTCTGGTTAAATGAGACATCCATCCGTTTGAAGCTGGTACCCACACAAACTGCATGAGCACATAGTTTCATGTGTTTGTTTTTATGGATTAAGTAAAGAAGGATAGCATTTTTAGGAATGGAGACAGCTCAGCAAGTAACCTGGTGAACTATAGACAGGACAGTCTATAATACAAGGCATTCAATAAATATTTTGGAATTAGAAGTTTTCTAATCTGCTCTCACAATTATGAAACAGAATTTCTTTTCATCCTCCTATGTATATGAGGAAACAAATCAGAATAAGTATAATATTCTTTCAATTTTTGGTATAGAACTTTGTAGAGAAGATAATCTCTTCCTTGCTTCATTTATTATTCCATTATTGACTAGGATATTAAACATCAATATTAACAAAGTGATTTCCCCTACATTAAGAGAATCCATGAAAAGTGGGGTTGGGATCAAATTGACATACATAGCGTATTTGATTAACTAACACAGTAGATATTAGAAATGGAAAACACACTTGAACTCTCCAACATATTCATAGTTGACATCGTCTGATGACTATGATGTCAGTGATGTACCTAGTGATACAATGGCTACAGTTGTAGATAATGCCAGTTTTTTTGTAATGTAATATGGCTGAACTCACAGGTAAACTGGTGGACAAAGAATGGACTACTTTTATTTCTTCATTTACTGTGATAGCCTTTCAAGACTCATGGGCAAAAGAAGTGATAGAGATAAATGGTTATGAAGTGATTAACTCACCAGGAATCAAACTTTAAAAAAAAATGTGTGAGGAATTGGTGGACTCACTGTTTATTGTAAAATAAGAAAGGGGATAAAGATAATTAATATCTTCAAAGTTGAAAAAAATGATATTATGGTAGTAGTGAAATGGGACAAACAACTTTTTTTGTAACAAATACCCATATTCCCCCTAAAAGCAACACGCAAGATTCAGATTACATCTGGATTAATCATAGTGCTGAACTGGACACTATTTCTCATAGATTCTCAGATGGCAATTTTCTGATGCTGGAGACATTACTACTAGGACAGCAAAGTTTGAAAGTATTGAACTTTTTGAAAAATATATGGACATACAGTAGAGAAAATTGTAAAATGTAATAGCAGTGTTAAAATCATAAATGACAATGGGAAAAAAATAACTACAGGATTTTATTAAACACAATGGACTGTTAATATTAAATGGTAGGCAAAGAGGTGATGAGATGAGAAATATCACTTATTTTGACGCAAATGGGAACAGTACTACAGATGACATAATTTGCAAGCCTGAAAGATATTACATATATGATAGTCTCATGATAAAAATGAGAGCAGAAAGTGATCATGCACCCTTCTCTTTGAAAGTTATTACCCACAGAAGGTGACCATGCAGTCTTCTCTTTGAAAGTTCTTATCCAAGAAAAGAATAGATTTTTATTGCTGCAGTAGGCAGAGTCTGCAGGCATTTGCATGTACAAAAAGGAGTGATGTCATGTTTTATGTCCGTGGAGCTGAATGAAGGTGTAAATAGTCTCCTCTGCCTTACCCTCCTCCAAGAAATGTTTTCCGCCCTCAAATAAATATGCTTTCATGTTAGTCGATGGTTGCAGGGTACTATTTTCTTTCTTAAATGGGCAGTACAAGAACTGTAACCTGAGTAGTGGGAGGCAGCATTAGTGTTTTTGTGGGAGTAAGATCCACCCTCACTTCCACCTGAGAAGCTCCTAAAGATCCACCCCACCTTTTTATTGATTCATGTGGGAGGGGCATGAAGTGGATCTATTATGTTGGAACAAGACACACTAGTTTGGGACCTGAACCAAGCAACAGAACAAGTATGTGGAGTGACTGAGTTGTGGAGTCCCTGCATTTTACTAAGGACTAGAGAACAGAAGTACTTAATGCCTTCAAATTGACTTAAAAACCCTTGGAACAAATGATTATCAGAGTCACCTGGGGCCTTAGAAGAAAAGAGTAATTAAAAACTGCCTGAAACTACATCTCCCAAGGAAAACAATAGATGTAGCATTCTGATTCAAGTTGAAAAGGCACAAGTTTTTCTTCAGCTTTGGGATTAACAATATTTGTTTACCATTTTCAATATATATATATATATATATATATATATATATATATATATATGTCAAAACATCCATTTAATGCATCAGTTAGGGTTGCTCCACAGTGACAAAAGTGAGAAATTCGATGTTAAGATTTCCTCCCCTTACCCCAACCCCCCACCAACTGGCATGAGCGTCGTTGGGAGTCGTTAGTCCCTAACTCTCACCCCATCCCATGTGTAAGCAAGCTGAGGTGGTGAACTATAGGAGAATGGGGTGAGAGTTAGGACCAATGACCCCAACGCACACCTCGGCTGCCAACTGGTCGGGGGCAGGGTGGGGGTGGTGCAAGGAGGGTGGGAACCCTAACATCAAATTTCTTCTCTTTTGTCACTGTGGAACAACCCTAACTGATGCATTAAATAGAGTTTTTTTGCCATGAGTTTCCCTTCCTTTTGAGAATGTGCACTATAAATAGTGAAGTAATGGTGACACAAATGGAAGTGGAAATGCTAACGCACATGGTGACACAAACGTAAACGATAATGCAAATGTAATAAAAACACAAGCAGTAATGGAAACAGAAACTCAAACGCAAGTGGGTACAGAAATGCAAACCGTAATGCACATGTTCACAGTAATGCAATTGGAAATGCAAATGGTAATGGTAACAGCAATGATGACACCAAAGGAAAGAGAAACGCAGACATGAATGCAAATGGAACCACATATGCAAACTCAAATGGTAATGCACATGGTGACACAAAATGAAACGCAAACAGAAACAGTAGTGGAAACACAAATGGTAACAGTAACACAAATGCAAGGGCACACGAAAACACAAAGAGTAACACACACAGTGGCGTACATGGGAACGCTAAAACAAATGGGTATGGAAATGCAAGAGAAAATGCTAACTGTAACAGTAACAGAAGCACACATCCTTTTTTTCCCCAACAGCTGCATAGAGAAACACAGTGAGTACAAAGAATGCATGCATAATAATGGGCATTGGAGCAGAAAATGAGGACTTGGAATACTAAATTGCTTATATCTCAAGAACCGTACGACGTCGAAAAAAAATTAAAATTTCATATGATTTATGATTTTCATGGCTAGTTTTGGACTTAGCCCCCTAGTGGGGGGCTAAGCATTTTTCCTATGAAAAGTCCATATCTCGAAGCATTTCCGAGATACGGGTCTTAAAAAGCGTGGCGGACGCCGCAGTTTTAGTTTATGGGAAAAAGTGTCACCTGCAGAGTACCATAACTTTACATCTCTGCAATATTTTGTCACCAAGCCACTACAAGGAACATCTGTGGGATGCTGGCTTTCTTTCCTCCAAATTTCAGGCCAAAAGACCAAACCTTTCTTTAGCAGCAGGATGGCAAATAATTCCTGTTATTTTTGCCATAGTGTCTCAAAGTAGTGTCAAGAAACACACTTTCACAAAAAAAAATAACAAAAGTGTCACAGGTGCAACACTACTTTGTGACACTACAGTTTACAAAAATTTCCAAAACATATTTCTGGGGTGTTTAACCCCCCAAAAAAGACATGGCTAGCATCCTCAGGGCTCAACTAGGTGAACACAAAAAGAATTGCAAGCAGGGGGCAGGACCAACCAATCACACATTACTGCTAACTCTCATGCTGGACATTCCACACACCGCTAAACAAATATCACTACAGACAACTGCACATCTTGGGCCAGATGCTGCCACCAACACATAACACAGACTACACATATAGTATTTTGGGGTTCGCAAGATCCAAAACAGAATTTTGCACAATCCCTGAAATACTTCCGAAAATCACTTTCACAAATGTGAAAGTGTCGTGCTATGATACTTTCATGTTTGAGAAAGTATTTTGAGAAAGTATGCTCTTGATGACTGCACATCTTTGCCATCATTCTGCAAGCAAACGGTTGGGTCCATCGGCATGAAATTTGCAGGATGGCAAGACCTGGTCCCACAGATGTGCTTTTTCCTGCTTTTGTGCTAGAATACTTAAGGATTACAAAGTTACACTGTTCCAAAATTGAGCAATATACCATAGACTAACATTTCAGCACCCATGATGCCTTTCCCCATCCATATGATAAAAACAAAGTGAGGTACACCATTTTCACTACTGCCAGCTTGGTTCACCTTTATGTGAACTAATCTCGAAGAACAACTGTGTAAATAATCTATGATATCTCAAATTGGATTTCTCCACTTCCGACAGTAATGCAGGTATACACCTCCTGCTGGATGAGTGTGATTGGTTGTGTTGCCTTGGTCCTTCCCTACTTGCATGTATGTGTGTGTGTGTGTGTGTGTGTGTGTGTGTGTGTGTGGTGGGGGTGGGGTAGAGGGAATCAGTGGTTTTCAACCCTAACAGTGAATTTCCTCACTTTTGTCACTGTGGAACAACCCAAACTGATGCATGGAGTTTTTTGCCATGAATATATTATAGTGGCAATGTAGTGCCAGTATAGGTAGGGTTGAGTACCCCATTTAAGGTTAAAGTGTGACATTTTGCAGCTTAATAACTTTGCACTATATGACAGATTTGCCTGAAATTTGGCAGACATGGAGCGGTATCATAGATCTCTGGATCTGCCAAGTTTTGTAATGGTCAGATATATGGTTTTGGAGCTATAAAGCACAATAGAAAGTCATATTTATTCTTTTTTGTGCATTCTTTGCTTGCACCTACAGGTCACACAGTTTTGGCGACCAGTCCGAAACCTTCAGGGTACATGCAGCCGGAGTCCCAAATGTGCCTTTTGAAGATTTCGTGAAAAAATATTAAATGGTTCAAAAGTTATTCAAAAAACAAGTTTCCCATTTTAGTCAATGAGAAAAGTTAACAAAAAGTTCAACAGTGTCCCAACTGCAGTTTTTAGTGTCGCAGATGACCCCTGTAGTGTCGTGAGTCAGCCATTTTTTTCAGTTACTGGTTACAGAAATGCTTGACATTTAAATTTGGGACCCTCTAGGGACAGAATTCTTTTTGTGTTCACCTAGTTGAGCCCTGAGGATGCTAGTCATGTCTTTTTGGGGGGGGCTTAAACACCCCGGAGGTATGTTTTTAAAATTTTTGTAAACTGTAGAGTTGCAAAGTAGTCAAACATTCAACACTTTCGTGATTTTTTTTTCTAAAGTGTTGTGATTTGCGACACTACTTTGCTACACTATGCCCCAAACAGTAGGGAATCTTTGCCACCCTGCTGCAAAAGAGCGGTTTGATCTTTTGGGCTGAAATTTGGAGGGAAGAAAGTCAACATCACACAGATGTCCCTTTTAGTAGCTTGCTGACAAAATATTACAGGGCTGCAAAGTTACGGCGCTCCAAAGTTGACTATTTTTCCCATAGACTAACATTATGGTATCCGCCGCGCATTTCGGGGCCCGTATCTCGGAAATGCTTTGAGATACGGACTTTTTCTCTGAACAATGCTTAGCCCCTACTAAGGGGCTAAGTACAAAACTAGCCAGAAAAGTCATAAATTATATGAAATTTTTATTTTTTTTCTACATCGTACTGTTCATGAGATATAAGCAATTTAGTATTCTCAGTGTTCATTTTCTGCTCTGAGGCCCATTATTATGTATACATTCTTTGTATTCACTGTGTTTCTCTATGCAGCCTTTGGGGGGAAAAGGGTGTGTGCTTTCATTATTGTTACAGTTAGCATTTCCACTTGCGTTTCTATAACTGTTTGCATTAGTGTTCCCGTCTACGCCACTGTCTGCGTTACCCTTTGCATTTTCATTTGCACTTGCGTTTGCATTACTGTTACCAGTTGCATTTCCATTACTGCTTGTGTTTGCATTTTATTTTGCATCACCATGTGCATTACCATTTGCGTTTGCATACTTGCTTCCATTTGCGTTTGCATTTGTGTTTCCTTTGGCATCATGGTTGGTGTTACTGTTAGCATTTGCATTTCCAGTTGTGGCACCATGACCATGCACGTCACCATTTGCACTTGAGTCTGCATTTCCGTTTGCATTACTGTTTGCCTTCACATCACCATTGCTGTTACTGTAACATTTCCAATTGCATTACCATTACTGTATGTATGTTCGTCACCTTTGTGTTTCTGTTGGCCTTAGCATTTGCTTTTTTGGTAGCATTTCCATTGGCAGTTGCATTACTGTTTCCTTCTGCGGCACCGTTGACTTTACCATTTGCATTTCTGTTGGTGTTTTTGTTACCATTTGCATTTTTCTTACCATTTGGGTTTTCATTGGCGTTAGTGTTTATGTTACTGTTTTTGTTAACATTTGTGTTTCTGATGCCATTAGCATTTGCATTACCATTTCTGTTTTCTTTAACGTTTGCACTTGCGTTTCTCTTACCATTTGCATTATCATTTACCTTTGAGCCACCATGTGCGTTACCATTTGTGCTTGCATTTGCATTACCGTTAGCATTACTATGTGACAAAAAATCACATGGTGGGAGCGTGGGGCCACCACCACATTCCATTCCCTATTTCTAGTGCTCTTTCTCAAAAAGAATGGAAATTCATGGGAAAAAAATCCATTTAATGCATCAGTTAGGTTGTTCCACAGTGACAAATGTGAGGAAATTTGGTGTTAGGTTTGCCACCCCTTGCACCCCAATCCCACCTCGTCCCCACCAACAGGCATTGGTGTGTGCATTGGGGTCATCGGTCCTAACTCTCACCCCATTCTCCTATACTGCACCACCTAAGCTTGTTGACACATGAGATGGGGTGAGAGTCAGGACTGATGACCCCAATGCACACCCCAATGCCTGTTGGTGGGGAAAGGGTAGACTTAGGGTGCAAGGGGTGGCAACCCTAACACCAAATTTCCTCGCTTTTGTCACTGTGGAATAACCCTAACTGATGCATTAAACTGAGTTTTTTGCCATGAAAAATATATACACATATATATGTATTGTTTGTCTTTTTAATAGTTTCAAAACTTTGAAATCATCGGTGTTAGTAATTAATTTCAAACACATTTTTAATTGTCTTTACATCTACACATGCAGTTTCATGTAAGGGTACTTTTTTTGGAGAAGGTGTTCACATTATTTTAATCATGGGCACAGTACTTGGTAAACAGACTTTGATGGTAAAGTGTATTTTTTCTTTTAAGTTTGAGAAGTATGTGTTATACATAAGTGTAGCAGTGTTGTAAATGGGACTGGGGAATGAATAATGGTTAAGTGCCTAGAATTTTATTTTTTAATATAATTGAGTTTATATGTGGCAAGTAGGTAGGGGATAGTGCTTTGAATGTGGCAGTAGGACAGATTTGTTAGGAAAAATATATGCTGTCTTGCACATAAGAAAAAATTGTAAGGGATACATTTTACAAAACAGTGATATATATCATAGGGTTTTCTTTCATGTATTGTTGTATGGCTCATTTTGTACTATCAGTAAAAGGGGAGAAGAAAACATTGAACAGGAAAATAATTGATGATTTTAAAAGCTATTCTGATCAGAGCTGACATAAAAAAAAACTCAACTGTATTTTTTATTTTATTTTATCAGGGACACTAGAAACAGGATGTTAACACACCAGTTAGCACTGCTGCTATTTGTCTGTGTTAGGGAAGTTGTGGGTGGAGTTGCCTTGCAGATGTTAAAATATACCAGCTGCAATTAACAACTACATCTAGAAGAAAAAGGCTGGGTGTTTTTTTTCCTACTTTATTTTCACTGATATTATAAACTGAGCCAGGAAAAAAATAAGACTGAACAGATCAGAGCTAACATTAAAAAATGTGATGTTCCTAAGGCCTGTTGCATGCACTATGCTTTCATTTTCATGGGAGGGGCATGAGGTGGATCTATCACGTTGGAACAACTGACTATCAGATCTGCCGAGAGAAATAATTAAGAAGTGCCTGAAACTGCATCTAGACATACCCCCCAAACATGCACACACATAGACATCATATTTTTTTTTAACTCTAAGCATGTCAATATTTGGTTCTTACATTGTGGGCAAGTTGGGCATAAAAATAAAATAGAAAAAAAGGATCAAGAAAGTACCCTTTCTTTTGTCAGATACATGCAGACAGAAGGTTACAACTCCTGTATGACAAGTTCATTATATGGATGTTTTCCATGTAAAACAGAAATTGTGTTATGTCTGTAGCATCGTTTGTATCCAGTAAACTATTATTTACATAAGTACTGAAAATGACAGGTTTTTATTCAGAAATCCAGTCTTGATTAATTTGTTTTTTAGCAGTTCTGTAAGATTTATGTCTTTCTGATGTAAGAGTGCATAGCATAGACATGAAAGGATTTCTGTAATTGATTGTTGTTTGCATTAGAAGTGGGCATGACAGTGGCATGCAAGAGTGAAGTCTAAATTGTTTCTTGGCCATTCTGGGATTTAAAATGCAACACTATTGTGCGAAGAGAATAAAGTCTTGTGTTTTTTGGCATTTGAATAGATTTAGTTAAAAGATATAAATATATATACATAGGGCCGGATATTCAGACTGCACTGGGCTGTGGTGCAAGCCTGGGTGCAGCGCAACTTGGCTGCGCAGGGGCTTTGACATGGTGATATTCAACGGAGCTGTGCCATGGCACATCATCGTTGAATATCGCACCCTGGCCAGCCACAGTGCACATGGTGCAGTAGCACTGCGCCAGTGCAAGTGGCCAGAGTGGAGCAGGGGGATGCGCTAGTGCAAGTTCTGTTGTGCTAGGTGCAACAACCGCGATATTCAAAAGTGCACATGCAAATGGGGCCATAATGTATGCAGGGTGCAAATGGGGCCATTTGCATGTCATTATGGCCCCTTTTGCATGCTGGTATGCCGATCCCCAGCGACTTGTGCCTGGCGCCCTGCCAGTCTACAGCCATTGGGGACCAAAGTCCCCTGCACAAGCAGCAACACGCCCTGAAGTCTGATCGCAGGTATATGTTGAAGTATAATAGACCCATCCCACTGGTGGTCCAGTGGACTGCTCGCAGCCCGATCGCGGGCATGAGTATGCTTCAAAATGTTAACCATCTCCCTGGTGGTCCAGTGGACTGCTCGCAGCCTGATCCTGGGCATTTTTTATACAAAATGACACCCCAATCAAATCTCAGTGATCCAGCGGTGCCCCCTCCCCACCCACCCACTGGGCCCCACTGCCTGCTCCCCGATTGGCAGCAGTGACATTGCCACCCCACCACCAGCCAGCTGACACCATACGGTATGGCTGTATGCCCTTTGGTCCACAGCGTGATCCAATAGGCATGCAGCCTTACCATTTGGTGTCAGTTGGTGGGTGGCGGGGTGGCAAGCGGGTGGGAAGCTGCCTCCTGCCGCTGAACGAGGGGGCCGGGCAGTGGGGCTCAGTGGGCAGGTGGGGAGGAGGGGTACCACTGGACCACCAGGGTTTGATTGGGTGTCATTTTGTATAACAAATGCCTGCAATCAGGCTGCGAGCAGTCCACTGGACCACCACAGATATAGGACTATTATTTTACTTCAAATGCCCGCGATCAGGCTGTGAGCGGTCCACTGGACCACCAGGGAGAGGGTTAACATTTTGAAACATACTTATGCCCGCAATCGGGCTGCAAGCAGTCCACTGGACCACCAGGGATATAGGACTATTATTATTCTATGTATGCCTGCAATCAGGCTTGGGGGAGCGCCACCAGGAAGGTGCAGCTGGAGCTCGGGTGGCCACCCACAGGTGGCAGCTATTGTGTTGCGCCCTGCAATATGGCAGCTCACCTGTGGGTGGCCAGCTGTTGCTCCTTTTTTGGGGGGCTCGCCTGTGTGCAGCGCAAGCAGGGGTTGTGCGTGCAATGGCTCAGCACATCCCTGGCTGAATATCGGGATGAGTGGAGTATGTATGGGCACGCCCCCCCCATCTGGGCCGCATACATTACTGATGCACTCCGGTGCATCGGGATTTGTGCAAGGCTCAATCCCCTTTTGAATATCATGCCGAGGCACAACTCTTCTGAATATCCAGCCCATAGTGTCATGGGCACCTGAAAAGGAAGGAGATACTACTAAAATAAATGCTATTCTGATATTTTATTTATTTGTGTGTGAGATTGTAAGTCTAGTTTTGCCTAGGTCACAGACACATAGCTATAAATAAGGATGGATGTATTAGTCAAAGCTTGTAGTAGCAAAATAAATCAAGAAAAATAATACATTGTGTTTTTTTTTCTTTCAATTGTTCAACCAGGAGTGGCACGTTAAGCTGAAAACTTGTTTACAGTGGCAATCTGGGAGAACATGGAAGTTAAGTGACTTGCTCAGGGTCACCCAGTATGCAAATATGGGCTGTGGGATTCAAACCCAGATCTCCAGATCTGCAGTTAAGAGCCTTAAACCACTATGCTCTACTGCCTTCCTAGTTATGGCAGTCATCTGTTTTATGGTTCATGAGGTTGGTGTAGTAAGCATACCAACATACTAACATACAAAAATGCCAGCAGAATAGGCCTAGAGGGCTTTTGTGTCTGCTCATTTGGTCAGTCCCCACCGTGGAAGCGGACCTTGCTGCCCCCTCCCATCCTCTTGGACTTCTCCCTTCCCAGTCCAGGGTATTACCACTTCATTGGACTTTACTTCCAAAACCCTTCCCATGTACCTGTCACATCCCCTCCTGAACCCCTCCACAGTGTCAGCCTAAACCAGCCCCCCGGGCAGTGCATTCCATGGTTCTACCACCTTCTCATTGAAGTAACACCTCCTCCTTTCTCCCTTGAGTCTCATCCCCCTCCAGCTTCCACCCATGCCCTCTAGTTGCCCCCCTCTTCCTTCGGAGCACCATGACTGTGCCTCCCATATTTACTCCCTTCATGTACTTGAAGGCCTCTATCATATCCCCCTTGTCTCTTCTCTCTTCCAATGTGTACATATTTAGCTCTTCAAGCCTCTCCCCATAGGTCCTTTCCCCCAAGCCCCAGATCATTTTGGTTGCCTTCCTCTGGACCCTCTCCAGGAGTTCAATGTTTCTCTTTAAGTGTGGCCTCCAAAACTGCACGCAGTACTCGCGGTGCGGCCTCACCAAGCAGTTATACAGAGGGAGCATCACTTCCCTCCTTCTGGAGTGATCTCCCTAGTGATGCATCCCAGCATTGTGTTAGCCTTGGCCGCTGCCCTCCTACAAGTCTCTGAGTTGTTTATCTTGACATCCACCACCACCCCCAGGTCCCTCTCAGCCATACAGCCATAGCAACAGTACAATAGCAATAGCATAGCAGATATAAAATGGCAATAAGCAGGTCATGCAACAGATGTGCTGAGCAGTTACTGAAGCAAGAAATGTACAGCTGTCATTTTTTACATCCTGCTCAAAATGTGTTTTTGTACCTGTGGTGCCAAATGGCACAGTCACTGTGCAAAATGCCCTTTCAGCTAATGTACTGATAGTGTCACCGTTCATGCGGTGGGGTCACAAGAAGCCCATGCTGAAAACTTGGAATGAAAATACCAAGAAACATGCAGGGCATTAGGGTTTCTGACCATAACACCCTGCACTAAAAGGACTGACAGGCATCAGGAATGTGACTTGAGATTGTCAACAGTAATGCTCACACCATTCCACCCGCATCCCCACCCTGAAACCAGTGACAGGTATTGAGGTGTGCCTTTGACTCTTCAGCCCCAAAGTTCACTCCATTCTCTTATACTGTACCCATTCCAGCATATTTCCTTATGGAATTGGGTGAGTGTAAAGTCTGAAAACCCCAAGGCACACCTAAACTCTTGTCTGTGTCTGCAGGGTAGGGTGAGGTGAAATAGCATGAGCGTTATGGGCAATGACCCTAAGGCACACCCCAATGCCTGTCCATGTCTGCGGGGTGGGGGTTGGGTTGGCATCACTTCAATACTTCACTGCCATTCCTATTCTGTCTGTTTGTCTGTGTGTGTGGGTGTGTGTCTCTCTCTCTCTCTATCTATATGTCTATGTAATTATCTATCTTTCTATTAATTGCATGTATTGCTATTTTTACCTATTTCTAAAACAAACCTGCATATCACATTTGCCTGCACTCTGAGCAGATACTTGTGAAGCTGTGCATATTTGTACTCCACTGCTGTGTAGACCTCATACTTTCCTAATATTCCCATTATCACAAGCATAACTACCTTGCCCTTATCAAAAGCGACCCCCTTTGAAAGTTAATATCACATTTTCTCTAACAGTCCACATTCATTACACCTGACTTCCTGACATAAACACATTGCTTAAATATAACTTACATCAACTCGTGGACAAAAACCCTGTTTCTCTTGAAAAACATAACTGCGTCAATAATCCCAAGGCTGAACATATGCCAGCCATTACTTTTTCATGTACTGTCACCTTCTGTACCATCATGGGGATTTGCATATGTTTCCCTTGATGCTTTGCATTATTGGGATATGTGCAATTGTCTTTTCTTTAAAATGTGGCTGTCTCTCCAGTATCATCTAGGATAACACATACATCAGTGGCA
The DNA here is from genome assembly GCA_016271365.2 of Neoceratodus forsteri. Classification (NCBI taxonomy): domain Eukaryota; kingdom Metazoa; phylum Chordata; order Ceratodontiformes; family Ceratodontidae; genus Neoceratodus; species Neoceratodus forsteri. Next base: position 50,974,244 of record CM028137.1, read on the forward strand.
TTTGCTCCGGGGTTCTTTTGTAAACCTATATTGCTTCCTATTCCTTCCATTAAAATGTATACCTCCATATATTTTCCTAGTAATGTGTATGCCTTCCTTAGAACAGAAACTAAAACAAATCTTACTACTTACAAATCATTGTGTTGTTTCCCCATACCTCCTTAACAATTCCACACAACTTCACTAACTTCATTATGCAGCCATGGTGGATCTGACCAGATTTTGTTTGTGAATGTACTGAATGTCCCTTTATCAGTTATTACAAACAGGAAACAAAGACCGCGAATAACTGGTGCAGTAATGGACACTGTTAATGTTTTATATGGATCTGAATCAAGATAAATCATAAATAAGATCTAGGAAACAACACAAGCATCAGTAATGGACAACAGTTTGAAATCTTTACTTGTACTAATATAAATGAAAATGTATACATTGAACAATAATAACAACAAGATCAGAAGTAGTTCTTGGTTTGATGAATCCTGTATGCAAGCTAAAAAGAAACATTTGACCTTAGTCAGATGGACTAGGAAACAATCTTCAAGAATTTATTTGAACTACCTAAATACAGCAAGAAAATAATATAAGGCCTTTAAAAAAAACTAAGAAAGTAGAAAACAAAAAATGGTCTTAGATGCATGAGGTAATTGAAAAGACAGAGCAGAAAAGTTTCTGGATTGCGGTAGCGAAAGAAATAAATACATTTTGATCCTCCTTAGCAATCTATATACTGATAGAAATGTGTTGCACATCTCAAAGCAATTTTCACAAGACTAGACCTCTTAAAGAAAGATAACTAAGAATCCTATCCATTCTTGAATCCACCACTGACTCACTGAGTTTCTCATTCTATGAAGTAGAGGAAGCTATATCTAATTTAACAAATAAAATAGCATCTGTAGTAGGTGCTGTCCCCAGTAAGATACTCTATATAGGGAGAATCTGTATTTTTGGTTTCCAATATTGACAATTTCTTTAACGTCTGTCTCAAGCAGAAATATATTCCATGTTCATGGAAGACAAACATAATTGTACCAATTCACAAAATTATATCTGCTTATAACCCTAGCAATTTTCAGCCTACTAGCCTACTTGATATTATATGTAAGCTATTCACTAGAATATTGTTAAACAAATTAACAGAGTGGATTACCAGTAACAGCCTTTATCAACATTCCAGGTATCTTTTAGACCTGGATTTTCCACAATTGATAATGTGTTCTGTTTAAAACACATATTGGAAAAATGTGTTTGTTTTACAGAAATAAAACTTTATACCAAGGCGCGGATATTCAAAAGGGTCGTGCATGGTGCAACAGGGTTGCACCATGCGAAACCCACTGATGCACCCCTGCACGATATTCAAAAGGGGAAGTTGTACCGCGCAAATCCCGATGCGCCGGGGCGCACCAGTAATGTATACTACGCAAGTGTGGGGGCATGCCCATGCATATGCGGCATATCCTGATATTCAGCCCAGGATGTGCAGTGCATATGTAGGCACACAACCACCTTGCGCCACACAGGGGGGTGCAAAGATGTGTCCAAAAAAAAAGGAACATGTTGGGGGACACCCACAGGTCGGCCACCATATTGCTGGGTGCAACACGGCAGCTGCCTGCTGTGGGTGGCCACCTGACCTCCTGAGTCACAGACAGGGCGTTGGGCCTCCCCCATGCCCAATTGCAGGCTTTGTAAATATAGTTATTCCCTGGTGGTCCAGTGTACCTGTGCCCCAGCCTGATTGTGGGATTAGTAAACATGTAAACTCCATGGAGGTCCAGTGGACCTGCTCCCCAGCCTGATCACGGGCTTAGTGTAAAAAAACAGAATCCCTGGTGGTCCAGTAGACCGAATCCCAGCCTGATCAAAGGCTCAGTAAACAACGTTAAATCCCTGGTGGTCCAGTGGTAGCCCCACCCCATTCACCCACTCAGACCCACCACCCTGCTCCCCCCCAGTCAGTGGCAGCTCCCCACCTGCAAGCGACCCACCTGCCTGCCAACTGACAGCGTACAGTACGGCAGGAAGGGGTACATGGATGTAAGATTATCATTGAGGGTTTCAGGCAGGATCTGTGTTTCTGGGGTTTAAAAGGGATTCTAAAGTTTGCTCAATTAACATAGATTCTAAGTCTTCCCTAGATTCTGAGTCTGAAGAATGGGAAGTACTGTGGCCTGGGCCTTCCTGGGAAGTGAGTTCCTGATTTCCTGAATGAGATTGAGGCCTTAGATTCAGGTCCTCCATTTGTTGCTCTGAAGCCCTAGTGGCTCCTTGCTGTTGTGCTTTCATCACTATATCTTCTTGGGACATACCTGTCCCTCTGTTATCAGATGCCTATGGGCATCTGCAGAAGGGATAGCCTCTCTCCTTTCATATAAGTTACATCAAATGGGTTAGTACAGGCAGATGTTACATGATCATATTCCATGCAATGTGCACATCTTGTGTTGTCACAAGCATTACTTAAATGTGTATGTGACCTACATTCAAAACATAATTTTGGCTGACCTGCATAGAAAAGCATGCCTTTGTCCCTCCTCATTAAAAAAATTGCTTGTAAGATGCATGACTCCATGATCTGTTTGGTGTAACCCTAATTTTCCAACCCCCTGTTCATATTTGTTCTGAGTCTATCATTGGTTCTGGCCTGTCCAACACTTCCCAGCATTGCCTTAGCCAGTACAGTACATCTGAAATATTCATGCTTTCATTTTTAAACATAACAGTAGTGGCCCTTAGAGTGAGTTTGGTCAGAGGAACTGCCACAAAAGGAAACCAGAAGGCTATATTTTTCAGCTTATTCTACTGTTTCCAAAATCTACCCACGTTACAGATTTGTTTAAAGCTGACGTCATAATTGGAATCTCTAGTATGGATTAGGGCACATATCTCTGATGCAAAATGTTTCATTGACTCCTTTAAAAGAGTTCCTGCAATGTATACCCTGTCAGGAAGAGATTTTAAGCCTCCTTTGTAAATTATACTGACAGTGTTTATCTGGTGTCCAGCTCCTCTGTGGCCCAGAAAATGTCTGAGTATGCTCTAGGCCTAGAACTGCTTTAAGAGTTATGGTCATTAGTGTTTGGTTCTTGTGTCTGTTCTTTTGGGTTATGTCTTTCATAGTTTAATGAAATAGTATCTGTATTTGTTGCATTTGTAGCTGCAATGTCTGCTGGTTCACCCTGATCAGTCGGTTTTGTTTGCTCATTTTCTAATATCTGTGCATGTTCAGTAGTCTGTTATCCAGTTTTCCTTGCTCAGTATTGTTTGTTGCCACTTTATCATTTCAGTTATTATAGTCAGTATTAACATGTGAAACTAGGTTATTCTCATCCAGTCCAGAGGTATTCTGTGCAATGTGCTCCTCTCAGTTTGAATCCATATGATCCTGCTCAGAGTGGGGCATTTGTACTTCAGTCATGTATTTCACTACGATTCTAGCTGCTGTTGCCCTACCCATCGTTCATTGATATCATTCTACCATGGGATACGTTTAATCTGGGACCCATTCACTTTCATTGTTTGGATCAACTCTGCTGTGTTAAGGCTTTCTACATTGACCAGTTTATGTCCTTTGGCTCTCTGTTTTTTTTTTCAATTATTTAACCAGGAGGGGCACACTAAGCTGAAAGCCTGTTTACAGGTGCATAGAATTTGATGGCAGATAAGGACCGCTTGGCCCATTCAGTCTGCCCATTTCCCTACCTAATGGAAAAGCTGCAGATCCTAGTTAACCAACAGCCTACTTCTTTCTTCCCCCTAACCCCTAGAATTGCCTTATGACTGTCCCATGCATTCTTGAAATCCACCACTGTTTTTGACTCCACAACCTCTTCAAGAAGGCTGTTCCATGCATCCACAACCCTCTCTGTTAAGAAATATTTTCTCACATTACCTCTGGGCTGTCCCCCCCCATCTTCAAATTGTGCCCCCTTGTGTTCTTGCACACCTCTTTTTCTGAAGTATGCTACCCTCTTGGACTTTGTTGATTCCCTTAAGGTACTTGAACATTTCTATCATGTCTCCCCTCTCCCTCCTTTCCTTGAGGCTATTCATATTAAGTTCCTTAACCTGGGAGCACAAGGAAGTTAAGTGACTTGCTCAGGGTCACACTGTATGCAAGTGGGGGCTGTTCTTCTGTTGTTTTTTCAAACATGTTTCACTGGGCCTAACCTTTTAGATAGAGACTGGCTACTTTCAGCAGGTAAATTAGTTGAAATGTTAGGGTTTGACAGCTTGCCAACTGCCATTATGGTTCTTGTTTGTTGTTCACTCTCCATGTCTCTTTTGGCTTTCGCCACTGCTTTTTTCTTGTCCTCTTCTTGTAAAAAAGCTAACAGCATAGCTCTCTGTCATTCATGTTTGTCAATGTCAGTAGATAAACATGGTTCAATTTTCAATTCCCGTAGTTCAAAAGACCTGCCGCTCACAACACTGTGCATCTGTACAGCAATTTCCTCCACTATTTTGGATGCAATCTCCATCTCTTGCTCAGGTTCACTGACCCAAAAAGTAGCATGAGTAGAGGATCAAACCTCTATCTTGCCGTTTGCTTTTCCAGTCTCATTCTGCCCCTCAGAGTCCACTATCTTGGATGGGTGGCTCCCCCCTCAGGAAAGGTAGGGGAATTTTATTTGTAAAGAGGGCTACATTACATCACAAGTTCAAGAAATACAACCAAACTGGAAACAGTTTAGTTGCAGTGTACAGTCTTATCCTTATGGCAACAGCTTTATGGTATTTGGTTACAGGCATGTATAAAGAGATTTCATATCATTTTATTTATTTTTTATTTATTTAAAAGTTGATAACTGGGAAAAGCGCCATGAACAGAAGCTCATTTCCAGATGTGACCCGGTGAAGTGGGTATAGGAGTTAGACAAATACAAACAGAGGTGCAACGGTATCAGAAACTATACATCACAAGAGGTATAACAATATCAGAACTGTACATCACAATTGCTATATACAATTGGTATAGTTCTAAAACAAGTACAAACTATAATACATACATGGATATTTACAGTGGTTCACAGTAAGAGAAGAGGGGAACAGTTATACTGCAGTAAGCGAAGTAAAGGAAGGAGAACAGATGCAGGAAGTAACAGGGGTTGGCCTGAGTAGATACTTGAGAGCAGGGATGGAGGGAGAAAAATGGGTTTGAGAAGGAAGGTTGTTCCAGAGGGAAGGAAATCAATAGGAGAAGGAGAATTTGCCAGCTAGGTGCTGACACAAGGGAGGGGAAAAGGTGCTGGTGTTACTTGACCTTGAGTTGTATGGTGCCAGAGGAGCAGGAGTAAGGAGAGAGGTAAGGTAGGATTGAAGAGACCCAAACCAGTATTTAGCTATGAAGGTGGAGCAGTGAGAGAAATGTCTCTGTGCAAGTGACCGGAGGGAAAGGGAAGAGTAGAGGTTGCAGTGGTGAGTTAAAGAGGGGGAATTAGAGGTGAACCTACAAAAGGCATGAAATATGACATCATGTTTGACAAGGGAGGTGGCTGGGGCAGCACTGAAAGCTATGTCAGCATAGTCAAAGTCTGGGAGGATCCATTTAACTATAAGATCATGTCTTACAGGGAGGGAGAGACTGGTTTTGCGATGATATAGAAGCCCAAGTTGAGGGCGCAGTTTGGTGTGAAGTGCACCAAAGTGGAAGGCAAAGTCAAGGGAGGGATCGAGCCAGACACCAAGGTACTAGTAAGGAAGGACATTGTCTAGAGGGGTATTAGCTGCAGAGGAGAAGACTGGTAGGGTGGGAAATTTGACGAGTGTTTATTTAGAGCCAAAGATCAAGGCAACAGTTTGTTTAGTATTTAGTTTGAGACAGTTGGCATCGACCTAGGCAGTGACTGCAGTGAGATCATTTTGAAGGGGGCTTTGGATGGCTTGGGTGGATGGGCCAGAGAGGAAAAGGATGGTGTCGTCCACATACATGTGAATATTGGCTTGGACGTATATTGAGGGGAGGTCATTAATAAAGAGGGGAAAAAAAGAGGGTGAGTGGGGTGGGGCTTGGGGGTGCTGAAGGGTGATGGGGGAGGGGAGACAGGTCTTGCTCTGTATTGTTCTGGACTTGATGTGGAACTGTCCTAGTTGTTATTAGAAGGAGGAGGAGGAGGAGAGGAGGGTGGTGGGGGTGGAGTTGGGGTGCTGTATATTTTGATTGTATGGTGGAACCGTCATTCCTGTACTGTTATCTTGTTCTGGAAAAATCTCAGTAAAATATACTAATTAAAAAAAAAGAGGGGGAAAAAGAACAGGCCTGAGGATAGATCCCTGGCGCATGCAAATGAGGATGGGGAGGGAGGAAGATAGGGCATTGCTGATTGAAACAGTCTGGAAGCAGCCAGTTAGATAGGAGCTGGGGCAGGGGATAGGCCAACGGAGCTTAGGTTATATAGCAGGAGAGGGTGGGAAACTGAGTCAAAGGCCTTTGCTAGGTCAATTAACCCTTAGGCTGCCAACAGAATTAGAACGTATAGGAATTCTGGACTGATATATCAGTCAGTGGCTCTGCAAGGGTTAATATAGCTGTGGTGATAAGACCAAGATCCATGGCAGTAAATGGCTTCAGTATAGAGAAGGAGGGAGGAGGTGGTTGAATGAAATTTCCCAAGTGTTTATTTCCTTTTTGCCCTAGCCCTGATCCCACTGCTCACAGTTTACCCAAATGTGTGTAACTTTTTCTCTAGCATACAATTTATCATCTTTCTGCATGAGTACACGTAATGCTATCCAAACATTTTTCAGTTGCTCTGTATGGGTAAGAAACCTCTTTCGTGGCACCCATATTAAGGTTGCTTGCAATATGTAGTAGTAGTAGTGCAGAACTGTGAAGACAGTATATAGTGTATCAGTATTACATTTACCAGAACCTCTGGAGGTAGCCCCATACATCAATTCTGGATAAGCCCATTCTTTAGCCAAAAATGCCCAAAATGTTTTGACATAAGCACATTCTAAAAACAGGTGTTCCTGTGTTTCTAATATCTGCACACAGGAGTCCTTTAAGCAGTATCTCTCTGAGAGCTCTTTGTGCTTATTTATTTTTTTTGACACCTTGGGTGGGATATTCAGACTGTGCCAGGCTGGGGTGCAAGCCTGGCGCAGCACAACTGGGATGTGCCAGGGCATGACCTGGGCAATATTCAATGGTGCTGCACCATGACTCAGCACCATTGACTATGGTACAGTGGCTGCCCACATTGCGCATGGTGCAGTGGCACTGTGCCAGCGCCAGTGACCAGAAAGGAGCAGGGGGATTCGCCAGCACAAGTGCCATTGTGCTAGGCACAGCAACTGTGATATTCAGCGGTGGATATGCAAATGGGGCCATAATGCATGCAAGGCACAAATGGGGCCATTTGCATGTCATTATGGCCCCATTTGCATGCAGGTGCACCAATCCCCGGCGACTTGCACCTAGCACCATGCCAGGCTGCAGCCGTCGAGGACCAACAACCCCTGCCCTTCAGTGGTCAAGCACCCCAATGCCCGGTCGTGGGTTTTCATGAAATAATATCCCTGGTGGTCCAGTGGACTCTGATCCCACAGCATGATCGTGGGCTTACAGTTGGTGAAATAGCCCTGGTGGTCCAGCGGTACCCCTCCCAACCCGCCCACTCAGTCCTGCCATCCAGCTTCCCTCACCAGTCAGTGGCGGGCAGCAGCACCCCACCCGCAAGCCACCCAGCCACCTGCTGACTGACAGCGTACAGTATGGCAGTGCACCCATTGGTGCACAGCATGGGCCAATGGGTGTGCAGACCATACTGTACTGCACAGTCCTAATATGTGAATGACTGGATCCCAGGGAACCATGGAAACTCCCCTACTGACCTGTGGGGGAACTTCTAGCTGTGATGGCCATTTTCCTTGAACCTTCAACGGAGATGGATGTGAGAGTGGTAATGCAGCCGATGTCCTCCACTGCCTTGCAACTAGCTGAGACTGACAACTTTTTTGACGCCCCAAATACTTTGGAAGGGGTGCCAGAAATACAGAATACTTCCACAGATGGTGCAATTTATGGATGAGGAGAGAACAGAGCTATTGGTATTACCAGCAATCTACTGCCTCCTGAAGTGACTTCAATAGTCTGACAAATACCGCCACAAGATTTAACTGCAGACCTGGAAGCCCAGTTAGTACAAGAGGAGCAAGCTTTTCTCCAAAGGCAAAAAGAGTTGCTGGAGGCAATTTCCTTAGTGAGGATGACAACAAGTCTAATGGAGCCTGCAGACCCTGAGGAGACACTCCCTAGCAATCACCAGCAGGCCCAGCTGCAAACCTCTGAATCACCTGGACAATCCATAGTAACTCCAGACTCCAGAATCACAAGTCGAGCAGTGGCCAGCCAGACATCTAAGCTCCTTCTTGGCAAGTACTTCTACAGCTCCTTTATTTGTGTTTAATGGCAATAAAGCCAAAACTAACATTGCTTCTGATCTAAAAAAAGGATCTGTCAGAGAGCCAGTGAACATAGATTCAGTAGCTCCTGGCAAGCGTTGTAGCCCCGATAGAAGGGAAACTCATTCAAATAACTGGTCTGTACAGTCTGCTTTTCAGGTTGTGGGATGGGAGAAAACTGTGACTGGACAGTGGAACCAACTGTGGTTAACACAACTTACCCTATTGTATTGGATTCTATTGTAGTTGAATCTGACAGTCCGGTTGATGTTGAAATGTCACCACTGCACATTCCTGATGTCCTGCAGATTACGTAGAAACCGCAGCTTGATTTCAATGCCACAACTATTACAGTTGTGGAAGAAATTATCACCATCTCTGAAGGGGAACCTGCCCCAGAAAATGCCAGACCACATCAAGGAGGGCCAGGGGCCCAGCCTTCAGACACTAACGAACAACACAGACAACAGAATAGAAGAGGGTACCAGTCTTAGGCATCCTTTGTTAGGGAACCTGTGTACCCCGCCAAAAGACATAACACTGTGAGATTGATTTACAAGGGAGGTTTGGAAGTGTTTTCTGACCGCTTATTTGTTGCCAAAATGCTTCTAAAAACCTCTATGAAGTATACTGCCACCAAGATATATACTCTTTTACATGTTTCTGGGGAGCAAATTTTCGACATTAGTTTCAAACTTAACAGTGGTTTACAGAAATTTTGAAAACTTTACCATCACTTGAAAATTTTTATTTATTTCAGTCTTTGGTAACTGGGTATGGCCCACTAGGTACAAGTGCCTGTTTTCAGGGGCGATCTGGGAGACCAGGGTGATTAAGTGACTTGCTCAGAGTCACACAGTATGCAAGTGGAGGTTGTGAGAATAAAACTAAGGTCTGGTCTACTGGATGTACCAAGCTCGTTCACACTTCATTCCTCTAACCTCTAGGCTATACTGCCAAAATTACGACTTTATGGTCACCCTTTGAGGCAATCCCCCAGACTAAACTGTCAAATGGGGCAATAACAGTTGTCTTCCGTAATGAGGGGGTTAGTGTGAGTGACCTCCTATACTGGCTCAAGAAAAGGTGCAATGTTTTGGGGAATCTGGAGGTGATTTTTGTTGAGGAGAAGATATGGACTGGAGGATGGAAAGTGCGGATTGTTTGGCACACCACACCAACAGGGTTGCAGCATTTACCTAATAGCTTTTTTCTTGGGAAAGACAGGGGAGTTTTATTCTGCCAGGGGCAGCTGAAGGTCTGCTACCGATGTGGGGACACGGGGCATATAAGTTCTATATGTGACAAATTGAAATGTACATTATGTGGGGACCTGGGGCATACAATTACACATTGTAGAAATGAGCAACTTTGTAATTTATGCAATACAAAATGGCATTCATATCATGCCTATCCTTGGGCAGCACACAATCAGCCTAATCAGTCTGACAGTGAGCAACAGAGATTGCTCATTGTCATGGCACAAAGGACTAGAGGCAGGACTTTTCCCACCCCCCCACCAACATCCCGGGCTAAGGAGGATGATATAGGAAGGGTCCAGCAGGGTAAATGAAGGAAACAAACCGCTACCATGCTTGACCAACTGAACTTGGTACCAGACTCCCCCTCCCAAACACTCCAGGCTGGCAGGCAAGAAGAACCACAAGGAGAGACAGCCCCAGTAGTAGAAATGCCCCCCCCCCAGGTAGACCCAGAGCCAGGGAAATCCAGACAGGCTACTCAGAGAAGGCAGAAATGGTCCCAACCCAATCCAAAGGTATTGAAAACTACAGGAATTCCAGTTTCCAATAGGTTTGAAGCTCTTATGGATGCTCCAGAGACTTCAGGTAATAAGTCAGATGATTCTTCTGTTCCCTCTTCAATACAGGATGGCAGCTCAGATAAGGAAGCTGCACCTCTAGCAGTATCTCCCTCTCTCCCAAAGGCAAACAATCAGTCACCAAAAGCTACAGCCAAATTAAAACATCTTAGACAGACTAGGAGTTCTTCTAAGCAACCACCTTGACTCTGTTTCCCCTTTTTGTTTTTTTCCATGTCAGCAATGGAAGTTGATTTTGCACTGTATTCCCTCAATGTTAACAGTGTTAAAAACCATTGTAAAAGGCAAGCTGTGTTTTCACACATTAAATCACTAGGACCTGGGATATTTTTGCTCCAGGACACTAGATTAAGGGTAGCCACACAATTATGGCATGTAGGACCATCATACTGATCCATTGGCCCAGCTGTGTGCTGTGGGTTAGCAATATTGCTCTCAGGGGTCCAGTTTCAATTAGTGAAACTCCTTGATTTATCCCTTGGGAGAGCACTTATGGTTGAAATAAAAATTAAGGGGCTTTATACAGGATTTTGAATGTATATGCACCCCAGATGAAGTCTGCTAGGATAGCATTATTTCAAATTCTGCAACCCTACCTACATTCTTCACAGAATGTGATTCTCAGTGGTGATTTTAATTGCAGCAAATCCTTGGGTGATAGTGGGAAACACACAAAAACCAAGAAGGTTTTTTTGCGACATGGCGTTTTTAGGACAAATGGTCCAAGCAGCAAATTTAAAAGATACACATCACTGTACTTCAGGGAACACTAAGCTGACATTTTTCAAAGGTTCCCTGGCAACATGAATTGATTATTTTTTCATTACACCAACTCTGGTCATTAAACAGGCAGAGGTGTTGGTTTCCGAATTCTTGGACCATAAGAACCGTAAATTGGGTAATGCAAATTACCCCCTTATGGACCTGGAAGTTGGACTTCAATTCCTCTTTGTTGGACTCCTCAGAAATAACACAAGAAATAAACTATTTTCTTGAAGCAAGGAAATCGGTGTTCAATTTCTATGAGGCCCCCCCAAGGTGGGAAGATATCATCATGGACTTGACTCACCTTGTTAAAACATACAACAAACATAAAAGAAGTACTGCATACCATCAGTACAAACAAAATGGAGTTCAGTTACAGAAATGTATCTCTGTCCCATATAACTGGTAAAAATTTTATAATTCAAATATAATAAATTGAACAGCTAATGGTGGAATTTCATCTGACACAGGCCAGAACTTACAAAACCAGCATAGATTTTCAATGTAAGGTAAGAAGGAATACACCTGCCCCTTTGAATTATGTAACAAAAATGTTAAACAGAAACGTATGACTAGCTTATGGGATAAGAATAACTGTTTGTGTTCAGAATTATCTGCTATTAGGAGTTTGGTAGATGACCATAAGCAGCAGTTATTCTCTCAGATTCCAACAACAGTGTCTGATTATGATGATTTGTTTCATGATTTAGAAAATCCCAGATGTACGATAGAACATGCTACGGATTAATACAGGATATTCATCCAGATGAAGTACTTCAAGCTTTAAAAACCTTAGTTAATAATAAATCAGCAGGTAGTGATGGTTTGACCAGTGAATTATATAAATACATTGGTTACAAATTACTGCCAGAACTCGCAAAAGCATTTTCATGTATACTTCAGACACATTCCCCTTCTCTCCGGATGACTTGTGGACAAGTAAAATTTTATATAAGAAAGGTGATAAGTATGATCTACAGAATTGGAGGCCCATTTCATATTTGAATACTGACTTTAACATTTTCACCAAAATATTGAACACCAGACTGCTAAAGGTGGCAGAGTATTTGATTTCCCTGGCCTAATCTTGTTCAGTCCAAGGCAGACGGATCATGGATCATCTGATTTTATGAAGAGAATTATTCGAGTATGGGCAGAGAGGGAACGTGACAGGAGTGGTTATTTCACTAGACCAGAAAAAGGCACTTGACTCAGTTAGCCATGATTTTTTATGGGCCTTGTTGGATCAATATGGTATATCAAAGGAATTCATAGCATGGATACAGTGTCCATATAAGACAGCAATAATCATACCAATGGCACATGGCTACCAGGGTGCAGTGGTAAGGGAAGGCAGAGGAGTGAGACAGGGATGTCCCCTGAGTCCCCTCCTCTTTGCTTTTTGCATTGACCCCCCTCCTCAGAATTCTGAACAGCTCTGTTCAACTTCAACATATTATTTTACTAGATGAAACTCTCCAGGTAGCATCTATAGCATATGCAGATGATTTGTGCATTCTAGTTCTGGATTCAAGATCAGCTTCTGCAGCTATTCAGATATGCAAACAGTATGGGAACTCTGCAGGAGTTCACTTAAATGCGGATAAATGTGTAGCTAGATTTTTAACGGATTCTGATCAAGAAGCACGGTTCATCAGTGGGATAAAGGTGATGTCAGACCCATTACTTATTTTAGGTATGTTGTATGGTTCAGATAATGATGCCGTACTGAACCGGGAGGGTAAACTACAACAGGGGCAACACATGGTTGCTGGATGAAACAAATGAAAGTACGGAAAAAAAAAAAGAATTTACTTAAAATATATACTATTATACTAGCCACATATATCCACCACCTAAATCATTAGAGACACAGATTTTGAGTGTTTTTTTTTCAAACGGTTTGAGTGAGTCATTGAAACCCCATTCAAAGAAACATCACATACCTCGCTGTTTCACAAGGGGGACTAGGGATGTTAAACCCCATAGTTTTTTCCCTTAGTATTCTTTTATATACTAACATTAGACCACTTCTAGTCTTGGGTGGGCAAGAATGGGTTTCCTTAATACTAAGTTCCTGCTCATAATGGTTGTCCCAGTGGGAACTAGGGAGACTGAAAACTTTAAAGAAATCAGCAGCTAGCCCTGATTATATAAGGGAAACATTCCAGAAACCTAAACAGTGGAAAGTAAGAAGTACCATGGCACTCACTACACATAGGAAGGAAACATATAAATGGGTACAAGACAGTTCTTTCCATGAATCGTTAACATTCCCAAAATGCCCTCTAGCATATATCCCTTCCTTAACCCTCCTAAAGAAAGAAAGCAGGATCACAGATAGAATGTGGGCTCTCCACTGGCTGAGTTGTCATGAAAAGTTTAATATTAAATCCCACCATAAGCACGAGCAGTTGGGAGATATATTCTGTAGAAGACAACAGTGTTTCCAACAAGAAAAAAAAATTCAGCATTTGTTTTTTAACTGTTCATATATTCAAGGGTTCTGGACATTAATAGCTGCTGAATGGAATACACCCTGGTTTTCAATAACTTTTGAAGCTCTAATCTATGGACATTATACTGGAGAGGCATTGAGGTGGATCAACAGTACACTGCATGTTGTTTTGTTAATAATTAAATGGTTTCTTTGGAATGCTAGATCTCTGTTTATGTTACAGCAAAAGAATATTACTCATGCTGAACTTATAGCTAAAACCAAGCATGAACTTAATGATATCTACGTTAAAGAAGCCAGAGTGTTCCTACACAATACTTTACAGGCTCATTGGAGAAATATGCCATGGATAACTGATTCGGATGTACCGATCACTTAATAAGGATGTTGATTTAATTTCTTGAGTGACTGTAAGATACAGATGGCATTGCCCTCGAGTGTTTTCTAATTATGCTGGTTATCAGATGTTATGACTTGTGCTGATTCATGTAGTTACTTTATTGTATTTTTAATTTTTCACAGTTTTTTTTTTCTCTTTTGACACACGTGTAACCTTATTTTTCTTTTTGGACCTGAAGGGATTTTTTTGCTTTGTTTTGTATTGTAATGTTTGACTTTTCCTTTAATAAACACCCCCACTCTTTTCGAGAAGTGCCATGGGATCTTTAACATCCACCTGACCTACCACCAGAACAGGCAGATGGGACCTCGGTTTAACACTTCAGTCGAAAGAGGGCACCTCAAGAGTGCAGCACACCCCTCGTGCTGCACTACAGTGTCAGTATTGGGATTTAACCCAAGTGCCTGGTGTGGGGATAGAACCAACAGTCTTCTGATCTCTCTGCCTCAGAGGCAAGTGTGCTACCTGCTGAGCCACTGATACTGACACTGACTAGTTTGTGGAGCATAAATGGTGATTAAACAAAATCTCTCTTGAAAAAAGTTCATATCTAACATCAAACCTCTGCTTGGGTGAATATCTAAGAGTATAAACATTCAAATTTCTGGGTTGGTGAGCAGGACACAAAAGCCATCAAAGGTGTTCTCACCCACCGACCAGAAGAAAGGGCCTTTTGTCCTTTGTTTGTGCCACCTGTTGGAGTTCCTGTAGGGTTTTAAGCCAGGTGTCCTGAAGGCACCAGATATTGCTTTTAAGATTTTGAAGCGAGAGGAAAACCCCTGTCCTTTTCTTATTACTCTTTATGCTGTTTACATTATTTGGTAACAGTGTAAAAAATGCATAAAAAAGGAAAAGTGTGTGTGTGTGGGGTCCTTGCATGGGTTCAGCATTTATCATGGAGTTTAAGACACCCTTCTATACCTAGTGCACTTAGCAATAGAGTAATTGCCTCCTCCCTTCTCCGTGTCGGAGGTGATGTCCATGGTTGTGAAGGCCACATAGGAAGAATCTGATTCTTCATCTCTCGAGTCCCCCCATTGCTTGTCTACTGGTAAGGAAGCAAACTTATACCCCAATTTCCAAGATGGGGGACTTTGCCTTTCCCTTTCTTTCCCCCTAAGATTGCAAGTTTTAGGGTCTTCCCTAATCTAGTTCTTTCCTTCTGAATCACTGTTTTAAAGGGGGCGTCTTACTTGGGTGGGGGTGGGGGCATGGCTTGGTCTGCTGACTTCGTGGGTACCTGCACCATCTTCTGGGAATTATCCATGTGTTCTGTGTTAACTGTGTAGGCTCAGTAGTGTCAGCCTTGCTTTGTTTCCCTAAGTCATCACTTTCATTACTTAGTTGGACCGTTTCATTTTGAACTTTGGCTGCACTGCTTTGTGTTGGTCCTTCTCTAGCTACAGTATTTTCTTGTCTTGCTACCCTTTTTGCCTACAACTGCTGTGCTATGTTTATGAGATCTTAATGTGATGGGCAGTTCTCCCTATTTTGAGAGGACCAGGGGCATCTGCCATATGCGTGCCCTGTTTTCTCACACAGGTTACATTCAAGACAGTGACTGCAGCATGATGTATCAGAGGCTGATCTCAAGTGTGTATGGGCTCCACATTTAAAACAAGCCCTAGGTTGCCCTGCATAAAATAGGGACCCTCTGTCTTTGACTAAAAAAAAAAGGAGTTGGGCAAGTGAACTGTACCACTATTAGAGGTGAACAATTTGACCCTGATGTTCTACCCCACCATTCCAGATCTGTTTGCTATCTAGAATTGGGGAGGGTCTATCCATCATCTCACATCTTTGCCTTAGGCAAAACAGTACATCCTCCATGTTAACCCCCTCAATCCTAAACATCACTGTGATGTTTTTAACTGCAGGCTTAGTAAGGGGGATAGGGATAGCCAAGAAAGGGATCCATATGGGAGAATTTTTAAGATTCTGGTACTGGGACCAGAACCTATCTAACCCAGTAACATTCTTGAAGCTAACATCATAATTTGCTTTTCCAATGTGGATTAATGCAAATATTTTGGAGGAAAAACATTTGCTTGAACCCTTAAGTAGTAATTTGGCAACATGGAGTCTGACAGGAGGATCTTAAGTCCTCCCTTGTAGATCAGCCATATGACATTTGTTCTAGGGGCGGGTTCCCCTTTTTTCTGGAACAAATCAGAGAGCCTAAACAGTGGTACTGGCCAGGCTCACTGCTCAGGGTTCCTTAAAGAGGACTAAGCAGGCCCATTCTCAAAACGTCATTTTCCTGAGTGTCAGGCCCCATTATCTTGGGGGGCTATACCGCACCTAGTATCATTCCCCTAGTTTAGGGAGATTGTGAGTCATTAGCGAGAGTGTCTGGTTGCTCGTTTCAGGTACCTGTCAGTGTTATCTGGCAATAAGATTGTGTCTGATGCTGTGCTGGCCACCATTTTTTTTTTTTTTCCATCTGTAAGTGTATTAAAACTTTGTACCTTAGGGTCGTTGGGATCCAGAATCCATTTTCCCTGCTGAGAAAGTATCCATCCTGCATCTTCTAACGTGTGAATTGGGGACCAGTTTCCTGAAATAATATCTGTATTTCTGGTTGGGTTTCCTGTTGAGATTCCCTGTTACCTTTGCATTTCAGTTTGTCTTATCTACCTTGCTTTTTCCCTGTTTCTTTTTCAGCATTGTGGTGCACTGTATTTTGTACCTTTTGTATGCTCTGTACATTCTTCTCCCCTGATATTTGAGGGTTATCATTTCTGTCTGAGGGCTGCAGTAGGCCGAGCCTCCAGTGGCTCAAAGTTGCCATTCGAAGCATGTCCCTTTGAGGCAGTCCACGTGGCTCTGGGCAGACAACTTCATTGTCGTTTTTACTGCCAGCCACTTTCTGAATTCCTTTACGCAGTGAATTTCTGATGTTTACGGAGACAGAGACCACTTGTGGAGCTGTGGTCATTTTTGATGAAATTAAGTAATTCTGAAGCTGATTGTCAGTGTCAGTCTGTGGATTTAGCTTGTCAGGAGTAGCTCTCTGCTGAGCTTCCAGTAACTTTGTTTGCCACTCCTGCTTTCTTTTCAAGATCATTTGCTCTTCCTCCAATATCTGTTGTTGTAGCAACTCCATTTTACTTTTTACCAAATCTTTTGTATCACCAGCTATTTCTGCATTTGTGTGTACAATACTTTCAAGTTTACTTTCCAGTACCTTACTGAAGTCCTCAGTAGACATAAATTCCTCCCTGCCAGTTCATCCTCCTGGATCTCCATCATATTCACTGCATCTTTTACAGACTCTTGGGTGGTGAGGACAGTGGAGGAGGACCACTCCACTGCCTCTGCAGTGTCCATACTCTCCATTGTCTCCTGCATAGTGGCCATCTTGAAAAGACAGTCAGAGGTTCCCCTACTGGTGAGTAGGGGAATTGTATTTGAAAAATTGGACTTCATTACAATCAAAAACAATAAAAGACATTTAAGGCAATTAACTTATTACAGAACTAATACAATGTTGATATTTTTCAATAGCCCATATTACGTTCAGTTACAAAATATAACAGAGTTTATCTTTTTCCAAAAAAAATAAGACATGTCGTATATATTACGTGAACCATTTCCCACAGTTTATCCACAAATGCCTTGTCTTCTCTAGCAAGACGCGTTTCCTATCCATTTCTTGAATCTGTATTAAGGCATGCTTTATGCTAGGTCATAGCTCTGTGTGGGTAACCATCTTTTGCTGTAGAGAAGCATACAACGAGCGTATGACATAAAATATCTAATTACAACAAACGCTATATACACTATATCTTTATGATATTTAGCACAAAGGGCATCTTCAGGTGCAAACATAAACCTAGGATTATATAACCTAATGGCTCTTCCCAAATTTGGGACAGAAAGCTCCAAAAGGCGTGGGCATAAAGGCATTCCAGAAACAAATGTTGCTGAGTTTCTAAGATGTTACTACACCCTTCTCTCGGACAGTATATTTCTGAGATTTGTTTGTGCTTACTGTTAGCTTTTACCTCAAGTCATTCATAGTTGCTTAGCCAAATGCAGACTCAAGCGTATGTTGGGATTCTAGGATTTGATAACTGTTTAAGCACATATGGGGTGTCAGCATCCCAACAATAGGGAACTATAACTTTAGCATGTCACTCAGCCTGCAATATCTCTGCCTGCATTGATTTCCTATTTAGTGTCAAGAATTGGGAGAACCCCCATTTAAGCACATTCCTGATACTTTCCTTTCCATATTTGAGCATACTCTTAACTTGTGCCAAAGCCCTAGGTTTTTTTTCCCCTCCCAAGAGGGTAAGGCCATATGAACCCAGTGCATAACCAGGTCTTTTCAAACTACAAACCCAGGCCTTGAAGCACAGCCTATATTATAATCCAAAAAAATACTAAAGTATTCCAACACCACCTTTAGTAATGGGAAGGTATGTAAGCTCTCTTTTCACAGGATTAAGCTGAGAGCCCCAAAATGTCTGAAAGAAAATACCATACAGTTCCATTATTGTTTCTGAGGGGGAAGGGAAAATATAACTGAGATATAGAAAACATGGGAGAAGTAAATTTTTAATTAACATGACTCTGCTCTTTTTTAAAAGCAAGCATCCTTTCCAACTCTTAACTAAGTTACTAGCTTTGTTTAGTTTGCTGATCCAGTTTCTTCTAGCAATATCACCTGGCCCGAACTCCAGACCTAGGATGGGAATAGGGGAGTCAGAAATTGTCACTCCCGCAATTTGGCCAGCAGGGGGAAGGGCTGTTTTACCCATGGTAACCCCTTTACAGTTGTTAATATTTATCTGTGACCTAGAGAAAGTTGCGAATTGTGTCAGAACTGAAGATAAGGCTTCTTCTTTATAACAGGGGGAAAGGATTAGCACCAGATCATCAGCATAGGCCAAAATGTTAACGGGGGGGAAATGAGGGAAAATAGCTATTCCTTCTAGTTCTTCTTGCCCCAGAATCATGTGAATCAAGATATCAGTACCAAATGAATATAAAATAGGGCTCAGTGGACAGCCTTGCTTAACACCTCTACGAATTTTGACTTTTCTCCCAAACTACCCATTAACATTAGGCAATAAGAAGGAATCCTGATATAAACCTCTTAACCAATAAACAAACTGTTCAGGGATACCAAAGGCCCGTAATGCTGAAAAAAATGGTGTGATATCTTATCAATGGCCTTTTCTTGATCTCACCCTAAGACATAACCTTGCACATTTTCACTATCCACTCTATAAAAAAGTTCCCACAGAATCATTAAATTGTCTTGCTGACTCTTCCCTTTGATTGCACAGATTTGATATGGGCTAACTAGTTATTGAGACACTTTTGTTACTCTTGACAATAAAATTTTACTTAAGATTTTAAAGTCTGTATTTTGTAAACTAAGAGGGCGCCAGTTACTAATATGCTCCCTTATCCCTTTTTTATAGATGAGAACTAAGACAGCTTCTAACATGGAAGCAGTATACTTAGAATTTTGTAGGCAATGATTGTAAAGTAAAACTAATACCGGTGAGAGCTTGGTTTTAAAGGTTTTATAAAAGCCTCAAGTATTGGTTGATATTTCTAATGCTAACACATTTAAAAACCATTTTGACAACTGGGCGAAGTCTAATCAGGCATCTTTATATTAGCCCACAGGTGTGGGGGAAAGAATCCAGATGGGCTGCGGCCTTCTTTTCTTTCCATGTTAAACCTAGTAAACCTAGTAATACCATCTGAACCTGGCACTGTATGAGTAGGAAAGTGAAGAAATAGCCCCTTCCACCTCCTCAGTGGTAATGTCTTTAATCATCTCTAAACTATCAGACTCCGACACCTGAGGTAGGTCAAGAGTCCTAAATGCATCATGCATATTACCTTGCAGAGGGGAGTTTCCAAAAAGATTAAAAATATGACTTTCTACAATTTCTAATAACTCATTAGGGGAACTGACATTGCAAGGATCTAGGGAATTTTTCTGAACTTGTGTCCCAAACCTGCTTTCCTGCTGAAGAGATTTTTCTCTATTGTATTGTAATTCCTTCATTTGTTGTTTAATAAGTCTAATCTGCTCACTGTAATCATGTCTTGTGATTTCTGAAAAAGAAATGAGTTTTTGCAGGAGATGGTGTAATTTTAAGTACTGTACATACTCATTTTGGACTTTAAATTGTCCTCTTTTCTGAAAGAGAAGACGCCATTTTTTTGTGTCCTCCCACCATTCCTGAATATCAGAATACAGCACTGCCACTGAAAGCCTTGCAGCCCACTCTTGTTTCCATAGTTTTTTTAAATTTTTTCATCCTCCAGAACTGATTCATATAACCTCCAAATGTTTTTCTTACATCGGGGAGAAATCCCCCAAGAAATCTTTGTTTTCAGAGCTAAATGATCAGAGACGGCACTCAGAACAGTATGAATCTGATCTATTTGTAAAATTTCAGAGAGAAATATAAAATCAATCCGTGTTTTAAGGGAACCTTTATGGAACGTGTAGCCCTCAGTGGGTTGCAATTGTCTATATGAATCCACCAGGCCAGCTGTTCTAGTTATCTGAGCTAAGACTAAGGAGTCACTAAACATTTTATCAGTTTGGAGTCACCTGTCAGATTTAGAGAGCCCGCAATTAAAATGCCCTATCCACAAAACCAAACGAGATGAATGCAGAAAGGGTTAGATTTCTTTAAATAAAGCGGCATGTAGTGCTTTTGTTTGAGGGGCATAGGAAGTAATTATTCTAAATCTCTCAGAGCCATAAGTAATGTCTAGAAGGAGAGCTCTACCAGGCTGAATATCCACCAATCTAGCAACACTAAATTGGGGGGTTTGCAAATAAAATACCTACCCTGTCGCAGGTGTCCACACCGGTAGACCAAAAGACAGGGCTCAAATCCCATTCCCTGGTAGACAATTACAGATCAAGTAGAGTTTTGATGTGAGTGTCTTGAAGACAAATAATGTCACTTTTTAGTTCTTTTAGGGAGAGCATAGCACCAATTCATTTTTTTCTCACTTTTGATACTATTAGTATTTATTGTGCTGATGGTTATGCTCCCCATAGGTAAATTCCTATTTAGAAGTACTTACACTTATGGCTGTGGGGGGAGAACAGCAACATATTTCAAGGAGTTTTAGATGCATGCCTCAGTATGGTTCTTTTAGCTACATACCTCTCATCCCTGCACTCAGTATCAGTGGCAGATGTTACAGAGGACGGGTTTGCACTATCTTCATCTGAATCCCTATCAGTGGACTCTGAGTGTAGTACAGAAAATGCATTCCCTTTTTTCCATTCCTGTACATGGGAATCCAGCTGAATTTCAGTCTCTCTATTTTTAAGCGGAACCGCTTTCCCATGTCTGGACCTTGTTTTTTACTACCACTGGGGTGAAAGGAGGATCTTTATATCTTGGGGGGGGGGCATATCAGTTTGTACAACCATAGCCCGTTCTGGCTGCATTATCTTGTCAGAAGAAGTAGGGAGGTTAATAGAGCATTGCTGGATTTCCAGAAGCATAGGGACAGGGTTGGCCTGGGTAGGAGGGCTTTCTAAAATAACTACAGTATCCTGCTTCTTAGCATTTTGCTCTGCAATTCGTTTGGCCTCTAAATGTTGTGCTTGGTTAATAAGGCCTTCTGGGGGGGGCAGTCATCCCTATTGTGGGAGGCCCAAGGACATCTCTCATATGCATGTACTGTTTGTTCGCATAAGTTGCCTTTAAACAGGTTCGGACAGGCAGAGGCTAGATGTCCAAACTCTAGGCAGTGATTACATTGAACAGTGTCACAGGCATTGCTCAAATGAGCTCTGGATCCACATTTAAAACAAGACCTGGGTTGGCCATTCTCAGATATAGACCCCCGATCCTTACCTAAAAAAAAAAGGGAACTAGGTAAATGTGCAGGTCCAGCATCAGTAGAGAACAGTTTTACTTTAATCCTCTTACTCCTATCCTAAATTTGTTCATAATCTAATGTGGGGGTAGGCCTGCCCAAGAGCTCACAATGTTGTTTTAGCCAAAACATGATATCTTGTACATGCACTCCCTCATTCTTAAACATTATGGTAATAATTTTAACTAAAGGCTTTGTGAGAGGGACTGCATGGAAGGGGATCCAAACAGGGGAGTTCTTTAAGCTCTGATGTTGGGCCCAAAAATGATCCAAGTTAGAAACACTTTTAAAGCTCATGTCAAAATTTCAATTTCCTAAGCTTATAAGGGCAAACATTTCAGAGAAAAAGAAGTGCATCGATTGTTTCAACAGGGTCTTTGCAATATATATTCGATCAGGTAGGGATTGTAAACCCCCTTTGAAAAGAAGCCTAATGGCATTACATCTGGTGGAAGTTCTCCTTTAATGGAAAACATGTCTGAAAGCTTAAAAGGGGGGTCCGAGTTTGATTTGATAGGGGGAACATGGTTCTGCCCAGGGAGAGTATTATCACTGTTAACTCCTATCTGTACACTAACATTCTCCTGACTCAGTACAGTATCTATAGGGGGGAACAACATTTTGAGTAGTATCATTTTCCTTAGAAACATTATTTAAAACAATATCAGAAACATTGTCAGGTAGCTTAGTGTCAGTATCAACATTATTATCCCGGGGTTTGGTGGAGCTCTTATCAATATCAATGCTGGTGGCCACTGTAGGAGATGTTTTTGTAGCAGTTGTTGAAAAGAGGGATCTTCAGTGTCTGGAATCCATTGGCCAGTAGGCCCAACAGCCCAGCCTGTATTTTCTAAGGCTGTTTGCGGGGACCATTCATCAAAATCTGCATTTTAATCTGATTGCGTTCTTGCCCGTGCTTTAGCTTTAGCTCTGTCGGCAAAGGAGAAGGTAGGACCATCCTGAGCATTCTGTTCTGAAGCCGAGATGTCCTTATGCCTGGCTAAAATTCGAGCTTGCTTTCCCAGTCCCAAAT
Organism: Neoceratodus forsteri; assembly: GCA_016271365.2. Classification (NCBI taxonomy): domain Eukaryota; kingdom Metazoa; phylum Chordata; order Ceratodontiformes; family Ceratodontidae; genus Neoceratodus; species Neoceratodus forsteri. Next base: position 50,997,036 of record CM028137.1, read on the forward strand.
GTCTTTTAAGTTGTCTTTTATGTGTTTCAGTATTACATGCGATGTCAGGCTGTGGGCACAAAGACTCAGCATCTTTTTTACTGCCAGCCTGACCCGTCGTGTTTTCCAGAGGAGCATCCTGCACTGCAGCCTTAAGCATTTTTTTGCCCTGCATTTCCAAACTGTGATTCATCTCATTTCTGTCAGGGAGCTCAGCTGACTTATCAAAGGAGCTAGTCAGTGCTGCAAGTGCTTCATCCAGTTCCCAAAGTTTTGAGAGCTGTTTCTCTTGTTCATCTTCCAAATCAAGAATTGTAATACCATATTTTGCAAGACTTTTCAGTTGACTCTGCAGTACACCACACATTTCTCTGTCTTCTAGGTCAGTAGTCATCTCAATCTCAGTAAATTTGGCAACCACTAAATCTGCTTCGGCAGCCTCTTGAGACAAAAGAACAGGGGAGGAGGCTGTCTCCCCTGCCCTTGTGACTGTTTTCTATGGTTTCTACTGAGAAGTGGCCATTCTAAGGTACATGGCCAAGGGTTACCCCTACAGATGAACAGGGGAATTATTTATTAAGACAACCACAACATCAAAGCAAAAAACAGTATAATCATACAGAAAACAGAAAAGAAACACATCTTATCTCATATTACAGACAAAAAAACATAATTAGTGAAAAACCCAAGGTATTTCATCATATGTACAAATATTTGCAAAGGAGAACTCATAAAAAAGGAAAAAAAGAACACAGAGAAAACATAGGATGACCAAAGAGAAAATTCTTATATCAAATCCTTGAATCTTATGCCTATACCATTGTATGGACCCCCTTCTTTCTCTTTTAATGTTTTAAATCCATGTTGCATTCCTTCACCTACAGTGATAATTACTAGGTTCTAAGTATGCCTGTTCTTTTTCTTTCTATATAATAATTGCTCATTCAATCTGCTTAATTAAAACTATTGTTGGTGTGTTAACATGTTGTAAAGAAAACCTGCATCTTGCCTGCCACAAATAATATGTAATACAAGCAAATATCAAGTTTAAAGTACTGTGGTGGTATTGTGGAACTAAACCAGTATAATCACCTAAAACGAGACATCCATAAGTTACATGCTGTACTGGCCTCCACTGCCATCTGGTGGCTAAATCTGCCCAAAATAATTTGGTATATGTACAAAAAAGGAAAAAAAATGTTCCATAGTTTCCTCTAATCCTAAACATTCTGATCTAATACATTGTCTTTCAGACACTCGTTTATGCTTAAGATTTCCCTTCTCCCCTAATTTTCCGTGGCAGCTTAACCATAACACATCCCACATTGCTACCGGAATTCTTCTATCTGTCAATATTTTAAGTGCATTTCCCAATTTTGTAGGTACACATTTTGGGAAATCTACTTGTACTGCAAAATTTTGCTCCATTATCCTTATATAGAGTGATTTTCTTTGTAAGCTCTGTACCTGTGACTTTGTCACTTTCAATAGTTTTAATTGTTTTATAGCTGAAATAGCAAACTCTGGTATCTGTATAGCAGTAGTAAGTCTAGGAACCTCTGTCTCCCACTTTCTCAAAAAGGGCTGGAATAAAGCTATTGACCAGTCTTCCCAGGGGTGTTTCTCCCTCCCAGTTTCCCCCCCAAAATTTAAATGTAAAAAGAAAGTAAGATAAAAAAAAATTAGGGCTGAATCATTCCCAAACTTCCTTGTGTAAGTTTCAAATAAATGTAAACCCTTTTCACAGGATTCAAGCAACTTCCCCGTATCATCTGAAAAAAGCAGCTCAATACCCTTGTTTCAAAGATTACAGGAATGGGAAAATAGAGCTAATATACAAGAAAGTTGTTAACATAAACATTATAATAATCAGGACTCTCTTCTGTTTTGACAGGAACCATGATTTCCATTGATTTACTTTTCTTTCCCTTATTTCTATTTTCTCCTCCCAGTTTATAATAGTTAAATCACCATTGCCAAAGTGGCAACCCAAGATGTTAATGGTTGTGTTGGATATTTGCATCTGACCTATGGTGGAGCAAAAAGGACCTTCACCCAAATACGTTCCCGTGCTTTTACTATAATTAACTTCTGCCCCAGCAAGTCTGGCATATAAATTCAATACCTGTATAGTTTTTTAAACCGATTCCTTAGTTTTTATAGTTAAACAGATATCATTTGTGTAGACAGCATTTTTGGGGTGCTATTGCAACTGATGGTGTAATTCCCCAAATGTCACTGTCCTGTATTATCATCCAAATTACTGGGTCCAACACAAAAGTATATAGCAGAGGACTCAGTGGACATCCCTGTCTTACCCCTCCCATTTACTGTATAAGCCCTTCCCAGCCAGTCCATTTACTGTGGGGTACATTAAAGCCCCCGATACAAAATCTTTATCCACATCTTGAATTCTTTTGGGACCCCAAATTTCTCTAAAACCATATGTAAGAAATCATGAGATACTTTGTCAAAAGTTTTGGTTTGATCCAAGGCTATCAGGTATCCGGAGATTTTTGTTCCAAATTCACAGACATCTCTTATAGGTATAGAACAGGACTGCACAGGATTAATCACTGATGGAGCTATTTTCTGTAGTCTATGACACAGTACGGTTGCTAACATTTTGTAATCAGTATTTAGGAGACAGATTGGTCTCCAATCTCCTAAATCCTGTCTCTGGCCCTTTTTGTGCAAAAAAATAATAATGGCAGCATAAAACTGTTTGACAGTATTACCTATATCGAGTATTTCGTTATATACATTACACAGGATTTTGCGTAAATCCTCTGACAAATGCCTATAAAATTCATTTGTAAGGCCATCTTCCCTAGGTGAAACCCCCAATTTCAATGAAGATATGGCTTTCCTGACCTCTTCTATAGTGATGGGGTGCTTGAGTTCAGCAGCCTGTTTGTAATTCCTGGTGGGTCAAAGGTTATGACATCTTCCCAATCTACCTCTGGATTGAATGTATTTCCATGTTGTGTGTTTAAAAACTTATGAACAATTTCTAACATGTCAACGTCAGTCTGTTTTAACTGTCCTGTCTCATCCCATAATCCTTCCATTAGTTTTTTTTTCTAGAGTCTGTTTGCAGGCCAACAAAGGGTCAGAAGAGGGTGCTTTCTGTAAACCAAATTGCATTTCTGCCTGCAAGAAAACCACCCTATCATACTGGCATTGTTTCATTTTGATTTTAATGACTTCCATTTGGTCTTGAATTCTATTATCAGAAGCATTTGATTGTGACATTAAATGGTAATATTGATTTCTATATCCCAAGTATTTCAGATAATCATCAGTGCTTTTAGTTTTCCCTAGAGACAAAAAACTGTTTAATTTCTTTTTTTGTGAATTCCCACCATTAGACCCAGTCATCATACATCTCAGCTACTGAATTTCTCATAGTTAACACATGTAAGACTTTATTTTTTATGTCTGGTTGATCTAACAGGGTAGAACTAAGTTTCCATCTGCTGGTGACTGTGGGAAACTTAGGTGGGGCTGAGAAAAGGCTTATCTTGCAAATTAAAGCCATATGATCTGAAATTTCACATAACTGTAAAACAAAACTATTCAGAATCAGAAATTTTGAGAGGAAAAAATAATCTATACGGGAAGAATATATGCTTCTCTTATAAGCAGCCCCTTCATTTTTATGGAGCTCCCTATATGCATCCTTTAAAGTAGATCTTCTAATTATTTCCTGTAATGCAGGTGTATCACAGTATGTTTTTCTCTGTACCTGATCCTGGATTTTAAGGTCCAAACTACAATTAAAATCCACTCCCTATATAATGTGTTTTTTTGTAAAAAGAAAAGATTTTATTACATTAAACAAATCTATATGTGAAGTTTTACCTGTGGTGCATATGTATTTCTTTAACATAAAGAAAACCTTTGATAAATACAATCCACTAGTAACACCCTCATGGGCAATAAATCCACAAACCATAAAACTTGAACTTGTTTATGATCAAATAGAATTCCTAAGCCATCAGATTTATCTGTACCATAAGACCAGAATGAAGGGCCCCCCATCCAGTTGTTTTTTGCTTGGACCACATCCTGCAAGGTATTAAACCTAGTCTCTTGCAAAAATATAATATCTGCTCCTAAACACCTACAAAAATTTAAACATGCTAATCTCTTTTTATAGTGTTTAATGCTGCAGTCATTCAAAGAGACTTGGTTTAAAGTTGCCATACTGATTTACTGTTTATCTTTTTTTCTTTTCCCTTCCTTTTTTTCTTGGTGCCCAAAACTACTGTACCCCCATCCTCCTCGAATTCCATTTCAGAGATAGCACCTGACTTTGATGAGACATCTGACTCTGAACCCCCTTCTTGATCTTGTAAAATCTGAAAAGTGTTATGTACTGCAATGGCAGTGGGGAGGTTTTTTGTTTACTGGTTGCTCTGGTAATCCTTTTAGGGGGTTGAAAATCCACTGTTGGGGGGCATTGCATTGATTTCTACATTGCTATTCATATTGCCTGATATTCCTGTTTGTGTAAGAACCTGTGTACCATCAGTTGGTTGTTCTGCAGTAGGCCTAGTATCTGGATTGGTCTGCTCAGGTTCAGGATTAGGAGCAGTAGGTCCTGTTTGGGGTGTGTCCTGGTTAGAAAAATGTGGCCTATACCTGTCCTGTGCTCGACTGATTAAATCCTACTTGTCTAACCCTCCCTGCTTATTCTGACCATCCCAGGGGCACTGATGATATGCATGCCCCTGTTCGTCACATAAATTACAGCAAAAAATATTCCTACAAGTCCCGCTATCGTGGTCAAACTCCTCACATAAGGCACACTTTATTTTTTCACAAACTCTACAAAGGTGCCTTCTGCTGCCACACTTGTAGCATGCTTTGGTCTGTCCTGGGTAGAAACATACCCCTCTGTCTTTCCCTAAAAAGAAGCTATTTGGTATATGTAATACCTCATTGCCCATTATGTGTAGTTTAACTTTGAACCTCCAGCTACCTGTCCAAATACCTTCTTCATCAATTATGGCTTCTGGAGGCCACAACACATTACATTTTTGCTCAAGCCAAAATTATATGTCCCCCGCATTTACCCCTTCATTGTGGAACATAATGTTTACAGTCTTAAATAGAGGTTTTCTAAGAGGGATTTCCCAAAATGGAACCCACAGAGGCATCGATTTGCAAGATTCATATTTATGCCAAAATTTGTCCAGGCTACAAAAAGTTTTGAAACTTATATTGAAAGTATCTTCACCCCTGTTGTTGATTAGGGAGTATATTTCAGAGGTTTGAAAGTTCATTGACTCCTTCAGTAGTTTATGAGCTTCACAAACACTGTCCAGATGCTCTTGTAGTCCACCTCTATAGCGTAGGTGGACTACATTGAGAGTAGAGAAATTTTTTATTCAAGATTTTCAAACAAAAAATACAGAAAAGTATTACAGCATATGAAATCATAAGAAAAGAAACAAAAAACAGAAATAAATTTGTCAGCATACAGGGATGTCAAAAGCAAAACAAAAAATCAGCACCCAACACCCCCCCCCCCACTAAAAGAGTAGGGGAATTTTTTTATTCAAGATTTTCAAACAAAAAAATACAGAAAAGTATTACAGCATACAAAATTAAAATGAAAAGAAAACAAACCCCAGAAATAAATATTGCAGTATACAAGAATGTCAAAATCAAAACAAAAAAATATCATAATCCAACAGACCCCCCCCCCAACTAAAAGAGTAGAGGATTTTTTTATATAAGAATTGCAAACAAAAATACAGAAATGTATTACAACATATAAAATCTTAATGAGAAAAAAAATCCCCATCCAACATGTTCAGAATTAGCAAACAAAAATACAGAAAAGTAGTACATCATACAAACTGAAAAGTGCCAGTGAAATTTAACAACTGAACAACATATCATGAAAAAAAATAAAGTAATAGGAACATCGGAGTCCATTACCCACAGAAAATTCCACCATGCCTGAAAAATCCAGGTAGCAGGACAATTTTTCACATCATGGTGAAAGAGCAGTTTAATATTCCAAGTAATTTTTTCAACCAGGTCGGAAAGTGTTATTGATTTTTGTTGCAGGGTAAAACAGCAGCGAGAATTCCAAATATACCACTTAACTACCATAAGGATAACCTGCAATGTGGAGGTATCCCAAGCCTGCCAAGAGGATTCAAAATAACCATACAGCAAAACTTCTAAGCATATAGTGTGAAAAGGGGACATTTTCCATGTGTTTGCCAAAATGGACCAAAAATGTATTATATAAGAGCAGGAAAAAAATAAATGATATGTTGTTTCCAGTTGATTGGCACATAATGCCCTAGAACAATACCTTTCAGAAAGCTGTTTATGCCTCTGGTGTTCCTTAACATTCATATAATTATGGCAACTGAGCCAATGAAAGTCTCACATTTTCTCAGGGATTTTAGGGTTATTTAAAAACTGAAGTAAAGCTGGTGTCAAAACGGGAGGACAGGAAGGGAAAGAAATCAGCTCTCTGAATGTAGTAGAAATGATTTGCTTATACAAAAATTTCCTGTGTTGACCAGGTACCATAGCAACTGTCAATTTCCAACTCTTAAGTTTGAGAAAAACATCTCTAATGCATGAAGAACAGACATTAGAGTAACAAAGCACCTGGAAGGAGGTCTTTGCCCATTGTGACAGCCAAGGACTACAAGTCAAGACATATAAAGGGATCCAAGCCCTGTTGACGTTAGTCAAACACGGCGAATATTGACAACGATATGGAGCACATAGAAAAAAAACACAGGGTTAACCATTCTCAGGCCACCCTGAGATTTCGATAAATACAAAATATTTCTCTTGAAAGGATTTAATCTGCTGCCCCACACTGCCTGAAAAAACACACTAAGCAAAGAAACTTCCAAAGAATGAAGGGGGGGGGACAACCAGCAAATATGTATAAAAAGTAGCAAAAGAAACGTTTTAACAAGGAAAACGCATTTCAGCTTACCCATATGCCAAGAGTTCCATTGTCTAACCATCTGTTGAGCTTGGAAAAGTTTAGAAGTCCAATTTAAAATGTCTAAATCTTGGTACCCAAATTGGACACCTAAAATGGTGATAGATGCTTGGGACAAGGAAATCCCTGCAACTGAAGTAAGGGGGAATTGAGGTCTGCCAAATTGACATCCTACACATTTGGACATATTGAGGGAAGTACCTGATAAGGAACCTAAAGATTGATAAATAGTCATTGCCTGAGAAGCAGAGATTGTGTCACCTACTAACACAGAAAGATCATCCGCATAAGCTAATGCACTATAAGGGACAGTATAAGTGTCCACCCAGACATGAGTCAGTGAAGGTGCAGAGTTCAAAGCCCACAGGAGTGGGTCAATACTAAAAACATAAAGGAGGAGACTAAGAGAGCAATCTTGTCTAACACAATGTTTCACAGGAGTCATAGGGCCCACCCAACCATTAATAAGTGGGGATACTGTAGCTATGGCATAAAGAGATTTTAACCAAGAAATGAAAGAGTCCAGTATACCATACTTTGAGAGCACTGTCCATAAATAGTCATGTCCAATAGTGTCAAAAGCTTGCTTCTGATCCAAAGATAGCAAGAACCCTGACAATCCCTTGGTGTTGTCTTGTTCAATAAGTTCATGTAGAAGGAGAAGATGATCACTCATCTTCCTCTCAGGTATAGAACAGGTCTGAGTGGGGGAAATAAAATGGATATCCACCTGCAACAGTCTAGTGTGTAGAATTTTGGCAATAATTTTAAAATCAGTATTTAAAAGACTAATCAGTCTCAATTTGTTAAATCAGTTTTATCACCTTTTTTGTAGAAGAAGACTAAGAGACCTCGAGCCATGTCCAAAGGAACTGAAGCTGTGTTCAACAAAAAGGTGAAAACTACAGCCAATTCCTGGGACAGCAATGGCCCAAGAAGCTTATACAGCTCTGAAGTGAACCCATCCAAGCCTGGAACTTTATTATTGGGCAAGGACTGTATTGTATGTTCTACTTCTGCAACTGAAATATCAGCTGTTAGTTCTGTCATTAGGAAGGCAGGACAAACAGGGACAAAAAAAGGAGACAGTAATGTATCAAAATCAGTAGCAGAGCTAGAATGATGAGAAAAAAGAGAAGAAACATGTTGAGTCACTATACTGAAGACGTTCTGCCTATCAGTACATACACACCCATCCGAGTCTGTGAGACAGTCCATCACCTCACGTTTAACAGTATTTGAGCAATGTAAATAAGGGCACAGCACTGCTGCCTTCCCCTTCATCCCAAATATTTGATGTGTCTTTAAAGTTTCTGCCTGTTTTAAATGAAAGGCTTGCATGTCCGACTGAAGTAAATGAATGTGTTCCTTAAAATCATGAGTAGTAGTTCTGGACAAGGACTGCAGTTTTTGCAAGTGTTTTCATTGATGAAGATACTGAAAATAAATAGTGTAATGAAACTGTTTACTGTTTGATTACAACAGCTTTCTCAAATCCAGCTTGACATCTGTCCACCGGAGGGCCGGAGAGTCAAACAGATCAAAAAATAGAACATTTTTGTGGTACAAAATATTTAAGATTTTGTATTAGAATGGCTCAGGATAGATGGGAGGAATTAAACTTCCAATACCCAGGACCCTGAGAAAATGTAAGAGTGGACCCCAAACAAAGATGCAATAATTTATTGTCTGAAAATTTTATTTCTACAGCCTTTATGGAAGAAGCAGGCAAAAATGTGGAAATTAAAAAAAAATCTATTCGAGTAGCCAAAGATCCCTTCTGAAATGTTGGATGAACAGTATGCTGAGTAGTGAAATAAGCATCCTTCAAATGAGACGTGGAAACAATTTGCTTCAAAGCAGACATATCACAATAAATTTTTTTGTAGCAGATCGAGCACCTTTGTCATGTTTATCAAGGGGACAATTAAAATCTCCCCCAGAATGATTGCCTGAGAAGACAATAAATAAGGTTGAATGGCTTGAAATAGAGTAACTCTATCAGCCTTGATTTGTGGTGCATAAACATTAATAAATTTGTAATAAAGGTTAGCAATTTTAGTATCAAGTATCAAAACACATCCTGGAATCAAGTCAATCAATTTGATAAGATGCATTTGTAAACTTTTAAATTTAAACAAAATCCCTACCCCAGAGCAGGTATCCAGCCCAATAGACCAGTAAGAAGGCCCTGCATACCATTGCTTTGTAGCTTGTCCCAATTCTGCAACTGTGTGCAGCCTAGTATCCTGTAAAAAGATAACCTGGATGGAACTAGACAGAAAAAAGGATAAAGGTACACACTTCTTTTTATGACTCTTAATACTGTTCACATTCAGTGAACCTAAGAGTAGGGAGGACATTCAAAAGGAGAAGAAAAAAACACAAAACAAATCAAAGGGTATACTCAAGGGCGTTTTCTCCTAGTCCTCTGAGATCTTTGGAGAGTAACAACAGGGGGAGCATGGGTTTCCGCGTCTGAATGGAGATCCACCTGGGAAGACCACAGGGAGGAACTCTCTGAGTCAGCGTCAGAAAGACCAGAGGGTTGCAAGACCTCATACTTGTTACTTAAAGGAAACTCTGAAGTTTTTGATACTTTGAGGTAAGGTTATTCAGCCCTCTGGGATCTCTTAGAGGACCGTATACTAACCTGGGGGGGCATACCCATGAAGGAAGATTCTTCCAAAATGTGTTCTGTAGACGGGAGCTGGACAACACCAGAAAAGGGTAGCTGAGGGGATGGTCCAGTAGTATAGGCAACACTGCTGCGGCAGAAACTTCTAAAGGAGAGGGTACCACAGGAATCTCAGGCAGCCTTGGCGGGGGGAGAGCTGAGTTCTTTGAGCCACTGCTATCAGCAACCTCTGTTCCTCCACATCAGAGAGTCTGACTGATTGTGAGCAGCCCAGGTACAACTCTGAAAAGTATGACCCACTGAGTCACAGAAATTGCACTTGGGTTCATTGAGACAATTGCCACTGGTGTGTCCCAATTCCTGGCAAAGGTTACATTTAACCTGGTCACACAGGCTGCTTAAGTGAGTACAGGAGCCACATTTATAGCATACCTTAGGTTGACCTGCATAGAACAGGACACCTCAATCTCGGCCCCCCCCAAAAAAAAAAACAATTTGGAAGATTATTAAGACCAGTATCTGTAGCATGAAGCATTACACGTACCTTCCGCCCCCAGTCCATATATGCTCATCATCGAAAATAGCCTCCGGGGAACCCAAAACAGAACACCTTTGCTTCAACCAATAAATCAAGTCAGAGACACTAACCCCTTTGTTTTGAAATAGAATGGTAACAGTTTTATATTCAGACCTAGTAAGGGGAATAGCTTCAAAAGGAGCCCAGAAAGGAGAGCTCTTCAAAGCAGTAAATTGAGCCCAAAACCTCTGCAGCCCTAAATTTAACTTAAAACTGACATCAAATGTGGATTCCCTGGACACATGAATAAGGGCGTAGATTCCATTAGCGAAAAATTTAATGGAGCCCTTCAATAGGGTTTTAGCTACAAACCTTCTATCAGGAAACTCAGATAAACCCCCTTTATATAAAAGTCTAACAGCATTATGACGTTCAGCTAGGTAAATGGGTTGATGAAAAAGTGAAGCATATGGTTTCTGAGTAGTGTTCCTTGGTAAATTCAGTGGTGCATCAGGAGGTTTCATCGGGTATTTGAAGTGGAAGGTACAGGTGAGACTGGCTGTGGAAGATCAGGAGGGTTCAAAACAAGAACAGGACTGCTAGAAAGTTGAAGTTCTGAGGAGAGGTGTAAGGGTGATTGAGTTCCAGGTTTAGAACAGGCAGAAGGAAGCTGCGGAGTAGGAGCGAGAATGGGAAGAGTAACAGGCATGTCCACTGTCCGAGATGAAGCAGGTGAAGGAGCTATCGGAGTGGGACCAGAGACCCAGTGACCTGAAGCGGAGTGTATCCAATCAGCCGCTAAACGTGTGGCCGAGATGTCTTCAGAAGACCGAACTGGAGAAGCAGGGAGGGAGCAGTCTTTATTTGAGAGTCCTAATCTTGAATCCAGTCCTGGTGTTCCTTCGAACTCTGACAAAGGGTGTAGCAACTCACCAGTTGGAGACTGAAGCACAGGCAAAGGTTCAGAATGAGGGGATCCCATAGAAACAGCAACAGGATTCTCAACTACTGCAGAATGCAACACAACAGGTATGTCCTTATTACTTGGCAAATTGCAAGGTTCTATAGTAACAGCAACAGTCTTCTGTGCCAAAAGCAAAGCATTTTGCAGTTCCTGACATCGAAGCGCATAAGCTCCTCTTCAGCTCGCAGTTGTAGTGCAATAGAGCGAATCTCAGGAGAGACTTCTGAAACAACAGTAGTAGCCTTAGAACCTTCATTCAGAACAGGATTCAAAACAGATGTAGCAGGAGAAACTTCTATGGGGACAAAATCTGTAACAGGCAGAGATGTAGCATCCTTTCCAGTAGGCAAAGCTGTACAAGACACAGTCTCTAAATGAGGAGAAGCAGGGGAAGAGACCAGTCCACCTGCCTCAGAAGCATCCATGAGCTCCTCCACCACCTCAGCAGCCACCATCTTGGTCAGAAACCAAGATGACAAGGGTTCCCCCACAGGAGAGTACAGGAATTTCCCCGGTGTTATGGCCAATGTCTCACTGTCAATAAGTTTGGCAGTGTGTGGAGGTACCCTCAGGAGTAAGGCACATGAATGCCACCAGCTTGTAAGCATTTAGAGGGCATTTGGTCTTGTTGTAACAGTGGCAGCCTGTTTTGTGTGCATGGTACACCAGATTATGGTTTGTTGCTAGACAACCACACAAGGTTTCCTCTACTTCATGTTAGCCAGGGTCATTCTGTCGGGGGGGGGAGCATGATCGTTCATAGCCAGGGGAGGCACAGGCTGTGTCTTATAGCCGAGACATTTTCATGTCTGTCTAGCAGCTGTATTTTATTGATTTTAACCCTGTATATCCAGTTCTTGGAGTTGGTAGTCTCCATAGTAGTGGAACTAGGAGGCATCATCACTTCCGCATTCCAGGGGATCCAAACTCCAGCTTGCTGGTGAGTATCAGCAAGAGCATAGCGGAGGCGATGTGAAGCAGAGGCAAGCTGCACATGCCTGCGTTCACAAAGGGAGGTGAGCGACTCAGGCCCTCACATTCCTTTATCTTGTAAGTTTGCTTATGTAGTTATGTATTGCCATTATCTGTCTAAATCATGGACTTTTTTAGCCATCTGAAAATTTTTTAAGATACTTTGCAGTGAGGGGTCAGTATTGAAATGTACCCATTTTATGTACTTCTTGATTATCTATCATTCATAGCAAGATCAAAATGTACGTCACAAATGCCCTGAAGTAGCTCAACTAGCAGACAGAAACAGAGAAACCTAGAAATTGTTGGCAGATAAGGCCCACTAGGCCCATCTTGTCTGCCCATAAACCCTACACTTGTTTAGTGGCCTCTGACCCTACCCAGTCAATGGCCTTTTCCCCTCCTTCCCACTTCTAGGGTTCCCTTATGCCTGTCCCAGGCATGTTTAAATCCCCCGATTGTGCTAGCTTCCACCACCTCCTCCTGTGGCTGACTATTCCATGTGTCAATCACCCTTTCTGTGAAGATGAACTTCATTACACCTTTCTCCTGCCATCTTCCAATCTCATGTCATGGCCCCTCATTCTTGTACTTCTCCTGTATTGAAAGATGTCATTCCCTTGTACCTTGTTTATGTCTTGAAGGTACTTGAAGGTTTCTATCATGTCTCCCCTCTCCCTCCTTTCCTCCAGTGAGTACATATTGAGGTCTTTAAATCTCTCCTCATATGTTTTCTGGTGGAAGCCCTGTACCATCTTTGTTACCCTTCCCAGGACCACTTCACCCTGTCAATGTCCATATGAAGATGCGGCTCCAGAATTAAACACAGTACTGCAGGTGAAGTCTCACTAGTGTTCCACACAGTGTAATCACCACCTCCCTCCTTCTACTCGTGATACCTCTGCTTATGCACCAACATGTCCTTGGCCCTACCTGCAGCCTTTGTACTCTGATTTGATAACTTTAGGTTGTCAGAAATGGTAACCACCAGATCTCTTTATTCATTGGTGACCATCAGCAACACCCCCATCCCATTCTGTAGCTCTCTTCAGAGTTTCAACATCCCAGGTGCATTATGTTGCACTTTGTAGAACTGAACCTAAGTTGACACGATTCAGATCATTTTTCCTGCTTCCCTAGGAACCTTCTAATTTTCTTCTCCCCATACAGAGTATTCACACAGTTACATATCTTGGTGTCATCTGCAAAGAGGCAGACCTTCCCCTCCAGCCCTTCTGCTATGTCACTAATGAAGACATTGAACCGGACTGGCCCAAGCACTGATTCCTGAAGTATCCCACTGGTCACCTTCCTCTCCCAGGATTGGATCCCATTTACCATCACCCTCTGCCTCCTGTACATTAACCAGTTTGCAACCCAGCTAACCACCTTGAAGCCCATTCCCAGACTGCCCATCTTGTTAACCAGCCATTTATGTGGGATAGTGTTGAAGGTCTTGCAGAAATCAAGGTAGACAATGTCCAGTGCTCCCCCCTGATTCACCTCCTTCATATCCTAGGCAAAAAAATCCATCAGATTTGTTTGACATGACTTCCTGCTGTGACTCCATGCTGCCATGGATCCTGGGCACTGTTGACTTCCAAGTGTCCCACTATTCTTTCTTTAAGCAGTGCCTCCATGATCTTACCCCCTACTGAGGTGAAGCTGACCGGTCTGTAGTTTCCTGCCTCCTCACTGCTACCATTTAGGTGAAGATGGACTACACGTGCCCTCCTCCAGTCCTCTTGAATCACTCCTGTGTTGAGTGACTTGGTGAACATGGTTGATAGAGGTGCTGCTAGCTCCCTTTGTAATTCTTTTAATATTCTTGGGTATGTGCCATTTAACCACATTACTTTGTCCACCTTCAGTTTTGTGAGCTCCTCCAGGACTATCTCCACTATAAATGGACTGCTGTTCACTTCTCCCCTTCGTATCTGTTGCCCAGCTGTGTTCTCTGACCCTCCACCTATTCAGTGAATATTGAACAGATGTATTTATTCAGTATTTCTGCCTTTTCAAGGTCTCCCTATATACACTCTCCCTTCATCTCCTCTGAACCTTAGAAACCCCCCGCTTTCCTTCTTTGTCTGATGTACCTATAAAATGTCATATAGAATGAAGGAACAGCAGGGAGTAAAGAGGTGGCTGCTATCTCCAGGGAAGGGGAGTAACTGCAACACAACATGCTTACATTGTTACCTGTTTACATTGGTGAAGGACGTAACTGCAACACAAAGTGCTTACCTGTTTGCACTGGTGTTTGTTCTAGAGATGTGTGTGTAGAAACAGGGGATTTTATTATGGTTGCCTCTTGCCGCCTCTTCACCCACTCCTGAGCGCACCCTACCTTTATAGATACCTGAGTCAAACAACTTCCTGCATTTCCCTAAGAGAGTACCTGAGTAGTACAACTTCCTACATACTGTATTCTTATGGAGAAACAGCCTGGTCTTCTACATAACACTACTACCAGGGGGCAGGAGAGAACAACCTGCAGACAAGAGAAGACACCAGGAAGTATACAGCTCAGAGTGAGGGAAGTGCTTTTTTTTTTCCTTTTGTTTTGTTTTGTGTAGTTGGGGGACAAACTGTGTTTCATCTGCAGCAATGCTAGGAAGGAGCTGATCACTACTCGGACTACAAGCTGATGGTAAGACTGTTCTTGGTGATTACTGTCTGTGGAGGGTGAGAACAAAGGTGCAGCATCTCAGTTTGTAGTGGGTAAAAGACTTAGAGATAGTACTGTTTTATGCTTCTTTGCAGTGTAACAGTTGGTAAGGTATTTTAGGTAGGGACTAAACTGTTAAAAAAAGAGAAAAATAAGAGGAAAAAAATTATGGATAGTACTATAGTCTGCAGTTAATACTGTAGTGGTACTGTCTTATGCTTCATTGCAAGTACAGTTGGCATTGCATTTTTATTTAATGTCTGGGCTGGTAGGTTACCTAAGATAGGACTGTATTTTCTAGTTAGACCTGTATTTTCTGGATAGTACTGTTTAATATGGGTAGAATAACGCGCTGCAATGGATGTGGGGCCGCAGTTTGGATGAACATATTGTGGAAGCTAGGAGGATGTCCAATCTGTCACAGGCTGAGGAGTCTCAAGGAAGAAGTGCTGTGGTTTCTGAGGGAGTTGGAGAGGTTGGGGGGAGGAGGGAGAGAATCTAGGGCAGGAACACATTCCCAGGGAGTATCATGAGGATACAACATGGGAGGTACATCAGATCATTGGAAGGGGTGGAGAGGGGGTGTGGAACCAAACAAACAAGGGGCCTAGCACTAGAGGGAAGGCTCAAGTTAGGAGGGAGGAACAAAAGCAAAGCAATGCAGAGGGGTCAGATAATAGGTTTGAGGTGCTCGCGACATTGGTGGAGGAGGAGGGGGTGCAGGATACCCAGGAGGGGACAAGAGAGGGAAAGGGAGGGTAATGCACAAGGGACAGTAGCCAGTCTAAGGGGGGGTAGCAGGGTGAAGGGGTGAGGGACACAGCTGGAGGGACAGTTGAAGGGAGCAGGGATCTGGGGAAGTGGAGCAGGGTGGATAGAGAATACGTCAGGGGCATAGCAGCTGTGGCAGTGGAGAATATTGATGGGGAAAGGCAACAGGGACAAATGGGTGGAATTGTGTGCAGGGGAGGAGTCGGGCAGGAGAGGAACAGCAACTGAGGTAGACGGGGTAATTACATGCAGGAGGAGGAGTCAGGCAGGAGAGGAATGGTGGCAGGAACAGGCAGGGGGAATTATGTGTTAGAGGAGGAGTCAAACAGGAGACAAATGGTGACAGGGACAGATGAGGTGAATTCTGTGCTGGAGGAGGAGGAGGAGGTGTAGACAGGAGAGGAACGGAGAGGGAAGCAGGCAGATGGAAATATGGGGGATAATAGTACTGGGGATTCAATGCTAAGGGGGTAAGGTGGGATAGCAAGGGGGAAAGCGTAGTCATATATGGGTGGAGTCCATGCCAGGAATGACTGCTGAAAGAGTGGGACAATCGGTCATGAAATATGCTAGAAGGGAAAGGGAGAGACCTCATTTAATTCTACATCTGGGGACAGACGACCTGGCTGATAGTACATTAGAGGTTTAAGGAGCTGGGAACTTTATGCGAGGAGAATGGTAGATCAGAAACTTTTTCTGATTTATTACCAGTGCCTAAGGCGAACACAGCTAGAAAACAAAGGATCAAGGGATTTAATGAATGGTTGACAAATGGTGTCACACAAAAGGGTATGGGTTAGCAGGAGGGTGGGAAAAGACCGGGGAGGACAGTAGTCTATACGCTAACTAGGAGAAGGGGGGTGGCAGGTGGATGGAAGGCATACAGTGGCCACGAGATGGGAAGCAGAGCAAGCTTACCCCTCAGAATAAGGGCAATGAACTTGGTAGTTGCAATAGCTGGGATGCTGGAAGTGGAAGGCAGAGGGATGGGGGAAGGACAGGAAAGGGATTGAAGGTGATCACCATGAATGCTAGAAGCCTGATGGATAAAATGAATGACCTACAGGCCCTCATGGTGGAGAGGGAGGTGGACATGGCAGCCATTATGGAAACATGGGCCACCCAATAACATGACTGGGACCTGGCTGTCCCAGGGTACAGAATATTCCTCAGGGATAGGGAAAACAGGAGGGGGGCATGGCATTATACTTGTGGGAGGGGCTAAAGTGCATTAGGGAGGAGGGGGGGAGGAGGGAGAAACAGAATTAATATGGCTGCTAATCCAGGATTCCAGGAAAAGGACTCTCTGGATGGGAGTGGTGTACAGGCCAACCTCCCAGACAGAGGAGTTGGACAGGGAACTTACGAGGCAGATTAGAAGGGCACACGGGAAGGGGAGTGTGGTGGTTGTGGGTGACTCTTAACCTGCCAGGGGTAGATCGAGAACCCTGTGCTACCAGCACAAAAGGAGCAGCAACTGCTGGATGCCTTTCAGGAAAGCTTCTTGACACAGGTGGTCAGTGAACCTACTGGGGGGGATACCCTTGACCTAGTGCTCACAAATGGGGAGTTTGTGAAGGATATCAAGGTGGATGAACCACTAGCAGGGAGTGACCATCACTTAGTATGGTTCAGGTTGATTATGGGCAAAGAGGGGGTGACATCCAATGTAAAGGTGCTAGATTTCAGGTGGGCAGATTTTGCAAAGATGTGGGAGGTAGTGAGTGGGTACCTGGCCAGGATTCAGCCTAGTATGGACACAGACCAGAGATGGGAGCTCATTAAGAAGGGGATACTAGAGGCTACTGGTTCCTGTAGCAGGACTTCTATTAAAAAGGCCAGGGCAAAAAGGCCAAGCTGGATGAGCAGGGGGTTTTGGAAAAGGTGAGGAGAAAATGGGTGGCCTTTAGGAGATACAGGAAATCAGGGAGGGGGAAGATTGGGAGGAGTACCTGCAGGAGGCAAGGGAGGTGACAAGGGCAGTAAGAACAGCAAAAGCCACCAAAGAGTTCAGGCTGGTGCAAGGCATTAAGGAGGGGGAGAAGTGTTTTTCAGGTTCATCAGGGAGAAAGGAGTCAAAGAACAGGATAGTAAGGATTACATGACCTGGGATGAGTAGAAGGGCGGAGAAAAGGCAGAAGCACTCAATGACTACTTCTGCTAGGTATTTATGAAAGAGAGAGGGGAAGTGCAATCCAGGGGTGGTAGGGGGGCAGTAAAGTCTGGGGAGGCAGTAATGGATGGGATGATCACAGAAGGTAGAGTGCTGGAGGACTTGAGAGTACTGAGGGACTACAAGGCACTGAGGCTGGATAGCATTCACTCCAGGGTACTGACGAAGCTAGCAGAGATCCTGGTATGGCCCTTGGCAGGCCTATTCAATGCCTCAATGAATTCAGGATGCATACCCAAGGACTGGAGGTTGGCTCACGTGGTTCCCTTTTATAAGAGCAGCCACAAAGATGAACCAGGGAACTATAGACTGGTGAGTCTCAGGTCCATTGTGAGGAAGCTAATAGAAATGATCCTGAAGGAGAAGCTGGTGTCCCTGCTGGACTTCAGTGGGCTGTGGGACAGTAGACAGCATGGCTTTTGTCACAGACAGATCCTGCCAAACCAACCTGGTGGATTACTATGACTGGGTAACTAAGAAGATGGACAAGGGCCATGCAGTGGATGTCCTGTACCTGGACTTCAGCAAGGCATTCAATTCAGTGCCACATGCGAGACTTGGAATAAAACTTGAAGGCATAGGGGCAGGAGTAAGAACTGTGCGATGGGTGACAAACTGACTGCAGGGAAGGCAGCAGAGGGTGGTGGTGGTGGAAGGTGAACTCTTATCCCCAAGGGCATTAATGAGCAGGGCCCACATTGCTCGGTGCTGGGACCAGTGTTATTTGGGATATTTTTTGCAGACATTTCCCTTGACATCAAGAGCAGGATAATAATAAATAATAATAATAATCTTTATTTATATTGCTCCTTTCAAATACCAAGGCGTATTCCAAAAGATTAAGTACAAACAAAGAATACACACAATAATATAAAAACTGTTAAAAGCAAATGCAAAACATCAATCAGAGACACCGTAGGCCCTATTCCATAAAAAGGATTTAAGAGCCTGTTTAAAGCTCCCCACAGTTGTACACTCCCTTATCCGACGGGGTCGAGAATTCCACAGGGATGGGGCCACAAACATAAAAGCCTGGGCCCCAGCTGATTTCAATATAACCCTAGGAATCTCTAGCAACTCCTCGTTGGCTGAGCAGAGTGACTCTCATAGGGAGGTAAGGAATCAGGAGATCTTTCTTGATAGTCAGGCCCAGATAATGGTGGTCTTTAAAGTCAGTAATCCAACTTTAAAGGTGATCCACGACTGAACTTGTAGCTAGTGCAAACCCTGCAGCAATCGAGTAACATGATATCTTCTAGTACCTGTAAGTACTGGAAGCGTGAATTTCACACTAGCTGGAAGCGCGGATATCAACCCCACAGAAACCCAAGGTAAAGCGAAAGGCAATAGTCCAGGCGTGAGGACAAAAGGCATGATCAGAGTTGAGATACCGGACGGAATGAGGTGCTTGATTCCAGATGTTTCTCAGATAATAAAACTAAGATGTTGCTACTGCTGACACTTGAGATCGTAAAGTCAGCCACATCTAAGATCACCCCAGATCTCGCACCCGTTCAGAGACCAGTAACTCGACATCCCCACAAAACATCCCAGAGGGGGAGCCGGCCACAGGTCTCCCTATCCGGTGATCCAAAACCAACACCTCTGTCTTCCAAGAATTCAACTTCAACCAACTGGACCTCATCCAATCCTGGATTTCCTACAGACAGCTATTAAATACCGAGACAGCTCCTTCCTGGTCGGGTGCAAAGGACAGGTACAGTTGGGTATCGTCTGCATAATAGTGAAATCCCAACCCATACCATCTCACAATGTCTCCAAGGGGAAGCATCTACACCGCAAACAACATGGGGAAAGTATAGAGCCCTGAGGGACCCCACAAAAAAGAGAGAAGGGTTCAGAGGAAAAAAAAACTGACACCACCCTCTGAGATCTTCCGGTGAGGAATGATGTGAACCATCTGAGCACAACCCCAGAGAGTCCACAAACACATCTCAGGCACTCCAAAAGAACCCCATGGTTGATGGTGTCAAATGCTGATGATAAATCCAGTAAAACCAGAATAGACCATTTTCTCTGGTCTCTCACCATCAGGAGATCATTGAGCACCCGAACCAGTGCAGTCTCGGTACTATGCCTCTCACGGAAACCTGATTGGAGAGGTTTGTAGATGTTATGAATGGTCAAATGGTTCTCCAGCTGGGCTGCTACCACCTTCTTGATCACCTTCCCTACAAAGGGGATATTCGAGATAGGTCTGTAGTTAGCCAGACATTCTGGATCCAAAGATGCTTTCTTCAACAAGGGTGTCACCACCGCCTCTTTCAGGGACAGGGTATATTCACCCGAGTCAAGAGAGGACCAGACAATCTGTGCTAGAGCCAGAAGAATAGAATCTCCACACCCTAAGATTAGGGGTGTGGGACCTGGATCTAAACTACAGGAAGTAGGACGCAGCCCCTGGACAATCCGCATAACATCCATGATTTCCGGGTGGTCGAAGGTGCTCCAGGAAAACAAAGGGATAGTGACCCGATCTTGGGCACCTGCAACTAGCATAGAATGTGTCAAACAGATGTCTGCCCTAATGTTGGCCACATTATCAGCAAAGAACCGAGCAATCTGATCACACTGTGATTGTGACAATGTTTCACGGAGCTGTAGACAGGTTGATTGTACAATCTGTCCACAGTTCTGAAAAGCTGAGTCAGGTTTGTTTCGGCAGAAATTTCCAGACAGGAACTCTGCCTTCTTACGGGGATTTCTGACTGATAGAATTGATAATGTTCTAGCAGTCTAAGGTGGTCGGCATCCAGGCCAGAACTCCGCCAGCAACGTTCTAACTCAGCGCCTGTCGCCGAATTCCCCAAGGACCCATCAAACCATGGTGTCTGAGGTCAGAGGAGAGAGGACGCATAATTTAACTGGAAACAATGAATCTAGGCCAGAGGCAATGGCAGTATTGTAAGCCACAACCATTGCTTCTGGATCGTTGCTATGCACAGGAAGTTCTGATAGGTCAAGAACCACCACAAGACCAGTAGAAGAAACATTCCGCAAGGGGCGGTACTTGACCATCTCCACAGGGGTTGGCCTACAAGGAGGGGTGCCAAAATTGAATCTCACAATGTAATGATCTGACCAACTGACTGTTTCTACCCCCACATCAGAGTCCTTGATCCCCAGGAGGAAGACCAAGTCAAGGGAATGGCCAGCTTTTTGTGCAGCAGTGGTAACCTCCTGTGTTAGGCCCAGTGAATCCATTAGCTGGAGGAAGTGTTGTCCGAATTGCGTGAGTTCATCATCGATCCAGGCATTGAAGTCACCCAGGACCATCAGCCTGGGTGACTCAAATGCCAGGTCGACAATGAAGTCTGCTACTTTCTTAAGGAATTGCTTCTCATCACCTGGTGAATGGTAGATGAGAGCAATTTGATAGCCCACACCTGCTACAACAGCACATTCAAAAGAAAAGGTCTCCTCAACTGGAACACTAGTGAGATCCAATTTAGTCTTAAAACAGACCGCAACCCCCCCCACCCTTGCGATCCAGCCTTGGGCAATGTATCACCGTATACCCGGCTGGAATAGCGGCCTCCAATATCGGTCCTGCATTATTATCCAGCCAGGTCTCGGTGATGCAGGCCAGGTCCGTCGAGGCAACAAGATCTGAGATTATAGCAGTCTTGTTCCGGATGGACCTGGCATTGCACAACATCGCCCGGGTTGGACAGAACTCCTAGACTGTTCTGACCACCTGCCCATCACTAAGGATGTTACCCTTGGGTATGGGGACCAAACAAGAAGGCCCACACTCTAGGCTCCACTTTGCCCCAGGACATCTCCTGGGCTTAGTCACCCTAATGGGAGCGCTCCACTATCTCGCTCCACTGTTCACCCCCGCCCCCCCTGCGGGCAATACCTAAAGCCTGACAACATTGGTAGATGGAAAACGCCAGAGGGGGGGTATAGAAGGGGCGGAGGGAGTGAAGAGCAGAGGCTGAGTAGCGTACGACCGGGGGTGGGGGAAACAGGAAGACACATCTCAAACAGAGCAAATCCTCAAAAACAATAAAAAGTAATTAAAATCAATTCCTTATCCAGTTAAAACAAACTAACCAACTGCAATGGCTAAACTACTAAATAAAATAACTACATCACATAATACTAAACCAAACCCAAATTAAATTAAACTCCCTCCCCCAAACTCTCTCACTGAATTGAGGGTGGGAAGAAAATTAACTAAAATATACTCCAATAATAAATTCCCCTATAAAAACCCTCACAACCAAGATAAAGGAGGGGCGTACACAGTATTAGCAGGACAAAAAATAATGATAATAATAGTAATAAATAGACAAATAGATTGGGACTCTCACTGCCAAACAATAACACTATTAAATGTACTTAAACAAAAATGTTTGTAAAAAATCAGAAAAGATGAGACTGTGGGGCTCTCACCCCCACACAAAATAAATGTCCAATTGCTGTTCTCTAACCACAGTGAAGAACGAAAAAATTAAAATAAAAGTCCAAATGTCCTCTCACTGCCACACCAGTTCAATCAATCAGATATCGACAGTCCCAAAAGTCATAAAAAGTGATTCAATACGTTAGTCTTAAGGAAGCAATCTCCTTCTATACCAGGGAAGGGAACCAAAAACGTCTCCAGAAGCACTTTAGTCAACAAACCTGGCCTGCAAGCCAAGAATACAAATAGACAGCTGCAAGAGGCAATGCCTAAATCAATCAGTATGTTACTTCCCACTCGTGCAGGACAACAGAACCATTCCTAAAAGGATGATTTTCCAGCAGAAACTGATGGTCAGGACCAAGGGTGACAGCTGGTTTGCCTAGCCCAAACCAAAACCCCCCATATGGGTCAGATCCCCAAGACAGAGCAATACCATAAGCACCCCACATCGAGGGCTCCCCGGGATGAACAAGGAATAACACCCTCCGGTGAACTCCTGCTCAACCCCTCACCCCCAGAGGGCTCGGCTCGGGCCAACGCTCCCCGACAAGAAACCCCATCCCAACCGAATTACACAGCAGCAGTCAAGATGAAAGTCACAGATAAAGCTTCTTATTTTAGTCAAATCCAGCACATAGCAGGCTCACCACCTCCGAGGCAGAAAGGGAAAATAGATCTTGTGCTTAGAAATCCAGAGGCCTCCTCAATGTCCTCTGCGTGGGCAAATAGGAAACTCCTCGTCTGATGACCTCACATCCATGCTTCCAGGGTAAAAAACCTAATTCCACCCGACAATTCAGCTGGCGCAAAAGCGACCTTGATGTTCCGGCGAGCCACTCACATTTCGCCTTTCCCCACAACAAGAGATCTCCTTTCTCTGAGTGCCAGCCAGTGAAAGACACTAGCTCTCCAAAACTCAGGCACAACCTCAGGGGACACCAGCAGGCAGGACAAACCACAATAATTTAGAGCAGGAAAAAGGTCAATGAAAACACTGGCAACACAAGTCAACAACGCCAGCAACAAGCGGCGACAGGCAGAAACTCCGACCGATTCCATGAAGTGACTCCACTAAGAGAGTGCACCGCAGGAAGCCACGCCACCAAATTCCTGAAAAAGAAACCTCCAAAAGACCTCTGGCGACAAATAGACTAACCGGTGAGGTAAACTCACAAAAAACATAAAAACTTACGATAAAAGCATAAAATGCGTAGAACAAATAGGCTAAAAACTACAGTGTTACTCTCGATGCGACGATGGCTAACCCAGCATGGCTGCCTTCTTGGAACATCTTAGATGGTAAAAAAAAGGATCAGCCTGTTTGCCTATGACACCAAGATAGGGGCAGTGGTGGATGACATAGAGGGGTGGCAGATTTTTCAGGAAGATCTGAAAAAGCTGGAGACCAGGTCGGACACTTGGCAGCTGGGGTTCAATGCCAAAAAGTGTAAGGTACTACATTTTGGGGCAAAAAATCCAAGGAGAAATTAACAACTGGGGGAGTGCACCTGGCAGAGACTGAGGAGGAGAAGGATCTGGGGGTGGTCATCACAGGATTAATGAACAGCTCTGCACAGTGTAGGAAATCAGCAGCAAGGGCCAGCAAAATGCTGGGTTGCATCGTAAAGCGAAAAACATCGAGGAGGGGGGAGGGGATTCTCCTGCTGTATGGATCATTAGTTAGACCTCATCTCGAATGCTGTGTGCAGTACTGGTGCATGTACCTGAAAAGGGACATTAAATTACTAGAAAGGGTGCAGTGCAGAGCAACTAAGATGATCCAGGGACTGGGGAACTTACCTTATGAGAGTAGGCTGAAAGAGTTGAACATGTATTCGCTGGAGGAGAGGAGGGACAGAGGGGATATGATCGAGACATTCAAGTACATGAGAGGGATGAACAACACTGGTACAGAGGAGCTATTCAGGATAAGGGTGGGGAGGGACACTCAAGGCCATGACATGAGATTGGAGGGGGGAAGGTTCAGGAAGGAAATGAGGAGACACTTTTTTACAGAGAGTGTGGTGGCAGGGTGAGACGCGTTACCAGCAGAGGTGGTAGCCCGTAAAATAGCAGGTTGCTTCAAAAGGGGCTGGGACAGGGCAAGAGAAGGTTAAATGAGGGGGATGAGGAGGGAGGGCAGCTGCAGAACAAGGGTGTTAGCTGCAAAGTCGAACATACTCAATAGACCAAATGGTCTTTTGCTGCTGGTAAATTTCAAATGTTCGTATGTTCTTCACCATCTATGCTAATCTTTCCTCAGTCTGTGCATTTCCATTCCTAATAGCCTTCCCCACTTCCCTTTGACACTTAAGGTACACCACCCTGTCCTCTTCCTTTTGAGTCTCCTTATGTTTCCTGAAACCCAGCCTTTTGGACCTTACATTCTCTGTTACATCTTTTGAGAACCATAGTGGTTTCCTCCTTTTCTTTTTTTTGAAGCAGCTGCTGAGATGGTCTAATCCACCTCTAGCATATTGAAGTCACTCAACAGAAGTTCTTCCCCTTTTGTTGCCATTTCATGTATTTCTTCCACTAGCTCCCTATCCAACTCCTCCCCCTGTGCTGGAGGCCTGTAGATAACCCCTGAGTGGATTTCTGTGCCATTGCCTGGCTCAGGGGTGACTCACAGTGCCTTGCCTTCCCCTTGTCTACCTTGTACCTCCATTGCTTTTATACCTTCTCTGATGTACAGGGCCCTTCCCCTAATTTTGCTCCACCTATCCCTCCAGAATGGAATATAACCTATTACATTTGTATCCCAGTTATGATTTGCAGTGTACCAAGTCTCTGTTATTGCCACTATGTCCAGGTCTGCCTCTTCTAGCAAGACCTCCAGGTCTTTGATTTTATTTCCCAGACTGCAGAAATTTGTAACGGTACCTGGTTAAAAAGGCACATCCTGAACTGTGCAGTTTAACAAGCATGGTCAGGACCATGATTGGACTGAATACCAACAGGATTAGTATAGCGTCTAGCAACTACCAGTACTGCTACCCCTAAAGCTATTCAGTGAAAGGGCACAAGGAACAGAAAAGAGTGAGAACAGGGTGGGCTGCCCCCTTGGCATGGTGGGTTAAGGCAGCTGCAGCTCTGCCAGCACAAAGCGGGAGCCTAGGGTTCTGTTCCTGGTTTCCTGACCTAGCTATTTATTTCCTCTCCACAGAATTATAAATTTGTTTTACCAACAGCCGTGGAAACAGTGACAGCTTTGGAAACAGTGATCCCACTGCTCCACTATTTCTTCTTTTCTATGAGATCCATTCCATTTTGGAGTTGAATATTTTAGTTACAGGGGGTAAAATGTTTGGAACAATGGTAGTGGTCATTGATGTGGTTTCCAACACTACCATTGGCTCTATTTTGTTGTTCAGGGATTATGCATGGTGCTGTTCTTCACAACACTGCTTAAATGGCGTTGCTATTTACTGTGCAGTTTGTGGTGGTACTATTCAAACTTAGTGCTTTTGTAACCATCTCCTTCCATGTTTTGCTGCCTGTCCTCCCTCTACTCCCATTTTTGCCTTCCTGCTTCTTCCCCCAATACAGTTTTCCTTCTTATGCTGCCCTCCTTTCTCTGCCTTTCCCTTTATGTATGGTTCAGTTGTCCCTGTCAGCAAATTACCTTCCTGTTCCTTATTTCTGGATGCTCTATCCTGTAGGGGTGGCCTGCTTCAGTCTTCCTACTCCTGTTGCCCCCCCTTCACTAGATTAATTGCTCAGCAAGGAAGCATTTAAATATTAAATCATTTAATGAGGACTGCTGTACCCTTCCTGGACAGATGTACTCCATCCCCCTAGTACAGGGCAACATCTTTCCAGGTGGGTCCCCAGTCCCCAATGAAGCTACAAATGCTTAAGGAAATACTGTGAGTTACTGAATACTGTATACTTCAACAAATGAATGCTACCCCAAAGTGACAAAAGAAAAAGAAATAAGGAGCACTGTGGGCATATGGTGAAAAATGATAATGCCTCAAACTCAGTAACTACTGTAATGAATCAGTAGACAGAGAGACAGAAAACTGAGCCATTGTACCAAAAAATTCCAGTAAGAAAGGTAGGACAACCCTAGGAAATGCTGAAATAGTTTTACCAAACAGGTAGTCACCACTTAGTACAGAGACAGAAAACCTGAAATGTGAAACAAGCTCTAGGGTAACTATGAGTCAAAACGTATCCCCATAGTCCACAAGGTACTTGTAATCAGGCACTCAGTCCTGCATAGATGTGACACACAACTGTGTTGCAAAGATAACCTCAACAGAGTAGTGATCTGCTTACCAGGCATTTAGACAGGGGACATTAGTACATGACTCTTGAAACTACTTGATGCCAGTTGCAGCAACCAAATGGTAGCAGTTCACATTGATATAAACAATAATGGAATGGACAGGGCCAGTGCCAGGATTTGCACAAGGGGGGTTCTTTTTATGCAGTCTGCAACTTTTTAAAAAAAGCTGTGGGTCTTGGAGTCGCCAGGACCCCAGAAGCCATGGGGTCCTAGATGCTCTGTGGTGCATTTTGTGACATATTTTGAAGCTAAATAGGTCATATCTGAGATCTCCTACACCCCTTACTCTAAACAAAATTGTTATATAGATGGCTGCAGGGTGAAAACATGTATTCAGTACCGGAGGGCAGCAAGATGCTGTTAATGTAATATACCTAAGCCATTGTTTTAGATATAGTATGTTATCATCTTTAGTATCTGCAACTATATCTGCTGGTGTGTAGGTAAGGTGTCTGGGGCCTTCCAGGCCCCCAGAATCTTTAGCGTACTAGATGCTCTGTGGCTTATTTTAAACTAAAATTACTCATCTGTGAGCTCCCCTCCACCTCCTGCTCTAAGGACAATTATTAATATCAGGGTGGCTCAGATTGTGTGTGTGTATATGTGTGTGCATATTATAGTGGTTCGGTAATGCCACTATAGTTAGGGTTGAGTACCCCATTTTAAAGTGTGAAATTTTGCAGCTTAATAACTTTGGCAACATATGATGGATTTGTCTTAAATTTTTCAGACACAGAGCAGTGCCATTGACCTATGAATCTGTCAAGTTTCGTATGAGTCAGATATATGATTGCGGAGCTATAAAGTGCCATTCCGTGTCGCATTTACGCTTTTTTGCGCATTTTATTGCTTGCACCTACAGGTTGCACAGTTTGCACAACTGGTCCAAAACCTTCACAGAACATGCAGCAGGGGACCCTGATGTGCCTTTCAAAGATTTCATGAAGAAATATTAAATGGTTCAAAAGTTATTCAAAAAACAAGTTTCCCATTATAGTCAATGAGAAAAGTTAAAATATTCGACAGTGTCACAAATGCAGTTTTTAGTGCTGCAAATGGCCACTGTAGTGTCATGAGTCAGACATTTTTTTTTCAGTTACTTATCACAGAAATGCTTGGCATTTAAATTTGGGACCCTCTAGGGACACAATTATTTTTAAGTTCACCTAGCCTAGCCCTGAGGATGCTACTCATGTATTTTTGGAGGGTTTAAACACCACAGAAATATGTTTTTAAATTTTTGTAAACTGTAGTGTTGCAAAGTAGTGTCGCATCTGCGATACTTTCGTGATTTTTTTTGTGAAAGTGTCATGATTTGCGACACTACTTTGCGACACTATGCCTAAAATAACAGGAATTCTTTGCCACCCTGCTGCAAAAGAACAGTTTGGTCTTTTGGGCTGAAATTTGGAAGGAAGAAAGCCAACATCCAACAGATGTGCCTTCTGGTGGTTTGGTGACAAAATATTACAGGGATGCCAAACTACGGTAATCCAAAGTTGCCGATTTTTCCCATAGACTAACATTACGGCGTCCGCCACGCCTTTCGGGGCCCGTATCTTGGAAACGTTTGGAGATACAGACTTTTCAACAGGAAAACACTTAGCACCCCACATGGGGGCTAAGTGTAAAACTAGCCAGGAATGTCATAAATGATATGAAATTTTAATTTTTTTCCTACGTCGTACGGTTCCTGAGATATAAGCAATTTAGTATTCCAAGTGTTCATTTTCTGGTACGAACCCATTATTATGCATACATTATTTGTATTCCCTGTGTTTCTCTGTGCAGCTCTTGGGGAAAAAAAGTGTGTGCGCTTTCGTTACTGTTAAGTTAGCATTTTCACTTGTGTTTTCGTAACCTTTTGCGTTACCACCCCACGAGTGTCGTTACCCTTTATTTTCATTTCGCATTTGCGTCACTGTTACCGTTTGCGTTTTCATTACTGTTTCTGTTTGCATTTCGTTTTGCGTCACCATGTGCATTACCATTTGCATTTGCATACGTGCTTCTTTTTGCTTTTGCGTTTCTGTTTACTTTGGCATCATCGTTGTTGTTACCGTTAGCATTTGCATTTCCAATTGCAGTACCGTGACTGTGTGCGTTACCATTTGCATTTCCGTATGTACTTGCATTTGCATTTCTGTTTGTGTTACTGTTCACTTTGGCATCATCACTGCTGTTACTGTAACTGTTTGCATTTCCAAGTGTGTTACCATTACTGTTTGCATCTTCATCACCGTTTGCGTTTCTGTTGCCCTTAGTGTTTATGTTTACGATTGCATTTCCATTGTCAATTGCATTACTGTTTCTTTCTGCGGCGCCATTGCCTTAACCATTTGCATTTCTGTTTGTGTTTGTGTTACCATTTGCATTTTTCTTACCATTTGCATTTCTGTTGGCGTTACCGTTTACATTACTGTTTTCGTTAACGGCTGCGTTTCTGTTGCCGTTAGCATTTGCGGTACCGTTTGCTTTACCATTTCTGTTTATATTAATGTTTGCACTTGCGTTTCTCTTACCATTTGTGTTACCATTTATGTTTGCATCACCATGTGCATTACCGTTTGCACTTGCATTTGTGTTACCGTTACTATGTGACAACAAGTCACATGGTGGGAGCGGGGGCCCTTCCCTCATTCCATTCACTATTTATAGTGCTCATTCTCAAAAAGAAGGGAAATTCATGGCAAAAAACTCTGTTTAATGCATCAGTTAGGGTTGTTCCACAGCAACAAAAGCAAGGAAATTCGGTGTTAGGGTTGCCACCTCTTCCCCCCAACGTCCACCCCATCCCGACCAACAGGAATTGGGGTGTGCATTAGGGTCATCAGTCCTAACTCTCACCCTATGCTCCCATACTGCACCACCTCAGCTTGTTTACACATGGGATGGGGTGAGAGTTAAGGCTGATGAACCCAGTGCACACCATGATGCCTGTTGGTGGGGACGGGGTGGGAACGGGTGGCAACCCTAACACCGAATTTCCTCACTTTTGTCACTGTGTAACAACCCTAACTGATGCATTAAATGGAGTTTTTTCCATGAATATATATATATATATATATATAATATACTGTATATATATGTGTATATATATATATATATGTGTGTATATATATATATATATATAGAGAGAGAGAGAGAGAGAGAGAGAGCAAATGCTAATGCACAGAACCTCAATGCAGAGCCTGCAGCTGCTTTTGGCTGGGAATTGTATATTACTAACTTACTGCAATGTTGGCTTGCCTCTAGGGCAGGGGTCTGGGGCTGATAGGCCCCCAGAAACCATGGACTACAGTATGCTCTGGGGTGCACTTTTGTGGCTTATGTTAAGTCTAAATAACTCATAGTTGAGCTCCCTCAACCCCTTACAGTAACCTCCACCATCTCCATCTCAATATACCATTGAAGAAATTGAGTCAGTGCAATATGGCCTATAGCAAGGCTAGAAGGATGCTGGGATGTATCAGTAGGGATTTTGATAGCAGAATAAAGCAGGCAATACTTCCCCTCTACAGATCCCTGGGGAGGCCTTACCTAGAGTACTGCACCCAGTTCTGGAGTCCTCTCCTCAGAAACAATAAGGATAGGTTGGAGACAGTGCAGCACAGAGTAACTAAAATGATTCTGGGACAGCAGGGCAAATCCTACAATGAGCACCTCAAGGCACTAAATATGTACTCATTGGAGACCAGAAGTGAGAGGGGAGATATGACAGAGATCTTCAAGTTCCTGAAAGGAATTAACAAAGTGAACTTCGGGGTACTATTTAGCTTGAGTACCAATTCACAGTCACATGGACACGAATGGAAATTAACAGGAGGTAGGTTCAGGAGAGATGTGAGGAAGTACTATTTTATGGAAAGGGTGGTGGAACTTTGGAACAGTCTGTCAGCTGAACTGGTGGGTGTAAAAACAGTCAGAGGATTCAAGCAGGCTGGGACATAATGAAGGGAATAGTGATTACCGGGGGTGACAGGGCCAAGGAGGAGAACAAAGAGAGGATGGGGAGAGTTAGCACCCTGGAGAAATGGTAGGTTCCAGGGATTATAAGGAACTTGGGCAGACTGGATGGACCTTTGGTCTTTTTCTGCCATCATTGTCTATGTTTCTGTGTTTCTATACCAAGCACTCTGCTTGGAAAAAATCTGTAACATAATTCTTAGTTCAGTATTGGGTACTACACTTGTCGCCCCCATTCCATTCTCCAAAGTGGTAGGCATGACAAAGGGAGTGAGGGGAAAAGTAATTTGACAGTGGAGGGGATTCCCAGTGCAAAGTTACCATCTCCTAAATGCCTACCCCTACCCCACCCCCACCATGCTTCCAAAAGTATAGTGGGTACGTTCGTAACACTGAACTGT
Organism: Neoceratodus forsteri; assembly: GCA_016271365.2. Taxonomy (NCBI): domain Eukaryota; kingdom Metazoa; phylum Chordata; order Ceratodontiformes; family Ceratodontidae; genus Neoceratodus; species Neoceratodus forsteri. The sequence goes on from CM028137.1 coordinate 51,027,808, forward strand.
AGCAACAAATATCATTCTACTGACACATGTGGTCACCTGAAGAAAATGCCTATCACAACTTTGTTGTAATGGTGTCTGGCACAGATGACAGACAAAAGTGGAACTGGATGTCAGTGAAAATGGGATCACAGTGAAGACCTCTCAGAACAGCACAGTTAGTGAGGTGGCAGTGTAGATCCCAGCCAGACCCTTCCAAACACTTGCACTGTCTTTCCACTGTGGTACCTCTTTTGTTTAACTTATGAAAAGTTAAAACAGGCATATAACATGACAACTTTGCTTTTTGTATAGAGGTGGATTTAAGTAATTTATTTCTAAATTTTCAGGCTGCCCACCTAAACAGATCCTTTATCCAACTGCACAGCCTATCCCTTGATATGCAATTATTAAGGGACACATCTTCAGCAATAATGACCAGCAAAATGTACCTGCCAGTGACTGATAATATTATAAGTCAAGGTCCTCTACTTCTTTTTTGCTTTCCTGGAGATGTTATCTCTGAGCCTGCCACCATGCTCCATCTTCCTTGAGAGCTAGCTGACAGTGTGAATTGTGGGCAGTGGCCGTGCTGTATTCCAATCACATTCATGATGCTGACATGAGCTCCAATTGGCCAGCCAGTCATAGGCAGAGGATGTGGAAAAAGACTCACAAAGCAGTTCCAGTCATCTTACTGCACCAAGGGAGCTGACTGGTGGCAGATGGGGGGGGGTGCATGCAGAAGGAAAGTGCTGGGGTTCATCATGTGTGCATTAGCACTCTTTGACAGTCACAAAATAAAAAGAAATGATGAAAAAAAGTTACAAAATATGAAAAATAGGGGTAGTTTCAAAAAGGGTAGTTCTTTCAAGACAGACTAACCCCCCTGGCAACGGCTATGCTGGATCATGAAAAAGACACTGTGGAAGATATTTTACAAATAGGCCGATATATTAAGAGTAAGGGAGGAACTACAATCATCTCGGGCATTTTAACGGTTTTAAAGGGTCATCCCGAGAAAATAAAACCATACAATATATCAATATCAGATTAAAGAAGTGGTGCAGAAAGGATGGTATTACCTTTTTAAACTCATGGGATATTTTTTATAAGCAAAGTCACTTGTATGCAAAAGACCGGCTCCATTTAAACCATGCAGGTACAAACACTTTGTCAAAATTACTTAAGGAATCATTACTCAGTGAGCATTTAAACTAACAAAGATAGGGGGAGGTACCATCCAGCAGGACAAGAAATTTACAATACTATGTGGAAGGAAATTACTAATAGTAAGCTTAAGACAAGTGAAGTGAAATGCTTTCTGAGTAATACAAGACAATAAATAAAAAAAGAAGAGCTTGAAGCTCTGCTCATCAATGAAGGTAACATTGACATTACATTCATCACTGAAACCTGGTAATCTAATAATGATAGCCAAGATAAAGGAATAAAGGTATATAATTTATACAGATGTCAGAGAGAAGACAAAAGGGGTGGAGGAGTTGCTATTTATGTTCCGAAAAAAAAACAACCCCATCACAGATCTCGAATAAGGTCAAAATAAAAGAGTATAACATTGAAACTATATGCCTAAAGATTATAAACAAGGGCCATAAAAGCACAGTAGTTGGTTTGTGCTACAGACAGTCAGATACAAGCAGCATGGTAAATGAGGTTATAAATCAAGCACTGAAATAGGCTTGTGAAGTGGGAGAGATAATTTTCCTTTGAGATCTGAATTACAGAAATATGTGTTGAGATTCCAAAACAGTGGCAAACCACAATAGCAAGAAATTCCTCAGGGTCACTGAGCAACAAAATCTAATACAGCATATAAAATGCCCTACATGAGGTGATGACACCTTAAATATAGTATTAAGCTCCCAAAATATCAATATCACCTAATGCATGGTGGAAGCAACACTAGGTACTAGTGACAGTATCTCTTTCTTCATTCAAGATTCCTGCACAACAGTTAAAGGATACAGGGAAATCTATTCTTTTAATATAACAAACAACCAGGCTATTGAGGATGATCTAAAGAATATCAGCTGCAAAGAAGTGTGAAAGGCTAAAACAGTTATGGATATGTGGACAATAATCAAACACAATATTATTAAGATATGTGATACACACATTATGATTGATATATATATATATATATATATATATATATATATATATACACACACACACATATATATATATATATATATATATATACACACACACACACACACATATATATATATATATGTATATATACACATATCTTATGGTGGCACAGTAGTGCCACTATAGTTACGGTTGAGTACCCCATTTAAGGTTAAACTCTGAAATTTGGCAGCTTAATAACTTTGCCACCATATGACAGACTTTTCTGAAATTTGTAATACATGTAACAGTAGCATAGATCTCTGGACCTGCAAAGTTTCGTAGCAGTCAGACATACGGTCACGGAGCTACATAGCGCTGTAGAATATGGTATTTACACTTTTTTATGCATTCTTTGCTCACACCTATAGGTCACATGGTCTGCGCGACCAGTTCAAAAGCTTCAGGGAACATGCAGTCAGGGTCCCTGATGTGCCTTTCAAAAATGTTGTGAAAAAATATTAAACGGTTCAAAAGTTATTCAAAAAACAAGTTTCCCTTTATAGACAATGGGAAAAGTTAACAAAAATTCGACAGTGTCACAAATGCAGTTTTTAGTGTCACAAATGACTCCTGTAGTGTCGCAAATCTGCCATCTTGTTTTCAGTTGGTGGTCACAGAAATGATTGCCATTTAAATTCGGGACCCTGTATAGGACACAATTCTTTCTGTGTTCATCTACTCGAGTCCTGAGGATGCTAGCCATGTCTTTTTTGAGGATTAAACACCCCAGAAATATGTTTTTAAAATTTTTGTAAACAGTAGTGTTGCACATGTGACACTTTCATGATTTTTTTTGTGAAAGTGCCACAAATCACGAAACTACTTTGCGACACTATGCCAGAAACAACAGGAAATCTTTACCACCCTGCTGCAAAAGAACGTTTTTTTCGTTTGGGCTGAAATTTGGAAGGAGGAAAGCCAAGATACCACAGATGTGCCTTTTGGTGGTTTGGTGACAACATATTAGAGGGCTGCAAAGTTACAGCACTCTGAAATTGACAATTTTTCTCATAGGATAACATTATGGCATCCGCCGCACCTTTCAGGGCCCGTATCTTGAAAACGCTTCCGATACGAACTTTTCGTCAGAAAAGCTTTTAGCCCTCCAAATGAGGGCTAAGTGCAAAACCCCCTTTGAAGACTCGTGAGAGTCGAGGTGCTAGGGGTGTTTTGTTTTCTTGCAGTGATCACCTTGCACTGGTTTTTCATTGTGTATTGTTACTGTGAAGACTTCAGTAAAAGTTTGAGTGTTTTTTCACTATAAGACGCTCCTTTTTGTGTCTCAGCCTTCACCTGTATACAGTATTTATCCAGTGCTAGAGGTACTGTTGCGCTCTCTATTCCTGGAGATTATCTGCTATTAGGGTTGGCCGCCCTTATTGAGAGCTGCATGGTTATTAATTGGACCGTTTGTTCGAGGTGTTTCTTATTTGGACTTCTTAAGTGCAAAACTAGCCAGGAAAGTCATAAATTATAAGAAATTTTATTTTTTTTTCTACATTGTACAGTTCCTGAGATATAAGCAATTTAGAAGTCCAAGTGTTCATTTTCTGATCTGAGGGCCATTATTATGCATACATTCTTTCTATTCACTGTGCTTCTGATTGCAGCTTTCTGGGGACAAAAGTGTGGGCATTTGTGTTACTGTTACAGTTACCGTTTCCACTTGTGTTTTCCGTTACCATTTGCATTAGTGTTTCCATTGATGTCACCATGTGCATTACCCTTTGCATTTGCGTTTGCACTTGCGGTTGCATTACTGTTACTATTTGCATTTCCATTACTCATTTTTTTGCATTTTCTTTTGCATTTCCGTGTGCATTACCATTTGCATTTGTGTACGCGCTTCCGTTTGCATTTGTGTTTGTGTTTCCTTTGGTGTCATCGTTGGTGTTACCATTATCATTTGCATTTACAACTGCATTACCGTGACCATGCGTATTACCATTTGCATTTGCGTATGTGCTTGCATTTGTGTTTCCTTTGGCGTCATCATTGCTGTTACCGTTAACATTTGCATTTCCAATTGTGTTACCGTTGCTGTTTGCGTGTTCGTCACCATTTGCGTTTCTGTTGGTCTTAGCGTCTGCATTTTCAGTAGTGTTTCTGTTGTTGATTTTGTTACTCTTTCCTTCTGTGTTGCCATTACCGTTTGCATTTCTGTTTGCGTTTTTATTACCGTTTGCATTTTCGCTAACTTTTGCATTTCTGTTAGCATTTGCATTACTGTTTCTAACGTTTGCCTTTCTGTTGCTTTGAGTGTTTGCATTACCATTTGCATTACCATTTCTGTCTTCATTAACTTTTGCATTTGCGTTTCACTTACCATTTGAGTTATCGTTTACGTTTTCGTCGCTATGTGGGTTACCGTTTGTACTTGCGTTTGCATTACAGTTAGCATTACTATTTTATTTTACCTCACTGGTTCCATCACCATTTGTGTTACCATTACCTTTTGTGTTTTGCATTTGCTTAGTGCAGTGCAACATATTATCTTTTACCTATTTTTCTGCACTGTCTTCCATGACACATAGCACAGTCAGTGTGTGGTTGATTGATCTGAAAGTTGGTAGGTGGAAATACCGTTGTTCAATGAACATGGCAGTTTTTGTTTGGTGAAAAAATGTTGTTCCGTTCCACAGTTATACCCATTTGTCATTGCCTCACTTTGCAGACCGCCATTTTAGTGCATTTTCGGCCATTACCAGTTTTCATTTCAGTTGGTCATATAGTTTTTGCACAGTGAAGTGACAAAAAGTCACATGGTGGGCTCAGCACTCCCACCACTACTTTCCCTTCTCTATTTATAGTGCACATTCTCAAAAAGAAGAGACATTCATGGCAAAAAACTCCGTTTAATGCATCAGTTAGGGTTGTTCCACAATGACAAAAGCAAGGAACTTTGGTGTTAGGGCTGAAAACCCTAACTGTGCATTCCCCCCACCCCCACCACACACACACATACTTGCAGGTAGGGGAAGGACCAAGGCAACACAACCAATCACACACAACCAGCAGCAGGTAACAGGAATAACATTCAACTATGTAAACCACTAAACCACACACCCATGCCCCCATCGGGCTGTGACATGGGGTTGTCACTGATAACTCTCATCCTGGACATTCCACGCACCTCTACAGACATATCACTATAGACAAATGGACATCTTGGATCACACGCTGCCACCAACATATCACACAGACTACACATATGGTATTTTGGGGTTCACAAGATCCAAAACAGGATTTTGCCCATTCCCTGAAATACTTTTGAAAATTCACTTTTGCAAGTGTGAAACTGTCATCCTATCACAGTTTCGTGCTTGCAAAAGTATTTTGTGAAAGTATGCTCTTAATGACTGCACATCTTTGCCATCATCCTGTAAGCAAATGGTTGGGTCCTTTGGTTACTGAAATTTGCAGGGTGGCAACACCTGGTCCCACAGATGTGCTTTTTCCTGCTATTGTGCTAAAATAATTCCATAAATAAGACAGAAGTATTCAATATCTATTTATTTATTTATGTATGTATTCATTCATTTATTAAATGGGTTGGTGCATTGGTCTGAATACCTTTTTCAGGCATGGCCCAGGCCAGCAACTGGCACATACAATGGTAGAGTACAGTGTGACTAAAACAGCAGTGAAACATACAAGAACCTTAACAGGAATCGAATACAAGTAAGACAAACAGACATATGTTGTGTACAAAATACAGGTAAACAGTGCCAGATACATCTATAAGCTGGGCATAAATAAGATAAATATAACATACATGAAAACAGGCTATGTTGCAACACATTTTATCAATAAGATAGCTTAACACCAGCAGAACCAGCAACATCAGGTAATACAAAGAGTTCAACACTAAGTACATTAACAGGTAGAAACCCAGCCATCATTCAGGTTAGGTGAGCCAATATTCAGGGGGAGAGGAGTGCAGACTTGTGGGGGGAGGTAGGCGTGGGTGTAAAGGATGCACCGCAGTACTAGTGGTCTGTGGATGGATGTAAGGTCAAGGAGGATAGGAAGGGGGTTCTTAGTAGTGTATTTAGATTTAGAGGGGGGTTAGGGGAATGTAGTGAAGTGGGGATGTCATTCCAAAGCTCGGGACCAGCAGTGGAGAAAGCTCTTTGGCTAATCCTAGTGGTCATCTGAGGATGGATGAGTTGGAGGTGAGATGAATGATGAAGATTGCGGATGTAAGTTCTGGGCTAGATGAGAAAAAGTAGGGTTGAGTAAGAAGGACTGTGAAGGATATCTCAGACTGTCCAGATCAGCAGGTAGGAGCATCAAGCCTGAGGGGGGAGCCAGTTAAGGGACTGGTAGAGAGAGAAGTGATGAGTAGAGAGAGGGATGCACAAGGTAAGGCAGCATATCCTATTATAGGTAGTGTCCAAGCAGTTCAGGTTGGCAGTGGAGGTAAGGGAGTACAGCAGGCATCCATAATAGAGGAGGAGAAATGGGTTGACTCAGGCTACAGCAAGACGTGCATCTGGCATGAGATGGTCAATTAGGTAATAGCAGAGCCCCATCTTCTGATTAATGCACCGGATCAGTGAGACAGTGTGGTTGAAGTAGGTAAGGGATAGGTCCAGAATTACCCCCAGATAGTTGAAGGTGGGAACAGTGTTGAGTGGAGATCCATTGGGGGATTTGACAGTTAGCAGGCAGCCAGAGTGGGCAAGTGGGGGGGGGGTTTGGTTTGGACTTAAATAGCATGGCCGCCATTTTGGAAGCATTGACTCACAGTTTGTTGGAGGAGAACCAATGATGGACATAGCAGAAATCGGCAGTAAGGGTGGTGGTCAGTGAGGAGGGGGAAGGGTCACTATGGAATAATATTAGGTCATCAGAACAAAGAAGTGATTTACAGGTGAGGCCCTCTGATGGGAGATAGTTATGAAGAGGGAAAACAGAGCCCTGGGTGACACCCACTGAGACAGGAAAGAGGGGGGAGTTTGGACCAACAAGGCTGGCCATTTGGGTTCTACTAGAGAGATAGTTTGTGAGCCAGGTGGTGGGGGCAGGGTAAAAACAGAGGGCATCAAGTTTTGTTATCAGGATATTGTGATTGACAAGGTTGAATGCCTTGAAAAAATCAACAAACATTGCACCATTCAGCTTTCCTTCATCCACATTCCTTAGTTCATGACCTGTGAAGAGGGTAAGGGCAGTGGTTGTGCAGTGGCCCTTCCTGAAGCCACATTGCTGTGGGCAAAGGAGATTGTTTTTGATGATACGTTCATTGATTCAGTAGTTTACCACCTTCTTAAAGAGCTTAACAAGATGGGGCAGTATGAAAATGGGTTGTTAATAGCTCATAAGACTTGGTTCACCTGATTTATCAATGAGGACAATTTTGGTCTGCTTCCCAGTCAGAAGGGATTGAGGTCATAGTAAGGGAGAGATTAAAGATGAAGGCGAGTGGATAGGCAATGTCTTAGGCCACTAGATTTTAAGAAGTGGGAGGACAGACCATCACTACCAGCACTCTCTCTCTACAGTAGGATGAGGAGGTGCTTAAGTGTCCCATGAGGGGAAATGGTCTTGAAATAAAAAGGGGGTCTGCTGGAAGTGGAAGATGTGGAAGTGGGCAAGGGATTGGAGGGGGGAAATTTAGCTAAGTAGTTGCTAAGGTTAGAGTAATGGACAATGAGGGCATTCACAATATCTGTATGGTTGGTCAGGGAGCCTTGTTGTGTGTTTATAGGGGAAGAGGACTGCTTTGTAGAGAGCCAGAGAGCAAGGCATTAATGGAGGACCATAAATGCCTTGGGTATCTTGGTGTTTGGATTGAAGTGATTGGAAGTTGACCAACTTCCTTGATTTAATGCATCGTTGCAGAGATTTCACTGGTGATGGAAGTTGTTCCAGAGGGTAGGGGATGGGATGGCTTTGTAGGCAGCCCACTTGGCATCCCATTCCTTCATCAGTTTGAGAAGGTCCAGTGAAAAGCAGTGAGTGTCACCCCCATTCACTCAATGGGTAGTGAGTGGGAAATGCTTGTCTTGGATGAGTGAGACGGATGAGACAAACGTATCTAGAGCTAGGGCAACATTAGTATCATGTTAGAGGGTAGTCCAGTTGTGGGCTCTGAGGTCATTCATGAGCCTGAGGGAGTCATAATTAGAAAGTTTGCAGAGCGTCAGAACGTGGGTGGGGTGGGGCATGGGGGTTTGGTATGCCAGACACAGTAATTGGGGGAGTGGTCACTAATGGTGTCAGTCAGTGTGCCAGCATAGGCAACTTTGTCAACTCATGTTGTCAAGATCCAGTCAATAGTTGTGTGTTTGTTAGTCCACTTGTGGGGGGGTTGTAATTGGCTGGGTGAGATTATGTTGTTGTACAGTATAATGGAGTTGCAGTCAGAGAGGGGATAGTGCCCCAGACAATTTTAAAGTCATCTAGTAGAAAGGTGCCTCTAGAGAGGGAGAGAGGAGCAAAGAAGTTCAGGAGTGCTACAAGCTCAGGAACACCAGTCCTCGAGGGGTTATAGCAGCACCTAACAAGCAGTTTCTGATTGGTGGCTACTATTAATTCTGCTGCAAGTCACTCAACAGAGAGGTCATTGGTGGACTGGCTGAGAATTGTGGCAGTATAGAAGTTATAGTAGTACTGGAGTACACCTCCGCCATGATGGGATGTACTACAATCATGGTGAAGGAAGATATATCCAGATAGGGAGCAGCAGTGATCTCCGGTGGAGCTTTTTAGCCAAGTCTCATACATGCCCAGCATTTCAGGTTTCTACAAAGAGACCCAGGATTCCAGTTAAGCCATTTTAGAAAGTAGGCTCCTCATATTCAGATGCACAGTTTCTAGACCATTCTTAATATCCCATAAAGGGTGGGATAGAGGAGTGTTTAAAGGGGGTGAAGTAGTGGGGACTGGGTTAGTTTCAATGTCCCCAGAGGCAAGTGGTGTGGAAGCTGAACGGGAGGAGGATGGAGGGGTATGGGACCCACAGGAAGCAGGAGAGGGAAGAGCGGTGAAGGAAAAGATGGTACCAGTCATGGGAGCTGATGAAGGTCAAGGCAGCAGATAGACAAGAGAGAAGTAAACCACATTCTGGACTAAGCAGTATAGGAGTTGGGCAAAGATTTGGTCATGCAAGTTTCACAGTGATTTGTTCCAGGGCTAGGAATGATGCACCAAACTCAAAGGCTAGACATAGGGCAAGAAGTGGAAGAAGAGGGAGAAAGATAGGCAGAGAGAGAAGAGAAGGGAAGGGAAGGGAAGGGAAAGGAAGAGAAGAGAAGAGAAGAGAAGAGAAGAGAAGAGAAGAGAAGAGAAGAGAAGAGAAGAGAAGAGAAGAGAAGAGAACTGTAGGGGAGGACATTGTGAGGGGGTGGAGGTTGGGAATGAATACTATTGAGTGTGCAGAGAGATTCAGGGTTGTTGGAATTGAGCATGGACTACAGGAAAGTAACTAGTGTATGATGTGTAGCACCACCTGGAGGGCAGAACATAATACAGAGGAGCCAGAACCAGGAACAGGGGAGAAAGAGCAGAACAGGGCAGTGGGAGAAAATCAAGAGCAGCAGGAGGGGGAGGGTAGCTGGAATACTACCAGATGATAGTGACAAAGCCAGTTACTACTAGTGAGAATAGCCTAGTGGTGAGAGCAGCTGTCTCTAGATGGGCCAATCAACAACAACCAGAGGCTCAAATCCTGAGGTGCGGAAAGGAGGAATAGGTAGGGAGGAATGCGGAAAGGCTGCTTTCAGAGGACAGGAGATAAAAAAGGGGATGAATACAACCTTAGCTAATTATGTTAAAAGTTACGGAGGGTAAGTAGGAAGACAGCAGGGGCCTCTAGTGGCCCAACAGTTAAAGCCAGCTAATGGGGTTTAGGGGAGTTAGAAATATCACACAACAGGTCAGGTGACTCTCATGTGACACAGGACGCTCAGTAATGAAAACAGCCACCCAGGGTGGAAGGGTGGGGGGGAGCAGCCACTGTAGTAGTGGCAGCGGGCAAGACAGTGCCTCCAACCATGTGGATCAGCAGTCTGTAGCAGGAGGGAAGAGGGTCCAGGAGCTGGCAGCTGGTGGGGGGGGCAGAGCCTGTTCAGGTCTTGGTTCTCGATGGTGGTGTCTGCTGAAAGGGAAACAAAGGGAACAAGATTAATGTCCAGGGACAGCAGGGGATTAAGGGGTCAGGCAGTAAAACAAAAGGCAGAACAGAGGTTGGGGGAGGAAATGGGAAGATTGGCGAGGGGGAAGGGCAGATGAGAGCACGGGGCAGAGTGAAACAAGAAAGCAGAATGGCACCAGTAACAGTAAAAAGGCTCACATAAGGTAGATCACATTAACATGCTGTGCAATTAGACTTAAAACAACTAGTTGAAATGGTTCAAACAGCCACATATTACTCTAAAGCCTTAAGGGAACAACCAGAACAGTGATAATACCCTGAGCAAAACAAACCAAGTTCCAGACAAATAAAGTAATCAATACAATGTCACCAACCACATAGAACATGGAGCATGGAGCAGCAGCTCATACCTGCGGGGGGGATCCAAGAGCCAGCGGCAGGTTGGAGGGAGCCTGTTCAGGTTTTGGCTCTCAATGGTGAGGTTGGGGGTGCAGAAGGGTCCGAAAGCCAGTGACTGGTGGGGTACAGAGCCTGTTCAGGTCATGACCGTCAAAGGCAGTGTCTGCTGCAGGGAGGAGGAGGGTCAGAGAGCCAGTGGCTGGTGAGAGAAAAGAGCCTGTTCAGGTGTTGGCTCTCAATAGTGGTGTCTGCAGGGGACAGGGTGGTCTGATGGACAGTGGCATCTGTCTTCTCTAAATCTGCATTTCATACTGAAAATATACCAGTAAACTGACATAGATGGAACTGAAGAAGATAGCACAAGAATAATTAGAAATCTTAAAAAAACAATAACTCTCCTGGCCTGAATAATATTTCTCCTAGAATGTAGAAGCTGTTCCCCACATGCCAAAACCCCTAAAATATATATTTTCGTTGTCCTTATCCATAATGAAGTCCCAGATGGCTGGAAATCATCATCTGTAATACCAGTTCACAAGGAAGGAAGAAAGGATAATTGCACTAACTATAGACCTATTAGTCTTATTTCATTTCCAGATAAAATTTGGGAGGCTGTTATTAAAGACAGGATCATTGGTCTTCTAAAACGGCACAAATTAGAAGATGCTGATCAACATGGTTTCACTGCCAGGAGATATGTCACAGACTTGCTTTGTTTTTATGAAAACATTTCATATGTACTAGATAAAGACCTACCAGTTGATTGTGCTTACCCTGATTTCTCCAAAACATTTGACAATGTTCCCCGTGGAGGAATCATGCAGAAAATGGTAAACCTAAACATAAATTATAGGACTGTAAGATGGATTCAAGCTTGGTTGAAACATAGAACACAGAAGGTCTGCATAAAATGTTTCTACTCAACATCCCAAATGGAAACTAGTAGAGTCCCTTAGTGATCTGTGTTGAGCCCTGTATTTTTTCAGGTGTTTATCTCTGACATATGCAGACAGGCTGTTAATTGGACTGGCAAGCATACCTCTCAACCTCCTGCCTCATAAATCAGGGACAAGGCTTAAAAAAATCAGGGACAAAGGACAAAAATCAGGGACACATCTTCAAAATTGGTGATATTCTCTCAGGAAGCTGGTAGAATAGGTGGCTTAGCGGAAAATGCATTTTCTAAGGAAGAACAAGTCTGTAGCTTTAATGTTCGACATTATTTTGTGCTTACAACTCCCACCGTTTGGTCATGAAAACACAATTTTTAGGAGGGACAGAGTAACATTTTGAGGCAAAATCAGGGATATCCCTGAAAATCAGGGATATCCCTGAAAATCAGGGACAGTTGAGAGGTATGCTGGCAAGTATGCAGATGACATGAAACTTGCAGGCATGGTGTGTATGTTTGAAGACTGAGCCTCAATATAAGCCGATCTAGATATAACACAGAATTGGGCCAGCAAATGGTATATGATGTTTAACAGTGACAAATGCACCATCATGCATTTGGGAAACCAGCTACACAAGCACGCATATTAATTGTGGTGTAATATACTGTACTTAGGGAAACTATTAAAGAAAAGGACGTATGGGTAACAATAAGCAGAAATCTCACCTCACCATCCCACTGTACCACTCGGATGGCCAAAGCTATTACATTTCTTTGGACTATTAAGAGAGATACTTGGAGCAGAACTGAGGATGCTTTTATGCCACTTTATAGAACCTACATTAAGCCCTTTCTGGACTATTGATGCCCTGTTTGGTGGCCACTTATAAAGGAGCTCAAGTCTCAGGAAAGGAGGGTGACCAGGGGTGCCACAGGGATCAGTTCTGTGGTCAATTCTGTTTAATGTCTTCATAAGTGACATTTCAGAGGGGCTAGAAGGGAAGGTCTAATTGATTTCTTTGACTGGGTGACCGAAGTAGTAGACCAAGGAGGGGCTCTGGATGTGGCCTGCCTAGACTTTAGCAAGGCATTTGACACAGTCCCACACAAAAGATTAATAGTCAAATTAACCAGCCTGGGAGTGGGTCCCAGGGTGGTAGCCTGGGTAAAACATTGGCTGGACAACAGGACATAGAAGGTAATTGTAAATGGAGGCCACTCTGAAGAAAGAGGGGTTACTAGTGGGGTACCACAGGGTTCAGTACTGGGTCCAGTCCTTTTTAATGTCTTTATAAGTAACATTACAGAGGGACAGGAAGGAAAAGTATGCCTCTTTGCAGATTACACAAAGATCTGCAACAGGGTTGATACACAAGGAGGCATGGAAAGGATGAGAAGGGACTTGGCAAGGTTGAAGGGATGTTCAGAAGTATGGCAGCTTGGATTCAATGCAAAGAAGTGCAAAATAATGCACCTGGGGAACAAAAACCCAGGGGACAATTACACAATGGGCGAGGGGTAGTAACAACAACAAAAATGGAAAGGGTCCTGGGGTAATCATATCAGATGACCTTAAGGTTAGTAAGCAATGTGAGAAGGCAGTAGGGAGGGCTGGGGGTATACTGGGATGCATAGGGAGAGACATCACCAGCAGAAAACAGGAGGTTGCTATCCCTCTGTACAGACAGTTGGTGAGACCCTGTCTGGAGTACTGCATCCAGTTCTGGAGACCCCATCTCCACAAGGACATAGACAGGATAGAGGCAGTCCAGAGGAGGGCAACTAAAATGGTGCAGAGTCGGCAAGAGAAGCCACACAAGAAGAGACTAAAGGAGCTTAATCTGTATACCCCTGAGGAAAGGAGGGAGGGGGGGACATGATAGAAACTTTTAAGTACCTCAGTGGAGTCAACAAAGTCCAAGAGGGTAGCATGTTTCAGAAAAAGAGATGTGCAAGAACAAGGGGACACAATTTAAAGATAGAGGGGGGTGGTTCAGGGGAAATGTGAGGAAGTATTTTTTCACAGAGAGGGTGGTGGACACATGGAACAGCCTTCCTAAGGAGGTTGTGGGGTCTAAAACTGTGGGAGAATTCAAGAATACATGGGACAGACATAAGTTAATTCTTGTGGGGGGTAAGAAGAAATAGGCTGTTGGTTAACTAGGATCTGCAGCTTATCCTGTAGGTAGGGAAATGGGCAGACTAGGTGGGCCAAGCGGTCCTTATCTGCCATCAAAGTCTATGTTTCTATGTTTCTTTGCAGATGATACTAAGATTTGCAAAAAGGTGGGCACACCAGGAGGGGTGGACAAAATGAGTAGAGACCTAGGTATACTGGAGGAATGGTCTAGAGTGTGGCACCTGAGATTCAATATGAAAAAGTACAAAATCATGCATTTGGGGTGCAAGAACACAGTGTAGGATTATATGATGGGGTGGGTACTGATGGTCAACAAACAGGAAAGGGATTTGAGGGTAATCATATCTGATGGCCTAAAGGTGGCCAGACAATGTGCCAAGCATGTGATGAGAGCCAGTGGGGTGCTGGGATGCATTTGAAGAGGTATCACCAGCAGAAGAAAAGAGGAGGTGATCTCACTGTACAAATCATTGGTGAGTCCTCATTTTGGAGCACTGTGACCAGGTCTGGAGGCCTCATCTCCATAAGGACATAGACAGGGTGGAGTCAGTTCAAAGAATGGCAATGAAGATGGTGCAGGACCTGCACCAGAAGTCATATGAGTTGAGAATGGGAGACTTCAATATGTATACTCCAGAGGAGAGGAGAGACAGCGGAGATATGTTAGAAACCTACAAATATCTATGGGGCATAAATAGGGTACCATCTTTCAGAAAAGCAGATGTTCAGGAATGAGGGGGCATGACATGATGTTGGAAGGGTGTAGATTAAGTTGTAAAAGGAGAAAGTATTTTCTCACTAGAAGGATGGTGGATGCATGCAAAATACTCCCAAGGAAGGTGGTGGGGGCAAACACAATGGATAAATTCAAAAATGCATGGGACAGGAGTAGGAGAACCCTTGCAATGGGAACGAGAAGGTAAAGCTGGAGATCAAGTAGGGTCTCCAGTTTTTGCAGTAGGTAGGGAAAATTGGAAGATTGGATGGGCCTAGCAGTCCTAATCTGCCATCAGTTTATATCTTTCTATAAGATATTGGAAATACTGAGACAGTTCAACAGCAGGCTACGAAAATGGCTTATAACCTTAAATATCTGAGTGACACTGAATGCCTAACACAACTAAATGTAATGTCTTTACAGACAAAACAACTGAGAGGCAACCTGATTTTGTGTCATGATACAGTACAATGCAAGATGACTATCTATTCAATCAACAAGGCCTAGATTTTAAGAATGACATGCTGGAATTAGAGTCATCCTCTACAAACAAAGCCATTAAAACCCCATACCAATCAAGAGAAAGCTTATTTTACACAACAGTCACCCCTGGAATAAACTGCCATGGAAGTAAAAATTAGTAGGGATAAATTAAAGTTCAAAATGGTTGGATACCCCAACCTCTATTGTACCACACTGTTGATGGCCTACTAATCTGTATATTGCCACTAATGCACTATTGAGTGTATAAGTTTACTCCAGTCATAGCACTTGTTTATGTATAACTGATACTATGAGACTGTACCCCCACTGACTCTAACCATGCTACTGCTTGTACATGCATGCTCTCTAGGCTTCCCTTATTATTCTGCTCTGTACTACTTAGTGCAAACCCCTGCTTTAAGTTCTCTCTTTATAGCTGGTGCACAATTGATGTAATAACAACTGCCTGAATAATCACCTCTTCCCACTTGCTTGTAATGTACTACTATTTGCTATGCTGTGTTTTCATGAACTGTAATCTACCCCTGTAGAAGTGCTAATGTGAACTGTTATCTGTTCTTGTGAAATGTAATCTCCTGCATTGTACGTGAAAACAAGCACACTGTTGTTTATTGTACTTTCCCTGTTACTAAAAAAACAAATAAATAAATATATACATACTGAATGGTAATGATATACCTTACTATGTATAATGGATGGGAGCACATGTCGGCTTACCACCTGTTCTGCTCCTTACTCACTATTGTATGCACTTAAGTAACAAAAGAGTTCCATTTAACCTGATGCCCCTTGGAACAAGCTGTGGTAGCTTATAGTGTGTCCTTTCCTGTTTAGAAAATTATAAATAAACTATCCATGGGTAGAAAGAACAAACAATAAACATTTGTTTAATGGCTTCCTGAGCTGATTGTTTGATTAAGTAGATGTCTGAGTGTTTTCTCTTGGCAGTGACTAGCACTTGGTTTAAATCACACTACTAAGAAAAGTTCTAGTGACATACACATTTTTTATGGAGAGTATTTGATTTCAGGAATATCAGGAAAAAGCAATGAAAGACCTGCACATCAATTGTCCCAAAGGTGCTCCAGTCATACAAGGCAAATGATCAGAAAACAAAAAAGGACTGGGCACACACCAAAGCTGAGTTTCAGAAAAATAAACTGCAATTTTTTATTTAAATATTCATAAGGCACAGCATGTCAGAAAACAGCTCTGATAACCCTTACGTAGTGATCCAAATTCCGAAGTCTTCATCAGGGGGTGGAGTCAGCCAGTACCTACTACAATTTTATATCCCTGTCAGTTAGGTTTCATTATTATTCTGCACTCAAGCAGTTTACATTATTATATAATTGAAGTTAAGGTACAAAAGGGAACATTTAAAAACACAGGTTCAATTATATTGCGTGGATTCCAAATTCACATATTCATTTAAAACAAAAATACAAAACAGTAACAATCATGAACACTATGTTAGATACCAGAAAACAATTCAGGACATTTTTAGCTGTAGGCATGTTATCATTTAAATGGTTTTCATTCCTTAATTTAACCTTAAACCAAAGTTAATATTAAACATCACTTTATTTAATTTATTTATAATGAAAAAAGTACCCCCTTTCACATAAGTATTCACATAGTTTTATACAATGAAGGCCAATTTTATTGCAAAAGGTCAAAGACACTCAAAGTGCCAAAGACTGATTCCCCACACACCAGAAATAAAAAAAAATATTTTGGTTTTAATGATATGTGCAATGCTACATGATTAATTCCTAATTTTCCTAATATTTAATATTTTTAATACACTTAAGGTCTCACTTTATTTTTATGTACCAAGTATAATCTTTGCCTCTAAATCATATAATATCAACCATCACTTCATTTAGTTTATTTATGATGGTCAAACACCTTTGTCTTGTACTCTTACAAACTAATGTAGAAGGAGATCAAATTTGTTGCAAAATGTCAAAGACACCCAAAGTGCCAAAGATTGATTCCCCATACATCAGGAATGAAAAAGTTTTGCTTTATGTTATATACATCCTTCTTGATTAAAAGAATTATAAACTAATGCCTAATTTTATCTTTGTTTTTAATATACTTAAGACTTCACTTTATTTTTTATGTACCAAACATAGTCACTGCCTCTAAATCATATAATATCAACCATCACTTTAATGAATTCATTTATGATGTTAAAATACCCCGTGATATACACTTACAATCTTATGTAGTTGGGGGTCAAAGTTGTTACAAAAGGTCAAAGACAACTAGTTCCCAGTTTCATATGCAAACATTAAACTATTCTGGCGTGCACAAGAAGTAGCCATGGCATAAAAAATCAGGGGGTGTCGTCTCCGAACTCTCACAAAATGGAGAGGATGCTGAAGTTCAAATAGCATTTGGTACTTGCTCAAATATTTATGTCAATATACAGTAAACATAGGGTTCCATGTGATAATGGCAATCGTGGAATACCAATCACTGTTTAAGTAAGTGTACATCACCAAAAATGAATTTTGGCAATGTACAATCGTGGTGAACTACAAGAGGGTGCCCAAGATCTATTTTTTTTATGTAAGGATCTGTCTCCCCCACACCCCACATTAAAGGATTTTCAACTCCAGGGGGGTGCATGTCGGGGGGCGCAAAATAAAAAAATTAAAAAATGACCTGACACAAAAGGAAGATCGCACTTAGAACTGATCCTAACACCCTCCCAACCCCAGCCTGCCACCAACTCACCATGCCACACAGCCAGCTCGGCAGCCCACTGCTGCACTACACCCCACAAACTCTCCCTCTCCCTCTCCCTCTCTTCTGCCCATCGTACGGTGTGGTCCCCCACATGCATGTATACATAGCACATCTCATTAAGTGTATTCTCGCATTTCTCAGTGATTCGATCATTACCCTGCCAGGTAGCACTGTGCACAGGCACCATGACTGAGTCACCTTTTTTGAAAGCACTTAGTTGCAGTCGCCTTGTACACAGAATAACAAGCAAGGCAACATTTTTAGTCACTGAGAGAATTATTTACAAATAAGGTTTATGGTCTAATTGATCTTTGAGACCAATTGGAATAAGGGCTCCTAACTTAGAAATCCATGAGATTTCTCTTTGATTAAAAACAAACAAACTCAAAAACACAAAAAAAGTAACAACTGGTGCAAGCAAAGAAAAGACGGCAGAAGTTCAGTGTATAAATGCAAGGAGCCCATGGCTACTTTCAATTTGATTTAGGAGGTTTTCTTGATTGCCTCCTCTTGGTAATTGGGGTACAGTATCCAAAGCTCTGAACTGCAAGCCACAAGGATTACTATTATGTGCTTAAAAAAATTAGCTCCTAATGCATTTTCCATTTTTATATTTACTATTGTTCACACACGTTACTGAATTCTCATTTTTAGTGGACAAATTGTCCTTCCTACATAACGTTTGTTACAATTGTTACAGGTTGCATACACAGTGAAGGGGCTATGGCAATCCAAATGATGTTTGAATACATACTGTAGCTATTTCCAGTCACTGGATGTACAAACTCTTCTCCATTACAGGCATAACAACAAATGTCACAACGCCTGCATTTAAAAAATCTTAGTTTTCTTGAAGTGGATTTTCTATAGTCTGCAATTATGTAATGACTAGAAGTAAGCATGTCTCTTAAGTTAGCACCTCTACATTAAGAAATTAAAGGAGCTCCCCCTATAGCTTGTCCAACCTGCGGATCCACCTGTAACACGGACCATCTATTTTTGATGATTTGGGCTAGTTCACTTGATCTTGAATTATAATCTGCTTCAAAAAACATTCTATCTTCCCTTGACTCTGCCCTTACCTTCCATGAACACATAAACACCCTAGTGGCCACCACAAACACCCAGACTGGACTCCTTTACTGGCACAGGGACTGTCTCCCTACTGATACCCTTAGGCTTGCCATTACTTCCTCAATACTGTTCCTAGTGGACTATGGGCTCCCTGTATATGGGGCAGCAGATAATTCCACACTCTAGAAAATCCATGTCTCCCTCAACAAGGCTTGCAGGCTCCTAACTGGTGCCCCTAGGCATACCCACACTTGCTCCATCTATTCCTCTGCCAATCTTTTCAACTTCAATGAAATGCTCCACTACCAGACCTGCCTACTGTCCAAGAAAATCCTTCTCAGTCACTCCACTCCTGGGGTCACCGCCTCTCTCCAACGTGCCACCCCCTCTATCTCCCTGCCACCCCCTCTATCTCCACCCACAACTCGGACAAAGCTATACTGGCAGTACCCAAGGTAAAAACCTCCCTTGCCCAGAGATTCTTCCACTACAGGGCCCCTCCCTGGTTTAATGCATGTCCAACCACCATCACTAGTGCATCCAAGATCATCCATTTCAAAAATCGCTCTCTGCAACCACCTCTTAAATATCCGCTCCTGTAACTGCAACTAGCCTGCACTCTCATGCCCACTCTGACCCAAACTTCTGACAAAGTCCATTATGGACAGCAACCTCCTACAACAATTTCTTACCCATGAATATGACTGACTATACTGTAACGGATGCTCACTCAGGTTAAACATGTTTTTTTTCTTTTTTTGCTGCCCTTATGTAAATATCTCTGTCCAAAACTGTATATAATGTCTGTAACACATACATGATGCCTATTTCATTTGTAATTGTAATTGTACCCTGTCTGTATTATTTCTGTTCTCCATGTGATGAGGTACCTTTGTAAATGAGCCTTCTGGCTCAAAGGTTGTAAATCCAATATTTCAAATAAATAAATATCTGTTTCAAGTGTTTCTTTCACTTTTGGTCTAAGCAGTCTGTTTCTATCTAGGTTTCTAACCTTGTCAAGAGCATCAAAAGTTACTTTAGTACTGTATCCATGGTCCCAGAATTTTTGTTCAATATTTGAGCTTCATTTTCAAAATTAGTGTCTAAAGTGCAATTTCTGAGAATTCACAGAAACTGCCCAAAGGGGCTGCTCTCTACAAGGGTTCTTGTGTGACAACTTCCAGACCTTAAAAGTGTGTTACCTGCCACAGGATTCCTTAAATTTTTACTGATGACTTTATTCTCTTGTGCTATTAGCGTTATATCTAAATAATTTATCTGCACTGGATTGGCTGTGTATGTACAGGAAATGTTCAACTCAATATTATTTAACCACTGCATGAAGTCCTCCATCCTTTCCTGATCCCCAACCTAGACACATATGACATCAGCAATAAAATGATACCATTTACTAATATACCTGAGGTGGGGGTTACCGATGCGAGGACCACATGTTTTTCCAACCAGGAAAGAAACTGATTTGCATATGAAGGTGCAAGAGAAGCACCCATTGCCATGCCCTGTAGTTGATAATAAAATTATCCATCAAATGAAAAAAAAAGTTATGCTCTAGGATAAAACGTAATAAGTCCATTATAAAATATTTTGTAGTTTGCAAAAAATGATCATCTGAATAAAGAAATTCCTCACAGGCTCTTAGACCATCTATATGTCTTATATTTGTATGTAGGAAACATATATCACTTGCCATCCAGTTGCATTCTACTTGTCAATCCATACCCTCTGTTTTGTCCAACAGATCAACAGTATCTCTTATATAGGTATCTTTTTTGATCACCATTTGTTTTACAAAATGGTCCACAAATTTTGATGGGCCCTCACTGAGAAACCCAATGCCCGAAGCAATGGGCATCCCAGGAGGGTTCCATTCATTCTTATGGATGTTTGGAAGTGTATAGAGGGTAGGACAAACTGGAAAATCACAGCCCAAAAAATATTTTTCATTCTAATCAATCCTCCCTCTCTCAAAGGCTGCATCAATAAGATCATACAACTCAATTTTAAAACTAGCAGTTGGATTGAAAGTAAGAGACCTACAATACTGAACATTTGCTAACTGGTTCTTAATTTCTGCAACATATTTTGTGGTGTCTTGAACTACAACTATGCCCCCTTTGTCTGCTTGATTCAAGTATCCGGGAGTCCAAGGCATGCCACTTTCACTGAGAGGGCAGGGTGTGGCCACAGGAAATGGTGAGGGGCAAACACAGGTGAAGGTCTGCAGCAGCCAGGTGTGAAAGGCATGCTGGTTAAGGCGTGGATGGGGGATATGTGACCCAAATACAGAACAGTCAGAGGCATATGAATATTGTTTCTGTTCAAAAACCTGAAGCTGCCTCTACTAATATATCTAGGCAGTCACCAGGAGTTAAACTCCAGTGCTGCCTCCCCAACCCTGCAACACTGGGTGCCGAATTCTAGGGTTGAATGGTAAACTAAAATGAAAAGTAAGTAGCCACTTGCTGCCCAACCCTGATGCCACTTAACTACCCTCATTCTGACACCAAGTGCCCAACCCTAGAGTCAGACAGTAAAAAAAAAAAGGAAGTGGACAATGACAGCCAAATCCTGCTACTACCAACCCCCTATACTGAGACCAGGTGTCCAGCCCCTAGGTTCAAGGATCAATGACAAAGAGTAAGCAGACATTGCGAGCCCAACTCTAGTGATGTTTTAGAAAGAACCAGTTGTGTTTTGCATTAATCTATAGTAGCATTGCTCCTTGAGATAGTAATTTAATATTGTAATAGACTCTTCTAGCTCCATCATGTCCTCCACTTCACTGTATCATAGTAATTAAATGCTGCAAGGGACTCTTGGCCCATCATGTCCAGCACCTCACTGTAACATTAGTGATTTTATTTTGTAAGAGGCTCATGGTCCATCATGTCAACCCCCTCACTGACGCATAATAATTTAAGATCATCAAGGACTCTAGATCCATCATGTCAAGCCCCTCATTGCAATATAGTAATTACATGTTGTAAGGGACACTATGTCCATCATGCCCAACCCCTCACTGCAACAAAGTAATTTAATGTTGTAAGGAACTCTGGGTTCATCATGTCCACCCCTCACTGTAACATAGTATTTTAAGGTTGACAGGGACTCTAGATCCATCAGGTCCAACCCCTCAATGTAATAGAGTAATTAAATGTTGTAAGGGACACTATGTCCATCATGTCTAACCCCTCACTGTAACATAGTAATTTAATGCTGTAAGAGACTATAGGTCCACTGTATCCAAACCCTCACTGTAACATAGTAATTGAGTGTTTTAAGGGACTTGAGGTCCATCATGTACAAACCCTGTATGTAACATAGTAATTTAAGGTTGTCAGGGACCCTATGCCCATCATGTGCAACCCCTCACAAAAACATATTAAATTAATGTTATAAGGGACTCAAGGTTCATCATGTCCAGTCCCTCACTGTAACATATCCAGAAGCAAATGTTTTGATACCTTTTATTGGACCAACATAGATGTAACAAAAAGAACAAAATCTGGTCAGATCCACCACGGCAGCATAATGAAGTTAGTGAGATTGTGATGAATTGTGAAGGATACATGGAGAAACAGCACAATGCTTTTTAACTAGTAAGATTTGTTTGATTTTCTATTCTAAGGAAGGCAGACACATTATTAGGAAAAGATATGGAGGTGTTGATTTTAATGGAAGGAATGGTAAGCAATAAAGGTTTTGTGTAACAATCATATACTCATAGCAATAGAAACAGACTGATTCAGAACCCTGGAACCCCACCATCAGAATCAATTAGGAATGCACATTTCATTATTCATATTGAGGCCAATCAAACCAAACTTCATGACTCAGTTGGCCTATACTTGCATGGCATGGCTAACCCCTGTTCTGCAGATGCAGTCCCTGTTCTCTACATTCAGATGCAACATTTTATCTATGGACTACTGATTGCTACTTTTGTGATTGACATCAGGACAGCGACAGTTTCCTCTATGCACAATTAGAACAAAAAATATTTAGGATAGTACATACATTTTTCCCAGATAACACAAGGGTGCTCCTATTTTATATATCAACACTTATTCCAGTTTCTGTTATACACATACTTGCACCTAGGAATTATAGATTTTGGATCAGTCCAAATTCAGATATTAGGCTACTGTTATTTAATATATGACAATGCATATGTCACCTTGGGAATATTTCTATATTATCCTTTTTTGGGGTGGATTTTGCATAGAACAAACAGAGATACTCATGATATCAATCACAAAATTAGTATTCCATACTCGTTACACCAAGATGTTCCATCTTACTGTAGAGAGCAGGGACTGCATCTGTAAAGTGGGAGTTGACCATACTATGCAAAGATACCTCAACTCGTTGTCATGGTGGTTGCAGAGGGACTGGAAGGAAAAGTATGCCTCTTTACAGACACAAAGATTTGCAACAGGGTTGATACACAGGGGAAGGTGGAAAGGATGAGAAGGGACTTGGCAAGGTTGGAAGAATGGTCAGAAGCATGGCAGCCTTGATTCAATGCAAAGAAGTGTACCTGGGAAACAAAAACTCAGGGGAAGAGTACACAATGGGGGTGAGTAGTAACATCAACAAAAATGGAAAGGGACCTGGGGGTAATCATTATCAGATTACCTAAAGGTTAACAAGCAATGTGAGAAGGCAGTAGGGATTGCTAGGGGTTACTGGGATGTATAGGGAGAGGCATCGCCAGTACAAAACAGGAAGTTGTTATCCCACTGTACAGATAGTTTGTGAGACCCCATCTGGAGCACTTCATCCAGTTCTGGAGACCCCATCTCTGCAAGGACATGATGGAGGCAGTCCAGACAAGGGCAGCTAAAATGGTGCAGGGTCTGCAACAGAAGCCACAGAAGGAAAGACTAAAGGAGTTTAATATGTATACCCTTGAGGAAAGGAAGGAGAAGGGAGACATGACAGAAATGTTTAAGTACCTCAAGGGAATCAACAAAGTCCAAGAGGGTGGCATCTTTCAGAAAAAGAGATGCGCAAGAACAAGGGGACACAATTTGAAGATAGATGGGGGATGGCTCAGGAGTAATGTGAGGAAGTATTTTTTCACAGAGAGGTTGGTGGACATATGGAACGGCCTTTGTGAGGAGGTTTTGGGGTCAAAAATAGTGGGGAATTCAAGAATGCATGGGACAGACATAAGGCAATTCTTGTGGGGGGGGTAGGAAGAAATAGGCTGTTGGTAAATAGGACCTGCAGCTTATCCAGTAGGTAGGGATATGGGCAGACTAGGTGGGCCAAGCAGTCCTTATCTGCCATCAAAGTCTATGTTTCTATGATTTTTGTGTTGCATCTTTTTTTTACTATGCTTCATGAAGTATGCATTCCCTGTTGATTCAGATGGTGGGGTTCTAGGGTTTCACATCTTTATGCTTCTCTCATACCATTATATGACTGGATATGGAAAGAACTTAGAACTATTTTTGAGTTTACTTTAGTTACATTACAAGTTGTTTTACAGGTCCTGTACCAGTCTACTGTGCTTAGTAGACTACATGAATTTTAATTTATTTATTTTTACACTTGTCATTTTTTAATCACAGTTGGAGTGCTTAGTAGTGGTGCACAACAGTAAGATAGACCCTAGGATTTTCATAAAATACATGTATCATAAAATAACTTGGATAATAAAAAACCAAAAAATGCGAATTTCTAGATACTGAACCAAGTCTGAATAATGTGATATCAGCATGACCACAATTAACATTTAAATGAACCAGTACTTTACAAGATATCCTTGTTACTGTAAATCTATATTTATAAAAGTAACATTTAATCTGAGAACAACTTGAATGCCTGACAGTCCACATTGAAGAAATGATTTTGACAGTTTGAGAGGAGACATACGAAGGAGATACCTTCAGCAAGAACCTTACTGGATTTATGAATGTCACAGTTTGCAGTCAAGAGGTTTAAATGAAGATTTCAGACTGCACAGTTATTTATAGTTTTTGCATTTTCAGTAGCTGTAACTTGTTTAGTGAAAAAAAAATATTGTCCAGGAACTGGGAGGAATCAGTATATATTTTCATTGGTTTTACTGTGTATATGATGTGTTTTTTTATATTACATTACTTGTAAGATATGTGCTTTGCACCCTTGTTTCTATGGTTACAAGCTTAATAAAACTACACACACAAAAAAAGACAAAGAAAACCA
Organism: Neoceratodus forsteri; assembly: GCA_016271365.2. Lineage (NCBI taxonomy): Eukaryota > Metazoa > Chordata > Ceratodontiformes > Ceratodontidae > Neoceratodus > Neoceratodus forsteri. The sequence goes on from CM028137.1 coordinate 51,052,748, forward strand.
AGTTGTGTTTAGTGCCTAGTTTACAAGGGGGTCTTCAGAAATCAATGCGATCACAATAAAGAAACTGGGAAGTTATATGTATTGAACCTTGTTATTCAAAGGGCAAAAAAATTACAATTAAAAATGGATAAACGTGTAAAGCTGTAAATAAGAGTGAAACAACCACACTGGTATGCACACCACATAAAGTAGTTCTTGAAAGGATACAGATTGGGGATGGTTCAATTAACACTGCAAGTCCAGAAAAAAATATACATTGTTGCCTCTTGTTGTACTGAAATGCTACAGCTGGTGCAAAATACATAGCAAGGTGGTAGGGGCGAGGGTGGAGGATGGGTGTGAATAACACCATATACCCAGCAGGAGGGACTTTACATCTCTCGGAATTTATTTGTGAAAATGAGTGATCAGGATAGAAATGTAAGCTGAGCCAAGGCTGGTTAAAAATAATAGTTGCTTAACTTGTAAACTTGAAATAATTGCATATCTTCCTTTCTGCAACATCTTTCCATGCACAAGCAGGCTTTGGCTTTGAGGCTAACTTGCTTAACTGTGTTTGGTAAATTTTACTCCTGATTTCTGTTTATGACAGACAGTAAAACATTCCTGCTTGAAAAGGCTTTACCATTGAAGTGCCTATTAAAGTGAGGAACTACAGAATGACATAAAAACATCACTTTATAGGCGCTTCAAAGGCAAAGTCTGTTCCAGGAATATTAACTGCCTGTCATGAAAAGAAGTCAGGAGTCAGATCTACAAAAAACAGTTAAGTAACTCACAGTTGCACTAGCAAATATGATTTACACTTTTACAAGCATTTATCAAGTAAAAAAACATGCTTCAACTTATTCTAAAAACAGAGAAGCAAAACTCAGTAACCACACAGGCTCAGTACACACTGCATTTCCAATTAGATGCAGTTTCTCCTCATGCCCCTCCTACATGAATCAAAAAAAAAAGGTGGGAGTGGATCCTTAGGAGCTTCTCTGGTGGAGGAGGGGGTGGATCTTACTCCCCCAAAAAACCTAATGCTGCCTCCCACTACTCAGGTTCTAGTTCTTGTGCTGCCCATTTAAGAAAGAAAATAGTACCCTGCAACCATTGACTAATATGACAGTGTATTAATTTGAAGGTGGAAAACATTTCTTGGAGGAGGGTAAGGTGGAGGAGACTATTTACACCTTCATTCAGTTCCATTCCATGGACAGAAAACATGACATCACTCCTTTTGTACATGCAAAACGTCTGCAGGCTACGCCTACTACAGCCGTAACAAAGTGCATTAGTTTTCAGACCAACCCAGTCCTTCCTTAGAAGTGTAATGACAGTTATTAGGAAAATCCCATACTTTTAACACCCAGATCATGCAGAAAAAAAAAAACAGAAAATATTCCCATTGGTTTAAAATACTCATTTAGAAAACAACACAAGACTCAGAGCAGACAAGAATACCAGTTCAGCTTCAGTTGAAAAAGGTTAAAGGCCAGATGTGCTTAGAGCCTAGCGTCATGCAAGGAGTGCTGCACATAAATTACAGTGACTTAGAGATACCTTCAGAGTAAGATAAGGACATCTGGAGCATAGATCTGTATAACTCAATTATGAATGCAGTTCATGAAAAACAAACCCCACTCGGATTGTCATAATTGTAAGTCAAAAATAAGCCACAAAAAATAGAACTACAAAAAATAAATATACATGGCATACGAAGGGTTTAAAGTAAAGTTTACCCAATGTGAGCAATAGTTGGAAACATTACCCAACTATACTCTCAAACTGGTTATTGTGCTCAATAAACCTAAGTCATTTAGTGTTGTAACAGGAGTTTATACATGATAATATAAATTAGCAGCATAAGAGCCAAACACAAAGCTGCTTGTCAAAGACCACCAAGAAACTAAGACCATGCAATCTGATGTGTACATATTTCAACTTGATATACTAAAAATGTCTAAGGAATCTGAATATGAAATTATAGGAATTAAATTCCCCCATGGGGGGAAGATAACTAGTTGTAAGGACACACACACACATATCCTAATGCACCATCATTCACATCGATCAATTCAAATGTCCAAAGGAATTACATTTTTCCTGAACCTTCAAGTAGAAGAGATATGTACAGAGTTCAAAAATGCAAAAAAAACTCCACCCTCCCAGGGTAAATAACTAATTAAATGTGAATGTACACTATATGTAAGTGAGATGCAAGTCCTAAAATACCTTCATTTCTGCAGATCACTACAATATTAACCCAATGTAATTTAATCTGTCCAGGACCCCCAAGCAAATGAGATCCTGCACTACAGAGTACAAAAATGTGACAGTACATAATAAAACTACTGTATGAAGAGTAACAAGTAAGGAATCTGAATAAGACCCACTGAAATTAATGCTACCCCCACCCTTGGGGAAGATAGATTTTAAAGGAAATAATATTCATTATGGGTATAAACTTAGAGTCATTACATAGTGTAACGCCATTATGTCATATACCTGAATATAAGACCACCTCAATGTAAGAGCAACCCCCACACCCACCACAATCACACACACCCCCCACACACACAGGGAGATGCTGAAGTCCTATAATATGTCTATCCTTTGAAGAAAAAGTCAGTGTGTTTAAGTTCTATAATGTGCCATACATCCCAAATCTGTGCTCATGCCATCATTTACCATACTGAGAAGTAATGTAAGTTTGATCTCAAATGCTTGTCTTTCTTGTGTACTTTTGAGATTTCCTTTTAAGACCATTACTGACATATCTGCGGTTGAGTGGTCCAGCTGAGAAAAGTGTTGCCCCACTGTTTTTTCAGTCATCTTGAGATTAATATTGTGTCTGTGTGAGTTCATTCTAGTGCAGAGCAGTAGACTTGTCTCTCCAACATAACCTGTTTGTGGACATCTCTTGCATTGAATGAAATAAACAACATCCGTGATGCACATGTATAATTCCCTGTACCCTGAATTGTCTGTTTTGTGATGTAACCACACAGTCCAAAGTGGAAATGAGCTCTCAAGTCTTACATCTGAGTTATTACAGGGTTGTGTACCATTAAGTTAGCTGTGGCCTAGTGAAACCAGGGGGAGCTGCCTAGACTGGGATGACCTTGGGGTGTCTCTCTGGCTGGGTATTTGGGTTTAATTTCTCATATATTGTTGGAGCCCTAATAATAGTGGAGGCTGCTGTTTGGGGATATCAGCTTGGTCGGTCTGAATCTGTGTGAAATTTAAACCAAAGGCTGGATACTGTATAAAGGACCCTTTCACTTCTTGGACTTGAGGCAGAGAGAGTGCCTTTGACTTTGATTTTGCATTTTCTGCCTATAAAGATGCTTGGATTCTGATTTCAAGTGAGAGTCAAATTCAGATATATACTTATTTGGTCCTGAGAGCTGGGAGCTCTCTGGACTTTCATTGTTTTTAGAGCCAAGTCAGGGGGATTTAATTCTTATTCTGATTTTAACTTCAATCTTAATTTTAAGTTTAACACTGTGGCTTATTTATGTATTTGCTGCTTTAATTTTGCTTGATATGAGTATTTTTGTATTGGTTACAATACAAGGGGGGGAGTGGTGGGGGTATTGGGTTTTGTAGATTGTCTGCTACAATTGTGGTGTAGTTGCTGGGATGTGCTGGAGAGGTTTTAAGATGGTTAGGCATTACTCCCCATCTAGGCTACAGGACCTTCAGCCATTTAATTGTCCCCGGCCCGTCTCCTGATACCTATAAACAGTGTTGTGCTTTTGGAATATTCAGGGAGTGGAGAAGGGGGTCCAGGCCTGGTGGGGGTGTGGAAAAAAGAGGACAGATTGGGGTAGTGGGAAGAAGGAGAATCTCTGGGGTGAAATGGGTCCAGGACAGGGGTTCCCCCTGCCTGGTTCCCATACCCAAGGGCTCTGCAGTTTGCAGGCAAGTGACACAGTCATCCCCGGTTGCTCATCCTACTCGGGTGGTGTTGTGTAATGCCAGGTCCATTAAGAGCAAGACTGCTATAATAGCAGATCTTGTTGGGTCATTGGACCTGGCTTGCGTTACTTAGACCTTGCTAGACAAAAATACTGGACCAGTTTTTGTGTCGGCAGTTCCAGCTGGGTACTTGGTGATACACTGCCCAAGGAAGGATTGTAGGGGTGGGGGGTTGCTATCTGTTTTAGATCAGAACTGGGCCTTATGGACTTGCCAGTGAGGGGCACCAACTCCTTCAAATGTATCATAGGCGAGGGTGCAGGGTGTAGGATTCTTCTCATCTACTGTCCACCAGGAGATGGGAAGGTTTTCCTGCAGGAAGTCACGGACTTCATCATTGACATGGTGTTGGGGTCCTCCAGATGGTTGTTGCTAGGGGACTTCAATGCCTTTGTCGACGATGAACTCTTGCAGTTTGGTCAAGACTACCTCCAACTAATGAAATGGTTGGGCTTTGCACAGGTGATTACCTCCTCGACCCATATTCATGGACAGTCCCTGGACTTGGTGCTCCTACTTGGCATGGAGATATCAGATTTGGTGGTGGAACCAGTCAGATGGTCTGACCATCACTCCATAGGGTTCAGTTTTGGCACCCCTTCAATTAGGTCTGCCCCTACAGAGATGGTACAGTACTGCCCCTAGAGGGGGTTTCCCCCAGAAGGTCTAATGGTGACACTGGACCTATTGGGTATACCGGGGGAAGACATGGATCCATGGAATCTACTTCTTGCCTATAATAAGGCAGTGGTAGTGGCCCTGGATACTATTGCCCCTGTTCATGTTTTCCTCCTTATTCTTTGACCCCGGTCCCCATGGTTTGATGGGGCCTTGAAGGAGTTGAAGAGAGTGGGGTAAAGGCTATAGAGGAGCTGGCAGAAATCAGGCCTTGAAAGTAACAAACTTAGATTGATGGACCATTATGTGGTCTATCAATCAGAAATCACCTGTAAGAAGGTAGAGTTCCTTTCCAGGGAGATTTTGCTGCATGGAATTGACCTGCTTAACTCTTCCAGACTGTAGACAGATTGTGCAATCCAATATGTCCACAGCCCAGTGAGTTTCTTTACAAGTAAGGTATGAGGAGTTTGCTCAATTCTTTTCCGATAAGGCTGCCGCGATCAGAGCCAATATTCGTCTGGCCCTCCTTAATGGAAGTTGTGATTGTCAGTGGAAGATGACGAGCCCTCAGTTTGCATGGTCTGACTTCAGTAGGCCAGCAATCACTGGTATTGTAATGATCATTCACGCTTTGCAATCGACCTGCTGTAGTTTGGACCCGGGCCCTACGCACCTTCTAGTAGGGTGCATAGTGAAAATTGGCCCGGTCCTAGCCAAGATAGTCTGGATGTCATTGTTGAGGGGGGTCTTTCCAGATCCAATGAAGGAGAAGGTCATATAACCCCTCCTTAAAAAGCTCTCCCTTGACCCTGACTGTCTGGCAAACTACAGACCAGTCTCCAACCTGCCTTTTGTAAGCAAGGTTATTGAGAAGGTAGTCGCTGTGCAGTTCGAGGATCATTTATCCAGCTACAATGTCTATGATTCTCTCCAGTCAGGTTTTAGGAAAAGACACAGTACTGAGACAGCTCTTGTTTGGGTACTAAATGAACTCCTGATAGTGAGAGATCGGAGGTCTCTTTCTATCTTAGTCCTCCTTGATCTCTCTGCAGCATTTGGCACTGTAGACCATGGTGTGCTATTGGAGTACCTGCAGTTCCTCTGTGGACTGTCTGGTACAGTCCTCAGGTGGTTTTGATTGTTCTGCAAGGGCAGGACTCAAAGAGTGGTGTCTGGGATTTATTCCTCAGCTCCACTGCCCCTGCCCTGCGGGGTGCAGCAGGGCTCCATTCTTTCACCCATGTTGTTTACAGTGCAAATGCTGCCATTAGGAAAGATTATTAGGTGGTATGGTCTGAGTTTTTTCACTGCTATGAAGATGATACTCAATTGTACATGTCCTTTGTGCCTGAACAGGAGGAGACTTTCTCAGTATCTAACAACTGTTTATCCGAGATCCAGAGCTGGATGAGTGTGAGCTGGCTACGGTTGAACCCGACAAAGACTGAGGTGCTGGTAATGGACCCAGGTCATTGAGAGGTGGGTTTTCTGGCAGGGCAGCCATGTGGTTTTTGGCTAGGTGATGCCCGGCTGACAACCTTAGACCAGGTGCGTTTCCTGGGCATTATTTTTGATGACAAGCTGACCTTTAAATCTCAGGTTATCAGCAGTCATCAGATCCTCTTTCTACCATCTGAGGAATATTGCTGGGGTGAAACATCTGGTTCCTCCTGATGACCATCCCACTCTGGTCCATGACTTCATGACCTCCCGCCTTGACTATTGCAATGCCCTTCACCTAGGACTACTGGGGGTTGATATCTGCCACCTGCAGCTAGTGCAGAATGCAGCAGCCAGGCTTTTGACTGGTGCTTCGAGGACCAGTTATTTCTTGCCTGTGCTCCACGGACTGCATTGGCTGCCAGTTCAGTGATGGATCACCTTCAAGGTTGGGTTACTGACCTATAAAGCCCTACAAGAACAGGGACCCATTAATTAAAATATCTCCTTTGATCTTACCCCCCCTCCCGTCCACTCCGATCCACCAAAGAGGGATTGCTAAAGATTCCCAGGTTCTATTTAGTGACATCTGGGGCCCGGTCATTCACATTTGTGGCCCCAACGCTTTGGAATTCTCTACCTTGTCAAGTACATGAATGCCTGACTGTTGAGAGTTTTAAGATAGCGTTGAAAAGCTATTTATTTACTCTGGCATATCCAGATTTTTTTTAGATTTTATTACTTAAATTATTGTATTAATTTTAGTTGTGCATAATTTGATTTGTTTGCCGTCATGTTTTATTGTAAGTTTCTACAGGCGCCTTGGATTTGGAAAGGTGCCTTCAACAAATAAAGTTTGATTTGGTTTGATAAGTGTTATGGCATTCTGTTCTGGTGAAAGTTTACTCCTAATATTTAGTTTGGCTAAGTTTGTTGGTTGATTAAAAGACAGTAGTGTTAGTTCCTTAAAAATACTATTAAGGTTCTCATCCTCACTAAATATTGAGTGGAGGTCCTTAATAATCTTGAGCAGAAGTTCACGGTCAGGATAATATGTGACTACTAAGGGTATTCTGTTGGTAGCTATCCTTTCATTATACTGAAGTAGCTGTTGCCTTGGTTCTTGTGTTGCATGTTCTATTATCCTGTCAATTTCTCTGGAAGAATGTCCCTGCACAATAAAGATGCTTTTTAACATAGCCAAATGTGTATCTCTGTCTTCCTCATTTGAAAAGATACTCTGACACCAAAGTGCTTGACTGTACATGACATATTTTTAGTGTGGCTCAGGTGAGTACTGTTCTTGTGTAAATATCTCTGCCTGTCTGTTGGCTTCCAATAAATACATGTATGTAAAGTTCTATCATTTATGGTGACAGTGGTGTCTAGAAATACAACACTTGTGGCAGAATATTCTAAGGAAAACTTTATGGTTGGGTGAAAGTTATTAAGTTCCTGATGAAGATCCTTAAGTGTGTCAATACCCTCCATCCAAATTAAAAATAAATCATCAATGTAATGGAAATAAGCGAGTGGTTTGTGTGCATAGTGCCTTAATAAGTCCTCCTCCAAATCTGCCATAAAAAGATTAGCATTCTGTGGAGCCACCCTGGTGTCTATTGCTGTTCCCATAGTTTGAACATAATCTTTACCATGAAAGATGAGGTTATTATGTGTCAGAATGAATTCAATAAGTCTCCTTACCTCTTCAGGGTTGATGTTTTGGTCCAGTCCTTTCCCCTTTATGTATTTTTTTTTTCAATTCAAAGTTTATTGAATTTTAACAATATGGAGAACAGATCCAAAGGAACAATCTAAATTATACAATTATCGTGAGATACACAGTGTATTAGAACTGTTCACACCCATCCCTCCCTCTCTCCCACCACCCTCCCCATCCCCACACCCCACAACCACCCAATCCCCTCTCCCTCCTATTCAACACAGTCGATTAACAAAACCAATAGGATCTAGGATCTGGATACATACTGATAAGATTATATTAAAGAGAATACAAAGTATGCAAGGGATCCCATATTTTCGTAAATCTCTCCGGTCTATTATTAAGACTTGCTGTCAGTTTCTCAGTCCTGAGGTTGGCAAGGAGCTCATTGAGCCATTCAGAATAGGAAATATCATCACTGTCCTTCCAGTGGTGTAAAACCACTTTTTTAACTGACATGGAGATGAGAGCCATATGGTATCTTCTAGTGGGTACTGGAATTTCACTATAATCACCCAAAAGACAGATTTCTGGGGTAAATAGGTCATTCGGGCCCAATAAGGGGTCTACTTTGTGTTGAATGGTGGTCCAGAGTGATGTAACGTTGGGACAGGTCCAAAAAATGTGGTACAGGGATCCCTCTGCTTGCTGACAACGATTACAAATGGGTGATGGGAGAAGACCAAACTTAGATAATTTCTGGGGAGTGTAATATAAGTTGAGCAATATATGGAATTGGGTGAGATGGAGCCTGTCTTGGGTAATACATTTATGACAGTTGTGCCATAGGAATTCCAGTCTAACTCGCAAGTGGTGAAAAGTGGAGTCCAATAAGTAGCGGGAGCAAAGCAGACCGGGTAGGCCCAGTTATATAAAATCTTATAGAGACTGGATACAGATTGTTGTGAGTTAGCCATAGGGCCTATTTCACCAAGAAAAGATTTAATACCCTGCTGGGGAGGGACTATTCCGAGAACTTTCAAAACTAAATGCTGTAGTTGAAAAATGTTAAAAGACATAAGTTTGTGGGCATATTGAGATTTTTTAAAATCTCAGTAGAGGAGTGCCATGAGTTCTCTTTAGTCAAAAAATGGAGAAGGCACAAATCAGCCAATGGGGGTATCCATCCAACAGTAATCAATTTATTGTCAATCTTTAAATTTGGATTACCCCATATGGGTTGTGTTAAGTCCTGGGTATGGTTGTACTTAAGGAAAGTACATAATTGGGTGTGGAGTCTAATGGAGGTTGCAATAGGGGTTAGTTTTAAACGTAGGGGAAAAGCACTGGCTTTGATATGAAAAAGTGCAGCTGGGGATAAAACATTGGCTTGAATGAGAGATAGTTCAATTTTAAGCCATTTAGTAGCGGAAGGAGAAGTGAATACCTCTTCCATGGAGGACATCCATTGAAGATATTTGGCAGCATGACTCGATCAGTGATAAAAAGTTAAATGAGGAAGGTGTAAGCCCCCTTTATCTTTGGGGGTGGCCAGCTTATAGTAAGCAATCCTAGGTTGTTTGTTGTCCCAAATAAATTTTGTGATAAGACCATGCACTTTACTGAACCAAGCAAAAGGGAGCCAAATATTAAGTAAGTGAAGAGAGTAAAAAAGTCTAGGGAAGACATTCATTTTAATCAAATTAACTCTACCCCAAAGGGAAACAGGTAGTTTGGACCATCTATCTAAATCTAAGCCAATGGTTCTCACCAGGGAATCTAGGTTTAATTTCTGTATAAGGGCCAGGTTTCTGGAAATTACAATCCCGAGGTATCTTAGGGAGTCCTGTTTCCAAGAGAGACCCAGATCAGTAATGGAGCCTTTAATTACCTTATAACTGAGAGGGAATACAATAGTTGTATCCAAATTCAATTTGTAATTAGATAATTGAGAGTATTTTTCAATGAGTGATAACATGGGAGGGATGGAAGAGGTTGGGTAGGATAACCGTAAAAGAAGGTAATTGGCATAGGCAGAAACCTTAATTTCCTGATCTGAAATGAAAATGCCCTGGATCTTTTCACAGGATGTTAATGGCAGATAAGGGGTTCCAGGTATAGGTTGAAAAAGAGGAGACATAACGGGCAGCCCTGTCTGGTACCAGACTGTAACCAGAAAAGATTAGATACCACTCCATTGGCAGTAATCAAAGTGGATGGTGCATGATATAGAGCTTTTACCCATCTTTGAAATTCTAAAGGAAAGCTATAGGCATTAAGAGCTCGAAACAGAAAGTTCCAATCCACTCTGTCGAAGGCTTTCTTGGCATCCAGAGAGAGATCAAAGCTGTAGGATAAGAGGCATCTCTGGACACCGAGAGAGCATGCGAGAGTGTTAGAAGGTGATCGAATGACGAGCGCCCTTTCATGAATCCCACTTATTCGGGTCCAATGAGATCTGGCAGGATAAGATTAATTCAATCCGCTAATAGCTTGGTTAAAATTTTAACATCTTGATTCAATAAGGATATTGGGCGATAACTTGTAGTTAGTTCCGGATTCTCATCAGGTTTAAGTAAGAGTACTATTAGGGCTTCTGACAATGTAGAATCTATTATTGTGCCTGATAACATATTTTGGAATAGAGGGATTAATAGGGGGATTAATTGCTTTTGAAATGTTTTATAAAAATTAGCTGAAAAGCCATCGGGTCCCAGGGATTTATCAGAAGGTAGACTTTGAATTATTGTAGCTACTTCCATAGAAGAGATCAGAGTTATGAGTAAGTTTTGCTGTGCTTCAGAAACTGAAGGTAGATCGGATGTAGTCAGATAAGCATCCAACACTTGATTTGAGGGTGAATCGGACATAGAACTATATAGTTCTGTATAATACTTACAGGGGATGTTTTCAAAGTACCATCTACTTGAGAATGGATAGATTGGATATACGTAGAAGATTCCTGCTGTTTAATTCTGAGTGCTAATAAGCAACCCACTTTTTCCCCCTGGTCTGTGTAAGATGCCTTTATTCTAGATATAGCAAATTCTGCCTTCTCTCTCAGAGTTTCTAAATAAGTATCTTTTAATTTAGCTAAGTTTTATTGATGGATGTCAGAAGAATTGGGAATCAGACTGGCTTCAACTGAACGGATTTGAGAGAGCGGGTTATTTAATTCTTGGCCTTTTTTCTTCTTTCTATGAGAGGATAAACTGATTAATATCCCTCTAATATAGCCCTTGAAAGCACACCATACAAAATCAGGTCATGAGGTGGAGTTAAGATTAATGTCAATAAACTGTTCAATATGTTTGGTAAGAGCAGAGGTCACTACGGGATCTTTCAACAGCTGGTTATTAATTTTCCATCGTGTAGTTCTTTCGGGGAAGGACGAGAGGGTGAGGTGACAAGTTACCAAAGAATGGTCGGAGGGTGGGCCAGGTTATATGGAGGCATCCAAGACACCAGGCAGCAAGGTGTGGGATAAGAGAAAGTAATCAATACGAGAAGCTGTGGTATGGACTGGGGAGAAGAAGGTGAAATCCCTCACGGTGGGATGTAATATGCGCCAAACATCACATAGTCCATATTGGTCAACAAGCTCCCGAAAAGCCCGTTGTGCTGGTGAAAGCCCTCTACACATTCCAGTAGAAAGATCTAATGTGGAATTGAAGACGGTGTTCATGTCACCTCCGAGAAGAATTGGTAGGGATAAAAATGGAGCTAAAACTCCAACCAGCTGTGTGAAAAAACCCAGAGTGTCTACATTTGGCCCATAAAGACTTCTCAATAACATCTCCGTCGTATACAAAATGCAGTGAATGAAAATAAATCTACCCTGTGGATCTTTGAGTATTCAAATGAGTGAGAAAGGAACTCTTCTATTAATCAATATCAAAACACCACAACTTTGGGAAGTACCCCCTGCAGAAAATACATGGTGAATTTGTAGTCTCCTAATACGAATCGCCTCAGAGTCCAACAAGTGTGATTTCTGTATAAATATAACATCTAACGATAACAGAGCTAAATGTTTGAGGACTTTATACTGCTTCAGTTGTTGTCAGACCCCTTTAACATTCCAGGTAGCAACCTTAAGAAAGTTGGCCATGTCAACTGTTAAGGATAGAAATAGACAGAACTTTCAAATTAGTCCGTAAATTTAGCACTAACATAACCCACTATGACACTGTGTTGAGAACCCACCCATTCTTCTTGCCCATGTAAACCCCCCTTCCCTCACCAAATCCCAAAACTCTAGATCAAACAAAAGGTCAGGTTTGTTTTAAACAAGTGCCCCAACCCACCCAAAAACCCAAACTATTGTGGACTGCATTCCACAGAGTACCTTCACTAAAGCTTTCTCCCTCCAGTCACCCTTAGGTGGATCCATCTATGTCCGCTTATAGGGATAATGCGGGAGATAACAACCAAGTAAAAAATGGAACCAAACTAGTTAAAAGAATTTAAGCGAAATGATTTATAAAGGGTGTAGTTGCAGCCTAACCAGTTGAATGACCCATTAAGAATTTGTCATTATTAAGCCAAATTTTATTTCTTTGCCACAATTTTAACTGCAAACCACATAACAAAGATTTGTATGGCTAAGGATCGCTCAAAACTTTACATAAAATAAATGACCCTATTAAAACTGGTAATACTAGATGTAAATAACTATATATGCTTATTGAGCAGATATACTACATGGTCCCTCTAGTGGTCACAATAGAGTATTGTTCATGCCAAAAATGTGTGAGTGGAAACTTAAAATTGCACAAGCAAAACTACGAAGTCAAAATGAAAAATATGGCACAGCAAAGGTTGTGTTTTTCCCAGTGTAAGTGACTGGTTGTGACCAATGGTAACCAAATGCTTATGGACGCTGAATCAGGAACAGTTATTGATCCACTTAAAGTAAAGACTTAATGAGAAGATTGATCAGACCATGTAGGAAAACTAGGTAAACAATACCACAGCATCCAGCAATCTTCACCCTGTGTATCCACAGCATCAAGCATATTCTTCAGAGCCTGAAATGCTCTCCTGTTTTACTTAAAATGCTAAACGCATCGCTGACAGGCAGAATCAGGTATTCCGGAAAAGATCGGGTAGCGAGGTCTTAAGTCCAGTGCAAGCTGCCTTGGGATCTTCATAGCTTTGTCATGTACCCATTACAAGAACTTGTAATCTAGCAGGGTAATTCATATGAAAACGAACACCTGTCACGATGAGCTTGGAAACAAGCGGGTGAAAAGCCGTCTGGCATGGTTGGACAGTAGCAGGCAGGTCTTGCGCAATCCTCACCTTGGATCCTTCCCAACAGACCTCCTGTAGCTCTCGGACTCTGGCGAGAAAATGCTGGCACTCTAAATAATTCAGAAATCTAAAAATTAAAGGTCTCGGAGGAGATTCTGCTGGAGGAATCAGTCTGAGTGCCCTTTGTACCCTCTCAATTACATATTTGGGGCCAAATGGTGAAGGTCTAGCAATTTTCTCAATGAACTTCTGAATAACTACAATGGCATCTTGCCCCTCTTCGGTCTCAGGTAGCCCAATCAAGACCGCATTGTTCCTGCAGCTACGACACTCTAGATCTTCTATTTTGACTTCCATCTTGGCTAGTTTTTGTCGATCTTGTCCAGATGTTTTTCCAGAGAAAATAAACGAGCCTCTGAGTCGGACATTCTACGAGAAATATCCTCCAAGTCTTGTGTGATTGACTTTATCTCTGAGGTTAAGGATCTTAATTCCTCTTTGAATGGTCTGAATTCTGCCAGAAATCCAGCCAAGGTGAGCGGCTCCTGATCCGATGAAACACTTGCGAGCTCTTCTGTGTCAGCAGTACTGGCGGCCCTAGGCTTTTTCCGGTCTTTCTTAGGCGTTGCAGGCAGAGTGCATTTTGGCAAAGATCTCCTCATTTCTATCTCTATGAGGGATATCGCCATGGCAAATGAAAGGTAAGCACTTCGGACGTCTTCTGAGTGACTTTACCAATTATTTTGTTTATTTTGATGCAGAAAATAGATGGAAAGGGTAATCAGGTGGCTGCAGCAAGCAAAAGGAGCTAGCACCAGGCTGCCTGCATCACATGGTCTCCCTCCCTCCTGTATGTATTTATGGCAGGCTGAAATGCCATTCATGAGTGGAAAATTAATGTACAGGCCCATTACAACCTCTCTCCATTGGAACGGAGGGCTATACAAACACTGAAATCAAACAACAGCATTGTCATCAAAAAAACTGATAAAGGCTCTGCAGTGATGATATTAAACTGAGATGACTATATTAAAGAAGCCAACAGACAGCTAACTGACCATGCCTACTACAGAGAACTGGAGAGTGGCCCTATTACAACCTATGAAAAGGAACTACAGGACTTAATTAGATGTTTTGCAAACCATGTCCAAAAAAGATTAACTGACCTCATCCTCGGTGAACCCAAGCCAAGGACATTCTACATGCTGTGTAAAATACATAAACCTGGCAATCCGGGGAGACCCATAGTCTCTTTCAATGGTACCCTGACTGAGGGGATCTCAGGGTTTGTAGAAACCATTTTGAAACCACTGGTTATGGAAAGAGAGTTACATCAAGGACACTACACACTTCTGGTTATAAGGACTTATCACCTGCTACCATTTTAGCCATGATGGATGTAACATCTAATACACTACACTAATATTCCACTCACAGATAGCATTTCTGCCTGCCATAAATACATACAGGAGAAAGGACTGTATCAAAACATCAACCCTGAAAAGGTGGGGAAACTTATTGAATTCATTCTGACACATAACTTCAACTTCAACAGTAAACATTATGTTCAAACTATGAGAACAGCAATGGACCCAGGATGGCTCCACAGAATGCTAATCTTTTTATGGCAGATTAGGAGGACGACTTTTTAAGGCACCGTGCACACAAACCACTGGCTTATTTCCATTACATTGATGATTTATTTTTATTTTGGACTGAGAATATTAACACACTTAAGGATTTTCATCAGGAACTAAATAACTTCCACCCAACCATAAAGTTTTCCTTGGAATATTCTGCCACAAGTGTTATATTTCTAGACACTACTGTCACCATCAAGGATGGAACCTTACATACATGTGTTTACAGGAAGCCAACAGACAGACAGAGATACTTAAACAAAAACAATAATCATCCGAGCCACACTAAGAAATCTGTCATGTACAGTCAAGCACTTCAGTATCAGCGTATCTGTTCAAATGAGGAAGACAGAGATACACATTTGGCTATGTTGAAAAACACCTTTATTGAGCAGGGACACTCGTCCAGAGAAATTGACAGGAGAATAGAACATGCAACACAACTACCAAGGCAACAACTACTTCAGTATAAGGAAAGAACAGCTACCAACAGAATACCCTTAGCAGTCACATATCATCCTGATCTTGAACTTCTGTGCAAGATTATTAAAGACCTCCACCCAATATGTAGTGAGGATGAGACCCTTAATTGTATTTTTAAGGAACTTCCACTACTGTCTTTTAAATAACTATCAAACTTATCCAAACTAATTATTAGGGGTAAACTTTCACCATAACAGAATGCCATGACACTTAATGGTACACAACCCTGTAATCATCTCAGATGTAAGACTAATGAGCTCATTTCCACTTTGGACTGTGTGATTACATCACAAAACAGACAATTCAGGGTACAGGGGAATTAAACAGTACATGTTGTTTATGTAATTCAATGCAAGAGATGTCCACAAACAGGTTATGTTGGAGAGACAAGTCAACCACTCTGCACTAGAATGAACTCACACAGACATAATATTAATCTCAAGATGACTGAAAAAAACAGTTGGGCAACACTTTTCTCAGCCGGATCACTCAAGCTCAGATATGTCAGTAATGGTCTTACAAGGAAATCTCAAAAGTACACAACAGAGAAGGGCTTTTGAGATCAAACTAATATTACTTCTCAATATGGTAAATGATGGCATGAACACAGATTTGGGATTTGTGGCACATTATAGGACTTAAACGTGCACAGACTTTTTCTTCAAAGGATAGACATATTATAGGACTTCAGCATCTCCTTGGTGTATGTGTGAATGTGGGAAGGGGGTTGTGAGTGTGGTGGGTGTGGGGGTTGCTGTTACATTGAGGTGGTCTTATATTCATGTACCTGACATAATGGTGTTACAGTGTGTAATCACACTTAGTTTACACCAAAAAAGAATATTATTTCCTTTAAAACTATCTTCCCTGGGGGTGGGGGTAGGGTTAATTCCATTGGGTCTTATTCAGATTCTTTGCCTGTTACTTTTCATACAGTAGTTTCATTATATACTGTTACACTTTTGTACTCTGAACATATTGTATTGCAGGATCTCACTTGCATGGGGGTCCATGACAGATTAAATTACATTAGGCTAATACTGTAGTGATCTGTGGAAAAGAAGGTATGTTAGGACTCATGTCTCACATACATATAGTGTGCATTCACTTCTAACTCATTATCTACCCTGGGGAGGGTGGAGATTTTTAGCATTTTTGAACTCTGTACATATCACTTCTACTTGGAGGTTCAGGACAAGTTTAATTCCTTTGTATATTTGAATTGATCAATGTGAATGATGGTGCATTAGGACCTGTCTGTGTGTGTGTGTGTGTGTGTGTGTGTGTGTGTGTGTGTGTGTGTGTGTTTGTCCTCACAACTAGTTATCTTCCCCACATGAGGTGGAATTTAATTCATATAATTTCTTATTCAGATTCCTTAGACATTTTTTAGGAAATCAAGTTGAAATCTGTACACATCAGATTGCATGGTCTTAGTTTCTTGGTGGTCTTTGTCAAGCAGCTTTTTGTTTGGCTCTTATACTGCTAATTTATATTATCATGTATGAACTCCTGTTACAACACTAAATGACTTAGGTTTATGGAGTATACTAACCAGTTTGAGAGTATAGTTAGGTAATGTTTCCAACTATTGCTCACATTAGGTAAACTTTACTTTAAACATTTTGTATGCCATGTATATTTATTTTTTGTAGTTCTATTCTGTGTGGTATATTTGTAACTTACAATTATGACAATCCGAGTGGGGTTTGTTTTTCACGAACTGCACTCATAATTGAGCTATACAGATCTATGCTCCAAATATCCTTATCTTACTCTGAGGGTATCTCTAAGTCACTTTAATTTATGTGCAGCACTCCTTGCATGACACTAGACTCTAAGCACATCTGACCTTTAACCTTTTTCAGCTGTAGCTGAACTGGTATTCTCCGCTTCCCTGATGAGTCTTGTGTTATTTTTTAAATGAGTATTTTAAATGAATAAACATTTTTTCTGTTTCCTTTCTGCCTGATCAGGGCGTTAATGGGATTTTCTAAATAACTGTCATTATTGTAAGGGGTAATTTTACTGTAATGTGTGTCTTTGCACAAATTTTAATAGTTGGCAGGGGACAGGCTACAAAACCCCAAGTACAGTCTGATAGAACCAGTAAGTGGGTGCATGGGCAAATACACAGAAGGACAAGAGTATAAGAAATTATGTATACACAACGCAGTTACAATGCAGTCACAATACAGATATATTATAAAATGGTGTTTAAAAACAAAACTTATGTGTGTGAAATGGTGGACAGAATGAAACTTATGTGCTACATTTCCCCAAAATGATGTAGGCATTTCTTATAAATGCTATGTGTCATATTTGTCATAGCTCTTACTTATCATAGTTACACTAGTTACACAGTGACCTATCAAAATGTGACAGCAGCTTGCTAAGACATATATGGTTATAAAGCACATCTCATTTCTTTCTGTCTGCTAAGCATTTGAACCCAATATCCTGTTAATGCCATAGCTTAGAATCTAGAAGCAAAATGTCGTTAGTTATACAATGCTGCCACCCTGTGGGGATTGGCATTTCTTACACTTAGTTTGTCTTCCATATAGCTACATTTATTCAATTTTTTGTTTGCAAGATCCAGTTCTTGCTACCAACATTGCCTTGTTTGGAGACAGGATGTACATCCTGTGTTTGTGCAATCATATATAAAGCTTTGTAAGTTCTGCCTAAAAGCAGAACGGCTTTTTATTTTGCAACTGAAGCTACCATCCTTGCACCATCTTGAGGTGTATCCTGAAACAAGTAAAGCTTCATAAAATCTCCTCCGTTCTCTGTGTGGTCTGTAAATATATCTAGGTGGTTTAATATAAAGTATCGGGAAGGGAGCCAGCCCCTCCTCAGGGATCCCGTACGGGTCTTTCTGTTACATTTTGGTGCCGTGGTTACTCAGATTTTAAAGCTGCTGGCAATTTAAGGGCCAAACCAAAGGAAAAAAACATCTAGAATTTATGACCATTCAATAATTTTTTTTTTCCCGACGGCAAAACCTTTTCCCATATTGAAATAGTCTGTCAGCGGAGAGACCAGCCAGCTCCCTGGGGTCAGATTGTAACAAAAATAAGGCAGACGAAAATGCAAGAAATCAGGTATTTGTATATTATCTAAATGGATGTTTGTAATAGGGAAAGGGATTGTTTAGTTTTGGTGATTTTGTTTGTCATTTGTTTAGTTATTTTTTGGTGGATTATTAATATAACTGAACAGTCTCAGAATATCAATGTGATTAATTATAATAAGACAGTTGTGTAAGGGCGTAGGTCTTAAATCTACCAGACGAGGGCATTTTGCCTGTGCGGCAGGAGTTTAAGACAATTCAAGTAATTATCAGGATACAGTAAAGTTTAAGGTTGAAGGGGATGCCTGGGAACCTAAATTGAACACTTAAATAGTTGACCGAAGGTGTAGGTCATTGCAGGTCCTGGACTGGGAGTACAACGCTTAGGAAGTTGGGGGCTTACTGAAAGCTTCAAGGGCATTCCAGAACCTAGGCTGGAAGTGCAACATTTAGGAAGTTGGGGGCTTACTGAAAGCTTCAAAGGGACTGGTCCTGAGTCAGAAGAACTTGGAAGACTGGTCAAGGACTCCCCTAAGGATTAGGGGGGAGCATGTTGTCTTGCAAAAGACAACCGGTTATGTACCGGCTGGTCCAGTACAGATAGGTGAGATGGAGGAACAAATAAATAAATATATAGAGAAATATGGGAAATTGGATCTGTATGAAAACCCTACTAAGGACCAACAACTAAGACCACATTTTAATCAATGTACCTTAGAAAGAAATGCAAATTGCAAAAATGAGAAAGAAAAGTGTACCAATACATTACAGGCAACAGTACAATACTTAGATCATCTTAACAGAAGATATGAGGAGGTTAGAGAGTTACTGGCTTGTTCAAAGGAAGGGAATAAAATGCTGATCCTAGAAAATGCAGAAAAATTAAAGGAGATGCAGGATAGGTGGGACCAGGATGTTAGGTTTATGACAATAAAAAAACAAGAATTAGAAAAAGAGGCAGAAAAATTAAGATTAGAAAATCAAATTTATAAGCAACAGGAAGACCTCAGGAAAATAAGAGAAATGCAAGAACAGTACAATGATACAGAAGAAAAAAACTATTTACAGACAAAGCTAAAAATAGCTGAGGGAGAGAGAGATGAAACAGCAGCCATAGTTACCCAACTTGTAGAAGTAGCCAAAATCTATCCTGAATTACCAAAGGTTGCACCCAAAAAAGAGGAGTCTGTCAAAGTCAAAACAAGACAGAAACAGAAATTACAGGTAAAAACGGCTCTGTTCATAGTCAAAAGTGGACAGGGAAAGACAGATAGAAGGGTTGATGAAACCAAACGGTGGCTGGAAGAGATAAGTGAAATGGTAGAGTTTTTGTCCAGAAAGATAGATATAGCACAAGGGAAGAACCAAGAAAAGGAAAGAAAAAGGCTAGCAGCCAAAAGAAATAGGCTGGCTAAACAGTATTGGGAACTAGAGAAGGAATTACAGCATTCCCCCCTAAACAGGAGTGATGAAGAAAGTGGGAGTGACAGTGAATGGGATGATGGAGGAAGTGGATCGTGGGATCCCAGAGCATGGTGAGGTAGGTGAGTGATGTCGAGACTATTTAACCAAGCAGAGGCGAATGAAGCACTGGATAGAGTAGCAGGAGAAATGGCAACAGATTTAGAAACAAAGGACATACAGAAGTTTAGTAAAGATATAGGAGATCTAGATAGAGAGACAGAATGGGATAAAATGCTTAAGACCATAACTAAATGAGAAAAGGTCTACCAACTCATTGATGAAAACATGTGCAGAATTCTGATGGCAGCATGTCCAGGAGACATAGTGGATAAATTACCTAGAACTTGTACAGGTGACTTTACAAAGGCAAAGGACCCTAATAAATGGGCAAAACCCAAGGAAATGTTAGAGAAGATATAAAAACTGATAGGTAAAAAAGAGCCAACAAAAACGAATTGGAGCAAGATTCTGGGGACAACACCACTTAAAAATGAGGGCCCCAGAGTGTTCTTCGCCAGGCTGTATGAAGTATATAAAAAGTGTAGAGGGGTAGAAAGCCCAAATATGGATGACGAGGTCATGGGAGACCTGCTCATCCAAGCATATGAGAAAGACATGGATACCTCAGTTAGAATGATGGTGAGGTCCACACAGGATAGAGAAAAGTTAATAGAATTACTAGAAGACCATCAACAAGCAAAGGAAGAGGCTGGAATGTCCAGCTCAACTAATAAGACCAGTGTAGTCACATTATGAAATGAGGGAGCAGGAGGATCTCCAGACCAGAGCAAAAAGGTGTGTTACAATTGTGGAAGACCAGGGCATGAAAAAAACAAGTGCTGGTGACCTGGATGGGGAGCCTATATAGAGAGAAAACAGGAGAACAGGAGGGGGACACCGGCAGGGGACTCCTAGGCCCAAAGTTGCAGGTGCCAAAAGGGGACCTCACTGATGTCCTCTTAAAACTGTTAAGTAAGTTTGAAAAACCCAAAGAGGAAAGTGAGGAAGAAAAAAGTGGAAACAACTGCAGGAGCTGCTGGGGATGGATGTGATGGGAGCACAAGGAATGACTGTAGACTTAGCAAACAGATGGTTGCTAAGGACCATGAGACAAACCAGAGGAGTAAATGTGTTGTTAAATTATACCCGTTTATTTTACTAGACATACACAGCATCTGGA
This sequence comes from Neoceratodus forsteri, assembly GCA_016271365.2. Classification (NCBI taxonomy): domain Eukaryota; kingdom Metazoa; phylum Chordata; order Ceratodontiformes; family Ceratodontidae; genus Neoceratodus; species Neoceratodus forsteri. The sequence goes on from CM028137.1 coordinate 51,073,543, forward strand.
CATGTAAGACTATAAAAGTCAAAGATTGGAAAAAACTGTGGAGCATCGTAGAGAACCCACAGATGAAAGATCTCATAGAGAAATATTCAGGCGTGTGGGCAGCCTCAGGTACAGATACATGACACATGAAGGGAGTCGAGGCCGAAATCAATTGTGCCACTCCTAGATACCAAAAACAGTACCCAATACCAGAGGAGGCAGTGGAGCCTCTAAAAGACATAATATATGATTTAGAGAAGAAGGGTATAGTTAGGAAAACCCAATCAACATGCAACAGTCCTATTTGGCCTGTTAAAAAACATGATGGATATTGATTACAGGAAATTAAATGACTGCACACCAACAGGAAGACAGGTTAGTACATCAGGTCCAGATATTTTCTCAAAGCTAAATCCCAAGGCAAAGGTATTTTCCATGCTTGATGTAAGCAATGGATTTTGGTCCATCACTGCGGTTGAGGCACACCAGCACAAATTAGCATTTACATGTGAGGGTACACAGTAAACATTTATGAGGCTGCCCCAGGGACTGAATTGCTCACCAGCAATGTTCCATGGAGGACTCAAAGGAGTTCTGGATGATGCAGGGCTAGGCCACCAACAGGGAGTCCACCAGTACGTGGATGATGTCCTGGTGGCCATGGAAACTTGGGAAGAGCACAGGGTAGTGTTAGAACAAGTGCTAAAGGCATTACAAGATAGTGGATTAAAGTTAAATCCAGACAAAGCACAGATAGCAAAATCAGACGTGACCTATCTGGGAACCAAAATATCAGGAGAAGGCAGATCAATAGATAAAGATAGAAAACAATTAATCCAAACTTTACCTATCCCAACCACAGTCACTGCACTGAGACAGTTACTGGGAATGACGGATTTTTGTAGAGACTACATAGAAGGATACTCTGAAATAACAAAACCACTGTACAGGTTATTGAAAGGGAACCCAGCCAAAATGCAAATGCTGGAATGGTCAGACCAAGAACTACAGGCACTAACCAAGTTAAAACAAGCACTTTTACAAGCCCCAGCATTAATTGCACAAGACACAAACAAGCCTTTTTACCTACAAGCGATAGCAACGGACAACTCAATACTAGCAGTCATTTTACAAAAGATTAATGAAAAACTCAGGCAAGTATGGTACTTAAAGTGACAACTGACAAATGTAGAGAGAGGATTCAGTAAATGTGACAGAGCCATGGTGGCAATTGTGTGGGCCATACAACAGGCACAGACAATCACCCAGTTTGCAGAACTTATAGTGCAATCAACACACACCGCCCCAAAGTACATACTGACTGGAGACTTAAGGGGCATATCAAATCAGAGGGCTACAAAATGAGTATTAACCATTCAACAAAACAATGTTAGCTTTGGAACAGTAAGACACCCTCTGTTTATACAGTATGCAGACTATGAGGGGATTTCACACGATTGCGGGGAGGTCAAGACAGAAATCCTGGAGAGTACCCCAATGGGTCACCTACCACAGGACTCCACTGAAATGCTCCACTTGTATGTAGATGGATCCAGGTACTATGTAGACAGTGTACCATATACTGGAGCAGCGCTATATTCACCAACACGCCATGGGTGTGCAGAGAAGACTTTACAAATTGAGTTGGGTTGGGACAGATCAGCACAGTATGCTGAACTAGTGACAATCTATGAAGACATCATAAGACATGAGTGACAAAAGATCGCTATACACACTGACTCAGAATTTGGGGAATCATCACTAAATGAGTGGACACACCTGTGGAGAAAAAGAGGGATGGTAAAGGCAGATGGACAAGATGTCCAACACAAACAGTTACTTAATGCCATCTGGGATCTGATAGAAAAACACCCACATACAGTGGAGATACAAAAGGTTAAGGCACATGTGACTAGAAATCCAAACACACATGAGCTAGCAAATCAAATAGCTGATCAAGCAACCAAGGAGGGTGCACGGTCTGGGCAGAAATGGCAAGGGATACAACATACTAAGATCAGTGGGACAGTTATTAAAGAGGCCCAAGAGATAGACATAGGTCGACTCCAGAAACTGGACCAATGGATCCAGAAAAGATAACAGAGATAAAAGAAAATGGGAGGGACCACAAGGACCGTCTGTCTGTTAAAGATGATGTCTTATGGTGGAGGGACCCAAATTCTGGAAAATCCAAATGGGTCCCACCAGAGGGTTTAAAACAACAAATTGTTTTAGAGAACCACAGATGGGCAGGTCATTGTGGCAAAGAAAAAACCCTGCAAATCATTAAAAATAAGTATTGGTGGCAAAAAATGGAAGCCACCGTAGATGACACATTGGATACTTGTCTTGTATGTCTCCAGCAAGACCCAAAAAGAGGAAAACCTAAGTTGAATAGGTTGCCGTTGGCAGATGGCCCCTGGGATGCATTACAAATTGACTATGTGGGGCCACTCCCAACTGCAAAAGGAGGGTATAAATATCTACTAGTTATAGTGGATATGTTTTCAAAATGGGTAGAGGCATTCCCTACTACAAACAACACTGTCCAAACAACTGCAAAAATCTTGTTTAACCAAGTTTGTAGTAGATGGGGATTTCCCAACATAATTGAATCTGACAGAGGTACCCATTTTGTGAATGAGACAATGAAATACCTGTGAAATTATTGGAGTACAACAAAGATTCCATCTACCATACCACCCACAATCATCAGGGATGGTAGAAAGGATGAACAGGATGTTGAAAAATGCCCTGAAAAAGGCGGTGATGGACTCAGGGAAAGACTGGGTTGCTCACTTGCCAGGAATTCTCATGGCCATAAGGGGAACAGTTCAGGCTAGTACTGGCCTGTCTCCTTACGAGCTTATGACAGGGAGGAGAATAAGACTGAACTATCCATCAGAATAACCAGAACCTCCCAGTGTGTTAAAGGACAGTGTCAAGCACAGTGTCTTTTTACACCAAGTTCAAGGACAGTTAAAGAAACATCTACCACATGCTTGTGGGTACATGTCCCAAGCATACCAAAGAAACCTAAAACAAAGGGAACCCAAAATAGGGTGGGAGGAGCCACTGCAGGTGGGAGACATGGTGATGATTAAAAATTGGGATCAGAAAATACCTTGGAAAGATGCCAATTGGCTAGGGCCATATAAAGTTACAGAGGTCCTAGACAATACAGCAGCATACGTGGAAAGAGTAGGGAAAGGAAAAGTAAAACACAAATGGGTCCATGTGGACCAATGTAAAAATGTGTCAGATAAACTATCAAAAGAATAAACTGCATTTGATTTTCCTTCCAGGTATAAAGCAAGGCCACAAGAATGAAGATTAGTATTTGTATAATATACTGCTTAACTGGAATAGCAGCATGGACCTGTGATAACAAACCCGACGTAACCGCATCGGTCTTCTGGCAAGCAAGAAATAACGGAACTCACAGTGGTTTACTAGACATAGACTTATATGGTGTATGTGTAGGGGCATGGGTGCAAATGAACCCAGCCCTATGTATACATTATGCTGGTTTTAACATAGAACAGATTTTATGGTACAACCCAAAGTATACCACATTATGTGCTGTTCCTTTTGACACCTCACAAGGACCATGGGATAAAGAACAACCCGAACTTGTAGAGTGGTATCAGGAGGGGAAAAACATTCGAGGGCCCTCCACCATGAATGACCCAACCAGGTATGAGCTTAAATGGAACAGAAGCAACAGCCAACGTAGGGAGAATACAGAAGGAGTCCATGTTAGCTGGATAACCACCAAAGAGGTACATAAAGTCCCCTCTAATGATTCAGAAGTACAAAAGGCTGTGACAACAAAGTTATGGGATCAGTTTTACACAGAGAAAAGATGGACACAAAAAAATATAAGCTGGACTGGTAAAGAATTCTTTAAAATACAAAGGTTTCTTAACTTCAGTGTTGGTAGTGACAAAAATACATTGGTAATGAAGAAATCAGTACAGGTTTTTATTCCTAGAAGTAACAAATATAATGTAATAATACATAGAGTATCAGTCTATTTTCCCCCAGGTCTCAAGGAAACACCAAATAATCTGCCAAAAAATATTGGATAGAGGTCCTTAGGTGGTACCCAGGAAAACCATGTGTGTGTTTAAACAGGGTTAACACATCTTACTGGTACAAGGAAATAGGTGCACCACCCTGGTTCCCCACCTGGGTGGTGCCAATACTCTTTGACCCTAAGGGAGAGGACAGGCAAGAATCGGTGCCCCCATCTGGGGGCCGTTTAACAGAACAAGAGGGGGTTCAGACTTACTACCCATGCCAAACACATGGTAGTACTGAATTTCTCAGCCCCCGAACTACCCCAAAATTGTTCCCAGTATGCAAAACTGAAGGAATACCAACAACAATACCAAGAGCTCCTAGGACAGTTCCTAGAGAGAAATGGTCTAGTGAACACGTATAAGAGGCGAGGGTGAACTCTACAGGGCCTAGGAGAATGGATAGGGACAGGGTTGGGCCTGGCTAATGCAATAGACACCATAACCCTAAGAAATCAAATAAACACACTATGAGATGCAGTGGAGGCCCTCATAGGTAAGGAAGTAGGAGATGCACTGAAACTTGTCCAGTGTGATAATCAGGACACCTACTGGGCTCTTTTTGACACAGAAAGGAATGTTGCCATTTTGAATAGATGGGGGAACCAGACTAGTGAAGCTAATAAACAGATCAAAACCCCCTTGTCATACGGTGTTTGCCTAACTCTGGCAATGTATGCGCTTACCACTCTTCGAACAGAGTTAGGTCAACTTGAGGAGGGGCAACCACCTTTTGACATCTCTAGGGAAAGTTTTAATAAAATGATACAGGAGGCAGGTGAACAAGGATTATTGCCACAGGCTAGCTTGGTTAAGGTCTAACTTTTCCCTAACACTGCCAGCCCTGAATACCAGCACATAGTGTCCGCAATGTTCGCAATTCCAGTATGTATGAATACAAGACCTTATAAGACATGGAGCCTTGCAAATATAGGAATGCTATTTGCAAACTCCAATGCAGCACACTTCAAGGTAGAGGGTAACACACTATTAGAAGTCCCAAGTACACAAGGTACAAATAAGTACCTGTTGTTCGATGATGCACACTGCCAAAAATTCACCTCACTACGAATATGTGGGGAAAATATAGCCCCAAAAACTTGGCCATCAGAAACCTTGGAGCTAACCTTTGAAAAGGGGGGCCCCGTTCACAGAGCAGGTAGGTGGAATGGTTCCTGGTGTGTCCTGGATACTAAAACTTGAACATGAGGGGTGCAACTCAAAAACCTGGACAGTGAATAACCACACCTATTATCAAAGGAGTTCACCCAGGGCGCCCAGAAATGCTACCTATTTTAATATTACTGGCCAGAGGTTAGAGGGACTTGGTGACATTTTTTCTGAACTACCTGAAATAGAAGTCCCACAGTTTATACCACTTGAAATCCAACACCTTAAAACTAAGGCTAGGAGAGGCAAGGTAACACTAGGACTAATAAAAGCAGCAAATGAAAAGATAATAAAAAGGGCGAAGTAACTCCCCTACTTGTCATGGTGGGACTTTCTAACAAATTGGTAAATCAATGTATTTGGAATAAGCCCAACCCTGGTGGTAGTGGGAGGAGTGGTATTGGTCCTAACCTTGCTGCTTTTATGGCAGTGTTATCTTATGAGGAGATTAATAACATTAACCTACAAAATAAATGAATTGCAGACAAGGCAAAAAATAATAACCAAAATTGCTCAAAGAAAAGAAGGTTAAGCGCTAATCTAAGTAAAATAATAATAATAATACAAGAATGCAGTGTCAGCTCTGCTATTGCAACAGATTGTTTTTTACTTGCTATAAGATAATATAGTTTTTTAGATTGCATGTTAGAAACACCCCAATGGGATTGTACAATGGGTCGCTTTTGCATATGTAATGCATAATATTTTTGTACAAAACAGCATTTAAACTAGTCAAGGCAGCATCACTGGTACTGATACCTTGACTACGTTTTGCATTTTTTTTTTAAAAGATGTTGATGCACTTCATTTGGTGACTTTGTCAATTGTATGCCTACGCTTAAATCAGGCCGAGTACCTGTAAAGTTATAGTACCAATTTTCCGTCAGGTGGCTGTGATCAGTATGCCTGTGGTGTATGAGCCCTAAGCAAGAATATACACAAGGGAAACAAATACCAGCACAGGGGCTGCCAACTAGGTTTGGAGTCTCTGTCCCAAGCCCTATTATTAGTGAAGAGTGGGAAGGTAATACATTGTTTGCCCTTGACCAGCAATGGCATAAAATATACAAGAGGCATGACGTGCAAATAAATAATAATAAAATTTGTGGCAAAGCCCCAAAGGGGGGCATGTAAGGGGTAATTTTACTGTAATGTGTGTCTTTGCACAAATTTTAATAGTTGGCAGGGGACAGGCTACAAAACCCCAAGTACAGTCTGACAGAGCCAGTAAGTGGGTGCATGGGCAAATACACAGAAGGACAAGAGTATAAGAAATTATGTACACTGTATACACAATGCAGTTACAGTGCAGTCACAATACATATATATTATAAAATGGTGTTTAAAAACAAAACTTATGTGTGTGAAATGGTGGACAGAATGAAACTTATGTGCTACATTTCCCCAAAATTATATAGGCATTTCTTATAAATGTTATGTGTCATATTTGTCATAGCTCTTACTTATCATAGTTACACAGTGACCTATCAAAATGTGACAGCAGCTTGCTAAGACATATGTGGTTATAAAGCACATCTCATTTCTTTCTGTCTGCTAAGCATTTGAACCCAATATCCTGTTAATGCCATAGCTTAGAATCTAGAAGCAAAACGTCAATAGTTATACAATGCTGCCACCCTGTGGGGATTGGCATTTCTTACACTTAGTTTGTCTTCCATATAGCTACATTCATTCAATTTTTTGATTGCAAGATTTAGGTCATGCTACCAGCATTGCCTTGTTTGGAGACAGGATGTACATCCTGTGTTTGTTCAATCATATATAAAGCTTTGTAAGTTCTGCCTAAAAGCAGAATGGCTTTTTATTTTGCAACTGAATCTACCATCTTGTACCATCTTAAGGTGTATCCTGAAACAAATAAAGCTTCATAAAATCTCCTCAGTTCTCTGTGTGGTCTGTAAATATATCTAGGTGGTTTAATATAAAGTATCAGGGAAGGAGTCAGCCCCTCCTCAGGGATCCTGTAGGGGTCTCTCTGTTACAATTATGCTTCTGAGGAAGGATTGGGTTGGTCCAAAAGATAAAGCACTTTGTTCTTTTTGTTACATCTATGTTGGTCCAATAAAAGATATCAAATCATTTGCTTCTAGATCTGTTCTTACAAGGACCAATACGTCAAAGTATAAATCTGTGTGTCACTATTTCATAGTAATTTAAGGTTTCCAGGGACTCTAGGTCCATCATGTCCAGCCCCTCACTGTCATACAGTAATTTAATGTTGTAAGGGACTCTAGGTCCATCATGTCCAACCCCTCACAGTAAATAGTAATTAAATACAAAATCACACATACCGCCATGATGCAAAGCATCATGGGCTGCATATAAATGTTGTAAAGGACACTAGGTTCATCATATCCAATCCCTCACTGTTTAACAAGAGGCATTGTAAGTATTAGGAAGTGTCTTCATTCCAAAAGATACTTGTTACTTTATTTTAATTAATTTCAGAAAAGTTAATCCTTTTTGATACCAGGAAGTGAGTGGATTAAGATTTTATAAAACCAGATCAACATTTCATCTAGGGTTTGAACAGTCATACTCGGCTTGATGCAGGATGTCTTTGTAAGTGACATTGCAGAGGGACTGGAGTGTGTCTCTTTGCAAATGACACAATGATCTGCAACATGGTTGAACACAAGGGGGCATGAAAAGGATGAGAAAGGACTTGGCAAAGTTGGAGGAATGGTCAAAAGTATGGCAGCAAAGAAGTGCAAAGTAATGCACCTGGAAACAAAAATCCAGGGGAAGAGTACACAATCTTGGGGGGGGGTATTAACAACAACAAAAATAGAAAGGGACCTGGGGGTAAGCAAGCAACGTGAGAAGGCAGTAAGGAGGGCTGGGGGGATACTGGGATATATATGGAGAGGCATCACCAGTAGAAAATAGGAAGTTGTTATCCCTCTGTACAGACATTTGGAGAGACCCCATCTGGAGTACTGCATGCAGTTCTGGAGACCCCATCTCAGCAAGGACATAGACAGACAGGATGGAGGCAGTCTGGAGGACGGCAAGTAAAATGTTGCACCAGAAGCAGTATGAAGAGGAAACTAAAGGAGCTTAATATGTATCTCCTCGAGGAAAAGAGAGAGAGGGGGGACATGATGGAAACTTACAAGTACCTCAAGGAAATCAACAAAGTCCAAGAGGGTAGCATCTTTAAGAAAAAGAGATGTACAAGAACAAGGAGGGACAATTTGAAGATAAAGGGGGGATGGCTCAGGGGCAACTTGAGGAAGAATTGTTTCATGGAGATGGTGGAGGATGCATGGAATGACCTTTCTGAGGAGGTCATGGGGTCAAAAATTATGGGGGAATTAATGAATGCATGGGACAGACATAAGGCAATTCTGGTGGGGGTTAGGAAGTAGGCTTTTGGTTAACTAGGATTTGCAGCTTGGCCAATAGGTAGGGAAATGGCAGAATGGGTCAGCCAAGCGGTCGTTATCTGCCATCAAAGTCTATGTTTCTATGTTTCTATGATGACTGTGCTTCCACTATTCAGGAGTCCGGGGCATGCCACTTTTTCTGAGAGGGCAGGGTGTGGGCACAGATAGTGTTGAGGGGCAAATACAGGTGAGGGTCTGTGGCAGCCAGGTGTGAGAGGCATGCATGTTCAGGCATGGATGGGGTATTTGTGACCCAAACACAGAGCAGTCAGAGGTATATAAATATTGCTTGTGTTTGAAAACCCGAAGCTGCCCCTATTAATACAACTAGACAGTCATCAGGAGCTAAACCCCAGTGCCACCCTCCCCAACACTGGGTGCCCAATTCTGGGGTTTGATAGTAAGCTAAAATGAAAAGTAAGTAACCACTTGCTGCCCAACCCTAGTGCCACCAAACTGCCCCCATTCTGACACCAAGTGCCCAACCCTGGAATTAGACAGTAAATTAAAAGAAAGGAAGTGGACAAATGACAACTAAACCCCATTACTACCACCACCCCCCCATTCTGACACCAGGTGCCCAGCCCACAGGTGAAACAGTCAATGAACTAAAGTTAGCAGACACTGGGAGCACAACTCTAGTGATGTTTTAGAAAGAAATGTTAGGTTTTTTTTTTGCATTAATCTATCGTAGCTTGGCTCTCTGCTATTCATTGTACTATTGCACTTTTATAAACAGTACTTGCCACTTGTACACCAAATAAAAATAAGTTTTATGCCATAGTCAGCAGCAAATTTTTAACTAGCTTTATAAAGAAAGCATATGTAAACTCATAGCATAAATACTCAAAATAATAAAAGTGCAGTAATGCAATGAATAGCAGGGAGCAATGCTATGCCAGATTGTGGTAAAAGCAACTAATGGGTCACTCCAAACATGGAGCTTCATCATAGTTAGTAACTTAATGCAGAAATGCCCTTATATTATTCACCACCAGTGATGTGTACAAATGAAAAATTCAAAACATCAGATGTGACACATCCTCAGGATATGAGAGGAGGCACTTATAAAATTACAACCGGCCATTAAGGTGATGAAAAACATAATATCAAACCTCGTATGAACTAACCACTAGTCATATTTTCACAGCTGGTTAGTGCATGCAATATTAGGAAATATAAATTTATATAGAAGTCCATTTTGTGGATGTTGTGGTGAAGCATTGAGGATATAAAATGTACAAGTATTCTTTTATCCAGTGTATCCCTTCTCTCGAGATAAATTTTCATTAGGACTGTAGAACCAATGAACATTACAGTACTGAGATTCTAAATGTCAGGAATCCATTCCAAAAAAAATAGATAAAAAGCAGGGCATTATTATATCAGATGCTCAGGCATTTTGAATCTATACCTTGGGGGGTCGCTATAGTCTTGGTGTGAATGATTGCTTTGAACTTGTGAACTTTCTGTAAGCTTTCTACAGATAATCTTTATTTCCAGTATATGAAGATGGCATACTTTGCAACAGAAGTGTTTCTTTTTTGTATACGACTAAATGAGCATCCAATATAATAATGTCCTGCTTATTGTTGTTCCTTAAAATACATGCCTAAGATTTGTATTTTGTATCACAGAGTTGATTGGCCCCAATGTCTCTCAAGAGAAGGAATATACATATGAATGAACACCTGAACATTTTATATCCTCAGTGCTTCACCTCAACATGTGCATAATTGACTTCTATAAAAAAAGATATAATTCCTGATGCTGTGGTTTATATGTACAACTTAATAATTACATGTACTAACCAACTGCTGATAATATACCTTGTGGGTAGTTAATACCAGATTTGGTGTTATACTTGGTGTTATACTTTTAATTACCTTTATTGCCAAATGTAACTTTATGAGCCTCCTTATAGCCTGATGAAGTTTCACATTAGTAACAGACTGCTAATGTCTCTTTCATATACAGCACTGCATGCCATATTGCATATAATATGACTCATTTTAAATAGAACCTTTAACAACAAAACACTGTACTAATTCTTGAGATCATGAATATTCACTGAAATAATTTTGCAGCCATATTGGCTCTGACTAGAATTTGTTTAAACATATTTTATCCCATAAACTAATGGTATTGCTGTTAAATATTTGCACATAAATCAAAGATAAAAATAGCAATGTATAAAACAAATAATGACTGGTTTATGGCGCAAGCTATATGCCCTGCTGCAGCATTATCAGTCTGATGAAAGGTCCGTGACCTGGGGGCTGATTCCCTGATGAACGTTACAACTTGCAGGCATATGTGAGTTGCAACATTTGCTGCTATGCCAGGGACCCTCCGCCATATTCTAAGAGTGGCAGGGTCCCTCGCACTTATGACAAGCAACTTGTGACATGTGTGGTTAATTCCACAGGAATGGTGTAATAGCCCCACATACATGAAGTATATCACTACAGAACTGCCCCCAGAGCCCCCCCCCGAACACCACAACACGCACCAGGGGCATGGAGGGGGCTGGACAGGTGGCACAAGAGTCTGGGGGAACAGTGAAGAATGGACTCCCAGGGGTCCCTGACATTCGGGGGTTGGGGGCATAGTCATGTTCATGGGAGCACGGGAAGCACAGTGGGTCCCTTGCTGCAGTGCTGTGGAGTGGGCATCCATTGGATGGCACTGACAGATGCCCCTTAGAGCATCTCTGAGATGTTCTAAGTTAGCTCCATCAGTGTGGCTCCTAGAATTGCGATAGTGGGTTACGGCAGCAACCCTTCTGGAATAGGGCGCAGCAGCTGCCTTAACCCACCCTTGCACCATGTTGCTGTGGGTTGCGGCATAGTGGGTGGCGTATCCCATGGTTGACATAGCCCACAGCCAACATGACACAAGGCACCTTTTGGAATAGGGTATGGTGTAACGCATGGAGCAAATCATGGGTTATGCCATGGGGTTTGGCATAACTTGGCTTGTACTGGCATACGCCATCTTGGAATCGGGCCCCTTGTTTCTGTAAAAGTGGAATCTAGTGAGACTAGACACAACCTTGGATGCTTTCTTCTACAGCAAAATGTGATATTAACAAAGGTTTAAAATGAAATAAGTGGAATGTATCATTTCCTGTTTCTACATTATGATACTCTATACAAAGTACGTGATAATGAACATTTATGTAAAAGAACTAGGAGCTGATGCCATCACCTGTGAGTAATCTTTCACATTGACTGCATGGTATAAAAAAATGGTGGTACTAATTGCTCATATATTTTCTAGATGACTAATTGCCATTTGTGAAAAAAACAAGTTGCCAGAATGAATGGCAACCTTTTTTTGTCAGGTCCAGGTACCAGTCAACAGGAGGGGGTTGGGGGAAAGGGAGTGATGTCATAAAAGTGGTAGGGTGATGAAAGTGAGAGAATGACTGGAGGATCCACAAGAAATGGTTAAAAGGGGAACCAAGGGAGGTTTCACTACTGTTTATTTTGCATTTAAGTTGCCCATCCTCCCACCCAAGTGGTAGTCACAGTGTAAAGTATTTGATGGAGTGGGCTACAGGTGGGATACTGAAGGAGGACAGCAATGGATGGCTGAAAAGGGATGGATTGTTGAGATGATGATGGTAAAAAATTAAGTCACCCCTTTTGGATAGTTTAAGTGTTCATTCAAGTAACATTTAACCATCAACTAAGGACTGCCGTTTCCCTCCCAGATGGATACAGGCCACCACCACTGTATATGCCATTTTCCTCCCAGAAGGGTTGCCAGTCCTCAGTGTAGCTGGACCCTTACTCTCTGCACTATTTCTTCAACTATGAGCTGAAAACTTTTCACAGTGACTAATGAAATCTGATTTTAAGCACAGTTATTATTTTGCTCTTTTTGGTTTTTATAACATAGACATCCTTTAAGCAAGCAATTAATACAATTGACACACACAGACTCCCTTTAAGCTCTAAGCTCTTGCCCAATTTAATGGCATTGCATTTTCTAGTGTTACAGTTTCAGGGGTTTATAAATTTGAAGTTTACATACTTGCAGAATTTAATTTAAATTTGTTGTGGAAGTTTGACTACTATTAATTCAGTCCCATTATGTCAGCCCGGTGGTGCTGAGGGTTGAGGCGCTGGATGCCACACCTTGTGCCATGCCAGCGACCCGGGTTTGGGATTGAGCCCGGGGTGCTGGAGGGTCAGCTGGGGAGGGTTGAGGAATGAGTGCCCTTGTGGTGCTCTTCTCCCCATGGACAAGGGATGGGTAGACCTGGTGAGCCACTGACCCCAGTGGAGACTGAGGGCACTACAGCAAGCTGGGCAGCACAATAGCATAGCTGATACTGTCAGGGTTGCCATGCACCAGTGTGTCAGGACATGCCCATGCAAGAGGGGGGACTCATAGAACAAGGAAAACCCCGGCTTATTGGGATAGGCGATGGCAGCTCTCCTCCATGCCCAGAGTTGGGTTCAACTTGGCTGGCCTCACTACTCCTCCACCCAGGCCCCACCTGCAAGCCAGAGTCTGCCTTTCAAGATAGCCCAAGGTTATGAGTTGGACTACCATCCCCGGATGGGTGAAACTGGGTGTGCTGGCTGCAGGGGGGGGGGAGAGAAGGCACAGACCGTAGAGAACCTCAGGTGGGCAGGCACAAGGATAAGGTTGCCTGAGAGAGTTCCCATGAGCCACGACCAGAGAGGAAAAGATAAAAAAAAAATTCAGTCCCATTAAATGCTGCAGTTATGAACTATGTCAAACATTACCATGTGGTTTAGTTGTCTAAAGGGTTCAAATCTGCCTAAATTTGGATATGTTGTTTTAAAATTAGATGGCAATAAGTGAAATTAAAATTTTGGCACAGTGTTCGGTTACTTTAACTCAGTCCCATTTGAAGCTAGAAATCTGAAAATAGGTTGATATACAAATGTAATAAAAGCTTGCATATATGCAACATGTTGTAACATTTCAATGAATGCTTTCAAAATTATAATAAAATATCTAACATCTAAATTCTGTCAAAATGTTTGGCTATCTGTAACATAGCCCCTTTAAAGCCTGAGACTTAAAATGTGGTGCACATCCCTTGTTTCAGGTATCTCTAAATGTTGATACTTTGAAGAACTGTGGATACTAAATTTTAGAATTAGATGGAAATAACTGAAAATTACATTTTGATTAAATGTTTGGTGATCCATAAGTCAGACCTTTTAATCTGGGACTCTGCAGTTTGGCACACCTATGTATGCCAGTTCTATGTCATAATAGCGAATGCAGAATGGCAATTGCTATTATGGCAAGTGTACATCACCAAAAAGCAATTTGGTGATCTACACTTACCGACAAACTGACACCCGACAACCTAAAGTGTTTTTATGGGAGGGCTGCGCCCCCTGAATTAGGATCCTTAACTACTGGGTGGTATATGTTGGGGAGGGCGCACAAATTTGGCTGCAAAAAAAAAAATTAAGTCCAAGAGTCCCAGGCAGCAGCAAAATTCAGACCCTACTGTCCCCAGCCCTGAACACAGTGAGGGATAGGGAAAAGGGTTATCCAGAAGAACTGTGCCGTCTGTGCTGGAGCCAGCCTCCCTCACCACTACACCACATGGCTGGCTCAGCAGCAGCAGGTACAGTTCCTCTGGATAACCCCCTTCACTATCCCTCCCCTTCCCCTCACCATTCCCTCTTTCTAGTTGCCTTCCCCTACCCTCATGGTAACAGTAGTCACTACCCTTGCAGGTCGCCTATCCCAATAGTGCTGAATATGGAGTCGCCATTTTGATGGTCATCCATATTTGGTGGCTATTTTCACTGGATACCATGTATGCCACTAGTGCTTGTACATATGCCAAATTTGGCATTTCAATATGTACTTTTAAAACTAGACTAAACACGACTGAAATGTGTAATATTATAAAATTCTGCAGAATTTTTACATAGATTCTGTGAAATTCCAAGGAATTTGAATGGTGATTCCATAGGAATTGCCCAAGCAGAATTGTATTATCTGCACAGATCTAGTCGGCAAAACTGCCACAGGTTTTGCACTGAAAGTGACACATCCATCAAAAAACTGATGCATGGATAATTTTTCAGGCACAAAGTGATGTGACAGAGTGGTACATGGAATTTATGTCAGCAGAAGAATGGATAAAGCTCTGTTCCCTTTTTAGAAATGCTGAAAAGTTTAAATACAGAAAGCTCTGGAAGTATCTAGGTAGGGAGGTAATCCAATAGCTGCAGTCAAAATTGATTAAGGGCAGTGTATAAAATCCACCTAGTCAATACAGGAGAGAGAGAGAGAGAGAGAGACCTGGGGAAAGCCAGAAACTGTGCTACACATGGCAAGTTCAAGCTACAGAGACCTTTGGAAAGGACTGTGAAGTTTGTAAGTGGACGTTATGATATTACTTGGAGGCTGGGAACCAGAATAGCTGGTAACCAGAATTAGTTAGAACTCCAGACAGGAGTTAGGTTTTGGTTATGTTTGTTAAAGGGTCTGTGACCCCAGTTAGTTGGAGACAAAGGTCCCTTAAACAAACTATACTGTTTTATTTTACCTTGGACTGTATATATTTTCCTTGGACACACCTACACCAGCCCATCCCAGGGATATAATGGAGGTCACTCTTCCACAGTGAGCAAAGTGTTGCAAGTGTGTCAGAATGTTTAAAAACTGCAGGCAAACATTTTAGCACATTTGTAAGGATGCAGCTGCAGCAGAACAGCCACCGCAAATTCTGTATCATTTGCTCTGAAAATCCAAACTTTAAAGTTTGCTTAAACAAGTACATGCACATATTTCCAACATTAGGACTTCAGTTCCTTAAATACAGAAAGTCTCACTGACCAGTTTGGTTGGTAATCTCCCCCTGAGAACAAGGAACACAATCAAAGGAGCAGCTCTGCTGTCCCTTCCGAGCTGATTTCCGATGTCCTGGAGAACAGCTCTCACTGCACACAGAACGTGGGACCTAGGTAGCCAAATGAATAAACACATGTGTTTTATATACTGTATATATATATACCTGTAGGTAGTGCTTGAGACACAAACAGCAGAGATTCAAGAGAAGTGCATTGTGAGAGAAAACATACTTGATTGCTTTTCAGTATTATAGATATTATTGGCTGTGTGCAGGTTATTCCATTATAATTACCGGGTAGCGCTTTTTCCCATAGGGAAACCCAGTTATAATTTGCCGTTATAACCAGCAAACACGCGCCAGGTTTCCCTTGGAATAGCCAAACCTCAGTCGCTGTTCTCAGACGTTCACGTTCCGTGACGGAATCCCATGCAGCACACTTCCTGGTCCCTCATATTCAGGAAACAAACTTTTTATAAAACAAACTCTTTTCTTCAAGTAAACCACTTAAAAAGGGAAACAAATAAGTAGTTTCCCTTTCAAACGACCACAGCAGAGTCCATGTCACAGACTGCCCTTGCGAAGCCCGGAAGGACGCTGCAACCGCCGCTCAGCGGTAAGTTTGTATTAAAACTAAAATCTAACTTTCTACAAATTTTTTTAAATAAACTAACCTCTTCCTTTTTTTGCCAACAAGTACAGCCCTATAATTAGGAAGACTGCAGACCGCGCAAAATCAAGACTGGTCCGCAGCTTCCTGAACACTAATCTGTTAGCTTATTTAATTTTTTATAATTGCTGAGGCGAAAAAGCGCACTCCTGCAATTATAAAAAATAAAATATGGGGTGGTGTGTGTAAAACTCGATTTTACACAGACCCTCATTGTGGGATGCTTTTTATAAACCCCTCGGGCTTCGCCCTTGGGGGTTTATGTAGCATCCCACAACTCGGGTGTGTGTAAAATCTCATTAAACACACCACCCCATATATTATTCTCTATATAATAACTGAACAATTTCATTTTCACTTTATTTCAGTTTATTTTATTATTTTCCCTGGAAAAGCAGGTTGAGCAACAATGTGCTTTTTTTGAGTGTGACCAGCATTTACAACGACAACAACAATAAAAAAAATAAAATACAAATTGTAAAAGAAACAAAGTCATTATTTACAGGAACAAGATGACTGATCATCTAAAAAAATGTGTCCAATATTTCTTAAAAACAGTCATCAATCTATTAATGTTAACTGATTCTGGTAAATGATTATAAGTGCTTGGTCCAAAAAATTCAAAACAAATAAAATGCATTTTTTTTTTTTTTACCGTTGGGAAGTCTGACTATAATTTCTCATTATGCACAGATAACATTGGACCTGGTGTTCTCACTGGGACTCGAGATCATTGATCTCGATATCGACCAAGTAGCTTGGTCTGATCATTGCACGGTGAAGTTCACATTTAGTGCTCCCGTCATAAATTCTTCCCCTTCTGAGATATTTCGTTGCCGCCCACTGAAAGATCTTACCCCTGAGGGTTATATGGCGGCAGTCGATTTATCAAGGGTGGGTGATGCATGCGCTGGAGCCATTGATATCGGGGTAGCTGCCTATAATGAGGTGCTATCTGATGCCATTGACTCCCTCGCACCTGTCCGTGTACGACCCAGAACTTCATACCTGAGATCGCCTTGGTATGATCGTGATCTCAGGGAAATGAAGAAATTGGGTCGGAGATTTGAGCGTTGCTGGAGGAAATCCCGTCTGGGGGCTGACAAACTGGTCCTGTGTGCACATTATCGCGCATATCAGGAGGCAATTAACCAAAGAAGACATTATTTTTGTCCCGGAGATTGCTGCTGGAGAAGCGACCAGCCTCACTCTTCCGGACTGTTGACAACTTCTCCACCCTTCCTGTCTTCAGCCGGAGAGTTTCTCGAATGAGGATTGTGAGAATTTGCTTGGTTTTCTCAGACAGGGTGTCTGATATCCGCGGGAGGTTTCCTCAGCCAGTAATATCATTGCTGTCAGTGGTCGTCAGCCGTGTTCAAAGAACACTCATTCTGACTGGGGAGTTTAAGCCAGTGGAAGTTCGTGAGGTCATTGAGATTGTGGCCAATTTGAGGTATACCTTCTGTGAATCTAGACCCTGTGCCAATGCGCTTCTTGATGAGGTGCATTGACACTGTTGGCTGGTGTTTGCTCTGATTGTCCGGTGCTCCTTGAGTCAGGGTGTCTTCCGGATGCCTTGAAGGAGGCTCTGGTGAGACCTTTTAAAGAAAGCTTCTCTGGACCGGAGATTAGGGCAAATTATCGTCCTGTCTCCAATCTTCCATTTTTGGGAAAGGTTGTTGAGAAGGTGGTATCACTTCAGTTGGGAGAGCATCTCATGACCCACGAGTTGTATGATCCCTTCCAGTCAGCTTTTCGGGCCAGGCATAGCACTGAAACTGCATTAGTTCGGGTGCAAAATGATCTCCTTAGGGCTAGAGATCGGGGGGAAAAGACAATTCTTGTCCTCCTTGACCTCTCCTCAGCATTTGGTACTGTGGACCATTGTGTGTTGCTTTTCTGCCTGAGGGAGTTGTGTGGACTCACCGGTATTGTCATCAAATGGTTTGAGTCATTTCTTACCAACAGGAGGCAGCGGGTTGTGATGGGTAATTTCTCATCTACGACCTGCCTCCTTTCATGTGGAGTCCCTCAGGGTTCGGTATTGGCCCCAATGTTGTTCGCAGTGTACATGCTGCCCTGGGAGATCATTAGGAGGTATGGTTTGAGTTTTCATTGCTATGCTGATGATACTCAGCTATACCTATCCTTTGCACCAGGAACATCAAATGCAGTGGATGTGATGAATATCTGTCTGGCTGAGATAAATGACTGGATGTCTTCCAGCTGGCTGCGACTTAACCTAATAAGACTGAGGTACTGGTGGTGGAGTCGAACAGAGCTCGTGATGGGATGGCCTCTGATTCAGCGACTGGCATTAAGCTGGGAGCTGTGTCATTGATGGCATCCCAAGTGCGTAATCTTGGTGTGATCTTTGACAGGAGCTTGTCCATGGAGGCTCAAATATCCTCCGTGGTACGTTCCTGTTTTTTTCATCTTAGGAATATCGCCAGGATTAAGCCGCTTGTTCCGGCTCTGGACCTCCCTACTTTGGTACATGCCTTGGTCACTTCGAGACTTGACTACTGTAATGCGCTCTATCTCGGGGTCTCTGGAACTTCTCTTCGCAGACTGCAGCTGGTGCAAAACGCTGCTGCCAGGCTTTTGACCGGACAAAGTAAGTTTTGTCATATAACTCCGGTATTGCGCGATTTGCACTGGCTGCCTGTCAGGTGGAGAGTTTTGTTCAAGGTGGGGTTTCTCACCTATAAGACCCTACATGGACAGGGCCCTGGTTACCTTACTGATCTACTGGCACCGTCCACCTCTGTCCGGAATCTTCGCTCCTCTGGTGGTAGCCTCCTCACAGTTCCGAGATCTAGGTTGAAATCAGCAGGGGATCGCTCTTTTGGAGTTGCTGCTCCAGCTCTCTGGAACTCGTTGCCGTTTGAAGTGTGAGAGGCCCCACTGTAGAGGCTTTTAAGAGTGGTCTAAAGACCTTTTTATTTGTGCAGGCTTTTGGGGTTTAAGTTATATGTTTGGGATTTTATTTGAATGTATACAGTATGATAAACTGTAAAGGTTTTTGTACGGCGCCCAGAGCCTTCGGGATTGGGCGTCTTTTTAAATAAAGTTGACTTTGACTTTGACTTTGACTTTATAACTATAATGGCCCAGATATTCAAAAGAGTTGAACCATGTGCAACAGGGTTGCACCTGCGCAAGTCTGAAAGTGGCCATTCTGCGATATTCAGCAGGAGGCAGTTGCGCCCCTGAAATCATGCTGAGCAACAGTGCTATGATAATGAAGGCATGTGCAACTGAAGGGGGGAACCATGCATAAATGGTGCAGTGCGATAATCAACGACTTGCACCATGCTCAATAGGGGAGCAAACGGAAGTTGCGCCATAGCAGAAATGAGCCAAAATAAAAAGGAGCAAGGGCGAGGCTCAAGAACGCTACAGGGAAGCCACATGAGGCAGAACTCTAGCCAGACAGACAGGGCAGGAGGCACAAACAGGGCAGGCCAGGGAAAGGGCAGTCTGAACAGCCAGGCACAGGGAAGGTGTGGGGAGCCACACAGCAGAGAGGCCAGCACAGGCAGGTGTTCCCAGTGCAGGTGAAGTAGCAGCCAGGACTGTGGGGGGAATACAGCAACAGCTGCCAGGGGGGTGAACACAAGCCAGGGACATGGCCAGTGCCACCTTCCAAATGGAGGCCGTTATGAGGGGGATGAGAAAGCGGGCAGCAGGGGGGCGTGGCTGTGGAAGGGCCCGTCGGCGGTATGCCCCCAACAGGCAGTACCGTGCCTGCACCAGCTTTGAGCTGTACACTGATACTGAGATTGTGGGCCGTGCACATGAATAGGGCACTGGAGGTGGCTCTGTGAGCTGTGCAGTGATGTGATGCAGGCACCCACAAGACGGAGCCATGCCCTGTCAGTGGAGACTAAGGTAACAGCCTGCATGTGCTTGCTCACCACGGGTACCTTCCAGAGACCAACTGGGGACACCACAGGCATAACCCAGTCGGCCATGTCACGCCACCTCACCCAATTCCTCAGCGCACTGCTGCCACATGCTGCGGAGTACATCCATTTCCCCAGCACAGCGGCGGAGCGCACAGCAAACATACAGGAGTTTCACAGGGTAGTACGTATGCCTGGCATGCTAGGGACAATAGACTGCACCCATGTGGCCATCCGCACACCACCTGGCCCCGTGGGGGCCACATACATAAATCGCAAGGGCTATGCCATCATCAACTGCCAGGTGGTGTGCGATGCCAGGGGGTGCATAATCAATGTCTGTGCCACGCACCCTGGGGGAGCACACGATTCGGTCATCTGGCACCAGTCAGCACTGTGCCACAGATTTGAGATTGGGGACATCCCCACTGGACACCTACTGGGTGAGTATGCAAACCACATGGACAATCATAGGGCCTGGGGGGCATGGCCAGAGGTGGTATGGGTAGTGGCCTCAATGGCCTGAGGCAGGGCGATGCCGATCACAAAACTAACCTCCGCCCTCTACACACAGGTGACAGTGGATAACCACTCCATCCCTGGCTGCTTACACCCTATCGGTGGCCTGTGACACCATCACAGCAACGCTACAATGAGGCACACACCACCACATGTAATGTCATCGAGCAGCTGTTCGGGATGCTGAAGGCACATTTCCGTTGCCTGGAAACCTCTGGCGGTGCCCTACAGTACAGCCCCTCAAAGGCCTGTGGGTTATTCCTGGCCTGTTGCATCCTGCATAACATGGCCAATGAATGTGGGATAGCCATACAGGTCAAAGAGGGGGACAGCGATGGGGACAATGGGGACGCTGGTGATGATGGTGATGGGCAGCCCCCCCTTGGCCGATGGGACCCTCGACTGCTCCGGCTGGCACAGCTGCACTGGGACACCATCACGGAGGAGCACTTCAGCCAACCCAGGTAAGTCATGGGGCCATGTGCAACCACCAGTGGCTAAGGCATAACCCACAGACACGCATGGACACACACCAGGGGTTCATGCCATCAAGGGAAGTGGCAGGGCACAGAAGCACACACACAACCAGGAATGGGTGAGGATTAACATGCCAAGTGGATGGACACACACACATGCTCACACACAATGCAACAAACATGCACAGAGGGCAGGAGGCACACCGACCCAGAACGCACACCCTAGCAACACACATGTCCAAAGGCCACCACACCCATTGCCTGTCCATGTGTGTGTGTCAGATGCTGAGCACCATTGCACATTCGTGTACAGCGCAATGCAGGCATCATCATGCATACGCAACTGCGGACAGCAGCTGGGAGGGTGTGTAGGTGGACTGTGTGTCTGCATGCAGGGCCGGGTACCCACCCGTGCACTGCTCACTGAAACACACAATGCACACGGGGCAGCACCAGACAGTAGCCTTGATGGGAGACAGGTCAGTCACGTGACACAGTGCCATGGCCACCACGGATGCGTGGGCAGCCCCGCCAACACCCGCTAGCACTGACAGGCTGATCACTGGCCTCATGGGGTGGCACCAATGGTCCCCCAGGGGTTCCACTGCGTGAACACGACCATGCTCATGCAGGGGTCTGCAGCACACCGAACATGCCTGAACCAGGAGTGCTCGGGATGCCCACAGCTGAACCTGGCGTTGACAGGGTGGGAGTCGCATGACACCATGAACGGGGGGTGGATAGTGCACTGCGTGGTGTCCTCGATGCATGGGCACCTGACTCTGTGCCCATTGTGGACATGACAGCAATGAATGCCTGTGCATGCCTGTCAATGGCAGCGGTCACATCCTCCTGAAAATGGTCCGTCCCTGCCAGTATCAGTGCAGTATCCCTGCTGTGACGCTCCTCTGCCCACTCCAGAGCCACACACAGTGCATCCACGGACATCGCAAGCCGCATCTACTGCTGGACCGATGCTTGCAGTAGGCGGGTGTGTTCGTCCAAGAGGTCATCAGCCTCCTTGGCATCCTGTCCCTCAGGGTGTGCATGGCCCCGATGATCAGCACCACTTGAGGGTGGGTGCTGCACACCAGGACCAGGTCTGGGCATGTCCACAGGCAGTGCACAGACCCCACCACTGAACCCTGTAACCCCAAGCCCATTGGGCAACTGCTGATGCTGCTCCTCCGGCTACCACTCGCCAGGGCTCAGTGGTGCAGCCGCAGTGGCCGCAACAGTCCCACTGTCCTGAACAGACACCAGTGCTGCCCCACTGGTGCTGACAGGCACAGCCTAGGACTGTGCTGACATGCAGGCCTCCACGGCAGCACCACCCACAGCCATGGGCGCGAATTGCCCTGCTGTGTGGCCATCCCATGGCACACATGTGTCACTGCCCATGATGGTCGTGTCATCATCACTGGTGATGGACTCTGCACTGGCCACAGTCACAGCATGCTGGAATCTGTGGACACCAGCACACTGGGACACAGGCAGGGCTTCCTCCACACCTGTTACAATGACATCAGTGTGGACAGCCAGGTGGCCCCACTGTCGCAGTGATCCTCATATACCTGTGGAGGTGGATGGTCCCTCCTCCAACTCCAGCTGACTGTCCACAGTGGACAGGCCCACCACCGCTGACCCATGTAGATGCTCAGGATCTGTAAGGGAAATCAAATTTGAGTTAGTGCGTGTGACCTACCCTGCCCCCCCATAGACTGACCATGACTTACCATGTAGTGATGGGCCACCACCCATCTGGAAGCCACCACCCGGAACACCCTCAATGGCACTGCACTGCATGCTTCCAGCAAGCCTCTCCTCCTGTGGGGTCAGCTGTACCACCTCCAGCTGTCCCCCACCTGTTGCAGCATATGCTGCCCTGATGGCAGCAACCTTCTCCTTTACCCTCCTCCTGTCTGTGCCCATCTTTTTCTTACACTCCTGCATGGAGCACTGTTGGCTGCCATGCAGGTTCACAGCACGTGCCACCTCCTCCCATGCAGCAGCACGAGCTTGAGGTGTTCCCCACCATCCACTAAGAAGTGGCTCCTGATCCAGGTAGGCCTCAAACAGGGCCTCGGTTTCTGCCTTTGTAAAGTTAGGCCTCCTCCTCCTCCTCCCACCATTGTGTTCCTCCTCTCCAACAACCTGCTTGGTCATTAGGTAGCTTGTAAGAATGGCAGTTGTTACCTGTGACTGTGCAGTCCCATGCATGTCCCTGAATCCACAGTCCACACTCCCAAACAGCATGCAACTCACCAATAGACTGCAGTAACTGACTAAGGCCACTGCAGCACATTGTCGCACTTTTATAGTGCAATCCATGCAAATGAGAAGAGGAGCAACTTTAAGTAGATGCAAATTGCAGTGCTGGGCCATTGAATGGCTGATTAGATGATTTGCATATGACGGCTGAATATCGCGCTGTTGCGCTTTGCACAATTGTGTTGAACATGCTGAGCCAATGGTGCAGTTCTGTGACATGCATAGTACACCTCACTGCGCATGCTGGGGTTGCTGACACAGGAGTCTGCCATGCTGATGACGTGCTGTGCACGGTAGGCAATGCAGGGCATGGCCACCATTGTGCCAGTGGTGCTATAGCGATGGTCACTACATGGCGCTGTGGCACTGGACCATCATAGGAGCAATGGCCCAACTGCTCGGTAGTCTGCTATGGCACTGGCACACAGGCAGCCAATCACGCTACATGCATTGTCTTCCAATGGCGCTGTGTGTGGCCATGCACCAGAGACCCTTGACCCTGAGCCCGACCTTTGCCCCCTAGGCGCCATGCATCAGGCATGGGTGTACCTCTATCGTGCTGTTCGGTAACAGCATGATAGGGAATGGCAGCACTGTACCGCGCAGCATCTGCACATGGGGAGCCGCGCTGCAGAGCGCCATATTGCCTACTATAACTGTAAGGATGGCACGCAGACGAGCAGCGCAGTGATCAGCCATTGAGTTGGTGAATCTGGTGGCAATTGTTGAGCCACACCATGGGCCTCTCTTCAGGGAGGTGCCCCTGGAAAGGGCCAGGACCCAGGTGTGGCAGGAGGTGGCCACTGCCCTGGAGGAGGCCACCGGATGGGGAGGAGCACGGAGCAGTGCACGCACCACTATGGGGACCTGTGGAGAAGGGAGCCAGAGCTACTAGCATGACTGCGGGCATGTGCCAGGAGGGGCACAGTGCCACATCCAGGTAGGGGTTCCGTCAACACACTTTTATTGTCCATATGAGTAACAGTGTTGTATGTGTCCAGCACATGGGGAGCGACCGTCTGGAGTTGGCTGTGGCAGTGTTCACAGGGTGTGGGATGGGTGGGTCTGGCTGGGTGGGAGGGCACACACCTTGGGGCAGGGGGACTTTGCTTCGGGATTGTACTGATGTTCTTCAATCCTTGTTTTCCCCACAGGCCCAAACAAATGCCACAGGTTGAGAGAGGAGTGGCAGAGGGAGGAGGACGGTGCAGCCAGGTGGGGCAAGGGCCATCAACGCCCACCTGACCAGCCCGATGAGGGTGAGTGCCATACATCCATGATTACTATTGCATGCTGTGTGACAGGGTGGGCAGCAGGGCATGGCCACCATTCATCGACACCACTGCCATGCACACAACTTGTTACAGTCAACACTGTCCAGTGGCAATGCATGTCTGGGAGTGCATCAATGGTGGTCCATGCGTGCACCAGGTGCATGGTTGTGCCACTGCCTTTGCACCACATAGCCTTGTCACTAAACGGCTACGGCGGTGCTGTGCGTGACTTGGCTGGTGGGGGTGTGCAGTGTTCTACGTGGCTGTATGCACCTGGGTGGGCAGGTCCTGTGGACGTGGTCACTGCGGGTGGTCACACACCATCACAGTGGTATGTCCCATGGCCGTATGCCATGCACAGTGGATGGGCTGTATGGGGTTGTGCATTCACACCTATTGACTGTGCTCCCTTGTCCTAGGTACCCACCATCTATGGGACATCAGGGAGGCTGTGAGGGAACTGCTACTGCTGGCCCAGGAATCACTGGAAATCCTCAGGTGATTGGATAGCACCAGGGTACTGAGGAGGCACAGAGGCCGGAGGAATCACAGCACAGAATGGTGCTTCCGCTAGGGATCTCTCAGTCCCTGAATTCCCCTACCCCCCTGGACCCACCATCACACCCCTCCTTTCCCATCCCATTTGTCCAACCCTGCCCCCTACACATCCCCATCTTGTTTGTGGCCCCCCCAACCTTGTATATAGTTTTTGAATTCTTGTAAATAGTTGAATTTTATATTTGTGCAATACATTTGATTTTGATATGAATACTGTGGTGGTCTCTGATTTGCAGCGGGCTATAGGTGCTCAGCTGCAGTGGTGTGCATGGCGTCAGGGGTGGTGCAGTCATGGGTATGTGTGTGTGTCCATGTGGGAGGTGACTATGGTGTGGGGGTAGCTATCAGTCCGTGTCTGTGGTGTGTGTGTTGTACCCTGTGCACTGGATGACTGTGTGCTGTGGTCCATGGCACATGCTCTGTGTCCATGGCACACCTATCGGCCCATCCATGGCCTGTGCAGCTGACACACATGCATGTCTGTGACCTGCATGGTCCACTGGCATGTCAGTGGTGGCAGTCCCTGCAGGGCGGCCACTGTACCCATCACTTTGCTGGGTTGCTCCTGTCACTGGTGTGGTGCATGCCTGGCTCAGGTGGCACTGTGGGCACCACAGTCATTGTCCCACCTCCATGTTGTTCCTTGTATGTGTTGCAGGGGATGTGCCCCCACTGTCTGTGACTTGTGCTCTGGGTGACTGCTGGTGGTGTACGGGTCCACAGTGCCTGTGCAGGGTGGCTGGCACTCCAGTGCCATGGAGGACTGTGGGTTGTGTGTACACAGCTACATGGGCCCACAATGGGGGCTTGGTTGCCCCACCACTGTGTCCCTGTGTTGGTGTGCCCTTGGGTATGGGTGGGTGTCTGTCCATACACTGTGTGGCATCCGGTGTGGTGCATGCTTCCATGCACCACTGTGGGTGTCTGTGCTGGCTGTTGTGGCCAGTGGTGGGTCGGGGTGTGTCACTGGAATACTGTGCAGGGTGCTGTACCACTGGTGGTGGTGTCAAGGGCACGCCCTGTCCCATGTGGGGTACCTCTTGTGCCGAGGCATGGTCGGTCTCTCATCAGTACCTGGGGGGGACTGTGCGTGGTGTCAATGTGTCTGCTGTTGTTGCATTGCCATGTGCTGCCACCTGCTGATGGGTGCTCATGGTGGGACTGGCTTGCATGGTTCTGTGGTGCACAGGGTTGCAGTGTCACGGTGGGGGTGGTGGCATGCATGGGGTATCCTGCAGTGGTGGTCACTGCTCATGGGGGGGTGTCAGGGGTCATGGTGCAGGGTGTGCTCTGCACTGGGGGGGATGGTGTGGCATGGGGTGGTCTGCCCTCCTTGTGTGCCAGTCACAGCTTGCTGGTAGGTGTGATGGGGCACCATGGCCTGGCTGTGGGTTGTTTGCTTGTTTCCATGGGCCAGTGGTTATTCCAGCCCTCCCCCAGTTGTGCTGTGCTTGGGGTGTGGGGAGATGATGTCTATTCTGCTGTGTGTTCCTGTGCCCATCTGTGGCATGGGTGGTGGGCCTGTACCTCCCTGGTTGTGCAGTTACATTGTTCTGCTGCTGGGGGGCTCCCTGGTTGCGCTATGGCACCTCTGGACTGCTCAGCTGAACATCCCTTGTTGTGCTATGGTGCATCAGATCTGCTCAGCTTCCCCTCCCTAGTTGCGCTATGGCGCAGGTGGTGTGATATTCAGTCATCAGCTGTAGGCGCAATTTGGCCTGCTCCATTTTTAAATATCGCGTCTCTTGCGCATGGGCGCAATAGACTTGCGCTTGCTCCTGCTATTGCACACTTTTTGGGCACAGTTTGAATATCTGGGCCAATGAGTTTAATGTGCCAGACATACTGATACACTGCCCATGTGCATGCAATCACATGATTCCTTAACAACAGTTCTCCACAGGTTTCCTAGTAAATGAAACCATCTCTGATATGCTTGCTTGCTCCCCTGTCAGTGGTAACTCAGATTCTTTTGTGGATTGCATTGAGCTGCTCTGAAGTGTGATCACTCAACTGGCACAAAAAAAGAGAATGTGTTTTGCAGCTACATCTCATCCAAGTTGGTACTGCCTCTCACCGCTGCCTTTGCTTACACCAAAAACTCTGGTTGCCACATACAATAAAGTGATTTCCACCTTCGTAAAAATAAAACATGGTCAGCAGAAGAAAGCAGTTAGATGAGACAGAGAGAGAAGAAGAAGGAAAGAAAGAAAGAAAGAAAGAAAGAAAGAAAGAAAGAAAGAAAGAAAGAAAGAAAGACTCAAGCTATAAGCACTAACAGTTTGCACCCAATGCAATCTGGCAGCACATTTGGATGAGAAACAAAAGGAGATGGACAGTTAGTGCACTTGAAATGTGTAACCTGTGATAAGTATGATCTCGACCAGCAGTGCACAGATCAGAAAGGAGACATGCACACGTAACACAATCATTTGCAAGTACTAGCTAAGGGGACCGAGACTAATCTCTCCAAATGTCACCAAAAGTATTGGAGATTGCAAGGGCAAGCTTTAGATGACAATGGTTAGAGACATGAAGGAAAACATCAGCATACCAGATAACCTTTAATTTTACTTTCTCTATTTTGGGCTGCTGTCCACATTTCTCTATACTGTGGTTCCTGTCTTATCTCATTGAATATATTATCTATAATATATTATATATTATCTAAACTTGAATTTTATCAACCAAAAGTTAGAAATCTCTTAATGCTCTGACTGTTCTCCCTTCAACAGACACACATGTATACACTGCTTCAGAACTGCAGAGTGTAGCTTTGGCTTTATGTGCTGTGTGATAGAGGTTAAAGAAATACTATGAATTTTATGCTATGTCATTCTGTGCTTTATAAATGCTTAGATATTACAACACAGTATGTGGATAAATTTAAACTGCTAGTTTTTCTTTTCTCTCTGTGCATAACAGTGATACTTTTTAAATGTTCAAGGTTAAAGCGCTGTATGTCTTAAAAGCATTATCTTAGTTTAATAAAAAAAGCAGTGAAGTCAGCACAGGGAATAGAGAGAGAGAAATATGTATAGGCATTCTTTATATGTTTGTTTTGTAGTAAGAACAACGTTGTGATGATGTTGATGATTTTGATAATAGCTCTATGTGATATTTTGGTTTGAACATTTTTGTCATATTCTTTCTTGTACCATTTAGTCGCTTTAATCAGTCTACTTCCTGCCCCCCAACCCCCACCCTCACATACATATTTTCAGGCAGTGAGGCAGGCAAAGATATATTAGACTAGATAAAAAAATAATGGCAATGCTGTGTTTGTATGTGACAGAAGGATATGTGTAATTGAAGGACACTGAGTAAGGATTATTTGGAGTTGAAGTTTAAAAAAGCAGAATACAGACAGTATATTCAATGTTGGAGACTTTGAAATTGTTTCTTGAGAATGTAGGATGATGTGAAGGAATAAGTTTATCAGTTTACACAGGCTTGCTTAGAAAATGGGCAAAGATAATTCTCTCTTCTGATTGGCTGAGACACTTATTTAGGTGGGCATCTATCAGACAATAGATGCCCACCAAATAAAAAGTCCCAGCCCAATCCTGCCTCATGCCCAGCTAAGTATCCTTGTGCCCAGCCTGCTTCATCATTGGCTGAAGCACTGGGCACAAAATTTGAAAGTGCTGCCATTTTTTTAACTGCTGAGCGAGAGAGAGAGAGAGAGAGAGAGAGTGATTTCTCCCAACCCAGACACACTCATTCTTACATCAGACATAACTCAGTAAGTGGCAAAAACAAATCTATGTACATGTTTCCGTTTCGTTTGTTTTGTTTTCCTATCATAAAATCCCTGTTGCCACTGCTGACTCATCGCAGGTAGGCATGGACTCACAACCCTCACAAGTCACGCCATAAACTGCCCTCATTATTCAGAACCAAGCAAAAGCAAAACTCAAGATTTTTTTTTCTTTTTAACAGAACTGCCGAGCCAGATTACACGCAACAGCTCATTTCAGCACTGATCCCACAACATACACACGCATATTCTCGATAGCCTGAGTCTGCCATATCACGGACTCACAACCCTCACGAGTCACGCCATAAACAGCCCTTGTTATTTGGAACCAAACAAAAGCAAAACTCAGATTTTTTTTTCCTTTTTAACAGAACCACCGAGCCAGACTATACGCAACAGCTTATTTGAGCGCTGATCCCACAGCATACACGCGCATATTCTCGATAGTCTGTGCCTGCCATATCATCGCTGTTCATCACCAACAAAATGAAAGAGAGGAGGGAAAAACCAAAGTAGGTTCCACACTGAAGAAATAAAGTGTACCTCTCCTGTGCTCTGCAAAGCAGTGTCACGGCTCATTTTTTTTATTACTTCTCGTTGCTCTTCCAGATCAAATGTACCTCTCCTGTACTCTGCAAAGCAGCCATAAAACACCCATTTGACACTAGTTGCTGTCTATGGTTCCTGGGACAATGCCCAGTTGATTGGAATTCCAACCATCCTCCACTGCACCACTGTCCAAATCCTTCGAACAGACAATCTATCTGGAGCAATGGCCTGGAACCAAACACCCAGCCTATAAACAGCAGCTCCCTAATGAACATTTTACATTATCCCTCTCCTTTGACTGTCCTGCATAGCATTGTTCTGTGGCTCTTCTGCTTGCTCAGGGAAGAAATCAAAGATGCAGAATACAGCCAATCTACAGATAATCAATTCTTGATATTTTAAAGCAGTAAGCTTAAATTACCATTGAATTCACTGTAGTTTTTTTTTTAGGCAAAGAAGGGTAAGGGATTGCCAGCAGTCAATTTATTTCATAATTTTATGACAGGTGCCTGCTGCATAGCAATAGTGGATGGGGGGGGTACCTGTCAAACTTACAGGCGTGAGAATGGGATAGCTAATGAGCTGCATGGAGACTTGAAAATGTGAAAATAAGAAGTGCGCTATTAACCTGAATACCTCTGAAGAACGAATTGATGTAGAAAAGTAGCTAGAGGAACTAACCTCCCACCTGGCAGATCTCTATAAGTATAGCACCAGCCTTGCATACATACATCGTGGGGGTTAGGGTGTGTGTGGTATATGCCCATGTGTGCTCACACGCTTGTGTGTGCAGTGGAGACATGTATAGACACATCTAACTTGGAATCAGCAAACTCATGTCAGACTTTAATGCAATACATTAAAAATGCTTTGCCCCACTCTCAAGCATACACAAACACACACACACATACATACACATGCACATGTACACCCACACCCACACACACTAATTGTAGGATACAGTATTTTGCTGCATTTGCCTTGTATATTATGGAAACTCGCTATTAAGTCATGCAATGGAGCTGATTGCCAAAGATACTGTTGCAGTAACCACGCATCTAGAGAGGTTAGGTATGCCACACACTAGGCACCTCCTTGATAAAGCAAGCATGCTTAGCACTAGAAACCAAATGAACAGCAAGTTCCAACAGCAGTAAGAAACTACGCAGCCTAACTCACAATGCCCACTCTTTGGTTGGAGCTGATGGGGATGAGGAGAAATGCGTTACATCAGAGGAGTTAACACTATGGATGGAGCTTCTCACCAGAATATTACTACAGATTTAAGTTTGATTTTTAGCTGTTTTTTTAGGTAGTTTAGTAGTAGGGCTGGGCATATTTAGTTAGGGGCTACAAGTGAGTTATCATAGGTGTTTTAAGTTTTATTTTATAGTTAGTTATCCATTAAATGTTATTTACTGAGTGTAAATTTGGACTCTCACCAATTTTGTTGACAGCGTTTGTTCAGTTTGAACACATTTCTCCATGGCATTCTGGTTATGAACTAACCCGGTTCAGTTTGCAGATTTTTACCTGAGTTTGCCCTGTCAGACTGCATGTGGCCCCTGAATTGGAGTTGAAGAGAAGATCAGAGGTGGAATTTTGGAGAATTGTCGGGGCCTTGCGGTGGTGGAGATCTTGTGGTGTTCCGGAGCTCAAATCCATACCACGCTGGTTGGGACTGTCCCGTGCATGAGCATTCACGGCAGTTGCAAGTGGGAGTAATCAAAGTCAGTGGCTGAAGTTGGGACTGTCAGTCTCTGCAGTGTGGACAGATTTTCTCTGAGAAGAACATTTTTGCTGGATTAACTGACTGAAAGGGTCTCCTGGTGTGGAGGTGCTGGGTCTGAGTTCCCCCTTGGTGACTCAATTGTACTGGCCAGTGGGTAGGTGCTTGGGCTACCTGAGGCCTCCTGGGTCTCTTGACGGAGGTTGGGGATTTGGAGATTCTAATTTGGGGGGAATACTGGTCCAGAGTGCCTTGCATAGGGGGAGACCTTTGATATCAGCAGGAAATAGCAGCAGTGAGAGGGATGCTATTGGAAGTATTCAAGTTCATTATTCCTGGAGAGTTTGTTGCTCCCAATCAGTTCCAAAACAGAGGAGGTGTTAGAACTGGATAAGCCTGGACACCACATCAGTTTGAATTGGAAAGTCTGGCTATTGAATCAAAGCTGGTAACTGTTTTATATAAAACATTTGTCAAGGGGCAGTGAGAGAGCCTCTTGATTTATTTTAATCCTCACTGTGTATTAGACTTTATTGTCTGTATCAGTGACAGTGAGAGGGTCACTGTATTTGGATAAATATACGTTCTGTGGTGGTAGGGTTGGTGAGAGCCCCCTTCCCTATGTTAGACTCAGTATTCTGGACATTAGTATAATGAAGTGATTTACTGGACTTGATCTGTTTACACTACTGTCTAGTGTTGGGGGGGGTTGTTTGAGGGATTCTTTTAATTTGTTTGCAGTGTGGCTGTTAATTTATATATTTAAATTTGTTGATAGGAGATAGTCCGAGTGTGACAGTATGTGTGTATGAGTGTTAATTAATGTTAGTTGTATATGATGAGTGTGTAAGTTATCTGAGTCAGTAATAGTAAGGTGGGTGGGTGGTTGAGGATTGTTATTGTGGTGGTCATATTAAGTCTGGGGTTGTGTTGTGGGGTTTTATTTGAATTTATTGGATGTTTGATATTTCTTTTTAGTACACTAGGCTGGGATGCATTAGGGTGTCAGTCTTGCATGAATCACCTATGCTGCCTATCTGCTTCATGACCTCCACCCCTTCACTGACTTCTCAGTTTCATCTACTGCCACTAGATGCTATAGGGAGGTTGGAATTATGAGGAGGTGGGTGGGTCATTGTTGGCAGGAGCAGGTGAGGCAGGGGTGGAGAGAGGCATTGAGGTTGTAATGTCCAAAAGACGCCATGGGTTTAAACTGGGCCAAAGGCAATGCCAGACATTTTTGGTTCCTGTACCCAAGGGCAGGTAGCCAGAGGGCTGGTTGCCTCCTCTATTCCTCTTTGAGTGGTGCTGTGCAGTGCCACGTCAATAACGAACAAGACTGCTATTTTTGTGGACTTGATTTCCTCTGTTGACCTGGCTTGCATTATGGAGACCTGGTTGGGTGACGATGCTGGTCCTGTTTTAGAGGCTGCCATTCCCAACGGGTACTCCATGGAGCATTGCCCTAGGAAGGATCATGGGGGGAGGGGGAGTGACCATCATTTTTAGAGCCAACCTGGACTTTTCGTTGCATCCACTTGGTAATACCAGGTCTTTTGAGTGCATCACCGTATGCTGGGGTGCAGGTGCAGGTTGCAGGATTCTCCTCATTTTCCACCCTCTGGTGTTGGGAGGAGAATTCCTGCAGGAGGTAGCAGACTTTGTCAGCCACCAGGTGTTGGAGTCCCCCAGGTGTTTAATCCTAGGGGACTTTAATGCCTGGGTTGAGGATGAATCTTCTCAATTCTGTTATTACCTCCTTCAGCTGATGTCTTCACTGGGCCTGGCAGAAGCAGTTGCTTCTGTACCCATTGGCATTGCCACACTCTCTATCTGATTTTCCATCTGGGTCTTAGGGTTGATAACCTCGTGATTGATTGGATCTCTTGTTCCAACCATTGCACTGTGGGATTCACATTTGGGCCCCCCCAATGGTTCTTCCCACGTGGAAATGGTCAGCTACCGCCCTTTAAGGGTTTGCACCCAGAAGAACTTCTGGCACTGGCTGACCTATCTAGAGTTGAAGTAGCTCATGCAACTGGCACCGGTGAGGCGGTGGCCACTTATAATAAGGTGGTGGCCGAGGCACTGCATGACATTGCACCGGTCCATATTTGACCAGATCCTCTCACTTGAGATCCTCCTGGTTTGATGGGGATCTCAAGGTGATGAAGATCAAGGGTTGGAAGTTGGAGAGTAATGGGCAGAAGACCTGGCTGGAGGCTGACAGACTGATTCTCTGTATTCACTGTGGTGAGTACCGGGAGGCAATCTCCCATAAGAAAGCAGAATTCCTGTACAGGGAGATTGTGGCAGGGAGGAACAGACCATCTCAGCTCTTTCAGACTGTGGATAGGCATCTCCATCCTACCTGCCTACAGTCAAAGAAGACTTTTTAATCCACCTTGTGTGTAGAGTTTGCTCTGTTCTTCTCTGACAGAGTGCCAGCTATCTGGTCAGGAATTCCATTAGGGAGGCTTGTGGCTCACAGTGGTCAGACTAGTAGGAGCAGAGGCACTCTGCCTGTCTGGGAGGAGTTCAGGCTGGAGGAGATGGCTGAGGTGATCTTAAAGCTGAAGCACACATTTTGTGAACTGGACCCAGCCCAGACGCATTTCTTAATGGGATACACCAAGGCTGTTGGCACAGTGTTCACTAGGATTGCCAGGTGCTCGATGGTGGAGGGGGTATTCCCAGTGGCTTTGAAGGAGGTGCTGGTAAGGCCCCTTCTTAGGAAGTCTTTGCTTGACCCAGACATCCTGGAAAATTACCATCCAATCTCAGACCTGCCTTTTTTGAGCAAGGCTGTGGAGAAGTTAGTGGCACAACAGCTCGAGGATCGCCTCAGATCCTTTGACATCTATGAGCCATTTCAGTCTGATTTTTGGACCAGACACAGTACAGAAACAGCTCTAGTTAGGGTGCATAATGATCTGCTCAGGGCTAGAGATAGAGGAGACAGGTCAGTTCTTGTGCTCCTCGATGTCTCATCAGCATTTGACACTGTGGTCCACGCCATACTTCTTGATCAGCTCTGTGATTTTTGTGGACTCACCGGGGTTGTCATTAGATGGTTTGAGTCTCATCTCTCTGATAGGGTGCAGCGAATGGTGATGGGGAATTTTCTCCTCCTCCCCAATGCCCCTGTCATGTAGAATTCCACAGGGCTCCATCTTGTCACTGATGTTATTCGCGGTGTACATGCTGCCCCTGGGTGAGATCATTTGACAATACAGTGTGGTGTTTCACTGCTATGCAGATGACACCCAGCTGTTTTTGTCATGGCACCCAGAACATCTGATGCTGTCAATGTGCTTAACATCTGTCTGGCTAAAATCAATGACTAGATGGCTTCCAGCTGGCTGAAACTAAACCCAGATTAGACAGATGTGCTAGTGATTGAACCAGGTTGTGGGCATGATAGGCTGCAACCTGGAGCAGACACAAGTCTTTTCCTGGGGTCTTCTCCATTGGTTGCTTCCCCGAGAGTGTGAAATCTAGGTGTGATCCTGGATAGCAGGCTGACCTTTGAAGATCAGGTGTCATCTGTGGTTAAAAGTGGCTTTTACCACCTGAGGAACATCACCAGGATCAAGACCCTCGTTCTGCCCGAGTATCTGCCAAGTCTTGATTACTGTAATGCTCTTTTGTTCAGGGTCACAGGAGGGACCCTCCACAGGCTGCAGCTGGTGCAAAATGCAGTGGCCCGGTTGCTGATGGGTCTGTCTAGGTCCTGTCATGTGACCCCAGTCCTGTGTGCTCTGCACTGGCTGCTGGTCAGGTGAAGGGTCCTTTTCAAGGTGGGCTTGCTCACCTATAAGGCCCTATATGGGTTGGGTCCTGGCTACCTGTCAGAACTCCTGACACCTGCAACCTCTGCTCACTCCCTCCACTCCTCTTCGAGGGTCCTACTTGATATTCCCAGGGATCGGCTCAAGACTACTGGTGATTAAACTTTCACTGTCTCTGGGCTGACCCTGTGGAACACATTTCCAGCTGTGGCCTCTTCGATCAATGTTTTCAAGCAGAAGTTAAAGGCTCACCTCTTCAGTCTGGCCTTCACAGGTTAATCAGTACTATTAGAGAATTTTATTATTTGAACTGTTATTTTATTTATCTGCTATTTATAGATTTTAATTAGATGTTTTATCTGTAATAGTTTGTTAGGCTCCCAGATCCTCCGGAACTGGGCACCATAAAAATAAAATTTGCCTTGCCTTGCCATCTAAAGACTGTGAGAAGCATGGTCCCCACCAGCAGTAGGTCCTCCCTCAACAGCCCCAAATTATCTACATCAAGACCATAGCCAATTGGCAGAGTCCAATAAAAGGGATGCCAAATTGCATGCAGTACTGGCTGACTGTCCCAGGGCCCCCCTTCCCTGTTGTGAAGCCAATAAGCCACTTTAAGGGGGGGAGCTTCGCACACAAGTATTGGGTAACCTGCAAACATGCCTAATTTTTCTACCTCATATTGTTAATTCTAGATATAACATTAAAGAACAATGATTGTGTAAATACATGATAAGAATGTTTTACCCTTGCACATACTGTAGCTATTAAACCTTGGATCACAGACACAGAGCAGCACTAGACAAGAGTCTTGCATGGATCAAAGTTCTCAGGGGCTAACCCCTGCCTATCTGTGTCCCAGACCGTGGAGTCTGGGGTGATAGGTTCCAACAGGCCCCACCCTTGTTATTCTCTGATTATAGTTATCGTTAGCGTTATACTTAGATTATGTGTTAGTAATAGCCTTAGTAGCAA
The DNA here is from genome assembly GCA_016271365.2 of Neoceratodus forsteri. Taxonomy (NCBI): domain Eukaryota; kingdom Metazoa; phylum Chordata; order Ceratodontiformes; family Ceratodontidae; genus Neoceratodus; species Neoceratodus forsteri. The sequence goes on from CM028137.1 coordinate 51,109,526, forward strand.
TCCTATCATTACTCATAGAACTTTTCAGACATGTAGTTGTTGTGTGTTTGCATATGCTTTTGTCAAACCAAGCCTTCCCCGGCAGACAATTGAACTTCACAGTCAGACAGTATTGCTAGCCTCCTCTCCACACCATCTTGCGGGGGGGGGTCACCAGGTGCAGAAGACCTTGAGGTAAACAGCCCAACCCCAAAACACCTACTGAATGCAAAGCAGACCCCGCCGGGTAGGTGGGGACAGAGTGCACTGACCCCTCCTCCGCACACTTGACAACTGAGGCTTATGCCATGACCACATACCGTATAGGATAACATTCCCAGGCTATAATTTCAATACATGGAATGTTAAAGGGGCTCAGACAAAATAAAAATGACACCAAATTCTCTGTCACCTTAAACACTTAGGCACAAACATTGCATTCCTTTAGGAATCACGCACACACCCTGCCCAAGCCTATCTATGGTGAAGGGAGTGGGTAGGTCAGGTCTACACAGTGGGAGGCAATATCAAATGAGCCGGAACAACTATTCTCATTCACCACAATACCCCCTTCCAGTTAATTAGCCTCTGATCCTAATGGGCATTTTGTTGTCTTCAGAGGGGTGCCTGACAGGACTGAGATCCTACTGGCAGCAGTGTATGGCCCTAATAAAGAGGACCCACAGTTCTTCTCCTCCCTTCTAGTGGAACTAGGGACACACCAATTGACACCAGTGATCTTGGCAGGGGACTGGAACTCAGTTCAAGATGCTACACTGGAAAGGTCTAATTTGGTTAGGAAAGGCCTCACCCCAAATCAACGGGCCATGTAGGAAATCCAAGACTCACTGGGGCTTAAAGAAACATGGAGGATTCTTCATCCTGGAGATAGAAGCTACACTTTCCTATCCCCTGTGCACAACTCATCCTCATGTATGGATTACTTCCTCACCTCCCCTGACATCCTCACAAATTTAACCAAATGTAAAATTCTTGCTAAAGTTATCTCCGACCATGCACCAGTCCAGCTCTCCTTCTCACCCCTATACCCCTCAGACAGGCATAGAACATGGTGACTAAACACCTCCCTTCTCAGGGACCTGCAAACTCTAAAAAAAACTACAAACTAGCACAGAGCACTTCTATAAGGAAAACACCAATACAGTAGACAACTATGCCCATGTGTGGGAAGGATATAAATGCACCCTTAGAGGAGAATGCATTCAAATAGCAGCCACCAAGAAGCACACAAATGATCTCAAAGTAGCAGAACTGCTCTGAGAAATCAGAACAATGGAAAACACTATTTCCAGATCATTCCCAGAATGTGCCTGGCTCAGGCTGAACTCAACCAGAGACAAGTACAAGGAACTCTTAAGGGAAAAGACAGAATTTGCCATATTCTGGGTGAGAGTCACATACATAGACCAAGGGGAAAAGGCGGGCAAACTTCTTGCACTTAGACTAAAGCAACCAGATTCCCTTAAAAGAATAAAATGCATTCGCTCTTCTCCCTCGGAGCCTCTAGTCACCAACCCCAGAGCCAGAGCCAAAGCATTTGTAGAATACTATAGGCAACTATACTCCAAGGATACCCCAGCAACAGTTTTGGACATTCAGACCTTCCTCAAAGCATCCCACTTACCCAAAATACCCCTGGAGTGCATGGACAAATTAGGAGCAGACATTGCAGCAGCAGAGGTGGCCCAAGCAATTAACAACCTCACCATAGACAAATCCCCAGGTCCTGATAGACTGCCAAGCAACCTCTATAAATCTCTCCAACAACTCCTGGTCAGGCCGCTAACAACCCTCTTTAAGAAAGCATGACACAATAACTGGCTAGAACCTTCCCTGGAGCAGGCCACCATTACCCGTCTCCCAAAGTAGGGCAAAGATCCCGAGTGCATGAAAAACTATCGGCCCATCTCTCTCCTCAGTAAAGATATCAAAATTCTGGCCAAGATACTTGCCAATAGGACTGATGCTGTATGGAGCCCCCTAATTGGGCTGGAGCAGGTGGGCTTCATGCAGGGCCACCTCTCCTTGGATCACATGCACAAAATCTCACATCTAATTTCTGCAACTAGGGATTCGAAGCATCTCATGGCATTGATATCCCTAGATGCCAAGAAGACCTTCAATATGGTCTCTTGGCCCTTCCTGTTCCAAACATTGGGTCACTTCAGCTTCATGGAATCCCTTATAGACTGGATTAAGCTCCTATACCCCAACAACCCCATCAAACCATGTTGACTCTTTTCCCCCCAATGGTTGTGAATTGAGATAGGAATCTGCAAAAATACATCATATCTGATGGGTTCATAACAATGTAATACAAGATCACTCACAACATGTATTACACACCAACCAAACTTCATAGGATGGGTCACCTTCCATCTCCTATCTGCAGTAAGTGTCAGTTAGATAAAGGAAGTCTAGAACACATCCTATGGGAATGCCCAAAAGCTAGACCCTTATGGGAAGATATCCGCAGCCACTTAGACCCACTCCTAGGGCTTGATGATACCTTTACACCTCGAATCTGCCTACTGGGCCTTGACATGGACTTAGTCTTTGGCCCTCACAAATTTCACATTTCCCTCATCTCAGCAATAGCCAAAATGGCAATACTCAAACACTAGCTGGATGACTCAATGTCCAGCTTCAGGGAGTGGCACAGCTCCATCCTGGAAGTGCTTAGAATGGAGAAAATGATTAGCTCCCACAACAACAGACTGCCCAATTCTATAAAAGATGGGGGTCCCTAGAAACTCTTCTGCTACTGGGCTGACTCCTCCCCAGGTCACAGGGGAGGAATAAGCCTCCTACTCTCAACAATCTCTAATGAACCCACTGCTGAGACACATATCCCAACTGCAATTGCTGAAAGTTGGGGTTCACCAGGTGCCATACTGTGCTCCTACAGAATGAAGAATAAAAAGCTTGACATTGTCTGTACTGTATAAATGATTTTTTCGCAATCTGTAATTGTCTGTGTAAGTGTATCCTTGAATATTTTCTAAACAAAGTACATTATATACAAAAAAAATAATCTTCTTATGATCCTACCTAATAACTCCAATAGGTGAAAATGTTCAAATCCATGCCAAAACACCATTTGGTGCCCCAGGTGTGGAAACATGTTTCAGACAGGATGTGAAAAAAAAACAAACGGCTGTACTATTCGTGAGGTGGTGTGAAAAATGGCTATGCTGAAAATTTCGACTCACAAGACTGAAAATTACCAAAGTTACTTGCATGCATATAAAGATTTCATTGAACGCACATAACTCGAGCATTTTTAGGAATTTTTTCAACAGATTTTAAAAATGTTCTCTTTGGAACCCCACTTCATAAACACTGGAGGTGAACTTCCATTATTTAGGCCCATAAGGTGATTTAGTGCAGCAACCACAAAATCACCTTCTGGGCCTGAATAATGAAACAATAGTTGCAGTTTTCATGAGGTATGGTCCAAAAAAGACGATGTTGAAAATTTGGTGAAATACTTAAAAAAAATGTCAAAGTTATGAACCTATGTTCAGAATGCCATTGAAGTCCATTTTACAGCACTTACTTTGATTCCTTCGTGGTTCAGCTTTGAAAAGTGCAGACCTGCCCCAGTCCATAGAAGGTGACAGCCTATAATCTCCGGTGGTATGTATGGTATAAAGGGGGTTTGTGGGGTAGTGGGTGCTCAATGGAATGGTAGGAATGGGGGAGGGGGGAGGGGAGATGATGAGGGACTGCTTTCTTTTTTTTCAGGATTTAAAAAAGACATCTGGGGATGGTTTTTATTTTTGCTGATCAAAATAAATAAATTAGATATATTGTGACACTGGGGGTTGGCTCCCCAGTATCCGACAATGCTTGAGGGGGTTCACTAAATGCCAACACAGGATTTGGGCCTCCCAATGCCGACTTTATAATATAAAACAATGAGCTGTTTGGAGGACATTCAACACTGGTAGTGGGCATCTCAATGCTGGATATTTGACATTAATAATAAGATGAGCAGGGGACGGCAATTGGAGGGTGGGCAGTCCCACTAGACAACAGGGAATGTATTAAAAAATAAGCTTTTGCTTCAGCCCTCTACTTATACTTTGTCAGTTCTACAGGTAGGTGCTCGGAATTTAAAAGAAGCTGAGGGTGTTGCATCACCGGTACATACCTTGCCATGGTAAATAACTAGTACCAGAGGATTGGACCTGGGTAATGAAATCTGTATTTTTGGCCCCTAAGACCTAACTTGTATCAACATTTGTTTCCTGCTGTTGCAAGATGGCCATGGTCTGAACTGGGGCTAGGTAGTGAAAGTGAGGCTCTTCCAAGATGCTGTTTGTCTACCTGAAAGGGTTTCAAGAGCCTCTGGATGTGGTTTGCAAAATATTTTTGCCATCTGCACAGAGTTACAGAAATGTTTTTGAAAAATGTGTCCCCTTGTGTTTTGCCTGTGATGTGATATTCTGACAGGCGCATGATGCTGTAATAGAAACCTAGAAAACACAGAGTTTCATCATTAGTAAAGGGTTGCTGTGGGCAGTGAATGGAGGGTGGGGATGCCTCTAAACACCACATAAAATGCAGGAAAATGGATTCTTGAGCCACAAAAAAGGATCCTTATAGCTCTATTTTATACCACTGCTGAGACAATTAGTTTTGGGGATGGCAAGGGTTCGATTTGGTGATTTTACAGAATTGTAATGTGAGGTATAGACCAACATAAAACATGACAATGTGTCACTAACTACATGATGCCAACCCAGATCATGCTTTTCCATGCATTATGATGTTGGGGTGTTGTCACATGACATGTCTGAGATGCACAAACCCAAATGTTGTATTTTTACAGGTCCACAGGTTTGGCCGGATTTGATTTTGACAACATTTTTGAATCACAGTTGTGCTCCTGTTTGTGTACATACTGTGTAACTTTGGGGTTTCAGTTCAATCCGTACAGCATCTGTCGTAGTAGCTGAGGTCACACTGCATCCAAAACTGAAAACTGTATGTCTCTATCTTGTACCGTTGCTGAGAAAATACATTTTTGTGATGGCAAGGCAGTAAGATGTTGGGGTGATATCACATGACACGCCTAAAATATTCAAATCTGAATGTTATATTTTTACAGGTCCACAGGGGTGGCCAGACTTGCTTTTACAAGATTTTTGGACCCCAGTTGTGCTGTTTGTGTACTTATTGTGTGACTTTGGGGTCTCAGATCAGTCCATACAGTGTCTGTGGCAGTTTTCCATATAACACTGCATCCAAAACATAAAACTTTATGGCTCTATCTTGTACCATTGCTGAGAAAATAAGTTTTTGTGATGGCAAGGCCTCACTTTTGGTGATTTTCCAGAATTGTATTGTGACTTATAGACCCACAAAAAGCATGACAGTGTATCACAAACTATGTGATGCCAATCCATGCAGTATGATGTTAGGGTGTTGTCATATGACATGCCTGTGGTACGCACACCAAAATGTTGGATTTTTACAGGTACACATAGGTGGCCACACTTGATTTTTACAAAATTTTTGGACCACACTTGTGCTGTTTGTGTACTTACTGTGTGACTTTAAGGTTTCAGATAAGTCTGTACAGTGTCTTTGGTAGTAGCCCAGGTCACATTGCATCCAAAGCAAGGCCTCAATTTGGTGATTTTGCAGAATTGTATTGTGAGGTATAGACCAACAAAAAACATGACAATGTGTCACTAACTATGTGTTGTTAACCCAGATCATGCTTTTCCATGCAGTATGATGTTGGGATGTAGACACATGACATGCCTGAGGTACACATGCCTAAATGTTGAATTTTTATATGTCCATAAGGGTGGCCAGATTTGATTTTTACATTTTATTGACCACAGTTGTGCTTTTTGTGTACATATTGTGTGACTTTGAGGTTTCAGTTCAGTCTGTACAGTGTCTGTGATAGTAGCCCAGATCACAATGCATCCAAAACAGGAAAACTTTACGTGTCTACCTTGTACCATTGCTGAGAAAATTAGTTTTTCCTGATGGTTAGGCCTCAGTTTGGTGATTTTTCCAGAAATGTATTGTGAGGTATAGAAAAACAAAAAAAACGATAATGTGTGACAAACTATGTGATACCAACCCAGATCATGCTTTTCCATACAGTATGATGTTGGGGATGTTGTCACATGACATCTCTGAGATACACAAACTTAAATATTGTATTTTTACAGATCCACAGCTGTGTCCGGACTTGATTTTTACCCTATTTTTTAATCACAGTTGTGCTGTTTGTGTACTTTTTGTGTGACTATGGGCTTTCATTTCAGTTTATACAGTGTGTGTGGTAGTTGTCCAGGTCACACTGCAACCAAAACTGAAAACCTTATGTCTCTATCTTGTACTCTATCTTGTACTATTGCTGAGAAAATGAATTCTTGGATGGCAAGGTCTCAATCTGATGATTTTCCAGAATTGTATTGTGCGGTATAGACTAACAAAAAGCATGACAATGTGTCAAAACCTATGTGATGCCAAACCAGATCATGCTTTTCCATTCAGTATGATGTTGGGGTGTTGTCACATCCCATGCCTGAGGTACACAAACCTAAATGTTGTTTTTTTACAGGTCTACAGGGGTGGCCATACAGGACTCTTACAAGATTTATGGACCACAGTTGTGCTGATTGTGTACTTACTGTGTGACTTCTGGATTCCAGATCAGTCTGTACATTGTCTATGGTAGTAGCCCAGGTCACACTGCATCCAAAACAGAAAACAGTATGTCTTTATCTTCTACCATTGCTGAGAAAATGAGTTTTTGGGATGACATTGCCTCAATTTAGTGATTTTCCATAATTGCATTATGAGGTATAGACCAACAAAAAACAAGACAATGTGTGACAAACTAAGTGATGCCAACCCAGAACATGCTTTTCCATGCAGTATTATGTTGGGGTGTTGTCACATGATATGTCTGAGGTACTCATACCTAAATGTTGTATTTTTATTGGTCAACAAGGGTGGCCGGACTTGATTTTTTACACACAGTTTTGCTGTTTGTGTACTTATTGTGTGACTTTGGGGTTTCAGGTCAGTCTGTAAATTGTCTGTGGTAGTAGCGCAGGTCTCACTGCGTCCAAAACAGAAAACCTAATGTCTCTATCTTGTACCACTGCCGAGGAAACTTACCAAACCCAGATTGTCAGCATCACAAGCAATAGCCCCATGGCTGCCTTGACAGGCTGGCCACAGCCGCCCTCTCCCCTGGCCAGCCCTCCTGCACCCTGGGCACATTATCAAATCCAGTTCATCAGCATCATGAGCAGTAGGCCCACCACTGCCCTGATGTGCTTGCCTGCCTAGGGGAGTTATTTTGTTCTCATGTGCCTCTCCTCAGTATTAAAAGAGTGTGGGAAATAATAACAGAAAATATATGAAATGCTGTCTTCCAGACACTTCAAACCCAGTTACATCCATCATTAGCTCTTGCTTCCCCAAGGGCATTTCAGCACTCTGCAGCAATCATTACATCTGTTGTCTCACTGATGGTAACTCAACTTCTTCCCCCGGCCAGTCACCTCCCCTTTTCTCTCTTGCATCTGCCCACCCTCCACTCCAGGGTAAGCCTCTTCCCCCCAGCATTAACCCCCTCCACTACAGCAGCAGCCCAACCCAAACTTCAGCCCTCACGTCTCTCTCAAGCATCAACCCCATCACCCAAGCATCACCTCCCCCAAAGCATCAGCCCCATCCCCACAGCAATCCCCCAAGCATCAGCATCCCCAAGCATTAATTTCCTCAGCCAGCATCACCCACTTCACCATCAGCCCAATAACTTTAACCCCTCTGAGTGTCAGTCCACACTCCTTCCAAGCATCAGCATCCCAAGCATCAGTCCCATCCCCAATAATCAACCTCTCCCCCAACAAGAGAACAAGATAAATCTTGTCTGTTACCAACTGTTCCCATTTTGAAACAAAATAAATATAAGTTCCAGAAAAGGGATTTTCTTTGTAAACAGAAAGAAAGTATTACATTGAGTAACACAGTAATTTGAAATCTGACAAATAGGACTCCAAGTCTTTCAGGTCTGACCTCCCATAAGCAGGGGACTCACTTATGTTATTTTGGTAACAATGCTATACTCTTACACTCCTTCCATGCATTTAACCCCACTGTGATTGTTCCACCGATTTTAACATTAGCTTTAATTACCCATTTATGCTAGTTGTGCTACCAATAGTAGGGGTTGGCCCTGTAGGTTTTTCAATCAGTTTGAGTAGGGGGGCTTTGCCCCCCCCATGTTAAACTGAAAAAAAAAAACATGACTGGTGTGGGTGCAGAGCCCTCCAACTGAAACAGATAAAAAAACATAGCCATACCAACTAACCCCAGATAGCATAAGCTGATCTGTGTACAGTGTAACGGTGTCCATAGATCACCAATGCTGAAATCGACAGAGCAGTAAGTAGTGTAGTGGTAGTAAAGCATAATGCACACTAACTCAGTTATGTACTACTCAATCTGCACTACTTGCATGGGTCCAGAGTACTCTACCTTCGCCCACATCAGTATGTCTAAACTTCTACTGAAATAAAGGTTTGTACAATCACTCTTCAAACAAACTTGAATAACTCAGATTTATTTTGATTCAAAAAGCAAATAAACAAATAATTATAACTGTTACACTACAAATTCAGAATAAAAACTGTGAATGTAGATCTCTTCCCCCATCCACTTCATACAAGGCAAACTCGTAATTATTTTGCTATCTTATGAGGCAAACCCAAACTGAACAAATTAATTGCAACACCATATCAAACACAGTATTTTTCTAAACAGCCACTGAAACATTTCTCAATTACTAGCTAACAAAGTAAATCCATTTGGTTTGAAAAGCAAACACATTCTAAGCAAATTGGTGCTGAGACTGTGATGATAAAAAAAAAAAATTAACTGCTACACTACAGCACAGAAGTTAAATAGGAAACTGAATGGTCACATAAATTGCATTCTTAATTTGCTTATTCAAACAATCTTCCTGCTACTAAGGAACTGTCCTGTCCACCCCCCCCAAAAAAAACCCAACAACTTTTAACTAAATCAATAAAAAAAATACCACAAATAATATTTAAATTAGAGGCACAAGGCACACTAGACACTTTAAGGAGTGATATGATTGAAAATAAGCAGTGTGTTTTAAAGGCTTTTCAAAGGTTTATAGTCACATGAGTTCAGAGCAGAGAAATTTCTTCATAAAAAAATATTGATCATGAAAACTGCACAACATTTCAATTACTAAAACCTGAATAATTACTCCCTTACTGTATTTAACAATTTAGGGAGTTAAAATGATGTGCTTTTCTATTTAAACATACACTTACCTTATACTTGTAAATCTTAACTGCAGGCTACCCTAGGCTCTTCGAAATGAAGATTAACAGTCCAGTCTGAACAGGAAAAGGAAGTGTTTCTAGAAAATATAATTCAGTAGACTTTTAAAGGGACACTGCCAGTCTTTGTTTTGCATCATATTGTTTCTAAGTAAAACAAGCATTTGTCAATGACGAATGTTGATTGCGTTAGTGTGTTGAGCTCGCTCACTGCCCCTCTGTCACTCGCTTAGTCTGTTTCTCCCGGTGCTGCAGGCTACTCTTTTGTACTGGGCTCCTGCCTACATTGGCACCTTGATCTGCCCACTAAGAAATCCACAGCTGTCCTGACAGAGCTGCGTTGAGGTGGCTCACTCACCCCTCACGCGCTCATTCTGTTTCTCCTGGCACTGCAGGCTGCCCTTTTGTACTGGGCTCCTGCCTCTGTTGGTGGCTTTTTCTGCCCATGAAGAAATATGCAGCAGTCCCAACACAGGTCTGTTGAGCCTGCTGGGTCCCCCTCTCTCACTCACTCGTTCCGTTTCTGCCAGCGCTGCAGGCTTCCCTTTTGTACTGGGCTCCTGCCTGCATTGGCACCTTTTTCTGCCCACAAAGAAATCCACAGCTGTCCTGACAGAGCTCTGTTGAGGTCGCTCACTCCCCCTGTGTCACTTACTCATTCTGCTTCTCCTGGCGCTGCAGTCTGCCCTTTTGTACTGGGCTCCTGGCTCTGTTGGTGCCTTTTTCTGCCCACAAAGAAATCTGCAGCAGTCCCGACAATGCTCCGTTGAGCTTGCTCAGTCCCCTTATCTCACTCACTCATTCCGTTTCTGGTGGTGTTGCAGGATGCCCTTTTCTATTGGGCTCCTGTCTGCATTGCTGCCATTTGCAGCACTTACAATATGGCTCCGTTGAGCTTGCTCACTCCCCCTCTCTCACTCGCTCATTCTGGTTTTCTTGCCACTACAGGCTGCCATTTTGTACTGGGCCCCTTCGTGCATTGCTGCCTTTTTCTGCCCACAAACAAATCTGCACCAGTCCCAACAGAGCTCTGTTGAGCTCACTCACTCCCCCTCCCTCACTTGTTCATTCTGTGTCTCCTGCCGCTGCAGGCTGCCCTTTTGTATTGGGCTCCTGCCTGTATTGGTGGCTTGTTCTGGCCAGAAAGAAATCTGAAGCAGTCCCGACACAGCTCCATTGAGCTCGCTCACTCCCCCTCTCTCACTCACTCATTCTGTTTCTGCCCGGGCTGCAAGCTTACCTTTTGTACTGGGCTCCTGCCTGAATTGCCATCTTCTTCTTCCCACAAAGAACTCTGCATCAGTCACAATAGAGCTCCGTTGAGCTCGCTCACTACTGCTCTGTCACTCACTCGTTCTGTTTCTCTTGGCGCTGCAGGCTGTGCTTGTGTATGGGGCTGCTGGCTGCATTGGCACCTTTTTCTGTCCACAAAGAAATCCACAGCTGTACCAACAAAGCTCCATTGAGGTTGCTCAGTCTCCCTCTGTCACGCACTCATTCTGTTTGTCCTTGTGCTGCAAGCGTCCCTTTTGTACGGGGCTCCTGCCTACATTGGCGCCTTTTTCTGCCAACAAAGAAATCTGCAGCAGTCCTGTTAGAGCTCCGTTGAGCTCACTCAGTCCCCCTGTCTCACTCACTCATACTGTTTCGCCCACCACTGCAGGCTGGCCTTTTCTACTGGGCCCCTGCCTACATTGATGCCTTTTTCTGCCCACAAAGAAATCCACAGCAGTCCTGACAGCACTCCGGTGAGTTCGCTCACTCCCCCTCCCTCACTCGCTCTCTCGTTCTGTTTCTCCCAGTGCTGCAGGCTGCCCTTTTGTACTGGTCTCTTGCGTTGGGGCCTTTTTCTGCTGACAAACAAATCTGGAGCAGTCCCAACAGAGCTCAGTTGAGCTTGGTCACTCCCCCCTCTCACTCGTTCCATCTTAATCTATCCCAAACACTAATGTCCCACAGCAACTGTGTTATTCTCCATCAGGAGTGCAAAAACATATTTTAGCCAGGATGTGAAAAATGACAGATGTACTGTTCATAAGGAGGTGTGAAAGAATGCCACTGTTGAAATGTGGCATGAAAATATTACAGATTTGAGAAGTTACAAGAGTCCGTAAAAACAGTTGAATGCACACTTGTAACACAGTCATGTTATGAAGTTTTGTCACCAAATTTTCAACATAGGGATTTTAGGACCTCTGCTCATGAACAGTGCCACTGTCATTTTCTTAATCTGTCCCAAACACTGATTTCCCACAGCGACCGCATTATTCTGTGCCGTAACTGTGAAACCACATTTCACTCAGGATGTGAAAAATGACAGCTGTACTGCTCATTAGGAGGTGTGAAAAAATGCCATTGTTGAAAATGTGGCATGACAATATTACGAATCTACAAAGTTACAGGGGTGTGTGGAAAGTGTGCAACACACACTTGTAACATACTCATTTGATGGGCTATCATCACCAAATTTTCAACATAGGCATTTTAGGACCTCTGCTCATGAACAGTATCACTGTCATTTTATCAATCTGTCCCAGACAGTGATTTCCCACAGTGACCGGTCTATTCTGTGCCGGAACTGCAAAAACACATTTCGTCCAGGATGGTAAAAATGACAGCTGCGCTGTTCATAAGTAGGTGTGGGAAAATGGCAATGTTGAAAATCTGGAGTGAAAATATTATAAATTCGCGAAGTTACAATCGTGCGTGCAAACTGTGCAATGCACGCTAGTAACACATTCATTTTATGGAGTATCGTTACCAGATTTTCAACATAGTAATTTCAGGACCTCTACTCATGAACAGTGTCACTGTCATTTTCTTAATCTGTCCTAAACACTGATTTCCAACAGCAACTGTGCTATTCTGCACCGGAAGCGCAAAAACACATTTCTGCCAGGATGTGAACAATGTCAGCTTTACTGTTCACAAGAAAGTGTGACAAAATGCCAATGCTGAAATTCTGGCATCAAAATATTGCAAATTCACGAAGTTACAAGCAAGCATAGCAACTGCTCAGCGCACGCTTGTAAAACAGTCATTTTTGGGAATTTTTCCACCAAATTTTCAACATAGGCTTTTTGAGAGCCCAGCTCATGAACACTGGCACTGTAATTTCGTTAATCAGCCCCCAATGGTGATTCTGCGCAGTAACCACAAAATCACCTTTCAGGGCTGATTAATGCCATGACAGTTCAAGCATTCATGAGGAGGGGTCCCAAAAACTCAATGTTGAAAATTTGGTGAAAAAATTCCAAAAAATGTCCGAGTTATGCACTAAAGTTGAAAACACCCTATTCTTTACATTATACAGCTTACTGGCATTTCCTCAGTTTGCAGTTGGCATTGAAGAGTGCGGACGTGTTCCCAGTCCACCGAAGATCGTCGCGCCAGACTCTGAAGGTAAGTATGGGGTAAGGGGGTGTGGGGAGGCAGGGTGCGCAGTGGGTGGGTGCGGGTTGTGGGAGGGGGGAGCAGGCAGACTACAAGGGACCATTTCCTTTTTTCAGGTGGGAAAAAAAAAACATCACAGGACTGTTTTTTTCCCCTTACAGGGCAATGTGGCACTCTGGGGTGGCTCCCAGCATGCCAAAGGAGTCTTTGTTTGGGGGGGCCAGCAGTAGCTGACTGGGGATTGGGCACCCCGTCAGCACACAACAAAAGGGGGGGCTCAGATTATGCTGATGGGGATTGGGCACCCCTTTGGCAGAAAATGAAAGTGGGGGGGCTTACAGAATGCCAACAGAGAGTGGACTCCCCCGTCGGCAAAATCAACACAGGGGCACCGAAGCCGACAGGGATTGGGGGCCCTGTCAGCACATAAACACGGGGGGTTATATTGTTTGTGAATGGGGTGGTAACCCGCCACCATGTTCACAAACAATATCAGGCTTGCTAGACTCTGCCTTGCAATGATGGGTCACGCCCTCATTGCAGCGGATAGCTGACGCTGCAATGATGAGGCAGCCCCTGACTGCAGCGGCTGATTTGTTACAAGTTGGTGCAAATGTTCCAAACTTGTGTCACCAGCAGCCTGCAACGGCATTGGGAGAAGCAGGACAAGCCTTTGCAGGCTGTGGGGGCATTGGCCACAACAGTGCTGCGCCTCCACAGCCTGCTTCTCAGTAAGCTGTCCCAATATGATTCTTGCACTGTGCGCAATCAACATAAAAACATATTTTATGATTGCTTACCTTCTCTAAAATTCATTGGTGTTGCTGGTTGTTTTATCTGTCTCCTTGCTTAACAGAACTGAAATGCATGGTAATGTACCCAGCCTTGGCTATTTCAAATCCTTGAACTACGCGGCTGACTGTAATCTTCATTTATGATTCAATACTATTAAAAAAATTGTACTTTGAAGAGCATTGCAGTTATATTTCTAATCCTCATTTAGTAATAATTTACTCTTAAAGAAGTAGTCTGCTGAATACTTTTTAGCATTTAGTATTCTAAGAGGTATTTTTTTAATTATGATTAACAATGATTAAAAATGACAAAAATTAATCTTCAAATAGTAATTAATGACTGCTTTAATACTAAATTTAGTATTCAACTTTGGTGAAGGATGTTAAACAGTAGATGGGTATATGAGGGTGTAGGGACTGTCTATAAAATGCTTGCTAGATATTAGTGATCTTCAGGGTTCAGGGGCTTGGGGATACTGGGTGGTAGTAAGATAGCCCTACTGGAATCTGGGACAGAAAGACAGGAAGGACAAGAAGAACAGGAAAAAAGGGAATTTGGATATTGCTGCAATGCAGAGGTTGTGGGGCAGCAGTCTAAAGGGAGACATCTGGAGACTGCAGTGCTGTTCCATCTGCATGCACCTCTCTGGGTGGAGGGACCAGGTCTCAAGGCACTGTGTGGCACTGGCAGAGAGTCAGGAGAATGTTACTAGAATTAAAGTCACATTGGTGAGGAGTCAGGGGGCCATCTCTCCTCCCCAGGGACCACCTAGCCAGACACTGGTACATCAACGGATGTTAGAAGGCAGGAACAGTTGGACTACAGTGGGCTGAGGGAGGGCAGGGTGCAAGGATCTGGAAGGCTGGAAGGAGCAAGTAATATGCAAACTCTTCATTAAGTGCCATTAAAAACTTCCTATCCTGTTCTGGCAGAGCAGGACTGCCAAGAAAGTGCACCCCAGGTGAGGGACAGTGAGGATGTGGGTGGGGGGGTTCCACCAAAGAAGAAGGAAGCAACTTCTGGTGGGGACTCTATTGTTAGGTGATAGATTTGTGGGAAGGAAAGAGGTAAACAGTGAGGTTAAGTGCCTAAATTGTGCATCAGCTCAGAGGGATGGAAAGCATATCCAGTGGATTATAACGGCAATAGGAAGGAAAGAGGAGCTGGATGTTATTGTCCTCCTGGGGACAAATGATCTGGCTTTGGAAGGGATGGGGCAGTGCAAGAGCAGTTTTGGGAGCTGGTGAAGGGTCTTAGGCAGGTAGCACACACTATAGCCTTTATGGAAGTGCTGCCTGTCTACAACAGGGGGAAAGAGAGGGAGCTCTGCATTAAGGCCTTCAACTCATGGTTGAAGGAATGGTGCAGAGAGGAGGGGTGTGGCTTCATTGGGGACTGGGGCTCCATCTGGCAGGATCAGAGCTTGTTTTGGGGGGATGGCCTACATCTATCCAGGAAGGGAATGACAATCCTCAGTGAACAGTTTAAATGTTACTTCCACTGGCATTTAAACTAGCTGATTGGGTGGTGGAAGGCAAAAGACTGGCAGCAACTGCATCCTCCCACTGGCTGTGATGTTGGGTAGAGAAATCCTAAGGGAAATATTCCCAGTGGAATAAAAGACAATCAGACTACCAGGAGATTAAAAGGGGAGGAAAGGGGGAAGAGAAGCAGGTAATATGAAAAGAAGAGGATGGGGGTCAGCTTGAAAATGTGGGAAGGGACAAGAGAAGGACTAACAAAATCTGGACAGCCATGTGTGCCAGTGCTAGAAGTCTGGGAAATAAGATACCAGACCTGGAAGCCACCATGGCTGAGGAAGACATGGATATTATGGCCATCACCAAAGCATAGTGCACTGACAACCATGACTGGGAAATGGTCATACTGTACTTGGCTACATAGTGTTTAGAAGAGACAGGGTAGGAAGGAAAGGTGGAGGAGTGGTGTTTTATGTTAAGAAAAAAATTAAAGCAACAGACATACAGGAAATTCAAGGAGAGGGTCAAAGTTTGTAGGTCAAACTCAAGTTAGGAAATGGAGCCACCATTTGGATAAGGGTGATATACAGGTCTCTGACACAAGGAGAGGACTTAGACAAAGAAATGGAACACATTGGCAAATGGTTAAGATGGGGGAGATGGTGCTGGCAGGGGACTTCAATCTACCAAATTTAGAGTAGAGCTTACCTGATGCAGCATTAACTAGAAGTAGAGACATCCTGGACTTCCTGCAGGGGGGCATTCCTCAGGCAGCTAGTCATTGAATCCATTCTGGGTGGGGCAATACTGGACCTGGTACTCACTAACAGGTTAGTGTTGCAGACATCTGAGTAGGAAGTCATCAGGGGACCAGAAGTCATTGCACAGTGTGGTTTAATATAAGAACAGCAGCAGAATCCATCCACACAAGGGTGAAGGGCCTGGATGTCAGAAGGATGGACTTTACAAAGATGGGGGAATGCCTTTGAGAGGACCTGGCAGGGGGAGACATTGTGTGTGGCATAGAGCCAGAGCAAAAGAGGGCATAGTAAAGGTGACAAACCTGTACATCTGGCACATAAGCAAAAACAGAAGAAGGAGGAGACCGTTATGGCTCTCGAAGGAAGTGGCAGAAAAGGTATGGTCAGAAAAAGTGTCATGTAGAAGTTATAAGAAGACCCAGAGAGAGGAGGACTGAGAAGTGTATCTGAGGAAATGGAGGGAGGCAGACAAACCAGGAAGGAGTGCAAAGGTGCAAGCTGAGGAAAGAATAGCCTTGACAGTATTGAAGGGGGGCAAGACATTTTTCAAGTATAATAGCAAGAGAAGGAAGACAAAGGGAGGGACTGAATAGTTAAAAAAGGAGGGAAGGGGCTGTATAGATGAGGACTAAGGAAAGGCAAGCATGTTAAACAAATGTCTACTCAGTGTTCACAGTAGAAGGGGAAGGGGAGGGACCACAAATAAGTAAGAAGAGCTTGGTGGGGAGTGAAGCAGACACCACTTCTTTTTCTGAGGAGAAGGTCAGGAAAGCACTCACTATTCTGAGGTAGAACAAACCCATGAGGCCAGACAGCATGCATCCAAGAGTGCTGAAGGAACTCAGGGAGGTGCTAGCTGCACCCCGGCAGACTTGTTTAACAGTTCACTGTAGACTGGTTTGGTAGTAAAGGACTGGAGAATAGCAGACATACTGTAGTCCCACTCACATATGTGGTAGCAAGGAGGAGGCGGGAAAATATATTCCTGCCTGCCTGACAACTGCAGTAGGGAAACTGATGGAAACACTATTAAAGGAAAGAATCATGGAATGCCTGGAATCCAAAAGACTGCAGGACCGGAAGCAGTATGGCTTCAAAAAGGGGAGGTCATATCAAACAAATCTAATAGATTTTTAGACTGGGCATGCAAGCTGTTGAATCAGGGAGAGGTGGAGGAAGTGGCCTACCTTCAGCAAGGTCATTGATACCATTCTACATAGGAGACTGGTAAACAAGTTGGGTTGAATTGGGAGGGCAATAAGGTGGTAACCTGTGTAAGAAGATGGATGGTGGTAGATGGAGTTCACGCCAGTGAGGGGAAAGTGATCAGCTGGCTACTTCAGTGGTCAGTACTGGGGCCAGTCTTCTTTAATGTCTTCATTAGTGACATAGCGGAGGAACTGGAAGGGAAAGTCTGCCTCTTTGTAGACGACACCAAGATCTGCAACAGAGAGGAAAATCCATGAGGGGGTCACAAAAGGTTGAAAGAGATTTAAGATGACAGGAAGAGTGGTCAAAACTTTGGCAGCTGAGGTTTAATGCGAAAAAAGTGCAAAATAATGCTCCAGGGTCACAGAAACCTCGGGCAGCAGTACAAAGTGGGGAGAGAGATACTTGCAACAACCAAGCAGGAAAGGGACCTGAAGGTAATTATATTGGATGACTTGAAGGTGGCCAGATAATGTGAAAAAGTGATCAGGAGAGCTAGTAGGATGCTGGGGTGTATAGGTGGGGTAGCACCAGCAGGAAGAAGAAATGATTGAGACTTGAACTTGGTTCTCTCCAAGACATGGCTAGAACTTACTTTTAAAGTATTTGTGATATTTCAAGCTCTTAATTTTTATTTTATTATGATTATAGTTCTTTGTTGCTTGTGGCAAGCGTTTGCCCAAGACCACCAACAGTTAGACTTTTTATGCACTATGCAACAGATCAAATTGTTTTTGTAGGCCAGCTTTGCTAGCAAGTGAAGGATATTGATAGTATATAGATACTAATTAACATAGCACATTTATATTTCCTGTGCTGCTTCTGCACTGATTGGTAGAACTGTATTGGGCCATTGGACCATTTGAAATACATACTGGATAATCCTATTTGGATGGTGATGCATGTGTTTTGCACACATCAAGCATGGGACTGTAGGAATATGACAGTTTGGTATAATGAAAAACATTTCAATGTGCTGGCAGGAGAAGACAAAGGGTTAATGAGAACATTATCTGTTTTTTTTATCATATAAGATTTTATTGGTTTTTCAACTTTTGCAACATTACAATAACTTGCATTATCAACATCAACAATTACCACATTGGTCACATAATAATAACAAAATGTGACGAAAGAGTCCAGAATGTCCAAACTGCCACAAGGCCAAATAGACGTAGGGCTTTGAGTGTCATAAGATAGGGCTATCAGAGCATTATTTCACAAGGTTAAAGTAGTTGAGCACATGCCTGCCCCCAGATTGTTGCATTAGTGAGGGAATTGGCCTGTATTTCATTCAAGTATATTATAGTAAATCATGACCAAAGATTGTCAGGTAACAATTTCTGCTACAGATGTGCCAGTTGAATAATCTTAGGTTACCATGCCAAACAAAAGGAGGAGGGGGCGGAGGTACCAATGGCTGTAGGCTACTGTCATTACCCAGGGGCTTGCAGGGCAGAGGCGGGTTAAGCACAAGTGCTAGTGTAGATATGGCGCCCATTTGAGTTGGAATCTATCAAATGTCCCCAGTTGGGTGTAGAATAATCTCTCAAAAATAGCGGCCTGAGCCAAAGCAGAATTCATTAGGTTCGGGGGGGAGGGGGAGCGGTTTCCTCCAATTCATAAGTATGTCTCTCTTGGCCTCTAGAAGAGCTACTAGCATCCAGTTTTGAAGGGGAGGTGCCAGACCTGTAAGAGATGTTGTGTCCCCCAGTAACAGCGATGCATCAAGCATGGCTAAGTGCTGGTTAACCACCTTTCCGCAGTCCCCTAGCACTTCATTCCAAAAGGAGGTGAGTTTGGGGCATGCTCAAAGTATATGCAACAGGTTAGCCCCGAGTTGTTGGCATCTCCAGCAATTGGAGTGTGGCAGTAGACCAATCGCTTGTAACATCGCTGGTGTCCTATACCACCTTAGTAGAATTTTTAGTTGAAGGATTTGACTCTTTGCATCACGATAGGTGGTATAAGCTGACCTGAGGCAACGTTCCCACATGAAGGGAAAAATGGGGGTCACTAGATCCTCTTCCCACTTTACCCTACAAGATTCAGTGGGGGCTGGCTGGGCATCCCATATGGTTCTATATATGCTCCCAGCGAGACCTTGTTGGGATTCGGTTTTATGCAGTGTCTTAACCCAGAGCCACCTTTGATCTGTGCTTGCTTGAACTGGGAGAGACTGGATGGCACTGCAGATTTGCAAGAATTTTCAGAAGTCTTTATTAGGGAGATAATAGCACTCAAATGACATTAGAGTACTGTCGGGTGCGAAATGATCCTGCAGAACTTTGATGCCTGTATGGTCCCAATCAGTCCAGTATATTGACTGGTTGTCAATTAAGATATTGTTGTTGTGCCACAGTGGGGCATACTCCCAAGGGAGGGTTCTGGATTTAGGGTGAGTATGAGAGAGGGTTATGCACCTTGTCCAAGTCCTTATCATTTCTTCCATAATGAGCAAGGCTTTCCTAGCAGTGGAGGGGGGAAATGCTAATAAGGACCAATGAGGGATCCCTTCAGTCAGACTTAGCTCAAGTTTGACCCAGGTCAGCCTGGCAGAGGAGGAGACAAACCATTTGCTAGCCTGAGCCACTAGGTATGCCTCTTGATAACTTTGAAACCACGGAAGCCCCAGACCACCTGTGGCCCAGTAAGCCTGAAGTTTCTTTCTGCCCCATCGAGGTTGCTTGTCCCCCCACAGAAGGGATGAGACCAGCTTATCCAGGGAGTTAAAAAAGGGGGGGATGAGCCAGATGGGGATGTTAATGAAGAGGTAGGCGAGTCTAGGGAGTGCAAACATCTGGATGGCTTCAACATTGCTGCAGAGAGAGAGATGAAGCTTCTGCCATCTATCAAACTCTGCGGTTAGGGTAGTAAGAAGAGGGGAGAAACTGAAGGGTTCCATGTCCCACCATCTAGCTGGAATTATTATGCCCAGGTACGAGAAACCCTGAGGGGCCCAGGAGATCTCCATGCTGGCTAAACACTCCTTAGTATATGCCTCGTTTAATGGGGCTAGGATGTTTTTTTTCTGATTCACCACTAATCCAGACAGGCCAGCAAAGTCCTGCAGGATCACTAGGGCCTGAGACACAGAGCATTAAGGATTAGTCAGAGTCAAAAGAAGATCATCCACATATGCATTCACTAAATAAGACTGATCACGGATTCTAATACCTTTGATTTACTTAATTTGTATAAGTTTATGGATAAGTGAGTCTAGGGCAATAAGGAAGAGTAAAGGTGAAAGGGAGCATCCTTGCCAGGTGCCTCTGTGCAACTAGATTGGGGGGGGGGGGTTATGTCCTTATTTGTAAGGATTCTTGCCATGGGCATGTTGTACAGGGTAATGACCGAGCCCCTAAAGGATGGGCCAAAGCCATACAACTGCAGCACCTCATGCAGGTACTCCCATGCAACTGAATCGAAAACTTTAGAAAACTCTATGGCCAGTACAGCCATGTGTGTATGCGATTGTAAGGCCAGCCATTTAAGATTCAGGAAAAGCCTCAGGTTGTCTGCTCTGGCCTTCCCCTTCATGAAATCTGCTTCTGAGGAGTGTGCACTATAGATGGAAGAATAGGGTTCAGCCAATTAGCCAGAATTTAGGAGGCTATCTTGGTGTCAACCGATAGGAGAGAAATGGGACAGAAGTTGGTGCAGTTTAAGGGGTCATTGGATTCCATGGGAAGTAGGGTGATTAGAGCTTCTCTCATCATGGGAGGAAGGGAATTGGATTAATGAGATCCTTTTAGAGCCTCCAGCAGAGGAGAAGCAATTTTGTCAATTAGTATTTGATACAGCTCAACCGTGATCCCATCTGGGCTGGGAGCTTTCCCTTTTGCCATCTGAAAGAGAGCAGTCCATAGCTCCTCAGCTGTAAACGGTTGCTCTAACTACTCCATAGCGCCTCGTGGTACCTGAGGGAGCTCTTCATTCACACAGAACTCCTGCAGGGCCTTAGAGCGGTGCTTGGGGTCTGCTGATGTTTTAGATTCATAAAGTGTCTGGTAGAAGAGACTCATGGTCTTGTTGATACCCTTAAGGTCAGAGACCACTTGGCCCGAGGGGTGTTTCAATACATGAATTATTGAAGCAGCCTGTTGCTTTTGAAGTTGATAAGCTAAAAGCTTACCACCTTTATCCCCTTCCTCCCAGTGTTTGTGTTTGGCTCTAAGCAGCTGCCATTCGGCCCGCTGTTGGAGTATGCAGTTAATTCAGTATTTGAGGCCAGTAATAGAAGCCACAAGTGTATGGTCATTGTATGCATGGGGTGATGCTTTGAACTGGGCTTCAAGAGTGGTGAGTTCAGTTTGCAATGCATCTAAATCTGCCCTCCTAGCCTTATTTTTTGCTGCAGAGAAGGCAATAATTCTGCCCCTTAATACAGCCTTGAAGGCCTCCCATACTGTGGTATGATTGACTTCACCGCCTGTATTATTCAAAAAGTAGTTTTTCGCCTCCATTTTCATGGCCACATGGAACTCTTTATCCTGCAGAAGGAGAGGACAACACCTCCACCTAGTGCTTTCAGGACCCTGACCCACCGAGAGATAGTTAAGGAGGATAGGGGCATGGTCTGAAATTTCCACGGTGTGTATCTTGGAGTCTGTGACACCCAGTGCTGCCATACAGTTCACCAGCCAGAAGTCTATGCAGCTGTACAACATATGTACAGTTGATTAAAATGTATAGTCTCTGTCATCTGGGTGATCTCTCTGCCACCGGTCAATTGGGCCCCACTCATCAGTTAGCTCTTGCAAAGCTGCCCTGGCCTTAGGGTGTGCTTGGGGGGTGGGTTTGGTCTCATCCAAAAGTATACCAAGCATAAGGTTTAAATCCCCACCCAGTATTACAGGGGCATTTGGGTTGTTTTGGACGAGAGTGAGCGCCTACCCAACCTCTGTCACAAACTCGGCTGAATCTGTATTTCAGCCATAAATATTCCCTACAACAGTGGGTCCCCCTACGTGTGAGAACTGTGCTAGCTACCACCTACCTTGGGTGTTAGCTTTGGCCTCATCCACTGACCAGGGGCATGCTTTATGCACTAAGATAGCAACCCCTTTGGATTTAGTGTTAGCCATACTGGCCACCTCTTGGCCAATCCACATTTTGTTTAACAACATAACTGTTTTTGCTGTGAGGTGTGTCTCCTGCAGGAGCGCCAAGTCTGCTTTCAGGAAAAGCAGGTGTCGCAACACCTTTGTCCACTTTACCGGGTGGTTCAGCCCCTTAACGTTCCAGGAGACCCACCGCATATCATTCATGTTGGCGCTAGACATATTTGCTGTCACTAAAAAAGTAATCACCTACCTTCAGATGTTGAACCCCAGGAAAGGGTATGATATAATAAACGAGAAGTAGGTTTGGGGAGAAAACTTGTAGTGGGGGGGAGAGGAGGCATGACTGGAAGCTCTATAGCAGTAAACAATGATGTAGGTCAAGACAAACAGACCTTATATCAAGAAAGCTGAAATAACAACAAGAGAAAAAAAACACACTAGTTAATATAAATCACAAAGAACCACTCTAAGTAAATTGAGCTTTAATGAACACTCTACCGTGTGTAAGTAAGAATCCAGTGATTTGTGTACTCACTAAGGGTGAAGGGGATAAACACATTAAGGGACCCCTAGATGATATTAGGGAGACCCGCCCAACATTGGCCCACAACACCCAGGGAGATAGGAGAAAGGTCAAACCAGAGATCAATGACCAATCCCTACCCAGGCTTAATCACCCTAGTGGGTTATCCAAGGTAAAACTGAAACCCCACGGGGGGGAGAGGGAGAAGGGAAGGGGAAGGGGATGTGGGGGGAGGGTTGCAGGATGTGGAAGTGGTACAATAGGGATATAGAAGAAGGAGGGGGGGAGGGAATCCAACCATCATAGTCTGTGGTGTCAATGCCTCATAATGAATAACTAAGGCTTACCCAGCATTGATAAGTATAATTGCCCTTAGCCTAGGAGCGGTAGTTGTTTGCAAAAGCTCGGACACCATAACCAAGAATTATAAATTTTTATATATATGATCAGCAGTTGGGGGCTTCTCATGCCTGCACAGGCCTTGCGCCTGGCCCAGGTGGGGTAGAAACCCGTACATGGGCTATTCCTTAACTGTCCCCCAGATTAGAGGTGGTGAACATTTCTCCATCCCTGGGGAAGAATGGAAGGGGGGACTTGGGTGGGGTTAGTCATGGTGCCGAGAACCTGATACTGAAACATCATTCTTATATGGGGAGAAGGGACTTCCCAGCACATTAATTTCTAGCCCCTTTTGCTCCATACGTCCACCCCTTACTTTATCCTGTGCCAAGCAGTGTTGGTAGAGCTATATGGGGAGGGGAGAAACCCAGAGCCTAGCAAATCCATCCCCAAAAAACAAAGTCATAGCCTGTACTGATAAAAATAGAAGAAACCTCAGTAATAACATATAGCAACCCAGTTATGTATCTGCACCCAGCAGTGAGGAGTTACCCTGCCGGAGAGCCTATGGATCTTTCATTGAGAGTCTTTTGGCTGCCATTGCAGTGAAAGTAATAAGACCAGGCTTCACGCAAGAGGAATCTTCCTTCTCCTCCATCGTGTGGTTTTCTGCCTCGGCTGCCCAGTCAAGGGGTTGTAGGGTGTCCATGAACTCCTGTGCTTCCTCATCGTCCAACTGCACATCTTCATCTGAGGTATTGTTGCCCCTGGGTAACTTGGAGGGGAGACCATAGATGGATGATCTGTTTGTCTCCTGTCTATCAGATGTCACTGTTTAGCTTCCACTGGTCATGGTAAATCAAAGGACTGCTCCTGAGGGGCTGACTGCATCTTAGGAGCGTGA
Source organism: Neoceratodus forsteri (assembly GCA_016271365.2). NCBI lineage: Eukaryota > Metazoa > Chordata > Ceratodontiformes > Ceratodontidae > Neoceratodus > Neoceratodus forsteri. The sequence continues at coordinate 51,133,356 of CM028137.1, forward strand.
GCTGAAGGGCCATCTGGAAAGGCCAATTTGTTCCTTGGGTTCGCTCTGTGGGGCAGATTAGACTGCTGCACTGTCCTGCCCGATGAAGGTTCTCCTTGCAACCTCTTCCCCTCATCCTGATTCCTCCTGTCCTGGTCCCACCCCCCCTGGGACCCATAGCCTTCTGGGGGATGTAGTTTGTGAAGCGATGCTGGGCCAAAATCTTGCTAACCAGGCCTCCACCTTACACGGATGTTGAACTAGGAGTTCCCTTCTTTCTTTGGCTATATATAAGAAGGTAAGCCTCTTGAAGTTGTATTTAAACCCATGCTGCTGTAACATCTTTTTAAATGGTACAAATGCTTTCCTTTTGAAGACAGCTTCTTGTGAAAAATCTCTAAAAAATAAGATTTTTGAGCCTTTCCATGACAGCTCGCCCAGGTTCCTGGTTACCCTTAGGATCTGTTCCTTCATGGAGCATCTGAGGAAATAGGCAATTATGGGTCAAGGAGGAGAGGTGCATAGGTCAGACTTAGTGAAGAGTCTATGGGCCCACTCCACCTCCACAGGCCCTCTCCAGCACTCTCCTAACAGCTTTGGCAAAAAAAATAATTCAAAAATCTCTCCATGTTAGGGCTCTCTGCACCCTCAGGGACAACAAGGATCTGGTTGTTATTCTGGTGCCCTTGGTTCTCCTGGTCCTTGGCCCTTTCCCACAATTTGGCTAGTTTAAGTTCATGGTCCTGCAACCTCCTCAGCACCTGGACTTGCTGATTTTCTAAGGTTTCAGTGTATTGTTCTAATACATTCATCTGGTCCTCCAAATCTCTAACTGCAGTCATGTTCCCGGGGAGGGCCTCACTGATGTTGTCCACTCTACTCAGCAAGGTCTCCAGCATACTTGTTATCTGCTAAAGTGAGCTGTTAAACTGCAAGTTGTTGTGCTGGGTCAGCTATGATGGCAGCCGTGGTAGGCCTGGTCCAGGCGGGTGGAGGTTCAACCATCCTGCTGACCTGTACCTCTTGGTAACTGTCTGCGGTAGTTGGATTTATGGTGCCCTGAAAAGTAGCTGGGAAATTGCTCCTTGAGTCACTGAAAGGTTACCAGAATGTTTGTGCAGCTCCGGGGAGTCAAAAGTAGGGGCTCGCCAAAGGAGGAGACTGCAATCACGGATGATGCGGCCTGTAGGAGCTATAACTTCAAACGACATGTGGCAGGGAACCCATCAGACTGCGCTAATGGTGGCATTACTAGAGTAATAGGTGGATGAAAAATGGGTCAGACAGCTGGGGGCGAAGAGTTCAATACATTCCCAGTAGTGGGGAGTAGTCACAACCTTGGATCACATAGCATGCTTGCCGATTTCAGCCGGCTAAGTGCTCAAGCTTCCATCATGCTCTGTCACAGGCCACGCGCCCCGAATATTATCTGTTCTAATTCTTTCTTGCTAATGTCCATGCCATTGTGAAAACAGAGTTAGCAGCTTGTACATTGCACAGCTTGTACGAATGCTGAGCCTAAACAAAATTAGAAATAGCAAGGACTATGTGTGTAAAGTGTGCCATCTCAGACTGGAAAAATACAGTAACGTACCCAGTGAAAGATTACCTTGTATGTTCTATAAAGATAACAACTAGCGTAAAGTGTATATAAAACAGATTGTGAGAGGTGGAGTGTGAGGAACCCCATAACCCAAAATGAAGTACTGATGCCCCTACAACGCCTGTCTGATTCATCCTCCCAAGGAAAGTGACTGATTATTACTGGTGCTCTTTAAGTTGGGCTGCCAGGGCTAATGTGGTATATTGTATTAGTTCAATAAACCTTATTTTTCTCAAGGAAACTCAAGGTAGACTAATGCAATTTAAAATTTTGCATGACATCTATTTATCCCCCAAGAAGCTCTGCACCATGATATGTTCAACAGATTCAGGCTGCTGGTGATATGGCCCATTAAATGCAGATCTGGCTCATATTCTATGGCGCTGTTCACTAATTCAAATAGGTTGGAAGGCAATACATGGAGTATGTACTAAGGTTACCAATGCTGCTATTCCATTTACTCCCTCCATTTTAGTATTAGGTATAATGACAGAGTGTTATTGACTAGACTTTCATGAAAGAATTTGGATTTGCCTAGCATCCATAAGTTTTCAAGAGAATCCTCTTAAGAAACTGGCAGTTATATCAAACTCCCTCTCTTAGTAAATGGTATGAACAAATGTCTGTGCTGTGCAGGCTAACAATGAAAGAATTAGCTATGCCATTATCGATAAAAATGAAACTTTCCAAAAGATATGGGCCTCATTTCTGAAGCATGGCCTGGAAATTCTAGGCTAAAACTCGTTTAAGTTAACTCCATAGGTTTGGATAATCGAAACAATTAGAACCTGCCAGCACGGATTAATGAATACTCTGTCAATTACTTACTGTGTTTGCTAATTAATTTAGTATATGGATATGTATTTGGTCAACTTGACAATGGATACTGCATGTCTGTTTGAAATGAATTAATAGAGTGGAAAATGTCTGTAATTATACCACCTTTTATGTTTACATTTAATAACTAATACAAATCTGTTATGAAAACAAAATAAACCTTACTTTTAGGTGTGCAATTACTCTTTTCCAGTGCAATCATTGGCTTGAATACCCTAATACATACGATGAAGGGACTGACACCTTTTTTAAAATAAAACAAGGGCATCAAAAGGCAGCAACTGTGTGTGAGAGAGAGAGAGAGAGAGAGAGAAAACAAAATGAACTCAAGCCACAAGCACTAACAGCTTGCAGAGCAGCACCAGATACAGGTCAGCGCACACATTGGTCCAAATAATTGAACCTAATGTTTGGAACCATAACACACTGTAATTCAGTTACAATTCAATTAAATTCAAGCATATTGCAGGAAAAGCTACATTGAGCAGACTCATTCATAAGGAGGTCCTGATTACATAAAAACAAGAACATATACATATAAATAACAATGGTAGGTACGGCACATAAAAGCAATTACAGTGAATTAGAGGTGACTCAATCTACGGAACAATTGCATGACAGCAATAAAAGAAACATAAAGTGCTTTGTGCAGAAAAATAATAGGGAAATCTTGTAATAATCATACAGTACAGTAATAACGTGCATGGTAATAAAATGACAAGATACAGTGCATGGTAACATGTTGACTAATTACAGGGTGGAATGGGAAAATACAGCACAAACAATAAAGACTTAAGCAACCATCAGTGGGGTTGTTACTAGAAGCCATTTGTGTAGCATACTGAAGTAGGGTTGAAGGACTGGCTGATTCAGAGGGCTGAGAGATCGGAGAGGTGAGAAATTGGAAGAGATGGGTAAAGCGTTGGGATCAGCAGGAGGTAGGGAGAACCAAAGGGAGGACATGCATACTATGGAGTTATGGGTGGAAAGATCGAGACGGTAGAGATAGAAGAAAAAATAAAAGAGTTACGTGCATGAGTGTCTGGGGTGAGGTGGGAGTGGAGCACGGGGACATCCATAAAATGGACAAAGAGGGTGGAGCAGAAGGAGGAAGGGGAAGGCAATGGACACAGGGCATGGGGAGAGAGAGTTTGGAACGGGGGACAAGGGGAAGGCAAGGGAAGAAAAGGAAGGAGAAGGTTATAGGAGGTGAGAAGTGGCAAGAGAAGGCGGTAAATGGGGGGGGGTGCCAGGGGATAGGAGGAGGGATGGAGGTGACAACAATGAGAGTTAAGCCTCTGACAATTACATACTACCTTGAAATATTTAGTGGCCAGGGTTTTGAAGAAGTTAACCGAGACAAGACTAGTGGGCTTGAACACTGACTGAATTATATTCCATGCCACAGGAAGGGCATGGGAAATAGTACCCTTGCCAAGGGAGTTGTGAGCCCTAGGTACATCAAGGAGTATGAAAGATGACTTTCTTAGGGAGTAGGTACTGTGAAAAATGTGAATGAGAGAGGAGATATAGTCCAGAAGTTTGTTTAGAAGGATTTTGAGCATCCACATGCCAAGATGAGACGGTCACCTTGAGGCAAGGGATGTCCAGCCAACTTCTGTGTACAGGTCGCAGTGATGCATCCTAAAGGGTTCCTTGGTGATAAAGCACAGGGCACGGTGGAACAACACATCAAGTCTGTGTAGATTAGTTGCCGAGGTGCAATTTTATATTATGCATTCATAATCTAGAAAGAAAGGGGAAATTGTTTAACCAGGAGAGGTGACTTGGGAGCACAAGGAAGTTAAGTGACTTGCTCAGGGTCACACAGTATGCAAGTGGGGGCTGTGGGATTCAAACCCAGGTCTCCAGGTTTGCAGCTTAGAGCCTTAAGCTGCTTAAACCACTGCACCATACTGCCTCATAGAAACATACATAGAAACATAGAATTTGACGGCAGATAAGGACCGCTTGGCCCACCCAGTCTGCCCATTTCCCTACCTACTGGATAAGCTGCAGATCCTAGTTAACCAGCAGCCTACTTCTTCCTACCCCCAACCCCTAGAATGGCCTTATGACTGTCCCATGCATGCTTGAATTCCACCACTGATTTTGACTCCACAACCTCCTCCGGAAGGCTGTTCCATGCATCCACAACCCTCTCTGTGAAAAATTACTTCCTTAAATTACCTCTGAGCTGCCCCCCCTCTATCTTCAAATTGTGCCCTCTTGTTCTTGCACACCTCTTTTTTTGAAAGATGCTACCCTCTTGGACTTTGTTGATTCCCTTGAGGTACTTGAACGTTTCTATCATGTCCCCCCTCTCCCTCCTTTCCTCAAGTCTATACATATTAAGCTCCTTTCATCTCTATTCATATGTCTTCTGGTGCAGACCCTGCACCATTTTAGTTGCCCTCCTCTGGACAGCTTCCATCCTGTCTATGTCTTTGTGGAGATTGGGTCTCCAGAACTGCACACAGTACTCCAGATGGGGTCTCACCAGCTGTCTGTACAAAGGGATAATAACTTCCTGTTTTCTACTGGTGATGCCTCTCCCTATGCATCCCAGTATCCCCCCAGCCCTCCTTGCTGCCCTCTCACATTACTTGCCCACCTTTAGGTCATCTGATATGACTACCCCCAGGTCCCTTTCCATTTTTGTTGTTGTTAGTATCTCACCCCCCATTGTGTACTCTTCCCCTGGGTTTTTGTTTCCCAGGTGCATTACCTTGCACTTCTTAGCATTGAATCTAAGCTGCCATACATTTGACTATTCCTCTAACCTTGCCAAGTCCCTTCTCATCCTTTCCACCCCACCCTGTGCATCAACTCTGTTGCAGATCTTTGTGTCATCTGCAAAGAGACATACTTTTCCTTCCAGTCCCTCTGCAATGTAGCTTATAAAGACATTGAAGAGGACCGGTCCTAATACTGAACCCTGCGGTACCCCACTAGTAACCCTCCTTTCTTCTGAGTGGACTCCATTTACTATTACTCTCTGTGTCCTATTCTCCAGCCAATCCTTTACCCAGACTGTCATCTTGGGACCCACTTCCTGGCTGGCTAACTTGTATATTAATCTTTTGTGTGGGACTGTGTCAAATGCCTTGCTAAAGTCTAGGTAGGCCATGTCCACAGCCCCTCCCTGATCCACTACTTTGGTCACCCAGTCAAAGAAATCTATCAGATTCATCTGGCATGACCTTCCCGCTGTGAATCCATGCTGCCTAGGGTCCTGTGCCCCTCTGGCCTCTAGATACTCGACAATTCTTTCCTTCAGAAGTGATTCCATTGTTTTCCCTACCACTGAGGTCTGTAGTTTCCTGCTTCTGCCTTGCTCCCGCTTTTGTGAAGGGGAATCACATCTGCCCTCCTCCAGTCCTCGGGTACCACCCATCCTCTCATGATTTGTTAAAGAGGGTAGTCAGTGGTGTCACTAGTTCTACCCTTAGTTCTTTTAGAATTCTGGTATGAATCCCATCAGGCCCCATTTCTTTGTCCACCTTCAGTTTTAAGGAGTTCTTTCAGAACCCTTTCTTCTGTAAATGGGCTGGTATCAACTTCTGTATCAGAGTGTTTCTACTGTTTTTTTATGTACCTCCCCTCTTCATTTGTAAATACTGAGCAAAAAATTTGTTTAGCATCTCTGCCTTTCCACAGTCTCCTCTGCCCACCCTCCTCCCTTTATTAAGCCTCACTATCCCTCCCTTGGTCTTCCTTCGTTCCTGATGTACCTATAAAAGGTTTTATCCCCTTCTTAACTAAGTTGGCTATCTTTTCCTCAGTTTGGGCCTTTGCTGTTCTGACTGCCTTCCCAGCCTCCTTTTGCTTTAACTAATACAGTTCTCTGTCCTGCTCCTTCTCGATTCCTTATACTTCCTGAATGCTTTCTTTTCTCTTGAACCTTCACTGCCACTTCCTTTGAGAACCATAGTGGTTTCTTACATCGTTTGTTTTGTTTATTGCTTCACACAAAGGCTCGTTACCTCTGTGATGGCAGTTTTATTATTCCCATTGTTCTTCCACCCTCCTTCCTGCCCATTTGCTAGTGTATTCCTTAGGCACTCACCCATTTGGCAAAGTCAGCCCTCCTAAAGTCCAGTACTTTTGCCTTTGTATGGCTTGACTCTATTGCTGTGTTTATTGTGAACTATACTGTTCGATGGTCGCTAGTTCCCAGATGGCTACCCACTTACATCTGTGATCCTCTCTCCATCTCCATTTGAGAGAATCAGGTCTAATATTGCTCCCTCTCAAGTGGGCTCCAATACTAGTTGTCTAAGGCATGCCACCTGTAGGGCATCTAGAATAACTCCACTCTTCGAAGTGGCTGCTGCAACTGCACTCCAGTTAACATCTGGCATATTCAGATCACCCATCAGCAATATCTCCCCTTTTTCTGCCATTCTAAGTATACTTTCTATCATTTCCTTGTTCATTTCCTCCCCCTGAGAAGGGGGTCTGTATACAACCCCTGTGCGGATTGTGGTGCCATTGCCTCTCTCCAAATTTACCCACAGTGCTTCTTCTCCTCCCTGTTTACCCTTTTGTTCTGTTGCTTTTATTCCTTCCCTTATGTAAAGAGCTACTCCTCCTCCTCTTTTACCCTCCCTGTCCCTCCTGTAGATAGTGTATCCTGGTATGTTTACGTCCCAGTCATGGTTTTGTGTATACCATGTTTCTGTGACTGCCACGATATCCAGATGTTCCTCCTCCTTCAAGGCCACTAATTCAGGAAGCTTGTTACCCAGACTACGGGCATTGGTACTCATTGCTCTCCATTTTTTGATGGCTTTACCTTCTGTTGCAGCATCCCCCACTGACCTTTCTACCTCGGTCTTTTTCTCATTTAGTACCCTGTTTTGTAGGGAGAGGCTGGGATTTTCCTGCTGCTTATCAGTGCCTCCCCCTTTGACTAGTTTAAAAGCTTGTCAATGAAGCATTTAAACTGATTGCTCAAAAGACTTGTTCCCTTCCTGGACAGATGCAGACCATCCTGCCAGTATAGGCTGGTGTCCCTCCAGGTGGAACCCAGTCCCCAATGAAGCCAAACCCCTGTGCTCCACACCATTTTTTCAACCATTCATTAAACTGCATGGTGCTAATTACCCTCACCTCCCCCATGCCATTGACAGGCAGCACCTCCTAAGTGGGAGGAACGTGGCCTGAACTAGTCTAAGTCTGACATCGGGTAGAAAGAACACCCTGTTTCTAAAGAAGAATCTTTCTGTTTACTGGCGAGGCTATTAATGGGGACATCATACTGATGCCGAAGTTTCCATCTCAGGATACACAATAATAAGGCCTGACAGGCCAGGGAAAAGGAAAGGCAGAGGCACGGCTACATATATCTCAAACACTCGTCAATTCACTCCTGTGGAGATCCCTTCCCTCCATGCAAATTTAGACTCTATACTAATTAAATTATCACTTCCGTATACTTCCCCTATATACGTGGCATGCACATACTGCCCCCCAGACACACCCACTGATGTTATCCTCTCCCATCTAACCACGTTACAATCCCTAGCTAAAGGAGGTGAGCTCTGTGCCACAGGGGATTATAATGACATTTGGTTAGGTGCGGACAAAGTCCAACTGAAGACTAAAATAAAGGCCCAAAACCTCACACAACCGATAAAAGAGCCTACCAGACTTAACCACAAGACAAAAAAACACTCCCTACAGGACTGGGCCCTCACCATGCATCCACATAGAATCCTTAAAGCAGGCCTACTTCCTGACTCTATTAGCGACCACCACATGGTTTACCTGATCGGGAAATAGCCCCTCTCCCCCCCCAAAGACACTGCACACCAGGTCTTACCACTCCCCAAACTAGTATCTCTCCTGGTGGACCTGGGTAAGGTAAACTGGTCCTACATCACCGAGGCATCTAACATCGACGTTGCCTTTAATGCATTCAAACTCAGATTCCTAAAAGTATGGGACAAGCATGCTCCACTGCGCACAAAGAGAGTAAAAGGAGCACATCTCCCCTGGATCACGGCTGACTTAATCAGAACTTGCCACACCAGGGACCATGCCTGGAAAGCTTATAAGAAACTGGGCACCCAGGCCTCCCTTACTACCTACAGAGCCCTTCGAAATGCTTGCACAAATAGCATTCGCCAAGCAAAAAAGGCTTACTTCCTATCATCCTTTAGTAATAATTCTAACCACCCTATGGACTTCTGGAAATCCCTGGAATCCTTGCTCTCTCCCCCTACCCAACCAGCCCCCCCAACAATTTTAGTAGATGGCTCCCTCATCTCCGACCCCATTGGTGTTGCTGAAGCTTTCAACACCCATTTCTCCAGCTGCACCAACAACCTTCTATCCTCCCACCAGAATATGCACACCTCAGCCCTACCACACATCACCCCCACACATAGCACCCACCTCCAAGTCCCTCCTTTCATATTTCAGCCAGTATCCCTGACAGAAGTCCACCACACCCTACGGGCACTGAACCCTAACAGAGGCAAATGCCCGTTATCTCTGGACGCCAAGATGCTATTCCTGTCAGCCCCTGCTATAGCCACCCCACTGGCCATACTCATCAACCTCCCCTTCTCCCTGGGTAAGGTACCAACGACCTGTAAAAGGGCCACTGTCATACCCCTTCCTAAAGGCGGTGACCCCTCCTACCCAGGTAACTACAGACCTATCTCCCTACTCCCGATTCTGGCCAAAATTCAGGAGTGACTGGTCCTGTCCCAGCTCTCCCAGTTCTTGTATGCCTCCGCCTTTTTTACTCCTTTCCAATCTGGCTTCCACAAATCCCATTCTACCATCACCTCCCTACTACGTGTCACCAGGGACATCCTCACAGGTATCGACAAAGGACACATCACCACGGCCATTTTTATAGATCTAGCAAAGGCTTTCGATAGCGTCTAGCATCCCCTACTTATCTCAAAACTTATGGATGCAGGTCTAGCTCACCCAGCTATAGACTGGTTCCAAGACTACCTAGTGGGTAGGATGCAAGCGGTCACACTGGCCTCTCACACATCAAACCCCCATGCAGTCATAGCGGGAGTCCCCCAAGGATCAGTCCTAGGATCAATACTCTTCTCCATTTTTCTTAATGGCCTCCCCTCTGCATGCTACCACTCTTCCATCCAAATGTATGCAGACGATACAGTTCTGTATGCATCAGGCCCCTCATCAAGCAATGTAGCATCTATCCTCCAGGAGGACTTCTCAGCCATCTAGCACTGGTTCATGTCAAGCCAGCTGTCTCTTAACCCTAAAAAAAGGTGTCTCTTACGTTTGGCTCCCAATAAAGATTCTCCTGACAAACCCCATGTCCCCCATTCTCTACCCTGGAAGGGACACCCCTTGAGCAATGCACTAGCTTTAGATATCTAGGCATCTGGCTAGACCAACACCTTGATTTCGCCTCTCACATAGACTCCCTGCATAAGAGGCTACTCCCAAAACTGGGGGCACTCTATCAAAACAAAATCTGTTTCCCAAGCAAGCGAGGCATGCCATAGTACAAAAAATGATACTCCTTGTACTGGATTATGGCAACATAGTTTACTCTATCACCCCTGCGACTACCCGGGCAAGCCTCGACACCCTATTCCACTCCTTCTGTCATTTCATCCTCGACTCCCCACAATCCACTCACCATTGTACTTTATAAAGCTCCCTAACCCTACCATCTCTACAAGACCCTCAGATTAATAAATCGCGCTAGGTTTGCTGGTAAATTTTGGACCCTCTCCCTCCCTCCCTATCTTGAATCTACTTTATCCCAACAACCCCCCCGCATACTCCCTAAAAGGCACAGACCCCAGACTTCTACATGTCCCACTTACGCGCACTACCAAAGGCCAGTCAGCTTTTAAATTTAGAATCCCCCAGATCTAGAATGCCCTCCCCGCCCCCATCAGACACACACAAAATCCTGGTGTCCGTACCAGACTACTCCAAGCAAATTTCTCCTCCAGCTGCTCCTGCTAATGCTATAAGCTCCAGCTTTCTCAAATTAAATATTGTACAGTAGAAATACTGTTATGTGTATATGTGGCTGCAAACTCCGGTACTGTTTTGCCTGGAGTTTACATCATACCTATACCCTATTGTACTTCTTACTCAAAAACTGTATTATAATTGTATAAATTCTTATGCTATGTATGTCAGTCACTGTACTTGTAATTGTTCTATATTTGCCATATACTGGGCCTAGGCCCCCAGGTTGCACCTGGAATCGAGCATGTTGCTCAGTATGGCTTCCTGGTAAATCTCGTAAATAAATAAATAAATAATAAATAAATTGAAAAACAGCTTGCTATAAAGCCATATGCCTAGGTATTTAAATTTATCTACCACTTCAAGCATTTCACTTAGGGATGTCACAACAGATACGCTTGTCACCTTAGTGTAGATGGAGGAGGGGTTGCTGTTACGAGTAAAGAACATTACTTTTTTTTTTGCATTTAGTAAATGTTTGAAGTTAATGAGATTATGTTCAAGCTGCAAGAAATCAGATTGCCGCTCATCACAGACTTTGGCTGGAGTTGGTTTGGATGTATAAAGTAAGGTGTCATCCATGAAAAAATACAGCTTAGACTTAACAATGTTGGAGTCCAGGGTATTAATATAGATAAGGAAATGTATATGGCATAGTATGAACCCTTTTGGGACACCTCTTGTGATGGGGAGGGAGTCCGATAAAGGCCATCAGTTTTAATTTTCTGGAATCTACCTATGAGGTAGCTGGAGAACCATTAAACTGTAGTAACTGTAGCACATTGATTTGTAAGGCCAAGAAGAGTGAGGTTGTGTTCAACAGTATCAAATGCCTTTCTCAGATCTAAGAAATGGTGCTTGTTACTTGTTTAGAATTGTGAGCAGTGAACCAGTCATTGGTAACTTTTGCTAGAGCAGAGATGGTGCTATGGCTTCATCTAAAACCAGACTGAGCTGGGTTGAGTAGAGAGTGTTTTTCAAGGTTGTCTTTTAGTTGCCTGTAGACTAGTTTTTCAAGAATTTTGGACAGTACTGGAAGAATGGAGATGGGCATGTAATTATCAGATCACAGAGGTCAACAGATTTAAATAAGAGGAGAATGTGAAGAAATTTCCAGCAGGAAGGGACTGTGGCAGTGGAAGTAGAGAGGCTGAAGATGTGAAGGATGGGAGCAGTAAGATAGTAGCAGCCTAGTTTGAGGAAAAAAGGTTCAATCTGATCTGCTCCACCTCCCTTTTTGGTATCTATTTTGCTGAGATGGTCTTTTACTTCCTTGTATGACATGGGACAAAACTGGAGGGAGTACGGGGGTGAGGATACAGGGTGTGTGTGTTAGTGTCTGGGGGAGGGCATGATAACCCTGCATAGGGAGGGTAATGAAATGCCAGCTAGGTGGTAGCACAATAGGAGTTTAGTTTTTCTAGAATAAGGCAACAGTCTACATTTTTGACTCCATTGGCACAGATTTTGGCTGGGATGGAAGGGGCAGCTTTACATCCTTCGACCAGTTTTATAGTCTGCAAGATCTTGGCTGAGTTCCCTTGTTGTGAAAAACACACATTGGTGGGTTTGTTTAAATTCAAATTTTGTACACACTTTTAGTGTGCGGTGCTTGTATAGACCCCTCAAGCTTTGATTTCATAGTTTAAGTAGCATCACACACCCAGACTTCTCATTTTGCATACCTTCTGATGCATTGTTCTATATATAGTATATGATCTACTATTATTGCATATAAAAATCAGTGGCCTCACAGTTCTCATTGTGTGGAGCTGTAAAAGATGTTGTGCTTGGTTATGATGTCAAAACCATATGCAATTAAAAGTTGTTGTGTATGTTTTTTGAAGTTTCATTTGCATAATTCAAGAGATATGAAATCCATTCATGTTTATTTATTTATAGTGTATGGTAGAACATTGTTATTAGTAAACATCTATTATTTACTAGAGCTGTTGTACCATCAATGTGACATCCAGATGTTGTTATACCATCGATGGTACAACAAGTTGGAATCTGCCCGCACTCCAACCTAGTGAACATCTCGAATGATTGAGCTGGCAGAATTCAAAGCTGAGAGATCATAACGGCAACTGGCAAGCACAGTTCAAGACAAGCCAGCCATGACAGTAACCCCCCCGTCATACTTGATCTCAAATATTCCAATGTAATGTGAATTGTACCCCTATTTTGTTACCTTGTGGCTCTTCTCTGTGTTTCTTACAGGTATTGAATGAAAATCCCTTTTGTAAGATCCCAAGAGTGTACCCTGCTTTACGGCAAATTTAGTTGGACCCCCAAGTCACCTGACATAAAATTTGCAGCCTAACGTAATATTCTCTTCATTTGGCAGTTGGTGTACAATAAATTAAAATGCGTGTCTTTTGTTTTCTTTTGCCAGTGGGCTCTTGTATATTTTTAACAATAAATGGTTTGTTTCAATACGTGCCTCCTTTGAATCTGTTCTGTTACAAGATCATCACGCAAGGTAAGAAAGAATGAAGCAATATGTTGAACTTTTGTACACTGGTGTAAGTTGACAGCGATGCCCATACACCATAAAAGACAATGAATGGGCATCGATGAACAACAAAGCTGCACTGCCATCTCTTGGCTTCCTTGGCAACCACTGAAAACCTCTCGAGCTTTGCTCTCGAGGTTTACACTGGTTGCCAAGGAAGCCACTCGATGGCAGCATAGCTTTGTGTTGTTCATCGATGCCCATTAATTATCCTCTATATTGAAAACTTCAGCGATTCTCTTTGAGAACAAGGGCTGATTTATAAAGGTGCATGTCAAATACAGTATAGTCACAAAATTCATGAGAAGTACAACAAGTGGTTCCAGAAGAAAGGCAGTCAAGTCATGTTCAAAATACTTAAGATGGATCAATTGCATGCAGTTTTGAAAAAATCCATAAAGGTTGTTGTTTAAAGTCACAGGATATATACAGAGAGAAACTGAATAAAAGAGTTTCATGTTTAAAACTGCATTGGAGTGCAAGGGCAGACCACAAGGATTTCTTAAACTGATTATTATGTGGGAGGTTCAACAGAATATCAGGCAGTTCATTTAAAGAACTAGTGGATCAAGTTATTTTTTTTTTGTTTATTTATTACAGGATCACAGTTATGACATGGATTTCTTGTGATAAATATCAAACTGTTTATTACAGGTACACAGAGACAACTGTAAAATCCTGAGTAGCTGTACCCGACAGCTCCTGTTACATTTTATTTAGTGATTTGCTCTTTTTCCACAGTAAAGAACACACAGTACAGTGTGTTTGTTATAAATTTACTAGTTGTACGAGTTCTTTTTTTTTTTTTGTTATTGCAGTGAATTGGCCCTGGGACTTGACAATATTCACAATATATTGCACACAGACATGAAAACTGTCCTGAAATCCAGAGTAATGCTATACTTTCATCCCCTGTCTTTAGCAGTCCTTCCTTATGCCTTGTATTTGAGCTGAAAGGAGAGAGAGGCAATGGAGAATGGTGCTTCACTTTCCTTCTCGGAGATCTGAAATGCAGGGTGGGGCCAAAGTAGGACAAACAAGCAGTGATGGAGTGCTCTGCATAACTGAAAAGAAAATCATGCACAATACCTAGGGATTTATTTTATGAAGAGAAAAAAAGCACACTTACACTTTCAATGATAGAGAGTGCAAAGGCAAGTCTGGTGGCATGCTTTTGCACTCTCTGTCACTGAAGCACACTGCCTTGGTGAAGAATCTGTCTTGTAAGTGTGCTTTTTATCTTTTCAAGAAAAAAAATATCATGTGATTTCTGAAGCACATTGCTCAGTGCCGGTTTGTTGTTTGCTGCATGATTGGCTTAGTGTTTCCAGGCATGGGCAGCCTGAGTGGAGCCAAGTTTATAGTTTAATAAATTAAAAGAAACATATTTTGAGAGCTTTAGAAAAGGCAGACCAAGCTGGAACTAGGTACAGCAGTAGTGATCCTGAATATCAATTGCCCTAGTCAGGGCCCTAGTACTGCAGAAATCAAATAAATACAGATGCAGTTTAGTAATATAATTGTTAGTGCTATGAATCAGTTTTGTTCATTACACCACACAACATACCCCCATTGCATTTCTTTGTGCAGTCCAGTTTTGCTGTTTGTAGGTTCGGGTAAAAATAAAATGCACCATTCAGTTTGCGTTCATACATATGCACGTCAGCTGGTGAGGGCACTGATATAGCCATATAGTATAGTGATTGACATTGGCTCTGCGATGTCAGTTCGACAAGAAACACATCGACAGGCATCATAGCACCAGGCTCCATGTCAACCACGAGTTGCAGCTGGCATGGAGCCACACACATCAGTGTGTGTGTGTTTTCACCAGGGGCAAACTCCAAGTTGGAGTTAGTTTCTGGGAGGGGGTGCAGGTCAGGGGAAGAGTTTGCCCAGTCCCAGCGGGACTTCTATGGTGGCATGGTGCTGATGTCGATATCAATGCATGTCGCCGTAGAAATGTCACTGTTCAGGGGGCGTACCATTGACATGCTTTAGTTTACATTGAAATATGAACAGATTTGTAACTACTCTGCAGACATAGTTATTAAGATGTCTACCAACCCTTTTGTGCATTCTAGTGAAAGTCAGCTGTCAGTGATGCTGATGCTCCACACATATGCTACTCAACAGTGGGTTTTTTTGGGGGGGAGGGGTGAAAGGAATATTTTGATACTGAACATTTTGAAAATCCAATGTGAACTATTATGATACTTACTTTCTAGTAAAAACAATAAAACAGTTATCAGCTAACAAGAAACTGTTCATACGTGTGCTATAAACTATGTAAGACATTTTCTTTGGGCTCACTTTGAAAACAAAATAATCTTTTCAGGCTGTCAAATCGCTGAAATGAATCAGCACTAAAACGGGCACTACAAATACCTGTAAATAGATGAACAGAACACATAATGTTAATGGTGATTCTGCTCACAAACTTGATCCAGTTTTGTTCACAACTTTTCCCTGTAGGGAAAAAATGAACGGAACACTGTTTTTCAGCTGTGCTATTGAAGCACACTTCTTCGGCACATCTGCTGTGTTACTACAGAGCAATTCAGAAATGAATTGAGATGATAAAGAGACAATGACTAAGACAAATAAAAGAAAAAGACCAGTAGTTAGTCAAACACTGACTGGCTTTTGAGCAACTATCATGCTCTGCGTTGCTGGCTCCCCCATCCTTGACCCTAAATCTATCACCAACACCTTTAACAATACCTTCACTGACTTGCAGCATGTTCTTCCCGTCGACTTCTCCCCCACCATCCCTGCTGCACCCATGCAATCCCCATCGCATCATCCCTTTCACTTCAAGACTATTACCTTTGGAGAAACCAGGAAATATCTGCGGAAAGTGCTTGGGAAGGGGAGATTCAGTGGGGATAACCTTGACCTAAAACTAATCTCACTCTCACGTGAAGAAATCCTGTCCCCTCTCATCCATATCCTTAACCTCTTACTCTGTCTTACAGTATTCCCCCAAAAATGGAAAGCTGCAGTAGTCACCCCTATGTACAAGAGTAGGGATCATGCCCTCCCTGGGAACTATAGGCCCATCTCTATACTACCACCACTCTTGAAGACCCTTGAACAAATCATTGCTAACCAACTTGTTGATTATCTGGACAAGCACATGTTCCTATGCGCAGAGCAACATGGCTTTAGGGCTGGGCATAGCACCACTATAGCCCTCCTGGAATACACAGGCTTCATCCACAAATCCTTTGATCTTGGCCAGCTCGTCGGGGCTATCTATATTGACCTAACAAAGGCATTTGACAGGGTCAACCATGCCCACCTAATTGACCAACTCACTGCCATAGGCCTTGCCCCTCAGGCGGCTACATGGTTCTGCAGCTACCTACACTGCCGTTCACAGCAAGTCATGATGGATACCTTTCTCTCTGATACCAACCCTGTGTGCTCAGGTGTTCCACAGGGGTCAATACTGCACCCCCCTCCTCTTTAGCCTATTTCTGAATTGTCTCCCCCTAGCCAGTCAGTACCGTATCCTCCTCTACGCAGATGACGCGGTTATCTTTTCTAATGGCTCTGACCCCACTGCTCTTGAACAACCGCTACAATGTGACTTCACCAGCATTGAGTCTTGGTTCAAAAATCATACATAGATAATGAACTACAAAAAAACATGTTGTTCACCAGCCTTAAGAACAAGCACAAAAACTACCCGCTATCAATATGTGATAGGGGTGGTGTTCCTCTTGAATGTGTTCATTACTTCAAATATCTTGGAATCACTCTTGACAGCTTGCTCTCCTACACCCTCCACATAGACATCACAGCTAAAGCAATCAATAAACGCTTAGGGCTTCTTTATCGCCATAGGCAGAGCCTGACCCCTGAAGCCCTCAGCATAGCGGTCCACAGTTCAGTGGGTTTTCTAGTGGACTATGGACTGCTGATATATGGCTCTGCCACAGATACTGCCCTCCGACAAATAAAAACTGCCCTTAACAATGGCTGCAGGCTCACCTTAGGGGCACACCAACTAACCCACACCTGCGATCTCTATGCAAAGGCTCACTGGCTAACGCTCTTTGGTCACTTAAAATATCAGTCCTGCCTCCTGGCCAAAAAGATCTGCCTTGGTCAGCTCCCAACTGGGGTCCAACAACTCCTAGTTCCCAGCACTAATCCCAGGCCCACCCGAAATTCGTAACTGCAGTCCTTCCTGACTCCAAAATGTCAGACATCTCAAGGGCAAAGGTCCTTTGCCTATCGGGCACCATTGTGGTTCAGCTCCCTCCCTGAGAACATTATTAGCCTGCCCACTCTGTGGACCTTCAAAAAGAACCGAAAGAATCATTTAATACAGGAATCTCAATGTGTCTGCCATCACTAGCACCGAGCAAAGGCATCTCCTACCATCTGCCCTTCTGCCAAACAGATCTCTCTCTCTCTCTCTCTCTCTCTCTCGGACACCCTGCACTTAGGACTCAACCCCCCACCCCGTCTCTTCAGCACTTTTATGCGCTAACCCCCTTGTGTTGCTGTCAACTAACAGTCTCCCTGTTGGGCATAGTTATTTAGTCTGTTCCTGTATATATCTGACTGTGTTTACTTATTCTAGTTTTAGTTTTTGCTGTATTTTTTGCATTCCTTTGTTTAAAGATCAAATGTACCTTAATGTTCTCATTCTAATTCTATTGCCTTGCTTGTCTCAATCCTCTGTATAATCACCTACTTGTTCTAAATGTACTAATGTGAAACCTATGTAAAGAGCTGTGAGCTTAAATGGTTAATCCGAGATCAGAAATAAATAAAAAATAAATAAAAAGCAGGAGTATTGTGAATGCGAAAGCTCTGACTCTGGTTTTGATCCCCCATAACATCTCTTCCAGCTTTGGTGAGCCTGATGAATACAGCAGGGCATACAGTGAGTTGTAAACCGATAAAAAAAAATCAGGCAAACACAATGATTGGATTTAAGTATGGGTATGTTAAGCATTAAAACTGGCCAATTCTCATTAGTAAACAATATTTTCCAGACCTAAACAGCAGATTTGATCCACTAGCTCTTTTAACAGTTAGAGGCCCTAACAACAAATGACTGCTTGCCCAGCTGAGTATGCAGCAAAGGAGGCTTAATTGCATTCCCTGTCACATTCTTGGTGTTGCACTTGTTGGAGACGGTACTGAAGCAATTTGGTAAAGTAGGGGGTTCAGACCATGATCACCTTTTAGGCTAGAAAACAGGTCTAGAGCTTTATTCTGCAGGGTAAAATAAGCCAGCTCCTGAATCCATAAAGGGTACAACTATGAGTACAGTTGTCTGTACCAAGTGCACAGCGGCATGCCTTATTATAGACCAGCAATATTCTGTTTGGCACCGTGTAACAGGTAGATGCATTGACACAGATGCCATAGTCCATAAGTGACAGAATTAACTGCAGTTGATTTGAAAACCCAAACCTGCATTCTCATCTCACAAATGTTGCACCCATTTTAGGATGAAATTATGGCTGCTGTGTTTTTTTTTTTTTTTTTAAATCTGACAGAGAAAAATGTATCAGTGAGTAAGAAAATAACTAAACAAATCAAACATTTGTTGACATAAAACTAATTTCCTCATATTGCATGCAACATACGATTCTTCTACAGGGCTCACACCATACTTTTTTGGTTGTCCTGGGGTGGAGCAGGCCCTGGCAAGTTTTCAATTCTCAAACAACCAAGGATGGCTCACTCTGGACCACATGGCCTCTACACAAATAATAGTGTTCCAGTGCCTTTATTTATATACATCCCTATAATGTTGACTAGCATCATAGAGGTATAGGTCAGGAAACCTAGGAAGACCAAGAGAAGTTATACAATTCACCAGTAGAATTTTATTATTATTATCCAAAACAATAACAAAAAATGTACAGCATAGCTCTTCTTGAAGGCAGTACAAATAAAAAATGTCTATCATCTAGAGTCTTTTTAAAATCTTCAGCTCTCTCTCTATCTAAACAAAAGATTGCTGCCCTTTTTATTGGATTACTTTTTTCCTGGCAGTTTATCTCTGCATCCTGTTCTTGTAAATTATACCTCCTGTGTTCCACAAAATGTAACTAGATTTTTTCATTGACCCTCCAGTGATCAGCCTGAGGAGTACATTAGTCTTCTTAACAGGTGCCTACACCTAAAATATTCTGTCCCAGGTCTGCTTTCCTGCTGACAACTCTGCAAATGAACTAGTGGAGGTCAAACTAAATCTTATGGTTCACCCCCTGTGTTACCAATTCTGCAGTCATTTCAACAATACAGTCATATACATTTTCAAACCAATGGATGCCAGTTTCACATAAGGCTTCACATATTTGTTAACCACAGAGAAACAAAGGAAAAATACATGATATAAACGGCTACAAACAGCAAGTGAAGAAATGGAGATAGCGAGGGGGGTTGTGGGACCATCTGGGTGACCAGTGCCTAGGTGCCACAAGAAAGGTTGATTGGGGACTCAGACAGGCATAAGACAGACGAGTAGCAGAAAAGGAGAGGACAGAACAGATCCTTGGTTTTAACTCTCTCTGCATATCAAATGGTACAGGGTCTTAACCTTTTCACATTGCCCTGTCTTTAAGAGAGAACATTTTTTTCTTTTAAAAACAGGTTTCCAAACCATTGTTTTATTTCTCTTGTAACATGACGTTATAACATTTACTGTTCTTTCTATATGCACTATCCCTTTTCCATAGTAACTACTACAGCCAACATTTCAGTTCAACACACAAATTTGTATTTGAACTTTCTGAATTCTCAGTTTGTGAACAACACAAAATTTATTTATTTATTTATTTAGCTTTTGTTTACCGGGTAGGTACACTAGACAAGCTGAATGCCTATTTTCAGAAATGACCCAGGAGAGTACAACAAGTAATACAAATACATCAGAACATAACAGCAAGTAAAGAAAGTACATTGAGTCACAAAAACGGTTAGGCATAGAATGATCTGCTATGACAGAAATTGTTAACATACATATGTACAACAATATATAGTCTAGAACATACATAGCACAGACAAATGCCTTGGAGAGAATTGGTTAGGGAGAAATGAACAATAGAACATTAGCGGGTCCTCAAAACAGTTAGGTTCCAAAAATCCTCATTGATGTTCTCTTTTCTGGATTTATGTATCACTTTAAATTCAAATGGTTGTAGTGTCAGGTATCATCTAGTGATTCTAAAAATTTTCTCCATCATTTGGTTAAGCCAAGAGAGACGAGTGTGATCTGTCATAAGTGCAAAGTCTGCTCCTAGCAGATAAAACTTCAGGGACTCAATTGTCTAGTTCACAAAAAAGATTCTTTTTTCAAAAGTGGAGTATCCTTTCTCCCTGTTACTCAATTTCATATTTCTTTACAGCAAGGGATATTCCTTCCATTTGTATTCTGTCTCAGGACTGCATCTAGCTTTACCTCTGATACATCTGTCTGTAACAAAAACTGTTTCTCAAAGTCTGGATTTTTTAAAATGGGCTGAACATAATGCAGCCTTGATAGCCCAAAAAGTTTCATCACATTCTGGGGATCATTTTAATTATTTGAGTACTGTTTCTTCATGAATTCAATAAGGAAAATAGATAACTGGGGAAAGTCATGAACATATCTCTGGCAGTAACCAGCCAGTCCTAAAATGACCTGATATGTTTCTTTGTTTTAGGGACAGGACTGTTAGCTACAGCTCTGTCTTGGAAATCTCTGGCTTTACTTCTCCATTTCCCCAAATATAATGGGAAGGCTTTAAGCCTGAGGTTCAATGGGCAGAGCAACTACATTACTCCTCCATCAGGCCTTAAAAGGCCACTCCTTCTGGATGTTCCAGGATCTGTCTCTTCGTTGTGGATGGAGGCGCTGCCCTCCCTTGCTCTGGGCCATTGTTTTGGTTTATTTTGCACCTCTGGCTGCAGGTCTCATTTCCATGTCTCAACTCTTCTCTCTGTCTGCCATGCAGTTCCACAGCTGGTTGCATCACCCCTCCATAGCTCCTTCACCCTCTGCTCTTTGACCACCCCCTCTCAAATTTTTTCAGTACTCAGCAGTTCACCCCGGAGCTCACGTTGCCGTCTCATTTGTTCCTCTTCCTGCACTCCATCTGCCCCTGACCACCTCACCTCCTGGCCCCACTGGTCTCCCTGCCCAGACTACCTTCATCTGCTGTCACCTCTGACGCTAACCCACCTTACCTTCCTTCACATCATGGGGACGATCTAGTCGCTTGACCCTCGCTCCACCAGCTACGGCACTCTGTCTGCATCATGTGCTCCAGATTCAGGGGCTGCTGCTGTTCCAGCCCCCCCTCCTTTCATTGGCATGCCTGCATTGTTTCTGCTGTGCCTGCACTCACCCTGCTTGCCTTTTTGGCTTGCTCTTCTGGGGCTGCTGGGGCGTCTCCATTTCTCCTGCCTTGACAGGTACCTTCAGTTGCAGTTTCCATCTGCCACCAGCGCTTCTCCGTTCAATCGCTGTCTTTATGGTTTTGGGTGCTTCGGGCCTATTCTTTGGCCTCTCTACAACAGCTGCATAGCCTCAGCTATGAGGTGTCCTTGGCATCGACAGGTGTGGTGGTGCACTCTGACTACATTCTGGCTTTTGATTGAATCTCAGACTTTTCCTTTGTTTTTCTCTGTGACTTATCTTCCTCATCTATCTGTCCTGCAGAATCTGTGCATATTGCCACCTGCTTCTCCCTTCCTCTAGCACCACTCTTTTCCTCCCCTGTGGTGAATCTTCTGCCCTGCTTCTTCCGTCTGTGCTAGCTATCCAGGTCTACTGTATTGTTTTGCTTTCCTTGTTCTCGCATCAGTGCCATTTGCTATGCTTTTCAAAGGCCATTGCTCCGATTTTTCAAAGCTGAGAGATCATGAGGTGTGCCTGTGTTCCTCCAGGGCTTGTCTGTGGTAACTCCAGTCTTGCTGCATTGTCATCCGGTCCCTCTGACTTTACTCCATGCTAACTGTGTAGCCTGCTCAGGCTGTGCTATTCTCCCCTCTCATGAGTTCGGTCCACTTTCTCCTGCCTCACTCATCTTCCCACTGTATCAGGGTGTCTACCAATGCTCACCCCACCTATTGCATTGCTTCACCATCCTGGATGACCTCTCTAGTGGATTTCTCAGTTTGCATCACTGCCTGTTTCGGGGGTGTCTATCCCTGTCACCTCAACTAGTTGCCCTCCTGCTCCTTTTCCCTCCTCCCTCCATTCTGCTCCTTCTCTGACATTTGCTTTCTTTTGGGGTTTTCCCTATCCTGCCATCACCTTCCCTATTCGTATCCTTCTCTTACCCTAGTCTGTCTGGTATTCAGGTGCCCAAGTCCTGTTCTCCTTCACTCAGTCTGAGCTCTGGGTCTACTCTTTTACATCGCTTAATCAAGCATACCTCTCATTGGATCCTATGCCACCTCATCAAACTGCTGCATTTCTGCGGTTATTATCACCATCAGTCTTCTTATGCCCACATCTATGTATCCCTCGCTCATCTGATCTCTAAGCGGGTCTACTCATTCACATCGACTACTAAAGCATAACCCTATCAGGTCCATGCTACCTCGACTTGACCTGCTTTCCACTTGAAAACATGCCTCCATGTCCATGACTTCTTTCCATAATTCTTCAGTCACGTCTCACCTTAAACCATTCAGGCTTTCAAGGTGTCTTTCCATCATTGTACTTCCTCTCTTGCTTTTGAGCATCTAGTTGCAGACAACGCTGGCATCCCTCGACAGCTGTCCATTTAGAAGGACAGAGTGAGAGCTTCCTCTAAAATTGGACTTTTCCTCCTTCCTCGATCTCTACATTAAATTGCTGTAGTTGTGCCATCCCTAATCAAAACATCCTTCAGCCTAGAGGGAAGGTGACCTAGGCCTTGGACCCCCAGAGGTTTCCTCCTCCTCAAAGGGTCTTTTCCTCTTCTCCTTGCCAATGGTCATAATATTCGTCAGGGTTAGTGCTTTCATAGGTTCCTTAGTTAGGCTCTGCTGTTGGATGGAGTCGGATGGTGGCCTCGTCGATTCCCTCTCTCCTAAGGAAGTCCACCCTTCTGCATCTTGTCAGATTTCCTTTCATTCATTATCCTCGTCTTTTAGCATTCTTCTCCTGGCCTTCCTATTTATGTCATCCCATTTATTTCCGGTCTAGATATCTTCTCATTTTTCGCCTCTTCGATGCCCAACACCCATTTTGGGTATTCTTTTGGGGCTTCTTCCTAAGTTACCTTTAGCGAAGGGAATTATTCCCATGGCACCTATGGGGGGATCCTCTTCTAGGGTTCCTTGCATCGTACCTCTAGAGGGTGGTATATCCCATGGATAGAGAGTCAAATAGCCACAATGTATCAAAGTCACACAAGCATACATCTCTTCCAGTTGTATAAGCACAATTGAATGGGAAGACCTTACGCCTGAGGTTCAATGAGTGGAGGAACTATGTCACTCCCCCGTGAGGGCTTAAAAGGCCACTTCTCCTGGACATTCCAGGATTTGTCTCTTCGTTGCCCCACCATCCACCCCTCCTCTTCCAGTGGCTCATATCTCATTCCCGTGGGCTTCTTCCTAAACTACCTTTAGCAAAGGGAATTATTCTGCAAGGGGTGGACCTCCCCTAGGGTTCCTTGCTTTGTACCCCTACAGGGTGGCATATCTCATGGATAGCGAGGTGAATAGCCACAATGTTTCAATGTCACACAAGCATACATCTCATCCAGTTGCGTAAGCACAATGAACCTAAATATCTGGTTTTCTGCGTGTCTAATGCACACTTGGTAGGATTAATGGTCAGACCTGCATTTCTGATAGATTGCATAACTGTCCATAGGTGTTTCAGGTGGCTTTTCCAATCTACCCTTTACACCATGACATCATCCTAGTAAGCAGTCAAACAATCAGTGTAAGAGACTAGAATTTCATCCATGTCCTTCTGAAATGTAGAGGGTGCACCATGTAAACCAAATGGCATGGTGGTGAACTGATAAAATACAGTTGGAGAAGAAAATACAGTTCTGGCTCTGGATTCTTTAGTTAGGGGAATATGCCAGTAACCCTTGGTGAGATTGAGGGTACTATTGTACATGACACTTCCAGTATGCCCACCAAATCATCTAGACCTTGCATAGGATAGCTGTCAAATAGACACTTGATTAAGTTTCCTAATATCAAGGCAGATTCCTACATCCCTTCTTTTTTATTTACAGTCACCATTACTGATAAACAAGCACTTCTCAATTTTTCAGTAATAACCAACTGTTTCATTTTTTTGTATTACCATAATCACATCTGCTCATAACAACTCTGATGATCTGTATGTCTTTTTTCCTGATAGGGTGAACATTCTGTGTCACTATGACATGCTAGACACTTTTTTCTGAGCCTGGCTCTGTGGTAAAAGTACTTTGAAATGTCTTTACTAAGTTAAGAATGTCTGCAGTTTGTTCTGTTAATAAGGAGACATTCACTGTTACAGCATAAACGGTTACAATGTGTTCCAGTCGGTCATAAATTGGATCAATATTCTGTAGCAGTTTCTGGAAAGATCACAAAAGCAACCTTTGGTGTTTTTTCAACCCATTTCTTCAGGAGGTTAGTATGGTATATTTGGCAGGATTTTTCCTACTAGGCGTCTCAGATTCTTAGTTACCTGTGTCAGTATTTCTAACTACTTTAGAAGACCCATGTCACTTGCACTTCATGAACAGTTTATTTTCTGTAGTGGGTAACAGTAACAAGACCTTTTTGCCTGGCTCAAAAATGTTTTCTTTCACCCCAGAATCATAATACATGTCTTCTACTTTTGGGCTTCTTCCTGGTTACTGTGGGCAGTTTCAACATATTTCGCCAATGTATTTCTTAGTGCATACATATAATAATACATTCTTTATGAGCAGGATTATCTTCCCATGTTTCTTTCATTTCATCTATTGGCCCTCTAGGTTGTCTACCACACAGCATTTCAAATCATAAAAAAACTGTTGATGCTTGGAGAACCACTCCACAGTATAAACAAAAAGCAGGTAAGGTAAGTACTGCACCCAATCTTTTCCTTCACCATTCCCAAACCTTTATAACATGCCTTTTAGGGTTTCTTTAAATTGCTCAACAAGACCGTCTGTCTGAGAGTGATACTGGAAGGTTCTTATGGCAATGATGCCTAGTAGCTGGTACAGCTCCATCAGCAAGGCAGCACCAAAATTACTACCCTGATCAGTAATAATCTCCTTAGGCATACCCACCTGACTGGACATTTTGGCAAGCTTTGCTGCCACTATTGGGGCTGTGACAGTATGCACTTGAATTACCTCTAGATGTCAAGTAGGATAGTCACATACTACCAAAATGAATTGGCTACCCATTATGCATTTTTTTATAAGGAGAATCACACCAATTGCAATTCTCTTAAAATGCACATCTATTAAGGGTAGGGGATCCAGGGGCACTTGGTCTTTTTTAGTTACTGGTGTTACTTTCTGACATTCAGCACAATAACTGCAATAGGAGATAACATCTTCATGAATCCCAGTCCAGAAAAAACTGTACTACAATCTGGCAAGGGTGTGATCCCTTCCCATGTGACCAACCATGGGACTATCATGTGCTTTCTGCAACTTAGAGAACAATGTATGGGTAACCATACACAACAAATCTGTTTCCATTGAGGGGTTAAGATGACAGCATATGAACCTTGAGGGCATAGCTCGAGACATCCATGCTGTCATCTCAACCCTGAGATGGAAACACATGCTTAATTGTGTGGTTGCCCATGTTTTATTTTTTGTAGTATATGTTTTTTTACACCAGAGTGAGTGACCCCCCACTGAAGTGAAAACAAAAAAATCTTGCTATTTCTTGGTTATGTTTTATGATCAAATTCAAATTTACAGACTTTTGAAAGATAAAAAGTACAACTTTGGGCACTGGGTGGTTATTAAGTAGCTAGGTGTGGAATAAATGAGAAATTTAAAATTGTATGACCTTTGAACTGTGCAGAACAACCATTCGGAATGTGTACAACAACACTTTGGAATGTATACAACAGGTTAGGATGTGCACAACAAGGTTTTTGAGCAGGCTGATTTTTATACAGAACAAAGATTAACCATATACTATAACTCAGTTTTCTACTTCTTTGGTATTACCACAAGTTGTTCTGTCTGTTCTTGCATCTGAGGATTAACCCAAATGCTATACAGAATCCCATTACATTTTGTTTTTGGTTTACCATGTTTTTGCTTCACCTCTATCTGCTTAAAATAACCTAGTAGAGAAGAAATGTTAGTTTGTTCATAAACAAAATTACATTCAGTTTTCAGTTTAGTTTCAACATTTTCGTATATCAAACCATTATGTCCCTCAGTCTTTTGTTGCCACTGTTTATTTTTTTTTCAGGCATCTTCTTTCTTTCCAGGACTTCTGCATCATAGAGTTGGCCTAAAACAAGTCTGAATTAAAGTCAACAAAAGGAAAGGAGACCCCAACATCTGAGATTTTCTTTGTTTGTGTTCTTGTTATCAGCTGCTAAAAGAAAAAGGATCCACACCCTCTGTGATTAACTTCATAAATCCTGGAAAGTCATTTCCAATAATTACATCAATCAGCAACTTATCTGCTAACACCACTTTCATTTGGTGTGGCAATCCATTAATGCTCAGAGTCACTTGAGTGATGGGAAAGTATCAGGAGTCCCCAGTGATGCATATGAACCCAGTGCCTGGACTTTTTGCACAGTCTTTTCTCAGAACTTCAACATGCACCAGCATCTGTCTACATTCCAAATCTGTAAGTCCTTTCACAATCTTATCACCCACCTTGACATTTGTTAAATACTCTTCCCCACTTGCTAAGGCTAAATTAGATCCAGTTTTACCTTCCTTATTTTTATGGCAGTTTCTTGCAAGATGGCATACCTTATTACTGTTATAGCAAAGAAAGACTTTGGGTGCAGATTTGTTACCTCTATCAGAGTTGTTATCTGACTTTGTGCTGAATTAAAAAAGACGGTCTTACTGGTCCTTTACTGTTACTTCACTGCTGTAGTGTCTGTCTGGCCATCTGATAGTGATAGTCCTCAGCTAAAGAAACAACCTGTTCCCCACTTTCTGGTCAGTTTCCTTTTACCTAAAGCTGCACATCTGCGGGAAAGATGTTGAGGAATTGTTCCATTGTAAATATGTTGATGAGCTGTGAGACTAGTTGAAGCCATTTAATAAGGAGTTCTCTGAGTCATGTAAACACTTCTCAGGGATTATTGATTGAGTTGTACTTCAGGGACTGGAATCTTTGCCTTTAGGACTCTACTGAGATGTCATACATTTAAAGGATTTTTCTTTCTGCAATGCCATAACTTACTGACCATGTAGTGTCCATATTGCTGGAAGCAAGTTGGGCTATACCTGTCTGGTAAGGTACCAGCCTGATTTCCCATTGCTGCTATGGCTACTGGTGGTTACTCTCCCAACAGCGACACTGAACCAGAGAGGTACCCCACAGTGACTACAGTGCCATGCTGCTGTGGGAAACCCACTGGAACCCAGTGCTGTCTGTTGGGGGTCCTGCACCCCCCCAATCAGCTCTGACTTGGAGTTGATAATCTTTAAGTGGGGGTGTGTGGGGGGCACTGCCCTCCACAGGTAGGGTTTGGGGGCAAAGCCCCCCAAGGAAAACAAGGACAGACAATGCGAACCAGCAGCCGACTGCAGAATGTGGTCGACCTGCCGGTGTCACTGACGGTGCGTTCAACAAAAATTTTGTCAAGCTCCTGTTGTGGATCCAGCTACTGGCATACTCCGATGACCCTTTCAAATATTGTCAGGTATGTTTCAATATCATTTGAGGGACACAACATTTTAAGTTTAATATCTTTTAAATTGTTCGTGTGTTGCTGCTGTGCTGAACCTGTACCAGATCCTCCATCTTTGATAGCTTGCAATGTGTCCAGCTATTGCTGCATCTCTTCTTTTCTCTATTGCTCTTGTCGCTGCATTTTTTCTTTTATCTGCTTTCCTGTCACTGCATCTCTTCTTTTCTCTACCGCTCCTGTCACTGCATCTCTTCTTTTCTCTTCTGCTCTTGTTGTTTCATTTTTTTCTTTTCTCTGTTTTCCTGTCACTACATCTCTTCTTTTCTCTGCTACTCAGTTTATCTTTGTTGTATATCCCCAGATCTGAAGAATGCAGGCATGCTTTCAGTTTCAGTTCCTGCCTGTTCTTCTTCTAGCAATAGTTTTGGCTGTACAGTCTCAGTTTGGACTTTTGTTTCTGCTTCTAGTTTGGCTACCAATCTTCTGATAATCAGTCTTTGGCTTGCTTTTGCAGGATCCCTACCTTTCTTCTGTACATCCCTGGTACCATGTCTGGTACCCATGCACAAAATTCCTGGCTTAGAGTATGTATGGCCTAAATCCTACTTCTAGCACCAAGTGTCATAAAGGCATAGATCAGGAAACATAGGTAGACCAGAAGTTATACAATTCATAAGTAGATTTTTATTATTGTCAAGAACTATAAAATGAAAAACAAATTGTACATGATAGTGCTTCCTGAAGGTAGTGCAAACAGAAATGTAAGTCTTTCATCTGCGAGTCTTTTTAATATCTCCATCTCTCCCTCCAAACAAAATATTACTATCCTTTTTATAAGATGACTTTTCCTAGCTGTTTACTGTAGCTCTGCATCCTGTTCTTGTAATTTACACCTCCAGTGTTCCACAAAAAAGTAACAAGATTTGTTTTTCCTTGACCTTCCAGTGACCAGCCTAAGGAGTACATTAGTCTTCTTAACAGGTGCCACCAATTATGACATTCTGTCTCAGGGCTGATTTCCTGTTGGCAACTTTGCAAATGGGCTTACAGAGATCAAGCCACATCTCAAGGTTAAAACCCTGGGTCCAAAATTCTGCAATCATATGAACAAACATACCATGGGAGGGCTTTAAGCCCAAGGTTTGATGGGCAGAGCAACAACATCACTCCCCCATCGAGCTTAAAAGGTCACAACATCTTGGGTCTCTCCAGGATTCTTTTTCATTACAGTTGGAGGCTCCATCAGTAGCACCTATCTCCTCATACCTTGCTCATTTTGTCTTCCTCATTGCTGTACCTGTTCCTTCATCCTGCCTCCGGCTGCTCCCATTCACCTATCTCCTCGCTTCTTCTCTAGTTGCCGCTGCTCAAGGCTGTTGGTCTTTTGCCCTCGACCATCCCTTCCTTTGTCCCCCCCCGTCACCCTCTGCAGCCTGCTCTCTCTTGCTTGGGGCAGTGTGTTTTGTCTGCCTCGCGCTGCACTATCTTGCCCTTTTGGATGTTTCATCCACCTTGCTTTCATACCTTTAGAAACCATTCTGGTGCGGCTCGATAGTCGTTCCTCTGAGTGTTGCTCTGGCTTTGCTATGATGGACCTGCCTTTTTGATTAGCATGGTTTTAGACCACTGGACTTGGGTTTTCCTATGTGGCTGTCCGCTTTTCCTCGAGTTATCACACAACTATTTCTGTATAATCTCCTCCCCGATTCCTCAACGGCGCTTCCAGGTGCGTCATCATCGGCCGTACTCCACTTTCAGTGGCTGTCTTCCCAGGAACATCTCCATTTCTCATCTCATTTCTCCCTGTTGGTGCCCTGCTGCCACCTCCGATTTTCATATCCTCTGTGTCCAATTCCATGCTGGGTTCCTCAGTAGTCCTTCCCTCTCACCTGCCATTTTTCTTCCTGCTGCATTCATTTCATTCCTGGCTCTTGAATGCCCCGGTATGGCACTGCTCTGCTGGGCTCTCTATCTGCAGTCCTCATCTTGTTTCTCCTCTGCAACCTGTCAGCTCTTGTGCATCGTATGCTGTCCAGGCTGCTGCATGATAGTGTTCTCCATGCAACAGTTGTGCTGTGCCTTTTTGGCAACTTCCTGTGTTTTGGCAGTATTTTTATATTTTGACTTCGGTGAATCTCTGTTCTCTGCCTACCTGCATGTTGGTTACAGTGTTGTGTTCATCTGGCTCAGTTGCTGCGCTCTTCCCTCTGGGCAAACTTTCCTGATTCATAACCTCTCAGACCCAGATTATATCCAGGAGTTAATCTGGGCTGGAACTCACTTCCACCTCCTCTGACACCTTTCTCCACTGCATACTATGAAGAAGTTCCCCATTCTAAGGATGGCAGTTTCACCTCCTGCAAAATGTAGAGCATACAGTTCCACCTCCTACACTTTCCACTTTAACCGCTGGTAGTGTATTGTGCAGCATTGCATGGGTGGCCTGCTCTGGACGTGATGGAGGTATTTTAGGGTTTTGGCTGCTACCCCAGGAATTCCCGATGCTCCCTATGCTCTGCATTTCATAACCATGAGGGTGCAACCCTTCTGTCTAAGGGACTCTAAAATGATGGTCTATGGCATGAATCTTTCGCCACCTCATCCGACTGGATCTCCTGCAACTATCACTCCTCTGACTCATTTATTTCACTTGCTCAATCGGTATACCTCAGCTGCCTCGTATGTCTCGGCTGCCTCTATCTGGCCTGCTTTCGATATTTCTTTTGGGCATACCTATCATTACTCATATGCCTATTAAATGACCTGTGGCTCTCCAGCTGCATCTATCAGGTTCAAGATTGTGGTCATTATTCGTCACTTCACACCAGCTTTCCAGGATTCACTCCAATCATGGTGTCGCTCCATCATCATCCATTATCCATTTTGCTCCTACTGACCACTTGATCCGTGCGTACTCTCTGGTACCAGGCATGCCTTCTTGGCCTCAGAGTATACTTCCTCACATCGCTCAGTCACAACATTCATCATCATCATCAGTCTTCTTCAGCCTCAGTCTTTTCACAAACACATCTGGATATCCCTCACTCATCTGACCTATGCATGGATCGATTCCTTCCCACCTACTACTACAGTATACCCATCTTGGGTCCCTGCTGCATCATTGACCTCCCTCTGTCCTTTGTCCTTCATACCTCACTTTCCTGTATCAGCCTCCATGGCTTCAATCCATTATTGTACCTCATCCATTTCCTAATTTTACCTACCCTGTCCTAGCACTTTTCTAGTACCAGCCATCTTGGCTTCACTCCACTCTTAGCTTCACTGCTCATCATACATCATCCAATTTTGCTTACTTCTCATCATACCTCATCCAGTTTTGCTCCTTGATTGCTCTACCTAAGTTGCCTCTGGTTCCAGCTCTACCTTCTTGGCCTTGGAGTCTACTTCCTTTCGAGGAGCCTACTTCCTTCATACCAGTTCATTTTCAGGTTCCTTCCTGTCTCCTTCTCTTCCAATTCCATACCGGCCATCCAGAATTCACTCCACTCGTGACCTGCTATCGATAATTCTTTTTGGGCTTACCTATCATGACTCCTATACCACCTCATTGACCCACGGCCATCCTGCCGCATATATCGAGTTCATAATTCCAATCATTCACTCATCCTTACCTCAAGGTTTATCTATTTACATAGCTTACTTGAGCATTCCTATCATTGTATCCTATGCTATCTTATCAACTACAACCTCAGGGTCTAATCGTTCAGGGTCTAATCATTCACATCGCATAATCAAGCATGCCTCTTCAACCTCAGAGTCTGCTCATTCTCATCGCTCAATCAAGCCAGTATGCATTATCTTCAGTCTCCTCATCAGCACATCTGTAATCTCCTCATGAGCATATACGGATACCCCTTGCTCCTCTGATCTACTATCTCTTATCAATAACTCAAACATACCCTCCTTGGGTCCCTGCTACCTCATGTTCCTTCATTAATCTGTGCTTCTTTGGAGTTTTTCCCTATCCCATCATCATTCTCCCTACTTATATCCCTCATCTATGAACCATTCTCTTTACCGACATACGTCTTCAAATCAGACGTCATCAGCCTAGATGGAAGGTGACCTAGGCCATGGATCCCCAGAAGTTTCCTACTCAAAGGGTTTTTTTCATCTCCTCCATGCCAATGGCCATAATATTAGTTAGAGTTAGTGCTTTATTCACATTAGTTAGTTAGGTTCCGCTGTTGGATGGAGGTGGATGGTGGCCCTGGCTTTCCCCTCTCTCCTTAGGAAGTTAGCCCTTCTCTTCACAGGATTCATTTATCATCCTCACCTCTTCAAAGCTTGACATCTTTGGGTATTCTTTTTGGGCTTCTTCCTAGCCTATCTTTAGATGATGCATTCATTCCCGGCACCTGTAGGGGGGAAACCTCCTCTAAGGTTCCTTGCATTGTACCCCTACAGAGTGGTATATCCCATGGATAGAAAGATGGAAAGCCACAAAGCAAATCAAGTTACACAAGCATCATCTCATCTCATATTATCTCATCCAGTTGTGTAAGCACATCGAATGGGAGGGCTTTAAGCCCAAGGTTCGATGGGTTGAGCAACAACATCACTCCCCCATTGAGCTTAAAAGGTCACAACATCCTGGACCTCACCAGGATTCTTTTTCGTTGCCCACCATCCACCCCATATCCTCCAGTGACTCATCTCTCTTCCCCATAGGCTTCTTTCTAACCTACCTTTAGCCGTCGCATTCATTCCCGGCACATGTGGGGGGGAACCCTCCTCTAGGGTTCCTTGCGTCGTACCACTACCGGGTGGTATATCCCATGGATAGAGAGGTGGAAAGCCACAAAGCAAATCAAGTTACACAAGCTTCATCTCATATTATCTCATCCAGTTGTGTAAGCACATCGAATGGGAGTGCTTTAAGCCTGAGGTTCGATGGGCGGAGCAACAGCGTCACTCCCCCATTGAGCTTAAAAGGTCACAACATCCTGGGCCTCACCAGGATTCTTTTTCATTGCCCACCATCCACCCCATCTCCTCCAGTGACTCGACTCTCTTCCCCATAGGCTTCTTCCTAATCTACCGTTAGCCGTCGCATTCATTCCGGCACTTGTGGGGGGGAACCCTCCTCTAGGGTTCCTTTCATCATACCCCTACAGGGTGGTATATCCCATGGATAGAGAGGCGGAAAGCCACAAAGCAAATCAAGTTACAAAAGCATCATCTCATATTATCTCATCCAGTTGTGTAAGCACATTGAATCATATGAAGAAGCCAGCAGAAGAAGGCCATTTTGTCTACCTAGTCTTTTTGTATTGCATAGTCCACAACTTGATCTACTGTCTCTGCCCCCCATCCCCACTCCTCCCATCCTCCCTACTCATAATTCTTACCTTCCACCTATGCCTATCCCAGCCACTTTTGAAGCTGCTCACTGTCTTCATCGAGACTACATCTTCTGGCAGTGCATTCCAAGTGTTCACCACCCTCTACTTGAAGAAGAGCTTCAAAACCTCCCCCCTCCAGCTTAAGACTGTGCCCCCTCATGTTATGGCTGCTACTAAGCTTAAAGAGACCCTCCTGATTCACCTTATTTATCCCTTTCAAGTACTTGAAGAACCAATCACGTCCCCTCTCTCTCTCTCTTCTTTTCTCCAGGACATGTTCAGTGCCCTCAATCTCTCCTTGCATGCCTTACTCTTCTCTCCCACTGTCATTTTTGTAGCCTTCCTCTGCACCTTCTCCAGCAGATTAATGTCCTTTTTGAGGTGTTGGCACCAGTACTGAACTCCATACTCTAGATGTGGCCTTGCCAGTGACCTGTACAAGGGTAGTATAATGTCCTCTCTCCTACTACTGATCCCCCTAGCTATGCATCCCAGCATCTTGGTTGCCCTTGCTGCTTCTTTCTTGCACCACGTGGAGTGCTTTATTATTTCAACAATACAATCATATACATTTCCAAACCAAGAGACAGACAGACAGACAGATAGATCTGCCTGCCTGTCTGTCCGTCTGTCTGTCTGTCTGTCTGTCTATCTATCTATCTATCTATCTATCTATCTATCTATCTATCTATCTATCTATCTATCTATCTCTGCCTGTCTATCTATCTGTTTATCAACTGTATGTTCTTTGCAAATAAACTGTGTTAATGCAACATTTAGTGTTCAGGCTAAAGCAAAAAAATTAGGGACATGTGTTTTTTGGCTTTCCAACCCTAACCCCCCCCCAACAAAGCAAATCAGGGTACAATCTTTCTTGGGGTTGTCTACCCATTAGGTATGTATGTTTATGGAGTGTATAGAATGAGGTGAGCTTTAGGGTTGACAACCCCAAGAAAGACTGTACCCCTTATTTGTTTTAGTTTTGGGGGTGGCGTTTTAGGTTTGGAAACCCTAAACCCACATTTCCCTGCTTTTTTCACTTTAGTCTGGATCCTAAATGTTGCATTGATGATGTTTTTTGAAAGTATTTCCTTCCCTTTGAGATAGCATAATTGTATCCTTATCTGCCTGTGGAAGTGCAGGGCCCCGAGGGCCTTGAGCACCCATCCATCCATACTTTTTAAGATATTGTAATCATATCCTTAAATCTATTGTATGAATGAAAAGTCATATGAAAATTTTCATTTATGTGGAAATTTTCATATTTTTGTTCACATTAAAATTATCACATATTTTCATTTGAAATCAGTACAAATGTTTCATTTTATATAAAAATATATGAAACGTTTTGTATAAGTAAACATTTTAGTATGAAATTTTTATATGAATGACAATGTTCATATGAAACTTTCATCCCCATATGAAAATTTCATACAGCTATTTTGAAATATTTACTGATTATGCTCAATACCCTTTTTTTAATTATCTTTGAAATAAATTACTTATTCACCAAACCAGTGAAATACACATCTGTGAGCCAATCCCTTTCTACCCTGAAAATTACAGACCAAAATTCCAGCCATCTGGCACAAGACAATGAAAAAAACTGTGATTATTTTATGTTTCTTGAACTATCCTGATCTCAGAATCCGCACATATGACCGGAATGAAACTTGCCATGTCAAGACCGTGCATGCAACTATCATGCAAATCCATTTAACATTTGCAAAGATATTACAAAAATGTTAATATTAATTAACATTTTTCGTATGACATTTTTGGTCATATGAAAAGTTTTGTATGAAACATTCATCCCCATATGATCATTTCATATGGCTATTTCGAAGTGCTTACTGAGCATGCTCAGAGCCAACATTTTTATTATAGACAGTTTATGCTCCTTATCTGCCCCTAGCTGCCCCCTTCTAACCAACCCCCCAGCTCCATCACCCTGGTATCACCAGGACTTACATTGCCCGGTCGCCAGGTGTGGAGCCTGCAAGGGGTCTGTCTTCATCTGCAGTCAGAGGTGTTTTTCCTCAATTTTTCTCCCTTCCCCATTGCTGGGGCACACACACAGGACATGTGCATGTGGAGGTGTGCATGTGTCCAGAGAAGTCCTGCAGCACCCTCTCTTCCTCTGGCCCCTCAGACCCGCACTACTCTCCGGCTTCCACCTGAGGGCAGTCGTTCAGCTGGAGTGCCATTCCTCCCTCTCTGGGAGAGGAGAGCTGTCCTCTGGATGTTCAATCCTCTCCCTCCCCTGCCAACCCCCAGTGGCCTGTGCTCATTCCCAAATATGGGTCACCGGCGTGGCGTGAGGTTTGGTGTCCAGCACCTCAACCCTCAGCACCACCGGGCCGGTCTCAAAACCAACATTTTTAAAATTTAATAACTTTAAAATGGATTATTATTTGTTCATTACCCTAGTTAAATGCACAGCTGTGGCCCAAGCCCTTTCTACCCTGAATATTGCAGACCAAGACTCCAAACTGTCTGGGTGCAAAGCAATGACAAAACAACATCAAAAAACTGTGATTTTTTTTTATTGTTCTTTCACTATCCTGATTTCAGAATCCTCACATCTGACTGGAACAAAACATGGCACATCAAGAGATATACCCCTTGAAATGAGGCATACAAAATTTCTTGCAAATCTGCAGAACGGTTGAGAAAATATAACAAAAATATTCATACGAATGAAAATATTTAAAATTGTATAACCTTTTAAGGGAGTAATACTTTTTTCACCAAACCTATGAAAGGCATATCTGTGGGTCAAGCCCTTTCTACCCTGGAAACATCAGGCAAAAATTTCAAACTGTCTGGGTGCAAAGTGATGACAAAAAATAGCAAAGAAAAGTTATTTTTTTAACTTTTTTGAATCCAGACATCAGACCAGAAAAAAACTTAGTACGTCAAAAGATCAACCCCACAAGACCAGCAATGCAAAAAGTTGTGCAAATCTATTGAAGGTTGTGAAGATGCTGAAGTGCAAAATTTGGGGTTTAATATAGAAACCCCTGCTGAACTCTAAATGTAGGGGGCTACTACGCCACTATATATATATATATATATATATATTTATATATATATAGACAGATAGACAGACAGACAGACAGATGGATGTTGCGGCCACAAAGAAGGGAGGGGAAACAGAAATTACAGAAACAGATGCAAGCAAGTGAAGAAAGGGAGATGGGAGAATTGAGGGACCATTGAGGTAACCAATCCCTATGCACCACAACAAAAATTGATTGCCACTCAGACAAGCAAAAGACAGACAAGTAGAAGAAAAGGAGAGGGTAGAATAGATTCTTGCTTTTAACTGTCGATACATATCAAATCGGACAGGGTCTTATTCAACCTGTCATGTCTACTTAGACTTCTTCTGGGGATACTGCAAGATAACAGAAGACTCAAAAAAATCTTAAACCTATTATTTACATAATATTATAAAATTGGAGAGTAAATCATGTGTTTTGATTGGTTTTGATGGACTTGGTATCCAGCAATCATCTCCAAGTACTTTGACCTGAGTGGGATAAATATCCAAGGGGCAAAAAAAAAAAATAATATATTAAGGCGGATGAACTATTTTACATCAAAAGACATTAAAGATTTTAATGTTGTACTGTTTAAAGATAAAAACTTTGATTTCTAGATGCATGTATTATACAGAGGGCCATTTTATAAACAGAATACAAACATACAAACATAGGTAAGTTGCCAATAGCAAAATGTCATCCTGGTCTATCTAGACTTATCAAGACTGCAACTAGCTCCCTATTCAGCAGCTGCCCCACCCACTCACCTTCCCTTCCTTTACCCTCCACTTTGCTGTGTCCCACCCCTGCTTGAAGCATTCCACTGTGTTACATGCCACCACCTCAGCCAGTAGTGTGTTCCATTTTGCTACCACCCTGTCCATAAAGAAATGCCTCCTCACCTCCCTCCCGAATCTACCCTCCTCAAATCTCAAGTCACGGCCCCTAGTGTTTCTCCCCACCCTCCTCCTGAATAGACCCTCTGTGTCTGTTTTGATTATCTCCTTCATGTATTTGAAGGTCTCAGTCATGTCTCCCCATCCCTCCTCTCCTCCAATGTGTACATGTTTAACTCTTTTAGTCTGACCTCATATGGCAATTCCCTAAGGCCCCGAATCATCTTCATTGCCTTACGCTGCACCCCCTCCAGCAGCTGAATGTCCTTTTGTAGGCATGGGTTCCAGTACTGCACGCAGTATTCCAGGTGGGGTTTAATCAATGATCTGTATAATGGTAGAATAACCTCCCTTCTTCTTGAGGTAATGCCTCTTGCAATGCACCCCAGCATTTTGTTGGCCATTGCTGCTGTCTTTCTGCATTGCACAGAATTGTTCATTGCTCCCGTAATGAGCACCCCCAGATCCTTCTCCTCTTCTGTTACCTCCAGCTGCACCCTCCCCAGATGGTAGCTTCTACTCAGATAATTTGTTCCAAAGTGCAGTACCTTGCATTTTTTTGCATTGAACCCCAGCTGCCATCTGTCAGACCATGCCTGTAGCCTTGCCAGATCCTCCTGTAGCCCCCGCCACCTAACCTGGTCATCCACCACTGCTCCCATCTTGGTGTCATCCACAAATAGGCTGATTTTGAGGCTGATGCCCTCTGAGATGTCTACAATAAATATGCCAAATAGCACTGGGCCCAACACTGACCCCTATGGAACACCACTTGTCACTGGCTTAGGGGATGAGTATTCCCCACCTACCACCCCCTCCTCTGCTGTCTATCTTTTAGCCAGTTCTCCACCCACCCCACCAGTTTTGCTCCTGCCCCTGTGCCCCATACCTCGCTTCCAAGTCTCCCGTGGGGTACTGAATTGAAGGCCTTACTGAAGTCTAGGTACAGGATATCAGCTGTGAGGCCCCTGTCAATTTACCTAGTCACTCAGTCATTGTATTCCACCAGGCTGGTCTGGCATGACCTGCCCTTGATGAAGTCATGCTGCCTCCTGTCCTGCACCCCGTTCACCTCTAGTAGTGCCACTAGCCGCTCCTTTAGGATGGTCTCCATTAGCTTCCCCACTATGGACATTAGACTTGCTGGCCTATAGTTCTTCAGTTCATCCTTGGGTCTGCTCTTGTGGAGGGAAACCACGTGAGCCAGTCTCCAGTCCTGGGGTACACATCCTGTGTCTAGAGATGAATTAAATAATTCTGCCAAGGGTCCTGCCAGGACCTCTGCTAGCTTCTTCAGCGCTCTTGGAAGTACTCCATCTGGTCCTAGTGCTTTGTCCACCCTCAATGCCCTTAACCCCTCCAGCACCCTCCCCACTGTGATTTCTCCATCCGTCACCCCCATCTGTTTCTATCCTCCCTCCTTTTATGGACAGAGCCCGCTCCCTTTCTTTCATAAAGACTAAACAAAAGTAGTAGTTGAGCAATTCTGCCTTTTCACCCCCCCTTCCACTCATTCCCCCCCTTCTTATTTTTTGTACAAAAACAAGGAATCAAGTCTTATATCGAGCTGAGACTTGCGGCTGGGAATTAAAAGAGGCTTTAGAAACCCTGATAAATACATATTATAAAAATATTTTGGGACTTCCAAAAAGTGTACCAACTGCCCTTGTGAGGATGGAAATTGGTTAGTAAACAATCTAATATAATACAAAAGTAAGAATGATGAAATACTGGCTGAAAGCATACAAGATGAAGGAGACTAGACTCCCATGCAAATGTATACAGGAGGCAATCAGCTGTGCAAAGCAGTTTGAAACATTCCCATGCATGCAAATAGCTGAGAAAATTATAAAATATTTTGGTTTAGTCTACTGTATTGCAGATATAAATATAAAACTGCAGGAAGAAATATACAGTATAATAAAAGAAAGGATAACAGATAAACTGTATATATACACAAAGGGATATAGGACTAAGCAAAATCTATAAAATTAGCAAATGGCTTGCAACCAATAAAAGGAATAGCCTGGATGTTAGAGGAATGAGGTGTGAATGAGCTTGATACATCTAGCAGACCAGACCTGAGTTTGATTCTCACAACCTCCACTTGCATACTGTGTGACTCAGAGCAAGTCACTTAACTGCCCAGTGCTCCCAGGTCGCCCCGAAAACAGGACTTGTGCCTAGTGGGCCTTACCTGGTTACCAAAGACTAAAAAAAAAAAAAAAAATTTGGATTGGAAAGATGCTTGAATATTATAAAAGACTTGAGAAGAAGGAAGATATTCATGAAATATAGATTTGAGTATTATGATAGCTAAAGATTAAGAACAGTTTATGGCCTGGTTGGGGGAAGCAACTGTAAATGTCAGATGGGGAAAGATGACATGGTACATGTATTAATATTATGCCCACTTTATAAAAAAGAGACAGGATATTGGGTGAAATCCTGGCTACATTAGAAACAAAGCCAAAACAGATGGCTTCGCATTTACAAAGATTGAGTTCAGCAGATATATTGGAGAAGGTAGTTACGTTTTGTAAAATAACTGAATAAAAAAAGATGCACATTATTGAAAAGACAATTTACAAAACTGAGCCTTTAGACCCAAGTGCAATACAAACATGTAAGCACTTTAGTAAGAAGTTTAAAATTTTGTATATTTCTATTGTTATTTTATTATATGTCTGTTGTGTTTTTTCTCCTTTTCTCTTCTTAAGAATTGTGAATATTGTAAGAAATTGAAATGACATAAATTGTCGATCAATAAATGATGAAATGAATGTATTATGGATTTAAACTTATTACCTGTTTAATGATTTTGTATGTACTTTTTTGTCTATGCATACCATGTCTTATTCCATTTGTAAGGCACCCAGAGCCCCTGGGATTGGGCGCCATAAAAATAAAGGTTTCTTACTTACTAGACACCAGGGAAACAATATTTACAGCCAGGGAAAGTAACTGAAGGTTGAGGGTGCCACTAGACACCAGAGAAAAAATATTTGCAGCCAGGGTGAGTGATTGGAGTGTGAGGGTACCACTAGACACCAGGGAAATAATATTTATGACTGGGTCAAGTGATCAGAGGGTGGAGGTGATACTAGACACCAGGGAAATATTATTAATTATTACCAGTGGGGTAACTGATCAGAGGATGAGGGGGGCAATAGACCCCAGGGAAACAACAATTATGAGCAGTGAAGAATCGAAGAGTGGGAGGTGCCACTAGACAGCAGGTACTTTTTTTTCCTTTTCCTATGGGGACATCATAGAACTGATCATTGAACTGAGGAATAATCACATGAATTGTGGATTAATGTATTTATTCTGCAGTTTATGCATTTTATTCTGCAGTTCAGTGAAAAAATTCCACAGAAAATAATGAAAATTTGCCAAACGCTTTTGTAAGATTTCTGATTTTGTCAAAGGTGAAGGTTCGGAAAATTCTGCAAATGTTAAGAAACTTTGCAAAACTTCAGCTAAAGTGAAATTCACGGTTCTGTGTCATGAGGATGATTGCCGAAAGGTGATCATCCTTACTGTGAGTGTGCATCACCAAAATTCAATTTTGGGGATGTACATCCCCCTACGCACAGGAAAATGACACCAGGGACTTAGATTTTTAATGTTAATGCAGGGGTGGGGGGCTGTGACTCCCACATCCCCTATCCCCCCCACTAAAGGATTCTTAACTCCAGGGGGGTGCATGTTGGGGGGGTACAAATTCTGGGGCAAAAATAAGTTTCAGGCTGGGTGCACTTGGACCTGAACCCAGAACCCTTACAGCTTTAGGCTGCCACACACCCACCATGCTATGGGGCCAGCTCGACAGCCCCATGCCAACCATGCCAGGCCAACACTCCCTCCCCT
This sequence comes from Neoceratodus forsteri, assembly GCA_016271365.2. Taxonomy (NCBI): domain Eukaryota; kingdom Metazoa; phylum Chordata; order Ceratodontiformes; family Ceratodontidae; genus Neoceratodus; species Neoceratodus forsteri. The sequence continues at coordinate 51,174,264 of CM028137.1, forward strand.
CCATCACACTTGCTCCCCCCACACGCTTATACATTTAGTGACGTCCTGTCGCTATATGCATGAGACTCCCCCATCCTGTGGCCTTCCTCACACCCTGACCCTGTCTTTTCTGCGCCTCAAGTGGGTAGCCATTTTGGTATGTGCTCACTTGCGGATAGCCCACCTCACAGGAAACCAAAATTCACAACTTTTGCCCTGCCATAGTGCTTGCTTAGCTGGCATGTATTCAGTGAGTGAGCTGGCGATAGAGTGGTCACACAAAGCACTGGGAAGCATTGCCTTTTGTACTTGTGGCACTAGGTGGCATGCTGACATAAATTATGTCAGTAAGCATCAGCTCATTGACCTTTTTCATGGCACCATCGGGAAGAAAATGGATGAAAGAACAGTCCTTCTTGCAATTCCTGCACCACAATCAGGTGCCTCAAATGTCAATTAAGCCATAAAGGCATGCAAATAACCCCTAGTGTCTTGTATAGACAATGGGGTAATTTGCATGAAGATGTTTTAATATAGCAAGTGAGAACATAAGGGGTAACAGGTCTGGGATACCTTAACTGCTTTTGCTTCTTGACAGCCAATGGAAAATATAGGTACATTACTCTTTGTGGCCAGTATGAGGCTGAGGATTGTGCCGAGTGCTCCTATTTTGCATTCATTACAGCTTTGCTCTCGGAGGGTTTATTCAAACATATCTAGGGCACTCACACTGTGCTGCAGACCTGTTTTAATATTGCACATTTAGGTCATTTCACTAATCTGTGCTGCAGATAAGGACTTTGTGAGATGTAAAACAGGAGCTATGAATATGGTACCCATGAATCCTCTCCTAGAGTGGAAAAGCTATTGGCTTATAGACTGAAGAAATGTTTACTGCAAATCAACAATTCTAATATTGAGACATCCCCATACTTAAGATATTAAAACAGATCATTTTGATATATATTGTGTTTTTAAAGCTTTTTATAGGTGCCTATATTCAGATCTTGAGGCATACTGAACCAGCAAAATAGATTTTTGATCAGAAGAGATGGTACATTATTAAGCTAGAGATAGCTTAAGTATACATGGCTGTGAAGATCACTTCTTCTGGTATGAATGCATTATAATGGCATTAACCCTTCCTTAGCACTACCAGGCCAGGTGGTACTTGTGTTATGTTAACACTACCATCAAGTAATGTGACACTGAAATACAACTTGTTACATCAACCTGGAAACCACAAGTTGTCAGTATGTGAAACAATAAGAAGTACTAGAAAATGGTTATGGAAGACTGTTTAGTGGATTACTGGTCAAGTGTTGGAGAGACGAGATGTGGCATGCTACTCAGTTGCTGAACTGAGCCGAGGAAGCAGAACTACATAGCACTCATACTCTGCTAATTACAGGTATGCCATCATTGCCTCATTGTACCTGTGGCAAGTGTGTAGTCTTTCCAGACTGACTTGTTTGATTGTTTTCTGTGTGGTGGACCTCCCATGTTTCTGTGCCCTGTTAGGGAGCTTGGAGTCCAGGGCAGTGGCAGAGCCCCCTACCCCCGTGGAAGCTCAGACTGAGCCACAGGGCTTCAGGAAAGGGAAGAGTCACCCTGTTCAAAGAAGCTGGAAATTGTTGCTTGCAACCACCTGTATTTATTTTTATCTCTACTGGCACTCCAGTGAATATTTCTAACTCAGCAAATAACAGACCTTTTGTCTAACTTGGACTTTTATTGTTAGTTGATCTTACTTTTATACCCCAACTGTGATACATTTTAAAACATCAAAATACTGAACAGCACACCAGGAATTTTTCCCCACTTCATTTATTTCCTTTAAATTGATTTAAAACTGTATTTTTTAGCTTAAATTGTATTTTATTACTCAAGTCCATTTCAAGGTTAACAGGTACACTAACTGATGCAGATTGCTAGAGGATTGTTGTCCTCTTTGGCTGATCTTTGTAACAATCTATTGTACATTTCTTTCCTGAAAGATAGTTTTAAGTCAGCAGTAGTTTTTATTTTCTTTATGTTTCCTTGAAAGTTTTTTTTTAATGTTTTAAAACTAATTGCTTCTACTATTAACTGCCAATTACCAATCATAATTTCCTACATCACAGGACACTACTGTGATGTGGATAAGCGATACTTAAGATGAATGAGTGGCATCTTCCTTGCCAAAACACCATTTTTAGAAAGCAAGCCATACCTTGGATTGCAGTGGCCTTTTAAGTGGAAGCTTTTGACCCACTTGATATTTTATTCTCTGGCCAGCAGTAAAAAGGACAGATAGCTCTAATCTGCTTAACATTCTTTGGCCTTTTCTGATTTTTATCCTTCTGTGATTTCCCTCAATCTGAGGAATGACTCAGAGCAGCCGTGGAGTAAGGATAGCTTTTACTGAAGCTTTGGTGATTTGGGTGCATTGGCATCCAGGAGAGCAACTATTACAGTACCTGTGTCTCCTACCTATACAATGGGAAGTAGCACTTAGTTCATGTTTATTCTTATTCTATTTGTTTGAGATATATATATATATATATATATATATATAGGCATGTATACAATATTTGAGAGACTCATACCTACTGCACATTGACACCCTGTAACGTTTTTCTGAATTGTTAAAAGGTTCACATGACACACCTAATTTGTAGTGCCCCATTAGGAGAGCCATTAAACATAACATGACCCAGTTTGGTTCCACTGTGTTCTTTCAGTTTTATCACAAACATCTATTCACCCTTTCAAATAGGGCTCCATTTTGTGACATTGCTCCCAGTCCCAATTTAAGTATTTAAATACAGCCCTTTATAGTGCTTTCAGCTATAGGGCCCCCCCAATGGCTCAATGAAATCCCAGTGCACATTCTAAACTCCCAAATGCATCTCACAATTCAAAAATGGCCTAAGGCAACACCTTCTTACTAGGACAGTTTGTGACTGCCACTAGGACTGTAACACCCATAATGCCCACTCACCCACACTCTCCTTCCCCTTCCTTTAACCCCCACTCTTCCCTCTTGCCCTGTCCCTCTGTCTTCCTCTCCCCCTGTGCCTTTTCTACCACTGGATCAACCATAAACCAATCTACTACCACTACCTCCCAACCTCCTAGACAAAGCCACTTCTTTGGCCGCCCACTGCCTCCCTCCCCTCACCTTGACTCCTCCTTGACTCTCACACTAGGTGTCACACCTCTTTATCTCCTTCACTACACATAAACACTGTCCTTTACCCTAGTTGAATGCTCTTGATGCTGTACTATCACCATTGGTACTATGAATGACATTGTAACCTTATTGTATACTAGCTACCTACTACTCGAGTATTGTATGTAAACTGTTTGTTATTGCTGTCATTGTCACTGTTTGACGTGGAACCTTTGTAAAGGAGCTCTGAGCTCAAAGGTATGATCTGAATCCCTAAATAAATAAATTGTGCCCTAGAAACCCAACTGTTGTTAATGTGTTATCTAATTACTTCATTTTAGCCTCCCCCATGAACTCCCTATACAGAATAAAAGTTTTTGCCTTTTATTGAATCATCTTATACAGCTGTAACATTCATAACATGTAGTGTCCATCTAGTACCTCACCCTAAGCAGACTGTGCCTTTAATTTGCATGAAGTGTGGTCCAAAAGCATTATTGTGTTTGGTGACCTTCTTTTTGTTACTGACATGCTGCCAAAACCTTGCAGTTTGTTATAACTCATTTATTTAGAAAATTCCCTTTTCCCATGGCATGTTATTTTCATGTCCTTTTGTAACCCACATTACTATTGGTTCCTCCACTGGCCCAGAATGTTGAGAACCAGAACTGCATGCTGACACCTTCAGTCATCATCCCATGGCTCTTTAAAGCTGTGGAGTGGGTGATTTTGCATTCTTTTTACTGCCACCTACATCCTGGACAAGACATGTTGTCCTCCTGAAGTTTGGAGTAATGCACGTTACAAGCACTACAGTGGACTATTCTCTATGCATTCCAGCTGCTCTTTTGTTCTCCAGTGTGTCAAATGTCTTCAGATTGTAAAGGTACACATTTGCTTTTTAGGAAACACAGAGACATGTAGTCGGACCATGCCTTATGGTCCCAAGATGCTGGGTTCCGGGGTTGAAGGGTAGGGTAGGGGCAGAGAGAGTCGATTATAAAGCATTTTAAAGTTGAACAACTGCAGGTTTCCTAGATTAAATGGTTATACATATATACCTATTCTATAGACCAAGTCTCTACATGGGGATCATTCTGTGCGGCCTGGTCCCTGCAAGAGGGGGGCATTTTGTGTGATCCTATTCTCTATCAGGTGCTCCTTTAATGTTACTGCTGCTAAATAGTTTGTTCTGTACTGGGCAACAAAATGCAGTTTTGGGGAGTATATCAATTGTACATGGTTAGTGCTGAGGCTCATTTTGTATTAGGCATCATAATACCATAACTACAGTTTGGAGAGTTCTGTAATGAGAAATAAAATACATGCTGTATTGGGGGAGTAAATGAATAGGACCTGGTCTCTGCAGCTGCTCAGTTTGTATAGACCTGATCTCTTTAGGGGCATACTGTATATTGTGTGGGAGGCATCAGAACACCAGAACTACTTTTAAACTACCTGCTTATCTGCTAAATTTAAAAAGAAATCCTAGTTAATATCATATTTATTTTTGAAAAAACACTTCTGTAGAACAGAAAAATGGTCAGCACTCCAAACGTATTCACAGTACTCGTTTATTTCATCTGCAAGTGCATCAAAGCCATTTAGCAGCAGAAAGCAAATAACAGAAGCAGTAAATGAAGCATTGGGTAATTCATACATTTCTCAGATCCACAGGTGTCTATAAGACAGCAAATTGTTTAAAAAACATATTGCACCCACCGACTCAACACTGAGCACCCAAACGCCAGCACAGAACCGTTTACGTTTCAGCAATGTGTTTTGTAATCATTAGGTGTGCCATGTGCTGCATGTTAGGCCAAGAGTCTAGCATGGCACATTAAACAATTATTGAGATTCACTGCAACAGCAAAATGAGCCTAAAATGGCACAAACACCAAAAATGGATGTAAAATGACTGTAACTGATGATAACCGGATTGCAGTCACCACCAGCATCAACCCTGTTCATTGTTTTTGTGCACTTTTAGGCTCATTTGGCTGCTGTTGCAGTATATCTCAGTAACTGGGCCATGTGCTACATAGTATGCCTAAAATGGCTTCGATGGCAGTACAAGTGAAGAAAAATACATTTTTTTCCTTACTGGGATGATTGCTGTCAGAGTGTTACCCTTTGTTCTGTTTTTTTTTTCTTCATTCAGGTTTTGGAGTGCACTTTTAGGCTTACTTTGCTGTTGCAGTGAATCACATTAATTGTTTGGTGTGCCATGTGCTGCATGATAGGCCGAGGGCCTAACATGGCATATCAGAAAATTGCTGACATTCACTACAATAATCGAAGAAACCTAAAAGTGCACCCCCCTCCCAAAATGCACTGGTTGCCATATGCACCTGCAGGACCATGCTGTGGACAAAGTGAGTGACAGTACCATGAAGGGGACCATTTGACAACAGGAAGGGGCTGTATCTTCAGTTGTGGCTGTGATCTGGGGGATGGCACCATTAGTAACAGAGATAATTGTGTATATGCAAAATGACCTGGTACACTGTGATTACAGGACTTCATCAGTTTTCAGGTCCATGACTTTCCATTTGTATTGTGCCAACCTCAGAAAATCTCCTGAGCACAAACCTTGTTTGCCCATGATAACAGGGCTTTGGAATATGGACATCTGCACAAATCTGGGTTTGTGAAGAAAAACTAGGCTTTGCACATGGGCAAGCTTTTGAAGATCCAGCCCCTGAAGTAGGTTTTTCATTTCATTTTCATTTCTTAAAACACATTTTAAGATTGAAGCAACCCACTCAAGGACATAGTTCTATTAGTAGACAGTAACCCACTCCAGGGTGTGCAGTTATTAGGGATTAATCAATACCCCAAGTGCATTGTGAGGCACAAGGCTGCTGGCTGAGTGTCCTCACAACACCCAGGGTGTTGATTAATCCCCGATAACCGCACACCCCAGAGTGGGCTATTACACTTATAACAGAGGGTGTACTACAAAACAAGGAGAAAGCAAAATAAATGTTTTTGCTCCTTTTATAAAAGGCAAACAAATTATTGTATTCTGCTGCCTAGAAAAATAGTCCCCAACAAAACGGCTGTCATGCACATACAAATGTCAGAAGGAATGTGTTGCTATGCTTTCTCTGACATTTGTTGTGCATGATATGCTTACTGAGACAGTACAGTAGCTCTGAAGTGCAAAACATGGAGTTGCCTCTTGTGGTACAGACACGGTGTCTGTACCTCTACTGGCTTAGCTGCTCTATCTCTCTCTCTCTGTGTGGTTACATTAATGCATGGCAAGCAAGTAAACATTTTTCCCAGCAGTGCAGTCACACAGTCTTCCAGACTGTATTCTACCAATTAAGAAATGGCAAATAACGGGACTCAGAGCCTGCAGGTCTTGCTGGAACTCTGTTTCTCTATCCACCAGCATAAAGCTCACTTTCAGATCATGACACCGTGGGGGGATCTCTCTTCACACTGTTCCATCTGACTTTATGCCACAACTATGGGATTTACCTGTCAATCTGGCTGTGTGACAGAAAAATGACCATGGGGACCACACACTTCACTCTGGGAACAAGCTTGGGTAAGAAGCAAGACTACAAACTTTGAACACTGCAGCCACTGTTGCTGCACTGCCTGGGACTACATGGCAGGCCTCTGCTGTTGCTCACTAAGCAGGGATAGTAATGGCTGCTCCACAGACTGCAATTTTGCACTATAACAAGATCAGAACAGAAACACAGGCTGATCTCTCAGAGGGATGGTTCACCACTAGCTGTCATATATTGTGGAGTAATCAATGGTCACCTGATGGTTGTTTACCATTCATCTGTCTTTATCTACCCCATGTTATAAGTCACTAATACACTTTTGGTGTTTTGCCTTCAGCCTTGAGTATCACAAGCAGCAAGGGCATGCATTAATTCCAAACACCCCCATTCATCTCATAAAGATATAGGTTGGTTTCCATCTCTCTTATTGTAGTCTTGGGACCGGCTGGTATATGTAATAGACAGACCAGGGGAGATTCAATCCCTACTGCACTGTGTAACATAAAACATTTGTGAATATCTTAAGTCAATGTAATGTTGTGACTACAGTACAATCTTCAAAATGTTCAAAAAATGTTATACCAGATATCCATAGTATGACAATCATTTTTTGGTTAAACATTAGCAATAACTTTTGGTATGACTTAGTGAGACACTTGATATGATACTGATACTACTGTTCTGGTGTCCATGTTACTCATGTGACCTCTTGTGTCGTGTCTGTGTTACTCGCGTGACATCCTGTGGAGTCTGTTACTCATGTGAAATACTGTGGAAAAAAACCCTTGTAAATAAAGTATAATTCACTTTCTGAAAATTCAGTGATTTCTGTCTTTTCCTACCCTAGCTAAGCTCCAAGAGCACCTAGTCCTCTCCCAACTAACCTCCTTCCTCTCTGAGTCCTCCTTTTTCACCCCATTCCAATATGGCTTTCGGAAGAACCACTCTACCACCACCTCCCTTCTCAGGCACACTGACTCCATCGTCACTGGGATAGACAATGGCCACATTACCTCTACCATCTTTGTTGACCTCACTAAGGCTTTTGACACAGTCTCCCATGCCCTACTTCTTGATTCTCTTAAGACAGCTGGGTTGTCTCCACCCACTACAAACTGGTCTCAGTGGTAGAACACAATCAGTCAAGATCCATGATGCAATCTCTCTCCCCATCTCCCTATCACCACAGGAGTCCCTCAAGGCTCTGTGCTTGGTCCTAGTCTCTTCTCCATTTTCCTTAATGATTTTTGCCCTCAGTCTACTCCCCTTCCTCCTCTATCCTTATGTACGCAGATGATATTGTCTTGTTTACCTCTGACAAATGCCTTGCCAATGTTGTAACCACCTTGCAGCATGACTTCCACCAGGTTCAGCTCTGATTTACTTCACATCAGGTATTCCTGAATGCCAAGAAGACTGTCTCCATGACCTTTGGCACTAGGCAGAGACATTCTAGGCTATATCGCCTACCCTCTTTCCACACCCCGGATGGGAAAATCCTTGAAAACACCTCCTCATTTGGATACCTTGGGGTCTGGCTGGATCAGCACCTCAACTTCTCTGGCCACATTGACACCACCTTGAAAAAACTGCACCCCAAGCTTGACAATTTATACATGAACCGTAGTTGCATCTCTCCTATGGTACGGCATGAACTTGTTCAGAAGATGATAGTCCCCATCTTTGACTACTGCGATGTAGTCTATGGTGCCACATCCAGATCCTCCTTGACCAAATTGGACATTCTCTTTAACTCATTCTGACGCTTCACTCTCAGTGCCCCTTCCTGAACTCACCACTGTGACCTCTACCATGCTCTGACATTTCCCCTGCTTGCAAACAGGCATCTCTCTCACTGTGCTAAACTCACTTCTAGGTTTTGGCTTGGGGAACTCCTCCTCTACCACTCTAATTCCCTCACTTCCCCATCCCCTCCCTCTCACTCCTTCAGATCCATGGACACTCGCACCTTGCTGGTCCCCCGCCGATCGACACTTATTGGCCAGTCTGGCTTCACTCATCACTTCCCGAAACTCTGGAACTTTCTCCCCCCCAAAATATGGCACTCCTCCTCTACTCTCTCCATAGCCTCTGCCTTACATAACCATCTCTCCTCCAGCTGCTCCTGTTTTGACCCTCCATAACTAAGTGCTAAGCATAACTTGTCCTACCTTTCCCATGTCTTTCTACCTGCCTTCTCTACCACTTTCTCCTCTGTCTATTACTGCCCCCTCACCCACTCTTTCTCCCCATTCCAATTGTCATCGAAATTAGTTCTTCCCCTGGCAGGGTTCTCAACATCCTGGAGAGGTTCTAGATCTGATCCTGTCTCACTGTCTTCTATTCCAGCCCCCTTGTCCTCACCTCCCTCCTCTTTCTCCCTTCATATGTCAGCACTTAACTGCTAGCCCCCAAACTACATGCCCTTATTCCATTTCACTCCCCCATCTTGTCCCTATTTCTCTTGGCGCTGACAGAGCTGCTTCTTGGGCTCATCATAGTCCTGAGTCAAACTCTTCTTCAGGCCTTACTATGGTATTACTGATAATACTATGGCTCCACCTGCCTCTCTGATCCTCCTTCCCCCAGCTGGTTTCCAGTGACCTATCTACAATTCTTCATTTAGCACTTTAATGGTTTTATTTTGCATTGTCTACCTATGTAAATTGCAATATCATTCCAAGTGGTCGTTGTCAGTATAGCTAACTTCTGTACCTAATAATACCCTCATGTATATATCTGCAATTGTATGTGTATTCTCAGTTTTATATCTTCTTGTACCCCCTCCCCCCGAGGTCGCACTGTGAGACAAGCAACTTGTTGTTCAGTGTGCCTTCCTGGTAATACATTTCGATAAATAAATATATGATCGATCTGTACTTAAATCTTAGAACTTCCTCTAAGCATATATAAGTTCTCCTGACTTTATGGTATAATAGTAACCTTTTATCCACCCCAGGTCCTAAGAGCCAACTCTTACTATCTTTTAGGCCCCTTTGAGGGAAAAATGGTTAACACACAGAGTCGCAAGCTCAAGTCACCTCTGTTGGATGATAATTTTGAAACTGGGGAGGAGAAAGGCAGAATTGTGAAGCTAGTTAAACCCAGAGTTTCAAAGAAAAAGACATCTAAATCTCTCCCCACTCTCACCAAAGCACAGAGTGGTCCAGATAAATCACTCAGATCTCCTAGAATGGATAAATATAATCAGTCAAAAATTACACATTTTTTTAAAGAAACGGGAGTGAATTTGTAACATCAATTAACTCTCCCAAGAAAATTAATATGAGTGAGAGCAGGCTAATTGATTGCAATTCTACCCAGACCAAGATCCACACATTCTCCAAAATTATCTACCCCATTTTCAGATGGTATTTCTTTGGAGGTAGCTAGCTGTTATGTGTTTGACAGCGGCTCCTCATACATACCATTCACTGATAGGGAAGAATCCCTTTCAGACATGGAGTCACCATGTCATGAAAGAGAGGAGTCTCATAGGAAAGAGCAGTATGCTACTAATAGGACAAAAAATAATCAGACTAAAATAGAGGTTAAAAACGATCAGATGGCCTCAGTGATGCACGATCTAGACAATACCATTGTAAGACTAAAAAAGTGGGCTGAGACTTTTCAACCTACACCTGCTAATAAAACAAGCAATACCATTCAGAAACCAGCTCAATTCTCCCTTTCCTCCTTCTCACAAGTGGAATCTGACTACGCACCTACAAAAATTCTCAGCAGCTAGCACTCTTCCCGATGCCTTCAGCAACCACTGCATCATATTCTGCAGCAGGAAACATCACCCCCCCACCACTCCTAAGTATATGTGGTTCAGGCCCTTAAGGTCCCTCAACCAGCAGGCTTTACTATCCGACCTCTACCTGGCCGATTAGTCTGGAGTTTTCACCATCCTGGATATCAAAGCAGCCCTGACTGCCTTCAGCTCCACCTTCTTTGGCATCGGTAATTCTCACGCTACCCTAAAAAAGTTACAACTCCAGTGCAGGCACCTTCCCTGATCTTTCCCCATCTTGTGAAGTTCTTCAATGCTAGATACCAAGTTTCAAAAGCTTTTAAAGTCTCCTCCAATGCCTCTGACCACCAGAAATACAGATCACTAAGGAATGCATGCACTATGGCAGTGAGATCTGCTAAAGCGAGCTACTTTACTTCAAATCACACCTAGAAGCTTGTCACCCTACTCCAGCTGCCTTCTGGAAAACTCTCCACTCCCTGCTCAGCTCTCCCCAACACTCCTCCTCCCCCAGAATGCATTCCACTGATGATAGCTTTGGGACTGAGACCTCCTATATAAACCATTACTTCACTACCAGATCCTACCCAATGGGCAACCTCCTGCCCCCCTCTCCTCTCCCTGCAGACACCAATACATCCCCTTCTGCCAGGACCTTCTCAGACACCTGACTCCCAACCCCCACCCACCCTTTCCTCATGGACATACACCCTCCCTTTTCTATCTAGTCATACCTTTCCCCATTACCCCTTTAGAGGTACTCCATGCCCTCAGATCTCTGAACTCCTTCAAGCAGAGCCTGGATGGAATTAACCCCATCCTCTTGAAAATTTCTGCTCCCACCATAGTCCCCCCAATCACCCATCTCTTTGTTCTCTTTCTCTCTCTCTCTCTCTACCTGCTTCCTTCTCAAGGCCTGGAAGCTAGCCAAGGTCATCCCATTACACAAGGGGTGTCCCCTCCATCACTGGCAACTACAGGCCAATCTCACTCCTCCTTTCCTCTCTAAAATTCTCGAATCTCTCATTTCCAAAAGACTGAACTCTTTCCTCTCCTCCAAAGACATTCTGCACCTATTCCTATCTGTCTTCTGGTGCCTCCACTCTACCTTCTCCTCCCTTTTCCACCTCACCAACTATATCAACTCAGCAATGGACAAAGGTCACCTGACACTGGCCATCTTTAGTGACCTAGCCAAAGTCATTAATTCTGTTACCCACAAAATTATCTTAGAAGTTTTTTCAGCTCTAGGTCTCTTTCCAGTCTCCACTGAATGGTTCAAGGCCTACCTATTGGATAGGTCCAGTTCGTGCAGTTGGCAAAATCCAAATCCACCCTTCTCCCTTTTCTCACCAGTGTACCTCAGGGGTTGATCCTCAGCCTCACCCTTTTCTCTATCTTCATAAATAACCTCCCTTCTGCCTGCTCAACTTCCCATGTTGAAATGTATGCCAACGATACTGTGAAATTCGCATCCGGTCTCTTCCTAGACCAGATTGAACCCATCATCCAGACAGATTTTGAGAACACACTATGGTGGCTTGAAGCCAAATCACTCAAGTGCAACACAATGAAAACAGTCTCTATGGTTTTTGGTTCTGCTCAGAAACTAGCCAAACTGACATCTCCCCCCTTCCTCTACACACTCAACGGTTCCAAAATCCAGGCTGTTGAGTCCTACAAATACCTGGGCATCTGACTTGATCCCGAATTGGACTTCTCCCTCCACCTTGACTCAATCCACAACAGGCTGTACCGAAAACTAGGCATGCTGTACAGGCACAAGGCCTGCCTCTCCACCCCTATCAAGAAGGAAATAATTACTAAACTCATCCTTCCCACATTCAGTTATGCTGATATGGTATACAGCTCAGCACTGCAATCCTCCATCACCAGGCTCAACCCGCTGTTTCACACCTTCTGTTGATTCACTACAAATCTCCCCTACCACTTTCACCACTGTCTTCTCTACCACGCTGCCTCCCTTCCATCACTTGCTAACCTCTGACTTGCACATTGTGCTACCTTTATCGCTAACTTCTGGTTCAATACCCTTCCATTCTACCTCTCCTCCCTAGTAGTCCCATCCCCCAGTACCAGCTATGCTTTGCACTCCCATGACCACCACTCCTTCGCCTTGCCTGCACCGCATTCACTCACCGGCTCACTGGGAAACAAACCTTCACCCATTGGCTCCCTGCCCTATGGAACTCACTTCCCTTCTCTGTTCACAGCTTGCCAACCAAGTTATCCATCATAAATTACTTCAGGTGCCTCCCACCACCCCCATGCCAGTGTTTGCACTCTCATTAGATGCTCTACCCTACTGGCCATACCCTCTTGCCTGAACTAATCTGTCAGTACCAGCTCTTATATTTTTGGTACCCAACATAGTTACTGCATTCTTGCTTTATTTGATTATGTAAATATTCTCTCTTATGTGTCCTCATCCACTTTACTGTTTATAGCTTCTACAGTGTTAACCTCATGCATGGCTTGATTCAATGAGCAATGCACATTCATACAAATGTGTATGTAATGCCATGCCTATGTATAAGATGTACCTATCAAATACTGTCCTGGGTTATACAGTGCCATACTTATATAAGTGCTGTATGCCATACATATGTATATGCTGTAATTACTGTATATTGTCTTATATATCTCTTGTATCTTAGAATTTTGTATCCTGTTCCCTGCCTCATGTCATGCCTGGAATCAAATCTAAGCTCAGTGTGCCTTTCCCAGTTATCAACTTTTAAATAAATAAATAAATACAATTTGAGGGGTTTCAAAGAAGTAGCCTGCGAGACAGAAATAGTGTATGATAACGAGGTATTCCCTAATGAGGGAGATCTTACTCTCAGCTCTTCTCTTTCAAAGCAGATTCTAGAAATTATAAAGAATCCATATTACACAAATATTGTTATCCTGGAGAACCTCTGAGCTATGGAAGAAATGATTGAGAGTCTGAGATCAGATGTTTTCCATAAGAAAATAATGTTGGAACAGATTAAACAAGAACAGCAACAACAACTTATGTTAAATGCTCAGAAAGAGGAGAATAAAAATTCAATCCAAATGGCAAATAAAGTGCTGTAGGTAAATATACCCCCGCCATTTTCTAGAGACCTTGAGTGCACTGATATATAGTCAAATTCAGATAGAAAGTGGGATAGTAATAAAAATAAAAATAGAATTAAACAAAATCACAATCAAACACAGAATAAGAAACAAACTAAAAATAAGGAAAAGGGGGGATACTCAAACACCAAAAAGGAAGACTAATAAAGGGCCCATCAGGGGTTTTACAAGCCCTCAAAATCAAGAAAAATAAACACTTGAGAGAATAACATGGAAAAGACTGAAGGCTCTAAGTCAGGTGGTCATACTGCCATGCAAAACTATGGCCACGAGCATGACTCTCAGAGTGCACAAGCACTTTATTTCTCACCTGCAATCCAGGAAAATGAGACTGCTAGAATTTCTTTGAGAGACAACTGGGGGAGACTAAGGTTCTTTCAGTTCCTTTGTTTCAGGTAGATCGACTAGAACAAATACCAGGATCTAAACCAGAGGGAAGTACAAAATATTGTGTACACAAGTAAGAATACCTGATCAAACTTTATGGGGTATCTCCATTATATGAGGAAACTAATTCTAAGCTCACAGATTGGATAGTTAAATGTATTAATTACCGAGGGGATAAAGAAAACTATCAGATTCTGATGCATCACAAGAATGAAAATTATGTGTTAATCTACTCCAAGTCAGAGAATTATGCACATATAACCTCGCAAAAAGATTTGCAATTTAAAGAAATAGGCCTATATATGTGCCCTTCCCAACCAGTTCCCATAGTGCATGGAAAAGACAGTCATCCCATCACAGAAGGAAAAAACGGCTACCAAAACATACTGGACCCAACGCAAACCTATACAAATGGAAACCTTTCAAACTGGGAAAATAAATCTTTAACAGTTTTTAGATATAAGATATCTCAGCGAGCTACAGTAGGCAAAATTAGGGGTGAATTGGCCGCCTTTCTTCCAGAACCCTAAATGAAAATATTAGTAGGATCTCCATTGAATGGGTTAAAGTCCACAGGCATAATACAGCATACCAACAATTGAACATTATATTTAAAAATTCAAACACAGTGCACAGGATCTAAAATAAAGTGTCCAGATTTTATGACTTGGGAATTTATATTGTTTAGATAGGGGTATTAATAAACAATACATACCCTAAAAGGCTCACTTAGCTTAGAAACCCCAATTAGAGATGAATCCCCAAGATTACATAACTCAAAATGACAAAGAGACATAAAACAGGATAACCAGTACTCCACGGACCAACTTCCTATAATATTCAGGAATTTGGAAGGTCTGACATTAAAATCGGCAGATCCGGAAACAAGAAAATTTCTTATGAATTATGACATCATATGCCTTCAGGAAACATGGTACATGGAACATAATGCACCAGTGCTGGAGGAATATTCAAGTTTTATAGTCTTTGCTATAAAGATAAATAAAAGTGGATGAGCGAAAGCAGGAATTATAACTTACAGTAAAATGTCCCTCAACTTTAAAATCACTAAATTAAATTGTCCACTAACGATTATTCTCCCTTTACCATTAGATCATTGCAAACAAAGTCTCATTATAATACATGTAAAAGAGACTCCCAGACTTCATAACTGGGAAGTATACATGAAATTTATTGTGGAAATCACCAATCACTATTGCACAACAGATGTAATAATCACAGGAGATTTTAGCATATGATTGGCTCAGGAAAGTACAATGGTTAATCTACAATTGGAATACCTAACAAATAGTCACAAAATAAACCCAAGAATAAGGTATATATGACAGTCTAAAGATAACAAAATAAGCAATCAGGGCAAAAAGCTATTAGAAGCAATGGAAAACACTGAATGTTGTATATTAAATGGTAGAACTGAGGGAGACCTGGAAGGACTACCATCATTTATGAATGCAAATGGCTCATCCATTGTGGACCTTATTTGGGTAAATGCTAAAGTTGCAGAAAAGGTTATATCATTCACAGTATTAGACCATACAGAATCAACACACTCTCCAATAGAATTAAAATTAATGCAACCAATAGGACTCCTTGGACACCGGACTAATTCGTATTCTAAGGTTAACCTGGAGATATTAAATTTAAAAAGAATAAGATGGAAAACCAAAACTATTGACACCTTTAAAGAAATACTGTTTATAAGATGTCTGTATAACAAGCGTCAGGAAATTATAATAATCTCATATAACCTGACACAAATATATGGAACATTGCAAGAATTTAACAGGTATATTAGACTGCTCATAATGGAAATTGAAAAAAAAAAAAACAAGACTGGAGGGTGCAATTTGATTTAATACCATCTGTAGGCAAGTAAAAAAAAACAACAGCAACAAATAAGGCAGGTTAAGAACATCTGGATAAATTAAATCACTATAAAGTAAATAAAAGCAAGAAAAAAAATAAAAATGTACTAGAAACCCAGAAATGTAAACATCAACAAACTATTTGGTTAAAGCTCAGAAATGCAATATAGAAAAAGATTCAAAATATTTTTGAACACTAGTTAGCCAAGGATTTGGTCGACATACAACATCAATACAGGCTGCTTTATCACCAGATATATGGATCACATATTTCAAAGAACGTTACTACTCAGAACAGGAGTCTTTGAGAACATCAAACCTTAGCGTTGATGGAAATTATCCAAAGCCAATTTGCATACAGGAAAATGAGATTATAGAGGCCATGTTAGCTATTAAAAATGAAAAAGCTCCAAGCATGGATCAAATAGTTGGTGAAATATACAAATTTTTCATGGAATGGTGGCTACCATTACTACAGCATTTATACTATACAGTCACATAGGACAAGGAGCAGACACCCCACATTCCTGGATAGGTAGTTTGGTTTATCCTATATTTAAAAAAAAAGGTTCCCCACTAGATCCAATGATGTATAGGCCTATCAACCTAATAGATAATACACTAAAAATTTTCTGTAAAATACTTTTAAAATGACTACAGAGTTGGGTTGAAGATGCACACGTACTAGGCAAGCTTCAAAATGGATTCTGACCTGGAAGATCAACCATACAACATTGCTATGTCCTGGCCTTCCTCGTGTGGAAATATGTCAAATAAAGAAATCAAAAATAATACGGTTGCTTTGTCAATTTTAGATTGGCTTTTGATTCAATCAGTAGAACACTACTATGTGATAAAATGCAAGAGTACAAAGTAGATAATACTCTGATTGAAACTATTAGAGACTTGGATGCAAATAAAATACAACCAGAATGGTGATTTAACTGAAGCTATAGAGACAAACATTGAAGTTTGGCAGGGCTGTTTATTAATGCCAACATTATTTAACATCTATATTAATACTATCATTACACAATAGGACAATCCTGGCTTTCATTCTCGCTCCATTAAAGGTAAAGAAAATACATTTATTGGCATAAGCAGATGATCTTGTACTATTAGCCACTTCACTTTTAGGACTTCAGCGTAAAGTTATGCACCTTGCACAACTCTGTACAGAAAATAATCTGATTATAAATAACTCTAAAACCAACATCATAATCTTTGGACATAAACAAAGGAGGGGCATTAATGACAATCAAATATATATAGAAGAAATCAAAATATCTTTGGTAAAGTCCTACATGTACTTAGAGGTGTGCTTTGCCAAAAACCTGCCAGGAATTTACATGTGAACATAGTAAAACACAAGGCCTTAACAACTTTTAATGCATTTAAAAGGTTTGCAGCACAGGTACACAGTAGGACAGTAATGGGATTATTAAAAATATCACAAACAAAAATTCATACTAGCCTATTATATGCAGCAGAAATATGGGGATCAGATACAAATAACACTATAGAAAAAACAAACACATTATACTGCTATATATTAAGAGTACCCCAGGAAGTTCTGCTTCAATAATAAGATCCGAATCAGATCAACTCCCATTCTCAGCATTCTGTGCTGGAAAGGAAACTTGATTTTACACTAAAATTGTTTCTATTACTGGAATACAGACTGCCGAGAGATTGTCTTGAAGAAAAACTGGACTATAATCATAAAGGTTTTTGCACCCCAACAATATAAATTATTGCAGACCAGCTATTCCTCACAGGTCTAGGTGTTTTATTATATGACATTTTTTACAGACCTTATAAGGACATATCCTGCACAAATAGCAAAAATAAAAGATATTACCTCTGCAGCTGATCTTGAGATCCAAACATACAAAAATGATATCCTTAACAAAATAAAACCTTAACAACCAATCATAATATTGAATCATATCTTCTTATGTTGGTGGACCCTCACAAAAGAAGAGCACTAACAAGATTCAGAATGGAGCTATTCAGAAGTATTATCTATATTTTACTCAAAAAGACCAGGTATTCTAACAATATATTGCAAATGTAATAACAAAGCAATTGATGACTTGAAACATGTGGTGTTAATCTGTCCTATCTACAAAAAGTGCAGGAAACACTGGCTAGGACCTTTCCTCCAGAACCTCAGTCTCCCCCTGGATCAGATTCTACATGCGCTGATTTCCACAACCAATGTAATAATTTTAGAGAAATTTGTCTCCTTCTTAGATACATTGACGTTGTAATGAAATCATTATTACACTTCAAAGACTAACATATATGGATTTGTGTCAATTTCATAAACACGGGGTTTTAGGACTAGGATGTTGAAAAATTAAGTTATCACAGTGCATTATCCCAGCAACTCCAGAATGATCTATGGATCACCTTTCTCTTTATGAGATTTGAGATTACAGATATTAGAAACAAATATTTATCTCCTGTTTCTATTATTAATCTGTTTACACTCGTGGTTGTAGCATGTAGTATAATTATTACTGGCCCTAATCTAGTCAGTTAGAGAATTTGTGGTTTTGTGCACAAGACAAAGAAGGGTATTTTAGCTTATAAATGTTATCATAACTAACAGAATGATGTTTTTTAGAAAATCCTGTGAACAGTTAATTCTGTTTTAACATGATACTGATTTTGGAATATTTATTGTATAATAAATTGTAATGGCTTATTCCAATCAATAAACTTTACTTACTTACTTACTAGTAGATTGTTTCCTTCAGTATGTGAGACTAGTGCCATGTGTGGTAAAAATACCTATATCTACTTTCTTTATGTATCAAATGTCACTCCTAAAAACACATTGTCTAAAATACTTAACTTTGTATAAATATACGGTAGTATGGTGTTTTCAGCAACAACATGTTAATTCTGTCAACAAGAAATATCTTTTTTTTTCCCATTAAATCTTTATTCCAGTTTTAGTTACAGAGAATGTATCCAGGGAAAACAAGCACAATCATATGAGTACACAATCATGCATATTACAGCTAGTAAAAGGGACCCCAGATCTTATCAAACCATAGAAACATAGAAACATAGAAGTTGACGGCAGATAAGGACTGCAAGGCCCATCCAGTCTGCCCATTTCTTTTCCTGCCTTATAAATGTGCCATCGGCCTTTGCTCTGTCAGTGGCCTATTTATTCATAGTCATTTGTATTGCTCCCTTATGCCGATCCCATGCCTGTTTGAAGGCCTGCATTGTATTCATAGCCACCACTTCTTGTGGTAAGCCATTCCATGCATCCACCACCCTTTCTGTGAAAAAGAATTTCCTCACATTCCCCCTTAATCGGCCTCCCTCTAATCTCATGCTGTGTCCTCTTGTCCTGCTATTTTTCTTATATTTAAACATGTTAGACTCTTTCACCTTGTTAATGCCCTTAAGGTGTTTGAATGCCACGATCATATCACCTCTCTCCCTCCTTTGCTCAAGGGTATACATATTGAGCTCTGTTAATCTGTCCTCATATGTCTTCTGATGCAGTCCCTGCACCATTTTGGTTGCCCTTCTCTGGACTGCCTCAATTTGGTTAATGTCCTTGTGAAGGTGTGGCCTCCAATACTGCATGCAGTACTCCAGATGGGGCCTAACCAGTGTCTTGTAAAGAGGGATTACCTCCCTCTTACGACTTGTGATACCCCTACTAATACACCCTAACACCCCCTAGTCTTACCTACTGCTTTAGAGGTCTGCTTGGATGATTTCAGGTCATCAGTGATGATGATGCCCAAGTCTCTTTCTTCCTTTGTGACTGCTAGCAACTCCCCTCCCAGCCTATAGGTGGCTTCAGGGTTTCTCTTCCCTATGTGCATGATTTTGCACTTCTTTGCATTAAATCCCAGTTGCCACTCTTCTGACCATTTTGCTAGTTTATCCAGATCTCTTCTCATTCTGCCCACCCCATCTGGATCATCTACTCTGTTGCAGATCTTGGTGTCATCTGCAAACAGACAAGCCTTACCCTCTAGTCCATCTGCAAGTTCACTAATGAAGATGTTGAAGAGGACTGGCCCCAGGACTGATCCCTGAGGTAGCCCACTTGTGACTTGCATCTCTTCCGACTGTATACCATTTACCACCACTCTCTGTTTTCTGCCCGTCAACCAGTTTGCCACCCAGTTGACCAACTTCTGACCCACCCTGAGCCTACCCAGCTTATTTATCAATCTTCTATGTGGAACAGTGTCAAAAGCTTTGCTTGAAGTCAAGGTAGGCGACATCAACTGCTCCCCTTGGTCCACCACTCTGGTTACCCAGTCAAAGAAATCTTTGAGATTAGTTTGACAGGACCTTCCTTTGTAAACCCATGCTGTCTTGGATCCTGTGCCCCATGGATTCCAGGTGTTGCACTATCCTTTCCTTAAGGAGTGCCTCCATAATCTTGCCCACTACTGAGGTAAGACTGACTGGTCTGTAGTTCCCCGCCTCCTCCCTGCTACCACTCTTGTAGAGCGGGATCACATGAGCCCTTCTCCAGTCTTCTGGGATCTCTCTTGTGCTCAGAAACTCACTAAACAGTTCTGCTAATAGCTCTGCTAGTTCCACCTTTAGCTCCTTAAGTACCCTGGGATGTATGCCATCAGGTCCCATTGCCTTATCCACCCAGAGCTTAGCAAGCTCTTGTAGGACCCTTTCTTTTGTGAAGGGAGTAGTGCTCACCTCCCTCCACCCTGTGTCCATGATGCTGAGCTGTGGGCCCTGCCCTATCTTCTCTTCAATAAATACTGAGCAAAAGTATCTATTTAGGATAGATGCCTTTACAGGGTCCTCCTCCTCCTCACATGCTCCCTTTTCTCCATTAAGCTTAGCAATACCCCCTCTAGACTTTCTCCTTTCACTAATCTATCTATAGAAAGTCTTGTTACCTTCTTTTACTGTTCGTGCTAGTGTTTCCTCAGTTTGGGACTTTTCCTGCCTTACTGCCTTCCCTGCTTCCCTTAGGGCAGTTTGGTATGCTTCCCTGTCTTCATCTCCTGTGTTCCCTTATATTTCCTGAAGGCCAGCCTTTTGGCTCTGACATTTTCTGCTACTGTATTTGAGAACCAAAGTGGTTTCCTTCTTCTTTTGCACTTCCTTTTCTGTCTAACACAGTGGGATGTTGCTTCAAGTATTGCATCCTTAATGCTTGCCCCTTTGCCTGTACCCTCACCTGTATTTCTTTTTGCCGGGTTAGTTTAACTCTGTTGGCCATCTTCTCAAAGTCAGCTCCTCTGAGTCCCATATTTTTGCCTTGGAATGGGATGATTTAGATGTAGTAGCCAAATTGAACCATACCATGTGATGGTCACTGGGCCCCAGGTGACCTTCTACCTGGAGATCTGTGATCCCTTCCCTGTTAGTCAGTACTAGATCTAGGATAGCCCTGTCTCTTGTGGGTTGCTGTACCAGTTGTTTGAGGCCCTCTCCCTGCAGGGAATCCACTATGTGTCTAGTTCTGGCAGATGTTCCTGCTGGTGTTGACCAATCTGTATCTGGCATGTTGAAGTCTCCCATTATCAGAACCTCCCCTTTAGCTGTCATGTTTTGTATATCTTCTAACAGTAATGTGTCTATGTCCTCCCCCTGGTCTGGGGGCCTGTAGACAACCCCAGTTCTTATGGCTGTCCCCTTTCCTGTTTCCAGGGTGACCCACAGTTCTTCTGGCTCCTTATGTGTACTCTGAATTTCTGTAGCTTAGATATTTTCATTGACATACAGGGCCACTCCTCCCCCCCTTTTTGCACCTCGGTCTCTTCTGAACAATACATAGCCAGGTACTGAAGTCTCCCAAGTGTGGTTACTGGTAAACCATGTCTCACTAATTGCTACTATGTCCAGTTTAGCCTCTGACATTATTGCCTGCAGGTCTGGGATCTTATTTCCCAGGCTGTAAGCATTTGTGTACATGATTTTCCATTGGTCAGATTTTGGTGTGTTAGTTGTTGGTGAGGTTTGACATTACCCCTGTGCGTCGTATGGGGAGACAAACCTTATTTCTTACCTGGTGATGCAAATGAACTGCAAACATGCTGAATCCCTGTTTGACCACTAGCTGAGGGGGGAAGGGTGTTCTTCCCATTCGATGCATGGGGTGCTGCACCCCTCTCCCCATTTGCTAGTTTAAATATTCTGCAAAGATGTCAAACTTCTTCCCCAATGCACTGACTCCCTCCTTAGTCAGATGCAGTCCATCAAATTTAAAGAACTTTCACTCCCAGAACTGTTGCCAGTTCCCTACAAATCTGTGTCCTTTATCCTGGCACCAGCCCTTGAGCCACATGTTTAGCTCCCCATCTCCCCTTCTCTGACCTTCCGTCCATCTGATCCCCTCTCCCAGACTGGCAGGATCTCAGAGAAGGAGATGCCGGATGAAAATGATGATAGTTTGTCACCCTGCCTGGTCAGGTGTTCCTTGGTCTCCACAATGGACCGGCTGGTGAGATCATTAGTCCCTATGTGTACTAGAACATCAATGTTTTCTCCTGTTTTGTGAACAATTTTAGTAATGCGGCCAGTGTCTCTCCATGCTGATGTACCTGGGAGACATCTGACCATTACCCCTGGCTGGAGATGAGTATCAACTCCCCGAATCATGGAGTCTCCTATGATCAGAAGTTTTTTGGATTTCCTTTTGCTTTTTTGTTTTGTTTCCTGATTTAGGCGGTTTTGTTGTGCTAGCTCCTGTGCTGCAGTGTCCTGCTCTGCAGTGTCTTCTGCCTCTTTGTTTGATTTAAGAGATAGAGGCAGATACCTGTTTTGTAGTGTTTATATGGTTTTGGAGGTAATATGTTGGAGAGCAGAGAGGATGGGGCACCTGATTTGCCCCTCCTAACCACCTGCCAACCTCCTGGACCAACTACCCTCTGCGGTCGAGGTTTTTCTGTTGGATGCTGGGGAAATGGTGGGTGGTTCTTATAATGTATTTCCTCTTGAATATGAAATTTGAGGTGTGCAATCTCTGCCCACACTGCCCAGAGCTCATCCCCAAGATGTCCAAAGGCCCAACATGTAGGACAGTGTCCTAAATCCTGTAAGACTGTCCTTCTGAAAATTGTTCCACACTACCTGCAGTTAATGATATCCATTCCAGATAAGTTGCTGGGTTTATAATCTAGTCAGAGTAATTAGAAGGAAACAAAAGGAAAAAAAATGCAAGTAATGGTTTGATTGTGTTTTGGTTTTGTTTAACTTGTTATAACAAGTTAAATTACTAGTGCCCCTGTAAATGAGCTCACCTTGTGGATGCCCCACTGATCCACCCCTTCCTGCTCTGCCACAGGAAATGTCACAACTGTGGTACTCTATAAAAGGAGTGTAGTGTGGGGTGGTTGGGGATGGGGGTGGGTGGCTGGACCCTTCTCTTGCTGAAAAAGAAGAACCACGGATGAAAGAACAAGGAGGTAAGAGCAGAAACAATCAGTCAACAACAAATGCAGTAACCCTGAAAGCTTATCCTAATGTTAGATAAAACTGTAAAACCTGTAAAGCACCACCTGTAATAATTTCAGAAGATATACGCTGTAAGAAACACTTTGCTACAGAGAAAAAATAAAACAATGAAATGTTAGCAACAAACAGTAGCAATCCCTGTGAGTAAAAAATAAAAACACCACCACACAGTAAATCTGCTTAGCCAAAATAAGTCTTAATCCTTTTCCCTTGCTCTGGTAAGTTTCTCTACTCTGCCTTTCAAGCAGTCTTAGAAGGAAAGAGCTCAGGGGAAGCTAGGTGCCTTGGCCAGCAAACCAAGTCTTCTTAGGGAGTTTGTTTTGAAGGACGGCTATCATCCTTTCAACCCTCAAGCTGGCAAGTAGTTCCTCCAGCCATTCAGTATAACTGATCATGACAGAGTCTTTCCAGTGTCTAAGAACAATCTTTTTAAGGGTGTCCAAGATTAGAGCCATATGGAACTTCCTATTCCTGACTGAAATACAAGATACATCCCCCAACAGGCATATTTCTGGAATGAAAAGGTCCTCCAGGCCCAGTAATGGATCCACTCTATTTTTAATGGCTGTCCAAAGCGGGATTATCTTCGGGCAGTTCCAGAAAATGTGCATCAGATCCCCATCCCCTAAATGACACCTATTACATATAGGATCCACCACCATTTTTAAACTCACTAGTTTCTGTGGAGAGTAGTAAATGTTATGGAGAATTTTAAACTGTATCAGTCTCAGCCGGTCCTGCAGGATAAATTTGTGGCAGTTTTGCCAAAGGGCAGTCCAATTAAGTTCCTCCTTGGGGAACACCGAGGCCCAATAGAAGCACAGAGCCAGATTCTGAGAATAGGCCCAGTTAAATAGTAGGTTGTATACCTTGGAGACCGCGTGCAAAAGGCCTACCAGAGGCCCCAGGGTCTCATAAAATTCTACTCTCGGGATCTGAATTGGCCTCATGCCCATCCTGCTAAGTAAAAGGTGCCGAAGCTGATACACTTTGAAAATCACCGTGGTGGGCAATTTAAATTTATGCAGAATCTCCAACGAGGAAAGCACCTTTCCATTGGCTGTGAGAAGATCTTTTAAACAACACTCATCAGGCAGGGCCAACCAAGTGGGACTAAGAGGCTTATTATCAATTAAGGAAACACGGGTTGGCCCTGATAGGTTGTGACCAATCCCTGAGATGATCATATTTTAAAAAGCTGCAAAGCTGCGTGTGGATCCTCACAGAGATCCCTATCGGGGATTTTCTAAGGGGGGGGAGAAATTTCGGGCTAAGATAGAGCAAGGCCTCCGGTGCGAGACCATGTTTCTTAATGAGAGCTAACTCAGTTTGTATCCACAAAGGTACATACGATGACTGAGTTGGGAAATCCATACCCTGTACCCACCTAAGATACTCATTAACATGACCCGCCCAGAAATAAAGAGAAAAATGTGGCAGCCTTAACCCCCCCAATGGTTTTGGCGCAGCCAACTTATGGTAGGCCATCCTAGCTTTTTTGTATCCCCACACGAAATTGGCTATAAGCCCATGGAGTTTTTTGAACCATGACAGTGGTAACCAAATATTTAACATACTAAGGGGATAAAACAACCGGGGGAATACATTCATCTTAACTAAGTTTATCCTTCCCCATAAGGAAAGTGGAAGCTGCGCCCATCTTTTCAAATCTAAATCAATGGTATGCACCAGGGAGTCCAGATTTAACTGGCGTACTCGTGTCATGCTCCTCATCAGGGTGAGACCCAAGTATTTAATGGAATCAGACTTCCAAGCTAAGCCTAACTCGGTAATCTCTTGTTTAAAAAGATTTTTACTGAGGGGGTATACCACAGATTTGTCTAGATTTAGTTTGTAATTGGCCAAATAACTATATTCCCGAATAGTTTCCAATAAAGCTGGGATGGATACACTCGGCCTAGAGATATGTACCAAGAGATCGTCTGCATATGCTGTTACTTTGATAACGTTGTCCAGAATTTTAATGCCGCTTATTTCTTGGTTACGCACTATACTTCTAATGAGGGGCTCCAAATACAAATTAAAGAGAAGGGGGGATAGAGGGCATCCTTGCCTGGTACCCACATGCAGGGCAAAGGGATCTGAGGTAGCCCCATTGCAGGTAACCCTGGCTGTGGAATTTGAATAAAGGGAACCTACTCACTTTAAGAACACCTCTGGGAATCCAAACTTTCCCATTGTGGTTAATAGGAATCCCCAGTGGACCCTATCAAAGGCCTTCTCAGTGTCCAAAGAGACCAGGGCCATGGTAGAACTGCTCTCTTTGGACACCGAGAAGACATGAGCCAACGTCCTGAGGTGATCAGTAGCAGATCTGTCCCTCATAAAACCGACCTGTTCTGCTCCGATAGGTTTGGGTAACACCCTATTTATTCGATCCACTAATAACTTCACCAGGATTTTAATATCATAATTAAGCAAGGAAATAGGCCTATAACTAGCTGGGTGTTCGTGGGGTTTGTCTGGTTTTGGGATTAGAACTATGAGTGCCTCAAAAAGTGACTGGTACAACGTCTGGCAGCTGAGAATATACTGGAATAACATAAGCAATAATGGGGATAATTGCTTAGAAAATTTTTTATAAAAATTGGACGAGAATCCGTTCAGGCCTGGTGTTTTATCTAACGGGAGACCCTGAATGACCAACTCAATCTCATCTTGGGTAATATCAGCAGTCAACTGTGCCCGTTGGGATTCTACCAGTGAGGGAAGCTCCAGATCCTCAAAAAAGGCGAGTATCTCCTTTTCGGTGGGGGGGGGGTCGCCATTGCACCATACAGGGATTCAAAATAGTTTCTGAATTCCTGTGCTATCTCCCCGGGGGTGGTCTTAATTTGGCCATCCTCCCTGGATTGAATCCCAGAAATTATTCGAGAGGATTCTAACTGTTTGATACGTCTCGCCAGGAGCCTACCCGCCTTTTCCCCATGATCCAGGTAGTTAGCTTTAGTTTTAATTAGTGCTAGCTCAGCTTGCTGCCCTAGCAGGTTTAGGTACAAATCTCTCAACTTAACTAGCTCCAGTTTATCTTTCTCCGAGGACGGGGGGAACATGTTGGCCTCCCTGAATCTTATCCGGGCCAGTAAATCTGACATAACTCGCTCCTTTTCTCTTTTGTTTTTAACTGCCTGCCCAATTAAAATGCCCCTCATGAAGGCCTTGAATGCCCCCCAGACCATGTCTGGCCGGATATTATCTCTCAAGTTATTGGCTATAAATTCCTCTATTTGTGTCAAAATATATTTAACTGTATTGGGGTTCCTCAAGATCTGGTTGTTTATCTTCCACCTACTATCCCTCTTGGGCAGAGATGAGAAGGAAATAGAGACCGACACTGCAGCATGGTCTGAGGGAGGTCCAGCCACAATTGCCGCGTCCATCACCCCTGGAAGGATAGTTCGGGAAAGCAATATATAATCAATGCGGGATGCTGTACCATGAACTTGAGAAGTAAAAGTATAATCCTGAGACTTTGGATGGACAACCCTCCACACATCAGATAAGCCGAGCTGGTCCAGTAAATCCCTCAAGGCCCACTGGGCTGGAGAGAGAGCCAGATTAGAGGGTTTGGACCTGTCCATTAAGGGGTCTAAAACCAGGTTAAGGTCTCCCCCAGGATCGTGGGGACCTGAACGAAGGGCGTTAGCACCTCCAACAATTTTACAAAGAAATCCTGCGTGTCAGTACTGGGGCCATAAACAGATCCTACCAAGATCTCTGTGTTTTGCAATTTCCCTTTGACAAGGACGTATCTACCCTCATTGTCCTGAATGACCTGAAGGGGGTAAAGGGAACAGATCTATGCACTAGCACCATAACACCTCTACTCTGCATGTTGCCTTGTGAGGAGAAGACCATCCCCATTTGCAAACGTCTCATACTATTGCTCTCCGTATGGAGTAAGTGTGTCTCTTGTAAAACACTATATCTGCTTTTACCACATCTACATGCTTCAGGATTCGGTACTGTTTGGATTTCTGTTGTGCTCCTTTGACATTCCAGCTTAGAAATTTAATAACCTTATGTGATGCCATGATCCTTAGTATTAACCTGGTACAATGATCTGCTCAGCCCTGTCTGGTATGCCCAATTTCCAATCCTAAAGTCTTGTGCTCCCCCCCTTCTCCTCAACCAAATAAAGCCTGCAAGTAAATGCCCATCCAATAACCTCTGTACCCCCGTCCAACCCTCCCCTCCCCAGCCCACCCATGTTGTCGCAGTCCATGATAACAGCTCGCATCACTGTGTCCCCTCCCGCCTGCCACCCCCATTCCCCAAAACCAGAGTATTGCATGCCCTTCACTTCCTAAACTCTAAATAAAGTACCAGTAATCCCTTGACAACTAACATAGAACTATTACTGGAGGGCACTGGACATAAAATTCAAAACCCAGACCAGGGCCCTCCTAACTAACATCTAGCTGGACTCAGGTTTGTATCCCTAGGGCACTCCCAAGAGGCAACACTCAGCCCCTTTGATATCAGCCCATAAGCCCCAATAATACCTTAGGGTAACATAAGCCTCAAGAGCAACTTTGCTCCACTACTGATAATGTAATTTTAACCAGAAAGGGTATGGAAACACCCATCCAGTGTTTTCAACATCCAGACATACCCACGGTAAATTAAAATAAAAGGTGTGCCCAAACTCGTGGTTCCGGCGCCCTCAGACTACAAAACCCCAGTAGTGCAGCGACAAATTAGTGGAGGGCTCCATATACCACTAGCTCCCTAAACGCTGCAAGCCCCACCCCCAAGAACATTGATTACAACCATCCTCTTGTTTTTATATCTATCCAAGTGATGCCCTAGAGCTAGGTACCAAGTAACCAGTTTTAAGTCACTGGAACACTCCTCCAGGGCAAAGTCCAGATCAGCAATAACCAGAGTTCACATAACGCCACCATACACACAGATCTCAGGTATCCGAAGGGACCATCGAGAGATTCAGTTCACCCCCTGGCACTCCCTTAATAACTTTGCCCCGGGTGACTCAGGACTAGGTCGCACATCTTTTCGTTAAAGCAAAAGGTGAAAATTCAAAAACTTTTAACCAACAATAAGAAAGGGTTCATCATGGGAGGAACCAAACCCTCACTTGGGCTTAAATAGGGTGGGTAGTGCTAGTTGAAGCGCAGCAGAGGCCGTTTCTGAGTCCTCATACATCTTCCAAGAGTCGGCAATGTAGATGTGTAATTTGGCCTGGTACACCATTTTAAACTTGATACCCACCGCAATTAGCTTGGAGACAAGCGGATGAAAGGATGCTCTCCGTTGCCAAACCGAAAGCGGTAGGTCTTGAGCCACTCTTAGATTTGTGCCTTTCCATTGCAGAACTTTAGCCTCCTTTACCTTCTGCAGAAAGATCTGACTCTCTTGGTAGTTTAAAAATTTGGCCATGAAGATACGAGGGGGAGCTCCTTGTGGTGGCATAGGTCGGAGGGCACGATGCGCACTTTCGATATTGTAGCAGGGGCCAGAGGGCGAGGGGCCTGCTACTTTCTCGACAAACTTCTGGAAGAACTTCACTGGGTCACCTCCTTCCTCCTTTTCAGGTAGGCCAATCAGGACAACATTATTTTGCCGACTTCTGCCCTCGAGGTCTTCCACCTTTGAGTCCAGGCTTGAAATACGATGGTTTATGTGCGCAATCATGGGGTCGATCTTATCGGCACGATTCTCCAGAGATCTTACCCGCGCTTCATTGTCTGAAATTTTCCTTGCTAGGTCGTCTAAGGTAGAGGTAATATTCTTAATTTCAGATGCCATTTCTGCCATTTCCGCCTTAAATGGATGAAATTCCTCCAGGAATCTTGCCGCGGTTAGCGGTTCCTCTCCTCCAGTACCAGGGCTACAGGACTGGGAAGGCTGTTGCGGTGAGGCCCGTGATTTCTTCGGGACCTTCTCTGGGGTTGCTGGTGGGGTATGTTTAGGGGGTGCTTTTGGCATTTCTGCTTCCATCAGTGTCCCAGTCAGATGCACCGTTATATCCAGGCAGCAATTAGTCCGGTTTTGAGTGCGGATTCACAACTGATAAGTACTAAATACCGGATTTGGACAGGAGTTAGGCAGAGCTCTCTGACAGTGCAGCTAGCAAGAGCACTGCATCACGTGACTCCCCGTCAACACGAAATATCTTAAGAATGATTCCATGTTGTGCAAAAAGCTGAATAGGAATCATGAAGTAGCTAAGGGAACATCAACACATAGAGTCATTTGGGACAAAACAAACAAAAAATAGCTGTAGCAGCTTGATTTTGCAGGATGCATCTCATCAGCTTTGAAACACATGAAGCACTAACCTCATTAATAGCTCCATTCCATCTGATGGCTGTCTCATTAATGGTGATCTCTGCCCCTGCTGGAGCCCGAGAGTCAATGCTGCCAACTTTCACACATTTGATGGTACCAGCCCTTGATATTTGCTGGTTTAAAATGTCAAACTCAACTGGTGGGTCACCATTGACATCAAAAAACACCTCTTCACCAGCTTTGGTTCTAAAATTGACATTTCTCACATAATGGAGGATCTAATGAATTGAAGAAAAAAGTGATATTATTCTAAAAAAATCCATGTTATTTACATAGTATATTAAGACAGATTAAATGACAGAAAAGTGTAGTGGACATAAAATAATGACATAAATGGAGAGCTAACAGGCTCATAAGCTATGAGCATAAATGTTAAATGGATTTATGAGTGTTTCAACCCCTAAGAGGGCATTATTGCATGAGTACACTGCATGTTTCTATTGTTTGTTTTATATAATATACTTGGTTAGTTAAAAAATGGCTTTATTTGAACTTTTTGATATGGGTCTGACAGCTTTCCAAGAATGTAGTAGTTGTCCATACCAATTTGGAGGGGAAGAGCATGGCAAATACATAATTCTTTATGACCGACTACAAGGGAGCCATGATGAGTTAGGCATTTGAATTTGCAGATCACATTATTGTAAAGCAATTTAACATGACTGCCATCAGCATCTGTACTCTGGAAGGGCTCCTGGTTTTCTCTCTGTTTGGAAACAATGGTAATACAAGTTTTTGAAATCTGTATTTAAAATTTAAAAGTTTTAATTTATTTTAGAATGTTGCTTCTAAAATGTAGTTATGTGAACCCAAACCATTGCAAATGTCATTTTAAGGGAGTATACTGCTTGCAGAGTATGTTTTTTGTACAATGAGCTGAAACAGATTGAGAAGGTTTTTTTTTTGGTTAGGATAACCTGTTGCTTGTACAGTGTGCTTTTAATGAAGTAAACCCAGACTGTATGGAAAGCCATGTTTATGAAAGACTGCCCATACAGAAAAAGGAGGATACATTTTCAGTTGTTTTATTCTCAAAGCCCCATCATTTCCCAGTAATTGTACCATTCAACCATTCATTTTCCATTTTTTATCTTTACTGTCCATGTTTTGCTTCCAATATCCCTTCATATACCTTTCAAATGGCCCATCATTTTGAGCAGTTTATCCTGAACCATTCAATTTCCATTTTGTATAATTTATTTTACATTTTTATCTTTCATTGTCAAAATTGCTCCCAATATCCTTTCAAATACCCATGAAATCTCATCTACTGGAGAGTTAATTTTATTCAGAACCTTTATTTTAATTTTTTTTGGCTGTTCAGTTTTTCTCTTACTGCTGTGAGTTGTTTACTGTTAAAACATGAACAGTATGGTTCTGATTTTATTTTAGTGGTTTATTATAAGAAAAAAATGTTTCATGGTGTGCTGAAGAACTCCCTGACAAGTCGTGATAACATGGTGCCTCAGCCTCCCTCCTGTCCCCAGGCAATCAGCCACTGGGACCCCGGCCCAGAACATTACCTTCCGTTAACAACACTGAATACAACTGTGGAGGAAAAAACTTTAACTGGGAAAGTTACACTGAGCTCAATCACTGCCAGGTGCAACCCGGGAGGGTGAACGTAAGGTAGAAAGACAAGACGGTCAGCAAATTAACAGGATGCACAAGTGAAAAGATACCCTTTTCTCAATTAGGATTGCCACCTATCCATTTTTTAAATGGATGATTTGGTTTTCAGGGGCCTCCTCCAGCTCTCCAGTTTTCCCAGTTTACTCTTTGTTTTTTGCACTTAGAGCCAGCCACCAAGCAGGAACAAGAATAAACTATCAGTTTAAACCATGATTGTGATTTCTATTCCGAACCACACTTACTGCTAGCCACAAACACCACACCAGGGGATGCCAGCATTTTCCACAGACATTGTGTGCAGCCTTACATAAAATTAATATACTTGAGTACACTACAGATATACATTTAGTAAACTCAAGTAGTTATCCTATACTTTTGTTACACATATGGAAAGTATACAAATGCCATTGTATACTTGAATACACTAAAATATACTTGTAGTTAACTCAAATACTTATGTTTTGATAACAAATACTGTACATCTGATATACTTATACAGCATATACTACCACCTTAGTATACTTTTAAGTATATTTTGAATAAAATAATATACTTACTATAAGTATACTAGCATCTTTTAAACATGAAAAGAAATTTTAAAGCTTTACAAATGGTACAGGGTAGGATTCACAAAGCAGATGTGCTGGGCACAAATGAAATGCTCCAGCACAAACAGGATGCGTCTACTAAAAGCTGAGCAATTCACAAAGGGATGTGCCATTGGATTCCCCTTTGCGTAACTCTACTGTGAATTGCATATGATGCACATGGTGCAAGGTGAGATGCCCCTGCACATTTGTGATGTGCAAAACCACCCAGGGGAGCAGAACAGTGAATAAGGAGCAACCCAGCAGGGAATGGGGGCGCAATAGGGGGATGATGCAGTGTGACAAAGGAGATAGGAACACATGCCCAAAGGGACAAGCCAGAGTGTCCAGGGGCCAACAGTGGCCTCAGCAGATGAACTGCACAGACAGGGCATACAGAACAACACCCATTACCACATGACACAACCCACACAGGACCATGACAGGCACACAAGACAGGCACACTGTCACCTGCAAGGTGCCACATACTTGCAAGGGACACCATGCAGATTGGTGGTGTCCAAAGGACAACACCACCACAGGGATCCAGGGATGTGTGGGTGTATGAAGCCACACAGGGCTACACCAATGCATAGGCTGGATGGCACACAGGGATACCACTGTGCCACAAAGGCATGTCATACCCCCAACCACTGTAGACTGCATGCAGGTCTGATGACTGACAGTGCATCAGCACAACATATGCATGCCACTGGTATCACATACAGACCAGAGGCATAGACACGTGCAGCAGGACAGCAGGCCCACCCACAAGCCACAGGCAACATGGTGGGCACACAGTGGGTGGGACATGGTGGGGGGCAAGCGGTAGCTGCCTGTACAAACACATGTGCAGATAGGAGTATGGCAGCAAGGGGACAGAGGACAGCTGCAGACAACATCCAAACCCAAGAACATGGTACAGTGAAGGACCACAGACAACAGGTTAGATAAACAACAGTTTAATAAAAGCACAACAACAAGAAAAACAACAGCAACAACTATGTACAAGAACAATGCAAACAGGGAAGGGGAATGTGGGAGTATATACAACAACATCAACTGGGGAAAGCAGGGGAGGAAAGTGGCAGTGGGAAGGGGTATGGGGATAGATAGGGACACCGACGCAAAGTAGGGAGGGATAACAACAGAACAAAAGTCCAAATTCACACCATGGAGCATGCCAGGGGATGGCACACATGTCTCTGGCCCCGTGCAGTGAGGAGATGAATAACATCTAACAGTGTTCTCAGTAGACGTCCCTGCCTCCAGAACAGTGACCTCAAGGAATTACGGAGTGCATGACGCACTTGCAGTCCCATGTCCTGTGCTGCCTCCTGCCATCGTCAGTCATGGCCAGGACCACCAGCATGCACATCCTGGGGACCTAGAGTGGGGAACACAGAGAATAGATACCCATGTACAAAACATCACCCTCACCCCGCTGTGCATAGGCTGGAGGCATCCACAATGGAAATGGCCCAGATCCCACCAGGCACATGGCACAAAGCACTAGGCAGGCACAGGATGCCACACTGATTGTGCGCAGGAGCCAAGTGGGCACATGTCCCATGTGTACAGACAGTGACTTGTGCAGGGGGCATAAGAGCAAGCTGCATGCAACACGTGCATAAGGCAGTGGCCTGCACAAGTGTGTAGGCCCCATCAGGACACCAATGGGGCACCCCATGTGGCCACAGTGCACATGGCATGCACACATGGTGGTTGCTGATGCAGAGACCATGTGCACCATGACACAGGCACATGCTGCACCAAACATACCAATGGGCCAGCATTACTAGTGACACATGGACAGGCACAGTGTGCCAGCAGCACCCACCTGAGCAGACACCCACCCCACAGACAGTGCATGCACAAAAGGAGCACTTACCTGCACCAGCACGGCCATCACCCTGTGCACCTTCAGTGGCCCTCTGCTAGCACAGCTCATCGGCCTCTGTGGCCTGCCATCTGTCTTCCAGCCCTGAAGTAAACACAAAAGCAGAAAATGACATGAGGAGATACAACATTTGACAGTCCCCCCACACACACACCGGTGTGGGCATGCAGTGAAGGTATCAAGAAACAGTGCACCAGTGTTGAATGGCCCGGCAGTGTGCAGCAGTGCACAGCACCCTGGCCTGTGTCCCCCAAGTGTGCAGCCATTGGCATGCAATGCAAATGGTAGTCCCACGCCATGCATGGCTCAGTGACCCCGCCCCATCCGCACACCAAAGCAGAGAGGCCTACTCCATGTGACATGTGGTAGATGGCACCACAGTGCTAGTGCAGCCATGCCCAAGTGTGTGTGTGTACCCCTGTGAGTGTACTGGCATGTGGTGCAGCTGTCCCAACCCCCATATGCACATCCTGCAAATGTAAGAGTGTGACATACCAGGTCGGGGCACTGCACCCCTGTGTGCATGCTCCCATAAGTGATCCAGGTGCACCCTATCCCTGAGGTGCAGGTCACCATACCTGTGCCTGCACTGCTCTCCTATGCGAGGTACACCTGTGCGGCCCACCAGCTGGTCGGCAATCCTGGCCCATACAGCTGACCTGGGCCCCTGTAGGTCCTCCTGGCCATACAGCTGGCCCTCCACCCACATCACTAAAGCCACAAGGTGGAGCAGCTCAACCTCGGACCAGTTCATAGCCCTGGGGCCTTCTCTCTGGGCACATGGCATGGCTACAGCTCAGTCTGCACAGCAAGTGGGTCCTGTGAGGTCTGTGCTACTAAATGGTCTAATCGCACCACATGCACCACTAGGCCACATGCAAGTCACCACCCAGAGCGCACTGACGCATGACTGGTACCAATGGCTCTGATGCACGCATGCGCAATGACATGGCGGGAAAACGGGGTCAAGGGTAATGGCCGGGTCGCACATGCACACAATGGACAAATCCACCGTGTTGTGTATGTCTTGCATTGATGCATGGGTCAATGGTGATGCGCAGTAGCCCACAGGTGTGCAAAGGTAGTTGTTGCCCAATCAAGGCACAACTAGGATCAGGAAGCACAGCGGGCATCGAGTACATGTATGTGCATGCACATAGAGATGTCTCTGCATGCCATGCACAAGCTACATGTTGGCAATGCGACTGTCATGCTAATTGCACAGCTGCAGTAATGTGCCTTTGGATTTGTGCTGGATTCAGGGGCATGCCCCGAACACACTGCGCATGCATGGACAATGCGCCATGTGGAGATGCGCCCAACATAGCAGATGCACCCAGCTGATTGGGATGAGATGAGGGCAATTATGCAATTCACAGAGTTTGCTCCCAATTCAGCTCATTACTGAATTCAGAGGCATGTCATCTGTTTAGCGTCTCATTATAACTGCCCCAAACCTCATTCGCATGCCCTGAGCCGTAAATGCTCCTAACTCAGCCCACACTGAGCATAGGTGACTGAGAGGTATGACAGCCTTGAAGGTAAGTTCTGTTTACATTTCCTGTGCCATTGTAGCTGCTGCAAATGACAGTATGGGCTGTGGACAGCCTGGTAATGTCCAGACATGTGCAGGGACACCAGACATACCCCAGTGTGTGCCACACACTGTACCACAGCCCACCCTAGGTAAGGCTGGGGGGGATGGTGGAGGGTGATGTGACTGCACAAACATTGATGGTTGCAGAGTATGGTTGTAGTCCATGCCAACTGCCTGTGTACCATGCCATGCAACACCTGTGGCATGTCCAGGGACGTGCATCTGTCTGTGGCATTGCACCTGTACAG
This sequence comes from Neoceratodus forsteri, assembly GCA_016271365.2. NCBI lineage: Eukaryota > Metazoa > Chordata > Ceratodontiformes > Ceratodontidae > Neoceratodus > Neoceratodus forsteri. The sequence goes on from CM028137.1 coordinate 51,209,871, forward strand.
GGCAGTCACAGCACAGACATCCCTGACAGACCGTGATACTGTCCCCAACATGCTGTGCAGGCAGGTCATTGTTAGGCAGGCAGTGTGCTAGTACATAGTGGCCACTGTATGGCAGTACAGGCCACTCATGGCCCTGCATATGCATGTCTAATGTCTGTGTCTTCTATCCCACAGTAGCCATCATGTCTGGAGGAGACAGTGCCACTGATTGCAGATGGCCTAACTTCACGAACAATGAGGAGAGAGCCCTCATAGAGGCGTACAACCTGTGCAGTGATGTCCTGTCTGGCAGGGGTGGTAGCCGTGCACTTCAGGATGAGGGCTGGGAGGCAGTGGCACACCACGTTAATGCGGTGGGGAAGTACAACTGGACCACACAGGAGTGAAGAAAACACCTAAACAATGAGAAGAGGAGGGCCAAGGAGAAGGTGGCTCACATTGAGGCCTCTCTGAGCAGGACAGGGGGTGGTCAGCAGTTGGTGGTGCATCTCGCCCCAAATGAGGAGCTGCTCATGGCCAGCATTGCCCATTCAACTATGCAGGGTGTCCCTGGAGGAGGGTTCCAGATTGGTGGAAGCCCATTGCAGCACTGTGATTATACATGCCCCTGACACGTGTCAGGCCATGTGTGAGTATCATGGTTGCCATGACATCCCCGCTGAGTGCTACGGGCAGCATGTGTGCCTGTGTGCAATGCCATGGGTGGTCAGGGCCCATCCATGGCTCATGCTGTGCACTGCTGTGTCTGCCAGGCCATGATCGGGGGGTCACATGTGTGGTTGTGATGTCCATCAGACCAGTGGTGTCGTCCTACCATTGGATGGGCATGGTGTAGCACTGTCCCACATGGTGCCATATGGGCGTGTGCAGGCACTGGACAACTCCATTCACTGCTGCTGCATGGCTGCAGCAGTGGAACAGGCATTGCCTGTCCATTCCAGGGACTGTCATGCACAACCATGCACACCACTATGATACACTGTACTTGTATGTCTGTCACTATTGTTTCCCTTTATTGTGACCATGTTTCCATTCTTTCTTTGGTGTCTCCATCATGCCTCACAGGTGCTGCTGTGTCCACGGATGCACAGGATGCCTTAGTAGGTGATGATGCAGGCCCATTCCACAGGGCTGTGGGCATGATGGAGGATGGTGCCATCCCTGGCCCATCCAACACAACAGTGTCTCCAGTTGCATCACCAGTGGTGACAAGCCAATCAAACCCATCAGCTAGTGGTGCCACTGCTGGCGGGCATGACACCTATTGGCTGGAGGGTTTCCTGGGTTTGGCTGATGATGACCCAGGGGCTGTGGTGGACATTGCTGATGCCCTGCTGGTGCTGGCATCTGGCACACAGGGGGAATACAGCAAGGCCCCTGATGATCCAGATGCCACACAGATACCTGGGGACATGGTCAACAGTGGTGCACGCAACACACAGGTGCCTGCACAGGTGGCACCTGCCACCATTGGTGACCCTGCTGCCCACAGCTCACCTACAGAGCCCATACAGCCCCCTACGGTGGTGGGTGCTGTGCCCTCTGCACCTGGTCCTGCTGTGGAAGCAGGGTCAGTCAGCGCTACACGGCCGGGTGCTCTGGGTCACAAGCAGGCAGCGTTGGACCATGATTCCACCATACCTGGATGTGATGGGGTTGTCCATGCCCATTTCTCACCCATGCCCCAGCCTGCTGGGGTGCGCCCACCACCCATGGATGCTCTGCAGCAGGCTGGCACACCGCCTAGCCTTTGGCACCATCACTGTGAGATTGAGGGCTATGCTTGCCTCCAGCAGGACACCGGCAGGGCAGGCATCCCTACGGGCAGAATTCAGGAGCCTTCAGATGCTGTTGGCCCTTGAGTATGAGTCGGTGGTCACATGGCATGCCCAGATGTTGGCAGAGGCATGCCTACTGTGGGTGGGCATGACCGCAGCTCTGGAGTGGATTGCAACAGCCACTGAGGCCACATGTGCTTTTGGTGTATGACGTTGCTGCCAGGCCTCCAATCATACACCAGGGTGCCTCACACATGCCCAGGCAGCAGTGTCAGGTGGACTCATTGCTGCTGATGCCATTGCCACAACTCACCATGCCCAGCATCCCCGGACATGACATGGCTCACAGGACCTACTCCCCAGTGAGCACCCATTCATGGTCTCACTGCAGTACCCCTACAGGGGTGATGGCAACACCCCCAGTGGCTGGTGGTGCTGAGACATCATCCACCAGTCATGGGTGAGGCTGCCCATGTATCCATGGTGGCCGTGGTGCCTCCCTGTGATGTCCAGGTCACCATTCCAACAGTCACTGCACCTGCTACCTGTGTGTCCCACTTGCCTGGCTAACACTGCCTGGTGTGGTTTGGGTGGCATACGCCTGCCCCAGTGCATTGCCATCATGGGACCCCTATGCACTGCCACCTGCATATCCATGTGTGCCATGGTTGTGCCGTGTGGCATGGGCATGATGAGTATGGTCTTGTGTTTGCTGTGTATGTGTGCCAGCAGCTGTACACTGATCCATGACAGCCATGGCACTGACATCATGGCACATGGCCATGTGGTCCACACATGTGTGCAAGTGTGTGTGCCGTATGGACACTGGCATGGCTGCGTTTCACTGTGGCATCGCCACTGATGGGTGGCTTGTGTTGTGTGTGTGTGTGTGTGGCTGTGTGATGCTGTATGTGTGGTGTGTTGTGCCCTCCATGCAATACAAACCTGTGTTACTCACCTGCGGTCACCAAAGTGCTTCTCCACAATTGTGTCCCTGTACTGCCCGGCCCTCGCAGCAAGACATGGGTCGTGACGCACCAGGGGCAGTATGGCCCGCTGACCCTGTGGCACGGTGTTCTCATCCTCACCCTCCTCGTCCTCCCCGGAACTGTCACCCTCCACAGCCTGGACAGCCATTCCACGGTCCGTGGCCATGTTGTGTATTATACAACAGGTGAGGAATATGCAGCAAGCCTTCTCAGAGCTATACTGTAGGGCTCCACCTGACTTATCCAGGCACTGGAAGTGCATCTTCAGCAAGCCAAAGATGCGCTTGATGATGGTGCGTGTGGCGGTGTGTGCCTCATTGTATCACTCCTCTGCCTCTGTTCTGGGTCTTCTGAAGGGGGTGAGTAGCCAGGGTTGGAGTGGGTATGCTGCATCACCTGTGGGGAGCAATGGTGGCTCTTAGTCCACTGATCACATGTGCAACATGACCTCCCCCTGCACCATGGCATTCTGCTGTGTGTGGTGTGGGTACACCACTGACCATGTTCTGGCCTTCCCTGCCATCCTACCCCCATCCCACCTGATGGGGTCTGGCTGTGCTGCTGCTGTCTGTCCCTGGCTGCCCATGCCATTGCTTTCCACACATGCCCCAGCCCCCATTGTCTGCCCCAGTGTGCCTGGCAGCTGCCCTGGCTGCCATTGCTTTCCACACATGCCCCAGCCCCCATTGTCTGCCCCAATGTGCCTGGTAGCTGCCCCTGCCTGTCTGCATATGGTGTGCTAGGCTCTGCCACATGTGTTCCCCCATGGCACTGCACCCCTCCTCCCATGCATTGTACTTGTGCTACACTGTCCCACTGTGTGCACACCTGCAGCACTGTCCCCCCTCCCTGTCCCAGTGCAGCTGCCTCCTCTGCTCATTTTGCATCATGCTACCTGCACACCTGCCCCCCATCCTGTCCTGTGCCATGCTGTCTCATTGTTCTGCAGGTCAGCATGTCCCACACACCTACTAAATGTCCGCTTGGTACATCCCCTGCCTCAAATCTGCAGCAGAATGTGGACTGGTGCCAAATAAAGGCATCATGTGTGCTCCCAGGGTTTGTGGCACAGACATTGCTGATGTGCCCTGTGGCATTGTACACCACCTAGCAGTTTACTGAATGGTAGCCCTTGCAGTTGATGTATGTTACTGCATCTTCACCAGGTGGTGCGTGGATTCCCACATGGGTGCAGTCAATGGCCCCTATGACACCTGGCATGCATGCCAGCTGTGGAACTGCTGCATGGCTTCTGTCCACTCTGCCTGTGTGCTAGGGAAGGGGATGTACTCCGAAGCATGTGGTAGCAGTGCAGTGAGGAATTGTGTGAGGAGACGGGAAGTGGATGCCTGTGAGATGCCTGTGGTGTCCCCAGCTGGCCTCTGGAAGGTTCCCGTGGTGAGCAAGCACATTACTGTTGTCACTTTGGTCTCCATAGCTATGGCGTGACTTCTTCCAGTTGTTATACTGACTCCGGCACTGTGAAGACCCATCACAGAGACAGGAATAGGGCAAAACCTGCTCATTGCTGTGATGGTCTGTGCAGTGACCGGGACAGTCTCGGTGGGTGTTTCCCCCCAACCCCCGGTCCAGCTTCAACTTGGAGTAGGAATCCTAGAGACTGGGGGTGTGGGGGGCTGAACCCCCCCGATTGTGTGCACCGACATCCTCGAGGCTACAGTGCTGACAGTCGGCATGGTAGCTGTTGCTGTAGGGGATGTTAGTGCTAGCGCTGTTGATACACTAAGGTAAAACCCTTCCAGTGGGTGCCTGTATTTCATCATGGCACAGCTCACAGAGCTGCCTCAGAATGACCCTGTTCAGACAGTATCGGCTTACTGTTTCTGTGTCGGTAAGCTTTTCAAATGTCAGTCTGGCATGATATCGCAGTGGGGTTGGCCGCCTATGGTGCCTTCCAACACCATCAAGTTGCTGGTCCACCCGTCTCCTCATCCCCATTATCATGTCCACCATCAGGAATGGTGCACCATCCATTTTTGACTTTCAGCTTCCTGTCTCCTCCTGCTTGCTCCTGATATACTGCTGTTGGCCTGCTGGGGGCTTGCACTTAAGTCTCCTTCTTTTATTCTTATCTCTCCATGGCGCATTTTGGCCTTGTGCTGTGGATGCTCCATTCTTGTGCATTCATTTTGCACTGTGAATGGCTCTGCACTGCGCATGCAGGTGTACGCCCCCTCGAATTGCACCGCATATAATTTCATTGCGTCTACAGAACATCCTGTTCAGCGCAGTGCATCTGGCTTGCACTGGGGCAACTGCACTGCCTGTGAATGGCTCCATGGCACATTTTTGAGTTGCACCGGTGCATTTAATTTGCACCCAGCACATCTGCTTTGTGAATCCTGCCCACAATGTTTAATAATTAATTTTATTCCAAGTTCTGTTCCCTTTTTATTTCAGACAATCTGCCCGCTCCAGTTCCTCTTGCACACACTTTTCTTGACCAACTCCAAGCCAGATTCCCAGCTACTACCCCATTACTCTATGGCTTTCCGCAAAGCAACTGGTTACACATTACTAGTCTTACAGGGAGCCCCTTAGTTAGCAAGGATGAATAGGAAGTACAGTAGTTGTTTAGTAGTGATAAAGTGAGTGAGAGGGAGGCATCACATACTGTATAGAACAGGCATTTTGTTCCCTAGGACATTCCACCACCCAGTACTATCTGGGCTACATGTAGCATCATCCTATAGGCAAGGGGTGATTGAGTCTGGTAATTTATGATATCAATATTGTCACCCTTCCAGCTGAACAATACACTACTGCAGTGGGCAGACTGGCACCCTGCCCCTGAGTTAAGTACATGATGCTTATACAGTATGTTCTAGACCCCACTGGCCTAGGGTGAGAGATCCTGGGTCATCTTTCCACATGGTAATGCAGCACCCCTGGGCCAGAATACAACTTCCTATTGTATTGAATGTTGGCAGAATGGAAAAAAATGTCTGCCAACCATTTTTAAAAGGCTAGTGTTAGGAATGAAAGACACAATGCTGCTAAGGCAGGTTTTGAAATGCCCTTCTGTGCATGTGAGCTGTGTTTGGGTACAAGTACAGACCAATGTTCCATTCATTCTGTACTGTATGTGGTGGTGTTCCTTATATGCTCTGCAATGAGGTGCTGCCATTCTAGACTTTTCTTCTAGTTCCGCAAGAAGGAAAGATTGGAATGGCAATGTCCCTTACAGCCACCTAGTGTGAGAACAGTACATAAAGCTCACCACGATATTGTGGATGTCAGGACCTGGAAGTGGACCATTGATATCCTCATGTTTTGGGCAGCATGCTCACTCTTTGCAGCGTTTTTACAATAAAGAAATAAAAAATAAATTTACCAAACTGCCAATTTCATGGCTGCCAATAGTGCACACTTGGCCTGGCATCAAGAACTATGTGAGTTGGGGGTAAGGGTCCTGTCTGCTGGTCATCAGGCTGTGGGTAGCACCTGTTGTGTGCATGGGGGTGACAGCTGCAGGGGATTGCTGATCTGTGCAAAGGGGGGATCTAGCTGTGCGTGGTTGCTGTTCAGTGAAAAGAGGGGGTTCTAGGCTCAAGCTGTGTATATGTGGGGTCACTGCCAGTCTGTTCTGAGCAGTCCTCTAAGGAAGCTACAGCTGAGTGATGTGTAGGGATGTCTGAACTGTGGTCCTCCAACCTGTGCACACTTCCTACCCTTTGTTGTTTATTTTAACCAGCAATAAACTTTTTTCACATCTGTGGAGATTGTGGATTACCTGTGATTTACCGCCTGGTTCTGTGTGAATTTTCATTGTGTAAGTGCTTCTAAGCTTGACTCTGCTGTTTTGAGAAGTAAGCTGCAAGGGTGTGTGTGGGTGAGGGTTTCTGTTGTGAAGTTGGGGCACATAGATTGTCTGTTTGGGTGTCTGCTGCAAGGGAAGTGGTGGGTCTGTGGAAAGGGGGGTTCCTGCTTAAGGATGCACACAGTCAGTCATTTGAGGGGATCTATGGGAAGGGGGGTTTCCAGCTGTGAGGGTTTGTGGCTGGTTCACTGCCCCCTGTTTCTTGACATGGAGTCCCTTTACACCCCAACAAACTCCATCTGTGGAAAGGATCATTCCAGATCTGGTGTGGAGGCACACAACCAGTATGTTCTTCAGGGAGTCCATCTGCTCAGGTTTGCTGGTCTGTCGGAAGGGGGGGTTCCATCTGTAGAGTTGAGGCTGGTCAATTTCTCACCATTTGACATTCCCTTTCTTTACAGCCCACCAAACTCCCTCTCGTACGCCACTTGTGCTCATCTCGCAGCCCCCCAGCACCCCCTCCTCTGATTAGTAACACCCGCCATCCACTGCAACCTTGACATCCCAATCCCTCTCTGGTTAGTTGAGACCCCCTCATACCCCTGACACACACACCCTCCTTGCAAGGCACCCCACTGGCACCACCTCCCAGACGCATGACACACCCACCCCACATGGGCTGTTCAGACACTTTCCCTCCATGGCACCGCACAGCCCCAGACACTACCCCTTTCCCTTCCTTTTGTTGCTTTACACTAGCTAACCCTTCTTACACAGCCCTAGACACTAGGCCCACCTCCTTCTGTGGCCCCCTGACACTGCCGAACCTCCCTTCACAGTCCCCTACAGTAATCTCTCCATCCACAATGTGACAGTCACTCCATTCCACACCTCCTTCCTCCAGGCCCCCTCATCTCACAGTTCACCAACATCCTCTATCACGTTATAGTCCCCTTCAGCACCCTTGCTCTCTCTACAGTCTCCCACCACTTTTACCACCAACCCACGCTTACCACCAGTGATATTGACAAGACAGACTCAAGCAGGGAGCCTGGTCAGGTGGTCAGGGTAATGAAGTGGCAGTGAGGGTAGTTGGCTGGGGAGAGGATTGTAGCTACAGTGGTGGGCTGGAGGGATGATGCTGGACTAGGGGCTGGTCCAGTTGCAGGGAGTTTTGAGGGGTGGAGGGGGTTCAAGATGTAGGATGTTGGTTCAGCTACAAGGAGGGTGGTATGGTGTCTGGTCCAACTGAAAGGATGGTAGTCTGCTAAGATGGGCGTGGTGGTTTTGGGGGAATAGAGCATGCAGAGTGAAAAACAATTCAATAAGACCTGTTGGCTATTGCCATGACAACTGTCATAGGAACAATGTTGTCACCGTCCTTGTCCCACACTCTTAACACGAGTGCCCCATGTGATGGCATGTTTACTCAGGCACTGTTGTCATGGCAACACTGTGATTTTATGTCTCAAGACTGGCTTCTAGAACATTAACCTCAACCACACATTTATACTAATCTTATCATTTTTATTCTGCTAGTCAGACAAACTTGCTGGTTTGCCAGTAATGAGATCAGCATGCTGTCACATGGTGACATACACTTCTGCCAACTGTGCAGCTGTTCTTGACATGCTCTCACAGCTCTGCAGCAGCACAGATGTCTTTGAATGTCTGCAAACTGAACTGTGACATAAATGGGCTCTGAACTAAAGATCAGATGGTGGAAGGACTATTTGACTATGAAACCAGGTATAAATAAAAAAATAAGCTAGTTTGAATATTTTTTATTCACATTGCTAAAAACAATGAAGTACTTACAGGGGTTGCATTATATCTATGTGTTAATCATGCCCTAGGGGCATACAGCACTCGGCTTCACCTTGTGCCACGTTATTTATTTATTTATTTTATTTCATTTAAACATTTGGTGACCAGGAAAGGTATGCTGAGCCAAGGCTCATCTCCAGGTGAGACCCAGGGGAAGGGGAAGGTGGGAATCAAGGTATACAATTAAAAAGGTACATAAGCAATATAATACGTTACATGTTAACTGGCCCAGCATACTGCAGTATACAAATACAATAGTACAGGAAGCATAAACCCCAAAGATGTGATTAACATAGGGTTAATTCAGCCCCTACTCATTCCTTATTGCTTAAATATTTCAGGCCTGCCACAGTGGCTTTTTGTTCAGCTGTGACTATATTTGATCTTCCTATGCTCTATTCAGCTTCTGAAAAATTGAGCAGAGAAAGCACGACTTCACTGAAAACAAGATTCTTCTTTTTCATTTGACAACTCTGGGTAAGTAAATGGTTAAATAAAGTCAGTCCTCTAAGATACACCCTTTCGTAATGGTCTTTGTGACCCCCCTTTTTGTATAATAATTTAGAAAACCTTGAAAAACTGACAGATTGTGTTTGCCTGTTGTCTTAAAATCTACTCAGAAAAAAAAATCATTTCCCATAACCCCTTGGCTTCTTGGCAGGATATGATACTGCCAGATGCCTTAGAATCTACTCAGGGAATAAAACTTTATTTCCCATATTCTTTGACTTCTTGGCAGGATATGAAACTGCCAGATACCTTAAAATCTATTCAGAAAAAACTTCATTTCCCCACAACACCTTGACTTCTTTGCAGGATATGATACTGCTAGAGAGATGTACTTTCCAGTTCCCTCCTAGTTTTAAAAACCTGTGCTTAAAGCTGCTGCATTAGAACTGTCCAGAGTAAAGATTCTGCAGAGATTTTCAGGTATTGTTTTCTACGTTATAGATTGAGGGAGCGCTCCTTTCCCCTGCACATGAGGCACTCTTATTCTGTGAAGATCATCTCAAGCACAGATGCCTTGGAAAATGGCACGTTCTGGGAAGTTTTTTTTTGTTTAAATGTATTATTGATCACTCTCGATCAATAATATATTAATATATCCCCCATCACCACTCGTTGCTGAAAACAAGTGGTTTCATTTGCCTTCAGCTTGAGCCAGAACAGTTCAACTTCATGTTGCTGTTCTCGCACAGCTGAAGGAGTGTGAAACCACTCATTTTAAGCAATGAGTGGCTCTGAGGACATATTAACACATACTTTTGTAAATGGTTTAACCCAGGAAAGTGTTTATTAATTTAGGACTAGTTCTAGAGAGTCTCTTAAATTTATTGTATTGTTGTTTGTGTGTAGTTAATTTGTTGAGGTGGGTGAGATTGCATTTATACAGAGATTCATTACTTACTGCATATGTTTAATAATAATAGTGCATTATTTGTTTTTAATGCATCTTTAAAGTTTTGTCTAAAGGAAACTGGACTTAAAGAATAAGAAGTGGATGTGACTGCAGTTATTTGAATCAACACACAGATACTACAATGTGTGTTTGTGTGTCATGGAGGGGATAAGGCTTTCTCTTGCAGATTTTGAATTCAGATATTGTAATTTCGTCCTGCTTGTTGTGTACAGTATGTTGCAAACTTGGGGTCTATGTCATTGGATAATTTACTTTCTCACCCCCATGCCACTTCAGCGAAAAAAGAAATCTAGGACAAAAGGACAAAATCAGGAGCAGATCATAAAATATTAATATTTGCTGAAGAAAATGTTTCAGCTGTTTGTGAATAGCATTTTGTGAAAGCGAACTAGACTACGTTACTAATATTTGACATTGATTTTATGTTTATATAGACTGTAAATATTATAGTGTTCTTTATAAACTATTGTTTTATACTGTGTGACCTTCAGTTAATTTAACCTGTATTCCACCCATCTGTAGCAATTAGTGTTTAGAGGCTGGATCACACTAGAAATTAGATCTATCCAGGATAAATAAATTACAGTATAAAAAATATAAAAAATGCATAATATTCATTACAAGGTAATGTGATTTTTTTTGGCTCACTTGTACTTTCTGCTCTAGTTGTCATGGTGGATACCTTGCAGTGGAAGTGGTACGGTGGACGAGAATCTCATGCTGCTTGAGAGTACTACTCTGGACTACTCGCTTGCTGTTCAGATCACCATGTGCTGTCTGAAACTATAAGGCTGAGAGATGGAGCATGTTCCAACAGCTGATCTTGTTTGGCATAGTGGTTAGGGTAGTGGACTGTGAGCTAGGTAAGTAGGAAGGACTAGAATAGGAACAGGGGTTGGGTTTCCCACAGCCTTCCACTTTTGATAGGTATCTTAATAAATAAAATCTCCACAGTCGCACCTGCAGACTGAATGTCCGCCTGTGAAATGTTTTTCTTTTTCCTTCAATAATTGTACAACCTTGGAGTTGATTATATTTATTTACAAGGGGTGTGGGGGGGAACAGCCCCCCCTAATAAAATTTAGCTAAATGGCTTCTTCTTTTGTTATGTTGCAAGCAGCAGTTGCCTTCCATGGCACAATGGTTACAAGCAATGTTTAGAGAGTCATCTTTTCAATGCATTCTTTATTGGAGAAGGAAGGCCCTTCCAACCTTTCATAGGCTGTGGAATAATTGGTTGCAGAAGGTTGGGGTGGTTCATGACTCATAATTATATCTATAATTCACATGTATTAAATGTTGTAGATTATTACATGTTACTTTTTAAGTGTTTGGGTATTTTGGGATTAGTGAGAACCGCATTTAACTTTTCAGAGGTATCTTTCTGACTTATGACTGAGAATTTTTGGTGTTAATAGGATAGCTGCCTGAGTGTTTTTGTGAGATATAATTCACAGTGATGGGAATTATTAGAGCCCTGATATTTATTATATTGTGAAACAGAAACTACCACTTAAAAAATCTGAATTGCTGGTAAACACTTGGGAGGGGCATAAACAAATGGAAGTCTGAATTGTTGGTTAACTTTTATGAGGGAAATAAAAAATGTCTGAAATGTAGGTGAACCTTTGTGAGGGACATACAGTAAACAAAAGTAAAGATCTGAATTTTTGGTACACTTTTGTGAGGGACACACAGTTATGGCACTGACAGTGTTCCCTTCCATGACAGTATTCTGTTTGGCCATACTGTTTCCTGTCCCCATGACAGCAGCATCAGAAACTGCAACCGCTCCTTTTTTTCTTTTAATCTGTCCTTCCCCCTTCCCCCAGCCTGTGGCCAGCCTGGCCCCTGTTTACCCCTGGTGACCACACCTCCAAATTCTTGGCATGTGCCACCTTATGATTACTTAGCCTAAGCTGTGGCTGGAGTATGGCATGTCTCCCAGGAGCAACTGCAGGTAATGGGGTATAGTTGGCCATGTGGGGCTCAAATGTAGCTGGTGGTCTCCTTACTGCAGGGATCATTTTTCCTCTGTACCCACCCCCCAGATGGTGGCTAGGATATCACTACATATCCTGTTTCATTGCTTCCTGAAACCTTTCACATATACTAACCTATTTCTCTCTCTCTTTTTTTAAAAACAGGTCTACAGAGCCCCCAACAACCCATCAGATAAGAATTTACCTCATCTGTCCTGTCTTATCTTTCTCAAGAACTACTATATGAATCCTTTTTGATCACTCTCTTTATTCTTATTTTACAGGTGACCCGTCTACAGTAAGCTTTCCAGGTCCTTTCCCTATGTTCACCCAGAAGTGCTGCCTTTAATTATTAACTTTTCTAATCTGTGGTGAACTATAATGTGGAGACTTTTTCTTCAGGCCCTGTGTCTGTTGCTTTTGTTGATCCTCCAACCATTGTGTTCATACAAAGGGTAACCCTTTACAGGACTGGACAGACATAATGCCTTAACTATTAGATAAATAGAGATTTATTTGGCTGTATCGGGTTATGTATGTGTATTTACAAAGTAACATTAATGTTAATGTTGGAAGGAACTCTAAGTTCATCATGGCCCCCTGAACCCACAGCTTAGATCTAAACATAGAACATGTCAGCAGATGAGGGCTGCTTGGCCATCCTAGTCTGCCTGTTATGCCTACCTACTATAATACCCCTGATCCTACTTGATCTCCGGATTTTACCCACCCTTTCCTAACCACTAGGGTTCCTTTATGCCTGTCCCGTGCATTTTTAATTACATTAGCATTTTTGCTCCCACCACCTCCACTGGGAGGCTGTTTCATTCACAAGGGTGTGAAAATCTTGTAGTCCTCTGTCTGGGGCAAGTACCTTTACTTGAAAGGCAAGTACAAAAAAAGTGCAAATGTCATTGTAAGGAATGGGGAAAAGTCAAAATTGTGTACAGTCATGGCTGTGCAAGTCCTAAAATTTTAATTTGAACACCCCTGGCCATGCATCCACCATCCTTTCTGTGAAGAAGCACTTTCTTATGTTTTCCCTGAGTCTACCCACCAGCATCATATCATGACCCCTTGTTCTTGAGCATCTTTTTTTCTGGAAAATACTGCCTTCCTCTACCTTATTTATACCCCTAATGTATTTGAAAGTCTGTCATATTTCACCTCTGTTTCCTCTCCTCTAGGGTGTACATATTGAGGTCACTAATTCTCTTTTTATAGGGATTTTGGTGGTGTCCCTTCATCATTTTAGTTGTCCTCCTCTGGACCGCCTGTACTCTATGCTGTTCCGGAGATGTGACCTCCAGAACTGGACACAGTACTCAAGGTGTAGCTGCACCAATGATGTGTATAGTGGTTTCACCACCTCCTTCTTTCTGCTGGTGATACCCATCCCTTTTTGCTTCAGCAACTTACTGGTTCACCCCACTGCCTAGTCACACTGCTTAGCCACTTATAGGTCAGCAGATATGATTCCCTCAGGTTCCTTTCCTGTTTGGTAGTCATCGGTACTATTCCTCCAATCATTTTCTCTGCCCCTGTGTTTCTGTGCCCCCAGTGCATGATTTTGCATTTTTTTTGCACTGAATCTTAGTTACCACACTCTAGAAATGAGATCTGTCCTTGGTATGATGTGAAAATTTGTACATTCCCTTCCCACTGTACTATCCAATGGGGTGCTCACGTTTTATGGAATTCATTCTGTCAGTACCTAATCAAATTTTCAGAATGTCCAATTCTGACTCTGATTCTGTTTTACCTTCAATTAAGGCATAGGAATTAAATCTGAGGTGGAATCAGAAGTTCTAATTCTGCATCCAGTGCCATTTGACCATAAAGTAATACCTCTTCCCACCCAGTAACTCACTCACAGAACACTCCCCCCAACCCAGCCACCTCCTCTTACCTTTTTAATGTACTTATTTTTTTGCCATTTCATTTTTTATCTGGTTAATCCTGTGACCCTCCATCTGCCATGTTTACCTACTACATGTCCCAGTGTCCCTCAAGGCAAGCCATCTGATGATGGACTGAGCCCTGGGGGAACTTTGTGTGCTAGAAAGTCACTTGGATTGTATTACTATGAAGGAGTGCATGATCTTGCTTATTCTACCAGTACTGATCCTGCTAAGCTTCAGGGTATGTCTCCGAGTTCTATTGGAGGATACCAGATCAGGAGCCAGATATTCAAAAGTTAATACAGGTGCTATGGGGCAGTAAGTCTATGCTTACTGAGTTTTGTACCTAGTTTGGTGGTGGCATCTATATTCAGAGACCCTTGTTGCATGGTTAAACACCTTAGTGCCTGAGCACTAACATAATGAAGTGCCCGTGCAAATGAAGGAGGCACTCCTGCGTATGGGGGAAGCAGAAATTTTAGAGGTTTGTGATAGTGGCAAATAGCACCAAAATGGGTGCTTTTTGCCACCTTTGCAAACTTTGTCTTAACTGGGTGCAAAGACTTTGTGGCGAGATTGCTGTACTGCAGCCACTTGCTCCCCCAGCCTCTGAACCTCTGTCATGGTGAAACAAAGGATGCCCTGGTGTCTAATGCCACCACTCCACACCTTTTGAGCCCCCATCATGGTTCCCTGGTGTCAACACATGCTCCTTCCTTGACCAGCCATCACAGGAAATGCAGTGTAGGCCCTGGTGTCTAGAGTACCCCCAGTCACCTGTCTGGGTGAGCATCACTCTAGTCCTGGTGTCTGGTGGATCCTCCCAACCCCTGATCGGCCATTTAGGTGAGCATCACTGTAACCCTGGGCCTTGTGGCACCCCACCTCTCTGATCCCCCATCCTGGTACTGTGACTGTCTGCCCTGGTGTTAGTGGCACCCCTTCACCCTCCAATCCCACATTCTGCTGCTGTTTATGTCTTTCCTGGTGTCTAGTGGCACCCCCACTCTCCAATCTCCCATTCTAGTGCTGTGACTGTCTGTTCTGGTGTCTAGTGGCACCCCCCACCTCACCTTCTGATTCCCCCATCCCATAGATTACACCCATCATTGGTGGCTAGTTGCACCCTATCCTCAAAACAACTGTTACATTGCTGAGAAGACAGTCATGGTTGACTAGTGCCCCCCCATACAAATAGTATAAGTGCTCACTGCAGGTCATATGGCAGTCAGCAGAGGAAGTGGGAGGATGGTTGTGCATGTTGCCATACAGAGATGCACCACACATTCCTATCCTGCAAGGTAAAGGGCATTGGTGTGGGTGCTGCACTGGGTGTGGAAGAGGCAGTTGAGGGACTGGGAACAGCTACTGTGTGCTGGGGCATCTGTCACCATACATTCGGGGGTGAGGCAGGGGTACCACTGGATGCCCATGATTCTATAGGGGACATAGGACAGGCGTTCAGGGGGGTACTGGGTGCCACTGAACAGTAAGGCTATGGAGCTACTCACTCAGATGGGTGAACAGGAGTAGGGGTTGCCACAGGACAGCAGGGTTCATACAGCAATCTACGGGATAGGTGCTCAGTTGAGTTCCCATAATTACTGGGGTACATCCTACCATCACTGGAGCAGGTGTGCAGGGGGGGCACTTGGTGACTATCTTCTTAGCAACGGGACAGTAGTTTGAGGGTGGTGCAGCTAGCCACCAATGATGAGTGTTTTCTACATGATGTGTGCTAAACAGGTGGGTAGTGCCACTGGATACCATGGAATCCATCACACTACCCAAAGTGGGGGACTGGAGGGCAGAGTGTGCTGCTAGCCACCAGGGATGATGTCAGGACAGACACAAATAGGCCACTGCTTCTAATGCAAATAGGCTTATAATGGGCATGCTAATAGCCCCTTAGCACTGTTTATGGTGGATCAGCTCATTCGCATTTTGGAGCTGAATGTTGCACAGCAGCTCCTGGTACTATCTGGTCTGGGGCACAATATTATTTAGACACCAGGTCCTATGTGGCTTGATATTATTTTTGGGAAGATGAAATGTACAACTAAAGGGTGCGGGGGAGCCACTGGTCACCAGGGGGTAGAGCAAACAAAGAAATATGTTTTACAAAACAAAAAGACAGTGTGCAAGATGATAAGGCAGCCGGCTGAGGAGGAAAGAGGCTTGTGCCGATCACTCAAGTTTAGAAAAATATTTTAATGCAACAAAGGCGGTACGGTTATTACCAATCATATCAGCTCCCACTTCCTTCTCTGGATCTTAACCAGTCCATGCAGTGCAGGTTACACACTGACTCAGATCAACCAGACAGAAGTGTAATTCCAACTGGAAAGTGTGTAAAAATTGTCTTCATGTGGCCAGTTCTAATCACAACTCTTCAGCCCCGCACCTGAGGTGGGAGACATAAATGCTGGGCATTCTATAATCAGATTCATAAGTCAGCAATTGATGATGTGGTGGTAAAAACAAACAAAAGAGTGCATCCTGGTTTCTGCCTTATAAAACACCATGATTGCTGGCCATGCCTGTACTTGCTCGTAGACTGAAATGAAGGAAAAGCACCCCCGGCTAGGAGTCACATTTAAGGAAAGCAGCAGACACTGTCTGTGGTGAAGTTTTTGGCACTGCAACTCCCTTGCAATCATCTCTCACAGGATCATGTTCAGGTGCACATAGTGCAGCGGCTCCTTCACTTGCTCCTTCCCTGCCATCTGCACTCTATCCCATGCCTCAAACCTCTGTCACTTAGTCTACCTGCCCAGTTACACCAGTGTCAGTCTCACTTTCCCTCTCATTGTTATACCCTAGTTTGATCATCATCTGAAATGAAGGAAGAGACTCCTTTGGCTATTACCTGACCCCCCTATACTAGCCTGAGAATCAGAGATTTGGAAGTGAGAGAAGACCAGCATTCAGAGCTGCATTACTCTTCTGACTACAGGCAGGCACAGACTCAAACAGAGCAGCTGCAGCAAGAGAGAGATGGCTTTAACAAGGCACAGAGAGACAGACTAGTGAGGCGGAGCCCCTTTAATGCACAACCTCATGCCTGGAACTTAAACAGAAAATGCTTAAGGTAGGATTTCTCTTAAGGTGCTAATGTAAATTACATTATTGTATTATGCATTATATTGTATTATAAATTCTAATGTAAACTGATTTGTTTTTTATGTTGGGAGTGATACAGGCAAACACTGCAAAAAAAGATAAACTACCCAGTCTATAATGTGGTGCCAGGTGTTGACTGTTTTTGTCAAGAGATTTTTTCAATTCATTGTTTGGGGGTTCACCACCATCCACCATTCCGAACAACATTTTTATTATGTACTGTAATTGTTCATATTGTGTGGTCCATGTCTGTTCATCTGCACTGCTCCAATAATCAGGGCTATAGGGGTGCAGGGAAGGTGGCAATGTGTGTGGCCAGAGGCAAGGTGGAGAAGCTATAGGAGGGGTTACATTGGTCCCGTTTTGCACTCATATAAAAGGGGCAACCCTATTTTCACTTTAGTGGACTGGGGTCCCATCCTAAAACCTAGGGCCCTGGGCACCTGTACCTATAACCATTGTTAATCATCTCTCTGTGCTTCACTGGCGCTATCCAGTTAGAAATCATAGTCTACTTTCTAGACTATTTGATAGCAGCCTGCGAATATTACCACATGTAATATAAGATATATTGGATTATTTCATCCCAGCCTGTGACATATTGCTCAGCTGAGTGCATCCATCCTGCTGGATCTCGACTCATCGCTCCAAATCATGGTGGTCACACTCTGTTGCTGCAATTTTTAAGTTGGCCCAGATACCAGTGTGCAGTGCAGAGCCAGAGAGAAATACCCACAATTCAGTTAGTTGGGCATGTGAGAGACATTGGGGGAATCAGCAGTATATCAATAGACCAGCTTTAGTTATGAAAACAATTTGTAGAAACTGCTGTTTTTAGGTGTGCGGGTACCTGTGATGGATCTGGAAATGTGTATTGTTACCAACCCCACTACAGCTATCTGAGGGGATGGAAGTTATTGTGGGGAGTATCTTGTATGCATGTGTTTTATTTACTCATAGCTCAGTGATATATATTGTAATTCCTGCCCAGCTAGAAGTGTGCCTTGTGGCCTTCCCACAGCCAAGGAGGGAGCAGTGGTTTAAGGCTCTGGACTGCAAACCTGAAGAAGTGGGTTTGAATCCCACAGCCCCCACTTGCATATATTGTGTGACCCTAAGTAACTTAACTTCTTTGTGCTCCCAGGTTGCACCTGTAAACAAGCTTCAGCTTAGTGTGTCTCTACTGGTTAAAAAAAATAAATAAAAATTGTGTGGATCCACCAACAGATACTACAGTGGCGGGGGGGGGGCAGTGAGATGTGGCACTTGGCATTTATGGCTAACAGCAGGGCCCACCTGTGTGCAACTTGGACCAACAATCCCTCTCTGTCCCTACAAGAACCTAACCATCAAAGAGAAGGACTCTGGCTCTTCTAAATTTTGCCTCGTACCTGAGTGGCCTTGCTTATTAGGCCCTTGTACTCCGAACTGAAACCTAACAATATTAATTAATTAATTGTTTAATTAATATGGGCACAGCAGGCACGCTTCTTATCCACTTGTCCTATAAATCAAGGACAAGTCCTTGAAAAAAAAATAGGAACAAAGAAACAAAATGAGGGACACCGCTTAAACATTGTTGTTATCAATTCAGGAATCTGGTAGATAAGGGGCTAAGTGTAAAAGTTTTCAGAATAACAAGTCTTTATTATTTGGAATGGTTTCGTGCAAGTAATACCAACTGTTCAGGGAAATGCAGATTTTACAAGGGACACATAAATATTTTTGAAACAATAAGGTACAGCCAGGGCTGATATTAATGTTCAGGTTAATCTATCCCTGGAGGTATAATGTGGCACAAGGTGCAGCTGAGTGCCATATTGCCCCAAGGGGTGATTAACTTGAACATTAACATGACCCCTGGGGGTACCTGATTGCTATCATTATAACTGGTTAGTTTTTTCTTGCCATTTTCTAATGACACACAGTATTTATTTTTGTTATTCTTAACCCTTGACATAAAATAGTCCCTATGCCAAAGGTTTACATGAGGAAAAGAAATCTGTTCTTTGGCTGTGAGTCAGCAGTGAGTCTGATGTGTGGGGAGTGGAGGGAACGCCATTCTACTCAGCTATGCTGTGACTCTTGTTCAAAACTGAAATTCAAGCCAGTTTCTTGAGCCCTGCTGGTAACAGTACTTCAAAGGAGTGTCCTTCAACAGAGTTTAGTTTAGTAAATGTTGCATCCCATCATCTAGCACAGCTCAGCCACAAAAACAGGAAAACGTAATAGTTCAGTGTTTAATTTGAACTTTCTTTCAAACATGGGCAAATGATTCCTTGCACTGTCAGCCTTATTCTAATGGTTGCCATCAATTCCAGACATAGAATGCTGCAAATGCACTGTAAGTAGGACCTTGATTCCTTAAATCAGTACTCAAGTGATGAGGCCCTACAAGTACGTTAATAAGGAGATTAACATAAGGCTCTCAGAATGCTGACAGCCAATCAAAAGTTAGCATTCTTCAGACCCTCATAATAAGAAGCAAAAATCAGGAACAGTTGAGCAGAATTTGAGTAGGTCCTGTGTGTTATAGGGACCAAGATGCTGGTGCCCTCACTGATTCAAATAATGTCCTCTGATATAACAAATTTCTGTTAATCCATCTATCTTCAGTAAGGAAGAAACTGGTAGTTCCAAGGAGCGGCAGAACATTTTGCTGGTGGCCACTTTTGGGTCAGATTAAGGTTTGCAACCAACAGGGCTTGTGGCAGGCAAAATTCTCTAGCCTCACAGAAAAAATTGTCTGCCTAGTTTAGCACTACATTCCCCAATGCAGGTTGTAGAGCTAAATTAATGTTTTTATAGTGGACTGGAGCCAGTTCTCAGCCAGCTATTCTAACGGATGAGACGTCTCCCTTTCTTTGGTTCAAATTCTATTTTTTTTCCTGCCATTGGCTTGTTAGTGTCAATATTTGTCAGGGAGACAACAGCTGGATCAGGGAGACACTAACAAGCCTAAGGTAGGGAAAATGGGAATCTGATTGCCAGAATGAAGCAGTTCACAAGACGTATATAAATCCTTCACCAGTAACTTAAGAAACTGTGACCGTAACATCCAAAGATATTACAATAGCCTTGATATGGTATGGACCAGCTAAAAAATACATGCAAGTTGGTGATTGTGTGTGTGTGTGTGTGTATGTATGCGCACCATTCCTCAACATTACCATTTTGGACAAATAGCCCTTAAAGGAGAACTGTGCTGAACCTGTATGTCATTTTCCCATGTAAAAGCCTATTTTTAAATACTGGCTTATTTTATTTAACCAGGTGAGACACACTAAGCTGAAAGCTTTTTTACAGGTGCAACCTGGGAGCACATAGAAGTTAAGTGAGTTGCTCAGGGTCACACAATATGCAAGTGGAAGCTGTGGGATTCAAACCCTGGTATGGTCTGCTAGATTTGCAGGTCACAGCCTTAAACCACTGCGCTATACTGCCTCCTTTTAAAGTCTGTTACTGTTCCATTTCTACAGGCTTTTTAGTTATCCTAGTGGGTATTTCTGATTCACACTGAAGCAGTAAAAAACATATTAGAACTGTGTGATATAGTTTGTGTCCCTTGCTCAGCTCTTTCATTGTTGGCATAATGCATCCCTATTATAGAACTCTGTGGCTGAGAGGGACATAATGTACATCATACAATTCCAAAATGGCACTTAACATCAGAATGTAAGTCAGAAACATCAAATGTGTTTACTATAAGGCCTGCGTAGAGGGAACAATAACAGAACTGGAACCAGTACTTAAAAACAGTTACTACTGGAGGAAATGGCTTACAGGTTCAGTGCAGTTCTTCTTTAACCACACCTCTTTATTTACACTGTGAAGTTTCCAGGGGCTGTGCTGGAGTACAAAATGGCACTAAGTCATCCACAGGTCCCATTTAAGTCAGATTCCCTTATCTTTCTTTCGGCAACTGATGTTGCAGTCTTTGAGTCAGTCACATGGCTAGTTCTGCATTCGTGTAATGAAAATAAAGATCACGCCATCTTTGGCAACCACAGTGCAAATTCCTTGTTTCTTCTTGTTTCTTAAAGTCACTGCAATCGTACAACAACATTAGGAATACATTGAATTCCATATAAAATAGCCTTTACCCATACACTGTATTTTCTGTTATTTTACAGGTCTGACAGGATGCAGACTCCTTCCCCCATCAGATAAGTATACTTCCATGTCTAACATGTCCTTTCCACCCTGTTGTTCCCCCTAATAGCTATGTATCCTTTGTGACCACCTTTCTTTTTGTTTTTTTACAAGTGCGGCACACAATATCCTTCGAGACTCCTAGCCTGGCTCTGTATCGCTCAGGTAAGACACTCTACTTAATCGATATTGAATGGGCTGACTGCAATGGTGAGCCCATTCCTGTTACAACATAGGTGGGGGAGTCTAGAATGTGGGTGCCCTGGGATGTCCAGGTGAGGGAAGGAGGACCATCGCTGGAGATGATTGGTCTGGTGGGTCCCTTTTGTGATTATGATGGATAAATAGGCTCTAAGGGGAGTCCTATGGGAAGTCTGTGGGGGGGGGGCAGAGTATGATGGCTGTTGGATCCTGGTTCTGGGGTTCTAGGAGTGGTCTTGTTGGGAGACAAGGGTGATGGTGGGTGTCACAATCCTGGTATGGAGGCCCTATGGGTAGTCCAAGTGGGAGATGAAGGTGAATGTCAATATCTGAGCTGTGTTTGAGGGCCCTAATGATGGTATGAGTGGAAGAAGTGGGTGCAGGTGTGTTTCAGCCCCAAATTGTATGAGTGGAAGAAGTGGGTACAGGTAGGAGTCAGACCAAAGTGTCATGGTCTTAGGGGTGCTCCAGGTGGGATAAGATGGTAGAAGTGAGTGTGGGACCCTTGCATACAAGTCCTATTGTTGGTCTGAGTGGAAAAAGAGGGAAGATGTGTGTGCAGGACACCCATCCATGGGTGCCTTGTCTGGTCCTTCTAGAAGCAGAGGGAAGAGGTAAGTTTCTGACACCACTCGAGGGTTCAAGGGCTGGACAGTGTGGAAGATGAGTGTTAAGGTTTGTGTCAGATACTCATTTAGGGCTTGCAGAGCTGGTCCTGGTGGACAGAATGAAGGATATACAGTAGGTGGGAAATGCCAGGCTGGGATTCTAGAACTGGTCTGGGTGGGGGGACAGGAGGGACTTAAAAGGAGCAGGCAAGTATAATGGTCTCATGGTTAGTCCAGGTGGCAGGACATGTGGACATAGGTGGGAAAAGCTGATCCAGGGTTCCCAGGGCAGGGCAGAGTGGCCAGGCAGGAGAGCCATATATGTGGAAGGCTAGTCTGGTGGTTGTCCAAGGGATTCTCTGAATGAAGGAACATGGTGACCTAGGTGGGACAGCCAGTATGGTTTCCCAGAGATAGCCTTGGTGGGCAGAAAAGTGAGAAGTTGCTAGGGAAAAACTAGTCCTTGGGTCCCAAAGCTGATCCACAATAAGGGACATGGAGGACAAAGATGGTGGAGACAGATACTGTGCTCCCAGGGCTGGTCCAAGTGGGTAGACAATGTAAACTTAGATATTAGGGCTGGGAGACCTCGGTGAAGTTCTGATCCTTATTAAATAAGAACTGGAAGATGGTGAAGTTTTGATTGGTTCTGATTAGTTATGATTTATTGACAAATATTTGAAAAAATGCATAAAAGTGGCCAAAGTCAGTCACATTTGACACAGAGGCCCAAAATAAATAATTTAATGGATTCACAGAATCACAGAATTACAGAAATTTGATGGTAAAAAAGGGCCACATCTTGTCTGCCCTCATATCCTCCCTTCCCTCTCTTCCTTTTTACTGGCTCAGGACCTTCCCCCCTTTTCCCAACCACATATGTCTGTCCAATGCTCTCTTGCATCCCCCCACCTCCTCAGATCCCACCACCTCCTCTGGTAGCCTGTTCCAGGCCTCCACCACCCTCTCTGTGAAGAACTGCCCCCTTATATTGCCTTTGTATTTCCCTCCTTCCAATTTGAGGCTATGTCCCCTTGTTTTAGCTCCCTCCTTCTTTTTGAACAAGCTCCCCTCCTTTACCTTATTTATCCCCTTCAAATAGTTAAAAGTTTCAATCATGTCCCCCCTCTCCTTTCTAGTCTCTAGTGGGTATAGATTCAGCTCCCTTCACCTCTGCTTCTATGTTTTTCCCCACATCCCATGCATCATCTTGGTTGCTTTTCTCTGAACCCTCTCTGTCCCCTCAATGTCCTCACATAGGTGCGGTCTCCAGAACTGTACCATGTACTCCAGGTGCACAGCAGCATTAACACCTCCCTCCTTCTGCTAGTTATGCCCCTACCAATGCAGGCCAACATACCATTTGCCTTTCCCACTGCCTTGCTGCACTGGTTCCCCATCTTAAGATTTCTCAATATAATAATCCTCAGATCCCTCTCTTGCTCCGTTTCCTTGATCCCCCACCCACACCAAGGGTATAAACTGCTCAACTGTTTTTCCATCTCAGGTGCATCACCACACACTTTTTCTCATTGAATTTTAATTGCCAGGTCTCCGACCACTTCTCCAGCTTCTACAGGTCTTGCCTCATGGCCTTCACTCCTCTTTGTATGTCAACCCTATTGCAGACCTTTCTATCATCCGCGAATAGGCACACCCTACCCTCTAGTCCTTCCGCTAGATCACTGATATAAATGTTAAAAAGTAGGGGTCCCAGTACTGACCTTTGAGGCACCCCACTCATTACCCCCTTTACCCTAGAATGTGCCCCATTTACCACCACTGTTTGGCTCCTTCCCATCAGCCAGTTTTCCACCCACTTAGTAACCTTCTTGCCCACCCCTAAGCTCTCCAGCTTATTTACTATCCTCCTGTGTAGGACGGTATCGAAGGCCTTACTGAAGTCCAGATAGGCCACATCTACCTTCCCTCTATGGTCCACTACCTGCATCACCCAATTGAATATCAGGTTGGTCTGACATGTCCTTCCATTCGTGAAGACATGCTACCTTTCGTCCTGCATACCATTGGCCACCAGGTATTCCACCACCCTTTCTTTATTAACATTTCCATTACCTTCCCCACCACCGAGGTGAGACCAACAGGGAGGTAGTTTTTGACTGCCTCCTTGCTTCCCCCTTATGCAGTGCAACCACCTCTGCCCTCTTTCAGTCCCCAGGCACCCACTCTGTATCCATGGACAAGTTAAACAGTCTTGTCAAAGATGCTGCCTGCTCCTCCCTCAGCTCACAGAGTACCCTTGGGTGCAAGCCATCCAGCCCTATTACTTTATCCACCTTTAGCCTGCCAGTTCTTCCCTTACCCTATCTATTGTGAACATTCTAGAATCCATTTCCCTGCATTTCTCTTCCTGCTCTGGTCCTCTACCCTTGCCTCTTTTGTGAAGATTGAACAGAAGTAGTTATTTAATACCTCTGCTTTTTTGAAGTCCCCCTCCAGTTTTATTCCTCTGTCCCCCCTCAGTCTCACTATTCCCTGCCATGCCTTTCTTCTTTCTGCCGCATACCTAAAACAAGGTTTTATCTCCCCTTTTGGCCTGCTATGCTATTTTCTCTCCCTTTAGCCATCCTTATCTTCTGCCCTGCCTCCCTCCTCTTTCCTCTGTATGCCTCCCTATCCTCATCCCTTTGTGTCATCTTATACCTCCTGAATGCCCTTTTCCTCTCCATGACCGCCCCTGCCACCTCCTTTGTAAACCATAGAGGTCGCCTCCTTCTTCTGTTCTTCCTAACCTTCTTGACACAAATTTTAGTGGCTTTCAGCACCCCTCCTTTAATAGCTACCCATAATTCCTCCACATCCTTTATATTCCCCATCCCTGACATTTCTTCTCCAACTAGCCTCTTCATTCTGTTAAAGTCTGCTTTCTTGAAGTCCATTATCCTAGTTCTTGTCCTGTTTACTTCCCTCCCCATTTTTGCTCTGAACCTTACAGCCCTGTGGCCGCTTGTGCTTAATCCTTCCACCACCTCCACCTCCACCTCCTCCACACTGTCCCCATTTGTGAGGACTAAGTCCAACAGGTTATCTCCCCTAATGGGCTTCCTTTCCTGGAATACCCCTTGTAGTGCCTCTAAGATCCCCTGCTCCTAGTTGATACCGCTGTTGGGATCTCCCAGTCAATGGCAGAGAGGTTTAGGTTCTCCACTAGCAGAATCTCCCCTTTTTGCGCCATTTTTGTCACTGGCTATATAAGTTGTTTACCCCCCTCTTCCCTCTGCGTAGGAGGTCTGTAAACCACCTCCACCCTCAATGATTTCCTATTTCTTTTGTCTAAAGTGACCCACATTATCTCCATTTCCTCTTCCTCTTCCAGCCCCTCCATGGCCCCAGTTTATTCATTGACGTACAATGCTACCCTTCCTCCCCTCTTCCCTGCCCTGTCTTTCCTAAACAGTCGGTATCCAGGTATGACTGTCTAACAGGCATGATGCTCAGTTCACCAAGTCTCACTCACTATTTAGTCCCAGTAGACCCCTGCCCTTTACCCCACAATAGCAACTGTACACGACTTCAGTATTTTCATCAAGCACTTTTACCCAATTTGCCCCTGGCCACCTCACCACCACAGCAGCTGTACACAGATCACAAGATTGGCAGATTATAGTGATGTAAGCAATTTCACTTCCCCCCCACTCATGCACTTGAACCTCCTCCTTTACCCCCACAATCAGCAGTAGTACCCTATTCCCTCCAGCAATTTACCCAGCTAGTCAAATCTCCATCTCCTGCGGACCACTTTGAATTTCCATCAGTCCAGCTCCTTTTAAAAATCTAGAGCTTCCCCTGTTGAAGTTCAAGTAAATCAAGCAATTACAGCTCCTTTTCAACAATTTCCTTTGGTAGTCCACTGCCGTCTACCCAGTTCCCAATATTAGGACAAAAACCAGTTTAGAGTAGAGTTCAATCATTTAGATCAGTTCCAAGTAGAAGATCAAGCAGTCCTAGTTCAGAGTTCAGTCGTTCACAGTACATAGTTCACAGTACAGTATCCTGCTTACCCAGCTTCCCTCTTCATCTCCTGGTCACTCCCTGTTTCCTTCATTTAGCTTGCTCCTCCTCCCACCAGCATTTAATAGACACTGGGGTTGGGGAGGGTGGGTGGAAAGAAAAAGCTCCCCTGCTCACCCAGCTCCCTTGACCTTGTGCTGGCTTTTTAAAGCCTGGCCTCGTTGAAGCCTCCTGCCCTCATTGTCTGGCCATCTTCCTCGGCCACTGATGTGGCCAATCAGGGGCAACCTTGCTTTCTCTGTAGCCTCCTTTGTTTCACCACTGACTGCAGTGAATCCCCTCCTGCTTCAGCTTCAATCGCCGCCCGGGTCCTCCTCTGCAGTCCTGCCGCCAATGTGGCCGATCCCCTCCTCTTGCTGCCGACTAGGCCTTTTAACAGTTCTCCTACTCACATTAATTTTTATTTGTATAAAAATTAATGTAAAACTACTAAATAAAACAAGCAATCACTAGACACATCTGGTGCTTGGCCACACTCAGCACAGTCCCACACTGGGGTTGGTTAATACACATACGTAATGTAATGCAATATACCATAAAACTAATGATAAGGAGGAATAATGGGGAATGAGTGATGATGATGATGACACTTGTGTGTACTTTACTTGTGTTGTAGTGTAAATAGACAGCTACGAGTCACAAATTCAGATTATCCCCTGGGTAACCCACAGCCAGCAGCACAGGCGCATCAACTTGTTTGTTGTTGGTCCGAACAGTATTTTGTTTTTAATACATGAAATTGTGAATGAATATTAACATGTGATTGTGATTGGATGGCACAAGTCAAAGATTTATTTTGCCAGCCTGCCCTTGCCCTGTACAACACACAGCCACACTGAAGTCAGGAAAACACTTTTATTTGGGATTTCTGAGACTGTTAAATTTCTTGCCGCTCCATAGTCTCTCTGTCTCTCTTTCTCCCCCCCCCATATCAAGATGGCACAACTCAGAGATTTATTTTGCCAGCCTGCCCTTGCCCTGTACTATACACAGCCACACTGAGACCAAGAAAAGAAAAAAAAAGTTTATGGATTTCTGGCACTGTAAAATTTGTCTTGTGCCCCCAGTAGTCTCTCCCTCTCTCCTCTAGATCTGGAATGTCACAAATCAAAGATTTTGCCAGCCTGCCCTTGCTCATGTACACAGCCACACTGTCTGAGGCCATGAAAAGAAAAAAATGTCATTTGGGATTTTCTGTAACTATTAAATTTATCTTGTGCCCCCAGTAGCCTCTCCCTCTCTCCTCTGGATCTTCTGGAATGGCACAAGTCAAAGATTTTGCCAGCCTGCCCTGCTCATGTACACACTGCCACACTGCCTGCCTTTTTCCTCCCCCCGGCAGCCACCCAGGCCACCACTATCTCCCCAGTCCCTCCAGATTCCTTTCTCCAGTCCCTACTCGAACCTCACCCTCCCCCAATGATCAATTTCTCTCCCCCCAATTGCCCCCAGTAAGTCTTCTGTATCTCTCCTCTCTAGTGTTTTTTTTCCTCCCCTCCAAACATGTATATGTTTTTATATTGTGTCTTTTCTTTTTGGCAACTTCTTCTGGTAGCTCTGCTCTGCTGCAGTGAGCAAGGTGCTCCTCTGATCATCCTCCAACTTGGCTCAGCTGTGTTGTGCATTCAGCATGTTTATATACTGTGAGAGTATCATGTGACCGTCTGTTGCCTGGTTGGATGCTGACAGCCACCTGTACGTCGAGCGAGCATGCTGATGTCATCCCCATGGCAACAATGCACTAAATGGCACTCCATAGACCCAGAACCAGACTTCTGCAGTGAAGTCACTATTTATCTAGGTCTGTAGATTGTGAATTCAATCCAGGGGTTTAGATCTCTCACAGAAAAGGTCTGCCCAGCCCTAATAGACATGGGAGGACATTCCAGTCATCTTTGGGCTAGTCCATGTGGGGATACCACAGGGACATATGTGAGGCAGGCCAGTCCAGCAGTCCAAAGGCTGGTTGAGGGGACAGGGAGAATGTAGGTGTGGGAAGACTGGTCTGGGTTTCAATTGCTGGTCAGGGTGGTCAGAGAGGGGAGATGTAGGTAGCGGATGCTAGTCAGGGATCACAGGGCTGGGCTGAGTGGAAGAAAATGGGGCCCGTCAGTGGGAGAGACAAGTCTGGGGGTCCCATGACTGGTCCAGGTGGGCACTGAAGACAGGCAAGACATTGTTTGGGGAGGTTAGTGTGCGGGACCCAAGGCTGGTCCAGCTGGGTGGACAATTGGAATGTAGGTGAAGAGGCTGTTTTAGGCATCTCGGGGCTGGTCCAGGGGCTGGAACTGTGATCCCAGTGCTGAGTTGTAGGTCAGCTGGTGGTGGGAGGTTGGTTTAGGGACAAAAAGGGTCATCCAATGGGAGGGAGAGTTGTCAGCAGTGAAGAGTAATCCAGTGACAGTGATAGTGTTTTGGCTGAGATGATAAATCTGGTATGGGTTGTGGAAGTGTAGCCCAGGTGGTTCAGGTGGTGGGAGAAAGTTCAGTTAGGGTGTCAAAGAATGGTCTAAGGGGTGGCAGGAAGGATGGTCTGCTGCTGAGAGGCTGTAAAGGACAGGCAAATCCAGTCCCTAGAAAACTGGTCCAGGTGCAAAGAGGCTGGTTGGCTAGGGATGAAAGGCTGGTATTGAGGTTTGAAGAGTTGTCCAGATGCTGGGAGTTCTAGCAGGTTACAACCCCTTTCTGGTGGGTAAGTGCATCCATTCCAGTGGGTCAGGTGCCATTATGGTGGGTCAGGTATGCCTGGGGTTATGGCGTCCAGACTGGCACCTGGAGGGTCTGTTCTAGCCAGGGAGGGACAAACTAGTTTGCAGACAGTAGCTTTCAAAATCTGGTAGCCAAATTAATTTTTAGCATTTTTCTTCACATCTGATCATATGAGGGTATATCTTAAGATACATGTAAGCACAGGATTTCCTTTTTGAAACTATAGGCCACACTGTGGATGTTAAGGGAATATAAGAAAAACTACAGTTACAAGCAGTCATTATTTTACTGATTTGATGGCTATTTGATTCTAATCACTCCAGGGCAAGGGTTATACATAGAGATGCAGTGAATTTTAAATCCACTGGCAAAGTGGACACAAAGTGGGCACCACAAAGTGCTCACTTTGCATTCTCATTATTACTTTGAGTTGTCATTATGCCTTAACGCGAAGTAAGGTGAAGTGACAAGTAAATAGGCAGCCCCCACACATCACATGGCTTACAGTACTGTAAGTCACATGCTTTAGCCAGGCAGGAAGGAAGTGAGTCAGAGAAGCAGTTTCACTTTCTCATTTGCAGTTGTAGAGGGAGAAGGCTTTTTGGATAGGAGAGCAGTCTGTGTGTCAGTGTCAGAAAGTGCTTTATTGCTTTTGTGCAGGAAAAAAACAGCTTTTTTAAAAGCTACATCTTTCTTTAGGTTTTGTACTGTGTTTGTGATTTTTTTTTGGTAGTGAATTTTTTTATAAGTTTTGTTTTATTTTGTTTTGTGTGTAACTGTGTGTGTCAGTGTGTGTGTGTGTCTGGAAGTGTGAGAGTGAGTGTGGCCACCGGGTGAAGGCTAGGCGTCGACTCTGGTTGGACTCATTTACAGTTGGGGTTGGGGACTTGTGTGGGAAGGATGGACCCTGGAGAAGAAGAGTTGCTGGCCCATGGGTGGGGCAGAGGAGGGGAGTTCGCACACTTGGGGGTGGTCATGTGTTGCTGGACTGCTCCTGACTCTTGGGTGTTGCTTTCCCCCTGTTGAAGCAGCAGCAGCAGCACCAGTGCCACCGGTGGCTGCTGCGCATCCACCTACTCCGCCACTACCACCACCACCGGTAGCAGCTGTAGGTGCTCCAGCAGCACCCCCTCCACCACCTTGACAGCCACAGGAGGTGCCCCAGGAAAATGTAGGTGGTGCTAGGACTGTATCTGGTCCCCCCACAGCTCCCCAGTATGGGAGTTTTTTAACTGTGTGGGGGGAGACAGCACAGTCGTGGTGTGCTGTCTGTGCAGTGTGCTGTTGTGCCTTGGCCCCCAGAAGACACATTTGGGGACCAGTGGCCAGTACACCCACATGTTGAACCACCACAAGATGGAGTGGCAGGCTGCCATGGAAGGGGCCAGACATCCACCTGCTGCTCTTCTGGGGCAGTGGCTGAGGGTGCTGCTGGGGTTGAAGTTGTGCCTCGCAGCTGCAGCAGGAGGGCCAGTGCAGCAGCTGCTCCACCACCATCACTGCCACCACAGCCACCAGCACCGCCCTCTCCACCACCACCACTACCTGGGTTTCCACCGGCAGTGGACCCCACCACAGTCCCT
Source organism: Neoceratodus forsteri (assembly GCA_016271365.2). Classification (NCBI taxonomy): domain Eukaryota; kingdom Metazoa; phylum Chordata; order Ceratodontiformes; family Ceratodontidae; genus Neoceratodus; species Neoceratodus forsteri. The sequence goes on from CM028137.1 coordinate 51,239,957, forward strand.
GCAACAGAGACCGACATTGCTCTGGTGTGGGTGGCCCTGGAGGAGAATAATGAGAGGGTAGGTACTGTGCAGTAGCAGGAAGATACAATCCAACAACAGCAGCTGCAAATACTCACAATGCTGCATCTGCTGCTGGACCACCATGGCATCCCAAGACCACATTGAGGGATTTTTTTCTGCCCCCCCACCCCGCTACTGTGCTGTACTGTTTTTGTGTGTTTTTTTTGTTGTTGTTTAATAATACACATTTTCCCTTCTGTAGTTGCAGTGCCTCAGTAATGTTTACTTTTTGTTTTGGCGTGCTTGTGGACAAACTGTTGTGAGCAGGGCAAGTATGATGTGTATAATTGCATGTGTGCAGTCAGTGTTGTTTCATGTGTGTGTGTGTGTGTGACATCAGACATTGTGCAGCATGTTGCAAACATATATTGCTGTTGCTAACTTGTTGCAGGCAGTGTTTATGCTATAAAGAATAGTAAGCAGAATACGGTATACTTTATTGTCACCATTATCATCAATGGACTAAGTGATACGATACTTTTTCAGAGGTGTCTGGCCAGAGTGCACCTTAGTCACATTATATACTATACTGCACACATAAATTTTAGGAGAGTATGTGTTTTTTTGTGCTATGATCTCCAAAAGTTATGTGTGCACTGTGAGTGACTGAGGTGCACAGTGACCCAATACCTCTGAAAAAATATATCACTTAGTCCACTGGAGCTGATGGTACCAACAAAGTATACATCAGGTATTCTTTGTTATCTTTATTCTTGATAATGCAACAAGTCTTACCATATATATGTTTGCATGAAGCTGGACAATGTATGCACACATAGGAAAGAACAGTGACGGCGCACACATGCAGTTTAGCACAACATACTCGCATTGCTCAGTCTTCATGCTCTTTGCGAAACACTTAAAATCTGATTCATGAGTCCTAACACAAAATAAACATTACTGAGGCGCTATAACTATTTTGCTTGTGAAATAGACATGAAAGAGATTCACCAAGTTACAGCATTGCACCCGATATATGGGAGCCTTACTTCCAGGAGAATCTTTCTTGCTCCACACAGTGCAATACATTTAAGAGAAAACCACCCCTAATTTCATTACAGTGTGTCACATCATGGAGGAATTCCAGTTCATAAAAGCCACACAAATTCTGCCCCCCTTTCTCAGCAACGTTAGGACGTGATGCCAGGGAGAGCACGGGTGCGTGCTCCATTATAGTGAATGTCCAATTGTCCGACAGCTTTCCGAATGTTTCTTTATCTTATAATGGTCAGTTTGTGGTGAAACGTGTGGGCATGTTTCCAGTAAGAAGAGCCTTGTTAGTGGAAACGTGCCCACATTTCACCACAAAGTTAACTTTATAACATAAAAAAACATTCGGATACTTGCCAGACTATTCACTACAGTGGAGCACGCACCTGCGCTATCCCCTTGCATCACGTCCTAATGTTGCTGAGAAAGTGGGGCAGAATGTGGGTGGCTTTTCTGAATGGGAATTCCTCTATCACATGACACACTGTAATGAAATTACGGGTGGTTTTCACAGAAATGTATTGCACTATGTGGAGCAAGAAAGATTCCCCTGGAAGTAAGGCGCACACATGCTAGGTTATGTACATCGCCATAACTATGTAATGTGGTGAATCTCTGTAAAGCAGCAGCGCAACAATCTATTGAGAACTCTGGCCTATATTTTTTAATGCAATGTTACAACTTCCTTTACTTATATCCTGACTGGAATGATATGAGAATTTCCAGTAGTTGAGTCTGCTGTACTACCTTTTTTCATGTGTGAAATAATGAAGGGAGCATTCCTTTTAAATTGGTGCTGACCAGGTCATTGTCAAATCAAATCAAATCAAATCAGTGTTTATTTGTAATGCGCTTGTAGGGTACCAAAGCGCAAATACATAACAGAATTAACACATATCAACAATAAATATGAATATAAAAACAATTAAAAGGCAACAGGATAAACTTATTCAAAAGCTAATACGAATAAGCAGCTCTTCAATGAGGCTTTAAATGACTCAGTGGACAGGCACTCTCTAATCAATGAGGTAGAGAATTCCACAGGGTTAGGGCCACAAAAGATAAAGCTCTGGCCCCAGATGACCGAAGACGAACCCTGGGAATCTCTAGCAATCCCTTGTCAGTGGAATGGAGTGGGCAGGGAAGGCGGTAGGGCTGAAGGAGATCTTGCAAGTAGCCCGGTCCCTGTCCATGTAGGGTCTTATAGGTCAGCAAAGCGACCTTGAAGGTGATCCTCCATCACACCGGCAGCCAGTGCAGTTCGTGCAGCACAGGTGTGATATGGCAAGTTCTTGGTAGCCCAGTCAATAACCTGGCTGCAGCATTCTGCACCAGCTGCAGGTGATGGAGATCTACCCCCCCGGCAACCCTAGATATAGAGCATTACAGTAGTCAAGACTCGAAGAAACAAAGGCGTGGACTAACACAGGAAGGTCACCATGTGGAACAAGGTATTTTATTCAGGCTATATTCCTCAGATGGTAAAAGGAAGACTTGACAATGGCTGACACCTGTGTCTTATGTGTCAGCTAGCGGTCAAGTATTATGCCCAGATTCCGCACCTGTTCAGAAGGTCTCAACTGGCTACCCCCTAACACAAGGCCAGAGGGAGACTCAGGAGTCAACTTCTCTGCACGGTGACCCAGATCCACCACCAGCACCTCAGTCTTGTCAGGATTCAGTCTCACCCAGTTAGCACTCATCCAGTCCTGAATCTCAGTGAGACAGTTGTTAAAAACCGATAATGCGTCATTCTGTTCAGGTACAAAGGACATATAGAACTGAGTGTCATCTGCATAGCAGTGAAAACTCAGCCCATAATGCCTTATAATGTCTCCCAATGGCAGCATATACACCATGAACAACATGGGGGAAAGCACAGAGCCCTGCGGCACCCCACAAGAAAGAGCAAAGAGAGCAGAGGAAAAAATTCCTGATACTACCCTCTGAGTTCTGCCCATGAGGAAAGAATGGAACCATCTGAGGACTGTCCCCGACAGTCCACAGAGCAGCTGCAGGCATTCCAGTAACATCCCATGGTCCAAGGTGTCAAACGCTGCAGACAGATCAAGGAGAACCATTGTTTTCCTCTGCTTTTCTCCATCACATCAGTTAGTTGTTATATATCACTTCTGTTGTAAATTAACAGTCATGCAGCAGGCAGTGTTTTATGACACCACAGAACAATATTTATTGAAAAGCAGCTGCAAATAAATACAAACCTGGTCAGAACAATATTGAAAGGCGTGCTCATTTTTTTTCTCATACATGAAAACAAGTAGTCAACTAAGTGAAGCAGACAGAAATTGTGAAAATAAGTGTATCATTCAAGCCACGACTCGAAGGTAACTAGTGGCTGTGGCAATGTAAAGTAGCATAAAAATGTACAGTTCAAAATTGTCACGACATTCTTGCAATGCTGCTTTAATTGATAATGTCAGTATGACATCATGAGCTCACAATCACACAACACACAAAATGCATCCTCCTTGTGTGCAGAAAATTGACAAGTGGTAACAAAGTGAAATGAGAGCATTTCAGCACATACAAAGTGCCCCAGAATTAATGGCGCAGTCAGTCATGCGCGCAGTGGTGGCACAGAGTCCCCAGATTTTTTCTACATGCCCAAAATGCATCCTCCTTGTGTGCAGAAAATTAACAGTGGTAACAAAGTGAAATGGGAGCGTTTCAGCACATACAAAGTCCCCCAGAATTAATGGCACACTCAGTCATGAGCGCAGTGGTGGCACAGAGGCCCCAGATTTTTTCTGCATGCCCAAAATGCATCCTTCTTGTGTGCAGAAAATTGACAAATGGTAACAAAGTGAAATGGGAGTGCTTCAGCACATACAAAGTCCCCCAGAATAAAATGATGACCATGAGCGAACTGTTGCTGGTCCAATGTGTTCTGTGAGACGATTTGAGCAAGTGCAATGTGATCATCTCAACTGGATGGAAGGATGCCATTTATCTCTACACTAATAGTAGCCTTAGAGAGTTGATATATATAGATATATGTTTGTGTATTTTGTAGGTGAGGAGGGGGGTTGACATGGACATGTACTCATGGTACTGTTCTGTATCACAGGTCACAGAAACTGCTGGTGTGCACATTCCAGTGCTCAATGAGAATTTTTTTGTGTTGAAATTGGAAATGGATAACTCTCAAGTGCATGAAGGTAAGTATTTTTTGGGGGTGGGGGGAAACATATTTGCAGGTTTGTCTGTAATGGTTTCTTATTTTGTTACTTCTTCAAAGATTTCATCTGCATCCTTGTGGAGTCTGGTTGTTAATGATGGTCATGGTCATCTAATGAAATGAAATGACTTCTGCATGTTGCATGTGTGCCTCAGCCTGGGGGAGGGGAGTGCCTGATGTTGAAGAACTTTTTTGGATAAGGCCACTTTGACAGCACAACAAAGCATCTGGAAGTTTCCTAAAAAAAGAAATGAATGACTTCTTACAACTTAATTGTAATTTGTCCCTCCCTGGTTCTCAATCTCAAGTCAAGTTACACTTAACACCCACATCTTGTCAAGTAACACAACCTGTGTGCAACTTTTTCAACACTGTCATGGTCAGAGCTGTAGAGCTGCAAATTCAGAATACAGTGCATGAATGATATCTTGCAGAAATAGTTTTGGTGATGTACACATGTCACTTAGTTTATGAATCATAATCAGTCGTTTTTGCTGCAGTCTTTCCAAAACAATGAAATGGATGAAATAAAAGCTCCATACTTACCAGAATGGATTTCACATGGATATTCCATAGGTTCCTCTGTATGGTACAGCAGCAGTACCATTCCCACTGAGTTTTAGTGAAGGAGATTTTTTTTGTTAACCTGTAAAAAAAAAAATAAGTGCACCGTATGTGTTTGACCATTGCGGCTCTGAAAAGCTACAGAAAACAAAACATACAACTAAAGGAAGTGAAACAGCAAAACAAACATGAGTACCTATACTCACTTTATGGTTTAAATATTAAGAAGCTTTGTGTCTGTGGCTGATGGATGTGGTGGTCTGGACAGACTCATGCTCAGTGGTGGCAGTGGTTAACATCAGTCCCGGTGGTGGTGGTGATGGTGGTGGTCCAGGGGGCAGACAGACTCATGCTCAGTGGTGGCAGTGGCTAGCATCACTCCCAGTGGTGGTGGTCTGGGGGGCAGACAGACTCATGCTCAGTGGTGGCAGTAGCTAACATCGGTCCCAGTGGTGGTGGTCTGGAGGGCAGACAGACTCATGCTCAGTGGTGGCAGTGGCTAACATCGGTCCTGGTGGTAGTGGTGGTGGTGGTCCAGGGGATGGACAGACTCATGCTCAGTGGTGGCAGTGGCTAACAGCAGTCCCAGTGGTGGTGGTCCGGGGGGCAGACAGACTCATGCTCAGTGTTGGCAGTGGCTAACATTGGACCTAGCTGTGGTGGTGGTGGTGGTGCTCTTCTGGTGGGCGGACAGACTCATGCTCAGTGGTGGCAGTGGCTAACATCAGTCCCAGTGGTGGTGGTGGTCTGGGGGGCAGACAGACTCATGCTCAGTGGTGGCAGTGGCTAACATCAGTCCTGGTGGTGCTGGTCCGGGGGGCAGACAGACTCATGCTCGGTGGTGGCAGTGGCTAACATCAGTCCTGGTGGTGGTGGTCCGGGGTGGCACACAGCATTTTTACAACTTCAGTTAAAACCTGCCAACATTAACCAAATCATCATCCTCATAAAGAAAACTTCCCTCACAGTCATCTATGTCTGAAGTCTGACCACTGGGAAATTCTTTCTCCATTGTGTTGTCATCTACGTCAGTGGTGTGCCATTTCTGGCAGCCACTGCCAGTGCCACCAGGATGGTCCATTTCCACATCACCAAAACCACCATGACTAGGCCGGGGTACGAATACCGAGGTTGCAGTCTGTGCTGGTATGTGTCTCTCATTCATTTTAATGAATGTTAGCAAACTAACATTTGCAGGAGACAGGTTTGTCTGATGATCCTTGACTAATGCACCTGCTGAGCTGAATACCCTCTCAACACTTACACTGGAGGGTGGGCATGTGAGGTACTTCAGTGCCACTGCAGTCAGCTCTGGCCATTCACTGACCTTTCCTCTCCAATAAAAGAGAGGATCTTCAGTTATTGTCAGATGCCTGTTTTCAGACAAATATGACTCAACCATTCTCTGTGCTGCACTAAGTCCATTTGTTGATGCATCATCCTGTTCTCCTGAATCATTATTTCACAAATACCCACTTGGGACAAAGCCTCCCAAAGCGGGTTGACGCCAGCCACTTTGGATGACCAACTACCTGGAACTGCAGTCTCCTTCCCTTGCAGGATATGCTTGATGGTCCTCCAGGTACATCTTCAGCCAGATTATGCTGCTGAGGTTTGCTGACTTTGGCACGTGACTTCTGTGCCCCATGAACCAAGAGTACCAGTTGACCACTGATATTTATTACCTGTTCATGCCCTCCCTCCATTACTGATGCAATTCCACATTTTTATCATGGGTCCGGCATTGTTGCTATGGCAAAGTTGTCACTACGCTGAATGCTCACAATGTGACAATTTTGGTCGAATACTGTCAGCATGTGTTGCAGCAACATACTGCTACCACCGTCTCCGGCAACATCAAGGCCATGCTGTGTATTCACCAATGTCTGCCTCAGCACCTGCAGCAGTGGAATTGATTGGCTAATGGAAGCAGACTCACCACTCACTGCCTGTGTGGCATGTTCAAAAGGCTGCAAAATTGTTATTACAGAGTCCATGAGGTGCCACTGTTCAGTCGTCATAGACATGGGGGCCCTGGAACTGTCACGGCTAGTGTGCATGACAAGATATTCTGAGATGGCTTTGTAATGTTCATACAACCTCTCTGCCATGTATAAAGTGGAGTTCTATTGGGTGACAACTTCCAGCTTCAAGCAGTGCTGAGCAGGCTGTTTTGTATCTGCAACTGCCGCAGTTGGTCACGAGCCTTTCCAGATTGTGAAAAGTGAGAGCTGATATGTCATGCAATGGTCAGCATTTCCTTTACATCAGGGTGCTGCAGAAACTCCTGTACCACAAGATTTAAACAATGGGCCATGCATGGAACACGAAAAAAAACACCATCCGTGATGCATTTCACCACATTTGACTAATTGTCACTTGTTATGAACCCAGCTCTCAGGGACAGGGGGGTTTAGCCACTTGTCAATTACAGTCAGTACCATGTCCAACATGTTCTCACCAGTGTGTGAACAGGTCATGTTGTGCATAGCAATCAGTGCATGCTGTTGAATTCCTCGAAGATTGCTACCATGACAATCCACCTTACTGCCCTGATTATTCACACTACCAACATCACAAACAACCCCCGGCACCTGCGCCCAGTGTGTAGTTATACACAAATATGAACTTCCCACTGTTTTGCCACTTGTCCACATATCCATACTTAAATAGATGAATGGAGAGGAGGAATGTTAAAGGGCATGTCTTACTGAGTCGAACACAGTGCGGAACAACTCAGGGACAGCAAGGGTAGAAAAGTATGTCTTGGATGGGACTTTCCATTTTGGACAGGCACATGCAGCAAACCACCGGAACCCAGAATTCTCCACAAAGGAGAAGGGCAAAAGATCAATTGCCAGCATTTCAGCTACAGCAGCATTACGTTTACGTGACGCTGTATGATTGGGGGGGTACTTCAGCTTATGAGCAAAAACACTCTGTAATGTGGGCTGACTTAAACATTTTACATAGGGTGTGATCACAAATGGTTGTGCTCTGTGATGAATGGTATTGGCAGGGGGTGGAGTGTGGACGTTTGATGAAGACAGATGCACAGGTGATGATGACAAACCCAGAAATGCAGTTATTTTGCCAGATTTACCAACCGGGGTTGATGTACCACTTGCACTAGACATACTGCATTCACCACCACCACCACCACCAAAACTGCTACTCTCACCAGCACTGGACAACATTTCAATGTCATTATGCTCCTCTACCTCATCATGCCTGTAGTAATCCTCTGTTCTTATTACCTCACTACTGCACATGTTTAATTTACTACTGGACTTAACAGTCATGGAAGGGGTTAACATGCTCGCTATGGTTGCTGGTGATGAGGGTGAATGCCCCACTGTGGTATTAGCTGCCAGCTTGTGCTGGGTCCACAGTGCCATGTGCCTATTCTTAAGATGCATATGCTGTCCTCCTGTGCCCAGATGGCTCCCCTTTTTACCTCAACTCACATGCACATGGCAAACCTGGCAAATTGCAACTGACTCATCATTTGCATCTTGAACAAAAAAATCCCAAACAAGGGATTGTGATGCTCTGCTTTTAACATGTCCATGATGTTGCTTATTTAAGTCCGTTATTTTAAGCACTGAAGTGGGGAGCACATGATGTTTCGGGCACTGCACACCTGGACTGCAACTGACCACCACGACTACCTATCATTATTACTGAGTCATCATCATCAACTAAAACTGGTAAATCATAAGTTTTTACGGGGGGGGGGGATTCCTGCAAACAGACTCAGATACAGCCACTTTGAATTTCTTTTTCTCCGGTTCCCAACTGGGGTCAATTACATCATCATCATATTCATCAGCATCACACACATCCACATCTTCTGCTTGGATGCTAGCATGTGGACTGCATGTTGCAACAACAGCAACATCATCGTCATCATCACATTCGTCATCTTCACCACCATCACCTGATATTTTTTCACCACACTGTGAAGCACTGCATGGAAAATGCATGACATTAACCACCACGGTGGATGGAATATCACATTGTATGCTATTGTTGACATGATTATCAGAATCCTCAGGTTCAGTTACTGGGATGTTACTGGGAAGTATGACATCATCTACGCTGCCACTCACTTGCACTGCTTCACACTCAATATTTTTGGATACGGTACACTGGTCAGAATTCAAACTTGAGGCACCAATACTAATACTACCACCACCACTAACACCACTAACACTAACACCACTGGCTGGGAAAACATCATCTCCTCTGACTATGAGTGAAACTACTGATTGGGCGGCTGTAAAAAACATTGCAGGAGAAATACCTTTCCTCACATCAGCAATGCACTTCTGCGTCTGCGTACTACCACGCCCACAGACTATCTTACTGCCAGCATTGCCTTGATGAGAACCAGTTTTGCTTGCACGTCTCTTTGCTGGCATTTTGGGAGATCAAGAACAATATTATAACCAAATTTAGATTGTGGTACATTCACTCTCTGATTGGGGGGACACTGGATGTGAAGCCAAAAAAAACAACTGTGGCTTCAGCAACAGATAGAGACTGTCATGCAATGAAAACAACTTCAGTAACCAGTGGTGCTGATGAGGTCACAAAAACAATCCAATCTAGTAAAAAATTCCTTTTGAAGGTGAGGGTGGGGGGGAGCACTGACTGCAAATTTTTACGGCAGTACAAGCAGCAAAACAAAGAACAGATACTATGATTACAGTACAAAATCAGGCAGCTGCAGTGGCTAGCAGGTTCACACCGCTGCACCGGCCCTGCAATTACACTAGTCTGTGGCACAATAAAAGGTGTATTATTTGATGTCAAGCAACACCACTCAGACACACACACACAGAACAGTTTCTCTACAATGGTGAACAAGTAATGCGTAGCAAATTGAAAAGTTCAGTAATACGCCATGTATTGTAATGTAAACAACCCGAAATTATGAACTGCTGCACCAGATCCACACAACACACAATCAGCAAGAAAATGTCAGTAATTACTGACAATACTACTGTGTGTACATTAACAGAGTCAGTTATATAACAAAAATATAACCAAAAAACAAAAAAATCACTATTTCTCCAACTAAAATCTACCTACACCACAGATATGCCCCTCCCCCAAAGCACACTTTCACTGTCTTTCACTACACACACTCAATGTTGTACATTAACTTTCAAAATCCACAGAAAAACTAAAACGCTCGAGGATATGAGCACAGGAGGGTTTTCTGCAATCGATGAACTAAAGGTAGAGCCCCCCCCCAAAAAAGCAAAAATTCTTTTTTAACAGCTTTTAGAAGGTTTCAATCAAGACAGCTCTCAGAACACACTGTCTTCTACTGCTTCCTACACACACTACTCTGAACTGAGACTGTGCAGATCAATATAGAGCCCATGTGACCTCAAATCCCATGAAACACTGCAAAATTTGCCTTTGGAGCTCAAAAACAAGGTGAAGTGAGGTGAAGTGCATTGATTTCAATGCACTTCACTTAAGATTTTGGTGGAGTAGTGATCTGGGAAGGTGGAGTAACCCGAAGTCAGTGTTTTCAAAGGACTTCGCATTATCCAGTATAATGCGAATTACTCCGCTTCACGTTGCAGAGCACTCTGAGAATCCACCTTTGCTCTATGAATCACTTTACGGAGCGGATTGCACCCACTTCGCCCACTAGGATACACAGATAAATGCATGTGTAGAGGCATACTGAGGCAGGAGGCTACAGGCTCAAAGAACTGTGTTTATCAGATCATAATATCCTTCACCCTGGAGTGTGTTAATTATTCCACTTTAGTAATGCTGTTTTTTTTTACAACATAGTCATTCTGCCAGTAAATGTCACTATGCCACACTGTAGTTGTTACCTGTGACTAAAATGTATGTAGCCTTAATTGTTAACTGCACATTACTAGCTTGTTTTACAGTTTGTTTTACCTTTTCATCTTGCTGTCCTGTACTGGGATGTCAGAGATTGCACAAGAGAGGTCAGATCGCGGGCTGGAGTGGCGACCATTGCAGATTTTGTAACTGCCATCATTTACTTTAAATGGGATGGAAGGTAGAAAGACATGGCAGTCAGGTACACACCACAGTCTGGGTATGTGGTGTACAAGCATGGGCAGGAGAGTGAACAGCACGTGGGTGCCATAAGTGACAGGACTGAAGAGACAGACTTTTTTATTTTGTTAAACTGGTGCAGGAAGCAATCTTTCATTTGCACCAAACAATATGGGGTGAAAGGAAGGTAACAGGGACAAAAAATGACTTCCAAGGTTTTCAATACACTTTATAAAATGGGTACAAAATTTCCTAAAACCTGATTGGATGAAGCACTTATCCAGCTATGTCCTTATCAGACGATAACTTTGCAACCAGTACTAGTTGTGCCAGCCTGACCCCACAACAAGATGGTATTACCGTTCCACCCACACCCAAACAGTCGTGCCAGCCTAGACTTGATGAAGTAGTAGGCTTCCATTTCCCTTTTGATTTGAAAGCTCCATCATAGCTGCCCCCGCGACACTCACCATGCAGAACATTTTTAATGCTTTTCCCCTTGATTTAAAAAAATCTCACCTCTGCTACTTCTCTTCTAAAAGCTGCTCCTGATCCAGTGATCATCATGGGTGCCACCAGGACATGACTTGCAAAGCATAATGGAAACCTACTCCTCTGATAGTGCATTCAAAATGTAACAGCCAATTTTACCTTGCTTTTAAAAATGGAGCTATTGTACAGCACCACTATCTTCAGGGAAGCTTTACTAAGCAAAAAAACACTAACTACGGCAGCTGACATGAGCCAAACTCACTCCCGCTTGGTCTCAGCATTTGTTCCTAAACCACCTCCCCTGCATTGTCCCTTAGTCTAAACTCTGCCGCTTTCTTCACTAGCAGGCTTCTTTTTATGCCTGCTGCAGATTTCTGGTTTGAGGGACGTGGTCCTGGACACCTCAAAACAAAAAGCCAGTCTGAACAACGGCAGTCACAAAGTCACATGCTCACAAACTCAGTCCCTCTAAAGGCATAACATCCAAAGAAAAATGGGAAAAAAGGAAACAATAAAATATTGTACACCAGTGAGTGTGGTGGGGGGAATGAACCTCAGCACCGTGTGTTTTGGAGGGAAGAGAGCCCTCTACTGGCTAGGTAGCCAATCTCAAATACAGAACAGTACAGTTAATAGGAGGACTATTTTCCCTATTACCAGTATTAGAAAGCTCAGTTAAAAAAAATGTGGACATTTTCTTTCTTCCTTTTTTAAAAAAAATATTTACTTGGAGGACCAGTTTTATAAGTGTAATGACAGATTCCGAGGTGTGGGTTATCTCCTGATAAAAGCATGCGCAGGTGCATAAGGCACCCCATAACACACCTAGGCATGCTCTTATCAGGAGATAACCTACACCTTGTTGTGTGTTATTGCATGCTTAATCAGTGGCTTATGTGAAGTAAACAGGACATTGCTATGACTGTTTTTACATGTTGTTTATTCAAAATAAGACATGATTAGAAAACCGTTTCAGACAATCATGGCTCATGTCTACCTATTTTTTAATTAAGCAATAATACACAACAGGGTGTGGCATATCATGGTTTATAATCACACCTCTGGTGCATTGTGCAGCCCTGTGCATCCATGCACAGAAGAAGTGAAAATGTCCCATGATATACCATGCCCTGGAAAGTATTACCACTATTATGAACTGGATCCACATATTACAGTAATAAATAAAATGTTTAAAAGTAAACGTTTGTCATAATTTCTTTTTTTTTAGTGAACATAACAAAATTTTCTTTAACTTTAGTCATGACCAGCTGGAGGCACTGCTTCTTGTAGTACCTGATGATGTTTGTTGTTGGTAGAGGTGGCCCTAAGATGCAGTCAGTGGTTGGAGCAAGAGAGACAGATTTGCACTTCTGTGGTGAATTCTGACTAATATCTGAGGAACAGCAGCAGGAATGGTGAGGTTGTGTTTTTCTGTAGTAGCAGGCAGATATTTGAGAGGGGTTGTTGTGGCAGTGGGGGACATTAGCTCGTGAGCAGACATTGCTGAATTTCTATTGGTATGGTGGTGTTGCACCACTGAGTGGAGAATGGGAGCATTTCTGTATGCCGCAGTTGGTGCCAGTTTCATTCATGTAAGCATGGCATATGTCAAGGTGTGACTCACTGTGGACTGCAGTAGGCATTCTCAGGCCTTGTATCTAGCAATGTGAAGGACATGACAAATGTTGCTGTTAGATAGATTTTTTTTTTTGTGGGTGAGGAGGCTAGTGGCTGGAGGCTTTTTGAAGCCATGATTATGTTGTAAGATTTAATCATGGCTTCAAATACATCTCAACCAATCATATTCCTTCATTATAATTTTTTTATCCAATTCATAATTAGTGTGAATACAGTTTAGTATAATGAAAACATGGGGATAGCATTTTATTCACATCTAATTTTATGAGGGTTCATCTTAGAGCCACATTTTTAATGGTATGGGAATAACAGAAAAACTATAATAACAAGCTGTCATTATGACCTTTTGATTTATTTCAGGATTCATTGAATTTTGCACTTTAAAATAAAAAAATGGTATTTAAGGTACCCCTGAAGGACTTGTCCATAACAGTTTATTACCAGTATATTAGTTTTCTTTTTGAAGGCTAATCCATTTTTCAAAATTTTTGAAGGGCATTGAGAAGTTTTTCAATGGATAAAAACTGGTGCTGTAGGTGCAATTGAAGTCAATTTGAATTACTTGAAAAGCAATTACATAAACTGAAGAATACTTAAATTTATTCTGAAGGCCTTTTTAGGTGGAAAAGAAGAGTGTTTCAGGTACAGTTAAATGACTTTTTCATAACAGTATTTTACCAGTCTTTCTGCCTTTTTTAAAGGCTAATTATCATTTTTCGTGAAGTGCATTTAAAAACATATTGAGAGGTTTTTCAATGGATAAAAACTGGTGTTTGAGGTACAACTCAAGTAAATTTGAATTACATCAAAGACAGGAAAATAACTGGACCAGTTTAAAGAAAAAACCTGAAGAATACTTCAATTGAATTTGAAAGCCTTCATGTTCGGTGTGGGTGCTGTTTGTAAAGTGTGCTTTTGGGGAAGTGGATCAAAACTGTTTGAAAAGCAACTTTTTAAAGAAAGGCTGTTGTTTGTAAAATCTACTTCATAGGAAGTGATCTAAAACTGTTTGAAAAGAAATTTTTATGAAAGTCCATTACTTGTAATGTGTACATTTTGTGGCTTGAACCCAAATTGAAATCACACTCTTTGCAAAGTTGTCTTTCTTAGTTTCTTTAAATACTTACTCAAACTGGTTATTGGTTACTGATTTAGAAAGAATCTGATTAGATCGGACACTTTGGGAATTAATAATAATTGTATTATTTCATTATTATTTAAAATAAGCACTTTAGGTACTTCAAGAATTTTAGATGTGCTTGAACATCTTTAGATAAGTTAAATTGTTTGATTATTTATATTTAGAAAATGGCAAGAATGGATTCCCAATCCTGATTGGCTAATGACACCTCTAAGCTGGACATTTATTTTTCAATAGATGCCCAGCAACAAATAAGTACCAGCCCAAGTGCCACTTTACCACATACCCTTGTGCAAGGGTGCTCAGTCTGCTTCGTCATTGGCTGAAAGCACCAAATAAAATTTAAAACCCCCGCCATGTTTTTTTCTCACATATCGAGAACTAATGCCCCCCCAACTGCAGCACTATTTCCCTCAGTCCCAGCTCCTTTCACACAAAAAAACAAACAACACCAGTTCCAACTGTGTTCAGGCCAGAAGAGTGGAAAACAGTTGTCTTTCTTTTACAATGGCACCACTCTCCCAACCAAGGTCTTGCACTGCATGACAACTGCAAATACAAAGTCAGTCAGTCAGTCGCGATCATGGTAGCAGCAGAACAGAACTCCCCTGTGGCACAATATCTGCACAGTTAGTGACCCTTTACATATTCAGAGCCTTCAACAATAAAATACAGAAATAATTTACCTCACACCTCTCCCTCACAGCAGATGCTGACTCCACATCCAATAGGATCAAAGGTCACAAGTTCACAGAGAACTTTCACATTCAGACTGCAATGAAATAAAAAAAAATGCTGCAAAAGTGCAGCATAACAAACAAATGCCCAAACACTGTGAAGCAGATTTTCTAGTGCCCAGTCCTTTTCTCCTTAACTTGGTATGCTTCCTGTGTGTATGCTGGTAAGGTGTGTGTGTGTGTGGGTGGGGGGGTGACAGTCCACCAGAACAGCTCAGTGGGGAGGAGTAACAGACCTGTAACAGCCTGTGAACTACTTTTTGAAACAAAACATATTTTTTACATTTATATCAATTTTTTACACTTGTGTTCCCTCTTATTTTACCAATTCATTAAAATTCACAAACATGGCTATTTTCTAAGTGCAATGATACCCTCCAGGGTGGGCAATATTGGGAAATTCTGGACCTTCAAGGGGCTATAATGCTCTCTGCCTGCAGCGTCAGGCCTCATTATGCCCCTTGGTGGTTCAGTATTTCCCAATAATGCCCACCCTGTTGGGTATTATTGCTTACACAGTATATACTTTATGTACTTTAGCCATTTATTGACTATTTAAAACAACTAATAGCAAATTAATAACATTTGGCTGATAAGTTAATTGTGAAGTTATTATTTTTTAAAGAATGTATTAGGCAAAAGTGTCAAACAAATGTATTGGTTATTTGGTTACTGATTGCTGTTGCCTATTACAGTATTAATTCTAACCCGTTAAGTACAGTAATGTCTTACAGTCCTTGTACAGCCTTTTTATAGCCTTTTGCCTCCATAGTGACATTCAGTCATTGCTAGATCTGGCTTTGCAATTTTAACTAATTGTGAATTGTGAGATTGGAAAGTTGGAACTGATTTTAAATTGAATAGTATGTAAGTATATAACTATATAAGATTGGTGAACAGTAAATTACAGAGAATGCAGAACCATGGACTTTCTACATTAGTCAGTGAACTCCCAATAAAAATGCAGTTAATTATGCTAAGCAAACTGAAATTACAGACCATTTGCAAGTGTTTTAGATGGTGGAAGTATTAGTAATAGTAAGACCTCTATCTAGAGGATCTTTAAATAAACTACTTAGGATAAATATGGTGAGAACTGTTCAATTAATACCAATACTCTGAAGGGAGAAGCTTGTTTGCAGAATAATTGTATAGATGGAGTATTCTCCCCTAGCCACTTACTCTCCCCACAAAAACAGCTCTGCTAGTCTAACTACAGACCTAGAAAATTCCCTGAAGCTGTGGAAATCAGGTTATCAGGAAGAGAGATCAGGAACAGATATTGTATTGGAAGAAGTAATACAGGATCTGCAGGTAACTATAAATGGCTTAAAAGCCTGTGAAAGCCAATTGACTTACCAAAAAAAATGTGCAAAAATTGCCAGAAAAAGGTCGCAGGTCAACATCAATTTAGAACACCAGATAGAGGGTGGTATAGAACCAGTTGGCCCAGTTGCCTAAATGGGGATTTAATACTGACCATGAGAAATCAGCATCACAGAAGTCTGATTTTACTTGAACAGCTCATTGTTAATAAAGATGTTAATAAAGATTTATTAGACACCTTAAGAGAGTGAAGTGGCATTAAACAGGGCCAAATTAGATGACATCTTAGTAAGGCTGACATCCTCTGGAATGGCAAGTGTTTCTGTACTGCCAACAGAGCATATTCCTTCCACAAATGATAGACCTGACTTTAGCTCAATTTATATTCCAGATAATACAGAAATTAATCTGGAATTACAACAGAAAGATGAACAAAGGGACATAAAAAAGGGAAAACTAATAAAGCAGAGTACACATTAAAAAAAAACACACCTTCTCAAAGGGAGGGAAAAAATAGAAATAAAAAAATGTCATTGAAAGGGCATCTATCCAGAAAGCAGGATCCTGTAGAAAGCACCATGACTAATGTGGCCTCCAGTAATCTAGTCTCCTACATAGTACCACAAAGAATCTAACAAGCCAATGCAGAATAATGAAATGAAGAGAGCTGATGATATGCACTCTTCTTTTCCTGAAAGTTCCTACTCAGCTGATCAAGTTAAAGCACATAGAACAAAAAGTCAAATTGTGGTATCTCCACAAGTTATTGGAGCAGAAACAATTGTTTTAATTCATAGGAAAATAAGAATAAGAATGAGTGGAGTAAGAAATGTAAACAGGGGAAAAGGGAATGGTAATGAGATTAAGTCAATGGATTTGGACACAGTATTGACAACTATTTGATTCTTGGGACCTAGTGAATGGACAGATACCAACAGTGGTGAACGTGGACTAACACTGATCAAAAATTAAAAGATGAGTTAGATGCTGACATTGATCTAGAAGAAATCTCAGAAGTTAAAAGCATCACAATAGATGCTGCTGCTGTTATGATTGATGTGTACTCATTTGCAAGAAGGGCAAACTATGTCTGGCTTAATTGTTTACCAATGCAAAATAGTGACCTTATGATAACATTCCTTAATAGATATTTGTTCAATAGGTGGGGAGCCATGCAGGAGAAACAAATTGAAGAGAGGGTGCTTATTAGCATTTTCAGCTTAATGCTTTTGGAAAATGAAAACACTATTAAGTTTTCCATAGCTATTATGGATTTACTGAAAAAAAAGTTAGTCATGTTCACTTTTGTGAGGAAGATGATATTGTTGCAAAAAGATCTTAGTATTCCAGTCTAGTAGATATACAGTACAAGTAAAAAACAGGATGTTGGCAGACTGTATTCTGCAAAGGGCTGATTTATTGGATGTTATGGAGCTTAATTTGGTGGAGTTCAAAATCTTGGAAGTTGTACCTTTGTTACAGAATTCCCTGTGGTAAATATCGAATTGCCAGTTCCTCTAACAAATAGATTTTTGGCTTTGACTGGGTATAATAATTGACTTCCAATACCCTCTAAGGGCCCAATGGGTAGAAAAGCCAGGAAAAGCACAGGATGCTATTTTTATCCTGAAACATTGCTGGATTGGATAAAGTGTTCAGTGATGTAGAATTAGAATGATTTCTTCTAGAATTTGGTGCTATAGGTTTACAAGAAACCTGACACTCTTCCCAGGATAACATTATCCTGAATGAATATGAATGCTTCCATTCAATTGGAAAACAATTACATATAGTAGGAAGAAATTCTGGGGGACTGGATCTCTTTATTATAATAGGAAGCTTTGAAAGGGTGCAACATTTAGGAAAAGATGACAATGTTTTGCTTCTGTAATTATGCCAACTCACAATTTCATTTTAATCAACTGTTCTGTAACTCCAAGCAATTTGCACTTCTATTAAGATTCTGTCTGGGATAACCTTAGGAACCAAATTTGTGAGACACTGAAAATCATCCCCTTTGCAAGTGTTTTACTGGTAGGGGATTTTAATGCAAGAAATGGGGGCTTTGAAGGACTTAACAATAATTCATTTTTTATCTATCCCAGTCTTAATGGTAATTGTCCAATTAGGAACGCTAGGAATATGAAGTGAATACTGGAGGAAAAAAAATATTTCAGTTTCTTGTGTAACACTATATATATATATATATATATATATATATATATATATATATATATATATATATATATATATATATATATCCCCTCAATGGTAGAATTGATGGAGATAATGAGGGTGACATTATTTGTATTTCACCAAAAGGTGCTCTACAATAGATCTAGCTTTATGGACAAGTACAGTAGATTTCTGGGAAAGCTTACAACTGAAAGTTAGGCCAGATAGTGACCATATACCACTTGTATTGTAGAGTGTACAGTCAGGTTCTCAGACACAGTCAGGAAAAAATCAGCCTGTTACACTTCTCTGATATTAGATCATGTAGGAGGGTTATTTGGACCCACAATTCAGAACTGGAAATAGATATTGTGATTCTTAATTCTTTCATGAATAACAATTTAAATAACTTGTTAGCTGTGGATATTGAACAACTGATGTTAGAATTAAAAATGTTCACAGAAATAAAAAAGAAATTAGAGCACAGTTTAAAATGCCAGGCTCAATGTAAGCTACTAAAGGATGATATGATAAAGCATGTAACAAGTTTAAAATGAAAATTAATAAACTATTCAGGCTTTTTTTTTTATTAAATTCAATATACTTTATTAATTTTTCATGCAGCATACAGGAAAATACAGAGCCATACACAAGGAGCTACAGTATTTTCAGTCTATTCAGGCTTTATAAAAAGTACCAAAACAGAGGAACTTTAAAAGCCCTTAATGAAAAGAAGAAATTATATAAGGTTGTAATTAAAGAAAAGAAATCCCATTATTATAATAAACAACGGTCTCAGATGATTGAAGCAATAAAACAAAAAATAGCAAAAAAATTCTGGTCCTTAGTGGCTCAGGGGATGGAAAGTTATAAAATGGTAATAGACTCATATATTTCAGAATGCACCAGGGTTATGTTTTTTACTCAGATATTCTTCGATTTCACAGTTTTGAATATAAACCAGTGGTTGGGACCATTATTATTAGCTTTCAGCCAATAGCTTTTGATGAAGTCTAAATAGCCATTAATTCATTAAAGAGAAATAAAGCCACAGGTCTTGATGGCATCCCGGCAGAAGTATATTTATGCCAGACTGGCCTATGGTGTAAAGCTTCGACCATCTTTTATAATAAGTGCATAAGCTCTAATTGCTTTCCAGCAACATGTAGTGACATGAATATTCTTCCTGTTCATAAAAAAATGAATTCATCAGATCTGGCGATACACAGGCCAATAAGACTTCTAGACATTAATCTAAAAATATTTTCAAAAATCTTACTGGAAAGACTTAGGGCCCAATTCTCAAAGCTCTGTGCTTGATGCAAAGTGCCTGCACCAAAGAGATATGGTGCAAGGTGCACCTTTCATCTGTGAATACCCTTCAAGTGATTCACAAAGGCAGCCTGCATCAACCGCAGGCTGCCTGCCCCAAACAGGTCCTGCACCACCCTTGCACCCAGTAATAGGCTTTGACAAGGTGCAAGGGGGCCCTGCGGTAGATGCAAGCTACCAAAGCCCTGTAATGCAATTTTCAACCAGTTCCCAGAGGGAGAAAAGCTAAGTTCCCTTATATCAGCTAGGGCAGGTGTAAGAGGACTTAGACAATTCTCCCTTGGGACAGCCTGTGTGAGGCAAGCTGTGGGTGGTGGCCCCCCTAAAATCCCTGGTAGTGGCTCTGTAATACATGTGGCCCCATCCTGGTGGTCTATTGGCCCCCCTTCATGATGCTGTGTCATTAATCATGATACCCCAAATCCCCGATGCTGCCCCAGTATCACAGAATGCAAGCCCCCCTGTGTTGATATAGTGGCCCCCCAGCCCCAGCTGGTAGTGCTCACCCCCTGCCCCTATCCTGAATGATAGCCAGTGCCTGGCTCTGCCCAGCTCTCATCTCCATGGCCGGGAGCTGACTGAACTGTGTATCAATGGGTGCATACTGTATACTCTGGACACTGCCCACAGCATCAGGATGTTGTCTGGTAATATGGGCAGCCTCTGGGTTCCGGGGGGTTGGCATATATTGACTCTACAATGGTCAGTATTGGGTATTGGGCTGTGGTGTGGGTAGTAGCTGTGCTATACATGGGGACTGGATTGGGGGACCACTTGTTTTTGCTGCAATGGGCCTGTGGCAGCCCTTTCCCATGCACTGGGTGTTTGTTGTATGGGGGAGGGTGCTGCAAGTGTGGGCACTTAGGTGCCAGGACCCATTCCATACCAGAATCTGGTGCAGGGTCCCTGTTACACACATTCCCCTTTGAGAATTGGGCCCTTAAGGTTCAAGTAGATGCAATGGGGTTATTATCTGTCCTCCAAGCTGGATTTAGGGCAGACTATTCAACCCTGAATAATATATTTATTCTAAGACATTTTATTGAAAAATATGTATTTTTAAGGAAGCAAAAATTGTATACTCTATTTATTGATTTGACATCAGCTTTTGAGTATCTGTCCACAAACATATTATGGGAGCTGCTCCTGAATAGAGGAATCAATGAGAATTTGGTTGCCATGATTGCCAGGTTATATAATGACAAATGGGTGCAAATAAGATTAGGCATTAGAGGGGAATTATCATACCCATTTCAAATTAGCAAAGGTGTGCAGAAAGGCTGTGTGCTAGCTCCCCTGTTATTTTCTTTATATTGGGATAATTTGTTAAAAGACATGGAAGGTACAAGATCTGATTCACCTAAGATCAGGAAACTCCGGTGTCTCGCATTAGATTATGTGGATGACATTGTTTTAATTTCCCTATCACAAATGGGTTTACAAAAGAAGATGGACTTAAAAAAGACAGAGGAGTTTAATTTGAAAAGTAATTTTAATCAAACAAAAACAGAAATACTTGGAAAGAGAAAATCAGCCAGTAGATGGTTTATGGGACAACAAAAAGTTGATATTGTTCCTGCCTACTCTTATCTAGGGATTAGATTCTCTGCCAATTGCCTATGGAATTCCCACGTGTAACTGGTAAAGGAAAAACTTAGCAAGACTATGTGTCCTAACAAGGTTTAATCATAGATATGGTGGATTTTCAATAAAAGGCCTTATTCATGCAGTCAAAACTAAATTTGATTCACAATTGTTATATGGAACAGAGATTTGGGAACCTAATGATATCAACAAACTAACAAGTCCATTATTCAGAATGTTTAGAAATCTTATGCTAATAGGGCACTCATGTCCTTCAGCCTATATTATTGCTGAAACTGGTATAATCAATATGAATGCCTCAATTGAAAAACAGAAATTATATTTCTGGGTAAGGATTACCAATCTACCAGATACATCACTATCAAAACAATGTTTAAGTGAAAAAGAACATTGGTTTAATTTAGGGTTCAAAACTAAATTCTAGTTCAAATCTCTGATTAAATTATTGAATAAACCCAAGTTAATTAACTAAAAATACTGTGGACAAGGGAATTAAATTAGGCATACAGTATACAAAATACATCATGAAGAAGTATTGTAAGTAAATTTTGGAACAGAATAGATCTGGAATATATTTCCATTTGACATTACTCAGAATGGTTTGCCGAAAACAATATTAATGTTGGCTATAACATGTATATATATTATGGATAACCTAGAAATAAGCAAAACTGTTGTTTGCTATAAGTCTGAATGCTTTTATTGCAATGTATTACTCCATCACTATAATAAAGACCTGGTGGTTTCAGATGAATGTGATTGTTCAACAGGTGGCAGAGAAAACTTTCTACACAGTATGTAGGTTTGTCCCTGGTACTTAAAGGAAATGAAGTATTGGTTAAGTCTGTTTATCAATAATATTTATAATATCAATATAAGCACTCTAACCACAATACTAATGCACATTGAAGATTCATGGATGATTGAGAGACCTGAAAACTATTTCTTAGCAATTAAAAAGATCAGACTGAAATTAACTGTTATCTGATATTACTATTTATGTATAGTTTGAGGTCTTTTACTATGTCATGACAGCTTTATTAATTGACATATGGATGGTAAAAGGGCTGATGGAAGTATAAATTTTGGGCCCCATATTCTAAAGTGGCCGGCTGCATCTTGCAAGTGTCTGATCTGTTCAACTGAGATATGCTGGCTCAAAATAATGGTATATTCAGAAGATGCGCCCTGGGATGCGATCGTTCATGTCTAGCAGAATATCATGAACATGCGCAATTGTGCAACTGAAGATGAGTTGCACATCCCAGGCAGGGGGAATCAGGCACCACAGGCAGGGACATAGGGGAATGCTCTGGGACAGGTGAGATGGGCATGGTGCAACTTTACAATATTCAGCCAGGATTAGAGATGCAGCAAATTTAAATTGAGCCAGCGAAGTGCTGGTGAAGTGGCCAAATTCACCAGGCAGAACAATTCTCAAAATGTTTCCTCCTAAGTTGGAATTTCACCCTGGTGAAATTTAGCCTTCCATGGTGAAATTTCACATCCTGCGGGTGAAATTCTGCCTTCTGTGGGTGAAATTTCACCTTCTGCGGGCAAAATTTCACCACAGAAGGCAGAATTATTCCACAGAAGGTGGAATTTTGCAGTGGGAGATAAAATTGCACCTTGGAAGGCAAATTTTTGCCATTACACCGGGCAAAAGTTATCCACTCCGCCCGGTGAAAGTTAATATTTCACTCCACAAAATGGGCAGAATTTCACACATTACTCCGAAAAGTGAATTTTGCCCACTTTGCTTATCTCTAGCCAGGATATGCAAATGGCCTCATTGCACATTCTGAGCCCAAACCCCACATGTTGGAGCTCATTACTGGAATGTATTCAGGACAGTTGCATACACAAGGCATGCACAGTTCCAGTTGGGTTTTGCTGCCTCATCACTCCACAATGGTGGACAGGAGGTACTGCTGCCTAGCAAGCAGGTGTGCTGGGATGTATGTTTGAATATGTGGGGACTACAGTGGCCTAAGTACAGTGCTATTCCCATGGTCATGGACTGGGTTGAACTGGGGTTCAGGGGTCCCACCATGATAGGGACTGCAGGGGCCATCCTGAACTTCCAATGGAGGAGGGCACAGGGTGACATACACTGATCAGCATACCACATTGATGTGTCACTCTGGCTACTCTTGCAGCATACAGTCACCTTCAATGCCCCACAGACCCCCTTATGATAGGAACATGGTGATGACTGCAAGGACTGGCAGTGTGCAGGAGGTGACTGGGTACCCAAGTGTGTGGGTCCCATCTGGACCACTCCAGGTACCCTGGCTGGCCTGTCTGACAGGCCATTTATGTGCCACGGTGGCCGCACACTCACCACTGGAGGGGTCCTGTGTGCGTTTGGCATTCTCATGTCACCTCCAGGTCACAGGTCATGCCCCCTGCACCGTGTTGCCCATTGTCATGCTATGTCCACACAGGAACACCACACTAACTCACAGCAGTGCCCCTGTGGAGGTGCACACTGCACAGCAGGCACCAGTGACATGTCTGTAGCACCCTGTTGTGTGAGTCTGGCATGGGTGGGCTATGTGAATTCATGGTATACAACCAATGGTGTGTGCACATTTCAGTCCTTGGCCCTGCCATGCTTCCACTGGTACCCCCAGACTTCCCAGGCACTGCTGCAACACACCTCACCATGGGGGCATGCCACCACCCTGTGGTGCACTGCAGACCACAGGGGTGCAGGCCATGGCCCCTGGAATATGTGCTTCATTGTGGCTGTATGCTCTGCTGGTGTGCTCTGGGGCACCTGTAAGCACTGGCATGTGGCTGCTGGGTGTCTGCATTCAGGGTGCAGTGTAAGGGGTTGTTAGCTGGACAATACTGGTGGTCACACGGCACCTGTGGATCAGGGTATATCCATCCTGCCATGATTGCTTTGTGTGGGTGCCTGGAGCATGTTCTGGTACACCTCTGAAGGCTGTCTCCAGATGGTCTGCCTGCAGTTCTGTGGCCTGCCTGTGGGTGGCTAACCAATTTAGGTCATCTTTTTTTATTGCCTAACTTAAGGCGGCTCACTTCTAAGATACGCAGCTGATGTACTGCACATTTTTGCTGAATATAGGGATACATGGCATATTCATAGAACTGCCCCCTTTATTTGCACCGCATACATTATTTTTGCACAATGGCACATTCAGAGTTGTGCGACACATTCTCTTTTGAATATCACACTTCCACACATTTTTTCAGATGTGCCGCCCATCTTGACCTGCACATCTCCTTTGAATATGTGGGCAGTTATTATTATTTGTGTATTTTGCTATGTTTATGTTGTGATTCTTTTGATAAAGTATATCTAAGTATGAGATGCGTGTATTTAAATTGTAATGGCCTTTTCTAGCTGATCAATAAAATCATTTGCTACTAGTTTCATTAAATAACTGTTGGCAATGGTGGGGCAGAAGAGCCTCATATTGCTGAGAAACAGTTTGTAATGAAGGTCTTTTGCTTTTGAGAATGACTAAATTAGCTTTTCATGGAGACCCTAAACATGCTGAAAACCATTTTGCATTTAAGATTTAAGGTTGAGGTAACAAGGTTTTTAAAGGATGTCAGCGTGTGTTGTATTTTCATTTGATTTTTGTTTTACATGGACTTAATTAAGGGATATATGATGTGATAACTCTTAGGTTTTTCTGTGAAGAACAGGTCTAACCATGTAACATATATAGAGGTATCTATATAAACCTCCAGGCCCTGCCTGAAGCAGGAGATCAGTCATAACTCTCTTCACGCAAGTCACATGACCAGTAATTTGAAGCAGTGGACCCATATGGCACAGCCCCGAACCTGTATATTTTCCTTGGGTCATGAGGGCAGGGGCTGGAGGAGGCTGTG
The DNA here is from genome assembly GCA_016271365.2 of Neoceratodus forsteri. NCBI lineage: Eukaryota > Metazoa > Chordata > Ceratodontiformes > Ceratodontidae > Neoceratodus > Neoceratodus forsteri. The sequence goes on from CM028137.1 coordinate 51,265,146, forward strand.
GACAATAGGGTTGAAAACTCCTTAATTCAACATTTCCTTCTATTCATTGCTTTGTAACTCTAATGTATACATTAATACAGTTATTTGTAATGAATAGCCTTCTTTAATGAGAAACTACAGTCATAATGTACTTCATGCAGGCAGGGCACTTTAGCAGGTACATTCAAACAGGGTTCAGGCAGGGCCCATTGGGTGCTGTGTAAATCAGAAGATGAATCCCAACTTGTATCACACAGGGCCCTTCAGGCCCTGCAGAAAGCATGATGTGCAGTGTTGCACATTAGTTCTAACTTTCTTTGTGCAGGGTCCTGTTATTTTTGACTTCAACTACTGAACAAAATGAGCAGGGTTTTTTTGGTTTTGCTCATGTTCTCATGTTTTTTTTATTGTTTGTTTATTTTCATACATCCGGGCTGCCCCCTTACAGTGTTTTACCCTCAGATCCATCACCCACCAGTCCCAGGACTTATCTTCTACCTCTTGTACATCCATGGGTGGGTGGGTACCTAGGTGGGAGATGTGGTGTCTGTGGAGCACATGCCATCATCCTGCTCACTCTGGTTGTTTTCCCATTGACAGTACTTTATCTCTCCATCTGGCATGAGTGCTGTGGTGTGTGTGGACTGCATGAAAATGCAGTATGCCTCAACAACCTGTATCCAGCCAACCAGGATGAACTGCTATGATACCCCCCCAGATTCCACTAGGTAGTGATCAAGCAATAGATTGTGCTGTTACCTTCTCCTCAGAGGAGGACCGCTGTCAAGGGATGCTCAGTCCTCCTTCCATGGCTGGCCTCCTGTGACTCCAGTTAATTCTCAAAACTGGGTCTCCAGTGCAGCTGGTGATGAGGCCCTCTACCTCAGCTTGCCCCACCAACACATGACTGGTGTTGTCAGTTGTTTTTCAAGATTTGTGTATTTCAATATATTGGGCAGGTAAGAACTTAGCCCATTTTCCATGACAGTTTTTACAATTCCCCAAATAACTCAAGAGCTAAAGAAAAAGATCTACTGCATGTTTTGTTTTTCTGTTTCAGTTGTATTCTCAACTATTTTTATCTTTGTGATTTTTGTAAATCTTAATAAGAACATGTGTTATCTTTTACGCATGCACTGAGTTTGTTATACAGTAATATGTCTGCATGATTATTAAATGCAACAATTGTGGACTGTCAGGTACAGTCCTAAAATGGTTTTGATCTTTCCTCGTAGGCAGGTCTCAGAGGGTGGTCACTGGAATTTACTCCTCTGACGCCCTTCCCCTGTCCTGTGGGGTACCGCAGGGCTCCACATTGGTGCCCATGTTGTTCACAGTGTATATACTGCCATTGGGAGATATCATCAGGTGAAACGGCTTGAGTTTTCACTGCTATTCAGATGATACTCAGCTGTATATGTCATTTGAGCATGGACAGGTTGATGCAATCTCTATGCTAAATAGTTGCCTCTCTGAGATCAAAGACTGGATGAGTTGGAGTTGGTTGAGACTGAATCTGGATAAGGCTGAGGTGTTGGTTGTGGATCCGGGCCACCCAGGGGTGGGTTCTGGGGCTGGGCACATGTCGGGCCTATGGCTTGATGGTGTCCAGATCATTACCTCAGAGTGGATGCATAACTTGGGTATTAATTTTGATGATGGCTTCACCCTGAAGTCTCAGGTGTCAGCTGTGGTTAAATCCTCATTTTACCATCTGAGGAATATCACCCAGGTGAAACACCTGATTCCACTGGGTGACCTTCCAACATTGGTCCATGGCTTCATTACTACTCGTCTTGACTACTGCAGTGCCCTCTACCTAGGTCTGTCTGGGGTTGATATCCACCACTTGAAGCTAGTGCAGAATGCTGTGGCCAGGCTGTTGACTGATACCTCTAGGACCAGTCACATAATGCCTGTGCTGTATGAACTGCACTGGCTGCCAGTTCAGTGGCGGATCACCTATAAGTTAGGCCTGCTTACCTTTAAAGCCTTACACCAACAGAAACCCGACTACCTGAATGATCTCCTGACTCCCCACTCCCCCAATCATCCTCTTTGATTCACCAATGAGGGATTGCTAGGGATTCCCAGGGTTTGTCTTAAAATATCTGGAGCTTGTGCGTTTTCATTTGTAGCACCAAGCCTGTGGAATTCTCTACCTCGCCGGTTAAGAGAATGCCTGACTGTCAGCAGTTTTTAATCTATGCTGAAAATGTGTTTACTTTCTTTGGCCTTCCCTGATTGATTTATTAATTGGTTAATTAACCGACTGATTTTAAATAATTTATTATGTCATCTGTTTTTATATTGTAATTTTACATTACGTAGAGCACCTTGACTTTGAAAGGTACTATATAAATAAACTTTGAGTTGAGTTGAGTTGAGAATTAACATTTCATTCTATTTTTAATTAAATTACTAACTGAAAGCATTTTTTAAAGTCAGCTAAGATATTTTTTAGAGTATATGCTGACAAGCCACACGATTGTAACCTTTTAGAGTTAAGTATGTTTTATATTTTGATCTTTTAAATGATTTGTTCATGATCAACAACTATAACTTGGAAAAAAAAGACTTTATGTTCAAGCAGCTATTTTTTCTTTTTTAAAGTGAAAAAAGGTCCAAGTGTGGACTTTAAAACAAAAATATCATTCAATGAAACCTTATTTTGTTCTGATTCCTCCTTAGATCAAACTTTAATGAACAGGTATGTTTCATAATGGAATTATAGTAAGTCTTGTATTGCTTGCTAGCTTTGAACAAATAAATGAACAAAAAAATGTGTTCCATTTTATGTAAATGCCCAAATTAATAACTTTTGAACCACTTAACCATTTTTGCCAAAGTTACCAACACATTAGTTCCAGTACTGACACTGTGCACAACAAATATTGCAGTCCTGGAGGCTAAGATCACCAGGATATAAACTGTTAAAACCTTTGTTTCTCACAGGAAGACTTACTTAATCATACCTATTACAGCTGAATAATATTTTATAATATGGGATTAAAGAAAGTAAATCTAAAAACATACCACACCACTTAATTTCTGATTACTTTCCTTGAAACTTCACAGCTTATAACTAATTTACACCAATTTATCTAGCAACAGCTGTTTTATGTCAGAAGAAATCAATCTACTACAGCACTAATATCATTCTACTTACCTAGTTCATGTGTCCATTTTACACAGGTTTGTTTTGCCTTATACACATCTTATTTAGCTTCAGGTGTTATATATTGCCAAGTGTGGCTTCATCTTCTGTCTTGTTCCATGTGAGCAACATTTTTTTTAGTTAAATTCAGTTTAAAAAGCTTAATTTTTAATTTTATACTTTTGTTTGTCTACCAATCAGACTTTTGACTCTCCCTGAAAACAGCTCTTCATTCTCTGAGGTACAGTACACACAAACTATGCAAGCAGTAGCCCTGCTGATTCACCTGACAAAAGCCTCTGATGAACAGAGCTGCATGCAACCTGTTCAGGGAGCAGCCCAACACTTTGTTAATGAGGCAGCCTGATAGTAAAGGGGAATCTGTAGTTAAACCTACAAAATAAGAACTACTTTAACAAAGGAAGTGTTCATTTTGTCAGTTTCTTCAGTTTTTCAGCATGTTAAATACCCATATGTCTATATTTCATTACTTTATCAACATAGGTTCACAGGTTCATAAGTGTGTTTCAAGTCAGATGGTCATAGACCTATAATGACTTGTCACTGTTTAGTGGTAGTATTTACATTTTGTTGGGCCCATATGCATATCCAAAGCTTTTTTAAAAGCTTCTACTCTTTTGCATGCAACCACTTTTTCAGGAAGGGAATTCCACATTGCCACTACCCTATGTGTAAACCATGTTGTTCTCCTGGTTGTTCTTGTTACCTCACCCTGTAATTGAAGGGTATGCATTCTTGTTGTTCTAGTATTTATTTTTCTAGTTAACCCTGTACTCTTCCAGAATAGGACATCATTGTATGCTCCATTTACTTGACAGAGATCTCCTCTAAGACTTCTATATTGCATGGACTACAAGCCCAGATCTGTTAGCCTTACATCATACTGTAGATTTTACCTTGCTGTGTCCTAATTCTTTTGGTCATCCTTCTTTGTACCCCATCTATCAATTTTTTGCCCCATAGTGCTCTGGGGGCACAGAAGGCAGAACAATACTCTAAGTGGGGTCTCACTACTCACTAGGGAGGATTATAGCAGTAGTATTACCTTGGAGTCTCTGCTTTTAATGTTTTTAAATATGCTTGCATGGATCCTGTTACAACTTTTCACCTAATTTCTAGTATATATGTCAATTGATAGATCATTTGTTACAGTGATACCTAGGTCCTTTTCGTTAGTTGTTTCCCAAAGTCCTGTTTTATTTAATACATATTGATTCCTAGGGTTGTTCTTTCCACGATGCATAACTCTGGATTTTGACTCACTGAATTTTAATCTATGAGCATCTGTCCATTTTGCCAAACATGTTAAATCATTTTGCAGTTGTCTAATAGATGTTTCATTGTTCACTATAGCCCCACTTCACTGTCATCAGCATACTTGCATAACCAGGAATTCTCCAAGGTCTGCATTAATGAAATAATACATTAAACAGTGTGGGGCCAAACACTGACCCCTGTGGGACCCCACTTGTTACTCCCCCCCCCACTCAGAGTAATATCCCATGATACCAACTCTATGTCTGTCTTTATGTAGCCATGACTCTGTCCAGGAAATTACCTTTGTGTGCAACTGTATGTCCCTAAGTGTTGAAATCAGAGTATGATGACATACACAAAGGCTTTTGAAAAGTCTAGAAAAATAATATCCACCAGGTGTTCCTTGTCAAGTGATGCACCCACAAATTCACAGCAGTGCAACTGAGTTGTTAAACATGATCACCCCTGTGAAAAACTATGTTGGGTGATTTTCCCATAACCCAGCTTTTCAATATGATTAACTATAAAATCCTGTAGGATGCCTTCTAGTAGCTTATCAAGGATGGAAGTAAGTTTTAACCCCCTTCCTATCCCCATTCTTGTAAATAAGGGTTACAGTGGCCTTCCTCCATTCTTCTGTTGTTTTACCTTCATTAATGAAGGCCGTAAAGAGCTTAGCAATTGGGCCAGCAAGTTCCTCTGATAGCTCAATGAGAAGCCTTGGCTGCATACCATCTGGACTGACTGATCTGTTAGGGTTTAGTTTTTTAATTTTATTAATTTTTACTTGTTTAGTTATCTTTATCTCGATATCTTTAGATGGCCCTGCCTGTCTTCTACCAGGTAATGACTCCTTGGGTTGAAATGTACTTTGGTAGTAATTATTTAACTCTATAGCTTATTCTTGTTCTTTGGTAATCAACCTGTCTTTAATCTGTAGTGGTCCCAATGTATGTTGGTTTCCCCTCAGGGATCTGACATAGCTGAAAAACTTTTTTGTTGTTATCTTTCATGGTAGTGGCTAGTTTTATTTCCATTTTGCCTTTAGTTTTCTGATTAGGTGTTTATATTTATTGGCTTGTTTTTTGTTTTCTTTGCCAGTTTTCCTTGGTTGTGTTATTTCTTTATTTCTCATACAGTTTTTATTATAATTATTATTATTTTATATATAGTTTTTCCAAACCATATTGGTATTCTTCCAGATTTGTTGTATTTCTTTATTACTGGCACATACAGATTAATACAATTATATTATTTTGTTTTTTGATGTCCCAGATCTGGTGCATTCCTATGTCTCTGAGTTCATCTTCCCAATTTAATCTTTGAGATACCTTCTCATTGCTACATAATCTGACCCGTTATAACACTTTATTTCAGTTATACCTTTTACTGTTTTCCAATGTTTTTTTTATACAGTACTAAAAATAATCATGTTATGGTCACAGTCTGCCAAAGGTTCTATTACTGCTAAATCTTTAATGTTCTCTGGAAAATTGGTGAAGGTCAGCTCTAATATTTTGTTACCCCTAGTATTATCCATTACTAATTGTTCTAGGTTTTGTTGAATAGTTGTATCAATAAATCTATTTTCTATTGCAGAGGTGCCTTCCACAGTATTCCAGTTAATTGCAGGTAAGTTAACATCTCCCAGGAATACATATCCCCCTTCTATTTCCAAGTGTTCTATTGCTTTTCTAAATTTATTATTTTCTGCTATACTAAGATTGGGGATCTATAGTATATCCCACACCCAAAGTTATGTTATCTGTTGGTAACTGGACTCTCACCCATAGCAATTTCATATCATCTATGCTGTCATTCTTTGGTGTTATGTCCTGGGCATTTATATCCTTTTTAATATATATATAGCTACTCCACTTCACCTCTTCTTTTTCCTGTTTTTATGAACCATTATATATCCTGGTATATTTGTTCCCCAATCTTCTTCCTTGTACCAGGTTTCTGTAACAACACATGTATCTATATTTCTCCTTTGCATTTCATATGTAACTTCCTTAATTTTGTTTCTGAGTCTCCTAGCATTAAGCAGCATAGTATGTAACTCTCCAGTATTTGTTGAGTGACATCTAGTGTTATTAAGTTGTTGTGCACATGTTGTTGGAGGCTGACCAGGCATTACTTTCTCCTGTTCCAAATACTCCCCATTCCCCCCATGTTCTAGTTTAAAGCATTCTTGATGTAGTCAGAAAAGAGGTTACCTAATAAATTATCTACTCTGCTAAGACACAGTCTGTCTTTGCTGTATAACTGAGTGTTGCCACAGAAATTTTCCCAAGTTTGAATACATATCACACCCTTAATGAGACACCAATACCTGAACCAATTATTCGGTTTCACAGTTTTTCTCTCTGTTGTTTTAATGGCTCTTGGTGTGGGGAGACAGAAACTCTGTTGGTGTCTGTATCAGAAGAAGAATGAAGTGATGATGTTAACACTGATGTCATATTAGACAAGAATAATAAAGTGGTGTAAGGAGGGGCACAGGACCCAAGGCTGCATGGATTCACAGTGGGAAGGTCATGCCAGACAAATCTGATAGATTTCTTTGACTGGGTGACCAAAGTAGTAGATCAGGGAGGGGCTGTGGACATGGCCTACATAGACACTAGCAAGGCATTTGACACAGTCCCACACAAAAGATTAATATACAAGTTAGTCAGCCTGGGAGTGGGTTCCAAGATGACAGCCTGGGTAAAGAATTGGCTGGAGAATAGGACACAGAGAGTAATAGTAAATGGAGTCCACTCTGAAGAAAGGGGGGTTACTAGTGGGGTACCGCAGGGTTCAGTATTAGGACCGGTCCTCTTCAATGTCTTTATAAGTGACATTGCAGAGGGACTGGAAGGAAAAGTATGTCTCTTTGCAGATGACACAAAGATCTGCAACAGAGTTGATGCACAAGGTGGGGTGGAAAGGATGAGAAGGGACTTGGCAAGGTTAGAGGAATGTTCAAATGTATGGCAGCTTAGATTCAATGCTAAGAAGTGCAAGGTAATGCACCTGGGAAACAAAAACCCAGGGGAAGAGTACACAATGGGGGGTGAGATACTAACAGCAACAAAAATGGAAAGGGACCTGGGGGTAGTCATACCAGATGACCTAAAGGTGGGCAAGCAATGTGAGAGGGCAGCAAGGAGGGCTGGGGGGATACTGGGATGCATAGGGAGAGGCATCACCAGTAGAAAACAGGAAGTTATTATCCCTCTGTACAGACAGCTGGTGAGACCCCATCTGGAGTACTGCATGAAGTTCTGGAGACCCAATCTCTGCAAAGACATAGACAGCATGGAAGCTGTCCAGAGGAGGGCAACTAAAATGGTGCAGGGTCTGCGCTGGAAGACATATGAAGAGAGAGTTAAGGAGCTTAATATGTATAGCCTCGAGGAAAGGAGGGAGAGGAGGGACATGATAGAAACTTTCAAGTACCTCAAGGGAATCAACAAAGTCCAAGAGGGTAGCATCTTTCAAAAAGAGGTGTGCAAGAACAAGGGGCACAATTTGAAGATGGGGGTGGCTCAGAGGTAATTTAAGGAAGTATTTTTTCACAGAGAGGGTTGTGGATGCATGGAACAGCCTTCCGGAGGAGGTTGTGGAGTCAAAAACAGTGGTGGAATTCAAGCATGCATGGGACAGTCATAAGGCAATTCTAGGGGGTGGGGGTAGGAAGAAGTAGGCTGCAGGTTAAGTAGGATCTGCAGCTTATCCATTAGGTAGGGAAATGGGCAGACTGGGTGGGCCAAGTGGTCCTTATCTGCCATCAAATTCTTTGTTTCTGTGTAGTATTTCAGAAAAGATTATTTCACATTTAGGTCTCAAAATCAGTGAGTGTCTCTCTCCCAGGGCATTAAATCATCCTCTGAGTTATACCTAATGTCATTATTTCCTATGTTAACCAGTAAAAGAGAATTTGTTGGTACTTGATTTAGTAATTCCAGTAGAATGGTTAATATATCTCTCACCCTGCACCAGGAAAACAACTACTTTTTATTTGTTCCTTGCCATGGTTTGTGGTATCGTGGTCTGTGTATTAAATAATAGAGTCCCTAAGGATGTAAGCATTTCTTTCAGCTTGCGTTTCTTGTAGACTGTCTCCTGTATCTAATCTTGCACCACTTTATTCTTGTCTAATGTCACATCAGTGTTAACATCATCACTTCATTCTTCTTCTGATGCAGACACCAATGGAGTTTCTGTCTCCCCTTCTACTACTAATTCCATTAAGTAATTTGTAAGACTTTCAATGCTGTCAGCTAATGACAATAGTGGTGCATATTGATTACTTGTTGGTACTGCATCTTCCTTTTTTTTGTGTTTATTTATCTGATCTTTATTCAACACCGTGTCTTCTTCCTCCTCTATCTCTTTTTGCCTCTTTCCTACTGGTTCATTGTTATTTAACTTAGTCTTTTCTACATCTTTCATTAATACCAATTCCTGTTGTGTTCCTGGGGGAAGGGAGCTATTGATACATTTTAATTCTAGTTCCAAGCCAATTATTTTTTACTTTTAGTTCTTTTCTTCTTTGCATTGATTGCAAGTATATTGGTCAAATGTAAGCAATTTGTCTACGCTAAATTTGTTACCAATTTGGCACTTGATTCCTAGTTCTCCACTTGTCAGAGTCACCATATTAAAATCCATTATCAGCCAACACCTTTCTCAGTTTGGGCATGATTGTCTATGTAGTCTTTTAGCCACAGGAATACCTCTATTGGTTCTTGTGATATCTCTATTGTAATACTCCTACCTTGTTCTGTACCCGGTTTAGAAGCAGAGCGTAGCCTTAATTGTTCCTGGCCTCTCCCTCTCCTTCCTCAACTGATGCCTCTGCCATATTGCCTCCACTCCATGCTCTACTATGCTCGCTGAAGCTGAGCTACTTATTCGCCCAGATAGTGACACTGCAGTTCAGGTTTATATGGTAACACTATTCACCAGAAGTTTACAGCACACTACGGGGGTAACCTGTTCTGAAAAGAATAAGTTAAATCCAGCTCAGCAGTTGAAAAGACTTCTCTGAAACACCTAAAGGCATTAGTCAAGTGACTGCAGCCCTCAGTGGGGGTGCAGGTAAGCTATAATTAAACTACCACTCCAATACAGATGCTGCCTTCCTCATCCAGTTGTGTCACAAATGTCCAACGATTGCTGCAGAACTGCTGTACTATTTAAAATCAAGTTCTGTCTTCTCCTGCAGCTTGCTTAATGGGACAGTACACATCCTCACATACTCTGTACCCTGCATATTTCCCATTTTATAAGTGCAATAGATAGGGTGGGGTGAATGGTGGTTTTATACATGTCCTGTCTGCATAACACACTCAGCCATTGGCCCCATGCTTTACAATGCAGCTAGAGAATATACTTATTCAGTATTTACCGATGTCCTATCATATCCATACCATGGAATGGATTATTGCTTGCATACAGTGGGAGCAGCCAGGATGCAATGTAGTAATGCTACAGTATATCAATGCCACAGTATGCTGCAGAGAACAGGCTAATTCAAGTAAGTAATAATCGGTAACCGGGAGTGCATTATAGGGTTTTAAAAATTGTCAAAAATTTGCCTGTATTCTTATTGGCTGAAACAGTTTTCCAGCCATGTCCTTATCAGGACTTAACTTTACAACTGTCACTATGTACAACAGCAAAAGCCCCATAACCTTAGGTATTGCTGTCCCACAGTAACCCAGTGAACAATCTCAGAGTGGAAAGCCAACCGCACTGTGTAAAAGCAGGTGAAAAACAGGGACTTAGTCTTCAGCAGTCTGCTCACTCCCCAGTCAGCTGTCAGCTGCAAATGTTGAAATGGCAAAAATTGCAGCCAACAAATCATTAAACACATAATAGTCTACCTATACCTTTATTTTTCTTTTCCACAGCTACTGTTGCTCTGGTCATCCTTTTCACCCTGCCACTTTCCCACTTTCATACCATAGAGTGTTGGGTCCTCTCACCCCACGCCTTTTAAAATTACTCCATAGTGCCAATGTTTTTAAAGTCCAATGTAGACAAAGCAGGGTGAAACAGTAAGCAAAGATTTGGAACCCTACCCAGTCATCCTGCAGCCCAGTAGGTAGAAGCACAGATTACAAAGTGCTCACTACACTGACTTCAGAGGGACACACTTGCTACCAGTCAAGTCTCCTGTTGGTTTAAAAACACGCACCATAGATGAGAAAAAGTAAAATATTGCCAACACTTTGTGTGTGTGAGATGATATGGGGGGGACTGAAACTGAGACAGAAACACATCATCACCTCCTTGAAAATGTCCCTGAAATATGACAAAGTTACTAGATTTGTCCAGTCAAAGGAACTGTTTTTCTTTTTCAAAACTGCAAAAATAAAAAAAAAGGTAAAACAAATTACATTTTACTAAACTTCTTCAGAACCAGTTTTGGAAATTGTTTGCCTATTTTATAATGCTTGTTTAATGCATGCCCTTGTGGTTCAGTAAGCCATGAGGCCAACGGTTCACTGTTATTGCAACCCTGGGAAGTGCAATCATATCCTATGATACACACCCTGGAAAGGCTTATTACACTTGTAAAATGACTCTAACCAGGTTTTGTGATGAAGGACTATGAGATTTGGCACCTGACCATGTGTTTATAGAGATTTAATGCATGGTCATGGTGATGTTTTGGAGCCAATGCAATGTCTAGATCTTTTCTTACCATTTAATAATGGCAATTAAATCCTTTTGTCATTATAGTATTTTGTGACGTGTCATTTATGCAAGCAATAATACCCAACAGGGTGGGTGGTATTAGGCAATACTGGACTGTCCAGGGGCATAATGAGACCTGACACTACAGGCGGAAGGGCCTTATAGCCCATGGATGGTTTGATATTGCTCATATCATCCACCCTGGAGGGTATTATTATGCTCAGACAATGGGCACAGTATTCTTCATTATATTTAAAAACAATATTCTTTATGTTTATATGTGAAATGTCTTAGTGTTCTGATGATTTTGTTCATTGAATGTTCCTCCGCCTCCATTTGCATGCTGCTTTTTTTAAAACTAAGGATATATGCCCTAATGGAGCAATTGTAGTTCTCACTTTTCTGAGATGGTTGCCTTGGTTTTGTGCCTCCCCCCCCAAGAGTAGCAGGAATAGTTTTTGTTAAATACTTATTTTTTTAGATATGCATGCATTGCTTTATTTTATTTATTTATTACTCATGGAATCTGTCAGAGAAGTGGTTGTGGTGGTGGTCAGAGGACTCTGTTGTAGGAGTGGTGGTAGTGGTCTGGCGAGTCGCAAGGAAGTGAACGAATGGTGAGCTTGCTATGCAGAGTTACTTTAGTTTTTTTGTAGCTTAGTCTTGAAGTGTGGTGTTACTAGGGGGACAGTTTAAAAATACAGCAAGTTCATTGAGGAATTGGTACTGGTGGGCAGGCTGTGGCATTGTGGAGCAGTATACTATTGATGGAATGTCCGTTGATTTTTTTTAAGAGATTCTCAGTTTAAAATTGCTACAATTTGTTTTTCTTGCTTGTGAGTAATGGACACTTACAAAAAATAAAGGATTAAATGGGGATACATTTAGGATGGCAGTGTGGCAGTAATGAAGCTGCTATGTCTACAAATCTGCAGCAGCTGCACTTTCAGGAGCGAGCCGGTGGCCACCTGGAGGAGGGAGGAGCAACAGTACGGAGCTCTCCACAAGTCACACTTCAGAGAATTCTGGGTATGGGGAAAGTGTGTAATGTTAAAAAATATATCAAAAGAGGGGGGCTAGGGAGCTTTTGTGCAGTTTTCTGAGGCAGCTGTCATGAACTACTGAGCGTTTAGGGGCCAGTGTCTTTTCCTAAGTAAGAGAAAAAAATGTGGTGATTTTAAATTGCAAGGGTTGCTTTCTGCCAGTGAGAAAGCAGGGTAGGCACAAAGATACCCTAGTGGGTGAAGGGGCTCTTGGACTGGTACTTTTTTTTCCTGGGCATCTATTGGATGGTAATGTGCCCCTTTGCCAGGGGTACCAGCCAATCAGAGCTCTGGAAATAAAAAGATCATTTTCTAATATAAGTTACTGCGTTGCATCATGGCTAACCCAATTGTATATCCCCTGCCATAGCAATGCAGTGCAGTCTAGTGGTTAGACAATAGGGATGGGAACCTGGAGGGCTCAGATGACTCCCTGAGTGACCTTGAGCAAATAATTTGAAGGGGACAGGTAATTTCTGTTTACCGGCAGAGACTGGTAATGTTCCGAGTTACAGATATCCATATTTAACTGTAACTGAACAAACTCAGATGTGAAAAATTGTGTTTAGAATTGTTTTCTTTTCATATAATTTTGCAGAGTTCCCATAACGGAACCAGTAATTTAGTTCTACTATGTCATAGTTTGTGTACAGAATGTTAAGTTTTAGGTGTCTGCATATCAGAACCATGGTTAGAGTTCTGTACACAAATGGTGATATAGTTAAAAATCCATATCAATATGTCCATGACAACTGTAACAGAATGCAGGCTGTAGAACTCAAAACAATTAAAAATACAGTTTTTACATCACTTTTTATTCAGGAACAGTTAAATATTGATTATTTAGGGGTATGAATTTTATTTCTGTATCTATAACATTATAAAAAGTCACCAGTTACTAATAATTTCCTATCCTTTCTAACCTGTCAGTGCTCCAGACCACACAGCTGTGGAAAAGGTTATAAAAAAGGCCCTACCTAGACTCCTCCCTCTCTGTGACATGTACTCAGCTTTGTGAATGCTGCTGTTGGCTGGTGATGCAATGATTCATCCAGTATCCACTAGGCCTCTGTACCAACCACATAGTGACTGAGAACCAGATCATTGCACTTCAAAAACTTTCTCTAAAAGACTTACCTCCAAATGTCTATTTTTGTAAATATTTAGTATACTTTATTTTTGTGCTAATCCAATCATTGTCACTCTTTTAGCTGAATTCCTTTTCAACGCCTTCAAATTGAAACTGCACTAATCATTGTTGTACGTTCATATAAACTTCTCCCTGATCCCAAGCATTTATTTTACTTGACAAAAGGATGCCTGTAGTACTATGTGCCAGTTGAGACCAATAATTCTCTACTAGAGAGATAGAAACAAGGGCCATCAATATTCGAGCACTGCTTCATAGCATTGGTCATTCTGTGACTATTGCATAATAAACCTCTTTTTTTTGAAGAATGAATTGAGGTTTTGGTCCTCTGCATTCCAAAATGAATAAAATAGTCAATCAACCATGTGTCTATTGTGACACTGCTAAAGAATGTAAATGGGTAAGTCTAGCTTACTGCAAACAAAGATTCCAAAGTAATGATTTAGGAGTTAGAAACTATAGCTTAGGGGGATCCCTGTCCCCTTTTGCTGCTCATGTTTCCCTTCTTCTCTCTGTCCCCTCCCCCAATCACCTTTTTAAGAATCTTTATGCTACATCCTGTATCTGCCCTTGAGGGATAACACATCAACCCTTCTATGTCAGTTCCTTTCTAATTTATAAGTTGAGAATATGCATTCGCACATGGCAAGAACCCAGCATCCTTGAATTATGAGTGTATCACTTCTACAATGGTATTCAAGCTCCACTGGTTGGTGGTGGAGTTCCTGAGGCTTGCACTGGACCATGGAAATGACATTTCTCACTAAATAAATTGCACTGTAGTATTTAAACAATGCACACATCGAAATACGATCACATGTTTAAATGAACTTTAAAGATGAAAATCTTCAAGGAGATACATTCTGTCCTTAAAGATTCTCACAGTGATTCATAAAAACGCATTTTTTATACCGGCTGTAGCTGTAGTTTTTTTTGTTTGTTTGTTTCTTGCTAGACTCCAACCCACATTTATTGGCCCCAATGTAATTTTAAAAGGGCATTGTGAATTATAAAATATTTGGAAATAAGTGGCTATAAAACCTATCACTAGTTACAGGATATCTTCTGCCCCACCATCTACATCAATGTCATCCAAATCTAGACAGCATCCCAGAGAAATAGCAAACATGCAAAATACAGTCAGTAAGGCTTAACAAAAAGAGAAGTCAGAATTCTATTTATGAAAATTACATTCATCATGTTGTAAAGACATTGAGAACTTCTAAGCGTACCTGCCATGATGTAAAGTTAAAAACGTCTATGCATGATCCATTAAGAGAAAGTCCTTTTTGATACTGACATGAGAGCATATCATGTAAGGCATGTGCTACAGAATACAAAGCATTATAGGCACGGCTGGCCAGGACGAAGGTATAGATATTAAATAACGACACATCCAGATCCTTCACCTTCTCCTCACCTGTACAAAACCTTGTTTCTGTGCTTTTGTTTAATTTCACTTCTGCTGTTTTGGTCTTTGACCATTTGCAACCAAATGCTTTCTCCCAGAATGGCTTAACAAAAATATCATCCAGAGACGTGGAAGGATGGATTCTGTAAACAAAGTCTTGGAAGCCAACCATTTCAGTTGTATAAGGTGCAAGACCAATCGTACCATTAATTGTTTCCAGCATCTCTTTTACAAAAGCCTCCCGAGACACTGTACATGTGTGGCTTATTATCCAGACTCTGTCAGTTATATTGTGTGCAGCTATTTCTTCCATAATAGGAACTATGGTCTTCTTACTAACATAAACAACAATTACTTTTGCTGTTGATCTTTTTACAACTTCAATTATTTGGAGAAGTTTTATTTTGGGGTTTGTTCCTGTTACTGTCTCCATGAATTCAACACAGCCACCAGCCACGATTAGGCTTTTTTTTAGACTTTTGCTACCCTGTTGACTAAAGTCATCATCAGAACTGATAATCCCCAGCCACGTCCAGCCGAAGTGCATTGCTAACCGTGCTATGCCAAGGGTTTGGAAGTAGTTATTTGGGACAGTGCGGGAGAAGGAGGGAAACTCTGTCTTATCACTGAGAGAAGCAATTGCTGCCCCATGGCTAATCTGCACAGAAGAGAATTTTTGATATAATAAACTCAGACACCAAAGAGGCAATGTTTACCAAATGCAATAACTAGGCACAATGTAGCTAAAATGTTATATTCTTACCTTCATACCATATGTTATTATTCATGATAATGAGAGAAGTCAATAAGAGGGTTAGGAGGGCAATGTCAGAAGCAGAGGTAAGAATAATGGTTGGGGTAAAGATGGGGAGTTAAGGCATTCTTCCACTATATTGTGGAGGGGTAAAAATCCAAGAGGGTTTAGATTTACTGTAGGCTGGAGAAGGGGGTGGGTGGCTGGAGGAGGATAAGGGTAAAGTTGCAATACTAAATGAATATTTTACTTGGCATTCATGGCAGAAGACAACACTAGTGTAGTTAGCTGATGAAATATGCAACCACTCAAAATATAATTTTAGCTACTGCATATGTCAAAGTAATTTATTTTACAGGCTGCTCATGTCTTAATCATGTATTTTGGAGGCTGCATATTTAATAAACAAGAATTCTGAGGCTATCTAATTTTTTTTCAGAACTAGACAGAAGATTTTACAGTTCTGATGACAACACATTAGCCTGACCTGCCATGAAGCCAGTTGCTGAACTCAAAGAACCAGTTACATTTCAAACAGACCATTTAAAATTTCTAAAAATGTGCATTGTGTAAATTGAGTATACAATGACCTGACTCAAAATACACAATCTATCACCACTTGTAAATAGCAAGACTTTCATAAATCACTTGTGGCTTCACCACTTCAGAGTTATGGTCCTTTCCCTTGTGGAAATTAACTGTATTTTTTGTGTCAGGTGTATTTTGAGGCAAGCCAATATTTACACAACACTAGTGAATGAAAATTGTGCTGAAAAAGTGAATAAGTTATATGAGTAAATGGCACATGCAACCTCTAAAATAATAAAAAAAAATATTTCGGCTCTTGCATGTGTCCCAATAATATATTTTGTAGGCTGCATATGCCACATTAATTTATTTTAAAGATTGCGTAGATAACAACTGCACATTCATCTACAGGAGACTTCCTCAGATCTGATCAAACAACAGCTTTCACAATGCTGATAGCATCACAATAGCATTATAGTATATGGGTGCTGCCTATTGTAAATGGATTTCAGCAACTGCTGAAATCTTGTTGTAGTACAGTTCAAAGGTCAAAAAAGTTGTTGTACTATCATTCTGTCGTCACATCGATAGTACAACAACTTTTTACCCTTGACCTGCTGCCTGATTGGCTCAGACGATGCTCTATAGAAAAAAAACCAAAAAACATGGCGGTGCAATTTAGTGAGCACCGAGCAGCGGAGCCACTGACTGAGAAGTTGAGAATCGGGATATGGAGAGCCATACATGGCTCCCTTTCTAAAAACAATTGCTTTCCTTTTTCTCACCAATTTTAAAAAAAAATGATGTGCAGACGAGAAACTGAGGAGCAGGACGGAACATAAACGGGAACAGGTGCAAGCAGAAGCACCAGAGGGGAAATGGGAGCAGCGCCTACGGCAAGTAACGAAAAAAATAAATGTAAAACAAAAAAACCCATATACTATAAAAAACAGTGGATGGATGAACATCCACAACTAAGTCTGTGTCCCCATCTCAGGAAGTTGATGACATCAACGAGACCGCTCGAGCTTCGCTCTCGAGGTCTCTGTGATGTCATCAACTCCCTCGATGGAAACACAGCCTTGTTGTGGATGTTCACCCATCCACTATTCTATATGTCCTGCCCTGGTGGCAACTGCTGAACTCAAAGAAAACCAGTTAAATATTCACAGAGACAGCTGATTTAAAAGTTATAGCATGAAATTGGTGCTGCATAAATTGAATAAACAGTGGTCTGGGTCAAAACATAGTTTACCTTCACCTGTAAGCCTTCCCCTGTAAGGGATCTGGACTTACATAACTCACTCAGACCCTTCCCCCTCACTGATGAAGATTAGTGCTGTGCAGAATGCAGAATTCCAACAGTAGAATCAGTGCATAATGACCATTCCATCAGTGGAATTTCTGCTAGAATTTCACTGGTTCTTCTGTCTAATTCCACTTGAATGATCCATGCAATAAAAGTCCATGGAACAGTACTTTTCCACAATAAATCATTCAGCAACTATTTCCCCAGGACAAATATTGGGATCAACAGAATAAAATGTTGTGGCTATGTTGCAGAAAACTCATTCTGCATTTTTCTGCTTAGTAATTTTGTCTTTTCATTTCTGGTGAAATTTGGTTGAATTTTGGCAGAATTTCAAAAATTCTACAATATTCCATTCTGCTGCAATTTAAAAATTCTGCACAGCACTAAAAATAAATTACTACTTTTCATTCAGGCCACTGCTGTTGTGCCTCCATAGTTAAGGTTAAACAGGTTGTTTAATTTTAAATCCACATATTTGCAGCTAAATAACTTTAGATCAATTTGATGAAATTGTATGACATTTTGCAAGTGCAGTGAGGTTGGCATGCTCTTATAACTTGTAAGTTTCACAATGGCCACTATTCAAAATTCTGAGATCTAGAAAGTGAAAAAGCCTGTACAAATGCATTTTCACTGTTTTTTTCTCACTTGTTAAAAATAGTTTGGAATGTTGTTCTGAGGTTTTCTGGGTCAAAGCTCAGCCCAAGGGTGTTCCTTTCAGTTGTGTCATGACAAAATATTAATCCATTCTGAGGTTATAAGGTTTTAAATTGTGGGTTCTGAGCATGATCTCTAGGGTTTTCAGGATAGCTGTCTGGTGTGAACAAAGAATTTATCATTGTGAGCACCTGTCCAGGCTCCCAACTCCAAAGCTGCAGGACTCCTGGTTACTGAGTGGTTGGCACCTCCATAGCCACTGCTTGAGACTGCAGATTCAGACTCTCTGACCACTAAGCCAAGGAACACCTGTCCAGACTCCCAACTCCAAAGCTGTGGGACTCCCGGCTACCGGGTGGTCGGCACCTCCATAGCCGTCTCTCGAGACCGTAGATTCGGACTATTGGCCCTCTAAGCCCAGGAACACCTGTCCAGGCTCCCAACTCCAAAGCCACAGGACTCCTGGCTGCCGGGTGGTCGGCGCCTCCATAGCCGTCACTCAAGACCACAGATTCAGACTCTCAGCCCACTAAGGTATGGCAACTGCCACAACCTACTGGAACACGAGCACCCTTTCAGGCTACGCTCTGATTGGTTCCTGGTGTAAGCCAGCTTCTTTTTACTGAACTTAGACCTTTTAAGTGCTTGATGTTGGAAAAAAACTGTTAAAATGTTTGCTAATATTCCAGACTGTAACTGTGATTTGTGCTTTTGGGGAGGAAATCTGTGTTTACAGCCCTTTTCTGCCTACGTGCACTGGCCCCAGACTTTTGGGCGCAAAAGTAATACACATCTTTTGTATTCAAAATCTTGGACTCCCTGCTGCACTGTCTGCCCTATTGTTCAAGTCCCTGTTATTAATCCTCACTATCCTTCTCTCCCCCAGTCAAGGAACACCTGCCTAGGCTCCCAACTCTGAAGCAGCAGGACTCCCAGCTACTGGGCGGTCGGTGCCTCTATAGCCGCTGCTCGAGACTGCAGATTTCGACTCTCGGCCCACTAAGGTAAGGCAACTGCCGCAACAAACCGGATCATGAGTGCCCTTTCAGGCTATGCTCTGATTGGTCCCTGGTGTAAGCCAGCTTTATTTTACTGAACTTAGACTTTTTAAATGATCGTTGTTGGAAAAAACCTGTTAAAATGTTTGCTAATATTCCAGACTGTAACTGTGAGGCTTAGATTTGTGCTTTTGGGGAGGAAACCTGTGTTTACAGGCCTTTTCTGCCTATGTGCACTGGACCCAGACTTTTGGGTGCCAAAGTAATACACATCTTTTGTATTACAAATCTTGGAATACCTGCTACTCTGTCTGCCCTATTGTTCAAGTCCCAGTTATTAATCCTCACGCTCCTTCTCTCCCCCAGCTGAGGAACACCTGTCCAGGCTCCCAACTCCAAAGATGTAAGACTCTAGGCTACCGGGCAGTCAGTGCCTCCATAGCTGCCGTCAAGACCGCCGATTTGGACTCTCCGCCCACTAAAGTATGGCAACTGCCACAACTTTTCTGCCCGCCCCTCCCCCACCTCCACCTATTATTAAATACACTAGCTTCCCACCCAATTTCATTCCACACCCCTTGGCGCAGCGCCCCTCCAGTTGAGATCCAGCTGATTGTCTCTTTCTTGTCTGCCCAGTCTCTGGGGTTCAATTCATAGGACCACACCTTGCTCAACCAAATAGATTCTTCCTGGGTCTACCTGCCACAGTAAATGATTTTTCAACGCTCAAAGAATCACTTTGACCTGGATCTGTAGACTCAGTTGCTGTAGGCTACTAAGAAGCTATAATAATTTAGCATCCTTTATTGGGCACTGGGCTTTTCAAGTGGCTCCACTTTACTGCAAGGTTCCATCATGTGGGGATCTTTATGGCTTCTCTCATTGCCCTTTCTTCTGATGGTAATGGCTAGAAATACCTGCCACCTGAGCTGCTGTCATGCATGGATTACAACCTTACCTTGTGCTGTATGGCATCTGGCAACTTATCCCTTACTTGCCTCTGTGAATTCAAGCATCCATAATTCGAACCCTGCTCTTGGCCTACACATTTTAACAGTACTTGTACCATGGCTTCACCACAAAGCTCTCCCCCCACCACGCAGACTACTATCCCCTTCCCGCATTTTGTAGTCAGGGTATTAGTTCTTGCAACAGCAGGCCACCTTACCTATGGTGGTAATGTTCCACACTCTAAAGGCAAAAAATCTACTAGATGGGGAAAAAGGCAGGAACTCTAAGCTTACAATTGGTGCACATAGGAAAATACTGCTTATCCTTCTGCTATGCTCAGGCAATGTAGAACTTAACTCTGGCTCCCCAAAAGCTATCGCATTGCCAGCAGAACTAGCAAATCTAAAAGGATTGCAGTTCCTGCATATTAATGTATGCAGCCTCCTAAAAAAGATCACCTTGATCAAAGACTGGGTAAATCATACCTCTCCTGATGTACTAGTGATTTCTGAAACCTGGCTTAGACCTGACACCCCAGATAGGGAAGTAAACATCCCCAACTATGCCTTGTTCAGATCTGACAGGGAAACTAGAGGAGGAGGGGTAGCTATCTATGTTAAGGACAAATTTATAGTTTCATGCATATCCTCGTCATCTGTCACCAATGAATCTGAATGTCTAATACTCAAAGTGGAGATTACACAGACTAGTGCACTTTGCGTAATAGGATGCTATAGGCCACCGTCTGCTGACTTGCAGCTTGTGTCTTATCTAAGTGACAAGCTGGGACAAGGGCTGCCAGAAACTATTATCCTAGGAGACTTCACCCTTGACTGGCTGTCTAATGCAGCAGCCCCACTTGCATCTTTCTGTGATGCCCATGGGCTGTCTCAACTTATTGCCGAACCAACGAGCCAGAATGTAAAGAACCCTAGTAAAAGTACCATATTGGATGTGCTCATGGTGAGCAAACCCCATCTTTTTTCCCATGCTGATGCCTTCTTCTCAGACATCAGTGACCATTGCAGGAGTATGATCAACCAATAACTCGTCACCCATGACTAAGTTTTCTATGAAGAGATCCAGATGCAACTTCGATGAATCCATCTCTCTAAATGAGCTCAAGCACTCCCTGCATTGGCAGGATTTCTACCTGGCCAAAACGTTTACATCGGCTTACAATATCTTCCATGGCATCCTGTCAGGGACCCTTAATAAGTATGCTCCCTTGATTAAAGTTCAGGCTAGGAACAAAACCTGCAAATGGTTCTCCCCTCAATTCAAGTCTCTGCTCTTAGAAAGGGATAAGCTTTGGAAAAAAGCGTGCAGACTGAACACTCCTAAGGACTGGAATCAGTTCAGAAGGTTACCAAATTTATGCACTAAATCAATCAGAGAATCAAAGGCTACTTTTTTCAGCTCCAAACTTGACTCTGCCACTAAGAGCCCAATTAAGTTCTGGAACACTATTAACGACCTGCTGGTCCACTCCCCATGAAACTCCCTCCCAACCAAGATTATCTCTGGCAACTCAACTATCTCTGAAAAGATGGATATGCTTGACTCATTTAATAACCATTTTGCTACCTCAGGCCTGGCATTTGATAACTCCCCGGCGAACATAGTTCTCTCCCAGATTGCCAACCACCTTCCTGAAGAATCGACCACTTCCTCACTATTTAGGCTTCAACCTGCCTCATTGAAAGAGGTTGAGGACCTTTTGCTATGGCTGGACATTAGAAAATGTGCTTGGGCTGACACCCTAGACCCTTACTTTCTAAAGATTGCCTACCATGTCCTAGCAGTACCTATTACCCACCTATTTAATATATCCCTGTCCCAGGGCATCTTGCCACCTGTATGGAAGACAGCGCATGTCATCCCTCTGTTCAAATCAGGTGACCCCTGCGATCTCAACAATTACAGGCCAATATCTCTCCTTCCATTATTGTCCAAACTTCTGAAGAAAATTGTAAATGCACAGCTGAGAGCTTACCTTGAGTCAATGAAACAGCTAAATCCTATGCAGTCTGGATTCAAAGCTAAACATAGCACTATTATGGCCCTCGCTAAAGTAACCGATGATTGGCAGCATGATCTCGAGAACAGAAACATTATTTGTGCTGTTTTCCTGGATCTAATCAAGGCATTTGACACCATCAACCATAGCCTGCTCCTTTCCTCCCTATGAAACATAGGTGTGGACCCCTCCTCTCTGTGTTGGTTCACAGACTATCTTACAGGGCACCTTCTGCAAGTTAAAGCTGAAGGAGGTCTGTCTCCTCTAAAAACTCTCCAAAGAGGAGTACCCCAGGGATCTATATTAGGTCCCCTACTGTTTGCAATCTACATTAATAATATCGACGACTGTTTTAAAAATGCCAGCATTCATCTGTTTGCAGATGATACAGTCCTCTATGTGAGTTGCCCAACGTCCAAAGCTGCCTGCAATGATCTCCAGTCTGAATTCAACCTTTTTCAAAGCCAACTTCTCCAAAAAAAGTTACTCCTCAATGCCAAAAAAAACAAAAGCGATACTCTTCTCTCCATTCATCCACACAGCAAACCCTGTCTCTAATGGGACAGCTCCCCAGATTACCACAGTTCTAGGAGAAAAATTAGAATTTGTAACAAAATTCAAGTGTCTGGGAGCATGGATAGACCACAGACTCTCTTTCATCAAACACATCGAGGATTTGCTAAAACGACTCTGACAAAGGCTAGGTCTTTTCTTTAGAATTAACTGATTTCTCACCAGAGATGCCAAGCTACAGTTGGTCCAATCAACCTTTCTATCGCTGGTTGATTATGCTGATTTCCTGTAGAGCCAGTGCCCCAGCTCATAGATGGCAAAGCTGGACACGCTCTACCATTGAGCACTGAGGTTTATTACGGGACTTCCCTTTGCCACACATCACTGTGCCCTATATGCGGCTGTGGGGTGGACCTCCCTCAAGCTCAGTCATCACAGAAATGCCGCTGTCTGGACCTATAGGGCTATCTTTAATATCGCTATATCTCCTGCTGTCTACCCCTAAGTGTAGTCGGGAAATACGCATTAAGAAGCTACCTATTTATAACACTTACAGTGCCCAAGGCAAAATCTCGATTTGGCAGGGCAGCTATAAGTTTTGTGCAGCCTACCCTATGGAACAACCTGCAAAAAACTCTCAAGTTAAGCACTTTTGTCTGTCTAAATGCTTTCAAGACACTATATTTCTGCACAATCAAAGAAGCATGTAACTGCTTCCCGTATCCTGGTTCAGTACCTGGGCCCGCACTGGTAACCATCCCCACTCAGACCCAACTATAAGCACCAACACCTTGCCTGCCTCCCTCCTAAGCTAAAGGTCTTACCTTCCAGATCCCTCTGACTTATTGACTCTATATCCCTACCTCTTTCTAGTCTCCTTACTTCAGGTAGGAGCATCATTACCCTCTGGTTGAGACAACCTTCCTGCCCCTCACTCTTATACTTTACATCCCCAGTGCCTCCACTCCTTTCCCTTCCCCTATCCCTACCTTCCCCCACTCTGTTTTGTACCTTACGCCCTCCTAGCCTTTCTCCTCCCTCCCTTCTCCCTCCCTCCTCTTCTATCACCGCTACTGCCTCGTGTATTCTTCCAACTGCCTTATGTAACCATGCCCCATAGCTGACTGTAGATACTATTGTGTATGTAGATGCCTTTACACCCTGTACATCGTCTGTTTTATTCCATGCATATAGGAACAACTGTGTTATCTTATTTTATACTTGTAACTATTGTTCTTTCCTTTATTACCTGATTGTTAAATATCTGTGTTGCCTTGTAAACATCTGCATTGCCTTGTATAAACATTGTCTATGTTTCACCCAGGTCCATCTTGCAAATGAGCTTTGCTCAATGATGACTGCCTGGTTAAATAAAGACTTGATTGATTGGTTGATTTTATTTCATAACAAAATGAATGTCATATTTGCGAGAATATTTTTTAAGTCATGAACTTTGAGCCTCAATAACTTTGGTGTTGTTTTACCATATTGCATGAAATGTTGCTTGCTTAATCAGAGTGCCAGGTTCTTTAGATTTGTCAAGTTTTGTGGTGGCTGGTCATCCAAATTCTGAGAACCAGGGAATAAAAAAACAATAGACAATACACTTTTTTGGCCTTGTTTTTTGCATGCACCTAGAGCAAAATTTCTATGGAATTATTTTTAAACTTTTAGGGTTGATGTGGCTCAGCCCATGGGGGGACGTTTTTAAAATTTTATGAAACAATGTGAAACGATTCTTGAGTTATCAGATTTTAAAAATGTGACTTGTCATGGTGTGAGTTGAGTAGGTATTTTAATGTTAAACCTCAATTCTTGCACCTTAAGTAAACTGGGGTGATTTGACCAAAGTGCATAACATTTCCCATGCACTTTCAGGATGCCCAGTTCATGTGATATGGCAACTTCTGTACTGTGACATATGCTCATCTGAATTCCTAGATCCAGGAAATGTAAAAACATTTTAAAACTCACTTCTTGGCTATTTTGTGCTCGCATCTGGAGCAAAAATGGAAACTTTCTGGGTAGAAGCAACTCAGCCCAATAAGATCCCTTTCAAACATTTAGTGAAAAGATGTTAATCAGTTTTCAAGTTATAAGGTTTTAAAATATTGCTTCTGAGAATTCACCTGCATAATTAGGAATGAGTAGGCTTTAAATTGCTAAACCCACATTTTTGCACCTTAATAACTTTGGTGCTGTTTGACAAAATTGCAGGAATGTTTCTGTGCACAGTCAAGTTGGCAAGTTCTTATGACTTGTTGAGTTTTCTGAAGGCAGAAGGCCTGATTTTCAAAGCAGGTCATAGAGCCTGCAGCCATGCCCTGCTTCACCACAATCATTGGCATAGCTGTGTCCAAGACTGTGGTGCAATTTGATACCAATTTTCTAAGCTGGACACAAATTGCGACACATCCCTCACTTTATGGCAGCTTGTGCCTGAAGTTGTAGTACAAGCCCCCCTTCAGTGCCACAGAGTAATGCCATGGGGACCTGGCATAGTGGGAAACTGTGTCCTCCACAGTGGCAGGGAAGGGGCATAGACACAAGGCAGATGTCTGCCCAACACACCTTAGAGGTTTGTAGGTATGCCAGGGTACATCACCACTGTGAGATGGCTTTCTGCCGTGATCTCACAGTGGGGTTTGCAAGTGTGCTGTTGAGATGCAGGGGACCTGCATCCAGACGGTGATGTGCCACAGTTGTAATCTAGTGCTGAACCCAGTGTAGGACACAAGTCACAAATTACATCCTGCTCCCAGACACAATTCTCCTGCGTCTCTCTAAATTCCTTTGAAAACCGGGCCCTGATTGTCAAGATTCTGAGATCTGGGAAGTGAAAAGCCAATAAAAGGCACTATTGCCCTTTTTGTGCTCAGCTGTGGAGCAAAAAAGATTTAGAATTTTGTTCTATGCAGGCCATACCGTACATGACAGTCCAGATTTGAGAATGATTCATTCACAAATCTGGACTGTCATGTATGGTATGGGCTGCACACCCATTGGCTCTTGCTCTGCACCAATGGTCGTGCAGCCTTACTGGGCAGTCAGTCAGCGCAGTGAGGCGGCAGGCGTGGGATGCTGCGCCCACTGGCCGCCGGGGAGCGGGGTGGGGCTGGGTGGGGGGGAAGCTAGCCACCAGGGCTGTGTTCGAGGGTGGGTTTTATTAAACTTACTGCACGCTGATTGGGATTTCGTCCACTGGACCACCAGGATGACTGTGGGAGGAGGGGGTTTATTAAACTTACTGCCCGCGATCGGACATTTCTGTCAACTGGACCACCAGGGATGACTGCGGGAGGAGGGGTTTATATACACTGCCCGCGATCGGGCATTTCGTCCACTGGACCACCAGGGATACGTTGGGGGGGACACATTGCTGCCTGCGATTGGGCTGGTGGGGGGGAGTACACTATGCCCACGATCAGGCCACTGGGGGGTGGTGGGAGGGATTCTACACTGTTTTTCCCGCAATCAGGCTGCAGGGGGCATCGGTCCTCAGGGATCGGCACACCTACATGCTAATGGCATGCAAATGGGACCATAATCAGATGAAAATGGCCCCCCTTGCACCTTGCATGAATTATGGCCCCATTTGCATGTCACCTTTTGAATATGGGGATTTTGCGCATGGCACAATGGTACTCTCGCCACCGCAAGTTGAATGCTCCACTCTGATAACTTAGCGGTGGCTAAGTTCCACTGCACCATGCACAGTGGCTGTGGTTGGGGTGATATTCAAAGGAGCGTTCAATAGCCGCAACTCCTTTGAATATCGCCCCGGCCACACCTCTGCATAACTATTTTGCGCAGTGCAAGGGCTTGCGCCTAAGAATAGCACAGTTTGAATATCCAGCCCAGCATGTAAATACATTTTATTATCGAACATTATAACAGCTTTACTCCATTCTCTCTTTTACTTCTGACATTTAAATCATGACAGCTGACATCACAATTAACATGCCACTGGAAAAGCAATTTTTCTGAAAATTAGTAAACATGTAAGGAGAAGGTGGTTTAATTTAAACTAAATTCAGATTTGGGGACATGCTTAGTGCATTTCAATTTTACATAGGAAAAAAGAAGCAGTGTGGAGGCTCAGACAGCTGTATTGTTCCTGTGTGCCTACTCAACTCTTCTCACCCTGTTATTAAATCAGATGAGACTGGCTTTTGACTGTCTGCCAGCAGTAACTTAACACTGGTACATTTTGCTTTTTCTCTAGGTCCTAAATATTATAAAACAAGAAACAGTCTCAAATTAACCCAAAGTGAAGGTATGAATGATGGGTCAGAGAATACTTCTACAGTAACCCATTATCGATCTGGGGCATCACATCCATACTTACTAGATTTTCAAGAAAATTGGACACATAGAGAGGGAAATATCTGCTCAGAAAAATGGTTGAATCCTTGACTCACTATATACCGCATGAGATGATAATATTAAAACTAGACTTTGAGCATATAGTGGCCTGATGAAGGAATGGACAGCTTGTCTGTGATCCAGGTCTTATTCTAATGGTTAATTTTTCCAAAATATTTTAATTTACTATACTCTGATTTGCCAAAACAAAGACATAACTTTCTTGACCTGGCAACAGTGGAGTCAGTGGCAGATCCAGATGGGCTGGAATAACAGAGCAAGGTTGCCAGTTATCATCCATGATAAGCTTTTCATTTATAGCAAGTGTAAAGTAGTCTTTCTCACTTGAAAGAGAGTCCCCTCCTGCACCCTGTTCACTCCTGTAAGGTGCTTTTAGTTCTCTATCTTGTCTATTCTCACTTTCTTCCCTTCCAGGGTGTACACACTGAGATCATTCAGTCTTTCCTCATATGGCTTTTGATGCAACCACTACACTATTGTAGGTGCCCTCCTTTGTACAGCCTCCACCCTGTCTATGTGTTTTCTGAGGTGTAACCTCCAGAACGGACACAATACTTGAGGTGGGATCTCACAAGCATGCAATACAGTGGCAACAACACTTCCTCTGCTGCTGGAAATACCTCTCCCTATACATCCCAGCATCCCACTGGCTGTTACACCTGGGTTATCCCCTCATCATCCCACATACACCTCAGACTGTATTCCTGGTCTATCGTACTGTGATACTGCTATTTTGCACTAACATATAGATTTAGGCATCCATCGTATAAGTATGAATGCCAGGAATGGGCTTTTCTGCTCATGTATGCCAATGTTTACATCCTTCATAGGATTAGATCATGCATGCCGATTATACCTCACTATAATGCAAAATGTTTATCTTTTACATATATTCCACATATAATCTACCTATCACTGATAAAATGACTCTGAGGGATCATCAGTGATAATTGTATACTTATATTCTCACATAATTATATGTAGTGTGTGTTTTACACTCAGGCAGATACGCCACATGCAATAAAGCCCTGTCAGCACTTCTCTTTCTCTAAGCAAGCTGACACAGAGAGAAAACCTTTGTTATGTCTTATAATATACATAAGCAAGAAATGCCACATGTAGTTTAAACCCGTTAGCATTTATTTTGTCCAAGATATAATATAAAAGGAAACATATTATTTGTCTCATATGATACTCATTAGTAATTCTGTCTCCTAAGTCATTATCCAATACATAATGTTTCTCATATCCGTAACTATGAAGTAATCTCTTTTTCTATGCTGTTATCTGTAGTAAATAGCCATCTGCAACCTACTGTAGCTCCACAAGAGCAGTAGAGTGGGGAGAGAGAAAGAGATCTTGGAGAACCTGAGGTCTTACAATCCTGGAGATTATGTACATTCTTCAGGAGATTGGTGAAAAACCCATCTCTCTTGTGATTTTCTTTGTCACATGCTAGGCATAAGTAGTATAATAAACATTTATTAGTACTCTTTCTTGTTTATGAATGTTTCTTGATAGAATTCAAAGAGATAAAAATCTGTATTATTAGTATTATTATTATTTACCCTACACACTAAGAGTGTTTAGGCAACACTGGACATATCAACTGCTTTGTCATACTACCCTGCAATTTTTAAGTCATCAGATATGATAACCCCAAGGGACATTTCCTGCTTAATGACTTTCAGTACCATCCCCATCCCATACTCACCTTCTGGGTTTCTATGCCCTAAGTGTATGATTTTGCACTTTTTGGCATTCAACCCCAACTGCCATGATCTTGACCTCTCCTCAAGTTTCCCAAGGTCCCTACACATTCTCTCCACCTCTCCTGAATGTGAACCCTATTAAAAATGGTGGAATCATCTGCAATAGATTTACCTTAAATTACTGCAAAGGGTTGCACTGGGATGGTGGTGCTTTTGGACCAGGCAAGCAATACAACAGATGAAAGTTTAGCAGTCACCACCTCATTTAAGAACCACTCCAGGGAAAGGCTTGAATACCTTCAGTGACAACAGTTATTAAATTAATAAAAGCAAAACACAAGCAACATAAGTTGACATGTTTCACAACTCTGGGTCCCTTTATTAAAGGTCTTTGATAAAAATACCAAGAGTTCCGAAATGCATCAGGCTGCTGTTGCCTGCAGTTTACTTGTATCATATTAATAAATGTAGTCACTGCAGGTTTTCAGGCCTTTGTCTGGAGTGGTTCTTAAGAGAGGTGGTGAGTGCTCAACTTTCATCTGTTGTAAAAGATTTTCCTTCCCTTACAGTTCATCTGCAATGTTACTTATGAAGATATTGAAGAGGATGAATCCCAGTACTTAGCCCTGCAGCTCCTCAGTGGTCACTCTCCCCTCATTAGAGTGAATGACATTAACCACCATCCTCTGTCACCTATTTATTAACCTGTTCCATACACAAGTCACCACTTTGGATCCTACCCCTAGCCTACTCAATTGCTTTATTAGTCTTTTCTATAGCACAATATTGAAAGCCTTGCTAAAGTCCAGATAAGCCACATCCACTGCCCTCCCCTGATTTCTTTCTCTGGTCTTTAATGTCTCACATTCTCAATTAGACTTCTACAGTACACCGGATTACTAGAAAATTGTGTATGTAATAAATGCAAAGGCAAAACCTGGATCTCACCTGTGGGAACATGTAGAGTCCTAGGATCCTAGCCATGGGGATAGATGAGGCTGATGATTCATCTCCAATCACTGCAGACAACTGAGGAATTGATTGACATCTGTAATTTGGAACTAGTTCCTTTTGCCCAGATAGCATCCTCATGCTGCCTTCGAGTGCTCTGACCTCAGAGTAGCAGGAGTCATATATATGAAATCCAAGAGTAATATTTGGTAATATCTTTGGATCTTGGTTAATTTCATTAATGGCAAAAATCATGGCCAGGACTTGCTGATAAGTATTAATCAGAAAACTAAAAATAGAATTCATCATGTTAGAACAAAACCATTGCATTTTTTATATATTGCACTGGTCACCATGATGAAGCACTCTGAGATACTGCTGTCACGGCTTCCTGCTCTTGACAAATTGAGGTAACAACCATCAGATCACATTGTGTTCCTGAATCATCCCACAAGGTATCATTGGCAGAAACTATGATGAGTGCTTCATTCTAGTGGATGGCATGATAATCATTTTGAAGATCTTTTAAAGTCACTAAAGCTGTCTGCCACCGTAACTAAACAAACTCTGGCCAGAGCCACAATGGCTGCTAATGCAACAATACTGAAACATGTTAATAACCATAGTATGTAGTACAGTAATTCACAAGTATACATCTGCAGGTTTGAAGGCAGGGACTGGGGGATAGGATGGATAATACATTCCTGCATATGAAAACATACCACAGAGTAGTTGTTATGTGAAGCTGTGACCAAAACCAATAGTTATAGTCTGACATTCTGAGGCACACCCCTCTTACATTTTAAAGATATCTCTCCCACTGATAAGTGTCCTGCCAGATCAGTCACATTCTGTCTAGCTAAGAAGGACTGGCACCAAAACTGACACCCACATTTTGTATTCTGGCTACAGGCCAAGAATAGAAAGACATTGTGGAGTAGGAGTTAGAGCAAAGGCCTGAGAAACAGGAGACCCAAGTTTAAATCCTACCAGAGCCACAACCACATCCATACCAGGGATTTTAACAAGTTTTAACTCTTAAAATTGTTTAAAAGGTTTGCATCGAGATTGTAACAGGGTAAAAACCATGCTGCAATCCTTGTTCTAAAACTGCTCAAACTCTGCTCAGAGGTAGGCTTAAGCATGGTTTTAGAACAATAGAATAGCCTTAACATGTGTTAACAACATTGTGGACACAATTGTGTGGCTACATGTGCTAAGGCAGCCACCGGAACCCATAACCTGTTTATTGGTGGTTATTTAACAACAACAGCATAAACAGGTGCACATATTCCTGAGCTCGCAGTGAACTCCTGATTACAGTGCCATCACTTTTCCTGTAGTTTGCATTGTATTATCTGCAGTGCTTTGCAATGGTGCTGCAGTCTTGCCTGGGAATCATTCAGGCTAACATGGTGTTGGAATGCAATCTAGATGTTCTGACAACAGTGCTCTAACAAGGATAAAAAACATTTTTGAAAACATTTCTCAACCCACTGCATAGTGTGGATGGGGCCATAGACTGACTGAATAATTCCCGAGCATATCACTCCATCTCCCCATGCTGTAGCCCCCTCAGTTATAAAACTGGGTAAGCAGGACCCCACTGAAGATGAGATTCTGCATCTTGAGTTAGTAATCCTGGGTGAAAACTATTGTAAATAGCAGCTTGGTAGACCAGCTAGTGGTTTTTCAAAGCATTCTTGTCCTGTGGGTTATATAATTGTTGTCATTTGCACTTTTAACCTCCAACCTGAGGACATTAGATGCTTAAGCGTAGCACAAAACCATAAGATATCACCCTTGGTACAAGGTACTAGGGCACTAGTCCAGAAGTTTGACATCCATCTCAGTCAATTACATTAGAGTGCAGGGAGGAGGCACAGGCACTCAACACAACACACAGGTCACCATCTGCCACTCCCCTATCAATTTCTTACAACAATCTGTCAGTAAAGCAATATAAACATACCATCAAAAGCAACAATAATCATGTTTCCATCTAGCAGGTACCTACACCAACAACAATCCATGTTATCCAATTGGGTGCAGGAACAAGTCAGCATTCTAACAGAAACACCAAGGATCAAATTTCTGTCTGGCAGCATCTCAGCTCATAAAGCTGCACAAAACCTACAAAAAAAAAGGCCCTGGGGGCGTTTCTCAACCTAGACAAAATAACCACCCTGGTGGTCCAATAGTTCTGGAGTGGAAGGCAATGTGCATCATTGCACTCAGCTTTTCAAATAAAATCCTTGAGCTTTCTGCCATTATAGCAGATGAACAAATGGATTGGGTTGCAATCACTGAAACATGGTTCTCTGATAACCACACCTGGGATATTAGCATACCCAGCTACACACTTTTCCACAAGGACAGGAAAAATAAGACAGATGGGTGGGTTGCAATATATGTCAATGAAGGAGTAACGGCAACAGAGATTCAACAGGAACACAGCAATGCAGTAGCCTTATGGGTCACTCTAGTAACTGTAGGCAGGTCTCCTATCCACCTGGGCATCATGTATAGGCCCCCAGCCCAGGACCCTAAAGATGACAAGGAGCTCGTAGAGACCATTCACTTAATGGCTGACAAAGGGGAGCTGCTTCTGGTCAGGGACTTTAATCTACCAGATGTAGACTGGTCAATGAGTACAGCTTCCACATAAAAGAGCCAAAAATTTTTCATCACTCTTAAGGAAGCTGTGTTGAACCAACTAGTGGACTTGCCCACCAAGGACAGAGAAACCCTAGGCCTGGGTCTCACTAATAGCCTGAGAATATCCAACATCCATGTCGGCATCAATCTGGGAGCCAGTGATCATAAGTCTGTCTGGCTTCAAATCAATAATATGGTGGTTCCAGGACACACCAGACTAAAGGTTATCAACTTCAAAAATGCAGACTTCTAGGAAATGAGATCCAGCATTAAAGCACTACTGAGAGACAGATCAGCAGGGGATACAGAAGCTCACTGGAAAAACTTAAAAGACTCACTAAACAAGGTAACAGCAGACTTCATAAAGCTAGTAATTGAATCTAAAAGGACGAGAACCCCCCACTCTGGTTTATTAGAGAGGTAGCACTAAAGATTAGAGAAAAGAAAAATGCCTTTAGGCAGTTCAAGGAGTCACAGAGGGAAGGGGATAGGGAACTGTACAAGGAGAAGATCAAGGAGGCCAGAAAGGCTTTCAGGTTAGCAAAAGCCCAAACAGAGGAAAACATAGAGTTATGAAGCAAGAAGGGGGATAAAAACTTTTTTAGATACATCAGCAAAAGAATGAAGAACAAAGGGGGGATAGTCAGAATGTTAGCAAGCAATGGTCAAATAGTGGAAAAAGACTAAGACAAAGCTAAAGCACTCAGTGCATTCTTTGGCTCAGTCTTCACAAATGAGCTAACGTTAGTGGACCGGCACTAAACAGAACTGAGCACCCTGCACAGGAGGCAGACACAAGCCCCTTTACAAGGGAAAGGGTACTGCAGGAACAAGAAAAATTGAGGACAGACAAAGTCATGGGACTGGACGGTATTCCCCCAAGAATACTGAGAGAGCTTTGAGAAGAAATAGCTGCACCATTAGCTGAGCTACACAATGAATCTCTGGAAAGTGGCAAGATGCCACTTGACTGGAAAAGGGCTACCGTGGTACCCCTGCATAAAAGTGGCAGTAGGGATGAGGCAGGAAATTACCACCCAGTCAGCTTGACCTCGGTGGTGGGTAAAGTCATGGAGACACTACTTCAAAAAGGATAGTAGACTTCCTAAAAAAGACAGGGAAACGTGACCCCAAACAACACAGATTTACCACAGGCAGATCATGTCAGACTAACCTGATCAAATTCTTCAATTGGGTGCCCAAAGCAATGGAGTGAAGGGGCAGTGGACATGGTATACCTTGACTTCAGCAAGGCCTTTGACACCGTCCCACATATGAGGCTGATAAAAAAAACTTGAACACACCAGTGTTGGTCATAAGATAGTAAGCTGGGTAGTACACTGACTGCAGGATAGAACTTAGAAAGTCACTGTAAACAAACCTATGTCCAAAGAGGAATTTGTGACCAGCAGAGTCCCTCAGGGATCGGTGCTGGGTCCAGTCCTCTTCAACATATTCATCAGCATCATTGCTGATTGTCTTGAGGGTAAAGTCTGCCTGTTTGCAGACAATACAAAACTATGTAATAGGCAAGAAATCAGGAGGGAGCCTTCAGTATGAAGGAGGATCTCAAGAAACTTGAACAGTTGTCCAATGACTGATAACTTAGATTTAATTCTAAAAAATGCAAAGCGATGCACCTGGGAAATCAGAACCCAAGAACTCAACACTTCCTAGATGGGCATTGACTTGAAGAGACCAGGACTGAATGGAACTTAGGTGTAATCATATTGGACAACTTCAAAGTAGGGAATCAATGTGAAAAAACGGCATGAAAAGTAAGCAGTATCCTCAGATGCATAGGCAGGGGAATGACTAGCAGGAAACAAGAAATGATCATTCCACTCCATAGATCCCTGGTGAGGTCACACCTGGAGTACTGCATCCTGTTCTGGAGGCCCAACCTGAAGAAGGAAATTGAGTTCTTAGAATCAGTTCAGAGAAGGGCCACAAAGATGGTGCAGGGCCTCCATCACAAGCCATATGAGTCTAGACTCCAAGACCTAAAGTTGTACTCCCTGGAGCAGAGAAGGGACAGAGGGGATATGATAGAAATGTTCAGATTCATCAGTGGTATAAACACTGTTCAGGTAGAAAACCTCTTCCATGCAAATGGAAGGCGCATACAAGAGGGCACAACCTACGCCTGAGAGGGGCAAAGCTCAGAGGCAATATCAGGAAGTTCTTTTTTACAGAGAGGGTAATAGACACAGGGAACAGTCTGCACCCAGAGGTGGTCGCAGCAAAGATGGTGAATGCATTGAAATACACATGGGACTGGCACTATGGTGTAAACAAAAACAGCAAATATAGGGGAGGGGGTAGGTTCATAGGCAGACTAGATGGGCCACTCAGTCCTCATCTGCTGTCAAATTCTTATATTTTTATTTTATGTGCACTTGAGGTGGTATACAAAACAATTGCCAAGCCTTTATAGCTTTCCTACTCATTACAATGATTTATTCCAGTGATCAATTCCACTTTTTCCATAATTTATTTACCAGTAACTCTGCTGAGATATAACATCCCATTTTCTGTGCAGTCCAGCTTCTATCCCATTTTATAGTTGAATGGATTCAGCATCTTCCTTAATATTTTGTCACCGAAGTGAGTGGCTCTGGTGGGATTTGAACACTGGCCTTAGAACTCATAGATCTGCATTCAGACCAATAATCAGTACTATGCTAAATGAATCCAAAACAAGGTTTTATTAAAGGAGTGCCTTATTGGAATTTTATTGTACTTTAGATGGGTACTACTAGCTTTAGGCCCACTTGTTTTTCTGATGGAATGAACCAATTTATCTAGACAGTCATCTTTACTTCAGCCAGAGTGATGAATATGTCCACAATATCTGCCAGCACAACAGAACATGACTATCGCTCACAACACTAATCTTGATAACGTAAAGCTTTATTTATTAAATTAAATGTGTATCATGAAGGAAACGCCTAGCTTTTATAGTGGGAAAAAATCAGAATATCAGTCTATTATTGTTATTCACTATGAATGTGATAGCTCAGATACTAACTGTCAGATGGACTACTCACAAATATAAACAAGCAACCTTTGAAAAATCCTCTTTGATAGTCTTTTCAATGGAGTAATACAACAGGATTAAAAATTCAAGTAATGAGCTAAGAGGAAATCCTTGCAATGCACATCAAATTCAAATGAGTACTGTAGTACCTGAAAAGCAAAGTTGTGTTCTTTTTTCATAGAGATGAAGTTTTATTTTGTTAGCCCAGTAATTCAGGTAAGAATGATTTTTTTCAGGAATCTAAGCTATAAATTACTTATTATATGAAACATAGACAATAATGAAAAACATACATTAGAGTAGGTGTTGTAAATAGTTGGGGCAATGTTTGAAAGGGAGCAATTCATGTGCAATTCATGTGCAAGTTGCCTGCACACAGAGTCATAGCCGCAAACACGCACAGGTCACATGTCCATGGTCTTACACCACCAGCGTGCAGCTGGATCTGGGCTACACAGGGGGCAGACTGCAAGACAGAGGTGGGCATCCAATAGGATGCCTGTGCTTGGTCCCAGAGTCGATCCCTTGTACTGTGGGTGTGGGGGGATGAGTGGATAGGTATGGATCTGGGATTATTAAAACTATGGGCGCACACCTGTATGGCTGCCCCCAGCCCACCCTGGAAGTCCAGTGGCCAGAGTAGATGTGAACAGGGGACCCCATTGCCAATGTGGTCTACAAGTGACCACCGTGGAAGGCAAGTAGACCCTTATGGCAGGGTTCCAGAAGCATAAAATGCAACATTTAGTGCCACGATTGATGACTCTGCATTCCAAACATCATGTACTGGTATTCACACTGTCTGACTGTCCTATGTATTTATAATGTGTAAATGTAACTGAAAAAGATGTAATTGTAAATGAATTAAATGCAACCATTGTAACTGCCATGTCATTGTAACTATACTGGACTTCCAGGGTTGCCCCTGAAAAAGGGATTAAATCATCTCAGTGGCTCCCCCAGTTACCAAAATTCAAATAAATAATAAATAAATAAATTTATCCACACCCACCGGGCACTCTGCACCTGTGTGAATCTTGCAGAGTGTGGGCACACCCCCCGCCCAGCCCAGCCCAGCCCAGGTGCTGCATGGCATAATCGGCTGGCTTATCTGGCACACAACTAGTGAGTGCACCATTGGTGCATGCCAACGGACGCCCTCTACATTAATATTCCATGAAGTGCTTCCTACCCACCACAGATATGCAAAGCAGAGGCCCTACATCATTTTAAGCATAATGCCCATAGTGAGCACATCATAAACTTTCTTTTGTTTGCTTAACTCTGGCAATTGAACTACAAAGGTTTCCTGAGGTCACATGCTTGATAACATCACCACTGTCAGGAATCCCAACTTAGTATCACTGCAGTGTAAATAAATATAACATCATATACTAACATTAGATTTGCCTAAACAAATAATGAAACATTTTGTGCCAATGTTGATACGAATCCCCAAAAACTAACTAGTGAAGACATTCAAACCTTTGACACTCATTAAAGAGAAGGTATCTGAATACACTTGATTATGCATGTTCATAAACACAGTTTAGATAATACATAGGCAGTTTCAGTAAATTGCAATTGTCCTTTCTAAAAGTAATACATTTTTTCAATGTATACTGTACATCATGTCTGCAGAAAATAAGCTTTAATAAATTAGAATTTTCTGACCTCATTGTGCACTGCATAATAACATTAGCACTCCAACCACTGCTATTTACTGCATATAACTTTATTTCATAAACTACTGTTATATTGTGTTCTTTTGCTATCTGTATTGTACCTGTATGTTACCACTGTTGTATCTCACACTGTAACCATGTCTACCCTCCCTGCGACAAGGTGCCTTTGTAAATGAGTCCATGACTCAAAGGTTGTAAATCCGACTTTCAAAAATAAATAAAAAAATAAAACCAATCAAAGCAGGCCTTCCACCTCCACATGAGAAATGTTTGTTCTCTAAAGAGTGTGTCAAGAGCAGGTGCACTGGAAATGGACTTGTTCAGGGGAACTTTTTTTTTTAATGTGATTGTGTAACCTTAGTAATACAGTAATACTGCCAGAGACCACACTTACTGTTGTGAAAGTTGTCTTGCCTACTGACTCTGTATTGAAACATCTCACTGGTTTATGGAACTCATACCTTGAAATGCACGAGACCACTCTCAAAACCACAATAGTAGTCACAGTAGTAGAATTTACACACACACGCCAGTTCTTTCCATGAACTGCCAACACACTGTAATGTGTCACAGATGATCTTTTTGAGGTCAGACTGGCAATTCAGTGTTTTTGAAACACAGACTATACATACTAGTTCATGTTACATGAAATGATGGTACAAAGTAAACAAAACTGAATGCATTAAAGTTAAATAGTATTTTTTAAATATTGTTTTAAACTTTTATTTCATTAAATACCTGCTCTTTATATACTTAAGTGGTCAAATAAGGTGTCGAAACCATAATAATATGCACCTTCATCCACAGAGGTGTTAATTACTAGCTAATGGCAGACTGTTCACTTCCCTTGAGTACTTTCCTACAAAAGTATTATGTTGTAGATTGGTGGGCAACTATAGCTGGCTTTATAGTAGTCTAAGTAATGCTTTAGTAATAGAGTTGTGTGGCACATACAATTCTGCAGGCTGAATGCCCATGGAATGTCCATTTCAATTCCACAGAATTCTACCAACATTTTGATAAAATTCGGTGGAATTTTGCACAATTTTACATTTTAGTTATTTCACCATAATTTTGAAAGTACAAGTCCAAATATCACCAAATTCATCACATAAGCAGTACCCCATAGCTTACAAATGTGTACCAAATTTCAGAGCTGTGAAGTAAAAGATAGTGGAGTTATGGGTGGCCAGAAATTTAATCAAAATTGTATTTTCAGTTATTTTGAGTTAATTTTAAAATTTCTTCTCCACATTTCTCCACAATGTCAGGATTTAGAGAAGCACATAGAATGCATATAGGCACCATGTTTTAAGTCTCCAGCTTTAAAGATAGCTGAGTTATACTATAGGTAGTCAAATATTTTGCCAGCATTTTGATTTCTGTAATTTTAGCATAAGTTTGATAGTATTCATTGAAACATTACAAAAATTGCCAGGTATACAGGTTAACAATATATTTGTATATGCACATAGTTCCAGATTTCTAGCCTTAAATGGGACTATGTTATAGCCGGCCAAACATGTTGCCAAAATTTAAATTCCAGTTAGTTCCCTCTAATTTTAAAACTACACATCTAAATTTAACCAGAGTTGAAACATTTAAACTGCTATACCACATGGTCATTTCTGAAAAAGTTCACATGTTCAGCTTTAAACTGGATTAAATGAAAAGTAATCAAACTTTCATAGCATTTAACAATTTAATTTTGCAAGAATGTAAACTACAAATTTATAAACTCCTGAAACTTAAAAACTTGAGAATGCAATACCATTAAACCTGGCAGGTTTGTAGACCTTGCAAGAGGACTGTGTGTGCCAATTTTATTAATTGCTTGCTGCAAGAAATTGCAAAATGACATCTCTACTTATAGTCAAATCCTATGAGTCTTTGTAAAAATTGCAGAATTTCACAAAAAATTCCATAAAATTGGAATGTTCTAATTTCATTCAGCCTTACCTAGGGGGTTCTAATTAAAGGATAGGTGTATAAGAGGCAGGTAGCACAGGGGGTCACCAGGTTAAGGAGTCAGATGCACAGTTTCACCAAGAAATGTACAGCAGAGCTGGGTTGCACAACAGTGGTAGACCCCCCAGGTTGGAGCAAGAAAGCACAGAGTGTCAACAATTCCAACCTGAATGCAGGATATTAAAGAATCGCATCCAGTAAATGTATGATCCAGGGAGCCTGGTGTATATACTGAGGTTCATACTAAGGTATCAGGGAACCAAGAAGGTGGTTGCCCATTTGAGGCTCCTATCCGCATAACCCATAATACTGCACAATATATCTTTCCAATAAATATCTGGCAAGTCACTGTTTGAACTGTTGTTTACTTTTATTCATAACCTTTAGGGGCAACCCATTCCAAGGGGACACCACTCTCTGTTTAAAGAAAATCTTCCTCCTAGTTGTATTAAATTTCTTTAGTTGGAGCTGAAGTGGGTGTCCCCTGGTACATAGCTAGGCGTATTTAAATTCCAGTTGGAGTTGATTTAACATATATGGGTCCTGCATGATGTCATAGCATATCAGGAGGTCACCCCATATTCTCCTGTTCTCTAGGGACATGAGGATTAATTCAAGGAGTCTGTCCTCATATGATTTGTCTCTTAATACAGGTATTGTTTTAGTAGCTCTTCTCTGCACCCTCTCCATAGCACCCACCCACCCCTTGCCATGGGACCCCACAAAGGGCTACAGTAGTCCAGTACTGGCCTCACTTAAGCCCTATACATTGACATAATCACCTCACATGTTCAACTTTTAAAATTTATTTTGATTGCCCAGAGTATTGTATTTGCTTTAGCAGTTTGGGTAGCACACTGAGTTTTAAATGTTAACTTATTATCTATGATTATACATAGGTCCTTCTCCTCTACTCAATGCCTTAAGGCTTGATCACTCAGGTAATAATTTCCCATCTTATTTTGGTTTCCCTGGTGTATAACACAGCACTTGTCAGTATTAAAGCTCATACCCCTCTTGGAGGCCCACCCATATATAGTATCCAAATCCTGCTGCAGTGAAGCAACATCTTCAGTACCCTTTTCAATTCCTACAAGCTAGGTATCATCTGCGTATTTACTCAGGCAATTATTTGCAT
The DNA here is from genome assembly GCA_016271365.2 of Neoceratodus forsteri. Taxonomy (NCBI): domain Eukaryota; kingdom Metazoa; phylum Chordata; order Ceratodontiformes; family Ceratodontidae; genus Neoceratodus; species Neoceratodus forsteri. The sequence continues at coordinate 51,305,131 of CM028137.1, forward strand.
CTTTTCCATGTCAGGTATAAATCTCTTAAAAAGGACAGGTCCCAGCACCGACCCCTGCGGCACCCCGCTCATCACCGCCATCGGGGAGGATAGATAGCCATTTATGCTAACCCTCTGAGTTCTATCAGTCAACCATGCCACCACTCAACCCACTAGGCCATTATCCAATCCCCGGTCCATCATACTTTTAATAATCTCACAATGATGCACTTTATCACAGGCCTTTGTGAAGTCCAAGTATATGCAGTACACTGGCTTCCTCTCATCTAACGCCGAGGAAATTTTCTCATAAAAACACAATAGGTTTGTCATTTATGATCTTCCCTCCTGGAAGCCATGCTGATCATGATCAGTCTGGCTGCTGCTTATAAGGTGGGAGCTAATTTCATCTTTTATTACAGTTTCCAGTATTTTTCCTGGGACAGAAGTCAAACTAATTGGATGGTAATTTGCATAATTACCTCTGTCTCCCTTCTCATGTATGGGAACCACATTCACCCCCAAACAGTCCTGCAGGATCTCCAGCTCCTGCAGTGATTTTAAGAATATTAATCTTAGTGGTTTTGCAGTCTCTGAGGATAGCAGTTTTAGCATGACATTTGATATATTGTCTGGACCCGTGGAATATGTATTTTTTAGTTTGTTTATTATCTTATTTATAGCACTTTTGGTTACATGCATTGGGGTGGGGGAGTCCGTTTTTTTGAACTCATGGTTTACTCCTTGTTTGTGGGAAAAGACCGTACCAAAATATGTATTAAAGGTATTAGCTATTTCAGCTATATCATCCATCAGTTTGCTGTCCATCTTAAGAGTGCATAGCCCAGTATTTGTTTTACAAAGTGAGTTTACATAACTATAAAACTGCTGCATATTATCTTTCTTTGCCCCACTAGCTAGTCTGATTTCCATGGTTTGCTTGCTTTTCTTAATTATTTTTTTACGTTTTCTTTGTGTGTCCATATACTTATCCCATGCAACCTTTGTTTCCTCATTCTTATAAACTTTATAGAGCTTTCGTTTCTTTTTTAAACATTTTTTATTTTGTTTGTGAACCACTTTAGTTTCATGCCCCTATTATATTTCTTCCCTTTTTTAATACATTTATTACATAATGCAATTATTTGATGTTTAAAGCTTTCCCACATGTCATTAGCTGTCTTATTTTCAAATATGGTTTCCCACTGTGCCTTCCTTAATTCGTTTCTTATAAGCTCCTTATTTGCAGTATTATAGAGATAGATCTCCTTACATCCTTTGTTTAGGGGGATATGTTTATTCGCTGTATATAGAACACTACTATGGTCACTATTTCCCAGGGAGGGCAAACTGCATAGTTTGTGATTCTAATCTCCTTTGTTGCCGTAACTAGATCCAGTATATTTTCCCCTCTTGTCAGACTCATTACATATTGCTGTATGCCTGCCTGGCTCATGGTGCCTAATAGCTCTTTGCTTATTACCTTATTTGCTGCTTGCATGCACCAATCAATATCACCTAAATTGACGTCACCCATCAACACTGCCTCTCCCATGGTGCAGGATTTTTTGATTTCCCTTAACATGGGCAGCCTATCTTCATAACTTAACCCAGGGGGTCTATATCCTTACTCCCACTATTAGACAGAAGTTGCCCCCCATTTCCAGCCTTACCCAGATACTTTCAGCATCTACAGGCCCAAGTTTGATATGGTTAGATACATCACTAGATTTAATGGAGTTTGATATATATGCTGCTACCTCCCCCTTTTTATCCTGTCTATCTGAGTTATAAAGTGTGAAACCTGTTATTTCCCTGCCCCATGTGTCTCCTGGGGTTCACCAGGTTTCTGTTAATCCAACCACATCAATCTTATTACATATTAAACCTCAAGTTCATCTTTCTTGTCTCTTATGCTTCTAACATTTGCAAGTAGGCATTTCAGCTCATCGATATTTTTTCCATTTGGTCTGCTTCCTAGATTTTCTGGCCTATTTTGGGGGGGGTATTTACATAACTATTTCTCCCCCTCCCACTAGTTTAAATAAAGGTACATTTCATTTGCTATTAAGGTGGCAATGGTTGATGTTCCGAGGGGGTTTAGGTGTAACCCATCTTTGGCATATAAATTTTCATGTTGGAAAAAGGCATGTAGGAAGGTTATATTGATGGATTTACACCCGTTAAATAAGTGAGCATTTATTCTTTGGATTGTGTGATTTTTTTTCTTCCTTAAGACATAAAATTGGAAGGATCCCAGAGATTTTTGGGGTTTGGCCTGCCTGGATGATCATGTTTGCGCACTCCATTATTTCACTGGAAATGTCCTTTTCATGGTCTTTCCCTAAATTGTTTATCCCCTCATGGATAATGATGATTTGACTACCCTGTTTGTTATCGATTGACCAAGGTAGTCTATCTTTATGTCTTTAATCCTAGTGCCTGGTAAGCAACTTAGGACTATACTGAGTTTGTTTTGCCTGCAGATGATTGAGTCAGTCTTTTTCAATATGGAATCCCTGATTACCAGGATATTTTTGGTTCTGTTGATTTCTACAGAGGGCTGTACTGTTAAGTCAGATCCACCTGGCTCCTCCTCCACCATATTGCTCAGGGTGGTAAATCTGTTTTGTAATGCAATATCATTGCTGACCAGGGCCATCCTTCTTCTGTTTTTGGGGTATTGCACTATTGTAGCCCAACTAGTATCCTCTATGATGTCTTCCACAGATTTCCTAGGTCCTGTGGGGGCAAGATTTGTGCTTAAGGGTTGTGTTTGTTTGTGTGTATTTTGGGAGTCATCTACCCCCTCTACTAGATGTACTATTTGATTCCTATGGGTGTTGTGTTCCTCCCTAGCTTTTTCAAGCTCTATACATTTGCTGCTCCTGGGCTGTTTCCATCTGAAGTGAATACATCTGACAGAGTTCACATTTCATGATAGCCCTGCTATTATGTAGTACCCCTATTAGTCCCTCTGTCACCTCTGGGTTATGCATTATTATTTGGTAGTATCACCCTCTCCCCTTCATGTAATATTGGGTTCAAGGTGGAAGGGCTCTAGCTTACTTACTCTTTGTTTGGTGTTGCTGCTTGCCCCATATAGTGGTTGGGCCCTTTACCCCTTCTCCCATGCTGGACATGCCAGTCACATGCACAGGATGCATGAGTCTCTGCTCGCATCTCTGCGCATGCTCGCTGAGCTTGCATTGTTTGCTCCTAGCATTTGTTTTATTCCCCGAGGGCTGGAAGTGGTGTCACTCCCGCCTTGTGCTATTCAGTCCAGAAAAATAGTTAATTTCACTTGTAAAGTTTAAATTTAATGCTTTACAGTGCTATGTATATCTCTATTTCATCTCAATTGTGCCCCAAAACAAAACATTGAGGCTATCTAGTGTCCTGTCGTTCACTCAGACACTCTACAGACTACAAGCCCTCTGAACTTCCTCCTTCCTGTATTGCTGAACTAGGATCTGACAGTGTTTACACAAAGTAGTTTTATCTTTTTGCATATAACAATTTAATATGCATTATTGCATCTATTGCGCATGCATATCTGGACTTAGAGGTACTCAAAATCATGTAGTGGGGAAGACAATGTCTTGGGCAACAGGAAGAAATAATTCTGGCTATTCCAACAGGGTAGGCTGATAGGAAAAGGAGTAGGTGACTCATATTTTAAGGAAGTTTGTCACTGTAAAGAACAAAGAGGATATCAGTGGGATCAGTATTTCTACTGAGTAAATCTGGCTATGCCAAAAGAGAAGGGGGGATAGTCACCCAGTGAGGAACAGCAGGACTGCAAAAAGCTCAGTCCAGCTTATCAAATGAAGTAATAATAATAATATGTTAATATGTGCATTGTTAATGTTAAATTCCACAAAAAAAATTCTGGATGCTTCATCTACAGAATATGATATCATAAATAGGTGAGAAAATGTTACTAATTATTTTTTTTTCTTCTGTTAAATTAAAACTGCTTAACCAATTTATCCAGATGTGTTAGACACCAGGATACACTGACTATCGATATGCATGTCAAATGTTAACACTACGCATGCAAGATTAGAGAAGTTACAAACATTCACATGTTTGATAGTTTTCAGAATGTTTGCATAGTAAAGTTTTGAACCCCTGTAACATACAAATCTCTTATTTAATTTAATTCAATTCATATTTAGATAATACTATAAGCATTACAAAAAGGTTATCCATACTAATTTATACATGTCTAGCTCCAAACGTGCCTTAGTTACATGTAGATGTAATTTTTTCATGAAATTTCCTGAAAAAAATAAAATGAAAGATTTTGAGCACATATAATTTTGAGACAATGCATCATATTATCATGAAATCTGGCACATTGTTAGAACACCTATCATCAAGATATCATTCCAAATTTAAGATCCATAACTCAGTAGATGGCTAAGGTATATGCAGATAACAAATGTTCATGACATTTTGCACAAACAATAAAATTACAACATTCAAGCCCCTATAATTTTGCAACTGTTTGACTAAATTACATAATGTTTGGGAAATTCATGACCATTGTTGCAAAGAGTATATATTCCAAATTTCAGACCTCTTGCCTGAATGGTTCGTGAGTTACAAGCAACTTAAAACATTTTAAAATTCCACAAAATTTCAATGAAATTCCACAGAATTTCACAGAATTTTATGAAATGTCATTGAAATTCCATAGATTCAGAATTTTCTCATTCTGCACAGCTTTGGGCCTTGATTCCAAAATGCTGTACCTATCTTCCCCTACCTTCACCTCTCCACTGTCCACTCTCCTTAATCTCTCTTTCTCGCTTTCTTCAGTACCATCCGAATGGAAAAGTGCTAGTGTTATCCCACTCCCAAAATGGGGTGAGCCCTCTGCTCCGAGCAACTACCGCACTATCTCCCTACTCCCCATCCTGGCCAAAATTCAAGAGCGTCTTGTGCTAGACCAACTCACCCCCTATCTCAACGCCTCTTCCTTTTTCACACCCTACCAACTGGGATTCAGGAAGAAGCATTGCACTGTCACCTCTCTCCTCAGGCTCACCGACACTGTCCTCATGGGTATGAATCATCGGCACATCACCTCAGCTATTTTTGTCGACCTCACCAAGGTGTTCAACACCATCTCCCACACTCTTCTATTATCCAAACTCACCCAGGCAGGTCTCTTGAGTATTTGCACCAAATGGTTTGACTCCTACTCAACAGGCAGATCCCAATCTGTGATAATTGGTCATCATACCCCTGCCCCCCTCCCTGTAACCTCGGGGGTCCCCAATGCTCGGTTTTTGGCTCAATCCTGTTCTCCATTTTCTTGAATGACCTGCCCTCCATATGCCAACATACATCCATTCATATGTACGCTGATGACACGGCCCTTTGTATGTCAGGTCCCTCACCCTCTGAAGTGGCCTCTAGACTGCAGGAGGACTTCATTACTGTTCAGCTCTGGTTCTGGTCTAACCAGCTCTTTCTCAATCCCCAAAAAATGATCTCCCTAACCTTCGGCTCAAGACAGAGGCTCGACCAGCTCCCCACAACCCGCACTTATCACACTATCGACAGGACTCCTTTGGAGGCAAGCACCTTCTTCTGGTACCTTGGGATCTGGCTCGACCAGCACCTTGACTTCTCAGTTCATATCGACTCAATACACAAGAAACTTCTCCCCAAGCTGGGTGCTGTTTATTGTAACAAGGGCTGCTTGCCCCTGGCAAACTGTAAAGCAATCCTAAAACAAATGATTCTCCCTATAGGCGACTATGGTGACGTCATTTACAGTGCCGCCCCCAAGTCCATCCTCACAAGACTCGACCCCCTCTTCCACTCCTTCTGTCGATTTGCTTTGGATTGCACTCCCTCTGTGCACCACTGCAATCTCTATAAGATGCTAAACCTCCCCTCGCTACAGGATCGGAGACTTACCCACTGTGCGAGGATAACGGCAAAATTCTGAACGCAGTCCCTCCCCCCCTACCTAGAGCTTGCCTTCGCAGTTCAACCCCCTTCATCATATTCCCTCAGGAACACTGACTCCCAATTAATGCATGTCCCACTCATGACCACAGCCAAAGGCCAGACTGCATCTAAATACCACATGCCTAAACTTTGGAACTCCTTGCCAGCTGACATTAGGCACACAGACAACCCTCAGCGGTTAAACCTGCTCCTTAAGTCACCTTCCCCCTCCTGCTTATGCAATCCTCTCCAAAGAAATGCCATTTATTCCCCCTCCCACCCTTAACCTTACCATCTCTTCCAGCCATGCCCCAGGCCCTAGTCCACTGCCAGTAAAAATCTGGCCTGTCGTGCCTGACGGAATTGCAAACGTTCATCCAGCATTCTATTCTACTCAAGTTGCACATCTGGACTATGGGCCCTTGGAACTGTTAGTAGTTGATACTGTGTTATCTGTTGTCTTAGGCTAAAAGGTTGCAAGATTTGTATATACTGTATAACTCCTGTTATGTTCTGAACTGTACATTATCTGCACTGTAATGATACTGTGTTTGCTGTTGTCTTAGGCTACAAGGTCATAAGATTTGTATATACTGTATAACTCCTGTTATGTTCTGAACTGTACATTATCTGCACTGTAATGATACTGTGTTTGCTGTTGTCTTAGGCTACAAGGTCATAAGATTTGTATATACTGTATAACTCCTGTTATGTTCTGAACTGTACATTATCTGCACTGTAATGATACTGTGTTTGCTGTTGTCTTAGGCTACAAGGTCATAAGATTTGTATATACTGTATAACTCCTGTTATGTTCTGAACTGTACATTATCTGCACTGTAATGATACTGTGTTTGCTGTTGTCTTAGGCTACAAGGTCATAAGATTTGTATATACTGTATAACTCCTGTTATGTTCTGAACTGTACATTATCTGCACTGTAATGATACTGTGTTTGCTGTTGTCTTAGGCTACAAGGTCATAAGATTTGTATATACTGTATAACTCCTGTTATGTTCTGAACTGTACATTATCTGCACTGTAATGATACTGTGTTTGCTGTTGTCTTAGGCTACAAGGTCATAAGATTTGTATATACTGTATAACTCCTGTTATGTTCTGAACTGTACATTATCTGCACTGTAATGATACTGTGTTTGCTGTTGTCTTAGGCTACAAGGTTATAAGATTTGTATATACTGTATAACTCCTGTTATGTTCTGAACTGTACATTATCTGCACTGTAATGCATGTATCCCAATACTGTACTTGTCCTCTTCCCCCTTCCACCAGGACGCATCTGGAATTTAGCAGTACTCAGCTCAGTATGCCTTCCTGGTGAAACTCTTAAATAAATAAATAAATTTAGTAGTCTAAGGCTACTGCTATTTTATGTTTCTAGTAATTATCGTTAACAATTGCACTGGGTGCCAGAACAGATCTTTCTTTTATAGGGAAGACTTCCTTATTGGGTCTATACTTCTGTTATGTAAAATAGACCATGTCTGAAGAATCTGTTCCAGATACCCAACCTATCTTTTAAGCTATGTTAAATTTTAGTTTCTACTACTATTATTTAATCCTCATAATAGTAACAAATGGCTCTTTTGGAAACACTTATTTATTGCAATAGCCTGTGCACAGGGGCAGTGGTATAGATTCCCTCCTTGAGATTCCCATGGCAGTGTACTCCAACAGGGCACAGATTAGGCCCCTGGAGCCATATATGAGAAGGGCCAGTTAGGCAAGGAGATTGTTAATGGGCATGGAGGAACCCAAGAACAGGACATGCCACCTTTCTAAGTGAGTACAATCAGTGTCTCTCTTCAAGAAAATGTTTCAACTATTTAATTTTTAACTTCTGAGGAAAGAAAGTTTTGAACACACAGAGGAAAACATTTTCTTTTATTATGTTGTTGCAGAAATGAGTAAACTTTAGTCAGAGCCAATATGGTGGCAAAATGATTTTAGTGAATGTTCATGATATCAGGAATTAGTACAGTGTTTTGTTTTCTAAAGGTTTTATTTAAAATGTGTCATATTACATGTAATATGGCTCACTGTGTCATATATGAAAGAGACATTATCAGTCTGTTACTAATGTGACAAATCCTCATGATATGAGGAAGCTCATAAAGTTACAACTAGCAATAAAGGTAATGGAAAGTATGACATCAAACCCAGTATTAACTATCCAGAAGGCGTATTTTCAACAGCCGGTCAGTAGATGTAATTATTACAAAAAGCTTTCTATATACAGTAAATCACAATATCAGTAAATATAAATATATAAAAAAATTAATTTTGCACATGTCGGGGTCAAGCACTGAGGACATACTCAGGTGATCATCCATATATATATTCCTCCTCTTGAGAGACATTTTGTCTAGGACTGTGGATCCAACAATCTCTGTGATACAAAACACAAATATCAGGCATGCATTCTAAAAAAAAAGCAGGACATTATTATATTTGATGTTCATTTAGTCATAATACAATAAAAAACACTTTGATTGCAAAGTATTCAATCTTTATATACTGTAAATAAAGATTGTCTACAGAAATCTTAAAAAAAGTGCACAAGTTCAAAGCAATCTTTCACACTTATGCTATAGTTAATCCCTCAAGGTATAGATCAATTATGGCTGAGCATCTGATATAATAATGCCCTGCTTTTTATCTGTTTTTTTTAGAGTACATTCTTGACATTTGGAATCATTGTACTGCAGAGTTCATTGGTTCCACAGTCCTAAACAAAATGTCTCTCAAGAGAAGGTATATATAAAGGAATACCTATACATGTTATACCCTCAGTGCTTCAATTAATCATCAACAAAATGGATTTCTATATTTATTTACTTATTTTTTTATTTATTTAAGTCTAGGATTACAATTACTTTTGAGTCAAGGCTCTTTTACAAAGGTTTCATGTCAGAAAATACAGATTGAAGAAACAACAATTCAAGAACAACAGCAACAACAATGTGGTGATTACAGACAAATTGTGTGCTGAAACATTGGGAATAAACCTAATGGGATAGAGAGGGGAGAAAGGGGGTGGGGAAGATGAAGCAGCCAGAGGCATTTGTCAGACAGAGAATTTGTATAGAAGTGCTGTTGTCGGGGGGGATGAGGAGGGTAGGCAAGGGGATAGGACAGAGCAGGTGGGAGGTGTGGCATTGGGGGATGAGAAGGTAAGGAAAAGTGCAACAGGGATACACAGATGCTGAGGTGTGGATGGTATGGCTGGTGAGAGGAGAGGGGCAACAATAGCTACTCTGCTTCCTTTTGCTCCTGAGCCTCTCTTCTTCCCCAATCCCATATGATAATCATGATATACCCTTTGCCATGGTGAATAAGGTAGTGAATATGGTCTGCCCACCCCTGTCATCCACAGTGGACACCCATCTATTCCTTATTTATATCCAGCCATTTTGCACTGCAACCCCTGGGGTATCCACATAAAGTCTCTTACCCTACAGCATCCTCAAGTACCTTACATTCATCATGGCTTTATATTAACCCACTATGCCTGTCCATCAGATTATTATTTTGTGATAAACTTCATACCTATATAACAGGTCCTCACCTATTATACAGTGGTTCCCCAAGAAGAGGAGGAAATGCTCTGACCACTCTCTTTCCCTTTCATTTGGTGCCCTCCTAAAACTAATCTTCTTCCTTCTGATCTGTATTGGTACTATTGAAATAAATCCTAGCCCCATTGAAAGTTTCTTATCCCCTGCTGATCTAACCTCTATAAATGGCCTAACTTTCCTTCACTTCAATGCTTGCAGCCTTCTAAAAAAGTTCTCCTTAATACAGGCCTGGGTTGCACATACTCTACCTGACTTCCTGGTTATCTCTGAAACTTGGCTCAGACCTACAACAAAAGACAGTGATATAAACCTTCCCAACTATCAGCTTTTCAGATCAGATCGCCCTTCCAGGGGTGGTGGGGTGGCCATCTACATTAAGGACACCATCTCTGCATCCTGCCTCATCAATACATCCGAACCAAAGGAATTTGAATGTTTGTCAATTAAAATATCCCTTCCAAACTTGTCTTCATTTAAATTGATTGGCTGCTATAGGTCCCCCTCTGCAGGCCTCAAACTCCTATCCCACCTAGGTTCAATACTCAATCTAGGCCCTGAAGATACCATCATCCTTGGTTATTTGAATTTAAACTGGCTATCTAATGCATCTGCACCACTAGTATCCTTCTGTGACACTTATGGATTCACACAATTAATCAAAGATCCAACCAGGATTAACCTAAAAAATTCTATCAACAGCTCACTCATGGATATTATGTTGGTAAACAAGCCTCACTTATATTCACATGCATGAGTACTACCCAGTGATGTAAGTGATCATTGTCCTATAGTTGGCATAAGAACTACATTCAAACCATCCAATCCTGCAAAGTTTGTCCTCAAAAGGTCAAAAAAGGAATTCAACATCTCAGGATATCTCCATGATTTGTGCAATACAACATATTGGCAAGACTTTTATCTTACATCCTCAGTTGAAACAGCTCTCCAGATATTAAAGGACATCATCACTAATGCTCTCAATATTCATGCACCTATCACTAGTATCAGAACTAAAGTAAGATCTTGCCCTTGGTTCACTGCTGATCTTAAATCAGCTTTTGTTAGCCAGAGACAAACTCTGGAAAAGGCAAGAAAACAAAGGATACCAGAGACTGGCTTCAATTCAGAAAAGCAAGAAATTCATGTACAAAGCAAATAAGAATTGCCAAAGCTGCCTATTATAGAGCTGAATTAGATGCTTCCTATAATAACCCATCCAGACTTTGGGGTACTATAAAGGGAATTCTGCCAAAACTCTACCCCTGCCTTAACCTCCAAACTGCTACTGAATGACACAGAAATCACGGGCAAGCAAGAAATCTTGAATACCTTCAATGATCACTTCTCCACAGCTGGCCTTGCATTTGATTCCTCACCTGCAAGTCTCTTGAGATCATCTTTAAACCTTCAATCCATTGTGGGACAAAAGGCTACTTCAACCTTCTCCTTCAATCCAATATCCTTGAAAGAAGTAGAAGACCTCCTATGTAATTTAGATACTTCTAAGAGTGCAGGTACAGACTTCCTGGATCCCTACTTTCTGAAAATAGCATCACACGCCTTATCTGCCCCCCTCACTCATCTCTTCAATCTTTCCCTAGCTACTGGATCCATTCCCTCCACTTGGAAAACAGCTCAAGTAGTTCCACTACTTAAATCAGGTGATCCTATGGACCTTAACAATTACAGGCCCATTTCCATCCTAGCAGTACTATCCAAGATGCTTGAAAAATTTGTAAATTCACAATTAAGGGCCTATCTGGATAAAAACAACCTCCTAAATCCAGTACAATCGGGATTTAGATCAAGGCATAGCACCATTTCTGCCCTAGCCAAAGTAACTAATGATTGGCAGATTGCCTTGGATAAGAAGAATAGTACCTGTGCTGTGTTCCTGGATTTGAGTAAAGCATTTGAAACAGTGGATCATGAATCATTAATCACCTCCCTTAACTCTCTAGGCCTGGATTCTCTCTCACTCAGTTGGTTTAAGTGCTATCTAACTGATAGGTCACAATTGGTAAAAAATGAAAATTACCTATCCACCTCTAAACCACTGCTAAGAGGTGTACCGCAAGGCTCTATTCTTGGCCCCATCCTCTTGCCATTTATATTAATAATATTGATGCCAATCTCTCCACTCTAGCATTCATCTATTTGTTGATGATACTGTATTATATGTCAGCAACCCTCATTATCAAAAGCCTGTGAACTGTTGCAGTCAGAATTCTCCATCCTACAACGCAATCTATTGGAAAAAACTACTTCAAATGCCAAAAACAAAAGCTATGTTCTTTGCCACAAAGAGTTGCTCTGCCATTACCCCATCACCCACAACCCCACAATTATTCACCTTACTTGAGAGAAGCTGAATTTGTGGACAAATTCAAATATCTTGGAGTCTGGATTGATAATAAGCTTGACTACTCTGTCCATATTGAAGAGCTACTAAAAAGTTGAGAAAAAGGCTTATATTTTACAGAATAAAACACTACCTTACCAGAGACTCCAAACAAAGATTAATCCAGGCATCATTTCTATCCCTCATTGATTATGCTGACTTTCTCTATGGTCATTGTTCACTCACTCTTAAATAAGCTGGACACCCTGTATCATAGATCCATCAGATTTATTACTGACCTTCCTCCAGCACCATCATTGCTCTCTTTACATGGCAGTTAATTGGACATCCCTACAACACAGAAGAAATAGGAATGCTGCAATCTGGATCTTCAAAGCTTTATCAGGCAAACTCCCTCCTATATCACAGACTGTTTTACCTGAATTACTTCTAGGCTACACACCTAAGGATCAGTAAACTCATCATGTTAAAGGTTCCTAATGCCTGCACCCGGTTTGGGAGGGCTGCTATCAGCTACTCCCTAGCAGTTACGTGGAACTCACTCAAAAATCTATGAATCTAAATACCTCTTACCCTTATCATCCTTCAAAGATTATTCTCCACCCTATTCCCAGAGTTCTGCAACTGCTTCAATAAGGCCTAATCTCCCATCCAACCTACATTCCCCCTTCCCTATTCCATTCTGTTTAGTTCTCCTTCTATTATCCAGTCAGCTGCTATATTCATATAAATGCCATAAAGGCCCTATTATTTGTATACTATCCCTGCTATATTACTTTTTACAGGTTAAGTGATTTTTACTGTGCCTTGTATATATGTAAATTTTTGTTTACTATCATTTTATGTCATTGTACTATTGTTTATGTTATTTTCTTGTCCATGTAAAAAAAAAAATACTTGTACTCTGATTTGTATGACCACTCAGGTCCATCTTGTAAATGAGCTACGCTCAATGATGTTCGCCTGACTAAATAAAGACTTTGATTGATTGATTGATTGATTGAATAGCTGGCCGAGATAGTGATCCTGAGTTTAGGTGAAGCAATCACATGAGCTGACTGCAATGATATGGTGGCGGAGTCTGGTTTTAAACATACCAAGTGTTGTGGCTGAGGAGATGGTGGGGCTGAGGCCATTTAGCCAAAGTGGAGCTTTGTAGGCAAAAGAGCATTGACCCTGGGTAGTGCTACAGAGGGGAACTTTCAGGAGCTGCATATTGGATCTCCTAGAGCTCCGACAATTGGAGCTTTGGTGTAACAGGGCTAAGACACCTGAGGGTGCATAACCAAGGTAGATTTTTTTTGCCATAGTACAGGTGAGATACTTGATGTGGTTTGATAGCTGGAGCCAACCGGTCAGGGCATACAGATCACAAGTGTGAGTGAGACAATTGGCACCAGCAATAAGCTGACAGGCCTTATTTAAGGCAATTGATATACGACTAAGGGTTGTCTTCATGGCAGAGCTGTAAATGATGAGACCATAGTCAATGACTGAGATCACAGACCTCTGTACGGCAATCTACAGTGCATCCGGGGTAAGATGTCTGTGTTTGTAAAGTAGACCAAGACGTGTATTAGCAGCTCTGGCCACATTGTCAATATGAGCCCCACAGGAAAGATTAGGGTCAAGCAGTATCCCTAGATATTTGAAGGACTGAACCTGTTCGAGGGTACTCCCCTGTGTGGTGGAGACAGCTATGTGATGTTTTTTGTGTGGCTTGTGAGATCTGCAGAAAAGCATAGACTTAGTTTTCTTGTGATTTAGGACTAGTTTATGATTATAGAACCATGACTCAATGGTGCTGAAACCAAGCTGGAGACTGCGTTGTAATGACAAAGGGTCTTTGTGTGAGGAAAAAACAACTGCATCGTCGGCATACAGTATGATTTATTCAGAGAAGGATTGAGGTAGGGAGTTTAAGAAGAGGCTGAATAGGAGGGGGCCCAATATGGACCCCTGGGGGATACCAAAGCGAACTGGCAGGGTATCAGAAAGAGCATTGGCAATTTTTACTCTTTGCAAACAGTGTTCTAGGTAGCTTTTAAATCATAGAGAAGAGTCAGGTGAAAGACCAGTGATCAGTAGCTGGTCAATAAGCAGCCCATGGTGGACAGTATCAAAAGCCTTGGAGAGGTCGATAAAGACAGTCCCAGTTAGCAGGCTGTTGTCAAGGGAGCTATGTACTGCTCCAGTGAGCTCAAGGAGGGCTGTGGTGGTACTGTGTCCTTTCCAGAATCCATGTTGTTTGGAACATAGGACATTGTATTTATCCAGATGGTCGGTGAGCTGGTCTGCCATGATGTGCTTCAGTGCCTTACAGAGTGGGGGTAGTATGGAGATAGGGCGATAGTTTGAGTGACTGGTCACCACTTTTGTGGACAGGGGTCACGATTGCAGTTTTCCATCTATCCAGGAATTGACCCCAGCTGAGAGAGAGAGGTTCAGAATTTTTGTTAAGGGATGAAGTACATCATCAAGGGTAAGTGACAGTAACTTAAGGTCGAAGGTGTCACCACTAGTTCTGGATTTAGAGATAGCAGCGGCAATAAGGCAGTGAGCTTCATTCAACCTGACCTCCCTAAAGTAGAATAGGGGTGATTTGACTGGTCATGAGGGGGCTACAGGAGGTGGCACTTTCTTCAAAATAATCAGGGGGGAGGACAGCACTGAGGTCAGTAAAGGCTGTGTTAAAGGTGTTTGCAATGACCACTGGGTCGAAGGTAGTTGATCCGTTGACTATTAGCATGGCCGGAGAGGATTTTGGCCACTTCCCCGTAATTTCCTTGATATTCTCCCAGAAAGATCATACATTTCCCCAGGTGTTGGTGAGAGCATCCTTGTAATAGGAATTTTTCATAAGCCGGATGGCTTTTATGCTGGCATTACGTGCTTGTTTGTATTTTTGGATGACAGATTGATTTCCAGTAGCTTTAGCTACCGCCCAGAGATGGTCCCTCAATTTCAGCTGAGACAGAAGTACCGCAGTGATCCAGGGGTTACAGAGAGTTTTAGCTTTGCATTTTTTTAACAGGGGCAAAGAGGTCACAAGCTCTGTTGAAAGTAGCGATGAAGTAGTCAAGAGCCAAGTTAACATCCATCGCCTTGTAAATAGGTAGCCAGTCTTGCAGTTTCAGGTATTGTTTGAGATGGGTAAATTGTCCATGAGGGAGGACCCTGCTGGAGATGATTTTGGGAGAGGGCTTGAGGAATTTGTTAGACCATTCACAAATGACTGGGGAGTGGTCACTGAGACAGTCCAAGAGAACAATGGTACGAGAGATCCTGGTGGGGTAGCTGGTAAGCACCCAGTCCAGGATGGTACTAGTGCCAGTTTTGTAGTTAGTCCTGGTAGGGGAGGTAACCATCTGTGTGAGGTTGGCAGCTGCAATGGAATCTTTATGAGCACTTGCATCAGATGCTAGCCAGTTAATGTTGAAGTCTCCTAGTAGAATAAGTTCAGAGTCAGGATGTTGGGAGTTGAAGAAGTTGAGAACATCGTTGAGACCATGTCTTTGATCCCTGGGTGGAATGTAAATGGAGACAATAGTAAGGGCTTCATGATTTGGTCCTAAAAGAATTTTTATTGGCAGGATCTGGGCTGAGGCAGTAGGTGAGGGAGTTGCTATGGGGGTGCCACAAGACAGTGTCTTTGATATAGATGACACAGCCTCCTACTTTTTTAGAGATCTGGTCCATTCTGAACGTTGTAGCCCTGTAAGGTTAATGCCAGATCAGGAACTTTTGGTGTCAGCCATGTTTCAACAACAGCAAGGATGTCAAGTTTGTGTTGGCATATGAAAGATTGAAGGGCTTCAAGCTTTGGCAGTAAGCTGCACATGTTAAGGGCTGCAAGGATAGGAGTCCCTGTGGTTTTTGCGGGGCATGAGTTGCTTGGGCCAGGATTTGGGTGGACATTTACCAAGATAAGTAGGAGAAGGAGTAGGAGTTTTATACAGCATAAGCGTAATTCCTTGAGAGATAATTTAGGTCATTGTTTCCAGGAGGGGCGGTAGGCAGGTTCCAAACGGCAGCCCCAGTGAGATACTAAGTGATACAGTTTGTGTAAATGGCCCCACATGTGAAATTTAGCAGTATTGAAAAGTATCCAGGTATTTCCAAGGGGTGGGACATGAAGAGGACAGGGTGAGTAGTAGAGGGTTCCCTGGGAGCAGTAGGTTATACCTAAGTAGATGTTGGTGGTGAGGGGGAGGGGGAAGGGATGGCTGGGGCCAGGGAGGGAGGATGGGGGGCAGATCAAGGAGGATGAGAGGAAAGAACAGGGGGGAAAATGTCCTCATGGTTGGCAAAGTAGCCGCAGAGGGTAAATTGTGGACCTGAGCAGGCAGTCAGTGGTACGTGGAGAGATAAGCTATTAGCAGGAGGCAGAGAGGGGGCTGAAGTTTAGTAGACACTGGGCGGGATGAGAAAGGGGTGAGGAGGTAGGCATGTAGGGTGGAGAAAGGTCCTATTTGGGTGGTCCAATAGGCAAATAAGGGTGGAGTGTGTTAGAGGGTGGGTGGGGATATGGCATAGTTAAGTAAGGTAGGAGAGGGTGCAGGGGCGGGCAAAAATTTACTGCAAAAATCAATGAAAGTTTATGGGTGCAGTGCCCAGTGAGCAGAGCAAGGCAGAACTAGATAGAACCAGCCAATCGGCACCAGTCCAGGAAGCAGGGGTCCAATCAAGGCATGAAGCTGTGAGCTCTACAACCAATGGCAGCTGCTCATGGCTTCACTGACTTCAGGCTGAGGTCTTACCCAGCGGCGCTGATCCAAGAGGCAGGTTGGAGATGGTGGCTGAGTGGCAGGCTTGTGGAGCCACGGCTGTGCCTGACGGTGATCCGGTGGCCCGAGTCAGGGGCTGGATCTGAGGGGGGAGAAAAGAGGAGAGAGAGAGGTTATAGTAGGGAGAGGAGGAGATTGGAAAAAGGTGATGCAGGAGCTAAATCAGGGGGCTGGAAACTGGGGAGAGCAGAGAGTCAAAAAAAAAAGAAAAAGTTAGCTACTGAGGGGGGTGAGGGAGGCAGCTGAGGACAAAGACCAAAATGAGTTTTGATGGCCCTGGCACTACGGGAGGCAGGGTGCAAGACAGAGGTGAAAAGGAAGGCTTAGAGAGGAGTATCAGGTTGAGAAGTGAGGGTCAGGAGAGAGAGTGAGCAGAGAGGATTAACAGAGGAAAAAAAGGCCTAATAAAACTTAAGTACAGTTTAAACAGCAAAATACACTCAGTAACACAGTAAAATCCTGTAGTAAAAATTTACTGCAAAAATCAATGAAAGTCTATGGGCACAGCGCCCAGCGAGCAGAGCAAAGCAGAGAGACAGAGGCAGCCAATCAGCGGCAGTCCAGGAAGCAGGGGTCCAATCAAGGAACGAAGCTTTGAGTGCTACAACCAATGGCAGCCGCTCACGGCTTCACTGGCTTCAGGCTGATGTCTTACCCAGCGGCGCTGATCCAAGAGGTGGGTTGGATATGGTGGCTGAGCAGCAGGCTTGTGGAGCCACGGCCGCACCTGACGGTGATCCGGAGGCCCGAGTCAGGGTCTGGATCCGGCGGCACTGATCCAAGAGGTGGGTTGGAGATGGTGGCTGAGCGGCAGGCTTCTGGAGCCGCACCTGGCAGTGATCCAGTGGCCCGAGTCAGGGGCTGGATCCGGTGGCGCTGATCCAAGAGGCGGGTTGGAGATGGTGGCTGAGCAGCAGGCTTGTGGAACTACAGCCATGTCTGGCTTTGATCCGGTGGCCCGAGTCGGGGTCTGGATACATTTATATATACAGATATTGTAGTTCATATGTGAAGCTTTTTTTCTAATGACAAGCACTAATCAACTGTGAAAATATGACTTGTGAGTAGTCTATACCTGGTTTGATATTATGCTTTATTACCTTAATTTTATAAGTGCTTCCTTGCATCCTGATGATGCAGCACATTTGTTGTTTTAAATTTTTAATTTGTGCACATCACTGGTGGTGGAAAATATAAGGACATTTCTCATTAACTTACAAACTCTGATGAAGCTCCACTTCTGGAGTGAAACATTAGTTGATTTTGTCCCAATCTATTATTTATTTATTTATTTATTTGGTATTTGGAAAATAACCTTTGAGCCAAGGTTCTTTTACAAAGGTTCCATGTCATGTGAACAGAGATTAGACATTCAATTAAGAAGGTTACAGAGTTTTAGGACATTTGAGAAACTGAACAGCACAACAATCAGGAACAGGTTACAGAGTTTCTTAGACATTTAAAACACTATACAGCATATGGACATCTGGCCCGATTCTCGAAGAGTGGCGCAAGTCACCGCCAAATGCAACTTGCGCTACCCGCAACTGTGACATTAACCCTGCACCCATTCTAGAAGGGGCAGGGTCTCTGCAGAAAAGTCCTGTGACTTGCGACATGCGACCAGGTATGCCGAACAGAGGGCGTACCTGGTGAGCAAGTCGCAAGCAGCAACCACAGGTCACAAGTGCACCCCCTCACCCAGCAAGCCACAATAACCACCCCGCAGGGCTGCCCACACCCTCAGCCCCCCCAAAACATAGATGCAGAGTCCCGCAGGGCTGCGCACACCCCTAGCCCCCTCAAAATGTAGATGCAGAGCCCTTGCAGGCTGCCCACATCCCAGCCCCCAAAATGTAGATGCAGAGCCTTGCAAGTGCCCACACCCCAGCCCCAGATCCCATTGTAGAATGCCCCACAGGGCTGCCCACACCCCAGCCCCTTGAATCCCATTGTAGAATGCCCCACAGGCGGCCCACACCCAGCCCCCAATCTCCCATTGTAACTGCCCTGCAGAGCTGCTCACATCCTTCGTCCTCGAATCCCCTTAACATGCCTCACAGGGCGGTAGCTGTCATCCTCCCACCAGTGCCACGACCCCGAGTCGCTGGCTGCAAATGCTGCAATACCCTACCCTGGTAGTCTAGTGGCCTCTCACCCACTCTCAGCCGTGCCAGCCAACCCAGCACCTCCCACCCATCCCCAGCCAGTGACTGGCACATCCCACCTCTCACCTCCACAGCCAGCCTCTGACTGTGTTCAATATGAGCGCATACAGAAAAGATGCACTCAGAAATTAATTTCTGAGTGCATCTTTTCTGTACACCTCCTACTGAATTTGGTGGCTGGCCATGGAGGGGAGAGGTGAGCTGTGACAGTCACCGACTGGGGACAGGTGGGGGGGTGCTGGGTGTGCTGGCATGGCTGGGTGGGTGGGGAGCTACTAGACTACCAGTGCAGGGTATTTGCCACATTTGCAGCTGGCGACTCGAGGGTGGGGCACTGGTGGGGGATGACAGTGCCACCCTATGAGGCATGTTACAAAGGGGGATTCAGGGGCAGGGAGTGTGGGCAGCCCTGCGGGCAGTTTACAATGGGGATTCGGGGTTGGAGGTGTGGGCAGCCCTGTGGGGCATTTTACAATGGGGTATTTGGGGGGCTGGGGGTGTGGTCAGCCCTGCAGGCACATTTCTTATGCTTGGGGGCAGTTGGTGTGGGCAGCCCTGCTGGGTCTTTACTGTATAGGGGTACGGAGGGGCAAGTACAGTACGGGGGATGGGGTGGGAATGTGTGAGAAGCCCATTGGGGCACCAACAGTGGTGATTTGGGCATGGGGGAGGGCACATGAATTGAGTTCTACAGGATCCTCGGAGGACATATGTAAGTTACACCAGCTAAATGCAGGTGTAACTTAAGTTACCGGTTCTCCTCCGGTGGTTCTTGTAGAATCCTGACATTGGGGACTTTGTTGCTGCCCTTCTGGAATGGGGTGCAACTGCTGCCTTAAACCACCTAGTGCCATGTGGCAGGGGGTTTATGGCGCAACTGCCAGCGTAACAGCTGTTCAGCGCAAGTGGTCTGTGACATGTCATAGGCCACTTTGTAGAACCGTGCAAGCCGCAACTGCTGGTGTAAGTTGCTACTTGTGCCATTCTACTTGGCACAAGTGCTGTTATGCCAGGCATAACTTTTCTAGAATTGGGGCCATCAACTTTAGTTGTTTACAAGCGCAGGTAAGGTGCAGAGGCACTAGAGGTTAGGTTGGGCAGAGGGTCATTAAGGACAGGATTTTGGTGGGAGGGAGGGGGCCTCTAGTAAAAGTGGTCAAGGAGGCAGGGCTGAGGCCAGGGAGGCAGAGACCAATCCTAGCATGAAGACGGGTGTGTGTGCAGGAGCTTCCCCTTAGAGTGATTCAGAGGCATTACCAAGGAACATGTGGGAGGGTGGCTTATGTCTTTTGCTGAGAATAGTTGCTGTTAGCAGAGCCAGGCCTTGTCATCCAGAGTCTATCAGCTTTTGGAGAAGCAGGTGCATACAGAGCTGGAGGTCAGGTAGTGCTTAAGGTCTAATTTGAAGCCGGACAGGCTAGTGGAGTTTTGAATGGACTTGGGTACCTCATTAAGCCACAGAGGAGCTCTGGAGGAGAAGGCTCACTGTCTAAGAGCTGTGTGTTAGAATGGCACCATGAGGGCCTCCTTTGTTCTGTTTCTGGTTATATATTCTGAGTCTGGAAGGGAGAAAATGCCTGCTATGCATTGGGGGGGGGGGGCTTTCCCCAGTAATGCTTTTTAGCCTAGAAGGCATGTAAGGAATTTAGTCCTGCACCCAGAGACAGCAGGTGTGTCTGTTCATAGAGGGAACAGGTGTGGGTCATTCAATCACCTTTCAGGATGAGCCTGCAGGCCTTGTTGAGAGCTACATGAAGCTTCTTGACCACAGAGTCTGATGCTGCACTGTAGACAACTAGGCCATATTCAATGGTGGAGAGGATCGAGCTCATGACTGACAGGCAGATGGCTGACATGGTAAGTTGTTTTCTGTGCCTGTAAAGCACACCAAGCATGTTGTTGACTGTCTTGGCCACCTGGTCAATATGTTGCGTGTAGGATAAGATGTCATCCAGGGTGACTCCAAGGTATTTGAAGGAGTGTACCTGTTCCAAGGGGGCGAGTACATTGTTGATGATGTTTGTGGTGAGGAACCTTTTCTTGAGCTGGGGATTGGATAGGAGCATGATCTTGATTTTTTGTAATTGAGCAGAAATTTATGCTTGCCGAACCAGTCTTCGGTTTTACTGAAGGAGTGCTGAAGTGCTACTTGAAGTGGCTCAATTCAAGAGTTGCTGTTGAGGATGACAGTGTCATCTGCATATATGATTATCTTGGCATCACAAGCTTGAGGGAGATTATTTAGGAACAGGCAGAAGAGCAGTAGTCTCAAGATGGATCCCTGGGGTACCTCCAGTGTGACTTCCCTGGGGTCAGACACTGTTTGTCCTATTTTTACACATTGTAACCTGAGGGACAGGTAGTCTTGGAACCAAAGTGATGCATTGGCAGCCACCCCCAGGCTTTGAAGCTGGGACAGTAAGAGGGTGTGGTTGACAATGTTGAAGGCTGTTGTTAAGTCTATGAACACCGCCCCTACTAGTTTGCCTTTGTTAAAAATTAGAGAGAATGTTTGGATCCTTACACTTAAAGTGAATAAATCTCCAGGTTTGAATTCACATCTAGATTTTCTCCCTTATTTAAGACAGGGCAGATAGGAAGTCCCTGTAGATTAGTAGTAGCTGAGTAATGGTCTGAAACAAGTCATTATAATTACTATATTTGTATAGGATCAAATGCTCTGTTTTGTTTGTTAATTTTTAAGAAAGACATGATTAACAACAGAATTATTCTACTGAAATTAATTGCCCAGCTCTGTTTGAATGCGTTCCTTATTGAAATAATATAAAAATGTTGGGAGAATGTATGGTAGAAAACTCTGCTGCCTTTGCCTGCTTCCAATTATCCCCCCCATTTCTATCTCTTTCCCTTTTACCTGCCATTTGAGCTGTTATTGTTATAATGCATAATTCTCTTTTCCTGTTTTGTCTTCTTCCCTTGCGTTATAATTCTAAGCAGTCATCCCCAGGCTTTGAAGCTGGGCCAGTAAGAGGGTGTGGTTGACAGTGTTGAAAGCTTTTGTTAAGTCTATGAATGCCGTTATTACTAGTTTGCCTTTGTCCATAGCTTTGTGAGCATAGTCAGTGAACTCTACAATGGCAGTCATGGTACTATGCCCCTGCCTGAACCCATGCTGGTTGGGGAATTGCAGTTGATATTTGCTGATGTAGTCTGTTAGTTGATCCACCACAATCTTCTTAAGGGCCTTAAAGAGAGAGGAGATGATTGAGATTGGCCTGTAATTGGACACATTGGTCCTGTCCCCTCTTTTGTGGACAGGAGCAACCAGCACTTGCTTCCAGCTGGCTGGGAATTGTGCCAGGGTCAGGGATTTGTTGAATAGTTTTGTAATAGGCTTGATGAGCATGTCAAGAGTTTGAGACACCAGCTTCATGTCTACTCCATCGCTACCCATTCTGGTACTTCCTGAGGACTTTTTTAATGTAGAATGCTGTCTCCTTTATAGTAACTCTCTTGAGGTAGAAGGTAGGGTGAGATGTACTAGGTGCTTTGTCATCTGAGGGAGCCTTGGTGGGGTGTAGGTAGTCAGGAGGGAGTATTGTGCTTAGGTCTGTGAAGGCAGAGTTGAAGGACTCTACGATGAGGCATGAGTCCATGACAGTAGAGCCGTCAATGTGGAGCAGCTGTGGATTTTTCTTTTCTTCTTCTCCCAAGAGATTCTTTGTTTCCCCAGAACCTTTTCCTGTCACTCAAGCTTTTATTGAGCAGCTCATTGTGGTGATCTGCTTTAGTCCTCCATATTACATATGTACAGTGGTTTCTAGCTCCCAGTACAGCTGGTGGTCATGGTCTTTACCCGAGGCCCTGGCTTTTAACCAGAGGTTGTCCCTCTCCTTCATCATGGCTAAGAGCTCACCTGTGATCCCCCTCACTTTACTCCTTTTTATCTGGCATAGCATTGCTCCGTGCGATTTATTACACTACTGCACTTTTATTGTTTTTAGTATTCATACTATGAATTCACATATGCTTTTTGATGAAGCTGGTTAAAGTTTTACAGCAGACTGTTGAATAAAGCTGTTTTTTATTTGTTGTAGAAGTGGCAAGTACACAGAAGTGCCATAGTACAATGAATAGCAGGGAGCAATGCTACAATAGATTAGTGCAAAAAACAACTAACATTTCTTTCTAAAATGTCACTGGAGTTGGGCTGCCATTGTCTGCTTACTTTTTTCATTGACCCTTAGACCAGGGGGATGAGCACCTAGGGTCAGAATGAAGGGTTGGCAGCACTGAGGATCGACTGTCATTGTCCATTTACTTTCTGTCATTTACTGTCTGACTCCAAGGTTGGGTATTTGGTGTCAGAATGGGGGGGGTTGATGGTAGCATGGCTGAACAGCAAGTAACTACTTACTTTTCATTTTAGTTTACCATCCAACCTCTGGAACTGAGCAACCAGTATTAGGGGAGGTGGCACTAGGGTTTGACTCCTGGTGACAGATTAGCTATATTAATAGTGGCAGATTCAGGTTTTCAAACAGAAGCAAGATACATATGCCTTGATGGCTCTGTGTTTGTGTCTCAAATCCCCCACCTATGCCTTAACCAACATGCCTGTCAGACCTGGCTGCCACAGACTCTCACCTGTCTTTGAACTACACCATTTTCAGTGCCCACATCCAGCCCTCACAATGAAAGTGGCATGCCCTGGACTCCTGAATAGTTGAAGGCCAGTCATCAGTTCCCTGCATCAAACCAAAGCTGACTGCTCAAACCTAAGTTGAAATCTGGAACTGGATTTATAAAATGCTAATGCACTGTCTTCCCTGTATCAGGAGGGATAAACTTTTCTTCAGTTAAATAAAATAAAGTAACAAATCTCTTTTGGAATGCAGATAACTCCTGAACCTTTCAATGCCTCTTGTTAAACAGTTAGGGATTGGACATGATGGACACAGAGTCCTTTACAACATTAAATTAACAAGTTACAGTGAGGGTTTGGACATGATAGACCAAGGGACCCTTACAACATTAAATTACTATGTTACATTGTGGGGTTGGACCTAGAGTCCTTTCCAACATTAAATTAGTATGTTATAATGAGGGACTGGACATGATGGACCTAGAGTCCCTTACAACATTAAATTACTATGTTACGGTAACAAGTTGGACATGATGGACATAGAGTTCCTGACAACCTTAACTTTACATGTTGCAGTGAGGGGTTGGACATGATGGACCTAGAGTCCCTTACAACATAACTTACTATGTTACAGTGAGGGGTTGGACATGATTGACCTTGTGTCCCTTACAACATTAATTTACTATGTTACAGTGAGTGGGTGAATATGAAGGACCCAGAGTTCTTTACAACATTAAATTATTATGCTACAATGAGAGGTTGGACATAATGGACCTAGAGCCCCTGACAACCTTAAATTGAAGTGTTACAGTGAGGGGATTGACATGAAGGACACAGAGTCCCTTACAACATCAAATTACTATGTCACAGTGAGGCGTTAGACATGATGGACCTGGAACCTTTGAAACATTAAATTGATATGCTACAGTGAGGAGTTTGACAGGATGGACACAGAGTCCCTTACAACATTAAATTAGTATGTTACAGAGAGGAATTTCAACATTAAAAGAAATTATGCTACAGTGAGGGGCAGGACATGATGGACCAAGAGTTCCTTTTAACATTAAATTACTATGTTACTGTGAGGGGTAGGACATGATGGAGCTCGAGTCCCTTACAACATAAATTACTATGTCACAGTGAGGGGGTGGACATGATGGACCCATAATCCCTTGCAACATTTAATTACTATGTTACAGTGAGGGGTTGGACATGATGGACCTAGAGTCCTTTACAACATTAAATTACTATGGTACAGTGATGGGTTGGACATGATGGACATAGTGTCCCTTACAACATTTAATTACTATGTTACTGAGAGGGGTTGGACATGAGGGACCTAGAGCCCCTCACAACCTTAAATTACTGTGTTAGACTGAGGGGTGGACATGATGGACTCTGAGACCTTTACAACATTAAATTACTATGTTAAAGTGAGTGGTTAGAAATAATGGACACAGAATCAATTTCAACACTAAATTACTATGTTACAGTGAGGGGTTGGAAATGATGATGTTAGTGTCCCATACAACATTAATATACTAGGTCACAGTGAGGGGGTTAGACATGATGGACCCAGAGTCCCTGGCAACCTTAAATTACTATGTTACAGAGAGGGGTTGGACATGATGGACACAGAGACCTTTACAACATTAAATTACTGTGTTACAGTGATAGGTTAGACACGATTGACCTAGTGGCACTGACAACCTTAAATTACTATGTTACAGTGAGGGGTTGGAAATGATGGACCTAGAGTCCTTTACAACATTAAACTACAATGTTACACTGAGGGGTTGGATGTGATGGATCTAGAGTCCCTTACAACATTTAATTACTATGTTACAGTGAGGGGTTGAACATTATTGACCTAGAGTTACTGACAACATTAATTTACTATATTAGAGTGAGGGGTTAGACATGATGGATCTAGAGACTCTCATGCCCCTAAATTACTATGTTACAGTGAGGGGTTGGAAATGTTGGATTAATTGTCCCGTATGACATTTAATTAGTATGTTACAGTGAGAGGTTGAACAAGATGGACCTAGAGTCCCTGACCACCTTACATTACTGTTTTAGAGTAAGGGGAAGGCATAATGGACCCTGAGTCCTTTACAACATTAAATTACTATGTTACATTGAGGAGTTAGACATAATAGACACAGAGTCTATTACAACACTAAATTATTATGTTAGAGTGAGGGGTTGGACATGATGGACCTAGTGTCCCTTATGAAATTAATTTGCTATGTCACAGTGAGAGGTTAGACATGATGGACCCAGAATCCCTGACAACCATAAATTACTATGTCACAGAGAGGGGTTGGACAAGATGGACACAGAATCCTTTACAAAATTAAATTACCCTGTTGCAGTGATGGGTTGGAAATGATTAACCTAGTGTCCCTTACAGCATTGAATTACTGTATTACAGTGAGGAGTTTGACATAATGGACCTAGAGTCACTGACAACATTAAATTACTGTGTCAAAGTGGGGGGGGGTATGATGGTCCCAGAGTCCCTTACAACATTTAATTACAATGTTACAGTGAGGGGTTGGACATGATAGACCTAGAGTCCCTGACAACCTTAAATTAAATTGTTACAGTGAGGGGGGTGACATGATAGACCAAGAGTCCCTTACAACATTAAATTACAATGTTACAGTGAGTGGTTGGATATGATGAAGCAAGAGACCTTTACAAAATTAAAATACTATGTGACAGTGAGGAGTTGGACCTAGAATCCTTTACATCATTAAAAAATATGTTACAATGAGGGGCAGGACATGATGGACCTAGAATCCCGTACAACATTAAACAACTATATTACAGTGAGGGGTTGAACATGATAGACCTAGAGTCCCCGACAACCTAAAATTACTTTGTTACAATGAGGGGTTGGACATGCTGGCCCTCAAGTCCCTTACAACATAAATTACTGTGTTACTGTGAGGGGATGGACATGATGAACCCAGAGTCTTTTTTCAACATTTAATTAATATGTTACAGTGACGGCTGTGACATGATGGACCTAGAATCCCTGACAACCTCAAATTACTGTGTTGCAGTGAGTAGGTGGACATGATGGACCCAGGGTCCCTTACAACATTAAATTACTAGGTTACAGTGAGGGGTTGGACAGGGTGGACCTAGAGTCCCTGACAACCTCAAATTACTGTGTTACAGTGAGTAGGTGGACATGATGGACCCAGAGTCCCTTACAACATTAAATTACTATGTTACAGTGAGGGGTTGGACAGGGTGAACCTAGAGTCCCTAACAACATTAAATTACTATGTTACAGTAAGGGGTTGGATATGAAGGACCCAAAGTCATTTAAAACATTAAATTACTATGTTACAGTGATGGGTTGGACATGATGGACCTAGTTTCCCTTACAGCACTGAATTACTGTGTTACAGTGAGGGGTTGGACATAATGGACCTGGAATACCTGACAAAATTAATTTACTGTGTTACAGTGAGAGGGTGGACGTGATGGACCAAGAGTACTTTACAACATTTAATTACTATTTTATAGTGAGGAGTTGGGCATGATAGACCTAGAGTCCCTGACAACATTACAATGTTAGAGTGAGGAGTTATACATGAAGGGCCAAGAGTCCATTACAACTTTATATTACTATGTTACAGTGAGGGGTTAGGCATGATAGACTTAGAGTCCCTTGCAACATTAAATTACTATATTACAATCAGTGGTTGGACGGGATGGGCCTAGTGTCCCTTACAACATTAAATTACTATATTACAGTAAGGGGTTAGACATGATAGACCCAGAGTCCCTTTCAACATTTAATTAGTATGTTACAGAGAGGGGTTTGACATGATTGACCTAGAGTACCTGACAACCTTAAATTACTGTGTTACAGTGAGGGGATGGACATGGTGGACCCTGATTCCTTTATAACTTTAAATTAATATGTTACAGTAAGGCTTTGGACATGATGAACCTAGAGTCCCTTACAACATTAAAGTTCTGTGTTACAGTGAGGGGTTGGACATGATTGTTACAGAATTCCTGACAACCATGAATTACTATCTTATATTGAGGGATTGGACATGGTGGACCCAGAGTCCCTTACAACATTGAATTACTATGTTACAGGGAGGGATTGGACATCATATACACAGAGTCCCTTACTACCTTAAATTACTGTGTTATAGTGAGGATGTGAATATGATGGACCCTAAGTCCTTTACAACATTAAACTACTATGTTGCAGTGTGGGGTTGGACATGAGGGACCTAGAGTTCCTGACTACATTAATTTACTAGGTTACAATGGGGGGGGGTGGACATGATGGACCCAGAGTTGTTTACAACATTAAATTACTATATTACAGTGAGAGGTTGGTCAAAATGGATCTAGAGTTCCTGACAACCTTAAATTACTATGTTATTTGTGGGGATGAAAATGATAGACCCAGAGTCCCTTACAACCTTTAATTACTATGTTACAGTGAAGGTTTGGACATGATGTACCTAGAATCCCTTACAACCTTAAATTACTGTGTTACTATAAGGGGTTGACATAACGGACCTGATTCCTTTATAACGTGAAATTACTATGTTACAGAGAGGGGTTGGACATGATGGACCTAAAGTCCCATACATGATAAATTACTGTGTTACAGTGAGTAGAGATGTTGCAAAATTAAATTTTGCCCACAAAATGCTGGCAAAATCATGAATTTTGCCCTGCGAAATATGTTACTTAATTATGTACTTACCTCGAAATTTCTCTTGTCAGTTTAGCCGTAAATTTTGCCTTTCATTACTATGAGGCAAAATTAGGTGAAATTGGGCTGTCACATGATTTATTCTCTGTAGGTCACATAGGTGGCTCTAAACAGGCAGGAAGCGAGTGATTCAGTTCCTTTGCTACGTGGCTGGAGATGCAGGCAGCAGCAGAGAGATTGTTCTGAGTGTTAAACAGATACTATTTAGTTTAAAAATAATAGATTTGTGCTGTTTTCCTTGGGTTATCTGGTGTGTGTGTTTATTATTTCCTTTCTGTTACTCTAGATTGCATATGTGTGTGTGTGTGTGTGTGTGTGTGTGTGTGTCTGTGTGTGTGACTCACTCTCTCTTTATTTCTTTTTCACTTTTTTTTACTTTTCTGTTAAGAAATCTTTTTGTTCTGAGGGATAATGGATGGGAAAGGTAGGGCAAGGGTACTAGGAAGAAGGCA
This sequence comes from Neoceratodus forsteri, assembly GCA_016271365.2. NCBI lineage: Eukaryota > Metazoa > Chordata > Ceratodontiformes > Ceratodontidae > Neoceratodus > Neoceratodus forsteri. The sequence continues at coordinate 51,333,819 of CM028137.1, forward strand.
GGATCCAGTGTTCGACTTGACAGGCAGACATTTATGTATTAGGCCCCCCCCAGCAGGATCGTGCACCCCACCCCCACCAGTAGGAGCATTTGGTCCCTACATTCCAGCAGCAGCATGAGCCTGTTGTGCCTCCACTTCCAGCAGCAACAGGATCCTGTTGCCCCCACCAACAGCAGCAGGAGCATGTGACCCCTTCCAGCAGCAGCAGGATACCATTGCCCCCACAGCAGGATATGTACCCCACACAACCCCCAGCAGGAACATGATGTTTTGACCCCCTTGACATCAGCTGGTTGTGGCCCCCCACTACTCAAGAGTGCTATCTGTGTGGTGTTTCTTCACCACAAACACTGCAGATGACAGTATTTTGATCTGTAACCTTTACAGCACATCTGTAAGAATGCTGAAGAATGGGGCACACCTTGGGACTTGTGGCCAAAGGAGCCATCTGCAGCACCACCACCATGCAGAGTTGCTCCAAAAGCAGCATGAAGTGGCAGCAGCAGGAGGCAGCACCAGTGGGAGAGATCAGATGAAAGAGGAATGGGGCCAGCAGGAGTATGGCGGTCAGCTTCTAAAGAGGCGTCACACTAGGAAACAGCAGCAGGAGGCACAAGCAACACCATCACCCCACAGCCACCAGCACTGTAATCATCTTGCTGGTGATGATGATCCTGCACAGCCTGCAGCAGCCTCAGCTGGTCAGGTGACAGTCATCCATAAAGACCTGGTGGCTGTGCAGAGAGAGGTTCAAGCTCTGTGGTGAGAGTTTAAACAGTTCCACTAGGAGGCCGGGGGACATCAAACTTTTAGATGACCAACAGAAAGTGTCTTTCTTGTCTTATAATCATATGTCTTTGTCCAGTGGTTTTGTGTGTTATGTAATGTTTATTCTCCCTCCCTATAACATTCAATCCTTTTCCTTGTTCAGTAATTTACTTTTTCCCTCTCATATGAATACCCTTGCCCTGACCCTACATGTCCCCCCGTTATATGTTACTGTCAGTCAGTGTACCTTTCTTTTTTGTTTTGTTACTCCTTTATATATTTCCTCCTCCTATCCACAAATGTCAAGTATTGTGATTTGTTCCTACGAACAACAATTTTTTCCCAAAGCTATGTGATGCTGTGTCACTTGTTGTAACTGCATGCAGCATCAGTCTGAAAATGTAGACAACAATCACATAAACATAAGCAATTTTATTGCAACGTTAAATATGGATATGTTTTTTGTGCTTAACATAACATGTATCCCCTGGGCTTGCCACAAATGTTAACTTGGGGTCCCTCCCCCTCCAGTCATGATGTTTTACATTGCCCCACCACCACCCAGTCCAAAATGTGCACTTGGGCCACACCTTCTTGCTGCAATGATGTGCAGAGCAGGCCTGATAAGATGAGAAATATGACAGGAAAATGGTAGGATGTCTTACAAAAGACATGTCTCAGACAGCTAGTGTTGGAACCCACTCAGGAGGGAGCAATCTTAAGACCTGGTACAATCAAACAGGGACAGTGAGAGGATCTCAAATTTAGAAGTAGGTAGCCATCTGGGAACAAGCAATCACCAAACAGTGTGGTTCATAATTAAAACAGCCATGGAGTCAAGCCATACAAAAGTGATGGTACTGGACTTTAGGAGGCCTATGTTTAGCAATATGGGAGAGCACCTAAGGAATGCACTAGCAAATAGGTAAGAAGAAAGGGTGGAGGAACAATGGGGAAAAATCAAAACTTCCATCACAGAGGCAACAAGCCTTTCTGTGAAGCAAATAAACAAATCAAAGGAAAAAACACTATGGTTCTCAAAAGAGGTGACAGAGAAGGTTAGGGAGAAAAAGACAGCATTCAGAAAGTATAAGGAATCACAGAAGGAGCAGGGCAGAGAACTGTATCAGTTAAAGCAGAAGGACGAGGAAAAGGCAGTCAGAATAGCAAAGGCCCAAACTGAGGAAAAGATAGCCAACTCAGTTAAGAAGGTGGATAAAACCTTTTATAGGTGCATTAAGGAGTGAAGAAAGAACAAGGGAGGGATTGTAACATTTAATAAAGGGGAAGGCAGGTGGGCAGAGGGTGACAGTGAAAAGGTAGAGATACTGAATGAATACTTCCATTCCATATTCACAAAAGAAGAGGAGGGGGAGGTACTTAAACCAAACACTAGAAGCACTGTGGCTAAGGGGGTCGATACCAGTCCATTCATGGAAGAAAGAGTCCTGAAAAGACTCCTAAAACTCAATGTGGACAAGGCAATGGGGACTGATGTGATTCACCCCCAGAATTCTAAAATAACTAAGGGGAGAACTAGTGGTACCACTGACTACTCTTTTTAACAAATCATGGGAGGATGGTGTGGTACCTGAGGACTGGAGGAGGGCAAATGTGATTCCCCTTCACAAAAGTGGGAGCAAGGCAGAGGCTGGAAACTACAGGCCTGTTAGTTTGACCTCAGAGGTAGGGAACATGATGGAATCACTTCTAAAGGAAAGAATTGTTGAGTACCTAGAGGCCAGCGGGGCACAGGACCAAAGGCAGCATGGATTCACAGTGGGAAGGTCATGTCAGATGAATCTAATAGATTTCTTTGACTGGGTGACCAAAGTAGTAGACCAGGAAGGGGCTGTGGATGTGGCCTACCTAGACTTTAGCAAGGCATTTGACACAGTCCCACACAAAAAATTAATAAACAAATTAGCCAGCATGGGAATGGGTCCCAGGGTGCTGGCCTGGGTAAAAAATGTGCTGGACAAGAGGATGCAGAGGATAATAGTAAAAAGAGTCAACTTCAAAGAAAGGGGGGTTACTAATGGGGTACCGCAGGGTTCAGTACTTACAGTAGGAATCTTTGCAGATGACACAAAGATCTGCAACAGGGTTGATACGTGGGGGTAGAAAGGATGACGTGACTTGGCAAGGTTGGTGGAATGGTCAAAAGTATGGCAGCTTAGATTCAATGCAAAGAAGTGGAAAGTAATACACCTGGGAAACAAAAACTCAGAGAAGAGTACACAATGGAGGGTTACTAACAACAACAAAAGTGGAAAGGGACCTGGGGGCAGTCATATCAGATGACCTAAAGGCAGGCAAGCAATGTGAAAAGGCAAGAAAGAGGGCTGGGGGATACTGGGATGCATAGGGAAAGACATCACAAGTAGAAAACAGAAAGTTGTCATCCCTCTGTAGAGACAGTTGGTGAGACCATATCTGGAGTACTGTATGCAGTTCTGGAGACCCCATCTCTGCAAGGACATAGAGAGGATGGAGGCCATCCAGTGGAGGGCAACTAAAATGGTGCAGGATCTGCACCAGAAATCATATGAAGAGAGACTAAAGGAGCTTAATATGTATACCCTTGAGGAAAGGAGGGAGATGGGGGACATAATAGAAACTTTCAGGTACCTCAAGGGAATCAACAAAGTCCAAGAGGGTTGCATATTTCAGAAAAAGAGATGTACAAGAACAAGGGGGCACAATTGAAGATAGAAGGGGGACGGCTCAGGGGCAAAGTGAGTAAGTATTTTTTTCAAGGAGAGGGTGTTGGACGCATGGAATGGCCTTCCTGAGTTGGTCACATGGTCAAAAACATTGGGGAAATTCAAGAATGCATGGGCCAGACATAAGGCAATTCTATATAATTGGAGGTAGAAGGAAGTAGGCTGCTAGTTAACCAGGATCTGCAGCTTATCTAATAGGTAGGGAAATGTGCAGATTTGGTGGGCCAAGTGGTCCTTATCTGCCATCAAAGTCTAGGTTTCTATGTTTCTGTTGAGACCTGAATCTGCTCTCAATCATGATGTTATATAATGCCCTCCACCACCCGGACAAAAAAAATGCTGTTTTTTTCCACCATTTACAAATTAATCTTGTTGTCGCTACTTGCTGTGCTGTGCAGAACATGTCTTACACGTTCAGAAATGTTACATGAGAACTGTTACATAAAACTGAGACATATATGTAGTTTCAGACCAGAAGTTTTACAGAACCCCACCAGCACCCAGACAAAAAAATTCAGTTTTGTTCACTGCTTACAAATGATGTCCGGATAAATCTTGTTGTTGCTAACTGCTATGTTGTGCCAAACAGACCTTACAAGTCCAGAAATGTAACATGAGAAATTTTACACATAAATGTAGTCTCAGTCCAGAAGTTTTATAGAGCCCCACCACCTCCTGAACAACAAAATGCAGTTTTGTCCACCGTTTACAAATGATTTCAGGATGAATCTGATTGCCACTAGCTGCTTTGTTGTGCAGAACAGGCCATCCTATAGCAAAGCAGGAATGGGAGGATCAGAAGGGTATCCACATAGTGACCACACTTACAGGGGCACAATTAATTTAACTTGTTATAAAAATGTATACAAAAACAAACAAACAACAAAAATATATATATATAAAAAATATATATATATATATATATATATATATAATTTTTCTTTCATTTTCCTTCTGATTACTTGGACCAGGTTTTAAATTCGGCAGCTTAACTGGAGTGGATATTATTAACTGCAGGAATTGTGGGACACTTTTCAAAAGGGCAGTTTGTAGTGGAATAGATGTTTAGGATACAAACTTCAGGCAGACAACTTCATTAGTGCATAAAAAATTCCAGGTTGGCATTTATCATTTTATTATCTTTGGCATAAAATGATAATCATTCATAACAGAAAATAAGAAAAATTGTCATTATTCAGCAACATCCAGTGCTTTCTAGAGTGTAGACACATGCCTTCTCATCTTAGGTCTGACACCTCGCATAGCCAGTTCTAGACTGATGCCGTATCTAATAAATCTACCCTAGTGGTAGGCTTATATAGCTTGTCTCAGGTTGTCCTCCTAGTCATATGACTCCTATTCATTTCCAGTTTAGTACATTTTTAGGTTTCTAGGCTCACAATCTGCTCCTATACATAATACAAACAATTGTTTCTAAGCCTTATTACTTTAATAACCATTTCTTTCCAACATTTATATTACAAACCATAATCCTGGTTAGAAAGTGACTCTAAATGCTTAATTATCTTTTAATTACTGTAAGCTCCTCCCTCTATCAATAATCAAAGAAACTATAGTCTTCATAAATATAATCCTCTAGGGGCCGTTACTTCCCTATAGCAACAGATTCATTTTCACAGGAGCCTTTCTACAGCACAGCTCAGACTATACAAGTTTGCATTCTCATTTATGCACACAGAATATTTTAGTAAAGCAAACATGTAAACATCATATATATATCTACTAAGTTGCGTTAGTAAGCCCGAGCAGCATGGTAACCTAATATAGAGTGGAAAGGCTAACTCTTTCAAGGGTTACGGCTGTGGATTTCAAGCCGTCGGCTTGACTTTTCATTTTAGCACATTTGAACATAAGAAGATAGCTATGCAAAGGCTTTGCTGTCCTTTTAAATTCTTGTCATTTTTTATGTGCAACAGGACAGCATTTTACACAAATAACAGGTTTTCTGGAAAGCCCCCTGTTACACAATTCTGCTGCCTGTCTTTTCACTGGGGCAGCACTTTGCCTTTCAGAGCACTCAGCGCTAATAAAAACTCAGCATCTGAAAGTGAAAGTTTAATACTGCTCTGAATTGTAACTGCAACACAGCTGTTCATTGAAAGATACAGCATGCATAGCAAACATGCTCCTTCCCTATTTTTAAAACAGCAGTGTTTTAGCAAGGTAAAGCTCTTCTTTATTCATAAAACTGTCATACAAAATATTTTTACTTGTTAGTATCTCGAGGGGGAGAGAGATCGAGCAAAGGGTAAGTGCTCTACTTCAATGTAACCAAACAACTCTCTCTCTCTCTCAATACATATACAGATATATTCTGCAGGGGCTCGTCTGTCAGAATGGGTGCTTTTCTTACTATAACAGTTTTATGCACTTCACGAGTAAACTGCAAGGACCAAAGCTGGAACGGCATCTGAAGGAAAAAAATATCGCCTCTCAGCAGTTTACTGAGAGAGAGAGAAAACAGAGTGGAGCGAACGTGCTCCTGCTTCATTTTAAAAATCTTTCTCTCTCTCTTTCTCCAGAACTGGAAATTCTACAGAGTACATAGAGCAGAGCAATTAAACAACATGTAAGCTGCTCTGTTCCTAATAACATATTCACTCGGGAGTCTAACTCGCCCCATTGGCTGGGCATGACTTGCATTCCTACAGCTCACTGGCTATTTTATTACAGCTTAAAGCCAGCGACCAGGATATCTTTAACACAAAAGGGGGCCTGAAGGGGGGTTTCTGAGCAATGGTGCTCAAATAGCAAATGTCCTTCTGTTCTAACTGCCTTATAGCATTTTCTGGGGTTGTATAGCAGCTTGATAAACCCCTCACATTCTTACGCTGCATTTTATATTTCTTTCTTTCTTTCTTTGTACAGAAAGCACTATTCTGGTACTTTAACCATAGCACAACCTTGCCTTTACTATTAACATGGCAGCATTTTGCTCTGCTGAGCATGCACTCTCATGCTTTGCTCTCCAAGCCTATCAATATATCCACATTTAACTGGGGGGGATGTGAGAACATCAGGGTACCCACCCTTGACAGGGGTCACCCTGTCACACAGTTATACAGGATTTAGGATGCTGTCCTACATGCTGGACCATGGGAGATCTAAGGGCTCAGCTCCAGGTAGCATGGGCAGAGATTGTGCACCTCAAATTGCATATTCAGGAGGAAATATATTAGAAGAACTGCCCACCATTTCCCCAACATCCAACTGAAGCACCTAGACCGCAGAGGGTAGTTGGTCTGGGAGGTTGGCAGGTGGTTAGGAGGGGCAAATCAGGTGCTCCATCACTCAGTGCTCACCAACGTATCACCTCCACAAACCATATAAAATCTACAAACAGGTATCTGCCTCTATCTCTGAAGTCAAACAAAAGAGCAGAGGACATTGCAGAGCAGGACACTACAGCACATGTGCTATCACTACAAAACTCACCCAAAACAGGGACCAAAACAAAAACAGCAAAAAGGAAATCCAGAACACTTCTGAGCACAGGTGAATCCATGATTCGGGGAGATGATACCTATCTCCGGCCGGGGGGGCACTGGTCAGATGTCTTCCAGGTACATCAGCATGGAGAAACACTGACCGCATTGCTAAAATCATGCAGGAAGCAGGAGGCAACATCAATGTCCTTGTACACATAGGGACTAATGATCTCACCAGCCGGTCAGTTGTGGAGACCAAGGAACACCTGGCCAGGCTGGGAGACAAACTGTCATCCATTTCATCCAGCGTCTCCTTCTCTGAGATTCTGCCAGTCTAGGATAGGGGGACAGATGGAAGGAAGGCCAGAGAAGTGGAGATAGGGGAACTAAACATGTGGCTCAAGGGCTGGTGCCAGGAAAAAGGACACAAATTTGTAGGTAACTGGCAACAGTTTTGGGAGCAAACGCTCTCTAAATTCGATGGACTGCATCTGACTGAAGAGGGAGTCAGTGCATTAGTGCAGAAGTTTGATGTCTTTGCACAATATTTAAACTAGCAAATGGGGAGAGGGGTGCAGCACCCAATACATCGAACAGGAAGAACACCCCTCACCCCTCTGCTAGTGATCAAACAGAAGTTCAGCATGTCTGTAGTTCATCTGCATCACCAGATAAGGAAAAATGTCTGGCTCCCTATACGACATGCACGGGAAACTCCAGACCTCAGCCAACAACTAACACACCAAGATCTGGCCAATGGAAACTCATGTACACAAATGCCTGGAGTCTGGGAAACAAGATCCCAGACCTAGAGGCAACTATGACAGAGGCTAAACTGGACATAATAGCCATTAGCGAGACATGATTCACCAGTAACCGCACTTGCGAGACATCAGTACCTGGCTATGTACTGTTCAGAAGAAACTGAGGTGAAAAAGGGAGGGGAGTGTCCCTTTATGTCAATAAAAATATCAAAGCTACAGAAATTCAGAATAAAGATAAGGAGTCAAAAGGACTGTGGGTCATCCTGGAAAATGGAAATGGGACTGCCATACAAACTGGGGTTATCTACAGGCCTCCAGACTATGCGGAGGACATAGACACATTACTGTTAGAAGATATACCTCCATAACCACCAAACATAAGCTTGGCTGCTTTAAAACCCTCTTCAAGGGCCATCTTCAGACTCATAAGGGTTTTAGAGCAACACACAACAAACGAAAGGGTGCTCCAGCTGGAGGTAGTTAGCCTCAAAACAAACCAGAAAGTTCACCAAAAGAGCACTCCAGAGGAAAAGTTTGTGCAGAATTCATGCTAAAATAGCTTTTTATTGCATGCCAGTAGTATATGTATCAGGAACCTCTGCGCTTCAGCATTTGTGTCTTCAAAGGGGGTATGGCTTGCAATAGCTACAGAATCACTTTAGTACAGCTTCTGACATCATCAGAAAGAGCCATCAATTAACAAATTACTACACCTGTGCCTAAGTGTGCTAAAAAACAAACATTAGTGAGAGGTGATCATTTTAACATAGATATACAGATAGTAAAAAAGTCCTTATTGTACATTTAGTGAATGAAAAGGGTAAATTTCATACAAACTGAACATCATCTTCTATCAGTAAATACAAAATCTTTCTCTTTCTGTGTGGTTAAAGCATCGCCAGTAATATACCTATCCATTTAGTAAAATATGGTCACGTAATCAGATGTGCTAAAACCACCCAAAATCATTTAGTTTACACAGAAACATATAAAAAGATGCAAGGCTACAACTTTTCCAAGCTAAACAGTTTAAGTTATACGACTCAATAAAACATAAGGGAAGAAGGAAGCTGGGGGGGTGAAGGATAAAGGAAAGGGGGAATTATCACCCTTACACAACTTCCATCCAAAGAATGGAAGAAGAACCTTACATTTCAGGTGGGGATCTACAGGCATGTATTCTCCAGTGATCCTAAAACAGAAAAAAACTAAGAAAAAGACAAAACAGTTAACACATACGCAATGTTGTCAAATATTCATTCCTTTGTTTTCTTCTTATCTTTTAAAAAAGGCTTCAAATCCCATTGGTCATTAAGTCCATCTGGTTTGACTGTGCCTAATCTGTAAATCCATTTGCTCTCTCGCTTCAGCAGTTCATTAGTTCTATCCCCCCAAAATTTTAAGGGTTGTTGCCAATCAATGCCCATGTACTTCAGGCATTTGGGGTCTGAATTATGTTTCTGATGGAAATGAAATCCAATAGGGTGTCATTTTTTTTTGTACCATTTATTTATGCACCCTACCTTCGGGGCATCTCTCAGGGTCTCTTTGGCAGCCGCCGGACACAACCGCCCACCTGAACCGACTACTCTGGGCTACATAGGGTATGCGGGGACTGGGCACTCCCCCAGCCCTTGAGAGTGGCCCCAGACCCCAAGAAGAACCGGAGAGATGGCTGGTATTGGACGCGAGGTCGGTTGGTCTGTCTCAGGTCGCCGTCACCTCACCCAAAGGGAGGGGGTATTTCTTGTAGTTATCTCCCCTGAAGCGCGGATGTGCAATGGCATCCCACCCAGCATGAGCGCGCTCCCGCACACACCAGGAAGATGTATCTGCCATGCTCCAATCCCCAGGCATCCGCCGCCATGCTCTGCAGTGCCCCCAGCCTCTGCCAGGGGATGCCAGAGCAACAGAACATCCCAAAACCCTCCCCAGGACCAGAAAAACTGTCCTCGGATGCTCAATCCCAGTCCTCCTCTGCTGACCCCCGACTCCCCGTGCTCATTCCCAAACTCGGGTCACCAGCGTAGCATGAGGTGTGGCGTCCAGCGCCTCAACTCTCAGCACCACCGGGCAGCAGGGGTGTCAATCTTAACATTGATTATGTTTCTTACTTGTTCCTGTATTCTGTGCTTTAGTGCTCTGGTAGTTCTCTCTATTTAAATCTGTTCACATTCACACCACAGAACATAAATTAAAAAAGAGGTGTCACAGTTCACAACATCCTTCATTTCATTTATGTGTCCTGTTACAGGATGCACAAATTCAGACCCTGTTTTGCAGTAATTACAAATGTTACATCTTTGACATTTATAGCTCTCTGTTGTTTTTTCCCCAACCAGGTACTTTTCATTGGTTTGGTAAGTCTATTATGGACTAACCTGTCTTTTAGGTTCTGTCCCCTTGAGAAAGTAATACGTGGTTTTGTCCCCACTGTAGCACCAAAATTCTTGTCTACATGTAAAATGTGCCAGTTCCTATGAATAACATTGCCAATCTGGCCTGACCAATTGTTAAACTCAATAACAAAGGTAACACAGTTAGTGGTGTCTGACACATTCTTAGGTTTTTCTCTTAGTATCTCTTCCCTTTTCATGGTAAAGACTTTATTCATTACCTGCATTAATACATCATTTCCATATCCTCTTCTGACAAATCTGCCTCTCAGCTCTTCAGCCTGGGTAAAGAAGTCCCAATCCTCAGTGCAGTTCCTTTGTATATGAAGGAACTGCCCATAGGGAATGGACTCCGTTAAACTTTTAGAGTGTGCACTATCTGCCCTAAGTAGGTTGTTTGTAGCTGTGGGTTTCCTATAGTTTTTAGTAATGATACCCCCTCCAGGTGTTCCAGGCCTTCTGATCGTGAGATGTAAAAATTCTATGCTTTCAAAATCTCTTTTGTGTGCGAATTTCATATTAATATCATTATCATTTAGCCATTGTACAAATAAAGCTGCCTCTGATGGGTCACCCTCCCAGATACACAAAATGTCATCAATAAAACAGGTCCAGAAAACTATCTCTTCTATGTATGGGTTAGTGTTCTGAAACACAAATAGTTCTTCCCATTTCCCAAGGAACAGGTTAGCATAAGAATGCATGCCCCCATAGCTGTCCCACAAATCTGTCTATAATTTTCTCCCAAAAATTCAAAATGATTATGGGTCAATATAAAATGAATGGCCAGTAGGATAAAATCTACAGTTGTATCTTCAGCAACATTTCCTTTTTCTAAATAGTATCTGCATGGACTCAATCCATGTTCATGTTTGATGCGTGTATTCAGTGATTCAGCATCAATGGTTAACCACACAACATGTTTTCTGTCCATTGTACATTTTTTAGTTTATTAATAACATGTGTAGTGTCCTTAGTGTATGAGATCTGGTTGACTACTTCTTGTTGGAGGAAAAAATCTATAAAACAGTCTAGTTATAGCAGAAATAATTGTTCTCCCTAGCGGATCCATCATATTTTTATGTATTTTTGGTAAGATGTAGTAACAGGGTAATATGGGTCTCTCACTCCACATAAACTTAAGTTATCTTTCTGTTATGTCATGCCTTGAAGCTGCTTGTGTTTTATTGAGTGTTATAACTTAAACTGTTTAGCTTGGAGAAGTTGTAGCCTTGCAGCTTTTTATATGTTTCTGTGTAAACTAAATGATTTTGAATGATTTTGAGTGGTTTTAGCACATCTGATTATGTGACCATATTTTACTAAATGGATAGGTATATTACTGGTGATGCTTTAACCACACAAAAAGAGACAGATTTTGAATTTACTGATAGAAGGTGATGTTTAGCTTATATGAAATGTATTCTTTTCATTCACTAAATATACAGTAAGAACTTTTTTACTATCTGCATATCTATGTTAAAATTATCACCTCTCACTAATGTTTTTTTTAAGCACACTTAGGCACAGGTGTAGTAATTTGTTAATTGATGGCTCTTTCTGTCAGAAGCTGTATTAAAGCTGTATTAAAGTGATTCTGTAGCTCTTGCAAGCCATATCCCCTTTGAAGGCATGAAAGCCGAAGCGCAGGGGTTCCTGGTCATATACTACTGGCATGCAATAAAAAGCTTTTTTAGCATGAATTCTGCACAAACTTTTCATCTGGAGTGCTGTTTTATTGAACTTTCCACCATCTTCTGACCACTAACACCTGCAATTGTCCTTAGGTGTTTCTGGCCCCCCTTTTCCCGACAAAAGATTTCCTCCTGCACCTTCTAACCCAGTCCCCCACCCCACTCCCTCGACTAAGAATCTCCTCCAGATCCTTCTACCATTGCTGCTGGCTCTAAACCCCCTTCCCTATTCCCTTCTCACTGGGCACAGGTTGACACTGTGTGTCCTTCAATTTTACTAGGTAACTTGCTTGTATGTTCTCTTGATACCCTACTGTATACCTTATTTTGTTATCTTTTCTGTGATTGTGTTATAATCTATGTTATGTAACCTGTCCTCTGATATGGAGAATTGTTAAATTAGTCCCTGACTTAAAGGTTGTAATTCTGAAATTATATATATATATATATATATATATATATATATATATATATATATATATATATATATATATATAAATAAAGGGGAGGTTCTGATAATGGGAGACTTCAACATGCCAGATACAGATTGGACAATACCAGCAGGAACATCCTCCAGTACTAGACACATAGTGGATTCCCTGCAGGGGGAGGGCATCAAACAACTAGTACAAGAACCCACAAGAGACAGGGCTATCCTGGATCTAGTACTGACTAACAGGGAAAAGATCACAGATCTCCGGGAAGAAGGTTGCATGTGGGCAGTGGCCATCACATGGTATGGTTCAATTTGGCCACTAGAATTAAATCATCTCATTCCAAGGCAAACATATGGGACTTCAGAGGAGCTGACTTTGATAAGATGGCCAACAGAGTTAAGCTAGCCCTGGCAAGAAGAAATACAGATGAAAGGGTACTGGCAAAGTGGGCAAGCATTAAGGATGCAATACTTGAAGCAACATCCCATTGTGTTAGGAAGAAAAGCAAGAGCAAAAGAAGGAGAAAACCACTCTGGTTCTCAAAAACAGTAGCAGAAAAGATCAGAGCCAAAAGTTTGGCCTTCAGGAAATATAAGGGAATGCAACAAAATGAAGATAGGGAGGCATACCAAACTTCCCTAAAGAAAGCAGGAAGGCAGTAAGACAGGCAAAGGCCCAAACTGAAGAAACACTAGCACGGACAGAAAAAGAAGGGGACAAGACTTTCTATAGATACATTAGTGAATGGAGAAAGTCCAGAGGGGGTATTGTTAAGATCAAAGGGGATAAGGGGGAGTGTGTGGATGCGGACCAAGGAAAAGCATCTATCCTAAATAGATACTTCTGCTTATTATTTACTGAGGAGATGGTAGGGCAGGTCCCACAGCCTAGCACAATGGACATGGGGGAGGGAGGTGTGCACAAGTCCCTTCACCAAAGAAAGGGTCCTACAAGAGCTCACTAAGCTCAGGGTGGACAAGGCAATAGGACCTGATGGCATTCATCCCAGGGTACTAAAGGAGCTAAGGGTGGAACTAACAGAGCCATTAGCAGAACTGTTTAATGAGTCTCTGAGCACAGGAGAGGCCACAGAAGACTGGAAAAGGGCCCATGTGACCCCGCTCCACAAGAGTGGCATCAGGGAGGAGGCAGGGAACTACAGACCAGTCAGTCTTACCTCAGTAGTGGGCAAGATTATGGAGGCACTCCTTAAGGAAAGGATAGTGCAGCACCTGGAGTCCATAGAAGCACAGGATCCAAGCTAGCAGGGGTTTACAACAGGAAGGACCTGTCAAACAAATCTCATAGATTTCTTTGACTGGGTAACCAGAGTGGTGGACCAAGGGGGTGCAGTTGATGTTGACTACCTTGACTTCAGCAAAGCTTTTGATACTGTTCCACATAGAAGATTAATTAATAAGCTGGGTAGGCTCGGGGTGGGTCAGAGGTTGGTCAACTGGGTGGCAAACTGGTTGGCGGGCAGAAAACAGAGAGTAGTGGCAAACAGTATACAGCCAGAAGAAATGTAAGTCACAAGTGGGGTTCCTCAGGGAACAGTCCTCGGGCCAGTTCTCTTCAATATCTCCATCAGTGACATTGCAGATGGACTGGAGGGTAAGATTTTCTGTTTGTAGATGACAGCAAAATCTACAACAGAGTAGATGATCCAAATGGGGTGGGCAGAAAGAGAAGAAATCTAGATATACTGGCAAAATGGTCAAAAGAGTGGCAAATGGGGTTTAACAGAAAGAAATGCAAGATCATGTACATAGAGAAGAGAACCCCTGAAGTTACCTATAAGGTGGGAGGGGAGTTGCTGGCAATCACAAGGGAAGAAAGAGATTTGAGCATCATCACCATCACAGATGACCTGAAATCATCCAAGCAGATCACTAAAGCAGTAAGTAAGGCTAGAGGGATGTTGGGGTGTGATAATAGGGGTATTGCAAGTCATAAGAGGAAGATAATAATCCCTCTTTACAAGACACTGGTTAGGCCCCATCTGGAGTACTGCATGCAGTACTGGTGGCTGCACCTGCGCAAGGACATTAACAAAATGGAGGCAGTCCAGAGAAGGGCAACCAAAATTGTGCAGAGACTGCAAAAGAAAACATATGAGGATAGCTTAACGGAGTTCAATATGTATACCCTAGAGAAAAGGAGGTAGAGAGGTGATATGATTGAAACATTCAAACATCTTAAGGGCATTAACAAGGTGAAAGAGTCTAACATGTTTCAATATGAGAAAAATAGCAGGACAAGAGGACACAGCATGAGATTAGAGGGAGGCCAATTAAGGGGTAATGTGAGGAACCCCAACGGTACAACAATTACGCACCTATCTGCTGGAGTCCAACCTACCCCAACTTACCTTGGAACAGCAAGAGAGACTGCTTGCCCCCATAACAGGTACAGAACTCTCAGAGGTTATTGGAGACCTACTGACCAATAAAACCCCAGGGATTGATGGTTGCACAGCCCTCTTTTATAAAAAGTTCAAAGCCCAATTAATCCCTATGCTTCTTCCTCTGTATCAACAAATCCTATCGGGAGTAGATATAGATCCTACTTTATTTGAGGCATTGATTGTCCTGATCCCAAAACCTGATAAATCTCCTGACTTTGTAGCAAATTACCACCCCATCTCGTTAATAAACCAAGACATCAAAATCCTAACTAAACTCTTGGCCAACTGCCTCGGCACAGTTATAGACACCCTAATTGGATCGGAACAGGTCAGATTTATGCAGAGTAGATCCTCTTCTGATCATCTAATAACCCTGTTGCATGTCTTTTCGATGTCCAGGGATGCACCCTTCCCTGCTGCCTTAATTTCCCTGGACACAGAAAAGGCTTTTAATAGAGTGCACTGGGAATATTTGTTCCAAGCTTTGGAGGCCTTTGGTTTCCCATCAGGGTTTATAGGATGGATTAGGGTGCTATATAGAAACATAGAAACATAGAAGTTGACGTCAGATAAGGACCGCAAGGCCCATCCAGTCTGCCCATTTCTTTTTCTACCTTATAAATGTGCCATCGGCCTTTGCTCTGTCAGTGACCTATCTATACATAGTCATTTGTATTGCTCCCTTATGCCTATCCCATGCCTTTTTGAAGCCCTGCACTGTATTCATAGCCACCACTTCTTGTGGTAAGCCATTCCATGCATCTACCACCCTTTCTGTGAAAAAGAATTTCCTCACATTCCCCTTAATCGGCCTCCCTCTAATCTCATGCTGTGTCCTCTTGTCCTGCTATTTTTCTTATATTTAAACATGTTAGACTCTTTCACCTTGTTTATGCCCTTAAGGTGTTTAAATGTCTCGATCATATCACCTCTCTCCCTCCTTTGCTCAAGGGTATACATATTGAGCTCCGTTAATCTGTCCTCATATGTCTTCTGATGCAGTCCTGCACCATTTGGTTGCCCTCTCTGGACTGCCTCAATTTGGTTAATGTCCTTGTGAAGGTGTGGCCTCCAATACTGCACGAGTACTCCAGATGGAGCCCTAACCAATGTCTTGTACAGAGGGATTATTACCTCCTTCTTACGACTTGTGATATCACTACTATCACACCCTAACACCCCTCAGCCTTACCTACTGCTTTAGAGGTCTGCTTGGATGATTTTAGGTCATCAGTGATGATGATGCCCAAGTCTCTTTCTTCCTTTGTGACTGCCAGCAACTCCCTCCCAGCCTATAAGTGGCTTCAGAGTTTCTCTTCCCTATGTGCATGATTTTGCACTTCTTTGCATTAAATCCAGTTGCCACTCTTCTGACCATTCTGCTAGTTTATCCAGATCTCTTCTCATTCTGCCCACCCCATCTGGATCATCTACTCTGTTGCAGATCTTGGTGTCATCTGCAAACAGACAAGCCTTACCCTCTAGTCCATCTGGAGGTCACTAATGAAGATGTTGAATAGGACTGGCCCCAGGACTGATCCTGAGGTACCCACTTGTGACTTGCATCTCTTCTGACTGTATACCATTTACCACCACTCTCTGTTTTCTGCCAGTCAACCAGTTTGCCAATCAGTTGACCATCCTCTGACCCACCCCGAGCCTACCTAGCTTATTTATCAATCTTCTATGTGGAACAGTGTCAAAAGCTTTGCTGAAGTCAAGGTAGGTGACATCAACTGCTCCCCTTGGTCCACCACTCTGGTTACCCAGTCAAGAAATCTATGAGATTAGTTTGACAGGACCTTCCTTTGTAAACCCATGCTGTCTTGGATCCTGTGCCCTATGGATTCCAGGTGTTGCACTATCCTTTCCTTAAGGATGCCTCCCATAATCTTGCCCATTACTGAGGTAAGACTGACTGGTCTGTAGTTCCCGCCTCCTCCTGCTACCACTCTTGTGGAGTGGGATCACAGGAGCCCTTCTCCAGTCTTCTGGGACCTCTCCTGTGCTCAGAGACTCACTAAACAATTCTGCTAATGGCTCTGCTAGTTCCTCCTTTAGCTCCTTAAGTCCCTGGGATGTATGCCATCAGGTCCCATTGCCTTATCCACCCTGAGCTTAGAAAGCTCTTGTTGGACCCTTTCTTTGTGAAGGGAGTAGTGCTCACCTCCCCCCCCTGTGTCCATGATGTTGAGCTGTGGGCCCTGCCCTACCTTCTCTTCAGTAAATACTGAGCAAAAGTATCTATTTAGGATAGATGCCTTTGCAGGGTCCTCCTCCTCACATGCTCCCTTTTCTCCATTAAGCTTAGCAATACCCCCTCTGGACTTTCTCCTTTCACTAATGTATCTATAGAAAGTCTTGTCACCTTCTTTTATTGTTCGTGCTAGTGTTTCCTCAGTTTGGGACTTTGCCTGCCTTACTGCCTTACCTGCTTCCCTTAGGGCAGTTTGGTATGCCTCCCTATCTTCATCCGCTGTGTTCCCTTATATTTTCTGAAGGCCAGCCTTTGGCTCTGACCTTTTCTGCTACTGTATTTGAGAACCAAAGTGGTTTCCTTCTTCTTTTGCACTTCATTTTCTGTCTAACACAATGGGATGTTGCTTCAAGTATTGTATCCTTAATGCTTGCCCACTTTGCCTGTACCTCCTCACCTGTGTTTCTTTTGCCAGGGCTAGCTTAATTCTGTTGGCCATCTTATCAAAGTCAGCTCCTCTGAAGTCCCATATTTTGCCTTGGAATGGGATGATTTAGATGTAGTAGCCAAATTGAACCATACCATGTGATGGTCACTGGCCTCCAGGTGACCTTCTACCTGAGAGATGTGATCCTTCTTTGTTAGTCAGTACTAGATCTAGGATAGCCCTGTCTCTTGTGGGTTGCTGTACCAGTTGTTTGAGGCCCTCCCCTGCAGGGAATCCACTATGAGTCTAGTTCTGGCAGATGTTCCTGCTGGTATTGACCAATCTGTATCTGGCATGTTGAAGTCTCCATTATCAGAACCTCCCTTTAGCTGTCATGTTTTGTAAATCTTCTAACAGTAATGTGTCTATGTCCTCCCTCTGGTCTGGGGCCTGTAGACAACCCCAGTTCTTATGGCTGTCCCATTTCCTTTTCCAGGGTGACCCACAGTTCTTCTGGCTCCTTATGTGTATTCTGAATTTCTGTAGCTTTGATATTTTCATTGACATACAGGGCCACTCCTCCCCTTTTTGCACCTCGGTCTCTTCTGAACAATACATAGCCAGGTACTGAAGTCTCCCAAGTGTGGTTACTGGTAAACCACGTCTCACTAATTGCTACTATGTCCAGTTTAGCCTCTGACATTATTGCCTGCAGGTCTGGGATCTTATTTCCCAGACTGTAAGCATTTGTGTACATGATTTTCCATTGGCCAGATTTTGGTGTGTTAGTTGTTGGGTGAAGTTTGGCATTACCCCTGTGCATCGTATGGGGAGACAAACCTTTTTTCTTACCTGGTGATGCAAATGAACTGCAAACACGCTGAATTCCTGTTTGACCACTAGCTGAGGGGGGAAGGGTGTTCTTCCCATTCGACGTATGGGGTGCTGCACCCCTCTCCCCATTTGCTAGTTTAAATATTCTGCAAAGATGTCAAACTTCTGCCCCAATGCACTGACTCCCTCTTTAGTCAGATGCAGTCCATCAAATTTAAAGAACTTTCGCTCCCAGAACTGTTGCCAGTTCCCTACAAATCTGTGTCCTTTTTCCTGGCACCAGTCCTTGAGCCACGTGTTTAGCTCCCCTATCCCCTTCTCTGACCTTCCGTCCATCTGCTCCCCTCTCCCAGACTGGCAGGATCTCAGAGAAGGAGATGCGGACGAAATAGATGATAGTTTGTCACCCAGCCTAGTCAGGTGTTCCTTGGTCTCCACAACTGACCGGCTGACGAGATCATTAGTCCCTATGTGTACTAGGACATCAATGTTTTCTCCTGCTTTGTGAACAATTTTAGCAATGCGGTCAGTGTCCATCCATGCTGATGTACCTGGGAGACATCTGACCATCACCCCTGGCTGGAGATGGGTATCAACTCCCCGAATCATGGAGTCTCCTATGATCAGAAGTTTTTTGGATTTCCTTTGTGCTTGTTTAGTTTTGGTTCCTGATTTGGGTGAGTATTGTTGTGCTAGCTCCTGTGCCGCAGTGTCCTGCTCTGCAGTGTCTTCTGCCTCTTTATTTGATTTCAGAGATAGAGGCAGATACCTGTTTGTAGTGTTTTTATGGTTTTTAGAGGTAATGTGTTGGAGAGCAGAGAGTGATGGGGCTCCTGATTTGCTCCTCCTAACCACCTGCCAACCTCCTGGACCAACTACCCTCTGCGGTCAAGGTTTTTCTGTTGGATGCTGGGGAAATGGCGGGTGGTTCTTATAATGTATTTCCTCTTCAATATGAAATTTAGGCGTGCAATCTCTGCCCATGCTGCCCGGAGCTGAGACCTAAGATCTCCAAAGGTCCAGCATGGGGACAGTGTCCTAAATCCTGTAAGACTGTCCTTCTGAAAATTGTTCCACAGTACCTGCAGTTAATGAAATCCATTCCAAATAAGTTGCTGGGTTTGTAACCTAGTCTGAGTAATTAGAAGGAAAAAAATGCAAGTAATGGTTTAATTGTGCTTTGTTTAACTTGTTATAACATGTTAAATTACTAGTGCCCTGTAAATGAGATCACTTTGTGGAGGCCCCACTGATCCGCCCCTTCCTGCTCTGCCACAGGAAATGTCACAACTGTGGTACCCTATAAAAGAGTGTGGCGCGGGGTGGTTGGGGATGGGGTGGGTGGCTGGGCCCTTCCCTGCCTAAAAGAAGAACCCGCGACGAAAGAACAAGGAGGTAAGAGCAGAAACAATCAGTCAACAACAAATGCAGTAACCCTGAAAGCTTATCCTAATGTTAGATAAAACTGTAAAACCTGTAAAGCACCACCTGTAATAATTTCAGAAGATATACCCTGTAAGAAACACTTTGCTCCAGAGAAAAATAAAGCAGTAACAGAAGATATACCTTGCAAAAGACAATTTGAATCAGAAGATTACAGCAGTAATCTGTTAGCACACACCTGTGGCACACCTTGAAATAATGCAGAAGAAGGTATACCAGCAACAACAATTTGAATCAGAGAAAAAATAAAGCAATGAAATGTTAGCAACAAACAGTAGCAATCCCTGTGAGTAAAAAATAAAAACACCACCATACAGTAAATCTGCTTAGCCAAACTAAGTCTTAATAATTCTCCCTTGCTCTGGTAAGTTTCTCTACTCTGCCTTTCAAGCAGTCTTAGAAGGAAAGAGCTCAGGTGAAGCTAGGTGCCTTGGCCAGCAAACCAAGTCTTCTACCTCTAAATCCCCAACTGCACAAGTGTCAGGCAACGGGGTGATCTCAGACAACTTTACCCTCCATTCAGGAACCAGACAAGACTGCCCCTTGTCTCCATTACTCTTAAATATTTATCTGGAGCCACTAATCCCTAATTTGCAAAACTGTCAGACTATCCAAGGGATGCCCATTCATCCTTGTGAAATTAAAGTATATGCCTACACAGATGATCTCCTACTTCAAATCTCCAACCCTGTACATCCATACCCCCTATGTTAGATATTATTGACACCTTTAGTAAAATGTCCAACTACAAATTAAATGTCAGTAAAACAACAATCTTCCCACTTAACTACAAATTGTTCAGAGCAGATATAATGCCCTTAGGATTTACTTGGAAACAGGGCTCCCTTAAATATCTAGGCATAGAATTATCTAGAAACCCCCGGCAAATTATTAAATTAAATCTAGATTCTCTGGTTTATGCAATCTCTCAAGATTTGGGCCACTGGGCCTCACTTCCTATCTCACTGTGGGGTAAAATAAACCTAATAAAAATGAATGTTTTCCCACGGCTCTTATACCCCCTCTCCATGCTTAACATCTGGCTCCCGGTTTCCTGGTTCAAGAAACTACAATCCCTATTCACCAAATTTATCTGGGGTAATAAGTCTCCTAGGATAGCCTATCACATCTTAACTGCTTTCATATACAATGGGGGATTACGCCTCCCTCAGGTGAAACTCTATTTTTGGGCCAGTCACATTAATAAATACTTAAGATGGCTATCCCTAGAAAATGTACACTCCACCCCGGCTTGGCTCAAAATTGAGCTAACTCTCATACGCTTGTATGGTTTAGATTCTAAGGGCCTCTTACATATTAAGGAAAGTCTTCTCCCTCTAAAGCTCAATAATTCCACAGTCTCCATATCATTAAAGATTCATACCCAGATTTGTCGTTACCTTAAATATAATCATACTAAAGACCTCCATCAGCCAAAACTGGGAAACCTGCAGCTCAAAATAGATGGCAAACCAATCCTTTCAACATGGTTACCCAGTTTACAGAGTTTGAATATAATCTATTTTGTTAAAAGTGATGGTTTATGGTACTCGATTAAAGAAATTATGGCTAAGTTAGATATTTCCCACAGGTTCACATTTAGGGTTATCCAGCTATGACATTTATTAATACAAACCTTTGGTCAAAAACCCCAGTTAACTCAAGCTTCCTCCTTTTGTAAAGAACTGCTGGAGTTCAGTGGAAGTCCTAAGGCAGTCTCAAATATTTACAATACAATATACCTCTGGAAATTCCTGGACAGCTATGGGCCAACCCAGCTCTGGGAATCTTTCTTTCCAGATCGGAATATAGACTGGCCAAACATCTGGCGAAATTGCCACAAAATGGTCATGCAAGACAGACTTAGACTGATGCAACTGTATATCCTGCATAATGCCTATTACACTCCATGTAAATTAGCAAAACTAAGGTTAACATCTAATTCATCATGTGTTAGATGCCAACAAGATGAGGGGACATTATATCATATCTGTTGGTCTTGTCCCAAAATGTCCCCATTATGGAATACCATAAAACAACTTTCTGACCCTCTCCTTGGCCTAAAGGACCTGTTTACCCCAGACATTTATCTCATGGGTGACTTATCAAGAATTAGAGTCTGCAATCGTAATTACCACATGTCCATTATAGCTATGTCAGTAAAGAAGCTGGTATTACGACATTGGATTGGCCAGTTAGAAATCCCCTATACTGAATAGCTAACTGAACTTTTGGCTAATTTACGCACAGAGAAAGCCATTGCTAACTTAAACAGCACAATGGAAAGGTTAAAAAAATATGGGACCCCCTCTATGCCCTATACTCTTTATAGTATGGACCTTATGTGGTCTCAAGCCAATGCAGATCTACAATCTGTCTTGGAAATTCAGATACAATCACTGTTGTTGCTCTAACAGGGAAGGAAAGGGGGGGAGGGAGAGGGATGGATAGTAAGGAGAGGGGGAAGGGCAGAGTCAGGTATAAACATTGTCTTATGTATCATATGTCTATATATGTGCATCTGCCTTTTGTGTAAACTGGAAAATGATATTAATAAACTTTAAATTGAAAAAAAGGGGTAATGTGAGGAAGTTCTTTTTCATGGAAAGGGTGGTGGATGCATGGAATGGCCTGCCTCAGGATGTGGTGGATATGAATACAGTGCAGGGCTTCAAACAGGCATGGAATAGGCATAAGGGAGCAATACAGATGAGTATGAATTGATAGGCCATTGACAGAGTAACGTCATATGGCACATTCATAAGGTAGAAAAAATGGGCAGACTGGATGGGCCTTGAGGTCCTTATCTCCCATCAACTTCTATGTTTCTATGTTTTTATGTTTCTGTGTTTCATACAAGCCCAGAAATGCAACATGAGAACATTGTGAGAGAAGGGAGACTCAGTTATTGTGGCAGTTATGAAATAGCCAATATAGCAAGTGGTGACTGTGGGGCCACACTGAGAAAATTAATTCCTACTACAGAATGCTGCTGCGAGTCACACTTGCTGCCTCCTGCTGCTGCTGGTTTCTCAACTGTGATTAATCTATAATTTTCATTTGACAATGCTGTCCTGTTTGGCTGTGGTGTAACTTGTATGGCATGGATGGAGTGAGATTTTGGGATGCTGTTGCTTGCTGCCTGCTGCTCTGACTGGTTGCCAAATTGTCAGTTGCCACGACCAGTACTGTTTTGGTTGGTGTTCAGGGATCATCCTTACAGACATACTGCTGCTGCTGCACATGTAAGTATTTCTATGTACAGTGTAAGCCGGTTTGCGCAGACACATCAGTACATGCGAATTATGTCCACAGTAGCCAATGTCCGCAGTTGTCGGCAGACAGCAGCAGAGGGTGCTGTAGCCTTTTTAATGATTGGCAATGTTATATTATTTAGACCACAGCTTACGTATGCTGTCCAGTCAGTATTTTTTACATCAAATTGTGCCATTTCTGCTGTTCACATAGTAGAGAGGGAGGAGGTGGTGGGTAAAACTTCAACTTTATTTTGTTATTTATCTTTTAATGCGAGGTTGTGCGGCTGCTTGTTGCGGGGGTACATTACTGTGCAATGTCACTTTATTTGCTGATTGTGAGTACACTTCTGGTGAAGGGCAATAAAAACATCACATCTTTATTCATTCAGGTTTTTTTAAAAGCTGTCTAGAGTGGTTTGTCGTGTAGTGCTCATTGCATACGGGCGGAAACTCTGTTCAGCACTTGCCATTAGGTTCCAATCAGGCAAAGCATCACTCTCCTTACACAGCTCAATCTTGCAAGGCATTGGGATGCTATGGTGCTTAGACATCCTCCCAGCAGCACAGCACATAGATTAATGATGAAAGAATGAGTGTGTTTACAGGTTAAGCCCTTAAGCACTTCACAGCTTAAGTCAATTGTTAAGCACATTAACAGTTTGTTTAGTATCAGCTGAATCAACCTGATTACTGAAGGTGTTAACAGAGGTGCAAAACTAACTGAGGGAATGCATGTTAACTGCTCTTGCACTGTCCACAGTAGCCAGAAAGCCAGGTCAGCATTAAAAAGTGGACATAACATAGAAAATATAGGAATGGGTTTTGGGTCTCAGTAACTATCCACAGTAATCGAATGTCCACGCTATACGTGTCCACATTAAGTGGCATGGACTGTATTTCATTTTTTTTTCTGTGCAAGAGAGGTGAGGGGGTGGGTTGGTATTGTGGGCTCTTTAGGTCTAATATGTTAGTACTGCTTTTGCATTATTTTCCAGTTGGCTGAGGATAACATCATGATGCCAAGCCAAGAAAGTTTCATCATGCCTGGATTCAGATATTGGAATGCAACACTTTTCTCACCACCGAAGAAAAGTAATTAATTTTTATGTTTGCTTGCATGCATATGCAAGAAACATAATGCCACCATATGACTTTTCGTAGATGTGTCACCCCTATTTCCAATGCCTTGGTCATTTTTGCAGGAGAGGCAGCAGGGCACCAATGAATGTCTGAACTGTCTATGACAGCAGTTCAGATGCAGTGGTGTACAGCTGAAAGAGAAAGACCACTACAATCAGCAGTGGTAACATGTAGGCAATTTGCATACTGCTGTGCCATCAGCAGTATGCAAACTGCCCACACGTGACCACCTTAGCAGTCATTCTCTTTCAGCTGTACACCACTGCATCTCCAAGCATGATGCACCCCCCATTTGTTGTGTGCTGTGGGGGTGCCCAATCCCTCTCAGCATATGCACACTCCCTCCCAAGCATACTGTATGTCCGGTTGGGTGCCCAATCCCCGTAGGCTCCAGTGCCCCCTCAAAAAGCAAACTTCATGTGCCACACTGGGAGCCCACCCCAGCCTGGCAAAAGTCCCATCATCATGTGCTCCTCCACACACTGTATGGCCAACAGGGGTGCCTAATCCCCTTTTGACTCAACTGCCCTCCCCAAACAAACTTCTAGGTGCCATGCTGGGAGCCAACCCCAGCATGGCAAAAGTCCCACGTCGTCTTTTAAAAAAAAAAACCCTGTAACAAAAGAAAATGGCCCCTTGTTGACTCTCTTGCCACCAACCCACACCCACCCTCTGTGCACCTCACCTTCCCACACACCCCTCACCCCATACCGACTTTCAGAGCCTGGCACGACGCTCTTCGGTGGACCGGGAACATGTCTGCACTCTTCAAAGCCGACCGCAAACTGAAGAAATGTTGGTAAGCTGTACAATGGTATAAATAGGGGGGTTTCAACTTTGGTTCATATCTTTGTTATTTTTTCACATTTTTGCACCACATTTTCAACATGGGGTTCTTGGGACCCCATCTCATGAATTCAGTCACTGTCATCTGGTTATTCAGTCCCAAAAGGTGATTTCGAGGTCACTACATGGAACCACCTTTAGGGACTGATTAACAAAAAGACAGTGTCACAGTTTATGAGGTAGCCCCCAAAAACCCTATGTTGAAAATTTGGTGAAAAAATTCCCCAAAATGACTGTTTTATTAGCATGCATTGCACAGTTCCTATGCACACTCATAACTTTGAGAATTTTTAATATTTTCACTCCAGATTTTCAACATTGCCATTTTCCCACACCTCCTTATGAACAGTATAGTTGTCATTGTTCACATCTCATCCAAAATACATTTTTGCACATGTAGCGCACAATGGCGTGGTCGGTATACGAAATCAATGTTTGGGTGAGATTAAGAAAATCACAGTGACAGTGTTCATGAGCAGAGGTCTTAAAATGGCTATGTTGAAAATTTGGTGACAAAAGTCCGTAAAATGACTGTGTTATGAGCGTGTATTGCACAGTTTCCATGCGCCCTTGTAAGTTCACGAATATGTAATATTTTCAGTACAGATTTTCAACATTGACATTTTTCCACACCTTCTTATGAACAGTACAGCTGTCATTTTTCACATCCTGGCCAAAATGTGTTTTCACACTTCTGGTGCAGAATAGCACGGTAGCTGTGGGAAATCAGTGTTCGGGACACATTAAGAAAATCATAGTGACACTGTTCATTAGCGGAGGTCCCAAAATGCCTGTGTTGAAAATCTGCTGTAAAAAATCTCCAAACTAATTACATTACGGGTGTGCATTGTGCAGTTTCTATGCATGCTCGTGCCTTCACCAGTTTTTTTCATATTTTCACTCCAGATTTTCAAATTTGCCATTTTTTACACCTCCTCATGAACAGTACAGCTGTCATTTTTCACATCTTGTTTGAAATTTGTTTTCACACCTGTGGCACCAACTGTGCAAAATCACCTTTCGGCTAACGAACTGATAGTGTCACTGTTCATGTGGTGGGTCACAAAAAGCCCATGTTGAAAACTTGGAGTTAAAATACCAAGAAACATCCAGGGTGTTAGGGTTTTCTACCATAATGCCCTACCCTGTAGGGACTGACAGACGTCGGGGTGTGACTTGGGATTGTTGACAGTAATGCTCATGCCATTCCACCCCCAACCCCACCCCAACCCTGTAGCCAGTGACAGGCATCAAGGTGTGCCTTGGACCCTTTGGTCCCAGAGTTCACCCCATTCTCCTATACTGCACCCATTTCAGCATGCTTCCTTATGGAATCAGGTGAATGTAAAGCCCAAACACCCCAAGGCACACCTCAGCACTTGTCAGTGTCTACAGGGTAGGGTGAGGTGAAATGTCATGAACATCATGGGCGATTACCCAAAGCCACACCCCAATGCCTGTCAATCCCTGCAGGGTGGAGTGGGGTGGAGTTGACATCAGTTCAGTACTTCACTGCCATTCCTATACTGCATCTGTCTAACTCCTGCACTTCCACTGCTAATGCGAGCAAGCACACATTCGGCTTTGACAAATGATTGTTCACTGCTGGGGTTACTGCACTCAGCAAGATGTCTGAGTTTGACAGTAATTGTGTTCTATATACTTTTGTCAACATTCAGGAATTCTGGTGCTGGTGCTTGTGTTATTTCCCCACTCCTGCTGCTGCTGATGATCAGACTTGGGCACTTCTTGTACTTGAGGTAAGTTTTTCTTCATTTTT
Organism: Neoceratodus forsteri; assembly: GCA_016271365.2. NCBI lineage: Eukaryota > Metazoa > Chordata > Ceratodontiformes > Ceratodontidae > Neoceratodus > Neoceratodus forsteri. The sequence continues at coordinate 51,360,384 of CM028137.1, forward strand.
AATGGGTTTGGGGGAAGGGTGTACTTGTAGCCAATCCTCAAAATGTGTTCTTCTTTATATCTTCACTAAAAATACCATCAACAGCTTAATCTGGTTGAAGGTCTTAGACTTCCAATCCTTACCCCCCACCTTCTTACCCCACTCACCCCAAGAGACCTCACTCCCTCCCTCCCCTCTACTTGGCTTACACCTCCCTTAGGCCACCCCATGCATACAGCACTTATCAGCTTGTTCTCCCTCATCACCATATCCCCTTCTCCTATCCCCCTAATAACTTTATACAATATACCTCCTCTGTACCCATGCCAATACTCTCCATACCTCCTCCTTCCTCCCGTTTTCCTTGACAAAGCAAATTTTGGCTGCAAACTACAAGCAACCTGCACTTAGTAACTAGACCTATAGACTAGAGATATTTCTGTTATAAAAGTATTTGTATTTCAGGTTATGCTCCACATTTATCTTGCTTGCAAAATAGCCTTGTCACTTGGCTATTGTATGTTCTCGACTTATGATGTAAATTGTATTGTTTTGTCTGTTCTTTTACTGACTTGGAGCCTTTGTAAAAGAGCCAGTTTGGCTCAAAGGTTGTAATTCTGAAACTGAAATAAATAAATAAAAGGTCAATTTTTTTAACCACGAGTAGCACACTAAGCTGAAAGCTTGTTTACAGGTGCGACCTGGGAGCACAAGAAAGTTAAGTGACTTGCTCAGGGTCACACAGTATGCAAGTGGGGGCTGTGGGATTCAAACCCAGGTCTTCAGGTCTGCAGCTCAGAGCCTTAAACCACTGCACTATACTGCCTCCCAAATGGCATTTATCTGTGCCCTCCTCCCATGGATCCTGCCTGAAAATAGGCAAAATGTGTCTAGTGCACTTACCCGGTCAACAAAAACTAAATAAATAAATAAAATAAATAAATATTATTTACAGGTATATTGTGCTTTTAGGGGAATGAGAATGCCTGATGCTGCTGTGCTTCATGTGCCCCACATGTTCCTCCTTCATGGTGGAAATTTCAGCAGTTTACATTCACCGGGCAAGGTAAATATATACATAAAAATAAATTATATGTACTGTATATATATATTACAGTGGCACGGTAGTGCAACTGTAGTTAGGGTTGAGTACCCCATTTAAGATTAAAGTGTGACATTTTGCAGCTTAATAACTTTGCCACTGTATGACAGATTTGGCTGAAATTAGACAGGCACAGAGTGACATAGATCTCTGGATCTGCCACATTTCGTAATGGTCAGATATACGGTTGCGGAGCTATAAAGTGCAATAGAAAGTTGCATTTATGCTTTTTTGTGCATTCCTTGTTCATGCCTACAGGTCGCATGGTTTGTGGGACTGGCCCAAAAACTTAAGAGAACATGCAGCCAAGGTCTCTGATGTGCCTTTTGAAGATTTCGTGAAAAAATATTAAATGGTTCAAAAGTTATTCAAAAAACAAGTTTCCCATTATAGTCAAGGGGAAAAGTTAACAAAATATTTGACAGTGTCGCAAATGCAGTTTTTAGTCTCTCAAATGACCCCTGTAGTGTTGTGAGTCAGCCATTTTTTTTTCAGTAACTCATCACAGAAATGCTTAGCTTTTAAATGTGGGACCCTCTAGGGACACAATTCTTTTTGTGTTCACATATTCGAGCCCTGAGGATGCTAGTCATGTCTTTTTTTGGGGGGGTTAAACACCCCCGAAACATGTTTTTGAAATTTTTATAAACTGTAGTGTCGCAAAGTAGTGTCGCACCTGCGATTTTTTTTGTGAAAGTGTTGTGATTTGAGATACTACTTTGCGACACTATGCCCAAAATAACAGGAATTCTTTGCCACCCTACTGTAAAAGAACAGTTTGGTCTTTTGGGCTGAAATTTGGAGGGAAGAAAGCCAATATCCCACATATATGCCTTTTTTGTTTTGGTGACAAAATATTACAAGGATGCAAAGTTACAGTACTCCAAAGTTTACAATTTTTCTCATGGACTAACATTACAGCGTCCACCGCGCCTTTCAGGGCCCATATCTTGGAAACACTTCGAGATACGGAATTTTTGTCTGAAAAATGCTTAGCCCCCCCAAATGAGTGCTAAGTACAAAACTAGCCAGGAAAGGCATAAATCATATGAAATTTTAATTTTTTTTCTATGTAGTACGGTTCCTGAGATATAAGCAATTTAGTATTCCAAGTCCTCATTTTCTGCTCTGAGGCCCATTATTATGCATATATTCTTTGTATTCACTGTGTTTCTCAATGCAGCTTTTGGGGAAAAATAGGGTATGTGCTTTTGATACTGTTGCAGTTAGCGTTTCCACTTGCATTTCCGTAACCATTTGCGTTACTGTTCCCGTCTACGCCACCGTGTGAGTTACCCTTTGCGTTTTTGTTTGTGTTACTGTTACCATTTGCATTTCCATTACTGTTTCTGCTTGCATTTCATTTTGCGTCATCATGTGCATAACCATTTGCGTTTGTGTACGTGCTTCTGTTTGTGTTTGTCTTTCCTTTGGCGTCATTGTTGGTGTTACCATTATCATTTGCATTTCCAATTGCAGTACCATGACCACGCGCATTAACATTTGCTTTTCTGTATGTGCTTGCTTTTGCATTTCTGTTTGCATTACTGTTCACTTTGGCGTCATCATTGCTGTTACTGTACCTGTTTGCATTTCCAATTGCATTACCATTACTGTTTGCGTCTTTGTCACCGTTTGCATTTCTGTTGGCCTTAGCGTTTGCATTTTCGGTTGCATTTCCATTGTCAATTGCATTACTGTTTCCTTCTGTGGCACTGTTGCCTTTATCATTTGTATTTTTGCTTGCATTTGTGTTACCATTGACATTTTTCTTACCGTTTGCATTTCCAGTGGTGTTAGCATTTGCTTTACTGTTTTTGTTAACGTTTGCATTTTTGTTGCTGTTAGCATTTGCATTACCATTTGTGTTACCATTTCTGCTTTCATTAACATTTGCACTTGCATTTCTCTTACCGTTTGTGTTATTGTTTACATTTGCGTCACCATGTGCATTACCATTTGCACTTGTGTTTGCGTTACCTTAGCGTTACTATGTGACAAAAAAAATCACATTCCATTCACTATTTATAGTGCTCATTCTCAAAAAGAAGGGAAATTCATTGCAAAAAAATCTGTTTAATGCATAGTTGAGGTTGTTCCACAGTGACAAAAGCGAGGAAATTTGGTGTTAGGGTTGCCACCCCATGCACCCTATGCCCACACCACCCCCACCAACAGGCATCGGGGTGTGCATTGGGGTCATCGGTCCTAACTCTCACCCTATTCTCCTACACTGCACCACCTCAGCTTGTTTACACATGGGATGGGGTGAGAATTAGGGCCGAAGACCACAATGCACACCCCAATGCCTGTTGGTGGGCGTGGTTTGCAAGGGGTAACACCAAATTTACTCGCTTTTGTCACTGTGGATCAACTCTAACTGATGCATTAAACTGATTTTTTTGCCATATATTTATATATATATAACTATATATATATATATATATATATATATATATATATAAAGTTTTATTTAATATAGAGCCTTTCAAGTATCAAGGCGCTGAACAAATAAATAAAATCATCAAATACAATAAATAGCAATAAAATCAAAGAAACTCAGAATAGGCTTTACCCCATAAAAAGGTCTTTAATGCCTGCTTAAAGCACCCCACTGTCTTGCACTCCCATAGCTGATGGGGCAGAGAATTCCAGAGGGTAGGGGGCAACAAACCCGAAGGCACGGGCCCCAGATGACTTTAAACTAACCCTCAGAATCTCCAGCAACCCCTCGTCAGCCAAGTGGCGCTGTCACAGAGGGATGTAGGGAACCAGAAGCTCTTTCATGTAGTCAGAACCCTGTCCGTGTAGGGCTTTGTAAGCCAGTAAACCTACCTTAAAGGTGATCCACCACTGAGCAGGCAGCCAGTGCAGATCTCGAAGCACTGGGGTAATGTGAGATCTCCTAGATACCCCAGTCAACAAACGTGCAGCAGCATTCTGCACTAGCTGCAAGTGGTGGATATCAACCCCAGGAAGCCATAAGTAAAGGGAGTTACAGTAGTCAAGGTGCAAGGTCACAAAGGCGTGGCTCAAAACAGGCAGGTCACTAGAAGGAATGAGATGCTTGATCCTGGCAATGTTCCTAACATGGTAAAAGGCTAGCTTGACAACTGCCACTACCTGATGATGAAGAGTCAGCCCATCGTCAAGCACCACTCCCAGATCATGCACCCATTCAGAGGTAAGGATCTGAGCCCCCCCAGGACTAAACCAGAGGGGAGAGCAGTCCTCAACCCCTCTGTCCTGCACCCCAAATCCACAACCAAAACCTCAGTCTTTCCTGTGTTCAATTTTAAACCACTAGAACTCATCCAGTCTTGGATTTCCATGAGGCAGCTGTTCAGTACCGAGATAGCACTAACCTGGTCGGGGCAAAAGACAGGTAGAGTGGGGTATCATCAGCATAACAGTGAAACCTCAGCCCATAGCATCTTACAATGTCTCTGAGGGGAAGCAAGTACACTGCAAATAACATGGGAGACAGCATGGAGCCCTGAGGTACCCTGCAGGGCAGAGGGAAAGACTCAGAAGAAAATATTCCCCAGACAACTCTCTGAGTTCTACCAGTGATGAAAGATGAAAACCATCTGAGTACTGTCCCCGACAGTCCACAGATGAACCTCTGGTGCTTGAACAGAACCCCATGATCTACAGTGTCAAAAGCTGATGACAAATCAAGGAGTACCAGGATGGAATGGTTTCTCCAATCTCTCGCCATCAGGAGATCATTGAGCACCCGAACCAGAGCAGTCTCAGTACTATGCCTCTTACAGAAACCTGATTGGAGAGGTTCATATAAATTATGGATGGTTAAATGGTTCTCCAGTTGAGCTGCCACAACTTTCTCAATAACCTTTCCCACAAAATGAAGGTTAGCGATAGGTCTGTAGTTCGCTAGATTCTCCGGGTCCAAAGACGCTTTCTTCAGGAGGGGTGTCACCACCGCCTCCATCAGGGAGCTAGAAAACCCACCCGATTCCAAAGAGCACCAGACAATCTGAGCTAAGACTGGGCCAATAATATCACTACAATCCAAAATCAGGAAAGTAGGGCCCAGATCTAAACTACAGCATGTGAGGGGCATCCCCTGGACAATCCTCATAATATCATCGAACTCCAGCAGATCAAAGGTACTCCAGGAAACTCCGGGCTCTGTGACTAAACACAGACCAACAGCATCCCCCATAGAGCGAGTCTGATGAAACTCTAGCCTGATGTCGGCCACCTTATTCGCAAGTAATCGAGCAATCTCATAGCACTCTATTTGTGAAAAAGCTTGATGGAGCTGCAGACAGGCTGGGTTGCACAACCTGTCCACAGTTTGGAAGAGTTGAGCCGGTCGGTTCCGTGCAACAGCAATTTTTCTGGACAGGACTTCTGTCATCTTATGAGAAATCTCTGATTGATAGAGTTTATAATGCTCTAACAAAATAAGATGGTCAGCATCTGAGGCAGACCTCCACCAGCAATGCTCTAGCCTATGCCCCAACCTCCATAATTCCCTCAGAAACCCATCAAACCAAATATATATATATATATATATATATATGTAAGTAAGGGATATACGATGGTGAGCTGTCAGATACATGATATATCTACACAACTGCTGTCTGACCTCAGGTAACCTCACGAGTTGCATAAGCCATTAATGAGGTGACTGAGGTGAAACAGCACAAGTGTAGATATATCATTTATCTGACAAGCTCACCATTGTATATTTCATTTATGCAGTAGGGGTGCTTTCTGTCAGTGTAGGGACATTTGCTTTTGACTCTCTGTCTTTTTTTAATGATCATTTCTGGGACTTTTTTGTTAACTTTCCTAGTGTATGTCCACCTAGTGTAGTGGTTGCTATTAAATGAAACACCACTCATTTTGTAGAAAACTTTGTGCTGAACAAATGGCATATTCACAGTGCCATGCTACCTTTTTCATTTTAAAGTTATTTGCATTTGTTTGTTGAAAAAGTGGATAAAAAATTGAATTTTCTGCTGTTGTTTGCTAATTATAAAAAAAACTAAAAGGTATCAATAAATGAAACACCACTCATTTTGTAGATATTTTTGTGATGAACAACTACTATGCTCACCGTACTATGCTATAATATATTTGGAATGTTGATTACCCTCTGAATTCAGCAAGATTACAAACCTGTAAACCCACTGACGTGACATGTACACCTTACAAACCTATCTCATCTACGTCACATCAGTGGGTTTACAGAAAAGAACATCACCAATAAGCAGCATTCCACAAAGAACGCAATCACTAGTCTCAGCAAATTATTCAAACTGCATTCCAGTCATAGTAGTTTACAGTCATTTATGCCAGTGACTGCGATGTCGGGGTCACAGTTTTTTTCCTTTCCCCACTTAGATACCTTGTTGTTTCTACCGCAAAGCTCCTCTTGTTACTCCAGATGTCTGGGCCAAATGCAGCATGACATCCCACACTTCTCCTGTCATGCATGCCACCTTGACCTTGATGGGTCAACCGGATGTTTTTTTCCAATTTCGTTTTTCCTCGTCTCTCACTAGCTGCGGCCAAATACACTATAAAAGTTAATGTCTAACACATAGGTGATAACTCTTGTTCAATCACCTCTCGTTGTTGCTAGGGCTGTGGTAAACCTCTCAAGCTGTGGTCTCAAGGTTTGCTGTTGCCCTAACAACTCGAGGTGATTACATTGTGGTTATCACTAATGTGTTAGGCAGTATCCTCTATATTGTTTTTCATTTTAAAGTTATTTGAATTTTTTTGTCAAAAAATTTAACAAAAAATTGAATTTTCTGCTGTTTTTTGATAATTATGAATAAATCTATAAGGTATCTATAAATGAAACACCACTCATTTTGTAGATAATTTTGTGTTGAATAACTTTCATGCTCACAGTACCATGCTATTTTTTTTTCATTTTAAAGTTATTTCCATTTGAATATGGTTAGTATTGCTTCTGAGGCTGAACATTCTAAATGAATTCCAGAGAGGTTTGTGACATAGTAACTGTGTGTATAAATAAATTTATACACACAGTTACTCAGATAAATGGATTTATCAACTGTGTTTGTCTCCACACCTATTGCATAAATATATATATATATATATATATATATATATATATATATATATATATCTATCTATCTATCTATCTATCTATCTATCTATCAACTGTTGATCTATATATGTGTGTATGTATATGTGTGTATGTATATATTTCTTTTTTTGTTCTGTGAATAATTTGCTTGCTCACACTGGGTATGCAGAAGGAAAAGTATTTGTCATGTTTCCTGTTGTTCTTCCTGCTTAGGTGATTTTCCTCCTGTGAGTTTTGTCTATGAGATGACTGCATGCAGGCCCTGCAGGAGCTGAGGTGCGTGGAAGATAGAGTGGGTTGCTTGAACCACAATGAGGACACTGGTCTCATTAATGATTAAACAATACATCCAAGGCAGAGATATATACTGTATGTAGAGTAAATGGTTAGAGGAGATGGGGCCAGTATCTATTGACATGTGAGTGAGGTAGCACAGCTAGAGTAATTAGGAATATTTAAAAGGCAAACTGCAGGCAGAAAACACCTCCCTCCTTAGGGATCAGCACTTTTTCTGTACACGTACTATGTTAGTACTTAATGTAATTAAGCATTTTGTGGAATTTGGATGTTGTTAAGCTTTAGCTTTCTTTTTTATTATTTTGTAATTTATGACCCACGTCATTAAAGATGGCTGCCAATGTTCACCATTTTGTAAAATCTCTTCAACTGATGTTACCAGTTGAATGACCATGCTACATTCATACTATACTTGTACCAGGAGGATTCTTCTACATGTCACGGGTAGTATGCAGCACAAAATATTTCATTTCTCGCATGGTGAGCATGGGCATGGCAGTTGTCAGGGCAGGGCAGATATGGTAGCATGTACCACTGCTAGTGGGGCACTTTTACATGCTGCAAGACAACATATTTTACCTTAGGATAGGGTTAGTGGAAAAGAAAAGTAAAATGTATATCTTGATATTTTTGGCACAGGAATATTATTACTGTAGTAATGCAAAATGCTTATGGTTATGGTAGCTTGCCTGCTGCCTTAACAAAGGGTGGGGGACTAAACAACAGTTTAGGGCAAGGGTGATCAAATAAAAGTGATTAACAGGCTAACAGCAGGTAATAATACCACCATCACAAATCCAATGATAAATGTATAATAATAATTTATAACTGTATACTGAGCTGACAGTGGTTGGTGCTGGAAGGGGGGTTCCAACTAGAAACTTGAACCTTGTTCTACTTCCACTGCCACATACTCCAGGAAGCAACCCTCACAGTCTTTAAGACTGGACTTGTCACCAGGTGGAAATCCTCTCAGCTTTGCTGTTTCTTCCACCTTGCTGCTGGCAGAAGGCTTAGCAGAGGTGACATCTTGATTGTCATCATCATCGCTGAGACACAGTTCGTGTGGCAACACCATTGACATCACTGTGTTATACGGAATGTGCCCTTCATTCATTTTGAGGAATGTTAGCATGGACACATTCTTGGGTGATAAATTGGTCCTCTGGTCATGCACAATGGCTCCAGCTGAACTAAACACTAGTTCCACACTGACACTGGATGGTGGGCAGCTCAGGTATATAACAGCAACTGATGTTATTGCTAGCCAGTCAGTCACTTTTTGGCTTCACTACTGCAACGGCTCATCAGTAATGGCAAGGTGTTTTGTATCCCCCATGTAGGCCTCTATTCTGCTTCCCTGACTCTGGCTGCCTCATCTGTCTCCTCCTGTTCTTCCATATCTTCCACTTCCACCTGATAGAGAACATCCCAAATAGGATTGATTGCAGTTTTATGCTGTACCTTGCCCATTTTGTCTGATTAGGTTGTCTGAGAGTGGCTGGTGGTGGTACAAACACCCGTTTTCTGTGCAGTGCATGTCTTATGTGCCTTTTTCATCTCTGCACCAGATACCCTTCTAATGAGGTTCTCGGTCAACTTTTGCAGTCACTGATGCCCTCCTTCAATTATAGAAGGCAGGCCACATTTGAAGCATGGATCAAGCATGGTAGTGATGGCAAATTCATCCAACTGTAAATGCTGGAAATATGTGTATTGCTGTCCAGCACATGTAGCAAGTAATCCATTAGATCACAACTACTAAGATCCCCACTTGCCTCCATCTGGTGTCGAACATTCACCAGTGTCTGCCTCAACACACATATGAGGGGTATGGATTGACATATACAGGCAGTGTCCCCACTCAGTGCCTGTGTAGCATGCTCAGATGGATGAAGAATGTGTATTAGCCCATCCATTTGGTGCCACTGCTCTTTTGTTGGAGCGATGGACACTCCAGCACTGTCCTGGTAGGTGTGCACCATCAGGTATTGGGAAACAGCCTTTTTACTGTTCATACAGCTGGTCAATCATGTACACCTGGTCACAACATCAAGCTCCATATGGTGCTGAGGCAGATGGTTATTGTGCTGCAGCTTACATAGATGGCCAGGGGCCTTTGCAGAATGGGTGAAGAGCACACAGATGTGACAGGCGACAGTCACAGTTTCCTTAATATCTGCATGGTTTAGAAACTGTTGCACAATGAGATTAAGGCAGTGTGCCAGGCAGGACACCCTGAAACAACAACTGTCGCCAATGCGCTTCACTACATTGGAGTCATTATCACTTGCAATAAATCCTGCTGTAAGTGACTGTGTGTGTAGCCACTCATCAATTTCGTCCAGCAGAACATTAAGCATTTTCTCACCCATACAAGAACCAGTAAAACTTTGCATACTCATGGCTGCATGCTGCTGAATTTCAGGGGTGTTGCTACCACCACAAATTTTTTTTTTTTACTGTATCTTTTTTCCCCTGGTCCCCTTCAATCAGCATGCTATTGCAGCCATCCTCCCAGCCCCATACCCAAGATCAGACCACTGTCCCCAACATCCCCCATGGTTTCCCCTCCATGGCAGGGAAGTGAGCAGCTCCCAACTCTACTCACCTCGAACAATATCCAGATTGTCAGGGGAGTGCCATTCAAGTCAGGGCCTGCAGAGGGTGGCTGTTCATCCAGGGTAACTTGGGAGCTTTTTTCCTGTTTCTCCCATGAGAGTGGGGCATGCAATGATGCCAGTGGAGGGGGTGTGCACACGTCCACATGTGCTCCTCCCGGCACCTGCCCCATGCAGCTCCTTCTTGCAGTATCAGTGCTCTAGCCCCCAGCCACCACCAGGGGTCAGAAGTGCACCGACCACTGAAATTCCCCCTTCCCAGAGAGGGAGGGCAGTCTCTTGGATGCTCAATCCCTCTCCACCCCTGTCAACCCCTCATGGCCTGTGCTCTTTGCCGAACATGGTCTCTGGCGTAGCGTGAGGTAAGGCGACCAGTGCCTTAACCCTCAGCTCACTACCACCACAATTTTGTTTCAGGCAAGTTTTTCCAGGCCCAACATCAACTACCAAATGTTAACTGTAACTGTGCCCAGTGTGCCATTATGCATAGATACAAGCTTCCAGCTGTTTGTCCACTAGTCCACATATCCATACTGAGATGGATATATTTGATGCAGAATGCTTCATTGCATGTCTTATGGAATTTGCAACTCTACTGTACAGCTCTTGCATTGCATTCTTAGAGAAAAAGATTCATGATGGAACCTGCTATTTGGGACAGTAACGGGACATCAACCTGTGGAATCCAGCAATGTCCACGAATGAGAATGGCAACAGGTCGATGGCCAGCATTTCAGTGGTGGTAGCATTTAACTTGCGTGCAGCAGCTTGATTGGGGGGTACTATGAGTGCCACTCAAGGATGATCTTCAGTGTGGACTGCATCTTTGGGGCTGTTCGAACAGAATGCAGTACTTGAGGCACCAATGTTGTTCTTTTTAGGGTAACAGTAGACTCTTGGGGGTATGCAGACTACATGAAACCAGTTATTTTGTTTGATTTTGGGTGTGGTGGTGTACTTTTCCAAGTCAAGGGACTGAGAGTGGCACCTCCACTGCTATGCCCACTACTCAAGAGAGCAAAGAATTGCTCATCCTCCTCCTCCACAACCACTGACCCACTCTGCCCTCACTCTTCCTGCTGTATTGAACCACTCTCAGTTACATTTAACTTGCTGAGGGACATCCCAACAACAGCTTGGGCATCCTTCTGGTGTTGCTGTCAGCACAACAAGCGCTTGTTTTTCAGGTGGGCATGTTGGCCACTGGTGCCTATGTAACTTCCCTTTTTTCCCTGAGTAACACATTCTTGACACAGTTGACATATTGCTATTGTCTCATCAACTGGATCAAGCATGTAAAAGTCCCAAACTAGGGACTTTTGACCTCTGGACTTAACATGTTGCTGGGACTGGGAGAGCCGAGAAACAGGCATTGAAGTGTATGCTTTTTTGGATGCTTTCATCACTTCCATAAGACTGCTTGTTTTGAGAGGGGGGTGACTTGACTGCTTGGAAGATGCTGCTGATAGTCTTGGTGACAGCCTGATCCACAGGTTGTGCATGTACATGGCCTACATCACCCCTGACCATTTGAAACTCAGGCTCCCATGAGGCATCATCCCAGTCATCATCATCAGCACCAATCCTCGTCCCCCTCCTAATCCTCCCTATCACTGTCTTCTTGCACGGCTCTTTTTTTCTTTCTCTACAACCATATTCTCAGGGGGCTAACTATCCATATCTCCAGGATTATCAGACTCTGGCTGAACACTGTCACCATCACCAGCTCCTGCAGGAACAGGGACAGTCACACCAACGGACTTATCTTCCTCCTCCTAGACCACTGTTCCTGTGCTGGTGTCCCTTCTTCTCACTACCATCACCTCCCACCAGCATGGATGCAACAGTTCTGGCCATACAAAACTGAGCCACAGCTATGCCAGTACTTTGAATGACTACTTTGCTGGTACCTGCCACACCACCAGAGCTAACAGTGATGGAAGACACTGATGCAGACATACGTGTGCTTTGGAGAAGTGGAACTGAAGTTGTACTCTCCTCAACAGACTTCTTAGCTGCTTCATCCCCCCTGGCATGTTCCCTTGTACTGGACTATCTCTAAGCAGGCATTTCTATATGCTTCTTCAAAGCTTTGCCTTTCTCTGGGAGTATATCAACAAAGGATGTTTTACTAAGTGATTGTGAATAACACCTCTCACACCTGCAGTACTGGCTTCCAAGTCCAAACACAAAAATCAGGAGAGGTAACAGCACTCTGTATAACTAATACCGACCATCTGGAAGTGGTAACCAATTCTAGTAAAAACATAAAGGTAACATTTTTCTTTCACCAAACATGAATTAAATAACACAGGGGAAAAAGGGCACAGGTAACCTACTTTAAATACAGATCAGCTGTGTCTGGACCATTGAAGAACTGTAATGTGTTAGTTCTTACTACTAAATTTTTTTTGTTATATAAGACTGCAGAGGCCACCATGTAACATTGACAAACAAAGGCACTTATGACAATCTGGACAGTCTCAGCAATCTCAGAAACTATTACATTAATATGTCATTTTTTACATTCACTTGCGCGCATGCGCAAGGAACGTCTTGGGAGAATGGGACACTTTGGAGGTGTGCCTCTCCTGACCAATCCCCTGCTCCCTTGAGCAGGCGTGGCGGTCCTGCACCAATCCGCACCGGTGCTGTGTATGACAGCGGTGGTCTTCTCTTCAAAGAAAACCACCACTGTGTGCTTGCACCGCGTCACGGCCCCCCAAAATCTTTGCTGCCACACTGGGAGCCCACCCCAGCATAGGCAAATGTCCCGAGTCGTGAAAGTAAAAAAAAAAACCTGTAAATTGAAAACGGTCCCACGCAGTCTCCCGCCTCCCCACAACCTGCACTCCACCCACTGTGCACCCCTGCCTCCCACACCCCCTCACCCCATACTTACCTCCGGACCTCGCGACAATCTTCGTGGACCGGGAACACGTCTGCACTCTTCAAAGCTGACCGCGAACTGAGGAAATGCCGGTAAGCTGTATAATGGGCTAGATGAGTTTTTTTCAACTTTGTTTGCATATCTCAGGCATTTTTTGGAATTTTTGCACCAAATTTTCAACATGGGTTTTGGGACCCCTTCTCATGAATTCTGTCACTGTCATGGCGTTATTCAGGCCCGAAGGGTGATTTCCCAGTCACTGCGCAAAATCACCTTTCAGGCCTGATTAACGAAATGACAGTGCAAGCGTTCATAACGTGGGCTCTCAAAAAGCCTATTTTGAAAATTTGGTGGAAAAATTCCTAAAAATGACGGTTTTATGAGCGTGCATTGCGCAGTTCCTATGCAGGCTCGTAAGTTCATGAATTTTCAATATTTTCACTCCAGATTTTCAACATTGCCATTTTACCACACCTTCTTATGAGTAGTACAGCTGTCATTTTTCACATCTCACCCAAAACGTGTTTCTGCCCATGTAGTGCATGATGGCGCAGTTGGTGTGTGAAATCAATGTATGGGACACATTAAGAAAATCACAGTGACACTGTACATGAGCAGAGATCTTAAAATGGCTATGTTGAAAATTTGGTGAAAAAATTCTTAAAAATTACTCTTTACGAGCATGCGTTGTACAGTTCCTATCATGACACTTGCAAGTTTGGCGAATTTCAATATTTTCACTCCAGATTTTCAACATTGCCATTTTATGACACCTCCTCATGAGCAGTACAGCTGTCATTTTTCACATCCTGCCCAAAACGTGTTTCCGTCCATGTAGCGCACAATGGCGCAGTCGGTGTGTGAAATCAATGTATGGGACACATTAAGAAAATCACAGTGACACTGTTCATGAGCAGAGGTCTTAAAATGGCTATGTTGAAAATTTGGTGAAAAAATTCCTAAAAATGACTGTTTTAAGAGCGTGCGTTTCGCAGTTCCTAAGCACGCTCGTACGTTTGTGAATTTTCAATATTTTCACTCCAGATTTTCAACATTGACATTTTACCACACCACCTCATGAGCAGTATAGCTGTCATTTTTCACATCCTGCCCAAAATGTGTTTCCGCCCATGTAGCGCACAATGGCGCAGTCGGTGTGCGAACTCAATGTATGGGACACAGTAAGAAAATCACAGTGTCACTGTTCATGAGCAGAGATCTTAAAATGGCTATGTTGAAAATGTGGTGAAAAAATTCCTGAAATAGACTGTTTTGACACGTGCGCTTCTGTAATCTCATGCATTTCAGTAAGTTCGCAAATTTTCAATATTTTCACTCCATATTTTCAACATTGCCATTTTACCACACCTCCTTATGAGATGTATAGCTGTCATTTTTCACATCCTGCCCAAAACGTGTTTCTGCCCATGTAGCGCACAATGGCGCACTCGGTGTGCGAAATCAATGTATGGGACACATTAAGAAAATCACAGTGACACTGTTCATGAGCAGAAATCTTAAAATGGCTATGTTGAAAATTTGGTGAAAAAATTCCTAAAAATGACTGTTTTATGAGCGTGCGTTGCGCAGTTCCTACGCACGCTCGTAAGTTCGTGAATTTTCAATATTTGCACTCCAATGAGTTCCAAATACCTAAACAGCACATAGAAGCAAGCAACATTCAGCATTGACAAATGCTTGTACTTCTTTGTCACTGATTTTTTTAAACCATGCCCAAGTGCCAAATACCACTGCAAATACCTGCAAGCGAACGTTCGGCAATGACAAATGCTTGTTTTAGATTGGGTGGATCAGGTAGTAAACAATGCTGTAACAGGGAAAGGGTAAGCAAATTCAACTGGGACAGGAACACCAGAAGGTAGAGGCAGGCTCCAACAAAACAATACAAGGGAGCAATTCAACAAAGCAGTGGAACTGTATATGAACAGTTGATGTGGTCAACTAAATGTACTTTCAATACAAAACTTTAGAACTGTTGCCATTCACAGTTTACTTGGCACATGTTAACAGCAAGCAGAACTGACCACAAACACCTCCCCCCCAAAAAAGAGATCTGCATGGTCTGTTCAAAACTTTGGAATTCACAACTAAAAGCAGAAGAATGGTATATAACACAGAGTAATAGGCACAGGATTCAGGAAGTCTCCAAAGGCGTAACTTTTCAAGGAAAGTAAAAAAAAACACTTGTCAAGATAGAAGAAAAATAATATAAAATAAATAGAACACCAACAAAAATATAAAGGCTTAAAAGAAATAACAGTAAATCACTCACAATTTGAGAGAAATCTGTTTGTAAAAGTTTAGAAACTAGCCTGCACTGCTTTTACACACCTACCCTCCCCCACTCAACTCCTTCACAGACACAGACAAAACCCCAAACTAATTAAACTATGCATTATTGGGCTGGCCCGGTGGCACTGAGGTTAGGGTGCTGGACACCACACCTCACACCACACAGGCGACCCACATTCTGGAATGAGCATAGGCCACGGGGGGTCAGCAGGGAGGAAAAGGATTGAGTGTCCAGAGGAAGGGGGCTTGGCAGTTGGTGCTAGTCTGGCCCCTAGCAGTGGCTGGGGGCTGGTGCACCAACACCGCAAGATGGGCAGGTCGAGAGCAGCACAGACACTTGATGGCAGTGCACATGGGAGTGTGCATGGTGCCAGCACAGGTGTCATTACAAGAGCCATCCTGGAAACAAGGAACACCAGGAAAATTGCACTACAGAGGATGAAGGAGGAGCTTGTAGGCTTCGCACCCAGCCAGCCATGGCACAGGAACACTTGATCCAGTCTAAGAGGGGAGGGCCCCCCTCAGACCCCACCGGGGGGGTAAGCCCTGGGGCCACTACTGTGCCAGCTGGTGGACACTGGGGTGACAAGGCTGGGGCTCCCCCAGATTACGGGTGCTGTGGGAGCAGGAGTATATATAATTACAAAATAAAAACCCCAAAACTACGCATTATGCAACAATCCACAAAATTAGAAAATGTTCACTAGCAGCACTATGAACAAACTGTATCTTTGGAATCAATGTGCTCTCAAAAACTAGTTTTACATAGGTTCTAAAAGGGTTTATTGACTGTGATGCACCACAACAGACTGATCTCTGACTCAATAGGCACTAGACTGTGCTGGAAACAGTCTGCAAGTGATTTTTGACCTGTATGCCCACAATGCATTGCAAATGTTGCCTTTGGAGCATAATTTCACTGGCAAAATCAAAAGTTTCACCACCAAAATTTTCATCAGTAGGCGAAATTTCAACAGGGATGGGCAAAATTGCCCTTTGTAACCACATTACGCAAAATTTCACAATTATGCAAAATTGAAAACCAAGGCAAAATCAAATTTTGCCAGGGTGAAATATTTCACAAAATTGAGAAATTACACAAATTATTTTGCAGAGCAAGATTTTCACATTTTGCACAGCATTAATGGTGAGAGGTGGACATAATGGACCTAGCGTCCCTTACAACATTAATTTACTATATCACAGTGAAAGGTTAGACATGACAGACCTAGAGTCCCTGACAACCTTAAATTATTATGTTACAGTGAGGGGTTGGACATGATGAACCCACAGTCCTTTACAACATTAAATTATTATGTTGGCGATTCAGGGAGATTGAGACTGTTGGTAGTGCCGAGTGGCTGTATGCTATTCTACTGTGGATTGAGCAGGAGAAGCAGGGACACTGAAAGGTGAGCCCTTTACTTAGAACAGGTATGCCACCATTTCCTGGAAAGCCAATAAAATTTAGTGGTTTCCAGATCAGCTTGTGCCAATGGGATACCAGTGCAAACTCTGAGGTTTCAAGGTCCCTGTTCCCTGAGCAGGAGTCTGTTTGGTGGTGAAGCTGGCCTAGGAGATAGAGACTGTGGGGCAGCTCTGTGGAGGGAAGGTCACCTCAGAAGGAGTGCTGTGCAAATTCTTGGCTGGAGAAGCTGCCATAGTAAATGCCAAAAGTCAGCTCTCCAATGCCACTATATCATTGCCTACTATATCCCAAAACCCAGAGACTCGAAGACACAGAACTCCAAAGCTATTTGTGAACATGTGTGGGCATATTCCTTGAGAAGTGCCATTTCAGTACTCTGTTGATCATTTACATTTTATTATTTTACATTTTATAAGACTATTTGAATGATTTCCTTCCCTGTGGTTTTATTTTTATTTTATTTTTAAAATCATAGCCCAGATGGCTGTCTTGGGTCACGTTAGTGTGGTTATATCAACACCAAACTTTAACTCTCAGAAAGTGTAAGTTTGAAACAGGTGCCTTGTGTTTAATTGCTATACTGCTTTGTTTCACCATCCTGTATAACAATCTCTGTAGATGATTGAATGATTGGAAATAACTTGTGTATTTTCATTTACAAGTGTCCGCTGTAATACTGTAGGTGCATTGGAATAGCACTGAGATTATAGAGATGGTAGGGACTGCAAAGTAAACTGTCTGAGTATCTCTCAGATAAGGTTCCAACAGCAACTAATAATGATAATTACATTCCGTCATTCCATCATTTCTTCATTCCCTTATTCTGAAGGCTGAAAGTACCTTATTTTTTAGCATATCAAATTATTATACAATGGTGTGTGAAAATCCTGTAACCTCATTGGTCAAAACATGTCACATGACCGTGGGTAAATCCTGCATTACCCCCAGCTGAGAAAATGTATTTATAAAACAACATAATTAAATACATTATACACATGGGTCCATTGTATAATCACAATAAGGCACTCTAGGGTGTGAGTTATTGGGGATTTACCCACTTCTTGTGTGGTTAAGTCACTCGGCTGCACCTCATGACACATCACATAAGGCATGGGTAAACCCCCAATAACCCACACCCTGTTGTGCCTTATTGCTTAGTTAATTAACAGTTGCCAATTGTTAAATGCCTACCTCTGCATGATCAGTTAAATAACCTGCATTGTCCATACCGTGACCATAACTTCCTTGTTATGCGCATGCATGCCGTTCTCAAGGGAGTTCTTCCTGCACATCGAGAGTGTTGATTCAAACAGTTATGAAAACACTGCATGCAGCAGATAAGCAACTCAGAGTCACAGGCTCTCCTTTCTTTTGCTTTGGTCATAGCTACATCCAAATTTAAATGTGTATGGAAAGCTAGAACTGCTCAGATTTCACTTGGATTTTTCCCACTTGCCGCATTAGACAACTGAGTTGGTTGGTAGCCTGAAGCCCACAGCAAATGATAAATAGGGGAACACTCAGTCTAAGCCATAAACTGTGGTAGTTTCCAACAAAAAATATCCATTCTCCAAACCAACTTTTTTGGCAGCTGATGGCCAGAAATTTACTCAAGAAAGTCTGCAACATATTATTTACAAACCATTGACTTCTTATCTGTGTCAGCCTTGTCAGCCTTGTCTGCTTTTGGGGCAAGCAAGCAGACATAGTTTTCACAATATCAACACCAGTAAGTGTTACTAAAATTCAGTCTCATTGTACTGTTTGGTTTTATCTTTTATTCTTCATTTTAGTCTCTCCTTATATTATAATATATTAAACCCTTTGGATTATTAGGTAGCTCTGTTTAATACTTTACAGGAAACTTTAAAATCTCCTTCTCTATTATTTACCAAATTGTAACAAATATCAATGGAGTTTGCCCTTTAAGGGGCAAACCAGGTTGTCCTGGTGCACCTCCCCCGTAGTGTTGGGAAGTGGTTTGCTCAGGAGTGAGGGGGAAGGTTGGGGGAGGGACTGGGAAGCCAAGACAATGGACAGGTAGGATGGGGAAGGGCTAAAAGGGGGTACAAGAAGGACTGCACAGAGCTGGTTCAGACACTTTTTGCTGAAGTTTTTGTTATACAGAAATACAGCACATCAGATTGGTTAAATCGATTGGAACAGAGGTTTGTTACACTAGTTCAAAACAGGTAAGAAACCAACATCTATGTTAACCAATTAGGAAGTTTAAAAAAAAAAAAGGACCATGTTTGTTGGAGGGAGCCTGTTTTTTCAGGTGATTTTAAAAAAAATGCTGGTGGTTATTTTTGTGAACTGTGTTTTTAAAATGCTTAAGGGAGCCTGCATAAGCTTGGTTTTAAAGGGCTGAGCTACAACTGATTGAGAAGGTGTCTTAGTTCATAGTAACTGAGGAATACTGGTGCTTACCCGTGTAAAGAAAGTGGTTAAAATGGGCTTGCGCTAGAATTGTGGGTGACATAGTTAAAAAATGCTGGGGGTTACCTTTGTGAACTGTGTTTGTAGGCGCTTAAGAGAGTCTGCGTGAGCATTTTGTAATTACTGAAGAATACTGGCATTTACATGTGTAGAGAAGCGGGAAAAAGGGGCTTGTGCTAGACTTGCTTGAGACCGTGGTTTAGGGATGATGGCAGAGGAATGCTGGAATTTACCTGCGGGAGAAAATTGTGAGAAATAATTGTGAGAGAATAGTTTAATAAGACACTCTAGCTGTGATGAACGGAAAAAGTGGGAAGCTCCATGAAGATAAGGCCTGGTTGTGAAAAGGGCTGCGAGTGGACTGGAGCAACCACGGGAGAGGGGAGAGTCAGTAGAGTACAGAGCAAGGGGCTGGAGGGGCCACGAGGTGTGGAACAGGCCACGTGTGCAGGCCATGGAGGGGAGCCACCTGAACAGTGAATGGGGGAGGTTTTAGGGCTAAAGAGCCAAGCGGACGGCAATACAGAACTGTTCTGAATTGGGACTCAGGAATTTAGCCCTGTTACCTGTTGCCTGTGTGCCTGCACCTGCAAGCTGAGAGGAGGCTTTGCAAACTTGGAAAGGGGTCACATTGGGGGAGCTTGATGCACATAGCATAAAAAGGGACTGAAGATGGTTTGAAAGAATACCTGCAATCTGGGGAAGCGAGAACGGGTGGCTGAGGGGCACGACTGATGCTGAGAACCAGCTGGAGTGGCTTGTGGCCGCAAGCAGAGCGAAGCCACGTGGCATGACATCACACGCCGCGGGAAGGGCCCGAAAAAAGTGAATTGAGCCTCGGGATACCAGGTGGCGTGATGTCACATGCTATGAACAAAGGGGGGGGTGAGGAGCTTTCAGCCAAGCTCCTGAAGTAAGGGCAAGAGAGATCAGTGGGATGCAGATTTTTTAGGGTAAAAGGGGGAGGGATAGCAGCATAAGGTTGGACAGCAGACGCCACCTTACGGTGGGTGCAGTGCAGAGGAGAACTGGGCCTGGGGGCCATGAGGCAGGCCTGGAAACTGCAAAAAAGGCCTGGAGCCTGCAAGAAAATGGTGATTGGGGTGGATGGAGTGGGACCTCCCGGCCACATGGCAGGCCTGAGGTGCAGAGGGGCACTGCATTTTTTCTCGACTAACAGCGGATAAAAAAAAAATGATGAAAATGAAAAGGAGGCATGTGGTACCAAGGCAAAAAAGAAGGGAAGACACCGCTGACATCGATGGGTACAAGGAGGGCGAGACCATCCGGTCACATGGCAGGCCTGATGCCTGCGAAATCCGAGGAAATAAAAAGGGATAGATGGACATGGGGCTTGCAGACAAGTTAATATGCCATTGGCCTATGAGGCAGAAGGCTGGATAAGGGGTGTTTTGTTTTTAGCGCATTGAGGGGGTAGCTATAGGCGAAGGTAGGAATGCCAGGGTGGAGAGGGGTTGCTAAAAGAAAATAAAGAGCCATAGTTTGTGGGCACAGTCAAGGCAAGTGGGGGGGCAAGGCAGGCTGGGGGAATAAAAAAAATGCAAGGTCTTCGCAGGGTCAAAGAGCAACAAGATCAGGTGGCTGAGAGTTGGAATTGGCTGATCAAAGCAAGACTGGAACAATAAGGATAATTATTAATAAAAATGCCTTTCTTTCAGTTTATTCACAGCTTTATATAGGCAAGAAGGCAAGATGGCACCTAAGAAAAACAAGCCCTCAAAGGAAGATGCCGATAAGGCCATCGTAGAACTGGCAGAAAAAGCTAACAAGATGTGGTAATTGGTGGAAGGAGAGGAGCCGGGGAGATCCGGGGAGAAGAGGAAGGAGGGAAAGGGAAAGGGCGGTGGTGGGAAATGACCAGCGGGAGGGATTGGAGCCCCAAGCAGCTGGAACTGCCAGTGGTGGTTCCTCCCCAAGCTGTAAGCCCAGTACCACCACAGCCCTTTGTACTGGAACCGTCAGTACCTCCCCAAGAGCAGGTGGTACCGACACCACACGAACCCAGACTGGATCCCCCGACCACAGGAGTTCCTCTGCAGATGATGCCACAGCCAGTGGTCCAGATGCAGGAATCCAGGCCAAGGTCTGTGGATGATAGCAGACCACAGAGAACTGATGGGCCCACAGGTAATGTATCAAGCACAGTTGGGAGCAGCATTAAGGTATACATAGGCCAGATTATTACATCATTGAGGACAGGGGTGTTAGGGCATATGGACGACACTGGCAGAGATCAGGTCAGATAGAGAAACATCAGGAGAGGTGGAAAAGGCGACAGAGAGCACAGGAAGAGGTACTAGGGAGATAGAAACCCCAAAGATGAGAATAGGGGAGCATGTACCTCTAACAACGAAGGAAAAGATATGGAAAGGGGAGTATGTAGACATT
This sequence comes from Neoceratodus forsteri, assembly GCA_016271365.2. Lineage (NCBI taxonomy): Eukaryota > Metazoa > Chordata > Ceratodontiformes > Ceratodontidae > Neoceratodus > Neoceratodus forsteri. The sequence goes on from CM028137.1 coordinate 51,381,960, forward strand.
TTTGCCCTAATCAGTAGGGAGGCAGTGGCAAAATATGAAGAGACAGAAAGTATCTGGAAGAGTGAGATGGCAGCAGTGGTAGTTTTGCTGGGTAAAAAAGAAGAGGACAAATTCACAAAAGGTAAGACGTGGGATGGGTGGTTTGTGGGTTTCGCCACATACTATAGTACAAGAAAAGAAACCAGAGCTGGGGATCCCTCTCATTACGTACTCGCTGATCATTAGAAGAGCGAAGGCAAAAGGAGGGGTAGGCTGGATATATTATGATGAATTTTTTCGGCAGAGGATGGCAACCTACGGGGATGTGAGGTGGGATAGGAAGCAGTTAGATTTTTGGATGGACTATGTAACCAATCAATCCACACCAGAGGGAGAGACAGGAAAAAGGGGGGAGTACCCCAAAAATGCTGCTGGGGCTATAACAAGGCATTCTGTTCCTGGCCGCAATGTCGGTTTCAACATGCCTGCTCAAAGTGTGAAGGGGCACATCCTGCGAGCAAATGCAGGACTACCTGGGCACAAGGGGCCCATGGGGGAGAGGGGCAGGGTACAGGCCAACAGCCCTTTTGAGAAGGCCATGGCTATAAGGGACAGCCATGGAATAGAGGAACGAGAGGCAGAAGATATGGGGGTACGGGGAATCCAGTTTACTGAACAGTTAGAGAGATGGGAAGGAGCCAGGGGATGGGGGTTAGCGGAACAATTTTAGATGTCAAAAACCCCTATAAAATTAGAGTTGTGGGCAAGATCGTTAAAAGGTTACCCAGATAGAGAGGCAGCAGAAACATTAAAAAGAGGTTTCAAAACTGGTTTCTCCCTGCGCTGCGAAGGGCCAAGATGGGCAAGAGAGGCTAACAGCCTGGGGTCGGTTAAGGGGAAGGAAGAAATTTTGAAGACAAAGATAAAGAAAGAAAAGAGGCGGGGAGAGTAGAAGGATCATACCCCAACCCCCCCATTACCGAATAAGAGGATCTCCCCACTTGGTTTGGTTCCTAAGAAACAAGAAGGGGAATACAGGGTAATTCGCCACCTGCCATTTCCAGAAGGGGACTCAGTGAATGATTTTATAAAGGAAGAACACAGCAGAGTCACTTATGCAACACTGGAAGAGGCGGTGCAGATTATTAGGGCGACACCAGGTGCATGGATGGCCAAGACAGACATAGAATCTGCTTTCCAATTGGTACCAGTTAGGCGGGAAGATTTCCCTTTATAGTCAATGGGAAAAGTTAACAAAAAATTCGACACTTTCGCAAATGTGGATTTTAGTGTCACAAATCGTGCATGTAATGTCGCAAATCCACCATTTTGTTTTCAGTTACTGATAAGAAAAATGCTTGCCGTTTAAAATTGGGACCCTCTAGGGACACAATTCATTTTGTGTTTATCTAGTTGGGCCCTGAGGATGCTAGCCATGTCTTTATTTTGGGGTTAAACACCCCAGAAATATGTTTTTGAAATTTTTGAGGAAAGTAGTGTTGCAAAATAGTGTTGCACTTGTGACTCTTTCATGAATTTTTTTTGCGAAAGTGTCGCAAATCACGACACTAATTTGCAAAACTATGGGCAAAATAACAGGAATTCTTTGCCACCTTGCTGCAAAGTAACGGTTTGGAGTTTGAGGCTGAAATTTGGAGGCAACACAGCCAAAATCCCACTGATGTGCCTTTTGGAGGTTTTGTGAAAATATTTTGCAGGGCAGCAAAGTTACGGCACTCCGAAGTTGACACTTTTTCCCATAGGATAACATTACGGTGTCTGCCGCACCTTTTGGGGCCCGTATCTTGGAAACGGTGTGAGATATGGACTTTTCATCAGAAAAATGCTCAGTGCTATGTGCAAACCTAGCCAGAAAAGTCATGAATCATATGAAATTTTAATTTTTTTTTCTGCATCGTACGGTTCCTGAGATATAAGCAATTTAGTATTTCAAGTGCTCATTTTCTGGTCCGAGGCCCATTATTATACATACATTCTTTGTAGTCACTGTGTTTCTCTATGCAGCCATTGGGGAAAACCAGGGTGTCAGCTCCAGTTACTGTTACACTTAGCGTTTCCACTTGCATTTCCATACCGTTTGCGTTAGCATTCCTGTGTACACCACCATATCCGTTACCCCTTGCGTTTTTGTTTGCGCTTATGTTTGCGTTACTGTTACCATTTGCATCTCCACTACTGTTTGTGTTTGGGTTTGGGTTTACGTCGCCATGTGCATTACCATTTGTGTTTGCGGTCACCCTTCCATTTGCATTTGCATTTCTCTTTCATTTTGCGTCATCGTTGCTGTTACCGTTACCATTTGCATTTCCAATTGCATTACCATTACCTTGTGCATTATTGTTTGCATTTCTGTACACGCTTGCATTTGCATTTCTGTTTCCTTTGGTGTTATTGTTGCTGTTACCATTACCATTTGAGTTTACAATTGCTGTACCGTGACCGTGCGCATTACGGTTTGCGTTTCCATATGTGCTTGCATTTGCATTAGCATTTCTATTTCCTTTGGCATTATTTTTGCTGTTACCATTACCATTTACATTTACAATTGCAGTACCATGACCGTGTGCATTACGGTTTGCATTTCTATATGTGCTTGCATTTGTGTTTCTGTTTCCTTTGCTGTTATTGTTGCTGTTACCATTACCATTTTGTTTCCAATTGTGATACCGTGACCGTGCGCATTATGGTTTGCATTTCCATACACGCTTGCATTTGTGTTTCTGTTTTCTTTGGCGTTATTTTTGCTGATACCATTAACATTTGTGTTTCCAATTGTGGTACTGTGACCGTGCACGTTACTAGCTGCATTTCCGTACGTGCTTGCGTTTCCATCTCCGTTTGCTTCACTGTTCACTTTGGCATCACTTTGCACTTGTGTTTCTATTACCGTTTGCATTACCATTTACGTTCCTGTCACCATGTGCGTTACCATTTGTGCTTGCGTTTGCGTTGCACTTACTGTTACTATGTGACAAAAAAATCACTTGCTCCCACCACCACATTCCATCCACTATTTATAGTCCTCATTCTCAAAAAGATGGGAAATTCATTGCAAAAAACTTAGTTTAGTGCATCAGTTAGGGTTGTTCCACAGTGACAAAAGTGAAGAAATTCAATGTTAGGGTTGACGCCCCATTCACCACACCGCCCCCAAACTGGCATTGGTGTTTGCGTTGGGGTCATTGGTCCTAACTCTCACCCCCATTCTCCTATACTTCACCACCTCTGCTTGTTACACATGGAATGGGATAAGAGTTAGGTCGATGACCACAGTGCACACCTAATGCTGGTTTGGGGGCGGATGGGCTGAAGGAGGTTTCAACCTAACGTGAGCCCTCACTGTCACTGTCATTAATAACAATCGCTTAAACTGGGTTTGCCATGGTATATATATATATGCATAGATCATGGTGTACCAGTAGTGCCAACCATGTTAGATAGAGTACCCCATTTGAGGTTAAAGTGTGAAATTTTGCATCTTAATAACTTTGCCACTGTTTGATGGATGTGCCTGAAATTTGGCAGGATTAGAGTGGTGCCACAGATCTCAGGATCTGCTAGGTTTTGTAACAGTCAGATATACGGTTGTGGAGTTATAAAGTGACATTCCACAGCACATTTACACTTTTTTGCGCATTCTTTGCTCATGCCTACAGGTCACACAGTTTGTGGACCAGTCTGAAAACTTCAGGGAACATGCAGCCTGGGTCCCCAATGTGCCTTTTGAAGAGTTCATGAAAAAATATTAAAGGGTTCAAAAGTTATTAAAAAAACAAGTTTCCCATTATAGTCAAAGGGAAGAGTTAACAAACAGTTGGACAGTGTCGAAAATGCTGTTTTTAGTGTCGCAAATTACCCCTGTAGTGTAGTGAGTCAGACTTTTTTTTTCAGTTACTGGTCACAGAAATGCTTGGCATTTAAAATTGGGACCCTCTAGGGACACAATTATTTTTGTGTTCACCTAGTCGAGCCCTGAGGATGCTAGCCATGTCTTTTTGGGGGGATTAAACACCTCAGAAATATGTTTTTAAATTTTTGTAAAAAGTAGTGCCACAAAGCGTGTCACAGCTAAAACACTTCGTGATTTTTTTGCGAGGTGTCATGATTTCTGACACTACTTTGTGACACTATAACCTCAATAGCAGGAATTCTTTGCCACCTTGCTGCAAAACAACAGTTTGGTCTTTTGGGCTGAGATTTGATGGGAAGAAAGCCAAGATCCCAGAGATGTGCCTTTTGGAGGTTTGGTGACAAAATATTAGAGGGCTGCAAAGTTACGGCACTCCAAAGTTGACACTTTTTCCAATAGAATAACATTACGGCATCTGCCATGCCTTTCAGGGCCCATATCTCAGAAACAGTTCAAGATACGGACTTTTCATCAGAAAAATGCTTCACCCTCCTAGTGGGGGATAAGTTCAAAACTAGCCAGGAAAGTCATAAATTATATGAAATTTTAATTTTTTTTCTACGTCGTACAGTTCCTGAGATATAAGCAATTTAGTATTCCAAGTCCTCATTTTTTGCTCCGAGACCCATTATTATGCATATATTCTTTGTTTTCACTGTGTTTCTCAATGCAGCTTTTGGGAGAAAATAGGGTGTGTGCTTTCGTTACTGTTACAGTTAGTGTTTCCAATTGCATTTCTGTAACTGTTTGCATTACCGTTCCGTCTATGCCACCGTGTGTTACGCTTTCCATTTTCATTTGCGCTTACGTTTGCGTTACTGTTACCATTTGCATTTCCATTACTGGTTTCTTTTTGCATTTCATTTTGCATACCCATGTGCATTACCATTTGCATTTCCGTATGCGCTTCCATTTGTGCTTGCATTTGTCTTTACTTTGGCATCATCGTTGCTGTTACCGTTAGCACTTGCATTTCCAATTGTGGCACCGTGACTGCGTGCATTACCATTTGCGTTTCCGTACGTGGTTGCATTTGCTTTTCCATTTGCATTACTGTTCGCTTTGGCATCATCGTTGCTGTTACTGTAACTGTTTGTATTTCCAATTGCTTTACTGTTACTGTTTGCGTCTTTGCCGCCATTTGTTTTTCTGTTAGCCTTAGCGTTTGCGTTTCTCATTGTGTTTCAATTGTTGATTGCATTACTGTTTTCTTCTGCAGCACCGTTGCCTTTACTGTTTGCATTTCTGTTACTGTTTGCATTTCTGTTGGCATTAGCGTTTCCATAGTGTGTTTGCATTTCTTTTGCTGTTAGCGTTTGCTTTACCATTTGCGTTATCATTTCTGCTTTCATTAACATTTGCACTGGCATTTCTCTTACCATTTGTGTTATCGTTTGCATTTGCATCACCATGTGCATTACCATTTGCACTTGTGTTTGCGTTACCGTTAGCATTACTATGTGACAACAAATCACATGGTGTGAGCGCAGGGCCCATTTACTATTTATAGTGCTCATTCTCACAAAGAAGGGAATTCATGGCAACAAACTCTGTTTAATGCATCAGATAGGGTTGTTCCACAGCAACCAAAGTGAGGAAATTCAGTGTTAGGGCTGCCACCCCCTTGCACCACACCCCCACCCCGCCCCCACCAACAGGCATCAGGGTATGCATTGGGGTCATCGATCCTAACTCTCACCCCATTCTCCTACACTGCACCACCTCAGCTTGTTTACACATGGGATGGGTGAGAGTTAGGGACGATGACCACAGCGCACACCCCAATGCCTGTTGGTGGGTGGGTGAGGTGGGTGCAAGGGATGGCAAACATAACACTCAATTTCTCACTTTGTCAGTGTGGAACAACCCAACTGATGCATTAAACAATTTTTTTTTTGCCATGAATAAATATATATATATATATATATATATATATATATATATATATATATATATATATATATTATAGTGTACGGTTGCACTATATTTAGGGTTATGAAGGCACTTCTATGTTAAAGTCAAAATTTTGTGCGTTAATAACTTTGGACCCATTCAACGGATTTGCCTGAAATGTGGTATGTGTGGTGGGGCATGGTAGCTCACTTGATTTGCCAAATTTCGTTTTGGTGAGACTGACAATCTTTGTTCACCAAAATGCTGAAAAATGCACTTTTCGCCAGTTTTGGAGTCAGTTTTGGGGATTATTCCCATGGCCCTGTGCAGCTGTCCTGTGGTCTGCCAGTCTGTGAGATGGCTCATCTGAAAGAGCTTCAGTGGCCGAATATGCCGCTTTTCATTTGGTGAAAAAATATTAAGGCATTCAAATTTTATGGCACTTTTAAGCTCCCATTATAAGTAAATGGGAACATTTATATGGTTGTTTTGCGAACAAAGAATGGGGTTTGGACCATCTTGTCCCACCTGGTGGTCAAAGAATTTGCAGCCTCGCAGTCAAAAACTCTTTGTCCCCAAGAATTCTTTGATCGTGAGGTCCGCCATCTTGTTTTTTAAGTTCCGTCAGAAAAAATCAAATATCTCGGCTCAGGGGTCACTCCTGAAGTAAAACCTGCATGAGTTTTACTCAGGGGGGCTTCAATCTATCAACCTATGCCTTTGGTTTCACCTAAAATGGTCAAAAAATAGAGTTACAATGCTTTAAATTCTTTGATTGCAACTCGCTAACGATCTTTGTTTGCAGGCCTGCAAATTCTTTGATCGTGAGATTCTTTGATCGCGATCTTGCATGGTGAGGTAAAAATACAATTTTCTCAGCTCAGGGGTGGTCTAGGAACTCAAATGAGAGTAGGTTTTGCTCATGGAGCTTCGTTCTATTGAGGCATGGTGGTGGTTTCATGTAATTCTGCCTAAAACTTGAGTTTCACTATTTTTTATTCTTTGATCATGAGCCTGCAAATTCTTTGATTGAGAGATTCTTTGATCACAATCTTGAATCGTATGGGTACAAAAAGATGGCCCTTTGAAAAATTAAAATTTCTCAGCCCAGGGGTGGCCTAGGAACACAATGAGGGTGAGTTTTGCTCAGGGGGTTTCGTTCTAGCAAGGCATCATGGTGGTTTCATGTAATTCCACCTAAAACTGGAGTTTCACCATTTTTTATTCTTTGATCATGAGCCTGCAAATTCTTTGATCATGAGCCTGCACATTCTTTGATCTCGAGATTCTTTGATCATGATCTTGCATCGTGAGTGGACAACCAGATGGCCCTATGTAAAATTCAAATTTCTCAGCCCAGGGGTGGCTTAGGAACACACATGAGGATGGATTTTGCTCAGGGTCAAAAGGTCAACAGAGGTTCTGCAGTGGTTACTTTAGATACAGAAAAGGCATTTGATTCTGCTGAATGAGCATATTTATATGCCGTCCATCATATGTTTGATTTTGGCTCTAATTTTCTTCACTGGATACAGGTCATTTACTCATCCCCTCATGCCATGGTTCATACTAATGGGAAGGTTTCTCCTGCATTTCACTTAGGATGAGACACCCGACAGAGCTGTCCCTTATCTCCAGCTTTATTTGTATTGGTGATTGAAGCTTTGGCCCAGAAAATCAAAGAGTATCCTACTATATTGTGTCTTTAGGTGGGTCGACAGGTCTACAAGGCTATGCTATCTGATGATCTATTCTTTTTAACTTTTACAGATATTATTACCTCTTTGCGTAGCATTGTTGATTTGCTGAATCACTTCTCTACCCTATCAGGTTTGAAAAATAATTGGGGTAAGACAGAATTGATCCTTATGGATGAATTCTCAGTGCGTTTGCCATTGCCTGTGTCAGGGATGCATTGGTCCTCTCATTCTGTTCTGTACCTGGGTCTCCTTATATCACCTCAACTGACTGGGCATCATTAAATTTACAGCCATTGCTCGCTAAACTAAAAGCGGATGTTGCTCATTGGCAACATTTTTATCTTTCCCTCTGGGGTAATGTACAGGTGATATGGATGATGTTTCTATCCACTGTGTTGTATATTATTCTATATTTACCTCTTAAAATAGAAGATTCCTGGTGGAAGCAATTTGCAGGTTTTCTTTCACAATTTTATTCGAAGGGTAAAAATCATCAACTTTCTGAGCTACGATTAATGGCCCCCCTTTATGAAATAAGGTTTTCGATCTCCTTGGCTTACAGGATATTATATAGTGGCTGGACTGCACCACATCTGGTCATGGTTATACTTTGATAAACTCAGATCTTCAGTGAGATGGCTTAAGCTTGAGTGGGAGTTAGTAGATTCAGCCTCTTTGGAAACTGTACTCTTGCACCCCCCAAGAGCTGTTCAGTTGCTGCCAACCCAGGAATATGTCCTTCATGTCCGGAAAGGTGCTAGGTCTTGTCTAGGTTTAGAGTGGGACATCCCAGTGAGACTTTGGGCTCTATGGCCAAATCCTAGGGTAACTATAGGAGGTACAGTTATTAATTAGCCAGTAGGGTCTGTGGGGATCCAGAGTGTGGGAGACATATTTTCAGAGGATTCTAGATGCCTTAAGTCTTTTGGAGAATTACAGCAACAGTTCTATATACCTGCCTTGCACCATTGGAGATATCTTTAGTGACGGCATTTATTACTAGCAAAGGTGGGAGGTTTCCTTACCCTACCCCCTAGTCTGGGTTGGGGGAAGTTTTTGGTAAAATGGAGGATTTCCTCAGAGGGCTTTTACTCACCCTAAGTTGGGGAAGGTGTATATAGCCTGGTTGGAAAGATTTATGCTGGAGTTACATTGTATCTGGCAGTGGTGGGAATGACTGTTAGGTTATTCCTTTTCAGAAGAAGAATGACAGCAAATTTGGGAGAATGCCTATGGTGTATTTGGGGCATTTGATGCTGCTGAAAACTTTACTTTGGTGGTATCAGGCTCCCTCCACTCTGTATGCTATAGAATTATTCCAGCATCCTCGGTGTTGGTGTTGTGAAGCTGAGAGAGGTGCCATAATTCATATACTTTGGGAATGCCCCAGAATTGCAAGCTGTAGAATATGGTTTTGTCTACTACAGAAGAGGTACTGAGGCTCCAGATTCTTATGGGTGTCTGTTTTTTGGTATTGGGTAACACTCAGATGCCTCTGAGAATTATGGCCTTGCAAAGAGAGTAGTTTATGGCTGCTATCACTAAAACTATGTGCCTCTTATTGCATAAATGGTGTTCAGCAATGCTTCCTACATATGATGAGTGGATTGAGGGAATATTGTGCCTAGCTTCTGTCCCTTGTGTCTCTTCTCTTCTTGCCCCAGCAGTGATAGTGGGTCTTGGTAAGCTTGTTTATCCCGTGTAACATTATATGTTTTGTATACTTTGAAAAAGTAATTGGGATATGGTTGTGAGGATGGGTGCTTTAGTTTACTTATCATTGTAAGTGTTCCCTAGATATGAATGTTGTGGAAGCTGTGATAGTAGTTGTTTACTTCTATGTATTGTATAGATCCATAGTTTTTAGATTGTAATCCAAGGAGTGATCCACTCCAGCCAGTCTGTATTTTATAGGTTTGTTGTTATCGTTTGATTGTTGTTCTTGTCAAATGCTAATAAAGAATTAATTATAAAAATAAAATCTGTGTCACTCCACTGCTCAAAAATGGCTTGGGATTTTGGTCTGAAATTTTTAAGGTAGAAATGCCTTGGGTCACAGATGTGTCTTTTGAAGAATTCGAGACAAAATATTAATCCGATCCAAAGTTTTATCATTTTAAAATTCCCCATTATTTTCAAAGGGAAAAGTTAGATGTGAGCCTCAAAACAGGATTCTGTGTCACAAATGGGAAATCATGTGTCACAAATGTGTAATCCTTAGTTGCATCTGTTTTTTTCTTAGTTAGGCAAACAACGTTGAAAAACAGAAAAAAATACATTTTGTGAAGTAATCAACACATGTGTTCAGTTAATCAGGATCAGTTCTATTGGATTCTGGTGTTAGTATTTTCATAAATCACCTGGAAATGCATTTCTGTAACATGCTGAAATCCTTTTTCCAAATTTGTGAAAAAAGAATCACAAAACGGGATCCTGTTTTGCAATTTGCTAAAAAGGATTTTTCCTTTTTCCCAAATTTCAAAAAAGAGAATATGAACAGGATTCTGTTTCACAATTCCAAACTGTGAACACAAATAAGCTTGAAACAGGATCTTGTTTGAAATTTGTGAAAAAAATATTTTTTATACAGTTGTTTTTTTGCCACTTCACACTAAAGAAATGGTTTCGAATTTTGGTTTGAAATTTTCAGGGTACAATGGGCTTACTCCACAGATGTGACTTTTGCTGGTTTGGTGAAAGAAGATTACTTTGTTCGGGAGTTCTGGAGGTTTAAATCTTCCTTGGTTTCCTTTAGGATAACATTGTAATGTGAGGTGTATGCAGTTGTTTCTTTGTCACTCCACTGTAAAGATATGGCTTCCAGTTTCTTTTGAAATTCTTAGGGTACAAAGGGCTTGCCCTACAGATGTGCCTTTTGTTGTTTTGGTGAAAAATACTCTTTTGGTGTAGAGTTATACAGGTTTCACATTTTCCTGTGATTCCCATGGATAACACTGAAATGTAAGGTCTTTCTTTAGTGCTGTGTAGCACGGGATGAAGGTGGCTAAAGTATCTTTAAAATTATGCATGTATGGGAGCGCATAGCCCAGAGGGCCCTGTTCACCCACAGGCAAATATGGATACTATAGTGGAATGATCACAGCGCAGAGCCCTCTGTGCACTGCACTCCCTCAGAAAAATAAGGATACAGTTGCAATATTTAAAAAAATATAGATAGATACTAGCACAGGGCCCATAAGTCCCTGCATTGCAACACTCAAATATGGATACCATTATGGACGGCTTCCACAGGCAAATAAGAATATGATTATACTATCTCAAAAAGTAAGCTTATTTTTTCAAAAAAACTTTATTAATGCATTAGTTATGGTTCCAGCATCCAAAGTAGGGAAATGTCATATTAGGGTTTCCAACCATAACATCCTACTCCCACCCTGCAAGCAGCAACAGTCATGGCGTGTGCCTTAGGGTTTTCAACCTTAACGCTCACCCTTTTCTCATATGCTGTACCCATCTCAGCTTATTTACTCATGGAACGGGGTAGGAATGAGTTGAGAATTGCAAGGCATGTGGGTTGCTTGGATGTGAATCTCTAACCTGACATTTCCCTGCTTTTGATGTTGGAACCAAAACTAGTGCATTAACAAAGTTTTTTTGCAAAGTATATATATACATATATACATATATTAGGGTGTGTGTGGTAAAGCCACTATAGTTAGGGTTGAGTAGTCTGTTTAATATTAAACTCCAATTTATGCACCTTAATAACTTTGGGGTCCTTTGACACAATAACACAACATTTACCATGTGCAGTCAGGCTGTCAGAGTCTCAAGACACGAAGAGTTTTATGATGGCATCTTGTTCAGTTTCTGAGATACAGAGCACCAAAAACAAACAAAAAACTATATTTAACATTGCATATTTTTTTCTGTCACCTACAGCCAAGACAGTGTTGAATTTTGTCATAACATTTTCAGGACTGAAAGGGCTAGTGCCAAGGGTGTGCCTTTGGATTGATTCCTGAAAAAATATTATGTGGTTCCAGACTTAGAAGGATTTTTGAGTTAACCATCAAATGCAAATGATAAAAAAAAGCTATTGCAGCTGCTTATTTTCATGATTTACTTGCTGGGGGGGAATGATCATGTGGAAAAAAAATTATCATGTTGAAAAAATACCTATCGAGTTGGTTCCTTTTTTTTTTTTTTGGTTTTAAACTGACAAGCACTGAAAATATCTAAGAAAAATCTCTTCTAAAAAAAAAGGCAAAAAACTCCCAGGTCTAGCTAAACGATGCCCATTGGGCTCGATTCTGCTGTTAATTATTTTAAGCAGTTGCTGGAAAAAACATTTCTATGCACCCCAAAATCCAAGGTGCCAAGGTTAATGAGAGGAGCCATTCATCTGCATTTTCTGTATGAGAACATAGGTACTTTTTCAGTTCTGCAGCCACAGCTAGAAGTCGTGCTGCGTGACGAAGCTATAACAGTGAGCTGCCAATCTCCTGTTTTAAACAGCTTACATAGAACATTTTATGCAATGAATTTTATAAGCCACACTATACTATTATGAATTACTGACATCAAAAAGATAGAACAGTAACTTCTATATGAAGACAAAGGAGGCACAATATCAGATATTTTGGCAGGTAGCACCTACAGAATATATAATACTTTCCGATTCCTAATTTTACTGTGTTTGTAATGGCATTTCAGAACATTAATGCAGCATTTATGTGTTTTTTAAATGGGCAACTAGTAAACAGAAAGGCATACATGACACAGTTGTGATCTCAGCATGAGACCAGTGATATTTCCATGACTTCTGTGACCATAGATGGATTCATGCTGGTGGCTAGAGTCAGTTCTGTGATTTGGTATGGGTCATGTTAAGTGTGATGCTGAGTAATCATAATGTTCCCAAAGCCCAAAAGTCCAAATTGTGAGAGTTCATCGTCGATTCAGGTGTTGAAGTTGCCCAGGACTATCAGCCTGGGTGACTCAAAGACTACAATGTATGTTACATTACACACTGAAGAATGTGAATTACAGACATTCCCAAAAAGTGACAAATTTCTTTATACACGATAACACAGGATGTTCAGTGTAAGCTGTTGGATGGAGATGGAGTCACACTGGCAGTGGAAGTAACTCAAGTGGTCCAATGGCTGGTAAGCTCTAATATTAATGATAATGATCATCAGCACTATAGGGATGCGTGAGAATTAGGGAATCTACTAAATAAGTGCTTGATTAAGGAGAAAAAAGATTAATAAAATGATATAACAGGAACATGAAGCTCATGACTATTATATAAAATTTCTTCTTATCTTCTTTAATCACTATCAAAACCACGTTTTTTTGACCTCATAAACCTTAGACATAATTTAACAAATTGATTTTATAGTCCCATCATATACATACTAAGACACCAACTTGCCATTGAAAATCAATGAATCTCAAGCCCTGGATTTAGTGTCAGTTAAATTGCCAAACTGACACAGACACTGGTTAAAAGAACACACTTTATTGCACGGTATGAAAAAAAACATAAAAGAAAAGAACAATTAAAGTGAATACCTGCTCTTTAAGCAGACTGGGGTGCACACCCCTGGTATCACTTCTTTCTACCCCCTTCCCTACAGGTCACCCAACTGCCCTTCCCAATTCTTGCAACATTATTATGAGTGGACCAGGGTGCCCATGCCCAGTACCACTTCTCCTGCCCCCCCTGCTCCTCTCCAGGTTGCCCACCTTTACCAGTAAATACCTGGTGGCAGTGGGGTGCCACCTCCAGTGCCACCAAACAGTAGCCTGACACTGGTGTTTCCAATCCCCAGTGCTGAAATGTTCCCTGCTACTGTCATTCAATGTATTTTTTTAAACCCATAATAACAGGTCTCTCACCAATCTCATCCCTCACTCAAACTAAGGTAAGTGGTTCAAAGTATTTCAATGGGATTTTGAACTTTGATTACTTCCTTGTCAGTTTTGCATATTTTGACCTCGAATTTTCAATATGGCCTTCTTGGGACTCCACTTCATGAGCAATGTTGGTGGAATTATGCAAATCAGGCCCAAAAGGTGATTTTGTGGTCACTTGGTGAAATCACCTTTTGGGCAGCATTTGAAAATTTTCACTGCCCTTGTTCATGAAGTGGTGTCATAAGAAGGCTATGCTGAAAATGTTGGGTCAGACTAAGTAAAAATGTCAAAGTTAGGTGCATACACCTGTCATGCGGAATGACATTTCTTGGCATGGAATCATGTTTTGGTGGGGATTAGAACATTTTCACCTACCAGGTCCATGAGGAGGGGTAATAAGAAGGCAATGCTCAAACCTCCTGTATCTGTACAAATCTGGTAAAATGCCCAGGTTGTGAGTGAACATTGCAGTATTTCAACATTCACTTATAACTCCACTAATTTTTGATATTTTGACTACAAAATGTCAACATATTATTTTTTTCATACCATTTCATAAATGTGACAGGTGTCATTTTTTTAAATCCCGGATGAGATGTGTTTTCACATTCTGGTGCGAAATAACAGTTCAGCCAATATGCTGTTAGTGCTACATGTCATGTTTATAATGGGAATTATAAACTGACTATCTTGAAAATCTGGGGTCTAAATAAAACAAAATACATAATTGCTAAAAAAACTTTGTGTGTAGTACCAGTGTTAACCGCAGTGGGTATGCTTTGTGATCCTATGCCAATGTATTGAGTTTGGGCTCAGTAATTCAGCTGGATGGTGTGAAAGTAGGGTGATGGCACTATTTTGTAACACCCCCCAGCCAGGTAATGAAAGCTGCAGAGTTGTCCGCATGGGCCCATGTACCATATAGTGAAAACAACTGTTCTCTTGGCATAGGACCCTGCACTTCTGCACCAGTAGGTGGCAAAGGGCCCTGTGCATTAGCTGTCAGATGGACTCCTTCCCTGTGCATCTGTATTTGCTGCCACATGGAAGCACAGGGACCCGAGGGACCTGTATTTCTGCAGCCCACCAGACATGCCCATGAATTCTTGACATTAATCACTGTATAGAACTGCATGGCCTGCAGGACTCCTGCATTTTTTAGGCAGTCAGAGTATTCACTTGAGCCTGCGTGAATGAGATTGCATTCCACTATTTAAAAAAAAAAGAAAATAATTTGCAAATACTTTGTTAATGTACCAGTTAGAGTAACTTAATGTAGCAAATGTAGGGAAATGTGGTGTTAGGGTTTCCAACCTTAACTCCCCATCCCCACAATCATCAAAAGGAAAAAGTATTAGAGGTGCCGGGGAGTCGGTGGTTGGAGCACTACCCCTCAGGATCTCCATGGACCTATCGATTGGTGGGTTCCAAAGGGGCCCCATGGTAACTGTTATGGTTCTGGGCTGGCTGCCTAATCAGAATTTCAGGGCTTACCCTCTGATTTCAGAGTGAAGATGATCACTGGGATTTCTTTCCTATTTTTGGCCATGGTTAGACTTTTAATTTTACCTTTTTTTTGTTGGCAGTGAGTGTCAAATAGTTTTCTCCAGACTCTGTCAGTGAGAGTACCTGAAGACTGGAGAACATTGACTTTGAAGATTTGAGTTTATTTTGGGAAAAACCATTAAGGTTATTCTATATCTATCTGCTCAGGGGTGTGAGCTCCTGAGAGGGTTTTTTTTGAGTCCTGTTGGTGGTGAGAGGACCAATGGGATCTGGATAACTGTTTTCTCCCTTAATATTATTAGTTACTGTATTTTTTGCTAACTTTATTTATTTTTATTAATTTGCCTATATAAATTTGAGGTTTTATTTTCTGTATTTTAGTGTAGTATTGCTTTGTTCACCCCCCTGTGGCTGTGAGAGGGATCTGGGGAGGTGAAATATTTGTTGCTAGATTTATTCAATTGTGTTTATTTTTTGGGTTTATTTATTTATTTGGGTTGGGGGGTATTTGTCTGATTTTAAGAAAGATTTTACATATTTAGTTTTCCTTTTATTTTGTTTGTTTAGTAGTATGTTATTGGTTGAGGAGAGGTGTTATTTGGATCATGCAAATGTGTAGGAGGCCTACCCCCATGGTTATGCACTATTCACACTCTGACCTCCACCACTTTTTTCCTTCTCCTCTTCAGTATGCAATTTACCAGTGCAGTAGGGTGCTGGGTATTGTGCGAGGGGAGGAGGGGTGGGGTGTGTGAACAGCAGAGGGTGGATAAGGGGGGCCACCGCATCGGGGTGGTGAAATCCAGAAGACACCCTGGGGTGAAATGGAGCCCAGAATGTGGTCCTCCATGTCTGGTTTCCATACCCAAGGGCATTACCAATTGTGGTAGGCAGATAGATCAGGCACCCGAGAGGTTCATCCAACTCAGGTGGTGTTATGCAATGCCAGATCCATTAAAAACAAGACTGCAATTATTGCAGATCTTGTTGAAACGGTGGACCTGGCCTGCATCCCCGAGACCTGGCTGGACAAGAACTCTGTCCCCATTTTGGAGGCTGTAACTCTATCCGGATACTCGGTGATACACTGCCCGAGATTGGATCACGGGGGAGGTGGGGTTGTGGTCTGTTTTAAGACCGAACTTAACTTCACGAGTGTACCAGTTGAAGGGACTGACTAATTTGAGTGTACCATAGTAGCAGGTGTAGGTTGTCTGATTGTCCTCATCTACCGTCTACCCGGAGATGGGAAGTGATTCCTTCAGGATATTGCGGACTTCGTCATTGACATGACATTTGAGTCACCCAGGCTGATAGTCCTGGGCAACTTCAATGCCTGAATCAACGATGAACTTTCACAATTTGGACAGCACTTCCTCCAGTTAATGACATCTCTGGGCCTAACACAGATTTTTACCACTGCTGCTCATAAACACAGTCGCTCCCTTGACTTGGTCTTCCTCCTGAGGATCAAAGCCTCTGACTTGGGGGTAGCACTAGTTGGGTGGTCTGATCACTACACCGTGGAGTTTAGTTTTAGTGCCCCCCTTCATAGGCCTACCCCTGTGGAGATGGTCAGGTACCATCCTTTATGGGATGTAAGTTCTCAAAGCCTAGCAGTGGTACTTGACCTGTTGTCCCTCCCAGTGGCAAACAATGATCCAGAGACCCTCATGATCGCCTATACCTAGGCCATTTTGGCACACCCTGGATGTCATTGTTCCAGTCTGTGTTCGTTCTCTCTCCCTTTGCCCCTGATCCCCATGGTTTGATGGGACTTTGAGGGAGATGCAGAGACTAGGATGAAGGTTAGAGCATTGCTGGTGGAAATCTGCCCTAGATGCTGACCACCTTTGATTGATGGACCATTATCAAGTCTATCAATTTGCAATCACCGTAAGAAGGCAGAGTTCCTGTCCAGGGAGATTGCGGCATCTCAGAATCAACCAGCTCAGCTGTTTCAAACTGTGGACAGACTGTGCAACCCAGCCTGTCTACAAGTTCAGAAAATTTTTTTGCAAGTAGAGTGTGATGAACTTACTTAATTCTTTGCGTCTAAGGTGGCTGACATCAGGGCAGTACTCCAGCCAGCACACTCTGTGGGTGTTGCTCTGGATCAGCATGATGCCAATGCTCCTCGGTTTTCCTGGAGGACCTTCGACCATCCAGAGTTCATGGATGTCATGTGGATTGTCCAGAGTGTGTGCCCTACGTGCTGTAGTTTGGACCCAGGACCAACTTCCTTGATTTTGAGTTGTATGGATTCTATCAGTCCAGTCATAGCACGGATAGTCTGGTGCTTCTTGGAAACAGGTGAATTTCCTGGATCCCTGAAAGAGGCGGTGGTGACACCACTCTTGAAGAAAGCTTCTTTGATCCCAGACTGCCATGCAAACTGCAGACCAATCTCTAACCTTCCCTTTTCAGAGAAGGTGATTGAGAAAGTAGTGGCCACACAGCGGAGGACCATTTGACCATCCATGACATCTATGAACCCCTCCAGTCCAGATTTCAAAAGAGACATAGTACAGAGACAGTGCTGGTTTGGGTGCTCAATGATCTTCTGATGGCTAGAGACTGGAAGAGCCATTCCATCTTGGTTCTTCTGGATCTCTCATCAGCATTTGACACCATGGATCATGGGGTACTACTGGACCATCTGAGATCCATCTGTGGACTGTTGGGTACAGTCCTTGGATGGTTTACATCATTCCTCATGGGAAGAACTTGGAGAGTAGTGTCTGGGGTTTATTTCTCTGACCCAGTTTCTCTGTCATGTGGGGTATCTCAGGGTTCAGTGCTGTCCTCCATGTTGTTTGCGGTGTATATGCTGCCCCCTCAGATACATTGTAAGATGGTATAGGCTGAGGTGTCAGTGTTATGCTGATGATACCCAGCTCTACCTTTCTTTTGCACCTGACCAGGATGGAGTTCTCTCTGTCTTTAATAGCTGCTAGCAGAAATCCAGGAATGGATGGATTCCAGCTGGTTGAAGTTGAACTCGGAAACAAATGAGGTGATGATTGTGGACCCAGGTTGCCAGATAGTGGGGTTGGGGGTTGGCTCGCCTTCTGGACTAGTTCTCAGGGGCTTATCACTCCCGACCTCTGAGCGGGTGTGAAACCTGGGGGTAATTTTTGATGAAGGGCTGACCCTGCATTTGCAGGTGTCGGCTGTCATCAAATCTTCCTTTTATCATTTCCAGGATTAAGCACCTGGTTCTGTCTGGTGAACCTTCCTACTCTGGTTCATGCCTTTGTGTCCTCATGCTTAGATTATTGCAACTACCTTTACCTAGGGCTACAAGAGGTGGAAATCTGCTGCTTGCAGCTTGTGCAGAACAAGGCATCCCAGCTTTTGACGGGATCATCTCAGACCTGTCATATTTTGCTGATGCTGCGCAGACTGCACTGGCTGCCTGTACAGTGGTGGATCACCTTTAAAGTTAGTCTTCTGACTTTTAAAGCCATACACAGACTGGGACCGGACTACCTGAAAGAACTTCTGGTTCCTTACTGCCCCGGGCAATCGCTTCACTCAGCTGATGAGGGGTTGCTAGAGATTCCAAGGGAGTGTTTGAAAAACTGGTGCAGAACTCAGGGATTTGGCTTGATTGGGGACTGGGGGTCCACCTGGAGGGATGCAGACCTATACTGGCTTGATGGTCTGTATCTGTCCAGGAGGGGAACCAGGATCCTAGTTGATAGGTTTAAATACTTCATTGACAAGCATTTAAACTAGCCAAGGGGGAGGCACTGGAAAGGAGCAGGTAAATCCTAGCCCCTCCCAAAATATCAGGGTACTAAGTGAGGTAGACACCAACATAGAGATGTCGATAGGGAGAAGCTCAGGGATAAATGGAGAAAGTGACAAATGCAATAAGGACAGGGATGGGGCAAAAAGGGGTAAGGCCACCAAGAAATGGAGAGTAATGAGTACTAATGCCCATAGTCTGGGCAACAAGCTCCCTGAACTGGTGGCCTGATGGAAGAGGGATGCCTGGATATTGTAGCAGTCACAGAAACATGGTACACAGAGAACCATGTCTGGGATGTTAACATACCAGGGTACACAACCTACAGAAGAGACAGGGAGGGCAGAAGAGGGGTTGGAGTAGCTCTCTATGTAAGGGAAGGGATAAAAGCAACCGAACAAAAGAGTAAACAGGGAGGAGAGGAGGCACTGTGGGTCACCTTAGAGACTGGAAATGGCACCACAATCCACACAGGGGTTGTATATAGACCCCTATGTCAGGGGGAGGAAAAGGACAAATATATGATAGAAGGCATACTTAGGATGGCAGAGAAAGGGGAGATACTGTTGATGGGGGAATCCGAATATGCCAGATGTTAACTGGAGCACCTTTGCAGCAGCCACATCTGAAAGCAGGGCCATTCTTGATGCCCTTCAGGTGGTATGCCTCAGACAGCTAGTTTTGGAACCTACTCATGAGGGAGCAATCTTAGACCTCGTACTCTCAAATGGGGACAGTGAGAGGATCTCAGATCTAGAAGTGGGTAGCCATTTGGGAACAAGTGACCACCAAACAGTGTGGTTCACGATAAACTCAGCTACAGAGTCAAGCCATACAAAAGTGAGGGTTATGGACTTCAGGAGGGCTGACTTGGCAAGATGGGAGAGTGCCTTAGAAAAGCACTAGCAAACAGGCTAGAAGGAGGGGTGGAGCAACAATGGGGAAATATCAAAACTGCCATCACAGAGGCAACAAGCCTTTGTGTGAAGCAAATAAACAAATCAAAATGAAATAAAAAGCCACTATGGTTCTCAAAAGAAGTGGCGGTGAAGGTTAGGGAGAAAAAGATAGCATTTAGGAAGTATAAGAAAACACAGAAGGAGCAGGACAGAGAACTGTACCAATTAAGGCAGAAGGAAGCAGGGAGGGTAGTCAGAATAGCAAAGGCACAAACAGAGGAAAAGATAGCTAACTCAGTTAAGATGGGGGACAAAACATTTTATAGGTATATCAGGAAGCGTAGAAAGACAAAGGGAGGGATAGTGAGGCTGAATAGAATGGATGGTGGGTGGGCAGAGAGTGACAGTGAAAAAGCAGGGATACTGAATGAATACTTCTGTTCAGTATTCACAAAAGAGGAAGTGGTGGAGGTGCCAAATCCAATTAACAGAAGCACTCTGGAGAGGGGTGTCGATCCCAGTCCTTTCACAGAAGAAAGGGTTCTGAAAGAACTCCTAAAACTGAAGGTGGATAAAGCAATGGGGCCAGATGGAATTCACCCCAGAATTCTAAAAGAATTAAGCAGAGAACTAGTGACACCACTGACTACCCTTTTTAACAAATCATGGGAGGATGGTGTGGTACCTGAGGACTGGAAGAAGGTGGATGTGATTCCCCTTCACAAAAGCGGGACCAAGACAGAGGCAGGAAACTACAGACCTGTCAGTTTGACCTCTGTGGTAGGGAAAGTGATGGAATCACTTCTGAAGGAAAGAATTGTTGAATACCTAGAGGCCAGTGGGGCACAGGACCCAAGGCAGCATGGGTTCACAGCGGGAAGGTCATGTCAGATGAATCTAATTGATTTCTTTGACTGGGTGACCAAAGTAGTAGACCAGGGAGGGCTATGGACATGGCCTACCTACACTTTAGCAAGGGCATTTGACACAGTCCCACACAAAAGATTAGTAGTCAATTAACCAGCCTGGGAGTGGGTCCCAGGGTGGTAGCCTAATAAAATATTGGCTGAACAACAGGACCAGAAGGTAATTGTAAATGGAGTCCACTCTGAAGAAAGGGGGTTACTAGTGGGGTACCGCAGGGGTTCAGTACTGGGTCCTGTCCTTTTAATGTCTTTATAAGTGATATTGCAGAGGGACTGGAAGGAAAAGTATGCCTCTTTGCAGATGACACAAAGATCTGCAACAGGGTTGATACACAAGGAGGCATGGAAAGGATGAGAAGAGACTTGGCAAGGTTGAAGGCATGGTAAGAAGTATGGCAGCTTGGATTCAATGCAAAGAAGTGCAAAGTAATGCACCTGGGAAACAAAAACCCAGGGGAAGATTACACAATGGGGGGAGGTAGTAACAACAACAAAAATGGAAAGGGACCTGGGGGTAATCATATCAGATGACCTTAAGGTTGGCAAGCAATGTGAGAAGGCAGTAGGGAGGGCTGAGGGATACTGGGATGTATAGGGAGAGGTATCACCAGCAGAAAACAGGAAGTTATTATCCCCTGTATAGACAGTTGGTGAGACCCCATCTGGAGTACTGTGTCCAGTTCTGAGACCCCATCTCCACAAGGACATAGACAGGATGGAGGCAGTTCAGAGGAGGGCAACTAAAATGGTGCAGGGTCTGCAAGAGAAGCCATATGAGGAGAGACTAAAGGAGCTTAATATGTATACCCTTGAGGAAAGGGGGCATGATAGAAATGTTTAAGTACCTCAGTGGAATCAACAAAGTCCAAGAGGGTAGCATCTTTCAAAAGAGATGTGCAAAACAAGGGGTACACAATCTGAAGATAGAGGAGGGATGGCTCAGGGGCAATGTGAGGAAGTATTTTTTCACAGAGAGGGTGGTGGACGCATGGAACAGACTTCCTGAGGAGGTTGTGGGGTCTAAAACTGTGGGAGAATTCTAGAATGCATGGGACAGACATAAGCAATTTTTGTGGGGGGTAGGAAGAAATAGGCTGTTGGTTAAATAGGATCTGTGGCTTATCTTCTGGGTATGGGAATGAGCAGACTAGGTGGGCCAAGCGGTCCTTATCTGCCGTCAAAGTCTATGTTTCTATGTTTCTATGTTTCTGGAGCCAGAGCATTTATGTATGCAGCCCCAACCCTTTGGAATTCTCTACCCCGTCGGTTACAGAAGTGCACAACCATGGAAGGATTTACGAAAGCTTTGAAAAGTTTTCTATGGCAACAGGCATTCGGTGATTGATGGAATGTTGGTACTACTGATTTTATATGATGTGTTGTTGATGTTTGATTTGTGATTTTAATTTGTTAAGGTGTCTTGGTATTTGAAAGGCACCCAATAAATAAAGTTTATTATTATTATTATAATTTTGGGTCTCTGGAGTCTTGACGAATAAGTGGTGGGGTCTTCCTTGGGGTTGTCACCCCAATTTCTACCCCATTCCCTGATCAAACAAAGTCACACATGATCCCCTTTCTTCATGACCTTGCATGAAGAAAACTACAACTAACTGTGTTGGCAACATTTGGGGAGAAATACTTCTCTACCTTTCAAGACCATATCACTATGAGGCATTGACTTGGAGCTGTACCTTGTGCTTTGGACTGCAGGCTATGGGCTGGGGTGTGGGTTGAGCATTAGGGTAGACAACCCCAGGAAAGACCCCACCACTGATTTGCCAAAAATCCAGAGACTCAAAACCCTAATGCTTTTTTCTTTTGCTGCTGGGGATGGGGTGGAGGCTGGGAGTTAGGGTTTGAAACCCTAACACCACATTCCTGCACTTTTGTTGTGTTACATTACCATATCAGGAACTTTAAAAAAAATTTATTGCAAAGAATGCATCATGAGAATCTCCACTCAGACTAGTGCTACTATACAGCCATGCAAATAATAAAATATTTTAAAATAAATTAACTATACCCCAACATACAAAAGCAACATTAATAAACATCAAGAAAATACAAAATCACACATGCCCCCACAATGCAAAGCATCATGGGCTGCATATGCAAATCACCACAGAATGTTATGCATTATTAAACATGCAATATAGTCCATATTATACACAAATAATCTTTTCTCCTGGAAAATACCATCAATACTGTGTAGTGTGGGCTGCATCCCATCCTGACCTAATTTACTATGGAAAATGTTAGTATGTCATTGAATTTTGGTTAGATTGGCTTGATTCCAAATTGACATTCTTGACCAAACCATACCTGTGACAGTGGTAGCAGAAAAACTGGATGCCAGTCACAAGCTTCACATTCACTTGCTTTTAATTCATAAATAGAACACTCACAAACACAGTTCAATTATAGCCTGTGATGATAGCAACCATGACTGAGCACATTCAAAAAGGGCAACTCAATCCCAGCGCCTGCACACAGGGCTACTGGGCAGGGAGAGCTACCAGATTGGGGGGTCAGTGAATATAGCAACAGGATGTCGCTATATATACACGAGCATGGGGAGAGAGGGACCATGCCATGTGATGGGTGAAAGAGAAGGGAGGGTCTGTGGGGTGTGGGGTGTAGTGTGGTGGTGGGCTGCCTAGCTGGTTATGTGGCATGGTGGGTTGGTGGCAGGCTAGGATTGTGAGGGTGCCAGATTTGGTTCTGGGGTGCGCTCATTTTTTGCACCAGTCCTGGAATTTCTTTTGTTGCCTTTGCACACACTCCAACATGCACTCCCCTGGAGTTGAGAATCCTTTAGTAGGGGGTGTGGAGGGTACAGCTCCCTCTCATAAAAGAAAAAATCCATGTCTCTGGTGCCCTTTTGCTGTGCACCAGGAGTGTAGATAGCTAAAATTGATTTTTGGTGATGTACACTTGCCATAAAGGCAATCGCCTTTCTGTGATTGCTGTTATCACATGGAACCCAGTTCAACAGTTAGAAGCAGCAACACAGGGGAGGTGTTCCCTAACCAGTTTCACCGAGGCTTCATCAGTCTTTCTTTCTGTGGAGCGTTTTTTGCTGCCATACCTGTAACAGTGCCTGCTATGCCTGTTAAGTTAGAAACACCCAAACTCCTCTTCAGGCAGTTAGGCATGAACACTCCTCAGTGTTCAGATTTGTTTTGCCCAGCGACAGGGACTTGTTCACATGCTTGATATTCTACCATTAAATCTAACAACAGAACAGTGTGGAATTTTGAGACATTAGTAGAGGAACATTAGCCAAACTCAGCAATGTTCAATGAGTGAGGTTTAAAATAATGGGTACATGCATAAATTGAACATTATTAGTGAGAGTCCCAGGGACAGAAGTAGTGGCCACTGAATTCAACTGGCTCTGTGGTTGGACATTGTTGAGTATCATCTTTTGATGCTGGGATGACTGTAAGAAATAAACTCTAGCCAGAGCCAATAGGGCTGTGGTGAGCTTGAAGAAGCTCCAAGCAATGAGCGCCATGAGCACTGCTGAATGCCATCCCACATACACCATGTAAGGAAACCTTCAGCATTGAAAAATGTTTGTTTTTTGCTATCTTTGCACAGCCTCCAGCAGTTTAACTGAGATGAAGACATAATCTCTGATTGTACACTGCAGTCCCTAAACAATTTGATATAATTCATCTTGCTCTGTTCTGTATATTAGAATGTAATCCAGTCTACCCGTTACTGACCAGGGAAATTCTAAGTTGTAAGAGCATCTCTGACAGATGGCAATGCTCACACACAGGGGTGCCAGAAGATTGAAACAGATGGGGGTGCTGAAAATTGGAAGGGCATTTGTTAGGGTAAAAAGGGCATTTTTTACAAACCATTTTTCGATATACACCATAATACAACAGTATAAGATACTGTCAACCACAGAGATTAAGTATTGCCAGTGGCAGCCATTCTAATGTCTTGAGCCATTAATTGTAAATACTGTATAGTTATAAAATCTGCATTTAAGTATGTGAGATAGTTAGAAATATACTGATTATGAATGCAATGCATATTTTGCTAAAAAAATTAAATTGTTGTTCATTAACAAATACTGCTGCTTTAAGTGAACAAACCCCTAAAATAATTTCATGGGAAAAAATATGCAGAAATGGGAAGTACTAGATTTTAAAATGTGTGAAATTATTACCATTCATGCGTTATTCAGACTTAATAACATAAGAAGCATTACCCCACTGAAAACAGGGTGGTTCATCTAGCAAATATGAGCTATGCTTTGAACTTTTACTTTGAGGTGTAAAATTGTCATGGTGTCTCTAGTCCAGTAACGCATAAAGACTTCATGAAAATTAATACAGTAGGATCCTAAATCTTACCAGCAATTGCACAACATGACATTGCTGGAGGGGCATGTTTACATCATTGTACTACTTTTGTTAAAACAAATGTGGCTTCTTTTAGATTCAGACAGAAATACTGTATTTTTCTTACTACGAGGCAGTTTAGCATAGTGGTTAAGAGCCATGATCTACAATGCTAGAGACCTGGGTTTGAATCCCATCAGCTCCCACTTGCATACTGTGTGACCCTGAACAAGTCACATAACTTCCTTTTCCTGCCAGGTTGCACCTAGAACCAAGCTTTGGATTTTTGTGCCTTTCCTGGTTAAACAAGATCCCCCCACTATACTGTACATCAGCTTGTTAAATGAAGTTTGGCTATAAATAAGAGCTCTTGCTTGGACATTCAGGACTTAATGTAATGTAATAGTGTATTGAAGAAAAAAAAGCTTTTTGCAAGAGAAATGCTGCATGAAGTGGGTACATGTCTGAACCAGAAAACAGAAAATGTATATTGTCTATACAACTAGGCAGTATAGGGTTGTGGTTAGAGATGCAGCGAATTTAAAATCCACCTGCGAAGTGAACGTAAAGTGGCCAGTTCGCGTTGGCACTTCGCTATGCAGAGTGCCCCATCGAAAAGGCTCACTTCGCCTTGTTATTATTACTTCACATTGTCATTCCACTTTAAACGCGAAGTAAGGTGGCGTGACAACAATATTGGCAGCACCCCACCCACACAGCCACCAGAATTAATGTGCATCCCCAAAGTGCTACTGTCTTGTGTCCAGAAAACTCAGTGCTGACGAAGTCAAATGAGAGCATAACAAGAAATGCAAAGTATCCCAGAATTAATGGTGCACTCAGTCATGCATGCAGTGGTCACACACAGAGTCACCAGAATTAATGTGCATCTCCAAAATGCTACTGTCTTGTGTCAAGAAAATTCCCCAGTGCTGACTAAGTGAAATGAGAGCATAACAAGAAATGCAGTCTCCCAGAATTAATGGTGCACTGCAAATGCACAGGCAGATTAAGATTGCATTGCGCACTCAAGGGATGCATACGATAAGGCACAACAACACTTAACTAGTGCACACAAGTCACAAATCCAAATCTGGAAAGGAATACATTTTGCCAGTTGGGGGATTAGTGCATGGCAGTAACAATCCACTACCACTAAAGATACCACAAAGCATTATAAAAAATTCATGCAGATGCGGTGGATAGCAGGTTCACACTGCTGCAATTACTCTATGGCACAATAAAAGGTGTCTGATTTAATGGCACACATCGCACACACACTACAAGTAATTAGTAGCAAATTGAAAACCTTTAGTAATATAACCAAATGTATTAAACAGACAAATTGTACACTGCCGCACCACAACAATCAGCAAAGAAATGTCAAGAATTACTGAAAATATTACTGTGTGTACATTAACACAGTTATACAAGAAAAATATAACCAAAACAGAAAGACTGCCTTTTTCTCCCAGTACACCACAAATATGCCCCTCCCCAAAGCACACTTCACAGTACACACTGACTGTTCTAAATTAATATTCAAAATCCACACACCACAATAATCACTTGATGATATGAGCACAGAATGGTTTCCTACAATTGATATAGTAAATTTTGAGCAAAAAAAAAAATACTCAAAAAGGCATTTTAAACAGCTTTTAAAGGTTTTGAATCATAGAGTTCTGAGAGCAAACTGTCTCCAACTACCACTACACACACACTACCCAGGCCAGAACTGAGGCTGTGCAGAACAATCTAGAGCCCATGTAACCTGCAATCCCATGAATCACTGCAGAATTTCATTTGGAGCTCCATTACAAGGTGAAGTAAGGTGAATTACATTGATTGCAATGTACTTCACCTTAAAATTGGTGGAGAAGTGGTTTGGGGAAGGTGGAATAACACAAAGTCATTGGTTTCAATGGACTTCGCGTTCCACATTATGAAGCAAAGTACTCTGCTTCACATTGTGGAGTACTCTGCGGGTTCTGTGTTACTCCGTGAATCACTTTGTGGAGTGAATTGGGGCCACTTCGCCCCCCAGTACTTATAGTACTGTAACTCACATGCTGTACAGGAAGGAGCGCAAATGCCTATGGCTGTACTTCCCCGATGAGCTGCAGCACAAAACTCCCCAACTTAAAAACACGTATTAATGAGTACAATGGTGGGGTGGTGAAGCCTGGAGAGATACTTCAAAACAGGCTTACAATACATTCAAGTAACTAGAAAAAAAATTAATGTGATTCGTGACATGATCGTGAATCGCAATTTGTGACAGCAATTGTGACTGTGATAATGAAGAACATGATTCGGTGTCGATGGTGTGAGATAACTCGTATGAAACTGTATTGGGAACGCGAATGCCTATGGCTGTACTTCCCTGATGAGCAGTAACTTAAAACTCCCAGACTTAAAAACACATATCAATGAGTACAAAGGTGGGGTGGTGAAGCCTGGAGAGATACTACAAAACAGGCTTACAATACATCCAAGTAAGTAGAAAAAAAATTAATGCTGTGATTTGTGACATGATCATGAATCATGATTTGTGACAGCATTTGTGACTGTGATGATGAAGAACGTGATGTGTATCACGAGTGACTCGTGATGATAGTCCTGGCTTAAAAACGCATATTAATGAGTACAGTGTTCATGCAGAACTATGCACCACACCTGTCCAGTACTCTGAAGGGAAGCCAAAGAAACAACTGTGACTTAAGTTACAGATGGAGGTTGGGCCCTAAAGAGATGAAAATGCATAGACAGATTAAGATTGTGCTGTGCACTGAAGAGATGCAGACTCAAAGGTAGAACATCTAACCAGTGCTCACCATCAGAAATTCAAATCTGGAAAAGAATACCTTTGCCGGTTGGGGCAGGCCGAGGGTGGTGGGGTAGTGTACTGCACTGCTGCAGTAACAGTCACTAGTATTAGTACCAGTAAAGATACCACAAAGAAATACATAAATCACACAGCTGTAGTATATAGCATGTTCACATTATTGAAATTATGTGGCACAATAAAAGGTGTCTGATTTGATGACACACATCACACACATACTCACACACACACTAAGTAATGCATAGCAAATTAAAAACGTCAGTAATATAACCACATATTTTAAACAAACTGAAATTATGCACTGCTGCACCACGACAATCAGCAAAAAAAGGGCAAGAATAATTGAAAATATTACTGTGTGTATATTAACACAGTTATACAAGAAAAATATCACCAAAACAGAAAGCACTGTCTTTTTCTTCAAGTTAATCTAACTACACCACAGATACGCCCCTCCCCAAAGCACACTTCCACTGTCTCTCAGTACACAGACTGAATGTTGTACATTAACATTCAAAATCCATACACAAACAATAAACGCTCGATGATATGAGCACATGAGGGTTTCCTATAATCAACGAACTAAAGTTTCAGCAAACAAAATGACTCAAAAAAGGTTTTTTAACAGCTTTTAGAAGGTTTGAATCACAGAGAGCTCTCAGAGCAGATTGTCTCCTACAGCTTCCTACACACACTACCCCAAACTGGGGCTGTGCAGAACAATCTGGAGCCCATGTGACCTGAAATCCCATGAATCACTGCAAAATTTGCCATTGGCGCTTAAAAACAAGGCGAAGTAAGGCGAAGTACATTGTTTTCAATGTACTTCACCTTAAGAATTGGTGAAGTAGTGGTTTGGGAAGGTGGAGTAAGGCAAAGTCATTGTTTCAATGGACTTTCGTTACCCGTTATAACGTGAAGTACTCCGCTTCGCATCGCGGAGCACTCCTCGAATTCACCTTCACGCCGCGATTCACTCCGCAGAGCGAATTGGGGCCACTTAGCCCATCTCTAGTTGTGGTTAAGAGCATTGAGTTGCAAACCTGGAGAGTTAGGTTTGAATCCCATCAGCCTCCTCTTGCATAATGTATGACCCTGAGCAAGTCACTTAACTTCCCTGTGCTCCCAGGTCACACCTGGAAACAAGCTCTGACATAGTGTGCCTTTCCTGGTTAAACAATTTCCCCTTTTCCTTTCCATATATTTGTCGGGGTTATATCAGGAAGCTGGCATGCATGAAAATGATGGCAAAGAAAGTAATATTGGAGGCAGCCACATTTGAATGAAAATAAGTGCATCGGATTGTGTATAACATTAAGTGCTGCCAATATAGTTCTGTTTGTCATTCATGCTGAAAAAATATTAAAGTGATTTCAAGGTCTTATAACGATGATGATTTCCCTGTTTCACAAAAGTATTTTTTACATCTATAACAAAATTAAACCATCAACGGATCTCATTTTCAGTACCAATCATATGGATTTTTAATACAGCAAAAATCATGGTGGAGGTATCAGAAAAACACCATTTCAATAAGTGTATTTATTTATTAATGCACCACTCATGGTTGCATTTGTTGGATTCTGATTCACTCAACTTAAGAAAAAACATATTGCTGCAGGGGAAATCTTTATTTAAAAAGAAACACAGGTTAACAGTTGAGAAAGCAAATGAAAATGAAGACAGTCAACTGTTAACAATGTGCTGTGCTCAAAGGGTTAAGTCTGCCTAAAGTCCTTTTCCTTGTGGTCGTTTGAGACTGTCTTTGTTTAGCTAACCTCTTCCACCAACATTTTAAGCTTGCTTAGAGAAGTGAATGGGGGGCTGAGCAATTTACATTTATGTGTACATCTTTTATATGGCCTTTTTCTTGACTTTATGTGTTTAAAAACAATATTTTGTTTCAAATTAATGGTCAAGATTAGTAATATATGTTCAGTTTTACCATGTTGCTCCATAAAAGAACAGTACTTCCTTTTAAACCCCTCCCTGGACTGCTTTGAAGGCTATTAAGAAGAACTAGCAACTGACTGATTAATTACGGTAATATAACTCTCCTCCAGCCAGCCAACTTCAAAGGTATAACTCAGGATCTGCTGTTAAATTAGGCATGACAAGATATAAACCATGTGTTGGTCTCAGCATAGTAATTTCAGAAAGAAGGGAGCATTTATTTAACTGCCATAGAGATTTTCAGAATGGAAGCATAAACTGAAAACTCCTAAAAGATGTGTTCCATGGAAACACCCTTTTTCAAGCGAAAGCAGGATGGCTGAAGGCTCTGCCTACAGCCATAAAAAGAACAGCTGTTGCAATAGAATGATTGGAGCAGTATTGGTGCATGGTGGTATTAGAGAATGAAGGAATAATGCACTCCAGGGTGTGTGTCATGCTGGGATATCATGCCTCATGTGGTTGGACATGAGGCCACAGGCTGAGTGTGTCCAACACCTCAGAAGTGACCTTATCCCAACACGACGCACACCCTGGAGTGCATTATTCCTATTATACAATGGCTCATTTGTAGAACTAATGAAACATTATTTAAAATTAAACATTTTAAACATATGCTTTTACTTATTTTTTTGTGCGTAGGTACACCTTTTAAAAAAAAGTCTACAGTTTCTTCTTTGTCCACTTGATGGTGCTGCCAGCACATACTGCCTTCTTTCCTACAGGTATTTACTTCCACAAGTCTGTATGCTGGTCCCTTGAGGTCATAATTTAGTATAAGTTATTGTTGTGTTGATAGAAAAGCATAGTAATTAAAAAACGGCTGGGTCATCAGTGATGTTAGAGCTAAGAATGGGACTTCCGAACTGATCAGCAGTTGGAGCCGATATAGCGGTGGTGTTGTGGACACACGATTGCACTACGTAGGAAAGCTGATTATGCTTAAGGCTTTCTTTTACTCTTGCTATTTTTAAAAAAAAGAAGCAGTGATGTTGGGGCCAGACAGGGAGCATGGTTGGCAAAATATTGGAGAGGTGGTGTTCCCCCCGAAAAGTGAACGTGGCTGGTGAGACATTGGAGCAATGGTGGTTTTGCACTCCCCACCCCCCAGTTTATGAGTGCAGTTTTGCACTGCCACCCTGCTGTTCATGTGTTTTTTGCTCCCGGTACAGTGTGCATCTGGTTTTGTAGTGGTACTGGGAGAAGACACTAAAGAAATGTAATTATGTTCCAGCAAGACAGGACAGCATGGTTGGTGAGGTGCTGTGTCTCACGCTCACTGTTTTCAGGCTAAGAGACAAGTGGTGGCTGGTGGTGGGGATTGGTGTGTAGTTTTATGATGGCTTTTTCTGTTCAAAAGCTTTTTTTCTGTTTGGGAGAATACAGTGTGTATGGGGGAGGGATGAGCTGGAAGTTGTTTCACTGGCTGGTGGTTGGAGAAAGTGAGTCGGGGACATTGACGGTGAGTTGGGCTGCTGAGCAGATGTTACTGAAGTGGGCTGCATGGAGTGATATATTAAGAATTGTTGCGGTCATCTCTGTACTGGGACTAGACCCATGATGTTATGCTGGGATAACATCATGGGTCCAGTCCCAGACTGACCAATCAGAGCACAGCATTCTTTCTTGCCATTGTATAATCTAGTACAGAACTCTGGACTCATTATTGCCATAAGTTGTAGAGGCCAGTATGCTGTTGGTTGACTTGGTGTATGCAGAAAGTTCCATTGGGGAAAGTACTAGTGTTGGGCCAGGCTTTAAAAGTCCTTTTGCAAGGCTGGCTACTAGGGTTTGCTTTCCAGTAGGATTATCAGTTTTTCATTAAATCAGTAGAGTGAAGTAGTCTGGATATACCACCATGGTATTAAGACAGGAGTCTTTAACCAGAGCTAGTCTAATTTGAGATAATATATTTTTGTATTTATTTTTTGATATTGTATTACACGTTGTATGTGTTTCCTCTTTGTATTTATTCTTGTACCAACCCCACCTGTTTTTATGTAAGGTGCCCAGAGCCTCCAGAATTGGGCACTGTATAAATAAACATGCATTGTCTTGCCTTTTCCTTTATGCAGTTACCTAAGTAGATAAAAGTTGGATGGTCACCCCTCCCTTGGGCATTGTTGAAATATTGGAGTGGAAGTAAGCCTGGTCCCAGGGATTTAGGTTGTGGAGAAAAGTGCATAGTTACAACTGGTGGTGGTCTGACATGCCTGCCAGGGACTGGAAGAGAAAGTATGTCTCTTTGCAGATGACACAAAGATATGCAACAGGGTTGATATGCAAGATAGGGTGGAAAGGATAAAAAGGGACATGGCAAGGTTGGAGGAATGGTCAAATGTATGGCAGCTTAGATTCAAAGCAAAGAAGTGCAAAGTAATGCACCTGGGAAACAAAAACCCAGGGCAAGACTACACAATGGGGGGTGAGATACTGACAACAACAAAAATGGAAAGGGACCTAGGGGTAGTCATATCAGATGACCTAAAGGTGGGCCAGCAATGTGAGAAGGCAGTGAGGAGGGCTGGGAGGATACTGGGATGCATAGGGAGAAGCATCACCAGTAGAAAACAAGAAGTTGTTGGTCCTCTGTACAGACAGTTTGTAAGACCACATCTGGAGTACTGTGTACAGTTCTGGAGACCCCATCTCCACAAAGACATAGACAGGGTGGAGGCTGTCCAGAGGATGGCAACCAAAATAGTGCAGGGTCTGCACCAGAAGACATATGAAGAAAGACTAAAGGAACTTAAGATGTATAGCCTTGAGGAAAGGAGGGAGAGGGGACATGATAGAAACTTTCAAATACCTCAAGGAATCAACAAAGTCCAAGAGGGTAGCATCTTTCAGAAAAAGAGATGTGCAAGAACAAGGGGCACAAATTGAAGATAGAGGGAGACGGCTCAGGCGTAATATGAGAAGTATTTCTTCACAGAGAGGGTTGTAGATGCATGGAACAGCCCTCCTGAGGAGGTCACAGAGTCAAAAACAGTGGGGGAATTCAAGAATGCATGGGACAGGCATAAGGCAATTCTAGTGGGGGGTAGGAGGAAGTAGGCTGTTGGTTAACTAGGATCTGCAGCTTATCCGTTAGGTAGGGAAATGGGCAGACTAGGTGGGCCAAGCGATCCTTATCTACTGTCAAATTCTATGTTTCTATGGCAGAAGGTAAAGGAGAATTATCATTGTTTCTGAAAAAAAAAGAAAACACAGAAAGGTAATCATATACTGTATATCTTCTTCCTCCGGCCGAGGGAAGGAGCATTAATTACCTTTGTACAGTTTCAGTTGATTGGCATGGTACCACTTGTCTACATTTTTCTTGTGGTCTATTATCTGCACTTTGAAGACAGCAGGGCTCAGTTTGTTGACGATGTCAAAGGAACCCACCCATTTATTGGCAAACTGGTGGGCAGGGGTGGAGAATTTTAGTACCATGACTTGGTCTCCTACCTGCCAATTGACTTCTTTGACATTCTTGTCAAAGTACATTTTGGACTGCTGTTATGCCTGGCCCAAATTCTTGGCAGCAAAAAGGTATGTTTAGACAAGGTTGTCCTTCAGTTGTGTGACATAAGCATCCGCCAACACTTTGTCTGAGGTGGTGATGTTTAGATCAATCCACAGATGTTTTGGTAGTCTCATTTTTCTGACGCTCATCACCTTGAAGGGTGTGCATGTGCAGTGGTTTGCTGCAGCCAAGGTAGCTCTGATTGCCATTAGGAATAAGGGTAACATAGTGTCCAAACTTTACAACATTTTGTTTGCAAATTTAGACAAGATTAGTTTGATCTGTCTGTTGGCTGTCTCTACATGTCCAGATCACTGAGGGTGGTATGCAATATGGAACTTTTGGCTAACTCCCAATAACCCCAAACTTTCTTACCTTAGTTCTCCTGTGAAACTAGTCCCTTTATCAGAGTCAACCTAAAGAGGTAGGCCCCACCTGGTAAATACTTTATCTACCAGGATTTGGGCATTGGCTTTCTCTGTGTTTTCACTACATGGGAAGGTTTCTACCCATTTTGAGAAAAGGTCAGAGATCACAAGTGCATACTTGTTGTTTCTGCTGGTGTTAGGCAAGGGTCCAATGAAATCAGTCTGACTTGCTTTTCTGGGACCTGATTGTCTGCAGATGTAGTTTGCCATTTTTCTTGCTAGGGATAGGGTTGTTTTGAGCATCAGTAATGCAACTGCCCACATAATGTTGGATGTTCATTGTCATACAAGGTCACCAGCCTATGGATTTCAGTCTCTGGAGGATCTTGTCTACTCCTTGGTATCCACTTTTACGGGTGTTGTGGACCTGGTGGATGAATTCTGATCAGAGCTTTTTGGGAATCACCCATAGGTTTTGATCTCTAGACTGGTACAGGACCAACTTCTGGTCCATAGAGAGATTAAGGTTGACAGAATGTCTTTTGAATGGGTTATTTAAAGACATTTCTTCTTCTGTATCCTTTGAGAAGTATTCATATACTAACATACTAACATACTATTTGCCAGCAGATTAGGCCTTACGGTCTATTGAGTCTGCTCGAACTTTAGATCCTTAGTTGGGTGCCAAGACCCTCCCATCCCTTGTGCTCCAGAAACACATATCATCCATTCCCACCCCCCTTGGACAGGCCATCATCTGATACATCCACTTTCTTTGTCTGTCCCATCCTCTCTTGAAGCCCTCCACTGTGGATCTCTGAACTAGCTCACCAGGCAGTGCATTCCAAGGGTCCACCACCCTCTCAGTGAAAAACCTCCTCCTCTTTCCCCCTCACCCTTCCACCTTCCAACTTCAAACCATGCCCTCTGGTGATACCTCCCTGCTTTAGTCTAAAGATCCCCTCCATGTTTACCCTATTTATTCCCTTGAGGTACTTGAAGACCTCAATCATGTCCCCCCTGTCTCTCCTCTCCTCCAGTGAAAACAGGCAGAGCTCATTAAGTCTGTCCTCATACGTCAAATCCCCTAGCCCTCGTATCATCTTTGTTGCCCTCCTCTGTACCCTCTCTAGGAGCTGTATGTCCCTTTTCAAGTGTGGTCTCCAGTACTGTACACAGTACTCAAGGTGTGGTCTAACCAGTCCATTGTACAGCGGCAGAATCACCCTTGCTCCCTAGAGGTGATCCCCTTATGATGCATCCCAACATCCTGTTTGCCTTGCTAGCTGCTCTCCTGCACTGCTCAGAGTTATTCATACATGCATCCACCATGACCCCTAGGTCTTTTTCCCCTATTGAGGCCTCCAGCGCCTCCCCTCTCAGGGTGTACCTGTATTTAGGGTTTCCCCGACCAAGATGCAACACCTTGCACTTGGTGATATTGAAATTTAATTTCCATGTGTGAGCCCAGCTGTCCAGGGTGTCCAGGTCCCCTTGCAGGGCCAACCTCCCCTCTTCTCCCTCAACTACTGCTCCCATCTTGGAGTCATCCATGAAGAGACTCATTTCACATCCTATACCCTCCCTGATGTCCGATATGTATGCATTAAACAGGATTGGACCCAGGATCGAGCCCTGCGGTACCCCACTACCAACCTCTCTAGGGTTTGAGAGCTCCCCACAGACCACTACTCTTTGAGTGCATCCAGCTAGCCAGTTTTCAATCCATCTGACCATCAAAGGGCCTACTCCTAACCCCATCACTTTCTCCACCAGACCATTGTGGGGGACAGAGTCAAACGCCTTGCTGAAGTCCAAGAATAATACATCCACAGGCTTACCCCTGTCCAGTTCTGATGTTACCCATTCATAGAACTCCACAAGGTTGGTTTGACATGATCTACCTGGCACAAACCCATGTTGCCGACTATCCAGACCTCCCACCTCCTCCAAGTACACCCCAACCGTTCCTTTAGTATACTCTCCATTAATTTTCCCACCACCGAGGTCAAGCTGATGGGTCTATAGTT
This sequence comes from Neoceratodus forsteri, assembly GCA_016271365.2. Classification (NCBI taxonomy): domain Eukaryota; kingdom Metazoa; phylum Chordata; order Ceratodontiformes; family Ceratodontidae; genus Neoceratodus; species Neoceratodus forsteri. The sequence goes on from CM028137.1 coordinate 51,417,508, forward strand.
ACCTGGTACTTCCCTCGACCCCCCCTTTATGGATTGGTACCACATGTGCCTCTCGCCAATCCCTAGGTGCCCTCCCTGTCTCAAGTGACCTGCTGAAAAGCTCCGCCAGGGGTGCAGCCAGTATGTCCGCAAATTCCCATAGTACTCTCGGATGAATGCCATCCGGCCCAGGAGATTTGTCTTTCTTTAGGGCCTTGAGGGCTAACCACACCCTATTGGTGGAGATAGCATCATCCATCCCCTCCACCTTACTGGCCTTTTTATCTTTACCCAGATGTGACACCCCGGGGTACCTCTCTCCCCCTCTTGCTCCATTTTTGTTGCTCCCCTGATCCCACTTACTGATGTTTCTATCCCCTTCGTGCCTTGCTTTGTAGATATCCCATCCCCCTTCCTAGTGAACACAGAGGCAAAGTACTCGTTAAATACCTCTGCCTGGTCCCTCGCCTCTTCCACCCAGCCTCCTTCTGATCTCAATCTGCTGAGATGGCCCTTAGTTTTTCTCTGCTCCCAAATGTACCGGAAGAACCCCTTTTCCCCTCCATGTATCCCCTGAGCCAGCCACTGCTCTTTACTGGACTTTGCTCCCCTCACCATAGGGTGACTTTTCTAGATGTAAGCTGGTACATTTCCTTATCCCTATCCCCTCTTGTTGTTTTATATTTTTGTAGGCGCCTTCTTTTCTCTGACTGCTACCTGTACCTCACTGACCACCAGCATGGTTTATGTGACCTTGCTCCTTACGCTTCAACTTAGCGCAGATCCTGACTGCCTCATGAAGTCCCCTGCTTTTATGACCTCCCATCTCCTTCCACACTTGTCATTGAAGTAATCCCCTTCAAGTGATCCTTGAGAATATTTCCCATGCCCATGAAGTCTGCCCTGAAGTCCACTGCCAGTGTTCTAGATCTCACCCTCCCCCATGCTTATTTGAAACCAGACAGTATTGTGGTCGCTCCCAGTCAGGGGTCTTGTACAACCATGTCCCTTACCAGATCCCCATCTGCCAGAACCACATCCAGGACATGCCTCCCTTGTGGGCTCCATCACATGCTGTGTTAAGAACACATCCTGAAGCCATCCAGCAGCCTCTGCTCCTTGGCCACCTTAGAGGACATGGTTCCCCAGTTTGTACCCGGCATATTAAGGTCCCCATCAACACCACTCCTTCCCCTTTTGGTCCACACTGAGCAATTATGCTGTCCAGCAAACCATCCTCTAGAACCTCACTCATCCTGGGGCCTATATCTACACCCAGCTTGACCTTATTTCCTGCTGAGGATCGTAAGGTGACCCATAAGGCCTCCACGTTTCTCTCTGCCTCTTCTACCCTAGCAATTTCTATGTCATCTCTAATGAACATAGCCACTCCACCCCCTCTGCCCTCCTTTCTATCCTTCCTGATCATAGTGTACCCCCGTACGTTTAGGTCCCAGTCATGGTTTTTGTTGGCCTACGTTTCCGTGACCGCCGCCACATCCACCCCCCCTTGAACAGCATGGCCTGGAACTCTGGCAACTTGTTTCCCAAGCTCCTGGCATTTACTAACACCAACCCCCACCCCTTATCCCTGATTCTCTTTGTCGAACCCCACCCAGATTCCTTATACTTCCATCCTCCCTCTGCTCCTCCTGAAACCTCCATCCCCAATCTGTTTCCCCCCTCCCCCCCCTTGGGCGTGAAGGCTACTCCCCTCATCTGGAGGAGAGGGCTTCTGGTCAGCCCCTCCCTTATCCTCTTTTATTTCTGGATCTTTCCTTTGTACTGCAGTTTGATCCAAGGGGACCACATTAGTCCTCTTGTGTGCGGCTACTGTTTGTGGCCCAGTGGGAGGGTTGCATGGACCATACCTCCCCCCCCTTGAGTGCCATATTTTGCTAAGTTATCTGCTCAATCATTGTACTCATGAAGAGGGTTAGACTTGCAGTGGGTCTTAACTTTGTGTATAGACAGCCTGAAAACAAATTGCTCAGCAAGGATGACAATATGCACATGAACAGATCCCTGTATTTAACAGGGGTGCCTTTTGAAGAGGCAAAATCATGGGTCTTCCAGAAAGGAAGAAATTGCATCAACGAATTGCACACCCAGGAAGAATTAAAGAAGATGATGGTGTCCTCTTCCCCATGGCTGTGGATGCTTTTCAAGGCACAAGCAACTGCAGCAAGTTTTGCATACTGGAGGGATTTAATGGTGCTTTTCCTGGACACATCAGAGGTGTCAAATACTGGGTAAAGAACCAGTATCCCCAAGCCTGCAACTTGTTCTCCTTTGTGATAGGAGGAAGATCCATCTGTAAAGATGAGGTGAAATGCATTATCTTTCAGGTTGTGCTCGGTGGCAGGAGGAAAAGGTCTGGTTCTGGCAGGGTGGGTGGCTCTAGGCCACACTTATGGGGATCTCCTTGGTATAGGAGTCCGCGTGCCAATATGGAAAGCATTTTGGTGGGAAGCATAGTGATGTCCTGATCCTGTAGGATGAGAGACCAATTGGTGAATCTGGTGGTATACACATTGCCATCTTTGTTTTATTTAAAGAAATTGTTGGGGGTGTGGTTGGTGTGCAGCACAATAAGGGAAAACCCTATGATGTAGTGGAAGAGTTTGATGGCACAGAAGGTCACCAGGAGATTTCTCTCACACAGGGAATACTTCTGCTATACAAGGGAAAGCATCTGTGAGGCATAGGCAATAGGCCTCAAGGTGCCATTTGCCTTTTGTGCAGGGGCTGTTGACATGCCCATATCAGAGGTGGCAGTTTCCAGATGAAATGGCAGTTCTGGGTTAGGGTTGACCAAAGCTGGGGTGGAGGCCAAAGCCTTCTTCAAGGAAATAACAGCTACTGTGTGTTCTGGTCCACACTGCCAGGGGACATTTTTTTTCAGAAGCTCATACAGAGGTGAGGCCCATTGTGCAAAATTGAAAATGAAGTCCCTGGAATAATTTACCATACCTAGGAAACATCTCAGAGTAGCCACACTGGTAGGTAGTGGCAAGTCCTGAATTCCTTGGACCTTATCAAAGGCAGGGCTCCTGCCCTCAGCAGTGATGCACAGGCCAAGTAAAGAGGCTTCTGGGAGGCACACTTGTACCTTTGCAGGATTGCACTTGAGGCCTGCCCTGTGTAAGAGTGTCAAGAGCTCATTTAGGAGCTCCAGTTGTTTCTCCAGGCCTGTTGTGGCAAAAGAAGGTCATCCACATACTGCAGAGGGCATTGTGTGGTGGAGAAGGCATGTAGGACATTCCTCATGTGAATGTGTAAAAGGGAAGGGCTATTGTGGAATCTATGTGGGAGGCAATTCCACATGTACTGACATCCTTCGAAAGTGAAGGTAAACTTGTATTGGCTCTCAGGGGCCAACGGGAGTAACCAGAAACCATTTGAAATATCTAGTGTACTGAACCACTTGTGTTCAGGTTTAAGAAGTATAGCACATCCTGGCCAGATGCCATGGTGGGCGCACAACTGGGGGTGACTTGGTTAAGTCTTCATTAGTCAATGGTAAGCCTCCAACTATTGTGGGGTTTCTTCAATGGCCAGATGGGAGAGTTGACTGTGTGCACACAGGACCTAATGATCCCTTGTTTCAAAATGGAGTCAATGGTAGCCCTCAAAAAGGGTACAGCCTCTGCTGGAAAAGGTTTGTGTCTCTGGCATGGTAGTTTGTCACCAGTGACTTGTTTGAGAGTGTCCATTCTCCCACAGTCATGTTTGTGTTTGGCAAAGGCATCTTGATATCTTTCCAAAACTGGTCTCAGTTGAGGGAATAACTTGTGGTGCTGGAGCCTGAGGATGATGTCATACTCCACATCATTGGCCTTTAATGCTCTTACCACATGCAAGTCAGAAATGAGGAGCATATGGTACTGGCCTTGTATCTGAAGCAATAGCCTGTTGGCTAACTCAAATATGCAGCCATAGCATGAGAGAAAATCAATTCCCAAGATGCTTTGGTGATGACATAACACCATGAGGTAAAAATGGTATGTCACCTCTGAAGTACTGATGACAATTGGCATTGGTTTGGACCACTACGTTGTAACAATGGTTCCCTCAAAGATCTGGGTAGAAGTGGCCTTCCCCATCAACCAACAGGATAACTGAGGATCATCTTGATGCAGCACTGAAACAGCGGTGCCCATATCTAGAAGTAACTCAAGCTGATAGCTCCCAACCAGTGCTTCAACACATGGTGGTCTGGAATCATCAGTTACCAAGGAAGTAATTATGTGAACTTGTGCCTAACACCATCAGTTTGATTCACGTTGATTCTACTTGGCATCAGAAGAGGAGGGGTCTATCTCTCAAAGCATTTGTACCACTTTGGAGTATGGAGACTTGGACCACCGACTTTCATTGGATTCATCCAATGGAGGAGCGGATGCAATGGCAGTCACAGTTCTAGCTTGGATGGCTTCCATGAGTGACTGGACTTTGGCCTTAAACTCCCTTAGCTGGTTATTTTCCTCCACCAAATCCATATACAAAGGGCCAGACCACTGTCTTTGTCCATTGTTTCCCATTGTATTTTGCTGGTTCAGCCTCTGCTGATACGTTTGTCTGTTCTTGTTCAGTCCTCCTCAGAGTTGGCAGGAGGGCTTGTCCTGTTGGGAATCCTTTGATTTCCCTTCCACCATATATTGGGTGGATGACCTACATAGAAACATAGAAACATAGACTTTGACGGCAGATAAGGACCACTTGGCCCACCCAGTCTGCCCATTTTCCTACCTACTGGATAAGCTGCAGATTCTAGTTAACCAACAGCCTACTTCCTGCCACCCCCCACTACAATTGCCTTGTGTCTGTCCCATGCATGTTTGAATTCCCCCACTGTTTTAGCCCCAACAACCTCCCCAGGAAGGCAGTTCCATGCATCTACCATTCTCTCTGTGAAAAAAGATTTCCTCACATTACCCCTGAGCTGTCCCCCCTCTATCTTTAAATTGTGTCCCCTTGTTCTTACACATCTCTTTTTCTGAAAGATGCTACTGTCCTGGACTTTGTTGATTCCCTTGAGGTACTTGAACGTTTCTATCATGTCCCCGTCCCTCCTTTCATCAAGGGTATACATATTAAGCTCTCTCAGTCTCTCTTCATATGATTTCTGATGCAGACCCTGCACCATTTTAGTTGCCCTCCTCTGGATTGCTTCCATCCTGTCTATGTCCTTGCGCAGATGAGGTCTCCAAAACTGCACACAGTACTCCAGATGGGGTCTCACCAACTGTCTGTACAGAGGGATAACCAGTTCCCTTTTTCGACTTGTGATGCCCCTTCCTATGCATCCCAGTATCCCCCTGGCTCTCCTTACTGACTTCTCACATTGCTTGCCCACCTTTAGATCATCTGATATGACTACCCCCAAGTCCCGTTCCATTTTTGTTGTTGTTAGTACCTCCCCTGCTATTGTGTACTCTTCTCCTAGGTTTTTGTTTCCCAGGTGCATTACTTTGCACTTCTTTGCATTGAATCTAAGTTGCCATATGTCTGACCATTCCTCCAACCTTGCCAAGTCCCTTCTCATCCTTTCTATCCCCCTTGTGTATCAACTCTGTTACAGATCTTTGTATCATCTGCAAAGGCATACCTTTCCCTTCAGACCCTCTGCAATGTCACCTATAAAGATGTTAAAGAGGACTGGACCCAGTACTGAGCCCTGAGGTACTCCACTAGTGACCCCCCTTTCTTCGGAATGTGTTCCACTCACTATTACCTTCTGTGTCCTGTTGTGCAGCCAGTTTGAAACCCAGGCTTTCACCCTGAGACCCACTCCCAAGCCGGCTAACTCGATTATTAATCTTTTGTGCGGGACTGTGTCAAATGCCTTGCTAAAGTCTAGGTAGGCCATATCCACAGCCCCTTCCTGGTCTATTACTTTGGTCACCCAGTCAAAGAAATCTATTAGATTCATCTGACATGACCTTCCTGCTGTAAATCCATGCCGCTTTGGGTCCTGTGCCCCGCTGGCCTCTAGGTACTCAACAATTCTTTCTTTTAGAAGTGATTACATCATTTTCCCTACCACTGAGGTCAAACTTACAGGTCTGTAGTTTCCTGCTTCTACCTTGCTCCCACGTTTGTGAAGGGGAATCACATCTGCTCTCCTCCAGTCCTCAGGTACCACCCCATCCTCTCATGATTTGTTAAAAAGTGTGGTCAGTGGTGTCACTAGGTCCTCCCTTAGTTCTTTTAGGATTCTGGGGTGAATCCCATCAGGCTACATTGCTTTTCCCACCTTGAGTTTTAGGAGTTCTTTCAGGACTCTTTCTTCTGTAAATGGACTGGTGTCAACCCCCCTACCCAGACTGCTTCTATTGTCTGGTTTAGGTAACTCCTCTTCATCTTCTTTCATGAATACTGAGCAAAAGTATTCATTCAGTATCTCTGCCTTTTCACTGTCTCCCTCTGCCAACCTCCCCTCTCCCTTATTTATCTTCACTATTCCTCCCTTAACCTTTCTATGCTCCCTAATGTACCTAGAAAAGGTTTTATCCCCTCTTAACTGACTTGCTATTTTTTCCTCAGTTTGGGCTTTTGTTATTCTGACTGCCTTCCCCACTTCTTTCTGCTTTAATTGATACAGTTCCCTGTCGTGCTCCTTCTGTGATACCTTATACTTTGTGAATGCAGCCTTTTTCTCCTTAATCTTCCCTGTCACCTCTTTTGAGAACCATAGTGGTTTTTTACTCTGCTTTGTTTTCTTTATCTGTTTCACACAAAGGCTTGTTGCCTCTATGATGGCAGTTTTGATTTTTCTCCATTGTTCTTCCACCCCTCCTTTTTGGCCATTTGCTAGTGTATTCCTCAGGTATTCACCCATTTTGCCAAAGTCAGCCCTTTTAAAGTCCAGTATGCTTGTTTTTATATGGCTTGTCTCCATGGTTGTGCTTATTGTGAAGCACACTGTGCAGTGGTCGCTTGTTCCCAGATGCCTACTGACTTCTAAATTTGTGATCCTCTCTCCATTTGAGAGTACCAGGTCTAGTATTTTGCTGCTCTTTTTCTTCGTGGCCACTTTGGCCTTGGTACCTGAGCCCAGGTCCCCTGTGTAAATTTGGTATGCACTTTCAACTTTTTCCATGATCTCATGGAAGCATTCCTGTCTCAGGAATGCTGCTGTTTCTAATTTCTTGTGAAGGGCAGGTTGCAGATTTTTCAAGAACAGGCATTTGTACCGTACTTAATCAATTCCATGTCAGAATGTTCACCGGCCAGCTACATACATGAGCCGCAAGTGTCCTTCATACTGGGCCGGGATCTCTGGCGTGAAGCTTTATGTGATGGGCTAGCATCATGCTGATCATATTAGGCTTGTGTGCCTCCAGGAGGTGCACTGCAGCACCTTTGAATGGGGTTCTGATGTCATGATGTATGCCTTCTGGCAACTTGGCCCACAATGTAGGGTCCACGGTCTGTTTCTACCCCCCTACCCTATGCTCAGCTGATTTCTTACTTTTTCCAAATGGCAACAAAGTTTGTCACTTGGGGCCATATGGACTATTTTGTCCACAATGTTCTTGATGGCTTGTGTGGATGGCAGAGCATTTGAGGGAGGCCCTTGCTGCACTGCGATGGGCTTGATGACCACCTTTGCTGTGGCAGTTTCCACACCCTGAAGGAGGGTCTGTTGCCCCACCTGCTTCTGAAACAGGTCAGAGAATGCTGTTTCATCACTCTGACCTGTGAGTTGGAAACCCCAGCTTTTGAGACTGCCTTCTGTATCAAGCCCTGTATCTCATCCCTGTATTTCTTATTCAAGATGGCTACTGGTGGGGAAGGCCTCAAACCTCTGGCATCATTGGGACCACCATCATGGATCCCTCTGTCACTGCTGTTGTTTCATGGATTCATAGTTTAGGTAACAAGTTTGTAGGCACTAGTCTTTAATGACTTGCCACATATCAGTGGTATTGTGTTACCTTATCTACACCTATGCAATTATCAAGTTCATTTTGAATTGATCCATTGTTCCACTATATGCCACATAAGCAGGAAGTGCATTGCAGGCACTAACCACCCTGTGACTGAACCATTGACTCCTTTTATTGATTCTAACTATTTTGCCCATCAGTTGCATTTCATGCAATCTTGTCATTTTTCTACTTTCATTTGTACTCAATCCCGAGGTTACCCATAAATGTTTGTTTTGAAATGCTTTGTATACATAGCAAAGGTTACTTTGTAGTTTTCATAGAAACATAGAAATATAGAAGTTGACATCAGATAAGGACCGCAAGGCCCTTCCAGTCTGCCTATTTCTTTTTCTACCTTATAAATGTGCCATCGGCCTTTGTTCTGTCAGTGGCCTATCTATTCATACTTATCTGTATTGCTCCCTTATGCCTATCCCATGCCTGTTTGAAGCCCTGCACTGTACTCATAGCCACCACTTCCTGAGGTAGACCATTCCATGCAACCACCACCCTTTCTGTAAAAAAGAATTTCCTCACATTCCCCCTTAATCAGCCTCCCTCTAATCTCATGCTGTGTCCTCTTGTCCTGCTATTATTCTTATATTTAAACATGTTAGACTCTTTTCTATACTGAATTGAATAAAGATCCAATTTATGTAATCTTTCCTTGTATGTCAATGCTTTCAGATTATATATTATGGTAGCACAGTAGTGCTACCATAGTTAGAGTTGAGGAGCCATTTCTGTGTTAAACCCCAAAACTTTGCACCTTAATAACTTTGCAACCGTTTTATGGATTTACCTGCAATTTGGAATACATGATCAAGAACCCTAGGCCTTGGGATCTGCCAAGTTTTGTAGTGGTCGGATATACAGCTGTGGAGTTATTAAGCGTGATCTGTGCACATGTTTACACTTTTTCTGGAATTCTACGGTCACGCCTACAGGTAAATGCGGTTTGCTGACAGTCCAAAATCTTCAGGAACATGCGGCCGGGTCCCCGATGTGCCTTTGAAGATTTCGTGAAAAAATATTAAACGGTTCAAAAGTTATTCAAAACAGTCGATGGGAAAAGTTAACAAAAGTTCAACACTTTCAAAATGCATTTTACTTTCGCAAATGGGCCTGTTACTTTTGCAAATCGGCCATTTTGTTTCAGTTGGTGATCACAAAATGGTTGGCATTTAAATTTGGGACCCTCTAGCAACCTAATTCTTTTTGTATTCACCTAGTCGGACCCTGAGGATGCTTGCCATGTCTTTATTTAGTGGTAAAACACCTCAGAAATATGATTTTCAAATTTCTGGAAAAAGTACTTTCGCAAATTACTTTCATGCTCACGAAAGTGTCGAACTTTTTTGCGAAAGCTTTCGCAAATTGCGACAGTAGTTTTCCATCTGTGGGACAGTGACATTCGATTCTTTGGCACTGCGCTGCAAAAGAACCGTTGGGAGTTTTGGGCTGAAATTTGGAAGGAACAGAGCTGACATCTCACAGATGTGCCTTTCAGTGTTGTATTGAAAAATATTACATGGTGGCAAAGTTACGGCACTCCAAAGTTGACGGTTTTTCCCATAGGATAACATTACGGCACCCGACACATTACAGAAATCCTTTGGCACCCTGCTGCAAAATAACGGTTTGGTCTTTTTTCCTGAAATTTGGAGGAAAGACAGCCAACAGCCCACAGATGTGCCTTTCAGTAGTTTGGTGAAAAAATATCACACGGCGGCAAAGTTACGGCACTCCAAAGTTGACATTTTTTCCCATAGGATAACATTACGGCACCCGACGCATTGCAGAAATCCTTTGGATCCCTGCTGCAAAATAACGTTTTGGTCTTTTTTCCTGAAATTTGAGGGAAGACAGCCAACAGCCCACAGATGTGCCTTTCAGTGGTTTGGTGAAAAACATTACAGGAGGTAAAGTTATGGTGCTCAAACTTTCTTTTTCCCATAGGATAACATTACGGCGTCGCTGTATGTTTGTGGGCGCCCGATCTCGAAACGAGATACTGGACTTTCGTTAAAATCTTGATTCAAATTAGCCAGGACAGTTGTAAATAATATGACTTTTAAATTTTTTTTCTACGTCGTACGGTTCCTGAGATATAATGTATTTAGTATTCCAAGATCTCATCTTCTGCGCCGATACTCATTATTATGCATACATTATTTGTACTCACTGTCTTTCTCTATGCAGGTTTTGGGGAAAACCAGCCTGTGCACTTACATTAGTATTACTGTTGCCCTGTCCGCTTTCGGTTCCGTACCCATTTCACTTACCGTTGTCGTCTTTGCCACCATGTGCGTTATCCTTTGCATTTTCATTTGCGCTTGCGTTTCTGTTATTTTTTTGCCATTTCTGTCTACAGTACTGTTTATCTTTCTGTTTCACTTTACATCACCATTCCCATTGACATTTCTGTTTGCAGGCACCACGTTACTATGTGACAACACATCACATGGCAGACCATTCCCGTCTACGCCACCATGTGCGTTATCTTTTCTGTTCTCATTCGCGCTTGTGCCACCATGTGCACCACTGTTAGCATTTCTGTTTGCGTTACTGTCCCTGTTAGTATGCCACAAGACATCATGTGGTGGGAGCGGAGGGCCCTGTGCTCCCGCCGCTGCATTACATTCACTATTTCTCGTTATCATTCTCAAAAAGAAGGGAAATTAGAGGCAAAAAAATCCATTTAATGCATTAGTTAGGGTTGTTCCACAGCGACAAAAGTGAGAAAATTCGTTGTTAGGGTTGAAAACCCCTTACCCACCCACCCCCAACCGGCATTGGGGTGTGCATTGGGATCATGGGTCCTAACTCTCACACCATTCTCCTATACTTGCTGCTTTACACATGTCATAGGGTGGGAGTTAGGGCTGATGATCCCAATGCACACCCAATGCCACCACATGCGTCATCCTTTGCGTTTTCATTTGCGCTTGCGTTTCTGTTACTTTTTTGCCATTTGTGTGTACCGTACTGTTTCTCTTTCTGTTTCACTTTGCGTCACCATGCCCATTGACATTTCCATTTACAGGCACCATGTTACTATGTGACAAGACATCACGTGGCACACCGTTCCCGTCTATGCCACCGTGTGCGTTACCCTTTCTGTTCTCATTCGCGCTTGTGTTACCATGTGTGCCACTGTTAGCATTTCTGTTTGCGTTGTTGCTCCTGTTACTATGCCACAAGACATCATGTGGTGGGCCACCTGAGCAATAGAGTTCAGCAAAACCAAGGAGTTGTACAGGTATAATATCTCTGATTATAACAAGGGTTTGAGAAATGCAGCTTTCTAATTGACTGTAAACATTGTAACAGCCCTATGTTTAGTTTTTATTAACATACATGTAGAGCCTAACCATATGATGAACATGGTTTAATGTTGTTTAAGAAACAGTTTTATTATGATAGCAATAAGCCACTCCCAGGTATTATGTTAATGGTCAGTTTATCACTGTCTAGCGACATGTGGCACTCGGCTATGCCTCATTCAACATTAAACTCCTACAGGGTGATTAACAGACCATTTAACATAACTGTTGGTCATGCCTTATTGCTTACTCTCCCTCTGCTAGGCACTGCAGCAGCTTTGCAACACAGTGTCCCACCCAGTTACACCATACACTGTCTAGTTACTGGAGAATGGCTGTGAATATGAACTCATGAAGATGAACAGTGTAACTTGATCATTACAGTCATCGAAACCCTAGTGTGATTATAACTGACAGAGTCAGTGATAGAGGATAACCCCTGCTGTCCTAGTACACTTACCCCATTGTGAGTTAAATCAATACTTAAAGACATTCTGTTTATATCTACACCATACCTACTTGATTCCTGTTATACCACAATTAACATAGTTATCACTTTGATAGCATCAGTGACAGAAGTGTGGCAAACCCAAACAGTAGGCATACAGCCTGAGTATGAAACAACTGTTAAAAAAATTACACTGTGTCCATAAGTGGCATAGATCACTCATTGCAACAATAGTAAATGTATTACTATTTGAATAAGTTAGTCATCACAGATGCAATGAGATTGTCTTTATCAGGTACAACATACTCAGTAAGTGCCTACAGGAAAATCTATCCTATATACATCTCCGATACAGGTACATCATTGTTGGCTCAGTAGTGCTATGATATTTAGAAGTTGCTTGGCCTGATCCATGCAATTACAATGTTTCTTACAAAGAATGCTTACTGCATCTTTAGTATTGAAACACACTGAAGATCTATGTATATATATCAGCAGTACACCTTCATCAGTAAGAATGCATGTGATACTGGCAGTACGAATTTCACAGTGTTGAACAGGCAATGCTTTTCCATACGTTTACATCAGCCTCTCTATCTTGAGTAAACCATTGCAGTAAATGTACTACTATGTAAATCACCTACTAAATGTATCACTACTTTTATCTTGAGCATGCTAGTGTCTTGTAGTTAATTTATTTGCTTCTCTTAATTAATGTGTACTCACTAGTGTTAAAATCTTTCTACAACTGTCATCATGCACCTTCAGCATTTATATTGAATAACGGCACAGTACCAGTTGTGGTGTGGTGTGGGGTATCAGTAGGTAAGGCCATGCAACTACTAAGTGTGGTACGTTGTGTGCAGCTGCAATCAGGGATGTGTACGTTTGGTGTACATGGCCTCAGTTTTGCTGTTGATCTCCACTGAGCATGCAGTACCTGGTCAGGGGATGGGTTGTGCCTTTTTGTGGTTTGGTGAAAAAATATTACATCAAGCCAAATGGGGATGTCTCGTAGTACATTTATACAATTGTTTGTTATTTCTGTCACCTGCTGCTGGATGTCTGTCATTGGTTGTGTTGACTTGGTCCTCCCCCGTACTTGAATGTGTGTGTGTGTCTGTGTGTGTGTGGTGCTGGGGGGGGTGAATTCGGAGTTAGGGTTTTCAACCCTAACAGCGAATTTCCTCACTTTTGTCGCTGTGGAACAACCCTAACTAATGCATTAAAAGGATTTTTTGCCTCTAATATATATATATATATATATATATATATATATATATATATATATATTAAGAGGCAAAAATCCATTAATAACATTATTTAGTTGTTCACCTGCAAAAGTGAGGAATCAATGTTGAGTTGAAAGACCCCTAGCCCCTCTGCCCACACCCCAACGGCATCGGGTGCACATTAGGGTTGTCGGCCATAGCTCTCACCCCATCACATATTTAAAGAAGCAGAGGTGTATCAGAATGAGGTGAGAGTTAGGAATGACAACCCTAATGCATCCCAAAGCCAGTTGGGGTATGGGTGGGGGCCGAGGGTCTTCCAACCCTAACACCGAATTTCCTCACTTTGTCAGTGTGGAACAACCTAACTAATGCATTAAACAGAGTTTTTTGCCTCTAATTTCCCTTCTTTTTGAAAATGATAACGAGAATTAGTGAATGTAATGTGGTGGCGGGAGCGCGGGGTCCTGTGGTGGCGGTAGCATAGGGCCCTTTGGGCCCCACGTTTCCACCACATGATGTCTTGTCACATAGTAACATTGTGCCCGCAAACACAAATAGTAATGCGCATGGTGACGCAAAGTGAAACAGGAAAAGAAACAGTAGTGTAGACAGAAATGTTAAAAACAATGCAAAAGCAAGCGCAAATGAAAATGCAAATCTTAATGCACATGGTGGCGTAGACGTGAACGGTAAGTGAAACGGGAACGGAACTGGAAGCAAAAACGTTAACGATAACAGTAATGTAAGCACACAGGCTGATTTTCCCCAAAAGCTGCCTAAAGAAAGACAGTGAGTATAAAGAATGTATGCATAATAATGGTTCTCGGAGAAGAAAATGAGGAGTTGGAATACTAAATTGCTTTTATCTCAGGAACCATACGACGTAGGAAAAAATGTTTTAAAGTCATATGATTTATGACTTTCCTGGCTAGTTTTGTACTTAGCCCCCTTCAGAGAGCTAAGCATGTTTCTGACGAAAAGTCCGTATCTCGCACCGTTTCCGAGATATGGCCCTGAAAGGAGCGGCGAACGCCGTAATGTTATCCTATAGGGAAAAAAGAGAAGTTCGGAGTGGCATAACTTTGGCTCACTGCAATATTTTTTCACCAAACCACAAAAAGGCACAGCTGTGGGATGTTGGCTGTGTTCCCTTCAAATTTCAGCCCAAAAGACCAAACCGTTATTTTACAGCAGGACGCCAAAGGATTCCTGTAATGCTTCGCGCACCGTAATGTTATTCTATGGGAAAAAGTGTCAACTTTGGAGTGCTGTAACTTTGCCGCCATGTAATATTTTTTCAACACAACACTGAAAGGCACATCTGTGAGATGTTGGCTGTGTTCCTTCCAAATTACATGCCAAAACACTAAACCGTTCTTTTGCAGCAGGGTGCCAAAGAATTGCTGTCATTTTCCCACAGCCTAGAAAAGTACTGTCGAAGTTTGCTAAAGCTTTTGCAAATTCATTCTACAGTGTCACAAGTGCGACAGTACTTTGTGAAAGTACTTTTTCCAGAAACTTGAAAAACATATTTTTGGGGTGTTTTACCCCAAAATAAAGACATAGCTAGCATCCTTAGGGCCAACTAGGTGAATACAAAAAGAATTAGGTTGCTAGAGGGTCCCAATTTTAAATGCCAAGCATTTTTCCGATCACTAACTGAAAACAAAATGGTGGATTTGCAACAGTAAAAGGGCCATTTGTGACACTAAGAAGTGCATTTGTGACACTGTCAAACTTTTTGCTAACTTTTTCCATTAACTTATAATGGAAAATTGTTTTTTGAATAACTTTTTAACCGTTTAATATTTTTTCATGAAATCTTCAAAAGGCACATTGGGGACTCCAGCCACACATTTCCTGAGGATTTTGGACTGGTCACACAAACTTTGTGACCTGTAGGTGTGACAGTAAAACTCCAGAAAAGTGTAAATGTGCATGCAGATCATGCTTAATAACTCCGCAGCCATATATGCGACCAGTACAAAACTTGACATATCCCAAGGTGTATGGGTCTTGATTGTGTATTCCAAATTTCAGGCAAATCTGTCAAACAGTTGCAAAGTTATTAAGGTGCAAAAGTTTGGGTTTAACATGTAAATGGCTCCTCAACCCTAACTATAGTGGCACTACCATGCCACTATTATTATATATATATATATATATATATATATTCAGTATTAGGGTTGAAAACCCCCCTTGGACCCCCCAGCCCACCCTCCAACTGGCACTGGAGTGCGCATTGGGGTCGTCGGCCCTAACTCTCACCCCATCACATGTGTAAAGAAGCAGAGGTATAGGAGAATGGGGTGAGAGTTAGGACCAAACACCCCAATGCGCACCCGAGTGCCGGTTGGGGGTGGGCTGGGGTCCAAGGCTTTCTAACCCTAACACCGACTCTTACTTTTTGTCGCCTGGAACAACCCTAACTGACGCATTAAATTGAGTTTTTGCCCTAATTTCCCTTCTTTTGAGAATGCTAATGAGAAATAGTGAATGTAGTGCAGCAGCAGGAGCTCAGGGCCCTTCCAGCCCTGCGCTCCTGCCACGTGATGTGTTGTGATATAGTAACAGGAGCAGCAATGCAAACAGAAGTGCTAATAGTGGCGCACATGGCAACGCAAGAGCAAATGAGAACAGAAAGGATAACGCACACGGTGGCGTAGACGGGAACGATCCGCCACGTGATGTCTTGTCACATAGTAACATGGTGTCCACAAACAGAAATGGCAATGGGCATGGTGACGCAAAGCAAAACAGAAAGAGAAACAGTACTATAGACACAAATGGCAAAAAATAACGGAAACACAAGCGCAAATGGAAATGCAAAGGATAACGCACATGGTGACATAGACATGAATGGTAAGTGAAATGGGTACAGAACCACAAGTGGAAAGGGCAACAGTAACAGTAATGTAAGCGCAGAGGCTGGTTTTCCCCAAAAGCAGCATAGAGAAAGACAGTGAGTACAAAGAATGTATGCATAGTAATGGTTCTCGGAGAAGAAAATGAGGATTTGGAATACTAAATTGCTTATATCTCAGGAACCATACGATGTAGAAAAAAAATGTTACGACAAAAAGTCCGTATCTTGCACTGTTTCTGAGATACGGGCCCTGAAAGGTGCAATGAAAGCCGTAATGTTATCCTATGGGAAAAAAAGAGAAATTCTGAGTGTCATAACTTTGGCTCCCTGTAATATTTTTTCACCAAACACTAAAAGGCACATCTGTGGGATGTTGGCTGTCTTCTCTCTAAATTTCAGGCCTGAAAAGCAAGCCGTTATTTTGCAGCAGGGCACCAAAGGATTGCTGCAATGCATATGATGCCATAATGTTATCCTATGGGAAAAGCCTCAGCTTTGTAGTGCCTTAACTTTGCCGCCATATAATATTTTTTCAATGCAACACTGAAAGGCACATCTGTGAGATGTTGGCTGCGTTTCCTCCAAATATCAGGCCAAAGCACCAAACCGTTCTTTTGCAGCAGGGTGCCAAAGAATTGCTGTCATTTTCCCACAGCCTAGAAAAGTACTGTTGAAGTTTGTGAAAGCTTTTGCAAATTCATTCGACAGTGTTGCAAGTACGACAGTACTTTGCGAAAGTACTTTTTCCAGAAATTTGAAAAACATATTTCTGGGTTGTTTTACCCCAAAATAAAGACATGGTTAGCATCCTGAGGGCCCAACTAGGTGAATACAAAAAAGAATTAGGTTGCTAGAGGGTCCCAAATTTAAATGGCAAGCATTTTTCTGATCACTAACTGAAAACAAAACGGCAGATTTGCGACAGTAAAAGGGCCATTTGCAAAAGTAAAAAGTGCATTTTGCGACACTGTCGAACTTTTTGTTAACTTTTCCCATTCACTTATAATGGGAAATTGTTTTTTGAATAACTTTTAAACCATGTAATATTTTTTCACAGAATCTTCAAAAGGCATATCAGGGACCCTGGCCGCATGTTTCCTGAAGATTTCAGACCGGTCGCACAAACTTTGCGACCTGTAGGGGCAACCGTAGAATTCCAGAAGAAGCGTAAATGTATGCACCACTCATGCTTAATAACTCCACAGCCATGTATTCAACTGGTACGAAACTTGGCAGATCCCAAGGCATATGGGTCTTGATCGTGTATTTCAAATTTCAGGCAAATCCGTCAAATAGTTGCAAAGTTATTAAGGTGAAAAATTGTGGGTTTAACATGTAAATGGCTCCTCAACCCTAACTATAGTGGCACTACCATGCCACTATAATATATATATATTATGGTGGTACAGTAGTGCCACCATAGTTAGGGTTGAGTACTCCATTTAAGGTTAAAGCGTGAAATTTTGCATCTTAATAACTTTGCCACTGTACAATGAATTTGCCTAAAATTTGGCAGGTACGGAGTGGTGTCATAGATCTCTGGACCCGCTAGGTTTTGTAATAGTCAGATATACAGGTGCGGAGTTATAAAGTGACATTCCATAGCGCATTTAAACTTTTTTGTGCATTCTTTGCTTGCACCTACAGGTCTCATGGTTTGCATGACCAGTCCAAGAACTTCAGGGAACATGCAGCTGGGGTCCCCAATGTGCCTTTCAAAGATTTCATGAAAAAATATTAAACTGTTCAAAAGTTATTCAAAACAAGTTTCCATTATAGTCAATGGGAAAAGTTAACAAAAGTTTGACAGTGTCGCAAAATGCAGTTTTAATGTCGCAAATGACTCAAGCAGAAAAGGTGGGAAATGCTCATTTGTTTTCAGTTACTGGTCACAGAAATTCTTGGGATTTAAATCTGGGACCATCTAGGGACACAATTCATTTTGTGTTCAACTAGTCGAGCCCTGAGGATGCTAGCCATGTCTTTTTTTTGGGGGGGGGGTTAAACACTCCAGAAATATGTTTTTCAAATTTTTGTAAACTGTAGTGTCACAAAGTAGTGTCGCACTTGCAACACTTTCGTTATTTTTTATGCGAAAGTGTTGCAAATCATGACACTACTTTGCGACACTATGGTCAAAATAACAGGAATTCTTTGCCACCCTGCTGCAAAAGTACAGTTTGGTCTTTTGGGCTGAAATTTGGAGAGCAGACAGCCAACATGCCACAGATGTGCCTTTTGGTAGTTTGGTGACAAAATATTAGATGAACGCCAAGCTACGGCACTCCGAAGTTGACGCTTTTTCCCATAGTCTAACATTACGGAGTCCGCCGCACCTTTCGGGGCCTGTATCTCGGAGGAAACGGTTCGAGATACGGACCTTTCATCAGAAAAATACTTGGCCCCCTAATGGGGACTAAGCACTAAACTAGCCAGAAAAGCCATAAATCATATGAAATTTTAATTTTTTTCTACGTCGTAAGGTTGCTGAGATATAAGCAATTTAGTATTCCAAGTCCTCATTTTCTGTTCCGAGGCCCATTATTATGCATACATTCTTTGTTTTCACTGTGTTTCTCAATGGAGCTTATGGGGAAAAATTAGGGTGTGTGCTTTTGTTACAGTTACAGTTAGCATTTCCACTTGCATTTCCATTACCGTTTGCGTTACTGTTGCCGTGTATGCCACCGTATGCATTACACTTTGCATTTTCATTTGCACTTGCATTTGTGTTACTGTTACCATTTGCATTTCCATTACTGGTTTCTGTTTGTGTTTAATTTTGCGTACCTGTGTACATTACCATTTGCGTTTGCATATGCCCTTCCATCTGCATTTGTGTTTACTTTGACATCATCATTGGTGTTACCATTACCACTTGCATTTCCAATTGCAGTACCATGATCTTGTGAGGTACCATTTGCGTTTCCATACGCAGTTGCATTTGCATTTCTATTTGCGTTACTATTCACTTTGGTATCATTGTTGCTGTTACTGTAACTGTTTGTGTTTCCAGTTGTGTTACTGTTACTGTTTCCATCTTCGCTGTCATTTGCGTTTCTGTTTGCCTTAGAGTTTGTGTTTCTAGTTGCGTTTCCATTGTTGATTGCATTACTGTTTCATTCTGCAGCACCATTGCCTTTACTGTTTGTATTTCTGTTAGCATTTCTATTGCCATTTGTGTTTCCGTTGGCGTTAGCATTTCCGTTAACGTTTGCGTTTCTGCTGCCGTTAGCATTTGCATTACCATTTACATTAACATTTCTGCTTTCATTAATGTTTTCACTGGCATTTCTTTTACCATTTACATTATCATTTATGTTTGTGTCACTGTGAGCGTTATCATTTGCGCTTGTGTTTGCATTACCGTTAGTGTTACTATGTGACAACAAATCACATGGTGGGAGCGCGGGATCCCACACTCCCACCACCACATTCCAATCACTATTTATAGTGCTCATTATCAAAAAGAAGGGAAATTCATGGCAAAACACTTCATTTCATGCATCAGTTATGGTTGTTCCACAACAACAAAACGAGGAAATTTGGTGTTAGGGTTGCCACCCCTGCCCCACCTGCCCACACCAACAGGCATCGGGGTGTGCGTTGGGGTCATCGGTCCTAACTCTCACCCCATTCTCCTACACTGCATTACCTCAGCTTGTTTACACATAGGATGGGGTGAGAGTTAGGGCCAAAACCAAATTTCCTCATTTTTGTCACTGTGGAACAACCCTAACTGATGCATTAAACAGAGTTTTTTGCCATGAATATATATATTTGCCATATTTCTCTGCACTCATTCCATAAGATTCACATTGCCTATATTAAAAACTGATACAAATGGAGCACAACACTCCAAGTGCGGCTGGACAAATGATTGATACAGTGGAACAATAACTTCACTCCTACTTTTGACATTTCATAGTATGCATCCAACAATCCTATTTCCCTTTTTGACTATCTCCCTGATATGGTCATCAAAGGTAAAATTGTAGGCTACATTTTTCCAGTACTGTAGTAGTTAATAATTCATTATTCAGTTTATACTGAGACAAATATTATTGTGTCCTAAAAGCATTACTTTACACACAAAGACAAAACCATGCTTTTTTGGCCATTGTACTAGATGTTCGAGATCATGTTGCAAGTCTGATGCTTCCTCTAAGTTATTAATTATTGCCCCCGTTTTAGCATCATCTGCATATTTGCATATCCATGTCTTTTCTGATGCTGGCATAGATGACAAAAGGACATCAAATAATGTTGGCCCCAGTACAGAGCCCTGTGACACGTCACTTGTGATCCCCTTTCCAGTCAGAACTTTGGCCCCGATACATACATGCTGGGATCTATTGTCCAACCATGAGTGTACCCAAGACATTACATAAGAATTAAATTCTTATTTTTTTAATTGATTCACCAGTTCTCTGTGGAAGACTGAGTCAAATGCCTTTGCATAGACTGAGTGTACTACATCCACTGGTAGAGCCTTGTCCAATACCATACTTACTGTTTCAAAAAACTGCATCAAATTTGTCAAACATGATCTTCCTTGACTAAAACCATGCTGAGATATGTCTGTTAATCCCCTATCCTCTAGATGCTGTTTGATGATATCTCTGATAAATCCTTCTATCACTTTTCCTATTATAGATGTCAGATTAATAGGTTGGTATTTAGTGATGTCACACCTATCCCCTTTTTTTCTATATCGAAGTTAAATTGTCATTTCTCCAGTCAGTGATTGTTTTACCTAGTTTCAATGATTTGTTGAATAGGATACTTAATGGCTCAGATATCTCTTTTGCAAGTTCCTTCAAAAACCTTGTCTGCACCCCATCTGGTCCTGATGACTTGTCAACTTTCAGCTGTTTAATTTTTTTATATACATCATTGACAGATATGTCCCTAACATCTTTTGCATTATTTTTTTATGATGTCTACCAAGTTGATGTTATTTTCTTTGTTCTTAAAGTTACTTGCAAAGTACTGTATTTATTAAATACAACAGCCATCTGCTTTTCATTTGATATTTCAGTTACTCCTACTTTAATTTGTCCCACTGTGTTATGTCCTCCTTTTAGACTACCTATGGAATTGTAAAAATGCTTTTTGTTATCTAATGTCAATGTGGCCATTCTGATTTCATTACCCATCTTTACTTCCTTTATTTGCTTTTTACAATTTTTAGTCAGTCTCTTGTATTTAGCCCACATCTCAGCCATTGGATTTCCTTAATATTTTCTATATGCTTTTCTTTGTTTGTGTGTGTTTTTCTTTATCTTTCTAGAAAACCATTTTGGAATTCTTCTGATTGAGTTGTACTTATTGATTTCAGGTACATACTTTTTGGTACAGTAATTGATCTGATTTTTTTTATCTTACTCCACATTATTTCTGGGATCTCATTCTCTAGATCATTTGCCCAGACCCATTCACTTAGGCAATCCCTGATACTGTCGTAGTTTGCTTTATCATAACATTTCAGTTCACTTTTTCCTCCATAGGATTTATTTTCAGAGCTAACCACTGTTTTGACCATGTTGTGATCATTAACATCTTCCAATGCTTGCCAGATCAATAGGCAGGGGCATAGGGCATAGCTCTCACATGACCCTTAATGATTCAACTGCTGATATAATTTTGACATCTTTGTTCTACAAATCAAATGATATGCTCTGCCTTTGTACTGTCCCTTACTGACATGCTCATGCAAAAATCTGTACGCAGCACTTACCTTGCAGTTTCCCTAATCTCCCTGTCCAAAGCATCCTGACATTTGGCAAACTCTTCCTCAAACTCATCATACTCAGTCTGCAATTTCTCACTCAAACCATTAAGCAAGTCATTCAACTGCAACATATACGAACATATGAATATATGAAGAAGCCAGCAGAAGAAGGCCATTTGGTCGATCAAGTCTGCTCGTATTGCAGGGTCCACAGCTTCAGCTAATGTCCCTGCCCTCCCTCCCCATTCCTCCCATCCTCCCTACCAATGATCCTTACTTTCCCCTTATGCCTATCCCAGCCTCTCTTAAAGCTGCCTGCTGTCTTCAATGAGATCACCTCTTCTGGCAGTACATTTCAAGTGTCCATCATTCTCTCCATGAAGAAGTGCTTCCTGACTTCCCTCCTAAACCTCCCACACTCCAGCTTATGACTGTGCCCCCTTGTGTTATGTCTGCCACTCAGCTTAAAGAGATTCTCCTTATCAACCTTATTTATCCCTTTCATGTACTTAAAGGTCCCAATCATGTTCCCTCTCTCTCTCTCTCTCCCCGTCTTCCAGGCAGTACATATTCAGTGCCCTCAACCTCTCCTCATATGCCTTACCCTGCTGACTGGCTATCAGCTTTGTAGCCCTCCTCTGGACCTTCTCCAGCAGGTTAATGTCCTTTTTGAGTTGTGGGCACCAGTACTGAACTCCATATTCTAGATATGGCCTTACCAGTGACCTGTACAATGGCAGTATAATCTCCTCTCTCCTACTACTGATCCTCCTAGATATGCATCCCAGCATCTTGTTTGCCTTTGCTGCTGCTTTCTTGCACTGTGTAGAGTCCTTCAGGTCACTAGTGATCATCACTCCCAGGTCCTTCTTCTCCTCTGATGCAGATAATTGGACTCCACCCAGGTAATACTCTGTCCTGGGATTCATGGCTCCAGTATGCATGACTTTGCATTTCCTGGCATTGAAGGCAAGCTGCCAAATCCTGAACCACCTCCCCAGCTTTACCAGGTCTTCCTGCAGGTCCTGTATCCCTTCAGCTGTATCTACTCTCCGGCAGAGTTTGGTGTCATCCTCAAATAGAGACATTTTTCCCTTAATGCCATCCCCAATGTCACTGATGAAGACATTGAACAACACTGGCCCCAGCACCAAACCCTGCAGGATCCCACTGGTTACCTCCCTGGTGCCAGATAACTCCCCCCCCACAATCACCCTCTGGGTTCTGTTCCTCAGCCAGTTTTTTACCCATCTGGCCATCCTTTCCTGAACCCCAAGATCCACCAACTTTCTGATCAACCTTTAGTGGGGCACAGAGTCAAAGGCCTTGCTGAAATCAAGATAAAGGATATCTGGCTACCTTTGGCTAATGGCTGCCTCCTGGTGGAGGCCAGGGACTGCACAGGCCCAGAGGGTGTCAGACATAAGGCCAATGGGGTGGGTGGAAGAGGGTCATTACTGGGGCTGTAAGGCACATGCACACCTCCACACACATGCACTCCTACTCCTGGGTCCTCTGGGAGAAAATGCAGGAGAAAGCACAATCGGCAGGATGACAATTGACTCCGCAGGCACTGCTCCCGGGCCAGGCATCAGGTAAGCATTGGTAATTCCGGGGACGGGGTTGGGGGGTTGATCATATTGGGGGCCAATGGTAAGGAGCAGAAAATGTTAAATGATAAAAAAAAGATAAAGGATGTCTACCATTTGGCCCCTGTCTGCTGTCTGGATGATACAATAACAGAAGTCAAACATATTTGTTTTGCATGTCCCCCCATGAACCCATGCTGCCTCGCATCCTGGAGACCTTGCCCCTCTAGATATTTAGCCAATCTTTCCTTTAGTATGGCCTCCATGAGCTTGCCCACAATGAAGGTCAGACTGACGGTTCTGTAATTCCCTGGGTCATCCTTGGGACTGCTTTTGTGGAAGGGCACTACATGTGCTGTTCTCCAGTCCTGCTGTACCATGCCTGACTCTAGTGAACTATTAAATAGGTCTACCAGTAGGCCTGCCAGCTCCTCAACCAGTTCCTTTAGTACCCTTGGATGTACTCTGTCTGGGTTTGGTGATTTGTCCACCTTCAATGCCAGCAGCCCCTGTCTCCCTTCCTCTATCCTCCTCTATCACTACATCTGTGTTCCCCTCCCCCCACTCCTCTTTTTCCTCCTGAAGGCACTGGTCTGTCCTTCTCCCTGGTGAAGAAGGAACAGAAGTATTCATTTAATATCTCTGCTTTTCCCCAGTTATCCTCCACCCACTCCATCCCTTTCTTAAGCCTAATAATCCCTTCCTTCTTGTCCTTTTTCCTCACTTATATAGCAAAAGAAAGCCTTCTCCTCCTTCTTAATTCCTTCAACTATCTGCAGCTCATTCTGTGCCTTTGCTCACAGGACTTCCTTACTTGCCTTACTAGCCAACCTTAGGTAATTTTCCTTATCCACCTCTCTCTTGGTCTTTCTAAATTTTCTATAGGCCAACCTCTTTTCCCGTACTACCTGGGCAACCCCAGAACTAAACCAGCTGGGTATTTTGACCATTGTGTTCTTTCACCTGGAGCCTAACGCACTCATCTGTGGCAACCAGTATTCCTTCCTTATTGATGAACAACCTTTGGTCCGCCCCCATATCTGCTCTGATGCCTTCCAGATGGCTCCTTAGCACTTCACCCATTTTCCTGAAGTCCGCCCTCCTGAAATCCAAGATTTTGGTCTTAGTCGAGATGCTTTCCCCTGCCCATATCCAACTGGAACCACACTGTGTAATAGTCACTTCCTCCCAGTGGCTCCCTGACCATTATATATAGTATGCTTCTTATCCTGCTGTAACCTTTCACAGTTCTCGCTCTAGCTAACAATATCTCTGTCCTCCTCCTGCACATTACTCTGCAGTTCATTCTGAGTCTCATTTCTGAGCTTTTCAATTTCTTGTTCCAGTTCCATCCATTGCGCATCCATTTCTCAGGATTTGGAGCCCAGTTCCTTTTCCAGAGCTACATAGAAACATAGAAACATTGAATTTGATGGCAGATAAGGACTGCTTGGCCCACCCAGTCTGCCCATTTCCCTACCTGATGGATAAGCTTCAGATTCTAGTTAATCAACAGCTTACTTCCTCCTGCCCCCCACTAGAATTGCCTTATGCCTGTCCCATGCATTCTTGAATTCTTTCACTGTTCCTGACTCCACAACCTCCTCAGGAAGGCTGTTCCATTCATCCACAACTCTCTCTGTGAAACAATACTTTCTAACACTACCTCTGAGCCATCCCTCCTCTAGCTAGGACCTCCATTGTCACTGCTTGTAATGCAGCATACGGGGCAGCAACTGTTATACCTTTTTTGTCATGGTTCTTAACCATAGATTTGGACTCCAAATACATCATGCACACATACTGCATCAGATGACCATGCAACTTCATAGTCAGTGCAAAATTTCCCAGCCTCCAAAATGTAGGTACTGAGCACGTTCAGAACCTACATTTTAACATTTAATAACTTTGGAATTGATTAATATTTTTTTTTACCATACAACCCTTTCTACACTGAAAGGTCCAGACAAAAATATCACACCATCTGGGTGCTAGTCAATGACAAAAAAAAAATTCAAGAAAAGTGATTTTTTTTTTTACTTTTTTTTGGCTATCTGCATCTCAGAATCTGCAAACTAATCAGAATGTAACTTGGAACTTCAAGAGATCTACTTTCCAGGATTGCACTTGAAAAATGTTGTTCAAATCCATTGAATGACTGTGAAGACATTATAGTGCAAAATATGAGGTTTAACATAGAAACCCCTGCTCAGTACCAACTATAATGGTACTACTGCACCACTATTATTACAGGGGCACTCTAGTGCCCATATAGTTATGATTAAGTAGGGTGTTTAATGTTAAATCCTTAAGTTTGCACCTCAATAGCAATGGCAGAATTCCATAAAATTAGATGAAATTTTGCACGTGTTGTCTAGGAGGCACGGTCTAAATCAGTGGAAAGTTTTATGATAGCAACTTGTGCAGTTTCTAAGATCTGGACACTACTTATTTCATAAACGTCTCCCTTTTTCCCCTATACTAAACATTGTTTTTTGTGTGTGCGTGTGATTTTATTTATTTTTTTGCTGTCATGTACAGGCTATATGGTACTGAAATTCTTCACAAAGCTTTCAGGGTACATGTGTCTTTTCTTAGGTAATACCTTTAGAAAGTTTGGAGAAAAAAATATTAAATGGTTCCTAAGTTATAAGGGATTTAAAAAATAGTCACCACATATGAACCAGACATTTTCTGGTTCATGAGATTGTTATTTAGTTTGCAAATTTCCTGTATCCTGAACCAAAAATGGGTCTCATAAACCAGTTTTATTGTTTTTTGGTTCACGATGGCCACCATCTTTTTTCTTTATTTCTCAGTAAAAATATATACTAATTATGTATTTTTTTAAAACAAACACCTGAACCTAGCTAAATGGGACCCTTTTAGTTAGATACTGGTATTTGCTTTTTTATTGCAGTTGCCAGAAATACCTTTTCTGAGCACACATAATAAAGGGTGCAAAGCATAGCAAGAGGACCATTTCACCCACATTCTGTATGAGAACAGTAAGACTTCCTTGACTTCTGCAACTGCAGCTGGAACTCATGCTGTGGGCTGCAGTGACAGCAGTGAGCTGCCATTTTTCTGGTGCCTAGTGGCCCTCTCACCTCATTGCCATCCCTTGATGTGCATAATGTTGCCTTGTTGTCTAGTGGCACCCTCCACCCACCATCACTATCCCTATAATTATTTATTGTTTCTCTAGTGTCTAGAGACAAACTCCACCCTCTGATTACTGTCTCTGTAATATTGCTGCCATTCCCTGCTGTCTAGTGGCCCCCCTCTGATTGCTGTCCCTGACAGCTTTTTTGTCTTTCTCTGGTGTCTAGCAGCACCCTCCACCCACTGATCACCATCACCCTTAAGTTTCTGTCTTTCCATGGTATCCAGTGGCACCCTCCACTCTCAGATCACTGTTCTACTTATGTTTTTGTGTTTTCATGGTGTCTAGTAGCACCCCCAGCTTCCAAACACTGTTCTTCTTATGTTTTTTGTCTTTCTCTGGTATCTAGTGGCATCCAGCCCTCCATGGCACTATTTATGCCTAAGTGATTTGGGAAATACAACAGCCCCTACTGTATATCATGTAAGATATATAGCCCTCACCCCCACCTTCTCTTAGAATCCATCCCCATCCCCAAGCATCCACATATTCCATTAAATTGGCTATATGGTATTTAAAAAATGTCTTCCACTATGAGCAGTCAGCACAACTTGCCCACCTCCATGGCTAGCTACCATCTTTCAACACTTATTTATACCACTCACCATGGCAGCACCCTTCTCCCTGCCCCCCCAGCACTCAAAAGCTGGTGAGTGATGACTATGCAGAGCAATAAGGTGACCAATGTAAGCCACCCTACTCTACAGCTGGCCACCTTCTTTTGAATGAAAGCACTTGCACACTTGCTCATCATATGACACACTGGATGTGTCTGCAGGGGGTAACCACTGGGCTTGTTTTATTGAAGAGCAACTGGGCTGTGCTTGAATAAAAGAAGGGGCCCAGTAGGCTGGGCTCAGGTACTAAGTAAGACCCACTGATCTGGGCATGGGTGTAAGGGGGGACACATTGGACAGGGCTTGGATGCAGGGAAGGTCCCATCTGGATGGGCTTGGGTACTGAAGGAGGACCAAGTGGACTGGGCATGTGTACAGGAGGTTGTTCCAGAGGATCTGGAATGAGAGCAGGAGGGCATCAAGTGACTGGCCTTGGATGAAAGTTGGGGTCCCAGAGGGCAGGGCTTAGTTACAGGAGAGGAACCAGAGGGCTGCACTTGTGTACAGGAAGGGACACAGTGGCTAGGGCTTGGATGCAGGAGGGAAATCAGAGAGCTAGAATTGTGTGCAGGGGGGCTGGACTTGGTTGTAGGAGGGGGGACCTAGCAGGCTAGATTTAGGTTTAGGTTTAGGTGTAGGTGTAGGGTGTAGGAGGAGGCCCAATAGGATCAGCTTGGGTGAATGAAGGGGATTCAGTGTTCTTGGCTTGTGTACAGGAGGAAACCCAGTGGGCTGAGTTTGGGTGCAGGAGGTAAACCAATGTGCTGGGTATGTGTAAGGAGGGGACCTAGTGAACAGGGCTTTGGTACAGGATGGGGACATAGTGGGCTGTCTTGTGTGGAGGAGGGGAATCTAGTTGGCTCATCTTGTATCCAGAAGGAAACCCGTGGGCCAGACTTGTGTGTAGAATGGGATGCAGTGGGCTGGGCTTATGTACAGGAGATAACCTAGGGGCTTGGCTTGGTTCCCACTGTGCTGGGATTTAATGGAGAAGGGAACACAGATCAGTGGGATTGGGTGAAGGTGGAAACCCAGTTGGCTGAGCTTCAGTGCAGTAGGGGAACTAATGGTCTGGATGTGTGTACAGGTGAGGATCCAGTAGTCTGGGCCAATGAGTAGGAGGGAACTGAATAAGCTGGGCTTGGGTGTATGAGGAGACCTAGTAAACTGGGCTTATGTACAGGAAGGAACCCAATAAGCTTGATACATGTATAGGAGACCTATTAAGTGGGTCTTACCTACAGGAGGCAGACCTAAAGGACTAGGCTTGGGTGCAGGAGGAGACCAAGTGGGCAGATTTGTGCACAAAAGGAAACCCACAGAACTGGGCTTGTGTGCTAGAGGGGACCCAGTGGTTTGGACATGTATGCAGGAGGGGGACATAGTGTGCAGCGCTTGTGTGCATTGGTGGTCTGACATGGTACTTGGCTGAGATTAGTTGTACTTTGCCAGTGAAGTTCTGGAGAAATTGCAAAATTCACCCTTACAAATTACTTCACAAATTTTACACTTCACAATTTCATCTAACTTTACCTGTAAAGGTGGTAAAGTTAGGCGAAGGTTGGTGAATTTAAATCAAATCACCTAGAAAAAGGGCAACTTCACCTTGCAAAAACTTTGCAAAGTCAGCACTTTATGAATTTCACCAACTTATTGAATTCATTTGCAGAGCTGATTTTATACACATTGCCCATATCCACAGTAATTGAGCTATGACTACAATACACTGAGGAATCCCAAAGTGGATGAATCACATGTCTGTACTTTGTCATTCTCAGTCTACATGGGATCAGATGTATAAGCCTTTTTGGAAGATATTGTCCAGCTAGACTTACACAAGAAATTGAATAATCATGATGCATTGCCCTGGAGATGAGGCTTGAGAGTATACATATTGCAAATGGTTCTGAGAAATGCAAAAAAAAAACAAATTATTCAGATATTTCTTCTCTCCTAACATACTACAGGCAATTGCATATACTGCATTCTCTGCAAACTACTCTTGTATGCTGGACAAATAGAAACAGTGAAAAACAAATTTAAGTTAAAATCTCAAATAATTAACAATTGAAATATTTTCTAGTTTATTTTAGTTTATTTATTTAATACAGTGCTCTTTTTCATTACGACTCAGGGCACTGTACAAATTAACAGATTCTATATAAAACAATTAAAATACATATAAATACAGTATTAAATTAGATTATTTATCTAAGCTAACTTTAATCAACTGAGGGGGAAAACTTTTCTAAATAAAACTGTCTTTAGCTCCCTTTTGAAAGTATTAAGTGATGGGTCCTCTCTAGGGGAGCAAGGCAGAGAATTCCACAGGGTCAGTACCACAAAAGAAAATGCCCAGGCACCTGATGACTTCAAATAAACCCTGGAAATTACCAAAAGACCTTCATCTGCTGACCCGAAGGGACAGGAAGGGCAGTAAGGCTGTAGGAGGTCTTGCAAGTAGATGGGTTCCAGTCCATGCAGGCCCTTATAGGTCAGCATACTGACCTTGATGCTGATCCACCAACTAACAGTCAGCCAGTGTAGAAAGCGTAGCTCAGGTGTAATGTGACATGACCTCAATAGGCCAGTCAACAACCTCGCTGCTGCATTTTTTATCAGGTGTAGGCAGCGAAAAGCATCCCCCGATAGCCCTAGTTAAATGGCATTGCAGTACTCAATCTGTGATGTCATTAAAGTATGGACAAATGATGGTAGATCACCCAGCGAAATCAGGTGTTTAATCATAGTGAAGTTTCTAAGATGATAAAAAGCACTCTGGACCATGACTGACACCTGCGATTCAAGTGTTAGGCCACAGTCCAGGACAACACCAATATTCCTCACCTAGACAGAGGTGAGCAGCTGAGACTTTCTGAGCCTAAGAATGGAAACTCCTCCTATTGCACTCCAATCCTCGGGTGACCAGATTCCACCACCAGTACTTCCATTTTATCTGGATTTAACTATTAATTCAAGTACACAACCAACTCAGAAGCAGGAATTGTGTTTAAGCTGAAAAATTTAGTCAATTCAGAACCACAGTATTTTTCAGTCTGATTTTCCAGCTACTGTAGAAGTAAAAGAATAAACATAAAAATTCTCTACTAATGGGTAGATAGCAAGGACTATACATTAGATAAATAAAACCCTTTAACCAATGGTCAGACTTAATGCTGCAGTTTTAATTAGTTATTCTTTATTGAAAAGGGTCTCATTGGATATTTTCTGACTTGTTTTTTTGAATGCATTTTCATTCCCAGTCTGAGTAGTCACATGGCGGTAATGACAGAGAGCATTGTTGTTACTTACATGAAGCTATACAACTGAACAAAACCTTGTGCCAAACTGAGTACAAATCAATTAAAATGTAATGCTGAATGGCCATCAACTGTATGTACTGCACTAGCCAGCGATATCTAGCTTAGATGCAAAAGGTTCATATACCTTGACTGTTCTTTTTGTTTCAGTCCCACAGCACCCAGAGGGGAGAAGGGAACACAGATGTAGTGATAGAGGAGGATAGAGTGAGGGAGGGGCTGTTGGCATTGAAGGTGGAGAAATCACCAGGCTCAGACAGAATACATCCAAGGGAACTAAAGAAACTGTCTGAGGAGCTGGCAGGGCCACGAGCAGACCGACTGTATTTAACAGTTCACTACAGTCAGGCGTGATACCGCAAGACTGGAGAACAGCACATGTAGTATCCCTCCACAAAAGTGGTCCAAAGGATGACCCAGGGAATTACAGAACAGTCAGTCTGACCTCTATTGTGGGCAAGCTCATGAAGAGCATACTAAAGGAAAGGTTGGTTGACTATCTAGAGGAGCATGGTCTCCAGGATGCGAGGCAACATGGGTTCACTGGGGGAGATCATGTCAAACAAATCTGACTGACTTCTTTGACTGTGTCACTAAGACAGTAGACAGGGGCCAAGTGGTAGACATCCTCTATTTTGGTTTCAGCAAGGCCTTCGACTCTGTGCCTCACAAAAGATTGTTCAGGAAGTTGGTGGATCTTGAGGTTGTGGAAAAGATGGCCAGATGGGTGGAAAACTGACTGAGGGGCAGAACCCAGAGAGTGGTTGTGGGGGGAGAGTTGTCTGGCACCAGAGAGGTAACAAGTGGGGTCCCCCAGGGCTCGGTGCTGGGGCCGGTGTTGTTCAATGTCTTCATCAATGACATTGATGATGGCATTAAGGGCAAAATGTGCCTATTCATGGATGACACCAAGCTCTGTTGGACAGTGGACACAGCTGAAGGGATACAGGACCTACAGGAAGATCTGGAAAAGCTGGGGAGATGGTCCAGGATCTGACAGCTTAGTGTCAATGCCAAGAAATGCAAAGTTATGCATTTTGGAACCAAAAATCCTAGGACAGAATACTACCTGGGTGGAGTCCAAGTATCTGCATCAGCGGAGGAGAAGGACCAGGGAGTGATGATCACTAGTGACCTGAAGCACTCCACGTAGTACAGAAAAGCAGCAGCAAAGGCAAACAAGATGCCTGGATGCATATCTAGGGGGATCAGTAGTAGGAGAGAGGAGGTTATACTGCCCTTATACAGGTCACTGGTAAGGCTGCATGTAGAGTACAGAGTTCAGTACTGGTGCCCACACCTCAAAAAGGACATTAACCTGCTGGAGAAGGTCCAGAGGAGGGCTACAAAGATGATAGCCAGTCAGCAGGGTAAGGCATATGAGGAGAGGTTGAGGGCACTGAATATGTACTGCCTGGAAGACAGGAGAGAGAGAGAGAGAGGGGGGGGAACATGATTGGGACCTTCAAGTACTTGAAAGGGATAAATAATGTTGATAAAAAGAGTCTCTTTAGGCTGAGTGGCAACTATAGCATGAGGGGGCACAGTCTTAAGCTGGAGGGTGGGAGGTTTAGGAGGGAGGTCAGGGAGCACTTCTTTACAGAGAGGGTGGTGGATACTTGGAGTGCGCTGCCAGACGATATCATCTCATTGAAGACAGTGGGCAGCTTTAAGAGAGGCTGAGACAGGCATAGGGGAAGGTAAGGATCATGGGTAGGGAGGATGGGAAGAGTGGGGATGGAGGGCAGGGACATTAGCTCAAGCTGTGGACCCTTCAATATGAGCAGACTTGATAGGCCAAATGGCCTTCTTCTGCTGGCTTCTTCGTATCAGTTGTGGATTTACATGACAGCTGGTCTTTATACTACCTAGTAGAGTACTACCTAGTAGAAAACCTGATGACAATGTTGGCTAACTAGTATTGCAAAACTTAGGGATAATGATTATCAATCGAAAAGTTGAGGCTAGGCATGACAAACATAGCATATGGCATGATACATTTCTAAATGGAAATCTCAGTACATTTAATGCTGCTTTTGGAAAGGCATAACTATATCACATTCTTAGGTGTTTACTGCTAACAACCAATGTGATCTTGAGCAGCCTGTGACCAGCACTTGAAATACCTCCCTGCATGCTGACTGCAGCTTTACATCTCAGGGGCTCCATTTTCAATTCGCTATGTTTCCCTGAACTGCTGTACAGGGCAGAAGCATCCTGTACACATTCCTTATGCAGAAAACACTGTAAAAGTACACTTGTCATTATCCTTTAACCTAAACACCAGAAAACTGCTCCTAAAGAAATGATTCTTAATATCCCTGGAATGCAAATGTGAAATTTACAGAATGTGCTAAAGCCACAGCCCCAAAACTTTCATTTATTACAACAGCATGTGTACACTTGCATTAGGCAGTTCCAAAAGAACACACCTTTGTCTCATGTACAACAGCCTCAGACGCCTTTCTCCTGAAACAAGAAGGCAGTTCAAATGGACATCTATAGTATTCAAGATCATGCATGACTTCCTTCCAGCCTATCTAAGCAGATGGCTTGTCAAACCCCTGTCAGAACTGGCAGTTGCACTCTCAGACTAAACTAGACTAGAGATCTCTTGCACATACCAATCATTTATAAGAAAAAAATCCTTTGGCAAAAAGGCGTCACCATAACAATCCCATAGCAATCCCAACAACATGGAGTTCATTAGCTGATATAATTAAAAAAAGCCAAAAAACTTAAGATCCTTGAAAATCACCATGTTTGACCATTTGCAATGCCCATGGGTGTGAAATGCAAAATTCCACCAGCGAAATTGCAAATTTTGCCTGCGAATGGCAGACTATTGCCACTCTCTGGTGAAATTCCACTGTTCGTGGGTGAAATGTGCTATTGTCCCAGTGAAATTCGTGATTTTGCCTGCGGAATTTCCCAGCCACTAAATATTTCGTGAAATGTGCAAAATTCGTGAAATATTTCGCTGAACAAAGTTTGCAAATTTCGCACATCTCTACCCGAGATTCTTTTGAAAATTGTTGTTTCACCTTAAAGAGCTGCTCCTGGTATACATCATTCTAAACAAAATGAAAATATGAAAAAAATAAATCATGACAAAATCACAAAGAAACAGCTGCAGTTATTGTGAATCTATCCAGTGTTGTTTAAACATAATTTGTAAATGGCACCAGGCCCAGGGTTGCCCTGTGACCTTTTCTTAAGTCAAACAGGTCAACAAACCATTTTAATTGATGTCTTCCTCTAACTGACTAAGACCTTTTCTCCTCATACTATTGAATAGTGCTGCCTGTAATACAGATGATGACTGCTCGTTTATAAAGTCAGTGCCATTTTCATTTTCTTTTAAATGAGAGTGACCAGTGCCTTGTTCCAGGTCTCATATACTGCTCCTAGGATTACTAGAGCTAGGATTACTAGGAACAGATGGACAAAAGGGGGCATGAAGCCCATCTGGATTGTCCCCCACACCTGTGGGCATAATTAAACCATCTTATGGTCAGAATAAAACAGCCTATCTAATATGTTTTTAAATTCCAAAATGCTGGGAGCTTTGACTGCCTCCTTAGGTAGCCTATTCCAGGCCTTTATACTCCTTTCTGTAAAATAGTTGTCTCTTTAAGATGTTTGTGCCCTAGTTACAACTAATTTCCTACCATGTGATCTAAGGTTATCGCTAGTGTTGCTATAAGCAAGACCACATTGTTCCATAAGCTCTGGTGATTGCAGTATCCTATGTAAAAGTAAAAGGTCTCCTCTCTGTCTTCTTTCTTGTAAGGACAACAGACCAGTTTCTTTCAGTCGATTAGCATAAGATAGTCCCTTGAAATGTGGGATCTATTTGGTTACTGATCTTCAGTTCTAAGCAAAGGTTAAAAATTCAAATGGGTAAGAGACCACATTGTCTGTTGATGACATGAACTTGGTTTGCAAGCAACTGTCACCTGATTTAGTTTTGCATTGTTTAACCTACAGTAGTTAGATAACTGTGGATCTCAATGAGTGATATGTTCTAAATGTGCATCTTTTTAAACTAGTATATCTGTGTTTAGTTTTGTATTTCTAAATTTGTAAAGTTTTGTTAAACAATATTCAGTTTGTTCTGGGCATCTCAGTACACTGTTTTCCTGTTTAATGTTAATAGACTGTATAGGGTGTGTGTTGCCCCAAACATTATTAATAGACTGTCAGCATTTCTTTGGTTGTTTCAAAGTTGCTTAACTGTTAAGTTTGTTATAAATCTGAGTTGGTACATTTGCCTTTTCCTTCCACAGTTCTTTCTAAATTGCTATATCTGTATAATTGCAAAGTTCTTTTAATCATATCTCATTAAGATTCAATGACACAAAACACAAATGACTACATTTGTCACCATGCACATATGTAAATAGGAACACATCAAAAGAATGAACAATAACTATGAACAATGATAAAAAAAGACAGACTAATAAGAATTGGGCACAGTACTTTACATATCAAGTTACAAATTGCGTTGTGAAAAATCCTTCTTCCAAACATATAAAAATAATTTGGGACAGGACAACCACTAGAGTTCATCTCTACCCTTAAAGGCTTATTTAAAAAACAATTATTTCATCCCTATGTTAGAGTCACTTAAAGTCTCCAGGAAATCCTGTGCATTCTCTGCCATAACATCTAGGATTGTTACCCCTACATGTTGGATGTATGTCATAACGGGAAGTCACATCTCATTGTACTTATCTTGTTGCAGTCTGAGAAGGGCTATGAAGCACTGAACTCCCTGGATGCCCTTAAATATTTTTCACCAAACCTCTATTATTGGAGGGGTGACTGCGAGCCTTTTTAGGGTGATAGACTTGAAGGCTGCTGCTCTTGGGATATTACAGAGATGCTGTTTCTTTTTTCTAGCTATTTCCCTAGGAATTACTCCCAACCCTAAATTCATAAAAGGTCTTGGTGGTGCTGTGTCTAACGTTTTCCATGCATAGCATCCCCCATGCATTTTGAAAAGCTGGATAGCATTGGACTCCCCCATCCCCCATCTAGAATATCTGTTAATGATGCCCACTCAACCACACAGTCTCCAGCATAGAAACATAGAGGTTGATGGCAGATAAGGACTGCAAGGCCCATCCAGTCTGCTTATTTCTTTTTCTACTTTATAAATGTGCCATTGGCCTTTGCTCTGTCAGTGGCCTATCTATTCATACTCATCCGTATTGCTCCCTTATGCCTATCCCATGCCTGTTTGAAGCCCAGCACTGTATTCATAGCCACCATTTCCTGAGGTAGGCTGCTCCATTCATCCACCACTCTTTCTGTGAAAAGAATTTCCTCACATTCCCCTTAATTGGCCTCCTCTAATCTCATGCTGTGTCCTTTTGTCCTGCTGTTTTTCTTATATTTAAACATGTTAGACTCTTTCACCTTGTTAATGCCCTTAAGGTGTTTGAATGTTTCGATCATATCACCTCTCTCCCTCGTTTGCTCAAAGGTATACATATTGAGCTCCATAAATCTGTCCTCATATGTCTTCTGATGCAGTCCCTGCACTATTTTGGTTGCCCTTCTCTGGACAGCCTCAATTTGGTTAATGTCCTTGTGAAGGTGTGGACTCCAGTACTGCACACTGTACTCCAGATGGGACCTAACCAATGTCTTGTAAAGAGGGATTATTACCTCCCTCTTACGACTTGTGTTACCCCTACTAATACACCCTAACTTCCCCCTAGTCTTACCTACTGCTTTAGAGGTCTGCTTGGATGATTTCAGGTCATCAGTGATGATGATGCCCAAGTCTCTTTCTTCCTTTGTGACTGCCAGCATCTCCTCTCCCAGCCTATAGGTGGCTTCAGGGTTTCTCTTCCCTATGTTCATGATCTTGCACTTCTTTGCATTAAATCCCAGTTGCCACTCTTCTGACAATTTTGCTAGTTTATCCAGATCTCTTCTCATTCTGCCCACCCCATTTGGTTCATCTATTCTGTTGCAGATCTTGGTGTCATCTGTAAACAGACAAGCCTTACTCTGTAGTCCATCTGCAATGTCACTAATGAAGATATTGAAGAGGACTGGCCCCAGGACTGATCCCTGAGGTACCCCACTTGTGACTTGCATCTCTTCTGACTGTATACCATTTACCACCACTCTCTGTTTTCTGCCCGTCAATCTGTTTGCCACCCAGTTGACCAATGTCTGACCCGCCCTAGCCTACCCAGCTTATTTATCAATCTTCTATGTGGAACAGTGTCAAAAGCTTTGCTGAAGTCAAGGTAGGCAACATTAACTGCTCCCCCTTGGTCTACCACTCTTGTTACCCAGTCAAAGAAATCTATGAGATTAGTTTGACAGGACCTTCCTTTTGTAAACCCATGCTGTCTTGGATCCTGTGCCCCTATGGATTCCAGGTGTTGCACTATCCTTTCCTTAAGGAGTGCCTCCATAATCTTGCCCACTACTGAGGTAAGACTGACTGGTCTGTAGTTCCCTGCCTCCTCCCTGCTACCACTCTTGTGGAGCGGGATCACATGAGCCTTTCTCCAGTCTTCTGGGACCTCTCCTGTGCTCAGAGATTCACTAAACAGTTCTGCTAATGGCTCTGCTAGTTCCAGCCTTAGCTCCTTAAGTGCCCTGGGATGTATGCCATCAGGTCCCATTGCCTTGTCCACCCTGAGCTCAGCGAGCTCTTGTAGGACCCTTTCTTTTGTGAAGGGAGTAGTGCTCACCTCCCTCCCCCCCTGTGTCCATGGTGCTGAGCTGTGGGTTCTGCCCTACATTCTCTTCAGTAAATACTGAGCAAAAGTATCTATTTAGCATAGATGCTTTCACAGGGTTCTCCTCCTCACATGCCCCCTTTTCTCCTTTGAGCTTAGCAATACCCCCTCTGGACTGTCTCCTTTCACTAATGTATCTATAGAAAGTCTTGTCACCTTCTTTTACTGTTTGTGCTAGTATTTCCTCAGTTTAAGACTTTGCCTATCTTACTGCCTTCCCTGCTTCCCTTAGGGCAGTTTGGTATGCCTCCCTATCTTCATCCCGCTGTCTTCCCATATATTTCCTGAAGGCCAGCCTTTTGGCTCTGACCTTTTCTGCTACTGTATTTGAGAACCAAAGTGGTTTCCTTCTTCTTTTGTACTTCCTTTTCTGTCTAACATAATGGGATGTTGCTTCAAGTATTGCATCCCTATTGCTTGCCCAATTTACCTGTACCCCTCACCTATGTTTCTTTTTGCCAGGGCTAGCTCAACTCTGTTGGCCATCTTATCAAAGTCAGCTCCTCTGAAGTCTCATATTTTTGCCTTGGAATGGGATGATTTAGATGTAGTGGCCAAATTGAACCATACCATGTGATGGTCACTGGTCCCTAGGTGACCTTCTACCTGGAGATCTGTGATCCCTTCCCTGTTAGTCAGTACTAGATCTAGGATAGCCCTGTGGGTTGTTGTACCAGTTGTTTGAGGTCCTTCCCCTGCAGGTGAATTCACCATGTGTCTAGTTCTGGCAGATGTTCCTGCTGCTATTGACCAATCTGTATCCGGCATGTTGAAGTTTCCCATTATCAGAACCTCCCCTTTAGCTGACATGTTTTGTATATCTTCTAACAGTAATGTGTCTATGTCCTCCCCCTGGTCTGGGGGCCTGTAGACAACCCCAATTATTATGGCTGTCCTATTTCTTGTTTCCAGGGTGACCCACAGTTCTTCTGGCTCCTTATGTGTATTCTGAATTTCTGTAGCTTTGATATTTTCATTGACATACAGGGCCACTCCACTCTCCTCCCCTTTTTGCACCTCGGTCTCTTCTGAACAGTACATAGCCAGGTACTGAAGTCTCCCAAGTGTGGTTACTGGTAAACCACATCTCACTAATTGCTTCTATGTCCAGTATAGCCTCTGACATTATTGCCTGCAGGTCTGAGATCTTATTTCCCAGGCTGTGAGCATTTGTGTACATGATTTTCCATTGGCCAGATTTTGGTGTGTTAGTTGTTGGGTGAGGTTTGGCATTTCCCCTGTGCATCGTATGGGGAGATGGACCTTTTTTCTTACCTGGTGATGCAAATGAACTGCAAACATGCTGAATCCCTGTTTGACCACTAGCTGAGGGGGGAGGGGTGTTCTTCCCATTCAACGTATGGGGTGCTGCACCCCTTTTCCCATTTGCTAGTTTAAATATTCTGCAAAGACGTCAAACTTCTGCCCCAATGCACTGACTCCCTCCTTAGTCAGATGCAGTCCATCAAATTTAAAGAACTTTCACTCCCAGAACTGTTGCCAGTTCCCTACAAATCTATGTCCTTTTTCCTGGCACCAGCCCTTGAGCCACATGTTTAGCTCCCCTATCTCTCCTTCTCTGACCTTCCGTCCATCTGCCCCATCCCAGACTGGCAGGATCTCAGAAAAGGAGATGTCAGATGAAATGGATGATAGTTTGTCACCCAGCCTGGTCAGGTGTTCCTTGGTCTCCACAACTGACCGGCTGGTGAGATCATTAGTCCCTATGTGTACCAGGACATCAATGTTTTCTCCTGCTTTGTGAACAATTTTAACAATGCGGTCGGTGTCTCTCCATGCTGATGTACCTGGGAGACATCTGACCATTACCACTGGCTGGAGATAGGTATCAACTCCCCTAATCATGGAGTCTCCTATGATCAGAAGTTTTTTGGATTTTCTTTTTGCTTTTTTTTGTTTTGGTTCCTGATTTTGGTGAATTTTGTTGCGCTAGCTCCTGTGCTGCAGTGTCCTGCTATGCAGTGTCCTCTGCCCCTTTGTTTGATTTCGGAGATAGAGGCAGATACCTGTTTGTAGTGTTAATATGATTTTTGGAGGTAATATGTTGGATAGCACAGAGTGATGGGGCACCCAATTTTCCCTTCCTAACCACCTGCCAACTTCCTTGACCAACTACCCTCTGTGGTCGAGGTTCTTCTGTTGGATGTTGGGGAAATGGCAGGTGGTTCTTATAATGTATTTCCTCTTGAATATGAAATGTGAGGTGCACAATCTCTGCCCATGCTGCCCGGACCCGAGCCCTAAGATCTCCAATGGCCCAGCATGTAGGATAGTGTCCTAAATCCTGTAAGTCTGTCCTTCTGAAAAGTGTTTTGCAGTACCTGCAGTTAATGATATCCATTCCAGATGAGTTGCTGGTCAGAGTAATTAGAAGGAAGAAAATGAAAGTAATAGTTTTATTTTGTGTTTTGTTTTCGTATAACTTGTTATAACAAGTTAAATTATTAGTGCCCCTTTAAATGAGCTCACCTTGTGGATGCCCCACTGATCCACCCCTTCCTGCTTTGCCACAGAAAATGTCACAACTGTGGTACCCTATAAAAGGAGTGTAGTGTGGGGTGGTTGGAGATGGGAGTGGGTGGCTGGGCCCTTCCCCTGCTGAAAATGAAAACCCACGGATGAAAGAACAAGGAGGTAAGAGCAGAAACAATCAGTCAACAACAAATGCAGTAATTCTGAAAGTTTATCCTAATGTTAGATAAAACCGAAAAACCTGTAAAGCACCACCTGTAATAATTTCAGAGAAGATATACCCCGTAAGAAACACTTTGCTACAGAGAAAAATAAAGCAGTAACAGAAGATATACCTTACAAAAGACAATTTGAATCAGAAGATTAGAGCAGTAATGTGTCGACACACACCTGTAGGCACACCTTGTAATAATGCAGAAGAAGGTATACCAGCAACAATAATTTGAATCAGAGAAAAATAAAGCAATGAAAATGTT
Source organism: Neoceratodus forsteri (assembly GCA_016271365.2). Taxonomy (NCBI): domain Eukaryota; kingdom Metazoa; phylum Chordata; order Ceratodontiformes; family Ceratodontidae; genus Neoceratodus; species Neoceratodus forsteri. The sequence goes on from CM028137.1 coordinate 51,457,464, forward strand.
AGCAACAAACAGTAGCAGTCCCTTTGAGTACAAAATAAAAATAACAACACACAATAAATCTGCTTAGCCAAAAGAAGTCTTAATCCTTTTCTCTTGCTCATATTGGAATGGTGAGTCCCATACTGTTTTGAAATGGTGGGTGTTCTGATCTATCTAACTATGATCTGCCACTTGAATTCTCACCAGTAAGGTAAGGTTGTGGTTTTACCAGCCTGAGTCCACATATCCCTCCACCCTCCATAATTTAGAAAGCTATTATAGTTGTCAGTTCTGAATTAGCCCTTTTGCCTAGATTTACACCAGCAAAAGGGTGAGATAGTTGTAGAGTGTGCACATCTATTAGTTGCCTCAAAGAACTCTACAATACAAGCTAACTAGATAGACCTTTTGGCCATCTTCTGCTGGGAACTTTTAAATGTACATTTTCTCATAAGTGTCTCTCCATATTAAAATAGCAAATATTCTGCCATTAACCAATTTGTTATGTACTGTGTAATCCTAACAACGCATGCATGCCTGTCTTCTGTTTTTCTCTGCAATTCAGAAAAGGAGCAACAAATATGTATTCTTTTCAGGGGTGCTGAACACTGCAGGCTTCATTAGAAATGCGCATCTAGGGGCTAACACAGTGGGACAGCAACAGGGAAATCAGATAGATAAAGCCTAGAGCACAGAAACCCAATGTAGTGAGGAGATCTGAAAGCTATTATATTGTTCAGAGATACAGTACAAATCGCATTAAACTGTTTCACCAATGAGTTGGTTTAGAATTGATTTTTACATATGGCAATGCATTGGCAACTCAGATTGCATTGTTTTTCAGTGTTTAACTAGCTGAACAGCAATGTTTGTAAAATATTTTTGTAACTCAGTTTGTATGCATATGCAGTCCAATCACAGTACAATGCAAAGTTACATTTTAACTCCTAAGAAACAGTTTGTGCAGGACTTTGTGCTGGATCCAGCAACACTTATGCAACTCAATCAGAAATGCTAGAACAACTCATTGGAAGAACAGTTTAATGTGACTTGTAAGTAGATCGATACTGTTTTACATTATAGAGTTTTTAAATTAAAAATATCTAACCTGAAAACAAAATAGATGATGTGAAAACAAATGTAAAATTAATATTAAAAAATAATGGTGCAGCATCTTAGAATATGTTACAGAATTTTGGAATATAGTGTGCCAAATGAATATCATTTATCACAGGAGTTTGGCATGTGTGACAAAGAGTGCATATCTGCTACAAATTCAATTACACAAATGGTGAAGAAACCTAGGGAAGAGTTTACATCAGGGGTAAATTCAATATAAGATCAGTCTACTCTACTTAAATTATTAAGGCAATTATTTTGAATAAACCTTGTGTACAAATGGTCAGTTGTCACAGCAGAGGTAGTAGGTAATCCACCACAAACATACACACATACTGTATACATAAACACATATGCAATGTGCTGTAAAAATAGAAACATAGGCAATGAAAACAGAAAGAGACCATCGGTCCATCAAGTTTTGCCCCAAAACCCTAAAAGACCTGGGACCTGTTGTCCATAGAGAGCTCTAACCCACATTCAACCCCATGATTTCCCCTACTGCTACTACCCTGAGCAACTACTAAGCTCTTCACTCTGCCTCAGCCATGTCTGAAACCCTTAACAGTTCTGGTGTCCTTCATATCACCTGGCAGATTGTTCCATGGTTCTGCCACCCTTTCTATAAAATAAAACTTTCACACTTCGCTCTTGAACCCCCATCAGTTTGCACTGTTGTCCCTGGGCTCTTGATCCACTGCTTATGCTAAATAGTTCCACACAGTTTACCTTGTTCATTCTTTACAGGAACTTAAAGATCTCTGTCATATCTCCCCTCTCTCATCTGGCTTTCAGTGAGTATCATGTTCAGTACCTTGAGGCAATCCTTGTAAGATCTGCCCTGCCAGCCCTGAATCATTTTGGTGACCCTACACAGCATAGTCTACAGCCTGTCCTAATCTTTCTTATGTATGGATTCCAGAGATGAGCAAAGTACTCCAGATGGGGCTTCACCAGTGATTTATAGAAATATAGTAATGCCACCTTCCTCTGCTGTTAATACCACTTCCTACACACCCCAGCATCCTGTTTGCCTTACTGAAGGCCTTGCTATACAGGTTTGATTGTTTTAGGGTGTTACTGATGAAGACCCCTAGTCTCTTTCCTTGGAGTTCATGGTCAGCTTTACTTTCCCCCATTCAATACTCTGTCCTTGGGTTCTTGTTCCCTATGTGCATCAGCTTGCACTTTTTGGTACAAGAAAAATTATATCAATACAGCTGAGACTACTAATGAAAACCCAAGGGCAGCCACATTCAAAGGAACTGTCCTTTAATTATTTTAACTCTAAAAATGCTAAGACACTCAAAATAGAAGAAATGGGTAATTGTAAATGGAATAAACAAGTATAGCGGCAACATTTTCAGTGTAATAAAGACGGCAAGTTTAGATCTTTTTTTTTTAAATAAATGCATATCTAAGCCTTAAGGAAGACTTCATAATTTATGTTAACATAATTCATTTTATCTTAATTTTGTAGTTAAAATTTTACACCTCTTACCTTTCACATTCTGCTGACCCCGGTGGTTCTGTGAGGGATGTTTCAAGGTACACATCTTTATTATGAACTGGGAAAATTCCTCCAACAATTATGTCACCGTTCCTAAAGAAGGCCTGAACCTTTCGACTTCTTAATCTACAACCTGCTTGCTTGCTCAGGACAGCAGAATCATAGATCATCAGAAGGAATATACTCGACAGTTGTAACGTGATAAGGTGCCTATGAGAAAAAAAAATCTGCATTTCAGATAATCATGTTGTCGTCTGCTCCTGAATATTTCAGACGGTACCCATAGAACCAAAATATTATGTTGTACAATCCATATTCTAAGGACACAAACATTATACTAATAGAATTTCTCTCACTCCTGTTCAGAAAACAAAATAATGCTCAAGATAATAAATGCAGCAAGAGGATGATAGTTTAAAGTACGTACAGTATTACAAACATTTCAAGAGATTAACAAAACACATGTAGCATATTCACAGTGAATTTCTTAATCTGAGATTGCCCCCTTTCAAGCACCTTAACTGTGGTACAGTGATTGTTGATTCACACACTTAAAATATAACATGCCGATCTATGGGGAGCAGTGTAAATATAGCTTTTTTGTGAGCAATTATGATAAACATTGCATTCTGGTGCTTTTGCTCTCTAGAGAACTATTACAGTCTTTCAAAGGATTGCTTTATAATAGTGTTCAACCATCCTTTTTAATCTTGTCCAAATCTGGTCATACAAAAACATGTTATTAAGTTATTTTTTTAAATGTTTAATTCTGAAATTGTAGTGCTTCCCCAAAACAAAACAGAATGCAGAAAATATAAGCAAATTAGAAAGAATTTATTGTAAAGCCCCATTTGCAAAGTTGTGATTTTGTTTTAATTCTCACTTCAGTCTAAATACCTAGCATTTGTTATTGACTTCCATTTACTCAGAAACATAGAAATATAGACACAAGTGGCAAAGAAGATCAATGGTCCATCCAATCTGACCAAATGTTTTTCTTACCTCACCCATGATCTGCTGTCCTTCCAAGGTACCCAACACTATCCCCACCCTACATTTTTGACCTGCTTTCCCTTGATGTAAGTATCAGCCCCTTTTCCTTTCTCTGCCATGCTTGAACCCATTAATAAAATTTGCTCTGACCATCTCTGCTGGTAGACTTTTCTATGGCTCAACCACACTTTTTGTGAAAAAATCATCTCATTACTCTTGGACCTTCTTCTTTTCAAATTCTGTTTATGACCCTTGTTGCTAACTCCCTAATACACCTTAATAAATCTTCACTGTTCACCTTGTTTATTCCTCTTAGAAACTTGAATGTCTTGATCATATTGTTCATCATGCTGCTGTCCTCCAGACAGTACATGTTCAATGCCACCAATCTTTCCTCAAAGTATCTGTTCCACTGGCACTGAATCATTTGGGGGATTTTTACACTTTCAGCATATTCAATACAAATTCAATTATATGTCTAACTTTCTGAAATGGGAGAGAGTGTTGTTGGGTTGTTGTCTTGTAGTGGTAGCACTTTTGACAATGTAGGTGTAATGTTTATGAAAAAAATAGTAACTAACATGAGTACACAATAACCAGGGAGAAAGTTATTACAGCAGATAGATATTCAGGAGTGCTGATGCTGTGAAGCAAAAATAAAGAGACAAGATCTGTCCAACAGGGTCATGCAGTTTCTAAATTCTAGGTACAGCATACATGAATGTTTTTCAGCCATTACCTGGACATAACTGCTTTTTGAAAAAGTCTCAAGGCCCTGCCATTGATAGGAGGCTGCAGGCAGATCAGTCACCTTATTCAAAGAATGCCTGCTGTGGCACTGAAAGGCAGCAATGCAGGAATGCAGAAGGACATTGAACAGGAAGTCACACATTCATTAACAAAAGCATTATAGGCCAACAGGTTGTTGGCTCATACCACATTTTGTTATAGTGTCAAAAAATGACTAAATAGGACTGAATTCATTCACAAAAACAAACACAAAATTAAACCTCTGCAATTCCTGGATGTATAACTGGATTAGACCTCTTTAAATACTCCAGATAACTGGATGGATGGATGTTCTGTCCCTGCAAGTATTTAACATTCATCGTTCCATGACTATCATGGTGACTGACTCTAATGCTACACATAATGTAAGTGTAATAGCCAGATTTATCAACTTGTGTATATATTTTTATTGTATTATTATTTTTATTATTACCTTTAGGAAATTATGTGTATATATATCCTGCACTCATATGTATGTTGTTGTAACCCATCTGAACTTCTGTCTGTCATATTACTCTGTGTAGGTGTTCAATTGCTATTTGTATTTGAGCTATCACCCCCCTTCCCTGATGCACCATGAGATGAGCAACTTGTTGCTCTGTGTGCCTTTCTTGGTGAAACATTTTATACAAATAAATGGAAAGACAGACAGACAGACAGATAGATTGACAGATAGATTGACAGATTGACAAATGATAGATAGATAGATAGATAGATAGATAGATAGATAGATAGATACTGTCTGTGTATGGATATACAGGCAGACAGGTTGCAGTCTGCCAGACATACACACAGACAGAGACAGATAGAGAGATAGGAGGTAGATTGATAGATAGATAGATAGATAGATAGATAGATAGATAGATAGATAGATAGACAGACAGACAGACAGACAGACAGACAGACAGACAGACTTTAGGAGGGCTGACTTTGCCAAAATGGGTGAGTGCCTAAGGAATGCACTAGCAAATGGGCAGGAAGGAGGGGTGGAAGAACAATGGGGAATAATAAAAACTGCCATCACAGAGGTAACGAGCCTTTGTGTGAAGCAAATAAACAAAACAAATGACGTAAGAAACCACTATGGTTCTCAAAGGAAGTGGCAGTGAAGGTTCAAGAGAAAAGAAAGCATTCAGGCAGTACAAGGAATTGCAGAAGGAGCAGGACAGAGAACTGTATCAATTCTAAAAGCAAAAGGAGGCTGGGAAAGGCAGTCAAGAACAGCAAAGGCCCAAACCGAGGGAAAGATAGCCAACTCAGTTAAAAGGGATAAAACCTTTATAGGTACATCAGGGAGCAAAGGAAGACCAAGGGAGGGATAGTGAAGCTTAATAAAGGGGAGGGGGTGGGCAGAGGGAGAATGTGAAAAGGCAGAGATACTAAACAAATATTTTTGCTCAGTATTTACAAATGAAGACGGGGAGGTACATAAAACAAACAGTAGAAACAATTTGGATACAGAAGTTGATACCAGCCCATTTACAGAAGAAAGGATTCTGAAAGAACTTTTAAAACTGAAGGTGGACAAAGCAATGGGGCCTGATGGGATTCATCCCAGAATTCTAAAAGAACTAAGGGTAGCACTAGTGACACCACTGAATACCCTTTTTAACAAATCATGGGAGGATGGGGTGGTACCCGAGGACTGGAGGAGGGCAGATGTGATTCCCTTCACAAAAGTGGAAGCAAGGCAGAAGCAGGAAACTACAGACCTGTTAGTTTAACCTCAGTGATAGGGAAATGATGGAATCACTTCTGAAGGAAAGAATTGTCAGTATCTAGAGGCCAGAGGGCCACAGGACCTAGGCAGCATGGATTCACAGCGGGGAAGGTAATGCCAAATGAATCTGAAAGATTTCTTTGACTGGGTGACCAAAGTAGTAGATCAGGGAGGGGCTGTGGACATGGCCTACCTAGACTTTAGTAGAAGCGCATTTGACACAGTCCACACAAAAGATTAATATACAAGTTAGCCAGCCTGGGAGTGGGTCCCAAGATGACAGCCTGGGTAAAGAATTGGCTGGAGAACAGGACCCAGAGAGTAATAGTAAATGGAGTCCACTCAGAAGAAAGGAGGGTTACTAGTGGGTACCTGAGGGTTCAGTATTAGATCGTCCTCTCTCAATGTCTTTATGTTTACATTGCAGAGGGACTGGAAGGAAAGTATGTCTCTTGCAGATGACACAAATATCTGCAACAGAGTTGATGCACAGGGTGGGGTGGAAAGGATGAGAAGGGACTTGGAGTTAGAGGAATGGTCAAATGTATGGCAGCTTAGATTTCAATGCTAAGAAGTGCAAGGTAATGCACCTGGAAACAAAACCCAGGAAAGAGTACACAATGGAGGTTGAGATACTAACAACAACAAAATGGAAAGGGACCTTGGGGTAGTCATATCAGATGACCAAAAGGTGGGCAAGCAATGTGAGAGGGCGGCAAGGAGGGCTGGGGGATACTGGGATGCATGGGAGAGGCATCACCAGTAGAAAACGAAGTTATTATTCCTCTGTACAGACAGCTGGTGAGACCCCATCTGGAGTACTGTGTGCAGTTCTGGAGACCCAATCTCGCAAAAGACATAGACAGGATGGAAGCTGTCCAGAGGAAGGAACTAAAATGGTGCAGGGTCTGCACTGGAAGACATATGAAGAGAGACGAAAGGAGCTTAATATGTATAGTCTCGAGGAAAGGAGGGAGAGGGGGGACATGATAGAAATGTTCAAGTACCTCAAGGGAATCAACAAAGTCCAAGAGGGTAGCATCTTTCAAAAAAAGAGGTGTGCAAGAACAAGAGGGCACAATTTGGAGATAGAGGGGTGGCTCAGAGTTAATTTAAAAGTATTTTTCACAGAGGTTGTGGATGCATGGAACAGCCTTCTGGAGGAGGTTGTGGAGTCAAAATCAGTGGTGGAATTCAAGCATGCATGGGACAGTCATAAGGCCATTCTAGGGAGTGGGGTAGGAAGAAGTAGGCTGCTGATTAACTAGGATCTGCAGCTTATCCAGTAGGTAGAGAAATGGGCAGACTGGGTGGGCCAAGCTGTCCTTATCTGCTGTCAAATTCTATGTTTCTATGTTTCTATGTTTCTACAGACAGACAGACAGATAGATAGATAGATAGATAGATACTGTCTGTGCATGGATATGCAGACAGACAGGTTGCAGTCTGCCAGACAGACACACAGACAGAGACAGATAGAGAGATAGGAGGTAGATAGATAGATAGATAGACAGACAGACAGACAGACGGATGGACAGACAGAAAGCCACTGCCTGTTTATGGATATACAGACAGACAGGTTGCAGTCTGCTAGACAGACAGACACAGAGACAGAGACAGATAGAGAGATAGGAGATAGATAGATAGATAGATAGATAGATAGATAGATAGATAGATAGATAGATAGATAGATAGATAGAGACAGACAGGCAGAAAGATGGACAGACAGATCGATTGTCAGAGATAGAGACAGACAGACAGACAGACAGACCTGATAAGTGACAGTATCTCAGCATGACTCACACAGTGGAGTGCATTATTACTATTATACTATGACTCTTTTGTATAAAAAAAAAGTAAGAAAAACATTTTTAGAAACATTTTGTACAGGATATTTTACTGAGGAAGCATACCTTGTTAAAAAGTTCCTTTCCCATCTGTCCACTAGGGGGAGGTGTTGTGTAGTTGTTTATGTCCTAAAAGGATGTTGTTACTGCATTGTCTATTGTGCCCACCCCCCACACACCAAAACCTGTATTTGGGGCCAGATCTAGGTAAGTTCTGTTTATCTTTCTGACTGGCCCAGGACTGGGAAACTTGCTGTGTACAGACATTTTGGTATGCAAAGGATAATCATGATCAGACAATGAGCACAGCGGTCATGTAATGCACGTGCGCTATGCCAGTTATGTTACTAACCAGAGCGGGACTGAGAAGCTGCTTTGGAAAATGACAGCTTAAAGAGCTAGTGGATTGGAATTGATATTACAGGTTCAAAGATGACCTGAATAGACATGACCTAACTTGTGTTATGGTTCATGTTGTTAATTTGAGTATCCAAACAGTGTTTTTTAACATTTTTAATGTTCTCATATCGTTTATATGTCCAGCTGTGGAGAGTGCCATAACATGCTTCATGAACAGGAAGGGACATCTTGGGGCGGGGGGGATCCCAACTCCATATTTGCATAGCTGCTTGGGTGGACTTCCCCCCCCCGTGAGAAGCCAGTCTGATAACGGTATTTCTAAATATTAGGCATGTGTTTTATCTATCTATTTATTTATTTAAATTTTGGTAGCTGGGTAGGCCCACTGTGTCCTTGACGGTCCCTTTTTCAGGGGCAACCCGGGGTTAGTTACATGTACCTAGGGAAAAAGGAAAACAGTGCTTTGATATTTATAATACAGCAAAAGTATATAGTATATAGGAATAGACATCAACAGTATATAATATAATACAACATTTACAACTAGGTGTACACATCTGTGTTAGAAATGGACATACACATCTATCAAACCACATAGGCAAGTGTAAAACCAGTGCTTAATTGTCAGTCTCGTTGTCCCTACATCTCATTTGACTGAGTTCCCTAAGCATCGACACCCTTGGTAGAGTCCCATTGTTAGTGCTCAGTTAGGGCAGTGGCACTGAGACCCAGGGCTTAGGTGTAACTTCAGCCCTTTCTTGAAACCCGCAAGAGAGGTGCTATCCTGTAACTCTTTCGGGAGATCATTCCAGAGCTTGGTAGGGCTACCCTGGCTGACCGTTGACCCAGCGATGTTTTGGCTCTTTGGATTTTGAGTAGTTTCTGATCAGTAGACCTGAACTCTCTTCTATTAGTTTTGGAGGAGAGTAGGTCCCGCAGACTCGGGGGGCATCAGGTTGCTGTAGTTTATATGCCAGACAAAGGGAGGGATATGCTAGTTTAGCTTCGAATGAAGGCCGGTTTAGGGCTTGTAGCACTTTGCAATGGTGTTCCATCCATTGCGTCCCTTCGGTATACTGGCTGACCCTATGGTACGGGGTGCTCAGACACAGCCTTTCCATTGACCTCAGTGTCTGGAGCATAGTCACTCTGTAAAACTGAGTGGGTAGGATTGTCCCATTGCTGACTGCTTTTCTGGTTTCTTTGGTCAGGTAGGGATTCAGCCTCTAAAGGAGTCCCAGTTTTTGGTTAACCGCTTTGGTAAGGTAGTCTATATGTGTCCTGAAGGAAATCTCCTGGTCCAGGTACATTCCACGGTACTTTATACTGTCCACTACTTCTATCCTTGTCCCATTTAGGGTGGAGAGAAATAAGAGGCTTGATGTCACTGGGCCTAGTTTTTTTGGACCAAAGAGCATGGCTTTGGTCTTCTTACTGTTCAAGACCAGCCTGTTGGCCTGACACCATTCCTCAAGGGTTACGAAGTCTTGATTCAGTTCTTGATTGAGGGACCTGGCATCCCTCCGAGTTCTGTATAGCACTGTGTCATTGGCGTAGAGTGTGATCTTCACCTCACCCAAACATAGGGGTAGGTTATTGACAAACAAGGAGAATAAGAGGGAGCCTAAAATAGACACCTGTGGAACCCCACCTCATACTGGATGCTCATCTGATTTTGCACCGTTCCAGCGGACCATTTGAGTCTCCCATGCAGGTAGTCCGTGAACCAGTTTAGGGCTAGTGTATCTAGACCTAGCCCCTGAGGCATTCTAGCAGTAACTGGTGGTCAACTAGATTGAACGCCTTGGTTAGGTCGATGAAGATTGCCCCAAGGAGTTTGTTCTGGTCCAAGGCTTCATATATGTCAGTGGTGAAGCATAACAAGGCTGTTTCAGTGCCGTGTCTCTTTCTAAAACCGTGTTGTTGATCTACCTGCAGATTATGCATTTCTAGGTGTTTGTTAAAGTGTTGGTAGACCACCTTTTCCAGCAGCCTGCTTAAGGTACAGAGAATGGAGATTGGCCTGAAATCTTCCTCATCCTCGTGCATCCTAGCTTTCGGGATTGGGGTCACTAGTGCCACTTTCCATAGGGCGGGTATTTTTCCTTCAACCAAAGACCAGTTGAATAACTGGGTGATAGGTCCTGCAATAATGGGAGCTCCTATCTTCAGCAGCGTGGGCTCTAGATTATCGTGGCTTGTCGCCCCTTCTGGTTTCAGGCCCTTGAGCAGTTTTAGAACTTCACCTGTAGAGACCAGTTTTAGGTGAAATTCATGGCCCTGAGGGGGGCTCCCTGGACTCACTTGAGTTCCCAGGCTTTGACTGGGGTTGCTGGTTCTGAACCTCTGGAGATCCAAGAAGAACTCGTTGAATGCATTGGCAGTTGCCTTCGGGGTGGAGAGAGGTACTCCTTTTGACTTTATTTCCCCAGTCCCTTTACTTTTGTTACCTATTAGCAGTGAGTTTATGTGCCCCCAAAACTTCTTTTGATCTGTCAGGTTCCTGGATTGCAGCCTGTGCAGGTAACTCGTTTTTGCTTTCTTGAGCTCACTTTTGCAGATATTTCTGGTTTCCCGGTATTGCACCCAGTCCTGGTGCTGGTTTGAGATCTTGAATTTTCTCCATTTTTTGTCTCTTTCCTTCATCTTGGTCTTAAGAACCAGGTTAAGCCACCTGACATCTTGCCCTTTGACTCTAATCTTTTTTTGGGGAGCGTGTTTGTTAGCTACTGATAGAAAATGTTTGGTGAAGCCCTCTAGAGCTTCATCTATATTAGGAGTATCTAGAGCCTGCCCCCAGTTCATTTCTGATAGGGATTGAAGGAAAGATGCTTAGTTTAAGGCTGAGTAGTTTCTGGACCAGAAAATTCTAGGGGCCTGTTTAGGGTAGTTGTTCCTCCACACCAGAAATACTGGCGTATGGTCATTAAGTGAGTTGGCGCAAGTCCCCACTATTTTGGCCCTATCTCCCTATCTGGTTTGAACATTAGCACCCAATCAAGGGTGGTGTGGTTTCCTGTCTTTTAGTTGATCCAAGTAGGTTCTATTATTAGCTGCGTTAGGTTAGCTCCCCCCAAGCGGTTTTTAACTTCCCCATTTAGCTTCTCACTCCAGTTTAGGTTGAAATCACCTAGTATAATTTTTTCACTACCGGGCAGAGAAGTCATGGTGTCTGTGAGGATTTTTAGGGCTTAAATAGCCTTTTGTGGAGTGTTGTAAGTGCAATCGATCAAGAGTGGCTTTATACCCCCAAGGAGAAGTTTAACAAACACAGCCTCACATCCCATTTCTTCAAAATCTGGGGTATTCATTATTGTAGCATTGAGATGGGACTTGACATAGAGAAGGACCCCACAGCAATTCTTCCCCTTTCTGTCCTTCCTAAATGTAGTAAAGCCCTGCAGTTCCACCTCGTGCGCAAGTATATTAGGCTTCAGCCAGGTTTCTGAGACACCAATTAAGTCAGGGGAGTAAAGGCAGATCCTGGCCTCAAGTTTGTGCATCTTGGGCCTGAGACTATTAATATTCATATGGACCATCCTCAGTGCCTTGGCATTGACCCACTCAGGCATGGTAGGTGTGAGGTTTGGGATACTGACCCCTAGGGGGCCAGAGTTTGGCTCTATGTCACCCGCTATGAGAAGCAACAAGCCATGCAGGATTGCCAGGAGTTTGGGTTGGCATATGGGTGGGGGGGTTATTTTACAGGCTCTGATATACATACTGGCATTCAGGAACAGACCCCTCTTTTTTAGAATGTAAATTGTTGTTACATTGATTCTGAAACAGGGATGGTGACAACCAGGGGTAAAATGGCCACCGTCTGGACTATCTTCATACTTATGCCCACCCTCCCCTATGGCCACGTTATCAACTACAGCAATTGTTAAGACCTATACGGATCCAAGTAAAATCCCAACTCCCCCCATGTTTGTGCCCCTAACTCTTCAAACACTTCTTTTGGTTTAGGGACAGTCATTCCTGGCTAGGGGTAATTCTCCTGTGTAGCCTTGCCTTCCTTATCAAGGTCAAATAATACAGGTGACCTGTACTGGGTAAGTAGACTACGCAGTACTGTAATAGACACACTTTAATGAGGTTTAAACAATCGTTCTCCCTTCCAGTAATAATGCAATTACTAAGAACCCTTCCAGTATTAATACAAATTACTAAGATCAAGGCATATCCAGTTGTTATGACAAGATATTTTAAGGTAGTAGTAAAAGTCACTTTAACGAATATCCAGAGTATATGCCATTTATCGATAAAGGTAAAAGTCATTTTAAAGAATATCCAGAATTGACACCATTAATAGGATCTAAGGTGTTTCAGCCTCCTGGGAGGTAACTATGCCACAATACTTTGTTGTAAAAGTAAAAAGACTCTCTGATGAATGTGGTTTCACATGAAATTAATATAGTGTCATAATAGTGTTCGGTATTTAGATCTCATACATTTGTAGCAGGTGCTGAGTAAGGCACTTTAAGATTAGTGCTCATTCCCCTATAATCTTCCCTTTTCTCATATAACTTTGTGTCAAATGATAGTTTGGGAGGCTGGACTTACCTGAGCCCTATATAATTAAAGGAGGTGGTGTGGGTTGGGTGGGAGGGCTGCTCGACTCAACAAATTATGGCAGCTTGATTCAATGCAAAGAAGTGCAAATAATGCACCTGGGAAACAAAACCCAGGGAAGATTACACAATGGGGAAGTAGTAACAACAACAAAATGGAAAGGGACCTGGGGGTAATCATATCAGATGACCTTAAGGTTAGCAAGCAATGTGAGAAGGCAGTAGGGAGGGCTGGGGGTATACTGGGATGCATAGGGAAAGGCATCACCAGCAGAAAACAGGAACTTGTTATCCCTCTGTACAGACAGTTGGTGAGACCCCATCTGGAGTACTGCATCCAGTTCTGGAGAACCCATCTCCACAAGGACATAGACAGGATAGAGGCAGTCCAGAGGAGGGCAACTAAAATGGTGCAGGGTCTGCAAGAGAAGCCATATGAGGAGAGACTAAAGGAGCTTAATATGTATACCCTTGAAGAAAGGAGCGAGAGGGGGGACATGATAGAAACTTCTAAGTACCTCAGTGGAATCAACAAAGTCCAAGAGGGCAGCATCTTTCAGAAAAAGAGATGTGCAAGAACAAGGGGACACAATTGAAAGATAGAAGGGGGGCGGTTCAGGGGAAATGTAAGGAAGTATTTTTTCACAGAGAGGGTTGTTGATACATGGAATGGCCTTCCGGAGGAGGTTGTGGAGTCAAAAACAGCGGTGGAATTCAAGCATGTATGGGACAGTCATAAGGCAATTCTAGGGGGTGAGGGTAGGAAGAAGTAAGCTGTTGGTTAATTAAGATATTCAGCTTATCCATTAGGTAGGGAAATGGGCAGACTGGGTGGGCCAAGTGGTCCTTATCTGCCATCAAATTCTATGTTTCTATGTTTCTATGATAAACAGTGCCAGGCATGCCCAACCAGGGTGTGCACTCCCAGCCACAGAGGGTGGCATTTGCCATGTGCATAGGAAGCCACCCCTGGCTATCATGACTAAAGCCATGGGACACTGTGGTTTGCAGCACAAGGCCATGGCAGAGGTGACAGAATGGCAGCAGCCTGACACAGCACCTGTTGATGGGCACTGTATGTGATGTGAGCAAGGTGGCTGTGAGAGTGTGATGGTGGGCACACGTTTTGGGACCCAACGTACAAAAAACACCACACACAGCAGAAATAGTAATGAAAAAAACAGTTTTTAACAACAACAATAATAAAAAGGGAAAGAATTAGAGGGTATAATGGCAAACTATAACCTCAACAAGAACGGAACTACAACAAGTATGTTGTCACTCTAGTGGCCAGGACAGGGCAGAATTGTCCTGTGTGGCAAACTCTAAATGTGTCAGCACTGCCACACTGTGAGAAGCAAAGTCTGCAGTGACCCCTGCAGTCACCCAAATCATTCATTACCCCACCGAGCTGCTCCTCCATAGTGTCCAGAATTTGTCTGGGGGCAAAAGGCCTCTAGCCCCTGAACCTCCGATTCTCATTTCTGGGTGAATCAACTTGCATACCATTCTCTTCTACATTGTGGAAAAGTAAAAATATTCTCTGATGAATGTGGTTTCACATGAAATTAATATAGTGTCATAATAGTGTTCGGTATTTAGATCTCATACATTTGTAGCAGGTGCTGAGTAAGGCACTTCAAGATTAGCGCTCATTCCCCTATAATCTTCCCTGTTCTCATATAACTTTGTGTCAAATGATAGTTTGGGAGGCTGGACTGTACCTGAGCCTTAGAGCCTTCAGTCAAGTCCTCAGGTGCCCCATGTGGTGGCAGTGCTGGCAAAGGCTGCTGTGCAGGTGCCCCATCATTGTCCTTCTCCTCCTCCTGTGTAGTGGCAGGGGGTCCACTGCTGTCCTTTGGTTCTCCATGGCCATGCACTGGGGTGGGACATGGCATGGCAGATGTAGAGTCATTCTGCATATCCTGCTGCTGCTGATCTTTCTGTTCCTCTTCCAATGACAAGAGCCTTCTGATCTCAATTTTTTTGTTGCCGCATGGCATGGACTAATGCCTGGATCCTGAGGTGATCCTGTCAGCCACTTTGCTTCCCATGATGTTGGCCACCTGAGAAAGAAAAGGGTGATAAATGTGAGTATGTTGTATTGTACCTGACCATTTGTGCTGAGTGATGTATAATGGGTGGGGAGCACTGTCACAGGCTGGCATGCTGTTCTGAACCATGGGGCATAAGGGAGCATTGGCAGTGGTGCTGTCATGGCACACTGTGTCACACTGCATCACTACTGGCATGTCCCTTGGGGAAAGATTTGATTTGCTACCATCATTCTTGGGTCTGGATGGGGGGGCCATAAGAGAGTGATGGAGGCATGACTACCTGGCCAAAACTGCATGTCTTGACCAGTGCACTAGGCTGGGGGTTGTGGCAGCCTCAGTAGTAGAATGTGCAGGCCTCATGACCCTGTGTGATTGGGTCCACGATGGCCCATTCTGGCCAACACAGGATGATGGAGGGAGTGGCTTGAGGCTGCATTGAAAAAAGGAAGTGGCATTCAGTGACTTGGCTGGGCCTCTAGTTGCTGAGAAACTGCATTCTGTGATGGGAGAGCCTGGGACACTCAGATGTCGTGCATTTGCCTACCGCCAATGCTGTGCAATTCCCTGGCACACCACTGCTGAGTGGTACTATACCAAATAGCATATCACTACCCACATTAACAAGTCTTGACAACGCCAGTGGTACAGGCACTGATTCACACATGGCATGATGCTGTAGGACACATCAGTATGACTCCCCTGTCTCCAACACCAACCGGCTCCCCAGTGTACCCAAACACCCCTAGGATGGCATCAGCCACCTCGCTACACAATGGCATGCAATATCATGCCAGCCTAACATACACAATGCACCGTGCAGTACTGCCTGGATATCTGCTACAGACACAGCCCAATGCCTGGTGTACATTGGGACAGGACCCACACTTGTACATGTCACCAGTGCCACATGTATAGCCCATTGCACAGCACCACTGTGTGCCCTCATTGCTGAGAACCCTAGTATTGAGGCTTTCCATGTTACCCTTCAGATGTAGACATGTAATGATGTTCCCAGTTGGGTTCTGACTCTGTTGACCAAGGGCAGTCATGTACCGCTGACATGTTTCTCTGTCTCTCTGCAGGGTTCACAACTGGAGATATGCTGCAGAAGGTTGCAATTGAGGTTCTGTGGCATGTCAGTCCCTTGTCTAACATCCATGGCTCCCCCCGATCATGACAATGTGCTCATCATGCATTGGGACTACCTATATGTACCATTCCACTGTGGCATATGTGGGTGACCCTGTGGGACATTCCCATGTGCCTCATGGGACTGTGTCAATGCAGGTGAGGGGGATTGTTGCTGATCACATTGCCACTGGTGAACTGCCTGGTGTGATGCAGGACAGGATGAGTACTTGCCCCCATGACCCTGTTGGCCACATTACATGCCAGCCTAGGCCCATGTCACCACTTCCAACTAGAAATAAGCCATGCAACATTACTAGCACTTACCTTGCCTACTTGGACCTGCAGACAACACCTGTTGTGCTCCTGATACACCTCTGGTGGTCAGCTCCCTGGCAGCCTCTCTGCCCTCTTGCCCTTGCACACCTGTAAAGACACAAAAATATTTTCAAAAGTGTTAGAAATTCACCACTCAATTCACCCATGCTTATGGATATTTCAATGTGCAGTGTTTTAGGCAGGTGACATGTACCTGCTTCTAGCTGATCTTCAGTGTGCATGACAAGGTAAGGCAAGGCAATTTTATTTTTAGGGTGCCCAGTCCCTGTGACTCTGGGTGCCTAACAAGCATAATCATACAATACAGATAAAAAGAAAATAAAATTTCCAAGGAAGTAAAATCAGAAGAAACAGCCATCAGCTGCTCTGGCCACATCCCTGAGCTGATCCCAGATTCTAGGGTCCCTTCTGGCCACATCCTGCCAGTGATGCTTTAGCTGGCAAGCAGTGTGTCACATGCCATTTACCTTCTTCAGCCAAGTCCCAGTCAACCACCAGACCCTGTTTCTGTGTGCTGGGGTGTGTCTCCAGTAACCCATTTGAAGCAGGACCTTACTTCACTGATTCACTAAACTTATTAGGAGTGCTGTCTCCTCGGAGCTGAAATTTGGTGCTTTAAACCTATTGCCTGACATGCTGGCTATAATAAACTTTGTGGTACTGCTGGAATAGGCTGCTCCACTCGGTAAGGCCATAGACGACACCCTGGCATCATGGTTGAGTATGTTTTGCTGCCACCACTTGTGTGCTTTCACACTTCTGCATTCACACACAGTGTACAGTGTGGTGGATGCAACTGCAATAATTTTTCTACTGCAGGTGCATGCTGCTGCTGTTTTCCTGAAAAATCTGATCCATCACAAAAATCTCTCTCTTGCAGCACTTTTGAGCCAAATTGTGTCTGATTACCTATGCCACTCATGCACTGCACACATGCTTCTGTGTATACTACAGTCTGCACTGCCGACTCAATGCCCATCTGCTGACACCTGCAACCTCCCTTCATCCTGTGCCACATACATGCCTATGGCACATGCAGTACTTTCCCCACCTCTGTGGGTTCAGGCCCACATTTTCATTGTGGTCTTTGCTGGTTTTTCATGGTATCTCCTCATCCACCCTTCCTCATACCCCCCTAAATGGCCCACCCACTCCACCTCTGTCTCTCTGCATGCACATTTACACTCTTCCCTACCAATTACGTGGTGCCACATATCCCATCATGATTTCTCTTTAGCCTCACACAGGTGCAGCACGGTCATATTGGGACCACATGCTCATACCTGGTGGCAGGTTAGGTAGCTGCCAAGGCATGCCCACACCACTGCTTCATTGGCCAAACATACCCTGCAGGGCCTGTGCAGACCATGCACACCCAACCTGGGGCAACTGTGGTGCCAAGCGCACCTCAGAGTACCACAGGCTACGTTCTGCTTTTGGCCACCCAATAACCTTGCAGATTATAGGGTGTTCTGCACTTCACCCAATGGCAGTCGTGATTCCAGGTGCAGTCCTTGCCATATGTCAGCCAGGTGGCCCACATGCCCCTGCTGTCCCCTGTGGGCTGCTCTGGGTATGTCAAAGAAAAAGACTGCACATGTCATGGTCCACTATGACTGCCATGGCAGGATGGACAGCATCCTTTTCTTTCATGTCCCATTGAAAGTTACAACCTCTCCCAGTCCTCCAAGCCTGTTGTCCACCTGCCACTTTGCACCAGTATGGTCATGACAGTGATGGCCATTACTACTGGCCTAGCCCATTCCCTGCAGCACTGCACAGGGTTCAATTATGCATCTCCATCTCTCCCATTGTCCAGAAGGACCAATACCCACTCACCTCATCTCATGTGTCATACCAATGAATACAGCCCCTTCCATGCTGGTGACCTTCTCCACCCAGTGCCACACACTGACAATGGGCATGATATGCACAATAGTACTGCCATCACTGCAGGGCTGCACCAGGCAGACTGACATCCCCAGGGGATTAACATGAAGTCACCCCATCATGCCAGTCACTAGGGACCTATCTGTGACTACAGCAAGGATGTTCTGTACAGATGCCAGTGCCACCCTTGGGATGATACTGTCCCTTCAGACAAAGTGGCTGTGAATTAATTCCACTTGTGTGCACTGTCCCACCAAAGCTGTTCCTGCCCTTGTGGACTCCTGGCCTAATTCTGCATCCACCATGTCCTCTGCTCCTTCCTCCTTGCCTACTGCAGACTCAGTCTTTGGTAATGGCAGACACTGTACTGTGGCAATGTTGTATAAGATACAGCAAGCTTGAAGATCCTGCAGGCCATACCCAGGCTACATTGCAAGGCCCCACCCAGTCAATCCAGGCATCAGAAGCCCTTCTTCAGAAGGAAGATAGTCCTCACTATCACAGATCCTGTGGTTGTGAGTGCCTCACTGTAATGTTCCTCCACCTTGCTCTGTGGATGTTGGACTGGGGTCATCAGCCACAGCAGCTGGAGATTTCCACTGTGACCTGTGAGTGGATCCACACATTACCACTTGTGGACTCTGTGTATTGTGCCCTTCCACCTCCAGTCTGCTACTTCCAGGCTCCCAACATAGCACAACATAGCACAACACCACCCCACAACTACAGCTACTGCCAGCATGTCACCAACGGAGGGACACATGCACACACTTGAGCCATAATACCCCCCTTTATACTCATAGTGCTTTATGGTGGTCAACACCATTGGCCCCCATGCTTGAAGCCCACACACATACCCTCCAGGCATGTGATGTCATGACAGTGTTCCATCCACACTGTGCCACCACAACATCTGCCCATTTGGGGTCAGCTACTGGTCAGTTCCATACCATCCCCTCTGGACAGCTCAGGATATGAGAATCCACCCCCTATATGTGCATCACAGGTACCCATAGATACTTTTGTCTCCCACAAGCACATACCTATCAACCATGCTACTTCTATCTCTCCCCTTTCAAAGGTCTCATACAGGTCACTGTGTTGGAATATGTAGGCATCATGGCAGGATACGGGGTACTTGGAAACAGCAACCCAAATGAGGTGCTTGTTCATAGAGTGTTAGCCCTTCTGGTTCCTATAACACTCCTCCTCCATTGGTGGTGCTCTAATGGCCACATGTGTACAGTTGATGGCACCCAGCACATGCGGGATGCATGTGTAGAATCCCTGCTTCACAAGCAGTTGCTGCTGTACATCACATGGGAAGCTGATATACCTGTGCGATCTGCACAGCAGCACCTGCAGAAACTGCCTCAGGCACTTTGACACAGCAGACTGTGAGATGTCCACTGTATCCCCAGTGGGGGGTCTGAAAGCTCCCTGTGGTCAGGAAACAGAGTGCTGCCTTCACCTCATCACCCACAGGTATTGTATAACCCCTCTAGGTTGCACTCTGCAAGTCCTCTTTCAAATCCTGGCACACCTCCATGAAGGCACTGTTGTTGAGGTGATAGCAGGCTAGGCACTGGTCCTCAGTGAGATCATAGCATGATGCGCTCCTCCAGTACACCTGTGCCATATATTTCCTGGTGGGTCTGTACTGTCCTTAAGGTATGCTATTCTTCTGAATCCTGTCAGCCTGTTATCTGGCATGTCTCTGCCACCATTCTACAGGGAGCCTGATGCCCAGTATGACCAGTGGTCCAGACATCTTCACTGTCACGTCTAGGTTGCTTGTGCCGGCACACTGCTACCTTCACAGTTACTCTAATCTGTATGCCTTTTAAGGCCTGTTTATATGCTCTAGTATGAATTAGACCAGCTCCACCTTGATCTAGCAGATGCTTGATATTATTAGAACAGTGAGCAGATGTTGTAGCATTTAAAATCTTCCAAAAGGGAATGATGTATAATTTTTCAAATGCAAGTCCCTTTATGACATGGCGCACAAAATTTTTTGATGCAAACTCCAGTGCAAGACCTTTAGATGCAAGCCCTCCTGAGACCAATGCAGGCTGTGTTATAAAATCACAATTACTTCAATTTTTGATGCAAGTCACCACTTGCGTCAACATTTTTGATGCATGCTCCTTGTGTCATTCTCAGCATTTTGAAAATTGAACCTATTATATTCTTTTGCCCCATATTGCACTTAATTGTAATAGTCTTTGAACTTTAAGTAAAATCTCATTTCTTTATACTATCTGAGTATAATCAGGCCCAGATATACACAGATGTTCCATACTCCAGTGTATTCTCAAATACTTAATCCAGTTTCTGCCGTTCAATGCTGTCCTGCATATAGTGTCAGCTTTCAAAAACAGTAGAACTTGTACTTGCTTATCTGCCATGCATTTAGTGAGTGTTCAGGAGATAGAGTGGAAGCACAGAGCACTGAGATGCACTCCCTCATGTACTTGTGACACTAGAGGGCATGCCCAACCTAGATTATGTCAGCAAGCATCCGCTCATTGACCGTCTTCATGGCACTATAGATGGGAGAATACAGGGTAGCCCAATCCTCCTTTTGACTACTGTATCACAAGTGAGTACCTCATATGTTAATGAAGCCATAATGGCATGTGAATAAGCCCTAGTCTTGTATGGGGAAAGGGGTCATTTGCATGAGGACTTCTGAATATACCAAGTGGTAACAGGTTTTGGATGCCTTAACTGCTTTTGCTCTTGACAGCCTATGAAAAGTATAGGTTCATTACTCTTTGTGGCCAGTAGAGGGCTGTGGATTGTGCTGAGTGCACCCTTTATTGCATTCATTACAGCTTTTCCCTAGGGGTGTTTATTTCAGCATGCTTAGGGAACTAGCAATGTGCTCCAAGCCTGTTTCAATAGTGTACATTTAGGTGATTGCTCTAATTTCTACTACGCATAATAATTTTGCAAGGCATAAACTGTGAGATTTGAATATGGTACCCATGACTTGTCTCCTACAGTGGATAAGATACTGGCTTACAGGATGAAGAAAGGTTCACTGCAAGTCAACAATTCTACTATTGAGTCATCCACATATTTAAGATCTTAAAACTGTGTTTTTAAAGCTTTTAATAGGTACCAATATTCAGATGTTGAGGAATACTGAACCAACAAAATAGATTTTGGATCAGAAGAGATGAAACATTATTAAACTAGATGTAGTATATGTATACAAGGCTTTGAAGGTCACTTCATCAGGTAGGTATGTATTATAATGGCATCAGCCATCCCCCAGGACCACCAGGCCAGGTGGTACTTGTGTTACAGTAACACTAACTTCCAGTAATGTGAAACTGAAATTCACCTTTTTGAATCAAAATGGAAACAACATTTATGACAGCGTGTGAAACAAATTCTGGTTAGAGCCTATATGGCTATGGAGAGCTTTTAGGAATGGCAAGAGCTCTGAAAAGAATACGCATTGCTCTCACTGCAGCACAGTCAGCCATAAATAATATTGCAGCGATTACAGTACTGCACATGCGTGATACTCGCACATGCCCAGTTTGCCAAGGAGACAGCAGTGTGCAATATGGCAGCACTGACATGACTACATATGCACAATATTCACACATGCACAGTCTAAGTCAGTTCTGCCATGTTGCACACAGTGGATGTCACTTCTGCAATTGTGAAAAGGAAAAGTAGTGAGCCAGCATTTTTCTGTTTCAGTTGCAAAGAAAAACCTGGTATTCAAGTTCAAATGAATTAATTTTCTTATAGTTTGACAGACTACAAACTCTGAAAATGTTGAAAGTACTATGAATGGCAACTAACTGTGTTGGTATAAATTTTACATGGCATTCATGGTTTGGAAAAAGATCTGCAAAGTTATAAAATTCATTCGAAAATATTATATATTTCTTAAAAATATGGATATATTTTACATATCATAAATATTTCCATTTGGTGAATAGCATCTTGTAAAGGTCTTTTTGTCCTGAACAACTTTCTGCTGGCTGTGTGTGTCTGTGTGTAACTAGTATGGATTTCAAGATATTTAAATTTGTTTGACACACCTGTGACTGTGTTTGCTCTGGGCAAAAAAAACATTAGTTCTGTTGCTGTGCTGCACATTTTTCCACATTCCAAACAAATGTAAATATCTTGAAAACCATACAAGCTGCATATACACAACCAGCAGCAAAGTTGTTCATGACAAAAGGGCCTTTACAATGAGGGTATTCACAAAACTGAACTCATTACTGTCTTCAAAATGTAACCATCTGAAGTGTGATATTTAAAAAAACTAAATTCTGATAATCAGATGACTGTATATTAAAAATAAATTGGAGTACAGCTTAGTGACTACCCTCATTGTAAAGGTCTCTTTGTCCTAAACAGCTTTGCTGCTAGTAGTGCATATGTAGATGGTATGGTTTTCAACATAGTTACATTTGTTTGGCATGCCTGCTATTGTGCTTGATCTTGGTGAAAAAGTAGTTTCTGCTGCTCTGCACTGCATTCTCACACATCTGTGCACATGCCAAACAAAACTAAATATCTTGAAAGCCATACCAATTACACATACACAACCAGCAACAAAGTTGTTCTGGACAAAAATACCTTTACAATGAGGGAAGTCACTAAACCAAACTCCTTACAGTCTTTAAAATATAGCCACTCAAAGTGTGAGTTTTGTAAAACAAAATAATAATAAAACTGATTAAATAAATGGCTACATTTAAAAACTATGTAAGAAGTACAGCATTGTGTCTGTCCTCATTGTAAAGGTCTCTTTGTGCTGAACAACTTTGTTGCTGGTTGTTTTTGGGCAGATAGTATAGTTTTCCACATATTAAGATTTGTTTGTTATGTATGCAAACATGCTTAGAGTTCTGCTCAGAGGCTTGGGAATCTCACTGCAAAACTGACACATGTAGTGATTTGCAGGTGTGGAAGGATACACTGAAATGTCCAAAAAATGTGTGCCTTGGTATTACATTTTTCCAACTAAAGCAAGACAACTGCAGGCTCTGCCCATAGCTGTAAAAATAAGAAGTGCTAGAAAATGGTTATGGATGACTATTTACTGGATTGTTGTCATTAGTATGTGAGACAAGTGCCATGTGTGGTAAAAGCACCTACAGCATACCCAATTTCTTTCTGTGTCAAATATCACTTATAAAATACGCAGTGTCTGAAATACTGCACTTTGTATAAATATACTGTAGCTTGATATTTCCAGCCACAGCATCTAAATTCTGTCAACACAAGATATCTGAAGAATTAATCCATCTGGTGCAAAAAGCTAATGTAATAACACTAAATGTAAAATAAAATAAAATAAAATAGGGTTCAAATGGTTTCTGAGTTGTATTGATCTGCTTTTCAGCCATTACAATGATTAAAGCATAGAGAATACTAGTTGGGCAACCATGCAGAAACAGCCTGTGCTGCCACTGCATGATCTTAATATGTCAGACCTTAAGAGCGAAGCTCGACATGTCTGATGTAATTAGAAGTTCAAGGTGGCAATACAGGATGGTTGGGCATGTGGTTGTCAAATCAATATTTTTCATAATTTTTTGTCTGTCTTTTAGTTTTTATTTATTTTTGATGAAAGTGTTTTAACTGCAAAAGTGCCAGCAGTTTCAGTTCAGAACTAGAACTGATTGCCTTGTGCATGGTAGCATTGTGTAAAACAATAGTTACCATGAGGGTTTCTGATCAGCTAGAACATTGCTGTACCATAGAATGGTACAACCACATTCCGTGACATTCAAAGTGTGGTACAACAATGTTTCAACCAGCATGGAAATCTAAACAGAACAAACCCTCACCATACACTATAATACAAACAGCATTAAAAAACATAGTTATAGCATTGTCCAAAATGCATGTAAAGCAGATAACCTTAGCCAATGTGATAAAGTGGAGCAATGTTCACAGTACAAATACATCCAACCAGTTACAATAAGTAATGGGTGAAGTGGCCTCAATTCACTCTGTGAAGCAATTCACGGAGTGAAGGCGAATTCGCGAAGTACTCCACAACGCGAAGCGGAGTACTACGCATCATAATGGGTAATGCAAAGTCCATTGAAAACACTGACTTTGCATTAATCCACCTTCCCAAAACTGATGCTCCACAAATATTAAGGCGAAGTACATTAAAAACCATGTACTTCACCTCACTTCACCTTGATTTAAGCTGCAATGGTGAATTTTGCAGTGATGCATGGGATTTCAGGTCACATGGGCACTAGATTATTCTGCACAGTTCAGTTTGGGGTAGTGTGTGTAGGAAGCTGTAGGAGACAGTCTGCTCTGACAGCACTCTGCAGTTCAAACCTTCTAAAAACTGCCTTTTTGAGTAATTTTTTTTTCTGAAACTTTGGTTCATCGATTGTAGGAAACCCTCCTGTGTTCTTATCATCGAGCGTTTATTGTTTGTGTATGGCTGAATGTTAATGTACAACATTCAGTCTGTGTACTGAGAGACAGTGGAAGTGTGCTTTGGTGGAAGGGCATATCTGTGGTACGTAGACTGTGTATGTAGACTTAGGTTGGAGAAATAGAGAGTTCTTTGTATTTTGGTTATATTTTTCTTGTATAACTGACTGTGTTAATGTACACACAGTAATATTTTCAGTAATTGTTGACATTTTTTTGCTGATTGTGTGTGTTGAGGTTGTGGACCTGGTGCAGCAGTGCATAATTTCAGGTTGTTTAAAATATGTGGTAGATTACTGAAGTTTTAAATTTGGTATGCATTACTTGTAGACAGATTGTGTGTATGTGAGTCTGTGTGCAGTGCGTGACATCAAATACACCTTTTATTGTGCCATCGTGTAATTGCAGGCACAGCAGTGTGAACCTGTTATCCACTGAACCTGCATGATTTTGTAATGCCATTGTGGTATTTTTTCTTGGTTTTGCACTGCCATAATCTGCAGTCAGTGCCCCCCCCCCACACCGTCAAAATGTATTCTTTTCCAGATAGCATTGTTTGTGACTTGAGAGCACCACTGGTTAGTTAAGGTGTTGTTGAACTTGTTGTGACTCTATGTTTGTATCTCTTGTTGAAGCCACAGTTGTTTTTTTGGCTTCACATCCAGTGTCCCCCCCAGCCCCCACCCAGAGTGAATGTTCTAAAATCTAAATTTTTTTAGAATTTTCTTGTTGATCCCCCAAAATGCCCAGAAAGAGATGTGCAAGCAAAGCTGTTTCTCACAATGGCACTGCTGCCAGTGGTAAGATTATCTGTGGGCATCATAGTAAGCAGTCACAGAAGTGCATTGCTGATGTGAGAAAAGGTATTTCTCCTTCAATGTTTTTTACAGTGCAATCAGTAGCTTCACTCATAGTTGGAGGAGATGATGTACAGCATAGAAAAAAAATTTAAAAGTCATATGATTTATGACTTTCCTGGCTAGTTTTGTACTTAGCTCCCATAAGGAGGCTAAGCATTTTTCCAACAAAAAGTCTATCTTGCACCATTTCCGAGATACGGGCCCTGAAAGGTGCAGTGAACGCAGTAATGTTATCTTATGGGGAAAAAAGAGAACTTTGGGGTGCCATAACGTTGGCTCCCTGTGATATTTTTTCATCAAACCACTGAAAGATAAATCTGTGGGATGTTGGCTTCCTTCTCTCAAAATTTCAGCCCAAAAGATCAAACCGTTATTTTGCAGCAGGGCGGCAAAGGATTCCTGTAATGCAGCAGATGCCGTAATGTTATCCTATGAGAAAAGCGTCAATTTTGGAGTGCCATAACTTTGCCACCCTGTAATATTTTTTCACCGAAACACTGAAAGGCACATTTGTCAGATGTTGGCTGTGTTCCCTCCAAATTTCAGCCAAAACACCAAACTGTTCTTTTGCAGAAGGGTGGCAAAGAATTGCCGTCATTTTCCCCCAGCCTGGAAAACAACTGTCGAACTTTGCGAAAGCTTTCGGATATTCATGCGACAGTGTCACAAATGCAAAAGTACTTTTTCCAGAAATTTGAAAAACATATTTCTGGGGTGTTTTAACCCATAATAATGATATGCCTAGCATCCTCAGGCTCCGACTAGGTGAATACAAAAATAATTAGGTTGCTAGAGGGTCCCAAATTTAAATGCCAAGCATTTGTTTGATGACCAACTGAAAACAAAATGGCAGATTTGTGACAGTAAAAGGGCCATTTGTGAAAGTAAAAACTGCATTTGCAACACTGTTGAACTTTTTGTTAACTTTTCCCATTGACTTATAATGGGAAATTGTTTTTTGAATAACTTTGAACCGTTTAATATTTTTTCATGAAATCTTCAAATAGCACATCAGGGACCCTGGCCACATGTTCCCTGAAGATTTTGGACCAGTCGTGCAAACTGTGCAACCTGTAGAGATGGCAAAGAATTCCAAAAAAGCATAAACACATGCACAGTTCACGCTTAATACCTTCGCAGCTGTATATCCGAACAGTACGAAAGTTTGCAGATCCCAAGATGTATGTTTCTTAATCATGTGTGCAAATTTCAGGCAGATCCATTGAATGGTTGTGAAGTTATTAAGGTGCAAAATTCTAGGTTTAACATGTAAATGGCTCCTCAACCCTAACTGTGGTAGCACTACTGTGCTATCATAATATATATATATATATATATATATATATATATATATATATATATATATATATATGTCTGTGTGTGTGTATACATAGATATATATATTGGCAAAAAACTCAATTTAATGCATCAGTTAGGGTTGTTCCACAGTGACAAAAGTGAGGAAATTAGATGTTAGGGTTGAAAGCTCCCCTTGCACCACTGCACTCCGGCCCCCCAACCGGCATTGGGGTGTACGTTGGGGTCATCGGTCCTAACTCTCACCCCATTCTCCTATAGTTCACCACCTCAGCTTGTTAACACATGGAATGGGGTGAGAGTTAGAGCCAATGACTAACGCACCCCAGTGCCAGTTGAGGGGCAGAGATGGTGGTGCAAGGGGCTTAACCCTAACATCAAATTTCTCACTTTTGTCTCTGTGAACAACCTTAACTGATTCATTAAATGGATTTTTTGCCATGAATATATATTATATATATATATATATATATATATATATATACACACACACACAACATATGATACATGATGAGCAGGAGTGAGATATGGAAAATATTCTCACTCCTGCAGAGTGAGCTCTGTATTCTCATGAGTACCAAAGGCACAAGTGAGAATGCACAGTTCACTCTTCAGGACTGAGAATATTTTCCATATCCCACAATCTGCCCATCATGTGTGTGATTTATACCACAGGGGTGAGAGCTTTATGAACATTGTTTTCTGCTTCTGTGTGTTTCCTGTTCATTCTGTGGTGTGTTTGTGTGTGTGTGTGTGTGTGTGGACTGGGAGTCAGAGACACAGATGAGTGCGTATTACAAAGCTAATTGAGTCAGAGGGTCAGTGAGAAAGACAATCTGATGCAGGTAGCACTGTCTGAGAAACAAATGCTTTGTAAAAGTTTAATTTAGAATTCAGGTTGTTTTGTGGCTGATTTCAGCACAGTAATGGGCTATGAGTGTTAGAAACTCAGTGGGACACAGGTGAGAGTGTTTTGAAAAGCTAATTGAGTAAGTTGCAGCTGTAGTGAGAAAGAGAAACTGTTATCTGAGGCAGTTTGTTTTAGAATACAAGCTGCAGTGCAGATATTCTCACGCCAGTGACATCAGCAGAATAAGGATAAATGTGATATCCTCATTCTGCTGATGCCATCAAGATTTATCCTCACTGCAGAGAAAATACCATGGATTATCATATATATTATGGTAGCACGGTAGTGCTACCATAGTTAGGGTTGAGGAGCCATTTCTATGTTAAACCCCAAATCTTTGCACCTTAATAACTTTGCAACCGTTTGACAGATTTGACAGAAATTTGGAATACTTGATCAAGAACCATAGGCCTTGGGATCTACCAAGTTTTGTATCAGTAGGATATACGGCTGCAGAGTTATTAAGTGTGATCTGTGCGCGCGTTTACGCTTTTTCTGGAATTCTATGGTCGCTCCTACAGGTCGTACGGTTTGGCAACCAGCCCAAAATCTTCAGGGAACATGTGGCCGGGGTCCCTGATGTGCCTTTTGAAGATTTGGTGAAAAAATATTAAACAGTTCAAAAGTTATTCAAAAAACAGTTTCCCATTATAAGTCAATGGGAAAAGTTAACAAAAAGTTCGACAGTGTCACAAATGCATTTTTACTTTTGCAAATGGGCCATTTTGTTTTCAGTTGGTGAGCATAAAAATGTTTGGCATTTAAATTTGAGACCCTCTAGCAACCTAATTCTTTTTGTATTCACCTAGTCGGGCCCTGAGGATGCTTGCCATGTCTTTATTTTGTGGTAAAACACCCCAGAAATATGTTTTTCAAATTTCTGGAAAAAGTACTTTCACTAATTACTTTCGTGCTCATGAAAGTGTCAAACTTTCGTGGAGAAAGTCGCAAATTGCTAATAGTAATTTTCCATCTGTGGAAAGTGACAGTGATTCTTGGCACTGGCGCTGCAAAAGAACCGCTTGGGAGTTTTGAGCTGAAATTTGAGGAACGGAGCCAACATCTCACAGATGTGCCTTTCAGTGGATTGGTGAAAAATATTACATGGCAGCAAGTTAGCACTCCAAAGTTGACAGTTTTTCCCATAGGATAACATTACGTCCCCGACGATTACAGAAATCTTTGGATCCCTGCTGCAAAATAACGGTTTGGTCTTTTTTCCTGAAATTTGGAAGGAAGACAGCCAACAGCCCACAGATGTGTCTTTCTGTGGTTTGGTGAAAAAACATTACAGGGAGGCAAAGTTATGGTGCTTCAAACTTTTCCTTTTTTCCCATAGGATAACATTACGGCATTTGCCACGCCTTTCAGGGCCCGTATCTCGGAAACGGTGCGAGATACGGACTTTTCGTCGGAAAACTTCTTAGCCCCCAAACAGGGGCTGAGATTCTAAATTAGCCAGGACAGTTGTAAATAATACGACTTTTTTAAATTTTTTTTCCACGTCGTACGGTTCCTGAGATATAATGTATTTAGTATTCCAAGATCTCATTTTCGCGCTTGATACTCATTATTATGCATACATTATTTGTACTCACTGTCTTTCTCTATGCAGGTTTTGGGGAAACCAGCCTCAGCGCTTACATTACTGTTACTGTAGCCCCTTCCGCTCGGTTCCGTACCCGTTTCACTTACCGTTGACATCTGTGCCACCATGTGCGTTATCCTTTGCGTTTTCATTTGCGCTTGTGTTTCTGTTATTTTTTGCCATTTCTGTCTACAGTACTGTATATCTTTCTGTTTCACTTTACGTCACCATGCCCATTGATATTTCTGTTTGCAGACACCATGTTACTATGTGACAACACATCACGTGACAGACCATTCCCGTCTACACCACCATGTGCGTTACCCTTTCTGTTCTCATTCGCGCTTGTGTTACCATGTGTGCCACTGTTAGCATTTCTGTTTGCATTGCTGTCCCTGTTAGTATGCCACAAGACATCATGTGGCGGGAGCGCAGGGCCCAAAGGGCCCCGCCCTCCCGCCGCTGCATTACATTCACTATTTCTCGTTATCATTCTCAAAAAGAAGGGACATTATAGGCAAAAAACTCCATTTAATGCATTAGTTAGGGTTGTTCCACAGCAACAAAAGTGAGGAAATTGCAGTTAGAGTTGAAAACCCTTGCACCCCCAACCACCCACCCCAGTCGGGATTGGTGTGCATTGGATCATGGGTCCTAACTCTCACACCATTCTCCTATACTTCTGCTGCTTTACACATGTCATGGGGTGAGAGTTAGGGCTGATGATCCCAATGCACACCCCAATGCTACCACGTTAAGGCCATCCTTTATGCTTTCATTTGCGCTATGCTTGTTACTTTTTTGACATTTGTGTGTACCGTATTGTTTCTCTTTCTGTTTCACTTGCGTCACCATGCCCATTGACATTTCCATTTAGAGGCACCATGTTACTATGTGACAAGACATCACATGGCACACCATTCCCGCCTCACCACCATGTGCGTTACCCTTTCTGTTCTCATTCAAGGCTTGTGTTACCATGTGTGCCACTGTTAGCATTTCTGTTTGCATTGCTGCTCCTGTTACTATGCCATTAAGACATCATGAGGGAGCGGGGCCCTTTGTGCCCCCGTGCTCCTGCCACCACATTACATTCACTATTTCTCATTATCATTCTCAAAAGAAGGGAAATTAGAGGCAAAAACTCTGTTTAATGCATTAGTTAGGTTGTTCCACAGCGATAAAGTGAGGAAATTCGCTGTTAGGGTTGAAAACCCTAACTCCAATTCTCCCCCAGCACCACACACACATTCAAGTATGGGGAGGACCAAGTCAATACAACTAATGACAGACATCCAGCAGCAGGTGACAGAAATAACAAACAATTGTCTCAAATGTACTACGAGACATCCCCACCCACCTGACCAGGTACTGCATGCTCAGTGGAGATCAGCAGCAAAACTGAGGCCATGTACACCAAATGTACACATCCCTGATTGCAGCTGACACAACGTATCTACTTAGTAGTTGCATGGCCTTACCTACCGATGCCCCACACCACACCACAACTGGTACTGTGCCATTATTCAATATAAGTGCTGAAGGTGCATGATGACAGTTGTAGAAAGGTTTAAACACTAGTGAGTATACATTAATTAGGAGAAGCACATAAATTAACTACAAGACACTAGCATGCTCAAGATAAAAGTAGTGATACATTTAGTAGGTGATTTACATAGTAGTACATTTACTGCAATGGTTTACTCAAGATAGAGAGGCTGATGTAAATGTATGGAAAATCATTGCCTGTTCGACACTGTGAAATTCGTACTGCCAGTATCACATGCATTCTTACTGATGAAGGTGTACTGCTGATGTACATACATAGACCTTCAGTGTGTTTCAATACTAAAGATGCAGTAAGTATTCTTTGTAAGAAACATTGTAATTGCATGGATTAGGCCAAGCAACTTCTAAATATCAAAGCACTACTGAGCCAACAATGATGTACCTGTATCGGAGATGTATATAGGATAGATTTTCCTGTAGGCACTTACTGAGTATGTTGTACCTGATAAAGACAATCTCATTGCATCTGTGATGACTAACTTATTCAAATAGTAATACATTTGCTATTGTTGCAATGAGTGATCTATGCCACTTATGGACACAGTGTGATTTTTTTAACAGTTGTTTCATACTCAGGCTGTATGCCTACTGTTTGGGTTTGCACACTTCTGTCACTGATGCCATCAAAGTGATAACTATGTTAATTGTGGTACAACAGGAATCAAGTAGGTATGGTGTAGATATAAACAGAATGTCTTTTAGTATTGATTTAACTCACAATGGGGTAAGTGTACTAGAACAGCAGGGGTTATCCTCTGTCACTGACTCTGTCAGTTATAATCACACTAGGTTTCATGACTGTAATGATCAGGTTACACTGTTCATCTTCATGAGTTCATATTCACAGCCATTCTCCAGTAACTAGACAGTGTATGGTGTAACTGGGTGACACTGTGTTGCAAAGCTGCTGCAGTGCCTAGCAGAGGGAGAGTATCTACCATAAAGACAATTAAGGAATAAGGCATGACCAACAGTTATGTTAAATGGTCTGTTAATTACCCTGTAGGGGTTTAATGTTGAATGAGGCATAGCCGAGTGCCACATGTCGCTAGCCAGTGATAAACTGACCATTAACATAATACCTGGGAGTGGCTTATTGCTATCATAATAAAATTGTTTTTTAAACAACATTAAACCATGTTCTTCATATGGTTAGGCTCTACATGTATGTTAATAAAAACTAAACATAAGGTTGTTACAATGTTTACAGTCAATTAGAAAGTTGCATTTCTCAAACCCTTGTTATAATCAGAGACATTATACCTGTACAACTCCTTGGTTTTGCTGAACGCTATTGCTCAGGTGGCCCACCACAAGTGGTGTGGTCTAGTGTGGGGCATCGGTAGGTAAGGCCATGCAACTACTAAGTGTGGTACGTTGTGTGCAGCTGCAATCAGGGATGTGTGCGTTTGGTGTACATGGCCTCAGTTTTGCTGTTGATCTCCACTGAGCATGCAGTACCTGGTCAGGTGGTGGGGATGTCTCGCAGTACATTTAGACAATTGTTTGTTATTTCTGTCACCTGCTGCTGGATGTCTGTCATTGGTTGTGTTGACTTGGTCCTCCCCCATACTTGAATGTGTGTGTGTGTGTCTGTGTGTGTGTGGTGCTTGGGGGGGTGAATTTGGAGTTAGGGTTTTCAACCCTAACAGCAAATTTCCTCACTTTTGTCGCTGTGGAACAACCCTAACTAATGCATTAAACAGAGTTTTTTGCCTCTAATATATATATATACATATTATGGTAGCACGGTAGTTCTACCATAGTTAGGGTTGAGGAGTCATTTACATGTTAAACCCAAAATTTTGCACCTTAATAACTTTGCAACCATTTGACAGATTTTCCTGAAATTTGGAATGCACGATCAAGACCCATACGCCTTGGGATCTGCCAAGTTTTGTACCTGTCTGATACACAGCTGTGGAGTTATTAAGTGTGATCTGCGTGTGCATTTACACCTTTTCTTGAATTCTACGGTCTCGCCCTACAGGTCGCATGGTTTGAGCGACCAGTCCAAACTCTTCAGGGAACATGCAGCTGTGGTCCCCGATGTGCCTTTTGAAGATTTTGTGAAAAAATATTAAACGGTTCAAAAATTATTCAAAAAACAATTTCCCATTATAAGTCAATGGGAAAAGTTAACAAAAAGTTCAACAGTGTCGCAAATGCACTTTTTACTGTCGCAAATGGCCCTTTTACTTTCGCAAATCTGCCATCTTGTTTTCAGTTTGTGATAAGAAAAATGCTTGGCATTTAAATTTGGGACCATCTAGCAACCTAATTCTTTTTGTATTCACCTAGTCGGACCCTGAGGATGCTAGCCATGTCTTTATTTTGGGGTAAAACACCCCAGAAATATGTTTTTCAAATTTCTGGAAAAGTACTTATTCGCTAAAGTAGTGTCAAACTGACGAAAGTGTTGCAAATTTTAGAAAGTCAGTAAATCATAAAGTACTTTTCTAGGCTGTGGGAAACTGACAGCAATTTTTGGCACCTTGCTGCAAAAGAACAGTTTGGAGTTTAGGGCTGAAATTTGGAAGGAATGCAGCCAACATCTCACAGATGTGCCTTTCACTGTTTCTTTGAAAACATATTACATGGTGGCAAAGTTATGGTTCTCCAAAATTGAAGCTTTTTCCCTTTGGATAACATTACGGTGTACGACGCATTGCAGCAATTGTTTGGCGCCCTGCTGCTAAATAACGGTTTGGTCTTTTGGGGGTTACATTTGCAGGTAACACAGCCAACATCCAACAGATGTGCCTTTCAGTGGTTTGGTGAAAAAACATAACAGGGAGACAAAGTTATGCCACTCCGAACTTCTGTTTTTTTCCCATAGGATAACATTACGGCGTCCGCCGTGCTTTTCAAGGTTCGGGAGATCTCGAAACGGTTCGAGATACGGACTTTTTGTCAAAATGCTTAACCTCTTTTGGGGGCTAAGTATAAAGCTAGCCAGGAAAGAGGTAATTCATATGACTTTTAAATTTTTTTTCTATACCGTACGGTTCCTGAGATATAATAAATTAAGTATTCCAAGTGCTCATTTTTCTGTTATGAGAGTCATTACATTGCATACATTCTTTGTACTCACTGTCTTTTTCTATACAGCTTTTTGGGAAAGCCAGCCTGTGCGGTTACATTATTGTTACCATTATTGTTTCTGCTTGCGGTTCCGTACTCATTTTACTTACCGTTCATGTTGACGACATTATGTGCATTAACCTTGGTGTTTTCATTTGAGGTTGCATTTGTGTTGTTTTTAACATTTCTGTCTACAGTACTGTTTCTCTTTGTGTTTCGCTTTGCATCAGCATGCGCATAACGATTTGCGTTTGTGGGACAATGTTATTTTGTGAGAAGGCATCATGATGACCGGGGCCTGTAGGCCCTCACTTTCTCGCTGCTGCATTACATGGCAGTACTGTGGGGCCCAGCGGCCCCATGCCCACTGCTGCATTACATCTACAATTCCTCATTATTTTCAAAACAAAGGTATAGTGGCGGGAGCGTGTTGCTGAAGGGCCCGCCTTGCCACTGCATCACATTCACTATTTGTCATTATTATTCTAAAATCAGGGGAAATTAGAGGTAAATAACTCTGTTTACTGCATCAGTTAGGGTTTTACCACAGCAAAAAGCGAGGAAATTCAGTGTTAGGTTGAAGCCCCCTTTGATCTCCACAGACCACCCTGCTGTATTACATGGTGGGAGTGCAGTGTCCTATAACTAGTACATTTTGTATTTATGGAGTGCAGTGCCGATGGGCCCCTGTGGTGCTGCTGCTGCATTATGTGGCGGGAGCATGCGGCACAAAGGGCCCTGCGCTCCTGCTGCTGGATTACATTTACTATTTGTCATTATTATTCTCAAAAAGAAGGAAACTTAGAGGCAAATAACTCCATTTACTGGATTAGTTAGGGTTGTACCACAGCAACAAAAGTGAGGTAATTCAGAGTTAGAGTTAAAGCCCCCGCTTTGCATCCCTACAGCCCACCCTGCTGTATTATGTGGTGGGAGCACAGTGGCCGAAGTGCCTCTTGTTCCCAGTGCCACATAATGT
Organism: Neoceratodus forsteri; assembly: GCA_016271365.2. NCBI lineage: Eukaryota > Metazoa > Chordata > Ceratodontiformes > Ceratodontidae > Neoceratodus > Neoceratodus forsteri. Next base: position 51,492,523 of record CM028137.1, read on the forward strand.
TCACGATTTGTCATTATTATTCTCAAAAACAAGGATAATTATGTTGTGGGGGTGTGAGGTCCACAGGTCCCCGCACTTCAGATGCTGTATAATGTGGTGGGAGTGCGGTGCCTGAAGTGGCCCGCACTGCCCAGGGCTCCTACTGCATTGCATTACATCTAATTTCTCATTATTATTTTTTGAAACCAAGGAAATTAGAGGCAAATAACTATGTTTACTGCATCAGTTAGGGTTGTACCACAGCAACAAAATTGAGGAAATTCAATGTTAGGGTTGAAGTACCCCCTTTGCACCCCTCCAGCCCACACTGCTGCATTACATGGTGGGAGTGCAGTGTCCTATCAGTACTAAATTTTGTATTTTACAGTACCGTTATATTTTTGTGTGTGTGTGTGTTGGAATGTGTGTGGTTGGTAGGGCCCCATGCTCTTGCTGGTCCCACTACCACATTATGTGCACTATTTCTAATTATTATTTTCCAAAAGTGGGTTATTATGTGGTGGGAGTAGTACCACAGTGACAAAAGCGAGGCAATTCAGTGTTAGGGTACAAGCCCCCTTGCAGTCCTCAGCCCAGCCTGCCGCGATTACATGGTGGGAGCGAGGTCCGAAGGTCCTGCACTCATATTATTAGTACATTTTGTATTTTACAGTAGTATATTTTTGTTTTTGGGTGTTGGAGTGCATGGTTGGTAGGGCCCCGTGCTCTTGCTGCAGTTTCACATTTACTATATTTTAGTACTGTTGATGTTACTGTTTTGTGATGGATGCATGTGGTGCCCTAAGGGACCCACAGTAATGTCTATTAGATTCAGTATTCTTAGAATTGTTTATCTTTTTGTTTTGATTTGTGCTACCATGTACATTTACATTTCTGTTTGTTGCCACTGTTTTAGTATGTGTGAAGACATCATGTGGCACGTATTCCTCCTGAACAACAGTTGTACACAGAGAGACAGACACAGATGGAAGTGGGGGAGGAGAACCATGGTAACAGGAACAGTTATAGACTTGCTGTATGTTAAGTGAAGAGACTGAGGCAAAGAAGGGTGATGTAGATCACTTTTACAACTTCCTGATTACTGGTAAAGTGTAGTTTGCATTGTTGTCACTTGAATGCCTTCAGTCTGGTAATGTCTCTTCAAACTGCAACACCAGGTACTGGATCCTTAGTAGAGACCCACCGAAGAACTGAGGGTATGGACATCAATGGTAGACATCAATGATTTCAGGTACACTCAAGTTAGGACACTTACTGTTTGTGTTGGCTGACACAGATAATACCCCTTCCCCCAAAGTCTGAACTGTATCATGAGTATCGATGCACAGCAAGAATGAGGCAAGCACCATCAATGGTACAGGTCTGTAATTGTTGATACATACAGCTTCGCACAGTTAGGATTTCTATGGCTTTACACAGACAATTTGCACATGTATACCAGTTAATGATACTGACTGTACATTCACAACTGTTTGTGCTTCAGTAGAGTGTGACACAGTTTTCTACACCAGGTACTGCAGTCTGACTGTAGACTCACAGTAGATATAAGTGTGGTACATGGTAGTTTAATTAGTTAGAAATTACAGGAGATCTGTAAGTAAATGAATGAACAGCTAGTCCACATTTCATACACTGAGTTGACAATACAGAATAGGAAAAAACATGGATGTAAACAGTGTGATGGGGGGACTGCTTTTTCATAGCATTTGCTGCATCCTAAGTAAACAGCCACAGGAAATGATAGGGAATGTACATCAGTTGTACAGCTCTCTGTTCACAGAATAGTCCAGTTAGCACAGTTGCCATTTGAATGGATTCAGGCAGGCAATGTGTGTACAAATGTGACAGTAGGTAGTACATTGTAATTGGAGATACAGATGACAAGTCAGGTTAGGTACATGTCAGTGCACATACACAACACAGGTGACTAGTTGTACCTCAATGCCACACATGACTTATTCAAGGGAAACTATAGTTACCTTTGTTAGGATTTGCTTGGCTTTATGCAGCTTGAACTGCTGTGCCTCCTGATATTTGTACTGCATTATGACTGGTTTTCTATGGGAATGATATGGGACTGGAGATCTATGGCACACCTCTGTAATTGTAGGTATAGTTAACTTACCACAGTTGGGAGTTGCAGAAGCTTAGACAGGGAATTGAAGTAAACATAGCAGTGACTGCATCCTAAGTGTATAGTCACAGCTGCGTACTGTTGGGTGCTGATGTGCGGCACCTTGGTACAGTAATTACTACATGATGACTGTATAGGCACAGGAAAAGTAAGTACATTGCTGACTTTTTTACACTTTAGGAATTATGGAAAGTGTGATATGCAGTGTGCCACATTGTTGCCTATGTTGTGATACTGAGCGGACAGCATAGCAACCAAAGAAATTCATGGAGATATAGTTGTTGCACTATTTGTTGCAGTTGATTTGCATGGTTAATAAAGACAACACTTATGTTTCAATGTCATTATGGTACTTTAAGTAAAGACTCAACACAGGTGGTTATGATTTGAAAAGATTTATTGCCAATTTGTTAAACTAAAAAAAGGCCCAATTAAGACTGTATTTTTTTACAAAATCTGTCTCACAATACGATCCTTGTATGTGTGCAATCATTGTTTGGAATATATGTAAATGTGTCACAGTTATAGTAACTGGATTATATGCATTGGAGCAAGTATATGATATTATAATAAAGTACAGAAAAGGGTAGGATAAGAAGGTAATTTGTTCTATTTATTGTGATTGTTTTACATGGTACACGTCTTGAGGTTAGGTGTTTGCTATCCCTGCAGTGTTCTCCCATCTTTTGCTGTCAGGGTTGTTATCTGCCTTCTATGCATATATCTGGTTCTTTACTAGGTGGACACTGTCTTTAATTAGGTGTTCTGTGTTTACAGTGATGTTAAAATGTTCCCTACTGGTTGTGTAAAGAAGTGCTTTCTGACATTCCTCCTGAACTTGTGATACTCAAGCAGAACCTGTGGCTCTTCATTATGTATTTGCTACTGAAGTTGAAGAGACTTTGGTTAAGAATATTAAGTATTTTTAAAGTAGTTGCATGTCCTAATTGTGTGTAGTCCATTACTTGTGTGCTAAGCTAATAAAGGTATGTCAGTAGCTTCTAAACAGTGATTACACACATGATACAGAAGTGTTTAGTTGTTATTGTGTGATTGATAATGAGGATGTTCCTGGGGTGGGCGAAAAACCATATGGTAAGTGTTTAAGTAATAGAATATTAAAAAATCTGATGTCAGTGACATTCGATTACTGGCATTTAATGATATGTCACTGACTAGGTGCATATGGAAAATTCCCACCCAACCCTTCAATAGTGGCGATCATAAATATTGTCAGGAACAGGTACGAAGTGCGTTGTGATCAGTAACAGTGTCTGATTTACAGTTGTGAACATTGTTAACATACGTTAGAATTACTTATATGACAAGTACAAAAAAATTTAATATTCTTACAGGAACATTTTTTCAATCGTTACATTGGCTTCTATGTTAACTCTTAACTAGTACATTAAAAGAATGTGTATGGCATGCTGTTTTTTATCAAAGATATGGTTAATGTAACGTAATCAGTATAGTGCTGTATTGTATGTTAAACATTCATTTGTACTTTAGTCTTATACTAATACTTTTAGTTGAACTATGAAAGTTGTTAATAACAATCGCAAGGTGAATAAGAATGTAAATATTATGTACAAGTAATTACAAAGTCATGGCAGAGTCAGTTAATAATATGATGCAATTGTTCGTTTTTTACAGTTGCTTCATTCAACTTCTTGCATTATAAATAAAGCCTGTTATTTTTACATATGTACAGTATCAGTATTAGAAATAAAGGCGGGATAGTTCTACACTGTTGCATGGTGAACGAATGATGTTGTTGTCTTCATGTCAAGATCAAATAGAGAAAAACAAGTGGTGATAGACAACTTGTGACCGAGTGCACTGTTTGGTGAATGGGACAAGTGTTGCTCAGTAATTTATGATGATAACTGAGAACTTTTCTTTACCTGCAGAGAGTAACAGTTTAAAACTGGTAGCAACTTCTTGCTATTTATGGGTTTCATACAGTAACAATAAAAGATATGTACAGAAGAGGAGAGCAGTAAGGCTTCGGTTTTGAGATGTACACTCTTTGACAGACATGTAAGCATGGTTTCCCTAGTGACTGTGAATACTGTAGGCGCCAATTGAAGCCACTACAACAATTTCCATGTTGCCAGTGATCCACACAAGATCTTAGATGTCATAGTGAATGAAATGTGTCTGGCAGTATAGCATTTTGTTGAAATGCTATGGTTTATTCATAGTCGTAGATTGGTAACAATTTTACTGATCTATGACTGTTTCTGTCACAAAGCAGTCATTTTAAAATTCAACACAAGCCTGTCCTATTCTTCTGAAATATGAAGGTCATAATAATCTTCAATATTAGAAGATATGCATTTTTTAGTGTTGTGGCAGTCTCTGTTTAAAACTGCTTGTAGAGTCGTCACACTCTACCCATCCACTTTGTACCTTAGTAAACAGGTGTAATGGCCAGAATGCATGGATTGGCCACGGTGATATAATATACTGTGAGTGTCAAACACTGATTGGTTGAAGACTATTCTACCAGCTGTGTAATCTGTGATAGGAGTGTCAACTCTGAGCCTGTTGGAGTCAAACCTGTGCAAGATAAGCAACAGATATTGAGATGAACTCCTGAGACGTATGGACTGAGTGCATCTGCCGCCACACCTTTCACAGGCATGACCACATTGAGCATTGGTGAATAGCTGTCAAAATGTGATGCTTTTGGTTTGAGGGACAAAAGGAGTAATTAACAGCATGTCTTCTGTGGTTTCATGCTGTGAATGGCCACATGAAAGACATACATATTTGGTTACATATGATACTGTGAAGTAGTGCCGCATTGGGGTGCCGTCTTCATCCAGGTTGTTTATGACTGCCATCATAAACTCACTAGTGTTTTGCTGTATGTCAGCAGCAAATGTACTACATCCATAATATGTACCTAACACCTGCCATAGTGGTGTTAGTGACTGTACATTGTTAGAGTGGTCAGAAATAATGTTGACAATCTGCTTCAAAGCATTTGATAGGGTATTGTCTTTTGAAGCAGATATTGCCTGCACAAAGTGTGGCATGTGTAGAAACACTTGCATAGCTGAGTTAGCATAGCAGTTCACTCTAGTGCTTTTGTCAAAGACTGGTACAGCAACTACACCAACTGATTTCTGATGAATTGCTGGCTGTGAATGTTTACTTGAAGTTGTGACCTTTGTTGAACTCTTTTGAGTTGAATCACTTCTGGAAGCTTTTGGCTGTTTGTTGATACCTGTAGCTGTGACTGAATGGTGTGATACAGCCAGATATGTAGGCAGTGGTATTAAAGACATTTGTGGCTGATGTAGAGTATGTAATCTGTTGTACTCAAGAATACATCACTTTTCAGCTCGTATTTTCTGAGGTTCTAAAGTTATAATGTGCAACCCAGAAAGGCTGCGGACACGTGAAAGTGCCACATAGCTCATGCCATCCTTGAAAATGTCTGTACCTATGTCCACCATTGCTGAATCCAAACTCAAGCCCTGGGGTTTGTGAATGGATACAGCATATGCAACACATAATGGAAACTGTTTCCTGTTTACATAGATATCCTTAAATACCTGAAATTTTACAGAGGTCCATTCTATGTGTACAGACTGTTCCATGTTGTCAAAGTGAACTACAAGCATCTCAATATATGTCTTCTGGACATTGTAGACAAAGTCAGTGATGTTTCCCATGGCACCAATTACCATGTCTCGTTCTACATCTAGATTACATCGCAGCATGATATGTGCATTCTTACAAAGTGTGAGAACAGCTTCTAGGCCAGCTGTGCGTGAAACATCTGACTTGAGTTCACTGAGTCATTCAGTCATCTTTGCTACTAGGTTGTGACTTAGAATGACACCATCAACTGTAGCAACAGCATGCAGAGTTAGAATCTCTTGGTTTTCTCTCTCTGCAGCATTAGATTGTTGAACTAGTGCATTTCTTTAGTCGTGGCATAAGACACACTATGTGTGTCCCTGTAGAGTATACATCGCTGAAGACATTACATGCTGTTTCTATGGATGCAATATCTACTGTGATTCTCTGATTGTTTAACATACAAACATGTTCTGGAGATAGAGCACCTGTCCGAGCTTCATCTAAAAGTGATTTGTAAGCCAGATCACCACTTTGGCGCATGTTCTCAGACAGCTCAACATAGGTAAATAATTCCCATATGCTATAGCCTGCAATGCAGCCGAGGATATTCTTAGCTTGCTTGGCAGTTAGAGTTGTAAATACATGCTCTGCATTGACTGGTGCAAGCTGTAAAAGGTCTCCCAACACAACACTAATTTTGCCACCAAATGGCACTCCATCGTCAGTACCTAAGATCTCCTGTAGACGTAGATGAATACAGGCAAGCATGACATTGGAAACCATGCTGATTTCATCAATGATCAGTAACTTCATCTTTGTGAACATGGAACCGAGTTGAGATGCAATGTCAAATGACAGTTTACGATACTCTCCAGTTTTGCCATGTTCCACTAGCAACATAAAGAGAAGGCGTAATGTAACTCCACCAATGTTGTATGCGGCTAGTCCTGTGGGAGCAGTAACAGCAACAGACATTGATGACCCTGTCAGGCTCCATATTTCAGCAGTGATGGCTTCTATAAAGAAACTCTTTCCTGTGCCAGCTGAACCGCTAACAAAGATCAGTAGTGGCTTATACTCATGACAGTCACATTCTTTGTTTTCATGTTGTAGGCCATGTCCGACAGCTTCAACTACTAGAGAGTGAACTGTATGCTGCTGCTGATTTAGTCTTTCTCTCAAGTCAGCTGGGTTGACAGTGGAGTGTGTTCCATGTTCCATGCCTGTCTCAATTTCTGACATTAACACTTCTGGGGCATTTAAGGGCAGAGGTTCACCTAGAATAGCTTGTCCTTCTGGATCAAGGTTGTCTTGTGAACTAACAGGAGTGTCTTCTTAAAGCTGCTTCTCTGCCTTCTCAAGCTGTTCTTTCTCAGCCTCTAGTCTCTGTATGTATGTCTCTGAGTATTCAGTTTTGTAAGTCTCGTAACTGCGATTGAATTCTTCCTCGAATGTATCACAGTCACCTTTTAATTAAGACTCAGTCCTCCAGGGTCTAAATAGGAATAGGAGAGCAAATTATTAGTGTTCTCTGCTGTCCAATGTGCCTAGATGCAATTTACAGTGGTCTATGAGCCATGGTTTGTGTCTCTTTATGAGACAGCCATCCACTCCATTCACCTTGTAAACCTGGTGTGTTGAGTCAGGTGATACATCTGCCTTGTAGTCATACCAATTAGCCACCTGAAAGACACACATATCATCCATCTCGTCATGTCTACGAGGGTAGTACATGTCTATCAGGTTATTCTTCAAGATATGTTTTGAAGAAGGTCTATTGGCAGCGAGCTCCTCAGTTTTGGCATGAGGAATCAGTACACGTTTGCATTTCTCTGTAGTTTACACTGAGAAACCGGACAGCGTCAGACATCCCATACAGATGTGTACCCATTAAACGGTCACTGGCTTCATAAGCTCCACATTCTCTGTGTGAAAGAGTTTTCAAGCCCAATGACCAGAGTTGAGATGTCAGGCTTCTGCTTGAACTGGCAATATCTTCCCAAAGATCTTGTAAGCTAGTCTGCTCATGTTTGGTTATGTACAAAGTGATGTACCGCACCAGGGCCAATGAGTTATCAGTCACAAACTGAACATCTATGTTTGCTTGCCACATTAGGAGAAGAGTTGGGTTGTAGTCATTTATGTACACCTCTTTCTCATCTCTGGGTAACTCGTATACCCTCTTGGTTGATTTTGCCTTCAAGTGGCATCGCATTGCTGAGAAAAGCTCATTCATGGCACCATCCTTACAAACTCATCTAGGAAATCCAAAGCGACATCGCGTGTACCAATTAGATTTGTTCTTTACTACTTGCCAGCAGTATTTTGCACAAATATGTTGCTGGAACTTTTGAACCAACTTCCATAGTGTAGGACTTTCATACTTGTCTGGAATGTGACAAGTGATATATTTCTTGATGAATGCTAGCACTTCTGCTGCTTCATGTTCACCTATGCGTGGTGCATCCTTGATCCACAATAACATATGGATATGAGGGGCACAGTCAAAGAAGGATACTGTTGTAGCCTTTTTTGATGCCATACACAACTTTCCTGAATTGTTCAAGCACATGAGACATCTTATGCCACAAGCGCTGCAGTACAAACACTGCTCTGTTAACAAAAGTGCGCACTTTGAGATGCAACTTCATCAAAGACAGATGACTCTTTGTCTTTTTGCACGCATGTCTCATCACAGCAGCAATAAGTCTGTCGATCTTAGCTTTACTTGCTAGTGATCAGAAATACTTTTGCTTTCTCATTTGCAAATCACCAGGTGTGAGTCTATGGCGCTGTTTGGGAAGTTTGTTGATGGTTGCAGTCACTATAGTTGTGTTTTGTCTGAGAGATCTGCACAACTATTGTAGAGGTAAGCATTTTTTACTTGCTCTTGAGGAAGTATTTGCTTTTGCTGTGCAGTGAGTTGCTGTAGGGCTCACTGTTGCAATAGAGATCTGTCTCTGCTCATTTTGTGATGTGACATTTGTGTTTTGTTTATCGCCCTTATACAACAGTGAAGTACTATGATACCTGTCTCATTTCCCTATACATCTACGTCTGTATTTAGTTGGCATGTTTTGATATAATGCTTCACAGTGGCAGCCAGCAATCTTACAGACGTATCAGGCACCTGTATTAAAGACAGAGAAAAAGATAATGTTACTATATGCTTCTGTTCATATCTTCTAATGTTGTGCATTGAGACATCTGATTTAAGTATCACATCAATTTAAAAATCTAATATTTGCAATCTTTTAATCACATAAGTTATTTACATAGGTACAGTTGTACTTCATTTCTGTCACATTGTCTTGCATGTCATTATCACTATAGCATCTACATTTTGTTTTGTATGATTTCCATGTTCAGGTATTAATAATTAGTATTATTAAGAAATATTTATATAGCTTATGCTGGCACAGTTCTGTAACACAATAATTGTATTGATGATCTTTCTGTTAATTACTGACACATTAATAAGTCAACTTTGTACACTTAGCTCAAATTACTGCATTATGAATATTTAAATGTAAGATTTTTCAGGTTGGCATTTTACTACAACCATTTTGCTATTACACAGCTGTCATTCTTTGCATGGTTGCTGAGCTGTTTTGTATGTAGTTACAGTTACCACTGCTACAGGTGTTGTGTGAAATCACTGTTCAGAGCACATTATGCTACTGACAGTCACACTGCTTATGAGCAGAGGTGTGAAAATGAGTACATCCAAAATTTGGTAAAGATATTCTGTACTATGACTGTTTATGTGAGTGTGCATATGAGCTTCATGACACACATTTGGCAGTTGATGTTTTTGCAGTATTGCAATGTCAGTTTGGTTACATTGCATTTATGTCCTCAAATGACTTAGTTGAAAATTCTGTGCCAATGCTGCATTTAAATGACTGTTTGTGGTGTTGATTAACAAGTGACAAAGTTTGCATTACTACAAGTCAGTTGCACGGTGCAGTTGTCAGTGTAGATATTCACCTTTTTGTGGGTGTTTTTACAAAGTTACAATAGTATGCGTCTCCAGTTGTGACAGTGGCAATGCAGTTTACCTGTGTTTAGTATTGAAAATTTGGCTATTTTGCCATTAAGTATCAAACTGTGACAAAAATAGACAATTTGGGAAAAATACTGTTGAATGCACGAAAGTGTCGCAAATAGTAGTGTTGTGCATTCAACAGTGTCACAAATGTTACTTTAGTGCATTCGACAGTATGATGAAAAGTAATGTTGAAGTTTGAAAGTTTCGAAAAAGTTACTTTTGTGCATTCAAAAGTATCTCAAAAAGTACTGTTGTGCATTCGACACTGTCATAAATTACTTTAGTGCATTTGAAAGTGTCGCAAATTTAACACTTGGGAGTGGCAAATGCATTCATTATCAAATCAGATCTGATTGTGTTTGACTGACAGCTTGTTCTACTAATGTAATGCAAGATTTGTCAGGCCATCTGAGACAACCAATCAGAGATGGACAACACTGAAGAAGAAGTCAGCAGTAGTCTTCTTAGTGCTCAAATTGAGAGCAGCATTTCAAAACCTGTAAGTACAGTATATTTTATTATGCAATTTTCTAGTATAAGTGTTGGCAACATTTTAATACTGTTAATCAAAACGTTTTTTAGTGCTGTATTTGATAATGTTACTTGTAATAACCTAACTTGCTGTATTATTTAGATAAAAGTGTTTAAAGTCAGATAGTAGTTGAGTACTAACTTGTACAGATACAGCTGCAAATACAGGGAGATAGGAAACTGCATGTGGACCCATAACAGAAGAGGAAACCAATCAGATATGTTTCTGCAGTTGTAATTGTTTAAAACTGCCTACAAAAAGGATGCATGTCTCCCACCTCTTAATGTTCGCACATTTTAGCTGGAGCAGAAGTCTAGTAATAGTCAGTGCATGGTCTACATTGGTTAATGAAGCCAGAGCACTAGCCAATGATTTTTTTATTTGTGTGTTATTAATCATCCCAGTGAAGCTGGCTTGAAGTAAGGAGGGAAAATATCAGTTTTACTTTCACTACTGACTAGCCGCTGCAGGGTGAACACTGACTTTTTTTGGTAGCTCTCTGTCCAGTTCTGTGTGTAAAAACTGAGAATGGCAGAAAATCGCAAAAGGACTTTGTGGATAGTTGAAAGCAGTATCGTGAGACGAGCATCTGAGTATGCTGTCCATAGCGATTTTGGGAGGGACCTGCAGCTCCCAGATTACTATGTGAAATGGTTTGGGTAGGGGTGGAATGAGGTGGGAACACCTCATGCCAACCATGAACAGACCTTTGAGAACTCAGCCTCATCCTGACATACTGCTAATACATCTTGGAGGCAATGATTTGGGCATGAAACGCTGGGTAGATTTAGTAACAGAGGTAAAATTGGACCTTGCTTCTATTATGAGTATGTTGCCTGCCAGTATAATCATATTTTCGGATATTACAGAGCGTAGGGTCTGGCAAGCAGAACACCATATGTATCTGATTGACAGAGCTCGAAGAAAAGTCAACATACAAATATCTTCTTTTCTACGCATGCATGGAATGTATACTATATGTCACCCAGAAATTAAGTATTGTAACGATTGGCTATTACTACCAGATGGTGTACATTTCTCGCATGCTGACAATTGTCATTCCCCAGGAGACCTTCGAGATGCAATCCTCAAAGTCATCTAAGACTGTCAGACTGTTTCTCAAGTATTGCAGTATTAACAAAGGTTCTTTTCAGAACCATATTAATGTGGTCAAAAAATAGATCAGCTGCATGCATCACTCATACACATGTAACACATGGGTTGAGTAGATCCAGATTGTACCATGCTGTGTGACTACACTGGAGAAAGTGCAATAGCAATGCATCATGTTCTTAGTACACAATTTCATGATGTTGTTATATGTTTGAATTTTTATATTGTTTCAGTCTGAAAGGTTCATTTAACATTTACTGTGGCATTACACTATTGTAAGTGGTGGAGGGGGTTAAGGTGTTACAACAGTGAAACACTGTGGTGGCAGGTTTATGTTTAGCTTTATTTAGTACTATTTGTGCAAATGGAGCCATGTTGTATGCAACACATAAGCTAAGTAATTTTTTCATATTGTGAAGACATTATTGGTATGCAGATATCCTGTGCATTACTGAGTTGTTGCTTGTATTGGTTGACTTAGGCTGTCTTCTCGACTGATGAGAACACAACCCCCCAGTTGTGTTAGTCAACACTACACTGTAGTAACACATTTATTGTTTTCTTTAAAAACATCAGTTTTCAAATATATTTGAAAAGTGATTTCTTTCAAGAAAAAAATAAATGTGGTAGTACAGTTTACTGTTGACTATATAAGCAATAAGACATGACAGGGTGTGCATGGAACAGATTTTACCACATGGCCAGGGGTGTAATAAGGCACTAGGGCTTGGCCAAGCACCTTTAGCCACTGGCGTGTGGTGAAATCTGTTCCATGCACACACCTGCAGTGTATTATTGCGCTTATAAAATGGTCTTCTTTCTTTTTAACATTTTAACACTTAGAAAAAAGTAATGTTTTCTATTGAAAAATACATTTGTTTGTGTGGATTTATGATCAAATAGTCCTTCCACCCATCACAGTATGATGTAATTAGTTCATAGCCCTAGGGATGTTTTTGGGGGTGTGTCAGGGACCTGATTTGCTACCGGGAAGCAGCAGCCTGAGCTGCTGTCACTGAATTCCCCATGTTCAGATGTAGGAGAATCATTTCAATGTTCACTGCAGTTTGCTCATCTGAGGATAAGACAGTGGTTCAGTGAAACAGGTCCCTAATCGCATTGGTGAGTGTTCAATCCATCTCTCCCCCCACCCCCCCAGCTACCTGTTCCTGTAGTGTTAACCATGGACCGTTTGTCTCACTCTGTACTCACGGCTAATTTAGAGCCATAAATTTAAAAAAATACAAGCAAAGTCACTTTTGTTGAACTGAAGGCTTTGAGTACTAAGCACAGTTGCAGTGAGCTGGAATGACTCATTATGGCAGCAGTCGGCTCGCCCCAGGTTCTCTATTCTCAAACAATACTTTCCCCCAGGTCACACCGCCTGTGCCCCGCTACCTTTGCTCTCCCCATTTCATCGCTAGTGAGCCCACCTGACTCCCCAGTGGCCAGCTCTGCCGACAGCAGAGCTTACAGCCTGCTCAGACCATGAGACTGCAGCGCATGAAGTGGTAAGTGAGCAGGAGAGAGTGCTTTTAGTGAGGAAACAACAATGGTGGAATTTTCATATACCAATATTCTAAGGTTTACTGATTTTAGCCTTTTAACTGACGTCCTTTTTTTTTTTACCCATGCATGGAACATATTTCATGCATGGGTAACTAGGCAATCCCTGTGCTTGATTTAGGCTACGCATTTTATAACACGTTATAAGAACTAAGAGAGGTGGTGGCTGAACCTCTGGCTATCCTGTTCAGCCAATCACTGGAAACAGGGGAGGTACCCAAAGACTGGAGGACAGCAGATGTAGTCCCCTTATACAAAAGTGGGAACAAAGAGGAAGCAGAGAACTACAGACCAGTCAGCCTCACCTCGGTAGTGGGAAAGATCATGGAAGCACTACTGAAGGAGAGATTGGTGGAACATCTGGTTGTCAATGGACTACAGGACCCAAGGCAGCATGGTTTCACCAGGGGGAGGTCATGTCAGACCAACCTCATTGAATTTTTTGACTGGGTGACTAGGGAGGTGGATCAGGGAGGGCAGTGGACATGGCCTATCTGGACTTCAGCAAGGCCTTTGACACTGTGCCACATAGAAGACTATTACACAAACTGGGGAATATGGGTGTGGGCAGGACAGTAGTGTGGTGGGTAGGTAACTGGCTGGGTGGCAGGACACAGAGGGTGGTGGTAAATGGCTGTCACTCCACAGAGGGAAGAGTGACCAGTGGGGTACCACAGGGATCAGTGCTGGGACCGGTCCTATTCAACATCTTCATCAGTGACATTGCACAGGATCTAGAAGGCAGAATTTCACTGTTCGCTGATGACACAAAGCTCTGTAACAGAGTAGACACACCAGAGGGTGTAGACAGAATGAGAAGGGACCTGCAGAAACTTGAAGAATGGTCAAGGGTTTGGCAGTTGAAATTCAATGCAAAGAAGTGCAAGATAATGCATATGGGGCACAAAACCCTGGCACAATATATCAGTTGGGGTGAGGATATAGCATGCACCAAGCAGGAAAGGGATCTTGGGGTTATCATCTCTGATGACCTCAAGGTAGGGAAACAGTGTGACAAGGCATCAGGTAAAGCAAATAGGATGCTCGGATGTATAGGCAGGGGCATCACCAGCAGGAAAAGGGAGGTCATAATTCCGCTATACAAGACACTAGTGAGGCCCCACCTGGAGTACAGTGTACAGTTCTGGAGACCATACCTACGTAAGGACATAGACAGGGTAGAGAAGGTTCAGAGGATGGCAACAAAGATTGTGCATGGGTTGCATCACAAGTCCTATGAAGACAGGTTGAAGGAACTGAACATGTACTCCCTGGAGGAGAGGAGGAGAGAGGGGATATGATAGAGACATACAAGTATCTTACAGGGAGGAACAGGGTGCAGGAAAACACTATTTTTAAGCGAAAAGATGTTTCAGGACTAGAGGGCATGGGCTGAAGTTGAAGGAGGACGATTCAGAGGAAACATGAGAAAGAATTTCTTCACAGAACGGGTGGTGGACAAGTGGAACACCCTGCCAGAGGAAGTGGTGGGAGCTGAAACAATCACAGGATTTAAGAATGCATGGGATAGACATAAAGGAATTCTAGAGGTCAGGGGTAAGGGGAAATAGACTTCTAGGAAAACAAACTGAACTTACAAGCTCAAATGGGCAGACTAGGTGGGCCATAGGCCCTTATCTGCCGACACTGTCTATGTATCTATGTATCTATGTAATGATTGTTCACGGTCCTGTTTAGTGCCATTGTTAGCTCTATTTCTTTGTTACATTAATGTGTAGTGGTCAGTGAAGTACAGCTAAATGGTTACTCTTAGAAAACAAACAATTGGATAAGAGAGTGGGGTGCAGTGTTTCATTTCCTTAGTACTAAACGTTATAAATAAAAAAACAATCATTAAGTATGGGAGATGACAGTCATGGTAATGTTTCTTTATGCTTCTATTTCAGAGACAAAAAATCACCATGAGGCAGTGGATCTTGCAAGAGGTGTGTGCACTGCTTGAGGCAGTCCAAGCGAGGGGGAATGCCCACGTTTTAATGCGGAGCACGAACTGCAAGCTGGATCCGATGTGGAAGCGCATAAACAGCTTCCTGCATGTTGTGTTAAAAGTTAACAAGACAATACTGCAGTTGAAGTGGAAGTGGAAGCTGTTGCACCAGCGCTTTTATATGCTTTAAACAGCGTGAGGAGATACTGGACAATGATACGTGCTGGTACTACCTCGCATACAAGCTGTGGGAAGCTGCTGGCATGCCAGCTGCGGGGGAGCACCTAACTCACCGTAAGTCACTCAACAGAAGTTTTCACAATGCATGTGCCTTTATGAAGATTTTGATTGAAATCATGGAACATGGTATTATACTTAATACTATATGTAAGAATGTACCATGACAAGGCGTGGATGAATTGGTGGATTTATCACGTCTGGTGTTGTTCAGTCATGAGGTAGAGGCGAGTGACATAGCCACACCAGAAATGATAAATCCAACCATATACCCAGTTCCTATCATGTTATATTGCTATAATATAATGTTAAAGTGTTTATTTTGTTTTATGTAGTGATATCAAACTTGCAACAGTGTTATACTGTGGTATTTTTTAACAGTCATTCAATCTGTTTTGACCAATGAGGTTTTAGGATTTTAATACAGTAAAGAATAAGGTTCATTTGACATGGGGTTTAGTTTAGTTCTGAGGTTTTGCTGAGTGAGTTAATAAGAGCAGAATCTGGTAATGATACTGGTGCAGTGATTATACAGTATCCATTGAATATAGACAATATTTTAATTCATTAAAGGTTTACATAGCTATTGCATTTGGTGAATCTAGTGAGTTTAGGCTGTGTTCTTCAACTAATTTTTCTATCTGTATCTCTGGTGTGTATTTGGTACCATGTTATGCAGTCATGCAACTTTCTGATGCAAAATTATTAATACTGGTAGAGTTAAAGAAAATGTATGTGTTTTGCAGCATTATGACACATGGAATAACAATAGTGTTTTTTTTTTTGCATACACCATTAAGATTTATGTTTGGGTATCTGATCTGAAATATGGTAACGTCAATATGTATACTTAATAGGGTATTGTAGATGTCTCGACTTGTTGTTAAAATGTTACACATGTTTGTGGAACAACCACTAATCTTCATTTACAGCTGTTTTCTACTGCTCTTCAAACGTTATGTTTTATATTAACAGAACTTGTAATTTCAATATGTGCCCACAATGCTTGTGGTGTGGCTGATGAGAGGCAATGTTACCAATGTTAAGCATGTTTTATTGTTGCATCAACTGTTTCAAACATTTATGTAATTATCATTCAAGACTTAGTGATGCCTTTGTTTTCTCTTTTATGACAGGCCAACGTAGAACTCCGCTGCCTTCCCATGAGGTAGTACCAGCACAGCATGAAGCTGTAGAGGGTGGCCAATTGGACACGCACAGTGTCATTGTCGTCAAGTCCGATGGTAAGATGCTGATAGAAATAATTGTACTTTGTAATTTGGGTGCTTTGAGGATATCATGTAATGTATGACCTCCACAAGTTAAGGGCATAATTTTTAGGAAATACTACTTAGTGAGTAAGTATTACTTGAAGCATCTATGTATTATTTAAGCAATTTATCCCTCCAGGGTGTGGGTACACTGGAGGATTTACCAGTTCAGTCGGTTAAGTCCTGGTGTACCTAATAATTTTGCTGATACATTTTATTATACAATGGCAAATGTTGCTTCTTTAATGTTTTTTTTACTATTTTCTAACTCACTGAGGTCCCTACACTTTGAAAGAGGATGACATTTTGTAAACAATTAACCGCAGTGTTTTAGCGAGTGGCGACAGGGCAAATCGCAGCAGTCTCGTTTGAAGTTAAAGCAATCGGAGTAGCACAATATAAGGTTGGCTGGCAGTTTTTCCAGTGGGTACACTGGAGGATTTATCATGGTGGTAATTGTGCCAGCCAACCAATCAGGATGCAGGATTTGGGATATTGGATTTACCACGTTGTATTATTGTATTATTGTATTTAGGAAATGGGTTGGAAAGATTGTTTTAGGTGATTGAGTAAGACTAACAAACAGCCAGTCTGCCATCTGGCAATACAGACCAGTTAACAATGAGTCTGTGTGTCTACTGCATGATTAGGTATCAGATCCTGGTTAAACAGAATCTTCATTTTGTTAATTCAGCCATGTTTCTCTTAATATGCAAGTGAACCGTACACAGATACAGACACACACGCATGCACACACACACACACACACACACACACACACACACACACACACACACTGTGCATAACACTTTCACACTCGTTCCTCTTACCAAGTCTTCTTTGTGCCTGCCTTGTCTGTCTCTCTGGCTGCCCGCTGACTTAGCTGTGATGCACAATTGTTTACAACAGTTAGTAAAAGAGACAATGTCATGACAGAAGTGGCTCTTCCTTGTCAGGCTACAATATGTTACAGCCCCACACCCCCCCCCATCGTGAGCACAGTTGAGCCTCCAAAGAAACAAATACACAGACCACTGTAGAAACAGACAACTTTTTTTGATATTTAAACTGTGGCAAGCTGTGGTGTGCACTTGGGTGCAGCTTAACTCTGCTGTACAGGAGGCATGTAGTGGGTGTTATAAAATGGGCTTCGAAATCCCAAAGCACTGATTGGCTACAACATCATCTGAGCCGTGTCCTTATCAGATGATATTGTAGCCAACCGGCACTACCACCCAGCAACATGCTTCATGACAGAAAAAATCAGTGAGCTCTGCCAACTGAAAACAAGAACGCTGACTGGCAGAGCTCACTGATGCCACAGCCCAACACCTTCTCGCCTCAGACTGCAAACTGAAACGGCGCAAAAAACCACAGATCGCAACTCCATTACTCTTTAAAATGGAACGAATAAATAGTCCACAGCACCCTGAAAAAAAAACCACACAGCAATAAACCCAAGTCATCTCCAGAAAAAGAAAACTTCCTAAAAGAAAACGATGTACCTTGCTCCAGCTCCAACATTGCTCCCATTACCGGAAACATAACAACTGCCACTCCGACGAGAATCCAACCCCACAAGAAACCTTCCCACCAACAAGTGTAATACAGCATTACAATAGAAGTCCAAAAACGTCAGTATTTAACCTCCGAAACTCCGCGATGCACAACGTAGAGTTCATCACCCTCCCGAACTAAAACGCAGCACGACGTAACATGAAGCACCAGCACCTCAACTAGCAGATTCCACACAATTAAATAGCCGTGATCGCAGCAATGTTGGACAGGGAACAAGGTACATCGCTTTGTTGTAGGAAGTTTTCTTCTTGATAGATGACTTGGGTTTATTGCTCTGTGCTTTACTTTTTTCAGCGGTTCTGGACAGTTTACTAGCTTGTGTTTTAAACATCAATACAGTTGGTTAGATCAGTCAAGCCAGAAGCGCCATTTCAGTTCCGATCTCAGGCGTAGAAGGTTTCCGCTTCCCAAATTAAAACCCAAATCATTCCTCTTGTTCCTTAATTCCCTTAATTAAACCCAAATAAAAGTGTTAAAATATTTAAAATCCATCTTAAAACCTTCAATCTTACTATATTAATGGCAATTTTAACTATCCTAATGGCAATAACACAATAACAAGAAGGGACTATTTTCTTCCCTACAATATGTTCTCCTATTATTTTTTAAAATATCAATAAAAAAACTTTAAAACTAAAAATGTTTATTCACTTTACTGTTGCCCATTTTATAAGCGCAATAACACACTCCGGGTGTGGGTTACGCTTCTGATAAAACGCAGGGCATAAGGCACTCGGCGCAAGCGCCTCATGCCTTAGCACACCCCTAGGTGTGCTCTTATCAGCACGTAACCCACATCTCGTCATGTTTTATTGCTTACATATTCAACGGAACTCTGACATGGCTGAGCAGTGTTGAAGACAGCAATGTGCCTGCCCCCAGCGTGCATGATGCAGTGCTACCACTCTAGCGTAAGTGGCCAGAGTGAAGCATGGGGATGTGGTACTGCTAGTAACATTTTGCCATACCCAACAAACTTAGTAGTAAAAAAATTATATGCCAATGGGGCCATGATGCATGAAAGGCGCATATGGGTCCATTTGTATGTTATCATGGCACATTTGCATGAAGTTGCACCATTCCCTGATGAGTTGAACCTGGCGCCTTCTGAGACAACATATGTTGGGGACTGACGTCACCTGCAACAGAATCACGTTCATTTGCAGTGGAAATATTTTGCGGTTCTGTTTAATATACGTGGTGGTACAGTGAAACACTATCTCCCCATTGTGGACATCTGTGAAAATAAATATAGAATTACACAGTTTCTCTGGTGGTTCAGTGTGACACTGTCTACACGATCGCATACATGTCTATTGCAAAAAGAATTTTGTCTAATGTCCGTGGTGTTCTACTGTAATGCTATTTGGCTGACCATGGTTATTTCTGAAAAAAAAAATAGTTTAAATCCCCATAGTGATTGAATGGTAACCCTGCAACTGCCCACTGAGCACCAGCACCCCAGTACTCTTACCTGTTCAGCCAGTGGGTGTTAGGTCCTCACTGTCCTACTAGCACAACATCCATTGACTGACACTTTGGGAGAAGTTTATGCCCATTGGTCCACAGCCTGAACCAGTAGGTATGTGCCCATTCCATAGTACATATTACACCCACTTGCCGATTTTATAAAATATTGATAGTATGATAGGTGCTTCTCTGTCCCTTTCATGTGCATGTTTTTTGTAAGTATCATTATTATATATCCTTGGTGTTCCATTATACAACAGCCTGCCTGATCATAGGCTACAGAAAAGTAACATTCACCACTAACCCTGTTGTTGTAGTGGAGGTGTATGACTGCCCACAGTCAGAGTTAACATAAAATACACCTGTTTCACTGGTTACTCAAGTTTATATGTGTGGTCTATTCTGAAGCAAAGCACAAATAACAGAAAACTGGTAACTGTGCTCTTTATGTGGAAAACTCTGCTTGACAGCCAAGTAATATCTGGTCTCATGCTTTGGCCACCTTCCTGATGTGCGAGAATCAGTAGTAGAGCACCCATCTGCTGCTCTGCTGTGTGTTGACTGACACCACTGGTAGGGCTGTATGTCCACAATTACAGAGTGTGAGCCAATGGCCATGCAGCAAATATTGTTAAACAGAATGGAAAGATGTTAATTGATCAATGCAAATATGTCTAATGTTTACTAACTTATGGGTGTGTGACCATTGGTTACGCTGTGTGACAATAGACGCATGGCTGTAGAACTACTTAACTTGCCATATGGCATGTTGGGGGGGAGCTGTTCAGCTCCACTAATTTTGGGGGTGGAGGTTAATGTTTAAGGAATCAGCCATAATCAAGGGTTATGTTAATGGTCTGTTACTAATCTTCTAGGGTTGTAATATGGAATGAGGTGTGGCCAAGTACCACATGCCCCTAGATGGTTATTAAGTGATCATTTATCTATAATATTGTTGATGCTGTTCATGTAAGGCGCTTGCTCACTGTACAGATGAGATCAGTTGCTATCTGCATGTCAAAGTTGATTAAGAACAGAAAGCCATCTAAACACAGAAGTGTTATTGCAAAGAGGGATGTGTTCACATGTTTCAATTACACAATGACAGAGTAATACAAATGCAGCTTATTAAAAAATATTGTTATATCTTGATATTTCTTGGTATATGTGATCATGTTTTTCACTTGTTTGTTTCATAGAGCCCAGGGAAGCTGAGCGTGAGACAACGGTGGAGGTGAAGCAGGAGGCCGGCACCAGCTCACAACGTAAGTACCATCTCAACAGCTATTCATGCAAGATGTAGTGTCACAGTATCCTGTACTCAGAATGTATGTGTATTATCATTGTGTCTTAGTTGAGCAGTTGTGTAGTGACTTATATCATTTAGTAGGAGTGTTCAGCATTCTTTCATAACGTTAAATAATAAGTGTAAAGACTGTATAGTAGTACATTGTTTAGAGATGAAAATTAATATATTATACATATGTGATCACTAGTATGGTGGAAGCTTCGTGGTCATTTGCTTCTGTTGTGTACAATGTGTGTACAGCCATATTACACAGAATCTGTAATTATGCATCATGCATTACAGTTCACGTGCAGGTATGTGTAGCCACTGACAGGAGTGAAGAGTGGGGAGTGTAAATGTTGCTGTTTAGTGGTTGGGAGATTAACGGTGCACAACAAGATAACAAATGCTGTTTGACTTTGATATTATATCGAGGATTTCTGTAATAGGCCTGAGAGTGTTGAAGTGGGACGCCAGGAACATAAGTAGCACAATTACTATAGTAATACACACATTCAGCATACTGTCTAGGATGAAAGTGAGGCAATAGCTTGGGAGGGCACCCAGAACTATCAGCTGTCATGCTGCATGTTTTGATGTGACAACCTAACTGTGAGTGACAGTTATGGAACATTTACAACAGTGATAGCACTCATAAAAGTACAACCTGTACATCTGGGTGTATAGTGAATAGTAAGAATACCACCAGAATAGGTGTCTTGACCTCTTGCATCTACTCATTTGGACACTTGGTGCCCTGGTATCTCAGCTTGCTGTCTGCCCCCTTGACTACTCTGGCTGCTCCCTTTCCAGTTACAGATATTCTAACACCATTTAACTTTTATTCTGGAACTGTTGTCCTATTGCTGTACCACATCCTCTTGAACACTTGTACTTGTCTGTGTGCACCAGCCCCCTGGGCACCACATTGCATGGATCCACCACCATCCTAGTGAAGTACACCTCCTTCTTTTCCCCAGAATTTTCCCTCCTCTAGTTGCAGCGATGGCTTACCTCTTCTGCTCGAGTCCTCCTGACTTTTACTCTCTATTTATCCCCTTCATGTACCTGAACACGTCTGCCATGTATCTTCAGTCCCTTGTGTCTGCCAATGTGTAAATATTTAGGTGTTCGTGACTCTCCACTTGGGTCGTGTTCCGCAAGAGACACATTTTTTTTATCGCTCTAGTCTGGACCCTCCCCAGGAGTAAAATGTCTGTCTTTAACTGTGGCTTCCACAGGTGCAAACAGTACTTGAGATGCGTTCTCAGACTATGACTTACACAGATATATAAGATCTTCCTTCCTTCTGGAGGCAATCACACTGGTGATGCATACAGCATCCTGTTGTCCTTAGCTGCTGCCCTTGTACAAGTGTCAAGGGTGTTTGTCTTGACATACAACAACAGCTTCAAGTCCCTGACAAAAATAAAATCTTGTAGTATTTCATCCCCCCCACCGGGCGAACACTTGCTATGCATTTCTGTGTGTGATGTGCAGTACCTTGCACTTCACTGCATTTTACTCAGAATACTGTTCTACTACATTTTTACATTGCTCCAGGGCAGTCTGTAGAACCAGCTGGCCCTTCTGCCCATACACTCACGACCACAGTTTTTAGTTATCTGCAAAGAGAGCAATATTACTTGTGACACCTGCCCTTATCTCAGACATGTAGGTGGTGAACAGGAGGGGCCCAGGTAGTGATCCCTGTAGAAAACTACTGATGAACCTCCTTGAGAATGAGACTATCCTACCAAAGATGAAGCTGTGGATTCATTGTTGGAGCCAACTGACTATCCATCTGATGTGTCATTACTTATTGCAGTGTATATTGGTTTTGTATGTGACATGGCATGAGAATACACATGATTATTGTGTTGCAGATTCTACTGTTTTGTTTCAATTGAGTGGTATTTAATTTAACATCAATCACACTTTCTGATATAGCGCTGACATGCATCACTGTGTTGTGCATGGTGAAAAGTTACTTTTCTTGCACACCACTTCTGAACACAGCTCCTACTATCTATTCACACTCTGTGTGCAGAATGTATTAGAGTAAGAACTTAGTAAACACAGTCAACTCTTGCTTACTAAATCTGTGAGATAGTTTAAAGTAATAGAAAACCATTGAGACAGATGCAGTTGACAATTTGATGAAAACGTAAAAACTGGTCATAGGCATGTGTCAGAAACACTATTGTGAAGTACATCATATGGTGATAAAGTCTTACAACTGTTACCAAGTTGTTTCATAATAATAAAAATAATAAACTTTCACTGATTGTATTGCTGGTCAGTTAATCACGACTTTGGAAATTTTGGCATTTGGTAACAGTTTCTGACACACTACGGTCACACAGGATGTGAGAATAAAATACTAAATGACAGTTTGTTCATGATTTACTTCTGAATCAATGCAATGTCAGTTAAAAAAGGTTTTGAAACATTTATATGTGTACAGAGGGTGAATAACAACTCGATATGTGTGTCTTTTCGAGCAATCTTTAAAGTGATCATGATGACATACGCATCAAATTATGTAATCATTCTGTTGGTGTGCAGGCAGTCAAATATTTTCTTGCAGGCATGAGAAACATCATAGCCACAGATGGTTAAGTTTAGTTGTCCACTCACAATGAGGACGTACTTTCACTGTATGAGACTGTACTGTTTATTATGCTAAAGCATTTAGATACTGACTATTTCTGTATAGTAAATTACACACAAGAATAGCATGGGAAATGTAAAGTTCCTACAACTTTTTTTATGTTGTCAACGAATGATATAATATGGTGAGAAAATATAAGAACTGAACAGGCAAGACAACAATCTATATTTGTATCAGAGTTCTAAATAGTATCAGTAGTGTCAAAGTAATGTATAACTATTACTGCATTAGCTATTAAATATTGTACGTTGAAAGACAGAAAGGACATCAGTGTTTTGAGGCTGCTGTATTGATTTATGTTTTTTGACTCTTTGTAGGGTGCCGGCATGAAAAGCGGTGTACTGGCCACTGCCGCTGTTACCGCAGGCTCGAGTGCATGGTTGTCGGTCTGAAAAAAGACAATGTTGCGCTCCTCGAAGGACAGCATAAAATGCTGTCCTTCATGGAAGTGCAACAATGGACTGTCAGCCTTGTGCTTGAGCCTGTGGTGATGGCGGCTGATGCCACCTTGACCAGTACAAGCACTTCACCTCCACCACCACCTGTTCCTGCCAGCTTCCCTTGGATGAAGTGACCACCCTCCACGACAGTCCGGTATCTCCTCTGGAAGGCGCAACAGCTTCCACTTCCATTGCACCTCCACATCAGATCCAGTTTGTAGCTTGGACTGCTTCAAGCAACACACAGCTCTCATAAGTAGTGGCTGCAAAAATTTTTGCTGCAATATTAAAATGATAATATTTTATTTATGTATTTTTTTCAACAAGAACCTTTTACAATAAATATTTATTTTTGTATGTGTAATATTTTCTAATTTAAACAAAGCATTTTTTTTGTTTGTCCTTTTTTGTCTATTCTCAAAGTTTTATATTTTTACTCTCTTTTAGTAAAAAAAACAGTTTTTTTGTCACCATTTTCATGAAAATATCTTTTTTTTTGTTTTTTTAATTTAAAGTTTACATTTTCCACAATAAAAGACAGCATTAAGTAGGATTGACAAAGGCTCACTGATACAATGTGAAAGAGAGCTGCCTAACCCACCCCTCCTCCCTTGCTGCAGTAACCCAGCCTGATACCCATCGATGCCGAGCTCCTAACTAAAAGCCTTGCAAGAGCATGAAACATAAGATGGGTTTAGTTTGGAATCAGAGAGATTAATGAGTGAAAGGGATCCCAAATTTTAGTATATGCTGCCAATCTATTATGGAGACTAGCAATTGCTTTTTCTGTACGCAGGTTGGACAGAACTTCTCTTACCCATTCCTGAAGAGAGGGGGAGGACCTGTCTTTCCAGTGATGAAGAATAATCTTCTTATCTGATAGGGCAATCATAGAAATGTGGAACTTTTGTACCTTAACTCTGATAAGGGCCAGGCCCCCCAACATACAAATCTTGGGGGTAAAATATTTGTGGAGGCCCAACAGGGGGTCTAAGGAAGTTTTGATTGAATCCCAAAAGGAGGAGATTTTGGGCAGGACCAAAACATGTGAAAAAGTGTACCCTCTTCCTGAAAACATTTATTGCACATGTTAGAATTTAGGTAGCCCCACCTGTGTAATTTGGCCGGGGTATAGTATAGGTTATGCCACATATGGTATTGCATGAGGTGCAGTCTGTCTTGAGAAATAAATTTATGACAGGAGTTCCAGAGAGAGTACCAATCCAAATAAAGTTGAGGGAGAAAATTACTCCAAAATCTTGAAGGCCCAAATGGACCCCCAGACATGTTGTGAAACAAAACCTGATATAGTTTAGAGATTACACCAGAGAAGCCAGAAAGTGAGGAAACCTGAGGTATCAGAGAAGAAATAGTCTGGGAGGGGGGAGTGCTACCCAGGGTAATTACAAGTAAATGTTTTAATTGTAGGACTTTAAAATGGGAAGAAACTGGGATGAGAAATTTCTTAATCATCTCTTCCATTGATAACCAATGCCCCTCACCATCAGTAAAAGCAAGGAGCGTCCCCTCTCCCAATTGAGGCAACCAGTGATGGGGAATCTGAATCTTATTAATAGTAAATGATGGAGAATTCCAAATAGACTGGGCGAGGTCCAGATGAGGAGAATAGTGTAAAAAAGAACACATTTGGAAATAGACCTTTAAACAGGTCATTATTATGGGACACTCTTCGGTCATGCTTACTTGGGAAAACTTAAGGAAAAATAATGCAAGGGGGTCAACATTTCGGCCTTAATTGCATCCAGTTCTATTTTAAGCCAAACCGGTTGTGCTTGTTCTGGGCCGGAAGATACCCATTTCAAACATTTTGCAAGGTGACTAGCCCAGTAATATAAGGCCAGATGGGGAATTCGCAAACCCCCTCCAGTTTTGGGGCAGCCAACTTATGATAAGCCAAACGAGGGTACCTGTCAGCCCAGATAAATCTAGTGAAGACACTATGTGCCTTTTTAAACCTGAGTAAAGCAATAAAGGTGTTGAGAAGGGATAATGGGTAGAAGATCCTAGGAAATATGTTCATCCTAATTATATTGATCTGGCCCCATAGTGAAATAGGAAGTTTAGACCACCTCTCAAGATCATGAGTAATCATCTGCAATAGAGAATCCAGATTCTCTTTAAACCATGTTACAGGGTTACAGGAAAGTTTAATACCCAGGTATTTCAATAACCTAGAGGACCAGCATTAACCAAAAGGACTGATGTCACTTTTGAAAACTTTATGGTTTAATGGAAAAAATAGGGCCTTACTTGCGTTCAATTTATAATTGGACAAGTCACTAAATCTGGTTATTTCCTTTAGCAAAGCTGAAACTGAAGACACCGGATGAGACAAATGCATTAAGTCATCCGCATATGCAGTGACTTTAATTTCGTCCCGCCCAATTCTCACACCTTGTATAGAAACATTATTAAGAATATTTTGAATGAGAGGTTCCAAATATAAGTTAAATAACAGAGGAGAAAGGGAGAACCCTTGCCTAGTACCTGAATGAAGTGAAAAGGGTTTGGAGAAAGCCCCATTCGCAGAGATTCTTGCAGTGGGATTTTTATAAAGTGTGGCAATCCAGGAGATAAACAGAGAGGGAAAATGGTAAGCCTCCAGAGCTTGGAACAAGAAGTTCCAGTTCACTCAATCAAATGCCTTCTCGTCATCCAGGGAGACCAAGAAGGGAAACTCTGCATCCCTGGTAGCTGAGAAGACATGTGACAAAGTGTATAAGTGGTCAGAAGATGAATGCCCTTTCATGAATCCTACCTGGTTTGTGCCTATTAGCCCAGGAAGAACTACCGTTAACCTATTGGCTAGTATTTTGGAGAGAATTTTAATATCCTGATTTAAAAGTGAGATAGGCAAGTAACTTTGAACCCGTTCAAGATCTTTGTCAGGTTTGGGGAGCAGGACTATCAGGGCTTCATAGAGGTGTGGATCTGTTTCCGACCCCGATAAGATGTGCTGAAATAAGCGGCCAAGTATTGGTAGTAGGAGGTCCCGGAAGACGTTATAGAATAGAGAAGAGAATCCATCCAGACCTGGGACCTTATCTGCTGGTAGTTCACTAATAACATTGGCAATTTCCTCCTGGGAGATAGGGACAACCAGAGAATCTCTGTACCAATCAGAGAGAGGGGGCAAATGGGAATCCTTTAAGTAACTCTCTATGTCCTTAGGGCAGGGGGGATGCTCCATGTCACTGTACAAGTTTGTGTAGTAACTGGCAAATTCTTGAGCTATTTCAGTGGGAGAGACTTTAAAAGATCCATCTGCCATTGCCCTGATGGGGGGAATAAATTTCATTGATTTCTGTTGCTTGATAAGCAGTGCCAGTAGGCGTCATACCTTTTCTCCCAATCAGTATAGCTAGCCCTGGTACGGATAATAGCTAGTTCTGCTTTGTTTCGAAGTAACTCCAAGTATTTATCTTTCAGTGCTAGGAGTTTTCGCATATCCTCATCTAAGGGATTAGTCGGGAAATTAATTTCCAGAGATATAATCTGGGTTAGTAAAGATTTTAGTTCCTTCTCCTGTGCCCTTTTCCTACCAGCCGCCATACTGATAAGTATCCCTCTCATGGAGGCTTTAAAAGCACCCCACAAGATATCTGGCTTTGCACTAATGGGTTTGATGAGAAAAAGGATTCTATTTGCTCCCTTATAAGTTTACAATATTTAACATCCTTAAGGAGTTGGTCATAGAAACATAGAAACATAGAAGTTGATGGCAGATAAGGACCGAAAGGCCCATCCAGTCTGCCTATTTCTTTTTCTACCTTATAAATGTGCCATCGGCCTTTGCTCTGTCAGTGACCTATCTATTCATAGTCATTTGTATTGCTCCCTTATGCCTATCCCATGCCTGTTTGAAGCCCTGCACTGTATTCATAGCCACCACTTCTTGTGGTAAGCCATTCCATGCATCTACCACCCTTTCTGTGAAAAAGAATTTCCTCACATTCCCCCTTAATCGGTTTCCCTCTAATCTCATGCTGTGTCCTCTTGTCCTGCTATTTTTCTTATATTTAAACATGTTAGACTCTTTCACCTTGTTTATGCCCTTAAGGTGTTTGAATGCCTCGATCATATCACCTCTTTCCCTCCTTTGCTCAAGGGTATACATATTGAGCCCGTTAATCTGTCCTCATATGTCTTCTGATGCAGTCCCTGCACCATTTTGGTGCCCTCTCTGGACTGCCTCAATTTGGTTAATGTCCTTGTGAAGGTGTGGCCTCCAATACTGCACACAGTACTCCAGATGGGGCCCTAACTAATGTCTTGTACAGAGGATTATTACCTCCTCTTATGACTTGTGATACCCCTACTAATACACCCTAACACCCCCTAGCCTACCTACTGCTTTAGGAGGTCTGCTTGATGATTTTAGGTCATCAGTGATGATGATGCCCAAGTCTCTTTCTTCCTTTGTGACTGCTAGCAACTCCTCCCAGCCTATAAGTGGCTTCAGGATTTCTCTCCCTATGTGCATGATTTTGCACTTCTGGCATTAAATCCCAGTTGCCACTCTTCTGACCATTCTGCTAGTTTATCCAGATCTCTTCTCATTCTGCCCACCCCATCTGGCTCATCTACTCTGTTGCAGATCTTGGTGTCATCTGCAAACAGACAAGCCTTACCTCTAGTCCATCTGCAAGGTCACTAATGAAGATGTTGAATAGGACTGGCCCCAGGACTGATCCCTGAGGTACCCCACTTGTGACTTGCATCTCTTCTGACTGTATACCATTTACCACCACTCTGTTTTCTGCCAGTCAACCAGTTTGCCACCCAGTTGACCAACTTGACCCACCCCGAGCCTACCCAGCTTATTTATCAATCTTCTATGTGGAACAGTGTCAAAAGCTTTGCTGAAGTCAAGGTAGGCGACATCAACTGCTCCCCTTGGTCCACCACTCTGGTTACCCAGTCAAAGAAATCTATGAGATTAGTTTGACAGAACCTTCCTTTGTAAACCCATGCTGTCTTGGATCCTGTGCCCTATGGATTCCAGGTGTTGCACTATCCTTTCCTGAAGGAGTGCCTCCATAATCTTGCCCACTACTGAGGTAAGACTGACCAGTCTGTAGTTCCCGCCTCCCCTGCTACCACTCTTGTGGAGCGGGATCACATGAGCCCTTCTCCAGTCTTCTGGGACCTCTCCTGTGCTCAGAGACTCACTAAACAATTCTGCTAATGGCTCTGCTAGTTCTTTAGCTCCTTAAGTACCCTGGGATGTATGCCATCAGGTCCCATTGCCTTATCCACTCTGAGCTAGGAAGCTCTTGTAGGACCCTTTCTTTTAGAGGGAGTAGTGCTCACCTCCCTCCCCTGTGTCCATGATGCTGAGCTGTGGGCCCTGCCCTACCTTCTCTTCAGTAAATACTGAGCAAAGTATCTATTTAGGATAGATGCCTTTACAGAGTCCTCCTCCTCACATGCTCCCTTTTCTCCATTAAGCTTAGCAATACCCCTCTGGACTTTCTCCTTTCACTAATGTATCTATAGAAAGTCTTGTCACCTTCTTTTACTGTTCGTGCTAGTATTTCCTCAGTTTGGGACTTTTGCCTGCCTTACTGCCTTCCCTGCTTCCCTTAGGCAGTTTGGTATGCCTCCTATCTTCATCCCGCTGTGTTCCTTATATATCCTGAAGGCCAGCCTTTTGGCTCTGACCTTTTCTGCTACTGTATTTGAGAATCAAAGTGGTTTCCTCTTCTTTTGCACTTCCTTTTCTGTCTAACACAATGGGATGTTGCTTCAAGTATTGCATCCTTAATGCTTGCCCACTTTGCCTGTACCCCCGCACCTGTGTTTCTTTTTGCCAGGGCTAGCTTAACTCTGTTGGCCATCTTATCAAAGTCAGCTCCTCTGAAGTCCCATATTTTTGCCTTGGAATGGGATGATTTAGATGTAGTAGCCAAATTGAACCATACCATGTGATGGTCACTGGTCCCTAGGTGACCTTCTACCTGGATATAAGCATCATGAAGAATCCTGGGTCATCCAGATTGGGACCATAAATACTGCCCAATAATATTGGAACAGACCAGAGAGTACCTTTAACAAGGGTGAACCTTCCCTCAGGATCTTTAATAACCTGTGTAGAAACAAAAGGAATACCCCTGTTAATCATGAGCATGACCCCGCAACTATTTGTAGATCCCTGGGTGCTATAAATCAATCCCACCTGCTGCCTCCTTAACTGCAAGGCTTCCACTTCCCATAAATGAGTTTCTTGCAAGAAAGTTATCTGCAAGCTGAGTAAACTTAAATGTTTAAGAGCTTAATATTGTTTATGCTTCTTTCTGATCCTCTTAACATTCCAAGTCGCGAATGTTACCTCATTAGCCATCCAGTAAAAGTAGTTAGACTTAAACAATTATGCTCAGCACACGGGGTATATATCCCCTCTAACCATACCCTCAGGGTTACTGCAGTAAAACCCACCCTCCTCCCTAACCCCCCAAGATTAAGTCCCACTCATCCCCAACCCCCACCCTCCAACCATACCCCATAACCCGCCCTCCTCCACCCTCTAAACTGTCACAAGCAATGTTCAGCACAGTACTGGCACTTTTTCTTCTACTCCACCCCGATAATGTCCCCAATACTAGAAACTATTACACTCAGATATCTACATATTGGGAATCAAACAGTACTAATTATGCCCTAAAAAAGAGAAAACGATCCTGGGCTTTCACCTCGATCCCACCAAAGTATAAACTTGTAGGGAGTTTATTTGAAAGTGGTCTCAGTGAGATCCATGCACCACCCAAGTGATCATGGTAACAAGAATGGAACTGAGAAAGAAAACAGGAACTGTATTTGCCACACAAGGAGACCCTAGAAAAACCAATACCAGACCAGGAACCCAGTGAGGGGGAGATAGCTGCAGCACAAATTGAGAGTGTGAATTGAGAAAAAGGAAAATGTCATCACACCACCTGAGGGGAAGGCATATCAAGTGCCTCTACCCAAGAATAACCCACCTCCCAATGCTCAAGCCCTCCCTGTGAAAATTAACAGTACTGCGCTCAAACTGAGTGGTAAGGTACTGTTAAATCCCCCTCGAGTTAAGGGTTACTTCCTCGCGAGTCCCCTGAGATTGGAATGCCCTCTAGTGACCGGTTCCATGTCATAACTAGGTAAGAGTCCAAAAACAGAGAAAGCCCAGGACCATCTTAATACCAATCCAGATGAGAGAAATGCAAATCTGATTCACAACTAAACTAACTTCCCTGTCTCCATGTCCATCACACAAAAACCGACAAGACCTGGAGCATAGTTCCCCACCTAAGCAGGCCCCAGACCCCAAGTGTCCCCTGTTTTAAACCAGCATGGGCCCCCTGTGAATAGGGCCACAAGAAATGAAAACCAGGACGGCACGCGATGATCCCCCCAGTCCAAATCAACAGCGGAAATTTCCCCAGGACTTCACACTAGATGGATTTCCCCAAAAGGAAAAACAAAAGTTCCAACTCTCAACTTCATGTATCTCTCCATGCTACAACGCAGCAACTCAAGAGTCCTTAAAAAGATCTGGCAATGTAGACTTAAGCCTCATCAGGGCCGCTTCAGGATTGTTGTAGCTTTTCCAGGATCTATTTATTGAGATCTGTAGTCTGGCCGGGTAGCCCGTTCTGAACTTCAAGCCTGCCGCAATTATCTTGGAAACAATAAAGTGGAATGCTTTGCGTTTCATGCGAACCGAAGCAGGAAAATCTTGTGAAATTCTCAGCTTCATGTTTTCCCAGCAAACCTCTTGCAAAGCTTGTGCTTTCTGCAGAAAGTGTTGTCTCTCCAAATAGTTCAAAATCCGGCAAATGATGGGGTGGGGGGATCCCCCAGGGAGGGTTTAGACCATAAGGACCTGTGAGCTTGCTCTATGATATAGCCAGGGCCAAAAGGAGATGGGCCGGCTACTTGCTCTACCAGCTTCTGAACAAATGCCACAACATATTGGCCTTCCTCTCCCTCCGGCAGCCCAAGAATCACAACGTTGTTTTTACGGCTCCGGGCCTCTAGATCTTCGAGCTTAGATTCAAAACCAGATAATTTCTGATGCATCGAGACCACATCAGGATCAAGACTACAAAGCTTTCTTTCTATGGAAACTATTCGAGCATTATTATCAGAAACAGATAGCGAGACTTCGCCCAACTTTCTGGAAAGGGATTTCAAATCCGTTACCACTTCTTTCATTTCCTCATGAAAGGGCTTAAATTCCGCAAGGAACCTGGAAAGCGTTAAAGGTTCCTGTTCACCAAGTTGACTCGGAGGATCAGGCCCAGGCCCACCTGAGGCCCTGGATTTTTTAGAGGCCTTTTCAGGAGTAGCTGGGGGGTATGCTTCTGTGGGGCTTTCTTCATGTAAGCCTCCATACGCTCAAATTATGCTCAAACCAGAGTGCCACCGCAATTATACAGCGATGAATCTCGAAAACAAGAGAAAATTAAAAGTTAGGATGTCCAATAAAGATGATTTAATGATCGAGAGGCAGGAGCATCTTGAAGGAGCTTCTACTTAGCACTCTGCATCACGTGATCTCCTCCGAAAATATTGTTTTTTACTTTTATAAAAAAAAATAAATATTTTATAAAGACAAATTTTTGTTTGTGGTGTTATTGTGTTGTGGGGATGTTTATCAGCAAGATTTGTGAAAAAGGGTTGCACAACAGTTATTTAATCATCTCCTGGTACATTATAGCAGATTCATGTGGGATTAAAATAAATATACATATGTAGGCTAATAACAAATAAGCCAGGACACGTGATTATGTAAATAGTCAGTCAATCACCTTCTAGGGGTGTACTGTGGCACGAGGTGTAGCCAAGTGACACATGCCACTAGATGTAGATTAACTGACTGTTAACATAGTACGTGGGAGTACCTTATTTTTATTATAATGAAGAATGTTTGTAAACTTAGTAACAGTGTATTTAGCATATGGTAAACGTCTACATGCATGGTAATACAAGATTAACATAAGGTTGCTTGAATGTTTGCAGCCAATCAGAAAACCACATTCTTAAGACCCTTTCTGTAATACATATTGAAAAAGGTGTTGCACTCTTTAAGATGAGTTTAATAATTGTAGCCATAAGGGAGTTCCAGGAATTATGTCAATAGATAGTTTATCAGCTTGTGAGTGCATTTGTTACACTGTACATCTTGAGCTGTGGTCCAAAAGCAGTATATTATTAAGAGACCATTAATACAACTGATCGCCATCCTTTATTGCTTACATGTAATATAAGAAACCATTCGGCTTACCTACTTTGATGAAACATATTTTACACAAAGCATTAAAGGTTTTCACAGATAACACATTTCAATGATTCTAATGTCAGGGATGTTGCAGTGGTATGAGAATATTCTTGTTCATACATTTGTAAGTATGAGTTTGTCTGATGTTTTTGTCTAATACAGAAACAGAAGAGGAAGTTGTAACATATAAATATTTAAAAAGTATGCTTACACATAGACAAATATTGAAAAGGGTTGCATGTGGCGCAACAGTGTTGCACCATGCGCAGCCCGTGGATGTGCCCTCGCACAATATTCAACGGAAAATGTGCGCCGCACAAATACCGATGCAATGGAGCTCATCAGTAATGTATGCAAGCACAGGTGGGGGGGGCGTGCCCATGCATAACCTGCACAGCCCGATATTCAGCCTGGGATGTGCAGAGTCATGCGTGCACAACCCCTAACTGCATCTGCACAAAGTTAAGCAAAAAAAAAAAGAACTGATGGCCACCCACAGGTGAGCTGCCACATTGCAGGGCGCAACGCAGCAGCTGTCACTTGTGGTTGGCCATCTGAGTTCCCGCTGCACCTAGCAGCAATCCCCATGCCCCATTGCAGGCATCCCTGGAGCAAAATGGCACCACCCCATATCCCTGGTGGTCCATTACACCTCTATGTACCTGATTTGGAGAATCAGTACAGTCCCCCACCAAAAGTGCAACATCCCTGGTGGTCCACTGGACCATCACTGCCTGATTGTGAGCATCTGTACCTCATCTAATCCCTAAGACCCTGGTGGTGTAGTGCCCCACCACCCACCCACCCACTGAGCCCATTGCCCCACCCTACCCCTCATCAGCCGGTGGGTGGCAGCACCCACTGTCTGCTGCCCTGATGCCCACTGACTGACAGCTCAGTAGAGCTGCATGCCTATTGGTTCACAGCATGACCTAATGGGTGTGCAACCCATACCGTACCACTCACTCCAGATATGTGAATGAATTAGTTCACATATCTGCACTGAGTAGTATGGTATGGGCTCCATGCCCATTGTCTCATGCTGTGAACCAATGGGCATGCAGCCCTACTGAGCTGTCAGTCAGCAGGTGGCTTGGTGGCAGGTGGTGGTGCTGCTGCCCACTGACTGATGGGGGGATCGTGGTGGGGCTCAGTGGGTGGGTGGGGTTGGGGATACACTATACCACCAGGGTCTTAGTGGTATTTGATGAGGTACAGATGCCTGTGATCAGGCACCGAGTGGTCCACTGGACCATCAGGGATATTGTACTTGGGGGGATCTATTAATGATGCCTGCAATCGGTCTCAGTGCGGTACACTGGACCACCAGGGATATTGGACTTTGGGGGTTGTTTTGTTAATGATGCCCACGATCATGCTCACTGCGGTAGATAAGGCCATGCAACTACTAAATGTGGTACATTGTGTGCAGCTGTAATCAGGGATGTGTACGTTTGGTGTACGTGGCCTCAGTTTTGCTGTTGATCTCCACTGAGCATGCAGTACCTGGTCAGATGGGAGGGGATGTCTTGTAGTACATTTAGACAATTGTTTGTTATTTCTGTCATCTGTTGCTGGTTGTCTGTCATTGGTTGTGTTGCCTTGGTCCTCCCCCATACTTGCATGTGTGTGTGTGGTGCTGGGGGGTGAATTTGGAGTTAGGGTTTTCAATCCTAACACCAAATTTCCTTGCTTTTGTCTCTGTGAAACAACCCTAACTGATGCATTAAACTGAATTTTTTTGCCATGAATATGTGTATACATATATATTATGGTAGCACGATAGTGATACCATAGTTAGGGTTGAGGAGCCATTTACATGTTAAACCCAACATTTTGTACCTTAATAACTTTGCAACCGTTTGATGGATTTTCCTGAAATTTGGAATGCACGATCAAGACCCATATGCCTTGGGACCTGCCAAGTTTTGTACTGGTTGGATATACGGCAGCAGAGTTATTAAGCATGATCTGTACATGTGTTTATACTTTTTGGGAATTCTACGGTCACGCCTACAGGTTGCACAGTTTGCTTGACTGGTCTGAAATCTTCAGGCAACGTACAGTCGGGGTCCCTGATGTGCCTTTCAAAGATTTCATGAAAAAATATTAAACTGTTCAAAAGTTATTCAAAAAACAATTTCCCATTATAAGTCAATGGGAAAAGTTAACAAAAAGTTCAACAGTGTTGCAAATGCAGTTTTTACTTGTACAAATGGCCCTTTTACTGTCGCAAATCTGTCATTTTGTTTTCAGTTGGTGATCAGAAAAATGTTTGGTATTTAAATTTGGGACCCTCTAGCAACCTAATTACTTTTGTATTCACCTAGTCGGACCATAAGGATGCTAGCCATGTCTTTATTTTGGGGTTAAACACCCCAGAAATATGTTTTTCAAATTTCTGGAAAATGTACTTTAGCAAAGTACTTTTGCACTTGCAACACTGTCGAATGAATTTGCAAAAGCTTTCCCAAATTGTGACAGTACTTTTCTAGGCTGTGGGAAAATGTCAGCAATTCTTTGGTACCCCGCTGCAAAAGAACGGTTTGGAGTTTGGGGCTGAAATTTGGGGAGAACACAGCCGACATCTCACAGATGTGCCTTTCAGGGTTTCATTGAAAAAATATTATGTGGTGGCAAAGTTACGGTACTCCAAAGTTGACGCTTTTTCCATAGGATAAGATTATGGCATACTACGCATTGCAGCAATCGTTTGGCACCCTGCTGCAAAATAACTGTTCTGTCTTTTGGGCTGAAATTTGAAGGGAAGACAGCCAACATCCCTCAGATGTGTCTTTCAATGGTTTGGTGAAAAAATATTACAGGGAGGCAAAGTTATCACACTTCAAACTTCTGCTTTTTTCCCATAGGATAACATTACGTCATTCGCCGCGCCTTTCAGGGCCCTTATCTCGGAAACAGTGCAAGATATGGACTTTTCATTGAAAAAATCCTTTGCCCCCTAATGGGAGCTAAGTACAAAACTAGCCTTGAAAGTGATAAATCATATGACTTTTAAATTGTTTTTCTATGTCGTACGGTTCCTGAGATATCAGCAATTTACTATTCCAAGTCCTCATTTTCTGTTCCGAGAGTCATTATTTTGCATACATTCTTTGTACTCACTGTCTTTCTCCATGCAGCTTTTGGGGAAAACCAGCCTGTGTGCTTACATTACTCTTACCCTTATCATTTCTGCTTGTGGTTCCATACCCGTTTCACTTACCGTTCATGTCTGCACCACCATGTGCGTTACCCTTTGCGTTTTCATTTGCATTTGCATTGTTTTTAACATTCCTGTCTACAGTACTGTTTCTGTTTTGCTTTGCATCACCATGCGCATTATGGTTGGGGGGTGCGCTGGAGGGGTGCAAAGTTGGTTTCAACCCTAACATTGAATTTCCTCGCTTTTGTCGCTGTGGAATGACCCTAACTGATGCATTAAATGGAGTTTTTTTGCCTCTACTATATCTATCTATATATTTATGATATCCTCACTCTTCTGATATCATCAGGATTTATCCTCACTCCAGAGAAAATACCATGGGTTATCATATATATATATATATATATATATATATATATATATTCATGACAAAAACTCCATTTAATGCATCAGATAGGGTTGTTCCACAGCAACAAAAGCAAGGAAATTTGGTGTTAGGGTTGAAAATCCTAACTCTGAATTCACCCCCCCAGCACCACACACACACAGACACACAGACATATGCAAGTAGGGGGGAGGACCAAAGCAACATGACCAATGATAGACAACCAGCAGCAGGTGACAGAAATAAAAAAAAATTGTCTAAATGTACTACAAGACATCCCCACCCACCTGGCCAGGTACTGCAAGCTCAGTGGAGATCAGCATATGATTAAGCTCTATCTGTATGTTAATAAAAAATTAACATGAGGCTGGTAGAATCAATCAATCAAGTCTTTATTTAACCAGGCATTCATCGTTGAGCAGAAGTTCATTTGCAAGATGGACCTGGGTGGAGCATGAACAATTGTATATTCAGGTCAACACAGGTATTTACAAGGCAATACATATAATACTCTTTACAGAGAGGAAGAAAAAGAAGTTCATATGTACATAGAATTACGCAGATATTGTACAGATTACAAGGTATTTACATACATAGAAGTGTCTATAGGAAGATAAAGCAGGTTATCTAAGGAGGAAGTAACGGAAGAAAAAAAATTAAAATATACACCAGGTAGAGGTGAAGGTAGGGGGGAAGGGAGGGAGGTAGGGGGAGAAAGGCTAGGAGGGCACGGTGCACAGAAAGGAGTTGGTAAAACAGGATGTAGAGAAGGTGGATGGAGAAAAGGAGTATGTGTGAGCCCTGGGATTGAATGCTATAAAGTACGGGGCATGGTAGGATGTCACAACCCGGGGTAGTGAGCTCCTATCCGAGGTTGGGAAAGGAAGAATAAGGGGATGGATGGGCCTAGTGTTAATAAGACTGGGGAATAAGAAAGAGAGAGAGAGAACAATTAGGCTGGTGAGGAGCAAGCTGGGTGGGGTCAGTACTAAAAATTGGGTCTAGGCATGGCTAGATACCAGTGCAGACACCGGTACTGGGTCTGAGTGGGTGAAGCAGTTACATACTTCTCTGATTGTATGGAAATAAAGCATCTTGAAGGCATTTATACCAATTACAGTGCTTAATTTGAGTTTTTTTTGTAGATCATTCCATAAGGTAGGTAGCACGAAGCTTATGGCTGCCCTGCCAAGGCGGGATTTTGCTTTGGGTACTTTAAGTGTAATAGCTGAGTAACTTCTTAACGAGTATTTCCCAATTATACTCAGGGGAAGACAGCAGGAGATATAGTAAGGCAGCTTATTAGAGATGGCTCTATAGGTCCAGAGAGCAGCATTTCTGTGGCCTCTGAACTTTAGTGATGTCCACCCCACTGCCGCATATAGGGTGCAGTGATGCATGTCGAAGGGGAGTCCCGTTATAAACCTCAGTGCTCGGTGGTAGAGTGTGTCCAGTTTAGCCATGTAAGAGTTGGGGCATTGGCTGTAGAGGAAGTCAGCATAATCAACCAATGACAGGAAAATGGATTGGACCAGTTGTTTCTTGGCATCTCTGGTGAGAAATTGGTTGATTCTAAAAAACAATCCAAGCCTTTGCCAAAGTCATTTTAGCAAGTCCTCGATATGTTCAATGAAGGAGAGTCTTTGGTCTGTCCAAACTCCCAGATTCTTGAATTTTGTAACAAATTCTAGTTTTTCACCTAGAACTGTGGTAATTTGGGGAACTGTCCCACTGGACACAGGGTTAGCTGTATGGATAAAAGGAGAGAGGACCACCGCTTTAGTTTTTTTGGCATTAAGGAGTACCTTTTTTTGGAGGAGTTGGCTTTGCAAAAGGTTGAATTCTGACTGTAGGTCATTGCAGGCAGCTTCAGGTGTTGGGCGACTCATGTAGAGAACTGTATCATCTGCAAACAGATGGATGTTGGCTTCTTTTATATAGTAGTCGATGTTATTAATGTAGATTGCAAAAAGTAAGGGCCCTAATATAGAACCTTGAGGTACCCCTCTTTACAGAGTTTTTAAGGGGGACAGGCCTCTTTCAGCTTTAACTTGTTGAAGGCACTCTGTAAGATAGTCAGTAAACCAGCGCAGAGAGGAAGGGTCCACACCTATGGTTTGAAGGGAGGAGAGGAGCAGACTATGGTCGACAGTGTCAAAAGCCTTGCTTAGATCAAGGAAAACAGCACAAATAAAGTTTTTGCTCTGAAGATTACGCTGCCAGTCGTTACTATCTTTGGCGAGGGCTGAGATAGTGCTATGTTTAGCTCTGAATCTGGACTGCATAGGATTTAGCAGTTCCCTAGACTCAAGGTGAGTCCTCAGCTGTGCATTTACAATTTTCTCTAGGAGCTTGGACAGGATCGGAAGGATGGAAATTGGCCTGTAGTTATTGAGATCGCCAGGGTCACCTGATTTGAACAGTGGTATGACATGTGCTGTCTTCCATATAGGTGGTAAGGTGCCCTGAGACAGGGATAAGTTAAAAAGGTGGGTGACGGGTATTGCTAGTACGTGGTAGGCAATTTTTAGGAAGTAAGGGTCAAGGGTGTCGGCCCCAGCACTTTTTCTAGTATCCAACTGAAGCAAGAGGTCCTCTACCTCTTTCAGTGGGGCAGGTTGAAGTGAGAAAGGCGGCGAAACTATAGGAGTTTCAGGCAGTTGGCTGGAAGTCTGGGAGCGAAGTATGTGTGCAGGGGAGTTATCGAATGCCATGCCTGCAGTAGCAAAGTGGTTATTGAATGCATCAAGTATATCCATCTTTTCGGTTATAGTCAAGTTGCCAAAGGTAATCTTGGTCGGGAGTGAATTTTCTGGAAAGTGGCCTAACATATCATTGATTGTGTTCCAGAGCTTGATTGGGCTCTTTGTGGCACAGTCGAGTTCAGATTTGAAGAAGGTGGCCTTCGATTCTCTGATTGTTTTGGTACATAAATTTTGTAGTCTCCTGAACTGGTTCCAGTCCTCTGCAGTGTTCAGTCTGTGCACTTTTTTTCCAGAGCTTATCTCTTTCTAGAAGCAAGGACTTGATCTGAGGGGTGAGCCATTTACAGGTTTTGGTCCTAGTTTGAACTTTAATCAGGGGAGCATACTTATTAAGGGCCCTTGATAGAATGTTGTGGAAGATATTGTAAGCTGACGTAATCATTTTGGCCAGGTAGAAATCTTGCCACTCAAGGGAGTACTTAAGCTCATTTAGGTAGGCATGTTCATTGAATTTGCACCTGGATCTCCTCATAGAGACATGCTGATGGGTGCTGAGTTGTTGGTGGATCTTACTCCCACAATAAAACAATGGTCACTGGCGTCTGAGAAGAAGACTTCAGCGTGGGAGAAGAGATGAGGTTTGCTCACCATTAGCACATTCAAAAGTGTACTTTTACTGGGGTTGTTCACGTTTGGGCATGTTGGTTCAGTAATAAGTTGCGTCAGCCCATGTTCATCACAGAAGGATGCAAGGGGGGCAGCAGTGTTAGAGAGCCAGTCAAAGTTGAGGTCTCCTAAAATAATAGTTTCTGGCAGCCCCTGTCCCAACTTGTTACTTATATATGACACAAGCTGTAGGCCAGCAGATGGTGGTCTGTAGCATCCTATTACACAGAGTGCAGTAGTCTGTGTAATTTCCACTTTGAGAATTAGGCATTCGAATTCGCTGGCGGCAGATGCCGAGGATAAGCAGAAGGCAGAAAATTTGTCTTTAACATAGATAGCTACCCCTCCTCCTCCTCTGGCATGCCTGTCATCTCTGAACAAGGCATAGTTGGGTGTTTACTTCTCTATCAGTGGTGCTGGGTCTAAGCCAAGCTTCAGAAATCACAAGTATGTCAGGAGAGGTATGATTTACCCAGGTTTGTATTAAGGTTATCTTTTTAAGGAGGCTACATATGTTAATATGCAAGAAGCTTATTCCTTTTAAATTTGCTAGTTCTGCTGGCAAAGCAATAGCTTCTGGGGGGCCAGGGTTGAGTTCTACATTGCCTGAACATAGCAGGAGGATAAGTAGGATTTTTCTAAGAGTGCTAATTATAAGCTTGTAATTCCTGCCTTTCTCCCATCTAGTAGATTTGATGTTTTTAGGGACTGGAAAGTAGCCACCATAGAAGAGCTGCTCTGTTATAGCAAGAGCTAGTACCCCTACCACAGTAGGCGGGGAGGAGATAGAAGTCTGCGTGGTGGGAGGTGGGCCTTGTGGTGGGGGAGTGTTATAAGTACTACTGGTATGTGTGGTCCAAGAGCAGGGTTCGAGGTATTGGTACTTGGAATGTTTGCAAACAATGAGAAAACTACATTTCTCAAACCCTTTTTTATAAATATTGATCACAAACATTCTCACAACTGAATAATGCCACAAACAAAATGTTATATTCAAAAAATATTTATTGTATATACTTATAAAAGTAAAAATATATATTTTTTTAAATCTTAAATGAAAAAAGTCAGTCTTGACAAACAAAATGTTTAATGCATTCAATCTCATAAAGAGGAAAAGTAACAAAAAACATTAAACTATATTAATTTTTGGTCTGTTTCTGAAAATAATAAATACTACATAAGAAAATGTATATTTTCATTTATAAAACTTACAAAAATATAATGTAAAAAATATACACAAAAATATTGCAAAAACTATCTTGACGATTTGCAGCATCTGTTTGTGAGAGGTGTGTGCTGCTTGAGGCAGTCCAACCTGTAAGTTGGACTCAATATGGAGGTGCAATGGAAGTGGAAGCTGTTGCGCCCTCCAGAGGAGATATCAGACAGCTATGGAGTCTGGTCACTTTGTCCCAGGGAAGCTGGATGCCACAGTTGGAGGTGGAGGTGAAGGTGAAGAGCTGGTACTGGCCACGGTGTCCCCAGCCGCTGTCACCACAGGCTCGAGCATAAGGTTGACAGTCCACTGTTGCACTTCCATGAAGGACAGCAATCTCTCCTGTCCTTCATGGAGCACAACACTATCTTTAATCAGACTGTCAACCTTTCGCTCCAGTCTGCGACAACAGCGGCAGTGACCAGTGCATCGCTTCAAGCGAGGGCGTCATGTAAAGTGCCAAAAAGCATGAATCAATATATCAGCCTCAAAATGGTGATTATCTATCTGTCTTTCATCTTACACCATTTACATCTAATTCAATAATTGTTATACATTTTGTTGCCACTCTTAACACTATTTAGAAGTGTGATACAAATTTGAAGTCCTGTCTTGCCACTTCAGTTATTATATTTTGTTCTAGCATATTACATTCTTTGTTGACAACTTAAAAAGATTTATAAGAAGAATATACTTTCTACACTATTCTTGTATTTTACTTAATATCTGGCAACATTCAGTACCTACATGTTTTACCATAATAAACAACACAGTCTGATATACACTGATACTAGCTCTTCAACTGTGTATGAATGACTTAACTTTAGCATCTGTATCTATATTATTTCTTCACATCTGCATGAGAATAATAGACTACCTGTACACCAACAGTATGATGTCTATTATCAAACGTTCCTATAATAATCTGTTTAATAACTGCTACAAAAGAGACACACATGTCAAATATTTATTTACTCTGTGTACATATTTCCATCCATACAAATCATCTTTTATTGCTGTAACATTAATTAAACAGCAAGGCATGACCAAGTGTTATTTAAATGTTCTGTTAATCATCTGTACAACTGCAGTGTGGCAGAAAGTGTAGCCAAATACCACAATGTCCTAGATGGTGATTAACTGACCACTGACACTTTCTCTGGGAGTACCTTATTTGTATTATAATAAAACAAGTGTTTTAACACTCTTAAACCTTGATCACCATATGTTCAATTTGTACATGTATATTAGTAAAAGATTAACATAACCTGTTAGAATGTTTACAGAGAATCAGAAACCTCTATTTGTCAGACTGTTTTTATAATACTTGAAATCATCTTACACAATTAGTAAGCAAGAGCTCACTTACTTTAGCAACTACTTTATGTAATACATTCTTTACACATCATGTAAACAAAGAGTGGGTGACATATTCAGAAGTGTTGTGCAACAGGCACAACAGTGTCAAAATGCAGAACCCAGTGATACATGCCAGTCTGATGTTCAAAAGTGCTATGTGCCTGGTACAAATGCTGATGAATCAAAACATAACAGTAATGTATGCAGCACAATTAGGAGGTTCAGTCCCATCCATGTTACATACATCCCAATATTCAACCCAGGATGCAGTAAGAGATGGAGTCACAACTCCTACTTTGACTTCACGCAGTAGATCCCCTCATTAAAATAGTCAGCACCTGCCACTCACAGCTGAGCTGCCATATCACACCTTGCAACATGATAGCTGACAGCTCTAGGTGACCTCCCAATCTACAGCAGCACCTCCATCCTGGCACCTTCCCATGCTGACTGTGAGTATTACTATAGTAATAATGATCCTATGTCCCTGGTGTTCCAGTGCACCAGTCACAGGCCAATTGCAGGAATCCCTGCTATATTATGTCAAAGCAATCCATCCTTGGTGAACTGCTGCTACACCCCCTTCCCTCCCACCCACTAAGCCACACCACACCCCCCCCCACTCCTGTCAGTGGCAGTAAGTAGCTCCTTGCCAACTTGCTATCCTAATGCCCAATGACTGACTCTGTGGAGTAG
The DNA here is from genome assembly GCA_016271365.2 of Neoceratodus forsteri. Classification (NCBI taxonomy): domain Eukaryota; kingdom Metazoa; phylum Chordata; order Ceratodontiformes; family Ceratodontidae; genus Neoceratodus; species Neoceratodus forsteri. The sequence continues at coordinate 51,535,898 of CM028137.1, forward strand.
GGCTGTACACCCATTAGGCCACAACATAAGTCAATGAGCATGAACCTTGTACTGTACTACACAACCCAGAGTTATGAACTGATTCTTTTACATTTCTGTACAGTGTAGTACAATACAACCTTCACAGCCATTGTTTAGGCTATGCAACAATGCTGTACACTCCTACTGTATGAAGTCAGTCAGTACACAACAGACTAGCAAGCAGACAATGTACAGAACAGACATTCTGGGAACAGGGTAAGGTGACACTATATCTTGTATGAATATCTGTTGTGATGGTACTTACACAGAGAGCTGGTGCCTGACTCCTGCTTCACCTCCACAGGTGTGACAGCCACAGCTTCCCTGGGCTCTATAAAACATACAAGCCAAAATATGATTACATATACGATAATTTATTAATCTAGCACTATACCTTAATTGTGAAATCCATTGTTCCATACTGTCCCATTGTGTTATTTAACCATGTGAACTTATTTCTCTTTGCAATGACACTTCTGTGTTTCTATGGATGTTGTGTCATTAAGCAACAGTGACATCCATACATCAGCCATGCTCGTGTGTACAGTAACAAACTGACTTACATGAACAGTAACAGCAGTGTCACAAATGATGTTACAGAGAAGTTCCTACACCTTGTGACCACATCATCACTGTACACCCCACTGTAATTCAGAAACTCTCTCTGTACAGTACTGCACATGCCCATTCAGCTGTTCAGTGATGCCCACCCCATTTTCAGTTAGTATGCCAGTGTTACCATAGACACTGAATACTGTCCATTCAGTAATCTACAGATTCTGGCAATATGTAACAAGGACATAACAGGCTAAATATCATAATCTGTTACATATACATGAGTCATATCCCTCAACCTCATTAACAAATATTACTATTATTACCTTCTCATATCACTATATGCACAACAGAAAATTCTCTTGTGTATATTGTATCTGGTGACATCATTACGTCTCACATAAGTGAGTAGTATATCAATATGTAATAACACTTTTCATATACTACCAACTGCCTAGATAACAGATAGATTGGGGTGAGTACCTCTATTACTCATTTCTAAGATGAGATGACACAAAAATACAATTCAAATCTGTACAAATTTCTTGTTACACTAGAATGAACACAACATTTACTTATTAAACAACTGAAAAGAAATTCATAGCACTACAATACTTCATATGTCATTGTTGTCTACAAATATCATGACCAGTTGTGGATCATAGTCAGTCAAACCAAACTGAGATGTATACACCTAATGTACATCTGTCTATAATATCTGTTCCTTTTGAATCACCATTTATATAATGAAATACCACGCCTTCTTTTTTACAATTCTTGAGCAATATACTCCAACAGGGTGTTTGTTTACTGGAGATGTCTCATGACTGCTGTAGTTCAGTCACAAAGTACAAGTGAAAGTCTTAACCATGCCACATGTTGCAGATCCCCCAATATACCCACTCCCTGTAGCAGTATATTTCAATTATACAAAGTGTTTAATGTTTTTTCCACAAATAAATTAATTTAATACATCCATTTGGTTTCAAACTTGCTTCTAATTTCTGTGACATACATCCATTAGCTTTGCAGTGCTGTTTTTGCAATTAACATATGCATTTGCCACAGAGTTCCTGATGTGGCTAAGTGGTAACTGGTGTATTTCACAACAAGTACACAGTATTATCTACAACACTAAAAACATTCCAGGTACACAATCAAAACTCAGAATTCTACAGATCTCATTGCAGTACAATGTATTAATACAAATATTACATAGGTGCTTTAAGTAATACTAACTTACTAAAGAATATTTCTTAAAAAGAAGTGAGTTAAGTAGTCCATATTACACCTTACATGATAGCCTCATACCACCCCAATTACATATTACAAATTATTTCTATCAGTATCTTATCATCTGACTCGACAACAATGACACTGTAAGTGTCAGAGTGACCGGCCTCCACAGCTTCGGACTGCGCTGGTACTACCTCGGCTGCAGCTGAGGGAGCCCTGTGTTGATCTGTGAAAGAAGATAATAAATAGATCCACTAAGTCTTGCATGTAAATTTCATCAGCTTTTAACTGCACATTCTGTAAGCATTAAACATGTTTCAGGCACCTAACATTGCCTGTCATCAGGTACAGCACAGGGATTGTAGGCACATATTAAATAACAAGTACTGCAAATATCATGGATAATGCTTGAAGAGCAAGTGACAACAACCCTATCATCACCTCAAGTGGTTGCTTGGGTAACATGGAAAACCTTGAGAGTGCAACTCGAGAGGTTTACTCCACACTAGTAACCACAAAAGGTGATTTTTAGCATGTTTCACACCAGATACCCAGACATCATTTTTCATAGTGCATGGTCAAAAAAACATTATTGCATTCTATGTGTTGGGATTATGCAACTCAGGCACATTCTGTTTTGTTATGCCAGTATTTGGAAGCTTCAAACTGTATTTAACAACTTTTAAAATTCCAAACTGTGCATAACTAAGTTCTGTGACTGCTGATTATGGTGGTTAATACACACTAGCCATACATAATAAATATTTCATAAATAAAAGATCATAAACTTACTCAGTATACAAAAGTTAATACTTATATAGAACTTCACATGAAGTACAGTTTTGCTTAGATTTAATGGATACTGCATACTAACTCCAACACTAGCATTTGATGATTATTTAAAAGCATCATAAAATACATGTAATACAATGGGTTATGAAAATTAAGTAACCTAATTGGTCAAAACACATCACATAACTGATAAATCCTTCAGTATACCCACTATTAAAGTTTCATATCAGTATAAACACAACAGGACAAGTTCAGCATTGTATCGTAGCAAAATGCCATGACAGGGACAGCATATACAGGTGTGTTTACCACTTGTGGTGTTGTTAAGTCACTCAGCTGCACCTCACAACCGAACCACACCAGGCATGGCAAATCAGTAATATACCATTACCTATGATAGTATAGTTCATAATTTTTATCTAAGTCAATATCAAGACACATACATTGTACAAAGTTCTGCTGAGTAACTTATGATGAGTGAGGCTCTCCCCGACAGTTGGCTTTCCTGCAGCCTCCCACAATTCATAGGCACGGTAGTACCAGCACCTATCACTGTCTGGTATCTCCTCCCGCTGCTTCATCAAGTAGAAGTGTGGGCACAACAGCTTCCACTTCCTCTGTAGTTGTAACACAGTTTTTTTCTTTACCTTCAATATTACATGAAGAAAACTGTTTATGCACCTCCACATTGAGTCCAACTTACGGTTTGTGCTCCGCATTAAAATGCGGACACTCTCCCCTGGTTTGGACTTCCTCAAGCAGCAAGCACTCCTCTTAAAAGGGCCACTGTCTCATTCTTATGTATCGATTCTGCAATAGAAACATTCAAAAACATTCCATTATTGTAATGTCTCAGAGTCTATATATTTTTATGTATTGTATGAAGTATTATTATTAGAACATTGCAAGAACACATTTCACAACCCTGCCAAAGCCCTTCACACAGAAATTACTTTTCACATGGGTTATTTTGTGGAACAGTATCACTACTATGCACACTTAAGACATCCTGATATTGATCCTGTAATGACATGAACATCTGCAACCATAACCCGTACTTCTGCTGCACACTGTTGAAGCTCCCCCAAAATAAATGTTAAAAAATGAGAACCACAGTGTACCTGTAGTATTGCACACCACAATATGCAGCCAACAGCTTTGTGTTGACAGCCAAAATCCACGGTACCATGTTTTGTCATCAGCCCTGCCTCACCAACTATGATTTTGCTATGAAAATATATTCATGGTAATCCACTGCACCCCACCCCCTCACGCAATTGTGGACTTTCTGTTTAAAACTAACCACTGTGCTGTACTGCATCTACCACTTCTGCTCATTTTAACAGCAAAGTAGAGCTAACATGGACACAAGGGATTACTTTTTAAAACTTAACCCATTAAAATGTGAAAGTGAGCACTCCAGTGTACTACCACAATTTTTGTTTTCCAAAAAAACAAAATCTTGTTTTGAAATACATTACCACCAAGCTACGGGTGGGGGCATCACTAAACAACAGGTGCTGAGTCACACAATACCAGCAACAACTTATTCATAAAGAGGAGACCTGCATACTAATGATGCAGTGATAATATGAAAATAGCTGTGTTGATGCCTTGCATGCATTATGGCTCCATTTGCATTTATAGTACTAAATAGAGTAATACTTAAACCTACCACCACTGCACTTCAGTGTTGTAGCCCGCCTACTTCTCTCTGCCCACTTACACTGGTGCAGTGCCAGAGTAATATGTACAATGCACCTTACAGACTGAAATATTTCACAATGCTAACCACACCACAGCAGTGTTAAATACTGTACTAACAACAACCTGCTGCATAGCAATTGCACTTTGCCCAGTGTTGTTCCACAGCATGACGTGGTCTGAATATTCTCAACCCATGTGTTACATGTGTGTGAGTGATGCATGCAGCTGTTCTATTTTTTTACCACAATTTTTTGGTTCTCAAAAGAACCATTCTTAGCACTTTGATATTTGATCAAACAGTCTGACATTCTTAGAGGACTTTGAGGATTGCATCTTAAAGGTCTCCCAGGAAATGGCAATTGCCAGCATGTGAGAAATGTACACCATTTGGTAGGTATAGCCAATCATAACAATACTTCATTTCTGGGTGGCGTATGGTGTACATTCCAGACATACGTAGAAATGCAGATATTTGTATGTTGACTTTTCTTTGGGCTCAATCAATCAGGTACATATGATTTTCTGCTTGCCAGACCCTACGCTCTGTAATATCTGAAAAAAATGATTTTACAGGCAGGCAACATACTCATAATAGAAGCAAGGTCCAATTTTGCTTCTATTACTAAATCTACCCAGCATTTGGTGCCCAAATCATTGCCTTTGAGATGTATCAGCAATATGTCTGGATGAGGTTGAGTACTCAAAAGTCTGTGCATGGTTGGCATAGAGGCGCTCCCACCTCATTCCACCCCTACCAAACCACTTTACAGAGCAATTTGGGAGCTGCAGGTTTCTCCCAAAATCACTATTTTGAGCATACTCAAATGCTCGTCTCACGACACTGCTTCCAACTATCCACAAAGTCCTTTTGCTATTTTCTGCCATTCTCTGGTTTTAAACTCAGAAGTGGACAGAGAGCTACCAAAAAAGTAAATGTTCACCCTGCAGTGCCTAGGCAGTAGTGAAAGTAAAACTGATATTTTCCTTCCTAACTTCAAGCCAGCAACAGTAGGCTGATCCATAACACACAAATAAAAAAAAACTTTGGCTAGTACTCAGCCTTCGATAACCAATGTAGGCTATGCACTGACTATTACTGCACCTCTGCTACAGCTAAAATGTGCAAACATTAAGAGGTGGGAAAAATGCATCCTTTTCATAGGCAGTGTTAAACAATTACAGCTGCAGAAACATGTCTGATTGGTTCCCTCTTCTGTTATGGGTCCACGTGCAGCTTCCAATCTCCCTCCATTTGTAGCTGTATCTGTACAAGTAAGTACTAAACTACTATCTGACTTTAAACAGTTTTACCTAAAGAATGCAGCATCTTAGGTTATAACAAGCAACATAATCAAAATCAGCACTAAAAAACATTTTGATTAATAGTATTAACATGTTACTAACACTTTTTATCATACTAGAAAAATGCTTTATAAAATATAATGTACTTACAGTTTAAAATATGCTGTCTCTCAGTATAAACTAAGATGGCTGATGTTGACTTCTTCTTCAGTGTTGTCTATCTCTGATTGGTTGTCTCACATGGCCTGACAAATCTAGCATAACATTGGCAGAACGAGCTGTCACTTAAATAACAATCAGATCTAATTCAATAATGAATGCCCCTTCCACTCCCAAGTAAAAAATCGGCAACACTTTTGCATGCACGACACTACTTTTGCGACACTGTCGAATGTACAACAGTACTTTTTGTGACACTGTCGAATGCAAGACACTACTTTTTGTGATACTTTCATGCACATGACACTACTTTTCCAAAATACTCAATTTTCAACAGAATTTGATGATTTATGGCAAAAACAAGCAATTTTTCAATTACAAACATTGTCACACTGCATTGGCAGTGTCACAAGTGGAGACAGATAGTGTTGTGACTTTGTAAATGTACCCCAAAAGGTGATTTTGTTCAGCGAGTATGTCACCGTGCAACAGACTTGCTGGAATGCATTCTTTGGCAGTTGTTAAGCACACTCACAAAACAGTCATTTTATGGAGTTTTGTCACCAAATTTTCAACCAAGTCATATTAGGACATCTGCTCAAGACCAGTGTCACTGTCATTTTTGTTATGTGCTCCAAACACTGATTCCACACAGCAACCGTGCCATCCTGCGCTGAAATTGCGAAAACACATTTCGGGCAGGATATGAAAAATGACACCTGTACAGTTCACAACTAACTGTGGCAAAAGTAAATGTTGAGAACCTGGCATTAAAATAGTACGAATACGCTAACTTACGAGTGTGCATTATGCAGTTCCTACACACACTGGTAAAATAGTAATTTTATGGACTATTCACACCAAAATTTCGACATAGGAATTTTAGGGCCTCTGTTCATGAACAGTGTCACTGTCTTTTTCATTATTTGCTCTGAAGACTGATTTTTCATTGGGACTGCGCTATTCTGTGCCAAAATGTGAAAATACATTTCGGGCAGGATGTGAAAAATGATAACTGTATGGTTCACAAGAAGGTTTGGTGAAATGCCAATGTTGAGAATCTGCCATGAAAATACTGTAAATGCATTAACTTACAAGTGCGTGTTGTGCAGTTGCTATGCACACTCATAAAACAGTCACTTTGCAGAGTATCATCCCCAGATTTTCTACATAGTATAAAGTAATTGTTTTACCACCAGTGTAACAGCATTACCTAAAAATCACTATTCAGAATAACACTAATTGTGCATTACTGAACAGTGAAATCATACGGAACAAAATCTATATACTATAGTGATAATGCTATACAAGACAATGTAACAGGAATGAAAATAAAACTGTAACACTGTGAAAAACCAATGTGATTTAAACATTTAATATTTTTTAACAGATGTTATACTTAAATCATCTGCCTCAATGTACAATGTTAGAAGGCATCAACGCATGCATATACTAATATTGTCCTTCTCTCTGTCTTTTATACAGGTGCCTGATACTTCTGTAAGATTTCTGACTGCCACTGTGAACTAACATATCATAAGATGCCTACTAAATACAGATGTAGAGGTATAGGAAAACTAGACAGGTATCATAGTACTTCACTGTTGCTTAAGAATGATAAAAAACACTGATGTGAGTTCAGGACGTAAAAGAAAACAGAGTTCTACTGCAACAGTGAGCTCTACAACAACTCATTCCACAGCACAAGCACACACTTGCTCAACAGAAAGTAAAAAATGTTTACCTGTGCAACAATTGTGTAGATCTCTCAGACGAAACACAATTAATGCAACAACAACCATCAACAGACCTTCTAAACAATGCCGTAAACTCACACCTGGTGATTTTCATCTGAGAAAGCAAAAGTATTTTTGATCATTAGCAAATAAAGCTAAGATCGACAGGCTTATTGCTGCTGTGTTGAGACATGGGTGCAAAAAGACAGTCATCTCTCTCTGATGAAATTGCATCTCAAAGTATACACTTTTGTTAACAGAGCAGTATTTGTTCTTCAACGTTTATGGTGTAAGAAGTCTCATGTGCTTGAACTATTAATAAAAGTTGTGTATGACATCAAAAAAATATAAACTCACATATGCCCACACAATGGAAAGCATCATGGGCTGCATATAAAAATCACCACAGAATGTTGTGCTGGTTCAACTTTAAGCACAATTGCATGGTGACGAAAGGCCTCTCACACAGTTTGCAAAGGGTGCTAACAGATGACATAGACATGTGTTTTGTCCCACCAGGACTCATCAGTATGCCTTGTCTGTTTGACACTCCAATGGAATGAACCAGCTACCCTAAGACGGTCTGTCTGGGTTATGTTGTGGGGAACCCATTAAAATAAAAAACTATTTAAAAGACAAAGAACCTCTGTGCGCATACACTGAAGCAAGGGTTACCCCAAAGGGCAATTGGCTGCGAAGCCAAGTTTCAAGAAAATACAGGATCATATATGCCTACACAATGCAAAGCATCATGGGCTGCATATGCAAATCACCACAGAATGTTATGCTGGTTCAACTTTAAGCAGAATTGTATGGTGCCAAAATGCCTCTCACACAGTTTGCAAAGGGTGCTAATAGATGACATAGTCACATGTTTCGTCCCACCAGGACTCATCAGTGTGCCTCGTCTGTTTGACACCCAAGTGGAATGAACCAGCTACTCTAAGACAGTCTGTCTGGGTTATGTTGTGGTGAACCCATTAAAATAAAAAACTATTTAAAAGATAAAGAACCTCTGTGCACAATCATTGAGGCAAGGGTTACCCCAAAGGGCATTTGGCTGCAAAGCCAAGTTTCAAGAAAATACAAAATCACATATGCCCGCACAATGTAAAGCATCATGGGCTGCATATGAAAATCACCACAGAATGTTATGCTGGTTCAACTTTAAGTAGAATTGCATGGTGTCGAAAGGCCTCTCACACAGTTTGAAAAGGGTGCTAACAGATGACATAGACATGTGTTTCGTCCCACCAGGACTCATCAGTATGTCTCATCTTTTTGACACCCCAGTGGAATGAACCAGCTACCCAAAGATGGTCTGTCTGGGTTATGTTGTGGTGAACACATTAAAATAAAAAAATATTTAAAAGACAAATAACCTCTGTGTGCAAACACTGAGGCAAGGGTTACCCCAAAGGGCATTTGGCTGGGAAGCCAAGTTTCAAGGAAAAAAAGGCTGCAACAGTATCCTTCTTTGACTGTGCACAATTTATGTGATGTATTCAAAGATCACTGGATGCACACACAGCACTCAGAGGTGTATTTCTGGGAAGAATCTTATTATTCTCAAAAAAAAGAAAGCAAGTTCATCATTGATGAGTCTGTTAAGCTAGTCAATGTGCTCAGTGTCTGTGATGGCACAGCAATGGACACAGATGATGACTGTGATGCAACGACTGTGTCCCACTAATGGCACTGTCTGTTATGGCCATGTGATAACACCTGCAACCATAGGCAATCATCATTTGAAAAAGTTGAACAGTTTGTCAACCTATTTGTGATAACAGATCACAATGAAAGATATAAACTGTTTAACAAGATTGACCATTGTGAAATCCGTCCGCATACTGGACTTATGGGTCACTCACTAGTAAGCCTCAAAAGCAGTGTTTGTGATAGTGTCTTTCACAACATGCGGATGCTTGGAGTGCATCAAACAGGCATGCAAAACTTTGCATACAGAGTATATGAAGTCTGATGAGTTGTCAATCAGTACACTTGTTTAAATGACTTACTGCAGTCAGGTGACATGCAGGGTGCCATCACATTTCTCAAACAGCTGCAACGTCTAACTTCTGTACCAGACACAACTATTTATTAGTCAGTAAGTTCTGCTGAAACATGTTTCAGTGTTAGACACTGACATACTGAGACAGTACAGCAAAGAAATAGCAAAATTTGAGTTGGCAAAGGCTCAGAAGTTTGACTCTGTATGTGTGCCATGTGACTGTCTGTGCTACAGTAAGCAAGCAGTCACAGTGGACCTGGAAACCTTGTCACCATACAATGACATGTGGTTCCGTCTCTCAGCATTTTTGCTGATGAAATCTGACTTTCAGTTACAAAACACCATTCTGCTGTGCAAACACTGTTTCTCCAAACTAAAGTGTAACATTTTGACACCAAGGTCACTGCTGAATAATATGGAGGCACATGTTACACCAAGTGAGATTTCAGCATTGAATATGTTTGAACGCATTCTAATTCAGAAAATGAAACCATTTCAAACCATTCTACATCTGAACACAAAGACACAGAACATTCCACAGAAAGAACTTGTAAGATCTCTAAAGGGTTCCGTGATGTATCTCCCACTTTCTCTACAGGAAAATGTGGAAGCAATTTCTATGTAAAATAGTTTGGTGATTCCTGTAAATGGTGTTCCAACAAAGTCCAAGGTCATCTGACAAGATGTTGTCAACATACAGAAGGTAAAGCTTGCTCTTAATTATTTAAAGAGTAACAATCCCTTTTATACAAATCTTTACATAGATCACATGACTAGTCTGTCTGTCCAACATGATCTCTTAGAAACAACTAAGCCAATGATTGAGAAGGTCAGTGGACAGACAAGTGACAATGTGTATGAACAGTACACAATTCACCCACTACATGGCAGAGATCCAGTATGAGACAACATTGATCTCTATCAAATGAAGCAGGTGGAAGATGAGCTTGTCAGCATTTGGGAGGCAAAACTAGAAGCACACTGTTTCCCAGACTTATTCCCAAAAGGATCAGGTGGACATCTAGATGAAAGATAAGTGTGTGTACAGGCTGCTGAGTACCGCACCAGCCATGTGCTCAGTAAAGATGGCTAATTCTGACGTAACATACAGTACTTGTTTCATCTCCTCTGGGAGAGTGAACTTAGCATTCTGTCTGCGTCTATTGCACATACTATTCGTCTCACAACTCCACTAAATGGAATAACAGCTGCTCAATTTCTAGAGAAATTAAAGCAGAAAGATGAAAATGTGCAAGTGAATCTGTCTTCCATACTTTCAAGTCTTTGAGGCACCAAAGAATATTGGTATCGCAGACACTCTGAAGTGATGGCAATGCTGTGAGAGTATGGTGCAGCCACATGGTTTGTCACACTTAGTTGGGCTGAATATTCCTGGGACGAGTTCATTGAACTGTTGAAGTGGGCAAATTCTGATGTAGATGTCATCTCATCAATGACTGTAGGAGAAATGTGTTCACTTGATCCTGTGTCTGTCACAAGACATTTTCACAAGCAGTTCCATGACATTCTGACTTTCATATTGTCAAATCACAATCCACATTTTGGTATTGTGGAGCATTTCTTTTGGAGGACGGAGTATCAAGCATGGAGTGCCCCTCACATCCATATGTTGTTGTGGATCAAGGATGCACCACACATTGGTGAACATGAAGCAGAACAAGTGCTAACATTCATCAAGAAATATATCACTTGTCACATTCCAGACAAGTATGACAGTCCTACACTATGGAAGTTGGTTCAAAAGTTCCAGTGACATATTTGTGCAAAATACTGCAGGCGAGTAGTAAAGAACAAATTTAATTGCTACACACAATGTTGCTTCGGATTTCCTAGATGAGTTTGTCAGGATTGTTCCATGAATGAGCTTTTCTCAGCAATGCGACACCACTTGAAGGCAAAATCAACCAAGAGGGTATACGAGTGACTCAGAGATGAGAAAGAGGTGTACATCAATGACTACAACCCAACTCTTCTCCTAATGTGTCAAGCTAACATAGATGTTCAGTTTGTGGCTGATAACTCATTGGCTCTGGTGTGGTACATGACTTCGTACATATCAAAACATGAGCAGACTAGCTTGCAAGATCTTTGGGAAGATATTGCCAGTTCAGGCAGAAGCCTGACATCTCAGCTGTGGTCATTGGGCTTGAAGACTCTTTCACACAAAGAATGTGGAGCTTATGAAGCCAGTGACTGTTTAACGGGTACACATCTGTATGGGAAGTCTGATGCTGTCTAGTTTCTCAGTGTGAACTACAAAGAGAAATGCAAACATGTACTAATTCCCCATGCCGAAATTGAGGAACTCGCTTCCAATAGACCTTCTTCAAACCATATCTTGAAGAATTACCTGATAGACACATACTACCCCCATAGACACGACGACATGGATGACATGTGTATCTTTCAGGTGGCTAAGTGGTATGACTACAAGGCAGATATATCACCTGACTCAACACACCAAATTTGCACAGTGAACAGAGTGGATGGCTGTCTCGTAAAGAGACACAAGCCATGGCTCATAGACCACTGTAAATTGCATCTAGGCACATTGGAGAGCAGAGAACATTACTACTTTACTCTCCTATTCCTATTTAGACCCTGGAAGAATGAGTCTGAATTAAAAGGTGACTGTGATACATTCGAGGAAGTATTCAATCTCAGTTATGAGACTTTCAAAACTGAATACTCAGAGACATACATACAGAGACTAGAGGTTGAGAAAGAATGGCTTGAGAAAGCAGAGAAGCAGCTTCAGGAAGAAACTCCTGTTAGTTCACAAGACAACCTTGATCCAGAAGGACAAGCTGTTTTAGGTGAACCTGTGCCTTTAAATGCCCCAGAAGTCTTAATCTCAGAAATTGAGACAGCCATGCAACATGGAACATACTCCACCGTCAACCTAACTGACTTGAGAGAAAGGCTAAATCAGCAGCAGCATGTAGTTCACTCTCAAGAAGTTGACGCTGTTCATCATGGCCTGCTACATGAAAAAAAAATGTGACTATCATGACTATAAGCCACTACTAATCTTTATTAGTGGTTCAGCTGGCACAGGAAAAAGTTTTCTTATTGAAGCCATCACTGCTGAAATACGCATCATGACAGGGTCATCAATGTCTGTTGCTGTTACTGCTCCCACAGTACTGGCTGCATACAACATTGGTGGAGTTACATTACACCGTCTCTTTATGTTGCTAGTGGAACATGGCAAAACTGGAGAGTATCGTAAACTGTCATTTGAGGTTGCATCACAGCTCTGTTCCATGTTCACAAAGATGAAGTTACTCATCATTGATGAAATTACCATGGTCTCCAATGTCATGCTTGCCTGTATTCATTTACGTCTGCAGGAGATCTTAGGTACTGACGATGGTGTACCATTTGGTGGCAAAAGTATTGTTGTTTTGGGAAACCTTTTACAGCTTGCACCAGTTAATGCAGAGCATGTGTTTGCAACTCTAACTGCCAAGCAAGCTAAGAATATTCTCGGCTGCATTGTAGGCTATAACATTTGGGAGTTATTTACCTATGCTGTGTTGTATGAGAACATTCACCAAAGTGCTGATCTGGCTTACAAATCACTTTTAGATGAAGCTATTACAGGTTTTCTATCACCAGAACATGTTGCTATGTTAAATGATCATAGAATCACAGTAGATACTGCATCCATAGAAACAGCATGTAATGTTTTAGGCGATGTATACTCTATAGGGACACACATAGTGGCCCAGATATTCAAACTGCACCATTCTGAGGCGCAAGCCCCTGCGCTGCTCAAAATAGTTGCGAAGGGGTGTGGCCTGGGCGATATTCAAAGGAGTTGCGCTATTGAGCAACCTTTGAATATCACCCCCAGCCACAGTTATTGGCAAGATGGCGCAGTGGAACTTTGAGCCACCACAAGTTGCCAGAGTTGAGCATTAAACTTGTGGTGGTGCAGTACCATTGCGCCATGCGCAAATTTCCGATATTCAAAAGGTGACATGCAAATGGGGCCATAATTTATGCAAGGTGCAGGAGGCAATTTGCATCTATTTATGGCTCCATTTGCCATGATATGGTAGGTGCGCCGATCCCCGAGGACTTGCGCCTGGCCGCCCGCCAGGCAGCAGCCGTTGAGGACCGACGCACCCTGCAGCCGATCACGGGCAGTATCAGTGTATACATTCCCCCACACACAGCTCCGAAGCCCGATTGGGGCATACAATAACATGAACCCCCCCCACACATCTCCCGGCTTGATCGCGGGCGCCACAATGCTGCTGTAACCCCTGCCACATCTCCCAAAAGCCCGATCATGGCCACAGTAACATACCCCCACATCTCCGAAGCCGATCGCGGGCAGTATATCAACCCCCATGCCCGATCGTGGGCAGAATGTAAAAAGCCCCCAACCGAATAGCTCCTGGTGGTCCAGTGGACTGTAATGCCTGATCGCGGGCAGAATGTCAAGTTACAACCCCCAAACATCTCCCTGGTGTCTAGTGTCCCCCCACCCAACCCTGACCCTTCACCCGCTCCCCCTGGCAGCCAGCGGGTGGCAGCATCCAACCCGCCTGCCCGCCCCAGCAGCCCGCCGACTGACTGTCAGGTGGGGCTGCGCCCGTGGTGCAGAGCTACGGTAATGGGCGTGCAGCCCACACCGTGCATGACGGTCCAGATTTGTGAATGATGTTCATTCAGGGGGTTGTTTTACGTTCTGCCCACGATCGGGCTGGTGGGGGGGCACAGGGACTGAGTTGGGGGCCAGCCAGGGGTGGCAGCTGCTGTGTTGCGCCCTGCAATACAGCAGCTCACCTGTGGGTGGCCCTCAACTTGATTCTTTTTTTTTTTGGCTCAAGGTTGTGCAGGCTCAGGTTGGGGGTTGTGCCTGCACAACTCTGCACATCCCGACTGAATATCGGGTTGCGCAGTTTATGCATGGTTCCTCCCCCTCCTGTTGAGCATGCATTCATTTGCATTGCGCTGTTGCGCAACCTGTTGTCAGTGGCATAACTGCCTCCTGCTGAATATCGCAGAATGGAGCATTTTTGGACTTGCGCATGCGCAACCCTGTTGCACATGGCGCAACCTTTTTGAATATCTGGGCCAGTGTGCCTTATGCCACGACTAAAGAAATGCACTGAGTTCAACAACGTAGTGCTGCAGAGAGAAAACCAAGAAATTCTAACTCTGCATGCTGTAAATACAGTTGATGGTGTCATTCTTAGTCGCAACCTAGTAGCAAAGATGACTGAATGACTCAGTGAACTCAAGTCAGATGTTTCATGCATAGCTGGCCTAGAAGATGTTCTTACACTTTGAAGGAATGCACGTATCATTCTACGACGTAATCTTGATGTTGAACGAGCCATGGTAAACGGTGCCATGGGAAACATCACTGACTTTGTCTACAATGTCCTGAAGACATATATTGAGACACTTGTAGTTCACTTTGACAACATGGAACAGCCTGTACACAAAGAACGTACCCTGTGTAAAATTCCAGGTATTTAAGGATATCTGTATAAACAGGAAACAGTTTCCATTATGTGTTGCATATGCCGTTTCTATTCACAGATCTCAGGGCTTTAATTTGGATTCAGCAATGGTGGACATAGGAACAGACATTTTCAAGGATGGCATGAGCTACGTGGCACTTTCACATGTCTGCAGGCTTTCTGGGTTGCACATTATAACTCTAGCACCTCAGAAGATATGAGCTGACAAGAGATGTATTCTTGAGTACAATAGGTTATGTACTCTGCATCAGCCACACATGGCTTTAATACCACTGTCTACATATCTGGCTGTCTCACATTGCACAATCAGATCTACAGGTGTCACCAAACAGCCACAAACTTCTGGCAGAAGTCCTAAATGCCCTATTCACCTTAAACATCTCAAAATCCAGCCCCTATGGCATCCACCCCAGACTCCTGCATATATCCACACTTGCTATTGTTCTTCCTCTTACTTACCTCCTGAACCTCTCCTTACATAGAAACATAGAATTTGATGGCAGATAAGGACCACTTGGCCCACCTAGTCTGCCATTTCCCTACCTAATGGATAAGCTGCAGATCCTAGTTAACCAACAGCCTACTTCCTCCTACCCTCCACTAGAATTGCTTTATATCTGTCCCATGCATTCTTGAATTCCCCCACTGTTTTTGGCTCCACTACCTCCTCAGGAAGGCTGTTCCATGTACCACCCTGTCCATGAAAAAATACTTCATCACATTACCTCTGAGCTGTCCCCCCTCTATCTTCAAATTGTGCCCCCTTGTTCTTGCACATCTCTTTTTCTAAAAGATGCTACCCTCTTGGACTATGTTGATTCCCTTGATGAACTTGAAAGTT
The DNA here is from genome assembly GCA_016271365.2 of Neoceratodus forsteri. NCBI lineage: Eukaryota > Metazoa > Chordata > Ceratodontiformes > Ceratodontidae > Neoceratodus > Neoceratodus forsteri. The sequence goes on from CM028137.1 coordinate 51,551,783, forward strand.
TCTATCAAGTTATCCCTCTCTCTCCTCTCCTACAGTGTATACATATTAAGCTTCTTTAATCTCTCTTCATATTTCTTCTGGTGCAGACCCTGTACCATTTTAGTTGCCCTCCTCTATACAGCATTCATCCTGTCTATGTCCTTGCAGAGATGGAGACTCCAGAAATGGATGCAGTACTACAGATGGGGTCTCACCAAATGTCCATACAGGGGGATACAACTTTCTGTTTTTTACTAATGATGCATCTCCCTATGCATCCCAGTATCCCACCAGCACTCCTTACTGCCTTTTCACATTGCTTGCCTACCTTAAAGTCATCTGATATGACTACACCCTGGTCCCTTTCCATTTTTATTGTTATTATCTCACCCCCACTGTGTACTCTTTCCCTGGGATTTTGTTTCCCAGGTGCATTACTTTGAACTTCTTTGCATTGAATCTAAGCTGCCATACATGTGACCATTCCTCCAACCTTGCCAAGTTCCTTTGCATCCTTTCCACCCCAACTTCTGTATCAACCCTGTTGCAGATCTTTGTGTTGTCTGCAGTCCCTCTGCATTGTCATCTATGAAGACATTAAAGAGGACTGATCCCAGTACTGAACCCTGAGGAACCCCACTAGTAACTCCCCTTTCTTCAGAGTGAACTCTGTTTACTTTTACCCTCTGTATCCTTCTCAGACAAAGTCCTGCAAGTGTGGAAAATGGTGTGTGTTATCCCTCTTCACAAGGGTGGTGATCTCTCAGCACCTGGCAGTTACTGGCCAATCTCCCTCCTTCCAGCTGTTGCCAAATTATAAGAACTGTTAGTCCATGCTTGACTGACTTCTTCACTTCCATCAGTTTTCTCTCGCCCTACAAATTAGGTTTCAAAAAGCACCACTCTCAATATCCTCTCTCCTCCGAGTCACTGGTCATATCCTGTTCACCACTGATCAAGGCCCACTAACGGCAGCAAACTTTTGTGGACTTAGCAAAGGCCTTTGACTCAATCTCTCACCCCCTGCTTCTTGGCAAACTCAAGGATGTTGAACTTGCCCACACTGCCTTCCAGTGGTTTGGATCCTACATTAAGAACAGGCTCCATTCTGTCAGGATTGCAAACTTCATCTCTCCCACTCTCCCGTTACTTGCAGGTGTCCCCCAAGGAACAATTTCCAGTACCCATTCTGTTCTCCAATTTAATAACACTCTCCCATCCATTTGTTCTAGTTCCCTTATCCACATGTACATGATGTCACCATCCTCGTCACATCCAGCCCAGTTCTGAGTGACATCCAATCGGTATTATAACATGACTACCAAAACATGCAATCTTGGTTCCAGGCTACCCAACTCAGAAGAAACACTTCCAAAACATTTTCCATGACCTTCCATTTGGCTCAAAAGCTTGATAGAACACCCAGCCACCATACTATCTCCACATTAGGTGGTACAGTACTAGACACAATCTCCTCATTCAAATATCTAGGAGTGTGGCTTGACCCCCAGGTAAACTTCTCTATCTACATAGACACCATTATTTCGAAGCTTCACCCTAAGCTGGATCTGATGTACAGATTAAGAGACTTCCTCCCTCTAGCAAGCAAGCAAATCTTTATTTATATAGCACTTTTCAAAATCAAGGTGCTTTACACAATATAAACCACAAATACATAAAAACAGTCAGCAATATAAATTATTTAAAATCAATCAATCTGGAAAAGCCAATGGAAAAAAAACGTTTTTAACATAGATTTAAAAGTGCTGACAGTCAGGCATTCTCTCAACTGGTGAGGTAGAGCATTCCACAGGGTTGGTGCTATAAATGAAAAGCACGAGCTCCAGAAGTTTTAAGGTGAACCCTTGGAATCTCTAGCAATGCCTCATAGGCAGATCAGAGAGAATGATTGGGGGAGTAGGGAGTCAGTAGATCTTTCAGGTAGCTAGGCCCTGTTTGTGTAGGGCTTTAAAGGTAAGCAAGCCTACCTTACAGGTCATCTGCCACTGAAATGGCAGCCAGGGCAGTTCGCACAGCACTGGCATAATATGGCTGCTCCTAGAAGTACCAGTCAACAGCCTGGCTGCAGTGGTCTGCACTAGCTGCAAATGGTGGATATCAACCCCAGACAGCCCTAGGTAGAGGGCATTGCAGTAGTCAAGACAGTCAAGACTCTACCAGTAAGATGCACACTATTAACCAAAATGATCACCCCCTCCCATATTCGACTATGCCGACATGATATATTGCACTGCCCCCTCCACTCTACTAACCAGACGAGACTCCCTTCACTACACCTTCTGTTGCTTTGCCACATAATCCCCACTAAGAACCCATCACTGCACTCTCCTCTCTACCCTCAATATACCTCCACTATCCCTTTGCCTTTTCACCCAATCCATCTCCTTTATATCAAAGTTCTGGTTCAACCTGCTCCCCTCTTACCTGTCAGAGAGTCTTGCCCCAGCAACTGTTTCATCATACAAACTACGCCTAAAGGACTCCCACTTCTCCCTCCCCAAACAATCCTCATCCGCTGTTAAGTCCGCTTTCTCCTACAGGATACCCTTGTTATTGAACAATCTACCACTCCTCCTATGAAACATTCTCTTTCTCAACGCCATTAAACACCAAATTCAACAACTTACACCCCCTGCCTGGACCTGCCCAAGCCTTTCCCTGTCATATGTCACCTCCAACCTCAATCTATACAGGGGACCATAACAGACCTTCTATCTCTCCTATATCCAGAAATGTTCCGATCCAAATGATATATGTTTCTGGCCTTGCTTTAACTGCACTTTCTGTCCTTCTCAATGGCCTCATTTTGAACCAGTGTACATAGAGTTTCTGCTTGTTTTTCTTTCCTCTGTACACGATGAACCTGTAACTGATTTTATGTCTCTATGTTAAGTATCTATTTATTGTCATTTTGGTGTTCTTGTATTTTTGCACTGAATCCGCTGTCCCCGGGTCGCACATGGAATTTACCCATGGCTCAGCAAGCCTTTTCTGGTTAGTAAATGTTTAAATAAAATAAAATAATATCCAATAACGGCATTGTGCAATTGCCCAGTAGTTTTTATCTGGGTCATGATAGGGGTGTCATTTTGTACCCTGGGCAGCTGAAATCTTGTCACAAGTGTGGATCCCACCTACAATTGAGTAATGCTTGTTATATTCACAGATGTGCCCATACTTTGGAATTTGGCCACCTAGCTGTTTTATGTGTGAATTTGTTTCCCTGTAACTTGTGTGAGGAGAAGGGACACTCCTGTCTCCATTGCCCCTAACCATCCCACAATAATAATGATAGTGCCTCCTATTAGGAACATAGGAAAGTGACAGTGGAAAAGGACTGCCATGCCCACTTATTCGGCCCATTTGCCTAGCATCCTCTAGGCTTGCTATTATTTCCTTCCCCCTCCCTTTCAACAGTCCTCTAGGTCTGTCCCAAGCACTCTTGAATCCCCCCACTGTATTCTCACCCACCACTTCTTTAGGCAGCCCATTCCAGGTGTCATCCACCTTATCAGTAAAGAAGTATTTCCTGATGTTACCCCAAACTTAGCCCCCTCGAGTTGGAGATCATGCCCCCTTTTCCTGGGACACCCCTTCAATTGGAATAGGTTCTCTGTAGTCAATTTGTTGATCCCATTTAAGTGCTTAAAAGTCTCTAACATGTCTCCTCTCTCCCTCCTCTGTTCCAGGAAGTACACATCTAGGGCTCCCAGTCTTTTCTCATATGGCAAGTGACCTAGCCCCTTCACTATCTTGATTGCCCTCATTTGTACTCGCTCCACCCCCTCCACATTCTTTTTTGGTAAGGTCTCCAGAACTGGACTCCATATTCCAGTTGAGGCCTGACTAGCTGGGTGTACAAGGGCATCAGGACCTCTTTCCTCCTGCTGTTGATCCCCCTCCAAATACAACCCAACAAACTGCTGGCTTTTGCCACTGCCCTCCCACACTGCCTGGCCACCTTCAAGTCTTGAGAGATGATGATGATGCCCAGGTCGATCTTCTTCTTGCTCACTGCCAGTGGCTTGTCCCCCAATCTGTATTCCGCTCTCCCATTTGTTTCTGCCCAGGTGCGTGATTTTCCATTTTGCCATGTTGAATGATAACTTCCACTTCCTGGCCCATATCTCTAATTTCCCTAGGTCCCTTTGCATCCTCTATTAACCCCTTATCACCCATTGTATAAACCAAGAGCTGCTCAGGCTTATGATCTTTGGCTTGCTGCACTCGGAATGGACCCGCTACAGGCTTTTAGAATGGACCTCTTCCCTCTAAGATTTTGTGCTGTCTACATTCTCTGTTGATCCCACTGACCCTTCACTACCCTCTGTTTTTGCTCCTCAGACCCTTCTACTCTTGTCTCCAGCTCTGAATCTCCCAGATCTTTCCCATGCCTCCCACCCAAGGCCCATAAATAGCTATAGAAAATGCAGATCATCTGTGTCTTTTAGTTGCAAATGCGTCCTCTCTTGCAGTTGCTTTGAACACTTGTGTTGATTTTGGTCACTTCTCTGGGGCATCCCCGAACACAGAGAATTGGGTAGAGAAACACTCATCTCCCTCCCTAAGCTCCTATCATGTTTCTACTTGATGATAAGCCACAACACCCACCTGTCCCTCCCTCCATCCTCAAACTGCACACCCACCAAGTCTGATCCAGTGCTATACTCACCCCTGCTCAAAGTATTGCATACCCACCCCCCATATCACTTTGCACTCCTGACTCCAATCCGCATTCAGGATTACTTGCATTACACTGCCTAAATCTAGAACTCCTCAGTCGGTATCTCTCCACATCACTACCCCCCCATTCTGGTCCCACACCAAGCACCAGCTATCCACACCCAGAACCAAGTGCCTTCAGACTCTCCTTCTCTTTCTTTTCATATTATCTGGTGACATCCACCCCAACCCTGGCTCTACCTCCCCTATACTATCTAAGTTCCCAAATTGCCTATAGACCTTTCACATAAATGCTTGAAGCCTCCTCCCTAAAACAGACTCACTCAGGCTCTGGGTCTCTCAGCACTCAATGGGACTCCAATGTATTACTGAGACCTGACTCTCTACCTCATCCCCGATAGCCTTATAGTCCTCCCTGACTACTTCATTTACCATCAGGATCAGGGTAAGTTTGGCTATCTACACCACCAGAATCTGCCGTGCAGTGTCTCCTCCTTGGAAAGATGCCCCTCCTCCTGTGAATGCCTCTCAATTTCCCTCAACTACCTATCCTACTCCATAGTGCTGATCACCGTACTCTGTCCCTTCCCAAAACTCCCCCCCCTTCCTTACTGAACTTATTTCTCCTTTAATCTCCCAGGCCCTATCAAATGAGCAAATATTATTAGGTGATTTTAATCTCAACATGATTCCCCATCCCATAATGTTTATACAGATAATATTCAAACACTGACTCTCACGCAACTAATAAAGGAACCCACATTCTCAAATCTCTCCACCTTAAACCATTCACTCCTTGATTAGGTTCTCTCCACCGATCCTCACAGAATCCTCACTGCGGGCATTATACTTGACATGTTCAGTGACTACCTTATAACTTATTGTGTCTGAAAAATCCACACTCCTAGCTCACCCTCTGTATACCCTTGGATCCATTTCTACCATTCACTCAATGTAGATGCACTCCTTCATGACTTTAATAACACCAATTGGTTAACAGTATACTCTGCCCCAGATGTTGACTCCTCCATCTCCCAGTTTGCCTTCCTCTTACACAAAGTTTGGGATAAACACACCCATCTCAGGCATCATAGGGTAAAAAAAAAAGACACCATCCCTGGGTCACTGCAGACCTTATCCACTTATATAAAACTTGAGACAAAACTTGGGCCCAGTACAAAACTTCCAAATCACGGTCTGACCAAAGCTGATATTGAGCACTGTGCAATGCATGTATAAAGGTTACCAGGTCAGCAAAGGCCGCATGTTTTCATTCCCCTCTACACATTACTCAAACCTTCCCTGCTGACTTGTGGAAGACACTTCACACCCTTTTTGACCCACCTACCCAGCCCACTACCCCTAAGCTAACTATTAATGGTGCTCTGATTATTGACCCTGTAGCTGTTGCAGTTGCCCTAAACTAATTTTTCACTACCTGCGCCCTGACCCTGAAAAATATCCAGTCACCCTCTCCCCCCACTCAACACCACACTCTCCCATGGCTACTCCCCCCCAGTACATAAAGACCAAACAGCTCTTTCCTCACTAAGCCCCGACAAATTCAGTCCTGACTCTATTGATCCCCCACCTAATCCATATTTCTGTCCCTGAAATAACCATACCCCTTACTCACATACTAAACCTATCCTTTTTCATTGCATAGCCCAGCAAGCCTGGAAAATTGCCCATGTCATACCCTTCCACAAAAGTGGTGACCCCCTCACCCCAGGAAACTACCACCCTATATCACTTCTCAATGCTTTCACCAAAATACAAGAGTCCCTTGTTCTTACTAGACTTGCAAATTACATAAACACAACAGATTTCCTCTCTACCTTCCATTTAGGATTCAGAGAAAATCACTCAGTCAACACCTCCCTTCTATGTGTCACTAACTCCATCCTCTCTGCCATGGACCATGTCTACATAACTGCAGCCATCTTCATCAATCTTGCCATGGAATTTGACTCCATCTCCTGTCTGCTCCTTCTAATCAAGCTATCCTCTGCTGGCCTCTTCACAAAATCAGTACATTGGTTTAACTCATATCTCTGTGGCAGAACCCAACAAGTCCACATAGGAGAAACCGCTCCCCCGACCCATCAGGAGTTCCCTAAGGCTCCATTTTAGGCCCTGTACTATTTTCAGTTTTTCTAAATGATCTTCTGACAGTATGTTCCATGGCAAATGTTCACATGGATGCTGATGACAATATTCTCTTCACTTCTGGCCCCTTTACTGCTGCAGTCAAATCCCAGTTCCAGACTGATTTCCATTCTCTACTTCAGTGATAAGGGTAAATGTTAAAAAAAAAATGGTACCAATGACTTTTGATACCTAAAAAAAAATAGCTACCCTCTCCTCCCCCTCACTTTCCTCACACTGGATGGCTCTTTACTGGACACAGTCTCCCACTACAAATACCTCAGAGTCTGGCTTGATGCAAGCCTAGACTGTACAAAACATATAGAACACTTCCAAGAAAAACTTCATCCAAAACTGGGTATGCTATATGGAAACAGAGAAGCCATCTCTTTGCCTACCATGCATCAGCGCCTAACTAAAATGTTTATCCCCTTATTTGACTACACCAGTGTAGTATACGGCATCACTCCAGCCTCCCTCTTAACCAGACTGGACTCCATATGTAACCCTCCTACAAATGGGGGTTCCCAAAAAGTCTTCCTTGAGCTTGCCTAAATGCTCACTGCCAGGCTGGTTTCTTGAGTTTTAGCAGTTTAAACATCATTGCCAGAGAGTGCCTGTATAGTCTCTGTGTACTGTTTCTTTGAGAGCTGCTTAGATTGCAGTTATAATTAATCTGGGAGGGGGACTGAGTGGTTGTATGCTTGTGTCCTGCCCAGGCTGTCAGATAATTGCTCCATCCTGCCATCGCTACTTGTGCAGAGGGAAGATGTACTTGTTTGCTGAATATCTGCTAGAGTGGTAAAGATATTGTAGTTTATCTAACCTGCCTTCTTTGCAGCATGGACAGTTCTGTTTATCTCTACCATCTTGGTCCTGGACTGTCTAAATGGGCCAATTAGTACCTTTGGGACTTTAAAATGGAACCTGTCCCCAGGGGTCTTGTGGGAGCAAATTCTGTAGGAATTGTAGTTTTAGGCTTTTGGCACCTAAACAAACCTGGATGGGAAACTCTTGTTGTGACTGACAGAAGATTAAGCCAACCAAACCTTTTGGATCCTGTGGAAAGTCCCAGGCTGTTGCAGCTAGCTTTAGATCTGAGCTGGAAAGTGAAGGAGTAACAGCTAGAGATAGTCGAGCAGTAATCCTGAGTGGATTCATGTGGGAGAACTGTGAAAGGGTTGAGTTGTGGCCTGTCTGTCTGCCTGCTGTCCCTGAAAGGGAAAATATAGTTGATTAGGACTGAATCTGAGTTGTGAGGGTGATTTAAGCCACTGGACTGTGACCAAGCTTTAACCTGAAGAAGACTGAAGATTTGAGGAATAGGATTGGCCTGTCAGGATTTCCAGCCACCATTGAACTCCCAGTTTGTTCAGAGACTCTGTAATTGTGACCAGATAGCAATCTGCCTGGTTCAGTAGAATTTCTTACATGTAAATGTGCTGTGTGCTGTTAGTGGGTCGTGAACTGGTTCCCTACTCTTTGCTGAACTGTGTTCTGCTTGCTGGAGGCTGCATCCAGCTTCCATGGACTGAATACATTTGCATGTCAATTTGGCCCGGGCCTTGCCACACTGACCCGGCCGGACTACCCATCACACAGAGAAAACCTTCAACGAGAGACCTGCCTGGGGATCAGCCCCCTGCTCAATGCTTTGAACAGGAATGACACCTCTGTGATTCCTGTGGGCCCTGCTTTTCCTGGCACTCCAGTTCAACAACCTGCTGTCTCAATTTCATCCTGCCTGTGTCCTGTGTTGGGTATCATGAGTAGACATCAGGCTTGCTCCCTGCAACAACAGCTAAATCTTAAGTGTTGTCATCTGATTGCAGTGTTGTCTTTTCTGTCACAAACTGATCCCTCCGGCTCTGGATTACAGATAGTATGTGTTGTGCATGTTGTTTTTTTCCATCACAGGGCCCCAACCAGCTGCAACACCAGCCTACCCCAGGCAACGTTCCTGGCTAGCCCACCTCTTCACCACCTGGATACCCAGAGTGTGTGACTGTGTAGGGACTCTGAAGTGGATGCATAACTGTCTGATTGATATAACCTTTAAGCAGATAAACCTGATTATTTCCCTCCCTTGTTCTAGTCCTCAGAATAAATCAGATCTAACTCTTTTTGCATGTAACCTGACAGTGGTTCCAGTTTGTGCCAAAAGTACTCTACTGTTGCTATTTGCTGTGCATAACCTTGTTTTAGAGGGGGTCTCCAGGGTCAAGCTAAAGGAACTAGCCCTGGTGGTAAGTGCAAACGGTGTGGGTAATTGCATGATGAATAAGAGTCATTGTGAAAGGGATTATTTTATATTATTCAGGCCACTAGAAGGGAAAGATGGGGTTACAGTGTCACAGAGGGCTATGCCCAAGTTATCTTGACCACTAACAACCCGGACCTCTTGGTGGAGGCACCTGTTTCAGTACCCAGGCCCCTGAACCTGCAACTAGCAAAGCAGGTGGGGTAGTAGCCCTTGGGATAGTGCCACCTAGAGGTTACATCTATACTGTACAATGCATTTTGCTGGGACTCTGAGCTGCTGGGCCCTTTAGCAATAAGGTGCTTTGATGTGCGAACTTCGCTGCAATAGCATTGTGCAGCTCCTGTTGTCCACTCTAAAATAGGAATCAATCCTCTTAATCCCACTGCACAACAACAGACTGGGGCTAATAACAGCTACAACCCCAGATCCCAAGCTTCCTTTTTTGAACAAAGGAGACAACAATGAAATACAACAATAGTTTGAAACAGTTTTCCTAAAACCTGCCTTAAAAATAGGCTTAACAAAAGCCAACTTCCAAACTCATGGAAAAACATTATTGCATAATGAAAAATTAAAAATAGCTGACAATGGGTTAGCCAGAACCTTCATACCAAGTTTAAGGAATCTATAATTAACTAAATACTGACCAATAAAATTCCTTGGATTACTCTTGAGAATATAAGAAGTAAAAATCTCTAGGGTTATGATTTGAAAATAAAAACGGGGATGACCATCACTCCCTTCTTCATGGGAGGACTGTGGTACAGATAATACTACATTTTTATGATACTTTGACAAATCCCTAAAATACACATTAAAAAAATAGATACCTGATTTGGGTCACTTACCAAACTATCGTCCTTCATTAAAGAAATAATTTGATCATTAACTTTCTTTCCCACTAACTTATTAAGCATATGCCAGGTTTGTTTAGGATTTCCCAAAGATGACAATTGTTTATTTTTAAAGAAATCTACTTTGCCTTTCTCATAGCTGATTTACACTCATTTCCCAAACTCTTATACTCATATAAGTGATTATTATCCTGGCATTTCTTAAATAGTTTCCATGCTTTATCTCTCAATTTCACAAGGGACAATAATTATTTTGTAACCCATTTGTTTTTGTTGTATCTGATTCTCATTTTTTAAGGGGCACAATATAATCAGCAACCTAGTTAAATAATGAAGAAAATGTGGTCAGCATTTGATCAGTACTTTGTAAATTTCCAATAGTCGTCCAATCAATCGACTCACAAGCTGTGTTCATAATCTCAGAAGAGATATTTTTAAAATTTCTAGTTTCAATGTAGCATGGGGGGCTATGGACTTGTTTAACTGATCATAATCAAAATATAGGACTGTGGTCACTCACCACATCAGGCAAAACACCTGAATCCAAAACCCTGATAGGGTGAGTAACCACTACCCTCTCAAGAATACAACTTTTCTCCCTCAGTCCTACTCTTAACTCTTGTATTTTGAGTTATTAATTGTTGGACACCCATCTCCTGAAATAATTCAACTACAGAAAAACATGATTCAAAACCCGATTTTAAATTAAAATTTCTCATCAGTATCCATTCCCTATTATTCAACTGTGACTTTTTTAAAATTAGAGATATAATGTAATACCTGTTTAGATTGACCTGGGGGGAGATAAATGGAGGTAGTGGTGAGACATTTGTTTGGGCCAAGTAGAATGTTAACTGAAATCACCTCACAGCCAACTTCACTTGGATGAGAGGTGAACTCCTGGGCCCTAAACTTAACCTTGGTATAAATCGCCACCCCACACCCCTCTTACCCACTCTGTCTCTCCTAAACAGATCATATTCAGGAAGGGATATCTCATCATGACCAATTTTACTAGTTAACCAAGTCTCAGATAATGTTAGAATGCCAAAATCATTTTGAACTACCCAAGATTCAAACAGGGACCATTTTACTACAAGACTCTGGACATTTAAATGAACAAAACTAACTACCAAATTTGGGAACCTTTCCTGGATACTATCATAAATAGGTCCAGGATGTGGATGAACTGAACCAGATAACAATAACAACAATGCTATAATTCTCCTAAGCAATTTTCTAAAATTACAGCATCCAAACTTTTGGCTATATTTCTCCAAATATTTACCAGTTGAGGGAGCAGAAAACTTGAACATTATTAAAGTTTCAAACTGTGTTAGGACAACTGACCTTTTGTCAAACTCAGGGATGGTGAGGGGAATGCCAACAGATACAAACCCATGATACACCAGAGTGGAGCTCCTTGCTATTTGAATAGAACTAAATAAGTAGATTACCCTGGGTCCAGTATCAACCTGACACCCCTCATTAACTCCCAACTGTGACATACAACCTAAAATAAATAATAAACCTAACAATTCATTTTAAAAATCATTTTAAAACAAAACACAAAGCAAACCAAATATTAAAAACCAAACTAAACAAAAATAAATAAATAAACAAAAATGTTACTTTAAACCAAACAATAACTAACTGAAATAAATTATATAACTACTTTACCACTGACTTTCAGCCCAAGAATTAAAACAACAAGGATGAAAAATTAAGATAAGTTATACTTTACCCCTTTCATTAAAATTCTTTACAACTTACACACTAATAAACCTAAACATCTGAGTACTATTTCTGGTAGGAGTGGCACTCGCACCATTCACAACGCTCGCACTTGTGAGCAGCGTGGGATTTTAAATGTCTCAAACTCCTCTTCCTGGAATGACCTCAGCAGAACACTCCCCGAGCCCCCTACATGGAGTGCAGATCTTGAAATAGCAGACAGTCACAGAAGTTAGATGTACAAAACAGTCTCTCACACTGTCCAATACTTTGGGACACAAAGCAGGGGAATCCTCTCGGGCAGCACACAACAGGTGCAAGATTAACTTAATGTCACTCTTCAGGTATGGGTGCCACTACTGCATGCAGTACTCCAGTTGTGGCCTATCCAGTCACCTATACAATGGCAGGATCACCTCCCCTCTCCATGAAGATATATCCCTCACAATACAACCTAGCATTTTGTTGGCCTTTGCAGCTGCCTTCCTGCATTGTGCTGAGTTTTTCATTGAGCCTATTATAATCACCCTCAGATCCTTCTCCTCCTCCTCCTCTATCATGGCTAGCTGAACCCCCTTGCCCCAGCTGGTAGCTCCTTCTTGATTTGTTTCCACAAAAATGTAGCACCTTGCACTTTTTGGCATTGGACTCCAACTGCCAGGTGTCTGAACGGGTCTCCAGTTTTGAAAGATCACCCTGCAATCCATGCCACCTTCCTAGGTCATCCACCACTGCTCCAATCAGGGTGTCATCTGCAAAAAAAATTATCTTGCTCTTGATGCTCATTGAGATGTCTGATATGAACAACCCAAACAACACGGGTCCCAGCACTGAGCCCTGCGGCACTCCGCTTGTCACTGCCTCAGAGATGAGAGCTCCCCTCCCACCAACACCATCTGCTGCCTTCCCTGTAACCAGTTTACAACCCATCCCACTATTTTTACCCTTGCACCTGTACCTGCCAGCTTACTACCCAGCCTCCCATGTGGCACTGTGTTGAATGCCTTACTGAAGTCCAGAAGTAGGACATTCTCTGCATGGCCTTTGGCCAATTGTCTAGTTACCTAGTAATAGTAAACCACCAGGTTGGTTTGACAGGATCTGCCCATGACAAACCCATGCTGCCTAATGTCATGCAGCCCACTGGTCTCTGGAAGGGACACCAGCCTCTCCTTCAGGATTGTCTCCATCAATTTTGCCATGCTGGGTGTGAGGCTTACTGGCCTGTAGTTTCTTGGTTCATCTTTGGAAATGCTTTTATTGAGGGGGTAACACATGAGTTCTGAAGTATTCTTCCTGAGACCAGGGAGGCATTGAACAGGTCTGCCAAGTGACCTGCCAGGATTTCTGCCAGCTCTCTCAGTACCCTGGAATGAATGCCATCTGGCCCTGGTGCCTTGTCCACACTCAGTGCTTTCCTGCCCTCCAGTACCCTGCCTTCTGTGATTTCCCCATATGTCACCTCCTTCCCAAGCTTGAACTCCTACCCCTCCTTGGTAGTGTCCTCCTTTCTCCTTAGTAAACACAAAGCAGAAGTATTCATTAAGTGTTTCTGCCTGCTCTGCCCCTAATTCCACCAACCCCCCATCCCTCTTAATCCTTACTACTGTATAGTAGATAATACTAGTGGTCCATTTAATTTAGCTATATTAGCTGAAATAGAAATCCTGTTAATATAATTGGACCACTAATATCAGTTGTTCCATCTACCAGATCACCATAATCACTGTGATCACCAGCTATTAGCAAATATAGCATTCAACACACAATGTCAAAATCAATACAGTACTTTAATTTTATTCACAACACTTCACAACAAAAAGTGACTGAAAAGTACAGCAAACAGAGAAACAACAAAAGAAAAATCAGGTGCAGCCTTTCAAATGTGCAGCCTGCTCCAGTAGTGACAGTAGACTTCATCTTCTTCTGCTTCATTCATTTGCCTATGAAGCAGAAATAAGAATCAGAATACTGCACAACAGTCAATGTAAAAACTCAATAAAGCTTACTAACCTTGTCCAGGCAGATCTCAAATCTGAGAATGATGTCTTCATGGCATTCACTCAGGCTTCTAATGCTTTTCTCCATTCAGTGTGAGTGATGTTCCTTCAAGTTTTGAAGGCTCGGGTCAGCAGTTAGGTTGTCCACCCCACCAGCTACATTTGGCTAGAAGCAACTCAGGCATACCATGACATAAATTCCTTCTGAATGAAGTCCTTAAAGATCTTCTTAATGGACACATCCAGTGGCTGTAGAGCAGTGGTGCATGATCCTGGCACAAAGACAGGGATAATGTTTTTTTTCCTCAGGATGTTTTAAAACCTCCTTCATTGTATGAGCTCTAAAGAGATCAAGCACCAATAGAGCTTTCTGTTCATCAGGTAGTGCAGACGCTGAGATTTGGGCTCCAACATGTGGCACACACACACACACACTATCAATAAACTGTATCATTGTTTCATTGCTTGCCCAAAGATTTTCAGAGTGGGTCACATCCCACTCTGTTGTAAACTTCTGCCGTGGGTGGCATGCCGCAGTCTGCCCCTTGTAAATTAACTGCAGGGCCAGGATATCGCCTACCAGGCTAGCACAATGGTGATTTGGCATGTGTCACCAATGCCAGTGACAGATACTTGTTTCGCCCCCATCACCTCTATTGTCCACTCCAAGGCTGGGATTATATTGACCCCTGTCTCATCCATGTTCATAAGCAGTTTGGGAGGAATGAGCTCTAGTGCACTGGCAGTGGAGATTCTTTTTAAAAATGAAGCTTTTAAAGAATCAAAGTCACTGGGTCATTGCACCCAGCTTTTGTGCTCTTCCTTCTGTTTTATCCAATTCTTTGTAGAAACCTCCATACCCATTTAGCTGATAGGCTCAGGTGCCCCCAATCTCTGTTTGTAGCTGTGGGGAATTTGCTTTTACTATCCCACAGCTATAGCCTGGATGACCCTCCCATTTACTATGGCACATTCAGTTCATAGGGTTTTTACAATTGACTTCAACTGGCACTCCAGGTCTTCCTCCAAGTGGGCGGGTTGGCCACAGGGCTTGCTTGGTAACACTGGAGGAATGAAACTCAGATCTGGGGTTTTCTTTAACAGGTAGTCTCTTTTAAAATTCCTGATAGAACTTTCATTGGTGGTGTTTCTGGTTGTCACAGAGTAATGGCAGACTGTAGCCATATCTCCATTTTCAAGAGCACACTTGCTGAGTTGGTATCTGGTTTCTGGGGTGTATTGGGCATAGGAGGACAGGCAGCTACATTTGTAAGGCAGGGAAGCACTTGCCAGCTCCTTTGCAACTGTAGGCGTCACATTTGCATCTACCCCCAAGCACTCAGCTAAATCGGATGCAGATAGTGAGCATGGATTCATTGGATATTTGTGCTTCTGCAACTGAGATGAGTGGATACACTTCAGGAGGGACATTGCCGGAGGAGCAGCACTGATATGAACAGGTACTGGATGTAGGCAGGTACAGAATATTAGTTCCATTTAACTTTTTTGAACTAAGCTGATAGCAATTAGCTTCAATCACAGCATTAGTTACTGCTGTCACTCACTGATACCTGTCTTGTGCTTTAGTGCTGTAATTGTGGAGAGAGTAAGCGCTAATAATATTTTGCACTAATGACTGGTACCATGGATGCCACACTATATATCGAGTGCCAATATTATCTACTATGCAGTATTTTGTCCCTACAACTTCTTTTCTTCCTGATGTACCTGAAGAATTCCTTCTCTCCCTCCCTGATGGCTTGCACAAGTCTGAGTTCCTTAGACACCTTGGCTGCCCTTACTGCCTTCATCACCTTCATAGATTCCTTCAGGTAATCCTCTCAGTCCTCCCCTCTCCCTGTTTTTTTGAACCTCCTAAAGGCAACTCATTTATTTCTTACTTTCTCGATGACCCTGTTACTTAACCAGCTGGGTTTGTTGGTCCTAGCTCTCTTACTCTGCACCCTGATGCAGGTTTAGGTTGCCTCCTCAATTGGAGCATATGTGCCTCCTTAACACTGATTTTAATATTTTGGCAAAAATACTAAACTCTAGATTCTTATTAGTAGCTAAAACATTAATATCACCAGAACAAACCTACTCGGTACCAGGCAGGTCCATCGCGGAACATCTCCTACTACTGTGAGAAGTATTTGAACAGGGCAGCAGAAATAAAGCTACAGGAATGGTTCTATCATTAGATCAGCAAAAAGCATTTGACTCTGTCAGTCATGATTTTTTATGGGATGCACTGCAAAAGTATGGTATACCACAGAAATTTATAGGATGGATGCAATATCTGTATGAAATTGCCACAGTCATCCCAATAGTGAGAGGATGGAAAGGTCCCATGGTGGCAGTCCAAAAAGGAGTCAGACAGGGATGCCACCTAAGTCCCTTACTATATGCCATCTGCATTGATCCACTAGTATGAGTTCTTAATTCATCCTCTATTCTACACCCCATAAATAAGTAAATCTAGAGTGTACGCAGATGATCTCTGCATCCTGGTAGCAGACAGACAGTCAGCTACAGAGGCAATATGAATATGACATACATATAGCACATGCTCAGGAACTAGCTTGAATCTGGTTAAATGTACAGGGAGTTATTTAGGGCATGAGGAACCCTGTCCACCCACTGTTGCTGGTATTAGGTTAACTACAGAACCAATACAGATCCTAGGCATTACGTATGGGCAAATCAATTCTGACGAGCTAAACTGGGGGCTTAAGTTGCAGCAAGGTAAAGTCCCAGTGATGCATTGGAACAGAAATCAAATCAGTAAGCAAAAAGAATCCCTCGTATAAAATCTTATCTACTACCTATCTTCTTATACATCAGTTATGTATTTCCCACACCATGACTACTAAAAACTTCATTAGTATTTTCATCCAAGCTGTGTGGGGTAGCAGGTTGAACCCTATTAAAATAAATATTACCTACCACCCAGTATGTCAAGGAGTATTAGGCATGATAAATCTGGTATTTTTTTCTATAGTATATTTATGCAAGTCAACTGAAAACCAGTATTGGCATTTATTGGTCACCTGTGGATTCCATTCATGGCTTCTTCCTGTGAAACCTGGATCAGGCAATGGGATAGATGTAATCCTGGGCCCCTCCAAAGATCTACGAATGCCCCCAGCTACATTAAGGAGACATTTACTAAGACAAAATCTTGGCAAATCACAATTCAGATGGTGCTTACAAAACATAAGAAAGAGATATACAACTGCGTTTTCATAAATCACTTTCAGGAAGCTGAAACCTTCTCACACTGCCCCCCACAACTTCAAACATTGTTTCAACTATTAAAATAACCTAAAACCCTAACATAAAGAGAGCCTTCCATAGGTTAAGTTTCCATGACAGGATCAACATAAAGGCTAACCAGAAGCACAAACAGGTAGAGGAGATGATATGTTTCAGAACACAATGAATACAACAGTTAGAAACTAAAAAGCATCTTTTTTTTAACATGTTCTTAAATCAGTAACTTTTGGATATTATTAGCTACAACCTGGAATGCAGTATGGTTTAAATCAATAACATATGAGGCACTTATGTTAGGCCATTACACTGGAAATGGAAACAGGTGGCATAGAAATATAGTGCATGTGGTCATTCTGGTGATTGAATGGTATGTCTGGAATGCAAGGAGCCTTTTCATGCTCCAGCAGAAGCTTACTTCTTATACCGAACTGATCCAGAATATCACCACAGAATTACAATAATTATATTATGAAAGAACTAAGTCCATGACTAAGAGATACTTGACGAATGCTTGGAGGAATATGCCATGGATGACAGACACAGATGCACCAATTAAATGAATCCCAAAGGCACCTCTCAAGACAAACAGAACTTTCTTTTAAGGCAAAGAAAATGTGTCTTCTTTTCCCTTTCCCTCCCCTTCCCCCTCCTTGTTTTGTCAGCATACTGGTATAAAACTGGAAGGGATGTTCTGGGTTATTTATTTTCCTTTTTGGAGAAGGGATTTTGTTTCACTTCAAGTTTTATCTCCTCACTTTCTGGTATAAAATTGAGATGCCCAAGTTTGGATAAGGTATAGGGGTGTATTCTTTAATTTAATGTGCATATATGATGACTTACTATGTAAATATTCCCATACACAAGGGCTCCATCTTTGAGGGTGGGCAGATCCGGGCCCAGCTACCTCATCTCATTCTACTCAGGCTGTGTTATGCAATGCCAAGTTGATGAGGAACAAAACTGCAATTATGGTGGACTTGATATTCTTGGTCAATCTGGCTTACATCACAAAGATGTTACTGGATCAAAATGCTGCTCCCATTTTGGAGGTGGTGGTTCCAGCCGGGTACTCTGATACATACCCAGAGAGAGGATCACAGGGGTGGGAGGGTGGCAAGTTGTTTTAAGTCTAACCTGAACCTCACAGTGCTACATGTAGGTCTTACACATTCTTTTGAATGTGTGGCCACCCAGGGAGGTGTGAGTGTGGGCCTTGGGGTTCTCCTCGTCTATCACCCTTGGGGAGTGGGTGGGGATTATGAGGGAGGTCTTGGAGCTTGTTGCCAGCCTGGTGTTGGAGTCTTCCTGGTGATTGATCCTGGGGGACCTCAATTCGTGGGTCGATGGCGGGCACTAGAATTTTGGAAGCGACCTCCTAAAGAGGATGGAGGCCCTGGGTTTGACACAACATCTAACATCAGCAACACACTTCGGCAGCCACACATTGGACTTAGTTTTTTTAATGAGTCCTAGTATCATAGACCTTCATGTGGATCCAGTGATTTGGTCAAATTACAGCATTGTGGGATTAGCATTTAGCGGCCCCCCCAATGGTCTGGCCCCTGTGGAGATGGTCCAGTACCGCCTGCTAAGAGGAGTTTCCTCTGTGGGACTGTTGGTGGTATTAGACCTATCGAGAGTGGGGGAGCTTGTGTGATGGGGGCCAGAGGAGGCAGTGATGGCCTATAATGGGGCAGTGACTGCAGCCTTTAACTCATTCGCACCCTTTCATGTCTGGCCCCTGCCTACTCGCCAGAGATCCCCTTCCTATGATGAGGAACTCCAGAGTTTAAAGGCTAAGGGGCAGAGGTTAGAGAGATGTTGGAGGAGATATCTCTGGATGGAGGACAAACTGGCCCTCAAGTCACATTATGAGGACTATCGGGGGCAATCTCCTGAAAGAAGTCAGAGTTTCTGTCTAGGGAGATTGCTGCAGCAGGAAACAGACCCACTCAGCTTTTCCATACGATAGACAGACTTTTACATCCAGTGTGTCTCTCTGTAGGAGAAGCAGTTTCTAGTACAAGGTGAGAGGAGTTGGCTTTGTTCTTCTCCAACAAGGTGTCCTCTATTAGGGCTGAGGTTTCCTCGAGTGTCTCTTGAAAGCAATGCAGTGTCCGGCCTGAGTTGTGCCAAAACACTCCTCCTGTTTGGGATGAGTTTGAGCTACTTGGGGTGGAAAAGGTGACGGGGAGAATCTCAAAGCTGGGGCCTACACATTGTGATCTGGATCCAGGTCTGACCTGCCTCATGGTTGGATGATTTAAACTGATAGGACCCGTAGTTGCTGAGGTTGTCTGGAGTTCATTGAGGAGTGGGATCTTCCCAGTGTCCTTGACAGAGGATCTGGTGAGGCTCCTTTTAAAGAAGCTCTCTTTGGACCCAGACTGCCTCAGCAACTACAGGTCGGTCTCAAATCTCCCATTGTTAGGGAAGGTTATAGAAAAAGTGGTGGTCATTCATCTTGAGAGACACCTCATATCTTCAGCTACCTTTGAGCCATTTCAGTCTGGGTTCCATGTGGGGCATAGTACAGAGACCACCCTGCTAAGGATGCTTAATGATCTCCAGATGGTGGGGGACAGGAGTGCTTGTATCATCTTGGTTCTCCTGGACCGCTCTGCGACATTTGACACTGTGGATCATGAGGTGCTGCTTGACTGCCTGTGGTTCTGGTGTGACCTGTCTGCCAATGTCATCAGCTGGTTCAGGTCATACCTGATGGAAAATGTGCAGAGGGTGAAAATGGGACTTGCATCATTGAGCCCGAAGCCTCTGAGCGGTGGAGTGCCACAGGGGTCAGTCTTGTCACCCTTATTATTCATGGTGTACATGCTGCCATTGGGGGACATTATCAGGCAGTACGGGTTGTGTTTTCACCAGTATGTAGATGATACCCAACTATACCTGTCCTGTGCACCTAGAGTCCAGGTGTTGGACTCCATGTTTAACAGGTGCCTCAAAGAAATCCAGTCATGGTTGACCCAAAACTGGCTTAGACTCAATCCAGACAAGACTGAGGTACTGGTGGTGGAGCCGGGTCATCGTGGAGGGTGGATGGGGGGTTGTCCCTTAATCTAGTATTGGGGGGTGTTCCCCTTGTCCTTTCTAGACAGGTGAAGGATTTGGGTGTGATCCTGAATGATGGCTTGACACTTGATGCTCAGGTGTTGCCCATGGTCAAAAGTGTTTTTTATCATCTCAGGAACATCGCCCGAATCTGGGCCCTCATCCCTCCTGGGGACCTTCCCACACTGGTGCATGCTTTCGTAGCTGGATTATTGTAATGCTCTGTACCTTGGGTTACCTGGATGCAGCCTCCGCAGACTGCAGCTGGTGCAGAACATGATGGCAAGGTTGTTGACCGGTGTAAAGAGGTGTGAGTATATTACCCCGGTCCTCTGTGGACTGCACTGGTTGCTGATCAGATGAAGGATTGCCTTCAAGATATGGCTCCTTACCTATAAAACCCTGCATGAGGGGGCTCCTGCCTATCTGCAAAATCTCCTTGACCCTTACCAACCAGCCTGGATGCTCTGTTCTGCTGAGGGGAGCCTCGTGGGGATTCCCAGGGTTAGGTTGTAGCATTCAGGAGATAGAGCATTTGCAGTGGCTACACCAACCCTGTGGAACTCCTTACCTGATTATTTAAGGGGGGCCCCCTCAGCAGAGGCTTGTAAAAGGGGACTGAAAACCTTCCTGTTTGAATGGCTTTTATAAAATGAATGTGCTGTCTGAACGATATTATGTATTTGTATTGATTGTATTATATATGTATGGTGATTTTAAATAATACTGAATTATGAGTTTACTGTTCAGCTCCCAGAGTCTTAGGAATGGGGCTCTTTATAAATAAAACTATCTATCTATCTATCTATCTATCTATCTATCTATCTATCTATCTCTCTATCTATCTGTCTATCTATCTAGATATTTGAATGTAATACTTTTGTGATACTGTATATTTTGATGTTCTTACCTAATAAAAACACCCCTACTCTTTCGAGAATTGCCATGAGATCTTTAACAGCCACCTGATCAACCACTGGAACAGGCAGACAAAACCTTGGTATAATGTCTCATCTGAAAGACGGCACCTCATGCTGCACTACAGTGCCACTATTGGGAGTCAACCCATGTGCCAGTGATTTTTTTATTTCCATCTGGAGAGTGACCAGAGATGGGCAGATCTTGTCTGAAGTATGGCACCTCAATTGTGCAGTATGCCTTTGTACTGCACTACAGTATCAGTTATGGATATTATCCCAAGATTTCAAGTTACTAGTGTTTTATCTAAAACAGGAAGAGGTGGCAATTAGCCAATGGAGCACAAGTTCATTTTCAATTGTTTCTTTAGTATACCTCATTAAAAATTAGTGCAGAAATAGCTCATAAGTTAGTTACAATAATGAAAGGAGTGACAAAAACAATACTATAACATAAATACAACATTTTAAACATCAGAATACCTGGTATGATGCTAGAATCAATTACCATCTGTTGTTCTTGCCTCTGAGGTGAGCATGCCACTTACTGAGCCACTAACACTGCTGTACACATGAAGATCATGGTCATGATAGTGAAGAAGAGATTGAAAATACTAGCAACCACAGAGCTCTTGACAGTGAAGTCTTATGCTAATAGATATTAAACAACCAACCCAGTTGACAGAAATCATAACATAGCCCGACAACAGAGATAAATTCCACATCACCTTACAATACAGTCCATGTGCCTCAGTTGTGAAGGCAGATGGAGGAGAGTAAATGCCACACTGCCAGTACTCTCTTTTCAGGATATGTCATGGCTTTTCCAAGGTACATTTGAGCTGGAGCTTTTGGCAAAAGCATTCTTCAGAGGTAGGGCTCAAGTCTTGCTCCTTGTCCTTTTGTAGTGAACCCTTAGGGATAGATTTTCAATGTGCCCATAGATTGCTGCAATTTGCTGCAACCTAGGGCTGTGGCACACTCTGAGTGCATCAGAGACCCTTCACCTTATTCAGGAAGGACCAGAGTCCCTGTGTCACAAACCCAGGAATTGCTTTGCCCATAGGCAATTGCTAAACAGTTAGTGCATCTGCTGGAAATGCCGCAAGGACCCATCTCCCCACCTGATACAACACCACCACCACCACAGGACGGTTTAGGGATAGGGGACTGAAACAGGTCAGGAAGGAGTGGTCCAGGGGTTTCACTGTACTAAGAATCAGCACTCCAGACAATAATTCAGTGAAAAATAAATTTTACTCAGTTTGAGATGTACTTACACACAATACTTATGTCATAAAACACATATCAGTGATAAATAGTTCAGCTCCACACACTGTGACTAGCCTCAGTGCTTCAATGCTCCAATACCCTTTGTCTGGAGGCATGGCTCCAATAATTTCCCAATCTGCTTAAATACATTCATTGAACAGGTGTATGTCATAAAACAAACAAATCCAAATTAAATACATTGTTATTTTTTCAGTGACACAACCATTCTTGCAGTGCTAACAATCACTTGCCTTGATACACACTGGCTTTAATAAGTGCAGCCTGCTTGTGGGTAGTTTAAAAAACTTATTCCAAATTAAGGGTAAATTCCCATAAAACAAGCTGGCAGCACAGCTGATATCAAGCAAGACAACTGAAGTTGCACTGTCTCACACTGTAATTAAAACTATTTAAAGTTACTGTAGGATGATTAATTTAACTGCAGGCTTCATTTTCTAAAGCCCTCATTAATTCAGAATTATTAATTCATCCTTCGTTATAATTCATTTCGATTTTTAGAAACAGAGCATTTAAATATCAGCTTTCCAAATCAGTTATTGTATATGTAGTGTCTAATTAGTTGAACCCTCTCAGTTTTAATGTTCATAATTTAAATATCCACATTGACTCTCGCTGGTCCAGCAGCTGATTCCTGTCACCTTCCCTAACTTTAAAGTGTGCATGATCGAACTCCATGTATTGCTCTTTCTGATTTTTGAAATCACCTACTTCAGAAATGTTTTTCCCTATTGGGTGGCTCAGGTGAGTTCTTCCTATTGCCCTGTAGTGCTCCTGTATTCTCTCTTCTAAACTTCTCATGGTTTGTCCCACATAAAGCTTCCCACAGGAGCACCACAGGGCATATATCATATACTTCGTAGTACATGTGATGAAATTATTGATCTTAATTTCCCTAACTCCTATGCTTCCAGGGTTTGCAAAAGTTTTCCCCTGTACTGCCTCCTTGCATGTAATGCATCCCTTGCAGGGGAAGAAACCAGTTCACTTATTTCCAAACCAAATCCCTTTATACTTACCACTGGTCAATATATCTCTTAGTCTTTTGCCCCTTTTGAATGTGACCAGTGGGCCAGACTCTTGAACTTTTTTTTAGATCTTTGTCTAAACCTAACACTGACCAATGTTTGTGGATCACTGTTCTCATGTCCATAGCCAAAGGGCTATAAGTCGATATAAATGTTACCTTCTCAGGGTCTTTTGGACATATTTTGTATTTCAAAAGCTCCTGCCTCTCTATATTTTCTAATTTACAGTATCTGATGCTTCCTGTAAAACTTTTTCTTTATATCCACTTTCCCTTAGTCATGTAAATAAATCATTCTTTGCTGTCTCACAGTTTTCTGGTTTTGAACTATTTCTTCTTAATTGGACACGCTGGCCATAAGGTAAATTTACAATAGTGCGTTTTGGGTGTGAGCTTTGTGCATGAAGCACACTGTTCCCAGTGGTCACTTTTCTATAGCCTTTTGTTTCAGTTACATTCCTTGGAAACTGTGTAAGGGTAAGATCTAGAAAATCAATATTTATTTTACTGTACTAAGCTGTAAACCTCAGCCCCACCTCATTTTGATTCATGTTGGACAAAAAAAAATCAATGATTTCTTGCTCTGTTCCTTCCCAAACAATAATCAAATCATTGATAAATATTTTATATTTAATTATGTTTTTTGAGAACAGGTTTTGGATGGGATCCAAGACCCCCCCCCACCAACCCATAAATAGCTTGGTGTAGGAGGGGGCGACCGAGGAACCCATTGCTGTCCCAAGGATCTGCTGGTAGAATTCTCTATTAAATATAATCCCAGCAGGAGTCAAAATATTCCTTTAATTTCAACAACTGGACTATGAAACATAAAGAAATCTGAGTTCAAAATTAGATCCAAAGCTGAAGTGAGAAACTCAGTTGGGTAACTTAATGGGGACTGCTCTAACAGACTAGATTTTTCACTGCAGTTATTCCTTGTTCATGTTCGATACTGATGTACAGTACAGTGCAGTCACATCGACTGCTAGTCATTAGTATGAATCTTTCCAGACCAGGCTTCCAATTTCCTGTAAAACAGAGGTGGTGTCTTTGAGATGGGATTCGAGTCTGGATACTGCCTCTTGTAGGAAGCTGTCCACATACATAGCCAAAAGCTCTGTCACTAAGTCCAAGGGTGGAAGAAACATGAGGTGCCATAGTGGGTGTTAAGGAGGCTGTTGGCAGTCAGATCAGTGATGTGGTACCCGGTGGGAGGTCGATTATATGGCAGTTTTACCAATGACATGGTACTGCCGGGGGGTGTCCAGTGACACATAGTGCCATGGCCCCATGTGGACATAGCCCGGGAAGCAGACCCAGCCTTGGGGCTGCTTCCAGGCTAATGCCCAGATGAGACAGCTTTGTGTCACTGGATCCCCCAGCTGTACCATGTCATCGGTGTAATTGCTATATAATTGGTACCCCCCTGGGTGCCACATAACTGATCTAACTGCCCACAGCCTCAAAAAACACTATGGCACCCTATGTCCCTTCCAACTTTAGACCTAACTTCCAGGGCCCCCCCACCCATGTCAACAAAGTGCGTGCAGTGGTGCAAGGGACTAAGACCAGCTCAGTGCTGGCCTATTTTGAGCCCCTTGCTGCACCCATGGTGGGGCTTACTGAATTTCAGAAAAGTGGATGGTGCAGCCCAGATGTGGCGCAAGCCCCCATGTAATCAGCCGCACCCTAATGAGTGTCACAAGGGTGGCGCAGGCCAGTTTGATACAGTGACTCCCATTTCAGTCACTGGTCATGTTTCTGAATTGGAAATGCCGCATCTCCTTATGCAATGTGCCACTTGTATCATTTCCATTTGACACAGATACAGTGTGTCATTCTTCTGCCTTTGAAAATCCAGACCTTAATGTCAGTCACAGCCTGGATCTGGAAACATCACTGACAGAAACTGTGATAAGAGCACTTCATCCTGGCAGGTGGCATTGTATTGTGACTATGATTGTGGTTAACATATAGGCAATTTCATTGCTGACATCATTATAGTACAAGTAAGAAATGAGGGAACGTGCCCTACTGTATATCAAATTTGAATCTAGGCTTGCCCTGACTACTGTTCTATTGCTCTACTAGCTGAGTTATGAGGCAAACTGGGAAACCTGAAACTCCCATAGTCTGTACAACGTAGAAAAAAAATGTAAAAGTCATATGATTTACGACTGACTGTCCTGGCTAGTTTTGTGCTTAGCCCCCAGTAGGGGGCTAAGCTTTTTTCTGACGAAAAGTCCATATCTCGCACTGTTTCCGAGATACGGGCCCTGTAAGGTGCGGCAAACACCGTAATGTTATCCTATGGGAAAAAAAGAGAAGTTCAGAGTGCCATAACTTTGCCTCCCTGTAATATTTTTTCACCAAACTACTGAAAGGCACATCTGTGGGCTGTTGGCTGTGTTCCCTCCAAATTTCAGGAAAAAAGACCAAACTGTTATTTTGTAGCAGGGTGCCAAATGATTCCTGTAATGCGTTGGGTGCCGTAATGTTATCCTATGGGAAAAAGCATCAACTTTGGAGTGCCGTAACTTTGCCACTGTGTAATATTTTTTCAACACAGCACTGAAAGGCACATCTGTGAGATGTCGGCTGCATTCCTTCCAAATTTCAGCCCAAAACTCCCAACCGTTCTTTTGCAGCACAGTGCCAAAGAATTGCTGGTATTTTCAGACACCCTGGAAAAGTACTGTCGAACTTATGGTAAAGCTGCAGTAAATTTATGAAGACCAGGAGCACAAAAGTACTTTATGTAAAAGTGGCCTTTTCCAGAAATTGAAAACATTTCTGGGGTGTATTACCCCAAAATAAAGACATGGCTAGCATCCTCAGGCTCCGACTAGGTGACTACAAAAAGAATTAGGTTGCTAGAGGGTCCCAAATTTAAATGGCAAGCATTTTTCTGATCACTAACTGAAAATAAGATGGTGGATTTGCAAAAGTAAGAGGGCCATTTGCGAAAGTAAAAATGCATTTGCGACACTGTCGAACTTTTTGTTAACTTTTCCCATTGCCTTATAATGGGAAATTGTTATTTGAATAACTTTTGAACCGTTTAATATTTTTTCACAAAATTTCGAAAGGCACATTGGGAACCCAGGCCGCATGTTCCCTGAAGATTTTGGGCCAGTCGCACAAACCGTGCGACCTGTAGATGTGACCGTAGAATTCCAGAAAAGGCATAAACACATGCGCAGATCACGCTTAATAACTCCGCAGCTGTGTATCCAACTAGTACAAAACTTGACAGATCCCAAAGTGTATGGTTCTTGATCATGTATTCCAAATTTCAGGCAAATCTGTCAAACGGTTGCAAAGTTATTAAGGTACAAAATTTTGGGTTTAACATAGAAATGGCTCCTCAACCCTAACTATGGTAGCACTACCGTGCTACCGTGATATATATATATATATATATATATATATTTATTTATTTCAATACTCGGAAAACCATTTGAGCTCAGAGCTTTTTACATAGGTTCCATGTCAGGACATTTCAATACAACAGATTGGTGAAATTATACAAAGGATTGCAGAATTACAAAGGTAAACAAACAGGACTATATATCAAATACAGTACAGGTCACAGGAAAACAGACAATTTACAGTGCTCAATGGTGAAACCAGTCAGATATCAGCAAACAAGAGGTTGTTTGAAGCTTCACTAAGTGCTAAAGGAAAAAAGAAAAAAAGGGAGTGCAAGTGAGGAGCCCAAGTGCAGTGTGCAAAAGGAGAGTATACTATCAGTAAAGCAGTAGGGCTTGGAGGGAGCTGACTAGATTGGAGGCAGAGCGAGAGAGGGTGCTAGGTGTGTGGGGAGGCAGGAGGGCCTACTCAGGGGAGAGAGAAGGGTTGAGGGGGCATGGGATGGAAGTTGTGATGGGGTGGAAAGGTGGTGCTAGCGATGGCAGGCACATCAAGGATTCACATATCATATGGAGCTTTAGGTTCATTTTGAAAGCACTCAGTGTGGGCTGGTGCACAATGTTCTCCTGGAGGGATTTGAAGCACAGTGGTGCATGGTAAGCTAAGGACTTTTGTCTTTGAGATGTTTGATATTTTGTAATTAGGAAGGACTGGTGTTCGGAGTTATGGGTGTGCCGTGGATTATTGCTGGGAACCAGAAGTTGTTGGACCCCTGGTAGTAGCTCTGCATTACACCCTTATGAATTAGATAGATATAAAAACATTGTTGCACATGATCCACATGAAAATTACTAAACAATTACAATGCATTTTATTGTATCTTATATATGAATTACTTTAATGATAGCTCTGATGCAATTTGAGTCATAATGAGTTTGGGTAATGTACATTTCAAACACTCAGTGTGAGCATATCGGAGAGGCAGTGTGCAAGAAAAGATAGTATGTGAAGCTGCCCCAATGGCATGGAAGGCTAAGGTGTTGAATGTCTTATCTCTTGCCCTACCAGTGCCCCATGTTTGAGAATTAGTATGGGCTGCATAGGTTAGCAAGGTGGAAGAGGATTAAGCATTCCAGGGACTTCTGTCCTCTCCCAGAGAGTGGTGTCCATTCCTCTCTGACTTTGACTGCCAATGGGTTGAAGCCTGGTGATGGTGCAGGCAGCAGGTGGCTCAATGGGCAGGCCCAGGATCTGCAGGTTATGTGTGCCTCCATGCCAATGCCCTGTCTTGACACTGCAACAGGGGCTTCAGTAGAAAAAAGGAAATAGGGACCAAGGACAGAATGAAACCCTGAACATCTCTAAAGACCCACACCACCACTCAGATTGCTGGAGCCATCTGAATATGTGCACTGAAAGGAAGTTGGCCATTCCCCCACCAGCCCCACTACATGGGGTAATCCATGTGGGACTCACTTCAAGGTAGGTCCAGGGAAGTAAGAGTCAGCTGAAGGAACGTGGGTACAGGTGCTAAAACAGCAAGCCCAAGGAGTTAAAAGCCATGTGGTAAAAAGAAGCATGTGGGATCCATGATAGGATGTCAGGAGAGAAAAAATTTAAATACAGTGATACTACCAAAAGGGACAAGTAACTTTATAGTAAAACAAATTTTATCAAAACCTACTGAAGATAATGTAATGCTGTTTGCCAGTTTGTGTTCTCGGTTACCCCATTTGCACGCTCTGCTCAGTTGAGTTGAAACTCGCTGTGCAAGTGAATTGATTGTATTTGTTCTGACAGAGCAAATAAGCCTGCAAAGCAACTGTATCATGCTGTTCTTTTTTTTTTGAAGTTTGAATTTTATTAAATTTTCCAGACATAACACAGTCACAAACATTTACAAATGTAGAAAGACTACCAATGAACCAAACCAGTGAACCCAAACTAGTGTCAAGTTTGTATAATATAACCGCTGAAAACAATTCCAAGCTGAACAAAAGTCCAGAAAAAAAGGACCCTACCCCCTACATACAGAACTAAAAGAAGAGACCCCCCTGACCACCAGATTTTATTTGGGCACTGTGGACACCTGAGTAATTGTATGGGAGTGAAAAAAAAAAATATTAATCCCTATACTGGGGCATTTGTTATCCTATGTCAGTAAGACAAGCTACTGTTCATTCTTGATAGAGTACCCTGAATTCATAAGGACCAATAGCATTACACCTCCTCTTGCCTAAGCATTACTTGCAAGTGTGTCCAAAACTAATATACCCTTCCTTTCACTGAGAAAAACATTGTAGGGAAGCCACTTAGCAGTGAACTTATCTTTCTGCAAATGCATGCAGACAGTGATTAATTTCATCTCTTTAATTTGTGCACAGGGGGTCAACCACTGAGTCACCACTGGAGATACCTCTAATAATTTCTGGGTTAAAGTTTTGACTGCTGCAGCAGTCATAACATTGAATAAATATTTTCCCCTTGTACTGCAAACCCCATCCAGGAGTCTTCCCAACACCAGAGCTTCACAAGAATTGGGAATGAAGGTGTCTAGTATGTTGTTCATTATCTGGCTTACTACATCCCAAAAACCTTGTAACCTGTGGCAGCTCCAGATGATGTGCTCATAGTTTCCAACTTGTCGACACTCTCTCCAACATTTATTTGAAGGATGGCTACCACCGTGATATGTTATCACTGGGATTTTGAAAAACCTTGCAACAACTTGCCACCTGAATTCATACCATGTTGGTGAAGCAGTGGTTTCATTAGCCTGATCTGAGTTCTGATCCCATACTTTCTTTGGTAGGGAATGTCCCAGTTTTGCTGCTTATTAAATTTGGACATTCTCCCAAGGTGGTAAATTGCCTACTTTACACGATCAGTAAACCCCAAAATAAGTTTATTTTCCCCCAATCCTTCCATTTCCATAGCACAAACCTTCAACAATGAATACATGTTATCTTGCAGTAACACTTTCCTGGGTTCTGAAATCAAGTAATCTCTAATGTGGAAGTAACAGTAAACATCTCTAGGACAACCCATAGTCCCACTGCATCTGTAGGAAGGACTTTACTATATTCCCATCTGAAAATTGTTCAAGCCTTTGTTTTTCCCCACTGGTGTAGACTGGATTTATTTTACCATGAATAAAGTCTTTGCTGGCCCTAATGGCAGTTACTCTATTGATGTCATTTTTAATACCTCATTTTTTGATCACCTCTGTCCAAGAGTATAGTAACTTTTGATCCATAAATGTTGTATGGATTTTAACATTCTCTCATCTAATCAATTAAACAAGAACTTGCTAAACTGTTCCCCTCCAAGGCAGGTCTGCCCCATGGCCAATCATACCAGCTCCCAATCCCTGCTTAAACAGGGAATTTTGTATTGAAGCTGTGCTGCGTAGTAACAGCTCTTTAAATCAGGCATCCTAAGCCTACCTCTATCCTTCTCAAGTGTTAACAGACTCCATTTCAGTCTTGATTTTTTTTTCACCTCAAACAAATATAGACAAAATAATCCAGAGGGATTTCTATACTGACATGGGAAGGTGAATGGAAAGTGCCCCAAATGGGAAGAGCAGCCAAGGGAGCATGTTCATTCAGATAGTTTTGGTTCAGCCAGCTATGGATGGCAGTAATGCAGACCATCTATTATAGTCCGCTGGATCTCCTCTATTGCTTTTTCATTAGCTTACATAGATACATAGACAGTGTCGGCAGATAAGGGCCTATGACCCACCCAGTCTGCCCATTTGAGCTTGTAAGTTCAGTTTGTTTTCCTAGAAGTCTGTTTCCCCTTACCCCTGACCTCTAGAATTCCTTTATGTCTATCCCATGCATTCTTAAATCCCATGATTGTTTCAGCCCCCACCACTTCCTCTGGCAGGGTGTTCCACTTGTCCACCACCCGTTCTGTGAAGAAATTCTTTCTCATGTTTCCTCTGAATCGTCCTCCCTCCAACTTCATCCCATGCCCTCTAGTCCTGGAACATCTTTTCGCTTAAAATAGTGTTTTCCTGCACCCTGTTTCTCCCTGTAAGATACTTGTATGTCTCTATCATATCCCTCTCCCTCCTCTCCTCCAGGAGTACATGTTCAGTTCCTTCAACCTGTCTTCATAGGACTTGTGATGCAATCCATGCACCATCTTTGTTGCCCTCCTCTGAACCTTCTCTACCCTGTCTATGTCCTTACGTAGGTATGGTCTCCAGAACTGTACACTGTACTCCAGGTGGGGCCTCACTAGTGTCTTGTATAGCGGAATTATGACCTCCTTTTCCTGCTGGTGATGCCCTGCCTATACATCCCAGCATCCTATTTGCTTTACCTGATGCCTTGTCACACTGTTTCCTACCTTGAGGTCATCAGAGATGACAACCCCAAGATCCCTTTCCTGCTTGGTGCATGCTATATCCTCACCTCCCAACTGATATATTGTGCCAGGGTTTTGTGCCCCATATGCATTATCTTGCACTTCTTTGCATTGAATTTCAACTGCAAACCCTTGACCATTCTTCAAGTTTCTGCAGGTCCCTTCTCATTCTGTCTACACCCTCTGGTGTGTCTACTCTGTTACAGAGCTTTGTGTCATCAGCGAACAGTGAAATTCTGCCTTCTAGATCCTGCGCAATGTCACTGATGAAGATGTTGAATAGGACCGGTCCCAGCACTGATCCCTGTGGTACCCCACTGGTCACTCTTCCCTCTGTGGAGTGACAGCCATTTACCACCACCCTCTGTGTCCTGCCACCCAGCCAGTTACCTACCCACCACACTACTGTCCTTCCCACACCATAGCTTGCCTGATATAACTTGTTGAGATATGCAGTGACATTGACTCCCAAGTAACAATAATGTTTAGGTGCCCATTTAAGTTTTGTATAGTTTTTTTATTTTATTTTAGGGGACATTACACTACTTATTAGCATGATTTCTGAATTAGCTTCATTAATCTTATACATAGATACATAGATACATAGACAGTGTTGGCAGATAAGGGCCTATGGCCCACCCAGTCTGCCCATTTGAGCTTGTAAGTTCAGTTTGTTTTCTTAGAAGTCTGTTGCACCTTACCCCTGACCTCCAGAATTCCTTTATGTCTATCCCATGCATTCTTAAATCCTGTGATTGTTTCAGCCCCCACCACTTCCTCTGGCAGGGTGTTCCACTTGTCCACTACCCATTCTGTGAAGAAATTCTTTCTCATGTTTCCTCTGAATCGTCCTCCCTCCAACTTCATCCCATGCCCTCTAGTCCTGGAACATCTTTTTCGCTTACAAATAGTGTTTTCCTGCACCCTGTTCCTCCCTGTAAGATACTTGTATGTCTGTATCATATCCCATCTTAAAACTAGAAACCCCGCCATATTCCCTGAGTGTGTCTATGGCCTAAGGAAATGTTTCTGATTGGTCCTGAGAACATAAAAGTGCATCATCCATATACAGAGAAATGCAGTTCTCCTCTTCTACTGCTCGGATACCCTTGATGCCTTCATTTGCTTCAAAAATCTGGGCTAGGGGCTCCATACTTAGAGTGAACAACAGGGGAGAAAGTGGACAGCCCTGTCAGATGCTTCATTGGATCTGAAATGAGCTAGAGGTTGTATCATTCAGTTCTACCTGTCCTGTGGGGTTTACATATAGAGCCTATATCCAAAATTGGAGTGTATCTCTGAGCTTGAACTTTGAAGGGTGGTCTCTAGGAAGGACCAACTAAGGTGATCAAATACCTGTTCTGTGTCAAATGACACTACTACTTTCTGGCCTTCTATCTGACTGCTATGAACATACACTATGGTTATAACCATCCATTGGATACTGTTGTGGTGGTACCTTCCTGGGATGAAACTCAGTTGGTCTGGATGGAAGAAAAATGGTTATCACCCATTGGAGGCGGTTAGCAATTACCTTTGCAAATATTTTAGTGTTTTTATTTAATAACGAGATTTTGTGCTATGTTCCAAACCTAACTGAAGAGTAGTAATTCATAAAAGACTGAAGCCTACCTTTTTTGGTTCTACAGCTGCATGTAAATTGGCTTGGTATTTACCTTCTTTGACTCTACAGCTGCATGTTAATTGGTATGGTATTTACCTTTTTTAATTCTACAGCTGCATATAAATGGGCATGGTGACCATTGAACCCAGAACTAATAGCATTTAAATACAACTGTCTCCAACCCAAATGCACCAAATCAATACAGTATTCCTGAGTGCTGAAGTCATGTATTTAATACAACTAGAACTGCCTATTACTAATGGGAATTATTTGCCAAAACTACACCACAGGGGTAGCCCATGAAGAGAGTGACCAAATTATGGTGACCCCCCACAATGGTGCCAGAACCACATCACCAACATTTTTGCATGATCATGGTTCCCCCAATCCCCAGGTTGTGACCCCCAGAGTTGGAATCTACATTAAGGGGTGTGGGGAGGGGGCAAAGACCTACCTGCAAGAAATTACTTTTGCAAAAGTGTCCATGCTGTGTGTCTGGTGCCATTGTGACAGTTTGACATTCCACAGTCACTGTTCTGGCATGGAACCCACCGCAGGTGTTCTGTTGGTTTTCAATTCCCCTTGCAAATACAAAGAGTCTCACAAATTTGATGACCTCACGAGGGAAAAAAGAAGCTTCAGACAGCCCCACTCTGGAGTGGTATAACCACATTTATATAACATATGCATCTCAAAAAATGTAAGGATAACATCATATAACTTGACATGTGACATGCTGTGTAGAAGTCAGATTCATCAGAAACATGTTGTCTTAAAAAAAAAACACAATTTATATTGGTTTCTTGGCTACCACTTAACCAAGTAATTTTGAAATGATTAACGGCAACAGAATAGAACTATGAAGCGTTCAATGTGGGCATTGTAATCAGAGTAGAGAGTTGAAATAAACAATCAAAGCTCTCAAAAACATTTAATTTGAAAGCTTTAGATCTGAGATGTTTGGCATATACTGTATAGGTCCAGTGTTTAGATCAACAGTTTGAGAATTTTCAGCTTAAAACCTTGCTACAGAAAAATACTTACTGTGTGACCTCTGAAAGTCTCTTAACTTCCCAGTGCTACAGTTCAGCCAGCTCCAGAAATGGGTAGCAGCAATAACCAACAGGAAAAAAGAAGGTGTGTCTCACCTTGGCCATCCTGAAGTAAATTATTATAGAAGAACTGCATATTCAATGACCTGCCTCAAACTATGACATTTATGACAAACATGGAGTCATGTGATGTACTATTGCTGACGACTTGCTCCCCAGAGTAGCTCCAATTTTCCTTCACTATTTAATCTATAAAAAATGTACTTTACTGTTCTTTGGGTGCTCATTTGGTTCAGTATACATCTTCCTTACAACTTGATTCATCATGTAGTGCCTGATATGGCTGCCAAACTGGAAATTGTCAATGATCCTGCTACAGTGCATCACTTTCCTCTAGTGACACCAGAAAAAAGATAGAGGCCCGAAATGGCAGAAATTAATGGTGGAAGCTGCAACATCTTATCCTGAGGATTCTAGCCCTTTAACTGTGGCTATATTTCTCCAAAAAAAAATTCCTATTCTGGACACTATCATCCAACTTACTGATGACATTTAGATTATCATACCAGCCTTGGCTTAACTATCTCAGAGGGTCGGAGATACTGAGATCTGTATTAGCTCCGTAGACGATTGGAGGGAGGGGACCATCCCTCTCTGATCTCTTTGCACCAAAAACTACACAAATTAGAATTAAAAGTGGAAGATCAAAACTGACATAGCACGTGCAATAACCTGGTCATGGGTGTCCCACAGAAATCAGAAGGCAAGTATGTGCTGGGATTTGTACAAAGATTCTGCAAACACATTGCTGGTCCTTCCCCAAATGGTCCACAGTATGTACTGGAGAGGGCACACTGAGCACTCCATTCCATGCCAGATGATGGGGAGAAGCCACATCCATTAAACTTTGGATTACTTAATTTCTTAGATAAGCAGCATATACTATCAAAAGTGAGAAAACAACTTAAGCTTCACTGGGAGGGCATGAGAGTTTCAGTTTTCCAAGATCTACCTTTTGAGACTTGACGGCACTGTGCTGCCTTCCTCCTGATTATTTCCAAGTTGGTTGCTGCCGGCATTAACTTTAAACTACAGAACCCAGCTCATCATCAGATTTTCCACAGTGGCACCCAACAATCTTTTGGCTCTGTAGAGCAAGCAAAATCGAAGCTGTCTAACCTACTACCTGACTTATTTAAACCTGCTACATGAAATTTCTATGACTGATATGCTGACTTTGATCCTTTACACTTCCCAGGAGCTTTGGAGCTGGTTGGAACATTTTTAGAAATGCATTCTCAATTCTACCACGTGGTTCTGTGCAGTGATGGACATGTTGGTGGAGAATTTCCTTTTTTTTTGCTTTCCAGTTGAAGACTATTATTGTGGATACTGACTAATTTCATTTTTCAAGATCTGTGAATTCTGTTGATTTGGACTTCACCTGAGTTTTTGTCAGCCTTTAAAAACTTTCTTTTGTTTACCTATTAGTTATTTCTTACTTTAGACTATATTGGACACGTTCAGATGATGTTACTGGGACTCTTTATGGAGGTAGTCTCTTACTGTTTTCAGCTTATTATACATAGCTGGGCTTGATTTAGCTATGTTTTGTGTGCTCTTCATATTTCTTTTCTCATCCTTTGCTGTCATCAAATGCTCTTTCTTGATTATTGAGCTCCCTGCATTTTTATTGATAATAATCTCTGTTAATTCTTTATATAACTTGTATTATTTCTTAACTGAAGTTAAGGAGGTGAATTGTCTAAGGGCGTTTGCTGGGTTTCTTTTTTTTGTTGTTGTTGGGTTCCTATCAAAGGGCAGGAGGTGAGCTGGAAACATCTTATTTCCTTTTTATGTTAGCTCGCGCTTGCGCAGCCAACATATTGCAGTAGAAGCACATTTGGAGGTGCGGTCACTGTGGGTGTATGCAGGGCATGCACCAGTAGGTGTAGGTCCACTTCAATAAGAGCCAAGCTTCTTATTTTTGGTGACCAGTTTACAAAATTCATTTGCTGATGGGGAGCCCACTCCCTGTTGGCATAATGCAACCCTCCTCCCATTTACAGTGTGTGCCGAGGGAGTACCCAGTCCCCCTCAGCATCATGCTGCTCCTTCCTAGTTTAATTTGCCAATGGGAGCCGCTCCCCATCAGCTATCCCTCCCCATTTGTTGTGTGTGCTGACAGGGTGCCCAATCCCCGTTGGCTAGAACCACCCAAAACAAACACTCAGGTGGCACGATGGGAGCCCACCCCAGCACTCCAAATAAATTCCCCTGTAAAAGAAAAACTGTTCTGTGATGGTTTTTTGTTTTACACCTGCAAAGTAGAAAATGGTCCCTCATCAACTCCAGTGGCCTTCCTGCAACCTGCACCCACCTTCTGCGCAACCTGACTCCCCACACCCCCCACCCCATACTTACCTTCAGAGCTCAGTGAGATGATCTTCAGTGGAGTGGGAACATGTCTGCACTCTTCAAAGCCGACCGCGAACTGAAGAAATGCTGGTAAGCTGTATAATGGCATAAATAGGGTTTTTTTCAACTTTGGTGCATAACCCAGCCATTTTTGGGAATTGTGGCACTAAATTTTCAACATGTGGTTATTGGGACCCCTCCTCATGAATTCAGTCACTGTCATGGTGTTATTTAGACCCAAAAGGTAATTTTGTGGTCACTGCGCAGAATCACCTTTCAGGACTGATTAACGAAATGACAGTGCCACACTTCATGAGGCGAGCTCTCAAAAAGCCTATGTTGCAAATGTGGTGAAAAAAAAAATGGCTGTTTTACGAGCATGCATTGCGCAGTTTCCACGCATGCTCTTAACTTCGTGAATGTGTAATATTGTCACTCTAGATCTTCAAAACTGGCATTTTTCCACATCTCCTTATGAACAGTACAGCTGTCATTTTACATATCCTGGCTGAAATGTGTTTTTGCAAGTCTGGCGCAGAATAAAGCTGTTGCTGTGCGAAATCAGTTTTCAGGATAGTTTGAGAAAATGGTGGTGACACTGTTCATGAGCAGAGGTCCTAAAATGCCTATGTGGAAAATTTGGTGATGAAAGTCCATGAAATGACTGTGTTACAAGCGTGTGTTGAGCAGTTTCAATGTACCCTTGCAACCTCGCAAATTTGCAATATTTTCATGCCAGATTTTAACACTGGCATTTTTTCACATCTCCTTATGAACAGTACAGCTGCCATTTTTTATATCCTGCCCAAAATGTGTTTTTGCACCTGCGGCACAGAATGGCATGGTCACTGTGGGAAATCAACTTTTGGGACAGATTAACAAAATCACAGTGCCACTGTTCATGAGGGGAGGTCCCAAAATGCCTATGTTGAAAATGTGTCTCTTCAGGGTGGGGGTGAGGTTGGCATCAGTTTAATACCTCACTGCCATTCCTAATATGCATCTCTAACTCCTGCACTACCAATACCAATGCCAGCGAGACAACATTCGGCATTGACAAATGCTTGATACTTTAGAAATTGTTTGTCCACATTATGGGAGGTTCCTTCTTTTTCTTTTTTTCCCTCTTTCATATCTCAGTATTTTTAGTCATTCCCTTTTCTTCTTCATTTTCTTGAGTTCTCTACATTATCTGTGATGGTGGGGCCCCATTGTCACCCCAGCTACATTTTTCTGAAATGAATGAACCTTTGGTCTTGCCTAGAAATGTTCCTCCTTTTCTTATCTTTTTTTTTAAACTTATTTTTCTCTTCCCCTCATTTTCCCATTTACTCTTTAAGTGTGTATAATGCCTGGAAGAGTGAGGAACACTCTTCATAAATGTTTGTTGGAATGCATCATGGAGGACCTAGTGGGGTGGGATTTTGGGTCTTAGTGGAAAGGCTTGTTGTAGGTAGTTTGGGGTGAATGTGTTTGAAAGGGGATGTCATTCGTATTGGGGATATTGTTAGGTGCGAAGGGGTTAAAAGTTTGTTTTTCAATCTTGATTTATTTGAGTTTATTACGCCTGGGGATACAAAGGTGCAAGAGTGGGGGGATGGGGGATGCTGCTCACAAATTAATTTTTTGTACTACCTTGGTGATTTCTTGTGTATGCATTTCTTGGAATGTTAAATATAGTAGTGGCATTTCTACATTGGAATGTTAAAGGCACTGAGGAGGTTCAAAAACATTATATGATTTTGAGACACCTGAAGCAGTTGGGCTCAGAGATTGCATTCATAAAGGAATCTCATTTGCTGAGGGATAAGATTAATTTCTTTCACCGCATTTGGGTTGCGTCTGTTCATGATATAGGAGTACTTCTAAAAGGAATGAGTTTTGTCTCCTACTGCATTGACATCTTTATTTTCAATTGATTACAGAACAAAGCGAGGGTATTCAACTTTAGGGGGACTGATTTTGGGAAAATGGGACAGTGCCTCAGAAAAGTACTAGCAAATGAGCAAGAAGGAGGGGTGGAGGAACAATAGGAAAAATCAAAACAGCCATCAGAGAGGCAACAAGCCTTTGTGTGAAGTAAATCAACAAAACAAAATGAAGGAAAAAAACACTATGGGCTGGATATTCAAACTGCGCCATTCAAAGGCGCAAGTCCTAGCGCTGCACAAAATAGATGTGCAGGGGTGTGTCCCGTGCGATATTCAAAGGAGTTGCGCTGAGCAACTCCTTTGAATATCGCTCCCCAGCCATAGCCACTGTACATGGGCAGGTGGAACATAAAGCGCCAAGCTGACAGAAGCGAGCAGTCAACTTGGTGGGCGCAAAGAGTACCATTAACGCCATCATAAATCGATATTCAAAAGGTGACATGCAAATGGGGCCATAATACATGCAAGGCGGCGGGGGCCATTGCATGTCATTATAGCATTTGCATATTAGCATGTAGGTGCGCCGATCCCTGAGGACTTGCACCTGGCGCCGTGCCAGGCAGCAGCCGTCGGGGACCGACGCACCCTGCAGCCCGATCTTGGGCAGCAATTTGGCTCCCCCACCTCCTCCCGTACATCTCCCTGGTGGTCCAGTGGACTGAAATGCCCGATCGCGGGCAGAAAGTATACAGACCCCCACATCCCATGTGCTTGATCGCTGACAGAGAGCTCTGAACCCCCCACATCCCATGTGCCCGATCAGCGGGCAGAAAGTATGAACCCCCACATCCCATGTGCCCAATTGCGGGCAGAAAGTATACAGACCCCCACATCCCATGTGCCCGATCGTGGGCAGAAAGTATACAGACCCCACATCCCATGTGCCCGATCGCGGGCAGTAAGTAAATTCCCCAAACATCTCCCTGGTGTCTAGTGTGGCTACCCACCCACCCATGAAGCCCCACCACCCTGCTCCCCGGCGGCGGCGGTGGCAGCATCCCACCACCTGCCGCCTCGCCGCCACGAGATGACTGACGGTGGGGCTGCCGCCCGTTGGTGCAGAGCTAGAGCCAATGGGCATGCAGCCCATACTGTATGACAGTCAGATTTGTGAATGAATGTCATTCACAAATCTGACTAGTCATTCTGACTAGCAAGCTGCAGCGATTGGCTCTAGCTCTGCACAATGGGCGTGCAGCCCTACCGGCCAGTCAGTCGGCAGCGGGGGCGGGTGGATGCTGCCACCCCCGGCTGCGGGGGCGGGGTGGTGGGGCTTCATGGGTGGTGGGTGGTGGGGGCCACACTGAGACACCAGGGAGATGTTTTGGGGGCAGATTTGCCTGTGATGGGCACATGGGATGAGGGTCTGTATTCTCTGCCCACGATCGGCACATGGGATGTGGGGGTTTCTGTATTCTTTCTGCCCGCGATCAAGCACATGGGGTGTGGGGGTTCTGTATACTTTCTGCCCGCGATCGGGCATTTCGGTCCACTGGACCACCAGGGATGTGAATGGGAGGAGGGGAGCCACATTGATGCCCGCGATCGGGCTGGGGGGCACAGGGACTGGGTTGGGGGCCAGCCACAGGTGGCAGCTGCTGTGTTGCGCCCTGCAATGCAGCAGCTCACCTGTGGGTGGCCCTCAACTTAAGCCTTTTTTGGCTCAAAGTTGTGCAGGCGCAGGTTGGGGTTGTGCTCAGAGACACTCTGCACAGCCCGACTGAATATCGGGCTGTGCAGTTTATCATGGTTACTCCCCTCCTGTTGAGCATGCATTCATTTGCATTACGCTGTTGCTCAGCCTGTTTTCAGTTAGCAACTGCCTCCTGCTGAATATCACAGAATGGCTAATGTAGGACTTGACATGCTGCACAACCCTGTTAAGACATGGCGCAACCCTTTTGAATATCTGGCCCTATGGTTTTTAAAGAGGTTGCGGCCAGTGGGGAAGGTTAGCATTCAGGAAATATAAGGAAACAAAGAGGGAGCAGGACAGAGAACTGTACCAATTAAAGCAGAAGGAAGCAGGGCAGGTAGTCAGAATAGCAAAGGCCCAAACTGAGGAAAAGATATCCAACTCAGTTAAGAAGGGGAATAAAACATTTTATAGGTACATTAAGGAGCGAAGAAAGACCAAGGGAGGGATTGTGAGGCTTAGCAAAGGGAAAGGGGGGTAGACGGAGGGTGACAGAAAAAAAGCAGGGACACTGAATTAATACTTCGACTTAATATTCACAAAAGAAAAGGAGGGGGAGGTACCTAAACCAAACAATAGAATCACTCTGGATAGGGGGGTCGATAACAGTCCATTCACAGAAGAAAGGGTCCTGAAAGAACTCCTAAAACTGAAGGTGGATGAGGCAATGGAACCTGAAGGGATTAATTCCAGAATTCTAAAATAACTAAGGGGAGAACTATTGACACCACTGACTGCCCTTTTTAACAAATCATGGGAGGATGGTGTGGTACCAGAGGACTGAAGGAGGGCAGATGTGATTCCCCTTCACAAAAGTGGGAGCAAAACTGAGGCAGGAAACTACAGACCTGTTAGTTTAACCTCAGTGATAGGGAAAATGATGGAAACACTTCAGAAGAAAAGAATTGTTGAATACCTAATAATAATAATAATAATAATAATAATAACAATAATAATACTTTATTTGTAATATGCCTTTTATAAAACCTAGGCACCTAACAATCGGTTAAAGCAACACATAAAACAATAAATACAGACTCTTATGAATGCTTACAAAATACAGAAAAAACAAAGTAAAATCATACAGGATATGCTTGAACCCAAAAATGTGTTTTAAGGGCCTGCTTAAATCCTTCCACAGTCATGCACTCCTGTAACTGATGGGGTAAAGAATTCCAAAGGGCTGGGGCAGCATACATAAATGCCTGGACCCCACAAGATTTTAAAGAAACCCTTGGAATCTCTAGCAACCTCTCGTTAGCTGAATGGAGCGATGGCCCAAGACAGTAAGGAACCAGAAACTCTTTCAGGTAGTCCAGACCCTGTTCATGTAGGGCTTTATAAGTCAGAAGTCTGACTTTAAAGGTGATCCGCCATTGCACCAGCAGCCAATGCCATTTGCGCAGCCCCAAAGAGACGTGACAAGACAAGGGAGTCCCCATCAATAACTGGGCTGTGGCATTCTGCACCGGCTGCAGGTGGCAGATATCCACCCCAGTGGCAGTAATCAAGGTGCGAGGACATAAAGGTGTGGACCAGCATACAGAGGTCACTACATGGAACATGGTGCTTAACCCTGGAGATGTTCCTCAAGAGGATTTGACGATTGCCTACACCTGCGATCGCAGTGTCAGTCCTTTGTCAAAAATCACCCCAGGTTTTGCACCCATTCAGAGGGAGGGAGTGGTAAACCCCCAAGGAAAAGTCCTGATTGTGAACCTGCCCCCAACCCCTCTGTCTGGCACCCCGAGTCCATGACCAACACCTCAGCCTTTTCCGAGTTCAACTTCAACCAGCTCAAATTCATCCAATCCTGGATTTCAGTGAGGCAGTTGTTAAATACCAAGACAGCTCTATCCTGATCAGGTGCAAAATAAAGGTAGAGCTGGGTACCATCAGCATAGCAGTGTAACCTCAGCCCATACCTTTTAACAAAGTCTCCGAGGGGTAGCATGTACACTGCAAACAACATGGGGGACAACACCGAACCCTGAGGAACCCCACATGACAGAGAAACTGGGTCAGAGGAAGGAATCCTCGACACCACCCTCTGAGTTCTGCCAGTGAGGAAAGATGTAACCCACCTGAGAACTGTACCTGACAGGCCACAGATGAACTTCAGGTGACCAAGAAGAACCCCATGGTCAACAATGTCAAATGCTGATGAGAGGTCTAGAAGAACCAAGATGAAGAGGTGTTTCTGATCCCTTGCCATCAGGAGATCATTTAGCACCTGAACAAGTGCCATCTCGGTACTGTGCCTCTTTCGAAAACTGGATTGTAGAGGTTCATAGTTGTCATGGATGGTCAAATTTTTCTCCATTGTAGGGCCACTACTTTCTCAATCACCTTCTCTTGAAAAGGGAAGGTTAGAGACTGGTCTGTAGTTAGCAGTGCAGTCTGGGTCCAAAGAAACTTTATTCAGGAGGGGTGTCACCACCGCTTCATTCAGACAGCTAGGAAACTCACCTGTCTCCAAGGAGCACCAGACTATCCATGCTAGGACTGGGCCAATGATGCCACTACAACCCATAATCAGGGTTGTTGGTCCCAGATCCAAACTACAGCACATAGGACACATACCTGGACAATCCGCACGATCTCCATGAACTACGGCCAGTTGAAGGTA
Organism: Neoceratodus forsteri; assembly: GCA_016271365.2. Classification (NCBI taxonomy): domain Eukaryota; kingdom Metazoa; phylum Chordata; order Ceratodontiformes; family Ceratodontidae; genus Neoceratodus; species Neoceratodus forsteri. The sequence continues at coordinate 51,594,146 of CM028137.1, forward strand.
CTCTAGGAAAACTGAGGAACAGAGACTGAGCGCTGATACAAAGCATCTCCCAACAGAGTATGCCGGTTGGAGCTTCACCCTGATGTCAGCCACCTTAGCTGTAAAGAATCGAGCAAGCTCATCACACTCCACTTGGGAAAAGGCTTTTCAAATCTGTAGGCAGGCTGGGTTGCACAGTCTGTCCTCAGTTTGAAAGACCTGAGTTGGTCAGTTCTGAGCAGCCACAATCTTCCTAGACAGGAACTCTGCCCTCTTACTGGTGATTGCAGATTGATAGACTTGATAATGTTCCATCAATCTGAGGTGGTTGGCATCCAGGGTGAATTTCCACCAGCAATGTTCTAACCTTTGTCCTAATCACTGCATCACCCTTAGGGTCCCATCAAACCAAGGGGACTGAGGGCAAAGGGAGAGAGGATGAACTCAGACAGGAGCAATGACATCCAAAGCCACAGAAATTACCTTATTTTAAGCCACTACTAAAGCCTCTGGGTTACTGCTTGCCTCTTGAAGAGCTGATAGGTCAAGCACTGCCACCAGGCCTTCAAAGCTTACATCTTGTAAAGCGTGGTACCTGACCATCTCCACAGAGGTAGACCTACAAAGGGGGGCATAAAAACTGAACACCATGGTGCAATGATCAGACCATCAAACAGGTTCCACCAGCACATTGAAGGCTTCGATCCCCAGGGGGTCCAGTGTGGCATAGGACCCAAGCCAGCATGGATTCACAGTGGGAAGGTCATGTCAGATGAATCTAATCAATTTTTTTGAGTGGGTGATCCAAGTAGTAGACCAGGGAGGGGATGTGGACATAGCCTACCTGAACTTTAGCAAGGCATTTGACAATGTCCCTCACAAATGATTAATAAACAAGTTAGCCAGCCTGGGAATGGGCCCCATCGTTGTAGCCTGGATAAAACATTGGCTGGACAACAGGATGCAGAGATTAATAACAAATGGAGCCAACTCCAAAGAAAGGGAGGTTACTAGTGGGGTATTACAGGGTTCACTACAGGAACCAATCCTCTTTAATATCTTTATAGGTGACAATGGAGAGGGACTGGAAGGGAACGTATGCCTCTTTACAGATGACACAAGGATTTGCAACAGGGTTGATACACAAGGGGGGGATGGAAAGGATGAGAAGGGGCTTGGAAAGGTTGGAGGAATGGTCAGAACTATGGCAGCTTATATTCAATGCAAAGAAGTGGAAAGTAATGCCCCAGGGAAACAAAAGCCCAGGGGAAGAGTACACAATGTGGGGGAGGTACTAATAACAACAAAAATGAAAAGGGATCTGTGGATAATAATAGCAGATGACCTAATGGTAGACAAGCAATGTTGGAGGGTTGGGAGGATACTAGGATGCATAGGGAGTGGCATCAGCAGTAGAAAACTGGAAGTTGTTATCCCTCTTTATAGACAATTGATGAGATCCCATCTAGAATACTGCATACAGTTTTGAAAACCCCATCTCCACAAGGACATAAACAGGATGGAGGCAGTCTAGAGGAGAGTAAATAAAATCTTGCAGGGTCTGGACGAGAAGCCATACAAAGAGAGACTAAAGGAGCTTAATGTTTACCCTCGAGGAAAGGAGGGAGAGAGGGGACATGATAGAAACATTTAAGTACCTCAAGGGAGTCAACAAAGTCCAAGAGGGTAGCATATTTCAGAAAAAGAGATGTACAAGAATTGATGGGCACAATTTGAAGAAAGAGGAGGGATGTCTCAGGGGCAATGTGAGGAAGTATTTTTTCATGGCAAGGGTGGTGGATGCATGGAACGGCCTTCCTGAAGAAATTGTGGGGTCAGAAACAGTAGGGGAATTCAAGAATGCATGGGACAAACATAAGGCAGTTATAGTGGAGGGTAGGAGGAAGCAGGCAGTTTGTTAACTAGGATTTGCAGCGTATCCAGTACATAGGGAAATAGACAGACTGGGTCGGTCAAGCAGTCCTTTTCTGCCATCAAAGTTTACATTTATGGCTGGACCAGTGGCACTGAGGGTTGAGGTGCTGGGTGCCACATCTCACACCATGCTGGCGACCCAGGTTCAGAAACAAGCCCGGGCTGTCAGGGGTCGGCAGAAGAAGGATAGGATAGAGCATCCGGAGGACCGCTCTCGTATACCAGGGAGGGTTGAGGGTTCCCACCGCTCTGCAGCAGCCCCCATTAATGATTAGGGGCGCTACCAGAGCTGGCGCCATTGTGGGTGGAGTGCGGCGAACGTCTGCATATTGCTCCTCAGACATCATTACATGTCCGCACTCCAAGGGCTAAGGAGGAAAATGGCTAGGCGTGATCATGCAGCTTGATGGCCATGCTCTGACCTGACTGGAGGACTGTTGTGGAAACGCATTAAGGGGGTCCGGGCCCAGCCTGGCTCGGAGCGGCATGGGAAGGCCCTCCGGCAGGTCAGTGTGCAGCCGCACCAGATCCCCAATCATGCGAGAGAGCCTGCTGCTCTCCAGGCAGACAGAGCCAGCAGCTGGATGCCTCCACCAGTTATACCACAGTAGGGTGTAAAATACAAATAAGATAAAAAAAAGTCCATGTTTCTATTGGGATGCTGAGGGGCAATATATTTTTTATATGGGAGGCTTGATTGTAAAAAAATTTTATTGAGCTAAGTTTATTGTCCCACGTTGGATTCTCCATCCTTTTTTTTTGCACTTATTGATATTGTTGGCACTCTACAGTCATGTCCCTATGGTAACTGGGGGGGATTGGAATTTGGTCCAGCAAGCCAACCTAGACAAATCTACTATTGTTAGGAAAGGCCTTTTTCCTGCACAATGTTGCATTAGGGAATTTATGGATTTCTTAGGCCTTATAGATCCGTTGCACATACTGCATCCCTTTGACCATGCTTATACTTTCTACTCTTCTTGCCGCAAATCTTTTTCTCATATTGATTATTTTTTGCTTAGTCAAGGGCAAAGTTCTGGAGTGGTCCACTGTGACATTCATGAAATGATCATCTCTGATCATGAGCTGTTTTGTTTAGTGTTTAGGTTTCGGTGGAACACTGACTGGGATTTTGTGTAGTGCATGAATGTCCAATTACTGCAAGATCCTCATGCAGTTAACACACTGCACTGATTTATAGGCATTTTTTTAACCTAATTACACCTCTGAGGTTCCACTCAGTTTACTGTGGAGGCCATCAAAGCTGCAATGCGAGGTGAATGCATTTGTCTTGCCACTAAGAGGGTAAGAGAATCTTCATAAACAATTGCAAAATCTTCTGATCCAGGTTACATAAAATAAGAAAATGTGTAATTCTAGCATCAAACACTATATACTGGAGTGTGCCACTAGGGACGCTAAATAAGATGGCAGCTTAAAGATCAGCTCCATAACCCAGAGGGAAATATCCTTTAAAATCCTTTTTCTACCAGCTGGTATTATATCCTCACTCTACTGTAACTTGTAGGGTAATACTCAAGCTACGCTAATTGAGCTTCATTGATACAAAAAGCCTTCATTTGCTGTGTGGAAATCACTATTTTACTGAAGAGCCTCCTGGACGAGGTAGGTCTGAAAACATGGCTGAAGGCCACTTGCCACAAACCAGGGAGCAACCGTCAGTTGAGGCTATGTTCAGCCAACTTATGGCACAGATGGCACAAGTCACTGTGGCAATTAATCGAAACACCCAGGTGGTTCAAAATTTAGAAGCCAGGATGCTGCATACCAAACAGTGGGTCTTGGCGATGGAAGGGCATGTTCAGGACTTAAGGGCAGAATTAAGAGATCAACAATGGACCATACAGATGCTTCGCAGTAAGACGGATGACCTCGAGAATCGAGGTCACCATAATAATCTTCACTTCCTGGGCTTCCCTGAGCATGTAGAAGGCAAAGATACTGAGGGATTTCTACAATTAGCCATTGCTGAAATGCTGCAGTTAGACCCACTGATACCACTCCAGGTAGAACGCGCACACCACATGTTAGCCCCCATGTCTCAGGACCAGGACAGACCATGACCTATCATAGCTAGATTTATTGATTTTAGGGGCAAAGAGAAGATCCTAACTAGAGCTCATGAGTTACAGCATGTAGTGGGGAGATTGAATAGGATCCACATCTTTCAGGACTTCTCTAAGGATCTGTCAGACAAACGCAGAGCATACTCTGAAGCAAGGCATCAAATGCACAGTATTGGACTGTCCTTCTCATTGTGTTAGCCAGCCATGATGCGGGTTATGCATAATGGGGTCCCAAACAGTTTTGAATCTCCTGATGCACTCATGGATTTTTTACTGCGCAACTGGCCACAAGAATTCACCACCACTGCCCTGGGAGCCCCTTCAGCAAAAACTGCTACCAACGGGTTGGATTGCCACTCCTCTCCATCAGCGAGCAGGTCTGCAGTTTGGTAAGACCTCAGGAAGCAACACTGGGAACTCTTCCCAAAAGCACACCAAAAGAGGCAAACCTCAAAGAAACATGGCAGCCGGGAGTATCCTTCAGAGAGAGGGCAAGACAATACAGATAAGGCCACAAGCATGGACACTGTTGCTCCAGATCTGCTACAGGCCTAGCATACCACTAATAGATATGAAGTTTTACGCCCCAGCTCTCTGGATCAACACCCAGGCATTGTGGATTTGACTGTGGAAGGCAGGCCTGCTCCTATGTTGCAGCCCAGTTACCTGTCCCCATCAGCAACTCCTCACCAGCCGCTGAACGGAGCTACAGATAGCGGAGGGCAGCATCCACCAAAGGCTACGAGGGAGACCTCCTCTACTAGCGGAGATCTCATCTGTAGTGTGGACCATCCTGAGTGCTCTACATCTCCAGGGCAATCGATCAGAGAAAATCCACCTACGTAGTCAGAAAAGTAGTCATCCTGCTATTTTCTGTCTATTCCTGTTCTTTTAATCCCATGGGAAGTTGTAGGTATGGGTCAAGTTTGGGGTGTCTAAATTGATCATCAGTGGACAATCTCCTTGGCTGACACATATGCTACCCTTTCTCCATGTTACCCATGTAAGGGAACTTTCAATCCCCTTTTCACCCCAATCTTGACCCCTGACTTGCACTGCCATATGGCAGAGAAGATGCCCCACTCCTATACCAGGAGGTATTCAACGAGGCCTACCAACAAGCTCTCAGTGGACGTCCTGATCAAAGGTCCAGACACGTCTAGATGGCAAAAAAGGCCTTTTTTGTACCATCTAATTAAACAGCAGAACTTCTGTGGGTTCCACCTCGCTTACTTGTGTGTGGGGGGTGAGGTCAGCTGGGAAGCTGTGTCATATAATATGAAAGTATTTGTCGGCATGCATAAACTGTTGTGCTGAATGGGTAGCCAGGATGTGTTTTACATGAGGCCCTAAGTGGTGAATGGCACAGGCCTGTGCCCCTCTGGTATGTTTTTTTATTATTAATTTTTTCTATCAAGGGGAGATCTCCCAGCCCCCGCATTGGGTGGCTTACAGTACTCTCTTCATAGGTGTGATAAGCCTGACCTCACCAGGATTTTTGTTGTGAGACCATGTTGGCACACATCAGCAATAAACCACGCTTGCCAAAATAGTGGGCAGTTCTCCCTCACTTTCTTTCCTGCAAACCCCCACCTCATTAGAAGCATTGTGTAGTCCCACTTTAACTACCCCAGCTTCTGAACTACACCACTGGAGCAGCTCTCTCAACCCTCTGGGGTTGCAATGAGCAACGTGGTCCATCCTTCTTATTGGGTTGCTCAATTCTCCCCAGAGGAACCTCCCCCCTGCACTCACTGTAGTGCTAAGGAAGGATGGATACCAGTGGATAATGCCCTGGGAAGTGGGGCTGGCCTACAGCAGTGCTCTGCAGCCAAAGAGATGCCTCTGTATCCCCAAACTGCACGGTACACTGTGCATAATGTATATAGTTTGTTAATGTGTTTATGTATGTTGTTTCACAAGAGACACACACAGATGTTTTGTTATTTGTTAGTATAAGGTCATCTGGTAGGGGCAGGGTATATGGGCTTTACCCACTCTCTCCATATCTGATGGCGCTATATAGAAATTTGCCTCTTCTTTTTGGGCTGCCCTCGCCCCCTATCTGCTGGTTGTTCTTGATATATCTCTTAATTAAATATTTGCTCCCTATTACTAACAGGTGATACCACTTGTCTGACATGGAACATCAGAGGGCTTAACACCCCAAACAAGAGGAAGCAAGTTTTGGGCCACCTTAAGAGACAGGGAGCGAGGGTCACCTTCCTGCAGGAGACCAAACTTACTGGGGGGGCTTCCTGAGAGACTGAAGAGGGAGTGGGTAGGTCAGGTCATTCATGCCTCGGCCTCCTCTAGAAAGAGAGGAGTGGTGATTCTGCTTCACAAAGAACTACAATGGAAATTGCAGAGACAAGTGAGAGACCCTGAGGGCAGACGGGTGGTGGTACTCATGGATACTAGAGAGGGCCCTCTGATCCTGGGTAACGTATACGCTCCGAACGAGGACTCACCCTCCTTCTTTCACAAGTTGGCCCAGGTGCTGGGATCTATAGCTCTGGAAGACACCCCATTTTATTAGGGGGCAATTTCAATTTTACTTTGGACCCTTTCCTGGATAGATCCCCTTCCAATACTAGGCCCCACTCCAGGGCTGTAATGGCAGTGGCTCAATTCAACAAGATTTGGCCCTTACGGACATCTGGAGAATATTTCACCCCTCCCAGCAGGACTACACCTTTCATTTCTCAGTACATAATTTTCTTAGTAGAATAGACTTCTGGCTCACCACTCCTACTATTACTAGTAACACTGTTAATACCCTTATCCGTCCCTTAGTTGTCTCGGATCTGCCCCTGTGCATCTTGCCTTCACATGGGGGCCCCTCTTCCTAGGTCAAAAGCATGGAGGCTGGACCCATTGCTACTTCATGACCCAGACTTTTCCCCTTGGCTTCAAAAGGAAGCAACAGAATTTTTTTCGGCATAACCTCATAGCAGATACCACTGCGGGTGCCACATGGGAGGCATTCAAAGCTACTCTAAGAGAGGCAATCATAAGGTATGCAAGCTGGCGCCGAAAGAGGCGGGAACAACATTTGAGGGGGCTTGAACGACAACTCCGAGAAGTGGAGCTTGCTTTTAAGGCCTTTCACATCCCTTACCTTAAGTCAGAGGCAGGTCACAAGGTCACCTCTCTGAAGATGCAAGAGAATGAGCTGGTCTCTAGAAAGGAAGCGATTTCAATCATTAGACTAAAGCATAAATATTGGGAAGTGGAGAAAAGGGGGGTAAGCTGCCGGCATACCGTCTCAAAAAGCAGCAAGCCGAAAGGCATATAGCGGCTTTAGAGGATGCAGGGGGTAGGACCCAGACCTTGGCGCTAGGTATTAATCAAATAATGATGGATTTTTACTCCTCGTTATATAAATCCTCCAGAGCCCCAGACCCCCAGGGGGTCCACCCATTTCTGGTGTCCCTACATCTCCCCAAAATCTTGGAAGCCCAAGCTAATGCCCTAGACACCCCGATCTCAACCCATGAGGTGGCAGACACCATCCTCTCCCTTAAAAAGGGAAAGGCCCCAGGAGAGGACGGTTTCCCTATTGAAGTTGGAAGCTGTTGCATCCCATAATCTTTCTGGTATTGCAATAAGTATTTACTGAGCCATTGTAAACAGGGTCTCTCTCTTCATCCCTTAGGGAGGCAACTATTACTATCCTACCAAAAAAAGGTAAAGACCCTCTTAAAGCGTCCAGCTACCACCCTATTTCACTACTGAATATGGATAGCAAGGTGCTAGCTAAGATACTAGCTAATAGACTTAATCCTCTCCTTCTCAGTTTGATCCACCCATCCCAAGTAAGCTTTGTTAAGGGCCGCTTTATCGTGGACCATATTAGATCATTGGTAAATTCAATCCATAAGGCCCAAACATTATCTTCCCCCGCTGCTGCCATTGCAATAGATTTCTAAAAGACCTTTGATTCCCTGGAGTATGACTATGTCTAACAAGTACTTTACACTATGGGCTTGGGGGTGAGGTTTTGGACCTGGATTGGGGCAATATATTCATCCCCAGCTGCACTGATACTCACCAATAAAATGCTGTCTCTCCCATTCATACTGGGTAGGGGTGCCCGTCAGGGATGCCCACTTTCCCCACTACCTTTTGTATTGGCAGTAGAACCCCTGGCAGCTGCTATTAGGCAAAATCCTCTAATTTCCAGGGTCCAGGTGGGAACAAGGGCATACTCTACTCTTATGCATGCAGATGACCTGTTGCTCCCTATAGCCAGTATCATCACCTCCCTCCCTCCCCTACTGTCCACCTTGTTAGATTTCTCTGCATTTTCAGGGTTCAAGGTTAACCAGGCCAAGAAGGAGGTCCTACCTCTAAACTCTAAGTGTACATCTCAAATGGTTACTCAGCATGGGCTCCAATGGGTCCCAAAGGGGATTATCTACTTGGGAGTTACTATCTTTCCTAATCTGCATAAAATCTGGGACCTGAATATGAAACCACTTTTTGAGTCCATTCGTACAGAACTGGACAGATGGAAATCTCTTTGACTGTCACTTGTAGGTAAAATATCTGCAATTAAAATGGTCACAGCACCAAAAATTATATATCTTCTCTACCACATTCCTTTGAAAATACCTCATTATTGGTTTACTAAGTCAGACTCCCTGCTGGGATCCTTTTTGTGGGAGGGTAAGAAACCTAGGTACAATAGAAATAAGCTCAGAGTTCATTGGTCGGAAGGGGGCTGGTGTCTTCCATGATTATAGGGGTATAAATGGGCCTGTCAGCTGGCTCAGACATTAGAACGGTTCCTTTTCCCTGAACACAATGCTCCCCAGTGGCTGGATATGGATAGACAGAGAGGTATGTCAGCGTACTCACTTTGTACTATTGTTATTTAACCATCCCCCAAGGGGCACTTGCTCTCATCCTACTATAGGTCCCTCTCTGGACTATTGGGCCAAGGTGCATAAGAACTTGGGTGCCTTCCCATCTCCCCTAAGACTTACCCCCCCATGGGGCAATAATGAGATTACCATCAATAAACAACCAATTGCATGGCCCTCATGGGAACATGGTGGTATCTCATTGCTTCGAGATATGCTAATTCCTGGTACAGATACCCTTAATTCCTTTGAGGGCCAGAGGAACTCTTATGGGATCTCTCCCAAGGACTTCTGGTGATTCCTTCAAATAAGAAGCACCATCCTTACATACAGGCATAAGCAGCACCAAGATCAACAAATCTCCCAGGTAGAGTCATGGCTGGCCCTAGAAAGAAGACAGTCAAGCCAGGTATATGCGGCCATTTGGAGCACCATCCCATCCCAAGCAGAGGAATCCAAGCATAAATGGGAGAAAGCACTGCATGCCCCTATTACGAACCTGGAGTGGAAGTCTTATCTAAAACTAGCTCATGGGGCATATCCTGACACCATTAGTCAATTAATACAGAACAAGTTAATTCACTCCTGGTACAGGACTCCTGTAGTCCTCGCCAAGGCAAAAACTGACTCAGTCTGACCTATGTTGGAGGTGTCAGGAACTCCCAGGTGACCTGTTCCATATACTTTGGTCCTGCAGGCTGATCCAGCCCCTATGGCAGACTACCTGTTAGATGCATCCAAAATACTTAGGAGGCCTGTGCCTCAGTCCTCCAAGTTGCTGTTATTAGGACTCCGGACTCCGGCCCCTCACCTTCATCTCTTTGAGTTGAAACTACTTCTGACACTCAGAATGCAGGATGAAAGACTCCTACTGTGTAAATGGTGGTCCCAGATAATCCCCTCACTGGAGGAGGTACTTACCTCCATGGCTCAAGTTGTCAACTGGGCCAGAATATCACATGCTGTGACCAATACCCTCTTTATATATACTGCCCTCTGGAATCCCTTCTTTCTGTTTGTGAAACCTAGGGAGAGAATCGGCTGAATAGGCACAACCATGCTACTCTAATGGTCTCCTCTCATGGCACATTTAGGGGCAAGTGCTGGAGAGATTGTTACTGAGTTATGGGGACCCTGCTCTACAGATGACATGGTATAATATCAGTAAAGGATAGTATCTTCTCTGACAATGAAGACCTGTTTGATTTGTGTGTGATCTCTTGTATTTTGTAGGCATAAAGTAGAGGACAGTGGCCCTTGACCTCTCATAATTTCTGATGCTTTGTCAAATACTGCAGAAACTAGCAGGATGGGGCCAGGTAAGACATGTTTGTGTGAGTTAGCCATAATGCAATACACAAACTGCTAATACTTTCAAAGTTAATCTCCAGCTGGATAGGTGTTGTACATCCAGGCACAGAGTATTATCCTACTGCTTAGCTGGCTAGTATATTCAGTTCGTTACTATTTGGCCAGCATGTTCCGTTCTCTGCTTCTACAGACATATGTAACAGTCTGTAAGATCTTTGCAATGTATCCAACTGTTTTAATGTTTGTATCATCTTAATAAGTCAAATCAATAAAACTTATTAACCACAAAAAAAAACACTATGTACTGTACACGTTTGTTATGGCCAAATTTGCATTTTGAATAAAGCAATCTGGTATACCTTTCAGTCTGAAAAGAGAATTTTTGGAATCTAATGATGAAACTCATACTAGGTCCACATGTGATCAAACCTTGCTAAAAGTCCCATTTAAGCATACACTTAGTGAGCAGTGCACCTTTCCATATGTTGCACCTACTACTCAGAACGATATTCTGTTAAAAGTCAGAAATATATAAAGTTATGATTTATTTACCAAAACTTTAAAATCACATTTAAGGAACCTGTCTATGTATAACTGTTTCTAAGAATTTTTTTTTATATTAAGATGTGGAATTCATTTTCCTATTTATATGCTGTATTGTTTGTACAATATGGCCCAGATATTCAAACTGCACCCAAAAAGTGCGCAATAGCAGGAGCAAGTGCAAATCCATTATGCCCATGTGCAAGAGGCGTGATATTCAAAAACTCAGCCAGCCAAGATGCGCCTACAGCCAATGACTGAATGTCGCACCACCTGTGCCATAGCGCAACTAGGGAGGGGAAGCTGAGCATATCTGATGCGCCATAGCGCAATGAGGAATGTGCAGCTGAGCAGTCCAGAGGTGCCATAGCGCAACCAGGGATGTCTCCCAGCAGCAGGGCAGCAATGCAACTGCACAACCAGGGATGTAGGGGCCCACCACCCGTGCCACAGATGGGCAGAGGAACACACAGCAGAACAGATGTCGTCCCCCCACACCCCATGCACTGCACAACTGGGGGAGGGCTGGAATAACCACTGGCCCATGGAGACAAGCAACCAATCCACAACTGGGCCATGGTGCCCCATCACACCCCCTGGCAAACTGTGACCGGCACACAAGGAGGGCTGACCACCCCGTGCCACACCATCCCCCAAATGCAGAACACACCCTGCACCGTGACCCCCAGACACCCTGCCCAGGAGCAATGTCCACCACTGCAAGATACCCCATACATGCCACCACCCCCACTGTGACAATGCAACCCTGTGCACCACAGAACCAAGCAAGGCGGCCCCACCACTAGCACCCATCAGCGGATGGCAACACACAGTGATGCAACAACGGCATACACAGTGCCACCATGCACAGCCCCCCCGAGGAACAGCTGAGAGACCAACCATGCGTCTGCACACAAGGTATCCCACATGTGACAGGGCATGCCCCAGACCCCAACACCAGTGGTACAGCACCTTGCACACCCTCCCAAGGAAACATTCCTACCCAGAAATGACCACAACAGCCAGTGCAGACACCCACAGTGGTGCGTGGAAGCATGCACCACACTGGATGCAACACAGTGCATGGACAAACACCCACTCATACCCAAGGGCACACCAACACAGGGACACAGTAGCGGGACAACCAAGCCCCCAGCATGGGCCCATGGAAACCGTGTACACACGGCCAGCAGTCCTCCATGGCACAGGAGTGACAGCCACCCTGTGCAGGCACTGTGGACCTGTATGTAACCATCATTTGCCCAGAGCACAAGTCACAGACAGTGGTGCACATCCCCTGCATCACACACAAGCCACAGCATGGAGATGAGACAACAACCACAGATGCCACAGTGTCACCCGAGGCAGACATGCACCACACCAGTGACAGGAGGCAACCCAGCATTGTGACAGGTACAGTGGCTGCCCTGCATGGACAGCCACCACTGACATGCCAGCAGACCATGCAGGTCACAGACATTCAAGGGTGTCAGCTGCACAGGCCATGGACGGGCTGACAGGTGCGCCATGGACACAGAGCATGCACCATGGACCACTGCACACAGTCATCCAGTGCACAGGGAACAACACACACACCACAGACACTGACTGATAGCTATTCCCACACCATAGTCACCTCCTCACAGACACACACACACACACACATACCCATGACAGCACCACCCCTGACGCCATGCACACCACTGCAGCTGAGCACCTATAGCCCACTGCAAATCACTGACCACCACAGTATTCATATCAAAAGATTTGTAATCAAAAATATAAAAAAAAACTATTTACAACTATGTACAAATGTGTGGGGGGAGGGTCACAAACAAGGTGGGGGTGGGTAAGGGGCAGGGTTGAACAAATGGCACAGGAAAGGAGGGGTGTGAGGGTGGGTCCAGGGGGTTAGGGGAAATCAGGGGCATATGGATGTTCAGTGGGAGCCCTTCTCCCTGCTCCGGCTGCTCCTTCTCCCGTGTCTCCTCCGGACCCCCAGACGCTCAACCCTTTGCAGGATGTCCAATGATGCCCTCACCACATTTAGTATCTCCTGCAGTGCCTCCCAGATAGCCTGAAGCTAGCGGACACCTAGGACAAGGGAGCACAGCCAATAGGTGTGAATGCACAGCCCCATGCAGCCCACCCACTGTGCATGGCATACGGCCATGGGACATGCCTCTGTGATAGTGTGTGACCACCCAAAGTGATTATGTCCACAAGACCTGCCCACCCAAGTGCATACAGCCATGCAGACTGCTGCACACACCCACTGGCTAAGTCCTGCACAGCACCACCATGGCTGTTTAGTGACATGGCTATGCGGTGCGAAGGCAGTGGCACAGACATGTACTCGGTGCATGCATGGACCACCATTGATGAACTCCCAGACATGCAGTGCCAGCGGACAGTGCTGACTGTAACAAGTTGCGTGCATGGCAGTGGTGTCAATGGATGGTGGCCATGCCCTGCTGCCCACCCTGTTACACAGCATGCAATAGTAATCCTGGCGGTATGGCACTCACCATCATCAGGCCGGTCCCTCTGGCGCTGTGGACCTTCGCCCCTCCTAATGGTCCTGTCTTCCTGCTGGCACCTGTGCTCCCTGGCCAGCCGTCTCTCTTCTGGCCCTGTGGTGCAAACATGGAGAAAGGAACATCAGTTCAATCCTGTAGCAAAGTCCCCCTGCACCCATGTGTGTGCAATCCCACTCAGCCAGATCCACCCACCCCACACCCTGATAACACCACCACAGCCAACACTGGATGGTCTCTCCCCCATGTTCCAGACACATGCAACCGTGATACCCATATGGAAAATAAAAGTGTGTGGATGTCACACCTACCTGGCCGTGGCACCGTGCCCCTCCTGGCACGTGCCCACAGGCAGGTAAGCAGGTCCGGTTCCCTCCACCTCAGGTCCCCATACCTGTGGTGGCACTGCTCCACCATCTGACCCCTTCATGTGGCCTCCTCCAGGGCGTCGGCCACCTCCTGCCACACCTGGCTCCTGGACCTGTCCAGGGGTGCATCCCCAAACAGTAGGCCATAAAGTGGCTCAACAATGGCAACCAGGTTTGCCAGTTCGATTTGGCTCCACTGGGCAGCTCTCCTCCGCACCATCTCACTTACTCAGTAGGTTCAAAATGGCACTCTGCAGTGCAGTTTTACCACGTGCAGATGCTGTGCGGTACAACGCTGCCATTCCCTATCGCGCTGTCACCGAACAGCACGATAGTGGTGCACCCATGCCTGACGCATGGTGCCTAGGGGGCAATGGTCAGGCACAGGGTCAAGTGTCTCTGGCGCATGGACAGGCACAGCGCCATTGGAACCCAATGCATGTACCGCAATTGGGTGCCTGTGTGCTACCTCCAGAGGCGGCCTACTGCACTGTTGCCCCAGTGCACCTATGATCCCCCAGAGCCACAGCGCCATATAGGTGAACATCGCTGTAGTGCCACTAGCACAATGGTGACCGTGCCCTGCATTGCCTCCTGCACACAGCACATCAGCAGCGTGGCAGGTGCCTGCATCAGCAACCCGGGCATGTGCAGTGAGGTGTGTACTGCGCATGTCACAGAACTGTGCCCTTGCTCAGCACATTCAACACAACTGAGCAAAGCACAACAGTGCAATATTCAGCCGTCATATGCAAATCAGCTAATCAGCCATTCAATGGCACAGCACTGCAATTTGCATCCACTTAAAGTTGCTCCTCACCTCATTTGCATGGATTGCGCTATAAAAGTGTGACATTGGGCTGCACTGGCCATAGTCAGTTACTGCAGTCTATTGGTGAGTTGCATGCTGTTTGGGAGTGTGGACTGTGGATTTTGGGACATGCATGGGACTGCACAGTGACAGGTAACAACTTTCATTCTCACAGGCTAAATCATGACCAAGCGAGCTGTGGGTGAGGAGGAACAGAGTGGTGGGATGAGGAGGAGGAGGCCTAATTTCACCAAGGCCGAGATGGATGCCCTGCTTGATGCCTATCTCGATCAGGAGCCACTTCTCAGCAGACGGCAGGGAACATCACAGACCCGTGCTGCTGCATGGGAGGATGTGGTGTGTGCAGTGATCCTGCATGGCAGCCACCAGTGCTCCATGCAGGAGTGCAAGAAGAAGATGGGCACAGACAGGAGAAAGATAAAGGAGAAGGTGGCTGCCATCAGGGCAGCACAATCTGCGACAGGTGGGGGACAGCCAGAGGTGCTACGCCTGACCCCACAGGAGGAGAGGGTTGCCGGCAGCATGCAGCGTTGTGCCATTGAGGGTGTTCCTGGTGGTGGCTTCCAGACGGGTGGTAACCTGTCACTGCATGGTAGGTCATGGTCTGTCTATTGGGGGGCAGGGTAGGTCACATGCAGTAACGCAACTTTGTTCTCCCTTACAGATCCTGAGCATCTGCATGGGTCAGCAGTGGTGGGCCTGTCCACTGAGGCCAGTCAGATGGAGATGGAGGAGGGCCCATCCACCTCCACAGGTGTACGTGGCTCAGTACGACAGTGGGCCCACCTGGCTGTCCACACTGATGTTGTTGGAACAGGTGTGGAGGAGGCCCTGCCCGTGTCCCAGCGTGCCAGCGTCCATGGATGCCAGCATGCTGTGACTCAGGCTGGTGCCGCATCTGTCACCGATGATGGTGTCGCTAATGCCATGGGCAGTGACACGTGTGTGCCATGGGATGGCCATACAGCAGGTAACATCGCAGCCATGGCTGTGGGTGGTGCCGCCGTGGAGGCCTGCATGTCATCACAGTCCCAGCCTGTGCCTGTCAGCACCAGTGGGGCAGCACTGGTGTGTGTACAGGACAGTGGGACTGTTGCAGCCACTGCGGTGGCACCAGTGAGTCCTGGGGAGTGGCAGCCAGAGGGGCAGCATCAGCAGTAGGCCAATGGGCTTGGAGGTACAGTGTCAGGGGGTGGCACTGGTGCACAGCCTGTGGACATGCCCAGACCTGGTCCTGGTGTGCAGTGCCCACCCTCAAGGGGTGCTGGGCATCAGGGCCATGCACACCCTGAGGGACAGGATGCCGAGGAGGCAGATGACCTCTTGAATGAGCACACCCGCATACTGCAAGCATCAGTCAACCAGCAGATGCGGCTTGTGACGTCGGTGGATGCACTGTGTGCAGCTCTGGAGTGGGCAGAGGAGCTTCGCAGCAGAGACACCGCTCTGATCCTGGCAGGGATGGACATGTTGTGGGAGGATGTGATTGCTGCCATTGACAGACAGACACAGGCATTCACTGCTGTCATGCCACAATGGGCACATAGTTATTTGCCCATGCGTCACAGACACCATGCAGTGCACTGTCAACCCCCCGTTCCCGGCGTCGTGCGACAGCATCCTTGTCAACACCGGGTTCAGCTGTGGACATCCTGAGCATGCCTAGCACAGGCATGTTTGGTGTGCTGCAAACTCCTGCACGAGCACGGTCACATTCATGCAGTGGAACCCTTGGGGGACCATCGGTGCCACCCCATGAAGACAGTGGTCAGCCTGTCAGTGCTGGCAGGTCTCAGCGGGGCCGCCCACACATCCGTGGTGGCTGGGGCACTGTGGCATGTGACTGACCTGTCTCCCAATGCGGCTACTGTCTGGTGCTACCCTGTGTGCATTGTGTCATTCAGCGGGCAATGCACGGGTGGGTACCCGGCCCTGCACACGGACACACAGTCCATCTGCACACCCTCCCGGCTGCTGTCCGCAGTTGTGTGTGCATGATGATGCCTGCATTGCACTGTACACCAATGTGCAATGGTGCTCAGCATCTGACACACACACAATAACAGACAATGGGTGTGGTGGTCTGTGGACATGTGTGTGGCTAGGGGTGGCATTCTGGGTCAGTGTGTCTCCTACCCTTTGTGCATTTCTGGTGTGTTTTGTCTGTGTGTGTGTGTGTGTGTGTGTGTGTGTCCACGTGGCATGTTAGACCTCACCCATCCCTGGTTGTGTGTGTGGTTCCATGCCCGGCCAGTTCCCTTGACAGCATGCACCCCTGGTGTGTGTCCATGCGTGGTTGTGGATTGTGCTTTAGCCACTGTTGGTTGCACATGGCCCCATGACTTACCTGGGTTGGCTAAAGTGCTCCTCCGTGATGGTGTCCCGGTGCAGCTGTGCCAGCAGGAGCAGCCGGGGGTCCCGTCACCCAAGGGGGGACTGCCCAACACCATTGTCACCGGAGTCCTCATCGTCCCCATTGCTGTCCCCCTCTTCAACCTGTACAGCTATCCCACATTCGTTGGCCATGTTGTGCAGGATGCAACAGGCCAGGAATAGCTCACAGGCCTTTGAGGGGCTGTACTGTAGGGCACCACTGGAGGTGTCCAGGCAATGGAAACGTGCCTTCAACATCCTGAACTCCCACTTGATGACACTACTTGTGGTGGCATGTGCCTCATTGTAGAGTTGCTGCAATGGGGTCGCAGGCCACCGGTAAAGTGTGAGCAACCAGAGACGGAGTGGGTATCCCCTGTCACCTGTGTGTAGAGGGTGAAGGTTAGTTTGGTGATCAGCATCGCCCTGCCCTGGGCCATGTAGGCCACTACCCATGTCACCTCTGACCATGCCCCCCAGGCCCTATGATTGTCCATGTGGTTTGCATACTCACCCACTAGGTGGCCAGTGGGGATATCCCAACTCTTGAAGCTGTGGCACAGTGCCAACTGGTGCCAGATGAAGGCATCATGTGCTCACCCAGGGTGTGTGGCACAGACATTGATTATGCACCCCCTGTCATCGCACACCACCTGGCAGTTGATGCTGGCATAGCCCTTGTGATTTATATATGTGGCCCCCTCGGGGTCAGGTGGTGTGCGGATGGCCACATAGGTGCAGTCTATTGCCCCTAGCATGCCAGGCATATGTGCTACCCTGTGGAACTCCTGTATATTTGCTGTGAGCTCCGCCGGTGTGCTGGGGAAATGGATGTACTCTGCAGCATGTGGCAGCAGTGTGCTGAGGAATTGGGTGAGGTGGCGTGATGTGGCCAACTGGGTTATGCCTGTGGTTTCCCCAGTTGGTCTCTGGAAGGTACCCGTGGTGAGCAAGCACATGCAAGCTGTCACTTTCATCTCCACTGACAGAGCGTGGCTCTGTCATGTGGGTGCCTGAATCACATCACTGCACAGCTCACAGAGCCACCTCAGGATTGCCTGATTCAAGTGGTACCGGCTCATGATCTCCGTATCACTATACAGCTCGAAGCTGGTGCGGGCCCGGTACTGCCTGGTGGGGGCATGCGGCCCCGGCGGGCCCTTCCACGGCCATGCCCCCTTCTGCCCACCTTCTCACCCCCCTCATTACTGCCTCCATCTGGATGGTGGCACTGGCCATGTCCTTGGCTTGTGTTCACCCCCCAGCAGCTGTTTCTGTATTCCTCCCACTGTCCTGGCTGCTACTTCCCCTGCACTGGGAACACCTGACTGTGCTGACCTCACTTCTGTGTGGCAAGTACTTCCCCCTTCTGCACTGTGGCTCCCCACATCTTTCCCTGAGGCTGTGGGTTCCAGGTGCCCTTTCCAGGCCTGCCCTGTGTGTCCCTGCTGCCCAGTTTGTCTTGCTAGGGTTCAACCTCATGTGCCTTCCCTGTAGCATTCTTGCGCCTCTCCCTTGCTCCCTTTTATTTTGGCTTATTTCCACTATGGTGCAATTTCCACTGGCTCCCCTATTGCACATGGTGCATGTTGTTGAATATCGCACTGCACCATTTATACATAGTTCCTCACCCTTCAGTTGCCCATGCATTCATTATCATTACGCTGTTATTTTTATTTTTTTTTTTAGTTGTTTAACCAGGTATAGCACACTAAGCTGGAAGCTTTTTTACAGGAGCGACCTGTAATCATTGTGCTGTTGCTCAGCGTGATTTGAGGGGTGCAACTGCCTCCTGCTGAATATCACAGAATGACGCATTTTCGGACTTGCGCAGGTGCAACCCTATTGCGCATGGCTCAACTCTTTTGAATATCTGGCCATTTGTGTGCATTCTGTATGTAAAATATTTTTTATTGATCACAGGTCTGCCTGTAAAAGGGACTGTATCCCTGTGTGCTAACTTGTATACAAATAAAATAAAATCAAGATTAGGGCACTTGAGTCAACTTTATCTCCCATCACTCCAGAAGTTATTTGGTTATCTTTCAACTCCTCACACTCTGAATAATGCTCTTTACTGAATGAGAAGGCAGAGTTGGTCATCCTGAACACAAAACATAGATATTTGAAACAAGGTGAGCATGCAAATAAATTGCTTGCATTACATCTACGACAACAGGCAGGGTCCAAGGTGGTACTGGGGCTCTACCATCCTGGCTCCAATACATTTGTAACTCAATCCTGTAATATTGTTGGTATTTTTTGACAGTATTATGATGATTTATGATCTGCCTCCTCAGACCTATCAAGCGAGTCTACGCTTATAGAGCAATATCTGCAAAATATGTCTCTACCCCAATTATCAGAGGATTAGTGTCAACAACCATGTGGTTCTATTCTGGCAGCTGAGGTTACTGCGGCCATCTCTTCTCTTTCTATAAACTGAGCCCCAGGCCTGGATGGAATTCCTGCCAACTATTATAAAACGTTTTCTTCTGAACTCACTCCAGTATTAGTTGATATTTTCCATTTCTTATTTAAGCATGTACTTACAGTAACTGATCTCTTGTTTAATTGAGCATGTATTATTTTACTGCCCAAACCTGGGAAAGAAGAGGTTTTCACTTTCTAGTTATTGCCAAATCTCTCTTATTACTACTGACTTTAAAATTGTGGCCAAAAGTCTTGTTAGTCATCTGGAGCTGGTCTGATCAGGTCTCACTGGGCCAAAGCAGGTGGGCTTTATGAAAGGTGAACACTCCAGTGATCATACTCGGAAGATCTTTTATTTGCACTCTGCCTCTGAGGAGTCCAGGGTACCTGCTGCCTTGGTCACCCTGAATGTAAAGAAGGCATTTGATAGAGTGTCTTGGCCTTATTTGTTTGCCATGCTTAAAGCCTATAATATACCTGAGGATTTTGTTAAGTGGAAACACATCTTATACCACTAACCCACTCCCTCTAATTTAAATAATAGTGTTCCTTCTTCTCTTTTCTCAATATTTGCTGGTACCAGCCAAGGCTATCCTCTTTCTTCATTTCTCTTTAATCTCTATCTGGACTCTCTTTTATTAAGGTTGAAAGAAAATTTGCAGGTTTGCAGTATCTCTGTCAGGGGTGTAAAGTATCAACTTTCAGCCAATGCAGATGACATCCTTCTGCATTTTTCCTACCCTGCTACCTCTCTGCCAGCCACCCTTGCTGAAATGTACAATTTTGGTTATAGTGCAGCCTACAAGTATAACCTTAGTAAGACCAAGGTCCTTCCCTTTAATGTTTTTGTCGATAAAGCCTTTGTTTTGTCCCTGGGTCCACAGTGGGAATCTAAGACCCTTCCTTACTTAGATATTCTTTTTTCCAGCCAGCTTTCCATTATGTTTAAGAATGATTTGGTCCCATTATTACAGAGCACTTAATGAGACTTGCAGTGGTGGTTCACACTTCCTTTGTCATTCTGGGGCAGCACCAACATAATTAAAATGAATGTCCTCCCACGACTTTTGTACCTGCTGGGTATGTTAAATGTTATTCTCCCTTAGGATTGGTTTTCTTGCCTTCAATCAATAATTTTTTAATTTTTGTGGAATGAATGAGCCATTAGGAGAGCTTACAGTAAAATTACATTTCCTACCAATTTGGGAGGCATTTTGTTACACAATTATTATTTGTATTACTTGGCTCTCCATGGTTCCACATATCACCAGTGGGGAGACCAGATAGATTCTTCTCAGCCCACCCATGTACCACTGTGGCTTGTACTGGAGAGAGAGTGCTATTGATGATTGAATATATATCCCTATGCACTTCTTTTTACTACTCATAAGGCTCTCCTCCATCCTTTGAAGATGACACCCATATACTGGTCTTCTCGAGCTCATGCACAATTTTGTCGCTATTTTCGATTGGATGTTAAATCTTGTCCCACCCAGCCACTATTTGGAAATCCTAACTTATGGATTGCTAAAACACCCATCCCATTCTCTTTCCTTCCTTAGCCCTCTTCTACTCCTGTGTCTGCATTATTGAATGAGGACCAGATGGCTGACTTTACAACTTTTCAAACATGGCAGGGGTTAGATCTGACATTTTTCTTCAAATTTCTACAGTTGTCTAGGTTAGCTTTATCTCATCTTGGTCCTCCACCCTGTGCAGATTAATTTTCTCATCATTTGGATGGGTTGATATCAGCTGCCTCCTCTCAGCATGCTGTCACTCATTTATATTGCTTATACCAATCTCTTAATCCTATCAAACCCTCTGGTATAGTGTACTTCTGGCAACATGCTTTGTCATTGAGTTGTGGTACACGGAAACGGGGGTCAAGTTTTGGAGGACGCATATAAATTTATTAAAAAAGATTGTTATAGACAAGTACAGTTTAAAATATTACACATGTACTTTACCCCAATCAGACTGCATAGGATGGGATGACAGGGACACCCGGTCTGCTCCAGGTGTCAGCAAGTGGATGGTTTGCATCTCCACATTTTATGGCAATGTGAAAGAACAATGCCATTTTGGTCAGCTATTAAGGCATGGCTAGATCTTTTTTTTATTTGGAATCATTGTTCACTCTGGAAGTTTGTACTTTAGGCTGTTATTGCGGCATTCTATTTACATATCAGAGAAATTACATTGTTCTTATTGCTGTAGCAGCAAAAATTCTTCATCTCAGATACTGGTCAGATACCTCGACACCAACTTGGTCAGATTGGCATAAGGAACTCCTCAGCACCTTAAATTTGGAATTGCATATAGTAAATGTTCAACAAAAGTGTTCTAAGTTTCTTGCAAAATGGGGCCAGCTATATGCTTGGCTCCTTGCAGTTTAATGATTGATGAGTGTTGTACTGGAACTGGCCCTTTTTTAGATTGCTCATGTGCCAATTTGTGACTGGCTTTCTCTACCACTTTTTGGCAAGGGTTTGGATAATGAGTAGAGTAGCTTTACCATGGGAGGGGGTTGATATTGTGGGTCTTATTAACCTTCCATCCCCAGGCCTTGTTTGCAGCATGCTGTCCATTTTTTCCTTTCCATTCATTGTGTTTGCTGATGTTTATCATTTGTTGTGTTCTGAGTGTATTACTGTTTAAAATTCAATAAAGCATACATTAAAAAATAAAGAATATGATATCTATCATCACTTGTGAGAGGGCAGGACTTCTATAATTCACTTGTGACCTTACCACTTCTCAGTTATTGTCCTTTCTCATATGCATCAAAATAAATGTCATAAACAGTGTCAGGAATTGTGTATCTTCTATATGCTCCACAGCTGAGCAGTGCATATGTAACCCCTTTGTTACCCGGGGTTACTAGAATCCCAGTAAGACCTAATGGTAGGCAGGGAAGGCACCTTGTGAAACTCCGCTTAAATGGGTTTCACACTGTCTCACTCTGTCCTCAGTCACAGCTGAGACTTGAGAGATGACATCATAATAGAACTGTCACAGCTACATGAGCCACATTTGGAATCTTCAGCTCAGAGAGTGAAGTTTAGAACATTGGGAAATTCAAAGAGAGTCTTCAGTTGGTCCTTAAGCAAACAAGAAGGACACCAGTAGTTGCCTGTTTACCCCCTCCCTCTGGGGGGGAAAGTTATCTGTGGTCTCCAGGGGCAATCCCCTTTGTCCACTATGGAAGGAAGCTGCCTGGTTTTGTTTTAAGTCTGTTCTTGTATAACAGCAAAGAAAGTGTTACTTCGCCTGTGGGGCACCTGCAACAAATGGGTGAGTGTTTGGCTCCATTTGAAGGGGCAAACAACTTCTTTTCTTCAGTTGGGAAGTAAAGTGGACTGCTATTTGGGAGGACTATGTCTACTAGGATGAACAAATGGAGCAGTCTGTCAGTTTAAAGTTTAAATGGATTTAAAGTTCGCTGTAGAGGGGGGTGCATCAGATCATCCACCGTTCAACCTACATTTTACAGTTTTGAAGTTTTCTGTGTGTCCAGAGAAATGGCTGGGTATGGGCTGTGGGAGCTGGAGGTGGGAAAACCCCCATCTTTAGTAACCAGGTCCACCTCCAGCCTAACAGAGGATTTCTTCTGTGTTTTTGCTACTTGCCTCATGCACTTGGCCAGTGATGGGGTGGGTACCCAGATGTGGGTCGCAACTTGAAAATCTCTCTAGGAGTCACAGACTCTAAGTGGTGTGGGGAGCCACAGGATGGGAAAATTACTCCTTGTTGGATGGGAGTACTCCTTGTTTGATGGGAGTTTCAATTGGAAGTATGAAAACAAATCTCTCTAGGAGTCACAGACTTCAAGTGGTGTGGGGAGCCACAGTTTGGGAGCCTCCTTGTTTGATGGGATGTCTTTCCAAGTAAAGTTTGGGTTCATTCGCCAAGTGGACCGTCAGTCGAGTGGCAAGCAGGGGAGCCAGGCCAGTCAGGCTATGTATCCAATGTGCATGCAAAGTCCGGGCTGAGTGCCTGGTGGGTCCAAAGCCAGACATCAGTAGTAATGTGTTCATTCCTCAAATGGCCTGCTGTGTTTAACCTCTAATCTGCATTACAGTACCGTAGCCCTTTGGGGGACCATGCAGTGCTTTGTTTATGTTCAGTGAGTTAATAAATAAAGCCACACTGAAAATTCCCAATTCTGGTTCTGGACATTACAGTTATTGCTTCCTGTAGTTGGATTTAATTGGGTGCCCCTGTGTAGAGTAGCCAAACCTAGGTCTCTTGTGCCAAGTAACCTCATCCTTCCCTGAACCCGTAGATACCCATATATGTATGTATGTGTATATATATATATATATATATATAGAGAGAGAGAGAGAGAGAGAGAGAGAGTTTGTTACACATAAAAATGAGTGCGTGGTAAATATATTTATCTTTTGTAAGCTGTTGGTAACTAGGATAGTTTGACACAGTACTCTGTTGTAAAACATTTTTAATGCAACTAAAAATTAACTTCTCACAGATTACTGTATGTTCATTACTGGATTTTATTTAAAATAAGTGTTCACTTTTCAACAGATCTTGCTATTTGCATCAAAGGCCCAGAAGATCAGTAGTCCAATGACAAGAGAGACAGTTGCATCCCTCAATGTATTGAATTTTTTTCCTATGAAGACCCATGGGGTGCAACCTTTAATGCTGTATCCACTGGCTAATCCTTCACTACTATTGCTGTACTATGCATATTCATTAAATGCCAGGACACTGTAATAGTTAAGGCCAATAACTGTGAACTCAGCTACATTCCCCTACTCTCCCTTATGATGTGTTTCCTCTGTTACTTGATATTCATTAGCCAACCTATGACAGTAACCTGTACGCTTTGACAAGTTGTTTTCAGTATCCTTTTTCTCCTTCTGTATTGCTCGTGTACTGGCAAAGACCATTACAGTGGTGATCTCGTTCAATGCTACTAAGCCAGTGAGCAAGCCACGGAAGTGGGTGAGGTCCAGAATTCTCATTTATATAGTTGTTTTCAGTTCTCTAACTCAAGCTCAGATAGGCATGGCCTGACTGGCTACTTCACCACCAATTGTAGAAAATATGAAATTTACAAAGGATGAGATATGAATTGAATGCAATGAAAGCTCAATAGTCATGTTCTGTTGCGTGCTTGGATACCTGGGCCCTTTGGAAAGTATAAGCTTCATAGTTGTTTTCCTAGCAGGAAAATTACCTGACAGCTTAAACGAAGCCAAATATATCACTTTCAGCATGGTAACTTTTGTTAGTGTTTGGGCATAATTCATACCATTATATATAAGTGCAAACGGAATGTACTTGGTTGCTGTGGATATATTTGCCATCTTGTCTTCCAGTGCAGCATTGCTCAGTTGTATATTTGTCCCAAAGTGTTACATTATTCTGCTAAGACCTGAGATGAACACAAGAGAATATTACATGGAAAAAAAGTTAACAATAGTAAATACAAAATAAAGATACGTTGCTCGAGTTCTAAAATATTTACAAATATAGTTTTGTTCCTTTAAACATTGCCCTACCCAGATGAATTGGTAAATCACCAATCATGTTTTTTGATGGTCAGTCATGACTGATCCTTGTTAATAATAAAATATTATCATATGATCATCAAGGCAGATCATGATCATCTTGTAGATCAAGATTTAATCATCAAACATGTAACTTTTAAATCACCAACTGAGGAATGTTGATTATTTTTGTAAGATAAAATTTACATGGTGGTTTTTGATGATCTGTGGATGATCAAGAGATTATTATTGATGATTATATTAGTTCTGTATTATACAATGTAAGTTAGTAATACTTAACAAAGTTTTGTTAATAATATGAAAATATGAAGCACACTACAATGTAAATCAGCTGATGTTAAGTGTCAATCCCTTTAGGAAGAGTACATGAGATGTTAGGTATATCATGTATACTCGCATAGCTAATTTTCATATTTCTTTCAAATTGCAAAAGCAGTGTTAATGGACTAATATAGTGGTCATTTCTATGGTTAAAATATTTTTGCCTTGACAGTATTGTTTACAGACTGTCAAGAAAGGTTCTGAGCACAAACCAAGTGCTTGTAGGAACTCAACACGACTCTAAAGAGAACCAGTGAATGGAACTATATAAACAAATGTAATACTTTACAACACTAGTAAGAAGTGAGGAATCAGAGTAAGTATAATTAAATTCAGTGTGTTTGTGTAGAAGAAATCATAAGTGATGATTCCAATGAACATGTTTAATTAGAAGGCAGTATGAGCATAGACGATACATTATTTTTCTTTCAATTTTTGTGGTAACATTGCAGTAATCTTGACCATAGCCAATCATGAAAAATCATGATAATATGGATCATCATTAAAGCACAATCATTATTTCTATAACACTGTGGTTTTCAGTTTGGTGTCCATTTAATGTTCAAGTTTAACTGTTGTTAGTCATGATCACAATTATGGTTTTTGAGGTTTGAACAAGATTGTTGAACATAACAGATAACAGTCATTTATAATACATCAGTTTTAAATTGCCATATAAACACTGTATAATGAATCTATACAGGAACTATGTTAGACCCCATCTAGATTACGCATCCACATTTTGGGCACCTTACAAAGGCAGGATTGTCTGTTGTTAGAGGGAGTACAATGAAAGGTAACAAAACTCATACCAAGACTTAAAAACCTTATGATATAAGACTCCAAAAACTAAACCTTATGCTGCTAAGTGAAAGGAGAATTAGAGGTGATTATCCATGATTCTTCAATATAATAAACAATGAAGAGCTTAGACCAGGTTGCAATATTGTACCAAAAAGGAGGGACCTGGAATTAAGATCACAGAACTGACTATTTGAAGTACACAAAACCAACACAAAGAAAAGGGAAAACTACTTTACAGTTAGTGTACTAATGGAATAACTCACCCAATAGTCAGGAAAATATTCAAATTACAAACATTTATAAAGTAATTAGACAAGTATATGGGCTGCTAGTATGCAAATGTTCTGCACTGAGTGGGAGACAGTCTTGATGGGATAACACCTTCTTCTGTCTACAAGTTACCAAGTTATCTTTTGGACTGGGTAAGCCTCTTGCATTGCTGTTTTTCTATTTTTTTTATTTCATCCTGAAGTAACCCTCATGTGTAATTACAGTATTTTTTTTTTTATGTATTGAAAGAGATTTATCAGGAAATACATACTGAGCCATAAAGCTCATTTCCAGATGTGTCCTGGGAGAATGGGGATGGGATTAACTACATAGTATAAGTAAAACACATTAATCTGACAAGCAAACAGCACAGTTATATACAGTATATACAGTAATTTAAATGGCCAATTGCTAAACAAGATAGCTAGGAAAGGAGGAGAAAAAAGGAGGGGCAGAGAGTGGGAAGGAGGATGAGGATAAAAGAGAGTTTGAATATATTGGAGGTACTAGTGAAAGGGGAGCTGGGGAGGAAAAGGGTTGAAAGGAGGAAGGTAGTGGAAAGAGGGGAAGGGAAAATGAAGGGGAAAGGGAAGAGGAAGAGTGCAGAGTTTGAAATATTTAGTAGTATAGTAGCTTGGGGACAGGCAGCAGATGGGGAAAGATAAGGTGGGCAAGACATTAGACTAAGGGCAATTGCAGGTGGGAGATGCATGAGCTTGAAGTAACAAGGAAAGAGAATGTATGGAGGATGATCAAGTTCTTTTCACTGATTGCCA
This sequence comes from Neoceratodus forsteri, assembly GCA_016271365.2. Lineage (NCBI taxonomy): Eukaryota > Metazoa > Chordata > Ceratodontiformes > Ceratodontidae > Neoceratodus > Neoceratodus forsteri. The sequence continues at coordinate 51,621,123 of CM028137.1, forward strand.
CAAGATGAGCCCTTAATCACACTAGAAAGAAAAAATAACTCCTTGACCTGGCTTAGATCTGAACATGTGTTTCTTATTTTGGTCAAGATCTTTGCTGTCCATCTGGAGGCTTCAGTACCATATCCTATCCAGCCTGAATAAACTGAATGGCCTGTTATTAGAGAGTAAGTCATTCTCCAATGTGCCTAGAGTCTTAGTTAGAGTTCACTCTAGCCTCAGACTTGAACCCATAATGCCTGCATGTATGAGACATTTTAAAGGCCTTTTAAAAATATGTTAGAGAGGATCCAGCACAGAGCAACCAAGATGATCCTTGGATTGCAGGGCAGAAGTACTGAATAAATGCTTCTGTTCAGTATTCACTGAGGATGGGGACAGTCAGGGACCACAGCTGGGTACCAGATGAAAAGGGGGGGGGTGTACACCAGTCTATTCACATTGAAGAGGGTTCTAGAAGAGCTCACAAAACTGAAGGTGGACAAAGCTATAGGACCAGATGGCATACACCCAATGATATTAAAGGAGCTGTGAAGGGAGCTAGCATTGCCTCTGGCAGCCATGTTCACTGAGTCACTCAGCACAGGAGTGGTTCTAGAAGACTGAAAGAGGGCACATGTAGTCCCTCTGCTCAAAAGCAGCAGTAGGGAGGAGGTGGGGAACTACAGGCCAGTCAGCCTCACCTCTGTGGTGGGGAAGATAATGGAGGCACTGCTGAAAAGAAGGATAGTGGCACACCTAGAATCCAACAGTGCCCAGGATCCAAGACAACATGGATTCACAGAAGGGAGGCCGTGGCAAATAAATCATATATTTTTTTTAATTGGGTGACAAAGGAAATTGATCAGGAAGGGGTGGTTGACATTGACAACCTTGATTTCAGCAAAGCCTTCAGCACCATCCTACATAGAGGGCTGTTAATAAGATGGGTACTCTTGGAATAGGGCACAAGGTGACACACTGGGTTAGTTACTGGGTGATGGACAGGAGGCAGATGGTGGTGGTAAATGAGATCCAAGCTGATGAAGGGGGGTGACCAGTGGAGTAATTCAGGGATCAGTCCTGGGATCAGTCTTGTTCAATGTTTTCATTAGTGACATTGCAGAAAGTCTGAAAGTAAAAGTTTGCTTGTTTGCAGATGACACCAAGATCTGCAACAAGGTGGATACTCCAGAAGGGGTGGATAAAATGAGAAGGGGCCTGTGGAAGCTTGAAAAATTATCTGAGGTATGGCCATTGAGGTTCAATGCAAAAAAGTACAAAATAATGCAACTGGGAAGAGGGCACCCTGGGAAGAGCTATGGGAGAGGAGGAGATGCTGACAATCACCAAACAGGAAAGGGAACTAAGGTTTATCATTTCTGATGACTTAAAGGTGTCAAAGCAGAGAACAAATGCTGCAGGGAGGTCTAGTGGCGTGCTGGGGTGCACAGGAAAAGGTATCACTATCAGAAGGTGGGAGGTGTTGTTGCCATTGTACAAAACACTACTGAAGCTTCACCTAGAGCACTGTATGCAGTTCTGGAGGCCACACCTGTGCAAGGACATTGTCAGGGTGGAGGCAGTCCAGAGAAGGGCAACCAAGATGGTACAGTGCACGACTTGCACCATAAATCATATGAGGATAGATTAAAGGATCTCAGTATGTACTCACTGGAGGAAAGGAAGGAGTGGGGGGACAAGACAGAACCTTTCAAGTACCTCAATAGCATAAACAATGTGTATAGGTTGAGGTCTTCCAGTGTAGAAGGAGTACACGAATAAGGGGCATGATATGAAATTGGACGGGTGTAGATGAAGAAGAAATGTGAGAAATGTTTCTTCTCAGAGATGGTGGTGGACATGTGGAATAGTCTGCCACAATAAGTGGTGAAAGTGAGCACAGTGGAGGGTTTCATACATGCCTGGGTCAAGCACAAGGGAACTTTGAGGTGGGAGGGAGTGATGAAAAGCCAATCACCAGATAGGGTCAGAGGCAACATACAAGTATAAGGCTTACAGGCAGACTGGATGGGCCTAGCAGTCCTTATATGCCAATAATTTCTATGTTTCTATGTTTCTAAACCCTATGAGGAGAGGCTGAGGGAGCTCAGCATGTACTGCCATGAGAAACAGAGGGATAGAGGGGATGATAGACTCCTTCAAGTGTATGCAAGGCTTAAATAAGACTGGTCCAGGGGGTCCAGGGGGTATTTTTAGATTGTTGGGAGGAATAGACACTACGGGGCACAGTCTGAAATTGGAGGGTGGTAGATTCAAGAGGAAATGAGAAGGCATTACTTTACAGAAAGAATGGTGGCAGGGTGGAACACACTGCCAGAAGAGGTGGTATTCATAAAATCAGGAGGCAGTTTTAGGAAGGGATGGGACAACATCAGAGGGAAAGTCACCTGGAGGACATTGGAGGGAGGGATGTTGGAAAGCAAAGGAATGAATATGGATATGCAAGTGGGAGTATACCATTAGGAGAGTGATCTCCTGACAGCAAAATCCATTACAGCAACACAACCCATTGGACATCCACAGTGTCAAACAGGTTGTCAGAGCACTGTACCGATACAGTGACTCCCAACATTCCCTCTGCCAAGATACACCTGGAAACAAGCAGACACAGCTCAGTATACCTTCCCTGGTCAAACATTATAAATAAAAATATTTCACTTACCCTGTGTTTACACGCTCATGTTTTATTGCTGCAGACATTGACATGGAGACAGAATCTTTGTGTCTCCGACTATATTTCATCCTACTGCAGATCCACCCAGTAATAGTCTGATCAATGGAATAACAGAATGTGCAACTTCATTGCATGCAGATGATGTGCTGATACACCTTTCAGAAATGCATATCAGAAAATGGGCACTCCTGGACCTCAATATGTAATGTGGACCCGTACAAGGACACAACATTTATTGGGTTGAAACTGGGATTATTGCCCTTTGGGACTTGTTAGTGCTTTGCTCATACATGGCCAGCTCATAAAAAGATATTTCTTGTGTGTTTTTGTTTTGTTTATTTAAAATCTGATAAATCCATGGGCCCAAGACCCATTTTCATGGGCGACCAGAGCAACATCCAAATATGCTATACAAATATACAGATATGTTTTTTGTTTTAATTGGGTTCACCACAACATAACCCAGATAGACCATCTTAGGGTTGCTAGCTCATTCCACTGGGGTGTCAAACAGATGAGGCATACTGATGAGTCCTGGTCGGATGAAACACATGTCTATGTCTTCTTTTGGCACCCTTTGCAAACTGTGTGAGAGGCCTTTCGGCACCATGCATTTCTGCTTAAAGTTGAACCAGCATAATTATCTGTGGTGATTTGCATATGCAGCCCATGATGCTTTGCATTGTGGGGGCATGAGTGATTTTTGTATTTCTTCGAAATTTGGCTTCCCAGCCAAATGCCCTTTGGGGTAACCATTGCCTCAGTGTTTGCACACAGAGGTTCTTTGTTTTTCATACAAATATGCATCCACATAAAACAAAACTGATAAATAGTATCCAAAACATTAAATGTAAAACCAAGATAAATAAATACATCAACACATGAGACTAGCTAATAAGGCATTTACATTGACACCTAGAAAGTAAATGTTTTCTCAAAGCATGTCTAAAACAATAAACAGAGACAGTAATACAAACTAAGATAATTGAGAGAGAATTAAAATATGATGGCAAATTATAGAACATTGTTTTTAGACCAGCTGAGGTGTTCATTTTAGGAATCACAAATTGATGCTGCACAGATGAACAAGTTGAAACAGAATTAATATGATTTTTAAATGAAAAAAGTTTAGTTTAGTTATTTATTTTGCAGGTAATAGTAAATGGAGTCCACAGTGAAGAAAGGAGGGTTAGTAGTGGGGTACCGCAGGGTTCAGTACTGGGGCCAGTCCTTTTTAATGTCTTTATAAGTGACATTGCGGAGGGACTGGAAGGGAAGGTATGTCTCCTTGCAGATGACACAATGATCTGCAACATTGTTGATATGCAAGGTGGGGTGGAAAGGATGAAAAGGGACTTGGCAAGGTTGGATGAATGGTCAAATGTATGGCACCTTAGATTCAACGCAAAGAAGTGCAAAGTAAGGCACCTTGGAAACAAAACCCAGGGCAAGAGTACACAATGAGGGGTGAGATACTGACAACAACAAAAATGGAAAGGAACCTGGGAGTAGTCATATCAGACAACGTAAAGGAGGACCAGCAATGTGAGAAGGCAGTAAGGAGGGCAGGAGGATACTGGATGCATAGGGAGAGGTATCACCAGTAGAAAACAGAAAGTTGTTGTACCTCTGTACAGAAAGTTGGTAAGACCACATCTGGAGTACTGAGTACAGTTCTGGAGACCCCATCTCCACAAAGACATAGACAGTGTGGAGGCTGTCCAGATGAGGGCAACCAAAATGTTGCAGGGTCTGCACCAGAAGACATATGAAGAAAGACTAAAGGAGCTTAAGATGTATAGCCTCGAGGAAAGGGGGGGGCATGATAGAAACTTTCAAATACCTTAAGGGAATCAACAAAGTCCAAGAGGGTAGCATCTTTCAAAAAAAGAGATGTGCAAGAACAAGGGAGCCCAATTTGAAGATAGAGGGGGGACAGCTCAGAGGTAATGTGAGGAAGTATTTCTTCACAGAGAGAGTAGTAGATGCATGGGACAGCCTTCATGAGGAGGTCATAGAGTCAAAAACAGTGTGGGAATTCAAGAATGCATGGGACAGACATAAGGAAATTCTAGTGGGGGGTAGGAGGAAGTAGGCTGTTGGTTAATTAGGATCTGCAGCTTATTCATTAGGTAGGGAAATGGGCAGACTAGATGGGCCAAGCGGTCCTTATCTGCAGTCAAATTCTATGTTTCTATGTTTCTATTTATACTCATATGGTCTTTTTGATTTCTTACAGACATTTGTTCTTCACAGTAATGAAAAAAGAGTAGAAATCTTTGTGTGGATCCCCGGTTTGCAAGTCTCTGTGTCCACACAAGAACTCATAATGTATGCAAAACCAGGATACTCTCATGAGATCTTTTTAATAAATTTAGTAAATGTTATTATTATAAGTTAAAAATTATGGAATATAAAATGGAACTGATTAGTATTATCAGCTGTACTTTAATATGTTAAGGAAATGTGTGTATGTGTGTGTATATATATATATATATATATATATATATATATATATATATATATATATATACTGTATATGTTTATTGTCTACGTATATTTTATGTCCTTCACTGATGAAGTCATACTGATGTATTTAATACGCATCACTCATTGAGATCCTTACACTTTTTGAAAAAGGTTTGATCTGAAACACATCAAAGTGTGAGGAGTGGTGGTTTTTATTGCACCCTAATAAAGGATATTTGCACAAATACAGACACTGTGGGCGATTTTACTGTGAGGTGGTGAGTGCAAGACGACAACTTTTTTCATTTATGCTGCTTTGTCTTTGCACCACCAGCCAGGTGCGGCTGTTTATTCTGAACTATATGATTTTTAAATATAGAGTGAATACAAACAGGTACCTTATCTAAAATGACTTTTTAGCATGGATCCCTATTTGAAATGTTTGACTCCCAGTATCCAGGAAAAGGTTTTACAATATGCCATTTAGACACAGTTTGGAGGAGAAGTTAAATTAGATTGCCTTTTACCCATTTCTGTGGCTATCAAGGTGGAAGTTACAGATCCTGTGGCACTTGTCATTAGAGTACTGTAGGCGATTTTCCACGGTGCTCACAGTCAGAGTAGATGATTTTCCACAGAGCTCACAATCAGAGTAGGTGATTTTTCACAGATCTCACAGTCAGAGTAGACGATTTTCCCCAGTGCTCATGCCTGACATTCACCCTTCCAGTAAAACAGGTCTAAGCATCCTATCTGGAAGATGCACCTGGAAACAAGCAGTCCCAGGTCAGTGTACCATCCCTGGTAAAACATTATAAATAAAATATTTCACTTCTCCTGCTTTTACACCCTCATTCTTTACTGCTGCAGACATTGCCATGGAAACAGGATTTTTGTATCTCAGACTACATCTCATCCGCCTGCTTCTCCATCTGACAAAGTCATAATCTTCTGTTTGTTATATCACACTCTGCTGATATGCAAATGGATGTGAACTCACTAGAGATGTTGCGAAATTAAATTTTGCCAGCAAAATTGCAGCAAAATCAGCAATTTCACCACACAAAACATTTCATAAAATTCTGCCATTCCACAATATTTTTTGCCAGGTGTAAAGTTGTGAAATTTCACCCACGGACCAGAAAATTGTGCCTCAAAATGCAGAATTTCACCAGAAAAGGCAAAATGTTTCCCACTTGCAGGTGAAATGTTGCCATTCCACAGTGTAGTGATAGTATAATATGTTGATTATTGTCACTCCATTTTGTATGCTATTTCATGTAATGTATGTCATTTTATACTCCATTTTGTATTGTGTGACTCCATTTTACATGCTGCTTCATTTAATTGGTGTTTTGCTCTTTAGATAGCCTCATTATTATGTTTTGCTTCAGACAGTGTATTTTGCTGACTTGAAGGTCGCATATTATCAGGCAACCTGTTTTTGTAGTTTTGTTTAAACTTCTGCTTAGCTCATAGTGTTCTAGGCACCCGGCCAGTGTTTGGAGCACAGTGACCTAGCAGGTGTGGGGAATTCTGAGCAGTCCTTATCGTGTGAATTTGCAACATCCTGGAAGCCCGGCCAGCTTCTAGAATGTGGGAAAATAACACAATGAAGGCTGCACGGTTATTTTTAGCATAGAATAAGATATAAATGTAGCTTTCTCAATGCCTGGTTTGAAGCCTCTCCTGCAGGGTGGACGCATCGCTGTGGGGCCAGTTCCCGGTTCGAGAGACTCCTAGCCAGGCTGACAAGGGGGGCTTCCCAGCCATTGGAAGAGGGCTTGGATGATGCTTTATTGAATCGGTGATGTATCATGTTTTGCTTAATTGAAGTATATATTAATGCTGATAGTAATATTGCTAATGAATGAATGCTAAAGTGTAATCATTAATGCTGATAGTGATATTGCTGCTAAATGAAGCGTAATTATCTTTTGCTTGCAATAAATTGTGCTGATGTGTGAATGCCAAGTGTGATTATTCCTTTGTGACTCTTCGATTAGGCAAGACACACAGAGAAATGTCGTATTCCATGGCTGAAACTTTGCATTTTTCACCCATGAAATATTTCACAAAATGCGTGAATTTCACAAAATATTTAATGTAATGAAATGTTGTAATTTTGCACATATTTAGAACTCACAAACAGGAGAGTGAGATTTCAAGATGGAAGACTGGTGGCTTAATTTTCAAAAACTCGGTAGATATATGTGAGTTGACTTCAAGGGTCATTTGCTGCAAAGCATGGTGTGCCAGGGCCCCTACATCAGATTTTCCATGATCACTGGTCCGGGCACCAAAGTCCCCACAGCTGCCACATGTGGTCTGCTGTGTCCAACACATGATGCATGGGACTGGCTGGAGAGAGATGGAGGCATAAGTGACTGCCAAACATGTGCAGACACCTAGAGCCATGGGAGGCACCAACAGCAACTGAAAGGCCTTAATGTACAGTCCCTGCAGTTCACCCCTGTCAGAGTGCGTGCCACATATGTGTGCCATAAACCATCCCTGCCAGTCTCCTACATGTATGGCACATACCACAGCCAAAAGAGGAATGCTGTGGACCTCTCTCACTAACCATTCCCTGTGGCTTTGATGAACAATAGGGCTGTTAGCCTGTGTGGGACACAGACTACAGCTGGGCTGCCACATTATCTGACAGAATGCATAGATATCACTTGTTACCAATCTGTATTGCCACAGGTACCAGTGCCCAACTCTGCATCCATGCCCTCCACCAGAGCACTCAGCATCTTCACCACAGACAATCTAGGCATCCACAGTACTGTTACTTAGAAAGCATAGGCAACAGCAGCATACAGTTGTACATTCTTGTTATAGTAGCTACTGCTCTGATCCATGGGCTAACATTTTGTGGTAATATTGACTGCTGGAAAGCTACAGTAAATAGTATCATCTGCAGGTGGTAGTTGTCAATGATCAGGGTGGGTGCAAGGAAGTACCGTATCATGACTTCCTAAATGTACACTAAGAAGTATGTTCTGTGACCTCAAATGGTATAGCTGGGATAATGTTATTATGGAACAAGAGTGAGCAGATTGTTGCTATTCATTGGACATGGCTGACTACTGATAGAGTCAACAGAAGCATATGTGGATAACACTGAGGTTTAACTGACTGTACAGTCACTGCCAGTTTCACATGAGTGATACTTCCAGAGGGACCCAGCAATAGGCAGTGGCATTTATGCATGCCTCAGTTTGGTGGATGATGGGTAGGGTGTCAGTTGCATTGGCAATGTGTGGTATCACAGCCTATGAAGTGCCATCTACGGTATGTGTGCACAGGTCCATTCCCAGCCTGTCATGCAGAGCACCGTGGTCATCAGGAGTGGTTGTCCAACTCTTGTTCATCTGGACAGAGCACTGTAACAACTGCCACAGTTGACATTCTGCCCAGGTATACTGTTGGTTGGGACCACAGGTGCACTGGCGCCATCTGCATAGGTCGGACCACTACCAATCCTGAGTTGTCTGTGGCCATGTTGGCCCCTTGGAACAGTCTGCCATGTGTACCACAGAGAGTACACCAGCTTTTAGACCATGCACTGGCTGGTCCACACTATGTCTGGACTCACATTCTTCAAACATCCCAGTTAAATGGATGGCACAGCTGGGTCATGGAGCATGCCCCTTCCTGCCATGGCACTGTTGAGCTGCCAGTGCAAGCCTGGCATAAGTAACTTTAGTGCTGGCAGACAACATTATGCCACACGTACTGTGATAAAATCAGGAATGATTCCAGTGGTGGCGCACTAAGCCTCTTGTATAATATTTCTTTGATGAAAGAACCGTGCATCATTCCAAACCCTTATAAAAAATTGAGCTCCCTGTTTTTACTGAAAATGCTTTCATAAATAAAAAAAGATGAGGAAGTCTCTGTAAATACAGATAGAAAGGATTTTCAAAAGTATCCATCCAAGATGCATCTGCTGCTATTTTTAAAGCAGATATGCATCCAGACCTGTTAGACCATCTATTAGGGGGTCCAGAGATGGGCTACCGGGATGGCGTAAGGGTGTCAGAACATGCCATATGAGGAGAGGATTTGGTCTCTCAGAGTGTATTCTCTCCAGTATAGGAGGTATAGCAGGAACATATGCCTAGTACAGAAGGCATTCTCAAACAAATATCTGTGGGAATGTGTAGGCTTAAAGTTAAGACCAAATTAAAAAGAGATTAGGGGGTACCATCTGCAACTCTGAGGCAGACACTATAACAAAATACAGAGAAGAACTGGTTTTCATGGAGAGTGGTGTGGCAATAGAATGCATTCCCTATTGCTGCAGTACCTAGTTGTACAATAAACCGATTTAAATTTGCTCTTGATTATTATAATGGTAATCGCTGTTTCCAAATATCATTTTAGTTGGGTACAGGTAACAAATGGCTAAAGTTATAAGATGTGCTCAAAGTCTTATGAATCTATGAATTTTATGACCTAACAGCATCCAAAGTTTACATCCAAAAAGCAGACACAAGTGCATCCAAGCTGGGTTAAACTCCCAAGTACATCCGTTTTCTGCTGCAAATTGTAACTTTTTGTAATAAATAGATGCAACATCTGAAAATAGCAGCAGTACTGTCTGGACATAAGTGGATAGATGCAGATGAAACTGCAGCTCACATTTGGGTCTGTTTCTCACCCTTTAGAAATACCCCTTCCAGAAAATGTTTTAACTATAATATGCTGACGGGTCTGAATCTTATATTTTATTGAAACCTGATTTAACAAATTCCTTTTGAGTTATTGAAATATGACAACATGAAATAGTAAGTCTAATAAATGACAGTAGATTCTGATCTTTAAAACAGATGCCAACTAATTTCTCTGATTACATGTTTAAGGCTTTAGCACATGCATTCATGTCTACCATGGTAATCATAGATGCTGTTATAGATATATGTAATAAAACAGAAATTTTCAGAACAGAAATCTTTGAAAAATTTAATGATATACAACATTAATTGATACACAAGCCTAAATTGTGAATTATGGAAGATTCATATGGTAAATAATTTATCTTTCTAAGCAATTTTCATACCAGAATCTCCTGTTGGAGTCATGAAAAAAGGGGAAAAAAACAAATGGGTAAAAAAACAGAAAATAAAGCAACAGAGAAAATAAAAAAAACAGGTAGAGATATTCAACCAATAGAGAACAAACAAATTATGAGAAACATACATCTTCAGAGGAAAAAAATACAGGAAGAAACAAAGAGGCACAGCTAGAGATGCAGCAAAACTCTGGCAAAATCGGGAATTTTGCCCCGAGAAATATTTTGCAGAATTCGTGAATTTCATGTAATATTTTGCAGGTGGAAAATGTGAAATTCTGCCAGTGAAAAGTGAAATTTCACCCATGAAATGAGGAATTTTTTGCAGGTGAAATGTGGAATTTCACTCGTGAATTGCAGATTTTTACTCGTGGGTGGTGAAATTCCACTTTTCGCACGCAAGAAATATTTCATGAAATGCATGAATTTCTTGAAATATTTTGCAGAACAAAAAGTTCCACTTTCACTCATCTCTAATAGGGCTGTGCATCTCCCAAATGTAATTTTCTGAATACCAAGAATAATGGGCTATCCAAATATTCAGACCCACATACGGAATAGCCCACTATTCGAGTGGTGTTCAGTATTCAGCCTGGGGATTGCCTAAAATTAAAAATATAAAGCCTTTTTTGGCTCCCCATCTTCTGGCTAACAGAAGAACAACAACTATAATCTATGTTGTCTAGTGGTTCCACCCCCCCCCACCAATCACTAGCCCAAACTGAAGAATCACCCCTCCTGCCAAGATTGCCATCAATTTCCCGGTTCCCATTGTCTACAAATAAAGAAAAGTCATGTCTCCCTGATGTTCAGTGGACCCAGACCCTCCCACCCTGACATCAGATAAGTTTCAGTGCACACACCCCCCACTCCCCCCCAGTACCCCAAGTGGGCCACCGGCACAGCCCTCCTCTCACTTCCACGGCCGGCATCCCGACTGAGTACTTCAATGAATGAGCATGTTACATGCTCATTCATTGAAGTGCTCAGTCAGGCTGCTGGCTATGGAAGTGAGTGGAGGGCTGTGCTGGTGGCCCACTCTGGGTGCACTGAAACTTATCTGATGGCTGGGTGGCATGGTGGGGGGGTCCACTGGACACCAGGGAGACAGGACATTTTTTATTTTATTTTAGACAACAGGGACTGGGAAATTGATGGCAATCTTGGTGGGGGGGGTGATTCTTCAGTTTGGGCCAGTGATCAGCCAGAGAGGTGGGACTATTAGACACTAGAGATTATGTTTGTTGGCAGGGTGGAGGTGCGGTCCACTGGAGACCAGGGAGACAGGACTTTTTTTATTTTTAAACAATGGGGATCGGGAAATTGATGGCAATCTCAGTGGGGGGGTGGTTATTCTTCAGTTTGGGCTGGTGATCAGTGGGGGGTGGGACCACTAGACACCAGAGATTATATTTTTTTGTTCTACTGTTTGCCAGGAAGGGGGGAGGCTTATTTTTACATTTTAATCAACCTCCTTCCTAGCCACAAATACTGAATACTGAATACTGAATACTGAATATTCTTTTTTTAATTTTATAGAATATTCTGGCCTTGAATACCGAATATTCGGCCAAATATTCAAAAAAAGGTATTCACACAACCCTAATCTCTAGGCACTGGATATGATGGGTGATATGGGATATTCTAAAGCAAGGAGAAGCACAGGATATCAACAAAAGCAGATGGAAATATATCCTGGAAAGCAACTACTGCACAGTTATAATCAGGTTGCTCACATTAGAAATAAATCAAAAATTGAAATACAAAAAAAAAAAATCACAGGACAAGGAACAACAGATAGAAGAAGATATTATAGATAATAACATTATTACACATGATAAACTTGAAAATCATAATTTCATTCTTACAGGAAATGAGGCAGTTATTCGATTACTTCGCATTTTTGTAAAGGAAAACAAGATGCAGCAGACACTTTTACATTTAATACGACTTTTATTTCATGCAGAACTACAGACTGTGAACTTGAAAGATATTAAAATAACATTGACTAGAGACTTTCAAGATCCATATAACCCAGTGTATGTTATGACAACAAACCAGAACTTTGCAAAACAAGTATGGTTTAAGAAAAGAGGTTTAATGCAACCAGACATTACAGCGACAGATTTATGTCAACTGCAAATTGCGGTTGACATAAATCCATCAGGAGAAAAAGTTGCTGTTCATCGGGGGGCTTTGCCCCCAAACACCCCATGCAGGGACTCTACCCCCACACACCCAGAACTTAGGGATTATCAACTCCGAGTTGGAGCTGAATCAGGGAGAGGGTGCAGGACTGGGGGAAAGAGTGCCGGGGCCCCAGGTGGACTTTTACAGTGAACTGTCTATGTTGTCAGCATTGACATGTGCACTGTAAAAAGTTTCACTAGTGGATTGTATACCGATACAGAAGCCTTGGTTACATGGAGAACTATAGGTTAAGTATTGTTTAATACAGAACAAATCAGAACTAATATGCCTTGCCATCTTTAATAAAGGATTTTACAAGTAACAGCAAGGTGAAGACCACTGAGCATTGCAAGGGAACATTAGAAGCTATGCCATCTATTTTTGGTGTGCAAAAATGGAAAATGAAACAAGTCAATCCTTAATTGCTAAGGTAATTTTTTTATGATTCAAGGTTCTTAATTTAGAATTTGGCCAAAAGGACATTCTGAACATTTACAGAAGTCAGTTGCTCTCATAAGTTACATAAATTGATATTCAACTAAATAATAGGAGGCTAGCTCACACAATCTTAGAGAAAGTATCCTCTGTTGTTTTTATGCTGATTAATACTGCTGTCTTGATCAGTCTGCCCATTGCATGTATTTTTAATACACAGCAAAATTAACTGAATATATTTAATTTACTGAATAATAAAATAACTCTAGAAAATAATGCAAATAGCAATGCATACAATACTTTATTATCTCTTGGAAGATTGCTGACATTTCTATAACACTTTCTGTCAGGGAAAGGATGATGTTTGCAAAAACAATTACAGCAAACTGTATACAAGAAATGTGGATGCACAATGATATAAAGATTAATGGATACTGTATGAAGCTATAGTGTTCATGCAGCTAAATTAAGTATGCATTGGAAAATTTGAAAATATGTAAGGAGCCTTGTAACTTTTGCAAAGATTAAGCCAGGTTTAAAGGTTATCAATAAGCTGCAAAAAAATATTTGTATAATAACAGTAGTGGGAAGGAATGCAAATTTCTTTATTTTGATTAAAGACAAATAACCTCAGTGCAAACAGCCTACAGTTGCATGGTGATTTGTATATACAGCCCATGATGATTTGTCTTATGATGGTATATGTGATTTATATATTTATTTTGATTAATGTGTATATGCTGTTCAAAAATGCAGTAGTTTATGATGAGAACAGCTGGCTTCCATTAAACAAACCATATGAAGAAGCCAGCAGAATTAGGGCTTTTTGTCTATCTAGTCTGATCATTGTGCGGGGTTCTTAGCTCAGGCTGTTGTCACTGCTCCCCTTCCCAACCCTTTGCTCCTCCCTTCCCCTGACCTTTATCCTGCCTCTGCATCTATCCAAGCCCTTCTTGAAGCTGCCTTCCATCCTTGATGAGATCACCTCTTCTGGCAGCACACTCCATTTTGTCACCACTGTTCTGGGAAGACGTATCCCCTATTCTCCCTTTCAACCACACCCCCCAACTCCAACTTAAGGCTGTGCCCCTTGTGGTGTTGCTACAACTTAGCCTTAAGAGACCCTCCTTGTTCACTCCTATTAATCCATCTCAAGTACTGTACTTGAAGGTCTCAATTCAGGTCACTCTTCTCACTCCTGTCCTCCAGGTAGCACATGCTTAGTGCCCTCAGTCTCTCCTCCTATGATCTACCATTCTGCCTGGCAATAATCTTTGTAGACCTCTTTTGGACTGTCTCCATCAGGCTGATATCCTTTTTAAGGTGAGGGAGTCAGAACTGCACTGCATACTCCAGATGCAGTCTGTACAATGGCAACATAACTTTTGTCTTCTACTGCTGATCCCCTTGGCTATGCACCACAGCATCCTGTTTGCTCTTGCCGCTGCTTTCTTGCACTGTATAGAGTCCTTCAGGTCACTAGTTATCATCTCTCACACATCTTTCTCCTCCTCTGCAGAAGATCCCAGACCCCTCCCAGGCATTACTCTGTCCTGCGTTTTCTGGCTCCAATGTGCATAACCTTGCACTTCTTGGCATTGCATTCCAGTTGCCAGATCAAAGACCACATTGCAAATCTTCTTAGGTCCTTTCTGAGGTCCTGTATCCCCTCAGCTGGGTCCACATTCTCATAGAGCTTGGTGTTATCCACAAAGAGACACATTTTGCTTGTGATGCCTTCCCCAAACTAATTAATGAAAACGTTGAATAGCACCAGTAAACAACTCTTCCCCCACCGGGACTTCCGGTGACCTAGTGTTCATGAATTCAGCAGTGAAAGTTAGTGCTGCTCTCTCCCAACTCCTTTTTGTCATTTATTTACTTATTTTCCAGTTTTGAGGGCTTAATTCCTAACTTTTGGTGTTGCCTACATGGGAGTTAAAAAAGAGTGCCAAAGCTGGGGACTCTGTGGCAATTCAACTCAGATCAACATTGGAGTTTAGGGACTTACCTTCTGTTATGGAGGCCTCAGACATGGTGGCAGCTCCTGACATAGCTTCTTCATAGCCCACCAACTCGACCATTTTAGATGAACTCCAGGCTTTCAGAGCTGAGTTTTGATCACTTCAGGTGGAGTTTAAAGCATCCCTGGCTCCTTGGAGACATGGGTGGGTGAGCTCAAGAGGGCCGCCTCTGATTCAGATCTCCTGAATGACTGGTTGGAGAGGCTAGTTGACAAATCTCTCCAGGACAAACAGATGCATCTAGACCATTGTGAGGACCTTGAGAACCGATATAGGAGGAAAAATGTTTGAATCTATTGAATCCCTGAAGATGCTGAGATTAGGGACATGATTGGTTTTATCCAGGATTTAATTCCTTCCTTGTTCGGCACTGAAGATCTTCCTGTCCTCCAAACAGAATGGGTGCATCAGTCGTTAGTGACTAAGCCATCAACCCCTGATGCTCACCCGCATTCAATTGTTATACATTTTCTCAACTACTCTTTTAAGCAAAACATATTATTCCGAGCTTGGCAGAAGGGTGCTATTTTCTATAAAGGCTATTGAGTTTACATTGATAATGATTACTCCCCACTTTGCTCTCTACACTTCGGGCATGTGGCTCTATACTACATTTACTACAGGACAATAAAATAACATTTATCACCTCTTATCCTGCCCGCCTATGAATTAACTTTGCAGATGGTCACTGGATTTTCGAAGATCCCAACTCTGCTGCCCAGGAACTCCATAACAGAAATAACAAAATGAAATGGACACCTCAAGAGAGCCATCCAGTGAGATCAGTGGACCAAGTCATCACTGTTCAGCAAGAAACATCATCAGGAGCAGACTCTGGAAGATACAGCTAGACTGCAGTTATATTGTCGTCAGGAGCCGTATTGAAGCACTAGCTGGACTGTTAAGGATTGTAACTTTTTCCAGCATTTGCTTGGGACTGTATTCATTTTTATTTATTTATTTATTTATTTATTTATTTAAACAGCAGTTTGGAAAACCTTTGAGCCACAGGCTCATTTACAAAGGTACCTTGTCACAGTAAGACAAACGAAAATGCACAGTATAACAGTACAACACAGTATAACAGTAACTTAAGACATAGATACAAACAAGCTGGTACAGGTAGGATTGATGCAGACAATACCAGAGTTATGTTGTCCTTAGCAGCTTAGTAGTAAGCTTTGTCATAAGTATTGAGTATGGCTTTGACTAGTGGCAGTTACAGCTTCGGGTGTAAATAAGGTGGTTACGTAAGGAAGTTTTGAAGCAAGATATAGTTGGAGCTTCGGAGATGGAGGGGGGCAGTGTGTTGAACCAGGAGGGGGCCCTAAAGCTGAAGGCTCTTTGGCCGTGAGAGGTTCTAGCTCTAGGGATAAGAAGAGAGGTTTTCCCAGAGGTCTGAGTATGAACTAGTGGGACAGAGCGGCGTATGGTGGTGGTCAATCCTGGTGGGGATAGCCCAAGGAGGGTCTTTTTTGTAAGGGTACAGGTCAGATATTTGAGGCGCTCATCAAGATCAAGTGCCAGCGCTTTAGCGTACAGTAGACAGGTGTGTGTTAGCCTAGGTGCCCCAGTAATAAACCTGCAGGCCTTATTCAGAGAAGCAAATTTTATGGAGTGCGGTTCAATCAGCAGCACCATACACCGGCAGTCCATAGTTCACTAGGGACAGGGTAGAGGAGGTGACTGCGATTCGAAGAGCCTCCGGGGGAGGCAGTGTTTATACCGATGTAAGATGCCCAATCAGATAGTAGTGGCAGTAGCTATGACAGCGATGTGTCCATGGAAGGAGAGGGAGGGGTTAAAATGGATCCCTAGATATTTATAGGAGCAAACTTGTTCGAGTGAGAAAGAGGACCCAGAGTGAATGAGGAGTTTGAAGTTGCAGGACTTGTTTGAGTATGAGTGAAGAACATGGTTTTGTTTTTAAGATTTATCACCAATCTATGTTCCTTGAACCAGCCCTCGCTTCGTGAAGGACTTCTGCAGCGAGTCCTGGAGGGCAATAGGGTTACGACTTGAGGCAAAGATGACTGCATCATCGGCGTACAATAGAATGTTCCCCGAGCAAGAGCGTGGAAGGGTGTTAAGGTAAAGGGAGAATAGTAAGGGGCCCAGAATGTAGCCCTGGGGAACCCCAGAAAAGATGGGACAGATGTCTGAGTAGGTCCCATTAATTTTTACACACTGTGAGCAGTCAGACAGATAACTGGTGCACTAGGAGATAGGCCCAGCAGCAAAACCAGAGAGACTAAGGGCATCAAGAAGGAGGGGGTGGGAGACAGTGTCGAAAGCTTTAGAGAGGTCAATGAAGACTGCACCAGCCAGAGAACCAGTGTCTAAGGAGGAGTGGAGAAAGTTGGAGAACTCTAGGAGGGCTGTGTTGGTACTGTGGCCCGCTCAGAAGCCATGCTGCTCAGGACATAGGACATTGTAGGTGGAGACAGTAGTCAGAGATTTGAGAGGCCACCACTTTTTCCAAGGTCTTGGAGAGAGGAGAGAGAATGGAGATTGGCAGATAGTTTCCAGCCACAGTCCTATCACCACCTTTAAAGATAGGGGTGACAGTGACGACTTTTCAGGCAGTTGGAACCTTCCCCAGGCAAAGAGAGTGGTTGATGAGGCATGTGATCGGGGTAAGGACTGTGTCTAAGACCAGCCGTAGGATACACGGATCCAGGGTGTCACTGCCTGTACTATTACTCTTGAGGGCAGTGACAAGGTGCGCCTAAGTTCTTGGGCAGAAACACGGGGGAGGAGAAAATAAGGCGAGAAAGACTTGTCAGGTGCTGGGGAGGAGGGTCAAAAAATTTGTAGGAGGATAGGGCTAAGGTCAGTAAATGAGGTGTTGAGGTGGTTGGCTATGAGGGCTGGGTCTGAGGAGATCACGCCATTAATGTTGATCTGGGTGGTTGGGGGTGTGCACTCCCATTTAACTGTTTAATGTTATCCCAGAAGGTTCTGGGGTTCCCCCATGAGGCAGTGAGTGAGGACCGATAGTGCTCAGACTTGGCCTTTCTGATGGCCTGAGTGCACTTGTTTCGGGTGGCAGCATATAACTGCCTGTCACTGGGCTGGCCAGTCTCAATGGCATGGTGCCATAGGTTGTCCCTATGTTTGAGTTGGTGGATCAAAGCTGGGGTTACCCAGGGCCATTCTGCCTTTTAGAACAGCGGGTCAACATTGGGGCAAAGATATCACAGGCATTATTAAAAGTTTGGGTAAAGAAGGAGAGAGCTGTGTCAATGTCAGGAGTTGCCTGTATAGGAGACCAGTCAATTTGGGACAGAAGTTCTTTAAGTTTAATCAGTCCACCAGGTATTAGACGCCGCTGGCATGTGGACTGTGCTATGGGTTTGGGGACTGAGGATGACCAGTAGAATAGAATGGGGGAGTGATCACTGAGAGAGTTTGGGAGGACTTGTACATTGGGGATCCAATTAGGGCGGTTGGTGAGTACCACATCAAGCAGGGTACTGGAGCCTCTCTTGGGGTTAGTCCTGGTAGGGTGGGTAACTAGTTGCGTTAGGTCTATTGCAGAAAAGGAGTCTCGGGTAGAGGAGGAGGAGGAGGGGCTGAGCCAGTTGACATTTAAGTCACCCACCAGAATTTGATCAGCGGAAGGAGGTAGTGATGAAAGGTATTCTGTAAGAGAGGCAGTGGCCTGCTTTTGGTCCCTGGGCGGCATGTATGCAGTAGTCAGATAAAGGGGTCCCTTTAAAGGGTCAGGGGTTAGTTTCAGCGTAAGCATCTGAGCCCTGGAGTCAAGGATGGGAGCAGGCAGGGCTAGTACGGGGAGAGATTCCTTGACATAAATAGCGCAGCCACCGCCCCATCTCCCAACACGGTCAGACCAGAAGAGGGTGAAACCAGGAAGGGAGACAAGGGAGTCAGGGGAGGATTTCAACAGCCAAGTGTCAACCAGAGCGATGACATCAGGGTTAATTGATGTGACCAGGCATTGTAATGAGTCAAACTTTTTTAGGAGGCTACAGATATTCATGGAGACAATGCATAGGACTGTGGTGCTAGTCAGGGAGCTCCTGAGAACCGGGCCAGGGTTTGGATGAATGTTCCTTGACAGGAGTAGTAGCATGACTAACATCCTGGCTGGGAGATGGTGAGAGGTTTTCCTACAATTGACATGAGGGGGGAGGCTAAGGGAGCAGGGGGTGGGCAGGGTGGTACAGGAAGGGAAGGCAAGAATAAGAAGACACCCAGATGTGCCTGAGGTGAGGAGAAAGCTAGGGGGAGGGCAGGGAGGTCCGAGACACACAGAGGTCCCAAGGGGCAGGAGAGCAGGTTCAGGAACAAGGGGAGGGAGGGGTGCCAGGGCACAGTGCGGAGTAGCAGATGGGTAAGTGGGCAAGTGCACTGCTAGTGGGGATAGGTACAGGCAGAGCGTGAGGCAGGGCCAATACATTGTGGTGAGCAAGATCCAAGGGAAGTAATACTGTACAGATAGGAGTAGGAAGTAGCGAGGGAGCATAGGTCCCTCTAGTGGCCAGCAGGTATAACCTGCAAATGGGAAAGTGGGGAGATAGGTTCTGGGCAACAGGACGTGATGTCACCAGATGTGATGTCATGGGGTGGATCCTTAAATTGACAGCTGCCCCTGGGTGGGTGGTTGGGGTGGGCAGGGCAGACGGCATGAAGCGCCGTCGGGCTAGCACCCCCTGCAGGCGTCCAGATGAAGAGAAGAGGCTCTCTTTACCTCAAAAGTTATCAGGCTGGAAATTCGGCTTCCTCAGCTCCTCAGGTGAGCTGCTTGTGTTGCTTGTGTTGCTTGTTTGTCCCGAGTGCCTAGCTTGCGGGGGGCTGCCTATATAGTGGAGAAAACAAAGCCTCTCATTACTATGCAGCGGGAGAATATGTTGTGACTTTCACAAAGGAACTCCACTCTAAGCAAACAGGGCTATTCCAAAATGAGGTCACACTAGGACTCAGCTATCCTAATACCTTCAGTTACAGGCACAATTAGATCCAATACCACAATATTAAACAAGTCAGCTCTATATTAGCTGCTTAGTATATCTGGCTTTAAGGTATAATCAGCAATTAGATCCAATACCACAATATTAAACAAGTCAGCTCTATATTAGCTGCTTGGTATATCTGGCTTTAAGGTATAATCAGCAAGGCAACTCTAGGGCACCCAGTGAGTCCCTAGCTTTACACTTCAGCATTAGTAGCACAAAGAGAAGCAAATAACAAGCCCACCCAGTGGTGAACAGGGAACAAAGTTCATAAAATATAAGTGTTCATCAGGTAGCACCCCACTGCAGGAGTCCAGACGAAGAGAAGAGGCTCTCTTTACCTCGAAAGTTATCAGGCTGGAAATTCGGCTTCCTCAGCTCCTCAGGTGAGCTGCTTGTGTTGCTTGTTTGTCCCGAGTGCCTAGCTTGGGGGGGGCTGCCTCGAAAGTTATCAGGCTGGAAATTTGGCTTCCTCAGCTCCTCAGCTCCTCCTCAGGTGAGCTGCTTGTGTTGCTTGCTGTTGCTTGTTTGTCCCGAGTTTTACTTCATTGCCATTAGCGCTGAGTATCCTTTTCAAAATTATTTGCCTTGCTATTTATGTTTTATGAAGTCTATGCCCTTCTTCATTTTTCTTCTCATTCTGAGCCCTTCTAGTTATCGTTTTTTTTTTATCCTCATTCTGCACCGGTCACTTATCCAGTTCTTTGCTCTTTGTGTTAATTCACTTTAATGCTGTTTGGCCTGTTCTCAGCCTATGCCTACACAGTATTTTTCTTCTCAGCTACTTACTCCCTGTAGAGATCTTTACTGACTGTCCTTCTTTACCTCTTTGTCTTGTTCCCTGTGAAAACAGTAGCTGCAGCTACTTTCTGTTACTTTTACTTTTGTTTCTTAGATGTCTCCCCCTGTCATATTTATATTTACTTAATCCAGGCACCCTATTTTTGGAGGGTCTTATTATTTACAAAATATCATCTTTGCACTTTTTGGACTTCACATTTGGGAGAAGGTCACCTGGGGACCAGTGACCATCACATTGTATGGTTCTATTTGGCCACTAGAACTAAATCATCCCATTCCTAGGCAAACATATGGGAGTTCAGAGGAGCTGACTTTGTTAAGATGGCCAACAGAGTTAAACTAGCCCTGGCAAGAAGAAATGCAAGTGAGGGGGTACAGGCAAAGTGGGCAAGCATTAAGGATGCAATACTTGAAGAAACATCCCATTGTGTTAGGAAGAAAAGGATGAGCAAAAGAAGAAGGAAACCACTTTGGCTCTCAAACACAGTAGCACAAAAGGTTAGAGCCAAAATGTTGGCCTTCAGGAAATATAAGGGAATGCAGCAGCATGAAGTTAGGGAGGCATACCAAACTTCTCTAAGGAAAGCAGGGAAGGCAGTAAGGCAGACAAAGGCCCAAACTGAGGAAACACTAGCACAAACAGTAAAAGAAGGTGACAAGACTTTCTATAGATATATTAGTGAAAGGAAAAAGTCCAGATGGGGTATTGCCAAGATCAAAGTGGATAAGGGGACAGGTGAGGAGGAGGAACATGTAAACGCATCCATCCTGAATAGATACTTCTGCTCAAGATTTAAAGTAGAGAAGGAAGGGCAGGGCCCACAGCACATCACCATGGACACAGGGGGGAGATAGGTGTGCACTAGTCCCTTCCCAAAAGAATGGGTCCTACAAGAGCTTGATAAGCTCAGGGTGGACAAGGCAATGGGACCTGATGGCATACATCCCAGGGTACTAAAGGGGCTAAGGGTGGAACTAGCAGAGCTATTAACAGAACTGTTTAGTGAGTCTCTGAGCACAGGAGAGGTCCCTGAAGACTGGAGAAGGGCTCATGTGATCCTGCTCCACAAGCAGGTAGCAGGGAGGAGGCGGGAACTACAGACCAGTCAGTCTTAACTCAGTAGTGGGCAAGATTATGGAGGCACTCCTTAAAGAAAAGATAGTGCAAAAACTGGAATCCATAGGAGCACAGGATCCAAGACAGCATGGGTTTACAGAAGGAAGGGCCTGTCAAACTAATCTCATAGATTTCTTTGACTGGGTAACCAGAGTGGTGGACCAAGGGTAAGCAGTTGATGTCGCCTACCTTGACTTCAGCAAAGCTTTTGATACTGTTCCACATAGAAGATTGATTAATAAGCTGGGTAAGCTCGAGATGGGTCAGAAGTTGGTCAACTGGGTGGCAAACTGGTTGATGGGCAGAAAACAGAGAATGGTGGTAAACGGAATACAGACAGAAGAGATGCAAGTCACAAGTGGTGTATTTCAGGGATCAGTCCTGGGGCCAGTCCACTTCAATATCTTCATCAGTGACATTACAGATGGACTGGAGGGTAAGGTTTGTCTGTTTGCAGATGGCACCAAGATCTGCAACAGAGTAGATGATCCAGATGGGGTTGGCAGAATGAGAAGAGATCTGGATAAACTAGCAAAATGGTTGGAAGATTGGCAACTGGGTTTAATGTAAAGAAGCTCAAGATCATGCATATAGGGAAGAGAAACCCTGAAGCCACCTATAGGCTGGGAGGGGAGTTGCTAGCAGTCACAAGGGAAGAACGAGACTTGGGCATCATCATCACCAATGACCTGAAATCATCCAAGCAGACCACTAAAGCACTAGGGAAAGCAAGAGTGATGTTGAGGTGTATTAGTAGGGGTATCACAAGTCGGAAGAAGGAGGCAATAATCCCTGTTTACAAGACACTGGTTAGGCCCCATCTGGAGTACTGAGTGCAGTACTGGAGGCCACACCTTCACAAGGACATTAACTAAATTGAGGCAGTCCAGAAAAGGTAAACCAAAATGATGTATGGACTGCATCAGAAAACATATGAGGACAGATTAACGGAGCTCAGTATGAATACCCTAGAATAATAGTTCTCAGTCTTTGTCATAGTGAGCCTCTCCCAAGCTGTGGAAAAGATCTTGAGCCTCTCCCAAATATTGAAATAATCTTGGGCCTCTCCATAGAAAAATAGCATACTTTGCACAGTTCATCAGAAATAAAGTGAAACTTCTTTGAGTAGTTGGTTCTCACTTTATTCAGCTTATTGCCCCCCCCCGTCAACCTACTTACTCTGTTATTTTTATTCTCGAACTGCTGTTACCCCTTGTTGCAATACCTTCATGGTCAGACTGCTTTCTCATTTTGTTTGCCTTCTATCTGCAATAACCTTCCTACCCACCTCCACCTCTCCCTACTCTTATTCTGCTCTTGCTCCTAGTATCTCTCTGCTAAAGCCTTGTATATGGTCTGTTATACTGGGCTGTTCCGCCAAAAGCCTAATTGGTCAATTGTTGCCTCTTCATGGTTCCTATTTGTTTGCACTATTGTTCAATTTGTATTGCTTGACTGCTTTTCAGTTACCTTTGGCATTGTATTCACTTGCTACCCTTCCCCAGGTTCACCTGTAATAAGTCTTAGCTCAGTGTATCTTTCCTGGTCACCAATATGTAAATAAATAGATAAATTGCCTGTTATCTTCTTTCAGTTTGCCTCATCCCTTCACATAAAACATATTAAACTCAAAATTCAAATATACTACTTTCTCAGACTTGCTTGAGCCTCCCCTGGAACCGGTTGGGGCCTCCCGAAGTAGGCTGGTCTCACCATTTGAGAAACCCAGGGCCTAGAGCAAAGGAGTTAGAAAGGTGATAAGATCAAAACATTCAAACACCTTATGGGCATTAACAAGGTGAAAGAGTCTAACGTGTTTCATTATAAGATAAATAGCAGAACAAAAGGACACAGCACGAGATTAGAAGGAGGCTGATTAATGGGTAATGTGAGGAAGTTCCTTTTCACAGAAAGGGTGGTGGATGCATGGAACGGCCTACCTCAGGAAGTGGTGGATATGAATACAGTGCAGGGTTTCAAACAGGCATGGGATAGGCATAAGGGAGCAGTACAGATGAGTATGAATAGGTAGACCATTGACACAGCAAAGGCCGATGACACATTCATAAGGTAGAAAACAAAATGGGCAGACTGGATGGGCCTTGCGGTCCTTATCTGCCATTAATGTCTATGTTTCTATGTTTCTAGATCTCCTACTTCATTTACATTGAAAAGGGCTTCCCTTGTTGAACCTGTAAAACTTGTATTATATTATTATTATTTATCTTATTATATTCTATATTTTTCTTTTGTTCATTTGTCTTTTTCTTGTTTTAGGTTGTGTAACCCCTTTTCTTGCCTATTTCATGGTGTCTGTATCCACGTGCTAGAGTTTTCCAGTTTCGTCTTGGTATTATTATTTGTTTTATAAACATTTTTGGTTTCTAGACTTTTATCTTCTTTCTTGGCTTTGTTCTATTCTGGCCCACTTAGAACATTTATGTTTCTTATGGGTTATACTCTTTTCTCTTTTTTTAATCTACAGGGAATATTATCTGTATTTTTAGAGTCAGTTGGAGATATGACTCCAACTGGGGTACATGTGAATATATGGGAAGTCGGGTGAGTAGAGAATCTCACCCTCAACATGTTCTTTTTCAACTTAGTTGTGGTTCTTTTATTTTTTACCACCACTGATTGCTCCATGATTTCTATTGTAAGCTCCATGGTAGTCTAGTGGAACCCCCCCCACCCCACTGGTAACACCGATCACCATAATATTCTTATTTGAAGCTCCCTGGTAGTTTAGTAGAATCTTCACCCAGCCAGTAACCCCGATTGCTGACTAAACAGACCAATATCGGTCCCTGGTAGTCTAGTTGTCCCCCACCCCCACCCACACAGGACCCCCAGGCGACCCAGCTCACCCCTGGCCATCAGCGGGCACCATACCCACCCACATACCTCTGTGGCTGCCAGCTGAATGACAGCTTACAGTAAGTGCTGTAAGCTCATTGGTCCATACTGTGGACAAATGGGCTTGCAATGCATACTGTAAAAGTCATTCACAACTTTGTGAATTAAGTCATTCATTCACAAAGTTGTGAATGACTCTTACAGTATCCACTGTGTGGACCAATGAGCTTGCAACACTTACTGTAAGCTGTCATTCCATGGGCAGTCCTGGAGGTATGTGGGTGGGTATTCTGCCGCCGATGACTGGGGGAGCTGTGTGGGCTGAAGGTCCTGTGTGGGTGGGGTGGTGAGGGGACAAATAGACTACCAGGGACTGATATTGGTACGTTTGTTCAGAGATCAGGGTTACCGGTAGGGTGGGAGGGTTCCACTAGAGTACCAGGGAGCTTCAGCTAAGAATATTATGGTGATCGGGTTACTGGCGGGGAGGTGGGTACCGCTAGACTACCCAGAAAACATTGTATTGTACCTTATGAGTGATTGGGGATACAGGCGGGGTGGACAACTAGACCATGAGGGTGTATCAGCAGAAGATTACAGTGTGATCTGGGATACAGGTGGGGGAGGGTACCACTAGCCCACCAGAGAATGTAAGACAGTCAGTTCAGGTGATCAGTGGTACAGGATGGGGTGGGGGTACTATTGCGGTCCCTGGTACAGGGTCCACATGCTGTGCAGGGCACCAGGCAACACATGCAAATGGAGCCATGATGACACGCAGATGGCCCTATTTGCACCTTGCATGTATAATGGCCCCATTGCATATCCAGGTATGAATACCTGGATATTGCCCCCAGAGCAGCTCCAGTTGCACTGGAGCATTCCCATTCCTGGTATTCAGACCTGTCTGGGGGATGCACCGCTGCACTGTATTTGTACCATGTGCATTATTTGCTATACTCAGAAGAAATGTGCAATGGCACATCTTTTTTGAATATATCCCTTAGCTGCTCCAGTGCATCTCAGTTGCGCTGTGCCACCACTTGTGCCATTGCCAGGTGCAGTTCTGAATATGAGCCCTATATCTCCCTAGGTTATTGGTACCAGCATGTACTGATACTATCCTCGGGTAAGCTGAGTTTGTAAGAATGTTTGGGAGCATCCATGTGATGTCACTATTTTTGCCCCACCATAACTGCAGGATGTAACATTCTATTTATTTTCTCGAGTAGAGGACCTGTCTGTATATTTGGTTATTGAGTCACCTAGTATACAAATTTGTCATTCATGTGTGTCTTCTAGGTTCACAGTTTCACAAAAGACATCCAATTCATTTATTACATTTTCGGTTACTCACTGCTAATTCCAGCAACTCTTATGATTAGGTTTCTATGTTCTCTAGCAGTTTTATTAGAGGGGAGTAGTGGTTCTCTGTCTCACAATTAACTGTTATTACCCTCCTGCCCTTTTTTCTTCTTATTGTATCCTTCCTCAACACACCAGTCATCAGTATCTTCATCATCATGCACTCTTTACCTTTCTGTACCTTGCCTCTTCTGAGAAACACTACCTGTACTGCTTGATGGGCAATTTTCTAACTGCTTGTTGAGGCATTTGATTTTGTATTCCTTATCTATTAATCTGTTGTGCAATTCTTCTATTTCAATACAGCACGTACAAACAAACAAGTTGAACAAGGAATCAGATTTCATAATAAACATATTACATTTTGAACATTTAACCCCCATTTCCCCTGTGGATAGTGTGACAACATTTAAATCCATGTCTCTTGCTATAATTGCTATTGAGCCTTTAACTGACTGGATTAAAATAAACAGAACAACAAGGTAGAATCTCTTCCAAGATCACAAAGTGCTGATATCAAATAAACTAATATTTGTGGAGCAAAGCCTCTGATATGTTTGCCAGACTACTGCAGCCCACAAACCCAGGTGTGAATTCAGTGGTATTAGTAAACTTTTAAACACTACTTGCCAATACTGTAGTCTCTGGTAGTTACTGTACAATATACAGCTTCCCACCCCTTATTACAAACTTCCTAGTCATCTGGTTGCTTATAAGACACTAGTTCCCATGAGTTGTCACCAACACAGTGTCCTTCAGCTTTAGGTTGTCAACCCAAAATGCACCTCAGAATTGTAGTTCAGTAATTTATCAGGGACACTGGCTTTCAATGGTTATTGCACAGAGTACAGCATATTGAATCAGTACTAACCATATGTATAAGGCTGTAGTATTATACCCTGTTCTTTAGTACTAACACCCCAGCCATTTCTAGCCCTCCAGGTGCTCCCTGGCACAATATGGCATGGCTACAACAACCTGTGGCTCCTAAGAATCTCCCTCTAATCTCCACCTTCCACCTACCCACCCCTTGGTCCCACATTCCCCCACCCCCTCACCCACTTAGCCCTCGTGACCCTCCATACCCCATCTCCACACCTACTTAGTCCCCCTGATCCTTAAGCTATCACCCACCATTGTGCTCTCCCCTTCAAATGTCTAGCCAGTAGTCTACTCTCCCTTAATGTGTGCTTGTCAGTGGTCACATTAATTGTTCCCCTCTGGGAACCTATTTAAGCTCTATAGCTGCAATCTGGGAATTCTCATACTTTGTACATAGTTGGAATCTGCACATTATTCACCTAATCCGTTATGGGACTATTTTCCTCAGTATTATGTAAGTAAGTGATGGCTTTTTCAATGTATTCTGTCTTTCTCTCCATCCCTCTATTTGTAAAGCTGTTTAGCATTTTCAATGATGTGTAACTGACAATGCCTTCTATCTGCTTCTGTTTTTCTCCACTGTCCATGTACTTGATGTTCCTCCACCCTCTGTTCGATGAGGATCCTTTGTAAATGAGCTTTTAGCTCAAAGGTTGTAATTCCGATTTTACAATAAATAAAAAAATAAAATAAAAACTCAAGGAATCCCAACAGTCCCGCTTGACATGCTAGACTCGCACTGACATTCTTGTTTCAGAGCACATCTCCACACATGATCACGCACTCACCCTGCTTGCTAAGGGGGCAACCGTTTATATTGTGAGACCCAGAAGTTACTGCATGGGGTCATGCAGCATGCCTGCCTCCAGAAACCATGTAAATTATAAAAAAAAACTAAACATTCACAGCTACTGTTATTTTGGCTCTTTTACTTGTGTTCACTACTAATAAAAAATGTTTCTGGCCCCAAAATTAGATCAGCCCCCAGGCAGTAGTTCCTTGAGCTGTTCTTGTGAACTACAACTTTTACCCTTCTTTCTATGTCAGCTCCCAGATATGCTAGCTGTTAATAGGTGACTCTAACAGTTTGTTTGAAGCAATATAAGTAAAATAAAATAGCAGGGTTCACTTAATTTTTATTATGCTAACAGCTTTCAGCCATCCCACAGAAAAAAACTCTATATATCACCGTGACATCAGTTCCACATTGTGACATCAGCTCCGCTCTTCCTGATGCTTGAGGGAAGGGGAAAAAAACAAAGGAAAAAAACCTCACAACCACCCAGGATGCAACCCACCACTCTGTCACAGGCCCTGTACCACTTACTGGGCTGCTTCTCCCTCACTGACACTTTATCTCTGCCCAGGTTAATCAGGGAGGCCCCTGGGTGCCCCTTCCCTCAGGGGGTCATCCACAGGGGAACATGAAGTCCTTGGGGCGGTGGGTGATGGGGCTGGGCAAAGCAGTAGAGCTGAAAGGGGCCAGTCGAAGTCAAGGAGAAAGAGTAAATGCCAAAACACAAGAAGTCAAAGCCCTAGGAGGAGAGACTAAGGGACCCAAATATATACACCATTGAAGAGAGAGAAGAGAAGGGGGAACATGGCTCATAGGGAGGGAAAGAAGATCCAAAGGATTGCTGGGTCAGCAGGAAGGGATGGTGAGCTAGAGGTCATTGTCCATCTGAGGACTAATGACCTCGTTAGGAATGAGTCAGCAATAGTTCAGGGCGAGTTCAAGGAACTGGGGAGGTGTCTTTGGCAGGTGGCATGATATATGATCTTCTCAGGAGTGCTACCTGTCTCTGATGGGGGAGAACAGGAACTTCAATGCATACTTGAATGAATGATGCAGAGAGGATGGTTTCAGCTTCATTGGAAACCAGAGCCCCACCTGGAGGGATAAGGGCCTGTACATGGGTAACAGCCTGCATCTTTCCAGGAGGGGAACCTTGGTCCTCAGAGAATGGTTTAAATTCTTCATTGGCCAACATTTAAACTAGTCAAGAGGGAGAGGCAGAAAGATGAAGAGAGGCATAACCTGCCCCCCACACAGGCAAACAAGGTCAGCAAGTGGAATCCTGTGGGGTGAAACTCTAAAAAGAATCTTATAACAAAGTAATGCAGGGGATAGAAGGTAAGAGGATAATGAGAAAGATAGTGGAGGAAACAAAGGGGGATGATGGGAAACAAGAGAGGTGGGAGTGGCAGCACAAGCTGGAGAGCCACATGTGCAAACACTTGAAGTCTAGGCAACAAGACTGTAGACCTAGAGGCCACCATGGCAAGAGCAGACCTGGATATGGTTGTCATTACCGATTAAAACCCCCACCTCGAGTACTGTGTCTAATTCTGGAGGCCCCACCTCTGGAAGGACATTGTAAGTAAAAGGACATTGTAAGTAAGTAAGTAAAAGTTTATTTATCTCATTCCCTTTCCCAGAGGCTTACACATAGACAGTGTCAGCAGATAAGGGCCTATGGCCCACCCAGTTTGAGCTTGTAAGTTCAGTTTATGTTTTCCTAGAAGTCTGTTGCCCCTTACCCTTGGGGGGTACCCCTGGCTTGGGGCACTGTACAGGTAAGGAAGGAATTTAAAATAAAAACACTATAGAACATAACAGAACATATATCAGAAACATCAACAACAACACACTAAAAGAATAAATAACAGCTTATAAAAGTTGAACTCTATAGCAGTCTGCTATATATGATCTACATCAGCAGACTACAAATGCCTCTCAAAAAAGATGAGCCTTTAGACCCCACTTAAACACCTCCACTGATGGGGCCTCCTCAAAAAAGCAATCTCAAGAGGTCTTCATCCCGGCCCTGGGAACCACCAGAAGGCCCTCGGTGGAGAAGTGCACAGGGTGGGCAGGAGTCAAGAAGTCATTCAGATAGCCAGGATCTCATCCATAGAGGGCCTTATAGGTGAGCAAACTCAACTTGAAGATGATTCTCTACCTTAATGGTAGCCAGTGCAAATCATGCTGGACTGTAGTGTCATCACAAGTCCTGGCTAGGCCTATAAGCAACCTGGCTGCTGTATTCTGCATTGTAATGATCATGTTATGTTTTGTACCTTATTGTCCTTATTGCCTTGACGTGGAACCATTGTAAAAGAGCCCTCGGCTCAAAGGTGTCATCCAAAATACAAATAAATAAATAAATTCTGCACCAGCTGCAGGTGGCAGAGCACCCCCACTGACCCCAAGATAAAGAGTGTTGTAGCAGTCAAGCCTAAAAAATCAGTGAGTCATATACGGACTCTCCTAAAATAATGCAAGAAAAGTGTGGCATATTAGCCTTTGCAGATGATATTATTTTATTGGCTTTAACTAAGTCAGGATTGCAAAAGAAGATCAACATGCTGCAATAAATTTCTGACTATCTGCAG
This sequence comes from Neoceratodus forsteri, assembly GCA_016271365.2. NCBI lineage: Eukaryota > Metazoa > Chordata > Ceratodontiformes > Ceratodontidae > Neoceratodus > Neoceratodus forsteri. The sequence goes on from CM028137.1 coordinate 51,651,391, forward strand.
CTAGAAATTAATCTGACGAAAACACAAATTACAATCTTTGGAAATGGAAAAACAAGGGTTTTTTATCTATAATGGAGAAAAACTGTCAGTGGTAACATACTACCAATATTTAGGTGTAGTGTTTACAACTAATGGAAAATGGATACAGCATACTGAAAAGACATTAGATAAATTAAAAAAAGACCACCAAGACACTATATTGAGTCAATTGTGCGTATGGAGGGTCAACATTAAGACCATTTATTGAAGCAATAAAAATGAAGTACCATGCTCAATTAACATATGGGACAGATATATGGGACAGTTCTAATTGAAATAAACTGATGGCTCCTGACTACAAGATGTTGAGGAAAGTTATTGCAGTGGGGTTTTCCTTCCCAGCCATATGTATAAGAGCAGAGATGAGTTTAGACAATGTAAATGCCTTATTCGATATCAGAAAGTTGAGCTTCTGGCTGAGATCAACCAGATTTCCTCAAGATAGACTGACAAAGAAATGTTTACAAGAGGAAGAGCAATGAGCAGATAGAAAGTGCTTTAATTCAAAGTAGTATGAGAGTGTCAGAGTGGCTTTAGGGAAACATGACTCATTAAATCTTTTGGAGTGCCATAAACAAAACATAGTTTTGAGTCAACAGTATGTACTTTACATCACAAAATGGGCAAAAGACTATTGGATAGATTTAGAAATAAATAATATTAAAGTTACCAATATTCAGAATGGTATGCCAATAACATGGAAAGTTACAAATTTCAGTATTATTTAGATGTCTTATCAGACCTAAAGATTAGGGCAACATTTACAAGATATAAGTTTGAGATACAAGAAAGCAATTTGTTATTGGCTAGATTTGGTGCAACAAGTAAACATCACCTAAATGTGGATGCAGTAGTGGAGAGCTTAAGGACCTACTACACATCCTATAGACCAGCAACCACTATAATTCTAATTGTTTAAAATGTTTGACCAAAACATTTTAATGTGCTAGGCAGGAAGACATTGGAATGCGGAAGGAAATGTTAACACAAATTCTCTTTTTTACCAAAGATGAATTTAATGTTAATTGTTTTGGAAGTTTTCTAATGAGCATAGCCAAAGAAAAGAAGATAAGAAATTAATAAAAGGGGTGCTGAATAGATGAAAAAAGAGTGTGTTAGCCAGGGATAGTAAATGAATTAATGAGTTTTGCACTGTACTTTATGAAGGTTTTGTCCTAATTGTGTTATTGAATGAATCATATGACAAAGGAAAGTTGAGCAATAATATTGATATATGGGTTTGTAGTATTCTTTGATAAGGAACAATTTGTGTAATATTATGTATTTCTTTTTTAACCATGTTCTGTCAAAATTTGTATGTATTGTAATAACACTGTGTGTTGAACAATTAAACATTTACTACTAGTCAAGCCTACCTGTTAAAAAAGTGTGTACCAGTGAGGGTAGATCATCAGTCAGAATTAAGGGTTTGATCCAGGCGATATTCCTAAGGTGGTAAAAACCCTTCCAGATGAGGGATGACACCTGAAAGTAACCCTGTTCCCAAGCAGGTAGCACCCACTTCCAGCTGACGACCAGGCTCAGTCAATAGCACTTCTGTCTTGTCAGGATGGAGTCCCAATCAGCTGGAGGACATCAAGTCCTGGATCCCAGTCAAACACTTATTAAACACTTCCATGGTGTCACTCTTCCAGGGCTCAGATGATGTATACAGCTGGGTATCATCTGCTTAACAGTGGAAACCCTAAACACAGGTACACACTGGGAGGGAAGGCACTGGAGGCCTCAATAGGGGAAAAAGACCTAGGGGTCATGGTGGATACATGTATGAATAACTCTGAGCAGTGCAGGAGAGCAGCTAGCAAGGTAAACAGGATGTTGGGATGCATCGTAAGGGGGATCACCTCTAGGAGCAAGGAAGTGATTCTGCCACTGTACAATGGACTGGTTAGACCACACCTTGATTACTGTGTACAGTACTGGAGACCACATTTGAAGAGGGACATACAGCTCCTGGAGAGGGTACAGAGGAGGGCAACAAAGATGATACGAGGGCTAGGGGATTTGACTTATGAGGACAGACTTCAGGAGCTCTGCCTGTTTTCATTGGAGGAGAGGAGAGACAGGGGGGACATGATAGAGGTCTTCAAGTACCTCAAGGGAATAAATAGGGTAAACATGGAGGGGATCTTTAGACTAAAGCAGGGAGGTATCACCAGAGGGCATGGTTTGAAGTTGGAAGGTGGAAGGGTGAGGGGGAAAGAGGAGGAGGTTTTTCACAGAGAGGGTGGTGGACCCTTGGAATGCACTGCCTGGTGGGCTGGTTCAGAGATCCACTGTAGAGGGCTTCAAGACAGGGTGGGACAGACACAGAAAGTGGATGTATCAGATGATGGCCTGTCCCGGGGTGGGGTGGGGATGGATGATAGGGGTTTCTAGAGAACAAGGGATGGGAGGGTCTCGGCACCCAACAAAGGATCTAGGTTTGAGCAGACTCAATAGACCGTAAGGCCTAATCTGCTGGCAAATAGTATGTTAGTATGTTAGTATTGTCAAATTATCTTACCCAGGGGAAGCACATACACTTCAAACAACATAGGTGACAGGCTCGAACCCTGGGGAACTCCATAAAACAGGATCTTCTGGCAGGAGGAGAAACTCCCCATCACTATCTTCTGTGTCCTTCCTATAAGGAAGGACTCAAACCAGTTAATGACAGTATCAGTGAGTCCACAGAGCTCCCTTAGGCGATCCAACAACCCTAAATGGTCCACAGTGTCAAATGCTGAGGAGAGATTGAGGAGAATGAGTACTGACCATTCCCCTCTATCCCACTCCCTGAGGAGATAATTTTGCTCCCTGACTAACACAGTTTCAGTGCTATGCCTGGACCTGAACCCAGACTAGAAGGGACCACAGATATCACAGGCCGCAAGGTGTGCCTCAAGCTGCAGAGCCACAGCTTTCTCAATAACCTTACCCAAAAATAGGAGGTTAGAGATTGGTCTATAATTTGCTAAGATGTCATGGTCAAGAGATGATTTCTTTAGGAGGGGGCTCGCTAGTGCCTCCTTCAGGGCATTGGGGAAAATGTCCTTCTGAAAGCAAACACCTGCAAATCCCAGTGAACACTGGACCAATGGACTCAACACATCACACTATGAGAAGTAATAGGCCCAGGTCCAGTTCACAGCTTGTGGGCTGCAGCTTCAAAATCACTTCAAATACCTCTATCACCTGCACTGGCCTAAACTCACTCCAGACAATAGGAGTACCTCTAATTATGCATGACTTACCACTGCATGGCCACAATTGCCCTATTGGAGAAATTCCAGCCCTAATGGAGGACACCCTTCTGCAAACACTGCTCCAACCTCCAACCTCTTGTCTTCATCTCCTTGAGAAACTGATCAAACCACAGGAGTCTCAAGCAAGAAGACATTGGTCATATGCAGACAGGTGTGACAGAGTTGAATGCTTTGGAGACAGCACTATTATAGACTGCCACCACCTCATCCATACTCATTGCACAAGCAAATTCCACACCGTATAGATACAGCACTGCCATCAGTCCCTGTGGGGACAACCCATTGAAAGGGCAGTAGCACACCATCTATACAGGAGAAGGACTAACCGGGGGGCCTCAAATGAGAACTCTACCATGCAGTGATACAACCACATGACTGGATCAATCTTGAGGTCAATGACCTCAAGCCCCAGTGAGAAAACTAGTTACAGTACAAGGCATGATGGTGGTTGTGGGTCACAGAAGCAACTGCTTGTGCAATGGCTAGCAAGGTCATCGACTGGAGGAAGTCATGACTAAAATGCAAGGGATCTTCATTGATCCAGGCATTGAAGTCATCCAGAAACAACCATTTAGGTGACCCCAACACCCTCTTGATGATGAAGTCTGTGACTTCCTGCAGAAATTCCCTCTTGCACCCTGCAGGCTGGTACATGAGAAGGATTCTGCAGCCTGCACCTGGATCCCAGTGCATAGCCACACAGTCAAATGAGGAAGTGAACGATCGGTGCAAGAAGAAGTTCAGATTGGTTCTAAAACAAATAGCCACACCCCCACCCTTGCATTCCCTCCCTGGACAATGCACTATGGAGATCCCAGCCAGCACAGATACCTCCAAAACTGAACCCGCATCTTCCCCCAGCCAGAGCTCTGTAATGCAAGCCAGATCAACAGAGGAAACTAAGTCCACAATAACTGCGGTCTTGTTCCAGATCAATCTGCCATTGCATAGAACTTCCCAAAGGGGATTGATGGAAGTTGCTGGCCCTCCATCTGCCAGCCCATTTGGGTATGGGTGCCAAAGATGCATGGCCTTTCTCAAGGCCCCATTTTGCCTCAGAGAACCTCCTGGCCCTGACCACCCTGCTGTGGCTCACCACTGCAGTATATCCAACACTCGCCACCTACCATCCTGCCCCTTCACAATCCTGACCTCTCTACAGTGCCTTATTGCTCTAGCTGACAAAGGGAGGTCAATGAAAGGGCAGAGGTCAAGCAGGAGGGACAAAGGATAGATAATATGCTGGAATGTAAGGTCAGGGCACATCTTCAGTTGGCAGTCCCACACCATATAAAAACAACTAACTTAAATTATCCAGACCCACCCCCAAACATACAGTACCCTAACTCACTTAGACAACCACCACACAGTCAGTACTAATGCAATAACATAACTACACAGTCAACCACTATACAAACCACTCACTCAACCCCCCAACCTCACAATGCATCACAGTTAGGAACAAGAGAATCCAAACAAGTATGCTTCTGACGAAAAGATAGCCAAAAGATTGTCCACAGTATGTTTTGTTATTTGAACTCTGCAAGCAAAGCATGGTCCCAGTTTGTAGAGAGATGCCAGCTACCAGTGGTTTTACCAGTGTTAGGATGAAAACCCAAAGAAACAGTTTGTGCAACAGAGTCTAAAGACAAAAATGGTGCTCTCACTGCAAGATTCCTTTGAGCCACCGATCTTACAAACGTTGGTCTCTTACCAGTTGACTGGGGGAAACACACACTGTCCAGCTGATAACATTCCTGATGACACAGACCTGGGACACAGTTCATAGATTTCTCTATCCAGAGACACAGGGTTTCAGGCAAACAAGCACCCCTTTCCACTCCCACTCCACCACAAACCACACGGTCAACCTCCAAATCCTCAGACTGCAGGCTTAGCCACTGCACCATCTCCGTTCACAGCCCCAGGATGGCAGACTCAGCCATTTCACCAACTTAATTACTTCAGTTACCACTAAAAGCAGATAATTACACACTATACTCTGGCTAAGCAGATAATTACAGATTAGCAAGGATTCTCCTAATTTTGTATAAAATGTAAAATTAAAAGATAAAAGATAAAAGAAAGAGTTTTACAAATTTACAAAGGGCTCACTCAGGGACCAAACAGAAGTGAAAGTGACCCAGCCAGATTGCTATGCTGCCCCTCCTTCCTGCCTCCACAGTAGCTGAGGTCATCTTCATGTGGAGGTGGTACAAAAGAAGGCTTTGAAAATGGTGCAGGGTCTGCATTAAGGCTTTACGAGGAGAGATTTAAGGAACTGAATATGTACTCTCTGCAGGAGAGGATGGAAAATGGAAGATATGATAGAAACATTCAAATGCCTGACAGGTATTAATAAGTTACAGAAAGGTAGCATTTTCCATAGAAAATGAAGTTTGAGGACAAGGGGTCACACTATGAAGTTGGAGGGGGGAGGCTCAGATGAAATGTGAAGAAATACTTCTTCAAGGAAAAGGTGATAGATGCCTAGAAAAGTCTTCCAGTGGAGGTGGTTAGTGCCAAAATGGTGACGGGATTTAAGCATGCATGGGACCTTATTAGTGAGGCAAGGGGTGGAGATGACCGGAGATTGAGTAGGGTCTGCGGTGCCACAGTAGACAGGAAAGCTGGGCAGACTAGATGGGCCAAGAGGTCCTTTTCTGCTGACAATTTCTATGTGTCTATGTTTCTATAATAGAGATCTTTAGCTCTCAGGGGTAGACAAGGTACAAGAGGGAATTTTTTTTCAGAAAAGGTGCTAGCCTCCAAAATTATATAATTAAGGGCCTGAACTCAAAGCACGGAGTCGAGACTAATAATTTTACAGTCAACGCTAACTGATTTGATGCCGATTGTTTTAGGGACAGAAAAACTATGTATAAGCAGGCAAGAAGAATGAAAAAATATTTTTCCATTATGGATAGAGTAGCTTTTATTAATTTAAGAAAAGAATGCAGATTTCTCTTGGAAAAGAAGGCCCTATATAAGCAGCATCTATGGGAAACCCTTCAGAATGCAATATTAGAAAAAGATGACAAAACATTCTGGTATCTTGTGGCCACGGGTGAAAATAAAATCAGAAATAACATTAACGCTATGATTACCCATGATGAGTGGCAAGCATACTACAGTAGAACTTTTAAAATAAAACAGCCAACTGCCGAATTAAACAAAATAATGCTATGTTGCCTCTGAATAATAGCAACTGATTTGATTTTTCCATTCAAGAAGTTTATGATGCAATTCAGGCTCAGAAAAAGAATAAAGCTGCTGGTATTGATAATATCCCTGCAGAAGTATATCAGGCTGATATTCTGTGGTGGGCTGAACTGCTTACTGTTTTTTATGTTGGCTCATGCGCCAGCCAACATATTGCATTAGTGGCAGATTTGGAGGCACGGTCACTGTTCGACGAATGCAGGGCACGCATCGGTAGGTGCATCCCTCATTCCCCAATAAGCCAGCATGCAGGTGCCACACCAGGAATACATAATGTTGTGAGCACATCAAACAAAAGATCCACTGCAATGACAGCCAAGCTCATCATGCAGTGGCACCAAAACACGCCTTCCCTACATGCCATTCCTGGCGAAGCCCTTCAACAAAACATGGCAGCACTGACTGCTGCCTCATGGAGAGCTGACTTCAGGGGTGCCCAGTCCCCGTCAGCATGCTGTCACTCAGTTCATGTGCCGATGGGGAGCCCTACCCCCATCGGCATAATGACAATTTCATTTGTTCTGTGTGCTGAGGGGTGCATCTCCCTCAGCTCTTGCCCCCCTTCACTATGTGCTGATGGGGTGCCCAATCCCCCTTTGGCTAGCCTTCCCATCACTCTGGTGACACACTGGGAGCCCACTCCTGCGTTCCAAATGCTCTTGTAAAAAACAAATTCCCACAATGTTTTTTTGTTTTGTTTCCCTGTAAAAGAAGAAAACGGTCTCTCGCAGTCTGTCCTGCTCCCTCCCCAACCCGTGCTCACCCTCTGTGCACCCTGCCTTCCCACACCCCCCTCACCTCATACTTACCTCTGGAGTCTGGCGCAATGATCTTCGGTGGACCAGGAACACTTCTGCACTCTTCAAAGCCGACCACGAACTGAAGAAATGCCAGTAAGCCGTATAATGGCATAAAAAGGTTTTTTTCAACCAAAGTGCATATTCAGGCATTTTGGGGAATTTTAGCACCAAAGTTTCAACATGGGGTTCTTAGGACCTCTCCTCATGAATTCAGTCACTGTCATGGCGTTATTCAGTCCTGAAAGGCGATTTCACGGTCACTGCGGGATCACATTTCTCGACTGATTAATGAAATGACAGTGCCACTGATCATGAGGTGGGCTCTCAAAAAGCCTATTTTGCATATTCGGTGAAAAAAATCCAAAAAATGACTGTTTTACGAGCGTGCATTGCACAGTTTCCACGCACACTCGTAACTTTGTGAATTTGTAAAATTTTCACTCCAGATTTTCAAAATTGGCATTTTTCTACACCTCCTGATGAACCGTACAGCTGTCATTTTAAATATCCTGGCTGAAATGTGTTTTCACATGTCTGGCGCAGAATAGTGTGGTCGCTGTGTGAAATCAGTTTTTGGGACAGTTTGAGAAAAAGATGGTGGACTGTTCATGAGCAGAGGTCCTAAAATGCCTATGCTGAAAATTTGGTGATGAAGTCCATGAAATGACTGTGTTACATGTGTGTGTTGCACAGTTTCCACATACGCTTGTAACTTCACAAATGTTCAATATTTTCATGCCAGATTTTCAAACTGCCATTTTTCCACAACTCCTTATGAACAATATAGCAGTCATTTTTCACAGCCTGCCCAAAATGTGTTTCCACACTTGTGGTACACAATGGCGTGGTCACTGTGGGAAATCAACTTTTGGGACAGATTAACAAAATCACAGTGCCACTGTTCATGAGGAGAGGTCCCACAATGCCTATTTTGAAAATGTGGCAAAAAATTCCCCCAAATAATTGGGTTATGGATATGTGTTGTGCAGTTCCTATGCATGCTAATGATTTACCAATTATTCATATTTTCACTCCAGATTTTCAAAGTTGCCATTTTTTTACACCTCCTCATGAATAATATAGTTCTCATTTTTCACATCCTGCCTAAAATATGTTTTCTTCCCTGTGACGCCAAATGGTGTAGCCACCGTGCAAAACCACCTTTCAGCTAAGAAACTGATTGTGCCACTTTTCATGAGGTGGGGACACAAAAAGCCTATGTTGAAAATTTGGAGTGAAAATACCAACAAATTCCTATGATGTTAGGGTTTCCAACTGTAACACCCCACCCTGTAGAGACTGACATTCATCAGGAGTGTGATCTGGGATCATTGGCTGTAATTCTCACTCCATTCCACCCCTTCCCCCACCCCCACCTTGCAGCCTGTGACAGGCATTGAGGTGTGCCTTGGAATGTTTGGCCCTAAAGTTCACTCTATTCTCCTATGCTGCACCCATCTCAGCATGTTTCCTTAAGGAATGGGATAAGTATAAGGCCCAAAGACCTCAAAGCACACCATGACACTTGTCAGTGTATACAGGGTAGGATGAGGTAAAATGGCATGAGCGTTATAGCTGCTGACCCAAAGGCACACCCCAATGCCTGTCAGTCTCTGCAGGTTGGGGGTGGGGTTGGCGTTAGTTGAATTCTTCACTGCCATTCCTATTATGCATCTCTAACTCCTGCACTACCAATGCCAATGCCAGCAAAACAACATTTGCCATTGACAAATGCTTGTCATAACTACCTGAGCAAAGTAGTTCTGGATGTTTGGCTAACTGCCATTATTATTCCAATATATAAAAAAGCTGAACAAGTGCTCCATCAAATTGTAGGCCAATTGCATTGCTCTGTATTAGCCTTAAAATCATTTCCCATTTATTACTGACTAGTCTAGAGGAATGGATAGAGGACAACAATGTCATGTCTATGTTTCAAGAAGGTTTTAAATGGGGCCGCTCTATGTGTGACCACATTTTTACACTACAATATATTCTAAATAAATATGTTGGTGCAAAGGCACAAAAAACATAAACAGTTTTTATAGACATCAGTGCAGCCTTTGATAGTGTTATTCATGATACATTATGGTCAATTCTGGAAGCAAAAGAGATTAATGCAGAATTACTTTTCCTGATCAGACTATTGCATACAAAAACTAATCATCAAGTAAGATATAGGAAAGATGGAGTGCTGACCCCCCCCACCTGTTTACTTTGGAGTCAAACAAGGCTGCTTGCAAGCCCCCACATTATTCAATACATATATTGAAACCTTAGTTAAGGACTCGGAAACCTGCAACACCTTTCCACCCAGAATAAACAATATCCCCATTAAAACACTTTTGTATGCAGATGACCAGTTATTCTGTCCCAAACAAGGCTGGAGTTACAGGGAGGGATATGTTCTGTACAAACCACTCTATAAAAACTTGATTTGGAAATAAATACACAAAAACCTAAGTCGTAGTTTTTGGATCCTCTATCAGGATTAAATCAGACAGTTGCTGGAAAGTGGTGAATCTCACTGTTGAAATTGTTGATGAATATCATTATTTAGGGGTTCTATTTCATAAAAATATTGCTTGGAGAATTCATATCAAGGCTACAAAAGTGGTGGCTAAAAATACTGTGCTTTCAATCAACAGGTTTGCTGGGACAATTGGGGTCAATTTTTTTGTGGTGCAAAAAAACTGCATTGAAGCAAAAGTTAAGGCTCAAATACTTTATGATGCTGAGGTTTGGGGGGTTAGGGATGAAGTATCTGATTTGGAGGTCATTCAAAATCTATCTCTTAAACTAATTCTAGACCTACCAGCCTATGTTTCAAATGCTATAATTAGAGCAGAAACTGGAACTCTGAACGTCAAAACCAAAATATTAAAACATAATCTTTCCTTTTGGACCAAGATTGTCATGGCTCCGTATGCGAATTTATTACATCACTGTTGGAAAGATGTCCAAAAAGGTTATGTTAAGTCTTCTTGATTCTCTGTATTGAACAGTTCACACAATAACATTGGTCTGGAAAGAGATTATATGATTCATTGCCCTGGGGACCCTAACAGTTTTGCCTCTAGTGCAGCTCAAAGAATTACTGATTCTGCCTGCCAAAGGGATTTGACCTCCATACATGATTCCCAGGATTTTGGTACCTTAAAACTGCTAAAGACTAGCTATAATGTTGACCAATAGTTGCTTCATTAAGATAATAATATCCATAGAAACACCATTACTAGATTTAGACTAAGGCTATTACGGTATACTTCGAAACCAATACATGTCAGGGAAAATTCTCTGGCCCGGATATTCAAACTGCACCATTCTGAGGTGCAAGCCCTTGTGCTGCTCAAAATAGTTGCGCAGGGGTGTGGCCGGGGCGATATTCAAAGGAGTTGTGCTATTGAGCAACTCCTTGAATATCACCCAACCACAACCACTGTGCATAAGCAGATGGAACCTGCGCCACAGAGATGTCAGAGTTGAGCATTAAACTTGCGGTGGCACAAGTACCATTCGCCATGAGCAAATTTCGATATTCAAGGTGACATGCAAATGGGGCCATAATTCATGCAAAGGCACAGAGGGGCCATTTGCATCTGATTGTAACTGTTGCATGCCAATAGCATGTAGGTGCGCCGATCGAGGACTAGCCTGGCCGCCCTGCCAGGCAGTAGCCGTGAGACGACGCCCCTGCAGCCCGATCGCGGGCACAACGTGAAAACAACCCCCCCAAACATCTCCCAATGCCTGATCAAATGCAGAATGTGAAACAACCCCCAGTGCCTGATCATGGGCAGAATGTAAAAGACCCCCAACCGATCTCCTGGTGGTCCAGTGGACGTAATGCCGATTGTGGGCAGAATGTCCAGTGACAACCCCCAAACATCTCCTGGTGTCTAGTGTCCCCCACCCACCCACCCACGAAGCCCCACCATCCCGCTCCCCAGCAGCCGGCGAGCGGCAGCATCCCACTCGCCTGCCGCCTGCTGCCCGCCGACCGATCAGCACGCTTGATGCCAGAGCCAGAGCCACGGCGTGTAGCTCATACCGCATATGACAGTCCAGACGGTGAATGAACCCATTCACAAATCTGGACTGTCATGATCGGTTGAGCTCGCCCATTGGTCTAGCTCTGCACCAACGGGCGGCAGCCCTCCCGACAGTCGTCAGCAGGCGCCGGCAGCAGGCGGTGGATGCTGCGCTCACCGCCGCCGGGGAGCGGGTGGTGGGGCTTTGTGGTGGTGGGGGGACACTAGACACCAGGGAGATGTTTGGGGGGTTGTCACTGACATTCTGCCCGCGATCGGGCATTACGTCCACTGACCACCAGGGAGATATTCGGTTGGGGGTCTTTTACATTCTGCCCGCGATCGGGCATGGGGGTTGTTTCATGCTCTTCCCATGATCGGGCATTGGGAGATGCTTAAGCGGGGTTGTCATGATACGTTCTGCCCGCGATCGGGCATTGGGAGATGTTTGCAGGGGTTGTTTTACGTTCTGCTCAAAGCCGGGCTGGTGAGGGGGCACAGGACTGAGTTGGGGCCAGCCACAGGTGGCAGCTGTTGTGTTGTGCCCTGCAATACAGCAGCTCACCTGTGGGTGGCCCTCAACTTGATCCTTTCTTTTTTGGCTCAAAGTTGTGCAGGCGCAGGTTGGGGGTTGCGCCTGCACAACTTTGCACAACCTGACTGAATATCGGGTTGTGCAGTTTATGCATGGTTCCTCCCCCTCCTGTTGAGCATGCATTCACTTGCATTGCGCTGTTGCTCAACCTGTTTTCAGTGGCGCAACTACCTCCTGCTGAATATCGCAGAATGGCTCAATGTAGGACTTTGCAAGTAAGAACTCCTGTTATATGGCGCAACCCTTTTGAATATCTGTGCTTCGTGTATTTGTAATCCAGTTAATAGACTGACTGTATCACATCTTATTTTTGACTGCTGTTCTTGTGAGTATGAATGGGATAGATGGCTGAAGTCATTATTCACTCGCTTACAGGGTAGTACCAGGGCTGAGAAATTTAGTTTTATAATGTCTGCTAAAACAATGGCCTGCATATTAGCTTTAGGCAACTTTGTACATAGAGTGATTAATAGGATTAATTGTACCCAAAACCTAAAGCTAGGAAATACTTAATGTTAATCCAAAACATCTGCCAAATCAATGTTTTTTTGCACACCCTGTCTCTTGCTGATTGTAGAAATATGTTTTTTTTTTATCTCCTTCCTATATTTACTGATTTTTAAATATTGTATGTATATTTTTTTAAGTGTACACATATTCTAAAAAAATTGACTTACAGGTGCTCGAGGTCAATGGGTGATGATAAGAAGTTGGAGGGCATAGACCCAGGAGAGACATGAGGAAGTGCTTTTTCACAGAAGAAGAGTGGTGGATTCCTGGAACAGTCTTTCAGCAGAGATGGTGGTGCTGAAATTGGTGGTGGAGTTTTAAGAATGCTTGGGATAGTCATAATGGAATCTTATAGAAAGGGAAGGTTGTGTGAATAGGTTGGAGGCAAAGTAGGATCTGCCGTGATACTATAGTAGTAGGAGTAGTTATTTGTATTGTGCCCAGTCCCAGGTGCTCTGAGCGCTTAACAAAAAATAACCAAAACATTTCACACAGTAAACAATCTTTAAAACAACCACAATTAAAATATCAACTATATATAAATAATCTGATATATGAAATAATAGTGCAAACTAGTCAGTAGGAGAGATTCAAACAGGACCAATACATTTCAGAAATTATAAAGGCCTCACTTAGATGCATCCGATGAGTGGGTATCTCTGAGTGACCTGGGAAGCCTGTTCCAAAGGAACAGACCAGAAACAGAAAAGGACCTACTGTATAGCCAGAAAATTTCAACCTTATCTTTAAAACAGTCAAGAGGCCCACTTCAGGGGAGTGCAGGGAGTTAGAGGTCCAGTAAGGAATCAGTAGGTCACTCAAGTTGGTAACTAGGTCTCAAATCATACAGAGCTTTGTAGGTCAGTAAACCAACCTAGAAGGTGAGACACCACTGCACTGGCAGCCAATGCAGTTACTGCAGGACTGGGGTTGTATGACCTGATCTTGGAAGGTCTGCCAAGAACCGGGCCACTGCATTCTGCACTATCTGCAGATGCCAAAGGACACCCTCAGTAACTCAAGGTGTAGAGTGTTGCAGTAACCATGTCTAGAGGTGATGAATGCATGTACCAGTGAAGGCAGGTCTTCAGGAGGTATCAAGGCTGTAATCCAAGCAATGGTCCTAGAATGATAAAAATCATTTTGGACCACAGTCAATACCAAAGACTCAAGAGTCAGTGTTTTGTCCAGAACGGACCCCGGATTCTTAACCTTAGCAGAGGCCGCCAACTCAAAGGAATGCAGGGGAAGGGAAAATGAGCAAACTAGTTGGGCCAAGTGGTTCTTGTCTGCCAGCAGATTCTTTGTTTCTATGTTTCAATGTCTGAGTAATTCTTTGACTTTAAAGACAACTGCACAGAGGCCCAGATATTCAAACTATGCCATTCTGAGGCGCAAGTCCCTGTGCCGCTCAAAATAGTTGGGCAGGGGTGTGGCCGGGGTGATATTCAAAGGAGTTGTGCTATTGAGCAACTCCTTTGAATATCACCCCCCAGCCACAGCGGAACTTGCACCACCGCAAGTTGCCAGAGTTGAGCATTAAACTTGCGGTGGTGCAAGTACCATTGCGCCATGTGCAAATTTCCGATATTCAAAAGGTGACATGCAAATGGGGCCATAATTTATGCAAGGCGTGGGGGGGGCATTTGCATCTATTTATGGCCCCACTTGCATGCCATTAGCATGTAGGTTCGCCAATCCCCGAGGACTTGCGCCTGGCCGCCCTGCCAGGCAGCAGCCGTCGGGGACCGACGCACCCTGCAGCCGGATCGCGGCCAGTATCAGTGTATACATTCCCCCCCACACATCTCCCGAAGCCCAATGTGGGCATACAGTAACATGCCCACCCCACACATCTCCGAAGCCCGATCAGCGGGCATACAATGCTTATGACCCCGCCCACACATCTCGAAGCCCGATCGTGGGCATACAGTAACTATGACCCCTGCCCACATCTCCTGAAGCCCAGTGCGGGCATACAGTAACATGACCCCCGCCCACACATCTCCCAAAGCCCAATCGCGGGCATACAGTAATATCCCGCCCCCACACATCTCCCAAAGCCCGATCAGCGGGCATACAATGTATGCCGCCCCCCACATCTCCTGAGAGTCCGTCAGCGGGCATACAGTAACATGCCCGCCCCCACACATCTCCCGGCTCCGATTGGGCATACAGTAACATGACCCCCACGGTCAGAAGTTCCTTGCAGTTCATATTGTTTATTCCCTTCAGGAACATGAAGGTCTGTATCATAGCTTCCCTCTATTGACTGGTATCCAGTGAGTACATATTCAGTGCCTTCAGACAGTCTTCATAAGATCTTCCCTGTTGGCCCTGTCTTATCTTGGTAATCCTGCTTTGTATCATCTTCAGACTGTTGCCGTCCTCCCTTAGGTGAGTACTCCAGAGCTGAGCACAGTATTCTATTTGTGACCTCACCCATGACCTGTACAGTGGTAGTAGTACCTCCATTTTTCCCTGTCAATACCCCTTCAAGATATCTGAGAATCCTATTTTTCTTTCTATAGGCCTTGTTATACTGTCTTGAGTGTTTGAGAGAATCATTGATGATGACTCCCAGGCCCTTTCCTCTGCCATATTACTCAGTTTAACCTCATCATACAGTACTATGTCCTGTCTGTTTTTTTTCCTAGGTGCATTACTTTTTTTTTTGGCATTGCATTTCAACCACTTAGCCTTAGACCACCTCTCAAACCTTTGTAGATCCCTCTGTATCATCTTGATCCTTTCACCTCTATATACCCTACTGAAGAGCTTTGTGTCATTTGTGAAGAGCCACAGCTTGCCCCAGGACCTTGCTGTGGTGGATGTCCCTACAACACAATACCCTCCATGCGGATCAAACAGTGGTGACATGGTAGCAGACATGGGGCAAGGTGAAGCAGTTCATAAGTCAGTGTGAGTGGGCCTGATGTGGCAACCCAAATGACAGGTGAAGAGGACCAACAATAAGTAAACAAGAAAGACAAGTTTATCTCTGCTGCCGCTGACAATAATAAGATGGGTGCTGGATTCCAGTATTTCAAAACATGAAAATTATCAACAACAATTTTGTTATTCACTGAGATGCAGAAAAGCAGGATGTAAATGAATGGTTACCATGCTTTAATTACAGTGAAACTCTTTCCTCTCAGATTAGAGACCAGTTAAAACATTCTATCCTACAAATTAACTAGTGTATTATTATTTAAAACCCTATTTCATGACAAGTATAATGGTCATCATCTTTATACTCATTTAATAACTCTGGGAGTGTCAGGTGTCTCAGGTGGGCAGAACATTCACCAACCTGCCTTATGAATATCACCTCAACCTTTATTTTGGTTGTTGTTATTGTCCTTAGTTTCCAGAGAGATTTATAAATGGGTAAAGAACAAGAAACTGAGTAGCAAGTATTGACAGTGGCTTGCCACCAACAGCACCAAATATCTTTGAACAGGCTTCAGTTTAAAGGGCCTCTAGGGTTATGGTTCTCTGCTATATTCTGCTACTGCTAGTGGGGACTCAAGTCACCTACCAGACTGAAGAGACAGGATGTAAATTGCAGAGACAGAAAATGAAGGCATTCCTCAGGACAGGTGACATCATAATTGGTGGGTTCTTCCCGATTCATTTCCAGAATGTGTATCCTGACATTATGTTTACTGAATACCCTGAGCCACAACGTTGCAGCAGGTATGATTCAGAATTTCTTTCTGATGAAAATTAATCATTAAATATGCTAATATGCAGGAGAACATGATTAGAGATTTTATTAAGCTTGCAATGAGAAATGCTAATCTTTGCTGTTATGTATATTTTCATGGCACAGTAGATACAGTGTCTCTAAACAGTTCCAGGATTCTGTCATGTGAATTTTTACTTCACAATGAGCTCCAGCACCATTGTCAATGTGTTTGTTTTGTTTCAGATTAAACTGTACGTATGTTGAAAATATAAGACAACAATACTTTTATTTCAACTTTATTGTAGAAATAGGAAACAAAAGTTAGTAAATGTGACTGATGCTGGAGAGTGAGTGACATGATAAAGATGACTATGTTCATAATTTGTGCATTCAGTAAGCTAGGAAAATATTGGAGCAGGAAGTTACAGGGACGTAGAGCTGCAGGCTGGTAGTCAGTGACCCAGAGTTGGGAAATTTTGTTGGGGGGGGACCACTGATCCATTAGGGAAGTGCAATGCACAGAAGTAGAGAGGGAAGAATTGCTTGACCAGTGGGTAAATCAGGAACATGATGTGCTAAGGAGGGATGGGTTGGGGGGACACTCAGAGGTCAGTTGGCTGTGTGTACAAACAAACAGGGATGGACACACCCAAAGGGTCTGCAAACAAAGTAAAAAGCTTGTGCAATCATAATTGAGAACCCACAATTTGAAATATGTGCTAAAAATATTATAAATATATTCCATTCTAGCAAAATTCAACAGATGACAAAAGGGAAATCAATCTCTGTTTGTGTGCCCAGCTCAACCAATACAGAACAAATGTAATCAAAGTGACAGGCAGTGTGTGCATTGGTATGTGGTGCTAATGGCTGCATGCTAGGTGTTGGCAGCAAACCCTGTTTTCACCAATCAGTTCAATTAGCAATGTACCACAGATACAGAAGGCATCTCCCCTGCAACATGCACCATCATTTGTATATTAACAGGTTTTGGTGTCAGTGCAACATTGTGGACACAGACTGCCCACTTGGTGCTGTCCCAACTGTGTATGAGAATGTTCTTATAAAGATAGTATCAGTCAACTGTCTAGGAAGAATGGTTCATGGACAGCCAACTGTTCCATATTTATATAAATTCCCGGGTCGCTCCTGAAAATAGGCACTTGGCTGTCTAGTGTGCTTACCTGGTAAACAAAAGCAAATAAATCAATAAAATATATACATTGCAAAAAACTGCATTAATGCTTCAGTCAGTTACAGCCACAAAAGTAGTGAAATGTGGTGTTAGGGTTTCCAAACCTAACACCTCACCTTCATGCTGAACTCAACAACAGGTGTTGGGAGTATGCCTTGGGATCATCAGCTCTGGCACTCATCAAATTCCCCTATACTGTACCCATTTGATCTTATTTATTTATTTAATAGGGTGAGCTTTAGGGCAGATAACAGCATCTAACTGCAGTTTCAAATTACATGCTTGGTCATCTCTCCCAATGTGTGTATGTGTGTGTGTGTGTGTGTGTGTGTGTGTGTAGCAATGATTTACAGTATTTCCTCTGAAGATTAGATATATGTTAACCTTTTCAGGACCTGTGTAATTAGTACCATTGGAACTCTCGTGACTTTATACTTGTAGGAATGCTAAATTAATGCTAGGCAGCCAATGTTTTAGGGATTTTCAGAGGTTGCAAGGGGCATCCTATAGAATTACAAATAATCATAGCGGTGTCAACTGCAGTGCTCCCAGACTGAACAAAGCATCTCCCTGTAAGGCACCCTCCTTTTCACTGTATTTTCCATGTAAAACTGAGACAAAATTCCTGTACATTTTCCTGTATGCTCAAATTAGTACATGTACACAACTGACTTCATTATGCCTGTCAGTAAAATCACTATAACAAATGTTAAGGCTGTTTTTATTTATTTTAAATAGTAAAACTCACCTGCAACATATCACAGAGGCTCTAGAAAAATATTGGAATCTCTCAAGCTTTGCTTTCAATGTTTACATATCTTCAGAACTTCTTGATGATATAGCATTGTTACAATATACTGACACAGCCGGATAGCCTGCCTGAGATGCAGTATGTCATATTCAGTGGTGTCATACCTTTATCCATTTTGGCAGTGTACTGACACAGGATAGCCTAGATGAGATGCAGGATCTCATTTTCAGAGGGGTCCTACTTTTACTAATTTCTACAATGCACTGATACAGGTTAGCCTGACTAAGACGCAGTATCTCATTTTCAGTGGGGTCTTACTTTTACCTGTAATTGAGTTCCAAGAGAGCATACAGCATCTAACTGCAGAGCACTTCCAAACTACATTATTGGCCATCTCTCCCAATGTGTGTAAGCATGTAGCAATGATTTACAGTATTTTCTCTGAAGAGTTGATTTATGTTAACCCTTTCAGGGACCTATCTAATTAGTTGCATTGGAACTCTTATGGTTTTATATTTGTAGGAAGGGTAAATGCTAACTAGCTAATGTTTTAGGAGGTTTCAGAGGTTGCAAGGGGCATCATAGGGAATTACAAAGAAATCATGAGGGTGTCAACTGTGGTGTTCCCAGATTGAACAAACATTTCCCTGTAGGACAACCTCACGTTTCCTGTGTTTTCCATGTAAAACTGGAACAAAACTCCTGTACCTTTTCCTGTATGCTCAAATCAACACATGTACGCAACTGACTTATTATGCCTGTCAGTAAAATCACTATAACAAATGTTAAAGCTGTTTTATGTGCTCTTTAGCCCTGTTACAATCTATTGACATAGGATAGCCTGGCTGAAATGCAGTATTTCATATTCAGTGGACTCATACTTGTATTAATTTTGGCATAATACTGACACAGGACAGGTTTGCTGAGATGCACTATCTCATTTTCATAGGTTCCTAAATTTATCCATTTTTACAATGTACTGATACAGCTTAGCCTGGCTGAGATGAAGTATCCCATTTTCAGTGGGTTCTTACTTTTACCCATGTTTACATCTGTGTGAAATGTATTGGCACAGGACAGATTTTCTGAGATACTAATGGCCACCATGTGCAACATGGCAGTGCCGGATAAAACTATGCATATGTGAGTATTGCACATATGTAGTCATGTCAGTGTTGCCATGTTAAGGCTGACTCTGGAACAAACTGAGCATGCGCAAATATCACACATGTGCAGTTCTGTAATCGCAGCAGTATCAGTTACATCTGATTCTGGTGTGGTAAGAGCATGGCATATTCTTGTCAACACTTTTGCCACTCCTAAAAGCATTCCACGGTCGTATTGGTCCAGTTTTGGCAAAATCTAAGGGGTGGGTAACACTGGGGATGACTCAACTGTCTTCATGTCCACAGTCTGTATTGGCAGGTAATTTTAGAAGGCCACCACCTTCTGGAAATAAATATGCTTCCCATGTTACCCCTAAACTTGCCATCTGTGACCTTCAGAGCATGTCCCTATGTCCTGCTGGAGAACATATCCATATGTCAATCCTGTCAATACCAATGAGAATGGGAAGACTGAGCTCATGTCCCATCTCAGCCTGCTGTTCCACAGGGACAAGCAAAAGGATGAGGTGCACCCACATATTCAGAAACCACCAGGACCACAAAAATATTGTTCAAAGTCCTTTATTTAACTAAAATGCATAGTGCACTCACACATAGTGAGCATACAAAAGTGGCAGCTGAGCCTTTCTGCTACTATCATTTCTCCTGACTCCTGCCAGGTGTTATCAGAGTGATTCACTCTGATGATGCCTGGCAAGGGCTGGAAGAAGCATTACTTTCAGAGTGGCTCAGTCTTCGTGTAAATTTGGTGCAAAAATATATTTTTTTAAAAACTCAATATTTTAAACCCAGATTCCTCTCCTTCAGCCCTATTGGCTCTGGCCAGAACTTGATATGCTTGGCATTCCCTTCAGCATTCAGTCTGCCATGTGCACATAACCATGTGACATCCCACATCTTATTAGGTATTCTAGTGTCTAGTAACTGTTCTCCTATAACCATCTCTGAGATGCCCCAGTCACCAGAAAATAGAGGATCCATGAGGAAACAATCTGTAATTAATTTTTGTAGAGATATTTCCTTGAGTTTACCAAAATTATATTTTTATCCAGGTGCCATTGTACAGTATCATTTTCCAAAAACAGTTTTGCACAGAAGTAGTCCCTTGTGAATATTCACATACAGTACCTGTTACATTGTAGAACTGCAGCAACCACAGTAAGGCAGCTTTCTTCTGTTGTAACTGCTATTCCAGATGGTTTTCTTCTGTTCAGTAGTCATCCCCTGTCTTCAGGTTAGGGATCTCTGTCTTTGTTTTTGAAACCTCTTTCTCTGAGCTGTGGGTCATTAATGCTCCATGGCTGCTGCCACCTCCAATGCTATTATTTCTCATTTGTGCTGTTTGCCTCTGTTCTTCTTTGACAAAAGTCATCATCCTAGTAGTGCTATTAGTGGTTCTAATACATACCCATCAAAGGATACCACACTTGCTTCTGTGTTACCAGCTGTCTCAGTTTCCATAATAGCAACTGCTTCCATAGTGCCTTGTATGGGGAGAGAAGCAGACTGAACTGCTCCAAGCTTTATGTCACCTCCCTCCTCCTCCTCCTCTACTACGGTCTCTTCCACTTTTCCACAGGAAGCAGTAAAGCCCCCTGCAGGAGTACAGGAAATTGTTATTGTGAAATAAAGAACAACATACAATCATAGTAATTCCATACAGGGCTGAATGTGTCTGAATTGCAAACCAATGTTTCACAAATTCATTTCATCTGCATTACATTATTACGTCATACTTAATTCTTCTCTATTAGTCTAAACATACCTTTTAGCAAGACATCTGTATTATACATTACAAAAATGACAAATTCAATCAAAATTAAACTTTACAATCACATGAAAGGGAAAGCTTCCTACTAATAATTATAACTAATATATCCTTCTCCCTCTGTTACCATAATAATCAAAAAGTATTCCTTACTTATCACACTGAAGGGCTCATTAAGCTCCCCTATACTTTCAGGAGCATCTAGGGTTCTATTGGTATCATCTCACTACAGTACTTCCATCTACATTTCCAACTGGGTTCAGTAGAGTCAAATGGGCATAAGCACTTTGCTTGTGAATTTCTTTTTCAGTTTGGAAAATAATAGCTAAAGGTGTCATACTTTGTTGCTGCAGCACAAACTTGCATCCACCTTGCTAAAGAAAAAACTTAATACAAGTAAATAGTAAACACAGTGTTCCTTCCTCTAAAATGTTTAAGTGTGGTGAATATCCAGTGGTGATATGCTCACAAGTAAGGGTTTTCCGTCCCTGGCATTTCCACTATAAAGCTAAGAATTTCCAAAAGGAGCATGTGTAGAGATGATCTATAAACAAATGATTTACAGGTTCTATTTGCAAATGGCAGCTTGACCTCAGACAAGTTCTGTCTTCTGACTTGTGTTTATAATTGCCTTTTACACCCAATCACCCATGCATACTCAGCCACACCACATCCCACATTCTGGGAGGGGTTATTTTATCTGTCAGGTATTTTTCTATTCTGGGGATAACCTCATGCTCTAAATCCTTATGTGTTATACACCTGGTATTTGTCTGTAATTGGATAGTTTGATATATACTTAATCTTATCTGTACATGGATCTGAGCTTTTTCCAACTTCCATTGTCTTATTTTTTGAATACATGTATTAATATATAAGGGGGATTGGGGGTATTTTTTCAGTCTATTATAAGACAAGGACCATAGGTCTAATTATGGGAGAATCCATCTCTGAGCTAGATTTTTCCAGGATTGTGGTCCAGGTATAAAAAAAACTGATATAGTAGAAAACAAAAAAAGGCTAAAAATATAACTGATTGGGTTTATTAAATTTAGCCCACCATCTTTACAAGGCCTATATAACACTTCTCTTTTTATGGGGTTTAGTCAGCTCCCCCATATCATTTGAAAAACTAAGTTATAAATGTGAACATCAAATTTTGTTTGGTGGGTAAATTATTGCTAGAAAAGCAAATTGGGGTAATAAAAATGTTTTGACCAACATTACTTTTTTTTGTTTTGTTTGCTGCCACAGCTTCCAGATCTGTACCTTTACATCACATTGGAGCAATACGGTTTCCCAATTCCATTGGGCTATGTCCCTCCTCCCAAATTGAATTCCTAATACTTTGATATCTTCACCTGTCATCTGAATATTTTTTATAAAAGAAGTGGAATCGGTACTATTGCTAATGATATATCCTTTGCTTTTTGCATGATTTATTGTAATACCAATTACCTGCAATACCTCCTGAATTACATCTAGGGCTAATTCTGCAGCTTCTTTAGTTGGTAGCACAAGGCAGACATCATCTGCATATGCAGTTAGTTTAGGAATGTAGTATACATGGTTCAGACATATACTCTGAATGGATTTGTTTTTTTGAACTATACGTAGTATCGGATAAATACAAAAAATATGAAGTAAAGGGCTCATTAGGCAGCCTTGTCGGATGCCTCCAGCAATTTTTATTTGTGGTCCTATATGTCCATTAATCACTGGTTGGGTTGCTGCAATGGTATAAATACATTTGATCCAGTCCACAAAGGTAGATGGAATACCATATGTCGTAAGCACTTTATACATATATATGTGTGCAATGGAATCAAAAGTCTGCTCTTGGTCTAGGCTGACAAAGAATCTATTTATTACAGCACTGTCTCCTAAAGCCACTACTTCCCTGAGGAGTAATTAATTCTCCTGCATCTGTTAACCTTTAACTGCATAGGATCAATAAGAGCAGGGACTAATTGAGCCAATCTTGACATTGACATTTTCATGGGTATTTTCAAATCTGTGTTAAGAATACTTAACAGTCTCCAGTTTTCTAAATGTTTTCTATCTGCTTTTTTATATATTAGGATTAGTATCGCGAGACCAAGCTGGGGTGAAACATCCTTATTTTGGAGCATATCATTATACAGCTCCTGCAAGGGGGTTAAAAGGTCTTGCTCAAGAACTTTGTAGAGTTCTGATGGTAAACCATCAGGCCCAGGGGTAATGTTATTTTTTTAGATTATGAA
Source organism: Neoceratodus forsteri (assembly GCA_016271365.2). NCBI lineage: Eukaryota > Metazoa > Chordata > Ceratodontiformes > Ceratodontidae > Neoceratodus > Neoceratodus forsteri. Next base: position 51,674,632 of record CM028137.1, read on the forward strand.
TGGCTAATGATATTTCTTGAGTAGAAATAGGTTAAATAAGATTTTGTGCATCTAGAGTAGAGCTTTTTGGGATAGAAATATCTTGGAAAAAACTGTCCAGTTGTAGTTCATTTAGGGATGGAGCTTCATATAGGGACTTGAGATGCTGCACCACTGTATCCATTATCTCTGATTTGGATGTGACTATTGTGTGGTGGTGGGTATCCACTGCATCCAGAAATTGAAGGTCTTGTCTGGATTTAGATGACTCATACATATTACCTACTTCAGAGCTGCCTGGGGTAGGTATTATATGCTCTTATAAGATTGAAGTAGCCCTATCATACTGTAATTTATCCATCCTCACTTTCAAAATATGTATTTGAGGGTCACATTCTTGATACCCTTCATTTACCCTACCTAAATTATGATAAAAATGAGTATGTAATGTTAAGTATTGTTTATATGTGTCTAGTGATTGAGATGTAGCTAGCCATTGGAGAAAACTTTTCAAATCATTTTTTGTTCCTACCCATCCCAGGTCACGGCTGAAATCAGTCCTTATGGATCAGTCCACCTACAGTAACCAGTTGTCAAAGGCATACATACTTACATAAATAAATAAATAAATTCCCTGATTGTGTTATCTTCCAGGAAAGCTACTATGGATCTAGCTAAAAGCAATTGCTGAAGCCTGGATATAATATCCTGTGACTTCAAATAGGTAGCGTTTAATTTCCAAAATCCTTTCCCAAACTGAAGGTTCGTGTTTTGGCTGATCGTAATAGTTATCATCAAATGATCTGAATTGGGTACAGGTATAACATTTGTTACAGAAATCTTTAATGTTTTTGACAGGAATAAATAATCAATTCTTGTAGCAAGCTGTTTTCTATAAAATGTGTAACCACCTGTTGCATGTACTGTTCTATAAGCATTAATTAAATCGCTATCTTCTAGAATTTTTTCAAGGCAAGTGTATCACAATATGTTTTCCTGTTTTTGCTAATATCTGATACCATACAATTAAGATCTTCAGCCCATATCACCTTCTGAGAAGTGATCAAATAAGATTTTACCAATTGGAATATATCTATTCTGTCTTTTTTTGTTTGGGGTGCATAGATTGTAATGAGCCACCATGTCTGTTCATTATGCAGAAAGTCTAAAAGTAAGGCTCTCCCAGTCTTGAGGTCCACCAGGTTAGTTATTGTATAGGAATCAGTGATTAAAGTGAGGGGGGCACACAGGGGTACTAGTCCCCCCCATGCTCCCTGAGGATCCTTGTCACGGGGAACTTGGGGGGACTCATTTGTACCCCCCAGCAGACATTTATTTCATATTTTTTTACTCACTCACTCCAAGTCCATCCTTGTCTGTCCCTTTAAGAAGGAATACTGTAGCACTGTAGCTGCTTTCCACTCACAAATGGGAGAAATGGAGAGGAGTAGACTGATAATGTAATGAATATTCTGATCCTCCTGCTCTCCCCATACCCACCCATTGACATTGTTACTCAATGTGTAGAGAAACACAGAAACACAGAATTTGAAGGCAGAAAAGGACCACCTGGCCCACCCAGTCCGCCCATCCTCCCCACCCACAGTATCACTGCAGACCCTAAATGAATTCCGGCCCTGTCTAACAAACGTGACCATTGTCTTCCATTTTTTCTAATGTATAGTACAGTGTCTGGTTTATGGCATGAAAAGGCTGTACTGAAGATTTAAGGAACATATGATGTGTTGCTGGAGTAGGAGATATATTTTCAGTATAAACACAATAAAAATTACTGTACTTACAAGTTGGCAAGTCCTAATTTTTGTTTAATTATAGGCTTTATTTACAGGAGTGGAGAATTGCTAACTATCAAGCTATGCCATGCAGGCCTGGATTAGCAAGCAAGACACAAGTTCAGCTTCAGGTCTGTGTAGAGGATGGGGGAGGAGGAGAATCAGAATATTTTTTACACTATCAGTCTCCATTTCCTCCTTCTTCCCAAGTCCCCGCCTGGCTACTGTCTGTAGTTGCTATTCTTCGGATCCTCCCCTTTGCTGTTGGTTGAGCCACTGAAGCCCACCCTTACCAGAGGAGCTGGAGCTGGACTGGGAGCAACACCTCAAGCAAGCAGCAGCATTGTTACTGCCCCCGGTCTCATGGGGGGGTACCTTCCTCACTCCCGCTGACAGTCCCATCCCATCCCACCTCTTGCCCTGTCAGTTGCATTGCAGTCAGTGCACACTGGTCAGGTGACTAACATTGCGAGTGTCACCAGATGGCACAGCAATTGGTGTGCACTGCTTGAGAGGTGGATCAAGAGGTGGGCTCAGGCTAGGGATACTGAAAGTCTGTGTGCGCCTGTGCAGATAATCTGTGCTTATCCAATGAGCAAGAGGAGGTGAGTGGAGAGTGAGAGAGAGGAGCATTTTACTGTGTTGAAAATAAAGAAAGAAATATACATACTTTGGTGCAGGTTTAATTGTTTAAGCACCAAAAAAAAATATTGGTTCCCCTGTGAGCCTCACCCTTGGCTCAAAAGATACATTTCTGTGTATTGTGTGGTGTGTACAGTCAGGGGGGAGTGATTGAGGGAATCTGGTGCTGGTGACACACTTAGGCCATACTAGTGGGTCAGGGCTGCTGGGGTGAGTTCTCTCACCATTTGTGAGATGTAGTGACCAGCCAGCCACAGTGAGAGCAGCACTGAATGGGAGTACCTAGAGGGGAATGACCTAGGCAGACAATAGAGAAAGGAAAGAATTGAAAAACAAGGCAAACCATCTGGCAGCTTTTCCCAGTTTGTTACTGTAAGCCTAGGGCATATACTAGGTGTATATCTGTAAGCTCTTTATCTGTTTTCTGTGTTGTTCTTTTCTGGCTATTTGTCTAATAAAAACCAAAAACAAATGTCAACAACATAAAAAGGCAAAAAGCTTACATTTACATACTCTTTTTGTCAGCTGAGTCAGATTGACTGAGCCCTGAGGAGTTGGTAATTGGTTGCATAGCTGGGTGGGTTGTGTGCTTTCTCTCAGCAAGTGGACCAGGACTAGTGATACTATAGGAAAGGTGGCTAGGGGGTATTTGTTGAAGGGATTTAGTGGAAGAAAATAAAACAAAAAAGGCCTGCCTTGAGAGAGGCTAGCATGAGCAGCTTGCTCAAGCCTCTCAGCAGGGGATACTGGGGTGAAGGGGGATTTTCTCTAGCCTTTAAGTGAGCCTGTAGAGGGACAGAAAAACCTTTATTAAAAAGCCCCTTGCTTGACTATTTCTTGAGGTGAAAAAAAATACAAAAACAAACTCAGATGACAGTTGTATTGAGGACTGCAGCTTCTGTTGGGCTCTCAGCAAGTAGTGGTGACCCTTAGGCTTTCACTGACTGAGAGGGGCAAAATTATTAAAAACAAAAGTGTCTAAAAAAATACAAAACAAATAACTGAACAGGTCTGCCAGTGTCGCTTGCTTGAGTGGGATCTCAGCAACTTCTGGAGGGGCAGTGGAGTGGAGGAGGAGGGGTCAGGGTGAATTTTGTTTTGCCTTTCACTAGGAAGGGACAGGAAAACTTTTATAAAAAAAAAAAAAACCCTTACAAGAATATTTCTTGTGGAAAAAAATACAGTGTTGTCTTGAGGGCCACAGTGTCTGTTGGGCTCTCAGCAAGTGGTGGTGACCCTTAGGCTTTCACTGACTAAGGGGGGAAATTAATAAAAACAAAAGTGTATAAAAAAATACAAAAAGTACAAAACAAATAACTGAACAGGTCTGCCAGTGTCGCTTGCTTGAGTGGGCTCTGAGCAACTGCTGGTGGGCAGTGGAGTGGAGGAGGAGGAGGGGTCAGGGTGAATTTGACTTGCCTGTCACTGAGGAGGGATAGAAAAACTTTTATAAAAAAACACAGCTCCTTACAGGAATATTTCTTGTGGAATTAAATATAGTGTTGTCTTAAGGGCTACAGTGTCTGTTGGGTTGTCAGCAAGTGGTGGTTGCCCTAGGCTTTCAATGAGGCAGGAGGACAGAATAATAATAATAATAAAAAATGTGGGTGATCTTGTGGGGAAATACAAAACAGGTAAAAGGCCTGCCAGTGTCCCCTGTCTGAGTGAGCTCTCAGCAAGTGCTGGAGGGGTAGAGCAAGGGGAGGATTTTGGTGACACTTTCTCAGTGAGGGGGACAGAAATATATTTAAGAAAACAAAAACAACCTTTGCTGGGATCTCTTAAAACCAATACAGATTACAGAAACAAAAAGTCAGATAACAGGACTGTCTTGAGGGCTGCAGTATCAGCTGTCTAGGCTCTCAGCTAGTTCTGGATAGGGCTAGGTGGAGAATTTTGGTGACTCTTACAGTGAGGGGAAAGAAAGGAATCAGAGAAACAAAAACACAAACAAAAAAAGGTTTCCTGGGATCTCTTGCGAAAGAAAGTAAACTAAACAAAACCAAAAACAAAACAACCTAAAGTGTCAGTTTGGCTCTCTGTAAGATAAAGTGTTGGACGGGAGTGACCAGTTTAACCAGGGTAGAGAAGAAAACTTGTGACCTTTATTGCTGTCTTTTTATTGCTGTAATTCAATGCTTCAAGGGCATCTTTGCAGTTATGTCTATGAAGAAGAAATTGTCTGGTGCAGAGTTTCACAAGGCCAGAACACAACGATTATTGGAACAGTCTGCACATAGTACAAGGACAATATCTGATTTGTTAAAAACTGAAAGTTTGAGCCTCTTCACTGAGCAGCAACCTAGACTCTCTGAGTCACTTTCAGGGGACCATCATGAAATTATTGAACAGCGCAAATTGCCCTCCTCTGAGGACAGTGAAAGAAGAACTGCTCTTGTGGAAGTGCTGCAGCCCTCTGGTGAGCAAATAAACATGGATGTAGCAACATCTGCATCACCTATGCAGTCATCATTGTCCACGTCCATTGAGTATACTGAAAGCATTGAGGCAGATTCATCGTCTCTGACCAGCCATTTGCCTGACTGTTGGACAGCTGATCAGGGCTAGTATTTCAAAACCGCACACAAGTGGTTGTTTATCCTCAATAAGAAGCTTCATTTCTCAACCTGTAAGGAAGCAAACTTGGTTTCTGATGTCACATTTGCCAAGGAATGTGCTGCTTGTGAAATCTCACCGCATGGCACAGATAAAGCGAGACAGCTACTGCCACTGCGAAAGAAAGTTTCAAAACATGAAAAGTCACTGGGACACCAGAACGCTGATGAACTCTTACAGAAACGTGATGAAAATGTTATTGAGAAGGCTGCTGAATGATTGACAAGTAAACATCTCGAATCTACCGCACGAGTTATGAGAACAGAATATTAGGTAGCCAAAGAGAACCGTTCATTTACTGACCATCCAAAACTACCTGAGCTCCAAACACTAAATGGAGCTTCTATTGGCTCATATCTGCAGTCTAACGTAACCTGTTCTGACATGATTGACACAATTTCTGAAGAAATGAAACGGAACCTAATGAGATACATAGTACAGACTAGATGCCCCATATCAGTTCTGGTTGATGAAAGTACAACGGCCAGCAACAGATTAACTTTGATCATTTACATACGTGCACACATGGAAAAAGAATCAACTCGTTACGTTTTTTCATCAGCTGGTAAAGTTGTCTGACACTACTGCACAGGGAATTCATGATGTGCTCTTATCCTCATTGTCATGATATGGCCTGGGAGATGAAGACCTAAGGACAGTGTGGGTGTGTCTTGCGTATGATGGTATGAGTGTGATGCTCAGTAAGAGAGAGGGGCCTTGAAGCATAGCTGCACCTCAAATATCCAAATCTGTTTGTGTGGCACTGCCTCAGTCACAGATTGGAACTTTCAAATGCTGATGCCGTTGACTGCTGCAATGCTGTGAATCACTTCAAGGTATTTCTAGATTAATTATATTCACTTTACAGCTGTTCACCTAAGAATGCATGAGAATTATTACTGACTGTGGAGGCTCTCTCCACTCAGGTGGCCAAACTTGGTAGGTTTTTGTTGACCCAGTAGGTTGCTAGTAGCTACTATGCTATTTATGCTGTATGGAAGTCCTTTGCTGCACTAACTAAACACTTGAAATCAGTTCATGATGATGTTAAGAGAAGCTCCAACAATAAGCAGCTCTGTCATGGTCTGCTGAGCAAGATGATATCCACTACCTTCGTCCTCAACATGGGCATAATGTTGGATGCTCTTGACAAACTACGTTTTTTGTCAGAATGTCTGCAGAATCAGGGTGTGACAGTGTTTGACAATGACAGATGCATTAAATGTTGCATACAGGTATTCAAAAATATGAAGAATCGGCCTGACACATACAACAGAAGCTGAAGCTGCAGTTGAACGTAAAGAGTTCCATGGTGTCTTGTTGGTAGAGGATAGGAGGGGCAATGCCATTTCTTCAGAGAAAAGATTTGTTGGTGAGCAAATTATGGGTAGGTTAGTATGTAACCAAAATAATTCACATGTATACACAAAAGATTTCAATGTGCCATAACCTCTTTTAATTTTATAATATAAATATTCATCAGGTTACATATGAGTGCTTTCCAATGCCATTTCTTGTCAACAGCTGTACCAGGCCTTGATAGACATAATGGCAACAAGACTGACATCAGAGGAAGTATTACTAAAGTGTGTTGCTACTTTCCAGCCTGCCTCATGGCCTGAGTATGTAGATGCTGGCTTTGGAGAAGTGGAGTTACGGATGCTGGTTAATAGATTTGGGCACCTACAGCAACTCCTGGAAAGGAATGCTATAAGGAGTGACTTTGATGATTTTGCATCATTCAGAGGTCACAGGACAGGACAATCCCTTTGCAAGTTGCTGTCTATAATTAACACAATCCCTGTGAGCACAACAGACTGCGAACGAGGTTTCAGTACAATGAACATTGTTGCCAGCCCAATGTGTAAGACTTACGGTTGAGCATCTGTCTAACTTAATGTTTATTAGCCTCAATGGCCCACCAGTGAATGAATTTGATACCATCAAATTTGCAAAAACGTGGCTGAGAACACATCGATTGGCCATACACCAGTGCAAGAGGGACAGAGAATCTGCCAGTGATCCACATGTCTGCCTGTTTAAATATATGATGCAATAGTATACACTGACTATCTTTACTGAGAGAGATGTGCAAAATATCAAAATGTTATGTACCATCACAGTACACACACATATCCAGCCTATTTCATGCTAGAAGTCATGTCATGAGATGCTGAATCCTGTTGGAGTTTCTGTTTCTCTCGTGTACTTTTAAAAAAAATATCTTACAGGATGAAAACTTGCAGGAGAGGGAGTGACTTTTTTTTTTACTATTAATCATATACAAAAAACATTGGTGTTTACTTTACCCTTGCATTCTGCTGCCTTACAGTGGGCTGGTATAAATCTGCTTAACCACCTGGTTAAAGCCACCAAAATGCACCATTTTACATAAATTTTGAAAAACTACAGATGTTAGGATTTTATGTTGCCCCCTCACAACTTTATGGTTCCCTCATGACACCCTCACCCTGCCACGTTGGACTGGTGGTACCCTCCGTACTTTTACCAATACTTTGAAAAAGTATATGAACAATACAAGATGAAAACTTGCAGGAGAGTAAGTAGTGACTTTTTTTTACTATTAAAAAACATTGCTGTTTACTTTACCTCAGCATTCGGCTGACTTTTAGAAGGCTGAGGCTACTGAAAGGCAATAAAATGCATGGGTAAAGTAAACAGCAATGGTTTTGTATGATTAACAGTAAAAAAAAAAGTCACTCCCTCTCCTGCATGTATTCGTCTTGTAATTGTTCATATTTTTTTTCAAAGTACAGGTAAAAGTAAGAAGGGTGCCAGAAGTACAGCATGACAGGGTGAAGGTGTCATGATGCAACCATAAAATTTTGAGAGGTCATAACATTGTAACATCTGTAGGGGGTCTAGGGAACATGCCCCCCAGAAAATGTTTTGAAATTGATGTCAAATGGCATCATGGTGTCTTTACAGCACTACAGACCACACTAGTTTTGCAGAAAGGCAGCAGTATGACCGAGGTGCAACAGGTTGAGCTAGATGATTATAAAACAGTTCTTCGGTATTCTTTCATCTTGTACAGAGGGTGTCGATGAACAGGTTTCCTTGAAGAAGAGGCATCCTGGGGCCATGCCCCCAGAAAATGTTTTGAAAAGTAGTAATGGTATTTTGCTGTCTTTAGCAGGTGGTTGTGCAAATTTATCATACCAGCAGGCTAGTATGAATCTGTCTAACTGACCCTGCTAAAAGCCACCAAAATGCACAATTTTACATCAATTTTCAAAAAATGTTCTGGGGGGCATGCCCCAAGGCATCTACAGATTTTAGGATATTATGCCTCTTCAAAACTTTCTAATTACATCATTGACGCCCTTACAATACAAGATGAAAAATTGCAGAAGAGGGACTGACTTTTTTTTTACTATTAATCATACAAAAAACAATTGTTGTTTACTTTACCTTACCATTCTGCTGCCTTTCAGTGGGCTGGTAATACCTGGTATGAATCTGCTTATCTGCCTGCTAAAAGCCACCAAAATGCACCATTTTGCATCAATTGTTTAAAATTTTCCTGGGGGGCATGCCCCTGGACACCCCTAGACAGGTTAGAATTTCAGACCCTTGGTGCCCCCCTACCTTTACAGTTTCCCCATTCTAAACATCTGCTTTAACCACTGATAAGAATAACTACCATACAGAATCTCCACACCATCACATCACTCCTGTCCCATGGAAAAAAAGGAGTGTCCCAACACCCTGGCCCATTGAGCTGCATTAACCTCTGAATTAGCATGCAGTCTCATATCTTGTATGAAAAAAAGATCAGGTTTTAAATCTCTAATGAGGGAAAACAAAACTAGTCATCTTCTATTATTATGAATGCTATCTGCATTCACCGAGAAGATTTTAAATGTGTTAGTATCAGTCATTGCACACAAAAACCCAGGGGGAAGGGAAAAAAGGAACAGTGCTGCAAAAATAGACTGCATTGACATTTCTCATGTGAAAATAATATTTTAACCATTGTCCCTGGCTTTGGACAAGCATGAACAACGTCTTGTGCTAATGCTCAATGTTCTAGTGTTTTTTTGTCAATTTTTTGGTAGCATTCTCTGACCCCATGTCCAAGTCTCAGGGAGGGGTCTTGGATGGAAGATTTAGTGGTGGATTGGTCTGAGTCAGAATCTGGCTCCTGGTCTGAGGACTGCAAGGCCTTATACTTGTTCCGTGTAGCCACTGATTTTGGCATTTTAGCCTGGGGTTGTAGATGCTTACTGTAAGATCTTTTCTTAGTGACTACTGTAAACTGTGCTGGGGTAGCATTTCCATTACAGGTTCTGGTCATTCCTCTGTCTGAGAAGTATTCTGATCAGGTTGTGGGCATAGCTCAGGGTCATCTGGTGTTCCTACAATCTCCATATCCTGAGCTCTGCAGGCAACTGTATGTCAGGTTGGGGTTGCTGTGGGGTTGTAAGAGGGGGTGCGGGCAGATTTTGTGGCATAGGTGCCTCAGTTTTATTTTCTGGTCCCTGTTCTTGTTCTAATATAAAGTTCTATTGTGCTTCTCTAGAAATTTTCTGAATGTTAATGCTCCGTTTTTATGCATTGGCCAAAATGTCTTCCTGTTGGGGTCTGCCTTGTCTGTTGTGCATGGCCCAGGGGCATTGAACATATTTTATTTATTTATTTATTGAGGTATTCAGAAAGACCTTTGAGTCAAAGACTCATTTACAAAGGTTCCACATCATACATAGAGTACAGAAGGGATGGAACATGGTTTACAGGTTGTTTGCACATAACAAAAAATCTTACAAATTATTTTTTAACATGGTTACACATATGATTCAGTGGGTGAGCTACCCTTCCAGGGGAAACATGATTTACATGAGAATCACACAGCCATAGAGGAGCAGAGATGTTTTGAAGTGGCTGTTTGTCAAAAATAAGTTATCTCGTGGGAGCCATTTGCATAGAGGAGTCAGAGAAGTTCAGGGTCTATGGGGGGGGGTCAGCTGCAGTCACACAGGTTTGAGGCTTGTAGGTGATTCCTTAGTCTGGTTTTGAAAGGGCCAAGCCTAGTTTCTTCTGTTATTAGGCTGGGGAGTGTGTTCATCCAGGATGGGGCTTTGTAGCTGAAGGTTTGCTGGAATTGGGAAGTCCGGCCACGGGCTACCCATAGCAATGGTTTGTTCGCACTACAGGTTGTTCTGCCTGGTGGTGTTAGGAGGATAAATTGGTTTAGGGCAGGGGGTAAGGCCTGGGATAATCTTTTTGGTCATTAGGCAGGTGTGATACCTGATTCTGTTGTCTAGGTTTTGCCAGTTCGCGGTACTGTAAAGGGTGCATGTGTGTGTGAGGCAATCACAACCTAGGATGAGATGGCAGGCTTTGTTAAGCACAAGCTGGAGTTGTTTTAGGGCTGTGGAGGCTGCTGCACTGTAGATGAGGATGCCGTAGTCTGGCAGGGAGAGGATAGAGGAGTTTATGGTGAGTTGTAATGCTTCAGGGGTGAGGCAGTGTTTGTAATGGTAGAGAATGCCTAGTCTGGAGCTAAGGGCAGTTGATAGGTGTAGGATATGAAGATTAAAATTGAGGGCAGGGTCTAGTGTGATCCCTAGATATTTAAAGTTGCTTACTTGTTCTAGGGGGGTCTGATTAGCAGTGAGAAATTGGGGGCAGAGGTTTTTGAGGGGGTTCTGTGGATGTGAGAACATCATGACTTTTGTCTTATAGTAGTTTATTGTAAGACGCTGGGTGGCAAGCCATTGTTAATTTCATGGAAAAAGTGTTGGAGAGTTTGGTGGAGTTTGAGGGGTGCCGGGTCAGAGACGTACAGGACAGCATCATCTGCGTATAGTAGCAGGTTGCCGGGGCAGGCAGATGGGTGGAAGTTTAGGTATAGACTGAAAAGTAAGGGGCCAAGTATGGATCCTTGCGGGACACTGGAGCGGATAGGGAGGTAGGGGGACAGGACAGTGCCAACCTTGACCATCTGCATTCTATTGGTGATATAGTTGGTGAATCAGTTCATGGCGTCATTGGAGAAGCCAGTGTAAGCCAGAGTGTTTAGTAAGAGGGCATGGTTGACGGTATCAAATGCCCTGGATAGATCCATGAAGATGGCACCTGTGAGGTGGCCACGGTCCAAGGCAGAGTGGACATGGGAGGCAAATTCAAGGAGGGTGGTGGTGGTACTATGACCCTTTTGGAAGCTGTGTTGCTGTTTGGTTAGCAGATGATATTTGTTAAGGTGGTCAGTAAGTTGGTCAGCAACTATGCGTTCTAGCGCTTTAGATGGGGGGGGGAGAATGAAGATGGGGCGGTAGTTGTTTGTGGATATGTGGCCCCCATTTTTGTGGATGGGTGTGATGTATGCTGATTTCCAGGGGGTGGGGAATTTCCCTTGACAGAGGGAGCAGTTTAGAATGTGGGTGAGTGGTGCTAGGACTTCCAGGAGGGTGAGGCAGAGAAGTCTCAGGTCCAGGAAGTCGTGACTATAGTGATGGTGGCTAATGGCATTGGTTAGGTAGGGCTTTTCTGTTTCTGGGGTGAAGACATGTAGATAGAAGGGAGGAGCAAGAGGGGGATGGGGGAGATTTTGGCCGGTGGGGGGTCAAAGTAGTTTGGGGGGAGCAAATGAGAGAGATCAGTGAAGGCTGAGTTTAGGGCTGAGGCTGTACTGAGGGGGTCAGTAGAGAGGCTTCCCTCAATTTGCATTAGGTCAGGTGGCAGATTAGGGGTTTTGCCACAGAGCTCCTTAATATTTTCCCAGAATTTGCACCCAGTGCCCTAGGTGGAGGTTAAGGTAGCTTTGTAATGGTCTGCTTTGGTGGTGCGTATGGCCCAGGTGCACTTGTTTTGGGCTTCCCCTATACCGTTGCCTGTCTGAAGGCCATTGGGTCTCATTTGTGAGGTGCCACAGGTCATCACGCTGTCACAGTAGGCCTAGGAGGTGGTCCAAGAACCAAGGGGCATGGTTTCCCTTGGACATAGTTTTGGTAAGGGGGGTGAACTTGTCACAGGCCGTATTGAAAGTGGTGATGAATAGGTCAAGGGCTTGGTCTGGGTCAAGTGTTTGCTAGGGGTGTCCAGTCCCAGTCTCTGAGGTGGACCTTGAGTTGAGCTAGTTTGCCAGGCCTAAGTTTGCATTGTGAAATAATTTTAGGAGGGGCTTTGAGGGGAGTGCCTGACCAGTTGCAGAGAACCAGTGAGTGGTCACTTAGAGTGTCAGGGAGGACTAGGGTACTGGTAATTTTGTGGGAGTGGTTTGTAAAGACTAGGTCTAGTAGAGAGGATGTCCCCATATGTGTGTTAACTCAGGTAGGGGTTTTGATGACCTGTGTGAGATTGAGGGCAGCAGCCTCATTAATGAACGGGGCAGCTGCCTTGGCCAGCCAATTAATGCTGAAGTCCCCTAGCAGTATTTTTTCATGCTTTGGGGGTAGTGTAGCGAGATAGGACATGATGGCTTGGAAGGCTAGCTTCTGGTCTTGGGGACGGATGTAGGCATCAGTGAGGAGGGAAGGGTGGTGGACTTTCCTAGTGATAATTTTATGGTGAGGGCCTGAGCCTTAGAAGTTAGTTGGGGCAGAGGAAGTAGGTGGCCTGAGAGAGAGTTTCCGAGATAGAGAGCGCAGCCTCCCCCTCTCTTTCCCACTCGGTCGGAACGGAAGAGGAGATATCCAGGGAGGTATACTGCAGAGTCGGTGACAGTGGGGGAGAGCCAAGTTTCACTCAATGCAATGATATCAGGGTGATGCTGGTATACCCACCCCTGAAATGAGTCCCATTTTCTTTGAAGGCTATAGATGTTTAGTGAGGTGATGCATAGCCCATTTGCTGGTGATGGGTGGGCCGTTGGGGGATTCAGTGGGCTATGGTTGGGTTGGACTTTGCCCGTCAGGAGCAGAAGAAGTATGAGTGACCGGAGGTAATATCTAGTTGCTCGAGTAGTTAGCCATTGGCATATTCGCTGTGTGGCCACTGTCTTCAGAAAGATTACATTTCACCTCATTGTTGCAACTAGAACTGTTATACCCATATTCCAGGCAAAGGTTACATTTGATGTGGTCACATACTGAGCTGAGATAGAGCAAATGCCCACATTTAAAGCATGTTCTGAGTTGGCCAGGATCAAAACGGTGGCCTCTGTCTCTCCTCAGAAAGAAAGAACTAGGCAAATGTACTCCTTGTGGGGTCATTTTAAGCTTAACCTTGTATTAACAACCACCAGTCCAAAAATGTTCTTCGTCAAAAATTGGATGGGGTTGTCCTATAATGTCACATTTCACATGAAGTCAATGAGAGATATCATGGAGATTTATCCCCTCATTTCTAAAAAGGATTGTAATGTTTTTTATAGCTGGTTTTAAAAGTGGGATTGCCTTAAAGAGACGCCATAGTGCAGAATGTTTTTTCTTCTCGTAGGTGCTCCAAAACCTATCTACGCCCATCACATCAGAGTTTTAAAATTCATGTCGAAATTGCAATCCCCTGTGACTACTCCGGCTGGTCCTTGATGATGTCCTGGTCCCACTCACTGGCCTACTAACCAGTCCCTCTGTCTGGGGCAATTCCCCACAGCATGGAAAACAGCTATAGTCACACCTATTCACAAAGGGGGTGACAGGTCCACCCCAAGCAACTATAGTCCAATCTCCATCCCCCCTCCCTCCAAAGCCTTAGAAAAAGTGGTGGCACTCAACTCACTGAATATCTGGTAAAATATAACATTCTATGCCCGGAACAACATGGCTTCTGTGCTGGTCACAGCAAAAGTACAGCATTAATGGAGTTCTCCAACTTCCTGCATTCCTCTCTGGACTCTGGCTCCAGAGCTGGAGCAGTATTCATTGACCTCTCTAAGGCCTTTGACACTGCCTCCCACCCCCTCCTACTAAATACCCTCTACCACACAGGTTTCTCTGCTGGCCCCCTCGCCTGGTGTGAGAATTACCTTTCAGCCCCCTCCCAGTGTGGCAAAAACAATGGGTTACTCTCAGAAACCCATCCCATCCACTCAGGAGTTCCCCAGGGCTTTATCTTGGCCCACTACTCTTTAGTCTCTATCTAGACACCCTGCCCAGTGCCTGTTCTGCCAATATTCTTCTGTACACCGATGACGCCATTATTTATGCCACTCACAGGAATCCCACCTCCCTCCAAGACTCCCTCCAACAATCCTTCAATGATGCAGAGAACAGGTTTAAGGAGAGCAGACTAGTCATTAACCTAAAAAAAAAAAAAAGTCAATGCTCTTTTCCCAACACCAGAACAAAGCTAGCAACAACCCCCGCCAAACCCTCCCCAGCATTCTACAACCGCTTGAACAAGTTTACTCTTACAAATACCTTGGGATCACCTTCGACTCGGCCCTCACCTTTCATGCTCACATTACAGCCCTCGCATCCACTGCAAACTCCTGACTTGGCATCCTCTACCATCACAAGGACTGCCTCCCACCTGATGCTCTCAGACTTGCCATTATGTTCTCAGTAATGTCCCTTGTGGATTACGGCCTACCGGTCTATGCTGCTGCTGACTCCATGGCCCTCAGCAAGATTCAACTCACCCTAAACAAGGCTTGCAGACTAGTGACCAATGCCTCCAGGCTCACTCACACTTGTCAGCTTTATGACATGGCCAAACTCCTTAACCTCGATGAACGCTTCCCCGCTACCAAACTTGCCTTCTAACTAAGAAAATTCTGCTTGGGCTCTCCCCCTGGGGTTTCTGCCTCCACCCAACTTACACCCTCCACAGTCTCTACCTGAACCACTGGTAAGGTCACCCTACTAGTACCCAGAACTAGGACCACCAGGGCACAGAGGTCGTTCAGCTACAGATCCCCATCCTGGTTCAACTCGCTCCCGGCAGTCATCTCCAACACTATCAAAATTGCCCCCTTCAAAACTGCCCTTCAGAACCTACTGTTCAACACCGACTACTGCACTTGTGTCTGGCAGATGCTCTGCAACTGTCAAGACCCTATTGACGTAGCCCTCTGGGCTGAACTCCCACCTCAACCCCCCACTCCCTCATGGCCTCCCCTCCCTACTACCGGTACCTGCTGGTACTAAATTAAATCTGTCAATTCTGAAATGTTTCTATTATTCATTGTGTTCTAGCAACTATGTAAAACTATGTTATTCTGTATGATTTATTCTGTATGTATGTGACTCTGTATGTCCTCTCTGTGATGAGGTACCTTTGTAAGTGAGCCCCTGACTCAAAGGTTGTAAATCCGATTGTATAATAAATAAATACATAAATGTATGATAGCAAAAATGTCATTGGTAAAACACCTAAAAGAGTCCTTTATTAATGTTTTCCCAACATATATCCTATCTGGTGGTGTTTCTATGCGTCGTTGATAGTGGAAGTGAACTGCATTTTTTCTTTGTGCTGGCAACACTGTAACAGTTTGGCAATTTGCAGAGTGGAAGGCTACCCATACTTGAGATGGGCATCTTTGTAGAGCAATATCTGGTTTGTGTGGTTGCTCCACCCTGTCCCCTCCAAGGAAGGTTGTACAGAAGGGCCAGGAGGTCACTGTCCGGGGGGGGGAACCAAGTCTCACATCTTCATCCCTTAAATCATTATCAAAATTGTCAGAAGGGTCTGCAATCTAGTCTATGGTTTTACTAGGCCCTGGACGTGTTCCCAGAATGGGTAGTACAGTATCATCGACCACCCAGAACCCTTCTTTTGACTGTTTCCAACCTGCACTAGATAAAGCTTTATTTACAGTCCATGGTGTAGGCTGTGGATGTAAATTTGGATATTCTGGCTGGGTATGGTGGCACCCAGAACAAAGTTTTCTAGAATCTGGGTTAACTTCCTCTGTATTAGTTTCTTGTTTTGGCTTTACAATATTTATAATGTCACTTACCACTTCCAGTGGTTGTTGAGCTTCTGCCGATGCATCAGTGGTCTCTTTCCTTTCATCCATACACGACTTTGCAGGTAGCGATTCTGGTACCTCCATATTCAAGTCGTCTCTAACAACTGTAAATATCTCAACCATAGGCACAACAGGAGGTATGCAAGGTGTCTTTACAGGTGAATTTCTCCTTGTTTCTCTTACTTCAGTTGCTGTTTGTTTATTCTAGGTGGCCCATAAATAATTTATTTGGGAGATTGAGAGTTACGAGATAAAAGCTTCTTCATCGCAACTATCATCCCAGTCAGGTTCATCTCTCATCTCGTCTCCAGACATTGTACTTACAACACTACTCTGTGTAGCATTAGGTTCTATTTGCTTGATCTCTGTTGCTGAACCTGCAGAGGTGGAGATCAAGGCCTCTGCAGGTACACCAACCTCTGTTCCACCATCAGTTTGATCCGCCATCTTGGACTAGAATGTCAGCATGCAGGCAAGTAGGAGAATTTCCATGGTGTTCTGGACAAATTTCCCCCATTCACTAAAAATACCACCAACAGCTTAATCAGGTTCAATGTCAGCTGGTTTCCATTTGTGTCTCTCCCCCCTTCCCCCTACCCCAGTATGAAGCTGAAAGTAGGCAGAATTACCTTATCCCCTTTCCTGGTCATTAACAACCAACTAAGTAACTAACTACATCAATAACTCAGTGATACTTATTTTTAGGTGCTTAATTGTTTTTGTAGTTAAAGAAACATAAACCAAGCAAGGTTCATTTGGTTCTGAGAATATCTGCACACAGTAGGCACTGAAACATTTAGGGGCATATCAGGATCTTTGATACTATCAGAATCCTCTTACTGTTCTCTTGTCCATAGTTTTTGTTAGTTCCAAGTTGTCATGAAGTAAAGGGGTACATCTTGTTAAATGATTGTAGGTATCCCTATTGTTTAAATCAGTTTAAAGGCAGAACTCTTTTGCACAATATGTAGTATGGAATAATGTCCCACTCACTGGTGAGACATTTTTATGCTTTTATTATCAAATTAAAACTATATACAGGAATTACACCACTCTCTATTTACACAGCACAACCATGTTTGTGACTATCTAATTTTTTTAATGGATATACTGAAATCTATGAGCAAAAAGGATATGTACAAATATATGCAGTATTCACTGCAATAAATTGTGTTTATGCACAAGTTAGGGTTTCATATTATTAAAGACACAAATGTTCATCTTTTATATTTAATGGTGTGTGTGTGTGTGTGTGTGTGTGTGTGTGTGTGTGTGTGTATGTGTGTGTATGTGTATGTGACAACTATGAATTACCGTGGATTCATCTCTGTTTATTTTAAGAGGAGCACTGTATACTATGAGGAATGGGTTTATGGTTACTTACATAGTGAAATAACAGTTTTTCACACATATCAGGCTAATTCTTGTTTGCCTATGAAATCAGACATATGTGTTTCAGAGAAACATAGAAATTGATGGCAGATAAGGACCTCTAGGCCCATTTAGTCTGCCCATTTTCCCTGCCTCCTATAAAAGTCGTAGACTCTACTTTACCTCCTGAACCCCATTGCTAGGGTTCCCCTATGCTTGTCCCATGCATGCTTGAATCCCCTCATTGTGTTTGTCCCCACCACCTCCACTGGGAGTCTATTCCATGCATCCACCACCCTTTCTGTGAAGAAATACTTCCCCATGCTACTGCTTAGTCTACCCCCTTCCAAACTTATGTCATGCCCTCTCATTCCTGGACATCTCCTTTTTGAAAGTTGCTACCCTCTGGCACCCTATTTATGCCTTTTAGATATTTTTAGGTTTCTGTCACATCTCCCCTGTCTCTTCTCTCTTCCAGGGTATGCATATTGAGGTCTCCCAGTCTCTCCTCATATGACTTTTGGTGCAGGCCCTACACCGTCTTTGTTGCACTTCTTTGAACTGCCTACACCCTGTGTATGTCCTTACGGAGATGTGACCTCCAGAACTAGATACAAAATTTCAAATAAGTCCTCACTAATGAATTGTACAGTGGCATCACCACATCCTTCCTTCTACGGGTGATACCTCACCCTATGCACCCCAGCATCCCAATGGCTCTCCTTACAGCCTTGGCTTATTGTTTGGCCACCATTCAGTCATTAGCTATAATAACTCCCAAATCATATTCATATTTAGTGACCATCAGTTCTCCCCAACATGTAATCCTTCCCTCTGTTCTAGCTCCCCAAAAGCATGATTTTGCACTTTTTTGCATTGAATCTCAGCTGTCACACTCTGGATCATTCCTTTAGCTTTTCTAGGTCCCTCCTCATGTTTTCCACCCCTTCTGGAGTGTCCACCCTGTTGCAGATCTTAGTATCATCTTCAAATAGGCACATCTTCCCCTCCAATCCCTCCACAATGTCACTTATGAACATACGAACATACGAAGGAGCCAGCAGAGGAAGGCCATTTGGTCTATCAAGTCTTCTCGTATTGCAGGGTCTACAGCTTTAGCTAATTTCCCTGCCCTCCCTCCCCAATCCTCCCATCCTCTGTACCCATGATTCTTATCATTGAACATTAAACAAGACTGGACACAGGACTGATCCCTGTGGCACCCCATTGGTAACCCTCATTTCCTCAGACTGAGCACCATTTACCATGACCCTCTTTCTAAAATCACTCAACCAGTTCCTAACCCAGTTTACCATCTTGTGACCCACTCCCAGGCTGCCCAGCTTGTTCACATGTTTTCTGTGTTGAACAGTATGAAAGGTCTTACTGAAATCCAGGCAGATGACATCCACTACTCCCCAAGATCCAAGACAATAGTCTCCAAGTCAAAAATCAATTAGATTTGTTTCACATGACCTTCCCACTGTGAATCCATGCTGTTTCAGATCCTGTGGTCCTCTTGCTTCAAGATGTTCCATGATCCTTTATTTAACTAGTGATTCCATAATCTTCCCCATTATTGAGGTGAGGCTGACAGGTCTAGAGTTTCCAGCCTCCTCCCTACTGCCACTTTTGCAAAGAGGGACTACATCTTCCCTCCTCCAGTCCTCCAGAACCACTCCTGTATTGAGTGATTTATTGAACAGTGATGTCAATGGTGGTACCAGCACCTCCCATAGTGCCCTTAATATTCCAGGATGTATCCCATCCAGTCCCTTTGCCTTGTCTACTTTTGGTTTTGTGAGTTCATTTAGTACTCTCTCTTCTGTAAATGGACTAGTGTCCATCTTCTTCCCATATTTGTTCATGTTGCCTAACTGTGGTCCCTCATCTTCTTCTTCTGTGAATACAGAGCAAAAATATGTGTCCAATTTTAATGCTTTTTTCATGTCCCCTTCCACACATTTGCCATCTTCCCCTTTAAGCCTTACTATCCCACCCCTGTATTTTTCTCTTTTCACTAATGTACCTGTAAAAAGTCTTGTCTCCTTTCTTTACCTCCTGTGCTATTTGTTCCTCTGTTTGTGCTTTTGCACCCCTGACTGCTTTCTCTGCCTCCCTCTGTTTATCCAGACACACTACCCTGTCCTCCTCCAGCTGTGTTTCCTTGTATTTCCCAAAAGCCATCTTATTTGCAGTTACCTTCCCAGCCACTCAGTTTGGAAACCATAGTAGCTTTCTCTTGCCTTTGTTTACTTGCCTAATGCAAAGGTTTGTTGCCTCCACTATAGCTCATTTCAGATAAGCCCTCTGCTCCTCCACTCCCCCCAGTTTGTCCCTTTCTGCCAGGGCATGCTTAAGACATATCCCCATCTTAGTAAAGTCTGCCTTCCTGAAATCAGTGACCCTCACCTTTGTGTGGCTTGACTCTACCACTGTCCTCATGCTGAACCACACTGTGCAATGATCACTGGATCCCATGTGTTTTCCCACCCTGACTTCCTCAATTATGTCCCAATTGTTGAATACCAGGTCCAAAATTGCACCTTCCCTGATGGTATCACACTTGCTGTAGTCTAGGAGATATCTGTAGCATGTTATATTTTAGTCCTAGAATGAGCATTCAGGCTCCACACTGCTCAACAAAGCTATTGTATCTACTAGGCTATTACCCATGCATTTCTATGCAGAGGTCAGTCAAACTTATATAAAGAAGGTAGCAAGTTCCTTGGGACATCTAATTAATTTCAGTGGCATTCTATGTTGATGTGAGATGACATGTACAGTATATAGTGTGGTTGAGTTAGGCTACACACTCTATGGTAACTGATGGACCACTTTTCTAACTCCATATTTCCTAGCTACCAAAATGTCTGTTGAGCAACAGTTAATGCTTTTCTCTTTGCTCCCCCCCCCCACCATAGGTTGGCCACTTAGCGTAGATGTTTACTATCCCTACTAGACTTCCTACTAGTTCTCTCTTTTCATTCTTTTTCCATTTCCATCCATCCAGTCTCTGGAATGATGCCAAACACCCAGAGAGGTGTTGTGTAAAGTGCATAACCGCATTTTGTGTACAAAAAACATGAAGACTATTTTAAATAGGAATACATACAGTTAATAAAGCCTTTTTAAATAAAAAGGATCCAGAAGACATATAAAACAATAATAATTCATGATTAGTACAGTTACAAGAAATCCTTAAGGTATTTTCATTAATTCACACTATAAACCTGTTACTGTATGAGGCTGGACAAAAGAAGGTGGTATGCTTTATTAAAGTCTTTAGTCACTGTGGATCAGAGATATAGATAGTCAATATCTGTGGAGATATACACTGTACCTTTAACTGAACCAGCAAGTCCCCTGAACCAACCCCCCCCTTGGTTTTGAAACATGTTCAGAAATGAAATAGCATGTCCGGACATGTAAATAGAAAAGGGTTCAGTCAGGTGACCCCACCCAAAAATATAAAACCTCTTCACTGAGCCTACTTCAGCTCAGTTCAGTGGAGCTCAGCCCAGAGAGAGGAGAAGGGGTTCTACTGTTTGCGCAGACAAGCTGCTGAATGCAGATGAGAAGGGTCTTAGGAGCTGTAAGATCCAGGACTGTATTATGGGAGAAACTACATATGGTAAGTAGCGATTTTCTTTGCAATTTTTTTTGTTTTCATTTATTGTTTTTTGAACTTTTTAAAAATAAATATCACACCACGGTGTGTTTTAAACTTGTAAATTTGCCTTTTCTAAAGTTTATTCCCACATTCTGTGACACATAGCTTCTCAAAGGAGTATCATGAGATTGTTTTCTTTATATATTGTTGGATGTAATTTTATATGTATCATTTGCTCACATCCTTCACCAAATTGGTCACAGAAATGATTGTATGGGTGATTGTAATTACCTCAGGTTATGTAAAGCTATTTATCCTTGCAATGTTCACAGTCCCTATTATATTGTATAGTTTGCAGTGGTGTCTGCTTCTTAAGAGAAAGCAATAAATTAAACTAAAAAAAAATTCCCTGTGCTGTGACAAAAGTTATTGATCACTGTAAATGGAATGCAAAAATCTACAGCTGTGAGATTTGGTTGCCCACAATGAATCAGGAAAAAACAAAACAATTTCAGATTTTTGCACTTCATATCAAGGGATCGTCTAACAACTTTAATTACCAAGTCCCCATCTGTAGGAAAAAATAAGTCACTAAAATAGTTTTAGACCTTGATTGCTCTCTTGTGTCTTCTGTCTTTATACCATGGATTTCACTTTACAGAACAGAGCTGATGGATGGAGGAGTCTGATTTCTTTATTACATCCTTGTATCTGCTGTAAGTGCTAAGATGTTTACAGAGATTGGATTTATATAGTTTCTATGACCCTGATTGATTGGCAGAGTTCATAAGAATGTGAGTGGCCTTATTGCATATGAAAATACCAGTTAGATGGTATCTACATTATCTGACATGGAGGTTGAATGGATTATTAAACAGAATTAAATGTTCCCCACAGGGGAAGGAGCAACTCCTGGTAGGGGACTTAATTTTTAGGGGTTAAAACTGGGAGAGGGAGAGGAGAGGGAGGTAAAGAGCCTGCCCAGCAACATGGCTTGGAAGGAGAGGCAGCGAATCCTCAGGATTACAGGAGCAGCTGCACAAGAGAGGGAACTTGATGTCATTGTCCACCTAGGGACAAATGATCTGGCTGGGAATGGGATCACAGCAGTGCAGGAGGAGTTTGTGAATTTTTGGACAGGACTTAGACAAATAGAAAGCACTGTAACCTTCTCATAGGTGCTACCTGCATGAATGGCTAAAACTGGTCTGGAGCTGAGGGGTTTGGCTTCATTGGGGACTGGGGTACACCTGGGGGGATACAAGCCTATAGTGGCACAATGGTCTTCACCTGTCTGGGAGGGGAACTAGGATCCTAAGTGATAGGTTTAAATGCTCCATTGTCAAGCATTTAAACAAGCCAAGGGGGGAAGAACTGAAAAAACTGTGAAATCCCATCCCCACCCCCCACAAAACAAGGTGTTTAGCGAGGTAAGCACCAAGGTGTAGAAGTCAATAGGGAGCAGGACGGGGTAAATAGAGAAAAAGCCAAGGTCAGAAAGGACAGAAATGGGGCTAAAAGGGGTAAGGCCATCAGTAAAATGGAGGGCGATGAGTACCAATGCCTGTAGTCTGGGTAACAAGCTCCCTGAAGTAGTGACCTTGATAGAAGATGGACACTTGGATAACATGGCAGTCACAGAAACATGGTACACAGAGAACCATGATTGGGGTTTCAACATACCAGGATGCACAATCTACAGGAGGGGCAGGGAGGGTAAAAGAGGAGGAGGATTAGCTCTCTATGTAAGGGAAGGGATCAAAGCAATGGAACTAAAAGGTAAACAGGGAGGAGAGGAGAGGAGACACTGTGGGTCTCCCTGGAGACAGGAAATGACACTACATTCTGCACAGAGGTTGTGTAGAGACCCCCACCTCATGGAGAGGCAATGGACAAGGAAATGATAGAAGGTATCCTTAGAATAGCAGACAAAGGGGATGAATATGCCAGATGTTAACTGGAGCACCTTTGCTGCAGCCACATTCAAGAACATGGTCATTCTTGATGCCCTACAAGGGGCATGCCTCAGACAGCTAGTGTTGTAACTCACATGGGATGGAGCAATTTTAGACCTGGTAATCTCATATGGGGATGCAGAGAGGATCTCATATTTAGAAGTGGGTAGCCATCTGGGAATAAGCAACCACCAGACAGTGTGGTTCATGATAAACACAGCCGTAGAGTCAAGCCATGCAAAAGTGAGGGTACTGGACTTTAGGTTAGCTGACTTTGGGAAAATGGGTGAGTGCCTCAGAAAAGCCCTACCAAACAGGAAAGAAGGACGGGTGGATGAACAATGGGGAAACATCAAAACTGATATCAACAAGGCTACAAGCTTTTATGTGAAGCAAATAAACAAAACAAAACAAAGGAAAAAAACTTTATGGTTCTCACAAGAGGTGGCGGGGAAATTTAGAGAGAGAAAAAGATAGCATTCAAGAATTATAAGGAAACACAGAAGGAGCAGGACAAAGACCTGTATCAGTTAAAGCTGAAGGAAACATGGAACACAGTCAGAATAGTAAAGGCCCAAACCCAGGAAAGGATAGCCAACTCAGTTAAGAAGGGGGATAAAACCTTATATAGGTACTGTACATTAGGGAGTTAAAAAAGACCAAAGGAGGGATAATGCTGCTTAATAAAGGGGAGGAGGCTGGGCAGAGGATGACAGTGAAAAAGCAGGGATACTGAACAAATACTTCTGCTCAGTGTTCACAAAAGAAGAGCAGGGGTAGGTACCTAAACCAAACAATAGAAGCACTCTGGATAGGTGGGTGGATACCAGTCCATTCACAGAAGAAAGGGTCCTGAGGGAACTCCTAAAACTGAAAGTGGACAAAGCGATGGGGCCTGACAGAATTCATACCAGAATTCTAAAAGAACTAAGGGTAGAGCTAGTGACACCACTGACTACCCTTTATAACAAATCATGAGAGGATGGTATGGTACCTAAGGACTAGAGGAGGGCAGCTGTGTTTTGCCTTCACAGACATGGAAGCAAGGCAGGAAACTACAAAACTGTTAGTTTGACCTCAGTGGTAGGGAAAATGATGGAATCACTTCTGAAAAAAAGAATTGCTTGAGTACCTAGAGGCCAACGGGGCACAGGACCCAGGTCAGCATGGATTCACAGAGGGAAGGTCATGTCAGACGAATCTAATAGATTTCTTTGACTGGATGACCAAAACAGTAGACCAGTGAGGGGCTATGGACATGGCCTACCAAGACTTTAACAAGGCATTTAATACAGTGTCACACAAAAGATTAATAAACAAGTTAGCCAGCCTAGAAGTGGGTCCCAGGATTGTAACCTGGGTAAAGATTGGCTGGACAACAGGATGCAGAGGGTAATAGTAAACGAAGTCCACTCTGAAGAAAGGGGGTTACTAAAGGGGTACTGCAGGGTTCAGTACTGTGACCGGTTCTCCTTATTGTTATTACAGGTGACATTGCAGAGGGACTGGAAGGAAAAGTAAGCCTCTTTGCAGATGACACAAAGATATGCAACAGGGTTGATACATGGGAGGGTGGAAAGGATGAGAAGGACTTGGAAAGGTTGGATGAATGGTGTAAAATATGGCAGCTTAGATTCAATGCAAAGAAGTGTAAAGTAATGCACCTGGGAAACAATAATCCAGTGAAAGAGTATACAATGGGGGGAGGTACTAACAATAACAAAAATGGAAAGGGACCTGGGACCAGTCATATCAGATGACCTACAAATAGGCAAGCAATGCGAGAAGGCAGTAAGGAGGTCTGGGGAGATACTGAGATACATAGGGAGAGGCATAATCGGTAGAAATATAGAAACATAGACTTTGATGGCAGAGAAGGATCGCTTGGCCCACCCAGTCTGCCCATGAAAACAGGAAGTTATTATCCCTCTGTACAGACAGTTGATGAGGTCTATGTGGAGTACTGTGTGCAGTTTTGGAGACCCCATCTCCGCAAGGACATAGACAGGATGGAGGCAGTCCAGAGGAGGGCAACTAAAATGGTGCAGGG
Organism: Neoceratodus forsteri; assembly: GCA_016271365.2. NCBI lineage: Eukaryota > Metazoa > Chordata > Ceratodontiformes > Ceratodontidae > Neoceratodus > Neoceratodus forsteri. Next base: position 51,699,530 of record CM028137.1, read on the forward strand.
TCTGCACCAGAAGCCATACCAAGAGAGACTAAAGGATCTTAATATGTATACCCTTGAGGAAAGGAGGGTGCGAGGGGGGGCATGATAGAAAATTTCAAGTACCTCAAGGGAATCAACAAAGTCCAAGAGGGTAGCATCTTTCAGAAAAAGAGATGTGTAAGAAGAAGGGTCACAATTTGAAGATAGAGAGGGGATGGCTCAGGGTTAATGTGAGGAAGTAACTTTTCATGCAAAGGGTGGTAGACGCATCTAACAGCCTTCGTGAGGAGGTTATGGGGTCAAAAACAATGGAGGTATTCAGGAATGCATTTGACAGACATAAGGCAATTCTTGTGTGGGGTAGGAGTAGGCTATTGGTTAACTAGGATCTGCAGCTTATCCAATAGGTAGGGAAAAGGGAAGACTGGGTGAGCCAAGCCTTATCTGCTGTCGAATTCTATGGTGTTTCTACTGTATGCTGTAAAGAAACTTCAGATACTAAAGTGTAGCATTAAAAAACAGACCCAGATGAGGAGTAAAATGTATACGAATAAAAACTGTAGAGCTAATTCTAAACTTTAACTTAAATGGTAAGTCCTATGCACTCCCAAGCAGCTGGGAATGATGGGAATCCTAAGTTGTAAAAATTACTACTATGCCACAATAATGGCAGAGGTCACAGTACTATTTATCAAAAAAATTAAACAATGGCTGGTATGACATAGAGATTAATTCTCTCTCCATAATTTCTCCTTTCCCTCCTGGTTATTCATTTGACCCCAAAAGTGATTGGAGAGCTGACTAACCTATGAACAAAAGTAACAATACAGAGTTGATTCCACGTCATTAGGGATAGCACCCTTCCAAATTCAATTTCTACTCCCACCCCGATAGTACAATGTCATGTTTTCCTCCTGCTAGTGAAGACCCAGCCTTCAAACAATGAACATATAAGGGAATAGTACAATTTGGCAATTGTATTGTGATTGACACTCTCAGAGATCTCCAATCTGCATATCATATTCCAAAATCTCATTTCTATTGGTACCTACACATAATAGTATTCCTCATAAATCCTCTATTCAGATCATGAATGCTAGAGCCCCCATCTGAATTTGTAACATTTTTATCATCAACCAGTATCTCACCACTAATAGAGGACATATCTACAGAATATACACTACCTGACAAACTCATACCAATCACCATGCTGCAATCATATGCCAAAAATGGTGTCCTGAAGCTCAGGTACATTTTATGGAAATGAACTGGACTCATATACTGGGAAACCCACAATCTACTGGAGCAGCTGTTTGGAAAGAACTGAGATGGAGAATAATCTCTAGATATTTTTGCACACCTCACATTATATGTCATTATAATTCCACATAGTGTATATGCATTTCTGCTGGAGAGTACGCCAACAGATCACACACATATCTTTTGGTCCTGCTTTAAATTGGCAGGGTTTGGGAAAGATTCCACTTCAAGTATTAGAAACATGTTTTCCTTAAATGTAAATTTTGAAATTAAACATGAGGTCTTGAAACTAGTACCAAAGGGTGTAAAGGGTAAACTGGCTGCATATACATTCATCACAGTTAAATGACTTACATCTCAGTCTCCTTCCAAATATGAGTGTATTGTGAAATGTAAAAAAATCCAAAGTATAGAGTCAATAGCCTGTTACATCTTCAAACAGTGGAATATCAAAATATAAATGCTTCCCTTCATGAACCATATAGAACAAGAGGAGGGTAGTCTTGTTCTGGATCAACTAGCAAGAACTGACACACTTTATTGACTACACCAAGCATAAACTTTTGAGAACCAGTGATACCAATTTCCTTTTTATAATCAGTTTATTTTTAATCTCAACATAGCACACTTGAATACTCCAGCTCATTACAGAGTGCCAGGGTACCACTTTTGATCCCAGTGGGGACAAGAACCATGTCGAACCACTGTTTTTTTTCTCTGTGCAAGAGTTGGGATACACCTTTCATTGATGCCATTTTCTAACATTTTCTCTTAGTGGTTTCCCTGCTTTTTTAAAAGAATTTACATAGAAAAGATTTTTGACGTTTGGAATTCATCTGCTTTTGCTGTTTATTCTCTGGCTGATATACTGTATAAAAATTGCTATTGTGCCACTGTACAGTACATGTCACTTTAAACTGTTTCTTCAACTCACTGCTCTGGCATTGTTTTTATATGCTGAAAATGCAGTGGCAACTCTAAATGCTTAACATCAAAACTCTGTTTCAACCACCCATCAGCTCAGAAGCAGCTCAAGGTCAATGCACTTTCAGCTCTCTTATACAGTCCCCCCAGTGCTGCAGCAAACCATTTCCCAGCAGCCTCAGCTGCTGGGCTAAGCCCCCAGTACAGCAGTAAACTACATCTCCCAGCAGCCACAGCTGCTGAGCTAATTTGCATGCACTTCTTTTCCCTTTATTTAATGTTTTTGCATCCCCTCTTGCTCCCCCTCATGTCTCTAGATCTCAATTAGATTATTTGAAGGTCCGGGATCACAGGTGGAGCCTCCAATTACCTGCTGCATTGTAGTATTTTGAACAAGATTGCACATTTCAGTGAGGCCACATGGTGGGTCATGTATTCTGCTCCTTCAGCCCCACTTTAACTGGGAACACATTCTGGGGGCCAGTAGGAGGTTCAAGGAGGTCTCCAGTGTCTGAGCTAGTGACAATGACAATCAGAATCCATGGTACTGTAAATAATGTAAGTCCTACACTTTTGGGGGGGTGCACTACACAAAGAAGCAGAAAGATTGTTCTGAGGGCTTCACTTGCAATTTACTACTTGGTTTCAAACAATTACTTAGAGCTAGATAAATGTCTGCCCATTCTCATTGCACTGCTGTTTTAAATTTTAGGGCAGACGTTCATCCAGCTCTCAGTAATTGTTTGAAACCGAGTCGTAATGTACAAGTGAAGCCCTTAGAAGTGAGGGAGAAAACTTGGTGGTGGGGGAGGGGTTTCAGTCTGAATACAGGACTGCAACTGATGGGAACTAGCTGCCAGCTCTTGGGATTGGTTAAATTGTCATGTCTTTCAGGGACACTGCAGTAGTGAAACTGGGCTCCCAACTCAGTGGTTCAGCATTTGTTATGGGTTGTACTGCATTAATTAAAGTTCCTGACAGCTGCAAAGTAACCTGAAACTGAATAGCAGCTAGAAACAAATTATTAGGAAACTTTTATTAATTAATTGCAGTGGAAATTGCAGACATTAAGCAACTCACTGAAAAATGCTAAACCAGGGAGTTGGAGGAACAGTTTAATGTGACTTGTACTGTAGAGTCAAAGCAGTGCTCAATCAATAAAATGTATTCAAAAAAGCTCAGACTAAAGGAGTACTTGTACTCAACAAACTGAACACTGCACAAAATACAGGAACGTACTAGCTCACTATTATTTCAAACAAAGCATTAAAAAACATTGAGCATAGTAAAAAGAAATGCAATGTTAGCTGACTAGCACCAAAACCACCTTATGGTGGACCAGAACTAGTGTTTCACCCCTGCCATGATGGGTTTCCACAGAGTAAAGTGCATTACTTGACATCACTCCTTATATGCTCATATCAACACATCAGAAAGTGCTTGTATCAAATCAAGGTGCTCAGTCAAATTTACAAATACACAAAAACACTGTACTAGTAACATGCTAATAAAGCAAAATACTAGAATCTAATGTATGACAGTAAATATATTACAGAGGTTTACTGGCAGTATATCAAATTAATGAACTTAGCTTTGAAATCATTTTGCATAACTTAGTTGAATCAAATCCATAAGGTACCTTACTAATATATTCTGCAAATGTATAGTACAATTTAATGTTCATAGCTATATAGCTTGAAATGGCATCCATAATCGTGAGAATTCCTGCATCACATACACGCACAGTAAGTTTCACTCTTCGTGGTGCTGTAGCTTGAAGTTACCACTGTCTTTGGACTTGATTTAGACCAGCATTCAAAGCAACTCAAGAGATACCTGTCATAACCAGAGACAGAAGCACTAACTAATGAATTTAGTTTGATAAACATTTCATAAAACTAGGTAGTATCATGTCCATAATTACAGATGTTGCGAAATTAAATTTCACCTGTGAAATTGCCGTGAAATCAGCAATTTCGCTGCGTGAAACATTTTGTGAAATTCCACCATTCCGTGAAATGTTTTGCCAGGTGCGAAATTGTGAAATTTCACCCGTGAAACACAAATTTCACCTTGAAATGTGCAATTTCACCTAATTTAGCCCAAATTTCACCGGAGTTTCATGGCACAATTTGGCATTTCACTAGCAAATTTCATATTTCACCCTTGGAATTTTGCATTTTGCATGTGCAAAATATTTCACTAATTTCACAAAATATTTAGTGGAACAGAATTTTCTAATTTCACACATCTCTATCCATATGGTACCACAATAATATATTCTACAAAAGTATAGTTCAATTTATTGCCCATAGCTATATAGCTTGCAATGTCATCCATAATCAGGGAGGAATTCCTGCATCACATACATGCACTGTAAGTTTCATTCTGCATGATGCTGTATCTTGAAATTGTCAGCTGTCCTGTGACTTGTTTTAGGCCACCATTCAAAGCAACTCAAAAGATACCTACCATAGGTATAGGCAGAAGCATATTTGCTGTGTGTCATAGCAGTAAACAGAATCTTTAACAGAGGGAAACTGCTCCTACTAAATAATTTTATTATTTTAATATTTTTCCTGTAAGATGCAATGACCAATAGCATGAAATAAAAAAAGTCACTTTTACCTAATATCAAGACCCTTTTTATTGACCGGAAACTCTTAAGAAGTGACCCAGGTTAAGTGAATCATTCAGGTCTGGTGGGTCTCAAGCTTCTAGAGTCTTCTTCTTAATATACAGTACATATCCTCCAACAGTGAATTTTTGATTAAGTTTTGCCCTTCATGCTCACTGATTGGCTTCTTAAAATTTTGAATTGAGTGAACATAGTTTGTTTTCCATAGACACACCAGCAGTTAGATAACTTCCATACTTTACAGAAATAATGCATGGGTAACCATGTTCAACAAGTTGTGTTTCCATTGAGGAGTTTTGATAACATTGTAAGAACCTCAACAGGGAAGTGTGAGAGGTCCATGATGTCATCAAAACCATGTGATGAATGCACAGCTGAATTGTGTATGGTAGTCCATGTTTTTATTTTGTATAGTATATGGTTTAAAAAATATAAAGTAAAAAAATATATATATTTTTAATAAATTTTCCATTTCATTTTTTTTTTATTTTTAACAAAACTGAAACACAAACTGCTGATAACCCACTTGGGTGAGGGGTGGGTTTCTGTTTTCTAAAATGCTGAGACAACGGATGAGTTTTGGTAAGTTGAGGGAATGGGTTCTGAGTGAAGGGGTAGATGAAGTAAAACGGCAGGTGAGACAGGTTTCTATGCTAATTAAAAAGCTGTTATACCAAAGAAGGGTACAATAGCATTGTATGACCTTTAAATTGTGGTACAAATATAGAATAATGCATGGGGATGTGTGATTAATGAGGATTTTATGCACACCTGAGGTGTGTAATGCCCCTTAAACCATGAAGGTGAAACCTGAGGAGTTAGTCTGGCATCATACACAAAGGACATGCATAAAATCTGAGTTCCTGGACTTCCCCATGTTTTATTTTTTATATTTACTGCTTAAAGCAAAAATGCATAGATATTGGAACAGACTGAGTCCAGACAAGAATGAGCTTTAGTTTGTAAAATGAAGTGGTTTCAATTTCACTTTCTCTTTTTGGTTTACTGAAAGCTGCTCCATCAGCAAAAGTTCACTGATTGCCTCTAAATTATGAATTTATGGCACAAATATAACTTAGAATAGGGTGATTGGAAATAAACAGAAATCTGTCCTGGAGAAGTTTTACTTTCTCCTGCTATTCAGCAGCTGCTGCTCTAACAGTCTTGAATTGAAAGAGCTGCCAAAATCTTCGAAACGTGTAAGCAGGGCTGATACCTGAAACAGGGTGCTTTTCTTTGAGATTTGATAAGAAGACTGATATATTTTTTAAAATAAAAAGTAGTATGCCCATTCTGAGAGACAGAGAGAGTGTGTTTTAATCTAGACTTCTGCTACAGTGTGCCTAGTTTGCATTTGTCCGAGAAGACTGTCATTTGTGTGGCAGTTCTTTAGAGCGAGCGAACGGCCAGTGCAAGGACAGTCTGTCAGTCATTCAGGTGCCCAGGTGAACTGATGGCTATTTTTTGAACCTTGGTTTATGGAACTCTGTAATTCACATATGTGAATTACAGAGTTTGTGAGGTTGTGCCAGCGTTGGTTAATTGACCTTAACCAGTAAATATTAACTTTCTAGTTTGAATGGAAATCCATGCTCTACAAGGGGTAGCCATATATTATCATGTCATGAACATTTTTTTGTGTAAATCTTCCCTTGACATCTTGGATGTGGAACCAAATGCCCTTACATATTGAACTCACAACAGTTACATTGCCCACACTAATGATTTCCAAGTGATAATTCAGGCAAGCACTCAATGGACCTTGGCACATCAGTTTTATTCACACTACTCACTATATACACTACAAACTATGTACACTGCTCACTATGCACACTACTCACTATAGTATATGGTTAATGCTTATTGTGTATAGAATTTGGAGGCTTTTAAAATCTTGCTGTAGAACAGTTCAAAGGTCAAAAAAGCTGTTGTACTATCTTTCTGACGTCACATCGATAGAACAACAACTTTTTCTGACATTTGAACTGCCTCATTCATTGTTACTGTTCTGGAGTTGGTTTCTAAGGTGCGCCACTTAAGGTTAATACAACCACCCTCAACCAGCTGTTACCCTTTAGCCTTAGAACAGTAGCAAAACACTGTATTGGAATATGTTTTCTTTTCTTATTAGCAGCACGAGCCTGTCTCTATGGATTGGGCTGGCAGCAGTCTTTTTAGTCGCAGACGGGAGCTGATAATGAAAGTCACAACACACATGCTCTCAAAAAACACTTCATTTAATGTAAGAAATATTGTTTTTTTAAAAAAAAATCTTCTCCATGTATTGTAGTTCAGGGACTTGAGAGCGAAGAGAGGTGAATGAGGGAGCAGGTAGTTGGGGGAAACAAGCGAGTAGGTGGTTAAATGAGTGAGCAGGTGGGGAGAGATAAGCTGGCAGCTCATTTTCTCTAGCTAGCAGGCAGGTACATGATCAATGTGGTGGGGAAAGGCAAGCTGGAAGCCTGTTGTGTCCTGTAGTTTTTTAACCATATACTATATAAAATAGTATATGGGCAACCATACACAAGCAAAGGCTGTGTTTCCATCTCAGGCTTGAGATGACATCGGGACCTCTTGAGCTTCGCTCTCAAGGTCCCTGTGATGTCATCTCAAGCCCTCGATGGAAACATAGCTTTGTTGTGTATGGTTGCCCATATACTGTTCATTTTATTGCGTGTTTTATATTCTTAGACATGATGTTAATCAGAAATCTGCAACTTGAAAACATGTTTATAAGAAGAATGTAGACGATCACATGATAACATTTTTTGCATTAAAAAAGTTCAGCAATTGGTCAGAGAAGGTCATTTTGACAGAATTGTGAGCCAGAATGAGATAAGATGGACTACTAGAACCTACGCTCAAATCCCAGCAGGGCTGAAAGATTTGTTTGAGCTGACTCATTTCTAGTGAGTTTTCAGTTAATAGTATGGACCTTTCTATTACGTAAATTTGCCCTACGGTACTTCATGCTCTAGGCCATTTCATCTATGAGAAAAACATAATTGAAATAATAATAATGAAACTATTTAGTAGGAGTAGTAAAATAGTCTGTTTAGTATTTTTGATTGCCTAATGTTTGCTCTTTGCTGAAATAATTCATGGTATGTTCCACAGTGTTTAATGTTCTGTTTACTACTATGGCACACACTAAAATATGATTCTGTCTCTGTTTATGGCTGGGGTCTCTTGAGAAGCACTGAATGATGATTTAAATCAAGTCCAAAGACAGCCAGTAACTGCAAGATATAGCACTACGTGGAATGAAACTTACAGTGCATGTATTTTTTGCAGGAAGTCTTTTCTAATTATGGATGTCATTGTAGGCTATATACAGTAGCTATCAATATCAATATTAAATCATACCATATATAATTATATACTGTATATATTGCAGAATATATTAGTATGTTACTTTATGGATCTCATACCACTGAATTATACAAAATGTTTACAAAGCTAAATTAATTAATATACTGCTAGTAAATATATGCAACATGTTCAGTGTTATATATTAGTTTCTTGTATTAATTTATAGTTTTTACTAACATGATTTTAATAAGAGTTTGCTAGAGCATTTGTAAATTAGGTTGAGCACCTTGATTAAATCTGAGCACTGAGATATTGCTGATGGGTGATCTGAATATGCCAGATGTTAACTGAAGTGCAGTTGCAGCTGCCACTTCGAAGAGTGGAGTTATTCTAGATGCCCTACAGGGGGCATGCCTTAGACAACTAGTATTGTCACCCACTTGAGAGGGTGCAATATTAGACTTGCTTCTCTCAAATGGAATTGGAGAGAGGATCACAGATGTAGAAGTGGGTAGCCATCTGGGAACTAGCAACCATCGAACAGTATGGTTCACAATAAACACAGCAATAGAGTCAAGCCATACAAAGACAAAAGTACTGGACTTTAGGAGGGCTGACTATGCCAAAATGGGTGAGTGCCTAAGGAATGCACTAGCAAATGGGCAGGAAGGAGGGGTGGAAGAACAATGGGGAATAATAAAAACTGCCATCACAGAGGTAACGAGCCTTTGTGTGAAGCAAATAAACAAAACAAAACAATGTAAGAAACCACTATGGTTCTCAAAGGAAGTGGCAGTGAAGGTTCAAGAGAAAAAGAAAGCATTCAGGAAGTACAACGAATCGCAGAAGGAGCAGGACAGAGAACTGTATCAGTTAAAGCAAAAGGAGGCTGGGAAGGCAGTCAGAACAGCAAAGGCCCAAACCGAGGAAAAGATAGCCAACTCAGTTAAGAAGGGGGATAAAACCTTTTATAGGTACATCAGAGAGCAAAGGAAGACCAAGGGAGGGATAGTGAGGCTTAATAAAGCGGAGGGAGGGTGGGCAGAGGGAGACTGTGAAAAGGCAGAGACACTAAACAAATATTTATGCTCAATATTTACAAATGAAGAGGGGGAGGTGCATAAAACCAACAGTAGAAACACTCTGGATACAGAAGTTGAAACCAGCCCATTTACAGAAGAAAGGGTTCTGAAAGAACTCTTAAAACTGAAGGTGGACAAAGCAACGGGGCCTGATGGGATTCATCCCAGAATTCTAAAGAACTAAGGGTAGAACTAGTGACACCACTGACTACCCTTTTAACAAATCATGGGAGGATGGGGTGGTACCCGAGGACTGGGAGGGCAGATGTGATTCCTTCACAAAGTGGGAGCAAGGCAGAAGCAGAAAACTACAGACCTGTTAGTTTAACCTCAGTGATAGGGAAGATGATGGAATCACTTCTGAAGGAAAGAATTGTTGAGTATCTAGAGGCCAGAGGGCACAGGACCCTAGGCAGCATGGATTCACAGCGGAAGGTCATGCCAGACGAATCCGATTGATTTCTTGACTGGGTGACCAAGTAGTAGATCAGGGAGGGGCTGTGGACATGGCCTACCTAGACTTTAGCAAGGCATTTGACACAGTCCCACACAAAAGATTAATATACAAGTTAGCCAGCCTGGGAGGGTCCCCAGATGACAGCCTGGGTAAAGAATTGGCTGAGAATAGGACACAGAGAGTAATAGTAAATGGAGTCCACTCAGAAGAAAGGAAGGTTACTAGTGGGGTACCGCAGGGTTCAGTATTAGGACCGGTCCTCTTCAATGTCTTTATAAGCGACATTGCAGAAGGACTGGAAGGAAAAGTATGTCTCTTTGCAGATGACACAAATATCTGCAACAGAGTTGATGCACAGGGTGGGGTGGAAAGGATGAGAAGGGACTTGGCAAGGTTAGAGGAATGGTCAAATGTATGGCAGCTTAGATTCAATGCTAAGAAGTGCAAGGTAATGCACCTGGGAACCAAAAACCCAGGGGAAGAGTACACAATGGGGGGTGAGATACTAACAACAACAAAAATGGAACGGGACCTGGGGGTAGTCATTTCAGATGACCTAAAGGTGGGCAAGCAATGTGAGAAAGCAGCAAGGAGGGCTGGGAGGATACTGGGATGCATAGGGAGAGGCATCACCAATAGAAAACAGGAAGTTATTATCCCTCTGTACAGACAGCTGGTGAGACCCCATCTGGAGTACTGTGTGCAGTTCTGGAGACCCAATCTCCGCAAAGACATAGACAGGATGGAAGCTGTACAGAGGAGGGCAACTAAATGGTGCAGGGTCTGCACCGGAAGACATATGAAGAGAGGGCAAGGAGCTTAATATGTATAGCCTCGAGGAAAGGAGGGAGAGGGGGACATGATAGAAACGTTCAAGTACCTCAAGGGAATCAACAAAGTCCAAGAGGGTAGCATCTTTCAAAAAAAGAGGTGTGCAAGAACAAGAGGGCACAATTTGAAGATAGAGGGGGCGGCTCAGAGGTAATTTAAGGAAGTATTTTTTCACAGAGAGGGTTGTGGATGCATGGAATGGCCTTCCGGAGGAGGTTGTGGAGTCAAAATCAGTGGTGGAATTCAAGCATGCATGGGACAATCATAAGGCAATTCTAGGGGGTGGGGGTAGGAAGAAGTAGGCTGCTGGTTAACTAGGATCTGCAGCTTATCCATTATGTAGGGAAATGGGCAGACTGGTTGGGCCAAGAGGTCCTTATCTGCTGTCAAATTCTGTTTCTATGTTTCTATATCATGTGGTGCTATGAGTATGTAAAGGGTAATGTCAACTAATGCACTTTCTTTTCTGGCTAATTAGTGATATTGTAATTGAAGAATTACAAGGACAAATACATTGATAATAATCAGAATAGAGTCATTACCACCAAGTCAGGAACTTTATCTATCTTAAGCTTATTAAACACATTTACTGCTATCCAATGAGGATATACGCTGTAAAAAAACGTGAAGATTAACCGAGTTCTGGAAAACGGGTAGCAGACAATTGCCTCCAGATGTAGATATCAAGCAAGGGATATACAGTATATACGTGCTTTAAGAAGCAAAAGAAGAGTCTACTGGCCAATGAGTAATGGAGTGCTAGCAGCAGAGACAGCAGCAAAATTATAGACCCACTCATCACTGTGTGGGTATTTGTGAAATGTAAGTACTCCAAGAGAAAAGGAACTGTTTTATCAGGAGAGTGGGTATGCCAACATCACACTCAACTAAACTTCAGTTTTGAGTACTGTTATGTTGAACCTTGATAAATTGGTTCATATTTTTCCTGATACTGTTTTGGACATACTACTTGGCCTGAGCTTGATGATACACTCTGTGTCTGGCTCTGATTTGTGCAGTTTTCTATTTTGATGTTTTTTTAAAGCAACAAGATTGCTGCCTGTGTCAGTAAATGTGGTATGCAGTGCAGTTTATCAGGTGAGCCAAGCATGTTGCAGGTTATAGCATACTGTATGGATAACTGGACTGTTACACAAATATGGGAATAACCATGGTAACTCTTGACATAGAGAGACCACTTGTATAATGATTAATTATTAATAATATTTTTAGATTCTTCATTGAGACATATCAGTGTCTTCTTGCAATGGTATTTGCCATAGCAGAACTGAATCAAAATCCTCAAATACTGCCAAACATTACAGTGGGATTTAAAATGTTTGACTCATGCTTTTCCGAAGCTAGAGCACTTGGTGGAATTTTCTGGCTAGTATCTGGTGGACAGAAGGATGTTCCCAATTACAAATGTCAGCACCGTCCACCTTTATCTGGCATTATTGGAGATTTACAGGCAAATACCGTCCTTCCCATGGCTAGAGTTTTGGGGCTGTACGGATACCCGCAGGTATGAGACATAACAGAGTTTTAAATGTCATTTACTTTAGCATATGTAATAGTATTCTGTTTCATAGAGTGATAATGGCCACTGTATATTAATAGTGGTACTCATTCTCTAGATTAAGTTGGTAAACTGAGGTGGCCAAAGTATATGTTAAAAAGGTGGGAACTAGATATATGAAATGTTATAATGGACATGAGCATCTTTTGCAGCAAAACATCAAGCTTTGTTGAAATTCAGCTATTACTTGTGTAGTTTGAACATTAGCTGGTTAGTTAGTTATTTCTTAATGAATGTAGCTCTCATGAATGGTACCAGACTGACAGCACTGCAGACTGAAGTCCTTTGTGTGCCTATTTGATAGGCACAATATGCACAGTCACAGTGCAGGCTAGCTTATCCTGCTCACTGATCATACTGAACTATGTCATGGAGGGACCACCTCACAGACGAGGGGTATCTTAGATGATTTATGCAGTCATGGTGCAGGTTATCCTATACTGCTCCACTGAGCCCACTGAACTTTGCATCAGAGAGACCACCTCACAAGTGAGGGGGCATCTCAGATGCTTTATGCACAGTCACAGTGCAGGCTAACCTATATTGCCTCACTGATCACATTGAACTTTGCAATGGAAGAAGCACCTCACAGCTGAGGGGCATCTCAGATGCTTCACCCATTCAGTCCGTGATTCCTCATGAGAGCAAGAAGAAATAAATGTGTAAATCTGGTATGTCATGCATCATTGCAAGCAAATATTAAAAATGTTGTTAATTTATGTTATGCCATTTAAATGTTGCTGGGTTCAAAATATCATGCTTGGTGACCTGATGTTATCTTAATTTTAATCAGTTTTATGACACCACAGCATAAACTAGAAACGGCTGAAAACTGACACTGATCTTAGAAGATTATGGAACTATGGGGTCATGCTAATAAGTGCCAGAACTGTGGTCTGTTTATGATGGGCTTAATTGGACAAAAGAAAATGTTTACTAGTGCTATCCAGTGCAGAAAAGTATAAATGGCGAAACCCTCAGATACCAGTTTTATGTAGATTTTACACATGCCAGGAGAAAGGCTGTCAGGAGCGTGAAATTGCAATACTTTAAAACCAACCTTCAGAATAATCTTAACAAATGACTCATCCCTTGTTTAGTTTTCTCTTCCTCTGGGCAAAGCTCACCTAAGTTTTCACTAAGCTAGTTGTATACCATACTAAATGTGTGCTGCCCTAGATTTATCTTAGTATTTGTTCTTCTTGGCATGGGTCTTCCCCTGCATTGCCATAATAAAACACGTGCTGACCCTACCTCCCCACTTCCTCCCCATCGGGGCACCTTGGGTGTTTTGGAAACTAATTACATGCTCAATGACAACTACCCTCTCCCCGCTATTCTCCTACAATTCCCTACTGGCACCCCTGCCTTCCTTTCCCTCCTGGCATTGTCCGACCTATCCTATCCCCCCTATCATTATTAATTGAAAACCAGAAACCAGAAACCCATTGGTCTAACAAAGGAACTTATGTTCCTCATCCTGTGGAACTTCCTGGTTCTACTTCTGCTATCTGGGAACATACATCCTAACCTCAGGCCTCTACAGTGCCTTCAGTCCAACAGCAATCACCATGTGGGTCTGAAAATTGCATCCATAAACATTAGGAGTCTCCAGCAAAAAATTGATCTCCTGCAGTTTTGGGTACTCCAGCATAAACCCGACATCCTAGGAGTGGTTGAGACCTGACTCTCCCTCAAGGAGCCTGATATTGTCATTCAACTTGATAGTCACTTCCTCTTTAGACTTCACAGGATTGGGAAGAGGGGTGGGGGCTGTGCTATCTACATAAAAGCCCCCCTACATGGGCACGCCCTGCCTGCCATAGTCATTTGGAGCCCCACCCGAGCTCTAGCAGTTAAGCTGCTCCTTGGGCAGAATGGCAAAACACTCACCATTGTAAGCTGTTATGTTCTGCCTTGTGACCACTCAAATGACTTCAATGCTTTTATAAAGCATCTCTCTACCCTTCCTCCCTTGTCTGACATTGTGCTCCTGGGTGACTTCAATATGAATTGGTTGGTGGATAAATCTAACATCTGCAAAGACGCAACCACTGCAGTTAAATTGACTCAGGTTGTGGCCTCTCCCAACAGATGGAATCACGGGGCTGGTACTACCACCTTACTTGACCTCATCTTTACTAACAGGCCAGAAAAAATTACAGATGTCAAGGTCCTCTCTGACTCCTTAGTGACCATTTTCCTGTTACCTGCCTCTGGTCCACTAAATCTCCCCAGCCCCAGACAAAAGGTAAAACTACTGTTCACCGTGTTCTCAAGGGACAACTCAACCAGTTATTAGCCCATCTCCATAGCCAGGTGATAAACTCTGTGACCTGTGTTGACCATGCCCTGAACTACTTTATACACAAGTTTAACGCTGCTTTTGACATTTTCGCCCCCATGAAAAAAGTGAGAAAAAATGCAGTCATTAACCCGTGGATCACTTCCACCCTTCTTGCCCTGTTAGCCAACAGAGATCACCTGTGGCATAAAGCATGTGTTACAGGCAACTCTACACACTGGCAAAATTACAGGGCAGCCAGAAACTCCTGCACCCTAGCCATCAGACAGGCAAAAAGAAACTATTACAAGGCTGCACTCTCTAACTCATGGGGTGACAGTAGAAAAGTTTGAGACAACCTGAAAGAGCTCAACAGGAAGCCCGACAAATCCCCTTCTTCCATGCTATATGTGGACAGATTTTTCACCCAAGATCACATGATCATAGCTAACACCTTCAACACCGCCTTTACTGATCTAAGTAGTGTACTCTCCCAGGACTTTTTTGACCCCCTTCCCCTCCCACCTAGCCTCCCCAATACTGACATACCCCAGCTCACCCCCCATTCTATCTTAAAACAATATCCCTCAGCACTGCCAACAAATACCTGTCCAAAGTCCTGGGGAAATTGCAATATAGCAGTGACTTGCTTGATTTGAAGCTGCTATGCATGACTTTGGAAGTGGTCATATTGCCTCTTACCATAATCTTGAACAAATCACTCTGCCTCAGGCAGTTCCACTCTCAATGGAAAGCCACAGTAGTGACCCCAGTACATAAGAGTGGCGATCGCACTCAGCACTCTAACTACCATCCCATCTCCATCCTTCATCCTCTCTCAAAAGCATTGGAAAGAATAGTAGCTGACCAACTGACAGAGTTCCTTGCGAAGTACAATATTTGGTGCCCTGAACAACACAGCTTCAGGAAAGATCATAGCACCACATCTGCCCTCCTTCAATACACCTCCTTTATTCACCATGCCCTTGATGGGAAGCACTTAGTGGGATCAGTGTACATTGATCTCACTAAGACTTTCGACATGGTAAACCATCCCCTTCTACTTGATTCCTCATTACCATCGGAGCCTCTTCTGGGGATGCATGCTGGTTTAAAAGTTACCTTGAAGGCAGATCCCAGCGTGTAAAAATAGGTAACAAACTGTCCTCTAGTAAACCTGTCCAGTCAGGGGTACCTCAAGGATCTATCCTTGGTCCGTTATTTTTCAGCCTCTTCCTCAACTCTCTACTTCATGCATGCCTCAGGGATCTTCTCCTATACATGGACAATGCGGTGTTATTCGCCAGCCACCTGGACCCCCAAGCATTAACCCTTAGTCTCCAAGATAAATTCTCTGCAGTTGAAAACTGGTTCATTCAGCACAAATTGGTCTTGAACTATACAAAAACAAAGACCATGCTCTTCGCGAACCCTCAAAACAAGCACAGTGCAGCCTCACTCAATATTAGGAACAGTCTTCACACCCCTCTGGAACAAGTGCAGTCCTTTATGTACCTTGGCATCACCATCGACAGTGCCTTGTCTTTTCCGGAACACATCAATTTGGTCTCCAAAGCAGTCAACAGTTGGCTAGGGTTGCTGCATAGACATAAACACTGTATGCCAGAAGATAACCTCTGAACAACAGTCACATGCTCTATTCTCTCAATAGTGGATTACGGTCTCATCATTTATGGCGCTGCCACTGACTCTGCACTACAAAGAATTCACCTAGCCCTAAATAAAACCTGTAGGCTGGTCATGGGTGCACAAAGTAGGACGCATACATGTGACCTCTACAACATGACTGAAGTGGCTCAACCTTAGTGACAGAATTAAGTATCACACCTGCCTATATGGGAAAAAAATTAGCTTAGGCCTTACCCCCTCTAACTCCCAGCTCTTGCTAAACCACTTAGCCTGCTCTCACACCACAAGAAGAGGATCAAGTCTAGACTACCAAGTTCCCCTTCTGCCACACAAGTCTGGCCCAATGATCCTGTAGTTTTAGGGCTCCCAGTTGGTTAAACGGTTTTCCAGCCGGCACCGTTGACACATCCACATTGGGCCCCTTTAAACAACTCCTGAGACCTCACTTTGTTTCACATAGCCTCTGTGACTGCCCTCCATAGCCCCTATTTATCCTCACACTCTCCATACCTCCCCAACTTTTATAACTCTAACCCCCTCCTGACCTCAAGGACAACACCTTCATTAGGCAAACTATCAGTCTACTAACATGTCACTTCTAGCTGCCTCATCCTACCTGAAGTCCTTGTTTGGGACATAATCAATTGTCTACTCATGTAGCCCCTGAGTGTATTATAATGGTCCCACAAACTGCTTCCTGAAACTTTATGTATCTAGATTTTACTGTATTATTTTATTTAGTTGTTTGTATTGTTATTGTTGCTGTATGACATGGAGCCAATGTAAAAGAGTCTTCTGACTCATAGGTAGTTGTAATCTGAGACTTCAAATAAATTAAAAAATAAAACAACCCTCCAAAGTTTTGGAAGGTAATTCACTCCTTTTTGACCATCGCAACCAGGCTGGTCCCTCAGTTCTCCTGATTAATGGTTCACTTGAATCTGACCCCTCCTCTATCACTTCCCATTTGAATGAGTTCTATACCACTTGTGCTCTCCCTTCTTCTCTCCTACCTGCTACACCTCCATCATATTACACTCCTTCTTCCCTTCCCAATCCGGGTTTCCACTTCTCTGCAGTTACCATCCAGGAGACCCTGACTCATCTTTACTCCTTGAATCTGAGTAAGTCTTGCCCTGACAGACTTGATCCCAGACTTCTCATATTTCTACTCCTGCCATTATATCTCCTTTGGCTCACCTTGTCAACCTCAGCTTCTACCTCAGTTTGGTTCCAAAGTCCTGGAAGTTGGCTAAAGTCATACCACTCCACAAAGGGGGGACCCATCCTCCTCTGGTATCTATCCATCTATCACCCTCCTACCCTCTCTTTACAAGCTGCAAGAGAAGTTTATCTACAATAGACTTTCAGACTTCCTCTTCACTTCTGATTTCCTCTCCACATTCCAGTCTGGTTTCAGGAAGGATTACTCTGCCATCTCCTCCCTGCCGAACAAAACTGATCATATCCTCTTGGGGATGGATCATGGCCACATTATGGCAGTCATCTTCATTGATCTGGCCAAAGCCTTTGACTTGGCATCTCACCCTGTCCTTATGAATATGTTGGGTTCTGCTGGTCTCTCAGCTCCTGCTGTCAACTGGTTCTGTTCTTACCTCACAGTCCATCTACAGTCAGTTCAGGTTGGTAGTGGTGTCCCACAGGGGTCAGTTCTGGGACCTACAGCATTTAACCTCTTTATTAGTGATCTACAACCTGGGCCTAATAATTATATGATCAAATTCACAGATGACACTAAACTAGGGGACAAGGTTAAAAATTATGACAATATTTCTTCATTGAAGGTAGATTTGGAAAAATGAATACTTTGGGCTAACCAAAATGATATGCATTTTAATCAAGTTAAATGTATGGTATTACACTTTGGCAAAAACAACCCAAATACGATATACCACATTAATGGACTTCCACTTCATTCATCACATTGCGAGAAAGATCTAGGTATTTACATTAATAATAAACTTATGCCAAGGGATTATTGTATGAAAACTGCTTGTATGGCTAACAGACTTTTGAGGCAATTTAAGCGAGCTTTCATTAACCATACTGAACAATGCCCTATTCCACTATTTAGGGCCTACATTAGACCATATCTTGATTATGGTTCCCCTTTTTGGAACCCTGGCCTAAAAAAAGATATTGCCATACTAGAACAGGTGCAAAGGAGAACAACAAAGATGGTTCCTAGATTGGCACAATTGGACTATCAGGCTAGACTACAAGCTACTGGTCTTTCTTCTCTTCTCTTCAAAACAGAAGACTAAGAGGCAATATGCTCCTAGTTTTTAATTTACTTCAATCACCAGATCTTATGGAACAATAAGTGGTTTGACATTTTCCAAAAGGAGATTAGTTCCAAGACTACATAATAAACAGCTTGAAGTTAAAAACTATAGAACTAATAAAAGGGGGAACTTTTTTACAGTAAGGGCTCCCTGTATATGGAACTCCCTGCCTCAAGATTTAATTGAGGCTTCTAGTACTGCTAGTTTTAAAAATAAACTGGATGTTTGGATACAGGAAAATTATTAAACAATGTCCCACACTGTGTAGGGAACAGTCTTGATGGGCCTCGGCCTTCTTCTGTTCTATTGAACCAAGTAATACCAAGTAGTGCCCTGTCACCTCCTCTTCTCATCCAGCAGAGGTCCCACAGGGTTCCTTCCTGGGCCCAATGCTCTTCTCCATTTTCCTTAATGACCTCCCTTCAAACTGTGCCAAAGTGCACATTCACAAATTCACATGTACAGTATGCAGATGACACAGTCGTCTACTCTTCTGGTTCCTCCACCACAGAAGAGGAGAGTTTTCTACAGCATGAATTCAACAATGTCTTATGTTGGTTCCAGACAAACCAACTCCATGTCAACACTACAAAACAGTGTCCATGACCTTTGGCACTAGCCAACACTGGCCAGACTCCCATCTGTGCCCATCTTCTCTACCTTGGATGGCTCCTGACTAGCATCCCTCAAGTACCTTGGTGTGTGGCTTAACAGCAAGCTTGACTTCACTACTCACTTAGAGGCCATCCATTCCAAAGTCTGCAGTAAACTTGGTGCCATGTACTGAATTAAAGACTGTCTTTCCCTTCAGGTTTGCTGAGAGCATGTTGTCAGAATGGCTCTCACAGTTTTTGACTATGCAGATGTTGTCCATGGTTCTGCCTCCTCCACATCCCTGGCCAGATTCAATACCCTATGTAACTCCTTCTGTTGCTTTGCAACCAACTTACCCTATCAAACCCATCACTTCTCTTTGTATACATCACTATCCATTCTCCCTCTTCCATCCCGTCACCAGATGCGCCGTGCCTCCTTTACATCTAAATTCTAGTTTGGGTCCCTTCCCTACTACCTGTCATCATTCCTCTCCAGTGCTCCCTATGTTCCCTCCACTCCAGTGACCATCGTATCTTTGCTTGGCCTTGTCCCAATACTTAGGCTGGCGAATCAACATTCGTCTATCACTGCCCCTCACTTTGGAACCAGCTGCCCTCTTCCATCCACTTCACTTTCTCCCCTGCCTCCCTCAGATATCTATTGAAACTCCCCCCAATGTGCTCCTGCCTCCCCAACACTCCCTCATACAGTTTCTGTATTGTTCACCTGCCTGCTTATGATATGTTTGCTCATTGTGCACTTTTTATGGCCTCTGTGTGTTCTGACCTTGCACTTTTGTAATACTGAAATTGTCTAAGGTTTCTATTGTTTTATCCTTTGCTTCCCCCCTCTTGGTCAGACCTAGAAATAAGCCTCAGCTCAGTGAGCCTTTCCAAGTCACCATTATTCAAACAAATAAATAAATATAGATTAGATAGTTGCTCTATCCACAGAATCAGACAGAATGGATAATTTGCTATTTGAGGCATCTAAGTCTGCCTAGTAACTGTTCAACGTGTTCAGGGCTATCCGTTTAGCCACAGACATAAGTTGGAAATTGTGCATTTCTTATTTTATTTTATTTTTTTTAATTATGAAGCAGTTTTCTAATCTGTACTTTAGGGGTTAATACTATAAGTCTGACTGTCATGATTTCTAAATGACACATACTGCTAATGGCCAGAACATTCAAAGTTTCTGTTTGTGGATGCTGTTTGTGAACAAGTGTATCTGATAAAGTATATTCTTACTATGGTGAGACTATAGGTTTTGAGCTTACCTTTTGAGCAACTTCTGCCTCAACACAAAAATCACCCCTCCAGGAAGTAAGTTTAAATTGAAATGCATTTAAAATTTCTTTATGTTGTACATGTGCTTACACAGATGACCCAGTTTCCCTTAGAACACTATGCCCAGTGTTTTATATGAACATACAAAATTTGCCAGCAGATAAAGGCATAGAGGTCTATCAAGTCTGCTTGAATGTGCAGCTAGCACCCCTTATTCTGCAGCTGCCACTCCCTTCCAGCCTTCCCCTCCATTGACCCCCCCTTATCCTGTTCCATCCCCTTTTGAAACAGTCCACTGTTCTACTGGATACCACTTCTGCAGGAAACACATTCCACCCAGCTGCCACCCCTCTCTGTAAAAAAGTGTCTCCTCATCTCCCTCCTGAACCTTTCTTCCTCCAGTCTCATATCATGGCCCCTGGTGTCCCTCCCTCCCTTACTTTGAACAACCCTCTATACCTGTCTTGTTTATTCCTTTCATGTACTTAAAGGTTTCAATCATGTCTCCCGTCCCTCCTCTCCTCCAGCGAGTACATGTTCAACTCCCTCAGCCCCTCTCGTATGATAAGTTCCCCAGCCCCTTGATCATCTTTGTCACCCTATGCTGCACCCGCTTCAGTAACTTAATGTCCCTCTTCATATACAGGTGCCAGTACTGCACGCAGTACTCCAGGTGCAGTCTAAATAATTACCTATACAGTGGTAGAATCACCTCCTCCCTCCTCGAGGATATACCTCTTGCAATGCAATCCAGCATTTTGTTGACCTTTGCAGCTGCCTTCCTATATTGTGCCGAGTTGTTCATTGACCCTGTAATGAGCACCCCCAGATCCTTCTCTTCCTCTGTCTGAGCTAGCTGCACTCCCCCCAGCTGGTAGCTCATTCTTGCATTCTTCACCCCAAAATGCAGCACCTTGCACTTTTTGGCATTAAACTCCAGTTGCCAGGTGTCTGACCAGGTTTCAAGCTTTGCCAGATCATCCTGCAAACCCTGCCATCCCCCTAGGTCATCTATCACCGCTCCTATCTTGGTATCATCATCAAACAGACTGATCTCACACTTAATGTCCAATGATATGTCTGCAATGAATATCCCAAACGACACTGGTCCCAAAACCGAGCCCTGTATAACACCGCTCGTCACTACCTCTGGGTGTGAGAGCTACCCACCCACCACCACCCTCTGTTGCCTTCCTGAAGCCTGTTCTCTACCCATCTCACCACCTTTGCACCCACCCCTGTGCCTTCTAACTTACTTCCCAGCCTCCCATGTGACACTGAGTCGAATGCCTTACTGAAGTGCAGATACAGGACATTCACTGCATGGCCCCTGTCCAGTTGCCTAGTTACCCAGTCATAGAACTCCACCAGGTTGGTTTGGCAGGATCTGCTGTGTATGAAGCCATGCTGTCTACTGTCCTGAAGTCCTTTGGCCTCTTGGAGGGCCACCAGTCTCACCTTCAGGATAGTCTCCATTAGCTTACCCATGATGGATATGTGGCTCACCAGTCTGTAGTTCCCCGGTTCATCCTTGGGGCCACTCTGGTGGAGGGGCACCACATGAGCCATCCTCCAGTCCTGAGGTACACACCCTGAGTGTAGTGAGGCATTAAATAGGTCTGCCAATGGTCCTGCAAGGACCTCTGCCAGCTCTTTCAGTACCCTGGGGTGGATGCCATCTGGGCTTGGCGCCTTGTCCACCCTCAGTGCCTTCAAACCCACCCAAACTTTGCCATCCTTGATTTCCCCATTTGTCACCCCCTCCTCCACCCTGTTTCTGCTGTTTCTCCCCTCCTGGGGTGTTACCCCCCTCTTCTCCTTAGTAAATACCGAGCAGAAGTAATCATTTAGTGCTTCTGCCTTATCGCACCCTGCTTCCACCCAACCCTCTCCTTCCTAATCCTTACTATGCAGTCCTTGCAGCTCCTTTTCTCCCTGATGTAGCTAAAGAAGTCCTTCTCCCCCTTCTTAATGCCTTGTGCCAGCCTGAGCTCCATAGATGCCTTGGCTCTCCTTACTGCCCGTGTCACCTCCTTCGATTCCATCAAGTACTCCTCCCTCTCCTCCCCCTCCCTGTTTTCTTGCACCTCCTAAAGGCAGCTCATTTCCTCCTTACCTTTTTCATGACCTCCTTGCTCAACCAGCTTGGTTTCTTAGCCCTAGCCTTCTTGCTCTGGGCCTTGTAGCAGGTTTTGGTTGCCTCCACTATCCCCAGCTTTATGAGCTCCCACCTCTGGTTAGTGTCCATACTAGGTTGAATTCTGGCCAGGTACCCTTTTACCACTTCCACCATCCTCCCAAAGTCATCCCTCTTGAAGTCCAGCACTCTTGAGCCAGATTCCACTCCTTCCTTGCCCATATACAATGTGAGCCATACTGAGTGGTGGTCACTCCCTGACAGTGGTTCTTCCACAATAAGTTCTCTCTCACAAAGTCCCCATTTGCCAGCACAAGGTCAAGGGTATTCCCTAACCTGGTTGGTTCACTGACCATTTGCAGCAGGAAGCTGTCTCGGAAGGCATCCAGCAGTACCTGCTCCCTTTTGTTCCTGGTTGTTGGGGGACTCCAGTCCACTCCTGGCATGTTGAAGTCCCCCATAATCCCCACACTACCCTTCTCACAGGTCCTCCTGATCTGTCCTGCTAGTTCCCTGTCTAACTCTTCTGCCTGAGATGGCGGCCTGTACATGACTCCCATTCTGAGAATCCTATTCTTGGAATCCTGGATTTGCATCCAAAGTGACTCTGTACTGCCCTCCTTCCCTTCCTCCTTTACACACTTCAATCCTTCCTTCACATATAGTGCCACCCCCCCTCCTTCCCAATCACCCTGTCCCTATGAAATAACCTGTACCCTGGTACAGACAGGTAACATTCATTGTATTGGGTGGCCCCTATTTCTGTGATGGCTGCAATGTCCTCCTCTCCCTCTGCCATGAGCACCTGTAACTCTGTAATTTTCCTCCTAAGGCTCCTAGCATTAAAGGTAACCACCTTCCACCCTTCCCCCCTCCGATCCTGCTTTCCTTTACTAGCATCACCAATAGTACTTGCCATTTGTCCTTTGTCACTGTTATGGGGGTAAGCTCATATGGTTTCCCAACCTGTGGTCTCTGCATGTCTCTTGCCCACTTGCCACCCCCACTCCTAGTTTAAATTCCCTACTTCCTCTATGTACTCCTCCATCCTCTGTTTCAACACGTTCTTTCCCTCCTCACTAAAGTGTAGTCTGTTCTTGGCATAAAGTCTATTGTCCTCCCAGGTCCCTCCCCACCCCCAACAGCCCATACCCTTTAGCATAACACCAGTTTCTTAGCCATCAGTTAAATTCCTCTATTCTCAGCATTCTTGTTGTGCTTGCCTTGGGCACTGGAAGTATCTCTGAAAATGTTACTGATCTTTCTGCCCCCACACATAATTGTCCTAGTTCCTCAAACCTCCTCTGGACTATATCTACTGTCTTGTCAGCCAGGTCATTCATCCCAAGATGTATAATTAAATGAGGCTTGCCCCTACCCCTTCTAGCATATTTCAGAAGAGATTGTCCCACCCTTTCCACTGTCATTCCTGGCATGACTGCCACCAAAATGCGACTATGCCTATCCCCCTTGCTACCCTACCTGACTTCTCTTAGTATTGAGTCCCTCAGAACTAAGATTCCACCCCCTTACTCCTTGATTTCTTCCATTCATCTCCATCTCTCATTTCCAGCTCCTCTTCTTCCTCCTGCTCATTTCTTCCCCCTTTTGTCTTGTTGCAATTCTCCCAGCAGAACTTCCACCCACTCCTGTTTGGTCCAGGCATTTATCAATTACTCCTCCAATTGCATCATTTCCCAACTCTTTGTTCCCCTCTAGCAGTGCAAGACTATTTTCTGAAGACCCTTCACAAATGCCCGCTCCCTTTCTCTTCATAGTAACCTGTTCCCTCCTTTCCACTCCATAACTGTTTCCACTTCTTCTCCTCCCCTCACAAGTCCCTGTCTCCTCCTTCCATTTGTCTTTTGTCTCCTGACCTGGTTTCCCTGGCAATCGTTCTTTCTGGCCTGGGCCCCTTTGTCTCTGCTTCCCTTCTTCTGACTTTTCTCCTCACCACTGTTGGCTCAAATCACCCTCCTCATCTCCCTCCTCCTCCCACCAGTATTGGGCTAAACCCGCTTCCAGTCTGCCTTGCCTGTTTTATACATACATGGAATTGCAGGTAGAGGCCTAGTTACAAATATACCCTTTCTGTACATCTGCATGATATTTCTTGTTGATCTGTCTTTGTTTAAAAGACTTCAACTGTATTGTATCTAGGTCAAGGACTATGAAGAAATGTATATTGCTAAAGTTTCCACATGCAACTTACGCAGGGCCAGTCTTTCTTAATTTCCTTTCTTGCCAAAATACTGTTCTTTTGCCTTTCCAAAGGCAAATTATGAGCTCCTTTGTCAGCTGTAGTGAAAGATTGACTGAACATTTCCCACCTGTGCTATTTTAAATACCACAATGGCTACCCTGTCATGACATGTAGATATTTTGCTAATGAAGCAGAATGAAGCAGACTCGAATATTCTTTATTTAATACAAGGCCTGTAGTAAGGGTCAAAACACTTCTGTACAATATACTCCCAATATTTGGAACATAAATTGCCAATACAGTTGTATAGTTCCATACAGCTATGGCGTGGCAATGCCCAAGTTTCTTCTTATGTATTAATTATGAAGGCCAAAGCCATAGTGGCACAGCTGTTGTTAACCCACACCATTTCTTGGGTTTGAGAGTTTATATTGTTACCTGATTCCCCGAAACATTGATATTGTTCTCCTTAGTGTGTATCAGTGGCTGGCATTCCATGTTCCTACTGGTAATGATGAATTGTCATTGTCGTAGATACCTATAGTATATTCCTGTTATACATCCTTTGGTACTGCTTCTTTGTATGACTTTCCTCTTCAATCTATGAATAAAAACTAATGTGTGTGTGTGTATATATATATATATATATATATATATTCATGGCAAAAACTCAGTTTAATGCATCAGTAAGGATTGTGCGCATTGGGGTCATCAGTCCTCACTCTCACCCCATCCCATGTGTTAACAAGCCAAGGTGCTGAAGTATAGGAGAATGGAGTGGGAGTTAGGACTGACAACCCCAACACACACCCCGATACTAGTTGGGGGGGTGGAGTGGGGAGTGGAAGGGGGGTTTTCAACCCTAACATCGAATTTCCTTGCTTTTGACACTGTGGAACAACCCTAACTGATGCATTAAACAGAGTTTTTTACCATGAATTTCCCTTCTTTTTGAGAATGAGGACTATAAATACTGAATGGAATGTGGTGGTGGGAGCACAGGCCCTTTTAGCCCTGCACTCCCACCACATGACTTTTTGTGACATAGTAATGGTAACTGCAACACAAATGGAAGCTCAAATGGTAACGGACATGATGACGCAAACGTAAATGGTAACACAAATGGTAATAGAAATGCAAGCACAAAGTGATGCCAAAGCAAACGATAATGCAAACGGAGATGCAAATGCAAGTGCATAAGAAAACGCAATTGTTAACGTGCATAGTCATGGTACTGCAATTGAAATGCAAATGGTTGTGGTAACAGCAATAATGCCAAAGGAAATAGAACGGAAATACAAATGCAAGCGTCAGATGATTCAAGAACCAGAATATGCACAGTCACGATTCCACAATTGGAAACGCAAATGGTAACGGTAACAGCAGCAATAACACCAAAGGAAACAGAAACACAAATGCAGGCATGTATGGAAATGCAAACCGTAATGCACACAGGCACGGTAACACAATTGGAAATACAAATGGTAATGGTAACAGAAAGAATAACGCAGAAGAAAACAGAAATGCAAACGCAAGCGTGTACGGAAATGCAAACCGTAATGCGCACGGCCACAGTACTGCAATTTGAGATGCAAGTGATAACAGTAAAATCAATAATAACGGCAAAGGAAACAGAAATGCAAAAGTAAGCAAGTACAGAAACGCAAACAGTAACGCGCACAGTCACGGTAACACAATTAGAAATGCAAATGGTAACAGCAGCAGCAACGATAACGTCAAACGAAAGAGAAATGCAAACATAAGGGTGGCCGCAAATGAAAATGCGCATGGTGACACAAATCAAAACACAAACAGAAACAGTAGTGGAAACGCAAATGCTAACAGTAATGCAAAATCAAGTGCAAATGAAAACGCAAAGGGTAACGCATATGGTGGAGTATACAGGAATGGTAAAGCAAAGGGGTATGGAAATGGAACTGGAAACGCTAACTGTAACAGTAACAAAAGTGCACACCCTTTTTTTTTCCCAAAAGCTGCATAAAGAAACACAGTGAATATAAAGAATGTATGCATAGTAGTGGGCCTCAGAGCATAAAATGAACACTTGGAATACTAAATTGCTTATATCTTAGGAACCGTATGATGTAGAAAAAAAAATAAAATTTCATATGATTTATGACTTTCCTGGCTAGTTTTGTACTTAGCACCCTAGAGGGGGGCTAAGCATTGTTCTGACAAAAAATCTGTATCTCAAACTGTTTCCGAGATACAGACCCCAAAGGCGCGGCAGATGCCGCAATGTTAGTCTAAGGGAGAAAGCATCAACTTCGGAGCACCGTAACTTTCCATCCGTGCAACATTTTGTCACTAAACCATGGAAAGACACATCTGTGGGATGTTGGCTTTCTTCCATCCAAATTTGAGCCCAAACGACCAAGCCAGTGTTTTGCTGCAGGGTGGCAAAGAATTCCTGTTATTTTCCCCATAGTGTTGAATAGTAGTGTCACAAATCACGACACTTTTGCAAAAAAAAATCATGAAAGTGTCGTAGGTGCAACACTACTTTTCCCAAAAATTTAAAAAACATATTTCAGGGGTGTTTAACCCCAAAATAAAGACATGCCTAGCATCCTCAGGGCTCGTCTAGGTAAACACAAACATAATTGTGTTCCTACAGGGTCCCAATTTTAAATGCCAAGCATTTCTGTGATCAGTAACTGAAAAAAATATAGCTTACTCACGACATTACAGGGGTCATTTGCAACACTAAAAACTGAATTTGTGACACTGTCAAACTTTTTGTGAATGTTTCCCATTGACTATAATGGGAAACTATTTTTTGAATAACTTTTGAACTGTTCAATATGTTTTTACGAAATCTTCAACAGACACACCGGGGACCATGGCTGCACATTCCCTGAAGTGTTTGGACCAGTCGTGCCAACTGTGTGACCTGTAGGCGCAAGAAAAAAATGCACAAAAAAGTGTAAATGTGCTATGGAATGTCGCTTAATAACTCCACAACCGTATATCTGACCAATACAAAAAACTGGGCAGATGCTAAGATTTATGTAACTGCTCCATGTCTACCAAATTTTAGGCAAATCCATTGAATAGTGGCAAAGTTATTAAGGTGCAGAATTTCACACTTTAACCTTAAATGGGGTACTCAACCCTAACTATAGCTGCATAAATACACAGTATATAATATAGTGGCACAGTAGTGCCACTATAGTTAGGGTTGAGTATCCCATTTAAGGTTAAATCTGAAATTTTGTAGCTTAATAACTTTGTCACTGTATGACAGATTTGCCTGAAATTTGGCATGCATGGTCTAGCACTATAGGTCACTGGACCTGCCATGCTTTGTTGCATTAGGATGTACTGTTGCAGAGCTACAGAGCACTGAAAAACACACAAATTATGCATTTTTGCGCATTCTTTGCTCGTGCCTATAGGTTGCACGGTTTGTGCAACTGGTCTGAAACCATCAGGGAACATGCAGTCAGGGTCCCCAATGTGCCTTTCAAAGATTTCGTGAAAAAATATTAAATGGTTTAAAAGTTATTCAAAAAACAAGTTTCCTATTATAGTCAATGGGAAAAGTTAAAATATGCGAAAGTGTCGCAAATGCAGTTTTTAGTGTCACAAATTACCCTTATAGTGTCGCAAATGAGACATCTCATTTTCAGTTGCTGGTCACAGAAATGCTTGGCATTTAAATTTGTGACCCTCTAGGGGCACAATTCTTGTTGTTTTCACCTAGTCGAGCCCTGAGGATGCTAGCCATGTCTTTTTGGGGGGGTTTAAAACACCCCAGAAATATGTTTTTTAAATTTTTTTGTAAAAAGTAATGTCACAAAGTACTTTTGCATATGTGACACTTTCACGATTTCATTTGTGAAAGTGTTGTGATTTGCGACACTACTTTGCAACACTATGGCCAAAACAATAGTTAAACTTTGCCACCCGGCTGCAACAGAACAGTTTGGTCTTTTGGGCTGAAATTTGGGGGGAAGAAAGCCAAGATCCTTCAGTTGTGCCTTTTGGTGGTTTGTTAACAAAATATTAGAGGGCTGAAAAGTTACAGAACTCTGAAGTTGACAATTTTTCCCATAGGCTAACATTATGCCATCCGCCGCTCCTTCCAGGGCCCATATCTCAAAAATGCTTAATAACCCTATCAGTAATGGTGATGCTAACAGTAACAGTAATGGCAATGGTAAAGGTAATCCTAATTGGAACGTTAATGCTAACAGTAATGCCAATGCTAACGGTAATAGTAACAGTAATGAGAACAGTAATGGTAACAGAAATGCACACGCAAATGGTAACGCAAACGGTAACT
Source organism: Neoceratodus forsteri (assembly GCA_016271365.2). Taxonomy (NCBI): domain Eukaryota; kingdom Metazoa; phylum Chordata; order Ceratodontiformes; family Ceratodontidae; genus Neoceratodus; species Neoceratodus forsteri. The sequence continues at coordinate 51,728,367 of CM028137.1, forward strand.
AAAATGCTAATGGTAATGGTAACGCAAATGCAAGCGGAAACGGTAATGCCAATGGTGATGCAAAAGGAAACAGTAATGCAAACAGTAATGCAAATGCAAATGGTAACACAAACGATAATGGAAATGCAAGCACAAATGTGAACACAAGAACAGATGGTAACGCAAATGGCAATGAAAATTAAAACGGCAATGGTAATGCAAATGGAAATGCAAATGGAAGCACAAATACAAACGCAAACAGTAAACGAACATGGTGAAGGAAACAAAAATGCTAATGAAAATGGTACCGGAAATGCCAACGGTATCGGTAATCCAAACGCAAACGATAACACCAATGGTGACTCAAAAGGAAACAGCAATGCTAATGGTAACATAAACATAAGTGCAAGTGGTAATGCAAATGGAAATGATTACACAAACAGTAATGGAAAAGCAAGTGCAAACTGAAATGCAAACACTAATGGTAACATAAAGGGTAATGGAAACTCAAACATTAATGGGAACTCAGCTGGAAACACAAATGCAAACGGTTAAGGAAATGGTGATGCACAAGGAAACAGTAACGCAAGTGACAACAGAAACGCAAGCACAAATGCAAATGCTAACAGTAATGCAAAAGCAAACGGTAATGCAAAAGGTAACGAAAACACAAACAGTTACGGCAATGCAAATGGAAACGCAAACGGTAACAGTAACAGCAATGGTGGTTCCAAAGGAAACAGTAAGGCAAGCAGAAGTGCAAACACAAGCAAAAACACAAACACAAATGGTAACACACATTGTGATGCGAATGGAAATGCTAACAAAAATGGTAATGGAAACGCAAATGGTAATGGTAATGCAAACGTTAACAGTAACGAGAACAGTAACGGTAACATTTAACAGAAATGCACATGCAAATGGTAATGCAAATGGTAATGAAAATGCAAAAAATAATGGTAATGCAAATGTAAGTGGAAACGGTAATGCCAATGGTGATGCGAAAGGAAACAGTAACGCATGCACAAAAGCAAACGGAAACGGTAATGAAAATGGTAATGGAAATGCAAGTACAAACGTGAAACCAAACACAGACGGTAATGCAAACAGCAACAAAAACCCAAACAGTAATGGTAACGCAAACAGAAACACAAACACAAGCACAAATACAAACGCAAACGGTAACGCACATGGAGACACAAATGGAAATGATAACGCTAATGGTAATGGAAATGCAAATGTAAACACAAATACAAATGTTAATGCAAATGGTAAAAGAAACACAGATGGTAATGCTAACGCAAATGCAAATGCAAACAGTAATGGCAATGGCAACGGTGATGCACAAGAAAACAGCAATGCAAGCAACAAAGGAAAAGCAAGCGCCAACACAAACACTAACGGTAATGGAAATGCAAATGGAAATGGTGACGCAAACAGTAACAAAAATGCAAACTGTAATGGTAACGTAAATGCAAATGGGAACGTACACGGTGATACAAATGGAAATGCTAACGAAAATGGTAACGGAAACGCAAATGGTAATGCAAATGGTAACACCAACAGTGATGCAAAAAGAAACAGTAACACAAACGGTAATGCAAATGCAAGCACAAACGCAAACACAAACACAAGCGGTAACACACACGGTGATGCAAATGGAAATGCTAACGCAAACGGTAATGGAAACACAAGTGGAAACCTAAACGCAAATGTTAACAGTAACAGCACTGCAAGCAGACATGCTTTGTGTTCAAAAGAGGTGCATCCAGAAGCACAGTGAATACAAAGAATGTTGGCATAATAGTGGCCCTTGACAGGAAAATGAGCACTTGGAATACTAAATTGCTTATATGTCAGGAACCGTACGATGTGGAAAAAAACATTAAAATCTCGTATTATTTATGACTTTCCAGGCTAGTTTTGCACATAGCCCCTCAGTGAGGGGACTAAGAAATTTTGCAACAAAAAGTCTGTATTTCGAACCATTTTCGAGATACAGGACAAGAAAAGCACGGTGGATGCTATAATGTTATCCCATGGGACAAATTGGCAACTTCAGAGTGCCATAACGTTGCTGCCCTATATTTTTGCACCAAACCACCAAAAGGCACATCTGTGTGATGTTGGCTTTCTTCCTTGCAAATTTCAACCCAAAAAAACAAACTGTTGTTTTGCAGCTGAGTGGCAAAGATTTCCTATTGTTTTGGGCATAGTGTCGCAAATTACTTTCTCAAATCACAACACTTTCGCAAATAAAATCACGAAAGTATAGCATTTGTGAAAGTACTTTGCAACACTACTTTTTACAAAAATTAAAAAAAACATATTTCTGGAGTGTTTTACCCCCCAAAAAAGACATGGCTAGCATCCTCAATGCGCGACTAGGTGAAGACAACAAGAACTGTGTCCATAGAGGGTCCCAAATTTAAATGCCAAGCATTTTTCTGACCACCAACTGAATAAAAAAATGGCTGAATCATGAAAGTAAAAGGGTCATTTGTGACAGTAAAAACTGCATTTGTGACACTTTCGCATAGTTTAACTTTTCCCATACACTATAATGGGATTCAGTGTTTTTTGAATAGCTTTTGAACCGTTCAATATTTTTTCATGAAATTTTCAAAAGGTACATCATGGTCTCTGACTGCATGCTCCCATATGTTTTTGGACTGATCGCGCAAACTGTGTGGGCTATAGGTGTGAGCAAAGAAACGGGCAAAAACCCATAATTTATGCATTTTTTGGCGCTTTTAGCTCTTCAACCATACATCAGACCATAACAAAATTTGGCAAGTCCAGAGATCTATCGTACCAGACCGTGCATTCTAAATTTCAGGCAAATCCATTGTTTGGTGGCAAAGTTATTAAGGTGCAACATTTCAGATTTAACCTTAAAGGGGGTACTCAACTCTAACTATAGTGGCACTATCATGCCACTATATTATTTATATTTATGCAATGGGGTGGTGATAAACAGAGTGTGATAAATCCATTTATCTGAATAACTGTGTACATAAATTTCATTTATGTATACAATGCTTATGTTATCAGCCATTTATCCACACAGTGCTTATGTCATCATCCATTTATCTATACAGTGCTTATGTGATTTAGAATGTTCAGATTCAGTAGCAGTATTAACCATATTCAAATGTGAATAACTTTAAAATGAAAAAATGATACCATGGTACTGTGAGCACGAAAGTTGTTCAGCATGGAAATATCTACACAATGAGTGGTGTTTTATTTATTAATACCTTTTAGATTTTTTGATACTTAGCAAAAACACAGCAGAAAATGTATTTTTTTTTTTCATTTTGTCTGCAAACAAATGTAAATAACTTTAAAATGAAAAATGATAGTATGGTACTGTAAGCACAAAGTTTATTCAGCACAGAAATATCTACAAAATGAGTGGTGTTTCATTTATAGATACTTTTTAGTTTTTTCAGAATTAGCAAAAAAACACAGAAAATTCAATTTGTGTGCGCTTTTTCATCAAACAAATGCAAATAACTTAAAAACAAACAAGCATTTGTCAATGCTGAATGTTTGCTTGCTGGTATTAGCATTGGAAATGCAGGAGTTAGAGAGATGCAGAATAGGAATGGCAGTGAAGTATTGAAGTTCATGCCAACCCCACCTCCATCCTGTAGAAATGGACAGGCATTGGGGTAAGTGTTTGGGTCGTCGCCCATGAGGGTCATGCAATAGAAACATAGAAACATAGAATTTGACGGCAGATAAGGACCGCTTTGCCCACCCAGTCTGACCATTTCCCTACCTACTGGATAAGCTGCAGATCCTAGTTAACCAGCAGCCTACTTCTTCCTACCCCCACCCCCAGAATTGCCTTATGACTATCCCATGCATGCTTGAATTCCACCACTGATTTTGACTCCACAACCTTCCTCCGAAGGCCATTCCATGCATCCACAACCCTCTCTGTGAAAAATACTCCTTAAATTACCTCTGAGCCGCCCCTCTATCTTCAAATTGTGCCCTCTTGTTCTTGCACACCTCTTTTTTGAAAGATGCTACCCTCTTGGACTTTGTTGATTCCCTTGAGGTACTTGAAAGTTTCTATCATGTCCCCCCTCTCCCTCCTTTCCTCGAGGCTATACATATTAAGCTCCTTAAGTCTCTCTTCATTTGTCCTCCGGTGCAGACCCTGCACCATTTTAGTTGCCCTCCTCTGGACAGCTTCCATCCTGTCTATGTCTTTGCGGAGATTGGGTCTCCTCACCCTATTCTGCAGACACCGACATGGGTTGCGGTGTGCCTTAGGGTTTTTGGCTTCACAGTCACCCCATTCCATAAGGACATACACTGAAATGGGTGCATTATAGGAGAATGGGGTGAAGTCTGGGGCCGAAGAGTCCAAGGCACACCTTGATGCCTGTCAGGGGGTGGGGTGGGATGGCATGAGCAGTACAGTTGGCAATCCAAAGGCACATCCTGATAGCTGTTTGTCTGTACAGGGTAGGACGTTATGGTTAGAAACGCTAACGCCTCGGGCGTTTGTTGGTATTTACAGAACAAATTGTCAACATGGCCTTTTGTGACCCCACCTCATGAAAGCATTTGGGACTTCTTCTCATGAAGAGTGGCAGTGTGATTTTGTCAATGTGTCCCGAACATTGAGTTCCAAGAGCAAAAGTGCCATTCTGCACCACATGTACGAAAACACAGATAGGGCAGGATGTGAAAAATGACAGCTGTACCATCCATAGGGAGGTGTGAAGAGATGGCAATGCTGAAAATCTGTAGTGGGAATATTACACATGCTCACATTTCCAAGCATACATAGAAACTGCGCAATGCACACTCCCTGTGCTCATGAACAGTGTCACTGTGATTTTCTTAATGTGTCCTGAACACTGATTTCCCACAGCAACCATGGTATTGTGCACCGGAAGTGCAGAAACACATTTCGGCCAGCATGTTAAAAATGACAGCTGTAGTGTTCATAAGGAGGTGTGGAAAAATGGCAATGTTGAAAATGTGGAGTGAAAATATTTCAAATGTGCAAAGTTATGAGCGTGCATGGAAACTGCATAATGCACACTCGTAAAACAGTCATTTTAAGGACTTTCATCACCAAATTTTCAACATAGGCATTTTAGGACCTCTGCTAATGAACAGTGTCACTGAGATTTTTGTAATGTGTCAAAGTGCGGAAACACATTTCGGCCAGGATGTGAAAAATGACAGCTGTACTGTTCATAAGGAGGTGCGGAAAAATGGCAATGTTGAAAATCTGGAGTGCACATATTGCAAATGTGTCAAGTTACGAGCCTGCATGGAAACTGCGTAATACACACTTGTAACACAGTCATTTTATGGACTTTTGTCACCATATTTTCAACAAAGGCATTTTAGGACCTCTGCTAATGAACACAGTCACTGTAATTTTCATAATGTGTCCTGAACAGTGCTGTCCCACAGTGACTATGCTATTCTCTGCCGGAAGTGCTAAAACACATTTTGGCCAGGATGTGAAAAATGACAGCTGTACTGTTCATAAGGAGGTGTGGAAAAATGGCAATGTTGAAAATCTGGAGTGAAAATATTGCAAATATGCAAAGTTATGAGCGTGCACAGAAATTGCGCAATGCACGCATGTAACACAGTCATGTTATGGACTTTTGTCACCAAATTTTCAACATAGGCATTTTAGGACCTCTGCTAATGAGCAGTGTCACTGTGATTTTCGTAATGTGTCCCGCACACAGATTTCCCATAGTGATCATGCTATTCTGTGCTGGAAGTGCAAAAAAAACATTTTGCCCAGGATGTGAAAAATGACAGCTGTACTGTTCATAAGGAGGTGTGCAAAAATGGCAATGTTGAAAATATGGACTGAAAATATTGCAAATTCACAAAGTTACGAGCGCGCATAGCAACTGCACAACACACACTCATAAAACAGTCATTTTTTTTGGATTTTTTCCACCCAATTTGCAACATACACTTTTTGATAGCCCACTTCATGAACACTGGCACTGTCATTTCATTAATCGGTCCCGAAAGGTGATTCCGTGCAGTGACCGTAAAATCACCTTTTGGGACTGAGTAATGCCATGACAGTGACTGAATTCATGAGGAAGGGTCCCAAAAACCCAATGTTGAAAATTTGGTGCCAAAATAGCAAATAATGCCTGAGATATGCAAAAAAGTTGAAAAAAAACCTATTTATGCCATTATACACCTTACTGGCATTTCCTTAGTTTACGGTCGGCTTTGAAGAGTGCAGACACGTTCCCAGTCCACCGAAGATCGTTGTGCTGGGCTCCGGAGGTAAGTATGGGGTGAGGGGGGTATGGGGAGGCAGGGTGCACAGTGGGAGGGTGCGGTTTGTGGGAGGGGACATGAAGACTGCGAGGGACCTTTTTTTACAGGTTTAAAAAAATAAAAAAAACATCACAGGATGGTTTTTCCTTTACAGGGGCATTGGGCACACTGGGGTGGGCTCCCAGCATGCCACCTGAATTTTTTTTGGGGGGTGTAGCCGATGGGGGATTGGGCACTCCTGTCGGCACAAAAGTGGGGGGTGCAAGAGCCGAGGGGGATTGGACACCCCTTTGGCACAAAGCTACTTTGTTTTTATGGGGGGCACATTATGCTGATGGGGAGAGGGCCCCCCATTTGCAAATCAAACTGGGAGGGGGGGACATGATGCCAATGGGGAGTGGGCTCCCCCATCTACAACTTTAAATTGGAGGAAGACTGACGTCGATGGGGATTGGGGCCCCCATTGGCAAAGACACTGTTGTGGCGGGGGGGCACATGCTGCTGAGGGGGACTGGCCACCCCCTCGGCTCAGAGGCAACTTTAATATTGTTTGTGAACAGGTGGCAAGCCACCCACCATGTTCACAAACAATATTACAGTCGGCAAGTTCCGTCCAGCAATGACAGGTTGCTCCCTCATTGCAGCGGAATCACTGACATTGCAATGACGAGGTGGCCCCTGATTGCTGCTGTGAAAACGTTGCAACTTGGTGCAACTTTTGGAAGCCAGTGTCATCAGCACACTGTGCCTCTGTTGGCCGACCACTGCCAAGCCCCCAAATGCTGTGCCTCCCTTGGCTGCTACAGTGCCGCGACTCCACAACCCGCTCTCTCCTAAGCTGTCACATATGTTTCTTGCCCATGTGCACAAGCAAACATAAAAAAATGTTAGTATGGTACTTTGAGCACAAAAGTTGTTTAGCATAAAAATATTTACAAAATGAGAGGTGTTTCATTTGTAGATTCCTTTTAGATTTTCTATAATCAGCAAAAAATGGCAGAAAATTCAATTTTTAGACTAACAAATGCCCCCTACAAAAGCAAAAATAAAAGAATTGTATAAATGGAATATGCAATGAAAAACTTGTGTAATAAATGCTTTATCTGCATACGCCACTTGTGAGGTTACCCAAGGTCAAACTGCCCTTGTGCAGATAAATAATTTATTACACATGCTTCTGTTGCATATCCTATATATATATATATATATATACATACATATATACAGTATATATATATATATATATATATTCATGGCAAAAACTTTGTTCAATGCATCAGTTAGGGTTGTTCCACAGTGACAAAAGTGAGGAAATTTGGTGTTAGGGTGTAAATCCTAACTGCGACACCCCCACCCCACCCCCACACACACACACACACACACACACACACATATACATGCAAGTAGGGAAGGACCAAGGCAACACAACCAATCACACACATCCAGCAGGAGGTGTATACCTGTGTTACTGTAGGAAGTGGAGAAATCCAACTTCGGATATCATACATTCTTTATAAAGTTGTTTTTCAAGTTTAGTTCACATAAGGGTGAACCAAGCTGGCAGTAGCAAAAATGGTGTACCTCGCTTTGTTTTTAACATATGGGTGGCGAAAAGGTGTCATGGGTGCCGTAATGTTAGTCTATGTCAAATTGCTCAATTTTGGAACAGTGTAACATTGTAATCCTTAAGGATTTTAGCACAATAGCAGGCAAAAGCACATCTGTGGAGCATACTTTCACAAAATACTGTTGCAAACACGAAAGTGTCATAGACAAAGTTTCATAATGGCCAGATATATGGTTGCGGAGCTATATAGCATTGTAGAACATGGTAATTACACATTTTTGTGCATTCTTTGCTCATGTCTACAGGTCACACAGTCTGCAAGACTGGTCCTAAACCTTTGGGGGAACATGCAGCCAGGGTCCCCGATGTGCCTTTTGAAGATTTTGTAAAAAATATTAAACGGTTCAAAAGTTATTCAAAAAATAAGTTTCCCATTATAGTCAATGGAAAAAGTTAACAAAAGGTTTGACAGTGTCACAAATGCAGTTTTTAGTGTCACAAATGACCCCTGTAGTGTCGCAAATCCACTATCTAGTCTTCAGTTGGTTGTCACAGAAATGCTTGGCATTTAAATTTGGGACCCTTTAGGGACACAGTTCTTGTTGTGTTTAACTAGTCGAGTCCTGAGGATGCTACCCATGTCTTTTTATGGGGGTTTAAACCCCCAGAAATATGTTTTTCAAATTTTTGTAAACAGTAGTGTCACAAAGTTGTGTCACACGTTCGACACTTTCAGGATTTTTTTTCATAAGTGTCGCAAATCATGACACTACTTTGTGACACTATGCCCAAAAGATTAAGAAAACTTTGCCAGCTTGCTGCAAAACAATGGTTTGGTCTTTTGGCTGAAATTTCAAGGGAAGAAAGCCAAGATCCCACAGATGTGCATTTTGCTGGTTTGGTGACAAAATATTAGGGGACTGAAAAGTTATGGCACACCAAAGTTGACAATTTTGCCTGTAGACTAACATTACGGTGTCCGCCACGTGTTTCGGGGGCCGTATATCGAAAAAGCTTAGGGATACAGACTTTTTGTCAGAAAAATGCTTAGCCCCCACTAGGGGGCTAAGTACTAAACTAGCCAGGAAAGTCACAAATGATATGAGATTTTAATTTTTTTCTATTTCGTACGGTTCCTGAGATATAAGCAATTTAGTATTCCAAGTGTTCATTTTCTGCTCTGAGGCCCATTATTATGAATACATTCTTTGTAGCCACTGTGCTTCTGAATGCAGCTTTTGGGGAAAAAAAGGGTGTGTGTTTCCATTACTGTTACAGTCAGCATTTCCACTTGCATTTTTGTAACCGTTAGAGTTCCTGTTTACACCACTATGTGCGTTACTCTTTGCGTTTGCATTTCCGTTGCTCTCAACATTTGCATTTCCATTACCGTTTTTGTTTGTGGTTCCTTTTGCGTCACCATGTACATTACCATTTGTGTTTGCATAAGCCCTTCCATTTGCATTTCCATTTTCGTTTCTGTTTCTTTTGGCATCATCGTTGGTGTTACCGTAAGCATTTGTGTTTCCTATTACATTATTGTGACGTGTCCATTAACATTAGTGTTTGCATACGCGCTTGCGTTTGCTTTTCACTTTGCATTTCTGTTTCCTTTGGCATGATCGTTGGTGTAACCGTAAGCATTTGCATTTTCAATTGTATTATCGTGAACGTGTGCATTACCATATGCGTTTGTGTACATGCTTACATTTGCATTTCCATTTTTGTTACTGTTCCATTTAGTATTATCGTAGGTGTTACTAAAATTTGGAGGGTGTTGAGTGGATGTCCTGGAGATGTGAATTATGCTGCTTACATGTTTTACAAGTAATTTGCTGCAGAGATATTGCATGACGCAGTTAAAGTTTTGTGCATAGTGTTTGCCGTAGTGGCTCTGAGGTGTCTTGCAGTGGTTTTATGTCTAAAACATTAACAGATGTGGAATTATGCCACTCTGATGAATGAAAATGTGGTTCATTATGCTTAAATAACTTCTGAACTGTCTGTCCGATTTACCTAGCGTTTGAGTTGTATAAAGATAAATATTTCATCTTTTAATGTGCCAATTTTTGGGTTGCTGGCTCTTACGGTTGCTCAATTGTGTATATTACGCTCTTTGCTCATGGCGCTGTGCGACCGTTGAACATATGTACACACAATTCTGGACACATGATGTGGCATGGTTTTTGCACAGTCATGTGACCAAAAAAATCACATGATGTGAGCGTGGGGCCCGATATTGGATCCTGAGTACTGAGCCAGAGCCCAGCTAAAGGGATACACATGAATGGTATACCTACCTGATAACAACTGCAGACAAGTTAGGACACTCAGGAGTTGCATGGTGTCAGCCAGCTAATAGCCCCCCCAGAACAGGTAGTGTATGTTGATTGTAGAGCTGCTGCTCAGCTGAAGCCATTGATATGAATGGTATAGCTCTGAGATATCAGATGGATACTTGTTAGACCACTGAGGAGTTTCATGATATCAGCCAGGCAATGCCCTCCACCCCCCAGAGCAGGTATTTGATCTTGAGTGCAGATCCACATCCTAAGTAAAGCCATGGAAATAAACATTTTCCCTCTGTGATACAAGCTGCCCAGAAGTTAGTACACTGAGGGTTGCATGGTCCTCAGCCAAACAATGCCCCTATCCACTAGACCAGATAGTGGATGCTGAGTACAGAGCCAGAGACCAATTAAAGGCATACAAATAAATGGTATACCTTCCTGATACCAGCTGCACACAAGTTAACACACTGAGGAGTTGCTTGGGCTCAGAAAGGCAATGCCCCTACCCTCCTAGAACAGGCATTGGATCCTGAGTATAGAACAGAGCCCAACTAAAGGCATACACATGGATGGTATATGTCCCTGATAAGAGCTGCACACAGCTTAGGACACTGAGTAGTTTCATGGCCCTAGCCAGACACTGCACCCACCCCCTCAGACCGTGTATTGGATCCTGAGTGCAGAGTCACAGCCTAAGTAAAGCCATGGACATTAATGTTATAGCTCCATGATACCAGCTGCACAGATGTTAGGACACTGAGGAGTTACATGGGCTCAGCCAGGCAATGCCCCCACTCCCCTAGGCCAGATATTGGATCATGACTACAGAGCCAGAGCCCAACTAAAGGCATAAACATGAATGCTATACTTCCCTGATACCAGCTGCACACAAGTTAGGACACTGAGGAGTTGCATGGTCTCAGCCAGCTAATACCCCCCCACCCCCAGACCAGGCATTGTATCTTGATTGTAGAGATACTGCTCAACTGAAGTCATGGATATGAGTGATATAGAAACATAGAAACATAGACTTTGACGGCAGATAAGGACCACTAGGCCCATCTAGTCTGCCCATTTCCCTACCTACAGGATAGGCCGCAGATCCTAGTTAACCAACAGCCTATATCTTCCTGCCCCCCACAAGAATTGCCTTATGTCTATCCCATGCATTCTTGAATTCTCCACAGTTTTAGACCCCACAACTTCTTCAGGAAGGCTGTTCCATGCATCCACTACCCTCTCTGTAGAATAATACTCTCACATTGCCCCGAACCGCCTCCTTCTATCTTTAAATTGTGTCCCCTTGTTCTTGCAAGTCTTTTTTCTGAAAGATGCTACCCTCTTGGACTTTGTTGATTCCCTTGAGGTACTTGAAAGTTTCTATCATGTCCCCCTCTCCTTCTTTCCTCAAGGGTATATATATTAAGCTCTTTAGTCTCTCCTCATACTGGCTTCTCTTGCAGACCCTGCACCATTTTAGTTGCCCTCCTCTGGACTGCCTCTATCCTGTCTATGTCCTTGCAGAGATGGGGTCTCCAGAACTGGACACAGTATTCCAGATGGGGTCTCACCAACTGTCTGTACAGAGAGGATAACAACTTCCTGTTTTCTGCTGCTGATGCCTCTCCTATACATCCCAGTATACCTGCCCTCCCTACTGCCTTCTCACATTGCTTGCTAACCTTAAGATCATCTGATATGATTACCCCAGGTCCCTTCCTGTTTTGTTGTTGTTACTACCTCCCCACCCATTGTGTATTCTTCTCCTGGGTTCTGTTTTCCAGGTGCATTATTTTGCACTTTTTGCATTGAATCCTAGCTGCCATACGTCTGACCATTCCTCCAACCTTGCCAAGTCCCTTTTCATCCTTTCCACGCCTCCTTGTGTATCAACCCTGTTGCAGATCTTTGTGTCATCTGCAAAAGGCATCTTTTCCTTCCAGTCCCTCTGCTATGTCACTGATGAAGACATTAAAAGGACTGGACCCAATATTGAACCTTATGTACCCCACTGGTAACCCCTTTCTTCAGAGTGGACTCCATTTACAATTACCTTCTGTGTCCTGTTGTCCAGCCAATGTTTTACCTAGGCTACCACCCTGGGACCCACTCCCAGGTTGGTTAATTTGACTAATAATCTTTGTGTGGACTGTGTCAAATGCCTTGCTAAAGTCTAGGTAGGCCATGTCCACAGCCCCTCCCTGGTCTACTACTTTGGTCACCCAGTCAAAGAAATCTATTAGATTTGTCTGACATGACCTTCCCGCTGTGAAGCCATGCTGCCTTGGGTCCTGTGCTCCACTGACCTCTAGGTACTCAATTATTCTTTCCTTCAGAAGTGACTCCATCACTTTCCCTACCACAGAGATCAGACTGACAGGTCTGTAGTTTCCTGCCTCTGTCTTGGTCCCACTTTTGTGAAGGGAATCACATCCACCTTCCTCCAGTCCTCGGGTACCACACCATCCTCCCATGATTTATTAAAAGAGTAGCTAGTGGTTTCACTAGTTCCTTCCTTAATCTTTTAGAATTCTGGGGTGAATTCCATCAGGACCCATTGCTTTGTCCACCTTCAGTTTTAGGAGTTCTTGCAGAACCCTTTCTTCTGTGAAAGGACTGGGATCACCCTCCTATCAAGAGTGCTTGTTAATTGGATTAGGCACTTCCTCCTCTTGTGAATACTGAGCAGAAATATTCATTCAGTATTCCTGCTTTTTCACTGTCCCCTCTGCCCACCCACATTGCTCATTCTATTCAGCCTCACTATCCCTCCCTTTGTCTTTCTACACTCGCTGATGTACCTATACAAGGTTTTATCCCTTCTTAACTGAGTTGGCTATCTTTTCAGTTTGGGCTTTGCTATTCTGACTTCCCTCCTGCTTCTTTCTGCCTTAACTGGTACAGCTCTCTCCTGCTCCTTCTGTGTTTCCTTATACTTCCGGAATGCTATCTTTTCTTCCTGACTTTCACAGCCACCTCTCTTGAGAACCATCGTGGCTTTTTCTTTCATTTGATTTGTTTATTTGCTTCACACAAAGGCTTGTGCCTCTGTGATGGCAGTTTGATAATTCCCATTGTTGCTCCACACCCCCTTCTAGCCTGTTTGCTAGTGCTTTTCTGAGGCACTCTCCCATCTTGCCAAAGTCAGCCTCCTAAAGTCCAGTACCTCACTTTTGTATGGCTTGACTCTGTGAAGTGAGTTTAACGTGACCCACACTGTTTGATGGTCACTTGTCCCCAGATGGCAACCCACTTCTAGATCTGAGATCCTCTCACTGCCCCCGTTTGAGAGTACAAGGTCTAAGATTGCTCCCTCACGAGTGGGTTCAAACTAGTTGTCTAATGCCTGCCACCTGTAGGGCGTCAAGAATGGCCCTGTCTTGGATGCGGCTGCAGCAAATGTGCTCCAGTTAACATCTGGCATATTCAGGTCTCCCATCAACAGTATCTCCTTTCTCTTCCATTCTAAGAATGCCTTCCATCATATCCTTGTCCATTTCTTCCCCTGACATGGGGTCTGTACACAACCCCTATGCGGATTGTGGTGCCTTTTCCAGTCTCCAAGGTGACCCACAGTGCCTCCTCTCTCCCTGTTTACTCTTTTGTTCAGTTGCTTTTATCCCTTCCTTTACATAGAGAGATACCTCCCCTCTTCTCCCCGCCTGTCTCCTGTAGTTATGTACCCGGTATGTTAACATCCCAGTCATGGTTCTCTGTGTACCATGTTTCTGTGACTGCTACAATATCCAGGCTTCCTCTTCCATTAAGGCCACCAGCTCAGGGAGCTTGTTGCCCAGACTACGGGCATTGGTACTCATCACCCTCCATTTCCTGATGGCCTTACCCCCTTTTGCCCCATCCCTGTCCTTCTTGCCCTTTTCACTTTCTCCATTTACCCCTGCCCTTCTCCCTATCGACACCTCCATGTTGGTGTTTGCCACACTTACTACCATGATTGTTTGGGGGGGGCTAGGATTTTCCTGCTCCTTTCCAGTGCCTCCCCTGGCTAGTTTAAAAGCTTGCCAATGAAGCATTTAAACCCATCACCTAGGATCCTGGTTCCCCTCCGGACAGATGCAGCCCATCATGCCAGTATAGGCTTGCATCACTCCAGTGGACCCCAGTCCCCAATGAGAAGCCAACCCTGAGCTCCACACCAGTTTTCAACCACTGATTGAATCCCATGGTACGGAACACCCTAGCCTCCTATGCCATAGATGGGTAGCACTCCGAAAAGGTTACCGTCGTGCTTACTTGACTAAGGCCCTCCCAATTCCTCAAACTCTTCCTGCACTTCTCTAATCCCTTTCTTAGCCAGGTCATTTGTCCCTAGGTAGACAATGACATCCAGCTCCCTCCCCTGTGCAGCTGCTCTGGCAATCCTGAGGATTCGCTCCCTGTCCCTCCAAGCCATGGCCCCAGGCAGGCACCTTACCTCCCTCTCCCCTTCCGTGCCCAGTTCTACCTTCCTGACAATGGAGTCCCCCACCAGGAGTTGTTTCCTTCCCCTGCAGGGTCCCCTGCCACCCTCCTGTGGGTCTCCTTTGTGGAGGTTCCCAGCATCCTCCTTGGTCTCCACTGTGGGTGCCTCCATAGAGGAACCACACTTTGCCAGAATGGCATGGGTTGTGGAGAGGTACAACTGGAGGGATGTGCCTCTGTTCCACCACTCTCACCCTCCCTGAGCCCACTGTGGTCCAACCGCTCCTCTTTCTTGGCAACCTCTGAGGCAACGGCAGTGGCACTGGTGGTCCCTGGATGGAAGAGGAGGTCCCACAAATCCTGGCCAACTCAGCCTGGAGATGAGCAACCTCCTCCCTCAGCCCAGAGAGGTGCCTGCAGATGGGACAACACCGCATCCTCCAGAACATCTCCCGGAAGACTGCTGCTCCACAGCCACTGCACTGCACCACTCCAATCATGTCTTATTTCTGGCCCCTTAACTGTTTGCAATCCTTACTCTCCATGATATCATCTGGACACAAGTTAGGACACTGAGTAGTTTCATGGCCTTAGCCAGGCAATGCCCCCACCCCCCCAGACCATGTTTTGGATCCTGAGTGCAGAGTCACAGCCCAAGTCAAGCTATGGACATCAACATTATAGCTCCATGATACCAGCTGCACAGAAGATAGGACACTGAGGAGTTGCACGGCTCAGCCAGGTATCACCCCCACCCCCCAGGCCAGATATTGGATATTGAGTACAGAGCCAGAGCTCAACTAAAAGCATACATGAATGGTATACTTCCATGATTAAAGCTGTACACAAGTTATGAGACTGAAGAGTTGCATGGCTCAGACTGGCAATGTCCCCCCCATCCAGGAATTGGATCATGAGTGCAGAGCTGCAGCCCAAGTAAAGCCATGGATATCAACATTATACCTCCATCACACCAGCTGACAGAAGTTAGGACGCTGAGGAGTTGCACAGCCTCAGCCAGGCAATGGCTCCAGCCCTCTAGGCCAGATATTGGATCCTGAGTATAGAGTCAGAGCTCAACTAAAGTCATAGACACAAACGGTATACCTCCCTGAAACCAGCTGCATGCAAGTTAGGACACTGAGGAGTTGCATGATCTCAGCCAGCTAATACCCCCCACCCAAGACCAGGTATTGTATCTTGATTGTAGAGCTACTGCTCAACTGAAGTCATGGATATGAATGGTATAGCTCCATGAAATGAGCTGGACACTAGTCAGGACACTGAGGAGTTGCATGATCTCAGCCAGCTAATACCCCCCCAACCTGGTATTGTATCTTGATTGTAGAGCTACTGCTCAACTTAAGTCATGGATATGAATGTTATAGCTCCATGATATCAGCTGGACACTAGTTAGGATACTGTGGAGTTGCACAGTCTCAGCCAGGCAAGGACCATACCCTCCCCCATCCAGATCAGGTATTGGATCCTGAGTGCAGAGCCAGAGCCCAAGTAAAGTTATGCGTATCAACGACATACCTCCCTGATAACAGCTGTGCACAAGTTAGAAGAGTGAGTGGTTCCTTGCCGTCAGTCAGGCAATGCATTCCTCCCTTACAGACCAGGTATTGGATGTTGAGGCAGAGTACTAATTAAGTGATTGACATCAACAGAATACCACTCTGATACTAGGTCCTCAGAAGTTAGCGTGATGAAGAGTTGCATGATGTCAGCCATGCAATGGGCCAACCCCAGACCAGGTACCCACAGTGCTTAACCAAAACCACAGTTAAGATATGGACATCAATGTAATACCTCCCTGATATCATGTGCACACAGGTTTGAGTACTTGCAATTGTTTTGCTAGCACTGTAAACACATCATCATTACTACTGAATACTTATAATAAACACACTTCAGCTTGTAGTTAGAAAAAATATTTATATAAAGTATTTTTAGAAAATAAATGTACATAATAGTTTTTTATTTTTGATTGTGAAAAAATTAAAAAATAAAATATTGATTTTAGTAATAGAATTTAGAAAAAAATAATAAATATGATACATATTTTTTTTTGAATGTCAAATACTGGTTTTTAACATCTAAGTGATGGGGAGGTGTGTTGTCCTGGTCGAGGCGGCACAGTCCAGGAAACAGAAGCCATGTGGAGGTGCACTGGAAGTGGGAACTGCTGCACCATGGAGGAGATACCAGTCTTGTGGAAGGCCATTCAGCTCTGGCCATGGAGACTGGAAGCTGCTGCATGTGGTGGGGTGGTGCTGCTCTTCCCCTTGGCATCTGTATCCATGTGTACAGGCTCAATCAGAAGGCTGACCAACCCTTGCTGTGCCTGCAACAGGGACAGAATTTGCTGCTGTCCCTGAAGCAGGTGGTCAACCTTCTGCTCGAGCCTGTCTACACATATAGAAAGCTCATGGAGCAATGGTCTTCCTTCAGCACCTGTGAACAGAAAATAAACAAATCAATATGTTACATTGTTAAGTGTACTTCAGTCAGGGCCCCGTGTTTACTGTGACAAAGTGGATGTACTGTACATTCCGTGGCCGGACCTCATACTTTCTGCGGTAGAACAAATGCTGATTCTGCAGCCATTCTGCAGCAGATAAATTGTGGCTAAACAGCATACCTTCAAAGGGATTAAGTCTTTGTTAACTCTTCGACTGCCTTTGTGCAACACTCTGCTACATTGAAAGAAGAACAGCAGGCCACTTAACAGTATGCAGTCTTCTTATCACAAATATTAAACTGCAATAACCCAAACCTGGCACAGCCATGGGCAGCAGTGTTCTCTTTTAATGAATTTTCCCTCCCACCCCGAAACTGAAGGCTCATCTGTTCTTCTGGAAATTGGTGGCCTTTGCTGTTCTCCTAGGTTATAATTGGAGGAGGACATACACATGTAGCTAAAACTACACAGAAGGTAAAACCAGCTTGGATTTCTTCTGGTTTATATTTACAGTTAGCAGATATAAAGAGACTCCAACTTGAAAGCCATTTTTTTCTGATTTTGATTAACGTTCTTTTAGATTGTTATTAATTTAAACAAGGAATATCCCAGCTGCCTTGCAGCAAACATTTTGAGTGCAGTGCGCAAATCTATGTGATGAGGAGGATTGTCTTCCTATAACAGTGAAGAAGGGTGTACCTTACAGTGTCTGTAGGATTTGTTGATGCCTGATTTTTCATTTGGGGGACACACTAAAAAATGCAAGCAACTTATTTTTATTAAGCTGGAGATATCTTGGTTAGCATGTTCTCTTCTGCTCGTGACTCAGGGGGCTGTGGTGTTCTTCAGTCAGTGACCCTCATTTCACTTATGTATAGCAGCAATCAACCTCTCCATTCTGATTTTTTCCATACCTGCTTGCTCCAGTTCTAGTATACCCTGGTTCCCAACTCTGCTGCAGCTGGACAACTTGACCCTTCTTAAGAATTGAACTTGATGCCATCACTTAGGCTGCAGGTTCAAATCAGCCAAGAAATTACTGGCACACTTGCAGGTACAGAACTGCAGCTCACACATCAAAACTGTGGTCGATGTCCACCAGTAGGGATCGAGTCCTCTGCTCAGTCTACCACCAGCCTTATGTTTCTGCAGTCAGCTCCTCCTCTGATACCTGTCACCACACCGAAATCGATTCCACCTCCACGGGCACCATTGAATCTTTTCACTTCTTGACTACAGCTCACCTTCTGGTTCTTCCTTCTAAAGTCATCTTCCAAGGATTCAGCAAGCACCGTGAGCTGCCTCACAATGAAAAAATAACATGGCTGAGCTACTCACACTTACACAGCAGTAAATCATAACTGCCGTGGACCTGATCAAGCTCTGCTACTCTCATGTTAGTCTTCCACCCCCTCCCATGATACTGGCTTGATGGAGTTATGTAACAAGAGACAGCACAAGTCAAGATGCCATGTGGCCACTAGCTTTTCGGCTTTGTAGTGGATGACATCAGTTAGCTTCCCCATCTAATGAGCATGTATGCCATGGAATACTTAACATATTAGTAGCTATGTCCTTGTCTTGTGCGATCTCATAGCATAGCGAGTATTTCTGTGGCTGTGTGGCTGGGTTTCCTGATTTCTGTGGCATGCACTGATTTCTTCAGTCAGCCCTGATTTCTGTGGCCACTGCTACAACCACAGAATCACAGAAAACATGGGGCCCTGACTTTAGTGGTAGATGTTATAACAATCTCCATAAAGTGTATAAGTTTGTATGCTTAATTGTTCAAAATGCCAAGACAAGTACTGGCCCTCACTTTTGAACAACAGGAATAATTTGCTTAGTAAGATGTACATTTCAAGTTCAGTAATAGACAGACTATTTAATATGTTAATGATACCAGTTGAAGAGAAATAATGAATATGAGTAGTTGTATGTAGTCAGCTAAGCATTGCACAACCCCCCCCACCCACCAAGAAGAGGTACACACTTATGAGTGTACATCTATATCACAAGTTATTAGTCTTAGTAGCTGCATGGTGTCAGTCAGGTAATGATCAGAGGTCCACTAGGCATGGGACTGCACTGTACATGGAGGAGTGCAAAAGTAACAAATATGAGCACTTGCATGTCATCAGCCATGCATTGTGCCACAACCCCCCCACACACTCTACAAGAAGAGGTACACACTCATGAGTGTACATCTATGTCACAAGTTATTAGTCTGAGTAGCTGCATGGAGCAGTCAGGCAATGAATAGACTTCTGCTAGGCTTGGGATTGCACCCTACATGGAGAAGTGCATCTACGTATAGGTATCTTTCTGTTCTATGATATTCAACTGAGTTCTTGCGTTTTTTTATTAGCCAAATAGTGACACCCCTCCCCCCATCTCGAGAATCAGGAAGATGATCTTGAGTCCACAGACACATGTCAAGTACAGGCATCAGCATGCATGTGATACATTTGTGATGCTAGGTCACCATAACTTAGGACACTGAGTAATTGAATGGCATCAGGCAGACAGCACTCAAATATTCTATTTCATGAACAGGGTAATTAGTGCAGAAGCATGATCAAAGTAAAGGCAGCAAAGTTATGTTATATGTCCACGATAGGGGGTGAATTGCATTCATGACACTGACTGCTTCTGTGGGTACAGCCAGAAACTGACACTCTGTTCTACATGGCAGGTACAAGATTCTGACTTAAAATGTGTAGCACGAGTAGGAGCATGAACATTTATGCCATATTACCCTGTTTAGCAGCTGCAGAGAAGTTAAGAGAGGCTTGTTCATGAATATTATTCCTGCACGATACTAGCTGAATGCAAGTTATTACTTTGTGAGTTGCATGGATTCAGACAGACAATGTCACCACTACCCCACAGATCAGGTATTGGCTCCTGAGTACAGAGGATATTTCAAGGAAAGCCAGTGACAGCAATGCCAGCTGTTGTTGATAACAGGTTTACAAAACTTAGGACAGCGAGGAGTTGTTTGGCTCACCTACACAATGGTCAGGTACCTTTCATATAGTAATACTACATGCAAAACACATACCATTTAAAGCCATGCATACTGTATCAATATTAGATGTGCACATGCAGTGAACATCATTTAGAGGATGCTAATTGTTGTGCTACAGCTTGTTGATGTCAGCTGAATAGTATTTAATACACCGAGTACTTCATGGCATCAGGCACAATCACACATACAGTACAAGACCAGGTACAGTGTACTGAGTGGTGAGCCACATGTCAACTGCAGTCACAAATTGTTATACTCTGTTACCATGATAGGAACTGTTAACATTCATGCTGCAGCTATCTGATACAAGGTGACCACAACTTAGGAGGCTGATGAGCTGTGCGGTGTCAGGCAGGCAATGTCACAGCCACCTCTGGACCAGGTATTAGATCCTGGCTGAAGAAGCATGTCTCACATTAACTGAACTACATTTATGTTAGCTATCCGCAGATATCAAATTAATATAATATACTAACCACCATTTCACTAGCTTATTGACAAGAAGACGTAGAACTGGTGTTTCTCTAGTTGACCACAAATGTGTGTAGTACAGTAGTACATTGCAACATTACATTCAGCACCGCCACCTGCTTCTTGCTTCACCACATGCAGTGGTTGATGTTATTTAGTCTCCCTGCCAGCTAGGAAAAAGATATATACATTTCTGATTACAGATCATATTGCTATGTCTATGTACATTAAGAATGGTATTGTTTATCATCTATGTTTCTATGTTACTATTACATAATACCACCAAGCGTACTGACTAACCCTATGATATCAATATGTGACATTTTTTTACAGTTTTCTATGCTTAGAACAGTTATGTCTGTATATTGCTGACAGTGGATGCACACAAGTGACAAAATGGAGCAGTATTGATACATCAGTGAAGAGCAACAGCACAAGTGGACATAGACATCTCTGGTGTACTGATCTGATACTATCTGTGCACAATTTATGATACTACAGAGTTGCATGCTGTCAGACATTTAATGGCTGGAGAACCACAGTCCAAGTAAAGACATAAACATCAACTATATATCTACCTCATAACAGCTACACACAAGTTAGGAAACTGTTACTTGGATGGACTGAAGCACGGAATGCCCCCCCAAACAAGAACTGAATGGTGTAGGTGATTGATACCACCTAACTGCAAGTAAGGACAGTGAGGAATTTCATGGGATTAGCCAGGCTATGGAAGACCACCCCACCAGGTATTGTAACCTGAGTGTTGAGCTACAGTACACCTAGCTCTCTGATAATAGCTGTGGATAACCTAGGGGCACTGAGGAGTTGCACAGGCTGAGCCAGGCAATGCCCCCCAAAAAACAGGTACTGGTTTCTAAGCGCTGACCTACAGCCTAACTGAAGGCATTGACTTTGGGAGGATGGGGGAAGTGGTAAAAGGGTACCTTGCCAGAATTCAACCCAGTATGGACACTAACCAGAGGTGGGAGCTCATAAAGCTGGGGATAGTGGAGGCAACCAAAACCTGCTGCAAAGACCAGAGCAAGAAGGCTAGGGCTAAGAAACCAATCTGGTTGAGCAAGGAGGTCATGGAAAAGGTAAGGAGGAAAAGAGCTGCCTTTAGGAAGTACAAGAAAACAGGAAGGGGGAGGACAGGGAGGAGTACTTGACAGAATCGAAGGAGGTGACAAGGGCAGTAAGGGGAGCCAAAGCATCTACAGAACTCAGGCTTGCACAAGGCATTAAGAACGGGGAGAAGGACTTCTTTAAGTACATCAGGGAGAAAAGGAGCTGTAAGGACCACATAGTAAGGATTAGGAAGGAGGGGGTTGGGTGGAAGCAGGGTGCGATAAGGCGGAAGCTCTAAATGAGTACTTCTGCTCAGTATTTACTAAAGAGAATGGGGGGTGACACCCAAGGTGGGAGAAATGGCAGAAGCAGGGGGGAAGTGGTGACAGATGGGGAAATCATGGAGAGCAGAGTTCGAGAGGGTTTGAAGGCACTAAGAGTGGACAAGACACCAGGCCCAGATGGCATCCACCACAGGGTACTGAAAGAACTGGCAGAGGTCCTTGCAGGATCTTTGGCAGACCTATTTAATGCCTCACTACATTCGGGATGTGTACCTCAGGACTGGAGGATGGCTCATGTGGTGCCCCTCCAAAAGAGTGGCCCCAAGGTTGAACCGGGAAACTACAGACCAGTGAGCCTCACATCCATCATGGGTAAGCTAATGGAGACCATCCTGAAGGAGAGGCTGGTGGCCCTCCTAGAGGCCAAAGGACTACAGAATAGCAGACAGCATGGCTTCATATGTGGCAGATCCTGCCAAACCAACCTGGTGGAGTTCTATGACTGGGTAACTAGGCAACTGGACAGGGGCCATGCAGTGGATGTCCTGTATCTGGACTTCAGTAAGGCATTTGACTCAGTGCCACATGGAAGGCTGGGAAGGAAGTTAGTAGGCACAGGGGCGGGTGCAAAGCTGGTGAGATGGGTAGGAAACTGGCTGCAGGGAAGGCAACAGAGGGTGGTGGTGGGTGGGAGCTCTACACCCAAGGGCAGTGATGAGCGGTGTTCCACAGGGCTCGGTGTTGGGACCAGTGTTGTTTGGGATATTCATTGCAGACATATCATGGGACATCAAGAGCAAGATCAGTCTGTTTGCTGATGATACCAAGGTAGCGCGGTAGTGAATGATCTAGGGGATGGCAGGGTTGCAGGATGATCTGGCAAAGCTTGAAACCTGGTCAGACACCTGCCAACTGGGCTTTAATGCCAAAAGTGCAAGGTGCTGCATTTTGGGATGAAGAACCCAAGGAGGAGTTACCAGCTAGGGGGAGTGCAGCTAGCCCAGACAGAGGAGGAGAAGGATCTGGGTGTGCTCATTACAGGGTCAATGAACAACTCGGCACAATGTAGGAAGGCAGCTGCAAAGGCCAACAAAAATGCTGGGTTGTATTG
Organism: Neoceratodus forsteri; assembly: GCA_016271365.2. Taxonomy (NCBI): domain Eukaryota; kingdom Metazoa; phylum Chordata; order Ceratodontiformes; family Ceratodontidae; genus Neoceratodus; species Neoceratodus forsteri. The sequence continues at coordinate 51,751,358 of CM028137.1, forward strand.
CAAGGGGTATATCCTCGAGGAGGGAGGAGGTGATTCTGCCACTGTATAGGTCATTAGTTAGACCACACCTGGAGTATTGCGTGCAGTACTGGTGTCCGTATCTGAAGAGGGACATTAAGTTACTGGAGGGGGTGCAGCACAGAACGACAAAGATGATCCAGGGGCTGGGGGACTTATACGAGAGGAGGTTGAAGGAGTTGAACATGTACTCACTGGAGGAGAGGAGAGACAGGGGTGACATGATTGAAACCTTTAAATACATGAAAGGAATAAACAAGACAGGTACAGAGGGGCTGTTCAAAGTAAGGAAGGGAAGGGACACCAGGGCCATGATATGAGACTGGAGCGAGGAAGGTTCAGGAGGAGATGAGGAGACACTTTTTACAGAGAGGGTGGTGGCTGGGTGGAATGCATTACCGCTGAAGTGGTATGCAGTAGAACAGTGGACTGCTTCAAATGAGGATGGGACAGGACAAGGGGGAGGGTTAATAAAGGGGAAGGGTGGAAGGGAGGGGCAGCTGCAGAATAAGGGGTGCTAGCTGCACATTCGAGCAGACTTGATAGACCTCTAGGCCTTTATCTCCTGGCAAATTTCATACGTTCATATGATATCAGCATTATACCTCCTTGGTAGGACCTGCACACAAGTTAGGATTCTGTGGAGTTCTATGGCCTCAGCCAAGCAATGCCCCCACCCTCAGAAAGACTAGGTAATGGATCCCAAGGGCTGAGCCACAGGTCCACTGAAATCATGGATATGGATGATATACTTCATTGATACCACCTGTGTACACATTAGGACAGTGAGGACTAGCACAAGATCAGCCAGGCAATGCAACACCCCAACCCCCTCCACACCAGTTTTACTTACCTGAATGGTGAGCTACACCACAACTAAACTCATGGATATCAACACTATACCTTACGATACCAGCTGCACAGAACCTACTACACTAAGAAGTTGCATGGCTTCAGCCAGGCAATGCCCACCACCCCCAAAAAAAACAGGTATTGTATCTTCATGGTACAGGTACTGCTCAACTGAAGTCATCAATATAAATGCTATTACTTAACAATAGCAGAAGTGCACTAGTTAGGACACTGGGGAGTTGCACAGCATCTTCCACTCAATGCCTAGACCCCATCCCCCCCAAAAACAGGTACTGGATGCTGAGTGGTCAGACACTAACCAATTAAATAAATGGACATCAACAGTATAGGTGTCTGGTATCAGATGCACAGAAGTTGGAACACTGAGCACTTGTGCATCCTTGGCTAGGAATACTAACATACTAAAATGCCAGCAGAATAGGCCTAATGGTCTTTTGTGTATGCTTATTTGGTCAGTCCCCACCCTGGGTGCTGACCTTGCTGCCCCCCTCGCCTTCTCTGGCTTCTCCCTTCCCAGTTCCGGATATTCTTGCTGCATTGGATTTTGCTTCCAGAACCCTTACCCTGTACCTGTCCCACCCCCTCTTGAACCCCTCCACTGTTTCTGCCTCCACCAGCCCAATACCCCCCAAATAACAGGTAAAGGATCCTGACTGCTGACCCATAGCTGAACTGAAGGCATGGATATCAGTGATATAGGTCCATGATAGCAGCTGCACACAATTTAGTATACTGCGGTGTTCTATGACATCAGCCAACCAGTGCCCCCCCCAGCAAGGCATTGGAATCTGATTGTTGAGCTGCAGCCAAGCTAAACTCATGCATATAAATAGTATATGTCCCTGATACCAGTTATGCAGAACCTATTGTACAGAGGAGTTGCACGCCGTCAGCCAGGCAATGCCCCTCAAAAAAGAACAGGTACTGTATCTTCATTGTACAGCGTCAGGTCAACAGAAATCATGGATATGAATGCTATTACTTCCTGATACCACATGCACACTAGTTAGGACATTGGGGGGTTACACGGTGGCAGGCAGGCAATGCCCCCCCACCCCCTGACCAGGTATTGGAACATGAGTGTTGAGCTATAGCTCAACTAAATTCATGCATTTCACTAGTCTGCCTCCCTGATAACAGCTGTGCAGAACATAGGGCACTGAGGAATTGTATGGCCCCAGGCAGAGTATGTCCCAATCCCCCCAGAATCAGTATTCTTTCCTGACTGCTGAGACAGAGTGCCATTAAAGTAATGCTTATCAATGTTCTAGCTGACTGATAATGCCTTTGTAGAAGTTAGGGCACTCAGGGGGTATAGACCCTTGCCTAGGGGACCCCCCCCACTGCTGCCAGATCAGCTGTTGCATGTGCAGTTCTGAACCACAGCAAAACTAAAGCCATGGATATGAATGGTATTGCTATCTGATAACAGTCACACAGAATGTACCACACTGCTGAGTTGTGTTACCTCAGACAGGCAATGTCACTGTTTCCAGAGCATTAGGTAATCAGTTATTCATCTTGTTGTAATAGATTTCTCTTATCTTCTGACTCAACGAGAATGACACTCTCGGTGTCAGACTCATGGCCCTCCACAGTCTCAGCCTTGGCTGGTACTATCTCTGCCTGGGGTGGGGAACACCGACAATGTTCTGTAAATTAATAATAATACATATTTAGAGTGCTGTATACATCACCTCGGACTTCAGTATACAGTATATTGGTTTAATTATTGCCAATACTCTGTACTACTTATTAATTTTCATGTCTGTGTTGTTCTGTTTCTTGGATACCTGTGTATTACTGTATGTTTTGCCTAGAATACTATACTGAGGTCTCTTCAGTCACATTAAATGAAACACTATTCAGAACAAAGACTTAAATAAGCAAGAACAACAAGACAGTGACCGTACTGTAAGACAGCTACTATGTTAAGACAATGTACAGTGAAAGATCTATTGCAGATTTTTAGTACCACAGATTTGCTACATGTTCAGTTAGAAGTTCTAATTGTTCTGTGTACAACTTTTGAAGGTAAAGGTTCTACACATATAGATCCTTATGCATGTTTGCCTGTTGCACAATTTAAATTTTATGCAATGACTGATAGTGCTACCAACTGTCATTGTACAGCATTCTTAACATTCTTAATACTGGTATACATATTGTGCTGCGTAGTGGCTGTAGGTGTTACCCAGCATCAGGCTTGCCAGCTGTCTCCCACATTTCGTGGGTGAGGTAGTACCAGGAGGCATCATTTTCCTGTATCTCCTCACATTTCTTGAAAGCATAGAAATGCTGGCACAGCAGTTTCCACTTCCACCTGCACATCACAGATGTCTTGTTTTTTATTCTAAACCTGTAACTGAGATGTGCATTAATGCGCCTCCACATGGCATCCAGTTTCCTGTTTATACTTCTCATGAGTATTTTTGCATTCCCTTTGGTCTGTGCCGCCTTGACCAGGCAACTCGCCTCCCTTGCACTCCAGAGCCTCATTATTTGGAAAATCTCTTTAAATACTGAAATAAACAGTGAGAGAGATGATTGTAATTTAGTATATCTTTTTGTATGTGTTATTATGAGGCTAGCTTCATTGAGTTTAAACATTTTTTTTCAACTATATGTGGAAAGACATGATAATTATGATTGTACAGCTCTTATAAAAACTTTTAAAAGATTACAGCACTCATGGTTAGATTACATCAGATAGACAATGCACTACTTCACCCCACCATGGTGGTTTCCTGCAGTCCATGGCCATAGTCCAACTACAGGCCTCATTATGTGTACTGTGTATAGTAAGAATTTAAGACAAGGCTGGATAATGAACAGCTGAATGACAACATGTACAAATTACCTGTTCTAAAATAAAATTACAGATATTGTGTCATGAGAGTGTGGCACATGTCTTCAAAACTCATTAACATTAACGCTACATGTCTGATGTGACGCCTCCACACAAGTGAGTGCAGTGAGGGTGTGCATGGTGTTGCCAAGGCAGTGGCCTGACAGTGTAAGGACAGCTATTGTGTCATGAGTGTCCAGCCACAGACAACCTGTTATGCGTCAGAGTTGCACTTGGTGTTTCCTATCTGTAAAAGTACTGTGGCAACACAGATTGCATGTGTGTGTGTGTTATGTATGCAGCTTGTCTATTTTTTGACCAAGGTTTTGTGGTTCTTAAAAGAACTATTTTTTAAGGGGTACATTTAAACAGTCTGATATTTTCAGAACACTGTGAGGATTCCATCTCAAAGGTCTCACAGGAAAAGGCAATTGCCAGCATGTGAGAAGTACACACTGTCTGGTAGATATAGCCAATCATTACAATACTTAATTTCAAGGTGACATATGGTGTGCATCCCAGACATGCGCAGGTATCCACAAATTTGTCTGTTCACCTTTCTACATGCACTGTCAAGCAGATACATGTTCTATTCTGCTTGCCAGACCCTACACTCTGTAATGTCTGAAAACAGTATTTTACAGGCAGGTAACATACTCATAATAGAAGCAAGGTCCAATTTTGCTTCTGCTACTAAATCTACCTGTCATCTGGTGACTAAATCATTGCCTCCGAGATGAATCAGCAGTATGTCCAGATGAGCTTGAGTGCATGCTCCCACCTCATGCCTCCCCTGCCAAACCACTTAACAGAGCAATTTGGAAGCTGCAGGTCTTTACCAAACTGACTTCTCTGAGCATACTCTGAAGCTTGTCATACTATGCTGCTGCCAATGTGCATTTGCTGTTTTCTGCCATTCTAAGCTTTTAATCTGAGATGTGGACAGAGAGCTACCAAAAAAAAAATCAGTCTTTGTCCAGCAGTGTCTAGTCACTACTGAATATGAAACTGAGATTTCCCTCTCTGTTTCAATATTGCTTTGGTGGGCTGTCCCAAAACATAGGAAACAGCAAAATAATAGGCTAATACTTTGTCATGGTTAACCAATACAGTGGATGCATGCACTAGGCCTACAGTTAATGGCTGCAGGTCCTGCCAAGCAGAAATGTTGCATAGTTTCCAGGTGGGAAAATACTATATTTTGATAGGCTACTTCAAACAATCACAAATAAACTGCTAGCTATTATTGGTTGCCTCTTCTTTTATGATACATGTGATGCCTGCTTGCTGCCTTCATTTGCAACTCTATCTATGCTGGTAAGTACTCACAGACACTCTGACTTTAAACAGTTATTATTTCTTCCCACAGCATAACAGATTATTTATATTGCTATAGTCAATAGAGGAGTAAAAAACATTTTGTTTAATGCTATTTTTGTGTCATTATCAGTTTTTATAATGTTAGTAAAATTGTATAGAAAATTGCATGTACTTACACAGAGTGAAGCATGCTGCTCAGTGGTTTCGTAAGATGGCTGCTATGTCCTTCTTCTCCAGTCTTCAGCACTTGTGATTGGTTGCCTGCCATATCCTGATCAATGTTCTGTCCCACTGGTGTTAGCGTCCGTCACTCAAATACAAAGTAGTGTCTCATTGGCTTAGCCTTAAAGAGGGTGTTTTTTATGTGAATATTCAACACTTTCATGCTCATGACACTATTATTCGACACTGTTGTGCTGATGACATCATTTTACGACACTACTGTGTTTATTCAACACTATTATTCAACACTTTTGTGCATTCTGCACTATTTTGCAACACTACTATTAGACACTTTCATGCATTTGACAGCATTTTATGAAAGTGTCAAACTTATTCGACACTTGTGCATTCAACACTATTTTGCGAAAATGTCACAAATAAACAGTTTTTTTTACAAAAATAGTGTGGATAGTCAAGACTTTCACAAAAAAACCTGTATGCCATATTATCACATGTTGTGCCATACTATAACTCAGCTTCTATTGTGGGACATCTAAAAGCACTGCATTTTGTCTTCACTAGTGTTGTACTGCCAGAAGGATTGTGTGTGCAACGTTTTGTTAGCAATGCTCTCTATTCACGTAATGTGACAGATGTAGAGTGTGTATGACAATGCAATGTTATTAAACAATGTTTGTTCACCACTATATATTTGTTTTCTCTATTTTTTATACAGGTGTCTGATACTCACAAAACATTTTTCCACTCTACTGTGAAACTGTAGAGAAGAAAGGTGTCTTCTAAGCAGAAATGCAGTGCTATGCAGGGATGAAACATGTATCATAGTAGTACACTGTTGCATTAGAGTGGTATGAATCCCACACATGCTACATCAAGATGTAAACTAATTTCTAATTCCGCTCAAGGAGTGACTTCACAGGTTGCACGCTCCACAGAAATTGTACGTACTTGCTCAACTCCAAGCCAAATATGCACAGCTCAACGACAGTTGTGAAAATCTTCCAGAGGGAAGAAACATGGTGCAAAGGCAAGCATGAACAAATGTACTAAGCAACAGTGTAAAGGTATGGCTGCTGATGCTCACCTGAGGAAGCAAAAGTATTTTCGATCACTGACTTATAAAGCTAAGTAGAATAGACCTATTACAGCTGTGATGAGACGTGAACACAAAAAACGAAAGACTCATCTGTCATTGATGAAATTGCGTCTGAGAGTTTGTACATTTGTCAACAGACCAGTATTTGTTCTTCAACGCTCGTGGTGTAAAATGGCATATATACTTGAACAATTCAGAAAAGTTGTGTACAGTATTAAGATGAGGCTACAATGCTATCCCGTCTTGAACCAACACAACTTCTGTGATGTTTTCACAGGTAGCTGGCTACACACACAGGACTTAGAGACATATTTCTGGGAGGAGTCATATTACTCACAGAAAAAAGTACAGCAAGTTCTCTATTGATGAGGCCGGTAAACTATGTAATGTGCTGACAATATGTGATGACATTACAACTGAGTCAGATGATAAGTCTGAATCAACTGTTCAGCCTCGTAAGTGTCACTGTCTGGCATGGACATGTGATGTGACTTGCAACATGAGGCAATTATCATTTGATAAAGTCAAGCACTTTTTCAGCCTGTTTGTCATTACTGATCATAAAGAAAGATATAAATTGTTTGATACTATAGACCTTTGTGAGATCTGTCCACATACTGGACTTATAAGTCATTCACTAGCATGCCTAGATAGTGATGTTTGTGACAGTGTATTTCACCACATGCAGGTGCTGGCAGTGAATCAATCAGGGTTACATAACTTTGTGTATAGGGTCTATGAGTTGTGACAAGTTGTTGCACAGTATACTCTTCTTAATGAGTTGTTGCAGTCTGGTGAGATGCATGGTGCCATGACATTTATGAAACAGCTGCAATGTGACAGGAGTGCCACAGATACTGTGATTGATCAGGCATCAATTGCTGATGACAATTTTGTCTCTGTTTTGGAAACAGATATTCTCAAGCAGTTTGGGAAATCCATTGCCAAATCTGAGTTGGCAAAGACAGAGAAATTTCACTCTGTGTGTGTATATGGAGAGATCGGCTCTGTTTCCAGAAACAAACAGTCACAGTTAATCTGGAAACCTTGTCACTGTACAATAACATGTGGTTTTGACTCTCAGCATTTCTGTTGTTAAAGTGTGACTTCCACTTAGAGCCAATCATTATGATGTACAAGCACTGTTTCTGCAGGGTGAAGAGTAACACTGTGCCACCAAAGTCATTGTTGAACAATATGGAGGTACATGTTACACGTGCTGAGATTGCCACAGTGAATATCTTTGAATGGATTCTTATTCAGACTATGAAACCATTTCAAACTACTCTATGTTTGAATACAAGAACACGGAACATTCCACAAAAAGAACTCATTAGGTCTCTTAAGGGTTTCATTATGTATCTTCCACTTCCTCTGCAGGAAAATGTGGAGGCAATCTCCAGTGAGAATAGTTTGGTGATTCTTGTCAACGGTGTTCCAACGAAGTCAAAGGTCATTTGGCAGGATGTTGTCAATGTAGAGAAGGTGAAGCTGGCTCTTACTTACTTGAAGAGCAACAATCCCTTTTATGCAGACCTTGACATTGATTGCATGAGTAGCGTGTCCGCTCAACATGATGTGATGGACACCACAAAACCAATGATTGAGAAGGTCAATCTAGAGACAACTGATAATGTGTATGAACAGTACATAATAGATCCATTACATGGCAGAGATCCAGTTGGGGATAACATTGATCTGTATCAAATGAAACAGGTGGAAGGAGCCCCATCAGCATTTGGGAGGTGATATTGGATGTATGTTGTTTTCCAGATTTATTTCCAAAAGGATCAGGTGGACATTTACATGATAGAGAAGTGCGTGTGCAAGGTGCTGAATACCGTATGAGTCGCATGCACAGTAAGGATGGCAAATTCAGATGCAACATACAGTACTTTTTCCATCTTCTCTGAGACAGTGAGCTTAGCATGCTGTCTGCATTAATTGCACATACTATACAGCTCACGACTCCACTTGATGGAATCACTGCCATTGAGTTTTTGCAGTAATTAAAGCAAAAGGATGAAACTGTGCAGGTCAATTTGTCTTCCATACTGTCAAATCTATGTGGCATCAAAGAATACTTTTATCATAGACACTCTGAGGAGATGACTATGTTGTGAGAGTATGGTGCAGCAACATGGTTTGTCACACTCAGCTGTGCCGAGTACAGCTGGGAGGAGATGATTGAACTCTTGAAGTGGGCAAATTGTTATGCAGAGGGCATTTCATCAATGACTCTCGGAGAGATGTGCTCACTTGACCCAGTGTCTGTGACTAGACATTTTCACAAGTGATTCCATGATATTCTGACTTTCATTTTGTCAAAGGACAATCCACCCTTTTGGTATTGTAGAGCATTACTTCTGGAGAACAGAATATCAGGCACGAGGTACTCCTCATGTTCATATGTTACAGTGGATCAAGGACGCACCGCGCATAGGTGAACATGAAGCAGCAGAAGTGCTAGTGTTCATTAAGCGATACATCTCTTGCCGCATACCAGACAAGTATGACAGTCCTATGCTGTGGAAGTTGGTGCAGAAGTTTCAATGCCTTATTTGTGTGAAATACTGCTACCGGATAGAGAAGAGCAAATCTGATTGCTACACAAGATGTTGCTTCAGATTTTCCAGACATGTCTGTCAGAGTGGTTGCATGGATGAATTGTTTTCAGCAATGCGACACCACTTGAAGGCAAAATCAACCAAGAGGGTATTTGAGTTACCCAGGGTGGAGAACGAGGTGTACATCAATGACAACAACCCCACTCTTCTTCTAATGTGGCAAGCAAACATAGATCTTCAGTTTGTGGCTCTCTTTTTAAACACATGTACTGCTATATGATATTATTTGGATATTTTATGAGTAAAACATATTCTGCATTTGTTTGTGCCACTTCTGTGCTTAACACAGTTGCGCACTGTTTTCTGTCTGATCTGGTGACCTGTACTTAAAAGTATCATACTCTGATATAGGCATCACTCTGTAACATGTTGATTATCACCAGGTGTGGCTTGTCTTTTTTTTTGTCCCTTTGTGACTTGACTCAGTACATTCATATTGTATCACAACAGTGTACTACTATGTTTGTTTTCTTTCCGTACATCTGTGTTGTATATATGTATGTATGATTATTAATAGATTATTTCGTTAAAGTCAGTACTATTAGCTTTTCTGTAGTTGTCTTTATTTCTATTGAACTGAATGTATTAAACAATGCTAAATATTTTGCTGTTTTACACTATTTAATTGGCAAGTATTTCAACATATTCTTAATATATTACTTAATATAACGTAGATATTTAGTACAACATTTCTAATTTGTGGTGAGTTTCATATAGGTATCATTTACAGTAATAAAGGGTGTTGTGGTAAATCTTTCTTTATTAACAAGAGGTGCCATTTTCTCAATAACAGATTATTAGTTTCATGTTCATAGTATTGTGTGCAAGCATTACTTATTATTAACTTAAAGTTTTTAGTGACATACTTAGTGACTTCACTATGAATGTTGATTACAGCTTTGATGATATTTAGTGATGTATATAGTACCTGTTAGCATATGATATTTAATTTTGGTTTGTGTAAGAAGTAAATTAAATACATGTATACAATTGTACACTATTGTAACTTGCACTGATAACAACTGTTTTTTATGTGCCTGATAATATTTATCGATTGCCTCAATTGGGGATTGGGTGGGAATTTTCCAAATGCACCCATATATCTATATGTCTTTACATGTATATGCTTTTGTATATACGTATATGTACACATACATATATTAAAATTAAATGTATCTAAATAGCTTTAATAAGTATCTTTTTTTAGATACCAGAATGTGTTTCTGGTGCTATTCTTTAAACAGTTGGCATCTTTTTTTTTTCTCCCACCACAGGAACATTCACAATCTGAGTCACACAATGACAATAACTTCATCACTGTTTGATACATGCTAAGCAGTGTGCAGAGACTATCATGGCAGCTGTGTTCATGTGGTCTGTGTTACTGTCACAACTTCCTCATCAAGTAACTGTCATACTGTTTTACATATATTGTTTTACTTTGATGCAATACTTAATTTTTTTTATATTGTATTGTGAAACTGATTTTGTGTACCAATTTGACTTTTAATTTGGCCTTTTTAATCAACTATTAATTTAGCAATACATCTTTTGTAAGCCTTATCTAACTGTGTTGTGTCTTTTATTATATATAATGTTACAGCACTAATATCTATACTGCACTTGGTATATTATTGCATACAAAGAAAGTACAAAAGGTAAATCTGGGTATATTTTCTACTTAACAGGGTACAGGCCAGATATTCAAAACTTTGCCCCTGGGCTGAAGTAGCACTGTCCGGAGGGCAAACTTAGCCCAGAGCATGAAGCAAGCTATATTCAAAAGGAATAGCCCAGGGTAAACAGCTTCTGAATATAGCATGGGAATGAGGCCATGCAAACTGGGCCGGAAGTGCAAGGCAAACATAGCCCTGGAATAAGACAACACTGAAATATAGCAACCAGGAAGTGCAAACCACAACAACAAAACAGTGCACAGTGACATGAGGGCAGGTAGAGATGAACTATGTGGCCAATGTGTGTGCCAGCAAATGCATGGACTCAGTACAGCTGTAGGCAGCAGCAGATGTGAAAGAACAGTGATCAAAGCCATATAATATTCCCCGAACCATTAGCGCCACGCTAACACGTTAGCGCTGAGCTAAGCTGTTTGGCCGGTGCAAATACGTTTGCCTGGCGCTAAAATTTGCCATATTCAAAAGTGACATGCAAATGCAAATGCGCCTACTTAGGTAGTCTCTGGGCAAATAACCAGATTAGTATCTCATTATGCCCTGATTTGCATGCAGTTTGCCCAGCATTACTGCAGGGTCCCACACAGCTACCTATAGATCAGTCTGGAAGTACAGGGGCTGGCCAGGTCCAACTGCAGCTCCATCTGTAGGTCAGTCTGGCAGTGCACGATGATAGCTGCAGGCTACATGTAATCAGTACAGCATAGCATAGCATATTGTACTCAAGGGGACAAGACAGCATAGGCACAGGTGCTGGTGGTGCTGCATGCAACTGTCACAATGTAGGGCATGCTACAGTGCACAGCAGGCACTACAGTAGCAAGGGGGCCAGTAGTGTGAGGGACACAGCACTGCCTATGGTGTGTAGGGCAGTGATGCTGACTGCACTGTACACAGTGACAGGCCCAACGTGCAGGTGTTTTCTGACTGTGGACATTACTGTTACGCTGTTGTGTGATCCACAGATGCTGCACCTGTGGCATGGGATGCACACAGTGACATATACATGGCTGGCTGTGTGTGCTGTGGCATCTGTACTGTTGCACTGTATGTGGCAGGGGGAACGTGGGATCCGACAGACACACAGGTGGTGGGGTGCTCCCACTACTGGCCCATGTGTACTGTGTGCTGTGTCCCAGTCTTGTGGCCACACTTGGGCAGTGATGAGGTCTGAACACCCGTACACCCTCCCCTCAATGGTCACAATGACTAGAGTGCTGCTTGTGTGTCCAGGCATCTGTTGGGCACTACAGATGTATGGTCTGCAGGTGTGTGCTGTATTGCTACACTACCATGATGACCTCTGTGGGCCCAATCACCCCTTACTGCCTGTGAATGGCTGGGACCTGTGGCAGCTGTTGGCATCATGGTGGTGCCATCAGTGAATGGCATGTGTCCTCCATGTCTGGTGGTTTCTAAGTGTCATACTCATATGTTAGAGCCGTGCAAGCCACGCTAATGCAACACTATCACTGTGCAAAGCAACAATGTCATGCAAAGCTCTTTGCCCAGGGTTAAGATCAGCTTTTCCTGGGCAGTAATTTGTACCACACTATGGGTCGCGCTAAGACATGCTAAACACCTTAGCACAGCGCGAGTCACTGAATATCTCATTGCACCTATATTCATGTTCACTTTGCCACTTGCATATAATTATTGCTTGCCTGGCACTAATGCGGTTTGCCCATGCTATTTGGCCTTTTGAATATAGCAGACCCGCACTAATACTGCGCTAAACCCGTGCAAACGTTTTTTGCCCAGTGCAAAGCTTTGAATATCTGGCCTTACATGTCTTTTTAATCTATGTGTTGCACATATTACTCTCCTATGCCATTTATGTATGAGTTCATTTTTATGTCTAAGGTGTAGCACATTAACTATTGCCACATAAATAACATAAGACAAGTACATGTTGTAATAAAGCTATCTATATATTAGTGAGAGCGTGGTGCACAAAGGGCCCTACACTCCCACCAACATTTACAATGTAGTATTCAGATTATGCTTTCTCAAAAAGACAGGAAATTCATGTCAAAAAACTCCATTTAATGCATCAGTTAGGGATGTTCCACAGTGACAAAAGTGAAGAAATTCAGTGTTAGGGTTGAAACCCCTAACTCTGCATTCTCCGCCCCCACCCTCAGCACCACACACACACACACACATATGCAAGCGGGGGGAGGACAAAGGCAAAACAACCAATCACAGACAACCAGCAGCAGGTGACAGAAATAACATACAACTGTCTAAACATACTACAAGACACATCCATCATCATGGTCCACAAACTGTAGCATTTGTGCAATAATGGGTGTGCACAGCATTCTGGGCATCTGCACAGAGTAACATGCCAGAACAGGAGTACTCTACACACGATACTTATGATATACATCGTTTGGTTATGCTTGGATAAAATCATGAGGCACTAACGTAGAAGAAAGCATGGATAAAAAGATGTGTAATATTATCTGGTCATAGGCACAGAAATGACAGCATGGTACCCTTTGAGTAACATGCAGCGACCAACCTACCCATGCTCAAACCAGGATGGGCATGGTTACATTACCACACACATGTAGTATGAATAATAAGTTCTGGTCACAAATCTCTGCACACATGCAGTGTTCAATAGTGTTAAGAAAAGCTCTGTAGTTTTCAATTCAACATAGTATGCAGAAGCAATATTTGGTAATTATAATGCCACATGCAGAAGCAGTACCACATAAGTAACAGTGGTATGAATGCAGCATGATGTTTTCAGCCTAGGATAACAGTCATTTCTCTTGTTACTAGCTGAAACAATTTGTATGATAATGCCAACCATAGTCCATGATGGTATTGAACACTTTGTGTCCTATGGTACCACCTACTGAAGCTGCCCAAGTGTACGAGATAAGATGACAGTGCAGCAGCAAGGTATATACAATAGTGTTCTGATATATTATTTGCTACTGTTAGGATAACATTAGGAACCATTTACACACATGAAAGGTCAGTGTAAATGGTGTCTGATATTATCCATTAATAGGTACAAAGGTGGTAGCATGGTGTCTTTGGCCACCCCTGGTACTAGATATGTAGGAATTTGTATAGAAACAAAAACATGCATTTGCACTGACAAACTGTCAGCAAGGTAAAGAGAGTGAAGTGTTACAATGGAATCCTTTAGGTGACACAGTCCCGTATACAGCTGTGCAGCTTCAGATAATAGTGGAGAAGAGCTCTGCAGATAATACTGTACTGATCCATTTCTTTCTTATGCCACGGTAAGATCAAGAGGTATTTAGTCACATGAAACTGTGTTACAATGCTCTCTGATACTATACAGTAGTAGCCACAGACATTGCCAGATATTTCCTGAAATTTTTGTGATATTTCTAGCGGAATCTCCTATTTTCTGCATTACCACAGATGGGGCAGCAGAGAGAGAAATGCTTTAGAATTTCACAAAATATCTGGAAATAGCTGGCAATGTCTGTGGCTACTACGGTACATTCATAAACACAAACATGTGAGCATGGGGTCCTTTGAATAGCATACTAACAGCAACACATCAATTAGTATAGAAACACACTTACCTGTTTCAAATGGGAAACTTTCCAGAATTCAGGTATTGTGTAGTGTGACTATGTGACTTTTTGGGTCTGACACTCCCACACAGATCTGCAACAGTACAATGTAAGATAATGGTGCAGTAGTACCGTGCACATAATAGTGTACTGAAACATCATTGTTTTATTCTGGGGAAACATCAGGAGACATTAACAGTCAACAAAGGTCTTTAAAACAACTGCATGACATTGGCATGTTGTTAGAGTGATGCATTAGTGACACAATGTCATTCAGAAGAGAGAAGAAATGTATTAGATATAAAAAATGTTTTAATGTGATCCACCAACAACTGATGGCCAGTATGCATGTATACCACCAAGTCACTTGGATGGCGGGACAACTCCTACAGTTGGTGGACCATGATGATGGATGTGTCTTGCAGTATGTTCAGACAGTTGTATGTTACAGTATGTCTGTCACCTGCTTCTGGTTGTCTGTGATTGGTTGTGTTGCCTTGGTCCTCCCCCCCACTTGCATGTGTGTGGGTGTGTGTGTGTGCGTGTGTGTGTGTGTGTGTGTGTGGTGCTAGGGTTGGGGGTGGGGAATGCGGTTTTCAACCCTAACACCGAATTTCCTCACTTTTGTCACTGTGGAACAACCATAACTAAGTTTTTTGCCATGGAGATATATATATATATATATATTAAGGTAGCACGGTAGTGCTACCATAGTTAGGGTTTAGGAGACATTTACATGTTAAACCTAAAATGTTGCACCTTAATAACTTTGCAACCATTCAATGGATTTGCCTGAAATTTGGAATACACATTCAAGAACCATACATCTTGGGATCTGCCAACTTTTTTACTGTTTGGCTCTACGGCTGCAGAGTTATTAAGCATGATCTGCGCACTACATTTACGCTTTTTTGAATTCTTTGCTCTGTCCGCTACAGGTTGCACGGGTTTATGCCGACCAGTCTGAAAAAACTTCAGGGACTGTGCAGCCAGGGTCCCAATGTACCTTTTGAAGATTTTGTGAAAAATATTTAACAGTTCAAAGTTATTCAAAAAACAAGTTCCCATTATAAGTCAATGGGAAAAGTTAACAAAAAGTTCAACACTTTCACAAATGCAGTTTTTACTTTCGCAAATGGCCCTTTTACTTTTGCAAATCCACCATTTTGTTTTCAGTTGGTGATCAGAAAAATGCTTGGCGTTCAAATTTGGGACCCTCTAGCAGCACAATTATTTTTGTGTTTACCTAGTCGGACCCTGAGAATGCTAGATATGTCTTTATTTTGAGGTTAAATACCGTAGAAATATGTTTTTCAAGTTTCTGGAAAAATTACTTTTGCAAAGTAGTGTCGCACTCACGAAAGTGTTGCAAATTTTTGAGAAAGCTTTCGCAAATTGCGACACTACTTTTCCAGGCTATGGCAAAATGACAGCAGTTCTTTGCCACCCTGCTGCAAAAGAACAGTTTGGTATTTTGGGCTGACATTTGGACAGTGCACAGCCAACATCTCACAAATGTGGCTTTCAGTATTTTGGTGAACAAATATTACAGGGCCTCAAAGTTACAGCACTCCAAAGTTGACACTTTTTCCTATAGGATAACATTACGACGTCCGCTGCAATACAGGAATCCTTTGCCGCCCTGCTGCAAAATAACATTTTGCTCTTTTGGGCTAAAATTTGGAGGGAAGAAAGCCAACATCCCACTGATGTGGCCTTTTGTAGTTTGATGAAAAAATATTACAGGGCAGCACAGTGACGGCACTCCGAAATTAAGGCTTTTTCTCATTGATAGTCATAGATATTCATTGCTGCTTTAAACAGTTTCTGCCCCTCCATTACTGTCTATGGGGCTGTCTATGGGGCTTTCTCATTTTGTTCTACCCTATGAGCAGCCTTATGGTGGGGTCTGGCATGCCAACAACTGTTCTCTGGCTCCACAGAGCCTCTTTTGCATAGCCATGTGGGTGGTCCAATTCAGGGGCCTTTGCCTACCCCAAAGTCACTGTGGGAACTCATAAGCACCAAAGATTCTTTATTTTATTTTGTAAAACAAAGTCTTTGTTTATCCAATGGTGGCCAGCACCTGTATCTGATGCTGCCACCACTCACCCTGCCCCCTCCATCTGTTCCTGTGCTAGGACTGCTGGCAAGGAGTGTGAGGAGGCCTAGACCCATCTCCAACCACTGGCCTCTTTGGAAACTGATGCCAGTGCTGCTGGTAGAGGGGACTGCCTCCTTCTGCTGCCACTGCATTCCTGATGAACCTCCAGCTGCTTTTCTATATGGGACAAGCCTGGACTCTCCTCCTTCCTCTGACCTCTATTGATCTGTTAGGCTACTGCTGGATAGGCTGGCATGAACCTGCCACCCCCTCCAGATGGGATCTCTCCACTGCCATGAGCGCCAGAGAACTGAGACTGCTACTACCACCAGAGGACAGGGAACAATGAACCAGGTCATTGGGATGGATGCAAGACCACAGTAAAGTCTTTCCCTTTTGCTCAGCCCTGAACATTCCAACACTCCCCCTCACCCTTGCTGCTCACTTCTCTCCTTGACAGAATGAATGGCTGTAGCCATTCAAAAGTGCTGAGGATTCTGTCTCTGAATCCTCAGGATCCCATCTCTGCCTGTGTGACCAAGCCCATGAGAGGGACTGCAGAATTCTATAGATAATGTGCATCAAACTACAGTGCCCTGGCAGCTCCACTATCTGGTCTGATAAAAAGAATGCCTAAAAAGGTAAACTGGGAACCAGCCTGTGAGCAAGCATTTTCACAGCTTAAGGAGGCACTGTACGGTGCTCCTGTATTAGCCAGTCCAGACTATAATAAACCACTTCTAGTCCAGACAGATGCCTCAGATGTGGGTATTGGGGCAGTACTTAGTCATACTTCTAACCAAGGGAAAGATCACCCAATACTGTGCCTCAGTCAGGAGTTACTTCCCAGGGAGCAGGCTTATTCTACAGTGGAGAAAGACTGCCTTACAATGATGTGGGCACTAAAGTAGTGGAACCATACCTATACGGGCAGCATCTTGAGGTACAAACAGCTCACAACCCCCTGTTTGACTGGCACAAATGGGTAAAACAAATAGTAGGCTTTAAAGATGGAGCCTTGCCTTGCAGGGTTATGACATGAATGTCACTCACAGGAAGGGGCAGCAAGCACAATTGCAGGCTGTCACGTTAGAGCAGTTAACTGAATTTGGGAAAACTCATCCTGGCACCTTTCCACACCTTAACACATGTCCGATATAGGTCCTTTATCAAAAAGTGTGCAGATGGTGTGAGCAGTTTCCTTTACAGTAGATGGATAGTGTGAATTCTCTTAGTATTTATATAGTTTTGTCCCAGCACCTATACCTAGTGCAGTCACTAGTTGATTGATCCTTTTATTAGGTCCAACATGGATTCCATGGTAGTACATGTGATGTAAAATAATGTTTTCTTGCAAGGGATGAAGCTGGTGGTAACTGCAACCCAGTCATCAGTTCCAATAATCTTACATCCATTTTTTGAATTTGTGCACTTTAAGGCTCCTTTGGCTGTTGCAGTAAATCTCAGTAACTGGTGTGCCAGGTTAGGTCTAGGGCATAGCATGGCTTGAGTGAGTAAACGTGATGTAAAATTATTTTTTTCTTACTGGTGGGTGACACTGGTGGATACTGCTACCAAGTCGCCCTCTGTTTTAGTAACGTTGCCTCATTTGGTGGTGGGGGGCATGCATGTTTAGGCTCATTTGGCTGTTGCAGTGAATCTCAGTAATTGTTTGGGCCTTGCAGCAGTTGTCTTACATAGTGCAGATTGACCAGGGCTACTGCAGTCAACCCTCTACTTGCCAATCTTGACTAGTGAAGGTTTTCCTTGGCTGTTAATTAAGTTGACAATGTCCTTTCTAGACCTCATACTAATTTCCCCAGTGTGCCAGATGGTCTGGTGTGATTAACAGCTCTTTAAGAGCTGCAATTTTCTGGTAGTTCACGAGTGGGATCCCACAAAAAACTCCATGCAAGTCATTATCACTCCACTGTTAGGACATTCAGCTAGTGCCCAGGTTGTGGTCAAGCATAGAGTGTTGCTAAGTAACTAACTTCCAGTTTTCTGAAATGTGTTTGGCAATATGTCGCACATTGAGACCAGTGCCTTTTGTGCCCCTTGTTTCCTTGAATTCTGAATGTCTGTATCCAACATGTCAGTGACAAAATGCTAACAAGCATACAGGGGCTGCTGTATAGGTGGTGGGGTTTCTCCAAGCTTCAGCACAGCTGCTCCCTGTCCCCTCCCCTCCCTGTCTCAACCATGTACACTCCATTGATGCCGCTGCAGACAGACTGAAATGATCACCAATAGACCCACAGCAGCCATTACAGGCAGGTGTTAGTGTCCCCAGCACTTCTTAATGGTCAGTCAATGCAGTTCATGCTGTCACACTCTTATCCAACCCAGCAAGTCTTTCCAACCTAAAAAAAAAAAGATTTTGGAGAATGTAGGATACAAACTCTGTGGGAGTAAATGTAATGTAAAATAATGTTTTCTTTCTAGGGGTGATGTTAGTGGAGACTGTCACTCTGTCACCCTCTGCTCCAGTAACTTGGCCTCATTTTGGAGGGGGAAGGGAATTAGGCTTGTTGCAGCGATTCTCAGTTATTGCTTGGTGTCCCTTAAGTGTAACATGCAGCGCATGGGGCACGAAATAATTACTGAGATTCACTGCCAATGGAGTCCTCACTGCACACACAAACCCCCCCACACACACACACACACAAGGTAAAGTTCTTGTAAGTGAGGGTGACTGTGTGGCAGTCAGCACCAGCATCACCCTCAGTAGGAAAACATTTTACATCTTGCTTACTCCCATAGAAGCCATGCTAGGCCTGGCATGCAGCACCTGGCATGTCAAACATACTAACATATTAAAATGCCAGCAAAATAGGCCTAATGGTCTTTCATGTCAGCTTGTTTGTCAGCCCCCACCCTGGGAGCTGACCTTGCTTCCCCCCTTGCCTCTCTAGCTTCTCCCTTTCCAGTCCCAGATATTCTCGCTGCACTTGACTTTGCTTCCAGAACCCTTCCGCTGTACCTGTCCAACCCCCTCTTGAACCCCTCCACTGTCTCTGCCTCCATCAGACCCCTGGACAGCATATTCCATGGCTCCACCACCCTCTCAGTGAAGTAGCACCTCCTCCCTTCTCCCCTGAATCTCCCCCCCCCAGCTTCCACCCATGCCGTCTAGTTGCTCCCCTCCTTCATTCAGGGCACCCTGACTGCTCCACCCCTTTTTACCCCCTTCATGTACCTGAAGACCTCAATCATGTCCTCTCAGTCCCTTCTGTCTTCCAAAGGGTATATATTTAGCTCTTTGAGCCTCTCCCCATAGGTCCTGTCCCCCAAGCCCCAAATGATTTTGAATGTCCTCCTCTGGAACTTCTCCAGGAATTCAATTTCCAACTTTAAGTGTGGCCTCCAAAACTCATGCAGTACTCGAGGTGCATCCTCACCAAGCAGTTATACAAAGGGAGTATTGCTTCCTTCCTTCTGGAGGTGATCCCCCTAGCGATGTATCCCAGCATCCAGTTGTCCTTGGCCACTGCTCTCCTACAAGTCTCCAAGTTGTTCATCTTGACATCCACCACCCCCAGGTCCCTCTCAGCCATCGAGACTTGTAGCATTTCCCCCCAAAGGGTGTACACTTGGCCCGGGTTTCTGGCTCCCAGGTGCAGTACCTTGCAATTCCCTGCATTGAACCTCAGCTTCCACTTTCTAGACCACCTTTCCAGAGTGCTAAGGGCCCCCTGTAGGGCCACCCTCCCCTCTTCCCAGCGAGAATATCCAGGACTGGGAAGGGAGAAGCCAGAAAAGGGTGAAGAGGGCAGCAAGGTCAGCTCCCAGGGTGGGAGCTGACCAAACGAGCAGACACAAAAGAATGTTGGGCCTATTCTGCTGGCATTTTAGTATGTTAGTATTCATAGCAACAGCCTAAAAGCCCCCCCCAAGGAGTTAAGTTCCTGGACCTGAGTGCAACTGGATTGCAGTCACCGCCAGCATCACCACCTGTAAGAAAATGTTTTTACTGGGGGTGATGCTGAAGGTGACTTCCCCCCCGACACCCTTGGTTCCAGGAACTTTGCACCATTATGGGCAACAGATTTCTTTTGGGCTCATTTTGCTATTGCAGTGTATCTCAGTAATCATTTGGTGTGCAATGTGCTGCATGTTAGGACTAGCATGGCAAATGTGGGAGTGAAGGTGATGTAAAACTATTTACTCCCACTGAAGCCATGCTAGGCCTAACATGGCACACCAAATAATTACTGACATTCACCGCAACAGCCAATGGAGCATAAAACAGCAAAATAGCCCCTAATTATGCATGGTTATTGGCAGGGGGTAGCCAGGGATTTCAGATCTGCACACCAAGTGGACTCACTACTATCCCCCTTGTTAGGGTGAGCTAACCCCCCCCCCCAGGTGTAGCCAGACAATATACCAATGTACACCAGGGCTGTGTTTGTTTCTCATTTGGCACAATAAATACAACTTTGTATCTCATGACAGTGGTTGTTGCCATGCATGGGTAAATACAAATGCCATGCATTGTTCCCTGAAACACCCACATAACAGCCCAGAGCCTATAAAGTTGTATTGTCCTTGGGATGCAAAGAGAGTATTAGTGACCAGCCCTTCTGGTTTCGACTCCTATGAATAAAATTACAGAATGGTTCAGTATTTTCTATGTGAGTTTTCATGGAAAAAAGAAGCAGTTCATAGCTGATTTGCTACCCCCCTTAAATAAAATTGCACACCATGGAGTGCTTGGAGTATGCCTGCCTACACCCATGGATTGGAACAGATGGGATGTCTCTGTGGCAGTCACCACCAGCATCACATCCATTAAGAATTATTATTTTTTTTTTAACTTGAGGTGATGCTGGTGGTGACTGCCACCAAGACACCCTCGGTTCCAGTAACTGCATAATTAGGGGCAAGTTAGTTCTTTTAGGATTGGTTGGTTATTGCAGTGAATCACAATATGCCATGTACTGCATGATAGGCTGAGCATGGATTCTGTAGGAGCAAATATCTGTTTTACTCCCACAGAAGCCATGCTAGGCCTAACATTCAGCACCTGGTACATCAAACGATTACTGAGATTCACACCAACAGTAAAAAAAAGCTGAAAAGTACACCAAAACAACAAAATGAAACATTGCTAGAACAAAAAGTGATGCTTTGGCAGTTACTGCCAGCAATCACCCAAGAAACAAAAAAAAGTTTTAAAGTACCATGGAAGTAATTTTAGGCATACCATGCAGTACATGGGCAGCACAATTACTTTGATACACTACAAAAGCCAAACAAGCTGAAAAGGACACATAAACAGAGCATGATGAAGTTAATAAAACTGAGGGTGACTGGGTGGCAGTCACCACTAGCATAATCCCCAGTAGGAAAACATTTTCTTACAGGTGGTGACTGCCACCAAGTTATCCTCAGTCCCAGTAACTTTGATTCATTCGGGGTGCACTTTTAGGTTAGTTTGGCTGTTGCTTTGAATCTCAAGAATGGTTTGGGCCATGCAGCAGTAGTTAACATAGTTTGACTGTCCCAGAATCTTGTGCAAAGTGACCAGGGCTAGTGCAGGCATCCCTCTACTTGCACATCTTGACTAGTGCAGATTTCCCATGGCTGTTAATGAAGTTGACAAAGTCCTTCTTTCTAGACCCCTCACTAATCTCCCTCAGTCTATCAGATGGTCTGGTATGATTAACAGCTTTTTAAGAGCTGCAATTATCTGGCAGTTAAATAGGGGGCTCACACAAAAGACTCAATGAGTCCTTATCACTGTTCTGCTAGGACTTTCAGCTAGTGTCCAGGGTGTGGTCAAATGTAGAGTGCTGCTTAATCACTAGCTTCCAGTTTTCTGAAATGTGTCTGGCAATATATCACACATTGAGACCAGTGCCTTTTGTGCCCCTTTTTTCCTTGAATTTTGAATGTCTGTGTCCAGCATGTCAGTGACAAAATGCTAAGGAGTATACAGGGTCTGCTTGGGAGGTGGGAGGTTTGATTTCAGCCTCACCATAGCTGCCCCCCCCCTTCCAGTATCAACCATGTACGCTCCATTGACACCACTGCAGACCAGAGTAGACTCTTTGGAGAATGTATAATACAAACTCTGTGGGAGTAAATGTGATGTAAAATATTGTTTGTTTCTAGGGGTGATGCTAGTGGAGACTGCCACCCTGTCACCCTCTGTTCCAGTAACTTGGCCTCATGGGGTGGGGGGTTGTGCACTTTTAGACTAGTTGTAGTGATCTTCATAATTGGTGTGCCATGCTAGGCCCTCAGTGCAATAAGCAGCACATGGCACACCAAACAATCACTGAGATTGAATCCAACAGACACAGGAGCCTAAACACGCACAAACATGCCAAATGATTAAATGTTACATGAATTGGGGTACTCTGTGGCAGCCAACATCAGTATCTCCCCCCGTAGAAAAAATATTTTACATCATGTTTACTCCCACGGAAGACATGGTAGACCCCAGTCCTAACATGTAGCACAAGCACAAAGGACAGAACCCCCCAATGTATTGTGTTACATGACCCTCCCACCACCAAGGAGTATACAGACAAGTAGAAAAGAATAATGATTTTTTTCCCCCGCAGAGGTTCAATTTTAAGTTTTAACAGATGATCCTACAAGTAACCCCTGCAGGGACCATGTTCACACAACAAGAGCCCCATGCAGAGTCTATATCCACACCAAACAAGCCCCTACAGAGACCAGATCAAAACCATTTAATTTCCCAAGACTGCTGTTTTTCTCTTATGGCAGAAAAAAAAATTACAGATGGTGGATGCTGCCACCCAGTCACCCTTGGTTCCAGTAACATTGCCTCATTTGTTGTGGGGGTGCACTTTTAGTATTATTTGGCTATTGCAGTGAATCTTAGTAATTGTGTACCATGTGCTGCATGTTAGGCATAGCATGGCTTCTGTGGGAGTAAACATCATGAAATAATTTTACTTGTACTACCATGGACATCATGCTAGGCCTAACATGCAGTACCTTGGGCCAAACAATTACTGAGATACACTACAACAGCTAAACTAGTTTAAACATGAGCAAAATCAAGTGATGCAATATTAATGGAACCAAGGGTGACTGGTTGGCAGTCCCCATCAGCATCACCTCCAGTAGCCAGTTCACATCACATTTACTCCCACAGAAACCATGTTGGGCCTAGCATTTCAGCACATGGCCCAAACTTTTATGGAGATGCACAACAACAGCCAAACGAGCCTAAAAATGTACACCACCACCAAATAATGATTAAATGTTACATGAATTGAGGGGACTCAGTGGCAGCCACCATCAGCATCTCCCCCAGTAGGAACACATTTTACTCATGTTTACTCCCACATTGAACAAAGTACAGAACCTCCCCCCCAATGAATTGTGTTACAGGAGGACCCTCCCACCACCAAGGACCACAAAGGACCACAAAGGAGTACACAAACAAATAGAAAAGAATAATGATTTTTTTCCCACCAGGATCCAGGTAATAAACTACTACCCCTGCAGAGACCAGATTCACACAACAGGAGCCCCTGCTGAGACCAATTTAAAACCATTTAATCCCCTGAGACTGCTGTTTTTTCTCTCTCGTGGCAGAATAAAAAAAAAGGTGGTGGATGCTGCCACCCAGTCACCCTTGGTTACAGTAACGTTGCTTCATTTGTTGGGAGGGGGGCTAGCGTAGCTTTTGTGGGAGTAATCATGATGAAAGAATTTTATTTGGACTACCATGGAAGCCATGCTAGGCCTCACATGCACTAATTGGGCCAAACAATTACAGAGATATACTTCAACGGCCAGACAAGCCTAAAAATGGACCAAATTACCCAAAGCGATGCAATATTAATGGATCAAGTGTGACTGGTTGGCAGTCCCCACCAGCATCACCTCTAGTAGCCACTTCACATCACCTTTACTCCCACAGAGGCCATATTGGGCCTAGCATTGCAGCACATGGCCCAAACTTTTACCGAGATGCACTACAACAGACAAACAAGCCTAAAAATGCACACCACCACCAAATAATGATTAAATGTCACATGAATTGAGGGGGACTCAGTGGCAGTCACCATCAGCATCTCCCCCAGTAGGAACACGTTTTACATCATGTTTACTCCCACGGAAGATATGCTAGACCCTAGGCCTAACATGCAGCATATGGCACAAAGGACAGACCCCCCCTCCAATGTACTGTATTATAGCCATACACACACACACAGAAAAAAATGATTTTTTTCCCTACCAGGATTCAATGTTAACACATGATCCTACAAGCAAACTGGCAATTAATAAACTGCTACCCCTGCAGAGACCAGTTCCACACAAAACAAGCCCCTGCAGAGACCAGTTCAAAGTCATTGAATCCCACAAGACTGCAGTTCTTTCTCATGGCAGAGAGAAA
Source organism: Neoceratodus forsteri (assembly GCA_016271365.2). Taxonomy (NCBI): domain Eukaryota; kingdom Metazoa; phylum Chordata; order Ceratodontiformes; family Ceratodontidae; genus Neoceratodus; species Neoceratodus forsteri. The sequence goes on from CM028137.1 coordinate 51,776,079, forward strand.
AACAAAAGATTGTGAATGCTGCCACCCAGTCACCCTTGGTTCCAATAATGTTGCCTCATTTGTTGGGGGGGGGGGCAATTTTAGGATTATTTGGCTATTGCAGTGAATCTCAGTAATTGTTTAGTGTGCCATGCATTGCATGTTAGGCCTAGCATAGAAGCCATTTTGGGCCTAGCCATGCAGCACATGGCCCAAACTTTTACCGAAATGCACTACAACAGCCAAATGAGCCTAAAAATGCCCAACACCACTAAATAATAATTAAATGTCACATGAATTGAGGGGACTCAGTGGCAGCCACCATCAGCATCTCCCTCAGTAGGAACACATTTTACTCATGTTTACTCCCACATTGAACAAAGGACAGAACCCCCCCACCCAAATGTATTGTGTTACAGGAGAACCCTCCCACCACCAAGGACCACAAAGGACCATAAAGGAGTACACAAACAAATAGAAAAGAATAATGTTTTTTCCACCAGGATCCAGGTAATAAACTACTACCCCTGCAGACACTAGATTCACACAACAGGAGCCCTGCAGAGACCAGGTTAAAACCATTTAATCCCCGAGACTGCTGTTTTTCTCTCTCGTGGCAAAAAAAAAAAAGATGGTGGATGCTGCCACCCAGTCACCCTTGGCTACAGTAACATTGCTTCATTTGTTGGGAGGGGGCTAGCGTAGCTTTGTTGGAGTAAACATCATGAAAGAATTTTACTTAGACTACCATGGAATCCATGCTAGGCTTCACATGCACTAATTGGGCCAAACAATTACTGAGATATACTTCAACAGCCAGACAAGCCTAAAATGGACCAAATTACCCAAAGCAATGCAATATTAATGGAACCATGAATGATTGGTTGGCAGTCCCCACCAGCATCACCTCCAGTTGCCAGTTCACATCACGTTTACTCCCACAGAGGCCATGTTGGGCCTAGCACTGCAACACATGGCCCAAACATTTACCGAGATGCACTACAACAGACAAATGAACCTAAAAATGGACACTACCACCAAAAATGATTAACTGTTACATGAATTGAGGGGACTCACTGGCAGCCACCATCATCTCCCCAGTAAGAACACATTTTACATCATGTTTTACTCCACGGAAGACATGCTAGACCCTAGGCCTAACATGCAACATACAGCACAAAGGACAGCACCCCCAGTGTATTGTATTATAACCTCACGTACACACTAATGATGTTTTCCTACCAGGATTCAATGCTAAGTTTTTACACATGATTCTACAAACAAACAGGACAGAACCCCCCAATGTATTGTGTTACAGGACCCTCCCGCCATCAAGGACCACAAAAGAGTACACAAACAGATAAGAATAATTATTTTTTTTCCCCCACCAGGATCCAACTTTAACAGATGATGCAACAAGCCATCAGGCAGTTAATAAACTGCGACCCCTGCAGAGACCAGGTTCACACAAAAGGAGCCCCTGCAGAGACCAGTTCAAAATCATTGAATCCCACAAGACTGCAGTTTTCTCTCACGGCAGAGGGGAAAAAAAATGGAAAGGAATGCTGCCACCCAGTCACCCTTGGTTCCAGTAAAGTTGCCTCATTTGTTGGGGGGGGCACTTTTAAGATTATTTGGCTACTGCAGTGAATCTCGGTAATCGTTGTGCCATGCGCTGCATGTTAGGCCTAGCCTAGAAGTCATTTTGGGCCTAGCCATGCAGCACATGACCCAACTTTTACCTTTAAATGCACTACAACAACCAACGAGCCTAAAAATGCACAACACCACCAAATAATGATTAAATGGTACATGAATTGAGGGGGACTCAGTGGCTGCCACCATCAGCATCTCCCCAGTAGGAACACATTTTACGTCATGTTTACTCCCACATTGCACAATGGACAGAACCCCCCCAATGTATTGTGTCACAGGAGGACCCTCCATCACCAAGGACCACAAGGATTACACAACAAAAAAGAAAAGAATAATGATTTCTTTTCCCCACCAGTATCCAGATAATAAACTACTACCCCTGCAGAGACCAGATTCGCACAACAGGAGCTCCTGCAGAGTCCAGGTCAACACAAAACAAGCCCCAGCAGAGAACAGGTCAAAATCATTTAAGTGGATTAAATTAATCCCCCAAAAACTGCTGAGAAAAAAAAATGTTCTGTTGCCCCTGTGGAGTTCAGGTACAATTAAAGTACATGTATTACCCCTGAACTGCAGTTTTTCCCCTACAAAAAAAAAAGCAAAAAAACATTTATGGTGCTCTGCCACTCACACACAAAAAAACCCTACAGAGACCAGGTCTACACAAAATGGTCAAAATACTTGAATCACCCAAGCTGCATTTATTTTTCTTTTAATCCAGATATGGGATTGTAATGATTTATCCCCTCAACAGAAATTTCTCCCCTTACAGAACAAACAGCAGCTATGGGGACTAATATTTCCCACAAAAAGGAGACAAACGAGGCCCTAAACAGACCTACTCAATTCATTTCAACAGTACTCGATTCATTTAATGCAGCAACCCTTCAGAATTGGTTTTAAATCAACTCTCCCTGCCGCCCACCCACATACACACAACACAAGCTTCTACAGTGGCCAGGTAGAACAGGCAAATGAGACCTGTTTTTTTAATTAACTCTCCCACAAAATAAAGTTCTGCAGTGTGGTGCTAATATTTTAACAAACCCCCTCCCACCTGCATCTCGGGACCATGAGGCAAGGTCCAGCTGAACTAAAAATAAGCTTTTCACTGCTGTCCCCACATACTGTACTTTGGCAGTCAATGTAGCAAGGCAGACTTGAAGAGGATTCAATGCAGCTGTAAGGTGCGAGATGCGTAACTCATGGAGGGGACAACGGGTCTTCACAGCAATGCAGGAGGTAGCAAGAAGCAGCTGAACCCCAGACCACACACATTTAAGGAGCAAGGGAGTAATGACGGTGCCACTTGTATTTCCGGTTCTCCACAATCTGGGCCAGCTCACGAACTGACGCAACCTGCGTCACAAATGGACGTGAGAGCGCCAAGCCAGCAAAAAGTGAAAATATGTAAAAAACTGGGGAGCAAAAGATACGCAAGGTTTTGGCAGCTTATTGTTGTACAAATAATGCAGACTACCACACAAATTCAATTGGACCACAGGAGTTACAGCTTAAAAGAACAGTCTGGTTAGGGATGGGCTCAAAATGGATACTGCTTGTCAGGAACATGACGGCCATACAAATTAGTAAAAGACGAGCACAAAACATTTATTTTGTAAAAGAATTAATGGGAATAAAACTAAAATGAAATAATTGGGCAGCAAATTAATAACAGTTATTTATCTGGGGCACAGTAATGAACAGTACATAACTGATTTAAAGTGGGACTGGTAGTAATGTCACAAAATGCAGGCCTACTTACCGAGTGTAAATAGGTGTTTGTGATAATACGATGAATACAGTAGAACCAAACTCAGTGAGTTTATGTCTAATATCTCTCCTAATAGGACACTACAAATGAGAGATTTTATGTGAACATTAAAACAATTCAGAAAAAAGTTACAAAGTGTCAAAGTGCAGTAGGAATGAGTATCTCGACTACTGCATTTGTGTCTATATATACATATATATATATATATATATATATATATATATTATAGTGGCATGGTAGTTCCACTATAGTTAGTGTTAAGAAACCAATTTAAGGTTAAATCTGAAATTTGGCAGCCTAATAACTTTTATCACCATACCACAGATATGCATGAAATTTGACATGCTCAGTCTGGTACCATAGATCTCTGGACCTGCTAAGTTTTCTTATGGTCGGATGTACAGTTATGAACTACAGAGCTGGAAAACACACAAATTACACCTTTTGCGTATTCTTTGCTCACACCTACAGGTTGCATGGTTTGTGCGACTGGTCCAAAACCTTCAGGGAACATGCAGCCTGGTCCCCAATGTGCCTTTCGAAGATTTCATGAAAAAATATTAAACGGTTTAAAAGTTATTCAAAAAACAAGTTTCCCATTATAGTCAATGGGAAAAGTTAAAATAGCAGAAGTGTCTCAAATGCACTTTTTACTTTCACAAATGACATGGAAACATAGAAACGTGAGACTTTGACAGCAGATAAGGACCACTTGGCCCACCTAGTCTGCCCATTTCCCTACCTAAGGATAAGCTTCAGATCCTAGTTAACCAACAGCCTATTTCTTCCTACCCCACAAGAATTGCCTTATGTCTGTCACATGTATTCTTGAATTCTTCCACAGTTTTAGACCCCACAACCTCATCAGAAAGGCTGTTGTACACTCACCACCCTCTCCTGTGAAACAAATACTTCCTCCACATGGCCTAGGCCATCCCTCTCTATCTTCAAATTGTGTCCCCTTGTTCTTGCACATATCTTTTTCTGAAAGATGCCACCCTCTTGGACTTTGTTGATTCCACTGAGGTACTTAAACCTTTCTATCATGTCCTCTCTCCTCATTTCCTCAAGGGTATACATATTAAGCTCTAGTCTCTCCTCATACAAGCTTCTCTTGCAGACCCTGCATTATTTTAGTTGCCTCTAATGGACTGCCTCCATCCTGTCTATGTCCTTGCAGAGATGGGGTCTCAGAACTGGACGCCTTGTAGTGTCGCAAATCAGCCATCTTGTTTTCAGTTGGTGGTCACAGAAATGCTTGGCATTTAAATTTGGCACCCTCTAGGGACACAATTATTGTTGTCTTCACCTCATCGAGCCTGAGGATGCTAGCCATGTCTTTTTGGAAGGTAAAACACCCCAAAATATGTTTTAAAATTTTTTGTAAAGTGGTGTCACAAAGTACTTTCGCATAGATGACACTTTTGTGATTCATTGTGAAAGTCTTCGTGATTTGCGAATGTACTTTGTGACACTATGAGCCAAAACAATAGGGAATCTTTGCCACCCTGCTGCAAAAGAACAGTTTGGTCTTTTGGGCTGACATTTGGAGAGAAGAAAGCCAAGATCCCACAGATGTGCCTTTTGGTGGTTTGGTAACAAAATATTAGAGGGCTGCAAAGTTACAGCACTCTGAAGTTGACAATTTTTCCCATAGGCCAACATTACGGCCTCCACCTCGCATTTTGGGGCCCGTATCTCAAGAACGCTTCGAGATACGGACTTTTCATTGGAAGAATACTTAGACCCCACTAGGGGGCTAAGTGGAAAACTAGCCTGGAAAGTCATAAATAGTATGAGATTTCAAATTTTTCTCGTTGTATGGTTACTGAGATATAAGGAATTTAGTATTCCTAGTGCTCATTTTCTGCTCCAAGGGCCATTATTATGGATACATTCTTTGTATTCACTGTGTTTCTGAATGCACTTTTTGGGAAACAAAAAGGTGTGCGTTTGCATTAATGTTACTGTTAGCATTTCCGCTTGTGTTTCCGTAACTGTTGGCGTTAGCATTTACGTTTATGTCACAGTGTGTGTTACCCTTTGCGTTTGTGCTTGTGTTTGTGTTACTGTTACCCTTTGCGTTTCCGTTACTGTTTTTATTTGCATTTACTTTTGCTTCACCGTGTGAGTCACTATTTACTTTTGCATGCACACTTACATTTGCGTTTGTGTTTCCTTTGGTATCATCGTTGGTGTTACTGTAAGCATTTGCATTTCCAATTGCGTTTCCATGACCGTGTGTGTTACCATTTATATTTGAGTACGTGCTTGCATTTTGCGTTTCCATTTGCATTACTGTTTCCTTTGATGTCATCATTGGTGTTACCATAACCATTTGCATTTCCAGTTATGTTACCGTTAACATTTGCATATTCGTTACCGTTTGCATTTCTGTTGGTCTTAGCGTTTGCATTTTCAGTAATATTTCTGTCATTGAGTGCCTTACTGTTTCCTTCTGCATTGCCATTGCTGTTTCATTTCTGTTTGTGTTTGGTTTAGCATTTGCATTTTTATTACTGTTTTCATTACCATTTGCATTTCTGTTGCCATTAGCTTTTGCATTACCGTTTTCATTACCGTTTGCGTTTCTGTTGCCATTAGCATTTGCGTTACCATTTGTGTTACCATTTGTGTTTTCATTTACGTTTGTACTTGCATTTCTCTTACTGTTTACATTATCGTTTCTGTTTGCGTCACCGTGTGCGTTACCATTTGTGCTTGTGTTTGTGTTACTGTTAGTGTTACTATTTTCTTTTACCTCACTGTTTCCATCACCATTTTGCGTTAACATTAGTGTTTTTGTGTTAGCGTAGTGCAGTGCAAAACATTAGGTTTTGCTATTTTTATGCACTGTCTTCCATGACACATTGTGCAGCCAGTGTGTGGTTGATTGGTCTGAAACTTGGCACGTAGAAAGACCTTTGTTCACAGAACATGCCAGTTTTTGTTTGGTGAAACACTGTTGTTTCTTTCCAGAGTTATTGCTATTTGAAGTTGCCACGCTCTCACAGTTACTGATTTTTGTCTACCAGGTCCTCCATTTTAGTGCATTTTGGCAGCAATTTCCACCATTTTGTGGTTGGAAGACTACTTAAAGGTGCAGAAATATAAAATTGAATATCTCTGGAACAGTTTGGTTTTTTCGCATGAAATTTGGAGGGTGTTGAGTCTATGTCCTGGGGATGTGAATGATGCTGTTTACATGTTGCAAAAAAAAAATTGCTATGTAGATACTGTGTGACACAGTTAACGTTTTGCGCATAGTGTTCTGCATGGTGCTACTGGCTTGAAATTTATGGCATAGGTAACCCTAGTGGTACGGAGGTGCCTTGCAGTAGTTTGCTGTGTAAAACATTAACAGGTGCAGAATTATGCCACTCCGATGAATGAAAATTTGGTTCACTACACTTCAATAACTTCTGAACCCTGTGTCCGACTTGTCTGGCATGATACATCTTTGACTATGACAAATTTTGGGTCACTGGCTCTACAGTCACTAAATTGTGCATGTTACCTTGTTTGCTCATGGCACTGTGCAACCATTGAACAGATGTACACACAATATTGGACACATGGTGTGCTATGGTACATGTCTTCTTTAACAATTTTGGTTCCCGTCGGATATATGGTTCTTGTGTAGCGAGGTGGTAAAATGTTATTTGTGGCACTACTGCACAGTTTCATAGCGCAGCCAGTTTTGGTTGATTGATCTGAAACTTGTGACATATAAAGACCTGTGTTCTTGGAATATGGCAGTTTTGTTTGGTGAAAAATGTTGTTCTGTTCCAAAATTATTGTCATTTGAAGTTGGCCCACCTTGCAGTTACAGATTTTTTGGCCACCAGATCCACCATTTTAGTGCATTTATGGCTGTGTTTTCTGCCATTTTGTGATGTAAGACTTCTTAAAGGTGTAGAAATGTAAAATTGAATATCTCTGGAATGGTTTGGTGTTTTCACATGAAATTTGAGGCTGTTGAGTGGATGTCCTGGGGATGTGAATAATTCTGTATACATGTTGGAAAATGATTCCCTATGGAGATACTGCGTGATGCATTTAATGTTTTGTGCATAGCATTCTGCTTGGTGCTACTGGTTTGAAATTTATAGCGTAGCCCTAATGGTACAGAGGTACCTTGCAGTGGTTTGGTGTGTAAAACATTAACAGGTGCGGAATTATGACAGTCCAATGAATGAACATTTATTTCATTACACTTCAATAACTTCTGAACCGTGTGTCCGATTTTCCAATATGCCTGGCATTTGGAATGTACAAAGATTTATAATACATCTTTGACTGAGACAATTTTCAAGTCACTGGCACTTATGGTTGCTGAATTGTGCATGTTATGTTGTTTGCTCATGGCGCTGTGCGAACATTGAATGGATGAACACACAATTCTGGACACATGGTGTGCTTTGGTACATGTCTTCTTTTAACAATTTTTGGTTCTTGAGTAGTGATGCATCAAAAATGTTATTTGCGGCACTCCTGTGCAGTTTTCCTGGCATGACACTGCTCAACTGTTGAACAGATTCAGATAACATTTGTTATACATGTTGTGTTATTGTACTTGTCTTCATTTACTAGTTTTTAATTTCAGTTGGTCACACAGTTTTTGCACAGTGAAGTGACAACAATTCACATGGTGGGGCCCTGCGCTCCCACCACCATGTTCCATTCACTATTTATAGTGCACATTCTCAAAATGAAGGGGAAATTAATGGCAAAAAACTCTGTTTAATGCATCTGTTAGGGTTGTTCAACAGCGACAAAAGCAAGGAAATTTGGTGTTAGGATTGCCACCCCTTGCACCCAATGCCCACCCCGCCACACCAACAGGCATCAGCATGTGCATAGGGGTCATCAGCCCTAACTCTCACCCCATTCCATGTGTAAATAAGCTGAAGTGGTGCAGTATAGGAGAATGGGGAATATGTTAGGACTGATGACCCCAACGCACACCCCGATGCTTGTTGTTGGGGTGGGGTGGCAACCCTAACACTGAATTTCCTTACTTTTGTCACTGTCAAACAACCCTAACTAATGCATTAAATGGATTTTTTTGCCATGAATTTCTCTTTCTTTTTGAGAATGTGCACCATAAATAGTGAATGGAATGCGGTGGTGGGAGCGCAGGGCCCATCAGCCTCATGCTCCCACCATGTCAGTTTTGTCATTTTGCTGCATAAAAACTGTATGACCAACTGAGTTTTTGCCATGAATATATATACATATACACAGATATATATGTATCTCTATATAATGTATACACCCGCAGAGTATATATTATTACTGCAAAAAACTATGTTAATGCATCAGTTAGGGTTTTAATAACTCATTTGCTGCTGGTGGCCATTTTGGGTCAGATCCAGTAACGGATAGTTCTGACGCCATATGGCATCTATGGAAACAAAGAAGTTAAAGAGTCAAAAGTTGATAAATTCAGTGTTAGGGTTACCAACCCTACCACCCCACCTCCACCCTCCCACCACACACCAACATGCATCTAGGTGTCCTTTGGCATTGTCGGCTATAGCTTTCACCCCATTCCATGTGTAAACAAGCTGATATGGTACAGTATAGGAGGATGTGGTGAGAGTTAGGTCCAACAATAGCAAGGCACACCATAATGCCTATTGGTGTGGAGGGGTTGGGTGGGGTGGTAGGTTGGTAACCCTAACATTGAATTTCCCAACTTTGATGCCTTAATAAAGTGCAGCTATAATTAGGGCTGCTTGGCCACTTTTATGTTAAACCCAGACTTTGCACTTTAATATCTCTTCAACCATACTGCAGATTTGCAAAAATTTTGCATGCACAATGTAGCACCATAGATCTCTGGATCCAGCATGTTGTGTTACAGTCGAATGTGCAGTTGCAGAGCTGCACTGCACTAAAAACATAAAAACTGGATTTCTGCACATTTCTTTGCTCGGGCTGCAGACCAAATGGTTTGTCCGTCTGGTCTGAAATCTTCAGGAAGATGCAGTCTAGGTCACTAATGTGCCTTTTAAGATTTGTTAAAAAATATTAATCCATTCAAAAGTTATTCAATTAGAATTTTCCCATTATAGTCAATGGGAAAAACATATAGCTCTCAAAGCTGCCACTACATTTTATGGTCACAAGTGGTCTCTTTAGTGTCTTGCAGCTGTCATCTTGTTTTCAGTTAGCAATGGAAAATAACCACAGCAGTTTGAATTTTACTTCTCCTAGGTAAACACTGACAGTTGTGTTTACCTCATTGGAGCATGAGGAACACTATGCAGCCATTATTTTTCTGATCCCCACAGAAATGACTTTTCTAAGATTGGACACCAGGAAGTGTCACAAATTGTGACAGAACGGATGCAACACTTTCATAAATTGTGACACCGTCATGCCCATTCTTTCAGTAATTTTTGTGAAAGTGTCACAATTTTTGACACTAGTGTAACAAAAATCACCATTATTTTGCCACTCCACTGCACCTAAACAGGTTGGGCTGTGGGCTGAATTTACATGGTGGCAAGCCCTGGCCCCACAGATATGTCTTCTTGTGGTTTGGTCAAAAAATGTACAACAGTTCCAAAATTACGGCACTCTGAATTTGAGAAATTTCCCATAGGATAACATTGCCCGTGGCAAGATATGCATTTTTTGCTTTTAGACGGACTAAGCCTGTGCAGAGGTTTCCAAGTCATAATTACAACTGCAGTGGAATTTTTTCATAGTTGTTACAGTAACTGAGATATTGCCAAATTAGTATTACAAGGGTTCCTTAACAATTCTATAGGGCTGCTGTATGGCTCTGTACTTATGCGTAAAATGCAAAAATGGGCAGTGTGAAGGAAGTGCAGGGTCTGGAGGGCCCACGCTCCCACAAACACATATCAGTTACATTACACTTTCTCAAAAAGAAGGTAAATTCATTGCAAAAAACTGCATTAATACATCAGTTAGGGTTGAAGGCATAGCAACAAAAGTTTGGAAATTCAATGTTAGGGTCACAAACCCTACCACCCCACTCTACACACACCAACAAACATCGGTGTGTGCCATGGGGTCATCAGGCCCAACTCTCATACCATTCTCCAATACTGCAGCATGTCAGCTTGTTTACACATGGAATGGTGTGAGAGTTAGGACTGATGACTGCATGGCACACCCCAACGTCTATTGGTATGTGTGGAGGTTGGAGGAGTGGGGTGGTAGCAGTGGTAACCCTAACATCAAATTTCCAAACTTTTGCTGCTGTATATCAACCCTAACTGATGCATAGATGTTGCTTTTTTTGTAATATATATATATATATATATAGATATATAGATATAGATATAGCCCATGGAATGCTGTGCACCCAAAGCAAAGTATCCATTTTGTGACTACAGGTTGGCACCTGTGCCCTGGTTAGCAATAGGCACTCTTGCAAATAATGAACAGATTAGTTATCAAATATTAGATTAAGCAGATCATTTATTGAAATTCAGAATCCCTTTCTAAACTGAAAACAACTTCCTAGTCTACCTGTAAGATACCAGATTCACAGTTTTCTCTGATCATTGTAGCTATATTGACATAATTAGAAAATGTGTGTTTTATTGTTATTTGTAATCTTAGATGATTTGTTATCTTATCTGGAATGTAACATGCTTTCACATTTTTAATGAAATGTTTATTGAATGAAAGTAGGGTTATGCATCATGGATCCATCTTACCAGTTCAACAAATTCATTGTTGAACAACATTACAACAATGACTTTATGCCAACTGCAATTGCAGTCAGCATAAAGCCACTACATGAAGACTTTGTTATGCCCCCCGAACCCTCCACCAAGCGAGAGGCTGTGCCCTCCATAACCCCGTAAATTAAATAATCAACTACAAGTCAGAGTTGATTCAGGAAGGGGGTGCAAGACCCCCAGAAAGCCGTGCCGGGCATCCACGCTGTCATTACAGCAACCTGTCGCTGTAATGTCGGTCACAGTAAAATTGTTAAAAAGGCATCAGGATACAATGAAGCATGAGGATAAACCTCCCTTCCCCTGTTGCACTATCATAGTCAAATGATATAGTCCAGCCATGTGGGTGCTAATGCAGATTTCAAGAAAACCCACATGAATAAGGCACTTCCTTCAACAATGTGACATTCAAAGTCAACAATAGTCTTAAGTAAAAGTAGAGATCCCATGCTTTCCAATGTGAACACATTTTTTTTCCTGCTAAGAGATTCAAGAAAATAATATTAAATGCAAGGTTTATATGTACTGTAGCTGTTTACTCACTGAAGTAGTCTGATAAAATATAAAGCTAGAAAAAGGGAGTGGTGTGGTTCTCATTTATGGAAAACCACCAATATCTTCAGAAGATAACTATATCATTCTTGGTTCAGGAGACTTTGCTCTATTATTGCATAGGTATTGCAAGTGTTTCAAATATCCCAAACTGTTTTAAATATGTTGATGCATTTTAACCCTTGATGAGTTGCAGAATGATGTATTTGTCCAGAATCCTAATATGTTCTAATTTGGTCAGCAGCCCAGGGGTTAAATGTGCTCAAGTTTAATATAAGGACAGGCACTGACTGAGACTCATGGCTGAGGGGAGGTAAGATGGACAAAACATTGATATATTTAAAACAGTTTGGCAAATATATTTGCAGTTCTGGAGGCTGATATCACCACACACTATGGGCCCTGTGCATGAATGGGTGGGTTATATGCAACAGAGGTGCATAACACAGTGGTGCAGCTCCGCCCTGAGGACAGGTGTGCACCTGCTGTTATTCACTAATGGCCACCACCTGTCTGTGGTGCCACCCCCAGTGCACAGAACCATGGAGGACAGCCACAGACGGGTCGCTGGACAAGCTGGGCATCCAATCAGATGCCCGGCATGGGTCCCACAGTGGATCCCTTGAGCAATGTCATGGGTCCAGGTGCATTAATGCCTACTGCCAGCACCCAGACCTGCATGGCATGTCCCCATCACCCTGAAGATCCTTGCACCTACCACTCAGCAGGGCACCCTCCTGGTGCACAGGTGGACCCTGGTGGAGTAACCCTGTCATTGGCCTGCAGGCTGCCCCCAGCACCACAGTGCCAGTACCTCTACAGTAACAACCCCTGACCCCGATCCACATCTGAGCCCCTGAGCACCACTTTGGGCAGTTCAACTCCCACAAACACACACAAACAGAGGCTCCAAACCCGGTGTATGTTGTCCACCCCAGTACCTCCACCCCACATTGGTGGCCAATGTACCCCCACCCACTGCACCATTAATGACCCCTGCCTTGTCACCTCCTGCCAGTGTCATGGCCAAGACCAAACAGTGGTGCAGCCCACCCCACACTCCATGGCCACTGGCCATCCAAGTACTGCTGTGAGCACAATGCCTATAAAAAAGCAGAGCACTCCTGGCAGCACTTGGATGGTTAGTGGGCATGGAGGTATGGGTGGGCTGTGCTGCTGACTGGTCCTGGCCATAGCACTGGTGAGAGGGTATGGGCGAAGGGGGGGTCATCTGTGCTGCAGTGGGTGAGAGGTACACTGGCCATCAATGTGGGGGCAGGGGTGGTACTGCTGGATCTTCAGCACAGGACAGTACCTGGAGGCAGACATGGGGCAACTCGGGGCAACAGACATGCTGAACAGGGCAGTTGCTCCATTGGGGAAGCCATACTGCATTGACCGGTGGGTGCCACCTTGTGTTGGGGTGGGGGACACTGGACCATACAGGGTGGGATACAATGTGTTGGTGGAGGAGGGCATTGCCTGCTCACAGACTGGGTGGCTGGGCACACCACCTGGGTGCAGCTCCATGATGGTGGCACCATGTGCTATGATGTGCAGGCACTCACCTGATCATCTATCCCAGTCCTTCCCATCTGACTAGTGTGCTGGGATGGCATGGAGGGATGTTTCATGGTCCCACTGCATCCAGCAGGTGGTTTCTGTGGTGACATGCAGTGGGTTACAGCAGGGTCCCTGCTGCCATAACCTGCTCCACACTATGCCCCCCTGCAGATTGCACTATATGCTTTTGAGATTGGTGCATAGTGACAGCTCATCCCCTGCATGCCACCACCAACCCCCAGTGCATTGCTGTCTGGGCTGCCAGTGGATCGGGCACACAACTGTCTTGCGCCCTGTCATGAATGCTGCATGGGGTGTGGGACCACGCTCTGTGGCATTCATACATATCGATACTAATGCACCCAGTTTACGTGGCACATTGGCATCATGCAAAGGGTCCATTATGTAGAATCTATGAGCGTAAATCAATTATTCAAATTAAGATTGCCAATTAAAGGTCAAGTCAGGTTGTCCCTGGCCCCTCCCAGATATCAAGGTAGGAAGCCAAGGGCTGTAGGGGGAAGGGGAGGGGAGGAGCCAGTGACACCACAAGGAGGAGCAGGGACAAGGGCAAGCATCATATGACAAGGAGCACAGGGGCCTGGGGATTGGCCAGGGGGAGGGGCCACCAGAGGTCCTGATTGGGGTCCTAATGGGCTATTTAAAGGCAGATCCCAGGCAGCTAGCCCTCTTTTGCTGGGATGTTTTTACAGTTTCAGCACATTCATTGATGAACAAGGTGAGGCACAATCTGTTTAACTATGCCGCTACTGGCCATATGGTAGTAGCATGGCTAGGTCCAGTGGAAATTGTGTGGTTTTAAAAGGTCCAGCCATGCAGATTCTAGATTGGTTTTAAGAAGTATGCTAGCAACTGCTGTTGCTTTGTTGCTTTAAGGAAGTGTTTTTCAGTATTTGTGTGAGAAAGAATGTAGCAACAGCTGTCCTTTTGTTGCTTAAGCCAGCCAGAGGCAAGAGCGTGGGCTGGCTGCAGGCTGTAGAGGCCAGTTTTAATACAGAATGGAATTTTTATGCTTTAAGGTATTTAGTTCTAAGATCTGTTAAAAAAAAGAGATACACTGGAAGATTAGCCACTGCTTGCTAGCTGCTGTAACAAAAAAAAAGGTGATTTAAGAATTTATGGTTTGCTAAAATATGTTAAAGCAGACATTGCAGACAGACAAATTACAGGCTGGTTTGGGAGAGGCTTTTGTCTTAGCCTGCTGGCCGCATGGAATTTTAAGGCCTAGTACTCTGGTTCAGGCAGCCAGCAGAGTCCTTTTGTAAGGTTTTGTCTTGCCTGGTGGAGACTAGAAAGGAAATTATTTAAAAGGATTAATAAAGATAAAATAGGGAATATAGGCTTTGGGGCCTGCTGATCACATGGCATGCCACACCCAGTAAAGTATGTATGGCATTTGACTGGTTTTAAGAATTGGGTTTAACAAGAATAATGTTTATTTTCAGCATTTTAAAAGATGCACAATAACAGGCATTAAAAAGATAACATTTTAGGGTATTTAGGAGGAGCAGTTAGGGGCTGGGGAAGCATATTCAAGCTTGTGACTTAGTTGGTTACTGCTGGTTGAAAAATGGAGTCTTCCTTTTTCACAGAGTTTGGGAAGATGTTCTTAGTATGCTGGATGCTAGCATTTTAAATGGAATGGCATTTTAGTAGCATTTATGCTTTAAAAAGGAGCTCATGCTAGGCATTTGCTTGGCATTTTGCATTGAAGCTGAGCAGTGGGATTGTTTGTAGAGGTTGATACTGTTTGAGGACAGGACTTTAGTGTGGTAATGCTAGTGTGTGGACAGTCGGTGAAGCATGTCTCGCCCGGTTTTTGTTTTGAATGCAGCCACAAGATTTAGTTTGAAATTTGTAGTGGCTCCCTCTTGTTATTTCTCTACCTGCCTGTGGTTCCACTGGAAGATGGGCAGGTGAGGTGATGGGGCCATGGACCTCTTTCATGCCTGCCAGGAGATAGCTTTAGTACCAGTTTCAATTGGGCCAGTGCAAGCGTAGAAGTCCTAGTATCTAGGGGGGCTTCAGGTCAAATCTGTGTCACACGCAGGTAGTTTGAGAGCTCTGGTCCCCTGGGCTGTGGTTTTAGGCACTGGTCACATAGAAGGCCCTGGGCTGGTGGCCCAGGCTCTGTGTGCCATGGGACAAGCTTTGGGTGGGGCTGATCATTGGTTGCAGACAACCTCCAGCATGGGGCAAGCCGGCTACAGCTGGAGGCATAGCACCTGGGGAGTAGTGGACAGTCCCCAGTGTGAGGCAAGCCTGGCTGCAGCCGGAGGCATAACACTGGGGTGAGCCAGCAGAGAGGACCGGTAGGACCGTGCTTACATGTTCTCTTATTTCCACTCATAGTAATTTTACAAAGATGGCACCAAGAAAAAACATAACCAGCAAGAGGATGATGGAGGAGGCTGATAATCTGATGGGACAGATGTCAGAGTTCATGGCAGTGGCAAAATGGAAAGAGGAGGAGTAGGTGCAGTGGAAATGGAAGGAGCGGGATGAATGGGCGGGGAAAGGGCAACCAGCCAAGAAGCCCCCAGATGCGAGAGTTAACCTCTTGCCAGTGTCAGTTCCACCACCAGAGCTGGAACATATAATGGAAGCCGGATGGGGTAAGGATGTGGTAGATATTACAAAGATGGTAACCTCAAGGAGTACTTGGAGGGGCTGCTGGGGGACATGGGGTTGCAGGGATAGACAAAATGGAAAAAGCACTCCAGGTAGTACTAGGAAAGAAAGGGAGTTGGGGGATGGGTGCAGAAGGGGTCCAGAAATATGAGGACCCACAGGACTCACATTGCGTGACCATGTGTCAGCCTCACTGAAGGGCAGATATGGAAAGGGGTTTGTGAACATGTTTGGATTGGTGGACGAGGATACGCCAAGAAGCATGAGCAGAAGGAGTCAGTGGAAAGTCTGAGATGGCCATGGCACTCACCATCATGGGCCAAGGCAGAGGAGACAAAATGGAAGGGAAAACCTTTGATAATTGGCAAATAGGGTTCATGGTATATAGTGCCATAGTCCTGGAAAGAGGTTGAACTGGCCATCCCACTACTGACCTACATGGCGACCATCAGGGATGCATACAAGACCAAGTTGGGTTTGGATGGCTCAAATATAATGACCCCTTCCGAAGACTCATGGCAGCAAGGGAGACTTGAGGTGGGACGTACCCATTTGAGTTGTGGGTGAAGACCATGTCCATGTCAGGCCAGGGGACTCCAACTGGGGGCACACCAGGAGGTGGACCACACTGGCCACATGTGCAAAAACTTGCTGGGGGTTCAACAAAGCATCTTGTAACTGGGCACACTGTAAATTCAAGCACATTTTCTCCAGATGTGGGGGCGTACACCCGTTGACAACCTGTAGGCAAGGGGGGAGAGGGGAGGACAGGGGAGTGGCCATTAACAGGACCTCCCCTTTTTTGAGGGAGCAAGGGGTGGCTCCAACAGAGGTGAGGGTGATAAGGGAGGCCTCGGGGTCACTATGGTTATTAGACAGGAGCAGAAAAGGGGGAGGTAGGGGTACTCTCTGGCCCGCACTCCCATTGTACGGGAGGTGGTGGAGGCATGGACTCAGGAGTACCCAGACAGGAAGGTGGGCAAGAGACTCTGAATGGGTTTTAGGGAAGGTTTCCCACTGGGTTTCCACAGGCTGTGAAGAGGGATGAGGACCAAGAACCTGGGCTCGGTGAGAGGAAAGGAAGGGGTGGTTAGAGAAAAGATAAGGAAAAAGATTAGGGCAGGGCAGGTGGAGGGGTCACTGGCAGTGCCACCATGCCCCAGATTTTGGATATCCCTCTTGAAGTGGCCCCGAAGAAGCAGGCTGGTGAATACAGGCTGATTCACAATTTGTCATATCCAGAAAGGCAATCGGTGAATGACAGCATTCCAGACTACCTGAGAACTGTATACTATGCTTCGTTAAATCAAGCAGTAGATCTGGTCATGGCAATAAAGGTGGCCTGGTTTGCAAAAGCAGACACAGAGTCCACTTTTTGGCTGCTACCAGTCAGCCCGGCTGACTGGGACTGGCTGGGGTTCCAGTTCGAATGGGAAATATACATTGAAAAGGCCATGCCCATGGGTTGCTTGGTGGCCTGTTCGACATTTGAGGCTTTCAGTTCATCTGTCAAGTGGGTGTTAGGGGAGAAATACTGCCACAAGAGGGTAGTGCACTACCTGGATGATTTTTTGATCATCGGGGGGGAAGACGCACAGAGATGCAGGGCATGTTGGGGGGCTTCACAGCGATGTGCAAGCGGATTGGTATCCCGCTGGCACAAAGGAAGACTGAAGGTCCGGCATGTAAGCTGGAGTTCCTGGGGATCAAGGTGGACATGGAGCAAGGTTGTTTCTGGCTACCAGGGGACAAAGTGGCCAGGGTACTGGAGCTACTGGCACAAGTAATAGGGAGGTGGAGGGTGCTGCTGGTACAAGTACAGCAGCTGCTGGGACACATAATTTTGCATGCAGGGCAATCATCCTGGGGAACGCATTTATGAGAAGGCTAGGGAGGGTGACTGGAAAGGCAAAGAAGCCGCACCACTAGGTAGACATCTCAAAGGGAGTACAAGAGGATCTCAAGGTTTGGGAGGAATTCCTAGACCAGTATAATGCGATAACATTCTGACCGACAGAATGGCAGCACAACATGGACCTAGAGCTATACACTGAAGCCTCAGGGGTGCTTTGGATGAGAGCATATTTTAAGAGATAATGGATGGAGGAGGCCTGGCCAAGCCAATGGGGGGTGGAAGGCCTGTTGAGAGACATCACATTTTTGGAAATATTCCCGATTTGGGTGCCCATGGAGTTGTGGGAAGAGGAGATGAGGGGAAAATGCATCATACTATGGTGCGACAATAAAGGGGTGGTGGAGGTCATCAACAGGCAGGGTGGGAACATGGAGACAGTAGGCCGAGTAATGAGGAGGTTGGTACTGCTGGGGCTGAAGCTGATTGTGTTGTTCAAAGCACAGCATATATCAGGGATCAAGAACAAGTTGGCTGACAGTCTTTCCTGCTTACAGCTCGACAAGTTCCAGAGTCTGGCACCACAAGCAGCAACACACAAGACCAGGGTCCCAGACTGGAAGTGGGTAATTGGAGGTCCACTGCAAGGGCACTGTACCAGGGCTTCTGGGCAACCAGGACCCTGAAGGCATATGAAGGGGGTTGGGCCAGCTTCCAGGAGTTAAGAGCTAGACAGGGGTGAGACAGGACAAAACCAGTCCAGGACGAGGCAGATCGAGAGGTCTGTGGTAGACAAATGGAGTCAGGGATGGTGCATGCCATGATAGCGGTTCAGTTAGCAGGAGTGAGCTGGACATGTCTGGACAGAGGGTGGCCAGATGCCATGGTGTGTGGGATGGTCAAGAGGACACTCGCCAGATAGGCGGAAGGGACAGGGGAGCAGGAAGGATGGCAGGCACCTGATTGGGGCCAACTGCTGACAAAGTGTTGGGGTCACATGGGTGTGTGCAGCTCAGCCCAGGGGCCTGCCTCTTCAGGGCAGTCTTCATGTAATGGCAGCTAGGGCATTTATGGTGGGGAGGTGGTGGCCCCGGAGAAAGGGTGCCCAAACTCTTATTACAACATGAAAGGTTACTGGTCAAGGGGGACACCATCTCCATCAGTTTGGCCAGATCAAAAATGGACCAGATGGGGTGGGTGGCCACAGTAACCCTGCACAGGAAGCCCTGGGAGCCACATTGCATGGTGGCTGCATGGGATTAGTATAAGAACCACAGGGACAGTGCTGGAAGGGCATGTTTCCAGCATGGGGACAGAACATCAGTCATGGCATTCCAGGTTGGGGCAGTAATGAGGAAGGCACTGGCCTTTATAGGGGAAAAGCTGGGAAAATTCACCCCACACACTTTTAGGATTGATGCAGCCTCGGAGGTGGCAGAAAAGGAGGACACAGTGGAGGAACTGAAAGGAATCAGCCACTGGAGGTCAGGCAGTTACAAACGGAATGTCAGGGTGCTAACAAATGATGACTCATGCTATTTTCTTTGTTCCTATGGCAGGTACCAGATGGAAGGTGTGGATCATGGGGCATTCATTTGTGTAATGGGCAGAATGGTTTGCAGTCACCATGGGCAGGGGACCCAACTGCACCCAGAGTCACATTGCACCAGAGTACAATGGAAGGCATAAGGGGTATGAAATGGGCCCAGTTGTTGCCTCTCCTGCAGGAATTAAAGGGACAATGGGGCAGGCCAGAGTGCATAGTGGTACATCTGGATGGCAATCACCTGGGAGGGATATTCTGGGGAGATAGGGCAACAAATGTTGGGGATTTTGAAACCATTCAAGGGTGGTGGCCAGGTGTGACCATCAGCTGCTCCGGATCAGAGTCCAGGAGGGTATGGAGGGAGCCAAGGATGTCAAGCTTATAGAAAAGGTCAGGAAGTGGCGCAACAGAAGGGTGGTGAGAGCAGTCATAGAGATGGGGGTGTCATATCCAGTACAGGGACATAATGTATGAGCAGGCAGTGATCTACAGATTGGACAGGGTGTATCTGACCGATTCGAGATGTGTCTATTCCTAAGGCTGATTAGTGAGCTAGTGGGAGGATAGCCCAAAAAGGCCTGATGTTTTAACCCTCAAGGGAGGTCCTGCCATCCCAGCGCAAGCAGAAGGTGAGGCAGTGGAAGAAATAAAAGTGGGAGGGGAGCTAGAGGTGGGGTTGGGGGTAGGACCATGGGCTGGGGGCAAGTAGCCTAGGTGTGGGTTAAAAGGGGGAGGAGGAATAGGTCTGGATACCAGATACAAAGTGTCTGGGCCTGGAAGGGGAGGCCTGGGTTCAATAGGGAACTGATCTGGTTCTGGTGATGGAGGAGGGGGCCAGATTTAGTGTCCTGACCGAGAAGAACAGAAGGAAGAGAAAAACCAGGAGGAAGATAAGGCCAGAAGGAGAAGAATGTTGAAGACTAAATTATGTTATGGTAAATGTATCTGATTAGACATGACAATTGAACTGTAGATAGATCGGTTATGCCAGTAGAACTAATAAATATGTTTGCCAGCGAGCATCCAAAGCTTTCAAATGGTGCAGTTGTGGTTCATTTCTGGGGGAAGG
The DNA here is from genome assembly GCA_016271365.2 of Neoceratodus forsteri. Classification (NCBI taxonomy): domain Eukaryota; kingdom Metazoa; phylum Chordata; order Ceratodontiformes; family Ceratodontidae; genus Neoceratodus; species Neoceratodus forsteri. The sequence goes on from CM028137.1 coordinate 51,796,449, forward strand.
GGGGTTCAAGGGACAATATTGGGGCTACTCCCTTTCCAGTGGTGTATAAAATGAATTTAAAGCATAATGTATTATAAATATTTTATCTTCTAAATTTGTGAGATAAAAAAAATTGACAGCAACACTGATATGCTTTAAAATAAATAACATGTTTAAAAAACTACAGCATTGCTTTGGAGGATGACCTTTTACATGCTGTTAGTTCTGGCCTTTGCACTGTTGGAAACTTGAGATTATTCACTTTCCAACACTGTCTAGTATAAACTTGAAACATATCTGGTTACAGTACTGTTTGTTGTCCGTCAAAGCTGAATAAGCACTGTCAAAGAGTTTTAACTAGTTGCTATAATTAAAACACATATTTGTCTTTGGGAAGGGGGTCAGTCATAGAAAACCATAACCAGACTTGACTAGCAAAAAAGCATCTTGGAAGGGCAGAACACCCAAAGCGCTGAAGCTTTTTGCTGCTCAAGTCTGGTTATGTTTTTATATGGGTAGCTTTTACTATGTGAGTAAATAAACTTTTTGCACTGCTGAATTTCATCCCTCTGTACAGCTGTCCTGTTTTGCCTCTGCATACTTTGCTTTCTACTCTGCTGCAAGGGAATTTCCTTTTTTTGTGTGATATTGGCATTTGTTTTTTTGCATTGCCTTCATAGAGCCTGACAGGAAATGGTCATATTGATCTGAAGGCAAAAAAGTTAGCTAAAAGAAATACGCTCCTAGCTCTAAAAAGTCAGGTCAAGCTCTAAGAAGGTAATATAACATAAAGGACACAGTAATGAGCTGTGAATGAGCTTAGTACATCTAGCACATCTGGGTTTGATTCTCATAACCTTTACGTGCCTACTGTGTGACTCTGAGCAAGACACTAAACAAATCTAGTGCTCCAGGTTGCTTCTGGAAACAAGCATATGTGCCTAGTGGGCCATATACAGTTACCAAATAATTTAAAAAATATTAGCCTTCTTCAAAGAATTAATTTTTATAAAAGGCTTACATTGCTTCTGTTAGTGCTAGGAACTTAATTTCTCTTTAAATAAGAGTCAGTTTGATATGACTTAAAATTTAGACATGTTTAAACACATCAATGTTGCTGTAAACACATTAAAATACATCATTTATTATGTTTTAAAAGTTTTATGAAAAATTTTTTAAACATTTTCTGATGTGTGGTACATACTGCATACAGAGAAAATAAATAAGATTGGTGGTGCTTGTGAATGAAAATACTGATATACTAAGGCAGAATAGAAGCTAAAGGTAGTGCCCATCATGCTTCATTTAGTTGCAGTAAGTAATTGTACCACTGCTTATAAAGTAATGATCTAATTTCTTTTGCATTCAGTTTTTTTGCTACTAATGATTATATCAAAAGGTAAGAAATTTCATGGATTAATGATGCATTGTGTAAAACAAATCCTGTTTATTGTTTGAATGTGTTGTACTGATAGTTGTAGTTGATGTCCTTGTGTATTTTAATTTACTTGTTTGAACTCTAAATTAAGTTCTGTTATAACATGGGGTTAGTGAGAAACAGCATGTGATTGGCTAAATGATGCCATGAGAGTGTGCATTAATGCATAATATTTCTATAAGCGATGTGAGAAGGTTAGGGATATATCAGTGAACCTACCGGATGTCTGCTGTGTCGTCTGACAGACAGAACATCCAAGCAGCCATTGTTCCCAATGTGCCTAAGCAGGCTGGAAATCGTGTGTCAAGTAGTGAGGGAATGAACCTGTAAAGCCATAAAATATAAGGCTGTGCTTTGTAGTACAGAGGTACAGAGAAATTATTGCATGTCATTGCACAGTAAATGAAATGGAAAGGAGCGGTATTGCAATAGCAAAGTACAGAACTGTATCATCGAACAGACTGTTACTGAATAGTAAGCAAGCACCCATATCTTGAAGGGAGTCAGAGTATGTGAAATGTTACTTGTTATTGTGCTATGATATTGAACATGTGTCTCACAGAACCCTTATTTGCAAGAGGTAGTTCATATCAACATTGTTTTGGTGTTAAAAATATTAAATAGTGTTGCATTTTGCAAAGTATGAATGACTCATGTCTCCTTCATCACGTCATAAAAGTAGGAAGTGATTGTACTGTGTCTAAAACTTATCTTGTGAACGACTGGAGGAGTGGTAGGTTTTTGTTTTTAGGAAATCCTGATGACAGTGTACATAAATGTTTTCTACCCTACACTGCAAAATTTCAAATTTCCAGTTAACATATTATACAAGCACAGTTTTGAAATAGCAGACCACCAGTACCTGAACTATGTAAATAATCATAGGCAGTCTTCTTTTGTGTTTTCAGAAATGTAAGCAAGATAGTGTTGAGTGATTAGTCACGGCTGTTAGGAAGAAGCCCTTATTACACTCATAGCCTTTCTGTTGTTGCAGTGTGTGTTATATGTTACCGTGTCTGTTTGGTCCTTTGAGTTTGTTGTTGTTGCAATAGACCATTGTCACAAAATGCAATCTATTAATTAACCAGTTTGAGGTCTAATATATCAAGTTGTTGTTTATATTTTCCTGCATTTTTTGAGTTATTGCCCAGTGTGGTACAAAGTCAAAGGCTGTAGAAAAATCAATATAAATGATGTCACACAACTGTCCTTTGTCAATGGTACCACTTTATTTTTTCATAAAAACACAGCATGTTAGTAACCAGGGATTTAACTGGCGTAAAACCATATTGATCTAAGTTCTTATTGGTGTTAATGCTGACTATATTTTAATAATACTCTCAAGGATTTTTTTTCCTGGGATACATGTTAATTAATAGGTCTGTCATTATTTTGGTCTTCTGTATTTCAATTTCTGAAGATTGCAGTGACATTTGCTCTCATCCAGTTCTCTGTGATCATGCTTGTATTAAAAAAAAGCCTCATAAATAATTTTTAATGGGGTAATTATACTAGTTGATATGATCTTGAGTATTTTACCTGTGATACCAACAGGGCTGGCAGCTGAGTCAGGTCTCAACTGTTTTATACATTCCTTGATTTGTTCTTCAGAGAAAGATATATATATATATATATATATATATATATATATATATATATATATATATGTGGGGTGTAGGAAACATCAACCAGGGTTATAATTGTAGCATGTGGAGCATATACCTTGTAAAAGTAATGAATGAATTAGCTATTTGCAAAGGATCTGTAAGCATACAGTTTTATCAAAATCAAGCAATTGTTTGTCTGGGATTTCTGATTGAGATAATGTATCTGTAGAAGACTGGTTTTATTTGAATTTTTTGCCAGCCATAATTCATTTATTTTTTTACTTTCTTATTACATTTTTGGATTTCATTAGCAATACTTTGTAAAAGAAATGTATTCCATATATATATATATATATATATATATATATATATATATATATATATATTTGAAATATATATATACAGTATATATATATTAGAGGCAAAAAACTCTGTTTAATGTGTTAGTTAGGGTTGTTCCACAGTGACAAAAGTGAGGAAATTCGCTGTTAGGGTTGAAAACCCTAACTCCGAATTCACCCCCCCCAGCACCACACACACACACACAGACACACACACACACACATGCAAGTATGGGGGAAGACCAAGTCAACACAACCAATGACAGACATCCAGCAGCAGGTGACAGAAATAACAAACAATTGCCTAAATGTACTACGAGACATCCCCACCCACCTGACCAGGTACTGCATGCTCAGTGGAGATCAACAGCAAAACTGAGGCCATGTACACCAAACATACACATCCCTGATTGCAGCTGCACACAACATACCACACTTAGTAGCTGCATGGCCTTATCTACCAATGCCCCACACCAGACCACACCACATGTGGTGGGCCACCTGAGCAATAGAGTTCAGCAAAACCAAGGAGTTGTACAGGTATAATATCTCTGATTATAACAAGGGTTTGAGAAATGCAGCTTTCTAATTGACTGTAAACATTGTAACAGCCTTATGTTTAGTTTTTATTAACATACATGTAGAGCCTAACCATATGATGAACATGGTTTAATGTTGTTTAAAAAACAGTTTTATTATGATAGCAATAAGCCACTCCCAGGTATTATGTTATGGTCAGTTTATCACTGTCTAGCGACATGTGGCACTCGGTTATGCCTCATTCAACATTAAACCCCTACAGGGTGATTAACAGACCATTTAACATAACTGTTGGTCATGCCTTATTGCTTAATTGTCTTTATGAGTAGATACTCTTCCTCTGCTAGGCACTGCAGCAGCTTTGCAATACAGTGTCCCACCCAGTTGCACCATACACTGTCTAGTTACTGGAGAATGGCTGTGAATATGAACTCATGAAGATGAACAGTGTAACTTGATCATTACAGTCATCAAAACCTTAGTGTGATTATAAGTGACAGAGTCAGTGATAGAGAATAACCCCTGCTGTCCTAGTACACTTACCCCATTGTGAGTTAAATCAATACTAAAAGACATTTTGTTTATATCTACACCATACCTACTTGATTCCTGTTGTACCACAATTAACATAGTTATCACTTTGATAGCATCAGTGACAGAAGTGTGGCAAACCCAAACACTAGGCATACAGCCTGAGTATGAAACAACTGTTAAAAAAAATTACACTGTGTCCATAAGTGGCATAGATCATTCATTGCAACAATAGTAAATGTATTACTATTTGAATAAGTTAGTCATCACAGATGCAATGAGATTGTCTTTATCAGGTACAACATACTCAGTAAGTGCCTACAGGAAAATATATCCTATATACATCTCTGATACAGGTATGTCATTGTTGGCTCAGTAGTGCTATAATATTTAGAAGTTGCTTGGCCTGATCCGTGCAATTACATTGTTTCTTACAAAGAATACTTACTGCAACTTTAGTATTGAAACACACTGAAGGTCTATGTATGTACATCAGCAGTACACCTTCATCAGTAAGAATGCATCTGATACTGGCAGTACGAATTTCACAGCGTTGAACAGGCAATGCTTTTCCATACGTTTACATCAGCCTCTCTATCTTGAGTAAACCGTTGCAGTAAATGTACTACTATGTAAATCACCTACTAAATGTAACAATACTTTTATCTTGAGCATGCTAGTGTCTTGTAGTTAATTTATGTACTTCTCTTAAATAATGTATACTCACTAGTGTTAAAACCTTTCTACAACTGTCATCATGCACCTTCAGCATTTATATTGACTAACGGCACAGTACCAGTTGTGGTGTGGTGTGGGGCATCGGTAGGTAAGGCCATGCAACTACTAAGTGTGGTACATTGTGTGCAACTGCAATCAGGGATGTGTACATTTGGTGTACATGGCCTCAGTTTTGCTGTTGATCTCCACTGAGTATGCAGTACCTGGTCAGGTGGGTGGGGATGTCTCGTAGTTCATTTAGACAATTGTTTGTTATTTCTGTCACCTGCTGCTGGATGTCTGTCATTGGTTGTGTTGACTTGGTCTTCCCCCATACTTGCATGTGTGTGTGTGTGTGTCTGTGTGTGTGTGTGTGGTGCTGGGGGGGGTTCGGAGTTAGGGTTTTCAACCCTAACAGCGAATTTCCTCACTTTTGTCACTGTGGAACAACCCTAACTAATGCATTAAACAGAGTTTTTTGCCTCTAATTTCCCTTCTTTTTGAGAATGATAATGAGAAATAGTGAATGTAATGCGGTGGCTCCCGCCACATGATATCTTGTGGCATAGTAACAAGAAGAGCAATGCAAACAGAAGCGCTAACAGTGGCGAACATGGTAATGCAAGTGCAAATGACAACAGAAAGGGCAATGCACATGGTGGCATAGACAGGAACAGTCTGCCACGTGATGTGTTGTCACATAGTAACATGGTGCCTGCAAATGGAAATGTCAATGGGCATGGTGACGCAAAGTGAAACAGAAAGAGAAACAGTACTGTAGACACAAATGGCAAAAAATAACAGAAACGCAAGCGCAAATGAAAACGCAAAGGATAACGCACATAGGGCCCCGCGGTCTCGGCTCGTAATTCAGCAGCGGGATCGCAGGGCCAAAAGGGCCACAGCCATGCACTCCCACCACATGATGTCTTGTGGCATAGTAACAGGAACAGCAACACAAACAGAAGTGCTAACAGTGGCGCACAAGGTAACGCAAGCGCGAATGAGAACAGAAAGAGTAACGAACACGGTGGCGTAGAAGGGAACTATGTGCCACGTGATGTCTTGTCACATAGTAACATGGTGCCTGCAAATGGAAATGTCAATGGGCATGGTGACGCAAAGAGAAACAGTACGGTAGACACAAATGGCAAAAAATAACAGAAAAGCAAGCACAAATGAAAACGCAAAGGATGACGCACGTGGTGGCGTAGACGTCAACGGTAAGTGAAACGGGCATTGAACTGCAAGCGGAAAGGGCAATGGTAACAGTAATGTAAGCGCACAGGCTGGTTTTCCCCAAAAGCTGAATAGAGAAAGACAGTGAGTACAAAGAATGTATGCATAATAATGGGTATCGGAGCAGAAAATGAGGACTTGGAATACTAAACAAGTTATATCTCAGGAACCTTACGACTTAGAAAAATAATTTAAAAGTCGTATGATTTATGACTGTCCTGGCTAGTTTTGTACTTAGCCTCCACTGACGAAAAGTCCATATCTCGCACGGTTTCCGAGATACGGGCCCTGAAAGGCGCGGTGAATGCCGTAATGTTATCCTATGGGAAAAAAAGAGAAGTTCGGGGCACCATAACTTTGCCTCCCTGTAATATTTTTTCACCAAACTACTGAAAGGCACATCTGTGGGCTGTTGGCTGTCTTCCCTCCAAATTTCAGGAAAAAAGACCAAACCTTTATTTTGCAGCAGGGATCCAAAGGATTTCTGTAATGCGTTGGGAGCCGTAATGTTATCCTATGGGAAAAAACATCAACTTTGGAGTGCCGTAACTTTGCCGCCATGTAATATTTTTTCAATACAACACTGAAAGGGACATCTGTGAGATGTCGGCTCTATTCCCTCCAAATTTCAGCCCAAAACACCCAACAGTTCTTTTGCAGCACAGTGCCAAAGAATCACTGTCACTTTCCCACAGATGGAAAACTACTGTCGCAATTTGAAAACTTTCAAAAAAGTTCGACACTTTCGCGACCACGTAAAGAAATTTATGAAGTACTTTTTTCCAGAAATTTGAAAACATATTTCTGGGGTGTTTACCACAAAATAAAGACATGGCAAGCATCCTCTGGGTCCGACTAGGTGAATACAAAAAGAATTAGGTTGCTAGAGAGTCCCAAATTTAAATGCCAACCATTTTTCTGATCACCAACTGAAAAAAAATGGCAGATTTGCAAAAGTAACAGGCCCATTTGTGAAAGTAAAAATGCATTTGCGACACTGTCGAACTTTTTGTTAACTTTTCCCATTGACTTATAATGGGAAACTGTTTTTTGAATAACTTTTGAACCGTTTAATATTTTTTCACTAAATCTTCAAAAGGCACATCGGGAACCCCAGCCGCATGTTCCCTGAAGATTTTGGGCCGGTCGCGCAAACCATACAACCTGTAGGTGCGACCGTAGAATTCCAGAAAAAGCGTAAACGTGCACACAGATCATGCTTAATAACTCCGCAGCTGTATATCCGACCAGTACGAAACTTGGCAGATCCTAAGGCATATGATTCTTGATCATGTATTCAAAATTTCAGCTAAATCCATGAAACAGTTGCAAAGTTATTAAGGTGCAAATTTTTGGGGTTTAACATAGAAATGGCTCCTCAACCCTAACTATGGTAGCACTACCGTGCTACCATAATGTATATATATGGTATATATACATATATATTATAGTGGCACAGTAGTGCCGCTATAGTTAGGGTTGAGTACCCCATTTAAGGTTAAAGTCTGAAATTTGGCAGCTTAATAACCTTGCCACCATATGCCGGATTTACCTGAAATTTGTGAGGCACAGAGTGGCACTATATATCTCTGGATCTGCCATATTTTGCAACAGTTGGATATATGTTTGTGGAGTCACATTGCACCAAAGAATGTGGTAATTACCCTTTTTTGCGCATTCTTTGCTTGTGCCTACAGGTCACACGGTCTGTGTGACCAGTCCAAAACCTTCAGGGAACATGCAGACGGTGTTCCTGATGTGCCTTTTGAAGATTTCATGAAAAAATACAAAACGGTTCAAAAGTTATTCAAAAAAAAGTTTTCCCATTATAGTCAACAGAAAAAGTTAACAAAAAGTTTGACAGTGACGCAAATACAGTTTTTAGTGTCGCAAATGACCTCTGTAGTGTCGCAAATCCGCCATTTTGTTTTCAGTTGCTGGTCACAGAAATTCTTGGCATTTAAAATTTGGGACCCTCTAGGGACACAATCCTTTTTGTGTTCACCTAGTCGAACCCTGAGGATGCTAGCCATGTTTTTTTTGGGGGGGGTTAAATACCCCAGAAATATGTTTTTAACATTTTTGTAAACTGTAGTGTTGCAAAGTAGTGTCACACATTTGATACTTTCGTGCTATGTTTTGTGAAAGTGTTGCAAATCACGACACTACTTTGTGACACTATAGCCAAAATAACAGGAATTCTTTGCCACCCTGCTGCAAAAGAACAGTTTAGTCTTTTATGATGAAATGTGGAGGGAAAAAAGCCAACACCCCACAGATGTGTCTTTTGGTGATTTGGTGACAAAATCTTAGAGGGCTGCAAAGTTACGGCACTCCGAAGTTGACTATTTTCCCATAGGCTAATATTACAGCGTATGCTGCACCTTTCGGGGGCCATATCTCAGAAATACTTCAAGATATGGACTTTTTGTCAGAAAAATCCTTAGCCCTCAGGGGCTAAATGTAAAACTAGCCAGGAAAGTGATAAATAATACGAAATTTAAATTTTTTTCTACGTTGTACGGTTTCAGAGATATAATCAGTTTAGTATTCCAAGTGTTCATTTTCTGCTCTGAGGGCCATTATCATGCATACATTCTTTGTATTCACTGTGCTTCTGAATGCACTTTTTTGGGGTCAAAAAGTGGGTGCATTTGTGTTACTGTTGCAGTTAGTGTTTCAGTGACTGTTTCCTTTAGCGTTTCCATTTACGTTGCCTTGTGCATTACCCTTTGCGTTTGCGCTTGCATTTCTGTTACTGTTACTATTTGCATTTCCATTACTGGCTTTGTTTGCATTTCTGTTTCCTTTTGCTTCACCATGTGCATTGCCATTTGTGTTTGCGTATGCACTTCTGTTTCTGTTTCCTTTGGCGTCATCGTTGCTGTTACCGTAAGCGTTTGCATTTCCAATTGCGTTACTATGACCATGCACGTAACAATTTGCATTTGCTTATGAGTTTGTGTTTCTGCTTACATTTCTGTTACTGTTCACTTTGGTGTCCTCCTTGCTGTTACTTTAACTGTTTCTATTTCCAGTTGCGTTACCATTACCGAAGGGCCCTGCACTCGCACCATCACATTCCATTCACTATTTATACTGTACATTCTCAAAAAGAACAGAAATTCATGGCAACAAACTCAGTTTAATACATCAGTTAGGATTTTTCCACAGCAACAAAAGCAAGGAAATTCTATGTTAGGGTTGCCATCCCTTGCACTCCACGCCCACCCTGCCCCAACACACACCCCAATGCCTGTTGGCGTGGGTAGGGTGGGTGTGGGATGCAAGGGGTGGCAACCCTAACATCAAATTTCCTTGCTTTTGTCACAGTGGAACAACCCTAACTGATGCATTAAATTTTTGCCATGAATACACACACACATATATATATATATATATATATATATATATATAGATATATATATATATATATATATATATATATATACACACACACATATGATATACTCTGTTCTTTCTAGTAATTAATCTTTTAACTCTGTTTGTTAACCACTTAGGCCTTATCATTCCATTACTGTATTTTGTAATTTTAGGAATGAATTTATTACAGATCTCCAATAATTTATTTTTGAACTCTTCCCACATATCATTAACTACTCGGTTCTTCAGTATCTCTTTCCAATGTATTTTATTCAATTCATTGTTTATGCTGGCCATTTCAGCTTTTCCATATAGGATGATCTCTTTAATATAAAATATATATCTAAAAACTACAGTAGTGCTGTTGCATACCATATAACATAGTCATCTTCTTTTAGTAACCTGTTATCTTCCTGGGAAGCTTTGGAAGATATTGTTTGGGGTCCTGAATCATTAGTCTTATCATGAGCCTTAGGATTGTGGTGACTTCAAGCATGAGTGATTTAAATGGTCATCACAAACTAAGGCTTTGCACAGCACCACCATTGTGTCTTATTTTAACACAACTTACAACAAAAAAAAACTTGTTTTTATTAAAAAAATCATACCTTGACCTTTGTAATCAGCCTCTACATAACCCAGAATTGCTCCCTTCCCATCCCCAGCTGTGAACACTGACCCTTTGCTCGTTTAGATTTGGTTTAAACTTATCTGGTGGTCCTGTCACTCCCAAATTATTTTTCTATTGTTGCAACCTCAAAATCGAGTTAATAAAATTCTGCTCTGCTTTGTGCAGTGGTAGAACACTTGAATAGAAACACAGAAACATTGTTGCTGATGGCAGATAAGGGCTGCATGGCCCATCCAGTTTGCTCTTTTTTGTTGCTCTGCTTATACTGTAGACATCTCCAGTATATTTTCTCTGCCACCTTACCTATCCCTTCTGACTCCCTTGTGCCTATCCCAGGCTTGTTTGAATCCCACTACTGTATTTGCCCCCTCAACTTCTGCTAGAAGACCGTTCTAGGCATCCACCATGCTGTCTGTCAAGAAGTATTTCCTCACATCTCTTCTAAACCTACCCTGCTCCAGCTTCATATTGTGGACCTTGTTCTTGAACACCCTTTCCTCTGAAAAATGCCTCCCACTTGTACCTTATTCACCCCGATGAGGTATTTAATGGTCTCAATCATATCCCCTCTTCCAGGGTCTACATGTTTAAATCCTTTAGCATCTCTTCACAGGGTTCTTGATGTTGACCCTGTACCATCTTAGTAGCCCTCCTTTGGACAGCCTACATCCTGTCTATGTTCTTCCTGAGATGTGGTCTCTAAAACTGGAAACAGTACTCCATGTGAGGTCTTACTAAAGACCTATATAGTGGCAACACCACTTCCCTATTCCTGCTGGTGATACCCCTTCCTATACATCTCAATAGCTCTCTTGATTGCTTTGTCACATTACCTGGCCACCTTCATGTCATTTGATATGATTACCCCCAGGTCTCTTTGCTGCTTAGTCACTGCTACTATCTCTCCCTGATTTTGTACTTCACCCCCAGCTTTCTGTGACAGAAGTACATTACTTTGCACTTTTTTGCATTAAACCTTAGCTGCCAAACTTTTGACCAGTTTGCCAGTCATTTCAAGTCTCTTTCCATCCTTTGTACCCCCACCAGAGTGTCCATTCTATTACAAATCTTGTTGTCATCCATAATGAGGCAGACCTTCCCTTCCAGTTCCTTTGCTATGTCACTAATGAAGACATTTATGAGGACTGGCCCCAGTGCTTCCCATTTGGTACCCTGCTGGTCACTCTCTTCTCCTTAGAGTGAACTCCATTTACCACTTCACTCTGTCTCTGATCCCCTAACCAGTCTCTTACTTAAGTTACCACTGTATTGCTTACCCCCATGCTACCCAAATGGTTTAGCAGCCTCCTACGTGGAACAGTGTCAAGGGCCTTGCTGACGTCCAAGTAGGCCACATCAGTCCCCCCCCCGATCTAATGTCCTGGTTACACAGTCCAAAAAATATATCAGATCTGCTTTGCATGGCCTCTCATCTGTAAAGCCATGCTGCCACAGGTCCTGCAGTCCAGTGGATTCCAGGTGTTCCATGATTCTTTCTTTAATAGTGTTTCCATCAATTTGTCTAATACAAATATAAGGTTGCCATGAATGTAACTATCCACCTCCTCCTTGCTAACACTTTGTAAAGTGGGATTATGTCTGCCCTTCTCCACTTCTCCAGGACCAGGCTGGTCTCCAGTGAACTATTAAATAAGTCTGTCAGGGCTTTCACTAGCACCTCCCTGAATTCTTTTAACACTCTTGGATAGACCCTGTTGTCCCCATGGCTTCATTCACCCTTAGATTAGAGAGTGCCTTCCTTACTCTCTTCTCAGAAAAGGGACTTGTGTCCATCCCCCCAACCCCAATCTCTTGATGCTTATTTGTGGTCTCTCCCCTTCCCCCTCAATTGTGAATACTGAACAGAAATATTTGTTTATGATATTTGCCTTTTTGTTTGTCCTCCTCAGTATAGTCCTGTGCCTCTTTATTTACCACACAGCATCTCCCTTGGTCTTCTTTTTCTCACTGTTATACCTGAAAAAATGCCTTGCCCCCCTTTGATACTGTCTGGCCCATTCTTTCCTTTGCTTGTTCTTTTGCACTCCTTACTGCCTTGTTTGCCTCCTTCCATTCCCTCAGATATACTTCTCTGACCTCCTCTCTTTGGGTCTTCTTATACCTTCTGAATGCCACTGTTTTTGCCTTTCCCTTTTCTGGCACTGCCCTCCAGAACAATAATGATCTCCTTCTTCTTTTGCTTATTTGCCTGACATACAAGTTTGCAGCTGTTACCATGCTTTTTTAGTCTGGCCCATTTTCCCTCCACCCTCGACATCTCTCCCCACCAGGTCTTCTTGGATCCATTCCCCCATCTTTGTAAAGTCCAGGACCCTCATCCTTGTGTGACTGAATCCGCTGTTGTTCTTATATTAAACCATACTATGTGATGGTCACTGTTCCCTAGAAACTCACCACTCATACTGTATGTCTGCCACACTGTCCCCCTTCAAAAGTACCTGGTCCAGTATTGTCCCACCCTGAGTGGGGTCATTGACCAGCTGCCTGAGGAATACCCACTGCAGGAAGCCCAATATATTTCTGCTCCTAACTGATGCTGGAGCACGTAGCATGAACTCTACATCTGGAATGTTAAATTCCCCCACCAGTACCACCTCCACCTTCTTAGCCATGTTGCCAATATCTTCCTACATCCCTTTGTCTATGTCCTCTCCCTGTGATGGAGGCCTGTATACCACTACCATGTGAATGATGGATCCATTTCCAGACTCAAGGTTGACCCACAACACCTTGACTTCCCTTGACCTTCCTGTACCTTCATTGCTTTGATGTTTTCCTCAACATAAAGCACCACTTGCCCACCTTTTCTTCCAACCCTGTCCCTTCTAAACATTGTATAGCCAGGCATGACCATTTTTCAGTCATGGTTTTTTGTGCACCATGTTTTGATGATGGCCACAATGTCCGCGCCTGCTTCAGCCATAGTGGCCTCCAGGTCTGATATCTTATTTCCAAGACTTCTAATATTGGCACACATGACTGTCTCTATTTTGTTAATCTTACTCTTGTCCCTTCTGATGTTGTTTAGATGTTCCCCATTCTTCTTCTTCGTATACAGCCTGCTTCTCTTCCCCCCCCCTTCCTCCGATGCTGATCCCTTTCACCCTTGGTTGTCCATCATTTTAGTGGGAATCCTTTCCCCCAGAAAATCTTTACCCTCCATCACAGCCATGGGGAGCAGTTTCTGCCATCCTTTTGCATTCTGCCACCCTCCTTGACTGGTTTAAATGTCCATTGAAGTAACAATTAAATCATCTAATGAGGACTGCCCCTCTGTTCCTGGATGGATGCAGGCCATTCCCCCAATGCACAATCTGATCCTACCTGGTGGAGCCTCAGTCCCCAGTGTAGTCATACCCCTCTTCTCTGCACCATTCCTTCAAGCATGATTTTAAGGCCTTAGTGCAGAGTTCCCTCCCCTTCTCCTTGTTGTAGACAGGCAGCACTTATATGAAGAATACAGTATGTGCTACCTGCCTAAGACCCTTCCCAGCTCCCTAATCTGCTCCTGCACTATCCCTGTCCCTTCCAGAGCTAGATAATTTATCCATAGGTGGACAATGATGTCCAGCTCTCCCTTCCATCCTATAGCCTTGCAGTTCACTGGATATGCTTTCTGTCCCTCTGAGTCGATGTGCCAGGTAGGCACTTAACCTCCCTCGCTACCCCCTTTGCTGCTCCTACCTCTATCCCATTGACTGCAAAGTCCCCCACTACAGGTTTCTTCCTCCTTGTCTAGGGATCTCCTTCCCCCCTCCTGAGGATTCCATTTGGGTGTTCCCCTACATCTTCTCCCTCCACCACCTTGGGTGCCCCTTCATGGCAGTCATGCTCTGCTAGAATTGTGTAGGAGTTTCTTAGAGGCACTGGATGAGGAGTGTTAGTAAATAGTTAAACAGAAGTAAAATCAACAGGCTTTGGGCTAATTTTCAGGATTGACATGTTATGTTACACACAGCCCTCTATTTGGGCACATCGACATCCAACCCTTACTGAGAATTAAACCAGTTATCCTGAGTTCTGAAGACAGTAGCACTAACCATTTATCTAAAGAGAATTTTTCATTAGCAGGGAGGTTACTCAGCTTCTTTGCTTTATACGTGCTATCCAATAAACCTCCACTAGATGGCTGTGTTACTTTTTGACTGTTCTTCAGGATCTTCGCCATTAGATGACTGTATGTGTTTGACTGCTCATAAATGTCTTTACCAGTAGACTGCAGTGCTTTGTACCTACTGCCTTTGTCCTCATATACTGCACTGATTTTGACTAAGATTCTGTTAACTGAACAGTCATTTCATTCTGTATTACTAAAGGCATCTGCATAATAAGCAAGAAGTTGTCCATCACAATCATTTAACCCATAAACCAGTCATAATGTTACAAGCAGGGCAGTACATAATTCAATAAGAACTATAGAGAAGATGAACTTCTTAGGGACCACAACCCTGCATCAAAACAAAATATCCTTTGTGACAAGGAATGGAATCCCTTATAGAAATACAATACAGTATGTGCTGTATACATGCAGAATGCATGCCGCATGCTTAATTGTGCAATGTATGTATGTGGGTCACATACACAAAGTGAACGTATGCAAACCAGGTCTAAAAGCAAATCAGGTTCACATGCTTCAAGCTTGACATGTGTGAAGCAGGTAAGCTGGTACGAACATCATCTAAAAATCACATCAAATTTGCATGTTGCATGCTTGACATGAGTGCAGCAGTTATGCTGGTGTAAACATCATTTCAAAATCACATCAGGTTCACATGCTGCATGCTTGACATGTGTGCAGCAACTAAACTGGCACAAATCTCATCTTAACAAAAACACATCAGTTTCTAATTATCATACTACTACTAGCACTTAGAGCCATTGAACTACATTTTTTCATTGATTTTCCAAATTAGGTCAACTCACTAATTCTGAGCCTTTTGCAAGTTGTTTAACGGCTTCTGATTTTTGTCATTAAATTTCCATCAATTTGTAAAGTATTGTTTGCTTAAAGCATTAAATGTCTACGATACAGTCAGCCAACATCCCCCATCCCAGATGTGCATAGGGGGCCACTGTAATGTGAAGCCTGACCTTTTTGTTTTGGACTATGCAAATCCCCTTATGCAAATTTAGTACTACAAATGTGTTTCTCCATGACTGATTTGGCTCACTTACTTTCACGTTGTCATTCTGTATGGAGAATACACACTATGTGCATGCTCAGCACTCTTTGAGCTGAGTAGGATCTTGGAAGTATGCAACAATTCCTCACATTTTGTCACTGAAATGAGGGACATGGACACTCAAAATGAGGTACAATGAGGACACTAACCCATATGATGATCCGGACACATTCTGAAACTTGGAGATACTGAACCTCAAAACACAGCGGAAACCATTGCATTTACTTGTACCATTATTATCACCTGAGAATTAATTTTTACCATAAAGCAGGGGTGCCCCCTCTGCATTTGTGCCTAGGTTGCTCTTATAGTGTGGCAGTAATGGTATGACATTTGGATTTAGTCTTTTGCACAGTAAGTGCCCCAGGCCTGTGTGTTCTCATGTTGCAGGTGCACTCCTGACTCAACTGTGTCTGTATTGTGTTGTCCACTCTTGCCACTTGTTAGTGATGGTGCTGTCACTTATGACATGGAGGAGCTCCAGTCAAGCAAAAGTAAATGAGTCATGTGAGTGCGACACTGTCTTCCAGCCACATAGTAGACAGGCTGCACACTACAGCTTGGAGGAGTCAGTGTGCACAGAACTCTTAATAGCAGTGTTATGGCACATATTTTTGTTGGTCTACTCTTAGTGAGTCTCCATCACCCCTGGTGGCTGAAGGGGCAGAGGGTAAGCTAGAAGTTAACTCAAGACTAGGCTACCTACTTACTCAACTTGTCTCACCTCACAAAAAAAAAAAACAGCACAGGCCCCTCGAGGCATAAATCTAGGCCTAGCAGTAGTGGTGACAGCAGTGTGGATGGCCTTCATAGGCCTTGATTAGTGCAGTGTGGCAGCAGCCATGGCAGCAGCCAATCAAGAAGCAAGCAACACAGGTTTGGTGGGTTTGGTTGGTGAGGTGACTTGGTCATGAACCATGTTGAGAACCTGGGATGGTTGGGTCTAGCATCCAAATTCTAGCAGAATGATGGAGGAGGAGTGGACTGATAACTGGGTTGGTGGCACCCTCAGCCAGGCTGCAGGTTCTGGCCAGATTACTAGGTGAATAAAAGTAAATATTTTTTTTTAATTGGGGGATTGGGAAAGGAGGAACAACTGAAATATTGATGTGTTTTTCACATTTCTGTGCCTTTGGGAAGCTTCCTGGGCCATATTAGATGGGAACTGAATGGAATGGAGTCAGGGAGAGAAAGCAGGACAACGTGTGTTTTTTTTGGTGGGGTAAGCCCAAATCTGATGCACTGCTGCAGGATACAGACAAATGAATCTTATACATTTGATTTTTTCCCAATTTGCATATCACTTTTCATTTACAACAAATAAATGTTACCTTTTAGAGACATTCTAGCCACCAGGGGGCTAACTAGCACTTGGGCTTCACTGGTTGTTGGCTCCCCCCAAGCTGAAATGCAAAATGGTGCCCCTGCCATAAGTCTAATTTTGCAGGACATCCTCAGTGTGAGCAGCATGTTTCCCATGAGGGATGAATGAGGAGCAGAGCTGTTTTCAGGTGAAAAATGAGGGCTGTCCCTTGCATTCAGGGACAGTTGAGTGGTATGGCATACACAGACTATTGGATCCCCACTATAGTCAGGCTTATGCCTTCCCCAGTGAAGCTGACCTCCACATCCCCACTCTCAAGCACATTATAACATAGGGCAACATAGACTGCAGCGGCATGCACCATTGAAATGAATGGGGAATTTTTTTTAATTATTATTTTATACATTATTGATGAAGAGTTGGAGGTTAATGAAGTTCACTGCTCGACTAACAAGGCATTGTTAGTAGAACAGTGGCCTTCATTATTCTCCAACTCATCATCATAATGTATAAAATAGTAATAAAAAATAACTCCATTCATTTCAAGAGGGTACACTCCAGCATTCTGACCAATGGACATCATCTCTTAAAGACTCCTGCCTCTGGTTCCCTAGTAAACAGGTAAGAGACTCACAACTTATATCTATATTTGGTGGGTTGTCTGTAGCAGCATGGCCACACCTGCTGCAGTGTGTATGCATGGTGGGGGACCGGCCCCTGGTGGGTGGGTATCGAGTTATTGCTACTTTTGTGTTTCCCATTAAAGCCTGTTTGCATGGAAGCATTCAAAACTAGGGAGGGAAAATAGTAAGAGTACAGGACAGACAGAAGCAATTAAGTAGTTTTGTGGGTACCTATATTTATTAGGAGTGGGAAAACCATGTTTCCATTGGTACATGTGCTACAGTTCGGCTGTGCAGCTGAGATGAGGGGAGACAAGAAAATTAAAAAAATAACTGCGGCTACAAGTATGCTGCATGTGTGCAGAGGTATGTAGATTTATACTGCACTACAAGCAGGCCATATGTGTGCAGGCAGTATAGCTTAGTGGCTAAAGGCACTGAACAGTGAACCAGAAGACTTGGGGACCTGAAGACCTGGGTTTGAATCTCATCAACCCCCACTTGTACATGATGTGATCCTGAGGAACTCACCTAACTTTTATGTGTGCAATTATCAGTGACCACTTGCTTTTTGCAGGCAGGCCACATGCATGTAGCCTGTTCCAATTTAATATGAAAAGCATGCTTTCCACACTTGCTTGCTACACGCATGCTGCATGCATGCAATCAGTTCCAATTTAACATTTAAATCATGCTTGCAGCAGGCATATCACATTGGTAGTTTTATGTGTGCAGTGGGAAAACACTTTATGTAATTACTTCTGTGTAGGATGGTTTGAATTGCAATATTTTGACAAGAATATTATGTAACTGAGCATTGCTGATGCTAGCTGGGATTCTGCATTAACCTTTGTCTTTTATTAATATTTTGGAACTTGCATTAACAATGCAGATACTATAGTTTAAAAATATGCTGCTTCTTGAATAGATTATTTTTTTGTTCAGATAAGCCCGGGTTCAGCAATTGCAATCCTGAGTGATAAACTTCAATTTCCATCATTTCTACGGACAATGCCAAATGATAAATTTCAGTACCCTGTCCTAGCCCATTTGATCACTTATTTTGAGTGGAGCTGGATAGGAATTATAGCCTCAGATAATGAATATGGTCTCCTGGGTAGTCAGAACCTGAAGAAAGCCCTTGACCATAGTGGAGCATGTGTTGCTTTCACAACAATCATTTCACTGAGCACCTCCAAGAAGCAGATGCTTCAGATCATCAAGGTCATCACAAAATCAACTGTAGCTGTTATTGTTGTCTATGCAACCAAAATGGAGCTTATACCATTAATGGAGGAGATTGCCAAGCAAAACATCACAGGAAAAGTCTGGTTGGCCACTATCAGTTGGATAATCTCCCCTGTTTTCTCAAAGAAAGAATCATGGCAAACCCTTAATGGCACTTTGGGACTTGCAATCCACAGAGGGGTGATTCCTGGATTCAGTGACTTCCTTCGCTCACTACACCCTTCCACATCTTCAGATGACATTTTTATCAGGTCATTTTGGGAAGAAGCATTTAGCTGCGATTGGCCAACTGATGATAATTCTCAGGAGTCAAAGGCTATGAACAGAACAACTCTTTGCACAGGTGCAGAAAAGCTGGACAACTATGACCTGTCTAAATTTGATTTGTTTTACTTTAGATATGCCTATAATACCTATAAAGCAGTGTACGCCATTGCACATAGCATTCACGATCTGCTCTCCTGCAAATCCAGCAGTGGACCCTTTACAAATAAAACATGTGCACGCATTGATGATCTTAAGCCATGGCAGGTAAGATCTCACATGTAGGAGAAACCCAATATCTTAGGTAATTGCTTGTGCTTTTATCATAAATGGGGCCTATATAGTATTTGCAATAGTGTTGGGTGAAACTGTTCTTCCAGCAGTGGAATTTTGCAAAACTGTAACTTCTGTTTTATGAAATGAATTCAGCAGAATTCACTACTCTGTCTACTCCATTCTAATAGTCGCCAGTGAGTGGGGTTTTGATTCCATAGAGCAATTCCTCCTGGAGAAGTTTGAACCCTGCCAAAGGAATTCATATTTCACCTTAAAAAATTCAGGGATTTGGCTCCCACCTTAACAGAATTCTGTGGGAATTTCAATTCCACTATGAGAATTCTGCAGACTAGAATTACTTAGCTCCACTGTCCCATGAGAAATCTGTGAATCAGAACTTGGTACCTACATCCTCACTAACTTGTACTCTTTACAAGAAGTTGTGAGCACCCTCTAACACTGAAGAGAACGATGCATAATCCTATGCATAAAAATAAAACCATTAAAAAACAGTTCATAGTTTCAACTTTTATGAGGAACCCAGCCATTCTCATATCACAGGGTTTCAAGTCAATCTAATATTGTAATTAATGTTTTTGTTGACTGGGTGGGTGTGCAGGTCTCAGGGACCATTTTCAGGTGTGATCCAGGCCAACAAAATGGCACACAGTATTATTAAACAGTGCAGGCACAAAATAACAAACAATAACAGCACATAGAAATATCAGAACAAATGTGCAAATACCTCCCTAGAGTTTTGAGAGTGACCCTGGAAACAAATTACAATCATGTACATATTTTATAGGATAAAATAATAAGTGGAAAGATGTACCAGCAGTATATGTGAATCTAATTATGACACACACTAATTTCTGTATTAGGGGGTACACTTGCAGGAAGCAGTAGCTGTGAGGGCAGTCCAAATGTGTTATTTAAAAAGGGAGTGTGAGTCAAGAGAGTGGAGAGATATAGACAAACTGTTCCTGTGCCTAGTCGCAGCAGTGGAGAAGGCCCTTAGTCCCATGCAGTTGTCAGTTTGGGGAAACTCCATGAGAAAGTATGAGGAGGAGAGGGGTGCCAGGTACCATGCTTGGTTTTGAGAAGGATAGATAGTGATTAGGACTGTTTCTCCCAGAGGGATTTGTCAACCAGACTGCCTAGTACGTACTCATGGTGGATTTGTGTGAAGAGCCAACCAAGGTCCTGGTAGAGGAAGCAATGATGAGTTGAATAAGGAGCCAATAAGGCAAACCTACAGATTCTGTTACAAGTTGTGTTAAGTCCTGACAAGTTGGAAGATGAGGTTTGTAACTAAATAGGAGAGCAGTAGTCTAGAAGGAAAAGTAGTTTAGTGTACCTTGGGCTATGGACAACCACACTTCTGGGGTCATAATGTCATTTAGTCAGAAGCTTACACTCCGCTCCTGATTCACTGATTTGTATTAGCCTGTAATACACCCAATTATACAATTGACATGCAACAGTCTTATCCAGGATGCAATGCTGTAATGCTGCAGTATAACTCAAAATATTGCAGGGCACAGGGCAGTTCTATGACAATTAAGCCCTTTTGTCATGCAATATTTTGTGAAATGTCTTTTATTGCAAGTTAGAAAATGAGCTAGGAATTGCCAGACTCTAATTGGCTGATACCCCTGGCAAGGTGGGCAGCTATCAGACAACAGAGCCTGGGCAATAAAGTGTCAGTCCCCACAGACCTCAACACCAATATCAACCTGCCACTGGAATTTTGAATTTGAAATGCCCGCCATTTTTTTGTCTCACTTAGTGACACATGAGACCTGACTATTGTATTCCAGCCGGTCACCCGATCTCTCCTAATCCTTTGATTTCTTGCTCAGTAAAAAATGAGAAGTAAAAAAAAAAAAAGCGAGCTGATCTCCAACCTGGACCCAGCTGACTACCAAAATGTTTTTCTCTGACACTCTCTGGCTCCATGATGGCACACTGAAAGTATCCCCTAACATGATTCTCTGTGGTTTTATTGAGTGGGAAAAAAATATCTGAAACTGCTAGTTCATTTTGGATCATGATAGGCTGTTACAGCACTACCATGTCTGTCTATGACTTGCGACCATGCTCAGCCATGCTGGACTCTGATCACATTCAACATTCACTTACTGCCGATTGTGTCAGTTTTGCCACACTACAAAAAAATCTCTCAGCCACACTGGAAGGGACATGTCTGATTTAAGACAAAAAAAAACCAGAAACACTCCAGTTTTTAATATGCGGTGGTGGGCAAAGAATAGCTGAGTGTTTCTCCAAGCCATTTCTAACAGCCCCATTCTTAAGGCTACCAACTTTCCAATGCCTAAGGCACTGGCTTACATTATCTACTACTCTGATCAGCAACAGAGTACAAGTGCCCAGCCTCAAACAGCCACAGAATTCTGTGGGACTGAGAAATGCTGACCGCGATGTGCCTGCCCCTCCATGTCATTAACCCTTTTGCTCTCGGGCAAGGCTGCATTGCATAGCCTTAGAGAGCAGAACAAAAAGCTAATTCTCCTTCTACTGTGCCCCATTCTGATTTGACTGGGACTATTACCCCCCTCCCCAATGTTACTCACTCCCTTGCTGGGGCGACAGATAAGAGCGCAAATTTCAGTAATCAAAATATCAGTCAGCAGCCCCTTGCAATGCTTATGCTCCTTCTCCACATGCCAGTCCACTGTGTTTATCACTGCTCAGTGAGCGAACACCCCACACCCTGGCACCTACTCAGCTTTCCATCAAAAATGCATTTTAATATAACAATTTTTTTTATTTTAAAGTAATCTGTGTGCATATGTCTGTCAGTACCTTGACTGAGCTGCAGTAAGATGTGCAGGTGGAATTGCAATGATCAGATACACTGTTAAAATCATGGAGCTCCAGGCAGGTTTGGAGATGCAGGCTGACAAGAAGACAATTTTGCCATGCTTTGCCATATCTTCACCCTCCGTCTCCTCCTCATAACCTGTAGGGATTCAGGTGGCGACGGTGCTCCTCAGGCAGGCTGCCTCTGATTGTGGCCATTCTATTAATGAGGCATGTTGCTGAGCTGGGGCTCCAGGCAAATTGTATGTTGCTGTAGTGAACAGGGAACAAAAAGGCAGACTGGATTTTTGTTTGGGACCTAAGCTTGGTTTGCCCTCTCTCTCTCTTTCTCTCTCTCTTTCTCTTTCTCTTTCTCTCTTTTTTTGTGTGCTCCCCCATGAGATTGTGAGAACACCTTCCTGTATATGTATCTAAAATTGCAGCACCGTCAACCGGCAGGTATACCAGCAGACAGACTACTTTACAAGAAAACTAAGTTGTATTCATCTTTACTGCTTTTTAAAATTTTTTTAAACAATTAAGTACTCTAGACTTGTCCTTGTTCTTGGTGCACCGTTTGGATATTCCTGGTTACTTAACCTGACCACTACTCTCAACAAGTGTGGCCACCTCTCTACACTGTACCACCTTGCAGTCCATATGGGATACCGCCTGGAACCTTGCAACCTCTACTCCCGGAAACAACAATTGAAACTATCTCTCAAAGAGCTGCGACTCTGCCCCTTAAAACTCCTCCTCCTCCTCCTTCTCATCTCAGGCAGCGTCCATCCCAATCCTGGCCCTAGAAGCTCAGGCCACACACAAACTCCAGGTGCCGTTATCCTTGCAACCATTAATATCTGAAGCCTACTACCAAAGCTGGATGCACTCCAAGCCTTCATATGCCAACCCTGACATCCTTGCAGTGGTGGAAACTTGGCTGATGCCTAAAGTTCCTGACTCAGCAGTAACAATACAGGGCTACAATGTCCACAAGATGGACCAGATATCCAAAAAAGGCAGTGGATGCGCAATCTGTATCAAAGACTCCCAGTCTTGGCACCCTGTAGTAACTCCATCACTTTCTGCCTCAGCCCAGATTCTGCCAGTAAAAATCATCCTAGGTCCCAACCATAAAGCCCTGACGATTGTCTCCGTATACATCCCACCCAGGGACCCTAAACATGGCTTCAACGATGTCCTAAACTTTATCAACGCTCATCCTCCTGAAGCTGAACTTATTCTACTAGGGGATTTCAACATAAACTGGTTAGCATCGAGCGCCAGTGCCTATAAAGACTCCATCTCAGCTGCTAACCTCACGCAAATGGTAAACTCCCCTACTAGGATTAACTACAAGACTGGCACCAGTACCCTCTTGGATTGGGTCCTCACCACTCACCCCACAAGGATTTCTCATACAACCGTTCTCCCAGACTCTCTCAGTGACAACTCCCCAGTCATGTGTGCATGGTCTAACAAATTCTTTAAGCCCATTCCAAAAATGATCACTAGCAGAGTCCTTCCTCGTGGAAAACTTCCACATCTCAAACAATACCTGCTTCTACAAGACTGGCTACCCATCTCTGAAGCAACAGATGTTAACTTGGCTCTTGATCACTTCATCTCAATTTTCAACAAAGCCTGTGACCTCTTTGCCCCTGCTAAAAGGCGCAAAACAAAATCTTTCTCTTACCCATGGCTCACCGTGGCTCTTCTCTCACAGCTGAAACTAGGGATCACTTCTGGGCAGTTGCCAGGGCCACTGGCAAACAACTGGACATCAAAATTACAAACAAGCATGAAATGCCTGCACAAAAGCCATCCAGCTAATGAAATCCACCTATTACAAAGACGCTCTCACGATACATGGGAAATGGTCATGCTTTCTGGGACAATATCAAGGATGTCACAGGAAGCAGCCAAAATCTCCGGCCATGTTAATGGTTGATGGATCCTCAACCCTCGACCCCAAGGTGATCGCAAACATCTTTAACACGGCTTTTTCGGACCTTAGTGCTGTTCTACCCCATGACTTTTTCGAAAACAGGGCCTACTCCCCAAATACCTCAACCCTCAGTCTAACCATCCCTCTTCTACTTCAGGAGGTAAGGTTGAATGAAGCTCACCGCTATATTACTGCAGCTATCTCTAAATCTAGATCTAGTAGTGACACCCTGGACCTTAAGCTTCTGTTGCTCACCTTGATGAGGTAATTCATCCATTAACAAAATCCTAAACCTCTCTCTCAGCTGTGGAAAATTCCCAGACCTATGGAAAGCAATACAGTGACACCCATCCATAAAAGTGGGATAGGACGAATCACTCAAATTATCGCCCTATCTCCATACTGCCCCCCACTCTCTGAGGCACTCAGGCACATAGTGGCTGATCAACTTACCGACCACTTGGATAAATACTATATACCTTGTCCACAACATCACGGCTTCTGGAAGGTCACAGCTCCACCACAGCCCTACTTGAGTTCACTGGAGCTTTGCACAAATCCCTTGACAATGGCCTTCTCACAGGGGCTGTTTTCATCGACCTCTCCAAGGCCTTCGATACAGTACACCATGGACTACTAATTGACCAACTACTGAATGCCAGGCTATCACCTGACTCTTCTCTCTGGTTTAAAAGCTACTTAGAAAACCAGTCACAGAGAGTAAAAATTGTGGACGCTCTTTCTGACACCCTGCCTGTTCACTCGGGTGTCCCACAGGGATCCATACTGGGCCCCCTCCTTTTTAGCCTTTTCTTAAACTCCCTCCCTTAACACTGCTCTGAGCAGATCATACTACATGCCGATGATGCTGTTGTATTCTCCACTCACAAAGATCCTGCAACTCTTCAACACAACCTTCAACTTGGTTTCAGTTCTGTAGAGACATGGTTTCTTAATCATCAACTGGTCTCAATGACAAGAAAACCAAATCTATGCTCTTCTGCAGCTCCGCCTTAACAAGCTTCTACACTACTTGGCTATTCCACCACCTAGGAGACATTTTAGATCAGGTGGGGTCCCTCAAATACTTACGGATACAGCTTGACCCTAATCTCTCCTATGGACCTCATGAGATAATGTAGCTAGAGCTGCTAATACACGGTTTGGTCTCTCCAAACACAGACCACACCTCATGCCAGAAGCTTTGAAGGTTGCAGTCCTGAGCTCTGTGATCTCTGTAATAGACTGTGGTCTCATCATTTATGGCTCGGCCACAACCACAACCCTTAAATGCCTCTCAACTGCCTTAAATAAGGCATGTTGGCTCATCACTGGTGCTCTCCGTCTCACCCACACATGTGACCTGTACACTCAGACCAGCTGGCTCCAACTATAAAACCACATAAAGTTTCTCACCTGCTCCATGGTGAAAAAATTCTACATTGTCCTTGCACCTTCTGGGGTCTCAACTCTGTTACAACACTGAATTAACAAATGGTGCCTTCAGAGATCCATGCTACAGCTACTTAAAGTCCCCCATGGTCACACTTGACAGGGACAATGCTCTTTTGCTTATCGAGCGCCACTCTGGTTCAATGGCCTCAGCCCCACCATCTCATCTGCTCCAACAATTGGTATGTTTAAAACTAGTCTCCAGGACTATCTCACTAACAACAGCTCCTGTGACTGCCCAACTTAACCTTGTTTCTCCACTTCCCTGCCTGCTCTAGTGCTCCCCCCCCACTGGATTCTACCCTCACATCTTGGTATACCCAGTGCTGCACTTTTCACCCTCTCCCCACCCTTCCTACATTCCTTCTCCGTCCCTTCCCTCTCCCTATGACTCTGGCACTTCTTATCTGTTGTCTATTTTCTCTGACAAATGCTGCTGGCTACCTTGCTTACAATGCTACCCTTGAATTGTATTAATCTGTACTCTGTTTGCAATGTCCACATTGTTGTAATGTCTGTCTTGATGTTCCCCATATTTATTTATTTATTTAGCTTTTGTTAACCAGGTAAGTACACTAGACAAGACAATTTGCCTATTTTCAGGTACGACCCGGGAGAGTACAGGAAATTACATACTTACACACTTGGGACAACATGGTACATAATTAGGATATTTCTCTGATGTGGAACCTTTGTAAAAGAGCGAAGACTCAAAGGTATTTGTAATCCTAGACTTGATAAATAAATTTAAAATTCCAAAAATAACCCATTTTCAGAACACAATAATACCCTCCAGGGTGGGCGATATTGGGCAATACTGGTTTTTTCAGGGGCTATAAGGCCCTCCACCTGTGGTGCCAGGCATTATTATGCACCTAGGTGGTCTGATATTGCCCAATACTGCCCACCCTGCTGGGTATCATTGCTTGCTTACTCCATTGCATCATGGCTGGGTCCACTGTAAAAGATCCTGTATCTTAATTTGTCAGCTAAGGACTTTACTTGTCGTTATAAGATGGGTAGAACATTTCCAGGGTTTTGACTGGACAAGAGGTACCAATTTCAATTTCCATTATCAGGACATATATTGGCAACTGGTACTACTTATAAAAAACAAAACTCAGCACACTCTGAAATCAATGTGTGCCACAGCTCTCCCCTGCAGCTCAATACCTAGCATCCAAGTGAATGCAATAGCTACACCAGGAGAGCTTTGCCACCATAACAGAAACAAGTAAAATATTGGTCAATATGGCAAGATTCCCCCCTTCCTACTCAACAGCTAATATTCAACTATTTCATCAGAATATGCTGTAGCTCTCATTTGTTTGCTTTTTTCAGCTATGAACATTTGTCCCATTTCAGGTCCACAGATCCAGCTCCCACCATTACAATTGTGCCCATAAAGCAGCGACTGTTTGTTCCATCTCCAGTCCTCCCCCCCTGATTTCCAGTCTCCAGTCCTCCCCCCTCCTCCTCCTTTCCATTAATCTGCAAAAACAAGTGAGAAGCCCCTAGCAGAGGAGGAAATGAGCAGATGAGAAGGTGGTAGCTTCACCCCACCTGGTGTGTTCATTCATGCCATGCCATCCATTTGGAAGCTATGTCAGTGGTTTTCTTTGAGCAAACAAACTCGGAGGCAAAAGTGACTAAAACCCTTTTTTATTTGGCTTTATAATGCCGCCTAGGAAATGAACAAATTTAACTATCTCACCAAATCGAGTGTCCCAGCATTCAGCAGTGAATACACGGTTGTGGGCAGCAGCACTGAAGGCAACATTATTAGACCATAAAAGCTTGGAAACGGGAGAGCATAAAGGTAGCAGGACACTGCTGAATTTGAAGAAAGTGGCCCCTGAAGAAAACTCACAAAAGGAGGAGGTGCTGACACTAAAAACTGTTCCAATTTTCAGTAATAGAAAAGGCTCTGTTTTATTTGATCCACAGAAGAATGCTATGGAGGTTAGAACAGAAGCCAAAGTGGGGATGCCTTCATAAGAAGTGAAAGGACAAGGGGATGCCTCTAAAAGCACCTTAGCTATAGAAGCTGTTAGCGAAGGTGAGAAGGGGAATTATGTATCACCGACAAGCTGTACTAAAAAAACACCAGAGCTGAATAGTAGGTGAAGAAAGTGCAACCGCATGAGAAGGACAATGAATTGGAGAAATGCTGGAAGGGAAAGGGAAAGGGTCGACAGGATCAGGTAAATTTTACCACCCCTGCAAATGACTTAATTATTGACTCTGTTTCTATTATAACCAGAAGATGACAAAATGTAAAGCAGATACAAAATGCTGAAAATGGGGTTAACACCAATATGTTAGACATACAGGACACATTGTAAGGGTATTATGGTCAATCCAGTATGGGGGTTGATAATATTTTACAAAAAACAAGATGTCATACAAAATTGCAAAAAGAAACAACTGTTAAGAGGAAAGAGCTAAAGAATAAACCACAAAAAAGTTATCCTTGCATTTAACGGCTAATGAAATAGATACAGATTCAGAAACAGAGTATCAGGAGGCCTACTTTGATTCAGAAGCCCCCCGAGGAAGGGACTAGCTGCCCCCAGTGGGCTAAACAAATTTTAGCCCAACTATCGATACTCACAGAAGGAGTTAAAAAAATTGAATCTTTGGAAACAAAAATAGACTGTATACAAATTACAGTTCAAACATTAGTATCAGAGAATCTTTTAATAAAGCAGAATATATTGGGACTGCAGCAGAGAGTAGTTGATATAGAGGACATCAACACACCTATCCAGAGACAACTGAAAGATTTAGAGATGTTAAATAAATAATTAAAGGAAATGACGGTGGACTTTGAGGCAAGAGCCTGTAGGAAAATATCAGAGTAATGGGAGTACCAGAAGCTTGGGATGATCTTAGACCATTAAAAGAATGTTTAAATATGATATTTGTGGCATATCTGGATATGGAAACCTCACAAGTTCAATTGGGGATTGATAGAGCCCATCAGGTGTGGAGAGCAGGAGAAGCGCCAAGCCAAAATGCAACACCAAGGCCAGTGATTGTGAAATTTTTGAAATGTGAAGACAAGGAACTTCTTATGGCACAAGTTTATATAAAAAAAGAATAATGGTCAAGTATATGAAAGTTAAAATTTTTCAAGATTATCCAAATGAAATAGTGCAAAACTGGAAAAAATTGATTTTATTCATACTAAGTTGTAGACTAAAGGAATAAAAGTCACTATGGTCTAACCTGCTACATTAAAAGTTACCTGGGAAGGGTTACGCATGATCTACTTGAAAGTGGAAGAAGCTCAAAATGACTTAAAAATGAAAATTCCAACCTTATTTGACTAAGAAACCTTGAGATTTATATGTGATATTAGTCATAAAAAGAGGGATTTTTTTATGGTATTTTTATTTTTATCTCAAGGCACTTTATTACGTCTGAAAAAATGCTAATGTGATGACTGTGTATTATTTTTTCTTTTTTTTCTCCCTTTTTCTCTTTCTTCTTGTTTTCAGCGGATGGGGGGGCCTATTAAGGAGCTACAAAACATAAACATCTCTGGAGAGATCCAGTTGGATCTTGAACCTTTCTTTTTTTTTCCTTTGTATTCTCTTTTTTTGTTTTGACACTATGTAACTATTATATTTTTTTATCTTTTTTTATTTCCTGTTGTTATTCTTGTCTGCTTTTTGACAACAAGAAGATACATATACAAGGGAATGGGTTTCTTAGTAAAACTGGGAATATGGATATGGGTGTGTTTTCTCTCCAGTTAAAGTCTGCATTCTCTACTATAATGTGGGGGAGTATTAGAATGAGAAAGACTTTGTCATACAACAATGGCTAGTCTCAAATTTGTTTCTTTAAATGTTAATGGAATTAATACATCAATAAAAATATCTAGATTGCTTGCTTTTTTTAAAAAAAGCATTTTCTATAGCTTTGCAGGAGACTCATTTAGAAAAGAAGGAAATTCAGAAACTGAAACAAAAATGGGTCCTGCACTTGTTTTCTTCAGAAGGAACAAAAAAGAGTGCTGAGGTAGCTCTTTTATTAAGGAAATAATCCAGAAAAGATACTGCAGACATTTTTGGACAAAAATGGGAGAATTATATTAGTTAACATGGTAATAAGTGGAGCTGTCATAACAGTGGGTTCTTTATATGCTCCATTTAGTAATTATTCAGACTTTATGACAGAATTATCTACGGCATTAGTTACTATAACTGCACAAAATATAGTATTGGTGGGGGACTATAATGTGTTAATGGACACCGAGTTGGACAAATTTCTAAAAGCAAAACCAACAAACAAGTATCAATCTAAATTAATTAACCATTTTGTGGGCTAACATGATCTTGTGGACACCTGGGGGCTACTTCACCCCCACTTAAAAGAATATGCATATCATGATAAAAAAATATCGGCTTTTCAAGGATTGACTACATATTTTTATCTAAAGCCCTTTTACCACAATTAAGAACAGCAGCAATAAATTCTATTTACATATCAGACCATACACTGATACAAATAGAAATTCAATTCAAGAAGTAAATAGATGTTTTTCACATTAGTGGAGAATGTACAACAAATTACTAAGGGATGATGTGTTTTGCACTAAAATTAGAGGGGCTATTAAGTATTTTGGGGGAATTTAATTATAATGGATCTCAATTAGTAAGTAAATTATGGGATGCCTTCAAGGCAGAACTATGGGGTGTCATTATCTCACATAAAGCACTTTTTATAAAAACCAGAATAAACAAATTGAAAGTGCTCTATAATAGATTAAAGAAACTAGATCAATTAGTACTTCAAGATCATAAAAAATATGAAAAAGAATGATATAATTTGAAAACCGTTATTAGTGAAACAAACAACAAAGAGGTAGGAGAAAACATGAATAAAATTAAAAAGGCTAAATACATCCATGATTACAAATCGGGTAAAATGTTGGCATACATATCAAAACAAAAGGAAAAAAATATAATTACTAATATAATAGATGAAAAAGGTAACAACTTGGTAAATGATGTAGAGATGGGAGAGGCTGTGTTAGAGGCCTATAAAAATATCTATCAAACTAATGTGTGGCCATCTATAGAAGCAGTTAATAAATAACTAGAAAAAGCTGAATTACCTGTGTTAAACTGTGTTCAGGGGGATTTTACAGGGGAGGAGATAAAGGAAGAGATTATTAGTATGCCAAAAAATAAAAACCTAGGACTTGATGGACTGACTATGGAGTTTTATAAAAGCTTCCTAGAAGAGCTACTTCCTTAGCTAATTTAAATGTTTCAAGTAATTTTGAATGAAAATGAGACAGTTATAGGCTGATAGCCTTGCTTAATTGTGATTACAAAATATTAGCTAAACTAATTGTTAATAGGTTAAAAGACCAATTACCAGATGTTATTCACAAATATCAATTTGGATTTACTAAGGTATGTACTATATTTAATGCAACAAGAAGAGTTCAATCATTAATCTATTACACCCAGAAAAATAAAATATTAACACATGCCTTACTGATAGATGCCTCAAAGGCTTTTGACTTAATAAATAGAGGCTGTTTGATTACAAACTTTAAAATGCTGGGGAATATCTGATAATATAACAAAAACCATTGCATTATTATCTAAGAATACAAAAGTCAGATTTCTGGTAAACTCTTATCGTGGTAATGCTTTAAAAATGGAAAATGGAGAGAAGCAAGGATGACCCCTATCTCCAATTTTATTCATCCTATTATTAGAACTATTTTTGAGAATATTAAGAAAAAATGATTTTATTAGTGGCCTTAAAATACAGGATCAGATAGTCAAAGCAAATGTATTTGCAGACGATATATTATTACTAATACATGATATAAATAATACTCTCCCATATATTATGAATTAAGTAAGTATTTATGGAGCATTATCTGGTTATACACTTAATAAAACAAAGTCAGTAATTTTGGAAATCTGCTCTCCAAATTATAATCTTGACAATAAAATTAGGCAGGATTTTACAGACAGCAAGCAATGTAAGTATTTAGGGATATTTCTAACCAAAAATCAGCAAGAAACAATAAATATTAATTATGCTAGAGCAAAAGAAAAAGTAACTAGACTATTGGAGGGGTGGGAAAAAAATGTCAATTTCTTTATGGGGTAGAATTGAAACTATCAAAATGATGGCTCTTCCACATATAATTTTTGTTATACTGAACATCATTGGGTTTCCACATGAAAAATGTTTTTCTATGGTAAAAATATGTTTTACTAAGTTCTTATGAAGGGTTGGGAAACCAATAATACCCTGGAATATTCTAGTATATAGTAGAAAACAGGGGGGTATGGTTGTGCAGATCCTTTAGCATATGCGTTGGCCTTTCAGACCAAATTATTGTGGGAATGGGCCTTTCTTCCTAATAAAGAAAATTTCTTTAGCTGGCCCGGTGGCGCTGAGGGTTGAGGCGCTGGACGCCACACCTCACGCCACGCCAGCAACCCGGGTTCGGGAATGGACTCGGACCGCCGGGGGTCGGCAGAGGGAAGGAGGATCGAGCGTCCCCACGGATGCTCTCCTCCTTCGGGGAGGGACACCAGGGGTGTTTAATACACCCGACGCTCGGGAGAGCCGGTGGAAGCACTGACTCTCGGGGCAACGGCAGCTTCCATAGAGGGGAAACCGGGGAGGGGAGGATGCCACCAGGCACTTGGCAGGTGTGCGTAAGCACATTCTGCCCGAGCCAGGCGTCCTCAGTGGGTTGGAGGGGAGGGACAAGAAAACCGGAAAAACTCCCTCGGAGTTCCGGATGATGGCCGCTCTGGCCGCCTAGCCTGTAATCACAGGCAGACCCCGCTGTGCATAGGTGTGCCCCGAGGAGGAATAAGAGGGATGGTGAGTTGGGGACACCGGAGGCACTCTAGGGGCAGATCTAGTGAAAGGTTGGACGGCAGTGAGCAGAGGCCTGAAGGAGTGGAATTACGAGGGCGACTAGAAGGGAAAAAAGAAATTTCAAAAAAAAAATTTCTTTGAAGGTATTTTTTGGGAAGGGAATATTTCCCAAACAATGAACAACATTATTCAGGAACTGAGAACAAATTACTAAAACTTTTCTCAATAATAAAATTCAGATTGACACAAGCTATACAAAAGGTACAAGAACAGGCATTGTTTCCATGTTTTTTTTTTAATATTTGGGGGAATGACACTGTAATAAATATGAAACTATCACAAAGACTGAAGCTAGTAGAGTTTGGGGATGTGCTCACATGGTCACAGCTAATAGATGCAGGTAAATTATCATTAGAAAGATTTAACAAGTTATTCCCTAAAACAGTTAATGTTAATTTCATGGTTAATCAATGTATATTTAAGGTCTTTAAAGAACAGATATGTTAGGAGTATAGATCTGATATATCCAGTATTCTTGAGCAACACAGGAAAATCTTAATAAAAGGGAATGCTAAATTAACTCTGCAGATATATGTGTTCTTGGTGATGGACCCTAAAGATCCTTGGTTACTGATTGATAATAGATAGGAACAAGAAATTGTATTAGGATATACACCAAAACAATGGAGAAACTTAAGAATAAAAGTGCATAAGGATTACCTTTATGCAAAGAATAAAGTTAAACAAAAAAAATTCAGATAGGGCATATTTAACCCCACAAATAATGGGTAACATAAGGAAGGAAGGAAGGAAGGAAGGAAGGAATGGATAAAAACATGTTGGCATGGCTGTCAGAATCTAGGGAATCTGCTCCACTGTGTTTGGGCATGTGAACACATCCAGGAATGGTGGTTAAAATCTAAATTATTATTAAAGCTAGGACTGAACATAAAAATCCCCCTGACTTTTAAACAGATGATTATCAGGATTTAGACCTTTCAAAAAAAGAATAGAAAATATGTTCCCTGGCTACCACGGCTACAAAATGATTAATCTCAGCCAGTTGGAATGCTGAGTCTTTGGGAGAATTTGACTCCTATAAATGGACATACTTGTTTTTTGAAACAACCCAGTTTGAACAATTATGGGAAGAATATAATAATGATTATACATCTGAGGACAAGCACTGGAGAGCGAGATTAAAGAATCCCTAGCACTGTTATTGTTATTTGAGAATTAAATAACCATTTTTTTTGGGGGGGGGGGTTATAAAAACCTTGTATTGTACAACTGTACTAAGTATTACTAATTATGAATGTACCAGTGAAAAATACTGAAGTTTATACTTTGTATTTTTATTATTCTATCAACTTGTTTACTGTTTTCTTTTTTTTTGTTGTTGTTATTATTATTCTTTTCTCTGGATAAAGCAATAAAATTATGTTTAAAAAAAAGTGAGAAGATCCTAGCTCAGTACCATAGTATCTCTACAATTTGAAAAATTCAAAGGTGGAATCCACTCTGCATGGTGCCACTGAGGGGCATGCTCACTCCTAATGAAACTGGCTGGACACTCACTTCGGGAGTGTCTCGCAAAACACCAGAGACACACCATACAAAAACAGAGAACAGAACAAATAGTCATAAACTGTCCCGCTATGCATTTCTGTTGTGGTGGAGGTGGGGACGAGGCATTGTGGCACATACTCACTCACTCTGACACCAATCTCTTTGTTGCTCCCTGCCTAAGACACCCAAAGAAAAGTAGAAGAAAATAATGAAGCTGTATAAAACCGTCAAGTTGTTTCTGTGTGTGTAGAGGGGCATGGACAAACAAACAGACAGCATATCCCTGATATTTTAAAATAAGTTTAAAAGAGAAAAAAGGGAATTTTTAAAGAAAAAAGGAAGGTTTAAAGATGAGAATTAATTTCTAGTAACCTGAAAGCAAACTCAATTAAAAAGGTAAATAAATAACTCCTTACTGTTAAAACTACAGATTATATTGCAAATGTTGCACCTATTTTATGTGTGAAATAAGACACTTTGTGGTGTGGTTTATGGGCTGATGAGAGCACTTCCCAGGTGATAAAGGCACTCAGCACAAGAGCCTTGTGCTTCATTACACACCTGGGGGAAGCTATTATCAGCCCATAAACCACACCTCATTTCTCATTCCTTACTTAAATCCTGCAATAACCCATGGCTGGGAAGGAGAGGGGGAGAAAGGGAGGAAAGGAGGGAGACAGAAAAAGAGAGAGGCATCAGAGCATCAAAGCCAGCTGAGCTCTCAAAACTACAACCGATTATACCTTCACGGGACCTTAGATCCTCTGACAAGTCCTTATTGAATATTCCTCTCTGCCGCACAAAAAAGGGCTCGGGAGCCTTCAGTTATGCTGCCCCTCACTTTTGGAACTTGCTGCCCCAGGGACTAAGAAATGCTCCTTCTCACGATGCATTTAAGCACAATCTCAGAGCTTTCCTTACCTCGATGGACAAATGTGTTTGTTTTGATCCCTCTTGAATCCCATGCTCCTAATCTGTTCTCCTCCCCTCCCCTATTATGTATTATAGGCACTTGCGCTTTTTTTATTCTTGGTTGTTTTTTGCTTTTATGTTTCATGTTTGTTGATACTGTATAACATTGTTGTTCTGATGCCAATTGTAAAGCTCTCTAATTACTGCCTAGTCACTTAGCTTGCCTCGCTCCTGAGCTGTTTCCCCACCTTCATTCCTTATCCTGCACCCTCTGTTCCTGTAACACTTACTTTCCCAGCCCGCTCTCTTCCCTTCCCACTTAGCCATTTCTCCAGTACCCCTGTCATTACCCCTCCCTTTTCCTGCCCTCCCTCTCCTGCTCTTTGCCACCTCACTCCCTCTAACCGCCCTCCACTCCCTCTCTGCCATCTTTCGGTTCCACCGGCCTGGTAACAGGTTGCTACCTTGTACCGCTAATGCATCAACACCGCCACCCTTCCTACCTTTCTTTCACCTTTCTGCCCCTCTCCCTGCCAGCTTTCCCCTCCTTCTTTATTCTTCTTCCCTCTTCTCCCTATGCTCAGTCCTCACCCCTTCCCCTCTCCTATTTTATCCCGCCTCCCACCAGTTTGCGTGACTCCCCTCTCTCTCCTGCTGTCTCGTAGTTCCACCGGCTCGGCCGCAGGTTACTACTCTACCCCACCAATGCCGTTTTCACCGCCTCGCCTCTTGTCCTCCTCCCTTCTTCTGCTCCGCTGCGCTCTTACTAGGTGCACTCTATCTCCCTACCCCCACTCATTTCCCTATCTGTTCCGTGCCCTTCATCCCTTTTCCCCCTATACCCTGCCCTTCCCACCCTACCCTTCCCTCCCCATTCCTTTAGTTCAAATCCTCCTCACCCTTGCACCTAGTCCCCCAGTGCCCTCCCTGCACATCACCCTCTCTCCCTCTCTATTTTTGCACCCATAGCTTCACTGTCCTGTTCCCGACCTCTCCGTCTCTCTTGCCGACTCCGGTTCCACCGTCCTGGCCACAGGTGGTAACCTTCTCCGCTAATGCCGCACTTGGCGTATAACCTCCCTCCTGTCCTCCCTTTTTGCTATTAGCCTACACCCCCTGTCTCATCTCTCCTGCCCTACCCCCACCTGCCCCTACCACCTCTCCCTAGTTCTCAACAACTGAATACATGTAATTTTATCCTTATTGCTATGCTTGACTACACTGTGTGACTTTGTCCTTTGCAAATGTATTCTGCTCTGTGTAATTTCTTATGTATCCTGCAAATGTATCCTGCTTTGTGTAATCTCTTATGTATCACTGTGTTCTGTAACTGTACCTCCCGGGTCATGCCTGAAAATAGTCACTTGTTGGCTAGCGCACTTACCCGGTCAACAAAAACTAAATAAATAAATAAAATAAATCTGTACTGAAGAGAGAATGAGCCTAAGGGGCAGTCTACTACAAATGCACAGAATTATAAGATGAAAACAGAGCAGCTGATTTGGGATTCATTTTTCGAGGTAGTAAAATATCATTAGAAGACACACTATGAAACTGCAGAGTTAATTATTCATGCACAATAAAAGTAAATTGTTCTATATCCAATATAGAGTTGATCTTTGGAATTCGCCGCTTTTGGATTTGACTGAAAAAACAATATTATAGTTTTCAAAGGGTGACTGGACTAGAGGAATCTAGTTAGCAAATATAATTGAGAAACGAGGGTATGGTCTCCATGGGCTATATACAGTAGCTTACTTCTATGTGAGGCCATTCAATTCAAAATTACAGCTTTTTGAATATGACAGATATCAAAATTAATATGATGTACTGAAATGAGCATGAATGAATATAACACAATATGATAGCAGTATGACACCAGCTGAAATGAGTATTACATATGCCAAAATGAGTATAACATGTGATGAAATACATAGACACAAATTGTAGAAATGAGTGGGAGATGTACAGAAATGAATACAACATATGAAAAATAGTATAACACATACTGATATTAGTATAATACATACCAAAATGAGTAGAACATATACCAAGATTGATTCAACACACATTTAAAAATGTATAACACATACAGTACTAAAATAAATGCAATAAATATTTAACTTTGTGAAAAAGGAGTAGACATGTAATAAAATGAGTATAGCATGCAGAAATGTGTAGTACACATACCAACACATCAATAAAGCTAAAGTGCATACTGAAATGAGAACAGCACATACTGATATGTCTAAAAGACCCTCTGAAATGAGCATAATATATTTATTTATTTTATTTATTTGATATATCAGTTTACAACCTTTGAGCCAGAGACTCATTTGCAAAGGTACCTTGTCACATGTAAGACAGATGGAAATACAGAACACGGTATAACAACAATTACATTCAGCATGTGTTACATGGTATAACAGCAATTACATTAAGCATGTGTTACAGACATTTGTCACAGACAATATTTACAAAATTTGGATATAGGTATTTTCAGACATTATTTATAATATTTGGATGACGATATTTGCAACATAATATCAGAAAGACATTATAAGCTTGAGAAAGCATCTAAAACATAGTAGTCAGTCCTATTCATGGGTTTGGTGTTATAGACGGAGGTTGCAATCCATAATAGACTTTGTCAGAGAATTTTGGATCAGAGTGGGTGAGAGAGTGAAAATATTAGTAGCAGTTACAGGAGCAGATATTGAAGAGGTGGTTGCGAAGAGTGGTTTTGAAATGTGTGATCTTGGGTGCGCTAGTGATGGTGCTTGGGAGTGCATTAAACCATGTGGGTGCCCTATGGTGGAAAGATCTTTGGGCAAGGGAGGTTTTTACCCTCGGCACAACCAGAGGTAATTTCTCTGAATTGCGGGTGAAGATAGAGGGGGTTGCAGGATGAAGAGAGGCGGTGACCCCGAGGGGGAGAGTCCGAGCAGTATTTTCTTGGACAGTAAGCATGTCTGGTAGCAGAGCCTTTCATCAAGGTTGAGAAGATTGGCAGATGTATAGAGGGAGCAGGTGTGAGTGAGCCTAGGTGCGCCTGTTAGGAGCCTGCAGGCCTTGTTTAGGGTGGCCTGGATTTTCTGGAGTGTGGAGTTATCTGCTGCCCCTTATACAGGGAGTCCATAGACCATATATACTGAGGAGCTCATGTTGTCAAGGATCCATCACAATGCAATTAGAAAACTGCAAAGAGAATTGCCCTAAAGTTCAGAATACCTTTACACTCTGAAGCAGGACATAACGCATTTTGATTGCATTTAATTTTCAGCTATAAGTAAGCAATTATATTATTTTTGTAATACAAAATGGATTGAATAGGTTTATTACTTGAAAAGTGACTGGCAGTATAGTCTAGAGGTTAGAGTAATGAGCTGTGAACAAGCTTGATACATCCAGCTGAGCAGACCTTGGTTTGATTCCCACAACCTCCACTTGCATACTGTGTGACTTTAAGCAAGTCACTTAACCGCCCAGTGCTCCCAGGTCACCCCTGAAAACAGGCACTTGTGCCTAGTGGATCTTACCCAGTTAGCAAGGACTAAAATAAAAAAAAATAAATACTAATCAATGGAGCACCGAGAACATTTACTATTTGGGGGAATGCTATAACTGCAGCTGTTGAATGAGTATTTTATGTAAATGAGTTATTTTCCAAATTCTACTTGTGGTTACAGATTAAAAAAAGAAACCTTAGAGTTCTAGGCAAAATTCTGTGTTTATATTTATATTAGCATGTTTCTTGTAGCCATCCCATCTGACAGAGTCATTTTTTAGAGTTATCAGAAAAAAATAAATAGCAACCATGACTAAAGTGATGGAGTCTGCTATGGGGACCAAACTGAATTCTATTAATCAAGCTGGAAAGTTAATATATAGTAAACAAGTATTGTTATAGCATAATATAATATACGGTGGACTCAACCACTTATTCCTTCCCCCTAGTAGCATTATTGAGAAATATTAAAATTGTTTATTTCTTGGCTGAGTATAAGTCTCACAGATGCCAGTATTTATCCTCTCTCCTGCCTGATCCAGCTGAAAGGAAAGCAAGACATTTTTGGAACTAGAAAACAACTGTGTTTGATTTTTGGATTGCTCCTGTTTCCTCCCTTTGGTTGTTCCCCCCCAGTCCCTCATCACAACAATCATCGTCTCCACTGCTTATCCATTCCTCCAGCTCAGAGGGTGAGTGGGTAAGCCACTGTCTTCATAGTCGGTAAAAGTGCTGCTTGAGATCACCAGCTGGGGCTGCATAAATGCCACATAGCTTGTACTCACCCTCCCTGAAACCCAAGAAACTCAGCTTCACAATGTATCCAACCACTACCCTGCCTCAATGTGTAATTCTGGGATTAACCTGAGTTTACCAGATGGCAAGACTACTGGGCCAGTGGGTAAACATATAGAGGTATAATTTTCCTACATCATTGCCATTTTACAAGATCTGATTTGCACAGATGGAAGTCTCCCAAATAGAATGGGAAATGCTTCCCCTTTTTCTGGGTTTTGGTCCCTACAAGGGGACCCCCCCATTTGGCAGTAAGGCTCCTATCCCAATTGGTGGACATTGAGATCCATGTAGGTCACTCATTGCAGGGGTGCTGGTACAAAAAAGCTAGCAGTGTAGTCTAGAGGTTGGCTTAATGAGTTGTATTTGAACTTGGTACATCCAGGAGACCTGGGTTTGATTCCCGTAACATCCACTTGCATACTGTGTGACTCTGAGCAAGTCACTGAACCTTCCCAGTGCACCTGGGTTGCCCCTGAAAACAGGCACTTGTGCCAAGTGGGCCTTACCTGGTTATCAAAGAATAAAAGGAAAAAAAAATTACAACCTTGTAAGCAACTCATGAGTGTCTTAAAGAAGGGGTAGTTATGCAATAGGCAGGATTAAGAAACTCAACGAAGGGTGTGCTTTTGCCTAGTAAAGATTGATTCCTGTAAGAAGGGCTGGCTGCAACCTCATAACCAGCAAAAATGGGTCAGCATCACTATTGACTGGTAGCCTGCAAGGGTCTTAGGCCCTTCCCAATGGTGGCAGAAGAAATAGAGCTTTAGCACATGGGTGTCGAGATCCAAAGCCAGGAGGAGAAAAAAGGTTGCCCTCCCCAATTCTAGTCAGTATAAGGAATGAAAGACAAGAAAAGGCATAGAACAATCATTGTGTTTTAACACAAAATATGACATATGTCTTTTTTATTAGGACTGGATGGTGGAGTTTACCATTGCTGCTGCTACTGGCATCTGAGAGTCTAATGTTAGAATGCAGACTAGAGATATTTTGAAATGTCTGAATAAAGATGTAGATGGGTGAATTTAAAGCACTATAAGAAAAGATTTGTGAAAACTGAATGAAGAGCATGCTCTCGCTCTTGCTAAGCTATCTTGTCACCACTGTAATTCCTATTTAAATACTTCATACACCGTTAGGTACTGCCTGAGATCTCTGCAGTAGTGCACTGTACTACCACAGGGGCATCCTGTTTACAGGAGCAAGCCTGGCTCATTTGCATTGGGGGGTTCAGGAGGGCTGCAGATACTATGCATCCACACTCAGGGAAAGAAGCACTCCATTTGCACAGCATCACCTGTGGCTGGATCATGGAGGGTCAACCAATGATGATGTTTCAACCATTGTTGCAAACTTTTTCAAGACTGCCACTTATGTTAGCAATAAGACATGTGGTTAGACCTGTTCAAGATACTCCCTGTCCTGTGTCTTATTATTTATATAAATACAGTAAGTGACAGTGTCAGAAAAGTTTGCCACCAAATGAGTTTTCCATTCTACCTTGTAGACCCCCAGCTGTGCAAATCAGATCTTGTACAAAGAAAATGACCTAGGGATATTGGGGCCTATACACAATGCCAACGCGCCACATAAACTGGGTGGGTTGGCATCAATATGCTTGAATGTCATAGAGCAGGCTCCTGCAGACCCCATGTAGCATTCACAAAACCGGGCACAGGTTAGAAACGCAGCTGCTTCCCCTGCTGTGCAGACCACATTGTGCCTGGGGCATTCCGGGGGCATGCCAGCACTATGTGGTATTCACTAACCCGTGTAGTGCTGGCTGCATGGGTGCAGAGGGTAGTGCTGGGTATGCCAGCCAGGACCAGGCATAATTCAGTATGATCCCCAACAGATGCCTCCCACCAGCACAGCAGGACATAACCACAACCCCCCTCCCTTGCTGCCATGGCCCACTAAGTGGTGAGGGGGGCTGGGAATGCCACTTGGGCAAGTGCCAAGCACTGACTGGCATGTACAGGCATCGGGGGAGGCACTGGTGCTGGGGAAAAGGGGGTCACACAGCCCACCACTGGGTGAGCGGGTCTGGCTGCCTGCTGTAGGTATGCACTACCCCGGACCCATGCCTCGCTACGCAAGGGGTTCACTTCGGCACCCCAGGAGACATCCCTTTGGATGCCCACCTAGGACCTCAACCTCCCCCAGCTGCTCTACAGTGTCCTGTGTGCTGGGGGGGAGGAGCCACAGATAAGTGGCTGGTATTAGCGGATGCCTTTATGGGCACACTTGTCTGCGGGTATGCAACTACACAGGTGGGGTACATGCTTTTTCATGTACCATAGCCGGCTTGATGCATTGCACCCATTGTTCCTAAATATGTTTACCAACCAGTGGGTGGGCACATACAGGCTATCTGGCATTTATACAGCCCCAACTGGTGACTTAAAGCAGCACTGTCATCAACTGATGACAGCAGTTCACCCACTCAACCTCCCAGCTGGAAGAATGATATAGCTGTGGTGACCCTGATTGTTGTGGTGTGGGACTAGGGGAGCAACAAAAGAGGGGAAATGGGAGCACACCAATAACCAAATACAGTTGTCACCTTCCAATTACAAAAGTTAAAAATGTTTCTGTTTTCCAACAATCCAACAAGGAATAAGTGGCTGATTCCACCATATGTTGTATTATGCTATAACACTAATTTTTCTCATGAAATATTACATTTCCAGAGTAAATTTTTGAAGTGAGCTTGGCCACCATAGCAGACTCTATTACTTTAGTCATGGATGCTAGTTAGTTCCGCATCAACAAAAGATTAGTACATAGAAATGGAGAATCACAAGGTTACATAGGTATAGGAAAACATAAGGTATTATAATAGGTTACAAAGGTTCATGAAACAATTATGACATGGCTACAAACTGTTGTACAGTAAAGGTCAAGTTAGACATACAATCAAGGAATAATAATGCAGCAGTCATGACAGGAACTTTGTCCATGTTAAGTGTGAAGAAGCAGGTAA
Source organism: Neoceratodus forsteri (assembly GCA_016271365.2). NCBI lineage: Eukaryota > Metazoa > Chordata > Ceratodontiformes > Ceratodontidae > Neoceratodus > Neoceratodus forsteri. Next base: position 51,838,664 of record CM028137.1, read on the forward strand.
GAAACAAGAGTAGGTGAGAGGTGGAGGGAGGAGGAGGGAAAAGAGGTAGGAGAGAGAGAGATAGAGATAGAAAAAGGTTAAGAGAAACAAGAGTAGTGCATGGTGGTAAAAGAAGGGGAAAGGGGGTCAGGGAAAGAGGGGTAGGGGAGCTGGGTGTAGAAACCCACTGAAGAGGTTAAGGAGAGACAAGAGCAGTGGGAGAAGGGAGGGTGGAGACTCGGGGAGAGGGGATAAAAAAGGGAGAGGGTGTGGGAAGGGTAGGAAGGGTAAGGTGAAAGGGGTGTGATGGAGCTAGGTATGGGTAGAGGGGGAAGGTAGGGAGTTTGGGCTGTGTCCAGTAGTTAAGGTGGGCTTAGCAGTGTAACTCCTCAGAGGGCACAATCGCAGCTATTAAGTGAGGCAAGGTGCTGGCGGAGTTTGAGTTTAAAGTTATAGCATTCTACTAAAAGGTCGCCATTCTCAATGCTCCATTGATTCATACACTGTAGCATTTTAGGTTGCTGAATAGATTGTGCATTATTTTTCTTTGCTGTTCAATAAAAGCTGAACAAGTAATGAACCTGTTGAATCTAATAATTTGTTTAAAAAAATAACTGCATACTTATATCTGAAAATTAAATACAAATGAAAAGATTATGTCCTGCTACAGCTCAGAAACATACACTGAACTTTAGGACAAATTCCTATGCTGTTTTCTAACTGCATTGTAATTGGTCCTTGATATAATGTTCTTTTTGGTATGTGTTATACACATTTAAGTAATGTGGAATGGATATGCAAAGATTACTGCCTATTCTAACATAGTTAGCATGTGTGCTAACCTGAGTTTGTGTCATCGCTCCTGGCAAGCCCATATTCAGAGGCCCTGGGAGAACTCTTCAAACCTCGCAGTGCCAAGGTACTAAGATACAGCTGCACCTATGCCAGTGAGGGGTCCCCTTATGCCTACTGGCACAGCAGGATATTCAAAGGTTTTCAGTGGCTGTAAACAGTGACCCAAGTGGGGCTGTTTACTGCCACTGAAAACCACCTCTTATCTATGCGCTAAGTCTGTGCCCCAACCCCCCAAAAGTAAGGGCAGCTGTACTGTGGCCATCCACCCGCAATCTAACTTTCTGATAGTGAATGAAATATGCCCTGGTATCCAGTGGTTCCATAACCCCTGATTTCATGGAGGAGGACTCTGGACCACTACAGCATAATGTAGTTAGAGGAAACTGGCAATTAGAGGGTGGGGGGAAAGATTAGACACCAGGGCATACATCATTTATTATTGGACCAAGAGTTCAGGGGGTGGGGAACCAAAGGACACCAAGACATACTTCATTCACTATTCGAGTAAGAGGTTGGGTGTGGTGGGACCACAAGAAAGAGATATTGGGTAGGGAGGCAAGGGAACAGTGGAGAAATTCTAGGATTAATTAGGGTGTGTGCAGGAGACTGGGGGGTGCAGGAGATTGTGGGTTAAGGTATGGAGGGGTGGAAAGACGGGTAGAAAGAATAAGATGGGGAAAGGGCAAGAGAAGGGAGGTGAGAAATAGGGAGACAGTGCAACAGGATTGAGAGAGAACCTGGGAGATGGATTGGTGTAGCAATGAGAACTGGGAGAAACATAAGATAGAAAGGCAGCAAGAGCAGCATGGTACAAGGTTTCCAATAGAAAGGAAAGGCGGTAGAGGGTATTTAGGTACAAATAGAAATAGACCAAAGATAGGCATGTACCAGTAATGTAAATATTTGAGTGTAGGGAGTCATAGGTACAAATGGACAAGATTAGGAGAACAAAATTAAGATAGGTAGTAGAAGTGAGCACAGTAGTTACTGTTAGCGGTAAGCAGCTGTGGAAGGGTAAATAGGCATTATATACAAATAGACCCAGCTGTTATACAGGTAATAACATTAAAATTAGTGCAACAACCTTATACTAGTGCAAAAGCAACCCTGGGCATGAGAACTAGCTGATCAATACAACAGTAGACAGTTGGAATATATACAAATTTAAATGGCAAGTGTGCAGATAGGAACAGTTACAATTGCTCAAAATGCTTATGCAGGTACTGCAGCAGGATGAGGCTAGGTAACTAGCTATACACACATACAATAGGTATTCAGAGGCTGGCAATATGATAGTAGAGAGTGCTAAATAGGTATGCAGCAAGAGCAGAAGCCATACATTAATGTAATTAGAGAACTGATTATAGAGGCAGACACAGTATAAAGGAATTTATAACAGACGGGATTAGGTAGATGTGTAAGGGGGGATTACTCAGTTCCATTCTCCCACGAAAAATCTGTGAATCAGAATTTGTTATTTACATCCTCATGGACGTGTAGTCTTTACAAGAGATTGTGAGCAGTGATGTTGCAAAGTTTAACTTTGCCTGCAAATTTTGTGTGAAGTGTCAAAAATTCATGCTTTTCGGAATTTGCTGAGTTTCAAAAAAAACATTGAAACTTCGATTTGACAATTTCCATTACATTTTTGCCGAAATTTGAGTTTTTATACCACAAAACACGAATTTTGTTGGCAGAATTTTACATTTTGTTTGGCCATTTTCCCATTAGCAAGTTATACTGTACTGCCACTAGAGGGACATAATCTTTATCTAAAGGGATCCCTGCCTGTTGTTCATATAGATACCATCCTAAACTACAGCTCCCCTACATTTGACCAGCCCCCTCCTCTGCACTCCCTGCTTAGAAATTCTTCCTCTTCCTGTTCCTAAATCAATTATTCACTAATGTCTTTGCCAGGTGTCAGCGTGGCTCAGTTGGTAGCACATCTGCCTCTGGACCAGAAGGTTGTGGGTTCTCGTCCCACACCGGGATTGGACGTGCACCTAAAAATCACTGGCATCCGAGTGCATTATTGGGGGGTGCTGTACTGCTGGGGTGTGCCGTCCTTCGGATGAGATGTTAAACTGAGGTCCCTTCTGCCCATCCTGGTGGGTGTCCAGGTGGAAGTAAAAGAACCCAGGGCACTCTTCACAAAGAGTAGGGAACATTCCCGGTGTCCTGGCCAACATTCCCCTTCCCATAAACTGGTTCATGCAATTATCCAGGCTGTGTGTGGGTGATAATGTGCAATATGGCCGCCACCACACATTCAGTCACTTCACTACCAGTCTAGCATTGCTTCTAAAGTGCTTTGGATGTATGAAAAGCGCTATATAAATGCTGATTCTTCTTCTTTATCAACAATGCATCCCCTACTCTCATCTCTCCCCCTTGGTCTGCTCATATCCATCTCTTTACCACCTCCACTTGTTCTCCACTCATCTATTCCTAATAACTCTCCCAACCCCATTAGTTGTTATCTCCAATCCCCTACCCAAATCCATGCTATCACTAGCTCTCTGCCATTTGAAATATAGTCTCACTGTACTACTATTCCTCATGTGGCTTTGATAACGGTGTCCACTTTTACTGTGGCTCTCCACCTTCTTCTTCCTCTTCCTCTTCTTCCTCACTCATCCACTCCCTTCTCCTCAAAACTCCCAACCTCCTTGCCAGCCCCTTCAAATTCCCCTAAGCTCCACTTTATTATACTCACCCTCCTCTTGCTCTCCACTGAGGATATCCACCCTAACCCAGGCCCTATTGCCACTTTCCCTTCTGATGCTTCCTCCTGCAATACTTCTCCCCACTCTCTTCTCTCAGCCCTCCCAAAGGGCTTAAAGGTCCTACATTTTAACACCCAGAGCTTGTTGTAAAAAATAGACTAGATTCATACCATAGTGTGCACTCGAAAACTAGACATTCCAATCATCACAGAAACTTAACTAAAGTGCACTATCCCTGACCAATCGGTCTCCATTCCTGGCTACTCACTTCTAAGGCAAGACCATGCTGGCAGAGGTGGTGGTGTGGCCATTTATGTCCTAGCCTCCATCCAATATTCCATCATTTACTCATCCTCCAGTCCTGTGGCCCATGATGCCCTAGCTATCCATGTGACCCTCCCCTTCAATCTCCCAATCTTCATAGCCAGCATATACTGCCCCCCAAATGTCCATCCTTCAGTTGCACTAGACCTCCTAACTTCCATCACTTCCCTTGCTCTCTCTGGGGAGTCATTCATCCTAGGTGACTTCAGTATAAATTGGTTGCTACCTAAAACCATCAAAACTAAAGATGAAATCAGAGCCCTAAACCTCTCCCAACTAATCTCCAAACTCACCCACCCAAACCACTAGACACAACAGCACTCCCTACTCAACTGGACCCTTACCTCCCACCCCCACCATGTCATCACCTCTGTCATCCTCCCCAATGCTCTCAGTGACCATAACTCAGCATTCATAGTTAGGAAAGTCCACAGAACTAAATCACCACACAAAACCATACAACTATGCTCTTTCAAGTCTCTTGTCATTGAACCTCTCTTGAGTAACCTTGTCACTTCTGACTGGTCCCCCCAACCTCATTCCCCTCAGTTGAAAAGGCCCTTGCCTACTTCAAAGAAGTCTTTCTTGTAAACTGGAATGCCTTTGCCCCACTCAAACAAACCAGAATCGGAGGTAACAACTTTCCTTGGATAACCCCTGAACTTCTGGCCTTCCTCAGGGCTAGAGATCAAGCCTGGAAGCATCATAAAGCTACCCAGCATCCTAGAGACCTCATGAACTACTGCATGCTCAGAAACACTTCCACCAGGGCTACAAGGTTAGCCAAGTACGAATATTTAAAATCTGTCTTCCTCACCAACATAAATTCCCCATCAAAGTTCTGGAAGGTGGTCCACACCCTATTAACCCCCTCATCTCATCCACTGCCCCCAGTACTTAAAGTAAATAGCTCACTAGTGTCTGACCCATCAGCTGTAGCTGCAGAATTTAACTCCTACTATACCTCCTGGGCCACTGAGTTTCGGAAATCCCTCTTCTCCTACCATTCCCCCTCCCCACCCTCCATCACCCTCCCACCTTCCCTTCTGTTTCGCTACTGTAACCACAAATGATGCCCTAAGTGCCCTGCTCACCATCAACCCCTCTAAAGGTACCTCCCCTGATGGCCTTGACCCAAAACTCCTCTCCTTCTCTGCTTCAGCCATTGCCTAACCCCTCTCAATAATCTTAAAACTCTTATTCTCTACTGCCTCGGTCCCCTCTTCATGGAAACATGCTGTGGTCCTTCCTCTACCCAAAGGGGGTGACTCCTCCTCCCCTGGCAACTATCACCCTATTTCTCTCCTCCCTACCCTTGCCAAGCTTCAGGGACACATTGTCCTCTCCCAACTCACCTCTTTTGTCTCTGACACCTCCTTTTTCACCCCTTTCCAGGCTGGTTTCAGGAAAAGCCACTCAACCATCACCTCTCTCCTATGGCTCAAAGACTCCATCTTAACCGGGATGGACAATGGACAAATTACCTCTGCCATTTTTGTCGATCTGGCCAAGGCCTTCAACACCATCTCTCACTCCCTTCTCCTCGATTCACTAATGGCAGCTGGCCTATCTCCCTCCAGCACAAACTGGTTCAAGGCCTACCTCATTGGCAGAACCCAATCAGTTAAGATCTTGGACAGCACTTCCTCTCCCCTCCCAATTAGCACTGGAGTCCCCAAGGGCTTGGTATTAGGGCCCCTCCTATTCTCCATCTTCTTAAATGATCATCTCTCTGTTTGCTTCCCATCCTCCACTATACATATGTATGCTGAAGATACAGTCCTGTATATATCTATCTCCTGTTCTGATGAGGTTACAACCAGCTACAGCAAGACTTTGAGAAAGTTCAGCTCTGGTTTGCTAACCATCAACTTTTCATCAATGCCAAGATGACTGTCTCCATGACTTTTGGCATGAGGTAGAAACTCTCCAGGCTTCCTTCCCTACCCACTTTCCACACTCTTGATGGGACTTTACTTGAGGACACATCCTCCTTCAGGTACTTTGGTGTTTGGTTGGACCAACACCTAAACTTCTCTGGTATATTGATGCCATCCAGAAAAAACTGCACCCCAAGCTTATTGTCCTCTTCAGGAAATGTAGCTGCATCCTTCCTATGGCTAGGCAGGAACTTGTTCAGAAGATGATACTGCCCATTTATGACTACTGTGACATAGTCTATGGTGCTGCCACTAAGTTTTCCCTGGCTAAACTGTGCACTCTCTTCAATTTCTTCTGCCGTGTTGCCCTGTATGCCTCCCCTCACACCCATCACTATGATCTTTATCGTGCCCTATCCTTCCTATTTCTTACAAATAGGAAACACTCCCACTATGCTAAATTCACCTCCAAGCACTGGTTGGGTGAGCTCCCTTCCTACCTCACCTCCTCCTTTATAACACCCCTCATCCTCCCATTCCCTTAGATTGACCGATTCCCATACCATGGTTGTCTGCCATAGATCCACCCAAATCAGTCAATCTGGTTACTCTCACTGCCTCCCAAAAATGTGGAATTCCCTCCCACCTCAAATCCGGCACCCATCCTCCACCTACTCCATCATCTCTGTCTTTAATAATTATCTTGCACCTAGTACTCCTGCCATGTCCCTCCCTAATTCCCTCCTCTAAGCCCTGGACAAACCCTACCTCTCTTCCCTTAACTTCACCTACCACCCCAAGGGGCTTGTACAGTATCTCTGATCTACTCCCTTGACCTACCATCCTAAAGAGGTCTTTCTGGGACACTGCATTATCCCCTTCTCTCTGGTCCCACCAGTCCCCTTGCAGGGTCCTCGCACCCTAAGTGGTCTCCAGGGACATGACTTTTCCCCTACCCCTCCCTCCCCTTCCCTCTTTTCTTTCATGTAAGCACTTGTTTACTTATTAACCCGGCACTTCTTATTGTCCACTGTTTCTACATGTTATGCACAACACTGTTGTAACACTGTTTGTAACATCTGCCTTACAACTGTATGCTAATGTTGATCTTGTAACTTGAATGTTTAATGTCTCATTCCTATTATACCCCTTCCCCCCCCCAGGTCGCACCAGGAGACAAGTGACTTGTTGCTCAGTGTGCCTTCCTGGTGAAACATTTCAATAAATAAATAAATAACATTTTGCTGTGTAATCTGCAAAATTTGGGCAGCATATTTTGCAAAATCTCTCTGTGAATTCCACAAAATCCATGAATTACCTCGCGGAGTGAATTTCACAGACTTTCCACATTTCTAAATGTGAGAACCCCATAACAGTGAAAATGCAGTAGCTGTACAGAATGTTGCCCATAAAATGAAAACAGTGGAAAACAGTTCATAGTCCAGTCATCCAAATATCAGAGGGTTTCAAGTCAAGCTCACATGGTTATTTTGTTTGTTCATTTGTTTGTGTGTTTGTATGTTTGTATGTTGACATGATGGGTGCACTGATCCCTAGGACCATTTTCAGGCTTGGCCCATGCCAACAAGATGGCACAAAGTGTTAAACAGTGCAAGCACAAAACAGCAAACAATGACAGCACATTCATGACAAGAATTCTTAGCATAGAGTGATATTGTCCATGAACACTGACAGGGATTGTACATTGATTCATCAATACAGAAATACCAAGACCAATGTGTGGACTAGTGCTCCTCCAGTGTTTACCTAATTGTATAGAGACACTGTGTTTTTTATCACCAACTGTAACTATTTATTAATGTATTTTGTAATTTGCGTGTTATATCCTTTCTATTGGCCACCATTATAAATGAGATATGCTCAATAGTTATAACTCTAAATAAATGAAATGAGAAATAAAAATCTATGTTGCCAGGGTTCCAAGACTGACCCTGGCAATAAATAACAATAATGTGCCTATTTACATGATAAAACAATAAGTGGAAAGATATACCAACAGGATGTGTTAATCTAATTTTGACACTCACTGATTTCCATATTGTGTGGACACTTGCAGGTATAGGTAGCTGCAAGGGCAGTCCTAATATGCAACTTAAAAAGGGAGTGTGTGTCAAGAGAGCGGAGGGAAATTGACAAGCTGTTCCTGTGCCTACGGGCAGCAATGGAGAAGGCATTTTGACCCATGCAGATGGCAGTTAGTGCAAATCCCAGAAGAAGATGTGAAGAGGACCCGAGGTTCTGGGTACCTGACATGGGTTTGAGGAGGAATAATATTGGTGAAAACGATTTCTCCCTGAGGAATTTGTCAGTCAGGTTGCCTAATATGTACTCATGTTGGGCTTGTGGGGGAGAGCAGCCAAGGGTCTGGTAAAGGGAGCAATGCTGAGTCAAATAAGGAGCCAGTTAGGCAAAGCTACAGATGCTGTTACAAGTTGTGTTGAATATGGACAGGTTGGAAGATGAGGTTTTCAGATAAATAGGAGAGTAACAGTCCAGAAGAGTAGAAGTGTACCATGGGCTATGGACAGCCTTACTTCTGGGGTCAAGTCCTTTCATCATGCATTGCCTTGTGACGTGACTTATTGCTAGTTATTGCAATGTATCATGTCTGGCTCCACTGTAAAATAACCTGTAACCTGATTGGTCAGCTTAGATCTTTATATGTGGTTAAATCATGCAGTAATTCAGGGCTGCGGAAGAGAGGGGGTAGGGGAGAGAAAATGAAAGACAGCAGAAGAGAGCTATATTTAGTTCAGAGAGAAGGAGACCAAGGGACAGTTTACTACTGATACATAGAATTATGAGACACGAAACAGATTAGCCAATTTAGGATTCATTTATCATGTTAACAGATGTTTTTGGTGCTGTATACGTCACTGCTAATCAAATTAAATTCTTTCTTATTTCAATTTGTGATTTTTTAGGGTGAAAATAACATAACTAGAGAAACACTTTGAAACTACATAGAAACATAGAATCTGATGGCAGATAAGGACCGCTTGGCCCACCTAGTCTGCCCATTTCCCTACATGATTGATAAGCTGCAGATTCTAGTTAACCAACCGCTTACTTCCCCCTACCCCCCACTAGAAGTGCTTTACTGTATGCCTGTCCCATTCATTCTTAAATTCTCCCACTGTTCTTAACTCCACAACCTCCTCAGGAAGGCTGTTCCAAGCATCCACAACCCTTTCTGTGAAAAAAATACTTTCTAAAATTACCTATAGAAAAATATAGAATTAATTATTGATGCACAATTAAGGTAAATGGTTCTATATCCAATGTATAACTGATCTTTGGAATTCACTACTTTTGAACCTGGCTGAGAAAAACAATATTAACAATTTTAAATTGTGATAGGACAAATACATGAATTAGAGGACTCTAACTTTTTTAATTAAGAAATGAGGTAATGGTTTCAGTGGGCTATATACAGTAGCTTACTTCCCTCTTTAACAATACTAAGGCAAAGGAAAGGAATAGTTGGCAATGTCTGAACAAACAGTGCTAGCCCAATTGATTGTGGCAAACCATATGTGAACATAGCAAAATGAAAGACATGGACTGCACAAAAGGAGACAGAAACACAAACTTTTATTGCTGAAACATTTTACTTGTACTTAATACTTGCACATTACAAAGCTGGTAATGGGGACTCCACTTTCATATAAACCTTTTTTTGTAATGTGCAAGTATTAAGTACAAGTAAAATGTTTAAGCAATGAAGTTTTTGGTTTTGATTTCCTTTTGTGCAGCCTATAATTGTTTTTTTTTTTGTTTTTGTTTTTTTTTGTTATTTTGTTGTTTTTTGCCTAAACACCATAGTACATTCTACAGTGAAATACTATTAGGATGTATACATTGCTGCTTGGAGAGTATACTATGGGAGCATGCAGTAGAACTGTATTACAGTACAACGTACATGAAGAGGAAACTCCTAATATGAACAGATGTCTCTTACTACATACATTTTGGTGGAATATAATGGTTAGATGTCCCTATATTGTGTGTAATGAAATCAGTGCTGCAACTGAGTCCTTATTTTTTGAAGCTGAAGTTCTTATGTCCTTTTTCTCTGTTTGCTATTATAGTGGACCTCGAGTACCAGCACTGATATGTCTAAAAGTGAGGTTGGGTTGGGAGATGTGGGGTCCTACTGGTGTACAGGTAGAGCTTTATCCTGGTTTGAAAAGGTATTTGGTTTCTCCCACATAGTATCCTCCTTGGCATTTTTTCTTCATTTTGTTTTATGCCCCCTTCGGTCACTGGCACCTGGGCCCTCCACATTGTCACTGATTGTCTCCCAAGAGATGTCAAGAGCAGGGGCATCCCTCGATATGATCTCTGTGTTCATGGCCCTTGGATGGACAACCACATTGATGGAGGGAGGTACTGGATTTACCAGGGCTGCAAGCTCCTGGTGCTAGAGACAATTTCCTTTTTTTTTCTCCCCTTGGTTCCAAAGCAGTATCTAGGTGACAGTATGCCTTGCACATGCTAAGCTTGTGAGCACATCAATATCTACCTCCACCTCTTCCTAGTTTGTCCATCCTGCCACACTACCATGTGTGGTCACCCAGGTGTCAGTGTTGTGGTGGAGGAGATAACCCTCCTTCCCTCCCTCCCTTGAGGTGGAGAGCTTCCTCTGGAATGCTTGACCCTCCTCCCAGGCAGTCTACAATGATCCAAGAATGTTCCAAATCCTTGTTCAGCAGTGTCATAAGCAATAAAGCTACCACTGCACTAACTGACCAGACCTCTGGACATTTTTTGCATTCAGTGAGATGAACCACATTGTCTGATTTGTAGGTGTATGATCAACATAATTATGGTACTTTTTTTCTGGCCTGTCCAGATGGGATTTAAAAGCAAATGTAGGGACAGACTTTGTGTCTTGTTTTGTTTCAGGGTACTGTTTCTTCTGGTTTCTTGTTGTTTGATTGGGGATTGACTCAAATCAGTACAGTATGTTCATGGTCTTCTATGTTTGTAGTTTTGAACTGGTGAGTTATGGAATATCCTTCTTAGTTTACTATGTCTACTGTACATGGATTATAATTCATTTGTAATGTTCTGGAGGGGTAACAGTATGGGACTATAGGTAACAATAGGAGATATGTTGTCAGTTGTCTTTCTTACTGTGTACTGTAGTACATATTTTTCTGCACATTCCATCTGAACATTATGGTATTCATTAAATGTGTCTCCTCTTACTACCGGACAATTTAATCTTAAGCTGATGCTAAAAAAACTTTTTTCAGGGCTGTTCAAGGTTAGCCATAACCTGCAAAAGATCTCTGATTCTTATGTTTTAAGTAATCATTTTTGGTCTCTAGTTTAATGTCAGGTTATGGAATTAGATGACTGTAGTAAATGGGTGAAACCTTTTCCTTCATCTTTAGCAACTGTTGTATAAACTTTTCCTGCTCCATGGTGTTGTTAGTTGACAGGTATTACATATGCAGTGATGCTCCATAAAAGATTGTGTTACAGCTGTAGATATGTTTATACCAGTAACACAATCCCTATGTTCTTAACTAGTTATATCACTAGCACTTCATTGTTGAAAATGTATTCAAAAGTGATAATATTAACATTGCTAACTGGGTTACTGAGAGATACTGACTGATATGTCATGACATAGAACAACATATCACTGAGCACCACTGTAACATTGTTAACTACAGTTACCGAGAGTTACTGATTGACATCTCATGACATGGCACAACCTATCACTGAGCACCACTCTAGCATTGTTAACTGGAGTTCCAGAAAGTTACTCATTGACATGTTGTGACACTGCACATCCTATCACTGGGCACCACTGTAACACTGTTAACTGGAGTTACTAATAGCTACTGATTGACATGTCATGACAAGGCACAACCTATCAATAAGCACCACTGTAGCACTGTTAACTAGATTTACTGAGCATTACTGATTGACATGTCATGACATGGCACAACCTACAGTATAACTGAGTACCACAGTGCATTTGTGTTTATCTGCAGGCCCTCCATTATGTAAAGAACGTATTTTTTGAGGACAGTGCAGGTGAGAAGGTATATTTTGATATGAATGGAGACTCTCCTGCGATGTATGACATATTAAATTGGCAGGTATCCAGTGATGGAAGTGCCACCAAGTATGTCCATGTTGGACATTTTGACTCTCGTGCACCTCCAGGACAAGACATCTTCATTAATGAGAGCCTGATTTTGTGGAATGGAGACAACAGACAGGTTGGTGCACAACAGAATGTGTGAAAGATATAGAAAAAGCTATAACTTAAAACTCAAAAAAACATGCAATATAATCAATAAAATACAAATAGACTGGTGGTAATTCTATTTTAGGGAGCTGGGGCATTTAACATTGTGGCTTATTCTTGCCCTGGGTTTATTAATTTAAATGTTCCCCTTACTCACAGCTGCCATGAATTATCCTCTATAGTATATGGACATTTGTTGATATAGTGTTTATTATTAATAATAATTTTGCATTATTACATAGTAACTAAACAATTATAAAGCACTAAGACAGTTACAATAAAGTGTTTATCTTTAGTTATTTTTGATATAATTCTCTTCAATAATTGTAGTGATTCAATTTCCTGCCTTGTTCTCCCTTCCTAGTTTGATCTTTTGCTCATTATATCTTCACAGTAGATAACTGCCAAATGTTCTATGCATCTTACATCAACAGGCTTAAACTTCTGTAGTTTCACTTTTTTTCCTTTGCCTTTACTGGTTTGATTGATGATACCTTTGGTCCAACAACCTAAAACACAGTTGGCTTTGTGGTATATGGCATATTTAAACTGATACTCAGTTAACCCTGATAGCTGTTTGAATATCTGCTTAATATTGCTTTGAACTGTTTCGCAGTTCATCAGCCACACTGATATTATTCAGCATTTTCTTGAGTTAAATTTAACTCATACCTTTTCTTTATATAAACCTCAATTACCAGTAAATCCTCTGGCAGAGGTAACAGACAGATTAAAAACATTTACAACACATTAGAGTAGTACAACAAAGAGAATAATCATAGAAGCATGTGTTATAGTTATTGACAGAGGGTCTATAAATAATGTAGCAGTGGTATATTGAAAGACATCAGCCTTGTTATAAATCTTATGTCATACTGTACTAAATTCCTGTCAACAGATACTCTTAGAGAAAAAGCACATCTGTCAACTCCTTATAGAAATGTGACTTCTCAGTGGAATGGAATGTTTGTTCATGAAAGATTTATGACCCATCTTTCATTTTCAAATTACAAAATGAAGACAATAGTACTACATATTAGAGAACAAATAAGATTTCAAGTTACTTAATTTTGAAATCGGTTTATCAATTTTTAGCAATAAGTCCATAAGACAAGGAGTTGTCAGTAACAAGAATAACAAGTTTGGGCACTCTGAGACTGGGGACCCTCTGACCTCTCCAATTCAAACTGGTAATTCAAGCAGCAGTGTAACAAAAAAATGTTTTCCCCCTAAAGTTAGTTTTAGCGGCAATTAATAACAAGATCCAGCCAGAGCCAATACGTCTTCAATATAACTACTGAACCTGAATTGAAACACACTAAGGTAAGGATCCTGGACTTCAGGAGGGCAGACTTTACAAAGATGGGGAAATGCCTCGGGGATGCCCTGGCAGGGGAGGAGGAGATGAGTAGAGTGAAGGAAAGTGGGCAACACTGAAGGGGGCCATAGGGAAGGCAACAGACTTCTGTATCAGGCAAGTAAGCAAAAGCTTGAGGAAAAAGAGACTGCTATGGTTCTCAAAAGAGATGACTAACAAGGTAAGGACACAAAAGTGAGTATTCAGGAAGTATAAAGAAACACAGCATGAGGAGGATAGGAAGGTGTATCATAAGATGCTGAAGGAAGCAGGAAAGCAGTCAGGAGTGAAAAGATGAAGATGGAGGAGAAACTAGCACAGGCAGTAAAGAAAGGGGATAAGACAGCTTTCAGATATGTAAGCAAAAGGATAAAAACCAGTGAGGGGACTGTAAGACTAAGGAGGAAAGAGGAGAAGTGTGTGGACAGGGACCAAGAAAAATCAGGCATCCAGAACAAATATTTTTTTTTCAGTGTTTACGGGGGAAGGGGAAGTTGAGAGACCACAGTTAAGTGACAACAGCATTGAAGGAAGTGAGGCAGACTCTACTCCATTTACAGAGAGAGTCATGAAGGAACGCGCAAATCTGAAAGTGAACAAGGCAATGGGGCCAGACAAGATACATCCAAGGATATTGAAGGAGCTGAGATATGTGCTGGCTGCACCTCTAACAGTCCTGTTCAACCACTTATTGGACATGGGAGTGGACCCTGAGGACTGGAGGAGAGATGATGTAGTCCCACTTCACAAAAGCTGTAGCAGAGAGCATGCTAGATATTACAGGCCATTTAGCCTGACCTCGGTGGTGCAGAAATTGATGAAATCACTGATGAAGGAAAGAATTGTGAAATATCTTGATACCAGCAACTTACAGGGTCAAAGGCAGCACAGATTCACCTGGGTGAGAACATGTCAAACAAATCTGATAGATTTCTTTGACTGGGTGACCAGCAAAGTAGATCAGGGTGGAGCAGTGGATGTGGCCTACATAGATTTCAGTAAGGCCTTCCATACTGTTCCACATAGGGGACTAGTAAACAAGCTGGGCAGCCTGGAAGTGGGGACAAAAGTGGTAAACTGGGTAAGGAACTAGTTGGGGGCTAGGTATCAGAGGGTGGTGGTAAATGGAGTTAACTCAAAGGAAGGGAGGGTGACCAGCAGGGTGCCACAAGGATCAGTACTGGGCAGGTTCTCTTTGATGTATTTATTAGTAACATTGCAGAGGGACTAGAAGGGATGAGGATGACACTGAAATTTTAAGTAGGGTAGACTCTCCAGGTGTGTGTGGAAAAAATGAATAAGGGTCTAGGAAAGCTTGAGGAGTGGTCAAGAATGTGGCATCTAAGTTTCAATGCCAAGAAGTGTAAAATCATGCACTCAGGGCATAGAAATCCAGAGGTGGAGTAAAAGATGGGGAGAGTGGTACTGATGACCACCAAACAGGAAAGAGACCTGGGGTAATCATATCTGATTACCTAAAGGTGGCCAAACAATGTGACAAGGCAGTGGGGAGATCCAGGGGTTTGCTGGGGTGCACAGGTAGGGGCATCACCAGCAGAAAGAGGGAGGTGGTGATACCACTGTATAAATCATTGGTGAGACCACACCTGGAGTACTGTGTCCAGCTCTAGAGACACAGAAAGAGTAGAGGCAGTCCAGAGGAGGGCAACAAAAATGGTGCAGGGTCTGCACCAGAGACCATATGAGGAGAAACTAAAAGACCTCAATATGTACACCCTGGAGGAAAGAATGGAAATAATAATAATAATAAACAACTTTATTTATAAAGCGCCTTTCCAAGGATCAAAGCACTGAACATAAAATTTCAATAAAAGACAAATAAATAACACATCTTCAAACATTTCATCAAATCAAGTAAATAAAATCGGATATTCAAATTAATATAATAATCAACGGATGCATTAAATAAGAAATTCTATCAGCTGGCACTGTCAGGGAAAGCTAGACTAAATGAATAAGTCTTGAGGGCTGACTTAAAGTTCTGGATGACCAGGCACTCCCTCACCCGACAAGGTAGAGAATTCCACAGGGTAGGGGCTGCATATGCAAAGGAACAAGCCCCAGATGTCTTCAAATGCACCCTGGGAATCTCTAGCAATCCCTCATTGGTGGATTGAAATGGTTGGAGGGGCAGTAGGGACAAAGGAGATCTTTCAGGTAGCAGGTTCCTTGCTCATGTAGGGCTTTGTAGGTCAGCAAGCCAACCTTGAAGGTGATTCACCACTGTACAGGCAGCCAGTGCAGTCTGCAGAACACAGGTGTAATGTGACTGGTCCTAGAAGTACCAGTCACAAGCGTGGCCACTGCATTCTGCACCAGCTGCAAGCAGTGGATATCAACCCCCGGTAGCCCTAGGTACAGGGCATTGCAGTATTCAAAGTGGTGGTCACAAAGGCGTGGACCAAGGTAGAAAGGTCATTGGGAGCAACCAAGTGCTTTACCCAGGTGATATTCCTCAGATGATAAAACGAGGTCTTGAAAGCGGCTGACACCTGAAATTTCAGAGTCTACTCATCGTCAAAAATAATGCCCAGGTTACATGGGAGATATGACAGAGACTTTCAAATACCTCACTGGTATAAATAAGGTATAAGAGGGAAGCATTTTTCAGAAAAAAAGATGCTCAAGAGCAAGGGGACATGCCATGAAGCTGGAAGGGGGTAGGCTCATGGAAAATGTAAGGAAGTACTTCTTCAAAGACAGAGTAGTGGATGCCTGCAACTGCCTTCAAGTGGAGGTGGTGGGGAGAGAACTGTGGCAGGATCCAAGAATGCATGGGATTGGCATAAGGGAACCTTAGTCATTAGAGAAGGTTGGGCTAAGTTGGAGATCAAGTAGGGTTTAGGCTATTATAGTAGGTAGGGAAAATGGGCAGACTTGGTAGGCCACGCAGTCCTATCTACCATCAAATTCTATGTTTCTATGCCTCTTATGTTCTTTATCTTTATCAAACCCTTATAATACTATTCATATACATGGACAAATAGCATTTGGGCAATAGAGCTTCAATAGATGCATATTATTGACCAGATGTCCAGGTTTAATATTATCGTAAGCAGCCTAGTAACTCTCATATAACCTAAAGTGTTATCTTACAAAACAAGTATCAGATGATAAAATAACTTGAAAATGATTTCATGAAAATTCACTGATGAACACAGAAATATTTTTTTCTAATAACTCAAAAGCAAAAATATTTTCAAAAAACTAAGTAGCAGGGAATTAGCATTGGGACAAACGCTATCAAACATGAAAGTGTCAGAATACAAAATAAAGACCATGGGCCAGATTCTCAAAGAACTGTGAATACCACAAGCCTCAGGTGTGCCAAAACACATGGGACACAGAGCCTGTGACATTCGCCTGGCCAGCGATCAGTACTCTCAATCCCGTGCGCCACTTGCCACAAGTTAGACCAACTTTTTCTGCTCTAACTTGCGGCAGTCTCAGGTACCCTTTTTACAGGGCTTGCACCAAATATTTGACACAAGCTGCCATAAATCAGGAAAACGGTCACCGGTCACAAGGGCAAACTCAAGTAGAGATGAGCGAAGTCCACAAAATTTGCTCCACAAGGTAATTTGTGGATTTCGCTGAGTGATTCTGTGAACTTCGTAATTGCAATTTTCACAGATTGCACTGCAAACCTCAAAATTTTGGCCATGAATTTCATGCTTCACCCCCAAAATTTGCACTTCGAGGTAAAGAAATGTGACTATCACTGAAACTTTCATGCAAATCATGTGAATTGAAGTTTTGAAGCTTTTGAAAACTCAGCGGATTCCGCAAAACACAAATTTTGGTGCTTGGCGTGAAATTTGTGTTGAGTTAACTTCACAACATCTCTAAACCCAAGACAGGAACCCTCCCTGCTACCTCCCCTCCCTCCCAGGACCCACAGAACCCAAATCCTCAATCAGCTCCTACCCAGAAGTGAGCACTGTTTGACTGCACTGGTCATGAGAGCAAACTTGGGACAGGAACCTTCCCTGCTACCTCCTCTACCTCTCAGGAACCACAGAGCCCATCTCCTCAGTCAGGTACAGCACCTTTTCTGCTAGATTCTGCAGCTCCACTCCTGGCATTCAGCACCATCTTGGATCATCAACTGCTGTAGGACTCGGACCGCGTGACCTTTCCCCATTTTCTTTGGGTTGGCACACATGTACTGATAGAGTATTGGCTGCATAGTTTGTACATTATTGTCACATACTGACCCTGTGTGTAGGGTGACTTTAAGATGCCTTATATGGCTTTAAAAAAAATGTATTCTGTCTCTGGTGCTGCTGCATTTTTGATCAGGCTTCTTAACATCAACAGCAGCTCAACTGCATCTGATTTCTGATATACTGTACAGTCATTTGTGAAATCTTCTGGGGTGTTTGTTAGTTTTTACTCTGTCTTCAGGTCATTGCAATTGTATAGTTTATATGCCTCTGCATGTTAGGGATGGACTTGAGTGTATAAGCAGTCTACAGGCTACTTAGAGCAGATCCTCCCTGGTGTGCTGCCTGTCCTGGGATGCTAACCCCCCCCCCCTCGGGAGTGGATATGATTGCATATACCTGCCCCCACAGCAAAGTAATTCATTCTCCTTCTCCCTGCAGCTCCTGTCCAGAAGTGAGCACTGTTTGACCTCAACGGTCGCGAGGGCAAACTCAGGACAGGAACCGTCCCCTGCTACCTCCCCTCCCTCCCAGGACCCATGGAACCCAGCTCCTCAATCAGGTACAGCATCTTTTTCTGCCAGTTTCTGCAGCTCTGCTCCTGGCATCCAGTGCCATCTTAGATCATCAGCTGCTGTAGGCAGAGCCACGCTACACACAGCACCACTTGTCTCAACCTACTCTCCCACCCAGGCATGTGTCTAGTTTTCTAGGTAGTGTCATGTAATTACTGCTAGAAACAATCAGTGTAGTTCTGCACCCCCCCCCCACACTTTCTTCCTGATAGTAGTAGGGTCCTTGTCTGAGAGATACTACACCCATTTGCTGGTGGCTGGATGGTGGGATCCAAGTCAACTTGTTTCCTCCTTCTTGCAAAAACAGTTGGGGCCAAATACTATATGGGCACTTAATTGTTACTGAGCAGCTCAGATGTTTTTGGAAGGTCCCCTAATTATGCCTGGTCATCACAGGAGTTTGCAGTATTTTTCACAATCCCCAATTCAGGTTAACCTTCTTACTGTAGGTTGAGTAGTGGATCCCTGTAAGACACCTTGTCTCTTTAGGAGTCCACTGATGAGTTTTAGGATCCCTAACAGGTTTCTCTGTCTCACTTTGTTTTCTCTGATCCTTACCATTGGAAGGTACAGTCACCTGGGTGACTAGGGACTGTTATTACCCATCCCCCCCACTTTGACAAAATTGGGGTTCAGCGTTACTCATGGCCCTTCTGCTGTCATTACTATTGTTCTGCTGTGACATAAGTGGAGACATTTTAACGAGGGGCCTCTCCCCATCTGATCACTACTCTCTTGCAGACAGCTGTGGGTTCTCCTTGGTCTCAGTTGGTACTACTGGGTCACACCCTTCACACTCTGGCCTGCCTTGGAAAAAGAAGTCACCTGATCAGAATTCTCTTGACTGCCACTAAGGTTTCCACTAGGGAGTTCTCATGTGGTGGTGTTTTCTTTCTCTTAATCCTGTAGCTTTTGCTCCTAAGGTGTGGAGATATAGTGGTCAATCCAGGCCCCCTCTATTCCCCTGCCACTCTCTACTCACAACAATGGCCTCCATACAAGGGAGTTAACGTTTCCTTACATCAATGTGGGCAACATACTACCCAAGATCCATGAGTTGGAGGCTTGGATGGCACTCCATAACCCAGATGTACTAGGTATTTGTGAATCCTGGCTGAAACCAAATTCATTCTGCCTAATCAAAGGTTACAACATTCTATGGAATGACAGACTGGGAATGAAAAGAGGAGGTGGGGTCATGCTTGGCTTGAAAAACCACCTCACTGGTAATATCATTGCCTCTAGCATGGTGCAGCGAGCAGCACCCGAATGGAGTTTTGCTGAAATCACTATAGGGGAAGTGTGGTGGTGGTGGTAGGGGGGGGGGTTTATGGCCTCGCAAAAGTTATAGAAGAGGTGGCCAGACTTTCTCCAGTCAGGGACTTCTTACTAATAGGAGATTTCAACCTTAACTGGCTTGATAGTAAGCAAGCCAGTTATGCAGAGCATCTAAAGGAGGTCTAACAATCACTCTCTGCTAGACTGGATCTTGACCAACAGGGCAGAGAAGGTGTCAGTTGCAGGTGTCCTATCGGGCGCAATAAGTGACCACTCCCCCACCTTCTGCACATGGTCTTGCCATAGAACTAGAATTCCATCAAGGCTCATCTCATGCAGAAACTTTGCTAAGGTGAATGTGGAGGTGCTCAGTACTGATCTACAGGGAATAGACTGGTCAGAGCGATTTTCTATTGGGAATGTTGACTCAGAACTATGGTTTCTCATTATGGCCCTAGCCTCCATGCAGAACAAACACTTCCCTGTCATGACCAAATGGGTCACCAGTGAACTGGTCACCCTCATGAAAATACATGATACATCATGGGCAAAATGCAAATCGAGACTCTCTATGTGCAACTGGAATGACTATGGAAGATGCAGGAACTCATGCAAGTGGGAGATTAAGCTCCTAAAATCATCACTTTTTAAGTCACCACAGGCTCAAACACTAGTTAATCCCTTGTTTCTGGTCAGTAGTAAACTCAATTCTTAAACCAGCAAAACAAAATAGTTCCATTTCCCTAACCAGGGAAATGGGATTACAATCAGATCCAGGAAAAGTAGCGAGCATCCTGAAAGATACATTTTCTAATCTGGAAGCTTACTTGGCCCAGCTTCCTTCAGTTACCCCAGAACTGAGGACGCCATGTAAGTCTAACAGTTACTCTCCTTTCTATTTTAGAATTATGTCACAATTGGAGATGTACCATCTGCTGCAAGCATTACCCAACTTGGGTAGTGCAGGTAGCAATGGGCTGTCCCCCAAGTTTCTCAAACTAGCCACTACCTTCACTGCCTACAAACTTTCTCATGTCATTAACCTTTCTTTGTCTACTTCCAATGTCCCGTCCATCTGGAAGGTTGCCAAAATTGTCCCAATCTACAAGTTGGGGGACTGCCGCCTTCCGGAGAACTTTTGACCAGTATCCATTTTATCCCACATGGGGAAAATTCTAGAAAAGGTGGTTTACTGTTAGTTGACCAAACGTCTCGAGGTACATGATCTGCTGTTTGCTGATTAGCATGGTTTAGGAAAGGATTTAGCATGACCATGGCAATGGCGAAATTTACTGACCATGTACTCCAGGAAACTGATAGGGGGAATCACACAGGGGCTATTTTTGTGGACTTATCAACAGCCTTTGATATGGTTGATCATGGGATTCTACTCAGGGAGTTGACTTACTTTGGGCTACCCATGGATTCTACTGGTTGGTTCCACAGTTATCTTAGCATCAGAACACAAATGGTTTCCATAGGGGGAGTATTGTCCACACCTCTACAGGTTCTCACAGGAGTCCCCCAAGGGTCAATATTAGGTCCTATTTTGTACACTCTATTTGTTAACCCACTATTTTCTGAAACCTACACTAGTAAGAGAATCATGTATGCAGATGACTTGATCTTATACCACAGTGATAAAACACCCACCAAGCTGTCACACACCATGAATATGGACTTCTCCTTTGCTGCTCTTTGGTTCACGAAACAGAGGCTCATTGCTAACACCAAAAAAGTTAAGTGTATGATGTTTGGGTCTAAACACAAGCTAATCAGGAGTTCCTTCTCTTGACAAAATTCCCTCAACATTCGGTCCCTGGATGGATCCCTATTGGAACAAGTAACAGATTTTAAATATCTTGGCATCAAGTTTGCCCTCTGTCTTACTTTGACTTCCCACATTAGCTTGGTGATAAAAAAGGTGAATCAATGCTTAGGGATGTGCTTCCATCTAAAACACCTCATGTCCCCTGAGGCAAGACTAGACATGGGGAAGGGTACTCTCCAACCTGTTCTAGAATATTACTCCCCTATAATATCTCTGACGTCCCCCCCTCCACTCCTTGGGCATTTGAACACTGCCTATATCAATATTTGTAGATTTATTATCCAAGCCCCCTTCCATGCCCATCACTGCCAGTTATATCAGACTCTTGGTTGGCTTTCTCCCCAGGATCATGGGGAGCTACTGTTAGGCTCCTTTGCCTTTAAAACTCTGCATGTGGGAATTAAATCCCCTCTGTCTGGTTTGCTAAGTTTTAAGACAAATAAGTGTGAATTATGGTCCCCCACTAGCCTTTTCCTATGTCTCCTATGCAGCTCCCAAGCTTTGGAACTCCCTCCCGGATGATCTGCATGCATCTGTCTCTCCTATCAGCTTCAAAAATCACTTCTTGGAAGCCATGTTGGCAAGGATACACTGTAATTGCTTGGCCTAACTCTCAGGTTTTGTTTCTGGGTTACAGGTCTATTTCTGGGTCCCACTTTTACATTGACATCCAACCATTTCATCCTGCATACAATCCACATGTATTTAAACTTTCTGTTCGTTTGAATATGTATTTTTATTATTGTCTTGATTTCTTGTTTCTTTCAATGATTGTAATATTTATGTCATGCCTCGGTAATTTCAAAGTCATGTGCCATCTACTTGTTTCTCTTTTGCTGCATAAACTGTAGACTTTGTGTACCATGTTTTAACTATGTTTATGCTGTCACTGTAATATTGTGTTCATGTGCCATCTGGATGGCCCAGGTCATGCCTGAAAAAGGTCCCTGGGACCAGTGCACTTTTCCGGTTATCAAATAAATAAATAAAAATAAATAAAATAAATAAATGCGTCTGATCTTCCTGAATCAGGTGCAGTGTGAGGTAAAGTTGTTGGTGCAGCTGTTCTGAGAAGCAGGTTTGATGCAGAGTTTGATGCAAGCTCTGCGTAGCCTTTGGAGGATCTAGCCACCATGCTACTACATATTAAGGGGGAAAATAACAATTCCAGTTATTTAACTTTGCAGTTAGTTCACCAATACTTAACACTGGGTAATTCCATCAGACTGGGAGTTACCATAGGAAGAATAATAATTTGTGGTGCTCTATTTTAGGTTTGGGGAAAAACCCTCTGAGCCCTCCCAATTCAATAATTAATTCTGGTAGCAACACATAATCTGGTTACATAAACCATATAATAGTTTATTGTCAAGTCAGCTCGATGCAGTCAAAAACTTCAGGTTAAAAAATATCACACAAATAATGCAATGGCAACATTTTTGTTATAATTCTCAAACCTTTAACATTCTTCATCTTTATCACACCCTTATAATATCATTCATATACATGGACAAACAGCATTTGGGCAATAGAGCTTTAATTAATGCATATTATTGGCCAGATATCGGGACTTAACATCACTGTAAAATGCCTGCTAACGCTCAGCAAACCTAAAATATTATCCTAAAAACCAGTAGCAAATGATAAGACATTGTTTTATAAAAATGTACTTATCATGTAAACAGAAAGAAAGATTAAAAAAAAATAATAATAATAATCGTCAGATTGCCAGTGGGACAAACACTATCAAACCTGAAAGTTTCAAATTTCAAATCCCATTTTTTAACTAATGATAACCAAAACAAGATCTTAATTTTGGTGAATCTGTGTATATTGAGTATGAAGAGATCCTGGCACCAACTCAATACATGCTACATGTCAGGCAAATCAATCACATGCCGGTTGAGTTACTAGGGTACAAAAATAGGGTTTAGCGTCAAACTGCCTTCTGAAGTCTAATATGCAGGTGATAACTTACCAGTACACTCACTCACTATCTATCGATCTATCTATCTGTCTGTCTGTCTGTCTGTATCTACCTACCTGTCTATCTACTGTATCTATCTATCATCTCTAACAAATAAGGGCAGTGGATGTTTTTTGTTTCATATCAAGATTTTCATTTTTAACTTCTATGCCACTTTCTGCATGACAGAGGGGTTCCACTTTATTGTATCAGTGTGTAATTATGGCAGCAAGTTCTTTTCAAACTTTAAAATTATGTTCATGAGAGCATGGAATGGAATGCTTTTTGTGG
This sequence comes from Neoceratodus forsteri, assembly GCA_016271365.2. Taxonomy (NCBI): domain Eukaryota; kingdom Metazoa; phylum Chordata; order Ceratodontiformes; family Ceratodontidae; genus Neoceratodus; species Neoceratodus forsteri. Next base: position 51,862,208 of record CM028137.1, read on the forward strand.
TATCTTAAAAATTAGAAATTTTAGAAGAGGAGCTAGAGAAGAAGTATCTGAAGGACCTTTTGCATCAGCTTTAGAGGGGTCAATCTTAAAAGGACTGGAGCTACCAGGTCCTGAATGAACAGGATCCATATCATCCTACTATCTGCAGGGCAAAGCTCAAGAATTTCCCATTGGCCTCTTTGTTTTCTCACTTCTTTGGATTCAGATCATCTGTTAGGAAAAAGCTAAGCTCTTGGCTCTCAGGATCCTGATTTTCTCTTTTTTGCTGCTTTTATAGATCCTCTGCCCAGTCTGCCAAAAGTCAGAAATGGTGCATGGTGCTTGTGCCCACAGGGATTGGTGCAAGTGGCACCATGTACCACAGCATGTGAGATTCCCAATTCAGAAAAGTGGCCTTCACCACTTAGGGGGCTGCCTGTGCCAGCCTCATGATACTGTTGCAGCAGACCCATGGCTGTGCTATGGTGGAGGTGGGTTTGTGCTGTGATGGTACTGCACTATCCCAATACATGGTATTCACAAAGTACCACAATGGGCACAGATCTTGCCAGGGCTTAAACCAGCCCAGAGCTAGTCTGACAGCCAGTACACAACTGCAACAGTGTTTGCTTGGCAGGAAAGGATGGCCCCTGCAGCACTGGCCGTGGCCATCCTGCCGGTGAGTAATGGGAAAGCTGTGATGTGTGCCCCAGGTTTGCTTTGTTGTGCAGGCTCTCGCTAACCCATTGCACCACTTTGTAGAAAGACAACCACTGTCGTCTATGCCATGTCCCATACCAGTGCCTTACATGCCAATGGGGTTTTAGCATTATTCTGGGACCCCTGATGGTTACACTGAGAGGGGTGCTACACTCACCCCATAGCGGGCTGGGGTCAATAAATGGGCACAGGAGGCATGCATGGCTGTGTTACAGCGACTTATGTCCTATGCTATCCGGAGTGGCAGGAACATGGGAGTGCCTCACATGCATTGTAGGCTACAGTACCTGTCACATCACTCTGTGAAATGTTTCCCACACAAGGTGAGGTTGCTGGCATTGCTGCAATGCCATCCTGCAGATTTTAGCATTCCCCTCCCATGTGCCTCTACACACTGGAGCACTTGGTGCAAACTGGGGGGGGGCACCAGGACCTGTTTCATTCATGAATTGGGTGCAGGGTCCCTGGCAAGGTACTATCTGGTATGCCAGTGATCGATGCAAGGATAGCTTTCAGAATTGGGCCCCTTAGTTTTTAGTAATTGAAAAACTCATTCATGGTCATCAATTTTAGCACTTCTGTGGAACAAAACTGAGACAATTAACATGTATAGGTGAACTGTAGAAAGCACATCGACAAAGCACAAGGCAAACATTTTGCTATGAAATGGATATCTTAGAACCCCTCCTAATGTGATATTCCGAAGTATCAGATGTCTCTGAAATGTACTTTTTTCTTAGTTTTTAAACCATACTGTTCTAAAATTTTCTTCTTCCCAGATTCCACGCTCAATCTGCAGTGAATCATGCCCACTAGGATCCAGGAAAGCTGCCTGAAGTGGAGAGCCAAGCTGCTGTTTTGACTGTATCCCATGTTCCAAGGGGGAGATTGCCAATCAAACTGGTAAGTAAAACCTTCAGTTTTCTTTTTCCAAATTGTTTAACCACAAGTGGCACACTAAGCTGAAAGCTTGTTTACAGGTGTGGCTTGGGAGCCCAGGGAAGTTAAGTGACTTGCTGGGGGTCACACAGTATGCAAGTGGGGGTGGGGGCTGTAAGATTCAAACCTAGATCTCCAGATTTGCAGCTCAGAGACTTAAACCACTGCACTATTCTGCCTCCCAATGAATGTACAGTACTTCCTTTGAAACTTTAGACTTACTTTAATGGTTTTAAACACACACTGTAGCAGTCTCATGAATCTTATTGTTTGTTATCAAGGAAATATTGCTTATTTACAGGGGTTTTGGTAATTTTTTTAGAGAAAATTAATATATAAAGCATGACATTAATGAGCTCAGTTTGGGTCATCTATTTTAGACAGCTGACCATCACTCAGTGCTGTTACCTGATCCTCCAGTGCCACTACATTTTCTATAGAGTCCTGAAAAATCTCAGCAAGAGATGCACCTACTCTATTTAGCTAAAAAAAAGTTATAACACTATACTGAGCTGAAAGTGGTTGGGAGGGGGTGGATTTCGAATAAACTCAGCCTTTTTCCACTTCCACATCATCCAAGAAGCACCCCTCACAGTCTTCAAGACTGGAGTTCTCACCTGGTGAGAATTCTGTCCCCATTGCTGCTTCATCCATCTCGCTGCTGGTGGATGCCTTAGTTGAGGGGATTGTCATCATCCTCATCACTGAGACACAGTTCCTATGGCAACACCACTGATATCACTGTGTTGTGTGGAATGTGCCTTTTGTTCATTTTGATAAATGTTGGTATGGACACATTCTTGGGTGACAAATTTGTCCTATGGTCACTCACAATGGTCCCAGCTGCACTAAACACTCATTCCACATTGACACTGGATGGTGAGCAGCTCAGGTATTTCACAGCAACCAATGTTGGTGCTGGCCAGTCAGTCATTTTACCGCTCCAGTACAACAGTGGCTCATCAGTAATGGCAAGGTGCTTTGGGTCCCCCATGTAGGCCTCCACCATTCATTCTGCTGCCCAGAGTCCAGTTGCCTCATCTGTGTCCTCCTCCTTTTTCTTTCATATCTTCCACTCCCACCTGAAAGAGAACATCACAAATGGGATTGCTTGCTGATTTCTGCTGTGCCTTGCCCATTTTTTCTGATTGAGTTGCATGTGAGCAGCTGGTGGTGGCAGCAATACCCGTTTTCACCACAGTGCATGCCTTTTTCATGCGTGCAGCATGTACCATTCTAATGAGGTTCTCTGTCAACTTCTGTACTCATTAATGACCTCCTTCAATTATAGAAGTCAGGACACATTTGTAGTGTGGATCCGGCATGGTGGCGATTGCAAAGTCAGCCGACTATAAAATGCCAGATACATGAATATTTGTGTCCAGCATGTGGAGCATGTGATCCTTTACATAGATATACAGAGATACATAGAAATTGTTGCCAGATAAGGACTGCTAGGCCCATCTAGTCTGCCCGTAAGCCCTAAACTTGAATGCAGTCACTGACCCTAAGTGATCAATGGCTTTTCATCACTCCCTCCACACCCAATGTTCCCTTGTGCCTCTCCTAAGCATGTTTGAACTCCTCCACTGTGCTTGCCCCACCACCTCTTGTGGCAGACTGTTCCAAACATCCACCACTCTCTCTGTTTAGAAAAACTTCCTCATGTTACCTCTTAATCCCCCTCTCCAATTTCATATTGTGTCCTCTCATTCTGATATCTTTTCTACATTGGAAAAGATCCCCCACCTGCACATTGTTTATGCCCTTGAGGTACTTGAAAGTTTCTGTCATGTCCCCCCTTTCTCTCCTGTCCTCCAGTGAGTACATATTGAGGACCCTTAGTCTCTCCTCATATGTTTTGTAATGTAGGCCATGCACCATCATTGTTTCCCTTCTCTGGATAGCCTGCACCCTGTCTATGTCCTTATGCATGTGTGGTCTCCAGTACTGCATGCAGTACTCCAGGTAAGGCCTTACCAGTGTTTTATACAATGGCATTGACACCTCCTGTCTCCTGCTAGTAATGCCTTTGCCTATGCACCACAGTATGCCACTGGCCCTCCCTGCAGCCTTTGCACACTGCTTTGATGCCTTAAGGTAATCAGATATGATAACACCTAGGTCCCTTTCCTGTTTGGTGGAAGTCAGCACCTCCCCCATTCTGTAGCTCTCCCAAGGGATTCCCCTATCCAGGTGCATTATCTTGCACTTTTTTGAATTGAACCTCAGTTGCCACACCTCCGACCATCTTTCAACCTTCTTCAGGTCCCTCTTCATTTTCTGCACCCCTTCTGGAGTATCCACTCTGTTGCAGATTTTGGTGTCATCTGCAAATAGGCAGACCTTTCCTTCTAGCCCCTCTGCAATGTCACTAATGAAGACATTGAACAGAACTGGTCCCAGTACTGATCCCTGTGTTATTCCGCTGGTCACCTCTCTCTTCCCTAGATTGTATCCCATTTACCACCACCCTCTGTCCTCTGTCCATCAGCTAGTTTCAATCCCACTGTATCGCCTTATGCCCCATGTCTACAATACTCATCTTGTTAACCAGCCTTCTGTGTGGAATGGTATGAAAGGCTTTGTTGAAATCTAGATAGGCGATACCGCCCCTCTCTGATTCACTTCCCCAGTCACCCAATCAAAAAAATTTATCAGATTTGTTTGACAAGACCTTCCTGCTGTGAATACATGTTGCCTCAGATACTGGGCACTGCTGGATTCCTGGTGTGCCACTATCCTTTCTTTCAGCAGTGTCTCCATGATCTTCCCCACCATTGAGGTGAGACAGACTGGTCTGTAGTTCCCCGCTTCCTCCCTACTGACACTTTTGTGCAGTGTGACTACACGTGCCCTCCTCCAGTCCTTTGGAACCATGCCAGTGTTGAGTGGCCCTGTGAACAGGGTGGCTAGATGCACTGCTAGTTCCCTTCTCAGCTCCCTTAATATCCTCGGGTGTATGTGGTCTGGCCCCATGGCTTTATCCACCTTCAGCTTTGTGAGTTCCTCCAGAACTCTTTCCACTGTGAATGGACTGGTGTCCACTTCTCCCCTGGCATTACCTCTGCTCCCCAACTGTGGTCCTTGACCCTCTTCCTCCTTAGTGAATACTGAACAGAAGTATTTGTTCAGTATTTCTGCTTAGTCTAGATCCCCTGCTTACACTCTCCCTCCTCCCCTTTGATCCTCACAATCTCCCCCTGGTTTTTCTTCTATCACTGATGTACCTATAGAATGTCTTGTCCTCTTTTTTCACAGTCCATGCTAAACCCTCCTCTGTCTGTTCTTTGGCTCTCCTAATAGCCTTCCTTGCTTCCCTTAGACAGTCAATGTACACTTCCCTGTCCTCCTCCCTTCGGGTTCCCTTATACATCCTGAAACTTGCTCTTTTAGCCCTTACTTTGTCTGCTACCTCTTTAGAGAACTATAGTGGTTTCCTTCTTCTTTTCCCATAGGCCACTAGCTTAAGGCATTGGTTAGTTACCTCCACTATGGCTCCTTTTAGTCTCCCCCACTGTTCCTCCACTCCCTCCATTACATCACCCTTCTCCAGGGCTGCTCTTAAACATCTAACCATTTCACTGAAATCTGCACTCCTGAAATCTAATACTTTTGCTCTTGTGTGGCTTAATTGAGTCTCTGTCTCCATGCCAAAACACACCATGTGGTGGTCGCTGGATCCCAGCTGCCCTACCACCCGGACTCCTTTGACTCTGTTTCCATTGATCCATACCGTGTCCAGAATAGATATGTCTCTGGTTGGCTCATGCACCAGCTGTCTGAGTACAACCCCCTGCAGGGATTCCAGGGTGGCTGCAGTACGTATTGCTGTGCCATTCCCTGGTTCAAGGGTGACCCACATTGCCACAACCTCCCCCTGTCTTCCCTTTACTTCTGTAGCCGTTATGCCTTCTCTGATGTACAGGGCTACCCCCCCCTCCCTTTTTACCTTCCCTGTCCCTTCTGAACAGTGTATAACCTGGTACACTGATGTCCCAGCCATGAGTAGTAGAGTACCATGTCTCTCACATTGCTGCTATGTCAAGGTCTGTATCTGTCATCAAGGCTTCCAGGTCTGGAACCTTATTTCCCAGACTGCAGGCATTTGTGAGAATGACCTTCAATGTTTTATATCCTGCCCTTTCTCTGTTATTGTTCTCTCTCCCTTGCCTGTTTCCCCACCCCAGTTTTCTTGTTCGTGTGCTCCTGCCTCCCTTATCCCCCCTTTTACACGTTTCACCTGCCTGCACCTCCCTGCCTGCTTCAGTTGTTCCTGTTGTCAACTTGTGTTTTTGCATGCTACCATGGGGGTGTGATCCTAAGCCACCTCTCCCTCCTGACTATCCCCCTTGGCCAGTTTAAATACTCTTTGCTGAAGCATTCCAACTTCTCACCGAGGAGTGAGGTCTCCCTTCCGGACAGATGCAGGCCATCCTCCTGATAAAAGCTCACATCTGTCCAGGTGGGGCCCCAGTCCTCTATGAAGCTGAATCCTTCCCTTCCACACCAGTCCTTCAACCAGGAGTTGAAGGCTTGGATGTGGAGTGCCCTATCCTCCCCTGTGCCTTTGACAGGTAGCATCTCCAAGAATGAGACAAAACATGCTACCTGTTTCAGGTCCCCCTCAGCTTCCTGAAATTTTCCTGGACTCTGGCTAACTCCATCCTTCTCCCTGCCAGGTCATTGGTCCCCAGGTGGACAATGACATCCAGCTTCTCCCTTCTGGCTATTGCCCTAGTGATCCTATGGATCACTGGATTAGATAACAACAGCCATGATCCCCACTTGCCTCCATCTGGTGTCGCACATTAACTAGTGTCTGCCTAAGCACATGTATGACGGGTATGGATTGACTTATACAAGCAGTATCCCCTCTCACTGCCTGTGTAGCATGCTTGAATGGATGAAGAATGTGTATTAGCCCATCCATTTGTCACCACTGTTCTGCTGTTAGAGGGATGAACACTCCAACACTGCCATGGGTGGTGTGCACCAGCAGGTATTCTGACACAGCCTTATACTGTTCATACAGCTGCTCAGGCATGTACAGTATGAAGTTTCACCTGATGACAGCATCAAGCTTCATCAAATGTTGAGGCAGATGGTTATTGCACTGTAGCTCACTTAGATGGTCACAGGTCTATGTAGAATGGGCAAAGTGGGCACAGATGTGATGGGCGACAGTAACTGTTTCCTTAATGTCCACATGGTTTGGGAACTGCTGAACAACAAGATTAAGGCAGTGTGCCTGGCAGGGCACCCTGAAAAAAACATCATTGCTAATGCACTTCACTACATTGGAGCCATTATCACTTGCAATGAATCCTGCTATGAGTGACTGTGTGTGAAGCCACCCAACAATCTCTGACAGCAGAACATTAAGTATTTTCACAGCCGTGTAAGAACCAGTAACACTTGTCATACTCAGGGTCGCATGCTGCCGAATACCAGGTATGTTGCTACCACCAAAATTTTGCTTCTTGCAGGTTTTCCCAGGTCCACAATCAAATACCACCCCATTCAGCCATGCCCAGTTTGCTGCTATGCATAGATACGAGCTTGTTGCTGTTTGTCCACTGGTCCAGATATCCATGATAAGATGGATATATTGCAATGCACTATGCTTCAATGCATGTTTAATGGGATCAGACACTCTACTGTTCAGCTCTGGCATGGCACACTTAGTAAAATAGGTCCGCGATGGAACCTGCCATTTGGGACAGGCATGGGCCATCAACCTGCAGAAACCAGCATTCTCCATGAACAAGAATGGCAACAGATTTCTAGGCAGCACTTCGGCAGTGGCAGAATTTAACTCTCATACAGCAGCATGATTGGGTGGGTACTTTGTCTGCCGCTCAAGGATGGTCTTCAAAGTGGCTTGCATCTTTGGGGCTATTCGACCAGAATGCTGTGCTTGTGGCAGCAATTTTGTTCTTTTAGGGGTAACACTTGACTCTTGGGGCTGTGTAGATAGCATGAAACCAGTTACTTTGGTTGCTTGTGGGTATGGCGGTGTACTTTTCTGACTCAAGGGACTGGGACTGGCACCTCCACCACAATGCCCACTACTTGAGAGATAAATGGATTGCTCACCCTCCTCCTCCACCACTGACCCACTCTGCCCTCCCTCCTTCTGCTCTTCTTGCTGAACTACATTTAACTTGCTGAGGGAGATGCAACCAACAGCTCTGGCATCCTTCTGATGTTGATGCCATCTCAGTGGGTGCTTGTTTTTCAGGTGGGTGTGTTGGCCACTGGTACCTATGTGGCTTCCCTTTTTCCCCTCGACTAACACGTGCTTGACAAAGTTGGCATATCGCTATGGTCTCATCAGCAGGATCAAGCACTTAAAAGTCCCAAACTAGGGACTTTTGACCTCTGGACTTCAGATGCTTCTCTGATTGGGATAATTCAGAAACAGGTGTGGAAGTGTGTGTTTTTTGGGCTGCTCTAATCACTTCCATAAGAGTACACTTGGGAGGGGGTGACTTGACTGCTTGGAGGTTTGCTAATAGGCTTGATGACAGACTGACTCACGGGCCATGCATGTAAATGGTTTACATCACCCTTGACCTTTTTTTAACTCAGGCTCCCATGTGGGATCATCCCAGTTGTCATCATCACCACCAATAGCGATGATGTTCTTGCCCCCTCCTCCTCCCTATCACTGTATTTTATTTATTTATTTTATTTTATTCTTTGGTAACCAGGTAAGGCCTACTAGGCACAAGTGCCTGTTTTCAGGGGTGACCTGGGAGCACTGGGCGGTTAAGTGACTTGCTCAGAGTCACACAGTATGCAAGTGGAGGTTGTGAGAATCAAACTCAGGTCTGGTCTGCTGGATGTATCAAGCTCGTTCACACCTCATTCCTCTAACCTCTAGGCTATACTGCCAGTCTTCTTGAAGCATGGCACTTTTTTCTTTCTCCACAACCATCACAGGGAGCTGACTATCTCTGTCTTCAGGATTATCTGACTCTGGTTGAACACTATCATCACCATCTCCTGCAGGAACAGGGACAGTCACAATGACAGACGTATCAGCCTTCTCCTGGACCACTGTTCTTGTGCTGATGTCAGTTCCTCATCATCCCCCACCAGCATGGATGCAACAGTTTGAGCTTTAAAAAGTAAGTCACAGGCATGCCAGACCCAGTACTGCCAACAACTTCTTTGTTGGTTCCTGCCGCACCACCAGAGCCCACAGCAGAAGACACTGATGCAGACATACTTGTGCTTTCACTGCTATGGAGAACTGGAACTGAAGTTATACTCTTTTCAGCAGACTTCTTAGCTCCCTCATCCCACCTGCCACATTTCCCCCCTGTACTGGGCCGTCTCTTAGCAGGCATTTTTGCTGGCTGCTGCTTCAAAGCTTTGCCTTTCTCTGGAAGTATTTGAAGAAAGGATATATTACTAACTGTGTGAATAACATCTCACACGTCACACCTACAGTACTGGCTTCCTTACAAGTCCAAAAACAATCAGGACAGCTAACAGCACTTAGAGTACAACTAATACCATATTTGGTAGGCAGCCTATTCTAGTTAAAACCAAAAAGGTAACTATTTTGTTTCCCCAAACAGGAATTAAAGCAAAACACACACACGGAAAAAGGGCACAAGTGACCAACTTTAAATACAGATCACCTGTGTCTGGGCAAATAAAGTACTTTAATGTGTTATTACTTAGTTAATACCACTATTTTATTTTATTACATAAGGGCAGAGACAACCATAAAACCTCAACAAAGGCAAGTACCACAATATGCTAGTGGTCTGGATGGGAGGGATCAGAAAGCAATCTCTTGAAAACCACTACATTAATATATAGTTTTTTATACTGCACACATCAGGTGTTAAACAAACAATGCTGTAACAGAGAAAGGGTAAGGTAAATCAACTAAACCAGGAACACTGCGTAATGTGCAGAGGCACGCTCCAGTAACAAAATACAGGGGAGCAATTTAACAAAGCAGTGCAACTGTAAATGGACATGTTCAAGTGATAAAGTAAAAGTACTTAAGTAAACATACAAAAAATATAGAACTGTTGATTTTCACAGTTTAAGTGACACAAATTAACACTCCAGCAAACAGAACTGACCACAAACAGATAAAAATAAAATAACAGATCAGCTCTGTGTGTTTAAAACTTTAGAATTCACAATCAGAACTAAAAAGCGGAAGAATGGTATATATAACACAGGCTAACAGTGGCAAGAATTCTCAAACAGGACGGAGTAACTTTTCAGAGAAAAATAAATTGTCTAGATATAACAAAATTAATAAGAAATTGGTGGAACATCTGGTTGTCAATGGACTACAGGACCCAAGGCAGCATGGTTTCACCAGGGGGAGGTCATGTCAGACCAACCTCATTGAATTTTTTGACTGGGTGACTAGGGAGGTGGATTAGGGGAGGGCAGTGGACATGGCCTATCTGGACTTCAGCAAGGCCTTTGACACTGTACCAAATAGAAGACTATTACACAAACTGGGGAATATGGTGTGGGCAGGACAGTAGTGTGGTGGGTAGGTAACTGGCTGGGGGCAGGACACAGAGGGTGGTGGTAAATGGCTGTCACTCCACAGAGGGAAGAGTGACCAGTGGGGTACCACAGGGATCAGTGCTGGTCTGGTCCTATTCAACATCTTCATCAGTGACATTGTTCAGGACCTAGAAGGCAGAATTTCACTGTTCGCTGATGACACAAAGCTCTGTAACAGAGTAGACACACCAGAGGGGTGTAGACAGAATGAGAAGGACCTGCAGAAACTCGAAGAATGGTCGGGGTTTGGCAGTTGAAATTCAATGCAAATAAGTGCAAGATAATGCATATGGGGCACAAAACCCGGCACAATATATCAGTTGGGGGTGAGATATAGCATGCACCAAGCAGGAAAGGATCTTGGGGTTATCATCTCTGATGACCTCAAGGTAGGGAAACAGTGTGACAAGGCAGCAGGTAAAGCAAATAGGATGCTGGGATGCATAGGCAGGGGCATCACCAGCAGGAAAAGGGAGGTCATAATTCCACTATACAAGACACTAGTGAGGCCCCACCTGGAGTACAGTGTTCGGTTCTGGAGACCATACCTACGTAAGGACATAGACAAGGTAGAGAAGGTTCAGAGGAGGGCAACAAAGATGGTGCGTGCATTGCATCACAAGTCCTATGAGGACAGGTTGAAGGAACTGAACATGTACTCCCTGGAGGAGAGGAGGGAGAGAGGGGATATGATAGAGACAAGCAAGCATCTTACAGGGAGAAACAGGGTGCAGGAATACACTATTTTTAAGTGAAAAAGATGTTCCAGGTCTAGAGGGCATGGGATGAAGTTGGAGGGAGGACGATTCAGAGGAAACGTGAGGAAGAATTTCTTCACAGAATGGGTGGTGGACAAGTGCAACACCCTGCCAGAGGAAGTGGTGGGGGCTGAAACAATCACGGGATTTAAGAATGCATGGGATAGACATAAAGGAATTCTGGAGGTCAGGGGTAAGGGGGCAACAGACTTCTAGGAAAACATAAACTGAACTTACAAGCTCAAATGGGCAGACTGGGTGGGCCAAAGGCCCTTATCTGCCGACACTGTCTATGTATCTATGTAAATAACAGTAATAAATAACTCACAATTTGTAAGTAATCTGATTGTAAAAGGCTAGAAGTAGCCTGCACTGCTTTACACTCCTAACCTACACCACTCAACTCCCTCAAAGACACAGACAAAAGTAAAACCTAATTGAAGTAAGTATCATGCACAAATCGACAAAATTAGAAAGTGTTCCCTAGCAGCACTAGGAAAAAACATTATATTTTGGAGCAATTGGCTCTCAAAAAACAAGTTTTAAAGAGGTGTTAAAAGACTTTATTTGCTCTGATGCACCACAACAGACTGCTCTCCAACTCAATACGCAGCAGAATGAGCTGTAAACAAGCTGCACATGACATTTGACCTATTTACCCACAATGCATTGCAAATTTCACTTTTGGAGGCAAAATTTCGCTGGTGAAATCAAAAGTTATGCTGGCGACATTGCATCACAAGGTGAAATGTTAAGCATCAGTGAGTGAAATTGGCAGACCAAGGCATTTTACGTGAAATTTCGCCATTACGCAAAATTGTGAAACCATGTGAAATTTCATTTCGCCTAGGTGAAAAATTTCACATAATTGCAGAATTACATGAATTATTTCTCCAGGCAAACTATTTTCATTTCTCACAATGCTGCTACCATGATTTGACATGATATGACACTGTTGTGTATTATCACTAAATAGCAAAGGATAAGGCACAGAATACATAAGCTGCTGCATAATACTGTAATTGTATTTAGTGTTGTGTTTTACACAGCATTCATAGAAATTCAGGTGAATTAAACTCAAATGCACTGGATAGCCTGGCACAGTCACTGAAGTGCTTGCTAACCCAAACTCTGTCACTATGATTTTGGTTCTGTCTTCATGAAGTCAATTATCTTGCACTGTATTCTTGGCTTTTCTGAATACTATTTCTAGTCAACCTCCATTGCATACAGAAAAGCCCAGTTGGGAGTGATGTCCTGATTTTGTTCCATAGCCTGTCTGAGGGTTAACAGTGTATGTCTGACATCTGCTTCAGTCAACAGTGTTGTTTGCACCTCTTGTGTTTCCACACTGTCATCTTCCTCTGTATCAGCTGTTTCTTTCTTCAGTCTCGTTGCTGACACTACCTGGGCTATATCATCTGTAATGTTGTCTTCTGCTCCAGCTCCCAAGCAGCCCAGTTTATAAAACTTGATGGCACCAAGCCTTCTGGTGGAAGCACCTTATTTTCAGTAGCAGTGTTTTGAGAAGAGGGGTACTCAATTGAAAAGCCAACTTTAATGAAACACCTTACAATCATGTATAGTATCAATAAGCCCCAGGATCTTGCCATCACATGGACCAAGTTGAGCAGGTTTATTTTTTAACACACATTGCTGCTGTGAGTTGATCTACAGAATCCAGCTCATCCAGCATGCAGGATCACATCTCTCTGACATAGTGCTGCTTGAAAGAGTAGATGATGCTCTGGTCCAGGGATTGGATGATACAAAGAGGTTTGCACGGAAGGGGCAGGCTCTATTGTCAACATGCCCTGACCAATAGGGTACATTGAGAGCCAGAGGGATTATAAATGAAATAAGAGAGGGGGGATGGGGAGGAGGAGAGCAAGAAGGGGGTACGGACATGCAGGGAGTGAGGCAAGCGACATCACTGGGGAGGGGTTGCAGAGCAGCATGAGGTCATTATGAGGTGGGCCAACAGGATTTGTGAAAGGAAGAGAGAGGGGCAAGCACAAAAGGGTTTTCAAGGGGCTGCAAGAAGCTGGGAGACCTCATAATTTTGCTGTAGAGAAGTTTTTAATTTTCTCTCAGCACATGACTTTGGCAATTAGTTAAATCATTTCTTAATTAATGTATACGAGAAGCACTGTCTTCTCTTGGTTTGGTATTCTGAGTTAATTTGACAAGAGTGAATTAAGTTTAAGATAGTATATAATTGAGTTAGTGTGCAATTGACTACATTGTCCAGGCAAGGTCTGGAAGCGATGAGAGTGGAGGCCCTCTGATGTGAATTGTTTTTAAATGGCAATTGTAACTGATCTTTGTTCCTACAGTTGGGTGTTTGTTTTGGTGCCAAGCTGGGTTGGAGTTCCAAGGGGGTACAGGAGCCTGGTAGAGACAGGCTTTTCATCACAGGAGTCATGTGCCATGTTTAAAAAATAAAAAAGTTATTTAAAATAGAAAAGAGACACTCTGGTTTTGCTGCCAGTGGTGGGAGGGCTTTGTTTGCACTTGGTGCTGTTTTTTGCAGTTATCCAGGGGAGCAGCCTGCAGGATTGGGCATTGTGGTTGTTCCGAGGATGGCAGCCTGGCTGGTATGGTCTCAAGAAGCAGGCTCGCCATATGCTAACTGTGGCAGGGAAGCTGTTCAAAAAAAAAAAGTGCAGAGAGGCAGCTGGGCTTCGGGATTTAAGGCAGGAATGAAGTGTTGACCTTTTCAAGTTTTGTTTGGGTTCTGAGCAGCCACTAAAGCTGAGCTGCAGTGGCACAGAGAGAACTGCAGGCCACATCATCTACAGTGAGGCCTGGGATAGACCACGGGGTGCTGCAAGCAATGCGAGCAATGAAGGAGCTGACAGTACAGAGGGATAAGTGGGACCTGCAGTTATCTGCAGTAGATGTGAGAAAGCGACGATCAGTGCTCCTGCAATGTAATTTTGATAATTCAAAGAACTCTTTTACGATGCAGGAGTGGCTGATTCAGCAGAGGTAGAAGGATGTACCATACTGGCCTATGCCCTGGGAAGTCAAGTACGACACACTGGTGGGGTGGGATAGAAGGATTGCACCAGGACCAGAGGAGGGGGTCACTGAAAATCGGGAAATAGGGGAAGGATACGGTGAATGGGAGTAGGACATGAGTGGCTGCCATTTTAGGTTGCAGCTAGCAGGCGGGCGACCATCATTTTAAATTTGGAGTAGCTCGTGGCCATTTTGTGCAGGCCACGCAGCTGCAGCAAAACTTTTTTGTGTTAAAGGGGGAGATAGAAGGAGCCTCTACAAGGGCAGGCAAGCAGAGGCTTGTGGCCCAAAAAATGAGTTAAAAGCACATGGTTACAATAAAAATAAAAGAAAGGAGAGGGATTATGATGGGGCATGGGATGAGGACATTGCCTAATAATAAGGCACAGTGTGGGCAGCAATGGTGGGGGTCTTACACCAGGGGTTGGTGTATAATAAAATATTAAGCAAAGCAAATACAAAAACAACCCTGGAAATAATAAAACAAAAAAACCAAAAAGCGATAAGTAGAAAAAGGCAATGCAAAAGCAAGGTGAGGTGAGGCAACAGGGAGGCATATGAACACACTGGTTTGATTAAGGGCAGTACAGTAAAAAAAAAAACACTAAACAAGGACAGAAGGAGAGACAAGGGATCAACACCAGCCAGAAATAAGGTAGCAAGGCTGAGGAAAGCAAAGGAGGTTCTGACAAATATAATGTTTTAACTTGTTTGTGATTTCAGCTGCAGGTCATAGCAAGCAGGATTGTCATCATGGCATCCAGGAAGAATAAGACAGCAAGGAGGATTGCTACAAGACAGATGTGGAACTGGTGGGAAAGGTGAATAAAATGCTGGAAATGGCAGAGGCAGACCAGCGGGCAAAAGGTGGGAAGCAGAAGGCTGACAAAGAGAGGGGAAAGAAGGATAGCAAGAAAACCCCGAAGGAACTGCCAGCACTGGAGCCTGCGGGGCTGGCACCTCCATGGGAGCTGGTGCCTGTTGTCCCAGTTTGCCTTCCAGTTCCGGTTCCAGAACCTCAACTTGAGCCCATGCCCACAACCCCTTCCCCAGCCAGTACTTTTGATGCTGCAGGGCCCCAACGGTGTGCCTGTGCCTCAGGTCCCACCATCACACCCATGTCTACCAGAACTGGAGCCCCCCATAACAGGTACCGTAGAGCTCATGCTGGAGAGCAGTGTGAAGGAATATGTAGAGAAAATGTTAAAATCTATGGGGGACAATGCAGTAGGCTAGCTGGAGAAAGTATTAGGCAAAATAAAGAAAGGAAAAGGAGCAGAAGCAGGTGAAGAGCTGAATGGGGAGAAAAAAGAGAAGCCATGTGGGGCAGATATAGGATCGCCTGGAGTTAGGATTGGGAATCATGAGTTGCTAGCTACGAAGGAAAAAATACGAAAGGCGAATACATAGATATCTGCTTTGGCCAGTGTAGACAACATTGACAAATATGAGAAGAAGGAAAGTTTCCAGAAAAAGAACATGGCAGCAGCAGTGGTACTTTTGGGAAAAGGGGAAGAAGATAAGTCATTTAAGGGTAAGACTTGGGATGCCTGGTCCACCAGGTTTACATACTATACAGTGATAATTTTAGAGAAGAAACCAAAGTTGGCCATCCTCCTAATAACATATTCACTGTTAATTAGAAATGCCTACAAAGTGAGAAATGGGCATAGCTAGCTTAGATAAGACAAAAAATTTAGGAAATGGATGGCCCATTTTGGAGATGTAAGATGGGTTACTAGTCAAATAGATCTATGGTTGGAGATATGCACAGGTGAAAACAGAGCACAGAGAGAAGGAGAGAAGAAGTCCAGGGTTTTGCAAAAATGCTGTTGGGAATATAACCAGGCCTTCTGTTCCTGTCCTCAATGCCACTTTTGACACGCCTGCACTAGGTGTAGGGGCACCCACCCGGCTTCTTAATGTAGGACGGATTGGGATAGAGGTACCAGCAATGCCCAGTTTTCTCAGCCCTTTTGGTCTGGCGATTCTGGGTTTAGGGGCAGCAATGGGGAGAGGGAGTAGGGGTAGGGGCAATGGGGTGTGTGGGAATAATTACTACAGGGGCAGCAGGACAATTGAACGGATAGATTTAAGGACATTTGCACTTGCTCCCACACCTATTAGGACTGGGGTATTGCTGGAATGGTTGCAGGGTTATGCAGATAGGGAGGCAGCACAACTGCTAGGGCATGGTTTTCAAATAGGTTTTAGTTTACACTTTCAGGGGATCAGGAGGAGGGACACAGGCAAGGAATCTGTGTGCAGTAAAAGGTAAGTATGAGATT
This sequence comes from Neoceratodus forsteri, assembly GCA_016271365.2. Taxonomy (NCBI): domain Eukaryota; kingdom Metazoa; phylum Chordata; order Ceratodontiformes; family Ceratodontidae; genus Neoceratodus; species Neoceratodus forsteri. The sequence goes on from CM028137.1 coordinate 51,878,472, forward strand.
CTGGAAGCAAAGATCTGTAAGGAGGAGAAGAAGGCAGGTAGGGTAGAAGGACTTTTTACAGAGCCCCCCCCTTACTGGAGTTGAGCATATCGCCACTGGGTTTAGTACCCAAGAAATAAGATGGTGAATTTAGGGTGATGCACCACCTATTATGAATGATCACATAGATGAGGTGGACAGTAAGGTAACATATACCACATTAGAAGAAGCAGTTTGACTAATAAAAGCAGCAACTTTGAGGGATAAGGGCCTGTATGGCAGGGGCAGCCTATATCAATCTGGAAGGGAATCCAATGTCATCTGTGAGAGGTTTAAATGCTACATTGGTGAGCATTTCAACCAGCCGAGGAGGAAGGCAGAATAAAGCAGAGTGTCACAGTCAGTCCACCCTACAGGCTCAGGATGGAAAACTACTTGAATCTAGAGTTAGTAAACCACAAAAAGAATCACAGACTAAAGAAAACCAGGGGGTAGGATATCAAGATGAGGAGTGGGTCAAATAAGGAAAGGAAAATAGATCAAGGGGGGGCAGTGACACAATCTGGAAATACATGTCTGCAAATGCTCGAAGCCTAGGGAATAAGACTGCAGACCTAAAGGTCACCATGGCAGAAGCAGACCTGGACTTAGAAGCCATTACAGAGATCTGGTGCAATGGAAACCAGGACTGGGATTTGGCTATACCAGGGTATTCTCTGATTAGAAGGGACAGGGTGGGTGGGGAGGAAGAGTGGTTCTTTATGTAAAGGAAAACATAAAGGCTATAGAATGCAGGGGAAGTAGAGGTACTGTGGGCCACCCTGGAGAAAAGGAAAGGGGTTCCTTATTCACACAAGGGTGATGTACAGACCTCCAGCACAGGGGAAAGAAGTGGATGGGGAAATGATAGAAGAAATCTAAAGGATGGCTCCAAAAGGCGAGGTATTACTAGTCAGAGACTTCAGTCTATCAGACGTGGATTGAAGCCTGCCATCAATGGCAACTACCAGGCTAGCAGCTTCCCTCCTCATTCAAGCAGCTAGTAATGGAGCCCACCAGTGAAGGGGCAATACTGGATCCAGTATTGACTAATGGGGAAAGTGTTACTGACATCACGGTGGGTGACCATCTGGGAATCTCTGACTACCATACAGTATGGTTTGCTATAAAGACTGGGATAGAAGAAAACCACACTAGGACTAGGGTTCTGGACTTCAGGAGGGCCAAGTTTGAGGAGATGGGAGAATGCCTTAGGGATGCCAAGGGCTAAGATAGAGGATCTTAAGGAAGTCGAGAGTCAGTGGGTGAAAATTAAGGAGGGTATAAAAAAGGATACATATCTCTGTGTCAGGTAGTTCAGCAAAGGCAAAAAGAAAAAGGGGCCACCTTGGTTCTCAAGAGAGGTAGTGGAAAAAGTATGAGCAAAAAGACAGGCCTTTAGGAGATACAAAAAAAAACACAGAAGGAGGAGGACAGAGAAAACTAGGAAAAGCAAAAAAGATGCAAGGATGGCAGTTAGAAAGGCTAAAGCATTTACAGAGGAAAACATTGCCAATCATTGAAGAAGTGAGACAAGACATTTTTAAGAAACATAAGTGACAAATGAAAAGCCAAGAGAGAGATAGTTAGGCTGAAAGGGGAAGGCGGGGTTATTGTGGAGGTGGATCACCAAAAGGCAAACATACTGAACAGATACTTCTGTTTGGCAATCATGGTGGAAGGGCCAGGTAGTGAGCCTGTGATAAGAGATAAGGGCATAAAGGGAATGGAGATGGACACAAGTTCTTTTAAACTGGAAAAAGGACTAAGAATATTATCATGGTTAAAAATAGATAAGGTAATGGGACCAGATGCTGTGCACCCCAGAGTACTGAGGGAACTCAGGGAGGAGCTAGCTGCTCCTCAGACTGCCCTGTTCAACTGATCACTGGAAACATGAGTGGCTACGGGAGACTGGAGGAGGGTTGATGTAGTCCCACTTCACAAAAGTGGAAACAGGGAGGAGGCAGGTAATTACAGGCCTGTCAGCCTGACTTCTGTAGTGAGCAAAGTTATAGAATCACTGCTGAAGGAAAGAATGGTATAATATGTGGTGGCCAATGGACTACAGGATCTAAGACAGCATGGGTTCACATGGGGGATATCTTGCCAGTCAAACCTGATCGAGTTCTTTGAGTGGGTGACCAAGGTACTGGATCAGGGATGAGCTGCTGACATGGCCTGCCTAGATTTCAGCAAGGCCTTTGACACTGTTCCCCATAGAAGGTTAGTGAGGAAGCTGAGTAGCCTTGGGGTTTGCCATAAGGTAATTAGATGGGTGGACAGCTGGCTTGAAAATAGGAGTAGGAAGGTGGTGGTAAATGGTGGCCATTCTGAGGAAAAGAAAGTGACCAATAGGGTGCCACAGGGGTCAGTGTTAGGCCCTGTTCTCTTCAATATATTTGTCAGTGACATCGCAGAGGGACTGGTAGGAAAGATATGTCGGTACATGGATGGTACAAAAATCTGCAACAGGGTTGACATGTGGGGGTGGGGGCGTGGAAAAAATTAGAGGGTCTTAAAAAGCTGGGAGAATGATCATGAGTGTGGCAACTGGAATTCAGTGCAAAAAAGTGCAAAATCATGCACCTAGGTCACAGGAACCGTGCAGTTAGGTACCAACTAGTAGGAGAAGAACTCACAGCCACGAAACAAGAAAAGGACCTGGGGGTAATCATTTATGATGATCTGAAGGTGGCTAACAGTATGACAATGTGGTGGGAAAATCTAACAGGATACTAGGATGCATAGGCAGGGGGATAACCTGCAGAAAGTGGGAGGTAATAATACCCCTGTATAGATCATTGGTGAGACCCCACCTTCAGTTCTGTGTACAGTTTTGGAGGGCCCACCTCTGAAATGACGTAGACAGGGTTGAGGCAGTTCAAAGGAGGGCAGCCAAAATAGTGCAGGGCCTGCATCTGAAGCCCTACAAAGAAAGGCTGAAGGAATTAAACATGTACCTCATAGAAGAGAGAAGGGAGTCTTGATTTTCTTTCTTTCATTTTTATAATGTATAGAAACATATAATATAATAATATGATATAAACAAATAAATATCTCACAGGTATAAACAAGGTACAGGAAGGGAGGGAGTTTTTTCCAGAGAAAAACATGCTTGAGAACAAGAGGTCACACAATGAAGCTGGAGGGAGGGGAGGCTGAGGAGAACATTAGGAAGTTTTTCTTCACTGAAAGAGTGGTGGATGCATGGAACAGCCTCTTGGTGGAAGTGGTGGAAGCTTAAACTGTCACAGGTTTCAAGAATGCATTGGATAGGTATAAGGGGATCTTATTAGCAGTAGGAGGCAGTATAGTGCAGAGGTTTAGGGCTCTGAGCTGCAAACCTGGAGGCCTGGGATTGAATCCCACAGCCCCCTCTTGCATACTGTGTGACTCTGAGCAAGTCACTTAACTTCCTTGTGCTCCCAGGTGACACCTGGAAACAAGTTTTGACTTAGTGTACCTTTCCTGGTTAAACAATTTCCCCTTATTAGCAAAGCAAGCATGGAGGAAATCCAAGGACCAGGTAGAGTCTGAAGTGGCACTGTAGACAGGAATATTGGGCAGACTGGATGGACCAAGAGGTCCTTGTCTGCTGGTAACTGATATGTTTCTATGTTTCATTCTGTGCCAGCAAACTCATGTTACCCAACCAGGCCTAGATGAGAGTCATCTCCTTGTTCTTCTATTTACTGAGAATTAGTCTCTTTAGTCATAGGAAAGCAAGTGAAATCCAGATTTTTTTTGAGTAGGTAATGTAATGAGTAATTCTAATGTTGCCAAGAATCCATAGTTCTGATTTGAGTGGTAATTTTGATGACACAATATTGGAAGATAAATTACAAATTGTAATCCAGGAGTTTTTAATCAGCAGACAGTCCCAAAGCATATGGCCAATTGAGGCTTGGTCCATGTTGCATCTCCAGAAACTGCCATCTTGAGAGAGTCCTATTTTTACCAGCCTTTCAGTGGTGTAGTAATAATGAAGTACTTTAAATCAAATTAAGTGACTCTAAATATCTTTGCAGGATCTATAAGTGATCAACCATAAATCAGACCAATCAGTTTTAGATAATCTGTCATTAAGATTGTTTTCCCATTTTTATTTCGAGTCCAAGGACAGGTATTTGTCATTTTCTGTTAGGTATCTCTAAATAATGGCTGAAACATTAATCAAACTTCTGAATTTTACAAAATCATCCACTCTGGTGTTATGGGAATAAGGAAATCTGGTAATAGGTTATTTGGAGACTCTCTCTAATCTGTAGATAACTACCAATCTCAAATTTATGTTTTGTTTGCTCAAATGAGCACAATGAATTAGTATTTTTATCTAGGATGTCGCCAACATTACCAATACATACTTTCTACTAAGTAAATATATTAATCAACTCATAATTCAGTTTTAGGACAGGGTTAACTATAAGGGCATATATCTAATAGTCATTGAGTCCCATTTCTGTATTTCTTTGAGTTTCTTAAACAACCAGTAAATACTTTTTAGACAATGGTGGAATGAAAGGTTATTGAAAGATCTAATAAATAAGAAGTCTAATGCACTATGAAGAACTGAGATCTGCTGTTCAATTAAAGCCCATAGTGGTTAGTGGGAGCTAAAATTTGAAGGGAACCAGAATTTTGCTTGATTTAATAAAAACGCAATATGATACTACTGCCACCAAGCCATTACCATACCTCCTGCTTTCCAGGGTTTTCTTAGCTTTCCTAGCTTAGTCCCTTTGGTTAATTAGAAGAACATTTAACTGATGTTAGCAGATGTGATGTGTGGAACAGCACTCTGCCTGGCAGCTGATATGTCTGTCTCTATTCCACCCACTACATCATTCAGAACTGTGACCTCACTGACTGTGACATCACTGCTGCTAAGCAACAACCACTCAGTAGCTGCCAGGTCAGTCACCTGTGATATCACTGTCAGTGAGATCATAATGCTGATGATGAAATGGGCGAATTAGAGATAGCTATGTCAGCTTCCAGGCTGAGAGCTGTTCCATACATCGAGCACAACATTGTCACATAAAAACTTTCTAATGAGGAAAGAAAAAAATAACAAGCATTTGTCAATGTTGAATGTTAGCTTGCTGGCATCGACATTGGTAGTGCAGGAGTTAAAGAGTTGCATAATATGAATGGCAGTGAAGTATTGAACCGACGCCAACCCCACCCCCACCCTGCAGAGATTGACAGATGGGGGTGTGCCTTTGATTGCCGGGCCATAATGCTCATGCCATTTCACCACCCTACCCTGTAGACACTGAGAGGTGTCGGAGTGACTTGGGGTCTTCAGGTTTTATACTCACCCCATTCCATAAGGAAATAGGCTGATATGGGTGTGGTATAGGAGAATGGGTTGAACATTGAGGCTGAAGACCCCAAGGAACACCTTGATGCCTGTCATTGGCTGCAGGGTGGGGGTGGAATGACGTGAGCATTACGGTCGATGATCCCAAGTCACACCCCCTGATGCCTGTCAGTCTTTACAGAGTAGGGCATTATGGTTGGAAACCCTAACACCCCTGCCATTTGTTGGTATTTTCGCTCCAAATTTTCAAAATGGGATTTTTGTGACCCCACCTCATGAACAGTGGCACTATCATTTCATTACTCAATCCCAAAAGGTGATTTTGCACAGTAACTGTGCCATTTGGCGCCACAGGTGTGAAAACACATTTCTAGCAGGATGTGAAAAATGACAGCTGTACTGTTCATGAGGTGGTGTGAAAAAATGGCAATGTTGAAAATCTGGAGTGAAAATAAGAAAAATTGGCAAAGTTATGAACGTGCATAGAAACTGTGCGATGCACGTCTGTAACGCAATCCTTTTTTGGACTTTTTTCACTAAATTTTCAACATTGGCATTTTTGAGCCTCTCCTCATGAACAGTGGCACTGTGATTTTGTTAATGTGTCCCAAAAGTTGATTTCCCACAGCGACCACACCATTCTGTGCCACAGGTGTGAAAACACATTTCAGGAAGGATGTGAAAAATGATAGCTATACTGTTCATAAGGAGGTGTGAAGAAATTTCAATGTTGAAAATCTGGAGAGAAAATATTAAAAATTGGCTAAGTTACGAGAGTGCATAGAAACTGCGCAACACACACTCATAACGTAGTCATTTTTTAGAATTTATTCACCAAATTTGCAAATTGGTCTTTTTGGGACCTCCCCTCATGAATGGTGTCACTGTTATTTCGTTAATCCATTCCAAAGGGTGATTCCATGCAGCGAACACAAAATCACCTTATAGGACAGAGAAACTGAATGACAGTGACATTTTCATGAGGTGTGGTCCCAAGAACCCCATGTTGAAAATTTGGGGCCAAAATTCCAGAAAATGGCAGAGATATCAACCTAAGTTGAACCACTTCATTGCTTCCCATTATAAAGCTTATTGTCATTTCTTCAATTCACAGTTCAGCTTTGAAGAGTGCAAACTTGTCACGGTTCAGAGAAGATTGCAGCTCCAGACCTCCGAAGGGTAAGTATGGGTGAGGGGGGTGTGGGAAGGTGGATGTGCAGATGGAGGGTGAGGATGGGGCAGGGGGATGAGAGAGACAATGGTGGACCACTTTCTTCTTTGCAGGGATAAAAAAAAGACCGCAAGGGAAGGTTTTCTTCATTTACAGGTTACACAAAAAGAAAATAGGCACACTGGGGTGGGCTCCCAGTGTGCCACAATTCTGGGGGGGGGATGCCAACATGGGGTTTGGGCAGCCCGATGTCAGCAAGGTATATAGACGGGGGGTTGCGCTTCTGACACCGGGAGTCAGCATTCCAGTGTTGGAAAGGAAAGGGGAAACTGTTTAACCAGGAAAGACACACTAAGAGGAAAGACACACTAAGAGGGGGAATGCTGACATGGGGATTGGACACCCCGATGTTGGCTTTTCAGAAGTGTGTGTTGGGCGGCAGAAGCCACCATGTTGTGGCATGCCACATAATGGGGGGGGGGAATGCCAACAGGGGGATTGGGCACCTCAGTGTCAGCTTTCTGAGGATTGTGTGGCAGAGGGCAGGAGCTACCATATTTATTGAAATGTTTCACTAGAAAAGGCACATAATGGAGGCATGCCATCTGCTGCTGCAATGACGAGCCTGTCTCTGATTGCAATGGCAGATTCGTTTCATCTCTGTGCCTCTCTCTGAAACTGCTGTCATCAGCAACATGCTCACTGGTTAGCAGCTGAGGGAACGCACCCACTAAAGCACCCCCTGCATTCGCCACAACACTGACACACCTCTGACATGTGCTACTACCACAAGATATTGCTTGCGCTTACGCGCAAACCTACATAAAAATGCTTCAGAAATAAAAAGTTACAACTGACTACCGCTTAAAAGTTACATAATTTTCCTGTCTGCTTTGGTTTCACTAGCTCCTTAAATACCAGCTATGTTTTATAAAAATTGGGAGGATGTTTACAAAATAAAAGATTTTTGTGGCAAGCATCATTTTTATAGCACTAATTCGGCCACATAATGAGAGGGATAGTTTCTCCCATCTGGCTACATCATTTCAGATTTCTCTTAACAGGGAATTCAGATTAGTAGAAGCAAGTTTAGAGAGGTCCAAGCAGATATTCAGACCTAAGTATTTTAAGCTATTTTCAGGCCTAGAAACAAGGATTCTTTCTGTGTAGTAGACCAATTGCTCCAGTTTTTCTGTTGAAAAGTTTGCCCATCCTGGCTGACACTGGCAGATATTCTTGCTTCTGCCAGCACCATCCACCCACAATGTCCTGAGGCACCAGCTTTAAGTACTGCCGAAACCATAAGTAGCACTGACGTCACAGCTGGTTTCACGATTTATAACAGTTGCTTTAAACTCTGTAAATTGTTTTACCACAATTTGTTTTTAGCAAAACCTGCAGTCTTTGACTGCTGAAAGAACTTAAAATTGGTTTACAAAAAAACACCTAGTTGGACTGGTTCCATTTGTGCCTATGGAGGATCTGGCTAGAGTCCACTAGCTTCCCACCATGCTTCAATGCTCACACCACAGAGCCACTGAAGGACAGGCTGGCACCCAGTATGTTCCCAGTATTCCTACAGTTACAGTTGCTTACAAAATGAACACACACCATGTAGTTGCAATTCACAAGATATGTTCTTGTGCTTTATCACACAAAATTGCATTCCATGCAGTCAAGATTCCTGTCCTTCACCCAATCACATTTTTTTATTGTGGCATTCAACTCTAGAATAACTCTTGGGTGGATGTAATATAGTCTCTGGGATTTTTTGGTTATTCTCTTTATACCAACTTCTATCACTGGCACCTGAGCCTCCACATTGCCATTTACCTCAGGTATTCCTGGGGCCATAATGATGCCTTGGATTTTGGATCTGCCCTGTGGACCCATGTAAGGAGAGAACTGGGTTGAGGGGTGGGGGCTGCTAACCCCAGTGCCAAATTACCATTTTCTTTGTTCTCTCCTCCTCCTCCCAAGGCAGCATGTGGTGTGATGTCATAATGTGCGCACACCAAACATGTCAGCACATTGACATCTGACTCTGCCTCTTCCCAACATGTTCCTTCCTTCTGCGCTGCCAAAAGGACAGTGACTATGATCAATGACATAACTTACAACTGTATAGGGACATAGATAATACATTTGGTCAAAAAAAGAGAAGGCTACTACTAGGAAATACTATTTAAGGGTCATTGTACACTGCCTGATAGTATGGTCCTACTTTGTTTATTGTTGCTCTGCATGCTGGATTCACTGCTCATTCACCCAACAGGGTGACTCACACAGAAGCCATTCAACCACAATTCTGTCCTTGTCAATAACTACACTTGTTGTTCCACCTGATCATCACAGCCCATGGGTCCATATATCCTATACCTCCCCCCCTCTCTTTTTTATAATTACATCCCTCCCCCCTTCACATTCCCCTACTTCACCTGTTCCTTCCCCTTGAAGCCCTCTGCCCTTCCCATTCTCCCCCCCAACTAATGCTGTCTCCCTTCGTATCTCTACTCAGACTAGCTACCCCTGGCTGCCTCGTGCTTCACTTCTCCTTGCCTATCTGCTCCAGTTCAAGATCCCACTCCCGCTCCCCCCAGTCTCAACACCCCTCCTCATTCTCACTGGCACATAAGCACCCACCAGCTCTCATCAAACTACTTATCATCCTCTTGCTACTAACCACAGGAGACATTGAACCAAACCCAGGCCCTCTCCCGCTCACCCCCCACCTTACTCGCCCATGGGGCTTAAAGCTTGCCCATCTATACATCAGGAGCCTCCTGCCTAAAATGACACTCCCTCAACCTCTTGCTCTAACATTTAAACCAGATGTTTTAATCCTATCCAAATCTTGACCTAATCCTAAAATCACAGATACGTCTATCTCCATCTTGGGTTATTCCCTTACCCACCATGATTGGTCTGGTATGGGTGGAGGTTTGTTAAAGATCAATGGCAACCATTTTACACATTGTAAAAAAAGCCTAAAAAGCCTGAATTCAGGTCCCAGTGTTATAAGTAGTGTTTCCTGAAAGTTACATGCGATGTGGTTTTGTGGTTTGCTTTAAAGCATCATTTATTAACTTGTTCTGCCCTAACTGAAAACAGTCAGGCTGTTTCTGTCCCTCTGACTGAGCCTGGGAGAGTGATGACATCATATGGGACTAGGCTACAGCTTCAGCAGTGTAAGTACAGTACCTGCTTGACTGATGAGCTGCTAACTTCCCAATTAGAACAATCTGTGAGTTAATTGTTTGCTGTCCAAGGTTTTTACAAACATAGTCTCTGGGGCTTGTTTAGATGAATTAGTTGAAAATCCACATTTTGTCCTTCTAAAGAGCTGATCATTTGAGTTTCAGTGCTGAATTGAAGTGATATGCATTTGAGAAATCAGCTTCTCTGTATCACAGCTGTTGCCAGTTCTTTCTCATTAAAACTCTATTTTTTCTAGCTATATAACACTGGGTTGTTTATTTAATGGCTATAAAATAAATCTAAAGTATGTTAATTCATACAAGTAGTTTGATGTAGCCTCAATAAATAGGTACATGTAAGAACAATTTTTCTTCCTCTCTGATTGACAAACAGTTGCCTTCCACACGCTGCTATTTCAGGCAAGTGTACAATATGACCTCACAAATTTCAGTTCTTTGATGGTTTCTGTGTGAAAATACATAATGTATAACTAGAAACAGTGTATAGCATCCTGATGCCCCTGGTCTACTGCGCCATAGTTGAGGCAGCTGCACTCAGATGCCCTGTCCTCTGCCCCAAGCCCTCTGTCTCTTGTCCTACATTCAAGGCCACTGCACCTTGCTGCCCACTGTCATTTCCTTTTTTTTTTTTAAATTCAAAGTTTAATAAAGTTTTAATATACAGCATGACATTACACACAAAAGTTGAAATGAAGTAACCTATTACAGAAAGAAGTCATGCCTACTCTCCCTCCTCCTCCTCCCCCTCCCCACTATTTCCCTTCCTACCCCTCCCTCCCTGGCTTCACATCTACTGGTGGGTAACCCTATGGTTACCAGAAACCAAGACCAACTCCTCTGAAAACTGGTTAGATTTCTCCACCTGATATCAGCAGAAATATTTCAAGATTCATTTGTTCAAAGGGTAATCCAGGGAATGAATTCCCTCCCATATCTTCCTGCAAAGAGCTCCATAGGCTGTCCCTCAGCCTTTCTGTACTAAGATTGAATAGTAAATCTTGGAGCCATTCCATATACGAGATACCTTTCCCATCCACCCAGTGACGCAGCACTAGTTTCTTCACTGTCAAAGATATCAGAGCCATACGGTATCTACTTACACGCCCTGGAATTGAAGAGACAGCCCCAAGTATACAAATGTCTGAGGTAAAGAGGTCCTCCAGCCCTAACAGGGAGTCTACATTATTCCATATAGTATCCCAATGTTGCTTGATGGGAGGGCACTACCATAGTGAATGATATAGGGTACCCTCTTGCGTGGAACATCTGTTACAGTGCGGTGATGCTATGCATCCTATCTTATGGAGACGGGCAAGAGTCCAATACATATTATTAATAATTTGGTATTGTGTCAGTCGAAGCCTGTCCTGGGGAACATATCTATATAAATCATTCCAAATGCATTCCCATTTGTCCTGAAAATGGGGGAATATATTCAACCAATATGTGGGAACAGCATTCTTTACATCTAACAACTTCTCAGAGAGAGCAATATATAAAAGGGAGTCAGCATGGGGCTTGCCACACATATCAAATAGGGAGTGTTCCCAGGACTCCCCTTGAGGCAATTCTCCTTTCCCTTTTAAGAACCTGATAATCAAATGGCGCAGTTGAAAAACTTTGAAAATCAGGCCCCTTTCTATCTTTAAGTTAGCCATGATGTTGTTTGATGTCAAACACTTACCCTCCAACAGTAAATCATTAAGGATGTAATCTTTTTGCTGGGGGATCCACATGGGTGTAATGCACTTTCCCCCAATCCTGAAATTGGGATTGCCCTCTATGGGCTGGTGGGGGCTCTGAGAATGTTTATACTTCAAGAAGGTACATAATTGGACATGGATGCATAGTGAAGTTATCATGGGTGAGGTGGTCAGGGATTTCGGTAGATCCCTAGGAGATACAGTATGTAGAGCACAGCTTCCAGAGAGATCCCTACTTGGGAAATCAACTCTCTCTCCAGGATCAACCACAAAGGTGTATAGTGGGTCATTGCCATAGTGTCAAGGGGATCTATCCATCTCAGATATTTATTCAGCTGGCTCACCCAATAGTATATCGTTATATGTGGCAGCCTCAGACCTCCTGTCCCCTTTGATGCAGCTAACTTAGTATAGGCCCTACGGGGGCTCTTTCCCTTCCAAAGCAAGGAGGAAATAACAGAGTGTACCTTTTTAAACCAGGCAAGAGGGATCCAGAGACTCAGCATGCTCAATGGGTAAAATAATCTAGGAAGAATATTCATTTTAATTAGGTTGATACGACCCCAAATGGAGATGGGAAGTGACTCTCCAGGTCCTGTTGAATAGTGGTGAGCAAAGGGTTCAATTTAAGTTTCCTAATTTGAGTGTCTCTCCTGGTTAAAATGAGGCCTAGATATTTAATCTGCTGAGGGCACCACTGTAATCCCAAAGAGAGCACGTCCACCCTTGGGAGTCTACCGTTCAAGGGGAAAACTGTGATTTTTCTCTGGTTGATCTTATAATTTGATACAGCACTAAAGTCTTCAATTATGGAGAGTACTACTGGTAAAGATTGTGAGGGGTGCCATAAATGTAATAGAACATCATCCGCATAAACAGATAGTTTAAAAACTTGGGATCCAATCTTTACCACTTGCATCTCTTCATGTGACCTTAGTAGTGTTAATAAGGGCTCAAGGTATATATTGAACAGAAGGGAGGGATAGGGGTCATCCTTGACAGGTCCCAGAGTAAATTCTGAAACGTGCCAAGAAGACGCCATTACAATAGATCCGAGCCTTGGGGTTCCCATACAGAGAGGAGGCCCATGCTACTGTATGAATTTAGATGGGAAGCCAAACCTGGACATGGCACAAAACAGGAACTGCCAGTTAACCCTATCAAACGCCTTCTCTGTGTCCAGGGACACCAGGCCAGCCAGAACATCTGAGTCCCTGGAGGCGGAGAAGACATGTGCCAGTTTTCTGAAGTAATCAGCAGAATTCGGCCCCAACATGAATCCCACCTGACCGGGGTGGATTATATGAGGTAAAACTAGTTTGAGTCTGCTAGCCAGAACCTTTGCCAGTATTTTCACATCACAATTTAAAAGTGAGATAGGCCTATAGCTAGTCACTTGTTCTGGATCTTTATCTATGTGCAAGACAATAATAACAGCTTCAAAAAGAGTTTCATCTATCTCCTCGGCTTCCAACATCCAATCAAAGAGGTGTTTTAACCAGAGAGGCAGGAAAGAGGCAAGTGTTTTATAAAAATTGGGGGAAATTCTGTCCAGTCCCGGAGCCTTATCAAGGTTTAGAGTGGATATAGCTATTGTTATTTCTTCCTCGGAGATAGGCGCTACCAGGATATTTTGGTTCTCCAGCGGTAAGGTGGGAAGAGGAATAGAGGCCAGATAGTTGTGAACTACCTCAGGTAATGGTTGGTGGGGTATGAGGCATGGGGCATGGGGCTATATAGCTCCCAATAAGATTTGGAAAACTCTTCGGTAATCTGCGTGGGGGAGAGGGCAGGGTATCCTGTCTGGCTGAGGTCTTATGGTTTTCCCTATCCTAGAAGCTTCAATTTTTTTAAGCCTGAGGGCTAGATGGTTACCTGCCTTCTTCCCCCTGATCTATATATCTTATACCTGTCTTCAAGATAGCATACTCTGCTCTTTCCCTGAGCAGTTCGGAATACTGATCCCAAAGATTAAGTAGTTTTATGTGGTCTGCCTCGGGTGTCATCTTAGATAGGGAACTTTCTAAAGTGCAAATTTCCTGCAATAAAGTAACGGCCTTTGCCTCTCTCTTTCTCTTCCTTTCAGAAGCTATCACAATAAAGAGTCCTCTCAGAACACACTTGAGGGCTCCCCATTCAAAATCTGGATGGGCCGTGGAATTGTAATTTAAGATGGTAAAACTCTCTATTTCCTTCTGAATGCGATCTATCACCTCTTGCTCCTTAAGCATTTGATTATTTAACTTACAGACTGATTCCCTGGGGTGGTCACTGGAAAAAGTTAAGGAACACCAGGTTATGGAGTGCTCTGAGATCACCCTGGGGTCAATTTTAGCTTCCAGTAGCCCCCCCAAGAGATCCTGACTGAGGAGCAGATAATTCTGGAATGGGAATGATGCACCGCCGAGCAGGAAGGTATACTCCCTGGTAGTAGGATGAAGGATTCTCTAGGGGTCATTCAAGCCCAGATGGTCCACCAGTTCCCAGATGGACCTCTGTGCAGGGGAGAGACCCCTGTGAGCAATACCTGACCTATCCAAGTCGGGGGAGAAGGGGAGATTCCAATCTCCACCTAATATGATTGGGTAGGTTGCAAACTGAGCTAAGGTCTGTAATAAAGCTATAAAAAAAACCAGGGTATCTATGTTTGGGCCATAAATACTACCTAGTACAAGTGTGGTCCTGACTAGATATCCTTTTACTAAAATGTAACGACCCTCTTGATCGGTTACCATTTGCTCACAGGTAAACAGTACTCTCCTTGCAATTAGGACCGCCACCCCCCTACTTTGAGTGCTATCCCCTGCACTATACACTTGTTCTATAAACTGACAGTGTAGCAGGGTTCCCTCTGTTTCCAAAAGATGAGTTTCTTGAAGTAGGGAAACATCACTTTTAGACAGTTGTGAATGTTTTAGTATCTGATATCGTTTGGTCTTGTTCCTGGCACCATTCACATTCCATGATAGAAATCATCTGGGAGTAACTATCAAAACTGGGCAATGAGTCTGTGCAGGAAGCAAGATGTCATACAAAGTATGTAGGAAACCCAGTGCTTTTCTTTTCCCCAAGTAAAGCCAGACCCCCCCAACAACCGATCCCCCATCAAATTATGGCCCCCACCCTCCTTACCATACCAACATTCTCCCCAAACCCCAAAAGAAGCAGGTACATATGCCGTGAATCCATGTTGTGAACCCCCACCCTCCCTTCCCAATAACACTGTTCAGTACATGATGTGCCTGCCATAACAATAAGCCTTTGCCACAACACCCCCCAACAAAGCTAAATCAATATTAGAGGCTTAAGTCCATGCTGAAAAGGAAAAAAAAGAAAAAACAGAGATATATTAATGTATCCTGGAGTCTGGGGAGTTGGGCACATGGAGAAATTTCCTGAGGGTCAATGGTGTCTGCAGGGCATCCAATGTGTTCTATAAGAGAGAGTACTGCCCGTGACCAAAGCTACCCTTGTTGCTTATGGCAACATGTACCTGGTACCAGATACACCTTCCAATCCCTCCCTTTACAAGGGGAGCTTATCAGCCACAGAACATTAACTCTCCTTCTGGTAAGCACTAAGTCTTAGCGCCTGATCTCAAATGTCCAGACCTTCCGCTTAAGGTCTCTCATTTACTCCTGAATATGGATTTTGCAGGGTCTCCCTCCCAGTAAAAGCATTTATAAACATAGAAACAGGCCGTCCCCCCAATAACCAGCCACATATATATTAATACAGTTTAATACAAGTTGTGGCACCAAACCAGGCCACTAGTCATATAATTGAAAAACTAGCAAGAACTATCTCTGTCACGGCAAGGTAATACTGAGGCATCCAAAACACCAAACCATAACCAGAAATTAAACATAGTTTCTGATAATGCAATGTCTCTTGCTTAGTCCGAACTTGAATCGTTCCCAACATTCAAAGGCTAGTTCAGCTATATTGCGCTCTGCATGATTAGAGGGGGAAAAAAAAAACATCTCATTAAAACAATATACTGCCAATGTCTGGCTTGTTAGAGCTCTCATAAATAAAATGTCTGTATTTAAATGGAGTCATAGAAGATGCCCCTCAATGCACTAACTGCAGATGATTTCATAACATATGCTTAAGGCCAAAAGGTTGGACCTAAACCTAGCTTTCAGTTCTTTCACCAATCTCGGAACAAGTTTGGCATTTTCTGATGCAGAATCTCCTCTGCAGCCTTGGGATCCTCAGAAGCCTACCACTGACAGTCTAAGACTGGGAGGCAGTATGGCGCAGTGGTTTAAGGCTCTGAGCTGCAAATTTGGAAACCTGGGTTTGAATCCCACAGCCCCCACTTGCATACTGTGTGACCCTGAGCAAGTCACTTAATTTTCTTGTGCTCACAGGTTGCACCTGCAAACAAGATTTCAGCTTAGTGTCTCACCTGGTAAAATAATTGGTAAAAAAAAAAAAAAAAAGGATCTGGAGGACAGCTGGGTATCGCATTCTAAACTTGATGCTTGCTGCCAGAAGTTTCACCACAATTTTATGGCACGCTGCCCTTCTCAGGTGCACCGAGTGGGGGAGGTCTTGGGCCACTCAGATGCTTTTCCCATTCCACAGGACTTCCTGGATCTCCCGGAGCTTCTCCATGTAATGCTGTCGCTCCTGGAAGTTAAAAAATTTTAAAATAAAACTTCTTGGCTGTGATCCGGTTGGGGGTGCCCGGCGAAGCGCCCGGTAGGCCCGCTCAATGATATAAGCTGCTCTGAAGGGTGAAGGCCCAGCTAATTTTTCCTATGAACTTCTGTGTGAACAAAACAGGATTTGCCCCCTCCTCCTTCTCTGGGAGCCTGATTACCACAACGTTGTTGTGGTGGCTTCAACCTTCAAGGTCCTCTAATTTTCATTCAATTTTTGCTAGTTTCTTGTGCATTTCTATCAGAGCTGGATCCACCTTCTCCAGTTTCCTTTCTACGGAAATGATTCAGGTTTCACAGTCACCTGTGCATCTTGACAAGTCCTCCAGGGCCTGGGAAATTCCTTTAACATCTTCCTTCAGAGATCGCATTTCATCTCGAAAGGGCCGGAATTCCTAGAGGAATTTGTTCAAGGTAAGCAGGTTTTGATCCTGTGGAGTAATCAGAGGCTTATTTAGTTGACCCGCCTGTGCCCTGGCCTTTTTTGGGATTTTTTCTGGCGTGGTGGGCGGAGTGTGTTTCGGAGGAGCCGCGCGCATCTCCACCTCCATTTTCGGCCTGCTTTCTCCCAAATATTGACACTGCTGCCCAGATGGATACCACTACTATCTGCCAGTCAATCGCGGTAGATCCGTGGGCTAAATTGCAGAAACAAGTTTTGTTTTAGGTCGGGGAAAGGTGAGGGTAGCTGGAGCTCGGGTCAAGGCTGCTGCTCTGCAGGCTGCATCATGTGATCCCTTCTGCCCACTGTCTTTTCCCACGCAGTTGGGATTGCTACACCCTGTTGCCCACCATCAGACTGAACAGTCAAGGCTACTGCACCATGATTCCCCATGCCAGAACAGTTGGAGTTGCTGCAACCTGCTATGCACTGGCCCACAAACCCACAGTTGAAGAGATTGCACCCTGTTGCCCCTTGTTCCTGTCTCCACAGTCAGAGCTGCTGAGCTCTGTTACACCCTAGGGTCCATTGTATCTTGCCTCTACAATTGGGGCTGCTGCACTGTGCTGCCCTATGCTACCAGAGGTGGGGCTTTTGCTTCACCCTGCTATCCACATCCAATGTTCCAAATTAGCTGGGCTGTTGCACCATGAGCACCCCATCTCACAGTCAGGGCTGCTGTACCCTGATTCTCCCTGTGTCCTGCCCCACAATCAATACTTCTGTACCATGCTGTCCAAAATCCCCTACTACCATAGCCAGGGCTGTTGCAACCTGCTCTGGACTACTCAAACAGGGGTGCTGTGGCCTGTTGTGCCCTAGAGCCCCTTGCCTCTACAGTTAGGGCTGGTGCACCATGTTGCTAATTGTCACAAGGGTTAGGGCATTTGCTGCCCCCTGTCCTCTGCCCCCATAGTTGTGTCAGTTCCACCCAGCGGTGGCTGCTGCATCCTGTCCCACAGCTTGGGCTGCTGTACCCTAATGTCACCGTTATCTCCTGACCAAACAGTTGGGACTTCTGCACCCTAATGCCCTCTGTCCTTCACCCCCGTAATACAAGATGAAAGCATTTTTCTTTTTTTTTTTTTTTTTGGGCAGTGCAGCAAACAAATCTGACTTTGGTGGCAGGGGGCAGCATGGTGCAGCAACCCTAACTGTGAAGTCATGGGGCTGTGGAGGAATTGGGTTGTAGGGTGCAAGAGGGTACATCAGCCCTGACTGTGTAGACAGGAACAGGGTGTAGCAGCTCTGGCTATGATGACAGGAGACAGACTACAGCATGGTGAAGAAGCCTTGATTGTGGGGCAGAACATGGGGAAGGGGGCATCAGGGCACAGCAGCCCTGACTGTGGGATGGGATGTGCATGGTGTAGCAGCCCTGCCCATTTGGGAAAATGGATGTAAGTAGCAGGGTGCAGTAAAAGTCCCACCTTTGGTGGCATGGTGCAGCAGCCCCAAATATGGAAGTCGGGGGCATGGGATTCTAGGATATAGAAGTGCACAGCAGCCCCAACTATGGTGACAGGAACAGGGTGCAGTGGCTCTGATTGAGGGGGTGGGGGACAAAGGGCCACAGTAGGGTGCAGTAACCTCAACTGTTCAGGCAGGAGGCAGCAGGGTGCTGAGCCCTGATTATTCAGGCAGGACATGGGGCAACAGGGTGCAGCAGCCCTGACTCTGTGGGACAAGAGAGTGGGCAACAGGATGCAGCATCCTCGAAACTGGGGCAGGGGGCAGGGTGCATGTGTGGCAGATGGCATGGGGCAGCAGAGTGCTGCTGCTTCAACTGTAGGTAGGAGATGGGAGCATTAGGATGCTATGTAGTATTTCTAGTTATACATATGCATGATGTATTTTAACTCACAAAGCATCAAAGAAATGAAATTTGCAAGTTCATGTAGTACATGAGCCTGAAATAGCAGAGTGTGGCAGGCACCTGTCTGTCAATCTGAGAGGAAAATAATGTTCTTACATGAGCCTGTTTATAGAGACTCCAGTAAAAAAACTACTTGTATGAACTAACAAACTTTTGATTCATTTTATATCCATTAAATAAACAACCCAGTATTACACAGCTAGAAAAAAAAACAGAGTTCTAATGAGAAAGAACTGACAGCAGCTGTGATACAGATAAGCTGATTTCTCAAATGCATATTACTTCAATTCAGCACTGAAACTCAAATGATCAGCTCATTAGAAGGACAAAATGTGGATTTTCAGCAAATTCATCTAAACAAACCACAATGACTGAATTTGTAAAAACTCTGGACGGCAAACAATTACCTCACAGATTGTTCTAATTTGGAAGTTGACAGATCATCAGTCAAGCAGGTACTTACACTGCTGTAGCTGTAGCCTAGTCCCATATGATGTCATTACTCTCCCAGGCTCAGTCAGAGGGACAGAAACAGCCTGACTGTTTTCAGTTAGTGCAGAACAGGTTATTAAATACTGATTTAAAGAAAACCACAATACCAAATAGCATGAAATTTCAGGAAACACTACTTGTAACACAGGGACTTGAATTCAGACATTTTTAGGCTTTTTTTAAGCAATGTGTAAAATAGTTGCCATTGATCTTTAATGCATATCAACTCCTCAATCCAGTTCACCCCTATTCTCAGCTGCATATGAGCTTCTTTTGGTAAAACTCCCTCCCCGTCTCCCTTCCCATCTTTGTTGCTGTTATGTACTGTTATCCTGGTCTCCTTCCCTCATCGATCCCTGACCTCCTGACTACTCTCCTAATGCACACATCCAGAGGGGAACTTCACATTCTAGGAGATTTTAACCTGAATTGTCTCTTCCTCTCCCTACTCCAGATTTTGCAGTGACATCTCATCCTTCAGTCTATCCCAGCTGATCAGTGAGCCCTCCCACCTAAATCCCAAATCCCATAATCATTCCCTCATTGACTGGGACCTAACCACCCACCCACACAGACTTATCAATGCAGGCATCCTCCCTGCACTCACTAAGTGATCATCATATGATCTATTGTATACGCAAGGTCTGGCATCCTAAAGCCCCACCTAAACTCAGGTTAACCCACTCTTACAAATCCTTGGACCTCACACTCCTCTTAGTTGGAAGCAACAACTCAACGGTGCTCAGGTAGGCCATGGCGTGCTTGCAGCATCCACTAAAATCACAACAACCCAAAGAAAACAAGCATTTGTCAATGCCGAATGTTGATTGCTTATATGTGCTGCTTAGGTATTTGGTAGTGAAAGTACCATGCCTAAGAACTGTCATGTGCCCCCCCAAGACATCCACTGTGTCTTTCTGTTCGGTATTCACAGAAGAGAGGGAGGGGCAAGGACCACAGCAGTACAGCAGTTGCAAAGGCGTGAAGAGGTGGGCAATAGTCCATTCACAGGCAGAAGAATCCTGGAGAAGGTGAGTAAACTGAAGGTAGACAAAGTGATGGGACCAGATGGCATACACCCAAGGATATGAAAAGAACTGTGAAGGGAAATAGCAGTACCTGTGGCAGCCATGTTCACTCAGTCATTCAACAGAGGGGTGGTACCAGAGAATTGGAGGAGGGCACATGTGGTCCCTCTATAGAAATCCAACAGTAGGGAGGAGGCGGGGACCAATAGGCCGGTCAGCCTCACTTCAGTAGTGGGGAAGATCATGGAGACATTGGTTAAAGAAAGGATAGTGGGGCATGTAGAAGACATCGGAGCCCAGGGCCACAGGCAACATGGATTCACAGTGGGGAGGTCATGTCAGACAAATCTGGTTGATGTCTTTGGGTGACAAAGGAAGTAAATCAGGGTGGGGCAGTGGAGAACGCTTACCATGATGTAAGCAAAGCATTTGACACCGGCCCACATAGGAGGCTGATAAACTGGCTGAGTAGAGTGGGCATGGGGGAAGGGTGGTAAAGTGGGTTAGAAACTGGGTAAGTGACAGGAGGCAGAGAGAGGTGGTAAATGGGGTGCAGTCTGGGGAGAGGGGTTGACCAGTGGGGTGCTGCAGGGATTGGTCCTGGGGCCAGTCCTGTTTGATGTCTTCATGAGTGACATTACAGAAGGGGTGAAGGGAAAGGTGTGCCTGTTTGCAGATGACACCAAGATCTGTAACACAGTGGATACCCTGGGGGAGAATGAGGAGGGACCTGGGGAAGATTGAAAAATGGTCTGAGGACTGGCTACTGAACTTTACTTCAAAAAAGTGCAAAGGTATGGACCTGGGACACAGAAACCCTGTGGAAAGGAACAGAATGAAGGGAAGGGGGATGGAGTTGGTGACAGTCACAAAGAAGGAAAGGGACCTGGGGGTTCTTATGTCAGGTGATCTGAAAATGTCGAAGTGGTGAGGCAGCTGGGAGGGCCAGTGACATGCTGGGGTGCATAGGCAGGGGTATCACCAGCATAAGGAGGGAGGTAGTGATGCCATGATATAAAACCATGGTCAGGATTCACATGGAGTACTGTGTGCAGTTCTCGAGGTTGCACCTTGGTAAGGATATTAACATGCTGGAGATGGTCCGGAGAAGGGCGAATGAGATGGTACAGAGCTTGCAACATGAGACTTATGAGGAGAAAAGTAAGGGACCTCAATATGTACTCACTGGAAGAGAGGAGGAAAAGAGGGGATATGATAGAAACATTCAAGTACCTCAAGGGTATAAATAGAAGTACTGAGAAGCAGGAGACAGTTGCTATAGAGATGTGTGCCAGCTTCTGTGTGATATTCTTTTGTTCTTAAAAATCTGTAATCTCCAGTATTTCAGTAACCACATGACCAGACTGCCTTCTTTAGGCAATTTTATGCTGGTTAATGCCTTGTGTCAGATGGCAGACAGAAGGCTCACTAGATTGTGTTGCCATTTGAAAAACTTCATAGAGTGTTCTTTTACTGGTAAGCATTTTGGAAAGGTGGTGAAGGTCACGCAATGTTTATTATGATTTTATCTCCTTATGTGTGTCCCCTTTGGTCCCTTCATCCCCACACCCCAACTGTCATCAGTGGCCACAGCTTCAGCCTTCTTCTTGCCAAGATGGTGGGTGAGAAACACAGAAACATACAAGTTGCCGGCACATAAGGACCGCTTGGCACACCTAGTCTGCCCATTTCCCTACCTGATGGATAAGCTGCAGATTCTAGTTAATCAACAGCTTACTTCCTCCTACCTCCCAGTATAATTGCCTTATGTCTGTCCGTGAGCAGCTGCCTTCACAGTCTGTGAAGTCTGACGTCTTTCAGCACCACTTATTGGTCATCTTCCAACACAGGCGAAGTGCTGCCAGCCCAAAAGTAACTCAGGACAAGCAGGTTTCAAAGTGGGAAAGAAATGGAGTGAGCAAGAATCAAGTACTCATTCAGATGCGGTGTCGATTTTGAGATCATCATACTGGTGTGGACACTGCAAATAGAACCCCAGCTCTTTAAATAGCCTCATGAAGAGTAAAAGCTTCTCAAAGCAGTGAGGTTCTGTTTATTGCATTGTAAGTGGGCTGCAACTAATTCAGTAATCTACTATACCTTACATGTGGATGTATGGTAGGCCCAACTTTAAATAAACACTGCACCTGAATTAACACATGATGCAATAGAAACATAGAATTCGTTAGCAGAAAAGGACCACTCAGCCCACCCAGTCAGGCCAAGTGTTCTCTACCTACGTGTAACTCCTGCCTGTATATGTTAGTGCATGTCTTATTCTGCCTGCGTCCAACAGGACCTCCTTGTGAGCAAGCTTAATGGATTTTTCCTGCAATGAACTTGAACCTACTCCATGTCCATCATCCTATTGATCTCCGTTGACCCCCTCCTTCTCCTTTCTGTAATATACCCCTATGTTTATCCCATGCATGCCTAATGCCCCCTACCATTTTAGCTTCCACCACTTCTCTTGGAAGTCTGTTCAAGGCATCTACCACCTTTCAGTAAAGAAATATTTCTTCACATCTTTCCTGAATGCCCCCCCCAACTTCATTGTATGTCCCTTGGTTTGGGTGCTCATCCTCATTTGAAGGAAACTCCCCAACTGTACCCTCTTTACCCCTGTGAGGTACTTTCTAGGTCTTGATCATGTCACCTCTCGGCCTCCTTTCTTCCAGAGTGTACATGTTGAGATTCTTCAGCCTTTCCTTGTAGGGATTCCTGTGAAAATTCTGAACCATTTTAGTTGCCCTCCTGTGGAAAACCTCCACCTTATGTCCTTTCTGAAGTGTGGACTGTAACACTGGACACAGTAGTCCAGCTGGGGGAATAACAGGGAGTGATACAATGGCAGCAGAACATCCCTCGTCCTCCTACTGGAGATGCCAGTTCTTATGCACCCCAGAATTCAATTTGCCCTGCCCATAGCTTTGTCACCCTGTACTGCCATCTTGAGGTCCTCTGATATAATAACCTCAAGGACCCTTTCATATCTACTGAGTATCAGTACCTCCCCCCATCATATACCCAGTATCGGGGTTCCTGTGCCCTAGGTACATGATTTTACACTTGTCGTCATTGAACCCCAAGTAAGTAAGAAAATGGAATTGATTTGAATGAATTGCAGGCTTTTAAGCAGCTTTTTGGGGAGTGTGTATGTGTGTGTTTGGGAGGGGCTCTGGTATGGGCAGTACCTCCAAGAATGCCACTGACTTCCCAACCCCCTCACACTGCCTTACCTAAGTACTGAAACCTCCCCCTCACTACTTCCACAGTGTCCCCCAAGTCATTTGTACCCACATGCAACAGTAAATGAGGTTTCTTCCTGCCCCTCGCTGTACGTTTGAGCAGTGCCTGCCCTGCCTCTCCTGCACTCAACCTGGGGACAGCTGCAATGCAAATATGGGTGTGCCTTCCCTTCCACCCCATCTCACCCATTTCAGTATAGAATCCCCCAAGACGAGTACCCCACCCCTTACCCCCTTCCTTTCTAATGCCTCTTCCACCACCCCAGTATTCATTCTTCCCTGTCGCTTAGCCCCGCCAACTGCACCATCTGTGACTACTATATCTGTACCCCTTACTTCCACCTCACCCGTTTTCTCTGCCTTATTCCTCCCATCCCCCTTGAACCCCTTCCCAGCCTGACTACTTCCTACTGGGCTTCCCATGTCGACCTCCCCTCCTCCCCTGCTAATTTCCAACCCCTCTCCTATCCCCGTTGTTGTCGATTTAGAGCCCCAATTCTCTTCTACCCAGATAGTGATACCCCTCCCATCCTTCCCCCTTCCCATAGCCTTCTGTCCTTCAGTCACCACCCCTTCCTTCCTTACTAGTGTCCTTCTACCCTTTTGTACTCACTATCTCTTCCCCTACCTGTTGCCATCCCTCTCATGCCCTGTGTGCCCTCTCCCCTTCAGTATGCTCCTGCTCCCCCTCTGTGTCCCACAGCAGAGGTTCAAATCTATTTGTAATCGATACCTGTCCTACATCTCTTCCCCATATTGGTTATCCCCTCCTACTTGTTCCCCTCCGTGCCACCCCTGGTGCCTCACTCCCTGCAGCCATCTGCTCTCTCCCCTGGTACTCCTCATGGTGTCTTGCTCCCGCATCAGGAGGCAGCCCCGTCGTCGCCTCGGGCACCCCCTACCTTCTCCTCTCTTTCCTGCTAGTGCCTCTGATACTGGGGTCAGTTTCAGTCCCTAGTTATTCTTCCTCTGTCCCCCTTTGCCATCCCCTATTCCCCCCCTTAGGATGCCTATCATACTCATATGCCCTGCCACTTACACTCCTCCCTTAACCTCCACAGTTCCTCCCTCAAACTAGACAGTCATCTACAGACCATACACCCCCCGTCCTCCAAGCCCAGTCCAGGATCATGGCACACCCACACCCTGTACACCCCTCCACCCTTCCAAAGATGCCCGCCCTAGTGACATGTGGCACCTGCCCCATTGTGGCCCCCATCTTATGCTAGGGGGTCTTACTCCCAGGTTCTGTACCCTACTACAACTGTTAGGCCCCTATTTACTCAAATTCCTGTCCCCCCCACACTAGTCCCCTTACTGACCCCTTGCCGACGGGGATAATTCAGGCTCAAATGTTATCCATTAGACACTGTATTACTATAGCAATCTGAAAGTCTCCTTGTCCGTTTTTCACCCCTCAGCTACCATACTTTTTGTTCTCGGCCCTTACATAGTTTCACTTAACCCACTTAGAAATCCTATTGCACTCCAAGTATTACTCAGTTCAGTTAGAGAAATAAACAGAACAAATAAATATGTATTATTATAGCAATCATAAGAGTATAGCTCAGTACTTAGCTCAGTTAGAGAAAGAAACAGAAGAAGTAAATCTGTATTATTACAGAAATGCTAAAGCATTCAATCATGGCTTTGTCTCCACTCCAGAGACCCTGCTGTAATAGAGGACCACAGAGGACACTGGGCAGGAGGGTGAGCAAGGGTAAAGTCCCGCAGAGCTCCATTGAGCCTGTTCACTCCTCCTCACTCGTTCTATTTCCTCCGATCCTGGCAGGCTGCCCTTTGTACTGGGCTCCTGCTTGCATTGCCACCTTTTTCTGCCCACAAAGAAATCCGCAGCAGTCCTGACACAGCTCCATTGAGCTCGCTCACCCCCTCTCTCACTTACTCGTTCTCTTTCTCCCGACGCTGCAGGCTGCCCTTTTGTACTGGGCTCCTGCCTGTGTTGGCACCTTTTTCTGGCCACAAAGAAATCTGCAGCAGTCTCAACAGAGCTCCATTGAGCACGTTCACTACCCATCTCTCACTCACTCATTCTGTTTCTCCCGGAGCTGCAGGCTGCCCTTTTGTACTGGGCTCCTGCCTGCGTTGGTACCTTTTCCTGCCCACAAAGAAATCTGCAGCAGTACTGACACAGCTCCGTTGAGCTCGTTCACTCCCCCTCTCTCACTCGCTCATTCTGTTTCTCCTGGTGATGCAGGCTGCCCTTTTGTATTGGGCTCCTGCCTGTGTTGGAACCTTTTTCTGCCCACAAAGAAGTTCACAGCTGTCCCGACAGACCTCCATTGAGGTCGCTCAGTCCTCCTCTCTTACTCGCTCATTCTGTTTCTCCTGGTGCTGCAGGCTGCCCTTTTGTACTGGGCTCCTGCCTCCATTGGTGCCGTTTTGTGCCCACAAAGAAATCTGCAGCAGTCCCGACAGAGCTCTGTTGAGCTTGCTCATTCCCCTCTCTCACTCGCTCATTCTGTTTCTTCCACTGCTGCAGACTGCCCTTTTGTACTGGGCCCCTGCCTGCATTGATGCCTTTTTTCTGCCCACAAAGAAATCCGCAGCAGTCCCAACAGAGTTCCGTT
Organism: Neoceratodus forsteri; assembly: GCA_016271365.2. NCBI lineage: Eukaryota > Metazoa > Chordata > Ceratodontiformes > Ceratodontidae > Neoceratodus > Neoceratodus forsteri. The sequence continues at coordinate 51,904,255 of CM028137.1, forward strand.
GACCTCGCTCACTCCCCCTCCCTCACTCGCTCGTTCTGTTTCTCCCAGCGCTGCAGGCTGCCCTTTTGTACTGGGCTCCTGCCTGCGTTGGCACCTTTTTCTGCTCAGAAAGAAATATGAACCAGTCCCAACAGAGCTCAGTTGAGCTCAGTCACTCCCCCTCTCTCAATCGCTCAATTCTAATCTGTCCCAAACACTGATTTCCCAAAGTAACTGCGGTATTGTGCGCCGGGAGCACGAAAACACATTTCGGTCAGGATGTGAAAAATGACAGCTGTACTATTCATAAAGAGGTGTGAAGAAATGCTAGTGCTGAAAATCTGGTGTGAAAATATTACTGATTTGTGAAGTTACAAGGGTGCGTGGAAACTGCACAACGCACGCTCGTAACACAGTCATTTTATGGACTTTCATCACAAAATTTTCAACATAGGCATTTTAGGACCTCTGCTCATGAACAGTGTCACTGTGGTTTTCTTAATGTGCCCCAAACACTGATTTCCCACAGCGACCACACTATTCTGCACCGGAAGTGTGTGTAACCCCCCTACAAATGGGGGTTCCCAAAAGTCTTCCAAGAGCTTGCCTAATTGCTCACAGCCTGGTTGGTGTTCAGCGTTAAAGCCATTTAAACGTTGTTGCCAGTAAGTGCTTTTAAAGCCTCTATACACTGTCTGTTTAAGGGCTGCCTGCTTGCAGTCATAATTAGTTAAAATGAGGGGGTCTGTGTGTTTCTATGACTGAGTCCCGCCTGGGCTGCTGAGTAATCGCTCCGTTCTGCCATCGCTAATTGTGCAGAGGGAACTCTCTGGAAAGATGTAACTGTTTGCTGATAATTATTTAGAGTGAGAAAGATATTGTTATTTGTTCTAACCTGTCTTAATTGCAGCAAGAACTGTTCTGTGTAGCTCCACCATTTTGGTCCCTGACTGCAGAATGGGACCAATCAGTACTTGGGACTCTCAAATGGAGCCTGCTGAAATGGGGCTGCGTGGAGTGAGACTCTGGGAATTGTAGTTTTTGGACTGTTGGGGCCTTTTTGCACCTATAGAGGGAGCCTGTTGTGATTGACACCTGAACCGACCAACCGAACCTTTTGGATCTGAGTGAAAGCCCCTGGGCTGTCTGCTGGCAAGCCAGATCTAAGTTGGAAGCTGAGAGAGCAACAGCTCGGAGTGTTCGAGTGGCCGTTCTGCTCAGTACTTCGCACGGGAGAACCGTGGAAGGCCTGAATTCTGGCCTGCTAGCCTGATTTCTGCCCCAAGAGGGAGAAGAGGACTTTTGTTGGACTAATTCCGAATTCTGTGAGAACAAAGCAAGCTGCTGATTTGGGACCAGGCTTAACCTGTAGAAGACCGAGGATTTTGCTGAATGCGATTGGCCTGTCGGAATATCAGTTACTTCTGAGCTCCCAGTGTGTGCAGAGACTTGCGATTGTGACTGGGGAGCATTTGGCCTGGTGCAGGTAGAATTCTGGTATATAAATGTACTGTGTACTGAAGGAGAATCGTGATTTAGTTGGCTGTGTGTTGCTGGCTTGTACATATGAATGTGCTATAAGCTGGATGGGGATCGTGATCTAATTCCCCTTCTTCTGTGAACTGTTTGCTAGTGGCTGGAAGCTGTTTCCCAGCTAAAATCAGACTGAATCTGTTGTTGCCTGCTGCAGATAGGTCTTGTCACGAGGGCCTTGTCTCCCTACCCTGCTGCACAGAGAAAATTCATCGACGAGGGATCAGCCAATGGATCAGCCCTTGCTCTCTGCCTGAACAAGAACATTGCCGAAACAACTCGTGTGGGCTCTGCTTTCTCTGGCAATCCAGAACGTCCATCCATCAGCCCTCCTGTGTTCAGCCTGGGAGTAATAATCAGGATAGCACCCTGAAACATTTCTTAATCAAAAGTGTGTCATCTGATTCTTTTGTTGTTCCCTTTCCATGAACTGAGCCCTCCAGCTCTGGATTACAAATTGTGTGTGTGCATGTTCTTTTTCCATCACAGTGCCCCAACCAGCTGCGACACCGGCCTACCCTGGGCAACGGTTATGGCTAGCCTTTACCTTCATTCTGGATACCCAGAGAGTGTGACTGAGTGGGACTCTGATTGCATGCACAGTACTGTGATTCTTAGTGTGTTTAAGGCAATTAACCTGATCATCCCCAGTCCTTGTTATAATCCCCTGAATAAATCAGATCTGTTTGTTTCTGCAATTCACATTGATTGTGGTGTCAGTTTATGTTGAAGGTATTGCATTGTTGCTTTTGTACTGCATCATCTTATTTTACAGGGGGTCCCCAGAGTCAAACTGAAGGAACCAGTACTGGGGGTACGTGCTAAATATAAGTGTACCAAGCTTATTTGGGGTGTTGGGAAGGTGCGTATTGTGTATTGTGTGGGCCACTAGTAGGAGACAAGTGGGGTCACAGTGTCTCAGAGGGCTGTGACCTGGTTATTCAGACTATTACCAACCCAGACCTTTGGGTGGAGGCACCCGTCACTGAACCTAGGCCCCTTAACCTGTTGGTAGCCAAGCAGGCAGGGGTAGTAGCCCAAGAGATAGCGCCACCTAGGGGTTACATGTGAAAACACATTTTGACCAGGATGCAAAAAATGACAGTTGTACTGTTTATAAGGAGGTGTGGAAAAATACCAGTGTTGAAAATTTTGACTGAAAATATTACAAATTTGCGAAGTTACAAGGGTGCGTGGAAACAGTTCAACGCACGCTTGTAACTCAGTCCTTTTATGGACTTTCGTCACCAAATTTTCAACATAGGGATTTTAGGACCTCTGCTCATGAACAGTGTCACTGTCATTTTCTTAATCTGTCCCAGACACTGATTTCCCACAGCAACCGCGCTAGTCTGCGCCGGAAGTGCGAAAACACATTTCGGCCATGATGTGAAAAATGACAGCTGTACTGTTCATAAAGAGGTGTGAAAAAATGCAAGTGTTGAAAATCTGGCATGAAAATATTACTGATTTGAGAAGTTACAAGGGTGCATGGAAACTGCACAATGCGTGCTCGTAACACAGCCATTTTATGGACTTTCATCACAAAATTTTCAACATAGGCTTTTTAGGACCTCTCCTCATGAACAGTGTCACTGTTGTTTTGTTAATGTGTCCCAAACACTGATTTCCCACAGCAACTGCACTATTCTGCGCTGGAAGTGCGAAAATGTATTTCGCCAGATGTAAAAATGACAGTTGTACTGTTCATAAGAAGGTGTTGGCGATCCAGTCATTGCTTTATTTCCACCCAGAGACCCTGCTGTAATATAGACTATGGAAGACCCTCATGGAAGGTGGGCAACCTCTAAAGTTCCAGCACAGCTCCATTGAGCTCGCCACCCCCTCTCTCACTCGCTGCCTATTTCTCCCACACTGCAGGCTGCCCTTTTGTACTGGGCTCCTGCTTGTGTTGTTGCCTTTTTCTGCCTACAAAGAAATTTGCAGCAGTCCCAACACAGCTCCGTTGAGTTCACTCACTCCCCCTCTCTCACTCGCTCATTCTGTCTCTCCCCGCGCTGCAGGCTGCCCTTTTGTACTGGGCTCCTACCTCCGTTGGCGCCTTCTTCTGCCCACACAGAAGTTCACAGCTGTCCCAACAGAGCTCCGCTGAGATTACTCACTCTCCCTCTCTCACTTGCTCATTCTGTTTCTCCTGGCGCTGCAGGCTGCCCTTCTGTACTGGGCTCCTACCTCCGTTGGCGCCTTTTTCTGCCCACAAAGAAATCCGCAGCTGTCCCAACAGAGCTCCGCTGAGATTACTCACTCCACCTCTCTCAGTCACTCGTTCCATTTCTCCTGGCACTGCAGGCTTCCCTTTTGTACTGGGCTCCTGCTTGCATTGGCGCCTTTTTCTGCCCACAAAGAAATCCACAGCACTCAGTCCTCCTCTCTCACTCGCTCGTACTTTTTCTCCCACCGCTGCAGGCTGCCCTTATGTATTGGGCCCCTGCCTGCACTGATGCCTTTTTCTGCCCACAAAGAAATCCACAGCAGTTCCAACAGAGCTCTGCTGAGTTCACTCACTCCCCCTTCCTCACTCGTTCTCTTGTTCTGTTTCTCCCAGTGCCACAGGCTGCCCTTTTGTACTGGGCTCCTGCGTTGGGGCCTTTTTCTGCCCACAAAGAAATCCGCAGCAGTCCTGACTGAGCTCAGTTGAGCTAAGTTGCTCCCCCCTCTCACTCGCTCGATCTTAATCTGTCCCAAACACTGATTTCCCACAGTGACCGTGCTATTCTGTGGCAGGACTGCAAAAACATATTTTGGCCAGGATGTGAAAAATGACAGCTGTACTGTACATAAGGAGGTGTGAAAAAATGCCAGTGTTGAAAATGTGGTGTGCAAATATTACAAATTTGCAAAGTTACAGCGGTGCGTGGAAACAGTTCAATGCACGCTTGTAACACAGTCATTTTATGGAGTTTCATCACCAAATTTTCAACATAGGGATTTTAGGACCTCTTCTCATGAACAGTGTCACTGTCATTTTCTTAATCTGTCCTGAACAATGATTTCCCACAGTGACTGTGCTATAGCAGTGTCAGTGGCTTAGTAGGTAGCACACTCACCTCTGAGGCAGGGAGGTCAGAGGGCTGTGGGTTCAGTTCCCACATCTGGCACTTGGGTTAATATCCCAGTATTGACACTGTAGTGCAGCATGAGAGGGGTGCTGCATTTCTGAGGTGCCGTCTTTTGGATGAGACATTAAACCGAGGTCCCATCTGCTTGGATTGGTGGTAGTTCAGGTGGATGTTAAAGATCCCATGGTGCTTATTGAAAGAGTAGGGGAATTTTTATTGGGAGGACTTACAAACAAATATAAAACATGCCATACATATATACAATGTTTATATATATTTATACATATCTAAACTTTATGCAGTTAGTTCATTCATATTTTAAGGAGGCTTAGCCCATTGTTCACAATTTATCCATAACATTCTCATCCTCTCTTCTGTGCATATTTTCAGATCTGAGGCATACTGTTTTTGTATTGAGATATCAATATTTCTATAGATTTCTACATACAATGTCACTTTCTGTTGTGTTATCCAAAGACATCTAGCTTGCCACATGTAATACCTCACTATAGCTAAGGTTACATATATAGTTTGAGGGAAATATTTCTTCATACCTCCTTCTAATACCCCATATACCAGTGCACTAAATGTTAAAGTGCTTAATAATGGCTCTTTCCACTCTGAAGCTATATAGGTCCAGAACCCTTTTGCATAATCACACTCTTTAAAAAGATGTTCTTGCATCTCTAATTCTTGAATACATGATTGTCGTAGACAATACTTTTCTTGCACCTGTTTGTGCTTGTTATTATTCCTGACCCCTAGCTTCCCATGTAAACTAAGCCATACTGTATCCCATGCAAAGGTAGGTATACGCTTTAAAGTTAACATTTCTAGATTGTATTGTAACTGCCCCTCAGGACATGACCTCAAGACAATCTCTACTATATCTTCTTTGCTAAGTATAACAGCATATAGTTCTTTTCGAGAGTTAAGTTGTACTTGCTTCTTGGTAATGCCCCATTTAATAAGATTCTTTACTTGCTCTAATCCATATTTTGGGACTTCTGTAATTTTGCTTAAAGTGCTTACTTTCTTTTCTCTCCAGGCTGTAAAGCATGCTTCTAACCATTTCAAAACTTGCCCTTTCCATATTTTCAATCCTGGACGCAATGCACCCCCAAAAGTATATGCTATAAAAATACTACAAAAGAACCCCACTGGGTTTATCATGTTAAGTCCCCCTTCCTCCAGTTTTCTGTAGTTTACCATTTTTTACAGGGTTTAGTCTGCTTCCCCAAAGTCCCTGAAAGAACACACTATTTAATGAGACCAACAGGGAAGGAAGGAGAGGAAACACGTAACTAACATACAAAAAATTGGGAATTAGCAATGTTTTAATAAGCATAATCCTCTTTTTCTTTCCAATTTGCTCGCCTTTCCAGGTATTTACTATGTTCTGCACTCTTTTCATTCCTTCCTCCAAATTCTGCTTAGCCATATCTGTGTCACCATAAATTAATCCTAGTATTGTGATTGTGCCCTTTTGCACTGGAATACCTGAGTAGGGGTTGTTTACTGGCATCTGTGTGTTCCCCAGTACTACCCCCCTACTTTTCGTAAAATTAGTTTTTGAACCTGAACATTTTAAAAATTGTTGATACATCTCTATCAATGCTTCTTTATTCGCTGTGTGATCTATACATAAAACTGGGTCATCCGCATAAGTAAGACTTTTTATAGTGGGCTCATTAGAACCTAATCCTATTCCTCTTATTCTTTGTTTTGACTCAATTTTCCTTAAAAATACATTAATACAATACACATATAACAATGGGCTGAGCGGGCACCCTTGCCGAACTCCCCTTTTTACTTTAATGTTTTCCCCTCTCCATCCATTAACATTCGGTGTTAATGTAGCTGTAAGATTGAAACCCGTCTAATATATTCATGAGGTAAGCCATAAGCTTTAAGTACTTTTAACATGTATTGGTGTGAGATTGTGTCAAATGCTTTCTCCTGGTCTAGTCCTAATGTATATCCTTGTAGCTCTTTTCTCTCTACTTTGTTAAAAATTTCTCTTAACAGTATCAAATTATCTCTTTGTTTCCTTCCTGGAATTGCACATGTTTGATTTGGGCAAATTAGTTGTCCTGAAATGGCTGCTAATCTATTTAGTAAAATTTTGCTTAGTATTTTAAAATCTGTATTTAACAGACTTAAGGGTCTCCAATTTTTCAAATCATCTTTTTCTCCTTTCTTTTTTTTTTCCATTCAAACGTTATTCACTTTTGTACATTTTGAAGAGAAGATCAGATAAGCATACATCGATTGCTACAGGTCCAGTCAACAGAGGTTAGATCAACTCTTCCCTTACCCCTCCCCACCCACCCTTTTTCCCATTTCTTCACACAGGCACAGCGCTCAGAGGAGCTATAGTTGAGCAGTGAACCCTATGACGCCTGTAAGGGAGTATAATGTCATCACAAGCCCCATGTCCTCTGAAATTTCTGGGACTGGTCATGTAAACTAGCTCATCATATTCTCCAGACGCAGATTTGCCAACAGTTCTTGTAACCATTCACTATAAGCAATATCGGTCACGTCCTTCCAATGACACAAGACCAGATTTTTGACTGACATAGCTATCAGTGCAACATGAAATTTCCTACTGTTAACTGTAATAGAGGAGAATTCTCCCAGAATACAAATTTCGGGAGTGAAGAGGTCCTTTAGTCCAAATAGGGGATCTACTCTCGATCGGATCTCTTGCCAGAGGGGGGGCTACTCTGGGACACTGCCAGAATATGGTAGAAGGTTCCTTCTTCCTGATGGCAGCAGTACAGATACCAGAAGACAGGAGTCCCAGCTTGGCCAATTTCTGAGGGGAATAATAGTAGTTGTGCAAGATTTTAAATTGCACTAGGCGGAGCTTGTCGTGTCTAATATACTAGTGGCAGTTTACCCATAAAGAGGGCCAACTAATTTCTTGATGGGGAAAAAATGAGGCCCAAAATTGGGTCGGGCCAAAGCATTCTGGCCATTTCGAGCTATACAGTATCCCGTCTTTTTCTCCTTTCTTGAATATCAGTATCAAAGTTGCCTGATACATTGAGTTTTCCAATTTCCATTTTTGTAACATGTGGTTGTACACTATTTCTAAAACTGGCACCAACTCTTCACAAAAAGTTTTGAAAAATTCAGCTTCTATCCCACCTGGCCCAGAGGCCGACCCATTTTTTAGTCCTTTAATTGCTATTTTTATTTCTGTTGCTGATATTGGATTGGTTAGAAATGTGCTATCACTCCCCTCTAATTTTGGCAAGTCTTGCAATATTTCTTCACATTCTTTTATCTGGGCTTCCGTCCCAAAAGCTTCCTTAAAATGCTTATTTACTAACTTTTGTATTTCTTCTGGAGTGGAAACAATTTGCCCTGTTTCTCCTTTTAAACTCTTTATTATCCTATGTTCTATTCTCTTGCTACATTCTTTGAACGGGTCTAATGTTCCCTTTTTGATATTAGTACCAAATCTAGATTCTTGTATTAATGTCTTTGCTCTATCATACTGTAATAGGAACATATGTTTTTTTATATCTCCAATTTGTGTGTCTAAATTCGATTTTGTTTGTTCTGCTTGTGATATGAGTTTCTGTAGGTTAGCTCTTAATTGTATGTATGTCAGGTGTTTATCATTCATGTTCTCTCTTGTAATTCTCTGAAACAGTTGTGTCCATGTTATTTTAGTGTCTTCCCACCAGAGGGCAGCACTTTCATACAAAATAGCTACTGATATTCTAGCTGGCCATTCTTGTCTCCAAACTTTTTGTGTTTGTTCATCCGATAATACTGAATTATTCAATCTCCATGCATTCTTTTTGCTTCTTGGTGTCCCAGCCCAAGCAACTCTTATTGTTATGGATTTATGATCAGAATATTCTCTGGCTTGCAAATTTACAGCTAAGATGTCTAAGATTGAAAAAGAAATACAAAATCAATTCTTGTGGAAAATTGTCCTTTAAAAAAGGTATTGCCTCCCACAGGAAATTTGGTTCTATAAGAATCCACAAGTTTGCCACCTATCAATGTTTTATTTAAGGCTGTTGTATCACAGAACAATTTGTCTGTTATTAGTCCCCTATCCACTTTCCCCATTCCGCAATTAAAATCACCTGCCCAAAGTATCAGTCTAGATGTACAAAGAAATGGCTGGATTTTATTAAAAAGAGCCACCCTTAATGCGTGGGTCTGAGAAGCATAGATTTTGACTACCCTGAGTTTCTCAACGTGGAAGGAGATATCTAGCATTAGGGCTCTCCCAGGTTCAATGTCTACTAGCTTAGTTACTTTAATGTTAGGATTATTCAACAATATTCCTACCCCATCACATCTTTCTTGTGCTATAGACCAAAATGTAGACCCATTAATCGAACTCCTGGTGGCCGTTTGTATTTCTGCATTTGTTTTTAACCTGGTGTCTTGTATGCAGATAAGGTCACTATTTTCTTGTGCTAAAACATTTAACACTGTAATCATTTTACTATTCCCTTTAATACTATTCGCATTGGTTGTCAATAATGTAAAGGAATCCATTCTCTCTCTTATTTATGGGGAGAGGTTTAATCAGGAAGTTTTGCTACACCTTCTTCTCCTGGTTCTCCCCCTCCCCTTCCTCATAGTCTGACATTACTTCTGTAGTAACTGATGTTATAGAGGAGGTGTCTGACATCTCTCCCCCCCCCCCGTGTCCTCATCTGATTTCTCTAAGCTCAAAGCAGAGAACTTGTTTCCTTTCCTCCAAGAATTTTTCATTGGATTTTTCCCTTTTTCCCTTCTGTGTTCTTGTCTATTAAAACCTTCCCTGGCCTATTTCTTTTCTTTGCAGTTACATTCTTAAAACTTTCTCCTTGGCTGGGTGGGGGTGGAGGGGATTCCTTCTGTATTCACTCTTTTCTGCAGAAGCAGTTTCTCAGCATTAGGTTGACTTTTTGCCTGCTTCTGTGGGTTTGTAGCCTAGTCTTTTGTCATTTTTCCAGGTTGAGCCTCCTCTATTACTATGTTAGAATGCCCTGGAATTGGATCTGGGGGATAATTACTGGCTTCTTTTACTGTTCTCTGGGCTTGCATTTGTTGTGCTCTATTTATTAAACCTTCTTGTGAAGGGCAGTCTTCACAGTTATGTGAAGCCCATGGGCATTTTCCATATCCATGACCGGTGTTCTCACATAGGCTACACTTGAAAAGGTTAACACATGCTGCAGAAGCATGCCCATAATCTAAGCAATGCCTGCACCTAGGCGTATCACATGCTAAGCTTATGTGTGTACGTGAACTGCACTTAAAACAAGATTTGGGTTGTCCCATATAAAACAAAACACCCCTTTCTCTGCCCAGGTAAAACGTGTTCAGTAAATGTACTGGACCTGTATTGTTCGAATACAGTTTTACCTTTATCTTCCAGCCCCCATTCCAGATCTGCTCGCTATCTAGAATGGGAGCTGGTTTGTCCAATACTTTGCATCGCTGCCTCAACCAAAAGAGGATATCCTCCACGTGAATGCCATCATTTCGAAACATAACTGTGACATATTTGATAGCAGGTTTCATAAGAGGGACGGCCATGTAGGGAATCCACAGTGGGTTGTTTTTTAAATTTTGATGTTGTGCCCAAAACCTGTCTAGACTTGAAACTGTCTTAAAACCGACATCATAATTGCCATTACCAAGGTGTATCAATGCAAATATCTCAGATGAGAAAAATCTCATTGTGCCCTTTAAAAGCTGTTTTGCCACATACAGTCTGTCGGGGGGGGGTCCATTACCCCTTTATAAATTAACCTAACTGCATTTCTCCTTGGGGCTGGTTCCCCTTTGTTTTGAAACAAGTCCGATAATTTAAACATCGGGTCCAACCAGGCTTTTTTTATTGGTCTTGCAGTATCTGTTCTGCTGGACATTCTTTGTATTGGTTCTTTTTGCAAGTATAAAGATTGTGCTGCAGCTGCTACATCATTGGGGCCCTTAATTATTTCAGTACTTTGTTCCACCCTTAGCTCCTTGTTTCTTTCAGCAGGGGTTTTAGGGATATCCTGTGCTATATTTTCTGTAGCCTTGCAATGTCTTTGAAAAATCTCTTCCCCTGAGTCTGGGAACCAATGTCCATTTTTATCCTGCAACCATCATGCTCCTTCCAAAGCACAAGCGGGGGACCAGTTACTGTGTAAGCTCTCTAAATCCTTGTTCATTTCACTCGCAGCTGGCTTTTGCTCATCTTTATGCCCCGCTTCTGTTTTTTGTGCTGTGCTACTTGGTGCGCCTGTTGTAAATATTGCTGCCCCGTTTTGCACCCCTGTGTGCTTTACTAGCCCCAATCGGCATCTTGCAGGTCTAGGGAGTTTTGCCATAACATCTAGCTTTGCCAGCTCTAGGCACTCAGCAGGCTGCTGAATTTCACTGCCAGATGGGAAATTGTTTTGCTTGCCTTTGTCTATTTTGATATCTTTGGCCTCTGCTTTAGTAGCCACATCATCACATAGCAGTTTGTCTGGTGAGTCATCTAGCTTTTCTGTCATACAGTCTTGTTGCATATGTGACAGTTCTTTTTGTAATGCCAGCCTTTGCATTCTACATTTCTCTTCTGTTTACATTAACATTTTTGGCGTGTCTTTCTTCTACTGCAAATCTGTATCTGGTATTAAAGGAGGTATTATCTTGTCAGTGCTTGTAGCTTCTTCTACTATTTATAATCAATCCATTTCAGTATCAAGGAAACTTACTGGAACATTATCCTCTTTGTCTTCTTCATATACCAGTTGCAAATCCACTTTATCCTCAGGAGATATTAAGTCCATAATGGGTTCATTTTCCTCCATCTCTCCTGCATGCAAACCTTCTCCTCCTGGATCCAACTAGGCAGCCATCTTGTCGGCCAGAGGTTCCCTCTCACAAGTCCACACCACTGCCACATCAGCACTTCCTCCTCTTCTGCTGTTCAGCTCCAAACTGAGTCCCTCCACTCTCCAGGAAGTCAAGCCCCCTGCTGGCAGAGTAGGGGGAATTTCCCCAGTGTCCTAGCTAAATTTCCCTGATTCACTAAAAATATTTCCAAAAGTTTAATCTGGTTCAAGGTCAGTTGGCATTCATCTGTATCCCCCCTCCCCTGGGTCGTGCCTGAAAATAGGCAGGATTTGTCTAGTGCACTTATCCGGTCAACCAAAACTAAATAAATAAATAAAAATTAAAAAAATTCTGCGCCGGAAGTGCGAAAACAAATTTTGGTCAGGATGGGAAAAATGACAGCTGTACTGTTCATAATAAGGTGTGAAAAAATGCCAGTGTTGAAAATCTGGTGTGACAACATTACAAATCTGCGAGGTACAAGGGTGCATGTAAACTGCGCAATGCACACTCGTAACACAGTCATTTGATGGGCTATTGTCACCAAATATTCAACATAGGAATTTTAGGACCTCTGCTCATGAACAGTGTCATGGTCATTTTCTTACTCTGTCCCGAACACTCATTTCCCACAGCGACAGCGCTATCCTGCACCGGAAGTGTAAAAACACACTTTGGCCAGGATGTGAAAAATGACAGCTGTACTGTTCACAAGGAGGTGTGAAAAAATGCCAATGTTGAAAATCTGGCATGAAAATATTGCAAATTCATGAAGTTATGATCGTGCATAGCAACTGCACAATGCACACTCGTAAAACACTCATTTTTTTGGATTTTTTCCTCCAAATTTGCAACATAGGCTCTTTGAGAGCCCACCTCATGAACACTGGCACTGTCATTTTGTTAATCGGTCCTGAAAGGTGATTCCATGCAGTGACTGCGAAATCACCTTTCAGGGCTGAATAACGCCATGACAGTGGCAGAATTCATGAGGAGGGGTCCCAAAACCCATGTTGAAAATTTGGTGCCAAAATTCCAAAAATGCCTGAGATATGCACCAAAGTTGAAAACACCCTATTTATGCCATTATACAGCTTACTGGCATTTCCTCAGTTCTGATTCGACTTTGAAGAGTGCAGGCGTGTTCCGATCCACGAAGTTCATGCTTGCGGACTCCAGAGATAAGTATGGGGTGAGGGGTGGCCAGGGGGGAGATGGGGTGCGCAGTGGAGGGCATGGGTTGGGAGGAGGCACAGATGGTGAGGGACCGCTTTTCTTCTTTGCAGGGTTATAAAAAAAAGATGTCGCAGGACAGTTTTTTCTTCTTGCAGGTACTTTTGGCATGCTGGGGTGGGCTCCCAGCATGCCACCTGCGTGTTTTGGGGTGGGGGGACTGGATCCGATGGGGATTGGGTGCCCCAGTCAGCACATACTGGTATGGGGGGGTCTCATGAGCCGAGGGGGATTGGGCACCCCCTTGGCACACAAGAACTTGGAGGGGGGAACATGCTGATGGGGATTGGACACCCCCATTGGCAGTGAACCAGGGGGAGGTGACATGATGCTGAGGGGGATTGGGCCCCACCTCGGCAAACAGGTCAGGAATGAAAGGGAGCCCTGCAATGAGAGGTCTCCTTGTTGCAGCGGTGGCGGCTGCAATGGCTGACCCCTGGTGCAGTGGCTAAAACTTCTCAAGGTTGTGCTTGCGCTGGCTGAACTAGTGTCAGCTGCAGTGTGCCACACCATTGTGGACAGGGGCCAAGCCTCAAAAGGCAGTGGGGGCATTGGCCACAACAGTGCCACCCGCCAGCCTGCTTCTGAAGCTAAGTTACATAACATGTTTCTTGCGCATGCGCGCAATCAACATAAAAAGAGATGGTGCACAAAGTAAGACACAGTAGACTCCACAGTTAATGCTGGTGAAAATTTATTTTGCACAGCGGTCAGACAAAACACTTGGCCCCAGTGCTTTGAATCCCTCCGGATTCTTCATCAGAGGGAGGGGTGAGAGTTACTGAGCCAGTACAATTTAAGGGATCTGATTTAAAGTGACAGTGTTTCAGTGAACATTATGAATATTACACAAAGAAATACACTTACAAAATGTTATAAAATATGTCAGCCACTATGCTGGTGATAAAGAAAACTATTACTATACATATCAGAAATCACCATACACTAATATCACAATAATAGTTACTGGTCATATTAAATATATGAACTAGACAAATTAAATTTTCATAAGTGAACATAATTGATGAGAGGTAAGTAGTTTTCTCTAATTCTGTACCACTTGATGGCCACCTACAAAAGAAAAAAACACAACTAGCAGAGAAACCCATTAATAATAAGAAAAAACTAAATAAAAACAACCTGCTAGAACATAAGGTATATAGATAATATTATCCAAATGTATTATGAATATTTTATATTATTAGAGTGCTCTCATTCTATATAGGGAATTAAATCAAGCACCTAGAGCTTTATAAAGCAGCTTCTAAGAGAGTTTACAGTGAAGCAACCATCTACAGACTAAACTGTGGATCAAACAGCATGCCCAGGATACAAAAGAAAAGCTTATAAAAAATTAATAAACAATGAACTTACACAATAAGAATTCAAAAGACAAAAGGAAAAACTGGGACTAACTGAGAAAAGGGATTGAAAGGGCAAGGACAAGATACCAGTAACACTTCAACTATAAGTAAGGGGTGACATCCCAATTCTCATTGAGTCCATCAGGGTACAGTGCCCCTAGTTGGTAAATAAGTCTACTTTCTCTCTGAGGTAGAGTGTTCCAGTGATCACCACCTCTGGGGTTTGTTGGAACATGGTCTACAGCCATAAATTTAAAGTCTCCCAGGGTTTGACCGTGATTCTTGGTCCAATATGTGCCTACTGGGATGTCACAGCATCCATGTAAAATGGCTCTGATGTGTTCCTGAATCCATTCTTTTAGGGTATGGGTTGTCATTCCCACATATAAGTTTGGACAATCATACCAGAGTGCGTATACCACATGTGTGGTATGGCAAGTCACAAAATGTTGCAATTCTACCTGTGTGCCATTAATGGGGCTGATAAAAATCTTGCCCCTTTGAATGTACTGACACACATTGCAGGTTCTGCATCTATGTGAACCTGGTGTCAAGGGGGACAGCAAGTTTACAGATACTGGATTCTCTGCAGTAAAATGACTCCTGACTACTTTGTCCTTGATACTTTTCCCCTTTCTATAAACCACCCTAGGGCATGTGACAATTTTGCTGGCTAAATCTGAATCTGCCTCCAAAACATGCCAGTATCTTTTAAGGGTCCCTGCAACTTTGGGTGTGGTATTATTGTATTCAGTAATTAAATTAATGCAGTCTACACTGTCTAAAGCTTTTTTTTTTGTGGTGTCAAAAAGGCAGAACAATCTTGCAAAAGGGCAGACTCCATAGCATCCTGAAGTAAAGCTCTATCATAACCTCGTGATTTGAATCTATTCGTAAGGTCATCAACATGTCATTCAAAGGCTGGAAATGGAGAACAATTTCTCTGAAGTCTGAGATATTGTCCCATTGGAATGCCACGTTTAAGGTGTGGGGGTGAAAACTATCTGCTGTGAGCAGTGTATTACCATCCCCTCCTTGATGCCCTGGCTAACACTGCCTGGTCCCCATCCCCACAGTTTCCTCTGTCAACTCCTTAAGCAAAAATGGCCAAAAGGGGGGATAAAACCTTTTTCAGATATGTGAGGGAGAGAAGAAGGACAAGGCAGGGGATTACTAGGCTCATGGGGGAGGGAGAAATAAAATTGGAAAGGGACTGTGAAAATGCAGAGTTATTAAATAAGTACTTTAACTCAGTATTCATGAAGGAGGACGGTAAGAGACCTAAGCTAAAGTCAAAGGGGAAGGAGGGAAAATGGGTGGATCTGAGCCCATTCACTGTGTATAGGGTTAGGGCAGAGCTAGATAGATAGATTGAGAGTGGACAAGGCAATGAGGGCTGACAGGTTGCACCCCATTGTGATCAGGGAATTGAAGGAGGAGTTCGCCGCACCCTTGACAAGGCTCTTCAACTTGTCCCTGGATACAGTAAGAGTCCCGGAGGATGGGAAGAGGGCAGACATAGTGCATTTACACAAGGGAGGTAGTAAGGATGGTGAAAGGGAACTACCGACCTATCAGCCTCACGTCAGTGGTGGGGAAGGTAATCGAGGCATTAATCAAGAAGAGGGTGGTGGATTACCTGGAGAAGAGTGACTTGCAGGTCAACAGACAGCATGGCTTCATGAAGGGGAAGTCTTACCAGACAAACCTAATCCAGTTATTTGATTGGGTGATGCAGGTGATTGACTGGGGTGGGCAGTGGACATGGCCTATCTGGACTTCAATAAGGCCTTTGACACCATCCTCCATAGGAGGCTGGTGAGCAAGATGGAAAGCCTGGGGTTGGGTGTGAAAATAACAAGCTGGGTGGAGGCTTGGCTGTCAGGAAGAACTCAGAGGGTGGTGCTCAACAGGGTGCACTCTGGGATGGTGAGGGTGAAGAGTGGAGTGCCACAGGGGTCAGTTCTGGGTCCACTTCTCTTCAACATCAACATCAGTGATATTGCTGAGGGTTTGAGGGGGGAGGGTGTGCCTATTTGCTGGTGATACAAAAATATGCAATAGGGTGGACACGCCGGGGGGGTGGAGGACATGAGGGAGGAATTAAAGATGCTTGAAAAATGGTCTGGGAGGTGGCAGCTGAAATTTAATGCCAAGAAGTGCGCTGTGATGCACTTGGGGAGTAGGAACAGAAGAACAGGGTACACTCTAGATGGCGAGACAATTAAAGTAACAGAACAGGAAAGGGATCTGAGGATCATAGTCTCCTCAATCCTTAAGGTAGGAATCCAATGTAGCCAGGTGGTGGGAAAGGACAATAGAATGTTGGCATGCATAGACAGGGGCACTACTAGCAGAAAGAGGGAGGTGATAATGCCCCTTTACAAAAACATGGTGAGGTCGCACCTGGAGTATGTGGTTTAGTTCTGAAAGCCTCATCTCAGCAAGGATATAGATGCATTGGAGAGGCTTCAGAGAAGGGCAACCAAGATGGTGCAGGGTATGCAGGGAAAGTCATACGAGCAGAGGTGTAAGGAGCTGGATCTGTACATGCCGGAGACAAGGAGGGAAAGGGTAGACATGATTGAAACTTTTAAATATGTAAAGGGGCTTAATAAAGTGGGAGAAGAGTGTCTACCTAAGAGGAAGGAGGGGGCCAAAACTAGAGGGCACAGCCTCAGACTGCAAGGAAAAAGATACAGAGGTAATGTGACAGGGCATTTCTTCACAAAAAGGGTTGTGGAGCCATGGAATAGACTACCAGACAGAATGGTGGGGGCTAAATCGGTGGAAATATTCAAGAGGGCATGGGACAAACAAATGGGGCTGAATATCAGAGGAGGGCAGGGGCTGGCAGGGATGGGGAGGTGTAGGGGAGAAAAAGGGCAGACCAGATGGGCCGGTATGGTCCTTTTCTGCCGTCAAGCTTCTATGATTCTATGATTCTATGAACTCAGCCCTTCAGTAATTTAAATCCAAATTCCTTGATGTACAGAATCATTATGCACTCCTTAGACATATCAGGGTGAGAGGCTCCCATACACCCTGGATCACGGGTGAATTACTGGCATGTCTGTGGCATCGGACAATGCCAGGAAGGTCCACAAATCCACTGGCCCCCTTGCTGACTATCAATCCTATTGCTACCTCTAGAATGTCTGCACCAGGGCAGTGCGCCTTGCTAAAGCAGAATATTTCCAGTTCACCTTTTAATCAAATCGTAACCATCCCTCAAAATGTTGGAAAGCGGTTAGTGGCCTTTTCTCCCTTCTGTGCCAGCCTCCAATCCCTGCTCTCAAAGTGGGCACCTCTTCTCTGTCTGAACCACTCGACATAGCCACTGAGTTGAATGCCTACTTCACACCCTGCTCTTCAACCCTCCTTTCATCCCTCCCCTCTCACACCTCCAGTCTTCACCAACCTGACCTCCTCAATCTCCTCCCCCTCATTGCCATCTTTCTCCTTCTCCCTTGTGTTCCCCTCGGGCATCCTCCTTGCACGAAACCTGAATAAGAACAAATTCCCTGATGGCTTGGACTCTAAACTCCTCCACCTAGCCACCCCAGCTATTGCCTTTCCTCTTACCTCTCTCCTAAACCTCTCCTTCTCACTTACCTCATCCCAGCTGCCTAAAAGCATGCCACCATAATCCCACTCCTCAAAGAAGGTGACCCTTCCATACCTGGTAACTACCATCCTATTTCTCTTATCCCTATCCTAGCCAAACTCCAAGAGCACATTGTACTTTCCAAGCACTCTCCCTTCCTGGACTCCACTTCATTTTTCACCCCTTTGCAGTCTGACTTCAGGAAGCACCACTCTATTGCCACCTCCTTCCTAAGGTTAACTGACTCCATTCTTACTGACATGGATCAGGGACTCATCACCTTGCCCATCTTTGTTGACCTAGTCAAGTCATTTGACATCATCTCCCATGCCATTCTCTTCAATAAACTCTCAGCCAAGCTTTCACCCAGTGCCAGAAACTGTTTCAGATCCAACCTAGATAGTAGATCTCAACCAGTCAGGGATGGAGACTCTCAACCCCCCCCCCATCAACACTGATGTACCACAAGGCTCTGTCCTTGGCCTGCTCCTATTCTCAGTCTTCCTTATTGATCTCCCTGCTGTATGTTCCTCCTCATCTATCCATATGTATGCACACGATACTGTCCTGTATACCTCTGGTCCCTCCCCCTCTGAGGTGGAGTCCAGACTCCAGTTGACTTCAATAAAGTTCAGCTTGGCTGCATTAAAATCAGTGAAGGAGAGTCCAAAGTTTATGTCTGACCAGTAGTAGCTATAAGTACTTTCTGTATATGCAATTGATATGAATATCTGTCAAACAGTACCTATATCCTGAAGAGATGCAAAGAATGAGATGATCCACAGTATGCCTACCTATATAACTGGTAAGGATCAGTCTGAGCCCAAAGAAGATAAAAAAAAATCAGTAACAATACTTAAAAGAGTACTACAGTCAAACTTTGCAAAAACATATGGTGTACAGAGTTTTTGATTTTTGTGTGTAGTCCCGGTGTATCCTTTCCTATGTTTGCTATTGAACATTTTTTTTCTAAATTAGCCTACTAGCTGTGCATATGAACATATGAAAATGCCAGAAGAAGAAGTAGGCCTTACGGTCTATTGAGTCCTCTCAATTGTGCAACTAGACCCTCAACTTGCAGCTGCCAGACCCTTTTCACCCCTCTTCATCACAACCCCCCTCACCCAGTCCCAACCCCTCTTAATGCTGCCTACCTTTCTACAGGATATCACCTCCAAGAGCAGAGCATTCCACCTGTCTACTGCCCGTTCAGTGAAAACCTGTCTCCTGATTTCCCTCTTGAATCTTCCCCCCTCCAATGTCAGCTGATGCCCTCTTGTATCCCTCCCTCTTCTAAGCTGGAAAATCCCTTCTGTATTAGCCTTACTTATCCCCTTAAGGTATTTAAAGGTTTCAATCATATCCCCACATCCATTCTCTACTCCAGGGGAGTACATGTTCAGCTCACCCAATCTATCCCCATAGGACTTTCCCTCCAATCCCTGGATCATCTTGGTTGCCCTACGTTGCACCCCCTCCAACAATTCAATGTCCTTCTTCAGGGATGGGCACCAGTACTGCATGCAGTACTCGAGGTGTGGCCTGACCAGAGATCTGTACAAGGGAAGGATCACCTTCCTATTTCTGGAGGAGAATTCCCTCATTATACACCCCAGCATCCTGTTAACTTTTGCTGCTCCCTTCCTTAACTGAGCTGAGTTATTCATGCTGCCCATTATAAGCACCCCCCAGATCCTTTTCCTCCTTGGTGTTTTACAGCTGCACCTCTCCCAGCTGATAGCTCCTCTCCTGGTTCCTAGCTCTGAAATGCAGTACCTTGCACTTCTTGGCATTGATCCCCAGCTGCCATGATTCCAACAACTCCTGTAGCTTGGTCAGGTCCTCCTGCAGCCCCTTCCACCCTTCGATGTCATCTACTATAGCTGTCATCTTCATATCATCAGCAAACAGACTGATCCTACTCCGGATCCCTTGTGAGACATCAGCTATGTATATCCCAAACAGCACTGGTCCCAGTACAAATCCCTGTGGTACCCCACTTGTCACTTTCCTTGGTGATGAGAGTTCCCTCCCATCACCACCACCACCACCCTCTACTTCCTTCCATTCAGCCAGTTGATGATCCATCTGACCATCTTCGTTCCCACCCCTGTGTATTCCATCATCCTCCCCCCACAGCCTGCAATGTTCCATGTAATCAAAGGCTTTGCTGAAGTCCAAATACAGGACATCCACCACATGGCCCCTGTCCAGCTCCATGGTCACCCAGTCATAATACTCAATTAGATTTGTCTGTCAGGATCTGCCCAAGACAAACTCATGTTGTTGGCCATCCTGGATACCATTGTTCTCTAAAAAGGTCACCAGCATCTCTTTGAGAATTGTCTCTATGAGCTTCCCCACAATTGATGTGAGGCTCGCAGATCAGTTGCCTGGTTCATCCCTAGGGCCACTTTTGTGAATGGGCACCACATGGGCCATCCTCCAGTCTTGTGGTATGCATCTTATGTCCAGGGAGGTATTGAACAGGTCAGCCAGTGGTCCTACCAGGATCTCCGCTAGCTCCCTGAGTACTATAGGGTGAATGCCACCTAGTCCTAGTGCTTTGTCCACCTTCAGTGCCCTTAATCCTTCCAGAACCCTGTCCTCTGTAATCCCTACATCAGTCACCCCCTCCCCTCCACCACCAACTCCACCCCTCCCTTGGGGTATCTGCTGCCCTTTCTCCTTCGTGAACACAGAGCAGAAGTATTCATTTAATGCCTCTGCCTGATCCACCCCCTTCTCCACCCACCCTCCATCCTTTCTAATCCTCACAATCTGGTCCTTGTTCTTCCTTCTTTTTCTAATATATCTGAAGAAGTCCTTTTCTCCTTCCTTAATACCGTTCCAGTCTTAGCTCTCTTCAAGCCTTGGCCACTCTGACTAGCCTGGTTATCTTCCTGGACTTCTTCATATACTCATCCTTGTCAACCCCTCCTCCCGATGTCTTGAGTTTCTGAAATGCCTTCCTCTTGACTGTCACCCCCTCCATAACCTCTCGAGTCAACCAACTGGGCTTCTTTGCCCTTCCCTTCTTACTCTGTGTCTTTGTACAAGTCCTAGTAGCCTCTGTCAGACCTTTTTTAATAATATCCCATTTTTGACTAGTATCCATGTCTGGTTGAATTCCCGCCAGATACCTACCGAAAATTTCCCCCATCCTTTTAAAGTCTGCCCCTTTGAAGTCAATCACCCTGGACCTCGTAAACCCCCTGTTTCCCTACCCATATTGAGCGTGAACCACACTAAGTGGTAGTCACTCCCAGCCAGAGGATCCTCCACCCCCTGTTCTCTTACAGCCTCTCCATTTGAAAGTATCAGGTCCAGTGTCCTCTTCAATTTAGTCGGCTCATGTATCAACTGCATCAGGAAGCTGTCCTTAAATGCATCTAGTATGACCTGCTCCCATGCACTCGTGGTGGTTGAAGTGCTCCAATCCCCACCATGTAGGTTGAAGTCCCCCACCACCACTGTGTTCCCCTTCCTACAGACACTTCTGATTTGCTTAGCTAGCTCTCTATCCAGGTCATCCCCTTGTGCTGGTGGTCTGTATACTACCCCCATCCTCAGTGTCCTACCTTTCAAGTCCTGAAACTGCATCCATAGGGCCTCTGTTCTGCCTTCCTCCCTTATACACCATATCCCTTCCCGTACATAGAATGCCACCCCTCCCTTACCCTTAGTCCTAGCCTTCCTAAATATTCTATACCCTGGGATCATCATATTCCAGTCCTTATACTGGGTGGCCCAAGTTTCCATCATGGGTGCAATGTCTACCTTCCCCACTGGCAGAAGAGCCTGCAACTCAGCTGACTTATTTCCTAGGCTCCTCACATTCAGTGTGCCCACTCTCCACCCCGTTTTCTTCCTTACCTTTCCCTGGGTCACCTCCCCATGCCTTTACCCCAACTCCTACCCTGTTAACATGGGGGTAAGCTCATCTGGCTCCCTTCCCTGGGATCCCTGCCTACCAGCTCTCCACTCACAACCCCCCACCTAGCTTAAACCCACCTTTGCTGCTATGTACCCCTCTATCCCCTGCTTTAATACTCCTTTCCCCTCCCCGCTCAAATGTAGCCTGTCCCCTGCATATAGATTGTTATTGTCCCAGGTTCTGCCCCAGCCACCCACTAACCCATACCCCTTGGATTGACACCGTTCCCTCAGCCATGTGTTGAACTCTCTAATCATCCCTTTCCTCACCTTACTCTTGCAGGGCACTGTAAGCACCTCTGAGAATGCCACTAATTCCTCCAGCTCCTCACACAACCTTCCAATCTCCTTGAATCTGTCCCTCACAACTTCTACCATCTCCCCTGCCAGGTAATTCATACCCATGTTCACCACAAGATGTGGTTTCCTCCAACCCCTCCTTGTACACTTCAGAATTGATTGCCCCACCCTGCCTGCCGTTAACCCAGGTATGGACTCGACCCATATATGACTATGCCTTTCCCCTTTACTGCCCCATCTTATCCCTTTTAGTATGGAATCCCCCAGCACTAGTATCCCTCCCTCATTATTCCTCATCCCCACCTCCACACTATTACCATGGTATCTATCTCTAGAGGCTGCCACATTTGTAGCTCTGCACTTCCCCGCTATGGCTCCTTCCCCCTCCACTCCTGACCTGTCCCCCCTCTCTCTCACTGTTCCTTCTCTATCCTCCACATCCTTCTCAACCTCCTTGAACCCCCTTCCTTCTGACCTTCCCATCCTCCCTACCAGCATTGCTCTTCTACACTTCGTCCTGCTCCCTTCGACCATCCCCCCAGCTGTGCTCCTCTCCACTTTACCCATGTCTCCCTCCTCTGACCGACTAACTACTGTTCCTTGTGCATTCCACTCCCTGTCCCTCTCCTGTTCCCTCCTGGAGATCCTTGTCCCCCTCCTCCTCCACCAGTGTTGCTAGCACCTTACCTGATAGGGCTACCCAACTTTTCAATTGTTTTGCGCCCTCCTTCATGCTTGCCTGTGTGTCCTTCTCTACTCTTCAGCTTGCTTTTCCTGATCCCCCCCATTTAGCACCTCTAGTGGGGCAAATCTATTCCTCTGTTCTAAGCCAATTGCCTGCACCTCTCTGGTTGATAGTCCTCACCTTGCTCCCTCATCCCTTTTCCTCTGTGCAGGCTTTGTACCTTTATACTGTATCACCTGCAATTCCCCCAGGATTCTCTTGTGCCCATTGCTGCCCTTATTTGGGATTCCTGTATCTCGTCTGGTGCTTTCCCCTACCCCCCTCTCCTTGCATTCATGCTCCCCAACTTTCCTCGGTTCTCATCCTATCTTTCCCTTCCTATGTCTGAGGTTGCTCCTTGTCCCCCTGTAGCTCCCCTTTTGACTGTGCCTTGTCCCCCACAGTCACCCCTCCAGCTGTTGTAGTTCCCTTGGCAGGACTCCTCATATCCTCCCATTGACTCCTCTCCCTTTACAGCTTAGTGCCCATCTCAGCCATACCACCTACTCCCTTAGCTGTGCAATCTGCCTACATACCATACATGCCCCATTTTCCAGGCTATATTTAGTACCATGGCAGACCCACAATCAGTACACCCTACCACCCCCCCAGAGATGCCTCTAGCCCTTGCAGCATTGGGACCCTACCCTGGATCTGCCCTTACCCTGTTCCATTTGCCCCTCCAATGTTGCCTCCCCATATTCTTCTATTGCCTATGTTAAGCTTTTTGTACAGGCCCAAGTGTGTGATTTTCTCTGTTTAAAAGCTATGTGTTTCCATGCCTGTGGCTTTCATACTTCTGGCCACTGAATGGAATGGGCTGCACCTGGCAACCCTGTCCACCAATCATGGGGTAGCTCCTCCCCTATAAATATGCAGTATTCTGGGATGGGAGGGATGGGGAAGGGTGGGATTTGGGCCCTATCCTGACTCTCATGAGAGTCAATCAGCCCTGACCCTTTCCCCACCAAGACCTTTCAATCCCAACACAAAGGTACAAGCCCAAACTGTAGCTTCCTGTCTGAGTTCCACACCTGAGTGAATCTCACACACTAACAGCTCCAAAAATTCAAACAGCACAGATTAAATATCACAGCCCAGAATTTCACTCAGTAACAGTTGTAACTGATGTAAATCCCCACCACCTTATCCCCTCACAGCACAAACAATTCCAATATCAAAATTAAACAGAACAAAAAGGACATTTTTCAGCACTTGTCTGACCAGCTCCTTTGCTTCTGCTGCTCACCCAGTGAGTTGTATGGTAGTTTTAGAGCCCCTGGAGATCTCCATCTAGCTAGGTTTATTGCTCTTCTTTTTTCAACAATGCATTCTGTCCTATGTGACAGTGCTGTATCTGGGACCATGGATTCAGCAAGTACTAGAGATAGGAGCCTGATGTTCTTGCCTCCACTAAATAGCTGTAGTTCAGTATTTTTGTGTGTGTGTGTGTGTGTGTGTGTGTGTGTGTCAGGTCTAGTCAGAAGAGTAAATGTTTTACTTTAAAACGTTTCTTTTCGTCAAACTATGCAAAGCCATAATACACATACAAATCACCCCAGATTATCACTCCTATAATGAGTAAAGACTCTGGCTGTTTTCTTACAGAATAACCCACTCAGTTAGCCCTCAAGTATTTGCTGAGTATGCAGCCATTATTGCTCAGCTCTGCCTTTGTAAAATTGACTCTAAACCAGTGCTTGCTGAATCCAAGGTCTGGAATACATCACTGTCACATGAGACAGGAGGCATTGTAGGAACCAGAAGAACCATGCTAAGATGGAGATCCCCAGGGACAATAAAACTACCATAAAACAAGCAGATTAATTAAGAAAAACTCCTAGTAGCAGACAAAGGGAAGAACACAATAGGACTACACACAAAAATCAAAACACTATGCACAACATATGTTTATGAAAATTCTGACTATACTACTCCATTAAGATAACTACAGTACTTACCATATGACTTACCTTGCTTCTTGGAGTAACTGTAGGTATGACCTTTGAACCTTTTATTTCTGTTAGATGCCAGTAACTGCTTCAGCTGTCCAGAGGATCAATGGCCTAATAATAAACAGGATGTATGCATCAAGAAATCTGTGGACTTTCTTTCCTATGAAGACATCTTGGGTGCAGCTCTGGTATGTTGTACAGTGTTCCTCTCAATAATTACTGCGTCCATCCTATGTACTTTCATTAAGTACAGGGATACTCCAATTGTGAAAGCCAACAACCGTGAACTCAGCTATACTATCCTCATTTCCCTGTTCCTTTGCTTCCTCTGTCCCTTGATATTCCTTGGTAGACCCAAAAATCTTACCTGCTTGCTCCGTCAAACTGGTTTTGGAATAATATTCTCACTGTGCATTTCTGGGATACTGGCCAAAACCATTACAGTGGTCATTGCATTTAAAGCCACAAAGCCTGACAGCAATTTAAGGAACTATGTGGGACCCAAGACACCATACTGCATTGTCTTCTTCGGCTTCTTACTGCAAGCCACTATATGCATTATATGGTTGGCAAAATCTCCTCCATTTCCTGAGCTGAACATGAAAACTGAAGAATTAAAAATTATAGTGGAATGTAAAGAAGGATCAGTGATCATGTTTTATTGCATGCTGGGTTATATGGGTCTCCTGGCAAGTGTCAGCTTTGTTGTGGCCTTTCTAGCGAGGACATTGCCGGATAGTTTTAATGAAGCTAAATTTATCAGTTTCAGCATGATTGTGTTTGTTAGTGTTTGGCTCTCTTTCATCCCAGCGTACCTCAGCACAACAGGGAAGTATATGGTGGCTATTGAGATATTCGCCATCATCGCATCTGGTACTGGAATAATTGTTTGCATATTTTGCCCTAAATGTTACATTATTCTGCTGAGACCCCACTTAAACACAAGACCGGCACTTAATGGGAAATACAAACTCTTCCAAGAAAATGTAGGAGCTGTTCTATATCCAGGAGAAGTAAACTGAAATGTCTGTATGATCAGATATGTTGAACCTTGTAGGCTTTATCTTATAACTATTAATTACGAAGAGTAAACAGTGACTATAAATGTACAGTATAGATTGCTGGTGACAAAATTGCTTGTACTGCATTAAACAGCCAATCAGTATTTTATTTCTAAATTCTCTTTTAATTAATGTTTTATTAGCTTGTTAGTACCCCAACCGACTCTTTGGCACATACATGTACTTTAAGTTGTATACTTTTACAGTGGCTATACATAACAAAGGACCAGCCCTAAAACATAGCAAAATAAAAGAAACATATTTGAAAACTTGAAATCTATTCCATTGATCAGCATCCTTAGATTGTTTGTGTGTTTGGGAGGAATTAGAAAGAAAAGAAATATTGAAAGTATGACCAGAAAAAGACATTAAGTCCATTGAGCCTGTCCTGATACCATACCTAACATTACTCATTGTTAGCCATATTCATCTTACCCTCCAATACTTTCCCTCCCAGGTTTGCCTCCCCTCTGCAGAGGATCCCCTTGAACTTATTCACCATGCGTTGAAACCATTTACAGTCTCTGCAATAACCTTGATGCTGGACAAACTGTTCCATTTGTAGACCACCTTCTCTGTGAAACAAATGTTTCTCAATGTCCTTTCTGTGTATCTGTCATTCCCAACCCCAACCTGACAGCCAGTGAGCACATACTGAGGGTCTCCAATCTCTTCTTGTATGCCCTACCATGCAGTCCAGGAATCGTTGTTTCACTTCTCTGTTTTGTTATCTAACGTATCCAGTCCTTCCTTAGATGTGGGCTCCATGTGACTTGTACAGTGGCATAACGACTTCCTTTCTAGAGTGGTGAAACCCAGTAACTGTAACAGTGGCAGAATTACTTCCCTCTTATGAGTGGTGAAACCCAATGACCTTTACAGTGGCAGAATTATTTCCCTCCCATGACCAGTGAAACCCAATGATATGTACAGTGGCAGAGTTTCTACAGATAACACCTTATGCAAAGAGGGTCTAAATATGTTGCCCACCAGAAGTGCAGAATGAAAAAGCCTTTATTGCTTGTATCTACTCTGTACAGTACCTGCTATGTGTAGAAACATGTCACATCAATTTTCCATTCCAGTAGTACGTTCCTAACCTTGTTCCAGCAATTGCAATTTCAGAAATGCTGCACCATACCTGCCTTTTTTTTTTACTGATCTATGTCCTTTTCCTTTATCAATCAAATAATTCATTCCAGTTTGGAAAAATACAAAATTAAACATATCCCCTAAACGCAATGCATCATGAATGCTGTGTGCTAATTACCAGGAAGGGATTTAGGCTACTTATCTTCAAGCTGGTAAGTATTAACCAAATTGTCTCCCAAACAATCTGCAAAAGCAGAACATAGAAAACCACAAGTGTAACTGATCTTTTCTTTAGAACTCACCCTTTGCGTGTTTATTTATTTGTTTGTCTGTTTATTTATTTGTTTGTCTCTTTGTTCATGTATTATCTTCAGAAGCTTATACAGGCTTCAAGGAAGATAACATGATTTCTGAACACTAAATAAAAAAGTAACTATTTTTCACAATGCAATTATACTATTTTGCAAAAGGATTGGGTTTATAAAAATTAGTCGAATGTTATTTTCTTGGGTCTGACTGTGTACCAAATGTCAGAAAAAAAAAGTCATTCTAATTTATTTATTTTTTATCATAAGATAA
Source organism: Neoceratodus forsteri (assembly GCA_016271365.2). Classification (NCBI taxonomy): domain Eukaryota; kingdom Metazoa; phylum Chordata; order Ceratodontiformes; family Ceratodontidae; genus Neoceratodus; species Neoceratodus forsteri. The sequence continues at coordinate 51,931,535 of CM028137.1, forward strand.
AATAGTTATCAGTATACTTTAGGCTATTTCAATATACTTTTAACTGTACTGATACACTTTAAAACTGTATTTCTAGTTGGTTAATATAGCGATACATGGAAACTGCATCAACAGAACTTATCTGTGTCAGTCTGAAACCAAAGATTCATTTACAAAACAAATTACATTTATAGTCCTAACTGTTCAAAGGTTAACCCATTTCAATGAAATTATTATTAAGAAAGGCTAAATGTGGAACCGTCAGGGCAAGAAAGTTTATTTGTTTTTTAATGAATGCTTAGAGACACATCAAGATAGATACATGAGGCTCAATTTTAAGAATGATGTGGATCACCAAAAGAGACTTGCGGCAGAGAGAGTGATGCAAGGGGTGACTTGCATCAAACTTGGTGGCAAGTGTGATTTTGCAAGGCAGCTTGCCTCAAACCCTTGAACACAAGTTCCTTGTGCCAAATGCAGCCAGATAGACCAGCTCCCCCTGGTCGAACTCTATGGGGAGCCATTTTACTGGGCTTGTGCCAAAACTTTGGCACAAGCTGCTGTAAAGTGAGGAAATTGTTGCACCTGCACCAGCCCTTGTAAAAATGGGCTGCAGTGTGTAGCAGAACTTTGACGCAGATGTGCCAAACACTGCTGTTGACACAAGACTTGCCACAAGCCTTGCGTCAACCTTCTAAAATCATGCCCATTCTATCAATACATAGAAGCCTAGAAGTTGTCAGCTGAAAAGAACCAGTAGGCCCATATAGTCTGCCCTATTTTCCCTGACTAACACTACATCAGTAAGAGTTTCATCATTCAAAGAACGGAAATGATTCTGCTACTCTACAGGTCATTGGTTCACCAGTCATAGGAAGGAAGTAATTCTGCCACTGCACAGGTCATTAGGTTTCATTAGTCATAGGAGGAAAGTAATTATGCCACTTTACAAGTCACTGACTTTCGATAATTGTAGGAGGGAAGTAAATGTGACACTGTAATTTTCATAAAAAGGTTGACTCTACTTAATGAAATACTGTCCACTAACATTGTCGTGGGTTGTAGCCCCACACCAGGAATTTGGGTTAAACCCAGTACTGACACTGTAGTGCAACATGGGGGCTGCTGTTCTTCTGAGGTGCCGTCTTTCAGATGAGATGTTAAACTGAGGTCCTGTCTGCTTGTTCTGATGGTTGTTTAGATTGACATTAAAGATCCCACAGCAGTTCTGAGAAAAGCAGGGGTATTTTTTGATTTGAAATATATCTACATACCTTACCTTCTGCCATGCTGATGACACATGTTCACAGTGCGAGCAGGCCACTGGGAGTTGGCTAGGGAGGGAGAGGATCAAGCATCTGAAGGACAGATCTCCTCTCCCAAGGAGGGATGGGGATGAAGTCCGCTGCCTGCCTGACCCCTAGCAGTGGTTGGGGGCTGGCACAGTGGGACCACACATAGGGGGCGGATGCAGGACAGATGCCCAGCGTGTCACGTGTGAAAGTGTGTGTATGGCTACTTCATTGGCATCACTGCACACCACGCTCAGGGAACGGGGAAAAATGGAGGAGAAAACGTCATCCGGCAGGATGAAGCCTGCCCATCACAGGCTCTGCACCTGGATAGCTGGCATCTCACTAGTGCAAGAGAGGTAAGTCCATTGCACACCAGGTTGATGAGGCTGGGAGGGGGCTGGATGGAATGGGGCCGGGCACAGGAGAATAAAGAAAGAAAAAAATATATATATATCCACATATACATACAGGTACAATAAGAAATCAACTATGTACAGAAATCAACATGCATAATAATTTGTGTTCATACATTCAAAAAATATCAATTACATAAATAAAACACACATGGAAATAGTCACATAGACATAACGCAATCAAAACAAAAGGAAGAACATGTTTTGCATGTACTCCACACGAAAAAGGAATTTTTTTTTTACAGTTAATCTTTTTATTGAATTTTTCTAATTTTGTACAGATATAACAAATGCTGTTACATACAGAATTCCCATCAGGTGGGTTCATCTTATTAAAACATGTGGTAATAAATATTGATGTTGCCTTTTAACACAAAGGAATGTAACAAATTCTATGCTTAACATTTTTATACAGACAGTATTGCTATGAAGAGAGTTCTCATTGGCTGGGACACATACAAGGGGTGTGGATAATCAAACCCTTATGGGAGGGAAATGCTTTGGTGGATGGGGAAGAGACTAGCCAGATCTGAGGATAACATTTTCAGGGATTATAGAAGACCAGATTCTGGGTGGAAGTTTCATGGGGATTTTAACAGGTCTTTTCTCTCATATGGCTGTTGGGAAAATAACTTTGAGGCTGTGTAAGTTTGAAATGGGGTCCATATCTCCAGAAATTTGGAGGAAGATCCTGCTGTGAAGTGGGACAATTTAGAAAAGTTAGCCTACCTCTCCATTGCCAGCAGCCATACCTGGTACAATGGGATCTCTGTGGAACGTCACTTTTGCAGAAGGATTCTTTTCACCTCAACTGAGGCCTGAATTAACCACAACCCATGTTGTTCAGGCAGCAGTAAGTCATCAGGAGGGCTGCCCAGGATCCATACTAGAGATGTTACAGGAAGTGTCATATTTAGTATCTTAGAGCAGAAGGAGATGACCTTGTCCCATAGGGGCCGAATTAGGGAGCCGTGCCATAAAATGTGTAAAAGATCTGCCCCTTGGTTGCCACATCTCCAGCAATCATCCGTGGGCAGTAGCCCAATTTTTTCAAAAGGGTCGGGGTGTGGTAGCAGTGGTGCAGCACTTTATTTTGAATAAGTAGACTATGGGTGTCTAAGCAAGCCTTTTTGGCCGACACCCTGCACCCCTTCCAGTCATGATCTGTTACTGGGGTGTGGAGCATTTTTTGCCATCTAGATCTGGCTTTCTGAGTGGAGTCAGGGGCTGCATCCCTTAGCAACCGATATAGCGTGCCTGCTAGGCCCTTTGGTTTCTTTGACCAATTCGTAAGCGGGAGGGGGAGGATCACTGTTCTGTCCCGTTTATTACACGTGAAATATAAACAGGGTTCATGAGCCTTAGAGCTATATGCATGTCTTGACTGTAGTTACCTCCAGAAATCATGCTGAGGGAGGAGAAATCTGTCTTTTAAGCTGGTGAAGGATTCCATTGTTTTGCCATCCTGTGTCAGAATGTCTCTCACCCCCAACATCTGGCTGCCACTCCAGCTGGGCCACTTTATTTGTTTACAATCAATCAACCATGAGGGATTTTTTCCAGAAACATTCCCAAATACCAGGATTGGTGCAGGATTTAGTAATATGACCCACTTTCTGCCAAGCCCTATGAACATCATGGAGAACTCTCCATTTCTTAAGTTTGCTGGGAAATGTTTTTCCTAAATTGGCTGACAGGTCAGTACCTACTAGAGTTCCTTGTTCCAAGGCACACCAAGATGGTCTATTTGGGCCCAGATCATGAAACAACCAACATGTTTTGGCAACAGCGAATGTGTAACAGTATAATCTAAAGCTGGGCACTCCCCACCCCGCTCTAGTCCATGAAGCTCTTAATTTCGCTCTGCTGTATCTGGGTTTGGAGGTATCCCAGAGGAAGTTTCCACTCAAGGAGTTCAATTTCTGAATCCATTTCCTGGGGATCTCGAGGGGCAGGTGGGATGTTAGGTAAAAGATTCTTGGGGCTAACATCATTTTGATGGCTCCTATTTTGCCAGGCATAGCTAATTTTACGTGTTTCCATCTATTTATTTTGTGTTGCAATTGACCAATTGCCATGGCAAGATTTTTTTCCACTAGGGTGTGCACATGGGGCAGCATTAGGATCCCCATGTATATGATGTCCTTTAAGGATCAGGCAAGGCCAGAGTTCATAAGCATAGCTGGGGAGTAGGCCTGATTAAGAGGGAGGACCTCAGTCTTACTGTTATTGATGAGGAGGCCATATATTTGAGCAAATGAAGTTAGTAGTGTCATTATGTGAGGTAAGCTGGTTTGAAGGTTCTTTGTGAGGATTAGACAGTCATATGCATTTAACATCATATGAGTTGGCAGTCCCCCTGACTCTAGGCCTTGTATGTCTGGGTGTTCCCGAATGGCACATGCAATAATTTCTATGTTCAGGACAAAGAGCATCTAGGAGAGTGGGCACCCTTTCCTGGTCTATCTATATAGGTTGAACGGTTGGGACAGGGTGTCAATGGTGAGCACTGTAGCTGTGGGGTTAGTATATAGCACTTTTACCCAGTTGTTAAAGGTAGGGCCAAAATCGAACTGTCAAAGGGTGGCATGCAGAGACTCCCATTCCTCAGAGTCGAAGGCCTTCTCAAAGTCAACAGTGATGGCTGCAGCTAGAGTGTGAGCATCTTCCAGTCCCATGCATTAGGGTCACCAAGGCTCACAGGTGATCATAACTCACCCTGCTTTTAACAAACCCCACCTGGGAGGGGTGTATTAGATGTGACAGCACTGTTTCTAATTGGGAAGCCATGGCTTTAGCCAAGATCTTGGTATCAGCATTAATTAATGAGATGGGCCTATAACTACTAAGCTGGGAGAGATCTTTCCCTTCTTTGGGAAGAATTGTTACAATGGCTTCCCTGAGGGTGTCTGGGAGACCTCCTTTACCCTGGGCTTCCTGGATCATATGCAGCATGGGACAGGAGATGGCATTTCGAACCACTTTGTACAGGTATACGGGGACTCCATCCCCCCATATGGCTTTCTGTTGGGCCATACTGCTAATTGCTTCACTAACCTCCCTCTTAGTAAGCAGTGAGTCACGTTGCTCTCTTTGTTTGTCTGACAGTTGGGGGAGCTTAAGCTTGGAGATAAAGTCTGTGTATTTCAGCATGTCCCACTGGACATGTGTACTTTACAAGGTTTTGAAGAAATATACCATAGTAGCATTAATCCCTGATTCTGTTGTTTGAAGTTCCCCTTTATTATTGTGCAGCTGAGAGATATGTCTTTTGGCCTGGCATTCCTTAAGCCTGTATACCAGTAATTCCCCTGACTTTTCTCCCTGTGCCCAGTATTTGTGCTGCATCTGCAGGATTTGCAGCTTTGCTTTCCTAGATGCAAGCATGTTTAACTGAAGCCTAATATGGACTATATCATAGATAAGGGACTGGGACTGAAGTCTGTTCAAGTTAAGCTTATACAAAGATTCTTTTTTGGCTAAGTTCTGCTCTGGTTCTGCTACTTCTCTCTTTCTCTCTCTTTCTCCTTTGGTGGAAGGCATATGCTATTATTTTACCCCTTAAATTTGCCTTGTAGGCTTCCCAGATTGCTGCTGCTGAGGCAGTTCTGGGTGCATTATCTGCAAAATAGGCCTGCGTTTCATCAACCACCCATATTTTGAACTCCTCGTCCATTAGGAGCAGAGGATCTAGCCTCTATGCCACCAATTTCTTAGGAGTGGGGATTGACCATTAAGGCCATAGTGAGGGGTGCGTGGTTAGATAAATACAGCGGAGCAATTCCTGTGTCTACCATCATATGAGATATCTGTGGGGAGGTGAGCCAATAATCAAGTCTGCTAGCCATTTGTTTAGGAGCTGAAAAATAGATGTAGTCCCTATCTGTGGGGTGCTGAAGCCTCCAAATGTTCTGTAGCCAATGGAGGGTCAGCATTTCCTTAACTGCTGCCATCGATTTTGGATGAGGTTCAGGCCTGGAATTTGATCAGTCCAAAAAATGGTCCATGGTCAGATTGAAGTCTCCCCCCATGATAATATCTGAGTTGCTGTGTGAAAACTCTGAGAGAGCCTGGGAGATCATGTGGAAGAAATCAGGAAGGTCCTCATTGGGAACATATACATTTATCAGGGTTTTTGTGCTCACCGCAGTGACCACGTTGGCCATAACCCACCTGCTCTCTCAATCAAATTTCTGTTCTAGTAGGGTCCACTTCAGTTTTTTGTGGCAAAAGATGGACACTCTACAGCGATCTGACTTGGCCAAGCTGTGTACCTCCCATCCCACCCATTCCCATGCCAGCTTGAGTGCCTCAGATTGAGGTAGTTTGGTTTCTTGGATAAAGGTGATGTGTGCGTTGAGCTGCTTCAGTCTATTTGGGATTTTTTTTCTTTTAATGGGGAAGTTGAATCCCCTCACATTTCAAGAGGTGGCCATAGTTGCTCCAGAATTAGCCACTGGAGAATTTAGTTGGGGATAGAAGAGCCTTTATGATCATGAAACCAAATCTTCTCTCATCTTTAGTGCTGGTTACAGCATTAATTTCCCCCTGATAGAGAGTCATCTGATGCTTATAACCACTCCTTGTACCCAGAAATTCCTTCAAACAATCCCTTGCATTGTCCCCTATGTGGGGTAGTGTATGATAACAGAATGAGCAGTATCCGCTACTATCACTAGTGTACCAGACATGTTGCAAAAGCAACATCCTTATGAGTACATACAGAAGGACTATATTTGACTGATTTATCATTGTGAACAAGGAAGGATCTATTCATTGCTGACAGGCAGCTTTTCCTCTGGGCCGCCAAAGGCATGAATAGACCTCCGAGACGATTTTCATAGACATGCAAGCATATAGAGTTAAAACCAAACATTGTGAACTAATCTGTAACATGGTGCTGTTAGGGAATTCATCCCTGACCACTAGCATGTGTAATACCCAGAACGGGGATGGGGGTGGGAAAAGGGGAAGAGGTACTGATGGAGGGATGTGGTTCAGTGACTCCCTACTGCTGTACAATTCACCATGGGTGGTGTAAACAGTTAAAGTAGCTGCATTGGGAAAGGGGGAACCACCAAACAGCTGCTCTTATTTACTAGAAAGAGCAGTGAAAGCCCACATCTTCCTTTGGCAGACAGCTCCATGAGGAGGGGAAGGATGGAATGGAAGATTGCCTGAGCAGTCCTGTTGGAATCAGTGCCTAGGGCAGGTTCACTTAAGAGAGGGTGGGAGCAGAGCCCACCCTTGGAGGCAGCAATCCATTCCACATGCCAAACCATGCGACTGCCCTATAGCTTATCAGGCGAGCAGGCCAAGTCTGACTGACATACTGGAAGGCTAGGGGCAGAAGACATTCTGCAAGGAGGGGGAGCTCCTTAGCCCATCTTTGTTATTGATCAATGGGGTTAAAATAGTAGTGAGCTAACTCTGTGACCAATAGGGTACATTCTTAGTACTTCCTGCCCTTTATTTGTCTTAGGCAGCAGCCCCTCACCTGCCGTAGGTAAAAACAGTCATGTAGCTTCCCCCAAGGGTGTGACAAGGGCTTGGAACTGTCCCAGACTAATGCCAAAATCCCCCCCTTAACCCACGAGCAAAGCGCTCATTGCTGCTGTGTTGCCCATGAAGGGAAGCTGGGATCAAGCTGACACAAAATGGCTGCTCTTCCCAATCTGCACAATCCCGTGTGTCTCTGGTAACATGAGCAGACTGAGGGACAGTTTGAAATATGCAACCTGTAAACGCACAATATTTTGCACCACTTCAAAGGATCCCACCCTGCAGAATGAGAAGGAGCATTGGGTAAGACTACATGCCAGGAGGAGCAATTGTGAGAAATAATACCTACTCATGAAGCAGCATAAAATAAAATAAAAGTTCTTTTGCTGAGCAGGATAATAAAAGAAAAGAAAAAATAAGTCAGATGCATCTACTTTACAGCTAAGGGGAGCATCGCTGAGTTCAGTAGCTTGCTCGATCCATGACAGAATAGAGATGCTCCCCGAGCTGGCTAGGGTTGCTGTGCAAAGGAAAACTTTTCAATTTGGTGGACGCATGGTGGTGCCACATGGTTCAGCTCAAAATGGACATTCAGAGCTCGAGAGTCATACATTGCTCCTCGTGGCTCCCGAGAGGGATTCCCTGCACAGCATATGTAAAAAAAAACATTTTCTTGGTTCAGTAGAGTCAGATGGCACATGTTATAACCACACAACTTGCTTATATATTTATTTATTAAACCCTAGGATTACAAATACCTTTGAGCAAGAAATGCTCCTTTACAAAGGTTCCACATCAAAGGATAGAAGGTTAACATACAAACAAAGGTAAACATTAATACAGAGACTCAAAAAACAAAATACCGTATTTCAAGCAGAGAGACAGCAAAAGGATAATAAGGCCAGATGAGGAACCAGTAGGGGTGGGAGGGTGGGTGAGGGTCAAAAGAGTGGGCAGGCTGAAGGGCCATTTTCTGGGGGGTGTTATAAGAAGTGCAAGGTAGAGGGGACAGAAGTCTGAAATGGTAAAAGATGGGAGGGTGTGGGTGAGGTAGGGGAGGAATGGGGGGAGGGGTAAGGTGAGAGGGAGCCAAGTGAAGGACAAGGATAATTGGCCAGAGGGAGTTTAGGACCACACAATGCCAGGCATGAGTATAGAGGTTGATCAATTAGGAGAAGCAGTCACATTGGGTGGTAGTAGAGAGGTGAATTCATAGTTGCCTTTTAAATGGGCCAAGCGTAGTAGCTGAAAGGGATTACTTGTTGAGTGAATTAAACCACTGGGGGGCCCTGTGGGTGAATGACATCTGGCACATAGTGGTCTGGCATCTAGGGACCTGGAAGGTTTGACTTAGTGTACTTCGGGTGTGTTGGGTGCTGCAGTGGGCAGTCAGAAGCTTTTCAACCCCAGGTGGCATGAGCCCAAGGAGAACCTTTTTGGTTAAGAGTCAGGTCTGCTTGTCACAACTTCAACCCAGGGAACCAGTCAAAACTAAGAGAAAGGTGATGTGGATTCAAGTTAAAGGTATTGCATCTCCAGGGTTAGATTCATCGCACTCCTGCTGTTCCTCCAGACAGTATGCCCACTCCTGGCACAAGGGGGTCCAGTCTATCAGTGTTTCCTCTGGTGGACCGGGTGAGTGGGTGACTGATAGCACCTTAGCTGTGAGGTTCAGAGCAGTGGGAGAGAGCTCCCAGAGGGCATTATAATGGATGGTAGTTTTAATCATAGTGTCACCGGGGATACAGTGTTGGCATTGGAGAGCAACTGGAGTCTCTGGCAGCTCTTAGATCTGTTTCTTCTTGGCAGGGCTTTGGAGGAGGCAGAGAGTTTGGACTGCTTTTTTAGTCTGCCCCTCTGGACTTTTTTCCATGGCTTGTCCACCCCAACGACAGTTTGCTGCTGTGATGTGCTGGGCTGAGGCTCCTCGGTTGCAACCTCCATCGGCTGCTAGGGAGCTGCACATTGGTTAGCTTGCTGGTTCCTCGCCCCGTTTCTTTGAATGTTATTTAAAAACTGTTCAGCTTCTTGGGTGGGGCTTAACATTCAGTGTTCTCCATTAAAATTCACTTTAGTATAGCTGGGTACCTGACAGTCACTGCTATATTCAGTTGGTAAAGCCTTCTTTTCACTTCTGCATACGGTCTCTGATTTTTCAAGTGTTCGTAAGAAGAATCCTGGTAAAGCTGCCACTCTAGCTGCTTCAGTTCCCTGGCAGTGCGCCAAAAAAGTTCTTTAACTGGGTATCTGAGAAAGCAGACCAGGATGGGTCTAGGTCTCACCCTGGGATGGGGTCTCAAAGCTAGACTCCTGTGGGCCCCTTCAAGCTCCAGATTGGTATTATTGTCCAATTTCAACATATCAGGGATGACTGACTGTAAAAAGGCTATCATGTCTTGCCCTTCCATGCCCTCTGGAATGTCAAACACTCTAATGTTGTTCATCCTAGAACGGTTTTCAATATCGTCCATTTTGATAACAAATAGCCAATTTGCTTGCTGTTATTCATGAATGAGGACATTGTGGCAATGTAGTTGTTGGCTGTGATGCTAAATTATCCCCTCTGGCTTTGAAATGCACTGGGTCACAAGATTAAGAGCTTCATTTGTTCTTGTAGTCATAATTGTTAGTTCTGCTGTGTCAGAGAGGACCTTATCCAGCATAGTAGTTATCTTGGCAATTTCAGCCACTGGATTAAGTCCGGAAGCACCAAGGGAGGTCGACAGTGAAAATGCCGACCTCCTGTACAGTGACGGCACAATACCGACACAGGTATTGTGCCGCCCATTCAACAAGTGTTTTCTGTGGGGTGCTGCGCCCCCCACACCCCCCAGACTGTAGGATTATCAACTCCAGATCGGAGTTAGTCCGGGGAGGGGGCAGAACACTGGGAGAAAGTGAAACACGAAAAAAGGACCATTACAGCGTTATGCGCCGTAATGGTCTTTTTATGTTTGCCATCAGGTGTCGACCTGAAAGGGTGCACCGATTGAGTCCTGACTTAGAGGATGCCATTCTTGTGATGCAAGCCCTGTGATCAGATGTGCTACTGAGCTTCAGGACGGCAGCATGCCAGCTGGGATTCTGCTGCCGTGTCCGGCCTGTTGCGGATGCCACAAGGTGCTTGCAATGTAACTTAGTCAATTAAATATCTCCACTGTCCCTGGGCCAATTTGTTTGATTTTTTGCTCAGAATGCAGCTCCAGTGTTCCAGTTCATGAAACTAGAACTTGTTCTGTCTCTGGGTCAGTCGCTATTACAGTATCATTGAAGGTAGTGGTCAGAGGTATCTCCATTACAAAATTAGCTTGCCACCATTTTGGTTGCCAGGGCATGCCCCCCCAGCGGTATTTTTTTTAAATGAGCAAAAACCAAACAAAACCATAATACAGAAAATAGAGTAGAATAAGAATTACATATTTAAAACAAAAAAAAATCCCAGCCACCTTAAAAAACGTATGACAATACATCAATCAATTAAAATACACTTATGAACAGTGAAAAAAAAAAAAGTGTGCCATAACATTTATGTAGCCTTTTTTTAATAACAACAAATGATACTCTTAGTCCTATTTGTTTTGCTATTAACTTTATTTTAATATTTTATATAACAAAACATCAATAAACAATGAAGGAAATACATATACCTTAATACAAATCAATATAACAATAAGAAAATTAACAACACATTCAATTCCCACTCCCTCCCACCCCTGTTTCCACCCCTGTGCCCCCCCAACCCATTGTCCCTGTGTGTCTGAAGAGGATTATATGAGGCTGTCCAAGTCCTAGAGTGTGATAAGTATCATCCTAGAACATGCTATTGGCCTCAAAAAAGTAAAAGAAAAATTCTGCCTGCCTGGTGTAAAACCTAAGGTAAAAGTACGTTTGTCAAGAAGGAATATAGTGCCGACCAACAGGTCTGGAATTTACACCATGTGTGGTTAGATAAGGTGACTGAACGTTTTGCATTGTATGCCATAAGAAATTCATGTAGCCACTCAGTATACATAAGCATCCAGTCATCTTGCCAGTGTCTTAATATTAGGAGTTTTGTTACAAGCGAAATCAAGGCCATATACACCTTGTCTTAAAGTTTGGAGATAGATGAATAATCACCAAGAAGACATATAGTCTCTGTAAAATATGTGGCATTTCAAAACAATGGAAGCAGAGCCTTGTGCAGAAGTCCCAAAGGGCAACTGCCTTTGGGCAGGACCAAAGCTTATAAAACAGGATACTTTCAGAGACAGGTACATATCTCACATTTGCATATTTTGTATAATTTGAATGGAGAGTAATATAGGTCATATAGGGCATTAAAATGTAAGAGTCTAAGCCTGTCTTGTTTAATTAAGCTATATAAATCAGTCCAGCTTGATTGTCATTGAGGTACAGTTTAATTTAACTTCAAAACTGGCTGCCAGTATTGGGACTGCGGACTGTAGATACACCAGGCCTGTTTCCCCAGTTCCTGATCGAGCCTGGAAATTGCTCTGGTCTTACTAGACAAAGAGGCCAACAGTTGAAATTGCATGCTCGCAGAATCCATCCATGGTGGTGGTCCCAATACCCAAAGTCCTTAATCTATTTACAGATATCAGATGTGGTGTGAAACCTTTCTAAAGAAAACACAATTTATGTCTGGAGAATTTCCGTAAATCAAGATACACTTTGCAAAAAGCTTGTCTTACAGAAAGACACGCTTCCTGACAATGAAACCTGTTTCTGCTGTAAAGAGAAAGCACATCTTGACTGCCACAAATAAAATGTAATAACTACAAAAAATACTATCAAAAACATATTGGGCCTGATTCTCCTGCCCATGCAACAGACACAAGAAAGTTGTGGCAGGGTTGTTTGACGCAAGTTGCCATTTGAGACACAACTTGCATCAAACGAGATTCCATAACACAGCTTGCGTCAGTGTGACACAGCTGTGTCAAAGCTCACTTGCGACATGATTGCATCCAACATCCCAGGGTGCCATGTCACAAGTGGGCCTGCACCATGGTGGGGCTGCCACATCCCCGTAAATGGGATTCCAGAAGCCCCACTATGGATGCAGGTGTAGCCACTAGTTAGACCAGCAAAGAGGCAGTCTAACTGGCTTGTGGTGCCATAGTATGGTGGGACAGGGGCCTGTAGGGGGAACCTGGGGCTGGTGATGTGGTGGTGGAGGCATGGGTGGGGGTCTCGACCCATCCACAGCAGGGGCATGCTGGTGCCATCCCATTCTGGCACACCACAAAGTGTGCACACCGATGGCCAGACCCTAGGACACTGTACATTGGTGGTCCAGTGGTCCTCCCATTGCTGATCTCCCTTGCAGATGCTCCACCCCACCCCTGGCCCAATCCCCAGGCAAAGGTATAGTCCCTGGTGATCTAGTGGCTCCCCACCCTCCCCACTCCTAAAAGCAGTGATCCCTCCTCCACTCCTCCCATTCCCTACATGCAGTGGCGGCTGGCACATCCTTCCTCACACCACCATGGTCAGCTGTACAATGCGATCTCACAGACCGCACATGTGAACTGTAGATATACGTGATCTGCGATTGCATTGTGTGGCTGGCTGTGATAGTGTGAGGTGGAATGTGCCAGCCACCACTGCATATAGGGGATGGGGTCCACTGTCTGTCAGGGTGGGGAGGGTGGGGGCCACCAGACCACTGGGGGAGGACCAGTGGTGCCCTTGCACTGCTGCCATCCCGGGGGACAGGTGATGGGGGGTGGAGGAGGGACAGACTCAGACAGGTGGCCGGGCATGTCAGTGTGTGCCCCAGGCATTTGTGGGACAAGTGTCCTTAGGAGGCCACAGGACCCATGCCACAGTCCTGTGGTGGCAGCCCCTTCCCTGCCCATGTTCAGGGCATCCTGCCCCATCTGGCACCTGAGAGGTCCACCTGCACGCCTGTCCACAGATGTGGGTGAGGACATGCGACAGGACCCCCAGTTACGCCACTCTGTCTGCCGCTGGTGGGATTTCTGTGGTTATTCCAAAAGGCTTGGGGCAAGTCACCACCCTTTTGGAATAGCAGTTTTTGCGTGTGCCACAACTGCGTTGGGCATAGTACTCTTTAATGCTGCACTGTGTGCCCGACACAGCCAACTTCTGGAATCGGGCCCTATGTGACAAACTGACAATCTGAAAAAAAAATACTAATTTCTAGTATGTAATGTTATGAAAAGTTGGCATCTTGCAGTAAGCTACAAAGAATTCTGAAAAACACTGTGCATATGGACAGGATAGAAATAAATGATGCTGAATTTCCAGTACCGCTGAGCACCCCTGTATTGGACAGTTTCACTCATCCAGTTTTTTACTTGAACTTTTCAGCATCAGAGCTACTTCCGTAGGGACTTCTGCCTCCACTGAGACCAAGCAAACACATTCCCCTCCTCCTCGTCCTCCATCTTCTAGGTCAGTCATCTTGCCAACAGGCACCAAAATGGCAACAGTGCCCCCTCTTGAAAAGAATAGGGGATTTTTTATTAAACTTCAACAAAATCATAAAATGAACACATTTAACATCATGTGAAAATAATATGCAATGCGTTACAAACAGGAAAAAACAAAAATGATTTTTCCTTCCCAATCATATCTCAACTTCATGAATAAATCATAAAGGACATTTTATTCATGTCTAAGAAAAATAAAAAAATAATAAAGAAAAATTGAAATGAAAATGAAAGGAAACCTAAACAATATTAAATTCATATTATCCACTGTAGGGAAATGTGTAAGTAACCCTTCCCCACCCCATCCTAATACATTGCTGTCTAGGCATGATGAGTTGATATATGTGATTCATGTATCAATAAGTTCCAACTGAACATACTGTCTACCATCCTACCCCCACCTTCCAACCCAAAGGAGAGTAGGGGAAGTTTATAGTATAGTTTTCAAATTCAGAAAACAATGTAATTATGTTAATATTATACTAAATTTAATATACCAATCCTAGTAAAAATAATACATAAATCAAAATGCGTATTCTCTCATACCCCTCTCCCACATCTTTAAGAGTTAGGGATTTTTATTTAAACTTCAAAGTCAATCAGAAAACAATGGGCCAGATTCTCAAAGGGATACGCCTGGCAAAACTTGACTTGTACCCCAAAAAATGGTGTAATAGCAAGTTACGCGAGGAGTTGCGACATTCCGCATTCTGCAATGCAGCCTGTGACATGTCAGTTTGCTTGCATCAAAATGGACTTATGCCACCAATTATGCACTAAATCCCTTGCAACATGGTGCTAGGGGGTTTACAGCAGCTGTTGTGTCCTATTCTGGAAAGTCCCCAATGTTTCTATTCTAGAAGACCGCCCCCTCCCCCCGGTGGACATCCATCAATGAAAGTTACGCAGCAAATAGCTGGTGTAACGTATCCACTAGAGACCATGTATCAGCGGCCCGATCTACCAGTATGTGCCACCCCTAGCCCCATCCCTTCCCACCAGACAGCCCTGCAGAAACTAGAGGACCCCACTCCTACTTTATGTGCCCGTGGGGAACTAGAGGACCCCACACTGAAAGCGCCCCAAGGATCCCCCACCTTGAATACCACCCTTCACCCCAAGTCATCTGTACTGTACAGTATGTACAGTATGCATACCGGACATTCTCAGGCAGTCTAGTGGCCCCCCACCCAACAGTGAAAGACCACCCTACTCCCCCCATGACCCATACCCAGTCCAGTGACTGCCAAACCCACCTGCACCACTGCAACCAGCCACCAGCTGAGCTCCCTAGGAGTGCGTTCTGTAATGAGTCGCACTCGGGAATGAAAACAACTGTCATTCTCTCTGAGCATGTACTTGTTACAGTGACTGGCTCCTAGGGAAGCTCAGTCGAGTGACTCGGCTGTGGTGGTGTGAGGTGAACTTGTCAGTCACCGACTGGAGCATGGGTTAGAGAGAAGTGGATGTCTTGCACTGTTGGCTAAGGGCCACTAGACTACCTGGAATGTCTGTATGCATACTGTACATACTGTACAGTATATGGATGACTTGGGGTGCAGGTTGGGATTTGAGGTGGGGATCCTTGGGTCACGTAGAGTGGGGGGGGGACCCTTTAGTCCTGTGGGGCTATGTCAGCTCTTTCTGGGGAATCAGGGCATAGGTGGGGACTTACGTCCTGCTGAACAGTGGTTGCAGCTTCTGACGAACTCACCAGGTACACCCTTTGTTCGGCGTGCCTGGCTAGATATCGCAAGTTACAAGACTTATCCATGGGGACCCCGCCCTGTCTATAATCAGGTGCAGGGTTCTTGCCAGAACTGAGTTTGGCTAAAGTCACCTTGGGTGGCGACTTGTGCCATTCTTCTAGAATCGGCCTCAACATGTTCCTTCACATCAACTAAATCACTAAATTCTGGAGCCTAAAATGAAATAGGAGAAAATAAATGCAATAACAGACAACCAAAACAATGTTTACTTCATACTATCAACTGTATGGAAGTAACCCTTCCTACCAAAAATCCATAAGACTGTACCTCTTTGTTCTAACCCAAAATTTATAAACTTATATGATCGTAATGTGACTCCTAAATCATTCTGTGTCCAACCATATCCTACTTCTCCATAATTTTTCATACACTTCTCTATGGTAGTACTTTTTATCCTTCTTTTTTAAATCCAATATCGCTGTCTCGATTGTATGGAATAATTGATCTGCAGTTGTGTCCTTTTGTTGTAAGGAAAATACACATATGGCTTGCCATACATAAAATTTAATACATGCTAAAATGGCCTGCATTGTACGTGGCCCATGACCCTTCCAGCTTTAAGGAAGAATCCCTAGAAATAAGGTATCTGCGGTTAAAAAAAGCAAGGGTGACTTTTTCCACTTTGCATGTAATAATGCCCAGAACGGGATTATGTAAGAACATTTAAAAAATACATGTTCCATGGTTTCTAGACCCCTTCCCCCCACATGTATCAGACCTGAGACAAATCATTTCAATCTGTTCCTTATGTTTTAAGTGGTCTTTAACATTAAGTTTTCCGTGTGGACGTAACCATTAGACATCCCGCATTTTCCTGGTATCCTTTTGTTGGTTAACATGCCGTTCATACATTTTACCTCCTGAGGAGCTCTCGAGTTACATAGAAACATAGAAGTTGACGGAAGATAAGGACCGCAATGCACATCCAGTCTGCCCATTTTTTTTCTGCCTTATAAAAGTGCCATAGTTCTTTGCTCTGTCAATGGCCTATCTATTCAAACTCATCTGTATTGCTCCCTTATGTCTATCCCATGCCTGTTTGAAGCCCTGCACTGAATTCATATCCACCACTTCCTGAGGTAGGCCGTTCCATACATCCACCACCCTTTCTGTGAAAAAGAACTTCCTCACATTAATCCTTAATCGGCCTCCCTCTAATCTCATGCTGTGTCCTCTTGTACTGCTATTTTTTCTTATATTGAAACATATTAGACTCTTTCACCTTGTTAATGCCCTTAAGATGTTTGAATGTTTCGATCATATCACCTCTCTCCCTCCTTTGCTCTAGGGTATACATATTGAGCTCCATTAATCTCTCCTCATATGTTTTCTGATGCAACATTTTGGTCTCCCTTCTCTGGACTGCCTCCATTTTGTTAATGTCCTTGTACAGGTGTGGCCTCCAGTACTGCACACAGTACTCCAGATGGGACCTAACCAGTATCTTGTAAAGAGGGATTATTACCTCCCTCTTACGACTTGTGATACCCCTACTAATACACCCCAACATCCCTCTAGCCTTACCTACTGCTTTAGTGGTCTGCTTGGATGATTTCAGGTAATCTGTGATGATGATGCCCAAGTCTTTTTCTTCCCTTGTGATAGCCAGCAACTCTCCTCTCAACCTATAAGTAGCTTCAGGGTTTCTTTCCCCCATGTGCATGATCTTACACTTCTTTACATTAAACCCCCGTTGCCACTCTTCAGGCCATTTTGCCAGTTTTTCCAGATCTCTTCTCATTCTGCCCACTCAATCTGGATCATCTACTCTGTTGCAGATCTTGGTGTCATCTGCCAGCAGGCAAACCATACCCTCCAGTCCATCTGCAATGTCACTGATGAAGATATTGAAGAGGGCTGGCCCCAGGACTGATCTCTGAGGTACCCCACTTGTGACTTGCATCTCTTCTGACTGTATGCCATTTACCATCGCTCTCTGTTTTCTGCCCACCAACCAGTTCGCCACCCAGTTGACAAATTTATGACTCACCTTGAACCTCCACAGCTTATTAATCAATCTTCTATGTGGAACAGTATTGAAAGCTTTGCTTAAGTCAAAGGTAGGCAACATCTACTGCACCCCCATAGTCCACCACTCTGGTTACACAATTAAAGAAATCTATGAGATTAGTTTGACAGGACCTTCCTGTTGTAAACCCATGCTGTCTTGGATCCTGTGCTCCTATTGATTCCAGATGTTACACTATCCTTTCCTTAAGGAGTGCCTCCATAATCTTACCCATTACTGAGGTAAGACTGACTGGTCTGTAGTTCCCTACCTCCTCCCTGCTGCCACTCTTGTGGAGCAGGATCACATGATCCCTTATCCAGTTTTCTGGGACCACCTTTCCTGTGCTCAGAGACTCACTAAACAGTTCTGCTAATGGCTCTGCTAGTTCCACCCTTTGCTTCTTTAGTACCATGGGATGTATGCCATCAGGTCCCATTGCCTTGTCCACCATGAACTTAGTGAGCTCTTGTAGGACTCTTTCTTTTGTGAAGGGACTTGTGCACACCTCTCTCCCCCCTGTGTCCATGGTGCTGAGCTGTTGGCCCTGCCCTCCCTTCTCCACAGTAAATGCTGAGCAGAAGTATCTACTTAGGATAGATGCTTTTCCTTGGTCCTCCTCCACACTCTCCCCCTTATCCCCTTTGATCTTAGCAATACCTCCTCTGGACTTTCTCCTTTCACTAATGAATCTATAGAAAGTCTTGTCCCCTTCTTTTACTGTTCATGCCAGTGTTTCCTCGGTTTGGACCTTTGCCTGCCTTACTGCTTTCCCTGCTTCTCTTATGGAAGTCGGTATGCCCCTCTATCTTCATCCTGCAGCATTGCCTTATATTTCCTGAAGGGCAACCTTTTGGCTTTGATCTTTTCTGTTACTGTTTTTAAAAACCAAAGTGGTTTCCTCCTTCTTTTGCTCTTGCTTTACTCCCTAACACAATGGGATGTTGTATCTTTGGGAGTATGAATACTTTTTTGTTACAATTTTCCGATAAAATTTATTTCTGGTTCACTTATACAATGTTTGTTTAGTAATGTTCCAAGTCTTAATTTTACTAAAACATTTCTAAAAATATACAGGCAGATCCCCCAGGGGGTTTTGTTTTGTAATTGGGGCTGATAACTCTCACCCATTTATAAGATAAGTGATTCTGTCCAGCACCCATGGGATCCATATTTTTTTGGATGGTTTCAAGAGTGGCTTTATAGTCACATAAATAAACATTCTAAAAAAACACTAAAGGGTTATTCATATTTAAACCCCTTTCTGTAACTGTCAAATAGGTTACCCCTCTTTTTATAGGATTTAACCTACTGCACCAACTACACCTAAATAAAACAACTGAAAAGAGTAGTCTCAAGTTGTTTCGAGGGTGAAAATATCACACTAAGATAAAGAAACATGGGAATTAAAAATGTCTTTACCATGAATTCACATTTCTTTTTGGACATGTTCCATTTATTCTATGTATTTACTTTCTGTTGTGCTCTCTGCATAATGATTTCCCAGTTATGGAACCCCATATCCTTATGTCCAAAAATAGATCACTAAAATTTTACATGGCTCTCTTTTGACCTGAATCCCCATTACCTCCTGCTGACCTTGTCCTCTGATGTCTATCAGGAGACATTTGATTTTGTGAAATTTATTTCTGACCCCGTGATGGCTGAAAATGTCCCTAAGGCTTTTTCTGCTGTCTGACATGAAGATACATCTGCCAATATTAAGCGTACTGTATATCATCTGCATAGGCTATGGTTTTCACTTCCTCACCATGGCTTGAAAAGGATAACCCTGTAATATTGTGTTGCTTATTGATGTAGTGTAGTAAGGGATCTAATGTTAATATGTATAGCAGGGATCTAAGTGGGCTTCTCTGCCTAACACCTCTTTTTACCTCTCATTGTCTCCTTATCAACCTGTTTATATAGGGTCTTACACTCACTTTTTTATACACTGATTTTACCCACCCAATATACTAAATCGGAAAACCATATTTTCCCATACATTCCTATAAGTATTCATGAGAAATTTTGTCAAATGCCTTATTTTGTTCTAAACTGAGAAGATACCCCATTAATTCATTTGAATTACCTCCATCCAGTATTTCCCTTATACAGATTAAGCCATCCGAGATCTGTCTACTGGGTATCCCAAAGAAATGGGAGGGGTGGATAATGGCATCTAATACATTAGATAATCTTTCACTCAATAATTGAATTTTGAATTTTACAGTCAGAATTTGGGAGGGTAGTTGGCCCCAGTTAGAGAGAAATTTTTTATCCCCTGACTTATATAATAGAATAAGTAAACCCTAATACATACTATCAGGAAATTACTGGAATTTAAGAAGTAATTAAACATCTGAACCATCTCATCAGCTAAAACTTAAAATATTGTCTCATATATTTCATGAAGTAACCTGTCCTGTCCTGGGGCAACCCCTTTCTTTAATAATTTAATTATTCCTTCTAATCCCTGTTCTGAAACCTCCTGAAATAATTTCTCCTGTAGGTATGCATGCAGTTTTGCCAGTTTTACATGATTCTAACCATTCCCTCATCTGCTCCTCTTCCAACCTAAACCCTTGCACCATTTTCGTAATATGTGTCTCTACTTCAGCCATAATTACCTTCTGTTTAAAGCACATAGTCCCAGATTGTGTTATTGCCTGATCTAAATTCTTTTCTTTCTCTTAAAGAGGCAC
The DNA here is from genome assembly GCA_016271365.2 of Neoceratodus forsteri. NCBI lineage: Eukaryota > Metazoa > Chordata > Ceratodontiformes > Ceratodontidae > Neoceratodus > Neoceratodus forsteri. Next base: position 51,951,667 of record CM028137.1, read on the forward strand.
AGCAGTCAAAGGGATTAGTGTGCACCTGAGTCCCCTGAGTCCCAGATTTCTCTTCTCTCTCTAAGGATATCTTCCTGTCATATTGTGTGTTATTCATGTCATCCTTGATTTCTTATATCTCAGATGAGAAATCCATCTTGGTATCCCTCTGTATAGATATTCATTGGTACAATTTGTTTTTTAAGGTCCAAATATTGTTTAATTTTTGCCTTCCCATTTATTTTCCCTGTGGTTTGAAAAACAATTTTCTAATATAAGTCCTGCTCTCTTCCCACCATTCCTCTAGGTAATCATAAAGAAAAAATATAGACTTTCTTGCAATTAAGATGTGAAGTAGCCATCCTGTAGTTCTCAGATCTCAAGGAGACTCAAGTTCAATCTCCAGTATCTCGGACCCCTATTTGTTTCATTAAACCCAAATAGAAAACAGGACAGAAGTCCATGATCAGAGGAACTAACTGTCTCCACCCTAACTTCCTTTATCAGGAGTGATCCTGAAATAAACCAAAAATCTATTCTAGTGGAGAGGGTTCCCATAGAATAGGTGTGTGGAGCCTTTGTGTACTGTGATTCAAATATATCCACTAACCCTGTCTGAGCAATTAAATTATTTAGAAAGGAAGAATCTCAAAACACTTTTGTAGTTTTGACCCTTTGTCCCTATTTGACCTCCCACAATTAAAGTCCCCTCCTAGTAAAATATGTCTAGCTGTAAATAAATAGGGTTGTATAAGTTTTAACAACTGAATCCTGCCTGATTTTGATTATGGTGTGTATACACTGATTAATCTAAAAATGGAGTTTAGATAACTGATATCTAACATCAGGGCCCTACCTGGACAAATATCTACTGTATATATGATCTGTGCAGATGGGACAGTAAAACAAATTCTCACCCTGCTGCATACTGTAGGTCCTCCCCCATAGATCAAACACTTGGACCCCTTAGCCATAAATCACTTGCTACTTGCAGCACATATGATGTATGTAACTGTGTGTTTTGTAAAAATATGATATCATAAGGACCCTCTGCAAACAGCCCAAAGGTAACCAGTCTCTTCTTTTTTTTTGACTGGATGCTGTTTGCATTCAGAGATGCAGTTGACATCCTAAAATCAGAAACCATCACTAGTCAAGAATGTTCAATGTCATGGCACTTTCCTTGTGCTGGCTCTGGTGGCCATTCTTTTCTTTTTGGTTTTTGTTTTGGTTTCAACAATATTTTCTTTTTCGGACAGCATGTCCACAGAGGATGAAGGGACAGAGACACTGTCAGAGTCCTCTTCAGTCTCCGAACCACTCAACTGTAAAGATGAAAATCTATTGTGTGTGTGTGCAGTTCCTCTGTTCCTGGATTCAAAGGACCAGATTTCTGTTTGGCTTTTCCCCCTTTATGTCTATCGATTGTGAAATCTGGTTCCTTTTTCGGAGACATAACTGTAAACTCTGATTCTTGGCCAGTCTCAGGATTTTTGGGGAGGTTAAGTAGTTTCAATATTTGATGCAGTTTGATACTCATTTGGGGGGTGTACTGGCAAACCTGACACCTGCGTAGTTTGTGTTCTGGAGGGCGCTGATGCCCTTGTGGCCTTTTGAATATAGAAGTCTTGAACCTCAAAATCTGCATCATCCATGTTATGGGCAGCCCACGGACAGTCTATAAAAATGTTCCCTTCGTCCTCACACAGGTTGCACCTCGGACTATGACCCCAGAGTGACCCATTTCTCCACAAAAGGAACACTTAAGAATTTCAAAGATTGAACTTTCATGCCTCGGGGAGCCACATTTACAGCACCTCCTTGGCTGTCCAGGTTAAAAGATGAAGCCTTTCTCCCTCGTAATATAAAAGCAAATGGGAAAAGTGTTCAACATCAGCTAAGTTTAGTTTTACTTTAATTTTCTATCCTCCATTCCAAAAACCTTCATCATCCATAATGGGTTTGTGGTTCCCTTGAATATTATATCTCTTCAGCAACCAATATAGCATATTGGTGATATTGACCCCCTCATTCCTGAATAGGACAGTTATAACTTGGAAAGGCTCATTTGTTAGCTGAATAATATGAAAAGGGGTCTACAAGGGGTTTGTCTTAAGGGACATGTGTTTACACCATAAACATTCAAGAATCTCAGGGGTGCAAAAGCTTATATTAAATGTTGACTCCCATGGGGCATGAATAAGAGCATACTGTAAATGTCTGAAAGTGTAAACACCAGGGATTGATTTATTAAGATTCTTTGCACATAAAAAGGATCAGGGGGTGTATCCATGCCTCCCAAGTATCTTCATCTTATAGTGTTCCTTCTGTTAGCCAAGTCTATGTGCTTGTGAAATAAACTTGCATAAGTGGGGTTGGTATTGTTCTGTGGTGCAGGACCCTCATTATTATTTTCATTGGCCTTCTCCATGCCTGGAGGAGCTGAAGGGTTATTACCCTTGTTTGTTTGTTTGTTTGCTGCCTCATTATCTATCCTGGCATTGTAAAAAACTCCTGTCATTATCTCCAGTGGAGAAAATGAGATTTTACCTGTCTCAGAGGTAACCAGCTTTGATTCCTTGCACTTTGTCTGCCCCTGTGTTGCTATAGGGACCGAGCCAGACCCAGGAATAGGGATTTGGGAATCTGGCATCCACTGACCATTCTTCTGCTGCACCTAGCATGCTGCTTTCAATGCACTGTCGGGAGACCAGATGCCTCGATTTGTGTTTTGCTGTGCCTGGTTTGTTGACATTTTCTTCTTGGATTAAGTGTTGCCACCTGGCCCAGACCTCAAAAAAAAATTATTTTATTGGACCCACATCTGCCAAACCTGTTGGGGAGTTGTTTATTCCTTTCTTCATTTTCTCTTCTTCTGCGGACTGTTTAGCAGCTGCAAGCTCTTTCTTGACCCTGTCCAACTGAACCTGTAGTATAGCTTTAGACTGCTCTAGAGTTGTAGTTTGTATCACTGGGATATACTTCTGTGCTGGTTCTGTGCACTCATTCAACTGTGGTTCTAAAGTTACTTTTTGTAATTCTGCTGTTTGTGGTATTACGGTGTCAATTGCACCTCACCCATTCAGTTCTTCATCCCCTTCACTCATCGAACCAGGGCTTGGGAACAAAACCCCCCATCTGCTGCAAACCATCCTCCTCCATTGCCTCCATCATGGAGACTGCCATTTCACAATGAATGTGCAGTGCCCCCTCTCCAAGAGTAGGGGAATTTCTTTGGTGTCCTGGCCAAATTTTCCCCATTAACTAATAAATACCTCCACCAGTTTAATGTGGTTCAGTTTCACTTGGTTTCCATTTGTATCTCACTCCCTGAGAACGAGGCTGAAGAAAGGCAGAACCACCTGCTCTTCCTTTCCCAGTCAACAAAAACTGAACAAATAAAAAACAAAATATCCTATACGTACTGTACTTGACATTGAGACCCCAATTCTCAGTCACAAGGGACTAGTGGTAAATCAGTACACCATGCTCTACCACCTGTAACGTCACTGTAATGCTCTGAGCTATGCTTAAGTGGGGGGGGGGTGGTCAAACATCCCTTTCACATCTGCCTACATAAAAGGATGCCAGTGTGTAGAATGGGGTAGGATCACCATACAAACAACATACAGTGCCATTTATAAAGTTCAGTGACTGCTTGCTCAGCAAACACAGCCCTTTGCCAGCAACCCCTGGCCTAGAACCTTTTTTTCTTTTTTATCTTTTTTTATTTCTTTGTTCTTTTTTTTCTCTTTTTTGTCCATATAGATTTTAACCTTTCCATGGCAGACTGGGCAGCTGTCTCAGCTCTGTTCCATTGACTGCAGTCGTCCTGTGTTTCCTCTCATTCTCAGGAGCTTGTATCCCCCACAGATTGCCCCTGTGGCAGGGCTGGGATGGAGGGCCATCTTCTACTACCCAAAACAAATGGTTCCACTATGCCACGGTGACAAATTTCTTGTCGACCGATGGAACAGTGACAGCACAACAGCACTAATTGGCATTGTGCTGTCACTTGGGAACAAGTGTTTTCCAGTCGGAGTTAGTTCAGGGATGGGGGCAAACACCTCCCCGGCACCAGTGTCAGGTAGCAGAAACCATCACAGTGACTGCTGACAATGTCACTGCGATGGTCTTCGCTGTAGAACCAATGCTGCATGGTTGGTATATGGGAACCGATAGCCCACAGAGCCAACAAGTCCAGGTGGACATTTTGCATGAATGCAGAAGGATTCATTAAGCCCATCCTCCATTTTTTTTCCTTCTGATTTTTCCCACTGGGCTGCACAGACATGCAATGAGCACAGTGTGTGCACTCTACCTCCATGGACATGCCCCTGTTTCTGTAAATGCACCCTCCCACCTACAGCATGCTCACTCACACTGCCATCAGGCTTCCCCTAGACTGCAGTCAAGCATCAAGATGTGGACACCGCCCTCCCTAAGGGAAGAGAGTGATACTATGGATGCTCGATCCTCCCTCTCCTGGCTGGCCCCCAAGCAACCAAAGTCCTTTTCTGAACCTGGGTCACCAGTGTGGGATGAGGTAAAGCACTCCTGGTGGCTCAGTCCTCAGCATCACTGGGCCTGCTTGGCCTAGAACCCTTTTAACTCAATCACTTTGATGAGGCCATTTTGTATCAGGGTTGAACAATGGTATGTTTGGATTTCTCCTATTTTGTAGCTCATTAAATTAGAGCTGAGGTTTGGACCCATGAAATTAAGGAAATTGTCATTTTTCAATGGTATCAATAGTGTTTCAATATATCAATAGATCAAATCTATAGTAGAGTTAAGTGAAAGGTGGAATCCCGCTGGCTGAATTCTTGCGTAATGACAATTCTGCTTCCTAAATGCTTTTTGAAATGTTTTTAAATTCTAAAAAGCATTACTACATAAACCATGGAATGGCTTCTTGTGGATTATGAAAATCCAGGAATAATATTCCACAGATTGCTAAAAAGGAATCTATGGGTTAGATAAACCACAGAGTATTAATTCATGGAAATATTCTGCTTTATTTTTTAAAATTTATACTTTATTGAGACTTTGCAACACAAGTGTGCAACTTGACAAGTTATATCCAAAACAAATCTCCAAGCCTGGCTAGAGCAGGTGCATTTAAAAATGCTTGTTGGATTACAGACTAGAAAACATAAACAGAGAATGTTTCACATTGATAGAGGGAAGCTTGTAATACTTGGATTAGTGCCCATATAGCTGCTTCTACACACCATTATAGTATGAACAACTGACCTGACAGCTGTTCAGGCAATAAGGCCCACAGACCACTCAAACATATAAGAACCTCAGATAAAAATAGAAAGTGTACCAGAAGTGGTGAATATTAAAAAAAAACAAAATAATTAACAGTATTCAATAACTGCTATAATATTAACTAGGTAACAAACTAACAAACTAAATACTGTTGTCTGCTCCCGTCTCAGCAAATGAGACCATGGTGGTGGAGGCGATGCCAGGCATGGAGCACCATCCAATCTAAACCTGTGGTAATGTCAGTATGTATCCCACCTGAGCAACCCATTATTAAGGGATTTCAGGATTTGTTTCCCCTGCTCCCATTACATCGGTAGAGCTTTGTATGCTGAGAAAGGACTCCCACACTGTGTGGAACCAATGCTTTTAACCCACTGCTAGGTATGTACTATAAGTCACTCATATCCTCCGAGTTTATACATATCATATACCCACTCACCACGCATGGGGATGAGCATCATCTGCCAGGGCCAGAGCAACAATCTCTTAGCCTCTGTTATAGCAGCCATGAATCAAACCTGCAGGGGATTATATTTTGTTGCTTACCTTGCGCTGGCTAGAGATGTGTTTCTCCCCTCCCTCTGCTATGGGCTCCTCCTGTTTTCTCGGATTCCAAAGGCCACCTCTCTAGGTGGACCGTCGCCTACATTAACATTTGCCATTTTGCCCTTGCTGCCCCTCGTCTCACCCACCACTTTGACCTGTATAGTAAGCTTAATTGGCTCTCCCCACCCAATTACTTAAATTATTTCCTGGGCTGTTTCACGGGCAAGGTCCTTTGTACTGGCACCCCCTCCTGGATTGACGGAGCTCCTCATGCCAGCTGCCTCCTCCTCATATTCCCTCAGATCCCTGGGCCCTGCTGTTCTTAGGATTCCTGCCACTCACACTCAAATGGGGGACAGAGATTTTGCTTCATGCACCACCAGACTATGGAACTCCCTTCTTGCCCATGTCTGCTCCTCCCCCTCCCATGCATGCTTCTGAACCTCCCTGTAGAATCATTTGAAGCTCTCCTCAACATGTGGTTGTCCTGAACCTCCATAATCTCCCCTGCTCCCCTGCACTGAACATCCTTTCTAAGGTATAGCCTGCCTGCATGGATTTTGTCCTGCACACAATGTATACAACCTATGTATTAGGTATTGCTCTGACTGTGCCCCCATTTCTTTGGGGTCCTATACTGTATATAATTTGTATATAATGAGCTGCTCGCAGCCTTGGTAACTTGATGTATATGCTCAGACCATTTGTGTGTACCTACTGATTATGTGATGCTTCTGTTTTACCTGGCTCTGTATAACTGCCTAAAGTGTATCATGTTATCCTTCGTCGTATTTCCTTCCACTCTCCCAGGTCGTACCTGAAAATAGGCAAATGTCTTGTCTTTTGTGCTTATCTGGTTATCAAAAGCTAAATAAATAAATAAATCATACCCCACTTGTGACTTGCATCTTTTCTGGCTGTATACCATTTACCACCACTCTCTGTTTTCTGCCCACCAACCAGTTTGCCATCCAGTTGATCAACTTCTGACCCCCTCAAACATCCACAGCTTATTAATCAATCTTCTATGTGGAACAGTATTGAAAACTTTGCTGAAGTCAAGGTAGGTGACAACAACTGCACACCCTTGGTCCACCACTCTGGTTACCCAATCAAAGAAATCTATGAGATTAGTTTGACAGGACCTTCCTGTTGTAAACCCATGCTGTCTTGGATCTTGTGCTCCCAATGATTCCAGATGTTGCACTATCCTTTCCTTAAGGAGTGCCTCCATAATCTTGCCCATAACTGAGGTAAGACTGACTGGTCTGTAGTTCCCTGCCTCCTCCCTGCTGCCACTCTTGTGAAGTGGGATCACAAGATCCCTTCTCCAGTGTTCTGGGACTACTTATGTGCTCAGAGATTCACTAAACAGTTCTGTTAAAGGCTCTGCTAATTCCACCCATAGATTCTTTAGTACCCTGGGATGTATGCCATCAGGTCCCATTGCCTTGTCCACTCTGAGCTTAACAAGCTCTTGTAGGACCCTTTCTTTTGTGAAGGGACTTGTGCACACCTCTCTCCCCTGTGTCCATGGTGCTGAGCTGTTGGCCCTGCCCTCCCTTCTCCACAGTAAATACTGAGCAGAAGTATCTACTTAGGATAGATGCTTTTCATTGGTCCTCCTCCACACACTCCCCCTTATCCCATTTGATCTTAGCAATACCCCCTCTGGACTTTTTCCTTTCACTAATGTACCTATAGAAAGTCTTGTCCCCTTCTTTTACTGTTCATGCTAGTGTTTCCTTGGTTTGGACCTTTGCCTGCCTTACTGCTTTCCCTGCTTCCATTAGGGAAGTTGGTATGCCTCCCTATCTTTGTCCTGCAGTGTTGCCTTATATTTCCTGAAGGGCAACCTTTTGGCGCTGATATTTTCTGCTAATGTTTTTGAGAACCAAAGTGGTTTCCTCCTTCTTTTGCTCATGCTTTTTCCCTAACACAATGGGATGTTGTATCTTGGAGAGCCTGAACACTTTTCTGTTATAATTTACCCATAAAATTGCTTTCTGGTTCACTTATACAATGTTTGTTTAGTAACGTTCCAAGTCTTAATTTTACTAAAACTTAGCTAAAAATATACTGGCAGATCCCCAAGGGGAGTTTGTTTTGGAATTGGGGCTGATAACTTCCACCCACTTATAGGATGAGTGATTCTGTCCAGCACTCACAGGATCCATATCTTTTTGGATGGTTTCAAGAGTGGCTTTATATTCACAGAGATGAACATACATAAAAAAGACTAAATGGTTATTCATATTTAAACCCTCTTCTGTAACTGTCAAAGAAGTTACCCCTCTTTTTAAAGGATTTAACCTAATGCCCCAAATACACCTAAATAAAACAACTGAAAAGAGAAGTCTCAAGTTGTTTCAAGGGTGAAAATATCACACTAAGATAAAGAAACATAGGAATTAAAAATGTCTTTACCATGAATTCACATTTCTTTTTGGACATGTTTTATCTATTCCATGTATTTACTTTCTGTTGTGCTCTCTGTATAATGATTTCCTAGTTATGGAACCCCATATCCTCATATTCAAAAATCTATTGCTACCATTTTACATGGCTCTCTTTTAACCTGAATCCCCATTACCTCCTGCTGGCCTTGTCCTCTGATGCCTATCAGGAGACATTTGATTTTGTAAAATTTATTTCTGACCCTGTGTTGGCTGAAAATGTCCCTAAGGCTTCTTCTGCTCTCTGACATGAAGATACATCTGCTAATATTAAGCATACTGTATATCATCTGCATAGGCTATGGTTTTCATTTCCTCATCATGGCTTGAAAAGGATAACCCTATAATATTTTGTTGCTTATTGTTGTAGTGTAGTAAGGGATCTAATGTTAGCATGTATAGCAGGGATCTAAATGGGCACCCTTGCCTAACGCCTCTTTTAACCGTGCATTGTCTCCCTATCAATCCGTTTATATAGGGTCTTACACTCGTGTTTTTATACACTGATTTTACCCACCCAATTTACTAAATCAGAAAACTGTATTTTCCCATACATTCTCATAAGTATTCATGAGAAATTTTGTCAAATGCCTTAATTTGCTCTAAACTGAAAATATACCTAATTAATTCATTTGAATTACCTCTATCCAGTACTTCCCTTATATAGATTAAGCCATCCAAGATCTATCTATTGGGTATTCCACAGAATTGGGAGGGGTGGATAATGGTGTCTAATACATTAGATAATCTTTTACTCAATAATTTCATTAGAATTTTACAGTCAGAATTTAGGAGGGCAATTGGCCCCAGTAAGAGAGACATTTTTTATCCCCTGACTTATATAATAGAATAAGTAAACCCTGACACATACTATCAGGGAAACTACCGGAATTTAAGAGGTAATTAAACATCTGAACCATCTCATCAGCTAAAACTTCAAATTTCGTCTCATATATTTTATTAAGTAACCTGTCCTGTCCTGGGGCAACCCCTTTCTTTAATGATTTCATTATTCCTTCTAATTCCTGTTCTGAAACCTCCAAAATAATGTCTCTTGTAGGTATGCATGCAGTTTTTCCAGTTTTACATGATTCTAACCATTCCCCCACTGCTTCTCTTCCAGCCTAAACCCTTGCACCATTTTCATAATATGTGTCTCTAATTCAGCCATACTTTCCTTCTGTTTAAAGCACATAGTCCCAGATTGTGTTATTGCCTGATCTAAATGTTTTCTTTCTTTCTTTCTTTCTCTTAAAGAGGCAGAGCAGTCAAAGGGATTAGTGTGCACTTGAGTCCCCCAAGTCCCAGATTTCTCTTCTCTCTGCAAGGATATCATCCTATCATATTGTTTGTTATTCATTTCGTCCTTGATTTCTTATATCTGGGATGAGAAATCCATCTTGGTATCCCTCTGTATAGATATAAACTGGTACAATTCATTTTTTAGGTCCAACTATTGTTCAGTGTTTGCCTTCCCATTTAATTTCCCTGTGGTTTCAAAAACAATTTTGTTATATAAGGCCTGCTCTCCTCCCACCATTTCTCTAGGTAATCAGAAAGAAAAAAATAGATGTTCTTGCTGTCAAGATGTGAAGTAGCCCATCTTGTAGCTTTTGGATCTCAAGGAGACTCAAGTTCAGTATCCAGTATCATGGACCACTTTTTGTTTTATTAAACCCAAATAGAAAACAGGCCAGAAGTCCATGGTCTGAGGAACTGATCATCTACACCCAAACTTCTTTTATCAGGAGCGATCCTAAAATAAGCCAATAATCTATTCTAGTGGAGAGGGTTCCCCTAGAATAGGTGTGTGGAGCCTTTATGTACTGTGATTCAAATACATCCACTAACCCTGTCTGAGCAATTCAATTATTTAGAAAGGAAGAATCTCAAAACACTTTTGAAGTGTTTGAGCCTTTGTCCCTATTTGACATCTCACAATTAAAGCCCCTTCCTAGTAAAATATGACTAGTGGTAAATAAATAGGGTTGTATAAGTTTTAACAACTGAATCCTGCCTGCTTTTGATTGTGGTGCGTATACATTGATTAATCTAAAAATGGAGTTTAGATAACTGATATCTAACATCAGGGCCCTACCTGGACAAATATCTACTGTATATATGATCTGTACAGATGGGTCAGTAAAACCTCCCCCATAGATCAAACACTTGGATCCCATAGCCATAAATCACTTGCTACTTGCATCTCATATGATGTATGTATTGTAACTGTGTGTCCTGTAAAAATATGGTATCATAAGGACCCTCTGCAAGCAGCCCAAAGGTAACCAGTCTCTTTTTTTTTTGACTGGATGTTGTTTGCATTCAGAGATGCAAATGACATCCTAAAATCAGAAACCATCACTAGTCAAAAATACACAACGTCATGGCACTTTCCTTGTGCTGGCTCTGGTGCCCATTATTTTCTTTTTGAATTTTGTTTTGGTTTCAACAATATTTTCTTTTTTGGACAGCATGTCCACAGAGGATGAAGGGACAGAGACACCATCAGAGTCCTCTTCTGCCTCTGAATCACCCCACTGCAGAGATGAAAATGTATCATGTGTGTGGGCAATTCCTCTATTACTGGATTCAAAGGACCAGATTTCTGTTTGGCTTTTCCCCCTTTTTGTTTAACGGTCAAAATTCTGGTTTCTTATCCAAGGGTGTAGGGGAGGCATAGCTGTAAACTCTAGTTCTTGGCCAGTCTCAGGATTTTGCGGGGGAGGTTCAGTAGTTCCAATATTTGATGCAGTTTGATGCTTATCTGGGGGGTGTACTGGCGAACCTGACACCTGTGTAGTTTGTGTTCAGGAAATCACTGATCCCCTTGTGGCCTTTTGAATATAGAAGTCCTGAACCTCAAAATCTGCATCATCCATGTTATGGGCAGCCCAAGGACAGTCTATAAACATGCCCTTCATCCTCACACAGGTTGCACCTCAGACTCTTCGTGCAATGACCCCCCAGAGTAACCCATTTCTCCACAAAAGGAACACTTAAGAATTTCACAGATTGAACTTATACAATATGCCTCCGGGAGCCACATTTATAGCACCTCCTTGGCTGTCCAGGGTAAAAGATGAAGCCCTTCTCCATCACAATATAAAAGCAAATGGGAAAGTGTTCAACATCAGTTAAGTTTAGTTTTACTTTAATTTTCTATCCTACATTCCAAAAACCTTCATCGTCTATGATGGGTTCCTGTTTCCCTTGAATATTATATCTCTTCTGCAACCAATATAGCATATTGGTGATATTGACCCCCTCATTCCTGAATAGGACAGTTATAACTTGGAAAGGCTTATTTGTTAGCTGGATAATATGAAAGGGGGTCTACAAGGGGTTTGTCTTAAGGGACATGTGTTTACACCAAAAACATTCAAGAATCTCAGGGGTGCAAAAGCTTATATCAAATGTTGACTCCCATGGGGCATGAATAAGAGCATACTGTAAATGTCTGAAAGTGTAAACACCAGGGATTGATGTATTAAGATTCTTCCCACATAAATGCGATCAGGGGGTATATCCATGCCTCCCAAGTATCTTCATCTTATAGCATTCCTTCTTTTAGCCAAGTCTATGTGCTTGTGAAATAAACTTGCATAAGTGGGGTTGGTATTGTTCTGTGGTGCAGGACCCTCATTATTATTTTCATTGGCCTCCTCCATGCCTGGAGGAACTGAAGGGTTATTACCCTTTTTTGTTTGTTTGTCTGTTTGTCTGTTTGTTTGTGTGTTTGTTTGTTTGCTGCCTCATTATCTATCCTGGCTTTGTAAAAAACTCCTGTCATTGTCTCTAGTGGAGAAAATGAGATTTCATTTGCCTTTGTCTCAGATGCAATCTGCTTTGATTCTTTTAGACTTTGCCTGACCCTGTGTTGCTGTAGGGACTGAGCCAGACCCATGAATAGGGATTTGGGAATATGGCATCCACTGACCATCCTCCTACTGCACCCAGTATGCTGCTTTCAATGCACTGTCTGGAGACCAGATGCCTCAATCTGTGTTTTGCTGTGCCTGGTTTGTTGGCATTTTCTTCTTGGACTAAAGTGTTGCTGCCTGGTCAAGACCTAAAAAAAAAAAAAATGTTATGGGACCCACATCTGCCAAACCTGTTGGAGAGTTGTTTATTCTTTTCCTCGTTTTCTCTTCTTCTGTGGACCGTTTAGCAGCTGCAAGCTCTTTCTCAACCCTGACCAGCTGAACCTGTAGTACAGCTTTAGACCACTCTAGATTTGTAGTTTGTATCAGTGGGTTATACTTCTGTGCTGGTTCTGTGCACTGATTTGACTGTGGTTCTAAAGTTACATTTTGTAATTCTGCTGTTTCTGGCATTACAGCGTCAACTGCACCTCACCCATTCATTTCTTCATCCCCTTCGCACATCGAACCAGGTGTCGGGAACAAAAACCCCATCTGCTGCAAACCATCCTCCTCCATTGCCTCCATCATGGAGACTGCCATTTCACAATGAATGTGCACCGTGCCCTATCCAAGAGTAGGGGGATTTTTATTGAAAAGGAGGGCTACAGTACAAGAAAATACAAGTGACAATTAACAGGTCATACAAACAACAGCAGTAACAGAAAGAACAGAAATTACAAAAAAAAGAAGAGATCAAATATCCATTACCCAAGGTTAACATAGAAACATATAATTTGATGGAAAATAAGGACCACTTGGCCCACCTAGTCTGCCCATTTCCCTACCTAACGGACAAACTGCAGATCCTAGTTAACCAACAGCCTACTTCCTCATACCCCCCACTAGAATTGCCTTATGTCTGTCCCATGCATTCTTGCATTTCCCCACTGTTTTTGACTCTACGACCTCCTCAGGAAGGCTGTTCTATGTATCCACAACCCTCTCTGAGAAGAAATACTTCCTCACATTACCTCTGAGCCATCCCCCCTCTATCTTCAAATTGTGCCTCCTTGTTTTTGCGCATCTCTTTTTCTGAAAGATGCTACCTCTTGGACTTTGTCGATTCCCTTGAGGTATTTCAAAGTTTCTATCATGTCCCCCTTCTCCCTCCTTTCTTCTAGGTGATACATCTTTAGTTCCTTTAGTCTTTCTTCATATGTCTTCTGATGCAGACCTTGCATCATTTTGGTTGCCCTCCTCTGGACAGCCTCCACCCTGACTATGTCCTTGCGGAGATGGGGTCTCCAGAACTGTACACAGTACTCCAGATGTGGTCTCACCAACTGTCTGTACAGAGGGATAGCAACATCCTGTTTTCTACTAGTGATGCCTCTCTCTATGCATCTAGTATCCCCAGCCCTCCTTACTGCCTTCTCACATTGCTTGGCCCACCTTTAGGTCATCTGATATGACTACCCCTCGGTCCCTTTCCATTTTTGTTGTTGTCAGTATCTTACCCCCCATTGTGTACTCTTCCCCTGGGTTTTTGTTTCCCAGGTGCATTACTTTGCACTTCTTTGCATTGAATCTAAGCTGCCATACATTTGAACATTCCTCCAACCTTGCCATGTCCCTTTTCATCCTTTCCACCCCACCTTGCGTATCAACCCTGTTGCTGATCTTTGTGTCATCTGCAAAGAGACATACTTTCCCTTCCAGTCCCTGTGCAATGTCACTTATAAAGACATTAAAAAGGACCAGCCTCAGTACTGAACCCTGCAGTACCCCACCAGTAACTCTCCTTTCTTCACTATGGACTCCATTTGCTATTATCTGCTGTGTCCTGTTGTCCAACCAGTGTTTTACCCAGGCTACCACCCTGGGACCCACTCCTAGGCTGGCTAATTTGTTTATTAATCTTTTGTGTGGGACTGTGTCAAATGCCTTGCTAATGTCTAGGTAGGCCGTGTCCACAGCTCCTCCCTGGTGTCAGTGTGGCTCAGTTGGTAGCACATCTGCCTCTGGACCAGAAGGTCGTGGGTTATCATCCCACACTGGGATTGGACTTGCACCTAAAAATCGCTGGCATCCGAGTGCAGTACTGGGGGGTGCTGTACTGCTGGGGTGTGCCATCCTTCAGATGAGACGTTAAACAGAAGTCCCTTCTGCCCATCCTGGTGTTGTCTGGGTGGGTGTCCAGGTGGAAGTAAAAGAACCCAGAGCACTCTTCGCAAAGAGTAGGGAACATTCCCGGTGTCCTGGCCAACATTCCCCTTCCCATAAACCGGTTCATGCAATTATCCAGGCTATGTGTACGTGATGATGTGTGATATGGCCGCCACCACATATTCAGTCACTTCACTACCAGTCTAGCATTGCTTGTAAAGCACTTTGGGATACACTGTGTATGAAAAGCACTATATAAATGCTGATTCTTCTTCTTCTACTGCTTTGGTCACCCAGTCAAAGAAATACATTAGATTTGTCTGACATGATCTTCTTGCTGTGAATCCATGCTGCCTTGGGTCCTGTGCCCCACTGGCCTCTGGGTACTCAGCAATTCTTTTCTTCAGAAGTGATTCCCTTACTTTCCCTACCACTGAGGTCAAACTGACAGGTCTGTAGTTTCCTGCCTTTGTCTTGCTCCCACTTTTGTGAAGGGGAATCACATCCACCCTCCTCCAGTCCTCAGGTACCACACCATCCTGCCATGATTTATTAAAAAGGATAGTCAGTGGTGTTACTAGTTCTTCCCTTAGTTCTTTTAGAATTCTGGGCTGAATCCCATCAGGCACCATTGCTTTATCCACTTTCAGTTTTAAGAGTTCTTTCAGAACCCTTTCTTTTATTAAAGGACTAATATCAACCCCCTATCCAGAGTGTTTCTATTGACCTGATTAGATATTTCCCCCTACTTTTCCATTGTGAATACTAAGCAGAAGTATTTGTTCCGTATCCCTGCTTTTTCACTGTCACTCTCTGCCCAACCACCTTCCTCTTTGTTCAGCCTCAGTATCCCTGCCTTAGTCTTTCTTTGCTCCCTAATGTACCTATAAAAGGTTTTATCCCCCTTCTTAATGGAGTTGGCTATCTTTTCTGTGGTTTGGGCCTTTGCTATTCTGACTGGCTTACCCGCTTCCTTCTGCTTTAACTGGTACAGTTCTCTCTCCTGCTCCTTCTGTGTTTCCTTATACTTCCTAACTGCTATCTTTTTCTCCCTTACCTTCTCCATCACTTCTTTTGAGAACCATAGTGGTTTTTTATTACATTTTGATTTGTTTATTTGCTTCACACAAAGGCTTGTTGCGTCCATGATGGCGGTTTTGATGTTCCCCCATTGTTGCTCCACCCCACCTTCTTGCCTGTTTGCTAGTGCTTTTCTGAGGACCTCTCTCATTTGGACAAAATCAGCAGTCTTAAAGTCCAGTACCCTCACTTTTGTATGACTTGACTCTGCAACTGTGTTTATCGTGAACCACACTGTTTGGTGGTCACTTGTTCCCAGATGGCTACCCACTTCAAGATCACAGATCCTCTCTCCATCCCCATTTGAGAGTACCAGGTCTAAGATTGCTCTCTCCCGAGTGGGTTCCAAAACTAGCTGTCTGAGGCATGCCCCATGTAGGGCATTGAGAATGGCCCTGCTCTTGGATGTGGCTGCAGCAAAGGTGCTGCAGTCAACATCTGGCATATTCATGTCCCCATCAGCAATATCTCTCCTTTCTCTGCCATCCCAAGGATGCCTTCTATCATTTCCTTGTCCATTTCCTCCCCCTGAGATGGGGGTCTGTATACAACCTGTGTGGATTGTGGAGCCATTATCAGTCTCCAGGGTGACCCACAGTATCTCTTCTCCTCCCTGTTTACCCTTTGGTTCTATTGCTTTGATCCCTTCCCTTACATAGAGAGCTACTCTTCTTTCTCTTCTTCCCTCCCTCCCTGTCCCTCCTGTAGATTGTGTACCCTGGTCACAATTAACCCATAAATATCTCCCACCCACCATACCTTGATTCTTAAAGTCCATAGCTTGAATTCTATTCAAAGTTTTAAGAACATTGTTCAATAATTCATCATACAATACCCGTTTTTGTAGCAGAACCCATGAACATCGAGATGGCCAAATATAGTATCGAAGAATAGAAAAAACAAGCAATAAGGTATCCCCATGAAATTTGGACCATTACCCATCATGGACTCCATACATTAATGTATAATAACCCAAAGATGCAAACAGGGGTTCATTCCATTCAGCCGACAGGTATACCCAAAAATTCTGAACATAAGGAGAATCAAAAAAAAAGGTGTTTCTGAGTTTCTAAAATAGCAACTCAAAGTTCCCTGGAACAAAACCTATCGCTAAGCTGTTTATGCTTATGATTGCTACCCACAGGGAATCTATCATAATTACTCAGCCACACACTATCCCAAACAAAATCTGTCCATCGTCTATTAGAAAGGAATTTGAAGACCACAACCGTGGAGTCCTGTGGACATTCTGGAAAAATTGTGACTTTCGAAAAATCAGAACAAACAATATGAGAGTATAATTTTTTCCAATCCATACTCTCTAATTTGGAAATAGTGACCCCCCATTTCAAAAGGTTTTTAAAAGTTTCCAATCCATATCTTGGAAAGAAAGAAAGTTTGGACAATCGGTAAGGCTTATTTTCTCTCAAAATAGGCAACCCCTTGGAGAACCAAGCCCATACAAAAGGATGATAATTCTTCCGCCCGGGCTGTAAAAGAGGACTCAAGTTGTAGGGCACCAAAATACTAACATAAAAAGCAACAGGATGTACCATAGCTATACCACCGTCCCGTATACTTCTGTACGTGTATTCTCTCTTAATGTGGTTCAACATGCTCCCCGGAAAGACTCAAAAAAAGAAAACACTAAATAAAGCTGTATATAAAGAAACAGGGGGAGGAAATACATAACTGATATATAAAAATATGGTAACTAAGACTGATTTAATCAACAAAACCCTTTTGCATTTAGCAATCTGTTTCTCTTTCCATTTTGCCACCAAATGCTGAGACCTATCAAGTCCTATGGTCCAATTAACAGAAGACATATCAGCAGAACCAAACTCTACCTCAAGTATAGTAAGAGGAGTTTTATCAATTGCAATACCAGCAATACATCCCTTCTCCGGCACAGGGGTGTCCCCCAAAGGCACACCCCTGCTTTTAGCATAATTGATTATGGAACCAGAACAAAGACAAAACATCCCTCACAAATGGCCCTTCCCAAATATTAGAAAGACAGAGAACTAGGTCATGCGCATAGACCAAAATTTTCACAGGTGGAACAGCAGAATCAATACGTAATCCAACAATATGTGCGTGGTTAACTATTAATCGAATCAAAACATCAATTGAGAAGACATATAGAACAGCGCTTAGGGGACAACCCTGCCGCACACCACATTTAACCAATATGGGATTCCCAATCCAGCCATTAACATTAGGTAATAAAGATGCCGATTGATACCTAGTTTGAATCCAGCTCACAAATCCATCTGGAACACCATAAGCCATTAGAACAGAAAACAGAAACACATGCGAAACCTGATTGAATGCCTTCTCCTGATCCAGTTTCAGGACAAAACCTTCTATCTTACCATCTCATGCAATATTAAATATTTCTCTTACTACCAATAAATTGTCATATTGAGTCCTACCTGGAACAGAATAAGTTTGTTCTGGGCTAATCAAACCATCTGCAACACATGATAACCTATTAAGCAAAACCTTACTCAACACTTTAAAGTCTGTATTTAATAAACTAAGCATCCTCCAATTCTTTAAGTCCTCTTTAGGTCCCTTCTTATATAGTAGAAGTACTAAAGCCTGATTCATTTGGTCCGCCAATACAGAATTAATAAGCATATAATTAAGGACCCTTGTATAAACAGGAATCAGATCATCCTGAAATGACTGATAGAAACCAGCACCCAATCCATCAGTGCCAGGGGCAGAGTCTGGATTTAGGGATAAAATAGCAGTACGTACTTCATCAATTGAGATGTCAGCCAGCAAATGTTGTTTAAACAAATCATCAACCTGAGGCAAGTGCAAAGCATCAAAATCAATAGCTGTAATATCAAGACTAGGGTCCTCCTGAAAGAGAGAACCCAAGTAGCATTCCACCACATGTACCAGTTCCTCTTGGAAGTGACCATATCTCCCTTCTCAGTCACCAGCTGTGTAATAATCCTATGATTAATTCTATCACTACAATCCTGGAAAGGATCCAAAGAGCCTTTCTGTAATTTTAGGCCAAATTGTTGTTCATGCTCCAAAGATTTCACCCAGTCATATTGATAGTCAAACATCTTCTGTTTAACAACTCAGATTTGGGCACTATAATCTCGTTTTTCCATCTCACTTAAAGAAATTAATTTCTGTAACTGACTCTGTAGACTTAGATATGCAAAATATCGATCAGTGGCTAAACACCTAGACCGGGATTGAAAAAAAAATTTCCAATCAGATTTTGTATCCTCCCACTATGAAGCAAGATCATCATACATGTCAATGACTGAGAGTCGTGCCACCCATTCCCTTTTCCATGCTTTTCGGATCCTGTCCTCTACCAGCAGAGAATTATTAAGCCGCCATAGATTTTTTCTACTCCTAGGCACTAAACCCCAAGCAATTTGAACAGTAAGAGATTTATGGTCAGTAAATTCCCAAGTATGCAAGGTGGCCAAAAATACATGGAAAATAGCAGAAAGTAAAACAAAATCAATTCTAGTAGATAACGTCGATTTAAAATAGGTACTTCCTCCAGAGGAAAAAATACGTCTGTATGCATCAATCAATTTTGCAGTACGGATAATATTGAGGAGTTTATGAGAATCACAAAATAACTTTGAGGTTTTCAACCCTCTATCAGAGGAACTTAGTGCACAATTGAAATCACCAGCCCAAATAATCAAACAAGAAGTATAAAGAAAAGGCTGGACTTCCGACAGTAATACAACCCTTTGAGCCTTGGTTTGAGGGGCATACAAAGTAATCAAACGAAACCGTTCACCTTTAAAATTAATATCTAATAATAAGGCCCTGCCAGGACAAATAACAACCAGCTGAGAAACTTTTAATGCAGAATTAGTAAGCAATATCCCAACCCCATCACAGGTAGATTCTCCAAGAGACCAGAAGGTGGCACCCTTAGACCATAAGTTAGAAGCCAATGTAACATCAAGTGTAGATTTCAACCCAGTATCCTGAAGACAAATTATATCACTCTGCAACTGCTTCAGAAGGGTCAACGTAGTTACCATTTTCCTATGACTCTTTATGCTATTAACATTAAGTGTAGTAATGGTCAAGGACGCCACTGAAAAAAAAAAGGAGAAAAAAAGAAAAACAAATAAACATAAAAAAACAGAAATCAAGAAACTTTAACCACTCTTCTATGCCTAGACTATCGTAGGGTAGATTCAACAGTCTTAAGTCCACCCTCCTCCCCTTCTGAAGTAAAATCAGTAACAGATGAGGCTTTGGAGGAGTGGTCAGACTCATCACCGTCAGACTCATCCCTAGGGGTCCATAGTGCAAACTCATTACCAGATTTCCAGGAATCAGGGTTGTCCTGGCTAGTAGAGGACAAAGGGGAAGATTTAGCAGAAATAGTCTTCCCTGACCTATTACGTTTTTAGACAAAACCTTCTTAAATGTTTGCTGAGAATTGGGGGGGGGGCATATCAAATACACCAGGAGTCTCCTGGGCAGGAAGGGCAGAGGTGGACGGTATAGGAGAACCAGAAGGGACTTCCAAAGGCAAAGTGTCAGCAGACAAACCTTGCTCAATTGTACCAACCATAACACCCTCAGTCACCGATTTAGACACCAAAAGGGGATTCTGAAGAGTACTGGAATCAGTCTCTTTTGCGGTCACTGCATTCTTGGCCTGTAAATGTTGTGCTATATTAAGCAACCCCTCATGGGAAGGACAATCGTCCCTGTTATGGGACACCCAGGGACACTCAGCATACTCATGCCCAGTCTGTTTACATTGATTACATTTAAACAAGTTGAGGCAATCTGCAGCTTGAAGACCAAACTCAAAATGGTGAATACATTTAGACGTATCACATGCTGTGTTAAGATGTGTCCTGGACCCACATTTAAAGCAAGAGTTTGGCTGTCCAAAATAAAATAAACTGCCCTGTCCTTCCCCAAAAAGAAACTGTTGGGAAGGTGTACAGGGCCATTATTAGTGGAATATAACTTTGCCTTATTTTCCACCCTCCATTCCAAATATGTTCATTATCAAGAATAGGAACAAGCTTATCTAACACTTCACACCATTGCCTTAACCAAAATAAAATGTCTTCAATATTAACACCTTCATTTCGAAACATAACAGTGATCAATTTAAAAGCAGGTTTAGTCAAAGGGACAGCCGAAAATGGAACCCACAGAGGAGTATTTTTGACTTTTTGATAGTGTGCCCAAAACCTATCTATGTTAGAAACAGACTTAAAACTAATGTCATAATTAGAGTTTCCAATATGTATAAGAGCAAAATTCTCTGAGGAAACAAATTTCATAGACCCCTTTAGTAATTGCCTGGCAACATACAATCTGTCAGGTTGTTCCTCTAAACCCCCTTTATAAATCAAATGAACAGCATTCTTCCTGGAGGCCGGTTCTCCTTTAGAAGGAAACAGATCCACCAATTTAAACATGGGATTAAGCCAGACAGATTTTTTAGGGTCATTCAAAACATGTACAGATGGACTCATATCTAAATCATCCCCAGTAGACTTAGCAGGAGCTGTAGTGACAGCAGCAGTGAAATCCGCAACTTGCTGCCCTGTTGGACCAGTCCTATGCTCTGTACCATCAACAGCCTTCTGCAAAGGAGGGGCAGAGGATGATGTCTGTTGGGGGGGGTACTGAGGGCAACAAAAGATTGTATCAATGAACAGCTTCATCATTAGGGTCTGGAAGCCAGCTCCCATCAGTTTTCTGCAGCCAGCCAGCCTCCGATATAGCCCGTTCAGGAGAACAACTGGTGTGAGGAAGGGGGTTATCCAGAAGAAGATCCTCAACACTGTCCACACTTCTCAAAGGCAGAGAAGCCATAACCATAGGAGACTGTGGAGGTACCAAATCATGCCCTGGCCTGCCCGCATCTGGCAGAGCTACACTGACTGTAGCGGAGGCAAGCCCATGCACTTTAGGGGAATCACACACAACCAATTGGTTAGAAACTGTAAAGGAGTCACGAGAAAGCATACTTGGAGGATCGTCAGCAAGAAGTGTTAGGCCCACAGTCTCACAATGCTCACCACAATCAGACACCGCTGTAGTCCTGGAATCAGCTGCCACAGAGCATTCAGGAGTACAATGCACATCACCAAGGTGCAATGAAACCGAATGAGAGGTAGACAGGTCAGATGAGGAAGCAGATTGCATCGCAGCAATTTTGGAAACTAAGGCTGTTTTCTGATGCTTGCAATGCTCTTCCTCAGCCAGGATAAGTTTCAAAAATGTCTCTTTATTAGACAATGTATCAACATCACCTTGTAAGGAACCAGGTTCAAGTCCCTCAGCAGAGAGCTCAATAACATGCAGATCCTCCATGTCAGTATCAGAAAACTCCTCAGACATATCATGTAAAACCAGGTCCTCTTCAGAAGCAGCAGCTTCTCTAGTTACACAGACAGAGGGGGCTTGCTTCTCTGCCCCTTCAACATCCATCCCTTCTGAGGTCAGCTCAGAAGTGGCCATCTCGAACAGACAGCCAAAGGATCCCCCTCCTGGAGAGTAGGGAAATTTCCCTGGTGTCCTGGCCAAATTTTCCCCATTCACTAATAAATACCACCACCAGCTTAATGTGGTTCAATTTCACTTGGTTTCCAAATGTATCTCACTCCCTGAGAATGAGGCTAAAGAAAGGCAGAACCACCTGATCTTCCTTTCCCAGTCAACA
The DNA here is from genome assembly GCA_016271365.2 of Neoceratodus forsteri. Lineage (NCBI taxonomy): Eukaryota > Metazoa > Chordata > Ceratodontiformes > Ceratodontidae > Neoceratodus > Neoceratodus forsteri. The sequence continues at coordinate 51,973,743 of CM028137.1, forward strand.
AAAACTAAACAAATAAAAAATGAAATATCCTCTGTGTACTGTACCTGACATTGAGACCCCAATTCTCAGTCACAAGGGACTAGTGGTAAATCAGTTTACCATGCTCCACCACCAATAACTTCACTGTAATGCTCTGAGCTATGCTTAAGGGGGGGTCAAACATCCCTTTCACATCTGCCTACATAAAAGGATGTCAATGTGTAGAAGGGGGTGGGTTCACCATGCAAATAGCATACAGTGCCATTTATAAAGTACAGTGACTGCTTGTGTAGCAAACACAGCCCTTTTCCAGCAACCCCTGGCCTAGAACCTTTTTTCCTTTTTTATCTTTTTTTTCTTCTTTGTTCTTTTTTTATCTTTTTTGTCCATATAGGTTTTAACCTTTCCATGGCAGACTGGGCAGCTGTCTCAGCCTAGTTCCATTGACTGCAGCCATCCTGTGTTTCCTCTCATTCCAGGAAGCTTGTATCCCCCATGGATTGCCCCTGTGGCAGGGCTGGGATGGAGGGCCATCTTCTCCTACCCAAAACAGATGGTTCCACTATGCCAAGGTGACACATTTCTTGTCGACCGTTGGCACAGCGACAGCACAACAGCATCAATTCGTGTTGTGCTGTTGCTCAGGAACAAGTGTTTTCCAGTCAGAGTTAGTTCGGGGATGGGGGCAAACACCTCCCTGGCACCAGTGTCGGGTAGCAGAGACCATCACAGTGACTGCTGTCAATGTCGTTGTGATGGTCTTGACTGCAGAATCGATACTGCATGATCAGTATATGGGAACCGATAGCCCCCAGAGCCAGCAAGACCAGGTGGACATTTTGCATGAATGCAGAAGGATTCATTAAGCCCATCCTCCATTTTTTTTCCTTCTGATTTTTCCCACTGGGCTGCACAGACGTGCAATGAGCACAGTGTGTGCACTCAACCTCCATGGACATGCCCCTGTTTCTGTAAATGCACAACCCTCCCACTTACAGCATGCTCATTCACACTGCCATCAGGCTTCCCCTAGACTGCAGTTAAGCATTGAGATGCGGACACTGCCTTCTTTAAGGAAAGAGAGCGATCCTATGGATGCTCGACCCTCCCTCTCCTGGCTGGCCCCCAACCAACCCAAGTCCGTTTCTGAACCTGGGTCACCAGTGTGGGATGAGGTAAAGCACTCCTGGTGGCTCAGTCCTCAGCATCACTGGGCCTGCTTGGCCTAGAACCCTTTTAACTCAATCCCTTTGATGAGGCCATTTTGTATCAGGGTTAAACAATGGTATGTTTGGATTTCTCCCATTTTGTAGCCCATTAAATTAGAGCTGAGGTTGGGACCCACGAAATTAAGGAAATTGTTATTTTTCAATGGTATCAATAGTATTTCAATATATCAATATATCAAATCTATAGTAGAATGAGGTGAAAGGTAGAATCCCGCTGGTGGGATTCTTGCGTAATTTCAATTCTGCTTCCTAAATGCTTTTTGAAATGTTTTTAAATTCTAAAAAGCATTACTACATAAACCATGGAATGGCTTCTTGTGGATTATGAAAATCCAGGAATAATATTCCACAGATTGCTAAAAAGGAATCTAGGGGTTAGATAAACCACAGAGTATTAATTCATGAAAATACCCTGCTTTCTTTTTAAAATGTATACTTTATTGAGGCTTTGCAACACAAGTGTGAAGCTTGACAAGTTACATCCAAAACAAATCTCCCAGCCTGGCCAGAGCAGGTGCATTTAAAAATGCTTGTTGGATTACAGACTAGAAAACATAAACAGAGAATGTTTCACATTGATAGAGGGAAGCTTGTAATACTTGGATTAGTGCCCATATAGCTGCTTCTACACACCATTATAGTATGAACAATTGACCTGACAGCTGTTCAGGCACTAAGGCCCACAGACCACTCAAACATATAAGAACCTCAGATAAAAATAGAAAGTGTACCAGAAGTGGTGAATATTAAAACAAACAAAATAATTAACAGTATTCAATAACTGCTATAATATTAACTAGGTAACAAACTAACAAACTAAATACTGTTGTCTGGTCCCGTCTCAGCAAATGAGACCATGGTGGTGGAGGCGATGCCAGACATGGAGCACCATCCAATCTAAACCTGTGGTAATGTCAGTATGTATCCCACCTGAGCAACCCATTATTAAGGGATTTCAGGATTTGTTTCCCCTGCTCCCATTACATCGGTAGAGCTTTGTATGCTGAGAAAGGACTCCCACACTGTGTGGAACCAATGCTTTTTACCCACTGCTACGTATGTACTGTAAGTCACTCATATCCTGCGAGTTTATACATATCGTCTACCCACTCACCATGCTTGGGGATGAGCATCATCTGCCAGGGCCAGAGCAACAATCTTTTAGCCTCTGTTGTAGCAGCCATGAATCAAACCTGGAGGGGATTATATTTTGTTGAGAGATTTACAGTATTCCCCAAAAGAATTAATGAGTAATTGCATGAAATGATCGTAGCCAAAACTCTCTCTATTGAGGAGTGTATTTAGTGCCACCAATCCGCAGGCTTTGGTCAGTCTCACAGGAGATGGAGGAGATTGCCCTATGATGAATTGCAATGCCAGAATTCTGAAGTCTCTAACATGTTCATCCTGTGCAGGAGAGTCAGTGTACAATACCAGAAATGCATGGTTTTAAGTTGAATTAATCTGCCTACTGTATCCCTGCATGCACCATATGCATTAGCCCATGCACCTCCCCACTCTGCATGTGTAAGAGGGTGCCTTAAGAGCTTTTCCTGCCCAGTCTTAAGCTGAGCTGTACAGAGGATGTATTCCTTTAGGAGAGCCTTATATATTAAATCTAACCATGAGGGAATGATGCACAGGGACCTCCCCCCCAATCAAGGCCAAAGACAGTATTTCATTTCCCTCAAGCTAGTAGCTGTAGCTGGTTGCCTACATAGGCTGTCAAAAAGTGGGTGGTGAAGCTGTAAATATTTCCAGTGATGTGTAGCAGGAAGGGAGGCTTGTTGTTGTAGGTCAGATAAGCTCTTGAGATAGGGAAAGGTGGGAGAAAATAGATCTTCACCCAATATCCTACTATTTTTCCAGGTAGCCCAAACTAAGGGGAGGACCTCCTATCTGCAGGCAGGGGTTATGCCAAAGTAGCCAGAGGGAAGGGGGGACGTCCCATGCTTATACTGCATTCTTATACTGGGTGTTAGGAACAAAAATAGGCATAATTGCCAATATAAACCATTCCCGCGTCTCAAAGGGTCCACATCAATCCCTTTTTTGTATCACTTCATCTAATTTGTTCTTAAAGCTGTTCCACATACTACCTGTCCTTTGTATAACTGACTGATGTAACAAGTTGTTATGTGCTGTTTCAAGTTTTATCTGTAGCTTATGTCTCCTTAGACTATCAGGTTTATTTTGTACAACAATGCTCATTTCTTTACATAGATCCTTATCTTTCATCATTTTAAATAGAGTTAACAGGTTCCCTCTGGCTCTTCTCTGTTCTGACATGAAGAGTTTAAGTTAATGCAACCTAGTCTGATATTCACAGTTTTTAAGTGCAGGTATCATTTTAGATATTCTTTTTTGCACCCTCTCCAGCCTCTCCTTTTCACCCTTGCCGTAAGGCTCCATAGAAAAGATCCAAAGTCCATATATCGCCTAACATATGTTCTATATAATTTGAGTATACTGTACATTCCTTACTCCTATTTAAAAAGTTCCTTTTTATGTTACAAATTATGTAATTGGTTTTCTGAATGACTCTTGTTCTATGAGGTCTAAAGTTTAATTTTTTATCTATCAATATTCCACAGTCCCTTTCTATTTCTGCCTCATCTGTTTTAGTACCATTTAGTAATTGCCTTTTCCTATATGGAGCACCTTACACTTCTCCACACTGAAAGACATCCTGTTTGCTCTTGACCAGTTCTCTATCATTAATAAATCATTAATTATTTTTTGTATGTTGTCGTTGGTATCTACCGGTCCCCCTAGTTTAATGTCATCAGCAAATCTGACCACAGAATTAATAATACCCTCATGAAGATCACTTATAAAGACATTAAACAACGCCGACCCCAGCACCGATCCCTGTGGCACTCCACTCATGACAACCTCCTGTCAGAATACGTACCCTTAATCCTGACCCTCTGCATTCAATCATACAACCAATTGTGTATCCACCTAATAATTCCTTTATCTATTCCTATCTTTTCCATTTTTTTTAATAGAGAGTCATTTAGTACTTTATTGAAGGCCTTTTGAAAGTCTAAAAAAACAAATCCACTGGTATATTTTCATCATATCTTTTATAATGTGATTGTAGAAATACAATTAATTGGTAATACATGCATTATTCCTTTTAAAGCCATGTTGTGTTCTATCTTGATATCCAATATTTTTTTAAATTTTCCTCCAGTTTACTTTTAAGAAATACTTCAGCCACTTTCCCTAGAATTGATGTTAGACTCACTGGTCTATAATTTGATAGTTTAGACCTGTCCCTCTTTTTAAATATAGGAACTACAGTTGCTACTTTCCAATCCATAGGTACTAACCCGGTTCTGAATGATGTGTTATAGAATACAGCCAGGGGTTTTGAAATTAAGGGCCAGATATTCAAAACTTTGCCCCGGGGCTAAATTAGCACTGCCCAGTGGGCAAACTTAGCCTGGAGAACAAAGCAAGCTACAGTATATTGAAAAGGAAATAGCCCAGTGCTAATCCTGCTGAATATAGCAGTCTAAGGAAGCTGGGCAAACTGGTCTGGGAGTGCCAGGCAAAAATAGCCCAGGAATAAGACAGCACTGAATATAGCAACAGGGAAGTGCAAACTGCAACTGCAGCTCATTAGACTCTGAAGCAAGCCAGTGTTACACATTGTGTGTAACTGCAGAGAGATGTCTCACATCTACTGCAAACTTACCTCTCAACCCCCTGCCTCATAAATCAGGGACAAGGCTTAAAACAATCAGGGACAAAGGTTTAAAATCAGGGACGCATCATAAACATTGGTGATATACACTCAGGAAGCTGGTAGAATAAGTGGTTTAGTGTAACATGCATTTTCTAAGGAAGAACACATCTGTAACATTAATGCTTGACATTATATTATGCTTACAACCCCCACTGTTTGGTCATGGAAACACAATTTCTTGGAGGGACAGAGTAAACCTTTGAGGTAACATCAGGGACGTCCCTGAAAATCAGGGACAGTTGAGAGGTATGACTGCAAACAACAATGTAAGCCACACACTGCAGAACTGTGCTATGCTGAAGTGAGGTTTGCCCAGGGCTAACCTGATTGCACAGTGCTAACACATTAGCCCAGTGCAAACTGGTTAGCCGAGGGCAAACGGGAGCTATATTCAAAGCTTCCATGCAAATGAGCCTACTTAGGTAATCCATGGGCAAACGGGCACATTTGCATCTCATTATGTGCTGCTTAGCATACATTACCATGCAGTTTGCCCGGTGCTACTGCATGGTGCACACAGCTCCACCTTTTGGTCGGAATGGAAGTACAGGCTGGACTCTGCAGGCCAAGGCATGCCCACAGCATCCCCTGTTGGTTGGAATGGAAGGATAGGCTGGAAGCAGCAGGAACACAATTGGTGCATACAGACCTCCCAGCCCCATGCCTCCTGAATCAGGGACAGGACTTACAAGAACAGGGACAAAGACCCTACATCAGGGACACATCTCACAAAGTGGTACTATTCACCCAGAAAGATGATAGAATAATGGGATCCGTGTAAGACGTATTGTCTGAAGACTATACCATCTGTAACGTTAATGTGTGACATTATGTTATGCTGACAGCCTCCATTGTTCAGTCATACCAACACACATTACACGAGGGGCAGAGGACAAATATGAAGCAAATTCAGGGACATCCCTGAATATCAGGGACAGTTGGAGGTATGGATCCCCCCGATGAATCCCGACTACCTTTCCACATAATGCAAAATAATATTCCCTGGTAGTCTAGTGATCCCCCCACCACCCTGAGTGAATCTCGATCAGTAAAACATTTAGAAATCATTTGTCCCTTGTAGTCTAGTGGTCCCCCCACCCCCCTGTGCAAATCCAGATCAGTAAAACGTTCATACATCATTTGTCCCTGGTAGTCCAGTGGCCCCCACCTCCTGGGTGACTCCTGACCCGTAGAATGTACATAAAGCATTTTCCCTGGTAGTCTAGTGGCCCCTCCACCCCTCTGACCAGTCACAGCCCATAGAACCTACATAAATGTAGCTCTTCTTACCCCTCACCGTCTCAGTGGCTGCAGCCGTGGTGGTGAGAGGAGGGCTGAGCCAGTCGCTGGCTCTATTCATGGGGGATTGTATTGCTGAGCGGGGTGTCACTGCTGGGTGGGGGACCACTAGACTACCAGGGAGAAAAAATGTTATGTAGGTTTCACAGGTCGGGATTGGTGCAGAATGGGGCAGTCTACCAGGGAAAATGATTTACGCACATTTGACAGTTTGGGAGTGGTGCAGGGTGGGGGGGCTACTAGACTACCAGAGAATGCTTTATGTACATTTTACGGGTCGGGAGTCGTGGGGGTGGGGGGCCAGTAGACTACCAGGACAGTGCTTTCTGTACATTTTATGGGTCAGGATTCTCGCAGGGGGATGGGGGATCACTAGACCACCAGGTCATTCTTTGATATAGGGGTCTACTGGGGGTCAGGAATCATGAGGGGGAGGGCACTGCTGCAATACTGCCAGCCTTTTCTCAGTGGTATTTAGCACCGCTCTACAGGTCGTGCTAATGCCTGTAGCATGGCGCTAAACCTTTGAATATGCCATGCTGCTGGCATTCATGGGTGCTCTGATAATCCTGCCCCTGCATACTATTACCTATTAGTATCGGCACTACCACTCAGCGCTGGCACTAATAGGGCTTTTGAATATTGCAGCCTCATGCAAATCCAGCGCTATTCTAGCACTATGGTTTTGCGCTGGGCGAATTTTTGAATATCTGGTCCTAAGTCTCTAACTTCAGTTAATAGTCTTGGCTGAAGCATATCCAGTCCAGCTGATTTATGCTTTTTTAATTGTTTCAACAGGGCATTGATTTCTACTGCTGATATTTCTAAAGACAGGTTTGCATTGTCTACCTGACCTTCTGTACCCCTCCCTCCATCATTGTTCTTTTTCTCAAAGACAGAACAAAAATATTTATTGAAGGTCTCTGCTGATTCCTCAGGTTTCCTAGTTTCTATTCCATCTATAGTCAATGGTCCAATCTCATTTGTAGAATTTTTTAGGTTATTTATGTATGTGCAGAAGCTTTTACCATTATCTTTTACATTTAGAATTCTAAATTCCATTTTTTTGTCTTTCATAACTAATTTGTTTTGTTTAATTCTTTTTGTACGTTTTTGTAAGTGTTTATACTTTCATTAGTTCCTTCTTGCGTCATCCTATTGTATGCTTGTTTCTTTTTCTTGGCATCTTAATCACTTTATTTGTACACCATGGTGGTCTATTTCCTTTATTATTGTACATTTTCTTGTTGTGTACAGATTTATCCTCCAGCTGTTTTAGTTTAACTTTCAACAGCTTCCACATCTCTGCTACATTTGAATGTTTATACTGTTCTACCCAATTCCATTCTGTTAGTTCCTTCCTTATACTATTGAAATTTGCTTTATTATAATGTTTTGTTATTGTCAATCCCATTTTGAATATATTTTTTTTTATTATACAGTATATTTTATCATGTTATGATCGCTACTGCATAATTTGTCTCATATTTATTTGGTCAATCAATTCTTTCCTATTTGTTATTATAAGATCTAACAAGGTATTGCCTCTTTTTGGATTTTGTATCATCTGATTCAAACCACCCATTTGTAATGTTTCTATAAATTTCCTATCCACGCATTATTTGTTTAATGACTGACCCAATCAATGTAAGGAAGATTAAAATCACCAGTAATTATCATAACCCCCTCTGCTGCCATATTTTCAATATTTCTATTAATTATACTATTTACTTCATCAACACTGTTCAGAGGTCTATAATAAACTCCCAACAAAAGTTTATTTTCATCTTTCATATTCATGGAAACCCACAGTGATTCAATTTGTTCCCCTAAGCTATCTAGTTGGACTTTGGATCTTTCAATTGTGTTTTTAATATATACTGCTACTCCTCCTTTTTTTACCTGTCTGTCCTTATAATATAAAGCATAATCTTCAATATTCCTAGTCCAAGATACTCCCCGGTCCCCCCAGGTTTCGGTGACAAAGCATACATCTGTATCCTCTGTCCACATTAGTACCTCTCATTCTAATGTTTTGCTTATGTTTAATCTTCTCGCATTTAGAGAGAGTGTCTTGATTTCTTTCTTACTTGTCCAGACATTGTTTAACCTATTAACTGAGGAAGATCTGTTATTATGGTTCATTAACCTCCCTCTCCCCTTCAATGATAGTTTAAACATTTGTCGACCACTTGTTTGATATTCAACCCCAATTTCCTACTTCCCTGCTTACTTAAATGTAAACCATCCTGACAAAAGTATTGATATTGCTCTATAAAATCTTCTCAATTGGTGATACACCCAATATTTTCTTGTAATGTCCAAAGTCTCAACCAATTATTCAGATATTTTATTTTATCTGTGTTATATCTATTTTTTCTAGGTACAGGTAGAATTTCTGAAAACAAAAGTTTGCAATTTGACTTTTGAACCTCCCTCCAAATATTCTGAAATTCCTGTGTAATCTCTGTTAACCCCTGTTCCCTAATATTGTTTTCTCCAGAATGGGATTATTGTTTCTGTTCCGTCTTTCTTAGTGACAGTGCCTGATGGTGGAGAGCTTTAAATTTGTGTTAAAAACTCATTTATTCATCTTGGCATTCCCTGATTTTATTTGACCTGCTGCAGCTGTTTTTATATGAGTAGTTGTTTTTATGAATTTTACGGCTATGTACTAATGCTATGGTTTTGGAATAGCACTATTTTACAAATAAACGATGATTGATGATTGATTGATTATACTAGGCAATAAGCCATGTATCGCCTTCATTTTTGCTCCAGAATTATAACAGGTAGTAACATTCTGCTTGTTACCCACTGAAATGTATCTATTAGTATACTTAAGAATTGAGTCTCCTATTACATACACCTATTTTTCACCCTGTGCAACATTTGCATTATCAATGGCACCATTTGCCTCTGCTCCCTCCCTTTGTTTGTCTAGTGGGGCTGAACCTTTCATACTGTCCTCATTTGTTTCAGCATGTCCATTCATTGATAACAATAGTGTAGGAACTTCTGTCCTTCCTATCCCACTATCTATCTGTGCCTCTTTATTAGTAAAGTTGGTCATTTTATGTTCATTACCCTTGTTTACCTCCTCCATGCTATCTCCCTTTTCTGGGATAGTATTTACCTGCTTCTCTATTGGCTCATTATGTTTGATTAAGGTTCCTGATGAAATATTTTCCTCCTCTAATAACAGCAAAGGTTCAGAGCTATTATGTATTTCAAGGTTTAACCCCATAGCTCTCCTTCCCTTTTTTATCTTTCTAGTTTCAGTGGTCCAATTTCCATCACTTCCACTCTCCCTGGCCTTTTTCTAGGTTTCTTTCTTTTTTGTTATTGTTTCTGGTTTAATGTTGACAAATCCATCAGTTATGCATTTCATTGTTTACTGTTGGGTTAAAGTTCCTGGTGAACTAGTGTCCTCCTCAAATGGCAGCAAGGTTTCAGATCTAGTCTGTGTTTCTAAATTTAGCCCCATGATTCTGCTTTCTTTCTTTGTCTTTCTAGTTTCAATGGTCATTTTAATTTTTTCTATGTTTGCATTAGTAGGTTTATCAGTCCCTTCAATCAATTTTTGCTGCTGTAATGAAAGTAACTTCAGCTCCAACATCATTAATTGATTTCTCAAATCCTTAATCCCAGTATGCTCTTATTCAGACTCCAGGCATGGAAAGCATAAGTCTGAGTGGGGGCACAGTGCACATTTTTTGCTGACTCCCATTATACAAGTTCTGGGGGTGTCTCTCTCCCTATAGTACTCTCTATGCTCACTCAACTATCTACTGCTTGGACCCATTTGGCATAAAACCACATCCATATTTGACAGAGCCCAGATGCTAGATAGAATCTTTTGAACCATGGTGCTTGAACCCCCTGCCCAGTCCACGGTGTGATGAGGCATAAGGCAGATAAACAAGCTTTATTCCCCTCCAAAAGAAAATTATTTACAACAACTGAAACTAGTTTCCAGACACTGTCAGGTATCTTTAAGGGTAGATACCAAATTAGATACATTACCTTAGGGAGTACCATCATTTGTAATGTGTGTACTTTTCCCCACAACGAGAGGCAGAGGTGCTTCCACCTAGTAACATAATTTTTGAAGTTTTTAAGCAAAGATTCAAATTACCTGAGGGCCAATCTGTCCACATAGGGGAAATTAACAACCTAAGGTATTTGATAGGATGAGACACCCAATGTAACCCAGTCCCTACTAGCATAGGATCAGTGCATTTGAGAAATATTCTACTTTCAAAATTTCAGAATGCCGCTACCAGTGGAAACTTACAAAATTAGGTGAAATTTTCTGAAATTCCCTGGAATTCCATTCTGCCAGAATTTTGATTTAAAATTTCAACCAGCCCTAATAAAACTATATTGCATGGGATAGGTGCATGGGCATAATAGGTGGAGGATTGGCCAGTGTATTTCCTGTACCTGCAAAACTAAGAATATGGAGAACAGTCTGTTCCAGCAGCAGTTTATAACAGACAACAAAGGTCGGAAACATTGCTCACTCACCAAGTTGTATATATTTCTGATCAATTCATTTATTTATTTGACTCTTCAGATCACTATACCTTTGAGCTTGATGTTCTTTTACAAATGGTCCACATCAGGTGCAAGCAACATACAGTACACATCATGGTTACTAGTACAGGAGAGAATTACAAATTAAACAAAACATTTCTGATGGTAGCTAACAGCCTTGTATTGAGAGCCTTTTTATCGATACAGCATGTTCATATTGGATGTCATTTCATTTCATTTATTGATCAACAATTTATGTAATTTCATTTTTTTACAGTATTCACAATTCTTAAAACAAAAAAAGAAAAAACACAAAAGACATATAATAATATAACAATGTAAATATACATTTTTAATTTCTTACTAAAGTACTTATGTGCTTATATTGCAGTTGGGTCTAGAGGCTACTTTTTTTTTAAATTGTCTTTTCAATAATGTGCATCTTTTTATTATTTTACAGAATGCAATTACCTTCTCCAATATGTCTGCTGAACTCGATCTTAGTATATATGAAGCCATTTGTTTTGGCTCTGTTTCTAATGTAGCCATGATTTCACCCAATACCCTATCTCTGTCTTTTTTGTAAAGTGGGCTTACTAATAGTAAATGTACTATATCGTCTTCCCCCATCTGACATCAACAGTTGATCCCCCAAGCCAGGCCATGAGTTGTCCTTAATCTTTGACTATCATAATACTCAAATCTATATTTCATGAGTATCTTCCTTCTTCCTGAGTTTTTTTATAACATTCAAATATCTTTCCAATCCAAATTTCCTTTTATTGGTTGCAAGCCATTTACTAATTTTATAATTTTTAATTAGTCCCATATCTCTTTGCATATATATGTCTTTTATCCTTTCTTTTATTATACTGTATACTCCTTCCTGCAGTTTTATATTTAAATCTGCAATACAGTGCAATAAACCAAGAGGTTTTATAATACTCTCAGCTGTTTGCATGCATGGGAATGTTTCAAATTGCTTTGCACAGATTATTGCCTCCTCTGTACATTTACATGGGAGTCTGGTCTCCTCCATTTTATACGCCTTCAGTCAGTGTTGTATCATTCTTACTTCTATGTTATATTGGATTGGTAAATGATCAATTTCCATCCTCACAAGGGCAGTTGGTGCACTTTTTTAAAGTCCCAAAATGTTTTTATAATATGTATTTATCAGATATTCTGAAGCCTCTCTTAATTTCCAGCCCCAAATCTCAGCTCCATATTAGAACTGATTCCTTATTTTTGTATTTATTATCTTAATACATCCTTTTATTGATCTTTCCCCTATTTTATTTACAAAACCCCTCACTGCAGCTGAGAACTTTGTAACCTTTGTCTCTACTTCTTTCTTCTGTTTGCCCCATTTTAATTTACTATTAAACTGTATTCCCAAGTAACAATCATTTGTTACTGTCTCAGTTTGTTTATTATTAATTTTTATGTTATAATTTCCTAACATTTTAAGTTTTGTCTTATCTTAATTTATTTCTAGACCCATGCTTTCCATTTCTTTTTTTAACAAAATAAAGCTTATTTTTATTCCCAGGAAGCTAGTTGATATGAGCATGATATTGTCTGCATATACGAGATACAGACAACTCCTTAATCCCACCCTCTGCATATGGAAATCTGTATTGCAGTTTCTTAAGTATCTGGCTTATAAATAAATTGAATAATATTGGGGATAGTATGCATCCTTGTTTCACGCCTCTGTGACAAATTTGTTACTTCAATTACCAACCTCACTATATCTTACACTAGCCATGTTGTTCTGATATAGTGTCATTATGATGTTGATCAATGCTTCCTCTAATCTAAAGGTTTTTAATACTTTCTATAGTTTGTTCCTGTTTACCTTGTCGAAAGCCAATTTAAGATCAACAAATATACAGAATTTTTTCTGTTTTTTAATCTTGTTATATCTGTGCAATATGTGTGCTAGTGTGAAACACTGGTCTGTTGTAGAGTGTGCTATCATGAAGCCAGCCTGTGCTTCATCAATAATTTTGTTTTCTTTAACTCATTTCATAATCCTATTGTTTATAATCCTTGTGAAAATCTTTTGCATGTTATCTAGCAAGCTTAATGGCCAATAGCAACTGGAATTGCTTTTGTCTCCCTTCTTATATAATGGTATTATTATATTTTCTTGCCATGATGTAGGGATTTTTCCTGTTTTAACAATGTATTTACATGTTTTTAATAAATACTGTGACCACATCTCTGTTCTTTTTTTTAAATACTTCCATCATTACCCCATCAGGGCCTAGTGCTATCTTGTTTGGGAATGCATTCATGGCTTCTTCTGTTTCCTCTCATGTAATTGTATCTTTCATTTCCTCCAGATACTTCTGTCAATATGATTTTTCTGTGTTATTTTCCATAGTAAGATTTTATAATATTGCACCCATGTCTCTGGTTCTCTATAATTCTTTACTTCTTCCATGTAATTGTCTATACCTTTTAACACCATTCTCCAAAATTAGATGTTATCTTTTTCTATTACAATTTTTTCTAATTCTCTCCAAGTAGTATCTTTATACTTTGTTCTCTTCTCTTTAATTATGTTATTATATTCTTTCCTTAGGTAGTTAAGCTTCTTTCTATTATTCTTATTGGGATTCTGCTTTGTTACCCTTAAATGTTTATTAAATGTTCTTTTTATAGTTTGACATTCATTATCAAACCAGCAAGAATCTTTTCTTATTTTAAATGTTTTTTCATTTATTATATTAACTATTCTAGTTAATATAGTTTCCATTTTTATAAAATGAGTGTCTTCAGCTTCGCTCTATATACTTTCCAAGATGTCTGTTATAATCTCATATATTTCTAGATTTTCTACGAAATCTCTTGTATTAATTGTATCCCATTGTATACAGTTTTGTTTTTCTACTAATCTTGTCCATCACGTTTTGTGTTATATCTTTGTCTGAATTTTTTGTTTTGTCTATCTTAATTCTCACTTCTACTGGGGCATGGACACTCTACTTTTGTTCCTATTTTAATGTTCTTGCATTCTGAAATTATATTGTATGAAACCCATACAAGGTACATTATTGATGCTCTGTTATGACCTATATATGTGTAGTTTCCCTTATGATCATCTGGTAATCTTCCATTTAACAGGAGACAATTCCAATCAGTCATAATTTTGTATAAATTACTTCCTCTCACATTAGATTTATTGTCCATAGATTTCCTATGATATTTCATATTTTTATTATCATTTATTACTTCAGCTATTTCTTCCGGGGTTGGGGGTTAAATGTTGTCCTACCCTTGCATTGAAATCTCCTATTATTATTACTTTACATTGATGATTTGTTTCGATCTCTTCCTCTGTAAATTGTCTGATTCCCTTTAGTAGGTTCTCTTCTTTTTGTTTCTTTGCTTTTGGTGGAAGGTACACATTTAGAAGTGCAATCTCATTATTCCTTTCCCATATTCTTATTCCTAATATGTTCTCATCTTCTATTTTTATATCTTGAGTTATCACTCCTCTTTTGTATTTAGGCAGTGCTATTATTCCTCCAGAATTTCTTCAAAAATGTTTTATTTTACTTGCCGCCTTATGATACAATGTGTATCCATTAAGATTTATGCTTTCTTTTAGCCAAGTCTCCTGGAGACATATCAGGTTAAACTTATTTATGTATTCTATAAATTCTGGGTCACATAATTGATTTCCTAAGCCTGAGATATTCCAAGATACTATACTGTTTTTGTTATTGTTGTTACCTGCTCCCTGAATTTCTGCTTCCTCCCCCTCAGAAACCATGCCTTTATGTTTTTTTTTTTTTGCTTTATTTTGTCAGTTGTCTTCCAGGTTTGCTAATGGAGTGAATCTATTAGTTGACTGTATCCTGTCCATCCAAGTTCCAAGATTTTCCATTTTTGTCATTTCCTTGTTGTTCAATGGGGATATCCTCTATTATACAATCCTATTTTACGATCTATTATACAATACTATTTATGAACAATCCAGATGGCTCCAACTCTCCAACCATATAAAGTATCTCACATGTGCTATGGTGGAAAAATCCTCCTTGGACTCACACCCCTCGGTGTTACTGCCTTGTTACATCAAAACACCAACCGACAGAACACCAGGAGCTCGACAACTCAGATTCTACAAGTTCCTCACTGTTGAACTATGCAGGGTCAATGATCCTTCATCTATAGTGCTCCTCTATGGATGAATGATCTCACCCACACCATCACTTCCGCCTCAACACTAAATCTGTTCAAAACCAGGCTCCAGACCCATCTCATTGCCTCTAGCTCCTGTGGCTGCCTCTCCTAGATGATGACCTACACAGCTTTAATCCTAACTTATAGAGGGGTTCATTGGTGAAAAGTGGGGTTTAAACTTGTGAAGGGGGAGAGATGGGAGAAAAGGCTGTTGATGGGGATCCGATAAAGGAGGGACTCTGTCTTCACCCCCCTGGGGAGCTGGAGGAATGTGGAAAAAGGCTGACTGGTAAAGTGTAGACTGGGGAAAACAGAATCCCCATGGGAACATGAGCAGGGGAAATGGAAGTATAGGGAAAGGGTGGAAGGTAGTTCTGCTAAATGCCAGGAGCTTGGGCAATAAAATGCCTGAGCTCCAGGTGATGGTAACTGAGGGAGCGGTGGATGTGGCAGTGGTCACTGAGACCTAGGCCACAGCACGACATGACTGGGACCTGAACCTGGAGGGTTACACTATGTTCAAGAAGGACAGGGGGAGAGAAGGGGAGGAGGGGTAGCAATAATAGTCAAAAACTACATTGGCATGGGGGAGTAGAGGAGGCAGAGGGAACCGTGGAGGCAATTTGGGTCAGCTTGATAACAAGGGGGGGAAGACAGTAAAAATAGGAGTGGTGTATAGACCCCCTGCGCTGGTGGAGGAGCTGGAGGAGAGTCAGGTGGCAGATGTTGGGAGACACTGCAGATTGGGCAGGGGAGGGGTGGCAGTGTTGGGGGACTTAAACATGCCAGGAACAGACTGGGAGACTATGACATCCTCAGTGGCCAGGGAACAGAGGTTGTTGGATGTCTTTCAATACGTGTTCCTAACTCAGCAGGTAGGGGAACCAACCAGGGAGGTGCAGGTACTGGATGTGGTCCTTGTAGACAGTGACCAAATTGGGGGCCTGGAGGTAAGGGACCCATTGGCGGGTAGTGACCATGCCATGGTCTGGTTCTGCCTGGACCTAGGAGGGGTAGAAGGCTGCACAAAGATGGAGGTAACTGACTTCAGGGGGGTGGATTTTAAGGAAATGGGAAGGATCCTTAAGGAGCATTTGGATGTGATTGGGTCAGACATGGATGCTGACAGTAGGTGGGAAATAATCAGGAGAGGGGTGCAGGATGCTACCAGCACCTGTGCCAGGGTAAGACGAAAATGCGGTAGGGCCCGAAAGCCCTGCTGGTGGACCAGGGCAGTCCAGGAGTTGGTGCAGGGAAAGAAGGCAGCCTATAGGCAATTCAAGTGCTCAAGGAGTGAAAGGGATCGAGGAGAGAATGAACTGATGGCTAGAAGGGCCACTCGGGTGGTGAGGGTGGCTAAGACAAGGAAGGAGCAGAACCTGGCCAGGGAAATTAAGAGAGAGTACAAGGGGTTCTTTAGATAATTGGGGAAAAATGAAGGGTGAAGGGGCAGACTAGCAGGATTAAAACAGGGGAGAGATGGGCACAAGACCCAGGGGAGCAGGCTGAGGTACTAAATGAATACTTCACCTCAGTTTTCACCAAGGAAAATGGGGATGCTGCATCATACATGGAAGGAGACAGTGATACTGAGGAGAGGAGACCCTTACTGATCGGCGGGTCTGGGGAGAGGGGGAGGCATCACTGGCAGGAGGGGGGAAGGCTAAGCAGGGAGAAGAGGTAGTGGAGGTGGAAATTGCAGCAGAGAGAGTGAGGGAAGCCCTCAGGTCCCTTAAGATAAAGAAATCACCGGGGCCAGATAAATTACATCCCAGAGTGCTGAAGGAACTTGCAGATGTCCTGGTGAAACCCCTGGTGGAGCTTTTCACCATCTCTCTGAGGACAGGGTGGGTGTCCCAGGACTGGAAGGTGGCGCATATAGTGCCTATCCACAAGGGGGGATCAAGGGAGGTGGCAGGAAACTACAGGCCTGTCAGCCTGACATCAGTGGTGGGCAAGGTGATGGAGGGCATTGTCAAGGAGAGGCTGGGGCAGACCTGGAAAAGTCAGGGTGCCTGGATGATAGAGAGCATGGATTCATCCCAGGGAAATCATGTGAGACAAATCTTCTTGTAGAGTTCTATGACTGGGTGATGAGTGCCTTGGACCTGGGTAGACCAGTGGACATCCTCTTTCTGGACTTCAGCAAGGCATTTGACTCTGTTCCTCACATGGGCCTGTTGGATAAGCTGGGAGAAATGGGGGTGGGGAACCAGATGATCAGATGGATAGACAATTGGCTACAGGACCTGACCCACAGGGTCATAGTTGGTGGGATAGTCTCATCCCCAAGAAGGTTCATTAGTGGGGTTCCACAGGGATCAGTCCTTGGGCCCCTCCTGTTCAAAGCCTATGTCTCTGACATAAGGACAGGTATCAGGAGTGAGATGAGTCTCTTTGTGGATGACTCAAAACTGGGGGCAGTGGTGGATGGGGAGGAGGGGAGGGTGGCCCTACAGGGGGACCTAGAGGCTCTGAACGTGTTCTAGAAAGTGGAAGCTGATGTTCAATGCAGGAAATGCAAGGCACTGCACCTGGGGCCAGAAACCTGGGCCAAGTGTACACCCTAGGGGGAATGCTACAAGTCTCGATGGCTGAGAGGGACCTGGGGTGGTGGTGGATGTCAAGATGAACAACTCAGAGACTTGTAGGAGGGCAGCAGCCAAGGCCAACAGGATGCTGGGATGCATTGCTAGGGGATCACTCCAGAAGGAGAGAAGTGATACTTCCTCTGTATAACTGCTTGGTGAGGCCACACCTTGAGTATGCATGCAGTTTTGGAGGCCACACTTAAAGAGGACATTAAACTCCTGAAGAGGGTCCAGAGGAGGCAACCAAAATGATTTAGGCTTGGGGACAGGACCTATGGGGAGAGGCTCGAAGAGCTAAATATGTACACATTGGAAGAGAGAAGGGACCGGGGGGACATGATAGAGGTTTTCAAGTACATGAAGTGGGTAAATAGGGGAGGAGAAGTCAGGGTGCTTCGAAGGAAGGAGGAGGGGGCAACTAGAGGGCATGGGTGGAAGCTGGAGGGGGAAGATTCAGTGGAGAAAGAAGGAGGTGCTACTTCACTGAGAGGGTGGTGGAGCCATGGAATTCACTGCCCGGGGGGCTGGTGGAGGCAGAGACGGTGGAGGGGTTCAAGAGGGGGTGGGACAGGTACAGGGGAAGGGTTCTGGTAGCAAAATTGAGTGCAGCGAGAATATCCGGAACTGGGAAGGGAAAAGCCAGAGAAGGCGAGGGGGGCAGCAAGGTCAGCTCCCAGGGTGGGGGCTGACCAAATGAGCAGACACAAAACACCGTTAGGCCTATTTTGCTGGCATTTTAGTATGCTAGTATGTTAACCCCAGGCCCCCCAGACCCCCTCCCCCAGCTCCTGAGGCACCACTTCAAATCTTAGGTCTTCATACCACCTCATTAGTCTCTCCTTGCCCCATTACAGCACTCATACCTCCCCACCCTGCCCCCTTTTTCTCTTCTATCACTCCTTCCCATTTATTTTTTAACAAATGCCTCTGGCTGCATCTCCATCCTCCCCCTCTCATCTCATCCCTGTTTCTCTGCCACCCCCAGGTGCCTGACCCTACCCATTCCTTGTGGGCATATGCATCCTAGCTGTGTTCACTATCTTACTATAGCTGCCTCTGTTAACTACCTACACTTCTCCTCCTCTTCACCTTAATCTTCCTATAATTGGCCCCTTTCAATTGCACTGTTGTACATGAATTGTTTACTGTTATTTCACTGTTGCTTCCTTGTTGTTTGTTATTTCTGACATGGAACCTTTGTAAAAGAGCCTTGGCTCAAAGGTACTTGTAATCCTAGAATAAATAAATAAAGAAATAAATAAAAATTACAGTATGTATTCCGAATAAATCCAATGTTTTCATTTAACTTAATATCTCTGAATATACTTGTTTGTTGTTAACCCATAATATTGTCCATCCTGCACCCATCTTATGACTTTATCCAGGGCTCTATTTAGATCTTTAATTTTTAGTATGTTTTGTAATAAGTCTTCAACCTTTCTTTTCAGATTTTGCCTCATTTCATTTGGAAAATGTTCCAATCCAAATATGGATATTGTGTCATTTCTTCTTGCGTTGGTTAACTTATTTACTGAGTTATAATATTCTTTAATTGTCATATCCAGGCTGGTAACTTTACCAACTTTGATTCCCATACTACCTATTTTATCTGCCACATTTTCTATGGCTGTTAATACAGAGTATTGATCTGAGACCAAGAATACTAGCTCTAAATTGTCTATTGGTGTACACACACTAATATATTGTGTTAGATATAGGTTTCCTACTATTACTGCAATTAGAGTTTTCATTAATATGCTACAGAGTTTTCCCCCATCTTCATTTGGTAGAATACTTACTTTGTGTAGGGGCAGTACATAATCAGACCCCTTACTCGTTTTCAGAAATTCCTGAAATCTATCTTGGTTCTTTCCTTTAATATTTGTGTTATTTTCCTCAATATCAATTTTTAATTTATCAATTCCCTTCATTCTTCCCCCGTTATTTTGTAACCTTTTTCTTGCTCCTCTTTATCCACTTTTTCTTTATTTTATTTTTATTTATTTAAGTTTCGGTATGAAACACCTTTGAGTACAGGAATCTTTAACAAAGGCTCCACGTCCAGTGTACAGTATTACAGAAAATATAAAGAACAAGTAAACAGTGCGAGAATACAATAATGAAAAACAAATTATTTTACAGTAGTGCAAAAAACACATAACAGTGATGAATATTTGCAATATTAATGCAGTTACACACAACGTAAATCAAGTAGCAGTCAAAGCTGACATTGTCATCGGGGCAAACAGAGCATACAGTAACATGAATAGAAGTATAACAGGAATGAAATTTGCACAATAAATGCAATTGCACATATTGCAAATCATGTGGCAGTCAAAGTTGCCATTGTCATCAGGGGCAAACAGGGCTGGAGATGGAGGGAATAGGAGACACAGGGAAAATTAAGTGCAGTCACAGGAACTACTAGCAATGAGGTGCTCCTGCAGCTTTGCTTTAAAGGGTCCCAGTTTAGGTTCAGCCATTCATTTATTTATTTTTAAATCTTTGAAAACCAGGCAAGGCCCACTGGGCACTAAACCCTTTTACTGGAGTGACCTGAGAACACTGGTGAGGTTAAGTGACTTGCTCAGAGTCACACAGTATGAAAGTGGAGGTCGTGCAGTGTTAAGTAATTTTCCTTAATTCCCCCTCTATCTCTGCTTCAGTACTCTCCTCTACCTTTTTTCCTTTTCTTTTTTTATACTTTTTCCCTCCCCCCCCTTTTTATCATTGTTTTTGTTCCATGATTACATCTGTTTCTTCTTCCAAACCTATACTCTGTGGGTTTAAATTTCATTCAGTTTTCCCTTTTTCATTTTCCTCTTTTTTTCCCTTTGAAGTGTTTTTATTTTGTTTGTTCTGATTTATTTTCATCTCTTTCTTTTTGTATTCTTTCTGTCTTCTCTCATTTTTAGCTCTCCCCTTTTTCCCACAAAATTAGATGTCTTGCTTTTAGCATCTCCACTATACTGTCTTTCCTGTTGTCTTCCCTTGGTAACATTATCAATTCAGATTCCGTCTCTGATTCTATGGTGATTTCTTTGTCTTCTGTATTTTCTACATTTATTTCTATTCTTTGTATTTCATTGTCTGTTATAATGCTTTCTTCATCACACATCATTATCATATCATCTCTCTGTCTTTTTTGATTGTCCTCTTCCTCTCACTTTCTATTTTCAGTTCCTTTATTCTTGCAATTTAAACCCCATTCATCTATTTCTTTATTTTGTCTTTCCCTTTCTTCTTTTTCTTTTTCTCTGGCGTTCTCCAACAATATTCTGTACTAAAGGCAAACACCTTTAATAAATGATCATTCTTGTTTTATTATTGTACTTTGTTGAAATATCATTTTGTTAGCATGATATGGGTCTCTCATGGCTCTAGCCATACCTTTTGTAACCTTTTCATATGAAATTTCATCCTCAGATTTTTCTGGGCTCATTGTTTGACTGTATTAAGATTCTTCCAGTTCTATCAAAACGTTAAAATCATTGACATTATCTTCCCTATGTTCCTCTTGTTGTAAATTATCCATTACTTCCTCTTGTTGTGGGTTCTCCATTGCATTCTTATTCTTGTATTTTAATGTGCTCATTTCACCTAGCATTGTCCTAGTCCTATCTTTGTTTATGTTTATTGAACCTTATAGTGCTTTTCTCATGTTACCCACCATTTTGCTTAATGACTTTAAATTAACTAGAACCCCTATGAAATCGATATTACTATTTCTATCCTCAAGCTTTTGTACAGTTACGTTTCCTGAGTTTCTTAGGTTTCCCTGTTCTTCTTCCATCTTGCTTTTTTTCTCTTCAATCTTCTGTATCTTTTCTCCTTGTTTTATCTGGGTTTTGTTTTCTAGAAACTGTCTACTATCTACATTTCTGCAGTCCTTAGGTGTTGAGGCTGAGATTAAAGCTGGGAGTTTTACATTTTTAGCTTTAACTGGATTTTTTCACTTTCACTTAATTGTTTTTGTTTATTTTTGGGGTATTTTCATTTTGTACTACTTACTGCCACTGTGTTTCTGGAATTTGCTCACTCTGTATTACTTCTGTGGTTTCATTCCCTACTTTACCACTGCGTATCTTGACTGGCATTTTTACTTTTTTACTCAGTATTTGCTCAATATTTAACCTGAGTATTTTTGGCTGGTGGAACAACTGTAGCTAGCCAGATTTCCTCGTTCCAGTGATTTCCCAATATTCTTCCTAAGATCAAGTTCAAAGACAAAGGCAGCACAGATTGTTTTTCCCTAATTCAGTATTCAACTCTACTTCTGATGTATACCCAGAGGTGGAACAAAAGAAAAAAGTTATTTGCATAAAACAGAAAATAGAGCATCAATAACAATCAGCCAATTGCTTTAAACTTGTCTTCAGGCACCTTAGATATTGTCATCTCCTATTATGGTAGTTATTTTTTTCACTTTATATGTATTTGCTATCCAAATTATCCAGTTGTATCCATTGTACAGACTAAATATACAGATATAAAGTGCCCTGTGCAAAATATTAAGTAGCAGCCATACAGTATATTTACCAATATATGTTCAATCAGGTTAATCAAAGTGCAATCTGCAAAGTACCAGGTGCTAGATACTTAAGTACTTAGTACAATGCAAGTCACTCTGACTGTAATTGACTAGTTAGGTTTACTAATTTTATTACAGCTTGTTTAGTGAACATCTCTGTCACTCTTTTTACTTTACAATATAAACACTATAAACTGTTTAGCTAGAAAAAAAATTACATAGTCATGAGTTTTCAAGCCGCCCCCTTTTCAAATTAATGAAGTGCTTAAAAAGAGTATTCGTAATATTAAACAAAGATAAGTAATGTACCTATGATAAAGTGCTATGTGCTATGCACTCAGTACCAGCTAACAAGAAGCTCTAATCAGAGCACTTCAATTCCATTATAACTAAATACAATTAACTGATGCTAACTGCTCCAGCCATTATGCTCAAATCAATTTTTGTAAAAGGTTTTTTAGACTATTTATGCTATTTTAGACTGTTTAAGCAGAACACAAACTGCTTATGTGGAGCTTAAACACTGTTCAAGGTTATTATGTGAGCTGCAATACAGCTTTCAAAGTGCTTCATACAAAGTGTGTGAGCAGGAGAAACATTTCAGTGTTCATCGCTAAGCACAGTAAACATCAGTAAGCATCAATAAGCATATACGTGTGCATTGGCATTTGCATTTTCAGCCATAAATATATTATCAATCTCTTTTCTCTCACAAACAACTTCTTTCTCTATGTCTTTGTCCTGGGAAAGTATTTTGGGGTTTGTGGTTTGAGAGAGTTTCTAATGCTAGGGCTGCATGCCGCACATTGTATCTGCAATAGTCTTACTTTGCAGCACTACCAGTTTTCAATTTCCAACCAGGATCTGCCTTCTCACCCCCTCACTCCGCTGAAAAAACAGTTTCAAATCAAGAAAGAATCTACCATTTTTTTAACTATTTTTTAACGGCACTCTCCCTTGGCAGCACCATCCCCCCTTTCCCACTTCTTTTCTGAGTCTCAGGTACTCACATACTCAGTTATTCAGTTACTCATTTATTCAGCTGTTTGCTTGTTTTTCTTTACAACTCATGTCTTAGTTTTTGCTTTCTTCTCAGCACTCAGCACTCAGTTCCAAACATATTTTTCAGGCTCACATTCCACTTCCTGCATCTCTCTTGTCCTTCTTTCTTCACCAGTCTCACTGGCATTACTGCTTCTCTTCAGATCCCACCATTCAGTGGCCCTTATCTAATTTGTTTCTCCCTTTGGTTCACCAGCACAGGCTCAAACCTTCCTGAAGAATCCCTTGGCATTTCTTTTGTCTGGCTCCACCTTCAGCTTTCCTCATGGGGGTAACACAAAGCACACCTGTACTGGGTTGCCAACCAGGTGTGTTACACAAGATTTACTGGAAAAATCCACTGAGGATTAACATAGGTGGCATACTTGTTCCAGATAAAAATTAGGCTTCTCAGCAGACTCTGGTCTCTGGCTCCTTGCTCAGCAGTATGCGGCTTCTCACCCAGTGACATCACCATATCGGGTGTCTAGGCATGGTAGGGGTAGGAGGGTAATTGAGTGGGAAGGTAGAGTAGGGGTCTTAGTAAGGGGTAGATGGGAAGGGCAGAGATAGTTGGGGAAAGGGAGGATATTTGAGATGTTCAAGAAGGGACGGTAGCAAGGAGGAGTTTATCTTAGTTGTGCAGGGGAATGGCATTATGAGAGTAGTATGGTGTAGCTCTTGGCTGGTTTATTCAAAACATTCACACTTCATTCCTTGTGACAGGTAGTGCCTGAGTTCTGTTTTGAAATGACCAAGCTTAGTAGTGACCGTCATCATGGAAGTGAGGCTATTTAACAATTTGGGGGACCTATAGGTGAAGGATTGCTGTGCAATGCTAGTTCTTCTGTTTGATACATGGAGGACTTTGTTAGAAACTCTTCTGGTGCAATGTGGGTTGCGTACCAATTGTACCAGCATCTGGAGCCTTGGGTGGTTAGGCTAAGCAGTGCCTTTTTTCCCAGGAGGCAGACATGGTACATTATACTCTTCTGCAGCGGGAGCCAGCCTGATTGGGTGTAGAGATTGCAGGTGTGGATGAGCTTATCTGCACCAAATGCTACTCTGTAGGGTGTATTCAGGACCATTTTGACTCTGTTTAGTGATGTGTCAGAGGTGGCACTGCGTGCAATTATCCCATAGTCAATGACTGGTTAGATTGAGCTGCTGACTACAATGTGCATGGCTTTGGGTAAGGTGGTGTTCCTGTATCTATATGGTATTCCAAATTTTGTATATATGACATTCACAATATGGTCAATGTGTGTATTGAATGTGAGATTAATCTAGTTTGACTCTAAGATATCTGAAGGTGTTAACTTGTTTCAGGATTTTGCCCTTCCTCTTGGTTACTAGCAACTGGCTAGCTTTTCTCCTAGCCTGTTTGATGAAGAACAGCATGGTTTGGGTTCTTTTTTTGTAATTGAGGAGTAGCTTATTCTGGTGAAACCACTCTTCCAGCTTACTGAAACTGTTTTGGATCTCATGGGTGCACATATTCAGATGGTCATTGCTTGCAAAGACTACAGCATCATCCATGTAGAGTAGTGTATTTGATGAGCAGGAGTCAGGGAGGGTGTTGAGGAACATGCAAAAGAGCAGTGGTCCCAAGATGGATACCTGGGGAACCCAAAGGAGATTTCCTTGATTCCAGATAGGGTACATTTTATCATAATTTGCTGGTTTCTATCAGTGAGGTAGGTTCAGAACCAGTTGATGATATCATGTGATAGTCCTACAGGAAGAAGTCTTTCTAATAAAAGATGGTGGTTGACCAGATCAAAAGCTTTTGTGGGGTATTTGTAGATGGACCCCACTTGTTTGCCACTCAACAGCTGAGTGAAGAATGTTTATGAACTCAGTGAGTGCAGTAGAAGTGCTATGAGCCTCACAAAACCTGTATTGTTGAGTACTGTGTGTGCTGTAGTTGTTTAGGTGTTCTGTTAATTGATCTGACACAATTCTCTCCAGGGCTTTGGATGGGGGGTAGAATGGAGATTTGCCTGTAATTTGAGTGCTGGACTCAGTCACTTTTTTATGCACTGGAGTAACTTGGGCCATCTTCCAGAGTTTGGGAAATTGTCCAAGTCTGAGGGACTTATTGGATAGTTTTGAGAAGGGGGTTACCAGTTCTTCCAGGGTGATGGCTACTATCTTCATATCAATGGTATCGCTACCTACACTAGTTTTGCCAAGTATTTGCTTTAAGTATTTTTTGGTGTCTGAGATGGAAATATGCCTAAAATAGAAAAGGGGTACAGTATGTCCACTCTGGGGGGAGGGCATTTGGATTAGTGACATATAGCTTCCATTGTGGTTTAGCATAGTGGATTGCATTTTATTGTCTTTACCAGTTATTTCCTTGAGAGTGGCCAGAACATTTTTCCATTTCCTCCTAGATTCCCAAGTTGTTCCCTATAGTAGTTTGCTTTAGCTGCCCTTATCTGTCAGGTACAACTATTTCTAGCTGTCTTGTAGCTCTGGAGATCAGCTGGCTTTGCCAAAAGTGGTCCCTGGTACACATATGTTCAAGAAGGTGATGTGTTATCCAGTCATTATTCTGACTTTTTGATCTATGTTTCCATTTGGGGGGCAAAGATATTGCAAGCTGTGGTGAAGGTGACTGTGAAATGTTCTAGTGTTTGGTCCAGATCTTGTATGGTATCAAGGGGGGACCAGTCAAGTTCTGACATGTATTGCTTAAGTTGGAGTAACTGGTCATGATTCTAGAAGCATCCCCAAACATGTATCAAGTTGTGTCATGTGAGGGGTGCAGTTGCACCAAGGACCCTGCACCCGATTCCGTAATGGGTAGGGTCCCAGCGGCAAAATCCTGCTACATGCGTATGGCTATGCAAAATGCAGGGGCATGTCGCAAGTCACATCCCTCTGGCTGGTGGGCACATGTGCCCCCCCATGCCTGGAAAGCCCTGCAGAGCTGCTGTGTCCCCTGCCCCCAATTCCCAACACTGTAAAAGCCCCACAGGGCTGCCTGTCCCCCAGCCCCCAATCCCTGATACTGTATTTGCCCTGCAGGTCATCTGTCACCCCCCAGCCCCAGATCCCCTAAACTGTATTAGCCCCGGAGGTCTAGATTCAGACCCACTGACCTTTGCAGAGCACTCTGCTGTTGAGGGTGGTGGGGCGAGGCTTTATGGTTTTGTTGAACCACTTGCATAGCACAGGGAAATGGTCACTGATTGTGTCAAGTAGTACCGAGATTTCAATGACTCTTTCTGGGTGGCTTGTGAATACTCAGTCAATTAGTGTACTGGTCCTTGTATGGTAGTTTATTCTGGTAGCTTCCTTGACAATCTGAGAGAGGTAGAGACTGCTTATTTTATCTTTTTGTTTGGCAATATATTGTGCCAACCAACAGACGTTGAAGTCTCCTAGCACAGTATGTTCCCATTGCTTATCTAGTGATCAGAAAAAAGTTGTTAGTCCTTGGTTTTGTTTACCAGGAGGCAGATAGACTGTAGTTACTACCAGTAATTTGTTTTGTTCCCCTCACAGGAGTTTAATTGAGACTAGTTGTATGTCATTTCAATTTACATCTATCTTTAGCATGTGTCCCTGTTAGTGACCCATTAGGTATACTAGACAACCACCTTCTCTTGGATATCCTAGCCTGATGGAAGATGGAACACATGGTAAGGGTGAAATCTGCTATTTTGGGGGTGAAGCAGGTTTCAGTCATAGCTAGTAGGTCCAGCTTGTGTTGTGCAATCCAGGCCTGAAGCATGGTATGTTTTGACAACAGGCTTCTGGTATTGATGGAGGCTATTTTAAGGTGCCTTGTGTAGTTAACGTGGGATTGTTCCACACCAATTTTTTAATTTATTAAATTCAAAGTTTATTAAATTCAAAATTTATTTAACTCCTAGTTTCCATAAACCATCAGTGTTTCATGGATTTTGTGGGTTAAATTCTACTTCTTCAAGATGAATTTTGCACTTGAAATATGTTTAATTACTTTAATATCTAATTTGACTTAGAAAATGGGCTTTTTATTTCCTGGGTTCTGATTGGCTGGTATCCGTTCCAGAGGGCTACATTAACTTTCAATAGCTGCCCAGGAAATTGAAAGTACCAGCCCCGCCAGACTTAGAACCAAAGTTGGTATCACTGTGTTTACAAGTGATACTTTTGCCGTGGCTTATGCGTGACCCCCCTCTCACTTAACAGTCCCCGTGAGAGCATCACCACCAAGTACTATTAGCCACCCAATGAAAAACACAACATGCCAAACCTAAAACCACTACCATTCTTTTTCCCATAAAAACATTTTTTTATGAATTTGTAGTGCTAGCATGTTGCATGCTTAGTGCTATTACAACACTGCCCGAGCTGTGTTAGCAACATAAAGCAAATCAAAGGTCTTTTTTAAGGCAGTTTCCCAGAATCATATTTCCCTCCCTTTTTTAATTAAAAAAAAGGTTTCTTATTTCAGAAATCTCAGAGCCACGATCCCTCACCAGCTCATACTCTGTTTGTCACCTGTGATGCCTGCTGCACTCTCTCTCCCCCTGTTCTGTGACTGACTTCAAGACACTAGACTCTGAGCAAAGATGATCACCATGTTTAAAAGCATAAAACATGTTTTACAAGCAGCATAACAAAAACAAACAGCATACTTTACCAGTAATAGAGCTACTGCCACTAATTCCCTCACCCAGCATGCCCTCATATTACAGTTGTTGAACTGCAATCATACTCCACTGCTCTGAGAGTCATTCTTATAACCGTGCCACATAAAAATTTAAAACTGGATCATTTTCCAGTGTGTGTGTATGTCTGTGTGTGTTGGAGGGGGATCGGGGGGGCATAAATGGCTAAAGTTAAACAGTCCTCCAAGAACAGAGATCTCTACAAGAATGCAACTGTAAAATACTGCATTGCCCTCTGCTACTAAATACTGGTAGATGTACCAGTGGAGGGACCACTTTGCCAAACAAAAACCTTTACAGTATTTTGTACTCTTATTGTACTTTATTTAAAAAAAAATAATTTTTAAATGTCACATAAAATGCCACATGTAGCCCATTTTCTAATCGCAATAATACCCACCAGGGTGAGTGGTATTGAGAAATACTGGACCTCCAGGGGCTATAATGCCTTCTGCCTGTGTCATTGGGCCTTATTATGCTCCTGGGTGGGCCAGTACTGCTCAATACCACCCACCCTGTCAGGTATTATTGTTTGCATAAATGTATCTAATAATAATAATTAATTTGATCGAAGCTGCAGTACAAAATCTCCATAAATCTGATTATTATAACAATTTTATATCACTTCATATTTAACATACTGTTCTCAACCAAAACCTAGAATTTAGCTCCCAAAGGAATTAATTTCCTCTTCTTAAAAATTATTTTCAGTTTTCAAAATATATATGAATCAAGAAAATATAACAGCTTTTGTAGATTTCCGTCTTTGAATTTGTAAATTGTATTGGTTTGGCCTGAACTATACACCTGGACCAAACTATACACCTAGTGGAACATAAAGACGTTCTAAAGTACTGTATGACCCCATATGAGCAATGTTATAATAAGTTTGTATGTGTATATAGGTGTGTGTGTGTGTGTATATATATATATATATATATATATATATATATATATATATATGTATAGACAGATATCTTTATGTAGCAAGGTGGACATAAATGGAATGAGTAAATCTGTTTATATGAGAAACTGTGTACAGAAATGTTGTTTATGTATGCAGTTACTACGTCACACTCCATTAATGTACACAGTTCTTACATTCATCTACACAGTTTCTGTGCCCCCCCATTGACCCGCACTATAGCCATCCACTTATACTTTCACACACATGCACACATACGAACATACGAAATTTGCCAGCAGATAAAGGCCTAGAGGTCTATCAAGTCTGCTCGAATATGCAGCTAGCACCCCTTATTCTGTAGCTGCCCCTCCTTCCACCCTTCCCCTTCATTAACCCTCCCCCTTGTCCTGTCCCATCCTCATTTGAAGCAGTCCACTGTTCTACTGCATACCACTTCAGCAGGTAACACATTTCACCCAGCCACCACCCTCTCTGTAAAAAAGTGTCTCCTCATCTCCCTCCTGAACCTTCCTCACTCCAGTCTCATATCATGGCCCCTGGTGGCCCTCCCCTCCCTTACTTTGAACAGCCCCTCTGTACCCATCTTGTTTATTCCTTTCACGTATTTAAAGGTTTCAATCATGTCACCCCTGTTTCTCCTCTCCTCCAGTGAGTACATGTTCAACTCCTTCAACCTCCTCTCGTATGATAAGTCCCCCAGCCCCTTGATCATCTTTGTCGCTCTGCGCTGCACCTCCTCCAGTAACTTAATGTCCTCTCTTCAGATACGGACACCAGTACTGCACGCAGTACTCCAGGTGTGGTCTAACTAATGACCTATACCATGGCAGAATCACCTCCTCCCTCCTCGAGGATATACCCCTTGCAATACAACCCAGCATTTTGTTGGCCTTTGCAGCTGCCTTCCTACATTGTGCAGAGTTGTTCATTGACCCTGTAATGAGCACACCCAGATCCTTCTCCTCCTCCTCTGTCTGGGCTAGCTGCACTCCCCCTAGCTGATAACTCCTCCTTGGGTTCTTCATC
This sequence comes from Neoceratodus forsteri, assembly GCA_016271365.2. NCBI lineage: Eukaryota > Metazoa > Chordata > Ceratodontiformes > Ceratodontidae > Neoceratodus > Neoceratodus forsteri. The sequence goes on from CM028137.1 coordinate 52,003,533, forward strand.
CCAAAATGCAGCACCTTGCACTTTTTGGCATTAAAGTCCAGTTGCCAGGTGTCTGACCAGGTTTCAAGCTTTGCCAGATCATCCTGCAACCCCTGCCATCCCCTAGGTCATCACCACCGCGCCTACCTTGGTATCATCAGCAAACAGACTGATCTTGCTCTTGATGTCCCATGATATGTCTGCAATGAATATCCCAAACAACACTGGTCCCAACTCTGAGCCCGTGGAACACCGCTCGTCACTGCCCTTGGGTGTGAGGCTCCCCACCCACCACCACCCTCTGTTGCCTTCCCTGCAGCCAGTTTCCTACCCATCTCACCAGCATTGCACCTGCCCTGTGCCTACTAACTTCCTTCCCAGCCTTCCATGGGCACTGAGTCAGATGCCTTACTGGAGTCCAGATACAGGACATCCACTGCATGGCCCCTGTCCAGTTGCCTAGTTACCCAGTCATAGAACTTGACCAGGTTGGTTTGGCAGGATCTGCCATGTATGAAGCCATGCTGTCTGCTGTCCTGTAGTCCTTTGGCCTCTAGGAGGGCCACCAGCCTCTCCATCAGGATAGTCTCCATTAGCTTACCCACGATGGACGTGAGGCTTACTGGTCTGTAGCTTCCCGGTTCATCCTTGGGGCCACTCTTGTGGAAGGGCACCACATGAGCCATCCTCCAGTCCTGAGGTACACACCCCGAATGAGTGAGGCATTAAATAGGTCTGCCAAAGGTCCTGCAAGGACCTCTGCCAGCTCCTTCAGTACCCTGGGGTGGATGCCATCTGGGCCTGGTGCCTTGTCCACCCTCAGTGCCTTCAAACCCTCTCGAACTCTGCTCTCCATGATTTCGCCATCTGTCACCACTTCCCACCCTGCTTCTGCCATTTCTCTCACCTTGGGTGTCACCCCCCTCTTCTCTTTAGTAAATACTGAGCAGAAGTACTCATTTAGTGCTTCCGCCTTATCGCACCCTGCTTCCACCCAACCCCCCTCCTTCCTAATCCTTACTATGTGATCCTTACAGCTCCTTTTCTCCCTGATGTACTTAAAGAAGTCCTTCTCCCCCTTCTTAATTCCTTTTGCCAGCCTGAGTTCCGTAGATGCTTTGGTTCCCCTTACTGCCCTTGTCACCTCCTTCGATTCTGTCAAGTACTCCTCCCTGTCCTCCTCCTCCCTGTTTTCTTGTACTTCCTAAAGGCAGCTCTTTTCCTCCTTACCTTTTTCCATGACCTCTGTGCTCAACCAGATTGGTTTCTTAGCCCTAGCCTTCTTGCTCTGGGCTTTGCAGCAGGTTTTGGTTGCCTCCACTATCCCCAGCTTTATGAACTCCACCTCTGGTTGAGTGTCCATACTAGTTTGAATTCTGGCCAGGTGCCTTTTACCACTTCCCCCATCCTCCCAAGTCGGCCCTCCTGAAGTCCCAGCACTATTGTGCAGATTCCCTCCTTTCTTGCCCATATCAATGTGAGCCATACTGAGCGGTGGTCCCCTGACAGGTTCCTCCACTGTAAGTTCCCTCACAAAGTCCCCATTTGCCAGCACAAGGTCAAGGGTATTTCCTAACCTGGTTGGTTCACTGACCATTGCATCAGGAAGCTGTAATGGAAGGCATCCAGCAGTACCTGCTCCTTCTGTTCCTGGTTGTTGGGTGCTCCAGTCCCTCCTGGCATGTTGAAGTCCCCACAATCACCACACTACCCTTCTCGCAGGTCCTCCTGATCTGTCTCACTAGTTCCCTGTCTAACTCCTCCGTCTGAGATGGTGGCCTGTACACCACTCCCATTCTAAGAATCCTATTCTTGGAATCCTGGATTTGCATCCAAAGTGACTCCGTACTACCCTCCTCCCCTTCCTCCCTTACACACTTCAGTTGTCCCTTCACATATAGTGCCACCCCCCCACCTTTCCCAATCACCCTGTCCCTACTAAATAACCTGTACCCTGGTACAGACAGGTCCCAGTCATTGTATTGGGTGGCCCATGTTTCCATGATGGCTGCAATGTCCACCTCTCCCTCTGCCATGAGAACCTGTAACTCTGCAGTTTTCCTCCCAAGGCTCCTAGCATTAGGGTAACCACCTTCCACCTTCCCCCCTCCCATCCTGCCCTCCTTTCCTAGCATCACCAACAGTACTTGCCATTTGTCCTTTGTCACTGTTATGGGAGTAGCTCTATAGTTTCCCAAACTGTGGTCTCCATATCTCTTCCCCAACTGCCACCCCACTCCTAGTTTAAATTCCCAACTTCCTTTATGTACTCCTCCATCCTCTGTTTCAACACTTTCTTTCCCTCCTCACTCAAGTGTAGTCTGTCCTTGGCATAGAGACTACTGTCCTCCCAGGTCCCTCCCACCCCCTAACAACCCATGCCCTTTAGCACAACACCAGGTTCTTAGCCATCCATTAAATTCCTCTATTCTCAGCTTTCTTGTTGTGCTTGCCTTTGGCATGGAAGTATCTCTGAAAAAGTTACTGATCTTCCTGCCCCCTCACATAATTGTGCTAGTTCCTCAAACCTCCTCTGGACTGTATCTACTGTCTTGTCAGCCAGGTCATTTGTCCCAAGATGTATAATTAAATGAGGCTTGTCCCTACCCCTTCTAGCATATTTCAGAACAGACTGTCCCACCCTTTCTGCTGTCATTCCTGGCATGGCCTCCACCCAAATGCGACTATGCCTCTCCCTCTTGCTACCCCACCTAACTCCTCTTAGTATTGAGTCCCCCAGCACTAAGATTCCACCCCTCTTACTCCCTGCTTGCTTCCATTCATCTCCCTCTCTCATTTCCAGGTCCTCTTCTTCCTCCTGCACATTATTTCCCCCTTTTACCCCTGTTGCAATTCTCCCAGCAGAACTTCCCCCCGCTCCAGTTTGGTCCAGGCATTTATCAATTACTCCTCTAATTTCATCATTTCCCTCCTCCACCTTCTTCCTCTCTAGCAGTGCACAACTATTTTCTGAAGGCCCTTCACAAATGCCCACTTCCTCTCTCTTCATAATAACCTGTTCTCTCTTTTCCACTCCATGTCTTTTGGCACTTCTTTGCCGCCCCTCACAAGTCCCTATCTCCTCCTTCCATTTGTCTTTTGTCTCCTGACCTGCACACATGCACACACACACACACACACACACTCTCTCTAGCTGTCTCAACAGAAGTTTCCCCTTCCTGCACTAAGGAACCCAGTTCATAAATCACTGTTTTTTTAATTCATGTTGAACCTCTCAACAGATTCAGTCATTATCTGCACTCACCTCACTCACTGCCAGTAACATCATTTGATTACAGTCTAGGGAGCAGCTTCTACCACTTGCAGTCTACCGTTCACTCCTAACACAAAGCCAGTGACCCCTTCCTAATCACGTCCACTACAAAAGAACATATTTTCCAAAAAATAAATAACAAGAATGTTGAATAATAGCTGCCTTCATCAACTTGTCTGAAAACATCCCTCACTTACTCTCCATGAGCTAAAGCCCTTGTTAAGCAGGTCCACCATTTTCCACAGATAGTTTAAAAACCCCTTTGCTCTACCAATCACCATGGATATTTGTAACCATGACGCTATATCCACACACAGCGTCCATAACTATGTCCATGCAAAAAGGCAGGCAAAGTGGTGCAAAAACACACTTTCACTAATAAATCCCTACTATTGATATAAAATGTAATAAAATGAAAAACACTTATGACAAACTACGTAATCACTCAAGGTCCAGCCCTATTGCATGAATGAAATATGCAGGAGAACCTTGTGTTATACATGATTTATGCACAGTCATGCTGTTTGCCCTTGGCCACCTCACTCATGGCTTACTCTACTTGTGAGGTTACCCAATGTCAAACAGCAGTCATGTGCATAAATCATGTACAGTATCACACAGGTTCCCCCCACACACACACACATATCCCTTATATTTATGAATTACATGGATGGAAACAGTTCCCCATGGAAAAGGCCATCATTTATTTCTCTGTATACATGTGACTAGTCTATCAATTCAAAGCATATGCCTGCACCAATTAAACAATTAGTTATACACAATACCTGCACTAACTAAAGCTATAAACCTACACTAATCAAACAAGTAAAAGTATATACCTGCAGTAATAAAAAGTTTACACCTGCACTGCATTAAACCCCAAAGAACAATGCTAATAATACAATTAACACATCATTAGGAAACTATCCAAACCATTTAAGAAGCTGCAAAGAAACCTGGGGAAAAAAGACACTTACACAAACCCTCCCAAACCCAGAAATCCCCTAAATGGCACTTGCAGTCACTGCACACCATCCTCTCCTTACTGAAAGAGACCTTCAGGTGCCATATCATGATTGAAAATGTGATCTTCATAACAATAACCATCCTAATGTATTACATTCAACAAACAATGAGTAAGGGTGGAACACTCAGAAGTATACACATTGAGGGTGTTAATTAGGGCAATAAAGCAGCTCATTCATTGGGCTTATGGCCTTATAGCCCTAATTGGCCTTGTTGATGGGTAGACATCCTTTATTTATTCTATATAAATACAGAATATATATATATATATATATATATATATATATATATATATTTATATATGGTAGCACGGTAGTGCTACCATAGTTAGGGTTGAGGAGCCATTTCTATGTTAAACCCAAATTTCTGCACCTTAAAAACTTTAGAACCGTTTGATGGATTTGCCTGAAATTTAGAATATGTGTTTAAGACCCATATGCCTTGGGATCTGCCAAGTTTCGTACCGGTCAGATACATGGCTGTGGAGTTATTAAGTGTGATCTGCATGTGCATTTACACTTTTTCTGGAATGCTACGGTCGCGCCTAGAGGTTGCACGGTTTGCGCGACCGGCCCAAAATTTTCAGGGAACGTGCAGCCGGGGTCCCTGATGTGCCTTTCAAAGATTTCATGGAAAAATATTAAACAGTTCAAAAGTTATTCAAAAAACAAGTTCCCATTATAAGTCAATGGGAATAGTTAACAAAAAGTTTGACAGTGTCGCAAATGCATTTTTACTTTCGCAAATGGCCATCTTACTTTCACAAATCTGCCATCTTGTTTTCAGTTAGTGATCAGAAAAATGCTTGCCATTTAAATTTGGGACCATCTAGCAACCTAATTCTTTTTGTATTCACCTAGCCGGAGCCTGAAGATGCTAGCCATGTCTTTATTTTGGGGTAAAACACCCCAGAAATATGTTTTTCAAATTTCTGGAAAAAGTACTTTCGCAAACTACTTTCGTGCTCATGAAAGTGTCGCACATTTTTGCGAAAGCTTTCGCAAAGTTCCACAGTACTTTTCCAGGGTGTCTGAAAATACCAGCAATTCTTTGGCACGGTGCTGCAAAAGAACGGTTGGGAGTTTTGGGCTGAGATTTGGAGGGAACACAGCTGACATCTCACAGATGTGCCTTTCAGTGTTGTGTTGAAAAAATATTACATGGTGGCAATGTTACAGCACTCCAAAGTTGACAATTTTTCCCATAGGATAACATTACGGTGCCCGACGCATTACAGGAATCCTTTGGCACCCTGCTGCAAAATAACGATTTGGTCTTTTTTCCTGAAATTTGGAGGGAACACAGCCAACAGCCCACAGATGTGCCTTTCAGTGCTTTGGTGAAAAAATATTATAGGGAGTCAAAGTTATGGCACTCCGAACTTCTCTTTTTTCCCCATAGGATAACATTACGGCGTTCGCCACGCCTTTCAGGGCCCATATCTCGGAAACGGTGCGAGATACGGACTTTTCGTCGGAAAAATGCTTAGCCCAAAACTAGCCAGGACAGTTGTAAATCATATGACTTTTACATTTTTTTTCTACGTCGTACGGTTCCTGAGATATAACCTATTTAGTATTCCAAGTCCTCATTTTCTGCTCCGATACCCATTATTATGCATACATTCTTTGTACTCACTGTCTTTCTCTATGCAGCTTTTGGGGAAAACCAGCCTGTGCGCTTACATTACTGTTACTGTTGCTCTTTCCACTTGCTGTTCCATACCTGTTTCACTTACTGTTGACGTCTACGCCACCATGTGCGTTATCCTTTGCGTTTTCCTTTGCGCTTGCATTTCTGTTATTTTTTGCCATTTTTGTCTACAGTACTGTTTCTCTTTCTGTTTCACTTTGCATCACCATGCCCATTGACATTTCTGTTTGCAGGCGCCATGTTACTATGTGACAACACATCATGTGGCAGACCATTCCCGTCTATGCCACCGTGTGCGTTACCCTTTCTGTTCTCATTCATGCTTGCATTACCATGTGCACCACTGTTAGTGCTTCTGTTTGTGTTGCTGTTCCTGTGGGCCCCACGCTCCTGCCGCTGCATTACATTCACTATTTCTCGTTATCATTCTCAAAAAGAAGGGAAATTAGAGGCAAAAAACTCTGTTTAATGCATTAGTTAGGGTTGATCCACAGCGACAAAAGTGAGGAAATTCAGTGTTAGTGTTGAAAACCCCCCTTGGACCCCCCAGCCCACCCCTCCAACCGGCATTGGGGTGCGCATTGGGGTCATTGGTCCTAACTCTCACCCCATTCTCCTATACTTGCTGCTTTACACATGTGAGGGTGAGAATTAGGGCTGACGACCCCAATGCGCACCCCCAATGCCAGTTGGGGGGGTAGGCTGGGGGGTCCAAGGGGGGTTTTCAACCTTAACACCGAATTTCCTCACTTTTGTCACTGTGGAACAACCCTAACTAATGCATTAAATGGAGTTTTTTGCTTCTAATATATATATATATATAATTCCACTGGGGTGTCAAACAGATGAGGCATACTGATGAGTCCTGGTAGGACAAGACACGTGTCTGTGTCTTCTGTTAGCACCCTTTGCAAACTGTGTGAGAGGCCTATCGGCACCATGCAATTCTGCTTAAAGTTGGACCAGCATAACATTCTGTGGTGATTTGCATATGCAGCCCATGATGCTTTGCATTGTGTGGGCATGTGTGATTTTGTATTTTCTTGAAACTTGGCTTCCCGGCCAAATGCCCTTTGGGGTAACCCTTGCCTCAGTGTTTGCACACAGAGGTTCTTTGTCTTTTAAATAGTTTTTTATTTTAATGGGGTCACCACAACATATCCAAGACACACTGTCTTAGGGTAGCTGGTCCATTCCACTGGGGTGTCAAACAGATGAGGCATACTGATGAGTCCTGGTAGGACGAGACACATGTCTGTGTCTACTGTTAGCACCCTTTGCAAACTGTGTAAGAGGCCTTTCGGCACCATGCAATTCTGCTTAAAGTTGGACCAGAATAACATTCTGTGGTGATTTGCATATGCAGCCCATGATGATTTGCATTGTGTGGGCATGTGTGATTTTGTATTTTCTTGAAACTTGGCTTCCCAGCCAAATGCCCTTTGGGGTAACCCTTGCCTCAGTGTTTGTGCACAGAGGTTCTTTGTCTTTTATATATATATATTTTAGAGGCAAAAAACTCTGTTTAATTCATCAGTTAGTGTTGTTCCACAGCGACAAAATTTAGGAAATTCAGTGTCAAGGTTGAATGCCACCCCTAGGACCCTGCAGCCCACCCCCCAACCGGCATCAGGGTGCGTGTTGGGGTCATCAGCCCTAACTGTCACCCCATAACATGTAAAGAAGCAGAGGTATGGAGAATGGGGTGAGAGTTGGGACCATGACCCCAATGACACCTGATGCCGTTGAGGGTGGGCTGGGGGTCCAAGGGGGCTTTCAACCCTAACACCAAATTTCCTCACTTTTGTCACTGTGGAATAACCCTAACTGATGCATTAAATGGAGTATTTTGCCTCTAATTTCCCTTCTTTTTGAGAATGAGGATGATAAAAATGAATGGAATGTGGTGGCAGGAGCATGGAGCCCCCACCATGTGATGTCTTGTTACATAGTAACAGGAACTGCAACGCAAATGCAAGCACCAACAGTAACACACATGGTAAAGCAAATGTAAATGTTGAAGCAAGCATTAATAGAAATGCAACTGTAAAGTGACACTGAAGAGAACAGTGATACAAACTGACATGCAAGCGCATCCAAAAACACAACTGGTAATGCGCACAGTGATGGCACCGGTATTGTAAATACAAATGTTAAGTGTTACAGCAACAAGAACACCAAAGGGAACAGAAACAAAAATGCGAATGGAAGCATGCACGTAAAAGCGAACCGTAACATGCACGGGCACGGTACCACAATTGTAAATGCAAATGGTAAAGTTAACATGAACAATAACACCAAAGGAAACAGAAACGTAAACACGAATGCAAACGCATATGTAAATGCAAACCATAATGTGCACGGTGACGTTACCGCAAGTTGTAAATGCAAATGGTAACAGTAACAGCAACAATAATGCCAAAGGAAATAGAAAAGCAAAATGAAATGCAAGCACATATGGAAATGCAAACTGTAATGTGCATCGGGCACAGTAACGCAATAGGAAATGCAAATGGTAACAGTTACAGCAACGAAGATGCAAAATGAAAGACAAATGCAAATGCAAATGAAAGGGCTGCCGTAAATGCAAATGGTAATGCACAGGGTGACGCAAACTGAAATGCAAACACAAACAATAGTGGAAATGCAAATGGTAACAGTAACGCAAAAGCAAGCGCAAACGAGAACGCAAAGGGTAACGCACATGGTGGCGTAGACAGGAACAGTGACACGAACAGTAATGGAAACGCAAGTGGAAATGCTAACTGGCACAGTAACGAAAGGGCACACCCTTCTTTTCCCCAAAAACTGCATTGAAAAAGACAGTGAATACAAAGAATATATGCATAATAATGGGCCTCGTAGCAGAAAAGGAGGACTTGGAATATTAAATTGCTTATATCTCAGGAACCATATGACATAGAAAAAAAATTAAAATGTCATATGAATTATGACATTGCTGTCTAGTCTTGTGCTTAGCCCCTGGTTGGGGGGGCTAAGCATTTTTCAGACGAAAAGTCCGTATCTCGCATCATTTCCGAGACACAGGCCCTGAAAGGCGCGATGGATGCCGTAATGTTGTCCTATGGGAAAAAGCATCAACTTTGGTTTGCCGTAAGTTTGCACCCTCCAATATTTTTTCACCAAACTACCAAAAGGCACACCTGTGGCAAGTTGGCTGTCTTCCCTCCAAATTTCAGCCCAATAGACCAAACCGTTCTTTTGTAGCTGGGTGGCAAAGTATTCCTGTTATTTTGGGCACAGTATCCCAAAATAGTGTCACAAATCATGATACTTTCACAAATGAATTCACAAAAGTGTCATGAGTGCGACACTACTTTGCGACACTACTTTTTCCAGAAATTTGAAAAAACATATTTATGGGATGTTTAACCCCAAAATAAAGACATGGCTAGCATCCTGAGGGTCTGACTAGGTGAACACAAAAAGAATTGTGTTCCTAGATGGTCCCAATTTTAAATACCAAGCATTTTTATGATCACCAACTGAAAAAAAAATGACAGATTTGCAACACTGCTAGGGCCATTTGTGACACTAAAAAGTGCATTTGCGACACTGTCAAACTTTTTGTTAACTTTTCCCATTGACTTATAATGGGAACTTGTTTTTTGAATAACTTTTGAACCATTCAATATTTTTTTATGAAATTTTCAAAAGACACATTGGAGACCATGGCCGCATGATCTTTGAAGATTTTGGACTGGTCATGCAAACCATACAACCTGTAGGTGACAGCAAGGAATTTGCAAAAAAAACGTAATTGTGCTTTTGGTTGTTGCTTAATAACTCTGCAGCCATATATCTGACTGGTTCAAAAGTTGGCAGATCCTAAGATCTATCATGCCAAATTGTGTATGCCAAATTTCAGGCAAATCTTTTGAACAGTGGCAAAGTTATTAAGGTGGAAAATTTCACCCTTTAACCTTAAAAGTGCTACTCAACCCTAAGTATGGTAGCATTACGTGCTACCATAATATATATATATATATATATATATATATATATATATATATATATATATATATATATATATATATATATATATAAATTATACTAGCACAGAAGTTAGGGTTCAATGGTCACTTCTATGTTAAACTCAAAATTTTGGACTTTAATGACTTTGAAACCAGATTATAAAACACATGTTGGAGGAAGATGGTAGCTGAACCCTATTACAGCTGAGGAGGAGCTGAGGGAGCAGGATCTGTTTTGGTGCATTTTTTCTCTGAACAGATATGCCACCATTGCCTGTATAACAGATCTGTCCTGCCAATTTTGGGCCAGCATTTTCTTGTGGCAGTGTTTTCTCCCTCTTGTTTTTCCTGTGTCCCTGTAGGAGGACAACCCAAAGTGGGATGTAAAGGGTCTCTGAAAGAACTCCAGTGAAGAATCAGATGAATAGGAGATGAAGGACCCTAGGAAAGGCTTTAAACACAGGAGAGAACCTGTGGTTAAAAAAACAGAGTGATACAGTACAGGCTTCATACTTGTCAAGCTTAAAGAATTCAAAGGAATCAAGGAACTTATTCAACATTTTTATCAGAATCGACTTATCTTCAGCCTTGACATCCTGGATAGCCCTGATAGCTTTATGGAACCTTTTTATGTTAGACCATACTACTATAGCCACACTCTATTAAGGTCAGTGGAGGATGTAACAATTGCTCAGAAAATAAAGCCAGTTCACTTATCTGGATAAGAGTACATTTATTACAGCACTTATTTAGTAGTGCAAACAATTTATGAAAACTGTACTCATGCAGCCACTCTGCACAAGCCCATGTGCTTTGCTCCTTTAGAGCTTTCTTAGCCCCAGGAAAAGCAGGGAAAAGGATATAATTAAGGATCTTACAACAGCACTATCAATGAGTGACTCTAATTTAACTCAGATATCCTCTAGAGATGGCTCGCCTATAGATCAGGGTGAGGAAGGGATAATTAGATTTAGGGGATTGGGAAACAAGTCAATAAGCCCCAATAGAAGTATTAATATGTTTTCTGCAGATCTGGAAATGTCACCTAACCAGTGGCCTTCACAGGAAGGGTTTGAGCAAGAATTAGTTGAGGAAGGAGTTAGAACAGGAAATGATCTGAAAGAAAGTATGTCTTTTCTGCAGTACACAATTGATGGATTAAAACAATGTAAAAAACAGTTCAAACATTCCTTTGTAACTACTGTAGAAAATGTACTTGTAATGAAGTAACATTAAAGGATGTACACTTTTCACAAAACAGCCTGGAGTATAAACCAGACAGCTTGAGTGAAGGTCTTATACATCTTCTGACAAACCAATATTGTGCTAGTCTTATATTGATGGAACAGTTAGTGATTAATAAAAACTTTTATAGCTGTTGAGGGAGGACGTGGTTAGGAACTGATTTAAAATCAATGAAGTATTATAATCTCTGAGCCAAACACCCCACTCAAGTGACTCAATTCTAATAGTACAGGAGCAGGAGAATAATACAAGTAATTTTGTGAGACCTGACTTTAATACAATATATATCAGAGAGCCCCAAAGTAAAATCTAAAACTCCAAAGAAAAAAAGGTTAAAGTAGTATAGGAGGAGGAATGTTAAAAAAAACCAAAAAACAAGACAAACATATCCTCCATTCTATATAGTGATGATGATGTTCCAGACAAACATGATTCAAAGGAGATTAAAAACAACTTTAGCAGACAAATGGATCTGAGAGAAGGTATCTTGGACTCACTAAATGTTGCAGAATGGAAAAAATGGAGTGAAAACTCTCACACTTCAGATTGGCCAAGCTGACTGATAACAGGTCTAAATAATCTTGAAAAAGAGATTAAACAACTAAACAATTTAATTGGTGCACAAAAAACATGGGAACTGGGCTCTGAACTAGCTGAAGAAGGCCCTCCCCCACACACAAGTTTGAGACAGGCCCAGAAGACATCTGCCCCTCCTCAAATAGAACACAGTGTCAGTGGCTAAACGGGTTGCACACTCATCTCTGAGGTCAGAAGATCAGAAGGCTGTGGGTTTTATCCTCACATGAGGCACTTGGGTTAAATCCCAACACTGACACTGCAGTGCAGCATGAGGGGGGGTGCTGCACTTCTGAGGTACCGTCTTCTGGATGAGACATTAAACTGAGGTCCCATGTTCTGGTGTTAGTTCAGGTGGATGTTAAAGATCCCATGGCACTTCTCAAAAAGGGTAGGGGAATTTACCCGGTGTCCTGACCAAATTTCTCCCATTCACTAAATAAAAAACCACCAACAGCTTAATCTGGTTCAATGTCAGCTGGCATCCATCTGTATCCCCTCTCCGTCCCTCCCTCAGGATGAGGCTGAAAATAGGCAGAATTGTCTAGTCCTCCTTTCCCGGTCAACAAAAACTAACTAAACTAAACAAAAAAGATAATAATGCTGAAAACCACCACTCTTTGTTCCCATTTGTAAGATTTTTAGGGCCAAAAGATTGGGTAATACTAGATAATGAAGAGTGGGTGGAACAAACATTAGGTAGACTAAGATTTATACTGGACATTGACAGTGTAATGGAGGATATTCTGGAAGTCAGGTCACACAGGTCGATCTTGCCACCCTTGTAAATGCATTGTTTACCTCTGCTAGGCTGGCAAAGTACATGTGGCTGAATGGCTTGGCTGTCCAAGGAAAACATTTCAGTGTAACATTTCCTAATCAACAAAAATTTAAAAAGAAATCAAAAGAGTTAAGTACAGTACCCAACGAGTTGGCCTACCATTGCATGTTTGATCTTACAAGAATAGAAAATGAGACCAACTATAAACTCAGTAATAGTATTCATAATCTACTGGAGAATATCTTCTTAGTTCCATTTGGGAAGGAAGGGAAGATTAGTTCAAAAAGAGTTGGAAAGGATTCTCAGGTTGACCTGCTAGTTTACAACCAGATACTGGCTGATAGTATTTTACAAAAAGTAGATATGCTGGATAGCCTAGGTGTCTTTGTTGTGAATTCAGCAGTCCTGGGAGTAAATAACATAAATGAAGAATTAAGGGAGAGAGAGAGAGAGAGAGAGAGAGAGAGAACTATAATAAAACAAATAGGTTCTGTACTCTGGCTGGTTACTATGATTGACAACCAGATACCCTTGACTACTACTCTGCTTCCAATAACTCCAGTACTTTGATTACTGAAAAGGCTGGGAAAATATATCTGTTATCATGGAATATTGCATGGTTGTCCAATAAAATCTCTGATAATGATTGGAAAACATTTATCACCAAGTATGATTTTATAAGGTTCCAAGAAACCTGGCATTGTATGGATGAGGAAGTTAACTTAAATGGGTATGAGTGCTATCAGTCTGCATGTAAGAGGCCACAGAAGCTGGGTAGATGTACCAGGGGCCTTACTATCTATTTAAAGGCTGGATCTTTCTCTAAAGTGAATTGTATTTGTGTGGAAGACAATTTTATTGCTATCTATGTGGATGTCAATGACACAAGGTTCATTATAGTAAATGGTGATATCCCTCCAGAAAACTATAGTTTGTATAACCCAGATATATGGGAAAAATGTAATAACCTTCTTACAGAACTTAACAGAAATATATAGACACAGATATACTGGTGACTGGAGCTTACAGTGCTAGGATTGGAAGCTATGATGGTTTCCTGGATAACCTGTACCATGTATACAATAACAATATAGATCACATGCTCCCTAAACACTCTAAACATGCCAAAATAAATACCACTGGGAAAAAATTAATAAATATCATGGATGAATATAACTTATTCCCACTTAATGGAAGGTTAGATGGGGATATATAAGAGGACTGGACATATTCTTCCATCAGGGGAGTTTCAGTAGTGGATTACATTCTCTGGACAGGATTAGAGTTCCCCTGGGATATGTACACATTATCAATCGCTCCAAGAGCAATCATTTCCCTCTGTCTCTTACTACCAAAGTAAGCTCATTAGATAACCAAGGTAATGAGATACAAGAAGTTTTATTCACAGAGATTAGGGCTTGTAAAAAATACTATGGCACAGTAATTTAGAATTTAATGTGAGAAAAATAATTTACTACTCCTTTTTAAACAAAAGTGTTGTTTTTTTCAGACTTTATCATTTAAACAGTTACATAATTGTCTAGACAACCTATTTGGTCTAATTAAAAGTGACCTGGAAATAAAGACAAGACCTAAACAATTTGATGGTTCGTATGATGATAAATGTAAAAAAAATGAAAAGGAGCATAAGAAAAATGTATAGGAATTACAAACAGAACCGAGATAGAGGTATTTTAAAAATAACTCAATCAAGCTAAAGGGAATTATAAAAATGTACTCATGGAAAAGAAAAGAGTGTATTATAAAAGACAGTGGGAAGAAATGTTGGATGCAATAATTCAGAAAGACAGCAAAAAATTCTGGTGACTGGTTGCCACTGGAACTAATAATTATAAATCTTCCATAGACACATACATAGCAAAAGATTAATGGACTGATTTTTTCACAAAAATCTTTTGGGAGCCTAATATCCAAGAAATATTTCCTAACAGTAACTTTTGTTAGTGAACCTATAGTAATTTAGTATGATGAAGTCCTACTTGTAATAAATATGTTAAAATCTAGCAAATCCCCTGGTCTAGATGGCATTCCATCCACAGTTTATTTCTGCCAAATGGGACTATGGGGACATTGCCTGACAATTTATTATAACAAATAAATAGCCAAATGTATTTTTCCAGGGTTATGGAAGGGAGCAAATATTGTTCAGATACATAAAAAGGACAGTGCTGCTGATCCCTCAATGTATGACCCTATCAGCTTGTTGGACATAAACCTAAAGATATTTTCTAAAATCATACTGTGAAGATTAAATATTGAAATAACGAGAACTGGTGGCATTTCCCCTCTACAAGCAGGGTTTAGGAAAAACCTTTCAACCATTTTCAATATCTTTGTCCTCAGACATTTAATTGAAAAATACATTTTTCTTCACAAACAAAGACAGTATACAGTCTTTATTGACTATTCAGTGGCCTTCGATTCAATATCTAGAAATACCTTATGGAAAATATTACTAGACAGAGGAATTACCAAGAAGTTGGTATACATGAGTTACAGTTTGTATTTCCAAATTTGGGCAAGAGTAAGGTTAGGGACTCCGGTGAGCTATCAGTACCCTTCCGGATGGACAAACGGGTACGCCAGGGATGTGCCTAGCCAAAACTTTGTTTTCATTATATGTTAACACTCTTCTAGCTAATCTCAATTCCTTAACCTCTGATTCCCCAAAGATCGATCAACACTCCTATGCTGCACTCACACAGACAAATTTGTCTTGCTTTCCTTAATAAAAAAAAGGACTTAAAAAAAACTAGATTTAATAAATGTTAGATCTGGATAATTACAGCTTAAGGTGAATCTTCAAAAAAATAAAATTGTAATTTTTGTTACCAAAAGCAGGACACCTGGGACCTGGCACTGAGGCACACAAAAGATTGAAATAGCTCCATGTTATGTCAATTTAGACATGGTATTTAATGCCAGCAGTTTATGGACTAATCACATAGAGTTTACTATGAAAAAAAACAAGACCACATGTTGGTTAGAAAGATTTAACTTCCGATTCGGAGGACAGAAAATACATCCGCTAATGCAAGTCATAAAGGCAAATTATCAGGCTAAGCTCCTGAACAGAGCTGAAATCTGGGACAGCAAATCAAAAAATTAATTGTCTGTTCCAATTTTTAAACTCCTAAGAAGAGTTTTAGCACTCAGCCCTGCATGCCCTGCTGCATTCATTATATCCAAGTTGGTGATCATAAATCTGAACACTTTATTCCATTGTAGAAAGTTTAACTTCTGGGCAAGACTGACCAAATTTCCTCAAGATAGTCTATCTGCCAAGTGTTTAATAGAAAAAAAAAGATGGACGGCACTCGGATATAAAAGTAATTATTGATATCCTTCATTGGTCCATCTGTTAAAAGATTATAAATGTATAAATCTGCATCGTTCTGTAGACATAGGTATTATAATTAGTAATAAATATAAGAAATACATTACTAAAAGAAAGCTCAAATATTTGGGATTAAAAAGATATAGAAACTATCCTGGGGTCACTCTACTCAAGATGGTTTGCTAAATATAATTACAGTTTACAAGCCCTATTTAGATCTGTTAGTTGATGCAGAGTTATGCAGGGTATCTCTGAGATATAAACTTGAATGGTTCCTGAGTAACATTTTACAAACAAGACATGATAATTTACCCAAGGAAAATGAAAAATATACATATTCGGATGGAGGAATTGAAGATCTTAATCATGTTTTATAGAAATGTACATGGTACAGTAGTGAAATAATTTATTGGGTGGGCTCTTTTTTGGATCCTAATTATATCTTTAATGAGGAATTATTTACAACTATTCTAATTCACACAGTAGATGAGTGGGCTATAATAAAAATTGTTAAACATGTCCATGCAATATGCAAGAAAAAGCAGAAACTGTTGGCTAATCAAATATAGATATTGTTAGACTTAATTATAGTTATCTCTACTCAGGCAATGTAAACATGTTTACATGCATTAGAAACAGGGTGTCCCCTGTTAATTGTGGTGCACTGTACTTTTAATTGGATGTTAACGTGAATGTTTTGTAGTATTATGTGTGTCCTTTTTCTGTAACTAGTGCAATAACTGATTTTAGCTTTTGTATGTTTTTTTTTCATGCTGTGTTCTTTGAGTTACTTGTTGATGGCTATTCAGCCTTACAATAAAAGATCTGAATTGAAAAACTTTGCAACTATTCAAACAATTTGCCTAAAATTTTGCGTGCCTTGTTGTGTACTATAGATCTCAGGAACTGACAAGTTTTGTTTCAGTCAGATGTACAGGTGCGGAGCTACGGAATGTCCCAAAAATTGAAAATGACCACTTTTTTGGGAAATTTCTTTGTCACACCATTTCTCCAAAACTGTTTGCCAGTTTGGTCTGAAATTTTCAGGATATATGTGGCCTGGGCTGCAGATGTGCCTTTTCAAGGTTTGGTGGAAAATATTAATCTGTTCAAAATTTATTAATGAGACATCAACAGCACAGATGATGGCTTCTGCAGCCTGAACATTTGCTAATATTCAGAGCCATCAAGTTACAGATTTAACCACAGGTGGGGATACTACATATATCATTGATGACACTATACCCAAAAACTTCATTCCCAACACAAAGGTTCCAGCAAGTCTCAATGGCTGTGATGACAATATTTCATTTAAAATCCAGAATATGCAGTAATCAATGATGGAAGAAATGCACTCAGACTTTTAATCCATGGCCCTAGCTTTAGACTCCTTAAAGGACTCAATTGCTTCCTTAGGTAATAAAATGAAAAGTCTTTCTAAGAGGGTCTCTGAGTTGGAAACCAGAGTCTGATCTACAGAAGATCAATTGGATCCACTCCAAACTAAAGCAAGCCTATGTCAGAAGGAACTGCAGGAATTAAAGCTTAATGTTCTGGATTTGGAGTCCCATTCAAGAAAGGATAATCTCAAAATAGGAGGGTTACCTGAGGGATCAGAAGGGGCAAATACCTTACAATTTATGGAAGAACTTTTAACTGAAGTGAAGAGCAGAAAATGGCTGGAGGAGAAAATAGAGTTGGATCAAGCCCATAGAAGCTTTTCCACAAGAAGAGAGATTCCCAGAGTTATATTTTCAAGCCACACAACTTTCAAGTGAAGGAGCATCTACTACAAAAGGCGAGGTTAAACAAAGACATTCTTGTGAGAGGCCTACACTTGCAAGTCTTTCCCAATCTTCCTCCTTCGAGTCATGGCAAAGTGAAAATCTGTCAGAAGAAAGGCTTCTAATATCACTTTTTATAATCATGCACTTAGATTCACCTTGTGCCTTACCCCAAAATGATTTCATAAGTTACTAAAAATAATAACAATTCACATATATTATCCACTGCTCTCCAGATTCAAATATAATGGCAAATGACACTGCTTTACACACATATAATTATGAAAAATCTGTATTTTATTTACACCTATGCAATAATTCTAAATATTCCTCATTAGCATAAATATCAAGCCTAATAATGTAAATATCAACAAAATTGTTTCAAATAATCCAGCAAACTACTAAAACAATTTTTAGCTAATAAACACTGCAAATGAATAAACAATATTCATTATGAGAAATGGTAATAGTTATACTAAACTTTTATCATACTTAGGTTTAACATAACCTTCATACATAAGAACATATACTTAAAAGATTAATGTTTCAGATTATTTCTGTATAAACTTGTTTTAAAACTTCAGAGCATGTAAAATGTATTTTCTATGAGATCTGACAACAACTCATTACATTAGTGTATAATTACTATATTTTCATACACTCAGTTTTAACTTTTCAGATCATGCAACATTTCTTAGTTCAAAGCTTTTAAGCTATACACCCATGTTTTATAGTTACAAGTAAATTCCCTTGTTACTTTCCCAATTTAAATTACTAAGACTAATAATTAAAATTAATTAGTAAGAGTAATAAAAGTATACTTATATTTCTGGTTGTAGAAGTGGTTCTTCTTCTCTCAATGTAGAACTCTTGGTTGAGTCTGGCTCTTGATGAAAATGTTTCTTAGTCAGCTAATTTTATTGACCCTGGAATGTTTTGGCATGGACACACTCTGCAAGTTAAACTTTTGCTGAAAGTCACTTTATCAAAAGTCAGTTCTTGGATTTATAGAACACAGCTTCAGTCTGTACAGTACATAGCAACACTGGATTCAAAGAACTTCATTGTGGATAGCAAAGTTATTTCTGTAACTAGAACTTAATGAGTCCTTCATGTTATACATCTGCTTTTAAAACCATAGGACACTAGAAAATTTTTCTGCTCAGCATGCTGTATAGCTTGCGCGAGTTTTAAAAATAAAAGTATGTGTCTAGTCATCAACAGGCAACATTACTTCAGTCAAAATTCTCAGCAAATAAAACACATAACTTGCTTCATACACAATGAAAATATCCTTGCATCTAGTTCTTGCATCTGGATCTTTTGGCAGCACTGCATAAGCTTTTGGCTATCCTTAGGCTGTCCCAGTATTCAAATATAGGCGTGGCCCAAAGCTCCTTGGCCTAGCTACAGCATAAAACCTTTAACATTCTTATTTAAACTAACATGGGTCCTTTTGCATCAATATTTTGGTCCAGACTGAGGTGTGACAAGACAAATTCACTAATATAAAGCTGCCCTGGTGATGACATCACCAGATTTTGATTGGCCTGAGTCACTAGAAAGGTAGGACTTCTTAGATGATAAATGATGACATACAGAAATGCCTCTTAAGACATCCCCTTTCTCCTCAAACTTGTTTTTGGTTCAAAATTATTTTTCTTAATAACATTTTCATTTAACCTAATTTAAACATTAAACTTACATATTCAGGTGATTCTCCTCAAGGGGTACATATTGGTATGATTTTGATATTTGTAATATGGATACTTTTTAAGTTACACTATTAAGGGTTATAACTTCATAATTTTAATAAAGCTTCTTAAAATAAAGTAAGTCTTGCTCTAAATATTCTAAGCTACAGAATGCTAAAATATTTATAAGAAAAATCCATTCCTAAAGTTTTTAAAATATTACTTTTTTGTGGAAACACATGGGTTATTTGTTCTACTTAAAGATATAAATCAAACTGTCACAAATATTCTTTTAGAGAGTACTTCTCTCTATAGCAACAAAATACAGACATGTCATTTTCTTAGACTTCCTAAAATGCAAGCTATCACAAGATACTAGATTTGTTTAGTTTTCTAATAAGAACATTATATTAAATAAGCTTTAATTATAACTCCTGAATTAATCACCCTGCAATCATGAAACTTGGTAAGCTTATTTATCATACTAGTGTCCAATAACTGTTCAATTTTCATGGCGGCACCATAATGTGTTTTTAAGTTATAAACCAAATATTTTTCTTAATATTCAAAGTTTAAACAGAAGAACAGTTTTTTCTTCAATAAGTCTGTACCAGTCACATGACCTCCTATCTGATTGTAGTCATGGATACCTAGCTCTGGCCAAGACTTCCCTGTACAAACACATGGCTGTAAATCAGTCAGATCACAGGGATGCTTCTCTTGTACTGAGATAGCTTCATCTGAAGTCTCCTTGAAATGTGGCCAGGTCCCTCTCATGGGACTTTCAATTTAAAAGAAGACTTTACTTGAGCACACTTTTTTCTGAACTCTGAAACTGTCTCAATTTTAAATTTCAATTAATATGTATACCCTTGAGCAAAGGAGGGAGAGAGGTGATATGATCGAAACATTCAAACACCTTAAGAGCATTAACAAGGTGAAAGAGTCCAACATGTTTAAATATAAGAAAAATAGCAGGACAAGAGGACACAGCATGAGATTAGAGGGATGCGGATTAAGGGGGAATGTGAGGAAATTATTTTTCACAGAAAGGGTGGTGGATGCATGGAACAGTCTACCTCAGGAAGTGGTGGCTATGAATTCAGTACAGGGCTTCAAACAGGCATGGAATAGGCATAAGGGAGCAATACAGATGATTATGAATAGATAGGCCACTGACAGAGCAAAGGCAGATGGCAGATTTATAAGGTAGAAAAAAAATGGGCAGACTGGATGGGCCTTGCGGTCCTTATCTGCCATCAACTTCTTTGTTTCTATGCTTCTATGGCATCATTACTCTGTTTTAATGTTTTTAAGACTTAATTCACAGTAATCTTCACCAGAAATTATAGTAAACATTTCCCATATTAATACCATATAAAAATCACATAAGATAATTAAAAATCAATTTTTGATAAAAAAATAAAATATTGTTTTCATCAAGGATTTTGTTCCTACAAATCATTTGATGGGATTAGAATACTTCTAAGTGATACAGACATTCCCCACAACTTAATTCATTCAGGTCACCTGAAACTCTTCCTGAACGGAAGACAACATATCTTTGACTCTCTTTCTGAGGTGGATCAGTATCTAAAACCTATTTTTTTTTCATATTGAAGGCAATGGTTGGTATAATCACCAAAATATACAATAATGAGCTTGATTATTTGGACATCAACGATTCTTTAAAAAAAATACCTAGTATATGAATAACTGTATTATCTATTAATTTTAAAGGGGGAAGCAGTATAAGTTAAAAAGGTCTGCAGCCAGCATGAGAGCTTGCCATGCACTACACATACCTGAAAGCAATGACCATCTTTGCAGACAGTCCAGGGGGGGAGGGACCCAGCAATAGGTCTGGGCAGTGTGTTGATAGAAGTAGTCTTCTTTTAAGGGGGGATGGGGGTGAAAGATGCAATATTTATAATCAAGGACAACATATTTATTTATATAAACAAAATTTAAGATTTAGATTAACAGATAGAACTGCAATAGCCTATACAAGTTGGTGGCTTTTTTTTAACATGGTTATAGTAAATTTAATAAAAAATGGCTGAAAATTTGAAATGTTTAAATTGGAACCTTAAGGGGGCTAGAGATGGATTAAAAATATGTAAAACTATACAATATGCAAATTAAATACAAGCTAATCATTTATTGTTACAGGAAACCCACTTTGCCCCAAGTGATTTTCAGTAGATTTGTAATTTATTTAGATGCCATGGGATTAAATCCTGTTTCTCAAATAACCCTAGAGGTGTTGCTCTTATTTTTAAAAACTGTTTACATTTTGTGATTAAACAGAAAGAAATTGATAAATGGGGCTGATAAGTCATAGCAACAATTAAAAGATTTAATAAATCTTTGACTATTAGCTCCCTAAATGGGTCAAATGAAGATAACCCAGATTTTTATGTACATTTTTTCATTACGTTGTCTGGCTTCTCAGGACTGTTCATTATAGGTAGCGATTTCAACTTATCATTAACCACTCTAGACAGATCAGGCAGGTTGGAAGATACTAAAAAACAAGCTGTAAAAATAATAAAGGATTTTATGCTGGATCTAAAACTAATAGACATTTTCAGGGAAAAATAACTCACATTGAAAAAAATTCTAATTTTTCCCCCAATGTATACAAAATGACTTCAAGAATTGATTGTTTCTTTCTTTCCAAAGAAATTACGAACAACTGTACAAAAATCAGCTATGGAGCTATATAAATTTCAGATAATTATCCTGTAAATCTGGTGGTATGCTATTTAAACAACCTCCATAATGGCAGAGACTACTGTTGGAAGTTTGAAAATTACTTATTGAACTGTCTCTCCTTCAAACATAAATTAAGGGCAGAGGTTGACTTTTTTTAGCAAATAATGAAAATGAGGACTTATCCTCAACAATAATCTTGGAATTCCTGAAAGTCTGTCTCAGAGGATGGATCATCTCCCACACATCCTTTAAGTGAAAAATCTATAAAGAAAAAGTTGATCCATTAGAACATCGACTTTTAGTTGCTGAAGCTTCACTTAATTTATGTGCTCGGGAGGAAGATCTAATTTTAGTAATAAAAATTAGAGAAGAATCACATGCTCTGATCTCATATAAAGCAGATAGAGCTTTTCAAAATGCCAGGTCACATTACTACTTTTTTTCTGAGAAACCTGGTAGAGTACTAGTGTATCAATTACAATGTGAACACAGCCAAAATGCTATACATAAAATTCAGCTAGAGTCTGGCTAAATATTGTCTTCACTTTCAGAAATAAAGGCTTTCATAAATTTTACATTAATTTATATACACCTAATATCAATCCCTCCCCAAAAAATATAGACAACTTTTTTGAAGTGCTGCCTAGTATTCCTCTCTCAGAATTGTCAAACTCAATAATTGATAGACCTATAACAATAGAGGAAATTAAATTAGTGATTCATTCTGCTCCAAATAGAAAATCACTGGGCCCTGATGGTTTCACGATAACATTTTACAAAGTGTTGTCTGACATTCTCTGGCCACTCTTTTTTCAAGCCTATAGGGATATGGAAAAGAATGAGCCTTAATCTGAATCTTTAAATGGCTCTATAATTACACTTATCTTAAAGAAAGACAAAGGCCCTCTAATATTTGGGTTGTATATACCTATAGCATTAATGAATATGTAGTAGTAGTAAAAATGTTTATTTTTATACAGGATAGCAAACTTTAGGTCATAGACCTATTTTCAAAGTTGTTCTGTGTCAAGAACAAATTACATTCAATATAACATACAAAACTTCAGACTACATAAAACAACTAATAAATAATTTTTGACATTATACAAGACAAAAATCTTCAATCAGACCAACAACTAACACATTTATCCACATTTCAAAAAACATTCATCATAAAATACATATGATGATATAAATTACAAAATTATAATGAAAATATGGGCTAATAGAGTGGCTGAACATGTTCAGACCATTATTTACCCAGATCAAACAGAGTTCATTCCTGGAACACGTTTAATGGCAAATGTAAGAAAGGCCATCAATATTCTAGAACTAACTGGGCAAATTGAAATGGCCATCATCTCATTTGATTTTGAGAAAGCCTTTGATAGAGTTCATTGGCCTTTCTTGTTGACCAGCTTAGCTAAATTGAATTTTGGAGATATATTTATATGCTGGATAAAGATGGTGTATAGTAATCCCAGAGCTAGGATTAAAACCAACTGTAACCTCTATGTTTTTTACACTTACAAAGAGGCATCCAGCAGGGTTGTCCCCTTTCACCTCTGCTGTTCTCTATCTTCATTGAGTCTCTTGCTATGTCAATCAGAAACAACAAATAGATCAATGATCTGAACATTAATGGCATCTCCTGTAAAGTATCCCTATACACAGATGACATTCTGATCTATTTAGATAGCCCAAAGGAAAAGTGAATGAGCTTGAAAGGGAGATAGAAAGATCTGGCAAATTATCAGGGGATAAAGTTAATTGTACATCTATGTATAAACCTGTATAATGTATGCATGCACTACATGTACCGTATTTGTGAGGTATTTTATGTTATGTAAATCACCGGTCGCCCCTGAAAAAGGGTCCCCCTGGGCCCAGTGGGCTCACCCAGTTACCAAAATTTAATAAATAAATAAATAATTGGGGAAAATCTGAAGCCATTTATAATGGGCAGGCTATGGATGGCTCTGACATGCTCCTCAATTTCACAGTCAAAACAGATATGAAATACCTGGGTGTTACATTAACAGAAGAAATAAAACATGTATTTGAATATAACTGTGAACCTCTTGTAGTTAACATCAGGGCAGACTTGAAAAAGTGGGTCAATCTACCTTTAAACATTACAGGCAGGATTAAGATTATCAAGATGAATATTTTGCCAAGATTTCTATTTCTATTTCAAGCTCTTCCCATATATCTAAATAAAACTTTTTTTTTATTAAAATAGACAAATGGCTTAGACAATTCACATGGAAAAATAAACACCCAAAGATTAGCCTGACAAAGTTGTATCCTCCATAAAACCACAGAGGCCTAGGTCTCCCCAGTTTAAGATTATATTACTTAGCTGCTCAGACTGAACTCACTATTGATTGGTTTCAGTCGAATAACAACTCAGACAGAGCAGATAAGGATTGTGAAGTTTTAGAGAGCTCCCAAACTCTGTTTCAGAAACACTGCCAAGTTCTTTATGTTAATTGTGAAAATAATGTTTTTAAAAAATAAGATTCTGAGCTCAACCAAGACTACCTCTCATGCTTGGAGAGATGTGCATATGGTATTGGGTTTGAACTGTGTAATCTCATTATTTTCACCATTATATATGAATTCACATCTTAAATTCACACAGGTTAATACGAATTTTTTGAATTGGAAACTATGTGGCTTGATCCATTTAGGACAATGCTTAGCAAATGGCAGCTTAATCTCATTTGAAACATTAAAATGGGTATTCCATCTTCCAACTGGAAGCTATATAGCTTTCCTACAATTGAGAGATTTTCTTTTGAGCAGCAGAACTGAGTCAGTGAGCCCAACCCTCATGGAGTCCTTAGTAACCAATCCATTAAATAAAACCAAATTGATCTCTAAAATAAATAACCTTTTACTGGAAACTTGTAAATGGGATATTGATCACTGGAGGCAAAGTTGGCTCAAGGAACTAGAGGGATCCAGCCATAACATTGATTGGCTGGAGGTTCTATCTAACCCTGAAGAAGTTTCTAAAAATTTTTAAATTAGACAAATCCAATTTAATGTAATCCGCAACCTATACTATACACCCCACAAGCTAAGTAAATTTGATCCTACTCTATCTAATCTCTGTATTCAATGTAAAAGGGATACAGGGACCTTAAGCCATATGCTGCTGTTTTGTCCAGCATTGTCACAGTTTTGGAATAAAATAAGGGAAATAATTTCAAAAGTGCTGGATAAGAACATTCCATTTGACATGGGAATCCTATTATGCAGCCCATCCTCTGGATTGGAACTGCCGGACAATGCTGGCTCATTTTTATCCCTTTTAATGGCCTTAGCAATAAAGTTTATACTTCTGCATTGGAAGGATGAGATAGCCCCAAACTTTAAAGAATGGCTTAACCTACTTACAGATAGCAGAAGGTTAGAGAGAATTTTTTTATGGTAGGGAAAATAAGTTAGACATATTTGATAAAATATGGCTTCCCTACTTCAACTTCCTAAACCTTTAAAGTATTTAACTGAAATCACTTTTCAGCAAAAACCATACTAGAACATGATATACAGTATATCAATAGGCTTATTTAGCAAAACTGCTTTCCTCTGTACTATGATGTTAAACAGATACCACAATCAGATGTTGCCTAAAAGCAGTTATTAGACTGAGTACAAAGAAATAGAAAAGAAAAAAAAAAAGAAAAAAAGCAAATTTATTAAAATTTCAAGTTTCCCATTATTTCTTATGGGAACAATTAGATGTGGCATGTGAAAGCACCTTTTTGCATTTGCAAAAATTGGTTTTGCTTTAGCAAACACTGTAAGTAGTGTCATGCTGCTACCATCTTGTTTTCAGTTAGCGACACACAAAAACAATATAACTTAAAAAATAATAATGCCACTTGTGTTTACCTAATCGGATCCCCCGAGAAACATTATTTTGTGATTAATTTTTTTTTTTAGGATGACCAGAAATATGTTTATTTTACTTGGGCTGTTTTGATGTTGCAAATATGTGACAAAACTGCAGCAAATTGTGGCACTACTTTTGCAAAACCTTTGCAAATTGTGGCACTGTTTCATGAATAATACCACAAATTGCGGCATTGTTTCTGCGAAATACTGGGGTTGTGCTGCAATTTGGGGCACTACTTTTTTTTAAAAATTATGTTTCTTTTTCACTTAATTGCAAAAAAACGGTCAAGACTTTTGGACTGAAATTTGCAGGGTACAAAGAGAGCGTGCACCACAGATGTGCCTTTTGATGGTTTGCTGATAAAATATACATCAGTTCCATAGTAATTACATTCCAAAGTTTAGTCATTTCCCATAGGATAACACTGTAGTGGTTGGGGTACTTTCTGGTACCTATATCTTGAAAATGCCCCAAGATACTGTGGGTCACCCTGGAAACAGGAAATGGGACAGCCATAAGAACTGGGGTTGTCTACAGGCCCCCAGACCAGAGGGAGGACATAGACACATTACTGTTAGAAGATATACTAAACATGACAGCTAAAGGGGAGGTTCTGATAATGGGAGACTTCAACATACGGATACAGATTGGTCAATACCAGCAGGAACATCTGCCAGAACTAGACTCATAGGGATTCCTGCAGGGAGGGCCTCAAACAACTGGTACAGCAACCCACAAGAGACAGAGCTATCCTAGATCTAGTACTGACCAACAAAGAAGGGATCACAGATCTCCAGGTAGAAGGTCACCTGGGGCCAGTGACCATCACATGGTATGGTTCAATTTGGCTACTACATCTAAATTATCCCATTCAAGGCAAAATATGGGACTTCAGAGGCTGACTTTGATAAGATGACCAACAGAGTTAAGCTAGCCCTGGCAAAAGAAACACAGGTGAGGGTACAGGCAAAGTGGGCAAGCATTAAGGATGCAATACTTGAAGCAACATCCATTGTGTTAGACAGAAAAGGAAGTACAAAGAAGAAGGAAACTACTTTGGTTCTCAAATACAGTAGCAGAAAGTCAGAGCCAAAGTCTGGCCTTCAGGAAATATAAAGAACACAGCGGGATGAAGATAGGAAGCATACCAAACTGCCTAAGGAAGCAGGTAAGGCAGGCAAAGTCCCAAATTGAGGAACACTAGCACGAAACAGTAAAGAAGGTGACAAGACTTTCTTTAGATACATTAGTGAAAGGAGAAAGTCCAGAGGGGTATTGCTAAGCTTAATGGAGAAAAGGGAGCATGTGAGGGAGGGACCCTGTAAAGGCATCTATCCTAAATAGATACTTTTGCTCAGTATTTACTGAGAGAGAAGGTAGGGCAGGGCCCACAGCTCAACATCATGGACACAGGGGAGGAGGTGAGCACTACTCCCTTCACAAAGAAAGGGTCCTACAAGGCTTGCTAAGCTCCAGGGTGGATAAGGCAATGGGACCTGATGGCATACATCCCAGGGTACCAAGGAGCTAAAGGAGGAACTAGCAGAGCCATTAGTAGAATTGTTTAGTGAGTCTCTGACCACAGGAGAGGTCCCAGAAGACTGGAGAAGGGCTCATGTGATCCCGCTCCACAAGAGTGGTAGCAGGGAGGAGGCGGGGAACTACAGACTGGTCAGTCTACCTCAGTAGTGGGCAAGATTATGGAGGCACTCCTTAAGGAAAGGATAGTGAAACACCTGGAATCCATAGGGCACAGGATCCAAGACAGCATGGGTTTACAAAAGGAAGGTCCTGTCAAACTAATCTCATAGATTTCTTTGACTGGGTAACCAGAGTGGTGGACCAAGGGGGAGCAGTTGATGTCACCTACCTTGACTTCAGCAAAGCTTTTGACACTGTTCCACATAGAAGATTGATAAATAAGCTGGGTAGGCTCAGGGTGGGTCAGAAGTTGGTCAACTGGGTGGCAAACTGGTTGATGGGCAGAAAACAGAGTGGTGGTAAATGGTATACAGTCAGAAGAGATGCAAGTCACAAGTGGGGTACCTCAGGGATCAGTCCTGGGGCCAGTCCTCTTCAACATCTTCATTAGTGACCTTGCAGATGGACTAGAGGGTAAGGCTTGTCTGTTTGCAGATGACACCAAGATCTGCAACAGAGTAGATGATCCAGATGGGGTGGGCAGAGTGAGAAGAGATCTGGATAAACTAGCAGAATGGTCAGAAGAGTGGCAACTGGGATTTAATGCAAAGAAGTGCAAAATCATGCACATTGGGAAGAGAAACCCTGAAGCCACCTATAGGCTGGGTGGGAGTTGCTAGCAGTCACAAAGGAAGAAAGAGACTTGGGCATCATCATCACTGATGACCTAAAATCATCCAAGCAGACCTCTAAAGCAGTAGGTAAGGCTAGGGGGTGTTAGGGTGTATTAGTAGGGTATCACAAGTCATAAGAGGAAGTAATAATCCCTCTGTACAAGATGCTAGTTCGCCCCATCTGAGTACTGCGTGCAGTATTGGAGCCACACCTTCACAAGGACATTAACCAAATTGAGGCAGTCCAGAGAGGGCCAAAATGGTGCAGGGACTGCATCAGAAGACATATGAGGACAGATTAATGGAGCTCAATATGTATACCCTTGAGCAAAAGAGGAGAGAGGTGATGTGATCGAGGCATTCAACACCTTAAGGGCATAAACAAGGTGAAAGAGTCTAACATGTTTAAATATAAGAAAAATAGCAGGACAAGAGGACACAGCATGAGATTAGAGGGAGGCCAATTAAGGGGGAATGTGAGGAAATTATTTTTCACAGAAAGGGTGGTGGATGCATGGAATGGCTTCCCACAAGAAGTGGTGGCTATGAATACAGTGCAGGGCTTCAAATAGGCATGGGATAGGCATAAGGGAGCAATACAAATGACTATGAATAGATAGGCCACTGACAGAGCAAAGGCCGATGGCACATTTATAAGGTAGAAAAAGAAATGGGCAGACTGGATGGGCCTTGCGGTCCTTATCTGCCATCAACTTCTATGTTTCTATGTTTCTATGATACGGATTTTCTATGAAATGCAGCTTAGTATACCTTAGGTGTACTAAGCAGTTATGCATGTTTCCGGGCCTTCTTTTCAACTGTGGGTGAAATTCTTATGAATGGTGCTAAGGTGCCTGTGGTACTGTACCATTAAAGACTGAGTGCCCCACCATCGAGATGAGGGTTAATTACAATGTGTCTACACTTATGTATAGATGGGTATGGGCCCTGTGTTCCCACATTTGGATACCATTATGGAGTGATGGGAGAGTAGGGCGCAGAGGGCCCAGTGCTCCCACAGTGGCATGAGGGTTAATTATAATGTCTGTACACTTGTGTATAGATGGAAACAGGGGCAATTACAAAATGCATGCATGGGAACCCACACCCACCCTCTAAACACCTAGAGGTGACAGGGTGTGTCTTGGGGTTGTCAACCCTAACACTCACCACATTCTCCTATGCTGTACTCTCCCAGCTTCCTTGCACATGGAATAGGGTGAACATTAGGACTGATGACCCCAAGACATACTCCATCACCTATTGGTGTGTGGAGGGGAGGCGGTGTGGTGTGGTGTGATAGTATTGGTTGGGGGTGGGATGGGGTGTTAGGGTTGGGAACCCTAACACCACATTTCCATAATTTTTCACTTTAATATGAACCTTAACTGACGCATTAATGAAGATATATATATACATAAATATAGATAGACAGATTGATATGTGTGTGTGTCTATATATATATATATATATATATATATATATATATATATTCATTGCAAAGAACTTTGTTAATGTACTATTTAGGGTTAAACCAACAAAAGTAGATACATGTGATGTTAGGGTTTCCAACCCTAAAATCCCACCCCCACTCTGCAAGCAGCAAAAGGAAAAAAATACCATTATGGTTTTGGCTGTCCTGAGCATTGGGCAATCATACCTGGAGTCTTCTTGGAGTTATCAACCCTAAGGGTCTACCCATTATATCCAGTCTACCCATCAATGAGCAAATAAGCTCAGATGTGCATAGTATATGAGAATGAGGTAAGTGTTAGGGTTGATAGCCCCAGGAAGACCTGAGCCTGATTTGCCAAGACTCAAGACAGCCAAAACTATAATGTTTTTCTGCTTTCAGGAGCTGAGGGTGGAGTGTAATAGTTGAAACCTTAAAATCACATTCCTACTTTGTCAGTTTAGCCCTAATTGGTGCATTAACATAGGTTTTTCAATGAATTCCCTTACTTTTTCAGATAGAATTGTATAGTCATTCACACGGGTCCTGAACACATCCATGTGATTATGGAAGCACATGGCCCTCTAGACCATGTGTTTCCATGCTTCCATTTATCCATATTTCTAAGTGGGTGTGGAGGTGCAGGGCCTTCCAGGCCCGGCACTTCTCTTCCACCAAAAAGGCAATTTATGTGATTCCTTGTGTTGTTTTTGTTTTGTTTTTTTGTAGGAATGGACCATTTTCAGTTCTTATTTCTTAGGGCCCCGGTAGTGTACTACTCATTAAAATCTTTCTGTTTATATATACTGTCCATTAACTCCAAAGATTGATGGAATTACTGCTTGTTAAAGCTGCAAAGTTATCACAATTGTAATTGGGGAATTGTAATTTAGTTTTTTTTATTTTTATGGGCCTTCATTTTGGGGGGGTGGTATGTACTAGTGCTGTAGTACTCATTAAGGTCTTTATTTTGATATATAGATTGTCCCATAATTCCTTATATTGATGGAGTTATGGCTTGTTAAAGTTGAAATGTGGAAAAAAATAAGTCTAAATTCTTTTTACACAAGAAGGGATCTTTTTTGTGAGGTAGTGTCATTCATTTAAAAAAAAAAAGATTCTTTCATTAGAAAAAAGAATGTTAAAAAAATAAGTCCAAATTATTTTTTCATATGAAGGGTACTTTTATTTGTGTGGCCCTATTCCTTTTCCATGTCACCATATAGTAAAGGAAATTCAGGTTTTGAAAAATGATTTTACGATGTGTTAAAAACACATTTCTGGGTGATTTTTCCAAAACCTTTCTGCAGATTCCATTTAAGGAGGTCCTGATGTGTAAGATACATGGGTTGTCTTCTTTAAAAGATATCATTTTTATCGGGTTTCAAAACAAACTGTTTGAAGAAAAAAACAGAAACAAGATGGCAGCCATACCAAAAAAGTATTTCTTGTCATGAAAAAAGGTTACCCCCATATGAAACAAATGATTCAAATTCTCTTTTATTATGAAACAGCTATCCAAAAGACCACACTGAGCATGCTCAGAACTGAAATTTCAAATCCTTATAACTCTGGAATGAATTAATATTTTGTTCTCCAAACCAATGAAAGGCACCACAAGGCCTTTCTACTCTGAAATTTCAGACAAAAATTTCAAAATTGTCTGGGTGCTTGGCGATAACAAAAATAAAACAGTAAAAAAAAAAAACCTTTTTTTCACTTAACTCTCCAGATCTCAGAATCTGCACATTTGGCCAGATCAAAACTTGGCACGTAAAGAGACCTTGCCCCCTGAGACTGCGCATGCAAAATTTGGTGCAAATCTCTTGAACAGGGGTGAAACTATTAAAGTTCACCTTCAAGGGTTTAACATTAAACAGCCTACTTAACCCTAACTGTAATAGCACTACCTCACCACTATTGTATATAATAAAGTCAATGTTCTTAGGTGCTTACATCCTATATATCATGAATTCAAAGTTTTTAGGTGCTCACCTCATGTAAATGGATTCTTATATGTCATCATTCTTTCATGTCATGTACTCCATTGTCTAAATGGTCACATTTTAATCCTAAAATATATTTAAATGGAACTTTTTCTTTTTTTTTCAATTGTTTAACCAGGAGTGGCACACTAAGCTGAAAGCTTGTTTACAGGTGCAACCTGGGAGAAAAGGGAAGTTAAGTGACTTGCTCAGGGTCACACAGTATGCAAGTGGGGGCTGTGGGATTCAAATCCAGGTCTCTAGATTTGCAGCTCAGAGACCTTAAACCACTGCGCTATACTGCCTCCAGTGAGGCAATGAACTTAATGAGACAAAGCTGTTACCAATTAACTAGATTCTGCTGACTGCATTTTTTAGAAGTTGGTATGCTCTAGTTTATATTATATGTTAGTTTTAATAACCTCTAAGAGATCTTCTCTGTCACACAACTAAGATGGCTTTAAGCTATTATGGTAAACACTTCGTAGTCTACAATAATACACATAATATAAAATAAATTTAATAAAATCATTGAAGGTTAAAAACATTCTTGAAGTGCAATTTATCCAAGGCTTCATAATTTAAACTGTAACTTCCTGAGCGTGGCTTGGCCCTGGACAAGATGGCTTGTTGATTCTATCACTCTGCATCTCCTGGGGACAGAATCCTTTAACAGCATCCTGCACAAGGGGATGTTTGGATGCTTAAAGCAGATAAATCTGTACCTTGTACCCTGCTCACAGAAGTTCTGTTAATTTCTACTAGGAACTAAGATCTGCCACTCTGATATTCAAATAGCAAATTCCACCATCCAAGACTGCTTAATTGTGGCCAGAGTGTACATGATAGACCCGCCTACTATCAACAGCATGTCTGCTGCACTGATGCAGCAATTGGCAAAGGTCACCCTGGCTTCTAACAACACTATTCTGGCCATTCATAGGAAGGGCACCTACATATTTCAAGTGGAGCATAAAATCTTGTCCCATGACACAGCCCTAGTCAACCTCACAGAGACCATCTGGGAGCAGGGCAGAACCATTCACCTTCTACAAGAAAAAGTCAACAATCTGAAGAATCAGAGATGCCAGAACAATTTGTGATTGTAGGCTTTCCTGAGGGAACTGAATAGAGGAACCCTGCTGGTTTTCTGTCTGCCATCCTCCCAGAAATACTGCAACTTAACCCCAGGCTTCCCATGGACATTGTACAATCCCAAATTTCACTGGGCCCACCACCAAAGACCAGAGAAAAAATGAGGCCTATAATAGCATGTTTCCTCCAATTTACTACCAAGGACCTTATTTTAAATAAAGCCAGAGAGCTCAGGCAGCTGTTCTGGAAAGATCATAGAATACACATTTTCCAGGATTATTCCTGCAAGCTCTCAAACAAACCGAGGGAATATACTGAAATGAGACACCTCCTGCATCAGCTAGGAGTAAAGTTTTCACTGAGATACCCTTCCAATATGAATACACAGTAAAATGGAACCTCACTCACTTTTTCAAATTCTGAGACCCTGTCAGATTTTATGAAAAGAATGTGGCTGAGGAGTACAGGACACCCAAGAAGCACCATCCAGAAGGCAGAAGCACAAAGATTAAGACCAGAACTCTTGAGGAGTCTACCAATGGGTCTGCACAACTCCATCACCAGTAGGAAGCTATGCAGTAGCAATGGAGTATCCTGCCATAGTCCTGCAAGCAGATGCATCAGCATATGTACAACAGGATAGACCCCCCCCCGCTGGGAAATGATCATTCCAGAAGCCACAGAAAAGCAAATTGCAAGGAGGATGGAATCCAGATGACGAGCCCGTACTTCACATTGAATCATTATGCCCTGTTTCACACCAGCACGATGCTTGACCCAGAAGAGGAGCCAGTCCAGCTATCAATGCCTGAAGGAGCATCACCAGGAAAAAACAGGCCTAATTTGTGGACAGCTGCAGTGGCCCAATGTGCACTACTGACTTCCAAGGCTGCAATGCCACCAAACAAGCATGCACAGGTGAGGCAGGAGATGATCAAAAGGCGCCTGGCTGAGCTTCTCTCAGATAATCCTTTTTTTGCTTTTTGCTTTAGTGATTAGGGGTTTAGAAGTGTGGAGAATGGGGATAGGGCTTTCAACCTGGCAGGCACCAGAAAAAAATTACCATGAGTTTCACAAATCCATGTTTATTTGTTGGTTTGTTAACCCTAACCCCCCTCCATCAAATTTCAATGAGAAAAAATTCACTTACCAGGTGAGTGTCATGCTGTCTCCCTCAGTGCCCCCCTCCCCCATATGCCCATTTGAAAGCAAACAAAGGGGAAGACTCTCACGGAAAGGGGCACAGGCTCTATTTGGGTAATTAACCTGAGCCTGACACTTGGACGACTAGCCAACATGTCACTCCATGGCTATCAGAAATTGATCTAAGGTTCATACTAAGGTTTGTAAGGAGCAAGACGGTCGTTCTGACCCATAGGTGCTCCTGTACTGTATCATTAGTAATAATAGTATTTCATACAATATCTTAATGTATGTACTGGTCCTTGCAAGGGATCTTAATGCTGGCCAGAATAATGTCAGTGGACAAGGCTCTGAGAGTATCTGAGCCTTACAATACAGTTCTGGAAAGTGCATGCTATCAAGGCTGTAATCACCATACTAATGGGAATTTCTTTGTCATTATCTTTTGCTTCCCCAGCAAGAGCAGGTAGGATTAGTTGTACATGCTTGTCTATCCCCAGTGTGTTACACTCCCCCCCCAGTTAACCCATGACCTTCTGCTCTGCTGACAGCAGGGAGATTGATCTTTCCCAAAAGCCAGTCTCCTCCCTCTTTCTCCCCTGCCTCCCCTCCCAGGCCTATACTTAACGTAAATCCCATTTCTCACTAGGAGGATCTAGGTTAATACCACCCTCCCCACCCGGACCATACTATACTAACTGCATGAAATACCTGGAGAAGCCATTTATCTTCTTATTCCAAGAGAGTCAGCTTCAAAAGGTCTGTTGCCATGACCATTCAGCATCATAGCCAAGCAAATGTTTAGGGCAGGGCTGTACCTGTATGTGACTTAACCTGGTACTGGTATGTCACAAGCTGCTTATGAGACCTAGACCCCTTCTCTGTAGGTTGTGTATAGCCCTGGCTGAAGCACTCTGCCCTCCGGGGCATGTTCACCCTTGGCAGGCGTCAGACTTCCCTATTATTTCTCCCATTCCACCCCCCACAACACCCTTATCTTATGGGTCAGAAGGTTATACACTTAATAGGTAACCTACTCCTCCCCTTCTCTCCCCCCCTCCCCATTGAAGGATCCCGCAGGCATGCAGCAGATACATCATAAGCTTTCTTTCCCCCTCTTTAAGGGCAACTCAGCATCTCTAAATGGTAAGACATACCACAGGATACATAGGTGATACCCTATTGGTTCCACCCTCAGGAGACACTAGGCTGACTATTACCAGAAGTACTCTAGGGATCTCAGGCCTAGCTGTTTCTTTGTTTGATTGTACATATTGCTCTGTAAATAATTTCATGCTGATGTTCCTTTTAGTTACTAGTGTTAGACACACAGGTCTGTTACTGGTCTGGTGATTACTTACTATTTGATTAGAGCTGAATTACTGCATAATACAAGGAGAAATGTAAGGTTGAGGTGTCTACATTATCAGGAAACACAATATAAACTAAGTGACTTAGTACCCAAGTTTCCTCTTGGTAGAAGACCTTGGAACCCCTCTGAATGGGATATGCTGAATTTCCCTTTTAGTTATTTGCTCTCAGATCTTGACAATGGATGAGATTAACTGCCACAGTTGGAATGTCAGAGGGATAAACACCCCTGCCAAGAGGAAAAAGGTATTATCACACCTTTAGCATATGAGGTCCCAGGTCTCCTTTTTCCAGGAGATGAAATTCACTAAGGGGAATAATAAATATTTGATGAAGGATTGGGTGGGACAAGAGTTTCATGCAGAGGACCCATCATGCAAAAGAGGGGTGATGACATTACTGTACAAAAAACTTCAATGGTCAGCTGCACAAAAGGAAGTGAACCCACAGGGGAGGTGGATCCTAGTTTTACTGCACACCCCTACAGGCCTCCTCATTCTAGGGAAAATAAATTCCTAAAATTAGGATGACAACAGCTTCTTTCATACACTGGCCAGTAGACTGGGGTATGTTGCAACACCTAACATCCCTGTTGAGTTGGGTGGAGACTTTAATCTCACCCATGTCCCCACAGTAGATGGGAAGTCCACTGGTAGGGAGACACATACCAGAGTAGCACAGGCACTGGCCAGCATGATGAGAGATGTGGGACTCACTGACATCTGACATCTGCTGCACCTAAAGGACAGGGACTATTGTCTATTCTGAAATTTTATGTAACCTTGGGAAGTTGCACAATGGATCTCACTGGAAATGAGCTTGTCTCAGTTGAGTTATTCGATTCATTCATGTTGCATATGAATTGAATACAATTTTTCTACCACTTCTACTACATTCCTTCTACTCACCTGTACACAAATCGAATAGTCACCTTGACTACTGGCTGACCACCCCAGATACAGTATAACACATGTCACCCTGGTATCCACTATTATGGCCATGGTCAACTCTGACCATGCCCCTGTACAACTGCAATTTGAATGGGGCATACATTCCACTTCCTCACCCAGCTGGCGCTTGTATCCCCATCTACTTTGTGACCCAGAGTTTCTCCCCTAGGCCCAGAGGGAAACACAATTCTTCTTTATAGAAAATCCTATTGCGGATACCCCAGCCAGCACAACCTGGGAAACTTTTAAAGCCATGTTGAGGGGGAAGATAATAGATTTTACCACCTATTGATAGAAATTAAGGGAAGCAAAACTGCACCAACTGAAGAAGGAACTGAAAGAGGCTGAAACCCGGTTTAAAGCCCAAACTGCCCCCAACCCTCGATCCATTGCAAGCCACCAGGTCCTTGGGCTAAGGCTCAAAATTAACTCCCTTCTTTCCAGGAAGGTGGAAATAGCACTTATATGGATTAAACATAAATATTGGGAAGAGTGGGAGAATGGGGGAAACTCCTGGCATACCAATTAAAGAAACAGCAGGCAGTGAGACATATCGCTAGCCAAAGAAACACTGCTGGACAAGTTAGTCCCAAATCCCAAGAGCTCAATGACATCATGAAGGCATGTTATGCTACCCTATACTCCTCTACACAACCTCATACCCTGCCAGGCATTACAGGCTATCTAGAAAAGCTCCAATTACCCAAGCTCACCCCAGGTCAGGCTCAGGACCTGGTTGTCCCCCTCAAGATGGAAGAAATCCAGAAAGCTCTTATGTCTTTAAAGAAGTGGAAGGCCTGGGGGGGTACACACAGAATTTTTACAAGCTCTGGCCCCAACTATTTCCCCAGTCCTCCTTAAAGTATTCATAGAGGCAGAGGTCTAAGGGGTACTTCTACTTACATAAAGGGAAGTGAGAATTATGGTTATCCCCAAAAAAAGGGAGAGACCCTATGCTACCAGCCAGTAACCACCCCATTTCCCTCATCAATGGGAACAGCAAGATACATGCTAAAGTATTTGCTTCCAGGCTCACCCCCCTGCTCCCACAACTAATTGACCCCTCCAAGGTGGGCTTTGAAAAGGGCAACTATATTACAGACTATATCAAATCTCTGGTCAACCTAGTCCATGGAGCTGAAGGTCTGCTGGCCCCGGCAGCTGCTCTATCAGTCGACTTTCAGAAGGCATATAACTCTGTTGAGTGGAGCTTTCTTCACAGTGTCCTTCAGTACCTTAAGATGGGCAGGCACTTCCCACACTGGGTACAGACCATCTACACCTACCCTACCTCACGAGTTCTAAAAAACTCTCAAATCTCTGCCCCCTTCCTGCTCAAATGTGGCATGAGACAGGGGTGCCCTCTTTCCCTACTACTTTTTGTACTGGTGGTGGATCCCCTTGCCATGGCAATCTGCCAACACAAGGAGAGTCTCAGCATCACAATAGGAGACTGTCAGTACCCTACGCTTATGTATGCTGATGACCTTCTCCTCCCCCTGGCAAATGTCAATATAGCGCTCCAACCCCCTTCTCCAATTACTAAAATGCTTTACTGCATTATCTGGGTTAAAAGTTCACCAGGAGAAGACAGAGGTCATGCCCCTGAATCCTAACTGCCATGTATCTGTTATTAAGACACACAGATTAAAATGGGCACCCCAGGGCATTATGTATCTGGGAATTAAAATATCCCCCAAGGTCACCCAACTCTGGGAGTCTAACCTGCACCCCCTCATGGAGATCTGTGGGATAGATTTTGAGCAGTGGACACTTCTACACCTTACCATAGCTGGGAAAATAGCAGCCATTAAGATATTAACTACCCTGAAGATATGCTATCTTCTTTCCCACATACCACTCTCCCCTCCTAAACAATGGCTCAATAAGTTTGACAAGCTGTTTGGGGACTTTCTATGGGAAGGGAAAAGAAACAGATTTAGTTGGAATAAACTAAGGGTCCACTGGAGAGAGGGAGGTTGGGGGATGCCGTGGCTAGATGGGTACAAACTAACATTTGAAACTATGCAAACTATGCAGTGGTTTAGCTGGCTTACAGAACAGAACCCATTGTGATTACAAATGGAGGGCTCCCAGTGTGATGTACACAACATAGCCTCTCTATTATACTCTCTCAAGACAGGCTAACATACCACCCACCTCACCATATGACCTACTATTAAAAGCTGGTCAAAACTTGAAAGGAAGCTGTCCACCATTCCCTACCTGATACCCCAGACACTGCTATGGCAAAACCCTAAAATACAGATAGACCAAAAGGGTATTAATTGGCCAAACTGGGCCACTAGAGGAATTCTGTATGTCCAGGACCTGCTATAACCTGACGTCCTAGACGTGGATACTTTTGAGGCTCCCTGGAGTAGGTGGAATCTCCCAGCAGTTGATTTCTGGAAATACTTACAGGTTAGGAGTGCAATAATGCACTACATTTAATCAGAAACCAGTAAACTCCTATTGCTATTCCCCCTCAATAAATGACTAGCAAACAGCAAGGGACTGGCTAGTGGCATATATTCTACTCTTTGAGACAAAATACAAAGTCAATCAGCAGCATCTAGAGTGCAATGGGAACAGGCCCTGAAGCTTACACTCACAGATACTCAATGAATCCAATGTTGGAAGGCCACACATACAAATTACACCAACACCAGAAGTAGAATAGTACAAATTACAATGGCAATAAAGAATCCCAGACTCTGATTGGTCAGTGTATGCCTGAGACAGTGATGTTATTACACAATAACATCACTGTATTGATTAGCCACAA
Organism: Neoceratodus forsteri; assembly: GCA_016271365.2. NCBI lineage: Eukaryota > Metazoa > Chordata > Ceratodontiformes > Ceratodontidae > Neoceratodus > Neoceratodus forsteri. The sequence goes on from CM028137.1 coordinate 52,042,623, forward strand.
TGACTTTTGCTTTTCTCTTAAGAACCAAATATATACTGCCTCACTAAAAATCAACTAAAAACATTTTTATTTATTATTTTATTTTGTATAACATCAAGCCATTGTATAATTGCAATAAGGCACTCTAAGGTGTGTGTTACTGTGTAATAACATCACTCCTGGGGTGAGTGAGCTTACTCGGCTTCACCTTGTGTAACCCACCCCAGGAGTAACGATAATCCTATGATAACTACCCTTATCATCTGTTATTACTTAAATAAAATTTTACACAACTGATACAAGGCACAGCTATACTTTATGTTGCCAAACTTACAGACACAGATGTCTATTGGAGATGTGAGAAAAACAAGGGAGATTTCATCCACATGCCCTGCAATTAGACCTCACTGAATGCAGGTCTGCACATTAGCAACATAGACTCATGGTAAACAGATCCTGTAACCTCCCCACTCCTGGGTCTTTACTCAGTATCCCCTCACTTGACTATGTCAGAACACCAATGGCTAGCCCTTCTGAGTATGCAAGCAAAACAACTGCTCCTATGCAACTGGCATAGCCAGTACATTTCCATCATGGGGGAGCTGTTAGGAACCATGGTACAGATTGTAAATATGGTAGGCTAACCTACTCAGTGCACAATCATCTCACAGAGTATCAGAAATGTTGGCATCACTTTATGAAGTACATCACCCCTAAGACTGATATTGGTTGAACCCCTGCTTCCAACAACCCAGTAACTATCAAACTGGGACACCACTCATCAGAGCATTAGATACCTCGAATTTTGGAATTTTGTTACCTTGGATACTACTGACTTTAATCTCCATACTGAATAGGAACTGTACTTAACTTGAATCTATTCACTCCTTTGTATTTATAGGTTTCAGAATTGTTTATTACAGTGTTAATGGTGTTAAACTGTTGGTGAATGGTTTATTATGGATTCGAGGCACAACAGGTCCTCTGTGTGTATTTTCTCTTTGTTTTCCTGTAGGGGAGGAGATCCACAGCTGCCCATGGATTCAGCAGGTGAAGTCCCCTTAGATCAGCTGCACTAGGCACTTCAGGAGCTGAGAGGAGGAACAGCTACCAGCTACCTTAAAGCAAGGAGGTGATTTAATTGAGTACATTGAATTCACATCTTAATTCAGGGGCTTGTGGAAGTTGGTAAAAGTAAATGTTTTGGTTCATTGTTTTTGAGGTAGTTCTTTACAAAGTGAAACTTCTGTTTGCCAGGGAGGAATCTAACTGGGAGAATATTCGCAGTCATTTGTGACTAGAACTTTTACAGTACTTAAACTTTGTGAAATAGGTGTCTGAGGGTGTGTGTGGCTAACGCTCTAACAAGATGGTGATCTGAGCCTTTAGCTCTTCAGCGCCAAGAACACATCCTGCTGCCATCCCTGCTTCTAAGATTAAGGATTGCATTTATTTCTACTGCATCCTGTGCAGCTAACCTTTGAGAACTGGTATTCCTATTTTGAGGCTGCTGGGACACCAAACAATGAAAATATGACTGCAATATTTACTGCTAAATCCAGGCTGCATTTAGCTGGCAGGGCCATTAGCATGGGCTTGGCTTCACAATCGGAATTTGAAAAACAATAACAAATGGATAGAATAGAAAATATGTTGAGTCGGGTGCTTCTGGAGGTGAATGACTGTAAACAGCAAAGTGCTACTCATCAAGAGCAACTTCTTACTCTTAATCGGAAAGTGTCTTCTAATGAAAGCCACAGCATATAAAGTAAAGAATTTTGCCAGGATTTACAATGCACTTTCAGAGAGCAGAACCATGCCATACAGCAGTTGCAACTTAAAATTGATGATATAGAAAATTGAGGATGATGAAATAATCTCCGTTTTGTGGGTCTCCCCGAAAAAGCTGAACTAGGAGATTGTATTGCGTTCTTTCACCACATCTTGCCCAGTACACTAAAATTCTCACGAGGCCACTTTGAAATTGAATGGGTGCACTGATCATTAGCCCCAATGCCACAACCCAGTAAAAAGCTCAGACCAATTTTAGCCCATTTTCTTTGATTTCAGGACAAAGAAGATATCTTAAAGTGAGCTAGAGAATTGGGCTCCCTGGGCTGGCAAACCAATAAAATGATGGCATTTCCTGACTATTTCAAGGATATTACTAATCAGATAAGAGCCTTTACTGAAGTCAGACAAGTGCTACATTGGGTTGGGGTGCCCTTCTCAATCTGCTACCCTGCTGTTATGCGGCTCTCTCACAATGGCTCTACTCTGCTATTTAATACCTCCTAAGCAGCAATGGCCTTTATCCAAAAGCAATAGCCTAAAGCTACCTCAGCCTCAACATTCAGAAGAAAATGGATCTCCTCTGGACAAAAGGGACACTTTACCTCTGCCCACTCCAGAGGTCTCGGGTCTATCCATAGTCCACAAAGTACAGACCTCCATAGAGGACCTTTGGATGCTAAAACCAAAAAAACATGCTGCAACAAACAACATGAACACCAGTGCAGGTCACCCAGCAGAGAGAGGTCTAGGAGCCGCAGCCAGAAAGAATGCTCTGAAAATCTTCTTGAGATGCATCTTTCATTTCCCACCAATAATCATTATGCTCCCTTGATGTCCATTGAGGACTGTGATGGACAGGCCTTCATCCCACCTCAGACCAAGGTACCTCAATCAGAGCTAACCCAAACATACATTTTACCTGGGGTGGTTCCAGTTGATAATTCCTGGGAAGCGGCAGAGGATGGCCCTGAATCATCCACAGCTGTGGGTAGTGATGTTGTCCACCTGGGAGCTACTCCGTCTGCTGGATTATATGCCACTCTGACTCTGAACACTGGACTACCTAACTGAGACAAATAACAAAAAAAGTAATTTGAGTAAATCATTCTGGTATAGCTAGTTGATGTGTTCACTTGTTAATATGTCAAGGCTTATCAGTTTTGTTGATATGGCAAAGGTGTAAGGGGTTGCAATACTATGTTAAGCATTTCCCATGGTTTTATCATTTATACTGCTAACTTAGACCCATCTATGCGCATGCTGCAATATTTTCTTTTTGTCCACAAAACAGTCCAGATATTGAATTTTAGCATAGGATGTAATATATAAAATAGTGGTCTGATGTTTTGTTTTGTATGTGAACCCCTATAATGTTGGTCACTCATGTTATGGGCTGATGCCTCACTGTTCTATTACAGGATCATTGCATAGAAATATGTTCTCCTTTCCATAACAATAGCAATCAAGTCTCTGTTTTCCTGGCTAAGAGTGATAGAGATAGATTTGGCATGTTTCCCCAGCTTTCAATATTGTAATAACTGATTATTTTATCGCTCGCAGAATTCCCATCTACCCCATATTTGTTGTATTATCTACAATGTAGAGTCATCGCTCCTGCAGGACGGCTATGGGTGAAACTTTATTACAGCTGCAGCACCATTCTCTAGGGATAGTGCCTGCATTTCAGTGTATGTGGGTAAGTTGCATTTTAATTTTTTTTATTTTGATCAGAACAGCAGAACAGTGGCTTAACTTTTGTGCTTAGCTAGGTAGTGATTTAATGCTGGTCTTTTTTCTGTGGTCTTTCCACCCCCACCTGGTCATAGGCAGAATGTACAGGGGTATGAGGCTACACTTACAGTAGTTTGACAAATTTTCCCAGGCAGAGCCTATGCAGCAAACAATTCCTATTGTGGTAAGGGGACCTGTAGTCAGTTTTAATAGTGCACTGGTGGCTCCTCGCCACATTCAGAAATAGCACTACAGGTATTTGCTTTTTTCAGTACTTCACTGAAAATGTTAAATCCCAGTGTGTTAAAATACAACAATCAGGTACAAAAATGAAGTCAGCATTGTTCCAAAGTGACTGAATTGCTGGGATCTTCCTATATGCCTGGTAAACTATTATCACCAGGACATTGAAACACCATATGTCATTTATTAGCCAAGGCTTACCAGGTATTAGATACCATTGTACTGATCTGTCTAGCCTGCATTATCTCATAATGTATTTTCACTGCCATCTAGTGTCCAATCCTCAGTACTGCCTTCTACTCTCTCACTTATAGCATGCAATTAATTGCCTAATGAAATTATAGATATTATAAATATTATCTTTTGTTCCCCTCTTCCCCCTAGTTATTTTTGCTACCACCAATTCAGAATGCAGCCAGTTTATATATGTTGCTTACAACCTCCCTGCCTAATACTACAGTTGGTCAGTATGCTAGAGACTAACACAAAGGTACCCAAAATTATTGTTATGAAATAGTTTTTAAGTGTATTAAGTTGGGCCACATTGTTTTCCTTTGCACTCCTATTCCCCGATATGAGACACTAGTGAAGATGATAATACAACATTACACTGCAATTTTATTGTTCCTGTGTATTGAAAACCGATTGACAAAGTATTTTTTCTGGTTAGACATGATTAAGGGCTTCCAAGGTTTGTAACACTTTGTACAAACAGCATCTGCACAGTGTTACAGTTAAAGGCATAAACAACTTACTTGGTCCCCCCTTTTCTCTCCATTCCAGTTAAGGGTAAACCTTGGATAATATTTGTCTGTTCCCCCCTCCTCAAAGAGAGTTTAAGCTGTGCATAGACTCAGTGGTAGGGAAAATGATAAAACCACTTCTGAAAGAAAGAATTTTTGAGTACCTAGAGGTCAGCGGGGCACAGGATCCAAAGCAGCATGGATTCACAGCAGGAAGGTCATGTCAGATGAATCAAATTGATTTCTTTGACTGTGTGACCAAACTAGTAGACGAGGGAGGGGCTCTGGACATTGGCTACCTAGACTTTAGCAAGGCAATTGACACAGTCCCACACAAATTATTAATACAAAAGTTAGCCAGCCCGGGAGTGGGTCCCAGGGTGGTAGCCTGGGTTAAAAATTGACTGGACAACAGGACACAGAGGGTAATAGTAAATGGAGTCCACTCCGAAGAAAAGGGGGTTACTAGCGGAGTACCATGGTTCAGTGCAGAGGGAATGGAAGGAAATGTATGCCTCTTTGTAGATAACACAAAGATCTGCAACAGGGTTCATACACAAGGGGGGTGGAAAGGATGAGAAGGTACTTGGCAAGGTTGGAGGAATGGTCAAAAGTATGGCAGCTTAGATTCAATGCAAAGAAATGCAAAGTAATACAGATGGGAAACAAAAACCCAAGGGAAAAGTATACAATGGGGGGTACTAAGAAACAAAAATGTAAAGGGACCTGGGGGTAGTCATATCAGATGACCTAAAGGTAGGCAGGCAATGTGAGAAGACAGTAAGGAGGGCTTGGGGAGGATACTGGGATGCATAGGGAGAGGCATCACTAGTAGAAAACAGGAAGTTGTCATCCCTCTGTACAGACAGCTGGTGAGACCCCATCTGGAGTACTGTGTGCAGTTCTGGAGACCCCATCTCCACAAGGACATAGACAGGATGGAGGCAGTCCAGAGGAGGGCAACTAAAATGGTGCAGGGTCTGCACCAGAAACTATATGAAGTGAGACTAAAGAAGCTTATCTATACCCTCAAGGAAAAGAGGGAGAGGAGGGACATGATAGAGACTTTCAAGTACCTCAAAGGAATCAATAAAGTACAAGAGGGTAGCATATTTCAGAAAAAAGAGATGTGCAAGAACAAAGGGGCACAGTTTGAAGACAGAGGGGGGACGGCTCAGGGGCAACATGATGAAGTATTTTTCACAGAGGGTGGTGGACACATGGAATGGCCTTCCTGAGGAGGATATGTGGTCAAAAACAGTAGGGGAATGCAAGAATGTATGGGACAGACATAAGGCATTTATAGTGGGGGGTCGGAGGAAGTAGGTTGTTGGTTAACTAGGGTCTGCAGGTAATCCAGTAGGTAGGGAAATGGGCAGATTGGGTGGGCCAAGTGGCCCTTATCTGCCATCAAAGTCTATGTTTCTGTTTCATTTTGCCTTAATCTTAGACTTAAGACTAATGTTATGTTCTACTGTTTGTTGTTATCGTGTTGGTTTACTCAGTAATATGTGCTATGTTTTATAAATCAGCACTTGATAAGAAATGTTACTTTTTTATATATCAGCATAATTCACCTACCACTCTAAGTCTGGGAATGTATTTCTATACCCTCTGTCAGCTCCTGCTTGCTGATGATGTAGCACTACCCTACATTGCTTCCAATATTGTTCACCAAGAATACGACTGAAATAGACGGCTTTAGTTGGAATACAAGGGGCCTCAACTCCCCTATCAAATGCAAGCAGATCCTGGCTTACTTGCAAAAACTGAAATCACAGGTGGTGCTATTGCAAGAAACTAAGCTAACAGTCAAAGAGGCCCAAAAGCTCTGTAAGTGGTGGGTTGGTATAGTAGGACATAGTGTTTCCCCAGGAAAAGGAGAGGTGTCTCTATTCTTGTCCATAAAAACCTGCACTAGACCCTTCGAAAATGGTAGATAGGTTCTTGCCCATTTTAACATACCACACAGACTTTTCACCATATTTAACTTAAACACACCAAATACTGACTTTCCTCAGTTTTTTCGTACTTTGGCCGCTCATCTAACTTCCCTAGTGGACAAACAAATCCCTATCCTAATTGTGGGGGGACTGTAATCTCACTTTGAACCCTACTATAGATAGAGGCCATTGTAATCCAGAACCCCACTCCCAAGCCGATCTTACTTTGGATAAAAGACCAAGCCCTCACTGATATTTGGAGGAATCACCACCCGAGAGACAAATATTTTACTTATCAGTCCCCTGTTCGTGGTTGCTTATGTCGCATAGATATGTGGCTTACATCTCTAGAACGTACCCCTCTTGTAACAGCAGTGAAAATCAAACCCAAAATCATTTCGGACCATGCCCCTTTACAACTCAACTTCCTATTTGGTAGCTCACCACAAAAGTCCATCAACTGGAGGTTAGATCCAATTTTACTTCTTGACCCTAAATTTAAACCATGGATACAACGTATTGCTCAACATTATTTTTCCCGATAATGACAATAATGTTACATCTACCACCACCCTATAGGAAGCATTTAAGGCCACTCTTAGGGGTCAGATAATCAGTTACTCAGCTCACAGATGGAAAGAAAAAGAAAAACAACTGGCAGATTTAGTCAACTTAAAATCAAAGAAGCTGCTCTGAAGGCTATCCCTTCCAGGTTGGTTAAGAACTCCCCTCTTCAGACAGAGACTGTAGCTCTTAGGGAAAAAAGCAATCCTCTTACTGCATGAAAAGCTGAATTAGCTATTTTATGGTTGAAACATAAATATTGGGAGAATGGAGAAAAACATAGTACACTTTTAGCCTATAGGCTTAATAAGCAACAATCAGAACATTACCGTGCCTCTTTGATATCCAACTCTAGTACTAAATTTATTTTATTTAGTTTTTGTTGACCGGGTAAGTGCACTAGGCAAATCCTGCCTATTTTCAGGCACAACCTGGGGGAGGGGGATACAGATGATTGCCAACTGATCTTGAACCAGATTAAGCTGTTGGTGGTATTTTTAGTGAATGAGGGAAATTTGGCCAGAACACCGGGGAAATTCCCCTACTCTTTTCGATAAGTGCCATGGGATCTTTAACATCCAACTGAACTACCACCAGTCCAGGAGATGGGACCTTGGTTTAATGTCTCATCCAAAAGACGGCACCTCAGAAGTGCAGCCCCCCTCTCATGCTGCACTACAGAGTCAGTACTGGGATAGTAACCCAAGTGCCAGATGTGGGAACTGAACCCACAGCCCTCTGATCTCCCCACCTCAGAGGCGAGTGTGCTAACTACTGAGCCACTGACCTGAATGTACTGATCCTGAAGAACTCAACTCTATTATGTCTCAGTTTTATCAGAGATTATACTCATCCACTACCACCCCATCCTCCCAACAACTAATAGACTTTCTTGGTTCTTTGTCTCTGCCTAAGTTATCACCCACTCAGAGTGTACTTCTTGAGCAGCCAATAACTTCCACTGAAATAGAAACAGCAATTAAAGGGCTCAAAACAAAAAAAAGCTCCGGGCAGTGATGGACTCCCTACTGACCTCTATCATTTATTCCTCCCCAAGTGTGTCCAATTCTTGAACGCCTCTTTACTGAACTTACTACTTCTAAAACGTTTCCACCATCCATGTCTGTAGTCACTATTACTGTATTACCAAAACCTGGAAAAGACCCCTTATACCTAGACAGCTACAGACCCATTTCCCTCATTACTGCTGATGGGAAAATATATGATAAAGTTCTGGCCACACGATTAGAGTCCCTTCTTGCCCTCCTGATTCATCCCTCTCAATCTGGATTTGTACAGGGCAGACCGAGTTCTGATCATATCAGAACACTTACTAATCTTATGCTCATTGCTTCTTCATACTCTACCCCCTCAGTTGTGGTCACAGTTGATTTTGAAAAGGCCTTTGATACAGTTCAATGGAAATATCTTTACACAGTACTTGCTCATCTGGGCATAGGCTCCTACTTTCTTTTTGCTTTACAAGCTATATACTCTGTCCCTACAGCCCAAATCCTTACCAATTCAAATCTATCTATTCCCTTTTTACTTACCAGGGGTACTAGGCAAGGTTGCCCCTTATCGCCTATTCTTTTCATTCTAGCTATAGAACTCCTGGCTGCTGCAATTCGACAGGACCTGAATATTAATGGAATAGCAGTTCACGACCAGATTTATAAACTTTGCTTTATCCTGATGACCTCTTAGTGCTCTTAGATCATGCTGATAAATCTCTGTCTCCCTTACTGTCCACATTAGCTAATTTTTCCTCCTTTTCTGGCCTTGAAATTAACCAGTCTAAATCAGAAATTCTTCCACTTAATAAAGCTGCCACCACGCAGCAATTCTCCTCCTTTCCCCTCCATTGGATTCCATCTCCATAACCTACCTAGACATCAAAATACTCCAAAGATGCATTCCTTTTGTGAATTAAATTTTAATACCCTACTGCCTAAAATATGTCTGAAATTAGACCATTGGAGAGCGTTGCAACTCTCCATGGTTGGTAAAATAGAGGCAATAAAAATGATAATTGTCCTTAAAATATTTAATCTCTTATCTTATTTGCTTTGTCAGATACCCAACAAATAGTTTGATCAAATAGACTGGTTTGATCAAATAGCTAGCTGGAAAGTTGGTGGGTGGAATCTTCCCTGATTGAAGGGATACTACTGGGCATACCTCTCAACCTTTCATCACTCAAATGTGTGACAGTACGTGTGATAAATGGGCAAAATGTATGACGCATCATTAAAAATGACATTGCAAGCTCAGAACACAGTCTAAATCTGTGCACTTATGTTATTCATGTTTGCTGATAACTGAGTATCATAGATTATTATGAATTTCTGCATCGAAGTTTCAGTGGGCAGTGTGGAATATTACCTGTGCCATGTGAGACGGGGGGTTTCTGACAGGTAAAATGAGTGACGTACCTTGTAATGTGTGACAGTTGAGAAGTATGCTACTGGGCATTCAGAACTGCCCAAACCATTCAGTGGTTCCCAACAGAAGGACACTCCCTCCTTTATGGGCAGAAATGGAAACCGCTAAATGCAAACAAATTAACCTGGCCTATTTACTCACACAATCTCCCCCTCCCTCCCATATATCTATTCCTGCCAAAGCTTCCTGTATCACCTGGCAACAAACTAGTAAATGGCTACATCTAAATTTAACATGTATCCCTTTGTTTACCATATGGCATAATAAAAATATATCTATTGATGGGAAACCAGTCTATTGGCCTGAATGAGAAATCAAAGGTATTTGTACAGTAAATTACATACTAATGCCCCATACCAAGATTTTGGATTCATTTCAAGCACTACAGTCTCTTTACAATATCACTAATTCAGATTTCTGAAAATATCTTCAATTACACAGCTCCCTAGCATGTCTTGTTAATCTAATGAACAAACCCTAATCTCTGACTCCACCATCACCTATGACACAGTAGATTAAGACTATGCAGGTGAGAGCAGGGCAAATTTACTCAGCTATTAGAGATGCTATTCCAGACCAAACGACCTCTGCTAGGAGTTACTTGACATCTGCCTTAAGTCTAGCAATCTCAGATGAGCAATGGTCTCAGTGCTGGCGTTACACTCATGGTTTTGTTAAAGACCTCAAAAATTGCCTCATTCAAAACAAAATCCTCCAATGTTGGTGTTTTTTTTTTTAACCAGGAGAGACACACACTAAGCAGAAAGCTTGTTTACAGGTGTGACCTGAGAGCACAAGGAAGTTAATAACTTGCTCAGGGTCACACAGTATGCAAGTGGGGGCTGTGGGATTCAAACTCAGGTCTTCAGGTTTGCAACTCAGAGCCTTAAACCACTGCGCTCCTAAAGTACTATTCTTAGCCAAAATTATTCCATCTCATCACTGCTGGCAATGTACTCAACCTCATATGAACATATGAAGAAGCCAGAAGAAGAAGGGCATTTGGTCTATCAAGTCTGCTCGTGTTGCAGGGTCCACAACTTGAGCTACTGTCCCTGCCCCCTCTCCCCACTCCTCCCATCCTCCCTACCCATAACCCTTACCTTCCCTCTAGACCTGTCTCAACCTCTCTTAAAGCTGCCCACTATCTTCAATGAAATTACCTCTTCTGGCAGTGTATTCCAAGTGCCCACCACCCTCTCTGTGAAGAAGGGCTTCTGACCTCCCTCCTAAACCTCTCACCCTCCAGCTTAATACTGTGCCCCCTTGTGTTATGGTGCCACTCAGCTTAAAGAGACTCTCCTTATCAACCTTATTTGTCCCTTTCAAGTACTTGAAGGTCCCAATCATTTCCCCCCTCTCTCTCCCCCCTGTCTTCCAGGGAGCACATGTTCAGTGCCCTCAACCTCTCCTCATATGCCTTACCCTGCTGACCAGCTATCATCTTTGTAGCCCTCCTCTAGACCTTCTCCAGCAGGTTAGTGTCCTTTTTGAGGTGTGGGCACCACTACTGAACTCCATACTCTAGATGAGGCCTTACTAATGACCTGTACAAGGGCATCATGGGGATTTATTCTATATCCTATGGAGCTGTCCATTAATTTATAATTCCTGGGCAGAAGTGACCAGTCTCCTTTCTAACATTTTACACTGCCCTATATCCACATCCCCTGGGTTATTCCTTATTGGCCTAGATTATGGACAGCACTTGGTTTCTAAAAAAACAAAAATCCCTGCTGATCCAGGTCAGCATTATAGCTAAACGATTGCTGTTGCAAAAGTGACGGACCTCTAACATACCTACGATAACTGATTTCATGAATCATAACGCCCAATTAGCCACCTATGATAGATTATCTCATCTCTGTAATAGCACCTTACATAGTCATACCCTTACTTTGAACCCCTTTAATCAGTATTTTCAACAAATTAATGCTAACCTGACAGTTGGGATTGGATTACCATCAAGGCAAGGTATAGGAAGAATACATCTCCTCCCATAGTCCAATACCACTCATACCGCATTGTCTGGCTTATGATTAAGATGGTGTTGATGTTTGCTCTGATATAATCCCCCTCATTCTTTTCAAGTGTAACTGTGTTCTGATTCTACTATTTGTTATTTCATAACTCTATGATTTGCTCCTAGCTTGAGGTTCTTCTGAAGTATCTATATACTACCTTATTATACTGGTTACATAGATTTTATTGTTTTGGACTTCTTACCCATTGTTATCAACCTGCCAATTACATATTCTGCGATAGCCACAAAGGCATTATCATGCTTCAAAATATTTATTATCCCTTATGTAAGCTCACTAATATGTTATATATAGTTGTATTATGGCTATCTCTTACATTCCCTTGCACAGCATGAGATTTACCTAGAGTTTATTTACTGTATCACAATCCTATAAGAATCCTTTTAAGAACCCTTCATGTAAGATCCAAGCTATGTCATGTAAGGTACATTTACTGCTGTTCTTGTTGTTGTTTGAAAACTTAATAAAATGTTTAACTTCAAGAAATAGGTGTCTGATAAGGGGAGTAGCTGAAGGAGGCTTGAGGGGACTGGGGATTAAAAACAGGAGTTGACTGTGGGCTTTGACGACAGGAGTTGAGAGGGAGAACAGCTACCAGCTACCTTAAAACAAGGAGGTGATTTAATTGAGTACATTGAATTCTGTTCATATTTTAGTGGCCGTGAAAGTAGGTAGAAGTAAGTATTTTGATTTCCTGTTGTTGAGGTTGTTCTTTGTGGAGTGAGGAGGTTCATGAAGAGTGAGGGATCCTAGGCTGATAGTTTTTTCAGTCCAGAGGTCTGGGGTAATCCCACTCACCAACCCCAAGGCTCGTCCTCATTATATAGGGCATGGGTCTGATGTATAGCACATCTTCCTGCCTCCTAGCAGGAAGTACTAGTACAAAGAAGGGGAGGAGGAGGGGAAGAGAAAGCAAAATAGAAAGAGAAAAGACAAAACAATGAAAGCTTATGCAACTCAAACTGAGAGGCTAACAATAGCAGCAGGAGGGTTTAGATAGTATTAAAGGAGGGAATACAGATGGATTAAAGGGAAATGATGTAGGGAGTGGCACGGTACACTGGGTGGGAACAGCAGTCTTCAGGAGGATGTTCTGGGTATTGTGGTGGTGCCCAATATGCATGCACCACTATGGGCTGAGGGCGGAGATGGCCAGTCTCTGGGATGAGCTGGCAGGAGTACTGGTCACCTTCATCCCCACACAGAGATCACCTTGTCACCAGCCATTGCAACAACAGCTGCTCAGGCAGATGGCAAGATGGACTATGGTGGGCTCAGGGAGATTCAGGGAGGGAGGGAGAGCAGAGACACATCCCCCGTCTGGTAGAAATTAAGAACTCCTATACTGTCTTGGAGGAGCATGAAAGTCCTGCAAGGGAACCCGAGGCTGTGACTAGGTAGGATGTGAGGGTCCTCCAGAAGGGAGACCCAGTGGAGGGAGAAAGTGGACCCCAGGGGAAGAAGTTACTTCTGATGGGGGACTCAATAGTCCAGGGAATGGATCTGAGCAAGGACAGCAGGTATAAAGGGAGGTTAAGTGCCTCTCAGGAGGCACAGCTTGGAGGAAGGGGGAGTGGATCCAGAAGATTGCTAAGGCAGTGGCAAGGAGAGGGGAGGTGGAGGTGGAGATTATAGTCCACCTGGGAATGAATGACCTATCCAAGGATAAGACAAGCATGGAGCAGGTGCAGGAGGATTTTAAAGAGTTGGGAGGGCAGCTGGGAAAGGTAGCAAACTGTGACATTTTTGGAGGTGCTGCCAGTCCACAACAGGGGGGAGGATGGGAATCTGTGAATCAGAATTTTCAACACATGGTTGAAGGGCTAGTGCAGTGAGAAAGGGTATGGCTTCATTGGGGACCCACCTGGAAGGGTGTGACCCTGTACTCAAGTGATGGGCTGCATCTGTCCAAGAAGGGAAAAGAAGTCCTAAATGAACATTTTAATTGCTCCCTTGTCAAGCATTTAAACTAGCTGGGGGTGTGGGGGGGGGGCAATGGGAACAGGCAGACTCTAGCAGCCTGCATCCAAAAGAAAGAGAATCCAGAAATGAAGAGCAGGAAGGCAAAATATGGACAGCATCACCTAAATCAGACAAAGTGGGAAAAGCAGAGGTAGGAAGGCAGCATAAAAAGGTAAAATGCGGGAAGGGAAGAAACCAGTGGAGTAAAGGTGTGAGTAAAATGCAAATAGGCAGCAAAACATGAAAGGCCATCATTATAAATGTTTGCAGCCTGGGGAATAAAATCTCAGATCTGGAAGCATTGTTAGTAGAGGAAGACCTGGACAGAGCAGCAATAACAGAGACCTGGTACACCACAAATCATGGCTGGGACCTTAATATATTGGGATATGCTCTGTTCAGGAGGGACAGGGGGTTGAAAAGGAGGAGGGGTGGCCACGTACATTAGGGAGGGTAGAAAGGCAATGGATGTACTGGGTAAACAGGGGGAGGCTGAGGCACTGTGGCTTACCCTGGAGCCAGGCAATGACACAGCAGTCCAAGCAGGGGTGATCTACAGGCCTCCAGCACATGGGGAGGAGTTGGATAGGGATCTAGGTGATTAAATTCATGTGATGGCAGCATAGAAACATAGAAACATAGAAACATAGACGTTGACGGCAGATAAGGACCTCAAGGCCCATCCAGTCTGCCCATTTTTTTCTATCTTATAAATGTGCCATCGGCCTTGCTATGTCAGTGACCTATCTATTCATAGTCATTTGTATTGCTCCCTTATGCCTATCCCATGCCTGTTTGAAGCCCTGCACTGTATTCATAGCCACTACTTCTTGTGGTAAGCCATTCCATGCATCTACCACCCTTTCTGTGAAAAAGAATTTCCTCACATTCCCCCTTAATCGGCCTCCCTCTAATCTCATGCTGTGTCCTCTTGTCCTGCTATTTTTCTTATATTTAAACATGTTAGACTCTTTCACCTTGTTTATGCCCTTAAGGTGTTTAAATGTCTCGATCATATCACCTCTCTCCCTCCTTTGCTCAAGGGTATACATATTGAGCTCCGTTAATTCTCTCCTCATATGTCTTCTGATGCAGTCCCTGCACCATTTTGGTTGCCCTTCTCTGGACTGCCTCAATTTGGTTAATGTCCTTGTGAAGGTGTGGCCTCCAATACTGCACGCAGTACTCCAGATGGGGCTAACCAATGTCTTGTACAGAGGATTATTACCTCCCTCTTACGACTTGTGATACCCCTACTAATACACTTCTAACCCCCCCTAGCCTTACCTACTGCTTTAGAGGTCTGCTTGGATGATTTCAGGTCATCAGTGATGATGATGCCCAAGTCTCTTTCTTCCTTTGTGACTGCTAGCAACTCCCCTCCCAGCCTATAAGTGGCTTCAGGGTTTCTCTTCCCTATGTGCATGATTTTGCACTTCTTTGCATTAAATCCCAGTTGCCACTCTTCTGACCATTCTGCTAGTTTATCCAGATCTCTTCTCATTCTGCCCACCCATCTGGATCATCTACTCTGTTGCAGATCTTGGTGTCATCTGCAAACAGACAAAAGCCTTACCCTCTAGTCCATCTGCTAGGTCACTAATGAAGATGTTGAATAGGACTGGCCCCAGGACTGATCCCTGAGTACCCCACTTGTGACTTGCATCTCTTCTGACTGTATACCATTTACCACCACTCTCTGTTTTCTGCCAGTCAACCAGTTTGCCACCCAGTTGACCAACTCTGACCCACCCGAGCCTACCTAGCTTATTTATCAATCTTCTATGTGGAACAGTGTCAAAGCTTTGCTGAAGTCAAGGTAGGCGACATCAACTGCTCCCCCTTGGTCCACCACTCTGGTTACCCAGTCAAAGAAATCTATGAGATTAGTTTGACAGGACCTTCCTTTGTAAACCCATGCTGTCTTGGATCCTGTGCCCCTATGGATTCCAGGTGTTGCACTATCCTTTCCTTAAGGGTGCTTCATAATCTTGCCACTACTGAGGTAAGACTGACCAGGTCTAGTTCCCCGCCTCCTCCCTGCTACCACTCTTGTGGAGTGGGATCACATGAGCCCTTCTCCAGTCTTCTGGGACCTCTCCTGTGCTCAGAGACTCACTAAACAATTCTGCTAATGGCTCTGCTAGTTCCTCCTTTAGCTCCTTAAGTACCAAAAGGTGAAGTATTACTGCTGGGTGATTTTAAAATCCCAGACGTGAACTGGGCCATCCCAGCAGCTGCTTCAACCAGGAGCAGAGAAATTCTGGATTCCCTAGAAGGGGCAGGCCTAAGACAGCTAGTGATTGATTCCACTAGGGAAGGGGTGATTCTGGACCTAGTACTGACCAATGGGGACAGAATCTCAGACATCCAGCTAGAGGGTCATCTGAGGACCAGTGAACATCACATAGTGTGGTTTAGCATAGGGACCAAGACACAGTCTAGTCACATGAAGGCAAAGGTCTTAGATTTTAGGAGGGCGGATTTTGCTAAAATGGGGATCTGTATCAAAGATGCATTAGCGAGAAGGGAGACAGGAGGGGGAGTTGAGGAGCAATGGGAACAACTAAAGGGAGCCATAGAGGAGGTGACAGGTCAATGCATCGGGTTGGTAAATAAGGGCAAGAGAAGAAGGAAACCATTGTGGTTCTCGAGAGAAGTGGCAGACAAGGTAAGGGCCAAAAGGGCAGATTTCAGGAAATATGAGGAGACTCAAAGGGAGGAGAACAGGGAGGTGTACCTAAGGAATCTAAGGGGCTGTTAGGAGAGCAAAGGTGAAGACTGAAGAAAGATTAGTGCAGACAGTGAAGAAAGGGGACAAGGCATTCTATTGGTACATTAACGAAAAACAGAAGATGAAGGGATTGGAAGGCTCAAAGGGGATACAAGGGAGTGTAAAGAGGGAGACATGGAAAAGGCAAAAATACTGAACAAATACTTCTGTTCAGTATTCACTGAAGGGGGGAGGGTCAGGGACCACAGCTGGTTAACTGACATGGGGGGGTAAACACACATCCATTCACAGTGGACAGAGTACTGGAGGAGTTCACAAAAATGAAGGTGGACAGAGCAATGGTGCCAGATGGCATACACCTGAGGATATTAAGACAGCTGTGAAGAAAGCTAACAGTGCATCTGGCAGCACTGTTCACGGAGTCACTCAACACAGAAGTAGTTCCAGAGGACTGAAAGAGGTCACATGTAGTCCCTCTACACAAAAGTGGTAGTAGGGAGGAGGCAGGGAACTATGAGCTGGCCACCCTCACCTCAATAGTGGGTAAGATCATGGAAGCACTGCTTAAAGAAAGAATAGTGGCATACTTGGAATCCAGTGGTGCCCAGGATCTGAGGCAACATGGATTCACAGTAGGAAGGCTGCGCCAAACAAATCTGATAGATTTTTTTGACTGGGTGACAAGGGAAGTAAATTCGGGGGGGCGGTAGATGTTCGCCTGCCTCAATTTCAGAAAAGCCTTCAATACCATCCCACATAAAAAACTGGTCAGCAAAACAAGTAGTCTGGTTATAAGGCAAAAGGTGGCAAACTGGGTTAGGAACTGGCTAATGAACAGGAAGCAGAGGGTGGTGGTAAATGGGATCCAATCGGGGAGAGGGGTGTGACCAGCGGGGCACCTCAGGGATCAGTTCTTGGGCCAGTCCTGTTTAATGTCTTCATTAGTGGCATTGCGGTAGGACTGGGGGAAAGGACTGCCTGTTTGCAGATGATGTCAAGATCTGCAACAGTATGGGTACTCCAGATGGTGTGGAGAGAATGAGGAGGGACCTGGAGAAGCTTGAAAAAATGTTCTGAAGTGTGGAAACTAAGGTTCCATTCCAAGAAGTGCAAAATAATGTACCTGGGAGGAGGGAACCCTGGGGAGAGCTACAGGATGGGGGGGGGTTGCTGACTATTACCAAGGAAGAAAGGGACCTGAGGTTCTCATTTCTGATGACCTAAAGTTATCTAAGCAGAGTACAAAGGCTGCAGGGAGGGCCAGTGGCATGCTGGGGTGCATAGGCAGAGGTATTACTAGCAGAAGGTGGTAGGTGGCGATACCATTATACAAAAAGCTAGTGAGGCCTCACCTAGAGTACTGTGTGCAATTCTGGAGGCCGCACCTTCGTAAGGACATTGACAGGATGGAGGCAGTCCAGAGAAGGGCAAATAAGATGGTACAGGGCATGCAGCAGAAAACATATGAGAGACTAAAGGACCTCAATAAGTACTCACTGGAGGAGAGGAGTGATCAGGGGACACAATAAGTGGGAGCAAGTCACTGAACACTGGGGTGGTTCTGCAGAACTGGAGAAGGGCAAATGTGGCCCCAACTTCACAAGAGTGGTAGCAAGGAAGATGCAGGGAACAACAGGCCACTGAGTCTCACCAGATCATGGAGACACTGCTTAAGGACTATATTGTGGATCACCTGGTATCCATTTGAATGCAGGATCCAAGACAGCATGGGTTCACTGCTGGAAGGTCCTGTCAAACAAATTTGATAGATTTTTATCACTGGTTGACCAAAGTGGTGGACCATGGAGGGGTGGTGGATATTGCCTACATTGATTTCAGCAAGGCCTTCGACACTGTCCCACATAGGTAAAGGTAAAGGTAAAAGCTTTATTTTTATACAGGTATACAAATCTTTAGGCTTGTTAGCCTAATTTACAAGAATTGTCCTGTTTCTTACAAAAGTTACTTAAAACATGAAACAAGTACGAAATACAGAATATGTACTTATACAATTAATATAAATGGATCACCTTAATTCATTATCCTCCAGACTACCCGTTGTTCATTCAAACTATATTTTCATCCATAACATTGACATATGACAGAACTTGGAACAGTTAGTTCCTTTTTGAACTGACTGTACGGTGGAAATGTACGTGCTAAATTCGATAAAGTATTCCAGTGTTTTGCTCCTTCATAACATAATGTCTTTTCTCCATATTTGTTTTTAAGAACAATAATGGGGATTTCATTTATATAATTTGGTCTCTTGTGCCTTAATTTAATTTGGTTGCTCTCTCCAAATAAATTTGCACAGGGCCGCATAACTACTTAGCATGGCGGAGTCTCATTCGTTATTGGAATTAACCAGACAAATCGCTCCACCAGCTAAGAACGGCCATGCACCACCACCCACAGAATTGAGAAAGAGCTATCAATCTGTCACACAGAAGGCTGGTAAACCAGCTGAGGAATCTGGAGGTGGGACACAGGGTGGTGAACTGGATCAGAAATTGGCTATTGGACAGAAGACAGAGGGCAGTGGTAAATGGCACACAGTCAGAAGAAATGGGATTCACCAGTGGGGTGCCACAGGGGTCAGTCCTGTCTTCAAAGCAGACATAGCAAAAGGGCTAGAGGGAAAATTATGCCTGTTTGCAGATGACACCAAGATCTGCAGCAGAATAGATACTCCAAAGGGTGTAGAGAGAATCAAAAGAGACCTGGAAAAGTTGGAGAAATGGTCTGAGATATGGCAGTTAAAGTTTAATACAAATAAGTGCCAGATCATACACATAAGGAACAGAAACCCTGGGGAGAGCTACATGTTGGGGAGTGAGTTGTTGATGGTCACCAGTGAGGGGAGAGATTTAGGAGTTGTCAGGAGGTCTAAACCTCACTTTCAGGTTCTTGGCAATATTGGGAATGCAAGTAATCAGAGACACATTGCGTAAGAGTAATAAACTTGTTTATTACTACCAAAAAGGATAAAATCACAGTTGCCCTAAGCAGTTCTTACCAATACGAACCAGGAGCCAGTGCTAAGCGTTCCCTATACCTCGAAGTTTCTTTATGTCTCTTGGGATCTCTGAGATACAAGACTAGAGTATCACATTATATACCTATGATAATTACTATGGTTACTGTAAGATAGAAACATTTCTAGTTACGGAGATGAGCCCTATTGGCTAAATTAGAGGTGGCTCCACTGTCCAAGATAACATTATACAATTTTGTAGTAGTCATCAGTTTGTGAACAAAAGAGTTCTTATACAGAGTCTTATATAACTCAATGTAGTAGTACAAATCACCAAAAGGTGGCAATGCTGACTTATATATCATAATTACTCCAAGGACACAGGTGCCTTGGCATCTTACAAGTAAGAAATACACAGAAAATACATAGCAGAATATATGTATTAGCAAGCAAAGTGTATTACAATAATATGTATTCATATCCTGACATCTACTCTTGTACGGTAGATGCCCTTAGCCCTATATGTTAGTATAACATATCTCTAAACACTAGCTGTCTAGGGTGTACCTTTGAGGGTACCAATTAGGGTGCAGGGGCCTCGTGTAACAGAGTCATTATATCTGATGACCTGAAATCCACCAAACAAGCCACAAAAGCAGTTGGGAGGGCTAGAGGGATGTTAGGGGGTGTGTAAAGAGGGGTATTACAAGCTATAGGAGGGAGGAGGTGATCCCACTGTATAAGACGCTGGTTAGGTCTCACCTAGACTCCTGTGTGCAGTTCTGGAGGCTGCAACTGTGTAAGGATATTGACAGGGTGGAAACAGTGCAGAGGAGTGCGACTAAGATGGTGCAGGGTCTACGCAACAAGGCATATGGATATAGACATAGGGACCTCAGTATGTACACATTGGAACAGAGACAGGTGAAGGGAGGACATGTTTGAGAGTTTCAAATATCTTGATGGCATAAATAAGGTGGAAGGGTATAGCATCTTCCAGTATAAAAAGTACAGTAGAACTGGAGGGCTTGACATGAAATTGGAGGGTGGTCGCATAAGGGGTAACGTGAGGAAGTTATTTTTTTAAAGAGAGGGTGGTGGATGCGTGGAACACCCTGCCTCAGGAGGCGGTGGGAGCATGTATAGTGGCAAGAGTCAAGAGGGCATGGGATAGGCACAAGGGAATCATACATATGAGGGGAGCATAGCTAAGGCTGCTGACCTAGTAGAGGTAGCGGGAGCAAATTGGTAAAATGAGCATACTGGATGGGCCTTGCGGTCCTTTTCTGCTGTCAACTTCTATGTTTCCATGTTTCTATGATAGAATTATTCAAGTACCTTAAGGGCATTAACAAGGTGCAGGGGGGAGACATCTTCCAATATAAGAGATGTACAAGAACTAGGGGGCATGATATGAAATTGAAAGGTGGCAGGCTGAGGGGAAATATGAGGAAGTTTTTCTTCACAGAGAGGGTGCTAGACACATGGAATAGACTGCCACAGGAGGTGGTGGGGGCGAGTACAGTGGAGGTTTTTAAACATGCACGGGACAGGCATAAGGGTACCTTACAGGTGGGAAGGAGGAAGGAAAAGCCATTGCCCAGGTAGGGTCAGAGGCCATAAACTAGTGTAGGGCATACAGGCAGACTGGATGTGCCTGGCGGTCCTTATCTGCCAACAATTTCTGTGTTTCTATGTTTCTAGGATACACTGAATTAGGTAATCTCTCTCTCCATTCTGCATGCATCCATATGGAATGTTTTTGTGCAATTAATGTCAATATCCATCCTATATGCCAGACCATGTAAGTTATCTGTACCATTGTATTCAATACACTGCTGTAGGCTTAAACATGTGTTTAACCTCACTGCCCCCACCGGGTGAGTTTTGTTTTTGTGTTTTGGAAATTATAAAATCAATAAAAAGTTTAACCACAAAAAAAATTGCAACTTCCTGGCTCATCTTTAATAGCTTCTTTTACTTGAATACAATACAATGAACGCTAAGAAAATATTTTATTTAAATAATGTCATTTAATGTTAAATGCCAGTTTGACACCTTAATAACTTTGGTGTCATTTGACAAAATAGACCAAAATTTGGCATGCATGGTCAGGCTGTCATTCTCAAGATGTGAAAAGTCTTGTGATAGCATATTGTTCAGTTTTCAAGATATGGAGTGCCGAAAAGAAGAAAAAAAACATGTTTACTTACCCTATACTTATTATTGGGTATTGATTTGCCATCACCTGGCTGCAGCCTAGATGGTGTGGATTTTTTTTTGTGAACTTTTCAGGGTTGAAGGGGCCCATGCCATGGGTGTGCCTTTAGAAGGTTTCATGAAAAAAGATTTTGCTCCAGAGTTAGAATGATTTCTGAGTTAACGTAAAAATGTGAATGATGAAAAATAAAAAAACAATTGTATGTCCTTATTTTCATGGTTTACCTGACGTGCTGAAACAAATACCGATCGTGTAGGGAAAAAAAAACTGATTGTGCCTTCTGCCATTTATTTTTTTCTTTAAAACTTAAAAACATTGAAAATACATAAAAATAATACTATAAAAAAACACACCAGAAACTAGCTAAACGGGACTCATTTATCTATATTCTGGTGTTTGTTTTTTGAAAACCCTGCAAGAAATACCTCTTCTGGGCACCCCCAAAGTCCAGCATGCCCAGCTTAGCAAGATGAGCTGTTCCCCTGTGATCTCTGTATGAGAACAGTGGGACTTTTTTGAGTTCTGTAGATGCAGCTGGAAGTCATGCTGCAGGCTGCAGAGACAGCAGTGAGCCGATGATCCCGTCTTCTGTCTGTCACAGTCTCTCTCTCTCTCTCTCTTTCTCTGTTTTTCTATCTATCTATCTATCTATCTATCTATCTATCTATCTATCTATCTATCTATCTATCTATCTATCTATCCCCAGTAACACTTCTTTTTCCCCCCTTCCTTCCAGGTCACCAGCACACGCTTCCTAAAGCTTTCTTGCATTTACACATTACATAAGGAGACTAAGGTGCTCACCCACAGTACCTCTTATCTTATCTTAACTTATTTATTTATTTAAAACTTGGTAACCAGGAGAACCACACTGAACTGAGGCTCAATTCCCAGGTGGGGCCCAATGTAGGAGAAAAGTGGGAGAAATAGCAGTACAATACACAACAAATCAACTCCTGGTTTGAATAAATTGTTACTCATTAAAAAACAAAACACTGGTGAACTGACTGTAGAATGGGTAATTAGATGCAAAAAAAGCACCTCACACTAAACACATTAATTGTGGGTCTAAATAGCCATGTAACATTGCATTTTAGTCAAGAAAAAAGCCTGTAATAGCATTTCAGTTGTTGAACTAAAATGCAGGTCAGACTCCACTTCGCATAATGACATACGAACATATGAAAATGCCAGCAGATTAGGCCTTAAGGTCTATCACATCTGCTCGAGATACAGCTCACAGTACAGCCACTGCTGCTGCCCCCCTTTCCCTCCCTCTCCCCCAAGACTTTCCACCCTGAGTTCCCTACTGGTCTCCTCCCTCTCCTCCTGTACCTTGCCCATGTACCCATCCCATCACTTCTTAAAACTTCGTACTGATTTTGTTGAAACCACTTCGCCAGTTAATGCATTCCAAGGCATCACCACCCTTCCTGTGAAGTAATTTTTCCTCAGTTCTCTTGTGTACTTCACCCCACCAGTTGTAGGCTATGACCCCTCATGGCCCCTTCTCCCTTCAATCTGAACAACCCCCTAGTATTTACTCTGTTGATGCCCTTCAAGTATTTAAAGGTCTCGATCATGTTACCTCTGTCCCTTCTGTCTTCTGTCTTCCAGGGAATACATGTTCAGCTCCCTAAATCTCTCCACAAAGGGCTTCTCCCCCATTTCCTGGATTATCATAGATGCCCTTCTCTGGATTCTCTCCAGGAGCATGACATCCTTCTTTAAGTAAAGATGCCAGAACTGCACACAGTACTCCAAGTGTGGCCTCACTAAGGATCTGTAGAGTGGCAGGATAACCTCATCCCTCCTCAAAGTGATTCCCCTAGCAATACACCCCAGCATTCTGTTTGCCTTTGACACTGCTTTCCTTCACTGATATGAGTGATTCATTTTGCCAGTGATCACCACTCCTAGATCTTTTTCCTCCTCCGAGACTATCAACTGCCCCCACCCAAATTATAGCTATACCCTGGGTTCCTAGCCCCCAAATGCAGTACACTACACTTCTGAGTGTTAAAACCCAGCTGCCATGTGTCTGACCACTGTTCAAGTCTTTCTGTTCACCACCACTCCCAGTTCAGAGTCATTGGCAAAAAGGCTCACTTTGCTCATCACAGCTCTCTCTGCAATGTATGCAATTGAAGTGTTAAATAACAGTGGATCCAGTGCATATCCTTGTGGGTTCCCACTAATGACCCTTCTGGGTGTTGAAAGCTCCCTCCACTACCACCCGCTGTTGCCTGTTGCTTAGCCAGTTTCCAATCAACTTCACCATCTTTACCCCAACCCCCAGGTTCCTCAGCTTGCCCAGCAGACTCCCATGAGGCAACAAGTCAAATGCTTTGCTGAAGTCCAGGTACAAGACATCAACCAGCCAACCACCATCCAGAGACTTTGTCACCCAATCAAAAAGTTCAACCAGGTTAGTTTGATAAGAACTCCCCTGGACAAATCTGTGCTGCCTGACATCATAAAGGCCGTTTACTTCCAGGAACTTTACCAGTCTTTGCTTCAAGATGGTCTCTAATAGTTTCCCCACTATTGACATCCAGCTGAGTGGCCTGTAATTTCCCTGCTCGCCCTTAATACTATTATGGAGGGGCACAATGTGTGCCATTCTCCAGTCCAGTGTTACACATCCCAATAGGAGGGAGCAAAGGAATAATTCCATCAGAGGTGCTTCCAGGACATCTGCCAGTTCCTTCAGGACTCTGGGGTGGACCTCATCCGGGCCCAGGGCCTTATCTGTCCTCAAGGCCCTCCCACACCCTCTTCACTGGGATCTCTCCAT
Organism: Neoceratodus forsteri; assembly: GCA_016271365.2. Taxonomy (NCBI): domain Eukaryota; kingdom Metazoa; phylum Chordata; order Ceratodontiformes; family Ceratodontidae; genus Neoceratodus; species Neoceratodus forsteri. The sequence continues at coordinate 52,066,798 of CM028137.1, forward strand.
CTGATAGTTTCCCCCCATTCCCAACCCTGGCCTTATCTTACCCCAGTGGAAATGGTCCATCCTTTTCCCTTGTAAAGACTGAGCAGAAGTACTCATTAGTACCTCAACCTGCACAACTCCCTCCTCTGCCCCCCACCTTCCTTTTTTAAACAAGTGATTTGATCCCTACACTTTCTTCTCTCCCTGATGTATCTAGAAAAGTCATTCCCCCCTCCCTTGCGCCAATCTTAGTTCTTTGGATGTCTTGGCTGCCCTTACCGCCTTGCTCACCTCCCTCAATTTCATACAGTACTCCTCCCTGTCCTCCTCCCAACAAGTTCTCTTGTACTTTCAGAAGGCTAGCGTTATCTCCCCTACACTATCCTGCACCTCATTGGTCCACAAAGAAGGTTTCCTTGATCTTGCTTTCTTACAGTGGGTCTTTGTGCATGTTTTTGTGGCCTCCTACCAAAATCTGCTCCCCTAAAGTCCACTACCTTCGTGATTGTCTGAATTCCTCCCCTCCCCAGGTCCAGGGAGCTTCATACTGTAGAGACATGGGGGGGAGTGCAGTTGGAGGTAACAGAAAAGGAGAAGGATCTGAGTGCTCATCATGGGGGCAATGAACAATTCCACACAATGCAGAAAGGCAGCAGCAATGGCCAACAAAATGCTGGGGTGCATTGCAAGGGGAATTACCTTGAGAAGAAGGGAGGTTTTCTACCATTATAGAGATTGTTGGTTAGACCCCACCTAGAATACTGTGTGCAGTACTGGCACCCATACCTAAAAAAGGACATTAGGCTGCTGGAGAGTGTGCAGCGTAGGGCAACAAAGATGATTCAGGGCCTGGAAGAATTGCCATATGAGGTCAGACTAAGAAAGTTAAACATGTGTACACACTGGAGGAGAGGAGGGACAGGGGGATATGATTGAGACCTTCAAATACATGAAAGGGATAATCAAAATGGACACAGAGGGTCTATTCAGGAGGAGGGTGGGGAGAGACATTAGGGGCCATGACATGAGATTGGAGGGGGGTAGATTCAGGATGGAGGTGAGGAGGCATTTCTTTATGGACAGGGTGGTGGCAAAGTGGAAAGCACTACTAGCTGAAGTGGTGGCATGTACCACAGTGGAATGCTTCAAGAAGGGGTGGGACAGGGCAAAGGGGAGAGTAAATGGCAGTAAGGGGTGGGGTGGTGGTGCAGCTGCTGAATAGGGAGCTAGCTGCATTCGCGAGCAGCCTAGATAGACCATGATGGCCTTTTGTTGATGGCAATTTTTATATGTTCATAAACATGATTGCTAAGTAAAAGGGATATGAGCCAGTTCCTGAGAATGACAGTCAGAAGATGGGCAAGGTGTGATCACATAGCCGCCCTCCAACCCTGCTCCCTAATACATGATCACAACAGCTCCCACATCACATAGTAGAACATTAAATTTTCCTACTCCAAACTCAGATCCCAAATAACAACCTCCGCTCTAATTGTGCACCAGATTAAGGATCCCACAACAGCCACAGTGATCAGATCACTTACAGTACCCACTAAAAGAACTCAAGTAACCCATTGTGCAATAAAAAATTATTACCGAGTCGCAACAGCCCCCCTTGCAGCATGGCAAAATATTAAAGATCTGCAGGTCCTCCATAAAATATCCCAAGGCTGACCACATACCCACAGAGCTTTGCAATGCAGGACCCAAAGGAAACCATACACTCAGTTCTGTAACAAACGACCATGTGCTCCAACATCACCCCCATCCCCATAACAACCCCAAAGCTACCTAAAAGCATCAAGAGAACTGACACAATCAGCAGTTATTTTTCCAACAAAACTACTTTGAGAGATGCATCCAAGGGCTGGAAACAAACATCATTTTGTATTGTTTACTATTCATCAAGTGAACCACTTGATTGCAACAGACTAGACATTTGCAAAAAAATTAAAAAAAAGTCCTGCTTCCCTCCCCTATCTCCAGGTCTGTTGCTTCCATTCAAGTTTTGCAGGTGGCAGCACCGGGGTGCCCACCCCCTTTTTCATGTTACTGCTGGAACCAATGACTGCCATATAAGAAACTAATGTAAGAGCAGCTCAATTCATTTCAATGCACTTTGATTCATAACTTTGCCATTTTTGTATATTTTGACCCCACATTTTCAACATGGCCTTTGGGACCGCTCCTCATGACCACTGGCTGTGGAATTATTACAATCAGAAGTAAAAGGTAATTTTTCATTTGCTGTTGAAACCACCTTTTGGGCAGAATTTGAACATTTCCACCACCCCTGTTCATGAGATGGGGTCATAAGAAGGCTATGTTGAACATTTGGGGTCAAAATATGCAAAAATGACAAAGTTATGAGAGTTCCATGTGATAATGGCGATCGTGGAAAGGTGAGCACTGTTAGAGCAAGTGTACATCGCCGATACTCTTCCAGCGCAGAGCAAAAAAGGGCCGAGGACTTGTTTTCTTTTTTTATGCTTGGGGCTGTACCCCATGCACCCCCACCAAGGGGGGCTTCCTCCCCAAACCCCCCACTAAAGGATTCTCAACTCCAGGGGGGTGCATGTTGGGGGAGGGTACAAAACCGGGAAAACAAAATTTCAGGCCGGGTGCAACAAAATGTACACGCACCCGGACCCAAACCTGGCACCCTCGCAACCTTAACCTACACCCACCCACCATGCCACGGGGCCAGCTCAGCAGCCCACTGCTGCACCACACCTCACAAACCCTCCCTCTCCTTCCACCCCTCGCTTGGCGTGCTCGTTCCCCCACCTGCGTGTGTGTACATATAGCGACATCCTGTCACTATATTCATGGACCCCCCCATCCGATCACCGTCCCTGCTCATTAGCCCTGTCGACAGGCACCATGATTGAGTCATCCTTTTTGAAAGTGCCCAATCACGGTCACCATTGTTACAGGCCACCATTATGAGAAAACATTAAAATATTTCTATGCTCACTCATAATGTTAATTTTAAATACTTTGACCCCTAGTTGTCAAAATAGCCATTTTTTCCACACCACTTCATGAACATGACAGCTGTTGTTTTTCAAATCCTGACCAAAATATGTCTTCTCACCCATGGCATGGAATCAAATTTCAGTGGCGTGGAACAATGTCTTGGCAGAGATTTGAATATTTTGACCTACAGGTTCAAGAGTTGGAGTAATAAGACATCTATGTTGAAAATTTGGTGTACAGATATGATAAGTTGCCTAGGTTATTAGTGAACATTTCAGCATTTCAGCAGCCACTTATAACATCACTAATTTTCAATATTCTGACTCCAAACTTTCAACATAGCCATTTTTCCACGTCAACTAATAAATGTAACAGGTGTCATTTTTTGAATCCTGGATGATATGTGTTTTCATACTTCTAGTGTGAAATGACATTTTGGGCAATATACTATAAATGTTACATGTCATGTTTATATGGAAAGTCATAACAGGACTATCTTGAAATTTTGGGACAAAATTAAAAAAAAAACTACAATTGTTAAAAAACTTTGTGTGTTACATAGCAACATAGGAATTGTGTCAGCAGATGGGGACCTTAAGATCCATCTTGTCTGCCCATGTTTCTGCCCTCCCTCCCTATTTAGACTGCACCCTGATGTGTCCACAATGTCTGTCCCGTGTGAGTTTGAACTCTCACACTGTCTTGGATTACACCACCTCCTGAGGTAGGCTGTTCCATGGGTCTATGACCCCTTCTGTAAAGAAGTACTTACTGAGGTTGCTTTTGAACCTGCCTCCCACCAGACCCAAGTTGTGCCTCCTTGTATGCGCATCCCTGTCTTGCTTGAAGAGGTTTCCTGCTTGTATTGTGTTGATTCCCTTAGCGTACTAAAAAGTTTTGATCATGTCCCCTCTGTTTCTTCTTTGCTGAAGGGTGCACAGATTTAGTTCCCTGAGTCTTGCCTCGTATGGCTCACAATGCAGTCCATGCACCATCTTTGTAGCACTTCTCTGTACTGTCTCTAGGCGGTCTATGTCTTTTTTGAGGTGGGGCCTCCAAAACTGATCACACTACTCTAAATATGGCCATACCAAGGACCTGGAGAGAGGAATGATAACCTCACTCTTTCTATTTGTAATTCCCTTACCAATGCATCCAAGGATGCCACTTGCCTTCTGCACTTCCTTTTCACACTGTTTTCCAACCTTTAAGTCATCTGTGATGACTACTCTGAGGTTATTTTCTGTCTTTGTCTCCTCTAACTGATGCCCTCCCAGTGTGTACTTTATCCCTGGGTTTCTTTTCCATACATGCATAACCTTGCACTTCTTGGCATTCAATTTCAACTGCCAGTCCCTGGACCATTCCTCGAGTTTCTTCAGGTCTGCTTCCATAACTTTCACTCCTTCCTGTGTGTCTACTCTGTTGCAGAGCTTTTTGTTATCTGCAAACAGGCAAACCTTCCCCTTCAAGTCATTTGCAATATCCTCGATAAATATGTTAAAGAGGATAGGTCCCAGTACAGACCCCTGTGGAACGCCACTGGTCACATTGCCTTCCCTTAATAGTGATCCATTGGCAAGCACTCTCTGCATCCTATCTTGTGGCAAGTTGGTGATCCAGTTCACTATCTTATGACTGACTTCTGTATGCTCTAATTTGTTAGCTAGCCTTCAGTGGGGGACAGTGTCAGAGGCTTTGCTGAAGTCTGGGTACACAATGTTCACTGCTCCTCCCTGGTCGACTGCTCTGGTGACCCATTCAAAAACGGTGATCATATTGGTTTGACAAGAGCATTCTGCTATGAAGCCATGTTGCCTGGGATCTATCTTTCTACTATCCTCCATGTACTTCACTATCATCTCCTTTAGCAACAACTTCATAATTTTTCCTACCACCAAGGTCAAACTGACTGGTCAGTAGTTTCCTGCCTTTTCCCTGCTTCTACCCTTGTGTTAACATACTACTGTTGCCCATTTCCAGTCCTGAAGTATCATTCCACTTTCCAGTGACTTGCTCATTTTGCTGAAGAGCTCAGCCAGTGGTGTGGTGAGTTCTTTCCGAAGCTCCTTCAGTACCCTAGGGTGGATGCCATCTGGCCCCATTGCTTTATCTACCTTGAGCCTAGTCAGTTCTTCTAGGACCCTTTCCCTTGTGAAGAGCCTTGTGTCTGCTCCTGTGGTGCTGTGTACTGACCTACTTAGTGTAGGACCCTTCCTGCTGTCTTCTATAGTGAAGGCCGAGCAAAAGAAATCATTTACAGTAGTAACTGCTTTGTCTTCATCTGTCTCTGCCATCTTGCCTTCCTTTGTTGCTAACCTGACTATTCACCCCTTACTATTTCTTTTTTCCCATATATATCTGAAGAAGGTTTTGTCTCCCTTCTTGACCCTCTGTGCTATTTTCTCCTCCGTCTGTGCTTTTGATCTCTTAACTGCCTTTTCTGCCTCACTCAGCTTGTTTTTGTATTCTTCTCTATTTAATTCACTTTTTGTTTGTTTATATTTTGCAAAGGCCCCCTTTTTTCCCTTGATTTTGGTTGCAACTTCCTTGGAGAACAAGAGTGGATTTTTCTTTCTTTTGGATTTGGTGATCTGCCTAGTGCATGTAGCTGTAGCTGAATTTAAAGCAGTTTTTAAGGCCTCCCAACTGTCTTCTACAGCTTCCAAGTTTCTGCCATCTAGCATGGATGTGACTATATGGGTCATTTCAGGAAAGTTAGCTCTCCTGAAATCTAGAACCTTGGTTTTAGTGTGACTAGTATCTTCTACCTTGTTCACAGTTAGCTGGATTGTTCTGTGGTCACTGGTCCCCAGATTGACCCCTACTTGCACATCAGAGACTTTTGTGCTGTTTGTGATCACCAAGTCCAGTATTGCTTTGTCTCTGGTGTGGGAATTCAGCAGCTGTTATAAACCTGCTCCTTGCTGTGTAAACAGGAAATCTTTGCTTCATTCAGAGGATGCTGTGTATGAAGACCAGTCCACATCAGGCAGATTGAAGTCCCCTACCAGCATCAAATCTCCCCTGTCCGCCATCATCAAGATGGTCTCCATGAGCTCTTTATCTATATCTGCTTCCTGGGATGGGGTTCTGTAGATAACTCCTATACAAATTGAGGCCTTCTCTCCAGCCCCAAGGATAATCCAAAGTGCCACTGACTTGCTTTGCTTCTTTTGGATTTCTGTTGCTTTGATGTCCTCTTATACATACAATGCTACACCCCCTACCTTTTTACCTTCTCAGTCCTTCTGGAATAGCATGTACTCTGGAATGGTGACATCCCATGTGTGGTTTCTGGTGAACCATGTTTCCTTGATGATGACAAATTCTAACTGCACTTCTGCCATCATGACCATGAGGTCGGGGATTTTGTTCAATAGGCTGCAAGTGCTGATGCCAGTGTTGACCTCTATCGGTATGCTTTGTGATCTGCACCAGTGAGCTGAGTTTGGGAGCAAGCACATTGACCCAGCTAGATGAGGTAAGGGTGGGGGGATGCTGCTGTTATGTGACACTCCTCCAGCCAGGGTATGCAATGCAAGCTGCAGGATCTCCACATGGGCCTGGGTACCATACATGGAAGACAGCTTTCCTCATTTAGCCTTGATATATTCATTCTTTAAATATTCACTGTTTACATATTCACTCTGTTCTTTCAGGTCACTTTATCTTTTTATAGCTAAAAGAACAAAGAGTGATTGTGTAAACAGTGAATGTGTAAAGACTGAATGAGGACAGTTGTCTTCACTCTATGGTACATGGGCCAATGTGGACAAACCTGCAGTTTTCATTCCCTGCCATGGAGGGGGATGTACCAAACCCTGAATTTCTGTATGCAGACAGGTTCTTTCTATGATACAGGGCCCTTGGGCCCTGCACATTAGCACATGTTCATGCAGGTCCTGAGGGGACCTATGTGAATGAACATGCAATTCCGCAATTTCAGTATGAAAGGCAATTATTTGTGAAAAACTTTAATACACGAGTGATGATAACTTAATGCTACAAATGTAGGGAAGTGTGGCATTATGGTTTCAACCCCTAACTCCTCAACCCCACACTGCAAGCAGCAAAAGAAAAACACATTAGGTTTTTAACTAGGGAGTCTTAACAAATCAGTGGTGGGGTCTTTCTTGGGGTTGTCTACCTTAATGCCCACACCATTCCCTGAGAAAACAACATCTTACATGATCTTCTTTCTTCATGCAGGGCCCTGTTGGCCCTATGTGAAGAAAACTACAACAAATTGTGTTGGCAATATGTGACAAGACATACTTCTCTACCTTTGAAAAGTGTATCACTATGAGGCACTGGTTTGGAGCTGTACCTTGTGCTTTGGACTTGAGGCTATGGGCTGGGGGATGGGTAAGCATTGGGGTTGACAACCCAAAGGAAGACCACACAACTGATTCACCAATACTCCAGCGACCCAAAACCCTAATGTTTTCTCCTTTTGCTGTCCGGGGGGGAGGGGGGTTAGAGGTGGGGAGTTAGGGTTGCAAACCCTAAAACCACATTTCCAACTTCTTTGACATTAAGTTACCCTAACGAGTGCATTAACAAAGTTTTTTTGTAAAGAATATGTATATTATACAGGCACACTAGTGCCTGTTTATTAGGGTTGATGAGACTGTTTAATGTTGATGGGCAATTTGTGGATCTTAATAACTTTGTAATGGTTAATGTGATTTACTGTATATGAAATTTGGCACGCATAATCACCCTGAGTATGTGTTTGTATGTGGGAAATTTTGTCTCGTAACTTTAACCGTTTCTGAGACACAGAGTGTTAAAAATAAAGGTTTTCGGTTTTGGGCACTTTTTTGTCCACCTGTATCTCGGAAACAGCTTGACCTTCTGGGCTAAACATTTCAGGGTAGAAAGCCTTGACTTCAGAGATGTGCTTTCTGAAGGTTTGGTGAAAAAATATTAATCCATTCCAAAGTTATTAAATCTTGAATTTCCCATTATTTCCTATGGGAATAAATACATGTAAAAGTGAAAGTGATTTCCGCACACTGTCATCCAGTTCTGAATAATTTGCACCTTAATAATGTTGCAACCCTCCAATGGATTAGCTGGAAATTTGGCATGCATCAAGGCAGTGTACAGGTCTCTTGCTTTCACAAATTTGGTTTACATCCCCTATGTGGTTTCCATGATATGCAGTGTTAAATAAATAAGGTTTTGAGGTTTTTGCTGTTTTTTGTTGTTTTTGTGTGTCCACCTGTATCTCAGAAATTGTTAACTTCTCAACTGAAATTTTCAGGGCAGAAAGCCTGCGCCTCACAGATGTGCCCTTTGAAGGTTTGGTGACAAATATTAATCTTTTCCAAAGTTATTCAATTTTACATTAACCATTTTTTCCTATGGGAAAAAATGGATGTTAACATACAAACATAGAAGTTGACGGCAGATAAGGACCGCACGGCCCATCCCGTCTGCCCATTTCTTTTTCTACATTATGAATGTGCCATCAGCCTTTGTTCTGTCTCTGCCCATTTCTTTTTCTACATTATGAATGTGCCATCAGCCTTTGTTCTGTCAATGGACCATCTATTCATACTGATCTGTATTGCTCCCTTATGCCTATCCCATGCCTGTTTGAAGCCCTGCACTGTATTCATATCCACCACTTCCTGAGGTAGGCCATTCCATGCATCCACCACCCTTCCTGTGAAAAAGAGCTTCCTCACATTACCCCTTAATCTGCCTCCCTTTAATCTCATGCTGTGTCCTCTTATCCTGCTATTTTTCTTATATTGAAACGTTAGACTCTTTCACCTTGTTAATGCCCTTAAGGTGTTTGAATGTTTCAATCATATCACATCTCTCCCCCTCCTTTGCTCAAGGGTATACATATTGAGCTCCATTAATCTGTCCTCATATGCTTTCTGATGCAGCCCCTGCACCATATTGGTTGCCCTTCCCTGGACTGCCTCAATTCGGTTAATGTCTTTGTGAAGGTGTGGCCTCCAGCACTGCATGCAGTACTCCAGATGTGGCCTAACCAGTGTCTTGTAAAGAGGGATTATTACCTCCCTCTTCTGACTTGTGATACCCCTACTAATACACCCCAACATCCCCCTAGCCTTACCTACTGGTTTAGTGGTCTGCTTGGATGATTTCAGGTCATCGGTGATGATGATGCCCAAGTCTCTTTCTTCCCTTGTGACTGCCAGCAACTCCTCTCCCAGCCTATGGGTGGCTTCGGGGTTTCTCTTCCCTATGTGCATGATCTTGCACTTCTTTGCATTAAACCCCAGTTTCTACTCTTCTGACCATTTTGCTAGTTTATCCAGATCTCTTCTCCTTCTGCCCACCCCATCTCTCTTCTCATTCTGCCCACCCCATCGATGAACGATCCCATGTTGCAAGAGCAGCTGCGGTGTGGGATTCTAAGTCAAACATAATATGTTGCTGGCCATGTTGTTTCTCCACTTAGTGAGAGAAATGAATGTGTGTATTAGCAGAGCTAATGCAAAGTGGCACTCAGAAATAATTTTTGAGTGCCTCTTTGGATTAGCGCTGCTAATACACACAGTCGGCGGCTGGCCATGGAGGTGAGAGGTGGGCTGTGGCAGTCGCTGGCTGGGGAAGGGTGGGGGTGCTGGGTGAGCTGGCATGGCTGGGTGGGGGGCCACTAGACTACCAGGAAATTGTACATCCTAATCTATTTCATTATGATGGGGGGCCGCTAGACTACCAGGGATATGAACAATAATAATAATTTCATACAGATCGGGGGTGCCACTAGACTACCAGGGATATCAAAAAGCAATATTTAATGAAATACACATTAGGGGGGCCACTAGACTACCAGGAAATTGCAGATCCTTATCTATTTAATTATGATGGAGGGGGGCCACTAGACTACCAGGGATATGAACAACAATGATAATTTTATACACATTGGGGGGCCACTAGACTACCAGGGATATAAAAAAACAATATTAATGAAATACACATTGGGGGGCCACTAGACGAACAGGGAATTAGAGATAGTTATGTATTTGATCATGAGCGGGGTGGGGGCCACTAGACTACCAGGGATATTGTAAACATGATGTATTTTGGGGGGGCCACTAGACTACCAGGGATATTGAAAATATGATTTTTTATATTCAGATGGGGCAGAACAAAGCCCCCTGAGCAAAACCCAGCCTCATTTAACTTTCTATGGCACCCCTAGGCTCAGAAAATAGATTTTTAAATCTGGCCATCTCATCTCTCTTTGTTTGCGAGCGAGCAATTTCTTTGATCGTGAGCCTGCAAATTCTTTGATCGTGAGATTCTTTGATTGCGATCGTGCATCGCGAGTGAGGGACGAGATGGCCAGATTAAAAAAATCAATTTTCTCAGCTATGGGGTGTCCTAGGAAGACAAATGTGGGTGGATTTTACTCAGGGGGCTTCATTCTGATGAACTATGGTGGTGGTTTACCGCAATTCTATGAATTTTGTAAATCTGAACAGTTCTTATTCTTTGGTCATGACCCTGCAAATTCTTTGATCGCGAACCTGCAAATTCTTTAATTGCGAGATTCTTCGATCGCGATTGTGCATCGCGAGCGAGGGACGAGATGGCCAGATAAAAAAAATAATTTTCTCAGCTCAGGAGTGTCCTAGGAAGACAAATGAGGGTGGGTTTTACTCAGGGGGCTTCGTTCTGATGAACCATGGTGGTGGTTTACATCAGTTCTTTGAATTTTATTAAATTAGAACAGTTTTTATTCTTTAGTCGTGACCCTGAAAATTCCTTGATCGCGAGCCTACAAATTCTTTGATCGTGAGATTCTTTGATCGCCATCTTTGATCGTGAGAGGGGAGGACAAGATGGCCAGATTTTTTATAATGGAATAGATAGGGAAATTTCACCAATCTTTAACATTGAATATCTCGGAAACTGTTTGGTCTTTTTACTTGAAATTTGGAGGGTGTTTGCAGCATGTCCTGTAGAGTTGGAATTGTGGTGTTTACGTGTGAGAGAAATTTTTTTCTTTAGATATATTGCGTGACACACTTTACGTGCTGCAGACAGTGTTCTGGATTGTGCTGGTGGCTTGAAATTGATAGGGTGCCTAGCCTTAGTGTCATGGATGTAGTTTTTAGTTGTTGTGTGTGTGTGTGTTAAATGTCAACAGGTGTGGAACTGTGCCACTCTGACGAATGAAAATTTCAAATTTTCACATGTTATATCTTTCACACGGTTTGGTCTTTTTACTTGAAATTTGGAGGATGTTGACGGCATGTCCTGTAGATGTTAATTGCGGTGTTTACATGTCGGACAATATATTTTTGCGGAGATATTGCATGGCACAATTTACGTTTTGTAGACAGCATTTTCTATGGTTCTACAGATGAACATTTGTTTGGTGGCTGGCCTTGCTGTTGTCAATGTACTTTTTAGTCATTGGATGTGTAATGTGGCCCAAAACTTACAAGCTGGTGGGGGGCCCTGTGCTCCCACCAACTTGCTCAACTTTCTACTTTTCTATTCTTTCTTAAAAAGTAAGGAAATTCTATGCAAAAAACTTAATTAATGCATCAGTTAGGGTTCTTCTACAGTGAAAAACGTGAGGAAATTTGATTTTAGGGTTCCCACCCCTTGCACCTCACTCCCAGCCGGCCCCCACCAACAGGCATTAGGGTGTGCATTGGGGTAGTCGGCCCTAACTCTTACTCCATTCTCCTACACTGCACTACCTCAGCTTGTTTACACATGGGATGGGGTGAGAATGGGCCAATGATCCCAATGCACCACCGATGCCTGTTGGTGGGGGTGGGTTGGGTGGGGTACAAGAGGTGGGAACCCAAAATTGAATATCCTCACTTTTTCACTGTAGAAGAACCCTAACTGATGCATTAATGAAGTTTTGTGCATAGAATATATATATATATATATATATATATATATATATATATATATATATATATATAAAAGACAAAGAACCTCTGTGCGCAAACACTGAGGCAAGGGTTACCCCAAAAGGCATTTGGCTGGGAAGCCAAGTTTCAAGAAAATACAAAATCACACATGCCCCCACAATGCAAAGCATCATGGGCTGCATATGCAAATCACCACAGAATGTTATGCTGGTCCAACTTTAAGCAGAATTGCATGGTGCCGATATATATATATATTAGAGGCAAAAAAGGCAAAAAATCCATTTAATGCATTAGTTAGGGTTGTTCCACAGCAACAAAAGTGAGGAAATTCGGTGTTAGGGTTGAAAACCCCCATGGACCCCCCACCCACCCCCAACCAGCATTGGGATGAGCATTGGGATCATCAGCCCTAACTCTCACCCCATGACATGTGTAAAGCAGCAGAAGTACAGGAGAATGGGGTGAGAGTTAGGACCGATGATCCCAATGCACACCCCAATGCCGGTTGGGGGGTGGGTGGGGGTCCAAGGGGTTTCAACCTAACACTGAATTTCCTCACTTTTGTCGCTATGGAACAACCCTAACTAATGCATTAAATGGAATTTTTTGCCTCTAATTTCCCTTCTTTTTGAGAATGATAACAAGAAATAGTGAATGTAATGCAGCGGTGGGAGAAGGGCCCCGCGCTCCCGCCACATGATGTCTTGTGGCATAGTAACAGGAACAGCAATCCAAACAGAAGTGCTAACAGTGGCACACATGGTAATGCAAGCATGAATGAGAACAGAAAGGGTAACGCACACGGTGGCGTAGACAAGAACAGTCTGCCACGTGATTTGTTGTCACATAGTAACATGGTGCCTGCAAACGGAAATGTCAATGGGCATGGTGACGCAAAGTGAAACAGAAAGAGAAACAGTACTATAGACACAAATGGCAAAAAATAACAGAAACACAAGCGCAAATGAAAACACAAAGGATAACGCGCATGGTGGCGTAGACGTCAACGGTAAGTGAAACGGGTACAGAACCGCAAGTGTAAAGGGCAACGGTAACAGTAATGTATGGGCACAGGCTGGTTTTCCCAAAATCTGCATAGAGAAAGACAGTGAGTACAAAGAATGTATGCATAATAATGGGTATCGGAGCAGAAAATGAGGACTTGGAATACTAAATAGGTTATATCTCAGGAACCGTATGACGTAGAAAAAAAATTTAAAAGTCATATGATTTACGACTGTCCTGGCTAGTTTTGTTTTTAGCCCCCAATGGAGGGCTAATCATTTTTCCAACAAAAAGTCCGTATCTCGCACTGTTTCCGAGATACGGGCCCTGAAAGACGCGGTGAACGCCGTAATGTTATCCTATGGGAAAAAAAAGAGAAGTTCAGAGTGCCATAACTTTGCCTCCCTGTAATATTTTTTCTCCAAACCACTGAAAGGCACATCTGTGGGCTGTTGGCTGTCTTCTCTCCAAATTTCAGGAAAAAAGACCAAACCGTTATTTTGCAGCAGGGTGCCAAAGGATTCCTGTAATGTGTCGGGCGCCGTCATGTTATCTTATGGGAAAAACGTCAACTTTGGAGTGCCGTAACTTTGCCGCCGTGTAATATTTTTTCAATACAACACTGAAAGGCACATCTGTGAGATGTCGGCTGCACTCCCTCCAAATTTCTGCCCAAAACTCCAAACCGTTCTTTTGCAGCAGAGTGCCAAAGAATTACTGTTATTTGAGTATAGTGTGTAAAGTAGTGTCGCAATTTGTGACTTTTACATGAAAATTTGCGACACTTTCATGAGTCGACACTACTTATGAAGTATACTTTTCCAGAAATCTGAAAAACATATTTCTGGGGTGTTTTACCCCAAAATAAAGACATGGCTAGCATCCTCAGGGCCCGACTAGGTGAATACAAAAAGAATTAGGTTGCTAGAGGGTCTCAATTTTAAATGCCAAGCATTTTTCTGATCACTAACTGAAAACAAGATGGTGGATTTGCGACAGTAACAGGGCCGTTTGCGACAGTAAAAAGTGCATTTGCGACACTGTCGAACTTTTTGTTAACTTTTCCTTTGACTTATAATGGGAAATTGTTTTTTGAATAACTTTTGAACCATTTAATATTTTTTCACGAAATCTTCAAAAGGCACATTGGGGACCCTGGCCGCACATTCCCTGAAGATTTCGGGCAGGTCGCACAAACCGTGCACCCTGTAGGTGCGACAGCAAAATTCCAGAAAAAGCATAAACACATGCGCAGATCATGCTTAATAACTCCACAGCTGTATATCCAACCAGTACAAAACTTGTCAAATCTCAAGGCCTATGGTTCTTGATCATGTATTCCGAATTTCAGATAAATCCATCAAACGGTTGCAAAGTTATTAAGGTGCAAAATTTTGGGCTTAACATAGAAATGGCTCCTCAACCCTAACTATGGTAGCACTACCGTGCTATCATAATATATATATATGTATAATTTGTTATAATATTGTTAGTATGGGGTCAGTTTAAAACTTCCTTGCGCTTCCTCAAGGTGTATAGCTCAATCCAAACCAATACAACTTAGAAATTCAAAAGACTAAAATCTACAAAAACAAGTATCTCTTCCTGATTCAGATATACTTTAAAAACTGAATATAATTTTTATCAAGGAGAACTGAATTCCTTCTGAGCTATATTCTTGTTGTTGCTTGAGCTTACTATGTTAAATATAAAGCGATACAAATTTTGTCATAAAAATCACTTTTCTGGAGGTTTTGTACTGCAGCCTCTATTCAGTTAATTAATATTATTACATACATTTCTGTCACATTAGATATTTTTTGAAGTAATTATATATATTTCAGGTGCAAAGTTCATCCTGAAGAACTGGAATTTAATCCACAAAATAGTGACGTTTTATTAAAACTGGCAGTTAAATGTTGGATTTTTAAAATAAATTAAATCCAAAATATATTCAACTTGGTGAGTGAGCCATCTCCAACTTTTTGCTGTCCATAATAGGGGAGGTAAGGGAGGATGGTGGGGCACCTGTAACCAAATAGGGTCCAGTGTGTAGTAATATGTGTCAGTGTCAGTGGCTCGGTAGGTAGCACACTCGCCTCTGAGGCCGGGAGATCAGAGAGCTGTGGGTTCAGTTCCCACATCTGGCACTTGGGTTAATATCCCAGTACTGACACTGCAGTGCAGCATGAGAGGGGTGCTGCACTGTTGAGGTGCCGTCTTTCGGATGAGACGTTAAACCGAGGTCCCATCTGCCTGGATTGGTGGTAGTTCAGGTGGATGTTAAAGATCCCATGGCACTTCTCGAAAAGAGTAGGGGAATTTCCCCGGTGTCCTGGCCAAATTTCCCTCATTCACTAAAAATACCACCAACAGCTTAATCTGGTTCAAGGTCAGTTGGCATTCATCTGTATCCCCCCTCCCCCAGGTCGTGCCTGAAAGTAGTCAGAAATTGTCTAGTGCACTTACCCGGTCAACAAAAGCTAAATAAATATGCAGGGGAAATAGGAAAGACTGGATGGAGCTAAAGGTTCTTTTCTGCCAACAAATTCTATGTTTCTATGAGGATAGATCATGTACTTTATGCTATTTTCCCAAACAAGATATATCTGTAACAAAATACATTTTAAAAAATGAGTAATGTTGAAATGCAGTTGCCTTCCTATATGCATTGTTACATTGAGAGGAGGATTTTAGGCAGTTTGCAATTGTTACCCCAGGGCCCTTTCCTCTCTTGAATGCTCCACTTTTGTCCCGTTTATCCTATACTCCATCAGTAGCTTCCTGCACCAAATGTGCTTCACTTTGCATTTGCTGGCATTAAGTTACAGTTGCCACATGCCTGACCCCTTTTCTAGTATCCCTGCATCCTTCTTCACAGGGTTATTCCCTTTGTCATTATCCACTCTGCCAAATACTTTGATATCACCTGCATATATACCGTGCACTAACTTTCACATGGAGCAAACCCACACAGTCACTTGCACACATATTGAAAAGAACTGGCAGACCTGCAGGATAACCAACTGCCCACACTCTGTTCCCTGGAGATCTTTCCATTGAGGACCACCCTCTGTGTTCTTCTCAGCACATGGTTTCTAATCCATCTAGTGAGCCCCTCACTCCAGGTCACCCACCTTCTATACCAGTCTCCCACTTGGCACTGAGTTGATGGCCTTACTGAAATCCAGATAAAGGACATCAACTTGTCTGACCCCTGCCAGCTGCTGTGTCACCATGTTGAAAGGGTTTATCAAGTTCATCTCACATGGTATGATCCTCATGAACCCATGCTGGTTTTTAACCATTAACCCCTTTTCCTCTAGGAACTCAACAATTGCCTCCTTAATTACTGTCTCTGGCAATATTCTCACAGTACTGTAGGTGTTAGACTCACTAGTCTGTTATTTCAAAGCACTAGTATGAACATATGAACATACGAAATTTGTCAGTAGATAAAGGCCTAGAGGTCTATCAAGTCTGTTTGAATGTGCAGCTAGCACCCCCTTATTCTGAAGCTGCCACTCCTTACCACCCTTCCACTCCATCGAACCTCCCCCTTGTCCTGTCCCATCCCCTTTTGAAGCAGTCCACTGTTCTACTGGATACCACTTCTGCAGGTAACGCATTCCACCCAGCTACCACCCTCTCTGTAAAAAAGTGTCTCCTCATCTCCCTCCTGAACCTTCCTCCCTCCAGTCTCATATCATGGCCCCTGGTGTCCCTCCCCTCCCTAACTTTGAACAGCCCCTCTGTACCCATCTTGTTTATTCCTTTCATGTATTTAAAGGTTTCAATCATGCCCCCATCCCTCCTCACCTCCAGCAAGTACATGTTCAACTCCCTCAACCTCCTCTCATATGATGAGTCCTCCAGACCCTTGATCATCTTTATTGCCCTGCACTGCACCCCCCTCCTGTAACTTAATGTCACTCCTCAGATATGAGCACCAGTACTGCACGCAGTACTCCAGGTGCGGTCTAAATAATGACCTATACAGTGGCAGAATCACCTCCTCCCTCCTCGAGGATATACCAGTAGTATAAGTTCATATATCTCATCAAATGTTAAATTTCAGCCAATCAGCGCGCGCCACGTCATTTGACAGGTGGGCATGGCCTAAAACGGACCAATCAGAATCACCCCTTGTTAAACCGGAAGTCTCTCCCTAAAATGCGCTAGCCCCGCCCCCTTCATGAAATGACACTTTGCTCAACCCAGATCCCACCCCTCATTAGGAAATGACACGCTGCTCGAACCCTGTCCTACCCCTTTGCAGGAAATGACCCACACTGAAACCCTGGAAGTGACCTAACACCACCATTTTGTAAGCTGCCCACGCCCCTCATTCTCGTACACTCCTCGAACCCTGCCACCCACCATTTTGTAAGCACCCTGCACCCCTCCTTCTTGTACACTCCTCGATCCCCTGCCAGACCATCCTGGCTGGAACCCGAGTCCCACCATGCTAGCTTGAACTCCTGCATCCCTCCTTTCTCCTGCACCCCCACCAGCCTGGCTCAAACCCCTGTCCCCTGCCCCTCCTTCTCGTACACTCCTCGATCCCCTGCCAGACCATCCTGGCTGGAACCCGAGTCCCACCATGCTAGCTTGAACTCCTGCGTCCCTCCTTTGTCCTGCACCCCGACCAGCCTGGCTCGAATCCCTGTTCCCCTTCTCCTGCACGCTCACCATCCTGGCTCGAACTCCTGTCCCTCTTCACCACCATGCTCCTCCCACCCCAAAAAATCAGTTAGTGTTTATGTAGTGGTATGTGCCTCCTGTAGGCCTGGTGTATAACTGCAGGGACATGTGTGTGTTTTTTGATTAGGATATTTTCAGAAAGAAGTATCTAGGAGGGAACCTGATAGTGCAGAGGTTTCACAGATCTGTGTGGAGACCCCAACCCCCGAGGGAAATTCATCTGCCTGTGTGAGTACCCCTTTTTCTTTTTTTGTAACAATATACAAAATTATTTAACATGCATTTGTAGGACTGTGTCAAACTTGCATCAAAAGGATAGCTTTATGTATATGCATGTAACATTTATAAACTAAAATGGGGGGACCTCTGTGTAAATAAGATGGTTCAGCAGTTTTCTCTGGATAGCATTGCAACAATCACAAAAACTAATTATTTATACTTTGTCATGAATTAGAAAAATAAAATATACCAGAAAAAGGAATACACATACCTATAGTTCACCCCTCAGCTCTGTGTAGTATCAAGGAGGAGGCTGAAATAAAATGTGTGTGATATTTATAATGTTTTGAATAAGGGGGTGGGGGCTACAACAGATGTACCTCTGACACGTTACCATGTATAGTATGATGGGGTGTGGTGATGGTTTTACCAAGGGGCAGTCCATCTTGCTAAGCGTTATATAAACCCTGCATTTGAAGCCAGAAGGCACAGCTTTTGAGAGATTTCTCAGATTCTGTATTATAGACTTGGAGCAGATTATCAAAAAACATCAAGCAAGAAGATGGCAAGCACTTCTCATTTCAACATCCCTGTAACAGGTCAGATTGTCATACCACCTAATGAAAAATTCAACCTCTCTGTAACAGGCCAGATTGTCACACCACCTAATGAAAAGTCTGGAGATGAAAAGCCAAGCAAGAACATAGCTGTCGGGGCCCCACAACCCAAGCCAACGTATGTGTACTACGAGAGGTGTGAAAACGAATGCCCCACACAAGTCTTGTTGAGTGGAAGAGTGTCTGACATAAAAAAGAAACTCGCTGAACAGTTTGGTGAATCAGAAAATCCTAAATCTGACTGTCCTTCTGAAGAGACACCACTGCAAGACCTTGAAGAGTTGCTGGGGTGTGAATCTGATGCAGAAAAAGAAGTTACTATGAAACCAAAAACAGAGAGTGACAAGAAGGGGGAGCCAGAGAAGATGGTCAGTGAGACACTGCCAAAAAAAGCATCAGAGAAAGTTGTGAAAAAGAAATGCAAGACACAGCCAAGAGAGGGCTCTGACCAAGAGTGTGATAATGATAATGCAGCCACAAGCAGTCAAGCCCAGGCTAAGAAAGTGAAAGATGAGAAAAATGAAGAAGAAGAAGAAAAGAGTTGCCTTCATGAGGTAAATGCATTTTAACATTTAAAATGTAACATTAAAAAAAATGTGAGTGGGTGACATGGTGTAACTGAGGGAGATGAGTTAGCAGTAGAACTAAATCTTACCTATAATGAGTCAGAGGACCAATGCTGTTTTCTGTTTTACTTACGAAGATACTGAACATACGAAATTTGCCAGCAGATAAAGGCCTAGAGGTCTATCAAGTCTGCTCGAATGTGCAGCTAGCACCCCTTATTCTGCAGCTGCCTCTCCCTTCCATTACTTTAATAGACTGAAGGATTTGCGATGGAGCAGCAGTCATATTCGGACAGCATGGATTCTCGACTTTCCACAAATCTACTGCTCGACTGTGTTTGCTGTGTGAAAGATACAAATGTGGTTGTTAATGAGATGTGTGAGAACCAGTATGTTAGAAATACATAGAGCGATAGAATGTTTCAAAATGTCACAGAACAGGCTGTGATCACTACACAACCCTCTTCTTCTACTGACCTCAAGTGAAAACACAGGCCTCAGTAGTAAACCCCCCAAAACTGACAACGATATGTATTGTAAGTATGTTATGTATCATACCATCCATGGCGCAATTGCTTCAGTGATACAGAGGGTGATACATTGTGAATTGGTCGATTCCTGTCCAGGGTGTGAGATAGATGATCTGAGTCAGAAAAACCATTCATGTGTCCTTGATGACTTAAGGTCTAAAGAAGCATACAGAAATGTTTCTGAAGCCATACATATAGGGCAGCTCATGCCCGTGATCTTGGCAATCGCTATGAAGCATCAGGAGTTAAATATGACCAATTGTACCCTGGAAAGTATAAGTCATGTTTTAAATGATGTGAGAAAATCCGATGACCCCATGTGGTTAGTTATGCAAATGTTACAGCAGACAGACGGTGAAACTAAAAAAGATGCCTGCCGTCTGGTCAGTAAATGTTCCTTTAAAAAAATTCTAAAAAGATATCAGGAACCCTGTTTATATTGTAAAAAAATTACCCCACCCCCTGCCCCCCTCCCCCAAATTACTACATGGAAACATTTCACTACCAAAATGTGTCATATTTTATTTTTGCAGATAATCATGCGGGATGCAAGTACAGAGAGAATCCAAAGGCTTATGTATCTGATCCTAAGCCATTACTGTCATCCATCACTGTTTGATTCACCTCAATATGACATTTGCCTTTGTGAGATACATGCAGCCTATGAACTGATGATGTTTGCCCTTCCAGAAGTATGGGAGGATACAGATAAATATATAAATGAATCTGTGTTACCACTTGTAGAAAATGTTAAAGTGATTGCCGATATATTCGTGGAAGATGATGAATGTCTTTGTGGACTTTATATCATGGTCATCATAGCCATGTGTGTGTGTGTACTACAACGCATAAAAAACCTTGTGATATTGTGCGTGTTGTTAACCTGGCTTCTCTGCTTGCTGAAATGATCCACTGGTCAAAAAAAGGACCCTTTAAAAAATTATATAAGGAAATTCAGGAACACTGTTTACATTGTTAAAAACATTTACCCCCCCCCCACCCCAAAAACTGTTACTTGTTACCATTTTAATATTGTTCATATTGTTACCCTGGCTTTTACCACTTGCTAAATGTATGTTTTTTTCCAGAGTATACAACGATGGGAAACACCCTGTCAGTGCATCCAGAGGCTTATTTACCAACTAGTCAGACACAAAGCTAAACAACCTGGTTTAAATCTACCTACAGGACAAGCACCGTCTGTACTTTTAGAGACATGCAAGGTCTTTTTGATGGTCTCCCAGAGGGACCCCAAAGGAAACTGTGGATTATTTTAAGGATGAGGGGCTACTCTTGAGGAAGCAATGTTTAAAATTGCTATAGAGTTTATGCATAACCCTTATGATGTAATACACTTTTGTGGTTTTATCTGTACTGCTGTTGACTTTTTAGTGTTTAGTTTGCAGAACGGGGGTCTGAGTCTGACATCATAAATTTTGCTTCTTTTATCGCTTTTGTTGTGTTTCATAAACCAGATTTAGCATATGCTTTTCCTAAATAGTGCATTATAATGTACTTTCAGATGGAACGTACTGGCATGCTCCCAATATTCCAGACAGTCTTGATGTCTACAATGTACTGTGTGATAAAGGACATTTTAAAGGAACCTATATACTTTGGAAAGCAGCCTGCATTAAATGTCTGCTCTGAAGATGCTGCTGCTTCACTGGCAGAAAACACACTGACTCTGATTAAAGAGTTGCCACCACTTGTATGGAGACTGTATGTTGACGTAATGGAAAACAGTAACCTGAGAGCAGTATGCAAGGTAGACGTCATTTTAGATGTAACAGAAAGTCTTCAAATCAGCCTTGTTATTTTGAGTGGTGTATGGCATATGTGTGTATGTATTGTGCATACCTCATCACTAAGGGGAAGTGGACGATGCCAATGCTTGTGTAAAACATGCAGCTCAAAAGTTGCTGTTTCTGGGTATTGTGAGCGTGTAAAATTGAAGAGTAGAAAACAAGATATTATATAATCCATGCATGCTTGCCATGTGTTATGCCTTTGTATGTAGAACCTATATGCATTAGTTTATGTATTATAAAAGAAATATTCAAATACTGTTATGACGTGTGTATTTATAAATAAAATATAATCATGCATTGCACTTTGTGGTTGTCATAGTGTTTTTAAAAGAACAAAAAGCACATACTTTATTTTACTGGTGACAAGAGTTTTGCTAGCTAGCAGATGTGTCGGGGGGTTGACGAAAGGAGATGAATGATCACCTGTTCCAGAATATATATTTTAATGCAAAAAAAGTGGGTAGTTTCACAGGGGTGACTCAGCTGTATAAGGCTGCAAAAAAACTTGATAAAGAGGTCACCAGAAAGGTGTTGCAGAATGACTTCGAGAAGCAGGAGCCCTATTCATTACACAAAGCAGCCAGAGTCCGATTTAAGAGAATCCTGTCATTGTTTCTGACATAGACAGACAATGGCAAGTTGATTTAGTGGATATGAGTCAATATGCAAAGTACAATAATGGGTTTAAGTACATACTGACGTGCATCGATGTGCTGTCCAAGTATGCCTGGGTAGTGACTTAAAGAGACAAATCAGGCAAGGCAGTGACGCAAGCCTTAAAACTATTTTAAAAGTGGATGCACACTCAGAAGTTGTAGACTGATCAGGGTAAGAGTTTCAAATGCTTCCTTAAAGAACCTATTAAAACAAAATAAAATACACCATTTTGTGACGAATAATGAAGTTAAGGCCAGCATTGTAGAAAGATTTAATAGGACACTGAAGTCACGCATGTGGCGTTACTTTACAGCCTAGAATACTTGGAAATATACAGATGTGTTGTCAGACCTGGTGCACAGCTATAACCATACTTATCACAGAAGCATTAAACACAGACCTGTGGATGTTAACCCTTCCAATGCCCTGTGTGTATGGAAGATCCTCTACGGTAATTCTGTTCTTGGCAAAAAACAAAAGGGTACCCTTCAGAAAGATGATCAAGTGAGACTATCTAAGCTAAAAGGGGTGTTTGAAAAGGGATATGAACAGACGTACGCAGATGAGATATTTATTGTGATGGAGGTCTTAAAGACACAGAGGCCCACCTATAAGCTAAAAGACTATCAGGGGGAAGACATTAAAGGTACTTTTTATGCTGAGGAGCTGCAAAAAATTGAACCTGATGAGGACCATGTGTACAGGGTGCAGAAAATCCTAGAGGAGAAAAAGCGTGGCAGAAAAACATGGTATCTGGTAAAGTGGAGAGGGTGGCCCAATAAATTTGATAGCTGGGTTGAGGCAACACAGGTTCGGGACACTAGAAGCAGATAAGGCTTAAAATGCTCAAAAATGGATTTTATATCACATTGCCCAGCAATGCATTGCACAACATTTTCCCCAACAATACTATATCTACTTTTACTGTAAGTTACCACAAACGCTTGAACTACCTGGTGAATGGAAAGTGGGGTTAGCAGAAATTCAGTACCCTCATACCTGGGACAATGTGCCTGCACTGAAAAACAAGTTCAGTATGTTCTATCAGCCTCTAAACGTAGCCCACCGTAAAACACCGCCAACAGGACCCTTTACAGAGTCAGCAGCAGTTACAATTCCATCGGGCTATTATCCTAACATGGCTGGTGTTATTTCTCAAATTAATAAAAGCATATTTGAAGTAAATGAACTGCTAGTGGTTTTGGAACAACAAACCATCGGGAGAGAAATAAGCATTGACAGTGACATCAAATGCATTTTGTTTATGCACGGACAGTTACAGTACCTTTTGGGTTTTAGCAGACTCGAGGTAGGTGTAGGAAAGAATCTAACAATGAACCCCTCCAGATATTAATGGGGTTTTACATTATATATCTACACTGACATTGTCACACATGAAATAGTGGGTGACAGTCTAGTGCCTTTGCTGAGATGTGTACCCGTCAAGGGCCAAGACAATGAGATAGTGACCGTGATCTATGATAAACCCCATTATCAAACAGTCAGTAAACATCAGATTGATACAGTCACTATTGAAATAAAGAATGATCAAAATGAACCTGTACCATTTTGATTTGGAAAAGTGATCATGAAGTTGCATTTTTGCCCCCAGAGAGTGCTCTAAAATTTAAACAAGGATGGTGATTGTTCGACATTATGGGGACCCTGCCTTGTACAGAAGCTATTACAAGGCACAGGCAGGATATGGTCTGCCAGGCTTTCATGGACTTCCTACTATGTATGGTTCTGGTATAGGAGGGATATTTCATAGTCTGTTCAGAAAAGCAGTTCCATTTTTTAAGAAGGGGTTTGAAATTGCAAAACCACATCTACAGACAGCTGCTAAAAATGTTGCAAAGGATGTTGTGGGGCATGTAACTAGTGCTGTCGCTCAAAAAGATGTCAGGGGTGATAAGCCTACTCAGGGTGGCTCAGGGCTGATTGTATTCAAGAGGTAAAAAGAAAGCACAGAGTACACCTTCGCTTCTCCTTCGGCCCCCGGCTACTTTAAAAGAGGTGTTTCAAATGCAAAACTTCACATAAAAAGAAAATGCTCAAAGGCAAAAGGATCTTTGAGGGGTCGTAAAAAAAGCAGAGACCTGTTCTAAAAGACATGGCTTTCGTGCACTGTGGTTCTGAAGAATGCACAAAATCAGAACTTGACTTGTTTGCCATTTCTCCCACACAGACAAGCATTGAAAAAGCATTTATGTAGAGATACCCCCTCTGGCTGCCCTTTCAGAAAACTCACCGATTGAATTTTATATAGCAGGGACTGGTGAATAATATTTGGATCTAAACAACACGCTTCTTTACCTGGTTTGCAAAATCACTGAAGCGGATGGTAGTGATATACCTGCAGCGGCCAAAGTGTACCTTATAAACTACCCAGTGGCAACCATTTTCAGTCAGCTGGATGTGACTGTCGGTGATCGGCTCATCAGTCAGAGCAATAACTGTTACCCCTACAGGGCTGTCATAGAATCTATGCTGAACTTCAGTGAAGACACCCTTTCTACACAATTTACCGCAGGGTTATTTTATAAAGACACCCCAGGAAAACATGAAATCACAGACAGAGATGGTGATAATGTAGGTTTTAATAAAAGAAGCTCCTTCACACATCTCAGTAGAAGGGTAGAACTGCTGGGACACTTGCACACAGACTTGTTTTTTCAAGAGAAACTGATGCTGAATGGTGTGGATATTAAAATTAAACTGACACGTAACAGGGACAGCTTTTGCCTGATGAGTGGAGATGCTGAGCCTTATAAGCTAAAAGTCATGGCCACCTCTCTGTTTGTCAAAAGGGTTAAAGTGACCCCCGGAGTCCATCTGGGACACTCAGAAGCCCTGCTCACCTCCAACGCTAAATACCCTATAGACAGAGTGGGTATGAAAGTGTTCAGCCTCCCTGCAGGTAGCAGGGTCTGCAACCAAGATAATTTGTTTTTGGGACAGTTACCAAAAATGATGGTCATGGGATTTGTTGACAATGATGCTTTTAGTGGTTCCTACACTAAAATTCCCTTTAACTTTAAACATTATAACATTAAATTTGTGGCTCTGTATCTGGATGCTGAACAAATTCCCACTAAACCTCTGCAACCAGATTTTAGAAATGGGAATGCTGTGAGAGAATATTTTAATCTAGTACTAGCGGTGGGGAAATCTATGAAAGATCGCCCGCTTTTAGTTAACCGTCAGGAATTTACCCAAGGGTACACCCTGTTTGCCTTTGATCTCACTCCGGACCAAGAATGTGCTGATTTTTATTCTTTAATTAAAACTGGGAACCTCAGAGCTGAGATCAGATTTGCAGAAGCCCTTCCACAAACAGTTAATCTCATTATCTATGCAGTGTTTGATAATGTCATTGAGATAAACCAGAGAAGAAATGTCATTTTTGATTATATGTGATAAACCATAAAAATGAACACAAAGCAGCTGGAAAAAATTGTAACCAATGACACCCACATCCGTGACTGCTTTCTGGGCGTGTTTCCCTGTGACCTACTGACCCCCATGACCTCCCTGGACAGCACTGGTTAGCCGTATACATTTCAGAAAATGGGACTGGGGAGTTCTTCGACAGCTACGGTTTTCATCCTGACAATCATGCACAAACTATTGGGATTTTTTTAAACAGAAATGCAAACAATATTTTGTACCAAAACACACAGTTACAAGTTACCTTTTCTACCACCTGTGGATTTCACTGCATATTTTTCTTACACCACAGATGCAAAGGACTTTCTTATGATCAGATTTTAAAATGTACTCTAATGATTTGCTGAAAAATGATGCCATGGTAACTAGTTTTGTATGTCACTTTTCCAGACATCTAAACTATGTCAGGGCACGTATCAGTGAGGGCAACATGTTCAGACTTGTTTGTCTTGTAATGAATTTAAAATTATGCAGCTGCTTGTAATTTTATCCAAAACCAGTCACTTATAAAATCATATATAAACACTCATAATTGTGTGTCTCTGTTTGCTGTGTTTAAACTTGGGGGTAGCACCTGTGTTTAAACTGTGGGGGCTGTGTTTAACGTTTTCAGATATGCAATGTCTTCAATAATGACAAAAATATATTAAATATAAAGATGTTTATTGTAAAAAACTGCCAATAAAATACAACATACATCAGTGGTAACATCATGGATAAGATATGCAATGTCTTCAATAATGACAAATATATAAAATACAAAGGCATTTATTGTAAAAAACTGCCACTAAAATACAACATAAATCAGTGGTAACATCATGGATAAGATATGCAATGTCTTCAATAATGACAAATATATAAAATACAAAGGCATTTATTGTAAAAAACTGCCAATAAAATACAACAAGCATCAGTGGTGACATCATAGATAAGATATAATAAACAAAAGCATCTCCTGTTAAAAAATGCACACTATATACACCATAGCACTGAGGTAGAATTATAAGCACATCTTTCTAAAAACGTTAACATATTTAACTATGAGGTAGGCTAACATGCATCAATATAAACACTTTTTTGTAAAAACAGGATTACATATTCAGTATGAGGTAAATGGCTAACATAGGTTGTACACAGCAGTCATTGCG
Source organism: Neoceratodus forsteri (assembly GCA_016271365.2). Lineage (NCBI taxonomy): Eukaryota > Metazoa > Chordata > Ceratodontiformes > Ceratodontidae > Neoceratodus > Neoceratodus forsteri. Next base: position 52,093,354 of record CM028137.1, read on the forward strand.
GTAGGATTACATATTTAATATGAGGTAAAATGTTCAACATATGCTGTACACAACAGTCACTGAGGTATCTAACATTCATACATAGAGATTGCATTTTAAGTTTTACATAGTGAGCCACACAGGTTTCTTAAAGACTTTTGTCTTTGGGCGTCACTGACCATTGGTTAACTGGAGATGGCTGTGGCTGTTTTGCACCAGCTACCGATTTCAGCCTTTCCACATAGCTCCTGTTTTCTGGAGTGAGCAAACACTGAGGTGGGTATGTTAGACTCAGCCATTGCTTTGACAAAAACATCCCAGCCCTTTGGCTTTCTGTGGTCAGGGATTGCGTGAGTGGCTGTAGCCGCTCTTACTAAATTGACCATGTGAGACCCAGAAACAACAGTGCCTTTATTCACCCTTATTAATTCACCCTTATCACTCCAAAACACAATATCCTTGTTCTTTGCCATATGTTTTAAAAACAGTTCAGCATTGGTTTTAGACTGATGAGAAACACTACTTAAAATGTCTTTTTCCATAGTACTAGGTACAGAAACTGTCTCTGCCGTGACCGCAGGGTGGTCAGACACTGATTCATTTTCAGGCATGAGTAATGTCAAACTGGTTTTAGCTTGTTCTCTTTGTCTTACCAAAGTCAGATAGTGCTGTAACACAGCAGAGTACATTTTGGCTTTGTCATAGTCTGATCAATCAGTCCGGGACAGTATAGCTCTCATGTCAGTGTCCATACTGTTAGTTGCAACTTTTCTCATATCCTGATCAGGGTAATTAGTTTTAATGTGATCCATCTATTGCTGAGGTACCAAATACATTTTCTGTGTAAAATCCATTATCTGTTAGCCAGCAGGCCTGTGATCAAAGGGATGGTAATTCCTAGCAGCGTTCCTATAAAACCACCACCAGTCTGATTAACTATTTTCTTTTTCCTTTTTAAGGTTATTTGTTTATCTCTTAAAGTTTTAATGACTCTCCGTTTTTTTTTCAGCAAACCTAACTGTTTTGCTGACAGTGGAATATTTCCTCTGAGAGTGTTTAAGGCTATCTCAGCTATAGCTGATATCAGATCATCAGAGGCTGAACATAAAATAGCTTTTCTTAAGCTCGGAGGACCTTTTACTAGTAACTTTAAAACAGACAGATTTCTCTGCAGTCTTTTAGACATAACGGCAATACAGTATCAAATATTTTTAGAAGCAGAATGTGTTTTTTTCATGACATATGCCACAGGCCAGTCAGGGGGAAACACACCACTACGCAGTCTATATTTGTCTGGTGTATTGGATCTTAAATCAACCAGTAAATAGCCATGAGGCTTTCTTGTGGCATCTTCAAAAGCTTCTAAGAAAAATTGTGTCTGACCAGGATACATTTGTCTAGCTAGTGTTGTGATCTGAAGCTTGTCTCTGGGGTTTTTAAACAAAATCATGTATTTGGCATTTAGTGTGATGGTCCTGCTTTTTTTACCTTGACAGAACACATTCTGGACAATTAAAAATATTGTCATTTGTTTATGATGACTGTACTTGGTAAACCCATATTCCACTTCACTATTTTGACAGGCAGAGTCCATCAAATCATCTATAATGACAAAATTTACCTTTCCAGGGGTTAAGAGATCATTGTCAGCTAGCGACATAGGTAGCCCTCTACAAATTAATCTGAGGGAACTTTAACAGCAATTCATTATACAAAGGTTGCCAACAGCTGTAGAACCAGACAATATTTTCAGGCTTGTGTGATAAAGTGACATCAGCATGTTCCAACAACTGTTTTATAAAAAGCTCTTCCCACTATTAGAGGGCCAGCCAACAGACAAGTAAAGGGATGCTGCAACCTGATATCCATTTTCACAATCAGTATCCGTGAAGTGTTTTAAAATTGCCTTGTAAAACTAGCTTGTCATAAACTACTCTCTGGGTCTTGGACAGCGTTTTTGTTTCAAGGGACCACTGCTTTTATTCCTAACAATGCTGGGTTGACTCACGGTAATTTCTTTAGAGATCTGTGACCCCGTATAGTCAAAGACCAGGTCCTTCAGACTTTCAAAATTAATGTGTTTACTGCTGGCTACATTAAGGGTAAACCCTTTCACTTTAAGAACAACCTCACCACTGGAAAGCCTGTAACCGTAAGTTTTTGGGCATGCAGAAACAAACTCTGTAATGTGTTCATCAGCAGGAACTTCACTGGTCAGCTCCCCTAAATAATCACCCAGAAGTGGGGCCCAGTCACCCGGTCTGGACACAAAAATGACAGAGTCTGTGTCATGGTAAAGGCACCTGTCCTGTAACCTATCTAGCAGGTTGTAGAGTTCGACTCTGGCATACGCTGTTGTAAAACTAGCTATAAATATGTTGATATTATTGGAATTTGTGTAATGATCGCTGGTATATTTCCAGCTTAAGCATGCTGTTTCATCATCGATGAAAAAGCATGATGAGATTTCATAATATGGAACAAAAACATATTTAAATAATTTCTGTGGGTCTGTTACTATGCTCGTTGTTGGTAAATTAGCTCTCTGCCCAAATTTGCCCCAAAGAGAATTTAAAAACAGTTTAGTTATCTGTCTCCTTGCAGGGTTAACAGCTATGGCTGCAGGATTCAAATGTACATTTTCCCTTTCAAAATACTGTTGTATGTACCTGACTTTATCCTCTTCAGTTTTGACCCATGAAGGGAAACCAGATGCCTCTTGCTTGCCTTTTAGATGCAGCTTGATGTAATCTGCAAAAAGCTCTGTGCATGACTCTTTAAAATGCCAAACTTCATAAATGTTAATGATTTTATAGCCTTTTTCCAGTGCCAGGTTTAGTTCTACGGTACAGTAGGTACCTGTAAGTGACCGTTGCTCATCGTCATGTTGTTTGAAGTCTATTTTCAGTGCATGCACAACATAATGTAAACACAAGCTTTTTACCAATCCTGGATGGCAGCACTGGAAAGAAAAGACCTCTAGGGGTAAGACTTTTACTTTTGCTAAACCAAGTACTGAGTGAGGTCATCACAATTGTCATAAATGATGTCAGGATGACCGACTGGATACTGTTTGGTTTTGTTAACAAAAGGGTAGAGGCTGTAAAATCATAATAGTGTATTTTTCTCATCAGGCTGTGTCTTATAGTACAGACAAATGGCATTTGTTCTCCCCAAACAGTGACTGCCTAGGTTCAAGTGGCTGTGGTAGTTGCCTGTCCCTCAAGAAATTATTCAAACCCTGATCTGTAGTCAGCATTGCTTTCCATTCATGTTCACAATACTCTAATGGCAAAACCCTGTCTTTTTAGAAAATGAAATTTGTGCATGGTCCTATTGAATAACTGTCCAAAACTAGTCCCTGTCATGTGGTTTCTATCTTTCTCACAGTAACAGATGTTGCAGCCATGAAAAAAACAACCATTAAATTCAAATGCTGTGGGTATTCCATTTATGACTGAATAGCCATCCAAAAAAGTATGGACCCACCTTAAATTCACCACCCCTTAGCGCATGCTGAATAGAAATGTTTTCTTTCTCAGATATGTACATAAGCCACTGAATAGCAGGTGTGGAGTACCTCTTCAATTGTCTGTGGTAGTTGTCTGGGGGGAGAACAGCAACAGTGCATTCTTTCAAGAACAGAAATCTGTACATAGCCATAGAAATTGAGGCTATGGTGATGTACTGGAAGGGGTCTAAGGATACTGTTTCATACTCCACTGTATCATCGTCTGACTGTTTTAAAATATTTTTCGTAGTCATCTCCAGTACTTCATTTCTAAATATGACATGGGCTTTTCGAAGAATTTCAACATCTAACTGACAATAGTGCGAAGCTCTCTTTTCAGATTAAATTCTCTATGTCTGTTAGCTAGGTACCATTGCAAAAACTCTTGCTTTTCTGCAGGCAACATATATTCAGAACCATAAAACTGAGCATCGGGCAGGGGGCCTACATAATTTTCATTAGCCTTGGTGTTAAAAAATTGGGGGAAGTAACCTTTAGCAATCTCATTCTCAAATCCAAGGGCTGCAGGATTTTGCTAGTTTAAAAGGAAGAAAACAATGGCTGTCAATAAATCTGATGTGTAGGGATGTCACTGTGACACAGAGTACTTTTCCTCCTTGTGTGAGCAATTTAATATCAATTCTTTCCTTGACTAGCTGGCTAATGATAAAGTAACTGTCATAGCCTTTGGCATTGTGTGCTATAAATGTGTAGTGTCTAAATGGGGCATCAATAAAATGTCCTACAAAATCTTTTATGCAATCTTCACCTTCGAATTCCCAGGACCTCTTCCCATCTAATTGCTTAGCATACACAAAATTTGGTATGTGCACCCCCGTTTCTTGTGTGGCTTCAAAATCAAACACTATATATTTCTCAGTGCTTTTTATGTCTGTGAGTGGTGACATGTAACACAGATGCTTGTCTGCTGTCATGAAAGAACCACATCTGCTACACTGAATCAATTTACATGTATGAGATCCCTTGTAAAAAACAAAACATTGTTCACACAGTTTCATGGATTTACAAGACCCTGTATCCCCATCAGCTCTAGCTAAATGTCTTTCTAGGCACGCTGAAGACCTACAAATCTTCTTACATTTGTGACAAGATACTGTGCCAATTTCCTTTTCGAGACAACACGGGTCGAAACAAACTTTGCACTGTTGTGCACAGATATGATTTCCCTTATGGCTGTAGGCTACATCACAATATTCGCAGAGGTGCCGTGCGTCTATGAATTTTTTTACATTAGTGATATCATAAAAATGTGCTTCATGTAATAATACAAACAGTGTTTTAGGAAATCTTTCTGGACCTGTTGAAAATGTTTGCCAGTTTCCTTCATTATGATATAAAATCTTAATTTTGACTCCTAAAAAGCGTTCAAACTGGGACACATCACTAAAAGTGACAGGGGTTTGGTCTGACAAACCTAGCTCAGCGTACAATATTTTAGCCTTGTTCAACAACTGACTGTCACTCATATGTGGATTTAAAGTGCGAGAATGGAGCCACCGAAACACAAACTATTGTCTCTGTTATTTAAATCAATCAGGTATATCTCTTTTTTTGTAAAATCCTGCTATACAAGATGGAGCTCAGTGTCCGTCTCCCCCACCCCGAACCCTGGTGGTTCCTGATGGTCGTTACCACAAGATGTATAGAGGAATCAGCAATTACTTCAGTATTGCTCTGTAGCATATCAGCTATCTGGTCTAAGAAGGTTGCAGCATTTAGTTCATTTGGTCTTGTCTTTCTTGAGAACAAGGGGTGATTCAAAGAAGCAGCATTTAATCATTACCTGTATAAAATCCCCATATTGTGTTTTCTCTCACACTGTCTAACAAACTTTCTATAGCTTCATTGCAGCAATAGCCTCTGTAAAAGATTTTATTTTATCTAGATTTATAAACTTATATCTTTGATGAAATTCTGTAGCATTAAATTTTTTTAAACTGCGTTCATATTCCTGTACAGCTTCTAAATACACTGTAGGGGGCGCCCTGTTAGCCTGATCATCATCATGATGGTTTTCTAATTCAGACTGCAGACCATTTGTAGCATGCTGTAACAACCTACGTTGTAATATTTTCCTGGCATGTTTTACTTTTCTAATCAACTTTTCTCGGATTGTTTAATTTTTTACCCAGATTTTTCTTTTTTGACCCCATTTGTTATTTTTTTTCATTTTGTTAGTGATGCAAACCTTTGTACTCAGTTTATGAGAGCTTCTGTGCTTTCACTTTGTAATTTGATCTTTGTTTTTGGCCACTTTTCCTCCAAACCCTGTACTTTTCATACATGTGGGCTGCACTTGCCATCATCTTTAAATCCTTGCATGACTGTTTAGATACATGCACTAAACCAAGCACACTGTTCAGTAAAGTAGCTGAACTTTAAAAGCTCAGATTTAAGCAGCTGATGATCGTAACTCACTAGATAATCTACCCTCAATTACCAAGGCATTAAACAAACTATCAATTGTTTTAAAAATACAGGCTTTCCCAATATTGATCATGTCAATGTCACTTTCTTGAAACCTTTGGGCAGAAACTCTTGTGCTGCTGCTGCTCCTAGATGGCTGTACATTGTTTATTGTCACATTTGGTTCATTTACAGCCACAGAGACTCTTGAGCCACTGCTCCTAGATGGCTGTACAATGTTTATTGACACATTTGGTTCATTTACAACTGCAGAGACTCTTGAACCTCTGCTTGTAGATGGCTGTATATCTTGTTCAGTTATGCTGTACGTATTCTGGTCACTGACACCAACAGAAACTCTTGCATGCCTTTGAAAAACATCACTTTCATGTAATGATCTCTTTTTCCCTCTCACACCTGTAGGGTCTGTCTGTGGGGCTGTTTAAAAACAGAAAATAAACCCTGTCACTACTTCAGTATTTTAAAACTTTTATAAGACAACATTTAAACTCTAAAACCTGCAGCATCTACTATTTCTAGTTAAAAATACACACCTTCTGTAGTGGTAATCTGGGGATTAGCCAGCCTCTCCCCTCCAGAGTTTCTCTGCATGGCTGTTTTAAAACAGAAAAATACACCCTGTCACTACTTTTCAGTATTTTTAAAACTTTTATAAGACAAAATTTAAACTCTAAAACATGCAGCATCTACTATTTCTAGTTAAAAAATACACACCTTCTGTAGTGGTCAACTGTGTATTAGCCAAACGAGTAAATGTTTTGATAAGCTCTTCATCAGGAGTCCACGATTCCATGGCTACTTGTTGAATATTTTTAAATTTTTTTAGCTCAAGACAAAAGGACAGAGGGAGACTGCCACAACTACTTCTTGAGCTTCCAGTATCTTGAAATGCTTATATAAAAATGACTCAGACTCCTCCCTCCCACCCCAAGTACATATAAGTAGTGAAAAAACATCTGGTACTGTCCATCAGACCACCCACCCATTCTCCAAGGGGAATATATAAGCCCCTATGCTAGTCAATGTAGGCTTTTGCTTCTCACTTCCTGCGACAGCTGGAAGGCATTAAGAAATGCCTTTCTGCTAATAAGTTGGTCACAGTCTAATTAAAACAGATGCTTTTTATCAATCTTAAAACACAAAAAGGCAGAGTTTATAATAACGGCAGTTGAGTGCCAGCTTAAGTTATGTTTTTAAAAGTCAAAACAGAAATTCTGTCTTTTTTAAACAGCTGTGTCCTTTAAATTAGTAATTCAGTAAAACTGCTTGCATACCACTAATCAGAAGATAAAACTTATTTTGTTAAAAAGTTAATCATGAGAAACACAAGTTTTTCTCATTTACTATGTAGGAGAGTTCAAAAAGAAATGCCATACTGCTAATACGCTGGTCACAGTCTAATTAAAACAGATGCTTTTTATCATTCTTAAAACACAAAGAGGCACAGTTTATAATAATGGCAGTTGAGTGCCAGCTTAAGTTATGTTTTTAAAAGTCTAAACAGAAATTCTGTCTTTTTAAGCAGCTGAGTCCTTTAAATTAGTAATTCAGTAAAACATAGCAGCACACACACACACACACACACACACAAAGTGTGTATTCTTTGCACCGACTCTAAAACTGTAGATACATTTTAAGAAGACTGTGTGCTTTGAAATTATTCTGAAAGAGAAACATTATCATTTTACATTCTGTCTTTTCTTTGTAACATATCATTTATTTTTCTATTTAGTACTACATGACTTTTTAATTTTGATAATGTAACTATAGACATTTATTTTGTAACAAAAGCATAAAGCTACATTTTTACAGATCCCTGTAAATACAGGGACCATGTAATCCAAAAATCTGAGACACACATGTTTCCAAAGAGAATCAATAGTCCTTTGTAGCCATGGCTGTGTAAATGAACAACAGATGTTTTATCATGCCTTAACAGACAAAGACACCTACCACACAGCCAACAGGACCGTGAGCTCCAAAAGTCCATCTATATTTTAAACATCCATAAAAGGCATTGCTTTTCCTACGTGCCTAATGAGGACGGACACACACAACACACACACAGCCACCAGGCTCCAAAAACCCCATCTATATTTTAAACATACATAAAAGACATTGCTTTTCCTACGTGTCTAATGAGGGACACACACACACACACACAGTGTGTATTTTTTGCAACGACTCTAAGCAAAGCTGTAGATACATTTTAAGACTGTGTGCTTTAAAATTATTTTTGAAAGAGAAACATTATCATTTTACATTCTGTCTTTTCTTTGTAATATATCATTTTTTCAAAACATTATAAATATCACACACACATTTCATTTCAGCCTTCTCCTTGATACTACACAGAGCTGAGGGGGGTGAACTATAGGTATGTGTATTCCTTTTTTCTGATATATTTTTATTCTTTCTAATTCATGACAAAAGTATAAATAATTCAGTTTTTATGATTGTTGCAATGCTATCCAGAGAAACTGCTGAACCATCTTATTGACACAGAGGTCCCCCTGCTTTAGCTTATAAATGTTACATGATACATAAAGCTATCCTTTGATGCAAGTTTGACACAGTCCTACAGATGCATGTTAAATAATTTTGTATATTGTTACAAAAACAGAAAAAGGGGTACTCACACAGGCAGATGAATTTCCCTCGGGGTGGGGTCTCCACACAGATCTGTGAAACCTCTGCATGATCAGGTTCCCTCCTAGATACTTCTTTCTGAAAATATCCTAATCAAAAAACACACACATGTCCCTGCAGTTATACACCAGGCCTACAGGGGGCACATACCACTACATAAACACTAACTGATTTTTTGGGGTGGGAGGAGCACGGTGGTGAAGAGGGACAGGGGTTCGAGCCAGGATGGTGGGGGTGAAGGAGAAGGGGGGCAGGGATTCAAGCCAGGCTGGTGGGGATGCAGGACAAAGGAGGAATGCAGGAGTTCAAGCTAGAATGGTGGGACTCGGGTTCCAGCCAGGATGGTCTGGCAGGGGATCGAGGAGTGTACGAGAAGGAGGCGCGGGGGACAGGGGTTCGAGCCAGGCTGGTGGGGGTACAGAAGAAAGGAGGGACACAGGAGTTCAAGCTAGCATGGTGGGACTCGGGTTCCAGCCAGGATGGTCTGTCAGGGGATCGAGGAGTGTACGAGAAGGAGGGGTGCAGGATGCTTACAAAATGGTGGGTGGCAGGGTTTGAGGAGTGTACGAGAATGAGGGGCATAAGACACTTACAAAATGGTGGTGTTAGGTCACTTCCAGGGTTTCAGTGTGGGTCATTTCCTGTGCAAGGGGCAGGACACGGGTTCGAACGCGTGTCATTTCTGCCAGAAGGGGCCGGGGCTAGCACATTTTAGGGAGGGACTTCCGGTTTAACAAGGGGCGATGCTGATTGGTCCGTTTTAGGCCACGCCCACCTGTCAAATGACGTGGCATGCGCTGATTGGCTGAAATTTAACATTTGACGAGATATATGAACTTATACTACTTATACCATTTGCAATACAACACAGCATTTTGTTGGCCTTTGTAGCTGCCTTCCTACATTGTGCTGAGTTGGTCATTGACCCTGTAATGAGCACCCTCAGACCCTTCTCCTCCTCTGTCTGGGCTAGCTGCACTCCCTCCAGCTGGTAACTCCTCCTTGGGTTCTTCACCCCAAAATGCAGCACCTTGCACTTTTTGGCATTAAACCCCAGTTGCCAGGTGTCTGACCAGGTTTCAAGCTTTGCCAGTTCATGCTGCAACTCCTGCCATCTCCCTAGGTCGTCCACCACTGCTCCCATATTGGTATCATCAGCAAACAGACTGATCTTGCTCTTGATGTCCAATGATATGTTTGCAATGAATATCCCAAACATTACTGGTCCCAACACTGAGCCCTGTGGAACACCGCTCGTCACTACTCTTAGGTGTGAGATCTCCCCACCCACCACCACTCTCTGTTGCCTTCCCTGAAGCCAGTTCCCTACCCATCTCACCAGCTTTGCACCCGCTCTTGTGTCTTCTAACTTACTTCCCAGCCTCCTATGCGGCATGGAGTTGAATGCCTTATGTCCCCTCTTTTTTGTGTGAGGGGGCATTTGTCCATATTCTGTCCACTGGCACAACTTTTGCTAGGGACTTAGTAAAGGAAATGTGTACCATTCCCTATGTAATTATTGCAAATGCAAATAAGAGCATCCCAAAAGAGAACCATGGATTAGATTTAACAAATGCCTTCAATAAAACAGTGTGATATGGAAGCATCCATTTTGTGAACAGGAAGGACCAGCACAAACAGCATGCAATGGAGCAGGTTACAAGTTGCTCTTACAGACAGGAATCATGTGCTATTGTGCTATTGTAGAGAAAAGCACTGGATCATCTTGTTACGCTCTGCCAAATATAAAATCTAGGGATTTCTTTGCAGTTTAATAGGATCTTTACCAGCATGGCCCATCTCTTCCTAACTGCTGCATTACAGACTGTTCAGACTGCTGAGGCAGTGACATTGTCACAACGCCCTTCCTGTCCACAGAATGGATGCCTTCATATTCATGTTTAACAATTAGCTTTAAGGGGTCCCCATTGACCCCATGGAAGGGCTACATGATTCTGTGCCAGTGATCTGGGTTCAGGAGTTAACTCGTGACATCAGGATCAGGTGGCCATGGGGCTGGGGTAGGGCTACCACATGGGAGATATCCCATCCAGGGGAGGGAGACATCCTTGTTATGGAAACACAGTGACCTCTGCTTTCCTCCCCGTAGGATGTTGCTATGTGCATCTGAGCGGACGTTCATGGGGACACGCGCCCTATGCCAGGTGAGGGGGAGACAATGAAAAAAACTGAATGTGCACCAATTATCATTAATGATGGCTTTGGTGCCATCGTGCCTCACCTTATGCAGATCCCTGCTGGCACAATGGTGTGAGGGGAGTGGCAAGTGGGGCTGGGGGTGCTGGATAAATGCCTGAAACAGCTAGGTGGCTACAACCATTGGCCAAAATGCTGTATGAAAAAAAATTTTCAATATTTTACTAAAGTCAAGTGCTAAACATAACCCAGCAATCAAATGTCAGAATAAGTATAGTAACTGTTGAAATAATTTTGTAGGGAATCATGCACATTCATTTTAAAGAGGTCTGTCAGGGATGGTGCCAGTACAGGTCTCTAAGTACCTGGGGGGTTGATCCAATCTGGCCCCAACAGTTTGTTAATCATTAAATACTGCAACCCACTGAGTACTCTGTTCATGAGTATACTGCCTATCTCTATTTTCTGTCACTCAGGTCTCTTAAATTTAACCCTACTATCAGATATTGAGCTTGAAGCCTTCATCTACTGAATGTATTCTATTTCTTTTTTTTATGCTCCTTCCCTACCCCACTGGCCGGCCACTCCTTTGAGCTACCAAGGGCCCACGGCCACCATCCTCCACCGGTCACCATCCACTGCCCCCTGTGACCACCTATTCAACCCCTGGGTGACCCAACATAACCATTTGTCAGAAGGGTCAACCCCCCTCCATGGGAGAACTGCCCAGAGGCACAACTGCTTAGCACAGGGATTGGTGGTGGGGATGGACAGCACGGGGTTATCCCAGGCTACTGTGACATGCTGGGGGGGATCAGTGGCTGTCTTCCAGTCAGGCCAGGGGGCATTTTGTCTGTTTTCATGGCCAGCCCCACTCAACCCTGATTGGCCTGTGGGAGTGGCAACCTGAGGCTGGGATGTGCAGTGGCATGTCGAGGCTTCACATCCCCAAGAGCATCTCCCAATCCACCTGACAGTACCAAAGCTCTACCCACCCCCTGGGAGGGAAACATCCAATGGATGCTCTGGAACCCCTCCCTGCCAGTCTCTGCTTCTGCCACTGGGGACCCAGCATGAACCAGTGTCACCAGTGTGCTGAGTGAACCCCTTCGCTTGATGCCCTGAAGCCATGTATTCTATTTCAAAGGTGTTGTAGAATGTTTTTAACTGGTATCTGTGTGTTCACAGTTCACAACTTTGTTAGATGATGTGTTTTTTTATGCATGATTTTTTGTAGTATAGATAGGTATTCACAAGTTAGTTAATATTTGCACATTGAATTGTTATCATTTTAATGCTTGGTTGGCAGTTAGAAAACACTAATTGGTTCAGATCAGTTGCACTATATTTTGTGAGAAGACTGAGAGTACCCAGCAAGCCTTGAATAAACACTCGCGTGCAAAACAGTCATCTGCTTTTTTCAATCCGTTTGCTACTATCTGTAATTATTATGCCTTGACTTCTGCAATGCCCTTTACCTAGGGCTACTGGGGTTGATAGCCGCCACCTGCAACTGGTGCAAAATGAGGCAACCAGGTTATTGACTGGTACTTCCAGGACCAGTCATATAACACCTGTGCTCTGCAGACTGCACTGGCTGCCATTATAGTGGTGGGTAACCATCAAGGTCAGGTTGCTGACCTATAAAACCCTACATGACTAGGAATCCTGTTACTTGCAAGATCTCCTTCACCCCTACTACCCCCTCCATCCTCTCCGATCCACTGACTAGGGATTGCTGGAGATTCCCAGGGTCTGTTTCAAGGCATCGGGGCCCAGTATTTTGCTTTTGTGGCCCTGACCCTGTGGAATTCTCTACCTCATTGGGTATGAGAGTGCCTGACCATCCAGAGTTTCAAAACAGCACTAAAAACATATTTATATAGCCTAGCATTTTCAGATTCCTGCCGAATTTGATATTTACTGAACTGTAATCTGTGGATTTTAATATTTTTTTATTGCCATGATTGATGTAAATTGTTATTTTTGTCTAACTTACGTACAAGTACCTTGGTTTTTAGAAAGGCACTTTTTATAAACAAAGTTATGAATGAATGAATGAATGAATGAATGAATGATCCAAGTCTTCTGCTGGAGCAAGACAAAAAGATTTAAGCACAATATATGTGAGCCTGAAATTCCTTTGTGGTGAGGACTTGAGCTGAGACTATTCTTGCTAGAATGTATTGTATGCTTGAGTTGTCTGGAGTCTGGCTGTTCCCAGAGCTGCTTATAGTGTTGCTAGTTGAATACATGGGTGGAAAGCAAGCTCAGGATCTCCCACTTAGAGAAGTATCTCATTTAATATGTCCTCTGAGCTGGAGGACACAGATAGCAGCAACAGAATTCATTATACATATGCTAACAATTTATTCTACCTAGAGAGGGATAGCAGCCCCCTACTGTGTGATAATATCACTCAACCAGTAGTTAATGATAGACCGCCACTTGTTGAAAACCAACAAACATCAGAGACACCTTTGTTAACATATAAAGAGTTGTTTAGAAAGCCAAATGACTTTAATAGCAATGCATCTCTTCTGAAGTGTATCTCAGTGTAAACCTCATACTGTGTATTCTCAGAGCATATAAGCTCCCAGCATTTGGACGAGACAGACACAAATGCTAAACTGCAACTTTACAAGCTTCAGTTGCTTTTATGAGACTGATTTTAGAAGACGTAGTTAACCTAGAATAAGAAGTTAAGTAAGAGATTATTAGAAGGGAGGAAGAAGTTCATGGGTTTTCCTCATACTCAAAAGTGCAAGATGGCCGATTGCAGCAGCAGCTCAGTGTAACACCTCCGTGCAACTGTGAGAGAAACAACATTTAAATTAGTGTTTTCTTTTCTTTGTATGGCTAAGTTCTGACTTACCCCTTGGCTTTATTGCTTTGGTATCAGGTAAGGTTCATGAATGGATTCATGAAGGAGCAAGGGGAGTACAGCATTGGAATTTGTTTCCCCGAGGTCGGGCCCGCATAAGCAGTGGATTCTTCCAGGGAAACTCAGCCTGGAGTGTGGTGGCGGGGCTGCAGGTAGTTCACTGACCACCCCGCAGGCTGCTGATAGGATGCTTCCCATCACACCCCAAAGAATATCCTCGGAGGTAGTCGAAATAAACAAACAGAACTACCAGCAGTGACAATCTGAGTTTCTACAGCAATTTTCTCCTATCGAGGCTGGGGGCTATACACTTGAAGAGCTGGGCACTACGTTAGAAAAGATTCTGGTGTGGACAGAAAGGAGTGGTCGGTGGTTTGATGCAATATTGAAAATAAAATGGAATTCTTACAATTGGAAGTGAATACAGTAAAATCTATGGGTGAGACAACAAAGAAATCTGTGTTAGAAAACTCAAGTGAAATTGATAAGCATACAGCAAAAATAATATCGCTTGAAGCTAATTGTATGAGTCTGATGAAAGATAATTACAACATAAACCGAAAGCTTGAGAATGTGGAGAACTTGCTCCACTACAAGAACATTCAGATTCTAGGGGTTCCAGACCAGTTGGATATAAATTTTGATAGCATAAGAGAATTGGTGAAGGATATATTGATTAATACCTTTGGCTTGCCACAAGAAACTCCTCCCCTAATTACAAAAGCTTTTCGGGTTACTAAACATGAGAGGAATACTCCAGTTCAAGTAAAGTCAACAATTCTGGCTACATTTGGCTTTGATTCTGATTGAGACTATATTTTTAAATTAGCCAGGCTCAGAGGGGTTTTGGAGCATAATGACCATAAATACTTTATCTATCCTGATTTTTGTTATGCAACCCAGCAGCAAAGAAGAACATTCTTGACTTATCGACAAGAGATACTTGAAACTGGTGCTCAGTTTTCTCTGCTGCCACCAGCAAAAGGAAAAATTATTAAGGATGAAAAGACACATATATTTCTCGATGTGGATCAGCTCACTTCTTGTCTCTGGGGACACTATTCGACCCAGGAGACGGTGGAAACCCTCACTTCTTAAGAACAAGACATCTTAGAGAATCTGGATACAGTGGACTTGTAGACTCATATTATTTACATTATTTGTATTATATTCTTTTGCTTGATTTGTTTGATTTAACTGATTTGATGGAATTAATTGTTTAGTTTAAAAAATTTAAAAAGGAGTGTGGAAGGGAAGGCATCTGATATTACGCTGAAAATTAATAAGGAACGTTTATGTATATATTGCTACTGTCTTTCAGCTCATAGTGTTTAATTTGTAATTCTGTTTTCTGTTTTTTCTTATCCCCCCATACTGTGGATTGAATTGGTCAAGGTATATCTTTATGTTCAAGGAGTGCACTAATTATACAAATGTGTTGATGCTTGTGAAAAAAAGGTGATAGTGCATATTATTCTGTAAACATAATTGTTGAAAAATAATAACAATTTTATGTACCCCCCCGCAAATAGGGGTTCCCAAAAGGTCTTCCATGAGCTAGCCTAAATATTCACTGCCCTGTTGGTGTTCGGCGCTATAGCCGTTTGAATGTATTGCCAGAGAGTGCCTGTAAAACCTCTACATACTGTTTCTTTAAGAGCTGCCTAATTGCAGTTATAATCATGCTGGAAGGGGGTCTGAGTGTTTCCCTGCTTGAGTCCCACCCAGGCTGCTGAATAATTGCTCTGTTTCTGCCATCGATAATTGTGCAGAGGGAGCTCTGTTGAGGGATGTAACTAGTTACTGAGAATCATTTAGAGTGGCAAAAATATTGTTGTTTGTTCTAACCTGCCTTCTTTGCAGCAAGGAGCTTCTGTCTATCTCCACCATTTTGGTCCCGAACTGCCGAACTGGACCAATCAGTAATAAGGGACTCTAAAATGGAGCCTGCTCACAGGAGCTGTATGGACCCAAAACCTGTGGGAATTGTAGTTTTGGACTGTGGGTGCCTTTTGCTACTGAAGGGGGAGCTCTGGTGTGATTGACAGTTGTGTTGACCAACTGAACAGTTTGGATCTGGGAGACATACCACGAGCTGTCTGCTGGCAAGCCAGATCTGAGTGGAAAGTTGAGGAGAAAACAGCTCGAGAGAGTCGAGACAGCGTGTGCGTAGTCTTTGAGTGGGAGAACTGTGGGGAAGGCCCGTTTGCTGACCTGCATGCTTGTAGTCTGCCCAGAGAGAGGGAGAGAGTTTATCGGACTAAAACTGAGTCTGAAGAACCCAGTGAGTGTCTGAAGGGTGATCAGGCTTTACCTGAGGAGGACCGAAGATTGTGCTGAATGCAATCGGCCTGCCAGAAACCCCTTTTCCCCTCAATACTTCTGGAGAATGTAGAGAGAGTAGCGATTGTGAAGAGGGAGTGCTGTGCCTGGTGCAGTAAGTTTAACCTTACATATAAATGTGTTGTGAACTGGAGAGGGGTCATGATCTGTTTTCCCCCTTGTGTAAACTGTGTGCTGAGGGCTGCAAGCTGTACCCAGCTCAAACTGACTAAATCTGCTGATATCTACATGAATTTGGGCCTTGCCACAAGGGCCCAATCAACCTACCCTGCTGCACAGAGAAAAACCATCGATGAGAGACCTGCCAGGGGATCAGCCCCTTGCTCCATGCCTGAACAGGAATGATGCTGTAGCGAATCATGTGGGCCCTGCTTCTTCTGGCAATCCAGAGAATTGATTTGCTGTCTCAACCATCATCCATCCTGTGTCCAGTCCTGGGTATCATTAGTAACTATCAGGGTAGCTCCCTGCAACCATCTTTTAATCTGCATGTGTCATTTGATTATTGTGTTGTTTTTCTCTTTCACAAACTGAGCTATCTGGCTCCGGATTACAAATAATGTGTTGTGCAAGGTGTGTTTTTCCATCACAGGGCCCCTACCAGCTGCAATGCCGGCCTACCAAGGGCAACAGTCCTGACTAGCCTACCTCTCATTCACCTGGTTACTGAGAAGTATGACTGTGCTAGGGACTCTGACTGTTTGCACAACTGTGTGATTGTTAGAGAAAGTAAGCTAATTAACCTGATTGCCCCTTTCCTTGTTCAACCCCCCCTGAATAAATCAGATCTACTTTTTCTGCATTTCAAACAGTCTGTGGATCCTGTTTATGCCTGAAGTATTGTGCTGCTGCCATTTGCTCAGTTTAACCTTGTTTTACAGTGGGTCCCCAGGGTCAAGCTGGAGAAACCAATCCTGGTGGTAAGTGCCAAACGTTTGGATACTGGTAAAGCATATCAGGGGTACTTTGAAGGTCATTGTTTCATTCTGTGTGGGGCACTTACAGGAACTGAGGGGGGTTACAGTGTCCCAGAGGGCTGTGCCCAAGCTAGTTCGACCACTAATATCTCTGACTTCTGGGTGGAGGCACCCATTTCAGAACTCAGGCCCCTCAACCTACTGATTGCCCAGCAGGCAGGGATAGTAGACCTTGGGGTAGCACCCACCTAGGGGTTACATTTATATGTTAAAAAAATGCAATTCTGGCTCCACTCACCATGCATGTCTGCAATAATACTTGAATGCATAGACAAAAACTGGGCACCACGATAAACACTGTGAAAAAAAATACTTTAATGATTGAAAAAAGTGGTCAAGTGCTCAAATGCAGAGATGCAGTTGCCCAACAGCTCGGACACACCTTGACCAATTTCAGGAGTCAATCAGACAAACGAATACCAACAACTACAGGTAAGGGAGACAGATACAGAACCAGCACCAATATTACCTCAGAGGTCAAAATGGATTAGGAGGGGGGGCAGGAGATATCAGGCAAGGAAGAAGAGGACGCAAGGGCAACATGGGTAGATAACTCAGTCTCCAGAAAATATTGTAATCAACATATCCCAGGTAAATTTGACTTCTGACCAGATCCAGGTTCTCCAGAAGGGCCTCACCTTCATCCAAACAGTTGAAATTAATCCCTTTGAGTTGTACATAGACCTCAAGCATTTTTCCAGATCCCTGAATTTGAGGACCTTTTTCCATAAAACAGATATGGGTTTTGATAACCCTAACACCTTACAGTCACAGGCAGAAGCAGTGGATATAAGTGGTGGACAATCTGCTGCAGCAATCTGGACTAGCCCACAACTCTTACCACCTTCTGCTTTTAATCCACCTTATGTAGATGTGTGAAATTGTTTGAAAGGTCCTGTGAATCAGACATTGAGGCTTTGTTTAGAAGTACTATTCCACCTACTTACATAAATATGTCAAATAGTGAGAGAGATGCGATTAAAGAACTACAATGCAATTCATCTGTTGTCATAAAACCTGTGGACAAGGATGGTGCCATAGTGGTTATGGATAGTGATGAGTATATTTTGGAGGTTGAAAGGCAGCTGGAGAGTACCAGTTTCTATAAAAAACTAAGGAGTGATCCAACCAGCATATTCAAGGCACAAATTTATTCTTTGTTGGATGAAGCCTTGTTGGAAGGCATCATTAGCCATAAGGAATATACCTACCTGTCTGTGACACACACTGTTTGCCCCATCATATATGTACTACCTAAAATTCATAAAAATTTACAGGACCCACCTGAACATCCCATTGTAGCAGTCATTGGGTCTGTTATGGAACCCTTGTCCCACTTTGTGGATGCCCACATTAAGCATTATGTGCCCCGACTATGGTCGTATGTGAAGGACACTACTGATGTGTTGGGGATTGTTAGTGAGACACAGCTACAGTCTGAGTGCATTTTGGTGTCCATGAACATCAGCTCATTGTGCACTAATATTCCCCATTTGGATGGGTTATGGGCACTGAGCCATTGGCTCGATATGGATAATACCCTGAATACACATAAAAACAATCTGTTTGGGATTGTGCTGAGGTTGTGTTGACTTAAAATGCAATCCTTTTTAAGAACAATTTTTATCTGCAAGTTAAAGAGACCACAATGGGTGCAACCTTTGCTCCCAACTATGCAAATCTCTATTTGGGCCTGTGGGAAACATCAGTGAACTATGACACACAGGTCAATCCTTTCTACTATAGAATTGACCAGTGGTGCTGCTTTAGTTATGACATACTGATGACCTGGAAGGGCACTAGGGATGAACTCAAGGAATTTGTGGGCTATTTTAAAAAAAGTAATCCAAATTTAAAATTCTGTGTACAACGTGATCCCAGTATTGTCACTTTTTTGGATTTGGAGATTAGAAGAGATGAAATAATGAAATACAGACATCTCTTTTTAGAAAACCTACTAATAAGAATGCTCTCTTGAGTGCCCCTAGTTATCATCCCAGACACATGGTTAATAATATTCCCATTGCCCAACTATTGAGGGTACGTAGAAACTGCAGCTCAGAAGTGGATTTTCAGAGCCAGAGCCAGGAGATGTGCAGCATATTTAGGGGTAGGGGCTCTTTAGCAGCACTAGTTGAAGAAGCTAGAAGTGAGGTATCTGGCATGAACAGAGTTGATGTGCTGGCCCCTAGGAATCAGGATGTGACATCAGATAGTATGAATTTTATGAGCACATATTGTAGACAGTCTGGTGCAATAGAGAGCACCATTAGGAAGCACTACATTTCTTGAGCTTGGATCCCCACCTGAAAGAGGCTACTATGAATCCTCCATGTATGGTATATAGGAGGGGGAGAAATATTAATGATATGCCTACACACAGTTACTAGCCAGTTCAAAAGAGGGTGGAAATAGGGGGAACATGGTTTCCAACTAAACCATTTGGTAACTATCCCTGCAGCAACTGTAAATATTGTAATGCTATCTCAAAGGGCAATACCTTTACCACTGTGAATGCCAGTAAGGAGTATATGTCAAGTTTTTTTTTTTAACTGTGTCACAGAGGATCTGATTTATCTAGCTACCTGCAAATGTGGAGCTTTCTACATTTGGAAAACCTCCTGTCCCAGGAAAATACAGGTGGGGGAACTAATGTGTAGCATTCAGAACCATGATGAGAAAAAAGCTCCAGCAGTGCACTGTGATAAGTATAGTGGGGATGGTAGACAACATAAGTTTAAATTTTGTGAGGTGGAACAAGTCAGGTTAGGACCAAGAGGGAGGAGTAATGACGAGTTGCTATTAGATCATGAGGTTTTCTGGATATACATCTTGGGGGGTCTTAAACTCCCAGGCCTGAGGGATAAGATTAAGAAGAGAAAAAAAGTAAGTTTTAGGGTTTATTAAAAGTGATGTACTGATTATGTGCCTTCTTTTTTCCTTCCAATAGGTGGTGCTGTCCACATTAAAATACAGAAGGAGGCCATGCAGCTTGTAAGATAAAATGGACTTATGGTCAGCATGTGATTGTTAAAGAAATTTTGAAATTTAAATGCATTTTACAAATGGCCTTCTGAATTGAGATATGTGATTATTTATCCAATTTAGGGTTTATTTATTTATTTATTTTTATTTTATTGAAATATCTGATAACACCTTTGAGAACAAGCTCATTTACATAGGTTCCACATCAGACAAACAATACATATTGGGAAAGTATGAGATGGAGAACAAACAAAACAAGGAATTATACAAGACATTACAAGAGTGTATAACTAGAGAAGTTCCAATACATGTGGCACTGTACAATGTATGCCAAGGTACATATTTGATTAAAACCTGGAATTCAAAGGGTCATATTAGAGGGGTTGGGGTCTTATGAAATGACCCTTTACAGGAAAATGAGAACAGACTCAGCCTATTATCTAATAATCAACAAGGTAAGGGATGGCATCAGCCTAGGGGCCTCGTCAGAGGTGAGAAGGTATGGGACAAAGCATTTTAAAGTGAGCAAGTGAGCTCAGGAGATATAACAGGGGGGGGATGGGGGAAAGCCATAGAGGGGTGAAGGGAAAGAGTGGGAGGGATCAAGAGGAAATGTGAAGGAGAATGATTAGCAACTTAGAACAGTTATTTACATGCTGAGGACAGTTATGCATAAGGTCAGGATAGCATAAGGTTAGAATAAGTGCTGGTCACAAGAAGGAAGGTTATTGGAAGCAGTCACAACTGGCATCAGCAACTAGCTGTTGCTTAAGTTTAACCTTGAAGGAGCCCAAGGTGGATGCTGAAATGATGTCATGGTGCAACGAGTTCATCCATAGTGGGGCACGGTAGGCAAAGATCCTTTGTCCCAGGGAAGTGCGACAGCGGGGTATATTAAAAATCTGGCTAGTAGAGCTTCTGGTGCAATGATGGTTGATAGTGGGGGTAATAAGCTTTTGCGCTCCTGGGGGCATTTTGACTAAGCTTACTTTTTTGGACAGTAAACATGTTTGGTACATGATTTTACCTTTTAATTGGAGCCAGTTAGCCTGACCGTACATGTCGCAGGTATGGGTCAGATGGGCTGAGCCGGTAAGGAGCCAGCATGCTTTGTTGACTGCAACTATGATGTGGCGAAGAGTTGTTTCAGTAGCTGATCCATAGATTGGTAAGCCATAATCAATAAGCAAGACAAGAGAGCTTTGAATGGCCAGGTTAAGAGCCTCTGGGGTCAAACATTGCTTATGCCTATAAAGTAGCCCAATGCATGTGTTAACAGCCTTAGCAATGTTGTCAATGTGATAGGCATAGGTCATCATACTGTCAATAGTAATCCCTAGATATTAAAAGAGCTGAACTAGCTCCAGGAGAGAGCCCTCTTCATTGGTAATTGAAAGAGGGTAAGTTCTGTGCCTATTCTGGGAGCTGGAGAACAGCATAGTTTTAGTCTTGTAATTCATAACTAACTTGTGCTTATGGAACCATCTTTCTACAACTATGAAATTACTCTGTAGCCTAGATTCAAGAACCTTACAGTCTGGATCACTGATAAACAGGACAGCATCATCAGCATATAAAAGGATATGACCCTGACAGAAGTAAGGAAGGGTGTTGAGAAAAATGCTAAATAAAAGAGGGCCCAAGATGGACCCTTGAGGAACTCCAGATAGGACAGGTCTGCTATCTGAGAGGGTGTTACCAATTTTCAGCTGCTGTGTACGGTTGTGCAAGTAACTTTCAAACCAGGTTACAATGTCACAAGCTAGGCCAATGGTGGTAAGCTGTTCGACCACTAGAGCTTGATTCACTGTGTCAAAAGCTTTGGTTAAATCAATGAAAGCAGCACTGACCAGGTGTCCTTGATCTAAGGAGTGGTGAATAAAGCCTGTGAACTTCAGAAGGGCGGTAGTGGTACTATGACCATTTCTGAACCTGTGTTGTTGCGGGCATTGCAGCTGATATTTTTCTAAATATTCAACCAGTTGGTCAGTCACTGTACACTCAAGAGCTTAGTGACAGGGTTTTATGAAATATAAAGGTAATGGTTAAAAGTGAGTAACATGATATGACTAATAATTCTGCAGTAGTCACCGTGTATAACCATTTTGAGTCTAACAGTGGCTAGTAGTGCTTTTTAGCACATTATCAAAATCCTCTATTTTGAAAATATAACTGCGACTATTATAATGTATGGCTTACTATTTACATAAGGTGCTACTGGATACTTTTAAGGTCCTTGATATTACACAGATTATCATGCTGCTGTGTTAATATATCCTCAGTTATGTGTTGCTGAGTGTCTCTGCTGTTCATTGTTTGTTATTGCTGTTCATGTTTATGCTGCTAGTTTTAAATGTATTTAAACATTTTGTTTTTAAATGCTGTCACTTTAAGCAGATACGTTTTATTGTATGTGGGCATGGTGTAGCACATCCTTCTGAAGACGCACGTTACAAGCGAAACTGGTCAAGGTGTGTCCGACCTGTTGGGCAACTGTATCTCTTCATTTGAGCACTTGAACACTTTTTTTCAATTATTAAAGTATTTGGTTTGCGCAGTGTTTATTGTGGTGTCCAGTTTTTGTCTGTGTTTTCCTCATACTGAGTACTCAGTTTTTCACAGACAGTTAAAAGACACTATTGCCAACTGTGATGAAAAGATTTCAACAATTGAGAAACACAAGTTGGAAAGAGATGAAAATGATAATAAGGTGGGAAACATTTTGAGCTAACGTAATAGCAAAAGTCAACCAAAATGGATTCTTAAAAGTCCTGCATCAGTGTCTGATAATACTAGTCATTCTGAGACTGACAGAGGTTGGCTACCTCAGATGCCACCTCCTCTGCTAATTCCTCATCTCTAGAAGAACAAACAGAATCACTGAAGAGGTGATGCAGGTGATTCCATAACCACAGACAACCAGAGGAGCCAGAGATTGATCTGATTCAACCTATAACAAGGTGCACAAGATGAGAGGGAAGATGTGACAATGGCATAGTAATAGGCTACAGCTACAGGAAGCAACAGTGATAGTAATAACTACTGGGATATGCAAGGCAAGTAATAACATTGTTAACATCTCAAATTACCAGTTGACAGCGGCAGAGTTATTGGTTTTGGAAAAAAAGTTTGAACTATGTCCCTGCAAGAAAACCTAATGACTTTGAAGAAACTGGTAAAGAATCTGAATTTAAAAATGTTCTTTAAGGACCATTAACATAGTATTCAAACAATGAAAATGCATTTAGGGACAGCTGTACCTTTTAACCTCCAGTGAATCCAACAGTGATGGTATACAGAAATGTGTGAATGGGATTTTGCTGCTTTATTTGACAGAATATCAGCATCTCATTTGAGATACACCAGTTGTGTGACTGCAGAGCCATGGAACTGGAAAGTTTAGACCAGAACAAACAGATCATGATTAAAAAAAGCAGATAAGGAGGCTCAATCCTGATAAAGAACAGTGCTGAGTATAATAATGAGGTGAAAAGACAACTAAATTATCAGTTATTTTATAAAAGAAATTATCTTGAGATCAAACTCTGGATTTTCAATCAATCAATCAATTAATCAAACTTTATTTAACCAGGCAAAATCATCCTTGAGCAAGCTCATTTGCAAGATAGTCCTGGATAAGTAGGACATATACAACTACAGCAAAATTACCTGATAAGCAGTGTGCACACAATGAGCAAATAAAAGACAGTTACAGAGAAACAAATAAGATCAGGGCGAACACTCTCTGGGTTGATAATTGACTGTATATATAAAGGATTTCCTCAAGATGTGGGATTATTCAGACAAAGGTCACAACGTTACAATAAGACGAGGGATACCAGGTAGGGTAAGTGAGGGAACAACAACTGAAGGTTTATGGGTGGGAGAAAAACAAAGGGAAGGGTTGGTGAGGGGTGGAAATAGATGTAGTTAAACAAACAGGTGGGAATTGGCAGAATAATCCCAAGGTGGAAAGAAGAAGAGAAGTGCTAGGGGAATACATGTAAGTGCCAAGAGTTTGGGAAGCCACAGGAGATGGAGGAGGTGGTTATTTGCAGCATACACACAGGGCTCTCAGTTTGAGAAAGATAGAGAGATGGATCTGTTATACCTCACTGCAGCTTACAAGAATTTGGTGATAACAAAAAAAATGATTTGGCTTATTTAAAAGTTGCTCACCCAGTCATAGCCACCATTGACTGAGTGTTTTGGTGAATCACCTTCAAGGTCGGTTTGCTGACCTATAAAACCCTACATGACCAGGGACCTACTTACCTGAAAGAGCTCCTCTGCCCTTCTGTCCTTCCCACTCCCTCCGATCCACTGACGAGGGATTGCTAGAGATTCCCAGAGTTCATTTGAAAACATCAGGGGCTAGATCATTTAGTCTTATGGCCCCGACCCTGTGGAATTCTCTACCTTGTCAGGTGCGAAATAGCCCAACTGTCCTAAGCTTTAAAGGAGCTCTGAAGACCCACCTTTTTAGTATAGCTTTTAATGATTTATAATAGTTTTAAACCTTGTTTATTTATTGTTTTATGAAATTGTACAGGCGCTTTGGTTTGAGAAAAACGCCTTTTAAAAATAAAGTTTTGATTGATTGATTGATCTATCTGCTCCCTAAATTTCGTTGAAGTTTAACTCAAATCCAAGGAGATCAAGTTTTTATTTATTTATTTAGTTTTTGTTGACTGGTTAAGTGCACTAGGCAGATTCTGCCTATTTTCAGGCACCACCCGGGGGAGGGGGATACAGATGAATGCCAACTGACCTTGAACCAGATTAAGCTGTTGGTGGTTTTTTTTTTTTTTAGTTAAATGCACTGTCACTTTAAGCAGACACTTTTTATTGTATGTGGGCATGGTGTAGCACAACCTTCTTGTCAGCAGCATGAAATCCCTTATACAACTAATAACTAACTATGTGGAATCTTTCATTACAGTGGTTGCAGCAAGCTATTCCTCATATATGAAGGACACTAATGGCATGTAACATATTCTTAGAAATGCACAAGTGGAACCACACTGGCTTCTTGTCACCAGGGATGTAATATCTTAATACTCTGACATCACGCAGAATGAAGGCCTGACAGTACTGGAGAGGGGGTTTGAAAGAACAAATGTCTTTGAGTGTATCCAATATAGAATTCATTGTAAGTTGTGCAGAAAAAGTACTTAAATGCAACTCTTTACGTACTTAGATGAATTCTACCTACTGTAGAAACAAAAGTTACAGTGATGGGAACATCCCTCGGTTCGTAGTACACTAATATTTACCTTGGTGAATGGGAAGAGCACGATGTTTGGGACCCCAGTATTAATAAGTAGCATCACTATATTGTCCTATACAAGGTATATATCAATTATATTTTTCTCGTTTGGAATGGTACAGTGGATGAGCTATAGAAAAGTGTTGAATGTCTTGAAAAAAGCAATAACAACTTTCATTTCACTGTTAAACTTTCGGGTAATCATTATTAGGTTCCTGGATATACAGCTCAGAAAAGACAGAACAGACAAGCTAAAATCTGACCAGTTTACAAAGGAAACTGATTGTAATTCCATGTTACATTATGATAGTTGCCATTCACACTATAAGATGGCTAACATACACACTGTAGAAAGATAGAAACATAAAATTTGATGACAGAGAAGGACCACTTGGCCCACCAAGTCTACCCATTCTAATTTTAGATTTTTAAGGGTTTCACCCACATATATTGCTCCACAGCTACATACAGCTAGGTATATGACCCTCTCAGTACTGCAATTACAGAAATGTCTCACATCAAAAGCTTTCTTAGTATTTCCATAATATAGCCTAGGAAATACCTGTGAGTCAGTTTATGATGGCAGCTAGTATTTCCTGGTCTATTATTATGGAAATAGTAAATAAGCATTTGATCTGAGACATTTCTTTTATTGCAAGTACTGTGAGGTTCACATACATAACAGATGAAGTGTGGAGCAGTTTATGTGGGTAAAACACTTAGAAAATTAAAAATTCACAAGTGATGTGACCCCTATCAGTTTCCTAGATTAAAGAATCAGCAAAGACAGAACAAACAGGCAGGCATTAGACCTGTTTAGAAAGGAAACTGATTGTGATTCCATGTTAGATTATGACAGTTGCCATCCACACCAGATGAGGGCTTAAATACCTGTGAGTCAGTTCACAGTGGCTGCTGGTATTTCCTAGTCTATATGAGGGAAACACTAAAAAAGCATCTGACGTGAGACATTTCTGTAATTGCAATACCGTGGGGGTCATATACCTAGCAGTATGTAACTGTTGAGCAACATATATGGCTAAAACTCTTAGAAAATTTAAAATTAAAATCAGTGAGCACCTGAAAGAAATAGAGAGGTGGAAGAAAATGCAGTAGCGAGGTATGTACTGAAAAATGGAAGGCCGTGCACTTCTGGAGTTATGAGCATTGATAGAGCCTTTAGCAAAAGGGGGGGGTCAGTAATGAACTTCTTAGAAAAGAAGCTATGTGGATTTACAGACTATGGGCCTGATTCTAGAAGGGTGGTGCAAGTCGCAGCCAAACGCAACTTGCACCACCCGCAACTCTGACATTGACCCTGCGCCCTATTCTACAAGGGGCAGGGTCTCCGCAGCAAAGTCCTGTGACTTGTGACATGCAACCAGGTATACTGAACAGAGGGGGCTTACCTGGCAAGCATGTCGCAACCTGCAGCCGCAGGTCGAGTGCATCCCCTGCCCAGCAAGCCACACAGTTACCATTAGGTTGTTTACCCTCGTTTTCAACCCCTGTTACTCCCTGAGGTTGCTCCACACCCTCAACTCCACCTAGATCTTCATTGGGGTCGCTCAGCGGCGAGTGTCCCCTCAATCATGTTTCGGACCGAGTCGCCGTCGGGAATGCGCAAGTCTAAGCCCTGAAGCTCAGTGGCCCTCAACGTTACGCAGCTCACCCAGCACCCCACTTCGTTCCCAGCCGAGACTGGCACAGCCACCTCACACTATGGTTAGCGCCACCGAGTTCAGTATGAGCGTGTACTGAAGACGCGCCAGAAATTAATTTCTGAGCATGTCTATTCAGCACGGCTCATACTGAACCCAGTCGGTGGCTGGCCATGGTGGTGAGAAGTGGGCTGTGCTAGTCGCTGGCTGGAAATGAGTGGGGAGTGCTGGGTGGGCTGGCACGGCTGGTGGGGGCACTTAGACTACCAGGGCTTCTCAGGTTTTTGCCGGATTGTGGCCTGACCCGGTGTTGGGGCATGGCTGGGGATGACAACACCACCCTGTGGGTCA
Organism: Neoceratodus forsteri; assembly: GCA_016271365.2. NCBI lineage: Eukaryota > Metazoa > Chordata > Ceratodontiformes > Ceratodontidae > Neoceratodus > Neoceratodus forsteri. The sequence goes on from CM028137.1 coordinate 52,120,568, forward strand.
TTTTACAATGGGGATCTGGGGCTGGGGTGTGGGCAGCTATGGGGCATAGAGTACACAGGAGTTGAGACAGGGGTGGGCAGCCCTGCAGGGCACTTACTGTACAGGGGTGTGTACAGTAGGGGGATGGGGAGAGATCATGCCCTCAAGTCTAGAGCTGGTTCTGTGCAATGCCCATTGGGGCAACAACGGGGGTGGTCAGGGCATGGGGGGGCACATGGACTGGGTTTTACAGAATGCTCGGTGGACGTATGTAAGTTACAACAGCTAATTGCAGGTGTAACTTATGATTCTGGTTCTCCTCCAGGGGTTCTTGTAGAATCCCAACATTGGGATCTTTGCTGCTGCCCTTCTGGAATAGGGCGCAACTGCTGCCATAACCCGCCTAGCACCATGTCGCAGGGGTTTGTAGAACAACTGCTAATTAACTGCTGTTCAGCAAGTCGGCCTGCAACATGCATTGAGCCACTTTGTAGAATCGCGCAGTCACAACTGCTGGCTTAAGTTGCTACTTGTACCATTCTACTTGGCACAACTGCTGTTACGCCAGGCGTATGTGTACTAGAATTGGGCCTTATGGCTGTATGACCATGTTGACTCGACCTCTATCTTAACAAGTGTTTTTTGTAGTCCATCTGGTTATTGCTGAGTACTGCTGTCTGCTAATATTGTTTGATGCCCTTGGCATGTGATATGTTCACTAATATTTTTCTCTCTGTATCTGTCTAGAGAATAAGAGAAACTTTCTTTCCAGCATGTACTCTTGTGAATGGTGGCTGGGTTTGAGCACCTCCATGGTCATTTCTCTTCCTCTGCTGAGAGCTGATCTGGAAATTGAACTGCAATTGAATGACTGTTGATTTAATCATTAAATGGAGTGTTTTTCAGCATTACCATTGTGGAAACAAAATGTTTTAACCTCTTTACCTTGTAAATATTGAGGGGAGAAAATCGCAACATGCTATTCAAATTAACAGCATAAGAGTGCCATACTTACTTATTTATTAAAAGAAAACAAATGCTTTCTTAGTATTTCCATAATATAGACTAGAAAATACCAGTGAGTCAGTATTACATGGCTGCTGATATTTCCTAGTCTATATCAGGAAAATACTAAGAAAGCATTTGATGTGAGACATTTCTGTAATTGTGATACCGAGAGGCTCATATACATAGCAGTATGAACTGTGGAGCAATTCCTGTGTGTAAAATCCTTAGAAAATTTAAAATTAGAATCAGTGCACACCTGAGAGAAATAGAGGAGTGGAGAAAAATGCAGTAGCAAGATAGGTACAGAAAAATGTTTTTGAAGTTATGTGCATTGACAGAGCATTTAGCATACATTTAGCATAAACATTTGTTTTTTTAAATAAGTAAGTATGATACTCTACTGCTATTAATTTGAATAGCATGGCTTCAATGTCAAGAAATGTAAAGTTATGCATGTTGGCACCAAGAATCCTAGGACGGAGTACTACCTGGGTGGAGTCCGAGTATCTGCATCAGAGAAGGGGAAGGACCTGGGAGTGATGATCACTAGTGACCTGGAGCACTCCATGCAGTGCAAAAAAGCAGCAGCAAAGGCAAACAAGATGCTGGGATGCATATCTAGGGGGATCAGTAGTACGAGAGAGGAGGTTATACTGCACTTGTACAGGTCACTGGTGAGGCCGCATCTAGAGCATGGAGTTCAGTATTGGTGTCCACACCTCAAAAAGGAAATTAACCTGCTGGAGAAGGTCTACAAAGATAATAGCTGGTCAGCAGGATAAGGCAAACCATGAGAGGCTGAGGGCACTGAACATGTACTCCATGGAAGACAGGAGAGAGAGAGAGGGGATGTGAGTGGGATCTTCAATTACTTGAAAGGGATAAATAAGGTTGATAAGGAGAGTCTCTTTAAACTGAGTGACAACCATAACATGAGGGGACACAGTCTTAAGCTGGAGGGTGGGAGGTTTAGGAGGGATGTCAGGAAGCACTTCTTCACAGAGAGGGTGGTGGACACTTTGAATGCACTGCCAGAAGAGGTAATCTCATTGAAGATAGTGGGCAGCTTTAAGAGAGGCTGGGACAGGTATAGGGGAGGGTAAGGGTCATGGGAAGGGAGAATGGGAGGAGTGGGGAGAGGGGGCAGGAACAATAGCCCATGTTCTGGACCCTGCAACACGAGCAGACTTGATAGACCAAATGGCTTTCCTCTGCTGGCTTCTTCGTATGTTCATATAAGGATGGGTGGTGACATCAATAATGATCTTCTTAGGAAAAAAGTTATGTGGATTTACAGACTACATGCAATAAAGGAGTCATGGGGGCTGAATGACTACTTTGACTTGTCCCCTTACTTAATGTGAATTTTTGTAGCCCATTTGGTTATTTATATGTACTGATGTATGTTAATATTGTTTGATGACCTTGGGGTATGATATGTTCACTAATATTTTCTCTCTCTATATCTGTCTAGAGAATCAGAGAAGATTTTTTTCCAGCAAGTACTCTAGTGAATGGTGAACGGATTCGAGTACCTCCATGGTCATTTCTTTTCCTCTGTTGAGACTGATCTGGAAATTGAACTGCAATTGAATTAACTCATTTTTGATTTAATAACTGAATGGACTTTTTTTAGTGTTACCATTGTAGAAACAAACGTTTTTCAGCCTCGTTACCTTGTAAATATTGTGGCAGAGAAAATGGCAATGTGTCATACAAATTAATAGCATACGAATATTGTACTTATTAAAAAAAAAACATGATTTAGGCATGAAAATGTTTTTTTTACACTGCCTTGATTTATTTATTATGGAATTTTTGAAATGTTATCTGTGTTCTCAATGTTTGTTAGGTGATGCATATTTATAGGCAAGATTTGTTTTTATAGTGTAGATAGATATTCACATGCCAGTATTTGTACAGTGTGCTCTTTTTACTTTAATGCATGGCATTGGTTAGCAATTAGCAAGCACTAACTGGTCCTGATCAGTTGCACTATATAATGTGAGCACATTGAGAGTACCCAATAAGCCTTGAAAAAGCATGTGTGAAACAGTTGTTGACTTTTTGTATCTGTTTGCTGCTACATGTAAGTATTATCCAAGTCTTATGCTGGAGCAAGAAATAAAATATATTTTAAACTCAATATATGTGAGTCTGAGATTCCTTTGTGGTATGACCTTGGGCTCAAACTGTTTTTGCTAGAGTGTATGTTTGTGTTGTCTGGAGCTCAGCCATTCCTGAAGCTGCTTGTGACCTTGCTAGTTGGTGCCAGATGAATGCTTGAAATAGCTAGGTGGCTGCAAATGTGGGCCAAAATGCTGTATGAAAAAAATATTAATTTTTTGACATTTTACTAAAGTCATTTGCTAAAATAACCTAGAAATCAAGTTTTGGAATAAATACAGTAACTGTTGCAATAATTATATAGGGAATCAGGCACATTCATTTTAAAAAGATGCTGCCAGTGAAAGTCTTTAATTACTTTGGGGCTTATCCCATCTGGCTCAAAGGGATTGTTAACATTTACATTTTCTAGCCCACTGAGTACCCTATTCATGGGTATACTGCCTACCCCCATTTTCAGTCACTCAGGTCTCTCACATTTAATCCTGCTATCAGATTTTGGGCCTGAGGCTTCCATATTAAACACCAAACTACTGAAAAGTACTCATTTAGAACATTTACTTTCCCCTCATCACACTCCATGCTCTCACCAGTTTTAATTATTCGATAAATGCTGTCCTTTAACTATCTTTTCTTTTATATGCAATACCTGAAGAAGGTCTTACAATTAAGCAATAAAGCATGACAAGGTGTGTGTTATTGTGTAATACATCACTCCTGGTGTGGGCTGAAGCACGAGGTGAAGCCAAGTGCTTCCATCACCCCAGGAGTGACATTATTACACAATAACACACATCTTGGAGTGCCCTATTGCAATTATACAATGGCTTGTTGTTATATACAGAATAAAACAATAATTTTTAAGAATGTTTTCGTTAGTATGGGAAAATATTTTTGTTTCTTAAGAGAATATGGAAAGAATGCAAATCCAAATCCAAACCAAATGCAATCAGTCAAGAGATTCTCAGTACTGAGACTAGAGCTGTGGTGTTACAGTGATGTTATTGTGGAATAACATCACTGTCCCAAATGGGTCAGCAGTCAATCAGCTTCTTACATTTTTCTTTGCCATTGTATAATTTTCCTTAACACCCTCCACTATTTACAAACATGCTAGCAGATAAAGGGCTTACAGTCTATCTAGTCTGTTTGATTGTGCAGCTTCCTATGTATCTGCCAAGGGAACTGTCCCATCCCCATTTCCATTTTGACCTCCCTCAAAATCTTCCTCCCCCCAATCTCCCCTACTGCATGCAATTTTTCCCTCTCACTCTATTCCAAAACCCTCTTGAACCTGTCCAGTGTGTTTAGGGCTACCACCTCTGGCAGCTCATTCCACTTGGCCACCACCCTCTTGGTGAAAGGTGCTTCCTCATCTCCTTCCTAAGCCTTCCTCCACCAGCTTTAGGCTATGGCTCTTAGTAGTCTTGTTCTTGCTAAGACTGAAGAGGCCATCAGTGCTCACCATGTTAATTCCCTTAAGGTATTTAAAGGTCTCAACCATGTTTCCCCCTCCAATCTTTCCTCAAGATGGTATGTGCTGAGGTCCCTGAGCCTCTCTTCATAAGTGTTGCCCTGTTGACCTTGGATCATCTTGGCTGCCCTTCTCTGGACCATCTCCAGCACGTTGATATCCTTCTTAAGAAACAGACATCAAAACTGCACTCAATGTGTCGTCTTACCAGTGACCTGTACTTTGACAGATTGACCTCTTCCATAGAGGTGGTAATTATCATACCAATGCAGCCCAGCATCCGATTTGCTTTGGCTGCTGCTCTTTTGCAGTGTTCAGAGTGTTTCAGGTCACTTGTGATTATTACTCTAAAGTCCTTTCCTTCCGCTGACCTGGTAACCTGCATTCTGCAAACACCTCGCTGGCCTAAGGGAGGAGGTTGCTAGTCTGTGGGCTGAGTTGGCTCAGATTCAGTGAGCCTAATTCCCCCTCCCAGGGACCACCAAGTCTGCCACCACTTCCTTGGAGGTTGCCAGGTGCGAGTAGCGGATGGACTATGGTGGGCTTGAGGATGGTGAGGGAGGTGGAGCAGAGGCACATCCCCCAGTTGGTGTAACTACAAAACTCCTGCACCATCTTGAAGGAGCAGGAAGGTCCCACTGTGACACCCCATGAAATGACTGGGGAGTATGAGAATGTCCTCCACAAGGGAGACCCAAAGATGAGTGGCAGAAGACACCAGATGAGGGGGAAGCAAATCCAGGTGGGGGACTCCATCGTAAGAGGAATAGATCTGGGGTTGGGAAGCAAGGAAGAGAAGCAGGTAAAGTGCATACCCAGAGGCAAAGCTCAGATGGATGGAGAGTGGATCCTGAGGATAGCCAGGGTGGTAGCAAGAATGGGGGAGCTAGATGTCATTGTCCATCTTGGGAAAAATTACCTGGCAAGGGATGACACAGGGTTAGAAGTAGTGCAAGAGGAGTTTAGGGAGGAGTCTTGGGCAGGTAGCATGCTCTGTGGCCTTCTTGGAGGTGCTGCCTGTCCTCAGAAGGGGGAAGGCTAGGTAACACCGCATCAGGAACTTCAGTGCATGGCTGAAGGAATGGTGCAGTGAGCAGGCATTCAGCTTCATTGGGGACTGGGGTCCCACTTGGAGGGGTGAGGGCATGTACAAAAGTGATGGCCTGCATCCAGCTAGAGGGGGAACCGTGGTCCACAGTGAATGATTTAAATGCTTCATTGGCAAATATTTAAACTAGCTGAGGGGGGAGTCAGAAAGAGGTAAAAGAACAAACACTGCCCTCCTGTGGCAGGGCCACAGCCCCTGTCTGAATGTGTGCTGCATTTTCTTTTACACTGTCCTGTTCTTGTAAATTACTGTTCTAGCTACAGGCTGAAATCTGGCCACTTTCAGTCTTGTAGTCTCTCCCCCCTTCTCCCACGTACTGTATAAGGAACATGTAAAAGGAGTAGCAGAAGTCTCAGGTCTTCCAGCCTTTGACTCCTCCAAGTATGAAAAGTAAAGTCCTCCTTTGGACAACGGTCCTTCTCTGTGTATATACCACATCTGTGGAATGCATTGCCAGGAACACTATAGGAATGCAAATCTCTCAGGGATTTAAGAGAGGATTCAAGGCATACTTGATGGAACAGAGCCCTTGTACTTGCTACCATTAACTCTCCACAATAGTCCTCTCTATAACCAGGGTGGTGGGCAAATGCATGAATATTCTGGAGTAACTGCCATGCCCAATCAGTATTCCAGAGTGAGCAAACCCCATTTGAATATTGCCTTGAAACAATGTGGGTGCAATATTGTGTCCATTCTTTGTATATATGAGGATCTACTCAGCACTGTGACTTAAGAATTGTCTATCAAAAGGAAAAAAAAAATCGGTATACCCTATTGTAAAACGTGCAATTGTCTTGACTATGTTAACTCATGTCCTTGATTACTGTATGCTGAACAATTTACTTTTGTAAACAATTTACTTGTGTACTCTGTAAATGTCTATTGAATCTCTAGCTGTAATTAATCCTGGGTCGTCATTGAAAAGGGACTGCAATGGTTCCAGTAGGCCCACCTGGTTACCAAAATTAAATAAATAAATAAATAAATGTAAGACAAGAGGCAGTAAGTTGCTTGCCTTCTCATGTGCTGTACTACAGGCAGATACAGAGAGAATGTAAGTAATGAGAAAGAATTGAAACACAGAGCCTTGTAATCTGTGTTTTATTCTGTGTAAACTGCTTTGGGTTTGCAAGAAGCCAAAAATAAAACATTCTTTCCTAGGTGAAGCAGAGATGCATAAAAGTCAAAACAGTCAGCCTGTCTGTGTTTATTTATGATGAGTCAGCCTGCATGTGTTTACTTAGAGAAATGTGTTTATTCAGGATGAATCAGCCTGCCTGTGTTTATTTAGAGAATTGTGAGTCAGACAGCTCACATAGTGCTGGCACCATCCATAGGCAGGGATAAAAGCCTACCTCCAGAGATGCAAAACAGATGAGTCAGATGAGTCAGTCAGTAGAGACCTGGCTGTCATGGAGGAAGCATCTCATAGTACATGCAAGTTTTCATGTGCTAGGAATCTATCTGGCTGGAATGAAACCTGAAAGTTGTACACTGAGGGAACTGTGCACTGTTTCTCATAGTACATGCACATTTTCATGTGCTAGGAATTTATTTGTCTGGAACAAAGCCTGGAAGTTGTGCATTGAGGGAATTGTGCACTGTGTTTGCAGAACTGAAGGACTAATCACCTATTTCCTTTCTGTATGTTTATTATTTTATTTTGGAAAATAAATACTGCAAAGTGTGTTCTACACTTTTTACCTGGGTCTGTGCATCTGTCTCACCCACTGATCTTCACACCTCCCCCAAAGCTTAAAGAGCCCCTGACACCGTTATAAAAACTTAGAAAAAAATGTGAGAGTTAGACAGTTCAGTTTGCATTTCGTGTATTTCTATAATTATTTACTTTTTTCTTTATTACCAAGGACAGCTGTATGAAAGAGGCTTACTGTTCCATAGACTTTATCTGCTCTTTCCACTATCCTACATATAACATCATAATCCAGGTTGCACCTGAAAGCAAACTTCTGGTCATGGTGCTTTTCCCGGTTACCAACTTTTAAATAAAGAAATAAATAAACTAAAGAATCCCCTGTTTATGGCATCATAATTATCCCCACAGCAACAGACTGTAATGTCATAAACAGAACTGTGATGTCATATGTAGGCAAACAGCCAGAACAGATAGGGTAGTGATCCTGTTTACATGCAGATGTCCTTAGTGATAAAAAAGAATGAGAAATACAGAAATAACAATAAAATATAAACTCACTTGTGCTAAACATTACATTTTCATAAAGTTGTCACAATGGTGTCAGGGGCTCTTTAAGAGACAAACAAAGAATGCAACGAGGGAGAGAATACCTGACAAAAGGCAAACAACAATGAAGGCTAGGGGATACAAGGTAAGAATAAAACTAAAAGAAATAGTCTACGGGAAAGGGAGAGCAAAAGGGAAAGGGATAGCGGGTGGCAGCATAGCCTGGAAAGCCATGTGTGCAACTGCAAGAAGTCTGAACAACAAGGTTGCAGACCTGGAGTAAAGTTACAAGGTAAAAGCTTAAGATCTACTTTTGGGGGGGAATCCATGAGCAGAATGTTACAAACCAAAATGGAGTTTACTCTTAAGCAATGTGTTACCTGCCAAATGTTCACTAAAGATAAACCGTTACCTAACTCTAAGTGTGACAACAGCTTGCTAATAGAAACACTGTATGTTGAAATTGAGTTCCTTACCAAACAGCTAAATGTAATGACTGAAATAAGTCTTCTAGAGGAATTTATAGATAATGCCACCAGTAAGAGCACCTTGTCACATTCAGAAGGTATACTGGACTAGACAAATACTGTGGATCAAGAATCTACCAATAATAGGGTGCCCTTAAAAGCAAATCCAGAACCTGTGGAGGAGGACTGGTGTAAGATCTAGGCAAGGAAGACAAGAAGGAGGTGAGGTCAAATTTATAGTGCCCCTGTTGAACTACACAAAAACTTTGGGATTTTAGATCAAGAGGATGGGGAACTAGCAAAGCTTCGGAAAACATACTGGATATAGATGGGAGTCACTTAGACCAAGCAATGAAAAGCAGATTAGTAACACAAAAACATGATAGGACTCAAAAGCAAAATCCCAGGTCAAGGGAACAGAAGAACTAGAAGTAGATATGGCCAAGCCTAATAGATGTGAGGAAGATAGTGCCATAGAAAGAAATACTATAGCATCAGACCTTGACCCAAGAGACATACTGATAATATGCATTATACAATGCTTGTAACTCTAATAACTCAGTGAAAAGTCACAGCATCGATTCCAGTAAGGGACTTGCAATGAATAACGTGATCTCAGGGCCAAGAGACTCCTTACTGCCACCTTTGGACCAGCCTGTCCCAAACCACTGGACAGTAATGAAGGAAGAGGAATTCATTTTAGTGCTTGTGATCTACCAATCATATCTTGCAGCTGACCTTTTCACTGCACCAATGCTCAACCAAATGATGAAGTTATTCACCTTTTTTATGTAAAGGCAGGCATCTCTAGGACTTCCCTGCTGAAACTCTTCCTAGCCATGGAGAAAGGAACACACATTGAGAGTGGCTGCTCTCACATTGTTCACATCCCTGTGAAGGCTTTTCGACTTGTGTTCTTTACCCCAAAAGGGATCATTACTGTAGATGGTGAATGGGTAGAATATGGCCCCATTCAGGGCTAAGTACACAGTAGGCTTGGCAGATTCATCTCTGGTTGTGCACACCATAAAATAATATAAAATATTTGCAAAGCTGAAACAGTACAGCCTTCTTGTAAGAACATTAATTTACCATCTGCCCTAGCAGATTTGTTATTCAAAAAATAATCTCAGGTTATAAGGCACTGCACCTTTATTATAGCAGTTCATACTGTGTTGGTTTTGAAATCTCAGTTTAAGGATTTCAGTGCGGTATACAAGACTGTGAAATAATCTAGTAATAGAACAGCTTGACAACAATTTGCAGTATTCAAAAGTAGAGCAGAAAGTGGGTTTGAGCAGTTGTCTTTAAGAACCAGAACAGTAAAAAATAAAAAAAAATAGTTGCAGACTTGTAGCAGAGAAAAAGTGTCTTATTGTGGGCCTGACACTTGTAAAAAATGTTTCCTTTTGATGATTAATAGCTTTTTCAGAAGGAAAGTGCAAGAACACACTCCAAAGTGTGCAGTTATGCTGTATTATATCGAGGTAACATCCTCCAAACCAGCCAGCTTGCATATCTTCAGGGCCACTAGCTGGCTTCAAAGCCACTGTAGATTTGTAAATGAGGTGGAAAAGGCCCTCCAGGTATTAGAGAAGAAAGCACTCCAGGTATGTTAATGAGCAACTGACTCAAGGTTCACCCAGTAAATGCTCTGCCAGTAGCTGATAGCTTGAACCATGATTCATCCTATGGACTGAAAAAAAAGATCACTTTCATTTTCCCACGTTCACTAAAAATACCACCAATAGCTTAATGTGGTTCAAAGTCAGTTGGCATTCATCTGTATCCCCCTCCCCCGGGTGGTGCCTGAAAATAGGCAGAATTTGTCTAGTGCACTTACCTGGTCAACAAAAGCTAAATAAATAAAAAGGAGATTCAATAACAAGGAGCACTGACACAATTGTGTGCAAGGGCAGGAAAGAACATGCAATAGTCAGCACATTACCTGGGGCTAAAATAAGTGATTTAAGAAAGCTATTAAGGGGCCTGATGGAAAACACCAAAAGTACTCTGGTAGTTATACATGCAGGGATAAATGACTTAGGAATAAGAAACCTAAAGGACATTTACTGCGATTATGAGGCTGTAGCCTCAGAGATAACAAACAGGGAAGGGGATACAGTATAATGATATCCGAGCTACTACCAGTTCAAAGAAGGCACTACAATAGGAACATGGAGATTTGCATGTTAAACAGCTGGTTAAAGGAATGGTGCCATCTTAAAGGATATGGCTTTATAGACAATTGGCAGATTCTTTTGTGATGAGAGACTCCTCGGTCCTGATGGGCACAGCCTACCAAATTGGGAACTAGAATTCTGTCCCATAGATTCAATGACCATATCAAACCTCATTTAAACTTCTAAATGGGGTGGGGGAGAGAAGCACTAGGGACCAACAAAAAAAACAGAATAATAATGATGCAGGCTGGAAGGCCATCCTTATTAACACCAGAAGTGTAGTAAATAAATTTGACGGACTACAGTACATCATGTCATCCCAGAACATAAAAATATGTGCCATTATGGAGACATGGTGGAATAGAAAACACAATTGGGAACAGTCTATCAAAGGATACAATCTATTCAAAAAATAAAGAGAGTATAGAAAAAGGGGGGGAGGGGGTGTAGCCATCTATGTCTCTGAAGAGATCCAGGCTGAAGAACTTACCATAGACATGGATAATGTCAAACAACTCCTTACTGCCATTAAACCCCCCAAAATCCTACTAGGGGTAACGTACAGATCACCATCCATAGAAACATATGCAGCTATAGCCCTACAAAACTATATACTGAATCTAAGCCCCGCAGATAGGCTAATATTGTTGTCGGATTGTAACCTGCCAGGGGTAAGAAGGGACATCCTCAGTAGCACGTGTAAGAGTGAAATTACTTATTTGGACATATTCAACCAGATAGGTCTTGAACAATTAGTAACACAACATACAGGAGGAGTAAAAAAACCCTAGAACTGCTGTTAACAAATATGGGGGACTCCATCCAAGATCGCCATATCACTGTGCCTCTGGGTGATAGTGACCATAGTATGGTTTCATTAACACTGAAGGAAACAAACATGGAGTGTTCAGGTGTGGCCATTACACTGGATTTCAGCAAAGCTGACTTTGTCTCTATCAGGCATGAATTAAGTATGTGGGACTGGAACCAGCATCTTAGGGATAAAAATCTTCCAGAAATGTGGGAGACTATCTGTTCTAAACCAAACAAATGTATCATAGGTATCATAGGTGAGTACAAGCTCATAGACTTTCATCCTTATTGCTTGCCTTTTATCAATGGAAGAATACTTTGTTGGAACTATCAAAGAATGTCCAGTCTTTTTTTGAAAGTATCCATGAACTGACTTGTGACTGTTTCTACCGGAAGTCTGTCCACAGTGGAACCATTCTCTGGCTAAACCTATGTTTCCGCTTAAGCAGATATCCATTTATTCAAAGTTAGTTACAATGGATGCCCTCGGCTCATATCTACAGTTTTTTAAGGATATACCCAGTTCTTCCCATAGTGTTTTGTCCTGCATTGCCCTGTATAAGATGCACATACCCCCCGTTCATCTATATTGTAGGGTAAAGAGATCAAGTCTGTCTAGTCTGTCTTCATATGACATATTGTTTAGCCCCATAACAGATTTTGTAGCTCTTCTCTGAATGTTTTCCAGTTTAAGTATGTCCCCTTTCTTATAGGGTGCCCAAATCTGTGCACAGTACTCCAGATCTGGCCTCACCAGGACTCTGTACAGTGGCATTAGAACCCTGCTGTCCCTGCTACTGATGTGTAAGAGTATACAGTTAAGGGTTTGGTTTGCTTTTTTAGTATTTGGTCGCAATGTGCGCCAAACTGTAGATCTTCACTTATTATAACTCCCACGTCCCTTTCTTCAGTTGTTTTCTTAAGTTTCTTATTTCCCATTTGATAGCTATTTTTTTAATTTCTCCTCCCATATGCATTACTGTACATGTACTCATATTGAGCTCAAGTTTGTTCCTGACTGTCCACCTGTAAATGTTGTCCAATGTATCTTGTACTATAACCCTATCATCTACCATGTTAATGATACCTCCTACCCTACAGTCATCTGAAAATTTTGTTAGGCAAATGTTCTGATGGTCTATTTTCAAAGATGTTATATACATATTGAACAGGCAGGGTCCCAACACGGAGCCCTGGGGGACATCGCTCGTTACCTCAGCCCACTCAGATAGTTCTCCATTTACTGTTACTCTTTGTCTTCTCTTACACAACCATGCCCCATCCAGTTGATTATATTTATGTCTAATTTCAACTCCCTTAATGTATTTAATAATTCTGTATGTGGTAGCTTGTTATATGCTTTGGAAAAGTCAAGGTAAACCACATCAACTGAACTCCCATCATCCACTGCCTTGTTTACTTCCTCATAAAATACCAGCAGATTTGTTTGACGTGATCTAGATTTTTTAAAACCATGCTGTACAGGATCTTCTAAATTAAACTGCTCCAGGTGACTAAGGATTTGCTCTATCAGTGTTCCCTCCAACATTTTGCCCATTACAGATGTTAGGCTCACTGGCCTAAAATTTTCTGGCTTGGTTTTAGACCCCTTTTTAAGATGGGCACTACTGTGGCTTCCTTCCAGCCCTGTGCCACCTCCCCTCTGTCCAAAGAGGCCTGAAAGATGTAGGTGACTGGTGGGGCTATGAATTCAGAGAGCTCATGTAGTACCCTCTGATGAATCTCATCTGGCCCAGGTGATTTTTTTATATTAAGTTTTCTTAGTCTATCCAGTACATCCTCTACCTTTAAGTGCATGCGCCCTGGTAATGATGTATTATCCCCTCCTTTATAATCCATATTAGATTTATTAAATACAAAGCAGAAATACTCATTTTGAATATTAGCCATTTCTCTCTTGTTTGTTGGATTACTGTCCTTGTTTTTAAATAGATCTGTATTATTTGTGCTCTTTTTCTTATTAGTTATATAAGTGTAAAATGTTTTGCAGTTATCTTTAACTTGTGATGCTAGTTTGATCTCATATTCTGATTTTGCCCTTTTTATTTCTCTTTTCACCTCTTTAACCATGTCTCTGTATTTCTTTATCATTACTAAATCAGGGCTATGTTTGAATTTTGTATATATTTGTTTTTTTTTTCTGTTATTAGTCTTTTCAACAGAGGGTTTAATCACCCTGGAACTCTTTTCCTATTACTATATTTCATTTTTCTGGGTATATGATTTTGTATTTTCCTCCTTATTTTGTCTGTCATGGTCTCACACATTTCATTTACAGATTTCTTGTCTAGGTCCTTTTTCCAATCCCATCTGTCCATACTTGCTTTCATGGAAGTAAAATCCACCCTCTTTAAGTTTAATTCATTACTAGTGCCAATCTTTGTTTCATTTTGCACTTCCTGAATTTTTAAAAAAATACTGTTTGGTGGTCATTGTTTCCAAGTGGGCTATCTACTACTACCTCCTTTAATGTGTTGCCCATATTAGTTAATATAATATCTAGTATGTTGCTTGCTCTAGTTTTTTCTTTAACTAGCTGCTCCAGTCCTACCAGATCTAATACTTCCAACAATAACTTCTCAGTTCTTGTGCTTCCTTTTAATTTGTCCCAGTTGATTCTGGGTAGATTTAAATCTCCCATAAGTATTACCCTATCAGTTGGCTCTAAATTTGCAATCTGGTTACGTATTAATGCATCAATTTCTATGACTGTGGGGGGTCTATACAGTAATCCTAATTTGATTTTTGCTGAAGCCCGAGGTAATAATTTCAACCACAGCATTTCTAAATTATCTACATCTGTTTGGATTTCCTCACATTTAATTGCGTTATTTGTATAAATAGCTATACTACTTCCTAGCCTATATTCTGTAGACTTATCAAATAGGCTGTACCCTACAATATTTTTATGCCACTTATCATCCTTTTCCCACCATGTTTCAGTTATTAGTGCAATCTGGATGTCATGAGTGGGTAACAGTTGTTGAAACTCCTCAAATTTAATGGTCATACTCCTAGTGTTTATCATAATGTCTCTCCAACCATCATGATGGCCACTAAGTGTTTCCTGGGACTTTATACCCATTTCAGTTTCCTGCCCCCCCTTTGCCAGTTTAAATGAAATGTACAGTAATTACATTATTTATTTTGTTGCCAAACATTCGGCCCAAGCTTTATTTAAATGCAGTCCATCATATTTATAAACCATTTTTTTCCTGAAGGTGGTAGAGTTATCCATAAACCCAGTGTTAATTAATTTACAATAGGAATGCAGCCACATGTTCATTCTATCTATGGCTGCTTGCTTATGTCCATATCTCCCATACACTGGGAGGATACCAAAGATAATTATATCCCCCTCCTTTTCTCTTACCCTTCTAACAATGGTACAATACTCATCTTGAATATATTTATCTTCTCGCCTCCCCAGATAATTTATTCTGACATGTAATGTGTAATAGATCATATTCTATTACGGTCCAAATATAGAAAAGGGGGTAGCTCACCTTATTGGCTAAATAAAAGGGTTAAAAAACTGATCAATTAAAACCAAAAACCATACATGGGTTCAAAATCCAAAAAAATGAGGCAGGATGGATTAGATATAGAAACTTAAAAAGAAGATTTAAAAAGAGATGCAAAGGCTGATTATGAACTGAAACTAGCAAATAGCACCAAGGATAATTTTTAAAGCCTTCTATGCTTATATAAACACTAAGAGGGGACAAGGAGATGCAATGGGGCCACTAGTAGACCAAGATGGTTCAGTAACTTCTACAAACAAGGATATGGCCAACATCCAAAATAAATATTTTGCAACTGTTTTTAACACTAAAAATAGTCAAGATGGTAGTAAAAGACTATTTAACATCACAAGCAGCCCAATCCAAATTGATGTGGTCAGTGTTAGAGACAGATTAAAGCAGCTAGACCCAAATAAATCTCCAGACCCTGAAGGTTTCCATCCGAGAATATTAAAAGAATTAGCCAATAAGCTAGCTCCCCTTATTGATTGCATTTTTCAGTATTCACCAGACAAGGGAGAAGTGGTGGACCCCTGGAGGGTAGCTACAGTGATTCTGTTGTTTAAGAAAGGTAATAAGAAAGATCCAGCAAACTACCATCCAGTAAGCTTAACATCAACCCTATGTAAAATACTGGAAGGGCTAATCAAGGATTATATTATAGAGTACATACAAAATAATAATCTGGGAGATAATTCTCAACATGGCTTCAAAAAAAGGCAGATCATGCCAAACCAACATGTTGGAGTTTTACAATAGGGCTGGCAGGTGCTTGGATGAGGGTAGGTCAGTGGATGTGGTTTCCAGGACTTCACCAAGGCTTTTGACAAGCTTCCACACCATGAGTTAGGGCAGGTCCTCACAAAAATGGGAATTCATGAAAACATCACATCATGGATAAACTCCTGGCTGTGGGACAGAAAGCAATGAGTTAGTGTCAGGGGCCTAATCTCAGACTGGTGTGATATAACAAGTGGGGTCCCACAGGGTTCAGGCCTGGACCATGTCTCTTTAACATCTATGTGACATCCCTGCAGTATGTACATCAGAGTTTCTGGATGACAAAATCTGCTGACGATTGCAGACTGAGGGCAGAGGTTAGTAGCCCTGGGGATCACATCATTATCCAGGAGGCCCTAAACCATATTTGTGCCTGGTGCAACAAATATCAACTGCACTTAAAACCAGATAAATGCACAGTTATGCATTTGGGAAAAAATATCCTAATAACATATATTACCTAGGCTCTTAGAATTGTAGCCGAAGAAAGAAACCTGGGTATTACTATATCCAATGACCTACAATTCAAGACTCATTGTAGGAATGTGTGCCAAAAAGCTAATGGTGTACTAAATTGCATCATAAAACATGCTGCTAGCAGGAGGAGGAATGTATTTGTCCCCTTGTATAGTTCCCTGGTGAGACTGATACTGGAGTATGGTGCACAAGTGTGGATCCATACAAAAAAATTGAAACCATTATGTTGGAGAGGGTTCAAAAGAGGGCAACACATACTATAACGGGACAAAAAGGGCACAATTATGATACCAGATTGATGGATCTAGACATCTTTCACTGGAGTATACAAGAACTAGAGTAGATGTGTTTACTATTTAAAGCCCTGATGGATTGTAATTTATGGGAAATATGGGCCTAAACTTTAGAGAACAAACCTATAACACCAGGGCCCACCCACACCAACTAAAAGGGGAAAACTGTAAAACCTGGAAATGCAGAAATGGTTCAGCCAGACAGTAATACCAAAATGGAACGCTCTACCCATTGAAACTGTGGGCAGCCCTTCTATTGACAGTTTTAAGTTAAAATTGAATACATTGCATAAAAGGGGTGGTTTTCTTTATCAATTTATATGCGAGCACTTTGGATGAAAGTCTGTTCAGCTCTGACCAACCTATGTAACCATGGCAAAAGCAGACCTGGACCTTGTAGCCATCACAGAGACATGGTACAATTCAAACCAGGAATGTGAAGTAGACATTTCAGGATATACAGTATGCTGTTCAGAAGGGACAGAGTAGGTAGAAAAGGGGGAGGAGTGGCTCTATATGTAAGGGATTACATAAAAGCCACAGAAAGACAGGGGGAGCAGGGAGGTGAGAAGATTCCGTGAGTCACTCTGGAAAGAAGGAAATGGTCTGCTATTAGAACAGGAGTGATCTAAAGACCTCCAACACAAGGGGAAGAGGTTGGTAAGAAAATGGTGGAAGCAATCTGGAAGATGGCTTGCAAGGTGGGAGATGTCAATCTACTGGATGTGGGTTGGAGTCTCCCTGCTGCAGCAACAACCAGGAGTAGGTATATCCTGGACTCCATGCAAGACTAGTTCCTCAGGCAATTAGTGTTGGAACCCACTGGTATGCCACCCTAACAGTGATATTTCTATGGCGACATGCGTTGATATCAACAGCAGCACCATGCCGCCTTAGAAGAGCCGCTGGAAGGGGGCAGCCACTTTCTCCAGCCTGCACCCTCCCATACTAACTCTGACCTAGAGTTAGAATCCATTAGTTTGGGTGCAGGGCAAAGCCCCATGTGGGTGGTTTGGGGGGAGAAGCCCCAATGTAAAAAACACATCCAAACTGTGCAGCTCCACACCGACTGCAACTGGCGGCCAACATGGAGCCCAATGCTGTAATGCCGGTTGCAATCTTTTTTGTCACGGCGGCATGGTAGACCCGAACCCACTCATGAGGGGGCATTGCTGGACTTAGTACTATCAAATGATGACAGTATGACTGATGTCAGAGTGGGGGACCACCTGGGACACAGTGACCACCGTACAGTGTGGTTTGAGGTAAGGGCTGGGACAGAATCAAATCACACAAAGGTGAAGGTGCAGGACTTCAGGAAAGCAGATTTTAAGAAAATGGGAAAATGCCTGAGGGAAGTCCTGACAGGGATAGGAAAACTGGGTGAAGTTGAGGAAAGGTGGACAAAAATGAAAGAGGGAATTAGGCAAGCTGTAAACCTCTGTGTAAGGAAGGTGACCAAGGGCAAGAGAAAATGGAGACCACTATCATTCTCTAGGGAAGTAGCAGAAAAGGTAAGAGCAAAATAAAAGGGGACATTTAGAAAGTACAAAAACACGGAAGGAGGGGATAGGGAGGCTTATCTAGAGAAACAAAGGAAGGCAGAGAAGACAGAAGTGGAAAGGCACAGACAGAGGAAAGGATAGTCAAGTCAATGACAAAGGGAGAAAACACATTTTTAGATCCATAAGTTAAAAAAGAAGGCCAAGATGGAGGGATAGTAAGGCTGAAAGGGGAAGGAGGGTGCAGTGTGGAAGAGGACCACCAAAAAGCAGATTTATTAAGCAACTATTTCTGTTCAGTATTTACAGAGGAGGGGGAAGAAAATGGGTGATGGGTAAAGGGCAAGGGTTTAAATGGAAGGGAAATGGACACAAAACCAATAGTAGAAGAAATAGGGCTTTGAAAACTATCAAAGATAAAAGTAGACAAAGCAATGGGGCCAGACAGGATGCACCCCAGGATCCTGAGGGAGCTGAAGGAGTAGCTAGTTGCAACTTTGACATCCCTTTTCAACATGTCAATAAACACAAGGATGGTACCGGGGGACTGAAGGAGGGCAAATGTAGTCCCACTCCAGAAAAGTGAAAATAGGGAGGAGGAGGCAGGAAATTGCAGGCCAGTCACCCTGATGTTAATGGTAGGCAAGATAATGGAAACACTGTAAAAGGAAAGAATTGGAGATTACCTTGTTGCCAATAACCTACAGGATCAGAGGCAGCATGGGATCAAAGGAGGAGGTCCTGCCAGACAAACCTGATCAAGTTCTTTGATTGGGTGACCAGGGAAATGGATCAAGGGGGAGTGGTGGACGTGTCCTACCTGGATTTCAGCAAGGCCTTCAATGTCGTTCTACAAAGAAGGCTGTTAAACAAGCTGGGAAGTCTAGGAGTATGTCCTAAGGTAGTAAAATGGGTGGAAAATTGGCTGAGCAATAGGAGTCAGAGGGTAGGGGTAAACGCCAATCACTCCAGAGTAGACTAAGTGACCAGCGGAGTACCACAGGGATCAGTACTAGGGCCAGTCCTCTTCAATGTCTTCATCAGTGACATTGTAGAAGGGCTGGAAGGGAAAGTATGCCTGTTCACAGATGACACAAAACTCTGCAACAGAGCAGACACACCAGGAGGAGTGGAAAACATGAGAAGTGATCTAGAAAAGTTGGAAGAATGGTCAAGGGCTTGGCAGCTGGGTTTTAATGCAAAGAAGTGCAAAATAATGAACTTGGGCATAACAACTCAGGGGCAACATACCAATTGGGAGGAGAGGTATTAACAGTTACAAAACAGGAAAGGGACATGGGGGTTATTGTTTCTGATGACCCGAAGGTAGCGAAGCAGTGTGACAAAGCAGTGGGGAAGGCTGGAAGGATGCTGGGTTGCATAGGAAGGAGAATCACCAGCAGAAGGAAGGAAGGAAGGAAGGAAGGAAGTAATAATAGCCCTATATAGATCACTGGTTAGGCTGCACCTTGAGTACTGTGTACAGTTCTGGAGGCCACACCTCCATAAAGGTATAGAGAGAGGGTGGAGGTAGTACAAAGGATGGCATGCAAAATTATGCATGGCCTGCATTCAAAGCCCTACTGGGTAAGGCTCAATGAACTCAACATGTACTCCCTGGAGGAAAGGAGGGAAAAGGGGGATATGATAGACACATTCAAATACCTCACAGGCAAAAACAAGGTATAGGAGGGAAGCATTTTCCACAGAAAAATATGTTCAAGGAGAAGGGGTCATGCTATGAAGTTAGAATTGGGGAGGCTCTGATGAAATGTGAGGAAGTACTTCTTCACCAAGAGAGTGGTGGACACATGGCACAGCTTACCAGCAGAGGTGATGGGGTTGGAAATGGTCACAGGGTTCAAGAATGCATGGGATAGATACAGAGGGATCTTAGCGGTGGGTGAGGGACTGGGGACTGAGTAGGGTCTGCGGTGGCACTATAGGTAGGGAAAATAGGGCGACTAGGTGGGCCATCAGGTCTTTAACTGCCAACAGATTCTATGTTTCTTTGTTTCTATGTTACTCTGCCCAACCAGTATTTTGTACCTGGATTCTTCATTGCCAAGTGTATAACTTTACACTGTTTTGTGTTCAACTCCAAATGCCAAATGCCAGACCACTTTTCTAGCCTAGTCAGGTCCTCTCTGATTTCTTGTCTTCCCTCCTCTGTGTCCACCTTCCTACAGAGCTTGGTGTCATCTGTGAACAGGCAGATTTTACCCTTAATCACATCCATGATGTCACTTATGAAACTATTAAACAGCACCTGACTGAGCATCTTGCCCTGTGGGATCCCACTGGTCAGAGGCATCACTTCTGAGAATTCACCCCCTACAACCACCATTTGGCTTCTATCTTGCTACCAGCTTCTGACTCTTCCCATGATCTTAGCCCTACCCCGAGGTCAACCCACTTCCTGACATGTCTCCTATGAGGCACTGGGTTGAAGGCTTTGCTGAAGTCCAGATGAAGGACATCAACTGCCTGGCCCTTGTTCACTGTCCTAGTAATGCAATGGAAGAAGTCAATTACCATAGGTTAGTTTGATAGCACCTCCCAGACACAAACTCATGTCACCGCTCATCCTGGAGTCCATTTTTCTCCAGAAAGCTAAAGCTGATCAATCTCTCTTTCAGGATGGTCACCATCAGCTTAGCCACGATTGAGGTCAGGCTAACTGGTCTGTAGTTCCCTTGCCACTTTTATTCAGAGGTACCACCTGCACCATTCTCCAGTCCTGGGATGCATTTCCAGAAATCATACAGGTGTTAAACAGATCTGCCAGGGTTCCACCAGAACCTCCACAAGTTCTCTAATGACCCTCGGGTACTATGTTGGGTAAGTTACTTTAAAGCAGTAATCAGTTACTAGTTACTAATTACTCTGAAATAATTTCAGTCACAGTTATTTATTACTTTGGTATAAAAAGTAATTAGCACCTGCAACTGTAACTGTAACACCTATCACTTTACATATTACTTTATCTTACTTTTGATCAATTAGTCATGTACACTTAGTAAACATAAAGTACCTACAGTTTGTGCTCAGGAAACTCCCCAAAAAAGCTTAAAAAAGAAAATAAAATGTAAAGACATAAATGTTATGTCAGTGCTAGTCAGTGGCAGCTCCAAAGATTTGAAATGCTGGGATGGACACAGAGATGGTCCAGAAATCCTGATATGGGTCTTAGAGGACCCATCCCCAGCCAGCTCAGGTAGCAGCAGCCTCAGCTTTTGGCCCCAGGTAAACCAAGTTTCTTTCAAAATCTATCCATTGTTTTCCTTTTTCCCTCCTCTGCCCCTGAGTCTTTGCAAAACCCCCATTCCACATAGCTTGGTAGTTGTCTAAGAATTCTCTTTTTTTCTAAATAAAATGTGCCTGCACACAGACTCACTCGCTCCTATGACTAAAAACTCCATATAGTTCATTTGACCCAAGTTCCTGACCCTTTGCCTCTCAGCACATACACAGTTGTTAATGCATACCAGTAGCGAGTGTACACGCTGTGCAATTCTCTCCCCAGCAGGCCTGCTCACCTGCAGTAAAGCAGGCAGCTGCCAGCACCTTCATCTGGCATGCCCTGTCTTACTGGCCCACAACAACAGCACGCTCAGCAGCAGTGGAGTTATATTTAGTAAGTTGTCTTTCATATCTTACCTTGTCCTTCCTGAGCCTGGTACCTCTCTCTGTGTCTCCATCAAACTGCACTCACTGCCTGGTCAGTCAGGTTCCCTTGTGAAAAACAAACTGAGTTCTGTGTTCAGAGCTGGGCAGGTGTGAGTTAAGGGCTGCCAGCCCAATCAACATAGAAAAACCAAACAACTCGCACTCCAGAGCCAGGGGAGTGATACCCCAGTGAAGGAGGCAATAAGTGCCACAAGTCAGGTTGCAATTAAATGAATTTCTTTTTATTTTCTTCAATCCAAATCAGTCAGGACACAAACAAGTGTTCTGCTAGATAGGTGCCCCGGTGTTTGACCAATTAAGGCTTCATCAGGGGGTCATGAAGGATGAAGCCTTAATTGGCGAAGCGCCGGGGCACCTATCTAGAGGAACACTTGTCTGTGTCCTGAGTGGTTTGGATTGAAGAAAATAAAAAGAAATTCATTTCATTGAAACTGGACTTGTGGCATTTATTGCCTCCTTCACTGGGGTATCACTCCCCTGGCTTTGGAGTGCAAGTTGTTTGGTTTTTCTCAGTCAGGTACCCTTCAATGGCCTTTCTCTCTCCCTCCTTCAGCTGACCTGGCTAGTTAGCTGGATTTCAGTGCATGAATGCAGTGACAGCTGAGTGACCTGAGGGACCCCGGGAAAGGATGCTAACAGTCGAATCTCCAACCTCCAATCTCCAAGACTGCAGTGGTGCAACCTAGTCACCAGCCCTGATCCCAACACAGTGCAGCAATGGAGAGACATATGCACACTGACCTGGGTCCATTGCAGGTCACATTCAAGCTTGGCCATCTCTTTGTATGTCTGTGGCCTACAACACATGCAGCCTTTTCCTTAGCCAGGGCTTGGCTGCCTGACACTGGCCTGGGGGGGACTGGAGTCAGGGACAATGATGGTGGGCACAACCACTCTGTCTGGGCTTGGGCTGGGCTGGAGAGGAAGGGTCAGAGACAGGGACAGATGGATCAGATTTGGGAGGTACTTGGTCCACGGAGAATTGGTGAGACAGATGGTAGGGGGCCTGAGCTGTCTTTGGTTCCTACAGTAGCACAGGGCTCACTCATTCTGTAAGTCCAGTCTGCTCTGTCGGCCAGTAGCTCATCTTGATTCAGGCTAGAAAATTCATACAGGAAGGTGGACATGGTCGAGTGGAGAGCCCAGGAATGCATGAAGGGCTGCCAGGATGGCATTGGCAATGAGCAGGCTGGGTGAGACACAGAGAAAGCAACTGGGGTAGGCTAAGACTGGCATTAACAAAAAAAAGAACAAACAATGGGAAGTGGAGGGAGAATAAACAATCATGCCTGGGGCCGATGAGTACTGTACATGGTGTGCACATCCCTCACAACTTACTGCACTGTGCACTCAACCCAACTCCCTTCCTTCTGAGTCACTTTTTCAAGCAGTAGGGGGACAAAAAACTTGTTTTTTTTATTATTGTTGAAGGGATGGCTGTTGGCTTTCTTCTTGGAGCTGCTAACTCAGACTATTTTATACCAGGGCTGGATTTATTTGTCATGGGTCCTATGCACAGCAGTAATCATATGCTCTTGGTCATGCAAACATGCAGCCCCCCCCATACACACATCTGAAATCCTCTGTCCAGCATTAGAACTATAGAGCAATCACTTAGTTTTACACACACACCTGAAATCTTTCATCCAGCACAAGAACCATAGAGCAATCACTTAGTTTTACTGACAACAGATAACACCAGTTCTACACTCTTGCCTACTTACATGTAACTGTTTTGAAACTCTGCAATGAAAACAATGGAATACATCAGGAGTAGCCAGGTAATATATAACATTTATATGTACAGTAGTTATCACATGACAATGGGCAATCATTACTACTGGAATTTGTACATTAAAAATTGTGCTTACCCACTGGACACAAAAATCCGAAACATTATATAATTTAAAATATTACAATCACTGTTGCATTAGACCATAGCACAGCAACATGTGCACAGAAGTGGATGGCAGGGGTTCATTTTAAAAAGAACATTACATTATACTTTATGCTCAAACCATGTGTGTACCATGCAGTACATCAACTGTACAGCAGTACTCAAAAAGTGGTCAATCAGGTCCAGAAAATCACTTTGTTTACACAGATGTCAGATCTCACCCAGACCTGTTGTCAGCACAAAACTGAGTTCTGAAAACTACCTGAAACAAAAAAGCATTGTGCTGAATCAACCTATAAACATGGAGTCCAGGGAGCTTAGAAACTGCTGTAACAAGGTCACATGAGCACCTGGGAATAATGGCAGCTTGGTCTCTTAGCTCCGGGCTGCTTCCTTTGCATCATGTTCCATCTTCTACTTTTAACTTCTATAGAGGGGCATCTGAGTCTCACACAAATTGGGAACCTTATGAAGCATGCAAACTGTTGAGGTTCTGACAGCCAACCAGATCGCAGCATAGCAGTGAAAACAGTCCATTGATAACTCACCACCCTGCAACTAGTTACCAGAGTTGAAGATGGTGGCTACAAGGGACCGTGATACTAAAGCTCCTGACCCGGTGAGACAAGCCCTTCTCATTGAACAGATTGCAGCCTCTGTTGAAACTACAGTATTCGGAAGACAGTAATGAACATTCAAGCCAGTTTAACCACCCTAGCTGCCCATGTGGATAAAACAGAGGCTTCTATAGCTGAAGTGATGGATTGCAATATGGTGCATGACCGCCGAATTCAGGCCGCAAAGACCCAAATAGCCTCACTGATGGTGAAGCTGGAAGACCTGGAGAGTAGAGGCAGAAGAAAGAACCTCTAGATTAAAGGTCTCCCTGAGGGCTTAGAGAGCAGATAGCCAGTCCAGTATCTTCTAAACAACTTGACCAAATGGCTCCATCTCTCTCCCAATGAATATGATTATGACTATGACTATGGTGTTCCCCAAGGGTCAATATTGGGACCCCTTGTTTTCAGCATCTTCCTGAACAGTCTCCCTTCTGCCTGTGATGAAAACATTATCCTGTATGCTGACGACGCAGCGATTTTCTCTAAGAATTCTGACCCCTGCCTCTTGGAGAAACAACTACAGAAAAGTTTCACGCAAGTTGAGGCCTGGTTCATCTCACAGAAACTAGTGCTAAATTACAAAAAGACTAAGACTATGCTATTCTACAGCACATATAACAAACATAAACACCAACAGTTGGCTATCAAAAACAGCTCGGGTGTGACCCTGGACCAGACGCAGACTTTCAAATACCTTGGTGTAACCCTGGACCCTAATCTGTCCTTCTCCAGCCATATTAATTCAGTTGCAAAATCTCTAAATATCCGTATAGGCCTTCTCTATAAACATAGACACTGCCTGACACCTGATGCCCTTAAACTAGCAAAACACAGCTCCATTGTCTCCATCATTGATTATGGACTTGTTATCTATGAAGCAGCCACAGCTACAGCACTATGGTGAATCATTACAGTGCTGAATAAGGCCTGCAGATTCCTTACTGGTGCTGCCAACCGCAAGCATACCCGCGACCTCTACGAACAGTCAAACTGGCTGCAACTTCAGGGAAGGATTACTTTCCAAACCTGCCTACAAGCAAAAAAGTAATTGATGTGACTCATGCCCCCTGGGGTTCAGTCTCTCTTAAGCCCAGCTAACTGCTCACATTATACAAGAAACTTAGACAACTATTCTCTATCTGTTCCCCACTGTCGCACTGCCCAGTTCCAGAGATCTTTTGCAGGTAGAGCCCCTATGATGTTTAACTCCCTGGGCAATGAACTAACCAACTTAGGCACCCTCTGCTCGTTCAAACACAAGCTACGTCTAACACTTGAGTCCAGAGCCACCTGTGACTGTTTCTCCTAACCTCCCTGGCAGTCACTCCTGTTCTTCGCATCTCTCTACTATCCCCACCTCTGCCTGTCACCACCCTCCCCCTCCCACCCAACACCTCTACCTCTCTCCATAGCCCTGGTCCACCACCTTCCTCTCTTTCAACTTTCTCATTCAACTCCCTTCCCCTCTCCCTTTTCTAATCTGCTCGCCCCACCCTCTGTTGCACAAGTTCCCCGATCCTTGACTCCCACCCACCTCTCCTTCTACCTCTCTCCCAGTTACCCCTCCACACCCACTCTCTTTTCCCACTTTCCTACTCTACCTGGCACAACTGGCAGCAACTCAGTTTTTCCACTCCACCTTTCCCTTTGAAAATGCCCTTCTGGCAGCTTTAATTAATGTAAATTTTGTTTGCTGTGACTCATCATTCTTAAATGTATGCTTGGTTGTGTTGTTCTAACTGTTAATTATATTACCTGTAGCTTTTAGACCATGTATACCCTGTACTGAAATTTGTATTCCAACTGCTTGCCTGCTAATCTCACATAGAAACATAGAAACATAGAAACATAGAATTTGTCGGCAGATAAGGACCGCTTGGCCCACCTAGTCTGCCCATTTCCCTACCTGATGGATAAGCTGCAGATTCTAGTTAATCAACAGCTTACTTCCTCCTACATTCCATTAGAATTGCCTTAGAAACATAGAAACATAGACTTTGACAGCAGATAAGGACCACTTGGCCCACCCAGTCTGCCCATTTCCCTACCTATTGGATAAGCTGCAGATTCTAGTTAACCAACAGCCTACTTTCTGCAACCCCCCACTATAATTGCCTTATGTCTGTCCCATGCATGTTTGAATTCCCCACTGTTTGGAACCCCTGACCTCTCCAGGAAGGTGGTTCCATCGTCCACTCACTCTCCGTGAAAAAGAATTTCCTCACATTACCCCTGAGCACGTCTCCCTCTAACTTTAAATTGTCCCCCTTGTTCTTACACATCTCTTTTCTGAAAGATGCTACCCTCCTGGACTTGTTGATTCCCTTGAGGTACTTAAAAGTTTCTATCATGTCCCCTGTCCCTCCTTTCATCAAGGGTATACATATTAAGCTTGCTCAGTCTCTCTTCATATGGTTTCTGATGTAGACCCTGCACCATTTTAGTTGCCCTCCTCTGGACTGCTTCCATCCTGTCTATGTCCTTGCGTAGATGGGGTCTCCAAAACTGCACGCAGTACTCCAGATGGGGTCTCACCAACTGTCTGTATAGAGAGATAACCACTTCCCTTTTTCTACTTGTGATGCCGCTCCCTATGCATCCCAGTATCCCCCTGGCTCTCCTTACTGACTTCTCACATTGCTTACCCACCTTTAGGTCATCTGATATGACTACACCAATATCCCTTTCCATTATTGTTGTCGTTAGTACCTCCCCTGCTATTGTGTACTCTTCTCCTGGATTTTTATTTTCCAGGTGCGTTACTTTGCACTTATTTGCATTGAATCTAAGTTGCCATATGTCTGACCATTCCTCCAACCTTGCCAAGTCCCTTCTCATCCTTTCTACCCCCCACTTGTGTATCAACTCTGTTACAGATCTTTGTGTCATCTGCAAAGAGGCATACCTTTCCTTCCAGACCCTCTGCAATGTCACCTATAAAGACGTTAAAGAGGACTCGACCCAGTACTGAGCCCTGAGGTACACCACTAGTAACCTCCCTTTCTTCATAATGTGTTCCATTAACTATTACCTTCTGCTTCCTGTTGTGCAGCCAGTTTGCTACCCAGGCTACCACCCTGGGACCCACTCCCAGGCTGGCTAACTTGATTATTAATCTTTTGTGCGGGACTGTGTCAAATGCCTTGCTAAAGTCTAAGTAGGCCATATCCACAGCCCCTCTCTGGTCTATTACTTTGGTCACCCAGTCAAAGAACTCGATTACATTCGTCTGACAAGACCTTCCTGCTGTGAATCCATGCTGCTTTGGGTCCTGTGCCCCGCTGGCCTCTAGGTACTGAACAATTCTTTCTTTCAGAAGTGATTCCATCATTTTCCCCACCACTGAGGTTCAAACTAACAGGTCTGCAGTTTCCTGCTTCTGCCTTGCTCCCACTTTTGTGAAGGGGAATCACATCTGTCCTCCTCCAGTCCTCAGGTACCACCCCATCTTCCCATGATTTGTTAAAAAGTGTGGTTAGTGGTGTCACTAGGTCCTCCCTTAGCTCTTTTAGGATTCTTGGGTGAAACCCATCAGGCCCCATTGCTTAGTCCACCTTGAGTTTTAGGAGTTCTTTCAGGACTCTTTCTTCTGTAAATGGACTGGCGTCAACCCCACACCCAGAGTGCTTCTACTGTTTGGTTTAGGTAACTCCTCCTCTTCTTCTTTTGTGAATACTGAGCAAAAGTATTCACTCAGTATCTCTGCCTTTTCACTGTCTCCCTCTGCCCACCTCCCCTCTCCTTTATTAATCTTCACTATCCCTCCCTTAACCTTTCTATGCTCCCTAATGTACATATAAAAGGTTTTATCCCCCTTCTTAACTGAGTTGGCCATCTTTTCCTTGGTTTGGCCTTTGCTTTTCTGACTGCCTTCCCACTACTTTCTGCTTTAATTGATACAGTTCCCTGTCATGCTCCTTCTGTGATTCCTTATACTTTTTGAATGCAGCCTTTTTCTCCTTAACCTTCCCTGACACCTCTTTTGAGAACCATAGTGTTTTTATTCCGCTTTGTTTTCTTTATTTGTTTCACACAAAGGCTTGTTGCCTCCATGATGGCAGTTTTGATTTTTCTCCATTGTTCTTCCACCCTTCCTTTCTGGCCATTTGCTAATGCATTCCTCAGGTATTCACCCATTATGCCAAAGTCAGCCCTTCTAAAGTCCAGTATCCTTGTCTTTGTATGGCTTGTCTCCATGGTTGTGTTTATTGTGAAGCACACTGTGCAGTGGTCACTTGTTCCCAGATGTCTACTGACTTCTAAATTTGTGATCCTCTCTCCATTTGAGAGTAC
Organism: Neoceratodus forsteri; assembly: GCA_016271365.2. Lineage (NCBI taxonomy): Eukaryota > Metazoa > Chordata > Ceratodontiformes > Ceratodontidae > Neoceratodus > Neoceratodus forsteri. The sequence continues at coordinate 52,149,030 of CM028137.1, forward strand.
CAGATCTAATATTGCTCCTTCCTGACTGGGTTCCACCACTAGCTGTCTAAGGCATGCCCCCTGTAGGGCATCGAGAATGACCTTGCTCTTGGATGTGGCTGCAGTACATGTCACCCAGTTAACATCTGGCATATTCAGGTCCCCCCATCAACAGTATCTCCTTTTTCAGCCATTTTGAGAATGCCCTCTATCATTTTCTTGTCCATTTCCTCCCCTTGAGACGGGGGGTCTGTATACAACCCATTACGGATTGTGATGCCATTCCCTGTCTCCAAGGTGACCCAAGTTCCTCTTGTCCTCCCCTTACTTTTTAGTTCTGTAGCTTGATCCCTTCCCTTATGTAGAGAGCTACTCCACCTCCTCTTTTACCCTCCCTGTCCCTTCTGTAGATTGTGTACCCTGGTATATTGACATCCCAGTCATGGTTCTCCATGTACCATGTTTCATTGACTGCCACAATATCCAAGTGTTCCTCTTCCATCAGGGCTACTAGCTCTAGAAGATTGTTTCCCGGGCTACGGGCATTGGTATTCATTGTCCTCCATTTAATGTTGGCTTTATCCTTTTTTACCCCATCCCTGCTCTTATTGCCCTTGTCCATTTTTCCATTTACCCCTGTCCTGCCCTCTGTCAAGCTCTGTACCTCGGTGTTTACCCTACTACCTGCCATGTTTGTGGGGGAAGCTTGAACTTTCCTGTTTCCTATCAGCACCTCCCCTTGGCTGGTTTAAAGCTCCAAGGAAGCCTTTAAACCTGTCACCTAGGAGCATGTTTCCTTCCTGGACAGATGCAGACCATCATGCCAGTAAGACCTTCATCTCTCCAGGTAGACCCCAGTCCCCAATGAAGCCAAAGCCTGTGCTCTGCACCAGTTTGCAACCATTCATTAAACTGCATGGAGTGCAGTACCCTAGCCTCACCCCTGCCATAGACTGGCAGCACCTCTGAGAAGGCTACTGTGCTTGCTACCTGTCTGAGGCCCCTCCCCAGCTCCACAAATTCATCCTGCACTGCACTGATCTCATGCCTAGCTAGGTCATTTGTCCCGAGGAGGACAATGATATCTAGTTTCCTCTTCTGTGATGCTGCTTCTGCAATCCTGAGGATTTGCTTCCTGTCCCTCCAAGCCATGGCACCAGGCAGGCACCTTACTTCCCTCTCCTCTCCCTTCTGCAGGTCTATACCCCTAACAATTGAGTCCCCTATCAGAAGCTGTTTCTTTCCCCTGTGGTGTCCCTTGCCACTCTTTTGTGGGTCTCCCTTGTGGATGTCCCCAGCATTCTTCTTGGTCTCCACTGAGGGTGTCATCATAGAGGAACCTTGATTTGCCAGACTGACATATGATTTGTGAAGAGGTACAACCCGGAGGCTACGCCTCTGTTCCACCACCCTCACCCTCCCAGAACCTACTGTGGTCCATCTGCTCTTCACACATGGCAGCATCTGAGGCAGTGGTTGTGGAACTGGTGCTCTTTGGGTGGGGCAGGCCTCCTTAGTCCTTGCCAGTTCAGCCTGGAGGTGGGCAACCTCCTCCCTCAGAGCTGACGGTTGCCTGCAAATAGGGCAGCAACGCAGGTTCCAGAATGTCTCTGGGAAAATTGCTGCCCCACAGCCAGTGCATTGCACCACTTTCCACATGTCCCTCTTCCTTATAATATACAATGAGTAATATATATATAAATATATATATATATTTTTTTTTTTTGTGTGTGTGTGTGTACTTACCCTTTATGCACTGTGCTGGGTAATTAAGAATATGACAGTTCTGCCCCAAGATCTGTTGAGGAAGCGATGTCAGAACCTTGGCTATAAAGGAAATGCACACCTGGGGTGGGTGGAGTGAGGGGAAGGGTGGGTGGGTAGGCCACAACCACTGGTGACTGTTAGAAACAATCAAATACACCACTGCTCCACAACCCTGGTGAGTACTGCCCTTTATAGTAAGTCACCCAACACCACAATTTATTAGACCACTGCTCCTACACAAACCACTCTACTGAGTCCAGGGATAAAAACAAACTCACTGCTCAGCCAGCAGGACACTTCTAAAATATTGCACAAATATCCTTCCAAATACTAGGTGTCTAGCACAGAAATCAAGCAGCCTTATGTCTGTCTCATACATTCTTGAATTCTCCCATTGTTCCTGACTCCACAACCTCTTCAGGAAGGCTGTTCCATGCATCCACAACCCTCTCTGTGAAAAAGTACTTTCTAACATTAACTCTGAGCCGTCCCCCCTCTATCTTCAAATTGTGCCCCCTTTTTTTTGCACATCTCTTCTTCTGAAAGATGCTACCCTCTTGTACTTTGTTAATTCCCTTGAGATACTTGAAAGTTTCTATCATGTCCACCCACTCCCTCCTTTCCTCAAGGGTATACATATTAAGCTGCTTTAGTCTCTCCTCGTATGTCTTCTGGTGCAGACCCTGCACCATTTTGGTTGCCATCCTCTGAACTGCCTCCACTCTGTCTATGTCTTTGCAGAGATGGGGTATCCAGAATTGCACACAGTACTCCAGATGGTGTCTCACCAACCATCTGTACAGAGGGATAACAACTTCTTGTTTTCTACTGTTGCCTCTCCCTGTGCTTCCCAGTATCCCCCAGCCCTCCTTACTGCCTTCTCACATTGCTTGCCCACCTTTAGGTCATCTGATATAATTACTCCTAGGTCTCTTTCAATTTTTGTTGTTGTTATTAACTCACTCCCCATTGTGTACTCTTCCCCTGGGTTTTTGTTTCCCAGATGTATTACCTTGCACTTTTGCATTGAATCTGAGCTGCCATATATTTGACCATTCCTCCAACCTTGCCAAGTCCCTTTTCATCCTTTCCACCCCACCTTGTGTATCAACCCTGTTGCAGATCTTTGAGTCATCTGCAAAGAGACTTACTTTTCCTTCCAGGTGCTCTCCAATGTTGCTTATAAAGACATTAAAGAGGACTGGTCCCAGTTCTGAACCCTGCAGTACCCCGCTAGTTACCCTCCTTTCTTCACTGTGGACTCCTTTTACTATTACCCTTTGCGTCCTGTTGTTCAGCCAGTTTTTTATCCAGGCTACCACTTTGGGACCCACTCCAAGGCTAGCTAACTTGTATATTAATCTCTTGTGTGACACTGTGTCAAATGCCTTGCTAAAATCTAGGTAGGCCATATCCACAGCTCCTCCCTGGTCTACTACTTTGGTCACCCAGTCAAAGAAATCTATTAGGTTCATCTGACATGACCTTTCTGCTGTGAAACCATGCTGCCTTGGGTCCTGTGCCCCACTGGCCTCTAGGTACTCAACAATTCTTTCCTTCAGAAGTTATTCCATAATTTTCCCTACCACTGAGGTCAAACAAACTGGTCTGTAGTTTCCTGCCTCTGCCCTGCTCCCACTTTTGTGAAGTGGAATCACACATTTGCCCTCCTCCAGTTCTCAGGTACCATCCCATCCTCCCATGATTTGTTAAAGAGAGTAGTCAGTGGTGTTACTAGTTCTACCCTTAGTTCTATTAGAATTCTTGGGAGAATCTCATCAGGCCCCATTGCTTTGTCCACCCTCAGTTTCAAGAGTTCTTTCAAAACCCTTTCTTCTGTGAATGGACTGGTATCGACCACCCTATTCAGAGTTTCTCTCTTGTTTGGTTTAGGTACCTCCCCTTCCCTCTCCTCTTCCGTTGTGAATACTGAGCAAAAATATTCGTTCGGTATCCCTGCTTTTCACTGTCACCCTCTGCCCACATTCCCTCCCCTTTATTAAGTTACTGTATCCCTCTCTTGGTCTTTCTTCACTCCCTAATGTACCTATAAAAGGTTTTACCCACCTTCTTAACAGAGTTGGCTATCTTTTCCTCAGTTTGTGCCTTTGCTATTCTAACTGCATTCGCTGCCTCCTTCTGCTTTAACTGATAAAGTTCTCTGTCCTGCTTCTTCTGTGTTTCCTTATATTTCCTGAATGCTATCCTTTTCTCCTTAACCTTCCCTTCCACCTCTTTTGAGAACCATAGTGGTGTTTTCCTTCATTTTGTTTTGTTGATTTGCTTCACACAAAGGCTTGTTGCCTCTGCGATGGCTGTTTTGATTATTCCCCATTGTTTCTCCACCCCTCCTTCTTGCCCGTTTGCTAGTGCTTTTCTGAGGCACTCTCTCATTTTTCCAAAGTCAGCCTTCCTAAAGTCCAATACTCTTGTTTTTTTATGGCTTGACTCTATGGCTGTGTTTATAGTGAACCACACTGTTTGGTGGTCACTTGTTCCCAGATGGCTACCCACTTCTAAATCTGAGATTCTTTCTCCTTCCCCATTTGAGCATAACAGGTCTAAGATTACTCCCTCCTGAGTGGGTTCAAATGCTAGCTGTCTGAGGCATGCCCCCTGTAGGGCATCAAGAATGACCCTGCTCTTGGATGTGCCTGCAGCAAAGGTACTCCAGTTAACTTCTGGCATATTCAGGTCCCCCATCAAGAATATCTCCCCTCTTTTTTTGCCATTTTAAGGATGCCTTGTATCATTTCCTTGTCCATTTCCTCCCTCTGAGATGGGGGTCTGTACACAATCCCCATGCGGATTGTGGTGCCTTTTCCTGTCTGCAGGGTGACCCATAGTGACTCATCAACCTCCTGTTTACTCTTTAGTTCTGTTGCTTTAATCCCTTCCCTTATATAGAGAGCTACTCCTCCTTCTCGTTTACCCACCCTGTCCCTCCTGTAGATTGTGTATCCCGGTATGTTGACATACCAGTCATGGTTCTCTGTGTACCATGTTTCAGTGACTGCCACAATACCCAGGCATCCCTCTTCCATCAAGGCCACTAGTTCAGGGAGCTTGTTACACAGACTGTGGGCACTGGTACTCATCACCTTCCATATTTTTTTATGGCCTTACCCCTTTTTGCCCCATCCCTGTCCTTACTGCCTTTTTCTGCATTTACCCCTGTCCTGCTCCCTACTGACTTCTCTACCTTGGTGTTTACCTCTCTAACTACTGTGTTTTGTGGGGGGAGGCTGGGATTTCCCTGCTCCTTTTCAGTGCCTCCCCCCCCCCTTGGCTAGTTTAAATGATTGCCAATGAAGCATTTAAACCTATCACCTAGGATCCTGGTTCCACCCCTAGACAGATGCAGATCATTTATTTATTTTATTTATTTATTGTATAATCAGATTTACAACCTTTGAGCCAGAGGCTTGTTTAGAAAGGTACCTCGTCACAGAGAGGACACACATGGTTTACATAATTTACAGAGTCCAGTAGATACAGAATAACAGATTTTTACATAATTACAGAACACAGACATACAGAATCACATAGTTTTACATAGGTTGTATGAACAGAAATACATAGTATTACAAACAATTGCTTGAACACATGTGTAATTAATACACATTTCAAGGAGTACCAGCAGGTACTGGCAGAGTAGAGAGGGCCCGGGGGAGGAGTGGGGAGGTGGGGTGGATTGGTGTTCAGCCCAGTGGGCCATGTCAATAGTGCCAGAAGAGCAGCAGAGTATCTTTTACTGACAGGTGCAGCAGTGGGTGTTGAACAGCAGGTCTCATAAGGCAGCTTTGAAGGGGGCAATTTTGGTGGTGTTGGAAATGGCTGTGGGGAGTGAGTTGAACCAGGTAGGGGCTCTGTAGCTGAATGATCTCTGAGCCTGGGTGGTCCTAGTTCTGGGCACTAGTAGAGTGACCTTGTCCGAAGTTTGGGTGGTGGCTCTGGGGGGTGTAAATTGGATGGAGACAGACACCACGGGGAGATCCCAAGTAGAATCTTCTTGGTTAGCAGGCTGGTTTGGTAGTGGATGCCTTAGTCGAGGTTTAGGAGTTTGGCCATAACATAGAGTTGACAGGTGTGGGTGAGTCTAGGGGTACTGGTCAGTAGCCTGCAAGCCTTATTTAGCATGAGTCTAATCTTGCCAAGGGCAGTGGAGTCAGCAGCACCATATACTGGGAGGCCATAATCAATAAGGGACATTAATGTGGATGTGATGGCAAGCCTGAGGGCATCAGGTGGGAGGCAGTTCTTGTGCCGGTAGAGGATGCCAAGGCACGCGTTTGCGGTGGAAGCAAGGGCAGTAATGTGGGAATTAATGGTGAGGGCCGAGTCAAATGTGATTCCAAGGTGTTTGTACAAGTAAACTTGTTCAAGTGGTTGACAAGTGCTGGGGAAGATTTGGAGGGGACTTTTGCTGGCTTTGTTCTGGTGGTGGGAGAAGAGCATTGCCTTAGTTCTTTTGAGGTTAATTACTAGTCTGCTCTTCTTAAACCAATTCTCAGCATCATTGAAAGAGTGCTGGAGGGAGTCTTGGAGAGAGGTGAGATTTTTGTGAGCTGCATAAATCACATTGTCATCAGCATATAGTAGAATATTGCCAGAACAGGAGCTAGGCAGGGTGTTTAAGTACAGACTAAAGAGTAGTGAGCCCAGGATTGAGCCCTGGGGAACCCCTGAGCAGATGGGATGGGTTTCTGAGAGCACCCCATTGTTTTTGACATGCTGGGAGTGGGCTGATAGGTAGCTCGCACACCAGGAGAGGGGGCCAGCAGAGAAACCCGTATGGTTGAGGGCATTTAGTTGGAGTGGGAGGAAGACAGTGTCAAAGGCCTTAGAGAGGTCAATGAACACTGCCCCAACTAGCGAGCTGAGGGCCAGGGAGGCATGTAGGAAGTTGGAGAACTCCATTAAAGTGGTGCCTGTACTGTGACCAGCATGGAAGCCATGCTGTTCTGGACACAAGATGTTATATTTTGCTAGATATTCGGTGAGTTGGGTGGCCACCACTTTTTCTAAGGCTTTGGAGAGGTGGGGAAGAATGGAAATTGGCCAATAGTTGCTGGAGGCAGACCAGTCACCACCTTTGTGAATAGGTGTGACTGTCGCAGTTTTCCATGCTGTGGGGAATTGCCCCAGACAGAGGGATTGGTTCAGTAGATCCGTAAGTGGGATCAGGACTTCGTCCAGGACCAGCCAGAGTATTTTTGGATCCAGGAAGTCGCTGCTTGGACTGCTGCCTTTAATGCTTTAAGCAGGAGTGGTTTGGCTCATTGCACCAGTATAGGTCTGCATCCCTCCAGGTGGCTCCTCAGTCCCAAAGGAAGCCAAATCCCTGAGCTCCACAACAGTTTTTCAACCATTCATTGAATCCCATGGTATGGAATACCCTAGCATCATCCTTGCCATAGACAGGCAGCACCTCCGAGAAGGTTACCATACATGCTACTTGTCTAAGGCCCCTCCCCAACTCTACAAACTCCTCTTGCACCACTCTGATCCCATTCACAGCCAGGTAATTTGCTCCTAGTTGGACAGTGACATCCAGCTCCTTCCCTCATGCAGCTGCTCCCGCGATTCAGAGGATTCGCTTCTTGTCCCTCTGAGCCATGGCACCAGGCAGGCACCTTACCTCCCTATCCCCTTGTCACCACTTCTACCCCCTAATTATTGAGTCCCCCACCAGGAGGTGTTTCCTTCCCCTGTGGGGTCTTGTGCCACCCTTCTGTGGGTCTCCTTTGTGGAGGTTCCCAGCATCCTCCTTGGTCTCCACTGCAGGTGCCTCCATAGAGGAACCACTCTTTGCCAGAACAGCATATGTATTGTGGAGAGGTACAACCAGAGGGATGCATCTCTGTTCCACCACCCTCTCCCTCCCTGAGCCCACCTTGGTCCAACCGCTCCTCTTTCTTGGCAACCTCTGAGGTAGCGGTGGTGGCCCTTGTGGTCCCTGGGTGGGGGAAGAGGTTTCACGAATCCTAGCAGGTCAGCCTGGAGATGGGCAACCTCCTCCCTCAGACCAGAGAGGTGCCTGCAAACAGGGCAGCATTGCAGCCTCCAGAATGTCTCTCAGAACACTGCTGCCCCACAGCCATTGCACTGCACTACTCCCATCTTGACTTATTTTGTGTCCCCTCTCCTGTTGCTTTGTATGCTTACTGTCTCCTCCCTCTATGTATTTTTACACTTACTTTCCTACTGCCTATGTGCCTTTACAACTCTCGCCCTTCCTTTTCTGGGACAGGAACTTCCTGTAGTCTTCAGTAGTCTCCTTCTTCTGTGCTTGGATTCAGACCTCCAGCAGCCGGGGGAGAGAAAGAGTTATTTTTAGGTTCCTTCAAGATTGATGAAACTAATGTGTCTTAGTGATCCTTCCCCTCCTACTGCCAAACAGGAAGTTCCTGTTGTCAGTCAAATCCAGTGGCTATAAAAGTAGAACTGGCTTAGGGTGGGAAGGAGGGCAATTAGTAAAAAAGCTGTAGTTCTAGACTGGTGTTATTTGCTCTGAAAGCAAAGTTCTCCTATGTCAAAAACTGCAGGAAGCTGTAACTGGAGACACCTGCTTTTGTACTCCTAAGCCGCACCCCAAGTTAGATTCACCCTCAGCTCCTGACTCAGTAAATTAAGCTGCTACAGCCCCCTTCCTCAGAGAAACACACAGTGACTTTCTTCTATTTTTTTTCTTAAATGATACCCCCTTCTTCTAATAAAGTATCTGTTTGATTAATATAAACAGGTACTGACTCCTGCTGAGATAGAAGTGATTTATCAATAAAAAAGCTGTAGTTCTATAATGCTGTTATTTGCTCTGAAAGCAAAGTTCTCCTCTGTCAAAAACAGCAGCAAATTGTACTTCTATTCTCTGTATACTGACGTGGAACCTTTGTAAAAAAACATTGGCTCAAAGTTATTTATCCAAAATGCAAATAAATAAATAAAAATAAAAATGAAGTCAAACGTGCACACCAGATCCACAGGGCCCAGAATGCCAGATTGTCTATGAGACCCTGACTACTACTTTTCAGATTAATGTGTTCCAGGACAAGGAGTTAATAATCACCAAAGCCAGGGAGCTCAAAGGCATAGTGGTCGGAGAGTCTAGCATCTCCTTTTATCCAGACTACCCTATGGGAATCTTAATAAGGTGCCAGGCATTTGTTAAAATGAAGCAGGGCCTGTGGAATTGGTGGATTACTTATGCCATTCTCTATTCGACTACCCTGGTGATCACCATAGATGGATGGGTCATGCAGTTTCAGACTCCTGAAGAAGCCGACAAGTTTTTACAAATGCCTGCTTATGAGCTAGCTCATCCACCTTGCACTCAGTGGCAGAAGAAATGGACACTGGGGCACCAGAAGGGACTGCTGCCACTGCAACTTTAAGTGTTATGGAGCCCTGAGACACTATAGCTGGAGACAGTATCAGGTTGTTTTGTAAGAACTGTTTCTCCTGTTTCATGAATGATGGTTTTGCGAATTCAAGGGTGCAGCATGTTTTCAGTGGGGATCAGCCGCATGCTACATTGATGGCACAGTCATCATTACCCTAGATTATTGCGAGGCTTCCTTCTTTGGTCTCTTCCATGCTTCCTGCAGCAACTATGAATCTCAGAATAAGAGGGATGCAGAATCAGAACTGACTGGACTCTATTGATGCCATTGGCAGTGGATTAAGACTCCAGGACTGACCTAGTGGCCTTTGTGTGGTAGTTGCCCTGTCTTCTGTTCCCCCCCAACCTGGCCACAATCAGTTATGGCAGGGATTGTATGGTGGGAATGTGTTCATATGCTTTGGGCTCACAACTCCTTCTGCCTGCCATCTGTTGTTCCCTCCTGAGCACCCCAGGAGCATCGTGACTGAACACTTTATCTACACTACTTGTCAGGGAGACAGAGTGAGCTCTTTGACTTGAGATGTCTGAAATCATGTTTTCTTTTTCTTTTCATAACTGAGATAGGGTTACCTCCACATGGCTCCAGGGGCTACTGCTTGACTGATCTGATTGTACATGCACTCTCTTGCATAGGGAAAGCTGACTTCCAGGTCTACCCTTTTTCTCCGTACCAGATTTCTTTATGGGACATAGCTATGGAGGGACACAGAGACTGCCTTTTGCTGGAGGGCTGCTTTAACAATGCCAGTCAGTCATTCATTGTTTTTATGGGCTTACTGCATTTTCCTCTGATCAGTTTTGCATTTTGCTAGCAATTGCTATTACTGTTTGTTATACTGTGGGTGTGTTTTTGATGCTTTAGAGAGGTGAGGGGTGGAGGGGTGTTTGAATACATATCAAGCCTCTCCTGCTGTTTAATAGTTTTCTTACCTGTTTTATGCTCACAGGTTTTTGAATGCTTCTATCTAAGTATGTTTACTGTTGAGGTCTTTAAGGTACATATTTAGGAAAACCTTTATAGCTCCACTAACTAGAGGGCTCACAGGTATGTTTCCCCTTTTTGCATTCTTACTCTCCTACCCAGTGAGGTGCCTTGCCATTATTATATTGTTTATTCTCTCCATTGTTAACACCTTGCATTATGCCATCCATGTGCCACCCTCTCTAGTCTCGGTCCTGGCCTGTGCCATGGGGAGGACAGGCTCACTTGCATATCTCCTCCTCCAACCCACTGTTCGACAGATACCCCTTTTGAGGGAAAATGGAAGCTTGGTCTCCCACTCTGTATCCTTATTCTCTATGCATCCCTTATAACCCTATCTGTCTCAGCCCCATTTGGACAGACAGGGAGGGGAGAGTGGGGGGAGGGTGGCAGGTGTCACCCTCTGTTTTTTTGGAGTAGCAAGGATCCCCAAAAGCGATGGCTTAATAGCCCCCCGCAATATGTTCAGCTAGGGAAGTGAACAGGGAGCCTCCACTGGGGGTGGGACTGTTTGTAAACTCTTAAGATATTTTTGTTTCTGTTCTACTCTTATTCCAATAGGCCCCCTTGAAAGCGGGGACTAACTTTTGTGTGTTCCCAACAACTGAGTGATATTCTTTTTTTTTCAAATTTATTTCTTTATTAAGTGTTTCAAAAATTACATGTATAATATAGAAGCAGTAAAAACAACTGCAACAATGCCACCAAAATACTATCATCTGAGTTACCATACTGAAAGCCACCTAATAATTAATTACAGTGAAACGGCAAATACTGTAAATAACAATAGCCAAAAACCATAAAGTGACAATTTAGGGTACAAAGTTGGACCTTTTTCCCATAATATAGATCACTCATCTACTCCATCGTAACTCAAAGGGAGGGCGTTTGTTATGCAGCTTTGCTATGGTTTTTTCCATCTGGTAAATATTACTTACTATGTTGTACCACATCTCAATAGGGGAATCTGTGGGTTAACCAATATTTGGGGATTGCCTTGCTTGCTGCCAAAAGTAAGGCATGCAATAATTTACAGAAATCTGGGGTGCAATAGCTCTGGGGTGTGTCTAGGAAGAGGAAAATGTAGCATTTAAATTCAATTCAGAATCCTAGAGTTCTATGAGGGCAGATTGCATAATCTGGAAAAAAGGTTCCAGGAGTGGGCAGGACCAAAGGATGTGGACTAGGGCTGCTGGGGAGAAGCCTCAGCCTCTCCAGCACTGAGCTCCTTTATGCAGTAAATATTTAACCTGCCTTGCTAAGGCAATGAAATATTGAAGCAAGCCCTTCCATGAGTATTCATGCCAAAAAAGTGAAGTGGTAACTGAGCGTGTGAAGAAAAGAATAATGTTTCACTGTTGGTCATTACAACTCATATTAAGATCTCATTCCCATGCTAGAGCTTTGTGTAATTGTGTCAATTAAGTGTTTGGCTTGAATGTCTCCAAAGACAGTGCATCCTGTTAAAATAACTAAAGCAGGGAGTTCACCTATCAAAGTACAATTTGGAGCTAAGCTTTAAGATAACCCTGTGCTCGCAGATACCTAAAAAGAATATAGATGACAAATGATATTGATTCACCATTTCTGTAAAATTTTGACTGGTTGAGCCTTGCAAAAATTGACACCAATAACTAAGACCAAGATGTGACCATCTATAATATGTTAGGTCCATACTCGTGGGAGTAAAATCTGAAGACCCTACAATTGAAAGAAATCAAAACTTATGCAGTTGTATTTCCTTTTTCTGAATAATTTGAAACCAAACATGAAGTGTGTTAGCTGTATACGGGTCTGCAGCTGGGTTAATAGTATGAATAGGGGTAGTAGTCAGTAAAGATTCGGGAAAGAATAAGAGATCCCCTCTTGGAGTTCTAGGGTTTTCCAGCACACCTCATAGTTATTTATTAACCAATATAGTGCAGTCTGAAGTTGCATTGTCTGGTGATATAGCAGAAAATAAGGAAGAGCCAGTCCTCCCTCCCATTAGGCAATAGTAAAACCATGTATCGAACATGGGGTTTCTTCCCTAGCCAAAATTACCGGACTATATGTTTATTCCACTTATGAAAATATGATAATAGGAGGGTAATAGGTAGTGTTTGAGCTAAATATAGAAAGTGAGGGAGACTAACCATTTGAATGATGTCAATTTGCTGAATAAGAGACAATGGTATATGAGACCAGATGGAAAGATCTTTACACAGCATTTTGGTAAAGGTGTCATAGTTAAGTTTGCAAATCTGACTAGGATCCTCAGCCAATAATACCCTTAGGTACCATAAAGATTTGAGACATCACTTAAAAGGGAAAAGATTTTGTAGAAGGGGTACAATGTATAGATAAAACCTCAGTTTTTAACATATTTAAATTATATCCTGCCAGTTGGCAAAATTGGGAAAGCGATGACCAAAGATGGGGGAGGGCTTTGTCTGACATGGTTAAATAGATCAGAAGGTCATCAGCATATAAGGCTAATTTATGCTCCTCATTACCGATATGTACTTCTGTTATGTTGTGATTTTGATGAAGAGCTTAAGTCAGAGGCTCCAAATAGAGGGCAAAAAAGGAGTGAAGACAGGGGACAACCCTGCAGTGTTCCCCTACCAAGGGAGAAGGTGGAAGAAAGTTGTCCATAAATTTTCATATAAGCTAGGGGGGGTGATCATAGAGGGCCCATAAAATCTGAATGTAGTGGGAAGGGAACCTAAAACTGGTTAAAGCCTGAAATAAAAAGGGCCATGCCACCCTGCTGAACACCTTCTCTACATCTAGACTAAGTATAAGAAAAGGATGGTTTGACCAGGTGGCGTGATGAATTAGATGAAGGGTTCTTTTAATGTTATCCTGCGTTTGGTGGTAGGAAACAAAACCAGTCTGATCTTTATCAATAAGAAAGGGTAGGACCTGTTCGAAATGTTTGGCTAAGATAGAAGCATAAATTTTATAATCAATATTCAATACCGAAATTGGTCGATAGGAAGAACATTGAACTTTATCCTTTCCCAGTTTTAGTATTGCTGAAATGGTGGCCTGTTTCCATGTGGGAGGGATCTGACCCTTCATCAAGGCAGCCCTACAGACTGAGAGAAGGTGTAGGTCTAAAATCTTTATAAAAGTCTTATAAAATTCTGTTGTTTAGCCATCAGACCCGGGGGGTTCTTAACTGATTTCAATAATTCCATTTGAGAAATAGAGGACATTAGGATTTGTTTCATTTGCTCAGGTAAAGAGGGGAGATGTAATTGGGCCTAATACTGCCTAACAGAATCTTCATCTAGGGTGTAATCAGGTGTATATAGTCTAACATAGAAAATTTTAAAGGCCTCTAAAACAGCATTCAGAGACTATTTGAGTAGCGGTGTGATGTTTGATATATGAGACAGACATTTGAACTACTCACTGTCGGAGTTTGTAAGCTAAAACCTTAGCTGCCTTAGCCCCACCCTCATAGTACTTCTGCTGCAAATATCTAAGTGAAATCTCTGTTGGAGTGTCATGCATGGCCTGAATTTTATTTCTAGTTTCCAATAAATCTTGTGATACTGATCGAGCTCCCTTCATATGGCGGGCCTGAAACTCAGCCAGTTTCTGCTGTAACTCAGAAAATTGCCTTCCTTTTTCCTTTTTTTTTAATTGTGAGATATATTTGGTTAATTCCCAATAAAAAAACACTTTAATGGTATCCCATAAGACACCTGAAACAACATCAGAATCAACAATTTTCACTGATAATTCATTGTGAAGTACCAGTTGCCCACTGTTTAAAGCTTTTGTTATTTAGTATGGAATTATTACATTTCCAAACAGTAGAGCCTCTAGTTTATTGTAATTGAAACTCTAAAGGTAGAGGGGCATGGTTGGATAAGAGAATGGGGTTAATGGAGCAGGTTTGCACTCGATGGGCATACTCTTGAGGAACCAACAGCTTGTCTATTTGAGTATAAATACCATGAAGGGCAGAGTAATAAGTATAAAGCCTAGTTGAAGGAGGGCAGGGGTTCGATATGATAAAGGTGATCGTGGAATAGTGATTGCTGTTATGGTGAGTGTACATCACCAAAAATGAATTTCGGTGATGCACACTTGCAGTGACTGGGAAGAGGCCACCTGAGATCCATGGGCATATTTTTTTAATGCGGGGGGTGTTCAGGGACCCCCCTCACCCCCCCACTAAAGGATTCTGAATTCCAGGGGGGGGTACATGTCACGTGGGGTGAAATACTTGAAAAAAGAAAAATCCATCTGCCGGCAAAAAAAAAAAGCGCCGGACCTGAACTCTGAACCCTGCACCTCCCAACCAACCACCCTCCCCACCACGCTAGTGGACCAGCTTAGCAGCTGCCCACCACACCCATCCCAAATATATTCCATCCCCTTCCTTCCCCCCATGCATTTTCATGCACATATGCATGTAGCATCCTCTTGCCCTACCTCACCCATCCCATATCCATGCGTTACCCTGCCAGTTAGCTCTGAATACAGGTACCATAACTGAGTCACCATTTTTTGTAGGTACTCAATTGCAGACACCATATTCACTGGATTCCGGATGGAGGTAACACCAGGAAGTCACCCATCCCATTTCTCCTAAATACAATGTAACCAAGCATTGCATAGTAGTTCAGTGAGAGGAAGTGGGATTAAAGGTATCTTTATTGTCATGAATCATAGATAAATCCCCACCTATAAAAACCAATCCCTTCTAAAACACTATAATGTGCTGCAATACTTTTTTAACAAATAAGGTCAAAGACCCAGGGGGTAAATATAGACTCACAAATGTAAATGTTTGTTCCATATAAGACCAATTAAGCATAGCTAAACATTCTTTGGTATCTGTTTCTGGAGCAATTAAATGAAAAGGGGTGGTATGCAGAATTAAAATAACCATGCCCCTCCTTTTGCATTTGTAACATAAGAGGCAACTACCATTGAAAATCCAAGTGATGCCATCTTTGCATGTTTTGGCTTTGACAAGTAGGTCTCCTGAATCAAAATGAAATCAGGTTTTTGAATGTTTTATTAGGTTATTAAACACATTTTGTATCTTGGGAGATAATTTAAATATTCCTAACCATGAAATCAGTAAAGAATAAAATAAGCCCTTAAACAAGTTTCCCTATATTACAAAAAAAGAAGAAATATGGACTTACTTGGTAAGAGCCAGATTTAGCAACCATAGTAATAGTACAACAAGGAAATGGTGGCATAGAAGAAACAATTTGTGGCTTTTGCAATAACCTTGAAAAAAACACAAGTAGCAATAACATAAACTATAACTATCAACAAGTAAACAAGATCATATGCTTCTATATCAATAAAAAACAAAACTGAGAAACTGTAAGAAAATTCTTGCATATGAGCAGGAGAAAGTGAAAAAAAAATAGCCTCCATAACATGAGGGCACTGTTAATGGCCCCTTGTATACTAGGTGATACATAGAACTATATACATGAAAAAACATGTCCTTGACAAAGTTGAGGAAAATAAGGCCGGACAATAAAAAAGAAATATGGTCAGAAGAAGCCAGGAAACAGTTAAGAAACAGACCGGCATGTCAGGTGAAAAGAAAAAAGAAATATATGTGACCTCCAAGGCAGGGAGCCAGTACAACCGATCTGCTCCTAGGCAGTTCCAGGAGAAGCCTAGGAACTGCAGGGGGTTAACCGTTTAAAAAGAAAAAACAGGCCCCCTTGGTTCTAAATAGAACCACAAAAAGATAATTGTAATACAAAAGAGCAATTAGGTATCAAGAAGGAGTTTAACCATCTCCTCCACCTATCAAATAACAATAAATAAAAAGAAAACCTAGCCACTGAGGGACAAGCAGAAAGAAAAAAGGAGCTAGAAAACAGGTGAAACTATCAGCACATGGGAAAAAAAAACTCCAGACTGAATAAACACCCAGAGATACTCTACAGCCAACCCAATAACCTATAGAAATCTATAGATAAATAAAGGGGGAAGGAGGTGAGAGAACCCCATCCATCTCCCCATGTAAAATTTCTACCATCTATTACTAATAAAATAGTAAAAATGAACTATCATCTAGAAATATCTACTCTCAAATAGTTATCTGCTATGGAGATTAATACTAGAACCAGAGATAGTCATTGATGCTGTATGATGAACAAATGTAAAAAAATTTAGCGTCCATATAGACAGAACAGCGTTAAATAAACAAAGAGAGAGAAAATAAGGGACCCCCACCTCTTTCCCAATGTGCCTCAAATAGAGAACACGGAGACGAGTGAAACGTGGGAGCAATAACAAAAGAAAGCCACAGGATGGTGACAAAGACCACAGAATGAAAAAGCGTAATTGTTAATGCAAACGTAGGATCAGAAAAAAAAAGTAGAAAGAAACCAAAGTTAGCACATGAGGAAATGAAGGAACATAATAGAAAATGAAGCACCAAAGAGTCATAATAAGAAGGAGTGATAAATAAAGAAAGAAAGAAATGACAAGAATAAATCTCCAGACAGATAAAAAAATAGAGAAGATAGACAGCGTCGGTGCTACAAAGCCAAAAGATATTAAAAATAAGTCCAGCAATCGAAAGTGGCAAAATCAAAGTAAGCAATCGGGCAGGAATTAATACTAAGCAAAAATGAGTAGTGTGGTAGAGCAGTAAATAAAAATCAATAGCGCACAGAAAAAAAAGACAGTCAGGTAACAAGCTAAAAATAAAAAGGAAAGACACCAATTTGAAAGGATCCAGAACCTTCAAGATCAAAGCAGAGCAAGAGCCCAAATGAGAACAGTCAAAGAGAAGGTAGATAAACAAAAAGAAGGAGAAAAAAGCTAACAGGGACAGACATAGAATAATGACCACCAAGCCACATTACAGAAACAGCAAACTGAACAACAAAAATAAAAACTCAGAGAAAGAATTAAGAGGATCAGGAGAAGAAAGGAAAAACAGTAAGAATCCCAGAAAGGGAAATAACAGGACCTAAATGCAAAAAGGAATCAAATAGGCAAATGAACACTATCGGCAGACTGACAGTCCCCAAATTACGTGTGTGGCCGATAGAAAAATACCAGTACTAATGTGCAACAGCTGTTCAGGTAGACTCCTCTCTTCTGAAGGCTTGCAGCATAGCCTTGATTTCAAATAAGTTCTGCTCCTTGTGGAGGGGTTGTGAGATAACTAATGGACCAGACACAGAACTTCAGGTTCAACACACAATCTCTGTGTAATGTTTATTTAAAATACAGGGAATAAAATTAAGTGATGGCTTATCCCTTCTTCAATACATCAATTTGCAGCAACAAACTATGCATGTCCTTTCTCTGCTCTTAGTCAGCACCAACTGACCGACTGATTTATCTCTTTAGTGAAAATTATTTCATTCCCTATATTGTTCTTGTGTGTTTGGGTGATAGGGAGCTAAAACATTTAACCCCAAAACAAGCAAAAACAAATAACCTCAGTGCAGACCATTGAAGCAAGGGTTACTCAAAGGGCATTGGCAATAAAGCCAAGTTTCAAAGAAACACAAAATCACACATACCCCCATAATGCAAAGCACCATGGGATGTATATGCAAATCACCATGACATTTTAAGCTGGTTCAGCTTAAAGCAGGAATGCATGGTGCTAAAGGGCCTCTCAGACAATCTGTAATTTACATGCATTTAAATACAACAGGGGTTTTCTGATATCTCTACTCCAGTAACTTAATAATTATTATACAGTCCTCTAGTAACATTTTACCTTTATCAAAAACACCTAGTGCCATGGTATTTTCAACATTTACAGGTTTCATACACATAAGGCATATACATCAATGTATTTTATGACATAGTGTTATTGCATACAAAATCCAACAATGAGGAACACGCCTGTTGTTTTACATAAGCTCAGAGGTCACAACAATAACCTCCCTGTATGAGGACCTGAGAGGGAAAAATAAAATTAAAGAGGACACTATAGCATAGTCAAGAAAGGGGAGGGGGCACCCATAGGTGGCCAATCTTATGGAATAGAAGTTGTAAAGGATAGATTAGGCAAAGAAATAGAAGAACTGTTGCAACAGATTTAAGAAAAGGTCAGTCCTCAAGAGTGTCAGGATCTCCCTGTCACATATCCTCCACCTTAAGAGGGAGGCAGTTATTTTGACTGTTTACCACCTTCCTGTCCCAGGAAGGGATGCAGCTTCCACCCATCCATCTTCAGAAGCTTTGTCTCAAGGTCCCTATTAATGATAAACATTCCATCATAAACATAGTGGATATCATCGTTCTTTACCCTGAGGTGTTAACACATTTCTTAATAGAGACTAACGGTACCTTCCCTGCACTATCTCCTTTTAGGGAAAGTCCATCATATTTCATTGACATCAATTCCTGCACCATATGTAGACATGAAATCAGCATTTACATGTTTTGTCCCTGCCCTGTGGGACACAGTAAATCGATAGGGCTGAAAAGCCAAGTGCCACTGCATTATACAGGGATTTTTTTTTCTCTCATGTGCTGCAACCAGCAAAGGGGGTTCTGATCAGTTACAACCTTAAATTCAGCACCCCACAAGAAATATTTTAGAGATGCAATAGCCCATTTAAGAGCTAAGCATTCTTCCTCTATAGTAGCATATATTCTCTCCTTTTCATGTAGCTTCCTGCTGATATACATGATCAGATGTTCTTCCCCATCTATTTTCTGAGATAAGACTGCCCCAATACCAGTCTCTGATGCATTGGTCTGGACCTCAAATAATTGGTTGAAGTCAGGGCTCTTCAATACAGAAGCTGTACATAGAATGGTCTTGATATTCTTAAAAGCCTCATCCTAAATAGAGGTCCACTGAACCTTATTCAGGCACCTCTTTTTAGTGAGATTAGTCAAAAGACTAGCAATTGATGAGAAATTAGGAATAAATCTCTGGTAATAACCAACCAGGACTAGGAAAGATCTCACATGCTTTTTTGTGGTAGGTGTTGGACTGTTCGCTACTGCTGTAACCTTCTCTACCTCAGTTTTCACTTGTCTGTTGCCCAAAATGAACCCTAGGTATCTTGTTTCTGTCTTTGCTAGGGAACACTTAGCAGGGTTAATGGTGTCTCCTGACTCCTTTATTGCTTGCAATACCTGGGACAAGTGTCTACCATGGGATTCCCAGTCAGGGCTGAATATGACCACATCATCCAAATAAGCTGCACAATACTCAGTGTGTGGTCTTAGTATGTGGTCCATAAAATGCTGAAAAGTAGCTAGTGCCCTATGTAGTCTGAATGGCATTGTGCCAAACTGGTATAAATTGACTGGGATGCTAAATGCAGTTTTATCTTGTGAATCAGGTGACAAAGGGATTTGCCAATATCCCTTAGTAAGGTCAAGGGTGGAGATATAATGTGCATTGCCTAGCCTGTCAAAATTGTCTTCTATTTGAGGAATTGGATAGCCATCGAATAGTGACACATTGTTAAGCTTTCTAAAATCTAGGTATAGACATAGACTACCCTCTTTCTTGTCCATTATGACCGTGGGTGAAGACCATGTACTCTTTGAGGGCACAATTATGCCTAACTGCTCCATTTTATTGACTTCCTGAATCACATCATCCCTCACCTTCATGGGCAATTTGTATGGCTTTTGGTGTCTGGGCTTGTCTTGCGTGGCAGTTATGGTGTGCACAATTCCTTTGGCCCTACCCAGGATGTTTGTGAATATGGGCTGAAATTCTTGTAATACCCCCTGCAAATCCTTCTGTTGCTGAGGCTCCAATTCAGACTTTATCTGAATCTCCCCCAATGGTTCTGACTGCTCTAGCCTTTTATAGGCAACCTTCAGCTCTGAATTCCTAACTTCAGGATGGATATAAAGGGAGGGGTTAGTCTTCTCATGCCATTTCATAAGGAGGTTCACATGATACATTTTCAGGGGAGTCTCTTTCCTGGCATGCTAAGCTCATAATTCACTGCTCCTATTTGCCTCAAAATGGTGAAGTAGCCTTGCCATTTTATGAGTAGTTTGTTCTCTGTGGAGGGAAGAAGTAACAACACTTTGTGCCCTGACTGACAAGTTTTATTCTTCTAACTCTGGTCGTATCTTTCTTTCTGCAAGTCTTGCTTCTGTTCTAAGCTCTGGTGTGCCAAGATGATACACCTCACCAGGCATTTGCATAACTGAGTTATGTACTTAATGACATTAATATGTCCTACCTCTTTCCCTCCTTCCCTTCTTCCCAGTGTTCTTTAACCACATCCAGTGGCCCCCTTTGGTTCCTCCCATACAATGTTGAAAAAGGAGAGAAACCAGTGGATGCCTGAGGGATTTTACTGTAAGAGAAAAGTAAATAGGGGAGGTACCTATCCAAGTCTCTACATTCTTCTTTTACATACTTCCTCAACATTCACTTTAATGTCTGATTAAACTTCTCTACAAGGACGTCAGTCTGTGGATGGTATGGGGAAATAAGCACTGCACCATGCCCAGCAGATGGTACAATTCTTTTAGCAGGTGTGGATTAAAATTGTTCCCCTGATCAGTATTTCCTGGGGGATTCCCATGTGGCTAAATACCTTTGCTAGCCTTCAGCCTAGTCTTCAGGTGAATCTACCTCTGGCTGGAAGCTGCAACACTGGACTTAAGATTTACAAGAAAGCCAGTTGTGCTCACAACAGAGGGAGGTGAACCTTACAATTTACAATTGTCTTTGGTTTGAAGCAGATTCCTTAGGAAAGTTAATATTCTTCAGGTGGAGGATACTTCTAACTGAAAGGTGAAATAAGGAACTTAGAATTATCAGAAAAGGCAGTCTTTCAATCAACAGAGGGAGGTGGAGCTTGCTTTACTTTTGTTACAATTGTTAAGATTTTCAGTGCAGGAAGAGTTTCAACCCACAGGGGCTTAATACTGATTTCTGTGTCTGCCCTTCTGCACAGCTGACGTGTTTTGGGGCTGACTGCTTTCAGAGCACAAGTCTCTAGGCTGTTTTGGAGCTGGGGAGGTTTACCTGTGTCTGACTTGGATGTTTGGATTTTTCTCTGTTTGATTAGCAGGGTATTTTCTCTGTCAAATTGTCGTGTGGGGCATCTTGCTGACAGGAAGGCACTCATCACAGCGGTAGGTCAGAGCTCTTATCTGATTGTTTCGTGAGGGCACAGTTTAGGCCCAAACCCTTCCCACCCCTCACTCCACCCACCCCTTGAAATAGTTCCTTTATACCTGGGGTTCTGATATCATTTCTTCAAGACGGCAAGGTGCATATCACTGTCATATCCTCTCTAGCACACTGCACTGACAATATAAGCATACACATTATATAAATACATATATTTCTATATAACACACCAATCACACACACACAAAAAAAAACAAGGTAGACAGTTATGTGGGGAGTAATGCAATGTAATGGCTGTGGGGAAGCAGTCTTCTGGGAGTCTTTCTGGAGGCTGAGATGCTGCCCTGTTTTCAGACAACTATCTGCCCTGAGGGAGGAAGTTGCCCATCTTCAAGCCGCACTGGACAGTAGTAAGGGAACCTCTCCCATCCAGGGAGCACCAGAGCCAACACCACTACCTCAGAGGTTGCGAAGAAAGCACAGCAGTTGGACCACAGTGGGCTCAGGGAGGGTAAGGGTGGTGAAACAGAGGCACACCCAGTCAGTTGTTCCACTCCACAATCCATACACCATTCTGGGGGAGCATAGTTCCCCTATGGATGCACCCACAGAGGAGACTAAGGAGGGTGCAGACAACTGTCACAAGGGAGGACCTCAGGAAGGAGGCAGAGGGCACCACAGGGAAAGGAAGCAGCTCCTGGTGGGGGACTCAACTATTAGAGGGATAGAACTGGGGGGAGCAGGGAAAACTGAATTAAGGTGCCTGCCTGGTGCCATGGCTTGGAGGGACAGGAAGCACATCCTTAGGATCACGAGAACAGTTGCACGGGAGTCTGAGCTGGACATCATTGTCCACCTAGGGACAAATAACTTGGCTCATCATGAGATTAGAGCAGTGCAGAAGGACTTTATAGAGTTGGGGAGGGGCTTAAGGCAAGCAGCACACACAGTATCCTTCTCAGAGGTGCTGCCTGTCAGTGGCATGGGTGAGGCGAGGGTACTTTGCACTATGCAGTTTAACAAATGGTTGAAAAAATGGTGTGGAGCACAGGGGTTTGGTTTCATTGGGAACTGGGGTTCCACCTGGAGGGACACCAGCCTATACTGGCAGTATGGTTTGCATCTGTCCAGGAAGGGAGCAAGTCTTTTGGGCAATCGGTTTAAATGCTTCATTGGCAAGCTTTTAAACTAGTCAAGGGGGGAGGCACTGATAAGCAGCAGGAAAATCCCAGCCTCCCCCTACAAAACAGGGTACTAAATGAGAAAAAGACCAAGGTAGAAAGGTCAGTAGGGGATGCTGCTACAGAAGGTAAAGTCATCAAAAAATGGAGAGCAATGAGTACCAATGCCCATAGTCTGGGTAACAAGCTTCCTGAATTAGTGGCCTTGATGGAGGAGGAACATCTGGATATTGTGGCAGTCACAGAAACATGGTACACACAGAACCATGACTGGGATGTAAACATACCAGGATACACTATCTACAGGAGGGACAGGGAGGGTAAAAGAGGAGGAGGAGTAGCTCTCTACATAAAAGAAGGAATCAAAGCAACAGAACAAATGGCTAAACAGGGAGGAGAAGAAGCTCTGTGGGTCAATTTGGAGGCAGGCAATGGCACCACAATCCGTACAGGGGTTGTATACAGACCCCCCTCTCAGGGGGAGGAAATGGACAAGGAAATGATAGAAAATATACTTAGAATGGCAGATAAAGGGGAGATATTGCTGATGGGTGATCTGAATATGCTAGATGTTAACTGGAGTGCAGTTACAGCAGCCACTTCTAAGAGTGGGGTTATTTTAGATGCCCTACAGGGGGCATGCCTTAGACAACTAGTATTGGAACCCACTTGAGAGGGAGCAGTCTTTGACCTGGTTCTCTCAAATGGAGATGGAGAGAGGATCACAGATGTAGAAGTGGGTAGCCATCTGGGAACCAGCCGACCATCGAACAGTATGGTCTACAACACAGCAATAGAGTCAAGCCATACAAAGGCAAAAGTACTGGACTTCAGGAGGGCTGACTTTGCTAAATGGGTGAGTGCCTAAGCAATGCACTAGTAAATGGGCAGGAAGGAGGGGTGGAAGAACAATGGGGAATAATAAAACTGCCATCACAGAGGTAGCAAGCCTTTGTGTGAAGCAAATAAACAAAACAAATGATGTAAGAAATCACTATGGTTCTCAAAGGAGGTGGCAGTGAAGGTTCAAGAGAAAAGAAAGCATCTAGAAAGTACAAGGAATCACAGAAGGAGCAGGACAGAGAATTGTATCAGTTAAAGCAAAAGGAAGCTGGGAAGGCAGTCAGAACAACAAAGGCCCAAACTGAGGAAAAGATAGCCACCTCAGTTAAGAAGGGGGATAAAACCATTTTTAGGTACATCAGGGAGCGAAGGAAGACGAAGGGAGGGATAGTGAGGCTTAGTAAAGGGGAGCGGGGGTGGGCAGGGGGTGACTGTGAAAAGGCGGAGATACTAAACAAATATTTTTGCTCAGTATTTACAAATGAAGAGGGGAAGGTACCTAAAACAAACAATAGAAACACTCTGGATACAGAAGTTGATACCAGCCCATTTACAGAAAAAATGGTTCTGAAAGAACTCTTAAAACTGAAGGTGGACAAAGCAATGGGGCCTGCTGGGATTCATCCCAGAATTCTAAAAGAACTAAGGGTAGAACTAGTGACACCACTGACTACCCTCTTTAACAAATCATGGGAGGATGGGGTAGTACCTGATGACTGGAGGAGGGCAGATTGATTCCCCTTCACAAAAGTGGGAGCAGGGCAGAAGCAGGAAACTACAGACCTGTTAGTTTAACCTCAGTGATAGGGAAAATGATGGAATCACTTCTGAAGGAAAGAAATGTCGAGTACCTAGAGGCCAGAGGGGCACAGGACCCAAGGCAGCATGGATTCACAACTGAAAGGTCATGCCAGATGAATCTAATAGATTTCTTTGACTGGGTGACCAAAGTAGTAGATCAGGGAGGGGCTGTGGACATGGCCTACCTAGACTTTAGCAAGGCATTTGACTCAGTCCCACACAAAAGATTAATATACAAGTTAGCCAGCCTGGGAGTGGGTCCCAAGATGATAGCCTGGGTAAAGAATTGGCTGGAGAATAGGACACAAAGAGTAATAGTAAATGGAGTCCACTCTGAAGAAAGGGGGGTTACTAGTGGGGTGCTGCAGGGTCCAGTATTAGGACCGGTCCTCTTCAATGTCTTTGTAAGCGACATTGCAGAGAGACTGGAAGTAAAAGTATGTCTCTTTGCAGATGACACAAAGATCTGCCACAGAATTGATGCACAAGGTGGTGTGGAAAGGATGAGAAGGGACTTGGAAAGGTTGGAGGAATGGTCAAATGTATGGCAGCTTAGATTTAATGCTAAGAAGTGCAAGGTAATTCACCTGAGAAACAAAACCCCAGGGGAAAAGTACACAATGGGGGGTGAGATACTAACAACACAAAATGGAAAGGACCTGGGGTAGTCAGTATCAGATGACTAAAGGTGGGCAAGCAATGTGAGAGGGCAGCAGGAGGGCTGGGGGATATTGAGATGCATAGGGAGAGGCATCACCAGTAGAAAACAAGAAGTTGTTATCCCTCTGTACAGACAGCTGGTGAGACTCCATCTGAGTACTGTGTGCAGTTCTGGAGACCCAATCTCCGCAAGGACATAGACAAGATGGAAGCTGTCCAGGAGGAGGGCAAGCTAAATGGTGCAGGGTCTGCACAGAAGACATATGAAGAGACTAAAGGAGCTTATATCTATAGCCTCGAGGAAAGGAGGGAGAGGGGGGACATGATAGAAACTTTCAAGTACCTCAAGGGAATCAACAAAGTCAAAGAGTGTAGGATCTTTAAAAAAAAGAGGTGTGCAAGAACAAGGGGGACAATTTGAAAATGGGGGGGCGGCTCAGAGGTAATATAAGGAAGCATTTTTTCACAGAGAGGGTTGTGGATGCATGGAACTGCCTTCCAGAGGAGGTTGTGGAGTCAAAAACAGTGGTTGAATTCAAGCATGCGTTGGACAGCCATAAGGGGGTGGGGGTAGAAAGAAGTAGGCTGCTGGTTAACTAGGGTCTGCAGCTCATCCATTAGGTAGGGAAATGGGCAGACTGGGTGGGCCAAGCGGTCCTTATCTGCCATCAAATTCTATGTTTCTATATAGCTCCTCTGCTATCCTTGGGGTGGTGACAGTTCTCATAGGGATAGCTTCAGGGTAGTGTGTAGCATACTCATAAATGACCAGTACAAATCTGTTACCCTTGGAGCTCTTTTCCAGGGGGGTCTACTACATCCATGGTTATCCTGTCAAAGGGGTTAGTCACAATGAGGATGGGTTGTAGTAGATCTCTATCCCTTTCTCCTGCCTGAGCTACCTATTGACACTCAGCACATGCTTTACAATACTCAGCTACGTTCTCGTGGATAGAGGGGCAATAAATCCTGATTATACAATGGCAAGAAAGAATCTTGGACTGTGATTGGTCAGTCTAGGGCTGGACCCATGGCGTTATCCCAGCATAACACCACAGCTCTAGTCTCAGCCTCACTGTGAATCTCTTGACTGATTGTTTGGACCTTATTCTCTTTTTTTGCATCTCCTCTTAAGAAACAAAAATATTTGTCCACACTAATACAAACATTCTTTAAAATTATTTTTTTTATTCTATATATAACAACAAGCCATTGTATAACAGGAATAATGCACTCCAGGGTGTGTGTCATGCTGGGATAATGCCATGCCTGGGACATTGGATGCACTTGGCCTGTGGCCTCGTGCCCAACCCTCCCAGGCATGGCGTTATCCCAGCACGACACACAACCTGTCATGCATTATTCCTTTAGTAACATCCTATTCAGGGTGCTATAAATGCCTGCATGGACTGCTAAAGGGATGTCATGTGCCAGATACATAATTTGTGAGTGGAATTTTTCTGGAACTATTAGTTGGTCTACTACCTCTTCAGTTCTCAGGTTAGTGTATTCTCTGTACAATATCCCCTGTTTTACAACAAACTGAGGGCCACCTTTTTCTACTCCCTTCCCCTCCTGTGAAAAAAGGGTTAAGTGAAGGGTCTGCTTTTTGCTCATGTTGTATATAACGTTTAAAAGTGTGTCCCAAGTGAGCAGACTGGATGGGCCCTGCGGTCCTTATTTGCCATCAATGTCTATGTTTCTATGTAAGTCTGGCTGTACACCAGCGTGAGTATCAATCCACACTTTATTTAGCTTCCTCTTCTCCACCTTATTTTTATGGTCCTTACCAGAATCCTCAAAAACATCATTATCAAATGGGAACATAGACTGTAAATACTTCTGCTTCAGTTGAGCTCTGGTGGTTACAGCAACTACAACAGAGTCCTGGGAAGCATGACAATGTACAAATGGAGCAAAGTCTGGGTGGTCATACCCGATAACAACTGGCACAGGTAGACAAGGTACCGACCCCACTTCTACCTCATGTGTCTTTTCTTGAACAATCACTTGTATGGTGGCTGTAGAGTAGCAATGGGTATCTCCATACACACAGATGACTGCTGTATCCAGACCTTTATTATTCCCAGTCACCAGATCTGCTCACACAAGAGTCTGACGGCCCCCTGAATCAATCAGTCCCATTATCTGTTGTGATCCAGTCTGTACAGCAGCCATAAAGTGACCCCAGTTTGCTAAGGCCAGGTGAGCTCTCTCTTTATATTAGGACAGTTTCTTAGATAATGTCCCTTCTTTTGGCACCCATGACATACAATCTCTGCTACAAGAATTCCCCCCCTCTGCTGTCAGTATTGTTTCACATTTGACAGTTTATAAGTAAAAGGATTCCTTACCAGATTGCTGCTGTTTGCAGCTGCTGATGTCCTTGGAACCCTCTGGGTCTGGATGGTTGGGCTGCCAGAAAGTCTTCCACCATGTGATGGTTTTATCCACGGAATCAGGCTTATACTCCCAAACCCAAAGTTGTACATCCTGGGGTAAAACGTTAATAAACTATTCAATAATTACCACCTCCAGAAGTTGGTCCTTGCTCTTGTTACCTGGCTGCAACCATTTGTAGCAGAGCTCACTGATACGGGCAGAAGTTTCTCGGGGGGGGGGTTATCCAGTGACTGCATTTTAAGAAACCTAAACCTCTGGCGATAGGTTTCAGTGTTTATATCATAACGCCTGAAGATCTCCTGCTTCACACGGTTATAGTCCTCTGCCTCTCAGGAGTCCATGTGGCTATAGACCAACTGGACACTGCCTGTCAGGTGCGATGCCAGTCATACAACCCACTGTTCCCTTGGCCATGTGCATATTTGTGCAATCCTCTCAAACATTGTGAGGTAGGCTTCAATGTCATCACTATCTGAAAGTTTGGACAGTTTAATGTCTTTTGGGCTACTGGTTATTTCAGTTTGTCCTGCATTGATGGCATGAATGACCCTCATGGTATCCGCCCATTTGACATCTTGCATTCTCCGCTCAATGTCTCCATCTCTTTCCATCTGCACCTTTTATGTAGAGCCATTTCAACAACTCCCTATGTCCTCAAGTGGAGAGTCTTCAAGAGGAGACAGTTCCCTCAATTCTTGCTTGTCGTCTTGCATCTCTTCATCATCTTCAGGCTTGGCCTTCCTCCAAACTCCCAGGTCCAGTCCAGGCAGCAGCTTCTCTCCAAGTCTGTGGGCCATGGTTCTGGTCAGAACTCCATGGACTTTCTTTTCTGGGTTCTCCTCTGGCAACTCCTGGTGCATTGGTCCACCTGGGATATCTGGGCGATATCCACCAGAAAATGTCCTCCAAGCCCAGTCCAGACATTTCCAGCAAGTTATCCCATCACTAACACCAAGTCTGTGGAGGGATTGTGGGATAACAGATGGACCAGACACAGCACTTCAGGTTCAACACACAGTCTCTGTGCGATGTTTATTTAAAACACAGGGATTAAACTTAAGCGATGGCATATCCCTTCTTCAATACATCAGTTTGCAGCAACAGACTGTATGTTCATCTTGTGCACTTAGTCAGCACCTACTGACCCACTGATCTATCTCTTTAGTGAAAATTATTTAATTCCCTATGTTGGTCTTAAGTGTTTGAGTGATGAGGAGCTAAAAAAAAAAAAACCCCCAAAACAAGCTAAAGACAAAGAACCTCAGTGCAGAAGCACTGAATCAAGGGTTACCCAAAGGGCATTGGCAACAAAACCAAGTTTCAAAGAAACACAACATCGCACATACCCCCATAATGCAAAACATCATGGGATGCATATGCAAATCACCATGACATTTTAGGCTGGTTCAGCTTAAAGCAGGAATGCATGGTGCCAAAGGGCATCTCAAACAATCTGTAATTTACATGCATTTAAATAACACAGCAGGGGTTTTCTGAAATCTCTACCCCAGTAACTTAATTTTTATAATACAGTCCTCCAGTAACTTTTTACCTTTATCAAAAACACCTAGTGCTGTGGTATTTTCAAAACTTACAGTTTTCATACACATTAGGTATATACTGTGCTTCAAGATATTTTAGTGCTATTGCATATGAAACCCAACAATGAGGAACACAGCCTGTTGTTTTACATCAGCTTGGAGATCATCACAATAACCTCCCTGTACGAGGACCTGAGAGGGAAAAGGAAAATTAAAGGACACTATAACATATTCAAGAAAGGGGAAGGGGCACCAATAGGTGTCCAAGCTTATGGACTAGAAATTGTAAAGGCTAGATTAGGCTAAGAAATAGAAGAATTGTTGCAACAGATTAAAGAAAAGATCAGTCCTCAAGAGTTGCAGGATCTCCCTGTCACACTCCTGTCAGCACTTTTTGCTATGCAGGGACATTTTGCCCCGTTGATCTTTCTGGAGGGCCCTATTCTCGAGAGTTGGATCCAGGTCTGTTTGTTAATTTGTGGACAACACATTTCTGGCATTGAGTTCTTGTAGAGCCATCATGGCTATCAAAAGTCTGTGTGCCATCCTGAAAATGTATCAGCAGTCAGGCAGAGTACAAGGTTGTAAATTTAAGCTTCAATTCCCATAGCTTGTGAAGCAATGGAGCACATGCCTGCCTTCTGGACATCATTAGGGTAGAGTAGTCATTATCTAAATAGACTCAATGACCCTTGTAGATCACCTTCCCCTTACACTAATCCTGCATCAGCTGCTCTTAACTGAGAAATTAAGAAATCTTGCCACTGTGGAGCAAGGGCGAGCCTGGTCAGATGTTGGTTTTACAGCTAAAGAACAATGGGCATGCTCCAGCAGGAGCAGAGAAAGATCATCTATGCTGAGGAGGAAGGCAAGAAAATCCTGAAGAAATGAGGATCATGTCTCGGCCCTCCTCTCCCTCGGGAACACCACAAATCCTCAAGTTGTTCTGCCAGGATCAGTTTTCAAGGTCTTCACACTGGTCCACCAATTTCTGCTGATCTTGCAATGTTTTGGCAAGGATGTGCTTGAGCCAATCAACTTGGGAATCCATCCCTGAAACAGTCTGCTCCAGGACCCCAACCCGGGATTCTAAGGCTGAGAGAGATGTTTTTAACTCCAGCTGCATGTTTTTAAACATAGCCCAGAATTCTCTCAACTCATCTAATATTGCATCATTTGAAGGCTGCAGTTGATTAAAGGTCAGGGCTGATGCCATAACTGATTGCACCATTAGAGAAGATGAGCAAGGCAGATTGACCTTGTTATGTTTTGCTATACTTTTCCATATTTTAACTGTTTTTTTCTTTGCATCCATAAAGCCAAAGTTTCAAAGTAAACATAGATGAAGTTCTTGGAGGAGAATTAATGGTAAATGAAAGTTTTAAATGCTGGGTGGATATGGAGTTCAGAGATCACCGCTCCATCTCAAACAGCAGCGGAATCGGATGTCCACAACTGAGTGATATTCTACTAACTTTGTACATTCCTCTCTCATGTATCCTTACTGGTTAATGTTTCTTGTACAGTATAAGGTTGGTCATCTGTGGGGAAATGAGGGGGGACCTAGGGACCTGAGGGTGTGTCTTCAGAGAAGAAGTAAATGTTATTGTGTACATACCTTCTGCGTAAATGATCAGCACTAACCACTTGAAAATTGTATCATGGAATGTGAGGGGTCTTAATAGCCCTAAATAGTGCAAGACAGTTCTTCAACTCCTCCGGGATATGTACTGTGATATAGCCCTCTTGCAGGAGACACACCTGTTAGAAGGGGACTCCAAGCTTTTAGGCCTCATGTTAGTAGTCCAGTACTACCACAATGCACATACCTCCAGATGGAGAGGTGTAGCAATTTTGTGTAAAAAGGGCTTGCCACAAGGCATATCACAGGAGTACAAGGACCATGAAGGCAGATTCTTATATCTGTAAGGTAATTATCTCAGCATCCCTATTGTGTTGGGTAGCATCTATGCCCTAAATGCGCCAGACCTCAAATTCTACCAGGCAGCTCGGGTGGAAATCCTGGAAGCACCTGCCTTCATTGTAATTGGAGGTGACCTGAATTTAGCTTTGGTCCCTCAAATAGAATGGACTGGCCCTGGCCCCAACAGGAATCTATCATTGTGGCCAAGTGATAACTCTTCTCTGTGATTCAGACTTGCATGACATTTGCCCTACTCTCCATCTGTCTGATATAAATTGTACATGTTATAATAATAATAATAATCTTTATTTATTTTGCACCTTTCAGATATCAAGGCTCATTTACAAAGTATAAAATAACAAATAAAACAGCAGTAATAAAAACATAATAAAATCCAGAAATCACATAGTTAGTCACAGTATGCCTTGCTCCACAAATAAGTTTTCAATGCCTGCTTAAACCTCCCCAAGGTCGCGCACTCCAGAATCAGATGGGGTAGAGAATTCCAAAGGGCTGGGGCCAAGTACACAAATGCACGGGCCCCTGAAGATTTTAATACTACCCTTGGAATCTCTAGCAACCCCTCATCTGCTGAACGGAGCAAGCGCTTGGGGCAGTAAGGAGACAGAAGCTCTTTCAGATAGTCAGGGCCGAGTCTATGTAGGTTTTATAAGTCAGTAATCCATCTTTGAAGGTGATCCATCACTGAACTAGCAGCCAGTGCAGTTCGCGCAGCACCGGTGTGATATGGGAAGTCTGAGGAGTCCCTGTCAACAACCGGGCTACAGCATTCTGCACCAGCTGCAGTCGGCAGATATAAACCCCCAGAAGCCCAAAGTAAAGGGAGTTGCAGTAATCGAGGTATGAGGTCACAAAGATGTGTATCAATGTGGGAAGATCACCTGATGGAACAAGGTGCTTAATCCTAGTGATGTTCCTCAGATGGTAAAAGGATGACTTAACGACGGCCGACACTTGAGATCGTAGTGTCAGCCCATCGTCAAGTATCACCCCTAGGTTCCACATCCGTTCAGAGGTCAAGAGCTGGGAGTCCCCCAGGAAAAGCCCAGAGAGGTGACCCACCCCTGACCCCCCTATCCGGCATCCTGGATCCACAACCATCACCTCAGTCTTCCCTGGGTTCAACCTCAGCAATCTGGAACTCATCCAATCCAGGATTTCAGTGAGGCAGTTATTAAATACTGAGAGTGCTCCATCCTGGTCAGGTGCAAAAGACAGGTAGAACTGGGTATCATCAGCATAGCAATGAAACCTCAGCCCATACTGTCTTACAATGTCTCCGAGGGGCAGCATATACACCGCGAATAACATGGGGGACAACACAGAGCCCTGAGGAACCCCACATGACAGAGAGAGAGGGTCAGAGGAATAAATCCCCGACACCACCCTCTGAGTTCTGCCAGTGAGGAAAGACCCAAACCATCTGAGGACTGAACCTGTCAGGTCACAGATGAACCTCAGGCACTCGAGCAGTAACCCATGATCCACGGTGTCAAAAGCTAATGACAGATCAAGAAGCACCAAGATGGACCATTTTTTTCGATCTTTCACCATCAGAAGATCATTGAGCACCCAAACCAGTGCTGTCTCGGTACTATGCCTCTTTTGAAAACTGGATTGGAGATGTTCGTAGATGCTATGGATGCTCAAGTGGTTCTCCAGTTGTACAGCCACTACTTTCTCAATTACCTTCCCCACAAAAGGGAGGCTAGAGATATGTATCTAGTTTGCCAGACAGTCTGGGTCCAAAGAATCTTTCTTCAAGAGGGGAGTCACCACTGCCTCCTTCAGGGAGCTAGGAAACTCACCCAACTCACAGGAGCACAAGACTATCTGCACCAAGACCGGGCTGATAATATCACAACAATCCATAATCAGGGAAGCTGGGCCTGGGTCTAAACTACTGCACATAGGGTGCATACCCTGGACAATCCGCATAACATCCAAGATCTTCATCTGGTCGAAGGTACTCCAAATGAAGTGAGGGACAGTGGCCATGCACTGATCATCAGCAATTCCCATACAGTGTGTCGATCAAATCTCCGCCCTAATGTCGGCCACCTTATCAGCAAAAAACTGAGCAAGCTCCTCACACTCCAATTGTGAAAAGGCTCTCCAAACCTGCAGACAAGCTGGGTTGCACAGCCTGTCTAGGGTTAAAAAGAGGTGTGCTGGTTGGGTCTGAGCAGCCACAATCTCCCCGGGCAGGAACTCTGCCTTCTTACGGGAGATTGCTGACTGGTAGAGTCGATAGTGCTCTAGCAGTCTAAGATGGTCATCCTCCAGGGCGGATTTCCACCAACAACACTCCAACCTTCGTCCGAGTCGCCGCAGCTCCCTCAGGGTCCTGTCAAACCATGGGGACCGAGAGCAGAGGGAGAGAGGATGAACATGGACAGGAGCAACAGAATCCAGAGCTGTAGTAATGGCCTTATTATAAGTCAAAACCAAAGCCTCTGGATCCCTGCTTGCCATAGGAAATTCCGATAGATCAAGCACTGCCGCTAGGCCATCAGGGCATAAATCCTGTAAAGGGCGGTACCTGACCATCTCCACGGGGGTAGGCCTACGAAGGGGGGTGCAAAAATTGAATCTCCCCGTGTAGTGGTCAGACCATCTAACGGGTTCCACCCCCACATTGGAGGCCTCGATCCCCAGGAGGAAAACAAGGTTGAGAAAGTGGCCGTGTTTATGAGTAGCAGAGGTAACAATCTGTGTAAGACCCAGTGATTTTATCAACTGGAGGAAGTGTTGACCAAACTGCAAGAGTTTGTCGTCGATCCAGGCATTGAAGTCGCCCCTTATGATTCCTATAGTCAGAGTGATGTCATACTGACTTAATCGGACCTAATATCCAGGACCTGGGGAGTTTCTTTTTGGAATGTCTTGGTTTCCCATCTTTCCCCATTAATATCTTCCCTGACCTAGGAAACTTCCACCATTAGGGTAGCCCATGTATTCAATAACTGCGATTGAGCACATTCAAAAGGGTGACTCAATCATGGTGCTTTCACACTGGGCTACCGGGCAGGAGGGTGACAGGATAGGGGTTGGCGATTATAGCAACGGGATGTCGCTATGTATACATGCACTTGGGGGTGGGAGGGACACGATGTGCGACAGGTGAAAGGGAGGGAGGGTTTGTGGGGTGTAGTGGCAGTATGCTGCAGAGCTGGCCATGTGGTGTAGTGGGTTGGTGGAATGCTGGGGTTGGAAGGGTGCTGGGTTCGGTTCTGGGTGCGCTAATGTTTTGCACCGTGTCACTGATTTTTATTTTTATAGTGTTGCATCCCCCCAACATGCACCCCGAATTCAGAATCCTTTAATAGAGGTGTGCGGGGCACAGCCCCCCCTGCATAAAACCAAAAAAATTTAAGTGTCCGGTGATGTATTGCTGTACGCCTCAAGTCTACATCATTAAAATTAATTTTTGGTCATGTATTTATTTATTTACTTATTAGATCATCAGTTTACAGACCTTTGAGTCAAAGACTCATTTACAAAGGCACCTTGCCAAGAGAGCAATACATCACAGCAAACAAAACAGTACAGTACATAATGCTTAGATTAAAAAAAGCAAGTAGTGTTACAGGCATTCACTGGTGGCACAAGCTTGGTAATAGGTAGATCACTGTAGTCATAATTTAGGTACACGAGTACCATGTCAGGTCACAATTGGTGATTGCTATTGCGCGGTCGCCATTATCACATGGAACCACTGGTAGACATAATAAGTGGAACCTTAATACCTCTTTCCTGCAGCAGAAGGAGACCCAACAATGGTTAAGGCACATTATCCAAGAATATTACTGCCTTAATGACTCTCTGGATTGTTCCCTGGGCACCCAATGGGAGGCCCTCAAAGCAGTACTGCAAGGTACACTGATAGCCGATGCTGCTTGTGTTACAGTAAGAAACAACGTGACTCTGCCATTAAAGCTGGGGAAGCAGAACTGAAAATGCTTGAATTGGTGGGAGTGCAGGCCCTCATAGGAAACCCCACACTAGAGACTGAATTATACAGCTAAAAACTAAAATAGAAGACATCCTTCAATATAGAACGGGCAATGCCCTCTATAAATTGAACCAAAAATATTGTGAGGCAGGGGAGTGACTGGGGAGGTTACTAGTATCCAGATTCTAAGCCCAGGCCATGGAAAAATGTATTCTAGTAATCAGTGATCCCCATGGAAATAAAGGCCCCAAAAGGCATCCATCAAACTTTCCAATCCTTTTATACTTCCCTCTTCTCCTCAGAAGTCAGCCCAACTCATGACCAATATTTTGCCTTCTACACTGATCTACCTATGCCTACAGTCTCAGTTCATGTCCTACAGCCCTTATAACTTCAATCCAAACAAAGGAGGTTGCCTAAGCAATCCGTGGTATGGCACAAGGCAGGTCTCCAGGCCCAAATGGCTTTCATACTGAGTTTTATGCCACTTTCTCAGATCGACTAGCACCGAGACTAGCTAGTCCTTGTGTTCAACAAAGCTTTGGAAAGGGGAAGCTCCCACCAATGTCCTCCGAGGCAAGTATCACCCTAATCCCAAAGAAGGACAAGGATAGTATCCTTTGTTCCCAGTTCCAGCCAATGTAGATGCAAAAATATTTGCAAAACTTTTAGCCATAGGATGGAACCCATTATACAAACATACAAAAATACCAGCAGAAGCAGGTCTTACGGTCTATTGAGTCTGCTCAATTGTGCAGCTAGTATCTCAGCTTGCAGCTGCACCATCCTCCCCACCCCTCTTCATTACAACCCCCCACCCTGTCCAAACCCCTCTTAAAGCCACCCACCTTTATACAGGATACCACCTCCTAGGGCAGGGCATTCCACCTATCCACCACCCGTTCAGTGAAAAAATTTCTCCTGACTTCCCTCTTGAATCCCTTTCCAATCTCAGCTGTTGTTCTCTCATATCTCTCCCTCTTTTAAGCCAGAAAATCCCTTCTGCATTAGCCTTATTTATCCCCTTAAGGTATTTAAAGGTTTCAAGTCATATCTCCCCTATCCCTCCTCTCCTCCAGGAAGTACATGTTCGGCTCACCCAATCTATTCCCATAGGACTTTCCCTCCAATCCCTGGATCATCTTGATTGCCCTACATTGCACCCCCTCCAACAATTTGATGCCCTTCTTTAGGAATCCGTGCCAGTACTGCATGCAGTACTCCAGGTGTGGCCTGATCAGAGATCTGTACAAGGAAAGGATCACCTCCCTATTTCTAGAGGAGATTCCCCCCACTATGCACCCCAGCATCCTGTTGACTTTTGCTTCCACCTTCCTGCATTGAGCTGAGTTGTTCATGCGCTGCCCTTTATAAGCACTCCCAGATCCTTTTCCTCCATGATGCTTTCCAGCTGCACCCCTTCCAGCTGATAGCTCCTCCCCTGGTTCCTAGCTCAGAAATGCAGTACCTTGCACTTCTTGGTGTTTAACCCCAGCTGCCATGCTTCTGACCACTCCTGTAGTTTGGTCAGGTCCTCCTGCAGCACCTTCCACCCTTCAATGTCAGCTACCACAGGTCCCATCGTCATACTGTCAGCAAACAGATTAATACTAATCCAGATCCTGTATGAGATATCAACTATGCACTGGTTCCAGTACCGATCCCTGTGGCACCCCTTTCATCACTTCCCTCGGTGATGAGAGTTCCCCCCACCACCACCACCCTCTGCAGCCTTCCATTCAACCAGCTGACAATCCATCTGACCATCTCCATTCCCACCCTATGTATTCCAGCTTCCTCCCCAGCCTCCCATGTGGCACGGAATCAAAGGTCTTTCTGAAGTCCAAATACAGGACATCCATTGCATGGCCCCTGTCTAGGTCCATGGTCACCGAGTCATAATGCTCAATTAGATTTGTCTGGCAGGATCTGCCTGAGACAAACCCATGTTGTTGGCCATTCTGGAGACCATTGTCCTCCAAAAAGGTCACTAGCCTCTCTTTTAGGATTGTCTCCATGATCTTCCCCACAATTGATCTGTAGTTACCTGGTTCATCCCTAGGGCCACTTTTGTGAATGGGCACCACATGGACCATCCTCCAATGTTGTGGTATGCATCTTGTGCCCTGAGAGGTATTGAACAGTTCAGCCAGTGGTCCTTCCAGGATCTCAGCCAGCTCCCTGAGTACCCTAGGGTGAATGCTATCTGGTCCCAGTGCCTTGTCCACCCTCAGTGCCCTTAATCCTCCCAGAACCCTGTCCTCTGTAATCCCTACATCAGTCTCCCCCCCACTACCCACTCCGCCCCTCCCTTGGGGTATCTGCTGCCATTTTTCCTTTGTGAATACAGAGCAGAAGTATTCATTTAATGCCTCTGCCTGATCCATCCCCTTTTCCACCCACCCTCCATCCTTCCTACTCCTCACAATCTGGTCCCTGTTCTTCCTTCTTTTTCTAATGTATCTGAAGGAGTCCATTTCTCCTTTCTTGGTACCTGTGCCAGTCTTAGCTCTCTTGAAGCCTTGGCCACTCTGACTAGCCTGATAACCTCCCTAGACTTCTTCGTATACTCATCCTTGTCAAGCCCTCTTCCCAATGTCTTGAGTTTCTGAAATGCCTTCCTCTTGGCTCTTACTCCCTCTATAACCTCTTGATCCAACCAACTGGGCTTCTTTTCCCTTCCCTTCTTACTCCATGTCTTTGTACAAGTCCCAGTGGCCTCTGTCAGACCTTTTTAATAATATCCCAATTTTGACTAGCATCCATATCTTAGCAGTAGTAGAACAATTTATTTTTACACAGGAAAAGAAACATGTCAATTGGATTTTGTCAGTCCAATTTACAAGACAGCCCTGTACATTATTTAAATTTCACAAGTAAAATAAGTCTAAATATACAAATACTACAAAAGTTAACATAAAAACATTAACAAAAAGTACATTTAAAACAGACAGAATGTGAACCTTATTAGGAGGAGGAGAGTGTAACAATAGCACAAGCGTTATCTCGTACATGTACATATAACTGCACACAGTTGCTTAATGCCCTAACAATTCATGCCAGATACCTACCCCAAATATCACCCTTTTTTTCTCTAATCCCACCTCCTCCCTGCCAGCCCTAGAGGAAATCATGTCACAGTATTCTTTCCTATCCAGCTTCAAACTTAATGGTGTGAAGTCCAAGTTGTTACCCCTTAATAATGCACGTACTTTGACTTTCCAGGCAACTTCTTCCAAAAGCTAGTGGCCAAGATGTCTACCTTCATATGGGGCAGCAAAGCTCCTAAACTAAAGCTCAGGACCTTGGAATGACCCTGGAGGAAGGGAGGGAGGGAGGTTTTTGGCTTCCTGACATGAAATTTTACCATTCTACATCAGGTGGTGATTTATGCATCCCAGTTAACTTCACCCATAGCTGGGTGAATACCTCTGGAATTAGCCCAGGGTCAGCTACCAACAGCATCAGCCTTAATCTTCCCAGACTGGTCTCTTTGTACTGAAATCTCCCCCTGCCCATGCTACACCGAGCACATCAGGGATCTATACACCAGACAACTTGACTGGAATCCTCACATGTCACCAACTAGGTTCCTCTGGCATAACCAAAACCTGCTTATAGATGGCAAACCTATCTATTGGAAGGAAAGGGAGGATAGAGGCATCACCCTCCTCAGGGACCTCTTTGACCTGGTGATGGGCTGTTTTTATTCTTTTGATAACCTTCAAATGAAATATTGCTTACCTCCATCCCATTTTTAGAAATACCTGCAAATATGCAACATCATAAAGCAAAAGATCACTCATGATCTTGTTCTTCCCCAGCTGCAGATATTGGATTAATGGGTCACTACCCTTGATAGTGTACAACACCTGACTGCCAATACCTAAGGCCTTCTAGGCACATGCTCACCCGCTCCCTCTCCACCAGCAGCCCCAAGAGATACATGGGAAATGGAGCTTGGCATAATAATTCCCCTACAGGAGTGGATCCAAGTGTGGACCAATGCATACCAGGCTTCCAGGGAACTACAGTCCAAATCTCTTCAATTCAAAATCCTGAATAGGGCCTACAGAACCCCCAGTGGCTCTATAGAGCAGGCTTGCTGAATAATGACTGCTGGAGGTGCTCCTGCCCCCAGGCAATACTAACACACATCCTCTGATCTTGCCCAACTATAGATCCCTTCTGGAGCAAGGTGTGGGCTACTTGCTCCTTAGTACTTCCTAATCTAGGGATACGAGACCCTCAGCTAGCACCTCTCAGCATGCCCCAAGCAAACTCCAACTTGACTAGGCCCCAACTACTTTGGATAAAATGAGCAATGTCAGCTGCCAAAAGAGTGCTACTTAGACACTGGTGGGACCATGAACCTCCATCCTATGAGGAATGGTGCAACCTCCTGTCCCTCACTGCTCGATATGAGAAAACCTCCCACCAGAAAGTGGTCAAGTTAACTGTTTGTCAGAGTATCTGGAACCTTTTCTTACATAAATTCCCTCAGACAACCCTTCAAAACAAACCTAATGGTTGAAGCAGCCCTGAACTAATACTTTTAACCATAACCTCTTATTGAGCTACTGGTCTATCTCCCAAATGATTGGCTCTCTATGGAGACATCTGTCTGCTTCCTATGTGATGACTCACTGACCCATTCCCCCAGACTGTAATCTCTACAGCTGAGCTCAAAGTAAACAACAGAAAAACAAAATGAAAACTTTATCTCAACCCCCTTTTTGAAGGCATCCAACTATAACACCACTTGAAGCCTCTGATGGTCTAGGGAGTGACTACCTGTCTCTTCTGATACTCTTTCTTTCCTTATATAGTTCTTTAGATCAGCACATTCCTCTCTATACCCAGGGATCTGAGCACATAGGTTGCCATGCTTAGACAACTTCATGAGTACAGATGAGTAGGCAAAGTGGTGGACAGGAGAAACCCTTTAATTCAGCTGATTATTGGTTTTCTATCCTCCCTTCCCCAGGGACTAACTGACTAAGCAGAGAAACCTTTCAGCCCAATAATTTTACCACTACTCCATTGACATTTATTCACTTCCATCTTATACTACCTAACAAGGGGATTGACTTTCCATAATATATTAGGTCTCTAGGAAATTCATCTTATGTGAATGTATGCATAGTTTACCTACAACAGGCTGGGATGGGATATTAGGGTGTCCTGTAATGTGTTTATATGCTTGATTGTTCTTTGTATTATTAATTGTTTCTTCCTTTACTAGATCTGTTCTTGGAATATTGTATATTTGGTGTTGACAACCTTGTACATTGTTTGCTGTTCATGTTAAAAGAAAAATCTCATTAAAAACTTTGAAGGCAAAATAAAAACTGCTGCAGTCATTTACCCACCTGCCTCATAGAAGAACCACTGCTGACAGATTTTTGCACTTATTCAAAAACTACTGGGCAGAAAATCATCTGGAAATATTTAATGCAGGTCAGCGCTGATCCTGAGCCTCACTTATGAATGCAAGAGGGAGCATGTTCCAGAGTGAAAGACCAAAATGGTCCACAGGAGACAATTGCTTTCTATCAGTAATTGTTGACCAGGAAAGGCACACTAAGTTATGTTAACTTGTTTACTGGGGTGTCTTGGGGAAGGGATTATGTAAACCTCTTTTATTAGTGGGGGAATTTTGACTATAACACTGGGAAACTCCAGTACTCTTCTTGAGGGGGGACTGCCATCATTCTCTCCAAGATGGCAGACTGCAGGTCTGAATGTGGAATATCTGGTAGACCTGCAGGTGAGCCAACCTCCCTCCCTGCAGTCCAGCACAGGAGGTCAAAGATACCAGTCTAAATGAGAAGATACATGCGTATGAAAGAAGAGATAGTCCACAACAGAGAGATAGCATGGAGCTATCAGATAGCGATTTGCTTTCTGAGGAACGTAAACTAGATAATACCTCACTGAAAAGAACAAAAGTATTTAATTTTTTTTAATAGCAGTAGAAGAAGCACATTATCTTAAAGAAAAAGAAAAGCGTGCTGTTGTAGAGAAGAAAATGACAAGCTCTGAGGTTTCTGCAGCTGGCTCAGCTGAAATAGACAAGCCACTCACAGTTGTTCCATGTAATGCAGATTCATCAAAGGAGCTATCTGTCAAAAGACACCAAGCTGAGTGTCAGTAGGATGGAGCTGAAGATGTTGTGCATGGGACTACAAATGCAACAAGTTAGTTTTCCTGCAGAACTTGTGATTGCTTCTGATTAGCAGTCACAACTGACTGCTTCTTATAAGCAGTCAGAACATACAACAGACAGTTCTCATTTGGGTCTGCACCAAGGTATACAGCCCCGCCCACAAATGCAAAAGAAGGCAGGAGCCCCAATGCTTCCATTGTCAGTTGAAGTTGCATTACACAATGCAGGATAGAAATGAAGTGAAGCAATAATCTAGGTTTCCAATGCAACTCACAGCCCTATTCTGGGACAAATGACTCATGGCATACTGGATAAAGTAGAAAAGAGTCAGTGCCAACACAGGCTTCAGGATTTTATCAGGTGCCTAATTTAATATCTTTAGCAATGGCTGCGAGGGATAAAATAATAAAACTGTTCAGGGGGACTGTTGGCTTGTCACACAGTCAGCCAACACTACAAATGCACTAAATATGAAGTGCCAGATAATTTCTTTGCCCAGGAAGATTTGGACTTGCATACATTAAATACAGATAAGGTAACTCAAAATAAATAATGTCCCTTCTACTCAAAATGTAGAAACAAATTCACAGTTGCAGTGCTCTGAGGAAGAATCAGCAGTGGAAGGTGATGGTGCAGATACTCATTTTTGTGACCTGGGGTCAGAATGGTAGAAGATAATGTAGAATCCACTCCTGGCCCTTCGAATGCACAAACAGAATCTGCCCAACAAGCTCAAAAGTGCTTTATAATGAAGGACCACTTTTCTTCTTGTGCAGCCCCAGTACAAAAAAAAATAAACTTTGGTCAGAGCCACAATGGCTGCTAATGCATTAATGTGATAAGAGATTTATTCATTTCAAAGATTTTTCAAGGTAAGACACACTGAGCTAGTAACATCTAATTTTCAGTTGTGTCCTGGGGAAGGGGAAAGGGGAAACGTACCAGATACAAAAATACAGAATATATAGGTAACTGAAATGGAATAAATGTAGCAAAGATAAAGAGGACAATTATGTCTATGAATACATTGACAAATATAAGTTATCAAGCAATAAGTTGTGGAACTGACGAAACAGTTATTAACTTATTAGAATAAAAAGTATGTGAATGACTGATACTGGGGAAGAGATACAGAATTGATGTGTGACTTAGTTGTATTACTGTGATGTACAATCCTTCTCTGGTCAGGCTGACTTCTCTTTCCACTTTCCTAAACTCTCTCTGCTTCTAACTATTTGTTTTGCCTTTTCCAAATGCTCTCTTTCCTCTCTGCTCTATGTTCACACCACTATGACCTATGCCTGCCCATGAGTCATAGCCCATCCCCACTCCTCAGTTTATCCTCTTCCCCTGTTTTTCTGGCTGGGCAGCCATCTGTCTGTGCTCCTTTAGCGTTTGGCATTTGAACAGATTCTTCCTGTTACTTTTTAACCTCCAATATCTTTTTGGCGCTTTATAAATATTTTATAGAGAATCCTAATCAAGTTAGTTTAGATTGCTTCATCGAAACATTTTGGCAAAGTGTGTCACTTTTAGTAATCTGCTAGGTAGTGCATAGGTAGTTTTTGAGACAGGGTGGGGAAGAGCAGGTAGGGCAAAAAGTGAGGTAGAATCAAGAGTTAGTGTTTTTATTTTTTAGAAAGAAAATCTCTAACTTCAAGTCCAGAAGAACTGGTTTTATTGCTACAGTGCTGCTTTCATTTCAGTGCTACTTCACTCAATGGCTATGAGGAATTTGACCGGAGGTTAAGTTCCATTGGAAGGCGCTCAAATCCATTATTGACAGCAATCTTTGGCTAGGAAGGCTTTACAGGTCTGTTGTTGAGGGAGCTTAAAACTGATTTGGACAGCTTGGTGGATCTCGGGATTGATCGGGTTTCTTGGTCCGATCATTGCACGTTGAAGTTCATGCTTGGGGCTCCCGCCATAAGCCCTTCCCCTGCTGAGATGATTAGCTGTCACCCTTTGCAGGGTCTTACCCCTGAGAGTTTTCTGGTGGCAGTTAAATTATCAAGTGTGGGTGCTGCATGCGTCGGAGGTGTTGGTGCCGGGGTCGATACCTATAATAAGGTGCTATCTGACACCATCAACTCCCTCACACCTGTCCGTGTATGGCCCAGAACTTCATATCTGAGGTTCCCATGGTTTGATGGGGACCTCAGGGAGATGAAGAAGATGGGTCGGAGATTAGAGCGCTGCTGGAGAAGGTCCCGCCTGGAGGCGGACAAACTGGTCCTGCGTATGCACTATTGTGCATATCAGGAGGCAATCAACCATAAGAAGGCAGTGTTCCTGTCTAGGGAGATTGCTGCTGGGAGGAACCGACAAGCTTCACTCTTCCAGACTGTAAACAGACTTCTTCATCCAGTCTGTTTGCAGCCCGGTAGGGTTTTTTCTAACGAAGACTGTGAGGAGTTTGCTGGGTTTT
Organism: Neoceratodus forsteri; assembly: GCA_016271365.2. Lineage (NCBI taxonomy): Eukaryota > Metazoa > Chordata > Ceratodontiformes > Ceratodontidae > Neoceratodus > Neoceratodus forsteri. The sequence goes on from CM028137.1 coordinate 52,192,163, forward strand.
TCTCAGACAGGGTGTCCTTGATCCAGCAGGAGGCTTCCTCAGCCAGCAATATTATAGCTGACAGTGGTCGCCAGATGTGTTCTGAGTGCACTCCGCTGAGTTGGGGGGAGTTTAGACCAGTGGAAGTGAGTGAGGTTATCAAGGTGGCAGTCAATTTGAAGCATATCTTTTGTGAACTGGACCCAGTGCCAACGCGTTTCTTAATGAGATGCGTTGACTCTGTTGGCCCGGTGTTTGCTGTGATTGTACAGTGTTCCTTACTTGAGGGAGTCTTTCTGGATGCCTTGAAGAAGGCTCTGGTGAGACCCCTTTTAAAGAAACCTTCTTTGGACCCGGAGATCATGGCAAATTACCGTCCTATCTCCAATCTCCCATTTTTGGGGAAAGTGGTGGAGAAGGTGGTAGCACTTCAATTGGAAGAGCACCTTGTGACTCACGAGATGTATGATCCCTTCCAGTCAGCTTTTCGGGCCAGACATAGCACAGAAACTGCGCTTGTTCGGGTGCAGAATGATCTCCTCAGGGCTAGAGATCGAGGAGACAGGACAATTCTTGTTCTCCTTGATCTCTCTTCAGCATTTGACACTGTGGACCATTGTGTGTTGCCTGTCCACCTCAGGGAGTTGTGTGGACTCACCGGTACTGTCATCAACTGGTTTGAGTCCTTTCTTACCAACAGGAGGCAATGGGTTATGATGGGTAATTTCTCATCTATACCCTGTCTCCTTCCCTGTGGAGTCCCTCAGGGTTCGGTACTGGCCCCAAAGTTGTTCGCAGTGTACATGCTGCCCCTGGGGGGGATCATTAGGAAGTATGACTTGAGTTTTCATTGTTATGCTGATGATACTCAGCTATATCTGTCCTGCGCCCCAGGAACAGCCAACGCAGTGGATGTGCTAAACATCTGGCTGAACAAGATAAATGCCTGGATGGCTTCCAGCTGGTTGCGACTGAACCCTAACAAGATGGAGGTATTGGTAGTGGAGTCGAACAGAGTTCGTGATAGGATGTCCTCTGATTCAGCAACTGGACTTCTTCTTGGAGCTGTGTCATTGAAGGCCTCCTCTTGGGTGCGTAATCTTGGAGTGATTCTGGACAGGAATCTGACCATGGAGGCTCAAATAGCTTCCATGGTTCTAACCTGTTTTTTCCATCTCAGAAACATTGCCAGGATTAAGCCCCTTGTTCCACCTCTGGACCTCCCTACCTTGATACATGCCTTAGTCACATCTAGGCTGGACTACTGTAACACGCTTCATCTCGGGGTCACTGGGGGACTTGTCCACAGACTGCAGCTGGTGCAAAATGCAGCTGCCCGGTTACTGACTGGGCAGCCCAAATTTTGTCATATTACACTGGTACTGCGTGAATTGCACTAGCTGCCAGTCAGGTGGAGAATCCTCTTTAAGGTGAGTCTTCTCACCTTTAAGACCCTACACGGACAGGGCCCTGGTTACCTGTCAGTCCTCCTGACACCTACTTCCTCTATCCGCTCTCTTCGATCCTCTAGTGGTAGCCTCCTGACCGTTCCTAGAACGAGGCTGAAATCAGCCGCTGATAGAGCTTTCAGTGTTGCAGCTCCCGTTCTTTGGAACTCATTACCAGCTCTGGTCAGAGAGGCCCCCACTATAGATGTCTTTAAGATTTGCCTGAAAACATTACTATTCTCACAAGCATTTGATGTTTAGAGTATGATTTAACTTATAGTTTGTGATTTATTATTTTATTTCTGTATGAATGATTTTGTTAAATGTTTTTAAAAATTTGTACAGCGCCCAGAACCTCTGGGATTGGGCGTCTTTTAAATAAACTTGCCTTGCCTTGCCAAGAGGAGTTTTGGATTCCAGTGAAAAGCTGGAGAACCAAGTTGGACTGTGTGTCCTGGTTTGAGAACTTTCCTTGGACCTATAACCATCTTTCTGACATGGGAAAGGAACTCTTGAATCCGGTGAATACTGGAGGCCTGGTGGAGTTTTGAGATCACATCAGTGGGCCATGGGGGTGCGAAGAACCAGAAGATTGACTGGGGGCTTAGTGACTTTTTGAGTGCAAGGCCTGGAGGGTAGGCAGTGGTATGGACTATTGCTGAATCCCAGTTGTGGACTCTATATTAGTCTGCAGTGGCCAATGGGATTGTTTGAGTGGTTACTGTGCTAAGTCTCATTGGACGCTGATTCTCTCCCCCGCCCCCCCCACACACTTCTCCTATCTAGACCAGGATTCACCTGTAAATACTTTCTTTACATCAAAGTGAGTGATAGTTGGAGTACCAGTCATAAAACTCTTCAGACTTTGATTTCATCATCAGACTGTCGTAAGAGCACATTCCAAAAGGGTCAATTTAATTTCACCTTCCTTTCTGACAGTGGTGGGAGCACTGCCAGTGGGCTTATCCTGGTGATTCCCATGTGGACTAATTCATTGAAATTCCTCTGGAAATAGTTTTAAATGCCTCTGGACTCAAATTAATACGAAAGATTTTCTTTATTCAATTAGTTAATGATTTAGTTTTGGTTGTGGGAAAGTTGTGGGAGGGTGGGGACTAGGTACTTCTATGATTGTATGATAATGAATTCTTAATTGAACTTGATTGTATTTATTATATGGATGGTGACTGTATGCTTAGTTAGGATTATATAGTTTAAGTATTGTTTATATTTTGGTTTAGTTGTTTTTAGAAATGTGCAGCAGCCTTGGGCCTCTCTGAATCAGTTACCTGACAGCCCTGCTGCATGACCTCCACCCCTTTTCTGAGCTCCCCTTCCCCACTGCAGCTGTAAGGTGCTATAGGGAGGTGGGTATTTGTAGGGGGCTGATAGGTCTGCGATGGGGTGCAGTGGGTTCAATGGAGGTGAACAAGATTGGGTTCATAAAGAGCATGAAGTGCCCTAGGAGAAAATGGAGCTGTGAGAGAGGCCATGTGTGTTTTGTCTCCATTCCTGGGGTTCCCACTGGACCATGTGGGCAGGCAGCTAGAGGACCTGCAGCCTTCACGGATCCCTTTGGATGGTGTGATGCAATGCCAGGTTAATGAGAAATAAGACTGCAATTATGTCGGACTTGATTTCTTTGGTCGACCTGGGCTGCATTACAGAGACTTGGCTGGGAGATGATGCAGGTCCAGTTGTGGAGGCATCGGTCCCCACCAGATACTCTGTAGTACACTGCCTGAAGAGGGAATGCAGGGATGGGAGTGTGGCCATTTGTTTTAGATCCAGCCTGAATTTCTCCATACAACTGTTGGGTTCTACCTCATCATTTGAATGTGTGGCAGTGCAATGGGGTCCATGTGTGGGTTAGAGAATTCTCCTAGTTTTCAGCCCTCCAGGGTCAGGAGTAGAATATCTGCATGAGGTCACAGACTTTGTCACCGACAGGGTATTTGAGACACCTAGACAGCTTATTCTGGGGGACTTCAATGCTTGAGTTGATGACAAATCCTAGCAATTTGGATATGACCTCCTCCAGCTGATGACATCGTTGGGCCTTGCACAGGCTGTTGCCTCTGCTGCCCACCATCATGGCCACACTTTGGACTTGGTATTCTTGCTGGGTCTTCAGGTCATCAACCTCAGGATTGATTGGGTTACTTGGTCTGCTCATTGTACAGTGGAATTCTCATTTGGGGCCTCCCCGATTGTCCCTCCCCTGTTGAGATGATCAGCTATAGCCCTTTGAGGGAATTGTCCCCAGAGGGACTGCTGGAGGTATTTGATTTTTCTGGTGTTAGTGCTGTTTGTGGGACTGGCTTGGGTGAAGCAGTGACAACCTATAATAGTGCTGTCTCTGAAGCACTCAATGTCATTGCACTGGTTCATATAAGACCCAGGGCCTCTCATCTGAGACCCCCATGATATGATGGGGCTCTCAAGGTGATGAAGACCTCAGGTAAGAGGTTGGAGTATTGTAGGTGTAGGACTCAATCAGTGGAGGATAGACTGACTTTGAGGAATTACTATGTTGATTATCAAACGGCAATCAATCATAAGAAGGCAGAGTTCCTGTCCAGTGAGATTGCAGCTGGGAAGAGCAGACCAGCTCACCTCTTTCAGACTTTGGATAGACTTTTTCATCCAGTCTGTCTACAGCCAAAAAGAGCCTTTTCAGTAGCACTTTGCAAAGAGTTTGCTCTGTTCTTCTCAGAAAGTGTATCCTCTATTCGGGCTGGGATCTTGCCAGTGGGTCTAGATCAGTCCTGCAGGGTGGAGTCTGGCTGGAACAGGGGCATTCCTATTGTCTGGGGAGAGTTTAGGATGATGGAGGTGGCCGAGGTATCTGAGGTGATTCTGAAGCTGCAGCCCACTTGTTGTGAACTGGACCCTGGCCCGACACATCTTCTAGTGTGATGTGTCGAGGCTATTGGTCCCGTGTTCGCCAGGAGAGTCTGGTGTTCACTCTTGGAGGGGGTCTTCCACAACACCTTGAAGGAGGTGTTGATGAAGCCCCTTCTGAAGAAACCATCTCTCGACCCTGATGTACTGGCAGAGTATAGACCTATCTACACCCTCCCATTTCTTGGGAAGGTTGTTGAGAAGATAGTGGCTCTGCAGTGTGAGGCACACCTGGAGACCTTTGACATCTATGAGTCATTCCAGTCTAGGTTTAGATCAAGGCACAGCACAGAGACAACACTAGTTCAGGTACATAATGACTGCATCATGGCAAGAGACCAAGGGGAGTGGTCAATTCTTGTTCTCTTTGATCTATCATCAGCATTTAATACTGTGGACCACATTGTGCTGTTGGATCGGCTTATAGAATATTGTGGACTCACTGGTACTATCATCAACTGGTTTGAGTCCTTTCTCTCAGGCAGGAGGCAGAGGGTAGTGATGGGGAATTTCTCCTCCTTCCTGATGCCCCTGACCTGTGGCATTCCTCAAGGTTCAATCCTATCACCAATGCTGTTTGTGGTATACATGCTGCCCAGGGGAGGCTCATTAGATGGTACTGTCTGAATTTTCACTGCTATGCAGATGATACTCAGCTGTATATCTTTTGTACTGGGAACAAATGGTACCATTGAATTGCTGAATAAATGTCTTGCCAAGATCCAGGACTGGATGAACTTTAACTGGCTGAGACTTAACCTGGACAAGACAGAGGTCTTGGTAACTGAGAGAAGTTGTGGGAGTGATGAGGGTGCCTCTGGGATGACAATAGGCTTGGTCCTGAGGTCGACCCCATTGATGGCATCTTCTTGGGTGAGAAATCTGGGCATTGTTCTCGATGACAAGTTGACATTTGAGGCTTAGGTTTCGGTTGTCATCAAAAGTGGTTTTCACCATCCGAGGAACATCTCCCGGATTAAACCACTAATTCTGCCCAAAGACCTGCCATCACTGGTACATGCCTTTGTAACACCCAGGCTCGACTACTGTAATGCTCTTTACCTCAGGGTCAGTGGAGGGAACCTCAGCCAACTGTAGCTAGTGCAGAATGCAGGGGCCAGGTTACTAACGGGGCTGTCAAGGTCATGTCATGTGACCTCGGTCCTCAGAGTCTGCACTATCTGCTGGTCAGATGGAGGATTCTCTTCAAGGTGGACTTGCTCACCTATAAGGCCTTATATGGATTGGGCCCTGTCTACCTGTCAGACCTCCTGACTCCTGCCATCCCAGTACTTTCCCTCCGTTCCTCCACTGAGGGCCTCCTGGGGGTTCTGAGGACCAAGCTGAAAACCTCGAGTGAGCATTCATTTGGGTTGCCGGTCCGGTCCTCTGGAACTTGCTGCCAAGATCTTTAAGGGAGGTCCCTTTAGAGGAGGTTTCAAGAGGGGGCCTGAATACTCATCTTTTCAATAAGGCCTTTTCTGCTGACGTATTTAACCTCTATACAATTTTCTTTATTTATGCTAAATCTGTTTATTTATTTATTGTTTATATAGTCAAGAATATTTTGTATCACCCTGTAAAATGTTTTTACTGTAAGGCACCCAGAGCCTCCGGGATTGGGCACCAAACAAATAAACTTGCTTACATACTTCTCCATGACCACACCGCACTCTCCTGTGGCTGCCCTTGAGTTATAGCCCTTCCCCGCTCCTCTGTTTATCATCTTCTGCTCTTTCTCCTTCTCCTTGCCCTTCCACTCACCTCACCAACCCTCAACCCTCTCTTCTTCCTCCCTCACTTGTCTGCACTTTCCTTCCCCCCCATCTGTGCTCCTTCCTTCAGCACTCTATCCCCTGGTGCCCTCAACATTGTAAAGTACTATTGCTGTTCCCATGGCACAGATTCTCCACTGTGTCCTTGTAAAATGTTTGCCTACTATTTTACCTGTCTAATGAACCTTGTTCATGTTTATTTTGTATGGTTTAATTCATATCTGTGTACAGTATTTCATTTCATTTAGTTTTTGTTGACCGGGTAAGTGCACTAGACAAATTCTTGCCTATTTTCAGGCACGGCCCAGGGGGAAGGGGGATACAGATGAATGCCAATTGACCTTGAACCAGATTAAGCTATTGGTGATATTTTTAGTGAATGGGGGAAAATTTGGCCAGGGCACAGGGGAAATTCTCCTATTATCCAGTAGGGGGAGATTCTGGCCAACCGCCAAGATGGCCACTCCATTGGTTCCAGGACGAAGGTTAGGTGCTACTGAGGCAAGGGAGATGGCCTCCTCCCCTGCCTCTTCTCCTCTAGAGGCTGAACAAGCTGAAACATCTGAGGGCTTTACAACTGAGTTACCTGAAGTGCATTTTGAATCAGATATGGATTGGTCGCAGCCAGAAAAAGAGAAAGCTGAAAGTCCACAGGAATCCTTTATTGCACAAAAGTCTGATACAATCTCTGAAAAAGAGCACAAGCTATTGAAATTAACTGAAGTTGAGAAACGTGTAAGGCAGAGAAAGGAAGCACAACATGCAGAGCTGTCAGCGCTTCAATCTGTTTCACAAACAGAATGTGTCAATGACTCACCAGGATTGCAGAATTGTGATGTGGCAGAGCCGCGAACAGATGAGATTCAGCTGACTGAAGCTACTGAAGTTCTTGTCAATGTGGCAGGCAGTTCTAAACAACAAGAGGTTGTGTGCCTAGAGCCATGGCAAGGATCAGCTGGAGAAAAGCTGGTAACTGTTACAAAACACCATCTTGGCTTATTGCACCCTTCAAATCCTTTACCCCAAAAAACTAGCCTAACAAGATCTGCTAAATCTGGAAATGCTGTAAGTAAACAAAAGCACACTGAGCGTAATTATGACGGAAAATGCACAAGGTACTGTTGCGGGTGATCTGCTTATTGTTCCTGATACTATAGCAGACTGATCTCCTTCTCAGGCCTTGGAGGAAGTGGGGTGGAAACAGACTAACCAGGGACAGTGGATCCCAGATCCTGATGACTCGGATGTACAGCACTATAGAGCGCAAATGGAACAAAACCAAGTACTCCCTTCTACTTTACCAGTCAAATGTGCTGCAACAAATAATGTGGAGGAAGAGAATTCTAATTTGACAGCAGTACACTCGGATACAGATATGGGCCCCACCATAAGTGCACTGGAAAATGGAAACACACAGCAAGCTGCTAACTCTGGTAAGAATTCTAGAAATGATGATGCATCTGAACAATTACTGGGTCCTTCTGATTCTATATTACAAAATCCTACCAAACGGACATGGCTTAACCCTATGTTTAAATTAGCAGATCTCTTTCAGAATAAGGGTGAACCAGCCCCCCAAAAAAATGCTGCACGCCTGATTTTTAAAGGGGGGTTTGAAAACCTGCCAGATAGGCTGTATATTGCTAAAAACTTGTTAAAAGGATCAATGCATTTTTTTTCAGCTGAAATGTTTGCTTTGATACACATAGGCAATGAAACTATGAGCTTTAAAACTGTTTCTAGTCTAGACAGGTTTTGGGTGCAATATTAGACCTTAAAGCATATCCCTGTTTGGATCCCATTTATGACTGTCCCCTTTACTAAACCTGCCATAAAACACGTAATGGTTATGTTCCATAATGAAGGGTTCAATGTGGAAGACTTTCTATTTTGACTAAGACAAAGATGCGAGGTGCTAGAACATCCCCATCCTATTTTAGATAGTGAATAGATCTGGACGGTGTGTGCAAAATAAAGGTTAAATTATATTCCACAAACAATGGTCTGGTGCACCTACCCAGCACCTTTTATCCAGGCAAGGATAGAGGGGTTTTATTCTATAATGGCCAGCCCAAATCTGGTTTTAAATGTGGCTCAAGGACACACCTGAGCACAGCTTGCGATACACCAAGATGCAACCATTGCTTAGATTATGTTCATTCCTCTCTGAACTGTGTGAACCTTTTTAAGCGCAATATATGACAGAAGACAGAACATGGTTATGGAAACTGCCCATGGGCTTCTCATAATTGTGAGGATTGTCCCTCCCATGAAGGGCTAATAAATATGGCCCATCAGAGCCAAGCACAGAGAATAGGGAATTTGGCTACCACTGTAACTGATCCAGCTGCAGTTCCCCCACTATCCAAAATGAACATGCAGATCATGAGCCCTCCACTTCCCTGGTTCAGTCAGACATAGGGCAGCCGATTGTGGTCTCTCAGGAAGTTTCGATATCTGTAGAACAGGTACAAGAGTGGGCACAAGAACATATTGAGGAAGAAAGTAGGGAGGAAGTTGCAACTACATAAGAGATAGTAATGCCCCCCTCCCCCCCCAGTTGGATCCGCCCTTCAAAAAAATCATCACCAAAAAAAGGAAAGGGGGGGGGAATCTATAACTGGGAAAACCAAAAACCCCACCACAAAGACATGGAGAACAAGTTACAAGTTTGCACCCCTACTTTCAGACAGGCAAGATGAGGACTCAGATGGGGAGGACTCAGACACTTCCTCTAGAACATTTACTAACCCCAATGTTACCTCAGGCATGGAGGGGGGAGGAGGGGAGGATAGCACTGCCTGTAGAACCTGGTGTAGAAGAACAGTAAAAACTCCTTGATACAGGTTGTGGTGGTTTTCCTGACCTTCTGACATCTTTCTTTCTTTCTTTCTTTCTTTCTTTCTTTCTTTCTTTCTTTCTTTCTTTCTTTCTTTCTTTCTTTCTTTCTTCTCCCTCACAATAACCACAATTAATGTCAACAGCATCAAGAGACATAAGAAATTAATTATGGTGATGGGTGCATTACAGGGGGGAAAAAGTGATCTAATCTGTCTACAAGACACCAGGCTGAAGACCCAAGCAGAATTGCTTCAGGCTTCTAAATCATAAAAAAAAGGGCCATTCTTCCAGTCCATTGGTGAAGGACTTTGTGATGGGGTGGGAATACTGTTCATAAATCCTAACATTACAGTTTCTAGATTAGTTGACATTGCCCCTGGTAGAGCCCTATTATTGAATATGTATTTCCACACTGAAAGATTCTGGATTATGAATATATATGCCCCCCCAAACTAGGGCACTTAGGGTCACCTTGTTTAAACTGGTCCAGCCCTACATGCACACATCTAGGTTAGTCTTGTGGATGGGTGATTTTAACTGTGGTACAGAGAGGGTGGATAGGGGTAGCAAAACTGATAAAACATTTTGCAATACAGCAGCACTTAAAAATATTCTTTCTACAGTCAACCTAAATGATGCATATAGGCAGTTTCATCCATCAGGTGGCAACACCTTTTTTAAAGGCCCACTTCCTTCACATATAGATTTTATATTTGTTTCAGCTATACTGCATCTTATAAGCACCAGATTACAGGCCCGAGAATTCTCTGACCATAGATCAAATACTGTCAGTCTACAATGGATACAAATTCCAAGGAGTAAAAAAAATCCTTGGAGGTTGAATAACTCCTTATTAGAGGATGATGGAATTAGAAATGCAGGGAAAGCAGAAAGGCTGGCCAGACTTTCAGTGGTGGCAATGTATAGTGATGCTGCCACCTGGTGGGATGATACAAAAGTGAGTTGGAGAAATTTTTTTCAGGTTAGAACAAAACAAAAAGCTAATAGATATTACTTATCATATTTACAACTTAGGCACCAGCTCCAGAAGTTAATTTCCCCATCAGAAACAGAAAAACTGGACTACACATCCCATATTTCAGCTATTAAAAAACAAATGTTAGAAGCCCAGTACAATCAGGCTAGATCATTAGACCAAGAAATTAGATTTGGGACCACTATGAAAAAGGGGTCAATGGATCCTTTTTGGGAATGTAAAAACAGGATAGATCATAGGGTAATAACAAAACTCAATACAGACACTGGGCAGATTATCACTGCACCAGAAGGTATTCTAAAAAGAGACAGAGATTTATTTAACATCTTTGATTGGTATTGCTCCTGACATTATTCCTGGAGATATACAGAAATGTAATTTGCCACAAGTACATGCGGCAGATACTGTAAGAAGGGTATGCCCTCACCAGAAGGAGAAGGAAGGAAACATATTCAATTCAGTGCTTTAGAGTAACTGGTAACTGGTATTTTTCTTTTAAACTTAGATTGTGGGCTTGTAGTGACCCTATACTTTCTTTCTTTGTTGTCTTTACTTATAATTGTTTTTGGGCTGTTGAAAATTTAAAACATAGTGGTGGTGTAATTCTGTGCTGTCTTTAATTGCTGCAAATTTTCACCCCCCTCCCTCCACTTCCCCAACTCTTAATTATATGCCCTGTTAAATCTGATTAACGGGAGCTAAACACAGGGTATAGTAAGAGGTGTGAAGTAGGAGGGGCATAAGGGGGAAGAAGCCCACCCTTCACATGACAAGTGTATTGACTCATTTGTTTATTTATTGGTTTCTTATTCCTTAAAAAAAAATATCTGAGGATCAGTTACAGGATTTTTAGTACTGTAAATTAATAAAAAGAGAACTATGAGAGCTTCAGTAGCAGACAAGTAGTGGAACTGCAGTATAATGTGGGGAAGAGAATGCAGTGGCTGTGGGGCAGCCATATCTGTATGGACCTTCTGACACTGAGGTGCTGCCCCATCTGCATGCATCTCTGGACTGTGGGATGAGGTAGCCAGACTCAGAGTGGAAGTAAACTGGGTCAGGAGTACCATCACCCCATCCAGGGACCACCCAGTCCAATGCAGCTGCCTCAAAGGATGCCAGAATGAGGAGCACTTGGATGACAGTGGGCTCAGGGAGGGTTAGAGCAGTCAGGCAGAGGCACATCCCAGATCCTATTCCTCTTAAGAACTCATATGCCACACTGGCAAATGAGGACAACCAAATAGAGGTACCCAGAGAAGTGGAAGGAAAGGATGTGGAGGTTAGCCAAGGAGGTGACCTCAGTGGGGAAAGCAGTGGACCCCAGAGGAGGAGGAAGCGAATCCTGGTGGGGGACTCCATCGTAAGAGGGATCCAGCTAGAAACACAGGAGGGGGAGGACAGGAAGGTGAGGTGCCTACCAGGTTCCACGGCATGGAGGGATGGAAGGAAGATACTGGGGATCACTGGGAAGGCAAGATGGGAGGGTGAGCTGGATGTCATTATCCACCTAGGTACTAATGACTTGGCAAATGGGGAGCCAAAGGAAATTCAGGAAGAGTTTAGGAAACTGGGGGGGTCTCAAGCAAGTAGCTACTTCTGTCACTTTCTCAGAAGTACTACCTGTGAGAGGCAAGGGAGAGCATAGGAGTGCATGCACCAGGAACTTTAACTCATGGTTGAAGAACTGGTGCTGTGAGGAAGGGTTTGGATTCATTGGTGACTGGGGACCCACCTGGAGGGATGGAGGTTTGTTCAAGCCTGACGACCTGCATCCATCCTGGAGGGGAATCAAAGCACTCAATGATAAGTTTAAATGCTACATTGACAAGCATTTAAACTAGCAAAGGGGGGGGTGGCAGGCCAGCAAGGAGGGTACCTACTTGATCACCCCCCACAGCTAGCAGTGGAACCAGTGAACCAGAGGAGTGGCTATCTCTGCAAAGCAATGTGCAAAAGATGGAGATTAGTGTCCAAAAGGTGGATAAGCAGAAAAGGGGCAACATTCAGCAGAAGAGCAGACAGCAAGGAGAACCAGGGATAAGTGACAACCAAGGAAGGGGCTGGAGTAGAACAGTGAAGCAATCTAGGGAGGTCAAATCATGGAAAGCCATGTGTGCAAATGCCAGGAGCCTTAGCAACAAGATGGAAGATCTGGAGGCTGTCATGGTACAGTCAGACCTGGACATTGTGGCCATCACTGAAACCGGGTGTAATGATAACCATGACTGGGAGATGGCCATACCTGGCTACAACATATTCAGAAGAGACAGAGCAGGCAGGAAGGGAGGAGTGGCACTGTATGTGAAAAATGACATAAGGGCCACACAGATCCAGGAGGAACAAAATGGGGAGAGATACTGTGGGTTAAGCTGGAAAGGAAAATGGGGCCAGCTATCCGACAGGTGTGGTCTCATAGACCACCAGCTCAGGAGGAAGAAACAGATAGGAGCAGATGCTAGCCATCCAAAGGATGGCAGACAAGAATGAGGTAGTACTGGTTGGAGACTTCAATATTCCAGACGTGGACTGGAGCATCCCAGCAGCAGCATCAACTAGGAGCAGATTTATCCTGGACTCCCTTCAGGGTGCCTTCCTCAAGCAACTGGTCATGGAACCAACTCGGCAGAAGGCAATACTGACCTTGTGCTCACAAACAGGACAGTGTGATGGGGGTAACAGTGGGGAGCACCTGGGTAACAGTGACCACCAGTCATTGTGGTTTGAAATCACAGAAAGAGCAGAACCAAACCACACAAAAACACGTATCCTGGATTTTAGGGGGCAGACTTTGGGAAAATGGGGAGATACTTGAAAGAGGCATTAAGGGAATGGGACAGGAATCAGGGGTTGAGGAACAGTGGGCAGTATTTAAAATGGGGATTATAAGAACAACAGAATTATGCATTAAGCAGGTTAGCAAGAGGAAAGGAAGAGGAGACCATTATGGTTTTCAAGAGGTAGCAAAAGTGAAAGCCAAAAGATTGCATTCAGGCAATACAAAAAGACACAGGCAGAAGGGGATAGGGAGAAGTACCAGGAGAAACAAAGGGAGACAGGAAGTCAGTAAGGAAGCCAAAGCTCAGACAGAAGAACACATTGCAAAATCAGTGGGTAAAGGGGACAAAACCTTTTACAGGTACATAAGTGAAAAAAGAAAGACAAAGGGAGGGATAGTGAGACTGAAGGGGGAGGATGGGAGCAGCATGGAGGATGACAACAGTAAAGCTGACATATTGAACAGGTATTTCTGCTCAGTCTTTACTGAGGAAGAGGGGGTAATGGGTCTGAAGGGAGTACAAGGGGTGAGAATGGTGCAGAAATGGACACAAGTCCCTTTACACGAGAAAGGGTCCTGAAGGAACTGGAAGTAATAAGAGTTGATAAAGTAATGGGGCCAGATGGGGTGCACCCCAGGGTCCTTAAAGAACTAAGAGAGGTGGTGGCTGAACCTCTGGCTATCCTGTTTAGCCAATCACTGGAAACAGGGGAGGTACCCAAAGACTGGAGGACAGCAGATGTAGTCCCCTTATACAAAAGTGGGAACAAAGAGGAAGCAGGGAACTACAGACCAGTCAGCCTCACCTCGGTAGTGGGAAAGATCATGGAAGCACTACTGAAGGAGAGATTGGTGGAACATCTGGTTGTCAATGGACTACAGGACCCAAGGCAGCATGGTTTCACCAGGGAGGTCATGTCAGACCAACCTCATTGAATTTTTGACTGGGTGACTAGGAGGTGGATCAGGGAGGGCAGTGGACATGGCCTATCTGGACTTCAGCAAGGCCTTTGACACTATGCCACATAGAAGACTATTACACAAACTGGGGAATATGGGTGTGGGCAGGACAGTAGTGTGGTGGGTAGGTAACTGGCTGGGTGGCAGGACACAGAGGGTGGTGGTAAATGGCTGTCACTCCAAAGAGGGAAGAGTGACCAGTGGGGTACCACAGGGATTAGTGCTGGGACTGGTCCTATTCAACATCTTCATCAGTGACATTGTACAGGATCTAGAAGGCAGAATTTCACTATTCGCTGATGACACAAAGCTCTGTAACAGAGTAGACACACCAGAGGGTGTAGACAGAATGAGAAGGGACCTGCAGAAACTTGAAGAATGGTCAAGGGTTTGGCAGTTGAAATTCAGTGCAAAGAAGTGCAAGATGATGCATATGGGGCACAAAAACCCTGGCACAACATATCAGTTGGGGGGGTGAGGATATAGCATGCCCCAAGCAGGAAAGGGATCTTGGGGTTGTCATCTCTGATGACTTCAATGTAGGGAAACAGTGTGACAAGGCATCAGGTAAAGCAAATAGGATGCTGGGATGTATAGGCAGGGCCATCACCAGCCGGAAAAGGGAGGTCATAATTCCGCTATACAAGACACTAGTGAGGCCCCACCTGGAGTACAGTGTACAGTTCTGGAGACCATACCTACGTAAGGACATAGACAGGGTAGAGAAGGTTCAGAGGAGGGCAACAAAGATGGTGCATGGATTGCATCACAAGTCCTATGAAGACAGGTTGAAGGAACTGAACATGTACTCCCTGGAGGAGAGGAGGGAGAGAGGGGATATGATAGAGACATACAAGTATCTTACAGGGAGGAACAGGGTGCAGGAAAACACTATTTTTAAGCGAAAAAGATGTTCCAGGACTAGAGGGCATGGGATGAAGTTGGAGGGTGGACGATTCAGAGGAAACATGAGAAAGAATTTCTTCACAGAACGGGTGGTGGACAAGTGGAACACCCTGCCAGAGGAAGTGGTGGGGGCTGAAACAATCACGGGATTTAAGAATGCATGGGATAGACATAAAGGAATTCTAGAGGTCAGGGATAAGGGGAAATAGACTTCTAGGAAAACAAACTGAACTTACAAGCTGAAATGGGCAGACTGGGTGGGCCATAGACCTTTATCTGCCGACACTGTCTATGTATGTATCTATGTACCAATAACTATAGACGAGGTCAAATGTGCCATATCTAGTCTCAAAAGTGAGACAGCTCTGGCTACAGATGGGATTGGAGCTGAACTTTACAAAGTTTTTGCAGAGGAGCTTGCACCTGCACTTGAAACTGTATTTAATAGTATGCTGGAGGATGCTAGCCTTCCTCAAACAGTGAATCAGGCATATTTGATTTTATTACATAAAAGAGCTTAACAACTGGGGACCCTTAAGTTTACTCAATACAGACTTTTTTTGCCATAATAGTTTTTATTATTCTTTGTTATAGAGCATCATACACATACATTAGGAGGTAAACATTGTGACAGCTATGAGTTGTAAAATACAGACATTTCTCTTAACAATGGAATGCAAAAGAGTGAAATAAAGAAAGGAAACAACCAACACAATACTTAATAATTAACTTATAGTATCACATACTTACTGCTACTCTATAGGGGTTACTTAGTGAATAAACCTTACGAGTTTATGTTTAAATATAATTACCATAATATCAGTCCAATGAGGAATTGCCTACTTCAAATTCCAAAAGGGTGCCCATATTTTATGTAGTGTTTCTGGTCTATCGGCATTGAAGAGGTTGGCTGCCTGAAGGAGTCACTCCTCAGTTTTGACAGTTTCTTATATAAAATTTTATTACTTTTACTCAGGCCCAGACATAAAAAATGTAAATATTTGTTAGTGGAACAAATAAGCAGCAACCTAAATTAATTTTTTCGTATCGCAGCATACAACAGTTGATTTATTGTGGGAATTAATTTCTGATGACAGCCGCGATGTCACCGGGAGTGAAACAGTCAGCTTACCCGAATCTGGAACACTTGTCAGTGGCAGATAAAGATGACATTCAATCTTTGAAGGAAATGTTAGAAGACAACAAACTGGAAATCTCCTCAGTCACACAATCAGTTACTGATCTCAAACAAGACTCATTTATAGTCTCCCAACGTTTAGACTACTCTGAAAATCAAATTGAGTTCTTCAAAGACACTATCACAGGACTTGAAGACCAAATACATTCTCAAGGTAAACAGATTCACAACCTCTTAGAAAAAATTGATGATTTGGAAAACAGGGGCAGAAGAAATAATTTGAGGATCTTAGGAATTCCAGAAGGGGCAGAAGGGGTTAACATGATTGACTTTCTACAAAAACTATTACCAGAATTGTTGGAATATCAGTGGCCATGGACTTTAGAAACAGAAAGGGGGCATCGAGCTTTGGGTCCTGAACTGCAGGTTGGTCAACGACCTAGACCAATCCTTGCATATTTCCTACATTTTTCAGTCAAAGAACAAATACTGAGGCTGGCTAGGGAGAAACAACATTTGTCATGGAGAGGTAACAAAATACTGTTCTTCCAAGACTTTTCTTCAATAGTTATGGAAAAAAGAAAGAGTTTTTTGGAAGTCAAACAAAAACTTTCAAAGAGAGGGTTCCTTTACTACTTTAAATACCCAGTGATACTAAATGTGGTTGACTCATGTGGTAAAGTACATGTTTTCCATTATACCAAAGAAGCAATGTCTTATGCCATGACTTGTGAACAAGAGCTTAGGAGTAATCAAAGGGTTAATGCCAATGAGCTTCATCTTTCAAAAAAACAGCGTGTTTTGAATATCCCACACACACTACGCAAGATCGCTCTGCTGCGCGAGCAGGCTTCAGCTCAACTGTGCAGAATTCAGCTAATAGTAATCACAAAAATATTGATGCTGCAAACCAAAACAGTCTGATTGCCCCCAGTCAAGATGCAGGAATTGTTACCCCATACATGCACCCATCTACTTTTCAAGAGAAGCTGAAAGAGGAAAATACTGCATATGCCTCAACCATTGCAAGGAGGGCCAGAGCACCACACAAATAAAGTCATCTTCCTATCCCTTGTTCAAAAACCCAATGTATTAGAAGCAATACGGACTTAAGGATTTTAAGCAGAATTTTGTTAAATAGATTAATACAAGTAGCAGATTATTTAATTAGCCCCTCACAAACTTGTACCTTGCCTAGGAGGTGGCAGAGTGATAATCTCACTATTTTAAGGGAGATATTCCATAATGCCTCAGAGGGGCATTTGCAGGGATATATTTTAGGAATTGACCAGGAGAAGACTTTCGATAAAATAGCCCACAACTTTCCTTTCCAAACTTTGAAAGCCTTTGGAATCCCTGATGGCTATATTTTGTGGTTGCAGTCAATGTATAAAAATGCAGTGTGTATAGCAAACATTAATGGTTGGCTAGGGAAGGCAGTGAATATACACAGAGGGGTTTGACAGGGGTGCCCCCTTAACCCCCTTCTTTATACATTTTGCATAGATGTGTTATTAAGGAGTATTGAGTGTAATAACCTGATACATGGCATAGTAACTAGTCCCAATTCTTCACCGATAAAAGCTTTAGTATATGCAGATGATTTGGTGCTATGTTTAGCTCCATCATCTAAATTCGCATCCCTATTAGACACTTTTAGATCATTTTCCTTGTATTCTGGTTCTAAAATTAATTATGAAAAAAGCTCAGGGGTAGTGTTAGGGAATACCCCTTTCCCTGCTGTGGGAACGGTGGGAAATATCACTATCACAAAGGGAACAATCACAATTTTGGGGATGGAGTTTGGTGGGGATGTAACAGGAAGACTAAACTGGGACAGGAATATACAGAAAGCTAGCAGGTTAGTAAGGAGTTGGAAAGGACAACAGATATCAAAAAAGAAAAGGGTACTCCATATTAAAACTTTGTTGATACCAGTTTTTCTTTGTTAGTTACATGTTTCGTCCCCCTCAAGATTTGTCTGTTACATTATACAGCATTTTTTTCCAAGCATTATGAGGTGGTTGGGACCTTGCTTGGAAGCTTGGTCAAAATCTAAATCCATGTGGCTGCATAGATCCCCTGCCATACCAACATATGGCATGGAGCAAATAAAATGTATGACAAGATGGGGCACCACAGCGCAACAAATACAAACCATGGATAGAAAAAGTTTATACTCACAGATTATTTTGAAAGAACAAAAGGACACAATTCAGTTTTCATACTGCTCACAGGATAAAGTGGTGCATAATATTAATAAGCTAGGCTTTAAAAGATTACCTGACTTTGTCTGGGACTCTGTTTGGTTGGTACTATATGGTAGATTGAGTGTAAGAAGCAACAACAAACACAAACAGCTTCAGGACAGGTATTGCTTAAGACAGTCTTGTATCCAGATATTGGAAACCCAATAACACTTGTTTCTGGAATGTGCTGATGTCTGTCCATGCTGGATTTATGTAGCACAAACATGGAAGGAGCCTTTGTTTACCACTTTAACCTACCAAAAATTGATGTATGGGATTTTTGAGGGTGGATGTGGAAAATATAATGGTGATACTCTATATATTGTATTTGAGATAATTCACTATTGTTTATGGCAATCCCAATGTGTATGGACTATTCAACAAAAACAGGTGGACCATATAGAGATTCTTAAGAACATTCAAGTGGCTCATCAAAAAGTTTGGTGTACTGATTGCACATAATTTAAATATGATAAAGTAAAATTATTATGGGCCAACTGTCAGCATTGGATTGAACCTACTTGACTATATGTAGTGCTATTCTCATCTGAAAGACAGCACCTCAGGAGTTCCGCACCGCCTCATGCTGTACTGCAGTGTCAGTATTGGGATATTAACCCAAGTGCCTTGTGTGGGAATAGAACCCACAGCCTTCTGATCTCCTGGCTTCAGGTGTGATATTTTATTGTATAAGTTATTGTTCTATGTTGTTCTTATGCCTCTCTTCCCCCTAGGGTACATCTGGATTTGAGCCATTTTTCTGCTCAGAATGTCTTTCCTGGTGAAACTTTTGAAATAAATAAATACATAAATTAATTATGTAAAAGTCCCACATTTACACCACAATAGTAGAAAGGCAACAGGATTAGATGAGATTAGTAGCAAACTGTTGAAACTTGCAGCCCCGGTTATTGCCCACCCTCTGACACAATTTTTTGATTTATCATTACATTGAGCTGAAGTGCCGGATGAATGGGAACTTGCTAAAGTAATTCCAATTTTCAAATCTGGCTCCAAAAAGAGATTAGTAATTATCATCCAATATCTTTGATACCAGTAGTAGCAAAGATCTGTGAAAAAATGGTAGCTAAGCAGGTTAAGCAATATATAAAAGAGCAGGGTATTTTGCACAGTAATCAGTCAGGTTTCAAAGAAAGATATAGTACCCAAACTGCATTAATAAAAGTAACAGGGGATATTCAGATTGCAATGGACAAAGGATTATTAACAGGTGCAATTATGATTGATTTGTCAAAAGCTTTTGATTCTTTAAATCATGGTATACTTATTGATATACTGAAAAATATGGGGTTTTCAGATAATGTTGTAGCTTGGTTCTCTAATTACTTAAGGGTAGGAAACAAAAAGTGTTTCTAAACACATATTATTCAGACTTTCGGCAACTAGGATAAGGGGTACCTCAGGGATCAATCCTGGGGCCCTTTTTATTTAATCTATATACAAATGATTTAGAATTCAAGCAAGAAAAATTAGCATATCATCAGTATGCTGAAGACATTATTATGTACGTCTCAGGTATGGATTCTTATAGTATGCAACACACATTACAATTAGCTTTTGATGATATACAGAAATATTACATTAAGAATAAATTAGTATTGAACACTGCTAAAACTAAGGTAATATTATTTTGGCAAAAAGTAAAAAACCCATATATAAAAAAAACCTTGGAAACAATAGTGAGAGATGGTTCTATATTACAGATAGTAAATGAGTACAAATATTTAGGGTTATGGATGGACATAAATTTTAAGTTGTCCGTTCAGATAAACAATTTGGTCAGGAACTTAGGGCAACAATTGGGGATGTTGTATAGAATAAGAAATAATTTTTCAAGAAATACCAGGCGGCATGTGATTAACACAATGTTAGTGCCAGTGATTGATTATGCGGATATAATATATTGGGGGCAAATAAAACTGATTTGAAAAAAGTAGACAATATATACAATAAAATGGCCAGGTATATTACGGGGTCACACAAACTTACACATCACTGTGAGTTGTATAGAAATGTAGGAAGGGATCATTTGTATAACAGGAGAAATCAACATATAACTAAAATTATGTGTAAATCTATTGAAAATAAATTACCTGAATACATTACCAAAGATCTAAAAATTAAACACCTAATTAAGGATTTGAGATCAGCCCAGCATATAGAGTTTGAAGTGCCAAAGTATAGGACAAAATGTGGGTGTGCAACACTGTTTTATTTGGGTCCAAAAACTTGGAATAATCTGCCTGTTGACCTAAGATTTTACGGTGTTAAAATAAGTTGGACTAAGATTAGGCATTGGTACCATAAGCAAAGTGAGGAACCCCATGAATGCTGCATGGCATTGGAAAATGGTAAAAGTTTAATAGACGGGTAATTGGTGTTTAGTGGGATATGATTTAATAAGTAAAAATGTATTTATTAAGTATATGTATATTTGTATTTTTTGTATTTTTGTATGTCTTGTAAAATGTTCTCCTTATACTGTAACCAGGTTATGCACTTTAGAAGGTGTCCCTTGAAAATGAGTGTACTTGTGTACTCAATGGGATTGTTTTACCGTGTTTATTATAAATGAATAAAATCATTACTACTACTATAACCATCAAGGTAATGCAGTGAACAGTGTTTTTGGTTCAAGACATACATACCCCCTTGAAAATGTGCACAACACACACACACACACAGCTGTTGCAACAGTTGTGCACACACTTACGGTGTGAGTGTCATTAGCAGGATAGAGCAAGTACAATATTTCATTTTCAGTGGGGTCCTGCTTTTACACATTTTTCCAGTGTACTTAGTAGAATTAGCACAGGTAAAATGCAGAATCTCATTTTTACTGTGGTCCTGCTGTTATACATTTTTACACTGCAGTTACCCAGGATAGGTCAGTTAACTTGCAGTATCTCATTTTCAGTGAGGTCCTGATTGTACCAATTGTAACACTAACAGGTCTGGGATGCCTTAAATGAGTTGTCTCCACCACGGCCTGTATGTTTTCAGGGACCAGATACTGTGGGCAGGATTTTCAAATGTGAATGAATGCCACAAGCCCCTGGTGCACCGAACACATGGTGAATGGGGCTTGCAGCATTCGCTGGGTGACAATCGGGAATTTCCATCCCTTACACATGGCATGGGTCCTTAGACTACAGTTTTGTGGCCTTGCTTGCGCTGCCCCTCTGGGACAAAGTTATGGGGCTTGCTACAGATACAGTATGTGGTGCAAGTTGGCGTAAAACAGGGAAACTGTCGCAACTGCACACTGCTAATTAGAGATGCAGCGAATTTAAAATCCACCTGCGAAGTGAATGCAAACTGGCCACTTCGTTGGCACTTTGCTACGAAGAGTACCATATAGGAAAGGTTCACTTCGCCTTGTTATTATTACTCTGCATTGTCATTCTGCTTTAAACGTGAAGTAAAGTGGAGTGACAGCAAGACTGGCAGCACCCCACCCACACAGTCACCAGAATTAATGTGCATCCCCAAAGTGCTACTGTCTTGTGTCCAGAAAACTCCCCAGTGCTGACGAAATGAAATGAGAGCATAACAAGAAATGCAAAGTCTCCCAGAATTAATGGCACACTCAGTCATGTGCACAGTGGTCACACACAGAGTCATCAGAGTTAATGTGCATTCCCAAAATGCTACTGTCTTGTGTCCATAAAATTCCCCAGTGCTGATGAAATGCTACTGTCTTGTGTCCAGAAAATTCCCCAGTGCTGACGAAGTGAAATGAGAGCGTAGCAAGAAATGCAGTATCCCAGAATAAATGGTGCACTGCAAACACACAGACAGATTAAAATTGCACGGCGCACTCAAGGGATGCATACGAAAAGGCACAGCAACACCTAACTAGTGCACACAAGTCACAAATCCAAATCTGGAATGGAATACATTTTGCCAGTTGGGGAATTAGTGTAAGGCAGTAACAATCCACTACCAGTAAAGATACCACAAAGCAGTATAAAAAATTCATGCAGGTGCGGTGAATAGCAGGTTCACACTGCTGCAATTACTCTGCGGCACAATAAAAGGTGTCTGATTTACTGGCATGCATCGCGCACACACACTCACACACACACACTACAAGTACTGCGTATCAAATTGAAAACCTTTAGTAATATAACCAAATGTTTTAAACAGACAAATTATACACTGCTGCACCACAACAATCAGCAAAAAATTTCAAGAATTACTGAAAGTATTACTGTCTGTACATTAACAGTTATACTAGAAAAATATAACCAAAACAGAAAGACTGCCTTTTTCTCCCAGTTAATGTACCTACACCACAAATACGCCCCTCCCCAAAGCACACTTCACAGTACACAGATTGAGTGTTCTAAATTAACATTCAAAATCCACACAAAACAATAAACACTCAATGATATGAGCACAGAAGGGTTTCCTACAATTGATACACTAAATTTTGAACAAAAAAATGACTCAAAAAGGCATTTTAAACAGCTTTTAGAGGTTTTGAATCGCAGTGTCTCCACTCTCCAGCTACCACTACACACACACTACCCAGGAGAGAACTGAGGCTGTGCAGAATAATCTAGAGCCCATGTGACCTGCAATCCCATGAATCACTGCAGGATTTCATTTGGAGCTCAATTACAAGGTGAAGTGAGGCGAATTACATTGATTTCAATGTACTTCGCCTTAAAATTTGTGGAGAAGTGGTTTGGGGAGGGTGGAATAATGCAAAGTCATTGGCTTCAATGGACTTCACATTCCTCATTATGAAGCAAAGTACTCCACTACACATTGTGGAGTATTCCATGGATTCCGCGTTACTCCATGAATCACTTCGCGGAACGAATTGGGGCCACTTCGCCCACCACTACTTACAGTACTGTAACTCACATGCTGTACAGGAAGGAACATGAATGCCTATGGCTGTAATTCCCTGATGAGCTGTAGCACAAAACTCCCGGACTTAAAAACACGTATTAACGAGTACAATGGTGGGGTGGTGAAGCCTGGAGAGATACTACAAAACAGGCTTACAATACATCCAAGTAACTAGTACAAAAATTAATGTTGTGATTCGTGACATGATAGTGAATCGTCATTTTGACTGCATTTGTGACCTTGATGATGAAGAACGTGATTCGATGTCGACGGTGTGAGATAACCAATATGGAACTGTATTGGGAACGTGAATGCCTATGGCTGTACTTCCCCGATGAGCTGTAGCACAAAACTCCCTGGCTTAAAAACACGTATTAATGAGTATAATGATGGGGTGGTGAAGCCTGGAGAGATACTACAAAACAGGCTTAAAATGCATCCAAGTAACTAGTAAAAAAATTAATGTTGTGATTCGTGATGTGATCGTGAATAGTGATTTGTGACTGCATTTGTGACCGCGATGATGAAGAACGTGATTTGTATCATGAGTGATTCTAATGATGGTCCTGAATTAAAAATGCGTATTAATGAATACAATGTTCATGCAGAATTATGCACCATATGAAGCCAAAGAAACAACTGTGACTTAAGTTACAGATGGAGATTGGGCCCTAAAGAGATGCAAATGCACAGACAGATTAAAATTGCGCTGTACACTGAAGAGATGCAAACGCAAGGCACAACACCTAACCAGTGGTCACCATCAGAAATTCAAATCTGGAAAAGAATACCTTTGCCGGTTGGAGCGGGCTGAGGGGGGGAGGGGCAGTGTACTGCTCTGGTGCAGTAACAGTCACTAGTACTAGTACCAGTAAAGATACCACAAAGAAGTACAAAAATCACACAGCTGCAGTGGATAGCAGGTTCACAATGCTGAAATTACTATGTGGCACAATAAAAGGTGTCTGAATTGATGACATGCATTACACACATACTCACACACACAGTAAGAAATGCGTAGCAAATTGAAAACTTCAGTGATATAACCACATATTTTAAACAAACTAAAATTATGCACTGCTGCACCACAACAATCAGCAAAAAAAAAAGGCAAGAATTATTGAAAATATTACTGTATGTACATTAACACAGTTACACAAGAAAAATATCACCAAAACAGAAAGAACTGTCTTTTTCTCCAAGTTAATCTACCAACACCTCAGATACGCCCCTCCCCCAAAGCACACTTCCACTGTCTCAGTACACAGACCGAATGTTGTACATTAACATTCAAAATCCACACACAAACAATAAACGCTCGATGATATGAGCACAGGAGGGTCTCAAACAATCGATGAACTAAAGTTTCAGCAAAAAAAAAGTGACTCAAAAAGGCTTTTTTAACAGCTTTTAGAAGGTTTGAATAACAGAGAGCTCTCAGAGCAGACTGTCTCCGACAACTTCCTACACACACTACCCCAAACTGAGGCTGTGCAGAACAATCTAGAGCCCATGTGACCTGAAATTCCATGAATCATTGCAAAATTCACCTTTGGAGCTTAAAAACAAGGCGAAGTGAGGCAAAGTACATTGTTTTCAATGTACTTCACCTCAAAGAATTGGTGGAGCAGTGGTTTGGGAAGGCGAAGTAATGCAAAGTCATTGTTTTCAATGGACTTTGCGTTACCCATTATAACGTGAAGTACTCTGCTTTGCATTGCAGAGCACTCCGCAAATTCACCTTCAGCGAATTGGGGCCACTTTGCCCATTTCTAATGCTAATTCCAAAGTCCCTTGGCACAAGGCTTGTTGTTACTTGACTGTTTCGATCATGTCACCCCTCTGTCTTCTCTGTTCCAGGGAATACATGTGTGAGCAAGTCTTACTTTAATATTGGGCTGGAGCAGCGCCCAAATCATATAATCATAATTACAGTAAGATGCTGTAACAGGCAACAGGCTTGAGGTGTTGGCAAATCATATCATTTAAATCAAATACAAGTCTCAGCAGGGGAGATTAGAGAGAGTAGCTTAGTCTTAAAGAGATAGGCAGAGGGACATGTTTTTTGGCTGACAGGTAGGTCATTCCACTGTTTGGGGAATCAAAAAGAGAAACAGGACTGGCCTAGGGTGGTTTTCTTCCTTGGAAGCAAGAAAGAGCATTGTTCACCTCCCGGGCTAGAGTAGTTGTTGTCTATGACAGTGAAGAAGGACTTAAGACTAGGGAGCAGAAGGCAGTGCAAAGCCTTGTGGCCGAGGACATGTGAGTGGAAGGCCAACCGATTGTCCATGTCAAGCCAGTTTAGTGACCTATATAGGATACAGTTATGCTTGTCAGGCTTTAGACCCAGGGCAAACTGGCACACCCTGTTAAGGAGGCTCCTGGCTCTGGCTAGGACATTGTCACATGCCAAGCCATAAGCAGCATTCCCATAGTCAATGAGGCTAGTTATGAGGGACTGTGCAAGCTGCTTTCTTATTTCAGGAATAAATTTGTCTCTGTGCCTGTACAGCAGGCCAAGTTTATGGTTAGCTATTTTTATTAATAGATCAACTTGTGAGTTGTATGTCATCCCACTGTCAAGTGTCATGCCCAGGTACTTGATCAATGTTACTTGTTCAAGCTGAGAGCCTGTATTTATGACAATGGTGAGGGCAGGCAACTTGCTTAGCTTGTTCCTGGTACAGAAGAGCATACAAGTGGTTTTCTGCTTATTTCATTACAAGGGAGTTGGCAGTGAACCAGCTCTTTATTGTGTTAAAGTCTGCTTGCAGCTTGTGCTGAAGGGAGGTCAGTCATGAGTTGCTAGTGAACAAGACTGCATCATCCACATAGAGCAAAATGTTGGTAGATTTACAGACAGCTGGAATATCATTTATAAAATGGCTGAAAAGAAAGGGTGCCAGAACTGACCCCTGGGGGATGCCAATAGAGACAGGTGAGACTTGGGAGAAGATACCCTGGCACTTTACAGCCTGGGTTCTTCCAGATAAGTAGTTTTTGAACCATGCGACAGTGTCACTGGAGAGTCACAGGTGGGAAAGTTTGTTGCATAGGAGTGTGGTTTCACAAGGTCAAATGCCCTTGTTAGGTCAATGAAAATGGAACCAGCTATCTCCCCACCATCCAAGGCACTGTGGATTCACTCAGTGTATTTAAGTAGGGCAGTCAAAGTGCTGTGATGTTTTCTGAAATTATGCTGCTCCCTAGCCAGTAGCTCATGATCAGAGAGGTAAAGTGAGAGTTGGTCATTATCTACTCACTGAAGGGTTTGGGAGAGTGGGGATAGGATCAATATAGGGTGATAGTTGTTTGTCAGCCAAGGTCACCTTTTTTTTAATACAAGGGTCACAAGGGCTTTTTTCCAAATATCACGTGCTGTGCAAGTAGCCAGCAACAGATTGAAAATAGCCTATATGGGGAAGGTGACTTCCCTTACTACATAGAGTACTTCAGTAGCTTTAGGTCAATGTTGTCAGGATCTAGTCTGCTACCATGTGTCCCTGCCCTGGCCCCAAACTACTTTGGCTGACACAGCTGAAATCTTAAAATAAAACAAAAGGCCAGTAATAAATAAATAAACACAGCACACAAGAGAGAGTAAACAGTACAACACTGACAATATGCAGAGAAGCACCATCTAGTGGCCAAACTGAACGCTATTACACATATTCAAATCCTCTGGGCACAAAAACACAGATCCCAGAAATTACATGAAACAAAACATGAGAAAGTGTGTAAAACTCAAAGTTTACACACACCATTTATGTGGTATGCTTTTATAAACTCATCAAGCTTTGCTGTCTGGGTTTCATAACATCCCATACCTCGGGTGTATATAAAAGTCTCATTAAATTCATCTCCCTGTGTATTATTGTATATTTTATACCTGTCCATTTATTTTTCATCCCCTTTATCTCAAATATGTATTGAAGTTTGCCAAATAATATTCCTCCAACTCTTGTAAAGTCCATGTGTGTGAAGTCAGAGTGCAGGGATTTGCAGTGAAGATGTACATCCAGTAGAAAATTAAGTCACACATAATTATGGTCATTATGACCTATGGTATCCCTACCCTTGATGTAATTGATGTAATTGATATTATCCCTACTGGATATTGTGAAATTTAAGATACTATCGCACTTGTTGCTTCCTTCACCATTGGCTGAGAAAGTAATCCTGCATAGTAGGGTTGGGTGGAATGTGAAATACTGGTGTTGACAGAATTTGTGCAGAGTGGTAATTCCACTTGGAAAATGCTTTTATGAATCTCTTTTTTAAATTCCATTGAATTCTGAAAAGCATTTCTATGTAAACCACAGAATAATATTCCATGAATTACATAAACCACGAAACAATTTTTTGCAGATTTCTGCCATGAATTCTGTGGATTTTTTTGAAATTCCACAGAATTAAGTTTCATTAGAATCTGAACCATCTGTACAGCACTGATGCTTTGCCTGTTAAAATATTGAGCTCCTTAAACTCCTGGCTGCTGGTATTTCCTATTCTATATCAGGGAAATTAAAACTTCCCATGAGTATACAACTGCCCTGGTCTGCTGCTTCTAAATAATTAAATCTTAATTAAGATTTAATTATTAGTTAAGTGTTGTAAATCACAGTTTGGCACTTAATTTGCTGAATATATACTTGTGAGTCAGCATCCTTGTACCCCTATTGCCACCACAGGAAGAGGCATAATGCCACGTTAGGCTAGTGTGCCAAGCCAGCTCCCTCAGGATGTGGTGAGAGGTGAACTCCTAGGGCCCTGGGCAGTCTGCTATATTGGAGGAACTGCTATGATCTCTGTGCTATATGTGTGTCCCCCCAAACTGTAACTTTATGAAAACAATTTTAGCACCCCACCAAAACTTTCCAAAGTTGTCATGGTGCTTCAGGAGTTGGAAGACTGGTGACAGGGGAGCACCTGGACCTGATAAAGCCAATCCTGTTCATGGGGCTCCTAGAAGGTCCTGAAAGAGCCACCATTTTGGAGTCATTGGATACTCTGGAGTGTTTGAGAAATTTAAAAGCATAAGTTGTGAATTATGACTCTGCCAGCCAAAGCACAACAGCACTGATTGAGAGTGATTCAGAAATTCATTGAGCAAACTGCCTGCAACACTCAAACCTGAGAGTTATAAAGGAGTATGGCACCTGTTTGGCAAGGGGAGTAGTCTGCCATCTGTTCCCACCCACACAGCTCAGTCAGCCAACTAAGTGGAAAAATACAAATTTTTGTTGGTCAGTGAGGGAAAAACAGTACAAGAGTTTCAAGCCTTGCTGTCCAACACCCAAATTCTTTGACTAAGGTCCCCACAGCTGCCATAGATTTTGAGGAGCAATTCCAGTCATTTCTAAGTGCAACAAGAAAGACTATCTAGGATGTGAGTAACCCATAATAAAAAGAAGGTGTGACCCCCCCCGATGCCTTATGCCAACTCAGCACCAGTGGTACATGAGTGTGCAGCTCGGACTCTATCCTATTGTAACACCAGCTTCTATCAAAGATTACGTACATTGTCAGGTACTGGCCCACCCAAACAAGGAAGATAACTACTATAGCTGGATGAGTCAAGCAACTCATTAGCTTTAAGAATCAAAGTGCTCTGAAGATGAAAAAAAGAAAAGAGCAGTGGAAAGTCTTTGGGGCAATGCTTTGGACATTATTCCATCTTTGTGCATCAGTCAGCCAAATTATGTTTTGTAGAACTACCTAGCAATGTTAAAGAGTACTTATGTACATATTGAGAGTGGCTCAATCTGCTTTGCCAGCTGACAGACACCATACAGAAAGAGAGAAATTGTCTGATTACTTGACCTGATTGGAGACTGTTGTCTGATGAACAGTTAACGTTGGCAGAATCACCCCAGATCAAGTTGACATAACCAGACTAGAGCAAGTGCTAAAAGGAGCCTTACACTCACAGATGGCCATATTATCCCTTCAGCTGAAGAGCCAGAAAGCCTCACCAACCAACCTAAAACAGCTTCTGGAAGAGGTGTGAGAGGGAGAGTTACAGGCAAACTTTTAAAGTCACAGAAAGGGTCCATGGGGGAAAGCCACCTCCCCCCATGCCATAAGTCAATGCTGATGGACCGCAGATGGATGCCTCTGGGCTGAAACAGAAAATAAAGCATCTGGAGAAGCAAGTAAAAGCATCAGCCACAGAACATGAACAGCAGATAAGAACTGAGTCCCAGCCTCAAGGTAGAAGAAGAGCCCCTAGATTTTGTACCTCCCTTCTGCAAGGCCCCTAGCCCCAAACTGACCTAGGAACAATATGTTTTTCTACAGATGTGAGCAGGATAGACATACACTCTGAGGTTGCACTCAGCCAAAAAATCCACAGCGTGTGCACCAGAAGTGGAAAAGCCTACCACCGCAGCAGGGAAACGACAGTGGAGCCAGTGAAGGAGTGACCTGCGTCTCCAACAGTATAATGCTCTGTAAAATGGACTGACCCTGAAATACCTCAAGGGAACAAGTTGACATTCCAATAGTCATTGAAGGATAACCATGTAAAGCTTTACTTGATGTGGGTCACAGGTAACCATCAACCACCATTCATTCTACAACAGCCATTTGTGGGGCCTGAGTGACACCAGCTTTTCCTATGATGGTTACTACATCATGCAATTTGAGTTCCCTTGAGTGTGCAAGAGAACTGACACAGAATTGATACCATAGCATTGATATGTCCTGAATCCAAGACCATGAATGACACCCCTATGTTAATTAGTACCAATGTAGATATGTTTGGAAGGTTGTTCCAAAGGTATCAAAAGAGGAGGAGCACAGTGCCTCCAGAATCTACCATTGCAAGCAATTGTAAAGAGAGTGAGCTTGAAACTTCATGCCCCAAAGCCAGTGGTGCAAGAAGAGACTATTGGAGTGATCAGCCAATTCAACAACAAGGAAGTGGACTTGCCGCTCAATACACTGCACCATGCATTTGGGAGAGCCAAGTTCAAGTGTCAGCCAGTCAGGCCTGCTCTCATCATTGATGCACCTGCTGACAACAGCCTACTGGAAGGACTGATGACTCAGAAGAGGAGTGATGCCACCAGCTGCCACTCTTGGACAAGATAAGTAATGTTAAGGATAAAGAATGAAACTGAGAAACCCATCATTTTGAGGACTATTCAAGTTTGAGACTCACCCAAACCTTACCTCTTCTGGTGGAGCCTAAACAACAAGCTAGACAAGTGCAGAAAAGTGTTCTCCTTGAATAAACTGGATGAGTTAAAGGAGAAAAGCACCACATCCACCTTCAAGATGACAGACCTTTGCAGAAGAGACTCTGACAACTGGCCCAGCAGACATAAAAGATGTCAGGCACCACTTACAAGGGTTACTGGTGGCAGCGATCATCAAGGAGTTCTGTAATCCTTATGCCTCACCCATAATACTGGCTAGGAAGAAGACTAGAACCATTCATATGTGCATAGACAACTGCACTCTCAATACGAAGACAGTACCTGACCAGTGCACAGTACCCAGAGTCAAAGATGTCCTGCCTAGCTTAACAGGAAGCAAGTGTTTCTTAGTGCTGGACCTGCACAGTGGCTATTATCAAATCCCCATGGCAGAGGAAGATAAAGAGAAGACAGCCTTCATCTGCCATCTGGGGTTCTACCTGTTTCAAAGGATGCCCTAAGGTATATGTGTGGCCCCTGCCACATTTCAGAAACTGATGGATAAAGCAGTGGGAGTCATGCATCTACTGGAGGTGCTAGTATACATGGATGACTTAATAGTGTTTTGCTGAACCTTGGAACAGCATGAATCCAGACTGTTGAAATTGTTGGACAGATTGGAGGAGTTCAGCTCAAACGTGTCCACCAATTGGGTACAGACTGACCCAGCCAATCTAGAGGGACTTATCACTTGGACTTGACCACACAACCTAAAGACCCTACAGTAATTTCTCAGATCCTGCAGATACTAGAGGCAGTTTGGGAAAGACTATTAAGTTGTGGCCTGCCCTCTGAATGACCTCAACCAAAGGTATATGTCTACAGAAAAAAAAAAGCCCACTCCTGTAGAGGCACTCCTCAAACAGAGTACTGGAAGGTGAAGGAACCATTTAGTGCCAGATTAACTGATCAGTGTGAAATTGCTTTCAGGAAGAAAATCAAATGCCTACATGAGGCACTCGTGCAGACATTCAATAATTCCACCAAACCTTACATACTGCACACAGACACAATTTAAGTGCCTAGGAACTGTTCTGTACCTGGACTACACTGAGGTATTTCATCCAGTGGTGTCTGGCAGCCACAGTTTGAAACCTTCTGAAAAGTTCTACCCAGTACCTAAACTTGAATTCCTGGTCCTCAAGAAGGCCGTCAATGAAACATTCTATGATTACTTGTATGGGGCCCAGTTTACGAAGAGAACCCACTAACCCATGAAAATATAACAGCCAAATTGGACACAGGTGGACATTGGTGGCTCTCAGCTTTAGTTACCAACAATTACAGCTTAGAATACTGCAGTGGCTGAAACAATATTGACACAGATGCATTATCCCCATATCCACACTCAGATCAGCCAGATCCAAGTATGTTAAGTGCAAGTGCAGCAGTGAAGGCAATGTATTTGAAATGTGACACTGCAGATCGTACCATTCCTGCAAACCCTCCTAGAGCAATTGACATGCTAGGGGCCTCTCTATATGCTATTACCAAAGCATATCACAGTTTTAGTGGTTCTGACTTTTTGTCTTTGCCTCCGCCTAGTTATTCTAAACTCAAACAAGCTCAAAGGGAAGAGCGTGTATTATGTGGTGTGGTATGTGCCTTGGAGAAGGGACATGATGCAAGTCAAGTGAAAATAGTTTACCCAGATATTCCACTGTTATTGAGAGAATGGAACAGATTGTCTCTAAAAGATGAACTTCTCATAAGAACCAGTCATGACAGTGCACACCCTGAGTTTCCTTGACAACAAGTGGTATTGCCATGGAAGTACTGTTATCTAACAGCTGTCATCAAGTTCCTACATGATGACATGCTACTTGGAGTTTGACTGCTCTCTGCACTTAATGCAAGCATGCTGCCATTAGCCCAATATGGCAAAAGAGATTGAAAAACATTGTAAGAACTGTCTCAAACATATTAAAAGAAAAACTTTTCCACACAGAGCAGTACCTTTGTTTAATATTATATAACTGATTACCGAACCTACTTGTTGAAACTTAAAATCGTAAAACCACTCCCTATTGGATTGGTCCCTTACCACCCACCAGTGCCACATAATCTCCTCAGGTATCCTACCTAACATAGAAACATAGAAACATAGACTTTGATGGCAGATAAGGACCACTTGGCCCACCTAGTCTGCCCATTTCCCTACCTACTGGATAAGCTGCAGATACTAGTTAACCAACAGCTTATTTCTTCCTCCCCCCCCCCACAAGAATTGCCTTGTGTCTGTCCCATGCATTCTTGAATTCTCCCACAGTTTTAGACCCCACAACCTCCTCAGGAAAGCTGTACCTGACTCAATAAGCAATCACCATATGGTCTACTCAATTCAGAAAATATTCAGAGCCAAAGTCCCCCCCCCCGAACCAGTCGTACCAAGACATTTAAAACCCTTGATCTTACTTCTCTCCTAGGTGACCTGGCAGCGACTGACTGGTCTTTCATCCCCCTAGCTCCCTCTATTGACTCTGCACTGGAATTTTTTAAGTCCAAGTTTCTATCTGTCTGGGACTACTATGCCCCACTCAGTAGTACTCGCATGAGGGGCACCCACCTGCCCGGAACTCAGCAGGCATCATAGCCCTCACCAAACCCAGAGACCAGGCATAGAAGTTGCTTAAATCTCGTCACTCCCCAAATGACCATGCAAAATACCACCAATTATGCAACAATTGCACCAGACAAATCCAACAAGCTAAAGCAAATTATTTCAAAGCTTCCTTCCAGGCTAACATTAATCGCCCAGCCAAATTCTGGAAGGTGGTTAAATCCCTCTTCTCCCCATCTTCCTGGTCTCCTTCCCCTGTTCTAAATGTAGGTGGGGCAGACATAATGGATAAAATGGCAATCACCTCTGAGTTCAACTCTTTCTTCACTAGCTGCACCTCGGCACTACTATCCACTCTCCCCCCTCACCAACAGAATTTTACCCCACCCTCCCCTACTAGTCAGGACCCTGCTCTAACCACATCTTTCTCTTTTCACCCAGTCACCCCATCAGAAGTGCATGATGCCTTGCTCGCCCTTAACCCAACCAATGGCAAATGCCCCTCAAGGCTGGACACCAAATTGCTCTACCTAGCTGCCCTTGCCATTGCTCACCCACTTGCTGATCTTTTCAGCCTCTCTTTCTCCTTAGCCTCAATACCTTCAGAATGGAAGCACACCATGGTCGTCCCTCTTCCCAAGGGTGCTGACCCCTCCACCCATGGAAACTACCATCCAGTCTCCCTACTCCCATTCTGGATAAACTTCAGGAATACCTAGTCCCCTCACTCAACTTGTCTCCTTTCTCAGCTTCTCTTCCTTCTTAGCTTACCAGTCTGGTTTCAGGAAGGCCCACTCCACTGCCACCTCCCTGCTACTTGTCACTGACTCCATTCTCGTTGGCATGGAAAATGGACATACCACCTCAGCAATCTTTGTCAACCTGGCCAAAGCATTCGACACTGTCTCCCACGCCCTACTCCTGGATAAGCTCTCATTGGCAGGTTTATCCTCTGGCCATCAATTGGTTCCACTCCGACTTGGTAGACAGGTCACAATCTGTGAAAATAGGCCCCTCCACTTCATCTTCCCCTCCCAGTCTCCTCTGGCGTTCCACAAGGCTCTGTCCTTGGTCCACTCCTCTTCTCCATCTTCCTAAATGACCTGCCCACCACCTGCCCACTCACATCCATACATATGTATGCAGATGACACAGTGCTGTATACATCCAGCCCTTCACCCGCTGATGTGGTGACCAGCTTACAGCAGGACTTCAACACTGTTCAGTTCTAGTTTCACAAAAAACATATTTTTCTAAATGCCAAGAAGACCGTCTCCATGATCTTCGGCACAAGGCAGAGGCTCTCTAGGTTCCCCTCTCCACCCACCTTTCACACTATGGATGGGACCACTCTGGAGGACTGCACCACCTTCTGCTACCTTGGGGTCTGGCTAGACCAGTACCTCAACTTTTCTATGCATGTTGATGCCATCCATAAAAAGCTCCACTCCAAATTGGGTGCTCTATACCATCACCGTGGATGCATCCCACTGCCAGCATGCTGCCCACTTGTGCAGAAAATTATTCTCCCCATATTTGACTATGGTGACATAGTTTACAGTGCCACTCCCAAGTCCACCCTGGCCAGACTGGACCTCCTTTACCATTCCTTCTGCTGCTTAGTCTTCAACTGCCTGCCTTCTATGCATCAGTGTGATCTTTACCAGTCCCTCAACCTGCTCTCGCTCCAGGAGCGCAGGTCAATCCACTGTGTGAAACTCAAGGCCAAGTTCTGGTCACTGTCCTTACCTCTGTACCTTGCCTCTACCCTACCCCAACAACCGCCTCCTGCATATCTACTTAGAAGTTTCAACACCCAGCATCTTGAAGTACCCTGCATGGTCTCCTCATCTGGTTAGGCAGCTTTCAGGCACTGCATGAATAAACTGTGGAACTCACTCCCGGTCGACACCTGACAAGTGCATTCTACCCAGCACCTTGACTCCCACTTGTGAGCCCAGTTCTCTTCTACTTGCTCCTGCAGAAACTGATGCTGTTCCTACACAGGCTCCCTTGTACCAGAGGTCCTTCTCTAAGGATCCCTTGCTTTTGAACATGGACGATGTCTTATGCATCCTGAGTTATACATCACTGTACTTATATATATATCAATTGTATAATACTAGCCTGCTCTGTTAATTATGCAAATTTGTTCACTACTGCTCTGCAACTGCCTGTCAATGTAAAATGTAAATGCTACATGTGTGCTAGTATTTGCCTAGCTTGCACTGCTATGTATAATGTCTTCTACTGTTCTCTAAATTTTGTCAATTGTATCCAATGTCCCACTCCCCCGAGGGCACACCTGGAATCAAGCAATACTCTGCTCAGTGTGCCCCCCTAGTAAAACTCTTAAATAAATAAATATCAAAACTAGTGGGTCATTTGGACTAGTATGTGTGGACCTCTTCTTGTTGGAGCCTGATAGAAAAAAACATTGGCAATGTCCTAATGATAACTGACCATTACACCTGATACTCTCAGACATACATGACAAAGGATCAAAAAGCCGCCACTGTTGTCAAAGTATTGCAGCAATATGTAAATAATTATGGCATTCCTTAAAGAATTCACTTTGATCCAGGAAGGGACTTTGAAGGTCGACTTGTAAAAGAGTTTCTGGCAATCTATGGTTTCAAAAAGTGTCTAACCACACCTTACCACCCCCAGGGGGACCCTTAGCCTGAATGCTTTAACAGAACACTGCTTGACATTTTGGGCACCCTGGACCCAGCTCAGAAACAAAATTGGAGCCAGAAAGTGAGTTCTCTTGTACATGCCTACAATTGCACCTGAAATACACCATTCAAAGTTCCCCACTCTACTTGTTTGGAAGAGAAGCTCATCTCTCTGTTGATCTCTGTTTTGGAGTCTCAGCTAATGGTGCATCCAAATTAA
Source organism: Neoceratodus forsteri (assembly GCA_016271365.2). Taxonomy (NCBI): domain Eukaryota; kingdom Metazoa; phylum Chordata; order Ceratodontiformes; family Ceratodontidae; genus Neoceratodus; species Neoceratodus forsteri. The sequence goes on from CM028137.1 coordinate 52,227,683, forward strand.
AAAAGTTAGAATACACCAGGCAAGTGCATCAGCTGCTACAAAAAACATACTAACCTGCCTCTGAGGCCACAGCAAAGAACAGTCTTGGAGACAATAATAGGTATGACAGGGGCAACCTGAAGGCCCAGTGGTGGTGACCTGAGTTTGGGAGTGAGCCCGTATCCGAGTGGGTCAGGTGGCCAGGCTGGGGAGTGTTCCTGATGGGAGCACAAGCTAGCCAGGGAGGAACATGGCCCAGATCTGGTGAAGCAGCGGTCCTTCATGGTAACCCGAGGAACTTGCTTCCTCATGAGGGGTGGTGGAGGTGCATGTGCAGTGTGTGCAATTGTGTCCGAGGCCCTTAGAGGCTATGCTGGACATCTGGGGTAGAGATCAGAAATAAGGAAGAAGAACAGGAAAAAAAACATTGTGCATGGCTACCATGAACAATGGCCCCCATGGTCTTCAGTTCCTGCAACATACAGATTTTCACCAGCTTGATGATGGGGGGAGAAGAGACAGGGCTGCGGACTGGCAGGTGGGCCTGATGGCAGGAATAGGTGGTCATCGGAGTCAAACAGCTCTCTATAAAAAAAAAATAGGCATGACAGATGAGTTTGACAGCAGGTGTTACAGGTTGGACAGGTATGAGTTTCTGTTGCACTCTGGAAAGAAGGTACATGTTCACACAAGAGCTAAGTGCTGTTGTTTTCTTTTTTATTGTACCCAAAATCCAAACATGCACTGTGAGCAGGTGCTGCCAAACACACATGGAGACTAACTACCCCAGCACTTCACCTTGAAGGCTTCATCAGAGAGCAGAGACTGCTACCAAATTCCAAACATTTATGGATCTCATTGTGATGTCACAATTCAATAGAACAAATCTGAGCAAGTGTAAATTTATTTCCAAAATACACCAATTATATACAAAAACATGATATCTTGAGGGTCCCCCAAAAAAAATACACACAAAGTTTAAAATCAGTTCCATTGCTGGCTATGAAAAAGGTACAGATCCTTAACTGAATTTACAGTCCATAAATAGTGTATTCAGAAGAAAAGGTAGAAACAATAGTAATCATTGAAGTGCCTGTTTTAATTCCTGTGATGAACCTAATTTTTTATAAGTATATTCTCCAAACATGGTGATCCACAGGAACCCTAGTAGGCTCATAGGTGTATTGCAAGAAGAATAAGATAAATGTCCAAGTTTCAAAAGAGACCTGCAGATAAAAAATGATAGAAAACCCAGCGAGCTCAAACAGGTATACAAATATATACATACACATACAATATTAAGCTATCATTGTCACAGCAAAAATTAATGGATAAAGTTAGCTAATTAAATATCTGTAATATATATTATCCTTTGTTTCCCAATCAAAATTGCATAAGGGAAGCCCAAAGTCAGGCTGGATGAATGTTGGGGAGAAGGAGTGTGTCGTATAGCGAAGGGTTTTAGTTATAATTATATGCAGAAATTGGTAAAGGGATGTTTTTTATATTTATTTTCATAGTCCTCAGAAACAGTAGGGTGGTTGGGGGGTCAGGTGGGGGCTTATAGTTTGTTTCCTAAATCTGAACCACCATGCTTAAATAGCTACCACAAAAAGGTTATACTTGCCATTGGGCTCATTGTTTTAATTTTAAAATTCCCTCACATTTCCCTTCTAAGTAATAAACTGAGCCTATAATCCCCCCAGGAGCTTTTAAATGTTCAAGTCCCATAAATCTAAGGTATGTGTTTTATAGTAATAACTTGTTTGAATGGTATTAGCCACTTTGATTTAGCCCTGACTTTCAATACCAAACCTAAGTACTTCTGGCCATATCATGGGTTGAACCTGGAAACAATTTGTTCTTTGAATCAGGCTGGTGCCAGTAGACAACTGCACCCCCACATGCTGACAAGCTGCTCTCCGTGGTTTTAACACAACAGGCGGTGGTGAAATGGAACCCTTTCCACTACAGCATTTGCAGCCAGCAGGAAAAAAAGAGTTTCTTTCACAAATACTTTGCAATCGACTACATAAAGGAAAAGAAAATGTGAGGGCCGGCCCGTCGGTGCAGCGGTTGGATTTCCACTTGCGATGCCAGCGACCTGGGTTAGGGAACAGACTCGGCTCGCTGCATGGCTGGCTGGGGGTAGAAGGATAGAGCATCCTATGGACTGCTCTCCTTCTCTGGAGGAAGGGTGGGGTAGTGCCCGGAGCAAGACGGACCCCTGGCAGAGCTCGGGAGTCACACTGCTGCCGGTGCTTGAATGCAGTGGAGACGGGGCAGACTCCAGGCATCATTGCATGTCCCCGCCTCCTGGAGGAAACAAATAGATAATCAGGAGGAGCGGGTCTTCCGTTTCCATGAAGCCCTCCCCAGGCTTCAATTAGCCACCATCGGCAGCACTCCCAAGCAGTTACTAGTTCTGTGGCACCGGAATTAGGGGAACCAGTTCCATGGCCCCACCCTCCGGGGGGTAAGCCAGGGGGTGACCTGGAGAATGCTGGCAATAGATGGTTGGTGGGAGCACCGGGGCCCGTGACCAGGGCAGAAGTATGACGGAGGACCTGCCAGGTAAAAAAAAATAAATAAATAAAATGAAGTTTCTGGGCAATACAGTAGGGATGATCCAGGGATTAAACACTTTGCGGCCCCCCCCCACACACACATATACAAGTGTACAAGAAGGTTGAGCAGTTAAAAGTCAAGTTTAAGAGGATCTGCTGCCCCTTTTTCTTGATCATTGCACAGAACCAAGTGTCTTTATGAATATGAATAGGATTTAAAATCCTTGCAAGGATACAAGACCCTACATTTCTTAAAGCTTGTTTTCATGTTATAAAGAATCTAGTAGCTAATCAGGTGTATAGGAACTGGGGCGTAAAGTGATAGGTCTAGGGCCACCTATGGGGATAGGGATAGGGGCAGTGTGGCTGGCCAATGGGATCCTTTTCTGCCATCAGAGTTCTATGTTTCTATGTAAATGGAAAGTTAACACCCTGCTGTAGTAGTGACTATGCAAAGTATTGTTTTCTCTTAAGACTGTGCCTGGAGTATGCATGTCAGAGAAATGAAAGTTACTGTTAAGGCGTCAGTGTTTTGCAAATGGCAATGTATTCATGATGCATTGCTATATGTGACTGAAAGGTCTGTTGAACCTCTCTGCCTGGAAATGGTCATCCTGCTAAAGAAATGTTTGCATAAACATGCACTTGGGAGATTTACATAAACCTGAAAAGTGATCCCTCCTCTAACTTGTACCAGGTACTGTATGAATGAGGGTAATACCTGCTATACCCATGGCCTGCTAGATTGCAAGTGATCACAATGCTATGGCAACCAAAGTAAAGCTGGGAATTTTCCTATTAGGAAACAGGTAATAAGGGGCATGAGTTCCACCATGTATTTCTCTTTAGTCTGGACTAGTCCCCAGTCCTAGACATAAGGTAATTTACAGGTGTTACAAGGTGCAACTTCCTTTGTCCCGGTGGATAACCTGGCCAAAGGTCAATAGTGCTGTGGTCCAGACTCATTTTTTATACCATGGCAGATATAATCTTCCCTATATTTTGACCACCCCAACGTTTCAGTGGTGGGACTGCTATCTGTAACACATCCAGAGACAGCAGGGGTATACATAACCATGCTTTCCCACAAGATTCTGACCACCCCCAAGTCCTACTGGGTCATAGGTTGTAGTGTATTCTGGGTGAAAAGTAAGTTAAAAGGGCTCACTGAAAGCAATCAGAGACCATTAGCTCTCCCCAGTTAGAAGGGGAATGTCAGACTGGAGAGGACATATGTGGATATTCCAGACTGTGGCAAACATATATTAAAAGGAATATGGTTAACACCTTCCTCCATTCCAAGACAGTCTATGTGCAGCAATTCCATATTTTCCTAACTACTCACAAGTAGTACAGTAAAGCCTGTTCTTTTCTGGGAAGGACAACTGAACACACAGGTAAATGGAGGTTGACCATAGACTACAAGCAGGTTTAGCCATCCTAATTGTTCATGGCCTGTATTAATGAGAGTCTGGCCAGCTAGCAAAAGCTAAGCTACTGCATAGCCAAGAATGTCTAACATGACATGTAGTCTGTGAAAATAGCCCATAACAAGCAGGTACAGTTGCCCTCTGATTGGAAGTTCATGCTGCTAGGAGAAGATAACTACTCAGACCTTTAGATAGGTCCAGCTGGCCTCTGCCCTCAAGGGAGTATTGATCAGGCCTTCCTGAATCCCAGAACTCCAACAAAGTGGTTGTATAACCTCATTGTTCTGCAACTTCCACTGTCAGTTTACTGACAAATATACAGATGTTACAGTATTTGACTATGTGCTAAACACAGGTCAGGTCTGAACTAAGGTCCAGGGCTGATTAGCTGGTTACTGCTGTAAAAGTTACAGTCAAGGTTAACTCAGGCACCTTGACTAATTACCCCCAGGTAGGTAAGCAGTACACCATGAGATAGGCCACACTAACCACCATGTTAACATAGTTCTGTGGTAATGATGTAACCAAGGTACTACAGTAATTATAGTTTAAGTTAGCAAAACTCTTGAGTAAGGTAAAGAACATGTACACAGAGTACCCAGAGGAGAAAACAAGTATTTTTTTTTATTTGTTTCCCACCATGGGGTCTTGCCACACTATACTAATGTTAAATACAGAAAGGATTTCTTCGTGCTTCATCCTAGATTAAACTGCTAGTGATAGGCCCAGTAAAATATCACCTGCACCAATAAAACCAATCTGAAACTTTCATTTCAGGTGTTTTCTGGGTCAGTCAGGGAATGTTAGAGAGAACATTCAAGATGATTATAGTGTCATTGATGTTACATGTTGCAATTTTAAAATTGTCTGATGACTTTTCTCAGTATTACATGTGGTTACTATGAAGTTTGTATTGATTGTAGCTGGTTGCAGTTGTGATGACAATTTTAGTGTCTTAACAATTCCAGGAGAGGGCATATGTGGGCAACATAGGGCAACATATTTTCAATTAAATTTTGAACTTGAATTAAAGGTCTGGTTCACTGTTTCTGCAAAAGCAAGCCTGTCATTTTAAGGTTGAAATGGTTGTGTATTTTCTTCTATGCTTGTATTAGATTCACTGTCATTTGGAACCTTGTTTTGGAACAAACCAGATAGAAGGCAATGATGTGTAAACAAGTGTGTCATAAGTACTAACAATTTTGCTTAGTGAAAGTTTTTGAAACACTAGTGACCCCTAGTATTTCTTGTTACAAAATCAATGTGTTTTGAAATGTAATGAATTTTGTTGACTTAGGTGAAAACATGTTTATCAAGCTGAAGGAACAGACTTTGCTGACAGAGAAGAGTGGAAGCACCTAGTTTTACCTTAATGGAATATTTGTTTATATTTCTCTTTATACTAAAAGTAGCAGGGTAAGTGAGAAGAAAAAGATGTTTGTAGGCAGTGCTTGGGGTACTCCAGAACTTGTCTTTAAAATTATAACCGGTGGTATGGGGAAAACTAGCTCAGAAGATTAGTCTTGGGGCTGAGTAGATTCAGGAAGCCCTGTGAATCAGGTGTGTAACTGCAGGGTGGAGTTGACAGAGGCGTAATGCCTTCTTATACGAGCATTATAAAAGCTCTTCTACTCTAACATGTCCAGAATGTTCATGTTTCAGTGAGTGAATGGAACAGCAAAGAAGTGGAACAAGTAACTGCATCTTAGGTGTTTGCAGGCACCAGCAGAAGCAAGCAAGGAATCAGGGGTCTCTGCTGTATGACTAAGGTAAGGCATATGTTCACTACATTGTAACAGTCACTGCTGGGAAGGGTGGATGGTATAAGGTATGCCAAAATTGGGAGTAGGAGTAACATCCTATCTAGGGTAGGAATATAAAGAGATTTAAACAAGGCACAGCAAGCACAATTAGAAAGAAACAAAAAAGGAAAACTAGAAATACAGTATCAAGGGCAAGGGTACCGAAGTATTGTCAAATAACACAGGAAGAACAGAAGTTGGGAATGCTAGGAGTGATGCAATGCAGTGAATGGGGAGACAGTTTTTAGAGAGACCTTCTGGAGCCTGCAGTGCTGCCCCATCTGCATGCACCTATCTGAGCTGAGGAATGAGGTCACTAGACGCCAGGCCAAGTTGGCTAGGATTCAGGGGACCTCTTCTCCCACCCAGAGGCCACCAAGTCTACCACCATCACCTCAGAGGATGCCAGGGAAAAGAATGGCAGGACTACGGTAGACTCTGTAAGAGTGGGGTGATGGGACAGAGGCACATTCCTCAACTGGTACCACTACATAATACCAATACCTCTCTGGCTGGGAGGGATTGCTGGGAAGAGGCATCCACACTAGTGACTAGGGTGGATGTGGGGGCCCTTCATTGTGGAGATGCCAAGAAAAGTATTAGAGGACCACAGAAAAGAAGAAAGCAACTTCTGGTGGGGGACATGATGGCTAAGGGGATAGATCTGGAAGTTGTAAAGTGAGGAAGAGGCTGGTTAGGTGCTGATGTAGTGCTACAGACCAGAGGGATGGGAAGTGGATTATGAGGATCACTAGGGCAGCAGGACGGGAGGGAGAGATGGGTGTCGTTGTCCAACTGTGGACTATTGATCTGTCTAGGGACAAGCAGGGATATTGCATGGGAAATTTTGGGAGCTTAGGAGGAGTCCTAGACAGCCCGTGCTCTTAGTAGCTTTCACTGAGGTGCTGCCTGTCTATGATAGATGTAGGAGAGGTATCTTCTCATCAGGAGCTTCAACTCTTTGCTGAAGGCATGGAACAGAGAGGAGAGGTTTGGTTATATTGGGGACTGGGGACCCACCTGGAAGGGTAAGAACCTATAAAGAGTTGATGGTCTGCATCTGTCTGGGAGGAGAACTGCAGTTCCTAGTGGGTGGCTTAAATATTACTTCAATCAACATTTGAACTAATTGAGAGGGGTAGCAGAAAGAATCAGGGAAGCAGAACTGCCCCCGAAGGCTGAAGTCGAGACTAAGGAGAACCTGAGGGGATAGGAATCCCCAGGGTGCAGATTAATAAAGGAAGAAGGGTTATAGAGACAAAGGAGGAAGGGAATGGGAGCATTAAAAAGAAAAGGGTGAATGAGGGAGGGCAAAAAGGAAAACAAAGGGATAACAAGCAGAGTGTAAACAAAATCTGGAAGGCCGTTTGTGCAAATGCTAGAGTCCATGTTGCCTGTGTTTCATTTCCATACAGGACCATCCCAGACCACAACAAAAATATTCTTCATCAGTTCAGAACACCCTGTGTTTCATGTAACAGTGTCATGATAGAACTATATTTAAAGTTTATATCAATATTATGCAGCTTAAGGGACATGCATGGATGTGTAAATTCACAGATGATGCAAAGTTGGGATCCATGGTTAATAATTTAACAGCCATTAGAGACTTTCAGGAGGAAATATGGAACCTGGAAACATGGGCAAAAGATAATAAATTGATGTTTAACTTAGATAAATGCTAGGTACTTCACATGGGGAAGAATAATGTAAAGGACAAATACTGGAAAGTAGAACAATCCAAGAAACTTACTCCAAAAAAGATCTAGGAGTTATTATAAATAGTAAGCTAACATCAGAAGACCAATGCAGGGAAGCATCAAGAAATGGTATGAAACTGTTGTGATCCCTGTTCAGAAACAAAAGGAGCAGAGATAAATGGGTAGTGGTGCTACTGTACAGGTCATTGGTTAGACCACGACCTCAAGTACTGTGTGCAGTTTTTTTCCCCTTTTACCTAAAATTGCATTGCAATTCTTGAGAAAGTCCAAAGGAAGGCAAATAGGTATATTAATAATATGACTACCAAATCATATGTTATTCCTTTAAGTGAATTTGATATGTACTCTTTGGAGTACAGAATGTTAAGTAGGGATCGTTGCCTTATGTATAGAGCTATGCATTATCATGACCTTTGTGAGTGTGTGGAGTTGGAACACAAGACTGAAGTAAGACCTAGTAGATTCCATAGTTATCAGCTGAAAGGTGAACAATACAAGACTAACAAAAGGGAACTACAGACTGGTGAGCCTCACATCCATTGTGGGTAAGCTGATGGAGACTATCATGAAGGAGGCTAGTGGCCCTCCTGGAGGCCAAAAGACTACAGGACAGAAGACAGCATGGCTTCGTAAGTGGCAGATCCTGCCAAACCAACCTGGTAGAGTTCTACGACTGGGTAACTAGGCAATTGGACAGGAGCCATGCAGTGGATGTCTTGTACCTGGACTTCAGTAAGGCATTCAACTCAGTGCCATGTGAGAGGCTGGGAAGTAAGTTAGAAGACACAGGGGCAGGTGCAAAACTGGTGAGATGGGTAGAAAACTGGCTTCAGGGAAGGCAACAGAGGGTGGTGGTGGGTGGGGAGCTCTCATCCACAAGGGTAGTGATGAGTGGTGTTCCACAGGGCTCGGTGTTAGGACCAGTGTTGTTTAGGATATTCATTGCAGACATATCATTGGGCACAAAGAGTAAGATCAGTCTGTTTGCTGATGACACCAAGATGGGATGGGTGGTGGATGAGCTAGGGGGATGGCAGGGGTTGTAGGATGATCTGCAAAGCTGGAAACCTGATTGGGCACCTGGCAAGTGGGGTTCAATACCAAAAACTGCAAGGTGCTGGATTTTGGGGTGAAAACCCCAAGGATGAGTTACCAGCTGGAGGGAGTGCAGCTAGCTGAGATGAAGTAGGAGAAGGATCTGGGGGTGCTCATTATGGGGTCAATGAACAACTCAGCACAATGTAGGAAGGCAGCAGCAAAGGCCAAAAATATACTGGGCTGCATTGCAAAGGGTATATCCTCGAGGAGAAGGGAGGTTATTCTGCCACTGTATAGATCATTAGTTAGACCACACCTGGAGTACTGCGTGCAGTACTACTGCCTGTATCTGAAGAGGGACATAAAGTTACTGGAGGGGTGCAGCACAGGGTAACAAAGATGATCAAGGGGCTGGAGGACTTACCATATGAGAGGAGGCTGAGGGAGTTGAACATGTACTCACTGGAGGAGAGGAGGGATGGGGGGATATGATTGAAACCTTCAAGTACATGAAAGGAATAAACAAGACAGGTACAGAGGGGCTGTTCAAAGTAATGGTGGGGAGGGACACCCAGTGCCATGATATAAGACTGGAAGGAGGAAGGTTCAGGAGGGAGATGAGGAAACACTTTTTTACAGAGAGGGTGGTAGCTGAGTGAATGTGTTACCGGCAGAAGTGGTATCCAGTAGAAGAGTGGACTGCTTCAAAAGGGGCAGGGACAGTGCAAGGGGGAGGGTCAAGGGAGGGGAATGGTGGGATGGAAGGGCAGCTGCAGAATAAGGGGTGCTAGCTGCACATTCAAGCAGACTTGATAGATCATTAGGCCTTTATCTGCTGGCAAATTTCATATGTTTATATAAAATAGGCAACTGGTTTAACCAAAGTGTAGTAAAAACATGGAATACCTTGCAAGCTGAAGTTGTGGAATTTAACTCTATAACAGCCTTCAAGAAAGATCTTGACAGATTTATGGGGAATACAGGGATGGTATGTAAGGTATAAATGAAGTTGAGTCACAAAGGCATCAAGTTAATTGACTCATAATTTCCTATGTTCCTATGACTAACACTAGACATGATGTCAATGAATCAGTCACCACCACAGCGTCCAGGGTGCTTCCAGGCACATAAGCAACACAAGGAAACCATGCTAGATAGCCCTGCAGAGCCACCAGGAGAGGAAGACAGCATGGACTACTTCTTATTGTATTCCTATGTTGTACCCTTTTATATACAATATACTGCCATGTTTATTCTATGATACATTGTACTCTATACATTTTTGATTTACAGTCTTGCACTTTTTCCCTGCACTTTATTATGCTTAAATTCACTGTAGAGTGGACTGTACTAGCTTCTGCTGTCTGCTTTCGTATGTCTTGTACTTGTGCTTAATGTGCTCTCCCAGTCACCAATTTCTAAATAAATTCATTTACGTAACTTACCTCCATCAGGATTGTCAAGATGGAGACACAAGAGTAAATCCACCCTAACAGACATGCTTATCCATAAGATTGTGTGGTGCAAACTCATAGTTGGATTTCAATTAGCTAGGGATCAGATAGTGGAGATTCTAAGTGAGTGGACAGATGGCCTTCATTGGACATTGCTACACAGACTTATTTCCATGCTTATATTGAATGGTTGTGGAGTGCACATAAGAGCACAAGAAATGTGTCAGCAGATGGGGACCATGTAGTCCATCTAGTCTGCCCAAGGTGGCTACCCCCACAATTTTATTTTTTTCCTAAGTTGCCTACATTGCCTGTCCCAAACGAGTGTGAATTCCTTTACTGTCTTTGATACCATCACTTCTGGTAGCAGGCTGTTACATGGGTCTGTCACTCTCTCAGTGAAAAAGTTTCTTTTTCACTGAGAGTTTCTAGAGTTGTTTTTAAACTTGCCTCCTACCAGACACAAGTTGTGTCCTCTTGTATGTGCCACCCTGTTTTCCTGAAGAGGTTTTCCTTCTGAGTTGTGTTAATTCCTTTGACATACTTAAAAGTTTCTCTCATGTTCCCCCTGTTTCTTCTCTGTTCCAGAGAGAATAAATTCAACTCTTTGAATCTTGTCTCATAGGGCTCATGATGCAGCCCCTGTTCCATTTTTGTGGCCCTTCTCTGCACTGTCTCCAGACGGTCGATGTCCTTTTTTAGGTGAGGCCTCCAGAACTAGACACAGTACTTGAGGTGTGGCCTCACCAAGTATCTGTAGAGGGGCATGGTAACATCCTGCTTTCTGCTCCTAACACACCTTCCTATGCATCTGAGGATACCACTTGTCTTCTGTGCTGCTTTTTCACATTGTTTTCCTACTTTTAAGTCATTGGTAATGATCACACCCAGATCTCATTCCATCTTTGGCTCCTCTAATTGATGCCTTTCTAGTATGTACCTTTTTCCTGGATTCCGCTTCCCCGGGTGCATTACCTTACACTTCTTTGCATTAAATTTTAACTGCCAATTTCTGCATCATTCTTCTAGCCTCCTTGGGTCAGCTTCCATGACTAATGCCCCCTCTAGTGTATCCACCCTGTTGCAGAGCTTTGCATCATCTGCAAACAGGCAAACATTCCCCTCCAGTTCAACATTGATGTCACTGATACATATGTTGAAGAGGACTGGACCCAGCACTGATCCCTGTGGAATGCCACTGGTCACACCTCCCTCCTTTGATAATGCTCCATTGACCAAAACTATCTGGGTCCTATTCTGCAACCAGTTTCTAATCCAGTTTACTATTTTCTGTCTGACTAATGTGTGTTCTAGTTTGTTAGCAAGTCTTCTGGGGGGAACGGTGTCAAAAGCCTTGCTGAAATCTAGGTAAATCATGTCCACTGCCACACCTTGGTCCACTGCTTTGGGAACTCAATCGAAGAATCAATCATGTTTGTTTGGCACGAGTGCCCTGCTGTGAAGCCAGGCTGTTTGGGGTTGAGTTTTCCAGTTTCCTTTAGGTAGTCAACTATTCTCTCCTTTAGTAATGTCTTCATAATTTTTCCCACTATAGAAGTCAGGCTGACTGGGTGGTTCTTTCCTGCCTCTTCCTTGCTTCCAGTTTGTGCAAGGGCGCAACTGTTGCCCTTTTTCAGTCTTGAGGTACTCTCCCTCTTTCCAGAGACAGATTGAACAGCTTAGCTAGTGGTGCAGTTATTTCTCCCCAAAGCTATTTTAGTATTCTGGGATGGATACTATCTGGCCTCATGGCTTTATCCACCATATGTTTGCTTAGCTCTTCTAAGACCCTCTCTTTCATGAAGAGGCTTGTATCTGCCCCTGCACTATCCTGCTCTATCTTACTTAGTATAGGTGCTTTGCCAAGATCTTCTATTACGCAGACTGAGCAGAAGAATTTATTTAACAACTCTGCTTTATCTTTGTCTATCTCTAACAGCTGGCCCTCCCTTGTTGCTAGTCGGACTATTCACCCTTTACACTTCCTTTTTCCTTCTATGTATCTATAGAAAGTTTTATCTCCCTTCCTAACCCCTTGTGCTATTCTATTCTCTGTTTGGGCTTCGACTATCTGAATTGGTTTTCCTGCCTCCTTGAGTTTGTTCCAATATTCCTCCCTGTCCACTTCTCCTTTTGTGTCATTGTCCTGCTTAAAATGCCTCTTTTTTCCCTTGATTTTGTTGGCTACCTTTTTGAAGAACCAGATAGCATTCTTCCTTCTTTTGGCATTGCTGATTTGTCTTGCACATTGCTCAATGATTGTATTTAAGGCATTATTTAATTTCTCCCAGCAGTGTTCTGCATCCTCCTTATTACTGGTGACAAGCATGATCTTAATTCTGGATTTCATTTTGAGAAAGTCAACTTTCCAGAAATCAAGTATCTAGATTTTTGTGTGACTTTTGCCTTCCTCTTTATTTACTGATAACCCGACTAACCTGTGGTCACTGGTCCCCAGATTGATACCCACATGAACGTCTGAAATCTTGTTGCTGTTTGTCAGCACCAGGTCCAGGGTAGCTTTGTCTCTGGTTGGTGAGTCTACCAACTGATTTAGACCTACCCTCCACAGCTTGAACAGGAAATCTCTGCTCTTCTCTGTGACTGCTGTGTATGAGGTCCAATCCACATCTGACAGACTGAAGTCCCCGACAAACAGTAACTCACCCCTGTACGCCATCACTGAGATGGCTTCCAGGAGCTATTTGTCAGTTTCACTTTCCTGGGCTGGGGGTCTGTAGATAACTCCCACCTGAAGGGGCGGGGCTTTTCCCCTGCTCCCAGGGTGACCCCTAGGGCATCTGTTTTACTATGATTCCCCTGAATATCTCTTGCACTGATTCCCTCCCTTACATACAAAGCAGCCCCACCTCCTTTCTTTCCCTCCACATCTTTTCTGAAGAGTGTATAACCTGGGATAGTAGTATCCCAGGTGTTGTTGGTGGTGAACCAAGTTTCTGTAACCGTAACCCAGTCCAGTTGTTCCTCTCCCACCAAGGCTGTGAGTTCATGGATTTTGTTTGGAAGACTACGAGCATTGATGCACATAGTCTTCCACCCCTGGTAGTCCTTTTGCTGTGTACCGTTTCCTTGTTCTGATCCAAATTTTTATGTCTTAATTGCTTTATGCCTCTCTCTAGTGGACCAGGCTGGGCAGTGCCTTTACTATCACTGCTGTTGGTATTTTTGTGGTATTCTGGCACTGCTGTAGCTGATGTTGGGGGAGGGGTAGTTGGTGACCCTTATGATGTGAGTATTGCCTGCGAGTCCTCCAACTTACAAGTTAAACCTAGACTTATGCAGGAAGAGGAACAAAATGAAAAGGAGGTTATGACATTCAAAGAGCCAACAAAATCTGGAAGGCCATGTGAGACAAAGCTAGGAGTCTGTGGAATAAGATCCCAGACCTTGAGGCCATTATGGAGGCTGACCTAGCTTGAGGCCATTACTGAGTTGTGGTGCACTAACATCTATGACTGGGACATGGCCATACCAGGCTACACACTGTTCAGAAAGAACAGGATGGGAAAGAAAGGAAGGAGTGTGGTGCTTTATGGGAAGAAAAATATAAAAGCAACAGAAATGCAGGGAATTTGGGTGTGTGTGCTGTGAGTCACACTCAAGTGAGGAAACAAAGCCACTATTTAGACAACCATGATCTACAGGCCTCTGGTACAGAAGGAGGAGTTAGATAAGTAAATGGAAGCAACTGGCAAAATGACTGAAAAGGGGGAGGTGTCACTGATCAGGGACTTCAATTTGCCAGATGTAGATTGGAGTTTCCCAGCTAAGGCTTAAGATAAAAGCAGGGACATTGTGGACTCCTTGGGGGGGTCAGGCAACTAGTCAGTGAACCCACTCATGATAGGGCAATACTGGACTTGGTGCTTACTAACAGAGACAGTATTGCAGACATCAAGGTGGGAAGCCATCTGGGGACCAGTGATCATCATAGAGTATGCTTCAACATAAGGGGGGGACCCTTACCAATCGGCAGGTCTGGGGAGAGGGAGAGGCATCACTGGCAGGAGGGGGGAGGGCTAAGCAGGGAGAAGAGGTACTGGAAGTGGAAATCACAGCAGAGAGAGTGAGGGAAGCCCTCAGCTCCCTTAAGATGGAGAAAGCACCGGGGCCGGATAAATTACATCCCAGAGTGCTGAAGGAACTTGCGGATGTCCTGGTGAAGCCCCTGGTGGAGCTTTTCACCATCTCTCTGAGGACAGGGTGGGTGCCCCAGGACTGGAAGGTGGCGAATATAGTGCCTATCCACAAGGGGGGATCAAAGGAGGTGGCAGAGAACTACAGGCCTGTCAGCCCAACATCGGTGGTGGGCAAGGTGATGGAGAGCATTGTCAAGGAGAGGCTAGGGGGGGACCTGAAAAAGTCAGGGTGCCTGGATGATAGACAGCATGGATCCATCTCGGGGAAATCGTGTCAGACAAACCTTGTGGAATTCTATGACTGGGTGATGAGTGCCTTGGACCTTGGTAGACCAGTGGACGTCCTCTTTCTAGACTTCAGCAAGGCATTTGACTCTGTTCCTCACATGGGCCTGTTGGATAAGCTGGGAGAAAGGGGGGTGGGAACCAGATGATCAGATGGATAGGCAATTGGCTCCTGGACCGGACCCAGAGGGTCGTAGTTGGTGGGATCGTCTCATCCCCAAAGAGGGTCATTAGTGGGGTCCCACAGGGATCAGTCCTTGGGCCACTCCTGTTCAATGCCTATGTCTCTGACATAAGGACAGGAATCAGGAGTGAGATGAGTCTCTTTTCGGATGACTCAAAACTGGGGGCAGTGGTGGATGGGGAGAAGGGAAGGGTGGGCCTACAGGGGGACCTGGAGGCTCTGGAAAGATGGTCTAGAAAGTGGAAGCTGAGGTTCAATGCAGGGAAATGCAAGGTACTTCACCTGGGGGCCAGAAACCCGGGCCAAGTGTACACCTTGGGGGGGGGAATGCTGCAAGTCTCGATGGCTGAGAGGGACCTGGGGGTGGTGGTGGATGTCAAAATGAACAACTCGGAGACTTGTAGGAGGGCAGCAGCCAAGGCCAACAGGATGCTGGGATATATCGCTAGGGGGATCACCTCCAGAAGGAGAGAAGTGATGCTCCCTCTGTATAACTGCTTGGTGAGGCCACACCTTGATTACTGCGTGCAGTTTTGGAGGCCACACTTAAAGAGGGACATTAAACTCCTGGAGAGGGTCCAGAGGAGGGCAACCAAAATGATTTGGGGCTTGGGGAACAGGACCTATGAGGAGAGGCTCAAAGAGCTAAATATGTACACATTGGAAGAGAGAACGGACCGGGGGGACATGATAGGGGTCTTCAAGTACATGAAGAGGGTAAATAGGGGAGGAACAGTCAGGGTGCTTTGAAGGAAGGAGGAGGGGGCCACTAGAGGACATGGGTGGAAGCTGGAAGGGGGAAGATTCAGGGGAGAAAGGAGGAGGTGCTACTTCACTGAGAGGGTGGTGGAGCCATGGAATGCACTGCCTAGGGGGCTGGTGGAGGCAGAGATGGTGGAGGGGTTCAAGAGGGGCTGGGACAGGTACAGGGGAAGGGTTCTGGAAGCAAAATCCAATGCAGCAAGAATATCCAGAACTGGGAAGGGAGAAGCCAGAGAAGGTGAGGGGGGCAGCAAGGTCAGCATCCAGGGTGGGGGCTGACCAATTGAGCAGACTCGAAAGACCGTTAGGCCTATTCTGCTGGCATTTTAGTATGTTAGTATTAGAATAGCTGCAGAATCCAACCATGCAATGGTGAAAGTCCTTGACTTCCAAAGAGCTGATTTTATAAAGATGGCTGAATGCCTCAGAAATACCTGGAAGTGGGAGAGGAGCTGGGGGGTAGAGGAACAGTGGGTGAAACTAAAAGATGGCATAGTGAAGGCAACAATCATCTGCATCAAGCAAGAAAGGAAAAGCAAAAGGAAGAGAAGACTATTATGGTTCTCGAAAGAGGTGGCAGGAATTGTAAAAGCTAAAACTGTAGCATTCAGATGGTATAAGGAGACCCAGAGAGAGGAGGAGGATAAGGAAGTGTATCAGGAAAAACAGAGTGAGGCAATGATAACAGTATGGAGAGTAAAGACACAAACTGAAGAAAGAATAGCTCATGCAGTGTCAAACAGGGATAAAACATTTTTAGGTATGTTAGCAAAAAAAGGAAGACTAAGAAATGGATTATAAGGTTAAGGGGGGTACTGCATGGAGGGGAATCAAGAAAAGGCAGACATCCTGAATAAATAGTTTTGCTCGGTTTTTACAGTGGAAGGAGAATGGGAAGGACCACATAAAAGCATCAGGAGCTTTGATGTGAGGGAAGTAGATGCTAGTCCTTTCTCTTATGAAAGAGTTCAGAAAGTACTTGCTAATCTGAAGGTGGACAAAACTATAGGAACAGACGAGATGCAACCAAGAGTGCTGAGGGTGCTCAGGGAGGTACTAGCTGCACTTCTGGCAGACCTGTTTAACAGATCTCTAGAGACCAGTGTGGTCCTGGAGGACTAGAGAAGGGCAGATGTAGTCCCACTTCACAAAAGTAGTAGCAGGGAAGAGATGGGAAATTATAGGCCTGTCAGCCTGATAATGGTGGTGGGTAAGTTAATGGAAAACCATTAAAGGAAAAGATTGTGAAATATATTGAATCCAGTGGGTTACAGGATCTGAGACAGCATGGATTCATGGGGGGGGGGTCATGCCAAATAAATTTGATAGATTTCTTTGACTGGATGACTAGGAGTTAGCTCAGGGTGAAGCGGTGGGTGTGGCCTACCTGTATATCAGCAAGGCTTTAGACACTGTTCCACATAGGAGACTGGTAAGCAATCTGAGTAGATTAGAGTGAGCAACAAGGTTGTAACCTGGGTAATAAACTGGTTAGGGGATAGGAGACAGGGGGTAGTGGTAAATGGAGTTGACTCTGAGGAAGGGAGGGTGATCAGCGGTGTACCTCAGGGTTCAGTGCTGGTACCACTCCTCATTAATGTCTTTATTAGTGACATAGCATAGGAGCTGGAAGAGAAGGTATGCTTCTTTCCAGATGACACCAAGATCTGTAATAGGTTGGACACTATGGGGAGGTGAAATGGATGGGCAGAGATCTGAAACATTGGAGGAGTGGTCAAGGGCATGGCAGCAGAGTTTTAATGCAAAAAGGTAGAAAATATTGCTTTTAGGCCATAGAAATCTGGGAGCAGAGTACAAAATGGGTGGAGTGGTATTGACAATGAGCAAACTGGAAAGAGACCTGAGGTAATCATACCAGATGCCCAAAAGGTGGCCAGGAAGTGTTAAAGGGCAGTTGGGAGGTCTAGTGGGATCCTGTGGTGCATAGGAAGGGGTATCACCAGCAGAAAAGGGGAGATGGTGTTGCTCCTATATCGATAATAGTAAGACCCCATGTTGAGTACTGTGTCTTGTCCTGGAGACTGCATCTCAGTAAGGACATAGAGTGGAGGAGTTCCAGAGGAGGGCTACCTAAATGGTGCAGGGTCTGCATCAAACGCCCTACCCTTATTTGACATCAGAGTCTATATTTCTATGTTTCTACACAACTGTTAGAACAGGGTCTGGAGTTACTACTTCATTGTATCTCTATCTAATCTGTTAAGCCAGGGTTGTCATGTGTTGATAGCTGTGCTGCATGTGTAATGTTGTGTATAAAAAATTAAAACATTTTAAGTCTTAATAAATGAGTGGAGCTGTTGGAGGTGGCTTGTGATGC
Source organism: Neoceratodus forsteri (assembly GCA_016271365.2). Lineage (NCBI taxonomy): Eukaryota > Metazoa > Chordata > Ceratodontiformes > Ceratodontidae > Neoceratodus > Neoceratodus forsteri. The sequence goes on from CM028137.1 coordinate 52,245,403, forward strand.
GAATCTGCCATGGAGATTCTCACCAGGAGTGTTGGGATGCGGAAGCTCAGGTAAGCTCCATTGAGGAGTTCAGAGTCTCACGAGGAGTTTTGGGATGTGGAAGCTCAGGTAAGCTGCACTGAGGCAAGCTATGAGGGAAAGGAAGGAACTCATCATGCTGTTGTGAAGCTAGAGGAAAGCATTAATGATCAGGAAACTTGAGGCTGAGGGAATAATTTAAACATTGTGGGGCCCCCTAAATGAGCAGAGGCCATAATATGCTGACTTTCGTACAAAAACTATGTGCCTTGGTGGCAAGGCCATCATCAAACATCTCCTTGTACTTCATCAAGGGGCCTAAAGGCCACTTTTCAAAATGCCATTGCAGGGAGACTGCCCCAAATCCACCATTTAGCTTGTGAATGTTTAAATTCATGGAAAATGTGTGCTCCCAAAAGGTGACCTGAGAATAACCAGCTCTATACTGGCAGCATGATACAACTAGAGACAAGCAACAAGAATGCAAAGAAATTAAATAAGTTCTTCAAGGAGGGAAATTAGAATTCTGAATGGTATACCCAGCCAAGCTTATTGTTACAACAGCAACCAGCACACATTAGTTTGACACAGCTGAGGTCACAAAGAAAAACCTACCAGAGTTCCTGCCTTACCTGTTTCAAGAACATACATGGAGAAAAAGAGGGATATAAAGTACAAACATTAGACAAGAAACTATACCTGAGGCAAAAATGTCTCCTAGTTTGAAAAACTGACAGAAAATTGCTTCCAGGTTTGACTCATGTGGTGATTTTTTTTTAAGATCTTTGATGTAATATAAAATTTTATGAATGTTAATTTTAGAGGTACCCAGGTATTATTCCTGGAAGACTTCAATGCAAGAATTGGAAAGAGATGTGAAATCTATGGCCTGGAATAAACGATTGATGATTATTTTAAAATTCTAATGAGATCATCACAAGATAAAAAAAACTAGCAAAACGGGACTTCATTTATTAGAATTTATGGCAGACAATTCCTGGCATTATGTCAATGGAAGAAGTGGGGGGGGGCAGATTTGGCAACATCACCTTTTTACACTAACACATGGGGTAGTATGTTAGACGTGTACTGTTGATGCTCAGTTTTTTCATATATCATTGACTTCTGTATTTTAGATATTTGGAAAAGTCATCATGTCCCCATTTCATTACAATTTGCTTTGAGGGCAGATTTGTTGCTTGCCACAAAGAAGGAGAATGCATGGGCTAATAATGCAAAATTAGTTATTGGGTCCAGCAAAAAGATAAAATGGTTTACACATAATGCTCTGGATATAGTAGATTTTCTAGATAATATTTCACAGGTCTTTCCTAATCTTGAACTTCATATTGCATCAGGACACAGGCATATAGACTTTTTTCCCCAATTGTTTAACCAGGTGAGACACACTAAGCTGAAAGCTTGTTTGCAGGTACAACCTAGGAGCATAGGGAAGTTAAGTGACTTGCTCAGGGTCACTCAGTATGCAAGTGGGGGCTGTGAGATTCAAACCCAGGTCTCCAGATTTGCAGCTCAGAGCCTTAAACCACTGCGCTATACTGCCTCTCCTTCAGAAGAAGCCTACTGTAATAGAACAACTTACTGTAAGTCATGCTTGACATATGCTTATTCACCTTGTAACAATTTAGGAAAAACTAAACATAAACCTTAGTATGTAATGATTGTCTACAAAGAAAAAGGAAAAAAATTACAAAATTGGTAGACTTGTTCAAAAAACTGGATTTGGCACCAAGAGTTTCCCTTGTTAATTTTAAAAAAATGAATATAGAGTTATAAGCTGTCAAAAAAGGGCCTTACATAAACAATCATTATGGGAACAACTCCAAGCAACTATCCTCAAGAAATACATCAAATGTTTCTGGGAATTATCCAAGGGGATGAATAACTCCCATATAAATAATATTAATGTAATCAGTAATAAAGTATAAAGGAACACATTTTTCAAGAAAAATATTCCAGTACCTTAGAGGTGAACAATAGGAACTCTGATATCAATATTCAATTAGAAATGATTCCCCCTTGGTATTTTGTAATAAGGAAGTACAAGTTGCCATTATAATTTGAAGAGAAATAAGGCTCCTGATATAGATGGAATAACTGTAGAAATATTTCTGGCTCATCCTAGTTGGTGGGCAAATATATTGACTGTTCTGTTTAATTACAGCAATAACCAATTAAGACTTCCAAAACATTGGCACATGGGTCAAATAATTCCAATCCATAAAAACAGTGGATATATATGACCACAATAACTACTGGCCAATTACTCTGCTATGTACTGTCCTAAACAATTACTTTCGAATAATATTAAACTATGTGGAGTGTAACAGGGAGCTCCTGCCACTCTTGAGGACCGACCCTTACTTAAATCTATCGCAACAGTTCTATTTCTTGGCTTAAACTATCCTTTACAATTTCCATTCCATAAGGTTGGCCACCTATGGGCACCCCCTCCCTTTCTTGACTATGCTATAGTGTCTTCTTTAATTTTCCATTTTCCCTCTCAGGTCCTCATGCAGGGAGGTTATTGTGGTGACTGCCCAAGCATATTTAAAACAAGTTCTGTTTATCATTGTTGGATTTAGTATGTAATAGCACTATGTCATAAAATACCTTGCTGTATATACCTTATGTTTATGAAACCTGTAAATGTTGAAAATACCATGGCACTAGGTGTCTTTGATAATGGTAAAAAGTACTAGGTGACAATTATAGAAATTAAGTTAGTTGTGCTATTTAAAATGCTTGTAAACTGCTGTAAACTGAACAAGTCTGAAATGTCATGGTGATTTGCATATAACCCATGATGCTTTGCATATGGAATTATGTATGATGTTGTATTTCTTTGAAACTTGATTTGTTGCCATTGCCCATTGGGATAACTCATTTTTCAATGATTCTGCATGAAGGTTCTTTGTCTATAGCTTGTTTTGTTTGTTTTCCTTTTAAGCACCCACTACCCAAGCAAACAAGACCTACATAGGGATGAAGGGTTTTCACAAAAAATGTTTAGATCTGAGATCAGTGTCAGTAGGTGCTGGCTAAGTGCAGAGAAAGGACATACATAGTATGTTGCTGCAAACTGATGTACTAAAAAAGGAATATGCATTGCAGAACCTTATTTCCTGTATTTTGAATAAACATCACACAGAGATTGTGTGTTGAACCTGAAGTTTGGTGTTTGGTTACTCTGTTATCCCACAACCCCTCCACCGACTTGGTGTCAGAGTTGGATAACTTGCTGGAAGCATCTGGACTGGCTGAAGAGGGATGTTTTCTTGTGGATATCACCCAGATATCCCAGGTGAACCAATGTTGTAGGAGTTGCCAGAGGAGAACCAGGAGAAGAAAGTCAGTGGAGTTCTTACCAGAACCATGGCTGAAAGACAGAGAGAAGCTGTTGCCTAGACTGGACCTGGGAGCTTGGAGGAAGGTCAAGCCTGAAGACAATGAAAAGATGCAGGTTGAGGCAGACTGGAGGTGAGAGAGACAACACCCCTGAGGTGAAGACCCTGATGAGGATGATCTGCTGGATGAGTGGGCAATGGCTGGAGGCAGACCAACTATTCAGAGAGGTGGAATGCTGGTGCCAGGTGCTCGAGAGGTTCCTGCTGGAGAGTTTGGATAAAGAGTCGGAGGATGATTTTTTGTGGGCTCAGTTTGAGGAGGACCCCCTGACTGAGCAGGATATTCCTTTGTTGCCTTTGATCCCAGGATGTTACCTGTTGGTGGTTGGAGATGCAAGTATGGAACTTGAATGCGAGACCCCAGGTAAGACTGTGCCTAGTGATATTATGCTGGGGTTGAAGACTCCAAGCAAGTAAGAAGAAGCCTATATGGCTCAAGGGACTTTTTCTTGTATTGATGCAGCTAAATTTATTAACAGTATTGACTGGGGCATACTGCAGTCTAAAGATACTAATATTGCCAAAAAGTTACAATATGTTAAGATTAAGGAGGTGGCACATGTGTTTTATTTTTTTTTTCTATAACACCTTTATTTATTTTCAGAAAATCAGACAAACAGACACATGTACATTACATATACCTGGCCAGGCCAGGGACACAACCCAAAACTGGTTGTGCGAACTATGTACAACCCCTATGTACAAGCACACTGAGGAGCTGCCCCATATTATGGTCAACTTTTCAAAATCCATAGTGCCTTAGTATAGTGCACTGACCAGTGTTAGAAACACCTCCCCCCTCAGAAGCTCTAACCTCCCTTATAAGTCCACTTGAGGGGCGGTATCACCTACGGCCCGCATGAAACCTGAATATTCCCGGACGGCTTCCCAGTGTGTCCCCTAGAAAGAGAGAGAGTCCCCAATCCCCTAGGCCCTTGCAGACCACAACCAATCCCCTTAACCTTGGTAATAAACTCAGCTTTACCCCATTGACATTACCCAAGTTATTTGGGAAATAAAGGAAATAAACAAGGTACAAAATGCACAGAACAATATAGGCAATAAACACTCCAGCATATACTCTTTTGCTAATCCTTGTCTGGCAGACAGACCTGTGTTCCAGAACTTGTGACTTACTGGGAATAGATTGCATCTAATATTGCCCATCTTTTAGCATACAGCTCCTGTCTCCCCTCTGAGAAAAGGTGTCTCTTTATCTTGACCAGTACCCCCAGCATTTCTCTTACCCATTGTTCATATGCACAAACCTGATCGTCCTTCCAATGCTTTACTAGAGCATATATGACTACCGACACCATTAAGGAAAGGTGAAATTTGGGTGCAGTCCTGTAATCTGAGAGAAGTCCCCAAATGCATACTTCTGGGGTTATAAATGCTGCATAGTCTAGCATTGGATCTATCCCCTGTTTAATCTCCCTCCATAAGGGAGAGATTTTACTGCAACCCCACATTACATGTAACAGGTCACCCACCTCCTTCTCGCACCTGAAACACAGATCTGACTGCCTCAACCCTCTACCATATAGCTTTACAGGGGTATAATATATGTTGTGAACCACAAAGATCTGCCTGTTTCTATATTTGGGAATCACATTGTATTTAATGGCCTTCCAAATACTTTCCCACCTAAGAATTTTAGGAGCCAGCACCTTGTCCCAGTAAGAAATTTGTATAGAAGTGCTCGGGCCCAGGAAGTCCAGGAGAAGTTTATAAACTTGTGAGAGTGGGTGAGCTTTCTGGAAGGCTTCCCTTAGATTCCCCCACGCGAGGAAGTTATCTGAAAATTCCCCCATCCTCCTCTGGAACCCAGCTATCATTTGTTTAAGCTGCAACCTTTGAAAAAAGGACAATTCCTCGCATTGCGATGGTAAAACCGTTTTATCTCCCTGCTGTGTATCAATCAGTCTTAAGCCACCCAAATAATTAGACCACCAGTGACCAAGTACCAGACCCCCTATAACCAAATTAGGATTACCCAGTATGGGTTGGTCTCCAGACTTCATTTGACAGCACCTTTGTACCGGGGTGAGAAAAGACCACCAGGCCTCCAGGGTTTTCCTAATTGGGTTCCCAACTCATCCCTGAATAAACCTTTTTTCAGCCTAGCAAATAGCATCGACTCAGGGGTGCAGCCTAGGCTCGATAACAATTGCTTCTCAATTTGCAGCCACGCAGGTACATCATTTCTCCCCTCGGCACTTTCGGCCCATTGAATCATAAGACCTAACTGGCCTGCCACATAGTATACCTGGAGGTCAGGTAACCTAATGCCCCCCACCTCATATGGCAAACGCAAAACATTAAGCTTAACCCTGGCAGGTTTGTTATTCCATAGGATCCCTGAAATTAGCCTTCTAATTATGCTAAACCATTTAACAGGAATATTGTATGGAGCCAAATATACCGGGTATATCAGTCTTGGTAGAACATTCATCTTGATAAGGCCCAGACGCGCCGTAAAGTTCAGAGGTAACTTATTCCACCTTATGATATCTCCTTTAACCGCAGATATACCCCCCCCCACATTTGCATCAACCCCAGACTCCTGGTTTGTTGTAATCCAAATTCCCAAATACTTCAATTTATCAGTATGCCACTGTACTCCCAGGGATAAAAAATCTGCCTTAAATACATGTGGTGTCAGAGGTAGGATTTGTGTTTTGGTAAGATTTAGCTTATAGTTAGAGACCTTAGAGAAGCGATCTATTAAGTCTCCTACTCCCTCAAAGCTGGATATTGGATCTTGTAGATGGAGGAGAATGTCGTCCGCGAAAACTGAAAATTTTAGTTCCAGTCCCCCCAATCCTCATCCCCTGGACCCTGGCATCCCTATTTATAGATCTTAACAGGAGTTCTAAATATATGTTAAAGAATATCGGCGAGAGAGGACATCCTTGACGAGTCCCATTATTGAGCTGAAATTCCCTCGAAATATAACCATTACACAATATCCTAGCCGTTGGAGCGGCATATAGATTCTTAATACCTCTAAGAAGACACCCCAGGAACCCCATTTTCTCCATGGTAGCAAAAATAAATGAATGTGAGACCCGGTCAAATGCTTTGTCAGCGTCTAGGGATATCAGAGCCAGGGGGAGGCGGGAGTCTGGAGCAAAATTTAAAATATGGTGAATTTTCCTAAGGGCGTCCTTCGCCCCTCTCCCCGGCATAAATCCTACCTGTTCCTGACTAATTAAACTAGGGGCAATAGTCAAAATCCTATTTGCCAAGATTTTAGTAAGAATCTTGATATCTTGGTTTATTAAGGCTATAGGCCTATAGTTACCCATTATGTCCCTAGGCTTGTCTGGCTTGGGTATCAAAGTGACATACGCCTGGTAGAGCGGTGAGTGATGAATTCCCTCCTCCATTATAGTGAGGAAAAATTCATGAAGTATAGGGAGTATGGTCTGGATATGAGTTCGGTAAAATTTTGCGGTAAGACCATCGGGCCCTGGTGACTTACCTAGAGGGAGAGACCGCACCACTTCAACAATCTCAGATGCTCTTATAGGAGCTGCCAGATCCTTAACTTGAACAGAATCCAGAGTAGGTAACTGGATTCCATCTAAATAACGGTTAACCTCCTCTTCCCCTTCCAATTCCCTAGATTGGTAAATTTCTGTGAAAAATGATGCGAAAGCCTCAGCCATTTCTTGCGGGTCTATGACCAGCTTCCCTTCATGCCTGATTGATACGATTGTCCTACTGGCCTCCCACTCTTTGATTCTAGCTGCTAGAAGGTTCCCCGGGACATCACCCTGCAATAGAAAGTTAGCCTTAATTTTATTCAACCAGAACTCTGTTTTCCCACATACAATTTCTGACAATTCCCTCCTCAGACTTTTAAGTTCCTCATCTATTTCCCCTGAAGACCCTTCCAGCTGTGACATTGAGTTTATCGCCACCACCAGGAATTCCTCTTTGGCCCTTCTAAGTGACCTATCCCTTGCCGCTAGGGCCCTAGCTGCCTCCGCATAAAGGAATTTACAGGTAGGCCAAGCTAGTCTTGTATCTTCCAATGTGGGGAGCTGGGACCTAATGATCTCCTGTAAAGCCCCCTCTAGTTCAACCCTTCTCGTGTCCTTTGTGAGGAGCGAGTCATGAAGCCTCCATCTATAAGGTCTAGGTGGCGTTGGTCTGGGCTCCCACTGCAGCTGGATAAGAGAGTGATCTGAGAGAGTCCTACCCTCAGTCAGCACTTCTTTAATCTCTGCAAGAGCCTCTCTGTTGACCAAAAAGAAATTAATTCTAGTGTGGCTCTTGTGTGCTGTCAAGTAAAATGTCATGTCACGGCCCCTATTTGAGAGAGTCTTAATTGGGTCAACTAAGGCCGCTATCTCCATAAATTTAGCCAGGGCTAACTGGGCTCTGGTCCTCGGGCCCACGGTGTGGAGGTATCCTGTCCTCCTTGTTATCAAAATATATGTTCCAGTCACCCGCCAGGATAAGTGAATGTGAAGGAAGGGTGGCTATATCCCCTTCTGTTGAAGCAAAGAATTTGGGGTTGGGAGGGGTTGGCCCATAAATGGATGCTACTGAGACTGCTTTACCAAACAAGGTCCCTGACATGTAGATTCCCCTGCAATCTTGCCTGGTTATCACTTGAGACACATCATATGGGCAAGATTTCTTAATTAGAATCACCACCCCCCCAGAGGCCCTGTCCCCTCCCACACCATATACCTGCCCCACCCATCGCTTCCTGAGACCATCCAACTCATCAGTCAATAAATGTGTCTCTTGAAGTGCTACAATGTGAGCCCCTCATTGTTCCATATACCGCAGAATAATCATTCTCTTACGTCTACCCCTGAGCCCTTTTACATTCCAAGAGATTATTTTAAGGCAAGCCATCAGTAAGAATAGAATTTTTCAACTGAACCCACACATTGTGCCATTCTAAGGTCTGCATTGCTCAGGCTCCCATAATTGGACTCTCTCTCTTTCCACCCTTGTTCCTCCCTCCCCCCCCTTATCCCCCGATCCTTAGATCGACCAGCCATCTGATGCTGAGTCATGGATGAACCCGTTCCCTTGCCTCTCTTCTGCCCCATCCTCTGTCATTAGACCCCAGAGTCTGGCCCCTGGAACCCCCAGAGTGGGGGATCTAAAGGCACCCTTGTCTCTGCAGGCTGTCGCCCCCCTTACATTTCCCATAAATAAAAAGAAAAAATAAGCACGGAGGAGACTAAAGGAGTCCCCCTCGTAACCCTCCTTGGTAATTATATCTCCAACCAGCCCTGCTCCAATATTAACGTCCCCTACACCCGGAGTGGTATCCCTCCAGTTATTAATATTAATCAAGTCCGAAACCCCTAGACCACTCCTCTTCTCCACCTATCCCAAAGCTGGCACGAGCCCGCTTTACCACAGTTTACACCCACCAACCACTGTAGCCCTGACTAAATTACCCCTTTTATAAAAAAACAAAATCCAACATCACCCCTTTCTAACAGTTCCCTCTAACATTCCAAGGTCTGATAAGCATTCCTGGGTCTAATAACAAGAATATTATGATTAGTGATTAGTGAACCCCCTTCCCCCATGTCCTCTAGTTAATACACTAAAGCCTTAAGGTATAACACTTTGTGACCCATGCAGAACCTATAAGCCCAGTCCTGGCTAGTCACTAGAACATCCAGATTTAATCAGAAACTGAAGAATCGCCAGTCTTAATAAGTAGAGAGACCGCTGCTTAGCTTCCGTCACAGCCCTCGAAGGAGCTCGGCCTCCTTGCCCTCAAACAGTCATGTTGGGGGTTTGAATAGATCTGGGAGCTCAACCCATAGCCCATCCATCACATCCTTTGCCATGAGGAATTTCTTCTCCCCGGTTTGAAGACGCACCACCAGGGTAGCGGGGAATTGGAGCCGAAATCTTATCTCTGCAAGATAGAGTTTCTTCTTGATGTCAGCATACTCCTACTGCTTTTCTCTAATCGCTGGTGTCTGATCTTGAAAAAACCACAGTGAGGCACCATTCCATTGCAAAGGCTTCTTTTGTCTGGCAGCAAGCAGCACATGGGATTTTTCTTTATAGTTGAGAAATCGCATTATTATAACTCGGGGTCTCGCCCCTGGCGGCGGCATCTCCCGTAATGCCCTATGGGCTCTTTCCAAATTATACCCCTCTCCAAATGGTGTAGGGCCTAGCAGGTTTAAGAGGAGCTCCTGCATAAATGAAACACAGTCAGAGCCTTCAGCCTTCTCTGGTAGCCCCGCCAGAATCAGGTTGTTTCTGCGGTTTCTTGATTCTTGGTCTTCCACCCTCTCCTCCAATTTCTTCAGCTTCCTTCGAATCGTCCCCACCTCCTGATCAAATACAGAAACCTTCCTATCTTGTGATGAGATCCGGGCTTCAGCATCACCCACTCTTTGTGCCAGGGAGTGTAGAGCTGGTTAAAACTCAGCAAAATCCAGCACCAGCCCTTGTAAAAGTGTTTTTATCTCCCTGATATCCTCTGCATTATTGCTTAAGCCCCCTGTGCTCCCTGCTTCCCCACCTTGCTCTGGTATGGTAGGTGACTGAGATTTAGGTCTCTTAGTGGCTGGGGCTTGCCCCTCCAGGGGCTCCACTGGGTCGGCTTCCATCTTTCGGCAACAGCACGGCCTGAACTTGCCAATGCGCCAGTTTTAATTCTGAGATCGCCGGTTTAAAAGACTTTGCGGCTCTAAAGCACCCGACCAGGAAATGCACTCGCGATGTCACCGGAGCTCTTAACAGCTGGTATGAGAACCTTTTGGCCGGCTCTGGAGCGAGAAAGCTTAATTTTTATACTGCTAGGCCTCGGAGAGACTCGGGACACGTCTCTCCTAATCAGCTCATCACGTGACTCCCCGTGTTTAATTTTTTTGATGAAAAACCTACAAAGGAGGATGTGGGTGGAAAATGGATAATAACCAGTTTTGGGGTAACACCTAGAGTGTCTGCCCTCAGGTGTCTGTATCAGTAGCAAGTGAAATGAATGAATCAAGAAACACAATGGGTTTATGTAGAGGGGCTGAACCTAGGACTGGGCCGCTGCTTAAAACCAACATGTCTGGTGGGGTTGGAGCAAGTAATTACTCACCCCAGAGAAAGTCTTTCTATGGTACTGAACTTTACAGCCATTCAGATTTTTTAGTTAAAAAATAGGACATACTTTTCCTAAAAGGAGAAAGTTCAGGGAAGGTACCGTTAGTCTCTGTTGAGAAATGTGTTAATACATCAGGGTAAAGAATGATGATATCCACTATGTTTATGATAGAATGTTTATCGTTAATAGGGACCCTGAGACCGAGCTTCTGAAGATGGATGGGTGGAAGCTCCATCCCTTCCTGGGACAGAAAGGTGGTAAGCAGTCTGCAATAACTGCTTCCCTCTTAAGGTGGGGGATATGTGACAGGGAGCTCCTGCCACTTTTGAGGACCGACCTTTAATTAAATCTTTTGCAACAGTTCTTCTATTTCTTGGCCTAATCTACCCTTTATAATTTCTAGTCCATAAGGTTGGCCACCTATGGGCACCCCCCTCCATTTCTTGACTTTGCTATAGTGTTCTCTTTAATTTTTCTTTTTCCCTCTCAGGTCCTCGTACAGGGAAGTTATTGTGGTAACCGTCAAGCGTATGTAAAACAGGTTGTGTTTATCATTATTGGATTTAGTATGTAATAGCACTATGTCATAAAATACCTTGCTGTATATACCTTATGTTTATGAAACCTGTAAATGTTGAAAATACCATGGCACTAGGTGTCTTTGATAAAACATACTAGGTGACTATTACAGAAATTAAGTTAGTTGTGTTATTTAAAATGCATGTAAATTGATGTAAACTGAACAATTCAAAAATGTCATTGTTATTTGCATATATCCCATGATGCTTTGCATTTTGGAAGTATATATGATGTTGCATTTCTTTGAAACTTGATTTATTGCCAATGCCCTTTGGAGTAACCCTTTTTTTTAAAATCATGTCAGGATTTTTTCCGCCCCAGACAGCCCCCATCCAACCAACTCCCCCAGCCCTGCCACCCAGAATAACCAGAGCTTACCTTGATGCCCGGCCCGGGTGCGGTGCCTACAGGGAGTCAGTTCTCATCCTGCCACACTAATTTCAGCCTCCGTTTATCCTCCCGAGGGCCCCGGGAGAATGGCGCATGCGCGTGGAGCCATGCATGCATCTTTGGCCCTGGTAATGACCCCCTTCCGCCCACCCCAATGGTCTAATGCCGGGCAGCCTTTGGCCTGCACTGCCTCCTGGCCTCCACCAGGGGGCAGGCATTGCCGAGGATGCCGCATCCCTCAACCCTGGAGAGGAGAGCTGCCTGCTGGCAGCTCCATCCAGCTCCACCCTCCCCCATGCCAACCTCCGATGACCCGGGCTCATTCTGAAACCCGGGTTGTTGGCGTGTGTAGAGGTAAGGCGGCAGCGCCTCAGCCCTCTAAGCCACTGGGCTGGCTGAGTAACTCCCTTTTTTTTAAGTGATTCTGCATTGAAGTTCTTTGTCTATAGCTTTTTTTTTTCTTTTTGAGCCCCCACTACCCAAACAAGCAAGGCCCACATAGGGATGATGGGTTTTCACTAAAAATGTTTAGATCAGAGATCAGTGTCAGTAGATGCTGGCTAAGTGCAGAGAAAGGACATACATAGTCTGTTGCTGCAAACTGATGTACTAAAGAAGAAATATGGCATTGCAGAAGCTTATTTCCTATATTTTGAATAAACATCACACAGAGATTGTGTTTTGAACCTTTGTTTGTTGTCTGGTCCATCTGTTATCCCACAACCCCTCCACATGGAGGCTTGAGTTACAGAACAAAATTTGATATCCAGATTCCAAATGGGCTTTAGGCATGGACATGGTGCAATGGATAATCTTTTATACTTAATCATCTAAGTAACAAATATACTGTGGCAAAGAAAAGTACACTATATGTAGCTTGTTTAGACCGCAGATCAGCATTTGATAATATTATAGGGAGACATTATGGCATATTTTAATTAAAAAGGGTATAAATCAGGGCCTACTAAATGTCCTAAGGGTGATGCACATGGACAATTTTAATATGGTTAGATCTAATCATGTACCTACTAACCATATTTTCATTAGTAAAGGTATCAAACAAGGATTTTTACTTGCCACCATATTATTCAATTTATATATAGATACATTAGTACCAGCTTTACAGGCAATAGACACCTTTCCACCCAAAATATATGAGACAGAAATTCAGACATTACTTTTTGCAGATGATATTTTGTTATATGTCCTTACTCCCCTTGGCCTTAGAAGAGCAATAGCACGGTCACAACAACAACATCACCTCAAACTGGATCTTGAGATAAATCTAGATAAATCTAACATTTTGATATGTGGGGCAAAACAGAAAAATGAGAGGAGGTACTTTGAGGACTTGAATCTGGAAGCTGTGTTATGCTGCAAATATTTAGGGATTTGATGGACTTGAACATGTACACCCTGGAGGAGAGGAGGGAAAGAGGGGGTATGATTAAGACATATAAGTACCTCACAGAATGATATAAGGTGCAGGAAAACTCACTTTTCACAGGAACAGATGTTCCAGGACTAGGGGACATGGGATGAAACTGGGTGGAAAGAAGGAGGTTCAGGGGAAAGTGAGAAAGTGCTTCTTCATGGAGAGAGTGGTGGTGGTCAGGTGGAACAGTCTGCTAAAAGAGGTGGTGGGGGAAGAAATGATTACTTGATTTAAGAATTCACATGATAGGCATAAGGGGATCCTGGTAGTCAGTGGAAGGGGACAGCCAAGCTCTAGGGGAGCTTGAAGAAGCACAGCTACATGCATAAATGGGCAGTCTGGGTGGGCATGGGCCCTTATCTGCCGACAAAATCTTTGTATCTATGTATTTTGATGAAGACCATTCTTGGTCAACCCACCTAAGAACCTTAAAAAAACAAGCAACTATTACATCTAAAGCTATAGTAAGGTTTGGAAATAATAATGCAGCAATTCATTCCAGGATCTCAGGCAGACATCCAGTACTAAAGCTATTAGTAGTATTCTATATGCAAGTGAACTTTGTGCTTTTAACAATACAGCAAAGTTGCTAAAGCCAATTCAGAATATGTTTTATAAACAAATATTTGATTTGCAAAAAAGGCTACCCAACTGCAATGCTTCATACAGAACTAAATTTGAAGTCTTTGTCATTAGTAGCATATATTCAATTCAATTCAGTTTTATTTTACCAGGAGAATACCATTGAGACAGCTCATTTGCAAAGAGGTCCTGGGGGACACAGATACATAGCAGATAAAACTAATAGCACACAAAAATCCAAAGTTCAGCGAACACAAATACATATACAGACAAAACTAAATGCATACACAGATGCAAATTCAGTGAATACAGGGAAAAACCAAGAAAGAAAAAATTAATACGCATGTAGTATCAGTGTCTCAGTAGGCTGCACACTCGCCTCTGAGGTCAGAAGATCAGAAACCTATGGGTTCTATCCCCACACCTGCCATTTCGGTTAAATTCCAATACTGACACTGTAGTGCAGTAAGAGGGGAATTGCTGCACTCCTAAGGTGCCATCTTTCAGATGAGACGTTGAACTGAGGTCCCATCTGCCTGTTCTCATGGTTGTTCATGTGGACACTAAAGATCCCATAGCACTTCTCGAAAAGAGTGGGAGTATTTTTTTATTTTAAAAACAAAAACAAACATTACTTTAAGGCAAAGGAAAAGGAATCATTCTGATTGGCTACCACAATTCCAAGAGGTAAACATTAACCCACGTTAACCTACCATGTACAGCCTTACCACAAAGTGTAGGTTTCTATATTATTATTGGAAAAGTCCCAGTCACTTTATTAAAATGAACTTATTTAAATGGCTGCCTGTATGCGTTATGCAACCTCATCATAATGTCTGTCCACACCAGGAACATATAAAACATAATAATACATCCACCAGCATGTGAATGGCAGTATAAAAAAAAGATTTAAAAATAATTTGAACAGAATGAACGTGGCGCAGCATGGCTTTTCATACTGTGACAGTGTCTATTAAAACCACATTTGAAATTGGCAGTACACATAGTATTCTTAGTAATTGTGCCCCCCAAAAAAGGGAGGTACAGTAAACAAAATTGTCTGTCACAGATCAAGAACACATCCTAGGGATAAAAAAGAAAATACCTCCACACGCTGCAGTGCAACAAATATATGGTCCCGTGTCATCGTAGACTGCTCCATCTCCTAGAATAAGTCCTCTTCAATTCTTCAGCTCACCTATAGATGCAAATTGACCCATAATGTAGCTGATGAAAAAACAAAGTACAAAAGTTAAAGCAACTATCCATTTGTTCCTGAACTTAAATACTGAAGGCAATGCTCATAAAACAAACACAGCGTGTGTGTAGCAAAGGGCTAGGCTAAGATCGCAAATCTAAAGTCAGCATATAATTGTAATTATCCACAATTGCAACATTGTGTGTATAAATGAAATATGTGCAGAAAACGTGACACATTAATCTGCAAAAATACTTAACAATTTTTCTGCCTCCTGATTCGGTCCCCCCCCCCAATACAGCAAACACACACACGTGCCATAGAATTAAGAATAATAGCCGAAATCATAGCATTTCAAAATGGCAGTTAGCTGAAAGCTCCTTCAAATGACCACCTGCTCACATAAAACATAAATATTTTAACACTTTGAGAACCTCAAAACCGTGCAAATATGAGCCTTGAACCAAATTTTAGTTTGTTTGGAAATGTCTCAGAGACAGATTGGGTAAACAGTAGTCCTGGTCACACAACCAACACTATAGCAGTCTCCGATGTCCGTGACACAAGAATGGTACCGCATGCCATATAAAATGCATAGGTATCAGACATCATGAATGACAGTTTTGATGATGATGAGGTCGCAGATGTTGTGTTTCAAGAAGTGCAGCAGGATCCTTCAGAAGCACCAAGCAGTGTAGATGAAAATGACAGCAGCCCTGCCAATGAGACCCCAGATCCAGAGACAGCAAACGCAGAGACAGAAGCCAGCAATGTCACTGTAAACACAGTCACCTCTATAAATGAAGCAATGTCACAGAATGCAGAACCACCTAATGCCATGGCTGTCACTGAAGAAACAACAGTAACACTTATCCTAACAGAGGTTACTGAAACAACAGATGAGAATAACACAACATCTGTAGAAAAAGTAATGTTTGTTAAAAAGATGGTTTTTGTTCTACACACACCTAAATATAGAGGCATTTAAAGTAAGGACATGCCCTGCTGAATGCATTGTATCAGTGCATGTGTGTGCGCGTGTGTGTGTGCGTGGGGTTGGGTGAGGGGTAGGTCTGTGTGTATGTCTGTGTGTATGTGTGTGTGTGTCTGTCTATGATAGTGTCATGGTATTGTACAATGTAAATCACATGGAAATGTGTAATAATGAGAAGCAATCCTTAATCCCCTTATCTCATAACCACTATGGCCACACAATGAACCTAAAAAAGCCAATGATGCTGCAGTAAATGGGACATCAATAAATAGATGCAATTATTGTAGCAGTATAATCCTACAAATGTGTTTTTTTATGTGTACATAAAAAAAAAAATAACAATACAACAAATGTAGGGCCAGCCTGGTGGCACTGAGGGTTGAGGCACTGGACGCCACACCTCAAGCCATGCCAGTGACCTGGGTTCGGGAGTGAGCCCGGGCACTGGGGGTCAGTAGGGAAGGGAGTTGAATTGAGCATCCAAGTGACAGCTTTCCTCTCCCTGTGAGGGATCAAGGGTCTTCTCAGTGCTGTAGAACCCCTCGGTGGAGACCGGGAGTACTACAAGTCCGGGAATAGGATTTGGGGATGAGCATGGTAGACATCTACGGGCAGCAGTGTGCTGACACCATGGCATGCCATGCTTGGGAGCACACAAAAAGAAAAAAAAACCTTACACCCGGATAGGCAATGGCTCCTCTCCGGGCCACTGCCACACGCCATCACTGGACCTTGTCTCCACCTCTCTACCCTCCTCCTGCCCAGACGGCACTAGATTGAAGATAGTCTGCCAGTAGGAGTGGCGGCCCTGCCCCAGGAGGCACAGAGCTGGGAGGTTCCTTAGTTCAGAGGCTGGAGGAGGGGCAGCGTACCCTATGAGGATGCAGGGGATCAGGTAGTCAGTAGAGCGGCCAGTGAGAAGAGGAAGCCTGAGAGAGTTCCAGAACATAAGGAGAATAAATAGATTTTCAAAAAATAAAATAAAAACAAATGTAATGTAACTCATTTCTATATTGGCTCGCACTTGCGCGCCACGCAACATTTTGCATAACTGGCAGATTTGGAGGCGCGTTCATTATTGGGTGAATGCAAGGAATGCATCAGTAGGTGCACCACTCATTGCCCAATAAGCCAGCATGTGGGCACCACACCAGTAAAATATAATGTGGTGAACACATCTAAGGCAAGGTCCTCTACAATGAGAACAAAGTTCATCATATGCAGCGGCACCTCCCGATATGTGTTCCCTAAGCTAAATATGGCGGCACTGACTGTTGCACACACTTTTTTGGCCGGAGGATGAGCCCATTCCCTGTCAGCATGATGACCCTCTTCCAATTCTACATGTGTGGTGAAGGGGTTCCCAATCCCCCTCGGCATCATGCGACCCCCCCACAGTCTTTCCTTGCCAACGAGGAGCCCAATCCCAGTTGGCTGAGTCCCCTCCCCGCCTAGTCTAATTTGCTGATGGGGGAGCCCACTCCCCCATCGGCATAATGTGCCCAGTCCCCCTTGGCATCATGTGTGCCTCCCCATTTCCATGCCAACAGGGGGCCCAATCCCCATTGGCAATGGCCCCTTCCCCATTATGCAGTTGGTACACTGGGCGACCACCCCAGCATACCAAACACATGAAAAAAAGAAAACCAACCCTCGTTGTCTTTTTAATGTTTTCTTTTTTAACCTGTAAAAAGAGAAAATGGTCCCTCGTGGTCTCTCCTGGCCCCATGCCCAACCTGCACCCACCCAATGAGCACCCTGCCTCCCCATACCCCCACCCCATACTTACCTCCAGAGCACATCATGATGATCCTCTGTGGACCAGGAACAGTTCTGCACTCTTCAAAGTCGACTGTGAACTAAAGAAATGCTTGCAAGGTGTATAATGGCATAAATAGAGTGTTTGTAACTTTGGGGCATATCTCAGGCATTTTTGGGAACTTTTTCACCAAATTTCAACATGGGGTTATTGGGACCCCTCCTCATGAATTTAGTCACTGTCATGGCATTATTCATTCCAGAAAAGTGATTTTGCATTCACTGCCTGTAATCACCTTTCAGTAGCGATTAACAAAACGACTGTGCACTGTTCATGAAGGGGGCCTCTCAAAAAATCTATGTTGCAAATCTGGTGAGAAAAATTTTAGAAATTGCTATTTAATGAGCGTGCATTGCACAGCCTCCACACACTCTAATAACTTCGTAAATGTGTAACATTTTAACTCCAGATATTAAAAATTGGCATTTTTGCACACCTCCCTGTGAACAGTGCAGCTGTCATCTTACATATCCTAGCCAAAATGTGGTTTTGCATGTCTTGCACAGAAAATCGCGATCGTTGTACGAAATAATTTCTCGGGACATTATGAGAAATTGACGGTGACACTATTCATGAACAGAGGTCCTAAAATGCAATGTTTAAAAATAGGTAACAAAAGTCAATAAAATGACTGTCTTACAATCGTTCATTGCGCAGTTTCCACGCACCCTTGTAACTTCGCAAATTTGCAATATTTGCATGGCAGATTGCCAACACTGGGAATTTTTCACACCTCCTTATGAACAGTATAGCTGTCATTTGTCACACCCTGCCCGAAAAGTGTTATTGCACCTGTGGCACACAATGGCATGGTCACAGTGGTAAATCAACATATGGGACAGATAAACAAAATCACAGTGCCACTGTTCATGAGGGTAGTTCCCAAACTGCCTGTGTTGAAAATGTGGTTTAAAAAATGCAGAAAATAATTGGGCTACGTACGTGTGTTGCCCAGTTTCTATTCCTGCTAATTTTTTCACCTATTTCTCATATTTTAACTCCGGATTTTTAACATAGCCATTTTTGAACAGCTCCTCATGAACAACAAGGTTGTAATTGTTCACATCCTACCCAAAACGTGTCTTCATCCCTATATCTAAAAATGGCATAGCCGCTGGGAAAAGCGACCTTTCAGCTAACAAACTGACAGTGCTGCTCATTATTAGATTGGGTAAAACCCAACACACGCCTACAATGTAAGGGTTTGCAACAGTAGCACCCCACCCTGTAGAGACTGCAGGCGTAAGGTGTATGACTTGGGCTCATTGGCTGTAATGCTCAAGCCATTCCACCCAACCCCCACCCTGCAGTTATTGACAGACATCAACGTGTGGCTTGGAGTGTTTGGACCTACAGCTCACCCCAATTCTCGTACACCACCCGTCTCAGCATATTTCCTTATGCAATGGGGTAAGTTTAAGTTCCAAAGACCCCAAATCACACCACGACATCTCTCAATGTCAATGGGGTAGGGTGACGTAAAACGGCATGAGCGTAATAGCTGACGACCCAAAGGCACATCCCAACGCCTGTCAGCCTCTGTGGGGTGGGGGGATGTTGGCATCAGTGCAAAACTTCACTGCCATTCCTATAAAACATCTCTAACTCCTGCACTACCAATGCCAATGCCACCGAGACAACATTCAGCATTGACAAATGCGTTTATTTTTTCTGTCTTTCTGATGGTCCAAAACATAAGAGACACATAATTCTGAACCGTACACACATATTACATATATATATATATATATATATATATATATATATACAGTTTATATATACAGTATGTATTATGGTAGCACGGTAGTGCTACCATGGTTAGGGTTGAGGAGCCATTTCTATGTTAAACCCCCAAACTTTGCACCTTAATAACTTTGTAACCATTTGATGGATTTTCCTGTAGTTTGGAATTTATGATCAAGAACCATAGGCCTTGAGATCTGCCAAGTTTCATACTGGTCGGACATACGGCTGTGGAGTTATGAAGTGTGATCTGTGCGCACATTTACGCTTTTCTGGAATTATATGGTCGCGCCTACAGGTCGTACGGTTTGCGCGACCAGCCCAAAATCTTCAGGGAACGTGCGTCCGGGGTCCCCGATGTGCCTTTTGAAGATTTTGTGAAAAATATTAAACGGTTCAAAAGTTATTCAAAAAACAGTTTCCCATTATAAGTCAAAGGGAAAAGTTAACAAAAGTTCAACACTTTCTGAAATGCATTTTTACTTTCGCAATGGGCCTGTTACTTTCGCAAATCGCCATTTTGTTTTCAGTTGGTGATCAGAAAATGGTTGGCATTTAAATTTGGGACCCTCTAGCAACCTAATATTTTTGTATTCACCTAGTCGGGCCCTGAGGATGTTTGCCATGTCTTTTTTTTGTGGTAAAACACCCCAGAAATATGTTTTTCAATTTCTGGAAAAAGTACTTTGCAATACATTTAGAAAGATGTGCTTACGAGTGTCATAAATTTTGCGAAGCTTTAAATTGCGACAGTAGTTTTCTAGTCTGTGGGAAAATTACAGCAAATCTTTGGCACTGCGCTGCAAAAGAACCGTTGGGAATTTTGAGCTGCAATTTGGAGGGAACGGAGCCGACATCTCACAGATGTGCCTTTCAGTGTTGCATTGAAAAAATATTACACGGCGGCATAGTTACAGCACTCCAAAGTTGACAGTTTTTCCCATAGGATAACATTACGGCGCCCGACGCATTACAGAAATCCTTTGGATCCCTGCTGCAAAATAACGGTTTGGTCTTTTTTCCTGAAATTTGGAGAGAAGACAGCCAACAGATCATAGATGTGCCTTTCAGTGGTTTGGTGAAAAAATATTACAGGGAGGCAAAGTTATGGTGCTCTGAACTTCTCTTTTTTTCCCATAGGATAACATTACGGCGTTCGCCGCGGCTTTCAGGGCCCGTATCTCGAAAACGGTGCGAGATACGGAGTTTTCGTCGGAAAAATTCTTAGCCCCCCAATGGCGGCTAAGTACAATACTAGCCAGGACAGTCATAAATCATACGACTTTTAAATTTTTTTTCTACGTCATACGGTTCCTGAGATATAACTTACTTAGGATTCCAAATCCTCATTTTCTGCTCCGATACCCATTATTATGCATACATTCTTTGTACTCACTGTCTTTCTCTATTCAGCTTTTTGGGAAAACCAGCCTGTGCGCTTACATTACTGTTACCATTGCCCTTTCCGCTTGCAGTTCCATGCCCGTTTCACTTACCATTGATGTCTGCGCCACCACGTGCGTCATCCTTTGCGTTTTCATTTGCGCTTGCGTTTCTGTTACTTTTTTGCCATTTGTGTGTACCGTACTGTTTCTCTTTCTGTTTCACTTTGCGTCACCGTGCCCATTGTCATTTCGATTTACAGGCACCTTGTTACTATGTGACAAGACAGCACGTGGCACACCGTTCCCGTCTACGCCACCGTGTTCGTTATCCTTTCTGTTCTCATTCGCGCTTGTGTTACCTTGTGCACCACTGTTAGCGCTTCTGTTTGCATTGCTGTTCCTGTAACTATGCCACAAGACATCAAGTGGTGGGAGTGTGTGGCCCTTTGGGCCCCGCGCTCCAGCTGCCGTATATGTGCCGGGAGCGCGGGCTCTATTTGTGTGTTATCCTTTTGGCGCTTTCATTTGCACTTTTTTCTGTTATTTTTGCCATTTGTGTCTACAGTACTGTTTCTCTTTCTGTTTCACTTTGCATCACCATGCCCATTGACATTTCCATTTGCAGGCACCATGTTTCTATGTGATAACACATCACGTGGCAGACCGTTCCCGTCTATGCCACCGTGTGCGTTACCCTTTCTGTTCTCATTCACGCTTGTGTTACCATGTGTGCCACTGTTAGCATTTCTGTTTGCGTTGCTGCTCCTGTTACTATGCCACAAGACATCATGTGGTGGGCCCACCACTGCATTACATTCACAATTTCTCATTACCATTCTCAAAAAGAAGGGAAATTAGAGGCAAAAAACTCCATTTAATGCATTAGTTAGGGTTGTTCCACAGCGACAAAAGTGAGGAAATTCGCTGTTAGGGTTGAAAAACCCCCTTGGACTATGGACCCCCAACCCGGCATTGGGGTGTGCATTGGGATTGTGGGTCCTAACTCTCACCCATTCTCCTATACTTCTGCTGCTTTCACATGTCATGGGGTGAGAGTTGGGGCTGATGATCTAATCTGAACCTAATGCCGGTTGGGAGTGTGAAGTGGTCAAGGGGTTCAACCCTACTGCTAATCCTCACTTATCTCGCTGTGAACAACCCTAACAATGCATTAAATGGAGTTTTTCGCCTCTAATATATATATATTATGGTAGCACGGTAGTGCTACCATAGTTAGGGTTGAGGAGCCATTTCTATGTTAAACCCCAAAACTTTGCACCTTAATAACTTTGCAACTGTTTGATGGATTTGCCTGAAATTTGGAATTTATGATCAAGAACCATAGGCCTTGGAATGTGCCAAGTTTTGTACTGGTCGGATATACAGCTGCGGAGTTATTAAGTGTGATCTGTGCACGCGTTTACGCTTTTCTGGAATTCTATAGTTGTGCCTACAGGTAGTACGGTTTACGTGACTGGCCCAAAATCTTCAGGGAATGTGGAGACAGGGTCCCTGATGTGCATTTTGAAGATTTCATGAAAAAATATTAAACGGTTCAAAAGTTATTCAAAAAACAGTTTCCCATTATAAGTCAAAGGGAAAAGTTAACAAAAAGTTCAACACTTTCGCAAATGCATTTTTACTTTCGCAAATAGCCCTGTTACTTTCGCAAATCAGCCATTTTGTTTTCAGTTGGTGATCAGAAAAATGGTTGGCATTTAAATTTGGGACCCTCTAGCAACCTAATTTTTTTGTATTCACCTAGTCGGGCCCTGAGGATGCTTGCCATGTCTTAATTTTGTGGTAATACACCCCAGAAATATGTTTTTCAAATTTCTGGAAAAGGACTTTAGCAAATTACTTTACGTTATCCGAAAGTGTATGAAACCCTACGAAAGCTTTTAAAGTGCGAGCAGTAGTTTTCTAGTCTGTGGAAAATGACAGCAATTCTTTGGCACTGTGCTGCAAAAGAACCGTTGGGAGTTTGAGCTGAGATTTGGAGAGGGAACAGAGCCGACATCTCACAGATGTGCCTTTCAGTGTTGTATTGAAAAAATATTACACAGCGGCAAAGTTACGGCACTCCAAAGTTGACAGTTTTTCCCATAGGATAACATTACGGCACCCGACGCATTACAGAAATCCTTTGGATCCCTGCTGCAAAATAACGGTTTGGTCTTTTTTCCTGAAATTTGGAGAGAAGACAGCCAACAGATCACAGATGTGCCTTTCAGTGGTTTGGTGAAAAAATATTACAGGGAGGCAAAGTTATGGCACTCCGAACTTCTCTTTTTTTCCCATAGGATAACATTACAGCGTTCGCCGCGGCTTTCAGGGCCCGTATCTCGAAAATGGTGCGAGATACGGAGTTTTCATTGGAAAAATTCTTAGCCCCCCAATGGCGGATAAGTACAATACTAGCCAGGACAGTCATAAATCATATGACTTTTAAATTTTCTCGTCATCACGGTTCCTGAGATAAAACTTATTTAGTATTCCTAGTCCTCATTTTCTGCTCCGATACCCATTGTTATGCATACATTCTTTGTACTCACTGTCTTTCTCTATTCAGCTTTTTGGGAAAACCAGCCTATAAGCACATTACTGTTACCATTGCCCTTTCGCGCTTGCTGATTCCATACCCGTTTCACTTACCATTGACGTCTGCACCACCACGTGCGTCATCCTTTGCATTTTCATTTGCGCTTGCGTTTCTGTTACTTTTTTGCCATTTGTGTGTACCGTACTGTTTCTCTTTCTGGTTCACTTTGTGTCACCGTGCCCATTGCCATTTCGATTTACAGGCACCATGTTACTATGTGACAAGACAGCACGTGGCACACCGTTCCCGTCTACGCCACCGTGTTCGTTATCCTTTCTGTTCTCATTCACGCTTGCGTTACCTTGTGCACCACTGTTAGCACTTCTGTTTGCATTGCTGTTCCTGTTACTATGCCACAAGACATCATGTGGTGGAAGTGTGGGGCCCTTTGGGCCCCGTGCTCCAGCTGCCGCATTATGTGCCGGGAGCGTGGGGCCCTATGTGCGTTATCCTTTGCGTTTTCACTTGCACTTGCTTTTCTGTTATTTTTTGTCATTTGTGTCTACAGTACTGTTTCTCTTTCTGTTTCACTTTGCATCACCATGCCCATTGACATTTCCATTTGCAGGCACCATGTTACTATGTGATAACACATCACGTGGCAGACCGTTCCAGTCTATGCCACCGTGTGCGTTACCCTTTCTGTTCTCATTTGCGCTTGTGTTACCATGTGTGCCACTGTTAGCATTTCTGTTTGCGTTGCTGCTCCTGTTACTATGCCACAATACATCATGTGGTGGGCCCACCACTGCATTACATTCACTATTTCTCATTACCATTCTCAAAAAGAAGGGAAATTAGAGGCAAAAAACTCCATTTAATGCATTAGTTAGGGTTGTTCCACAGCGACAAAAGTGAGGAAATTCGCTGTTAGGGTTGAAAACCCTAACTCCGAATTCACCCCCCCAGCACCACACACACACACAGACACACACACACACACATTCAAGTATGGGGAGGACCAAGTCAACACAACCAATGACAGACATCCAGCAGCAGGTGACAGAAATAACAAACAATTGTTTAAATGTACTACGAGACATCCCCACCCACCTGACCAGGTAATGCATGCTCAGTGAGGATCAACAGCAAAACTGAGGCCATGTACACCAAACATACACATGCCTGATTGCAGCTGCACATGACGTACCACACTTAGTAGTTGCATGGCCTTACCTACCGATGCCCCACACCACACCACACCACAACTGGTACTGTGCCGTTATTCAATATAAATGCTGAAGGTGCATGATGACAGTTGCAGAAATGTTTTAATACTAGTGAGTATACATTAATTAAGAGAAGCACATAAATTAACTACAAGACACTAGCATGGTCAAGATAAAAGTAGTGATACATTTAGTAGGTGATTTACATAGTAGTACATTTACGGCAATGGTTTACTCAACATAGAGAGGCTGATGTAAACATATGGAAAAGCATTACCTGTTCAGCGCTGTGAAATTGGTACTGCATGCATTCTTACTGATGAAGGTGTACTGCTGATGTACATACATAGACCTTCAGTGTGTTTCAATACTAAAGATGCAGTAAGTATTCTTTGTAAGAAACATTGTAATTGCATGGATCAGGCCAAGCAACTTCTAAACATCATAGCACTACTGAGCCAACAATGATTTACCTGTATCGGAGATGTATATAGGATAGATTTTCCTGTAGGCACTTACTGAGTATGTTGTACCTGATAAAGACAATCTCATTGCACCTGTGATGACTAACTTATTCAAATAGTAATACATTTACAATTGTTGCAATGAGTGATCTATGCCACTTATGGACACAGTGTGATTTTTTTTAACTGTTGTTTCATACTCAGGCTGTATGCCTACTGTTTGGGTTTGCCACACTTCTGTCACTGATGCCATCAAAGTGATAACTATGTTAATTGTGCTACAACAGGAATCAAGTAGGTATGGTGTAGATATAAACAGAATGTCTTTTAGTATTGATTTAACTCACAATGGGATAAGTGTACTAGGACAGCAGGGGTTATTCTCAATCACTGACTCTGTCAGTTATAATCACACTAAGGTTTCGATGACTGTAATGATCAAGTTACACTGTTCATCTTCATGAGTTCATATTCACAGCCTTTCTCCAGTAACTAGACAGTGTATGGTGTAACTGGGTGGGACACTGTGTTGCAAAGCTGCTGCAGTGCCTAGCAGGAGAGTATCTACTCATAAGACAATTAAGCAATAAGGCATGACCAACAGTTATGTTAAATGGTCTATTAATCACCCTGTAGGGGTTTAATGTTGAATGAGGCA
Source organism: Neoceratodus forsteri (assembly GCA_016271365.2). NCBI lineage: Eukaryota > Metazoa > Chordata > Ceratodontiformes > Ceratodontidae > Neoceratodus > Neoceratodus forsteri. The sequence continues at coordinate 52,270,966 of CM028137.1, forward strand.
TAGCCGAATGTCACATGTCGCTAGACAGTGATAAACTGACCATTAACATAATACCTGGTGTGCTTGCTTCTAACATAATAAAACTGTTTTGTAAACAACATTAAACCATGTTCATCATGTTTTGGGCTCTACATGTATGTTAATAAAAACTAAACATAAGGCTGTTACAATGTTTACAGTCAATTGAAAGCTGCATTTCTCAAACCCTTGGTATAATCAGAGATATTATACCTGTACAACTCCTTGGTTTTGCTGAACTCTATTGCTCAGGTGGCCCCACAAGTGGTGTGGTCTGGTGTGGAGCATCGGTAGGTAAGGCCATGCAACTATTAAGTGTGGTACGTTGTGTGCAGCTGCAATCAGGGATGTGTACGTTTGGTGTACATGGCCTCAGTTTTGCTGTTGATCTCCACTGAGCATGCACTACCTGGTCAGGTGGGTGGAGATGTCTCGTAGTACATTTAGACAATTGTTTGTTAGTTCTGTCACCTGCTGCTGGATGTCTGTCATTGGTTGTATTGACTTGGTCCTCCCCATACTTGAATGTGTGTGTGTGTGTCTGTGTGTGTGTGGTGCTGGGGGGTGAATTCGGAGTTAGGGTTTTCAACCTAACAGTGAATTCCCTCACTTTGTACGTAATGGAACAACCTAAACTAATGCATTAAATGGGTTTTGCCTCTAATATATATATATATATACACACACACACACACACACACACACACACACATTGCAGTATATGTTTAAGCATAAGTATTCAGCACATGACAAGACAGTTTATCTAGCTGAGTTAGATAATGTCACGTGCAAAATGTCTTTTTTTTTTGGGGGGGGGTTATTTGATATGAAAAAGGAAGAACAGATATACAACCAGGTAATGTATAAGAGGAACAAAGGTAACTCAGTAACAACCCTCAGCTCGAATCAGATAGCAGAATATTTTAGATAAAACAGCCACTAACAGTGGTGGTTTTTGTTGTTGTTTTCCTTAAACATCAAGGATCAAATATCAGAGGCAGAGCAACCAATGCCAGATTCAACAGACATGAGCAACTCCAGACATGCACATCACAGAGAAATCTTGATGTGCTTGAAGAAAACAGAAATAAAAGAAGTACAAGAAAAACAGCACAATGGACTGTAAAACTCTTAAGAGAATGGTTAACTGAAAACAAAAAAAGTGCAGAATTTGAATACTTGCCAGTGCCTGATCTACGTAATATCTTAAGACAATTTTATGCATCAGTTCGCAATAATGGTAACAAGCATTATGGTCTTGGCAGTTAAGTGGGCATAAGAGCAGGGTTAAATCATTATCTTAATGACCCACCTTTCAGCCGTAAAATAAATGTAATGCATGGTAGTGATTTCCAGACAGCTAACAATGTTTTTCTTGGTCTTATCAAAACACTTCGTAAAAAAGGTGAGGATAAAACATCTCATTATCCCCGAATAACAGACACTGATCTATCAAACCTACGATCTTCACCAGTGATGGACACAAAAACAGCAGGTGGCCTGGTCCACAATGTATGGTTTAATATACAACTACACTTTGTCAGACGGGGGCGAGAAGGGTTGAGGGACCTGACACCAGCTTCATTTTCAATAAAAACAGATGAAAATGGACTAGAGTATGTGACACTATCTTTTAATGAGGACAGAAAAAAACACCACCAAATGCATGAGTCCAACAAAGAAAGGTTAAGAGGGTATATGTTCCAGATTCCAGGTGACCCAGCATGCCCCGTTCAAGCATTTACAAAAATATGTATCAAAATTTCCAAGGGAAGCACGTGCATTTTACTTGCCCCCAAAATGTTTATCACAGCAGTTGTTAGATGTACAGCCTATATGGTACACTCAGACACCCATGGGTGCATCATACTTAGGTGGCATGATGTCGTGTCTCAGCAAATTGTCTGGGCTAACCCAGAGATACCACAAATCATTCCATTCGTACAACAGCCATGCATCTTCTGCATACTGCAGGGCTTGATATGAAGTCAATAATGTCAGCAACAGGTCTCAGATGTGAGTCCTCCATAGAGTTACTGGACTGCAAGTAATGAAGAACGTAAATCCTGGTCACCAACATTGTCTGGGAAACCACTAGAACAAACAAAAGTGAATGCAACAGTACCAAACCAACATTCCCCTACTAAGTTAGTTTCTAATAGTAATGTGTTAACTAGTGAGATAAACAAATATTTCCCATCTTCTGACCAGTACCTTCCCAACTGCACAATAAATGGTGTCCACATATATGTGCAAAAGCAATAAATATCATCATTATCCACCATCCAAACCAACAAACTAGCCAATATTTAAAATAGCACCAATAGGAAAAAAGAATGTAAACATGTTCATAGCAACAGCACCCCTTCACAAATAAACTAATGTGTTGTATAATTCAATAGTTGTAGTATAAAATCTGTGTAGAGATATACAAACAAATGTGACACAACAACCAATGTATCACACTGTATACACAGTCTGTATTCTTAAAATAGAAATGCCAGCAATGGCAACTCATAAGTTAACCTGTTTAGTGTCTATTGAAAAAAAGCAGTAATCAAAAAAAAAAAACACCACCTGAAAGTTAATAAAAAAAGAAGCATAAAAAATGGAAATATTGTAGTAGTACTATAGAGGTCTGAATAAAGAAAACTTGTATAATCAGAATACCACACTGTCTTGTGTCATGTTAACAAGCAAAGTATGTATGTATACTAACATGTTTTTTGGGGGCTGGCAGTATAGCCTGGAGGTTAGAGGAATGAGGTGTGAACGAGCTTGATACATCCAGCAGACCAGACCTGAGTTTGATTTTCACAACCTCCACTTGCATACTGTGTGACTCTGAGCAAGTCACTTAACCTCCCAGTGCTCCTAGGTCGCCCCTGAAAATAGGCACTTGTGCCTAGTGGGCCTTACCCAGTTACCAAAGACTAAAATTAAAAAATAAAATAAAATGTTTTTTCCCCATATTTAGAGTTGTATAAGTAAGCAGAATTAGTAAGTTTTAATTTAAACATTTAAATAACACTGTAATATTTCTCCACAGAAGAATTAAGATTTGTAGGTGTGTGTGGGGGAGGGCACATACTGAAGTTAACCAGCACATATGGAATCCAGTGGTGTTCATAATCTGAGCTAACATAAATTTACAGCAGTAAGATAAATGCAAACAAATTCCATAGATGTAATACATTTGTTGACTAGTTAAATATATTAGTGAACGGTACTAGATGTCACCCACCTAGATTTCATTAGAGTCTTCTACACCGCCCCACATAGAAGGTTAATCAAACAGATGTAAAATCTGTGCATATGAGCAAAAATGGTAAACTACATCAGTAACCGGTTAACAGACGGTAGACAGATGTTGGTGGTAAGTGGGCCACAATCTGGGCAGGGTAGGTCAGCAGTGGATCACCACAGTAATAAGTACTAGGCCCAGTCTTATTCAATGGGATAGATAAGGTGGAGACTATCCAGAGAACGGCAGCAAAGATGGTGCAGTCCTTGCAGCACAAAACATATCATGAGTCTGAGGGTCCTAAATGGGTACTCACCGTAGGAGAAGAAGTGGCCGGGATCACATGATTTAAGCTTTCAGGTACCTCAAGTTCATAAACAAGGTTCAAGTGGGGAACCTTCTCCAGTGTAGAAAAGGAAGTATTACAAGTGTGCACATAACAAAATTAGAAGATGGAAGATAAAGAGGTAATCTCAGTAAGTAAAGCCTACACAGAAAGGTTACTCAATGCCTGTAATAGCCTGGCACGTCAGGTAGTGAGATCAATCACAGCGTAGTGGTTTAACTAAGCCTGTGACAGGCACAGGGAAAGCTTAAGAGGGTATTGAGGTTGTGATGAAATCCATAATTGACCACATATGGATGAGTGTCCAGAGACAATGTATAGGACACTTGGGCAGGCTTGACTGACCTAGCAGTCCTTATCTGCTGACAATATTTATGTCTCAATATAAAAAAAAAGATAGAAGAATTCATGAGTGTTATCAATTAAATCTTGCACCCATCAGCCACCATGGTTAGTGACTGTACCACCCAACTAGCTCACTAAATTTCCCAGAGTAAAATCCAATGTACTCAACCAGCTGACCCCTTCTCGAGCACAATCCTCCAAGACCTGTAAATGAAAAATCTTTCTAGCCTTAAACAAAATCTGCCAGGATTAGAGTATTGGGTTGGTGAAAAAAATGCAACCCTGATTACTACAACACTCTAATCTCATAGCAAAGAATAAATGTGTAACGCTGATAAGTGCATGCATGCCAGGAACAGGGACAAATATAACTCTGCTTAGGTGAAATCAGTAAATCACAAAGCAACACTTATGAGGTAATAACTGTTTTGTAAGCAACGATGCATGCCAAGGTGTATATTTGCATTCTATTAATCCCCCCCTCACATCCCATTCCCAAAGGGATGTAATGTGGCACACAACACTGCTCAGTGTAACATACCACCTAGGGAGTTGCTTATTTGACTGCTAACAGTCCTAACAATAACAATATGCACTTTTTGTTCACCATGTCCTTACATGGTCATATGATTGTGTTACCATAGAAAAATACCTAGCCCAGTAACAGCTAACAACTATTTTGTAGCTGGACTAGTAAAGATAATTGTTCTGAGGCTGGCAGATGGCTACTGCCCTCTGTGACTCTCACACACAAACTCAGTAGTTAAATGAAATGGCTTCACATGCAATAAAAACATCCAGGCTTAAAGTTAAAATAGAATAAGACAAATAATAGAAAAAAAATTATGTAAATACAGTGAACATAAACACAGAGACATGCCTGTGTGAAATATTTTAAAAAGCTGTGACTTCTCTGTGAGGCAGTGCACAGCCACACACATGTAGGGCCTTGGAACCTCTGTCTCAATATCACAAGTACCATATACCTCCTTAGACTGAATAAAATCCTGCCATGTCCCAAGAGAAATGACTGAGCAGTGTCCTTCCCAGCCCCCTTTCTGTAAAATAGAAATATGAATGAAAAATAATAAATGCACAGCTGTGTAATCGGTAATTTGCCCTCACGTACTTTACGGTCTACTAATTGTTGTGACACATATACCCTCTTACAACCCACTGATACCTCGTCAGTACCATTCCATGCAAGATATAAGATATAACTGTAATAATAGCAATAAGGTATGACCAGAGGTTAGATTAACAGTCAATCACCCCCTTTGTGGCAATATGGCACTGGACTGTGCCTTGTGCCATATTACGCCACAAGGGGGTGATTAACAGACTGTTAATCTAACGTCTGGTCCTACCTTATTGCTTAACAGTTGAACAACTGAACAGACATACATCAACTCTCAGACAGACTCACAAAGAGCTTTAGACTGTTACACATGGACCACAGACTTAATTAGGCTGCTGACAGAATTAGAACATACAGGAAATCTAGACTGATATATCAGTACGTAGCCCTGCAAGGGTTAAAATATAGACAGCTGGACAGACAAAAATGAACCCTTCGACACACACACACACACACACACACACACACACACACACAGCCCCAGACTGAAACAACCACAGACAGGCATACATGGATGCATCAGACAGACACATGAGAATGACACACATGGACCCTTTAACCGACACATATGGACCACTGGCGTAACACATACATAGACTCCTGGACAGATACACAAGGGCACACGGACAAAACAGAGAGTCCCTAGCACAAATACACATGGACCCCTAGACAGAAACACACAGACCCTCAGACAGGCATATATCAGCCTCCAGAGAGACACACATGGACCACTAGACAAACACACAGGGAACATGGGGTTCTCATAAAACAATATAGTCTCCATTTTAGAGAATTTCTTGTTTTATTTCCCTCTTTTTCTGAAAAGGCATCAAGATAGGAGATCTATGTGCAACTCCCTATTCACACACGCATGCACATGCACACACACACACACACTGTAAACACACAACAGGTGTTTAGAACTCTCTCAGAGACATAGGGCATGATTTCTGAATGTCTTAGATTGCCTGCGAACCCCAGTGCACTGACAATACGGCACATGGGGCTTGCAGCAATCTAACAGGATTTTCTATCCCGTGCTGGCAATGCCACAAGTTAGACCACATTTTTCTGGTCTAACATGCAGCATTCCTGGGGGCTGTTCAATGGGGCTTTTGCCAGATATATGGCACAATCCATTGTAAAGCATGGAAACTGCCACAACTGCGTCAGCGAATGTAAAATCGGGTGCAGTTGTGGCAAAGGTTTCAGTGCACCACCAGAACCAAAGGGTGGTGGTGCAGGGCTGAACACAAGCCCTGTACCACCATTTGGAAATGCTGCCCATAGTCTCACCCTGCTTACAACAGTCAGGTGCAACCCCTCACCACAGACATTGTGCTCCTCCCTCCACCACAGGCCATGTGGCTAAAACTCTTCCCAGAGGCATTGTACAGCTCATCTGTGTATCTAGAAATGTCTTTATAGACCTTATATATGTATCTAGAAGGTTCTCTATAGGGTTCAAGCCCCCTAATGAGGTGCCAAAACCTTCCCCAGAGTCACTGTACAGCCCCCTTTCAGTCAAATGGCTAAATCCATCCCTAGAGGCACTGCACATCCCCTTCCCCAGCTTAATTCCTCAAACCTTTCCTAGATCTCTCATGCAACTCCTAAGAGCAAGGTGCCTAAAATCTCCTCAGAGGCATTATGGGTCCCCCACCTAAATCTCTCCCCACATGTCCTGGCCCCCTGGCCAGGTGCCTAAAACCTCTGTTGAAGGCAACCTGCATCAGTCAGAAACTGTTCACAGAGGCATCATGTAAATTTCCCCCAACCAGGTATCTAAAACTGCTCTAATGCATGGTGCTCTGCGATGTTCTCCCCCCACCCCACGCCAACTGGCAAGGTGTCTCAGGCCTTTCCCAGAGGCATAGTGCACTTTTGGTCTGGTGCCTCAATCTTCATGAGAGGTACTGTGTTCCCTGTAAGACAGGTGTCTAAAACCCTCCCCAGAGATATCATGCAACTCCTCCTCAGTCAAATGCCTTCAATCTCTCTAGAAGCTTCATATACCCAGTCAGATGCATTGAACCCTCCCTAGAGGCCTCATGTGCCCCCCCCACACACACACACACAGGTGCCTAAAAAAATGTATGTGGGCACTGTGAATCCAACCAAATAAAGCCCTCCACAGAGGCATCCTACCCAGCAGGCTAGTTCATAAAACTCTCCCCAGAGCCATCATACCACCCACCCATCACCTCTGACCAGGTACTTATAAATCCTCCCAGAGGCACAGTGCATCGTTCTCTGTCCAGATGCCTAAACCTTTCTCAATAGGTACTGTGAGTCTTGTGTCATGCATCTCCCCTACAAGTTGACTAAAGCCCTGCACAGAGGCATCACATAGCTCCCCCTACCCTTGCCAGACATCTAAAACCTTTACCAGAGAAACTGTGCTGCCCCAATGGCAAAACTCCTCCCATCCTCTCCAAAGGCATCGTGCTTCCCCCACCCCTGGTTAGCTACTTAAAAATATACCCTGAGTTATTGTGCACCTTCCCAGCCAAGTGTCCAAATTCCTCCTAAAAGCAACATGCAATGCCCCCCCACAAACAGGCAGTTGCCTAACACTCTTCCCAGAGGAATCATGCACCATTTACCCTTCCCCTGGCAGGCACATAAAACCATTGTGCACCCCCGGTCAGGTACCTAAAACCCTCTCCAGAGGCTTAAAGTATCCAGCTACCCCAGTCATATACCTACAATAAATATTTTGCATCTCCACCGAGGCATCACATACTTTAGGGCCTACTGATTGTTGTGACAAACACACCCTCTTACAAACCACCAAAACCTCGTCAGTACCATTCCGTGCAAGATATATACAGATCTTGCACCCAACAGTAAAAAACACAAAACGTTACAAGAACAAACAGCTAATGTCACTACAAGTGTACACTACCGGTCAAAAGTTTTAGAACACCCCCATTTTTCCAGTTTTTATTGAAATTTAAGCAATTCAAGTCCAGTGAATAACCTGAAATGGTACAAAGGTAAGTGGTAAACTGCTAGAGGTTAAAAAAAAAGTTTAGGTTAGCAAAAACTGCTGTAGAGAATTGCAAAGAAGCCAAGGTGTCAGTGAGTACAGTTTCCTACACCATCAAAAGGCACTTGGAAACTAGAGGAAACTCTGACAGGAAGAGGTCTGGCAGACCCAAAGCCACAACAGAATCAGAAGACAAGCTTCTGAGAGTCAACAGCTTGTGTGATAGGTGGCTCACAGGACAACAGCACAGAGTGACTGGCACCCTGAACCAAAAGGGCTACCACTGCATTTTGCAGCTCCATGCAATACCCTCTGGTCTACGCCTAGTTGGTCAGGGGTTCATCCTACAGCAAGATAATGACCCAAAACATACCTCCAGGCTATGTCAGAACTACCTTCGAGGAAAAGAACAAGATGGTAAGCTTCAAATCATGGAATGGCCAGCACAGTCTCCAGACTTAAACCCCATCGAGCTGATTTGGGATGAACTGGACAGAAGGGTGAAAGCAAAGCAACCTACAAGTGCAACGCATTTGTGGGAACTTCTGCAACAGTGTTGGGAAGAACTTCCCAAACAGTATTTGATGTCCATTGTAGGAAGAATGCCACGAGTGTGTTCGGCGGTTACAGTATATCTGCAAAAGGTGGCTACTTTGATGAGTCAAAAATTTAGATTAAATTTTGTTAAACAAAATGATTCTATGATTTCTTTTTTATCTCCAATTGTTTATTTGTTCTATGCTTTAATTTCAGTGTACATTGAGACATTAACCTGCGTAAATTTCAATAAAAACTGGATAAATGGGGGTGTTCTAAAACTTTTGACCAGTAGTGTAAATATTGTAACGGTAGATATAAAAAATAAATAAGAAAATCTGCAACCAAGGAACACAGACCAAACGTAAAAGTAGAATAAAAACACTTCCCCCTCCTGAACCTAAATAAATGTCCAATTCCCAAAACATGAATACGAAGTACCTGAAAGGCATGATGACACATAGTTGTAAACTATAAAATGACATTCTGATCATTGCAAAAAAATGCATGAAGCTGTCGGGAGAACTTTAAAATGTGCTGCACATTTCCCGGTTACCAGATACCCGTGTGAGGGTCTTTCCTGAATTGCAGTGATGAGGTAACATGACTAAAAAGAACACCCTTTATCCAAATGCAAGCTGAATAGTGCATACAGTACATACCCTGCAATGATTTCAAGTGAGCAGTACATTTAAAAAAAAAATTATTCGAGCGAGGCCGCCAGACACACACATACCAGTTAAAGCACTGCTAAGCATGCTCACGTTCAAAAGCTCCTCGATTAAAAAAAAAGTATGTTTCCACTTTAAAAATGCATTAACATGAGGGAATTTTGTCACAACTTGCTAAATACAAGAAAAATTAGTCTAACACGACACATAACTGACAAGATCTTACAATTATCCATTTTCCATTTTTTCACCATACATAAGCGGATCAAGTTGCAGAACACTGGTGGGAAATCATAATTAAAACAGGTGTTTCTTTGTAAAACTAATACTCCATTTTAAAAAATAGTTAATCCGTCTAACGAATGCCTACACTTATTAACAGTTGCTCTAAGAAACACCACCAGCAAATTATGCACTGCCACCATCCGTTCTGAATTAGCAATTTGCTCTTATGTCAATATTATCCATGGAAGGACTATTTTACATTGAACCAACATAGTTTTGAGAATTAAACATTAAAAATAAATGACAACAAATTCAATATCGGAACAACTTGTAATAATAGCAATAAGGTATGACCAGAGGTTAGATTAACAGTCAGTCACCCCCTGTTTGTGGCAATATGGCACTCAGCTGCACCTCATGTCATATTATGCCACAAGGGGGTGATTAACAGACTGTTAATCTAACCTCTGGTCATACCTTATTGATTAATTACAGTTTATCTTACAATTTCAGATCACACATTTGTGTATCTGTACATATTGACACATTTTTTAACCAATCCCTGCTATAACTGCTCATAATTTTCTCCCCCTTTCTTCCCCCTGCATTTCACATTCTTCTTGATAAACTTTATCTACTTCATTTTGCACTTTAAACAATAAGTCTTGTACAGTCAAATCTTTATTCTGCTAAAATATTTTATTTTCCCAGTTTACCCAGGCTGCATCCTTTCCACCAAAAATAATACTTAAAATATTTATACTACCCTGTACTACTTCTAATGCTCCTTCCTTTTGATCACTCACCTCCCCAATGGGTAGATTTTGCTTTTTTCTATATTAACAGTAATTCCAGTATACTTGTAATTCTTTTTAAATAAGTCTAATGTTTCATTTCCTGAATTTTGGTCTTTAACCAATATAATACAGTCATCTGCATAAGCACATTTTTTGTAACACCCTATTTCCCCATGTTATACCCACAATTTGTTTTTCATTTTCAATATTTCTTCCAAACAGAAGACATATAATAAAGGGCTTAAGAGACACCCCTGTCTCACCCCATTTTGAATAAATATCAGAATCTCCAAGTGTCTGTAAAAGGGCGAATGTCTCTTTGTGGACTAATTGGTAGCGTGACACAGTTCCAGTTGTAAATGAACAAACTTTATTCAGCTCTATCTCAAAATTTCTTCATAGCAGGACAAATATAATATCAGTGGACTGGTACGACAACAAAATAAAATAACAGAATGGCAAAAAAATGTTATCCCATGACTATTGCATGGCTTGAAAGGTATTCTTCTCCTAACACCTGCTGGAGCAAATCACAGAGCTCCCTGGAGTTCACCTCCAGACCCCAAACCTATCTAAATTATCTCAAATGACAGTCCTTTTATACAGGGAAATGATCATGTGTTCTACCTATTTATTTATTTATTTGTGAAAAATCAGTTTACAACCTTTGAGCCAGAGGCTCGTTTTCAAAGGTACCTCGTCACATTAAAGACATACATAGAGATTTAGGTTACATAGCGTAGGTTTACAAAACAATAGGCATTCAACAGAAGCGCCACGTCACACTGAGGTCAGACAAAATACATTTAGGTTACAGGGTACATGTAATTGAGAACAGGTGTTAAATAATTGGTATCAGAAAATTTAGCAATCTAATAGGTATACAATGAAACAGCTGGCACTGGCCAGGTTGGACATAGGCACGGTGTACCAGGAAGAGATGATGGGGATGGCTAGGTGGAGAGCCGCCCGGTGGGCGTTGTCATGAGAAGTCGGGGTGGAGGCTACTTTCAGAGACAGGAGCAGCTACGAGTGTTGAAGAGTTGGTTTCGAAGGGTGGTTTTGAACTTGGAGATGGTGGTGGCATTGGTGACGGGGGCAGGGAGATAGTTAAACCAGGATGGGGCTCTGTAGCAGAAGGACCTCTGGCCACGGCTGGTTTTTGATCTGGGGACCATTAAGGTAGTCTTGGTGGATGACCGTGTTGCAATAGTGGGAGGGCTCAGGTGGATGGATGCCATTACCCCAGGGAAGGAGAGCCCGAATAGGGTTTTTTTTGTGAGGAGACAGATTTGATAGCGGAGCCGTTCATCCAGGGTAAGGAGTTTAGCCTCGTTGTACAGCTGACAGGTGTGTGTGAGCCTGGGGGCACCGGTAATCAATCTGCAGGCTTTATTCAGGGTTAGGTGAATTTTTTGAGTGCAGTCATGTCAGCAGCACCATAGACTGGTAGACCATAGTCTACAAGGGACAAAATGGATGACGTAACAGCGAGCAGGAGTGCATTTGGGGGAAGGCAGGTTCTATGGCGGAAGAGGATGCCAAGCCTTGTGTTAGTGGCGGATGTTAGGGCATCTATGTGGTTGTGAAATGTGAGGGCTGAGTCGAAGGTAACCCCAAGGTATTTGTAGGAGTAGACTTGTTCCAGTGGCTGATTGGTGCTAGGAAGGATATAGAGTGGGTGGTTGCTAGCTTTGTTTTGGGGGTGGGAAAAGAGCATAGCTTTGATCTTTTTAAGATTGATGACGAGTCTGCGCTCCTTAAACCAAGCTTCAGCACTGTTGAAAGAGTGCTGTAGGTTGTCCCCTGAAGGGAGACGGGATTGCAGTGGGTGGCAAAAAGGACAGCGTCATCTGCATACAGGAGAATTTTTCCAGGGCATGCACTGGGCAGGGTGTTCGGATAGAGAGAGAAGAGAAGGGGGCCCAGGATGGAGCCTTGGGGGACCCCAGAGTGAATGGGATGGGTATCAGAGAGTATCCCATTGATTTTTACACACTGTGATCGAGCGGTAAGATAGCTTGTGCACCATGCTAGGGGGCCAGCTGAGAGACCAGTGTGACAGAGAGCATTCCGCAGAAGTGGATAGGAGATGGTGTCGAAAGCCTTTGAGAGGTCGATGAACACTGCACCAGCTAGGGAGCTGGTATCCAAGGAGGAGTGTAGGAAGTTGGAGAATTCAATTAGGGCAGTGCTGGTACTGTGACCAGCACGGAAGCCATGTTGCTCTGGGCATAAGATGTTGTGCTTAGCCAGATATTCAGTGATTTGAATGGCCACCACTTTCTCCAGGGCTTTAGAGAGGGGGGGGAGGATGGAGATTGGCCGGTAGTTATTGGCCGACGACCTGTCACCCCCTTTATGAATTGGTGTGATTATGGCTGTTTTCTAGGCCATGGGAAATTGACCCAGGCAGAGCGATTGGTTAATTAGGCTGGTGAGTGGGGCAAGGACTTCATCTAGCACCAGCCTGAGGATACTGGAGTCCAGTGAGTCACTGCCAGGACTGTTGCTATTTAAAGCTTTGATTAGGAGGGGTCTGACTTCCCGGGTGGAAATCTTGTGCAGGTGGAAGCTGGGGTGCTGGAAGGCAGGGGGAGGTTGGTTGGGGGGAGGGTCAAATAAATTACTAGGGAGGACTGAGCTAAGGTCAGTGAAAGTGGTGTTGAGCCAGTTAGCTATGGTGGCAGGCTCGGTGCTGGTAGTGCCATTTCTAGTGAGCTGGGAAGGGGCAGGGGAGCGAGATTTTCCGTTTAGTTGTTTAATATTATCCCAGAAAGTCTGGGCCGAGCCCCAGAAGGAGGTAAGGGTGGCCTGGTAATGGTTGGCCTTGGCTTCCCGTATGGCCCAAGAGCACTTATTCCAGGCTGCATTGTAAGCCTGCCTATCAGACAGACGACCCGTTTCAATGGCAAGGTGCCAGAGGTTATACCGATTTCTTAGTAATTGTAGAAGGGCAGGGCTAACCCAGGGTGCATTCTGCTTTTTGGTCCAGATTTTGGTGAAGGGTGCAAAGAGAACACAGGCCATGTTGAAGGTGTGAGTGAAGAAGGTGAGGGCAGTGTCAATATCGGTTGCACGATGAATGGGGAACCAATTTATCTGGGTGAGGAATACTTTAAGCTTTTTCAGCCCACCAGGGCAGAGGCGTCTGCAGAGGGTGGTCTGGGCTTTGGGTTTGGTATTGGGGACTGACCAATGAAATAGGATAGGGGAGTGATCACTTAGGGAGTCTGGTAGGACCTGGATGTTTTGGATTTTTTGGGGTCGGTTGGTTATAATAACATCCAGAAAGGTGCTGGTACCTCTCTTAGGGTTTATTCTCGTGGGCTGGGTGACGAGTTGCATCAGGTCTTGGGCGGCAAATGAGTCTCTGATTGTGGAAGTGGAGGTGCTGAGCCAGTTTACATTAAGGTCACCAACTAGGATTTGTTCCGCCTTATGGTGGAGGGAGGCCAGGTAGTCAGTTAAAGATACCAGGGCCGGGTGCTGGTTCTTTGGGGAAACGTAGGCCGTGGTGAGATAGAGAGGGCTCCTAGAGGGGTCCGGGGTGAGTTTGAGGGTAAGAGCCTGGGCCCCATTTACAAGGGCAGGGGTGGGGAGTGCATGTCCAAGTATTGTGTCCCTAGTGTAGATTGCACAGCCTCCCCCTCGTTTGCCTACTCGGTCCACCCGGTATAAGGTATAGCCTGGGAGGGAGACAAATGAGTCAGGGGTGGATTTGTACAGCCAGGTTTCAACCAGGGCTATGATGTCTGGTTGATGAGCCAAGGCCCAGCACCGTAGGGTGTCAAATTTTTTCAGCAGGCTGCATATGTTCATGGATGCTACATGGAGACCAGTGGGCCAGTGGGTGGGTGGGAGGCAGGGCCTGGGTTGGGATGTATGTTCCTTGCCAGGAGTAGAAGGAGGAGGACTGCTCTGGTCAGAGGGTGGCAGATGGAGAGTTTACGCCGGGAGCGATAGGCTGAGAAATGGGGTTTCATAGCACAGGGGGTGGGTAGGGCAGCACAGGCAGAGAAGGCTTGCATGATCAGATGCTAAAGTAAAACTTATTTTTTAAACATAATTATTTTGTTTTAACTAACTAAACAGTGTATAATTCACATACATTTATACACATATTCAGTCTATTTTACTTCAATTCCTGCCTCTTTTACAAACAGCTCTGACCATCAGGCACTGCCCCCACAAGAGACAGCATGAAACAAAGGCACAAATGGCGGGACAGCACTGCAGCTGTCCTGGAAGGGAGTGGTGCAAGGAGCATCAGAAGCAGAAGCTGAAAATCCAAAGACACACAAACAAGTGCCCTTTCCATAAGTGAAAAGTGCACCACACAGTTTATATCGTTATTCTCTGAGGTGTACAATCCCCCATATAGTTTATAAAACAACGTATTTCATAACCTCCTTACTTAAACACAACTGCCAGGCTGTTACCAAAATATGTCTTAACTGGTTGTTTTAAACAGGGAGCTTTGAGCAGGAAGTAATTCAAACTAACCAGCCTTTTAGAAATGGTTTTACAGCCCACTACAAGTACCTTGTCCCTAGTCTTTATTTTATCAAAAGATAGGAGAGGGCATGTGTATGAATTAACATTACACTGACCTTCTGCCTGGGGGAAGTTAAATGTGCTACCAAACACCTCTAAAAAGAATGACTAAAAGTGTTCTTTCAACCCAAGTAGAAACAGAATGCTGGTGCTGCTCGTTTAAGCTCCAAATTAATATGTAAAGAATCCCAGCTACCTTTACATAAGGGATTCAGTTCTCCCTCTCTCTCTCTTTAATTGAATTACCTGGAGGGGGGGATTTACTAAATGACTCACTCTTACTTCTGCCCTCCCCTTTGTTTTATTTTTTTCTACCTTACTACTCTCCACTACACTATCTTTTAACATAGTCACAACTTTTAAAGCTTACATTTATTTATTTAATTTCTGATTTTACATAGTTATAGTACCAAAAAGCTTTAAGTAAAGCACCAAGCCCAAAAGTTCCAGGGCTCCTAATCCATCACAGATCCACTCTGTGACAGTCTCCATTCACCACTGGACATGCTTGTACCTCTGTATATAACAACTTTATTATCTATCTTTATTCAACTGGGAAATTATACTTTTCTAGTCTGTCCCACATAATTATGTTGTATGGCATCAAAAGGCATTTCTTGGTCCATTGTATAGAGATACCCTTCCAGATTATGCTCCTGACCTTCATTTATTATTTCCCTTATAAATTGTAGGTTTTGCCTGATATTCCTGCCTGAGACTGCACATGTTTGTGTCTGTAGAATAATTTGATCTGCATAAGTTAACATTCTTCTATTTATTATTTTAGCCAATATTTTATAATCTGCTGTTAGCAAACTAATTGGCCTCCAGTTTTTAATTTTTGCTGTATCCCCTTTTTATATAAAAATAATGTTACCCCGTGTCTCATGCTTTCTGACATATTCTCCCCCTTGAATACTTCATTATATACTAATGTTAATATTTTTGTCATAAGATCTTCATATTTTTTATAAAAGGAATTAGGTATGCCATCTATCCCTGGTGGCATATTAACCAATGAAGTTTTAATTGCCTCCAAAAACTTCATTTTCTGATATTAACCCACTTAAGGACCTCGTCTCTTCCTTCCCTAGTTTGTGTATTTTTACTTTTCCCAAAAATTTGTTTCTTCTTTCTACATCTTGCTTTTGAAATTTCTGCTTCATGTAATCTTGTACTATAAGTTTCATTTGTCCTATATCAGTCTGTATATGTCCCTTACTATCCCTTAACTCATATATAACTCTCTTATCTGTTCTATACTTATTACAGTCAAATGGGTTGGTTTGGTATTTAGATCCCTGTGTACCACTTTTTTGTTCCATAATGAAGGATTCAGCTCTATTGTACTGAAAATTTTTCATCTGTTTTGTTTTTTCATCTATTTGTCCTGGTTCGCCCACCTTATTTTTCACTTGATGTGTAATTAACTTATATAGTCTTGCTCTTAGACTCAAGTATTTCTATAATTTATTGCTTCTTCTCTTAGTGATTCATCAAACATCAGTTGTTTTATATCCCTTTTGGTATCTTCCCACCATTCCACTACAGAGTCATATAAATCCATTAGAGTTTCTCTAGCCTTTAATAAATCTATTAATTTCTCATTACAATTAGCCTCCTGTAACCTCTCCATGTTCATTCTTGAAAAACCCTTACCGAACTTCATTTGCTGACCTAAATCTATAATTAACCTAACTACCATATGATCTGTTGTCTCTGATGGAATAACCTTTATATCCTTAACTTTTGAGTTTTTAGGTATCATCCAGAAATCTATTCTGGTTGAAAGTGTTCCTTTATGAAAGGTATGTTCTGTGTTTTTCCCCTTTCCTTTATAAGCATCTTCTAAACCCCCTTTTTCTAAAATACCTTTTATCAGCTTTGTATCATAAAAGGTTTTCTCCACCTTCCTACCCTAATATCCCTTTACCAACCCGCAGTTAAAGTCCCCCCATAACACTGATTTTGAGGTGTGTAAATAAGGTTCAATTATTCCCATAATTCTAGTTCTTTCTGCTTTAGTCTGTGGATTATAGATGGTAATAATTCCAACTGCTGTCTTTTAAGGACCGCATCAGTTATAAAAGCCCTCCCTGGTACTGGGTCTATAATCTTAAGTATCTGTACCTCATTTGATAGAAAGGCTATCCTAACCCCTGAGCACCTTTCTTCCCCAATAGACTATAAGGATGGCCCCCATCTCCACTTTTTTTGCACTTGTTTCAATTCTTCAATAGTATGTAATCTTGTATCTTGCATCATAACTATATCACACTTTAATTCTCTTAAGATTTTGAATGTTGTTAACCTTCTATGTTTGTACTTTATACTATTTATGTTGCTTATAAGACAAATTAATTGGTCCATTTGTTATTGCAGTTTGATCACAGTTCCTCCCCTATATCTTTTGCTTTTTTCCTTTTTTATGAAACTTGTGTGTCTGTAGTGTCCCCATCTGCAGAATTCTCTGGGTCTGACAATTCTGCACATGAAGAAAAAGTATCTTCCTCCACCATGGCCCAATCTTTGTCTTGTAATAAGGCATACCTGTTTGTCAGTTCTATTCCCTCTCTATCTTTTTCCTGAGGTATCTTTTTTGCGGTTTGAATTTGGTCCTTCTTTTTTTATCTGGTTACCATAGTAAATTTTGCTTCCAACTTCTTATCCCCTTTTCCTTATGCTTTAATATTTTCCTTTTGTCCCCCTCATTTTCACTTTCAGCTGCGTCTCCGTTTTTTTGTTGTTATAATTTTCCTGGTATGCGGGGGCGGGTAGGTAGGGGGATCCTGTCTTTTATACTGGTGGTTTCCTCCTTCCTTTTCTGTTCATTGCCCTGCCAGTCCCTTTCATCATTTCTGGTTTTGTACACAGTTTTATCCTCCTTTTCTTTTTCTTTTTGGACCACAGCTAAGTTTACATCTTGTTCTGCAGTTTCTCCTGGATCTGGGCTGTTATGTGTTGCCCATGGACAATGCATAAAAGAACGCCCTTCCTCCTCACACAGGCTACATTTCACTTTATTTTTACAATCTGTCCCATGATGCTCAATACCTCCACATAGACCACATTTGATTTTACCACATGCACTACTCAGGTGTCCCTTTTCTCCACTCCTACAGCATAACAGGCTTTTTGTTGCCCTGCATAGAAAATAACTCCTTGATCTCTTACAAGAAAAAAAAAACAGTTTGTTAGGTGTTGAATCTCCTCATATATTTGTTTTGAGGTTATTTTATATTTCTACCCACCAGTCCATAAACACTCTTCATTTAAAATTGGTTCTGGGGGGGCATGTACCACACACCTCTGTTTAAGCCAAAACTTAATATTGAACACATTCACACCCTCATGTCTAAAAAGTACTGTGACTATTTTAAAAGCAGGCTTTGTCAATGGAATAGCAATAAGTTGACTCCATTTCTGGGTGTTCTTAATCTGGTGAAACAGTTTCCAAAATCTGTCTAGGCCCCATGGATGTTTAAAACTGATATCATACTCAGTGCTTCCTGGAACGTGTATTAGGGCATACATTTCGTATGTGTAGAATTTTATGCATTCTTTGAGTAATTGTCTCCTTAGAAAAAGTATGTCTGGAACATCTGCAGCTGTTCCTTTAAATTTTAATCTGACTGCATTTCTCCTTTTTGCTTGTTGCATATTCTGGCCCTCTGCAAATAATTTTGTCTTGTATTCCCCCCACCCCGTGCTTTTCTTTTGGCTCTTTTTCTCCTTCACTTTGTTCCTTATCTGTTTGAACAGTTTTTTGTTCTATTTCCATAGATGTTTCCTCACTTTCCCAATCCGTTAGGCCTGACATATCTTTTGTATCATCACCCTCTTCCATATTTGTAAGACTTATTTCCTCTACTTCTCCTTTTTCAACTCTTTGCTCTATATTTATTTCCACATCTGTCTGTATTATTCCCCCTTGTTTGGAGGTACTTGGCCTGCTTGAATCCCAACCTGTTCCATCCTCCATTCTTTTCCATCCAGCATTTATTAGAGCCTCTGCTACCCGATCTGGTGTGTCTTTAAATTCTATTGGTGTTTCCACATCTAGATTACTTTCTTTTTCCACTGTATGGGGCCTTCATTATCAATGTCTGTGTCTTTTTGCTTCTCATTTTCATTCCTTTTTGTTTTCTCCTTGTTATGCATTTTGGTTTTTAAGTCTACTGCCCATTTTGGGTCAAGTCTCTTACGACTCTCTTTGACCATTCCCTTCAGGGCTTTTGCTTCCTCTGTTTTGGATTGATTTGGTGTTTCTACAGCACAAAGCACAGCCTGCTTTGATGCCGCCATGTCAGCACTTCTCAGCTGATTCTGACAGGCCCCATCTCTGTAATTACTTTCTGTTGACTCTCTTTCTATTTCCTTTAACAAAACAGTTTTTTTCTTTTGCAAAAGTCTTTCTTCCTCCTCTAATGTTGATAATAACATTGCTTTTTCATTTTGCAACATACTGCTCATTGCTCCTTCTGCATTTTCCATCTCAGGCTTTACAGCCACATTTTCTCCTGATTTCTGTTTCTCACTCACCCCATCTTCTGCCGTCTTTGCTCCACACTGATCCTATTCTTTAAATTTCTCCTTTTCATATTCCAATGTACTAGTCTCCATGGGAATAGAGGCAAGGGTGGAGACCTGCTCCCCAGCCTCCCGCACATCCTCTGTCATGCCGTTCCACCAATAGATTGACCAAGCTCATGAATCAGTCATGGGTCCCCCTACTGCAAGAGCAGGGGCATTTTTTGTTGAGAAACAGACAATAAAGAAATCAAGAATACAATACATGTCTCAAAAGTATAAACAAAACAAATTATAAATCCAAAAAAGAAGAGAAACCTAGCATAATCCATTCTTAAAGCATTATACAGTCATACAGCTGCTGAATGCCGGGCTCTCAGAGGACTCTACTGCATGGTTTAATAGTTACCTGGACCAGCGCTCACGAAGAGTAAAAATCTCAGGAGTACTCTTTGGCTCCAAACCTGTTCGCTCAGGCGTCCCTCAGGGATCCATACTGGGCCCACTAATTTTCAGCCTTTTCCTGAACTCCCTTCCACTATTCTGCCCAGAACAAATTATCCTCTGTGCCAATGACGCTGTGCTTCTCACCCCTCATAAGGACCCACAACCCTTACTTCACAACCTACAGCTTGTTGAAAACTGGTTCGCAAAACATAAACTGGTTCTAAACCACAAAAAGATGAAATCTATGCTTTTCTGCAGCTTGCAAAACAAACACAGGCAATACGCCCTTGATAACAATACAAGTGCTGGTAATACCCTCGAATAAGTGTCATCTTTTAAATACCTTGGAATCTTACTCGACCCTTGCCTATCTTATGGGACCTACATTGATAATGTTGCCAGAGCTGTAAACTCACGCATTGGAATTCTCTACCGAAATAGATAGCATCTAACCCAGGCAGCATTGAAGATTGCTATCCAGAGCTCTGTGGTCTCCGTCATAGACTATGGCCTCATAATCTATGGCTCTGCCTCTACTACCACCCTCAGGCTCATAACGACCTCCCTAAATAAGGCCTGTCGACTGCTTACCGGATCCCACCAACTTAAGCATACGTGTGAGCTTTACTCTGAAATGGGATGGCTTCAACTCGCTAACCGCATAAAGTACCTTACCAGCTTGATGGTGAAAAAAACTACTTTGGGCCTTACTCCACCTAGTGTCCAAGCCCTCCTGCACCCAAACACTAATTCTCGTAACACCAGAGGGTCTGAATGTTTGTTTCTACAGGTCCCCAATGCCTCACCACTCTGGGCCAAAGATCCTTTGTACACCATTTACCCAGCTGGATGAATGCCCTCAGCACCCACATCACCTCCACCTCCTCACTGTGCATATTCAAATTAAGCCTCCATCATCATCTCATGACCTCCAGCTCATGTGACTGCCACCTCTAACCTCCCCCTTCCCCATCGAGATCAACTACCTCTCTCTGATGTTTTTTGACAATGCCGTGAGCTGCTCTAGTCTCTTTTTTGGCTGCCACTCCCCTATCCTCTCACCCTTCCTCCCTGATTTCTTCTAGGTTTCTGAAATGATTCATTGTATGTGTTATTTATGTATACTATTTACTGTAATGTTGTACTTGAACTGATGAATATCTTTGTATGCTCTCTTTAATGTTGTATGCCCTTGTTTAATGTGTTGACATGTATGTACTCTCCTGACATGGAACCTTTATCAAAGAGCCTTGGCGCAAAGGTAATTGTAATCCTAGATATGAATAAATAAATAAATAAATAAATAAATGTAAGCTCAAACTCAGTGCTACCCTAACAAGGAATACATCTCAATCTGTGGGGGACAAAAAAAACTTTATATGACTAAAAAGGGGGGGAGGAGGGGCAGAAAAAAGATAGATTCTCTCTTTCTGCCAATGGTGGGCCAACTTAGAACTTTTCTAGGGAGGTCAATTTACATCAATCTTTCAAGATCCAATCACAAAAAGCCCAGAGTTTATCATGTTGTGACCAGGAGACAGACTTTTGTTCTTGTAAGTAAATGGACCATAAATCTAATATAAGTTTGTTCACCACATGGGTTCTAGTATAGGTTTTCTGCTGCAACAACTGGGCACATCTGGCTTGCCACAAGAATTATCTACTGTAAGCAACAATGAGTCTCAGTGTGCTAGCATGATAATGAGACATATTCTGGGGAAAAATTCCATAGATTAGCATTTCATATGTGAAATTTGTGAGGCCCTTATCTTTCCATTTGTGTAACAATAAAGTCCAAACTTGTGCACTAAATGGGAAACCTAGGAGGAAATGATGCATCGTCTCCTGCATGGGACAAGTGTCCCTGAAACACATCCTATCTTCTATGGATTTATGCTTCAAGTTACTGCTTAGCCCCAGTTTCCCATGGCATGATAACCACGTAACAGCCCATAGCTTTTGGGGTAATCTAGGGGCAGAGAGTTGTCTGAATGCTAATGAGGTATCTACTTCCATATTCTGGGTGTCCAGCAACCTAGGAGGTTCTGAGAAATGTGCAGCAAGAATGTTAGCATATGGATGCTTTCGAGTGGCTGTCTGAACCAAGGAGCAAACCAGTTTCCATTGTTTGATCTTAAGGAAAGTAAGGAATAACAAGCATTTGTCAATGCCAAATGTTGTCTTGCTGGCATTGGCATTGGTAGTGCCACAGTCAGAGATGCATAATAGGAATGGCAGTGAAGTATTAAAATGGCCAACCCCACCCCCACCCTGTAGAGACCGACAGGCATTGGGGTGTGCCTTTGGCTTGTTAGCTATAATGCTCATGCCATTTCACCTCACCCTACTCTGTAGACACTGACAAGTGTCGTGGTGTGCTATGGGGTCTTTGGGCATTATACTTACCCCATTTCATAAGGAAATATGCTGAGGTGGGTGCAGTGTAGGAGAATGAGGTGAACTTTGTGGCCGAACAGTGCAAGGCACACCATGATGCTTGTCACTGGCTGCAGGGTGGGGGTGAGGGTGGAATGGCATGAGCATTACAGCCGATGATCCCAAGTCACACCCCTGATGCCTGTCAGTCTCTACAGGGTGGGGTGCTACAGTTGGAAACCCTAACACCGTAGGCGTGTGCTGGTATTTTCACTCCAAATTTTCAACATGGGCTTTTTGTGAGCCCACCTCATGAAAAGCGGCACTGTCAGTTTGTTAGCTGAAAGGTGGTTTTGCACAGTGGCTATGCCATTTGGCGGCACAGGGACGAAAACACATTTTGGGCAGAATGTGGAAAATGACAACTGTATTGTTCATGAGGAGATGTAAAAAAATGGCAACGTTGAAAATCTGGAGTGAAAATATGAAAGATTTGGTGAAGGTATGAGAATGCATAGAAACTGCGCAACACATGTCAGTAACCCAATTATTTTGGGGATTTTTTAAACCACATCTTTAACATAGGCATTTTGGGACCTCCCCTCACTAACAGTGGCAGTGTGATTCTGTTAATGTGTCCGAAACGTTGATTTCGCACAGTGACCATGCCATTGTGTACCACAGGTACGAAAACACATTTAGGGCAGGATGTGAAAAATGACAGCTATACTGTTCATAAGGAGGTGTAAAAAAATGCCAGTGTTGAAAATCTGGCATGAAAATAGTGCAAATTTGCGACGTTACAAGGGTGCGTGGAAACTGCACAACACACACGTGTAACACAGTCATTTTATGGAATTTTGTCACCAAATTTTCAACATATGCATTTTAGAACTTCTGCTCATGAACAGTGTCACCGTCATTTCCTGAAACTGTCCCAAAAACTAATTTCACACAGCGACCACGTTATTCTGCGCCGGACATGCGAAAACACATTTTGGCCAGGATGTGTAAAATGACAGCTATACTGTTCATAGGGAGGTGTGGAAAAATGGCAATTTTGAAAATCTGGAGTGAAAATATTATAAATTCACAAAGTTATGAGCGTGCATGGAAACTGCGCAATGCACGCTCATAAAACAGTCATTTGGGGGATTTTTTCCACCAAATTTGCAACATAGGCTTTTTGAGAGCCCACCTCATGAACACTGGCACTGCCATTTCATTAATCAGTACAAAAAGGTGATTCTGCGCAGTGATTGCAAAATCACCTTTTGGGGCTGATTAACGCCATGACAGTGCCAGAATTCATGAGGAGGAGTCCCAAGAACCCCATGTTGAAATTTGGTGCCAAAATTCCAAAAAATGCCTGAGATATGCATCAAAGTTGAAAAAACCTATTTACTCCATTATATAGCTTATCAGCATTTCCTCAGTTTGCGGTCGGCTTTGAAGAGTGCAGACGTATTCCCAGCCCACCGAAGATCATTGCGCCAGACTTCAGAGTAAGTATGGGGTAATGGGGTGTGTGGGGAGGCAGGGTGCACAGTGGATGGGTGCGAATTGTGGGGGGGAAGGGAGACCGCGAGAGACCGTTTTCTTTTTTGACAGGGTAAAAAAAAAAAATCACATCGCGGGACCATTTTTTTTTTAACAGGGGCATGTGGCACGCTGGGTTGGGCTCTCAGTGTGCCAACAGAGTCTTTTTTGGGAGGCAGATGTAGCCGATGGGGGATTGAGTACCCCCATCAGCACACAACAAAAGTGGGGGGGTTACATTATGCCAACGGGGATTGGTCACCCCTGTCAACACACAACAAAAGCACAGAGGGTGTTAAATAATGCCGATGGGAGTGGGCTCCCCGCCGGCAACATCACTGGGCACTGAAGCTGATGGGGATTGGGGCCCTGTCGGCAAGAAAACTGTTGGGGGTGCGCATGAGTGCCAGGGGATTGGGCACCCCTCGGCATACATTGTAAATGGGAGGGGGGTTATTATGCCAACGGGGAGTGGGCTCCCCGTCGGAATTCTGACAGGAGACGGTGGCAGTGTTGCGTGCACATCTGGAGGCGTGTTGTGGTCACGCTGCTTGAGAGCTCCACTCTCATTGCAGCGGACCTTTTGTTAGTTCTGGTCACCACATTCCAAATTGCTGATGTGGCACCTGCATTCTGCCTGATTGGGGAATAAGGGACACAGCTACTGATGCATGCCCTGCATTCACCCAACAGTGACCATGCCTCCAAATCTGCTACTACCACAATATGTTGGCTGCGCATGCGCGAGCCAACATTAAAAGGGGGGGATCCCTGATTTTCTACAGTTCCTAAGTATTTCCATGGTGGTATTCATCCAAACTGTGCATAAGGGGGTAACTATTAATAATAAAAGTGAAACCCAAAAAGGGGGGGACTGGGATAATAGAGGTGGAAATATAAAACTCATGAACAAACTATGGAAAAATACCAGACGGTTTAGCATTCGCACGCTCCCAAAACAAAAGTCAGGATATGTATACATCCATTTTACTGGATTTAGGTGACTGCCCCAAAAACCCTGGAAAAAAAAAACATTGTAGGTCCTAGCTTCTAAAGAAAATGGCAGAGGGTAAATTGTGGTGGTATGGAGAAATAAAGTCAGTATCAAAGTTTTTAATAGCAGCACCCTCTTTTTTTTCGCTATGGTACATCCCAGTCAAGATTACACTAGCCTATTAGCTTTATCTAAAACAAGACTCCAGTTGAGGACCGAGTCATCAGGACTGCCAAAAAATAACCCCAAAATTTTAATCAGGTCTTGGGAGACAGGGATGTTGGCCACTCGGTCCATGGGGAGAAGGGGCAGAATGAATTTAGCCACACTTTTATGGTAATTCAATGTAGATCCAGAAACTGCCTCAAACCCAGAGATTACATAAATTACATCCGAAGGGTTCAGCTGGGGGCTAGTACAGTAATTTACATCATCTGCATATGCACTAATCACTGGAGCTGAGACTCTGTTTGGAAGAATTAATCTGGGGATGGAGGGGTGTAGCATGAATTTCCTTAGAAGGGGGTCTATTTGGAATGCATACAGTAGGGGGCTTAAGGGGCAACCCTGTTGTACCGCTTTCTTCCCCCCAAAAAGCACTGCCTGGGGAGTTATTAATATGTGGGGTGATCCAAGCAGTGTTATAAAAGAGCTCTAGCCAGGAGACGAACTGTATGGGGCTATGGTAGTGCACCAGGACATTGAATAGGAACTTTTGGTTGACCCCTGTTGAAAGCTTTCTCTTGGTTCAAAGAAAGAAATAGTGCACTGGTTTTCTCAGAGCATGAATGTACAATATCTCTAAGTAAAGATAGGGAGTGAAGCATAGATCTATTCGGAAGGGCATAGGACTGTTCTTTGGAGATGACCTGTGCTGCAATTGGTAATAACCTAGTCAGTAATACTGTGGTAAGTATTTTGTAGTCCACATTAAGGAGGCTGAGCGGCCTCCAATTTCCAATTTCAGTTCTCTCACCTCTTTTAAAAAGTAGTAACATAGCCGGCATGGTGGCACTGAGGGTTGAGGTGCTGGATGCCACACCTCGCACTACACTGGCGGCCCGGGTTCGGGAATGGACTCGGGTCACTGGGGGTTGGAGGGGAGGAGGAGGAGGATCAAGCATCCCAACGGATGCTCTCCTCCTTCTGGGGTGGGTTCCTAGGGTGCTTTGAGCACCCAACGCACTGGCGCTGGTGGAAGCATGGGCACCGGGACACTAGGCAGCTCTCTGTAGTTGGGGTGGGGAGGACGTTGTGGGAATTTGATGATGGCATGCATCAGCATGCCGTCTGTCTGGACATCAGTCCTTTTTGCCAACGCCCTCAGGGTAGGAGGGACCAAGGGAAGAAAAGCAGAAAACACCCCTCTCAGGCCAGGATGACGACCGATCCCACCCTGATCACCTACCCACAGGCAGACCCCACTGTGCAGGCTCTCCGAGAAAGAGGAGCAAGATAGGGAGACACAACGGAGCAAGCCTGGCACCCTAGGGGCAGACGCCATGGGAGGGACTATGGGATTGATCGTCCGAAGGAGTGGACCAAGAGGATAGTAAGGAGGGGATAAAAAGAAAGTGTAAAAAAAAAAAGCAGTAACATGATGGCATTGAAAAATTTAGAAGGGATGGAGTGTTTCTAAAATACAGTTAAACAGTACAGTCAGAAAGGGATCAAACATGATAATATAGGCATGGTACAATTCAGCTGTTAAACTGTCAGGTCCAGGGGAGGTGCAGTGTTTTTGTTTCTTGATTGCACTAGTGGTTTCTTCCACTGATATGGGGTCTACCAGGGCTTTCAATTGGTCCATGGGGACCTCTGGGACATCTAATTCTCTAATGAAGGAAGTGGTAGCTAATAAGTCAGAATCTGAATTAAACATACATTCTAAATGAGACTGGACAACTTGCTTTATCGCAGGGAGCGTGGAGTGAACCTTGGAGGTAAGTGGGTCTGTGAGGTGCTCCATGAAAGTGGAGGAAAGTCTATCTACACAGCTTTTGTATATGTCTAGGGAGGGGTTTAGAGTGTTGAGTGCCACATTGGGCCTCCAGCTTCAAGGAGAGTGCTCTATTGTATTGAAAAGTTTCCATATCACTTTTAAGGGGCCTAATTTGTTGTGACAGATCAACTTTGGTCTCATAAGCCATAGATATGGTGTCTGACAGTTGTTTTTGCAACCAGGAGTATTTAAAATAAGCTGACAATGATCTATACTTGGCCCTCCTTATAAAAAAAGACTGTAGGTTGGATTTGGTATCTTCCCACCAGGCTGTATAGGAGTAGTATGCATCCATCACAGATACTGTGGCCTGTAAGAGGTTCAAGCAGTTTGCATAAATGCACTTATCCAGTAGTAGTGAACTGTTTAACTGCCATCTTGTTTGAGGGTGAATGGAGAAGGGGCCCCCTGCTGGGGAGCATGTTATGGATACCGCTAAATGGTCTGAGGTCTTGCATGGAATTACAGAAACCTGACGTAACTTAATGTTCTTGGAGATAAAAATGTAGTCTGTGTGGGTAGCCAATACCCTTCTGTGGTAAGTTTTGGCACCCATTGAATGAACAGTCCTATACCAATCCATCAACTGAGCCATTTGTAAAATTTTCAGTAAATTGGCTGTGTTACTGAATGTTTTATGGGCATTGCTTCCTCTATCCATGGGGGAGAGCCCGCAGTTGAAGTCACCCCCAAAGTAAACCTGATGGGAAGTGAACAGATAGGGCTGCACTTTGAGGAATAGGAAAGACCTAGTGGCTATGCTCTGGGGGCCATATATGTTGACAAGGTGAAACCTAATGCTGCTATGGGTTCCATCAATCAAAAGTACTCTCCCAGGAGAAACATCAATTACCTTTGAGATACTAAAATGGAAGCCAGAAAATAAAATGCCCACCTCATCACACATATCTTCCCCATGGAACCAATATGAGGAGCCTACTGTCCATCTATTCTTGACCTGAGCAAGCTCAAACATAGACTTTAACCTGATATCTTGTAGGAAGTAAAAATCATGTGGCAAAGTGTTTAGCAAACCCAGGGTGGGGAGTTGTTTCCTAAAAGATTTAATACTGCATACATTCAGTGTGCAGCAGCACAGTTGGGTGGGACAATGCATCAAAGGTTAAGGGAAAGCAAACCTAAGAAGAAAGCCCATTAGGGAAGAAAGTTTAAGAGGACCCCCCAAAAAAATCACCTATGTGGAAACTGAGCTCCCTGGTTCTGACTTACTTGTGGTGTTTCTTTCCCTGATTCTGACAAAAAGTCCATTTTGGAGGAGGATGCCCTCGAGGAGTCCGAGTTGGCATCTTCTCCCTCGGTATCTCCCAATTGTCTCTTCTTTGCCAGGGCTTGAAACTTATTTCTGGTCAGAATTGTCTTGGTGGGTATGCGGGAGTCTGATTTTCATTTCCCCTTGCCCTTTCTAGATACGGTGGCTGGGATAAAGGGTTCCTCAGCTCAGGGGGGGGCACCACCCTGTGCTGAACAGCCACCAAAGTTTGATGAGACACCACCTGACTTTGGGAACCTCCTGAGGTGACATCATGCTCTGGCTGGGGAGCAATAATGGGGGAGGAGGGTGCAATTACATCTAAGTCTACAGAGTCCTGAGGGTCTATGGGGACAGAAGCTCCAGCAGGGGCAGAAAAGGCTGCAAGGAGAGAGACCACCTCCCATCTTTGAAGTGCTTGGGCCTGAGATTCAGCAATCAAATTAGTATGGTCCTGAGGGACCCAGTCTACCCTATTGTGCTCAGCCCAAGGGCATTGTGGGTAAGTGTGACCATGTTCATCACATAGGTTGCAGAATCTGGGATTTGGGCAACCAAGGCTCACATGGCCATAGGACAAACATAGGGTGCATCTGGGTTGGTCACATGTGTAACTAAGATGGATTCTGGATCCACATTTATGGCAGGTGCATGGCTGCCCTGGATAAAAACAGATACCTCTATCCCTCCTAATGTGGAAGCTACTGGGAAGGTATACAATTCCTTGTTCAATTTGCCTTAGCTGGACCTTGATTTTCCACCCTCCCATCCACACTAAATCTTCGTCCAGAATGGGGCGTGGGGTATCTAAGAGTTCACAGCGTTGCTTAAGCTAGTACTGTATATCATTAATATTCATCCCCTCACTCCTGAAAAGCAAAGTGATACTTTTTACCAATGGTTTTGTGAGAGGGATCACCATGAAAGGGGCCCACAAAACTGAACTTTTAACCTGCTCATACTGAAGCCATAACTTCTCGAGAGTTCTTACATTTTTAAAATAAATGTCATATGTTAACTCTCCTTTAATATGAATAAATGCAAACAGTTTAGAGGGGCTAATCTGCAAGGTGTCCTTCAACATGTTATGAAGCACAGTCTTTTGGGAAGGAGCAGTGGAGGCTTCACCGGTGTATCTCAGATGGACTGCGTTCCACCGTTATGCAGGCTCCCCCACAGATTTAAAAAGATCACTCATTTTAAAGGTAGTGTTTTTATCTTGCCTAGAGGAGTGAGAAGGAATGTGCTTACACAGGCATTGTTTAGGCAGAGTTTTGTTGGGGCCAATAATGTCAATAGGAAGTGTAATTTGTTTGCTGTTGGCCTCGCTAGCAGCTGGTGGAGCTCGTGGTGTTGATTGAGGTTTTGTACCTGGTTCAGGATCCTGGTCAGAATGAAGTGAACTGTTGCTAGAGTCTCGAGCAGCTGTATCCATAATTTCAGCTGCTGAAATTGGTCCTGGAGAAGACCACGGCATTCTGTTCGCAGGTTGCTGCCAGCCGGCAGCTCATAGTGCAGCTTCAGGGGACCAAGCCCCATCCATTCCAACAGAAGTCCTAGTCATAAGTTGAAAGGGAAACTGAGACCTTGCTGGGTTATCCTGTGAGGTATGGGTGGCAGAAACATCAGCAGGCAGCTCCTCATGAACAACTTTGACTGTCAGAGAAATCGGCTTCAGATATCTCGTCTTGAGATGCAGTGTCATCCTGGATTAGTTTTAAGATGAATTGCTTAAGTTGTAAAAACATTTGTTGCAATTGGGGTTCAGAAATCACTTCCTGGCCTGTATCAGGTTGTGAGCCAGCAGGTAAATTAAAGTCAAAACCTCGTGCAAATTCTGCAGAAATACCTTGGTCAGAATTAGGATGTTGCAAGCCTTCTGAGGTCTTTTGTTGCCTTATGGAGTCGAGTTTGGATAAATCCTTAATTTTAGAACTTGGAGATCTAGAATCTGAAGGCAGAGCAGCATCTCCACCTTCTCTTTCTCCATCTGGAAAGCCAGCCATCTTGGTCAGTGGGACAGATTGCAGCCTTGTAGGTTCTTCAGAGGTAATATCAGGTATTTTTGACTCTACGGGTGAAGCTGTAGTCAGGTCAGAATCCAAAATATCTCCAGCAATTCCACCATCAACCACCCTGTCATCCACAATCATGGTACTGCAGACAAAAGGGTCCCCTCTGCTCACAGGAAGAAAGGCCCCCTGCAGGAAGAGTAGAGGAAGTTTTTATTGAAAAGAAAATAGATAACATCAGGTAGAAAAGAACCTCAAAAAGAAGACAACAATAATCACATTTGAAAATCAGATTGACACTCAAGAAATTGTCTACATGCACAAAAATCTAGAAACAAAACAGGAATTCTCAAACAAAGATCAAACAAATAAGAAAAATGCAAACCAACCCAAAATTACCTTTCAGAGACTTTTAGAAAATATATAATTACCCCAGCCAATGCACATCTCCAGAGATCATTAAACTTCTCTCCATCAAATACCCTAGATTCCCATTGTTTAAGCTGGGTCAGTGAAGCCTCCATGCTGGCTAATAATGCTGATGATAAGGTATTAATGTGCTGTAATGGGAATTTACATTGGGCCTGCCACAAATGGTATTTAAGGCAGGCAAAGATAACATTCAAAGTGCTTGGATGGTATTTCTTATTAAAAACCTGTATATTCACCTAAAATTAAACATTCATATTGAAGATGTTGTATAGGACCCCAATTCCACCTGATAGAGCAGTCTGCCCAAAATTGTTTCACATAAGTGCAGAGAAGAATGAAATGTTTCATCGTTTCCTCCTGCCCCTCACAATCAGGTCTCAGACATTGCCTTTCCATCAAAGGTTTGTGTTTCCAATTACCTTTTACCCCCAATCTACCCTGGCAGCTCAGCCACTGCATGTCCCATATGTGTTGTGGGATTCTCTTATCCCTCAAAAGTTTCAAGGCTGAATCCAATTTAGTGGGAAGACATCTAGGAAAATACACCCTAGGGGTATGAAATTTTGTCATGATAGTGACATATAGAGCTTTCCTTTGTGAAAGAAATAATCAAATTTGCTAAGTCCCCATAATCTAAATTTTTTGACCATAGTGGTAGCATAACCTGGAACCAAAACTGCCCCACAAAGTTTAGGAACCTCTAAAATCCAGGCTTCCTCAAATGTCTGAAAAAGACCCCCAGTCCAAGGGTCCCATAGTGAGGTAACATTTGTAATTGAAGAGCCAGAAGTCGAGAATATGAAAAAAGAGTGAAAAAACACTACCGGGTTAATCATGCTTAAACCTCCCTGTGAGATCTGGAGGTATGTAAAATCTTTTTTAACCGGATTTAGCCTACTACCCCAAATCATCTGAAAAAATACACTGAAAAGCCTTGTTTCCAAACTACTGGGGACTGGGTAAACAAAAACAGTGGAAGTAAAAATTGTTTAATAATCTAGACTCTTTTTAGTTTTCCAAATGCCCAAGACTTCCAGCGTGACACTTTTTGTTCTCCCAAGAGCAATTTAGTGTTCCAATTGTGGAAAGCCATGTCTCCAGCACAAAAAAAAACCTCCTAAAATCTTCAAAGGCCCCTTCTGCAGTTATCCCAGCAATAGAATCGATATGATGAGAGAAGCCAATCTGTACCGCATTACTTTTATAATAATTCAATCTAGTCCCAGACAACTGGGCAAAATCATCAAATAGCTATAAGGCATGAACACCAAAATGCACATTAGCCACAAAAAGACACACATCATCTGCATAAGCAGAAAGTTTCAGAATAGGGATATCACTTGGGGGAGATAAACCCACAATGTCTGAATCATTCAAAATTACTCTAACCAGGGGTCAAGACTGAAAATATACAACAGGGGCTAAGGGGGCACCTCTGTCTAACCCCTCTTTGTAGCAAAACTGGAGTTCCTAAAGCATTTCTCACCGATGGATAAGTAAAAGCCGGGGTGTATAAAAGTTTAATCCAAGTAACCAACTCTGGTGGAAGACCATACCTAAATAATACCTCAAATAAAAAATCATGTGAAACAGTATCAAAGGCCTTGGCTTGATCAAGTGCCAAGACAAAACCTTTTAATTTACCCTGGGATCCATATTCAAAGACCTCCCTTAACAACCTTAAATTCAATTGGATGTTCCTACCAGGGACGGAACACGTTTGCACCGGATGAATAAATTCCTCAGCAGCCTTCTGTATCTGTTTACATAAAACAAATGACAACATTTTATAGTCAGTGTTTAACAGACTAATCGGCCTCCAATTAGTAAGGAATGTTTTATCACCTCCTTTATATAAATAGATCAAAATGGCATTTGTAAAACCATGTGGTGTTGTGCCAGACAGTATCATATCATTGTAAGTAGCCACCCAATATTGCACCCAACACATCTTTAAATGTTTTAAAAAATTCATTTGTAAGTCCATCTACCCCAGGGGAAAATCCATCCTTTTAACTAGAGATAGCACCTAGGACTTCAGGAAGCGTAATAGGTCCATTAATAGTGGAAACTATGTGATCTGATAGCTGAGGAATAGGACAGGTTACCACCTGATCCCAAACCAGCGGTGAACTAAAACCTTGCCCCAAAGAATCCATTAGAGCTCCACTAATGATGTCCAAAATCTCAACTACTGAATGTTTTAGAACCCTAGCTGAATCAAATAACCCATCCATCACTGTATGTCCAGTTCTACTTTTACATGCTTCAAAAAGGGTCAGAAAATGGCAGGAGGGACCTACCAAACTTGAATTCAGCGGTTGAAAAAGCAGCCCTGGAAAAATGATATGCCCTCATTTTCTCTTTAATATTGTCAATTTGAGATTTAATCCTACAGTCACTAACATTCAGGAGGGATGTTAATTTATATAACAGGTCCCTATAATACAAATACTGTATGTATGCAGCATTTCCCATTTGTTTCCCCGATTTAGAAAAAAGACTTCTGAGGTCAGCCTTAGTATTCAACCACCAACTACCACAATCTTCATACATGTCTGCTACATATTTACGAAATAGAAGGCACCTAGAAACCTGCAACTTAATATTAACATCCAAAATACTGAGGAGTTTAATTTCCAACGTCGTGGGATGGCAGGAAAACACGGTGGAACATTCCCCAAACCAAGTGTGCAGTGCAAAAGATTGGGGTCAGTAAATTCATTTAAAGTTACAAACATTTTCAGGACATGCAGAAATCTATAAATAAAAAAATAATCAATCCTAGTAAAATATGCGCTTCTGCGATAAGTAGTACCCCCCTTGCCGATACAGAGAACGATAGGCATCTTTCAACATGGCTATGTCTAATATACCTTTCAATGCATGGGAAATGCAATAGGTTTTCTTTCCTACACCATCTTTAAATTTGACATCCAGACTGCAGTTCATGTCCCCACCCACATGACAGATCTAGAAGTAAATAAAAAAGGTTTGATTTGATTAAACAACTTGATCCTAGTACTCTTGCTCTGGAGAGCGTATGTATTAATAAGGCGTATAAAAAAACCATGAAAAATACAATCCAGAACCATAGCCCTTCCTGGTACTAAATCAATAAATTTTTGTACCCTGATATCATAAGTACAAAAAAGGATACCCAGACAATCTGCCACATCAGATCCAAAAGACCAAAAAGAAGGACCCCAGGGCCAGGAGCGTTTGGATTGTATAATGTCAGCAACAGAATTAAATCTGGTTTCTTGCAAAAATATTATATCCGCCTGTAAGGTAGTAAGAATATGAAACCATGCTAACCATCGTTTAGCATTTTTAATGCTGCATGTATTGCAAGAAACCAGATGTACGGATGCCAGGTTATAGGAGAAGAAAGAAAAATCTATCCCATCTCAGGTACATTTTTCCTTTTCTTCCTTTTTTTTTCTTCCCTGACTGAGGCCCAGCCACTTCCTCTTCACAGTCCATTTCTGACACAGCCCCAGAAACAGAAGAAGTATCAGACTCCAAATCATCCTCAGTTTCCAGTAATACATCAAATGGATTTTTTATGGGCACAGGATTTGGAGGAGGAGGCATTTTACTAGAAGACCTAGTAATACACCTGGCAGGAAATTCAAAATCCGCCGAAGGAGGAGGCATGCTATACCCATCCTCCTCTTCCCCTATTTTATTCACGGGTTTCACAGAACTGACCTTAGGAGGAGGTTGGACTATAACAACCTGTCCTAGATCAGAAACTGTCTTCCCTATAGTTGAAGATGCTGAGATGAAGAAGGGGTGGGGTGGGCTGGGGGAGTCAGGCCCAGAAGGCCTATATTTATCCTGTGCATCAAAGACCAAATCATCCTTGTTTAGGCCACCCTTCCTATGCTGGCCTGCCCAGGGACACTGATGGTACGCATGTTCTCTTTCCTTGCAAAGATTACATTTGTGCACATTCCTACAAACATTACTAGCGTGGTCATAGTCCCCACAAAGTGCATACATCACTCTGTCACAAGTACTGCTCAAGTGTCTGTGACTCCCACACTTATAACTGACCTTGGGTTGACCTGGGTAGAACACAACTGCTCTATCTTTCCCTAGGAAGGAGCTATTGGGGATATGCCAGATATCTTCCCCTATCATTTGTAATTTTACTTTAAAACACCAGCTACCCATCCAAATCCCTTCTGAATCAATAATAGCTGAAGGGGGGCATAAAACCTGACATTTTTTCCCTAACCAAAAGTAAATGTCCCCCACATTTACCCCTTCATTCCTGAACATAACGTTTACAGTTTTATAAAGGGGTTTAGTCAATGGAATAGCAAAAAGTGGGGTCCAGAGAGGTAGATATTTCACAGTCTCATGTTTTCTCCAGAAGGAGTCCAAGCCTGAAAAATTCCAAAAACTGATGTCAAAAGTATCCTCTCCTCTAATGTTATTAAGAGCAAAAATGTCAGAAACAAGAAAACCCATTGAGTCTTTCAATAAATGTTTAGCAACATATTGTCTGTCCGGGTGATCTTGCAGCCTGCCCCTGTAACGGAGGCGAACTGCATTTCTCCTAAGTGCTTGATCCACTCTGTTATTTTTAAATAAATCAGAAAAGGTGGGGCCCTTTTGTTGATCCTCTTGTCTGGGAGAGGGAGGGGTGTCCCCATCATGAATAGACTGAAGTAGAGGAGTGTCAGAAATCCCTAACGCGCTTTCCCCTTGGACTAGGGGAACAGTCTCAGGTGCTGGTTTGTTAGACAAACTGTCAGGGTCATCCATGGCTTACTGAACTGGGCAGGGGTGCTTTGCTCACCTGAAAAAGGTGTCCAGTCCAGGTCAGGTATCCATCTCCCTTCTGCTGTTCTCATCCAGCAGGAATGAAGCAGAGAATCATCCGAAGACCAGTCGTCGACTGTAAAAGGAAAGCTCAGTGCATCCAGGCGAAAAGACTTCCACATTCTTTCCACTGTGGTAGCGCTGACATCAGCCTGAAACAGCTGAGGTGCTACCCGCGGATTGACAGAGTCTAAAGCAGGAGTTGACAAGGGAGTATCTACTGCAGGTCCCTGAGCAGCAGGACCATCTGCATGCTCCTGGTCAGTGT
Source organism: Neoceratodus forsteri (assembly GCA_016271365.2). Lineage (NCBI taxonomy): Eukaryota > Metazoa > Chordata > Ceratodontiformes > Ceratodontidae > Neoceratodus > Neoceratodus forsteri. The sequence continues at coordinate 52,306,542 of CM028137.1, forward strand.
CTTGTGCCTGAAACACAACATTCTCCATATTCTGCTCCATAGAAGCACTTGATTCCACTAGTGCAGAATCACCAGAAATCAAAAGTTCACCAATAGAAGTATCTTGATGCTTTATTCCAGCATCTTGCACTGTTTCCTTCGCAAATGCACTCGAAATCTCCAGAGGTTCAAAACAAGCCTCAGACTGTGGCTCCATCTCTAAACAACAACCATTCCCTTCGGTCACCAGCCTTGGACTGAGAGTAGCTAGTCCATGCAACAGCATGCCCCCCCTGCAGGAGAGTAGGAATTTCCTAGTGTCCTTGCCAAATTTCCTCAGTTCACTAAAAATGCCACCAACAGCTTAATCTGGTTTAATTTCAGTTGGTTACCCTTTGTACCCTCCCCGGTCACCCCTGAAAAAGGGACTTCTAGTCTCAGTGGGCCTACTGGGTCAACAAAATTCAATAAAAAATAAATAAAAAAAATACAGTGAATGTGGACAATACAAGTCTACTCTAGGGTTACAGCACTGGATGACAAGGGTCAGCAGCAGGAAAAAGTACAAATTAGAAACATAGAAACATAGAAGTTGATGGCAGATAAGGACCGCAAGGCCCATCCAGTCTGCCTATTTCTTTTTCTACCTTATAAATGTGCCATCGGCCTTTGCTCTGTCAGTGACCTATCTATTCATAGTCATTTGTATTGCTCCCTTATGCCTATCCCATGCCTGTTTGAAGCCCTGCACTGTATTCATAGCCACCACTTCTTGTGGTAAGCCATTCCATGCATCCACCACCCTTTCTGTGAAAAAGAATTTCCTCACATTCCCCCTTAATCGGCCTCCCTCTAATCTCATGAAATTACAAAGGTATAGCAAGATGGGAGGGGACACAGAACCACACAAAAACATGTATCCTGGATTTTAGGGGGGCAGACTTTGGGAAAATGGGGAGATACTTGAAAGAGGCATTAAGGGGAATGGGACAGGAATCAGGGGTTGAGGAACAGTGGGCAGTATTTAAAATGGGGATTACAAGAACAACAGAATTATGCATTAAGCAGGTTAGCAAGAGGAAAAGGAAGAGGAGACCATTATGGTTTCCAAAGAGGTAGCAAAGAAAGTGAAAGCCAAAAAGATTGCATTCAGGCAATACAAAAAGACACAGGCAGAAGGGGATAGGGAGAAGTCCAGGGGAAGCAAAGGGAGGCAGGGAGGTCAGTAAGGGAAGCCAAAGCTCAGACAGAAGAACACATTGCAAAATCAGTGGGTAGAGGGGACAGAATCTTTTACAGGTACATACGTGAAAAAAGAAAGACAAAGGGAGGGATAGTGAGACTGAAGGGGAGGGAGAATGGGGGCCACGTGGAGGATGACAACAGTAAAGCTAACATATTGAACAGGTATTTCTGCTCAGTCTTTACTGAGAAGAGGAGGGTAATGGGTCTGAAGGGAGTACAAGGGTGAGAATGGTGCAGAAATGGACACAAGTCCCTTTACACGAAAAAGGGTCCTGAAGGAACTGGAAGTAATAAGAGTTGATAAAGCAATGGGTCCAGATGGGGTGCACCCCAGGGTCCTTAAAGAACTAAGAGAGGTGGTGGCTGGACCGCTGGCTATCCTGTTTAACTGATCACTGGAAACAGGGGAGGTACCCAAAGACTGGAGGACAGCAGATGTAGTCCCCTTATACAAAAGTGGGAACAAAGAGGAAGCAGGGAACTACAGACCAGTCAGCCTCACCTTGGTAGTGGGGAAGATCATGGAAGCACTACTGAAGGAGAGATTGGTGGAACATCTGGTTGTCAATGGACTACAGGACCCAGGGCAGCATGGTTTCACCAGGGGGAGGTCATGTCAGACTAACCTCATTGAATTTTTTGACTGGGTGACTAGGGAGATGGATCAGGGGAGGGCAGTGGACATGGCCTATCTGGACTTCAGCAAGGCCTTTGACACTGTGCCACATAGAAGACTATTACAGAAACTGGGGAATATGGGTGTGGGCAGGACAGAAGTGTGGTGGGTAGGTAACTGGCTGGGTGGCAGGACACAGAGGGTGGTGGTAAATGGCTGTCACTCCACAGAGGGAAGAGTGACCAGTGGGGTACCACAGAGATCAGTGCTGGGACCGGTCATATTCAACATCTTCATCAGTAACATTGTTCAGGACCTAGAAGGCAGAATTTCACTGTTTGCTGATGACACAAAGCTCTGTAACAGAGTAGACACACCAGAGGGTGTAGACAGAATGAGAAGAGACCTGCAGAAACTTGAAGAATGATCAGGGATTTGGCAGTTGAAATTCAATGCAAGGAAGTGCAAGATAATGCATATGGGGTACAAAAACCCTGGCACAATATATCAGTTGGGGGGTGAGGATAGAGCATACACCAAGCAGGAAAGGGATCTTGGGGTTATCATCTCTGATGACCTCAAGGTAGGGAAACAGTGTGACAAGGCAGCAGGTAAAGCAAATAGGATGCTGGGATGTATAGGCAGGGGCATCACCAGCAGGAAAAGGGAGGACATAATTCTGCTATACATGACACTAGTGAGGCCCCACCTGGTGTACAGTGTACAGTTCTGGAGACCATACCTACGTAAGGACATAGACAGGGTAGAGAAGGTTCAGAGGAGGGCAACAAAGATGGTGCATGGATTGCATCACAAGTCCTATGAAGACAGGTTGAAGGAACTGAACATGTACTCCTGGAGAAGAGGAGGAGAGAGGGATATGATAGAGACATACAATTATCTTACAGGGAGGAACAGGGTGCAGGAATACACTATTTTAAGTGAAAAAGATGTTCCAGGACTAGGGGCATGGGATGAAGTTGGAGGAGGACAATTCAGAGGAAACATGAGGAAGAATTTCTTCACAGAATGGGTGGTGGACAAGTGGAATACCCTGCCAGAGGAAGTGATGGGGGCTGAAACAATCACGGGATTTAAGAATGCATGGGATAGACATAAAGGAATTCTGGAGGTCAGGGGTAAGGGGCAACAGACTTCTAGGAAAACATAAACTGAACTTACGAGCTCAAATGGGCAGACTGGGTGGGCCATAGGCCCTTATCTGCCGACACTGTCTATGTATCTATGTAAGTGATTGAGGAGAAGGCAGTAAAAATGTGTTGGAAGAATAGATTGGAGTGGGTGAGGATGAAAGAGTTGAGGGCTGTTAGGGCCAGAAGAGAAAAGACTAATAGGAGGACAGAATTAGAGGAGGATGAAGGGTGGAGAGAAGGTATAAGTGCAAGAGAACAGCCAAGGGGTATGGTTCATAGATCCAGCATGCAGATTCATACATAGCAATTACATTCTTCCTTCAATGTTAGTCTAAGCATTGACTTAAATGTACATAGACCAATGGTATGCTTGTGTTTTAGTGATTTTTGTAAAGTGTTCCATAGAGTAGGCAAACCATGACTTATGGATGAGGAATCAAACTGGGTTCTAATCCTGGGAAAGTCAAATGTTATGTAAGAGAGTTTTCTAAGTGTATACACACGAGGAACACATTTAAACAGGGAGCAGATATAGGAAGGAGTTTCGTAGTTAATGCTCTGTACACCCAGAGGAATGCATTTTGCCACCTACTAGTTCTAAAAGATGGCCAGCCAATCTGCAGGTAAAGGGAACTGTGATGAATGTTGAAAGGGGCACTTCTAACGAATCTTAAGGTCTTGTGGTAAAGCGTGTCCAATGTATAAAGACAATTAAATGGTGGTGAAAAATAATTTCCATTAATGAAGATAGATTATTGAATAAATGCTGGCTAGAGAGCTGTAATAACAAAAGGATTGCTCCTTGGTTTAGTAAACTTAATAATCTGTTTAAAAATCCGGATTAATGGAAATATGGTATACAACAGTAATAATGAATAGTAATAGCTATGTAAGTAAAGCTATACAGAGGGTGATAGATTGTTATTTTCAAACAGAATTTTGGAACTTTATAGATGTACCTATATCTAAAATATGCCATAGGTTTAAATCTCCAAGTAATGAAGAGAAATACTTGAATTTCTGTGAAAATGAGGCTCATAGAAAAGCATTTTTTAAAATCATATGTTGCATATTGTATAAAAAAGATGGCTTAATACAAAGATATCTAACACCTGTCACTGTAACATTTGTAAATATGATCCCAATGCTATGCATAGACATGATTTATCATAGTATCATAGAATCATCATAGAAATGTTGCTGCAGATAGGGACACATCAGCCCAACTAGTCTGCCACTTCCCCCCCTCTACTCATCCCTCCCCCCCTTTGATGCATCTTACATTTGATTGTGTGTTAACTGCTGGTCTGAGATCTAAATTCCTTTTACCTGTATGGAAGAATACTGATACTGTAAGAGATGTGGAGACTAAATGGCACCTTATGAAATGTATATATTTTTGTGACATAGAATGTCATATTTTTTCAGCTGCTGGCTTTGCTTATCATATTTTAAAAAATGTGTACATTTTAACTGAACTTCCTGGGTCATACCTGAAAATAGGCATATAACTTGTTTAGTTTACTTACCTGGTCAACAAAAGCTAAATAAATAAATAAACTCTGTATGTGATACTTAAAGTGGTTTACACATACTGTAATAAACTTTGAGACTTTGACAGAACATTGGCAACATCTGTTACAGTGAAGAGACAATTATAGTGTATAGTGGAATGCGGTTGTGTATGGAAATCCATTCACCACAAAAAGTTGTTCTGCTGCAGTAGTGTGTCCTCACTAATGCAGAACGACTTTTCATTCTGCTTTAGTGAGGTCATCATAATACAAGGGGCTACAGCAGACATTGTGATTCGTCCCTTGCTGTGTGAGAGGGGCACGCGAGTGTGCTGGGCAGTGGCAGTTGTGAAACGAGAGCCTCAACAGTACCCAGTAAAAATATGGAAAAGTGAGTGTCTTTTTGTCTCTTTTCAGGCACCATACACTATATAGAACAGTGTATGGTTATCCATACACTACTCAGCTATTCTTTGACCTCGTAGTTACAATGCTGACTTGGAGACCTCTAGAGCTTTGCTCTCGAGGTCATCAGTCGGCATTGTATCCACTAGGTGGAAGAATAGCTTTGTAGTGTATGAGTAACCTTACACTATCCTATATATTTTGCATTGTCTATAAACATAGATTGTCTGGCATCACTGACATATCTCTGCACTTACTCTGAGGGCCTGAATGGCACCCAATAGACAGTTTATCTCAGACATGAACCACAGTTTACCCCAGCATCCACTCCCCACGCAGACTTCCAGGGCTGCAGGACATGGTGAACCTAAGTTCATCACAGTCACATATCTCATGCAGAAGGCCTGAACAGTCATTTTAGCCTACAGAACCTGAGACATTGACACAGAAGCAGTTACATACTTGAGCTGCTTTCTTTAGCACTATCCTACCCTGGCTGAGATCCTGTCGTCTGTTAGGAGGGCTTGTATTGCCTGTGCAGATGCAGACTACATGTTGTACTTTTTTAGCCACCTGAAATCTGTGTTGCACTCTCTGACTCTCAAAACTGAAGTCAGTAAAAATCCCCCTTTGGCAGAGTGGTAGGTAGCAGGAAAGGGTTGGTCAGCGTTGCATTATATCCACCATTGTTTGGTGGAAGATGTGTTGCCAAGATGTGTTTCTGAGCTGTTCTTGCATGAGACCCTTTCACACATAGCCAGCCCTTACTTGCTAAAACACAGACAGGGAGTGCCACAACCTTGACCAACCAGTGCCCATATGGGTTTGCAGAACTCATGCTCACTATGACTAGATGGAGAGTTCTTTATCAGTTAATCAAGACCTGTGCTTTATGATGGGAAACTGAATTTTCCCTTACAATACAATTCAATACTTGTTAAGCTTGTATTCATTGTTAGCTACATTATTTTGAAGGAAAGAGTTTTTGGTGATGAGATGATGGTTGTGGGGTCAACCCCACCACAATGTGCCCACTCAACACTGTCAGGGGGCACACAGGATCCTCTATTCATACTTCAATGGTGGTCTGGCTGGTTTGAGGGTTATCTCCTCTGCACTGGCATTTTCCATTAGGACAGGACTAATTATGCAAACAGCTGGGAAGGTGGGGAGGACCCCAAGGAGCACAGCCAGGAGGCAACTATTACTGGGTCCACCAATGACCAAATTGAAGTGGAGAATATTCTTGCAGTAGCAAAATGTAAAGTTTTCTGTTTTCTGTTTACTGTTACTTAATGTTGGGGAGGGAAACAACAGTACTGTGTCTGCAAATCATATGTATATGAAGATAAAGGGAGTTATTATAACAGGCACTAAAAGTGGAGCAGGGTGAAGGGAGTTTCTGGCTGTATGAAATACCACCAGTGTAATCCCACTATCCAGGAAGGGAAGTGGCTAATCCAAGAGTAAATTAAATAATATAGAATAATAAGGGGCAAGCACCCAAGCTAAGTAGTATAGAATCCTCAAACTCTTATAAAAGGCAGGTACAGATGGGGCATTTCTGAAGAAGGTCTACACCAAAGCCAGTGAGTTATCTTACTTTTGCTGGGAGTGGGTAGGTTAGGTCAATGGGACTGGAAAAGAAAACAGAAAAGCAGGGGTTGCTATTCTCATTTCCTGGGGTACCAAATTTCAAGTAATACAAAAGACTGCTGACACAGAAGAACACTACATCATTGTACTGGACATCATGGGGATCACACAAATCCTTCTAGGATGTTTACATGCCCCCTCTAGGGATGAGCCCATGTTTCATATTTTTCACTGGCCTACTGACAGACTAGGAAGACTGGGGCAGTATCCCTATGGTATTAGTGGGGGATTTAAATTTAGTTCAAAGCACATTATAAAATGGCAGGAAGAATCTCTACTCTGACTGGTCAGTTTGGGGCTACACCCATGATGTTTTCCAAGCACAAAATCAAAGATATAGTTCCAGCACTCAACTGGATATATTAAATGTTAAAACAAAAAACAAAATCAGTGCATTGGCCATGCCCAAGTTGCCACAGTTGACATGGCTGCTCTGGCTTTTGCCAGTAGGTGCACTGTTTTTAAAACTAAATCATTCCCTCCTAGTGCCACAAAAAGTACCCACACCATCATATGTCAGTGTCAGTGGCTCAGTAGGTAGCACACTCGCCTCTGAGGCTGGGAGATCAGAGGGCTGTGGGTTCAGTTCCCCCATCTGGCACTTGGGTTAATATGCCAGTACTGACACTGTAGTGCAGCATGAGAGGGGTGCTGCACTTCTGAGGTGCCGTCTTTCGGATGAGACGTTAAACCGAGGTCCCATCTGCCTGGATTGGTGGTAGTTCAGGTGGATGTTAAAGATCCCATGGCACTTATCGAAAAGAGTAGGGGAATTTCCCGGTGTCCTGGCCAAATTTCCCTCATTCACTAAAAAATACCACCAACAGCTTAATCTGGTTCAAGGTCAGTTGGCATTCATCTGTATCCCCCTCCCCCGGGTCGTGCCTGAAAATAGGCAGGATTTGTCTAGTGCACTTACCCGGTCAACAAAAGTTAAATAAAAAAAATAAATATATTAATTAAATGTGTCCACCCTAACAAAAATACATTTTGGTTTTCATATTTAATCTTTAAATGTCCTGTAAAGAAGAATGAAAATAATGAGCCATTATGGCGAGTGACTTCAGTAACACCCGCTCTTCTCATGACTCAAAGTCACTGAGCAAGTGACAAAGTAATTCAGTTTATTCAAAATCTACATAAATCACTCATAGCTTGTTAATCACGGCCATAGTTCTCCTTTTTTCTCCTGGGACCTCACACGCCTAAAGGGACAGCTCACCTAAATGCTCAGGAGAATGCCTTCCACACTATTCCTCACAACTAACAATCCTAAATTGATTACCTTCTAGTAAGTGCTCCATGTCTATATGTTATCCATTCATTTGAAATACTTAGTTGGGTCTTCTTTGATCACACCCCAGTACAGTTCACATTACATTTTATGCCTAAAGACAATGTAGCTAAGACCTGAAATTTGAATAATCAGTTAATCAAGGACCTAAAATCAACACCAGGATAATACAGCTTCAGTACCTAGCCTGAAAATGGCGTGGTGTGCATGCAAGTGTGCCATGAGAAGGGAGCTTATTCATTTAGACTGTAAGCAACTGTGATAATGGGAAGCCAAAACCTTGTCCCTGCTGGCAGACATTTGAACCCTAAAGAGACAAATGTCATCACAGTCTAGTAGCCAATATACAAGGAGGATAAATCTAATCATATATCTAAAGACTAGGAAATCATATGGAGAGGCTGAATCTTTGTAAAAAGAGACAATGCTTACATTAAAACACAATTATAAAGAATGATAAAGAATTATGGAGAAGGAAAACTGTATGGCTGTAAGACAATAGTAAAAGCTATGCATACAACAAATTATACACATTCTTATATAGAGAATTTAAGTCAGTCATTGGAGGTGAAAAAAATCGTAGAAAGTAAAGCATTTATAAAAATGTTGTAATGCACAGATTTTCATTAATACCTTGAAATCCAAGTGCTCCCAATGGATAAATCCAATGCCGTTCCTGTCTATTAAGATAGGATTCAAAATGTCACTGGGTTCTTGCCTCGCTAAAAAATGTTTCTGAGTGGATCTACCCTTTGTTGGTATATTGGTGGTACTGGCACAACAACCCAAGCTGTCAGAATCAGTATATTCCTCTTTCCTATAACCATATGAAGGAGTGTTTTTCTAATTATAAACACTATTTGACGTATAATAATTTGTGTCACATTTAAATTGTTTTATTTTAGTTTTCTTGATGTCTTGCTCAAACTCCTGTAGTCTTTTCTTAATTTCTTATAAGGTTTTAACAAAAGCAGATTCCTCAGTCTTTAATTTCAACTGTTATTCTATACTGTTAGTTTATGTTGCCAACCCACTTCTAGGCTCTTAAACAGCTTCTATAAGTGCCACCATAAAATCATAACTACATTTATTATGAATTCTCGCCTAATAGCTAATTTCAGATCTACTAGAACTCTTCATTCTCTTGGGATTATTTTATTTTGAATATATTCCCCTAAGGGTGATTCCATACCATTCCAGTTTAACATCTTTTTTCTTAATGCTTCTAATTTATGTAAAAGATCCTTGTCACTGTTCCCTATCTCTAAATTCTTCTCTTCTTTAATTGCTTCAAGAAGATTTTTTTAAATCTGCCTCTGTAAAGGCATAATGTTCTTGTCTAGTATTCCAGTTATTCCCTATGGGTTCAAAACTTTCTACTCCCTCAATCTGTACTATTTTAAGATTCTTGACACATGCTTAGAACATGTAAAGAGCTCTCTGACTGGCCAGGAGCAGATGGGATTTGTGGGGAGCAGACTCTTATCAAACCACGAGAGAAAGCTCTTTCATGTCATCTCTGAGTCCAGGAAAACAGCTGTCCTGGTCTCATCTGTATCCCTGGACATGGAGAAAGCTTTTAACAGGGTCTCCTGTGGTTACTTGTTCAGAGCATTGCAACATTTTGGGGTCCCAGATTAATTCAATTCACTTTATTTGAAAGAACTAATAGGACCATGAACAAATTGCCCATTTTCTTTGATGCCTAGGATAGAAAGAATGGAATGTGTACAGGAATAGATATAGACCCGCATGTTGAGACAAGATGCATTGTGCTTCTTGAGGATTTTCAAGGGCTGTGGAGGGCATCGCAATATTCAGAAGCCCCCAATTTTCCCTGCAAACCTGACTATGCCAAAGTGCAAAATATTGCGATGTGAGGATGCAAATGAGGGGTCTCTCATGCATATGCCCACATCACAATATTTGACCCCCCCAAGGCGTAACTATGGCCAGCTGTGCCAGTGAATAGTTACATGTTTGAAACCCTGCTTTAACTATGTGCATGGTTGGGTGGTTCCCCATGAACAGTGTAGGGCCATGTACAAGATCCCCCTCTCAAGCCCTGATCAGTGGCAATATAAATGTACAGTCCTATCCCCCCGCCCCCACCCCAAACATTGAGGGAAAGAAACATACCTTCACATTCCCCTTTTCCATAGTGTAGGGACCCCCACCCCACCCAATCATTGAGTGTTAAAATAAAAAATCTGCAATCTCCTTTTCCATAGTGTAGGGACCCCCAACCCCACCTGATCATTGAGTGTAATAATAAAACTGTCACATTCTCCTTTTCCATAGTGTAGGGACCCCCAACCTCACCCGATCATTGAGTGTAATAATAAAACTGTCACATTCCCCTTTTCCATAGTGTAGGAACCCCCCACCTCACCCAATCATTGAGTGCTATAATAAAAAAATCTGCAATCTCCTTTTCCATAGTGTAGGGACCCCAGCCCCACCCGATCATTGAGTGTTATAATAAAACTGTCACATTCCAGTTTTCCATAGTGTAGGGCCCTCCAACCCCACCTGATCAACGAGTGTAATAATAAAACTGTCACATTCCCCTTTTCCATAGTGTAGGGACCCCCAACCCCACCCAGTCATGAAGTGTAAAACTAAAAAATCTGCATTCCCCTTTTCCATAGTGCGGAGACTCCCCACTCCACTGAGTTACCGAGTGTAATAATAAAACATCCACATTACCCTTTTCCATAGTGTACGGATTCCCCACTCCACTCAATCACCGAGTGTATTAATAAAAAAATCACATTCCCTTTTTCCATAATGTAGGGACCCCCACCTTGCCCAGTCACTGAGTGTAATAATAAAACATTCACATTCCCCTTTTCCAAAGTGTAGGCCCCCCCCACTCAACCCCAATTACCAAGGGTAATAATAAAACTGTTACATTCCCCTTTTCTGTAGTGTAGGGACCCCCACCCTCTCAGTTACTGAGTGTAATGATACAACATCCACATTCCCCTTTTCCATAGTGTAGGAACACCCCCCAACCCCTATTGCTGAGTGTGATAATAACAAATCTGCATTCCCCTGTTCCATAGTGTAAGGACCCTGGACCCTGCCCTGATCAATTTAGGAAATACATCAAACTAATAAGTCCCTGTTTTCCCTAGTGTAGTGTCCCCAACCCCCCAACCTGGTAGGAAGTAACCCACCACCCACACCCTCATCTTGTCCCATGCCAGTGACTGGCACAGTCCTCCTCACCCTGCTATGGCCAGCCACTGACTGATTGGTATCTGAGTGTGTACAGTAAAACAGGGACTCATTCATTTGATGTATTTCTGACAGTGATTGGGTGGGGAGGGGGGACACTATACAATGGAAAAGGGGACTGTGAGCTTTTATTATTACACTCAGTAATCAGGACAGAGGTGGGAGTCCCTACTATGAAAAATGGGGAATATATGGTTTTATTATTACACTCAGTGATCAGGGTGGGGTGTGGTTCCCTGCACTTTGGCAAAGGGGACTGTAGATGTTTTATTATTAAACTCAGTGATCGGACAAGGTGGAGGGACACTACACTATGGAAAAGGGGACTGTATACTTTTCATTATTACATTCCATGATTGGGGCGGTAGGGGGGGTCCCTACACAATGAAACAGGGGCACATTTCTATTCATTTTCTCTCAGGGATCCTGGCTGGGGAGGGGTGGGAGGTAGGCCCTGATCATGCCACCAGGTGCAACCATGCAAATGAGCCCATAATGGGCATGCAAATAGCCTCTTTGCTCCATGCATGCCCAATGGGCTCATTTGCATGTTTTGGATGAATATCACCCATGGGAGCTGCAACGCATACAGGTATGTGCCCCACATTGCCATATGGGCAGTCTTTATCCCTGCTCCTTCAGTGCAGCATGCCATACATGGTGGCTGCTTGCTATGCGCTGCGCATCCAGGGTCCGATATTCAAACAGAATGCATGATCTGTTCTCATTGCACATTCTGTTTGAATATCACAACAAAGACAGCCACTGCATCTTTTTTTGAAAGACGCACTGTTATATAAGCGCATATGGCCGACTCTGAATATGTCCCCCAAATAATACAATTATCACACAAAAAACAAATAATGTATCATTTAAAAAAAACAAGAGCAGACATTACTGTTTAGTAAATGTTTCTTCAGGTTACATTTAAAACTACTAAAGGATCTACAGTACACAGGAAATCCTTGACTGGCAGAATATTTGAGAAGGAAGGGACCTAATAAACCATTGATCACTATCCTGAAGTTGTACCCATGAAGGTTACCTCAAATACATAATTTATTAGCTTGTGTGGTTAACACTGTGACTTAGAGGGCTCTATTTTCAAAGGTTGGTTTGGGGCTTTCATAAGCCCTGCAGCCTGCCATGCAGCAGCCCTGAATACTTTGGTGCATAGTGCACCTGATTTTGGTAGGTCACGCACCTTTATGGCACTACACCCTTTTTATGGTGGCTTGTGCCAAATACTTTTCGCATACCCCATAAAATGGTCAGCAGAGTTAGACCAGCAAAAGCTGGTCTAACTCACTGCATCTGGTGCACAGATGGCTTGGGGATTGAGAATCCTGTTCATCTCCCTCTGTGGCGCATGCCATGCCATGCGCCATTGGGTTGGGCGCACACGTCTTGTGCCATAACATTGCCTTTGACAGTAGAGTCCAGAATGTCTAAAGAAGGAGCTAAGTGAAGCTGGTAAAAGACCACAGTAGTTTTTAAACAGAAAACAAACAGATTGGAATTTGAAACACTTTTCGATAGACAAGCTTTGCCCCAGCTTCAGAAGATCACAATGATGCATACTCAAAGGAGTCAAATAAACACAATTAATAGTTGTATGCAACAAAACTTCACTTTTATCCAAAGTCAACTTCGGAGATGCTCCATAACAAACAAGGCCATATCTCAGGACTGACAGCAAAATGTTTGAGGAAAGCTGTTTTCATGTTTCAGATAAATGTCAAGATGTTACTCTTACAGTTAGGCTGCTGCGTAAATCATTGGTGAGACATCACACTGAGTACAGTATCCAGTTCTGGAGACCACATCTCTGGAAACACATAGCCAGAGTAGAGGCAGTCTAGAGGAGGGCAATTAAAATGGTGCAGGGCCTGCATGAAAAGACCTATGAGGAGAGAGCAAAGGACCTCAATATATACAACCTAGGGGAAAGGAGGAAAAGGGGGAATATGATAGAGACTTTCAAATACCTTATGGGTATATGTAGGTTAGAAGAGGGAAGCATTTGTCAGGAAAAAAAGATGCTCAAGAACAAGGGGTCATGCTATGAACCTGGGGGGTAGTTTCAGGGGAAATGTGAGTAAGTACTTCTTCACAGAAAGAGTGGTAGTTGCCTTGAACAGCCTCCTAGCAGAGGTGGCTGGAGCAAAAACTGTAACAGTATTCAAGAATGCATTGGATAGGCATAAGGGAACCTAAGTGCTTAGGAAGGGGCGGGTAAAGCTGGAGACCAAGTAGGGGCTGTATTATTACAGTACATAGGGAAATGAACAGACCAGGTGGGTTTAATGGTCCTTATCTGCTGTCAGATTCTGTGTTTCTGTTTTTCTATGTTTCTTTCTTGCTTTGTCTGTCCATCAATCTGTCTGTCTCTCTGGCTGTCTGTTTGTCTTTCTGCCTACCTATCTATCCATTCAGTTATCTTTCTTTCTTTCTTTCTTTCTTTCTTTCTTTCTTTCTTTCTTTCTTTCTTTCTTTCTTTCTTTCTTTCTTTTCTTCCTTTCTTTCTTTCCATACATCCATCCACATACAGTACATATCTTGTTGGCTGGCTGCCTGACCCAATGCCTGTCCGTCTATCCATCTACACAGTATCTTTCTATCTATCTATCTATCTATCTATCTATCTATCTATCTATCTATCTATGTCTCTCTGTCTGTCTGTCTATCTATCTATGTATCTATCTGTCTACCAATCTATCTGTCCATTTATCTAGCTGTCCATTTATCTATCTGTCTGTCTGTCTGTCTGTCTGTCTGTCTGTCTATCTATCTGTCTGTCTGTCTATCAATCTGTCTATTTATCTAGATGTCCATTTATCTATCTGTCTGTCTGTCTGTCTGTCTGTCTATCTATCTATCTATCTATCTATCTATCTATCTGTCTAACTATCTGTCACTCTATTTAGCTTTCTTTTTCTCTGTATCCATGCATCTATCCACAGACAGTGTCGGTCTGTCTGTCTGGCTACCTACCTCTGTGTCAGTCTGTCTATCCATCCACAGAGAGTATCTATCTATCTATCTATCTATCTATCTATCTATCTATCTATCAACATGTATGTCTATCCTTCTCTAGTCTGTCTATTTGTCTGTCTGCATATCTGCTTGTCTAACTATTCATTTATTTATTTATTGAAATGTTTTATCAAGAAGGCACGCTGAGCAACAAGTTGCTCATCTCCTGGTGTGATCTGGGGGGTAAGGAACAATGGGATAGAATACAGAGAAATGTTACAATGCTGGAATACAATTTTTCTTACTTGCATCCAATGAGAGTAGGAAGGATTACAAGTGGATCACATTGGCTAACAATGCAACAGTTAAGTGTAGTAGATATGAAGACACATATAATAAATTGGCAGCAGTTGGTAACAATCGAACACATGCAATAACTTGGCAACAGTATGTAGCACTAGATGGTAAGGTGACACAACAGTAATTGGTAGCCATTAGTGTAACATGGATATTCAAGATTTACAGTGCTTGGAGTAAAGAGATGAGGAATGGAAGAAGGAAATTAAAAATTGTGGAGGGTAGAATGGAAGAACGGAAAAAAAAATTATAGAGCAACGCAGACAGAACAAGATTTCTGAGGCAAACAGAGATGACAGGGTGGACTGAAGTGCATATAAGAGGGGTATGGGGTAGATTATAAGTGCTTAATTGAGTGTAGGTGTAGGCCAGTATTAGGCTATGTTAACTGGAAGAGGTGTAGGAGGAGAGGAGAGGAGAGGTAAAGTGCGGCAGGGTGATGAGAGAGAGGTATTGTAGCTGTGGTGTATCTGGGGCGGGAAGGGGGGAGTTGAAATTCAGCAGTGTCCTGTTAACCCTATATGGGCAGGGCGGTGGACAACCCTACTGGTAGGACACAGGTTATAGGTGATGAGAGTTATTTATATATAGTGATGTGAGAGAGGGAGGTGTTGGGGGAGGGATGTTGTGGAAGGGGTAGCAAGGTCAACCATAGTAGGGGGGGTAGTACCACACCAGTGTGCTGGGTGACCCTGCCTGCACAAGACAGTGATCTAGCAGCAATTGAGGGTGTGCAGTAAAAGGAGAAATAGGAGAAAGGGGTAAAGTTGTTGTTGCCCTCCGTGTGCTATGGATCCTGCCTGCACAAGGCAGTGATCAAGCTTACAGAAGGGAGACAGATTAAAGGTAAAGAAAGAAGGGGGAAGAACACTTTAGGGGGATGGAGAGTAGGGGACTAGGAGGAGCACAATCACAGGAAAATAGGAGTGGTGTGGAGTAGGCAATGGTAATATGGGCTTAAGAGAGATGGCAGGGGGATTAGGGAGGGTCATGGCAGGCACAGGAATGGGCAAGGAAGTTCTTGAGGGAAGAGCTAGTGGAGTAGCAAGAGGTTGAGTGGCAAATCTGAGGGGGAAGTAAATTCCAGATTTTTGAGAGGTGTTAAGAATGACCTGATTGGCCAATAAGGGTGGAGCAGCATTGGACCAACCAGGGTTTGTGAGTTGGTAGATCTTATGGAGTGGGAAGGGGGGTGGTTGTAAAGGCAGGGGAGAGATAGGAGTGAAGTTCACCCAGCCAGTGCTTGAAGGTGAATTTTACTCAGTGAGAGTGATGTTGGTTTGTCAGGGAAGGGAAGGATAGGGCATAGTAGAGAGCACAATGATGAGTACAGAGTGGGATGTCAAGGGCGAAATGGCAAAAGGAGTTGAAGAGGGTATCTAGTCTGGCCAGGAAGGACTTAAAGGTAGCACCGTAGACTATGTCAGAGTAGTTGAAGATAGATAGGATCATCTTCTGGACAATCTCATGCCTAGCCATGGATGGGATGCAAGCACAGCTCCTGAATAAGTGGCTGAGCTTGGAATGCAATTTTTTCTGAATGGAGTCGATATGACCAGAGAAGTTCAGATGTTGGTCCTGCCAGACACCTAAATACCTGAAAGAGGATGTGTTCTCAAATAAAGTCCCATCAAGGGTGTGGAAGGAGGTTAGAGAGGGAAACCTGGTATGTCTCTGCCTGGTGCCAAAGGTCATGGAGACTGTTTTTTTTTTCATGCTGAGAGATAGTTGGTGATTTGCAAACCAGTGCTGAACTTTGTCAAAGTCATGCTGCAAGTTGGATACAACTTTGGTGCGGCATGAACCAGATGCACACAAGACTGTATCATCAGCGAACATGTGAATGGAGGAGAAGGGAGAGCAGGTGGACGGGAGATCATTTAGAAAAACAGAGAATAGTATTGGACCTAACACTGATCCCTGGGGGATGCCAGTTCTTATCAGGAGGGGTGGGGAAATTGCATCAGAGATCTTGCCTGATTGGGTTTTGCCAGTGAGGAATGCCTTGAACCAGTCTGTGGCTAAAGGTGATAGCCCAGCTGTTGATTGGGTGTCAAGGAGAATGGAGTGGGAGACTGTGTTAAAGGCTTTGGCCAGATTGACAAAAAGGGCTGAGGTGATTTGGCCATTGTCCATTCCCATGAGGATAGAATCAGTGAACCGTAGAAGAGAGGTGGTGGTGGAGTGATTCTTCCTGAAGCCAGGTTGATAAGGGGTGAAGAAGGAGGAGTCATTGAGGTAAGTGGTGAGCTGGGAGAGGGCTAGGTGTTCCTGAAGTTTGGCAAGGGTAGGGAGAAGAGAGATGGGACAACAGTTGCCAAGGGAGTTGGAGTCTCAGCCTTTGGGAAGGGGAAGGACCACTGCATATTTCCATGGGAAAAGTGCTGAGGTGGTTGAGAAAGAGAGGTTTAGGATAATAGAGAGTGGGTAGGTGATAGCTGGGGCTGAGAGGGATAGTAGTTTAGGATCAAGGCCATCTGTGGAGGAGCCTTTTGAAGGGTTGATCACTAGCAGGGCATTTAGGGTATCATTTGGGGAGACAGTAGAGAAGGAGAAGGGGACTCAGAGGTGGGGGTCATTCATAGGCAACATGAAGAGGGAGAGGGAGGTCAGTAGTTTGGTAGTGATTGGAGTAGCTCATCAGCACAAGTGATGTAATAGAAGTTGAATTTATTAGCTATTGCAACTGGATCAGTTCATATTCATCCATCCAGCCATCCATCTGTTTGTCTGTCTGTCCATCCGTCCATCCATCCATCCATCCATCCATCCATCCATCCATCTTTCTATCTATCTATCTATCTATCTATCTATCTATCTATCTATCTATCTATCTATCTATCTATCTATCTATCTATCTATCATCCATACACAGACAGGATCTCTCTCTCCCCCCCATCACTATCTATATATGTATATATGTGTGTGTGTATATATATGTGTTAATATGCAGTATATATGTGTGTGTATATATATATATATATATGTGTGTGTGTGATATATATATATATATATATATATATATATATATATATATATATATATATAATATTATATTATATCTGGGAACCCCATTTAAGGTTAAAGTCTGAAATTTGGCAGGTTCATAACTTTGCCACCATATGACGGTTTTGCCTGAAATTTGGCATGCACGGAGTGGTACCATAGATCTCTGGACGTACCATTGCAGAGCTACGTAGCATCATAGAATGTGGAAATTACGCTTTTTTGTGCATTCTTTGCTCACACCTACAGGACACATGGTCTGCACGACCGGTCTGAACCCTTCAGGGAACATGCAGCCAGGGTGCCCAATGTGCCTTTTGAAGATTTTGTGAAAAAATATTAAACAGTTCAAGTTATTCAAAAAACAAGTTTCCCATTGTAGTCAATGGAAAAGTTAAAAAGTTCGACAGTGTCACAAATCCACCTTCTTGTTTTCAGTTGGTGGTCACAGAAATGCTTGGCATTTAAATTTGGGACCCTCTAGGGACACAATTCTTGCTGTGTTTGCCTAGTCGAGTCCTGAGGATGCTAGCCATGTCTTTTTTTTTTGGGGAGGGGGGATTAAACAGCCCAGAAATATGTTTTTTAAATGTTTGTAAAAAGTAGTGTCGCAAAGTACTGTTGCACTTGCAACACTTTCGTGCTTTAATTTGCGAAAGTATCAGGATTTGCAACACTATTTTGCCACACTATGCCCAAAATAGTAGGAAATCTTTGCCACCCTGCTGCAAAAGAACAGATTGGTCTTTTGGGCTGACATTTGAATGGAAGAAAGCCAAGATCCCACAGATGTGCCTTTTGATATTTTGGTGACAAAGTATTAGAGGGCTGCAAAGTTACTGGACTCCGAATTTGACAATTTTCCCATAGGCTAACATCATGTCATCTGCCGTGCCTTTCGGGGCCCGTATCTCGGAAACGTTTCTAGATACGGACTTTTTGTCGAAAAAATGCTTAGTCCCCCTAGTGGGGGCTAAATGCAAATCTAGCCAGGAAAGTCATAAATAATATGAGATTTTAATTTTTTTTCTACCTTATACGGTTCCTGAGATATAAGCAATTTAGTATTCTAAGGCCCAGATATTCAAAGGGTTAGCCATGCGCCCAGCAGAGTTCTTGATGCTAACTCAAAAATGCACATTCTGCATATTCAGAAGGGCCAGGAGCACCACGAAAACATGCTGAGCAACAGCGCAATGGAAATGAAGGCATAAGCCGAGGGCGGGTCCATGCATAAAGTGTGCAATCACGTATTCGAACACTGCGCAATGCGCAGAGTGGCTCAGGCGGAAGTGCGCGATAGCGGAATTGAGCCAAAATAAAGGCTCAAGGAAGCGGCACGAAACCTAACGGGCCCAAACTGAGGAGAAAAGACAGAGACAGAGAGAGAGACAGAAGCTGGAAGGGCAGACGGGACAGTGGGTCAGGAGGACAGAGAGGCCAGCGGGGGGTGCCTGGTGCAGTGGAAGCAGCAGTGGGGGCAGCGGGGGTAGCACAGGAACAGCAGCCAGGGGCAGAAGCCAGGGAGATGGACAGTGCCAGCCCACATGGAAGCTGTAATGGAGGGTGAGACACCATGCTGCAGGGGGCGTGGCGCAGAGGGCCCGTCGGTATGCTCCGACAGGCGGTATCGTGCCGCCTCAGCTCGAACTGTAGCACAGGCGTCGAGATCATGGCTGCAATCACCGCTGAACAGGGCAATACTGAGGCGGCTCTGTGAGCTGTGCAGTGATGTGATGCAGGCACCCTCACGACGGAGTCACGCTCTGTCTGTGGAGACCAAGGTGACAGCCTGCATGTCCTGCTCACCACGGGCACCTTCCAGAGGCTGACAGGGGACACCACAGGCATTACACAGTCGGCCACGTCCGCATCCTCACCCAATTCCTCAGCGCACTGCTGCCTCAAGCTGGGAGTACATCCATTTCCCCAGCACATGACGATCGACAGCAAACATGCAGGAGTTCCACAGGGTAGCACGTATGCCTGGCATGCTAGGGGCCATAGACTGCACCCATGTGGCCATTCGCACACCACCTGGCCCGGCGCAGGCATGCTCGAGAACTGAAAGGGGTTTCCAGTGTCAACTGCCAGGTGTTGTGTGATGCCACTGGGCGCATTATCAATGTCTGTGCCACACACCCTGGTGGAGCACATGATGCCTTCATATGGCACCAGTCTGCACTGTGCCATCGATTCGAGTGGGGACATCCCACGGGTCATCTAGTGGGTGAGTACACATGTATGGAATGCAAACTCTGGGCAAGGGTGGGAATGACACAGGTGCCATGGTATGGTAGCACCCAAGGATATGGGCAATATGGACCTGACATGACACTGCTCTCCACTATCTCCACACAGGTGACTCGCGGTACCCACTCTGTCCCTGGCTGATCACACCGTACTGGCGCCCACGACCCCAGTGCAGCTAGCTAATGGGCACATGCTGCAACACGTAACATCATAGAGCAGGTGTTTGGGATGCTCAAGGCACGCTTCCGATGCCTAGATACCTCCGGCGAGTGCCCTACAGTACAGCCCCAAAGGCCTGTGGAATATTCCTGGCCTGTTGCATCCTGCACAACATGGCCAAGACCATGGGATAGCTGTACAGGTCGAAGAGGGGCACAGCGATGCACTGGGGCGCCAGTGGCACGGTGTTGGTGATGACGCACTGGGGCGGAGAGAGACCCCAGAAGCTGACCCGGCAGGCCCAGCTGCACCGGGACACCATTGCAGAAGAGCACTCACGCCCAACACAGGTAAGTCAAGGGGACAGTGCAGGCAGCACCTGTCCATGAGCAAACCACAGGCACACCGAACACACACCGCATGAAGGTCAGGGGAGTTGAAGTTCCAGGCATACCAACACCATCAGGAGGGTGAGCACTCATATGAACACACACACACCAGGCAGCGTACATGGGCAGAAGCACAGCACTGCGGAAGCGACATTGCCAACACAGCACCACCGACCACCTCACCACCTGTACTGTCCAGACGTCGTGTGTCAGGACCTGGGCACCCTCTTACCTTGGTGTACAGTGCAATGCAGGCATCATCATGCACACGCACCTGTGGAAAGCAGTTGGGAGAGTGTGCAGGTGGACCGTTTGTCAGCGTGGTGAGCAGAGCACCCAGCAGTGCACTGCCCACAATGACACACATTGCACACAGGGCAGCAACAGACAAGGCCCGCACTAAGAGACAGCTCAGTCATGTAGCACTGTCCCACGGCCACCATGGATGCGTGGGTGGCCCCGCCGTGGCCCAGCAGCACTGGAAGGCTGAGCAGGGGCCACATGGGGTGGCACTGTCTCACCACCAGGGGTCCCACTGTGTGAACGCGACCTTGCCCGCACAGGGGTCTCATCATGCCGAACAAACGTGCACCAGGGGTGCTCGGGATGCCACAGCAGAACCGGCATCAACAGGCCTGGTGTCGCACAATGCGGGAATGGGAGTGGAGAGCACACTGTGGTGGGTGTATGCGGTACAGGGGCACCTGACGGTGTGCCCAATCAGTCAGAGACAGAGACCACTCTGGGTCCAGCCTGTCAATGGCGGCGGTCACATCCGTCCACGCAAGGACCAGCTCAGCTCGATCCCGAGCACCTCCTGCTGTGCCACTCCACAGACACAGACAGTGCCTCCACAGACCTTGCAACCCGCCCTGCAGCATACTGATTCCTGCAGCAGGCGGGTGTCATCAATGGGTACTGTGCCCCCAATGGCATCTTGACCCCCAGGGTGTGGACGGTCCAGGTGCACAGCACCCCTTGAGGGCCAGGACCAGGTATGGGCGGATCAAAGGGCGGTGGACATGTGCCACTGCTTGACACTGTACCCCCAGACCTGGTGTTCGACTGCTGCTGCCGCCCCTCCAACTGCTGAGCCCCCAGGTCCACCTGTTCTACCTCCATGCTGGCAACAGTGCCAGACACCTGCACAGCCACCAGTGCTGCCCCACCAGTGCTGACAGGCACAGCCTGGGACTGTGCCAGCATGCTGGTACACAGGTGTAATCAGGAAGCCCAGGGGCACGTGCTGGCCTGCCATGTGTCCGTCATGGGACACACCTATCACTGCCCATTGCAGGCCTGCTATCATCAATGGTGCGAGGTGCGTGCCACTGCCATAGGCACAGCATGCTGGCATACCTGCATGCGGACTGCTGAGACACAGGCTGTGCACCCCTCACCCGTATCACTGACACCAGAGTTGTTGGCAGCGTGCATGCTGCTGCAGTGCCTGCTGGCTGGTGGTGAGGTGGATGGTCCCTCCTCCACGTTCAGCAGGTCTGCATCACTGTCTGGACCCACCACCACCACCGTCTCCTGAAGGCAGAACAGGATCTGTAACAGAAAGTACATGTGAGTGCATGTGAACAACAGCCCCTCCCCAACACCACCACCATGTCATACCGTGCAGTGATGGGCTTCCACCTGTCTGGAATCCTCCGCCTGAAAGCGCCCAGCACTTTCGGCCGCTGCATGGCGCGACCAGTGTCTCCTCCATTGGGGTCAGCTGCCACACCACTGGCGGGCCCCACCAGTGCCAAAGCATGCCGCCCTGAAGGCTGCCACCTTCTCCTTCAGCCTCCAGCGGTCAGTCCCCATCTTCTTCTTGCATTCCTGCATGGGCGCTGGTGGCTTCTGTGCAGGTTGACAGCCCAAGCTACCCGTCCATCAGCTGCGGGTTCCTGAGGTGCCCCTCGTCCACTCAATGGTGGCTCATCCTCCAGGTAGAGCCTGGAAGAGGCCTCGTCTCTGCCGCTGTGAAGTTCGGCCTCCTCCTATGCCCACCGTCCTCACCCTCAGCTTGGCTCTGGTCAGTCATGGTGATCTGTATGGGTGAAGTGGACACCTGTCACTGTTCAGTCGACAGCATTTCCCCATGAGCATAGGTGCCGGCCGAGGCGGAAGCCCCATTTCTTCTCCGTAGCGAGATACTGATAGAAAGGTGCCCTTCTGACCCTTTCTAGGTGCCTTCATTCTCAGCCCCTCAGCCTTTCATCATCCTCTGGCACCCTTGCCCATGAGCATTGTCCCCAGGCATCACAGCATGTAACTCACCTCTCACCAGCAGTAACAGAATCTGGCCAGCACAACCCACTGTCGCGTTTTTATAGCACAACACATGCAAATGAGGAGTGGCGCAACTGTAATGACATGGTAATCGCGCCACTGCGCCTTTGAATGGCTGATTGAATGATTTGCATATGTCGGCTGAATATCGCGGATTTGTGCTTTGCGCAATATGGAAGGGCCGGCTGAGCCAATGGAGCAGATTTGTGCCTGCATGCTACACTGCATTGCGCATACCCAGACAGCTTACGCATGTGTCTATTGCGCTGCAGACCTGCTGAGCGCGATAGGCAATTCAGGCCATGACCACCATTGTGCCAGTGGCACTACAGCACTGGGCAGTATATGGCGCTGTGGCACTACTGCGCAATAGTCCACTGTGGCACTGGTATGCAGCTTGGCAGTCACGCAGGATGCCTATACATCCGATGGCACTGTGCGTACCCTTGCGTCATTGCCGTGACCTTGTGTATGCCCTTTGCCCCCTGGCGCTGTTCGCATGCCAAGTGTACGTCCCTATTGCGCTGTCTGGTGACAGCGCTATGTGAAGTGACGGCGCTGTTCGAACAGCACGATTGGAGCCTGTGGTGGTCTATTGCGCAACATCTCCACGTGGGGTTACAGTGCAGCGGAGCGCCATATTGCCTGCTGTAAACTGGCTGAGATGGCTAGGAGGAGGGCAGTGAGTTGGAGCCCACTGAGGTGGCCAACCTGGTGGCCCTGGTGGAGCCCCACTGTGAGGCACTCTGTGGTGAGCCCCCTCACCAAGCCTGAGATGCGTGTGGCAGCAAGTGGCCACTGACCTGGTGGAGGTCACTGGACGGGGCCGGTCTGCTGAGCAGTGCCGGCACCGGTACGGTGACCTCTGCCGGAGGGAGCCGGACTTGTTGGCCAGGCTGCGGGCACGTGCCAGGTGGGGCATGGTGCCTAGGCCAGGTGAGTGTACCATCTATGCACCTATATTCTCTGTAGGGGTGTGTGTGCTTGTGTGGCTGTGCATAGGTGACAGCTTGGACACGGTTGGCTGTGCGATGGATGGGTATGGCTGTGTGGGCAGGCACTCTCACTGGGGCAGAGGGCACTCTGCTTTTGAGTCACACTGATGTTTGTCTCAACATATGTCTCCCACAGGCCGGGATCTGAGGATGCAGGACCGGGATGAGGAGGGCCGTGCCAGGGCCCGGTGGCAGCAGGAGTTGGCACCGGAGAGGCAGCAGCAGCAGCCACAGCAACAGCAGCAGGGGCACAGTGGCAGACCAAGGCTGCTTGAGCAATGTGAGTATCATGACTTCATGGATGCTATTGCATGCTGGGGGATGTCCACTAGCCCTGCACAATACAACCATGCAGGAAAGGAGGTCATAATTCCACTACTACAAGACACTAGTGAGGCCCCACCTGGAGTACAGTGTACATTTCTGGAGACCATACCTACGTAAGGATGTAGAGTGGCCAGGGAAGGTTCAGAGGAGGACAACAAAGATGGTGCATGGCTTACATCACGGGTCCTATGACGACAGGTTGAAGGAACTGAACATGTACTCCCTGGAGGGGAGCGGGGAGAGAGGGGATATGATGGAGACCTACAAGTATCTTACAGGGGGGATCAGGGTGCAGGACACACTTTTGAAGTAAACAGATGTTCCAGGACTAGGCGCATGGGATGACGTTGGAGGAGGACAATTCAGAGGACACATGGTGATGGACTGTCTTCACAAGCGGGTGGTGGACAGGTGGAAACCCTGCCAGAGGACGTGGTGGGGCTGACACAATCACGGGATTTCAGACTGCAGGGGACAGACATGAAGGAATTCTGGAGATCAGGGGTAAGGGGCAACAGACTTCTAGGGAAACAACGTGAACTTACAAGCTCATATGGACAGACTGGGTTTGCCATAGGCCCTTATCCGACGACACTGTCTATGTATCTATGTATGTAGGCACGACACAGGTGACATGCATCACTGTGCAGTATCACAGCACGTCTGTGTATGCGTCACTGGTGGTCCAGGCATGCACTGGGCACATAGCTGTGTAACTGGCATCGCACCACGTTGCCACGTCACTTGCCAGCCTTGTTTGTACTGTGATGGACGTGCGCAGTGTATGTGGCCAGTGGTGCACATAGCTGGTGCCGCCAGTTTGTGATGGCTATGTGCATGTTCACTGTGGGTGGGTGTATGCCATCACAGGTGCGGGACATTGGGCTATATGGCTTGCAGGTTGGGTGGTGTTCAGGGTTGTGGTCAGTCTCAGCCATTGACTGTGTTCCCATTTTCCTAGGCCTCGAGGTACTCAGGAGGTTGTCCCAGGATCTTGGGCGCCTCACCCAGGTTGGACTTCAGAACCAGAAGATTCTGCAGGCCATACAGCGCCATGGTGATGGGAAGGAGGCGCTGGGAGGGGGCGCCAGCAGGAGGACCAGCAGCCAGCTGGGACACAGCCCATTCCCTTCCACTTCTCCCATCCCTATCACCTGCCTTCCCTCTCAAGTTTTTATTCCTCCCCTTGAACACCCTGCCTTACCCGTCCCCCACTTGTACATAGTTTCACTTGGTTTTGTGATTAATCTTTTAAATATACATTTCTATTTTGATATGAATACTGTGTTGGTCTCTGATTTGCAGCTGGCTATGGGTGCTCAGTTGCAGGGGTGTACATGTCATCTGGGCTGGTATGGTCCTGGGTATGTGTGTGTGTGTGCATGTGTGTGCATGGGGAGGTATCTCCAGCATGGCAGTGCCTTTCGGTTGGTCTTGCTGTCTGCTGCCACCCACTGCTGGGTGCACAGGGTGTGTCTGGCTTGTAGGCTTCTGTGTTGCATGGGGCTGATGAGTGCTGGGGGAACTGAATGGTTTCCTGCAGTGCCAGTCACTGCACATAGGGGTGTCTTGGGGTCACAGTGCAGGGTGTGCTCGTACTACGGGGGCTGATGTGCACTGTGGTTGTCAACCCCTGTGTGGCACTCTCCGCCTGCCAGTGGTTGTGCAGGGGTGTCATGGCTCTGCTATGCTTTGTTGGCTTGTCCCCATGGGCAAGTAGATCATCTGTCCAACCCCCAGTGATGCTGTTCTTGGGGTGCGCAGGTGTGGTGTGGGTTCTGCAGTGTGTTCCTGTGCCCATGTGTGGCATGGCTGGCGGTGGGCCCCAGCCTGCCTCCCTGGATGTGCAGTTCCATTGCTCTGGGGGGGCTGTGCTTGCGCTATGGCAGCTCTGGATTGCTCAGCTGAGCTTCCCTGGTTGCTCCATAGCGCAACATTTTGGCTCAGCTTCTCCTTCCTGGTTGCGCGATGGCTCAGTATGTGCGATATTCAGACGTTGGTTGCTTGCGCAATTTGCTCTGCTCCATGTTTGAATATCGCACCTGTTGCGCATTTGCGCAACTGGTTTGTGCTTGACCCTGCTGTTGCGCTCATTTTGAGCGCAGTTTGAATATCTGGGCCTAAGTGTTCATTTTCTGCTCCTGGGCCATCATTATGCATACATTCTTTGTATTCACTGTGCTTCTGAAAGCACCTTTTTGGGAAAAAAAGTGTGTGTGTTTGGGTTACTGTTACAGTCAGCGTTTACGCTTGCATTTCCATTACTATTTGCATTAGCATTTCCTTTTACATCACCGTGTGCGTTAGCCTTTGCACTTGCATTTTCATTACTGTTTTTGTTTGCATTTCCTTTTGCGTCACCGTGTGCATTACCATTTGCGGTTGCATACATGCTTCCGTTTGTATTTCTGTTTCCTTTGGCATCATCGTTGGTGTTACCATAAGCATTTGCTTTTCCAATTGCATTACCGTGACCGTGCACATTACCATTTGTGTTTGCGTTTCCATTTGTGTTTCCTTTGGCGTCATCATTGGTGTTACCATAAGTGTTTGCGTTCTCAGCTACGTTACCATGACCGTGGGCGTTACCATTTGCATTTGTGTACACACTTGCGTTTGCATTTTCATTTGTGTTAGTGTTCCCTTTGGCGTTATCGTTGGTGTTACCGTAGCTGTTTGCATTTCCAATTGCATTACCATTACTGTTTGCGTGTTCATTACTGTTTGCATTTGCATTTCTGTTGGTCTTAGCGTTCGCATTTTTGGTAGTGTTTCCATTGTCAATTGTATTACTGTTTCCTTCTGCGTCTCCATTGCTATTACCATTTGCATTCCTGTTTGCGTTTCTCTTACCATTTGCATTTTCGTTACCATTTGCATTTGCGTTCCTGTTGCCGTGAGCATTTGCATTGCTGTTTGCATTACCATTTCTGTTTTCATTAACATTTGCATTTCTCTTACTGTTTGTGTTATCATCTATGTTTGCGTCACCATGTGTATTTCCATTTGTGCTTGCATTTGTGTTACAGTTAGCATTGCTATTTTATTTTACCTGACTGTTTCCATCACCATTTGCGTTAACATTACTGTTTGTGTTTTTGCGTTTGCGTGGTGCACTGCACTGTCTTCCATGACATGTAGCACAGTCAGTGTGTGGTTGATTGGTCTGCAGCTTGGCAGGTAGAAAGACCTTTATTCAAGGAACCTGCCATTTTTTGTATGGTGAAAAAATGTTCCGTTCCAGAGTTATGGCCATTTGAAGTTGCCCCACTTTGCAGTCTGCCATTTTAGTGCATTTGCGGCCGCGATTTCGGCCATTTTGTGTTGGAAGACTTCTTAAAGGTACAGAAACATAAAAATTGAATATCTCTGGAATGGTTTGGTGCCTTGCAGTTGTTTCATGTGTAAAACATTTACAGGTGTGGAATTATGCGGCACCGATGAATGAAAATTTGGTTCATTACACTTCAATAACTTCTGAACCATGTGTATGATTTGCCTGGTATTTGGAATGTACAAAGATTAATAATTCATCTTACAGTGTGCCAGTTTTTGGGTCTCTGGTACTTACGTTTGCTGAATTGTGTATGTTATATTGTTTGCACGTGGTTCTGTGAGACCCTTGAACAGATCTACACACAATTCTGGACACACAGTGTGCCATGGTACATGTCTTCATTTACCAATTTTCATTTCATTCGGTCATACAGTTTTTGTGCAGTACAGTGACAAAAAAATCACATGTGGGAGCACTCCCATCACCACATTCCATTCACTATTTATAGTGCACATTCTCAAAAAGAAGGGAAATTCATGGCAAAAAACTCTGTTTAATGCATCAGTTAGATTTGTTCCACAGCAACAAAAGTGAGGAAATTTGGTGTTAGGGTTGAAAACCCTAACTGCGCATTCTCCTCCACCCACCACCACCACACACACACACACACACACACACACACACACACACACACACACATACATACTGTGCAAGTAGGGGAAGGACCAAGGCAACACAACCAATCACACACAACCAGCAGCAGGTAACAGGAATAACATACAACTATCTAAAGCACAGAGCCACACACCCATGCTCCCATCAGACTGTGGCATGGGGATGTCATTGCTAACTCTGATCCCAGATATTCCACACACTGCAAAACACATATCACAATGGACAATTGGGCATGTTGGGACACAAACTGCCACTGACACATAACACAGCATACACATATGATATTTTGGGGTTCGCAAGATTCAAAAGAGGATTTTGCACATTCCCGGAAATATTTTCGAAAATCACTTTCGCAAATGCGACAGTGTCGTACTATGCATTTGACACTTTTGTGTTTATGACAGTGTTTTGTGACACTATTTTGCATGCTTTGGCAAATGTGACACTGTGGTGTCTTCTGCTTGTGACACTTTCATGTCTGAGACAGTATTTTGCAACACTACTTTATATGCTTCTGCAAATGTGACACTTTCGTGTCTTCCATTTGCAACACTTTCATGTTTGCGACAGTATTTTGCAAAAGTATGCTTCTAATGACTGCACATCTTTGCCATCATCCTGTAAGCAAACGGTTGGGTCCTTTGGGATGAAATTTTCAGAGTGGCAAGACCTGTCCCACGGATTTGCATTTTACTGCTTTTGTGCTACAATACTTAAGGATGACAAGGTTACACTGTTCCAAAATTGAGCAATTTGCCATAGACTAACATTGCAGTACCCATGATGCCTTTCACCACCCATATGTTGGTAATGAAGCAAGGTACACCATTTTCACTACTGCCAGCTTGATTCACCTTCATGTGAACTAACCTCGTAGAACAACTTTGTAAATGATGTATGATATCTGAAGTTGGATTTCTCCACTTCCTACAATAACACAGGTATGCACCTCCTGCTGGTTGTGTGTGACTGGTTGTGTTGCATTGGTCCTTCCCCTGCTTGCATGTATGTGTGTGTGTGGTGGTGGTGGGGGTGGGAGGGGATGTGCAGTTAGGGTTTTCACACACACATATATACATATCTGGCTGACTGGCTGCCTGTCTGTCTATCCATCCACAGACAGTACCTAATCTATCTATCTATCTATCTATCTATCTATCTATCTATCTATCTATCCATCATTCACATATCTGGACTGCCTTGTATGGTATGGGCTGCACACCCATTGGCTCTTGCTCTGCACCAATGGGCATGCAGCCCTACCAAGCAGTCAGTCGGTGGGTGGTGGGGTGGCAGGTGGGAGGTATGCTGCCACCCGCCCGCTGATGGGGGGAAGCGGGTGATGGGGCTTCATGGGTGGGTGGGGTGGGGCCACTAGATCACCAGGGTAGGTGGTCCCTTAGGGGTTGAACACTTTGCTGCCTGCAATCAGGCTTCACAGTCCACTGGACCACTAGGGATATGTTCTTGGGGGGGTTGAACTCTTTGCTGCCCAGGATTGGGCTGGTGGGGGAGTGGTTTTATTTTTCACTTTTGCACTCAATCTGGCCAGTCGGGGCTGTTTAAACTTAAAACTTTGCCCTGATCGTCGAAGTTGGGGGGGTGGGGGGCTGTTTAAACTTTTGCCCGCGATCAGACTGCAGGGGGCATCAGTCCCTGACAGCTGCTGCCTGGCAGGGTGCCAGGTGCAAGTCCTCAGGGGTCGGCACACCTGCATGCTAATGGCATGCAAATGGGGCCATAAATAGATGCAAATGTCCCCCCATGCCTTGCATGAATTATGGCCCCATTTGCATGTCACCTTTTGAATATGGGAAATTTGCGCATGGCGCTATGGTACTTGTGCCACCGCATCTTGAATGCTCCATTCTGACCACTTGTGGTGGCACAAGTTCCACTGCGCCATGCACAGTGGCTGTGGCTGGGGGGGTGATATTCAAAGGAGTTGCTCAATAGTGCAACTCCATTGAATATCGCCCCGGCCACACCCCTGCGCAACTATTTTGTGCAGCGCAAAGGCTTGCACCACAGAATAGTGCAGTTTGAATATCCAGCCCTAGATCTCCTTTGTCAAAAATTCTACTACTACCTCACAAGAACCCAACAACAATCTCCCAGATTTCAGAATGCTATATGTAGAATTTTGTTTTATTGAATATGCTGATAGTGCTACATTATTCCATGCCAATGAAGCATATACTTTGAGGAAGGCAGTGAACGTAAACTGTCTGGAGGACAGGAGGGTGAGGGACAATATGATCAAGACCTTCAAGTTCCTAAGAGGAATAAACAAGGTGAACAGTGAGGACATATTAAATAGGAAAAGGGAGTTAGTAGCAATGAGTCATGAATAGAATCTGATTTGCAGAATGTTTAGGAGTAATGTGAGGATTTTTTTCACAGAAATGGTAGTCTACCAGTAGAGATGGTTGGGTCAATGGCTATTAATGGGTTCAAGCATGCCAGAGAGAGGAAAAGGGGTTGGTAGTTTCATCAAGGTGAATTACTTAGGGAAAACATGAAGGTGGGGATAGTGGTGGGTACCCTTACAGGACAGCAGATCACGAGTGAGGTAAGGAAACATTTCACCAGACCAGATGGGCTGTTGGTCTTCTACTATCTCCAGTGTCTACCTTTTTATGTTTCTGTGTAAATGGAAGTCAATAACAAGTGCTAGGTATTTTTACTTCCAATCTAAACTGAAATGATAATTAAAAAAAAAACACTACTTTGCAGATGGAACATTGCAATAAATTAATTCTAATTAGCTTATATTTTTTTGGATTCTGATTTGTTTTGAGGAAGCACTACAATTTCACAATTAAACATATAAAAATAGCTTAATAACATGTTTTTTTATTACTTGATTTGGGCAAGACTGAAATGATGGCTCACCACTATTATTAGGCTACCTTTTGTTAAAAAGTAATAGTACTCTAGAGAGCAAAAGCACCAGAATGTAATGTTTATCATAATTGCCCACAAGTAAAACTATATTTACATTACTCCCCATAGATCGTCATGTTATATTTTAAGAGAATAAATCCACGCTCACTGTGACACAATTAAGGTGCTGGGAAAGAGACAATCTCAGTTAAAGAAATAACTGTAAAGATAATACATATGTTTTACAAATCTCGTCAACTCTTTGTGATGCTGTAAGTACTTTAGGCTATTGTTCTTTTACTGCATACATTATCTTGGAGATTATTTTTATTTCTCAACAGGAATGAGATAAATTCTTTCTGTATAGTGTTAATGCCTTTAGAATATGGATTGAGAAACAAAATTAGACATGTGGCGAACTTTTAATTCGCCAGCAAAGTTGCCACAAAGTGATAAAAATTCTCATTCGTGGAGCTTCACAAAGTTTTCCCAGACCTAAGCAACTTTGACTTTGCATTAATTACAAAGTTTTCACTGTGACATGCAAAGTTTTTGTGTGAAGTGTGGAATTCTACCTGCAAAATTCCATACTTTGTGGGCAACATTTCATTTTGCTGCAAAATGTCATACCTTGCAGATCAAGCCATGCTCAATGAATTGTGTGAAATTTGCAAACAGAATTTTGCTAACTTAACCAATCTCTAAACATAATATGTTGGTTATATGGTTACAGACTGAAATGTCCAGGAGTAGACAACAAAATGATTATCTGAAATGCAGATTGTTTTTCTCTAATAGTTACAGGCACCTTACAATGTTACAACTTTTGGCTATATTTCTTCTGATGAACTGTGACTCTGCTCTCCTGAACAAACAGGCAGGATGTAGATTACAAAGCAGAAAGGTCCAGGCCTTCATCAGGAAAGGTGACATAATTGTTGGAGGAATTTTCCCAGTTCATAATAAAAATGTGTACATTGAAACATCCTTCATAGAACCACCAGGGTCAGCAGAATGTGAAAGGTAAGGAGTGTAACATTTTTAATACAAAATTAAGATAAAATGAATTATGACAACATAAATTATGAAGCCTTCTTTAATCTCAGATCTGTCCAAACCAGCAGTCTTTATTACACTGAATATGTTGTATTGATGCCTTTTTCTAAACCTGCAATCTTCATTACATTGAAAACATTGTAGCTATGCCTGCTTATTCCATTTACAATTAGCCAGTTCATCTGTCTTGAAAGTTACCCATTTCTTCTATTTTGAGTGTCTTAGCATGTGCAGATTTTAAATAATTAAAGGAGAGTTCTTTTAAATATGGCTGCCCTTGTGTTTTCATTAAGATTCCCAGCTGTATTTACTCCATTTTTCTTGTGTGTCAGATGATCTAGCATGTCTGAGAAATTGCCCCCTGACCTTGTGAAACAATGAAGACTTCTACAGCTAATTTTGTAATTAATGATTCACATCATTAAAGACTGCAGTCACGTAAAATTTTTATATATCTCTTCTGTTGAGGTATCTGTTGAATATAGATGCTAGAATCCTAATTTAGATGTAATAGGATGGTGGTAACACATGTTTCTGATAATCAACTGCTCTGAATCAAAATATTTATTCAGTGCGGGTATGGCAATACAATGGGAACTTTTAAAATCTTACAATCCCATCTCTTACTTCAGGAAAGAACGAAAACAAAAACAAAAATGAGTACAGTTATAGTTTTGCCAGAAAAAAACATTATTGCTGAAAAACTACAGAGTGATCAACAAGTATTGCTGTCTATAGCTCTAACAATGTGAACATCCTATGAAATGCAACATCATGTATATGGATCTGTAAACAAAACTGAACATTAGGGAAGAACACTGGAGGATGAAATGGAGTATAAACATAGAAACATAAAATTTGTAGGCAGAAAAGGACTATTTGGCCCATCCAGTGTGCCCAAATGTCCCCTGCCTGGTCCATCTCTGCAGACCCTAACTTGTCTCCAATGACCCTCCCTCTGCCTGTTTACTAATATCCCCTTATGTCTAGCTCACACATGCTTTAAACCCCCTACTATTGCTCTCTCCTGCACTGCTGCTGGCAGTCTGTTCCAGGTGTCTACCACTCTTTCAGTAAAATAATACTTTCTCACATCTCTTTTAAATTCACACCCCAGCATCATTGCATGTCCCTGGTTGTAGTGCTATTTCTCATTTAAAAGAGACTTCCCTCCTGCAACCTGTTGACCTCATGAGGTACTTGTAAGCCTCTAGCATGTCCTGTCCTCCTATCTTTTGTCCCAGGGTGTACATGTGGAGATCCCTTAGTATGTCTTCATAGAGCTTTGGGTTCAACCCCTGCACCATTTAAATTGTCCTAGTCTGGATTGCCTCCACCCTATCTATGTCCTTTCTGAAGTATGACCTCCAGCTCGGGACACAGTACTCTAGGTGGGGTCTCACTAGTGAGCTACACAGTGGCAACATCACCTCCCTCCTCCTGCTGGAGACATTGCTGGAGTGTATCTGCTGACATGCAGACTAAAGCACAAGATACATGTATTTATTTAATATGAATAGTGGCTTTAAGGTCATGTAAAGAACTGGTGAGGAAGTTATAAAATGCAGTTAATTGGAATTGAAACTTTTGTGAACATCCTTAACTGAGCTAGGTGAATTATCACATTGTACTAGAAAGTAAAAGATAAAAACTATAACAGTCTTCTGCATGAACTGTATTTGGCACAACTGACCTCTACCTCTACCACAACTCAATTTTAACACCAGAAACCTTACTTATTTGGCAGGATTCTGGTTAGTAATGCAGAGCATGCCATAGAATTATCAGGGACCACTTTACTCACAGAGAGTGAGGTCACAAGTGGAGTCCCACATGGAATGGTCCTGGATCCAGTGCTTTTCTACATGTTTATCAGGGATATAAGAGAAGGAATCCTGGGAAAGACATGTCTTTTTACAGACAGCACTAAGCTCTGTGGCAGGGTAGACAAAGAGGAGGTGGTTAGCGAGGTGTAGGGGGACTTTCAAAGGCTAGAGAGGTGGTCAAAGGTCTGGCAGTCGAAAGTCAGTGCCAAAAAGTGCAAGGTGATGCACATAGGGAACAAGAACCCATGGGAAGAGTACTGAATGGTGGAGGATAAAGCTGACCAGAACCTCCAAGGAAAGAGACCTGGCGTCTTCACCAGTAATTCTCTAAAACAATCAACCCTGTATAGTAAGGCATTCAGTAAGGCAAAAAGGATGCTGGAGTGTGTAGGAAGGGGTATTTATTGACAGCAGAAGGAAGGCGATATTACTACTGTACCTCTCTATAGATCACTGGTGAGGCCCCGCTTGGAGTATTGTGTTAAGCTCTGGAGTCCTTACTTAAGAAAGATAAGGACAGGCTGGAGACTGTGCAATGTAGGGTGACAGAAATAATTCAGGGCCAGCAGGGCAGATCTTATGAGGATCTGCTCATGGCACTGAACATGATACTTGCTGAAGGGCAGATGAGAGAGGAGAGATATGATACAGCTTTTCAATTTACTGAAAGGAATGAACAAGGTAAACTGTGAGGAACTATTTAGCATAAATAGTGGATCAAGAGCACAGGGCATGAGTGTAAACTGATGGGGGATTCAAGGGAGATGTGAGAAAGTTTTATATTACAGAACAGGTGGCAGAGCCATAGAATAATCTGTCAGGTAATGTTTTGGGTCTTAGAACTATTAATGGTTTCAAACATGACTGGGACATAGTGAAGGGCTTAGCGGTTGCTCAGGGTAGTACTGGTAGAGGGACAGCATGGGGTTGGATGTGTGTTAGAGGTCCCAGGTTTGTTAGAGTTTATGGACCAACTGGAAGGACCAATGGTCACTTTCTGTCTTCATTGTCTATGTTTCTATCTTTACAGTATAATGCATATTTGTTTGTATATAATGTAAGTGTAGATGTTTGTGGGATGGGGAGGGTTACCTGCTACCCCTATTATGACAACTGGCCATTTGTATACAAGATTTATTCAAAAGAATTGTCTTAATGATTCAAGTTATGTAGACTGATCTTATATTGAATTTATCCCTGTTGTAAACTATTCTCTAGATTTCTTTACCCATCAATCAATCAAGTTTTATTTAACCAGGAAAGCACCTTTGAGACAACTCATTTGCAATGTTGTCCTGGAAGAACACAATTACAATAATACCAACAATTAAGCCACAATTACAGGCAAGAGGATCACAACACATGAAGCACAGTACATGATACAAATGGAGCATCTAACACAGGATTCTAGAACACTGGAAAATGAAACAGGAACATGAGTAAATAACACTGAATTATATGGAAGTGCATTGGTTGTCAGTAGGAATTATATGAAAAACAGGCAGTAACAGTAGATAAAGATGGGGGAGGGGACAAGGAAAGATTGGGGGGAAAAGGAAAGGTAAGGAAAAAAGAGATAAGAGGAGAGAAGGAAGAGAGCAATTAATTGGGTACAGGTCTCAGTGAGGGTGGCAGCTACAAGGAAGCAGGCCTGCCAACCTAGATAGGAGTGCTAAAGGACTGGCCCAGATGAGTTCATTGTGTAAATGGGTAGGTAGTGGTCAGTTGCCAGTAGATACTGTACACCCATCTTGTATAGATGCTAAGTGTTATGGAGACAAGACAGAAAGATTATCCTAAGGTTGCTAATGCAATTAGGAGTAACAACTGCAATTGTCATTCAGTGAACGCCTAAGCAGAGACTTGAAAGTGAGCAACCTGACAGTCTGTGTAAGTTTAAATGTCCTTTATAGAGTGTTCAATAGAGTAAGTATAGCGTGGTTTAAGGAGGAGGAGTCAACACAGGATCTTCTTCTAGGAATGTAAAGCATGATGTAAGAATATTTCTGAGTGCATACGTACGGGGGGACATTTGAAAATGGCAGAGATGTAAGGCGGGGAGTTTCTTGGTGATGGCGCTATTTACCTAGAGTGCAGCATTTTGGCATCTCCTAGTGCTGAGGGAAGACTATATTAGCTGTGAATAAAGAGATCAGTGGTGGGTGTTAAAAGGTGCATCAGTGATAAATCTTAATGCTCTGTCCAGTTTGGATAATGCTGTTTTGGTGCTATGGCTGTATAGGAAGTCGGCATAGTCAATTAAGGGGAGAAACATCATCCGAAACAATCTTATTTTAGCTGCAGTAGTAAGCAAATGCTAAATGAGGTAGAAGATACCAAATTTTTGTTGGAATTATTTTGCTAATTCTTCAATATGTCTAGCAAAGGAAAGGCTACAGTCAAGCCAGACACCTAGGTATTTGAAATTGTCAACAATATCAAGAGGTTCCCCAAGTAAGGTAATGATTTAGGGTTTGGTATAAGAGGGGTTGACGGTTACTGCTTTAGATTGAGGAGAGAGGAGAATATATATTTTTTTGGGGGGGGCGCTAAGCAATAATTTCAATCGGAGCAAGTTTTGTTGTAAATTGTCAGATTCCCACTGAAGTTCAAGGCAAGTAAGATCTATGGAGTACAGATGCTGCAAAATGTTATTTCGCCAGTGAAATCAGCAATTTTGCAGTGCGAAATATTTCATGAAATTGTGGCAAAATTTTGCCAGCAATTTCGCCCCTCAATTATCATCTTTAATTTTTAATTCTTTAGATCTCCCTGGTGTCTAGTGCCCCCCCCACAGGCTCATCACTGCCAGAATTCAAGAACTGCCCTCCCCTGAGTTATTTCCCCAGCCACCATAACACCCACAGTCTTTTAAAAAAAAACCTTCCCCTCTCCCTGGTGTCTAGTGGACCCCCACTCCCACCCTGTTGCCACTGTTAAACAGCGCCCACCCCTCTCCCCCTCCCAGTATCCCAGTTGGGCCACCAGCACAGCTCTTCACTCACCTCCATGGTTGGTGGTCTGACTTAGTGCTTCAATGAATGAATGTGTGCTTGTACAAGCATGCACTCATTCATTGAAGGGCTCAGTCGGATCACCGGCCATAGAGATGAGTGGAGGATTGTGCTGGTGGCCCGATCGGGGTACTGGGGGGAGTGGGCTGGGTGCTGTTTAACAGTGGTGACAGAGTGGGGGATCCACTAGACATCAGGGAGAGGGGAAAGTCCAGAGCTGTTTGGAAGCTTTACACAAGCAATGGCCCTATGGTCACTGATGTCATTGTGAAACACCCCAGTGTGGGCAATCTTATGGGGTTTGTTAGCAAGTATCGGATCTAAGAGAGAGCTATGAGCAGGCTTTTTGGTACTGATGCAGGTGGCCTCATAGATAAGTTAAGTAAGACCGTAGGAGTCACATAAGACTTTTAATGGTTTAGAACACTGAGAATTCAAGTCTAAATTAAAGTCCCCCATAAAAATGCATTCTGATTCAAAGGCTTCTAATATTCTGCATAGATGAGGAAGTATCTTGAATCCCAAGTGAGGGGGAGGTCTACAGCAGATGGTTACATAGACAGTGGCATCTTCTACTTAAATTTGTAACAAATATGCACCCTTTGTTACACATGCCAGACTTCTGTGGTATTTGCTTTAATTCTGCACACTTTATTCTAACATTTTGTAACATATTCTAAAATTCTGCAACATTCTTTTTTAATATTAATGTTACACTTTTTTTACATTACCTATTTTGTTTTCAAGATAGGTATTTTTAATTTAAAAAATGTAAAATTATATTGTTCTATCTCTGAACAATATTACAGTTTCCAAATCTTCTCACTATATTGGGTTTCTACTATTTTCCCTTTATCTATTGGATTTTCCTGTTGCTGTTCCACTATTATAGTCCCTAAATGATTATTTTAAATGAATGCTGCAATATTTAGCACCCCTGAAAAGAATATACTGTATATTTGCTGCACTTTTTCTGCATTGTGGTGAAAAACAGAAGACAGGCACATATGCTTTGTTAGGATTAAAGAAAACATAACCAACTGGTAACAGGCAGAATGTTTGCTATTTTAATATGGAGAGACATGAGCATATGAACATAGAAAAGATGCCAGCAGAAGAAGTCCCAGAGAGCTATCTGGTCTGCTCATGTTGCAGAGTTCTTAGTGGTAACTAATGGCTCTACCCCCTCCTCAACTGCTATCTAGGGATCTGCGAAATTAGAAAATTTCACCCAGCAAACTATTTCCCATAACTAGCACATTCCGTGAAATATTTTGCTGGGTTAAATGAGAAATTTCACCCACAGTTGGACATGAAATTTTGCCCCAAAGCCGGTGAAATTTCACTCTCGGGCAAAATTTTGCACCCAGAGATGAAATTTCTCCACCTGAAGGAGTAATTTCACCTCCTGGTCCCACGGCAAAATGTTGTGGCCACTGCCCACTGGTCAAAATTCTCCCTGGTGTCCAGTGGTCCCCCCCAACTGTCACTGGCCATAATAATATTAAATAAGAACTCTCCCCTGAAAGTTACCCTGCACCCCACAATGTATCTTAAAAAAAATACCTTCCACTCCCTGGTATCTAGAGGTCCCCCCCAGCCATTACTGGCCATTATAATATTAAATAAGTACCCTCCCAAGTTACCCTACCACCTCTGTCTGTTTAAAAAATCACCATCCACTCCCTTGTGTCTAGTGGACCCCACAACCCCCACCCCCCACCCCCATCAATAGATATCAGCACCCACCCAGTACCCCCGTAACCCAATTGGGCCACTGGCACACCCTCCATTCATTTTCATGGTGGCAGGCCTGACTGAGCACACTGAGCACTTGAATGAATGAGAAGAATGAGAGCCGCGTATCGCTCATTCATCCTCATTCATTCAAGTGTTCAGTGGCACCTGTCGCTCTGCCAGCTGTGGAGGTGAGTGGGAGGATGTCTCTAGTGGCCCAATTGGGTTACTGGGAGGGGAGCTGGGCGACATCTATTGATGGGGTGGGTGGGTGGGGGTCATCTAGACACCAGGGAGTGGAGGGTGATTTTTTAAAACAGATGGAGGTGCAGATAACTTGGGGTGTTATTTAATATTATAATGGCCAGTGATGACCGGGGGGCCTAGACACCAGGGAGTGGAGTATATTTTTT
The DNA here is from genome assembly GCA_016271365.2 of Neoceratodus forsteri. NCBI lineage: Eukaryota > Metazoa > Chordata > Ceratodontiformes > Ceratodontidae > Neoceratodus > Neoceratodus forsteri. The sequence goes on from CM028137.1 coordinate 52,345,280, forward strand.
AAATAAAACAAGTTGGGGTGCAGAGTAACTTGGGTGTGGGGGGCTGGGGGATTCAGTTGGACTTGTGGAGGCCAGTCACGGCCTGGGTGAAATTGCAGGTGAGGTGTGAAATTTTGCTGCAATTTCACATAACATTTCACCCTGCAAAATTGCCGATTTTGTGGCAATTCACCTAGTGAAATTTCATTTGGCTGCATCTCTACTGCTATCTCCCCTTTTTTTCCTGGTGTAAATCAGAACAAAAAAAAAGGCTAATCAGAAAAATGACAACTATAATTGTATTCTAAATGATGGTGAGTGGAAGGATATGTGGATTCAAGCCAGTAAAGCTACAACCTCAGTTAAAGCCACAACCTCCACTAACAGGTGAGAATTCAAGTGGCAGATGATACTTATATATATATAACAGAACACCAATTTCCAAACACTGTGGGACTCACCATTCCAACATGTGCTGGAGATTGCATGGTTGAGTGGACATGCATGAACATATATTCTAGGTGGGAGGGGTCCAATTCTATCCAGCTATTGGAAATAAGTGGGAGATGCTATACTTTGAAAATGTTAGACACTACACCACTGAGATCATGTAAGTACTTAGGGCTGGAAGTAATTCCTAGGGAAATAGCTAGGAAAAATAGAAACAGTATCTCTGTAATATCGCAATAGAAGCAGCCTTCAAGTCTATCACCCCAAAATGACTCACAGTCACCCTTCCAATGATTGAGGGGTTGTGAAAAATATGTAAGGGCACCCAGGGTAATGAGTCCCTCACAGCCCTTCTCAGTCTTCAATAAGGTAAGTACAATGAGAGGTGGCTTCCCTTTATGGAACATATGGACAAAGTGGAAGGGGTAACAATCCTAGATGTTATGGCAGAGAATGCATAGGATTTCCTTGGGAGATTAAGTGAATTTATGGTTGGGATGCAATAACTACTTTCCAGCTATGCCGTTAATGGTACAAATTAACTCTAGTGGTCCTGTTCCAATATATTTTTTTTATTTTTGGATTAAGCAATATACCATGGCAGAGTGTGGTCTATGCTAGGATTTATCATGCCTGGTGCGTTGTCGGCCTTTTGACCAAACCACACCAGGTGTGGTAAATTCTAGTATCATCGACACCCTGGAGTGGTGTATTGCAATTATACAATGGTCTCTTTTATTTTCATAAGAAAAAAAATAAAAAGAAAGGTTTTTTTTTGTTTGTTTTGAATGATTTTCATGGCATTTATTGCTCCACTAGATAAAATAGTTCCCTGTTGTTAGGCAGGTGGAGCAGAGGTTGCAGGGTGCATTGATAGATGAAGCTGTGGTGTGAGGGTTTCCAGCATTATTTTTTCACTTTTATCAGGTTTTTAGTTTTAGTTTTATACCCCCCCCCACTGCTCAGGACAGGTAAGTGCCATGATGTTAAATAAGAAATATCAAGCTGTGCTGAGAATGGATGTCTCATGCACTAGATAAGAGAGTGTGCACTGGAGTGAGTCTCTCATCTGAGTGTTGACAGGAAGAGAGTCAGTGAGGGAGAGATCTAGCGAGGGGCCAATGGTGGAAACCAATGCAGCACTGAAGCACTTACATGCTGCTTTAGTCATTGGGTAAGTCCCAGGCTGAGCCAGCTTAGCCACATCTGCTCACTTACAACAGCGTCTCCAGGACTGAAGTAGAGGGCCAAGTTGGGGATCAAGCACAGGTACAGCTGCACCACTGGCACACAAAACTCTGTTACAGGGCATGTACTACAGTAAATAGTGAGCTGAGTGTTTTGGAGCAGTGTGCAGAGATAAGCAAGAAATTTCTCACACCTACTGTTGAGTATCTAGAGGCCAGAGGGGCACAGGACCCAAGGAAGCATGGATTCATAGCAGGAAAGTCATGCCAGACAAATCTGATAGATTTCTTTGACTGGGTGACCAAAGCAGTAGATCAGGAAGGGGCTGTGGACATGGTCTACCAAGACTTTAGCAAGGCATTTGACACAGTCCCACACAAAAGATTAATATACAAGTTAACCAGCCTGGGAGTGGGCCCCAAGCTGACAGCCTGGGTAAAGAATTGGCTGGAGAATAGGACACAGAGAGTAATAGTAAATGGAGTCCACTCTGAAGAAATGGGGGTTACTAGTGCGGTACCGCAGGGTTCAGTATTAGGACCGGTCCTCTTCAATGTCTTTATAAGCGACATTGCAGAGGGACTGGAAGGAAAAGTATGTCTCTTTGCAGATGACACAAAGATCTGCAACAGAGTTGATGCACAAGGTGGGATTGGAAAGGATGAATGGACTTGGCAAGGTTAGAGGAATGGTCAAATGTATGGCAGCTTAGATTCAATGCTAAGAAGTGCAAGGTAATGCACCTGGGAAACAAAACCAGGGAAGAGTACACAATGTGGGGTGAGATACTAACAACAACAAAAATGGAAAGGACCTGGGGTAGTCATATCAGATGACCTAAAGGTGGGCAAGCAATGTGAGAGGGCAGCAAGGAGGGTGGGGGATACTGGGATGCATAGGAGAGGCATCACCAGTAGAAAACAGGAAGTTTTATCCCTCTGTACAGACAGTTGGTGAGACCCCATCTGGGTACTTACATTGCAATTCTGGAGACCCAATCTCCACAAGACATAGACAGGATGGAGGCTGTCCAGAGGAGGGCAACTAAAATGGCGCAGGGTCTGCACCAGAAGACATATGAAGAGAGACTTAAGGAGCTGAATATGTATAGCCTCGAGGAAAGGAGGGAGAAGTGGGACATGATAGAAACTTTCAAGTACCTCAAGGGAATTAACAAAGTCCAAGAGGGTAGCATCTTTCAAAAAAAGAGGTGTGCAAGAACAAGGGGGCACAATTTGAAGATAGAGGAGGGCGGCTCAGAGGTAATTTAAGGAAGTATTTTTTCACAGAGAGGGTTGTGGATGCATGGAACAGCCTTCCGGAGGAGGTTGTGGAGTCAAAAACAGTGGTGGAATTCAAGCATGCATGGGACAGTTATAAGGCAATTCTAGGGGGTGGGGGTAGGAAGAAGTAGGCTGCTGGTTAACTAGGATCTACAGCTTATCCATTAGGTAGGGAAATGGGCAGACTGGGTGGGCCAAGCGGTTCTTATCTGCCGTCAAAATCTATGTTTCTACTAGTTTTTAGAGTTTCCCTGTTTTGTCTGTGCTTGTTTAGTTTTGAGGGTGGATACTGCATGCTTATGACAAACTCCTGTGAGGCAACTGGTGCTAGTTTTACTCAGTATGTCTGTATGTATACAATTTTGTGATTGTGAGAATAGCAGCTGGAATTTAGGGTTTGTGTCTGTTTACAGTTTTTTTGAGAACGGTTAGCATTGTGAACAGTGACGTTCTGTGGGTGAGCATCTCACTGTCTGTCACCGTGTTTGTGAGGCTAGCAGTACTGGGTTTGGCATAGTCAGAGGGATTTTAGAGGGAGTTGTTGATGCAGTTGACTACTGGCTGGCACCTTTTTCCATTGGGTCATACTAGGATTTACAATGGCTAGAAGGTGCCAGCCAGCCAATCAGAAGGCTATATTTCTTAAGTCATTGTGTAATGAATGATTTAGCACATCTCAGTCTGTAAAATGATATGTAAAGAACTGTACCCAATTCTTGTGATTCTGCTATTTTATCATAGTTTTTATTTATAGTTCATTCTTCAGATGTATTCCTGTTTGTATATGTGTATGGTGATAGATATAGTTTGTTATATTTTGTGTCACTGGAGCTCAATAAAATATGAAAAAAGGACTTGGCAATTATACAGACACAGTAATTTAGAAACAATGTGGGAAGGAAAGGCAGAAGTGCAAAATCAAACTTATAACAAACTTAAAAGTTAACTTAAAAGTTAAGCAACTTTAAAACAGCCAAAGGCATGCTGGCAGTCTATAAACAATGTTTGGGGCAGAACTAACACAGTCTATTATCATAACATTGTGTGCTGAGATGCTGTGAACAAACTGTGATTTTTCCAAAACTTTAAAAATTTGGAAACATTAAACTAAACATAAATATACCAGTTATTCAGATATGCACATTGCTAGTTCCTTATTACTTAATTGCTGTTTATTATTACTTAATGCAGATTTTCATTCTGGGAATTGGGGGAATAAGCCTGATACTTACTGTACATATGATTGATGCATTGGGATAATTTTTTGGACCACAGAATTATATTGGTGTCATGGTTATAGTATGTTTTTAATCCTTTTATTGATTCCTCTTTGTCCAACCCCTGGCTGCATGAGTTAGAAAATTATTATATTATTGAAGCTTGCTACAAATGCCCCCCCCCCATGATCTAGGGGAGGTGTCATACACATATTCTTTTTAAGTAACTAACAGATGTACTAATGTTATCTTTCTATGTATTTTAAGTTTTTTAAGTTTTGCTTGTAAAAAAAAATTAAAAAAAAAGGAACACATTTAGAACAAAGCACTCATTGAGATCCATAATTATCTAACTAGGTTAAACAATTTAAAACAATCAGTTAGCAGTTGATTGGAAACAAAACTCATGTAATTAACAATGTTGTCTCTTACCCATTGCAATTTTTAACCTTTGCTTAGAACTGTAGCTGTATGTGACATCTGGAATAAGGCACTGGCTTCTCTCCTTAAAAAATGCAATTGGCACTGACTTCATAAATGAGCAGTCATCATCTGTATCGTAGGTAGCACTATACTACTCAGTATTATCGGAGAATAGATCTTAGCCAATTAGAGGAAGTTATCAATAAAAAATGATTTATTGACCTGTTTGCATTAAGAAAAGGCCACAGTTCAAGACTGGCACTGGCAATATTTATAGATGATGTTTAGAAAATGGGGAAAATCCATTCTTTAATTTCATTGACTGAGACACTTGTTTAGGTGGGCATCTATCAGACAACAATACCCACCTAAAACGTATGTCAGTGCAGAATGACCCATCACCCAAAACTAGCCCTCAGTCACATACCTGGCATAGGTCATCTGGAACACTCGAGAAAGGAACCAAGCAGCATGCCGCAGGAGATTCAAGATGTCCAGTTGCACTCTCAAACGGACTGTAGCTAAAAGGGAAAATGCCTCACACACAGGCATGCACACACAAGCCTCATGCCACAAAGAATTACAGCAAATTAAACAAAAGGTGCCGACACATTTAAAAATGAAAATGAAGCTGTCACTGCCATCACCTTCACAGAATCATGGTGGACAGTGCAGGTTTGAACAGCACAGTGTGCGCCTCCACAAACTATAACTAACAGAACTGTTCCTTTCCTGGGCTGTTACATACAAACCTACGTATACCAAACTCCTCACAGAAAACACAGAAAAAACATGGGGAAAGCCATATATCTCAACTGCCTGCTGAATAATAATGTAAAGCACCACTGCGGGACTTCTGCACAGTGCACAGCTTACTGAAATCAGTGAGTGGGTGCTCCAATCAAGGCTGCAGTACAGGTATACATCTCACAGAGGGCTCTTTGTAGAAAAAGGGGCATGTTTTCCTCCAACAGCTCTGATTCATCACAATTGCAGTAGTTTGTTTGTTATTTTGCCATGGATTTATTTTTTCATTTTTTTATTTTATTTAGACTGATGTATATCAGGAGCACCTCTTTTAGGTGAAGCACCAATTATTAAAAGGGTATTTGGAGACTGAAGCAGCAGCAGTGTCAATAGTCTACAGTTACATGGTTACAGAGAATAAGCATTTCCAGCATTGGTTAACTTATATTTACAAACAGTGGAATCATACAACAACCCTATACACATATGTTAAAGGTTCCTGACAGATGGAATGTATCTGTTTGTGTGTGTGGGGGGAGGGGAGTGGTGGGGAACAGGAAAGTAAGGAAATGTTATACGATCAGTCTCATGGGATTTGCAAATGGTCAAACATGGCCATTTTCAAGGATCTTATATATATTTTTTATTATACCAGGCAGTGAATTCCTTGTTGTTGAGATTGCTATGGTGATGCCTTTTTGACAAAGGATTTGTATATTACTGGTGTGTGCAAAAGATCTCTAGTCTAGTTCAGTCTGGGAAGGAAGTTGGCAGTTCTATTGGATGTTTGATGAGACCCATACTTAGGCTGGACAGAGGTCATGCATGCTTTGATACTGCAGATGTCCATTTGAGCTGCCTTTTTGTTTCAGGAGAAAGGCGTCCAAGGCTGTTGTTTGTTTATTTATTTATTTATTTTTTATTTTATTTATTAAGTCTAGGATTACAAATACCTTTGAGCCAAGGCTCTTTTACAAAGGTTGCACGTCAGAGAAATACAAATTATGAGGAATATCAAGACAGACATTACAACAATGTGGACATTGCAAACAGATTACAGATTAATACAATTCAAGGGTAGCATTGTAAGCAAGGCAGCCAGCGGCATTTGTCAGAGAAAACAGACAAGAGATAGGAAGTGCCAGAGTCATAGGGAGAGGGAAGAGGAGAGGGGGTGAAGGAATGTAGGTAGTATGGGGAGAGGGTGAAAAGTGCAGCATTGGGTATACCAAGATGTGAGGGTAGAATCCAATGGGGGGGGGGAGGGGACCACTAGAGCAGTCAGGGAAGTGGAGAAACAAGGTTAAGTTGGGAAGTCACAGGAGCTGTTGGTAGTGAAATAATCCCGGAACCTAGTTTTAAACATACCAATTGTTGGAGCAGAGAAGATGGTGGGGCTGAGGCCATTGAACCAGAGTGGCACTTGATAAGCAAAAGAAGGTTGTCCCTGTGAAGTGTGACAGTGGGAGACTTTCAGTAGCTGTAGCATGGATCTCTGAAGGCATTGTTTGTTGGTTCGGTGTTGTAACAGAGTTGAGACCTCAAAAGGTGCAAGGCTAAGGTAGATTTTTTTCACCATGGAGCAGATGAGAAACTTTATGTGGTTTGATAGTTGGAGCCAGCCGGTCTGGGTGTACAGGTCACATGTGTGGGTGAGACGGTGAGCACCAGTGATGAGCCAACATGCCTTATTTAAGGCAGTTGAGGGGTGTCTAAGGGTTGTGGTTGTGGCCGAGCCATAAATGATGAGACCATAGTCTATGACAGAGATCACAGAGCTCGGGACTGCAACCTTCAAAGCTTCTGGCATGAGGTGTGGTCTGTGTTTGTAGAGGAGACCAAGCCATGTATTAGCAGCTCTAGCTACATTATCTACTTGAGGTCCACTAGAGAGATTAGGGTCAAGCTGTATCCCTAAGTATTTGAAGGACCCCACCTGATCTAGAATGTTGCCCTGGGTGGTGGAGATAGCCAAGTGGTGCAGCTTGTGTGGGTTATGAGAGCTGCAGAAGAGCATATATTTGGTTTTCTTGTCATTGAGGACCAGTTTATGATTAAGAAACCATGTCTCTACAGAACTGAAACCAAGTTGAAGGTTGTGTTGAACAGTTGCAGGATCTTTGTGAGAGGAGAATACAACAGCATCTTTGGCATATAGTATGATCTGCTCAGAGCAGTGGTAAGGGAGGGAGTTTAAGAAAAGGCTAAAAAGGATGGGGCCCAGTATGGATCCCTGTGGGACACCCGAGCGAACAGGCAGGGTGTCAGAAAGAGCATCAGCAATTATTACTCTCTGTGACTGGTTTTCTAAGCAGCTTTTAAACCAGAAAGAAGAGTCAGGTGATAGCCCAGCATTCAGTAGTTGGTCAATTAGTAGACCATGGTATACTGTATCGAAGGTCTTGGCGAGGTCAGTGAAAACGACCCCTGTGAGAAGGCAGTTGTCAAGGGATTTGTGCAAAGCTCCAGTGAACTCAAGAAGGGCTGTGGTGGTGCTGTGACCTTTCTGGAAACTGTGTTGTAGACAAGGTATATTGTATTTATCCAAATGGCTGGTAAGTTGATCAGCCACGATGTGCTCGAGTGTCTTAGAGAGTGGGGGCAGTATGGAGATAGGGCGATAATTTGAGTGATTCGTCTTATCCCCACTTTTATGGACAGGTGTCACAGTGGCTGTTTTCCATAAGTATGGGAATTTTACACAGCTGAGAGAGAGGTTTAGGATTTTTGTTAATGGATGAATTACCTCATCGAGGGTAAGCAACAGAAGCTTAAGGTCCAGGGTGTCGCTACTAGATCTAGGTTTAGAGATAAGTGCAGTAATATAGTGACAAGCTTCATTCAACCTTACCTCCCTGAAGTAGAAGAGGGGATGGTTAGACTGTGGGGCTGAGGTATCTGGGGAGTAGGCCCTGTTTTTGAAAAAGTCATGGGGTAGGACAGCACTAAGATCTGAAAAAGCCATGTTAAAGATGTTTGCGATCACCTTGGGGTCAAGGGTTGAGGATCCATCAACCATTAACATGGCTGGAGAGGTTTTTGGCTGCTTCCCCATGACATCCTTGATATTGTCCCAGAAAGCACGACCATTTTCCCATGTATTGGTGAAAGCATCTTTGTAATAGGTGGATTTCGTGAGCTGGATAGCTTTTGTGCAGGCATTTCGTGCTTGTTTGTAATTTTGGATGTCCAGTTGATTGCCAGTGGCCCTGGCAACTGCCCAGAGGTGGTCCCTTAGTTTCAGCTGTGAGAGAAGAGCTGCGGTGAGCCATGAGTTAGAGAAAGATGTAATTTTATGCCTTTTAGCTGGGGCAAAGAGGTTGCAGGCTTTGTTGAAAATTGAGATGAAGTGATCAAGAGCCAAGTTAACATCTGTTGCTTCGTAGATGGGTAGCCAGTCTTGTAGAAGCAGGTATTGTTTGAGATGTGGAAGTTTTCCATGAGGAAGGAGTCTGCTAGTGATAATTTTGGGAGGTGGCTTGAGGAATTTGTTAGACCATGCACATATGATTGGGAGTGGTCACTGAGAGAGTCTGGGAGAATGGTCGTATGAGAAATCCTTGTGGGGTGAGTGGTGAGGACCCAATCCAGGATGGTACTGGTGCCAGTCTTGTAGTTAATCCTAGTAGGGGAGTTTACAATTTTCGTGAGGTTAGCAGCTGAGATGGAGTCTTTATAGGCACTGGTGCTCAATGCTAACCAGTTTATGTTGAAATCCCCTAGTAGAATAAGTTCAGCTTCAGGAAGATGGGAGTTGATAAAGTTCAGGACATTGTTGAAGCCATGTTTAGGGTCCCTGGGTGGGATGTATATGGAGACAATAGTTAGGGCTTTATGGTTGGGACCTAGGATGATTTTTATTGGCAGAATCTGGGCTGAGGCAGAAAGTGATGGAGTTGCTACAGGGTGCCACTGCAGGGAGTCTTTGATATAGATTGCGCAACCACTGCCTTTTTTGGATATTCGGTCCAGTCTGTGCACATTGTAGCCCTGTACTGTTACACGAGTCAAAGGTGTATTCTTTTATAACAGCCTAATGCAAGTGTACATATGCTGTTGAAATAAATGAAAATGTTGGCCACTGGCTTTATCAAAATTGTAAATGTATTTCCTGTATTCCAGGGATAGTAAGAGTGGTTGCATTATGAGCAATTTTCTGGTGTGAAGGTTAAAGGAGAATTACAAGCTTTACTTTTAAATGTTTACTGCATAAGGGATGTGTATGGGAAGCTTCTGCCCAGTAGAGCAGTTTAATAAAACATAGAAAATTGAAAATGGAGCCCCTGAAATATAAGGTTGCAGTCAGCATGGAGAGAGAGATATTTCAAGTGATTGACACTGGCTGTTCAAGAGCACAATGAACATGCGCGGTAAACACCTGAGAATGTGATACAGTTGTGCCTGTCTCAAAGCAGCATTCTATGAACCAGGATTTTCATTCTAAAATACTGTACATCATTCCATATGCTATGTTTGTCAAGCCTAGCCTCAGCTTCCACATTGATAAACATTATCCCTAAGTTTTGAATGACTATTTAGCCAACATTGTCATCAGTTTCCTACTAGGCAATGTAATGACCAGCAGTCATGTAAAAAAGTCATAAGTATATCCACAACTGATGCTGCGGGACCTAAGCCAAAGAGAAAGACTCAAGGTTTATGAACCTTGTGCATATAAGTTAGATATCACAGGCTAGAGTAGAACATACACTTGATGGCCATTCAGCGGTACATTTTACTTGATTTTGGCTCAGTTTGCACAAGGTTTTGCTCAGCTTCATGTAAGTAACAACAGTGCTTTCTGTCATTACCACCAATTGAGTACTCAGACCGGGAATGACTACTGATTCAAAAAATTTAGTTAGCAAATACCCAAAACAGGGAATAACTAATTAAAAAGTTGAGCATTAAGTTTGACCATTGGTTATGGGGTTTTACTCATCTAATGTAGAGGTAGAAGACTTGGTTTGCTGGCCAAGGCACCTAGCTTCACCTGAGCTCTTTCCTTCTAAGACTGCTTGAAAGGCAGAGTAGAGAAACTTACCAGAGCAAGGGAGAAGGATTAAGACTTAGTTTGGCTAAGCAGATTTACTGTGTGGTGGTGTTTTTATTTTTTACTCACAGGGATTGCTACTGTTTGTTGCTAACATTTCATTGCTTTATTTTGTCTCTGATTAAAATTGTTGTTGCTGGTATACATTCTTCTGCATTATTACAAGGTGTGCCTACAGGTGTGTGCTAACAGATTACTGCTGTAATCTTCTGATTCAAATTGTCTTTTGCAAGGTATATCTTCTGTTACTGCTTTATTTTTCTCTGGAGCAAAGTGTTTCTTACAGGGTATATCTTCTCTGAAATTATTACAGGTGGTGCTTTACAGGTTTTACAGTTTTATCTAACATTAGGATAAGCTTTCAAGGTTACTGCATTTGTTGTTGACTGATTGTTTCTGCTCTTACCTCCTTGTTCTTTCATCCATGGTTCTTCTTTTAGGCAGGGAAGGGCCCAGCCACCCACCACCATCCCAACCACCCCACGCTACACTCCTTTTATAGGATACCACAGTTGTGACATTTCCTGTGGCAGAGCAGGAAGGGTGGATCAGTGAGGCCTCCACAAGGTGATCTCATTTACAGGGCACTAGTAATTTAACTTGTTATAACAAGTTAAACAAAGCACAATTAAACCATTACTTGCATTTTTTCCTTTTTTTTTCCTTCTAATTACTCTGACTAGGTTACAAACCCAGCAACTTATTTGGAATGGATTTCATTAACTGCAGGTACTGTGGAACAATTTTCAGAAGGACAGTCTTACAGGATTTAGAACACTGTCCTACATGCTGGGCCTTTGAGATCTTAGGTCTCAGCTCCGGCAGCATGGGCAGAGATTGCATGCCTCAAATTTCATATTGAAGGAAATACATTATAAGAACCACCGCCATTTCCCCAGCATCCAACAGAAAACCTACGGCACTGAGGGTAGTTGGTCAGGAGGTTGGCAGGTGGTTAGGAGGAACAAATCAGGTGCCCCATCACTCTCTGCTCTCAACACATTACCTCCAAAAACCATATAAACACTACAAACAGGTATCTTCCTCTATCTCTGAAATCAAATAAAGAGGCAGAAGACACTGCAGAGCAGGACACTGTGGCACAGGAGCTAGCACAACAATACTCACCCAAATCAGGACCAAAACTAAACAAGCACAAAGGAAATCCAAAAACTTCTGATCATAGGAGACTCCATGATTCGGGAGTTGATACCCATCTCCAGCTAGGGTGATGGTCAGATGTCTCCCAGGTACATCAGCATGGAGAGACACTGACCGTGATTGCTAAAATTGTTCACAAAGCAGGAGAAAACATTGATGTCTCTAGTACACATAGGACTACGATCCCGCCAGCTGGTCAGTTGTGGAGACCAAGAACACCTGACTAGGCTGGGTGACAAACTATCATCTATTTCTGTCTCGGCATCTCCTTCTCTGAGATTCTGCCAGCCTGGGAGAAGGGAGCAGATGGACGGAAGGTCAGAGAAGGGGAGATAAGGGAGCTAAACACGTGGCTCAAGGACTGGTACCAGGAAAAAGGACACAGATTTGTAGGGAACTGGCAACAGTTCTGGGAGCGAAAGTTCTTTAAATTTGATGGACTGCATCTGACTAATGCATTGGGGCAGAAGTTTGACATCTTTGCAGAATATTTAAACTAGCAAATGGGGAGAGGGGTGCAGCACCCCATGCATCAAATGGGAAGAACACCCCTCCCCCCTCAGCTAGTGGTCAAACAGGAATTCAGCGTGTTTGCCATTCATTTGCATCACCAGGTAAGAAAAAAGGTTTGTCTCCCCATACAATGCACAGGGGTAATGCCAAACTTCACCCAACAACTAACAACACCAAAATCTGGCCAATAGAAAATCATGTACACAATGCTCACAGCCTGGGAAATAAGATCCCAGACCTGCAGGCAATAATGTCAGAGGCTAAACTGGACATAGTAGCAATTAGTGAGAGCGTGGTTTACCAGTAACCATACTTGGGAGACTTCAGTACCTGGCTATGTATTGTTCAGAAGAGACCGAGGTGCAAAAGGGGAGGAGTGGCCCTGTATGTTAATGAAAATATCAAAGCTACAGAAATTCAGAATACACATAAGGAACCAGAAGAACTGTGGGTCTCCTGAAACAGGAAATGGGACAGCCATAAGAACTGGGGTTGTCTACAGGGTCCCAGATCAGGGAGGACATAGACACACTACTGTTAGAAGATATACAAAACATGACAGCTAAAGGGAGGTTCTGATAATGGGAGACTCAACATGCCAGATACAGATTGGTCAATACCAGCAGGAACATCTGCCAGAACTAGACTCATAGTGGATTCCCTGCATGGGGAGGGCCTCAAACAACTGGTACAGCAACCCACAAGAGACAGGGCTATCCTAGATCTAGTACTGACTAACAAAGAAGGGATCACAGATCTCCAGGTAGAAGGTCACCTGGGGGCCAGTGACCATCACATGGTATGGTTCAATTTGGCTACTACATCTAAATCATCCCATTCCAAGGCAAAAATATGGGACTTCAGAGGAGCTGACTTTGATAAGATGGTGAAACAGAGTTAAGCTAGCCCTGGCAAAAAGAAACACAGGTGAGGGGGTACAGGCAAAGTGGGCAAGCATTAACAATGCAATACTTGAAGCAACATCCCATTGTGTTAGACAGAAAAGGAAGTGCAAAAGAAGAAGGAAACCACTTTGGTTCTCAAATACAGTAGCAGAAAAGTCAGAGCCAAAAGGCTGGCCTTCAGGAAATATAAGGGAACACAGCGGGATGAAGATAGGGAGGCATACCAAACTGCCCTAAGGGAAGCAGGTAAGGCAGTAAGGCAGGCAAAGTTCCAAACTGAGGAAACACTAGCACGAACAGTAAAAGAAGGTGACAAGACTTTCTATAGATACATTAGTGAAAGGAGAAAGTCCAGAGGGGGTATTGCTAAGCTTAATGGAGAAAAGGAGCATGTGAGGAGGAGGACCCTGTAAAGGCATCTATCCTAAATAGATACTTTTGCTCAGTATTTACTGAAGAGAAGGTAGGGCAGGGCCCACAGCTCACATCATGGACACAGGGGAGGGAGGTGGAGCACTACTCCCTCACAAAAGAAAGGGTCCTACAAGAGCTTGCTAAGGTCAGGGTGGATAAGGCAATGGGACCTGATGGCATACATCCCAGGGTACTTAAGGAGCTAAAGGAGGAACTAGCAGAGCCATTAGCAGAATTGTTTAGTGAGTCTCTGAGCACAGGAGAGGTCCCAGAAGACTGGAGAAGGGCTCATGTGATCCCGCTCCACAAGAGTGGTAGCAGGGAGGAGGCGGGAACTACAGACCGTCTGGTCTTACCTCAGTAGTGGGCAAGATTATGGAGGCACTCCTTAAGGAAAGGATAGTGCAACACCTGGAATCCATAGGGGCAGGATCCAAGACAGCATGGGTTTACAAAGGAAGGTCCTGTCAAACTAATCTCATAGATTTCTTTGACTGGGTACCAGAGTGGTGAACCAAGGGGAGCAGTTGATGTCGCCTACCTGTGACTTCAGCAAAGCTTTTGACACTGTTCCACATCGAAGATTGATAAATAAGCTAGGTAGGCTTGGGGTGGGTCAGAGTTGGTCAACTGGGTAGCAAACTGGTTGACTGGCAGAAAACAGAGAGTGGTGGTAAATGGTATACAGTCAGAAGAGATGCAAGTCACAAGTGGGTACCTCAGGGATCAGTCCTGGGCCAGTCCTATTCAACATCTTCATTAGTGACCTCGTAGATGGACTAGAGGGTAAGGCTTGTCTGTTTGCAGATGACACCAAGATCTGCAACAGAGTAGATGATCCAGATGGGGTGGGCAGAATGAGAAGAGATCTGGATAAACTAGCAGAATGGTCAGAAGAGTGGCAACTGGATTTAATGCAAAGAAGTGCAAAATCATGCACATAGGGAAGAGAAACCCTGAAGCCACTTATAGGCTGGGAGGGGAGTTGCTAGCAGTCACAAAGGAAGAAAGAGACTTGGGAATCATCATCACTGATGACCTAAAATCATCCAAGCAGACCTCTAAAGCAGTAGGTAAGGCTAGTGGGGTGTTAGGGTGTATTAGTAGGGGTATCACAAGTCGTAAGAGGGAGATAATAATCCCTCTGTACAAGACATTGGTTAGGCCCCATCTGAAGTACTGCATGCGCAGTATTGGAGGCCACACCTTCACAAGGACATTAACCAAATTGAGGCAGTCCAGAGAAGGGCAACCAAAATGGTGCAGGGACTGCATCAGAAGACATATGAGGACAGATTAATGGAGCTCAATATGTATACCCTTGAGCAAAGGAGGGAGAGAGGTGATATGATTGAGGCATTCAAACACCTTAAGGGCATAAACAAGGTGAAAGAGTCTAACTTGTTTAAATATAAGAAAAATAGCAGGACAAGCAGATACAGCATGAGATTAGAGGGAGGCCGGTTAAGGGGGAATGTGAGGAAATTCTTTTTCACAGAAAGGGTGGTAGATGCATGGAATGGCTTACCACAAGAAGTGGTGGCTATGAATACAGTGCAGGGCTTCAAACAGGCATGGGATAGGCATAAGGGAGCAATACAAATGACTATGAATAGATAGGTCACTGACAGAGCAAAGGCCAATGGCACATTTATAAGGTAGAAAAAGAAATGGGCAGACTGGATGGGCCTTGCGGTCCTTATCTGCCGTCAACTTCTATGTTTCTATGTTTCTATGTAATGCATAATTCTTGCTATCAAGCAATTATTCAATTTGTTTTACTTCTGCATTAGTTGAGATCTGTTTTTTTTGTGCATCTCTCAGAACCATATGCAATATGTATACGCTCAAGCCTCATTTCCAGAGCACAGCATCATGGGTATGCAATTCCTTGTGCAAGTCTAGCTGGCAAGGTTTTGCTAGAACAGACATTTTCATTTACACATTCTTATAAGTCTGAGCCTATGTAGACTGAGAATAACAAAATACCAACATATGATTCTTCCTCTTTGGGAATCCTCAGTGTACTGTAGACATATCTCAAGCAAGTACCAAATCAGAACACCAATACACACAAAACCATCCCACATGGTCACCCTACTGCACACAAGCCTAGACCACTGGGTCCCCTATTCCACCCATGCCCAGTCAACTGGTTTGCTATCCTGCACCAATGTCCAGACCGCTGGGTCCTCTCCCGCATCCAAGCCCAGTACACTGGGTCCCTTCCTGCAAAGAAGCCCAACACACTGAGTCTCCTCCTGCACACAAGCTCAGCCTTGCAGGTACCCCTTGTACACAAGCCCAGCCCAATGGGTCCCCTCCTGCACACAAGCCCACTCTTCAGGCTCTCCTCCTATACAGTATATGAGACCTGCTTAATTGGTCCCCTCCTGTACACAATCCCAGCTTACTGGGTCCTCTCCTGTACACAAGACCAGCTTATTGGGTTCCTTCCTACTCATTGGCCTAGACCACTGAGTCCCACCTGTACACAAATCCAGCACACCAGGTCCCTTCCTGAAGACAAGCTCAGCCTATTGGGTCTCCTCCTGCACCCAAGCCCATCTGACTGGGTCCTCTATTCAAGCCTAGTCCAATGGGCCTCTTGTTACCCAAATCTAGCCCACTAGGTTTCCTCCTGTACATGCGCCCAGCCTACTGGGTCCCATCCCATTGGGTTTCCACCTGGACATAAGCAGAACCAACATGATTCCCCTCCTACTCCCAAGACAGCGCAATAGGTCCCCATCTTGTAACAAATCCAAGCTCACTGTGTCCCCTCTGGCACCCAAGTCTAGCCCACTGGGTTTCTTCCTTTACACAAGCTGAGCCCACTGGATTCCTCTTCTGCACCCAAGCCCTAGTTGTTTGGTCTCTTCCTATAACTAGGCCTAGCCTGCTAGGTTGCCCACCTGCAATGAAGTCCAGCCCTCCTGCTCAGAATTCTAGCTCTCGGATTTCACTCCTGCATCCAAGCTCAACCCACTGTGTCCCTTCCTGCACATATGCCCAGCTCTCTGGTTCCCCTCCTGCAACTATGCCCTGCCCTGTAGGACCTGACCTTCACCCAAGGCCAACCCACTGGATCCCCCTCCGCTTTCATGCCCAGTCCTGTGGGTCAACATACTGCACACATGCCCAGCCCACTTGATCCCCATTCTGTGCCCAAGTCCATCCATGGGGCCCTTCCCTGCATCCAAACCCTGCCTAATGTATTTCCCCTTGCACTCAGGCCCAGCCCAGTGGGTCCACCTTAATACCTGAGCCCAGCCCACTGGGCACCTTCTTTTATCCAAACACAGCCCAGTTTCTCTACCTTAAAACAAAGTCCACTGGCTACCACCTGCCAACACATCCTGTAGTCACATGATCAGCTGGTTTAACAGCAAACAAGCATCAGGCCAAGCGGAGGAGGGTGGATTCTGATCTTTTCTTCTTTTTATAGTCATCACTTGTCATCTTTTGAGTGCGGTGGGGAGGGAGAAAGGTACTGCCTGTGTGGGGGGTTGGAGTCATATCTAATTCAGTGAAAATTAATGCTTAAAGATGGTGGTCAGCTGTGGAGTTTGGCAGGTTTTGCCAGCTTCTCATTGTGGAAGATTCTTTTATTTATAATATAGCCAATGTAATGGAAATTGTGGGTGCTGGGGTATGGGGGATGGATTCTAACAGATGGTGGGAGCTGTGGTTGTATATCTTACAGGATATTGGAAAGGGGGAATTGTTTAACCAGGACAAGTACAGTATGCTGAAGCTTGTTTCCAGGTGCAACCTGGGAGCACACAGAAGTTAATAGACTTGCTCAGGGTCACACAGTATGCAAGTGGGGGTTGTGGGATTCAAACCCAGGTCTCCAGCTTTGCAACTCAGAGCCCTAAACCATTGCTGTTGTACTTCTGAAACTGGTTAGGCAGGAATAGTACCACTGTTTTTTATTTGGATCCGCATATGAATAGTGTATTATTTGTTAGTGATGATAGCCCTTTAATGAGACAGCAGTCTGTGGAGTAAATTTTTTTCTTGGCTTAGTATGCATTTCAGGTCACCAATTTATAAGAAGAAAGAAAGAAAGAAAGAAAGAAAGAAAGATAGATCGGTATGTATTTTTGGTTGTCTGCAGACAATAATTTACTATAGTGGATCATATGGATGCCTGCATCTGTCACATACATTTCTGCAATGTTTTTAGACACTGAATGTAAGTCTGCTCTGTCTCTTTAAAATAATTTGAACTACAACTCCCAGGATGCACCAGCTGCTTCCTGACTCTGACCTAACAAGACTGCCTTGCTCCTGTATTTTTGAGTCTTGTAGCAGTTTAGTTTCACATTCAGACTGGAAGGATTAGACATTTTCCATTGTCTTAAATGAGTCTTAGAAACATAGAAACATGGAAACTGTCAGCAGATAAGGACTGCCAGGCCCATCCAGTCAGCCCGAAACCCTACCTTTGCTTGTAGCCTCTGATCCTACTTGATCAATGGTGTTCTCCTCTCCTTCTCCTTCTCCTTCCCACTTCTAGGGTCCCCTTATGTCTATCCCATGCATGTTTAAATCCTGCCACTGTGCTCACTCCCACCACCTACTGTGGCAGTCCATTCTCTGCATCCACCACCCTTTCCATGAAAAAAAAATCTTCCTCACATTGCCCCTAAATCTGCCTCCTTCCAATTTCATATCATATCTCCTCATTCCTGCAGTCCTCCTGTATTGTAAGATGTTGCCTTCTGCACCTTATTTATGCCTTACGATACTTGAATGTTTCTATCATATCATCCCGCTCACTCTTTTTCTCCAGCGAGTACATGTTGAGGTCTTTCATCTCCACTCATATGTTTTCTGGTGCAAGCCCTATACCATCTTTATCACCCTTCTCTGGATGGTTCCACCCATTCAGGGCACCAGCGTCAGTGTGCCCGGTAATTAGGTAACCAAGTCTCAAAGTCGCCGACCCCTCTCTTTGCAGGGGCCACATCCCCCATGCCCCCCACACACACCACCTTTCTAAAGATACCAACTTCAGGGGGTGGACCTCAGGGAGGGGGTGGCAAATTTCACTATATGGCACCCTAATGATGGGTGCAGTGCCTTCAGCACCCTGAATGGGTGCAGTTTCTCTGGAATGGCTCCACCCTGTCAATGTCCTTAAGAAGATGTGGCCTCCAGAACTGCACACAGTACTTCAGTTGAGGCCTCACCAGTGTTTTATACAATGGAGTCACCACCTCCCTCCTTCTGCTAGTGATACCTTTACCTATGCACCCCAGCATGCTGCTGGCCCTCCCTGCAGCCTTTGTACTCTGCTGTGACACCTTTAGGTAATCTGAAATGACAACCCCCATATCCCTTTCTTCTTTGGTGATCATCAGCAACTCCCCCCCCAACCTCTAGCTCTCCTCAGGGTTCCCTCATCCTATGTCCATTATTTTCCACTTTTTGGAATTGTACCTCAGCAGCCATACCTCTGACCATTTTTCAAGCTTTCCCAGGTGACTCCTCATTTTTCTACCCCCCCTATTGTATCTACCCTGTCGCAGAGCTTGGTGTCATTGGCAAACAGGTAGACCTTTTCCTCCTGCCCTTCCACAATGTGACTAATGAAAACATTAAAAAGGATTGGCCTCAAGATTGATTACTGAGGTACCCCACTGGTCAACCCCCTCTTCCCGGATTGAAGCCCATTAACCACTACCCTCTTCCTCCTGTCTGTTAACCAGTGCTTAACCCAATTTACCACCTTGTGGTCTATGGCCAGCCTACCCAACTTGTTAACCAGAATTTTGTGTGGGAGAGTGTCAAAGGCTTTGCTGAAATCCAGGTAGGCAATGTCCACCTCCCCCCCCCACCGATTAACCTCTTTAGCCACCCAGTCAAAAAACTTTATCAGATTTGTTTGACATGAACTTCCTGATGTGAAACCATGTTGCCTTGGATATTGGGCTCCTTTGGATTCCATGTGTCCCACTATTCTCTTTTTAAGTAGTGCCTCCATGATCTTACCCACCAACTGAGGTGAGGCTGACTGGCCTATAGTTCCTGCCTCCTCTTTCCTCCATCCCTCCTCCCTGTTCCCACTTTTGTGTAGAGGGACTACATGTGCCCTTCTACAGTATTCTGGAATCACTCCTATGCTGAGTGATTCTGTGAATATAATTGCCAAAGGAGCTGCTAGTTCCCCCCACAGCTCCCTCAAGATCTTTGGTTGTATGTCACCAGGCCCCATTGCTTCATGCACCTTCATTTTTGTGACCTCCTCTAGGAATCTCTCCACTCTAAATGTACTATTGTCTACCTCTCCCCATTCTTTGTATCTACTGCCCAACTGTGGACCCTGACTCTCCCCCTCTTCAGTGAATACTGAACTGAACAGAAGTATTTATTTAGTATTTCTGCCTTTTCTAGGTCTCCCTCCTTACACTCTTGCTCATGCCTTTGAGCCTTACAATCACCCTCTCCCCCAGTTTTTCTTCTTTTGCTGATGTACCTATAGAATGTCTTATCCCCTTTCATCACCATCTGTGTTAATCTTTCCTCATTCTGCACCTCTGTACTCTTAACCACTTTCCCTGCTTCCTTTAGACACTCTAGGTACACCTCCCTGTCTTCCTCCCTTTGGGTCTCCTTATATTTCCTGAAACTTGCCCTTTTAGACCTTGCCTTGTCCGCCTCCTCTTTCAGAAACCATAGTGATTTCCTCTTGCCTTTGGATACCAACCTGGTGCATTGGTTCATCACTTCAACTATGGCTCCTTTTAGGTGCCCCCACTGCTCCTTAACCACTCCTATTACATCCTTCTTTGCCATGGCTACTTGGATACATCTCCCCATTTCTGCGAAGTCTGCCATTCTGAAATCTAAAAGCTTTGCCTTTGTGTGGCTTGTCTGAGTCCCTGTCCCCATGCTAAACCTTACTATGTTGTGGTCACTGGACCCCAGTTATCCTTCTACATGGACTACTTGGATTCTGTCCCCATTGGTCAGTACCTGTGTCTCTGCAAGGTAAGTGGTTTAACGTAGCTCTTATTTTCTAACTGAAATGGCAAGTTCTGCAGTTTTCATCTGATGTAGAGTTTTGTGCATTATGTTTATGGCACAACTGACTTCAATCACATTGAGAATTATTTTTTGACTGCATGCATTTGTGTCAAATTAATGGACTGGGGAGATACAACATCAGTGTTTTGACACTGTAGTTTTGCTTTCCACCAGAATCCAAAATTTCTGATGTGGTTGTCTCAAATTACTGACTAAAGTTTGTGTCTTTTTTTGATTCAAATATTTTGAAATACTAACTGTTGTTATTGTACAAAACTGAAATGTACAGTAGAATAACATTTGTAGGTGTAACACAATATATAGAAAGGATCACATTGGGGTTAATCAGATGAGTTTGATTACTAAATCATTTATGTAGCTGTCAGTGAACATTGATTTTTGTGTCATACTGTCAATTATCTGTCCCAGAATAAGACTATCACAACTATCTTCTGTTACATATTTTTTCATACTGTATGTAAGTCTCTGCCATTCCCAAGAGTTTGAGTGTTGATTTTGTTTCAAGTCAGTGTGCATGAAAGGGAGAGGTGGCATGTACTCTGGGGCCTAGATATTCAAACTGCACCGAGAAAGGGCACAAGTGGTTGCCCCGTGCAACTAAGATGCCCTGGAGTGCAAAAGTGCTATATTCAAATGACATGCGCAATCACGCATCTCATCTGAATATAGCAAAAGATGAAGGCAGTGTATATGGAGGTCATAGAAACATAGAAACATAGAAACATAACATAGAAGTTGATGGCAGATAAGGACCACAAGGCCCATCCAGTCTGCCCATTTGTTTTTCTACCTTATAAATGTGCCATCGGCCTTTGCTCTGTCAGTGACCTATCTATCACGGAAGATCCACAGCTGCATCCCCAGGTGCAGTGTGAATACCTCGAATGGTGATGAATAATGCGTCTTGGGGATGTGCTAAGCATAAATTCCAGATATTCAGACCACAACATGCAAATGGAGCCATTAGGCATGCAAGGCACAAATGGGGACATTTACATGTCATTATGACCCCATTTGCATGTCTTTTGCAGGGATGCACCCAGCAGGATGTGCCTGGTGACCTGCATGTACACAGCAGTCTATAGTCCCTGGTAGTCTAGTGGCCCCCTTCCCCTCCCCAAATCTCCAGTCATGTCATATTAATGAAGTAAAACCTTCCCTGGTAGTCTAGTGCCCCTGCGTCCCAAAACTTCCATTGTGTCATAATAAAAAAGTAAAACCTACCTTGGTGGTCTTGTGGCCTCCCTCCCATCCCTGAGTGTAAAATAACACAAAGTAAACCTATTTCCATGGTAGTCTAGTGGTACCCACCTCCTAAGGATTCTAAGGTTTCTAAGGTAGTATGGTGCAAAGCGGGCTTGTGGCCCATTACTGCACCTTTTCAATTATAGTATCCCAAATTTGGTTTGTCAATTAAATATTTATCCAGACATTTTTTAAAACTTATTTTGTCCTTACTAGAGACAATTTCTGATGGTAATTTATTCCAAGGATTAATGATTCTTTGAGTACAATAGTTTTTTTCTTGAAACATGACAAAACCAAGCCCTATTAATCTGTAATGGGTGGCCTCTTATATTAAATATTTTTTTTGAACTCAAAGCCCATTTGGGAAAATAAGTATGGATCATTAATTACATCATACATGTAAATTAAGTCACCACAAAGATGCCTAAAGGATAAAGGCATCAAATTTTACTTTTCCCATCGTAATTCATATGGAAATTTGGAAACTCCTTTAATGTTTTTAGTGAATTTTCTTTGTATTTTTTCAAGAGAAGTGATCCCATTCTTTTTAGAAGGGTTTCATAATGGTGATGAATATTCCAAAAGGGGTCTAGCAAAAGCTCTATATAGGGGTAGCATTATTTGTTGATCTCTAGATTTGATGTTTCTTTTAATTGACCATATGACCCTATTTGTTTTGCTAATTGCCTCATTTATTTGCTTATTAAAACCTAATTCATTTGAAATATGTATGCCTAAGTCTTTCTCATTAACAGTTATTTGTAATGGGAATCCATTCAAGGTGTATGTGGCCGAAGGGTTATTAGGCCCAACATGCATTACCTTACATTAAGATGAATTTAAATGCATACCACATGAACTAACCCAATTCAAGATATTATTTAAGTCTTGTTGTATTACAGATATCTTATCATCACTATCACATGGTCCCCCAAGTTTTATGTCATCAGCATGTTTTATTGAGATAGATTAACAATTTGTAGTCAAGTCAGCAATAAACAATAAAAATAAACAGAGTCCTAAAACAGACCACTGGGGAACACCACTATAAACATTTTGGGATGCAGATAGATATCCATTTATCAAAACCCTTGCTGTCCTCCCATACAACCAATTTTTTACCCAGGCAATAACATATTTATTAATATTAGTATTTAATAATTTCAGTATAAGGCAATCATGAGCCATCACATTGAAAGCTTTACTGAAGTCCAGATAGATAATATCTCAGGGGAAACCGTGATTGATACTTTTGCTAACAGATTCATAAAAGCACATAAGGTTACTAAGGCACCCTCTGCCCTTTTAAACCCATGTTGCTCAGGGTCAACATTATTTATAGTGTCACTTATAAGGTCTTTAGTTAGACTCTCTAATATTTTACAAACTGATGAAGTCAAGCTAATAGGCTGATAATTTTCCCAACTTGAACGGGAACCTCTTTTATAGATTGGAATAACATTAACAGACTTCCAGTCATTTGGTACAAAATGATAAGTCAAAAAATATTTAAAAAATATGCACAGGGGATAAATTAGGAAATTGGCCAATAAATATAGTAGGTGTTCTCAAATGTTATCAGGTCCTGATGAATATTTATTTTTTAAGAACATTAGCTTTGCACGAACCATATCATCGGTTAATTTAATTTAAGATTCATTTGTAATGTCCACTGTTATGTTGTTTTGTATTGTTTTATGATTATAAACTTCACTACATTTTTGATTAAAGATATTAGCCATTTCAAGTGGGTTATGATAAATTGCCGAATTATCTAGTAAGGGGTCAACCTGGCATGTAGGTTTTTTAAGGGAATTTACATAAGAATAAAACATCTTACTATTATCTTTTCTGGCATTTATTGCAAGATTTATTTCCCAATTATTTTTTGCCCTTCTTATCATAGATTTACATTTCTTTTGAATAGTTAGGTAGGACAACCAATGCTCAGTTGTTTTAGATTTTAGATATGTAGCATATTTCTTGTCTTTTTGTTTTAATAAATGTTTAATATCTTTTGTAAACTATTTTGGTCTCAATCTATTTTGCTTACATTTAACAAATGAAGGGATGTATTTATCTCTCAAATCCAACAATGAATTTTTGAAAAAATCATAACTTTCTTCTAAGTGTGATGGAGTCATAATAAGATCTCAATTGATGCCGTTTAACTCAGACGAAAAACGTATTAAGTCGGCTTTGTTATATTTCATTTTGTTTTCATTTTTATTTTTTATACTTGTAAATCCAGATGAGCAAGATTGCCCGTTTTCACTGGAGACAAGTTCAATCTAAAAACACAATATAAAAATACAACATACAACATGGGAGCAGACTATACATATAGTGTTATAGTGGTAAATAATTGATCTATTATTATTAAAAGTAACTGACTGTTTTAAGACAAACTCTATTGAACTATGATCACTATTGTTGATGGGAGGTAGCATTGAGATATCCTGTATATTTAAATGACTACTATGAAACACCAAATCAAGAATGTTGTTCCCTCTAGTGGGAACTAGGATACATTGCTGGATGTTTAATTGGTTAGAACATGTTAGAATTTTTTTGCCTGCACTAGAAAGGGCAAAACCTTTATCCCAAAAAATGTCCCCAGATTAAAATCTCCCATACACAAGATGGAGCCGTACTCGCAGGCATTTTCAAACTTGGTAACAATACCTTCAGTATATGTAATATCTACATTCAGGGGTCTATAACAGACACCCAAAATAATGTCTTCTAAACCAGTTAGAAATTTGACCCAGACTGATTAAATTTTGTTATCAACATCCTCAATTACATTTGATATTTCAACACAGCTGTATTCATCCTTAATAAGTAGGGCCACACCCCCACCTATTCTATCAGTGCGATTTTGTTTAAAATTTTAAACCAGGTATTATACAGTCCCAATATATATTATCTGATCCCCCATGTTAGTGATAGCGATGATATCAATATTATCCTCTTGAACACATACGTTAAGCTCATCAATTTTGCTGTTTAAACCTCTAGATTAAAGTAAAGAAATTAAATTTGTTGTGAAGTGCCAAAGTCAGACAATACATTGTCAGAAATTGTATTAAGAGAGGATAAATTAGGAGACCTGTCCCCCTGTATAAGTAGTTTAAACACAATTTAATGGCTTGCAAAAATTGCTTCCCCAGAAGGGATGACTCACGTCTGTTAAGATGTAGTCCTTCCCCACTATATAGTGTGATATGGTCATTAAATTCTTCCCAATGTGTTACACAAGTTATGTTTTGAGACATACACCATTTCCTAAGCCAATCATTATACTGATGTATTTTCCAGTTTACATACTGTGAAGCTCTAGGGATAGGGAACATTTCTGACAAAATGATGTCACAGTTTAACTCAGTTAAAATATTGGTTTGGGCTACCGTATGTTGTTTAATTGTGGACACAACTTCTCTACCAATATTGTTTGCTCCAGCATGAATAATAACTACAGGATTAACCCCTCTATTAGAAAGAATATTTGGGAGCATACTTGTAATATTTTGTATCCTAGCACCAGAAAAGGAAGAACATGTCCGATGTTGTTTATCTTGGTTACAAATGTTTCTATCCAGATGTTTTACAAGAGAATCACCCAAAACAAATACTTGTCTTTTATCCTGATATACAGAGGAGTCAATAACAGGCTTACTGTTATTATTAGCTGAGGCCGTGTCCATGAAATCTATTAAATTACCAAGATTAGTTGGTGGGTCTTCTGTTGATGTAACAGGAATATAATCAGTTAATACATCAGGGGGAGTAGTAAGTGCATTTGGATTATCATCCACTAAATTAAGCAATGGTTCAAATCTATTATCTGTGTGTAATGCAAATTTCTCTGCTCTTCTGCTTTCTTTGAATGGTCGCCTGTTTTGAATTTCATGCCAATTATCATTTAGAACTATGAGTGGGTCATCTTCTCTCGATCGCTTCCTATTACAAGAATCATATACTAAAGGTTCAACTACTGTTGTGTTAAGAGGGACAAAACTCTGAGTAAAGTCCATATGACTAACTGGTATTTCAAATGTTTCGGTAATTTTATTGCCACTACTTTGATCTAATGTCACATTCTTTTGGTGTACTTGGTTTAATTGTGAGGACATTTCATTCTGACTTTTTTCTAATGCCACCATATGTTCATTAAATAAAGATATATTGGCCTGCCGGTGCAGTGGTTGGATTTCTACTTGCGACGCCAGTGACCCAGGTTCGGGAACGAGCCCAGGACACTGGAGGGCCGGCCGGGGGGAGAAGGATTGAGCATCCCAGGGACAGCTCTCCTTCTCAGGGGGGAGGGTAGGGGTCTGGTCCAGCACCTGCTGGCTCCTAGCAGAGGCTGGGAGTAGCACAGGATGCATGGGCCAAATGCTACCTGGGGGAGGAGCGGATGTCAGCGTATGCTGTGATATCACTACGCTGCCCCCAAGACAGAACAAGGAAAAATGGCTGGGAGTTCACCGGATGACAGTCTCTGGATCCTCTGCATCTCTGCACCCCCCAGGGAGACATTCCTTACAGGTGCCCAGCAGCAGCAGCATCCTGCAGCCTAATAAAAGTAAATGCTAGTGTCCCCCCTCCATTGGTGCATTCCACCTCGGAGGAGGGGGACCTGCCCGGTGAAGGGAAATGCCGGGATACTGTGAGAGGGCTGCCATATGGGACCTGCGGAGGAGTCAGGACTCGAGAGGGGATGGCAGAAGCAGGAAGGACCCCAGGAGAGCCCCAAGGAGTGGCAGGCACCCAAGTAGGAGTGAGGGGATAAACAGATTACACAAAAAAATAAAGATATATCATGTAATAAATTTTTATTCATAACAAACTGCTCACATGTAAAGTGAGCAGCAGCCATGTTTACACACATTAATTCATACATGGAACAATTGTTACATTGTATATATCAGTTTCCATCTGACGTAGTAATAGTTGATGCCATGGTTTAAACTTGAATGAGTAAATACAACATATGACAGAGTTACTAGAATAACAAGCGTCTCCTTTTCTATTTTTAACTGCTACTCAGTTGTAATATTTACCAGACTGCAATGTCTCTAAAGGGACTTAATAATTACCTTAACTGTCTGAAATGTTGAACACGCCAAAACACGTGCTGATGCACAAGTTTTTGCACGTGTCTTCGCTCATGCTAGCGTGTGCCTGCTCATGGCCGCCTCGCCTTAAATAGCGAGTGACATCAGAATGTTAATGCTGGGGTCTTAAAACCCACTCATTAAAGGCTGCTCAAAGACCTGAGCTGAGGACTACAAAAAGAACAGTCCTTTAGTGCCCAACAATGGTGCAAGGTATACAGCAACACCTATGAGTTAAAAAGCTTTATAAAGCAGCAGGCTATTGTTTTTAAGACATACAAGAGATAGGGCACAGTTACGCCGCCCTCTCCTGCTGAGCGGAACACCTGCTCCTCTACCTGTACTATATTTAGTAACAGGGCTCCAAGTAGATTTACACAACACATGCGCGCAAACTGACAAATAAATAAAACTCCTAAATAAAAAACTGCTGATCCTTCTTGTGCTGAGAAAAGGTGTGACAAATGACCATACACCTCTCATCCCTGAACATAAAAAAATGAAGTAAACCCTTTTTCACTGGCAGTCTATTGGCTCCCCCCCTCCCTCCCTTCACCATACCCTGATCACAGAGCAAGTTATTGTACAATAATATGCCCTTGTAGTCTAGTAGCCCACCTCCTAGTTCCGAATACTGAACAATGCAAGACAGGAATAAGTCATAAAACCCCTCCCTGGTAGTCCAGTGGCATTGCCACCCCCACTAACTCAGGACCCCACAGCCCATCCTGCTCCCTCCATCCCAGCAGTGGTGTATATTCAGCGGGCAACACAATCCACCCACACACCTCCACAGCTGTCCGCTGACTGAGCTGTCACAGAATGACAGTGTACAGTATACACTACAATACCATTGGTCAACACTGCTGAGCAATAGTCTTGCAGTATGTACTGTAAGATTTCATTCACAAAGCTAACTTTGTGAATGAAAGCATGCAGTACACACTGCAAGACCATTGGTTGACAGTGCTGAGCAATGGTATTGTAGTACATACTGCATGCTGTCATTCTATGACAGCTCTGTTGGCGGGCAGCCGTGGAGGTGTGTAGGTGGGTTGTGCTGCCCACTAAATGTATGCTACTGCTGGAACAGGAGAAGTGGGGTGGGCTGTGGGTTTCTGAGTGGGTGAGGGGTGCCACTGGACTACCAGGGAAGGGTTTTATGACTTATTCCAGTTTTACAGTGATCAGTGTTTGGGGCTGGGGTGGGCACTTGACTGCTAGGGTGTATTATTGTACAATGACTTACATTGCGATCAGGGTATGGGGAAGGGAGGGAGCCACTAGACTGCCAGAAAAAAGGGATTACTTCATTTTATTTTACACTCGGGGATGGGGGTACCACTTGACTACAAGGGTAAAGGGTTACTTTATGTTATTTTATGCTAAGGGATGGGAGGGGGTACCACTAGACTACCAGGGAAATGGGTTTAGGTCTGTTATCTTCTACAATCAGAGATTGGGGGCAAGCCAACCAGAGACTGGCGGCTGCTGTGCTACACTGTACAGTACATCAGTCTGCCTGTGGGTGGCTACCAGTTATGTGTGTTTTTTATGTGCAAAGTAATACAAAATGGATGAACACCACTGTGTGTATTAGTTTTCAATATTTTTTCTTTATTTTCTTCTCACAAAAAAAGATGGGGGAACACTAACATGGTGAAAGCCACTTCATCAGGCCCTTGCTGTGTTGTATTTCTTAAACAATGTTTCAATGTTTGGGCCCATTTTGTATTTTATTAAAAGTGCTCTCTCAGCTAATGGATTCATGGGGAAATCTTTCCCAAAAAATATATATATAATCTAAGCTGAAGCTTGTAGTAGTCCCTTGGATTATTTATGCATTTTTGAAATAAATATTGCAATCTACTGACTGCTAAATCACACTCCCAAAATGCCCTGCAATGTCTCCTCTATTGGTTACTGTGTTTTAATTTTTTTCACTTTATGTCATGCTATTCATGCCTTGCTCTTAAGAAGCTGCCAAAAGCTCAGAGATGCAGTACTAATTCAGTCAGCTTCTTAAGAGCGAGGCATGAATAGTATGCCATAAAGTGAAAAAATACAAAATCGCAGTTACCAATAGAGGAGACATTGCAGCACATTTTGGGAGTGTGATTTAGCGGTCATTAGATCGCAATATTTTTTTCAAAAATACATAAATAATCCAAAAGACTACTACAGGCTTCAGCTTAGATGCTATATATTTTTTTTTGGAAAGATTTCCACATGAATTCATTAGCTGAGAGAGCACTTTTAATAAAATACAAATTGGACCTAAAAACATTGAAACATTGTTTATGAAATACAACACAGCAAGGGTCTGATAAAGTGGATTTCACCACAAAACTGTTGCCCCATCTTTTTTTGTGAGAAGAAAATAAAGAAAAAAATATTGAAAACTAATACACACAGTGGTGTTCATCCATTTTTTATTTCTTTGCTAGTTTTTTGGTGCTGATGGTTGACTCAATAATGACTATTATTTATAAATTGGCATCCTGGAATCTACTTGTCTTCCTAAATGTGTTTTTTACATGCCTAACTTTGTGCAGCACATTTCTAAGATATGCGGGCAGCTGTACCACACATCTCAGCTGAAAATTGTGATGTGCCACATATACATGGGAACGCCCCATCCAGATGCATCATATACATTATCTTTGCACTGCAGTGCATCCAGAATTGTGCAGCGCATCCCTTCATTTTGAATATGGCCAAGGGGCACATTTCTGGGGATGGGCCAGTGCAACTCAATTGTGCCACATGCATCTCATTTGAAAATCTAGGCCTGGATTTACAGCACTGGACAGTATTGACTAACAAACAAAAATGTTTTGTTTTATTTCCAGTCAGTATGTGGGGGATGCAAGCTTCTTGGATCACTTTTGGGAGAGAGATCCTTTTGATCCCTTGGACAGTATTGCTTAAGAAAAAAAAAGGCGTATATCATTTCCAGTCAGTGTGTGCATGTGTGTGTGTGTGTGTGTGTGTGTGTGTGTGTGTGTATGCATGACTTTTTTCCCTTTTACAGTCACTGTGCATGAGGGGATGTACATGTGCCTTGGGATGATTTTGCTGGGAGAGTGGTCTATGGATCCTTAAACAGCACTGATTTAAAATAAAACAGAATTTGACTTTTGTGTCATTTCCAGCCAGAATGCATGAAGGTGGGTGGAGTGCATGTGTTCTTGATTGTTGCCACTGTGAGGTGCTCTGAATCTCTGTTGGTGTGCATGAAAATGGGAAGGTGGTGTTCAGCATCCCTGTTTTGCTTTCATGCCAACAGATATTCTGCTTCATCATGTACGTGCTAGTGTGTCTATGAGCTGAACATCACATGCTTCACACTCAGGCTGTTTAAGATGCAGTAGGGGACTGAGGTCATTCCAGTATGCCAGAACACTGATCTGCTCAGATGCCAGGGGTACCTCTAAATGGGTGAGGGTGGAACGTTCAGCTGTGATCTGGTGTGCCACTCAACAAGAAGTCAACATGCTGGGAAAATGGTGCTGGGGGTTCAGTTGTTGACTGGCCTTTGCAGCATTTTGGCATGTTGCCTTTATAGTGACAGGCTTGAAAAGGTGGATAGTGCTTCTAAACAAGTAATTAGTGTTTGGTGTATCGAATTTGAACATATAATTTTGTTTCTGTACATCCAGCATGCATACTGGGGGGGTGCTATGGATTGCCAAATTCAAATATATAATTCTGGTATTGTTGCTGCCAGTGTGCTGCAGGGGTGGGTGGGAGGCATAATTTAGTTTGAATTGCAGCCAGCAAATGTAAAGAAGAATTAGCATTTACTGTATATATTGCTTTTGATGCACATGCTGGGCTCATTTTTCAAAAAAGGGCTTAGATCAGTGCATGCTGCTGCAAACTGCAGCTTGCGCTGAAGCCTGGTGCACCAGGGACCCTGCACAAGATTCTGGAACAGGAGGAGTCCCAGCACCTAAAGCATCACACTTACTGCAATCGCTTCCATGCAACAAACACAAGGCGCACAGGAGAGGGTCACTGCAGGCTACCTGTGGCAAAGACTAGGGGTCCTCCCTTCCCTGATCCCCTGATACAGGAAATTAATTCCCATCCCTGGTAGTCCAGTGGTTTCACCCTCACTGATCCCTGATCTTTAGTATAATAAAATAACTATCCCTTTTGCCCTGAAAATCAAGTGGTTCCTCTCTCCCCAATCCCCAGTCTCCATTATAATAATAAACAGTCCCATATCCCTGGTAGTCCAGTGGTTCCCCTCCCCCTGATCCCCGAGCATCATTATAATAATAAAAATAAATATCACCATTGCCCTGGTAATCCAGTGTTTTCCCACTCCTTAATCCCCAGTCTCCATTATAATAATAAACAGTCCCATATCCCTGGTAGTCCAGTGGTTCCCTTCCCCCTGATCCCCGAGCATCATTATAATAATAAAAATAAATATCACCATTGCCCTGGTAATCCAGTGTTTTCCCACTCCTTAATCCCCAGTCTCCATTATAAAAATAAATATCACTTTTTCCTAGGTAGTAGAGCTATGCAGAGTATAAAATTCTGCCTGTGGAATGCCCACGGAATGACCATTCCAATTCTGTGGAATTTCACAGTGGTTTCATGAAAATTGTGTGGAATTTCGCAAAATGTTACATTCCAGTTATTTCACTATAGGTTTAACAGCATATGTCCAAATAACACCAAATTTGGAACTTGGTCAGTACCCCATGTGCTCCAAATTTCAGATTTGTAGATGGAAAGGGGATGGAGAAATGGGTGGCCAACCATTTAATCAAAATTTAATTTTCAGTTATTTTGAGATAATTTTAACATTTCTTCTCCAAATTTCTCCACAATATCAGGATTTAGAATAGCACATATAATGCATATATGCACCATGTTTTAAGTCTCAAGTTTTAATGGGAGCTGAGTTATAGATAGTAAAATATGTTGCCACAATTTGGATTTCTGTACTGTTAGTATACCTTTGATAATATTCATTGAACTATTACAAAAATTGCCAGGTATACAGATCAGCAGTACATTTGTATATGCACATAGTTTCAGATTTCTAGCTTTAAATGGGACTGTGTTATAGCCTGCCAATCATGTTGCCAAAATTTAAATTTTGGTTAGTTCCCTCTAATTTTAAAACTACATATCCAAATTTAACCAGAGTTAAAACATTTTAAGAACAATACCACATGGTCATTTCTGAAAAAGTTCTTAATTTCAGCTTTAAATGGGATTAAGTGAAAAGTAGTCAAACGTTCACAACATTTAAAAATTTAATTTTGCAAGAATGTAAATGACAAATTTGTAAACCCCCTGAAACTTTAAAACTAGAGAATGCAATACCATTAAATTTGGTAGGTTCTTAGATCTTGCAATGGGACTGTGTCTGCCAATTTTATTAATTGCTTGCTGTGAGAAATTGCAAAATAACATCTCTACTTAAAGTCAAATCCCATGAGTCTTTATGAAAATTACAGAATTTCATGACAAATTCCATAAAACTGGAATTTTTTAATTTCACTCAGCCTTATCTGGGGCTTCTAATTAAAGGATAGGGGTATAAGAGGTAGGGGGCACCATGTTCAGGAGTTAGATGCACAGTTTCACCAAGAAATGAGCAACTTAGCTGGGTAGCACAACAGTGGTAGACCCCCAGGTTGGAGCAAGAAAGCACAGAGTGTCAACAATTCCAAACTGAATGCAGGATATTTAAGGATCACATCCAGTAAATTTATGATCCAGGGAGCTTGGTGAACATGCAAGTCTAGGTCTCAGAGGTACTCAAAAACATTTAGTAGGGGAAGACAATGTCTTGGGCAGCAGGAAGAAAGAATTCTGGCTATTTCAACTGGGTAGGTTGATAGGAAAAGGAGTAGGCGACTCATGTTTTAAGGAAGATTGTCACTGTAAAGAGCAAAGAGGATATCAGTGGGATCAGTAGTTCTACTGAGTCAGTCTGGGAATGACAAAAGAGAAGTGGGGTAGTCACCTAGTGATTAATAGTAGGACTGCAAAAAGCTCAGCCCAGCTTAACAGATAAAGTAGTGATATTTTATTTATTTAGGGAATCAGATACACCTGTGGCCAGGGGCTCTTTTACAAAGGTTCCACGTCAGGTTACTTGAAACATTAGGACAGGCAGGGGTTTTGTGCAAAAGAGGAATAAACATTGCAGCCGGAGGGCTTTGTCAATTACCAAAACATCACAATTGTGCAAATCACTTCTATAACAAGTTAAACAATATAGATTTATATAGGTAGACATCCAACAGAGGGAGGTGAGGTCAGAGGCTGGTGTAAAGAGGGAGAAAGAGAGGGAGTGTGGGATGAGTCAGGGGCAGGGGCAGCGAGGAGGTGTGTGGAGGGAATAGAGGAAGAGGGATGGAGTAGGGAGGGAAGAGTGTGGGGGATAAACCATTTAGGTGTAGCAGTCGCAGGAGGCATAGGAGATGAGGTATTGATGCAGGCTGAGCTTAAAGGTACCCTGGGTTGCTTTGCTGGTAACTTCTGCTGGGAGGGTGTTAAACCAGGATGAGGATCTGAAAAAGAAGGATAATTGGCCTTGGGTAGTCCTGCAAAGGGGAACAGTGAAGGAGAGGTTGTTTGAATTCATGGTTTGTCATGGACCGCTATATGGTCTCAGCAGTGCCTGTGATCCAAGGGGTAGTAGGTCCAATATTTGCTTTTTTGCTAGGATGCAGGTTTGATATTTAATTCTGCCAGATAGTTGGAGCCAGTTTGCATATTCATAGATCCTGCAGGTGTGTGTGAGGTGGTTTACAGATGTTTGGAGATGACATGCCTTGTTTAGTGCTGTGGCGATGCAACGGAGAGCTGTCTCAGTGGCAGACCCATAGATCACAAGCCCATGGTCTATTATAGAGATTACTGAACTGTGAATGGCAGTGCTTAGGTCTTCATCCATGAAGCAGTTATTATGTCTATAGAGCAGGCCTATGAGGGTATTCACAGTTTTTGCTACGTAGTTGATATGTTCAGAGTATCCAAGTGTTGGGTCAAGAATCACCCCAAGATATTTAAATAGATGTGCTTGTTCAAGAGTGGCCCCTTTGCTGTTTGAGATAGAGAGGTCTCTGTTTTTATGTTTGCTGTGGATACCATGGAACAGCATTGATTTGGTTTTGCTGTAGTTAAGAATAAGCTTGTGGAATTTAAACCATGCCTCTACATCAGTGAAGCTTTCTTTTAGTAGTAACTGAAGAAAGGACGGGTCAGAGTCGGAGGTGAAGATGACAGCATCATCGGCATAGAGTATGATTTTTTCTGAGCAAGATGAAGGGAGGCTGTTTAGGAAAATGCTGAAAAGCATAGGACCCAGGATGGATCCTCGTGGGACTCCTGATTGGACCAAGAGGGGGGTTGAGAGGGATTCATCAATATTTACCTGCTGTGTTCGGTCACTGAGATAGCTTTGAAACCAAAGAGTTGTGTCTGGAGATAAACCTATTAGAGATAGTTGTTGAAGCAGTAGTGAATGGCTGATGGTGTCAAATGCCTTAGTTAGGTCGATGAAGTTGGCGCCGAGATCCCCTTGGTCCAGGGCATTATGGATGTAGGAGGTAAGCTCTAGGAGTGCTGTGGTCATGCTGTGGCCCTTGTGAAATCCATGTTGTTCTTGACATAGCAGATTATACTTAGTAAGGTATTCTATCAGTTGGTTTGGCAGCTATTCTCTAGAGCACTTTTGAGAGAGGGGGGAGAATTGAAATTGGTCTATAGTTGCTTGTAACAGATTTCTCACCACTTTTGTGGATAGGTGTCACCATCACTGATTTCCATTTTTGGTGGAACTGTGAGATCATGAGA
This sequence comes from Neoceratodus forsteri, assembly GCA_016271365.2. NCBI lineage: Eukaryota > Metazoa > Chordata > Ceratodontiformes > Ceratodontidae > Neoceratodus > Neoceratodus forsteri. Next base: position 52,379,876 of record CM028137.1, read on the forward strand.
GATTTGTTAAAGATTTTGGTGAGGGAGGTCAGGACTTCATTGAGGAGTGTGAGGAGTTTCAGGTCGAGGGAGTCGCTGCTTGATCTAGACTTTCCAAGTACTCGAAGGAGGTACATTTTTATGATGTCCTTGGAGACGGCTTTGAAGTAGAACAGCGGATTTCCCTCCAAATTTCTGACTTTGACTGAGTTAATGGTATCTTGAGGGGGATCAAAGAAAGTTGGTGGTAAAACATGGCTAAGATTGGTAAATGCTGCATTAAAAGCATTTGCCATGGTGACTTGATCTGTGATGATGTGGCCATTTAGGTGGACCATAGCGGGTGGAACTTTTGTTTTTTTTCCGGTTAGTTCCATTAGGTTGGCCCAAAACTTATTTCCATCTTTCCAAGAATTTGTTAGCACTCTTTTGTAGTAGTTGGCTTTTTCATTTTGAATTGCGCTGGTGTAGGCATTTCTTGCAGCTTTGAAGGCTTGAGTGTCTGCCCTGTTTCTGGTCAGCTTAGCACGTTGCCAGAGGTGATCCTGGGCCTTCATTTGCTCAAGGAGAGCAAGGTTGATCCAAGGGTTGTTAACACCTTTAATCTTGCATTTCATGAAGGGTGCATGGGCATCAGAGGTTGTGTTGAAGTTTTGGATAAAATAGTCAATTGCAGTGTCCACATCTGGTGCTGCATCTATAGGTGACCAGTTGTGATCTCGTAGGCATGTTTTTGTGTGGCCACAGGTGGCCAGACAGTAGTTTTCTACTTTTGATGATTTTAGGGGGGTCTTAATGAATTTTTTGGACCATGAGAGTAGGACTGGTGAGTGGTCACTTATGCAGTCGGGGAGAACTACTGTTTCAGTAATGTGTTCAGGGCAGTTTGTAAGAACCCAGTCCAGAAGAGTTGAGGTACCAGTTCTGTAGTTTACTTGGGTGGGTGTTTTAACCATTTGGGAGAAATTGGAAGCTGTCAAGGCATCTTTATACTTATGTGCACTGGGGGAAGACCAATTTACATTAAAGTCCCCAAGAAGTATAGTTTCAGATTTCTGATCTAGGGAGTGAATGATGTCCAGTATGGAATTCAATATTTGGTTGGTGAGTTTTGGGGGGTATGTAGACTGATGCCACCAGCAGTGTTTTATGGTGGATCCCCAGACATATTTTAGTGGCAAGAACCTGGATGTCGCTCACAGGGTGAGGTATAGGTAGGATGTGCCTGATTAGAGTGTCCTTTAGGTACAGTGCACAGCCTCCCCCCTTCTTGGAGCATCTGTCTTGCCTGAAAATGGCATAACCCAGAATTGCTATTGCAGTGTCGAGGGTCTTAGGTGATAGCCATGTCTCGGTTACTGATATTATATCTGGGTTGTGGAGTGTGACCCAGGCAATGAGAAGATCCAGCTTTTTGAGGAGGCTGCAGATATTGATGGTAGCCAGGCAGAGCCCCCCCAGACCTGTCAGCATCACAGGGGGCTAGACTGTTGGGGGCCAGGGTATGGGTGGACGTTACCTGAGATGAGGATCAGCTTTAGAATTAGGGACTTTAAGAGAGTTTTGATATACTTCTTTTGTCCCCATACTGTTAATGTATTAGGAGCCTCTTTAAAGGGATAGTGATGTGAGTGAGAGAAACCTGTTAATAGGAGAGAGAGATGCTGAGGAGCATGGGAACATGTGTTCTTGATCGGAGAACCATCCATAGGTGAAGCGGTATATGCATTGTTAATATTAAATTCCACAAAAAAAAATCTGGATGCTTCATCTGCAGAATATGCTATCATAAATATGTGAGAAAATGTTACTAATTATTTTTTTCTTCTGCAAAATTAAAACTGCTTAACCGACTTATCTAGTTGTGTTAGACACCAGGATACACTGACTATGGATATGCATGTCAAATGTTTACTCTATGCATGCAAGAGCAGAGAAGTTACAAACATTCAAATTTTTGATAGTTTTCAGAAAGTTTTATAAATATTTACATAGTAAAGTTTGAATCCCTGTAACTTAAAAATCTCTTATCTAATTCACTCCATATTTAGAACATTCTATAAGCATTACAAAAAGGTTATCCATATTAATTTACACGTCTGGCTCCAAAGTTGCCTGAGTTATATGTAGATGAAATTGTTTCATGGAATTTCCTGAAAAAAATTAAATGACAGATTTTGAGCACATATAATTTTGAGACGGTGCACCATATTGTCATGCAATCTGGCACATTGTTAGAACACCTATCATTAAGAAATCATGCCGAATTTAAGATCCCTGATCCAATAGATGGATAAGGTATATGCAGATAAAAAATGTTTATGAAATTTCACACAAACAATAAAATGACAACATTCAAGCCCCTATAATTTTGAAACTGTCTGACTGAATTACATGATATTGATGGCCACTAACTCACAGAGTGTACATTCCAAATTTCAGACCTCCAGCTTGAATGGTTATTGAGTTATAATCAAATTACGAAATGTTAAAAATTTCACACACTTTCTACGAAATTCCGCACAGCTCTACCTGGTAGTCTAGTGGCCCCCCTTCCCAGATCCCCAATATCCTCAACTTTAATTTATAAAGAAACACCTGGAGGTCAAGTGGAACCCCTTCCCCACAGTGTCCTACCACCCCGCTCCCCCCCCATCCAGTAAATGAGCCGGCGACTGGCACAGCCCAATGCTCACCACCATGGCCAGCCACCAACTGATCTCTGTATGAGTGCTTACGGTATACATTATGTGCTCAGTTACTGACAGGTTGTCAATCACTGGGCTTGTACTGTATATAGTACATGCTCATTCAGGGCCCACTTGGAGGCTGGCAGTGGTGAGTAGTGGGCTGTGCCAGTCACCAGCTTGGTTACTGGATAGGGAGGCAGGGTGGTAGGGCACTGAGGGATGAGGTGGGGGTTCCAATAGACCACCGGGTGTTTCTTCATACATCAAAGTTGAGGGCATTGGAGATCTGGGAGGGGGGATCACTAGACTAGCTGGGAACAGGAGCTATTTCTTTTTTATTATAATGGAGATTGGGGATCATGGAGGGGAAACCACTGGACTACCAGAGCAAAGGGGTTATTTATTTTTATTATACCGAAGATCAGAGATTGGGGAGGGGGGGAACCACTGGACTACCAGGGCCAAGGAGCTATTTATTAATATTATAATAAAGATTGGGAATTGGGTTGGGGGGGAACAACTGGACTACCAAGCCAAAGGGGCTATTTATTTATTATTGTAATGGAGATCTGGAATTGCAGAGGGGGGAACCACTGGACTACCAGGGCAAAGGGCCTATTTATTTATTACTACAATGTAGATCAGGGAAAGGGGGCACTAGCCTTCCAAAGAGATTTTTATTTTATAAATGGAGATTGGGGCCTGAGGGGTCCACTAGACTACCAGAGGGCTGTTAGTTTTTATATCAGATGTTTGGGTTGGGGTGGGGGACCGCATCAAATTGCCAAAATGTGCTCAACTCACTCAGAAGGTAAATTTCTAAGTACCTTTACACCAGCCCTGGCTCATCTAACGGTACTTTGAAATGTGCCTTCTCTGTGAGTTTTGAGAATACCATGTGAAGTGTTTTGGCAGCCTATGTCTGCCTCAAGCCCCTAGCGCCATGCCAGAGCCCATTTTGTGGTGCAAAGGTGGTGCATGACCCCTTTGGTGCAGGCAGCCTGTGGTGGATGCAGGCTGCCTTTGTGAATCACTTCGGGGCATCATTTGGTGCAAGAGGCACTTTGGCCAATCATTGGGACACAAGCCCCTTGCGCTGCCTGGGAGCTTTGAGAATCAGGCCCTCTATCTCAAAGCACTTTAAAAATGATGAGAAACTGGTAGTGTATAGTGGCATTCAGTTCACACATTAACACCTGCACATTGCCTTGGACAATTGCTTGATTCAGGTTTATAGAAATGGGTTGTAGGCCAGGACACTGTAGAAAAAAGCTACTCTTGCTGGAGCTATCTTTGGCTCTTTTCTTTCCACCTGGACATCCACCAGGCTAGCCACATAGATGGGAGGACAGGACCAGAGTGTTTCAGATTTAACACATCATTCAAAGAACACTGCATCCCAACCGTACATCAAACTCCCTAGTACTAGTATGTATGGTATGATCCCAATTCCAGTGTGGGTCTAGAACCCATGACTGTCTGGCCCAAACCTGGATGTACTACCAACTGAGCCACAGTGATACCCTGGAAGTGATGTACATTTGTTGGGGGGGGGGGGAACTAGTGTGCTGGATCACCAAAAATGAATATACAATTTTATTAACGCTGCTTCCAGTGAATGTGAAAAGGTGTTTGTCGGGGGGTGCTCCAAATTAAACATCGTTAAAATAAACTGACATTAATTGTGTGTGTGTGTGTGTGTGTGTGTGTGTGTGTGTGCATGGGTGCATGTCTGTGTGTGTGACTTGTATACAATGGTTTCATTTTGTATCACCAAAGTTAATGATGAATAATGATTTTGTTTCTTTCTTTCTGTGCCAAGGGTAGTGGTAGAATCAGAACCAGACCACAATCGTAAAAACTGGATTTCCTGGTTCAGACAGACCAGATGGACTGGCTCAACATGCATGGCCTGGTGGTTCTGGCTCTTCTTGATTTTTTGTGTCGATGACTATGGCAGTAGTACCGAGTGCCTGTTGGATGCATCTTGTAATGCACACCATGCACCTGGTGCCATGCCATATTCCAACCCCTGTTGTTATTATAATCCACCATGTTAGTGGTTACAGAGATGATATGCTGCCACTCACATCTGGATTAGTGGATTGCATAATGAAGACATTAAGAGATAGTGTCTGAACACCTATGGAGGGGTAGGGGGCCATCATCAATGTGGCCTTGAGGGGCTGGTTTGGAGGGTACAAAAGAGTGTACAATGGCAGGGTTATAGGTATGTGATTAAAGGTCACCAAAACAACATTTTGCCAATAAACTATTCAAAACTTCAACTTCATAACGGGGTAAAGGAAAGGCTGCTATTTACACTGATGCTAACATTGCATTTATGTTAGTAACATAAATGCAGTTTTGTAACATCTGAAAAAGTATTCATCAACCATCCAGTTTAAAAAAAAACCAGCTGCTCTGCCTGTTCCCTCAAATCCCTCAACCTTCACTACATAAAAAAAGAGTGTTATGTGACAAATAACCTTGAGAAACAATATTTACAACATAAGGTAATAGGGCTAGGAATGCCTTTAAATTAAATAAGTGGACCAGTTTATGTTTAAGAAGTAGTTTTTGTTTTTGTGAGTTCAGGGTTACTTAAGCATTTTAAACAACATTATTTGTTCTTTTAGGAATACAGATTAGTGAGCAGTTACTTTGTTATAATTACTAAAGGACAGAGTCCAAGGCAAGTTTTCTACTTTTCCTTTTTTAAATTTTTTCTTTAATGCACATAATTTATTTAAATCCAGTAACCAATTATGGTTTAAACAGATATGATACATAGTAATATTTATGATTTTAAGTTGATGGTATGGCTTGTTCAATGCTAGGATTGTTTAACTGAGAAATTAGGTGTTTTGGGGATTCATTTGGAAGACGAAATTGGTGTATATGTGTTCTGAGCTATTCTCAAGTGAATTTAACAAAAAAAAATTGTATATTGAACTATGTATAGTTTGTTATGTTTGTAGATATACAGTACAAGCACTGAAGAAGGATTTATTATGAAATGTTTGCATACATGTACTGTTATTTTGCAACTGGACTATCTTTTTGTTATGTCATTATTTAAAAGAAATAGATGAATTCAAGTAAAAAAATAATTTTACATAAAGTATTTGGTGAGTGGGCTATTTTTTACCAATCTGGTATTTATGGATTTGTGCTCACATTGATTGGTATTTAGCTCCTCCCTTTTTGGTTTTAAAAATATATTTCCTTTCACTGAGGTATTGACTGCACTGGACCACAGCCATATTCTGCTCATGAACAGTGCCACTGTGATTGTATTACTTTGTAGTGAACACTGATTTCCAACAGCGACTGCACTATTTTGCGTCGGAAGACCAAAAACACATTTTGGCCAGGATTGAAAAATGACAGATGCACTGTTCATAAGGAGGTGTGGAAATATGCCTATGTTGAAAATCTGGAGTGAAAATAGTACAAATTTGCGAACTTATGAGTGTGCGTGGAAACTGTGCAATGCCCACTCATAAAACAGTAATTTTTTTGGAATTTTTTCACCAAATTTGCAAACATAGCCTTTTTGAGAGGCCACCTCATGAACATTGACAATGTCCTTTTGTTACAGTAACCGCAAAATCGCCTTTCAGGACTGAATAACACCATGACAGTGACTGAATTCTTGAGAAGGGGTGTCAAGAACCCCATGTGGAAAATTTGGTGGCAAAAGTCAAAAAAATGTCCGAGATATGCACCAAAGTTGGAAAAACCCAATTTATGCCATTATACAGTTTATCGGCATTTCCTCAGTTCCCGGTTGGCTTTGAAGAGTGCAGATGTATTCCTGGTCCACGGAAGACTTTCACACTGGGCTCCAGAGGTAAGTAAGGGTGAGGGGATGGGGAGGTGGGTGAGTAGAGGTGGGCGTGGGTTGGTGGGGGCGAGGGACTTGCCGAGGGACTGTTTTCTTCTTTCACAGGTATTGAAAGGAAAAACAAAAAGGGATGCTTTTGGCACACTGGGGTGGGCTCCCAGCATGCCACCTGTGTGTGGGTGGGGTTGGGAGGTGGGTGTGCTGTGAGTGGGCATGGGTTGGCAGGGACAGCAGGGTGTCACCGAGAGACCATTTTCCTCTTTCACAGGAAATGGGGGGAGGGAGAAATGGGAGTTTCATGCCACCTGTGTGTTTGTTGGGGGGAGTAGGGGGACAGGAGCTGGTGAGGATTGGGCACCCCCACCAGCCATACAGTGTGGGGGGGACATGAGCACACTGGGGTGGCCTCCCAGCATGTTAACTGGTTGTTTGTGGGGGTGCTGCAGCCGGCAGAGGATTGGGCACCTCCATCAGCCACACAGTGTGCTGGGGGGGTGCATGAGCTGAGGGGGATTGGAAACCCCCCTCAGCACATAAGGTGGGGGCTGGGGAGAACTGTAATGAGGGAGGGGGAGGAAATTAGCAGAGGAAGGAGGTCAGAGGGATGTCATGCTGAGCTGTGCATGACAGCAGTTCAGCAGACGTGCTATGCTACTTGCATACACACTACCACCACTGATTGCAGAGAACCTTTTCTTTGAAGTGAAGGCCAACACTGCTGAACTGCTGTCATACACAGCTGGGCATGTATTGATCCAGTAGGGTCCCACCAGCTATACTGAGAACTGCAATGGCCAGGAGGGTCACACCTCCAAAAGTCATAGTGTTGCAAGACGTTCCTTTCACATGAACACAAGTGAAAGTAAAAATGATCAAAACCCTGACTTAACATGCAGATTATTTTGATCAATATACATTAGGTTATGATTTTGTTCATTTTGTTTATTTTAACATGCCAAAATTGTGCTGTAATCCAATTAACTTTCTCTTTGGCAAACAGTACAGAACAACTCTTCAAATACCTGGTGGTCTAGTGTTTATTTGATGTCCTGATGGCTATAGTGAAGTTCTGCTCTGATCCATTTCCAAAGATCATGCTTTATTCGTAATCCAAAAATATGCTTCTCTTATAGTCTTCTTTTTTCTCATGAACCCCCCACAGTTAGTCCATCAGCCATCAAACAGTCCTCCATTCACACTGTCTTTAGTACTTCCTGAGGCTGCATATCCTCTTCCCAGTCCCACAAAGAGAATATTACACTTCAGTTCTTAGCCTTGTGCCTCAAAGAGTAGTACACACCTATACTGATACACTTCATTGGCTGGCACTAATAAATGATGCCTCCCAAATCACTCTCTTGTCCTCTTTAATCAATGTTTCACTTCTGCTCCCACAATAAATAATGGGTGGATCACCACCCTTCTGAACAATGAAGGCAGTATGTACAGTCCCCAATTTTTTTCTGCCTCATTGAGCAACAACTATGTCTTCCTGGAGAGCCAAGCAAAAATCACTGGAACATACCAGAAAAACTGCTGTTCATACCCTTATTAGGGTTGGACTTAATACGGACAACAACATTATTATGCAGGGGAGATGTACTAATGTCTTGATCAAATCCTCCTGACATCCAGCATTCGTCTACCCCTTACCTGTGATCATTGGAATCTGGCATGATAGTCCTCATCAATCCTCTTGCAGTCTTTTTCCATGCCCTCCTCCACAATGCTTGTTAGCTGGCTCACCGTTCTTTAGAATCTTGAATTCAGTATACACAATCTAGTGAATACTGCTTCGACAAGCCTTGAACCCCCCCAATAGTAATCTACCTACACTGAATCCAGGTACCGAATTAAGCACCACAGTGCCACTCCAAGTATTTGTCATCATTGCCACTCTCATCCATGATCAGGTAGTGGTCATGGTGCTGGTAGTCCCACATCTCAGATCTCCCAGTGATCTTCTTACATTTCCCCCAGTGTTCCCCCTTCCTATAATATAACTGTACCCTACAAGAATGGCCTATCCAGTCCAGCTCCAGTATACATTCTTCACTCCTGCTCCCCACATCAAAAACTGGTGTGCTCACCACCCTTCCACATCATGAATGCTATTAGTACAGTCCCCTGTTGTTGTTTTTTTAATATCAATAATAGACATAATCTTTCCTGTAAGCTAGGCTGATAGCAGCAGGGCACAAGAGGGAAAGATAGGCTTTCTTACCCTTATACTATATAGCTAGGTAGGTAACATTTTTATACAGGATATCACATGTCATTAGGGATGAAATCCCTGTTTACAAGACAAGACCTGTTTAATTACGTAAAAGTAGTAAATCATGTATCACAAGTACTAAGATTTTTACAAGGTTTGTTAAATACAACAACATTCACTATACACACTGCAAAATGCATAATAACAGTCTATCAAATACAGCAAACAACAAGTACAAAATGTACAAAAGTACCAACAGGCCTAATTATATTAAACTGCAAAATTTTCAATGAGGACAAAAAAACTAGGACAAAGTGCATCATAGTATATGGTCTAGATTTCCAAATCCCAATAGTAAACCAAGCAGTTAACAACTACATACAATCTAGATTAAGTTCAAACCCAATCTACATCTATTACATTATAAAAAATTCTATTGACTAACAAACAAAGCTAAAACACAATTACATCACATATCAGAATTGTTAAACACAGTAATAAACCAAACAATTAACAATTACACACAGCCTGGAAGATTGATTTCAATCCTATTTTAAATTTATTTGTGGATGCCACTCTCATTGAATATGGAAGTATATTCCACCATATTGCTGCTTGATGTTTTAATGTTTTTACCCCAAATTTTGTTTTATTATAATTACCTTTTATTTTATTAACATACACAGATCTAGTCAAGGTCCGAGTAAGCTTAATCTTTTTCATCATTGCATTAACTGATATGTAATGATAATGAGCCAGTTGCTTTATAAAAAAGTGATGCAATAATTTCAACCACACCTCACCATTTCTCTGTTTTAGGGTAGTCCATCCCAGAGTAATTAATAATGTACAGTGGTGTGTTCTATAATGACATCCAAAAATAAGCCTTGCAAGTTTATAATACATTTTATCTAACATAACCATCATTATCTTAGGTGCAACCCTATATATAACACTTCCATAATCAATGGTTGGCATCACCATCTGTTCCACTATGGTTTTTCTAGTCTTTATGAACATACGAAATTTGCCAGCAGATAAAGACCTAGAGGTCTATCAAGTCTGCTCGAATGTGCAGCTAGCACCCCTTATTCTGCAGCTGCCCTTCCCTTCCACCCTTCCCCTTCATTAACCCTCCACCTTGTCCTGTCCCATCCTCGTTTGAAGCAGTCCACTGTTCTACTGAATACCACTTCTGCAGGTAATGCATTCCACTCAGCCACCACCCTCTCTGTAAAAAGTGTCTCCTCATCTCCCTCCTGAACCTTCCTTGCTCCAGTCTCATATCATGGCCCCTGGTGGCCCTCCCTTCCCTTACTTTGAACAGCCCCGCTGTACCCGTCTTGTTTATTCCTTTCATGTATTTAAAGGTTTCAATCATATTACCCCTGTCTCTCTCCTCTCCTCCAGTGAGTACATGTTCAACTCCTTCAACCTCCTCTCATATGATAAGTCCCCAGTCCCTTGATCATCTTTGTCACCTGTGCTGCACCCTCAGTAACTAATGTCCTCTTCAGATACAGACGCCAGTACTGCACGCGAGTACCCAGGTGTGGTCTAACTAATGACCCATACAGGCAGATCACCTCCTCCCTCCTCGAGGATATACCCTTGCAATACAACTCAGCATTTTGTTGGCCTTTGCAGCTGCTTTCCTACATTGTGCTGAGTTGTTCATTGACCCTGTAATGAGCACACCCAGATCCTTCTCCTCCTCTATCTGGGCTAGCTGCATTCCCCCTAGCTGGTTACTCCTCCTTGGGTTCTTCATCCCAAAATGCAGCACCTTGCACTTTTTGGCATTAAACCCCAATTGCCGGGTGTCTGACCAGGTTTCAAGTTTTGCCACATCATCCTGCAACCTCTGCCATCCCCCTAGGTCATCCACCACCACACCTACTTTGGTATCATCAGCAAACAGACTGATCTTGCTCTTGATGTCCCATGATATGTCTGCAATGAATATCCCAAACAACACTAGTCCCAACACCGAGCCTTGTGGAACACCGCTCGTCACTGCCCTTGGGTGTGAGAGCTCCCCACCCACCACCACCACCCTCTGTTGCCTTCCCTGCAACCAGTTTCCTACCTATCTCACCAGCTGCACCCACCCTGTGCCTACAAACTTCCTTCAGCCTCCATGTGGCACTGGGTCGAATGCCTTACTGAAGTCCAGATACAGGACATCCACTGCATGGCCCCTGTCCAGTTGCCTAGTTACCCAGTCATAGAACTTGACCAGGTTGGTTTGGCAGGATCTGCCATGTATGAAGCCATGCTGTCTGCTGTCCTGTAGTCCTTTGGCCTCTGGGAGGCCACCAGCCTCTCCTTCAGGATAGCCTCCATTAGCTTACCCGATGATGGATGTGAGGCTCACTGGTCTGTAGTTTCGGTTCATCCTGGGGCCACTCTTGTGGAGGGCACCATGAGCCATCCTCCAGTCCTGAGGTATACACCCAGATGTAGTGAGGCATTAAATAGGTCTTCAAAGGTCCTGCAGGACCTCTGCCAACTCCTTCAGTACCCTGGGGTGGATGCCATCTGGATCTGAAGCCTTGTCCACCTCAGCCTTCAAACCCTCTAGAACTCTGCCGTCCATGATTTCCCCATCTGTCACCACTTCCCCCGCTTCTGCCATTTCTCCCACCTTGGGTGTCACCCCTCTTCTCTTTAGTAAATACTGAGCAGAAGTACTCATTTAGTGCTTCTGCCTTATCGCACCCTGCTTCAACCCAACCCCCTCCTTCCTAATCCTTACTATGTGGTCCTTACAGCTCCTTTTCTCCCTGATGTACTTAAAGAAGTCCTTCTCCCCCTTCTTAATGCCTTGTGCCATCCTGAGTTCAGTGGATGCTTTGGCTCCCCTTACTGCCTTTGTTACCTCCTTCGATTCTGTCAAGTACTCCTCCTTGTCCTCCCCCTTCCCTGTTTTCTTGTACTTGCTAAAGGCAGCTCTTTTCCTCCTTACCTTTTCCATGGCCTCCTTGCTCAACCAGCTTGGTTTCTTAGCCCTAGCCTTCTTGATCTGGACTTTGCAGCAGGTTTTGGTTGCCTCCACTATCCCCAGCTTTATGAGCTCCCACCTCTGGTTAGTGTCCATACTAGATTGAATTTTTCTGGCCAGGTACCCTTTTACCACTTCCCCCATCCTCCCAAAGTTGGCCCTTCTGAAGTCCAGCACTCTTGTGCCAGATTCCACTCCTTCCTTGCCCATCTCCAATGTGAGCCATACTGAGTGGTGGTCACTCCCTGACAGCGGTTCCTCCACTGTAAGTTCTCTCACAAAGTCCCCATTTGCCAGAAAATCCAACTGTGTTGATGTTTGTCTAAAGGCCCCTAGATTCCTTCTAACTTTATTCACTAACCCCTTGATATGTTGTTGAAAATTTAGCTCTACATCAAATATTACACCCTAATATGGATATTCAGTTACCTGATCTATTAGAACATTTGACAAAGATGTTATACCCAAGTTTGGTTTGTTTCTGTTCCCAAAATAAAGAATTTTAGTCTTCTTTATATTCATTGCCAGCCCTGAGCTGGTGAAGCACTCTCCTATGCTGCTGAAGTTCCTCTGCAGGTTAACTCTCAGGTCTGCAAAGTCTGACCCAGTTGCAACATGAGCCGTATCATTGGCATACAGCTGGAAGTTTGATGTTTGAACTGTCTGGGGAAGATCATTGCAGAATACTAAGAATAACAAGGGCCCTAGTATAGATCCTTGAGGGACTCATCTTTCTACTAATTTAACTGTTGACAATGTCTGGTCCACACATACTCTTTGAGATCTTCCTGTTAGATATGATTTAATCCATGCCCATGGTCCCTCAGTAATGCCCATAACCCAGAGTTTTCTCATCAGCAGGGAGTGGTCCACCGGGTCAAAAGCTTTTGACAAATCTGCAAACAAAACTGCAGTCTCCTTTCCTTCATCCAAAGAAGTTGCCACAAGATCATTACATTTGATCAAAGCTGAATTTGTGGAAAGTCCTTTTCTAAAACCTGCCTGATATGGTGTAAATACGTTATTTGGTTCTAAATAGTCCATTATTTGTATATGTACTAACTTCTTCAGGCATTTAGATAGTATTGGAAGCAGAGCTATTGGTTGATTGTTGCCTGGATCACTTTGGTCACCCCCTGTATATACTGGAATAGTTTTACTTTGTTTCCATATAATAGGGAAAAACCCTGTCCTTAAACTCCAATTAAACATATATACAGTATTATTGTTGGTGCTGTATAATCAGCAGCCATTGGTAAAAACCTTCCTTCCAAACCATCTATGCCAGGAGATTTATGAATTTTAATTTGTTTAAAACATATTTTTACCTCCTTTATAATCAATACTCTAAATCAAAAAGGTGGATAAAACCCATTAAATTCTGGTACATCCTGGGTTTTATTTAATGGGACTCTTACCTCTAGACCTGGGAGATTAACAAAAATGTAATTTAACAAGTTTGCTATTGCCTTGGGTTCTTTTACTGCCTTCCCCTCGTGAATCAGTTGATTAATGTTTTGTTTATTTTTATTGCCTGGACTAATAATGTCATTAACTGTTTGCCAAAAATTTTTTGGATCATTATTCCTATCTATTTTCATTCAAAAATAGTTCAATCTAGCCCTCTTTATCTGTCGTTTACAGTTATTCCTTTTATTTTTGTAAATATCCCAATCACTACTTGTGTTTGTCTTTTTAGCCAATTTCCACAATATATTCTTAATCTTAATACTGTATAATAAATTATCATTTATCCAGGGCTCCCTAGCATTTCTCTTACTTACTTTTGTTTTTGGTGCATGCTTATCACGTATCTTCAAAAATCTAGCCACAAAATACTGTACAGTTTGATCTAAATCTAGAATTAATTTGCATCTCTCCCAATTTACAGTCTGCATGTCCAAGTTAAAACTGTCAACTGAAAAATGTTTCATGTTCCTAACCTATCCCTCCCCAATTGTATCCTTGGTTGTACCATACTACCTATAATTGCCCAAATTAAATGATGCTCTCCCAATAATGGGGGTTCAACACACTTTGAATGGACTTTTAACTGAGGTAAGACTAGCAACAAATCTAACAGTGTACCCTTAGTCATAGAGTTTGTGTATCTAGTAGGTTCATCTATCAGCTGGATTAAATCAAGGGGTGCCAACATTTTTTTAATCTATTGCCTCACTGATTATGCCAATCTGAGTTTAAATCTCCCATTAAAATCATCAATTTATCTTTTACTTCATCCTGAATTATACTAATGGTTGATTCCAAATCCACCATCTTTGCATTAGTGGGAGAGTACAACATCCCTATAGCAACTTTTAAGTCACACAAATAAAGTACTATAAAGTCCACATTTCCTGTATTACCTTTTGTTAAAACTTTAACTGATCTCAATGTATTTTTTTATATAAAGAATAACCCCCTTCCCCTTCTATTCTTCCTAGCTGAACAATATATTTGATATCCTGCCGAACCTATTTCATCATCCTCTGCCTTATTTGTAAGCCAGGTTTCAGAGAAACCTGCTATAGCTATTTTTTGAGCTTCAAATAACATTTCCACCAAATCCATTTTTGGAGCCAAGCTCCTTGTATTGTCATGCATTATTTTTAAAATAATACTCGACTTCTGAGTCAGCCCTGGGTTCAGTTCTATGTCCTCCCCCCTCCCCCCAATATTAAAAGCAAGGTAAACGTAACATTATCAGGACACATACTTCTATGTATTTTATATGCCTCCAGAGGTTTAAATTGACTTGCAAAGTAATAAGTCATCCAAGTTCTTGTGAACTAATTTCTGCACGACTTTAAACTACAAAAACTCCCCCCTTGTGATCCTATTTCTGAATTAATTGGCCAATAATAACCCAGTTTACTAGGGACATCCTCAATTATACAGGAATAATTAATTGAACATATGAATAGCAACAAACACATCATTTTACTTACATACCTTATAGTACCTTAAACCTGTTAGGACTATGTTTCAAAATAATATTTACCTTACCAACACTTAAAAACTAAATACTATAAAATAACTCTCCCTTTTAGTACACCATTAAAAATACTGCCTATTTCCAAGTTATAATATTTTGCTGTCTAAATTTAAATAAAATAATCTACCCTCCCCTTACTTTTTCACTATTTCTATAAAACACTACTAACTCTTCAAACTGCTTTTCAGATTTTCCTTGCTATGAGTGGCACTCACACCATTCACAATGCTTGCACTTGTGAGTGGCAGGGGAAATTTAAAAGTCTCATTCCCCCCTTTGATTATAATTCCAGACAGCTGACTCTACCTGAGCCCCCTACTCACAACAGTGCACAGATAAAGATAGATGTTGAGTCCAGGCACAGAATATAAAATCACACAGTCTCTCACCCTGGTGATTCTCTGTGAAGTTACTGCAGGTAAATTCCTCTCATAGCAAACAGCAGGCAGTAGGTAGCAAACAGCAGGCCACAGGCAGCAGATAGCAAACAGCACAGCGATAACCACTTGAGAGCAGTGCAGAAATTTAAAAGTCTCAGTCCTCGCCTTTGATCTATGTTACCTTTGATTAGATAACATTACATGGCAGCTGTGCACATCATTATGCATGTCATCTAATAGTCTCTAATCATAGGTAGCCTAGATCTTATAAGGGTAGGAAAACCCATTTTTTCCTCTTGTGCCCTGCTGCTATCAGCCTAACATACTGGAAAGATCATATTTATTACTGAGATGACAAAAAAACCTGGGAGACTGCAGTAACTGTATTCATGATGTGGAAGGGTGGTTCCCTCACCACTTTTCAATGTAGGGAGAAGGAGTGATGAACAATTACCAGAGGGGGATGCAGGAGACCATTCCTGCAGGGTGCAGCTACTGTATATTCAGCGTAGGGGGAAGATAGGAGAATAGAAAGTTGAACAGATCATTGTGAGATGTGAGATGTGGCGCTGCCAGCACTGTGATCACTACTTGTTCATGGATAAAAGCAGGCAGCAATGGCAAACAGTTACAGTGGCAGGGAAGCACCTAAACTGTTACCTGGATTCAGTGCATGGAGATTACCCTTGAGGGGGTTGTTGAGGTTTATTGTGACAGTATCGAGGGGGCTGTGTACATTGCATTCAAGATTCAGAAGAGTGGCAATCCAGCCATCTGGAACTGTGGAGAAAGGCACAGAAAAGGACTGGAGGAGGATCACAGAGGGCAGTCATGTGGGGTTCCTCAGGTAACAGGTAAGGGAGCAGACCGGTGCTGGCAGTCAGGTGGATTCTCTCAAGACACTAGTATACCTCACATCCCCTGTCTAATAATGTTATCTAATAATGTTGTTATCCATAGTAAGTCCAGCCATTATGAGAGTTTGAACAGCAGTTTCCCCAGGTGTGTCCCAGTGCTTCTTTCTTGGCTACCCAGGAAAACTTGGTTGTTGTTTAATGAGCTTAGGGAAAAAATCAAAACGGGGGACTGTACATACTGCCATCATTGTGCACAAGGGTGGTGACCTGCCTTATGTTTATTTTGAGAGAAGAAATGAAACACTGATGAAAGAGGACTGGAAAGTGATTTGGGAGGCATCATTTAACAGTGCCAGTCAGTGAAGCACATCAGTATTAATGTGTACCACTCTCTGAGGTACAAGATTACGATCTGAAGTTTAATAATTCTCTTTGTGGTACTGGGATGCTCATATGCGTTCCCAGGTAGTAAAAAGAATGGAGTGTGAACAGCAGACTGTTTTATGGCTGGTGGGCTAGCTGGGGGGAGGGGGTTAAGGAACAAGAAGACTACAAAAGAAACATATTTTTTTGATTACCAAGAAAGTATGAACTTTGGCATTGGATTAGACGAGAACTTCACTACAATCATCAGGACAACACATAACCCGTAGATCACCAAGTACCTGAAAAGTTGTTCTGTACTGCATTTTGTCTAAGAGAAAGTCAGTTGCATTACAACACAATTTAAAGTAAACAAAATGAGTAAAATCATAGTCTAGCATGTCTATTGATCAAAATAATTCATGTTAAGTCATGGTTTTGATGATTTCAGTGAAACAATTCTAAACAAAGGAGGAAAATAGAATTAGATAGCAATGTAGAGAGCCATGTAGCTCTCTGCCTGTAGCTCCAATGATGTCATCACTTCACACATTTGACAGCCATTTTAAGAAACAGGCAGTGCAGAGTTTTTAAATTGGAAGGCTGATGGTTACTTTTTCAGATGCTACAAAACTGCATTTTTGTTATTCAGTTAAATGTAAAGTTAGCATCAGTGTAAACAGCAGTCTTTCCTTCACTTCTGTATGAAGTCAGATTTTTAAATTATTTCGTTCTAAAAATAGGTTGTTTAGGTGTCCTTTCAGCATTGTTGACTTACTACGTAGTCCACACACATGGACGGATGCACTGTATTCAGATTTATCTACTGTCAGATCATGCCCTGTGTCACTATACAGCATCATATGGGAGCAGAACTGGGCATATTTGGGCAGATGATGGCCAGATGTCCAGGGAGGAGAGTGTGAGAGGGGTCGGGGGCTTCCTCATCAAGCGTGGTAAACACCAGATACCGGGGAAAATAGCTATGGATTAGGTGAGGGAAGGAAACCACCAGACATCAGGGAAACTAATTAGTTTAGTAGTTGCAGATTGGGTGAGGGAGAGGTGACCACTCAATGACAGGGAAACTTTAATTAGCTCAGCAGTCAGGCATTGGGTGATTGGGGGGACCTGTGCTGACCTGGCCCTTGGGTTTGCAGCTATACGTTTGACTACAGGCTGCAGTGTAGCAGTAAAACAAATTCAAATGCATCAAATAAGGGTTTTACCAGACCCAGCAGGCTAGGCTTCTGGCAACTACAGTATCATGCCCATCCATGTACCAGTTTTCTGGTACCTGGACTGGCATGCTACCGTAGGTGCTGGGGAGAAATGCTGGTGCAGGATTTGGCTCCAACTCCTTTTCCACTCCAGAGTACACTTTATTTATTTGTTTATTTTAATATTTGAGACTTTTTATCCATTTAGCTGGCCTATAAATTCAGTCTGTATCAACTACTACCCTGACACTTCTCCATCTGATGCAAGGGCTCTGAAAAAACTCCTGAAGCTTCACCTCCACAGCGAGTATACTTCCACAAAATATAATATGGTGGTGGTGGTGGTGTTGGGG
Source organism: Neoceratodus forsteri (assembly GCA_016271365.2). NCBI lineage: Eukaryota > Metazoa > Chordata > Ceratodontiformes > Ceratodontidae > Neoceratodus > Neoceratodus forsteri. The sequence continues at coordinate 52,397,782 of CM028137.1, forward strand.
TGCAGCAGGGTGATCAAAGTAGAAGTGGACAAAGTGCTCTCACTTCACTATGCAGAGTACTTCACGTATTAACCCTCAATTTGTGTAGTGCTCTGCAATGCAAAACATATTTCTCTGCCTTGATTTTTTATCACGAACTACATCGAAACCAATGGGCTCTGTGCTACTTTGCCTTGTTTTACTGCCTTCCCTTAATTTTAACACAAAGTGCCATTGATTTTAATGGGCTTTGCTTTACTTCACCTTTATATTGCTATTTGAGGTGAATTTTGCATTGATTCATGGGATGGCAGGTCACATGGGCTCTATATTGTCTTGCACTGCCTTAGTTCTGTATACTGTGTGTAGTGGAAAGCTGGAGACATTTACTGTCAGAGCTCTGAGAATGAAACCATGGAAAAAGCTTTCAAAAATCACTTTTGATCCAATTATTTTAGTCCAAATTTAGTACAATGATTGTAGGAAACCATCCTTTGCTTAGATGAAGTGGTGATTGTTTTTGTGTGCATTTTGAATGTTAATTTAGAACATTCAGCCAGTCTACGGGCAGACACTGTTGAAGTGTGCTTCAGGGAAGGGGCATATCTGTAGCGGAGTAAGATTCACATGAGAAAGGCTGTCGTTCTAATTGTTTTGTACTAGTAGTGTGTGTTAGCATTTGTGTGTCTATGTACACACAGTAATACCTGAAGTAATTTTTGATAGCTATTTTCTATCTGTTGTGGTACAGTGCACATTTTCATTCTATTTAAAAGATTTGGTTATATAGTGTATGAACTGTTAAATTTTCTGTGGATTACCTGTATTGTGTGAGTGTGTGTTCATGCCATCAAGTCAGACATATGTCATTGTGCCACGCAGTAATCGCAGCACTCGGAATCTGTTATCCGTCTACAGTATTTTTTACTGCTTCATTCTATCTAGGTGCTGGACTGGTACTACAGTGCCCCCCCCCCAACCCTCAAAATGTATTATTTTTCCAGTTTGTGATTTCTGTTACCTTTGGTTAAGGCGGTGTTGTTATGCCTGTGCGGTTGCTTCTTTTGAGTGCTCAATCTCCACCTGTCTGTGCATTTGCATCTGTTTAGGGCTTAATCTGCATCTGTAAGCTACTGTTGTTTTTAGGCTTCCCATCCACCCCAACGTTCAGAAATCTAAATTTCTTGTGCATTTTCTGTGTAATTCAAAATAATGCCGCAAAGAGACGTGGATGCAAAGATGTTTCTGGCCATGGCACTGCTGCGACTGGCAAGAGTGGCCATGGGTGTGGGAAGTGCACAGCTGATGCCAGTAAGGAGATTTCTCCGACTATGTTTTTCACAGTGCAATCAGTTGCTTCAATGATGGTTGGAGATGCTGTTGTCCCCACTAGAGGTGGTAGTGAAGTTGCTGATGGCATGAGTATTGCTCCAAGTTCAACCCGTGACAATGTAACAATGTAAAGGGGGCACAATTTGAAAATAGAGGGGGGACGGATCAGGGGCAACATCAGGAAGTATTTTTCTCATGGAGATGGTGGTGGATACATGGACAAACAAAAACTAATGCTCCACATTATGGTGTGAGAGCAGCAATTGGAGCATGGCCATACTTTGGAGTTGGTGATCCTCGATGACCTGCAACCGCTGCTCCAGGTTTGCAATCCAATTGTTCAGGTGGTCCAACTCACTCCACATCAGGCCCAAATTGACCTGTGTGGCAGGTATTCCTGTAGGGTTGCCAGAGTCCCCTGCAGGTTTTGGATCAGTCACTTGCTTCATGGCCCAAGCATGCTTGACCCCATGTGCAGGTGGAGGCCATGCTCCACCTATAACCCAGCAGGGGCAGCAGGCACATTCCATCCCTGTTCATCAGTCTTGGCCTCCCACTGTGCATGGTGGTAGTTTGCAAGGTGGGTGCGCTGCCCACCTATCCCCAGATGTCTCCTCTCTCACAAAACCTCTTTCTCCCATGCTAGGTAAGGCGAAAGGGAAAGTCTTTCACTGCCTTGCCTGATTAACCTCCTGCCTGAGCCATGTGCCCAGCAGACTGCTACACATGTGATCTGTGGGCTGTTTCAATTATGACTCACTTCGCATTCAACAGAAACCAACATGAAATGAATGCAAAGTCACCGTAACGCCAAGTCACAATGAGCCAAAGTCATTATAAGGCAAAGTAGTGTAATTCTATGGGGACTTCATGTAGTGTTTGGTAATGCAGAATCGACGACTTCACCCCAACTTCACTGGCGGAGTTAAACTTCACTGCATCTGTAGACCAGAGCTGGAAAATGCAGATTTGAGGAGCATGGATGCCATCAACCCTGGCCATCCCCATTATAATCTTTTTAATCCATCCCTTGCCTCTTTAATATGCTCAACCAAGAAAGGAAGAAGGGCTGATGTCACAAGATCCCCTGTAAAATAGAAACATAGACTTTGATGGCAGATAAGGACTGCTTGGCCTATCCAGTCTGCCCATTTCCCTTCCTTTTGGATAAGCTATAGATCATAGTTAACCAACAGCCTACTTCCTCCTACCCCCCCGCTAGAATTGCCTTATGTTTGTCCCACGCATTCCTGAATTCCCCCTCTGTTTTTGACCCCTCTTCTTCTTCTGGAAGGCCATTCCATGCATCCACCACCCTTTCTGTGAAAAAATATTTCCTCACATAACCCCTGAGCCATCCCCCCACAATCTTAAAATTTTGCCCCCTTGTTCTTGTACATCTCTTTTTCAGAAAGATGCTACCCCCTTGGTGATGTTGGATGTCTTCTTGACATCAGCACATGAGGCACTGTTAAAGCTTGAAACACAAGAGCCTCTCCAGTAATCAGAGGGTCCTGACTTCACTATGTACTGAGGCTTCTCTGGTCCATGGTTGGAAATTGAGATTATGCTGATAATAAATGTTTCAAGACTCACTCCAGCTAGTCAGTTCTCCAGACACTCTCATAAAAGACATTAAATGAACCCTTCGAGTAATCTAGGTGTCACAGTTTCTAGTCACATAGTCAGTGATAAATATGGGTATAGTAAAATCTGACCTCCCAGACTGACTGGACCAAAATGGTAAACCCCAGACTGGCTAGTTCAGCTGGAACATGACCATAGGCAGTTTACACAGTTGTGCTAGTCTGGATTTCACTTAGGGGTTAATGGAGGGTATGAAATCCTCTAATATTAGTTTTAAAGGATCTTTGAAGACCCACCTTTTTAGTATAGCTTTTAAGGATTTACATTAGTTTTAATTTTATTGTATTTATTGTTTGGTGAATTTGTACAGGCGCTTTGGTTTTAAGAAAAACGCCTTTTAAAAATAAAGTTGAATTGAATTGAATTGAATTTAATATCTTTTAATGGGGCTTGACCCCATTACCATCCCTGCACCATTTCACCATTAATCATGTACCATCTGCCCCCTTCTAGCAGCAGATCAGCCTTCAGTCCACAGCAGCAAACCCTCCAGGCACCTGGACCACCATTCCAGTCACTAGATCAGTCTATAATTCCTAGCCGAGAACTCTACCAGCAGCTGGGACAATCTTTCAGCCACAGGACCAGTCACCAACCCCCAGCTGACTACCCTTTCAGCCCCTGTACCAGCCTCCCACCCCTAGCTGACCCCCCAGCAAGTGGACAACTCTTATAGTCCACAGACCAGCCTCTGCTGCTCAGATGACCAGCCTCCTTGCACATGCGCCACCTTTCCAAGCCCTGGACTACCTTTCTAGGCCTTTCCTCATCAGTTTAACATCCTTCCAGTCATTAGACCAACCTCCCACCCAAGCAAATCTGCCTCACAGCAGTTTGATGACCCTTCTAGGCCTCAAACCTTCCTCTAACCATCTTTCCAGCACATGGAACATCATTGTAGTCCCTGGTCTAGACTATGATCTCTGGTGACCACTCTCTCAATATCTGGATCACCCTTTCTTTCCCAGGACCAGCCTCTGACCCCCACTTACAACTCCTACAGCCCCAGGACCAGCCTCTCCTCCCCATCCAACTAGCATCCCATCATCTGGAACACATTTCTAAACCCCAGACAAGCTTCCCAGCAGCAGTATCACATTTTCAGTTCCCTGACCTAGTGGCTTTCCTCTGAGCAGGTGGAGCACTCTTACAGCCACTGAAGCATTATCTTCTCCCAAATCAACCACCCTCACTACACCTGGACCAGCCTTTTAGGCCCCATACTGGACATCCCTTTCCAGTTGACCAGCCTCTTGGCAGCAGCAGCACCATCACCCTTACAGTCTCCAAACCAGCCTCCTACCCCTAGCTGACCCTTCATTCAGCAGCTGAATCACCCACCCTGGACCAGAATCTCCACTTCCATCTGGCCAGACTGCTTGCACTAGGACCACCCTTGCAAGCCCCAGTCCACACTGCACTTCCCAGTTGGCCAGCTTTCCATCAGTGGGACCACTCTAAGAGAACACAGACTGGCCTTCCACCTTTAGTTGAATTTCCTCTAAGCAATTGAACCACTCTTCTAGACTGCATACCAGGCTCTCCCCAGCTGACCAGCCTGTTTGTACCTGGACCAACCCTAAACCCTGGACCAGACCCCTTCTGTAAAGCTTCCCTTTCACTTTAGCCATCCTCCCATCCCCTGACCAGGCTGTTTTCCCAAGCTGACCACATTTCCCATGCTAGAGCAAAAATGCCCACATTTTTAACTTCAGTGGCAACTCTAGGAATAAAATGGTCACTGTAAGGCCAGACTACCAACCCAAGGGCAGTAATCTTTATTGATTAATGTCAGCTCTTTGTGCCTGCATAGCCATCCTAGAATCATAATAGCTATTCTGAGGCTGGAATGCCTGCTCTCTGTGCCTCAATGCATACCATAGGGACATAATGCCTTCCATGGGGCTGGCTTGGCCACCTAATGTGCCTTAATGTCAACCCTCAGACAAGAATACCCACTCCAGGGCCATATTACCCAACTTCTCTGTCTCAATGTATACCTTGAGGCTGGAACTCCCACCTTCTGTGCCTCAATGACCACACTTGGGGCCAGAATTCACACCACTGTGCCAAAATTCCCACTGTCTGTGCCCACACTCAGGCAAGAATATCCACCTTGATAGTTGGAATGACTACTCACTGTCTGGAGTACCGAGGATGCTGCCAGAATGACTTTCCCTAGAAGGCTCTCTACCACCACAATGGCCTCCTGCCATGTGTATAGTAGCGCAGTATCTCATCATTGTTTCCACTTTCCTGCAGAAATCATTGAGCTAACCACCTTGCCAGTCAGTAAACTATCCAGCCTGCCAGAAAGGGTACCAATGCAAAAACCAGTGAGCTAATCACCCTCACCAGCAAACTGACTAGCATGCCAGTCTCAGGTAAGTCAGATTACCAGTTACCAAGGGACAGAAGGGGGTCATAATGTTGAAGCCAAAACAGCACAAAGCATAGTGCCGCAGACAAAATGGTGTGCACTGAAATAAGGTTGGGGAAAAAATGCTGACCACAACAGAAACAGCGCTCACTGTTCAAACAAATAGCACTGTATTTTTTTTGTGGTGGGCTCTGCCCCTTGCACCCACTGACTTAGCAGAACTTTGCCCCCCTAACACACACACACACTAAATATAACAAACTCCAAGGGGGTGTGGACTTTGAGGATGGAGTGAAACACTGGAGGGGGGAAAATCTCTTTTTAAGAAAAAAAAGGATCTGCACTGTGGGACCTGGGGAACCAAACCGCAACCCCATGTCCCCTATGGTGCTGGGTGCTGGTGCTCTACATGCTCCACCACAGGAGCAGCTCAACCAGGCACCACACCAGCAGCTTCCTTAGCACAGCCCCAGAAGAGCATGCAGACAGGGGTAGCATTTATTCCCATACACTGAGAAACCCCTGTTGCTGTACAAACATTAGCGCTTTCTGTAGTGTGGTTATTAATGCACTGTTTCAGCAGCACTATGTTGACCCAGTACCCAAAGGGACAAGAACAGTGGAAGAGTCAAACCACTGAGTTTCTTATTTGACAGTGGATGGATTTTATTGGGAACTCAGTTCAAGCTGACTTGGTATTAAGTAAAATGCCACCTGAAGGCAAGTTTGAGTATCAGGTTCACCATTAGAGATGGGTAAAGGCAGAAAAATTCTCTCTGCAAATTAATTTTTAATATTCACATATTTCATGAAGTGAAAATGATGAAATATGTGAAATTCATGGAGGATGGATCAACCAGAAAGTGTGAAGTTTCACCATGAAGTGCGGAATTTCATGGGTGAAATTCCACACTTTGTGGCAAAATTCTGCTGTTCACAGGAAAAATATCACCATTCGGGCAAACTCAAAGTTTCCCAGGTTGGAAAAACTTTGTGAAGCTCCATGAAGTGTGAATTTTTGCCACTGCAAGAAAAAATTGTTGGCAAAGTTATACTTTGCCACATCTCTACTCAACAAAACCAAATTCCTTATCTTTTGCAAACCCTCTATTGAATGCCTAGGTTATACTTTTACAACTAGGTCATATGGTAAAACTGAGATACAATTTTGACAAAGTTTTGGTCTGCAGCAAAATTGCAATTTTTACACAAAAGGAGAAAGAAAAAACATGTTTATTGTGTAACCGTAAAGCTATTACAATTAAATTACACTCTTAAAACTACAATAAATATGACATATAGAACATAGAAAAAAGAAAAATTAATAAATACAGTTAATACAGACTTAATGACTAATATTGCACTCCACAAGATTAGTTCACTTAAAATTTCAAGTTAAATAAGAAGAATATTGAATTTAATGACAAACCATCATTATCTGCTTTACTTTTCTAACGGCATAAAAATACCTGGCTAGTTTCTCTATTGTAATATTATCTTCATAGGCCCAGATATTCAAAAGAGTTGAGCCATGCGCAATAGGGTTGCGCCTGCACAAGTCCGAAAATGTACCATTCTGCGATATTCAGCAGGAAGCAGTTGCACCCCCCAAATCATGCTGAGCAACAGCGCAATGATAATGAATGAATGCGCAACTGGAGGGGGAGGAATCATGCATAAATGGCACAGTGCAATATTCAACAACTTGTGCCATGCACAATAGGGGAGCAAGCAGAAGTTGTGCCATAGTGGAAATGAGCCAAAATAAAAGGGAGCATGGGAGAGGTGCAAGAACGCTACAGAGAAGCCACATGAGAGCAAAATATAGCAGGAAACACTGGGCAGCAGGGACACACAGGACCAGGCAGGAAAGGGCACCTGGAAGCAACAGCCACAGGGGAAGGTGTAGCGAGACAGTGCAGAAGGGGGAAGTACACCACACAGCAGTGAGGCAGGCACAGGCAGGTGTTCACGGTGCTGGGGAAGTAGCAGTGAGGACAGCAGGGGGAATACAGTAACAGCTGCCGGGGGAGTGAATACAAGCCAGGGACAAGGCCAGTGCCACCTTCCAGATAGAGGCCATTATGGGGGGGTGAGAAGGTGGGCAGCAAGGGGGCGTGGCCATGGAAGGGCCCGTCGGTGGTATGCACCCAGCAGGCAGTACCGAGCCCGCACCAGCTTTGAGCTGTACAGTGATACCAAGATTGTGGGCCAGTACCGCCTGAATCGGGCACTTCTGAGGCAGCTCTGTGAGCTGTGCAGTGATGTGATGCAGGTACCCACATGACGGAGTCATGCCGTCAGTGGAGACCAAAGTGACAGCTTGCATGTGCTTGTTCACACAGGTACCTTCCAGAGACCAACAGGGGACACCACAGGCATAACTCAGTTGGCCAGGTCACACCACCTCACCCAATTCCTCAGTGCACTGCTGCCACATGCTGCGGAGTACATCCATTTCCTCAGCACACTGGCGGAGTGTACAGCAAACATACAGGAGTTCCACAGGGTAGCACGTATGCCTGGCATGCTAGGGACAATAGACTGCACCCATGTGGCCATCTGCACACCACCTGGCCCTGAGGGGGATGCATACATTAATCGCAAGGGCTATGCCAGCATCAACTGCCAGGTGATGTGCGATGTCAGGGGGTGCATAATCAATATCTGTGCCACACTCCTTGGGGGAGCACATGTTGCCTTCATCTGGCACCAGTCGGCACTGTGCCACAGATTCTAGAGTGGGGATATCCCCACTGGACACCTAGTGGGTGAGTATGCAAACCACATAGACAATCATAGGGCCTGGGGGTGCATGGTCAGAGGCGACATGGGTAGTTGCCTACATGGCCTGGGGCAGGGCGATGCTGATCACCAAACTAACCTCCACCCTTTACACACAGGTGACAGTGGATACCCACTCTGTCCCTGGCTGTTCACACCCTACCAGTGGCCCACGACCCCATCGCAGCAACACTGTAATGAGGCACATGCCACCACACATAATGTCATCGAGTGGATGTTCAGGATGCTGAAGGCACATTTCTGTTGCCTGGACACCTCCAGCGGTGCCCTACAGTAAAGCCCCTCAAAGGCCTGTGGGCTATTCATGGCCTGTTGCATCCTGCACAACATGGCCAACCAAAGTGGGACAGCTGAACAGGTTGAAGAGGGGGACAGCGATGGGGATGATGAGGACACTGGTGATGATGGTGATGGGCAGCCCCCCCTTGGGCGACAGGACCCCCGACTGCTCCGGCTGGCACAGCTGCACTGGGACACCATCATGAAGGAGGACTTCAGCCAACTCAGGTAAGTCATGGGGTCATGTGCAGCCAACAGTGGCTAAGGCACAACCCACAAACATGCATGGAGACACACCAGGGGGCATGCCATCAAGGGAAGTGGCAGGGCATGGAATCACACACACAGCCAGGGATGGGTGAGGTCTAACATGCCTCATAGATGGACACACACACATGCACACACACACAATGCACCAAACATGCACAAAGGGTAGGAGGCACACTGACCCGGAATGTCACACCTAGCTACACACATGTACACAGACCATGACGCCCACTGCCTGTCCTTGTGCATGTGTCAGATGCTGAGCACCACTGCATATTGATGTACAGCGCAATGCAATTCAATTCAATTTTCAATTCAATTTTATTTATATAGTGCCTTTCAAAACCAAGGCGCTGTACAGAAACATTAAAATTAATAAAATCCAAACATTTAAAAGTCAACCACGACTAACTAGAGTATGCTAAACCAAAAAGATATGTTTTCAAGGCAACCTTAAAACTATTGACAGTTGGACATTCTCTCAACCAATGAGGTAGAGAATTCCACAGGGCTGGTGCTGAAAAAGCAAAAGCACGAGATCCTGATGACTTTAATCGAACCCTGGGAATCTCCAGCAATCCCTCGTTGGCAGAACGGAGAGGATGGATGGGGCAATAGGGAATCAGGAAATCTTTCAGGAAACAGGGTCCCTGATCATGTAGAGCTTTAAAGGTTAGTAAACCAACCTTAAAGGTGATCCGCCACCAAACAGGCAGCCAGTGCAGTTCGCGGAGCACAGGCATAATATGACTGGTTCTAGAAGCCCCAGTCAAAAGTCTGGCTGCTGCGTTCTGCACCAGCTGGAGGTGGTGGATATCAACCCCTGGTAGCCCTAGGTAGAGGGAATTGCAGTAGTCCAGATTAGTAGTGACAAAGGTGTGGACCAATGTTGGAAGATCCCCCGGGGGAACCAGATGTTTCACCCGGGCGATATTCCTCAGATGGTAAAAAGAGGATTTGACAACAGCTGACACCTGAGATTTCAGGGTCAGACCATCATCAAAAATAATGCCCAGATTTCACACCTGTTCAGAGGTAGAGAATGGTACATCACCAAGTAATAAACCTTATGGTTGTCCAGCTCCCATACCCATCCCTGGATGACCTGGATCCACAACCAATACCTCAGTCTTATCTGGACTGAGACTCAACCAACTCTAACTCATCCAAAGTCTGATCTCCACAAGGCAGTTATTAAGTACAAAGAGTGCATCACCCTGACCAGAGAGAAAGGACAGATACAGCTGAGAGTCATCTGCATAGCAGTGAAAACCCAGACTGTATCACCTGATGATTTCTCCCAATGGCAGCATATACACTGCAAACAACATGGGAGCTAAAATGGAGCCCTGTGGTACCCCACAAGGCAGGGAGTGAGCACCAGAGGAATAAATTCTGGTGACAACTCCCTGAGATCTGTCCGTGAGGTAAGAATGAAACCATTTGAGGACTGTACCAGACAGCCCACAAAAGACCCGCAGGCACTCCAATAGCACTCCATGGTCTACAGTGTCAAATGCAGCAGAGAGATCAAGAAGGACCAGAATGGTATGAGCCTTTCAATCTCTAGCCATAAGGAGGTCGCTTAATACCCGGACAAGGGCAGTCTCTGTACTATGCCTTTTCCTGAAGCCAGACTGGAGAGTATCATATACGTTGTGAGATATAAGATGATCATCCAATTGCAATGCAACTGCCTTTTCAATAACCTTACCATCAAATGGCAGGTTAGAGATAGGCCGGTAGTTAGCTAGACAATCTGTATCCAAGGAGGACTTTTTAAGGAGTGGTTGAACTACCGCCTCCTTAAGGGGATCGGGGAAGAACCCCCCCTCCAAAGACTTCCAGACAATGTCTGCAAGGATTGGGTAGATAACTTCTACACAACCTACTAAAAGAGGTGTAGGACCCAGATCCAAACTACAACTAGTTGGTCACATTGTTTGGATGATCTTCACTATGTCCCCGAATTCCGGCCTATGAAAATCTAACCAGACAGACCGAGGACAAGCTACTTCTAGTCGACTACTGCAATCCCCCATAGGAGGGGTAGGACCAATGCCGGACCTGATACTGGCAACCTTATCCACAAAAAAAATTAGCAAACTCCTCGCATCTTAGCTGAGAAAAAGCTTCTCTGGGCTGAAGACAGACTGGATTGCACAATCTGTCCATAGTCCAGAAAAGCTGAGCCGGTCGATTTTGTGCAGCAGAAATCTCTCTGGACAGGAAGACTGCCTTCTTACGAGTGATTTCTGATTAATAGCTATCATAATGTGCCATCAACCTAAGCCTGTCTGCATCAAGGCCTGACTTCCACCAGGCTCTTTCCAGCCTCCGGCCAACTCGCCAATCAAACCAAGGGCTCTTTGGATGGAGGGTGAGAGGTCAAACATGAACAGGAGTAATTTTGTCCAGAGCATCTCCTACAGCCTTATTATAGGCTAATACAAGATCATCTGGACTCATGCATTCACCTGACAAACTCGATAGATCCAGTACCATCATTAGGTCATTGGGGTTAACACCCCTTAAAGGGTGGTACTGAACCATCTCTGTAGGGGCAGATCTGTTAGAGGGGGCCCTGAAACTGAACCTTATGGTGTAATGGTCAGACCAACTGACAGGTTCCATCCCCAAATCAGCAATCTCCATACCCAAGAGAAAGACCAGATCCAGTGAATGACCCCCTATATGGATAGAGGAGGTAACTACCTGTGTCAGGCCCATCCAAAGGATGGCAGACAAGGGTGAGGTAGTACTGGTTGGAGACTTCAATATTCCAGATGTGGACTGGAGCATCCCAGGAGTAGCATCAACTAGGAGCAGATTTATCCTGGACTCCCTTCAGGGTGCCTTCCTCAAGCAACTGGTCATGGAACCAACTCGGCAGAAGGCAATACTGGACCTTGTGCTCACAAACAGGGACAGTGTGATGGGGGTAACAGTGGGGGAGGACCTGGGTAACAGTGACCACCAGTCATTGTGATTTGAAATCACAGAAAGAGCAGAACCAAACTACACAAAAACACATATCCTGGATTTTAGGGGGGCAGACTTTGGGAAAATGGGGAGATACTTGAAAGAGGAATTAAAGGAAATGGGACAGGAATCAGGGATTGAGGAACAGTGGGCAGTATTTAAAATGGGGATTATAAGAACAACAGAATTATGCATTAAGCAGGTTAGCAAGAGGAAAAGGAAGAGGAGACCGTTATGGTTTTCCAAAGAGGTAGCAAAGAAAGTGAAAGCCAAAAAGATTGCATTCAGGCAATACAAAAAGACACAGGCAGAAGGGATAGGAGAAGTACCAGGAGAAACAAAGGGAGGCAGGGAAGTCAGTAAGGAAGCCAAAGCTCAGACAGAAGAACACATTGCAAAATCAGTTGGTAAAGGGACAAAACCTTTACAGGTACATAAGTGAAAAAGAAAGACAAAGGGAGGATAGTGAGACTGAAGGGGAGGATGGGAGCGTCTGGAGGATGACAACAGTAAAGCTGACATATTGAACAGGTATTTCTGCTCAGTCTTTACTGAGGAAGAGTGGGGTAATGGGTCTGAAGGGAGTACAAGGGGTGAGAATGGTGCAGAAATGGACACAGGTCCCTTTACACGAGAAAGGGTCCTGAAGGAACTGGAAGTAATAAGAGTTGATAAAGCAATGGGGCCAGATGGGGTGCACCCCAGGGTCCTTAAAGAACTAAGAGAGGTGGTGGCTGAACCTCTGGCTATCCTGTTTAGCCAATCACTGGAAACAGGGGAGGTACCCAAAGACTGGAGGACAGCAGATGTAGTCCCTTATACAAAAGTGGGAACAAAGAGGAAGCAGGAACTACAGACCAGTCAGCCTCACCTCGGTAGTGGAAAAGATCATGGAAGCACTACTGAAGGAGAGATTGGTGAAACATCTGGTTGTCAATGGACTACAGGACCCAAGGCAGCATGGTTTCACCAGGAGGAGGTCATGTCAGACCAACCTCATTGAATTTTTGACTGGGTGACTAGGGAGGTGGATCAGGGAGGGCAGTGGACATGGCCTATCTGGACTTCAGCAAGGCCTTTGACACTGTACCCACATAGAAGACTATTACACAAACTGGGGAATATGGGTGTGGCAGGACAGTAGTGTGGTGGGTGAGCAACTGGCTGGGTGGCAGGACACAGAGGGTGGTGGTAAATGGCTGTCACTCCACAGAGGGAAGAGTGACCAGTGGGACCACAGGGATCAGTGCTGGGACCGGTCCTATTCAACATCTTCATCAGTGACATTCGCAGGATCTAGAAGGCAGAATTTCACTGTTCGCTGATGACACAAAGCTCTGTAACGAGTAGACACACCAGAGGGTGTAGACAGAATGAGAAGGGACCTGCAGAAACTTGAAGAATGGTCAGGGGTTTGGCAGTTGAAATTCAATGCAAAGAAGTGCAAGATAATGCATATGGGCACAAAACCCTGGCACAATATATCAGTTGGGGGTGAGGATATAGCATGCACCAAGCAGGAAAGGGATCTTGGGGTTGTCATCTCTGATGACCTCAAGGTAGGAAAACAGTGTGACAAGGCATCAGGTAAAGCAAATAGGATGCTGGGATGTATAGGCAGGGGCATCACCAGCAGGAAAAAGAAGGTCATAATTCCGCTATACAAGACACTAGTGAGGCCCCACCTGAGTACAGTGTACAGTTCTGGAGACCATACCTACGTAAGGACATAGACAGGGAAGAGAAGGTTCAGAGAAGGGCAACAAAGATGGTGCATGGATTGCATAACAAGTCCTATGAAGACAGGTTGAAGGAACTGAACATGTACTCCCTGGAGGAGAGGAGGAGAGAGGGATATGATAGAGACATACAAGTATCTTACAGGGAGGAACAGGGTGCAGGAAAACACTATTTTTAAGCGAAAAAGATGTTCCAGGACTGGAGGGCATGGGATGAAGTTGGAGGGAGGACGATTCAGAGGAAACATGAGGAAAGAATTTCTTCACAGAACGGGTGGTGGACAAGTGGAACACCCTGCCAGAGGAAGTGGTGGGGGCTGAAACAATCACGGGATTTAAGAATACATGGGATAGACATAAAGGAATTCTAGAGGTCAGGGGTAAGGGGAAACAGACTTCTAGGAAAACAAACTGAACTTACAAGCTCAAATGGGCAGACTGGGTGGGCCATAGGCCCTTATCTGCCGACACTGTCTATGTATCTATGTATCTAGTTCATCATCAACCCAGGCATTGGTCCCCCAGAACTATCAGTATGGGAAACCTCAGCACCAGGTTAACGATGAAGTCTGTTATCTCCTGCAGGAATTCTCCACTGTCACCTGGCGGATGGTAGACAAGGAGAATCCCACAGCCTACACCCTCTGTTGGGATATATTCAAGGAATCTGGTGTTTCCCAATGGCACATCCACAAGGCCCAGCTCAGATTTAAACATAATGGCCACATCCCAACCCCTACAATCCAGCCTTGGATGGTGTATCACCGAGAACCCGGTTGGAGTTGCCGAGGCCAAAATAGGGCCTGGATTTTCATCCAGCCAGGTCTCAGTGATGCAAATCAGATCAGATGATCCAACAAGATCAGCAATAATAGCTGTCTTGTTCTTAATTGATCTGGCATTGCATAACACCGCCAAGGTGGGATGAGCTGTCGGGGAAGACCCCGGCACCTGTCCAATTACTTCAGAACTCTTGGTATGGGGACAAGACAAGAGTAACCTCTATCCTGATCCCATTTCACCCCAGGGCATCTCCTGGACCCCAAAACCCCAATCCGCCCTCCCCTTTCCTCTTCCCCACCAGGACCGGCTCTTCACCTTCATCCACGCTTCCTCAGGATGCCCAACACATGACACCTAAAATAGGTATCGGATGACAGTGGTGGGCATTCGAAATGACGTAATTCCCTGAGCCTAGTGGGGGAATAATGCCCAACCATCACTAAGCCTGTCCAACACATTTTAATTAATCAAATCAGCTATAAAGAAAAAAATAAATCAAAACCTATAAATATCAAAGCTATAAATAAAAACACTCTCTACTCTATCTCACAAAGGGGGAGCAGAATAAAACAAACAATATTACAAAAATATAAAATAAAACCCCACCCAAAATACACAAATTAAACCCATACTGAAAGATAACCCAAATAACAAAAAATACAGTAACAAAATAACATCAAATTGTCCAAAAGGACACAATGTTCAATGTCATCATATGCTACTGGATACTGAACCCGGGCTAAAACTAAAATAACTGACAGAAAACAGAGTCTATATTATAGAGTTCAGTGCAGCACCTCTCACGTACAACAATTCAACAAGTCATCAGTATATTAAAAAATATTGTATACTCCCTCAATACCACTTTGCACATGGTGAGGGAAAATTCATAAATGAATCCAGACATTAATCCATAACTGTAAAGAAAAATAAAGGTGCACCGCACTCTCACCACCTCTATGTCTAGGAACAGGTCAGGGGAAAGGCAAGTCGGTTTCTCCAGCAGATCCAGTCACAAAACAGGAATCAAGATCGAATCCAAGCAGGGGAAAGGCAAATCAGTTTCTCCAGCAGATCAAGTCACAAAACAGGAATCCAGATCAAATCCAGACAGGGATGGCCAAACAACACTTGACACAGTCCCCCCGGCAGCAGATCCTCGCAGCTCAATCCAAAAACCAAAAAAACTCCAGACAAACAAGCAACTCCAGGGAACAGTCACAGGCAGGCACACAGGCCCCTTCGCTTAACAGAAGCCAACCCCCCCCAGCTGGTCGACGACCAGTGGCTACAGACACCTCAGTGATCAGCCCAACAGCTGACCCCTAAGGTGGCTTAGGAGAAGCCCCAGTTTCCCCCAGCTCCCTAGGGAATAAACGAGGCGACTCCTGCCCAGTCGAAGACCGAAACGGCGTCCGTAGCTCCCCGGAAACACAAATAGATCTCTGCCCGATCAATATTTGCCAAAGCAAACCCTGCTTGAGCCCGCTGATTAAAACAAACTACTTCCCTTGTTACAAGTTCTTCCAAGCAAATCCACGGCTCTGAAACCAAACTCCTACCCTTGTTGCGAGTTCTTCCAAGCAAATTCACAGCTCCATGTTTCCTAGCGAGATGGTGGGAGTCGATAAAACCAGAGCAAGTCAATCAGCAAACCTAAAGTTAGCACGTACAGTTTGTGTAGTCAGCCCTTGATTCCGACAAAAACGATAACAAATATCGAGTATCCAGATAGCATAATAGATGCAATTAATGAACAAATCAAAAATAAGGCTAATAAACTTTAACTTTAAACTTTAACTTAATTAATCTTCAAACGTAAAACTAATTAATACCACAACTCTTAGTAGCCCTCAGTGGCTGACCCAGCGTGGCTGCCATCTTGCCATCCAGTGACTCCAGCGATGTCATCATCATGCACACACAACTGCGGACAGCAGCCGGAAGGGTGTGCAGAAGTACTGTCTGTCTGCGTGCAGGGCTGGATACCCACCCATGCAATGCCAACTGAAAGACACAATGCACATAGAGCAGCACCAGACAGCAGCTGCGTTGGGAGAAAGGTCAGTAACGTGACACAGTGCCCCGGCCACCACAGATGTGTGGGCGGCCCTGCTGAGACCCGCCAGCACAGACAGGCCGACCACTGGCCTCATGGGGTGGCACTGATGATCCCCCAGGGGTTCCACTGCATGAACATGACCGTGCTCTGGCAGGGGTCTGCAGCACACCAAACATGCCTGCGCCAGGTGTGCTCGGGATGCCCACAGCTGAACCCATTGTCGACAGGGAGGGTATTGCATGACACCGGGAATGGGAGGTGGACAGTGCACTGCATGGTATCTATGATGCATGGGTACAGGACTGTGTGCCCATTGTGGCCATGACAGCAGTGAATGCCTGTGCCTGCCTGTCAATGGCTGCGGTCACATCATCCCTCAACCGGTCCATCCCTACCAGGATCAGAGCGGTGTCTCTGCTGTGACGCTCCTCTGCCCACTCCAGAGCCGCACACAGTGCATCCACTGACGTCGCAAGCCACATCTGCTGCTGGACTGATGCTTGCAGTAGGCAGGTGTGCTCGTCCAAGAGGTCATCTGCCTCCTCGGCATCCTGTCCCTCAGGGTGTGTGCAGCCCTAATGCTCAGCACCCCATGAGGGTGGGCGCTGCACACCAGAACCAGGTCTGGGCATGTCCACAGGCAGTGCACAGATACCACCCCTTGACCCTATACCCCCAAGCCCATTGGCTGACTGCTGATGCTACCCCTCCAACTGCCACTGCCCAGGGCTCACTGGTGCCGCTGCAGTGGCTGCAACAGTCCCACTGTCCTGAACACACACCAGTGTTGCCCCACTGGTGCTGACAGGCATAGGCTGGGACTGTGCTGACATGCTGGCCTCCATGGCAGCACAACACACAGCCATGGCCGCGATGTTACCTGCTGTGTGGCCATCCTGTGGCACACACGCGTCGCTGCCCATTGGTGACAGACCCGGCACCGGCCCGAGTCACAACATGCTGGCATCTGTGTACGCTGACACACTGGGACATGGGCAGGGCTTCCTCTGCACCTGTTCCAACAACATCATTGTGGACAGCCAGGCAGGCCCACTGTCACACTGAGCCACATATACCTGTGGATGTGGATGGGCCCTCCTCCAACTTCAGCTGACTGTTCTCAGTGGACAGGCCCACCACCACTGACCCATAACAGATGCTCAGGATCTGTGAGGGAAAACAAAGTCGCGTTACTGCATGTGACCTACCCTTCCCCCCCATAGACAGACTGTGACCTACCATGCAGTGATGGGCTACCAACCGTCTGGAAGCCACCACCCGGAACACCCTCAATGGCACAACACTGCATGCTTCCAGCAACCCTCTCCTCCTGTGGGGTCAGGTGTACCACCTCCGGCTGTCCCCCACCTGTCGCAGCTCATGGTGCCCTGATGGCAGCCACCTTCTCCTTTTATCCTTCTCCTGTCTGTGCCCATCTTCTTCTTGCACTCCTGCATGGAGCGCTGGTGGCTGCCATGCAGGTTCACTGCATGTGCCACCTCCTCCCATGCAGCAGCACGGGCCTGAGGTGTTCCCTGCCATCCACTGAGAAGTGGCTCCTGATCCAGGTAGGCCTCAAACAGGGCATCGGTCTCGGCCTTGATAAAATTATGCCTCCTCCTCCTCCCACCACTGTGTTCCTCCTCTCCCACAACTCACTCAGTCATTTTTTAGCCTGTAAGAATGACAGTTGTTACCTGTGACTGTGCATTCCCATGCATGTCCTTAAATCCACAGTCCACACTCCCAAACAGCATGCAACTCACCAACAGACTACAGTAACCGACTATGGCCAGTGCAGCCCAATGTCACACTTTTGTAGTGCAACCCATGCAAATGAGATGAGGCTCAACTTTAAGTGGATGCAAATTGCAATGCTGCACCTTTGAATGGCTGATTAGCAGTTTTGCATATGATGACTGAATATTGCACTGTTGCACTTTGTGCAATTGTGTTGAACGTGCTGAGCCAAGGATGCAGTTCTGTGACATGCGCAGTACACACCTCACTTCTGATGCCCGGGTTGCTGACACAGGCGTCTGCCGCGCTGCTGATGTGCTGTGCACAGGAAGCAATGCAGGGCACGGCCACCATTGTGCCAGTGGTGCTACAGCGATGTTCACCTACATGGCGCTGTGACACTGGGCCATCATAGGCGCACTGGGGCAACAGCGAGGTAGGCCACTACTGGAGGTAGCACACAGGCATCCAATTGCGCTACATGCATTGAGTTCCAATGGCGCTGTGCCTGTCCGTGTGCCAGAGCCGGACCTTTGCCCCCTAGGCGCCATGCATCAGGAGTGGGTGCACCACTATCGTGCTGTTCGGTGACAGCATGATAGGGAATGGCAGCACTGTACCGCGCAGCATCTGCACGTGGGGAGCCACGCTGCAGAGTGCCATTTTTCAGACTGAGCTAGGAGAATGACGTGCAGGAGGGCTGCACAGTGGAGCCAGATAGAGCTGGACAACCTAGTGGCCATAGTGGAGCCACACCATGCACCACTGTTTGGGGAGGCATCCCTGGACAGGTCCAGGAGCCAGGTGTGGGAGGAGGTGGCCACTGCACTTGAGGAGGCCACTGGAAGTGGGCTGACAGCAGAGCAGTGCTGCCACAGGTATGGTGACCTGTGGCGGAGGGAGCCAGACCTGCTTGTCTGTCTGCGGGCACGTGCCAGGAGGAGCACGGTGCCATGGCCAGGTAGATGTTACGTCAACACACTTATCTTCCATATGGGTATCACGGTTGTATGTGTCCAGCACATGGGGAAGGAACCATCTGGTGTTGGCTGTGGTGGTGTTATCAGGGTGTGGGGTGTGTGGGTCTGGCTCGGTGGGAGGGCACACACCTGGGGGCAGGGGGGCTTTGCTACAGGATTGTACTGATGTTCCTCTCTCCATGTTTGCACCACAGGGCCAGAGGAGCGGCACCTTTCACGTGAAATGCAGCACCACAAAGAGGACAGGGACACTAGGCGGGGCAACGGTCCACAATGCCCGAGGGGCTGGCCCGATGATGATGATGAGTGCCATACCTCCATGATTACTACTGCATGCTGTGTAACAGGGTGGGCAGCAGGGCATGGCCACCGTCCACTTGACACCACTGCCGTGCACGCAACTTGTTACAGTCAGCACTGTCCAGTGGCAATGCATGTCTGGGAGTGCATTGATGGTGGTCCATGCGTGCACTGGATACATGGCTGTGCTACTGCCTTTGCACCATATAGCCATGTTACTAAACGACCAGGTGGTGCTGTGCGTGACTTGGCCGGTGGGTGTGTGCAGTGTGTCGCATGGCTGTATGCACCTGGGTGGGCAGGTCATGTGGATGTGATCACTGTGGGTGGTCACACACCATCACAGAGGCATGTCCCATGGCCGTATGCCATGCACAGTGGGTGGGCTGTATGGGGCTGTGCAGTCACACCTATTGATGGGGCTCCCTTGTCCTAGGTGTCTGCCAGCTGATGGAGATAAGGGAGGCGTTGCGGGAGATCTTGCACATGGCAAGGGCATCCCTAGAAATCCTTTGCTGGATTGACCGGATTGGGGTCCCCAGGAGGCACTGGAGGAGGAGCAGCCAGAGCGGGGAGCGGGGCTCCCGTTGACAGTCCCTCTGCCCCTGATATCCCTTGCCCCTCTGGACTCACCCTCACACCCCTCCTTTCCTTTCCCATTTGTTCTCCCCTGCCCCTTACTCACCCCCACCTTGTTTGTGGCCCTCCCCCCAACTTTGTATATATTATTGTATATAGTTCACTTTGATATTTTGTTTGAATACAGATATTTTGATATGAATACTGTGGTGGTCTCTGATTTGCAGCAGGCTATAGGTGCTCAGCTGCAGTGGTGTGCATGGCGTCAGGGGTGGTGCAGTCATGGTTATGTGTGTGTTTCCATGGGGAGGTGACTATGGTGTGGGGGAAGCTATCAGTCAGTGTCTGTGGTGTGTGTGTTGTTCCCTGTGCACTGGATGACTGTGTGCAGTGGTCCATGGTGCATGCTCTATGTCCATGATGCACCTGTCAGCCCATCCATGGCCTTTGCAGCTGACACCCATGCATGTTTGTGACCTGCACAGCCTGCTGGCATGTCAGTGGTGGCTGTCCATGCAGAGCAGCCACTGTACCCATCACAATTCTGGGTTGCCTCCTGTCACTGGTGTGGTGCATGTCTGCCTTGTTTGACACTGTGGCCTCCACAGTTGTTGACCCACATCCATGCTGTGGCTTGTATGTGTTGCAGGGGATGTGCACCACTGTCTGTGACTTGTGCTCTGGGCAAATACTGGTGGCGTACAGGTCAACAGTGCCTGTGTAGGGTGGCTGGCACTCCTGTGCCATGGAGGACTGCAGGTTGTGTGTACACAGTTTACATGGGTCCACACTGGGGGCTTGGTTGCCCCGCTACTGCGTCCCTGTATTGTTGTGCCCTTGGGTATGGGTGGGTGTCTGTCCATGCATTCTGTGGCATCTGGTGTGGTGCATGCTTCCACACACCACTGTGGGTGTCTGCACTGGCTGTTGTGGCCACTGCTGGGTCGGGGTGTGTCATTGAGAGAGTGTGCAGGGTGCTGTACCACTGGTGGTATGGTCTGGGGCATGCCTTGTCCTGTGTGGGGTACCTCATGTTCTGATGCATGGGTGGTCTCTCAGCAATACCTCAGGGGCTGTGCATGGTGGCACTGTGTATGCCGTCATTGCACCACTGTGTGCTGCCACCCCACTGATGGGTGCTCGTGGTGGGGCTGCCTTGCATAGTTCTGTGGTGCACAGGGTTGCATTGTCACAGTGGGGGTGGTGGCATGCATGGGGTTTCCTGCAGTGGTGGACGCTGCTCCTGGGCAGAATGTCTGGGGATCACAGTGCAAGGTGTGCTCTGCATTGGGGGATGGTGTGGCACAGGGTGGTCAGCCCTCCCTGTGTGCCAGTCACAGCTTGCAAGGGGGTGTGATGGGGCACCATGGCCCGGCTGTGACTTGGTTGCTTGTCTCCATGGGCCAGTGGTTATTCCAGCCCTCTCCCAGTTGCGCAGTGCATGGGGTGTGGGGGGACAATGTCTGTTCTGCTGTGTGTTCCTATGCCCATCTGTGGAATGGGTTGTGTGGGCCCCTACCTCCCTGGTTGTGCAGTTGCATTGCCATCCTGCTGCTGGGGGGCATCCCTGGTTGTGCTATGGCACCTCTGGACTGCTCAGCTGAACATCTCTTGTTGCACTATGACACATCTGATCTGCTCAGCTTCCCCTCCCTAGTTACGCTATGGCGCAGGTGGTGTGATATTCAGTTGTCGGCTGTAGGCGCAGTTTGGTCAGCTCAGTTTTTGAAAATCGCACCTCTTGCACATGGGTGCAATGGACTTGTTCTTGCTCCTGCTATTGCGCACTTTTTGGGTGCAGCTTGAATATCTGGGCCATTATGTATAAGGATGATTGTTAGAGTTTCTTTATCCAATTAATTGGTAGTATCTAACAGTTGGCCCAGCCAGTACACTCTTTCTTTTATATAAAATGTACAGTCCCAAAGTACATGTGGCAGGCACTCTCAACCCCCCACCAAGTAATCACACTCCTCAGACAAATCTTTATCTTTTGAATATCTGCACAGTAAAACATTACTTGGGCATTGTTCAAATTTGTATTTTAAAAATACAAATCTTAAATTTGTGTCAGTCAAAATATCCAGATAATATTTATAACGCAAGTAAAATTGTACTTAAAAAACCATTTAGAATAATGTGAGTCCTTTATTATCCTTAGATCCTGACTATTCCAATCATTTCCCACTCTCTTGTAAATATACTTTTTAGGCTACAGACTGTTAGTAATTCCTCTATTCACAATGTATTTCAAGTTGATTAGTTTATATTTTTACAACATTTCCATAAGCCCAGAGTACTAAAAAGTGCTCTTATATCCTAGATCAAACCAGCGTTCTTTTTCTCTTTGACATTGTCTGATTAAAGAATTTTCTGGGGTTCTAGTAATCTTTATCCAGTAATTTAGCTTCCTACTATCAAAACTGGCTATAATATCTGTTAGACCCAATTCAGCCCTAATATAGGCTGAAGGGCAAGAAGGCCCCAATTTAATTATATATCTTAAGGATTTATACAGAGGGGCATCAAAATCTTCAGCTTACTCTCATTCAGATCCCAGGTTTCTGCTGCATATAAGATCTGAGAAATCACTTTTGCTCTTACAGTTTTTAAGAATGGTTTAACCGAACACCTTCCATATTTATAATTAAATCTCATTAATCTGGTTACTGTCTTTTTATGTTTCTCTAGCAGGACCTTCTGATGAGAGTTCGACTTGAAATTCTGCATCAAATTCAAGCCCTAAGTATGTGTAACAATGTACAAACTACAATCTTTGCTATCCTGTTTTCCTTATGACTGTTTGTTTCTTATCCCCATAAATAACATTTTTTTTGGTTTTGTTAAAATTAAGCTTCAGATTAAATGAATGGCTATTAATATAATTTAGCTTTGATTGCAGTCCTTTTTAGTAAGAGAAAAGAAGCAGAATATCACCTGCATAAGCAAGTAAAGCACAAAGAACTACATTAATTTTGGGTGAGTCCGAAATCAGGTTTTCTATGCCTCTTAGCATAAACAAAAGGGATGCCAGGACACAACCCTGGCACACACCCTTATTTATCTTAAATGAAGCAGACAGATTACTTTCAGTCCCCAATCTTATTTTTGCCCAATTGTTATTGTACAGGCTGGCAATTATATGTACTAGGTCCTTATCAATGCCCCTCTCCAGAAGTAAGGGCCAAAATATATTCCTTGAAATAGAATCAAATGCAGAGGAGTAATCAATAAAGGCAGTGTACATATTTTGAACACACACCCTCACATATTTTTCCAGCAAGTGTTGCAAAACAAAAATGTTATCAATAGTAGAGTAATTGGTTCTAAAACCAGCCTGGTATTTAGAAATTCCACCTGTATTTTCTACTTGAACTTTCAATCTTTCCAGAATAATTTTTGACAATAATTTCAGACATGTCTAGAAGGTTAATGGGTCGATATAGGGCTGGGTCCATTAAACTTCCTTTTTTGTGAATAGGAATAATATTAGCCCCCTTCCATGAAATGGGAAAACTCTTAGTGAAAATATTCTTGTTAAAAGAAACTGTTAAAATTCTTGTCCAAAACATGGGCAGAGCGAGATAGAGTTCTACAGGAATACCATCAGGACTGGGTGCCTTGTTTTTTTTAATGTAGAAATAGCTGTCAAAACTTCTATTGCAGTGATAGTCTCTAGCATATGAGCATCGTCCTTTCAAGGTCCCTGTTCAAGGTCTATATTCTCATCAAAGAATATACTTGTGAAGAAATCCACCCACTTTGATTCAGGAATATAAGTATCTATAACTACCTTGTGGGAATTAGTGCCTTTAGAAACTAAAAGCCCAAATCCTTTCATGTCATTAGCTACCATAACCCATAACATATTTCCCATTTCTTTTTGTGGAAGGTGTTTTTTTTTTTTACTTTTAATTGCCACTTTATAAGATCGTTGTTCTTTATTAAGTTTTATAAGAGTTTCTTTTAAAGGTATCTTTCTAGTAAGTTTGTATAATTTCCTAATTTTGGTTTTAAACATTTTACATTCTAAATCAAACCACCCATCCAAAATATGCCTTAATGTTGTTGTTCACTGGATGTACCAACCTTTCTTTAATTTGTACAAATAGGTTGTTAATGTGTTGTGAGATTTGTGAGAGATGCATCACATAGATGTCATTAATATTAACATTCAATGGTGACGTATCAATTATAGGATGAATAGCTTATTTGGCATTATTATACCATTTAATTTTAGCTGCTCTAATTTCAGAAAATTGAATGGGATCAACAGGAGGTATATCTACTTCTTTTAAGGCAACATGTTCCAGAATAAGAGGAAAGTGGACACTCTCAGATCTAATTTCTACCTTTAGACTATGCCAAAAATCTGGTGCGCCTGACCATAATGACAGATCAATAGTTGATGCACCTCTTGTTGAAATATAAGTAAATCCCCCCCAATTCCCTTTAACGCTATCATTCAAAAGGTAAAGGTCAAAGTTTTTCATAAGTTCAATAAGTTGTTTCCTAGCGTGTTAATATTATTATCTTTAGTTGATCTCACTTTCCAATTGTTTTCTTTATTATGTACTGTTTGGTTGAATACTAATGTGCAATTATCTGTTATGCCTTCAAATCTACCCACATGGGCATTAAAATCTCCTGTAATGATTAACTCAGTTTGTGAAAAACACCATTCACATCCAGTATGATGTCAGATAAATTGTCCCATAATGATGAAGAATAAAAATGAGAATTTTCTGGCAGCATATAACCACTTATCCATATGTAACTCTTATTTAACATTCTCAGATGCAATACAATAAAGTTATCATTAGTTTTCCATAACAGGGTGTTTATGAAACACCCAATTTTAACCAATACAATCAGCTCACCAGAGTATCTACCACTGCCTGACAGTTTCTTCCCAGGTGACTGAAAGCACTCATAGCCATTTAGACTTATTAAATACAAGTCCTTATGCCATGTTTCCTGAAGGCTTAACAAGTCAAAATCCATAAAGTAATTTCTCCCCTCCTGGTCACCAATTTTTGTTTTCCAGCCTGCGATACTCCATGACAGTAAGGAGATATTTCTTGAACCAGTGCCAGAATCTGTACTAGAATAATTCAACATTCCATGTCGATCATTCTTGTATCCTAAAAGGGGTGAAAACCTATTACTCAGAGGAAGATCAGAACCAGCCACATCAGTGCTAACTTTGCCACTGCCTGATATTGTTGTCAGATCATTTTCAACACATATGTTAATTCCTATTGCATCTAGTCTGATCTTTTTTTAAGAATTAAATCAGCCAGTTGTCTAGAAGAGACATGGATGTGTATCTGTAAACCTCCATTGCATCTATAGGCGATGATCATCTCTTCTCCAGGGAAAAAAGGAACTTTCATAAAGTTAACCAATAAATCTTTGATTGAGTTTGTTAACTTAGATCTTGTTTCATTTTTCATAATTTCCATCCCAAATAAACAAATAGATGATTTAGTCTGGTTCTTATATTTCCCTTTCTGGTTTATATTATATCTATAGTTAAAACACTCCCTATTTGGGTAAGTCAAGATAATACCATCTACTTCTAGCAATTCACTGTTAAACCAAATGTAATTTGCCACATGTGGTGAGGATACCACCGAGCCATATGTAAAAGCCACCGGTAGTGGGGTGTGAATGACTTCAATTACATATTCTAACTCAAATTCCCAATCTCAGTTTATCATTAAGATAGTTAATTATCTGAGATTTCAATTTAGATAGATCAAAATTACCCCAGTTAAGAGGACCCACTAATCTGATCAAGGGTTTATCCAGATGACCATCTGCCTGTGTATTAGGGGAAGGGGGAAGCTTCTTAAAAAAATCCATATTTGGTCTTCGTGGGCTTTCTCTGTGCCCTGTGGAATTTATTGTTCCTTCCTCCCCTTTTAGCTGGGGAGACATCTTGTCTATTTCATCTTCCAGCACCATTTCATTAGATGGCAATCTCCCCAATTGTTGATTTAAGACAGCTAGTTTATTTTCCAACTGTCTTAAATGTGTGGCCATATTACACTGGGTGCATAGTTGATTCTCTGGGTCCAATCTTCTTTCAGTTTCCTATACTGGGATTTCCTTAGGTAACTTCTCAGGTAGTTTTTTGTTATACTGAGAACTCAATGGGACAATAGGTCCATGCCAATATTTTATTATATTAACTTGCTAAAGCTGGGGCTGAGACTGAGACTGAGATAAAACTGGGATGGAGACTGAGAGTGTTCTAATTCCTCCTGGGGGCTTATAGTTATCTCTTGTTTATCTGTCGTCCTTCTCCTTTTTATTTCCCCTCTTACCCTAGTATTTACTCTCCATTCTCCTTCCAGGCAACAACTGGGCTTCCAGGGATTTCTATACAGCTAAAGTCAGGTCTTAACTCCTGACTATTAGTTATTGAGGACAGTTCCATCGGGGTTTCTGTATGGTTCTTATCATGATCTACATTGGGGAGTCTGGCTATAATATCATCAATTTTTGCTCTATTACAGGCAATATCCACTCTCAGATTTTCCAATAGTTCTCTATTGATGATTAGCTGGACCATTAACATAATATTTGAATAAGAAGGGTTCCTAAGAAGGGCCATTACCTCCTCACTTAGGTTATCAGATGCATAAGCAGGATGCTTATCCCTTTCCTGTGGGAGATCTTTCTTAACACTACACCTTTGTACGCTATTATGATAGGAACTTAGCCCCAGATGGGACCCACTAAAGTGCCTTTCACATGATTTCAGTCCTTCTATAGAGGTCTGTAAGTCCTGTAATACACTGGCAATTGTATTATTAAAAAAAGATTTACTTAATGGGCTACAATCATTACCCTTGGATTCATTTTCTAACTGCCACAGTTCTAGAGTATTCTCCAAGCCCTGAATGGAGTCATTACAGGAATTACAGGTATCCCTTATACTATGTTCCACCACTTTACTCTCAACATCATTAATAATAGTAATTCCTGTAGTATCTGAATCCTTCAAGATTATTGGGCCTCACGAGGCGTAGAAGTCTTACTTAAATCATCAACCATAATAGGCATATCAGCAGTTATCTTAGTTTGTTTTTTTCTGATTATACCTTTTTTACTATGAGACGGCACCTGTTCCAAAGGAGAGAGGTCAGGATTTAAGGTCCTCTGTAATCTTGTGTTAACCATTTTGCAATTAATCCTACCCCACTTTAAAAAAAGTGAGGCCTACATTACAGAGCAAATCAAACAAAATCAAGAAAAGGGTAACTAAATTAACCCCGGCCCTGAGCACAAAAACAAACAAACAATTAGAATAGATTGTTAAAAATTACACAAACTAAGCTCACAAAATATATGTATTGCTAAAATAGCTAGAATGATAATCTTTGTCAGATAGACAGCATAACCTTGTGCAAATACTTATAAGTCCTTTATAGTCCCTTTAGTAGGTAGTTCCAGCAGTTTCTGTCCAGTTTTTTAAATGAGATTTTAAGAACCTTGGAAAAATACTCTGTAGCACCTTCCACAAGTTCACTCCATCCACTGCATTCAAAGGTGCATGCACTGGTAGAATTCTGTTGTATGCAGGTGATTCCATCCTCTTTGCCACCCACCGCAACCCCAATGCCCTCCAGGACTCCCTACAACTTGCCTTCAATGATGCAGAAACCTGGTTCAAAGAGCACCGACTTGTCGTCAATCTAAAAAAAAAAAAAAATCAATGCTCTTTGCCCACCCTCAAAACAAAGCCAGTAACTTCCCACTGCACATCCTCCCCAGCTCCAAGCAACCCCTTGAACTAGTCCGCTCGTACAAGTACCTTGGGATCAGCTTTGACACTGCCCTTTCCTTCCACACCCATATTGAGGCACTTGCCTCTGCTACTAATGTGCGACTAGGTATCCTTTACCGCTATAAAAACTGCCCCCCCGTTGAACTCCGACTATATAGAAACATAGAAACATCGAAGTTGATGGCAGATAAGGACTGCAAGGCCCATCCAGTCTGCCCATTTCTTTTTCTACCTTATAAATGTGCCATCGGCCTTTGCTCTGTCAGTGGCCAATCTATTCATAGTCATTTGTATTGCTCCCTTATGCCTATCCCATGCCTGTTTGAAGCCCTGCACTGTATTCATAGCTACCACTTCTTGTTGAAAGCCATTCCATGCATCCACCACTCTTTCTGTAAAAAAGAATTTCCTCACATTCCCCCTTAATTGGCCCCCCTTTAATCTCATGCTGTGTCATCTTGTCCTGCTATTTTTCTTATATTTAAACATATTAGACTCTTTCACCTTGTTAATGCCCTTAAGGTGTTTGAATGCCTCGATCATATCACCTCTCTCCCTCCTTTGCTCAAGGGTATACATATTGAGCTCTGTTAATCTGTCTTCATCTGTCTTCTGATGCAGTCCCTGCACCATTTTGGTTGCCCTTCTCTGGACTGCCTCAATTTGGTTAATGTCCTTGTGAAGGTGTGGCCTCCAATACTGCATGCAGTACTCCAGATAGGGCCTAACCAGTGTCTTGTAAGAGGGATTATTACCTCCTCTTACGACTTGTGATAACTCTACTACACCCTAACACCCCCAGCCTTACTTACTGCTTTAGAGGTCTGCTTGATGATTTCAGGTCATCAGTGATGATGATGCCCAAGTCTCTTTCTTCCTTTGTGACTGCAACTCCCTCCCAGCCTATAGGTGGCTTCAGGGTTTCTCTTCCCTATGGGCATGATTTTGCACTTCTTTGCATGAAATCCCAGTTGCCAGTCTTCTGACCATTTTGCTAGTTTATCCAGATCTCTTCATTCTGCCCACCCCATCTAGATCATCTACTCTGTTGCAGATCTTGGTGTCATCTGCAAACAGACAAGCCTTACCCTCTAGTCCATCTGCAAGGTCACTAATGAAGATGTTGAAGAGGACTGGCCCCAGGACTGATCCCTGAGTACCCCACTTGTGACTTGCATCTCTTCTGACTGTATACCATTTACCACCACTCTCTGTTTTCTGCCTGTCAACCAGTTTGCCACCCAGTTGACCAACTTGACCCACCTGAGCCTACCCAGCTTATTTATCAATCTTCTATGTGAAACAGTGTCAAAAGCTTTGCTGAAGTCAAGGTATGTGACATCAACTGCTCCCCTTTGTCCACCACTCTGGTTACCCAGTCAAAGAAATCTATGAGATTAGTTTGACAGGACTTTCCTTTTGTAAACCCATGCTGTCTTGGATCCTGTGCCCTATGGATTCCAGGTGTTGCACTACCCTTTCCTTAAGGAGTGCCTCCATAATCTTGCCCACTACTGAGGTAAGACTGACTGGTCTGTAGTTCCTGCCTCCTCCTGCTACCACTCTTGTGGAGCGGGATCACATGAGCCCTTCTCCAGTCTTCTGGGACCTCTCCTTTGCTCAGAGACTCACTAAACAGTTCTGCTAATGGCTCTGCTAGTTCCACCTTTAGCTCCTTAAGTACCCTGGGATGTATGCCATCAGGTCCCTTTTCCTTATACACCCTGAGCTTAGCAAGCTCTTGTAGGACCCTTTATTTTGTGAAGGAGTAGTGCTCACCTCCCCCCCTGTGTCCATGATGCTGAGCTGTGGGCCATGCCCTACCTTCTCTTCAGTAAATACTGAGCAAAAGTATCTATTTAGGATAGATGCCTTTACAGGGTCCTGTTCCTCACATGCTCCCTTTTCTCCATTAAGCTTAGCAATACCCTCTCTGGACTTTCTCCTTTCACTAATGTATCTATAGAAAGTCTTGTCACCTTCTTTTACTGTTCGTGCAAGTGTTTCCTCAGTTTGGGACTTTGCCTGCCTTACTGCCTTCCCTGCTTCCCTTAGGGCAGTTTGGTATGACTCCCTATCGTCATCCCGCTGTGTTCCCTTATATTTCCTGAAGGCCAGCCTTTTGGCTCTGACCTTTTCTGCTACTGTATTTGAGAATCAAAGTGGTTTCCTTCTTCTTTGCACTTCCTTTCTGTCTAACACAATGGGATGTTGCTTCAAGTATTGCATCCTTAATGCTTGCCCACTTTGCCTGTACCCCCTCACCTGTGTTTCTTTTTGCCATGGCTAGCTTAACTCTGTTGGTCATCTTATCAAAGTCAGCTCCTCTGAAGTCCCATATTTTTGCCTTGGAATGGGATGATTTAGATGTAGTAGCCAAACTGAACCATACCATGTGATGGTCACTGGCCCCCAGGTGACCTTCTACCTGGAGATCTGTGATCCCTAGCAGTTACATCCTTGATACTGTCCCTGGTGGACTACAGCCTACCTGTTTATGGTGCGGCTGACTCAACTGCCCTCAACAAAATCCGTGTTGTCCTGAATAAGGCGTGTAGGCTTATTGCAGGGGCCCCCAGGCTCACTCACACATGTCAGCTATATGACTTGGCAAGGCTACTAAATCTGGATGAGCGACGTCAATACCAAACCAACCTCATTACAAAAAATATCCCTTCTTGGGCTAGCCCCCCCCCCGGGCTGACAGCCTCCATCCGCCAAGCCAAACCCTTGGTTAATACCCGAACCTCCTGCAAAATCACCCTGTTGATCCTTAGGACCAGGACAAGCCATGGACAGAGATCTTTCTGTTATTGAGCCCCAGCTTGGTTTAATGTGCTCCCACAAGTCATCTCTGACACCACTACTATCTCCACCTTCAAAACTGTACTGCGGAACCAGCTATTTAATGCACATAATTGGGCCTGTCACTAGTTGTGACTTAGTCCACCACATACTGACAAAGCTCGCATGAGCGGCACCACTGTAACTAGAATGGTTCCTTCGCTCTACAAATATTTGTAAATATACATGACTATCAATTTAATTGGTTGTCATTTTTATTACAATTTGAAACTCTGTGATGTAACAATGAGCCTATAATATAATGTATTTGTCCTCAATGTGATGTAACAATGAGCCTGTAATGTATGTATTTGTCCTCAATGTGACAAGGTACCTTTGGAAATGAGCCTCTGGCTCAAAGGTTGTTAAACTGATGTTAAAATAAATAAATAAATAAATAACGTAGCAAAATAGAAAAATGAAGTCCTGGAAAAGTCAGGGTGCCTGGACAATAGACAGCATGGATTCATCCCGGGGAAATCGTGTCAGACAAACCTGGTGGAGTTCTATGATTGGGTGACAAGTGCCTTGGACCTGGGTAGACCAGTGGATGTCCTCTTTCTAGACTTCAGCAAGGCATTTGACTCTGTTCCTCACGTGGGCCTGTTGGATAAACTAGGAGAAATGGGGGTGGGAAACCAGATGATCCGATGGATAGGCAATTGGCTCCAGGACCGGACCCAGAGGGTCATAGTTGGTGGGATAGTCTCTTCCCCAAGGAGGGTCATTAGTGGGTTCCCACAGGGATCAGTCCTTGGGCCCCTTCTGTTCAACGCCTGCTTATCTGACATAAGGACAGGAATCAGGAGTGAGATGAGTCTCTTTGCAGATGACTCGAAACTGGGGGCGGTGGTGGATGGGGAGGAGGGAGGGTGGACCTGCAGGGGGACCTGGAGGCTCTGGAAAGATGGTCTAGAAAGTGGAAGCTGAGGTTTAATGCAGGGAAATGCAAGGTACTCCACCTGGGGGCCAGAAACCCAGGCCAAGTGTACACCCTGGGGAAATACTACAAGTCTCAATGGCTGAGAGGGACCTGGGGTGTTGGTGGATGTCAAGATGAACAACTCTGAGACTTGTAGGAGGGCAGCAGCCAAGGCCAACAGGATGCTGGGATGCATCGCTAGGGGATCACCTCAGAAGGAGGAAGTGATACTCCTTCTGTATAACTGCTTGGTGAGGCGCACCTGGAGTACTGCGTGCAGTTTTGGAGGCCGCTTAAAGAGGGACATTAACCTCCTGGAGAGGGTCCAGAGGAGGGCAACCAAAATGATTTGGGGCTTGGGGGACAGGACCTATGAGGAGAGGCTCGAAGAGCTAAATATGTACACTTTGGAAGAGAGAAGGGACCGGGGGGACATGATAGAGGTCTTCAGGTACATGAAGAGGGTAAATGGGGAGGAACAGTGAGGGTGCTTCGAAGGAAGGAGGAGGGGGCCACTAGAGGGCATGGGTGGAAGCTGGAGGGGGGAAGATTCAGGGGAGAAAGGAGGAGGTGCTACTTCACTGAGAGGGTGGTAGAGCCATCGAATGCACTACCTAGGGGCTGGTGGAGGCAGAGACAGTGGAGGGGTTCAAGAGGGGTGGGACAGGTACAGGGAAGGGTTCAGGAAGCAAAATCCAATGCAGCAAGAATATCTGGAACTGGGAAGGGAGAAGCCAGAGAAGGCGAGGGGGACAGCAAGGTCAGCACCCAGGGTGGGGGCTGACCAAACGAGCAGACACGAAAGCCCATTAGGCCTATTCTGCTGGCATTTTAGTATGTTAGTATGTTAGTAAGTTCCAGGTAATCCGCTAAACTATAAATCCACCAGCACCTTCACCATCACTTGCCTCTTTTCATATAGGCTGTAGTCGCAGAAGTCTGGAGCACAAGTCAATTTGTTCAAATGAAATCTACTACCACCTTGGGGTGTAATCCAGGAGAATAACCCCAGGCATCTCCTAAAAAGCTATAAAGGAGGCACTGCCCCTCTGACGGTGGAACCAGTTTTCTTGGTCAGGTAATCTGCAAGATCAGGCCACAGATTCAGTACCAGAGTCCCAAAAAATATCTTACTTAGCTTACGATTATTATTTAAACTAAGGGTACCATGAGGGAAAATCTAAAGTAAACCAGAAAAGGATTAGACCCAAGTAGAAATTAGTCTAAAAAGGCAAAAAGGAAAAACTTTATCCACCTGACCCTCTTACCCAAAACACTGCTAGTTTATTATACAGAAAAGTAAAGCTCAAAGCAAAAATAAGACTCAGAACTTACAATCCTCCATGCTAATTTAAACACAAGCCTTTGATGCCCTGGTGTTGTTAATTCTGCTTTGCATCTATATTGCAGCTAAGTGATAACTTTGCTGTCTCAACCAGGGGTGCTTATATACTAAAAAGAGCAGCTCGATAAAGATAAAAATGCACCAGTATTCAGACCTAGCTCTGTGTCATGCAGCTCACCTACAGGAAAAATGGCGATCTGGGATAAGATGCCATGCATGCTCAATAAAAGGGTAGTCAGCAGTAGTCACCTGAGAAGGTGAACCAATCTGGAGCTGGAGTTAGTATCGGAGCTAGAACTTAAGTCATATAAAATAAAATGTAAAATAAAATATAATAAAAAGTCTAAAAAAGAAAATGCACATAATAACAGAGACCTCCACTGATAGAGCTAGCATCAGCCAAAAACTTGCAACACACAGCACACAGTGGTAAGATACATAATGTGAATAGTAATATAAAACAGCATAGAATAGCAGCAAGCAGCAGATAGCAAATGGCAAATAGTGAACAGGCAGTGGGTAATTTTCTCCTACTACAGTAAAGTAAGAAAGAACTCCCCTTTTTTATTATGCAGCAGTCCAGTCAGCTCGGTTTCCATGATTTTGAAGCGTTGTTACAAAATTCAAACCAACCTACCTTCCTTCCTTCCTTCCTTCCTTCCTTCCTTCCTTCCTTCCTTCCTCGGTTTTACCAAACAGATGAAATCGCAACACTCTCTCCCACACAGGCAGTGATGGCAATTATAACAATGCTCAATATTTTGGATCACAAATTAAACATCCACATCAGTAAACTGCGATCATCCAGAAAAGAATGACGAAGCAAATGATCTGGGTGGCCTCCGTCTCTCCAACCCTCTGCAAGGCAGTCTGACCCTTGATCACTGCCGCTGGCTCCTCCACCACTGAGATTCCACTCAGTAAGCTGCAAGGAAACAAACAGGACAGAAACAAGCACCAGGAACCAAGGGGAAAACAAGAAGGTCCGGAAAGTGCAGTGAGTTTAAAAGAAAACAATGTAGCAATGGTGGTATACCTGTACTAAAAAAAAGTATAAGCATCTCACTCCTCCTGCTCTTGCCGTTTCTCCTCAACGACACAGCATGAGGCCATCTTGGTTCCAACAAATCTCCTTCTCTACACAAAAGGAAATGATTAAATCTTTTAGCTTTCTTTTTATAATTGCCATATTTCCAAGGGCATCACCTTAACAGTACCTGCAAAAGGCAGTCACAGGTCTGCTTTTACGTAAGGGAATGCATTTGTCTTTTCTTTTGAGAGAAGGGTAAGGATGAATCATCTACCAGCAAGGGGTGCATGGCACACTTTCCTACAAAGAGCAGAGCACCTCTCCTACAATACATACATGTTCAGGCTTCCTGTATGCACTACTAGTCATATATGTTTGTGCTCAACTACAAGATTTGCTGAAGCACTGAATTGTGGGTCTTTCTGTATTATATATTATATGTTTTTATTCTTAACCATGGATAAAATAGATACTTTAATTTTATCATACATTATCCATGGCTTTACTAACCCCATCAAATGAAGCAAGGTCCTTAGCTCTATTCAATCAAGCATTTGTCAATGCTGAATGTTGTTTCGCTGGCATTGGCATTGGTAGTGCAGGAGTTAAAGATGCATAATAGGAATGGCAGTGAAGTATTGAACTGATGCCAACCTCACCCCCACCCTGAAGACACACATTTTCAACATAGGCATTTTGGGACCTCCCCTCATGAACAGTGGCACTGTGATTTTGTTTATCTGTCCCGAAAGTTGATTTCCCACAGTGACCTCACCATTCTGCGCCACAGGAGCAAAAACACATTTTGGGCAGGGTGTGAAAAATGGCAGCTGTACTGTTCATAAGGAGGTGTGAAAAAATGCCAGTGTTGAAAATCTTGCAAATTTGTGAAGTTACAGGGGTGCGTAGAAACTGCGCAACACAAGCTTCTAACACAGTCATTTTACGAACTTTTATCACCAAATTTTCAACATAGGCATTTTAGAACCTCTGCTCATGAACAGTGTTACTGTCATTTTGTCAAATTGTCCTGAAGATTAATTTTGCACAGCAACCACGCTATTCTGCACCAGACGTGTGAAAACACATTTTGGCCAGGATATGTAAAATGGCAGCTGTACTGTTCATAAGGAGATGTGGGAAAATGGCAATGCTGAAAATCTGGAGTGAAAATATTACAAATTCACGAAGTTACGAGTGTGCGTGGAAACTGAGCAATGCACGCTGGTAAAACAGCCATTTCTTTGATTTTTGTCACTAAATTTGCAACATAGGCTTTTTGAGAGCCCCCCCCATGAACATTGGACTGTCACTTCGTTAATCAGTCCCAAAAGGTGCAGTGACCATGAAATCACCATTCGGGACAGAATAATGCCATGACAGTGACTGAATTCATGATGAGGGGTCCCAATAACCCAATGCTGAAAATGTGGTACCAAAATTCCCCAAAACAGTTGAGATATGCACCAAAGTTGAAAAAAAAACCTTTCATGCCATTACACAACTTACCTGCATTTTTTCAGTTCGCAGTCAGCTTTGAAGAGTGCAGACGTGTTCCTGGTCCACCAAAAATTGTCGTGCCAGATGCCAGAGGCAAGTATGGGGTGAGGGGGGTATGAGGAGGCAGGGTGCTCAGAGGGTGGGTGTGGGTTGGGGAAGGGAGCAGGACAGACTGCGAGGGACTGTTTTCTTCTTTTACAGGTTAAAAAATCGCGGACCTTTTTTCTTTTTACAGGGGCATTTGGCATTCTGGGATGGTCTCCCAGCATGCCATCTGAGTGCTTGGGGGCTAGCCGATGGGGATTGGGGATTAGGCACCCCATCAGCTCATATACCGAGAGGGGCACGAGCGAAGGATTGAGGCAGCCCCTTGGCACACAACATATGGGGGCAGTATGCCGACTGGGAGTGGGCTCCCTCGTCGGCACATGAAATGGGTCAGGGCATGCCCACAGCGGGATTGGGCACCCCTGAACTTGGCATTGTGCCAGGCAGTGGTGGCAGTCACTGTCACCATGTTTATTAGTATTGCTTCATCAGGAAAGGCACGTCGGGAGGTGCCGCTGTGTGATGAGCTTGTCTCTCATTGCAGTGGACCTTTTCTTAGATTTGGTGACCACTTTATGTGTTGCTGGTGTCAGCGCCTGCAGCTTCCTTACTGGGGAATGAGGGACGCACCTACTGATGCGTGCCCTGCATTCGCCCACAGTGATCACACCTCCACATCTGCTACTAATGCAATATGTTGGCTGGTGTGCAAGCGCAAGCCAACATAAAAGCTAAGACAGAATTAATTTTACTACAAGAAACACATTTTTCCCCATCAGAACATGAAAAGCTCAAAAAATTGGGTTCTCAAACAGAAGTGACTTCCACTTATAAATCTGGAAGACATAGGGGAGTGGCTGTTCTAGTCCAAAACCATGTTACTTTGGAACTGATGTATATGCTGGTGGACAAGGAGGGGTGATATGCCCTACTTAATGGGCATTACAATGCAGTATGTCTGACACTGGCCTCTACAGATCCACCTCCTACTTCTTCTTTTGTAGTCTCTTTCTAACAATCTCAGATTGGGTGAAGGGGTCTTAATAGTGGGAGGAAGGGAGGGACCTCAATGTTATTTTCAGTCCTTACTTGTACACCACATCTTGTATTCCTGGGTGGGATCATAAACTGTCCCAGCAGGTCAATAAGCTTCAGATAGAACTTGGCTATCTGGATGTCTGGAGACACCTACATGACCACAAGAAAGATCATACTTTCTGTCCCCCCACCATCACATGTACTCACAGATAGATTATTTTTTAATATCAAAAGAAATAACTAGCCATCTCTGTTACACAGGGGTTGGGGATATTACATTATTTGGCCATGCCCCTATTTATTTAAAGCTTAAATTGGGATTGCTCCAGAAAAAATACTTTCTGGAGATTAAACGTTTCACTTTTGCAGGATACAGAGGTACAAAAGTCTGTGATGGAGTGCATAAAGAGAGCCTTTCAAGAGATTGCCACCTCAGAGGTTGCACCCCATTTTATGGGATACAACAAAATCCATAGTCAGAGGAAAATTTAATGAAATTTCATCTCAGAAAAAGAAACAGCACAAAGCTGATATACTACAATTAAAATTTAAAGAGTCCCAACAGGAAACAAGGCTAAATAAACAAAGGGGAATGCATCTTTTTAAACTTAAAAAAGAACTTAATGCACTTTTACGTTATCAAGCAGAACAGAAATGTCTATAGTATATTTGAGATGTTATTATGAAGGGGGTCCCTGAGCTCCTAAACTCCTTGTGAGTAGATTACATCAGCAGAGATCTCATGAGACCATTACTGAACTTATTCATCCACAAACAAAGCAACCCAACAATTGACCCCAGACATTGTTGACTCTTTTCGATCTTATTATGCAGAATTATATAAGGCTAATGTCCCCCTTTTGCAAAAGGACACTACCTCCTTCTTCACCCAGCTTAGCCTACCTACAGTTAGAGAGGCATACAATCAGGCCATAATTGCTCAAAGTTCTACTGTAGATCAGAAATCAAAAAATAGATCTTACACTTAAAGGTGGACAAGTGCCCTGGAACGGACAGTCTCCTGGGGGAGTTTTATAAACAATTTAAAACACCACCTTTGCCCCAATTACATAGATCATGCTCTGTGGCCTTTAGCAAGGAGGGAAAATTGTCCCCCTCCTGGGTGAAGGCAATAATTTCTGCAGTTCTGTAGCCGACTAGAGGCCTCACTTAATGTGCCTCCTACTGAACTATTTCAATCCTTAACACAGATTATAAGATACTAACAGGCATCTACACCCAAAGGCTTGAATGGATAATTCCACAACTCATATATGTGGATCAAATGGGGGTTGTCTTCTGACAACATCCATCGAACAGCTCATATTACAGTAGTAGCACCAAATTTGTCAAGCAATTTTGTGAGATTCCCTATTTATCTTTCACAAAATTTAGGGAAAAAATCCTCTAAAATTCTTTTTGTTATACCTACAGAAAGAGGCCAGTTCTTATTACAGTACTTAAGTGCCATCTGGTAGATTTTCAACTACACTATCAGATGAGACAACCCTCTCTGGGTAGCAGTAAACACACTAACAAACAAAACAAAATCCCTAACTAAATGTTTCACAGTTCTCAATAGGGATTTTTAAAAATCCTTAAAAATCCTTTGACTAATTCGGTGTACTACTGTATACCGTAGATCACCAAACCCAAATTTAGCAGCCAGCCTTTCTCATGAGTATAGATGCTGAGAAGGCTTTTGATAAGATATCATGGGTCTTTCTGCAGGGGGTCCTGGCCAGCTTTGGTTTTGCAGAACAATTCATACATTTTATATCTAAGCTCTATACTGCCCCCCTGGGTTATATATGAGTGAATGGCCACATCTCCTGCCCCTTAATCCTTGGCCGGGAAATTTGTCAGAGATGTCCCTTCTCTCCCCTTTTATTTGTTCTGTATCTTGAGCAATTGGCTCAGAGTATCTTTCCTAACCAGAAAATTAAAAGGGTCTTATTTGAAGCAGTTGAACATAAGCTCCCCTTATATGCAGATGACATTTTTGGACCTTGGGGATCCAGAGAATTCCCTGCCAGATGTTTTTCTACAAATTCACTGATTTTCTACTTTATCAGGTTATACTCTTAACATTCAGAAAACGTAGGTTTTAGTTTTCTCCCATGACACCTCCCATACTTTACAAAATAAATACCCCATAGGTTGGGATCTGGCTACCATTAAAAACCTAGATGCACAACTGGGCCCAAACACCCCTGCACTGTTTACACTAAACTATCGTCCTCTGTTGGCCTCTCTCATGGCTGACTGTAAAAGATAGTCCTTGCTCCCCTTACCATGCCGTTCCAGAATTCAGACATTCAAAATGAACCTATTACCATGTTTTTTGTGCTTATTCCAATGTGTCCCCTGTCTGATTGTTAGACAAGATTTTCAGACCTGGCAGAAACAGCTCTTCACTTTTGAATGGGAGATTAAGAGACCTCAAATTAATCAGCAAACTTTATACCTCCCTAAATCCAAGGAAGGTTGGGCCCTCCCCATATTTAAAGGTTATTGGTTAGCAGCTCATATGTGAATTGTCTTGCCATGGGCAAGTCCTACTTATATCGCCCATTGGAAGATCATTGACTTGGCAGAGGATGTGGTTCCTCTACTTCCAGCTTTAATTTTTGTTCCCAAACTGTTTACTTCCCTTGCTAGGCCTTCTCTTAGTGGACTCCACACAGCTCTAGAGGGATGGAGATGGGGTATCAGTAAGGGGCACCAAAGCTTTCTTTTGGAAATATAGGCGGTGGACTACAGATGATTCATTTCTCCCATTAGTACTAGACTCTTGATACAAACAACAAACCCTCCAGGGATTTACTCTCCATGGCAGTTATTGCAGG
Source organism: Neoceratodus forsteri (assembly GCA_016271365.2). NCBI lineage: Eukaryota > Metazoa > Chordata > Ceratodontiformes > Ceratodontidae > Neoceratodus > Neoceratodus forsteri. The sequence continues at coordinate 52,437,010 of CM028137.1, forward strand.
GTGAAAGGAATATTTCCTTTGAGTGTGCCTCCCAATGATTTAATTGGTTCCCAACAGACAGATTACATTATTATCAAGGGGATACTGGAACAGGGAAGATTCCCCGCACTAGGTGAAAACTGAGCCATTGAAAGATGACCAGCTTTGTCCCCCCCCCCCAGCCATGCATTAGCATGCTATGGTGTCCTGGCCACTGGATCGAATGAGCATTCCTGATAATTTGGAGGAGTTGCAGCAGAAAAAAAGACTTGAAGCTAAAAAAAAAAATTAAACAATACTGGCTTACAATGCCACTGAAGAAAAAGACAAACACTACTAATCCACCTGCAAAACCTTGGAGGCAATTTGAGATACAAACAAGGTTATGGGCAGCTTTATTACAGAAAAGCAAATCAAAAGACTACAAACTGAATGAGATCAATGAACAAGGAAAAATGAGTTTGCCTTTGCAACCAGCATCTGTGTCAACTTCAAATACCCCCTGCACAACAAGAATATGGCTTAACTGCATTATTAGAAACATTCTGACAGCACCAATATATAGAATGAGAGGTTCGATCTCTACAGTATCAACAAGGAGGAATGAACCGCTGGTGAAGATGGCCGAATCAACAGAGAAAACAGGACAAGGAATCGAAGAGGATACAAATATCCCAAAACCTAAATGATCTTCAGATGCTGGAGAAATCAGCCACTAAGGCAAAAAGGTACTCTCACAGAATTTTGAGCAACTGGGAGAGAAAGATGCCAGTTTAATCCTTTCACCCATCTTTCCAAAGTCAGATCCTCTGAAGTTTAACATTTTTTGCCTTGGAATGAGTTGACTGTGTTTCTGTAGACAAATTGAACTACACCGTGTGATGGTCGCTGAACCTCAGGTGACCCTCGACCTGGAAGTCTGAGATCCTTTGCCCATTTAACAGCACCAGATCCAGGATAGCCCCATCTCTGGTGGGTTTCTGCACCAATTGTTTGAGGCCCTCCCCATGCAGGGAGTCCACTATATACCTGGTTCTGGTCAATGCTCTTGCAAATACTAACCAGTCTGCATCTGCCATGTTAAAATCCCCCATCAGCAGAACCTCCCCTTTTGCTACCATCCTTTGTTTATCCTCTAACAATGATCTGTCAAACCGTTCCCTATGGTCAGGTGGTCTGTGGATCACCCCAGTTCTCATGTCTGTCCCTTTTCCATTTTACAGGGTGAACCACAATACTTCTGCCTCATCCTGTGTATTATGTATTTTGGTCACTTTTATGTTTTCTTTGACATATGGGGCCACTCCCTCCCTTCCTCTCCCCCCGTCCCTTCTGAACAGTTCATAGCCAGGTACCATTATTTCCCATGTGCAGTTTCTGGACAATCATGTCTCATTTATGGCTACTATGTCAAGTTTAACCTCTGCCATTGTAGCCTCCAGATCTGGGATCTTGTTTCCAATGGTGGCTTGTTAACTATGGTGGGAGGTCTACCTCATTCCTTTTGTGATTTGCGAGGAGTTGGACCATTTTCCCTTTTTGCTGTTGTAGATGACCTGAGCCAATGCTGAACCACAGTTTGATTGCTATCTGAGGGATGAGTGGTGCCTTCTTTACAACATGTTGTATTGGGTGCTGCACCCCTCTCGCTTTCAACAATTTAATTGCTAGCCAAGGAAGGAGGGGTGTCTTTTTGCCTGCATGATGCTCCCAGCGCTGTATTCCTCACCCTTTTTACCATGTTTTGATTACTAGTTATGGAGGAGGGGTGTCTTTTGTCCCATATGTCATGTTGGGATCTGCACCCTTCTCCCTTTTACTAGTTTAAATGTCCTGCAAACACATCGAACCTCTGCCCCAGTGCACTGACTCCCTCTTTAGTCACATGCAGGCCACCATATTTATAGAAATTCCTCTGCTAGAAATTTTGCCAGTCGCCTACAAAATTATATTCTTTTCCTGGCACCAGTTCTTAAGCCACTTGTTTAGTTCCCCTGTTTTTCCTTCTTGGACCTTCCACTCTTCTGTACCTCTCTCCCAGACAGGCAGAACATCCAAGAAGGAGATGCTGAATGAAATAGATGCCAGTTGTTCTCCCAGCTTGGCCAAGTGTTCCTTGGTCTCCCCACAGATCGGCTGTTGAGATAGTTTGTTCCTATGTATACTAGGATGCTGATATCATCCCCTGCTTTTTGCACAGTTTTAATAATGCATTCAGTGTCCCTCCGTGCCGATGTACCTGGGAGACATCTGACCATTACCTCCGGCTGTAGGTGGATATCCACTCCCTGAATCATAGAGTCCCCTATGATCATATGTATTTTTTTATTCTTGCTTGCCTTTTCTGTTTTGGTTTCTTTTAAGGGATTACTTTGCTGTGTTTGCTGCAGTACTGCTTTGTCCTTTGCCTCTTTGTTTGAGTTTGGTGATAGAGGCAGATATCTGTTTGATTATTTTTTGGCTTTATGGTGGTGTTTCCCTTGTGATTTGCCCCATTGTTTGAGTTTGGTGATAGAGGCAGATACCTGTTTGTTGTTATTATTGGTTTTATGGTGGTGTTATGCTGGTATTTGCCATATACTGGAGTTCCTGATTGCATTTTCTCACCACCTACCAACCACCTGAGCCAACTACCCTCTATGGACGAGGTGCTTCAGTTGCATGCTGGAGGATTGGCGAGTGATTTTGAGAATACCCTATAACCTGTATTCAAGGCTGGAGGTGGTATATTTCTGTCCATGCTGCCTGGAGCTAAGCCCTTAAATCTCAGATGGTCGAGCATGTAGGACAGTGTCCTAATCCCTGTATGATTACTCTGTTAAAGACTGTCCCACAATGCCAGCAGTTAAGTATGTCCATTTCCAATTCAAAGAAGAAAAGAAGTTTGCAGTTTAAAAAATAAAAAAAAAATGTTTTGGTTATTATTCTGAAATAAAAAGGGTTGAAGCTACACCATTACAGAGACAAATTAGAGACCTAGAATAACAAAATAATGAGTTTAAAAATAAACTGACAGACATTGAGGCACAGGCAAGAAGAAAACGCATTACTGTACTAGGTGTCACAGAGGACTGGGAAAGCATCAGACCATTAAAGGAATCATTAAAACAAGTCTTTTCTGCATATTTAGACATTGGCACTACAAATGTTCATAGATTCACAGAAATCTGACAGCAGAAAAGGACCACACTGGCCCATCTAGTCTGCCCTTAATTCACCATTTTCCCACCTCCTTATTTTACTGGCTCAAAACTTCCCCCTTCCTCCCAACCCCATATGGCTGTCCCATGCCCTCTTGAATCCCCCCACCATTTTGGATCCCACCACCTCCTCTGGTAGCCTGTTCCAGGCCTCCATCACCCTCTCTGTGAAGAATGTCCCCCTCACATTGCCTCTGTATTTCTCTCCTTCTAGTCTGAGGCTATGCCCCCTTGTTCTAGCTCCCTCCTTCCTTTTGAACAAGCTCCCCTTCTTCACCTTATTGATCCTCTTTAATTACTTAAAAGTTTCAATCATGTCCCCCCTCTCCATTCTAGTCTCTAGTGGGTATAAGTTCAGCTCCCTCCACCTCTGTTTATATGTTTCTCCATGCATCCTATGCACCATCTTAGTTGCTCTTCTCTGAACATTCTCCAACCCCTCATTGTCCCTACATAGGTGCAGTCTCCAGAACTGTTCCCATTCTCCAGGTGCAGCCTCACCATTGTTTTGTACAGCAGCATAAGAACATCCCTCCTTCTGTTAGTTATGCCCCTTCCAATGCAAGCCAACATATCATTTGCCTTTCCCACTACCTTGCTGCACTTGTACCCCATCTTAAGATTACTCGATATAATAATCCCCAAATCGCTCTCTTGCTCTGTTTCCTTAATTTCTTCCCCCCAAGGGTATAAGCTGCTCAAATGTTTTTCTGTCCCAGATGCATTGCCACATACTATTTCACATTGAATTTTAGATGCCAGGTTTCCAACCACCTCTCCAACTTCTCCAGGTCTTGCCTCATGGCCTCCACTCCACCTTGGGTGTCCACCCTATTGCAAACCTTCATATCAACCATGAATAGGCACACCCTACCCTCTAGTCCTTCTACTAGATCACTGATATAAATGTTAAAATGTAGGGGTCCCAGTATTGACCCCTGAGGCACCCCACACATTATTGCCTTTACCCTGGAATGTACCCCATTTACCACCACTGCTTGGGTCCTTCCCATCAAACAGTTTAGCACCCACCTAGTTACCTTCTTGCCCACCCCTAAGCTCTCCAGCTTATTTACCAGCCTTCTGTGTGGGACAGTGTCGAAGGCCTTACTGAAGTCCAAGTCCACCACTCCGCACTGGTCCACTACCTGCATCACCCAATTGAAAAACTCAGTCAGGTTGGTCTGACATGTCTTCAGATGGAGATTGATAAAGCACACAAAATGTTTAGATCAAATATGAATCCATCTGAATAAAACGTACCTAGACTGATTATTGTCCAGTTTGTTATGTCAGAAGATAAAAAATCCTTAATGGCACAGGTATATTAAAAAAAACAGATTTCCTTTATGGGAGCTAACATTTCTATCTTTTTTTTATATATATATACTCAAAATTTTTATTAGGTTCTCTTAAAAGAAAAAAGAAGTAAGGACAACAGTAGTTGGAAAACAAATAATATCAGCATACATTGTATTGTACAGAGTCAACTGTTTCATATTGTAACACGATAGATTAAAAAAGGAAATGTACATTAACTTACACATTGTAACAAAGGACAAAAAAGAAAAAAAATCTTTAATTGTCTTCTTAATTCTGCAGCCAAATCAAAACAAAAAGGAGGAGAAAAGAGTACTTACTGTCTAATAAATAACAGTGCATACTACATAGCTAGAAAACATTAGACAACATAAAATCATAGCATTAGTAAATTGATTTCTAACAAGGAAACTTGCAGCTCATAAGAATAGACTATTTCTAGCCTTGAGAAAAGTAATTAGTTCACGTCAGTTCTTCCTAGTAACACCTGCAATATTAACAGTTCAGTTATCAAAAGCAATCAAAGATAATTGTTAATTTAAAACTAATCTGTGTAATGCATTTTCCCAAGTGTCAATAGAGGGTATTACGGGGGATCCTCAGTTTAGTAGAATTAACCTTTTTGCTTCAAACAAAGCTGATCTAACCCAATCGAAATTATATATAGGACGTTTACAATGGGATAGGAAAATACACAAAAGAGTTGTTTGGGGGGAATAAGGGACCCCATGGGAAACTATTCTAATGCGGGTAGAAAGTACAGAAGGCTAAAAATGACTTGGCTTGGGACAAGCCCATAAAATATGAGTTAAATTACCCTCTATACTTAAACAACACCAACATAATGAATTGGACAGTATTTCTTTATCATGTAGAACCTTAGTGGTATAATACCATCTGTCTAGAATCTTTTTTTGAATAATCCTAATTTTAATATCCTGGCATGATATATAAGCATTCCTACAAGGCATTAACCATTCATGGGGAGTAATCGGAAGTTTACATTCTTGTTCCCAAACTCTACGAATCTCCTTGGAGCCATCTGGATGTCCAGCTATCAAATTATTATAAATTAATCCAGCTAGACCATTAGTCTTTGAGGACAAGGTGGTCTCAAGTTTTTGCTAGGACTATCTATCAAATGCAAATTGGAATCCAAAAATGAGATAAGGAATCTCTTATTTGCAAATAGCACCAAAAATTGAGCTGTGAGAGGGAAAATTCTTGTTTTAACTATGTAAATGATTTAAAACCCCCTGTGATTGGATCAATTAGCTGTTTAACTAACCATATATTCTTTTTGATCCAGGGGCACCATATTACTGTAATGGAGAACAATCTACTGTAACGAAAGCGTTGTCCCACAATGGCATTAATTCTACAGGTGAGATGATTGAGACTTGTCCCAAACAATGAACAGTACTATAGGATCAAGCTTTTTTCGTGGTATTGACAGTTTTGAAATGAGTGTGGGCAGGAGTAAGGGAATTAAAAAGAAAATTTGCTGGATGATGGATTTTGGCAAAATTCCTCTCCAGCTCCACCCATAAAGGGGAATTTAATAGGCCATAAAAAAAGCCATTGTAAGGCCTGTTTGGTTAAAAAGGTCCAGTAGTACCCCTCAGCCCAGGGTAAACTCCAACCTCCACTCTTCTAATGATTCTGTGACTTAGGTTTATTGATGCAAGGTCTTTATTAGTCCCATGGGAACTGAGACATAACCTTTTCAAACTGTAAAACAAAGACTTCTTAAAGGTTAATGGTATATATGACAGAATATATGTTACTTTAGGCATGGCTACCATTTTAATTGCTGAGATTTTCCCCCTAGTGAAAGATGCAATTTGGACCACCTAGTACAATCTTGTTCAATATTTTCTATAAAGGGTTTAAAATTCAGTTGGAGGATATTGTTTAGATTGTTACTAATAATAATGCCAAAATAAGTAATGCTGTTTTTTCCCCATTTCAGCCCAGCATCTACAAATAGAGTCTTGTCACAGTAGGGACTCATGGGCATAGCTTCTGTTTTTGTCTTATTAATTACCAAATCAGAGCATTGTGTAAAGGTATTTAAAACGTTAAGAAGGTGGGGCAGGGAAGATTTGAGGTCCAAATAGTTACCAGTAGATCATCTCCATAAACCGGTGTTTTATAAGATATTTTTCCTATTTTTAAACCATGAATCTGTGATAGGGATCTCATTTTTTGTAGTGAGGGTTCAATAGCAAGTAAAAAAAGATGAGGGGATAGGGGTAGGGTTGCAACAAAATTTTATTTCACCAGTGAAACTCTGGTGAACTCACCAATTTTGCTGTGTGAAACATTTCACAAAATTGAGCCCTTACAGTGAAATTTCACTGGTAAATTTCACTTTCACAGGTACATTTTCGCCTTACGTTAGTTTCAGACAAAATTGGGAATAAAATGCTTCTCACATGACTTACTCTCTCTAGCAGACTTTTGGTCACATGGGTCACTGTACTTAGGCAGGAAGCCAGACTAAATCTACTTCCTTTAGAGCTCTTACAGTCTGGTAGGAGAGAGACAGATTGAGCAGGAGAGCTTGTTTTTCAAAAAAAAAATAGTGTTTGCATGTGTTTGTTTGTAATCTCTTTCCCACTTTATTTTGAAAAGTAAATATTTTCCTTTAAGCCTTTTTCTTTAGTGTTATATCTTTCTATCTTTACAGAGTGTGTGTGAGTGTGCGTGTGTGTGTGCATGTGCATGTGTGTGTGTGTGTGTGTGTGTGTGTTTCACTCCCTCTGTGTATCTTTCTTTTTTTTATTCATTTTCTTTAGTTTTTCATTGAGAAAACTTTTTTTTTGTGATGGAAAAATGGGCTGGGACTGGGAGTAGTATAGCAAGGGGGAGAATAGTAGAAGCACCACTAGGAGGATCTACTGTCCACCTTAACATGCGGGCATTTTCCAAGCAGCCTCCCCCCAAGAGGAGCATGTGACCATTGACCCCCAGCAGCAGCAGGTCCCCCCCACCAGCAGCAACAGCAGGACCACCTTACACCACCCAGCAGCATGTGCCCTCCTGCTCAGAAAGAGCAACTAGAGCCCATTGCCCCACCCCAGGAGCATGTGCAGCCTTTGCCCCCCCAGCAAGGACAGCAGCAAGTCACAATCCCATATTAGGTTGCCCCTGCTGGGACATCAGATGAATATATCCCCCCAAATCTCTTTAGTGTGGTCATCTGCAATCTTTGTGGAAAAGAAGTAAGGAGGGGGAAAAAAGGGTCCCACTTTGGGACAGGTGAACAAAGGAGCCACCTGTAGCACCACCACACTGAAGTGTGACTCTCCAAGCAGCAAGAAGCTATGGCAGGAGGCAGTGATGGGGCCAACCCAAAGGAAGGCATTCAGTGGTCTGTGGGCACTGCAACAGTTGCAGCAGGAGACAGCAGCTGGAGTCCAGAAGTGATACACCCCACACCTGTCTGCAGTGGCGCTGATTTGATGCACCTGATTCTGCAGCAGCATCCTCACAGCCTGCAGCAGCTCACCCAGCAGGTCAGGTTCTCAGGAGAGAGGACCTGGAGGCTGTGTGCCATGAGGTGGTGGCAGTGTGCATGGAGGTGCAGGGACTCCAGCAACAGTTAGATGAGTTCCATCAGGACATCAGGGGGGACCTTGAAAATTAAAGGAGGACCAAAAGAAGGTCTTGGCCCTCCTGGCTGAGCTGCATCATGGGGGGGGTGGCGGCAGTGGCAAATTTGGTAGAAGTGAGTAGTGCAAATAATTTGTTTTTATCTTTTGTTTGTCTTCGTCAAATCTCGGTCTTCTTCCTCTGCACCCCCCTAAAAATAAAAACACCAAAAATATAAAAAAGTAAAAAAAAAATATTTTCTGTCCTCTTTTTCTTCTATATCCTCTTTGTTCTTTTTCTTATCTAGTCCAGTGGTTTTCAATCTAATGTGTTATGTTGTATGTAATGTTTATGCTCCCTCCCTCTCCCCTCTGTCTCATATGAATACCCTTACCCTACCTGAGTCTGACCCTGCATGTACCCCCGGCCCCAACTTGTAGTACTGCACCCGTAAACTGTGTACCTTTCTGCTTCTTTTATGTTACTCCTTATTTATATGTTTCCTCCTATTTACAAATGTTGAGTATAGTAATTTGTTCATATCAACAAACATTTTTTCCCAAAGCTATGTGATACTGTTATCTCTGTCTATTGTGTGTGGTAAAGGTTGGTGTCACTTGCTTTGGCTGTGTGCAGCTGCCAGTGCCTGCATCAATCTGAATACGTACAGTCAGAAACAGTTACATAAGCACATAAGTACATAACTTACATAAGTACCAGAAAAATGGTACATAAAGTCAAGACAGAAATATTATCTGAGTCATGATGTGATGTGGTGCCCCCTCCCACCACCACCCAGAGTTAAATTGCTGCTTTGTGCCCTATTTACCAATGATTTTAGCCTGAAATTCAATATGGCTGGTGCCAAACAGGGCCTACAATCCAGAAATGTTTCTCAAAAATTGTTACAGTAAATTTAGACTGAAATCAGGTCTTGGCCATGTTGTTATATGGTGCCCAAGCCACCACCTAAACCTAAACATGGTCTTTGGTCCACTATTTACGTTGATGTCATGCTGAATCTGGTTTTTGTGAGTGCAGAATGGTCTGTACATGTCCAGAAATGTTACAGGAAAATGGTACATAAAGTGGAGCCAGAAATCTGGTCTGAGTCATGATGTGAATGGTGTCCCCCCACCACCCAGACATTAAATTGCTGTTTTGGGCCCTGTTTATTAATGATTTCAGCCTGAAACTTGGTGCTGCTGGTGCCAAACACAGCCTACATGACAAGTCCAGAAATGTTTTGAAAAAAATGTTACATCAAATTGAGACTGAAATCTGATGTCAGTCCTGATGTTAAATGCTGTTCCACCACCTCAAGGATCTGAAAATGCAGCTTCTGCCACTGTTTACCAGAAATGTTACAGGAAAAATGGTACATAAAGTGGAGACTAAAATCTGCTGTCAGTCATGATGTTACATGCTGTGCCACAATCTCATGGACCTGAAAAGGGGTGCCAACCCATATAGAAAAAAATGAATTCCTCCTGCAAAAAGCTGCTGCTACTTGTAATTGTTTCCTCCTGCTGCTGTGTTTTAAACTGATTGAGATAGAATTGTAGAATTATAATTTCCCTATTTTGCTGTCCTGATTGGCTGACTGTGTTGGCTGACTCTGTGGTTGTAAGTTTCCTGGTGGTAGGGAGTGAAAGACAACCTATCTTGCTGTAAGATGGGGTTGATAGTTGACGTGAAAAGTAAAATGTGTATTTTGATATTTTTGGCAGCAAAACATTATAACTGTAATCATGCAAAATCTTTATGGTTATGGTAATTTCATTGCTGCTGCTTTATATAGGCTGGGGGACAGGTGGTGACCAAACAATGGGTTAAGGCAAAGGGTGATCAAATGAAACTTATTCACACTGCAGCAAATAACTAGAGATGGGTGAAGTGGCTGAAATTTGGAGTGATTCATGGAGTAAAGTGGAATCCACAAAGTGCTCTGCAACGCGAAGCAGAGTAATTCGCGTTATAATGGGGAACACGGAGTTAATTGAAAACAATGACTTTGCATTATTCCACCTTCCCCAAACCACTTCTCCATCAATTTTAAGAAGTACATTGAAATCAATGTACTTCGCATCACTTTGCCTTGTTATTGAGCTCCAAGGTGAAGTTGCAGTGCTTCATGGGATTGCAGGTCTCATGGGCTCTAGATTGTTCTGTACAGACTCAGTTCTGTGTAGTGTGTGTGTGTGTAGTGGAAGATGGAGACAGTTTCCTCTAGAGCTCTGCGATTCAAATCCTCTAAAAGCTGTTAAAAAAAAACTTTTTGAGCTGTTTTTAACTCCAAATTTAGTGCATCGATTGTAGGAAACCCTTCTGTGCTTATATCATCGAGTGTTTATTGTTTGTGTGTGGATTTTGAATGTTAATTTAGAACAGTCGGTCTGTGTACTGTGAAGTGTGCTTTGGGGGAGGGGCGTATCTGTGGTGTAGGTAGATTAATTGGGAGAAAAAGGCAGTCTTTCTGTTTTGGTTATATTTTTCTTGTATAACTGTGCTAATGTACACACAGTAATATTTTCAGTAATTCTTGACTTTTTTTGTTGATTGTAGTGGTGCAGCAGTGTATAATTTCAGTTTATTTAAAACATTTGGTTATATTGCTAAAGGTTTTCAATTCGCTATGCAATACTTGTAGTGTGTGTGTGTGTGTGTGTGTGTGTGTGTGTGTGGCATACCATTAAATCAGACAACTTTTATTGTGCCAGAGTAATTGCAGCAGTGTGAACCTGCTATCAACCACACCTGCATGAATGTTTTATACTGCTTTGTGGTATCTTTACTGGCAGTGGACTGTTACTGCTGTGCACTACTCCCTCCCCCAACCAGCAAAAGATATTATTTTCCAGATTTCAATTTGTGACTTGTGAGCACTGGTTAGGTGTTGTTGTGCCTTTGCGTCTGACTGCATCTCTTGAGTGCGCAGCTCAGTCTTAATCTGTCAGTGCATTTGCAGTACACCATTAATTCTGGGAGACTTTGCATTTCTTGTTATGCTCTTATTTCACTTCATCAGCACTGGGGAATTTTCTGGACACAACACAGTAGCATTTTACGTATGCACACTAATTCTGGTGTCTGTGTGTGATGTGACCTTGTCCACTGCGTGCATGACTGAGTGTGCCATTAATTCTGGGAGACTTTGTATTTCTTGTTGTGCTCTCATTTCACTTCGTCAGCACTGGGGAGTTTCCTGGACCAAGACAGTAGCATTTTGGGGATGCACATTAATTCTGGTGACTGTGTGTGTGTGGGGACACTGGGTGACTGCCAGTATTGTTGCCACTCTGCCTTTCTTCACGTTAAGGTGGAATGACAACGCAAAGTAATAATTACAAGGCAAAGTGAGCCTTTCCTATTGGCCACTCCTCATAACGGAGTGACAAAGCGAAGTGGCCACTTCACGTTCACTTTGCCAGCGGAATTTAATTTCACTGCATCTCTACAAGTAACACATTATCATAACCAATCCAAAGGTATATAGCTAAAAAAAATGTATAACACTATACTAAGTTGAAAGTGGTTGGGGTTGGGGTGGCCTTCGAGTAAATGCAGCCTTTCTCCACTTCCACATCATCCAAGAAGCACCCCTCACAATCTTCAAGACTGGAGTTCAATGAGGTGGGAATTCTCTCACCATTGCTGCTTCATCCACCTCGCTGCTGGTGGATGCCTTAGTCGAGGGATTGTCATCATCCTCATCACCGACACGGTTCCTGTGGCAACACCACTGACATCACTGTGTTGTGTGGATTGTGCCTTTCATTCATTTTGATTAATGTTAGTATGGACACATCCTTGGGTGACAAATTGGTCCTACGGTGACTCACAATGGCTCCAGTCACACTAAACACTCGTTCCACATCAACACTGGATGGTGGGCAGCTCAGGTATTTCACAGCAACCGATGTTAGTGCTGGCCAGTCAGTCATTTTATTGCTCCAGTACAGCAGGGGCTCATCAGTATTGGGAAGGTGCTTTGGGTCCCCAATGTAGGACTCCACCATTCATTCTGCTGCCCAGAGTCCAGTTGCCTCATCTGTCTCCTCCTCCTCCTCTTCCTCCATATCTTCCACTTACACCTGAATGAGAACATCCCAAATGGGATTGCTTGCTGTTTTCTGCTGTGTCTTGCCCATTTTTTCTAATTGGGTTGCCCGTGAGCTGCTAGTGGTGGTAACAACACCTGTTTTTGAGGCAGTGCGTGCCTTTTTCATGTGTGCAGCATGTACCATTCTAATAAAGTTCTCTGTCAACTTTTGTACTCACTGACAACCTCCTTCAATTATAGAAGGCAGGCCATGTTTGTAGCGTGGATCCAGCATGGTGGCAATTGCAAAGTCAGCCGACTGTAAAATGCCAGATACATGGGTATTTGTGTCCAGCACATAGAGCATGTGATCACTGTCTATATCTCACAGTCACACTGTGGACTGCTTTACACCCTGCACTGCTATACCTCCTCAGATAAGCATATGTAAGTATTTGTGCAAATGCAGTACAGTGTAGCCCTATACTTCAATTTATTAAGTCATAAGTAGGTGTAGTAAAACTATAAGCAATAGTTATAACCAGCCCATACTAAATAGCTTTCATTTAAAATGTTCTACATTGCCTTCTTAACACCTCACCGCATCTTTGCACAGCATGTGGATGTACCCCCCAAGATACTGGGATGGCAGCAGAAGTGGTACAGTTGCTGAAACATGATGATGGATGCCTCTTGTGGAATGTTTACAAAGTTGTATGTTCGTTCTGTTACCTTATGGTGTCTGTTTCTGATTGGTTGTGTTGCCTTGCACTGTCCCCTGTTTGTACGTGTGTTGTGTGAGAGTGTGTGTGTGTGTAAATCAGAGTTAGGGTTAAAAACCCTAACATCAAATTTACTCACGTTTGTCACTGTAGAAACAAGCCTAACTGATGCATTAACAATGTTTTTTTGCAAAGAATATATATACATATTTTTTTTTTATTTATTGTCATCTCAGACTAACACCTTTGGGAACAAGCTCATTACAATAGTTTCCACATCAGGTAAAACAATAACAGTGACAACGGTTGGTTTTACAGGTAAACAGGTAATTCAAAGACTAGACATACAATGCTATACATTATATATATATATATATATATATATATATATATTCATATATATACATATATACTGTATATATATTCATGGCAAAAAAAACTCTGTTTAATGCATCAGTTAGGGTTGCTTCACATCTACAAAAGCGAGGAAATTCGATGTTAGGGTTGAACCCTCCTTGGACCCACCCCCCTGCCCCCAGCCAACATTGGGGTGTGCATTGGGACCCACTCCCAGGCTGGCTAACTTGTATATTAATCTTTTGTTTGGAACTGTGTCAAATGCCTTGCTAAAGTCTAGGTAGGCCATGTCCACATTACATGGAGTGGGTCCCAAGATGACAGCCTGGGTAAAGAATTGGCTGGAGAATAGGACTCAGAGAGTAATAATAAATGGAGTCCACTCTGAAGAAAGGGGGGTTACTAGTGGGGTACCGCAGGGTTCAGTATTAGGACTGGTCCTCTTCAATGTCTTTATAAGCGACATTGCAGAGGGACTGGAAGGAAAAGTATGTCTCTTTGCAGATGACACAAAGATCTGCAACAGAGTTGACACACAAGGTGGGGTGGAAAGGATGTGAAGGGACTTGGCAAGGTTAGATGAATGGTCAAATGTATGGCAGCTTAGATTCAGTGCTAAGAAGTGCAAGGTAATGCACCTGGGAAACAAAAACCCAGGGGAAGAGTACACAATGGGGGCTGAGATACTAACAACAATAAAAATGGAAAGGGACCTGGGGGTAGTCATATCAGATGACCTAAAGATGGGCAAGCAATGTGAGAGGGCAGCAAGGAGGGCTGGGGGGATACTGGGATGCATAGGGAGAGGCATCACAAGTAGAAAACAGGAGGTTATTATCCATCTGTACAGACAGCTGGAGAGACCCCATCTGGAGTACTGCATGCAGTTCTGGAGACCCAATCTCCGCAAAGACATAGACAGGATGGAAGCTGTCCACAGGAGGGCAACTAAAATGGTGGAGGGTCTGCACCAGAAGACATATGAAGAGAGACTTAAGGAGCTTAATATGTATAGCCTCGAGGAAAGGAGGGAGAGGGGGACATGATAGAAACTTTCAAGTTCCTCAAGAGAATCAACAAAGTCCAAGAGGGTAGCATCTTTCAAAAAGAGTGTGCAAGAATAAGGGCACAATTTGAAGTTGGGGGCAGCTCAGAGGTAATTTAAGAGTATTTTTCTGAGAGAGGTTGTGGATTCATGGAATGGCCTTCCGGAGGAGGTTGTGGAGTCAAAAACAGTGGTGGAATTCAAGCATGCATGGGACAGTCATAAGGCAATTCTAGGGGGTGGGGGTAGGAAGAAGTAGGCTGCTGGTTAACTAGGATCTGCAGCTTATTCATTAGGTAGGAAAATGGGCAGACTGGGTGGGCTAAGCGGTCCTTATTTGCTGTCAAATTCTATGTTTCTATGTTTCTATGTAACAGGTAGTGAACAAGGAAGGGATTGGGGGGAGAAAAGGGGTAGGGGAAAGGGACACATGAAGTGTCCATCTAGGAGGTATACGCCTTAAGAAAGAGTATCACCAAGCTCGTTGGATGTGACAACTCTAACATCTTGTGGTTGTAATGATCCACATGGACTCAACTCCTGATGTCTTAGGAGATGAGAGAGAGAGAGAGAGATACGGAGAAGGGGGAGACAAGATTAGAATACTCAAAATGTATATTCTAATAATAGACATAAAAACCTTATTTACATGATTATATACAAATTATGATCCTTACTTTTTTCAAATACTCTAGCACTTTAACCATCTTTCAGAAATGGTACTAATTCTAACTGTTCATTAAGGCCCCTAGGCCTCAAGTGTGCCCCCAGTCTAAATATCCAGTAGGATTCTCTTCTGTTCAGGGCTAATTCCCTGTTTCCACCTCTGAGACCAAGACTATGTTGGAAGGACCAAAAGAAAACTAAAAGAAAGAATCAGAGATCATGTGAGAGCCATTAGTAATGGTAATTTGGATTACGTCCTAGTAGTATATATGCAGGGAATCACAAATAAACATGAACACACTCTCCAAGTTTCCTTACCCATATTGAGCATGAACCACACTGCGTGGTGGTCACTCTCAGCCAGAGGGTCCTCCACCCCCAGATCTCTTACAGCCTACCCATATGAAAGAACCAGGTCCAGAGTCCTTTCTAGTCTACTCGGCTCATGTAACAACTGCACCAAGAAGCTGTCCTGATCTGCTTCTTGTTTGACCTACTCCCTCATGCTCATGGTGGCCGGAGTGCTCCAATCCACCCCAGGTAGATTTAATTCCCCCCCCATCACTGTTTTCTCCTTCCTAGAGACCCTTCTGATTTGCTCAGCTAGCTCTCTGTCCAGGTCCTCCCCTTGCGCTGGTGGTCTGTACACTATTCCCATCCTCAGTGTCCTACCTCTCAAGTCCTGAAACTGCATCCATAGGGCCTCTGTTCTGCCTTCCTCCCCCACCTCCCTTATGCAATTTATTCCTTTTTGTACATAGATTGCCACCACCCCCCCTTTCCCATTAGCCCTATCATTGAATATTTTGTACACTGGGATCATCATATCCCAGTCCATTGAAATACATTATATGTCACTTACCTTTATCCCCCAGTTCATGGTTCGGCTTCGAAGAGTGCAGACGTGTCCCAGTCCACAGACGATGACAGTTTACAACCTCCAGTGGTAAGTATAAGGTAAGGGGGTGTGGGGTGGTGGGTGCTCAGTGGGAGGGTTGTAATTTGGGAAGGGCAGCAGGGATGATGAGAGACCATTTTATCAATAAACAGGCAGTCAGTGTGCATGCAGCATTGTTAAAAAGGAGGGAGAATTAATTAATTGTTGTAATTTTACCAGTTTTTATGATTGGGTGGATTAAGCTTTGTACAGTATATTTATTTTATTTATTTATGTGTACAAATTGGAATTACAATCCTTTGAGTCATGGACTCTTTTCCAAAGGCTTCTCATCAAAGTACAGATTACATACAAACAAAGCACCATATAGTGACAGAGGTATGTAATAACATAGTTTCGTATGGTTACATAGGTACATGAGCAGGCAATGTATATAAAGAGTATGGCAATTACATTATAGCATGACTGAGGTACAGTCCAGTGGGGAAACAAGAAAACGGCAATCAGATAAAGTATTTGGTAAAGAAATGGGATTTTTGCTGGGGGAGGATATAGAGCGGAAGTGCTGAAATAGACACTCTGCAGGAGGTAAAGGTTAGCTGTCCAAGGGATATTGTCAGAGAGGGCTGTGGGCAGCTGGAGAAATGAGTGGGGGGGATCCTTGGCGCTATCAACAGTTGCAGCAATGCATGGCAAAGAGATGGTTTCTGTGGACAATTTTGAAGGGGCCTGTTCTCGAGAGGCTGCTCATAGTAGCTGGGAGGGAGTTGTACCATGATGGGGTCCTATAGGGGAAGAACCGCTGTGCGAGTGAGGTCTTGACTCTGGGTACCATGAGGGTGGGTTTGCAGGTACTATGGGTGGATACTAAGGGGGAGGCAACACTGAGGGAGGAGGCCACCCTTGGGGGTGGGAGACCTAGGAGTATTTTCTTTGCCAACAGGCAGGATTGGTAGAGAAGCCTCTCTTCAAAGTTAAGAATGTTGGCGAGTGAGTAGAGAGAGAGCACTTTGTAGAGGGCAGTTTTGTCAGCAGCAGCATAGATTGGGAGGCCAAGTCTATCAGGGACAGAACTGATGAGGTGACAGCAAGACAAAGCACATCAGGGGGCAGGCAGGCAGTCTCTGTGGCGGTAGAGGAGGCCGATCCATATGTTTGTGGTGGAAGAGAGGGTGGCGGTATGGTGGTGGAAACTGAGGGCAGAGTCAAAGGAAATGCCCAGGTATTTTTACATAGTCACTTGTTCAAGGGGGACCTGGGTGCTGGGGAGGATCTGGAGGGGGTATTTCTGGCCTTGTTCTGATGGTGGGCAAAGAGCATAGATTTTTTTTTTTAGGTTGATGACCAGTTTGTGGTCAATGAACCATTGCTCTGCCTTGGTGAAGCAGTGCTGGAGGATGTTCTGTAGGGTGGTGGGGTGTGGGTGTGAGGCAAGGTGAGGCAAGGAGGACAGCATCGTCCACGAAGAGAAGGATTTTTACTGCACAGAGATTGGGGAGCATGCCCAAGTAGAAGCTAATGATAAGCGGGCCTAATATGGAGCCTTGGGGACTCGGGGCGGACAGGCTGGGTGTTAGATAGGGTGCCATTGATTTTCATGCACTGGGACCTGGAGGCCAGGTAGCTGTCAAACCAGGAGAGGGGCCATTGGGAGAGACCGACATGTTGCAGGGAGTTGAGCAGGAGGGGGTGGCAGACCATGTCAAAGGCCTTGGGGAGGTTGATAAAGACAGCTCCGGCCAGGTGCCCAGTGTCCAGGGCTGTGTGCAGGAAGTTGGAGAACTCTAGCAGGGCTGTGGTGGTGCTGTGTCCTGCACAGAAGCCATGCTGCTCCCTGCACATGATGTCATGCTTGGTAAGATAGTCAGATAGCTGGTTACACACAATTTTTTCCAGCGCCTTGGAGAGCGGGGGGAGGATTGAAACTAGTTGATAATTACTGGGGGCGGTGCGGTCACCACCTTTGTGAATAGGGGTGATGATCACCATTTTCAAGGCAAGAGGGAACTGACCTAGGCATAGGGAGCGATTAAGAGGTGGGTGAGGGGGATGAGTACTGCATCCAGTACCCTCTGAAGTAGTCTAGTGTCTAATTGGTCGTTACAGGGTCTGATGCTGTTGAGGGCTTTGAATAGGTATGGCCTGGCTTCTTGTGGCGTTATGGACAGGAGGTAGAGGTGAAGATTGGGTGGAGATGATTGAAGGGACTGAGTTGAAGAAGTTGCTTGGAAGGACTGAGCTAAGATCGGTGAAGGTGGTATTGAGGCTGTCAATGATGGTTTGGTGGTCTGTGGTGATGCAGCCATGACAACGAGTTGGGATGGGGGGAGTGACTGTGTCTTCCCTTTCAGTTCCTTTACATTGCCCCATAAGTTATGGACATTTCCTCAGGAGGAGGCAAGGGCAGATCTGTAATGCTTGGCCTTAGCCTTGCTGATGGCCGAGGTGCACTTGTTGCACTCAGCGTTATATACCTGCCTATCCGCCCATTTACCAGATTCCACGGCTCTATGCCAAAGGTTGTCCCTTAATTGCATTTGGCAGATGAGCAATGGGGCATTTTGTTTCTTAGTTACGGTCTTGGTGAGGGGTGTGAAAATGTCACAGGCCTTGTTGAAAGAGCTAGTGAAATAGTCAAGCCCTAGGTCTATATTTGGGGCATGGATAATGGGGGTTCAGTCCCAGTGGGCTAGGTAACTCCTGAGTTTACTGAGGTTGCCAGGGCATGGGTGCATTTGGTGGACTGTCCTAGGGTCAGGTTTCTGAACTTGTGTGGACCATGTGAATAGGACTGTGGAGTGATCGCTGAGTGCATTTGGGAGGACATGTAGAGATGAGAGATTTTTGGGGGGTCAGTTAGTGAGGACTATGTCTAGTAGGGTGCTGGTGCCAGTGGTGGGGTTGTACCTAGTAGTTTGGGAGATGAGTTGCATCATATCAAGGGCTGAGAAAGAGTCTTTGATTTGTGAGTTCGAGCTGGTAAGCCAGTTTGAGTTGTCACCTAGGAGGATCTGCTTCAACTTGTGAGGTAGTTTGGCAAGGTAATCAGAGAGCAAGTGAATTGCTGGGGTTTGGTTCCGAGGGGATATGTGCCATGGAGAGGATTAGTGGGGCCCTAGCAGGGTCAGGAGTGATGTTTTGGGACAAGGACCGAAAAGGGACCCCCCTTTTTGCTGGCCTAGCTATTCTCTCCTCCTTCCGCCTTTTCCCTCCTTATCGTCTGCCCTGCTAGCCTTCTCTTCTTACTGTGAGTCTCCCTATTCTCTTCTATTTGTGTCATGTTATATTTTCTGAAAGCCCTCCTCCTGTCCCCAACAGATCTCACTACCTCCCTTGTAAAGCAAAGTGGTCTCCTCCTTCTGCTCTTCCTTACCTTCTTTATGTACAGTTGCATTGCTTTCAGCACCTCACCTTTAATAGTTTACCATAACTCCTCCACATCCCTTATATTCTCCACTCCCACCATCTCTTCTCTCACTATCCTTCTCATCCTGTGGAAGTCCATGCTCCTGAAGTCCATAACTGTTGTGCTGGTTCAGTGTACCTCTCTCCCTATCCTTACCCTGAACCTTACCATCCTGTGGCCACTGGTGCCTGTACATCTCCCACCTCCACCTCCTCCCATTAGTCAGGACCATGTCCAGCAGGTTGTTGCCTCTTTTTGGCTCCCTGACCAGCTGGTGCAAGAATACTGTCTGCAGTGCCTCTAGTATTTCCTTTCTTTTAGCAAATACTGCATCTGGGATGGCCCAGTCCACATCTGGGAGGCTTAGGTCCCCCACCAGGAGTGATTCCCCTTTGAGAGCCATCCACATGATTGCCAGTATCAGCTGTCTTTCCCCTTCCTCACCCTTCATAGGCTGTCTATATACCACCGACATTCTCAAGGATTCTCCTGTCCTTTTGTCCAGTGTTACCCACGGGGGTAGCCCGTGACATGGGCAACCTTGATTGAGTGCACACAAAAATGGTGATTCAATCTCGGCGCATGTCATGGGGGCTACAGATGAGAGAAGGTGACCGGATGGGGGTTGGTTCACGCATATAGTGACAGGACGTTGTTACATGTACAAGCGCGTGGGGATGGGGAGCGAGCACACTCAGTAAGGGGCAGGAGAAGAGGGAGGGTTTTTGAGGGGTGGTGCCATGGTGAGCTGCTGAGCTGGCCCCATGGCATGGTGGGTGGGTTCAGGACTGGGATTCACAGGGTGCTTGGCTCGGGTCCAGGCACAGGTACATTTTGTTGCACCCGGCCCCAATTTTTCTTTTCAGGGATTTGCACTCCTCTGACATGCACCCCCCTAGAGTTGAGAATTCTATAGTAGGGGGTGCGGGGGGTGCATCCCCCCACATAACAGTGTTAATTGTAAGTCTCTGGCACCCTTTTGCTGTGCAGTGGGGGGGGGCACATCGACAAAATTGCTTTTTGGTGATGTGACGTTTCCCTAACGGCGATCGCCTTTCGGCAGTTGCTGTTATGGCATAGAACCCCCAGATGAGCTCTGTCTCTCCATCTTCCTCCTGCCCCTCTGTTACACATGTTGTCCTTGATGTATAGAGTGACTCCCCCTTCCTACCCACCCTGTCACTTCTAAACAGCCTGTAGCCAGGGTTGGCTGTCTCCCAGACATGATGTTCTGTCCACTAAGTCTTGCTTATTGCTACTATACCCAGTCCTTCACCCCCCATGATGGATTCTAAGTCTACCATCTTATTTCCCAAGATCCTGGTGTTGGCTGCTAAACCCTTCCACCAAATTCCCCCCTTCCCCCCTACCCTTGGGCATGTTGGCTCCTAACATTTCATCTTTTTCCTGGGGGGGCTGAAGGACCCCCATCTCTCCTCTCTTTTGGTGTGGATTTTTTCCTACCACCCCTGATTTAGTTTAAATTATACATTTTCTCTATGAACTCTCTTAATTAGCCCTAATTTGCATTTCATTACAGCCATCCCCTCCCCCCATTTAGGTGCAGTCTGTCTGGGGCAAATACGCTCTTGTCATTCGATGTTGACCCACAGTCCCCAACTAACCCATACCCCATCTGATCACACCATCCTGCTAGCCATTGTCTAAACTCTGTGATCCTCTGTCTCCTTGCAATACTTACTGTTGGCACAGGCAACACTTCTGAAAAAGCTATAGATTAGAAGCACAGATTGCTACAAAACGTAACGAGCTCCCTGAATCTCGCCTGCATCTTCAACAGACTATTCCCCTCCAAATCATTCATCCCCAGGTAGAACACCAGGTGTGTTTTCCCATCCCGTTGTTTGCCCCATAAGAGAATATGGTGTATTACCTCTAGTGCTGTCATACACGGCATCTACTCCACCAAAAGTGCACCTCTCCTGCCCCTGACATTTGATTCCCTTTATTATTGAGTTCCCAGTGACTAGAACCCTGCCACCCTTTTCCTTCTGTTTGTTCTTTATTTTATTGACCCTTTGCCTAGCTGCTGGCATCCCTTTTACCTCCCTTTTCTCATCATCCTCTTTGTCTGTCTCAACATACTGAGCCCTGAACCCCTCCTGTGCTACTCCCCCCTTACCCTCCCCACTGTCATTATCTGCTGTTCTACTCTCCCTTGCCTCTCCTTCAGCGATCACTCTCCTTCCCCCATACCCTTCTCTTGCAAATGTTCCATCAGATCTTCCCATTGAGTGGGTAACCTCATCCTTCACCTCTTCAGTTTGGCCCTCCAAACCAGTGCTTATTTGAGTCTCTTGCTTGCTTCATGGCTTCCCTCTGCTTCCTTCTTATTTATTTATTTATTTAGCTTTTGTTGACCGGGTAAGTGCACTAGACAAATCCTGCCTATTTTCAGGCACGACCTGGGGGAGGGGGATACAGATGAATGCTAACTGACCTTGAACCACATTAAGCTGTTGGTGGTATTTTTTAGTGAATGAGGGTAATTTGGCCTGGACACTGGGGAAATTCTCCTACTCTTTTTCAATAAGTGCCATGGGATCTTTAACATCCACCTGAACTACCACCAATCCAGGCAGATGGGACCTCGGTTTAACGTCTCATCCGAAAGACGGCACCTCAGAAGTGCAGCACCCCTCTCATGCTGCACTACAGTGTCAGTACTGGGATATTAACGCAAGTGCCAGATGTGGGAATTGAACCCACAGCCCTCTGATCTCCCAGCCTCAGAGGTGAGTGTGCTACCTACTGAGCCACTGACACTGATATATCTCTCTTTTCCTCCTCTTGTTCCCCTTCATTGCCTATCTGCTCTCCTGGCATCTCTGGATTTCCCTCCTTGTGCATCTCCCCCCACCTCCACTGAGTTTTTATCCTTTCCCTCCAACCCACCTCTATCCTCCCCCTTCCCTCTGTCCACCACCTCACCTATGCCTCTATCCCTCCCCCCAAACACCCATCTCCACTTTCTGGCCCATATCTGTTGTTCCTCCTGATTCTTTCAGAACTTCCTCCTCCATTCTACAGTATCTGCCAAGGGTAAGTATCTGTTGGACACTGTAATACCCCCACCAGTGTGCACTCTATTTCCCCCCACTGGTGAGGTATGTACCCTTTTCTGAGCTCCTGGAGTCCCCATTCCCTTACTCCTCACTTCCTGCCAGCCATTTCTCTCCCCACTATCTGATCTTGGTCTCTTTTTTGTGCCCTACCCTTCCCTGTCCTGTCCTGTCTCTCCATGTCCCCAGCCTGATTTACCCCTCCATCTTTCCATCTCAGCAGACCCCCTCTTCCCCCTTCTGCCATTGTAGTTGTATATTCCCTCCTCTCCGCCATGTCCTTCCACTTCCTAACAATTTCCCCTTTTAGATTGCTTACCTCTGCTTCTAATTGCCTTAGTCCCTTAGGATGGTGCCGTGGCTTAGTTGGTTAAAGCACCTGACTAGTAAACAGGAGATCCTAAGTTCAAATCTCAGCAGTGCCTTTTCATTAGTTCACTCTAAAGTAGTTTTAGGGGGAGGATGGGAGCCGGGTGGAGGATGACAACAGTAAAGCTGACATATTGAACAGGTATTTCTGCTCAGTCTTTACTAAGGAAGAGGGGGGTAATGGGTCTGAAGGGAGTACAAGGGGTGAGAATGGTGCAGAAATGGACACAAGTCCCTTTACATGAGAAAGGGTCCTGAAGGAACTGGAAGTAATAGAGCTGATAAAGCAATGGGGCCAGATGGGAATTCTGGGTCCTTAAGAACTAAGAGAGGTGGTGGCTGAACCTCTGGCTATCCTGTTCAGCCAATCACTGGAAACAGGGAGGTACCCAAAGACTGGAGGACAGCAGATGTAGTCCCCTTATACAAAAGTGGGAACAAAGAGGAACCAGGGAACTACAGACCAGTCAGCCTCACCTCGGTAGTGGGGAAGATCATGGAAGCACTACTGAAGGAGAGATTGGTGGAACATCTGGTTGTCAATGGACTAAAGGACCCAAGGCAGCATGGTTTCACCAGGGGGAGGTCATGTCAGACCAACCTCATTGAATTTTTTGACTGGGTGACTAGGGAGGTGGATCAGGGGAGGGCAGTGGACATGGCCTATCTGGACTTCAGCAAGGCCTTTGACACTGTGCCACATAGAAGACTATTACACAAACTGGGGAATATGGGTGTGGGCAGGACAGTAGTGTGGTGGGTAGGTAACTGGCTGGGTGGCAGGACACAGAGGGTGGTGGTAAATGACTGTCACTCCACAGAGGGAAGAGTGACCAGTGGGGTACCACAGGGATCAGTGCTGGGACCGGTCCTATTCAACATCTTCATCAGTGACATTGCACAGGATCTAGAAGGCAGAATTTCACTGTTCACTGATGACACAAAGCTCTGTAACAGAGTAGACACACCAGAGGGTGTAGACAGAATGAGAAGGGACCTGCAGAAACTTGAAGAATGGTCAAGGGTTTGGCAGTTGAAATTCAATGCAAAAGTGCAAGATAATGCATATGGGGCACAAAAACCCTGGCACAATATATCAGTTGGGGGTGAGGATATAGCATGCACCAAGCAGGAAAGGGATCTTGGGGTTGTCATCTCTGATGACCTCAGGGGTAGAAACAGTGTGACAAGGGATCAGCTAAAGCAAATAGGATGCTGGGATGTATAGGCAGGGGCATCACCAGCAGGAAAAGGGAGGTCATAATTCCGCTATACAAGACACTAGTGAGGCCCCACCTGGAGTACAGTGTACAGTTCTGGAGACCATACCTACGTAAGGACATAGACAGGGTAGAGAAGGTTCAGAGGAGGGCAACAATGTGCTCTTCTGTCTGAGCTTTGGCTTCCCTTACTGACCTCCCTGCCTCCCTTTGCTTCTCATGATACTTCTTTCTATCCCCTTCTGCCTGTGTCTTTTTGTATTGCCTGAATGCAATCTTTTTGGTTTTCACTTTCTTCGCTATCTCCTTTGAAAATCATAATGGCCTCCTCTTCCTTTACCCTTGCTAACCTGCTTAGCGCATAATTCTGTTGCTCTTGTAATCCCCCGTTTTAAATACTACCCACTGATCCTCAACCCCCGACTCCTGCCCCATTTCCTTTAATGTCTTAATACCTACAACAATGTAAAAAATACAAATGAGAGAAAGAAAAAAGTTATGTAAAGTAGTCCTTCCACTGCTGCACTTGGCAGTTGAGGGCTTCCACTCCTGAAGCAACTGCTGAATTTGAAATCAAGAAAACAGTTACAGCTTTTGGAGTGCAATTCAATAAGAAACGTGTATTTGGCAGAAAATGCATTTTAAAGACTGCCAATGGAGAAAATGGACAGCATTCAATAGATCAAATGAAAAAATGTTTGTTCTGTCCTCTGTCAAAGACTTTCCTAGTGCTAGCAGTGATTATGATTATGTGCAGTGGCTCACCCTTGATTACCGTGACCACCCCCCCCCACACACACACACACACAGACACACACACACTCACAGACATGCTGTATTCCAATTTGGCAGTCTTGTTTTATTTTTTTTTAAAAGAGTAATGTACTTGCTGTCAGTGCATCTGCTAACCTGTTCTCTGTCCATTTTGTGGCATGTTCACATGCATCCTTCCAAACCGCTGTTCATTTATTGGAATTGAAACAAAGATTTAAAATAAAAAAACTCAATTCCATTGATAAGAACAGTGGTAAAAAGAGAGATGTGCTGGCTGGTCTGTTTAGTGCTAGAAATTTTAAGTAGCTGCTTTATTTTTGGGAGCCACTGACACGGCGGACAGCTGGAGGAGGGAGGAGCGATTCCTTATGATATTATCCCAGCATAAACAAACGATGTATATCATAAGTATTCTTTGTAGAGTACTCCTGTTCTCGCATGTTACCCTATGCAGATGCCCAGAACGCTGTGAAAACCCATGGCTGCACAAATGCTGTAGTTGGTGGACCATGATGATGGATGTGTCTTGTAGTACGTTTTGACAGTTATATGTTATTTCTGTCACCTGTTGCTGGTTGTCTGTGATTGGTTGTGTTGCCTTGGTCCTCTCCCCCTACTTGTGTGTGTGTGTGTGTGTGTGTGTGGTGCTGGGTTGGGGATGGGGAATGCGGAGTTAGGGTTTTCAACTCTAAAACCAGATTTCCTCACTTTTGTCACTGTGGAACAACCCTAACTGATGCATTAAATGGATTTTTTTTGCCATGAATATATATATATATACAGTATATATATATATATTTATATATATATATATGTATGTATAGTTATATAATGGGGGTGAGAGCAATATGAGTGGGATAACTTCAGTTATTTCCACTGCAGTGAAATAACTTATGATGACATCATCGGAGTTAAAATAACTTACAGATATACCTACTCTGCAGATGTCATCACTCACTCACTCACTCACTCACTCACTCCAGCCTGCATACTAAATTGAACTTCTCCACAAATCTCTTTCTTATGGCTACTTGCAAGTAACTCAGTTAACACTGCATAGGACATTCAGCTGTTTCCAATAGTGTGTGTAGAACTCCCAGCCCATTACTATGCTACTGTCATTTTCAAGTAAGCTTGTATTCTAAATAACAATGCCTCACAGTTTCTGTTTATCACTGCTATAGTACTTGCAAGTAACTCGGTTAACATTGCAAAGGACATTCAGCTCTTTCTCATAGTGTGTTTAAAACTCCCAGCCCATGACTTTATGCTACAGTCATTTTCAAGAAAACCTGTATTCTAAATCACAGTGTCTCACAGTTTTTACTCACTGCTTGTTGACAGTAACTCAATTGTTGACAGTAACTCAATTAGCACTGCCAAAAGCATTCACCTGATTCTCATAGTGTTTATAAAACTCCCAGCACATTCAGAAACAAACACACTAAGAACACACACAAACAGTGCTGTCAGTATAGCCTAGAGGTTAGAATAATCAGCTTTGTGTCAGCTTGCTACATCTAGCACACCAAACCTGGGTCTGATTCTCACAACCTCCACTTCCACACTGTGTGACTCAGAACAAGTCATTTAAGTGCCTAATGATCCCAAGTCATCTCTAAAAACTTACCCAGTTACCAAACACTAAAATAAAAATGACAGAGTACACAAGAAAAAGATACAAAAAAAATAACAGCACTTCTGAAGCTCCTACCCATTGTATAATTAGCACACATGATGTGCAGATTGTGGAATATGGAAAATATTGTCACTCCTGCGAGTGAGCTGTGCATTCTCACTCATGCCTTCGGCACTCATGAGACTACAAAGCTCACTCTGCAGGAGTGAGAATATTTTCCATATTTCACTCCTGCCTATCATGTATCCTGTGTATATATATATATATATAGATATATATCTATATATATATAGATATATCTATATATATATATATATATATATATATCTATATATATATACAGTCATGCCTCCATAGTTAGGGTTTCCTATTCTTTCCTAAGGGATCAGTTAGATGTGAACTTCAAAAAAGGATTCTTTATGTTAAGGGGGTTAAGGAGGCCCCTACTCTGGAAATATTCAAGACCCGCCTTAAGGCCCTCCTATTTGCTTAGGTTTTTTTTTTTGATTAAGCTATTAATTTATAGATCTGATTTGATTATAGCCATTGGTAATCTGATGTTTAGTTTATTATTTATGGGTAATGTTTATATGAAGTGTTATTATTTATATGTTTATAATTATTTCTCTGTTTTTATTGATGTGTTTCTGAATATGTGTTTACTTATTTGTACAGTGCCCAGAGCCTCCGGGATTGGGCATCTTCTAAATACATTTTGCCTTGCCTTATTGCAAATATGGAATCTTTTTCACAAACCATGGATCCTTTGTTGCAAACGTGGATTTTTTTTTTGTGCTGCTGCCATCTACTATTCAGTTAGTGGTGACAACAAAATTATATATAAAAATATCCACATCTTTGATAGAAACCAACAGTTGTCTTTGCCTAAATAGGACCCCTGGAGTGTGATTATGGGGTTAGTTTTTCAATATCTTACTTAGAAATTAGTATTTTGAGCATGGCATCTTTTTTCACAAATTGTGAAAAAAGATACCTGAAACAGGATCCTTTCTCACAATTTGCAAAAAATGATTTTTCCAAGGGCTCACCGATGTACATTTTGCTAGTTTCATGAAAATCTATTAATTTGGAGTCAAGTTACACAGGTTTCAAATTTTGTTGTATTTTCCATAGGATAACATTGCAATGTAAGGTATTTTGTTTGGAGCCGTACACTACAGGGGCCCTGCAGTCCCAAAAGAAAACAAGGATACCACTACACTATCTCAAAAAGTATGCATGTATGGGAGCACAGTTACCAGGGCCTTGCTCTCCAACATACAAATATGGATACCATATGGACTGATGGGTGTGGAGTGCCCAGAGGGCCCAATACATCAACAGGGAAATAGGGATATTATCACAGCATCTAAATAATCAGGGACCCTGGTTTTCCATTTTTACCGGTAACACTGGTAAAGATCACGGAATCCTGCTTGGTTTGCGGATTTTGAATTATTGTACTGGTGCCTCACAGAAATTGCATGTCACTGAACAGAATCTCTAAGATTTCAGCATCTTTTTAATTTTTTTTTTATTTTCTCTTTCTATGTCCCCTTCTCACAGCATCAGTCTCCACTTTCAGAGATCTCTAGGCTGGGTACCCCCTGTTTAGATTGGACATTGAAGCACCCTCTAGGAGTCTATGAATAATTCATTATTGGTTCACCATTACCCAGATATTTGTGTATTTTTTACCCCCTAGCTTCACCCCCAGGTAATGCTCAGGAGCTCCTGTGGGTCTGCCCTTATCCTACCTGGATTGCACCCCCCCGTTGGGAAGGGTGTGGACCCCAGGTCACCCCCTCCACACTCCCTTAGTGTGTATTGGGCAGCTCAGTGGGTCCCTTATGGAGCCTGGTTATGAAGTCTGGGGCATCTGGGTCCCTTCTGCCAGTGGCCGATGTGGGGTGATTGTTACTGGTTTTCTTGTCTCTGAACCTGAAAGCACTGGCACTAGAGGAGATCCAAGGAGGTAGGTCACATAGAGACATGCCACTGCACCAGACCCTGGATAGCATCCTCCCCTCCTGATCACTCTGCAGCACCATTGCACCACCGCCCATGGTCACACAGGTGGTGGTAAAGCAGCAGGACCTGCAGCCCACTCTCCCTGGAGGAGGAGAGCAGTCTCCCAGGTGCTCAATCCTACTCCCTTGGCTAGATCTCCAGGAACATGAATTTGCTTCTGACCATGGGTCCCTGGCATTGCAAGCAATAGTGCTACCGCAGCGCCAGCGAGCTGACCCAGATTACAGCATCTTAAAATGAATGCTGCTGTGCTTTCTATTCTTTCTGCTTTGCTGCATATAGAGTCAGCAAGAAAATCACCTGCACTGCTTTGTTGTAATCAGCCATTCAGTTTAACCACCCATGCCTGGTGGTTAGAGTAACAAACAGTGATTGAACTGGGTACATCCAGCAGACTTGGGTTTGATTCCCACAACCTCAACTTACATACTGTGTGACTCCAAGCAAGTCATTTAACCTCCACAGTGCTTCTAGGTCACTCCTGAAAAAAAGACATTTCTGCCTAGTGGGCCTTACCTGCTTTACAAAGAATATAAAAAAAATACCAGTATACTACATCATAGAATAGTAGTCAGGGTACCATGTAATTTACTTGAGTTTTACTTGGGTTGCAATGATTTTGTAAAGGTAAAGATAAATATTCAGATACATATTATGTGTTTTCTAAGCTTGTTTTTAGATTTTAGTCAGGTTTTTATTGTATTCTTTTCATATGAGCATCTAGGTTGTAGATTGCTAAATGCAGGATCACTGTTACTAACTTATTCAAGTTTATAATCAGTAGGGCCATCCAAAATCCTCAGTTGTTTGAATGAAAACTAGTCTGACAAAGTATGTTCATAAAGAAGAAACTGCCTTACTACTTATGAAAATACTTCACAGTTAGCACCCCATTTAGGTGAATGGGATAATTTTCACCTTTTCTCCCACCTGCTGTTTCAGTCTCTGTGACAACAAAAAGTTTTCTGATAGACTGCTTCAACAGGTTTGGCCAGTGGATTTTGAAAGCACAGTCAATGATGTACAGAAGATAAGACCCCAGAGGCTGTTTGATGCTGGTAGGCAGAGTAGTGCTCAATTCACATCTGAACAAAGACATGAAAACTGGGAGACACCCTTTTCATGGATACCATGTAAAAAAAAAAAAGCATCCACATGTCTGGGTGGTGACTGAATCCATTTGAAGGCCCTGCACTAATCACTTGAGGATTTTTTAGGTGAAGACACTTTACTTCAAAGAAGCAAATTCAAGCAGTTTTTTTTCTCCTCCTACCCCCTGGCCATCCACTCATTCAAGCCTGCCAAGTCCCCCTACCACCACTGCAGAGTTCCGACCACCATCCACTGCCCCTTACTGCTGTGCCACCAGATAACCCAAAGCAACCCTTCATTAAGTGAGCCCCTATCCCTGTGGGAGGCTACCAGGGGAGGAGAATTGCCCCAAAGAGCTTCTTGTGTATCCTGGGCATGACAGGGGACAGAACAAACACATGTCTGAGGCTTCCAGCTTATGGAGAGACCAACAGCTGTCCTTCAGTTGGCCAGCGTGTGTTTTCCCATTTTCTTGACAGGCCACATAATGCCAAGGCACAAGCCAATGATCATCATGTTCACTCCTGCAGTGAGGGCTGACATGTTGTCATGCCTCTGGGCTCCACCAAGGGGCCAGAAAATGCTGAGCCATGAACCCACCCTCCCTCCCATGAGAAAGTGAGTGGTCATTGGATACTCAAGTCTCACCCACCAGCTGGCCCTCCAACACCCAAGACTGTTCCCTAACCCTGGTCAGCAGTGTCACAGGCAGAAATCCAATTCAGGCAGTTAAATTATAGATAGGAAAAGAGCAAAGGTAGTCCACCTTAGCAGTGATGGTTCAGATTAATTCACATCTGAGTTCTAAGAAGAAAAGAGACCAAGTAATTTGTAACTTGTGCATTATGGGTGTGGGTGTTAAGAAAGGGGATCATAGTGCTGTCACTACTTTCATCACCACAGAGGGAAGTGGACTGCATTGTTGCTACTGCTATGACACCAAAGGGGTGGGGACTGTAGTGCTTCTGCCATCACCACTGGCAGATGGAGAATGCAGTACAGCTGCCATTACACCTAAGGGATGGGGCCAGAGTGCTGCTGCTTCTGTCACACTTGAGGGAGGGAGGTCATAGTGCTGTTGCTGCTATCATCACACCACAGGGATGGGGGCTGTAGTGCTGTTGGTGCTGCCATCGCTTCTGAGGGATGGGGCCATATTGCTGCTTCCATCACACCTTAGGGATGGGGGCTGTAGTGCTGCTGCTGCCATCATGTCTTGTACCTAAAATAACTTTTAATTGGTACAAGGATGAACGGATGTGCAATAGTGGAGGTCAAAATTGCTAAAATGCATGTTAGCAGAGTTAAAAATTGTTAGATAAAGTACAGAGAACCAAATGCCGGTAAAACTGGATTTTGGCTTAGCAGACACTGGTGATAATACGTTTTTTACAATGTGTAAAATGGAATTTGCCCTTTCTCAATCCCGGTAAACCAGTGTCCCTATAAATAATTATGGATGGATGACACTGTCGGCTCCCACATGGAAATATGAATACCATTGTGGAGTGATGAGAGCACAGGCCTTATGGATAGAAGACAAAACAGGGATCAGAGTGTTCTGTGCTCCCAGAAGCAAATACACATACCATTATGGAGTGATGAAAGTGCAGGGCTTGAAGGGCACTCCACTTCCACAGGGAAATAAGAATATAATTATAATCTCCTCAAAAATTATGGATGGATGGGAGAGCAGGGGCCCAGAGGGTTTTGCGTTCCAACAAGCAAATAAGGCTACAATTATACTATCTCAAAAAGTAAGAAAATTCTTTGAAAAATCTTTGCTAATGCATCAGTTAGGGGTTCAGCAGCAAAAGTATGTAAATTTGGCATTAGGGTTTCCAGCACTAACACCCGACCCCCAACCCTGCAGTCAGCAACAGTGGTCGGGTGTACTTTGGCATTCTCAACCCTAACACTCACTCCATTTTCATATGTTGTACCCACATCAGATTATTTTCTCATGCAATGGGGTGAGCATTAGGGTTGAGAACCCCAGTGTACACTCCACCCCTGTTGCTGCCTATAGCATAGGGGTTGTCACTGGAACCCTAACTAATACATTAGCAAAATGTTTTGCAAAGAATATATATATATATAAATAACATCCCTTATGAATTTTTGCCTTCTATTGTATACTATTTAATCTAATATTCATATTACTTTTATCTTTAAATGAAGTCAATCACACCCCATTATGTGTCCTCCCTGAGTGCACACTCTATGTCACCTATCCAGAGTATTCCCAAAGTGCTTCAAAATACCTCTGTTAAAAAAGTTTTGAACAGTGGTAATCGCAAAAGGCATAAACTGTTTCTGTGTTTATTTATTTTTTATTTTTTTATTTGAATCTAGGATTACAAGTACCTTTAATCCAAGGCTCTTTTACAAAGGTTCCATGTCAATTTGAGGCATGTACAACAAAATACAACGAGCAAGTAGTATAAGCAGGATAAACAGGCTACATTCAGTTCCATGAGGATAAATGCATACATCTTGGAGGAGACAGGGCAAGGACAAAAGAGGGTGTACAAATAGTGTTACAAGACATGGGTAGGACAGTGGGAAGAGAGAGCTGTCAGAGGCATTGTCACATCACACAGATGAGTGCAGGTGGTGGGGTTGGGTGAAGAGGGGGAGGAGGGGAGAGAGAGGGAGAGGGAGGAGGAGAGATAAGGGAGAAGGAGTGGTGTGCTAGGTGGAAGAGCTGAGGAATGGAGTGTAGGATAGTCAGGAGTAATGGCCAGATGAGGCAGTCGCAGGTGCTGGAGGCAGCGAGAGAGAGAGGCAGAGCCTTGTTTTGGAGGGGCCAAGCTTGGGAACAGAGGAGATCTCACTGTTGAGGCTAGTCAATGAGCTTGGAGCCCTGTAGACAAAAAAATCATTTTCCCAGAAATGTTCGGCAGTGGGAGAATAGCAGGAGTTAAGATTTGGATTCCCTAGTATGGTGGGATTGCTACTTGGGAAAAGAGGGCTTGGACACCCGGGGGAGCAAGGCCCATGGTTATCTTCTTTGCCAAAATGCAGGTTTGGTATTTTAGGCAGTCTGAGAGTTTTAGCCAGCCAGTTTGAGTTTAGAGGTCACAGGTATGGGTAAAATGATGAGATCCAGTTATAAGATGACAGGCGTTGTTAAGGGAGGAGGAAATGCCTCTGAGGGCTGTTGAGGTTGCATAAATGAGCCATAAATGATTAGGCTATAGTTGATTATGGAGACAACAGAGCTTTTTACAGTGACTCTTAAGGCTTCTGGGGTAAGGTGTGATCTGTGCCTGTAAAGGATGCCTAGTCGTGTGTTGGCAGCCTTGGTGACAATATCAATGTGAGCACCAGAGGACAGGTTACTGCCCAGAGAGATAAAGAGAGATCCCAAGATATTTAAAGGAGTGCACCTGTTCTAGGGCCTTGTAAGGCAGTTTGTGATGGGCAGGGGATGCAGCCGGATCTTGTTATGAGAGTTACTGAAAAGCATCGATTTAGTTTTTTTTATAGTTAAGGATGAGTCTGTTTGCTGAACTAGTTCTCAAGAGAGGCAAACCAAGTTGGAGATTTTTTTTGCAAGGATTGTGGATCCTTATGGGTGGTATAAATTATGGCATCATCCACTTAGAGTATGATTTGTTCCAGGAAGGACTGAGGGAGGCTATTCAGGAAGAGTCTGAATTGAAGGGGACCCAGTATGGAACCATGAGGAATTCCAGAGCAGACTGGTCTTGCAATGGAGAGGACACTGGCAATTTTGACTCTTTGAAATCTGCTTTCCAGATAGCTCTTAAACCAAGCTGTGGAGTCTGGGGAGAGCCAAGCATTTAAGAGCTGTTCTAGAAGCAGATGATGATGGGCAGTATTGAAGGCCTTAGTTAGATCTATAAATACTGACCCGGCTAGTTGCCCACTATCCAGAGAACTGTGGATGGCACCAGTGAAGTCCAGGAAGGCAGATGTGGTGCTGTGCCCTTTTCTGAAACCATGTTGTTGTGTACATAGGATGTTGTGTTTGTGCAGGTAATCAGTGAGTTAGTGAGCAGCTAGGCATTTGATGGCCTTGGAAAGGAGATGCAATATGGAGATTGGTTGGTAGTTTCCATGGTTGGTTCTATCTTCACTTTTATGGACTGGAGTAATGGTAGCGGATTTCCACCTGTCAGGGAACTGGCTGAGACAGAGGGAGAGGTTGAAGATCTTAGTTAGTGGACTAATCACCTAATCTAGGGTGCGGTACAGCAGTTTTAGGTCAAGTAAGTCCCCACTATTTCTTGATTTTGCAGTTGCGTCACTTATTTATTTGCAAGCTTCGTGCATCTTGATTGCTTTGAAGTAGAATGGAGGATGTGTAGAGTAGGGAGGGGTGCTGGTAGGAGGATCAGGGGAGTGTGATTCATTAAATTAGTCAGGGGGAGAACATTACTAAGATCCGTGAAGGCCATATTGAAAGTATTAGCAAATGTCGTGGGGTCAAGGGTAATAAACCCATCAGTGACTAGCATAGATGGGGAGGTTTTTGGTTGTTTTCCAGTTACTTCTTTGACATTGTTCCAGAACACTCTACCATTTCCCCATGAGTTAGTGAGAGCTTCCCCTTAGTAGGTGCTTTTGTGTAGTCGGATTGATTTTGTAGATAAAAACATAGAAACATTGACTTTGATGGCAGATTAGGACCTCTTGGTCCATCTAGTCTGCCCATTTCCCTACCAACAGGATAGGCCGCAGATCCTAGTTAACCAACAGCCTATTTCTTCCTACCCCCCACAAGAATTGCCTTATGTCTGTCCCATGCATTCTTGAATTCTCCCACAGTTTTAGACCCCACAACCTTCTCAGGAAGACTGTTCCATGCATCCACTACCTCTCTGTGAAATAATACTTCCTCCACATTGCCCCAGAACCCCGTCCTTCTATCTTTAATTGTGCCCCTTGTTCTTGCAAGTCTTTTTCTGAAAGATGCTACCCTCTTGGACTTTGTTGATTCCACTGAGGTACTTAAAAGTTTCTATCATGTCCCCCCTCTCCCTTCTTTCCTGAAAGGTATACATATTAAGCTCCTTTAGTCTCTCCTCATACGGCTTCTCTTGCAGACCCTGCACCATTTTAGTTGCCCTTCTCTGGACTACCTCTATCCTGTCTATGCCCTTGCGGAGATGGGATTTCCAGAACTGGACAAAGTACTCCAGATGGGATCTCACCAACTGTCTGTACAGAGGGATAACAACTTCCTGTTTTCTGCTGCTAATTCCTCTCCCTATACATCCCAGTATACCCCCAGCCCTCCCTACTGCCTTCTCACATTGCTTGCTAACCTTAAGGTCATCTGATATGATTACCTCCAGGTCCCTTTCCTCTTTTGTTGTTGTTACTACCTCCCCACCCATTGTGTATTCTTGCCCTGGGTTCTTGTTTCCAGGTGCATTATTTTGCACTTCTTTGCATTGAATCCTTGCTGCCATACTTTCAACCATTCCTCCAACCTTGCCAAGTCCCTTTTCATCCTTTCCATGCCTCCTTGTGTATCAACCCTGTTGCAGATCTTTGTGTCATCTGCAAAAAGGCATACTTTTCCTTCCAGTCCCTCTGCAATGTCACTGATGAAGACATTAAAAAGGACTGGACCCAATACTGAGCCCCTGAGTACCCACTAGTAACCCTCTTTCTTCAGAGTGGACTCCATTTACAATTACCTTCTGTGTCCTGTTGTGCAGCCAATGTTTTACCCAGGCTACCACCCTGGGACCCACTCCCCAGGCTAGTTAATTTGACTATTAATCTTTTGTGGGACTGTGTCAAATGCCTTGCTAAAGTCTAGGTAGGCCATGTCCACAGCCCTTCCCTGGTCTACTACTTTGGTCACCCAGTCAAACAAATCTATTAGATCTGTCTGACATGACCTTCCCGCTGTGAACTCATGCTGCCTTGGGTCCTGTGCTCCACTGGCCTCTAGGTACTCAACTATTCTTTCCTTCAGAAGTGACTCCATCACTTTCCCTACCACAGAGGTCAGACTGACAGGTCTGTAGTTTCCTGCCTCTGTCTTGGTCCCACTTTTGTGAAGGGGAATCACATCCACCTTCCTCCAGTCCTCATGTACCACACCATCCTCCCATGATTTATTAAAAAGAGTAGCCAGTGGTTTCACTAGTTCCTCCCTTAATTCTTTTAGAATTCTGGGGTGAATTCCATCAGGACCCATTGTTTTGTCCACCTTCAGTTTTAGGAGTTCTTGCAGAACCCTTTCTTCTGTGAAAGGACTGGGATCGACCTCCCTATCAAGACTGCTTCTGTAAATTGGATTAGGCACTTCCCCTTCCTCTTTTGTGAATACTGAGCAGAAATATTCATTCAGTATCCCTGCTTTTTCACTGCCCCCCTCTGCCCACCCACTGTTCATTCTATTCAGCCTCACTATCCCTTCCTTTGTCTTTCTACGCTCGCTGATGTACCTATAAAAGGTTTTATCGCCCTTCTTAACTGAGTTGGCTATCTTTTCCTCAGTTTGGGCCTTTGCTATTCTGACTTCCCTCCCTGCTTCCTTCTGCCTTAACCGGTACAGCTCTCTGTCCTGCTCCTTCTGTGTTTCCTTATACTTCCGGAATGCTATCTTTTTCTTCTTGACTTTCACTGCCACCTCTTTTGAGAACCATAGTGGCTTATTCTTTCATTTTGATTTGTTTATTTGCCTCACACAAAGGCTTGTTGCCACTGCGATGGCAGTTTTGATGATTCCCCATTGTTGCTCCACACCTCCTTCTAGCCTGTTTGCTAGTGCTTTTCTGAGGCACTCTCCCATCTTGCCAAAGTCAGCCCTCCTAAAGTCCAGTACCCTCACTTTTGTATGGCTTGACTCTGTAGCTGAGTTTAACATGAACCACACTGTTTGATGGTCACTTGTCCTCAGATGGCAACCCACTTCTAGATCTGAGATCCTCTCACTGCCCCCATTTGAGAGTATGAGGTCTAAGATTGCTCCTCATGAGTGGGTTCTGAAACTAGCTGTCTAAGGCCTGCCACCTGTAGGGCATCAAGAATGGCCCTGCTTCTTGGATGTGGCTGCAGCAAATGTGCTCCAGTTAACATCTGGCATACTCAGGTCTCCCATCAACAGTATCTCTCCTTTCTCTGCCATTCTAAGAATGCCTTCTATCATATCCTTGTCCATTCCCTCCCCCTGACATGGGGGTCTGTACACAACCCCTGTGTGGATTGTGGTGCCCTTTCTAGTCTCCAAGGTGCCCCACAGTGCCTCCTCTCCTCCCCATTTACTCTTTTGTTTTGTACAGTTATTTTGGGCACTTTTTAGTTCTGAATGTTGACTTGCATGCTGGATGCCAGAGCTAGAAGCCAGACGTGGTCCCTTGGTTTTAGCTGCTCGATTAGGTCAGCGGTGAGCCATGGATTGCAAAGGGCTTTGACTTTACACTTTTTGAAGGGGGCATAGGAGTCATAGGAGAGTTGAAGGTGGAGATGAAGAAATCCAGGGCCGAGTTGACATCCATTGCATTGTAGATAGGAGACCAATCATGCTGCCTGAGGTAGGATTTAAGGGAGTTTCAGCTTCCCTGGGGGAAGGATTCTGCTGATGATGACTGATGGTGGGGGTTTGCAGAATTTATTTGACCACTCACAGGTGACAGGGGAATGATCACTAAGTGAGTCCAGGGAGATGGAGATGTTGGAGATACAGGTAGGGTGGCTGGTTGTCACCCAGTCCAGGATGGAGATAGATCTGGTTCTGTAGTCGTGTCTAGTAGAGGAGGTGACCAGTTGTGTAAGGTTAACAGATGTGCTGGCATCCTTGAGGCTTCCAGTATCGGAGGTAAGCCAGGTTATGTTAAAGTCTCCAAGCATGATTAACTCTGAACCTGGGGGTTGTGTTCAGGTGAAGTCCTGGACAGCATTGAAGCCTTTTACTTATACCTTTGGGGGGATGTACACGGCAGCAACTGTGAGGACTTTTACCATGAGCTCCTAGCATGATACGAATAGGAAGGTTCTGTGCAGATGAGTCTGAGGGAGGGAAGGCTAAGTGGTGGCCCAGGAGAGACTCTCTGGGGTTTACAGCACAACCCCCTCCTCTTTTTGCCATCTGATCCAGCCTAACAACATTGTGGCCAGGCAGGGTGATTGCCAAGTCAGGGACTTTAGTATTAACTAGGTTTCGACTACCACAATGATGTCCAGTTTGTACTGGCTTGAGAAGATTTGCAGGGTATCAAGCTTTGGGAGAAGGCTGCAGATGCTAAGGGTAGTTAGGGATAGTGCCCAAGTGTGTTTTGCTTGGTTGGTCAACCCATGAGTTATGGGGCCGGGGTTAGGGTGAATGTTGCCAGATAGAAGCAGTAGGAGGAGCATTAGCTTCAAGGTACACAAGCATAGGTCCCTGATGGAGAGTTTTCGAGACTGCTTTGTACTGATGGGTACAGAGAGCTGCTGGTACTGTTCCCAGGGTAGTGTCATATTCACCAAGAGTGGGAGAGGAAATGTGTGAGCCAGAGGCCCTCAGTCGGGGGTACCTGAGTGCTGCCATTCATAATCCATTGAGGGTGCAGGGGGAGTGCGGTTCAGTGTGCAGAGTGCAAGGGTGATAGTGGATAAAGTCAAATTGGTAATTTGATAGAGAGGAGGGGGTAACAGGCTCCAAGGAGGTGGAAGTGGGGAAATAGTTTCAGGACAATAAGGAGTTCAGGAAGCATAGTAGAGTGTGTCATAACTTCCAGCATTTAGGTTGGCAAAGTAGGGTGGGGTGCAGGAGGGAAACACAGGATAGAAGGCAGACAAGGATTGAAGTACTAGAGGGAGGGGGAGAAGAAGGAGTTCAAGAGTTGTATAGCACTGCAGAGAGAGAGAGAGAGAGAGAGAGAGACTGAGGGAGGGCAAGTCAAAGAGAGAGCATTGGCTGGGTAAGGGGAGGTCCTTGCGAGAGGCCTTAGAGCATTTAAGTTCGGGGGGAGGATTACTGGTATTTAATAAAGGTCAGAGGAGAGGGAGTGGGCGGGCACAAATTTTCAGCTTTTCCAATGCAATCTAATGGGCGCTGAAGCCCAGGAAAGCACAGAAAGAGAGAACAAAAAAATGGTCCGGTCAGAGGCAGAAGCGCAAGGCACAGGTCAAATCAGTGTTGACAGCAGAGAGCGCTGTCCAATCAGGGCTACTGTCAGCTTTCCCAACCAGGTCTGTGGTCCTACCCAGCTTGGCAGAGCTCCAGGGTGGCTGCAATGGAGGAGTGGGTTGGCGTTGACTTCTTGAGCCACAGCCGCTCCGGCGGCACAGGCAAACCCAGGCAGAGGCTGGAGATCTAAGGCAGGGAGGGAGGACAGAAGGGATTACTATAAGGGTCAGAGAGAAAATTGGAGCATGATGCAGGTGCAAAACCGGGGTGGGGGAGATTGCAGGAGCGAGAGCTAAAAATAGCAGGGGGGCTAGGAGTGAGGAGCAGTTACAATGCCGACAGTTTAACCAGACTAAGCAGTAATTAAAATCAAAAAGCAGTACAGGGCAAGGTAAAACGAACAATACAGGCACATTTTTGGCATTTCCAATGCAATCTAATGGGTTCCAAAGCCCAGGAAAGCACAGACAGAGAGAACAAAAAGCCAGTACAATCAGAGGCAGAATCATAAGGCACAGGTCCAATCAGAGGTGGCAGCAGAGAGCGCTAGCCAGTCGGATCTATTGTAGACCTTCCCATCCTGGTCTGTGGTTTTACCTGGCTTGGTAGCACTCCTGGGTGGCTGCAATGTAAGAGTGGGCAGGCAGCTGGCTTCTTGAGCCGCGGCCACTCTGGTGGCACAGGCATGCCTAGTCAGGGGCCGGAGATCCGGCTTGGTGGAGCTTCTGGGCAGCTGCAATGGAGGAGTGGGCAGGCAGCTGGTTTCTTGAGCCGTGGCTGCTCTGGCGGCACAGGCAAGCCCAATCAGGGGCTGGAGATTCAGCATGGCAGAACTCCTCAGTGGCTACAATGGAGGAGAGGGGGAGTGACTGGCTTCTCGAGCTGCAGCCAATCCGGAGGCACAGGCAAGCCCAGTCAGGGGCTGGAGAGCTTAGGGGACATAATAATATTGAATTCACATCTTTCTTTGTTGTTTATTGTCTTTATAGTGCAGTCTTTGTTTAGTTTCATAGTATTTTACTCATATGAAGACATTTCTAGATATTAGAAACATAGCAGTTGATGGCAGATTAGCACCACAATGCCCATCCAGTCTGCCCTTTTTCCTACCTTTTGAATGTGCCCTAGGCCTTTACTCAGTCAATGGCCTATTCTAGGTATTCTATATCTCAGCATTATTTGCTGCAAGTAAATCATAAATAATAGCAAACATTTGTCCCTTTATTATGTAACCCACTTGTTACACGGGGTTAGTAGAATCCCAGTAAGATTTAGTGGTAGGCAGGGAAGGCAGCTTGTGAAACTCCAGTTAAAATGGATTTCACACTGTCTCACTCTGTTCTCAGTCTCAGCTGAGACTGAGGGATGACATCACCAAAGAACTATCGCAGCTGCATGAGCCACAATGGAATCTGCAGAAGGGAGTTAGAGTAAAATGTTAGGAGGTTTGAACAGTCAGTCTGCATTCAGTTGGAGTTTGGAGATTGTTGTGAGAGGAGCACAGCAACTCTGTGCTCAGGCTCTTGGAGCCTCAGCCCTGAGATAGGGCTACATTTAGGGAAAGGTGTGTGTTTCCACCAAAAGAGAGACACAGTAAGCTATTTTTTAGTGGTGGAGACTGCTAATATGGGCCTCTGTGCCCCATCCCTGAGGGGATTGGGCAGGAAGGTTTTCCTGCTATTCCAGGGGCAACCCCCTGGCTACTGCTAGTGAAGAAGCTGCCTTATTTTGTCCACATGTGTGGGGTACAAGAATATTTCATGATTCGTCTGTGGGGCACCTGCAACCGAAGGGTGAGTTCTGCTCTTTCTGAAGGACCCATGTTTCATCCTGAACTGTAATAGGCTTAGCCAAAAGTAAAAGTATGTTCAAGTCCAGCACATAGGGGAAGTCAAGACATGTAGAGGAGATGTGATATACGTCTACCTAGTAATCTACATTGCCAAGCTTTCATTTTTTTATTTAAACTTTATTAATACATTTTCCAATATAAAGGGCAGTTACAATGACAGTAAAATTTAACACAACCACTTATTGGAACAAAACTGCCCAACCCACCCCACCCACCCATCCCTTCCCTTACAGCAGCAATTACTCCATTTAACCCCTAAGTGCAAAGCTCATTCCCAGAGAACCTGTGAGTGGTTTTTAGAAATGACATAATTACGATTGAGCCAGTGAAATTAAAGAGTAAAGCGGTTCCCATATTTTGTTATAAACTGCGAGCCTGTTATGGAGACTGGCAATCGCCTTTTCTGTTTGAAGGTTAGCAAGAATTTCATACAACCATTCTTGAAAGGTTGGGGTGGATTTGTCTTTCCAATGACACAAGATAAGTTTTTTAACAGATAGAGCAATCATGCAGATATGAAATTTCCTTACTTTGACCCTGACAGAGGACAGGTCCCCTAAAAGGCATATATCAGGGGTGAAATACTCCTGAAGGCCCAGTAAGGGATCCAGACAAATCCTGATTGAATCCCATAAAATGGAAACTTTGGGACAGGACCAGAACATATGAAGAAGTGTACCTTCTTTCCACATACACTTAGTACAGGTACTAGAATCCAAAAAAAACAATTTCTTTATTTTTAAAGGAGTGCAATACATGTTGTGTAATATATGATATTGCATGAAGCACAATCTGTCTTGGGAAACATATTTATGGCAGAATCTCCATAGAGATTGCCAATCTAACTGATACTGAGGAAGAAGCGAGTTCCAGAGTCTAGTGGGTCCAAAAGAGTCCCTGTATCTTTTGTGAAACAACACTCGATATAATTTAGATATGGCACCTAATGATCCAGTAATTGACGAGACCTTGGGTATCAGGGCTGAGATCATCTGGGAGGGGGAAGTGTTCCCCAGAACTGTTGTGAGTAGATGTCTTAACTGCATAACTTTGAAATGAGAAATTTTTTGGTAATATCACCTGGGGACAACCAATGCCCCTCATCGACCACCAAAGAAACAGTTTCCCATCTCCCAGTTGGGGCAACCATTTATGGGAAATCTGCTTCTTATTGATAGTGAAGGATGGGGAATTCCAAACAGACTGAGCTAGATCTGCCTGGGGGGTATAATGTAGAAATGAACATAATTGTGCATATACCCTTAGTGAGATACCTACTGTGGGACAATCAACTATACGCACCTGGGATATTTTAAGGTAAAATAAGGTTAGGGGGTCAAGATTCTTAGATTTAATTGCATCTGATTTGATCCTAAGCCATACCAGTTGTTCCTTTTCAGGGCCCGGGGATATCCATCTCAAGCATTTGACTAAGTGACTGGCCCAGTAGTATACAGCCAAATGGGGAATCCACAACCCCTCCTCAAATTTTGGAGCAGCTAATTTATAATAGGCCAAATGGGGATATTTATCTGCCCAGATAAATTTAGTGAATATGCAGTGTAATTTTTTAAACCAGCATAAAGGGATAAAAGTATTGAGAAGAGATAAGGGATAAAAAATTCTAGGAAAAACATTCATCTTGATTATGTTAATCCTGCCCCATAATGATATGGGTAGTTTAGACCACCTATCAAGGTCATGAATAATAAGCTGTGAGAGGGAATCAAGGTTATCCTTAAACCATGTTAGGGGATTACAGGATAGTTTAATGCCCAAATACTTAAATGACCTGGGAGTCCAACATAAACATAGGGGACTAATATCATTCTTCAGTACCTTGTGGTTTAATGGAAAGAACAGAAATTTATTGGCATTCAACTTGTAATTGGATAGTTCACTAAATCTAGCTATTTCATTCAATAAGGCCAGTACAGAAGATACTGGGTGGGATAGATGTATCAACAAATCATCCGCATACGCGGTGACTTTAATTTCATGACGCCCAACCCAAATGCCTTGTATAGAGATGCTATTGAGAATATTTTGAATAAGGGGTTCCAGATATAAATTAAATAACAGAGGCGATAGGGGGCAACCCTGCCTAGTCCCTGAATGGGGTGGGAAAGGTTTAGAGAGGGCCCCGATCACCGAAGTTCTTGTTGTAGGGGGTTTATATAGTGTAGCAACCCAAGATATAAATACAGGAGGAAATTGAAAGGCATCCAAAACCTTGAATAAAACATTCCAATTTACCCCATCAAATGCCTTCTTGGCATCCAGGGAGACCAGGTCTGTGGTGAACTCAGCCTCTCTGGTAGCTGAGAAGACATGAGATAATGTATGCAGATGGTCAGCTGATGAGTGTCCTTTCATAAATCCTACCTGATTCATACCTATTAACTCAGGGAGTACAACGGTTAGCCTATTAGCTAAAATCTTAGAAAGAATTTTGATGTCTTGATTTAGGAGAGATATGGGCCTGTAACTTTGGATGAGCTCTGGGTCTTTGTCTGGTTTAGGGAGAAGTACGATCAAGGCCTCAAAGAGATGAGAATCAATCTCTGACCTGGATAGGATATATTGGAATGCTCAATTAAGTACTGGTAGTAAGAGATTTCGAAACATCTTGTAAAAAAGGGCAGAGAATCTGTTGGGACTGGGAGCATTATCTGAGGGTAATCCGTTAATGACCTCAGCAATTTCCTCCTGTGATATAGGAGAGACCAGAAAGTCCCTATGATGTACT
This sequence comes from Neoceratodus forsteri, assembly GCA_016271365.2. Taxonomy (NCBI): domain Eukaryota; kingdom Metazoa; phylum Chordata; order Ceratodontiformes; family Ceratodontidae; genus Neoceratodus; species Neoceratodus forsteri. The sequence goes on from CM028137.1 coordinate 52,480,151, forward strand.
GACAGGGAGGAGAAACAGGAATCCCTTAGATACTTCTCCATGTTCCCAGGACTGGGGGGGTGCTCCATGTCACTGTACAACGTTTTATAGTATAGCACAAATTCTTGAACTGTCTCAGTAGGTGATATTTTCAGAGACCCATCAGCTAACACCTTAATTGGAGGGATGAATCTCTCAGATTCTTGTTGCTTAATACGGAGTGCCAATAGGTACCCTGCCTTCTCTCCTTTATCTGTGTAACTAGCTCTAGTATGTATAATAGCTCATTCTACCTTTTCCCGGGGCAACTCTAAATATCTATCTCTCAGCAGTAAGAACTTCCTCCTGTCTTCTTTTGGTGCCTCAACTGAAATGTTAATTTTGAGTACCCGAATTTGAGATAGTAATGATAATAGTTCCTTCTCCCTTGCCCTTTTCCTACTCACTGCCATGCTAATAAGGATCCCTCTCACGTAGGCCTTAAAGGCCCCCCATATGATATCCAGTTTTGCACTATCTAAGGGATTGGATAAGAAAAAGGCCTCAATTTGTTCCCTTATGAGGTTACAGTACTTGGAATCCTTAAGAAGTTGATCATTAAGTTTCCATCTTGTTTCCCTCTTTGAAAAGTCCTGAAATGCCAGTTTACATAACACCAATGAATGATCAGAGACAGGACCAGGTTGGATCAAAGAGGTCTTAACTCCGGGTAGGAGAGCCTGAGAAATAAGAATAAAGTTTATGCGGGACTGAGAGCCATGCACCAATGACCTGTAGGTGAACTCCTTAAAGTCCGGATATAAGACACGCCAGACATCACAGAGCCCGCATTGATCCCATAAGTCTCTAACAGCCCTCTGACCTGGAGAAGTCCCTCCTGGCCCACTACCTGACCTGTCGAGATTAGAATCTACAAGTTGATTAAAGTCACCCCCCAAAATAATCCTAATAGGAAGCAGAGGCAGGTTTATGTTTATGAGTCTCATAAAAAACCCAGGATCATCCACATTAGGACCATATATACTGCCAAGAAACAGTGGAACTGACCAGAGAGTACCTTTTACTAGGACAAACCTACCCTCTGGGTCTTTAATGACTTGTGTAAAGACAAAGGGAATGCCCCTTTTAATAATAAGCATGACCCCACAGCTATTGGTGAAGCCTTGAGCATTGTACACCGTCCCTACCTGCTGTCTCCTCAACTGTGAAGCTTCCACCTCTAATAAATGGGATTCCTGTAGGAAAGTTATCTGTGAACGTAGTAAACTTAAGTGTTTGAGAACCTGATATTGTTTAGATTTTTTCCTGATCCCCTTAACATTCCACATTGCAAAAGTCACCTCCTTGGCCACCTAATTATAATTACTAGGTTTAATAGATTATGCCCTGCACTCAAGATATATATTACATGTAACCTAACCCTACCAGTTACTGCTGTAAGGCCCTCCTGCCACCCTAACCCCCCCCACCATTAGCCCATCTTTAAACCCCCTATACCCCACCCCCAACAAGAGCCCATACCTCCCACCCCCTGTTTAGCACAGTACTGGGTCATTTCCTCCCTCTCCCACCCCCGATAATATACCTCTGCTAATGGCAACCCACTTATATCTCAAGGTGCATGTATAAATTACAAACAATTTTAGCTAGCCCCTAACACCTAAAGAGCGATCTCGAGCTTCCAGAACCTATAGACACATGATTATGAGTCCAATAGGACCAGGGAAAATGAAACAAACTGTCAAAAACGTGAGTATGACAGGAAGCCACACAAACCAGAGTGAGAATTAGGGGTTACCTAACCCTGAAAGAGAGCTGTACCAAGACCAGAACCAGAGGAACAACTAATAGTGAAGGATAGCCCCAAATGCGAGCTGAGAACAAGAACGAGATAACAATTGAAAACGAGACCCTGAAAAGAGAAAACTGAGAAATGTGACTACCCTGGGGCTGCCAGCCCCTGATTCCAAAGTACCCCCTGAAAAATGCTGGAGAAGCACAAGGACTGGGAGAGATCCTTCTCCAATTCAATGCCACATGGGCATATATTAGGTAGGCGAGTGGCATCCTCTAGTAGTTGTCCCCCGATCTTAACAAGGTATGTCAGAATGGCAATGAAAGCCTGAACTGCTCTGGATCCTACCAAACTAATACATGGAGACTACTCCCATAGTCAACAACCCAAATCTTTCCCCTGTATGCAACCTTCCAAAACTGAGTGTATAATAATATCCAAACTACACTCCTAAATAAGCCATCCCCAGGACCCCAAAGGGCTTTGCCCTGAACCAGAATCAACACTAGGAAGCCAGGGCTTGGAATATTGTTAACAATTAGGCCATGTAAAGTGTAGCCCAGTTCCAGATGAGAAAATGAGCAAGTCCAATCTCAGTTAGTGGAAAATTCTTTCTCCAAAAGGAAAAGAATAACAGTTCCTACAGCAGCTTTCAGTGAATCCCGATACTTTAGAAGAACTCTCAGGTCTCCCAGAACAAATCTGGTAGCATAGATTTAAGGCTTGACAGAGCAGCTTCAGGATCTTCACAGTTAAACTAGGAACCATTTACTGAGACTTGTAACCTGGCTGGATAACCCATCCTGAATTTTAAACCTGCTGCGATAATCTTAGATACAATAGGGTGAAACGCTTTCCACTTCAGACGGACCAAACCAGGGAGATCTTGTGCAAGTCTCAACTTTGCCTTCTCCCAACGAACCTCTTGTAGAGCCCTCACTTTCTGCAGAAAATGCTGCTTTTCCAAATATTTCAGGAAGCGGCAGATAATGGGATGGGAAGAGCATCCAGAGAAGGCTTTGGTCACAGGTACTGATGAGCTAGCTTTATCATGTACACTGGGCTGAAGGGAGAGGGACCAGCAACCAAATCCACCAGTTTCTGTACAAAAACTACAGCATGCTGGCCCTATTCCCCTTCTGGTAGCCCTAGAATTACAATGCTATTTCTGCGGCTACAGCCCTCCAAATCTTCAAGTTTAGCCTCTAAGCGAGACAATTTCTGTCTCATTGACACCAACTCAGGATCCAGGCTTTCTAGCTTCCTCTCCATCGAGACTATTTGAGCAGCATTGTCAGAGACCGTGAGTGAAGCGTCATCCAATTTTCTTGAGAGGCTTTTCAAATCAATCGCCATATCCTTCATCTCTTCTCAAAAAGGTTTAAATTCCTCCAAGAACCTATTAAGTGTTAAAAGCTGTTGTTCCCCAGCTTGACATGAAGGATCAGGCTTGTCTGGCCCACTCGAGGCTCGGGAAATCTTTGGGGCCTATTCAGGAGTAGCAGGGGGGTATGTTTCTGAGGGGCTTTCTTCATGTAAGCCTCCATCTACCAATCTGATGCCCAAAACCAGAGCACAAGATGTTTAAGCAATGGAAGAATTCATAGGCAGAGGAATTACATAGGTTTAAACATTTTAAAAAGACAAATTTATACTCGGGAGGCAGGATCTTAGCAGAGGAGCTTCTACTCAGCACTTTGCATCACGTGATCTGTCATTGCCAAGCTTTCAAAAGGAAAAAAGGAGTTGTTTAGTTTCTAGAGAAATGGCCGGGTATGGATTGTGGGAGCTGGAGGTGGGAGACTCCCCATCTTTAGTAACCAGGTCCACCTCTACGGATTTGCTCTGTGGATTTCTACTTTGCCTCATGCACTTGGCCAGTGATGAGGGAAGTACCCAGACATGGGATGGAAGGAAAATTCCCTCTAGAAGTCAAAGACTCTAAGGTGGTTTGGGGAGCCACCAATTGGAAAACTGGTTCTTTCATATACTGGCCCGCAGATCAAGTGGCCAGTGGGGGAGCCGGGCCATGGAGAAAACCCAAGTAGTGTGCAAGTCGGCTGTGTACCCAAAGCTGCGTGCAAGTCCGGGCTGTGTGTCTGGTGGGTTTAGAGCCTGAGGGCTGAAATGTGAAGAAGTGTCCTGTGTCTCTAATCTGCAATAGCAGGAATGTAGTCCTGTGGGGGTCTGTCTATGCTTTGTTTGTTCAGTTTGGATGTGAATAAAAGCCACACTGTAGAATCCCATTCCTGGTTTTGGACATTACAGTTATTGCTTCCTGTGTTCGGATTTACTTGGGTGGACCTGTGCAGAGTAGCCAAACCTAGGCCTCCTGTGCCGAGTAACCCAGTCCTCCCCGAACCCAGTTCCCACCCGGTACTGCTGTCTGCTTCAACAGCATGCCACCAGTCATTTTGCAAAAAGGCAGCGGTCCAGGGGTTACAAGTATTTGCAAGATCAGAGAATACTTTATTCATTAGTGCTACGACATGCATTTGCTTTTTAGTGCTTTTTTCCAAAGAACCCATATTCACTTATGTCACAGCGCATAGCCTTAATAACATTTCATTTCTGCAACAATATAAAATAAAACTTGTTCCTCTGTGGGTTCAAAACTCTTGCTTTCTTCAAAAGTTAAAAATTAAAATGGTTTAAACATTCTCTAGAAGAGAGACACTGATTCTACTCACTTAGAAAGGCATCATGTCCTGTTCTTGGCTTCCTCAATGTTCTTTAGCACCCTACTTGTCTAACTGATCCTTCTTACTGTATACACGGTTTCAGGGCTTAATCTGTGCACTGCAGAGCATGCCAACATGAGAACATCACAAAGGACATCCATGCCACTGCTCCTTTGCACAGCCTGATGCAATAAATACTGTAAATGTTTCCAAAAAGTGCCAATTGTCATTACTTTGAGGATTAAATGATAGTAGATTTTCATCAGATGCTGGGCTGCAGCTGTTTTGTTGCTTCTCATGAATATTGGAGAATTAAACACTAATTTTAGAATGTAATCAAAGCTGATGAGTTTTAAGTTGTACTCAGAAATGGGCCTTTTTATGCCTAGTGCACTTACCAGGTGAAAATAAATAAATATATGAATACATACATGCATACATACATAATGAAACATGGATTTAGAGGGATAGTGACAAAGATCAGACATCTTGCAAGAGACAGAGCTGCTTGATTATGACCATACAAATATAGAAATTAATCTATAAACATGGGACAGAAACCAGAAATGGGGACTTGAGCTTCTATTCAAAATGTCTAACTAATCTGCGATATATAACATTTTCACAAATAAATCAAGCAAAGAAAGCTTTCAGACATTTAGTAAAAGAGTATTTACATCAAGGATTACTCATTTTTAAAAACTGTACATTCAGTTTAAATACAATATTTATGGCAGAAATCGCTACAAGCAGTGTTTTTTATAAACCAAGCACTTAGATTTCTCAGCATCTCAGCATACACTCAGTCCAGCAGGTTAGCATGGTGTGACTGAATGCTTACTGCTTTGAACTTTTGCATTTACATTCCATCATACCTAAATTGCTGAGAAGGCTTCGCAAAATGTCTTTCAGAAAAACATGGTTCACAGCATGGTAACTGTTGAAAACAGATAGAAGACAACAAAGAAAAGAAATATTGCCTGGTCTTGACAAAACAGACTCAGAGGTATATATACCAGAAGCCTAATGAAGTTATTTAAATCTAGTTTGTTCTCCTTAAATGTCTAAAAGCTGTTATTTTTCTTCAGATCCTCCCCCAGCTGCTCCGCAAAAACATTTTCTACAACCTTAGCCAGAAATGGAAGGTTGGGGATCAGTCACCAGGTCAACAAAATATCCAATCTAATGAATACTTGTTGAATACATTTTAGGGCAATGTGAAGAAATGCGTCACCCAAGACAGCATTCACAATGCCGGTAAAAACTGGAGTGAGAATCACAAGGAAGGATAAGACTCATTCCAAGAACCCCAATAAGGGTCAAGTCTCAGGTGAAACTCACTCACAGAACCCCAAAAAGGGATGAGGATCAGGTGAGACTCAATCCAGAACCCCAATAAGGGATGATTCTCAGGTGAGACTCATTCCCAGAACCCCAATAAGGGATGAGGCTCAGGTGAGACTCACTCCCAGAACCCCATTAAGGGATGAGGCTCAGGTGAGATTCACTCCTAGAACTCCAATAAGTGATGAGGCTCAGGTGAAACTCACTCCCTGAACCCCAATAAGGGATGAGGCTCAGGGAGACTCACTACATGTACCCTAATAAGGGATGAGGCTCAGGTGAGACTCACCTCCAGAACCCCAATAAGTGATGAGGCTCAGGTAAGACTCACTCCCAGAGCCTCAATAAGGGATGAGACTCAAGTGAGACTCACTCCCAGAGCCCTAATAAGAGACAAGACTCAGGTAAGACTCACTCCCAGAACCCCAATGAGAGATGAGGCTCAGGTGAGATTCACTCCTAGAACCCCAATAAGTGATGAAGCTAGGTGAGAAACTCCCAGAACCCTAGTAAGGATGAGGTTCAGGTGAGACACTCACAAAACCCCAGTAAGGGATGAGGCTCAGTTGAGACTTACTTCCAGAACCTAATAAAGGATGATGCTCAGGTGAGACTAGAGATGCAGCAAACGTTTACTTCATTGGCAAAGTTGCTGTGAATTGGCCAAAATTTGTATTTGCAGAATTTTGCAAAGTTTACATTGCCTTCAACACATTTAACTATGCCTAAAATAGCAAACTTTTCACTGTGAAGTGTGAAATTAAGGCCGCAAATTGTGGAATTTGCAGGTGAATCTGCCATTCATGGATAAATTCTGCCATTCAAGGGTGAAATTACACACCTTGTGGATACATTCTGCTCTTTGTGAAGTGCACTAACTTCATGGATTAATTTGCAGAGCAGATTTCATCAACTTTGTGCATTGCTAGGTGACACTCACTTATAGAATTTAATGAAGGATGAGGCTCATTCCCAGTTGAGATATGGCTCATTCCCAGGACCCTGATAAGGAATGAGGCTTACTTATTACAGATCCTCGATAAGGGATGAGGTTAAATCCCAGAACCTCAGTCTGGGATGAGGCTTAGGTGAGAGTCTCTTCCAGAATCCTAATGAAGTATGTTGCTCATTCCCAGAACCCTGATAAGGGATGAGTCTCAGGTGAGACTCACTCCCAGAACCCTAATGTGGGATGAGGCTCAGGCAAGACTCACATCCAGAATCCCAATGAAGTATGAAGCTCACTCCAGGTACCCTAATGGGGAATATGGTTCACTCTCAGGACCACGAAGAATGATGTGGCTCACTCCCAGAATCCTGATCAGGGATGTGGCTTACTCACAGAACCCCAATGTAGGATGAGGCTCAGGTGAGACTCACAACCAGAATCCCAATGAAGCATGAATTTCAGTCCCAGTATTCTGATGAGAGAGATAGCTTACTCTCTGAACAACAGTTAGGGATGTGGCTCATTCCCAGAGCCTTGATAAGTGATGCAGCTAACTGACAGAACCCCAGTGTGGAATGAGGTTCGCTCCCAGTACCCCACCATAGGATATGGCTCACTCTCAAGACCATGATGAGGGATAACACTCACTCCCAGAACCCTGATAAAGGATGAGGCTTAGTCACGGAATGAACAGAGACCTGAGAAAACTCAAGGAGGAGTCAAGGTATGGTAGTTGTGGTTCAATGTGAAAAACTGAAAAATCATTCAGCTGAAGCACAGAAAACCAGGGTCAGAATACAGAATAGGAGTAGTGATAATTACAACCATCAAACAGAACAGAGATCTGAAGGTAATCATGTCTGATGACCTAAAGTTGACTATGCAGTACAACAAAGCAAATGGGAGGTAAGTCAGAAGCTGAGGTGCATAGGGAGGGTATCACCAGCAGAAAGAGCAAGGTAATGTTGCCTTTGTATAGATCACTGGTGAGATGAGACACACCTAGAGTACTGTGTTATGTTCTCTGGTCAACATCTCCATAAGGACATAGACAGAGTGGAGGCTGTCCAGTGGACGGCAAATAAAATAGTGCAGGGTCTGCACAAAAGCCCTATGCAGAGAGACTAAAGGACCTCAATATTTACACCTTGGAAGAATGGCAGTAGAGGGGGATATGATAGAGACATTTAAATGTCTCACAGGAGTAAATAAGATACAGGAGGTGAATATTTGTCAGAAAAAAAGATGATCAAGAAGAAGGGGACATGTCATGAAGTTGGAGGAGGTAGAGTCATGAGAGATGTGAGGAAGTAGTTCTTCACAGCAAGAGTGGTGGATGCCTGAAATTGTCTTCCAGCACAGGTGGTGGGGCCAAAAACAGTGGTGGGTTTCAAGAATGCGTGAGATAAGCACAAGAGAATATTAGTGGGAAGGAAGCGGGGAATTAGCTGGAGTTCAAGTAGGGTCTGCAGTGGCACTGCAGATAGGGAAAAATGGGTAGACTGGGTGAGCCAAGCAGTCCTTGTTTACTATCAAATTCTATGTTTCTTTGTTTCTATAACTCCAATGTGTGATGTTGGCCACTTCCAGTGCCCTGATGGGGGATAAGACTCACTTCTTGGACTCCAATTAGGGATGAGGCTCACACTCAGTACCCTGATGAGGGATAATTTGCCACCCCTAGGACCCTTGGTTAGGAATAAGTCTCACTTCCAGAACCATGATGAGGGATGAAGTTCCCTCACAGATTGGTGATAAGGGATGAGGCTCACTCATATAGTGCCAATAAGGGATGAGGCTCACCCCTAGGATCCCAATGAGGGAGGAGGCTCACTCACAGAGCCCCAATATGGGATAAGGCTCACTTTCACAAACCCAATAAGGGATGAGTCACACTTCCAGAACTCTAATAATGGATGAGGCTCATGCCTGGAACCCGAATAAGGGATACAACTCATTCTCAGAGCCTTAATAAGGACTGCTGCTCACTCCTAGGAACTCAGTATAGGATGAGTCTTATTTTCTTAACCACAACAAGGGACGAGGCTCACCCCTGAACCCTAATAAGAGATGAAGATCACTTTCAGAAACACAATATGGGACGTCTCACTCCCTTAATTCCAATATGGGATGAGGCTCACTTTCAGAATGGCTATGAGGGATAACGCTCACTTTATAATACCTGATGAGGGAGAGGCTCCATCTTTAAATCCTAGGGATGACGTTTATCCCCAATCCAGTGAAGGAGAGCATTCTATGAAAGTTGCTTCCTTCTCCTTCCTGACTGGTGGGGTGCACTTACATTTTAGACATGAACCAAGGTCACCATCATGCCATGCAACAGCCGTGCTACCTCACTGATTAGTTAACTTATGTGAAAGAAACCAAAGCCAATATTTTTGTAATGGTACCACTAACTGGCTCAATAGTTATGTCTGGCAAAGATAATTTAGAGCCTTCTTTTTGATTTTCTTTTTTTTTAGCTGTAGTGGCAGACAACCTTAGTGATTCTAAAATGTCTTTTAAATAATTATCATGCCATTTACCACAATGAAATGCTCTTATCACAGTTTCTGTCACTGATAATTTACAGGATCATTCTGGAATACAGTCTGATCTGATGGTAGTTACCCCCAATTTGTCAGGTGCAGGAAACGGTGACATCAGTATCTCAGATTTCTTCATCATGGTGTCTGATGCTGTATATTGAGAATATAACTTTTTTTTCTAACAAGATGAATTTCATTTTAGTTTCCTAATTAATACTTACCAGCAAGTCCTGGCCATGATTTTTGCCATTAATGACATTAACCAAGATCCAAAGATATTGCCAAACGTTACTTTGGGATTCCATATTTATGACTCCTGCTACTCAGAGGTCAGAGCAATTGAAGGCAGCATGTGGATGCTATCTGGGCAGAAGGAGCTAGTTTCAAATTACAGATGTCAATCAAGGCCACAGCTGTCTGCAGTGATTGGAGATGAAGCATCAGCATCGTCAATTCCTGTTGCAAGGATCTTAGGAATCTACAGGTACCCACAGGTGAGATCCCAGTTTTGCCTTTGCATTTACAACTCACACCATTCCTTATTAATCCAGTATACTGTAGAACTCTGATGGAGAATGCTAGAGTTTTAAAGACCAGAGAAAGTAATCAGGTGAGGGCAGTGGATGTGGCCTAGCTGGACTTTAGCAAGGCTTTCAACACTGTGCTGCACTAAAGACAAATAAATAAATTGAGCAGGCTAAGGGTATGATCCAAAGTGGTGAACTGTGTAAGGTACCGGGTAATAGATAGGTAACAGAGGGTGGTGGTTAATGGTGCTCACTGTACTGAGGGGAAATTGACAAGTGGGGTGCTGTAGGGCTAAGTACTGGAACTGGTCATCTTTAATATCTTCATAAGTGACGTTGCAGAAGAACTGTAAGGAAAGGTAAATGTTTTTTTGCAGATGATATCACAATTTGTAATAAGATGGAAACTCAGAAAGGGATAGAGAGAATGCATTGGGACCTTTGGAAATTTAATGGGAGGTCATGAGTATGGCAGTTGGGGTTAAATGCCAAAAAAGGGCAAACTCATGCACCTAGGGCATAGAAACTGAGATGGTGAGTATGGGATGGAGAGGTACTTACAGACACTAAGCAAGAAAGGGACCTTGGGGTTATCACATCTAATGACTTTAAAGTGGCAGGGCAGTGTGACAAGCAGTGGGTAGGGCCACTGGTATGCTGGGATGTATAGGGAAAGGCATTTTCAACAGCAGGAGAGGAGTGGTGTTTCCACTGTATTGGTTGTTTTTGAGGCCCCACCAAGAGTATAGTGTCAGTTCTGGAGGTCACACCTTACAAAGGACATAGACAGGGTGGAGATTGCCCAAAGGAGGTCACCTAAAATTGTGCAAGGGTTGCATCAAAGGACCTATGAGACAGACTGAGGGATCTCAACATGTACTGTACACCCTGTAATGGAGGAGAGCCAGAGGGACATGATAAAGACCTACAAGTACATAATAGTGGTGAATGGTATGCAGGAGGTGATGCTATCAAATAAGAAAGATCACTTGGAAAAGGAAGAATGCTATGAATCAGGAGGCGGGCGTTTAAAAGGGATGTGGGGAAGTACAACTTCATTGAAAGAGTAGGTGATTCCTGGAACACTGTCAAGGGAAGTTGTGGAGGTGAAATCAGTAGAAGGCTTCAACCATGTATGAGATAGACATAGGGGAATATTAGTATATAGGCACGGAGGGGAAGGGCCACTAGAGACAGGATTTTCAAAGCCCTAAAAGTGATGGAAGGTGCCTGCAACAAACATGTCAGATGCAACAGGCACCTTGCACCAAGGGATGCATCTCAAGCTATTTTCCAATGCAGCCTGCATCAAACGCAGGCTGTATGCACCAAAAGGGGCTTGCGCCAGGCTTGCACTACAAAATTGGCTCCAGCATGGCGCTAGGGGTTTGTGACAGATGCAGGCTGCTATAACCCCTACAGTTGCATTTTTGAAAGCCTCCCCAGGGATGAAGGGCTAAGTACAGTAAGACCAGCCATAGGCTGGTCTAACAGCACTTAGACATCCACTGGGAAGGTTGTCTACTGTATGCTATTGTGTGTCCTCTACCAGCCATGATCAGCCGGTACCTCTAATCCATACCAACCCATTACCCTAGTGATCATGTGCCTGCCCCACCCTGATATACTATGCTGTACATACGTATACATCATGCAGTCCCCCTATGAATTTGTGCCCCCGAAGCTCCAGTATGCCCACACTGTAAAAGAATATACCAGCATCTGCAGCGTGGTGGGTCAGCAGCTGCACCCACAGACAGGGGCACAGTACTGGCTAGCATCCCACCCCACCACCACCAGAGCCATCTAGCTGCCGGTATCCATAATCCCTACCAACCCATTATCCTGTTAGCCAGCCATGGTGGAAAACAGAAGGCTGTGCTGGTCATCGGCTTGGGGTTGGGATGGGGGAGCAGGGTGGTGGGTCAATACCTGCCATGGTTGGGGAAGGGGGGTCCACTAGACACCTGGGAATGGTTTCATGTAATTTCACATGGGATCAGGATGTGGTGGACTCGGGACACATGGGAATGGTGTTCTTTTTATATACAGGGGATTGGGATGGGGGATCACTGGATACAAGGGAATATTATTGTAACATCAGGTATGGGTGCCGGTGGGGGGGTGGACCACAGGACACCAGGGAAAGATGTATGTTTAGCATCAGGTCATGATTGGTGGGGGAGGGACCACTAGCACCATGGAAACTGTACTTTGGAACATCGGGCTGGTGATCAGTAGGGAAGACCACTAGCACCAGGAATAGCTCTCTGGAATCAGTTATGTGGGGGTGGCATGGCTCTAAATTGCTGGGCAACACATGCAAATGGGTCTATAATGTTCATGCAAATGGACCCTTAGCTCCTTGCATGCCCAATGAGCTCATCTGCATGGGTTCTTTTCAATACTTGAAATTTAGAATGGGCACAAGCTATTATGATGCCTTATTTCAGAAGCCATGTGTGTCCAGTGCTATGAACAAGAGTAGGTGTGCACCAAAGATTCAGGTGGTGTGAGAAAGGCTGCCAGCCAAAAAGTTCCAACAAAAGCAAACACTCAGCACTTGTGGAAACCAAAGTAATTAGTCAGTGTGTCATTTAATGTGTCTGTTTGCCCAGACAGAATCCAACTACCTCAGTGCTTCAAAATGACTCAGGATCTTCCTCAGGGGGTGGGTCTGAGGAGGAACAGACTCAGTTCAAATTTAAACAATACAGTTAAAGTGACATACACCCAATTCAGTGACAGTGTTGTAACATTCAACATTTTAATTGCATACAATTAATAGCACAGGTTAGTTTACAATTTTAAACATTTTTGACCATTTTTAAACAGATCCAGTTTTGTCTTTCCTTTATTCTAATGCAATGAATTCCTAATTGGACCATTATTTTAAAGATTCTTGAATAACCCGGAATGTGCCCTTGTGATAACATTGAAAGAGGTAAAGACAGAGAGTAGTGAAGATTGTTTAAGCAAAGATAAGAGGTAATAAAAAAGATAGATTTAAAGGTGAGGGGGGTTATTATTAGCCAAAAGGGAGGTGAAGTTAGGGGTCGGGGAGCAAGAAAAGCTCTAAACCAAATTTATAGACTATAATAAATTGACTTAGATAAAAGAAATCTCTTCATTTTATTAATGTACATACATTGTATCAAATGCTAGGGAAAGGGGTGTGCCCAGTGCTAAGTGGCTTTGCACTGGCAGTAATGGACCTATATTCAGTCGAATAGCGTTGGTGCACAATTCCACTGAAAATAGCTTTTTTGGATACATGGCAACCACAAAAAACAGCACAAATATGTGTGCTCTACTTTGCCCAGTATTTAATATTGGTTCCAAGGAGCCTCAGCATTCCATATTGTAATACCCTTAATCTAACATCTGATCAATGGTATCAAGAATAAATGATGTGGCCTTATGACTTCTGGGTGTCATTGTTTTCCTATGGAGAAAACTGACTACACACACAGGGTTCAATTTAATGCTACAGATGTGGAGAACTATGCCTTTAGGGTTTCCAACCCTAACTCCTCTCCAGCAGCAAAATTACAAGACCATACAAACAACCACAGACAGCCACAGATACACATTTATACTACAATACATGCACAGACACTTCTTGCTACAGACACCCTGCCCTTATATTTTAAGTCTCTGTGAGATCCAAAGGAGTGACAAACTCACAATCCTTAGATTTATAGTTTTTTTGGGGGGTGTTAAAACTTAAAAACACATATAGCTGTGGAAGTAATACTTCTGACCCACTGTATTTGTCTAAGGGCCTGATAAAAATAAGATTGTTGAACATTTTGCTGAAAACATTTTAAAAAGTCTGAGTTATAAAAAACAAGTACTTTTAAGTAAAAGTCAACAGTTTTTTGTTGCAAACTTGTGTTCATTGGTCACAGCTTCTGATGACTAAAAAGTTCTTGGTTTACTATATAAAACTGATAACTATCACTAGGGACAAATGTTTATGTCATGATCCAAGAACTCTTTGTTTACAATTTTATGGTGACCTAAAAATATTTGTTCATAATATAACAATTCTTAATGTACACGATTTCAAATTCTTATGTCACAAACCTAGAATTCTTTATTTGCACTTTCTCACAACCTAAAAATTGTTGGCCTGTGACACAGGAATCGGCAACCTCTTTAAGCCAGCACCTTTAGATTTTGGGGGTAAGAAGAAAACCTATTTCTGATTTATTTTGCATCAAACTCAAGAATCTAGCAAAAATGGGTCAAACTCAAAAATCTAGCTGTTTAGCTAGGTTCAGGTGTGTTTTTTAAAAGCATCATTTCCATTCTAGATTTTTTTCCCAAATAAAAATAAAATAGCATGGCAGTACTCATGGGCCCGGATATTCAAACTGCTCCCAAAATGTGTGCAACAGCAGGAGCAAGCACAAACCAATTGCGCATATGCGCAACAGGTGCGATATTCAAACATGGAGCAGAACAAATTGCGCAAGCAGCCAACATCTGAATATCGCACTAACTGCGCCATAGCGCAACCAGGAAGGAGAAGCTGAGCAGAAATGTTGCTCTATAGCGCAACCAGGGCAGCCCAGCTGAGCAGTCCAGAGGTGCCATAGCGCAAGCAGAGCCCCCCCAGAGCAATGGAACTGCACATCCAGGGAGGCAGACTGGGGCCCACTGCCAGCCATGCCACACATGGGCACAGGAACACACTGCAGAACCAACACCACACCTGCACACCCCAAGCACAGCATCACTGTGGGTGTGACGGATGATCTACTGGCCCATGGGGACAAGCCAACAAAGCACAGCAGAGCCATGACACCCCAGCACAACCACTGGCAGGCTGAGAGTGACACACACAGGGGGTTGACAACCACAGTGCACATCAGCTCCCCGTATGCACAGCACACCCTGCACCATGACCCCAAGACACCACCCATGTGCAGTGACTGGCACTGCAGAAACCATGCATCCCCCAGCACACGTCAACCCCATGCAGCACAGAAACGCCAAGCCAGACACAGCCTGTGCACCCAGCAGTGGGTGGCAGCAGGCAACAAGACCAACAGAAAGTCACTGCCATGCTGGAGATACCTCCCCATGCACACACACACACACACACACACACACACACACATATATACCCAGGACCATACCACCCCAGATGGCATGTACACCCCTGCAACTGAGCACCCATAGCCAGCTGCAAATCAGAGACCAACACAGTATTCATATCAAAATATAAATGTATATTTAAATATACAAATACTAAATAACCAAAACAATAACAACTATTTACAAGGGGGGGAGGGTACAAGGTAGGAGTGTTCAAGGGGTAGGGATGAACAACTTGGAGAGGGAAGGCAGGGTGGTAGGGATGGGAGAAGTGGGAAGGGTATCATCTGCTATGGCTCAGCTGGCTGCTCATCCTCTGCCTGGTTCCGCACCGTCCTGTGCCGCCTCCTCCGAGAGGCCATGGCGCCTGATGGACTGGAGGATGGCCTGGTTCTCCATGGACACTTGTGTGAGGCCCGAATATCCTGCGAATCCTCCGGAGAACCCGAGGCCTAGGAAAATGGGAACACAGTCAATGGCTGTGACTGACCACAACCCTGAACACCACCCAACCTGCAAGCCATATAGCCCAATGTCCCGCACCTGTGATGACATGCACCCACCCACAGTGAACATGCACATGGCCATCACAAACAGGCGGCACCAGCTATGCACACCACTGCACACACACACACTGCCCATGTCCATGTCCATCACAGCACAAACAAGGCTGTCAAGTGACGTGGCAATGTGGTGCGATGCCAGTTGCACAGCTATGTGCCCAGTGCATGCATGGACCACCAGTGACGCATACACAGACGTGCTGTGATACTGGACAGTGATGCATGTCACCTGTGTCATGCATACATACATAGATACATAGACAGTGTCGGCAGATAAGGGCCTATGGCCCACCCAGTCTGTCCATTTGAGCTTGTAAGTTCACTTTGTTTTCCTATAAGTCTGTTGCCCCTTACCCCTGACCTCCAGAATTCCTTTATGTCTATCCCGTGCATTCTGAAATCCCGTGATTGTTTCAGCCCCCACCATTTCCTCTGGCAGGGTGTTCCACTTGTCCACCACCCATTCTGTGAAGAAATTCTTTCTCGTGTTTCCTCTGAATCGTCCTCGTTCCAACTTCATCCCATGCCCTCTAGTCCTGGAACATCTTTTTCACTTAAAAATAGTGTTTTCCTGCACCCTGTTCCTCTCTGTAAGATACTTGTATGTCTCTATCATATCCCTTCTCTCCTCCTCTCCTCCAGGGAGCACATGTTCAGTTCCTTCAACCTGTCTTCATCGGACTTGTGATGCAAGCCATGCACCATCTTTGTTGCCCTCCTCTGAACCTTTTCTGCCCAGTCTATGTCCTTACGTAGGTATGGTCTCCAGAACTGTACACTGTACTCCAGGTGGGGCCTCACTAGTGTCCTGTATAGTGGAATTATGACCTCCCCTTTCTTGCATGGTTGTGTTGTGCAGGGCTAGTGGTCTTCCCCCTCAGCATGCAATAGCATCCATGAAGTAATGATACTCACACTGCTCAAGCAGCTGTGTCCGCCGCTGCTGCTGATGCTGCTGCTGCTGCTGGGGTGCAACTCCCGCTGGCACCAGGGCCCTGGCACGGCCCTCCTCAACCCGGGCCTGCATCCTCACATCCCGACCTGTGGGAGACATATGTTGAGACAAACATCAGTGTGACTCCAAAGCAGACTGCCCCCTGCCCCAGTGAGAGTGCCTGCCCACACAGCCAGACCCATTCATCTCACAGCTGCACACACTGACACAGCTAACCATGGCAGAGCCATCACCTATGCACAGCCACCAAAACACACTCACACCCCTACAGAGAATACAGGTGCATAGATGGTACACCCACCTGGCCAAGGCACCACGCCCCGCCTGGCATGTGACCACAGCCTATCCAGAAGGTCCAGATCCCTCCGGCAGAGGTCACTGTACCGGTGCCGGCACTGCTCATCAGACCGGCACCGTCCAGTGACCCCCACCAGGTCAGTTGCCACTTGATGCCACACCTGTGTGCGGGCAGTGGTGAGGGGTGCCTCACCATAAAGTGCCCCATAGTGGGGCTCTACTAGGGCCACCAAGTTGGCCAGTTCCAATTGGCTCCAGGGAACAGCTCTTCTCCTAGCCATGGTACTAACTTTACAGCAGGCAATATGGCTCCCCGCTGCGCCGTAACCCCACGTGGAGATGTTGCGCGATAGACCACCACATGCTCCAATCGTGCTGTTCGAACAGTGCCGTCACTTCACATAGCGCTGTCACCAGACAGCGTAATAGGGCCGTACACATGGCAGGCGAACAGCGCCAGGGGCCAAAGGTCAGACACAAGGTCATGGGCCATGACGCAAGGCCACGCACAGTGCCACCTGATGTATAGGCATCCTGCATGACCGACCAGCTGCGTACCAGTTCCACAGTGAACTATTGCGCAGTAGTGCCACAGCGCCATATAGTGCCCAGTGCTGTAGCGCCACCGGCACAATGGTGGCCATGGCCTGAATTGCCGATTGCGCACAGCACGTCAGCAGCACGGCAGATGCCTGCATAAGCTATCTGGGCATGTGCAATGCAGTGTACCACACAGGAACAGATCTGCGCCATTGGCTCAGCCGACTCAACCGTATTGCGCAAAGCGCAGATTCGCGATATTCAGCCGACACATGCAAATCATCTGATCAGCCATTCAAAGGTGCAGTGGCACGATTTGCATGTCATTATAGTTGCTCCACTCCTAATTTGCATGCATTGAGCTATAAATGTGCGACATTGGGCTGCGCTGGCCAGATTCGGTTACTGCAGGTGAGAGGTGAGTTGCATGCTGTGTGATGTTCTGGACAATGGTCATGGGAAAATGCTGTAGACTGCACAGTGACAGGTGTCCACTGCCCCCACAGATTGCCATGACCGAGCAGAGACAAGGTGAGAGTGAGGACGGTGGGGGCGTGGAGGAGGCCCAACTTACAGCAGCAGAGACAGAGGCCCTCTTCCAGGCCTACCTGGATGAGGAGCCAGTACTGAGTGGACGGAGGGGCACCCTCAGTCATCCGGACTGCATGGGAGGGTAGCTCAGGCCGTGAACCTGCACAGAAGCCACCAGCGCTCTGTGCAGGAATGCAAGAAGAAGATGGGGACAGACCGCAGGAGGTTGAAGGAGAAGGTGGCAGCCTTCAGGGCGGCACGTGCTGGCACTGGCAGGGGCCCGCCAGTGGTGTTGGAGCTGACCCCGGCTGAGGAGACACTGGTTGCATCAATGCAGCAGAGCGCTATTGAGGGCATACCAGGAGGTGGATTTCAGACAGGTGGAAGCCCATCACTGCACGGTATGACATGGTGGTGGTGTGGGGGGGTTGGGGGGAAGGTTGTTCACATGCACTCACATGTACTCTCTTTCTGTTACAGATCCTGTTCGTCTTCAGGAGACGGTGGTGGTGGGTCCAGGCAGTGATGATGACCTGCTGGACATGGAGGAGGGTCCATCCACCTCTATCACCAGCCAGCAGGCACTGCAGCAGCATGCACACTGGGCTGCCAACTCTGGTGTCGGTGATTCGGGTGTGGGGGGTGCACAGCCTGTGTCTCAGCAGTCTGGTATGCAAGCATGCCAGCACGCTGTGACTATGGCTGTAGCAAGTACCTGCACCATTGATGATGCAAGGACTGCAATGGGCAGTGATAGGTGTGTGTCCCATGAAGGACACACAGCAGGCCAGCACGTGCCCCTGGGCCTTTCTGGTTCCAACTTGTGTACCAGCATGCTGGCACAGTCCCAGGCTGTGCCTGTCAGCACCGTGGGGCAGCACCGTGGCTGTGCAGGTGTCTGGCACTGTTGCTAGCACAGCGTGGAACGAGTGGACCCTGAGGGCACAGCAGTTGGTGGGCAGCAGCAGCAGTCACCCACCAGGTCTGGGGGTACAGTGTCAAGTGGTGGCACATGTCCGCCGCCCTTTGATCTGCCCATTCCTGGTCCTGGCAAACAGCACCCACCCTCAAGGGGTGTTGTGCATCAGGACCTTCCACACCCTGGGGGACAGGATGCCGTTGGGGCACAGTACCCATTGGACGAGCACACCCGCCTGCTGCGGGAATCAGTACAGCTGCAGCGGCGGGTTGCAATGTCTGTGGAGGCACTGTCTGTGGCTGTGGAGTGGCACAGCAGGGAGTGTGCTCTGGACCATGCAGAGCTGGTGTGTCGCGGACGGATGTGACCGCCCGCCATTGACAAGGCTGACCCAGGCAGTGGTCTCTGTCGTGGATGCATTGGGCACACAGTCAGGTGCCCTGTACTGCACACCCACACAGTTCACTCTCCACTCCCCATTCCGGCATCGTGCGACACCAGGCCTGTCGATGCGGGTTCTCTGGCTATCCGAGCACCCCTGGTGCAGGTTTGTTCGGCATGCTGCAGACCCTGTGCGGGCAAGGTCATGTTCACGCAGTGGAACCCCTGGTGGTGCAACAGTGCCACCCCATGGGGCCCCTGCTCAGCCTGCCAGTGCTGTTGGGTCAGAGCGGGGCCACCCACGCATCTGCGGTGGCCGTGGGACAGTGCTACATGACTGAGCTGTCTCCCAGTGCGGGCCCTGTCTGGTGCTGCCATGTGTGCAATGTCTGTCATGGTGGGCAGTGTACTGCTGGGTGCTCTGCTCACCATGTCGACACACGGACCACCTGCACACCCTCCCAACTGCTGTCCACAGGTGCATGTGCATGATGATGCCTGCATTGTACTGTACACCAAGGTGCAAGGGTGCCCAGCATCTGACACACGTACTTGGACAGTACAGGCGGTGGGGGTGGTCGGTGGTGCTGTGTGTTAGCAATGTCGGTTCTGCTGTGCTGTGCATGTGCCCATGTATGCTCTGTGCCTGGTGTTTGTGTGTCCATATGAGTGCTCACCCCTCCCTGATGGTGTGTTTGTATGCCTGGACCCTTCCACTCCCCTGGCCATCATGCACCCCTGGTGTGTTACCCTGTGTACCTGTGGTTTGCGCATGGACAGTGTTGGTTGCACATGTCCCCTTGACTTACCTGTGTTGTGCATAGTGCTCCTCTGTGATGGTGTCCCGGTGCAGCTGGGCCTGCCGGATCAGTTGGGGGTCCCGCCATCCTAGGGGGGGCTGCTCATCACCATCAACACCGGCGCCACTGGTGTCCCTATCGCTGTCCCCCTCTTCAACCTGTATGGCTATCCCATAGTCTTTGGCCATGTTGTGCAGGATGCAACAGGCCAGGAATATCCCACAGGCCTTTTGGGGGCTGTACTGTAGGGCACCGCTGGAGGTGTCTAGGCATCAGAAGCGTGCCTTGAGCATCCCAAACACCCACTCTATGATGTTGCGTGTGGAAACATGTGCCTCATTATAGCGTTGCTGCGATGGGGTCATGGGGCACCGGTACGGTGTGAGCAGCCAGGGACGGAGTGGGTATCCGCTGTCACCTGTGTGGAGATAGTGGAGATCAGTCTCATGTTCAGGTCCATATTGCCCATATCCCTGTGTGCCACTACCATGGCACCTGTGGCATTCTCACCCTTGCCCAGAGTTTGCATTCCATACAGGTGTACTCACCCACTAGATGTCCTGTGGGGATGTCCCCACTCTCGAATCGATGGCACAGTGCAGACTGATACCATATGAAGGCATCATGTGCTCCACCAGGGTGTGTGGCACAGACATTGATTATGCGCCCAGTGGCATCACACACCACCTGGCAGTTGACACTGGAGATTCCCTTTCTGTTCCTATATGCGAGCCCATCGGGGCCAGGTGGCGCGCGAATGGCCACATGGGTGCAGTCTATGGCCCCTAGCACACCAGGCATACGTGCTACCCTGTGGAACTCCTGCATGTTTGCTGTACACTCTGCCACGGTGCTGGGGAAATGGATGTACTCCGCAGCATGTGGCAGCAGTGTGCTGAGGAATTGGGTGAGGATGCGTGATGTGGCCAACTGTGTGATGCCTGTGGTGTCCCCCGTCAGCCTCTGGAAGGTGCCCGTGGAGAGCAGGCACATGCAGGCTGTCACCTTGTTCTCCACCGACAGAGCATGACTCCGTCGTGAGGGTGCCTGCATCACATCACTGCACAGCTCACAGAGCCGTCTCAGTATTGCCCTGTTCAGGTGGTACCGGCCCACGATCTCTACATCTGTGTACAGCTCAAAGCTGATGCGGGCACGGTACTGCCTGTTGGTGGCATACCACCGACAGGCCCTTCCATGGCCACGTCCCCCTGCAGCATGCATTCTCACCCCCCTCATTACAGCTTCCATGTGGAAGCTGGCACTGTCCATCTCCCTGGCTTCGACCCCCTGGCTGGTGTTGCTGTGTTACCCCCGCTGTCCTCACTGCTACTTCCACTGCACCAGGCACCCCCCGCTGGCCTCTACTGCCTATGGCCCACGCTTTCCTTGCCTGCCCTAGCCTGTCTGTTGTCTGTCTGTCTGTCTCTCTCTCTCTCCCCACTTGGCAGCCTTGTAGTGTTCTTGCGCCGCTTCCTTGAGCCTTTTTATTTTGGCTTATTTCTGCTAGTGCGCAATTTCCGGCTGTGCCACTATTGCGCATCGCGCAAGTCTTTGAATATCGCATTGCGCTCTTTCTGCATGGATCCACCCCTTCGGTTGTGCATGCCTTCATTTTCATTGCGCTGTTGCTCAGCATGTTTCCGGTGGTGCATCTGCCTGCTTCTGAATATCGCAACATGGCGCAATTTTGGACTTGCGCATGAGCAACCCTGTTGCGCATGGCGCAACCCTTTTGAATATCCGGGCCTTGAGCTAAACATTTTTCTCATAAAGATGAAAAATATTTTCTTGCAAAACACAAATTTGCTCATGACCATAAATTCTTTAGTTGGTCCAGGCAGCTATCATGAAAACCCTTCTGAGCTAAGAAGCCAAATTTTAAAACCTTATAACTCATAAACTGACTAATATTTTTCACTTAATCTTAAAAAGGTACAACCTTGAACTGAGCCTGTTCTACTAAAAACAAGTTTTAAAACAAAATTCCAAACCATTTTTGCTCCAAAGGAGAACAAAAAAAAAAGCCCAAAAAGTACATTTTACCAAACTTTCCACTTCTTGGACCTCAAAAACTTGACAAGCTGCCTTTACAAAACTTGTCAAGTTGTAAGAACTTGCCAGCCTGACCACACATACAACCTTTCATGCGATTTCATCAAACAGAACCAAAGTTATTAAGGTGCAAAAATGTGGATTTAGCAACTAAAAGCCTGCTCATTCCTAATGATACAAGTGCATGCTCAGAAGCAAGCATTCTAAAACCTTATTACTCAAGAACAAAGGGCTCCCTATTGGGCCGAGCCACATCTTCACAGACATTTTCCATTTTTGCTCTAGACATGCGCAATAGCCAATAAGTTTGCTTTTAAAAATATTTTACACTTCCTGGATCTCAGAATCCAGATGAGCAGCTGTTACAAAAGTTGTCAAAACAGAAGAACACAGCACCCTGAGATTGCACTGAACATCTTGTGTGCTTTTGTCAGTCAGCCCCAATGTTATTAAGGTGCAAGAATTGTGGTTTAACATTAAAATGCTTAATCAACCCATACAATTAGAAGCCACAGTTTTAAAACCTTATAACTGAAGAATCGATTAACATTTTTTTTCACAAAATTGTAGAAAGGCACCTCATTGGGCAGAGCCACGTCAACCATGAAAAGTCTGAAACTGAATTCCAAAAAGTTTTGCTGTGGATGTGAGCAAACAATAAGGCCAAAAAAGTGCATTGCTTCTTATTTCTATACTTCTTGGATCTCAGAATCTGGATTAGCACCCTTCACAAAACTTGTCAGACCTTAAGAACATGGCGCTCTGACCGTGCAAGCAAAATTTCATGCAATCTAGTCAAACAGCACTAACGTTATTCAGTCTCAAAGATCATGACTTAAATACTGTTTGCATAACCATGAAAATATTTGTCATATTATATAAAAATAGCCTCGTGCCCATAAATTAATCGTTCACACCGGGCAGCTATCCTGAAGACCCTAGTGAGCATGCTCAGAAGCCAAACTTTAAAACCGTATACCTTGAAAGTGGATTAATATTTTATGACACCTTTAAAACAAAAGGCACACTCTTGGCTGTGTGTCTACCCAGAAAACCTCAGAACAAAATTTCAAACTGTCTTTGCCCTACAAGTGAGCAAAAAATGAAAACAGTGACAAAGTGCATTATACAGATTTTTTTTTTACTTTTCAGATCTCAGAATTTGGATGAATGGCTGTCATGAAACATACAAGTGATACGAGCTTGTCACCCTGATTGCACATGCAAATGTCATGCAATTTCATCGAACTGTGCCATGGTCATTAAGTTGCAAATATTTGGGTTAAAGTTAAATAGCCTGCTCAGCCTTAACTATACAGGTGCAACAGCAATGGACTGACTTAAAAGTAATATTTTTTCTTCATTAGTGAGACTCTGAGCGAGTTATGTAAGTCCAGATGCCTTACAGGTGAAGATAAACTGTGTTTTCAGTCAGGCCATTGTATATTCTATTTTTGATTTATTTATTAGAAAAGTTGGATTTACAACCTTTGAGTCATGGACTCATTTACAAAGGCACCTCATCTCAGGGGGGATAGACAGAGTTACGTAGTGTGATTACAACAGTGAGAACAGTACAGGTGCAGAACATTAAACATAGAGTACACAGAGGTTACTTAATAATGTTACTTATAATAGGTTACAGTCTTACACAAGGTACCCAAGGGTTACATTGAGTGTACAGCCCTAGACATACCTAGCTAATACCTGGAGAGGGTGGAGGTAGGGATGGGGAGTGAGGTGGGAGGGAGGGGGAGAGGATAGGCAGTCCAGAGGATGTTGTCAAGTCAGAGAGGCCTGATAGGAGGATCCCACAGTGGGATTAATTAGGTGCATCTACAGCAATGAGTATCGAAGAGATGGTTCTGGAGGGTGATTTTGAACGGACCAATTTTGGAAATGTCTGTGATGCAGGGTGGGAAGGAGCTGAACCAAGCAGGGGCTTGGTAATGGAAGGACCTCTGGGCTAGTGAGGTCTTGGTTCTGGGCACCAAAAAGGTAGCCTTGACAGAGCTATAGGTGGCAACAGATGAGGACACACGCCGTAGGGAAGCAGATACCCCAAGGGAGGGAGATCTCTGAAAGAGATTTTTTGGAGAGTAGGCAGGTCTGGTATTGCAGAGGCTCCTCAAAGGTGAGCAGGTTGGTGGTGGAGTACAGCAGGCAAATGTGAATGCAGCTAGGGGCTCCGGTCATGAGCCTGCAGGCCTTATTGATTGAGAGCTGGATTTTAGTCAAGGCGGTATTGTCTGCTGCAGCGTAAATGGGCAAGCCATAGTCCACTGGTGACAGGATGGAGGAGGTGGTGGCCAGCTGGAGGGCAACTTGGGGGAGGCAATCTCTATGATGGTATAGTAGGCCTATCCAAGAATTTATGGCGGACAATAAGGTATTGATGTGGGTGTGGAAGGTGAGAGCTGAGTTGAAAGTGATGCCTAGATATTTGTAAGAGGTCATTTTGCTCCAGTGGGTGCAGAGTGCTGGGGAGAATGAAAAGGAGGGCATTCTTGGCCTTGTTTTGGTGTTGGGAGAAGAGCATTTACTTAGTCTTCTCTAGGTTAATGATAAGTCAGTGGTCAAGGAACATCTTTTCAGCCTGGTTGTAGGTGTGCTGGAGGGATACCTGGAGAGAAGAGGGATCGGGTGGGAGGCCAAGAGAACTGCATCATCAGCATAGAGGAGCATTTTTCCTGTGCAGGAACTGGTGAGAGTGTTGAGGTAGAGGCTGAAAAATACAGGGCCCAGAATGGAGCCCTGGGTTACCCCCGAACAAATGGCCAGGGTATTGGACAGGGAACCGATTATCTTCACATGCTGGGATCTAGCAGAGAGGTAGCTGGAGAACCAGGCAAGAGGACAAGTGGAAAAGCTGAGTTGGTGGAGGGAGTTGAGCAGGAGGGGGTGACAAACAGTGTCAAAAGCCTTGGAGAGGTCTATGAACACTGCAATGGCAAGGTTGCCGGAATCAAGAGCAGAGTGCAAGTATTGAGAGAACTCCAGGAGAGAAGTAGTGGTACTGTGTCCTGGGCAGAAACCATGTTGTTCTGGGCACATTATGTCATATTTGGGCAGGTACTCAGAGAGTTGAGTGGACACTATTTTTTTCTAGGGCTTTAGAGAATGGGGGGAGGATAGAGATTGGCCGGTACATGTTAGGTGCGGACCAATCTCCACTCTTATGCATAGGGGTGAATTCAGCTGATTTCCAAACACTGTGAAACTGACCAAGGGATAGATACTAGTTTAGTAGGTCTGTAAGGGGGACTAGGATGACAACCTAGACAAGGTGGAGGATCCTGGAGTCAAGGGGGTCACAGCTGGGGTTGTTGCTACTGAGGGCTTTTAGCAGGTGTGGCCTGGCTACGTGGGGGGATATAGAGAGCAGGTAGAAAGGAGGGTGATCCAAGGCAAGTGGGATAGAAGTGGAGATTGGGTTAAAAAAATTGTTTGGGAGGACAGAGCTTAGGTCAGAGAAGGTAGTATTGAGGCAATCAGCTATGTGAGTTGGGTCTGTAGTGACGGTGCCATCAATGGAGAGCTTGGACTGTGGGGGGGTGGGTCTTCCCATTAAGCTCTTTCATGCTGTCCCAGAAAGTCCGGGCAGAACCCTAGGTGGATGCGAGGGTGGTCTGATAGTGCTCTGCCTTGGCCCGTCTAATGGCCCAGGTACACTGATTATGCACTGCGTTGTAGGCTTGTCTATTAGCCAACTTGCCTGATTATATAGCAGTGTGCAAGAGATTATCACTATGCTTAAGTTTTTGGATAAGGGATGGGGAGAGCCATGCGGCAATTTGTTTTTGAGTACGGATTCTGGTGTGGGGGGTGAAAAGTTCACAGGCCTTGCTGAAGGCATTGGTGAAGAGGTCTAGGGCAGAGTCAATATCAGGGGCATGGTGGATGGGGTACTAGTCTAGCTGAGCTAGATACAATTTTAGCTTTCAGAGACCCTCGGGCCACAGGCACCAGCGCAAGGTGGCCTGAGACACAGGTTTCGGTATGGAGGATGATCAGAGACAGAGGAAAGGTGAGTGATCACTAAGTGAGTCAGGGAGAACTTTGATATCCCAGATTTTATGAGGGCAGTTTGATAGTATTACGTCTAGAAGGGTACTGGAACCAATTGTCTGGTTGATTCTAGTGGGCTGGGTGACTAACTTGGACATGTCCAGGGCAGTGAAGGAGTCTCTGGTATGGGAGGTAGTGGTATCAAGTCAATTGATGTTAAGGTCACCTAGGATGAGTTGCTCAGCTTTGTGTGGTAGGGAGGTGAGGTAGTCGATGAGACACTGGACCGCTGGGTTCTGGTTCCTTAGGGGTATGTAGGAGACTGTGAGGAAGAGTGGGCCCCTGGCTGGGTCAGGGATCAATTTTAGAGTGAGGGCTTGGGCACCATAGTCAAGTTTGGGAGCAGAGAGTGCATGGCTTATAAGAGTGTCCTGCATATAGATTGTACACCCACCGCTGCATTTACCAACTCAGTCTTCTCCGGACAGGGTGTATCCAGGGAGGGAAATAATGGAGTCAGAGGTTGATTTGGAGATCCAGGTCTCTACTAACGCAATATTATCGGGTTGGTGTTGTACAACCTAGCACAGGAGTGTGGCAGATTTCTGTAGAAGACTGCATATGTTGAGTGATGCAACGCAGAGACCAGCTCCAGAGTGGGGTATGGGTGGGCTAGTTGGCATAGGTCCAGGGTTTGGGTGTATATTCCTGGAGAGCGGTAAGAGCAGAGTGATTAATCTAGTTAGGGGACGGTGGTGACAAGGACCCTGAATGTGGTGTCGATGTGAGGTCCTGACAGCAGGGGTGCAGGGGATGGGTAAGGCATGGAAGATAGATATGGCAAGGAAGAGGTGGGTCCAGGATGAGCCCGGGAGGGCAGAGGGAACAAGGGTGTTGGTAGGTGGAGGATGCAGAGGAGTTGGGAGGGTGTCCAAGATGGGAGGGGGCCAAGCTGTTTAGGGAAGGCTTAGGGGATAAATGCTCAGGGTGGAGGGCGGGGGCGCAAGACAGGAGGTTGGTCTGAGCCAGAAGGGTAAACGTGAGTAGGCCTAGTAGAAGAGAAACGGTGCCCATTGTTATGTATTAGGTAGCTGGAGGTAAAACTGAGCCAGCAATGGTGTGCCAGCTATGAAATTAGCCGAAGCACAGGGCAATTTTGGTAAAACGCTTGGAAAGAGTCACTGTAATATTGCTTTACTGCATGGGGTTGGCAATGATACTAGTACTAATTTAGTGATATTATTGAAAACTCAGCTAAGGCAAAGGTGCTAGCCACTGGGATGGTTTGGCTGTGACTGTGTATGTCACCATAGGCAGTGGAAGTGTAAGAATTATAAGGGTATATAGTCAAATTAGGGTGAGGTCCCTAGCAATAGGGCAGGTTACAGAAGTAATGGAGAGAAGTTAACTAGAGTGGCTGGAGAAAAACTTGAGAGAAAATGTATGACCCTGTAGGTGAGATTGCTTAACAAAGGGGTGGTAGGAATGTGGGTCAAGTCAGGTATTGAAGACAGGGAGGCCAATAGCCATAAGAATGTGCAGCAGTGGAGTGACCAATCAGCTGCTAGGCTGAGGAAAGGGGCAGAGCGATGGTCTATTTAATACTGTGAGGAGGTGGGGGTGGATGAAAAAATTCAGTCCAGAACACAGCACAGAAAGAGATTTCCCAGAGATCAGGAAACACCAGGAGTTGGAAAATCAGCTGAGGAGCAGAAACTGCCAGTCAGTGCCTGGCTCCTCCACTGGGTGTCTAGTCAAAACAGCGGCATTCAAAACCATGAGTTTCACAGGTCCGATGCATACCTGTATTCAATTTATACATCATCAGTTTCAAGTTTTAACTTAAATCAGCAGTCTGTGTGAACATTTAATTGTTTTTCATTGCATTCAACAGTTGGCATCAGGGCAGGACAGTGCTATTGTGATGCCCTCAGCATTGTGAAAGCTGCTATTTGATGGGGCCCTCAGAAAAGTTTCAGCTGATGAATGGATGGATGACTGATTTATTTATTTATTTATTTAACTCTCGGAATTACAACCTTTGAGCTAAAACCTCATTTACAAAGGCTCCAATTCGAAGCTATACATGCTATACACAAATGGATTAAAAATAACACCAATAAGGGAACATGTCAACAAGCAATAAGTGAATACATCAATTTATAGAAAAAGGAGCAGATAACATTAGAATAGAGATTATACATAGGAGGAACTGCCAGGCATAGATTAAATGCAGGGAACTAGATGGAACCAAGATTCCATTTGTCTGAGGGTAATATATTATGAATTGTGACAAGGAAAGGGTTAAGAAGGTTAGAGGCTGGTAATAGGAAATAACCAAAATTCCCATTGCCGTGAGAGAATGGGGGTCCAGGCAGGGATTATGAATATCCAGGCTCCCGATGGCAAGGGTAGGTGATGGTGGTGGGAATGGGAGTTGAAGAGTATTAGGTGAGGGGTAATGGCTAGGGGTAGGATGAGTGCAGTGGAGGGTGGAGTGGGTGTTGTGGAGGGAAGGGGGAGGGCATGGAAATGGAGACAGAGAGAAATGGAGAGGGTGATGTGAGGGGACAATGGAGGAGAAGGAGGAAAACGAAGAGGGAGGAAGGTGAAAGGGAAGAATAGGCCAAAGGGGATGAGTCCAGTGTTATATATGCAATCTCGAAATTAAATGAATGTGACATATGCAGCCAATAAAATAAACTATTATGACATATACAAGAGCTGCAATGTTATTTTTTTTGTTTGTTTGTTTTAGAGCTTGCATATTTCTGTACTAAAGCAACTTATTTACAATATCAGGGAATTTTCATCCTACTAGTACTGTATAAATATTGGACGGATAGTACATTGGCCTGACTCAAAATACACAGCTAATTTTCACAAGGGAGAAGGTAGGCCCATAACCCTCAAGTGTTGAAGCCAGCAGTGAGTTATGAAAGTCCTGCTCCCTTACAAGTGTTGATATATTGTGCATTTTGAATCAGGTCATTTTATATTCAATGTACACAGCACAAATTTACATATTAGAAATGTTTGATATTCTGTTTGAAATTTAAATGTTTCTCTTTGAGGTCAGTAGCTTGCTTCAGGACCGAGAAGTCTAATGTGTTGTTATCAGCATTGTGAAATCTTATCTCTGATTATGAAAAAAACTACAGCTGCAGAATGCTTCTTTATGACATACACAGCCTCTAAAATACATGACTATGACAAATGCAGCCTGTGAAATAAAAGACTGTGATATATTCAACATCTAAAATTATATTTTGTGTGGTTGCATGTGTAATCAGCTAACTCCACTAGTGTTGTCCTCTAACATGAATTGTAAGAAAAACACTTATTTAGTGTTTCAACTTTATCTTTATCCTCATCCACACACCCTTCCCCTTCCTCAGCCTACAGAAACTCCCCCACATTTGTGCTTCTTCACAATGCAATGGAAGAATGCATTAACCCCTATCTTTACTCCATCCATTATTCTTACCTCTACTTCTGATTTTGCCCGCCTAACCCTCTTGTTGGCTTCTCTCAACTTCATGAATAATAACATATGAGATGAAGGTAAACATATAAAATGTATGCTACAGTGCACCTAGTTATTGCATTTTGCAAAAGTTGTCACTTTGTTGTTAGAGTTTATTATATCAACAATCCTCTTCTGTGCAGATCAGCCACGGAGCAGTAGTTGCTTCTCTGAGTGATAAGACAGAGTTTCCCTCCTTCTCCAGAACTGTCCCCAATTTCAACTTCCACGCCCTAGGCATAGCACGGTTAGCAATGCACTTTGGTTGGACATGGCTAGGGATCATCAATTCCGATGATGACTTTGGTCAACAGGGTAGCAAAAGTATAAAAAAAAGCCTAATCCTGGCTGGTGGCTGTGTTGAATTCATGGAAACAGTCACAGCAACCAACTCCAAAAATAAACTCCTCAAAATAATAGACGTTGTCAAAAGAGCAACATCAAAAGTAATTATTGTTTATGTGAGTAAGAAGACTATAGTTCCAATTATGGAAGTGCTAGCTGCACAAAATATAACAGGTAGAGTCTGGATAATTGATCATACATGCACAGTGTCTAAGGAAGCTTTCATAAAAGAAATGCTGGAAACAATTAGTGGTGCGATCGGTCTCGCACCTCATACAACAGAAATGGTTGGCTTCCAGGACTTTATTTTCAGAATTCATCCTTCCACATCACTGGATGATATTTTCGTTAAGCCATTCTGGGAGAAAGCATTTGGCTGCAGATGGGCAAATACCAGCACATCAGAAGGGACATTAAACAAAAACACAGAAACAAGATTTTGTACAGGTGAGGAGAAGGTGAAGGACCTGGATATGTCGTTATTCGATATCTATACTTCTGTCCTGGCCAGCCGTGCCTATAATGCTTTGTATTCTGTGGCACATGCCTTACATGACATGCTCTCATGCCAGTATCAAAAGGGACCTTTCCTTAATGGATCATGCACAGACGTTTTTAACTTTACATCATGGCAGGTATGTTTACAAATTCTCAGTGTCTTTGCAACACGATGAGTGTGATTTACAAAAATAGAATTCTGGCTTCTCTTCTCTGATAAACCTTATTGACTATATTTTGCATGTTGGCTACTTCTCTGCGATGCTATGGCATTGATGTAGGTCATGAGGTAGGCAGGTATCATGTAACCAGTGATAGGTTTCATAACCACCTATTTCTAAATAATGAATAATTTACAATTTTCTTTCAAAATTACAGTCAGGTCAATAAATGTAGGTTGGATTCTAGCAAAAAAAAAAAATCCTACAGTTACAGCCAGTGTAAAAATGCATTTTTATGAATCACTGTGAGAATCATTGAGGACAGAATGTATATCCTTAAATATTTTCAACTTTAAAGTTCATTTAAACTTGTTATTGCATTTTAACATATGCATTTTGTTTAACTACTACAGTGTAATTTATTTAGTGAGAAATGTCCTTTCTATGGGCCATTCCAAGCCTCAGGAATCACACCTCCACCTAGAGGAGCTTGAATACAACTGTTAAAGTGACACCCTCAAACTCCAGGCATGTTGAGTTCTGGCCACTTGCTGATGAACATTCCCTACTTGTTTTTTATCACAACTGATATTTCTCCTTCCCCCAGCAGCCCCCTTCTGCTCGAACCCCCCAGCTCCATCTTCCGGAATTACCGGGGCTTACCTTATGCCCTGCCCAGGAGCGGTGCCTGCGGGGAGTCGAGTGTCATCCTGCCACCAGGGATATTCTTCCATTTTTGACCCCCCCCCGCTTATGTCTGTGCACCGTGCAATGGGTGCAGCAGCCATCTCCACCTCCACGGAGGCAGCCAAACACCCTGGGCATGGGTGGATCTCCTGACTGTGCTATCCACAGCACAGACCCCCCACCCCGAGGAAGGAGAGCTGTATTGCTCAATCCTTACCTCCCTGCCGAACCCCAAGTGACCCAAGTCCATTCCTGAACCCAAATCGCCGGCATGGTGCGAGATGTACCATCCAGCACCTCACCCCTCAGTGCCACTGGGCCGTAAAGATTCCCTACTTGTGACTTAGAGAGGCATAGAAGGGTTGATGTGTTAGCCCTCAAGGCCAGATACAGGGTTCAGCATCAAGACTCCTACAGTGTTGAGGGGAGAGGGGAGAGAGATAGAGAAGAAGGGAAACATATGAGCATCATAAGGGAACAGGGCTCCCCCAAAGCTATAGTTACTAACACCCCAATCCTTACTTAGGGATCTTTATTTGCAGTAAGCTAGACTTACCCATTTACTTTCAGTAATACAGTAATGTTAGACTGATGCTTGATTGATTATTTTATTCATTTTGGATTGCTGGGACCAAAGACTCCTGAAATAACTGTTCAGATTGTTAGTTAATGAAGGTTTGATTATTCAATAGTCACAGGATTGTCAGTGCTATGTAGCAATGTAACACTATCAATGGCAATGCCTTTCATCTGGCTAGCAAAGAATTATTGGTCTCAAATCACATTTAGTACTATAGGTATCCTTTCGTCAAGTGAAATAAAGTCTTGGGAGCAGAAAGAAGTTTATAATAACATCTATCAATGATCCGTGCAGTTTCAATCTGAAGGCATTGGAAAGGAATTCAGCTAAAAGAGTGACAATGATTGGATTAGCATAAGAATAAAGGATACTAAATATTTACAGAAATAGACATTTGGAGGGAAGACTTTCAGCGAAAGTTTTTGAAGTGCTATGATCTGGCTTTAGTCACTCTGGGTGGTACACAGACATGGGTGCTTGTCACAGGAAGGGAGTACTCTACATAGGCTTTTCTTCTAACCCTTTCCATAGCTAAGTGTTCTGGAGCTCCGAGAGGTTAAAGAGAACAGGACATTATTAGTAATTGGTCACTGTTTATAATGTTACAGAAGTGAAATACGTACCCGTCAATAATTCATATTTAACTGTACCTGAATAAAAAGTGATGCGAAAACTGTATTTTGAATTGTTTCCATTGATATGGCCTGCATTCTGTTACAGTTCTCATCACTGAACCACTGCTGTGGATTTCTAACTATGGGCCTGATTTTAGTAGGTGGATACAGGGCTTGCATCAATCCCTGCATCAATCACAATAATTTCTGCAGCTGTGTCGAACAGTTTGTCACAACCTGTGCCAAGTTTTAGTACCTTTCAGGCAGTTGCAACAATTTACTCACTTTACAGCAGCTTGCACCAAAACTTTGGAATAAGCCCCATAAACTGTTTTCCCCCGTGGTGCAAATGTAGACTAGGGGGAGCTAGTCTAAGTCCTACATTCGGCGCAAGGGACTTGCACCAAGGAGCTGTGGCTGTTTTTTGCAAAATCAGAATTGCTGATTTGTTTGGTGCAACTCGTCACTTGCGTCAAACTCCCTGATGCAAGTCCTTGCAGTGATCTAAACACTTTTTAAAATTGATCCCTGTGTTATCGTTTGTGTACAGAACTCTAACCATGGTTCTGATAGTTAAACACCTATAGCTTGGCATTCTGTACACAAGCCATGACATGGTAAAACTAAATTAGTGGTTCCATGAAGAGAACTCTGCAAAACATTATAAAAAGAAAACAATTCCAAGCACATTTTTTCACATCTGAGTTTATTCGTTACAGTTAAATATGGATCATTAGGAGATTATGCATTTCATTTCTGTAAATAGGAATATTATTAATCTCTGCTTAGAAACACAAATTTCTTGTCCCCTTAAATGCAAAAAAATGTTGTAGGTGCCATATTGATCCTTTTAAGAACAGATCCAGAAACAAATGATTTGATGCCTTTTATCGGACCAACATGGATGTTACAGAAAAGAACAAAGTGCTCTAGCTTTTGAACCAACCAGGTCTTTCTTCAGAAGCTTTGTGGCAGTTATTTCAAATATCCCATACTATTAACACCAGATAATATTGAAAAACAGAAATAATTCTCATTGGTTTAGCATATACATTTAAGCCATAACAGAAGATTACGTCAGAGAAGCTAATTAGCACAGTGATGTTTTATCTCGAGAGCCTGCAGTTAGGAAGATTATCACACCTTCATACCAGAGAGTTCTTGTCACATAAATTTTACATTTTCACATCTATGTGACAAGAACCTCTGGCTGTAGAGAATTTTTGATAACCTTGGCCCTTCTGAGGCTCCTCAGTTAAAGGCATACTGGTGTTGATTAGCTTCTCTGACGTAATCTTCTGTTATGTTTTAAATGTATATGTTAAACCAATGAGAATTATTTCTGTTTTTTCAATATAATCTGGTGTTAATAGTATGGGATATTTGAATAACTGCCATTAAGCTCCTGAAGAAGGACCTGGTTGGTTCGAAAGCTAGAGCACGTTGTTCTTTTTTGTAACATCCATGTTGGTCCAATAAAAGGTATCAAATCATTTGTTTCTGGATCTTGTCCCCTTAAAGTGACTTGCTCAAGGACACTCAATGAGTGATCTGAGATCTCCTGGTTCCCTTCCATGTGGTCTAACCACCAGACCCCACTGCCTTCCTGTTGCAGCAGATATACAATGGAGTCAGCCATGATGCAATGCATTAATTAGCATCAAATGTCATATCACAGAATATTGCATGACAAAAGTGTTTAATTGCCATTACAAAATTGCAAGAAATAATCTAGAAATTACACTGGCCTCAAGACATCACCTGACCATGCATTAAATCTCTAGAAACCCTTAGTCAGGTACTGAATCTCATAGTCCTATCCCAAAAAAACCTACTTAGAGCCATTTTATAAGCATAATAAGCCTCACCAGGGTGAGGATCATAGGGTTATAATGTACTTCCCAGGGGTGTAATGACACTTGGCCTTCGGCTCAATGCCTTACTATACTCGTGGGGCATGCATTAAAATCCTAGAATGCACATCCTGTCATGGCTTATTACTGACTTGAATTAGACTGTTCCCTACAGTATACTGAGGTGTTTTGTGATATACTGCAGCATTACTACATTACATGGTGGCTGGCCCCACTGTATACAAGCAGTAAGCCATTCCCGGGTATTGACATGGTAGGGTATGGGTGAATACTGAAGTACACTATCCAGCTGCATTGAAAGGCATGAGGCCAGTGGCTGAGTGCCTTATCCAGCCACAGCATGTATTACAGTAGTTCACCATTAACCCCTACCCTAGTTATTGCACTTATAAAATGGGAATCATGTTGATAAAGTAATGAAATATAGAGAGAATGTGTTTAAAGTACTGAAGAAAGTGACAAAATGTACGTCTGCTTGTTAAAGTAGTTCTTATTTTGTAGCTGTAACTATAGATCCTGCTTTACTATCAAGCTGCCTTAATAGCAAAGTGTTAAGCTGTTCCCTGAACAGGTTGCTTGCAGCTCTGTAAATCAGGTGCTCTCGTCAGGTGAATCAGCAGGGATGTTTCTTGTGCAGTTTGTGTGTTCTGTACCTCAGAAAATTAGCTGTTTTCAGGGAGAGTCAAAAAATCTGATTGGTAGAGAAACTGAAGTACAAAATTAAAAACAAAATGTGTGAAACTTAATTTAATGAAAAAACAATTTTGTTGCACACATGGAGCAAGAGAGAAGATGATGCCAAGCTTTGCAATATAACATTTAAGGCAAAACAAGACATGTATGTGGCAAACAAACCTTTGTAAAATGGACACATGGGCAGAGTAAGAGGAATAATAGTGCTGTGGTAGGTGAATTGCTTCTGACATAAAACAACTGTTGCTAGGTAAATTAGGGTAGATGGGTTATAAACTGTGATGTTTCAAGGAAATTAAATGAAGGTTTGGTGATGTGGTTTGTTTTTTAATTAACTTTCTTAAATCCCATATGTAAACGTGGATAGTAAGGAAGTCCAACACAGTGTCAGGATGCCAAATAAAATAAGTATTTATTCATACAACGGAAATAAACAAAAGCGGACTGATTTCATCAAAAGAAAATAACCTTAAACAAGAAGACATCAAATAAAGGCATAATGGTTCAGTATAACTTCAAACGGAAAAAAAATCCCACCTAGAAAAGAGCTAGGGGTCTGATAGGGTCAGCACCCTATCACCAACTAAAAAAAAAATGCTCCCAGACCTGGTCCTTTTATACAGGAGTAGGATCAGGTGATCAATTAGGCTCTGCCCCTTTTTATAACTAAAGACTAAAATCTTCCAGAACATTTACTTTTTAGTTTAGAGTTAAAGAAAACCTACACTAGGTTGTTAGAAACGCAATGACATAAGCTAGTAGTAGTAATAATAATAAGGCAAATCCTTTCTATGTGTGCACTTCCAAAAAGTCAGGCTCCTCCCATCACTTCTGACTATAAACAAACTGAGAAAATGGCTGCCTGGCCTTATAGCAGAGTCAGAGGGATGGAGGAGAGCCCTGGCTGCAAGAAAGGCTAAAATAGGTAAGGCAATATTTTCTAGCACAGCAGTACAAGTTTTCTTTTACCTAAAACATAGAATACAAAGCATAAGTCTGTTAACATACAAGAGTCTCTTTTCAGAAAGAAATGTGTTGTAAAAAGAAACAAAACAAAATGGGCTGCAAAAGCCTGAGGAGATAAACATGCTAATTTTCAGTCTATCACATAGAAAATAGCAAGCACCAAGCAGCCTCATTTTAGCACTGAACTTTAAACTGCAGGTAACATTAACTGAAGAACCAAACTACAGGTTACTTTGAGCACACATTCTATTTTGTTTTAAAAAATCATCTCTGCAGTTTATTTTGCTAGGAGGGTGACAGAAGCAGCCAGAAAGACACTCAGCTTGTCTTTCATTTCACCCTGTAGTTTCAACTCCTGAGCTACACAAGAAGGCAAACAAGGGCTACTTTCTCTGGGTTTGTCGTAGCTAAATGATTTAAATGTGTAATCAGGGGCACAGTGCAAACGTGGAAGAGCAAGAAGAAATGAAAGGAGGAAAGAAAATAGGGATACACAGAACAACTACAGGTGGCCTTCCTGATAGTTGGAGAACATAGAGAGAGGAATTAGAATAGTACAAGACAAAGAATTACTGTTGCAACAGATTTGATTTAAAGAGAAAGCGTGCTCATTCCAGGATACACACAGCCCCTATTACCTACTCCTCCCCACTTAAGAGGACGCCAACAGATAGGGCTTTCTTGAAAGGAACTTTCCTTTTTCTTTACTGCTTTTACTTACAGACAGAAGAACTAGATCTCTCACAAGGAGAGATGGAGCTTCAGCCCACCCACTCCCAAAGCTCCACCTCGGGGTCCCTTAAACTCAAATAAAAATAATTCAGAGGTTGCCCTCCAACTTTTTATCAATCATTACCCTGAGGTCTAATTCTGTCTGTACAGTTATATCTGCCACAAACCGAGACATAAAATCTGCATTGCTATTTGCGGTCCCAGATCTGTGTTTTACTAACAGTTTATGTGGCTGTAAAGCCAGGTACCACCTCATAATCCTCGGATTCCTCTCCTTCACCATATGAATCCAACAAAGAGGATTATGATCGGTCCGCACTTCAAATTCTGTAGCCCACAAACAGTATCTCAGAGTCTCTACTGCCCACTTCAGGGCCAAACATTCTTTTTCTATAGCAGAATATTTGGTCTCTCTCAAATGCAGCTTCAGAAACATAGAAACATAGAATTTGATGGCAGATAAGGACCACTTGGCCCACTCAGTCTGCCCATTTCCCTACCTAATGGATAAGCTGCAGATCCTAGTTAACCAACAGCCTACTTCTTCCTACCCCAACCCCCTAGAATTGCCTTATGACTGTCCCATGCATGCTTGAATTCCACCACTGTTTTTGACTCCACAACCTCCTCCGGAAGGCCGTTCCATGCATCCACAACCCTCTCTGTGAAAAAATACTTCTTAAATTACCTCTGAGCCACCCCTCCATCTTCAAATTGTGCCCCCTTGTTCTTGCTCACCTCTTTTTTTGAAAGATGCTACCCTCTTGGACTTTGTTGATTCCTTTGAGGTACATGAAAGTTTCTATCATGTCCCCCCTCTCCTTCCTTTCCTCGAGGCTATACATATTAAGCTCTTTAAGTCTCTCTTCATATGTCTTCTGGTGCAGACCCTGCACCATTTTAGTTGCCCTCCTCTGGACAGCTTCCATCCTGTCTATGTCTTTGCGGAGATTGGGTCTCCAGAACTGCACACAGTAATTCAGATGGTGTCTCACCAGCTGTCTGTACAGAGGAATAATAACTTCCTGTTTTCTACTGGTGATGCCTCTCCTGTGCATCCCTGTATTCCCAAGCCCTCTCGCTGCCCTCTCTCACATTGCTTGCCCACCTTTAGGTCATCTGATATGACTACCCCCAGGTCCCTTTCCATTTTTGTTGTTGTTAGTATCTCATCCCTCATTGTGTACTCTTCCCCTGGGTTTTTGTTTCCCAGGTGCATTACCTTGCACTTCTTAGCATTGAATCTAAGCTGCCATACATTTGACCATTCCTCTAACCTTGCCAAGTCCCTTTCTACTTATATAGATTACAGAATGTTCTTCTCCATCCTGTATCTGGGATAAGACCGCACCAATACCAGTATTGGAAGCATCGGTCTGCACAATAAAAGGTTTGGCAAAATCTGGGCTCTTTAATATGGGGGATGAACATAAGGCAGCTTTGAAAGCACAAAATGCCTCTTCACAGGCTGGTGACCAAGCTACCATTGTAGGTCTGTTTTTCTTAGTCAGTTCTATATGAGGACTAGCAATGGTAGCGAAATTAGGGACAAAACGCCGGTAATAGCCGGCTAAGCCTAGGAAGGACTGAACATGTTTTTTAGTTACTGGTCGTGGACTTTTGGCTACAGCATCCACTTTCCCTATTTTGGGTTTTACCTGTCCTTGGCCAATTACAAAGCCTAAGTATCTTGTCTCTGTCATTGCTATAGAGCACTTTGTAGGATTAATGGTGAGACCTACCTGGGTAATAGTGCTCAATACTGCATTTAGATGTTTCAGATGTTCTTCCCATGTGGGGCTAAATACTATCACATCATCCAGGTAGGCTGCACTGTATAACATGTGTGGTCTAAGAATCTTGTCCATGAGCCGTTGAAAAGTAGCAGGGGCACTGTGAAGGCCAAATGGCATTGTTACAAATTGAAACAATCCAATGGGGGTACTGAAGGCAGTCTTTTCCTTGGCCTCCACATCCAATGGGATCTGCCAGTACCCTTTTGTAAGATCTAATCTGGTGATATACTGGGCTTGACCAAGGTGATCGATGATGTCATCGACGCAGGGCATAGGATAACCATCAAATTTAGATATTGCATTTAACTTGCGAAAATCCAGACATATCCTAACCCCTCCCTCTTTTATTGGTACAATTACCAAGGGGAAGCCCCACTCACTGTTGGTCTCGTCTATCACCCCCATTTCTTTCATTTTACGTATCTCTTTTACAACATCATCTTTTACTTTTTCAGGTAATCTATAGGGCTTAACCCTAATAGGTGACTCCTGGGTTACATGAATGTGGTGCTTTATTTCACCCGTTCTCCCTGGTATACAGGTGAAAGTACTGTCAGACTGATGTAACAGAGTATCTAGCTCTGCTTTCTGGTCTTTTGTAAGTGCAGGGTTAGCTTCCATTGTAGCTTGAATACTTTCGGTGTCCAACCTTTTGTAAGCAAGATCCAACTCAGTTTCCTCAGACTGAACAGGGCAAACATACATATTTGAGGGTACATCAGATTCAACTCGCTCACACCATTTTTTAAGTAAGTTAGCATGGTACACCTTCACTTTCTGTCTTCTATCTGGTACCTCAATTTCAAAATTAACAGGCCCAGTTTGTCTCCGTTCAACATATGGACCCTGACATTTCATAGTGAGCTTGTTGTCAGAGGAAGGTAGTAACAGTAAGACACAATCTCCTGGCTGGAACTGTTTACTCCCTACTCCTTGGTCATATCTCTCTTTCTGATATTGCTGCTTTTCCCGATTCTGTTCTTGTGCTAGTTGAGCATATTTGGCTACCCTCTGATGCATCTGGGTGACATATTCCAAGGTGGTAGGTGTCTCTACATGATTACTATTCTCCCACTGTTCCTTAATGACATCTAGAAAGCCCCTAGGATTCTTGCCGTATAATAGCTCGAATGGTGAGAAACCAGTAGACGCCTGGGGCACTTCTTGATATGTGAACAGGAGGAGTGGCAAGTAGAGATCCCAGTGCTTTCCCTCATCTGATACATACTTCTGAATCATCTTTTTCAGTGTCTTATTGAAACGCTCTACCAATCCCTCTGTTTGGGGTGGTATGGGGAGGTGTACACAGCTTCCACCCCTAGGGCTTGGTAGAGTCGTTTCAGCAAGATGGAACAACAGTTTGTACCCCTATCTGTTAGTATTACCTTGGGTATTCCAACCTTACTGAAAAACTTCAGCAATTCTTCAGCTATTTTTTCTGCTGTAAAAGTACGTAGGAGAATAGCCTCTGGGTATTTCGTACCATAATCACAAATCACCAGCACAAATCTATTACCTTTTGTACTTTTAGGTAGAGGGCCTACAATATCCATGGCAATCCGTTCAAAGGGAATGGACACCAGTGGCAGGGGCTGCAGAGGGACTTTGTCCTTTTTGTTTATAAGAGCCACTTTCTGGCAAACACTACAGCTCTTACAGTAGTCTGCTACGTGTTCATGGATACCCAGCCACAAGAAACGCCATAGCAGCCTACTGAGAGTCCTGTCCCTCCCTGCATGCCCTGCACAAGGAATATCATGGGCCAAGTACATTAGGTTAGCCTAGTACTGTGTAGGAGCTATCAGCTGATCCACACATTCTCCAGTCTTGGGATTAGTACATTGTCTATACAGTCTTTCATTTTGGATTTTAAAGCTGGGAGTTATAGAATCCTTCCCCTCAGGATCCACCTGTAAAAATAAGGGTGTAAATGTACTATCTTGTTTCTGGTCATTAATAAAAGACTCATGTTCAGTACATTTCAATAATGTCTCATCATCTATCAAGTCCTTCTTTAAAGTCCATTGATATTTATCTCTTCTCTTCTCTCGTTTGGACTTTCTGGTTTTCCTAGGCATGTCATACAGTTCCTCCTCAAAAGGAAACTCCTTTGAAATACACTGTTCCTGTTTGGCCTGAGCCCGTGTTGTGACAGCACACACTGAAGTAATAGATGTTAGGAGATTCTGAAAATGAGGAAAATCATGTCCCAATATTATAGGTACCGGCAAACGTGGCACCAGACCTACCAGTATCTGCTGCATTTGGTCCTGTATGGTCACATTTACCTTTTTAAGGGGGTAGAAGTGCACGTCACCATGAATGCAAGTGACTTCTGTCTTGTGGCTCAGAGTATTTTCTGCTTGTACAAGATCAGTCTGGACTAAAATGTACCTACTCCCCGAGTCAACCAGTCCAAGCACTTCCTTCCCTCCTATGGTAATTGGCATCATGTATTGCCCCCAGTTGGCCAATTCTAGATGTGTAGGGTCACTCTTTCTCTTTGGGAAGAATCTAGCTATGTGACCCTTCATTTGACACTCATGACAGACAATGTCAGGATTGTAACATCTTATAGGCTTATCCAATCTAACAGTACTAGTGTCACTATAAATCTTATTAGAAGAAGTAGAATGCATAGGCCTTACCGTGGGTGAGGAGGCACTGGTCCAGGTATGTCCTTTCTGACATGATGGGCAGGCAGTCAAGAAGTCCTCAGCTAGGTTGATTGCTTTCTCTGCTGTTTCTGGACAGTGCTCTCTCACCCACACCTGCACGTCATGTGGCAGGATCTTGAAGAATTGTTCCAAGACAACTGATTCAATAACCTGGTCCATGGTTTTCACAGAAGACTGTAACCACTTCTTGCATAGATCTTGCAATCTCACATATGCCTCCTGTGGGGAATTCACTGACTGGTACCGGAAAGTCCGAAACCTCTGTCTATAAGTCTCTATGCTTATAACATAGCGCTTTAAAATTGCTTGACGCACATGACCATAGTCAGTGGCATGTCTAGTCTCAACATGGCTGTAAGCTAATTGGGCCTTTCCAGTGAGATAGGGGGCTAGTCGGACTACCCACTGGTCCTGAAGCCACCCACAGGCAGTAGCCACCCTCTCAAATGTTGTTACGTAGGCCTCAATGTCATCATTCTCTGCTAATTTAGAAAGTTTAATGTCTTTTGGGCCATCATTAGGTGGATTCTGATGAATGGCCCCTAGGGCCTGAATGGCCCACAATGTATCCACCCACCTTGCTTCACTTTGCAGATGGTCCCTTTCTCTTTGTTTCTCCATGTCGATTTGCTTTACAAAAAAATCTTAACAAGTCCTCCATCTTACTGGGGGGAGTCTCTTCTTCTTTTTCAGAACCACTAGAGACATCTTCCCCTCCTGTAGCTCCTTCTTCTTGTTTCTCGGTCTTGGCCTCTTATCTTCTTACATCCACTAGGCCAGGGTTCAGTGGAATCTGTAGCTGCTCTGCCATTGTCCTTGTCAGAACACCACTGGCCATGGAATCTTGCGCCTTGTCCTGCTGCATCTGGCACCTCCTGGATATTTTTTGGACAATATCCTCTGCTATCCCACTTCTGACACCAAGTGTAAATGTGGATAGTAAGGAAGTCCAACACAGTGTCAGGATGCCAAATAAAATAAGTATTTATTCATACAATGGAAATAAACAAAAGTGAACTGATTTTGTCAAAAGAAAATAACCTTAAACAAGAAGACATCAAATAAAGGCATAACGGTTCAGTATAGCTTCAAATGGAAACAAAATCCCACCTAGAAAAGAGCTAGGGGTCTGATAGGGTCAGCACCCTATCACCAACTAAAAAAAAATGCTCCCAGACGTGGTCCTTTTATACAGGAGTAGGATCAGGTGATCAATTAGGCTCAGCCCCTTTTTATAACTAAAGACTAAAATCTTCCAGAACATTTGCTTTTTAGTTTAGAGTTAAAGAAAACCTACAACAGGTTGTTAGTAACACAATGACATAAGCTAGTAGTAATAATAATAAGGCAAAGCCTTTCTATGTGTGCACTTCCAAACAGTCAGGCTCCTCCCATCACTTCTGACTATAAACAAACTGAGAAAATGGCTGCCTGGCCCTATAGCAGAGTCAGAGGGATGAAGGAGAGCCCTGGCTGCAAGAAAGGCTAAAATAGGTAAGGCAATATTTTCTAGCACAGCAGTACAAGTTTTCTTTTACTTAAAACATAGAATACAAAGCATAAGTCTGTTAACATGCAAGAGTCTCTTTTCAGAAAGAAATGTGTTGTAAAAAGAAACAAAACAAAATGGGCTGCAAAAGCCTGAGGAGACAAACATGCTCATTTTCAGTCTATCACACAGAAAATAGCAAGCAGCAAGCAGCCTTATTTTAGCACTGAACTTTAAATTGCAGGTAACATTAACTGAAGAACCAAACTACAGGTTACCTTGTGCACACATTCTATTTTGTTTAAAAAAATCATCGGTGCAGTTTATTTTGCTAGGAGGGTGACAGAAGCAGCCAGAAAGACACTCAGCTTGTCTTTCATTTCACCCTGTAGTTTCAACTCCTGAGCTACACAAGAAGGCAAACAAGGGCTACTTTCTCTGGGTTTGTCGTAGCTAAATGATTTAAATGTGTAATCAGGGGCACAGTGCAAACATGGAAGATCAAGAAGAAATGAAAGGAGGAAAGAAAATAGGGATGCACAGAACAACTACAGGTGGCCTTCCTGATAGTTGGGGAACATAGAGAGAGGAATTAGAATAGTACAAGACAAAGAATTACTGTTGCAACAGATTT
Source organism: Neoceratodus forsteri (assembly GCA_016271365.2). Lineage (NCBI taxonomy): Eukaryota > Metazoa > Chordata > Ceratodontiformes > Ceratodontidae > Neoceratodus > Neoceratodus forsteri. The sequence continues at coordinate 52,523,403 of CM028137.1, forward strand.
GATTTAAAGAGAAAGCGTGCTCATTCCAGGATACACACAGCCCCTATTACACCATATTATAAAATATTATACAGCTGTAGTAGTTATGATTGAGTTAGGGTTTCTCTCAAAAACAAAGATCTTGACAGCTTATATCCTGTTGCTCTTAGCCCCTAGGACTGCAATATTTGGTGTGCACAGTCTCAGTCCTGGGGCTAATGTTTTGGCAACTTTGGCAAACATGGTTTAGTGGTCCAAAAGTTATTAATTTGGGAATTTATGTAAAATGCACCCAGTTTTTGTCCATTTTTTTGCTCATGGTTAGCAAGCAGTACTAGACTTACAATAGGTTATAAATCTTACAGGTTCATGAAAGTTTGATCCAAGGAAGTGCGATTAGGGGGCATCAGAACAAAATGTTCTTTGATTTAAAGATATTTATTAAAGTCCACCCTTTGTTGGACCTTTTTTCAGTTTTGAAAAAAAAAATAGCTGCTAAAACAGAAAGAGTTTTTCCAAGTTATAGCTGGTCATGAAAAAAAAGTTTAAAAAATAAAAATGTAGAAAATACTTAACTCTAAAAGGTTACAGTTGTGTGGTTTGTATGCAGATACTGTAAAAAAAATCTGAACTGAGTTTAGTATTTTAATTTAAAAAAGACTAAAATGTCCATGATTGCACTGAACAATCACAGAGACATACTGTAACAAATTCAGTGCACTCATAAATAATAATATATGTGCTTGGAAAGATATGATACAAAATTCACAAAGATAAATATAGTTGAGAACACAACCGAAACATAAAACAAACAAACAAAAAAATACAGTAGTTTTTTTCTGTGGTTCATGAGTTACTTGGGGAATTGTAAATGCTGTCATGAAAAATGGACTAAGTTCTACATGAACAATATATTGAAAGCCAAAAATCTTGAGAAACAACTGAGAAAACTGGTCAGGTGGCATGGCGAGCTGAGATAGAGGGCTTACTGCCAGCCATACTGGTGACACAGGTTCATGAATGAACAGGGGTCATCAGAAGACAGTCTGGATGGAGGACTGAGCATCCTTTGACAGCTCTCCTCCTTTGGGGAGGGAGAGAACAGCACAACCCATTGCTTGATCACCACCTAGTGGAAGCTGGGTGGTGTCACAGCAGTCACATTCTGGTTGGCTGAATGAAGGTTGCTGAGGTGTACTACCTGTACATGTAACACGTGTACACCATAGCAAGCATACCAGCTGGAGAGAAAAAACACTCTCAAGGGAAAAACAGCCAGAGTGAGCAGGGTGATGGCATGTGCTCCATGAGCTCTATATCCAACCACTTAGCTATTCCCCACCCATGGAGGCACAAAAGGTAGAAAGTAAGTCCTGGGGTTGCTGGATAATGGGGCTCAGGTAAGGGGGCTGCCAGGATGTAGGCAAATAACTAATGAAAAAAAACCTGAGAACATGGGCAAAAACAAATCTTGTATCTAGACATTGTGTAATGTTAATATGGATGCTATCCTTAAATTTATTATTTTTATTTTATTTTCTATAGACATTTTACGGTGTGGCTTTTATTGTACTGTTATGTAACAAGTGATCTTGCAATTAAGGGACCTCACTGAAAATTAATCTTTTGATTCAACTAAATTCTAATCCCTGTTCATATTCTTATGAATAAAAAAAATACTACTACATTAATTCATTTTGTGAAATAATTGAAATCATATATGAACAAGTCCCTGCACAAAGAAAATTAGAATTCATGTGCAGCACTGCACATCCCACTTCCTGCAGGATGTGAAAAAACTTACAAATTCACCTTTTAATTTGCACAGCATCAAAAGGGTCCTGCCTAAACCTTGCTTGAAAGGGCACTGGGTCCAGACAGTGCTGACAACAATAGTGTCGGCATGGGGTGCACAGTAAAAATGGTGCCCTGCCCCCCCCCGGTCTTTAGGATTCTTACTCAGAGGGGGAGCGGATTCTGGGGAAAGTTAAAATTTGTAATGCCATTACAGCCCCATGTAAAAAAAAAAATACCAAGTCCTGAGGTAGCTAAAAGATTGGACACCAGGATTAGAACTCTGATCTCCACTACTGCTGGTCAAGCTGCTCGGTGACCCAACCCTCCACACCACAGGAGCAGCTCGGCCACCATCGTGGATTCTGGTGCCTTTGTCTTTCTTTGGTACCATGGAAGGTGACCAGGGGAGCGCCTACAGCAAGTGCTGCAAATCCACCCTCACTATCCATGTGAGCACTTACCAGACTAGTGCCATATAGTGCTCACTTGAAGGGATACCACTTGAATGCACCTAATAAAGGGGCCCTGCATGAAGTAAGTTATGACTCTACTTTCTCAAAAAGTAAGGCTAGCCATTTCCAATAACTGTGCTAAGGTATACACTAGGGTTAGAAAGCTATTGAATGGATGGAAATGTTGTGTTAGGAGATTTTCAACCCTAATACCCACAGTCAGCCCCAGGAACTACCCTCATGACCCAAGGCAAATATACATGTCTGGGGCTGTACCCTATGGGTCTGCTGCTCAAGCTATAGTCTTGGAACTTGTGTGAACAAAGTTATGACTGATCTCCTGCTTCAGACAGGATCTGTAGCTTTATATAGGTATATATGTTACATGGTTAGACCTGTTCCTCACAGGAAAACCTAAGCGTTATCACATCATGAATCCCTTAATTAAATCCATATACCACCAAAATGAAATGACTGTACATCACCAACTGACAATCTTTAAAAAATATTCTTACTCCAATCTTAAATCTTAAATAAAAAAGGATTTTCAACCTGTTTGGTGTCTCCTTTGAAAGCAAATTTTATCTTTTTCAAAAGCAAATGACCTTCATAAAAATTGTTTCTCAGCAGTGTGAGGCTCTCCTGCTCCACCCACAGCAAGCAGTTATTTAAATAAGTTAATAAAGACAACTTTTCAGAGTGTGATTTCAATGTGGGTTCAAGTTGCAGAAAGCACACATTACAAGCAACTGACTTTCTTAAAAATGCCTTTTGAAACAGTTTGAGATCACTTCCTACGAAGTAGACTTTACAGATAACAGTCTTTCCTAAAAAAATGGCATTTCAAACAGTTTGGTCCAGTTCCCTAAAAGCACATTTTACAAACAACAGACTTTCATAAACATGGCTTTCTTTAAGGTTTGGGTTTACTTCTTTATAAGCACACTGTAAAAGCAACAGATTGTCCTAACCGAAATAAAAAACCTTCACCGACTGTTTGAGCTCACTGTAGAAAAAGCATAGTTTGCAAACAATATAATCCCTTAAAAAGGCATTTCAAACAGTCTGGATTCACATAACTACAAGTAACATTTAGAAGAATCATTCTAAATTAAATTAAAACTTTTAAATACAGATTTCAAAAACTTGTGTTACCACTGCTTGAGGTTTTGTGCTGTTTCCAAACAGAAAGAAAAGCAGGAGAGATTCCAGAGTACTGAAGCTGATGGAAGCCATGCTCCATTGCTTTACAATCATGTGATCTGCAAATTCATCCTGGCTCCTTCACAGTCACTCAAACACAATTATGTGTTTTCCTTGATCTTCCCTTCCAAATAGCTAAGGATAACTCTTGTATTCTTGGAAAGTTGTCACATCCCTAACAAAAAGTTCAAATAAAGTCATTTTCAACTTAACCAATTATGTTATAGAAAACAAACAGAAACATGCAATGTACTCGTGTAATAATGCCCTGTTAAGGGTTGAAGTACTCATAAATCCATCTACTATTTAAAGAGCAGCTGATTCATTTAGGAAACTTTGGAAAACAATATTTAGACACCATTTAGCTTATATTTCATGTATCTTCTATATGTTTCTCCTCACCATAACTTGTTACTCGAAAAATGTCCACAGAAACAAGATCTTTATCCCTTAAAGTTCATCTGCCTCTGTACCTTACTCCCTACTTGAAATTATAATGCTCTGTTGTGACATCGCAGTCTGTTGCCATGGGAATAACTATGATGCCACAAGCAGAGTATTATGACATCAGGTTGGAAAGAAACAATAGGAGCTGATGAACCCTGAAGGAACAACTGTCCTGTTTTCATGCATATGACATCAGTGATACATAATGGGGATATGAAATACAGAGCTGATGAGAAATATAAGCTGCTGTGTGTCCAAATATTTTGTTTCTCAAAGTTCTTCTCAAGGTGTTTGCAGCTCTTTGAAGCTCATAGATGATGAACATGTAAGCTCTCCCTTGATGGCATTACTTTCTATCCACTACACTTTTCTAGCATTTATTCTCTCTTTATATACTTTGTAAATATTTTTTTTCTGTTTAATATCATTTTTTTCTTTAATTCATTAGCTCCTTCATTATGTGAGAAATATCAATTTTAGAACCAAAGCTGGTGAAGAGGTGTTTTTTGACATTAATGGTGACCCACCAGTTGAGTATGACATCTTAAACCAGCAAATATCAGGGGCTGGTACCATCAAATGTGTGAAAGTTGGCAGCTTTGACTCTCGAGCCCCAACAGGGAAGGAGATCACCATTAATGAGACAGCCATCAGCTGGAATAAAGCTTTTAATGAGGTTAGTACTTCATGTGTTTCAAAGTTGATGATTTGCATCCCATACAATCAAGCTACTAGAGCTATCTTTTCTTTATTTTGTCTCACATTATTCCATGTGATGATGTTCACTTGGCTAGTCTTAGGAATCCTATAGAATAATGGCATATTATACATTTGCTCTTGTTTTAATTAGTAAAACATGACATACGGATGCTAAATATTAAAAAGACATGAATCCAAGATATATTATTAAAGTAGGTGACTCAGTAGTAAATAAGATTTCCTTGTGAATGCATTTCCTTCTGCTAAATCATACCTGATTTAAACCAGAGGTTACACAATTCCTGTGATACACTAGGACAATTTAAGCTAATAGAAGTTTTGTATTGGCTACAGCATACATTTATTTATTTAAGTCTTTGATTACTGAGTAAGCACACTGATCTGAGAGATCGTTTTCAGACATAACCCGAGCCAAAATATGGCACTACCGAGTTAGATACAGATCATCGGGAATACAGCAACACAATAAATACAGTACCGTTTACAGTATGTTGGAGGAAATCAAAAAGAAAAAAAACACATGACAGTTTATAGTTTAGTTCACAGCTAAATGAGGCAAAACAAGTTAAAAGAGCAGAGTTAGCAGTTAAGATGGATGGGAAAGGTACCATGTTGTTGGAGATTATCCTGGCGAGCACAGGCATTTAGCCTCATTCAATAACCAGGCTTTGAGTCAGTGTTTGAAAGAGCTGTGGGTATCAGCAGACCAGAGTGAAGCCGGGATCCTGTTCCAGACAGAGGGAGCAGCCACAGACAGTGCTCTGCCAACCATTCCAGTGGAGACCTTAGGGATTTTCATAGGTGGGACCAAGGACCCACATAAGCATCTGGGAGAAGTTTTGGCCTTCAAATAGGTGGTGTAAGGTGATGTATTGCCATTTCTAAGAGTGTTGTCAAGGATACTACCTAGTGCATAGTCATAATGACTAGAGAGTGGGAGCCACCCCGCACCTGGTAGAGGTCACAGTGGTGAGTGGAGTAGGGTGCCAGGAGTGCAAAATGAATTATGCTTTTGTATACCAAGTTTAGATGTGAGTGCAGGGCAGAAGACAAATGGGAATATATAGGGGAGCAGTAGTCAATGATAGAGAGCAAGTTGCCGTGGGCAATATCTAAGTCGGACTCGCTGGTCAGGAATTCTTTTAACCTATATGCAGCCCAGAAGTTTTGGTTAACCCGATGTATAATGGAGTTGATGTGATCTGTATATGAGAGGAAGGGGTCAAGAATTATGACCAAGTATTTAAAATTGGTAACATTCTGCAGCATGGGGCCTTTGGGTGAAAGTACCGAGAGGGAGGTGCCAGCCTTAGCGGTGCTGGCCAGGTATGGGTTGGAACATAGAAGCATTGCCTTAGTTTTTTTTTTCATTGACCAGTAGCCTATGTGAGTGGAACCAGTTATAGGCCAGGCTATAGCTGATAGAGTAGATGTGTTTGTCAGGGACTTATCACTGTAGAAGAGGACACGATCGTCCTCATATAGGAGGGCATCACAAGAGAGGCAGTCAGAAGGGAGGGATTTTATAAAGATAGAGAACAATACGGGGCCAAGAATAGAGCCCTGAGGGACACCTGTAGAGACAGGAAGGTCAGGGGAGATGGCAGTACCAATACACACTGACTGGGATCTGCCAGAAAGATAACTCTTGAACCATTGCAAGGTCTGCATGGAACAGCCAAGTTGGAGGAGAGTAGAATGCAGTAGGGGGTGGCTGACCAGGTCAAAGGCCTTTGTCAGGTCCACAAATACAGCACCCATGGCTTTCCCTTGGTCCATGTTCCGGTGGATATGATTGGTAAACTGGGTCACGGCAGATGTTGTGCTGTGGAACTTGTGGAACCTATGTTGCTGGCTGCATAGCAGGTTATATTTCCCAATGTAGTCAGATAGCTAGCAGTGGACAGTCTTTTCCAGAAGTTTGCTCAGATGAAGGAGCAGAGAGATTGGCCTATAATTATCCAAGGATAGGGGGTCACCTGCTTTGAAAACAGGCACCACCTTGACATGCTTCCAGGATTCTGGCATGGTAGAGGTGGTTAGAGTCAGATTAAAAATAATGGTGATGGGCTTGGAGATGGTAGGGAAAATCAGATTAAGCATAGCAGAGACCATCGCCACCAGGGCTACCTCGGTTGGGGAGACTCTTAAGAAGTTTGGTGGTGTACTTGATGGTGATGGCCCAAAAGTAGAAAGGAGGGTGGGAGGGGTGTGTGCCAGCAGGAAAGGAGGAGGACTGGCCACTAGGGCCAGGTATAGGACAGGGGGGTAGCTGGGTAGGTAGTTTACGTAGGTGGGCAGAGAAAGCAGTAAACTTTTTGTTGAAAGCTTGGGTGACCTATAAAGGATCAGTCAGAGTGCCAGAGAGGGAGTTACCTAGAAACATAGAAGCTGATGGCAGATAAGAACTGCAAGGCCCATCCAGTCTGCTCATTTTGTCTACCTTATAAATGCGCCATAGGCCTTTTCTCTGTCAATGACCTATTTATTCAAACTCATCGGTATTGTTCTCTTATGCCTATCCAATGCCTGTTTGATGCCCTGCACTATATTCATATCCACCACTTCCTGAGGTAGGCCATTCCATGTATCCACCACCCTTTCTATGGAAAAGAACTTCCTCAAATTACCCCTTAATTGGCCTCCCTCTAATCTCATGCTGTGACCTCTTGTCCTGCTATTTTTCTTATATTGAAACATGTTAGACTCTTTCACCTTGTTAATGCCTGTAAGATAGTTGAATGTTTCAGTCATATCACCTCTCTCCCTCCTTTTCTCTAGGGTATACATACTGAGCTCCATTAATCTGTCCTCATATGTTTTCTGATGCAGTCCCTGCACCATTTTTGTTGCCCTTCTCTGGACTGCCTCCATTTTTTTAATGTCCTTGTGCAGGTGCAGCCTCCAATACTGCATACAGTACTCCAGATAGGGCCTAACCAGTGACTTGTAAAGAGGGATTATTTCCTCCCTCTTATGACTTGTGATACCCCTACTAATACACCCCAACATCCATGTAGCCTTACGTGCTTCTTTAGTGGTCTGCTTGGATGATTTCAGGTCATCTGTGATGATGATGCCCAAGTCTCTTTCTTCCTTGTGGTTGCCAACAACTCCCCTCCCAACCTACAGGTAGCTTCAGGGTTTCTCTTCCCTATGTGCATAATCTTGCACTTTTTTATGTTAAACCCCAGTTGCCACTTTCAGATAATTTTGCCAGTTTTTCCAGATCTCTTATCATTCTGCCCACACCATCTTGATCATCTACTCTGTTACAGAACTCGGTGTCATCTGCAAACAGGCAAACCTTACCCTCCAGTCCATCTGAAATGTCACTGATCAAGATATTGAAGAGGATTGGCCCCAGGACTGATCCCTGAGGTACCCTACTTGTAACTTGCATCTCTTCTGACTGTATACCATTTACTACCGCTCTTTGTTTTCTACCCGCCAACCAGTTTACCACCCAGTTGACCAACTTCTGACCCACCTTGAGCCTTCCCAGCTTATTAATCAATCTTCTATGTGGAACAGTATTGAAATCTTTTCTTAAGTTAAGGTAATGACATCAACTACACCCCCTTGGTCCACCACTCGGGTTACCAAGTCAAAGGACTCTATGAGATTAGTTTGACAGGACCTTCCTTTTGTAAACCCATGCTGTCTTGGATCCTGTGCTCCTATGTATTCCAGGTGTTGCACTATCCTTTCCTTAAGGAGTGCCCCCATAATCTTGCCCACTACTGAGGTAAGACTGACTGGTCTGTAGTTCCCTGCCTCCTCCCTGCTATCACTCTTGTGGAGTGGGATCACATGAGCCCTTCTCCCATCTTCTGGGACTTCTGTGCTCAGAGACTCACTAAGCAGTTCTGATAATGGCTCTGCTACTTCCACCCTTAGCTCCTTTAGTACCCTGGGATGTATGCCATCAGGTCCCATTGCTTTGTCTGCCCTGAGTTTACTGAGCTCTTGTAGGACCCTTTCTTTTGTGAAGGGACTTGTGCACACCTCCCTCCCCCCTGTGTCCAAGGTGCTGAGCTATGGGCCCTGCCCTACCTTATCCTCAGTAAATACTGAGCAGAAGTATCTATTTAGAATAGATGCTTTTCCTTGGTCCTCCTCCACACACTCCCCCTTACTCCCTTTGATCTTAGCAATAACCCCTCTGGACGTTCTCTGTTCACTAATGCATATATAGAAAGTCTTGTCCCCTTCTTTTACTGTTCATGCTAGTGTTTTCTTGGTTTGGGCCTTCGCCTGCCTTACAGCTTTCCATGTTTCCCTTAAGGAATTTTGGTATGCCTCCCTGTCTTCATTCTTTGGTACTCCATCAATTGAGCACTACTAGAATAGTGCTGCATTATATGGTGCTGGTCTGGTAAGTGCTGACACAGATGGCAACAGGGAATTTTCAGCACTTGCAGTAAGCACTCCACTGGTCGTTGTCCAGGGTGCTGAAAGAGGCTAAATGCACCAGGAGCCAGGAGGATGGCCAAGCTGTTCCCTTCGTGTAGAGGTCTGGGGCATCAAGCAGCTCAGCCAGCAGCAGTGAAGACCAGGGTTCTAATCCTGGTCTCTGACCATTTTAGCACACCTCAGGACTTCATTATTTTTTTACAAGGGGATAAAATGGCCCTGCGAATTATAACTTTTCCCAGGATCCACTCCCCCTCAGTGTGAATCCTAAATACGCGAAGTGTGGGGGGCAGAGCCCCCCGTGTCGGGGTCTGCAGGGGCATAGCCCCCCACAAAAAAGACACGGCACTGTTTTTACAGCACACACTATGCCAACACTATTCTTGTTGGCACTGTTTGGACCCAGTGCCCCGTCCTGCTGCATTCCCTTATATTTCCTGAAGACCAATCTTTTTGCACTGAGCTTTTCTGCTACTGTTTTTTAGAACCAAAGTGACTTCTTCTTCTTTTGCTCTTGCTTTTCTCCCTAACACAAATGGATGTTGCTTCAAGTATTGCATCCTTTATGCCTGTCCACATTGCCTGTACCCCCTCACCTGCATTTATTCTTGACAGGGCTAGCTTAACTCTGTTAGTCATCTTATCAAAGTCAGCTCATCTGAAGTCCGATATTTTTGCCCTGGAATGGGATGATTTAGTTCTAGTGGCCAAATTGTTCATACCATGTGATGGTCACTCACCTCCAGGTGACCTTCTACCTGGAGATATGTAATACTTTCCCTGTTAGTCAGTACTAGCTCCAGGATAGCCCTGTCTCTTGTTGGTTGTTGGACCAATTGTCTGAGGCCGTCCCCCAGCAGGGATTCCACTATGTGCCTAGTTCTGGTGGATGTTCCTGCTGGTATTGACCAGTCTGTATCTGGCATGTTGAAGCATCCCATTATCAGAGTCTCCCCTTTAGCTGTCATGTTTTGTATATCTTCTAACAGTAATATGGCTATGTCCTCCCCCTGGTCTGGAAGCCTGTAGACAACCCCAGTTCATATGGCTGTCCCATTTCCTGTTTCCAGGGTGATCCACAGTTCTTCTGGCTACTTATGTGTATTCTGAATTTCTATAGCTTTGATATTTTCATTGACACATAGGGTCACTCCCCGGCCCCCCTTTTTCACTTTAGTCTCTTCTGAACAGTACATAGCATGGTACTGAAGTCTCCCAAGTGGGGTTACTGGTGAACCATGTCTCACTAATGGCTACTATGTCCAATTTAGCCTCTGTCATTGTTGCCTCCATGTCTGGGTTCTTGTTTCCCAGACTGTGGACATTTGTGTACATGATTTTCCATTGGGCAGATTTTGGTGCGTTAGTTGTGGGGTGAGGTCTGGCTTTTCCCCTGTGCATCGTATGGGGAGCTGGACCTTTTTCCTTACCTAGTGATATAAATGAACTACAAACATGCTGAACTCCTGTTTGATCACTAGCTGAGGGAGGAAGGGTGCTCTTCCTGTTGAATGTATTGGGTGCTGTACCCCTCTCCCCATTTGGTAGTTTAGATATTCTGCAAATATATCAAACTTCTGCCCCAATGAGCTGACTCCCTCCTTAGTCAGATGCAGTACACCAAATTTAAAGAACTTTCACTTGCCAAACTGTTGCCAGTTACCTACAAATTTGTGTCCTTTTCCTGGCACCAGCCTTGAACCAGATGTTTAGCTCCCCTATCTCCCCTTAACTGACCTTATGCCAATCTCCCCCCTCTCCCAGACCAGCAGAACTTCAGAGAAGGAGATGCCAGACAAAATGGATGACAGTTTGTCTCCCACCCTGGTCAGGTGTTCCTTGGTCTCCACAACTGACTGGCTGATGAGATCGTTAGTCCCTATGTGTACCAGGATGTTGATGTTTTCTCCTGCTTCCTGCATAATTTTAGCAATGCAGTCAGTGTCTCTCCATGCTTATATACCTAGGAGACATCTGACCATTATCTCCAGCCGGAGGTAGGTATCAACTCCCTGAATCATGGAGTCTCCTATGATCAGACGTGTTTTGAATTTCTTTTTTGCCTTTTTGTTTTGGTCCCTATTATGGTGAGTTTTGTCATGCTAACTCCTTTGCTGCAGTGTTTTACTCTGCAGTGTCCTCTGCCCCTTTGTTTGATTTTTGAGATAGAGGCAGATACCTGTTTGTAGTTTTTATATCATTTGTGGAGGTGATACGCTGGTGAGCATTGAGTGATGGGGCACCCGATTTGCCTCTCCTAACCACCTGCCAACTCCCCAGACCAACTACCCTCTGCAGTCGAGGTGCTTCAGTTGGATGTTGGGGAAATGGCGGGCAGTTCTTGTAATACATTTCTTCCTAAATATATGATTTGAAGAGTGCAATCTCTGCCCACGCTGCCTGAAGCTGAGCCCTTAGATCTCTGATGGTCCAACATGTAGGACAGCATCCTAAATCCTGTATAACCGCCCTTTTGAAAAGTGTCCCACATTACCTGCAGTTAGTAATATCCTTTCCAGTTGAGTTGCCGAGTTTATAACCTTGTCCAAGTAATTAGAAGGAAAATGAAAACAAAAGTTAATTTTTTGTTAAATATTTTTTGTTTGTTTGTTTTTGTATAACTTTTTATAACAAGTTAAATTAATTGTGCCCCTTTAAGTGAAGTCACTGTGTTGATACCCCTCCAATCCTCCCCTTCCTGCTTTGTTACAGAAAATGTCATGACTGTGCTACTCTATAAAGGTAGTGTAGCATGGTGTGGTTGGGGATGGAAGTGGGTGCGTGGGCCCTTCCCCTGCTGAAATCAAAGAATCATGGATGAAAGAAACAAGAATGTAAGAACAGAAACAATCAACCAACAACAAATGTAGATGCTATCCCTCAGTCTGTATCTCGTATGTGTTCCTGTAACTAGTCCTGAAAGTTTAGCCTAATAATAGCTAAAACTGTAAAACCTGTAAGCACAAAAAGTAACAAAACCTGTAAGCACAACCTGCAGAACAATTTAACAGAAGACATACCTTGCAAAAAACACTTTGAATCAGAGAAAAATAAAGCAGTAATCTGTAAACACAAAACGTAACAGACTGTAAGCACAACCTGCACAATTTAACAGAAAATATACCTTGCAAAAAGCATTGAAAGAGAGAAAAATAAAGCAGTAATCAGTAAGCACAAACCAGTATCAACCTGCAAGCACATCCTGTAACTATTTAGCAGAAAATATACCCTGCAAAAAAAAAATTCAATCAGAGAAAAAATAAAGCAGTAAACTGTAACACCTGTAGGCACAATACATTAACAACGAGCATGTGAGGAGGAGGACCCTGTAAAGGCATCTATCCTAAATAGATACTTTTGTTCAGTATTTACTGAAGAGAAGGTAGGGCAAGGCCCACAGCTCAGCATCATGGACACAGGGGGGAGGGAGGTGAGCACTACTCCCTTCACAAAAGAAAGGGTCCTACAAGAGCTTGCTAAGCTCAGGGTGGATAAGGCAATGGGACCTGATGGCATACATCCCAGGGTACTTAAGGAGCTAAAGGAGGAACTAGCAGAGCCATTAGCAGAATTGTTTAGTGAGTCTCTGAGCACAGGAGAGGTCCCAGAAGACTGGAGAAGGGCTCACGTGATCCCGCCTCCACAAGAGTGGTAGCAAGGAGGAGGCGGGAACTACAGACCGGTCAGTCTTACCTCAGTAGTGGGCAAGATTATGGAGGCACTCCTTAAGGAAAGGATAGTGCAACACCTGGAGTCCATAGGGGCACAGGATCCAAGACAGCATGGGTTTACAAAAGGAAGGTCCTGTCAAACTAATCTCATAGATTTCTTTGACTGGGCAACCAGAGTGGTGGACCAAGGGGGAGCAGTTGATGTCGCCTACCTTGACTTCAGCAAAGCTTTTGACACTGTTCCACATAGAAGATTGATAAATAAGCTGGGTAGGCTCGGGTGGGTCAGAAGTTGGTCAACTGGGTGGCAAACTGGTTGATGGGCAGAAAACAGAGAGTGGTGGTAAATGGTATACAGTCAGAAGAGATGCAAGTCACAAGTGGGGTACCTCAGGGATCAGTCCTGGGGCCAGTCCTCTTCAACATCTTCATTAGTGACCTTGCAGATGGACTAGAGGGTAAGGCTTGTCTGTTTGCAGATGACACCAAGATCTGCAACAGAGTAGATGATCCGATGGGTGGGCAGAATGAGAAGAGATCTGGATAAACTAGCAGAATGGTCAGAAGAGTGGCAACTGGGATTTAATGCAAAGAAGTGCAAAATCATGCACATAGGGAAGAGAAACCCTGAAGCCACCTATAGGCTGGGAGGGGAGTTGCTAGCAGTCACAAAGGAAGAAAGAGACTTGGGCATCATCATCACTGATGACCTAAAATCATCCAAGCAGACCTCTAAAGCAGTAGGTAAGGCTAGGGGGGTGTTAGGGTGTATTAGTAGGGGTATCATAAGTCGTAAGAGGGAGGTAATAATCCCTCTGTACAAGACACTGGTTAGGCCCCATCTGGAGTACTGCGTGCAGTATTGGAGGCCACACCTTCACAAGGACATTAACCAAATTGAGGCAGTCCAGAGAAGGGCAACCAAAATGGTGCAGGGACTGCATCAGAAGACATATGAGGACAGATTAATGAGCTCAATATGTATACCCTTGAGCAAAGGAGGGAGAGAGGTGATATGATCGAGACATTCAAACACCTTAACGGCATAAACAAGGTGAAAGAGTCTAACATGTTTAAATATAAGAAAAATAGCAGGACAAGAGGACACAGCATGAGATTAGAGGAGGCCAATTAAGGGGGAATGTGAGGAAATTCTTTTTTCACAGAAAGGGTGGTGGATGCATGGAATGGCTTACCACAAGAAGTGGTGGCTATGAATACAGTGCAGGGCTTCAAACAGGCATGGGATAGGCATAAGGGAGCAATACAAATGACTATGAATAGATAGGCCACTGACAGAGCAAAGGCCGATGGCACATTTATAAGGTAGAAAAAGAAATGGGCAGACTGGATGGGCCTTACGGTCCTTATCTGCCGTCAACTTCTATGTTTCTATGTTTCTAACAAAAAACCTGTAGGCACAACCTTGAAAATTCCACAGAAAATATACCCTGCAAGAAACAATTTGAATCAGAGAAGATAAAGCAATAATCTGTAAGCACAAACCAGTAACAAACCTGTAGGTACACCCTGTAACAATGTAGCAGAAAGTAGATTCTGCAAAAGCAATTTGAATCAGAGAACAATACAGCAGGAATATGTAAGCAAAAAACAATAACAAAACCTGTAAGCACAAAAGAAAATAGTAACACACAGTAAATCTGCCTAGCCAAAAGAAGCCTTAATTTTTTTCCTTGCTCTGATGATGTTGTTCCTTGCTCTGTCCTTACAAGCAAACCTAGAAGAAAAGAGCTCAGGTGGAGCTAGGTGCCTTTTCCAGCAAACCTAGTCTTCCAGATGGATAGTGGAGTTACGAGTACAAGGGTTAAGCAGGGAACCTAAAGTGTCCCAGAAGTGGTGGGGGGCCCTGAGGTTATCCCTTTGCTGGTTGCTGAGGAAGCTACACTTCAGGACCTGGGCAGTTTGCTTACACCTGTTTCTCAGACATCTGTATTCATTCCAGAGAGCAGGGAAGGGGTCTTTTTCATAGTCAGACCACTTTTTGTCCATATTCTTCAGCATGACCAGAAGTTCTTTTGAGACCCATTGAGTACAACCAACCCTCAGTCTCCGGGTAGTGAGAGGGAAGTGTCGAGCTCGGTTTGAAGGAGGGCATTCATGAAGTAGCCCACTGCAGCAGTAACATCTGAAACGGAGTAAACAGCTGACCAGTTTACAACCCTTTCATCATCAAGGAGGGCGAAGGTGTCAGGAGAGTTAAAATTTCAGAAGGATATGTGTTTAACTTATTGAAATATACTATTTTACATACAACTAAGTAAGGGAATACGGTAGTTTGATTAACAAAGTCTCAATGATAAACAGCAGTGATAAAGTTCTAGAATCTGAAATACAAAAATATTTCTCTGCTTTATATTTCCCTTCTTTACATCTGGCACCATTTTAAAATACAGCCCTGGACTGTGCATGCACACGAGAAGAATGACAGCCTAATACGGGCACTCCGGTACTAAAAGTGATCCTGAAGAACTAACTTTAAAATATTTCAAATATTTGTGTTACCAGTTGTAAAATTTCATTTCACTTAATTCTGGGGAATCAGAAGATATCAAAACCAGAAGTCTTTTTAATTGTTTTCACATCTTAAAAATACATCAAAGTTTGGTGGTACTCTTCAGAGGATGGTGCCCGGCAACAACAAACTAACTTCGGCACACGCAAACTGCCCCAGCGGGACAGTATCCCAAATGTCAGATACAGCCTCCACTACAAGTAAATCTGATATTTCCTTCATAAAGGATATGCTAGCCTCTATAAAAGAAGACATTACTGATCTTAAACTTAAAGACACAACAAATAAACAGATTGAAGTCACAAAACGGATGGATGTTTTTAAAGAAAGGTTAGCCTTCATTGAAGAATATATGACTAAATTGGAGTATTTTATGGTGTGGAAGCCAGATAGTTAGGACGAATGAGTGCTAAGATTAACGATTTGGAGAACAGGTGCCACAGAAATAATTTAAGACTGGTGGGTGTACCTGAGGAGTTAGAAGACTCAGACATAATTCATTTTCTACAAGGCTTTAATCTGGCCTTACAGAACTATCAAAGGAATTGCCCCCTGAGATTGAAAGGGCTTACAGGGTGCTCTTTCCTAAGCTGAAGCCAGGTCAGAGACCAAGACCTATAACAGCAATTTTTTTATGTTTATTAAAGAACAGATCCTGAGGGTAGTGAAATAGAGGAAAGTCTTGTCATGGGCCAGAGATCATACGTTTGTCTCTCAAGACTTCTGCACTGAAATTGTTGAACAATGAAAAACCTTTGCTCCAGCTAGAACTGTCTTACAGAAATTAAATGTTCAGTATTATATAAAATATCCATCTATTTTATTGATACAAAGGGGAGGTGCATTTCACGACCTCCACACTGTGGAAGCTGCTTAGGACTATGTTTCTATCTTTCTATACAGAGAAGTTGGCCTCCCTCCTCTCAACAAACTATGATGAACAGTACTCAAGCTGATCAGCTGTCACTGATGCTGTAAGACAGCTTGAGACAGAACACTTCCTCTACAGCAAAAGAACTGAATACGCATACTCAGGAAGTGCACTGGTCAAATCACTCTGCTATCAATATCCCAACTAAGCCTAATTTGAAATTGCTACCATCTCGTCCTGAAAAATCCAAGATTATCCCTAAGTCCATGACATGGTCAACAAAGTCCTACAGAAAGACTACCCAGCTGAATAAGAACTGTTTCCACCCATTGAATAATATGGCTAAATGCTCCATTAATGTCCATAGTAAAGCACCTAATAATGACACATGTATTACTCTAGACAATGCAATGCCCAGGTCTTTACAGAAGAAGAGTTTTTTTCTGTAGAAAACTGATGCAATTTCAGGCTAAATAACTTTTAAACACTCTGTGTAATTTTGCTCTTTTTAGTCTTGTTGACACAGCAACTACTGAGAGGTTAATTAAAAGCCAAGAACAAACTTCTTGCTAGAGGTGGGAGAAAGCAGTTTTTTCCATAGTAGTGGAACTTCCTCAAAATTTCACAATTTTTATGGAAGTTTTCTAATTACCACCTGCCGTAGAAAGGAAAATATCCTAATGTTTTGGGGATGAACTTTCACCCATTTCTGCTCATCTAGAAGTGGAAAAAAAGTAATGTCTGGTGTCCAAAACTGCCCCCTCCCCCAACCCTTGCCTGAATTCCACATTTAAAATTCCTGGTGGCTAGTGGTTCCTCCTGCCATCCGATCACCCACCACATTAAAAAAAAGCTCAGCTGCCAGTGCCCAAGTAATCCCTGGTGGCCTGTGGTCCCTCCCACCACCCAGTCACCCACCCCAATGGACCCATTTTAAAAAAACACAGCTTCCTAAGTAATCCTTGATGACTTGCAGTCCCTCCTGTAACCCGATTACCCACCCGGCCAGCCCAGGGCAAGACACCTTTAGCCCTTTTAGTAACTCGAAATCCCCTGCCGACTGCCATATACAGTAAATTACTATGTAAAAAAAATTCTCACTGGTGGTTTAGTGACCCTCCCTCCATTTCCCCAATCCTTGAATTAAAATTAGTATCCCTGGTGGTCTAGTGTACCTCCCACCCCTGGAAGCAAGACCACCAGGGAGAATTTTTTTATATATGAATTAGCTGTATCTGACAGTCGTTGAAGACTCGGATACTAAAGGGCTAAGTATCATTGTTCTGGACTGGCAGTGGTAATAATGAGGGATACCATTATTTTAACATTATTAGGCAATCAGGCATCATTGCAGGGGAGGCAGAAATTCTGCAAAAGTTCGGAAATGGATTTCTGAGCTTTAGTGGAAGCGAAAGTCTGACTTTCACTTCAATTCTGCTTGTGAATATTTTTTTTTTTGCACAACCCTATTTCTTGCTGAAACAAAAGAAAATTCATACTGGGGAGAAAGGAAAACAAAGAAAAGTGTTTGCATATGTCTGTAAAAATGTCTTAACTTTTCAACCTTGATGCCATTGCAACTGTGAACACACATGCTACATTTGTATTCATGAACTCTAAGTGCTCACATAAAAAAATGGAAACTGTAGCCTTCAACTGAACATCACTTGTGTGGGCAGCAACTAGTGACAGGTTAACACAAAGCTAACGACAATATTGTTACTGGGAAAAAAAATCGCTCTGAGGAGAAAAAAAATCTTTGCATATTTATAATCTAATACCCAGCTGAACATGTCTGTTCAAATGTTAAAACTTTTAGTCTTGTTACCATTGCAACCACTGACAAGTGAACAAACATGTTACAGGGATAGCTCTGATTAAGGTATGTGCATTCAGGAACTTAAAGTGCTCACTTAAAAAAAAATCTTTGCATACAAAATGTAAATTGTAGCCATCAACTGAGCATCATTTGTGTGGACAGCTGAAAAATACTTACTTCCTGAAGCCTGTTAACTGCAGTCCTCCTCTGAACATCATTTGTGTGGATAGCTGGAAAATACTTGCTTCCTGCAGCCTGTTAACAAGAGCCTTCAAGTGAGCATCATTTGTCTGGATGTCTGGAAAATACTTGATTCCTACCTGTTAACTGCAGCTTTCAGCTGAGCAACTAAGTTTGTGTGCATTTGATAAGGAATAATGTGCTCGGGGACAGCCCAGGTTCCAGTTGTCTCAGAGGTGCAGCTGTTTAGCGCAATTGGAATGGCATTCTAAGTGGTCTGGGTTCAAGTTCCAGCTGAGGTACTTAGTTCTTTCTCACTAGTGTTTGTGTGTGTTCCATAAATATGCACACCACACTCCTGTGTGATTGTTAGGAGTAAGTATCTGTGTTGCCTTTGGGTTGTGTATTTGAGAAAGAGTAATGTGCTCAGGGACAACCCAGGTTCCAGTTATCTCAGTGGCATAGCTGATTAGCGCAATCAGAATGGTATTCTGGGCAGCTTGGGTTCAAGTCCCAGCTGAAGCACTTATTCTTTTTCACCTCTGTTTGTATGTATTCCATAAATATGCACACTGCACCCCTGTGTGATCGATAAAAGTAAATAATTGTGTTGCCATTGGGTTGTGCATTTAAGAAAGAGTAATGTGCCTGGGGACAGCCCAGGTTCCAGTTGTCTCTGAATCTCTAGCAATCCGAGTGGCCGGGAGGGATGGTAAGGGTGTAGAAGGTCTTGCAGGTAGCTGGGTCTCTGGCCATGTAGGGCTTTATAGGTTAGCAAACCAACCTTGAAAGTGATCCACCAATTTATCAGTAGCCGGTTCAGATGGCGGAGCACTGGTATGACATGGCAAGATCTAGGTAAGTCAGTCAACAACCTGGCCACCACATTCTTCACTATCTGCAATCAGCAAAGATCTACCCCCTGTAGCCATAGGTATAGGGCATTACAGTAACATAGATGAGCGGTCACAAAGGCGTGAACCAAAGTTAGCGATATTTCTCAGATGGTAAAATGAGGCTTTCACAATGGCCGACACCTGTGATTTTAGTGTCAAGCTGCTGTTAAGCACAATGCTCAGATTTCTCACCCAATCTGAGGTAAGCAGCTGGGAGTCCCCTAGCCAAAGCAAAAATGAAAAAGTCAATAGTGAACCAGATGTTGGTTCCAACTATAGACTACGGCCTACATATTTATGGATTTGCCAGTGCCACAAATTTCAAAAAGGTGGAGGTACTATATATCGACTGCAGAGGTTTGCATTAAAAGCTGACAGTCGGTCTGACCATTGTCACACCGAAACATAGAAACATAGTAACATTGAAGTTGATGGCAGATAAGGACCGCAAGGCCCATCCAGTCTGCTCATTTCTTTTCTACCTTATGAATGTGCCATCGGCCTTTGCTCTGTCAATGGCCTATCCATACTCACCTGTATTGTTCCCTTATGCCTATTCCATGCATGTTTAAAGCCCTGCACTGTATTCATATCTACCACTTCCTGAGGTAGGCCATTCCATGCATCCACCACCCTTTCTGTGAAAAAGAACTTCCTCACATTACCCCTTAATCGGCCTCCCTCTAATCTCATAATGTGTCCTCTTGTCCTGCTATTTTTCTTATATTGAAACATGTTAGACTCTTTCACCTTGTTAATGCACTTCAGGCATTTGAATGTTTCGATCATATCACCTCTCTCCCTTCTTTGCTCTAGGGTATACATATTGAGCTCCGTTAATCTGTCCTCATATGTTTTCTGATGCAGTCCCTGCACCATTTTGGTTGCCCTTCTCTGGACTGCCTCAATTTGGTTAATGTCCTTGTGAAGGTGTGGCCTCCAGTACTGCATGCAATACTCCAGATGGGGGCCTAACCAGTGTCTTGTAAAGAGGGATTATTACCTCCCTCTTCTGACTTGTGATACCCCTACTAATACACCCCAACATCCCCCTAGCCTTACGTGATTCTTTAGTGGTCTGCTTGGATGATTTCAGGTCATCTGTGATGATAATGCCCAAGTCTTTTTCTTCCCTTGTGACTGCTAGCAACTCCCCTCCCAACCTATAGGTGGCTTCAGGGTTTCTCTTCCCTATGTGCATGATCCTGCACTTCTTTGCGTTAAACCCCAGTTGCCTCTCTTTGACCATTTTGCCAGTTTATCTAGATCTTTTCTCATTCTGCCCACCCCATCTGGATCATCTACTCTGTTACAGATCTTGGTGTCATCTGCAGACAGACAAACCTTACCTTCCAGTCCATCTGCAATGTCACTGATGAAGATATTGAAGCGGAATGGCCCCAGGACTGATCCCTGAGGTACCCCACTTGTGACTTGCATCTCTTCTGACTGTATACCATTTACCACCACTCTCTGTTTTCTGCCCCTCAACCTGTTTGCCACCTAGTTGACCAACTTCTGACCCACACCGAGCCTACCCAGATTATTAATCAATCTTCTATGTGGAACAGTATTGAAAGCTTTGTTGAAGTCAAGGTAGGCGACATCAACTGCTCCCCCTTGGTCCACCACTCTGGTTACCCAGTCAAAGAAATCTATGAGATTAGTTTGACAGGACCATCCTTTTGTAAACCCATGCTGTCTTGGATCCTGTGCTCCTATGGATTCCAGGTGTTGAACTATCTTTTCCTTAAGGAGTGTCTCCATAATCTTGCCCACTACTGAGGTAAGACTGACTGGTCTGTAGTTCCCTGCCTCCTCCCTGCTACCACTGGTCACATATATGAGGGATTGAATTGGCTTACTCTTAAGGATAAACAAAATATTATATGGATAAATCATATCAGGAATGTAATAAAAACTACTAGGCCCATTTACCTACATAACAAATTGGAAAAAAAATAACCATTCACATAATTTACAAAATGATAAAGTGCTTAGAGACTATCAAATAAAAACTCCCAAAACCAAATATGGAGAAACGACCTTCTCATTTTACTCAATAAAAATCTGGAATGAACTTAAGATTCAAACAAAAAATGTAAATGCTAGTACGAAGATATTTAATAATACCCTTAAGCAGGAAGTAACAAAAAGATGTACATAGTTTGATTAAGTTAACTAAATGAATGCAACATGAGTTTTACTAGAAATGTTGTTTAATGTGACAATAGATGCAAATTAGCTATCTTATTTTTGTGTAAATATTGAAACCCACACCAAACAGAGTGTATGTTTTTATTTTATTTGGTTTTTGTTTACTGGGTATGTGAGCTAGCCATAAAATGACTATTTTCAGTCAGGACCTGGGAGGATTACAACATGAGAAAGAAAACACATCATCATTACAAGTACTGAGTGAACAGTATAGGAAAAAATACAAAAGAAAACAGGAGAGAAAAAATTACAAATTGTCAGTGAAAGTATACATGGTGAAGATAAGAGAAACATACACATATAAAACCATGGATAAGCTAACTAACATATAAGGTTACAGTAGGCAGGTGAGTACATAGTAGGTACAAAGTTTGGCTAATGCAGTTATTTACAGTAGAGATGAGGCAGGAAATGCCATCATTCTTTTGATGCATATTGAAGTGGAACCACCACAGTCCTGTAAGAGGAAGGATAAGGCATTTAACTGGACGTAGCAATAGGGAGTGATGTGGGTAGGGACAAAGAGCATACCTGGTATTTGTGATGTTTCTTTAAGGAAACTTGAATTTGTAATGTGTTTTACGTAATTTATGAACTGCATAAAATGTCTATTCTCAGGAGCACCTTGTAAATTGGACTGTGGTCCTAATGGTGTACTATGCCATCTGATCCTGTTGAAAAATAAAGATTTTTACTACTGCTACATATAAAGCTCCAAAGTCTGACCAACTTGCACCCACATGCCCTGGCGACCAGGTTCTAGCACCAATACTTCAGTCTTGTCTGGGTTTAAGTTCAACCCGTTGACCCTCATCCATTCCTGGATCTCTGGGAGGCAGTTATTGAAGACTGAGACAGTTTTTTCCTACCTGGGTGTGAAGGACATATAGAGCTGAGTATCATCTGCTTAGCAGTGAAAACTCAGCTTATACTGACTAATAATATGTCATAACAGCAGCATATATACTGCAAACAACATGGGGAATAAGACCGAGCCCTGCGGGACCCCACAGGACAGGGGCAGAGGAGTCAAGGAAAAAATTCCCAACACTACTCTCTGCATCCTGCCCATGAGAAAAGATTTAAACCAGCTGAGGACTGTACCAGCCAGTCCACAGCATACCCACAGGAGCTCCATTAACACCCCCTGGTCTACAATGTTGAATGCTGCTGAGAGATCGAGGAGAACTAAAATGGTACAACTCCTTGATCCCTCACCATCAGGAGATCATTTAACACATGGACAAGGACAGTCTCGGTACTGTGCCTCTTCCTGAACCCAGACTGGAGAGGGTCATAGATGCCATGAGTTGTTGAGTGATCATCCAGTTGATCAGTAACCACCTTCTCAATAACCTTGCCCACAAAGGGCAGGTTAGAGACAGGCCTGTAGTTTGCCAGGCAGTCTGGGTCTAGCAAAGATTTTTGTAGGAGTGGTTTAATAACCAACTCCTTCAGGGGCTCCAGAAAAACCTCCATCACTAGAGAACAATGGACTATTCTGGCAAGGGCCATGCTGATACCTTCAACACACCCCAACAAGAGGCATGTTGGCTCCAAGTCTAAACTACAATAGGCTGGCTGCAACTCCTGGATGATCAGCACAACATCCATGACAGCCAACTGGCTAAAGTAGGACCAGACAGACTGAGTACTTGTGACCTGAAGCCCATTATTGCAACAGCGTTTGAGGGCACTGACTGAATCTTTGATTTGATAGTGACAATCTTATCAACAAAAAACTGAGCAAACTCATCACATCTTGCTTGTGAAAAGGCTTCCCCTGGTTGAAGACAGGTTGGATTGCACAACCTATCGACAGTATGGAAGAGCTGAGCTGCTCTGTTAGTTGCCGTAGCAATCTCCTTTGACAAGAACTCTTCTTTCTTATAGGAGATTGCTGATTGATAGTCTCTATAATGTACCATAAATCTAAGTTTATCCTCTGCCAGGCCTGATTTCCTCCAGTGCTGTTACAGCCTTTGACACCTCCTTCTCATCTCCCTCAGAGTCTTGTCAAACAATGGAGACTTCTGACAAGATATGAGGAGGTGAATATGAACAGGTGCTGTGGAGTCAAGAGTGCCAGTGATAGCCCTATTATAGGCCAGCACCAGCTCCCCCTGCTCCTCGCATACAGTCATCATGCCTGACAGGTCCCTCACCTCCATTAGGCCATGTGGGGTCAGTCCCCTAAAGGGTGGCACTGGACCATCTCCATAGGGGCAGGCCAATTGGGGGGTGCCTCAAACCTGAACTTGACAGTATGGTGGTCTGACCAACTAACCGGCTCCACCACCTGGTCAAAGACCTCCATCCCCAGTAAGAAGACCAGGTCCAATGAATGACCGTGACTGTGAATTGCAGAGGTAATATCCTGTGCCAGGTCCAACAAACATAAGTTGGAGGAAACCTTGACCAAATTGCGAGAGTTCATCATTGACCCAGGTGTTGAAATCACCCAGAATAATCCATCTGGGGGATTCCAACATCAGGGTGATAACGAAGTCTTCAATTTCCTTCAGGAATTCTCTCCCATCTCCAGGTGGATGGTAGATGAGGAGAATCCTGCAACCTGCACCTGCAGCTATGATACATTCAAAGTTACTCCTACTGGGATGACTGTTAGGCTCAGGTTTGTTTTAAAACAAATGGCTACTCCCCCACCCCTATGATCCTCTCTTGGGCAGTGTACCACAGAGTGCCAGGCCAGAACAGCTGATTCCAATACCGGACCAGCATTGTCATCCAGCCAGGTCTCAGTGATGCAAGCCAGATCAGTCATTGCCACAAGATCAGCAATAATTGTTGTCTTGTTTTAAACAGATCTGGTGTTGCATAACATTGCCCTAGAAGGATAGGCAGATGAGGCAGATCCAGCATCCTGCCCACAGATCGTGGATCCCTTGGATATGGGAACCAGGCAAGGTGGACCCCTCTCCTGGATCCATTTCACCTAAGGGTGCCTTCTCATCCTCACTACTCCAATCCGCCCACCCCTCTCCACTCCACCAGGCCTTGCAGGCCTACACCTTCTCCCCACTCTGGCTATCCCCAATGCTCTGCAGTGGTTGTAGACCTCTGATGCCAGAGGGGGTGATCAAAGGGATGCAGATCATGATCCATGGTGGGCGAGTAGTGCCTGACCACTGACCTTACTGGCCATCATATCCCTGCTTACTAATAACATAAACATCAATCACAACTCAAACACACCACACACACACACACACACACACACACACACACACACACACACACACACACAATCAATAATATAATACTTTATCCAACAATCCCCAATATAATTCCCCCCACCCACAACCTAACACAAAAAACGTCAAACTTTTCTCTTAAAGGGAGATACTGTGCAGCTTCTGACACTGCAGTATATAGTCAAAATTATTTAGAGCAGTCAGACTTTGAACTTTAAATGTCCTGAAACTGGATTTGAATCCAGTCCAATGTAATCTTGAGGAAGGCAGCCTTAGAAGCTCTCACCTCCTTAGGCTAAAATGTATCAATATCCAGTTCCTAAGGATTCTCACTCCATCAGGTCCCGGATTTCACATTTACATTTAGATGTGAAAACAGTTTCTGGCACTTTTCACTGCCTCAAACAGGAACTTGATGAAACTGTTTCTTTCTTGATGCAAGGCCAACCTGTCCTAGACACCAGTCACAGTCACGTACTGATCTTCATCTTGAACTTCATCAGGCAGATGCACAATGTCCCCATTCGCAGGAAATTTCAACTCCTTCAGATGCACTCCTCCAATGGAACCAGAGCTGTAACCCTCTTCTCTAGCCCAACTCAGCCCAATGGGTGAGACCAAGTCCATTGCGACCCACATTGTGGCAGAAGTCACCGAGATGACTCCCCCGAAAGAATCAAGTAGGACCAATGAGATCAGCAGCCAGCAACTCCTATGCATAGGACTTCAAGTTTCCAAGAGAGAGACACCCCCCAGAGCCCAACTTGCTACCCCAGTCCCAACTGCTGTCACAGTTGCCCTCTGTCTGCTACACAGCAGAGCACACCAGGGTCACAAGCCAGACCCAGAAAGGCAATCCCTGTAACACGTTTTGCTGGGAAATCGTAGTACTCAGGTCCCAACAACAGACCCCTGGTGTCCCAAGACTCAGGTCACAGTGCTCAGCACACCCCAGTGACAGAATCCTCTTCAATCCTCCTCAAGGTAGACAAAGCATCTGTTCCACTGATGGCAACATGGAAATCATGGGCAAATGGGGCAGGTAGCCAAAACAGAAACTTGACAGTCAGGCAGCTTGTGGCTCTAAAGTTTTTTGCTTTAACTCTAAATTCACTGGGTTATGATCCAGAAAGCTGGCGGTAACATGAATGGTGCAAAAAAACAGTTCCCTTTCTGAAAAATAAAACCTACACTACTATCACTAACTCACTTCAAAATCCCTGACTAGCACTGCCCAGCTCTAACATTAATCCTAATCTACTAAATACGCAAAATAAAACAAGTAATAAAACAAATAAAAGCAATTAAAATCTCGCTGCTCTCTCTCCCTAAATGGCCCAGCGTGGCCGCCATCTTGCACCTCCAGCAAGTCAACACACATGCTACTGGGTTCAGGTACTCCTATTCACGAAATTAAAGTTCACACTTCAAACAATTCTTCACATACAAAATGAAAACTTCAGACTTCAACTAAGCAGTGTTTATGTGGACAGCTGGAAAGTACTTGCTTTTGCACTGTATATTCTGCCTAAGGCTGCCCATTTTTGGTTTGCATGAGAAAAATCCTAATCAGCAGTATAATGGATCCTGCCTTCACATGGACTCATTGTTTGACTTTTGCTTTGTACAGCAATAAAGCACTACTCCAAACAGCTCATTTATGTAGCCAGTTTAATTTGCAGATAAATTATCAGCATTTGTTTTCATTATATGATCTGCATACATGTCTTAAGTCACTTAATTTTGTATCAATGGATTTAAATAAAACTTGTATACCTACCACTGCTGTGGCCTTTTCTGTATTTATTTATCTTTATTTCCTAGCCATATATTTTTCAGTCTGCTTGCAATTCTATCTCGCTTTTGCTTTGCTCAGGCTTGACACATTTACTGCCAGTGTGATTTCACATTATGGTTTCATGTCACCTGGTAAAGTTATACATACAGCCTCGTGAATATCCAGTGTGACTACATGAACATTCTACTTGCTTTCCCTACTTCATAGGATCTTTGATTTATCATGTATCACTGAGATTCTTTGCCTCCACGGTATACAATACAATCCTTTTTTTTTAGAAAACAATATTTTTTTCAAACATTAAAGAGACTGTCACCCTTTTAATATATAATACAACTGAATATTGCATGATAATTTGATCTCTCCCTATACTGCTGCAAAGTACAAACTGAATTCAGATATTCCCTTTATATCCATAGTGATTTGCTGTAGTTCATTCTATGACCAAGCAACATATTCCACTACATAGTGATGTCAGAAGAGTATCCTAAGGGGTACTTGACCCAATAACATCAGAACAAAACATTTAGAAATCAGGTGAGGATTCTAATAAATTGAAATAGCTTTCCCAACTGACATACGCAGTACAAGAAATGCTGGGCTATTACTTCTAATTTATGGATCAGGGAGATGAACTTACTGACAATGAACTAAGCTAAGGCACTAGGTATCTGATTCACTAATATAGTGTAGTGTTGATCCAACCCTTTTTTTCACTCTATAACTGTTTGGCTTATATTAAGTTCTTGTTGATTGTTCACTGTGGAATTTATATAATTACGTAAAACAAAAAAGAACTTGAGAATCTAGAGGCAGTTTTTATGATTTCACCCCAAAATAAATTCATATTAAGTTTCAATCATTATATCAATATCTACTTCTGTTTTGCTGTCTTTATTTTTCTCCTTTCTTAGTCCCTATTTTGTTCTATAGCCATTAGGGTTTCTTTTATATATTGAATAAGTATTCCTGTTGTTTTAGAGAGTTTATTGTTCTAAAGAAACTAAACTTTGATTACATAATAACTCTAAGTAGTAATTTTTAAACCTAAATGCTATACACAAACTGGTTTCTATTTCAATAGTTAAGGTCTTAGAGCAACACTGTATAAGCAATTTTTTTCTTTACTCAGTTTTAACCACATTAGTTATAAATTCAATCTCTTAGTTTCCATTGTATGTAAACCTTATGGACCAGATATTCAGAGCAGTTGCGTATGACACAATTGAGTTGCACCGGCACAAGTGAGATATTGGGCCAGGAAGCCATATTCAAGGCCCCTACATTTCTGCGGCACAGTGGGACCAAGTTCTGTGGCAAGACTACCATTCGCCGCAGAACTTCTGCTGTGGTGGTTTGTAATTTCTGCAGAAGTTCTGCCACACTAACAAACTACCATATCACAGTGTCAGCTTGTCATCCTGACTTCACTTTCATGGCAATGGTTATAGCAATCAGGATGGGGGAAGCACAGTAGCACTAGTTCAAAAAATAACAGACTTTTAGAAATAATTGTGTGCCTAAAAAAGCAAAACAAATATCTCAGCCTATTGCATAAACGAAATATGTAGAGGGGACCTTATGTGATAAATAAGGTATTTCTATATGCATTGTATCTATACCACTAATGAGGTCTCCACTGTGTATCACTTATATATTTATACGCAATCTGTAACAAACATGCAAAAGTGTGTGTGTGTGTGTGTGTAGTGAGAGAGAGATACTGTATGTGTGTGTGTGTGTATATGTGTATATATATATATATATTTATCTATATATATGTGTATTTTTTTTAATTTCCATGAAATTGCATCTTCATTCATACAAGTCCCATTGGATATGGAATAAACAGAATAGAGGAGTTATTGCAAAACTCATTTTCATGCCAGCCTGCTTCCCTGACACTCGTAACACCATCAGGCCATGCCATGTGTGAACCGATTGTGAGATAGAGGCTCTCAGCCCAATGTGTCCACCATGTGACAGAACACTGCACCATACCTTCCCAGGCTCAGAGCAGTGATGTGTTCTCCCAATCCTTGTGCTGCCCAGCCAGCTCCCAGAGCTAATCTCTGAACCTGAGTTGCCGGCACAGAAACATAACATGCTACACTCTGGCCCAACAGGTGGCCCTGAACACATTTCTCCATAACTTTTAGGTGACTCTATCAACCAGTGACAATATGTAATCAATAACCCTGGCAAAAATGTGTACAGCGCAATTATTTATTAAACAGGTCTGTTCTTTCAGCAGGTTTACACATTATTGTATTCTTTTCAAGATCATAACCAGGCACTAACCCAAACCACCAAACATAAGGCTGAAGCTGCTTCAGCCTTATTTTTGGTGGTTTGGGTGAGTGTCTGGTTTTGATGTTAAAAAGTTTCCGATTTTACCAAGAGCACCTCCTATTTTTTCCTTTTGTGAGCCCTTTTGTTTGATTTTCACATTATTATATTCCACTTTTCTGGGCATAATTACTTTATTTTTCTTAAAAATGACAGGTACATTCATTTTACCAGTTATTCATTTCAGATGGCATCGCTATACCTTAAAGGCACAAATACGATTGCACAAAGTGAAGTATGGACTTAACAGGTCTAAGCTATTGTCAAGGTTTTATTTAAGTTGGCCCTAGTACAATAATGTAAGACTGAAAACTGTATTAGGCTGTAGTGCAGGTTGAGCAAATATCACCATGCCTGATGTGCTGTACTACCACCTCTGGCAGTGGGAACTGTGGTAGAGAAGTAACTGTTCATTTCTGTTTCAGAATGCAGCCATTTCATTAGCTAATTTATGATGTTATAGCAATGATAACATCACATTCTGAGCATAGAGGGATTTTGGATATAAAAAGAGGGGAAGGGAACCAGGTTCTATGGATAAACAGAATTATTAATAAAAAATCACCAAGAATAGTGAATTCTGTGGCATTGCAGAAGTTCTGTGGTAGATTGCAAGTTCTGCACAAAATTCTGCGGCCGCAGAATTCTAGGGGCCTTGGCCATATTCAGCGGGAGCCACTGCACAGTGCAAAATCCATTGCACCAATGTGCAACTATAATGTATTCAGGTGCAAGTGCGGGGGGCATTCCCATGAATATCCAGCGCAGTGGCATATTCGACCATGACACCATGGCGCATGTGTGGAGCAAATCGAAGTTGCTCCAAGCAGACTTGTTCCTAGTAAAACAGGGTGCAAACACAGAGACTGCTGTTGCGCCAAGGGTGGGAGTGAGAAGGAGAGATACAGAGATACAGACAGACAGACAGAAAGGCACATGACCAGACACAGAGGGAAAGGGACAGAGAGGTGGCGTGGGAGAGGAGACGGGGCAGAGACAGAGAGAGACACACACAAACACACAGACACATAGCCTGTGTACCAGGGTGGTACACAGCCAGCAGTCAACCACCCAGTGGGACAGTGGACAGCAGGAGACATGGAGAGTGCACCCATCCTGATGGGGGTGGGAATGAGCGGTGTGAGGCAGCAGGAGGAACAGCTACATGGCCGACGAAGGGTCCAGCAGTGGCATGCCGGACACAGGTGGTACAGTGTCCACAGCACTGTTGGGAACCAGAGTGACACCAAGGTCATGGGTTGGCACTGCCTGAACAGGGCCATGCTGAGGAAGCCCTGTGAGCCATGCAGTGCGGAGCTGCAGGCACCCACCAGATGGAGCCATGCCATGGCCATGGAGACAACAGTGACCACCAGCAAGTGCCTGCTCACCACGGGCACCAGCCAAGGACTAACAGGGGACACCTTGCACATCATCCAGGTGGCCAAGGCCAACCACCCCACACAGGTCCCTACAGCTGTGCTGCCATGTGATGTGGAATGCAGCCGTCACGCCAGCACACAGATGGATCATACAGAACCGATGCAGGACAGCCACAGGGTGGCATAAAAGCCTGGCATGAGTGGGGCCTGTGCCTGTACCCTTGTGGGCATCACATGCCACCTGGCCCTGTGGGACTGGAGCATAGCAACTGGAAGGGGTGCCCAAGCATCACCTTCCAGGTGGTGTGCAATGCCATGGGGTGCAAACCAATGCCTGTGCCACACAACTGGCACAACCCTGTGCCGTGCCATGGATATGAATGTGGGGATGACCCCACAGGCCACCCAGTGGGTGTGCATGGCACTGGCAGGGTGTGATGGGCAGTGCAGTCCTGGGGATGGGGGTGGGCAGGGTGTGCATGGTGGTGTGGGCACTAGGGACAGACAAGGGGTGCAGCACAGCATAGCAAAGGGCTAACCATGGCATACGTCACACAGGTGACAGCGCAAACCCGCTGCAGCCCTGGCAGAATCACCCTGGTGCATCCCACCCTGCAGTGCTGTCTGTCTCCAGTGTGCGGCAGTGGCATCCATCACACCTATCGAGGTTGCAATACCGGTACATGACCTGTACTGTTCGGTGGCACTTCTGTGGTGCAACGCATGCAAGTGGGGTTGTGCACAATGGTAATGATATGCTAATGCACCCCACTGTACCATGCATTGGCTGATGAGCTCATTTACATGTGACATCTGAATATTGAGAACTTTCACTGTGCACAATGGTATTGCACCAGGGCAAGCGGTGGCGCAATCCCCACGCACGTGCAGTACCCGGGCCTGAAGTGCACATGTGCACTGCACTGATATGGTGTCAATCACACAAGCTGCATGAACTGAGTGATGTATCAGCACAGCACAAGCTGTGCAGGGCCAGCAACGTGCACCTTATGCATGGTGGCGTGTTCCCAGTTATGCACATGCAGGCTATAGGTGGGCATGGTTCCTTGGGCCATTACACAGGTCCCC
This sequence comes from Neoceratodus forsteri, assembly GCA_016271365.2. NCBI lineage: Eukaryota > Metazoa > Chordata > Ceratodontiformes > Ceratodontidae > Neoceratodus > Neoceratodus forsteri. Next base: position 52,554,437 of record CM028137.1, read on the forward strand.
TGCCTTGCCCCTTACTATAGGTGTCCAGTGGCCAGTGTGGACACCGCGACACCACATGCTGAGCTGGCAGATGTGGCAGACCTTGCTTGTGGTCTCGGGCATACTTGGGATGGTGGCGGCCATGCAGGGCATGCTGGTGGCGGAGAGGAGTAAGGGATGGCATGCCTGGGTGGCAGGCCAGTGCCATCATTAGGGTTTCCCTGTGTCCCCTGTTACCCCATTGGGCCTTTCCTTACAGTTCTTCACTCCCACTGAACAGTCCCTGCTCCCTGTCCTCATCATTCACTGTCCCCACCCTTCCACAACCCCTGCTGTTTCTGTACATAGTTTCTTCCATACATGTATATTGTTGGGCATACCCACCTGTGTCATGTTTGCTTTGCTGGTGGCATGGGATGCCATGCTGCAGTGACTCACTGTTTGTCCATGTTGTGTGCATGTGGGGAGCACATGCTGTGTTGCCATGGTTCCTTGGTGTGTGCCGTGGTCTGTCCCACTGTGGTGGTGTCCATCCCCTGGGTTGGTGGCTGTGCATTGGGGTGCCCATGGGGCATCAGTCAGGGCTGTGTGGTGGGTGTGCATGGTGGTGGCTCATGGCCATGGTCATTGGTCAGGTACTGTCCACACACTGTGTAAAGGTCCTCTGCCTGGCATTGTGAGACCTGTCCCATGTGGTCTGCCACATTGCCTGCCACCTAGCCAGTACAGTGCCCACTGTGTGTGCTACCTGTGTACCTGTGTGGTGTGTGTGTGCTTGGCTGCATGGTCCTGGGTGTGGCCTGCTATGGTCTCAGGGGTGGGGCATAGCCAGCAGCCTGCCAGGGGGGCTCCCTTGGTGGCCTCCATTGGCTATTGGCACCTCCTGTCACCTGCTGTCCATGCCACTGTTGTGTTCTGGGGTCCAGTGTTGGGGTGCCTATGTGTGCCCTGCTGTGCCCTGCTGGTGGGGGCCTCCTGTGGCCTGTCACTGTGCTGCCATGGCCCTGTCCCTGGGTCTGTTCTCTGTGCCTTTCCCCCCTCTGTTGCTCTGCTGCTCTGCTGCCATGGGTGTGCTGGAGCATCTCTGTTTGCACCATGGCACAACTCTGCTTGTGCCATGACACAACCCTGTTTGTGCCATGGCGCAACTCTGCCATATTCAACCGTGTTGTGCTGGCACAGTTCGCTCTACGCAACCTCTGACTATGGCTCCAGTTGCACCATGGCACATTGGATTTGTGCTGAGCTGGACTTGCACCGGGCTTTGGTACATTTTTGAATATCTGGGCCTGGAAGTTTATAAGTTAGGATTTCTACATTGAATTTAAAAACATGGAATGTCAAACAGCTGGGCTCCCCATTGAAAAGGGAAAAAGTATTAAATCAATTTAAGAAACATATCATAGATATAGGGTTCATACAAGAAACACATTTGTTACCTGAAGAAGCTGAAAAACTGCAAAAGGCAATGGGCTGCCCATGTTAAACACAACTGTTTTTACTCAAAAAGGGGTTTAGCTATATTATTTAAAAAAGGAATTCCCTTTACATAACGTCATGTAATGTATATGCCCTTAACAATGAAAAATAAACATTCTTTCATACATACCTATCAACATTGGTTTCTTTTAAAGAACATGAAATCATCTTTGGATGAGATTTTAATGAAACTATGGAAATATTATTAGACAGAACTCCTCATATGGTTAACAAGCTACTTCTTAGTGTCTGCCTATCATAACTCATTTAATAGAATCAATTATTTTTTTCATGTAATTGAATCAAAGTAACATGATATCCGGTCTCAGATATACTATTATAATATTGGATCATGCACTACTTAAAACATCTTTTTTATTTGAATTTTGTCACAAAAAAAGAGCTCAGATGGAGATTTGATTCTTCCTTTATCCAAGAACAAGAATTCAAAGAACGGCTCTCAAAAGAGATGTCTCTATTCTTTGAAATCAATGATGATAATGAAACCTCAACACAAATTACTGTATATGGGATGTCTACAAGGCATACATCAGAGGGAGTATTATAACATTTTCCTCTAAAAGAAAGAAACAAAGAAAGATTTAGAACATAAAGACCAGCAAATCGGACAGTTAGAAATAACATTTAAACATTCCCCTAAGAATATTCAAGATTTGCTCTATCAGATTACTAAACTAAAATCTGAAGTTAACAAAATTTACTCAGAAAAGCCAGAGTTTGCATTTTTTCATACAAAACAATGTTATTGTGAGTCAGGAGAGAAACCAGGGAAACTTCTGGCTTTCTAATTAAATAAAAAACAGAATCAAAACTTCATCCCTGGAATTTGTAAGCAAAATGGAACTATTTCACATAATGAATGAGAAATTAATGGATCTACCATGCCGCAGCGACGGCTAGAATGGAGACATCCCCGACAGCCACAGTGCCAACTGTCAGCATTGCAGTGTCAGGGATGCCTCCATGTATCCATTGCAGGGCTGCACCCCCGAACCCCCCCACACCTCCCAGTCTCTAGGATTCTAACTCTGAGTCGGAGTTGGTCCGGGGAGGCAAACACCCAGCGAGGCAGTCCCGGTCACTGCACAGACCATCACAGCGACCAGCGGGTTTTGCCCGATTCCTGTCGCTGTGATGGTCTTTGCGGTGTCAGAGTCACTGCGGTGACGGTATACCAAAATTAATGACAGCTTTCAAGAACATTTTACAAATCTATACAGACCCTAAGCCCCCCCCCTTTGTTCTGAATTATGGGATTTCCCTCAATCTACCAATCTCCCAGAATTAATAGATTAGGAGAAAGAGTGTTGACAAGCCTATTTCCAAGGTAAAAATTACTCAAATAATCCAGTCTGCAGCTCACCTTCCCCCCCCAACCAGACAGTTTACCTAGTGAATTTTACAAGCATAACAACCCAATGATAACAGATTATTTATGCCAGTTATTCCAAGAAATTCTAGATAAGAAAGAAATAGTAGGTTCTTTTAACAGTGCTTATGTATGCCTGATACAAAAAATAAAATAAAGACCCCTTAGAAATTCTTAATTACTGCCTGATTTCTCTGCAAAAATGTGATTATAAAATATTAACTAAGATTCTAACAAACAAGGTGACAGATATGATACAGAAACTCATATGCAACGAATAGGTGTTTTTTTTTAAGGGTCACCATGCATCTGACAGTCTACAGAGACGTTTGTCTGTTATACGGAAAGCCAAGAAACACACAACCCCCTCAGTTGTTTTGTGTTTAGACATTGGAAACCTAGACTGGTCCTGTGTACAAAGGGTTTCAGATTTCATTAATTTGGCCCTGTTTTAAAACAATGGGTCTCGGTTATCTACTCCTCCCCAAAGCATCATTAATCACAAATGGGATAATTTCCAGACACATCTATTTATATAGAGGCATGCTCTGGGGATGCCCCCTGTCCCTTTCCTTTTTTATTTTGATACTATAACTTCTTCTAAAATGCATCAATAGTGAAACTCACATTCATGGTATTAGTGCAGGGAAAATAGAAAACAAAATGTTTACTTTTGCAGATGATCTGCAACTTACTGTTACACAACCCTGTTATTCTCTCCCACCTTAATCAATCATTGAATCACTCCATCTCATTGTCTCGATATCTGTGAACTCGGTAAAATCTGAAGGAATAATACCATTGTGCTCTTAAGCTGAAAAAGAGAGAAACTATCTAATTCCTTTAACTTCCCGTGGGGGGACCAAGGCATACTTTGTCTACAGCTTTAATTCAGTTCATAAAATCATGCGATATAATCTCAATATGGTTATTGATAAACTACAAAAAGAGCTGGAAAAATGGTCAAAACATCATCTCTAGTTATGGGGAAAGATTAACACCATAAAAATTATTCCCATGCCCAAAGTTCTTTATGTTCTTATTAACCTCTCAATGTGAATTAATAATAATTGATACAAAAGGTTTGACAAATTACTCTCAAAGTTTTTATGGCAAAACAAACCCACCAGTTTTAATATTAATAAAGATCCCCATGGAAAGTAGATTTTAATTATCATTGGTAGCAAGGTTACCACTGGGCATTTATGTTAAAACAATCCGCATATTGGTTTAAAAACTCTTCTGAGACATTGGACCCCATGTGGCAGCACATAGAAGAATCATAATGTAAACCCCATCCACTGACAGACTTTCTCTTTCTCTCGCTTCCCACACATCTGAAATCTAACTTGACTCTATCCTCTACAATATGGCTGTTTAGGTATTTAGTTAAGAAATTAAAATTCAAAACTTTCTGTATGATCTAATGCCAATCAATGACAATCCCAGATTTACATACAGGCCCAGATATTCAATAGTTGAGCTATGTGCAATAGGGTTGCACCTGCGCAAGTCTGAAATTGCGCCATTCTGCGATATTCAGCAGGAGGCAGTTGCGTCCCTGAAAACATGCTAAGCAACAGTGCAATGATAATGAAGGCATGCGCAACTGAAGGGGGAGGAACCATGCATAAATGGCGTAGTGTGATATTCAAAGACTTGCGCCATGCACAATAGTGGAGCAAGCGGAAGTTGCGCCATAGCGGAAATGAGCCAAAATAAAAAGGAGCAAGAAAGAGCAGAAAATGCTGCAGGAAGCCACATGTGTCAGAGGCAGAGGCAGACAGACAGGGCAGGAGGCACAAACAGGGCAGGCCAGGAAAGGTCACTCTGAGCAGCCAGGCACAGGGAGGTGTGGGGAGCCACACAGCGCAGAAGCCAGCACAGGCAGGTGTACCTGGTGCAGGAGGTAGCAGCCAGACAGCGGGGGAATACAGCAACAGCTGCCAGGGGCTGAACACAAGCCAGGGACATGGCCAGTGCCACTTTCCACATGGAGGCCATAATGAGGGGGGTGAGAAGGCGGGCAGCAGGGGGGCATGGCCGTGGAAGGGCCCGTTGGTGGTATGCCCCCAAAAGGCATTACTGAGCCCACACCAGCTTTGAGCTGTACACTGATACTGAGATTGTGGGCTGGTACCACCTGAACAGGGCAATTCTGAGGTGGCTCTGTGAGCTGTGCAGTGATGTGATGCAGGCAACCACATGATGGAGCCATGCCCTGTCAGTAGAGACCAAGGTAACAGCCTGCATGTGCTTGCTCACCACGGGTACCTTCCAGAGACCAACTGGGGACATCACAGGCATAACCCAGTTTGCCACGTCATGCCACCTCACCCAATTCCTCAGCACACTGCCGCCACATGCTGAGGAGTACATCCATTTCCTCAGCACAGCGGCGGAGTGCACAGCAAACATACAGGAGTTCCACAGGGTAGCATGTATTCCTGGCATGCTAGGGGCAATAGACTGCACTCATGTGGCCATACACACACCACCTGGCCCCGAGGGGGCCGCGCCCATCAATCGCAAGGCTATGCCAGCATCAACTGCCAGGTGGTGTGCAATGCCAGGGGCACATCATCAATGTCTGTGCCACACACCCTGGGGCACATGATTCTTTCATCTGGCACCAGTCAGCACTGTGCCACAGATTCAAGTGAGGACATCCCACTGGACACCTAGTGGGTATGCAAACCACATGGACAATCATAGAGCCTGGGGGGCATGGCCAGAGGTGGCATGGGTAGTGGCCTACATGGCCTGGGGCAGGGCGATGCTGATCACCAAACTAACCTACACCCTCTACACACAGGTGACAGTGGATACCCACTTCGTCCCTGGCTGCTCACACCCTACCAGCGGCCCGTGACCCCATCGCAGCAACGCTACAATGAGGCACACACCACCACATGTAATGTCATTGAGCAGGTGTTTGGGATGCTGAAGGCACATTTCCGTTGCTTGGACACCTCCGGCGGTGCCCTACAGTACAGCCCCTCAAAGGCCTGTGGGATATTCCTGGCCTGTTGCATCCTGCACAACATGGCCAATGAATGTGGGATAGCCGTACAGGTCAAAGAGGGGGACAGCGATGGGGATGATGGGGATGCCAGTGACGATGGTGATGGGCAGCCATGAGCCAATGGGACCCCGACAGCTCGGCTGGCACAGCTGCACCGGGACACCATCACGGAGAGCACTTCAGCCAACCCAGGTAAGTCATGGGGCCATGCGCAACCACCAGTGGCCAAGGCACAACCCACAAACATGCATGGACACACACTGGGAGTGCATGCTGTCAAGGGAAGTGGCAGGGCACAGAGGCACACACACAGCCAGGGATGGGTGAGGATTAACATGCCACGCCGAAGGACACACACACACAAGCACACACACAACACAACAAATGTGCACAGAGGGCAGAAGGCACACTGACCCGGAACGCACACCCTAGCAACACACATGTCCACAGGCCACCACGCCCACTGCCTGTCCAAGTGCATGGGTCAGATGCTGAGCACCATTGCACATTGGTGTACAGCGCAATGCAGGCATCATCATGCACACACAACTGCGGACAACAGCTGGGAGGGTGTGCAGGTGGACTGTGTGTCTGCATGCAGGGCCGGGTACCCACCCGTGCACTGTCCACTGACACACACAATACACACAGGGCAGCACCAGACAGTAGCCACGCTGGGAGACAGGTCAGTCCCTGACACAGTGCCACAGCCACCATGGATGCGTGGGTGGCCCCCGCTGAGACCTGCCAGCACTGGCAGGCTGACCACTGGCCTCATGAGGTGGCACCGATGGTCCCCCAGGGGTTCCACTGTGTGAACGCGACCGTGCCCACTCAGGGGTCTGCAGCACACCGAACATGCCTGCACCAGGAGTGCTCAGGATGCTCACAGCTGAACCCAGCATCGACAGGGTGGGAGTCGCACTACGCCAGGAACGTAGGGTGGATAGTGCATTGCGTGGTGTCCGTGATGCATGGGCACCTGACTGTGTGCTCATTGTGGCCATGACAGCAATGAACGCCTGTGCATGCCTGTCAATGGCAGTGGTCACATCCTCCCGCAAATGGTCCATCCGTGCCATGATCAGTTCGGCATCTCTGCTGCGATGCTCCTCTGCTCGCTCCAGAGACACATGCAGTGCATCCATGACGTCGCAAGCCACATCTACTGCTGGACCGATGCTCGCAGTAGGATGGTGTGCTCGTCCAAGAGGTCATCAGCCTCCTCGGCATCCTGTCCCTCAGGTTGTGCAAGGCCCTGATGTTCAGCACCCCTTGAGGGTTGGTGCTGCGCAACAGGACCAGGTTGGGGCATGTCCACAGGTGGTGCACAGATGCTGCCTCTGAACCCTGTACCCCCAAGCCCAGCGGGCAACTGCTGATGCTGCCCCTCCGGCTGCCACACCCCAGGACTCAGTGGTGCCGCTGCAGTGGCCGCAACAGTCCCACTGTCCTGAACAGACACCAGTGCTGTCCCACTGGTGCTGACAGGCACAGCCTGGGACTGTGCTGACCCTGAGCCTCCGCGCGGCACCACCCACAGCCATGGGTGCGGATTGCCCTGCTGTGTGTCCATCCCCATGACGGTCATGTCATCATCACTGGTGCCGGGCTCTGCCCCGGCCACAGCCACAGCGTGCTGGCATCCGTGGATGCCAGCAAGCTGGGACACAGGCAGGGCTTCCTCCACACCTGTCACAACGACATCAGTGTGGACAGCCAGGCGGCCCCACTGTCGCAATGATACACATATACCTGGGGAGGTGGATGGTCCCACCTCTGACTCCATCCAACTGTCTGCAGTGGACAGGCCCACCACCACTGACCCATGCAGATGCTCAGGATCTGTAAGGGAAGGCAAAGTCGCGTTACTGCGTGTGACCTACCCTGCCCCCCCAGACAGACCATGACTTACCATGCAGTGATGGGCCACCACCCGTCTGGAAGCCACCACCCGGAACACCCTCAGTGGCACTTTGCTGCATGCTTCCAGCAAGCCTGTCCTCTGCTGGGGTGAGCTGTAACACCTCCAGCTGTCCCTCACCTGTTGCAGCACGTGCTGCCCTGATGGCAGCCACCTTCTCTTTTACCCTCCTCCTGTCCATGCCCATCTTCTTCTTACACTCCTGCAAAGAACGCTGGTGGCTGCCATGCAGGTTCACTGCATGTGCCACCTCCTCCCATGCAGCAGCATGGGCCTGAGGGATTCTTCGCCGTCCACTGAAGAGTGGCTCCTGATCAAGGTAGGCCTCGAAAAGGGCCTTGGTTTCAGCCTTTGTAAAATTCGGCCTCCTCCTCCTCCCACCACTGTTCTCCTCCTCTCCAACAATGTGCTTGGTCATTATGTAGCCTGTAAGAATGGCAGTTGTTACCTGTGACTGTGCAGTCCCATGCATGTCCCTGAATCTGCTGTCCACACTCCCAAAAAGCATGCAACTCACCAATAAACTGCAGTAATTAACTATGGCCACTGCAGCACATTGTCGCACCTTTAAAGCACAATCCATGCAAATGAGGCGAGGAGCAACTTTAAGTAGATGCAAATTGCAGTGCTGCACCATTGAATGGCTGATTAGATGATTTGCGTGTGGCGGCTGAATATTGCGCTGTTGCGCTTTGCACAGTTGTGTTAAACACGCTGAGCCAATGGCGCAGTCCTGTGACATGTGTGATACACCTCACTGCACATGCCCGGATTGCTGATGCAGGCATCTGCTGCACTGATGACGTGCTGTGCATGGTAGGCAATGCAGGGCATGGCCACCATTGTGCCAGTGGCACTATAGCGACGGTCACTACATGGCGCTGTGGCACTGGGCCATCATAGGCGCAATGGCCCAACCGCCCGGTAGTCTGCTATGGCACTGGCACACAGGCAGCCAATCGCGCTACATGTATTGTCATCTAATGGAGCTGTGTGTGGTCTTGCACCAGACCCCCTTGACCCTGTGCCCGACCTTTGCCCCCTTGGCACCATGCGCCAGGCATAGGTGCAACTCTATCACTTTGTTCGGTAACAACACGATAGGGAATGGCAGCGCTGTACCGCGCAGCATCTGCACGTGGGGAGCCGTGCTGCAGAGCACCATATTGCTACTATAGCTGCTAGAATGGCGTGCAGATGGGCAGCACCGTGGACGGCTATTGAGCTGGCCAATCTGGTGGCCACTGTTGAGCCACACCATGGGCCTCTGTTCAGGGAGGCCCCCTGGACAGTGCCAGGACCCAGGTGTGGCAGAAGGTGGCCACAGCCCTGGAAGAGGCCACAGGATGGGGGTGTACAGCTGAGCAGTGCAAGCACCACTATGGTGACCTGCGCAGGAGGGAGCCAGAGCTACTGGCCCGACTGCGGTCACGTGCCAGGAGGGGCATGATGTCACGTCCAGGTAGGGGTTTTGTCAACACACTTTTATCATCCATATGAGTCACAGTGTTGTATGTGTCCAGCATATAGGGGAGGCACCTTATGGGGTTGGCCGTGGCGGTGTTCACAGGGTGTGGGGTGGGTGGGTGGGTCTGGCTGGGTGGGAGCACACCTTGGGGCAGGGGACTTTGCTTCGGAATGTACTATTGTTCTTCTCCCTTTTTCCCCACAGGTCTGGACGAAATCCGCAGATTGCAGGCAGAGCAGCTGGGGGGGAGGACAATGCAGCCAGGCAAGCCGAGGGCCATCAACACCCACCTGACCGGCCCAATGACGGTGAGTGCCATACATCCATGATTAGTACTGCATGCTGTGTGACAGGGTGGGCAGCAGGGCATGGTCACCATTCATCGACATCACTGCCATGCATTCCACTTGTTACAATCAACACTGTCCAGTGGCAATGCATGTCTGGGTGTGCATCACTGGTGGTCCATGCATGCACCAGGTGCATGGCTGTGCCACTGCCTTTGCACCACATAGCCATGTTACTAAATGGCTACGATGGTGCTGTGTGTGACATGGCCGGTGGGTGTGTGCAATGTTCCTTATGTCTGTATGCACCTGGGTGGGCAGGTCCTGTGGACGTGATCACTGCGGGTGGTCACACACCATCACAGTGGTATGTCCCATGGCCGTATGCCATGCACAGTGGGCAGGCTGTATGGGATTGTGCATTCACACCTATTGACTGTGCTCTCTTGTTCTAGGTACACGCCATCTCTGGGAAATCTGGGACACCTTATGGGAGCTCCTTCATCTGGCCCACAAGTCCCTAGACATATTGAGGAGGCTCAACACAACAGGGGTGCTGTGGAGGCACAGAGGCAGGTGATCCCAGAGCCAGGAATGGCAGTCAAGATGACAGTCCTTTGGTCCCTGTGTTCCCCTACCCCCCTGGATCCACCCTCACACCCCTCCTATCCCATCCCATTTGTCCACCTCTTCCCCCTGCCCACCCCCACCTTGTTTGTGTCCCCCACCCCAAGCTTGTATATAGTTTTGTTGTTGTACATAGTTCACTTTTATATTTAAAATACATTTGAATTTGATATGAATACTGTGGTGGTCTCTGATTTGCAGTGGGCTATAGGTGCTCAGCTGCAGTGGTGTGCATGGCATCAGGAGTGGTGCAGTCATGGGTGTGTGTGTGTCCGTGTGGAGGTGACTATGGTGTGGGGGTAGCTATCAGTCAGTGTCTGTAATGTGTGTGTTGTTCCCTGTGCACTGGATGACTGTGTGCAGTGGTCCATGGCACATGGTCTGTGTCCATGGTGCACCCATCGGCCCGTCCATGGCCTGTGCAGCTGACACACATGCCTGTCTGTGACCTGCACGGTCCACTGGCATGTCAGTGGTGGCATTCCCTGCAGGGCGGACACTGTACCTGTCACTTTGCTGGATTGCCCATGTCACTGGTGTGGTGCATACCTGGCTCGGGTGGCACTGTGGGCAACATGGTCATTGTCCCACCTCCATGCTGTGGCTTGTGTGTGTTGCAGGGGATGTGCCCCACTGTCTGTGGCTTGTGCTCCGGGTGACTACTGGTGGTGTACGGGTCCACAGTGCCTGCTCAGGGTGGCTGGCACTCCAGTGCCATGGTGGACTGTGGGTTGTGTGTACACGGCTTACATGGGCTCACAATGGGGGCTTTGTTGCCCCACCACTGCATTCCTGTGTTGTTGTGCCCTTAGGTATGGGTGGGTGTCCATCCATACCCTGTGTGGCATCCGGTGTGGTGCATGCTTCCATGCACCACTGTGGGTGTCTGTGCTGGCTGTTGTGGCCAGTGGTGGGTCGGGATGTGTCACTGGAATACTGTGCAGGGCGCTGTACCACTGGTGGTGGCATCAAGGACACACCCGTCCCATGTGGGGTACCTCTTGTGCCAATGCATGGTCGGTCTCTCAGCAGTACCTCGGGGGGACTGTGCATGGTGGCACTGTGTCTGCCGTTGTTGCATTGCCATGTGCTGCAACCCGCTAATGGGTGTTCGTGGTGGGGCTGGCTTGCATGGTTCTGTGGTGCACAGGGTTGCATTGACACAGTGGGGGTGGTGGCATCCATGGAGTTTCCTGCAGTGGTGGTCACTGCTCATGGGGGGTGTCTGGGGGTCATGATGCAGGGTGTGCTGTGCACTGGGAGGATGGTGTGGCACAGGGTGGTCTGCCCTCCTTGTGTGCCAGTCACAGCTTGCTGGTAGGTGTGATGGGGCACCATGGCCCAACTGTGAGTTGATTGCTTGTCTCCATGGGCCAGTGGTTATTCCAGCCCTCCCCCAGTTGTGCTGTGCTTGGGGTGTGGGGGGATGATGTCTGTTCTGCTGTGTGTTCCTGTGCCCACCTGTGGCATGGGTGGTGGGCCCCTACCTCCCTGATTGTGCAGTTACATTGCTCTGCAGCTGGGGGGGCTCCCTGGTTGCGCCTCTGGACTGCTCAGCTGAACATCCCTTGTTGCGCTATGGCGCATCAGATCTGCTCAGCTTCCCTTCCCTAGTTGCGCTATGGCGCAGGTGGTGTGATATTCAGTCGTTGGCTGTAGGCGCAATTTGGCCTGCTCCGTTTTTGAATATCGCATCTCTTGCGCATGGGTGCAATAGATTTGTGCTTGCTCCTGCTATTGTGCACTTTTTGGGCGCAGTTTGAATATCTGGGTCCATATTCCTAGTCTTCCTTTCAGGATGTTTTTACAACTATGTCATGAAATTAAAAATAATATTAATCAATCATCCTATATCTTTTCAGTCAACTCTAGATGGACACAGTTACTAAAGATGGCCTACCTTAGAAAAAGAATAGGTTTATTATATACAATCTTGTTAAACAATGACTTATCAATTACTCTATCAGCCAAAAATGCATCGGAAACAGATCTTAACATCCAAATTCCAATAACTACCTAGGAAAAAATATGGAAAAATGCTTACCACTGTAGTAGGGAAGTCAATAAAAGATTGTCAATTTAAAGTACTGCATAGATATTATTATTCCCCAGAAAGACTAAACAAAATAAACAATACATCCCTACATGTTTGTTGGAAATTTGGAGCTCTCCAAGCTACATTAGGACACCTTTTTGGGATGTGCCCCCAAATATATGCGAAATGGGACAAAATTCGCAACATGTGCCAAAACATTTAAAAAAAAAAAGATATGCCACTCCCCCCCTTATTTTCATTCTAGGGATGCATCCTTATTACAACACTTAGAACAACCCCATCAAACACGGATTTTATCTCTAGCCCTGGCACATGAAAATTACGGGCCCCATATTCAGAGCTGACCAGCTGTGAAATGCAAGCCACTGCACCATGCAATGAATAATGCAGGCAGAGGTAAGGAGGATATTTAGACACAGAACAGGCAAAAGCACCTGCGCAATTCAGACTGAATATTGCAACAATGTCAAATGGCGCAGTGGCACATATGTCCCACTGACACATTGGGCTACCTGTGCAGGTGGACACAGAACAACACACAGTGCAGTGCCCCATAGGAAGACATGGTGCATGGTATATGGGAGGAAGATGGGACAGGGACTAGGGGAACAGGTGGGATGTGGTCATGGCATGGCTGGGGGAGGTGAGCCTTCTGCCATTGCATGGAGGCCAGATGGCCCTTGACAGCCTCCAGGGAAGCCCCCACAGCCAGGTCTGACTCTACAAAGAGAGCACACATTGGGCCAGGGGATAGATGCACAAACAGTAGCAGTTGCACAATGCATGTATATATAATAAAACGTGGTTGAGGAACATCTTGTCAGCTCAAGCCAAAGATGTTGTCCAGTGGCCCAACACAATTGCCAAAATATTGAGATGCAAGGAGTTTAATGGGCCATTACTGTGTACCATACATACATGCCAAGGTCTGTGAAAATCAATGTATAATGCCCACATTCAACACACTGTGCCAAATGACAGAGGAGCACAACAGTAGGTAGTACCCATGGATACCTGCAGATGGCTGAGTACATTGGATGCTGCAGCATGGAAGCCAACATGGGGCATGGCCAACAGTGCCACCAAGACACAACCAATAGGACTGGGAAGCATTTTGGACACACATGGTGGGTACCACAGTGGTGTTTCATGGCTAGAGACAGTCCAGGATGCCCTGACAGGGGTATGTTGGAGCATGTGCCACAAGCAGCAGCATTGAAACCGTGTCCATGCTCAGAATCAACACAGGAAACAGGCAGAATGTACATCCCACTGACACATTGGGCTACCTATGCAGGTGGACACAGAGCAGCACACAGTGGAGTGCCCCCAAATAGAGACATGGTGCATGGGGAGATGTGAAAGGCCTATCTCAGCATGGCAGAACTGTAGATGGGGGGCACAGGGAACAGCCACCAGTGACAGGGTGATAGGAAAGAACTCACACTGCACACAGGTGAAGTTTTTTATTAAAATATATTTAATGACAAACAACATCGAACTGTACAAGAATGTATGCATATTAAAAAGGGAACAGACAGCAAAAAAAAGGGGATTGGGGTGGGGAAACAAGGGAAAACAACAAACACAATCTGTGAGAGGTCTGAACTATTTACAGCGATGGGATGAGCCAAGGGGGTGGGAATGTTGGAAGAAGAAAGGACAGGGACTAGGAAAACATGTGGGGTGTGGTCATGGTATGGCTGGAGGGGGGAGATGGGGCCTGCTGCTGCCACATGGAGGTCAGATGACACTTGACAGCCTCCAGGGATGCAGCCACATGCTGATGGATGGCCAAGATCTCCCTCATGGTCCAGAGGATGGTGCCCTGCTGAACCACTTTCCTTCTAAGCAGCTGGGACCTGAAGGCATGAAACAGTCTTCTCCTCTCTGAGGTACCATTCTGGTCCCAGTCTAAGTGGAGAAAAAGACAATTCAGTACCGCAACATTGCTGATGGGGCGATGTGCTTGTAAAGGAACTCCCCCACTCCCCAAGGATAAACAAGATGGGTGAGATGTGTGGTAGTGACTGAGTGATCCACAGTCCACAGCCGGTGTTGCAGAGCCACATGCCACAGAGGCCACATATGTGTGGATAACATGCACACCAGGAGGCACTGAACATGTGTCCCAGCCATGATGACATGCTAAACAACAGTCAGAAAGTGCAGTCCGCAATGTACCATGCAATGTACTGTATGGGCATGTCAGGAGGTCTAAACCTCACTTTCAGGTTCTTGGCAATATTGGGAATGCAAGTAATCATAGACATGTTGCATTAGAGTAATAAACTTGTTTACTACTACCAAAAAGGATAAAATCACAGTTGCCCTAAGCAGTACTTACCAATACGAACTGGGTGCCAGTGCTAAGTGTTCCCTATACCTCGAGGTTTCTTTGTGTCTCTTGGGATCTCCGAGGTACAAGACTTAGTGTCTCACATTATATACCTAGGATAATTATTATGGTTACTGTAAGATAGAAACATTTCTAGTTACAGAGATGAGCCCTATTGGCTAAATTAGAGGAGGGTCCAAGATAACATTATACAATTTTGTAGTAGTCATCAGTTTGTGAAACAAAAGAGGTCTTATACAGAGTCTTACATAACTCAGTGTAGTAGTACAAATCACTGAAAGGTGGCAATGCTGACTTATATATCATAATTATTCCGAGGACACAGGTGTTCTAACATCTTATAAATAATAAAAACACAGAAAATACATAGAAGAATATATCTGTATTAGCAAGCAAAGTGTATTACAATAACATGCGTACATATCCTGACATCTTCTCTTATACGGTAGATGTCCTTAGCCCTATATGTTAGTATAACATATGCATAAGCACTAGCTGTCTATGGTGTACCTCTGAGGGTACCAATAAGGGTGCAGGAACCTCGTGTAACATTCCCCCCCTTGTTGCCTCCAAGGGCAACACAGGCAGATCTAGGGAAAGGTCAGAGAGCAGTGGTCATTTACAAACCCGACGTGCAAGCTTTGTAAAGGAACTCAAGCTGCTCACGGTGTTGGCGCAGTGTGCGCCATAGGCAGCATAGCATAATAATCAAGAAAAATATCAAAAATGCTTGTATAATAACAAAACCTTTAAAAGTAATTTCTAACCAGGTATTAGTCAATGCATCATTCATATCACCATCATTAATCAATGAAAGGATAGCTTCATTGGTCTTGGTCATATTATTGCTGATGTGGATGAGGTGTGTATCTTTCCTGTCTAAAAGTGATTTTAATGTAAGTGTAAGTGGATCTATGTGTACATTAAAATATGGTAAATATTCTGAAAGTGTGAGCAGATAATCGGGATTACTATCAATGATGTCTGCATTGATAAGGGGGATGGGGGTTATAACTGTATGTCTAGTAACAGTTTTCTGGTGTGGGACAAAACAGAAATTGGGGGAATCAATAACACATGTTTCAGATCCATAAGTATAGCTTTTGAAATTAGTTACCTCACAATACTCCCCATCAGAATTATACTGAGAGTGAACTGTAGGGAGTCTCCACCTTTGCAACTGTACTGGGCAGGTATAGGTCATCTTCGAAATCCATATTGACAGGTGATGAACCTCCTCATGATAGGATTGATAGAGTTTATCCAGAGTCAAAGTTGAATCTGTGCCATTTGTGGTGATGTCATCGTCCATGGTAAAAGTCCAATCAATGCTATCTGGAGAATAACCACAGACAGGTTGAATAACATCAAATACATCACAGTGACACAAGAAAATGTATTGCTTCTTCACACAGCAATCCGTGTGCGGAGCCACCCAGGCATCCAGGAAAGAATGGAAAACCAGTAGAGGCAGTAGATCCAGGAGTTCTCTGTAGATGTCTTTGTCAAAGTGCCCAATGGAATGTGCCAGTGCCAGCTTGTCGAACAAAGCTGTAGTGGGATCAAAGAGTGGTAAAGAGACAGTAAAAGAAACAAACATAGTATCTTATGGAACATTTCTTAGCAGTGAAACAAGGACCAGTATTAGGGTGTCTGGTCACAAAACCCAAGTTTCTAGCTGTAGAAAGAAGAATGGTTAGAGACTATTGCATACACATAGCAATACAGCTAGGGGTATTACATCATGGACAATACCATATGGAAATGCGTCTATCATGTATGATATCAGGGATTCTTCCAGATTCTAGATCACGGATGAGATTGTTGATGGTAGTGATAATGTATGAGCCACAGGCAGAGCAGAGGACTTCTCTAGCAATGTATTGTTTATCTGCTTCTCTGTTGTTCTGTGCAATGAGTGCATTAATCTTGTCTTTAGAGTCTGTAAATGCCTTAGCAATGTTGTGCATATTGTATACAGTGTATCTTTCTTCCTGACTAAGGCCATCCACACCATGCAATAATGGGGGTAGTATATTATTGACCAAACCAGTCTGAAATTTGGCAGAATGAGATTTGATAGCAGCAATGTCTGCCTTATTCCAAATAGACATAGCCGTATCAAAAAAGCCTGTGACAGTACCTGTTGCACCTGTGACATCACAACTGTCAACTTCACATGTATTACATTTATGACTTTGATCATCAGGACTAGGTTTTCTCCTGAAGTTGCCTCTATGTCCAGTAGTATGGACCCCGGCAATAGGGTCTTGAGTACGAATCTGAAATGCAGCTAAACTATCAAGCAATAATGTACTATGAAATGCTGATGTATTAGTATTGTGACACATACCAAATTCTTTCATATTCCAGTAAGTAAGATTAAACAAAACAGGTATATGCATAAATTGTAAATTGTTAATTAATGAACCAGGGAGGGCAGTGGCTGTTAGACCACTGCGAGGACCAGGGGTATGCTTTGGACATTCCAAAAGCTGTTTATCAGTGGGTGGTAACACAGAGAGATACATGGCAGCAGAAGCCACGTGGTGTATAGCACAAAAGTTTTGAGCAGAATCCTTAGACAAAGAATTACAATACGAAGGATCAATTAAGGCAGTAATATTGTACAAACCAGAATGTCTGGGGAGCAGTTTGCAGCAAGGACAGAGAACCACTTGGGGATTATTTAGCATTGGGCCAACCCTGGAAAGTTCCTTTGGAGAGTTTGGCCACAGGGAGAATTTGTTCTTGCGATGTGGTTTGCCACTCAATTTGAAGGGTAGATTTATCAGGAGTGACAACCAAGACAGTGAGGTAAGCATTGGAACCTTCCTGGACAGTAATCAGACTGTCAGGTATATTGATGGATACTCCCTCTGAAGGACATGCTGGATGAGCAAGGTGTGGTAGGAGGTTCGGTACCGTGCCTTGGATGCAAGGGATAACTCCTGCGATAAGGAGATAATGGGAAAAGATAGCCATCCTGTCAGTGTATCTGAAAAGCAAAATCAAACATTAGTAAGTCAGTACTATTCCACCCAATGGGGTGAGGAAAAGTAATTAAACTCCTTGATATAGTTTCAGTTGGTTTGCATGTAACCATTTGTCAGTCAGTTTATTGTTGTGCAGGAGTCTAACTTGATAGACTGCTGGACTGAGCTTGTTGACAATGGGGTATGGGCCTTCCCATTTATTGGAGAAGGAATGGGTGGGATGTGCAAATAGGAGGACCATTACCTGATCTCCAACCTGCCAATCCATTTCTTGTGTGTGCTTGTCAAACTGTATTTTGGATTGTTGCTGGGCCATACCCATGCAGTTAGCAGCATACTAGTGTGTGTGTATGAGGTCTTTTCTGAGTTTTTCCACATATTGATCTACAGACACACGGTCTGCAGTTGGAGTATGCAGGTCAAACAACAGGTGTTCAGGTAATCTCATCTGTCTTCCAGTCATCGCCTCAAAGGGTGTGAGCTGGGTAGTGGCTGAGGGTGTACCCCTAATTGCCATAAGGAGTAACAGCAGTAGGGAATCCCAGGTTTTGGGATTGTCCTCAATGAATTTGGAAAGCATTTGCTTAATCCGTCTGTTGGCTCTCTCTACTTGACCTGAGGATTGGGGTGGTAAGGTATGTGGAACTTTTGCTGAACTCCAAGGAGTTCAAGAGATTCTTTCATTAACTCATCTGTAAAACTGGTTCCTTTGTTATTAGAGTCTACCTTAAGAGGTAGGCCCCACCTGGAGAAAATTTGTTCCACCAGGATTTTGGCAGTGGTTTTAGCTATGCATGTTTTAGTGGGGAAAGCGTCAACCCACTTGGAGAAAAGGTCAGTTAACACAAGAGCATACTTATTATTTCTGCTGGTATTGGTTAAGGGACCAATAAAATCAATCTGTATGGCATGCCAAGGGCCACAGTGTCATTGTAGTAAAAGTTTGGCATTTCATTGGGTGGGGATGGGGTTGTTTTGTGCACAAACAAGGCAGTTATCTATGTACTGTTTGACATCTTTGGTGACACCAGGCCACCAGGCAGTGGTCTTAAGCCTTTGAAGGGTGTTTTCCACTCCATGGTGCCCGCCAGTGGGTGTATCATGCACTTGGTGCAAAAATTCAGACCTAAGGTGTCTGGGGACCACCCACAACTTGGTGGTTGGATCATCTAGTTGGTGCCAGATGAGCTTGTCTTCTGGTGACAAGTGTAACTTACCTTCATGCCTCCGGTAGGGGTTATGTGTGGGAAGTTTCTCTTTGGTACTCTTGTTAAGGAATCTGAACACTTCTTTGAGTTCAGTGTCAACATGTTAGGTTGCTGAGAGGTCCAGGGGAGAAAAGGGTTCAGATTTTTTCCTGAGTGCTACAATATGTATGGCCACATTGGTCTCTGGATGGTCCATCATCCATGTGTCCCCACCTTGGGCCCCTTCCTTGGCAAGGGTGTCTGCTGTATCATTGAAGGCATGACAGGAATCGTGGAGGGAGTGAGCTTTAACTTTGTGTACATAGAGTTTGTGTGCAAATTTTTGTGCCAGTGAATGTATATATATTACCAGTTCCTTGTACTTCACTGGGCTGCCATCAGAAGAGAGGAAGACGTTCTTCTGCCAGAAAGGAATGAATTCTGTAAAAGAGCAACAAACCCAATTAGAGTCTGTAAAAATGATGGTATCCTTGGTAACATGCTAGATGAACTCAAGGGCACAGGCCACTGCTGCCATCTCTGCATACTGTGATGATGCTACACTGCAATGCTTAGATATTTTAACAGTGTTTCCATAAGGGTAAATCACTAGAATGCCCATCCCTGCAATTTGTTCTCCCTGATAGTAGGATGCTGAACCATCAGTAAAGATATGACACAAAGAGGTATTGTCAAGTATTTGTGGTGTGGCAGGGAGGAAAGGACCTGGATCTGGAAGATCAGGTGACTGCAGTGTACAGTCACGGGGCTCTTCTTGGAAAAGAAGTCCATGAGCCAGCATAGATGGAATTTTTGTTAGGTGCACCTGTATATCCCTATCCTGGAGAAGAAGTGACCAGTGTGTCAGCCTAGTATTAGAGACTGACCCATCCATCACTCTGTCTGAGAGTAGAAAGGTAGTTGGTGTGTGGTTGGTGTTGATAATCAATGGAGAGTACCCAATGATATACAGAAAGTGCTTGACAGCCCAGTAGGTGGCCAGAAGGTTCCTTTCACAAAGGCTGTACTTCTGTTCCACTGGGGTCAAGAGTTGTGATGCATAAGCAATAGGTCTCGGTGCCATGAACCTTCTGAGCCATTACTGCTGACATGGCAATATCAGAGGTGGCACATTCCAGATGGAATTGTAGTGATGGATTGGGGTTGACCAGAGCTGGGGCGGAGGCCAAGGCCTGCTTCAGTGACATCACAACCTGGGTATGTATAGGGCCCCAAGTCCATGGGATGTCCTTTTTCAGGAGCTCATATAGAGAGGCGGCTTTCTGAGCAAAATCACAGATAAAATCACTTGAATACTTCACCATACCTAGAAACCATTGAAGAGTTGCCATGCTGGTGGGAAAAGGCAAGTCTTGCAATCCTTGTGTCTTCCTCCAGGTAGGACTTCGACCTTGGTCAGTTATTTTTAGACACAGAAAGAGTACTTCTTTCTGACATAGCTGTGCTTTTGCTGGATTGCATTTCAGACCTGCTCTCTGAATGAGAGTCAGTAGTTCATCCCAGAGATCAAAGTCTTGTTCCTGTGTTGCAGTTGCCAGCAACAGGTCGTCCACATACTGCAAGAGACATTGGGGAGTAGAGGAACCCTCAAGGGCATCCATCATATGCAGATGGAATAGGGACGGGCTGTTATGGAATCCCTGTGGTAAGCAAGTCCACGTATAATGTCTTCCTTCAAAAGTGAAGGCAGACTTATATTGACTCTTACGGGCCAATGGTAAAGACCAAAAACCTTTGGAGATATCCAGAGCACTGAACCATTTCAGGTCAGGGGTCAAAAATTGTAGCACATCAGGTGCTGATGTCACAGTTTGGGAACAACTGGGGGTGACCTGGTTCAATTTTCTGTAGTCAATAGTAAGTCCCCTGGCACCTGTAGGTTTTTTCACGGGCCACACTGGGGAGTTAGCAGCAGAAACGTATGTTCTGATTACTCCTTGCTTGAGAAGTTACTTGATTGTTTCTCTAAGAGAAGGCAGGGCCTCAGTTGGGAAAGGACATTGCCTTTGCCTCTCATGTACTGGGCCTGGCACTTCGATGATGGTGTGCATTCTGCCACAGTCATGTTTGTTGATTACAAACGCTTCCAAATGCCATTGCAAAATGGGAAGAAGCTTTGAGAAAAGCTCATGCTCTTTGAACAAATCTATGATATCATACTCTTTGTTGTTAGTGGATATTGTTGCCACAACGTGTGAATCCTGGATCAAAATAGTGTGGTATTGACCCTGAATTTGTATTAATAGCATGTTTGCTAAATCTACCACACAGCCATGTGGTGTAAGAAAGTCAATTCCTATGATACTAGGATGATCATGCACTACCATCAGTTGGAAGGTGTGCGATGCCTTTAAGAGGCCTAACTCTACCGGCAAGGGCAGAGACCGGTATGCAGGTAATCTAGTACCATCTACACCTGACATGTTGGTCCTCCATCTGGTGGACCAAGGAGATGTGTCCAGCTGTTCATCATGTAATACAGACACAGCCGCACCTGTATCTAGTAAGACTACAAGTAGGCGGCCCCTGACCTTGGCCTCGGTGCAGGGCCTTCTGTTTGTATCCAAGACCAGCTTGTTTACAATCCAGACTGGGGCCTGTAATTGTCAATCTGTACTGCTGGGAACATGGAGAGGTTGGGCCTGCCTCCTTTGACCCACTTCACCATGCTGCACCGATGCTACATAGGGAGGAGCTTATGGGTTCAGGCCTGTGTGGGCCTGAAGGCCTGCACTTCCAGTATCACTATGGCCCATCGGGGTCTATGTCACCGTTTACATAGCCACAAGGGCCTGAGCAGGAACAGCATCCACCACAGAGTGCACTTGCCCCAGGAGCTCTCGGAATTTCTGATATTTCTCAGCTATCTCCCTATACGAAGGGCCCATTCTTTGTTGTTGTTGTTTGCCCTTGTTCTTGTGCTTTTTATTCTTATGATAGTTCCAGTTCCAACCCCGTTGCTGCTGTTGCTGTTGTGGTTGTTGCTGTTGGTGTTGGGCCTGTTGGGGGTGTTGGTTATCTGCAGGGAGGGGCTGTTGGTGTTGGGCCTGCCCTTCCACCGTGTAGTGCATCGCAGCCTCTTGAATAGGCTCTATGGCGGCTACTTTCTTGGAACCGGAGCCCAGATCACGGATGTAGAGTTGGTAAACTCTCTTGGCTTTCTGAAGGATGTCAGCAAACCTGTCCGTGTTGGGGTAAGTGGTTGGCTCTACCTTTTCTTTGTACTGCAGGAATCATGTTCCTAAGGAACAGGGTCTTATACTCAATTAGATCTATGTCTGCAGCTTCTTGTGCCAGGTACTTTCCTGCTCGGTAGGCCATCCAGAGTCTCTGGTGGTAAGTCGTTGGACTTTCCTTTGCATTCTGTTTTACAGGGTATGCAAGCATCACTCCTACTACACCTGGGCTGTGAGCAGAAATGAGCTCAGCTCCAACCTCATCAAAGGTGGCGTTGCCGTCCTGGCGGATGGCATCGGGGAGTTTGGCCCACAAACTAGGATCGATGGTTTGGCGTAGTATCTGGACCTGATATTCTGCAGTGAGGCTAACCTTCTCACATTTAGAATGCACCTTTTCTAAGTGGCAGCTGAAATTGCGGGACGGGTTCATCTGACCAATACTGTCAGCTATCTGCTGAACAGAGTAGGCCATTTGTAGGGGATTATTGGGTTGATCAGGTAGAGGTAAGTTATCTTGGGTGCATTCTAGGGCAGCCCGAGCTGCAGCCTCAGCTGAAGTATGAACAATACCATCCTGAGTGCCAACCTCTTGTAGAAGCTGCCTAATTTGGGTTTTAATGGCCTGTTTACTTCTCTCAGGAAGAGGTACATTACCTATTGTCATTTCAATCATTGTTTCTTTCTCTTGCCTGTCTTCCACATTAATAACGGCTATCGGTGGTGCCGTCAGGACGAGGCCTGGGCCTGCTCCCCCCCATCTTGGGGGCCACCATGTTGGCATCTCCCGTGATGGGCATCAGAACATCGACAACGTATGACATGGTGTGGGTGGAGTGGGGACCCGACATGTTGTGGATGGCTGGGTGGGGTTTCTGGGCCATAGTAGGGGTGTGACTGGGTGTTGTACTGAGAGATGTCATTATCTGATACCTCCACCTCATGACGTGTGTAAGGCAGGGGCTACGCCTCCCATCGCCTTAACATGTCCAGCTAGAACCTGCCACTGATGGCACAGTTTCACCATCTTTGTTTTACATTCAGCATGACTCACAGTTGCAAGATCCATTTCAACCTCATCCTGTATTTGCTTCTGCAACACTCTATACACAGCACTCAATTTGTGATTGACCCTAGTAGACACTTCTAAGTCATTACGTACCTGGTTTATCTCGTCCTGTAGCTCTTCCATCTCCTCACTCAACTGAGCATTCGCAGTTCTTAGCAAGTCATCCATATGCAATGCCTGTCCCTTATCCTGTCTCAAACTTTCACACTCCTGCTTCAACATACAAAGTTCCTGTTCTACAGCTTGAGCTGAATGATGCAAAAGTGAATCCTTTTCATTCCACAGTGCTTGAAGTTCAGACTCCAAATTCTGCTGCAGCCTAACACATTCCATTTCCTGCAAACCCATCTCTTGCTTAAGAGACAAAATATGCAGATCAAGGGTTCGAAACTTCACTTTGGAGGCTTCCAGAGCAGCATAGAGAGCCGCGACCATGAGCCCTTTAGCGTGACTCTTATTGGTTGATTGTCTCGTCTCTGTGTACTGAGTTGAAATCCCAAGTATAGGGTTTTCAGATTGACTTGCATCCCGCGTGAAGTCATCCCATCCTCCATGTGAGGAATGGAAGTTTGAGACATCGAGTCTAAGTTCTGCGCAGATATTTGATATGGTGGTCACTGTGTGGGAGGGAACGAAAAATCAAACTGTGAAAAAGGCGCCATGCTATGTATCGATCCACAGCAGGAGCACGTTATACACAGTCGGGCTACTGTAGAATTTGTAGGCTTACAATTCAAAGCTGCCATGGAGTGAGTCGAGTAGGCATCGACCACACCCAAAAAGAAAACAGCCAGACTTTGTAAGTGACCACAAACTGGTTTAAAAATGAGAGAGGTGATATGGAAATGTACACCTACTGTCCCCGTGGAAAAGGAAAAAGTTATAGCAACTAGTGAAAACTTACAAACACCAAATATCATCTGCCAATTGTCAGGAGATCTAAACCTCACTTTCAGGTTCTCGCCAATATTGGGAATGCAAGTAATCACAGACACGTTGCATTAGAGTAATAAACTTGTTTATTACTACCAAAAAGGATAAAATCACAATTGCCCTAAGCAGTTCTTACCAATACGAACCGGGAGCCAGTGCTAAGTGTTCCCTATACCTCGAGGTTTCTTTGTGTCTCTTGGGATCTCCGAGGTACAAAACTTAGTGTCTCACATTATATACCTATGATAATTATTATGGTTACTGTAAGACAGAAACATTTCTAGTTACAGAGATGAGCCCTATTGGTTAAATTAGAGGAGGCTTCATGGTCCAAGACAATATTATACAATTTTGTAGTAGTCATCAGTTTGTGAAACAAAAGAGTTCTTATACAGAGTCTTACATAACTCAGTGTAGTAGTACAAATCACCGAAAGGTGGCAATGCCGACTTATACAGTATATCATAATTATTCCAAGGACACAGGTGTCCTAACATCTTATAAGTAAGAAATACACAGAAAATACATAGAAGAATATATCTGTATTAGCAAGCAAAGTGTATTACAATAACATGCGTACATATCCTGACATCTACTCTTACACGGTAGATGTCCTTAGCCCTATATGTTAGTATAACATATGCATAAGCACTAGCTGTCTATGGTGTACCTCTGAGGGTACCAATAAGGGTGCAGGGACTTCGTGTAACAGGCACATGAGTGGGTATTGGGTGTGCAACATCATAAGCTAGTGTACACAATGCAATGGCAGGCGTAGGTACATGACAGTCGTGCACAACACAATAGGTCATATGGTTGTGACACTGCTGGGCGATAACAGGCACAGCCAACACAGGGTACAGAATCCTGCTTTGGACTGTGGCACAAGGCCATACTCCTCCACTGTAATCACTTTGTGGGGATGAGGGCAGTCACTGGGCACTGCTGTCATGTCAGGTTGCTGGGACAGGCCTGAGACACACAGCATATGTCTGTGGACACAGCACACCACTCCAGTGATGGGCACCATGCCGCACCGCAAGGAGATGTGTGGGGGCATGTATCAGATGAACAGTAGGTAGAGAGTGCCATTGATGTGCAGTACACACAGGCCACAACATGGCATGGATGTTTATGCTATGCCAACAGGATTTGAGTGAAGAGGCAATGGCAAAACATGGTACAACACCAAGGTCTGAGCATGCCCACCATCCAAAGGGTAGCATATCGACAGGTGTGTGCTGTGGCAACACACTCCCCAGCTGCAAATGTGACATGGCCATGCTGGTCCACTCTGACATGCAAGGCGCTGTTGCCAGACAGGGAATGGCCAACCATTGTGGAGGACACAGACGCTAGCCCCAGGCATCCCACCAGCAAGGAAGAGCAGTATTGGTTACAACACAGTAATAGACCATGAAATACAACCAGCACATAAACAGAGGATAAAGGCATGGCAGCAAAATGTTGTGAACAACAGTATAGAGGGTGGTTGTCTGAGGGGGAAGGAGGCAACATCCACTTGACAACAGCGACATAATGTCCACGTATGGAGGACCACAAAGAGAACAGGGGTAGGGGTACAGTGACAGAGACATGCATGTGATACCACCCCTAAGGGACATGTCTAACAGGTGGTGACAGGTTCATGGGTGTGTGGGAACACCACACAGTCACCAGCAGAACACAGCACCAGGGGCGGTCTGTGGAGCTGGGGAGGCACCTGTAACTGAAGCATGACAGTGCTGCAGAGTCAGGCTAACACACTGTCAACCTGACCAAAGGGCGAGCACAGAGGCAGAGAGGCACACATCCCTGCTACAGGGCAGCTGTCCCACTGGTGGGAAAGAGAGTCAGCTAATGACTGAGATGCCACACCTACTGGCAAATGTGCAGACGGCCCAACAGTTGCCCACATGTAGCATGCCAAAGACATACAGGGTACAACATGCTCTGCCTGGGGTACCAGCAACCACCATATGCAGAGTAGAGTAGTAGGGTGTGCATATGTCCCACCTGGACATGAGTGACACAGGTGCAATGCACATGCCATGTGCCAGATGAATGGACAATGCCGTGCACAGCCCCATAAGGCAGGATGTTCACCAGTCATCCTCCATGTCAGGCAATGCAGTGGGTAAGGCCAGGAAATCCAGGAGACATGTCCAACAAGTGTGTCTGCATGCCACCAACCCACATGTGGGGAACCCCAGGACACAGTGGAAGCAGTATGGAGCAAGGATACCACGGGTGAGCAAAATGCTAGATCTGTGAAAAAGGCATACTGGCTGGCTGTGCTGTACCCGATATCCCACAGTGTGCGGCCTCCTGCCATCTTCAGCCCCCTTAGTGGTCTGCTGGGACCCCCTCCTGGTCAGTTTCCTGGCTCCTCAGTCTGCCATGGATAAACAAAAAAATAGAAAAAGTCAGTATCATGCAGCACCAGACACATGCCCCAAGGCATACTGAGGTACACGGCAACATGGTTGATGGCAAACAGACTCCCATATGGGGATGGATGACCACTCACCACAGGAGTGACAGTGTTGCAAGATTGCACAAGCAGTGTACAGGTACGGACACAGTTCCCCCAGAAAAAAACCAAAAAACAGGCCATGGATGGTGAACTGTGGAAGGTGTTGGCAGATGTGGCAGGACATGTACATGACATCCTATCAATGGTACCTGACCTCTACATGTGCATGCAGTTTGCAGTGGCAACATCCTGCAGGACACAACCTACATTGCTAGATGACATATCAGACAGGCAAACAGGTGATGCATCTGTGTCCTGCAACACAGGTCTCCATTGCACATGACACAATAATCTGTGCAACACAGCCAGGTTAGCTTCAGTGGGTAAATGGAGCAGGCAAGGGTTGTTCCCAAGCCTGGTGCACATGTGAATAGCCATTACAGATGTGGGTGGCCAGACACAACATTTGTGCAGTCACTGCCTGGGCCCACCATCAGATGGCAGTCATTATAGTTGCTGTGATATAGCGAGGCAGGGGATGATTCCACCAATAGTGCGACATGGGCAGAACAAGGACTGCAAAGGTGAGGTGTGGTCACGTGAGCAGATGCACACCATGGTCACCATGGCATTGCCAGGCAGCTACAGGTGTGATGATATGCAGGTCCACCTGTACACCTCATGGCGGTACATGCTGGGCCAAGTGTGAGACTGTCGGCATTGCAATCATCGAATAGCCCCATACTCTATGGTGGGGCCACATGTTGGCATTGGAAACGGTGGAGGCACAGTGATATGATGGACGTCATGTACTGCATAAAACACCAGTATATGTTAGGACTGTCCACACGATGCCCACATACCCCATCACTGTGACATGTGAAATACCACACTGTGGCACTCATGTGCCGAATGGGTACCCAGTGCCACATGCTGGGTGTTGTGCAGTGATTGTTGACTAATCCATGTTAGCATGCAAGACATAAAAATATAGAAACATTAAAGCAGTCAGCAGATAAGAACCACTTAGCTCACCTAGTCTGCCCATGTTTTCCCTATCTATATTGACAGCGCCGATGCAACTCAGTTCTCAGGCTCCACCCCCCCCTTCTTACTACTACTATCCCTCTTTGCTTATCCCATGCATTTTTGAATCCTGTAGCTGTTTTAGCCCTCACCACCTCTGCTGGGATGCTGTTCCATGTGTCCACCACTCTCTCTGTGAAGAAGTACTTTCTCTCATTACCTCTGAGCCCCTCTTCTATCTTCACAGTTCGACCATTTGTCCTTGAGCATATTTTTCTTTGAAATATACTTCCGTCTTGTACCTTGTTTATACCTTTGATTTATTTTAATGTTTCTATCATATTACCCCTTTCCCTCCTTTCCTCCAGTGAGTACATATTTAATTCTTTGAGCCTTTCCCCATGGGGCTTCTGATGCAGGCCATGCACCATCTTTGTTGTCCTCCTTTGTACTGCCTCCACCCTATCGCTGTCCTTGGAGAGATGGGGCCTCCAGTATTGTATACAGTATTTGATGTGTGGTCTCACCAATGATCTATACTAGGGTGTTATTACCTCCCTCTTCCTGCTGGTGATTCCCCTACCTATACATCCCAGCATCCTGCCTGCCTTCCCAACTACCTTGTTGCACTGTTTTGCTACCTTCAGTTCATCAGAAATGATCACCCCCAGGTCTCTTTCCTGCTTTGTAACCTTTAATATCTCTCCCCATTTGATGTGTTGCCTTTCTGTGACCTATGTGCATTACTTTGCATTTTTTTGCATTATAACCCAGCTGCCAAACCCTTGACTATTCCACTAGTTTTTATAGATTGTTTCTCGTTTTTTCATCTACTTACTGGTGTGTCCACTCTCTTGCAGAGTTTTGTGTCCTTGGCAGACAGGCATACTTTCCCTTCCAGCCCTTCTGTAATGTCACTAATAGAGACATTGAAGAGGACTGGCTCTAATACTGATCCTTGTGGTACCCCACTGGTCACTTTGTCTAACCCAGAGTGGATGCCATTTACCACTACCCTCTGACTACTTTTGTCCTGCCAATTTGACAGAGTTTACTATTGTGGACCCCACTTCTAGACTCCCAAAGTCTTCTATGTGGAACGGTCTCAAAGACCTTGCCGAAATCCAGGTAGGCCATTACCACAGCTCCTCCCTGATCAGCCCCCTTGGTTACTCAATCAAGGAACTCCATCAGGTTTGTCTGGCAAGACCTCTCCTTGGGGGAACCATACTGCCTCTGATCCTGCTGATTATTGGTAACAAGGTATTCCCCGATCCTTTACTTCAATGGTGATTCCATTACCTTGCCCACCACCAACTACAGGATGATAGGCCTATAGTTTCCTACCTCCTCCCTATTTTAATTCTTGTGAAGTGGGACCATATCTGCCCTCCCCAATCCCCTGGAACCTTCCCTGTTCTTAATGAATGGTTACAAAGGGGTGTCAGAGATGCAGCCATCTTCTCCTTCAGTTCCCTCAGTACCCTGGAGTACACCTCATCTGACCCTATTGACTTGTCTACTTTTATCTTTGACAGTTCCTCAAGCACTCTTTCTTCTGTAAAACAGCATATGTCCACTTTCTTTCCTTTTTTACCCTAGTCCTTAATCCTTGGTCCATTTTCTACCCCCTCCTCCATGAATACTGAACAGAAGCATTTGTTCAGATCTGCTGTTTGGTGGTCATCTTCCACACTACTCCTTCCTTTCCCTTTCAATCTTATTATCTCTCCATTTGCCTTTCTATTTTCACTTATACATATAAAAATGTTTTATCCCCCTGTGTCAATGATTTGGTGATCCTTTCTTCTGTCTGAGCCTTTGCTCTCCTTATTGCCTTCCCTTCCTCCCTTTGTTCTCTTGGTAAGTTTCCCTATCTCTCTCTCCTTCTCTGTCTGTTTGTACACTCTAAATGCCTTTTTTTATCAAATCTTGTCTTGCTACCTTCTTTGAGAACCATAGTAGTCTCTTTTTATTCTTTTGCCCTTGCTAACCTGCCTAACACAGAGGCTTGTAGCTTGTTCGATGCCCGCTTTTATTTTTGCGCACTGTTCTTTCACTCCCCCAAGTTCTCCTGGCCCGCCCAGGGCGTCCCTGAGGCATTCTCCCATTTTCCTAAAATTGGTCTTCCTGAAGTCCAGAACCCTAACCCTTGTGTGATTCAGTTCCATCCCCGTTCTTATGTCAAACCACATTGTACAGTGGTCGCTGGTGCTGAAGTGGACCACCACTGTGACTTCAACCACACTGTCCCCATTTGTTAGCACTAAGTCCAGTAGTTCCACTTCATGTGTGGTTTCCAATACAAGTTGCCTGAAGAATGCTTCTTGCAGGTAGTCCAGGATGTACCTACTCCTGACTGTAGTTGCAGCGGGAGGCTTCCAGTCCACGTCTGGTAGACTGACATCTCCCACTAGCAGCACCTCTGCCTTGCAAGCCATCTTTAAAATTGTATTCATCATTTACTTGTCCACCTTTTCCCCCCTGCACTGGCAGTCTGTAGATCACTCCTGTTTGAATAGCAGTCCCTTTTCTTCTCTCCAGAGTGACCCACAGTATCTCCTCCCCTCCAATGCTCACCCTGCATCTCTGTGGCTTTTATGTTATCCCTTATATAAAGAGCCACTCCTCCCCCTTTTCTACTTACCCTGTTCTTCCTGAAGAGCTGCCATCCTGATATGGTCACCTCCAATCCTGGTTTGCATTCCACCAGGTTTCTTTGATAGAGATTAAGTCCAGGTCTTCTGTCACCATGGTAGCCTCTAAGTCTGCAAGCTAGTTGTTCCAACTTCTTGCATTGATGCACATGGCTCTCCAGGCTATATTGCCATCCTCTTCCCTGTTCCCCCTTTGCAATCCCTTATTTTGCCCCTTTTACTTATTATTTTTTTCCTTGTACCACCTGTGATCGCAAATTCTCTCACTGTAAGTATTACCTGAGCAACCGCTCCCATTGTCACGGGGCAAATACCACACCACTGGGTTTTGTCTTAACGTCGCTTTATTTGATCAAATCTTTCACATGCATGCAGGAGTTCTGCAAAGGAGAAAGCTCCCCGATTACTGCTCACAGTAGCTTATATACATTTTACAGTTTACTTAGGCGTGGCTATAAGTGATTTCATTCTAAGCATGCTTACAACAGCTTTTTCTTATCTCTTACAAAACCTTACTATCAGCATTTTCCCTTATATGGAGTTGTTTGCTACCTTATTTAGTTCTTTCTTATCAGACAGCAACTGCCAGTTCTAACTAGTTTTATTCAGCTACACAGCTATATTTTTCACCTAAAGTAACCCTGCTTCAGCAAGCCTGGACATGCGCATTTATTTTAGCTACTTAGTTAAATCATGTGAGACTAAGCATTATTTCATATTCTTTTAAAAATAAAATCCCTCACACTCCCCCCTTTTGATACTCTGTATCAACTGGCTATCGATTTATATTTTTGTTACGTCTGGCTCATTATAGAATGGGAATAGTTTGTTAAGTTCTATGGGGTCCTTTTGTTCTGGTTGCAACAATGGATGTAATTGAGTGATGTCACATGATGTCATAGCACTGCAGAGGTGTCGCAGGAAGAACTTAATTAGGGTTATTAGTAGCCATAGTGCTAATATGACCACTACAAGTTCTGCCATCTAATGGAGAAGAGTAGCATCCCAGCCACAAAATACGCTTGTAAGCCATGACCATGGGTCCCATATTTATGTGTAGCAAGCTTAAAAAAAAAATGCAAGGCTGAAATTTCCCAAAAAACTATGACAGCATAGCCTGGACACCTGTACATTAATACATTTCCATAATTAAAGTTTTTGATACATTTTGTAGCTACAATTTCTGAGACATCCCATAATCAAATTTCTTGGTTACGAGATGTACCTGACATTTTGCCAAGACAGGGGAGTTATTCTCACCCTTGGAGGGGAAAACAAATGGTGACAGAATAGTATATTTATCACAAATAACTTTTGTTTTGGGAGCCAGAAAGCATATGAGAGAAGTGACTAGCTTGCTACAAATGTCAAAGTAATCTTGTATCAGTAACCAAATGAAGTATCTCATTATTTCTTATTAGTTTTCTGTTAAACATATTTTTTCAACACAAGAGAATTATATGATGAGAAACTTTTAACAGCCAAGACTAAACACAGCTGTGTGCATATCTCGGCCACAGCCTCACCTTATGCTTCAGCTATTTTCTTCATTGTATAGAATCTTACAATTAACCCTTTTAAAGTCTTACACACACATATATTAAGTGACATGGTGGTATTTAGCCACTTGCAGCCTTTTGCTACTAGATATACTAATTTACATGTTGGCATCATTTAGTCATTTACTAACCATTTTAACCTTTTACTAGCCCTTTAGCAATCTACACTAGCCATTTTACACCTTTCTATTTCCTCAATCTTTTGGTTAGCCAACTACATATTGTTGATAAAAGTTTGGTCACTGATTACTAAAACCTTGGCCACTTACCACTTTTAATATTTTCCACCCTGAAGATAGGAGGCCCCTGAGGGACTCGAACATTCACAAAAATTGAACATAAATGTAAAGATATTAGTTATTAACTGAAGGTTAAAAAAACTAAACATTTCTACTTTTAGACTGTTAGACTAGGTGAATAGGTATATGATTTAAAACTGGTTGCCAGCATATAGATAGTCAAGGCATTTATAAAAGGCATTCTGTTCTAGAGTTGATACAGAGGTAGTTACAGAAGGAACACGAACGGTGAGTTTGTAAAACTTAATACAGAATTGAGGGATGTCAACACCACAACTGAAATATGTGAAAAAATGCTAACATGTGACACCACATATAACACAATATAACATAACAATTTTGTTGATGAAAAAGAGTTTATGGAATCCACTTTGAGAGTGAATAAGGTAGATGCTATCTTGTGTTGAGGTGTGGCACACCCTTGGAACTTGATTGAAGAATCTGTTGATAATGTCTCTTGACAGATAAGTCCATATAAAACATAATAGTCCATGAAATTAACAGTTCATAAGTTCATATAAATAACCACAAGTTGGTGTAGTTACAGTACAGGTGAAATGTCATTTGCAGAACGGTAGTAACCCCACAAGGCACATGGGGCAATGCAGACAGTAATTTAAAAACAAACACCAGCACAGTAGAAAAGTCAGTGTTCATGTTGCTGGCTGCTGGATGGCTGATTGGCAGACACACTGGCCAGGGCTGGATTAGATTGTGTATTGAGTTCATTGAGTTCTTTTAATGGAGCTACACACACACACTTGCATGGCATTTGTGTTGTGGTAATTGATTACACCCCGGCATAAAGATTAACAGTCCATAAAAAGGTAACAATTGACAATAAACCATTAAGAACACAGTCCATAACAGAGCAATAGGGTTGTAGAAAGTACCAGCCATGTTTGGAACAAGCAGCAGCGAAGAAAATGGATGTATTGCTTGAAGGTCAATTGAAGAAGAATCTTCTTGCTGAAGTTAGAGAATTGCCCCTACCCCAGACTTAACTTCATAGTAAGCAGAAACAACAAGCTTGATTGCAGAGTCTGAACTGACTGGACCTTCTTCAGTTAATTTAAAGTTCTACAAATAGGTGTAATTTTGCTGAAAACATTACACTTGCAGAGTAATAATAACTGGATTCATGCAATAGTCCTTATAAGGAACCAGTCAGGCACAAAGATGGTGATAACGTCAAAACTGTGGCAGTTGTTTTCTTTTTAAGGAAAAAGATGAAGGTCTTGGCAACTTAGATGAAAGTATTACTGCTGTTGAACATGGAGATCTTATGTGTGCCACACCGTGGAAACCTGCAAACTTGCAAAGTGTGTTAGACACTGAGTTAAAAACACATAAATAACAATCTTTTAAACCATTTACTTTTTGTTTTGTAAAGAGTGGTGTGACAGAGCCTAAATTCTGGCAATTGAAAAGAGAAAAATAAAAAATGGGACATCAACCGCACACCTGGGGGTGTAGGCCGAGGTTCAATTATACCATTTGACCATCTGTAAATTATGACAATGTTATGGTTACACCCTGCTTTTAAATCACTGAAGCAGTTATGACAGTGATGAACATTATTTCCCTGTCTGTTTAAAGCAGGCCTGACTGAGACCTGAGTTATAAAATCTTGTAATGTTACAATAACACGCTTTAAACATATAGTTCATAGCAATCAATTAGTGGGACAAATACATATGTTGTTGGCCTATGCCAATTTAATAACAGTGCCTATTGCACCTGTGACAAGTGAAAGGGTCTACCTTCTTTACCCTGTATAGTGAAATACTCCAAAGTACTGAGTAGGGTAAGGCTTGAAGCATAGGTTTGGAGTACAATCTAAATTTTGCATATTATATTTGTTAAAATTTAAAATGACAAAACCTGCATAGAGTCCACTTATTTTTTAGGGGTACCTGTGAGTAATAAGACAAACGGAGCATTAATTTGACATTTGGATTTGCTTTGGAACATATTAGGTGGGGTCAGCAATGCTGGCCCCCAGTATTTATAGGTTTGGTTATGAGCATTAAAAGCGTTATACATGTGGAGCACTTTTCTGAATACAATCATGATACAGTGTAGCAAGATGTATATCAAAACATTATAACATAAGCGTGAAACATAAGCATATTTGTAATAGAACAATTTCAGTATTGAGCATAATGCATAAAATACATTTTAAACAACACATATAGACTGTAAACTTAGCTTAGAGTCTAGAAATGTTAGAGTATTGTGAATTTACTGTTGGATAAAAATGCATTCATTGCTGTAAGGCTATGACAAAAGTTATTTTACATTTGTTTTGACAGGATAAGAAAGCTGAAAAGACAATCAAAAGAATGAATATGTGTGGACATACATACACAACTTCACCCTCCAGCGTAACTGATTACTTGCTGAGGGCAGAAGCCCGTGTACTAATAATAGGTGTGAGATTTAACTGTTGGCACTAGACAAAGCAGAAGGGCTTGGGCTGGGTTATGCTGTCAAAATACCTTGGGTCTTTTTAAAACCTGTAAATAAGAAACAATTATTGGCAAATACACATTTTCTTTATTTACCCCTTTTGGGGGACAGTGATGTACCTTGCAACCTTTGTGGGTATTACACTGGAAGGGAGGAAGGGTAGCTTACCCCCTTCCCCCAAGCTCCTACTGGTGGAAGAGACAGCTCGAATACTGTAGCAATAAAAAGGTTAGCTGTGGATGGTGACATGATCCCCACCTACTACACTTTAAATTATAACAAGATAATATTACAATTAGTTTAGTAAGTTTCATACCTTACTATAAAGATGGGGAACTTCTTTTTCTCTAGAAGAAAGAAAAGAAACACAGACAAACAACAAAAGCAAACATACACAAGTTTAAAAATAAAACAAGATTATTTCCATAGGATAAAAGAAGCCAAGCGTCCCTGGGTTCCCTTATCCTAAGCATGACAAAATGTCAGCTGAGTTTTTAAGATCCGGATTGATGGGAATACTGTATGTACGTATTTTTAGAATGCATTTCAAAAAGACAAAAAATGATTATACCATGGTCACACAAAAACAAAAGCCATTGTTTTTAACTGTAGATGGTAAACTCTCAAAAACAGCTGCAATAGTCCTTTTTCAAAAGTGTACTGCATAAATGTAAAAAAGTAATATAATAAAAAAAGTATGGGGAGGTGATGAATAATTCTCCCCTTCCAGCTGAAGTATTGTCTGTGTTGGCTGCAAGTCAGAAGAAATGAGAAGAGAAAAAAAAAGTTTGTTCCTTTTTACTTAGAATACTAGTTTTGCAATAAAAATCAAATTACATGGTTCACTCTTGGTGTGCTTTCATGAAAACATACATTTTGTGTGAAAAGTTGTGCTTTAGGTATGGAATACACATCAAGTTTGAACTGGTAGTAACTATAGAATGTTGAAACACAAGAAGGTCAAATAACGTGCAAAGGTCAAAGCGTGCATGCAAAGTCGTTCAAACCCAGTTATTTTTGTAGTGTCATGAACACTACTGATATTAAAATATCTTTAAATAATAATAGAGCATACAATAAAACTGCTGGCCAAGACAGTACACATACACAAAAGAAATACTTAACAGAAAATAAGACTGACATTATTTTACACCAATTTGCTGAGGTAATGCCCATAGTTTCATTAGAAAACTGTACGTGTTTTAGATATATGCTGCCTCCTGCCCATCTTGTAACACTGACAACCTGTTAAACCAACAAATTTATACATATCTCCATGCCAAATCTTTCCAGAACAAAACACTTTTTTAAACACCTTTCAACACCATTAAAATACAGCACAACATACCATCTGTAAGTGGACACATCTAGTATAACATGGTTACACCTTTTGGCGCATAGCCAAAATATGGCACTCTGCCATTTTGCAAAAAGTTTCTGGTTTTAACTAGAAGTATGATAAAGCCATTCATAGCTATTAACACATTACATTTTCACCCAGCAGTGGCTTGGCACATTGCTTGACTACAAATCTTTCTGCACATTGCAATCTATGACGTCATAACTCTTCACCATCAACACTACCTGCTCCAACCAACAACTACATACAAAAGTTCTTCACTGACCCTATTTAGGCAGCACAGATGTTCAATTAAAATAAAACCAATTAAAACAGTCAGCTATGAGGCAAAGCTTCTTCTTTTTTTTTACTGTAACATGTCGTGCACCAAGGCAGTCAATGCTATTTTGCAATTTGGACAACAGAACATAATTACAGAACACGGATATCTGCTAGAAAATATACGCAGAGAGCGGAGCATTACCCTGTTTAGTATATGTATCACAGAAATAAAACAGACATACATAAAACAACTTTAAAAAAAAGATTCAGACTTACCGGTGCCAAGGTATTTTCCTTCTTTTCTGATATACTGGTCTGATTGAGAAAACTGACTGCATGACCTTCATGATAATTTCCAAACACTGCAGCTATTAACCCTTTCAAAGGTTTTCTTTTGGCCATTTTAGTAACCTGCCAAACCAAGTATTTTCAGAGCTCTGGTTTGCAGTTTAAAACAAAACAACACACAAAAATCTGTAACAGTACTAGGTACTAGGTTGAGATCTATCTGGTGGAGGTCCCAGTCACCTGGGTTTGGGATCAATGTTTCAGCCTCTATAAGAGGCAAGGGACTTGAATTGATAGAAAAACTTGAAACTACACAGATAGGCAACATGGGGGGGGATTTTCAAATCATCCCATCTGTAGTCACCTACTGTACGTACATCCACAGTAGTTTATTTTCTTTCTCTAAATGTTGCTTATCTAACGTTACTTAATCAGCCGCTGCTTTTCTCCTAAAAGCAGCCTGAACTGTGAAAGCCATCATTGGCTCTAACAGTAAATACTTGCAGCAAGCACAAATTACAAGGGCAACTGCACTGCCCTTTGGTGTCAGAAGTGGCATCTCTGTGGCTTTTATGTTATCCCTTATATAAAGAGCCACTCCTCCCCCGTTTCTACTTACCCTGTTCTTCCTGAAGAGCTGACATCCTGATATGGTCACCTCCCAATCCTGGTTTGCATTCCGCCAGGTTTCTTTGATAGCGACTAAGTCCAGGTCTTCTGTCACCATGGTAGCCTCTAAGTCTGCAAGCTAGTTGTTCCAACTTCTTGCATTGGTGCACATGGCTCTCCAGGCTATATTTCCATCCTCTTCCCTGTTCCCCCTTTGCAATCCCTTATTTTGCCCCTTTTACTTATTATTTTTTTCTTTGTACCAACTTAACTTCATTGTTATTTGCTTCATCTTGCTATTCCTCTCCCTCCAGAGCTTGTTGGGGGGGATTTGTATTCCTGCCTCCTTCCCCTTCCCCCCTTGGCTAGTTTAAATGCTCACCAATGAAACACCTATACTGCTCACTAAAGACCTTGGTTCCACAGATGGATAGGTGCAGCCCATTGCCCTTGTACAGGCCTTCATCCATCCCAGTAGGGCCCCAGTCTCCAATGAATTTAATCCCTCTTGACTACATCATTCCTTCAACCATGCATTGAAATCCCTGGTGCAGTGTTCCCTAACCTCCCCCTTGCTAAGGACTGGAAGCACTTCTGAGAAGGTTACAGAGCATGCCACCTGCCCAAGACCCCTCCCCAACTCTCTGAACTCCTCTTGGACTATTCCTATCCCTGCCTCATCTCTTGCCAGATCATTTGTCCCCAGATGGACAATGACATCCAGCTTCCCTTTCCTCTCTACTGCCCTAGGGATCTTCAGGATACACTCGACATCCCTCTGAGCAGTGCCTCCAGGAAGGCACTTTACCTCCCTATCCCCTTCACTGTCTGTTCCCAGATCTATTCCCCTGACGATGGAGTCCCCCACCAAGATTAATTTTCTCCTCCTCCTCTGGGGTCCACTGCCACCCACCCTAGGGGCTCCAATTTGGAGGACCCACTCATCCTCCCTGGTCATTACCTCAGATGCCACTGAGGTTTCTTCCCGCTCCACCAAGATGGTGTAGGAGTTCTGTAGTTGGACCGGATGGGAGATGTTTCTCTGCCACACCTCCCTCATCCTACCTGAGCCCACTACAGATCACATAGAGGAATGTAGTGTACAGGGACAGATGGAGTCTTGCAGGGTGACTCAGGTTCACTGGACCATGCCTTGATTATGCTAGCTGATGGGTATGGTTCTTACGAGTGGCCTGTGGCACCTGAGGGACACCATGTATGTGTACATTTTGAAAACATGGACATGGGAATTTGTGGTGACATCCTGGTGCATGACACCCATGCAGTACAGTGCTGTGAGCATGCACTGAGACAAAGACAAGTTGATCTGCCAGTTCCAAGAGGGGTGCCACATTTGTCATATATGTCTGTGGCCAAGGGGTGTGTGCAGTTTAATGGTAACTTATCAATGACACACCACACATGCCACTGTCTGTTGTACAGCATCATGAAGCCATGTGGACACGTGACACCTGCAGTGAAGGACATGTGGCTGTACCTGCATAGTAGAGATGTATACCTTGGTCATATACACATGCCCATGGCACAATCTCAGTGCAGGGATTGGGGGGGTTGCAACCACCAACACTGATGGACAGTCACAGTATAAGGGCAGGGTGGGCCATCTGCACTTGAGGAACTGAGGATGTGCAATGTCAATGTGTGCCAGATGAGCCAGAGGGTCATGTACACCTAGACCTCCTCTCCAGGATGAGGGACTGGAAACATGCCACACCCTTGCTCAGTGACAATCAGGCATGTCAGTGTGCTGTACAGTTCCAAGAACCCTGCTGCACCAATGTCACTTGAGTGTGCCACCTGTTGCACCTGGACTTGTGCCACAGTGTGAATGGTACAGTGATAAGGAATGGTGTTATGCATAATCCAGGATCCATAGAATACAGGTGTGTGCTGCAACACATACTGTATAATGGGGTGATACCACAGATAGGTGTCACTCATGGAAGATATTGGATTTGTACTGTCTATAATGGCAGTGATACATACTGGAACAAGTGCAATGGGTACCAGCAATAAAACTAAGCATAAACCAGACACATATAGAGAGTGGACCACTGGACAATGAACAATATGGGTAACCACAGTATGTGTGCCAACACATTGACATATGGTTCATGGAGTTGTACACAAGCAATGTGGTAACTTAATTAATTAGTAACCAAGTAAAACCCAGTAGACACATGTGCCTGTGTTCAGAGGTGACCCAGGAGCACTGGGGTGGTTAAATGACCTGTCCAGAGTCACACAATATGCAGGTGGCAGTTATGGGAATGAAACCCACCTCAGTCTGATATACCAAGCTCATTGACAGCATGTTATCATCCCCAACTCTCTAAACTCCTCCTGCACTATTCCTATCCCTGCCTCATTTCTTGCCAGGTCATTTGCCCCCAGATGAACAATGATATCCAGCTTAGCTTTCCTCTCTACTGCCCTAGTGATCCTCAGGATCCACTCTACATCCCTCCAAGCATCTGTGGCCATTCATTGGATCTGGTGGTCCTCCTGGGGATGGAGATCACTGATTTGGTGATGGAACCTGTCAGTTGGTCTGACCATCACACCATAGGGTTTAGTTTCATGGCTCCCTCCAGTTGGCCTGTCCCCTAAAAAGATGGTCCGTTACCATCCTTTGAGAGGGGTGTGACCCCAGAGGGCCTAATGGTGGTGCTAGACCTATCAGGCTTGGTGAGTGAAATCATGGGTCTTGGGGATCTTGTACTTGTCTACAATAGGGTGGTGCTGGATGCCCTGGATTTGCTCCTGTTCATGTTAGACCAGTTACTCTTCACCCAAGGTCCCCAAAGTTTTATGGGACATGGAAGAAGCTGAAGATAATGGGTCAAAGGTTAGAAGGAGCCTGGCAGAAGTCCAGTCTGGATGTCGACAGACTTAGATTGATGGATCATTATGCTGTCTATCAATCAACAATCACCCGTAAGAAGGTAAAATTCCTGTCCAGGGAGATTGCTGCCATGCAAAATCGACCAGCTCAGCTCTTCTGTACTGTTGACAGATTGTGCAATCCAATCTGTCTGCAGTCTGACAGAGCTTTATCATAAGAAAGGCTTGACAGGTTTGCTCGATTCTTCATGGATAAGGTTGTTACCAACAGATCTGGTATCTGCCGAGCTCTTTCTATGTGGGATTGTGGAGGTAGGAGGGAGGTTGCGAGCATTCAGTTTGTCTGGTCTGACTTTGACTGGCTGGCCAGTGGCCAGAACTGCAATGGTCAATCCAGCTGATACCTTATCTAACAGATAAAGCCCAACATGCTTACAGCAATATGGACACAACACAGTCAAAAAACTGAGACACTATGAAAAAAGAAGTCCTTAAAAGGTTTGACATTCAGGAGAGTCCTACACTCAAAAATCCAGTCCTTAGAGTACAACTCAGTCGACAATCCTTGAGAAGCCTTCACCTAACTCGGAGAACTCCTCACTGAATGGCTCCAATCACAGGGCAAAACAGTCCCACAGTTCATCAACATATTTGCAATGGAGCAATTCATCAACATCATTCCCACAGATGTGCAGCTTTGGGTAAAACAACACCAACCAGAAAGTGAGGAAAAGGTTGTTTATTTAACTGAGGGCTATCAGATTGTCAGATAGACACTAGAGCAGAGAAGTAATAGCCAAGAACTGGTGAGACCCTCTTTTTTCTGTTTAACACCAGTTCATATAAGAACTCTGATACGGGTACCAAATCTGTACTACAAGACTTTATTTGATATAACTATAATAAGTCAAGCCATGTTGCAAGAAAGTGACATAAAATAACGAAGATACCACTGGAACAAATTTAGCCTTAACAAGTTGGGGCAAGTACTTAACAGATGTCAAGGTGGGTGATAGGGCTGGGTGGCGCTGAGGGTTGAGGCACTGGATGCCACACCTCATGCAATGCCAGTAACCCAGGTTCAGGAATGAGCCTGGGTCATTGGGGATCGGCAGGGTAGGGAAGGGATTGAGCATCTGATGGACTGCCCTCTCTTCCTGTGCAGGATTCAGGGGACCATCCACTCACTACATGACCTCTGGCAGTGGCTGGAGGGTGCCAACATAGTGATGAGGCATATGCCTGGGGGGCAGAGCTATGGGACTATGTTGCCTTGCTGGTTGTAGCTCAGCAGGGGAAACAGCAGATAAAGGAAAAAATCCTCTACCTTCAGGAGGTGATGGAACCACTAGTGGCCTAGGTCCACACACCCTATGTCAGCTACAGAAACCCAGCAGTGCCCTTGGGGACTCGGCCTCTCAAAGGGTCCAGACAGACTGGAGTCCTGAACCCGATATAGTAGTTGAGTGGACATGGTTCAGACAGGCAGTTAAGTACTTAGTGCTGAGTGTGGATTCCCGAGAGATGGCCCGATAGGTGGGAGCATAAAATAGAGTCACAAAAAAAAGGAGGGTGCCAGAATTGTGAATGGACTTATAGATTAAGAAAGCAGACAGACCTTGTGCATGTTGAAGTCCTGAGAAAAGAGTGTGCAAAAGGATTAGGTACTGGGGTTGTATGTATCCACGGAGATACTTGATACTCTTCCACCCCCAAGTGACTCTGAGCATTAGTGGGTTGTTACACCAAATGAAAGTGGTGGTTGTACCTAAGGTACCAATAGCTGTGATTATTGGAAATTACTTTTCAGGATTCATGAAGTTAATCACAGAGGAAGTAAATCCTGTTGTTTCAGCAACTGTGATAACAAGAGCACATGAAAAGAAAATCTGAGATGTTGGGGGTTCTTTTCCTTTTGATGACTTTTATTCAGATTTGTTTTAGGCCAGCTCCAACATTCAGACATACAGGAAAGAAAAAAAAAAGATGTCTGAAAAAAAAAAAAACAGTGACAACAAATGACTGATGGACATTAGTGGTTGATAAATAAAAATGCCAAAACTAAACTGATAACTGATTGTGATTTTGTTTCTAAGCAAAATAACAATGCTTCTC
Organism: Neoceratodus forsteri; assembly: GCA_016271365.2. Classification (NCBI taxonomy): domain Eukaryota; kingdom Metazoa; phylum Chordata; order Ceratodontiformes; family Ceratodontidae; genus Neoceratodus; species Neoceratodus forsteri. The sequence continues at coordinate 52,596,400 of CM028137.1, forward strand.
TCCAACATTATTTTAAGGCAAGGCAAATTTTATTTTTAAGGCACCCAATCCCAGAGGCTCTGTGCACCTGGGGTGAAACAAAAGCATGTTAAATCAAAAACTTTAATGGGCTAATGTACAGAGCTTCGGTTAACCCTCAGATACAGGAACAGATGGAACAATTGGCCATACCAAAGATGTATAGAACTGAGTTGTTGCAGTTAGCACATGGCCATCCTATGGCTAGTCACTTGGGGAGGGATCACATCCTTGCCAGATTGTGGTACAGATTTTGCTGGCCTGAGATTCATGAGGATGTTGCAACCTATTGCAGTTCTTGCACTGAATGTCAGAAAGAGCTCCAGTGACTAAAAAACACAAGGTGCCCCTGATGCCCCAAGCCTAGACACAGTAGATGTGTATTTTGAGAGAATTGCAATGGATGTGATTGGCCATTTAGAAAAAAGTAAAAAGGGTAATTGATTCATTTTGGTAGTATGTGACTATGCAACTCAATATCAAGAGGCAGGTCCAATGCGTACTGTCACAGCCCTAAAAGTGACATCAGAGCTTGCCAAAATTTTCAGTAGGGTGGGCACACCTAAAGAGATTATTACTGATAAGAGTAAACATGTTGGTGCTGCTTTGCTGAATAAGCTATACCAACTACTAGACATCACTGCCATAAGAACCTCCCCTTATCACTCTCGGACAGTCTTGTTGAGCATTTTAATGAAACCTTAAAATGCATTTCAGAAAAGTTTGTAAAAGGTGAGGGGAAAGACTAGGACCAATACTTACCTTACCTGCTTTTTGCTTACAGAGCAGTGCCACAGGCATCAACAGGTTTTTCTCCCTCTGAAATATTGTATGGTAGACAATGTAGAAGGCCACTAGATATAATGAAAGAAACATGGGAAGATAACCCTGCTCAGAAAGAATCTATTAGATCTTGTATGTGTGCACTGAGAAAGAAACTGGCATATATGTTGAAACCAACCGTGATAACCTGGACGATGCCCAAAAATAGCAGGTGTATTATGACTCTGAGGTGAAAGAAAAAGGTTTTCAGCCAGGAGAAATGTCTTTTTACTGTTACCCACTACAGAAAACACACTTTTAATGAAGTGACAAGGGCCTTATAAAGTGGTTAGACATAGTGATACAGTTTGCTGTAAGACTGAAACCCCAACAGGAGAAATTCTACCAAGGTACGCCATACCAACCTCCTGAAGAAATGGGATGAAAAAAGAACGCCGAAGTTTACTTTGTTGATCTTACCAGAAACTGCTGCAGAAGATATTGATATAGCTTATGACAGACTGAAACAAACTGTAACTGCTGGTGCTGTAGCTGTGACTGTGTCCAGTTCTGGAGACCCCATTTCCGCAAGGACATAGACAGGATAGAGGCAGTCCAGAGGAGGGCAACTAAAATGGTGCAGAGTCTGCAAGAGAAGCCGTACGAGGAGAGACCAAAGGAGCTTAATATGTATACCCTTGAGGAAAGAAGGGAGAGGGGGGACATGATAGAAACTTTTAAGTATCTCAGTCGAATCAACAAAGTCCAAGAGGGTAGCATCTTTCAGAAAAAGAGACATGCAAGAACAAGGGGACACAATTTAAAGATAGATGGGGGGGCGGTTCAGGGGCAATGTGAGAAAGTATTTTTTCACAGCGAGGGTGGTGGACACATGGAACAGCCTTCCTGAGGAGGTTGTGGGGTCTAAAACTGTGGGAGAATTCAAGAATGCATGGAACATACATAAGGCAATTGTTGTTGGGGGTAGGAAGAAATAGGCTGTTGGTTAACTAGGATCTGCAGCCTATCTTGTAGGTAGGGAAATGGGTGGACTAGATGGGACAAGTGGTCCTTATCTGCCATCAGAGTCTATGTTTCTATGTTTCTATGTATTCTTATCCACAGAACAAACTGCAGAAATGTGTTACTTGGTAAAGCCATTTGAAAATACTTTTACCACAGTGCCAGGCTGAGCAAAAGGGGTAGAGCACATAAATAGTGACAGAATGTTCGCCCCATCAGACAAAAGACACCAATTACCAGAATGGTTAAAAGCAGATGTTGTTATGGAAAAACAAAGAAAAAAATAAATAATTGGTTATTATTGAAGATGTGAGAAGTGCTTGGTCTTCACTAATGGTGACTGTCAGAATGTTTTTTTCCCAAAAACTCCGCAGCCATACCATCATACCAAAATGTTTGCAAAATTTGTGAGGCGAGAATACAAGTTCTGGTTTTCAAATCAGCTGCAGTTAATTCTGTCAATTATAGACTATGGCCTCCCTATTAACCCAACTACCTAAGACGTGGTGCTAAACAGAGTAAAGCTGACCTGTAATAAGGCGTGCCACTTTGCTCTTGGTGCAGACAACTGTATTCGTAGTTGTACCCTTTATGCACTCCCTGACTGGCTTCCTTTACTCTGCAGAATAAAGCTCCAGACCTGTTTGCTAGCCAAAAAGGTACTTGTGGGCCTAACACCTCCTACTTTAACAAATTGCTTTAGTACTTTCTCCAACCAATGCAACACCAGGAATATGGCTGAAAATGCCATTAAGCCTCCTTTGCAGCATACTCAGCTGGGCAAGTGATCTTGTGCTGTCAGAGCCACTAACTGAATGAATAAACTGCCTAATACTCTGCTGAATCCCAAAGATTAATCAATTTAAGATCTGCCCTTGCAGTCCAATGCAACTGTAACCATTAAACTGTTTTATTCAGTTTCTCTCTGTACATCGCTGTGATTTTTTATACAATGATTTGTATGGATTTTTTTCAAAACCATATGCAAAGGTTCCACGTCAGAGAAATACAAATTATGGGGAACATCAAGACAGACATTACAACAATGTGGACATTGCAAACAGAGTACAGATTAATGCAATTCAAGAGTAGCATTGTAAGCAAGGCAACCAGCGGCATTTGTCAGAGAAAATAGACAACAAATAAGAAGTGCCAGAGTCATAGGGAGAGGGAAGAGGGGAGGGGGGAGAAGGAATGTAGGTAGGGTGGGGAGAGGGTGAAAAGTGCAGCATTGGGTATACCAAGATGTGAGGGTAGAATACAGTGAGGAGGGGGGGGGACCACTAGAGCAGGCAGGGAAGTGGAGAAACAAGGTTAAGTTGGGCAGTCATAGGAGCTGTTGGTAGTGAGATAGTCCCGGAGCCTAGTTTTAAACATACCAATTGTTGGGGCAGAGGAGATGGTGGGGCTGAGGCCATTAAACCAGAGTGGTGCTCGATAAGAAAAAAAGCATTGTCCCTGTGAAGTGTGACAGTGGGGGACTTTCAGTAGCTGTAGCATGGATCTCTGAAGGCACCATTTGTTAATTTGGTGTTGTAACAGAGTTGAGACCCCAGAAGGTGCAAGGCCAAGGTAGATTTTTTTCACCATGGAGCAGGTGAGAAACTTTATGCGGTTTGATAGTTGGAGCTAGCCGGTCTGGGTGTACAGGTCACATGTGTGGGTGAGATGGTGAGTACCAGTGATGAGCCGACATGCCTTATTTAAGGCAGTTGAGAGGTGTCTAAGGGTTGTGGTTGTGGCCGAGCCATAAATGATGATACCATAGTCTATTACAGAGATCACAGAGCTCAGGCTGCAACCTTCAAAGTTTCTGGCGTGAGGTGTTGTCTGTGTTTGTAGAGGAGACCAAGCCGTGTATTAGCAGCTCTAGCTACATTATCTACATGAGGTCCATAGGACAGATTAGGGTCAAGCTGTATCCCTAAGTATTTGAATGACCTTACCTGATCTAGACTGTTCCCCTGGGTGGTGGAGATAGCCAAGTGGTGTAGCTTGTGTGGGTTATGAGAGCTGCAGAAGAGCATAGATTTGGTTTTCTTGTCATTGAGGACCAGTTTATGATTAAGAAACCATGTCTCTACAGAACTGAAATCAAGTTGAAGGTTGTGTTGAAGAGTTGCAGGATCTTTGTGAGTGGAGAATACAACAGCATCATCGGCATATAGTATGATCTGCTTAGAGCAGTGGTAAGGAAGGGAGTTTAAGAAAAGGCTAAAAAGGAGGGGGCCCAGTATGGATCCCTGTGGGACACCCGAGCAAACAGGCAGGGTGTCAGAAAGAGCGTCCGCAATTTTTACTTTCTGCGACTGGTTTTCTAAGTCACTTTTAAACCAGAGAGAAGAGTCAGGTGATAGCCCGGTATTCAGTAGTTGGTCAATTAGTAGTCCATGGTGTACTGTATTGAAGGCCTTGGAGAGGTCGATGAAAATGGCCCCTGTGAGAAGGCCGTTGTCAAGGGATTTGTACAAAGCTCCAGTGAACTCAAGAAGGGCTGTGGTGGTACTGTGACCTTTCTGGAAACCGTGTTGTTGTGGACAAGGTATATTGTATTTATCCAAGTGGTCGGTAAGTTGATCACCATGATGCGCTCGAGTGCCTTAGAGAGTGGGGGCAGTATGGAGATAGGGCGATAATTTGAGTGATTCATCTTATCCCCACTTTTATGGATGGGTGTCACGGTGGTTATTTTCCATAGATCTGGGAATTTTCCACAGCTGAGAGAGAGGTTTAGGATTTTTGTTAATGGATGAATTACCTCATCAAGGGTGAGAAACAGAAGCTTAAGGTCCAGGGTGTTGCTACTAGATCTAGATTTAGAGATAGATGCAGTAATATAGCAGTGAGCTTCATTCAGTCTTACCTCCCTGAAGTAGAAGAGGGGATCATTAGACTGAGGGGCTGAGGTATTTGGGGAGTAGGCCCTGTTTTCAAAAATGTCATGGGGTAGAACAGCACTAAGGTCTGAAAAAGCCATGTTAAAGATATTTGCGATCACCTTGGGGTCAAAGGTTGAGGATCCATCAACCATTAACATGGCCGGAGAGGTTATTGGCGGCTTTCCGGTGACATCCTTGATATTGTCCCAGAAAGCACAACCATTTTCCCATGTATTGGTGAGAGCATCTTTGTAATAGGTGGATTTCATTAGCTGGATGGCTTCTGTGCAGGCATTTCATGCTTGTTTGTAATTTTGGATGTCCAGTTGTTTGCCAGTGGCCCTGGCAACTGCCCAGAGGTGGTCCCTTAGTTTCAGCTGTGAGAGAAGAGCTGCAGTGAGCCATGGGTTAGAGAGAGATTTTGTTTTGTGCCTTTTAGCAGGGGTAAAGAGGTTGCAGGCTTTGTTGAAAATTGAGATGAAGTGATCAAGAGCCAAGTTAACATCTGTTGCTTCATAGATGGGTAGCCAGTCTTGTAGAAGCAGGTATTGTTTGAGATGTGGAAGTGTTCCACTAGGAAGGACTCTGCTAGCGATAATTTTGGGAGGGGGCTTAAGGAATTTGTTAGACCATGCACACTTGACTGGGGAGTGGTCACTGAGAGAGTCTGGGAGAATGGTTGTATGTGAAATCCTTGTGGGGTGAGTGGTGAGGACTCAATCCAAGAGGGTACTGGTGCCAGTCTTGTAGTTAATCCTAGTAGGGGAGTTTACGATTTGCGTGAGGCTAGCAGCTGAGATGGAGTTTTTATAGGCACTGGCACTCGATGCTAACCAGTTTATGTTGAAATCCCCTAGTAGAATAAGTTCAGCTTCTGGAGGATGAGAGTTGATGAAGTTTAGGATGTCATTGAAGCCATGTTTAGAGTCCCTGGGTGGGATGTATATGGAGACAATAGTCAGGGCTTTATGGTTGGGACCTAGGACGATTTTTATTGGCAGAATCTGGGCTGAGGCAGAAAGTGATGGAGTTGCTACAGGGTGTCATGACAGGGAGTCTTTGATATAGATTGCACAACCACCACCTTTTTTGGATATCTGGTCCAGCCTGTGGACATTGTAGCCCTGTATTGTTACTGCTGAGTCAGGAACTTTAGGCATCAGCCAAGTTTCCACCACTGCAAGGATGTGAGGGTTGTGTTGGCATATGAAGGCTTGGAGTGCATCCAGCTTTGGTAGTAGGCTGCAGATATCGATGGTTGCAAGGATAAGGGCACCTGGAGTTTGTGTGTGGCCTGAGCTTCTATGGCCAGGATTAGGATGGACACTACCTGAGATGAGAAGGAGGAGGAGTAGGAGTTTTAAGGAGCAGAGTCGCAGCTCTTTGAGAGATAGTTTTGATTGTAGTTTCTGGGAGTAGAGGTTGCAAGGTTCCAGGCGGTATCCCAGATGGACTGCAAGGTGGTACTGAGTAGAGAGGTGGCCACACTTGTTGAGATTAGTGGTCAGGTTAAGTAACCAGGTGTATCCAAACGGTGCACCAAGCACAAGTCTCGAGTGGAAGTGGAGAGTTCCCTTAGAGTAGCAGTGGAAGCCAGAGTATAGGGTGGCGGGGGTGGGGTGGGGGTGGCTAGAGCCAGGGAGAGAGAAGGGGGGGCAGAGCAAGGAGAAGGAGGAGAGGCGAGACAAAGGCTGAGAGAACCCACATGGCTTAAGTGCTTTGAACATGGCAGGAGTGCCTTTCCTCTGGAACCACTTATTGTACTTCTAATGTCTTTTGTGACCATGTTATTTAATGTGGAACCTACATGAATGAGTCCCAGTTCTCAAAGATAATCTCTGATGTTTTCAGTAAATAAATAAACAATTATGAATGGATTCTTAAAACTAGGAGTAAGCAAAATGAAAACTACAAAAAATATACACAACAACTTTTTATTGCATATGTTTTTGACATCATAAGCATACCCAACATCTCTTACAGCTCTACATAATGAGAACTGTGAGATCACCAATTTTTATATACAATAACAGGAGACCATATACTATATATAGAATAATGCACAGGTTAGGGTGCATAATGAGAAAGTGAAGTGTGTGATGCTACTTAAACCCTGAAATCAAAGCTTGAGGGGTTTATATAAGCACCACACACTTAAGGTATGTACAAAATGTAAGCACACCTGCCAATGTTTTATTTTTCAAAATTTCATTCCAATGTGTTTTGGTCACAAACATTGAATTCAATTATGTGGATCAGTGTGTGCTCTGCCCTGTAGATGGTGCTGCTGTGCACACTGTTAATGCTTGTGTCTTGAGTTCATTTTTTTTTCTCTCTCTCTCTCTCTCACACTCAACTGTTATCTTCAGCTGCTCTTCTTAAGGCTGCAGTAGGCTGAGCCTGCAGATGTTTCGCATGTACAAAAGGAGTGATGTCATGCTTTCTGTCCGTGGAACTGACCGAAGGTGTAAATAGTCTCGTCCGCCTTACCCTCCTCCAAGAAATGTTTTCCACCCTCAAATAAATATGTATTCACTTTAGTCAATGGTTGCAGAGTACTATTTTCTTTCTTAAATGGGTGGTATAAGAACTGGAATCTGAGCAGTGGGAGGCAGCATTGTTTTTTTTTGGGGGGGGAAGTAAGATCCACCCCACCTCCACCTGAGAAGCTCCTAAAGCCCCCCCACCTTTTTTTTGATTCATGTGGGAGGGGCATGAGGTGGATCTATCATGTTGAAACAAGACTCACTAGTTTGGGATCTGTACCAAGGAACAGAACAAGTCTGTGGAGTCCCTGCATTTTGTTAAGGCCTAGGAGGACAGACGTTACTTAATGCCTTCAAACTGACTTAAAAACCTTTGGAACAAATTATTAACAGAGCCACCTGGTGTCTCAAAAGGAAATAGTAAGAAGTGTCTGAAACTGCAACGTCTTGGTTGAAAGAGCCATAGGTATTTCTTAAACATTTATATACTAAAAACAAAGTTGAGCTTTTGGGATTAACAATATTTGTTTACCATATTCAATATGTATATATAGTTTGTCATTTTAGTAGTTTCAAAACTTTGAAAGCATTGGTGTTAGTAATGCATTTAGAAATACATTTTTTAAATTGTCTTTACAGTTAATCATGCAGATTCATGTGAGGGCACATTTTTTGGGGGAGGGGTGTTCAACTTATTTTAATCATGGGCACAGTAACTGCTAAACACAGCCTTTGATGAAGTGTATTTTTTATTTTAAGTTTGAGAAGTGGAGTTGCCTTGCACATGTTAAAAATACCAGCTGCAATTAACAACCACTTGTAGAAACAAAAGACTTTTTTGCTACTTACGTTTTTCCTGGCTCATTTTATATCAGTGAAAAGAAAAATTGGAACAACTATCAGAGCTGCCATCCCCCTGGACATGCCGGTTATCATTCATATAAAATAACACAAATGTAGTTTCACATTTTTACCATGAAGGAAGCAAGAAGTTGAACCAGCATGGTTAACAAATACATTCATTGACACCTGTGAATGAGTGGGGCCGGGGTCGTTTTTTTCTAAAATTCCTGGTGAGTTTATACTCCTTGGAACCTGTTTTTCGGGGTTATTTTATTGCATCTTCTCCCAGGCAATCTTCCCACAGTGCAGTTTGCTCTATTGTTTAAAGGAGTAGTCCACCCAGAATTTGCAAAAAACATATGTTATGCAGAGTGTTTTGATATGTATGTTAAGTCCTAGTGTCCTTCCCTCTGTCTGCTATTAGGAGTTTTTCCTAAATTAGCCTGCTAGCTGTGTGGCAGTTTTACGACCCCTGGGGATCTCCATCACAAATAGGTTTATTGGCTTTCTTTTTCCTATGATGCACCCTATCTCATGTGACACTGATGTAGCCATGCCCTTAGATTTAGTAAAAATCAGTTTAAAATCAGTTCACAACAGCAGGTAACTGTTCTTATCCAAGGAGCACAAATGGCAACAGTTAGTTTAGCAGATACCTGAGAGCAAGCTAACTGGGGTTTCTCCAGTAACCCCCCCCCCGCTCTCCAACTTGCATAGAAAATAATGCTTGTAGACAAATCTAATCATTTTGCTGCCATGTTCTGGCATGTTCTTGTGTGTGTGTGTGTGTGTGTGTGTGTGTTTGTGTTACTGAAGCAAGTACAGCTGTCATTTTTTACATCCTTTTCAAAAAGTGTTTTTGCACCTGTGGTGTCAAATGGCGCAGTCACTGTGCAAAATCTCCTTTTGGCTAATTAACTGATAGTGTCACTGTTCATGCGGTGGGGTCACAAAAAGCACATGCTGAAAACTTGGAGTGAAAATTCCAAGAAATGCCCAGGGCATTTTGGTTTCTGACCATATCACCCTGCACTGTAGGGACTGACAGGCATCAGGGGTGTGACTTGGGATTGTCAACAGTATTGCTCATGCCATTTCACTCCATCCCCACCCTGCAGCCAGTGACCGGTATCGAGGTGTGCCTTTGACTCTTCAGCCCCAAAGTTCACTCCATTCTCTTATACTGTACTCATTTCAATGTATTTCCTTATGCAATGGGGTGAGCGTAAAGTTTGAAAACCCCAAGGCACACCTCGACTCTTGTCTGTGTCTGCAGGGTAGGGTGAGATGAAATGATGTGAGCATTATGGGCAATGACCCAAAGGCACACCCCAATGTCTGTCCATGTCTGAGGGTTGGGGGTAGGTTTGTCGTCACTTCAGTACTTCACTGCCATTCCTATTCTGCCTCTCTGTCTTGGTGTCTCTCTCTCTCTCCCTCTATCTATATGTTTATGTAATTATCTACCTTTCTGTTAATTGCATGAATCACTATTTTTACCTATTTCTAAAACAAACCTGCAAATCACATTTGCCTGCATTCTGAGCATGTACTTATGAAACTGTGCATATTTGTACTCCACTTCTTCGTAGACCTCATACTTTGCTAATATTCCCATTATCACAAGCATAACTACATTGCCCTTATCAAAAATGACCCCCTCTGAAAGTTAATATCACATTTTCTCTAACAGTCCATCACCATTACACCTGACTTCCTGACATTAACACATTGCTTAAATATAACTTATATCACCTCATGAATAAAAAAAACATTTTACTTAAAAAATAACAAAAATTAAAAAAATGCGTAAATAATCCCAAGGCTGAACATATGCCAGCCATTACTTTTTCATGTACTGCCACCTTCTGTACCATCATGGGGATTTGCATGTTTCTCTTGATGCTTTGCATTATTGGGATATGTGCAATTGTCTTTTCTTTAAAATTTGGCTGTCTCTCCAATATCATCAGGGGTAACACATATATCAGTGGCATTTGCTCTGGGGTTCTTTTGTAAGTTCCCTATTCCTTCCATTAAAATGTACACCACCATATATTTTCCTAATAATGCGTATGCCTTTCCTTAGAACAGAAACTAAAACAAATCTTACTGCTTACAAATCATTGTGTTGTTTCTCCATACCTCCTTAACAATTCCACACAACTTCACTAACTTCATTATGCAACCGTGATAGATCTAACCAGATTTTGTTTCTTTTTGAAGAGGGTGGCAGTCCCTTTATTGTATGTGTTGGGGTATTCAAGCCAATGATTGCACTGGAAAAAAAGTAATTACATGCCACAAAGCAATGCTTATTGAACTAACACTATATACTGCTGTAACCCCCCTGCCAGAATGGGGGCTTACCTGCAGCCCTGTAGCTTTTGTTGCAGCCTGCTTTCCTCAGTGCCTTTGGTTAGTCTGCATGTCTTTATTTTTAGTCCTGCCCAAGTCCTTCTGTGCCCTAGTGCCCCAGTCTTAGCCCCTGTGTAATTTCACCTCTCTGGGACTCCAAAATGTATGACCATGATCCATTCTTGAAACAGGCACTCTGCTGCAGTGGAGATCGTGCAGGCATGAGTGGAGCCTTTGATCTAGTGACTGCTCACTTTGAGGTCAAACAGAGAAGTGATCCATCAGTCCCGGGGATCCCCATCAGCAAAGTGGGACCCGGTGACCATGGACAGGTCCCAGATGGGTTGCTACTTTTAAAATTCAAGGAGATCCACGAGTTGGTCACAATAGGAGCTCATGAATATTAATGAGCCAGAGCCCCGACTGCATAAATATTCATGAGGGTCATGTTCTGCCCTCGGGGAAGCTATGTTTCAGCTGCAGCCAAAAAAGGGAAATGCAATGTGTTAACGAAATAAACAAATATTGTCACTGCTGTACCTGTGTTTGGGGGAAGATTGCTAGAGCAGGGGGACAGTGTTTAGGCAAGATGCCCTTACTCCTGACTGCACCAGCAACCTCTGGGACTCAGACAGACAGCCTGCCTTCTGCAGTAGGTAGAGTTGCAGTGACAGGCTAATGGACTGAGCAGTTTATTTCATCTGTGCAGTGACACCAAGTACACAGCCAGGGCTAACGAACTGTGAAGCATTTGGGCAAAAATTTACTTCATTCTGGCTGCACCAGGATTTAACTTGTGATTGTATTGATCTGCTTAAGAGACTGTGTGTTTTCAGTAGCCATTACAAAGCAGCACAGCCAATCAGAAAGCTAGAATAACAAAGCCAGGATTTGTGGAACATTAGCCAAGTACTCATGGGGAACTGCAGGTACCTAATTTCAGGTGACAAAACAGCAAACCAATGGTACATCGAGTGAGGTCCATGCATAATTCATTTTCTCGATTGACAAGCCCTCCAGCCAATTGGAGGCCATTCACCCAAAAGCTTCAGCCAATCAGGAGCCTCAGGAGAGCCCTATAAGAGACTGTGTTTTTTAACCTTTTGCCAGATTCGAGTGGGAATCCCCATGGAGGGGGCTCTGGTCCCAAGCCATGCATCCAGGCCTGGAGAGCCAGCTAATCCTCTCCATCTAGGAGGGGTTATTTGCCTTCTTAGTAGTTAAAGTTAAAGTTATTTAGTTTCTGTAATTCCAGCTAGACTGGGGGTTGCCAGAACATCCCCTAGGTGTTAGCACTCCCTTCCATGTTGGGGAAAGACATAGACCTGCATCTTGATGACATCACACCAGCTGTGAGACAATTGATTTCACCTCAGTTGAGAGAGAACTGAAGACATCAGGAACCTTGATTGTGGAGATTCTACTGTGAGGCGCCTTAGTGAGTACTCTTGTACCACCCAGTGCAAGAAAGAAAGAAATCTTATTAAATTGGGTCAGGCTTGCCCAACTGACTGTGTAAAGTAAAATCATTCTTGGGTCTGCACCCTACTGCTGTGCATGACCTTAGCCCAGTGAGGGTAGACCCGTGTGTTGGAACTTTTGCTGATCGTGGCTGTTCTGGGGTACCCATAGTGAGCCCAGAATAGAGTAGAAATGTACTGATATGTGATGTTTTTTGGAGTCTACAGGACTGGAAGGGGAGCACTCAGTAAGGGGCTCATTCCTGACTTTGCCTGGGAGGTCCAGTAGTGTGCTACTTATCTGGTCAAGACATCCAGTGGAGCCACCAGCCATAGCTGCAAGCCACATAATGGACTGAGACCCTAATGTTAAAATTGGATTTGCTATAACCTGGACATTACAGTTTTCCATTCTGTAATCTGGAAATGACAATTTTCCACAGAGTAGTCAGACCAGGGCGGTCCTCCTAGCCTCTGGCTGAAGGCGCCATCTCTTCATTTATGTAATGGATGTGTCTGAAATATAAATGTACTTTAATGTTCTAAGTCATATAAATATGCTGAGTGTTTCAAACTATATAGATGCGCTGAGTGTGTAAAAATCATATAAATGTGCTAAACAGTCAGTAGGAAATGCTCAACTTCCAATTCTGGTGTGACCGGCAGGTTACATCCAACCCAAAGTTCCAACTGCAACTCGCAGGGCAACCCCTACACACTCCTTAAGGATTACAAATAGTTGTTTATTAGATTGCTCAAGTTTAAGTCTATCTGTCTTTTAAATCAAGCCGGCCAACGCACAGCTGCACCATCTACCAGGCCTGCAACCATCTACAGGACTTTTGTAACTGGGTACCCAGGGAAAGAGTATGAGATTGCGGGGTTTCAGGTTGAGTCTTGGGAACTGTTACCAGTGGTGGGAAATAATGAAATGTGTTCAATCTGATTTAAGCCAGCTAGATAGCCAGGACTCTGGGAATTAAGTGTTGATACAATGTGATTGGCTTTCTTCTATTTTGATAACTGGTATCTACCCAGCTGGAGGGTTTTCACCATCGACCAAAACCAATCAAATTGATTGTAAATATAATCACTTCATAACCTCTACTCCTCCTGTTTCCCCATTCCTAACTCCTATGCCCACCTAAATAAATATTGCTGTTATTGTTTTTGCAAACATTGTTGTCATGGGCATATTATTAGAGAGAGACTTTAATTACAGAAATGTCTGAAATGTAGGGAACTGTTATTGGGTCATGTGTTGGAGTGGCTAAAGGTAATAATGGGTGGTATGACATCCCAGGGGGCTGTACTAGGTAACAGCTAGCCCACTTAAAATGTAAACTCTGGGTGGAGGCATTGGGCATTATGAAACAACATGGAAAAGAACCGGTTTGAAGTAAGTTTGGGAACCCAGGCCCTCAACCTTGTGTAGGCCAGGCAAGGCAGGGGTAGTAGCCCTTGGACTAGCACTGCCTAGGAGTTACACTGCATTAGACCTGGCAGCCCAGCTTAGAAAGTACCAGTAACAATTAGTCACTTTCCCTTTGGAGGATGAATTAGACAGGTATTGTGGAGGATTCAGCACTTCATTTTGGGGTTTGGGGTTTCTAACCCTCTACCTCTCACAATTAATCTTATATAAACTTTCCACTTGCTGTTACCTTTACAGGAGACATTCCTTAAGGAAAGGATTGTGGAACACCTGGAAGCCATAGGAGCACAGGATCCCAGACAGCCTGGTTTTACAGTGGGCAGGTCCTGTCAGACTATTCTGATAGATTTCTTTGAATGAATGACCAAGGAGGTGGATCAAGGGGTGTAGTTGATGTCGCCTATCTTGATTTTGCAAAGCGTTCGATATTGTTCCACATAGAAAACTGGCAAACAAGCTGAGTAGTCTAGGGATGGACCAAAAGCTGGGGAACTGGTTAAGCGACAGGAAGCAAAGAGTGGTGGTAAACGGCACCCAGTCAGAAGAGATGTGGGTCACCAGAAGAGTTCCTCAGGGATCAGTTCTGGTTCCAGTACTCTTCAATGTCTTCATCAGTGACATTGCAAATGGGCTGAAGGGAAAGGTTTGCCTGCCTGCAGATGACACCAAGATCTGGAACAAAGCAGATGCTCCAGAGGCGGTGGAAAGGATAAGGAAAGATCTTGAAAAACTGGAGAGATGGTCTGAAGAGTGACAACTGGGATTTAATGCAAAGAAGTGCAAAACCATGCACATGGGAAAGAGGAACCTTAAAGCAAGATATAGGTTAGGGGGTGAGCTGTTGACAGTCATTAGGGAAGAAAGAGACTTGGGAGACAACAATACAGATGACCTGAAGGCATCCAAGCAGACTGCAAAAGCAGTAGGAAAGGCTAGAGGGATGTTGGGGTGTATTAGTAGCTGTAAGAGGGAGGTAATGATTCCTCTCTGCAAAACACTAGTTAGGTCCCATCTGGAATACTGCATGCAGTACTGGAAGCCTCATCTGCACAATCACATCAGCAAATTAGAGAGATTACAGAGGAGGGTATCCAAGATGGTACAGGACCTGCAACAGAAGGCATATGAGGACAAATTACAGGAGCTCAATATGTATACCATATAGCAAAGGAGGGAGAGGGGTGATATGATTGAGGCATTCAAATATCTCAAGGGCATTAATAAGGTGAGAGGGACAGACATTTTTCATTTTAAAGAAAACAGTAAAACAAGATGGCATGGCATGAGATTAGAAGGAGGCTGACTAAGGGGGAATGTGAGAAAGTTATTTTTCACAGAAAGGGTGGTAGAAGCATGGAATGACCTGCCCCAGGAGGTGGTGGGAAATAGCACAGTGCAGGGCTTCAAGCAAGCATGGGATAGGCACAAGGGAATCATAGGGAAGGGGCTGATCAGCTAAGACCAATGACTAAGTAGAGTCAGTGGACACATTCAACAGGCAGGGTAAATGGGCAGACTCGATGGGCCTGGTGGCCCTTATCTGCTGTTAATTTCTATGTTTCTATGTTTCTGTGTAACTCAGCTTATGTCCATACAAGGTAGTCTTTCACTGGGTACGTTACTGTATTTTTCCAGTCTGAGACTGTATGCTTTACACATAGCCCTTGCTGTTTCTAATTTTGTTTATGTTCAACATCTTGTACAAGCTTTGTGCAGTCTACAAGCTACCAGCTCTGTTTTTGCAATGGTAAGGACATTAGCAAGCAAGACTTACAACAGATAATATTCTCATTAACCATTTTTATTCTCCTGCCAATACTTTGAAATGTTTTTAATTATACCACATTTTCATATTTCTACAGTCCCCTGCTTAATGAGTGTAAAGCACATGCATCACCATCCAAATAGAATAATCCAATATTTTCCGCAAATGGTCTAATGGCCCAACACAGTTGTGCCAATCAGTTCAGAAGCAGCACAGAAAATAAAAATGTTCTATGTTAAATATTATCTATATACTGTTAATATCCTTCACTTGCTGGCATAGCTGGCCTACAAAAACAATTTGATCTGTTGCATAGTGCATAAAAAGTGTAACTGTTGATGGTGTTGGGCTAACACGCACCACAAGCAGCAAAGAACAATAATCATAATAGCAAAATAAGAGCTTGAAAAATTACACATACTTAAGTTCTAGTCATGTGTTGGACAGAACCAAGTCCAAGACATCATCTTTTAGAAACCCGTTTAGTACCTGTCTTGCTTCATGCATACTATTACAGATCATAATTATGTGTTGGTCCTTGTGATCAAGAAGGGATTTTAAATTAAAGGACAACTTAGCTATTGTGACCTCAAAGACAGGTACATATTGAACGAGACTGGTAAAGGATGGGGCACTCCAGAAAGTGGTTTCCTTGCACAGAGGAACAGGAGTGATGACAGTGGTGCCTAAAAGTATTTTATTAGCAGGAGTAAAGCAAAAGTTAAGCCTCTAAGTCCTTCCAGGTCTCAAACCTGTCTGGATGGAAGACTCCATCTTGGGGTCTCCTTTCTTGCATAGCTATGGGATCTTGGGCTGTAGCATGATATGAAGCTTACATATCAAAAATCAAAGCATTATACAATAAACATTAATAGAAGCATAAGAATGACTATGATCAGACATATCCTAATCTGGAAAATTCAAAATCACAGGAATATGCAAAAACTTTCCCAGTACAGAACATCAAAAGATTTTGCTTGATAAGTAGCAATCACATCTAAGAGCATAAAAGTATAAAACAATGATACATATGTTCCCACATAACATAGTAACATAGAAACTGATGGCAGATAAGAGCCATTTGGCCTATCCAGTCTGCCCTTTTTCATTGTACTAAGTTTGCTGCAGCTCCTTCCAGTCTTTTTTTGAATCCAACCACTCATTTTGCTCTCACTATCTCCACTAGAAGACTGTCCTAGGCATACACCGCCCTTTCTGTGAAGAAGTATTTCCTCACATCTCCCCCCCTCCAGCTTCATATTGTGACCTCTTGTTTATTTATTTATTGAATTTTGTTGACCCGGTAAGCCCACTGGGCCTAGAAGTCCCTTTTTCAGGGGTGACTGGGGAGAGGGGGATACAGATGGTAAGCAACTGAAACTGAACCAGATTAAGCTGTTGGTGGTATTTTTAGTGAATGGGAGAAATTTGGCCAGGACACTGGGGAAATTCCCCTACTTGCCAGTAGAGGAACCTTTGTCATCCTGGTCACTGACCAAGATGGCTGCCTTGGAGGAGATGGAGGAACAGATGGATGCTGAAGAGGCTGGGGAACAGGTCTCAATCCCTACCTCAAATCTGACTGAGACTAAGCAAAAACAGAAGAAAACTCAGAGAAATAAGGAAGGACATGAACAAGCATTAAATGGTAATGCAGCATCCTTTAAACCCATATTTCAAACTATAGCAGAGAACACAACAGATGTTAAGGAGGTTGCACAGACTGCTACGATGACCGTGATACAAACACAAAAGCTAATGAAGGAAGAGGAAGAACGGTTTGCTCAGAAGCAGTTCGCCCTACAACAAGGATTGTTGTTAGCACAAAAACCAGAGCATTGTATGGGACAGAATTCTGCAGGTCAGTCAGCATCTGTGTTTTCTGTAAATGCATCATCTCGGGAGGCAAGCGGTACAGCTAAAACAACTGTTCCCTCAGCAGTGTCTGATGCTGTCAGTGGAGTCAGTGAAAGCTGGGAAAATACTAAAGCTATGAATCATGAGACAGAGGGAGCACTGGGAATGGCAAGCACAGACTTCGGGTCTGGCCTAAGATGCAACTCAGCTACCATAGATGCAACAAACTCTTGGACTATAAACAAAGCCCTGGAAGGAGCGGGCTGGGTTCCTTCTGAATCATGACACTGGGTGTCTGGCCTGATGCCCATTATGATTGCCTCAGGATCTTCAGTGCAGGTAAACACGGATATCTCTCTTGAACAGACTGTGAATGGGGATAATGTAAAAAACCTACCGAACTCTCCTCTAACATTACCAGAGGAACTGCAGTCGACTAATAATCCAGTGCTACAAGTAACTTCTGATGTTCCTTCTGTACCTGACACTGCTCATTTGTCTACAGTAACTGCTGCACCAGAGGGACCCCCAGAAGCACCACTTCAGCAAATTAATAGAACTTCCTCTTGACCGTTTGCTTCTCCTTTTCACCAACCCATATTTCCAGCCAAATGGCATAATGCCATAAGATTATTGTACAAAGGTGGCATGGACTCTTTACCAGACTGAGTATTTGTAGCTAGAGCTTTGTTAAAAGGGTCAATGAGGTTTTTTGCAAACAAAATCCACGCTGTTATGCATGTTTCAGGCGAGACCACATATGATGTTAGTTTTAAATTGAATACAGCTTTACAGAGGTGTTGGTCAAAATATCAAGTGTTAAAGCACACCCTGTTATGGGCTCTATTTGATGCTATACCCCTAACAAAGCCTGCTTATAAAACCATCATGATTTTCTTCTGGAATGAAGGGGTAAGCATCACAGACCTGACATACTGGCTTAAGCAGAAGTGTTCAGTGTTAGAAGCCCCAGAAGCTATTTTCGATACTGGAGGGTGAAAGTTATGTTACATTCCATGGATGCTGGCCTAAACCATCTCCCCAACTGTTTTTTTATAGGTAGGGACAGGAGAGTGATCTTTTATGCGGGTCATCCCAAAGCCTGCTACAAATGTGGTTCTACCTCTCACCTTAGTAGTATATGTGGCCAGGTGAAATGTACACTATGTCAGGAGCTAGGCCACACTATTGGGAACTGCCTTAATGAACCAAAATGTAACCTATGCGATTCCTTAGGCCATAAGGCCAAAACTGCTCCCTAGACTGGGTGCCTTATTCCGAAACTGTGGCTGTATTCCTCTGCCAGCCCGCTTGGCAATTGTGCAGAAAATGATCCTCCCTATTTTTGATTATGGGGACGTAGTCTACAGTGTCACACCTAAGTCCACCCTGGCTTGACTTGATGCTCTTTTCCACTCCTTCTGTCACTTCGACATGGTATGTACATCCTGCACCCACCACTGTGACCTCTACCCATCCCTAAACCTTGTCTCACTCTACGATAGGTGACAGTCCCACTGCAATAGCCTCACGGACAGATTCTGGACCCAGTCACTACCCTCCTACCCCGTTGCTACCATAACTGCTTAAACACCCCCTGCATACTCACTCAGAAATTTTGACTCCTGACTCATGCATGTTCCACACATGTCGACCTCAGCCAGGACAGTTGGCTTTCAGAGCTTGCATGCCCAAACTATGGAACTCTCTGCCTGAGGACATTCGACACGCTACCATCTCTCTGTAAATCATCTCACTCCTCAAAGTGCACTTCTCCACCAACTGCTCATGTGGAGTAAACTCATACTAGTCCAGGTACTAGCTCTCCAACTGGGTCCAACTGCGGGTACTCCTAATATTTATCTCCGACTCTGTGAATGTTGTCATTTGCACCGTATATCAATTTCGCTGCCGTGTGTACCCAGATTTTCTGGTTGCTTGCTGTGATGCATTCTGTATTTATTTTGTACATATCATTGTATATAGCTAATTCTGTACATATTTGTGAAATGTCTGTACTTTGAATTTGTATGTATCCTCCCATCCCCTACATCCCCCCAGGACGCATCTGGAATTGAGAGGTAGTCTGCTTAGTATGCCTTTCCTGGTAAAACTTTTAAATAAATAAATACTTATCAGACCTGTTCGTGGGCAGCCCACAATAAAACTGACTCTGCTGATGGGGAAGAGCAACATTAATGGATTGCCATTGCTCAGAGGGAATCCCCCATGTCAAGGCCTAAACCCCAAAGTCCAGACACCTCCTCCAGACCCTCCCAGAGCTCCTCTACACAGGGAAGCTGAAGTTACTTCCTCATACCAAACCAGAATACAGAAGGTAATAAGGCCCCCCATAGAAGGGGTTGCAACCACTTTCACAAACTCAGTAGTAATGCCCCCCCAAGTGGCTAAAAGATCTACCAGATGGACTTTGTCCTCGGAACAACCTGCCCCTAAGCTTTATAGAACCTCAGAACTCCCATTGCACAATAAATATGAGGCTTTTCAAGTTACCTCAGAAATCTCAGATGCAGATTCAGAAAACTCTTCTCTTTGGTCTTCACAAGTTAACCCTCAATCTGAACCTGAAGTGCAGCAAGAGAAACCAAAGGGGAAGCAAAGGAAGTCAAAAAGGACTAAAAAGAAACCCCCCAAAATGTTTTTTCTCTGATTCTTTGGAGTATTCTTTAAACACACTACCTAACTACTCAAATGTCATCTACTTCTTTAGCTATTGGCTCTATTAATGTGAACAGTATGAAGAGCAGTAGGAAAAGAAGCATAGTACTGTACTGTCTTATTTACTATCAAGCCGCTTTGGTATTCTATTTTTACAGGATACAAGGCTCCACACCACTACTGAAATTGGAACAACTGTTAAATTGTGGCATATTGGTCCCTCTTACTGGTCTATTAGTGCAGATACCTGTTCTGGAGTAGGGTTTCTTTTTAAATCCAACATCCAAATGCAATTGATAAAGCTGGTAGATTTAGTTCCAGGTAGAATGTTAATTCTTGAAACAAGAATTTCAGGGCAATATTATAGATTCATTAATGTCTATGCTCCACAAACCAAAACAGACAGGATTGCAATTTTAAAAACATGCAGCCATATTTAGTGTCCTCCCAGGCAGTCATATTAGGAGGAGACTTTAATAGTGGGCTGGATAAACATGATAGGGGCAAAAATACCATAACAACAAAATCTTTTGTGATATGTCAACTTTAAAAAACATTATTACTACTTCTAATTTAAGAGATGCAAACGTGTCCTTCCATAATAAAGCATACCCAACCTTTCAAAAAGGGCAACTAACCACCAGAATAGACTTCTTTTTTATCTCAGCTGATTTATCTATTTTATCTGTTCAAATATTAGAAGTAGAATTCTCAGACCACAGAATGCTTGATTTACAACTATTCAAGCATCTGTCATCTGGAAATTAACGTCCTCCCTGTTGGTAAATATGGAAATGTCCCAAAATATCCATTACTTTATTTCCATGAAGAAATCCATTCTAGACATGCATGACAACCCTGCCCTCTGGTGGGAAGACATGAAAAGTGCACTCAGATGGTTTTTAAAATCAGAAAGTAAACAAAATAGGGATACCATATATATAAAATACCTGCAACAGAGACAGCAACTCCAAAAGCTGCAATCCTTGGCCAGAAGCACAAAGCATGATTTTTCAGCCAAAATCAAGCTTTTACAGCAAGAAATGCAGACTTTTCACTTAAAAAAACAAGAAAGTCTACAATACTAGCAGAACTTTAGTGTGCAGGGAAAAGCAGAAAGTTTATGTCCTTACATACATATGAAGGAAAGAATAAAACAAAAACAGATGGACCATCTTTTGGATTCAGCTGGCAACCTTTTTTCAGACAAAGAGGATTTATTGAGACTAGCTACACAACATGCAACACAACAGTATTCTCAGTCACATCCTTTGACAGGTAAAGTACAGGAGTTTTTAAATTCAGCCCTTACACCGGTATGCCCCTCATTTGTATTGGAGGAACTCACCAGACCTATCACAGCCGTAGAAATAGAAATTGCAATTCAAGCTTACATAATAATAAAGCACCCAGGCTGGATGGCTTAACTTCAGAGTTCTATAAAATGTTAGGAGCCTCCATTTCAAAAGAGTTAGCTGCTGCTTTTACATATATGCTAAGGCAGGACATTATTCCTTTAGAGATGGCAAATGGATTGTTAATTTTTTTATATAAAAAAGGCAATAGAGCTGATCTGTCAAACTGGAAACCCATCAGCCTCCTTAACACGGATTTCAAAATCTTATCTAAAATCTTGCATACCAGGTTATTACAAGCTGCTTTTACCTTATTTCACCCTCACAATCCTGTTCCATTCCAGAATGCAAGATGAGTGACCATCTTCAATTATTAAGAGAATTAATAGAGAGGGACAACAATACAGGACTAGAAGGCTTTCTTCTTTCACTAGACCAAAGGCAAGCGTTTGATACAGTAGAACACCAGTACTTAAGGGATGTGCTTGCTTATTATGGGATATCAACCCCCTTTATATAATGGCTCAAAGCTTTATACAATATATCAACAGTCACACCAAATAGAAATGGATGGTTGGGCCCCATGATCCATATAAAGAGAGGAGTAGGCAGGGCTGCCCACTGAGCCCCTTGCTATACATTTTCAGCATTGACCCCCTCCTTAGAGTGCTTAACTCTACCCCACTACTTACACATACAGCAATAGATACATATACTTTGCCACACATAGCACTAGCATATGCAGATGATATTACCATCTTGACAAAAACTAAGGTCTCCGTGGAGCAGGTGAGAGAGATAAGTCATAGGTCTGGGGCACTGTCAGGAACCACTTTAAACCTAGAGAAGAGTATAGGGAGAGAGGTAGGCCAGCTTCTCCTGTGCCATCCTTAGCTGGTATTACCTTCACCCAAGAACCCATAAAAATATTAGGGATCCTTTTTGGACCTGGGCAGCTGGATATTATTAATTGGAAGTCCTAAAATCCACCAAGCAAAACTGGAATAAGTGGCAGATGAGTTAGAAAAAAGAGGGTACATTTGGTGAAAACATTTTTACTCCCTATCTTTTTACACATTAGCATTTTATTCCCCCCCCCCCCGAAGACAATGGAACCTACCTTATACAGTATCTTTTTCCAGACTGTATGGGGAAGTAGATTAAATCCATTAAAAAGAAACATATTATACCTTCTTAAGGGAAAAGGAGGCATAGGGATGGTGAATCCTATAGTTATGTTCGTCTGCATATATATTACAGCAAATTTGAGACCATTATTAACACAGGTTACTTCAACCTGGAAAACTTTATATAATATCTCTTATACTACATGGTTCACACAATGGTCCACTGCTTCCTTAAGGCAGATAAAGCACACAAACATAAGTCCACCATATGTGAGAGACATTTTTGTTAAAATTAAAAGTTGGCTTATCACGACTAATATGGTCCTGAATCTACACAGGAAGTTCCTTTTTAAGCGAATTATGCAGCAACACTTTTGTGAGCAGGTTACCTTTCCCAGTTGCCCAGAAGCTTTACTCCCAACATTATTGAATTGTTTAAATAACCCGAGAATACCGGAAAAATGTGGGATATACACTGTCTATGCTGTCACAATAGACAATGTAAAAGCTAACCAGAAACACAAACAGGCACCAGAAAGACTGTGCTCTAGGTCCCAATGTTCACAACAGTTAGAAACTATCTTTCATTTGTTTTTTTCATGTTCATATATCTCATCATTTTGGATTTTATTAGCACAAAAATGGAATATGCCTCACTTCCAGAATGTACTTTTGGACACAATACTGTATAGTTCCTTTGTTAAAGCCTGGGAAGTTTGGGAAATATCTACTTTGCAAGTAATCTTCACGGTAGTGAAGTGGTATATTTGGAACTCACATTGTTGGTTTACACTACAGCAGAAAAATGTAACCCTTATAGGGCTAATAGAAAAAAATACCTGGGAATTGAAATTAATTTATCGTAAATAATTAAAAGAAAGAGTACGAACTAGAGTTATTCAGTCAGAGAAATCACCCTTGGGTCACAGACTCGGATGCATCCATTACTTAAGGATATAATGGTTTGTGTGTATGTTTTTTTTCTTTCTTCTTCTTAACTATTGTACACAAACTGGTAAATGGGGGTTCACTAGGGAGAAGGAACATGTTGTGATAAGGTGCACCCAGTTTCATTGATTTTTTTTGTGTTTCTTTTTCCTTTTTTTCCCCACTTGATGTTCATTAATGACTTCTGTATCTATTTATGTATTTATATATAAATTGTGGTTTTCTTTGTAGTTTCTGTATGATTTCTCAATAAAACTAAATACCTCTACTCTTTTTTGATAAGTGCCAACTCTTGATCTAGATCACCCTTTCCTCCAAAAAATACTTCCCACTTTTACCTTATTCACCCCTGTGAGGAATTTAAAGGTCTTGATTATATCCCCCCCCCACATCTCCTGTATTGTGCAGACTTTTAATTCCTTTAGCCTCTCCTCATAGGGCTTTTGATGCAGACCCTGTACCATCTTGGTAGCCCTCATCTGGACAGCCTCTAATCTGTCTATGTCTTTCCTGAGATGTGGTCTCCAAAACTGGATACAGTACTCTAGGTGGGGGTCTTACCAATGACCTATGTAGAAGAAACACCACTTCCCTCTTCAAGCTGGTGATACCCCTACCTATACAGCCCAACATCCCGCTAGCTTTCCCAATCACTTTGATGCATTGTCTGGCCACCTTCAGGTCATTTAATCCAATTTTCTTCAGATCCCTCTCCTTCTTGGTTGTTCCAGGTATCTCTCCCTGCATTTTGTACTGCACCTCAGGGTTTCTGTTACCCAAGTGCATTATTATGAAATGTATGCATTAAACCTCAGCTGCCAGACTTTTGACCACTCCCCCAGTTGTCTTAAATCTCTTTCCATCCTTTGCACCCCCCCAGAGTGTCCACTCTGTTGCAGATCTTAGTGTCATCTGCAAAGAGGCAGAACTTCCCTTCCAGTTTCTCTACTATGTCACTAATGAAGATATTAAAGAGGGTTGGCCCCAGTACTGACTCCTAAGGTACCTCATTGGTCAGTCTCCCCTCCTCAGGATGAACTCCATTTACCACCATCACTTGCCTCCTATGCCCAACCAGTTTCTTACCCAGGTTACCACCTTATTGCCCACCCCCATGTTACCCAACTTGTTTACAATTATCTTATGTGGCATGGTGTCAAAGGCCTTGCAGCAGTTCTTGCTAAAGTCCTGATAGGCCACGTTCGCAATTCCTCCCTGATCCAACACCTTGGTTACTTAGTCAAAATCAATTAGATTTGTTTGAGATGCCCTCCCTCTGTGAAGCCATGCTGCATCGGGTCTTGCAGTCCATTGGATTCCAGGTGTTCCATGATTCTTTCCTTGAATAGTGTTTCCATCAGTTTCCCTACTACAGATGTCAGGCTGACAGGCCTATAATTTCTTGTCTCCTCCTCGCTACCACTTTTGTGAAGTGGGACTACATCTGCTCTTCTCCAGTCCTCTGGTACCACTCCAGTCTCCAGTTAACTGTTAAGTTTGCCAGGGCTGCAGCTACCACCTCCCTGATGCCATTCACCACTCTTGTATGCACCCCATCTGGCCTCATGGCTTTGTCCATCCTCAGAATAGCGAATGCTTTCCTGACCCTCTCCTCAGAAAAGGGACTGGTGTCCACTTCCCTCCCCTCCAAACTCTTGGTGCTTATTTGTGGTCCCTCCCCTTCCCCTTCTACTATGAACACTAAGCAGAAGTATTTGTTGAAGATGTTTGCCTTTTCTTGATCCTGATCTGTACAGCCCCCTACCTCCTTTTTTATCTTCACAAACACTCCCTTTCTCTTCCTTTGCTCGCTAATATACCCAAAAAAATGCTTTATCCCTCTTTGATACTGTCTGGGCTATTCTTTCCTCAACTTGCACCTTTATGCACCTTATTGCTTTGACTTCCTCCCTCTGTTTCCCCAGATACACGCCCCTGTCCTTCTCTCTCTCTGGGTCTCCTTATATCTTCTGAATGCCATTGTTTTTTCCCTTACCTTTTCTGCCACTTCCCTCAAGAACTATAATGATTTGTTGTCTTTACTATGCCCTCTTTAATTTGGCCCATTTACTTTCTTCCCCAACCACAACATCTCCCCCCACCAGGTCCTCTCACAGGCATTCTCCCATATTTGTAAAGTCAGCTCTTCTGAAATACAGGACCCTTGCCCTTGTGTGGTTGGATTCTATCTCTGTTCTTCTATTAAACCACACTGTGCAATGGTCACTGGTCCCCAGATGACTTCCCACTCTGATCCCAGCAACACTGGGTCCAGTATTGCCCCACCACAAGTGGGTTCACTGACTAGCTACCTGAGGAATGCCCCTTGCAGGGAGTCCATGATGTCTTTACTTCTAGCTGGTGCTGCAGCAGGTAGGCTCCACTCTGTATTTGTCAGACTAGTCCCCTAGCAGCAGCATCTCTCCCTTCTTAGCCATTTTACCTATGTGTTCCAACATTTCTATGTCTAAGTCTTCTCCTTGTGTTTGAGGCCTGTATATCACTCTTATCCGAATGGTGGCTCTGTTTATTGACTTGAGTTTGACCCACAACAACTCAACCCCTCGTTAATTCCCTGTACCTCTTTTGCTTTTGTTTTCCTTAACATAAAGCATCACTCCCCCAGCTGTCCTTCCTACCCTGTCTCTTCTAAACATTAAATAGCCAGGTATGACTATTTCCCAGTCATGGTTGTCAGTGCATCTTGTTTTGGTGATGGCCACAATATCCAGGTTTGCTTCAGCCATGGTGGCTTCCATGTCTGGTATTTTATTTCCCAGACTTCTAGCATTGGCACACATGGCTGTTCAGAATGTATTAGTCCTGATCTTTTCACTTCCCATGGTTTCTAGCTGTTCCCCCATCCTCTCCTGTTCATATTGTTTTGTTCTCTTCCTCCTTCCTCTCCTGCTAATCCCCTGCTACCTTGATTGTCTTTTGTTTCTCATGGGAATCTTTTCCATCAGGATTTCTCTACCCATAATCACAGCCAGTGGGGGAGTCACTGTCTCCCCTTTGCCTTCTGCCAACCCCCTCAGCTACTTTAAATGTCCATTAAAGTAACATTTAAACCATCCACTGAGGACTGCTATTCCCTTCCTGGATGGATACAGGCCATCCCACCTAGAACAAGCTCTGATCCCTCTGAGTAGAACACCAGTCCCCAATGAAATCCTACCCCTCTTCTATGCACCATTACTTCAACCATGAGTTGAAGCTTTAGTGCGGAGCTCCCCCTCCTTCCCCCTGTTATAGACAGGCAGCAGTTCCCTAACAGCTACATTGTGTGCTATCTGCCTAAGACCCTCCCCCAGCTCTATAAACTGCTCCTGCACTGCTACCATCCTTTCCAAAGCTATGTCATTTGTCCACAGGTGGCAATGACATTCATCTACCTTTTCCATCCTATTGCCCTTGCAATCCACTGGATATGCTTTCCATTCCCTCCATCTGAGCCAATGCACAACTTAGGCACTCAACCTCACTGTCTACTCCCTTTCCTTCACACGACTCTATCCCCCTGACAATAGAGTCCTCCACCAGAAGTTGCTTCTCTGGGTGCCTCCTTCCCCCTGGGGTTCCTTTCAAGCAAATCCACACATACTCATTGCCCACCACTTCAGGTGCCCCTTCTTGGCAGTCTTGCTCTCACAGAAAGGTGTAGAAATATCTTCATGGCACTGGATGAGGATTGTGCCTGTTACCTGCTCCTCCAAGACTTCCAGATCTTTCCACCCCTACCCTCCTTGAGGCCACTGTAGTCCAACTGCTCCTCCCTTCTGGCATCCTTTGAAGTATCAGTGTCTAGCTAGGTGGTCCCTGTGCAGAAGAGATGGTCCCCTGACTCCACACTAATGCAACTTTGATTCTTGCAACATTCTCCTGACTCTCTGCCAGCACTGTCTGGAGCCTTGAGACCTGTTCCCTCTACTCAAACAGGTACACGCAGATGGGACAGCACCACAGTCTTCAGAAGATCTTCTTGTAGACTGCCACCCCACAACCACTGCATTGCACCACTCCCCGCATTTCCTTTTTCCTGTTCTTCTTGTCCTTCCTGCCTTCCTGTCCCAGAACCCAGTTGGGCTATCCTACTACCACCCAGTAACCCAAGCCCCTAAACCCCAGAAGTTCACTAATACCTAGCAAGCATATTACAGCAAGTCCGTATGCCCTAATATACCCAGAAACTGTTTAACAGTAAGCCACTGATCTCTGAAACACAGTAGTACCTAAGAACTCTAATATCCAGTAGCAGTTTAAAACAACAGAGACAGTGAAAAAAAGTGAAAAAACAAGCCCCTAAGCCCACTGACACACTTATTGCAGATGCTTAACTAGCCAACCATGTTCAGCCACCCTGCAACACAACCCCCAAAAGGCTTACCTGGGTAGGGGTCCACTTGGGCTGGCAGAGGAGCAGAGTGGCTGGCTGCCTCATTGGGTTGACTCTGTTAGGCACATTCCAACATCCTTTGTGTATTTGTCCTTCATCCAGGGGACCACAGTGTGGGGGGACCACTTGATGGGTCTGTTCTTAAAAACATTGTTGCCCCACTTTCTGGATCCCAGGTAGTTCTCAGGATTGGCAGCCTGGCATGGAGGGAGGTGTGGCCCTCCTCTGACTGCTTCTTGTGTGGAACCTGGCAGAGCTCCCTAGCTTTGCTCTTCTGGTGCTACTCCAGTGATCGGGGTCATCTTCTGGGTGGATGAGACTCTCAGATCCTTCCTCTTTGCCTGTCTATGCTGGAAGTTCCTTCAGCCATCTGCTGCGGGGGTGTGGGGGGTAATTCCTCTTCTTCCACCTATCCCACACTCTGGATCTAGGTAGGTAGGTAAAACTTATTTTTATACAGGTAATACATGTCATTTGGACATAATCCAGTTTACAAGACAGACCTGTGTAAATTCCTAACTAGTCACATACAAATAAGTTCCATGTTAAATACATATAAATACAAACACCACAATATACAAACAACACGGTATACCTAAGACTTACAATAGCTAGATTATAAAATCTCAAAATCCCAAGGAACCTTAGAGGAAAAAAAAACATTCAACACTCACAAATGTGAGCATATAGCTCCTTTATAGTATGAGTAAACAATGAATAATTTGGAATTTCTCTTACCTCATCAGAAAGAGAATTCCAAAAACTAGCAGCCTGATATAGCAAAGACCTGTCCCAATATTTATTATAATGTTTACCTACAACAATCTTATTTAAGTGAACTGATCTTGTCAATATCCATTTCTGATAGTTGTTCACTGTAAATAATATTAATGAAATTGGATGATTTACAGATGAATATTTCATTTTGTGTATTAAAGATAACCAATGGCACTTGTGATTTATGTCTAAAGGTGACCAGTTCACTTTCTTCAACAATAGACAGTGATGAATCCGATAGTTTCCTTGTAATACATATCTTGCTACGTGATAATAAGTTCTATCTAATCTAGACAATAGAGTTTTATTTGCATTTCTATATATTAATTCTCCATATCTTAGCACTGGAATAATTAACTGATCTGCCAATTTTTTTCTATCTAAAAAGATAAACAATCAGTACTTCTTCTATCGCCTTACCCTTCTATTTACTTTTTAATCAGCGCAATAATATGATTTGAAAAGGTCAGATATTCATCAAATATAATCCCTAAATAACTATATTCTTTAACTTGTTCTAGTTTAGTTTGATTTCCTGTATAAATGGATAAATCATAAACAAGTTCACCACTTTTTTCCAATGGGAAATACATACACTTTGTTTTTTTTGTGTTCATTATCAGCCCTGACCTGGTGAACCACCCCTCAATTCTTCTAAAATCAGACTGCAAGTTAGTTTGTAATATTTCTTCCATTTTTCCGGACGCAATTATAACCATATCATTGGCATAAAGTCAAATCTCTGATTTTTCTATAGCCGATGGCAAGTTATTTATGAATATTAGGAACAAAAGAGGTCCTAAAATTGATCCCTGGGGAACTCCTCTATTTACTTTCCTCTTTCTTGACAAACATCCCTGTACCTAGACTCTGGGAACGATCATCGAAATAAGATTTAAACCAATTTAAGGGATCTTCCCTCATGCCTATTTCATGAAGTCTTTCAATTAGTAACGGGTGGTCCACCAGGTCAAACTCCTTTGAAAGATCTACAAAAATAACAGCTGTCTCCCTAGTTTCCCCCAATGACCTATTTATTTGGTCATAAAATTCCAAAAGGGCTGTTGTAGTAGAATAGTTTTTTCGAAAACCAGATTGTTTGGTTGTCAACAAACTGTATCTGTCCAAATATTCCATTATCTGGCTAGAAACAAGTTTTTCAAAACATTTTAACAAAAGAGGTAATAAGGCTATGGGCCTATAATTATTAACGTCTACCGCTTCCCCCCTTGAAAATAGGTTTTACTCTACTCTTTCCAAGATAAGGGAAAATATCCAATTTGAAGACTCCAATTAAATAAATAAGTGATAATTGGTGCTATATGAAAAGCAGCTAGCTTTAAGAATTTACCTTCCAGACAGTCACTACCAAAAGCCTTATGAGCATTTATATTTTGAAGAATTTTATATACTTTAGTGACTGTCAAAATTTTAAATCTAAATGGAGGACATTTATTTTGTATAGACTCTACATTAGTTTGTTCTAAGTCTAAATTACAAGGATTTTCACAATTTGGGAGATCTACAAAAAAATATTTAAGACATTACAAATTTCCTCCGTATTTTCAGTAATGATATCCCCATTTTTTAATCTTAATATCTCCTCTGAGGAATCGTATCCTGGTTTAGTTAATTTCTTGACCACTTCCAAAACTGTCTTGGATCTATACTTGAATCTATTTTATTTTGTAAATGAAATTTTTGAAGCCTTAATTAACCTTTTACATTTATTTCTAGCAACCTTAAAAGAAATCCAACTTTTCTAATTTTGATCTCACGTTTTTTCCAAATTCTATTTTTGATTCGAATTTGTTTCAAGAGTCTATCATTTATCCATGGTAATTTATTTAATTTCTTCTTTGCTTTAACTCTTGGTGTGTGAAAATCACATACTTCTTCAAAAGTTTGGCTAAAATATTTAATTGAAGTGTCAATATCTGGAATTAATTTACATCTATTACATTTTATTTTACTAACACTATCTAAAAACCTAGATTCTGAAAATCTTCTGAAGTCCCTAGTCCAATTTTTATTTTCATATACCCGATTTTGATTAAACTGAGACCTGGGTAAAGTAGCCCAGATCAAGTTAAGGTCTCCAAGTCATGGTGATAAAACACCCACTGCTTCAATGTCAATTTGAGTGGATACCAAAATCAAGTCTAATATGGATCCATTTGTCATATTTGATATGTACCTGGTAGGTTTTTTTATGAGTTGTTTTAATCCTAGGTTAGTTACTATGTCTTTTAATTGTCTCCCTCTAATATTTTTCCAATCACAATTTAGATCTCCCATCAAAATTAATGGTCTACTTCCTACTTTATCTGCTATCTTAATAAGAATTATCTCCAAGTCAGTTATTTTTACCCTTGGGGGTGAATAAATAATCAAAATTACCAATCCTAGATGTCCCAGGTATACAGCTAAAAAGTCTATATTGTTTTCACTACCCTGTATTATAATTTCTGAAAAACCTAATGTTCGTTTTAAAAGAAGTATCACACCCCGCTCTAGTTTTTCTATCTACTCTTCATACTTTATAATCCTGAGTGCCAAATTCTTCATCTCGATGTTTGTTTGAGAGCCATGTTTCACTTAACCCTAATATACATGGATCTTTATCTTTCAGTAAAGTTGCTAAAAGATCAGATTTAGAACTAATGCTAAGTGCATTATCATGAAAGATTTTAAGTTCTAAATTTGAAGGCCCTGGATTCACTTCAATATCTCCCCCCAGTATTAATAAAAAACAACTTGCCCCAGATAAATTTGATATAGCATTATTAGGCCTAAAAGGATTTAGAGGCCTATAACATCCTCCCAAAGTTTGATTTCTTAATATTCTCTGAAAAGTATTCCTTCTTGGTTTGTTACAATTGGTTTTTTTTGTGATTGATTAAATAAAAATAACCAATTTACCAAATATTTTTCATTTGTAGATTATTTTGCTGTGATTAATTCTTTCTGAGTTACAACACTCAAAAAACAGCAAAGAAATAAACATCCTAAAAAATTAAACATCAACATTTTTCAAAGAAATTTCCACAACTAAAATATGTCTAAAATTTTTTTTTTAATTAGAACCCCTATTCTAAATTACAAAGAAATTATCCTAATATCACCTAGACTTTAACATAAATTAAATACTTCTAACCAAACATTTTAAAGTAAAACATTTCCAAATTACCAAACTAATCTGAGCCTAAAAGTCTCCCAGTTTTGAAGCAGCCTTTTTCTCTACGGAGTGGTGCTCATGCCACAGCACTTGCGCTGTGAGCAGTGTGAGTTTTTATAGCACTCTGCCCCTCCACTTCTCTGATGCAGGACCCTGGTTCTCCTCCCACTCACTGCCCCAGGTGTAAAAGTCACAATTCTCCAGTTTGCCAGAGCTTTAACTGGCAGATTACAAGGCTGTCCCACAGAGAGTGGAGCACTGGCACAAATTAAGCACACAGCAAAAGGTGAAACAAAGTACACAGTTCAAAAGCAGATGATCTTTTTGTTCCCAAACTGCAGGCTTTAAACTTCCGATGAAAAGGGAGATAGAAAACAGCTGAAGCAGATGTAAGTTTGCAGCATACCTGGCTGTGAGCAGCGTGAGTTTTTATAGCACTCTGCCCCTCCTCTTCTCTGATGCAGGACCCTGGTTCTCCTCCCACTCACTGCCCCAGGTGTAAAAGTCACAATTCTCCAGTTTACCAGAGCTTTAACAGGCAGATTACAAGGCTGTCCCACAGAGAGTGGAGCACTGACACAAATTAAGCACACAGCAAAAGGTGAAACAAATTACACAGTTCAAAAGCAGATGATCTTTTTGTTCCCAAACTGCAGGCTTTAAACTTCCTATGAAAAGGGAGATAGAAAACAGCTGAAGCAGATGTAAATTTGCTGGGTGGATTTGGATCTGAGGCCGCATGCTGGTTTGGCTGCCTTGGCATAGATGGAGGTACAGCCCTCTTTCAATTGGTTTCTCTGTGGAACCTGATGGAGCTTCCTAGCTCTGATTTTCTGGTGCTGCTTTTCTGATCAGGGTTGTCTTCCAGGGGGACACAAGGCTCAGATCCTCCCTTTCTGTCCATCCATACTGGCAGTTCCTTCCACCATCTGTTCTGGAGGAGTTTATTCCCCTTCTCTCATCTCTCCTACTTCCTGGATCCGAGGCAGTGACCAGGACAGGCTGTGTGACATGAAAGGGGGTGCAGCCCTACTCTGATTGGATCCTCTGTGGAACCTGGAGGAGCTCCCTAGCTCTGCTCTTCTGGTGATCAAGGTTATCTTCTGGGCATGTGAGAGGCTCAGGTTCTCCCTCTCTGCCTGTCTGTATTGTTGGTTCCTTCCGCCATCTACTGCTGGGGGTTTTATTCCCCTTCTCCCACCTCTCCCATTTCCTAGATCACAGGCAGTGCCTGGGTTTGGCTACCTGGCATGGAGGGAGGTGCGGCCCTCCTCCAATTGATTCCTCTGCAGAACCTGGTAGAGATCCCTAGCTTCAGTCTTCTGATTTTGTTCCAGTAATTGGGGTAATCTTCTAGGTGGGTGAGAGGCTCAGATCTTCCCTCTCTGTCCATCCATACTGGCCCATATTCCTTTATATCCCAAATTAAAAGTAAATTCACAGATTAAAATCAACATGTTTATGCATAAACTGTACATTATTCAATAAAGTCCCCAGGGTAGAAGTTGCAGTCAAACCAATACATAGGCTCTGTCCCACTTCAGGGCACAGTTCAATCTCTACAAGAGTCTCTGATGCAAATGATTGCATTACGTTGGGAGCCAGGAGAGGCAGTCTTAGAACCCTCTTTATGATTTGTGTCACCACCTCATGTCTTGGATTTATGGTTGTTTCTGGCTCTATAACAGTCACTTTTATAAATGTATAAATGCCTGCATCGGATTTGTGCACTGGATTGATTAACAAAGATGTGTTGTTTTTATACAGATGTATGTGCTCTTTAGCAGTGTTGTCCACTAGTTGGTGTTTATGGACTATGAGCCAGAAAGGCACTCATAAAAAGTTCATGATTGTCTGAGATCTGCTGCCACCATATCAAGTGTGCCGGGGTGGCTGGAATGTAAGTGACAGGTATTGGAACAGAATCTTCTCATATGCTGATTCCACCTGTTTGTGCACAGTCACCAAAAGTTCTGTAGCTGCCAACCACATATCGTTTATTTCTGAAAAAAAAAAAAGAGGAGGGCTTTGGGCCACTACTTCACTAGTAGGTTAGTTCTGAGCTTTAAAAAGTTTCAACTGATTTACGTGAAATCACTCATTAGTGGCTGATCTGAACACATAAAATGTAATTCTCATGGTATCTGTGTATTTCTCTTTTTTATATTTTTGGGAGGCAGTATAGCGCAGTAGTTTAAGCCTCTGAACCGCAAATTTGGTGACATTCAGCTGGCCAGACCTGGGTTTGAATCCCACAGCTTCCACTTGCATACTGTGTGACCCTGAGCAAGTCACCTAACTTCCCTGTGCTCCCAGGATGCTCCTGTAAAAAAAGCTTTCAGCTTAGTGTGCTACTCCTGGTTAAACAACTAAAATAAAAAATATATACATATTATAGTGGCGTGGTAACACCACTATAGTTAGGGTTGAGCAGGGGATTCAAGGTAAACCTCAAATTTTGCATTTTAATATCTTCCCAACCATTCAACAGATGTGCACAAAAGTTTGCAATCACAGTCTTGGGAGGTTCAGTAGCTGTCTTGATCTGCCAAGTTTTGTTCCAGTCAGATGTGCGGATTCCGAGCTGTAGATGGAAAAAACATTAGAAAAATCATTTTCTTGCTGTTATTTAGTCATCGCCTTGCACTCAGACGGTTTAGAATTTTGGTCTGAAATTTTCAGGGTAGAAAAGGCTTGGCCCACAGATGTGCCTTTCTCTGGTTTGGTGAAAAAATATTAATCCATCCCAAAGTTATTAAATTTTAAATTTTAAGTTCTGAGCATGCTCAGTACAGTCTTTGGATACTTGCTAGGAAGGAAAAAAGAATTTGGTCCATACATAAAGGGATCCTATTTTGTATGCATCCACTCCTTTTCTGTGAGAAAAAAATCCTTTTTCATATGGCCGCCATTTTCTTTTTACTGTTTAAACTTACAAACATTTAAAGTACATAAAAATAATGTGCCCAATTCTAGAAAGGTTTATGCATGGCACAAAGTGACTTGCACTAATGAGAATAGTGCAAGTAGCACTTTGTGCAATGAGTTGCGACAATCAGGATTCTGCAAAGCAGCCTGTGACATGTCGCAGGCTGCTTGAGCCAAAGTGGACTTATGCTACAATTTATGCCAGAGACCCCCTGCAACATGGTGCAGGGGGGTTTAAGACAGCAATTGTGCCCTATTCTGAAAGGGCAGCTGCCAGATCCCAAAATGTGCTATTCTGAAACAACCTCAGAGGACATCTGGCAAAGTACAGTTACACCACCTATTAGCTGGTGTAAGTGCACTTTGTGTCCACTGGGGGATATACCAATGTGCCTGCCAGCCCATCCCCTATGACATGTAGTGCCCCAATGCACTGATCCCCTAATATATGTACTAAATGCCCTACAGGGCTATCAATCCTCCCAATGCCCCTGATCCCCACAATCCAGTACAAAAAGCTCCCTCAGGGCTAGCAGACCTCCCATGTTCCAATCACCCAAAATTCAGAATAAAAGGCCCCCACAGGGCTATCAACCCCCCATGCCCTGAACCCCCCAAATCCAGTTAAATAAGCCCTGCAGGGATAGCGCCCCTTCCCCCAAGCCCTGATCCCCAATCCCCAAACACAAGTCTGGCCACTAATGCAAACTGTAGGAAAAAAAACAGTCCCGTTATCCCTGGTAGTCTAGTGGCCCCCCACCCGGCAGTGCCAGACCACCCCACTCCCCCGACTCATACTCAGCCAGTGACAGACGCAGCCCATCTCTCACCACTGCAGCCAGCCACCAACTGGGCTCCATCTGAGCTTGAACTACTGTAAATAGTACATGCTCAAGGATTGACAGCCGTCGGGCATTTCTGCCATAATTTCTCTAGTTCATCTGCAGAATTATGCCCACTGTGATCCGTGGAATAAGATTCCATAGAACAGCAATTTTTCCACAGAAAATAATTCCACAACAATTTTCTGCCACAGAATTCCACCATTCCACTTCTGGCAAAATTTGGTGGACTTTCAGTGGAATTTTGAAAAGTCCATGGAATTTCATTCTACCAGATTTGAAAATTCCGTACAAAACTACCAGCTGGTAAAAATGTTCAAATCCATGCTAAAATGCCATTCCCTGCCATGGCTGCAAAAACACATTTTGGATAGAATGTGAAAAATGAAGTGGTGTGAAAAAATGGCTATAATGAAAATCTGGACACAAAATATTAAAAATTACCAAAGTTATGTGTGTGCATAGAAAAATTTCAATGGACCCTCATAACACAGCCATTGTTAGGAATTTTTCCAACAAATTTTCAATGTGATTTTTTTGGGACACCACCTCATTAACACTGCACTGTCATTTCATTAATCAGTGCTGAAAGCCAATCTCACGCATTGACTGCAAAATCACTGTCTGGGCCAGATTAACAAAATGACAGAGACAATGTTCATGAGGTGGGGTCCCAAAAAGGCTATTTTGAAAATTTGGTGAAAAGATTCCCCAAAATGGCAACGTTATGAACATAAGTTCAAAATGCCATTGAAAAACATTTTATGGCACTTATCTTTATTCCTCCCTCTGTGGTTCAGCTTTGAAGAGTGCAAACATGTCCCAATCCACAGAAGAAGAGAGCCTATGACCTCCAGAGGTAAGTATGGAGTAAAGGGGGGTGTTGGTTGATGTGCTCAGTGGGAGGGTAGGGATGGGGAGGGGAGGGGCCAGCAAGACAATGAAGAACCATTTTCTTTTTTTATGTTAAAAAAAAAGACATTGAGGGACTGTGTTCTTTTTTTACAGGAATGTAAATATCCGGGCAGGGGGAGCCATAAACCACCAATGTGAAAAAAAGTAAATACAGGGATCAGAGGGTGGAAATGCCACTAGACACCAGGAAAATATACAGGATGGTGGGGGTACCACTAACACCAATGCAGAGAGTGTAAAAATATTTAATATGGGGATCGGAGGGTGGGGGTGCCACTGAACACCAGGGAAGTATACAGGAAGATGGGGTACCACTAACACAAATGAAGAGAGTTTAAAAATATTTAATATGGGAATCAGAGGGTGGGGGTGCCACTGGACACCAGGGATACATAAAGGAGGGTGGGGAGGATACCACTAACACAAATGATGAATGATTTTATAAAAAGAAGTATGGTGATCGGAGGCTGGGGCGACACTAGACACCAGGGGAAACAACGGCTCACAGCTGAATCTGAATGTAGTTTTTTCTTTAAATGAAACATGCAGATCTCAGAAACCACACAAGCTGCAATCACAAAACAATTACACACAGCAAGATTTTGCCTACTAGACAGCACATACAAAATTTCAACTCATTCTGTCACAGAGAGCCAAAGATATTAATATGCAAAACTTTAAAATTAACATTAAACAGGCTACTCCACCCTAACTTTAGTGGTGCTATCGCACCTCTATAACATACCCATATTCTCTGCAAAAAACACCATTATAGGACCATTAGGGTTCAAGTGTCAAATGTTGGGAAATGCCATCTTAAGGTTCCCAAACCTAAGACCCAACCCCAATCCTCAGTTTCCAACCGTTAGACACAACCCCCTCCCTGCATGCAGGAACAGGCATGTCGGGTGTGCCTTGCAGTTCTGAACCCTAATGTTCATCCCATTCTATGAGTAGCTAAGCTAAGATGGGTACAGTATAAGATAATGAGGTGAGCATTAGGCTTCACAACCGCAAGCCACACCCATCATGCCTGTTCCTGCATGCAGGTAGGGGTGGTACTTTACAGTTGGAAAGTGAGGATGGAGGTGGGATCTTAGGGTTGGGAACCCTAACATGGCATTTCCGTACTTTTGATGCCCTGAACCCTAATGGTCCTTTAACAAAGTTTTTTGCGGAGAATCCCCTTACTTTTTGAGAAAGTATAATCATAGGTAATCCTAATAGTGCATCAATTAAGTTTTTTTGCAGAGAATGTCCTTACTTTTTGAGAAGGTATAATCAAAGGCTTATTTGCTTGTGAGACTGCAGGGCCCTTAGGGCCCTGCACTCCCAGCCATCCATAATTATTGAGAGATTGCAATTGTATCATTTGCCATTATTATATTTTTTTATTTCCATACTCCTTGGCGAATTTCTGTATGGCAGCACAGGGCCCTATGGGCTCTGTGTTGCCATGTATGGATCAGGCCTGCACTACAAAAACTCCATAGTGGTATTCATATATGCATCTGGGAATTCTCAGTGCCATCCAGTCATAATTTTGATATATTGTAATTGTATCCCTATTTCTGTGTGGGAGCACAGGGACCTCCAGGCCCTGCTCTCCCATCAGTCCTTAATGGTACCTGTATTTACATGTTGGGGCACAGGGCCTGGAGGGCCCTTTGCTCCCATCCAAGCATCATTTTTGACATAGTGTAGGATACTGTGCTCCAATGCTGTAGTGTGCACACCCAAAGAAACCCCTTGAATTACAATGTTCTCCTAAAGAAAACACAGGAAAATATAAAACTTGTATAACTCAACACCAAAGTAATACATTTTTACAAAAGCAGCAAGAGGTTCATCAGCTGTTTGTACCCTGAAAATTTCAGAAGAAAATTGAGAACTGTTTCTTCACAGTGGAGTGAGAAAGAAATCACTCTTTATATCTCCCTTTACAATGTTATCCTAAGGGAAACAAAACAAAGTGTAACCCTGCAGAACTCCACAACAAATGAATATATTTCATGAAAGCAGCAAAAGGCACATCGGTGGCACAAGGCCTTTTACCCTGAAAATTTCAGTGCAAAATTGAAAACTGTTTCTTCAAAGTGTAGTGACAAAGAAAGAATTATGTACACCTCACATTACAATGTTATCCTATGGGAAAAGAAGCAAAATGTAAACCCCCCACAACTACAGAGCAAAATATTTTTTTTTCTTTACCAAACTAGCAAAAGGCACATCTGTGGAGCAAACCCTTTGCACCCTGAAAATTTCAGTCCAAAATCAGAAACTGTTTAGGATCAGGCCAGTAGCTCTGGGGGTTGAGACACTGGATGCCACACCTCGTGCTGTGCCACTGACCCAGGTTTGGAAATGGGAACTGGTTATTGGGGGTCATCAAGGGTAGGGAGGAGCTGGACTGAGCTGCTGTATGGCAGCTCTCCTTTCCTGTGGAGGGTTGAAACCGATCTGATTTGTAGAAGGTGTTGGGAGGGGAGGGTGCTGTCAGGCACTTGGTGGAAGTCGTGTCTCTGTACGGCTTACCACTTGGACTTTTGTCCTTTGCACCAGTGCACTCAGGGGTTGGGTTTAGGGATCACAGTAGTCACTCTAAGTAAAAAAAAAATCCTTACCAATCCCATTGTAGTCA
Organism: Neoceratodus forsteri; assembly: GCA_016271365.2. NCBI lineage: Eukaryota > Metazoa > Chordata > Ceratodontiformes > Ceratodontidae > Neoceratodus > Neoceratodus forsteri. The sequence goes on from CM028137.1 coordinate 52,635,072, forward strand.
ATGGTAAAACACAATAACAGATCCTTTTTCTGGAAACAAGATCCTATATCATGCTAATACCATTACAATAAATGGTAACATATTCCCTGGTAGTCCCTCCCCCCTCCCCAGATGTATAGTCACTGTTCCCATAAAAAACAAATTGTCCCTGGTAGTCTAATGATCACTCCCCCATTCTCTGAAGTCCGATCGCCATCTCAGTATGAAAAACAATTCCCTGGTAGTCTAGGGGTCCCCCCCCAATGTCCAAACACCATCCCAGTATTAAATAAATTATTCCCTGGAAGTCTAGTTGTCTCTTCCCCATCCCCAGATGTCTAATTGCTGTCCCCATATAAACAAAATTGTCTCTGGTAGTGTAGTGGTCCCTACCCCAATGTCTGATCATTGTCCCATATTAAAAGAAATTCCCTGGTAGTCTAATGGTCCTTCCCCCTCCCTTTATCTCCACTTGCCATCCTCGTGTATATAAAAAAAAAATGTCTCTGTAGTCTAGTGGTCCCTCACCCAATCACCATCCCCATATTAAAATAATCCCTGGTAGTCAAGTGGTCCCTTCCCCTCACCATTCCTGTGAAATCCCACTCTAATCCATGGTGATCTAGTGGACCCCCCACCCACCCCCACTCTGTGAGGTAGTAACCCACAACCCTGCTTCCCCATCTCAGTCCCAGTCAATGAACAGCACAGCCCTCCTCTTATCACCACAGCTGTTTAAATGAGTGAGGTGTGAATGAGTGTGCACTTGTGTAGCACATGCTCATTCATAGTTCAGTTGGCGGCCAGCCAAAGAGGTGAGAGGAGGGCTGTGCTGGTCACCAACCAGGACTGGGATAGGGGAATGGGGTTGTGGGTGAGTACCTCACATAGTGGGGGGGTGGAGGGTCCATTAGACCACCAGGGATCTGAGTGGGATTTCATAAGAGGGAGATCAGGGAGAAGGGACAACTAGACTACCAGGGAATTTCTTTTAACATTGGGATGACAATAGGACATCAGGGGAGATGGGAGAGACCAATAGACCTCCAGGGACATTTGTTTTCTATACAGGGAATGTGATTGCACATCAGGGAAGGGGATCACACATCAGTGGAGGGGGCAGGGGCCACTAGACTACCATGGGCATTTGTTTTGTATACAGAGATGGCAAGTGGACATCAAGGGAGGGGGAAGGACACTAGACTACCAAGAATTATTTATAATACTGGGATGGCAATCAGACATCTGGATGGGGGCACCACTAGACTACCACAGACATTTGTTTTAATAGGGCGATGGTGATCAGACATCAGGGAAGGGGGAGGGACAACTAGACGAGGGAAATCTTTTTTCAATAATTGTGACAAAGGATCCTGTTCCATGTTTCCTTTAGTGCAATTTGTGGGAAAGGATTTTGGCATGCTAAAAAAACACATTTCCAAACATCACGACAAAACACTAAATCAAGAATAGAATTCTACAGGTGCTGATTAGGTTAAGACAACTGTTGTTGTAGGTCAGTGCAGTCAACTTTTCTAAAATATTTAATTTAGTTGCCACCACTAACAGTAAAACAAAATGATGGCAGCATGTAAAAGGATTCCACGTTTGCATAAAAGGATTCCATGTTTGTGAAAAAGGATTCCACATTTGCAATAAAGAATACTTTTCTGCAAGGGGCATCTAACTGCTCCCATTGAAAGTAATTGGAAACTTTAAATTTTAATAACTTTTGAGCAGATTGATATTTTTTCACCAAGCCATCAAAAGGCACATCTGTGACCCAAGACCTATCTACTGTAAAAACCCCAAGCCATTTTTCTGCAGTGGCATGACAAAAAATTAGACAAAAAGTAATAATTTTCAGTTTTTTTGACAGCTCATATCTCCGCATCCACACATCCCAACAAAATGAAATGTGATACATCAAGAGATCTTTCATCCCTGAAGATGCATGCAAACTTTCATGAAAATCAGATACAGCTGTGAAGTTATTAAAGTTTAAAATTCAGGCTTTAACATAGAAGAGACTGTTGTACCCTAATATAGGAGCGCAACCCCTATAATATATTATAGGGACAAGGTCATACCCCTTTAGCTAGGGTTCAATGGTCACTTCAATATTAAACTCAAACTTTTGCACTTCAATAACTTTTCAAAAATTCAACCAATTTGCAGGAAATTTTGCATGCTCCATCAGAGATAAAAGATCTCTTGAGGTGGAACATTTTGTTCCGGTCTGATGTGTGGTTGCAGAGATACGACATGTCAAAAAATTTGAAAATGACCATTTTTGGTAAAATTCTTAGTCACACCACTGCACAGAAACAGCGTGGAATTGTGGTCTGAAATTTTCAGAGTAAACAGAGAATGGGTCACTGAGGTGCCTTGTGAAGTTTTGGTGAAAAATTATTTAATCCATTTAAAAGTTGTTAAATTTTCAAAGTGTCCCATTATTTTCAATGGGAGCAGTTAGATGTCCCATGTGAAAAGGAGCCTTTGTAGCAAAAGAGTAATCCTTTGTGGTAAATGAGTCATGCTTTCTCGCAAATGAGAAATCTTTTTTTGTGCAACCACCATTTTCTTTAACAATTGGCTAGGGAAACAAAATCAAATAAGTCAAAAAAATTGTCTTTAGCAGAAAGCAACATATGCAGTTTGCTTATCAGACCCCTCAGATGGATTCTACACTTATCTTTTGCAGAAATGGTCCAAAGGTTTCTTTTTGTAACATTTTAAATCATTTTCATGCCTTGTGCTAAGAAAAAAGATTCTTTTTCATAGTACAATTCATGAAAAAGGATCCTTTTTCTTTAGGAAAATCAAGATGAAATGGTTGATACAGATGCTGGCTAACCCCTCCATGCCTCTAGCAACTCTTAGAGGTTACAACAATGGCATTCTTTAATTGACTTTATCCCTTGGTTCTAGCTGTATCCCCTACCTCCAATAGCCATCCCCATTACTGTCTTTCTTATCCTTGGTGTTTAGTGGCATCCCTCCACTCTCTCATCACCTTCCCCATTATGTTGTTTTGTTATCCCTGGTGTCTAGTGGCACCCCCTCCCTCTGATTGCCATCCCCATTACCATCTTTGTTATCCCTGGTATCTAGTGGCACCCTCTCCCTCTGACTGCCTTCCCCATTTTGCTCATTTCTTATCCTTGGTGTCTAGTGTCGCCCGACTCCCGTCCAGACCTGAATAAAAAAATGGTCCTTGTTTTTTTTTTTTTTGTAAAAAATAAAACTGTTCCTCACTGATCTAACCTGGACACCCCCCATCTCCCACTCAGCACCCACCACCCTGCATCCCTCACACACCCTCACTCACCTGTACAGGTCCCAGGTTTCAGATCCACTCCAAGCAAAGACAGGTCTTGCTGCTGGAGCTGGTGACTGCAATATGAGAAATTAAGATAAATATGGTTCAATGTATTTTTTTATTTATATTTTATCCCCACTTTGTACCCCTGTTTTTTTCAACCCTGCTTGGTCATGCAGTCTTGTGGAGGCACATGCATGCCATGAAACTGGGATGCCCTCCCACTGCTTGGTACCTGCTCACCAACACTGCCTGTAGACCTCCACCTGGGGGAAGTGAAACTATGGCCAGCAACATAGTCCTCCCCAGGAGACAAGAGCTGCCATTCACCTGCTCAATCCTGCTTCCTCCATCCCCCATGCCAGCTCTCAAATGACCTGGGCTCGTTCTTGATCCTGGGTCACTGGCATGATGCGAGGTAAGACATCCAGCTCCACAGCCCTCGGTGCCACTGGGCTGGCTGGTTCAATGTATTTCAATAGAGTTTTCAACTTTGATGCATAACTAACCCATTTCTTGATGTTCTGAAATCAGATTTTCATCATGGCCTTTTGGGGACCCCACCTCATTAACAATATGACTGCCATTAAGCAGCTCCTACCAGAAAGGTGATTTTGAGGTCTCTTGGTGAAATCACCTTTCTGGAAGAATATGAACATTTTCACCCCACTTGTTCATGAGGTGGTCAAAAATATATAACAATGCCAAAGTTATGACCGTTGATTGCAATTTTGCTATGCACACTTGTAGCTCTGGAAATTTTAAATATTTTCACCCCAAATTTTCAACATAACCTTCTTATTACCCCACCTCATGTATCTTACAGGTGTCATTTTTCAAATCCTGGCCAAAATGTGTTTTTGCCCTGTGCCATGGAATGGCATTGCAGTTGCATGGAATTACATTTTGGTGAGCATTTGAAAAATGTTCTGTACCAGGTACATGAGGTGGAGTAATAAGATGGCTATGCTGACAGTTTGGTATCTGTTTCCCTACAAATGGAAGCACAGAGCCCTTCCACTGGTACATGCACTGTGCATCTATGGAGGGATAGGAGTGCAGTGCCCGGAGGCACATAACAATACAATTACTATACCTCAAAAAACTATGAATGGATCTCCCACATGCAAATAAGACTACAAAATATATTATAGTGGAAGACATAATTACACCATCCCAAAGACTAAGGAAATTCTTTGCAAAAATAAACATCGTTAATGCATCAGTTAGGGTTCCAGTGACAAAAGTTTGGAAATGTATTGTTAGGGTTTCAAACCCAAATACCACACCCCCATCATGAAGGCAGCAACAGAAAGGGGTGTGCCTAGTGGCTGTCAACCCTAACACTCACCCCATTCTCTTATACTGTAACCATGTCAGATTACTTACACATGGAATGGGGTGAGAGTTAGGATGGACAACCCCAAGCCACCCCCCATACCTGTTGTTGCACATTTCCAAACTTTTGTCACTGGAACCCTAACTCATGCATTAACAATATATTTTTTGCCAAGAATGTATGTATTTATGCAACAGGTGTGAACAATAAATGCATGCCATAAATAATGTGTATTGTAGCTACTGTGTAACTAAAACCATTTATGTGCATAGCAAGTATGTCATCATTCATTTATGTTCATAGTTACTATGTTGTCACTCATTTATGTACACAGTTGCTATGTCATCAGTCAATTTAGAATGTTCAGCCTCAGTAGCAGTACTAATCATATTCAAATGCAAATAACTTTAAAATGAAAAAAGATAGCATGGTACTGTGAGCACAAAAGTTGTCCAGCATAAAAATATCTACAAAATGAGTGGTGCTTCATTTATAGATACCTTTTAATTTTTGTAGAATTAGCAAAAAACAGCAGAAAGTTAAGGTTTTGTTTCCATTTTTTTGACAAATAAATACAAATGACTTTAAAATTAAAACTGATAGCATTGTACGTTGAGCACAAAAGTTGCTCAGCACAAAATTATCTACAAAATGAGAGGTGTTTCATATATAGATGCCTTTTAGATTTTTTATAATCAGCAAAAAAATGTCAGACAATTCAGTTTTTATTTACTTTTTCTGATGAACAAACCCCCCCAAATGTAAAAGCAAAAGAATTGTGCATCAAACTTTTTCATTATGTACTGTCCATGATGTAAAGTTGGAGAATCCATAGCAACTGCTTAGCAACCACTATGCTAAGCCGAGCTACCCTCGGGAAACTACAAAAAGACCATGTATGTTAACATGAAAAATTCAATAAACAATTTAAAACAAAACTCCTTACACAATCCTAAATAATCCCTATTGCATAGATGAAATACGTAACAGGGACCTTGTGGAATAAATGATTTATTTTCACTCGCGCTGTTTGACCTTGGGCACAGCACTCGTGGCTTACACCACTCATGAGATTACCAAAGTCAAACAGCTCTTGTGAAAATAAATCATGTATTGCACAGGTCCCTGTTACATGTATCATATATATATATATATATATATATATATATATATATATATATATATATATATATAGAGAGAGAGAGAGAGAGAGAGAGGAGATGGGTACGGTAGCAAGTTAGGTTGACTGGTTAGTTCTATGCTAAGAGTATCTGGTGAATTCTATGTTGACCCCAATTCTTTGTTTGCTTCTTGTAGAAAGTTGGTGTTACAGATTTACATCAAGATTTCAGTATTTGTTGTACATAAAAAAAATCTACAGTTCCTGAAAGTCTCATATAAATTGGTTTAGTATATTTAGAGATATTAAAGTGTGAAAAAAATGTGTTTTTCCTTTGATTTCAATGGTGTTTTTTTTCTGAATTTGTGCTCTTGTCTGGACAAACAATTATAAATGCTTAAATTGTGAAATTTTGTATGGTTGTGTATGTTAATCAGGAAGGATTTCCCAGGGGTTTGATGTTTGGGAGTTTTGTAGATTTTAAGCTGTTTACATTTTAAAAATTGTGTTTTTAGCATTTCTGCATCTGCTCTGAAATCGGGCTCTGAGATAACATACCACATGCGTAAAATGGATTCAATTCACTAGACTGGAGAGTATGTGGCTGTCAATGTATATTAATATACTATCAATATTTACCAATATATGTATCAATATAATATCACTATTTGGAGGCACTATAGTGCAGTGGGTTAAGGCTCTGAGCTGCAGATCTGGAGACCTGGGTTTGAGTCCCACAGCCACCTAGGTACATACTGTGTGACCCTGGGCAAGTCATTTAACTTCCTTGTATGTCCAGGTTGCATCTGGAAACAAGCTTTGGCATAGTGTGCTACTGCTGGTTAAACAATGTTCCCTTTCTCTTATGTTCCCAATGTTTTGAAACTCGTAAAAGTTTTCATCAATGTAGAGAAAAAATATAAAAGTTACAATTTTGGAAGTTGCTGTCTATATATAGATTGATCTGAAGAGGTATCTGGGGGCAGGGGGTAGTTGATATCTTGTTTAGTGTTTTACGTATTTAAGTTTGAAAATTGGATTTGAGGAGTGTGAGTGAAAGTGAAAGGGAAGAGTCAAACTTCTCTTTCACTTGCACTCCTCAGTGTGACAGTTCTGCCTCCCAAGAGACAAGTTGACAATTAGATAATAGTATGCATCTATCAATAGAGAAAGAAAAACTTACCAGATGCTGATAGCCATTGCACCATCATTTGTTCCATGCACCAGTCCATGATCTAACCCTTAGACCGGATTCTACCTGGCCGCTGACCATTCAGTCCCTCACAGCAACCCCACTGCCAGCCAAGCAAGAAACACATGATCCATCAGGTTGGCTCAACACAAATGAAATCAGTGGGACATGATGAACCAGGACTGGGAGTCATAACTCTGAAGGCAAGAAGACTACCCTCACTCTAGGTAGGCTTTCAGCCTGCAAGATTCCATTGCTGCTACACAGACAGTCTGGCACTCATCTCGGACAGCAATTTGCAGCAAAATAAAACAAACTGGTTTCCTTTACACAGACTGGCCAGTTATCAAGTCAGTGACAGTGTCATGTCCATGTGTGTGGTGGGGTGGTTGTGTAAGGGTTCTGATAGTCATCAATCAAGGAAGCATGTTGTAGCAGAGGTACAGACTGACTGCAGCACAGCACAGTATTATTCCATGCTTTCCAATCCATGAAAATTGAAACTAAAAGCTTTTGGGAGGAATCTTAATGGGGGGTAGGGAGGATCAGGACAAGGTGCATCCCTCCCAATGAACTCCTCCACAGAAAGGCAGTTTCTATCTTCATTAGATTTTGAAAAGCAGGAAGAGTTACTAAGAACGACAAAGTGAGAAGCAGGCAGAGTTACAATGAAAACATCAGTTAGAAGCAGGTACTGTGTCTGCAGCTACATTTACATTCTGAAATGGGAAATGTTACTTGTTAACAGAAAGATAGAAAAGAAAATATTTTTAATTTGGATCTATTGCAGTATTCTGTTAAAACTGACTAACCAGACAATCAATTTCAGGTATCTGATTTCACTATTGTTGTCCATAAACAAAGACAGCCCTTGATATTGAAAAACGAAACTGTTAAGAAATCTATTGCAATACGTGAAACCAGCAAACATGTTTACATGAACTCATTATTTCAGGACACAGTAATTACTCCAGATATGGTACTAGACTGATAGGGTGAAACCATTAATGGGTATAATTTTTTTTTAATTGTAAGCACTAACCAGTGCATATAAACAAAGCTGACCATGAAATATATCATTTCCAGTCTTCTGAGAGTACAAGCACAAATAAATGACAGAGACAAACAAGAGCGAATGAAACCAATATTTTGTTACAAACAGAGCATTTTTAAAACTCACCACAATGTTACCATACAAAACACAATATAAAGATATGTCTCTAACTGGGTAAAACATGTAAAAACTCCCCTTTAAGGTAAGATACAACATCTTATCCTATCTTAAGATAGAATAAGGTACATCTTAAGAAATCTTAAGATCATTTATCATATCTTAATATATCTTAAGATATATCTTAAAGGAGATGGGAAGTGAAAGTAATATTTTCAGTGTTCTGACATATTGTTTGTTTTGATGTTCTATTTATTGTGAAATAAAATCTGTATTTAAAAAAAATCATGTTGAATGTCTTTTTTCTCATCTACTACTTTATCAACTGGGTAGGTGGTCACTGACTGCAATATCTGTTGACCCACACTGTCAATAAAGTACTAAATAAGACAAAATAAGAAAAAAGACATTACATAGAAGCTGACATAGAAACATAGAAGCTGACGGCAGATAAGGACCGCAAGGCCCATCCAGTCTGCCCATTTCTTTTTCTACCTTATAAATGTGCCATCGGCCTTTGCTCTGTCAGTGACCTATCTATTCGTAGTCATTTGTATTGCTCCCTTATGCCTATCCCATGCCTGTTTGAAGCCCTGCACTGTATTCATAGCCACCACTTCTTGTGGTAAGCCATTCCATGCATCTACCACCCTTTCTGTGAAAAAGAATTTCCTCACATTCCCCTTAATCAGCCTCCCTCTAATCTCATGCTGTGTCCTCTTGTTCTGCTATTTTTCTTATATTTAAACATGTTAGACTCTTTCACCTTGTTTATGCCCTTAAGGTGTTTAAATGTCTCGATCATATCACCTCTCCCTCCTTTGCTCAAGGGTATACATATTGAGCTCGTTAATCTGTCCTCATATGTCTTCTGATGCAGTCCCTGCACCATTTTGGTGCCCTCTCTGGACTGCCTCAATTTGGTTAATGTCCTTGTGAAGGTGTGGCCTCCAATACTGCACGCAGTACTCCAGATGGGGCTCTAATCAATGTCTTGTACAGAGGGATTATTACCTCCCTCACGACTTGTGATACCCCTACTAATACACCCTAACACCCCCCTAGCCTTACTCTACTGCTTTAGAGGTCTGCTTGATGATTTTAGGTCATCAGTGATGATGATGCCCAAGTCTCTTTCTTCCTTTGTGACTGCTAGCAACTCCTTCCCAGCCTATAAGTGGCTTCAGGGTTTCTCTTCCCTATGTGCATGATTTTGCACTTCTTTGCATTAAATCCCAGTTGCCACTCTTCTGACCATTCTGCTAGTTTATCCAGATCTCTTCTCATTCTGCCCACCCCATCTGGATCATCTACTCTGTTGCAGATCTTGGTGTCATCTGCAAACAGACAAGCCTTACCTCTAGTCCATCTGCGAGGTCACTAATGAAGATGTTGAATAGGACTGGCCCCAGGACTGATCCCTGAGGTACCCTACTTGTGACTTGCATCTCTTCTGACTGTATACCATTTACCACCACTCTCTGTTTTCTGCCAGTCAACCAGTTTGCCACCCAGTTGACCAACTTCTGACCCACCCTGAGCCTACCTAGCTTATTTATCAATCTTCTATGTGGAACAGTGTCAAAAGCTTTGCTGAAGTCAAGGTAGGCGACATCAACTGCTCCCCTTGGTCCACCACTCTGGTTACCCAGTCAAAGAAATCTATGAGATTAGTTTGACAGGACCTTCCTTTTGTAAACCCATGCTGTCTTGGATCCTGTGCCCCTATGGATTCCAGGTGTTGCACTATCCTTTCCTTAAGGAGTGCCTCCATAATCTTGCCCACTACTGAGGTAAGACTGACCGGTCTGTAGTTCCCCGCCTCCTCCTGCTACCACTCTTGTGGAGTGGGATCACATGAGCCCTTCTCCAGTCTTCTGGGACCTCTCCTGTGCTCAGTGACTCACTAAACAATTCTGCTAATGGCTCTGCTAGTTCCTCCTTTAGCTCCTTAAGTACCCTGGGATGTATGCCATCAGGTCCCATTGCCTTATCCACCCTGAGCTTAGCAAGCTCTTGTAGGACCCTTTCTTTTGTGAAGCATGTTTATTTCAAATACAATATGTATTTAATTATTTCACAATAAATGGAACATTAAAACAATATGTCAGAACACTGAAAATATCACATAAATTTCTGATAGCACTATCTCCAATGCCTTTCACATAAAATATCTTAAGATATCATATCTTTAAGGTGAAATTAATAAAAGTAGATAATTTTATGGTGGGATTCAGAGATGGGGGGTACTGAACCAATAGAGATGTCCTGCCACGTGACTAGTGCAGAAGGGTGGAGTGCCCATTCATCTTAATATATTACAAGATATACTGCGAGCATAGGTTGGCATCTGGCTGTTTTTTCCCCACATTGTGATTTACTGCCCCCACCACCACCACCAGATATCTTGCTCATCACCCACTGTATACTCTAGACAACTAGAAAATATGCAGATCTCGCTACACCTAATATTTACTTTGACATTGTCAGACAGAAAATAGATAGGGAGGTATGCGAGATGTTCACCAACCATTTACAGCATGAATGCAGTCTTATTGTGCTCCCTGTGTATCCCTACTTGAACGATTTTGTTATATGTGTTGCTCCTCAATATTATGACTATGCATAATGACTTACGTTTGCAGTATAGCTTACAGTATACTAAGATGAATGTACACCTACCCTTCTGCACTAGCCCCATGGCAGAATATATGTATTAGTTCAGTACAGCACAAATCCTCATATCCCACCTCATTTAATCTTTGAGATATGATGCTATAGCAATATCAGCATATACAGTAGTAGCCACAGATACTGCCAGCTATTTCCTGAAATTTCTGTGATATTTTCAGAAATATCTGATGCTTTCTGCATTTCCACACTAGGGGCAGCAGAGAGAAACTCTTCAGAAATTTCAAGAAATATCTGGAAATAGCTGGCAATGTCTGTGGCTACTACTTCTGTTTTCCTCTCCCTGCTAATATCTCTGCCAGTTGACTTGGGGAAGGGGGGTGTCCCAAACTGCTTTACATTCAGGAAACATTTGTTGAAAAAGTCATAAATAATAATTTTCCCATGCTGTCTCCCTGTATACACAAAGGATGCTGGTATGATGGTGAGGTGGTGGTAGTAGGGGCAGTGGAGAGAGACCTATTGGTCTATGCAAGGCATTCCATAGTATTTTGTTATGGGAGGTTTGATACAGTACTGCTGGAATTTCTGTGCAATGATAACTATTCCATTTTCTTTCTGTTGTTCCTTGTTGTCCACACAAAAAAATATTCAAGTAATGTTACAATTCATGACAGACAACTTTAAAAAAAAATAAAAAAAATAAAAGAGTCTTGTTCAAGGCTACTCCCGTGCAAAATGTATTTTTTTTTTACTTTCTCCACAGTGCCTAGTTATACATTTTTAAAAAACAGCCCTTTTGCACAATGGCAGCACTAACACCAGCTGTCACAAATCACTAGCTGAACACAGTGACAATTTCACATAGAGAGCACAGAGTTCACAATAAAGAAATACAATTGGATGAAAAACAATGTATTTTACCTAATTTAGTAAATTAAATATTCATTTCATTCACTGGCTGTAATATAGTCAGGAGAATGTGTGGTGCTCCCACTTCAGCTATCAGTTAAGCTACCTCATGCTGTCTTTCTCATCACTTTTAAAGTCATGAAATCATCAATAAAGTAAAACAAACAGTAAAAAAAAGTGAAGGGTGATTGTGTCATGGCTGTTATGATGTCAAAGTTGTTACTGATTAAAGAAACTCAACATTAATAGAGACACATAAGCGATCTCCAGAGCAGTCTTTTAAATATCAATTTTTTAATAAAGGCAGAAATAAACACACATGAGACAGATACATATTGTGAAAAACAACATATTTTATCACTTCTCAGTAGTAAAAACCCCAAAATAACCAAAACTCATTTATATATTTTCAGTTGATCTTTACGAAATGATAAGATACAACATCTTTTTTATTCTACCACAACATTATTTTTGCCACCACCTCTGCAGACCTGGCAGTGGCTATGTCCTAAGTCCACCAGCCCAACGGGGCAATCTTGGGTCCTGCCGGTTCTTGGTATTTTTCTCTCTGGATTTCTCCCTCACCCATGTCAGTGCAAAGGGTGCAGCAGCTGTCCCCACCTTCGTGGAGGCAGCCAAGCACCTTGGATGCGGGCTCAACCCCTCTTGTACTGATGCATGCAGCACAACTGCCCCCCCAAGGAAGGAGAGCAGTCCTCTAGACACTCAATCCTTACCTTACCCGGCCAACCCCCAAATGACCCGAGTCCATTCCCAAACCTGTGTCACCGGCGTGGCGCAAGGTGTGGTGTCCAGCACCTCAACCCTCAATGTCACTGGGCCGGGATAGATACAACATCTTAAGATAGCTAAAGGTAGCACATCTTATCTTAATATTTCATATGTTAAGATATATCAATATATGATATATTAAAATACCTTAAGATATCTTATCCTATCGTAATATATCTTAAAATATCATATCTTAAGATACGATATCTTAAGATATCAAATCTTTAAGGCGAAATGAATAAAGTAGATGATTTTTGACAGCATTAGGATCTGCGAGATTATCTGTTGTCATAAGTTGAAATGACAGCATCTATTAATGTAGTTAAACAAACCAGTCTGAGTTTTTAAAAAAAGCTATCTTTAGTACATGTCCATTCTTGGCAACTGCTCTGAAAAAGGGATGACTGACAGCATGTGATGCTGATGATGTAGATTCCCCTGTCAAACTCTATCAAAACCTGTATGCTATTAACATGTTGTAGATGTCAGTGTCATCTACACACTGATATTTCCTGTGTCAGCTTTGTCTGCATGTGGTAATGGGAAATATAATCTTACAACATGTAGTTACACATATCTGTCTGCACCCATGAAAACTGCTGTTAATACCTTTTGATCAGACTCACATTTTGGCTATATGTACTGTAGTTTTGCAGGTTTCCCACCTACTTTCATGTTTTAGTACGCTTTATGTCTGTAGCGTGTATAATCGTACTTATGTCTATACAAAAGTTCTGTTGAAAGTAGAGATGCAGTGAAGTACAATTCTGCCCATGAACTGGCCACTTCATGTTAGTGTTCCGCTACATGGAGTGCCATTTTTAACCCTCACTTCGCTACTTTGCCACTTCATGTTAACACGTGACTTTGTGTTGTGCACTCCACCTTTTTGCACTTTAAGGCAGAGTGAGACTTCACAGGCAGCCCACACATATCACTTGGCTTACACAATGTAGATCACATATTTCAGGCAGGCAGGCAGGAGGTTATGGGCAAAAACACTCTCCAACGTGGGCTGACTTGCGCGTTTTGCACGGGGTGTGACAAATGGCTTCGCTCTGGGAATGGCCAGGGGGTGAGGTGTGGACATGTGATGAAGAGGGGTACACAGGTGACAAGTCCACAAATGAAGTTATTCTCCCCATTTTACATAGAGGGGTTGATGTACCACTTGCACTAGACAGACTGTACTGACCACCACCATCACCACTGCTACTCTGACCACCACTTGATAAGATTTCTAAATTATAATCCTCCCCCTCATCATGCCTGTAGTAATCCTCTGGTGTTATTTCATCTCTACTGCAGACATTCTTACTTGGTCTTACTCTCATGGAAGGGGATAACATGCTCAGTAGGGTTGATGAAGAGGGTGAACACCCCACTATGGTAGTAGCTGCCATCAGCTGCCTGGTCCACAGTGCTAAGTGCCTGTTCTTAAGATGTGTATGCTGGCCCCCAATGCCCAGATGACTCACCTTTTTACCTTGACTCACACACGCATGGCAAAGCTGGTAGAGTGCAACTGACTCATCATTTGTATCTTGGACAAAAAAATCCCAAACAAGGGATTGTGATCCCCAGCTTTTAACATGTCCCTGATGTTGATTATTGGACTCTGTTTTTTTAACCCCTGAAATGGGGGTGTGCTACATGATTTTTCAGGCTGGACACACTTGGACTCCAATTGACCACCACAACTACCTATGATTATTACTGGGTTATCATAATTATAATCAACAGGAACTGCTAAATCACAATTTTATGGAGGAGGCGGGATTTAACACCAACAGACCCAGACACAGCCACCTTGACTTTATTTTTCTCTGGTTCCCAACAGAAGTCACTGACATCATTATCATATTCATCAACACCATCCGCATCCACATTTTCAGCTTGGATGCAGTCATGTGAAGAACATATTCCAACCACAGCATCATCATCATCATCACCTGATATTTTTTGCACCACCTTTTGAATCATTGGATGGCAAAGGCATGACCTCAACAAGGCTGGAAGAAATGTGACATTATGAGTTATCGTTGTCAGGATCAGAATTATGTTCAACTACCATCAGAATGTTAATGGGGAGTATGACATCATTTACACTGTCAGTCATAGCTTTAGACTCAACTATGTTTTTTGAAATGGTTAACTGCTCAGAAGTGGAACTTAAGGCAGCAATACTCATGCCAGCAGAAACTGCACTAACACCATCAGCTGGGACAATATCATTGCCTCCTACTATGAGAGAAGCTACAGATTGCACTGTAAAAAACATTGATGGAGAAATCCCTTTACCGACATCAGCTATGCACTTCTGTGTACTGCCACGCCCACAGATAATCTTGCCACTGGCAGCAGTGCCATGGCAAGAAACAGCTTTGCTTGCATGTCCCTTTGCAGGCACTTTGGGGGATTACCAAGAAAATTCTAAACAAATTTAGATTTCTGAACTTTTAGCCTGGCCCGGTGGATGTGAAGGCAAAAAACCAACAACTGTGGCTTGCAGATGGAGATTGAGCACTAAACAGATTCAAAAGCACAGACAAATTAAGACTGCACTGTGCAATCAAGAAGAGATGCAGATACAAAGTCACAACAATACCTTAACCAGTGCTCACAGGTCACAATCCAGTTTGGGAAAGAATACCTTTTGCCAGTTGGGGGGGGTGCAGTGCACTGCAGTAACAGTCCAAAACCAAGATACTACAAAGCAGTGAAAAATCATGCAGGTGTGGTGGATAGCAGGTTCACACTGCTGCAAATACTCTGTAGCACAATAAACTGTGTCTGATTTGATAGCACGCATTGCACACACACACTCACACACACACTACAAGTAATGCGTAGCAAATTGAAAACTTCAGTAATATAACCAAATCTTTTAAACAAACTGAAATTATGCAATGCTGCACCACAAAAATCAGCAAAAAAAAATTCAAGAATTACTGAAAATATTAGTGTGTGTACAACAACAGAGAGTTCCTGTTTGGGAACAGGAAGTGTGATCACAAAGCCACAAAAGACACACCATCCTAGAAGGAAAAGACTAGTTCTCTGCTCCCCCCCAGCTGCTGAAGGTCTGACTCTGAGCAAGTAAGGAGACTACTGAGAAATATAGGATCTTCTTGTCTCAGAACAGGAAGATCAGGAGCTTAAAGGGCACAGTGGCAGTAAGTAGGGAGAAAAAAAAACTGAGGAAAGAGTAAGTATTCCAAACAACCATTAGGGGCCAGAAATAAGACATGATGGGAGTGGTGCAGTGCAGTGGCTGTGGAGCAGCAGTCTTCTGGGAGGAGTTCTGGAGGATGGGGTGTTGTCCCATCTGCAGGCACCTCTCTGGGCTGAGGGAGGAGGTTGCTCATCTCCAGGCTGAGTTGGCCAGGATTTGAGGGACCTACTCTTCCACCCAGGGACCACCAGGGCCACAGCCATTGCTCAGAGGTTGCCAAGAAAGAGGAGCAGTTGGACTAAAGTGGGCTCAGGGAGGGGGAGAATGGTGGAACAGATGCACATCCCTCCAGTTGTACCTCTCCACAATTCATATGCCATTCTGCCAAACTGTGGTTCCTCTATGGAGGCACCCGCAGTGGAGACCAAGGAGGATGCTGGGAACCTCCACAAAGGAGACCCACAGGAGGGTGGCATGGGACCCCACAGGAGAAGGAAACAACTCCTGGTGGGGGACTCCATTGTTAGGTGGGTAGAACTGGGGAGGAAGGGGAGAGGGAGGAATGGTGCCTGCCTGGTGCCATGGCTTGGAGGGACAGAGAGTGAATCCTCAGGAGCAGCTCCATGGGGGAGGGAGCTGGATGTTATTGTTCACATAGGGACAAATGACCTGGCTAAGAAAGGGATCAGAGCAGTGCAGGAAGAGTCTGTGGAGTTGGGGAGGGGCCTTAGACAAGTAGCATGCATGGTAACCTTCTCGAAGGTGCTGTCTGTCTACGGCATGGATGAGGCTAGGGTGCTGCACACCATGGGATTCAATCATTTGTTGAAAAACTGGTGCAGAACTCAGGGATTTGGCTTTACTGGGGACTGGGAGTCCACCTGGAGTGATGCAGGCATATACTGGTGCATACCTCTCAACCTCCTGTCTCATAAATCAGGGACAAGGCTTAAAAAAATCAGGGACAAAGGACCAAAATCAGGGACACATTTTCAAAATTGGAGGTATCCACTCTGGGAGCTGGTAGAATAAGGGGCTTAGTGTAAAATGCATTTTCTAAGGGAGAACAAGTCAGTAACTTTAATGTTTGACACTATTTTGTGCTTACGACCCCCACTGTTTGGTCACAGAAACACAATTTTTAGGAGGGACAGATTCAAATTTTGAGGCAAAATCAGGGACGTCCCTGAAAATCAGGGACAGTTGAGAGGTATGTACTGGTGTGATGGTCTTCATCTGTCCAGGAGGTGAACCAGGATCCTAGGTCATAGGTTTAAATCATTGTCAGT
The DNA here is from genome assembly GCA_016271365.2 of Neoceratodus forsteri. NCBI lineage: Eukaryota > Metazoa > Chordata > Ceratodontiformes > Ceratodontidae > Neoceratodus > Neoceratodus forsteri. The sequence goes on from CM028137.1 coordinate 52,651,994, forward strand.
GTCAGTAGCTGAGTAGGTAGCACACTCACTTCTGAGGCTGGGAGATCAGAGGGCTGTGGGTTTAGTTCCCACATCTGGCACTTGGGTTAATATCTTAGTACTGACACTGTAGTGCAGCATGAGAGGGGTGCTGCACTTCTGAGGTGCCGTCTTTTGGATGAGACGTTAAACCGAGGTCCCATCTGCCTGTATTGGTGGTAGTTTAGGTGGATGTTAAAGATCCCATGGCACTTATCGAAAAGAGTAGGGGAATATTTATTGAGAAGACATACAGACAAAGAAAATATACCAATATTTACATATTTACAGTATCAGTACATGTAGATACATGAAAGGCATTATCATGATTTAAACATTAAAAGGTACATATACAGAGGCCAAAATTCAACAGTCACTGCATCCAAACCTTCAAGGTGGATTAGCCCAATGTTCGCAATTAATCCATAATAGTTACATTTTTCCTCAGCATATCTCTCTGTGTCCAAAGCCTTCAGATTTTGCAGAGAGATGCCAATATTTCTTTCCATTTCTACATAGGATACCATTTTCTGCTGAGTTGCCCATAAACACTGGGATTGCCATATATAATACTTTATAATTGACAATGTTACATACAATGTTTCAGGGTGATACTTCCCCATGCCCCCTACCACATGTCTGTAAATCAGTGCAAAATATGATAACTGGGAAAATAATGGCTCATTCCAAACTTTGGCTAGATATTTCCAAAAATGTGAGGCATATTCACACTCCAAAAACAAATGCTTTTGTGATTCCAATTGCTGAACACATGAATGCCTTAGGCAGTATCTATCCTGGACCTGTTTATGTTTATTATTATTACAAACCTCTAATTTCCCATGAAGGCTGAGTCATACTGCATCCCATGCAAAATCTGGTAAGTATTTAGAAGTGTGCATAGTCAAATGAAATTGCAAAAAAGAAGCAGGACATTCCCCCAAGGATAGACAGTCCCTATCTTCCACAGCTAGGATATGAGAATATAGGTCTTTTCTACTCTTTACCAGAATCATATCTTTAGTGATATCCCATTTTATTAATATTTTTATCAATTCTATTCCATATTTTGGGAGACCTAAAATTCTGTGTAAAGAAATAGTTTTCTTCTGAGACCATGCTAAGGCACCAACATCGATAGTGCACAACATTTGCTTTTTCCAAATCTTATATCCAGGTTTAAAGGCCCACCATAGATTGTATGACACAAACATACTATAAAAAAGGCAATAGGATGAAACATGCCTAGACCTTCTTCTGCTATCTTTCTATAGGTTATTGCTCTTTTCGCAGGATTAAGCCTGCTCCCCCATAAAGCCTGAAAAAAATGCGATATACAGTAACCCATCTAGACTGAGGAGGAGAAAAAACATAGCTAACATATAAAAAAATCAGAATTAACAAGGTTTTTATCAGGAGATTTCTCTTTTTCTTCCCTATTGCCTGGCCCTTCCAACTATTCACCAAGTGTTGTGCAATCTGTATTTTTGCATCCCAGCTCTGACTGGCCATATCAGTGCCCCCAAATACTACCCCTAATATAGGGATAGTACCTTTCTCAATTTTAAACCCAGAAAATGAGTTGTTCTCTGGAACCTGGGTATCACCCAATATTATCCCTAAACTTTTATGGAGGTTTATCTTAGAACCAGAAATATCAGAAAAAGACTGATAATGTTCAATAAGAACATCTTCATTTGTAGCAGGGTCTATACATAAAACCAAATCGTCAGCATAGGCTAGTGTTTTTATCCTGGGTAAAGTAGGACTTAATTCTATCCCTTGAATTCTAACAATTCGTTCTATATTCCTAAGGAAAACATCAATACAAAAGACGTATAGCAAGGGGCTCAAGGGGCACTCTTGTCTTACACCCCTTTTAACACTAATGCCTTTCCAAATCCACCCGTTTATATTATGGGTCAACATGGCATATTTATATAGAACTTTCACCTTCAAATTCTTCAGGAATCCAATAAGCTCTTAGGGCATTAAACATATACTGATGTGATATCTTATCAAAAGCCTTCTCCTGGTCCATTTCTAATATGTAGCCTTTCAATTTATATTTTTCAGCTCTATAGAAAATCTCTCTTAGTGCAATTAAATTATCTGTGTATTCTATTAGGAATTGCACATGCCTGGGTGGGACTAATCAGTTCATCTGCAACAGATACCAGTCTGTTCATTAAAAGTTTACTTAATATTTTGAAATCTACATTCAGAAGACTAAGAGGTTTCCAGTTTTTCAACTTTTCTCTATCCCCTTTTTAAAAAGAAGAATTAGTGATGCCTGGTACATGGAACTAGCTAGATAACCTTCCTGTAGCATGCTATTATATATTACTGTCCTGGCTGGTATCAAATCTTCACAAAAAAATTTATAAAATTCAGCCCTTATTACATCTGGCCCAGGGGCCGAGTCGCTCTTCAGACTTCTTATAACATTTCTTAGCTCTTCTCCCTGTATCGGGGCAATTAAATGACTTTTTTCATTGTCCACAAGTGAAGGTTCATTCTGGAATATGTTTTTATTATCAGATATGTGTAGTTCAGAACCAAATGTCTCAAAAAAATGTGCATGGACCAAATTCAATAATTCTATAGGAGAAGCAGTAGATTGTCAGAATGTAACCTTAGTTTATTTAGGAACCTATGTTCCACTATATTTTTTGAGTCTTTAATGGGATCTAATGCTCCTTTTTTAATGTTAGTGGCAAATCTTAATTCCTGCTTCAAGGTTTTGACTCTGTCATACTGCCATGAGCACATTTGTTTTTTAATGTCTAGTATTTGGTTATCTAGATTTTGTTTTAATGTTTCCGATTTTGAAATTAGTGCTTGCAGTTTTGCTCTTAGATGTAAGTATGTCAAATATCTATTGTTTGTACTCTGTCTTGTAAGTGTCTGGAAAAACGGTTTCCAGGATACTTTAGTATCTTCCCACCAGAGGGCAGCACTATCATATATTGCAAACACAGATACCCTAGCTTCCCATTCCTGTCTCCAGGCTTTCTGCTCTTGTTCATCTGTTAAAACTGAATTGTTCAACCTCCACAAGTTCTTTTTAGTTCTAGAAGTATCTTTCCAAGTAACCTTTATAGTTAATGATTTATGATCTGAAAATTCTCTCCCCAAAAGATTAGCATTCAAAATCACTAAGATTTCAGAAACAAAAACAAAATCAATTCTGGTGGATAAATGTCCTTTAAAAAAAGAGTTTCCACCATTTTGAAACTTTGCCCTATAGGAATCTATTAATTTTGCATTTAAAATGATTCTGTTCAGGGCTGTAGAATCACAAAAAATGTTGCCAGTTTTCAGTCCTCTATCTGTTGTCTTAAGGCCACAATTAAAATCACCAGCCCAAACTAATAATCTAGAGGTATGTAATATGGCTGAACTTTTTGAAATAGACAAACCCTGAGAGCTTTAGTCTGTGGTGCATAAGTATTGATTATCTGGAATTTTTCAGAATATAAATAGATGTCTAGCATTAATACTTTCCCTGGGTCAATTTCTACTAGTTTAGTTACTTTGATACCAGGATTATTTATTAAAATCCCTACCCCATCACATCTTTCTTGGCCTGCTGACCAGAATGAAAGCCCTTTAACCCAAAGTTTTGTAACTGCTTGTAACTCTATGTGTGTCTTAAGCCTGGTGTCCTGCAAACAAACAATATCATCATTCTCTTGAACTAAAGAGTTTAAAACTACAATCATCTTAGCAGTCCCCTTAATGTCATTTACATTCATAGATGTTAAAGTAAGTGAGTCCATATGTTAAAGGCTAAAAAAAAGAATGCTAACCACATCAAGAAGTTTTGCTATGTCTCCATCTCCTTGTCCTTTGGGCAATACGTGTCTCCCCTCCCCAATCATCCACATCAGAAATAACCTCCGTAGTGCCAGTGTATGTAGAAGAGGTATCTGATAACTCTGCCTCTGAATCTTCATCTGATTTATCTAGGGCAAGGGCCCCATATCTATTTCCTTTCTTCCGAGATTTTGTCCCAGAGGTTATGCCTGGTTTCTCTTCCTTGCATTTACATTTAAGAGTTTTGCCTGACCTATTCCTTTTAGTGTCTGCTTTCCTTTGTTTTGTCTCTTGCCTGGGTGGTGGAAGTGGGGGCATGTTCTCTACTTCAGCAACATCAGCTGCTCTAATCTGCAGTTTGTCAGAGATTTTGCTAGTGCGAGAAGAAGTTTCTGAAAATTCCTCAGAGAACCTTTACTTGTGCCTGTTTTAGCAGCAACACTAGGGGGAGAGGGGTCCGGAACACTGGGTCCCTGGGTTGCTGCAGCAGCAACTTTTTGGGCCTGTAACTGTTATGCTTTATTTGTAAAGCCATCCTGGGGGGGCAATCTTCATGATTATGGGAGGCCCAAGGGCACTTCCAATAATCATGTTCTATGTTCTCACATAAATTGCACTTAAAAAGATTTATACATGCTGAGGAATTGTGCCCATAATCTAAGCAATGGTTACCTCTGCGGATGTCACAGGCATTGCTCAAATGAGTACATGAACCACATTTAAAACATGATTTTGGTTGCCCCATGTAGAATAAAACACCCTTGTCCCTTCCCAGATAAAATGTACTAGGCAGATGTGCGGGCCCATTATTTGTGGAAAATAATTTAACCTTTATTTTCCAGACACCATTCCATATTTGTTCACTCTATAAAATAGGAACAGGTTTATCTAGAATTTTGCACCTTTGCCTCAACCAGAATAGGATGTCCTCTACATGGACACCCTCATTACGAAACATGACAGTGATGTATTTAACTGCTGGTTTAGTAAGAGGGATGGCCATGTAGGGAGTCCATAAAGGGCTATTTTTCAGAGTCTGAAATTGAGACCAGAACCTATCTAAATTTGAGATAGACTTGAAACTAATATCATAATTTCCATTACCTAAATGGATCAAAGTAAACATTTCAGAAGAAAAAAAATGCACTGTACCCTTTAACAGTTGTTTAGTAATATAAAGCCTGTCTGGAGGATCCTCCAAACCACCCTTAAAAATAAGTCTCACAGCATTTTTCCTTGGGGCCAGTTCCCCCTTATTCTGATATAAATCTGCCAGTTTAAACATGGGGTCCAACCAAGCTTTTTTACTTGGATCCCTCAAAATATGTTCTGCAGGCCCCATTCTAGGAGGAAGTTCCTCTTTGTTGACCGGTGCTTGAGATTCTTGCTCTGTAACCTTGGCCATGTTACTTTTGTTACGTGCCTCGTTGTGGCCCATTTCAGGTGAATAATGACTAGTAGTAGTAGGAAGGCAGGGTTTGCACACATTTTCCATCTTTTTAGCAGCAAAAACATATCCAGATGAAGTTTCAGTCCTGTATTTAATAACAGTTTTGTTCTCTGAATTCACTTCCCAGGTACCCGAAGCATTCTGCAACCAACCCGCACTCTCCAGCACATGGGCAGGAGACCAATTCTGTTGTAAATCTATCAGTTCAGCGTTTGTCTCTGTATGTCTCAACGGGGAATGTGCTGTAAGTGTAGGATTTACAGTGGGTGTTTGAATAGGGACTTCCTTCACTGGAGTGGCCATTGATTGAGGGGCTCCATGAATATCAAAAGACCCAGTCTGTGTCTTGCTGGGAGAGGAGGCTTTACTGGCTCTTGACACACAGCCTTCTGCTGCTTACTACTGCCAGCCAAAGAGGTCTTAAGTCCGGGGGAAAAAGTTACAGAACCCTAAGGAAGATCATTTTTTGCCACGTCATCGCACAGCTGATTTCCATGTGAGTCACCACGCAGAACTGTCTGAGAACTTTCAAGCAAATTTGACAGTTCTTTTTGCAATGCTTCATGTTGTGATTTAAACTGCTCTTCTTTTCTTAGCAGCTGTAAAACTAATTTCTCTTTACCTGACACAGTCTTAACATTATCAGGCAAGGTGGACAGTACCAGGGTTTTTTTCTTCAGCATTCTCCACGATCTGAGACCAATCCATGTTATCTTCAAAGAAACATACCGGCACATTATTCTCCTCCATTGAAGCTCTTAAGTCTTTCTCACTTGCTGAAACTGCAGCCTCCAAAATGATAGCTTTCTGACCTTCCTCTCCCGTTTGCAAGTTTGTAGGCCCTGAAAGCAGGCCTCCTCCTTGCAGCACATCCTGCTCCCTTGCCACATCAGCACTTCCTCCTCCTCCTGTGTCCGGCTGCAAACTGGGCCCTTCTATCCTGACCACAGGAAGTGACAGCACCCCTGCAGGCAGAGTAGGAGAATTTCCCCGGTGTCTTGGCCAAATTTCCCTCATTCACTAAAAATGCCACCAACAGCTTAATCTGGTTCAAGGTCTGCTGGCATTCATCTGTATCCCCCCCTCCCGGGGTCGTGCCTGAAAATAGGCAGGATTTGTCTAGTGCACTTACCCGGTCAACAAAAACTAAATAAATAAAATAAATAAATAAATGCTTCATTGGCAAGCATTTAAACTAGTCAAGGGGGGAAGCACTGGAATGGAGAAGGGAAATCCTAGCCTCCCCCTCAAAAAAATCAGGTTAGTAAGTGAGGTAAACACCAAGATAGAGATGTTGATAGGGAGAAGGGAAGGGGTAAATGGAGACAATGACAAAGGCAATAAGGACAGGGATGGGGCAAAAAGGGGTAAGGCCATCAGGAAATGGAGGGTAATGAGTACCAATGCCCGTAGTCTGGGCAACAAGCTCCCTGAACTGGTGGCCTTGATGGAAGAGGGATGCCTGGATATTGTAGCAGGCACAGAAACATGGTACACAGAGAACCATGACTGGGATGTTAACATACCAGGGTACACAATCTACAGGAGTGACAGGGAGGGTAGAAGGGGGTGGAGTAGCTCTCTGTGTAAGGGAAGGGATAAACGCAATGGAACAAAAGAGTAAATGGGGAGGAGAGGAGGCACTGTGGGTCACCTTAGAGACTGGAAATGGCTCCACAATCCCCACAGGGGTTGTATACAGACCCCCATGTCAGGGAGAGGGAATGGTCAAGGATATGATAGAAGGCATCCCTAGGATGGCAGAGAATGGGGAGATACTGTTAATGGGGACCTGAATATGTCAGATGTTAACTGGAGCACATTTGCTGCAGTCACATCCAAGAGCAGGGCCATTCTTGATGCCCTACAGGTGGCATGCCTCAGACAGCTATTTTTTGGAACCCGCTCATGAGGGAACAATCTTAGACCTCGTACTCTCAAATGGGAACAGTGAGAGGATCTCAGATCTAGAAGTGGGTAGCCATCTGGGAACAAGTGATCACCAAACAGTGTGGTTCATGATAAACTCAGCTACAGAGTCAAGCCATACAAAAGTGAGGGTACTGGACTTCAGGAGGGCTGACTTTGGCAAGATGGGAGAGTGCCTTAGAAAAGCACTAGCAAACAGGCTAGAATGAGGGGTGGAGCAACAATGGGGAAACATCGAAACTGCCATCAGAGAGGCAACAAGCCTTTGTGTGAAGCAAATAAACAAATCAAAATGAAAGAAAAAGCCACTATGGTTCTTAAAAGAGGTAGCAGGGAAGGTTAGGGAGAAAAATATAGCATTTAGGAAGTATAAGGAAACACAGAAGGAGCAGGACAGAGAACTGTGCTAGTTAAGGCAGAAGGAAGCAGGGAGAGAAGTCAGAATAACAAAGGACCAAAATGAGGAAAAGATAGCCAACTAGGTTAAGAAAGGGGGTAAAACCTTTTATAGGTACATCATGGAGCATAGAAAGACAAAGGGAGGGATAATGAGGCTGAATAGAAAGGACGGTGGGTTGGCAGAGAGGGACAGTGAAAAAGCAGGGATGCTGAATGAATACTTCTGCTCAGTATTCACAAAAGAGGAGGAGGGGGAGTTGCCTAATCCAATTAACAGAAGCACTCTGGATAGGGGTGGTTAATCCCAGTCCTTTCACAGAAGAAATGGTTCTGAAAGAACTCCTAAAACTGAAGGTGGGCAAAGCAATGGGGCCTGATGGAATTCAACCCAGAATTCTAAAAGAATTAAGGGGAGAACTAGTGACACCACTGGCTACCCTTTTTAACAAATCATGGGAGGATGGTGTGGTACCTGAGGACTGGAGGAAGGCAGATGTCAGTATAGCCTAGAGGTTAGAGGAACGAGGTGTGAATGAGTTTGGTACATCCAGCAGACCAGACTGGAGTTTGATTCTCACAACCTCCACTTGCATATTGTGTGACTCTGAGAAAGTCACTTAACCACCCAGTGCTCCCAGGTCACCCCTGAAAACAGGCACTTGTGCCTAGTGAGCCTTACCCAGTTACCATAGACTAAAATAAAAAATAAAATAAAAAAATGTGAGTCCCCTTCACAAAACTGGGGGAAAGACAGAGACAGGAAACTACAGACCTGTCAGTTTGACCTCTGTGGTAGGGAAAGTGATGGAATCACTTCTGAAGGAAAGAATTGTTGAGTACCTAGAGGCCATTGGGGCACAGGACCCAAGGCAGCATGGGTTCACAGTGGGAAGGTCATGTCAGATGACTCTAATTGATTTATTTGACTAGGTGACCAAAGTAGTAGACCAGAGAGGGGCTGTGGACAGCCTAGACTTTAGCAAGGCATTTGACACAGTCCCACACAAAAGATTAATAATCAAATTAACCAGCCTGTGGGTGGGTCCCAGGGTGGTAGCCTTGGTAAAGCATTGGCTGGACAACAGGACACAGAAGGCAATTGTAAATGAAGTCCACTCTGAAGAAAGAGGGGTCACTAGTGGGGTACATCAGGGTTCAGTGCTGTGTCTAGTCCTTTTTTATGTCTTTATAAGTGACATTGCAGAGGGACTGGAAGGAAAAGTATGCCTCTTTGCAGATGATACAATAATCTGCAACAGGGTTGATACACAAGGAGGCGTGGAAAGGATGAGAAGGACTTGACAAGGTTGGAGGAATGGTCAGAAGTATGGCAGCTTGGATACAATGCAAAGAAGTGCAAAATAATGCCAAGACTGAGGTAATTGTGTTGCCTCTCTTCGCAGGGCAGGGGATTTGAAGTTTGCTGAGTAAAGGTCCTGGTTAGAGGCAGAGTAACACTCTGGGTTTCTGAGTGGGCATTTGAGTGGCCAGGCAAGCAGCACATTTACATTCCTTGGCTGACCTTGGTTGATCATTTATCATAGCAGTGCAGTGGCAGGTGTGGGTTGGCAGCACACTGGGGAAGCATGGGCAGGATGGCTGGTAGCAGTTGGGGTAGAGCAGGGGGAAATTGATATTGGGTGGGGGGAGTGTTATGGGATGCCTAGCAGAGGAGGCAGGGCTGAGATGGGACATGATTGGATGGGGGAGTGCCTGTCAGGTATATGATGGGGGAAAAACAGGTTGGCGGGTTGCAGTGGCTGTGGAGCTGCTATGGCCATCAGCACCCTGTGAAGACTGGAGCACTGTCCTATTTGTACTAGGTTAATGGGCTTGGAGGCTGGTGTACCCTGGACAATTGTGTGAAGAGTGCGAAAAGAAGGACAGGGAGACAGGGATGTTGGGTTGGCAGTGAGTCTGAGAGTCAGGTGGTGGGTAGGGTCACAAGGATGGGGGGCTTGAATCTGAGTTTGGGAGTGTGTCTGCAAATGAGGGGGTAGAGGGAGTGAGTGACAGAAAAGGATGGGAGGCCTATAGATCTCATGCTAGAGTGGACTGACCCTGAGGGCAAACACAGGAGAAGGGGACCAGGGATTGTGCAGGGACAGAGCGGTGGGGGCAGGAGAGAACTACAGACAGAGTGAGGGGCCTGTTAATGTGGGTGTATTAGGAAGGGGAGCCACCAAAACCCTTGCTAAGGATGATGGGCTCTGGGGGCAGATAAGGGGGGAGGAACTAGGGGTACACCAGGGGGGGCAGGGCTGGGGAGGAAAATGGGTGGGACTACAGGCAGCTGGACAACAGGAACTCATTGGTCCATGGCAAGGGGACTTGCCTCACAGGAGGGGAGTGCTGGTCTTCAGAAAATTGAAGGGATTATGGTCTTGAACAGGTACTCACCATTGAGGGACTTCAGGGAGGAGAGACCCTTGGGGGACAAGGGGGAAGCAGTCAGCAATGGGAAGAAGGGTGATGCAGTCAGCAGTGGAAGGAGCATTAATAAGGAGGGAAGGGAAGATGGGACAGGGAGGGATGGCCCTGGAACTGAGGAAGGAATTGGAGTTAGCTCTAGTGACAGAACTGTGGGCTGGGAATACCAGGCAAGGATAGATGAGGAGATGGTATGGAGGGAGCAAGATGCCTAGGGGAAAGTGGACAATAGGGACCTAATACAGGGGGGAATAGTGAACAGGGCAAGGTGAGGGTAGCACCAGGGGCACATGTCGCAATGGAGGGGCCACAAGTGGAGGGTGGAGACAAGGGGGAGGACCCAAAGGCAACCTTGGAGGGAGGTGACTTGGTGGGGACAGGGCGGACAGGAGGCAGAACCAAAAAAGGGGGAGTACGGCAGTCAGGGGGAAGATAATAGAGGGAGGGACCAGAAGAAAGGAAGTAGTCATGAGGGGGGAGGGGCACATGATGTAGGGGAGGGATCAAAGGATAAGCAGGATGTTGGTGCTCCTGCTGGGGGATTCCGTGATAAGGGGTATTAGGTGGAAGGGAGGGAGAAGGGGAAGGGCTGCACCATCAGGGTGAAGAGTATATCTGGCCTGACTGCACAAGGTAAAGCACCTAGTTTATGCCCTAATGAAGGACTGCAGAGAGTTCCCTGACATCTTAGTGTACCTGGGCATGAATGACATTGAGGGGAACAGTGTGCTTGAGATCCAGGCAAGGATCCAGGAGCTAGCCCGGGTGTGTCTCACTGCGAGGTGCTCAGTCACCTTTTCTGAGCTTCTACTGGTGCCTACAGCCAGTGTGGGTAACTAGCAGAAAATCAGAGAAGTTAATGAATGACTGAGATCGTGGTGTGAGATGAGTGGGTATGGGTTAGTGGGGGACTGGGGTGCAACTTGGGAAAACAAGGGACTATATGCTAAGGACAGACTCCATCTGAATTTTTGGAGGGAAAGAGGTTCTAAAGCTGATATTGTCTGAATTCATTGAGTCTAGGTGGGGTTTAAACTTGTGAGCGTGTGTGGGTCTGGAGGCCATGGTGCGCCTTCCCCCACAAGGTAAACAGGGGGTGTCCAGCAGGAGCATCTGACTGTGTAATAGGGTGCGGGGCAGGCTAGCATCTGGAGGGTTGGGGGCTGAGGGATGAGGTGAGGGCAGGGGGAAGGAATGGAGAGTGGTTCTGATGAACAGCAGGAGCATGGAAAATAAGATGCCTGAGCTGCAGGCTTTGTTAAAGGAAGGGGAGGTGGATGTAGTGGCAGTTACAGAAACATGGGCCACAAAGAGGCATGACTGGGGCCTCAACCTGGTGGGATACTAGGTGTACAGGAGGGACAGAACTGTGGGTAGGGGAGGGAAAGTAGCCTTCATCATTAGAAATGGCATGGATGTATGCAGGGTGGAGGGGGCCCAGGGACAAGTTGAGGCTGTATGGGTTACCTTGCAAGCACCTGGGGGTAAGAGGGTGAAGCTGAGTGTGGTGTACAGGCTGCCCTTGCAGGCAGATGATCTGGAGGAAGGCTTGGTGCAGAAGCTCAGGGAGCACTGTGGGCAGGGGAAGGGAAGAACATTGTGCTGGGGGACCTTAACTTACTGGGGGATGATTGGGGAACTATGTCATCCTCGTCAACCAAGGAACAGCGCCTGCTGGACATCTTCCAGGATGCATTCCTGTCCCAACTCATGGCGGATTCAACAAGGGCCGGTCATATCCTGGATGTGGTCCATTTAGACTGTGAACTGATTAGGAACCTCAAGGTCAGGGACCCTCTGGCAGGGAGTGAGCATGCTTTAGTCTGGTTTTCCCTGAACCTGGGGGGAGAGGATAATCATACTAAAACAGTGGTACTCTGTTTCAGAGGTGCAGACTTCAAGGGTATGGAGGGGATCCTCGGAGAGCAATTACAGGGGATCAGTCTAGGCATGGACACAGATAGCAGATGGGAAGTTATTAAAAGAGGCCTTTTGGAAGCTACTAGGGCCTGCACTAAGGTCAAGCACAAGGCTGGGGAACCAGGAAACCATGCTGGTGGACCAGGGACGTACTGCAAGTGGTATGGGAGAAGAGGGGGGCTTACCGGTGATACAAGCGAACGCATGGGGTTAAGGACAAGGAGGAGTATGATAACATATCCAAAAGGGTGACCAGGAAAGTGAGATTGGCCAAGGCTAGGGCAGAGTAGAAGTTGGCTCCTGGGATCAGAAGAGGTGATAAAATGTTCTTTAGATAGTGCAGAAAAAGGAGGAAAGTGAAAGGACAGATTAGCAGGTTGAGGATAGGGAGGGGGTGGACCGAGGAGGCTGGGGAGCAGGCTGAGGTACTGAATGATTACTTTGCCTCTGTGTTCACTAGAGAAGATGGTGGGACTGCACCTTATGGGGGAGGTGGTTAGAGACAAGGAAGGGAGGGCACCTCATGGGGGAAGGGGTGTAAGTTTTTAAGATGGGTAGAGGTAACGGATGGTACAATTCCTGCTGGTAGTGTATGAGAAGCCCTCAGGTCTCTAAAAACAGATAAGGCACCAGGTCCAGATGGCCTGAATCCCAGGGTGCTAAAGGAAATGGCGGATGTACTAGCTGCCTCCTTGGTTGACCTCTTTAGCTCCTCCCTACAGATGGGGTGTGTGCCTCAGGATTGGAGGATGGCTCACATTGGGCTCAACCACAAAGGAGGGCTGCAGCAGGAGCCAGGCAATTATAGACCTGTCAGCCTGACATCCATGGTGAGAAAAATGATGGAAGCCATTTTGAAGGAGAGGCTGGATGAGTTTCTGGGGGCAGGGGGCCATTTGAATGATCTCCAGCATGGCATTGTGCATGGCAAATCGTGTCAGACTAACCTTGTTGAGTCCCATGATTGGGTGACCAGGGCACTGGACCAGGGTAGGCTTTCTAGACTTCAGTAAGGTGTTTGACTCAGTGCCACATCCCGGGCTGAGGGATAAGTTGGAGGGAATGGGGTTGGGGAAGAAGATGGTTAGGTGGATAGGAAACTGGCTAACTGGAAATTGGCAGAGGGTGATGGTTGGGGGTGGTCTCATCTTCCTTGTGAGTCAACAATGGGGTTCCAAAAGGGTCGGTGCTGGACCCACTGTTGTTTAATGCTTATATCTCTGACATCAGAAGAGGTATCAGGAGTGAGATGAGCCACTCTTCAGATGACTCCAAGCAGATGGCGGTGGTGAATGGGGTCGAGGGCAGAAGGGCCCTTCAAGAGGACTTGGAAACCCTTGAGAGGTGGTCTCACAACTAGAGGCTTAAGTTTAACGTTAGGAAGTGTAGTGTTCTCCACCTGGGGCTTAGAAAAGCATTTGAAGAATACTTACTGGGGGAGACAAACTGCAGGTTACGGATGGGTAGAAGGACCTGGGGGGTGGTGGTGAATGCCAAAATGAATAACTCTGAACAGTGCAGGATGGCATCAGCCCAAGCAAATAAGATGCTGGGGTGAATTGCAAGAGGGATAACTTCCAGGAAGTGGGAGGTGATTCTTCCTCTGTATAACTGCATGGTTAGACCACACCTTGAATACTGTGCATAGTTTTGGAAACCCAGCTTGGTAAAGGACATTGCACTCCTTGAAAAGGTACTGAGGAGGGTGACCAGGATGATACAGGGGCTGGGCGAAAAGAGCTATCAGAAGAGACTCAGGGAGCTTAACTTCTACTCCCTGGAGGAGAGGAGGGAAAGAGGGGATATGACTTCGATTTTTAAATACCTTAAGGGGGTAAATACGGCATGCCCTGATAGGATTTTCCAGCTGTGGGAGGAAGGGCCCACCAGGGGGCATCACCTGAGGCTGTTAGGAGGGAGGCTAAGGGCTGAGACTAGGAAACATTACTTCACTGAGAGGGTGGTGAAACCATGGAATGCATTGCCAGGGGAATTGGTGGAACTGAAAATGGTGGAGGGCTTCAAAAGGGGCTGGGACAGGTATAGAGGAAGATTAAACTGAGTAATGTTGAAACTGGTGTTGCACACCCGATGGGGAAGGAGGTGATGGAGGGGAGGGCAGTGAAGGATGCATCGACCAGGTGCTGATCTTCAAGCAGACTTGATAGACCTTTGGCCTGCCCTACAATCATCTCAGTATGTTTGTATGTTAGAATGTTAGCATGTTAGTATAATTAAATGTCTTATTGTATGTTACATTTGTCCTGCTGTAATAACCTTCTGGTATTTACAAACTAACATAGTAAAATGCCAGCAGAATAGGCCTAATGGTCTCTCGAGTCTGCTCGATTTTCAGCACCCACACTGAGGGCCGATTTTGGTGCCCCCCCTTGGGTTATACTGTCCCCAGTCCCAGATGTTCCACCTGTATTGTGCCTGGTCAGATTTACTCTCCCCCTGTACCTGTCCCATCCCCTCTTAAACCCGCCCACAGCCTCCATCTCTACCAGCTCCCTGGGCAGTGCATTCCATGGCTCTACCACCCTTTCAGTGAAATAGCATCTCCTCTTCTCCCCTCTGAGCCTGACCCTTCCAGCTTACATCTGTGACCTCTTGTTGCCCCACCCTCCTTCCTTTGGAGCACCCTGACTGGGCCTCCTTTATCAATCCCTTTCATGTACTTAAACACCTCTATCATGTCCCCCCGTCCCTCCTCTCCTCCAGGGTGTCCATGTCGAGCTCCTTGAGCTTCTCCTCATAGGTCCTCTCCCCCAGGCCCCAGATCATTTTGTTGCCCTCCTTTGGACCCTCTCTAGGAGTGTAATGTCCCTCTTTAAATGTGGTCTCCAAAATTGTACACAATACTTAAGGTGTGGCCTAACCAAGCAGTTGTACAGTGGAAGGATCACTTCCTCCTTTCTGGAGGTAATCCCCCTGGCGATGGATCCCAGCATCCTGTTTGCCCTTGCTGCTGCCTTCTACAGGTCTACCAGTTGTTCATTTTGATATCTACCACTACCCCCAGGTCTCTCTCACCCTCTGTGACTTTAATCATGTCTCATCCCGGGGTATACCCCTGGCCTGAATTTCTGACTCCCTGGTGCAGAACCTTGCACTTCCCTGCATTGAATTTTAGTTTCCATTTTCCCTGACCACCTTTCCAGAGCCTCCAGGTCCTCTTGCAAGGCCACCTTCCCCTCCTCCCCATCCACCACTGCACCTAGCTTTAAGTCATCTGCAAAAAGCCTCATCTCACTCCTGATCCCCCTCCTGATGTCTGAGATATAGGCATTGAACAGGACTGGCCACAGCACTGACCCCATGGGAACCCCACTAGTAACCCACCTTAGGGATGAGACTAACCCACCAACCACCACCTTCTGAGTAGACTCAGAGAGCCAATTTCCTATCCATCTTAGCAACTGTCTCCCTACCCCCATTTCCTTCAGCTTAGCCAGCAGGCCACTGTGGGGTACCAAATCAAATGCCTTGCTAAATTCCAGAAAGAGGACGTCCACTGGCCTACCCCAGTCCAGGGCCTTCATCACCCAGTCATAGAACTCAACAAGATTTGTCTGGCACAATCTTCCCATGACAAAGCCATGCTGCATATCATCCAAGTACCCAATTTCCTCCAGTAACCCCCCTAGCCTTTCTTTGACAATACCCTCCATCACCTTGCCAACCACTGATGTCAGGCTAACAGGCCTGAAATTTCCTGCCTCCTCTCTTGATTCCCCCTTGTGGATAGGCATGACATGGGCTACCCTCCAGTCTTGGGGCACCCACCCAGTCCTCAGAGAAAGATGTTGAAAAGCTCCACTAGAGGGACTGCCAGGACATCTGCCAGTTCCCTCAGCACCCTGGGATGTATCTCATCTGGCCCAGGTGCTTTCTCTGCCCGAAGGAACCTGAGGGCTTCCCTTACTCTCTCTATTGGGATTTCAGCCTCATCCTCCCCCTTTTCACCATGCACTGCTGGGCCCCCACCTGTCTGTGGTGGCCACTCCCTTTTCCCAGACCCGTCAGGGCCCTTGGTCTCTACCAGTTCACCCCTTTCTCCGGTTTGCCCCCACTCCTTTGCAAGACATAGTCCCTCCATTCCCCCTGGTATAAACTGAGGCAAAGTACTCATTTAGGACTTCTGCCTGTTCCCCCACCTCCTGTGCCAATCATCCCCTACCCTTATCTTGCTGATTTGCCACCTTACTTTCCTTTTTTCCCCAATGTATCTAAAGAACCCCTTCCCCCCCCAGATCCTACTGGCCAAGGACTGCTCCTTTTTTGCCTTAGATGCTCTCACCACCCTGGTGACTCTCTTGGTTGTCAACTCATATTCCTCCTGATCCCTTTCACTCCTTGACCACTTTAAGCACCTATAGGCTGCCTTCTTTTCCCTCACCACCTCCTGTACCTCCCGGGTCCACCAGCAGGATTTTCTGGCCTTACGAAACTTATGCCTTTCCCTTGCATAGGATTTGGTAACCTCCTGTATTCCCCTCCTAATGATCCCCCACCTGCTGTCACCATCCATATCCGGCCTTATCCTGTCTAGATGCTCTTTAAGGATCCTTCCCATCTCCTTGAAGTCTGCACCCCTAAAGTCGGTTACTACCATCCTTGTTCGGCTTTTCTCCCCCCCAGTCCAGGAAGAATGAGACTGTGGTGTAATCACTCCCAGCCAACGGGTCCCTCACCTCTAGGCCCCTAATCTGATCATTGTCAGCCAGGACCATGTCCAGTGTTCGGGCCTTCCTAGTTGGCTCGCCCACCTGTTGTGTGAGAAATGCATCCTGGAAGACATCCAGCAGCCTCTGCTCTCTGGCCACTGGTGATGTCATAGTCCCCCAGTCTGTTCCTGGCATTTTGAGGTCCCCCATTACTATTACCCTTCCCTTTCCTAATCTACAGTGTCCCTCGAGATTTGCCACCAAACTTTCTTCTAGGACCTCCGCCAGTGCTGGTGGTCTGTATACCACTCTGACCTTTACTCTCTTACCCCCTTGCATCAGCAAGGTGACCCAAATAGCCTCCACATTCCCCTCTGCCTCCTCTACCCCTCCAATACCCATGCCATTTCTGACTAACAGTGCTACACCACCACCCCTTCCCTCTCCTCTATCTTTTCTGAACATAGTGTAGCCCTTCAGATTTAGGTCCCACTCATGCCCTTGAGTGGCCCAGGTCTCAGTGACTGCTGCCACATCTACCTCCCCCTCAACTAGCATTGCCTGGAGCTCAGGCATTTTATTTCCTAAGCTCCTGGCATTTATCAGGACCACTCTCCACCTTTTTTCCCTCCTCTCCTTTCTCCCCCTTGAGCTCCCATTTCTCAGCTTCTGCATCCTACTGGTGACCCAGTTCCATATCTCCCTAGCCCCCTAGAGGAGTGGAGACCATGTCCCTCATTTATCATATCTGCTGGCACGGCCCCTTTTTTGATTTGTATTTTGTAAAATACTGTAACGTTAATTGGCAAGCTACAGTAGTTTTGCTCAGCCACAACAGTAATCTGCCAGATTGTTATCTTAAGATAGCTTATCTTATCCTGATATATCTTAAGTCATATGATAAGATACAATATCTTAATAATTTTGGAATAAAAAAAGAGAGCATTATTACGATCACAGATATGTAATACAATAATGTTAGGTTTCTAAAGATGAATTATTAGAGTTCAACAGACATGTATACATTTCAATGTTTTCCAACTAAGATGAAACAGGAACCTCAAGTCCAGAGCATAATCACTGTGATGGAGAGGCAGGTTCTAATCCCACCATGGCCATATTTTTAGGGGATATTTCATCAACTTTTTAGGTTCAAAGTCTGGGTTATGCTTGTAATTTAAATTGTTGTTCTTGATAGTAATAAAGATAATCTTTACACCTCACTCCAAATCCACAGTAAACAGGCACTTCTTAGATGAAACAAGAGGTACTAGTGAAAGGAATAAATTAAACAGATCATGATTTCAGATGTTTCAGATAGTATACTATAAAGGCCACATGCCATCTTTATAAGGGGAGTCATAAAATGACTATCTTGAAAACCTGGGATCAAAATAAAAAATGTAATTATTTAGAAACTTTGGGTGTTGTGCAAGTTATCAACCCAGCAGGGTGCTTTGTGATCCCATGCCAGTGAGGGGAGTTCAGGGATGAGCTCAGTGGCTCACTTACATAGGGTGAGGGTACTGGGATGGTGCTGTTATGTGACATCCCTGTCCCAGCATGGGAATAAATGCTGCAGAGTTTCCTGCACAGGCCTGGGTACCTGATAATGAAGAGAGCTCTTCTCTTGGCATACTTCCCTGCACCTCTACATACATGGGTGGCACAGGGCTTGTACATTAGCCAACAGATGGACTTTTTGTTCTGTGCATTTGTATCTCCAGCCATATGCAGGTGCAGGGACCAGAGAACACTGCACTTACACAGCCTACCAGAAAACCCTATGAATTGTTCACATGCACCTCTGCATAGAAGGGCAGGGCCTGCAATGGCCCTGCACTTCTGTAGGGGGAAAGCATCTTCCCCTGATACCAGGCTCAAAGAGCCCTGCACATCTGCATCTGTTGTCACAGGTCCCTTTGGGACCTGAGAGAATGAGGATATGATTCCACTATCTCAAAAAGAAAGGACAGGTTTTTTGCAAGGAGCTATGTTAATTCACCAGTGAGGGTTCAACTTAATGCCACAAAAATAGGGAAATGCGGTGTTAGGGTTTCCAACCCTTACTCCTCACCCCAACCCCCTCAAGCAGAAAAAGGAAAAAACATTAGGATTTTCGATTTCCAGAGTCTTGGCAAATCTATGGTGGGGTACCTCTTGGGGTTGTCAACCCTAATGCCCACTCTGTTCCCTGAACCAACAATTTCAGACATGATGTCCTTTCTTCATGCAAGGAAGAAGACATCACCACTGAATCACTAAGACTCCAGAGACCCCCAAACACTATTTTTTTTCCTTTTGCTGCTTGGGGGTGGTGGTGGGGATTTAGGGTTGGAAACCCTAACACCACATTTCCCTACTTTTGTAGCATTAAGTTGAACCCTAACTGGTGCATTAATGTAGCTTTTTCAAAGAATACACTATATGGAAGATAGATAGCTAGATGGCCAGATAGACAGACAGTCAGACAGAAGGAAAGATAGATCGATGATAGATAGATAGATAGATAGATAGATAGATAGATAGATAGATAGATCGATAGATATGGCCACTACCTGTCTGTCTGCATTTTTAAATGGTTTTGTCTGCCCCCTGAAGGCTTCCCATTGGCCCAGGCCATCAAGTACTGACAAAAGCAATTCATGTACCTGCATACAACAGAATTTTAGTCTCTGGATGACAATTGCAATTTCATTCATTCCTTTTATATTTTAAACAGTGAGTGTACATCAATCAACTACTGCCTTAAAGCAGTAAGTTATTTGCCTTGCTTCTGTAAGT
Source organism: Neoceratodus forsteri (assembly GCA_016271365.2). NCBI lineage: Eukaryota > Metazoa > Chordata > Ceratodontiformes > Ceratodontidae > Neoceratodus > Neoceratodus forsteri. The sequence continues at coordinate 52,671,413 of CM028137.1, forward strand.
TGCTCAGGTAAATGGGCTTGGATTGTATTTCTGTGAAGCCTGCCACATGGTTTGGGGGTGGGGGAATGGAGAAGGTCCATGTCTCCCCCCCTCAAACTCCTTGTTCTGCAAGGAGATAAGCTTCAACATTGCCACTGCTAAAGGGGGTGGTTTCTGGAGATGGCTTTAACCATGTAATTCCATTTACATAAAATTGTCAGGCTGCAGTCTGAGCAGAAGTGGCCAGAAAAACAATGTTCTATAATAAAACATCATAGATGAGGGAGATACTATCTGAGGCAGTGAAATTGTTATACTGCGCTAGACATATAAACACTCTGTTATGGGGTAGCAAATCAAAGATTTTGGATGGTGGACCCCTCCCCCTTCGAGACACAATGCCAGTTCCATACTATGGGCCATATATGCATAATAATGCAGGGGGATCCCATTCATGATAAAATGTTGAAACCTAAAAATGCTGCAATTAAATGATTAGTTGCAGAATACATACTTCATTCCATTTAATGAGCATGTAACACAGTAAATATCATTGCTGTATGTGGAATTTACTGGAGATAGCCACTTCCCTTCTTGAGCTACAGCTGAGAACTCAAGGTTGTCAGATTAACCTGTAATGAGTCAGTTTTGTTTAAACATGTCTCTTTCAGAAACATGCTCCTCCCCCCCACACACACCCTTTTGAAGAAGGAGAGTGAAAAAAAATTCTAAACCTCATACTTAACAAGCAGTATGGTACAAGAAGAAAAATATGTTGCTTACACAAGTTGGGAGTCCCTTGCAAATAAGATGGCACAAATGTGCCAATGAAATGGAAAAGCTACAGATAACTTCAATTGAGCAAAGAGCCAAAGGAGAACATTTTTGTTTTGGACACTGTTAGGCATGACCCTTCCCCCTTCACTAGGTTCAAGCCAGTGAATGCAGTGGTCTGTGCCATTTAAGGTATGATTTAAGTAGGTACATAGGGTAGGGGTTTAATCACATTAATTCATACTACACCATACTTTTTCATTAAAACACCTCTTTGTAGTTTCATAAGACACATGCATACAATTGAGCCTGTGTAAACTGATAAACTAGCTCCTTCATGCCATCCTGCATTCTCATGAAACAATTCTAGTCTGCTCAATTTAATATGCTGCCTGTATTCTGCTTTCTTAATCTTAAACTCCAAATAATCCTCACTCAGTGTCCTTCAATTACACAAACCCTTCACCACATACAAACACAATCTTGCCATCATTTTTTATCCAGTCTAACATATCTTTGCTTGCTTGATTGTTTAAAAATACTTGGGGGAGGGGAGGGATTAGCCAGATTCAAGGGACTAAATTGTCCCAGGTACAAGGCAGAATATGGCAAAAATATTTAAAACCAAAATATCACATAGTGCTTTCATCAAAATCATCAATGTCGTCAAAATATTTTTGTTACTTTAAAACTCATATAAAGGCTGACTATAAACATTTCTCTCTCTCTATTTCCCATACTGTCTTGTCTGCTTTTTCTCTCAAGTGACTGAGTAGGATAACATTTTTAAAATATGCAGCACTTTAACCTTGAACATTTTTAAAGCATCACTGTTATGCACATAGAAAAAGGAAAAAAATAACAGTTCAAATTCACCCACATACTGTGATATAATGTTTGAGCACTTGTAATGCACAGAATGACATACAGTAACATAAAATTCATAGTATTTATTTAACCTCTATCATACAGCACTAAAAGCCAATGCTGTTCTGCGCAGTTGTGAAGCAGCATATACTAGTGTGTGTATGTGTGTGTGTGTATGTGTAGGTAGAGAGTGAAAAGTCAGAGTAGTAAGTAGTTTCTAAATTTGAGGTGATCAAATCCAAGTTTCGATAAGATATAAAATGAGACAAGACAGAAAGGATAGTATCACAGAAATGTGGGCTGCAGCCCAAAATAGAGAAATTAAAGTTAAATGTTTTCTGGTATGCTGACATTTTCCTTCGTGACCCTAATCTTTGTAATTTAAATCTTGCCTTTGCAATCCCCTATACTTTTGGTGACATTTAGAGAGATCAGTCTTGGTCCCCTTAGCTAGTGTTTGCAACTGCTTGTGTTGCACATGCATGGCACCTTTAAAGTATGTGCACTACTGCTCAAGATCATACTTATCACAGGTTACACATTTCAAGTGCACTTGCAGTCTGTCTATCTCCTTTTCGTTCTCACCCAAATGTTCAGTCAAGCCACATTGGGTACAAACTGTTAGTGATTGTGGATTAAGTTAACTGTGTTTCCTTTCTTTCTGTCTCTCTTCCTCTCACCTAATTACTGCCTTCTGCTGAACCTGTTTTATTTTTAAGAGGTTGCAGTCCTTTTATTGTATGTCCTAAATTCTCCCTTAATTGTGTGCATAGACTTAGCAAGCCTGGTGCAGAGAAAGGGGTTGCTAGCCCTTAGGAATATGAAGTCCAAGGAAACTCTGCACGCCACAGATCCATAAAGGAAAGACAGGGAGTGTAGTCAAAATACAATACTTTATTGGTACAATTCCACAAATCCACCATTTTCTTGATGTTGCTCTCCAAGCTCCAAACCTCCAAAATGACTCTCCCATCACTTCAATCAAGATGTGGTCTTCCTCAGGGGGTGGAGTTTGTTTGGTCATACCTTCCTTAAATAGTCATTATTTAGGGAACAAGATTGCCCCCTGTCTCATTTAGAATTTACTGCAGTATTGTATAGCTTGCCAGTTATTTTTGGAGGATTTAAACCTCTTGTCCTTTATAACAAAAATTCTAAATTTTAACTTGCTACTTAACATAACAAGGAAAGAGCTATTCAAGATTAGTGGCACAACGTTTTTTAGTGGCCCAGTATTTTCAAAAGTATAACAATTTAGCTATTTCATTTAATAAAGCTATAATAGCAGACTAGATATACAGCCTAATAAAGGTTGCAAAGTTTCCTTCTTGGTAAATTTTGGGAGTGATCACCACCTTGGCCTTTAAGACATTTCTGAACATGAATGTAAATTTGGAAAACTCCACATATTGGTCAGACTGATAAAAGAGAAAAAAAGAATGATTATTTTGCAACCTTTATTTGTGAACAAGTTTAAATATGTTTGTAGCTGAGATTCTGAATAGCTATATCAATAACATTGAATATTAGACTGTAAATCTAGTCTGTTATTATAGCTTTATTAAATGAAATAGCTAAATTGTTATAATTTTGAAAAAATGTTGTCACTAATCTCAAATAGCTCTTTCCTTGTTATGTATTAAGTTAAAATTGTTTGATTTTTATTTTAGAGGGTAAGAGGTTCAAATCCTCCCGGAGCCACTGGCATGCTATACAATGCTGCAGTAAATTCTAAATGAGATGGGGGCAATCTTGTCACCTAAATAATGGCTATTTAAGGGAGATATGACCAAACAAACTCCACCCCATGAGGAAGGCCACACCCTGGTTGAAGCACTAGGAGAGTTAGTTTGAAGCTTGGAGAGCATCACCAAGAAAACACTGGATTTGTGGAATTGTACCAATAAAGTATTGGATTTTGACTACATTGCCTGGGTTGTCATTCTTTTGTGAATCTGTGGAGTGTAGAGTTTCCTTGGACCTTTATTGTATGTGGCAGCCAGAACTGTTCATGTAAGTGAGGACAGAGGTGAGAGGTAGTGCTAGTTGGACTGAGATATGGCATCACACAACTTCGGGCAGCCCAATTCAAGGCACAGAATAATCTGAGTTACCCTTGACAGGGGAGAAAACAAGTACATCAGAGAGTGTTTCGATTACTAGGAAATCTGTGGAGAACTGGTGTTAAGGAATTATGTGATTGCGTGCACATGGGCAGTGCATCAGCATGTCTGGCACATTAAACTCAGTATAGCCATCTGCATATAATGAGAAATTATAGTTAGATTTCCCAACAGAAAAACACATTTGATTTGTTTTTGATTTTGTTGGACCAAGAACTTATAATTGTTTACAAGAATCAGTTTACACTAATAGATCAGTACCTGTTTTTAAGAAACAATTGTGAAGTTTTTTTTCAATAGTCAATTGTCTTGTTGTAGTAACAATATAAATATGTGTTTTTGGTTTTTATACTTTCTAATTTTTTTTTTTTTTGTAAATGCTGGTCTCACTTCAGAAAGGGCAATATTGCTCAATATGCTTTTCCAAGGTAAATGAAATGAAATGAAAATTAAATTGTTCAGTTATTATAATGGCATTTCTCTGTACACTGCCAATAATATATATAATACTGAAAAGCAAGCAAGTTATCTCTCACAATGAACTTTTCTTGAAACTCTGCTGTGTGTATTTCATAAACTACCAATATATAAAACATGTTTGTTTATTCATTTGTCTACCTAGATCCCACGATCTGTATGCAGTGAGAGCTGTTCTCCAGGATATCGGAAATCAGCTAGAAAGGGACAGCCAAGCTGCTGCTTTGACTGTGTTCCCTGTTCTCAGGGGGAGGTTACCAACCAAACTGGTGAGTGAAACTTTCTGTATTTAATGAACTGAAGTCCTGATGTTGGAAACATTTGCATGTGCAATTTAATTGTTTAAATGCATTTAAAAGTTTGGATTTATGGAGCAAGAGACACAGGAATTGTGGCAGTTGTTCTGCTGCAGCTGCATCCTTACAGATATGCCAATATGTTTGGCTGCAGTTTTTAAACATTCTGATGCATTTGCAACACTTTGATCACTTTCTGGCTGAAACATTATTCATGTGTCAGTTTTTTGATGGATGCATCACTTTTAGTGCAAAACCAGTGGCACTTAGGCCAAATAAAGCAGTGCAGAATGCAAAATTCTGCTGGCAGAATTCCCATGAAATTATCATTCTGAATCCTTGGAACTTCATAGAATTTTCATGAAAATTCTGCAGAATTTGGCCAAATTATAAATTTTAGTTATGTTTGGTCTAGTTTTGCTGGCAAATTTATATGTTTCTATAACAAGAGGCTGACAGAAAATGGAGGACAGAGGTCTTCCTAGAGGAAGGAACTCTGTCACACTAGATAGACTATGGGGTCTTTTTCTGCTGGCAAGTTTCTATGTTTCTATGCAGTTTTAAAAGTACATATCCAAATGATGCCAACTTTGTCATGTGTACAGGAACTACTGGCATATATCAGAATACAGAGTACTACATTAAAATGGGGCTGAGTTATTGGTCACCAAACATTTAATCAAAATTCAATTTTCAGTTATTTCCATGTAATTTTACAATTTCTTATTCAAATTTCTTCATAGTTTCAAGATTTAGAGAAACCTGTAACATGGGTATGCGTAGTAAGTTTTATGTCTCAAGCTTTAATGGGGGCTGTGTTACAGGTAGTCAAACATTTTGACAACATTTTGATTTTAGTTTTAGTTTAATTTAAAAAAAATTAGTTTAATTTTGAAAGTGTTCATCAAAATGTTACAAAAGTTTGCAGGTATACAGATTAGTATTGCTTTTATATATGAACCTACTGTAGTTTTAGATTTCGAACTTCAAAGGGGACTGAGATATGAATTGCCAAACATGGTACCAGAATTTTAACTTCCATAATTGCCATCTAATTTTAAAACAACATATCCAAATGTAACCAAACTTGAAACTTTTTATGTCAAACATGGTCATGTTTGACATAGTTCATACTTATAGTTTTAAATGGGACTGAATTAAAAGTAATGAAACTTCCACAACATTTTAAATTAAATTTTGCAAGAATGTAAACTGCAAATTTATAAATAACTAAAACTTTAATAATGGCGAATGCATTGCCATTAAATTTGGCAGGTGCTTAGACCTTAAAAGCAGACTGTGTGTCTCAATTTTATTAATTTCATGCTTAAAGGATGTCCATGTTATAAACCACCTAAAAACTGCAAAATAATACCTGTACATAAAATAAAATTCTGTGAGTCTTTGTAAAAATAGTAAAATTTCATGAAAAATATGTTTCTGCAACAGGGGACAGGAGAGGGAACTCTGCAGTAGGAACTTCAACTCATGGGTAAAGAAATGATCCAGAGAGCTAGGGTTCTGCTATGTTGCAGACTGGAGACTCTTCTGTGAGGACAAGAGCCTATATGGGGTGATGGCCAGCATCTATCTGGGAGGGGGAACTGCAGTCTTCAGTGGATGGTTTAAAATGTTACTTTGATGAACATTTAAACTAGCTGGGGGGGTGGCAGAAGGAATTGGGGAGTCTGAAGTTGCTCCCTCACAGGCTGAAGTAGAGAGTAAGGAGAACCTGGTGGAAGGGGAGAATCCCCAGTGTACAAATTAATAAAGGGAGCAGGGTGGTAGAGATAAAGGGGGAATGAGCTAAGAGCATTAAAAAGGGAGACAGAAGGAGGGAGGGCAACAATCTGAATGGAAATAAAATCTGGAAGAATATGTGTGCGAATGTTAGCAGTCTAGGAAATAAGATTCTGGACCTAGAGGCCATCATGGCAGAGGCCGACCTGGATATTATGGCTATCACCATGCCGTGGTGCACTGAAAACCATGACTAGGAAATGGCCATACTGGGCTAGTCTCTGTTCAGAAAGGACCAGTTGGGAAGGAAAGGAGATGGTGTGGTGCTTTTTGTGATGGAAATCATAAAAGCCAAAGAGATACAGGGAATACAGTGAGAGGCAGAGGTACTGTGGGGCAACCTGGAGATGAGAAATGGAAGGACACTTCACACTAGATTGATCTACAGACCTTCAGCACAGGGTGAGGAATTAGATAAGATACTGGTGGAAGCTATATGCAAGATGGCAGAAAAGGGGGACTTGCTGCTGATGGGGGATGTCAACCTGTCAGATGTGGATCAGAGCTTCCCAACAGTGGCTTTAGCTAGAAGCAGAGACATCCTGAACTCTGCGGGGGCATTCCTCAGGCAACTAGTCAGTCAACCCACTCATGATGGGGCAACACTGAACACAGTACTCACAAATGGGAACAGTGTTGCAGTTGTTAAGGTGGGAAGCCACTTGGGGACCACTGATCACCGTACATACAGGTTCAGAACAAGGCTACTGTGGAAATGAACCACACAAGGGTGATAGTCCCAGACTTAAGGAGAGCAAATTTTAAAAAGGAGTGTTTATGCCTCAGGGATGACCTAGAAGGAGAGTGACCTGCTTGGGGTGGGGGAACAGTAGGCAAAGGTAAAAATGAGCATAATAAAGGCAACAAACCTTTGAATCAAACAAGTGAGCAAAAGCAAGAGGAAAATTAGCCTTCTATGGTTCTTTAAAGAGGTGGCTAAAAAGGTAAAAGCTAAAAGGGTAGCTTTTGGAAGATATAAGGAGACACAGAGTGAGGAGGATAGGGAGGTGAATCAAGGCAAACAGGGAAGCAGGGAACACAGTAAGGAGTTCAAAGGCACAAACTGAAGAGAGAGAATAGCCAAGGAGTGAAAAGGGACAAGACATTTTTAGGTATGTAAGTGAAAAGAAGAAAACCAGGGGTGAGATTGCAAGGTTAAAAAGGGAAGGGGGGACTGTGTAGAGGGGGGCCAAAAAAAGGTAGACATTCTGAGCAAATACTTTTGTTCAGTGTTCACAGAAGATGAAGAAAGGGAGAGGCCACAAAAAAAGAAACAAAAGCCTTGGAGGGAGGGAACTGGACACTAGTATTTTTTTTTTTTAGGAAAGAGTCCTGAAGGGACTTCCTAAGCTTAAGGTGGACAAAGCAATGGGGCCAGATGGAGTGCATCCAAGGGTATTGAAGGAGCTCAAGGAAATACTGGCTGCACCACTGACAGTTCTGTTTAACAACTCACTGGAAAGAGGAGTAGTTCTGGAGTGCTGGAGGAGGGCTGATGTAGTCCCACTGCACAGAAGTGGTAGCAGGGAGCTGGCTGGTGGCTATAGACCAGTCAGCCAGACATCAGCAGTGGGAAAGTTAATGGAATCATTGCTGAAGGAATGGATTGTCAAATATCTTGAATGCAGTGGGTTATAATACCCAAGATTGAATAGCTTCACAAGGGGAGGTCATGTCAAATGAATCTGATAGATTTCTTTGACTGGATGGCCAAGGAACTACATCAGGGTGGAGTGATGGACATCACCTACCTAGATTTTAGTAAGGCATTCAACGCTGTTTCTCATAGGAGGCTAGTAAGCAAACTGGGTAGCTTAGGAGTAAGGCCACATTTTGTCAACTGGATAAGAAATTGGTTAGGAGATAGGTGACAAAGGGTGATGGCAAATGGAGTTCACTTAGAGGAAGGGAGGGTAACCAGCGGGTGGCTGAGGGATCAGTGCTGGATCTCGTCCTCTTTATTGTCTTTATAAGTGACATTGTAAAGGAGCTGGAAAGGAAGGTCTACCTCCTTGTGGATACACTAAAATCTGCAATAGGGTGGGCACTCCAGGGGGTTGGACTGGATAAGCAGAGAACTGAGAAAATTAGAGTAGTGATCAAGGGTACAGCATCTGGGTTTCAATGTGAAAAGTGCAAAATAATGCTCTTAGGGCAAAGAAACCCAGGGTCAGAGTACAAAACGGGTGTAGTGGTATTGACTACCACCAAATAGGAAAGACACCTGGAGGTTGTCATATTGGACACTCTAAAGTTGCCCAGGTAGTGTGACAAGGCAGTAGAAAGGGCAAACGGGATGTTGGGCTGCATAGAAGTGGTATGTCTAGCAGAAAAAGGGAAGTGGTGTTGCCTCTGTAAAGATTGCTGGTAAGATTCAACCCAGATTATCATGTCCACTTCTGGAGACCACATCTTCAGAAGGACATAGACAAAATGGGGGCAGTCCAGAGGAGGGCAAGTATAATGGTGCAGGGTCTGAATCAAAAGCCCTATGAAGAAATACTAAAGGTCCTCAATATATACATCCTGGAACAGAAGAGGTGGAGGGGAGATATGAAAGAGACCTTTAAATACCTCAAGGGGGTAAATAAGGTACAGGAGGGGAGTATTTTTCAGAAGAAACTGTGTTCAAGAATAAGGGGACATGCTATGAAGCTGGAGGGGGGTTAGATTCAGGAGAGATGTGAGGAAGTACTTTTTCACAGTAAGAGTGGTGGATTCCTGGTTGAGCTTTCCAGCAGAGGTGGTTGGGTCAAAAACAGTTCTGGGGTCAAGAATGCATGGGATAGGCAGCCCAGTGACATGGGAGGCCAGAGGCACTCATGCCTCACCTGCCACCACACTGACAACCCAGGTTTGATGATGGACTTGGTTCACTGGGGGCTGGCCAGGGAGAGGAAGATAGACCATCTGGAGGACTGCTCTCCTCCTCTGGCGAGAGGAGTTGCATGTCTCTGCACTTGTCTTGCCCCTAGCAGAGGCTGGAGGACAAGAAGCCAGTGCAGGCACATTAGGGCAGGAAGGGATGGCAGCCATTGTCAGCCCATGCATGGTAGCATGCGTGGTGCATCTAGATGGGATTGCAAGTCCATCCCTCTGAACTAGAACAGGGAAAATGGCCAGGTGCAGCATGGATTACACTGACCTTCCAGGGCTCCACATCAGGCTAAAGGGCCCTCTTCTGAACTGGGTCTGTCTCACCAATGGTATGGCACCTGCCTTTGTACCCACCATGGGGGGACAAGCCATCGGTGAAGCATCCAGAAGAGGTAAGTCCCTAGGATACCGGGTGACAGGGCTGGGGGGGGTCGGTGAAGGGCTAGTCTACACTGTGGCGCAGAGAAACAGTTTAATGAAAAGAATGCATGGGAGAAGTATAAGGGAATCATAGTGGAAAGGAAGGGGGAGGGAGGGAGAAAGAGCCATAGTTCAGGTATGATCTGCAGTAATAGTGTAGGTAGGGAGAAATTTTTGGACTGGATGGATCCGTACCTGCTGTCAGATTCTATGTTTCTATGTTTTATGGATCTCTTATATGTGAATATTTCCCAGTAATACACTTTTTTTTTACCTACTTTTTCCCTTCAGGCATGGTCTGCAGAGCCTCTCTCAGGTATCCTGCCTGTTCCTGCCCTGCCTGAAGTCTTCCTCCCTGAGCCTCCTCTCTTCTCCCTCTCAACCCACACAATCAGCACCCCAGCTTAACCCCTCTGGGGTGGGATCACCCTTCCTCTTAGGTGCTCTGAATAGTCAGTCTCTAGCTTGTGGGTGACAGCCCAGGTGAAGGACACTGGAAGGCCAGGCGGGATAGACCTAGCAGTGGGCATGGGGACAGGTACCATTGCCTACCCTGCAGACTGGTGTTTTCCCTGTTCAGGAGTGTGCTCCCCCCTCCCATGTGTGGTGCACATCCCTGATGCTATGGCACATGGCAACCCTGCCAAGCATCAGCCACGCTATGTACATGCTGCCCTGCATGCTGCAGCACCCCTGGTCTCCACCAGGAGCGCTGGCATGCTGAGCAATGTCCTGTCCTCCCTCTTGGGGAGCAGAGCAGAGCAGCCCAGCGGGTACTCAATCTTCACCCACCCCTGCCGACCCCCGAGGCCCGAGCATGCTCCCGAAATTGTGTCACCGGCATAGCACAAGTAGTAGTATCCAACGTCTCAACCCTCAGCGCCATCAGGCCGGCACCTAGTGATATACTTGACATGCCGGGCAGGAGAAAGGGAAAGTCTAGTGAGAGAAATTGTATGGTGTAACTCATGTGGGAACTCCATTATAAACACTGTAAACAGGGTGGAGCTCTATACATAGCCTACCTAGATTTCAGTAATGCATCTGACACCATTCCACATAGAAAACTAATAAGCAAGCTGGGTAGATCGGAAGTGGGTCCAAATATGGTAAACTGCATAAAACATTGGTTAGGGGATAGGCAACAGGGAGTGGTGTTAAATGGAGTTCTATCCAAGGAATGGAGGGTAATCAGCATGATGCTTCAGGGAGCAATGCTAGGACTACTCCTCTTCAATGTCTTTATAAGTGAGATCACAGAGGAGCTGGAAGGAAAGGTCTGCTTCTTTGCAGATGACACCACAATCTGCAATACAGTGGACAGTCCAGGGGGCTGGAAAGGAAAAGTAGAGACCTGAGAATACTAGAGGAGTGGTCAAGGGTATAGCAGCTGGGTTTCAATGTAATAAAGTGCAAAATAATGCACTTGGGGCTCAGAAACCCACAGGCAGAGTACAAAATGGGTGGAGTGTTATTGATGACGACCAAGCAGGAAAGAAAACTGGGGGTGATCATGTCAGATGACCTAAAGGCAGCCAGGCAGTGCGACAAAGCAGTAGGGAGGGTACATGGGATGCTGGGGTGCATAGGGAGGGGTATCATGAGGAGAAAGAAGGAGGTGATGTTGCCTCTGTATAGATCCCTGGTAAGACCCCACCTAGAGTACTGAGTCCTGTTCTGGAGACCACATCTCCTAAAGGACATAGGCAGAATGGAGATGATCCAGAGGAGGGCAACTAAAATGGTGCAGGGTCTGCATCAAAAGACCTATGAGGAGAGACTAAAGGACCTCAGTATGTACACCCTGGAACAGAGAAAGGAGATGGAGTTATGATAGAGACCTCTAAGTACCTCACAGGAGTAAATAAGGTACAGGACATGGGTATTTTTCAGAAGAAAATGTGCTCAAGAGCAAGGGGACATGCTATAAAGATGGAGGTGGGGTAGATTCAGGAGAAATGTGAAGAAGTACTTCTTCACAGTAAGAGTTGTTGATTCCTGGAACATCTTTCCAGCAAAGGTGATGGGGGAAAAACAGTGGTGGGGTTCAAGAATGCATAGGATTAGTAGAAAGGAATCATTGTGGAAAGGAAGGGGAAGGGAGAAAGATTTGTAGATAGGGTACATTCTGATGTAACAGTGTAGGTGGGGAGAAATGGACAGACTGGATGTGTGAGAATTGTAGCTCTGGAGCAAGTAGGAGATTAGAGGTGATAAGCAGGAAGCAAGCTATCAGAGGAGGGCACCAGACCAACATTTTGAAAGGAAGGAGATGCAGTGATAACCTTAGGTCCGCAAATAAGAGGAAAGATAGTGACTGGTAGAGATTACAGTGGTGAGTATGAGGGGTAGTACTATCAAGAGCAAAGCGGCAGAAGGAGTGGTAGCGGGTGTCCAGTCTAGCTATGGAAGTTTTGGGGGTAGCACTGAAGATGACATCACTGTAGTGAAAAACTAGTAGAATCATTTTCTGGACTAAGACCTGATGGGCAGGCAGAGGAATGCACGCTTGGTTTCTGTACAGAGCACCTAACTTGGGGTGAAGTTTTTTGATGACTAGGTGGGCAAGTAGTCCTTATCTGCCATCAAATTCTATGATGATAGCATCCACATGTCCGGAGAAGTCAAGGTACGGTCAAGCCACACACCAAGATACCTAAAGAAGGAGGTATCCTCCAGCTTTGCCCCATCAATGGTGTGGAAAGATGGGAGGGAAGGGAGCCAAGAGAGTCTCTGCCTTGTGCTGAAGGTCAGGGACATGGACTTATTGGTGTTCAGGAAATGTTGATGTGTGTGTAATCAGAGTTGAACTTTGTCAAAGTCATGCTGCAGTCTAGTAGCCACAACATAGGAGGATCCGGAGGTATACAGAAATGTATCATCTGCAAACATGTGGATACTGGAGGAGGAGCAGACAGCTGGAAGGCCATTTAATAAGATGGAGAAGAGAAGTGGACCAAGAACAGAGCCATGGGGGACAACTGTCTTGATGGGTAGAGGGGGCAGGGAGTCAGCAATACGAACAGATTGAGCCCAACTTACCAGATAGGCATGGAACCAGTTTGTGTCAGAGTCAGGGAGCCCCAATGTAGAGAGCTTGGCAAGACATAAGGGATGAGAGATAGTGTTGAAAGCCTTGGCTAGGTTGACAAAGATAGCAGAGGAGATGAGGCCACTGTCCATTCCAGTAAGAATGGAGTCAGGGAGTCTAAGGAGAGAGGTGGTAGTGGAGTGTTGCCTCCTGAAGCTAGATTGGAAAAGGGGTAAAGAAATTGCAGGAGAAAAGGCACGAGAAGAGCTGGGAGAGAACCAGCTGTTCCTAGAGTTTTGCTAGGATAGGGAGAAGAGAAATGGACCTGTAATTACCTGGAACTGACTGTCATCACCTTCGGGAAGCAGGAGTACCATGGCATGCTTTCAAGCCTATAGAACAGAAGCAAGAGAGGAGAGATTAAGCAAAGAAGTAAGGGGGAGGCAATGGCTGTGGCAGTTAGATGTATTATGCTAATGCTGGTAAGGTGATATGCCTGCCTGCAGTGCAGGTTAATTGAATGTGATCCATAGCCAAGCATCACATGTAATGGAATTAGTCTATTTCTGTGTGCATTGTGATAGAAAGTACAAGTCCTGAGGACATGAAGATGTAACTTATTCAAAACAAGATGTTTGAGGCTGGCCCGGGAGTGCAGAGGCTTGAGGGCTGGCCCCCACACCTTGCACCATGCCAGCAACCTGGGTTCAGGAGTGAGTCAGGGTTGTTGGAGGTCAGCAGAGGGAAGGGAGAGGATGTGGACAGGCTGCTGGTGGGCAGCTCTTCACCTCAGGAGGGAGTTCTTTAGCTCCTAGGAGCTTTGCCACCCCTGGTGGGGGCAGAAGTGGCGGCGCTACTTCAAGGATTGTTGGCATTAGGCCAAGGGAGGGTGGACAAGACCTGGAACTGGAGCTGTGGTGTGCATGTGCATCCACGCACATGCACTACTGCTTATGGGGGTCTCAGGTTAGCGCGCACACAAGGGGAGAACAACAGAAAAAATGGGGGCCACCCAGCTTGAAGCCTCCAGGCCTAGCTCAGGGGATCTGCCGGGGTGCACAATGTGCCACAAGATCCCAAAAGACTCTGGGCTCAGGTAGGATGGCAGACAATAAGGGAGACCTGCTGTAGGAGGATACAGAGACTTGTAAAAAAAAAAGAGAGAGAGACGTTCCTAAGGGAAAAGATATTCAGAGGGATCTTCTGCAAGACCCTCATTATTCTGAGGCCTTTGAAGAATGACACTGACATCAACTAGATAAGCTACATTATTTCTAGCATTCTGTTAAAAGTGAAAGAGTCTTATTTTTCTGCCAAGTTAGAGGGCATTCTGGGGCAAGGAATGTTTGCATGCTCAGAATGTGCTGTTGCTTTGCCAAGAGGGAGGGGGTACTAGTTTTGTCAAGGGTAGAGATGCAGCAAAATTTAATTTCACCTACAAAATAACAGTGAAATCGCAAATTTCGCCACATGAAATATTTTGTGCAATTCTGGCATTCCACAACATATTTTCTGAGTGCGAAACACATAATTTTGCCCGCAAAATGTGGAATTTTGCCAGCAAAATGTAGAATATTGCCCATGAATGGTGGAATTTTTGCACTCAAATGGCAAAAATCCACTATTCACTGGAAAAATTCTGCATTTTGCCAGCAGAATTGCACATTTTGCATTAGTGAAATATTTTTCAAAATGCGAGAATTTCACAAAATATTTCACTTTCTGAAATTTGCCGATTTTGCTCATCTCTAGTCAGGGAACATAAAGTCTGGGGAATTCACATTAAAGGATGGGGGCTGGAAAGGCAGCTAATGCATGGGGACCACCAATTACAGGAGTTAGATATAGAGTTTCAGCAAGATATGGACAGCTGATCTAGGTGGCACTACAATAGTAGACCCCCTCTCTCCAGTTGGAGCAAGGAAGCATAAAGTGTCAACAATTCTAGTCTGAATGCGGGATATATATGAATCACTCTTAGTAAATTGATAATCGACTGAGCATGACATACTTACTAATCTGGGATTTCGAGGAACTCAAAAAGATTTATTGGGAGAAGAAAATGTCTGAGGCATCAGGAAGGAAGAATTCTGGGTATTCCAACAGGATAGGCTGATAGAAAAAGGAGGAGGTAGCCCTCGTTTTAAGGGATTGTGTCACTGTATAGAACAAAGAGGATAGCCGAGGGAGCAGTAATTCCACTGAGTCTATCAGGATATGCTGAGAGAGAAATGTGGATGTGATGTATTTTCACCCAGAGAGAAACTGCAGGACTACAAAAAGCTAAATTTACCTTACCAGATGAAGTAGTTCCTGTATATATGCTTTGTGAATGTTAAATTTCACAAGAAGAATTCTGGTGGCTGTATCTACAGGTATATGCTATCACAAATATGTGTTTTCTTCTGTCAATTTAAAAACTTCTAAATCAATATAACCAGTTGTGTTAGATTTAGTACCCATACACAGTGACATTGAATATGCATGTCAATGTTATGTCTATACCTGCAAGAACATAGAAGTTACAAATGTCCATATTTTTCAAAAGTTCTCACAAAACTTTGAAAATATTTACACAGCAAAATTCTGAACCCCTGTAACTTAATTTTGAGACCAATTTTCCCCATACTTCATCAAATCTATAACCCTTTTAAAAATGTTATGCATGCTAATTTGTACCTATCTAGCTCCAAAGGCGCCCTAGTGATATGCAGATAACATATTTCATGAAATTTCCCAGGGAAAAAAAGACAGATTCTGAGTACCTATAACTTTGAGATGATGCATGCTAATGTCAGCATAGTCTGGCATACTGTTAAAACACCTGTAATCAAGTATCCTTCCCAACTTTCAAATCTCTATCTCAATAGATGGTAGAGTTGTGATCAAATTAATACATTTCTAAACTTCTGCAAAATTCCAAAGAAATTCCGTGCAATTTTGCCGATTTTCACAGAATTCTATCAGAATTTAGCAAATTCAAATTGGTGCAGTCTTTTTCATTTTCCACAGCTCTAGTGTCAACATGTTAGACCACATTTTCTGTGTACTAACAGTTACATTGGAAGTAGTGCAATTTAGTCTTAGTATATTTTTATATACTGATATGTAGAGTACACTCTATTTCTATTCATGTATATTTATTAATAATAATAATATGTTTATTTATATAGCGCATTTCCAGTTTCAAAGTGCTGCACAAAAAAAACACGTCACAAATAATTTAAAAGTCTTACACAATTTCAACTTCGAATAAAAACTACCCCAATCATAAATATCAGTCATTAAAAGCCTGTTGGAAAACATGTGTTTTCAGGTTGGTTTTAAAGCTCTCCACAGTTCTGCACTCTCTAATCCAATGAGGTAGAGAGTTCCACAGGGATGGTGCCACAAATATGAATGCCCGGGCCCCAGATGTTTTTAAACGCACCTTGGGAACCACTAACAACCCCTCGTCAGACGAGTGGAGAGGATGGCCGGTGCTGTAGGGAACCAGGAGCTCTTGCAGATAACTCGGTCCCTGTCCATGCAGGGCTTTATAGGTCAGCAAACCGACCTTAAAGGTGATCTGCCACTGTATAGGGAGCCAGTGCAGAACACGCAGCACAGGGGTAATGTGACTAGAGCACAACAACCCAGTCAGCAACCGAGCTGCTGCATTCTGCACCAGCTGCAAGCGATGGATATCAACCCCTGGAAGCCCCAGGTAAAGGGAGTTCCAGTAATCAAGGCGTGAGGTCACAAAGGCATAGATCGACATGTGCAAATCATCAGATGGAACCAGGTGCTTAATTCTGGTGATGTTCCTAAGATGATAAAAGGAGGACTTGACAACTGCCGGCACCTGCCATGCTGCATTAGCCCATCATCAAGAACCATCCCCAGATCATGCACCCGTTCAGAGGCAGGCAGTTGTACACCATCAAGCCAAAGCCCAGATGGTGAACCCACTCTCTGCCTCTCTCCTGGATCCACTACCAGCACCTCAGTCTTCACAGAATTCAATTCTACCAGCTAGCCTTCATCCAGTCATGGATCTCCACCAGACAGCTATTAAACAACGAGACTGCACTATCCTGGTCGGGTGCAAAAGACAGATAGAGCTGGCTGTCATCAGCATAGCAGTGAAACCTCAGTCCATGTCATCTTACAATATCTCAGAGGGGCAGCAGATACACTGTGAACAACATGGGGGACAGCACTGAGCCCTGAGGGACCCCATATGGCAGAGAGAATGGTTCAGAGAAAAAAATCCCAGATACCACCCTCTGAGACCTCCTGGTGAGGAAAGAGTGAAACCATCTGAGAACTGGACCGGCCAGGCCACAGATGACCCTGAGGCGCTCAAGCAGCACCCATGGTCTACAGTGTCAAATGCTGAGGAGAGATCCAGAAGTACCAATATGGAATGGCGCTTCTGGTCCCTCGCCATCGGGAGATCATTGAGCACCCAAACCAGAGCAGTCTCAGTACTATGTCTCTTCTGGAAGCCTGACTGGAGAGGATCGAAAATATCATGGATGGTAAGATGGTTCTCCAGTTGCAGCGCAACCACTTTCTCAATCACCTTCCCAAAAAAGGGAAGGTTAGAGATAGGTCTGTAGTTAGCACAGTTGTTCAGGTCCAGAGAAGCTTTCTTAAGAACCGGTGTCACCACTGCCTCCTTCAGGGAGCTAGGAAATTCTCCTGAGTCTAAGGAGCACCAAACAATCTGTGCAAGGATCGGGCCAATAAACTCAATACACCCCAATAGATCCAAACTACAGCATGTTGGCCACAGATTCTGGACAATCCGCATGACATCCCCATCTCCGGCTGATCCAAAGATCTTCAGGATGACTGAGGGGAAGTGACCAAGTACTGACCACCGCCAACTCCCATAGAAGATGCTGGGCAGATTTCAACCCTGATGTCGGCCACCTTAAAAACTGAGCAAACTCCTCACACTTAATTTGTGAAAATGCTCTTCAAACCTGCAGACAGGATGGGTTGCACAACCTGTCTACAGTTTGAAAGAGCTGAGCTGGTTGGTTTTGAGCAGCAGCAATCTTGCCAGACAGGAACTCTGCCTTCTTACACCTGATTGCTGATTGATAGCATTGATAGTGCTCTATCAATCTAAGGTGGTCGGCCTCAAGAGCCAATTTCTGCCAGTGACGTTTTAACCTTCGTTTGACTCGTCTCATTTCCCTCAAGGTTCCATCAAACCAAGGGAACCGAGGGCGAAGAGAGAGCGGATGGACATGGACTGGGGCAATAGAATCCAGGGCCTCAGTAATAGCCTTATTATAGGCCTAGACTAGGCTTTCTGGGTCCTCACCTGCCCATGGAACACCCGATAGGTCTAACACCACCAGAAAGCCTTCAGGAGTTACTCCCTTCAATAGGCGGTATTTGACCATCTCCACAGGGGCAGGCCTATAAGGGGGGGCCTGGAAGTTGAATCTCACTGTGTAGTGATCGTACTATACAACTGGTTCCACCACCAAGTTGAAGGACTCAATCCCCAGGAGGAAGACCAGATCAAGAGCGTGACCTTGCCTATGAGTTGCAGAGGTAACTACCTGTGTGAACCCCAACAAATACATAAGTTGGAGGAAGTCTTGACCAAACTGCGAGAGTTCATCGTTGACCCAAGCATTAAAGTCACCCAGGACCATCAGCCTGGGTGACTCCAATGTCATGTCGATGATGAAGTCTGCGAATTCATGCAGGAATATTTTCTCACCCCTGGGTGAACAGTAGATGAGAATGATCCTGTAGCCCACACCTGCTACTACGGTAAACTCAAATGATCTGGCCCCCTCAGTTGGTACAACAGTAAGGCCCAATTCTGATCTAAAACAGATAGCCAGTCCCCATCCCTGCAGTCTGATCTTGAGCGGTGTATCACCGAGAAACTGGCTGGGACAGCTGCCTCCAAAATGGGGCTTGCATTGTCATCAAGCCAGGTCTCAGTGATGCAAGACAGGTCTGCTGTCCCAACAAGATCAGCAATAATTGCTGTCGTGTTCTTAATAGACCTGGCATTGCATAACTCCACTCGAGTCGGACGGGGTTCCGGGGCCGACCGAGTTGTCTGCTCAAAAATATTGGAGCCCTTGGTTACAGTAATTAGACATGGAGGACCACGTTCTAGTGACCATTTCCTACCCTAGGGAAGGCCTCCTTGGACCGCATTAACCCCAATACGGCCACCGCCCTCAATTTTGAGGTTCCCGCCCCCGGCCCTCCCTCCTGCTCCTATTAATACCCAGTGCCCTTCAGTGGTTATAAACCGCTGCAGGCGGGGATGAGAAAAAAGGGACTGAGGCCCCGGAGTTCAGAGGAGTAGTGCCTGACCGGGAGATCCTCAGCCCAACACATCCTCCAACAACACAACCCATACTTCCACTCCCCGTAAAACTACCTTCACTCCCCAAATTATCTAGAACAATCCTAAACACAAATGGACACCCCTCAAAATAGAATGTACAATCCAGAAAAATATATAAAAAATAATGTAGATGTAAAATAAAAAACACTGAAGTCCTCTCACTACTCCAGCTTTATTGTCCAGAATTTATCACCCCCACTACCTCTCACTTAGTGGGAGAATACAATTTATTAAACTGGAGTCCTCTCACCACTCCAGTTTTAAGTCTGAATTAGATCTTTTTCGCGTTGTGGGGGAACTAATAGAATAAAAGAAGTAGACAATCATAAACTCCTCAGTAGAATCCAGGGAAAAAATCATTTCGATCCAATATTAAAAACAGGTTCAGACTAGTGTTTCCAAAGTCCAAGCACTCCTCAGTGATCTTCAATAACCCAAACCACAGCATTTAATCATGGGACCCTTTTATAAGCTTCTCCAACATAGTCCACAGTAGTCCAAGACATCGGCCCTAACATGGCAATCCAGGGCATGCTGCTAAGTCTCTGTGGGGGAGCCCTCCCTGAATAACTTAGAGCCTCACAGGCTCACAGGCCTCACAGGCTATCCTACCCTGCTCCCCGCAGCCCGCAGCTACAATCCCTCAGGGAACACAACCTAGAGAATGCTCCATAAGGGATTTGGAGAAACCCTATTAACTTCCGGCTCCCCGAAACTCAAAGGACAACTCCTGCTTGGCTGCAGAAAGTAAGGTCGCCACCAGCCCTGGATACATGGAAGAGGCTCCCCCCCCCCACACACAGCACCCAGACACACCACATCTCTGGCCTAGCTCAGTGTTCTATGTTTATCAATGTTTCTAAAAGATGTACATTTGAAGTAAGTTATGATGAAGCAGTGGGACATGGGGAAAGCAGTCTGGAGTGCCAAGGCACAAACAGAAAAAAAACTGCACAGGCAATATCAAAGGGGGACAAGAACTTTTTCAGGTATTTTATTGAAAGACAAAAGACTAAAGGTGGGACTGTGAGACTAAAAAGTGAAGGAGAAAAGTATGAAGAATGGGCCCAAGAAAAAGCAGAAATCCTGAACAAGTATTTTTGACCAGTATTCACAGAAGAATAGGAAGGGGAGGAACCACAGTTAAGAGACTGAAGCACCACTGGGAGGGAGGTGGATGCTAGTCCATTTAAGGAGGACAGAGTCTTAAAGGAACTCACCAATCTGAATGTGGACAAGGCAATGGGGTCAGATGGGATATATCCCAACATATTAAGAGAACTCAGGGAGGTGCTGGCAGCACCACTGACAGCCCTGTTCAACAGTTCACTGGAAACAGGTGCTGTACCAAAGGACAAAGGACTAGAAAAGGGCAACTGTAGTCCCTCTCCACAAAAGTGGGAGAAGGGAGGAGGTTGGCAATTACAGGCCAGTCAACCTGACTTTGGTGGTGGGGAAACTAATGGAATCACTATTGAAAAAAAGGTTTGTGATATATCTTGAATCTAACAGAGCACAGGATCTGAGGGAGCATGGATTTACAGCAAGAAGATCCTATCAAACAAATCGGATAGATTTCATTGACTCAGTGATTAGAGAGGTGGATCAGGGAAGGGCGGTGGATGTGGCCTACCTGGATTTCAGCAAGACCATCAACACAATCCTACATAGGAGGCTAGTGAACAAGCTGGGCATACTGGGAGTGGGTACAGGGTGGTAAACTGAGTAAAATATTTGCTGAGCAATAGGACACAGGGGGTGGTGGTGAATGGAGTTCAATCTGAAGTGAGGGAGGTGGCCAGTGGGGTCCCGCAGGGATCGGTGCTTGGACCAGTCCTCTTCAATGTCTTCATAAGTGACATTGCAGAGGGTCTGGAAGGGAAGGTTTGTCTCTTTGTAGATGACACGAAGATCTGCAACAGGGTTGAAACTCCAGGAGATGTAGAGAAAATGAGAAGGGACCCAAGCAAGCTTGAGTAGTGGTCAAGGGTGTGGCAGCTAAAATTCAATGCAGAGAAGTGCAAGGTCATGCACTTAGGGCACAGAAATGTGTTGGAGGAGTACATGACGAGGAGAGCCAGTGAAATGCTGGGGTGCATACTGAGGTATATCCAGCAGAAACAAGGAGGTGGTGGTCTCACTGCATAGAACATTGGTGAGGCCTCATCTTGAGTACTGTGTCCAGTTCTGGAAGCAACATCTCTGGAAGGACATAGGCAGAGTAGAAGCAATTCAGAAAAGGGTGAAAAAATGGTGCAGGAGCTGCACCAAAAGTCATATGAGGGAAGACTGGAGAATCTCTATGTAATCCCTGGAGGAGAGGAGAGAAAGGGGATATGATATAGACTTTCAAATGCCTCAAGAGTGTAAATAAGGTACAAGAGGGTAGCGTCTTTAAAAAAAAAAAGATATTCACAACCAAGGGGCCATGATATGAAAATAGAGGGGGTTGGACTTAGAGGTAACATGAGAAAGTATTTTTTCATGAAAATGGTGGTGGATCCATGGAACAGCCTACCGGCAGAGGTAGTAGGGGTAAAAATGTTAGGGGAATTCAAAAACGTATGAGACAGACATAAAGCAACTCTAGCAAAAGAAAAGAGAGGATAAGTCACAGATCATTTAGGATCTGTGGAATATGAAACAGGTAGGTAAATTGGGTAGATTAGATGAGTCAATCGGTCCTTATCTGCCATCAAATTCTATGTTTCTATGTTTCTATAAAATGAAATTTGATTATTTGCTCTCTTTGATATGTATTGTGTTGTGCTGTGGCTGTTTGCGGACAACTCAAAGCTCTTTGGGCATGAAGGGAGAAAGGCAAGAACTCACAGAAGACCTGGCTAGACTGGAGAAGTGGTGTAGTAATATATTTAGCAGCTTCCATTCAATGCAAAAATAAAGTGCAAAGTTATGCACTTGGGGGCAAAAAAAAGCAGGAACCAAATACTGGCTTGGTGGTGTGTAGGTAACCAAGTCAGAGAAGGAGAAGGGCCTAGGAGTAATTTTCAAGAGTGATCTAAAATCCTCGGCACAATTCAGGAAAGCTGCAGCAAAAGCAGATCAGATGCTGGGTTACACAGCCAAGGGAATCTCCATTAGGAAGACTGAAATAATTTTGCCTTGATATTTGTCCCCGGTGAGACTGCACCTGGAGTACAGTGTGCTGTTCTGGAGCCCTATCTCAAAAAGCATATCAACTTGCCAGAGGTGGTTCGGAGAAGGGTGACAAAGCTGATCAAGGGCCAGCAAGATAACACCTATGAGGAGAGGTCGAGAGACTCATTATGTACTCTCTTGAGGACAGACGGGAAAGTGGGGACATGATGGAGACCTTCAAGTACCTTATGGGTATAAATAAGGTGTGCCACGGGGCCTCTTCAGCCTTAGTGGATGTATGACCACTATGGGAAACAGCCTGAACCTGGTAGGGGGAAGGTTCAGAAAGGAGATGAGGAGGCACCTTTTCACTGATAGGGTAGTAGCTAAGTATAAAGGGTTGCCAGCAAAGGTGGTATCCATAAAAATGGTGGACAGCTTCAAGAGAGTTTGGGATAGAGTGAGGGGGAAGTTGTAGGTAGATGGGTTGAGGGGAGTATTTGATGGGGATCATGTGGGACATGGGGTGGGGGACAGTTCCCTCTATAATCACAGTCAGTACTGCACATTTCAAGCAGACTTTATAGACCATAAGGTCATTATCTGCCAGCACATTTGTATGTTCATATATAACCAAGGATCCCCTTAAAAGTGAACTTCAGCTCATCTAGGCAATCCTTGTTCATATGCAATTGATGAATAAAATATATCACTACTACTAACATGCTGAAAACTTCAAAAATGTCCCTATTCACAGATGACCCCAAGCTCTGTTGAAGGGTGGAGACAGCCGAAGGGAAACAGGACCTAAAGAAGGATCTGGTAAAACTTGAGATGTGGTCCAGGATTTGGCAGCTTGGCTGCAATGTGAAGAAATACAAAGTTATACACATTGGAGTCAAGAACTCCAGGATGGAGTACAGCATAGGAGGGGACCTGGTATCTGGAACACAGAAGAAAGAACTGGGAGTGTTGATCACTAGCAACCTGAAGCACTCCATGCAGTGTAGGAAAGCTGCAGAAAGGGCAAATAAAATGTTGGGCTGTATTACCAGGGCAATCAGCAGTAGGCAAGAGAAGGTCATACTGTCTTTGTACAGGTCATTAGTGAGGACACATCTTGAATAGGGAGTACAGTACTGGAGCTCACAACTTATGAAGGACATCAACTTGCTGGAGATGGTCCAAAGGAGGGCAACAAAGATATTCATGGGACAGCAGGGTAAAGCATATGAGGAGAGGTTGGAGGCATTGACCATGTACTCCCTGGAGAAGAAAGAGCGAGAGGGCATGAGTTAGACCTTCAAGCATTGAAAGGGATAAATAGGGTGGATTAGGAGGGACTGTTTAAGCTAAGTGGCACAGTCTTAAGTGGGAGTGGAGGAGTAAAGGAAGGAGGCTTAGGAGCATTTCTTCTTGGAGGGAGTGGTGGCCCACTGGCATGCACACCCACAAATGGTGGTCTTGTTGAAGATGGTGGACAGTTTCAAGGGAGGCTGAGAAAGAGTTAAGGGAAAAATAAGAGTCAAGGGTGGGACGGATTAAATGGATTGGAGGTGTGAGGAGGGGGGGCAGTGTTAGTAGTTTAAGCTGTGGACCCTGCAATACGAGCCAGCTAGCTAGACCAAATGACATTCTTCTGGCTTTTTTGTATGTTTGTATCTTTACAAAAACATGCCTGCACATAATTTCTAGGGACACCAACTGAATTTTAAGTAGTCATTAAATTCAGACAATACTCTCTGGATATTCTGGGCAGACAGTTGCTGGCCAAAACAAATTGGGTTTAAAGTTTGCTGGAGCAACCAAACAGTTTGTATGTTTAAATGTCTTGTCCTGGATTCCTTATTGTAGAAATTGATATTGCTACAGTATATACTGTTATACTGAAACAGTAATTCCTTTACAGGCCCAATGTAGAAAAGTCATTACATATTGAATATGGAAAAACTTGGGAATCAGAAGTGCATCAACACGATTGCACATGAGGTTTAGAAAGTACCTGTACCTCTGGCCCGGCTCAGAACTGTTGTGTTACATACAGTACATGTGCTGTGCTTCTGGAAGCTGTACAGCAATTGTATAATATACTGAAAAGGATCCGCATTAGCCAATCACAACATAGGATTATTCACCATTTATTAACTGATAAATAATGCACATTCTCCCTTTCTCCCCTCCCTGGAACACATTTAGAAACTAATTGTTTCCAAAACAGTATTTCTTTCCTGGAAAAACATTTGAAATAAGTCAATAATCCTGTGTCAGTAACAAGTCATCTGTTATCTTAGTGTGATCACTATAGTATCAACCAAACATCCAGAGGTTAAAGGGAATAGGATAGTTTTGCTGAGCTACAGCTGTTTGTAATGATCCCATTTTCAGAAATGACATTCATGCCATCAAATAATCCATATGTAACTGGACCAGAATAAAAAAAATGGTGTGAAAAGCTATGTTTGTGGGGTTTATTTTTCATGGACAACATTCTTTGTAGTTGCCATCATGAAACCAGGAAGTTTGAATTTTGACCATGCCTTGGCTTGTGAACAAAACTTCAGGTATGGACTGTAGAACTATCAGAACACATCCCTTAGTTCTTAAAAGAAATCATGACATAGTCAAAACTCGAAATCACTGGTCCAATAAAGAGAACTGCGCAGAATGTTGCCAATAAAAGAAAACATTATAAACACAGTTACTCATCAGCATGTCTTTAGAAACAATTCAATATGGATCATTTGGGGGAGACAGATATTACTTCTGAAAATACAAACATTACAAATAGCTGCCATTTAAAAATGATGTCCTGTACTCCTTAATCTAGAGAATTCCAGGTAAAAGCTCATCTGCTTAGTATTGCTTATAAGTGACCATTCCTAAAAGCCTCTTGTGATCCAATCTTATACTGCTGGACAGGATCTGGTCGGAGTCACACCTCATCACCAGTGTGAGACTTGCAAAAGGTTAGAGAATCACCCTGCCAGCCAGAGTGATTTTCCATTTTCCCTCCCTTACCCCGTGGTGTGAATGAGCTGGCATGCAATGATGTCAATGGCAGGGCTACACACACTTTTGTACGCAGCACTCTGAACATGTGCTGTGCCTGTGTTCCTACATTGTGGTCCCAGCAGTCTGCAACCCAGACATTACTAGGGGCCAGGCTAATACCAGGCACCACTCTCACCCCACCTCAGTGGAGTTGAGCAGTCCATCCATCGTACACTCAGTCCTCCTCTCCTGTCCCCTAGACACTACTAGGGGCCTGGCTAATACCAGGCACCACTCATACCTGCCCAGAGGAGATGAGCAGTCTGTTCATGGTATGCTTAGTCCTCCTCTCCTGTCCCCCAGACACTTCCAGAGGCCAGGCTAATACCAGGCACCACTCATACCTGCCCAGAGGAGATGAACAGTCCATCTTATGCTCAGTCCTCCTCTCCTGTCCCCCAGACACTACTAAGGGCCAGGCTAATACCAGGCACCACTTTCACCCAGAGGAGCTGAGCAGTCCATCCACCGTATGATCAGTCCTCCATTCCTGTCCCCCTGACACAGCTAGTGCCAGTCAAATACCAGGCACCACTCAGACCCCACTACAGAGGAGGTGAGCAGTCCATCTATCGTACACTCAGTCCTCATCTACTGTCCCCCAAGACACTACTAGGGTCAAGGATAATACCAGGCACCACTCCCATCTTACCCCAGAGGAGGTGAGCAGTCCATCCATCATACAATCAGTCACCTCTCCTGTCCTCCAGACACTACTAAAAGCCTGGTTAATACCAAGCACCACTCACCCCCCCACCCCAACGGAGGAGAGCAATCCATCCATCATACTCTCAGTCCTCCTCTCCTGTCCCCCAGAGACTACGTGGGGCCAACTAATACCAGGCACTACTCTCATCCCACCCCTGACAAGGTGAGCAGTCCATCCATTGTACGCTCAGTCCTCCTCTCCTGGCTGACCCTCCTACAACACAGGTTCAGGGTGTGAACTGGATAATGTTGTTAACCTGTTTATCTGCAATCTTTCCTTTCCTTCTGGAAATAGTTCCCCTGGTCACTGCTGCACCACCTCCCCCCTTACTCCACTTAAATAATGTATTACCATTCACACAGCAGAGTTTTAGAAATTCATACCACTCTTTTAATGTTTCACTACTTAATTGATGTAATGATTTAATATCATAAACACATTAAATGTCTGTATTTTTGCAAAATTTGTACCTTGCACCATCTGATCTTTGTTTATGTTTCATATCTTATAAATATGTTATGCTACACTTGCCACTTTGTGCCATTGTAAACTCTTGCAGCTTTGTAAATGGTATACCTTGTATCCTCTGATTATCTCTGTTGTGCATTGAACTTGGAGCTTTATTCAATACTGTACTTTGTCACTTTTTGTTTATTGCATTTCTTACCACCTTCTAATCCCCCCTTGTATCTGGAAACAAGCTCTGTCTCTGTGCGCTTCTCACAGTCAGAAAAATTTTAAATGAAAGATTTCTTTGTTTATTTAAATAGTACAGATAGTGAGTTGAACTGCTTGAAAGGCGTAAGGCAGTTGATAAACTGACTTTTTTAAAAATGTGGTTCATATACGAAAAAATACTCTGGGATACAGGATTGTTTTCTCTTACTCTTAATGCATATAATATATACTGTATTAGTAACAGAATAATTGTTTTTAATATCTGAAGAAAAAAAGCTGAAAAGTTGCCTGTATTACCTGAGTCTGTAGAACATAATGCAATCAAAAACACATGGAGAGGGATTTTCAAAGCCTTTAAGTAGGTATATAGTTGTGTCCATTTAATGAACTTCAGAAATCACACCCATAGAATGTAGGGGCCTGATTCTCAGTCACAATGGGCTGTTGCAGTATCTGTACAAACCAATTTTGTGACAGTCCCTTGCTTGTGACACCCTCAAGATACTCACAGAGTGGATTGGGGTGCCCTTCCACTTCAGTGCACATCAAAGTGTGTTTTGGGGCATGGGGGGGGGTTAAGTTGTAAAGTAGGAAGCGCAGAGAATGATTCACATTGAAACTATGGTTTGCACACCTGTCACAGTTCTGCAATGTCCCTTACTACTAGAGATGGGTGAAGTGGCCCCAATTCACTCCATGAAGTGATTCATGGAGTGAAGGCGAATTCGTGGAGTGTTCCGCAACGTGAAGCGGAGTACTTCATGTTATAATGAGTAACGCGAAGTCCATCGTAACAATGACTTCATGTTACTTTGCCTTCCCAGACCACTACTCCACCAATTCTTAAGGTGAAGTACATTGAAAACAATGTACTTTGCCTCACTTCACCTTGTTTTTAAGCTCCAAAGGCAAATTTTGCAGTGATTCATGGGATTTCAGGTCACATGGGCTCTAGATTGTTCTGCACAGCCTCAGTTCAGGGTGGTGTGTGTAGGAAGCTGTAAGAGACAGTCTGCTCTGAGAGCTCTCTGTGATTCAGACCTTCTAAAAGCTGTTAAAAAAGCTTTTTTGAGTCATTTTTTTTTTTGCTGAAACTTTAGTTCATCGATTGTAGGAAATCCTCCTGTGCTCATATCATCGAGTGTTTATTGTTTGTGTGTGGATTTTGAATGTTAATGTACAGCATTCAGTCAGTGTACTGACAGACAGTGGAAGTGTGCTTTGGGGGAGTGGCGTATCTTGGTGTAAGTAGATTAACTTGGAGAAAAAGGCAGTTCTTTCTCTTTTGGAGGTATTTTTCTTATAACTGTGTTAAAGTACACACAGTAATATTTTCAATAATTCTTGTCATTTTTTTGCTGATTGTTGTGGTGCATCAGTACATAATTTTAGTTTGTTTAAAATATGTGGTTATAGTACTGAAGTTTTCAATTTGCTACGCATTACTTGGTGTGTGTGTGTGTATGTGTGTGACGCATGTCATCAAATCAGACACCTTTTATTGTGCCACGTAGTAATTTCAGCAATGAGAACCTGCCATCCACTGCAGCTATGTGATTTTTGCACTTCTTCGTGGTATCTTTATTGGTACTAGTACTAGTGACTGTTACTGCAGCAGTGCAGTACACTGCCCCCCCCCAAGCCCCAACTGGAAAGGTATTCTTTTCCAGATTTGAATTTCTGATGGTGAGCACTGGTTAGGTGTTGTGGCTTTGTGTCTGCATTTCTTCCGTGCACAGTGCAATCTTAATCTGTCTGTGCATTTGCATCTCTTTAGGGCCCAATCTCCATCTGTAACTTAAGTCACAGTTGTTTCTTTGGCTTCCCTTCAGAGTACTGGACAGGTGTGGTGCATAATTCTGCATGAACATTGTACTCATTAATATGCGTTTTTAAGTCAGGACCATCATCACGAGTCACTCGTGATACAAATCATGTTCTTCATCATCACAGTCACAAATGGAGTCATAAATCATGATTCACAATCACATCACGAATCACAACATTAATTTTTGTACTACTTACTTGGATGTATTGTAAGCCTGTTTTGTAGTATCTCTCCAGGTTTCATGCATGGAACAGTCTCCCAGAGGTGGTGGTGGAGGCACAAACTGTGATGTAATTCAACAATGCATGAGATAGGCACAAGGGAACCTTAGTGGCTAGGTTAGGGAGGGTAAAAGCTGGAGATTACGTAGGATTTGCCGTATTACAGTAGGTAGGGAAAATGGGCAGACAAGGTGGGCCGACCAGTCCTTATCTGCCATCAAATTCTGTTTCTCTGTATTGCAAATACCTTACCTTATGTTCCCATAGTCAAGACCATCCACCAAAAGCTCAGGCTGCTGTATCACCTCTTACCCTACCTTATGTTCCCCCCCTGACTTGCTATGGTGTCCTCATTGCTCCCTCTTATCATCTATGGTGCCCCTATTCTCCACTCTGCTCAAGTCTCACATCTTGCCAAACTTAAGCAAGCTTACCACAGCATTGTTCGCTTTGCCCTGGGTGCTAATGCCAGGATGCACCACTGTTCTGTCCTTGATTACCTTGGCTGGCCATCCTTTGAAGCCTGACTTCGATACCCTAACCTTTGCCTGACCTACAAGCTTGTCCATACCTTCTCTCCTCCTTGCCTCTTTCACATCATCCAATGTAAAACTTCTACTAGGTCCTTAAGGTCAACTGACCTACCTCTACTCTCCATCCCAAAACCCCATCTAGCAGTGGCCTGCCATGCCTTCACCTTTTCTGGGCCCTTCCTCTGGAATGCAGTACCCTGTATTGTTCTGACCTGTACCTCTCTTTACTCTTTCAAGAATGCTCTTAAATACCATGTACAGTACATGTATCTTCCCCGCAAGTCTGCACCTGTAACTAATAGTTTCCCAACCCTACCATCCTACTCTCTTCTTCCCCCTCCATTGCCTCATCCTGCTCCCTTCCCTGCTCCCTTCCTCACTCGGCCTTGCAACCTCTCCTGTGACTTATTCATTGGGTTACTCTGATTGCATTGTGTCCTACTCTGTTAACTGTCTACTTCCTCGTCCTACTCCACTGTTCTGGTTGAATCACTTGCCAAAAATTTTGCACTGTTTGAACTACTTTCTGCATTTATATTACTAATTATGTATATTTGTATAGCCTTGCCTAAGCAACTTGTATTAACCTGCATCACTTGTTTTGCAGCATCTGTACTCACTGTATTATTTGTATATAATGTTATAGAAACATAGAAACATAGAATTTGATGGCAGATAAGGACCACTTGGCCCACCTAGTCTGCCCATTTTCCTACCTAACGGATAAGCTGCAGATCCTAGTTAACCAACAGCCTACTTCCTCCAACCCCCCACTAGGACTGCCTTATTTCTGTCCCATGCATTCTTGAATTCCCCCACTATTTTTACTTCAGGATGTCTTCATGTATATTGTTTGTGTGGTGGGCTCCTATTGTAGAAACAGGTAACTCTTTGGTACTCTGTTTCTGGTGGTAGTGACGGCTGAAGGTTTAGCTGTTCTCCTATCTTCCTACTCCTCTGTGGCCTCTGGGTAGCATAGTGGGGACTGGATGGCATTATCTCCTTTTATTTGGCTAGGCCACTGTTGTATTTAGGTCTGACTCAGGTGATGGTGTGCATATTATGGGGGTTCTCAAACATTTCATAAGGGGGTCTGAGTCCTTCCTGTTCCCTAACATCCTTACCATCTGGCTCCTCACTGTTATGTTCCTTCCTTTTCTCAGTCTGGATTGTGTTCCCCGATGGGGGTGTATCCGGGTCCTCACCGGGGCTACTCGATGAAAGGGATTTCATCTTCTCTAACTTAATAGCCTGTGACAGACAGTCTCACTGGCTCATCAGCTGCCTTAACCAGTGGAGCTTCCTGTACCTTGTCACAGTGGTCAGGCTTTCTGGTCATAGGATGTCCTCTGGGGGTGGTGCTCCCCCTTTGAGACATCTCCTTTGGCTTCTTTTGGTAACACTAGTCCTTGTAGGGGATGTGGAGCTGAACCCTGGTCCTCCATCCCGAGCCATCTCCTCTCCTGAGGGCTGGCTGTCTGGGAATGGGCTGAAAATAGCTCATCTTAATGTTCGTAGCCTTCTGCCCAACTTGGTCGAGCTCCTTGTCTGGGTCACTCATTATAAGTCTGACATCCTTGGGATAACTGAATCCTGGCTAAAACCCTCGATCCCTGATTCTGCCTGTGTGCTCCCTGGCTTTGATTTTGTCAGGCAGAACCACCCTGGGAAAAAGAAGAGGGTGGTGGTGGAATCCTGGTATACTACAGGAGTCACTTTAACCTGTCGGTCCTGGCTGGTCTACAGCTTGAGCAGTCCTCCTGTGAGCTGATGCATACTGTGCTGGTGCTTGGGAATGCAAAGAACCTACACATTGTGTGTATCTATAATCGCTTCAAGGGTGGTGTATCGGGTCTATCTTCCCTTCTTGACTCTGTAGGTTCCAGGATTGGGAATAATGAGGTAATGACCCTTGGGGATCTCAACCTAAACTGGCTTGGAGGCAAAATCAAGCAGTATGAGACTCTGCTAGCAGGCCTCTCTATGTCCCAACTCATTCAGGATCCCACCAGATGGTCGTCCACTGGTGGTAACAGCTCTGTCCTGGATTGGGTCCTGTCTAATAGGCCTGAGAGGACTAGCTCCTTTGGTGCCCTCCCTGACTCCATCTCTGATCATGCCCCTGTCTACTGCATTTGGAAGATCTCTGCCCCAAAGATCTCTCCTAAAATCATACACGTCAGGGATTTCTCCTGGTTTGACCTGGGGACTTTCCAGGAGGATCCTATGCTCACAGATTGGTCTGCAGGGCTGGATGCCCAGAATGCTTCCTCGGCAGTCTGTCATTTCCTTAGTACCTTTGGGATGTTATAGGACAAGCATGCTCCTCTTGTCAGATGGAAGGTTAGGGAGGCTGCTACGAAATGGTTGCATGGGAGCCTCCTTGCCCTCATGAGGGCTTGAGACAAATGGGCCAATTTCAAGGTCCAATGGACCAGACCATCTGCCAGCAATATAGGAAGCTCAGGAATGAGTGCAAAAAGGCAATCAGGGCTACCAAAAGTGAATTTTGTAAAAAAGCCTTGCAGTCTTTGGCTAAGGACCCTAGGAACTTCTGGAGGAATATTAAAAGCATAGTGAGTGGTTCCTCCTCCTGTGAGGCTCCTGACTTGCTCATTGATGGTGTTAGCTGTAATAATCCACTAACCATCGCCAATGCATTTAACTCACATTTTTCGGACCTGTCCACCTTCACCTCTCTATTCTCCTTCATTGGTCATGATAGTTCTGTCCAGGTTCCTCTGCCTCAACTGGCACCTTCCTCACGTCCTCTGTTCTACCTTAAGGCTGTGATGGCAAAAGAGATGCAGAGATTGCTCTCTAGTCTCTCCCCCTTTTCTAGTGTAGGTCATGATGGTATGGGGCCAAAGGTAACCCGTGTAGTGGACGCATGAGGAAGTGTGCCGTCCATTACGGCGACTCCTCCCCAGCGCAATCCACTGATGGCAATGGAAAGGTAGGGCGACCGGATGTGGGGGTGGGCGAACTAGGTGACAGGATGTCATTATACATACTCACGTGGGGGGGTGGGAGCAAGCACGGCGTGCATGGGCTGGGAGTGGTGGAGAGGCTGTAGGGGGTGGCGCTGTGGTTGCTGGCTGAGCTGCGTCATGGCATCAGGGATTGGCTAGTGGCTGGGTTGGCTGAGGTACAGGGTTTGGGTCCAGGCGCTGGTGCGATTTTTTATTGCGCCTGGCCCAAACCTTTTTTTTTTTACAGCTTTCACCCCTCCCAACATGCACCTCCCTGGAGTTGAGCATCCTTAAGTAGGGGTTGCAGGGGCAATGCCCCGCAAAGCTGTGTGTGTGGGGTGCAGCCCCCACAGAAAGCAGTAAAACACTGTCCTGACACCATTGTTCTGGTGCGTTGGGCTCGAGTGCCGAAAATGTGTTCGCACTCTGACTGAGCACAACGATGATCGCCTTTGGCATGCTTTGCCGCTATCACATAGACCCGGAGCCAAAGCTTCTCCGCCTTGCTGCTGCCTCCATTGCCTCCCCTGTGGCCCATATCATCAACCTATCCTTAGCCTCTGGGGTCATCCCTGACATATGGAAGGTGGCAAGGGTTGTCCCTGTACTCAAACAGGGCAACCCCAGGATCCTGGACAACTATCGG
Source organism: Neoceratodus forsteri (assembly GCA_016271365.2). Taxonomy (NCBI): domain Eukaryota; kingdom Metazoa; phylum Chordata; order Ceratodontiformes; family Ceratodontidae; genus Neoceratodus; species Neoceratodus forsteri. The sequence continues at coordinate 52,704,170 of CM028137.1, forward strand.
CTGATTGCCATCTTGTCTGCTATCAGTAAGCTGTGTCGGGGCAACTCAAGGACTATATTCAGGCTCATGAGCTACTATCTCCCTCGCAGCATGGCTTTGAAAAAGGGCACAGTACTACCTTTGCCCTGGTTACTGTCACTTCTGGGATAAGGGTGGCTATGGACCAGGGTAGACTCTCTGGGGCCGTCTTTATTGATCTTTCTAATGCCTTTGACCTAGTTGACCATGTTCTGCTATGCACTCAACTTAGGTCATTGGGCCTGTCCCCTCCTGATTTCAGATGGTTCTCCAGTTACCTTCAGGACAGGCGGCAACTTACCAAATACAGTAAGGTGCTCTCGGACACCACCGTTGTGTCCTCAGGGGTCCTCCAGGGGTCAGTCCTTGAGCCCCTGCTCTTTTCTATATTTGTCAGTGATTCTCTCTCCTCAGCAGCCTCCTGCAAGGCCATCCTGTATGTGGATGACCTTGTTATTCTCACTCATTCCCGGGATATTGGGATCATTAACCGCCAACTGAGTGAGGATCTCAGGAGTATCCAATCCTGGATATCATCCCACAAGCTGGTCCTAAATCTTAAAAAGACTCAGGCCATGCTGTTTGAATCCCTGGCTAAGTTAAAGGCTTCCCCTGTCCCTCTGTTCATCTCAGGTACTGATGGTGTTCCCGTTCACAGCACCAACTCCATCAAATACCTTGGGGTGACGCTTGACCCTCAGCTTGGCCTTGGTCATCACATCCACAATGTGTGTTGAGCTGTTAACTGGAAATTAGGTTTGGCTTACAGGGCGAAGAATAATCTTACTCCTGCTGCTCCCCTAGCTTTGGCCACAGGTGTGTTTCTACCATCTCTCTGTTATGGGCTCCTGTTGTTTGCCCATACTTCCAAGGTCCACCTCTCAAGGTGGACCGTAGCCTACAATAACATCTGCCGTTTTGCCCTTACAGCCCCTTGTCTCACTCACCATTGGGATCTGTATAGTAAGCTTAACTGGCTTTCCCCACCCAACTACATGAATTTTGTCTTGGGTTGCTTCATGGATAAGATTCTGGTTATGGGCACCACTCCGGGTTTGGCAGAGCTCCTTGTGCCTGCTGTCCCCACTACCTACTCCCTAAGGTTACTGGGTCCTGCTGTCCTTAAGGTTATTGCTACACATACTCATATGGGGGGACAGGGACTTCTCATCATGTGTTCCTAGACTATGGAACTCCTTTCCTGTCCAGGTCCGGTCCTCCCTTTCCCTGGCAAGCCTACGCACCTCCATGTGACAACACTTGATGCTCTCCTCAGTATGCAACTGTCTTAAACCCCCCTAACTACACTGCTCTCTGGCACTGTATTTTGAGCATATCTCCTCCTGTACCTTGCTTAGGTCATGCTGTGTTTTTTTCTGCCCATCGGGCTGTGGCCCTGTGTAGAATGTGTAAATTCTGTATATATCTGTATATATTGCTTGGATCATTACATTATTGTCCCTGTACTTTATTACATTTGACTGTGTCCACCGCTGTAACCTTATTTATCTTATTATGTATGCTCTGTTTCTGCTGACTCCTGTGCATCTGCCTTGCTTCTATCAGTGCTTTGTATGTTCTTTTCATTACCTGTAATCTCCCGGGTCGTACCTGAAAATAGGCATATGTTTTGTCTAGTGTACTTACCTGGTAAACAAAAGCTAAATAAGTAAATAAAATATTCTTGACTCCACGACCGCCTCAGGAAGGCTGTTCCATGGATCCACAACCCTCTCCATGAAAAAATACTTCCTCACATTACTTCTGAGCTGCCCCCCTCCATCTTCAAATTGTGCCCCCTTGTTCTTGCACATCTCTTTTTCTGAAGGATATTACCCTCTTGGACTTTGTTGATTCCCTTGAGATACTTGAAAGTTTCTATCATGTCCCCCCCTCCCTTTTTTTCCTCAAGGGTATACATATTAAGCTCCTTTAGTCTCTCTTTGTATGTCTCCTGGTGCAGACCCTGCACCATTTTGGTTGCCCTCCTCTAGACAGCCTCCACTCTGTCTATGTCTTTGCGGAGATGGGGTCTCCAGAACTGCACACAGTACTCCAGATGGGGTCTCACCAACTGTCTGTACAGAGGAATAACAACTTCCTGATTTCTACTGTTGATGTTTCTCCCTATGCATCCCAATACCACCCCAGCCTTTCTTACTGCCTTCTCACATTGCTTGCCCACCTTTAGGTCATCTGATATAATTACCCCCAGGTCCCTTTCCATTTTTATTGCTGTCAGTATATCATCCCCCATTGTGTACTCTTCCCCTGGGTTTTTGTTTCCTAGGTGCATTACCTTGCACTTCTTTGCATTGAATCTAAGCTGCCAAACATTTGACTATTCCTCCAACCTTGCCAAATCCCTTCTCATCCTTTCCACTCCATCTTGTGTAACAACCCTATTGCAGAGGTTTGTATCATCTGCGAAAAGACATACTTTTCCTTCCAGTTCCTCTGCAATGTCACTTATAAAGACATTAAAAAGGACTGATCCCAGTACTGGACCCTGCGGTACCCCGCTAGTAACCCTCCTTTCTTCACAGTGGACTCTGTTTTATACTACCCTTTGCATCCTGTTGTCCAGCCAATTTTTTATCCAGGCTACCACCTTGGGACCCACTCCCAGGCTGGCTAAATTGTTTATTAATCTTTTGTGTGGGACTGTATCAAATGCCTTGCTAAATCTAGGTAGGTCATGTCCACAGCCCTTTCCTGGTCTACTACTTTGGTCACCCAGTCAAAGAAATCTATTAGATTCATCTGACACGACCTTCCCACTGTGAATACATGCTGCCTTGGGTCCTGTGCCCCACTGGCCTCTAGGTACTCAACAATTCTTTCCTTCAGAAGTGATTCCATCATTTTCCCTACCACTGAGGTCAAACTAACTGGTCTGTAGTTTCCTGCCTCTGCCCTGCTCCCACTTTTGTGAAGAGGAATCACATCTACCTTCCTCCAGTCCTCAGGTACCACCCCATCCTCCCATGATTTGTTAAAGAGAGTAGTCAGTCGTGTCACTAGTTCTACCATTAGTTCTTTTAGAATTCTTGGGTGAATCCCATAAAGCCCCAATGCTTTGTTCACCTTCAATTTTACTAGTTCTTTCAGAACGCTTCCTTCTGTAAATGGACTGGTATTGACCCCTGTCTCCAGAGTGTTTCTCTTGTTTGGTTTAGGTACCTTCCCCTCCTCCTTTGTGAATACTGAGCAGAAATATTCATTCAGTATCCCTGTTTTTTCACTGTAACCCTCTGCCCACATTCCCTCCCCTTTATTAGGCCTCAGTATCCCTCCTTTTGTCTTTCTTCACTCCCTAATGTACCTATAAAAGGTCTTATCCCCCTTCTTAACAGAGTTGGCTATCCTTTCCTTGGTTTGGGCCTTTGCTGTTATGACTGCTTTCCCTGCCTCTTTCTGTTCTAACTGATAAAGTTGTCTGTCCTGCTCCTTCTGTGTTTCCTTATATTTCCTGAATGCTATCCTTTTCTCCCTAACCTTCCCTGCCACCTCTTTTGAGAACCATATCAATTTCTTTCTTCATTGTGTTTTGTTGATTTGCTTCACACAAAGGCTTGTTGCCTCTGTGATGGCTGTTTTGATTACTCCCCATTGTTCCTCCACCCTCTCCTTCTTGCCTGTTTGCTAGTGCATTTTTGAGGCCCTCTCTTATTTTCCCAAAGTCAGACTTCCTAAAGTCTAATACTCTTGTTTTTGTATGGCTTGACTCTATGGCTGTGTTTATCGTGAACCACTCTGGTGGTCACTTGTTCCCAGATGGCTACCCACTTCTAAATCCGAGATTCTTTCTCCATCCCCATTTGAGAGTACCAGGTCTAAGACTGCTCCCTCCCAAGTGGGTTGCAATACTATCAGTCTGAGGCATGCCCCTTGAAGGGCATCAGAAATGACCCTGCTCTTGGATGTGCCTGCAGCAAAGGTGCTCCAGTTAACATCTGGCATATTCAGGTCCACCATCAACAATATCTCCCCTTTTTCTGCCATTCTAAGGATGCCTTCTATCATTTCCTTGTCCATTCCCTCCCCCTGAAATGGGGGTCTGTATACAAATGCCATGCGGATTGTGGTGCCATTTCCTGTCTCCAAGGTGACCCAGAGTATCTCATCTGCCCCCTGTTTACTCTTTAGTTCTGTTGCTTTTATCCCTTCCCTTAAATAGAAGGCTACTCCTCCTCCTCTTTTACCCTCACTGTCCATCCCGTAGGTTGTGTATCCTGGTATGTTGACATCCCAGTCATGGTTCTTTGTGTACCATGTTTCTGTGACTGCCACAATATCCAGGCATCCCTCTTCCATCAAGGCTACTAGTTCAGGGAGCTTGTTACACAGACCATGGGCATTGGTACTCATTACCCTGCAATTTTTGATGGCCTTACCCCTTTTATTTATTTATTGATTGAACGATATTGGAATTACAATCCTTTGAGTCATAGACTCCTTTGCAAAGGCTCCACATCAGTAAGAACATACACTAAATATCACAAACTTAAACGTTCGGTACAAATCTTATACATTTGGCACAGTACAGACTTAAACATTTGGCACAGTACTAAACTTAAACATTTGATAAAGGATTTAAACATTTAGTACAGCGTACAATGTAGAGTTACATAATCAGGGATCTTTAAAAAAGAGGTCCCGGGTCAACACTTTTGTACATATGACAGTACTTCAGTTGTGGAGGGTCTTACAAAAAATAGGCCCAGAGTCAAGATACGTTTAAAGTGAGATTGAGCATCCTAAATTTGGGAAAGAGAAGAAAGTCCATTATGCTGGGGGGGACTCCATATTTGTAGCACTGGAACCTGTTTGTAAAGTTATATACAGTCACAGGTTGCAGAGTTGAGGAGTGTCTTAAGACTAGCTTTAAACTGACCCTAATTGGATGTAAGGGAGATTGTGGACGGTAGGTTGTTTAGCCACAGAGGGGCATGATAGCAGAAAGACTATTGCCCAAGGAAGGTTCTACAGTGTGGTGCTAGTATGAGGATGTTTGCAGAGTGTCTTGGTGCCCTCCTGAGTGAGGCTGTTTGAGTAAAAGGGTGGAGGCCTATCGGAGCTTGTTTGTGTAGTATCTTTCTTGCTAGAAGGCAGGTGTGATACTTAACCCTATCTTGGAAGTTTAGCCAGCCAGTAAGTTTGTAAAACTCTCAAGTATGGGTTAGCCTGTTACAATTAAAGACCAGGTGGCAGGCTTTGTTGAGGTCGAGGTTGATGCTGCACAGGTCAGTTTGGTCAGCAGACCCATAAATTGCCATAGTCCACCAGGGGTAGTACTGAGGAGGACACAGCTAGATGCATAGCCTGCGGGGGAATGCAGTGCCTATGTCTATATAGGATCACTAACCTGGCATTGACAGAGGAGAATACTTGTTGGTTGTGAGCGTGATAGGTAAGGGAGGTGTCCAACATGACACCCAGGTATTTGAAACTGTAGACCTGTTCCAGAGCAATGCCTCAGAAGTTTGTGATGATTAGTGGTGTATTACAGAGCGGATTTTGGCGGTGGGTGAAGATCATAGCTTTTGTCTTCTTATAGTTAAGTATTAGGCGGTGTTCAGAGAACCAGGTTTTGAGCTCTCCAAAGAAACCCTGCAAGGCGGCTTGTAGTGTGTTGAGATGATGATGTCTCCAAAAGACTACAGCATCATCAGCATAAAGCAGTAGCTTCCCACTACAGGATTTGGGGAGGGAGTTCAGAAAGAGTGTGAAAAGCAATGGGCCAAAAATGGACCATTGTGGGACCCCTGTTTGGAATGGCTTACTGGAGGATATGGTTTCATTAGTTTTTACCTGCTGGGTCCTGACAGTGAGATAGTCTTTGAGCCAGGAGGTGACCTCTGGGGAGATATTTAGTGATGGTAGCGAGTATAGAAGATGCTCGTGACTGACCGTATCAAAAGCTTTGGTCAGATCGATATAGAGAGGCCCCGCTACTGAGCTGTGATCCAGGGCCTCATGTATATAAGAAGTAAATTCGACAAGGGCAGTGGAAATGCTGTGATCCCTCCTGAACCTGTGTTGTTCATGACAGAGCAGATTGTGTTTGGTCAGGTAGTCCATGAGCAGGTCCGTCACAATTTTTTCAAGGGCCTTTGGGGGGGGGTCAGGATGGATATTGGCCTATAGTTGCTGGTGGAAGTGGGGTCACCATTCTTTAATATGGGAGTTATAACTGCTCTTTTACAAGAGGTGGGGAACTGGCTGTGGCATAAGGATAAATTAAGTATTTTGGTGAGATGGGGCAAGGTCACATCCAAAATAAGCCAGATGAGCTTGAGGTCCAAGCCGTCACTACTATAGTGAGAGTTTGCCAGTGCTTTGCCTAGGTAGCATTTTGCCTCATTGCAGGAGATGATTCGTAGCCAGAAAGGGGAATGGTTGAAGTTGGTAGGAGAGCTTATGGGGTGGTTACTGATTGGGTCAAAGAAGTTAGGGGAGAGAATATGGCTGAGGTCTGTGAAGGTAGTATTGAGGACATCAGTGAAGGATTTTGGGCCCTGGGAGATAACCCCATCAATTTGAAGCTGCATTGGGGTAGGGGATACATTTTTCCTGGTTATTTCCTTAATGTTTCTCCAGAATTTGCTACCAGAGCCCTAGGAGGAGGTAAGAGCTTGGTTTTAATATGCAACGTTGGCTTGCCGATAGCCCATGTGCAGCTGTTTCAAGCCTCTCTGTAATTCTATCTGTCTTGGAGGAGTTGTGAGGAAAGGGCCTTGTACCAGATGTTATCCCTCTTTTGCATGCTGTCAGCTCTCAACAAGCAGCCCAGCAGCATACAGTGCTCCCTCCAGGAGCGGGGACCAACGCAGGTGCCTAATAGAGGTAATTAAAGTACTTCTAAGCTGCACCCTTGTGAGATGGGCTTGCCCGTTGACGTGTTGCACGTGTCAACTGCCCCACCCACCCACTCACCCTGGGTCGTCATTTCTTATATAGGCGCTGTTCTATGACATCACTTCCTCCCCTCACTTTTTTTTTAAGTCCCCACTTTCCCATTTGCAGGTTATACCTGCTGGCCACTAGAGGGTCCCTCTGTCGTTTCTGCCTCGGACTCCTCACTAGAATCCCCTCCTACCTCCTGTAGCCTGTCTACCAGCTCGGCTACTTCTCTCCCTACTCCCACCCCCAGCCCCAGCCTCTGCCCACACCTCACCCCTGACCCGCACCTGACTAGCCCTACTCACAAACCCATGCCATTCACCTGACCACACCCACTCTGTTACTAACCCCTATGACCACTAGGAGTTGCTATTTCAACCCTGTTTTTAGGCCCAAACCAGACCACTTTTAAGCCAACTAGTAGCTGGATCCCTGCTCTCAGCCAAGTCCTATCCCAACTCCCCTGCCAGGGCTTGAACCTGGTACCCTGACCACCACAGTCTGTGACAGTACCACTACTTCAAAGTGGTATCTATGTTTTCTGAGGGGCAACCAGGATATATAAAACCCCTCACCCTCCAACTACTAAGGCACTATGCTAGGGCTCCTCCTCCCCAAATCTGGTAAACTGCCCCCCACCAACAACCCTTGTACTTCTGCTCTCCCCCATTTTACTGTCCCTTCCCATCCTAATTCCCTCACTAAGCTGCCTCCCTGCACCCCCGTACCAGTAACCCTGACCCATCCTACAAATACCCACTTTAAATCCTCCTCATCCCTCCCAGCTATCTCCGGATCCCATTTCCCCTCATCACTCTCCTCCTCAGTCTTTTCCTTCAGAAGCCTTCTGGTCTCACTCACCCATTCCAGTTCCCTCTCCCTCTACACTGCACCCCATACTAACGCCCCCAGCCAGCTCACAATAAAATCCCGGTCTCTCCGGGTCCTACACTGCCACCTAACCATTGCCCTACTCCTTCTGGCTGCAGGAGATATTCACTCTAACCCAGCCCTACCCCAACCCCAGGCCCTGACCACCCCATACCTAACCCCTCAGCCAAAGCCACCTCCAACACTCGACTAGGCTACCTCCCCAAAGGCCTACGCCTTCTCCACCTAAATATTTGTAGCCTAGCCCCTAAGCTCGATCAGCTTTAGGTTCTAGCCACCCACCATGCCCCTGACATAATTATCCTATCTGAGACCTGGCTAAATGCCAGCCTACCTGATAACACCATTGCCATTCCTGGTTTTACTACCATAAGGCAAGACCGGCCCACCAGAGGTGGAGAGGTGGCCATCTACATCAGATCAGCCCTTCATTTCATTGTCTCTCTCAAAAAAGCTGAACCCAAAGCTTATGAGCTTCTCATGGTAAAACTGTCCCCACCCTCCTCATTACCTATTTTCATGGCTGGCATTTATTGCTGCCCAGGCACTCCAACCACAATAGTCACCGACCTACTGTGCCAACTCTCATCCCATGCCCAGTCGGGTGAACTATACGTCATGGAAGAATTTAACCACAACTGGTTAGTTCCCACTTTTAACAAAACCCAATCAGAGATAACTGCTCTCAACCTTACCCAAACCATTATGAAACCCACCCGCTCCAACCATAGGTCCAGTAACCACTCACTACTAGACTGGGCACTTACATCCCACCCACATCGTGTCATCAGCTCGGGCCTCCTTCCAGATTCCATCAGTGACCATCACCTAATCTACTTGGTCCATAAAATCCAAGGAGTTAAATCCCTTCCCAAAATTATTTTCCAACGCTCATACAAATCCCTCAACCTCTCTCCCCTCCTGGAAGATCTCTCTCACTCACATTGGGTCCCAAGCACAGATTGCTCTAACATGGAGTCAGCCTTTACACATTTTCAGAACACCTTCCTCACCGCCTTGGACAAACACACCCCCCTGCACCGGGCAAGAGTCCGTGGGTCTCATCTACCCTGGATATCCCCTGAGTTGATAGCTTGCCAACAAGCCCGTGACAAGGCCTGGCATAACTACAAATCTACACCCCTCCCAAGCAACCTTGTCACATAACGCATGCTCTGTAACAAATGCACAAAGGCCATCCGTTTAGCTAAGGCCGAATATTTCAACAACACCCTAAACGCAAATCTTGGTCAACTTTCTAAATTCTGGAAAGTCATTAACTCCCCTTTCACCCCTCAAACGGCAAACCCTCCACCTCTTCTCCTCATCCAAGGTACTCTCCTCACCGACCCCCTGAAGGTAGCCTCTGAGTTTAACTCCTATTTCACTACTTGCGCACAAACCCTCCTCGATTCCCTACCTCCAGCAACCTTGCCCACCCCCCACACATCTATAACCACATCTTCCCCCAGTCATTTATCCCCCCGCCAACTGGTAGGTACCCCTTTTCCTTCAGACCCATCTCCCCCACAGAAACCTTAGATTCCCTACTTTCTCTGAACCCCTTCAAAGGCGAATCCCCCGATGGTCTCGATAACAAACTCCTCTTCCTTTCTGCCCCATCCATTGCTACTCCCCCAGCCGCCCTACTAAATCTATCTTTCTCCACCAAGTCACTCCCCACTGTATGGAATCATGCTACTGTCCTACCCCTTCCAAAAGGTGGTGATCCCTCCTCCACTACTACCATCCCATCTCCCTCCTCCCCTCCCTAGCCAAACTCCAAGAACACCTAGTTCTATCCCAGCTCTCCCACTTCCTCTCAGAAACTAACTTCTTCACCCCATTTCAGTCCGGCTTCAGAAAACACCACTCTACTACCTCCTCCCTACTAAGACTCACGGACTCCATCCTCACTGGGATGGATAAAGGGCTTATCACGGCTGCTATTTTCATTGACCTAGCTAAAGCTTTTGACATGGTATCCCACTCTCTCCTACTATCCTGCCTATCAGGGGCTGGATTATCAGAGTCTGCCACAAACTGGTTCAGTGCCTACCTACTAAATAGAACCCAATCCACCAAAATAGCTGTCCACATCTCCCCCCGCTCCCTATCACCACCAGCGTTCCACAAGGCTCAGTTCTTGGTTCCATCCTATTCTCCATCCTTCTAAATGATCTGCCAAATTCATGCTCCTCCTCCGCAATCCACATGTATGCAGATGACACGGTCCTCTTTACCTCCGGCCGGACCCGCGAAGAACTCACTTCCAAACTACAAACGAATTTCAACAAAATCCAACACTGGTTCAATACCAACCAACTCTCCCTAAATGCCAAGAAAACTGTCTGTATGACTTTCGGTACCAGACAGTGTCTATCCAAACTCACCCTCCCTCTGATCTTCCATACCCTAAACAACACTTTCCTTGAAGAAGTGCCCTCCTTTAGGTATCTAGGGGTCTGGCTCGATCACCACCTCTCCTTTACCACACACATCGATGCCATTATTTCAAAACTGCGCCCTAAACTTGGGGCCCTCTACAGGAACCGCTCCTGCCTCTCGCTACCCATCAGACGAGATTTAGTCATGAAAATGATTCTACCCACCTTCGACTACTGTGACGTAGTCTACAGCTCCACCTCAAAGACCACCCTAGCCAGACTGGACCCCCTCTTTAATGCATTCTGCCACTTTGCCCTTGATGCCCCCTCCTGCTCACATCACTGTGTGCTCTGCCATTCTCTGGCCTGCCAGCCCTGAGCAACCGGCACCTAATCCACACTGTAAAATTTGCTTCCAACTTCTGGCTTGGCTCCCTCCCACCCTACCTAGCATCCTCCCTATCTTCCCTACCCATGCCCTCAGGTCCACCGACACAAGGCTATTATCCATCCCCCACCTAAGGACCACCCCCGGCCAATCGGCCTTCTCCTACCTCTTTCCCAAACTCTGGAATGGCCTACCAGCCCAGATCCGCCATTCATCATCCAAATACTCCTTATCCTCTGCCCTCTCTAACGTCCTCACTACAAATTGCAACTGCCCCTGACCCCTCTCCACTTTGGTACCTCTCCCCCAGTTGCCCCCAGAGCCTGACCAGTGACCTGGCAATTGCCTAATTGACTGGCTTATATACTGTCCTTCGCACTTACACTCACACCATCTCTCCCCTCTCCCCCCTCCCTATCTAACATACCCTCCTCTGCCCTACCCTCAGCAATTTCTACCATTCTCACTCCTTCTCACCTTGCCCAAACCTACACCCCCACGCTCCTATTACATACTAGTCCTATCCTTCCCTACCCCCCATCTTCTCTCCAACTCCTACAGACAACTTGGGCATCCCACTGCAGCTCAAGTCTGGTACTGGCACTCAGTCTGTCCTGGCACAATAGTGTGCTATTGGCACTTATGTAACTATTGTATTCCCTCATAGTGTAACCACGTTATGTTCACCATGTCCCTGTTGTGCATGCTCTGTATTGCTCCTACTGTGCCTTGTACCCATTATATGTTTACCCATGATATGTCTAACCTGTCCCTGACATGCAAGTTCTGTATTGCTCTTACCTTGCCTTTATATCTATGAATTGCATACCCTGTCATTGATGGTCATTGTTCTGTACTGTTCTCCTATGCAACAAGTCAATATGTAATACCTCCAATCCATGTACATTGTTTGTATTGCAATACTGTGAAACTCAACTACTGTATGTATACCTGCCTCTTCTGTAACCCCTCCCCCCAGGTCACACCATGAGATGAGCATCTTGTTGCTCAGCGTGCCTTTCCTGGTGAAATATTTTCAATAAATAAATAAATAAGTAGCAACTGGGAAATCCAGTGTTTTTACTATATGTCTTGAGTAGAGGGAAAATAAGTCACAAGTAGAGTTAAAGGAGGAAATAAAATAGATGAGGGCAGAATCAACTGATTGGGCAGTGTGAATAGGAGACAAGTCGAAGGAGGCAAGGTAAGATTTTGGGTGTGGGAGGGGTCCTTTCCTTAAGTGTCTTTGCACTGTGGTTTTAGGGGGGTTCGGGGGAATTTTATTAGACCACCAACAGGTAACTGGGGAATGGTCACTTATCGAGTCGGAGAGTGCCTTGATATGGGAAAGGTTACTAGGGCGGTTGGTGAGGATAAGGTCGATAGGGGCGGATGTCCCAGATTTGGGGTCCAACCTGGTTGGGGAGTGGACCGTCTGAGTGAGGTCATAAGCAAGAACTGCTTCTTTGTATGAGGAGGACATAGCAGATAACCAGTTAACACTGAAATCACCCAGTAAGATGATTTTGCACTTGGGAGAAAGGTGGGAAATACTGGCCAGTACTGAGTCAAAGACAGGCTTTTATTTTCTAGGGGCAATGTAGACTGCCAAAACGTGTAGTATTTTTCCTGGATTGCCAAAGCTTACCTTGACTGCTAGGGTTTGGACTCCATGGGAGGGTTTCGGGATGGGGACTAAGAGGGCGTGCAGGAAGAATCTAGTATAGATGGTGCAACCTCCACCCCTCTTGCTTAGCCTGTCAGCTCGATGTATGGTGTAATCGTTGAGGGCAACAGAACCATTAGTGACATTTTCTGAGAGCCAGGTTTCAGATAAGGCGAGGATGTCTGGGGAGTGCTGCGCAATCCTACCCTGGAAGGAGGTGAACTTCCTCTGAAGGCTGCAGATGTTTTAGCCCCATCCCTGTCCTAACTGCCTTTGCCTTTTTTTGCATTTACCACTGTCCTGCTCCCTAATGACTTCTCTAACTTGGTGTTTGCCTCACTAATTACTGTGTTTTGTGGGGGAAGGCTGGGATTTCCCTGCTCCTTTTCAGTGCCTCCCCCCCTTGGCTAGTTTAAATGCTTGCCAATGAAGCATTTAAACCTATCACCTAGGATCTTGGTTCCCCCCCACGGGACAGATGCAGACCATCGCGCCAGTATAAGCCTGCATCCCTCCAAGTGGCTCCACAGGCCCCAATGAAGCCCAAACCCTGAGCTCCACACCAGTTTTTCAACCATTCATTGAATTCCATGATGTGGAGTACCCTAGCATCACCCTTGCCATAGACAGACAGCACCTCCAAGAAGGTTACTATATGCGCTATTTGTCTAAGACCCCTCCCCAATTCTACAAACTCCTCTTGCACTGCTCTGATCCCATTCCTAGTCAGGTCATTTGTCCCTAGGTGGACAATGACATCCAGCTCATTCCCTTGTGCAGCTGTTCCCAGGATCCACTTCCTGTCCCTCCAAGCCTCACAAGGATATTCCATCATATGAATCAACAACTACTATACACTCTGAAAGTGTTTGGGTCTATATTTGACCCACCAATGATTATTAACTTCTTATAGGCACTTGTTATCGTGCCCCCTCTTCTGATACTGACCAAACTAAACAACTTTGTAGCAAAATTACTCAAATAGCTAGTAAAGATCCAGTACTCATTCTAGGGGACTTTAATTTTCCCACTATAAACTGGGATACACTTTCAGGAATTAATAAATATGATGAACTATTTTTGTCAGTTATAATCAATATGGGATTTGTGCAATGTGTAAATGTACCAACAAGGGGAAATAACATACTGGACCTAGTCATAACCAATCCGGAGATTCACATATCTGATATCCAACTACTCAGCCCCTTGGGAAACAGTGATCACTTATCTCTTCATTTCTATATTCAATTACCCTTATTACCAAAAACTAATGAATTAAAAATAAAACAATATAATAAGGCTGACTTTGAAACCATTAATCATCAGATTAAATCCCTTAACTGAGAACAAATAATGAATCCAATGAACACTGAGACGGCCTGGGGCTTTCTGAAAGCAAAAATCTTGGATCTTGAAAAAAACTATGTTCCAGATAAATTTAAATATAATAACAAAGGGAAGATCCTGCCATGGTTTAATGGTAATATCAAAACATTAATTAATCAAAAAAATACACTACTTTCAGCCCTAAAAAAATGTTCATCTGATCAAAAAAATGCCATTTTGTTTAAATACAGAGAGGTAGTCAGACAACTAAAGAAAACCGTAACACTGGCTAAATGTAATTTTGAATTTAAAATGGTACATACTAATGACTGTCATAAAGCACTATATAATTACCTAAATGGGAAAAAAAGTAATAATAACACAATAGGTCCCTTAGTCTGTAATAATAGGACTATAACATCCGACATGGAAACAGCTTCAAAATTAAACAAGTATTTTTCATCTGTTTTTTCTCCAGAAACTATTAATACTGTACCCATCATAGCAGACTTTAATCTAAAACCATATGAAATTCTCTTCAAGGATATACAATGGGTCTTTGACACTCTAAAACAACATACTAGTTCTGGTCCTGACAATATTAGCTCTAGATTTCTTATGGAGACAAAAGATACAATAACCCTCCTTTGACTATTATTTTCAAAAAATCACTTTATGAATCCATAGTTCCAATTGACTGGTGCACAGCCATTATCACACCAATCTTTAAGCAAGGCTTTCATTCTAAAATTGAAAATTACAGACCTATCAGTCTCACATCAATACCACGTAAACTCATGGAGAAAATAATAAAAAATCAACTCGAAAAAGAAATGCCCTTATTAAAAATTAATGATAAGTATCAACATGGCTTTTTCGAACAGGTTTTTCATGTCCCACAAACTTGATCACTTTTTATAACTACATTAGCTCTAATTTGGACAGTAAAATACCGACTGATGTTATACTTTTGGACTACAGCAAGGCGTTCGACAAGGTGTCACATAGTATTTTGATTGATAAACTCAACTGCCCGGGCTTTTCTGCACCCATTATATCTTGGATAAAGAGTAGGCTGAGTAACAGAACGCAGAGAGTAAGGGTAAACGGTGTGATATCAGATGTGGGAGTTGTGGCCAGTGGTGTGCCACAGGGTACCGTTCTGGGCCCAGCGCTATTTAATTTGTTTATTAGTGATATGTATGTCTTACCAAATAATATAATGGTCAAATTTGCGGATGATACCAAACTTGGAGGTAAGGTCAACACCCCTGAAAACTGTCATAAATTGGCACAGGATCCTGCACAAATTGAACAATGGGCTAGTGTGAACAAAATGTACTTTAATGTAGCTAAGTGTGCAGTTCTCCATTTTGGGAAAAATAATCCTAGACAAATGTATTACTTGAACAACAGCATTATTAGGACATCTTCAGTGGAAAAAGATCTAGGTATTATGATTATTGATAAATTATCTTCATCTCCACACTGTTCAAAAGTTGCAAACCAAACAAATGCACTACTGAGAAGAATAAATAAAACATTTATCTCCAAATCAGAAGAATGTCTTTTAACTCTGTATAGGTCTTACATTAGGCCTTATCTGGATTATGGTTCTCCATATTGGAATCCTTATTTAAAAACAGATATAGATAAAATTGAACAAATTCAACACAGAGTTACCAAATCAATACCTCACCTAACTCATTTGGATTATAATAGTAGATTGAAAAAACTGGATTACACTCTCTTGAGCGCAGGTGAGCTATAGGAGATCTTTTACAACTATTCAAAATACTTAACATACCTGAACAAATGGAACAATGTGGTATTGTTTATTCTGTAAGAAAAATTGTACCAAGACTTCATAATAGACAACTAGAAATCCAAAAAGTTAATAACAATAAAGGGTTAAACTTTTTTTCCATTAGATCACCCAGACTATGGAACAAACTACCTCAAGATATCATTGATTCTAAAAATATTACAACATTTAAACATAAATTCGATAAATGGATGAATGAATGGGACACGGGTAAATGATCCACCGATGTGGAGGACAATCCCAATGGGCTATTGGCTTTCTTTTGTCCTAAAAAACAAGTAAACCAAGTAAGCCATGGCACCAGGCAGGCACCTTACCTCCCTCTCTCTTTCTTCCCCCACTTCTACCCCTCTAATGACTGAGTCCCCCACTAGGGCTTGTTTCCTTCCCTTGTGAGGTCCCATGCCACCCTCCTGTGGGTCTCCTTTGTGGAGGTTCCCAGCATCCTCTTTGGTCTCCACTGCAGGTGCCTCCATAGAGGAACCACTATCCACCAGAATAGCTTATGAATTGTGGAGAGGTACAGCTGGAGGGTTGCACCTCTGTTCCACCACTCTTTCCCTCCCTGAGCCCACCTTGGTATAGCCGGTCCTCTTTCTAGGCAACCTCTGAGGTAGTAGCGGTGGCCCTGGTGGTCCCTGGGTGGGGGAGGAGGTTTCACAAATCCTAGACAGGTCAGCCTGGAGATGGGCAACCTCCTCCCTCAGACCAGAGAATTGCCTGCAAATAGGGCAGCATCGTATATAATGTATAGGTCTTGTATTATTTATATATGTCTTTTTGTACATATATTGTGCTCCATGTTCGATTGAATAAGTGTCTTTACACACTTATCTTGCTTTATTTTGTATTCTTTGTACCTTCCCTTGTACCCTCCCCTGAGTCACCCCTAAAAAAAAGAGACTTTTTGTCTCAGTAGGCTTACCCGGTTACCAAAATTCAAATAAATAGATAAATATTACACCAAGACACATATTTCTGAAATGCTGATACCTTAAATTAGGTCTCCATTCTGGGACTGTATAAGCAGGGAATGCTTTATTTTTGTTCTGGAGGCATTTTGGGGAATTTCCTTTCTGGGGTTTGATTTTACAGTAGTTCTATGTTCTTCAGCAAGCAGGAGGAGCAGGGATCTGAAGTGAGAATGCAGGAATAGGGCTGCACAGCAGGACAGGGATAAGTATCAGTTTAACTATTTACTTTACGGTACTCCAACTGGGTAGGCATTGATTTAATTTCTACACTGCAAGGTGGATTGAGGGGCAGTGTACATACTAACTGGGGACAACGGCTGATTGACTCCAACAAGAAGGGATGTTGTGTTGAGCCAATCTGGATGGTTGGAAAAAGTGCCATTTTTAAACAAGGGGGATTAAGGGAATTTAAATCTCTGCTCCCTTCCTCCCTTGGGTCACACAGCATTCTGCAAGTGCAGGGGACAGGAAGGGGTGGGTAAGAATGCTGATGTCTTAAATTAAGTCTCCATTCTGGGGTTGTATATGCAGGGTTTATTTTATTTTTGTTCTGGAGGCTTTTTTGGTGGATTTCCTTTTGCAGGGGGTTGATTTTTGCAGTAGTTCTGCATTCTTCAGTGAGCTGCAAGAGCAGGGACCTGGAGTGAGAACACAGGAATACGGCTGCACATCAGGATGGGGATAAATATCAACTTTATTTACTTTATGGTACTCCACTGTGTAGGCATTGATATAATTTTTACACTGCAAGGTGGATTATGGGGCAGTGTACAATACATACTAACTGGTGACAGTGGCTGATTTGATCCAACAAGAAGGGTGTCACCCAACCCACCCTCCCCATCCCTCCCACCATGGGTCTTTTACCTTTATAGGTAAGCCATTGGTGGACAGGTGTGCTTCCTCTGTAGAGACAGGAAGAGGAGGTGAAGCCACCCACCCCACACCCCATCAGTTGGGGAAGGGAACCAGTGTCACATTCTAGGTATCCAAGGACACTCAACCATAAATCTCAGGTAGGAATGCTCAAACTACAGAAAATTAACTGACACCAGTCAGAAAATTGGGTCAAATTGTACAAAGTGCTATAGCTAAAGAGGGGCCATGACTAAGTAACTGTATCTAGGTTGTCAAGTGAGTTTCTCTGTTAAGTGCTAAGTGAAATCCCTGATGTTAAGGGTATTTGGGGTGTCTAGGGAAACTGAGGAACATTGCTTTGGTTAGGTACAGCTTAAACTGTTAATTTAAACTGTAGGCTGTATGTGTAGGGGGCTTTAGTAGAACATTGTTCTGGTTAGGATTAGTTTAAACTTTTAATTTAGACTATAGGATGTATGGGATTTAGGAGTTTTGGGAAGTTGGGTGTTTTAAAGAAACATTGAAAGGAACACTGCTTTGGCTAGATATAGCTTAAAATAAATATTTATGCTGTAGACTGTATGAGGTTTATGGCCTTTAGAGGGACATTGCTTTGGCTGGGTTTAACTTAAACTGGTAATTTAAACTGTAGGCAGTGTGGGTTATTGGTACTAGGCCTTTGGAAAAATGGAGGGGAAAAATTGAAGGGGCAAATGGGGCAGAGTGGGGACAGATCTGGGGCATGGTCCCCAGACTGCAAGGGCAGGAGGCATCTTTGGAAGGGTGAAGGGTGCACTAGTTTTGGGTCAGCCATAGTACTAGCTATGGCATGTAAAATGGGGGACTGCATGGTATATAGGCAGCTGGCGCAACTAAGGGAGGAAGTGAGGTGGTGGAAGAGTGAGTAAAAGTAGAGCTGTAGGGGGTGAAGGAGAAAATACAACAATAGGCAGGCAAAGACAGGAGGTGGACTGGAAGAATACAAAGGAGTATGCAAACAGGGAAGGAGTGGTTGAGGAGGGCATAAGGGGGGCTTCTGGGGGCTCAGGTAGAGGTGGCACAGGACATAAGAACGACCAGGGGGAATGACCGGAGATAAGGTCCAAAGCCTGCATGGAAGGGCAGACATAAGAAAGCAGGGGGAGGAGCCCCAGTCAGAGGAATACAGGCAGTAGGCATAGAGCAAAAAAACAGATTTGCACCACTAGGGCCACAAAATGGGGAAGAGAATAAGGAAAATGTTGCTGAGAAGGACTTAGGGGGAATAGGAGAGGCAAACACGAAGGAAGGCTCAGTAGAAAGGGGGATGCCCCTCTGTGAGAGAACAAAGAAGACAGAAAACATAAAGATAAGGGCAGGGGTGAACTCACCCCAGAAAGAGCAAACCCTCAAGGGAGGGGAGGCAGCAAGCACAGGTTTAAAGGAGCTAAAACAAGATGGGAATGGGGAAGTGACCTGATCACTGGGAAATTCAGTCAGAGCATGAGAAAGAGCAGGGCAAAGGGGGGAGATAGAGCTCATGGATAGTGGGGCAGGGGTGGGCAGTTTAGCAGAAAATGCCTGTGGGGGGCAGGAGAGAAGGGGGAATCAGTACTCAGGGCGATACAATGGGTAAAGAGGGAAGTGAAAATAGGACAAAAAATGGAATGCAAGGGGCTGGGAGAATGACAGAAGAGAAATACAAGCAGAAGATAATGGAGAGAAGAGTCTTATTTGTCAGGGACTCAGTAATAAAAGGAATTTCATGGGGAGCAGGGGGGATAAGAGCAGTACAGTATGGGTTGAGTGCCTGCCAGGTATGACGGTGGCGGAGGTCATTCACTATATCCTCTCAAAGCGGAAACAGTAGGATGGGAAAACACATCTGATGTTCCACCTGGGAACAAATGATCTGGTGGGCAATAGCTTGTTGAAGGTGCAGGCAAGATTCAGAGTGCTTGCTAGGTACTGTAGCAGTCTGGGGTTCAAATCTGTGGCTTTTTCAGAGGTGTTGCTCATACCAAAGGCAAATACTGAGAGGAGACTGAGGATTGAGGAGTTTAATAAATGACTGATGGGATGGTGTGAGCAGATGGGGTATGGATCAGTAGGGGACTGGTGAGTAAAGTGGGGGATGAGAGCCTATTTCCCCTGGATAGACTGCACCAAAATAAGGAGGGTATGGCAGTGTTAAGAGCAAGTTAGGAGAGTTTAATGAACAAGCATAACATTTAAAATAAATCGGGAGTTGGGAAGAAATCAACAAGACAGGAGAAATGGTGGGCTACCAGCCTCCCCCCCAGGATGGAGATAGAATGTTGGGAAAGAGGGTATCAATTGAAAGGGGGAGATGGGGGGACTTGGTGGAAGGACTTAGCCAGAAGCATAGGGAACAAAATGGTGGACTTGGAGACCATCATTGGGGATGAAGGGCTGGATATAGTAGCAATAATAAGCAAGACCTGGTTGACAGAGCACCATACCTGAGAGACGACTATGCCAGGCTACAGACTGTTTAGAAAGGACAGGGAGGGCAAGAAGGAGGGGTTGCTTTATACATCAGGGATGACATAACAGTAACCAAGGGACAGGAGGAAGACAGTGAGACTCAATTACTGTGGATGACGCTAAGCAGAGGGACTGGAGAAGCATTGTGGATGGGGGTTGTATACAGACCACCAATGCAGGGGAGGATGGGAATAGACAGCTAATTCAGGCAGTCATGCAGATAGCCCTATAAAGGGAACTATTACTGGTGTGGGTCCTAAACCTACCAGATATAGACTGTGGAATCCCAGATGCAGTGTCAGTGAGAAGCAGAGAGTTCCTAGCTGCACTGCATTCCTACGACAGCTAGTCAGGGAGCCAGTAAGGGACAACAACCTGCTGGATGTGGTCCTAACAAATGGGCAGAGTGTGGAGGAGGTGCAGGTACAAGAAGTCTTGGGCACCAGCGATCACAGGACTTTAAGATTCAGTGTTAGGGCAAGGAGAGAGACAAATTGAACCAGTACTACAGTCTTGGACTTCAGACATGTGGACTTTGACAGAACGAAGGGGATAGCAAGAGAAGTAATGGAGAGAACGAAGAATATAGGGGCAGTGGAGGAGTTATGGGAATCTATAAAAGGAGGGATACTGAAAGCCACATATATGTGCATAAAAAATGATAAGAAGAGGAAAAGGGTGAGGAGATGGCTTTGATTTACAAAGGAAATAGTGGGGGCAGTCAGGGAAAGGAGAAGGGCTTTCAGAAAATTTAAGAGGACACTCAGAGAGGACAATAGGGAAGCTTATAGGGTGAAGAGGAGACTGGCAGTGCAGAAGATCAGGAGAGCAAAAGCAGATACCGAGGAGAAAATAGCTAAAAAAGTTAAAAGGGAGACAAACCTTTTTTCACATATGTGAGGGAGAGGAGGAGGGCAAGGCAGGGGATTGCAAGGCTGAGGTGGGAGGGAGAGATAAAATTAGAAGGGGATTGTGAAAAAGCAGAGGTATTAAATAAGTACTTTTGCTCAATATTCACGGAGAAGGAAGCTGGAAGGGGTCCCATGCTAAAGATGAAGGGGAAGGAGGGCAAATGGATGGATGAGAGCCCATTCACTATGGATAGGGTTAGGAAAGATTTAGAGTGATTGAGGGTGGACAAGGCAATGGGGTCTGATGGGTTACACCCCAGGGTGATAAGGGAATTGAAGGAGGAGTTGGCCACCCCATTGACAAGGCTATTCAACTTGTCCCTGATATGATGAGGGTGCCTGGGGACCTGAAGAGGGCAGACGTGGTGCCTTTACACAAGGGAGGAAGTAGGGAGGTGACGGAGAACTATCGACCTGTCAGCCTCACCTCAGTGGTGGAGAAGGTAATGGAGGCACTAACTAAGGAGAATGTAATGGATTACCTGAAAGAGAGTGGCTTGCAGGACATCAAGCAGCATAGCTTCATGAAGGGAAGGTCATGCCAAACAAACCTGATTGAGTTCTTCATTTGGTTACTCAGGTGATCGATCAGGGAGGGGTGGTGGATGTGGCCTTCCTGGACTTCAGTGAGGCCTTCAACACCATCTTCCACTAAAGGTTGGTAAACAAACTAGAATGTCTAGGGGTGGGTGGGAAAATAACAAGGTGGGTGGAGGCCTGGTTAGTGGGAAGAACCTAAAGGGTGGTGCTAAATGGGGTGTACTGCAGGATTGGGGGTGAAGAGTGGAGTGACCCAGGGGTCAGTTTTGAGACCTCTCCCTTTTAACATTTATATCAATGATATAGCAGAGGGTCTGAGGGGAGGATGTGCCTTTTTGCTGATAATACAAAGATCTGCAATAGGGTGGACACCCCATAGGGGGTGGAGGACATGAAGCAGGACCTGAAGAAGCTGCAGAAGTGGTCAGAAACATCGCAGCTGAAATTTATCACCAAAAAGTACACTGTTATGCATGTAGGAAGAAGGAACACATGAGCGGTTTACACCCTAGGAGGGGAGGCAATCAAAGTTTTAGAACAAGAGAGGGATCTGGGGATCATAGTCTCATCCAACCTTAAGGTAGGAAACCAATGTAACAGGGCGGTGGGAAAGGCAAATGGAATGTTGGCTTGTATTGACAGTGGCATTACTAGTAGAAGGAGGGAGGTAATAATGCCCCTCTACAAAGCCATGGTGAGGCCGCATCTAGAGTACAGGGTCCAGTTCTACAGGCCAAACCTCCGCAATATAGATGGGATAGAGAGGGTTCTGAGAAGGGCAACCAAGATGGTGCATGGTATGCAAGGGGAAGACATATGAGCAGAGGTGCCCGGAGCTCAATCTATACATGCTGGAGACTAGAAGGGAAAGGGGAGACATGACTGAAACTTTTAAATATGTGAAGGGGCTCAACAAAGTAAAAGAAGGGAGTTTACTTAAGAAGAAGGAGGGGACCAAAAGTAGAGGGCATGGCCTCAGACTACAGGGAGGAAGATACAGAGGCAATGTGAGAGGGAGATTCTTCACTGAGAGGGTGGTGGAGCCCTGAAACAGACTACCAGAGGAAGCAGTGGGGGCTGAATTGGTGGAGGAATTCAAGAGGGCATGGGACAGATATATGGGTCTGAATAGTGGGGGGAGGGCGAGGGCTGGTAGGAGGGGGGAGGTGAAGGGGTGATATAGGGCAGATTGGATGGGTCGCTGTGGTCCTTTTCTGTCGTCAAGCGACTATGATTATATGACATTTAAATACTCTTCAAAGTCTTCATAAAAAAATTTGTATGTGATTAGAACTTTTCTTAGTAGTGTGACTTTAACCAAGGGATAGTTTCTGTGAGAAGAAAATAGTCAAACCTCTGGTTAGTTAGACAACCAGCTCAGGATGCCATTGAACACATGTTTGTTGTTTATTCTTTCTGCTCATCGATAATTTATGTATTTCATTTGTTTAAAGTTTTTGACCAAGAAAGGTACACTAAGCTGCGATAGCTAGTTTTCAGGTGTGCCCTCAGAGGTAGGTGAAATGGACATGTTTCATTTACAGAAAAATGTTGGCCATGACACCAGGGAAACTCCCCTATTCTTTTCAGAGGGTAGGGAGATCTGCTGTCCATCCTGACTCCCAGCCAAGATGATGCACTCAGGAAGTGGTGGAAGAAGTGGGAGCTTTGTGCATGGGAAGTCAATCACTGAACAAATGAATGCTACTGGCATTCCAGATGTGGAATTACTGAAAATTGGTGATGGCTTGGCAGTGCAAATGGAAACCAATAAAGCTGAAGTCAACAGCATGGAATGGAACAAGAGCTATTCTCAAAATGAAGATTTGGAAGCTGACAGTTTAAACGTTATCAATGATACAGGTATACCAGACATGGAGGGAGAAAAGAATAAATTACTGAATGAATTAATTGATGAAGATATTCAATCCTTACAGGAGCTGCTGTGGTGACAAAAAAACACAAAACACTTCCTAATAACAGAGACAGGACTGGTTGCATAATGAACAGAATCAGCTGAGAGAACAGTGTCAATTTCAGAGTAGAAGCAAACACTAAAAGTTATATAGCAGCAGTCAGAAACCACAGCATTACAAATAGCTCATATAACTCAAATTCAGCAGGATTTGACTGCAAGTCCATGGACTCTGAAGAAATCTTTGAAGCAAGTGGGTTGGGTACAGTCAGAAAATGGCAAACGGATGCCCGACCTAAACTACACAATAGTCATTAGACATCGGGAAGAATTAGTACCACAACTTACAAGAGACATCCCTGCTTCCACTAATGCATTAAATATATATTTGGGAAGGCATGCTGGTCAGCATAAAAGGGGTGAGTTGCAAAAGTATTTTTCTGTGCCTGACACTTTGAATATTAATAATGTTTCAACAGAGTCTCCTACAAGTTCTTCTGCACAGGACCCCTCACGTAATGCTCAAAGTGAAAATGAAAGTACTGTCAGACTAGGTCCCTTTAAACAAGATTTAAATGATTAGAAAGAAGGTAGTATTTGCAATCTTTATTTATCAGACTTCTTCAGAATATAGGTGAGCCTGCCCCTCAAAGGAATGCCTTAAGACTATTATATAAAGATGTTGTAGAAATAGCTCTTGCTAGGGTCTGCATAGGTAGGGCATTGCTTAAGGGCATTTTTTCTCTTAAATGTTTTGCACTAATATACATTGAAGACTCCAATTTTGACATCCGATTTAAGGCTGTTGCTAGACCAGATCAATTTTGGGAAAGATATAACACTCTAAAGGACACTCCTTTATGGACACCTTGTTTAGCTGTGTCTTTCACTAACCTATAATTTGTACTACTACTGCATCCTTTAGAAAAGAAAGTGTCAATATTTCACTTATTTTCTACTGGCTTAAACAGAAGTGTGAAGTGTTAGAAAAACCCATACCCATTATAGATCCTGAACAAATTTGGACTGGAAGGTGGAGGATAAAAGTTTACTGTTTTTGTCAAATAATGGGGTCATGCATTTCCCAAGCATTTTTTTTTCTGGGTAAGGACAGGAGAGTGTTATTCTATCCAGGACAACCAAAGTCCTGTCATAAATGGGGATCCAGATCTCACGTGAGTAATGCATGTGATGCCCCTCACTGTACACATTGTCTGAAATTTGGTTATGTAGCTTCACTATGTACGCATTTATTCCGATGCATTTTATGTGATGGGAAAGGCCACTGAAACATACGCTGCTCATGGGCCTTGTACAACAGAGAGGATAGGCTTCCACAGGAGGTTATTATTACCAAAGCACAGGCTTCTGAGCAAAGACTTGCAAAAATGCAAGCGGAGCAGGTAGATAAGACAGATTCATTTCATTTTGCTACAGACCCATCCCAAGGGGCGGCTGCAGCAGACCCTCACCATGTTTATACTCCAGCTACAGATGAGGCTTCTCCTGGCCCCTCAGAGAACACAGCCAATAATGTTATGGCAACTTCCAAGTCTTTAGCATCCCAAGGCCAGAGTGAGATTTCTGAAACCCCAGATATGCATCCCCCTGCCCCAGATATAAACTTAAAACAGATAAGCAAAAACAAATAACAGGAATAAAAGCCAAAAACCTAAAGAACATGAAGGTAAAGAAAGGAAAATTATCTTGGACACAACACCTAAGGCCAATACTGACATTCCTACAATAAATAAATATGTAGTTTTAGTACCCAGAAGGCAGTGGGGAGATTCTGATGAAGAGGGGTAAATTCAGAAGACTCTTCGGTAGGATCCCCTATTAAAGATCTTTCCTCTGATCAGGAGGAGGCCCCTATGGAATACTCAGTGACAAAAAGGTTTAAATGGAAAACCAGACCTCAGAGCACGTAATATGAAAGAATCTAGTTTCCCTTTTCTTTAAGATGTCATCCTTAACTATCACAACTATTAATATTAACGGCATAAAGAGTCATAGGAAAAGATTAACAGTGTTATCCACTTTGTATTAGTGTAACAGCAACAAAATATGTTTGCAAGACACTGAATTAAAAACTGTCCGTGAGCTGGCACAAGCGAACAAATTATGGACCAATGAAGACACCTTCTGGTCAATGGGAGAGAATACCTGTGATGTGGTAGGCATTCTTTTTACGAATCCAAAACTAAAAGTTACACTATTGGTAGATATTCATCCAGGAAGAGCTTTGCTACAGGATGTACATTAAACAAAAATAAGATTAATCACTGTATGCACCTCAAACAAAGGCACAGAGGGTGGATCTGTTTAAAGAGGTACAACCTTATTTATACACATCTAGAATTGTAGTATGGGAAGGGGATTTCAATTGTGGTCTAGCAAAAAAATGATACAGGTTTGAAAACAGAGAAAATATTTTGTGACATTAGTGCACTAAAGGACATAATGCAAAATGAAAATATGAGGGCTGCACATAGATGTCTCTATTTGACAAGAGGGAATACATATTTTAGAGGCTTGTATGCTACTAGAATAGGTTTTCTTTTTGTTTCACAGAATGTATCAGTTTATAAGGCAAAGACTTTGGCCTATGAATTCACAGATCACAGAGCTGTTTGAATATTTATTCAGTGGAGCAATATGCCTGTCTGCACTAAGGGACCTTGGTATTTAAATGCTTCTCTTCTCCAAAAAATAATGAACTTATTGCTGAATGGCTCAGACTGTGGGTAGTGAGAATATTTATGTTATGTGTGTATGATGGTATTGTTTCATGGTGGGAAAACTCAAAACAGTGGTTTGCTCAGAGGAAGACCACCCTTGCTCCCCTAAATGCTGGCTGCTCTAAAGACTGCCTTCAGGGAACAGAGCTGTCCTGTGCTGCTCAGGGGTTTTCCTTTCTGGGCCTCTTTATTTCCATTAAGTGGGCCGAACTCGAATCAGTCATCTTCTCCCCACCTCATTGCACCAGTGTCTACAGAAGTGGAGAGATGGTGCAAACTCCAACTATCTCTGCCTGGTAAGGTGGCTGTGGTCCAAATGCTCCTCCCGACTAGGGTTATGTATCTCTTTAACAACTTACAGATACACCTATCCCCCAAGCTCTTTGACTCTCTGGAGTGGCTGGTATCCCAATACCTATGGGATGGGTGGCCTCCGAGATGGAGCAAACACAAATTATGAGCACATTGGTCTTGCGGCGGGTTAGGTATCCCTTGGTTCCAAGGTTATCACTTTGCTTGTATGGCATCACATGCCACCAAATGGTTTGACCTCGCCACCCCTTATCCCCTGCTTTGGGTTCAGCTGGAAACTAATCTAGCATGAGACACTGCTCTTAGCAGCCTGCTTGGCCATGCCACTTGACCTTGCAAGAACCTTCCCCTGATTATAGCTGAAACTAATTGGGCTTGGAGGCTACTTAAGTATTTATCTCACACATGCCCTGGCAGGCTTGGGCCCCCCCCCACAGTATGTCCCACTGTGGCATAATGACCTCCTCCTGATCAGTGGAATCCTGCTGCACTGGCCTTCCTGGGATGCTTGGGGTATTTGCCTGGTACAGGACCTCTGCCTGCCTGAGACAATGTCCTTATTCTCATCTGAGCAGCTGAAAGATAAGTTCAACCTCCAAAACAGGGATTTTTGGAGGTATCTCCAGTTACGCAGTGCTGTCAATGACCTCTCAGCCCAGTATAAGGGTGACAGCAAATGGAGGTGGTTGGAATCTTTACATTAACCCCCTACCTCTCGAGGCGTGGTGGGTCGGTTCTACAAGACTTGGAGGGACACCCAGCCTCGGATCCCTGCAGACTGAAATGGTCGACTGATCTTAATGTCAACATCTTGGAAGGCCAGTAGGCATGCTACCTTAAAGACACTCATCTTGTGTACAAAAATAACAAGAGTTGTTTCCTCCAGCTCAACGTGCTGCTGTTCTGGCACCATACACCAGCAGCCCTACATTCCCGTGGACTGTTGGGGCACTCTAACTACTGGCATTCTCAACAAGCAGATGCCAATCTACTTTATGTACAATGGATGTGTCCCCAGCTTACCTCCTTCTGGACCTTGGTAGCCTCTGATGTTTCTAGAGTGCTTGGCTCTACAGTCTCCCTATCAGACCCCAAGTTAATCTTGGGGGATACCTCCTCATTGGACACTGTATCCAAGCCTCACCAGGATTAACTGGAGATAGCATTTCTCAAAGGTAAACGGTTGCTGTTTATGCACTTTCGCCAAGTGGTGCTGCCTACCCGCACTTCGTAGCACAGCTTTCCCTTCTCAAATGATTGTCCTATACATGCAGCGATTGTATGGAGGTCTATAAGTCCAAATGGAAGGCCTGCCTGCAGTCCCCTCTTTGTAAAACCTCCACCCCTCCTAGTAACCCTCCTGTATAAGTCCAGGGCATAGATAACTGTTTAAGTCCTTTTTGGTAGCCTTTAGCTTCTTAGTGGTCAGTGTAAGCTCCATGTGCTGATTATCTCTTAAAGGTAAATTGCACCTTCATATCTTCTAAATATCATTTGCTTCCATGTCAACAAACAACTTTTTCCATGTAGCTGTTAAAGATGTATGCAACTGCTTCTGTTAGTTTTCACACTTCATACTAGGCACTGTCACTCTCCTGGGAGGGTCCATTTCATGGTTGTTGAAATCTCATTGTCCCTGAGAGTTGCATTAGCATATGAGAAAGTGATGCGTAATCAGCCTTTAAATGCTCCAGTATGCCTGTCTGCTTAAGTAGTTTTAAAAGAACCAAGCTGCAAGAAGGTGTGAAATACCACATTTACCTTCAGTGAGTTTTACAAGCCATCTGAGTTGTAATGCAGTTTTTTCCCCCTAAAAACTCCATTCAGTTTATAAGTTTCCAGAGAGTTTTTGCTGGGTATTTGTTATATTAGCATAGAGATACATGATATAAATGGTTGATCTGACATCATGTTCTCATATACTAATGCAGCTCTCAGGGATATGAGATTTCAACAGCCACGAAATGGACCTTTCCAGGAGAGTGAAAGTGCCTAGTATGAAGTGTGAAAACTAACAGAAGCAGTTACATACATCTTTAACAGCTACATGAAAAGAGTTGTCTGTTGACATGGAAGCAAATGAGATTTAGAAGATATGCGGGTGCAGTTTTCCTTTAATTACTTGAACCTCACTGTAGCCATACACCAGATATTTTTATGTGTTTATAACTTGTTTATGATTGTTACAACCAGTTCTATGTTGATAATTGTTGTATTGTAGTACTGCACACTGCTTATAATTCCTTACCCCTTGAGGTACTGTATGTACACTGTAATGAGCTGCTATCTTATAATAAACCAATAAAATATTCTATGATTAAAAAAAAACAGTGGTTTGCTAATTTTGTTCAAGAATTCTCAGGGAAAGCTTAGAAAACAGAAAATCAATTCACAAAGCATTTAGAATGATGCAAGGTACCTGTGCCACACATAAAAGATGCAAGTGGCACCTTGCATAAAAAAAAGTGCACTTGGAGCTATCCTCAGAAGCAGCCTGTGTCAAATGTAGGCTGCTTTCCTAACGTGGGTGTGCGCGAGCCTTGTGCCACAAAACTGACTGCAGCATGGCACTAGGGGGCTTGCAGCAGATGCAGGTTGCAACATCCCCAACCTTGCAATTCTCAAAACCCTCCCAGAGGGAAATAGTCTAAGTGCCATTAGGCCAGCTAAGGGCTGGTCTAACGGTACCTAGAAATCCTATTGAGAGTGTGCCAATGTGCCCCCCCCATAAGCTGATCACCCATTATACCAATTGATAAAATATGTACAGTATGTATAATGCAGTATATTCCCTGGTTGTCTAGTGCCCCCCCCAGCCCTGATCAAAGGATATGATGACTGTACCACATATAATATTTATATTACTTAGAGGTCTAGTGGACCCCCCCTGCCCTGATCTGCCTTTAAGAGCGATGTCCAACTTCCTGGTGGTCTAGTGGACTCACCACCCCACAGTGGCCTTCCCCCCTCTCCCCCAACTCATAACAGAGCCGGTGACTGGCACAGCCCACCACTCACCACAATGGCCAGCTGCCATCTAAACTTTATATGAGTGCGTACTGTATATAGTACATGCTCAGTGATTGACAGCAGCTGTCTACACTACCAGGGAATATTCTACATTACAAATACATATTTTACTAATTGGTGTAATGGGAAATCGGGTCATGGGGAGGGCACTAGACTACCAAGGAATAAACTACATTATACATGCATATTTTACCAATTGGTATAATGGCCTATTAGGGCTTGGGGTGTCGCTAGACTACACTGTTTGGGACATTGCTGCACGGCCACCCATGGCTTGCAGCAACCTGTCTAGGTGTGCCCTCTGTTTGGAACACTGCTAGGGTTACCCCAAGACATTGCCACCGGGACCCTGCCCAATAGATGATCGGGCGCAGGATCACTGGTGCACTGGCAATCAGTACAAGCTGCCTTTGGCTCAGCTTGTGCCGATGTTTGAGAATTGGCCCCCAAGTATTTAAAATATTTACGCCTTTGAAGACAACTTCAGAGGTTAATTTCCTATTCAGAAAAAGGGACAAAATGACTATAGTGTTCATGGCCTCAGTTTTGCTGTTGATCTCCACTGAGCATGCAGTACCTGGTCAGGTGGGTGGGGATGTCTCGTAGTACATTTAGACAATTGTTTGTTATTTCTGTCACCTGCTGCTGGATGTCTGTCATTGGTTGTGTTGACTTGGTCCTCCCCATACTTGAATGTGTGTGTGTGTCTGTGTGTGTGTGGTGGTGGGGGGGTGAATTCGGAGTTAGGGTTTTCAACCCTAACAGCGAATTTCCTCACTTTTGTCACTGTGGAACAACCCTAACTAATGCATTAAACGGAGTTTTTTGCCTCTAATATATATATATGTGTGTGTGTGTATATGTTATGTGTTTCCTTCACCCAGCCTTTTGAGACTAGGGTATATGGCCTATTCTTTCAAGCTTTCTGGGGCAACAGATTGAATCCTGTGAAGCATAAGTTAACCTGCAGATCCATTGGGGGGGGGAATATGATAAATCCCGTGGTGGTTTATTATAGCATTTTTATTTTTACAACTGTGTGCCTGGCATTGAGACCAGGAGGGCAGGTCTGGAAACAAATATTGCATGTCTGGATTTTTCCATATGTAGGAGTATAGAAATCCTTAATTATTTAAACTATTAGGGTTACCAAATTGTATTACAGAGGTTATGAAGAGAATAATAAAGTGGAGAATACACTATGATGAAGCCCACATTAGTACTAGTAAAGGTCTTTATAGTATTATGCTGCAGGCAGGATCTACAATGGGAATTAGCTTTCCATACTGTTCTGGACAGGAGAGTGATAAGGTGTTAGCACAATAAAATAATAACAGAATCCTAGTATATGCATGGGATGTTCTCTGACTTAGTAGCCGTGGGAAATGAGGAGTAAAGAACAATCATAAATATAAACAGAAGGTGTTACATGTTGTATTAGGATGGATTGTGAAGGAAAACTGGAAATGCAAGAACATCTTTATTTTGAATGCTCTTATATTATGACTTTTTTGGGGAAAAAAGTTGCTATAGACTGGCAGTGCCAGTTATAAGCACAAATAACACTCAAGGAACTAGTTTTGGGAATTTGTCAGGCATCATGGGGAAAAAATAAGGTGTACACAATTTACGTGTGATTTTTGCAGTGTTGAAATACTATATATGGCAGGCCAGATAGTCTTGGGTGTTACAACGAAAGTGATAACACACAAAGAATTGATAAATATAATAGTTTCTTCACTCAGATTAAGGAAATAAAGGAAACAAAATGTTTTCCTTCAAGAACTAAGGTTTGTGGAAGCACTGTAACATTTTATGATACATTTGATATCTGAGTCTTTCCACCTAGCAAAACTTTAGTTTTGTCTTCATTTCAAATAGCTTGAGTTGTTATATTATATATTGAATCTGTAGAAAAGAAGGGGTTTGTAATCATTTCCTTTGTTTTGTGGTTAAGAAATGTATGAATTGTGCGATTATTTTCTGATATGCTTTTTTTATTACTTTGTTCTTAATAAAATTCCCCTACTCTTCATGCATAAGTGCCCTCAAGTCTTTGCTTCCATCTGGAGAGTGAGCAGAGATGGGCAAAAGAGTCCTAGGTTTAACATCTAATCTGAAGGATGGTACCTCAATTGTGCAGCACCCCGCCCCCGTACTGTACTACAGGGTCAGTTATAGGTATTACCAAAGTTTTCATGTTTCAAGTTTTTTATATAAAGTGGGAAGAGATGACAATTAGCCAGTTGAGAAACTCATTTTCAGTGGCCTCCTGCGTGTACATCATGAAAAATTAGTACACAAATAGATGACAAATTAGTTATGGTTACACAATAACCGAACATACGTCATTAAAAATTAGTACATAAATAGATCATACGTTAGTTACAATTATGAAATGACTCACAAAGACAATACTATAACATAAATATAACATTTTAAACATCAAAGGACCTGGTGCAGGACTAGAACCCATGACCATCTGTTATTCTTGTTCTTGAGATGAGTGTGCTACCTACTGAACTACTGGCATTGATGTGCACATGAATGTCATGGCCATGATAGTGAGGAAGAGATTGAAAATATTAGCAACCAGAGGGCTCTGGCCAGTGAAGTCTTAAGCTTAATGAGATAAAACAACTGATCCAGTGGCCAGAAATCATATAACAGCCTAG
This sequence comes from Neoceratodus forsteri, assembly GCA_016271365.2. Lineage (NCBI taxonomy): Eukaryota > Metazoa > Chordata > Ceratodontiformes > Ceratodontidae > Neoceratodus > Neoceratodus forsteri. The sequence continues at coordinate 52,736,020 of CM028137.1, forward strand.
TGACATATCACACTGCAATACAGTTCATGTGCCTCAGTTGCAAAGGCAGATGGAGGAATGTGAATGCCACACTGCAAGTGCTCTCTTTTTGAAATCTGCACTGGCTTTTCCAATGTACATTTGAGCTGAGCTTTTGGCAAATGCCTTCTTCAGAGTTAGAGCTCACTCTTCTTTCTCCTTGTCCTTTTGTAGTGAACCCTTAGTGTTAGTCATAGTCTGGATCTGGAAAAATATCACTGACAGAAACTGTGATAAGAGTGCTGCATCCTGGTAGGGGAACTGTTTTGTGACTATGACTGTGGTTAATGTATGGCATTTTCATTGCTGACATGACTGTAGTACAAGTAACAAATGAGAAAAAAAAAATGCCCTACTCTATCCGAAGTTTAAAACCAGGCTTGCCCTGCCAACTGTTCTGTTGCTGTACTGGTTGAGCTGCAAGGAGAACTGGAAACCTATGACTCCCACAGACAATTTACATGGGTGTGATTTGTATATTTTTATATACATGGTTTAGAAAAGAGGACATTTCTTTCTCATTTCTAAATTCTATTTCAAATACAGTATATTCGCATTGCACTCTTATGAATCAAATATTCTAAAGCATTGTTGCACACGATCCACATGAAAGTTCTAAACAATTAAATTGCATTTGATTGTATCTTATATATTAATTACTTTAATCACAGCTGTGATGCAATTTGTCCTGTCGAGTTTACTATAGGTAATGTACATTTTAGACACTCTGTGTGAGCATATCGGAGTGGCAGTGTGCAGGGAAAGTAATATGTGAAACCTGCCCAATGGCATGGAGGGCAAAGGTACTGAATGTCTTACCTCCTGCCACACCAGAGACCCATGTTTGGGAATGACCATGGATACCAGAGGTCAGCAGGGTGAGAGTGGACTGAGCATCCCAGGGATTGCTCTGTTCTCCCAGGGAGGGGTTGCCAGTTGTCTCGGCCTTTGACTGCCACCAGGTGGAAGCCTGGTGGTAGTGCATACAGCAAATGGCTCAATGGGTGGGACTCAGAACTGCAGGACATGTGTGCCTCTACGCACATGTCCTGGCATGATGCCGCAGCAGGGGCTTGGGGCAGAAAACTGCAAATAGTGGTTCAAGGGCTAAAAGAAACCGACATGCCTCCACAGATGCACACCACCACCCAGATGCCTGGAGCCATCTGGATATGTGCACTGGGGGGGGTGGCCTTCGCCCCACCACATGGGGCAATCTGTTGAGGACTTGCTTAAAGACAGGTCCAGGGAAGTTAGTGCTGACCGATGGGGAGTGGGGACAGGTGCTGAAAGAGCAAGCCTGAAGACAAAAAGAAAACAAGTAGCTTGTGGGATCCATGAAAGGATGCCAGGAGAGAAAGAAGTTCAATACAGTGATACTACTAAAAGAAAGTAACTTTATGGAAAAACACATTTTCTCAAAGCTTACAAAAGATACTGCAATACCGTTTGCAGTTTGTGTTCTCAGTTACAATGTTTGCATCCTCTACTCAGTTGTGTTGAATTTCTCTTTGCTAGTGAATTGATTGTATTTGTCCTGATAGAGTATATAAATCTGCACAGTGACTGAATCATGCTGTTTTTTTAATTGTAGTTTTATAAAATTTTCTAAATATAATATAAAGAAACACAGGCATTTACAAAAATGTAGAAAGACTACAAACAAACCAAACCAGTGAACATGTACCAATGTCAGATTGTACACTGTAACCTCTGAAAACAATTAATTCTAGGCTGAACAATAGTCCAGAAAAAGAAGGACCCCGCCATATACATACAGACTTCAAACAAAAAAAAAAATCCCCACCAAAGCTAATTTGGACACTGTGGACACCTGCATATGGGTATTAGATTGAAAATGGAAACATATAAACATAGAAATTGTCAGCAGATAAGGACTGCTAGGCCCATCCAGTCTGCCCATAAGCCCTGTACCTGTATGTAGCCTCTGACCCTATCTGTTCAGTGGTTTTTCATCACTCTCTCCCCATCTCAAGGTTCCCTTGTGCCTGTTCCAGGCATGTTTAACCCCCCCACTGTGCTCGCTCCCACCACCTCTTATGGTGGACTATTCCATGTGTCCCCCACCCACTCCGTGAAGAAAACTTTACTCACATTTCCTCTTACTCTAACCCCTCTCCAATTTCATACTGTGCCCCTTGTTCTTGTACTTCTTCTACATTCGAAGATGTCTCCCCCCTGCATCTTGTTTATGCCCTTGTGGTACCTGAAAGTTTCTATCATGTCCCCCCACTTCCTACTTTGCTCCAGTGGGTACAAATTGAGGTTCTTTAGTCTCTCCTCATATGTTTTGTGGTGCAATCTTGGTCACCCTTCTCTGGACTATCTCAACCCTGTTAATGTCCTTCTGCAGGCGTGTCCTTCAGAACTGCACACACTACTCCAGGTGAGGCCTCACTAGTGTTTTATACAATGGTATCAGCACCTCCCACCTTCTACTAGTGATATCCCTGCCTATGCACCCCTGAATGCCACTAGCCTTCCCTGCAGCCTTTGTACTCTGCTTTGATACCTTTACAGTCCTCTGGAATTTATCTAGGGGGCTCCCAGATCCTTACCTCTGAACCGGTGCAGGACCTGCGGGTGGTGCTTGATGATGGGCTAATTTTATGATCTCAGGTGTTGGCAGACATCAAGTTGTCCTTTTACCATGTTAGGAACATCACCAGGATTAAGCAACTTGTTCCGTCTGGTGATCTATCTACATTGGTTTATGCCTTTGTGACCTCATGCCTTCATTACTGTAACTCCCTTTACTTAGGGCTTCCTGGGGTTGATACCCATCACCTGAAGATAGTGCAGAATGCCACAGCAAGATTGTTGATGGGGACTTCTCGAAGTTCTCATATCACTCCTGTGCTGCGCACTCTGCACTGGCTGCCGATTCGGTGGTGGATCACCTTTAAAGTTGGTTTACTGACTTATAAAGCCCTACATGGACTCAGCCCTGACTACTTGAAAGAGCTCCTTGTTCTCTCTTGCCCCAAGTGACAGCTCCATTCAGCCAACAAGGGGTTGCTGGAGATTCCGAGGGTGTCTTTGAAGTCTTCTGGGGCCCGTGCATTCATGTACGTAGCCCCTACCCTCTGGAATTCTCTACCCCATCAGCTGCGGGAGTGCATGATTGTGGGAAGGTTTAAACAGGAGTTAAAGACTTTTTTATGGTGCCAGGCCTTTGATGGCACTGAATAATGAACCTCGTCAGATTTCTGTTACTGTTTTGGATATACTTATTGATTTTATTACTGTTGTTTTAACCTTTTGTAAAGTGCCTTGGTACTTTGAAAGGCACTTATGCGAAATAAAAATGATTATTATTATTATTACTTCATCAGAAATGATAACCCCTAGCTCCCTTTCCTCTTTGGTGATTGCCAGTCCCCCATCATATAGCTCTCTCCAGGGTTCCCACTTCAAAGGTGCATTATTTTGCACGTCTTTGCATTAAACCTTAGTTGCCACACCTCTGACCATTTTTCAAGTTTCTGCAGGTCCCATCTCGTTTTCTCCACTCCTTCTGGAGTATCTATACTGTTGCAGATCTTGGTGTCATTTGCAAATAGGCAGACCTTTCCTTCCAACCCCTCTGAAATGTCACTGATGAAAACATTGAACAGGATTGGTTCCAGTACTGATCCCCGAGGTACACTGCTGGTCACTCTCCTCTCCCTGAATAGGATCCCATTTACTACCACCCTCTGCCTCCTGTCTATCAGCCAGTCACTAACCCAGTTTATCACCTTGTGCCCCATGCCCAGACTACCCATCTTGTTTATTAGTTTCCTATGTGGGACGCTGTTGAATGCTTTGCTGAAATCGAGGTATGCGACATCTACCACCCCCCCGCAATGTATTTCCTTTGTCATCCAATTGAAAAATCTATAAGATTCATTTGACACACCCTACCTTCTGTGAATCCATGTTGCTCTGATCCTGGGCACCATTGGCTTCCTGGTGTGCCACTATCCTTTCTTTCAGCAGTGCCTCCATGATTTTCCCCACCACGGAGGTAAGACTGACCGGACTGTAGTTTCCTGACTCCTCCCTTCTGTCTCTTTTGTGCAGAGGGACTGCATGTGCCACCTTCCAGTCCTCTGGAACCACTCCAGTGTTAAGTGACTCAGTGAACAAGGCTGCCAGAGGTACTGCTAATTCCATTTGCAGCTCCCTTAATATTCTCAGGTGTATGCCATCTGGCCCCATAGCCTTGTCCACCTTCAGTCTTGTGAGTTCTTCCAGAACTCTCTTCACTGTGAATGGACTGGTGTCCATTTCTCACACACACACCCTTTGCATCAGCTACCCAGCTGTGGTTCTTGAGCCTTCCTCCTTAGTGAATACCGAACAGAAGTATTTATTCAATATCTCTGCCTTGTCTAAGTCTCCCTCCTTACACTGTCCCTCTTCCCCTTCAAGCCTTGCAATCCCTCCCCTGGTTCTTCTTTTGCTGATTTACCTATAGAAAATCTTGTCCCCATTCTTCACCGTCTGTGCTAATCCTTCCACTGACTGCGCCTTTGCACTCCTAACAGCTTTCCCCACTCCCTTAGACAATAAAGGTACACCTCCTTGTCTTCCTCCCTTTGGGTACTCTTATGCTTCTTAAAACTCACCCTTTTGTCCCTTAGTTTGCCTTCCATCTCTTTGGAGAACCATAGCCTCTTCCTTCTTTTCTTTCCTTTGGACAATAACCTGATGCATTGGTTTGTCGCATCCACTATGGCACTCTTCGGTTTCCCCAACTGCTCCTCCACCCCTTATTTTACCTCCCCCTTCCCCAGGGCTTCTCTGCTGCATCTGCTCATTTCTGCAAAGTCTAGCCTCCTGAAATCTAATACCTTCGCCCTCGTGTGACTCCATCGGGTCCCAGTCATTATGCTAAACTGCACTATGTGGTTGTTGCTGAACCCCAGCTGTTCTTCTACCTTGACTTCAGCGACCCTGTCCCCATTGATCAATACCAGGTCCAGAATTGCCTTGTCCCTGTTGGGATCAAGCACCATCTGTCTGAGACTTATCACCTGAAGGGAATCTAGGATGGCTCTGCTTCTGGCTGAAGGAGCTGCCTGAGTAGTCCAGTCCCTGGCATGTTGAAATCCCCCAGCAGTAGGACTTCACCTTTAGTTGCCATGTCATGTATAGCATCACCTAGTTCATTGTCTACTTCCTCCCCCTTGGCCAGTGGTCTGTAGATCACCCCTGTGTGAATTGCTGTTACGTTGCCTGGTTCAAGGGTGACCAACAGTGCCACAGCCTCCCCCTGTCTTCCCTGCACTTCTGTAGCCTTTATACCCTCTCTGGTGTACAGGGCCACCCCCCTTCCTTTCTTGCCCTTCTTATCCCTCTTGAACAGAGCATAACCACGTACATTGATGTCCCACCCATGATTATCAGTGTACCATATCTCTATTATCTCTGCAATATCTAATTCTGCATCCACTAACAAGGCCTGCAGGTCTGTGATTTTATTTCCCAGGCTGTGGGCATTTGTTACCATGGCTTTCCATGTTCTGAAGCCCACCCTCCTGTTGCCATTATTCTTGTTCCCCTGCTTCTTTCTCTCACCCCAGTTTACTATCTTATGTGGATTTGACTCCCTTCCCATTCATACTAAGCCTGGGTCAGTTCTTCCTGTTACCATCCCACCTTCCTGCTCCTGAGTTGTGATTTCCCTGTCTTGTGGGGGTGGGCTGCTTAAGTGTACCTGTTCCTATTGCCCCCCCTCGGCTAATTTAAACACTTGTCAATGAAGCATTTAAACCATTCATTGAGGGCTGATTTCCCTTTCTCAGATGGATGCAGTCCATCACCCTTGTACAGGGCCACATCCTCCCAGGGGGGTCCCCATACCCCAATGAAGCCATAACCTGCCTCTCTGCATCAGCCCTTCAACTATTCGTTGAAGGTTCTGATACAGAGATTCATATCTCCTCCTGGCAGCACCTCCAAAAATGTTACGGAGCTTGCTACCTTCCCAGGTGCCCCCCCACCCAGCTCACTGAAATCCTGTTGGACTTGCTTCAGACTCATCTTGTTGTTAGCCAGGTCATTTACAGTATACCCAGGTGGACAATGACATCCAGCCACCCTCTCCTTGCCACTGCTTCAGCGATCCTCTGGATCTGCCCCCCCCCCCGCTGTGCCTCCTGGATAGCACTTGACATCCCTTTCCTCCCTGTCCTTACCCAGCTCCATTCCCCAGACAATTGAGTGTCCCACCAGGAGTAACTTCTTCATCCCCTGGGGACCTTTTTCTCCCATCCGTGGGTCTTCCTTTCTCCTGTTGCTCATTTTGGAAAACAAATCTTAATAACTATACCAGGAGATTCGTTATCCTATGCTGGTAAGACAAGCTACTGTTCATTCTTGATGGAGTACCCTAAATTAATAGAGGTCATCCATACTGCACCTGTTATAGATTCATAGATTCATAGAAAGAGATACAAGTCATGTAGCCTTGACAGCTATTTATATGACTTGCCACCTAATGGTGGTAAAAGATTTGTTTTTCTAGTCCCATATAATGGTCAAAGTTTTTTTTGAATGAGTCCATATTAGTCCTAGTTACTACCCACGTATCTGAGGAATTCCAGATTTCTACTACTTGATTAAACCAATGGCTGCATTTGGTTGTTTGATATAGTTCACCTTTTAGTTAGATATTATGAAATCTAGACTGTTTATCACTGTCTTTTTTAAATTAAACCTGCAGATTCCCATATAAATTTGTTATGGAAGGCTTTATATACTGTAGAAAACATGTATCTCCCCCTAAGCCTTCTATATGACAGAGTATAGATGCAATTCTCTCAGTCTTTCTTCGTAGCTCATATTATTGAGGTTATATATTCTTTTGTTCACTCTTCTCTGGACCTTCTCCAGGTTAAGGCTACTACCTACTTTTTGAGGAAAACAAAAGGGCACTCCGTACTCTAATATAGGTCTTACCAAAGATGTGTACAAAGGGATTATAACCTCTGTTTTTATGTTTATAATATTTCTCATAATATTACTAACTACTTTATTAGCTTTCTTGTCCACAGAATTAAGGTTGATAGAAGTTATGATGCCCAGATCTTTTTCGTTCTCTGTTACTGTTATTATTTTGTTTTTTATTATGTATTTGGCATTGTTGTTGTTATGTCCAAGTTACATAACTTTACATTTCTTCTTGTTAAAGTTTAGTTTGTGCTGTTTTGCCCAAATTTTGAGAGTAGTAATTTGCATTTGAAGATTGTTTATTGCTTCATCATTGTTCACTATTGCTTAAGCATCTGTTGCCAGGGCATCCAGAACTGATACACCCTCTCTTTCACTCAGAAATACATTGTAGGGAAGCCACCATTCAGTAAACTTATTGTTCTGCAAATGAAAGCAAGCAGTCATTCTTTTCATTTCTTTAATTTATGCACAGCAGGCAAACCACTGAGTCTCCTCTGAAGCTATCTCTGATAACCATTTCTTGGTTATAGTTTTGGCTGCTGCAACAATCATAATATTGAACAAATATTTTCCCCTCACATGGCGAACCCCATCCAGGAGTTATCTCAACACTAGAGCTTCACAAAAATTGGGACTTAGTATATCTAGTGTTTTGCTCATTGTCTGGTTTACTGCATCCCAAAAGCTTTGTTTTTTTTTTAACACAGCTGCTGTTTCTACGCCTCCCCCCAACAGCCCTCTTCTGATGGATCACCCCAGCTCCATCCCCTGGAATTACTGGAGCTTACCTTATGCCCGGCCCGGGACCAGTGCTTGCGGGGAGTCAGGCATCATCCTGCCGTGAGGGATTTTTCTCCTTTTTTTTGTGCCCCCTTTGTGCCCACACACCATGCACTAGGTGCAGTAGCTGTCTCCACCTCCATGGAGGCAACCAAGCACCCTGGGTGCAGGCAAGCCCCCTCTAGCTGTGCCATTCACAGCACAGACCCCCCTTACCCTGAGGAAGGAGAACTGTGACACTCAATCCTTGCCTTCTCCACCGGCCTCCGAGCATCCTGAGTCCATTCCCAAACCCAGGTCACCGACATGGCACAAGGTGTGGTGTCCAGCACCTCAACCGTCAGCGCCACCGGGCTGGCCCATCCCAAAAGCTTTGTAATCTACAGTAACTCCAGAAGATGTACTCATAGATTCCCACTTGTCCACACCCTCTCCACATTTATTTGAAAGATGGCTACCATAGTAATACGTATCACCAACGCTGGCAGAGCTCCCTGGTCTTGACCCAAGGGTGGGGCCACAGGGGCAATCCGACCAATAGTACACTATCTTTGTAAAGACCAGGAGGCATGGTGGGTATAGCAGGACTGGAACAGGCATTTTATCAGGATAGATGACTGTTTCTATTTTTTGTATGCTGGTCCCTGGGGGTGGGGTGTCCAATGATGTGCAGGGTCCAAAGCCCTATGTCTGCCTGGCCCCTCTTAACTGACAGTGCTGGCCACAGTGGAACTCCTAGCCTTTGCCAGAGATCCATAAAGCACTAGAAAATTTACCTCCCTCTGTCTGGTGAAGGAGAGTCATCACTAGAATGCCCTATCCCTCTCTCCCCAGCCAGCCCTCTTACTCCTGAGTCCGTTCCCGAACCCATGATTTCAGTGCTAAAAGTGGACACCTTGCCACTACACTGGTGGCCTGGCTGCATTCATGCCATGTTAGTGAAGCTGTGGTTTTATTTGCCTGATCCCAGTTCTGATCCCATACTTTCCCAGGTAGGGAATGTCCCAACATGGCTTCCCATTTAAACTGGCTATTCTCCCTAGGTAGTAAATTGCCTACAGTACGTTACAAATTCAGTAAAGCATGGAAATATGTTTCACTTCATTCACTGCTTCCATTTCCATAGTGCAAAGCTTCAATAGTGAATTCATTCTGCTATCTTGTAGTCGCATTTTTCTGGGTTCTATGGTCAAGTAATGTCTAACATGGAGGTAAAAGTAAAAATGTCTTTGGGTAACCCATAGTCCCCCAGCAGCTGTAGGAAGGATTTCATTATGTTCCCATCCAGAAATTATTCTAGCCTTGTTAACTCTTGTCTTTCCCACCTGGCATAGACCAAACTTGTTTTACCCCAAATAAAGTCTTTGCATGTCCTAAATGTGGTTAATCCATTCATGTCATTTTTAGTACCTCATTTCTTGATCACCTTTCTCCAAATGTATAGGAGATTTTTGATCCATGTGTTTTGTATGGATTTTAACAGTCACTCATCTAATCTATTAAACAATGACTTGCTAAACTGTCCCTATCCAATGCAGGTCTGCTCCATGGCTACCCATACCAGCTTCTAGTTCTTCCATGAATGAGGAATTATGTATTGTAGCTGTACTGTTTAGTAATAGGATTTTAAATCTGATATCCAAAGCCCGCCTTTACCCTTCTCAAGTGTTAATTGGCTCTACTTCAGTCTAATTTTTTCCACCTCAAAACAAATCTGGACAACATAGTCTGGCAGCTTTTCTATACAGACATGGGTGGACAGATGGGGAGTGCTCCAAACAGGAAGAACAGCCAAGGGAAAATGTTCATTCTGATTATTTCTGCACAGGCAATCATGTGCAGCAGCAATGCAGACCATGTATTACAGTCCTCTCTGATCTCCTTTATTAGTTTTTTATTAGTTTGCCTTGTATAACTTGCTAAGATCAGCAGTATTGTTGACTCCCAAATAACAAAAAGTTTTAGGTGCCCATTTAAGTTTATCACAGTTTTTTTTAGTTTAGGAGACATTACACTTCCTATTGGTGTGATTTTAGATTTAGCTTCATTAATCATGAAACCAGAAATCTTACCATATTCCCTGAATACGTCCATGGCCTTAAGAACTGTTTCTGTCTGGTCTTGCAATTAAAAAAGGGTATCATCCACATACAGATAAATGGAGTTCTACTCTTCTTCTTCTCAGATACACTTGATGTCTACATTTGTTATAAAAGTCTTGGCTAGGGACTCTACATAGAGCGAAATACAGGGGAGAAAATGTGCAGCCCTGTTGGATCTGAAATGAGCTAGATACAATGCCTTTCAGTCATATCTGTGTTGTGGGGTTTACATACATTGCCATTATAAAATATCTGAATGTATCTCTGAACTTGAACTTTGAAGGGTGGCATCTAGAAAGGACCAACTGAGGTAGTCAAAAGCCTTTCCGTCATTGAGCACCACTACCACATTCAAGCCTCCCATCTGTTATAAATGTGCACCATGGTTGTAAGCAACTGCCTGTTACTGCTGTAGAGGTGCCTGCCTGAAATAAAACCTGTTTGGTCTTGATGGACCAAATAGGGTATCACCCATTGGAGGTGGTTAGCAATTAACTTTGCAAACATTTTGGTGTCTTGATTTAATAATGGGATTTAGTGCTGAATTCTGATCCTGACTGAAGAGTAACAGTTCAAAAAAGACTGGAGCCTACCTTCTTTGATTCTACAGCTGCATGTAACTTGGCATGGTGTCTGCCTCTTTTGATTCTACAGCAGCATGTAAATTGGCATGGTGACTGCTGAGAACAGAATTGGTAGCATGTAAATACAACTGTGCTTTAACCTGAATGCACAGAATCAATACAGCTTTCATCCAAGGCATATAGTACTGCCTGTTGCTAATGGGTATTATTTGCTTAAACTACACCACAGGTATTCTATTGGTGTTCAATTTCCTCTGCAAATACAAAGGGTCACACAATTTTCATAACTTCACAAGGGAAACAGGAAGCTGCAGGCAGCCCCATTCTTGAGTGGTATAACCAGACTTACAGTATATAACATATGTGGGTCACAAAATGCAAAGATAACATGGTATATCTTGACATGTGACATACTGTGTAGATGTCAACTACATTACAAACACATTAGCTTAAAAAAAAATTAATTAGTTGCCAGAGTACCACTTTACCAATGGCAGAGCAGTTAACATTTTTTTGACAGCATCTGAGCAGAATTATGAAGAATTCAATCTGGGTTTTACATCCAGTGCAGGGAGTTGAAATAAACAGTTTAAACTTTCAGAAACATCTCATTTGAAAGTGTTGGATTTGAAATGTGTGACAAAAGCTATACAGGAAGTAATGTGGTTCAATGGTTAGATCACCAGTTTGAAAATCTGCAGGTTCAAACCTTGCTAGAGAAAAACACTTACTGTGTGGCTTCTGACAAGTCCCTTAACCTCCCAGTGCTCCCATCCTACCAGGTAAAGAAACTGATAGCAGCAATACCCAGCTGGAAACAGGAAGGTGCGTCTCATCTGGGCCATCCTGAAGAAAATTATTTAAAAAAAGAATTGCTTAGTCAATGACCTGCCTCAGAATATGGCATTTCTCATTACTTGTGAGAGGACAGGACTTTCATAACTCACTTGTGGCTTTATTACTCTTCAGTTATTGTCCTTTCCCTTACTCCTGAAAATAAATGGCATAAATGGACTCAGGCATTGTGAATCCCCTATTTTTCATAGATACTTTTTTATTTAACATTGCATAATATACCGATGATACATAAATGTGTACATTTTGAACAGTTTATCTAGTTCAATTATATGTATAGAAACATATTTAATAGAACAAGAGCATTTTGATTAAATCAGTTATAAAGTAGAAATGCTCTAAGTCAGAGTTTCTCAATTGGTGAGGCCAGCCTCCCTGGGGAGGCCCCAGCCTTTTCCGGGGGAGGCTCACGCAAGTCTGAAAAAATGCTGTATTTGAATCTTGAGTTTTAGATATTTTATGTGAAGGGATCCAGCAAACCGGAAAAAGATAATAGAAGGTAAATTAATGTACTGTATTTATTTACAAATTGGTGACTAGAAAAGGCGCACTGAGCCAATGCTCATCTCAGGTGTACCCAGGAAAATGTAGGGAGTGAATACAATTTAAAAGGTAACTGCAAAACAGTCAAGCAGTACAAAATAAGCAATACTGCAAACAAATAGGAACAATGAACAAATAATGAGTGGGAACAACTGATGAATTAGACTGGTAGCAGAACAGCCAAAATACAAGGGTTAAGCAGAGAAGTACTAGGAGCAAGAGCAGGAGGGAACAAGAGGATCCCTGAGAAGTTGCTTAAGAGCAGAGCCAGAGGGGGTGAGGCAGAGGTGGGTAGGAAGGTTATTCCTGATAGAGGAGAAACCAAGAAAGCAGTCTGACCCATGAAGGTATTGCAGCAAGCAATATAGCTTGAAAGTCAAAATAGCAGAGCAAGCAGGTTGTTCTGGGAAAGGGGTTACACATGGTGGTGGTGGTGGTGGTGGGAAGGGTTACAATAAGCTGAATATAATGAGAGATAACTATTCAATGGAGTTTCACTTTATTCCTGGTGTACTGTGCAAAGTAAGCTATCTTTCTATGAGGAGGCCCATGATTATTTTCATACCTGGGGGAAGCTCAAGATCTTTTCCATGGTTTTGGGGAGGCTCACCATGACAAAGTCTAAGAACTAACGCTCTAAGTAAACCAAATAACAGTATATCACCCTCATCCCTCTCCATCCTGTATCAATGTAAATAACATACGTTAGACAGTGGTGGCAAAAATTCACATATTTCTCTCCAGGTTGGTTCCTGGTTCTCTTGTGATTGTTCAGTCTCTTCCCATAGAGCTTCATGCTATGCAGCTTCCTTAAAAATGCACCACCATTTCTTTTTATCAAATGTATCTAACTGGGGTGCTTTCCACTTTTCTAAGATTAACCTTTTGTTTACCATTGTATGGATACAAAACGTCTATTCCCTCTGTCGCCTTACTTCCTATTAACAGTATTATTAAATACAATTAGTTCAAATTGTAATTAGACGAACTTGTTCAGTATTTCCCCCAGCATTGTATTTGTGTCCTTCCACCGTTCTTGTGTATAACTGAAATCTCATATACAGTGGTACAGGTCTCCTATTTTCCCACAGTTATGCCAACAATTTTTTAGGCCCATTTTTGCTGTATTCCCTAGAATTTGTGGATTATAATATGCACAATCAATAATCTTTTCTGAATGGTTTTATTGTTTTCAAATACGTAATCTTTATTTATTTGGATTCTTAAATGTTTCCATTGTTGGTCTGTAAATACTGTCCCCCCTTCTTGATTCCATTTAAAGTTGACTTTAATTAAAGGATGTAGTATTACTGCTTAATAGATTATACATTTTTGGAATATTTTGTTATTTACACTTTGAACAAATTTCTTTTGTTCCTATTGTATATGTAATAGATCACCTCTTTTGCTTAAACAGATATATTTTTTAAATATATCCTTTAGTGTTAAGTACACAAACACAGTCTGATTGTGTAAGATGGGTACTAGCTAATTAAACTGTCTTAATGTTATAAATTCCTATCTGTCTATTAATTGGAACCATTTATGTACATGTTGTTGCATTTCTAACAGAAATGTATTTATTAGTCTATTCTTTTTAAGATTAACATTCCCCCAAACATTTATTTATAACAATGGGAATAATTTGCTACTATGTATATGTCTTCCTGCTTGTACAATATTATTTTTTGTAGATGCAAGAATAGGTGGAAATTTGAGATTTGTGGTTATATCATTCAGCCAGTTATGAGGATCTGCTAGGTAAAGATCATCCCAAAAGATAATTTCCCACATATCATCACATTGGGCTGGTAGTATAGCCTAGAGGTTAGAGTAATGAGCTGTGAATGAACTTGGTACTTCCAGCAGAGAGACCTGGGTTTGATTCTCACAACCTCCACTTGTATACTGTGTGACTCTGAGGAAGTCACCTAAGCACCCAATGCTCCAAGGTCATCCCTGAAAACAGGCACTAGTGCCTAGTAGGCCTTACCTGGTTACCAAAGACTAAAATAAAACAAATATCATTATTCACTGGGGACAAAAATGCCCAGTCCCATAATAATTTAATCTGAAATGAGACAGAGGCCCAGATATTCAGAACTTTTCCCCAGGGCTAAATTAACACTGCCCAGTGGGCAAACTTAGCCCAGAGCAAAAAGCAAGCTATATTCAAAAGGAATAGCATGGGGCAAACAGCTTATGAATATAGCATGGGAATGAGGCTGGGCAAACTGGGTAACTGGGCTGGGAGTGCAGGGCAAACATAGAGCTGTAATAAGACAGCTCTGAATATGGCAATCAGGAAGTGCAGACCACAACAGCAACACAGTGCACAGTGACGTGAAGGTAGGTAGAGGTGACCTATGTGGCCAATGTGTGTGTCAGCAAATGCATGGACCCAGTACAGCTGCAGTGAGCAGCGGATGTGAAAGTACAGTGTGCAAAACTGTATAATATTTCCCTAACCGTTTGCAGGGCACCAACGTGTTTGCACGAGGTTAGTGTGGAGCTAAGCTGTTTGCTCGGTGCAAACATGTTTACCCGGCACTAAACTTTTCCATATTCAAAAGTGACATGCAAAAGATCCTACTTAAGTAGTCTCTTGGCAAACATCTACATTAGCATCTCATTATGCCCTGATTTGCATGCCGTTTGCCAAGCATTACTGCAGGGTCCCACAGCGCCACCTGTAGGTCAGTCTGGCAGTACAGGGGCTGGCTGGGTCCACCCGCAGTGCCACCTGTAGGTCAGCCTGGCAGTGCATGATGATAGCTGCAGGTTACATGTATATAGTACAGCATAGCATATTTCACCCCAGGGGACAACACAGCATAGGCACAGGTGTTGGTGGTGCTGCATGCAACTGTCACACTGTAGGTCATGCTAGAGTGCACAACAGACACTACAGTAGCAAGGGGAGCAGTAGTGTGAGGGACACATCAATGCCTATGGTATGTAGGGGAGTAATGACCACTGCACTGTACACAGTGACAGGCACAACATGCAGGTGATTACAGACAGTGGACAGTACTATTACGCTGTTGTGTGATCCACAGATGCTGCACCTCTGGCATGGGATTCTCACAGTGACATATACATGGCTGGCTGTGTGTACTGTGGCATTTGTACAGTTGTGTGGTATGTGGCTGGGGGGGGCACATATGATCTGACAGGCACACTGGTGTTGGGGTATTCCCAATACTGGCCCATGTGCACTGCATGCTGTGTTCCAGCCTTCTGGCCACATCTGGTCTGTGGTGAGGCCTGGCTATCCGTACACCTTCCCCTCAACAGCCACCATGCCCACAGTGCTGCATGTGTGTGCTGGCATCTGTTGGTCACCACAGACATATGGTCTGCAGGTGTGTGCTGTATGGCCACACTACTGTGGTGTCCCCTGGTGGCCATGTCACCCCTTACTGCCTGGCATGGCTGGGACTGGTGTCAGCTGTTGGCATCTGTGTGGTGCCATCAGTGAGCAGCATGTGTCCTCCATGTCTGGCTTTTGCTATGTGTCATATTTATATGTTAGGGTCACACAAAGCCACACAAAAACTACTCAAACACTGTGCAAAGCAACAATGTCACACAAAGCAGGATTGCCCAGGGTTAAGACCAGCTTCTCCTGGGCGGTAATTTGTACCATGCAAAGGGTCGCACTAAGTCACGCAAAACAGCTTTGCATGCTACTAGTTGCTGAATATAGCATTGCAGCTGTATTCATGTTCAGTTTGCCCCTTGCATATATTATGGTTTTGCCCAGTGTTAATGCAGTTTGCGCACACTATTCGTCCTTTTGAATATTGCAGACCTGCACTAATCCTGCGCTAAACCTGCACAAACAGTTTGCACCCAGCACAAAGCTTTGACTGTTTGGGCCTGAGTATCTTATTGGATCGGGACAACTGCAACCCCCTCCTTTTCTAGGAAATGTTATTTGATTCCAGGGAATTCTAGGTTTTCCACCTCCCCAAAGAAATTTAACAAAGGTACATTTAACATCGCAAACCACGCTACTGCAGGAAGTCCAATTAGATTATGGATAACAAAAATTAAATGTGGTAATGCCATCATTTTGATAGTCTCTCTGCAGCTCCATAATGACAGAGAGAGCAGCTTCCAATTCTCCAGTAGCATCCTCATCCTGGTTTTTGCTTGATCATAATTGATTTTAATAATTTGAGACTGGTTATTTGCTAATGTTATTCCCAGGTATCAACATTTGTTTCTCACAGTAAATTATTTCCTAATTTCTGGGCTAATATTGTAGTTCTTCCCATATACCTCAATTATGATAGATTTTTGTTTATTAAGCATATAGCCGGCCAATAAACCATACTTTTCAATTTCCTGTAAAACTATTGGAATAGTAATGTTGATGTCCTGCAAAAGTAGTAGGATATCATCAGCAAAAACATTTAATTTGACATGGCGTTTATTAAATATTATACCATTAATAGTGTGATTACCCCTTATTTGCTTAAACATGTCTATGAGAGGATGAAGAACACTGGAAACAGGTGGCAGCCCTGTCTAACTCAATTCAACATCTGGAAAAAAGGGCCTAGATAAGAATTAATTGAAAAATGCACTTCAATATTGTTGTATAGGGCAGTAATAAGTCTAATTTTTTTTTCTGGAATGTCCCAATGTTGTAATGCAATAAGCATAAAGGTTCTATCTAATAAATCAAATGCCTTCAATGAATTGATGGCTATTGTATGATATTGTATTTTAGCCTTTTGTATATAGTGAAAAAGTGATTAAACCCTTCTATTAGCTTGTGATAAAGTTATGCCTTTAATAAACTCAAATTGATCACTTTTAATACTGTTAGGAATTTCCATTTTAAGTCTAGCTACAATTAGTCGTACAAGAATTTTATAATCCAGGTTCAAAAGGGCTATTGGTCTACAGCTTTCAGTCTCTGTAGGGATTTTATCTTGTTTCAAAATGAAAATAATTTTTGCTTCTTGCATTGAATGGGGTAGTTGAGTTTCTTGAGAAGAGATTTCCAAGAAAAACATATGCATCCATGGTAGAAGTTCATCTATAAATGTGTGGTAAAACTCGCTGGAAAGCCTGTCCATGCCAGGACTTTTATTTTGGGGTATGAGTTTGATTGTAATAACAATTTCTTCCTTAGAAAAGTCATCACTTTCATAAGATAGCTGTGGAAACCAAATATTAGTTAAATATTTTGTTTAATTGTCTCTGATAATTTTTTTTATATGTGGTTGCAATAACTTCTCTCACTTCAGTATCGGTATAGTATGAATTTCCTTCTTCAACTTACAGGTAACTAATTAGAGTTTGTTTGTTTTTTTTTTTTTTTAGAAGATGAGCAAGCATTTTCACTGATATGTCTCCTTGGATATATTTCACTTTATTTTATTTTTTTACATTATGGGCTATTTCTTTATCCATTTTCTTTAATATTTTCAATTTTAAATCATACCATTCACGTGCATATTTATCATAGTCCAGAATCACTAAGCTATCTATTTCTTTTTTCTATTTATTTGTTTGTTTTCTTTTGCATCCTGTTTCCTTTTATAGGCTGCATATGAAATTATTACCCCCGTATTACTGCCTTAAAGGCATGCCATAGCGAAGATATTGATTGTGAGCCGTTATAGCTAATTTGCCAGTATTCATTTATAATAAATCTTATTTTTTCCATAAATTCTGTCTCTTTGAGCAAGTCATTTTTTAAATGCCATTGTCTTGTGAATGATCTCTGAGGGTCTTGTACAGTTATATCAATTTCTATTAAAACATGGTCTGAATGATGAATGGGGTTAATTTTAGAGTTTTGTACAATTGATAAGAGAGTTTTAGATATAAAGATATAATCAATACTGGAACATTCTTTTTTTTTTATCATGATGTGTGAATTCACGTTCATGAGGATGGTATAATTTCTAGACATCTTCCAGATCATGAATGTGTAAAAAATGTGTTATTAAAGAAGCCTCGTATGTATTTGAAGGTGTTATTTGCAATGATTTCTCAATAGCCGGATTAACTAAAATAATAAAGTACCCCCATTAAGACTACATTTTGAGCTTGGATTGTAGTTACAACTTTAGTAATTTCTGCTAAAAAGCTATTATACTGAACAAATGGGATATATATATATATATATATATAACACTGTTAAGACTGTTTTTTTTTTATTTTAATCTTGAGGAGGGCTATTCTACCATTGTTGTCCTGGTATTTATCCTAAATAATTATTGGGATTTTTTTCCTTAAAAGAATGGCAACCCCTGCACTTTTTTGAGTCCCTTCTGAAAAGAACAAATGAGCAATTCACTTGTGCTTTAATTTCTTTATTTCTTATTTATCCAAGTGCCTTTCCTGAAGTGCCACACAATGGGAGTTAGATTTCTTTAAAGATGCCATTAACCTCATTCTTTTTATAGGAAAGTGAATACAGTTTATGTTTAGAGAAGCACATTTGAATGTTTCTCTATCCATTACTCATACGCCTAACCCAACAGTATAGCCACGATTTAAACCAACAAAAGATGTTTTTACTCCCACCCTTTCCTAACAATTTTGAAAAATGATTTTATAGAATCTCCTAACATCATGAAATCCAAATGGATTTCTTTTATAGTGCTTTGAAAAAGCTGTTAGATGTTTGACCCCCCCCAGTGTATTACGTTCTTGAAGCAATACCTGCAGAGAAAAACAATTAAACTAATTTGTAAGCTTTAACCATATTACTTAAGTAGTTTTAGGAATTTAGGCTCAAAATGTCCCTGCTTTCATTTTAATCATAAAGGTTTGGGATTTTCTTCCTCAAATCAGTTTTGGACTCTTCTATTGTACTGCAAATCAGATGGACACCATCTAAAATTACCTTCATCCTGGTCGGAGAAAGCAATGTTGCTTATGGCCCTTAGTCCATAGTTTGTTTTTGATAAAATCATATTTTTTCTTCCTTGAATAATCTCTGCCAGATAGTCATTGAAGATAGCAATTTGGGCACCTGAAACAGAGATACATTTCTTCTTGTAAACCTGGGTTATTAAGGTTTCTTTATCATCAGATCTAAAGAATTTTACTATTATTGGTCTAGGAGGTAATTGTTTTGCATCTCTTGTATTAGCCCTGTTAAGTTCTATGTGCTCTGTCACCATCCATCTTAATGGCAGTTATGTCCCAATCCATGTAGGATGCAAATATATGTTTAAGAGAGTCCATCTTAATGGCAGTTATGTCCACAACCATACAGGATGCAAATATATGTTTAAGATAGTCTTTAAAGAGTTTCTCTGAATCCCAGCTTTCTGATGCTCCCAATACCCTTATGTTTTTCCTTCTAGAGCATGCCTCGTAGTCAATTAATTTATTTTTCAAGTCCTGGCTTATAGCCTCTAGATCTTTAATTCACCTTTCAGTGGGTGTAGCATCATTTTCTAATTATGAGACTATTTCTTGCAATTCAGAAATATTGGTTTTCATTTGCTTATTTTCTGCAGCTAGCATGTTTACTGAGGACTGGATGTTGTCTATTTTCTGTTCAACTCCTTCAATTTTTTGCAGGCCCTCATTTACTTTTGTTAGCTGTTCTAGGATTTTCTTGGCCCAGCCCAGAGGATCTAGATCATCTCCACTGATATCCGGTTGTGTGTTGGAAAAGTCTGAAGCTGAGTCAGTGTCAGGGTCTGACCACGTTCAAGTGACAATCATAGAGGGATTCAATAAATATGTCTCCTCTTTTACCATGTTTATTTTACTTGAGGGCTCCTCGGATATGCCAGTATTAACTGTCACCCTTCCCTGTGCTTGCTCACCAGTGGATGAAATGCCCGTAAATGGATTTAAATTTACAGTCCCTGGTAATACATTTTGTGGTACCTTTGAAGGGGCCCATTTACCCTCCCATGTTTCAGGCAGACCAATTTCATCAGTTCTAAGTACAGGGACTACACTAGCTTCTGACAAAATTGAAGGGTCTACCTGTTCAGAGTGAAAATTGCTTTCTGTAGATCCTTCTCATTCTTTTCCCTCAAGCTGTATATGGAGGTTTCTTTCCCAGATACCATCTGCAGCTGCACCTGAAGTAGTCAGGTCATGTGCCACTGGATCTACTTGAAACTCCTGTTGGCTCCCTTCTTGCTTTTCTGTTTTCTTCATGTGAAGTTGTGCAGCTACTTCTCCATCATAGGGCGACATCTGTTGACATGTTTCTGCTGAACCTGCTGCTCCAGCAACCGTAGTCGGGAGTCCATGCTGTAGCAGGTGAGCTGGACCTCTTTTTCTGAAAATGGGTGCTGGATGTAATACCCTTTGTTCTGAAGTGGCTGTCACAGCATTACTTTCTAAAGGTAAGGAAGCCTGGCTGGGCAACATGGAAATTTGTGCCAGTATATTTTTCACAGGCTTTTCTTGTGTTTGTGACATTTTCTCATCTTTTGTTTTCTCTTTCTATAAAGCGATTTTGTGACTTACCAGTTGTTTAGTGGGTTTATCTGCCGGATGGCTCAATGAAGTTCTTTTTCTAGAAGACATTGCCAGCCCATATTTTTTTTTGATGTTTTTGGGGCTTTTAAGTCCAGGTTTTTCGATACTTCAGCTGCGGGAGTTAAAACGTTCATTCATTCAACTCGATGAGCAGGACACCATGGTACACCCTCGCATACCTGGGGTGTGTGCAAGCTCAATTACGCTCAACAGCTCAGCACGTCATCAACTCCACCTCACAACCCTTCATGTCCTGAGTTTAAATGACTGAGATTATTAGACAAGCAGCCACAATGGACAATTTTCATTGTGTATCCCCTATTTTTAGAACAGGTGTAGGTTTTCTTTGCCAAGATATAACTACTATCTCATGAGCCACTAGTAAGACAGTAGTAGTACCTTCATGCTGGGTACATCATAGCTACTATATTTTCAAATTGGGTATGTCACCATTACAACCTGCAGCAGTGCTAGTGCAGCTAGCTCATGAATACAGTCACTTTGCACTGAACATGCTTTTTATCTAATTTGAAAATGAAACCTGTCAGTGTGAAGTTGGACTGCTCTTGAGATGCTGGAATAGTAAAATTAACCCCGGTACCCCACCCCCCCATACACGCATACTGTTTTTACTTTACAGAAGCAGTATTAAAGGGAGCGAGCATGCCTTCGTCAGCCTCTGATAGCAGAGTGGCTTTACTTTTTAATGCTTCTTGCTGAGTCAGTGCATTTGTCAAACAGAAGCCCCTGGCTGTACATTTCTGCCATCTCTGCTGTGGGCAGTAGTTTTAAATAATTGAAATAATAAATATAAAGTGCAGGAGGCCTGTAGAGGCTCAGGTCATGGCTTTGATTTCAAAGTTGTTTCTGGGCTCCAGTTCCAGATGCTTTGTGCATTGCAGGCGGCTCTTCCTCAATTGGAGAATGGCTTTCTGAAATGCAGCCAATACTGGTCACACATTTACTTCTAAACATTTAACTTTACTTAATTTGCTTACTGTTGCAGAGCAGGGCAGGGAATGCTGCAGGTTAGCCAGTACAGTACAGAGTTCTGGGGATTCCACAACAGCCACTACAGCATAGTTTGTGGAAGTTGGCCACACAGTTCTTGTCAGTGACTCGCAAAGGGAAACACACACCAGTTGTGCAAATCAGATATGATGTGGGTAACAGTGAGATAGTAGTTTGCCACTCATGGGATATCAAGAGTTCAGTGACAGTTCATGGAGATATTTCTACTGTTTCACATTCACCCATGTCATGCACCGTATATACTCTACTACTGGGCAGTGCATAACAATGACAACTTGATCAATTATTGGGGTGTGTTTGAGCCCATATAGTTAGGGTTGAGCAGGGCTTTCTATGTTAAACACCTCATTTTGCAGTCTAATAACATCACAGCTGGTCAATGGAGTTGCACAACATTTTGCATGCATCATCTCATGGGGTAGTTCTCTTAATGTGCCAAGTTTTGTTTCAGTTAGAGGTGTGGATCCTGAGCAGCACATAGTGAAAAAAATACACAATTTCTGTTTTTTCTTGTTTTTTCCTCATCATGTAGCACCAAGACAGTTTGGAATTTTGGTCTAAAAATTTCAGGGTAGAAAGGACATGCCTCATAAGGATTTCATTTGGTAGTTTGGTGAAAAAATATTAATGTGTTCCAAAGTAATGAAATTTAAAACTTTCGGGTTCCAAACATGCTAACTCAGGGTACAAAAACAGCAGTATTTACATTTTTGCATTGGGAATCCTTATTGTGAGTTTTTTTTTTTGTATGCCACAATTTTTATTTTAATTTTTTTCTAAAAACAATTTTGAAAAGCTGCAAACATAGCATTATACAGGGAGGCCTCCATATGTATGTTTGTCATCGGGACCCTGTTAGCTGGATTCTGCAGTTGACTGTTTGAAAAAGGACCCCACAATTGTTTTTCTTTGTTTCTTAAATCCTATTTCATGACTCGCTTGTGGGGGTTTTGTATTCTATGATGTGAAAACTGTCCTCTTAGCAGTGTTTTGTTGCTATTTTGTGACATTACCTTGTGGCTTGATGGTTTGGAATTTTGGTCTGAAATGTTCAGGGTAGAAATGGCTTAGCTCACAGATGCTTCCTTTTCTGGTTTGGTGAAAAAATATGAATCTGTTCTAAAGTTATAGTTTATTTTAATTGAATTAACTTTATTAAGGCTTTTGAACTACAAGAAACAAAACAACTATTCAATAAACAGTGATGAGAAAAAAGTAAAGTTATGCAGTTTTAAAATTGTGGTTTGGGCTTTTAAATCCTTTTTCAGGACTCACACAGTTTCTGGTATTCTTTGAGCATGCTCTGAACCAGAAATGTGAAAACCAAATAACTTTAGAATGGATTAATATTTTTAAACCAAAGCAGCAAAGGAAATATCTGTGGGCTGATCCCTTTCTACGTGGACCATTTCAGACCGATATTTCAAACCATTTGGCTGCAAGGGGAAGGCCAAAAATAGTAACAAAACACTGACACTTGCCATGCCAGTATTTCATTATTTATTTATTTATTTAGAAACATAGAAGTTGACTGCAGATAAGGACCGCAAGGCCCATCCAGTCTGCCCATTTATTTTTCTACCTTATAAATGTGCCAACAGCCTTTGCTGTGTCAGTGGCCTATCTATTCATACTCATCTGTATTGCTCACTTATGCCTATCCCATGCCTGTTTGAAGCCCTGCACTGTATTCATAGCCACCACTTCCTGAGGTAGACCGTTCCATGCATCCACCACCCTTTCTGTGAAAAAGAACTTCCTCACATTCCCCCTTAATTGGCCTCCCTCTAATCTCATGCTGTGTCCTCTTGTCCTACTATTTTTCTTATATTTAAACATGTTAGACTCTTTTGCCTTGTTATTGCCCTTAAGGTGTTTGAATGTTTCAATCATATCACCTCTCTCCCTCCTTTGCTCAAGGGTATACATATTGAGCTCCATTAATCTGTCTTCAGATGTCTTCTGATGCAGTCCCTGCACCATTTTGGTTGCCCTTCTCTGGACTGCCTCAATTTGGTTAATGTCCTTGTGGAGGTGTGGCCTCCAGTACTGCACGCTGTACTCCAGATGGGGCCTAACCAGTGTCTTATAAAGAGGGATTATTACCTTCCTCTTATGACTTGTGATATCCCTACTACACCTTAATATCCCCCCAGCCTTACCTAGTACTTTAGAAGTCTGCTTGGATAATTTCAGGTCATCAGTGATGATGATGCCCAAGTCTCTTTCTTCCTTTGTGACTGCCAGCAACTTCCCTCCCAGCCTATAGGTGGCTTCAAGGTTTCTCTTCCCTATGTGCATGATCTTGCTCTTCTTTGCATTAAATCCCAGTTGCCACTCTTCTGACCATTTTGCTAGTTTATCCAGAACTCTTCTCATTCTGTCCACCCCATCTGGATCATCTACTTTGTTGCAGATCTTGGTGTCATCTGCAAACAGACAAGCCGTACCCTCTAGTCCATCTGCAATGTCACTAATGAAGATATTGAAGAGGACTGGCCCCAGGACTGATCCCTGAGGTACCCCACTTGTGACTTGCATCTCTTCTGACTGCATACCATTTTACCACCGCTCTCTGTTTTCTGCCCATCAGCCAGTTTGCCACCCAGTTGACCAACTTCTGACCCACCCTGAGCCTACCCAGCTTATTTATCGATCATCTATGTGGAACAGTGTCGAAAGCTTTGCTAAAGTCAAGGTAGGTGACATCAACTGCTCCCCCTTGGTCCACCACTCTGGTTACCCAGTCAAAGAAATCTATGAGATTAGTTTGACAGGACCTTCCTTTTGTAAACCCAAGCTGTCTTGGATACTGTGCCCCTATGGATTCCAGGTGTTGCACTATCCTTTCCTTAAGGAGTGCCTCCATAATCTTGCCCACTACTGAGGTAAGACAGACCGGTCTGTAGTTCCCTGCCTCCTCCCTGCTACCACTCTTGTGGAGTGGGATCACATGAGCCCTTCTCCAGTCTTCTGGGACCTGTCCTGTGCTCAGAGACTCACTAAATAGTTCTGCTAATGGCTCTGCTAGTTCCACCCTTAGCTCCTTAAGTACCCTGGGATGTATGCCATCAGGTCCCATTGCCTTGTCCACCCTGAGCTTAGTGAGCTCTTGTAGGACCCTTTCTTTTGTGAAGGGTGTGTGCTCACCTCCCTCCCCCCTGTGTCCATGGTGCTGAGATGTGGGCCCTGCCCTACCTTCCCTTCAGTAAATACTGAGCAAAAGTATCTATTTAGGATAGATGCTTTTACAGGGTCCTCCTCCTTTCACACCCCCTTTTCTCCTTTGAGCTTAGTGATACCCCCTCTGGACTTTCTCCTTTCACTAATGTATCTATAGAAAGTCTTGTCACCTTCTTTTACTGTTCGTGCTAGTGTTTACTCAGTTTGGGACTTTGCCTGCCTTACTGCCTTCCCTGCTTCCCTTAGGGCAGTTTGGTATGCCTCCCTATCTTCATCCCGCTTTGTTCACTTATATTTCCTGAAGGCCAGACTTTTGGCTCTGATGTTTTCTGCTACTGTATTTGAGAACCAAAGTGGTTTTCTTCTTCTTTTGTACTTCCTTTTCTGTCTAAAACAATGGGATGTTGCTTCAAGTATTGCATCCTTAATGCTTGCCCACTTTGCCTGTACCCCTTCCCCTGTGTTTCTTTTTGCCAGGGCTAGCTTTACTCTGTTGGCCATCTTATCAAAGTCAGCTCCTCTGAAGTCCCATATTTTTGCCTTGGAATGGGATGATTTAGATATAGTGGCTAAATTGAACCATACCATGTGATGGTCACTGGTCCCCAGGTGACCTTCTACCTGGAGATCTGTGATCCCTTCCCTGTTAGTCAGTACTAGAGCTAGGATATTTATTTATTTCATATTCAGATTAATACATCTGAGCCAAAATAGTCTCATTTACAAAGGTTCCAAGTCAGAGTAAACAGAACAAGATGTAAAATACAGGTAGCTTCGTATATGGCATCACATACAGGTCAGGTTACACAGAGATTGAAGTTATGTAGGTTACAATTTTATACAAGGGTGTTATACAAAAAAGGTAGACAAAAGGTACACCAGTGTAACAATCAGTGCTAAGGAGAAGATGACAACTGCACACTAAGGTGTGGCACAGTGTTAAGTGGTTACATGAAACAACTAGAGGCAAAAAAGTTTCTAGGTAGTAATGGAGCAGGTTTAGTTGCCAAAGCAGGCTTTGTTTAATGGTTCAACAAGGAGCTAGTTAGAGTTATATGGGGTGGGTGGAGGGATAAGGAATATGGAGGTATTGAGTGGAAGCACATGGAGTCCTATGGGGGTGAGATAAGAGAAATAGGGGTAGTCAGTTAATGGCAAGAGGGAGGAAAGAAAAAAAGGTATGGGAGGGCCCAAAATGAGAAAAGCCAAGGGAGGCAGGAGGAGTGCTGGTGATACAGTCAAGGAGGGCTGTAACAGTGATGCAGAGGATAAAATGGGAGTGGGCAGGATGTGGGAGGGGGAATGGGAGTGAGGCAAGGGGAGAATGGGATAGAATGGAGGGGGAAGAGGTGGAGGAAGGGGAGCTGCTAGTTTTTAGGCTGTGGTCTGTGGGTGCCGTGAAGAGGGCTGGGAATACTCAGGTCATACTGTATGTTAAGGATAGCGTTTATGAATTTATGAAGAGGCTGAAAAGGAGTGGTCCTAAGATGGACCCTCATGGAACTCCAATATTGGTCATATTGCATGTTAAGTAAGAATGTAGCCCTTGTTTAAAGTACCTGAGTTTGGTGCATTCAATGAGGGTGATAGATAGCTCATTGAACCACCTGGGACCTCGGTAGGACATAGATTTCTGAGCTAACTTGGAGCACTTAAATGGCACCTGGAGGCCCCCTCTTTGGCCATACTCCTAGTGTTTTTGTAGGTTGTGCAGTTTTGAAGAGGATGCAGATAGACTCAGGCATAAGCCCTAATAGTGATTTTTTTACCAGCAAGCAGATCTTGTGCTGCACCCTAAGGTGAAGTGGGAGCCTACCTGTTTTTTATTGTAAAGAGAGCATGTATGGGTCAGGTGATCAGCCCCTAGGGTCAATCGGCAAGCCATATTAAAGAGAGTTTTTACTCTTTTTAGGGCGGTATCTGATCTTGCCCCATAGATCGGCAGGCTGTAGTCGATGGTGGCTAGGACCGAGCTGCTTGTAGCAAGCTTCAGGGTGGCAGGAGGCATAGAGCATCTGTGCCAGTAGAGGACACCCAGTTTTATGTTGGCAGTTTTAACAACATGATTGATATGGGGGCTCTACCATGCCAGTGTGACAGAAAAGACCACAACCAGCATTACAGCAATGGGCTCCCTGTTGACTACAAGTTGCAGTCAGCATGGAGCCACACAGTTTGGCTCTATTTTTTACATCAGGGGGTTTTACCCCAAACTCCCCATGTTTTTCCCCCCTGCACCCCCAAACTAAACAATTCTAACTCCAGGTCAGAGTTAGTTCAGGGAGGGGTGCAGGTCAGGGGAAGTGGTTGCCCCCTTCCAGCAGCACTTCTACAGCAGCATGGTGCTATTGTCAAGATTGATGCATGTTGCTGTAGAAATGTTACTGTTAGGGTGGCATACCCAATATGGGTATTGAAGCTGAGTGTTTTGTCCAGGTGTACTCCTAGATACTTGAAGATAGAGACTTGTTCCAAGGTCTCGCCACTGTAGTTCCATATCATCAGTGGGCCAAATCTCTTCTTGCTCTGGGCTACAGTAAAAAGAATGCATTTGGACTTCTTGAGGTTAAGTAGAAGTTTGTTTTGGGAAAACCATGATTCCAGTTTAAGGAAGCTATCTTGCAGCTGTGTGGTGATAGCAGATGGTTCTTTACCAGAGATAGAGATGACAGCGTCATCGGCATGGAGCACAGCATGTGTCAGGCAGATGGAGAGGAGTGAATTTATGAAGAGGCTGAAAAGGAGTGGTCCTAAGATGGACCCTCGTGGAACTCCAATATTCACCTCCCTAGGTTCCGAGTGGGAGCCACTGATATTAACACATTCTGCTCTATGGGGGAGATAGCTGTTAAACCAGGGAACAGTGTTTGTGGACAGGCCAACAGCCAGCAAGCAGTTTAGGAGATACTGGGGGTTGACAGTGTCAAATGCCTTAGTGAGGTCTACGAAGATAGACCCCACTGCCATCCCTTTATCCATTGACTCAGAAAGAAGGGAGGTGTACTCAACCAGGGTGGTGAGGGTAGAGTGCTTTTTTCAGAAACCGTGGTGCTGGGCACAGAGCAGGCAGTACTTCTCCAAGTACTCTGTGAGTTTGTTGTAGACTATCCATTCCAGGGCATTTGAAAGGGAGAGGCAGAATGGAGATGGGCCTATAGTTGGAGGTATTAACCCTGTCACCAGTTTTAAAAACTGGGGTGACAGTTGCTGCCTTCTG
This sequence comes from Neoceratodus forsteri, assembly GCA_016271365.2. Lineage (NCBI taxonomy): Eukaryota > Metazoa > Chordata > Ceratodontiformes > Ceratodontidae > Neoceratodus > Neoceratodus forsteri. Next base: position 52,763,778 of record CM028137.1, read on the forward strand.
TCTCTCTGGAAACACACCTGATCTAAGTGAGGAATTGAACATTTTTGTCAAGGGATCAGTTAGTTCATTAAAGGTGAGAGCTACTAACTTCATGTCTGCTTGGTCACTCACCATCATAGTCTTCCCAAGGACCTGCTTGATATATACAATAGTCTCAGACTTGGTAACTTGCTTGAAATAGAATGGTGGTATTCCATTATTATTAGGTGGAGGAGTATGCAGGCAAGGAGGTTGACCTGGTTGAGGGGGCGTAAGGTATGCACTTGATAGTACTCTGGATAGGTCAGTGCACACTGGATTAAAAGTCTCAGTAATGTCACAGGGTTCCTGGAGTGTCCCAGATGCAGTTATTATCAGGTCAGGAGGGGCCCTTGAAGCTCTACCAGTGAATGATTTCATAGAGTTCCAGAACTCCCTTCCTGATACCCAGCGTTTGTTTAGGAGCACAGTATAGTAGGAGGATTTTGCTGCCCATAAGAGCTTAAGACATTTGTTTCTGGCTGCCCTATAGGTGTAAAGTTCAGCCAGTGTCCAAGTGGCCCTGGTCTTGTGCCACAGATTGTTCCTTAAATGCATGGGCTCAAACAGGGGACCTGAGAGCCATGGGTTAGCAACCCCTCTCACTTTTTTGGTCTGTACTGGTGCAAAAATGTCACAGGCCATGGTAAATATCCCTAGGAAATATTTCAGGGCTTGGTTCCCATCTTTTGTGCCATCCAGTGGAGACTAGTCAGCTTATTTCAGGTACTGTTGGAAAGTGGACAATAATCTGAGCCTTAGAGTGTAATTTCTGGAGACCTGAGGGGTTTATTTGGAAAACTTATTCATCCAGGTACATATTACTGGAGAATGGTCACTGAAGGAGTCCGGTGAGACAAAGGCATCAGTGATATGATCTGGGCTGGATGAGAGGAGTCAGTCTAAAAGGGTGCTGATGCCTGTCCTACAGTTGTGTCTAGTGGCTTGCATAACCATCTGTGTGAGGTAGAGTCCAGATATTTGGTCTCTGGCTGGTGCCTCATCTTGGGATTGCCAACTGGTATAGAAGTCACCAACAATTACACATTCCATTTATACCACAGCTGTTTTTGATTGGTGACAAACTGTTCCAGGACAACTTTGTGCCTGTAGAGAGTAGAAGAACTTTGTTTTTCTGTCTGATGGTGAGCTTTAAATTCATGATTTTGGCTTCTTTAGATTGCAGACTGCTGGGCAAGGCATGACCTTTGATATGGCTCCTGAGGTAGATCATGCAACCACCTCCATGCTTGGACAATCAGTCCTGATGGAATGAGATGCAGCCATCTAGGGAAACAGCTGAATCAGCATTCTTAGTAGACAGACAAGCCTCAGTGATATCAATGATGTCAGGGTTTCATCATCGCCACCCAGGCCTCAAACAAAGAGAACTTGGGTAGAAGGCTACCTATTTTGATTGAGGCAATGTTAAGTTGTCCCATGCTTGGGACCTAGTTTTAGAGGGTATGGGATCAGGGGTATTACTTGGAGGGGAGCTGTTTAAAAGTAAGGCAACTATAGGGATTTTAGGGGCAGTGAGGGGTTCAAAGGTCCGTGGTAGTTGTTTGGAGACTGGAATCGAGAGGAGATCACTTATATTTTTCTGGTGTCTAGTAGCACCCCCCACTCTCTGATCACTGCCCCCTTGTAATTTTATCTATCCCTGGTGTTTAGTGGCACCCCCCACTCTGTGATCATCATCCCTGTAATAATTTTAGTGTCCCTGGGGTCTAGTGACCACCACACCCTTTGGTGTCCATCACCGTAATAATTTTATTTTCCCTGGTGTGTATTGGCACTCCCCTAGCTTCAGTCCCCATCTCCATTGAAATGTTGTTTTTCCCTGTTATCTAGTGACACCCCCCCCAAGATTATCACCCTGCCTGTAATAATGAAAATGGTCCCTCATTGGCTTTTTTTTTAAAGCCTGTAAAAAGAAAACAGTCCCTCACTGACTGGACACCCACCTCAACCTCCCACTGAGCACCCACCACAACCGCTCATGCCCCCACACACCCACAGTCACCTGAACAGGTCCCAGGGTGAAGATCTACTCTCAGATTGAAAACATGTCTTGCCGCTGAAAACGCCAAATGCTTTTTGAGAAAGTAAGGTAAATGTGGTTCAATGTACAATATTCAATAAGGTTTTCAACTTTGTGTCATAACTTTGCCATGTTTGCATATTCTGAGCCCAAACATTCAACATGGACCTTTTGGGACCCCACCTCATCCACAATGTCAGTGGAATTATGCAAATCTGTCCTAAAAGTTGATTTTGTGGCCGGTTGGCGAAATCACCTTTCAGCCATGATGTGAACATTTTCAATATACTTGTTGATGAGGTGGGGTCATAAGAAGGCTATGCTGAAAGTTATTTGGGGTCAACATATGTAAAAAATGGCAAAATTATGCACATCCATTGAGATTTTCCTATGGTTGCTTGTAACTTTGCTCATTTTAAATATTTGCACCTCAAATTTTTAACATAGCAATTTTTTTGCACCATCTCATGAACATGACAGCAGTCATTTTTCAAATCCTGCCCAAACTCTGTTTTCACACCTGTGGCTCTGAATGACATTCTGGTGGTGTGGAATAATGTTTTGTTGGGGATTTAAAAATTTTCAGTAAGGGATTCATGAGTTGGGGTAATAAGAAGGCTAAGCTGACAATTTGGTTGATGTTCTGCTACAAATGCAAGCCCTGTGCTTCTAAAACAACATACATGTTGGTGACTAAGGAAGAATTGGAGTGCAGGGCCCAGAGGGCCATGCACACCCACAGGTAAATGAGGATCTGCATCTACATAGGGATGAGAGAGCAGGGAATGGTGGGACCTGTGCTCCAATAGGCAAATAAGGGTACAATTATACTATCTAAAAAAGTAAGGAAATTCATTGTAAAAAGCTTTGCTAATGCAGTAATTATGGTTAAAATTATAAAAGTAGGGAAATGTGGTGTTAGGGTTTCCAACCTTAACCCTCACCCCATCCCTGCAGTCAACAACTGGCATGTGGTGTGCCTTGATGTTGTCAACTGTAACACTCACCCCATTCTCATATACAGTACCCACCTCAACTTACTCATGGAATGGGGTGAGGGTTACGATTAACAAAATTCAAGGTACACTCCATGCCTGCAGGCTGGGGGTGGAGTGTTAGCATTGGAAACCCTAAAGCTACATTTCCTTGCTTTTGTCACTTTACCGCTAACTAGTACATTAACAAAGTTTTTTGAAATGAATATATTTATCTTTTATAACCTGCTGGTAACTGGGATAATTTGGCACAGTACCCTGGTATAAAACATTTTTCATGCAATTAAAAATGACTATGTCTCATAGATTAGTGTATATTTATTAGTGGGTTTAATTTATAATCATTTTTTACTTTTCAATAGACCTTGCTATTTGCATCAAATGCCCAGAAGATCAGTCGTCCAATTCCAAGAGAGACAGATGCATCCCTCGACGTATTGAATTTCTTTCCTATGATGACCCATGGGGTACAACCTTTGCTGCCATATCCACTGCCTGCTCCTTAATTGCTGTTTCTGTACTATGTATATTCATTAAATACTGGGACACTCCGATAGTCAAAGCCAACAACCGTGCACTCAGCTACCTACTCCTACTCTCCCTAATGTTGTGTTTCCTCTGTTCCTTGATATTCATTGGCCAACCCATGACAGTGACCTGTATGCTTCGGCAAGTTGTTTTCAGTATTGTTTTCTCTTTCTGTATTGCTTGTGTACTGGCAAAGACCATTACAGTGGTGATCGCCTTCAATGCCACCAAGCCAGAGAGCAAGCTACGGAAGTGGGTGGGCTCCAGAATTCCCATTTATATAATTGTTTTCAGTACCCTAATTCAAGTTCTGATAGGCATTGTCTGGCTAGCTAGCTCACCACCATTTGTAGAAAATAATATGAAATCCACAAAGGATCTAATAATAATTGAATGTAATGAAGGCTCAATACTCATGTTCTATTGCATGCTGGGATACCTGGGCCTTTTGGCAAGTATAAGCTTCATAGTGGCTTTCCTAGCAAGAAAATTACCTGATAGCTTTAATGAAGCCAAATATATCACTTTCAGCATGCTGGCATTTTCTAGTGTTTGGGTATCATTCATACCAGAGTACATAAGTGCAAATGGAATGTACTTGGTTGCCGTGGAGATATTTGCCATCTTGTCTTCCAGTGTGGCATTGCTCAGTTGTATATTTGTCCCAAAGTGTTATATTATTCTGCTGAGACCTGAGATGAATACAAGGGAATATTTAATGGGGAAGAAAAATGTTCACACTAGTCAATAAAAAAAAAATATGGTGTTCTACTTCTAAAACATATACAAATATATTTGTTCTCCTTTGGACATTGCCCTAAGACTATTGCATTGTTGTTGTTGTTGTTGTTTTCATTTTATCCTACAATAATCTTCAGGTAAAATTACAATATGATGGAGTTGTTTGAACAGATTGCTACCAGTGACTAGCCCATAATCACATCAGGATGAGAAAACTCCTTGACCTCATTTAGATCTGACCATATGTGTGTGTATGTGCACATGCATGTGTGCGAGCTCGTGTGTGTGTGTGTGTGTGTGTGTGTGTGCGTGTGTGTGTTTGTGTGTTTTTGCCTACAGCTTTGCTGTCCATCTGGAGGCTTTAATACCATACCCTATCCAGTATCAACCCCAAACAAACTGAGTGACCTGTTTTTAGAGAGCAAGTCATTGACCACTGTGCTGAGAGTCTTAGTTATAGTTTACTGTAGCCTCAGACTTAATCACATAATATCTGCATGCATGAGACACATTTAAGGTTTTTTCAGGTTTGGCCCTCCAGTTTTGTTTCTGGACACATACACTTTACAACTCCCAAGAAGCACAGGTAGAGTGGGTCTCAGCATCATGTTCCTTCTTGTCTAGTCATGTTGCTCAGTACCTTCAGACATGGACTGTCAAGAATGTAAAGAACCAGCTGGCCTAGTGACACCAGAGGGCTGAGGCGCTAGTGCCTGAACTGTTGCTATGCTGGTGACCCAGGTTTGGGAATGGACTGAGGTCACAGGGGGCTGGCCAGTGGAGAGTGGATGAGCATCCCTTTGGATTGCCATATGCTTGGTTTGCCAGATCTTTGGTGCACCATGGGCTTACAGCAATCTTACACTTTGGAAAATCCAGCCCATGCACTTTACAACTCCCCAACAGCAGAGGTACAGTAGTGCTCAGTGTCATGTTTCTTCCTGTCTAGTCATGTCTGTTACTACCTTCAGACACAGACTGGCAAGAATTGAAAGACTTGTGCCACCCATGTGATACAGAGGGACAGTGGTGCTCAGTGCCATGTTTCTTCTTGTCTAGTTATGTCATTCAGTACCTTCAGACATAAACTGTAAGGAATGGAAAGAGACATCTCTGGTAATTGCTTAACTGCTAAATATTTCCAATCATATCTAGTCATCATGCAGGGCATCATGACAGTGGTTTCACAACATGACTTAAAAAAGAAGGACCCTAATACTGAACACAACTGTATCAACAAAAGGCCTTTCCACTGACACTTTTGAGACTCAACAGAGATCCTCACTCTCCATTGTGCTGTTTGCATTTTCAGATGAAACTTTGGCAGCTATTATTGGTGCAGATCCAACAAGCAATAGTATTAGCATTGGAGTAACTGAACACACAATTTCATTGCATGCAGATGATGAGCTGATGCACCTTTCAGAACTGCATATCTGAGAATGTGCACTTCTGGACCTCATTATACAATATGAGCCCATGCAAGGACACAACATTTATTGGACCAAAATTGAGATTATGGCCCTTGGGGACATCTCAGTGCTTTGGCTGGTGATCATTCTCACAACATGTAAGCAAGCAGGCTCATACATGGCCAACTGGTGAAATGATCTTTTTTGACTTCCAGTGTCCAAGAAAAGGTTTTTCAAGATCCCCCCCAGTAAACACTAAACTAAGCATTTTTCTCAGTGACTGAGCTCTTCTTTTGAAAGAAGTTACCTTTACAACACCTGGGATAGCCTTTTTAAAGGCTTTGCAGTCATTTAATACACTTTTTGCACAAACGCGAAACCTGAAGTAGCTTGAACTCACACTTCCGGTTTTGGCTCTTATAAATAGCCGATCTAGCTAGCAGGGTGAGTGTGTGCGGGGCCATGCGCGGAGACATGCGCAGAGACACGCTCGTCTTACCGTGTGTCTATCGTGCCCATCATGACAAGGGGACAATAAGGTAACACTTATCAAGCTTTGTTAAGAATCATAGGACTCTATATTTGACTACTTAACAAATTGTGCTACCATCTATATCTAACAATGAAAAAGGCAAATAAATACTGCACCATTTGTAAAATGTATGCTCTGGGTAAACATATAGCCAACTACATGTGCGATGAGTGTATTTTAGTTGGCGATTTACAAAATGAAATTGACAGACTTCAGCCCAAAATGTCTGTAAACCCTGAGATCAAAGCCTTAGAGGACTACATTGATCAGATGTCCATTCTGGTGGAGGCTAATTCCTCAATCACAGCAACAATGGGTGAGGACATCATTCAGAAGCCCCAAAAAAATGTTACCCATGTCCCAATACTAGATCAACCCACCACTACCTCAACTCCTTTGACTTTAACCTGTCATCAGCCTAAATCTGATAAAACCAACTTCTGGTCAAAAAAACCTAATCCCAAATCTAAGTCAGCAGCCAACAACCTATCACCCCCTGCTCCATACGTAATTCCTACGCATAATTCATTTGAGCACCTGTCAAACTTTATGGATGAATCTGTATCAATCAGTCCCAAACTAAGTAAAATTACTGGTAACAGTGCAACTCATTATAAACCCCCCAATAACTCACCTGATGCAGTCCCTTTACACATCCCTTGCCCCTCAGATACATTAGACAATCACAAGGAAGTTTATATACTTGGAGACTCCATAACGAAATACATTGATCGCACAGTCTGTAACCCAGACAAGGAACATTGTACTAGCTCTAGCTACTGGGGGGCCAGGATCTACGATATCACAGCAATGCTTAAACCTATCTTGAAGTCTGTGGGGGAAAACCCACTAGTTGTTGTCCATGGGGGAATTTGGAACAACGACCAAAACTCTTGAAAATGGGTCTCAGCCCTCAAATCCACATTTAAATATACTATTGCTTAATGCTCGATCCCTAAACATTGCTAAACAAGCCAAATTGGAACTGAAAGCCCACCTTCTAGACCTCTCCTTGATTGCTGTCACAGAAACTTGGGGTAATTCCTATATAAATTGGTCATCTGAGATTTCGGGTTATAAACACTATTTCAAAAATAGGCCAGACACAAAATCGGGAGGTGGAGTCAGTCTTTATGTTAAGGATAGCATCCCCTCATATCGAACAAAATTCAGAGATTGTATGGGTGTATATCCAACCCGATGGTCAGACATAGGCAGGGTGACAAGCGGAGTTCCCCAGGGCTCTGTCCTGGGACCCACTCTGTTTAATATCTTTATTAGCGACATGAAAATTCATTCCTCAAATATCCTCACAAAGTTTGCCGACGATACCAAACTGGGTGGTGCTGTTAACAATGCTGCAAATAGACAAATTCTACTCAATGATCTTTCATCTATCAAACACTGGGCCCTCATTAATTAAATAGTGTTCAACATATCCAAATGTGCTGTCCTGCACATTGGGAAAAACAACCCCAAACAAGTATACACACTGAATAACACCATCATTAAGGTTTCTTGTTTACAAAAAGATCTAGGGATTCTAGTTAATAATAAACTGACCCCAGTTTCACATTGTAATAAAATAACTAACCAAACAAACTCACTTCTTCGAAAGATCAACTGTACTTTTGTTTCTAAAACCGAGCAGTGTATGATTGCACTGTACAGATCACACATTAGACCTTATCTTGACTATGGTTCTCCGTTTTGGAGTCCATACCTCTGCGGGGGACATAGATAGGGTTGAGAGGATTCAGAGAAGAGTCACCAAAACTATTCCCCATTTGGCACATGTGGATTGCGAAATTAGACTACATAAAACAGGGTTACACTCACTTAAAATGAGAAGATCAAGAGGGGACTTACTCCAACTTTTCAAGATTACTAAAAACTCAATCTTGATGAGGCAATGTGGCATTTCTTTTGCAACTAGAAAAATTGGAACCAGGTTAAATAACAAACAACTGGATATAGTCAAATGTAATACCAACAAAAGACAAAACTTCTATTCAATAAGAACCCCAAGATTATGGAACACACTTCCCCAAGATATTGTAGATGCCCCCCTCCTTTATGACTTTTAAACTCAAACTAGATAAATGGTTAACCAGATAGGATTCACAGTCAATGATCCACATATGTGGAGGACAATACCTATGGACTTTCGCCTTCTTTTGTCCCTCTAACCAAGTAACCAAGTAACCAAGTGATATCTTATTTAGACATAGTTAAGATGAAAAGTTAAACTACGTTCTTTTTTGCCCATTGCTGGTGGCTATAATGGTGGAATTTAAAGATCCCATGGTACTTATCATCAGAGTAGGTGATTTTTCAAAGTGCACAGGTGAGCATTCCACCTGCAAATAAAACAGGTCAATGCATACTATCTTGAAGATGCACCTGGAAACAAGCATCAATGCTCAGTGTACCTTCCCTGCTAAAACATTACAGGTGAAATAGTCCACCTGTTCTGCATTTATACCCACATTCTTTATTGTGGCAGACATTGCTATGAAAACATGATCTTTTTTGTGTCTCAGACTACATCTCATCCCCCTGCTTCTCTGTCTACTAAAGTAAAAATGTTCTGTTTGTGACATCACACTCTGCTGATATTCAAGTGGCTGTGGTCTAACAAACAGAGGACTGAGACTTCAGCAAAGAGCAAAGAAGGAAGACCTGGGGCTTTATTTTTCAACAGTCCCATAGAGTGATGCAAGTTGCATCCAAGTGTCACTTGTGTGCAAAGTGTGGTGCACCCGAGACCCTGCACTGGATTTTTCATGAACACTGATCCTGACACCAAAGTCCCCCTGGCTGCTACAAGTTGTCCACAGCATGCAACAAATGACGCATGAGAATGGTCAAACAAAAGCAAAGATTCAAGTGACCTCAGGGCACCCTCTGACAAGGGGAGATATGGGAGGCACCAAGAGTGGCTAGAAGGCAAAAAAGAGCAGTCCCAGCAGTTCATCTCCACTGGAGTGCATGCTGCAGGTGTGTGCCATGAAACATCACTGCCAGTCTCCCACATGTACAGCACATACTGTACCAGGGCCGGGGGGGGGTGCTGTGTCTCTAATGCACAACAGGGCTGTTATCCTGTGTGAGACATGAGCTACAGCTAGGCTCCAGTGTTATCTGACACAATGCACAGAGATCACCTGCCACAGTACTTCCACAGGTACCAGTGTCCATCTCTGCATCTGCACTCTCCCCAGAGCCCTTAGAATCCTCACCACAGATGATCCGGGCATTCAAGGTACTGTTCTTTAGCAAGCACAGTTAACAGCAACATGTAGTTGTACATTATCCTTATTTCATTTTAAAAGTTGATAACTAGGAAAGGTTCACCGAGCCAGAACTCATTTCCAGGTGCTACTATGGTACATACTGTATGGTGGCTACTATACCCTGATAAATGAGATAACATTTTGTGGTTGTGTTGGCTGCTGGAAAGCTACAGTACATAGTGTCATCTGCAGCTGGTAGTTGTCAACGATCAGGGTGGGTGCAAGGAAGTACTATAGTATGACTTCCTAAACATGCACTGACAGGTACATTATGTCACCTCAAATAAGCTGGTACAGTTGGGACAATGTCATTAGGGCACTAGTGTGAGCAGCTGATTGTCATTGTGCATGGCTGACTACTGGCAGAGTAAAGTAAAGTAAATCTTTATTTATATAGCACCTTTCTAAAACCAAGGTGCTTCACTTTTAAAATACAACATACAAACATAAAATTCTTAGTTAAAACAAGTAAATAAAGCAATGAATTTAAAATAATGGGTAGACTGAATTAAAAAGACATGTTTTCTGCTCCACTTTTAATGTGTCGATGGTCAGGTATTCTCTTTACCGATGAGGTAGAGAATTCCAAAGGATAGGTGCAGCAAAAGAAAAAGCACAAGCAGCAGGTGTTTTCAGACAAACCCTGGGAATCTCTAGCAATCCCTCATTGGTGGATTGGCAAAGACGGGGGCAGAAGGGAGTCAGGAGATCTTGCAGGTAGCTGAGTCCCTGTTCATGTAGGGCTTTGAAGGCTAGCAAGCCAACCTTAAAGGTGATCTGCCACAGAACAGGCAACCAGTGCAGTCCATGCAGCACAAGTGTAATATTACTGGCCCTTGATACAGCAGTCAAAAGCATGGCCTCAGCGTTCTGCACTAGCTGCAGGCAAATATCAACCCCAGGAAGCCCTAGGTAGAGGGCATTGCAGTAGTCAAGGTGCATGGTGATGATGGCATGGACTAATGTTGGAAGTTTATTCGGAGGAACCAGGAGTTTCACCCTGGAGATATTCCTCAGATGGTAAAACGAGTATTTACCCATGTACGACACCTGAGATTTCAATGTCAGGCTGTCATCAAAGATAACACTCAGGTTACACACCCATTCTGAGGTGATGAGCTGAACACCATCGAGCCATAAGCCTGATGCCTGTCCAGCCCCCAAACCCACCCCCGGATGACCTGGGTCCACAACTAACATTTTGGTCTTGTTTGGATTCAGTCTCAGCCAGCTGGTGCTCATGCAGTCCTTGGTCTCAGCAAGACAGTTGTTTACACAGTGACTGCATTAACCTGTCCGGGTAGAAAGGACATATGCAGTTGAGTATCATCAGTGTAGCAATGAAAACTCAACTGTATCACCTGATAATATCTCCTAATGGCAGCATATACACTGCAAACTATATGGGTGCCAATATGGAGCCCTGTGGTACGCCACAGGACAGAGAGGGGGAGTCAGAGGAATAAATTTCAATGACCACCCTCTGAGACCTGTCCACAAGGAAAGACCAAAACCATTTGAGGACTGTACCCAACAGCCCACAAAGAAGCCACAGGTACTCCAAAAGCACACCATGGTCCACAGTGTCAAACGCTGCAAAGAGATCAAGAAGTACAAAGATGGTTCAAGCCTTTCAATCTCTCGTTATTAGGAGGTCATACAAAACTCAGACAAGTGCAATCTCAGTGATATGTCTCTTCCTAAATCCAGACTGGAGAGCTTCATAGACATTGTGGGTCACAAGGTGATCATCCAGTTACAATGCAACCACCTTCTTAATAACCTTACCCACAAAAGGCAGGTTAGAGACAGGTTGGTAGTTAGCTGGACAGTCTGGATCCAAGGAGAGTTTTTTAAGAAGTGGTTGTATGACCGCCTTCTTGGGGAGATCAGGAAAGACCCCACTCTCCAAGGAACTCCAGACAATTTCAGCTAGAATAGGGCAGATAACTTCTACACAACCCACTAATAGGGGTGCAGGGCCTGGACCCAAACAACAAATTGTTGGGTGTGTTGTCTAAACACTCTTGGTGTGAAGGTAAACAATAAAGATAATAATAATACAGATTCTTGTGTCTCAGAGTCTGCCAAGAAACATTCGTAAACAAGCAAGGAGTACTAACAAAGTTTATTATGCTACTTACTCCAAGCATGTGACAAAGAAAATCACAAGGAAGATTGGTTTCTCACAACTCCTGAAGAATGTACATAATCTCCAGAATTGTAGATCTTAGGTTCTCTAAGATCTTGTTCTATCTCTCCCCACGTTCCAGCTCTCTGCCCTTCTGGAGAAGCTGCAGTAGTGTCTCGAGTGAACTACAATGGGTTGCAGACAGCTAAATACTACAGGTAACAGCACAGCAACAGAGATTACAACATAGTTACAGATAGAAACAATATGTATTGGTCCTAAGTCATTCTCCATTGGAGAATGACTTAGGAGACAGAATTACTAATGAGATTCATATGAGGCAGAATATGCTTCCATTAGCATTATAGCTGAGACAAAAGAAATGCTGACAGTTCAAACTACAATTCTTGCTTATGTATAATATAAAACACAGAGACATAACAAAGCTATCTCTCTCTCTGTGTCAGCTTTCTTAGACAAAGAGAACTGCTGACAGGCATATTTGCCTGAGTGTAAAATACTCATTAAATATAATTATATGAGAATATGAGTATACAATAATCACTGATGATCCCTCTGAGTCATCTTATCAGTGATTAGGTAGATAATATATGGAATATCTATAAAAGACAAACTAATCTAGATAAATGTATTATAGTGAGGTATAATATATCATGCATGACAATATTATCATATCTTGGCAGCAAAGTACATTCCTAGCACCCATGCTTATATGACTGGTACTCATAACTATAGGTTAGTGCAAAATAGCAGTATCACAGTACAATAGACCAGGAATACAGTGTGAGGTGTATGCGAGGTGTATGTGGGACAATAGGGGCATAACCCAGGCATAACAATCCCTTCTTTATTGCCCTAATTGCAAAAGTGGCAACACAACTAAAAGATGGAGGTTAGGCACCATTCATCTACAGGCCTAAGGCATGAGCCTGATAGAGGAAGTTACTGTTTACTGAAATATTTCAGGTTTTTTTTAAACAACAAAATGTAATTATAAGGGAAAATGTTAGTAAACCTTGTATTACTATAAACATTTGGAATAACACTTCACATTAGGGTTTTCCAAGATTAAAACAATCAGTAAATACTGATATGTATCAAGTGTGTATCTGTCCTATTGGGAAGAAATTGAAGAGACAAACATAAGCTGCCTGTATGGATATTAAAAATAAGTAAAAATTGAGATAGAGCATCAAGATAGTTAGAACTAGACCTAATGATATCTGGTTCCGGGATGGGAACAGGTGTGATTACCATAAAACCTATTATCTGTTTAGGGAGTAAAAACAGAAGTTAGAAAAGTTCACTTTGCATAACTTTTAGTCCACATCAGAAGAATGTATAGTTGGTCACCACACAATGTTCCACATCAGCAGAATATACCACCTTGAAGGATGGCATTTTTTAGTTAATGGGTTGAACAGGACACAAAATGTTAATGTCCACAAGTCATAAACTACGAACAGTTCCAGAGATAAGTCCAGGTTTTTTTCAAGTGTTAGATGAAGATTCATAGTTCAAATTTGATGTATTCAGATTCTCCAAAGGTAGATCAAAATGTTTTGGAGGCAGCAGTATTTTCAGAAGCCTCAGCAGGGGGTGCATTAGATTGCACATTGAGTTTTACAATGGAATAGCAACAGAGTTCAGTGGAAGATGATCACATGGCTGCAGAAAGTGTAAACATTTATGACAGTACTCAGTTTGTATGAGGTGCCAGCCAGACTTGGAAAACAAGCAGTGAAGAAAATGGATTTCTTGATTGTAGATCGAATGAAGAAGAGTCTTCTTGCTGAAGTTAGGGGATTGCCCCAACCCCAGACTAGCTTCATAGTATGCATAACAATGAGCTTGATTGTAGAATCTTAATTGGCTGGATTGAATACAGTTTATTTGAGAGTTCACAAGTGGAAGCCTAATTTTAGTTATTAGGCCAGTATTCACAAGTTGGTAACACAAGTTGGAAGATGTCACATCTGCATAAAAGGTGATGTTCCTTTCAGGTACGACATTCAATGTTCAGAGTCAGTGACAATTCCAAGACCTCTATGTAAATAAGGAAAGGAGATAGTTTCAACCTTTTCACTATAAAAGTTCCCATGAAGTTGACCAATAGAATGGACAGTTGCCAGACAATCAGAGATGGATGTTGCCAGATGAAAATGCAGCAATGACACTGAGAGTCACAAACATGGCTTCCTGGATTGTGCAGGAATACATTTCAAAACATGAAGCAATACTGGTATGTGTGGTGACATAGCCAAGGTTCCTTGCCATTGACAAGAGAATAGCGCTAGATTCAAATAAACATTTGTTAACACATGCAATATAAGTGCAAAATGTGGCAATGCCACTGACCCATATGTCTGTCATGTATGAGATCAAGGATATATCCCAATTCCAGATCCTGTAAGAGATAACCCAAGGGTTGTAAGAACATAATAGCTATAGGCAGTGCAAAGGACTTTCCTAGCTATTTGATGCTCATCTGCTTCCTTAATGTGAGCAGAAATGAATTCATTAACAAGAACATTTGTAAGGTCAAACCCCTTCACAATATCCTTAATATTGTAAATGTAAATCACTCTTAATGAGCAACATCACGTATATCATGCAACGGGGGGGGGGCTATGATATTATATTTCATACTCTTATGAACCTTTAACATTTGTGCTTGAATAATGGCTATATCAGCCCTATTTCAAATAGATATGTCAGAGCCAAGTAGGCCCGAGTCTAAATCTGTGTTTTTTTGTTTTATTTTTTAATAAAAAACAAAACAAAAACAAAATACCTAGTGCATTTGGGTAGGTTTACAGTCATAAGATGTACCACTAGCAGTGAGGATGTGAAAATCCTAAGTGTGAGTATGTGTGCGTGTATGTGTGGTGCTATCAGTCATCCCTGTATAGGGAGTCTTTAAAGAGTACCTGGTATGCTGCAAGGGTATCCAAACACATCATTACGAAAAAAAAAAATATTGTGGGAAATGTTTGTTGTGAAACATAAAACAAATTATTCCAAGTTCTAAAAGGTGAAATTTTAAATCACTGGGATGCGCTTAAACTCCAACCTCTGTGACTGTTGTGGCTAAACATGTTTTTTGGTTCCATAGCTGAAGATGCCCTTTTGGACCCACATCTACTCCTGCACTTTGCCAGCACCCCCCTTCCTATCTTCACCTCCTCTGCTGGCCCATGACAAATACCACCCGGCTGCACTACCTCTATTCTTATCTGCCTTCCACCTCTCCTCTCTCTGTCCCCCCCAATCTACCTCCCTTTCTCTCCCATCCACTTAGTCTCCCTGATTTCAGCCTCCTCCTTTCCCTTTCCCTTCTCCAAAGTTTCACCTTATTGTTCTTTTTTCATCTACAAGAATATGTGTTTTTTTTTTCATTTTATAAACTGTTATCTTTGCTAATGATTGTCTCAATTGTACCAATGACGTGGAACCTTTGTAAAAGAGCCTTGGCTCAAAGGTATTTGTAATCCTAGAACAAATAACTAAAATAAAATAAATAAAATAAACTGCACATTATTAACTAGGGTACCTGGTTGAGAAGTGGCTATTAGACCACTGGATGGGCCAGGGTTCTATTTTGGACACTCAGCATTAAGTGCCACAAATTATGAAGCATCATAAGGTTAAAAACCTTAAGATCTAATAACTTTTATTGTCATATCATTTTGGATGCAAAATTCCTGATTATCAATAAAATGTAAACAGGAGTCCAGATCAAGTCTGACTACTAGAATTGATCCAAAGTAATGATCATAACATTCAGTAGGGCCTCACTACCCTTCTGGACAATGAACATATATTTTCAGACTTTAGTGTGAATTCCACAGGATGCAATTATATCATGTGGGCTTGTGAGGTATTTTGCCTCAACAATCTGTTTAGGATTAGGTCACTGGTTCTTATCTGCAATGCAATGTGCAGTTTGGGCTTGTAAGAAGACCCAAACTAAAAAGAATAATAAGCATAAAAGCTAGCATCTCTCTTTCTCTGGAACCTAAAAGAAAAGAGAAAAGAAAAACATAGTTAGTTTAGTACTATTCCTCCCACTGGAGTATGGAAAAGTAATGTAATCTCCTTTAAACAGGCTCATTTGATAGGCATATAGCCATTTATAAATGACTGTTATTGTGAGGCAGTCAAACGTGGTAGCCTGTTGGACTGCATTTGTTTACAATTGGATAGAACATGTTTTTGGGTCTTGCCCATACATTGTGAAACAAGCAGGTGTACCCTTTGGCTGTCTTGTCTGAGATATTTAACATATTTATCTACTGATGCTACATCAGCAGTGGCAGTACACCGGTCCAGAAGTAAATGTTCTGGGAGTCTCATGAACCGTTCGGTCATGATTTCAAAAATGGGTATGCTGTGTACCTGCAGAGGATGTCCCTCTTATTGTCATAAGGAGTAAAGACAATAATGAATTTCAGTCCTTTTAGGGCTTTCTGAACAAGTTTGGATAATATAACTTTAATCTGCCTGTTAGCCCATTCCACCTGTCCTGATGACTGTGGGTTGTAAGGGATATAAAACTTTTGTTTTACCCATAACAAATCCAAAATTTTCTACATTACTTTGGCTATAAAGCCAGATCCCTGTAATCAGAATTTACCTTTAGGGGTAAAACTCTGCCTGGTAAATAGCTGGTTAACCAAGACATTTGCAGTCACTTTGACTGTGTTGTTCTGTTTTAGGATAGCTTTAAACTGTTTGGAAAATAGGTCGGTGATCACTAGTGATGTAAGTTTGTCATGGATACAGAGTCATTTTTTACTCTGTCTGACAACAGAAAGTTAGTTGGCAAATGATTGGAATGCAGCACTATGGGTGCATATCCAATGATGTACATAAATTATCTCACTGCCCAGTATGTAGCCAAAAGATTCCTTTCACAAAGGTTGTATTTCAGCTCCACTGGGGCAAGCAACTGGGTTGCATAAGCAATGGGTCCCATGTGTCCATTGTATGTTTGGGCTAAAACTGCTGAGATTGCTATATCTGATGAGGCAGTTTCAAAATTATGTCATAAAACTGTGTTAGGGTTAGCCAATGCTGGGACCATGGTCAGTGATCCCAAAAGAAAAGACAATGATATTAGTATTAGGATACCTTGTACCTTCTTACCTGTAGTGTCTGCCATTGCAGCCACAGTATGGGATGATCCAGGAGTCACTGATGGAGGGGGTTCTGCATCATGTGCTGGAAGAGCTGGCACTATCAGGGGTGCCTGCACTGTGGAGAAAAATGTTGTGCAAGCTGCATGTAGTTCTCCAGCTATGGATTGTGGTTCAATAGCCATCTGGGTGGAAAATAGTGCTGAGACAGTTGTCAGCTCAGGTTCAGAAGTCAAACCTGTAACCCTCCCCCCAAACGTGCCCTGTGATGCTGAAAATATCACAGCAATGGGGCTTTCAGAATCAGGGTTCACCCCTCCACCATCAAATGTAAAGTGGGTTTCCCCTCTGGAATGTTGCTGGATGGTAGCAACATTGTTTTTAACGTTGCAGCTTAAGGTATTAATGCACTGCATAGGAAAAGCAGTACATTCAGTCTTCTTGGCTGATGTTACATTGCACAGGAAATGAAAACAACTTTTCATGTAATTAACTTCAATGTGTTCTTTATCCAAGGACACTCGAATACCATAAACATTGCAGATACAGCAAACATTGTTAAAAGCATCAGCTGTTTCTTCAGCATCAGACACTGACTTCATGACAGATTGCGTATCAGCCTTATTCAAAAGTACTTCAACATCATTTTTAATGAGAATCTTCTGTCCCTCAGAAACACTAGTGTTACTGATAACATTATTAATCATGCCAAACAACTCCAGTTTGTTTTGTTTGGTTATGGCAGCAATCACAGGTCCCTGTGACTGCAGGGTTGAATCTCCACAAGATGGTGGTCGACCATTTTGTATTACCTCATGGGCATCATGGATTACTGTGTCATGACCATCATCACATGACCATGAGCGGCCATCTTGGGGATGGTATTGGGATGCAACCTGATGACATGTGTGTCCACCATTTTGAGACTCTAACAATTCTCCATTTTGTGAATCACAGTAAAGCAAGTGGCTAGCCTTTGCTCTAGTCCACCCCACATCATACTGTGAGTGTTCAGAATCAAACTCTTCAACATCAGAAAAGGCAAGGTCTTTGGACATTAAGTTAGTATGCCCTGCCAATACCTCTGGCTGATGGCACAAATTCACCATATCTGACTTTTTACTCCTACACTGTAACTCAGATACAGGAGTTATCACTCTATTAAGTGCTTTGTTTTCAGATTTCAAGACAATCACATTTTGTAAAATTTCCTTTTTATCAACAGAAACTGTGTCATGATTTAGATTTGAAACCTTCACTTCAAGTCTGCTGTAATTAAAACATAGTGAGTCATGCTGTACCGTCAAGGTCTGGTGTTGAAATATCAGCTTGTTAACTTTTTCAGTAATTACTTCAGACTTATCATTTCTAAGTTCATTGTTTTCAAAACATAAGGAATTAGTGTTACTAGCCAGAACACCATTTGATTTAAAAGCATTTTTTTAAGTTTTGCCTTTTTAGCATTATCTCTTAAGGCATGTAGGTTGTGGTTGCTTCTCTCATTAAATAGAGACTCATTTTCTAGACGGACAGATCATAGCTCAGACAGTAGTTCAGCTATTTTTTTCTGTATGAGAAGCCCTTTTCAGACTAATCTCCTGCCTGTAGGCATAATTCTCCATTTTGCAAGTATCATACTCACTTTTCAAAACAGATATCTTATTTAGAATGGCAGCAAAACAATTAAACAATGTTGCAATTAATAATTCTTCAGGATCATTGGTACAATTTTTCAATTCCCCTTAATGGGCTTTTATGATATCCCTTAAAGGACTATCATTGGATTTTGCTACTTTAGCAAAATCAAGCCAACTACTGTTAGCAGTTTGGCTTGTTAAGGCATCCAGCCTCAACTCAGTACTGATATATTTAGACATGTCTTAAGATAAGAAACCCTTAGCTGTCTGTGGATCAAACAATTTTGTTTGCAACCAAAATTCATGAAAGCACACAAACATCCTTTGATGTATGTGGACACCTAGATGAGTAAATACCCATCAGGATTTGAATGCTCAAGAAAGCTGTCTGTTTGTTTTTGATCCTTTATAGCTGTGTTCCCACAGAGAAAGAATAGGAAAAAAAATCAAAAATAAAACAACTCATTACACAGAAATTGAATATCTGCCAAGAAATTGTTTTGTCTGCACTGTAGAACAACAACTGACTGAAACATTTTAAAAATTAGAAATACTTACCTGGCAGGGGAGATACCACGATCACTTTCAGCTTGTTTTTACTGGGGATTTCTCACCCAGTGTTTTAATTTACAGAAGAAATTAAAATGAAACTTGACAAAAACATCCAGACTCCATTTCGCAGTCACCATTATGTTGTCAAAACACTCTTGGTGTGTAGGGTAAACAATAAAAATAATAATAATAATACAGATTCTTGTGTCTGCCAAGAAACATTCATAAACAAGCAAGGAGTACTAATAAAGTTTATTATGCTACTTACGCCAAGCATGAGACAAAGAAAATCACAAGGGAGATGGGTTTCTCACAACTCCTGAAGAATGTACATAATCTCCAGAATTGTAGATCTTAGGTTCTCTAAGATCTTGTTCTATCTCTCCCCGCGCTTCAGCTCTCTGCCCTTCTAGAGAAGCTACAGTAGTGTCTCGAGTGAACTACAATGGGTTGCAGACAGCTAAATACTACAGATAACAGCATAGCAACAGAGATTCTAACATAGTTACAGATATGAGAAACTATATGTATTGGTCCTAAGTCATTCTCCATTGGAGAATGACTTAGGAGACAGAATTACTAATGAGTATCATATGAGACAGAATATGCTTCCATTAGCATTATAGCTGAGACAAAAGAAACGCTGACAGTTCAAACTACATTTCTTGCTTATGTACAATATAAAACACAGAGACATAACAAAGCTGTCTCTCTCTCTCTCTCTGTGTCAGCTTTCTTAGGCAAAGAGAACTGCTGACAGGCATATTTGCCTGAGTGTAAAATACACATTACATATAATTAAATAAGAATATAAGTATACAATAATCACTGATGATCCTCTGAGTCATCTCATCAGTGATTAGGTGGATAATATATGGAATATCTATAAAAGACAAACTAATCTAGATAAATGTATTATAGTGAGGTATACTATATTATGCATGACAATATTATCATATCTTAGCAGCAAAGGACATTCCTAGCACCCATGCTTATGATTGGTGCTCATAACTATAGGTTACTTCAAAATAGCAATATCACAGTACAATTGACCAGGAATACAGTGTGAGGTGTATATGAGGTGCATGTTGGATGATAGGGGCATAACCCAGGTGTAACAGGTGCAAAGTCTAGATGATCTTCACAATGTCCATGAATTCCAGCTGGCTAAAGTCTGTTCAGATAGACTGAGTGTTCATCACCTCCCTCTGACCTCCACAGTCCCTCATGGGGGTAGCCGGGCCGATATCAGACCTGATACTGACAACCTTATTTGATAAGAATCGAGCAAACTCCTCACATATAGCCGGAGAGAAGACTCCTCCAGACTGAAGACAGATTGGACTACACAATCTGTCAACAGTCAGAAAGAGCTAAACCACTCGATTCTGTGCAGTAGAAATCTCCCTGGACATGAATTCTGCCTTCTTACAGGTGACTTCTGATTGATAGCTCTTATAATGTTCTATCTATCTAAACCTGTCAGCATCCAGGCTGGACCTCTACCATGCTGTCGCCATCCTTCAACCAATTTGCCTCAACTCCTTCAAGGAGCCCTCAAACCAAGGAGTCCTTGGGTGAAGAGTGAGTGATTGAACATGAACAGAAGCAATATTGACCAGGGCATCTCCCACTGCCATATTATAAGCCAATACAAGAGCCCCCAGACTCATGCAATCAACCAACAATCCTGATAGGTCCAGTACTGCCAATAGATCATCTGAGGTAACCCCCTTAAAGGACACAACTGAACCAGTTCCTTAGGTGCAGAACCATTGGAGGAAGCCCCTGAACTGAACCTTATGATGTGATGGTCAGACCAACTGACTGGTTCCACCCACAAATCAATGATCTCCATCCCCAGAAGAAACACCAGCTCCAACTAATGACCCCCCATATGGGCAGCAGAGGTAACCACCTGTGCGTGGCCCAGCATCAACATTAGCTGAAGGAGATTTTGACCAAACTGTGAAAGTTCATCGTCAACCCCGGCATTTAAGTACCCCATAACTATCCATCTAGTGGATCTCAGCACCACATCGATGATGAAGTCCGCTATCTCCTGCAGGAATTCTCCACCATCACCTGGTGGATGGTAGATGAGGAGAATCCCACAACTTACACACTCTCCCAGGATGCACTCAAAGGATCTGATAGGCCCCACTGGCACATCCACAAGGCCTAGTTCTGTCTTAAATATAATGACTACACTCCCTCCCCTATGATCCAGCCTCAGGTGGCGTATCATGAGAACCTAGCTGGAACAGCAGAAGCCAATACGGGACCTGCATTTTTATCCAGCCAGGTCTCGGTGATGCATGCCAGATCTAACGTTCGAACAAGACCAGCTATAATAGCTGTCTTGTTCTTAATAGATCTGGTATTACATAACACCACCCTAGGAGGATGGGTTGTTGAAGAAGACATCAGCTCCTGCCCACTTATTGCAGAGCCCTTAGGTGTGGGGATAAGACAAGGAATACCTCTGTCCTGCCTCCATTTCACCCCAGGGCATATCCTGGTCCCCAGAATCTCAATCTGCCCTCCCCTTTCTATTCCCTTCCCTTCCCTGACCACACCCAGTTCACCCCTTTCTCCTTCACCTCCTAGCTATCCCTAGGGCTTGACACCTTATATAGGTCTCTGATGGTAGATAGGGACACTCAAAGGGACACAGTCCCCTGAGCCTAGTGGGAGAATACTGCCTGACCATCTTTAAACCTTCCCAGCACATTCTCTAGAGCTATAAGAGCAACACAGCTAAACCACTAAATTCACTCATTCACCCTAATATTGTCCAACCCACTTACAAATCAACCCACAATACACCCCAACTCAATAAATCAACACACAGTATCAAATAATAATAATAATAAATACATTTAATAAAGTGCTTTGGAAAGTCCGATGTGTGGTCAATGTCCAGTTAAAGAAACACACCTAAAACATATGAGGAAATTGTTTTAAGCCAAGTGAGACTCTCACCCTCACTCAGTTATATAGTCACTGATAGAATTGCTCTCCTCTCCATATTAGCAACAACACAGTGTTGAAGTAATAAAACAGTCTTTATTGGTACTCGCACTAGCCCCCAAATCCCAAAGATCAAGCCAGGGTTCTACCCTGAACTGAGGTGCCGCTGGTGGATTGCTCAAAGCAAAACAAATTACTCAGTAACTCACAGAATTCTTCCTCCGGCATACTCCTCCTAAGCCTTAAGACTGTCAGATAACACCCCCTTGGGGCCAAAAACCAGCCAGCCCATAGCCAGTAAATATAGACCCCTCAGAGGAACACAACTCACTGGTCCATGCCCCTTTGATGCCTCTGTGGACTCATGTCTGTTCAGGCAACAACCCACCAGATGAGCTGCAGTCCCAAACCCAAGTGGTACTGCCTCTCTCCCCACTCACACAATGATGTCCAGCTACAGTCAAGGCTGACACATCCACCCAGGTCAGGGGGCATTGGAGACCCTAGTTGCCCACTGATGGCCCAAATCCTCTTGCTCAACACAGCTACTGAGAGTCAACCCTACAGTTAGAACCCCATCACTGTCTCCCCTAGGAAGTCCAAAACAACTTGAACCCACCAGCTGTCCCTCCAAGGGTAAGAGAAGCTAGTACCCAAGTGAAAGGGCTATGGAGAGACTGCAGGCAAATACAGAAGAGCCACTGGTGATAGTCATGCTCTCATCATGCTGACCAGCTAGTTCCTTGATTCACTTTAATCAATAAAGTGGCTAGTCCTGGCACCACACAGCTCCCTTGAGTCCACCTTCACTATGGACCCTGCTCCAACAGGGCCCCAAATGAAAAACCCAGGCAGAGAGCAGAAGGACTATGAGCAGATGGAAAAACCACAGGCAGTTGCAGCCCCAGTCGTGCTCTCACCATGCCACCAGCTGGTTCATTTATCCACAGTGGTCAAACAGCAGCTAATCCATGTACCACAAGCTCATTCAGGTTCGCCTCACTCTGGGCCCCACTCCAACAGGGCCCTGAATGAAGAATTCAGAAACAAACAGGCAAGTAGTCTAGCAGTTCATGTTAGAACTCTAAAGCAGTAAGCAGTCCCGACCTTCCTGAGAAGTGGCCGACTGTGATGAAAATTGGAAAAATAGGATAAAACACCCCTGCCTATGACTAGGTGAATAACACAGAATAAAAAATGTTAAAGATTCAAGGTAGTTTACTAGTGATCATTGACACCGCTAGGATAAGGGTGTCTGACGTTATAATGGCCAGTGGTACAGAACATCAAACACCTTCACTAACCCCTTAAAAATTGATATGCTTTGCTATCTTACTCACTATAAGCCCTAACTAAACTTAACTGTAAACTAACTAAAGAACTAAAAATAAAACCAAACATAGAAAATCCAAGACAGGAATAGTGTAAAACTCTAAGCTTCTTTCAGACAGGTCTAGTACAGCCACCATTGTTCTCAAGGGTAGAGACACGTTGAAACAGTCATAGAGCTGTTTGATCTGGTGTCCTGCAGCAGTACGAGAAACCCATCCTGAAGCTCAGAGTCTGCATGAGAACATTAGGTAGCACCAAGGTTTAACCAACTGTCTAATCACTGCCAGTTTCACATCAGTGACACTGCCATAGCAACCCAGTAATAAGTGGTGTCATGTATGCATGCCCTAGATGGGTAGAAGGTGAGTAGTGCATCAAGTTTACTGGCAATATGTGGTGGTTTTCCAGCCCATGACATGCCATCTGTGGCACGTATGTGTGGGTACTCAGCCAGCATATCACGCAAAGTGCCGTGGTCATCAGGACTGACTGTCCAACTCTCACCCATCAGGATGGGGCACTGTTGTATAGTCCACCACAATTAAAGTTCTGCCCAGGTATGCTGTTGGTCGGGACTACAGGCCTACCACAGCCACATTGGCAACATCTGCATTTGGTAGGAGACTACCAGTCCTGAGTAGCTGTAGCCATGTTGGCTCCTTGGACAAGCCTGCCATGTACATTGAAGTCAGTGTACTGACCATTAGGCTATGCACTGGCTGGTCCAAGCTACATCTGGATTTGCATGGTTAAAAAACATCCTGGTTAAGGGGATGGTGCAGCTGAGTCATGGAGCATGCCCCCTTTCTACCATGGCACTGCAGGGTTGCTGGTGCAAGCCTGGGATAAGCCACTTTGGCATGGTGGACCCCAGTATGTTGCAAGCACCAACTGAAAATTGGGAATGATCCAAGATGCAGTGCCATGAGTTCCTTGCATTATGTCCCTTGATGCATGCACCTTGAGTCATTCCTGACTGATTGATAACTGGACCCCCTGTTTTTAGGCAAATGTTTTCAGAAATAAAGAATTGAGGAAGATATTGTAAATCAAGAGGGATAAATTTTCAAAAGGATCCATCCAAGGTGCATCTGATGCTACTTTTTAGAGCAGATATGCATCCAAACCTGTTATATCATCTATTAGATGACCTAACTGCATCAAATGTTTACATCCATAACAGACATGAGTGCATCCAAATTAGATGCAGCTCCCAAGTGCAACTGTTTTCTGCTGCAAGTTGTGACTTTTTGTAATAAACAGATGCAACTTCTGAAAATAGCAGCAGGGCTGTCTGGACACAAGTGGTTGGATGCAGATGAAGGAGTAGATTGCATTTGGATCAGTGTCCAAAATTCATGAAATAAAATATGCTGATGTGTCTGAATCTTAAATTTTATTGAAAGCTGATTTAAGTAAATCTTTTTGAGTTATTGCAATATGTTTATATGAAACAACAAGTAGAACAAATGGTGATATATGTTGATCTTTTAAAACATATCCAAACTCATTTCTTTCATTACAAGCCTAAGGTTTTAACATATCCATTCTTGTCTAATGTGCTCCTGCTAGAGGCTATTATAGATATACAAAATACAACAGATATGTTCAGCATAGAAATGTTTGAAAAATTGAATGATATGCAATATTGAAAGATATGCAAGTCCAGATTGTTAAGATACAGAAGATTCATGCAGAAAATAATTTATTTTTCTCAGCAATTATCATACAAGAAACTCATGTTGGAGTTAAGAAAAAGGAAAAAAAATGAAATAAACAAAAGGAAAATTAAAAGAAAAAGTCAGAAAAAGTATCAGCAGAGAAAAAAAAATGAGCAGAGATATTTAACCAATGCTAAACAAATAAACAATTTAAGAGAGACATGCATCTTCAGATGAAAAAGATAAAGTGACAGACAGATAGGGAGGTACAGGAGATCCTGGGTGATATGGAATATACAAAAGCAAAGAGCAGCACTGGATGTCAACAAGAACACATAGAAATATATCATATAAAGCAAATATTGTACAATTATGATCAGGTGTCTCACATTAGAAATAATTCAAAACTGAAATACAAACAAAATGACAGCATATGGAACAACAGATAGAAGAAGAAAATATAGATAATAATGGCATTACACTTGATAAACTTGAAAACTGCAGTTTCATTCTTACAGGAAATGAGACAGTTATTTGATTATGCAGCATTTTTAAAGAAAAATGAGATAAGACACAGCAGACACTTCTAGATTAAATACAACTTTTATTTCACGCAGAACTACAGACTGTGAACTTAAAGCATAATATAATTACACTGACTAGAGGCACTGAAGATTCAGATAACCCGATGTATGTTATGACAACAAACCATAACTTTGAAAACAAGTATGGATTATGAAAAGGCATTTAATGCAACAAGGTATAGATAGTGAAGGCTTGGTTACATAGAGAACTATTTGAGGTGTATGAAAAAAAAATTCTGCTGATGGAATTTCCACAAAAGTCAGATTTTCTCTTTTATGAAAGTGGGAAAATTAATATAGCAACTATAATGGAACTTCCAACTTAGAATGGTGGACTAAATGTATAAATTGTGAATTATTCTATTAAACTGCAGAGGAAAAGTCTGCAGAACTGATCACTGAACTGTGGAATAATTACATGTATTGCTGAATAATTCATTAAACTGTGAAAAAACAATTCTCAGAACTGCTATTCCGCAGATCATTTGTATTATTCTGCAATTCAGCAAAGAAATTCCATGGAACAGGACGAAAATCTGCCAAACACATTCAGAAGATTCTGATCTCGTCAATGGTGGAAGTTTAGAAAATTCCACAACATTTTTACTTTTTGTGAAATTTCTACAAAAGCAGTATTCATAACTTTCACCCACTTCTAAGAACTATAGATTAACCCTGACAGGGTCACAGACTGATATATCAGTCCAGATTTCCTGTATGTTCTAATTCTGTTGGCAGCCTAAGGGTTAAATAGAGTTTAATACAGAACAAATCAGAACTAACACTGACTATAAGATTCTATTATATGCCTTGTCATCTTTAAAATGGGACTTTATTTGTAAAATCAAGGTGAAGACCACTGAACATTGTAAGGGAACACTATGAACTATACTATCTATTTTTAGTGTGGAAAAATGGAAAACAAAACTGATCAAACCTTAATTGCCACTGTAATTTTTTTGTTATCCAAAGTTCTTAATTTATTTTTAATTTTTTTATTTTATTTTATTTATTTTATTGAAATCTAGGATTACAAATACCTTTGAGCAGGATCTGCTCATTTACAAAGGTTCCATGTTGAAGGAATGGGGGGTATACATACATACAAAGGTCAACATAATAATACATAGTTACACAATAAAAAGAAGTAAGAGACTGAGGCTTAGGAAATTCCAGTAATTCAAAATGTGCTAAATGTTAGGTAGCATGACATACCAGCTAAGGGCAATCATAGATACATAGATACATAGACAGTGTTGGCAGATAAGGGCCTATGGCCCACCCAGTCTGCCCATTTGAGCTTGTAAGTTCAGTTTATGTTTTCCTAGAAGTCTGTTGCCCCTTACCCCTGACCTCCAGAATTCCTTTATGTCTATCCCATGCATTCTTAAATCCTGTGATTGTTTCAGCCCCCACCACTTCCTCTGGCAGGGTGTTCCACTTGTCCACCACTGTAAAGAAATTCTTCCTCACGTTTCCTCTGAATCGTCCTTCCCCAACTTCATCCCATGCCTTCTAGTCCTGGAACATCTTTTTTGCTTAAAAATTGTGTATTCCTGCACCCTGTTCCTCCCTGTAAGATACTTGTATGTCTCTATCATACCCCCTCTCTCCCTCCACTCCTCTAGGGAGTACATGTTCAGTTCCTTCAACCTGTCCTCATAAGACTTGTGATGCAATCTATGTACCATCTTTGTTGCCCTCCTCTGAACCTTCTCTACCTTGTCTATGTCCTTACGTAGGTAAGGCCTCCAGAACTGTACACTGTACTCCAGGTGAGGCCTCACTAGTGTCTTGTATAGTGGAATTATGACCTCCTTTTTCCTGCTGGTGATGCCCCTGCCTATGCATCCCAGCATGCTATTTGCTTTACCTGCTGCCTTGTCACACTGTTTCCCTACCGTGAGGTAATCAGAGATGATAACCCCAAGATCCCTTTCCTGCTTTGTGCATGCTATATCCTCACCCCCCAACTGATACATTGTGCCAGGGTTTTTGTGCCCCATATGCATTATCTTGCACTTCTTTGCATTGAATTTCAACTGCCAAACCCCTGACCATTTTTCAAGTTTCTGCAGGTCCCTTCTCATTCTGTCTACATCCTCTGGTTTGTCTACTCTGTTACAGAGCTTTGTGTCATCAGCGATCAATGAAATTATGCCTTCTAGGTCCTGCACAATGTCACTGATGAAGATGTTGAATAGGACCAGTCCCAGCACTGATCCCTGTGGTACCCCACTGGTCACTCTTCCCTCTGTGGAGTGACAGCCATTTATCACCACCCTCTGTGTCCTGCTGCCCAGCCAGTTACCTACCCACCACACTACTGTCCTGCCCACACCCATATTCCCCAGTCTGTGTAATAGTCTTCTATGTGGCACAGTGTCAAAGGCCTTGCTGAAGTCCAGATAGGCCATGTCCACTGCCCTCCCCGATCCACATCCCTAGTCACCCAGTCATAAAATTCAATGAGGTTGGTCTGACATGACCTCCCCCTAGTGAAACCATGCCGCCTTGGGTCCTGTAGTCCATTGACAACCAGATGTTCCACAATCTCTCCTTCAGTAGTGCTTCCATGATCTTCCCCACTACTGAGGTGAGGCTGACTGGTCTGTAGCTCCCCGCCTCTTGTTCCCACTTTTGTATAAGGGACTACATCTGCTGTCATCCAGTCTTTGGGTACCTCCCTGTTTCCAGTGATTGGCTAAACAGGATAGCCAGAGGTTCAGCCACCACCTCTTAGTTCTTTAAGTACCCTGGGTGCACCCCATCTGGCCCATTGCTTTATCAACTCTATTACTTCCAGTTCCTTCCAGGACCCTTTCTCATGTAAAGGGACTTGTGTCCATTTCTGCACCATTCTCACCCCTTGTACTCCCTTCAGACCCATTACCTTCCTCTTCCTCAGTAAAGACTGAGCAGAAATACTTATTCAATATGTCAGCTTTACTGTTGTCATCCTCCATGCGGCCCCCATCCTCCCCCTTCAGTCTCACTATCCCTCCCTTTGCCTTTCTTTTTTCACTTATGAACCTGTAAAAGGTTTTGTCCCCTCTACCCACTGATTTTGCAATGTGTTCTTCTGTCTGAGCTTTGGCTTCCCTTACTGACCTCCTGCCTCCCTTTGCTTCTCCTGGTACTTCTCCTATCCTCTTCTGCCTGTGTCTTTTGTATTGCCTGAATGCAATCTTTTGGCTTTCACTTTCTTTGCTGCCTCTTTGGAAAACCATAATGGTCTCCTCTTCCTTTTCCTCTTGCTAATCTGATTAATGCATAATTCTGTTTCTCTTGTAATCCCCATTTTAAATACTGCCCACTGTTCCTCAACTCCTGATTCCTGCCCCATTCCCCTTAATGCCTCTTTCAAGTATCTCCCCATTTTCCCAAAGTCTGCCCCCCCTAAAATCCAGGATACATGTTTTTGTGTGGTTTGGTTCTGTTCTTTCTGTGATTTCAAACCACAATGACTGGTGGTCACTGTTCCCCAGGTGCTCCCCCACTGTTACCCCATCACACTGTCCCTGTTTGTGAGCACAAGGTCCAGTATTGCCTTCTGCTGAGTTGGTTCCATGACCAGTTGCTTGAGGAAGGCACCCTGAAGGGAGTCCAGGATAAATCTGTTCCTAGTTGATGCTGCTGCTGGGATGCTCCAGTCCACGTTTGGAATATTGAAGTCTCCAACCAGTACTACCTCACCCTTGTCTGCCATCCTTTGGATGGCTAGCATCAGCTCCCATCTGTTTCTTCCTCCTGGGCTGTGGTCTGTAGACCACACCTGTGTGGATGGCTGGCCCCATTTTCCTTTCCAGCTTAACCCACAGTATCTCTCCTCCGTTTTGTTCCTCCTGGATCTCTGTGGCCCTTATGTCATTTTTCACATACAGTGCCACTCCTCCTCCCTTCCTACCTGCCCTGTCTCTTCTGAATATGTTGTAGCCAGGTATGGCTATCTCCCAGTCATGGTTATCATTACACCAGGTTTCAGTGATGGCCACAATGTCCAGGTCTGACTGCACCATGACAGCCTCCAGATCTTCCATCTTAAGGTAAGGATGAAAGGTGTGCTATCAATGGAGATCTTAACAGCCAGGCTACACCTCAGGTATGAATATCATGAGCAGAGAAGGTGGGGTTGGGAGTCCCTGCTTCTGACCAGGGCCCACTGGACGGGTCCGGTACAAGAGATCCAGACCAATTATATGAACAGATTGTTGGTGAGATCCTATATTTAAGATGTCACAATGAAATAAGAGCTGTGCCATGGATTAATAATATAAATTATAAACCATTGTGGTTTTGGGGTGGTGAAGCGGGGTGGGAGGGGTTGCGTGCCTACCGGCCAGGTAAAACATAATAGAAGTTTTACTTTCCTTAATTCTTTATTTTTTTTTTGTTAGTCTTTGATATTATTACTGTTCCCCTCTTTACCTGGGAAGTTTAATCCAAGAAGTTCCAGAGATTAAGTACAGCTTTTGATTAAATGTGGAAAATCTTTGATGGGAGATTGAAATTCAGACATGTTCGTCTTACAGCTATTCGAACATTAGAGTCTACTCTACCTTTGTGGCTGGACAAGAATTCCAGTATGCTGAAACTAAAGGCTGTTTCATTCACAACCTTTTAATGCTTTTATAAGCAATCTACTGGAAACTATTATTGGAATGAAATTGTATAGAATGCTACATGATGATTCTTTGTGAAATAAAGCTGAGTTAAAAAAAATAGGAATGTCATAAATAAAACATTTGCTTATGCAGAAGATCTTTTATTCACTTTATCCCAGCCTAAAGACTCCATCACAGTGCTTAAGATAGTTCTGCAAAACATTGTCTGGGATTTCAGGCTTGGTAGTTTATTGGATGAAGACCCAAGCTATGCAGGCTTATGATAGAGGGACTGCACAGATAGGGACTGACCGTATAGAGAAAGAGTGGTGGAAAAAGAAAAGGATTACATATCTAGACCTTAGGATCCCCAGCAATATGTATTCTTTAGTTGTCTGTAATCTGGACCCCCTGTTAAAAGAGATAAACTGTGATTTAGAAGGATGGAGGAACTTACATATGAACATATGAAGTTTGCCAGCAGATAAAGGCCTAGAGGTCTATCAAGTCTGCTTGAATGTGCGGCTAGCACCCCTTATTCTGCAGCTGCCTCTCCCTTCCACCCTTCCCCTCCATTGACCCTCCCCCTTGTCCTGTCCCATCCCCTTTTGAAGCAATCCACTGTTCTACTGGATACCACTTCTGCAGGTAACACATTCCACCCACCTACCACCCTCTCTGTAAAAAAGTGTCTTCTCATCTCCCTCCTGAGCCTTCCTCCCTCCAGTCTCATATCATGGCCCTCGGTGTCCCTCCCCTCCCTTACTTTGAACAACCCTTCTGTACCTGTCTTTTTTACTCCTTTCTTATACTTAAAGGTTTCAATCATATCCCCCGTCCCTCTTCTCCTCCAGCGAGTACATGTTTATCTCCCTCAGCCTCTTCTCGTATGATAAGTCTCCAGCCCCTTGATCATCTTTGTCACCCTGCGCTGAACCCCCTCCAGTAACTTAATGCCCCTCTTCAGATACGGGTGCCAGTACTGCACGCAGTACTCCAGGTGCGGTCTAACTAATGACCTATACAGTGGCAGAATCACCTCCTCGAGGATATGCCCCTCGCAATGCAACCCAGCATTTATTTGGCCTTTGCAGCTGCATTCCAACATTGTGCCAAGTTGTTCATTGACCCTGTAATGAGCACCTCAGGATCCTTCTCTTCCTCCTCTGTCTGGGCTAGCTGCACTCCACCCAGCTGGTAACTCCTCTTTAGGTTCTTCACCCCAAAATGCAACACCTTGCACTTTTTGACATTAAACTTCAGTTGCAGGTGCCTGACCAGGCTTAAAGCTTTGCCAGATCATCCTTCAACCCCTGCCATCCCCCAGGTCATCCACCACTGCTCCCATCTTGTTATCATCAGCAAACAGACTGATCTTGCTCTTGATGTCCAATGATATGTCTGCAATGAATATCCCAGACTACACTGGTCCCAACACCGAGCCCTGTGGAACACTGCTCATCACTACCCTTGGATTTGAGAGCTCCCTGCCCACCACCAGCCTCTGTTACCTTCCCTGAAGCCAACTCCCTACCCATCTCACCAGCTTTGCACTCACCCCTGTGCCTTCCAACTTACTTCTCAGCCTCCCATGCAGCACCAAGTTGAATGCCTTACTGAAGTCCAGATACAGAACATCAACTGCATGGCCCCTGTCCAGTTTCCTAGTTACCCAGTCATAGAACTCCACCAGGTTGGTTTGGCAGGATCTGCCACATATGAAGCCATGCTGTCTGCTGTCTTGTAGTCATTTGGCCTCTAGGAGGGCCACCAGCCTCTCCTTCAAGATAGTCTCCATCAGCTTTCCCACAGTGGAAGTTACTGTATCTATGTTACTCTGGAGGGAAATCAAATCAGTCAAGATGATGGTAGTGCCAAAAATGTTTTCCCTTTTCATAAATATCCCCCTAATATTCAGAAAGTCTAAATTTGAAAAGATTATGGCTATTATTAAAAATGTATTATGGGGCTATAAACCAATCAGAGTAGTTCTCTCATTCTAATTTGGTGGGCCTACACAGCCAAAGTAGTGCTATGCTTGTGCAGCTGTGATAACCGTTTGTCCATTAGCACTTTCTATTCCACAGGGAATTATTATCTTGCAGGGGTACCAAAGTCAAGCAACCCTGAATGAGTCCCACCCCTAGAGGTGCCATGGGAAATATTCCATTGGTTAAAGGTACCTTAGAAAAGAGCCCCAAAAAGAGTCTTGAGCAGTAAATATAGACTGTGAGATTGAGAAGCAGATTGACAGCAATGAGATGCTTAAAGAAATGCAAGATGCACAGGTTGTCAGGATTGCATTGATACAATGGATTGCACTAATGACATATGGGCTTCTTAAGGAGACTGAGAATGGTTAGTAGGGCCACCATCCATAACTCCATTAAATAGTGGAAACCTACCTAAGGAAACTTGGGCATATACTATTAACTACTTACTACTTATTATGATCTTTAGCATGGAGCAAAGCAAAAATCCCTTTTACAAGGAGAAAACCTTTAGGGATTCAATGCCTAGGTCACCTTCCCTCTGTGCTTTAGCCTATTTTGGTGAGTGATGACTCTGCTCCTGCAATTTAGATGGCCAATCCAGTAGTTGGAAAATATTCCAATTTGGGGGACAACTCTCACTCTATCCCTCTAATGGAAAAGATCTTGAAGGGTTGCAAGCTAACTCTGTAGCATGGGATACACTGACGCAGTATCACCTCCAAGGTGGGAGGAGGAGAGTGATGACTGCTAAGGCACTCAGCTGGCCAACTGATCTAAGAATAAACTGGGTGAACCAGAGGCAGTCATAGAAAGAATAGCTTTGAAGTAGAGGTGGGCAAAAGTTGTAAATTTCACTTTTTCGGAACTTTCACAGAAATATGGAAATTTTGCAGAATTTTTCAAACTTCCGCCATTGGTGAGCTCTATCTTCTGAATGTGTTTGGTAGATTTTTGTCCCTTTTCATGGAATTTTTTGGCTGAACTTCAGAAAAATACACATGAAATGTGAAATACCAGCTCTGAGGAATTTGTTTTCTGAAGTTTAATGAATTATTCCCAGTACACATAATTATTCTACAGTTCAGTGATCAGTTCTGCAGGCTTTTCTCCACAGTTTAATACAATAATCCTTAATTTCTTAATTTTTTTCTGCTGTTCTAAGCCAGAATTTCTATAAAAAATGCTAATTTGATTAATGCACTTTTGTAGAAGTGAAAATCTGACTTTCACAGAAATTCCACAAGTGGAAGTTATTTTTTGCACACCTCTACTTAGAAGGTGCCTACTGTACGAACCCACTTGGTTAGATAAAGGGGACCAGAATGATGAGGCCTCACCCTCTCAGCTGAAGTTCTAATTTCTACATCAAGAAATTCCACCAATGAGTTAGATGACTGAAGCTCCACCTGGAGCAAGGACATTCCCACTATGGGCCAGATGATAATAACTTCTCCCCATGTTTCACATGCTCAGGATGCAGACTTCATGGGTTCAGAGTGAGACCATTGGCTGAAGAGCAAGTCCTGAGCCAGAAAAGGTAATGGTCATGGTTGGCATGGTTGGCATGCCTCCAATTTATGAGTGAGAGCATGAAGCATCTTGATGTTCTAGATAGGAGCAGGGGGAAGCTGGCAACTGTAGATTAGGTAGCAGGTTATTGATGAGGATGCTGGGCGAAGCAATGGCTGTAAATTAGCTAGCAGGATAGTGATGAGGGGGCCAGGTGAAACCAGCAGCCTGGGAGAGGTAGAAGGCTGCAGTGCAAGCCATTTGATAGTAGTAGCAGCCAGTGGAATGCAAGCCAACCAATTCCATTAGGGAAGCCAAATTAATGATGATATAGAAAGTAAGTGTTTAGGTAGTGAGAGGCTGTGATGCCAAATATTGATTCAATGAGGTTTAGCATAAATAAATCAATGGAGTTTACCAGATGATTGCTATGGTTTCAGCATGAATAGTGAATTGATATGATTGGCACGAATACCCTAAATGCCATTAAATTACAGTTAGGTTATTCCAGTAAGGAGCATTTGCAATGCAGTAATGAAGTGAAATGAATATCTTGAAGCCATGCAGGCTGCAAGGTTAAATAATTTATGCATGGATAACTAAAAAGCAATGCAGGCAAAGGAGGAGGGCAGATCCACATAGCTCACAAAAAAGCATGCTCCTGCTACTTGGAGCCACAATGCTGCACTGCGACACCACAGTCCCCCACTGAGGGAATAACAGGGAAACCATGAGCTCAGCCCCATGAGAAAAACAGCAACTGTAATATTGGTTGGATAGGAACCACAAAAAATAAAGGTGTTTGTACTGGCAAGGTCCTAGTTATGGACAGAGTCATAAGAAAGCAAGCCCAGAGCAATGGGAACAAGTGGAAGCAAATTAATGGCTGAAGGTTCACAATAGTTAAAATTAGTAACATATTGCTTAAATGCCTGCAGCTGTAAGCCATGTCAGTATAGTAATACAGCAAGCTGATATACTAGAGCGGAGCAAAGACTGCAAGTTGAGAGTAGCGGCTGCCTAACTGAGCTAACACTAACTGAATTGAGCAGAGCTGCTGAGAAACAAACATACCACAGCAAGGAGTGGCAGCTAGCTGGAGCATGATGAAGCCAGTACCAGATGTAAACACGTAAAGTGGATAAGCACAGGAGACACAGAAGCAGCAGTCTGAGCTGAGCATACAGATAACATATGCAGTTGAACTGAGGGTTTTCTAAAATCTGGTGCCTGGAAAGCACAAGTGCAGAAATAGCACACTGCAACAAAGGGCAACAGGATGATAGAAAAGACTAGAAAGCCCTCAAAAGAAAAAAAAAATGAAAAATGAAAAAAACACTAACACAGGAGGATAGGAAACAAGCAACACAAAGAAGCATGCAGAAGCCAAAAGTAAAGCAATTACCAACCAAAAGCAGGAGTAACATATGAGCAGAAGTCAAACACAATCCAAGCAGACCCCAAAGCACAAGGGAAGGAGGGAGGTAAATGCTGGAAGGGAGGAAGCCCCAGCAGACCCCAGAGGAGAAAGGTGAGATGGACAGAACCTCTGGCTGCAAAGAAAAAGTGCTTCAGAAGGTGGCTGGGAGGAACTGCTTATATAGCTCAGTAAGGGGGTGTGGCTGGTTGCTCACCCCATTGAACTAAGAAGCAAACATACTGTTACATGAATTGCTTAAGTTGGAAATATCGGCTTTTTATTTCTTAGGTATTTTGAATATTTCTGAAATAATTTTTCATTGTATCTTGCATCTTCTTTTTTTTTGTGATTCAGTTATGTTATTATGTGCAATTGTGTCTGTGAAAATAAAACTTTTAATCTTAAAAACTATAATTAGCTGGAGAGTTCTTTATCAGTTACTCAAGACCGGTGTTTTTATGGTGGGAAATTACATTTTCTTATTTAATACCATTCAATAGTTGTTATGCATGTATTGATTGCTAGTTACATTATTTTGCAGGAAGGAGCTTTGGTGATAAAATGATGGTTTGGGGATCAACCCCACCACAATGTGGCTATTCAACACAAGCAGGGAGCACACAGCATCCTATATTCATACTTTTTGATGGTCTGGCAGGTTTGAGAACTCTCTCCACTGCACTGTCATTTCCATTTAGGACAGAACTAAATATGCAAATAGCTGGGATGGTGGGCAGGATGCCAAGGGGCACAGCAAGAAGACAATTGTTATTGGGTCCACAAGCAGCATTTGGTGTTTTTCAAGACCAAGTCTTGAAAAAGCACAAGTGCAGCATGAAACATCGATCTTGTGCATATTCGGGGGTGCTACCAAACTTTCTAACTTAATAAATTATTTAGAAATGTTCCCTAGAGTTGCGAGTTCATGTTGCTTATGACGAGTAGCCAAGTCCTTTGCTTTTGAATTTCTCTGTTACTGTGAATGTTGGGGAGGGAAACAACAGTTGCTGCAAATCATATGTATATGGAGATAAAGGGAGTTACTATAATTGATACTAAGACAGGAGCATGATGAAGGGAGTTTCCGGCTATACAAAATACCACCAGGGTGATCCTACTATCCAGGAAGGGAAAAGGTTAGTCCAAGAGTAAATTATATAATGTGGATTGTTAAGAGGCAAGCAAACAAGCCAAGTAGTATAGAATCCTCAAACTCTTAGAAAAGGTGGGTACAGAAGGGGTGTTTCTTAAGTAGGTCTACACTAGAGCCAGTGTGATATCTTACTTTTGCTGGGAGTGGGTGGGTCAGGTCTATGGGACTGGGAAGGATAGCAGAAAAGCAGGGGTTGCTATTATCATTTCCTGGGGTACCTAATTTCAGGCATTGCAAAAGACTGCTGACACAGAAGGACACCACATAATTGTATGGGACATCCTGGGGATCACCCAAATCCTTCCAGCATATATATATGGCCCCTCTAGGGATCCCATATTTTTCACTGGCCTAATGACACACTAGGAAGACTGTGCCTGTATCCCCATGGTATTAGTGGGGGAGTGACATTTAGTTTGAAGCACATTAATAAAATGGCAAGAATCCTTCCTCTCTGACTGGTCAGTTTGGGGATAGACCTGTGATGTTAACCCAGCACAACATCACAGATCTAGTCCCAGAAATATCATCATAGTATCATAGTAAAAGCCAGCAGAATAGGCCCCATGGTCTAGCATGTCTGCTCGGAAGCTAGCCCCCTACTGGGAGCTTGCTCCTCCACCCCCCAGCCCCAGAGGTAGCCCTCCGAGACCTTAGATTCCCCCTGTACCTGTCCCAACCCTTCTTGAATCCTTCCACTCTGGTCTCTTCCATCAGACTCCTGGGAAGTGCGTTCCATGGTTCCACCACCCTCTCTGTGAAGAAGTGTCTCCTGCGATTCCCCCCTGTAATTCCCCCCTTCCAGCTTCCACTCATGCCCCCTGGTAGCGCCCTCCTTCTTAAGCCTGAACACTTCCCTGGCTCCACCTTTATTTATCCCCTTTACATACTTGAAAGTCTCTATCATGTCCCCTCTGTCCCTCCTCTCCTCCAATGCATACAAATTGAGTTCATCCAGTCTCTCCTCATAGGTCCTACCCTTCATGCCCTGAATCATCCTGGTCGCCATCCTCTGGACCCTCTCCAGCAGTGGTATGTCCCTCTTAAGATGGAGTCTCCTGAACTGCACACAGTACTCAAGATGTGGCCTAACCAGGGCATTATACAGAGGGAGGAACACCTCTCTCCCTCCTCCTGGAGGTAAACCCCTTGGTTTTGCAGCCCAGTATCCTGTTTGCTTTTGCTGCAGTTCTTCGACAATTCTCTGTGTTATTCATTTTGCTGTCAACCATGATCCCTAACTCCCTCTTGCCCGATGTGACTTGCAGTGTGGTCCCCCCCCCAGGGTGTATGCATGTCCTGGGTTTCTGACCCCCAGATACAGCACCCTACATTTCCCTGCATTGAACTTCAACCCCAACTTTCTTGCCCACCCCCCAGGGCATCCAGATCCCCCTGCAGGGCCTCTGTCCGCTCCTGCCAGTCTGCCAGTGCTCCCAGTTTTGAGTCAACCGCAAAGAGACTCAGCCTACTTCTAACACCCCACCCTATGTCCGAGACATAGGAATTGAACAGGAGTGCCCAGGACCGAACCTTGGGGGACCCCACTGATGACCGGTCTGGGGAGTAGACTATCCTCCAACCACCACTTGCTGTATTCACCCCATAAGCCAGTTTTCCACCCACCTGAGCAACTGCCTCCACCCCACCCCCCAGCTTTGTTAGTAGGCTGTTGTGGGTACCGAATCAAACACCTTACTGAAATCAAGATAGAGGATGTCCACCAACCTATGTCAGTCCAGGGCACCCGTCACCCAGTCATAAAACTCCACCAGGTTAGTCTGGCACAACTTCCCCAGAACAAAACCATACTGCCTGTCATCCAGTTGCCCCAACCTTTTCAGCTGCCCCCCCAGCCTCTCCTTGATAATGCCCTCCATAACCTTGCCTACCACAGATGTTAGGCCAATGGGCCAATAATTCCCCATCTCCTCTCTGGACCCCCACTTGTGGATAGGCACCACATGAGCCACCTTCCAATCTTGAGGCACCCACCTTGTCATCAGGGAGATGTTGAAGAGTGAGGCCAGTGGAGCTGCCAGCACATCCACCATTTCCTTCGGCACCCTTGGATGCAGCCCATCTGGCCCCAGCGCCTTCTCAGTCTTTAGCTACTGGAGAGCCTTTCTCACCCTATCTGCTGTGATTTTGCCCTCCCATCTCCCCTCCTCATGCATCCTCTCCTCCCCTTCTAGATATGACCCATCCCCTGCCCTAGTTTCATCCAGTCCTTCAGTCTCCAACTGACCTCCTGGTTCAGTGGGCTCCTCTACCCTCCCATTGGGTTAGAAAGATCCCCCACCTCCCCCGGTAAAGACAGAGGCAAAGTACTTATTTAGCACCTCTTCTTGTTCCCCAGCTTTCTGCGCCCATCCCCCCCAGTTCTAGTCCTGCTGATCTGTGCCCTCTGTCACAGGGTGCTCCCTGTGATGAGTAGAGGTCCAGATATTCTAATAAATACACCCCCAAGAAATAAGTGCCTTGGGGTAAAGGAATGATATTGACTGTAACTTGTCTGTTAACAGCTCTGAAGCACCCCTTCCTGTACTACTGTGCACAAAATAGCACTCTTTCATGGTAGGAGGACACCCTTGTATCCTGCCACAAACACTTGTAAGGACAAGAGCAGCAACCCCTTTATTATCTGTGCCCTTTCCATTCTGTTCCTTGTCCATTAGCCAGTATCCAAAAAGGAAAACCTCTAAAAAAGTCTTTAGCAGCTCCTATCACACTACTAGCATTAAAGTATGCCCTGATTCTGTATGAAGGCACATGTTGCACTGTATGTGCACATCTCCCGAGAGGGAGTATGTAAAGAATGCAAGACATGCTTCTTTATAATATGTCAGTGCCCTGAAACATGGAAAAGGCATTAGGACCCAAAACAGTTGCTTGGCAGGGTTAATGTAAAACACCCTTGCAAATTAGAATATTAGAAAATTAGAATAAGCAAGGTGAGGGCTAAAGAAATAAAGCCCTTACAGAAACAAAGGTACAAGAGAACAGTGTTCCTTTTGAGGCAGTATAGCGCAGTGGTTTAAGGCTCTGAGTTGCAAACTTGTAGACCTGGGTTTGAA
This sequence comes from Neoceratodus forsteri, assembly GCA_016271365.2. Classification (NCBI taxonomy): domain Eukaryota; kingdom Metazoa; phylum Chordata; order Ceratodontiformes; family Ceratodontidae; genus Neoceratodus; species Neoceratodus forsteri. The sequence continues at coordinate 52,803,130 of CM028137.1, forward strand.
TCCTACAGCCTCCCACTTGCATATGTGTGACCCTGAGCAAGTCACTTAACTTCCTTATGTTCCCAGGTTGCACCTGGAAACAAGCTTCAGTTTAGTGTGCCTCTCCTGGTTAAACAATTTTCCCTTCCTTTTGTTTTTGTTTATTTTCAGTTACTGCCTGGTATCCTGAAGTTGACAAAGTGAAAGAAAATAAGGAATGCACCCTTATTTTTCTATTCATTTGTCCAACTCAGGAATACCTATGGTCAATACATGAAGAATAAGTAGTAGTCATTACCTGGTTCTGCAGTCAGAACTGTCTATAGGGCTGGCAGCCCCAGAAATGGCTGCTTTTATAGAAGTAAGGAAATGAGGTCCCTCCAGGATGGGAGGGGCTTAATCCTTAATAAACCTAATGATGATACAATTAGTAATATTTAGGCCATTATTGCCCAATGTTATATATTAGGAATAAGGTATTACTATGCCACTGGGTGGGGTAATGCATTAAACAGTTTACATGGATTACCTGGTGCAATAGTCTATCCCAGATCATTTTTTTTCTGTAAATTAGATAATAGCAAGGTCAGGTGACCCCCACCTACATGTATAAAAGCCTACCACTTGAGTGTTAAAAAGAGAGATAGAGACCAGACCAGGGAGTCAGTCTGGAACTGCTGTTGCCAGCCTTGCTTGTAGAGCAGAAAGCAGCTAACTAAATAAGCTACCTTTTCTTATTAATTTAACACTTATATCTCAGCAGGAATCAGTGTCTGTTGAGATTAAGTAGACAGATACTTTATTAGAAGTAGAAGGGGTCTTATTTAGGGTTAAAAAAAAGAAAGAAAAGAAAAAAAGTCAGTGTGTGTTCTGTGCTGGGAAGGGTACTGTATTAGCTGACTTTGCTAAACCAGTAGGAGGAGAGAGAGAGCTTAATTGGGGGTGTGGCTTAGACACTATAAAGGCAGGTGGCTCAAATTAAAACTTCCTGTTTCTAGCCTTGCTTGTAGAGCAGAAAGCAGCTAACTAAAAGAAGCTACATTTTCTTATTAATTTAACACTTATATCTCAGCAGGAGTCAGTGTCTGTTGAGATTAAGTAGACAGATACTTTATTAGAAGTAGAAGTGGTCTTATTTAGGGTTAAAAAAAGAAAGAAAGTCAGTGTGTGTTCTGTGCTGGGAAGGGTACTGTATCAGCTGACTTTGCTAAACCAGTAGGAGGAGAGAGAGCTTAATTGGGGGTGTGACTTAGACACTATAAAAGCAGGTGACTCAAATTACAACTTCCTGTTGCTAGCCTTTTTTCTTACTAATTGACCTCCATCCCACCTACCCTAAGCCAGTTCTACTTTTATAGCCACTGGATTTGACTGTCAACAGGAACTTCCTGTTTGGCAGTAGGAAGGGAAGGATCATAGAGAAACACTGGTTTTGTCAACCCTAAAGGAAAAAAGTAGCTCACTCTCCCCCCCAGCTGCTGGTGGTCTGACACTGAGCAAGGAAGAAGGAGGCTACTAAAGAAGATAGGAAGTTGCTGTCCCAGAACAGGAAAGGTAAGAGTTGTAAGAAGAGGAGAGAGTAAGCATACAGAGAAACAGGAAAGGGGACACAAAATAAGACATGATAGGAGTGGTGCAGTGCAATGGCTGTGGGGTGGCAGTGTTCTGGGAGAAATTCTGGAGGCTGCGATGCTGCCCTATTTGCAGGCACCTCTCTGGTCTGAGAGAGGAGGTTGCCCATCTCCAGGCTGACCTGGCTAGGATTCGTGAAACCTCCTCCCCCACCCAGGGACCACAAGGACCAATGCCACTACTTCAGAGGTTGCCAAGAAAGAGGAGAGGATGGACCAGGGTGGGATCAGGGAGGGAGGGAGAGGGTGGTGGAACAGAGTTGCATCCCTCCAGCTGTACCTCTCCACAATTTATTCGCTCTTCTGGAGGATAGTGGTTCCTCTATGGAGGCACCAGCAGTGGAAACCAAGGAGGATGCTGGGAACCTTCACAAAGGAGACCCACAGGAGGCTGGCATGGGATCCCACAGGGGAAGGAAACAAGTCCTGGTGGGGGACTCAATCATTAGGGGGGTAGAAATGGGTGAGGAAGGGGAGAGGTAGGTAAGGTGCTTTCCTGACACCAAAGCTTGGAGGGACAGGAAGTGAATCCTCAGAATCGTGGGAGGAGCTGCATGAGGGAGGGAGATGGATGTCATTGTCCACCTAGGGACAAATGACCTGGCTAGAAATGGTATCAGAGCAGTGCAAGAGGAATTTGTAGAGTTGGGGAGGAGCCTTAGACAAGTAGCCTATACGGTAACCTTCTTGGAGGTGCTGCCTGTCTATGGCAAGGGTGATGCTAGGGCACTCCTCACCAGGGAATTCAATGAGTGGTTGAAAAACTGATGTGGAGCTCAGGGTTTTGGCTTCACTGGGGACTGGAGAGCCACCTGGAGGGATGCAGACCTATACTGATGTGATGGTCTGCATCTGTCCAGGGGGAGAACCAGGATCCTAGGTAAGAGGTTTAAATGCGTCATTGGCAAGCATTTAAACTAGCCAAGGGGGGAGGCACTGAAAAGGAGAAGGGAAATCCCAGCCTCCCCCCACAAAACATGGTAATTAGAGAGGTAAACACCAAGGTAGAGAAGTTATTAGGGAGCAGGACAGAGGCAAATGTAAAAAAAGACAAATACAGTAAGGACAGAAATGTGGCTAAAAGGGGTAAGGCTATCAAAAAGTGGAGGGTGATGAGTACCATTGCCTATAGTCTGTGTAACAAGCTCCCTGAACTAGTGGCAGTCACAGAAACATGGTACACAGAGAACCAAGATTGGGATGTCAACATACCAGGATACACAATCTACAGGAGGGATAGGGAGGGTAAAAGAGGAGGAGGAGTAGCTCTCTATGTAAAGGAAGGGATCAAAGCAACAGAACTAAAGAGTAAATAGGGAGCAGATGAGGCACTCTTGGTCACCCTGGAGACAGAAAATGGCACCACAATCCGCATGGGGGTTGTATACAGACCCCCATCTCAGTGGGAGGGAATGGACAAGGAAATGATAGAAGGCTTCCTTAGAATGGCAGAAAAAGGGGAGATATTGTTGATGGGGGACCTGACTATGCCACATGTTAACTGGAGCACCTTTGCTGCAGGCACATCCAAGAGCAGGGTCATTCTTGATGCCCTACAGGGGGCATGCCTCAGACAGCTAGTATTGGAATCCACTCAGGAGGGAGCAATCATAGACTTGGTACTCTCAAATGGGGACAGAGAAAGAATCTCAGATTTAGAAGTGGGTAGCCATCTGGAAACAAGCGACCACCAAACAGTGTGGTTCACGATAAGCACAGCCATACAATCAAGCCATACAAAAGCAAGAGTATTAGACTTTAGGAGGGCTGACTTTGGGAAAATGAGAAAGTGCCCCAGAAAAGCACTAGCAAACAGGCAAGAAGGAGGGGTGGAGGAACAATGGGGACTAATCAAAACAGCCATCACAGAGGCAACAAGCCTTTGTGTAAAGCAAATCAGCAAAACACAATGAAGGAAAAAAACGCTATGGTTCTCAAAAGAGGTGGCAGGGAAGGTTAAGAAGAAAAGGCTAGCATTCAGAAAATATAAGGAAACACAGAATTAGCAGGACAGGGAACTTTATCAGTTAAAGCAGAAAGAGGCTGGGAAGGCAGTCAGAAAAGCAAAGGCCCAAACCGAGGAAAGGATAGCCAATTCTGTTAAGAAGGGGGATAAGACATTTTATAGGTACATTAGGGAGCGAAGAAAGACCAAAGGAGGGATACTGAGGCTTAATAAAGGGGAGGGAATATGGGTAGAGAGCGACAGTGAAAAAGTAGGGATACTGAATGAATATTTCTGCTCAGTATTCACAAAGGAAGAGAAGGGGGAGGTACCTAAACCAAAGAAGAGAAACACTCTGAAGATGGTGGTGGATACGGGGGTCGATACCAGTCCATTTACAGAAGAAAGGGTTCTGAAAGAACTAATAAAATTGAAGGCAGACAAAGCAATGGGGCCTGATGGGATTCACCCAAGAATTCTAAAAGAATTAAGGGTAGAACTAGTGACGCCGCTGACTACTCTCTTTAACAAATCATGGGAGGATGGGGTGGTACCTGAGGACTGAGGAGGGCAGATGTGATTCCGCTTCACAAAGTGGGAGCAGGACAGAGGCAGGAAACTACAGACCAGTTAGTTTGACCTCAGTGGTAGGGAAAATGATGGAATCACTTCTGAAGGAAAGAATTGTTGAGTACCTAGAGACCAGTGGGGCACAGGACCCAAGGCAGCATGGATTCACAATGGGAAGGTCATGTCAGACAAATCTAATAGATTTCTTTGACTGGGTGACCAAAGTAGTAGACCAGGGAGGGGCTGTGGACATGGCCTACCTAGATTTTAGCCAGGCATTTGATACAGTCCCACACAAAAGATTAATACACAAGTTAGCCAGCCTTGGAGTGGGTCCCAAGGCGGTAGCCTGGATAAAAAATTGGCTAGACAACAGGATGCAAAGGGTAGTAGTAAATGGAGTCCACAGTGAAGAAAGGAGGGTTACTAGCGGGGTACTGCAGGGTTTAGTACTGGGACCGGTCCTTTTTAATGTCTTTATAAGTGACATTGCAGAGGAACTGGAAGGAAAAGTATGTCTCTTTGCAGACGACACAAAGATCTGCAACAGGGTTGATACACAAGATGGAGTGGAAAGGATGAGAAGGGACTTGGCAAGGTTGGAGGAATGGTCAAATGTATGGCAGCTCAGATTCAATGCAAAGAAGTGCAAGGTAATGCACATGGGAAACAAAAACCCAGGGGAAGAGTACACAATGGGGGTGAGATACTGACAACTGTAAAAATGGAAAGGACCTGGGGGTAATTATATCAGATGACCTAAAGGTGGGCAAGCAATGTGAAGGCAGTAAGAGGAAGGCTGGGGGATGCTGGGATGCATAGGAAGAGGCATCAATAGTAGAAAACAGGAAGTTGTTATCCCTCTGTACTGACAGTTGGTGAGACCCCATCTGAGTACTGTGTGCAGTTCTGGAGACCCCATCTCCAAAAGACATAGACAGAGTGGAGGCTGTCCAGAGGAGGGACTCAAATGGTGCAGGGTCTGCACCAGAAGACATATGAAGAAAGACTAAAGGAGCTTAATATGTATACCCTTGAGGAAAGAAGGAGAGAGGGGGATGATAGAAACTTTCAAGTACCTCAAGGGAATCAACAAAGTCCAAGAGGGTAGCATCTTTCAGAAAAAGAGATGTGCAAGAACAAGGGGGCACAATTTGAAGATAGAGGGGACTGCTCAGAGGTAATGTGAGGAAGTATTTTTTCACAGAGAGGGTTGTGGATGCATGGAACAGCCTCCCTGAGGAGGTCATGGAGTCATGAACAGTGGGGGAATTCAAGAATGCATGGGACAGACATAAGGCAGTCCTAGTGGGGGGTAGGAGGAAGTAAGCTGTTGGTTAACTAGGATCTGCAGCTTATCTGTTATGTAGGAAAATGGGCAGACTAGGTGGGCCAAGTGGTCCTTATCTGCCGTCAAAGTCTATGTTTCTATGTTTCTATGAGAGTCTGAGGGTTAGGACCTCAGAGGAAAGAGAGTGGCTTGAAGCTGAACTACTGACAATCTTCTCTTCTGTAAGAATTTGAATCATTTGATGAAGTGGAAAAATTAAATGATAAATGCCATCTTGGCATTTTTTTATGCACTGATTTTGGTTGTCTGCCTGCAATTTGCCTCCTGAACCAACAACCCTACAACACTTTCACTTTTCTTTTCTCCCCAATGTATCTATAGAACCCCTTTCCCACCCTGAGGATATCCCTGGCCAGGCTAAGCTACTTCTTCGCCTTGGCCCCCCACCCTTACCACCCTGGTGACCCTCTTAGCCAGGAAATGATATTCTCCCCTCTTCCTAGTCCCCCTTGAGTGCTTTAAGCCCGCATAGGCAGCCTTTTTCTTCCTCACTGCCTCCTGCACCTCCTGGGTCCAACAACATGGCTTACTGGCCCTATATTGCTTGCACCTTACATTTGCGCAGGCCCTCAATGCCTCCTGCACCCCCTTCTTAATGGTCTCCCACAAGCTACCAGTGTCCATGTCTGGCCTTATTTTTTCCAAGCACCCTTTAAGAATCCTTCCCATGCCCACAAAGTCTGCCCCTGTGAAATATATTACTTCTGTGTTAGTGCAAATTTCCTCTCCCGCTAGGGACATAAGAAACCAGACCATGGCATGGTCACTGCCTGCCAACGGGCTGCTCACCTCCAGGCTTCTTATCTGGTCACTATCTGCTAGGACAATGTCCAGGATCTGATCCTGCCTAGTAGGCTCCCCCACATGCAGGACTAGGAAGGCATCCTGGAAGACATCCATCAACCTCTGCTCCCTGGCCACCGAGGATGTCATAGTGCCCCAGTCTGCCCCCGGCATGTTCGGGTCACCCATGATCACCACCCTTCCCTTTCTGAGGCCACAGTGACCCCTGATGTTCTCAGCCAGATCATCCTCCAGTTCCATTTCCATTGCAGGGGGTCTGTACACCACCCGTATTTTTAATCTTTAACCCCCCTCATTTGTAGGGTTACCCAAATTGCCTCCACATCTCCTTCTGCCTCCTCGATTCCACCAACTACTATGTCATTTTTGACTATCAATGCCACACACCCCCTTCCCACCCCCTATCCTTCCTAAACATTGTGTATCCCTCTAAAGTTAGGTCCCAATCATATCTCTGGGTGGCCCATGTCTCAGTAATAGTCACCAAATCTGCTGCACCCTCAACTAGTATTGCCTGGAGCTCTGGCATTTTATTGCCCATGCTCCTGGCATTGATCAGGACTGTCCTCCACCCGACCCCCTCCCCTCTCTCCAGTCCTCTCAGCCCAGCACAATCCCCCATTTCTCTTTCCCACCTTCAGTTCCCCCTAGTCTTTTAATGCTACCCACAGCCCGCTTTGCATGATCTAGTCCTGAACTCTCAAGCTTCCTCACTGGGGCTTTCAGTCTTTCTATCCCACCCCCCTTTACAAGTTTGAACCCCACCTATCATGAATGAATCCAAAAGGTTTTAGTTTGAAGATCTCCCTCCCCTCCAGGTTGAGATGCAGTCTATCCCTGGCATATAGCCCCTTGTCTTCCCATGTATCACCCCAGTCCCCCATCAATCCATACCCTTCTGACTTGCACCACTCCCTGAGCTACTGGTTCACTCCCCCTAAGTTTTTACTTATTTTCCCCACTTGCCCTTGGTACCGGCTGTATCTCAGAAAAAGGAGAATGAGCATCCTATAGAGTGGCAAACCCTGGCCAATTCTCTGAATGTTGCCTGACTCTCCAGTTCACTGTTCCCTGCTAAATCATTTGTTCCCAGGTGAACTAGAAAGTCTGGGGATCCTCCGCATTACCTTGCCATTTAGTAGAGCTGGAATTTGGCCTTATGTACTGATAGGCCTGTGATTCATTTAACCTTGACTGGGCTGCCTTTTCCCTCCCCAACCCCCTCCCACTGGATACCTCTAATCATGGAGTCACCCAGCAGGAACAACTTCACCACTCCCCCCAAGTTACTAGCCCGTTTGTGTCCTTCCATACTCCTTCTTCTCTCTACGTTCCTCGGCTTACTCCTTGCACTCCCACAGCCTGGGTGTCTCTATTTTGTGTGTGGCCTTCCAGGGTATCTCTTCTGCCTATGTTCCCCAGTTTTCTCCTTTCACCCCCTGCAACTTGGGGGTCACAGGTTTGTATGTGCCCTTCCTAACTCTTTCTCCTGAATATGGTCCCCTGCTTGCTCCTCACCCCTCCCATAGCCTGGACATCAATAGTTTGATTGTGCCCTTCCAGGCTTCCTTTTCTGTCTCCCTCTCCCAGCTTGCTCCTTGCACCCCTCACAGCCTGATTGTCACTAGTCGCCCCCCCTTAACTCTTCCCCGGTTGGTCTGTTGCCATTGACTTCTCCACCCAGGCCTCCTATTCCTGCTTTCTTTCTCCCTCCCTCCCCTCAGGTTCTGCAGCTACGGACCCCCAGCGCCAGTGTCTCCTACACCCTCCTCTTCTGGAATCCAGTCTCGGAGCTGCCACCCAGAGTGCCCTCCTCACCCCCCTCCTTGTCCGCTTTTTCCCTTCCTCAACTCTGCCCTGTCCTGGGTCCTGGTCTCGTCCACCGTGACTCTGTTCTGAGTGTCCCCCGTCTGCCTTACCTCCCTCAGACCTGGGCTCCTGCCCCTTCCCTGCCCATCTGGTGCCCTGGTCTCATGTTCGCCATGCCTTCCCCTCCTTTGAATCAGGCCTCCCCATCCCCTGCCCCCTTAGATACCTGACCAATCCCTCCCCATCATCCTAATCCCCCTGCCCACCAGCTTCTTCCACCTCATCATCCAGGTATAGCAGGGTGAAGTGATTTGTAAGTGTGATGCCTGCCCCAATCTCGCTCATTCCTGTCCCCTCTCCTCCCCCTCCCCTTCCTTGGCTCTCTCTGGGCCGCCCCCTCCTTTCTGAGTGAAGACCGTACACTGGTATTTTCATGTCTACCTCCCTGAGCGACCATGTGGTCCTAGTCCTCTTACTCCTGCTCCTATACCCTGGGGTATGCCATTTTGTCCTCACTATCATTATATGGTTCCTGCCCTCTTCCCTCTCCAACCCACCCCTCCCTCCTCCAACTGCTTCCTGATCCCTCAACCTCCCACCTGAGGCCCGCCAACTGGTAACACACTGGGCATCCCCTAAACCTCCATGCCCAATTCAATATTATGGCCACCCTGCATCCCATACACCCAATCACCCTCCCGAAGATACCAGCTCTTACATCATTCGATCCCATCCTCACTGTTAGGTGTGGACAATATGGGCCCTCCTCAGTAATAAAAGAGCCCTCCAATCCATATACACTCAATCAATCTACCCTTTTCCCAGCAGTAGCCAGCATATGCCGAGCAAGCGATACAAACAGTACCCAAGATGCAGTAGCCAGTGCTACCCAAGCATCACCCTAATAGGAATAGGATGTTGCAAGGCCTCATGGGACTCACCCAATAAATGTAGGGTGAGCCTTGGAGCATGTGGAAGTACACCACAGGCTGTGCCAAAACACAATCAGCCAAGGAGTCCTCTGGCAGTGACACCTCACACAATCACCAACTTGTCTGCTAGGATCCCTTACTCCTGCCCAATCTAAATGTAAAAGCACAATAAATGGCAGTTAAGACCAGCCCTCAAATACAATTGCAAACACACAGAAATACCAGCTAATAAAACAAAAAATATTTCAGATCTACTTACACTCACAGCCACCAGCTAAAGGATCCTTCTCCCTCTCCCCTAACCGTAGATTAACTGCTCTTCTGGTTTTCCTAGACAACTTTATTTTAAAAACCAGTGCACTGGCCATGTACAAGTTGCCCACAGTTGACATGGTTGCTCAGACTTTTGCCAGTAGTTGCTATGTTTTTTTAAAACTAAATCCTTCCTTCCTAGTGCCACAGAAAGTACCCACACCATCCTAAATTAATTAAATGTGTCCACCCTAACAATAACATGTTTCAGTTTTCATATTTAACATTTAAATGTCCTGTAAAAAAGAATGAAAACAATGAGCAATTACCTCAAGTGGCTTCAGCAGTCCCAGCTCTTCTCACAGCTCAAAGTCAGTGAGTGCATAATGAAGCGCGTCAGTTAATTAAAAACCCACATAAATCACTCATAGCATGTTTATCACAGCCATAGTATAGTTCTTTGCTTTCTACAAGTACAACATATGAGTACTGTAAAGGAGAATCAAACTAACCATGACAAGAGGAGGGCAGGAGCACAAAACTATGATCCTGAAACTAGGCAAGAGCAAACACCACCACAACTGGCAGCTGAAAGAGGGAGCACATTTCATGCTTCACTGCTGACACAGACTGTATAGAAACATAGAAACATAAAAGTTGTCAGCAGATGGGGACCATATGATCCATCAAGTCTGCCCTTGGCTTCCTAGCCCCCTACTTTGCTGCCTGTTTGTGTATCCCACAGTGTCTGTCCCATGCCCACTTGAATTCTCCCACTGTCTTGGCTCCCACCACCCCTCCGGCCGGCTATTCCATTGTTCCACAACATGCTCTGTGAAGAAGAATTTCCTTGCATTGCTTCTGAATGTTCCTCCCTTAAGTCAAAGGTTATGCCTTCTAGTCCTGCTGTAGTCCTTTTCCTGAAAGAGATTCTGCACGTGCACCCTGTTGTTGCCTTTAAGGTATTTGAATTTTTCTATCATGTCCCCACAATTCCTACATTGTTCTAGTGAGTGTAATCTGAGGTCATCCAGTCTTGCCTCATACGGTTTCTGATGCAAGTCCTACACTATCTTTGTTGCTCTTCTCTGTACCATCTCCAGCCTATCTTTGTCCTTCCTGAGGTGTGGCCTCCAGAACTGGACACAGTACTCCAGGTGAGGCCTGACCAGGGACTGATACAGGGTCATGATTACTTCATGCCTTCTGCTCATGATGCCCCTCCATAAGCATCCCAGGATAACACTAGCCTTTAGTGCTGCCATTTCTCATTGTCTACTGACCTTGAGGTCATCTGATATGCTCACCCCAGGTCTCGCTCCTGCCTGGTAGCCACCAGCTGCTCCCCTCCCATTGAGTACAGTTTCGCAGGGCTACACTTTCCCAGGTGCATGATCTTGCATTTTTTTGGCATTGAATTTCAATTGCCAGGCCTTGGACCACTCCTCCAGTTTTCGGAGATCAGCTTCCATGCTTTGCTGTCCCTCTGTTGTGTCTACCCTGTTGCCAATTTTGGTGTCATCTGCAAACAGGCACACCTTTCCCTCCAGTTCATCCGCAATGTCGCTGATGAATATGTTGAAGAGGATCAGTCCCAGAACTGAGCACTGTGGGACCCCGCTAGTCACCCTCCCTTCCACAGAGTGCCATTTATTAATACTTTCTGAGTTCTTCCATGTAACTAGTTTCTTTCTCAGTTTGGACCCAGAATTGAGCCCTGTGGGACCCTGCTAGTCAACCTCCACTCCACAGACAAAGTCGCTATTTACTAATACTCTCTGAGTACTCCCATGTAACCAGTTTCTGACCCAGTTTGTAACTTTGGTCCCAATTCCCATGTTCTCTAGTTTTTTTTTTACTAGTGTCCTGTGTGGAACAGAGTCAAAAGCTTTGCTGAAGTCCAGGTAAGCCACATCCACTGCCCCACCCTGATCCACTGTTTTGGTGACACAATTGAAAAAATCAACCAGGTTTGTCTCGCAGGACCTCCGTGCTGTGAAACCATGTTGATTTTTGTCGAGCTGACCAGTTTGCTCCAAAAAAGCTATGATTATTTCCTTCAGCAGTGACTCTGTCAGTTTTCCCACAACTGACGTTATACTAACCAGACAGTAGTTACCTGGATGTTCCTTGCTTCCACTCTTGTGGAGTGGTACTGCTGTTGAACTCTTCCAATCCTCTGGCACCTCCCCACTCCTTAATGATCTGTTGAAGAGCACTGCAAAGGGGGCTGCCAGTTTCCTCCCTAGTTCTTTCAGTATTCTTGGGTGTATCCCATCTGTCTCCATAGCTTTATCTATCTTTAACTTGTCTATTTCCTCCAGTACCCTTTCCTCTGTATAACCATGAGCAGGTGGCAGATGGAGTGCATATAGTGGCAGTAAGAGGTACTAAACTGCAGTTTGGGAGGGGAAACAGAGCTGATAGGGGACACAGTCAGCACTCATATATAAGACAAAAGGTTGTAGGAGGTGCTGCAGAGACCTTACTAACACAACCGCAGTTCCACCTACTGGCCAAAATGAGAAATAAGCAGTATTTTAGGTATTCATATCCATTTAAAAAAATCTGGTTTTAATAAATCTTTTTTTTTTTCTTACAAACAAGCTATTTTATAATCACAATAATGCACTCCAGGTTGTGTGTTGTGGTAGGATAAAATTACACCTTGGTGTTGTATGATCTCAGCCTTCGGCCTCATGCCCAAACAAGCAAGGTGTAACGCTATCCCGGCACAACACACACATGTTATGCATTATTGTTTAAATAATGGACAGATTAGGCCTCTCCAGATGGGGCCTATCTCCAACATAAAGAGCCCTTGCACACCTATGAGACACCTTCAGTCTGGCAGACCCCTGAAAGGACATCTCACCTAAATGGTCAGGAGTAGGCCTTCCACACGATCCCTCACAACTAGAGTAACAGTCCTAAATTGATCACCTTCTAGTAAGTCCTCCATGTCTGCATGCTACCCATTCATGTGAAATACTTAGTTGGGTCTTCTTTGATCACACCCCAGTACAGTTCACATTAAGTTTTATACATGGAGAAAACATAGCTAAGACCTGGAAATCAAATAATGATTTAATCAAGGAATCAACAACATGATAATATAGCTTCAGTAACTAGTCTAAAATTGTTATGAATTGCATAAAAGTGCTGTATGAGAAGGGAGCTCATTCATTTTACTTTGACCACTGGAAGCCAAAACTATGTCCGTTCTGGCAGACATTAGAATGCTAAAGAGACAAATCTCATAACAATCTAGTGGCCACTATACAGGAAGGGCAAATCTTATCACATATCTTAAGACTAGGAAACCTTATGGAAGTGATGAATCTTTGTAAAAAAGAGACAATGTGTACATTAAAGCACGATTATGGAAAAGAAGAAGGAGTTATGGAGAAGGATAACTATGTATGTGACACTATATTAAAGGCTATGCATACAACAAATTGTACCCGTTCTTATATAGAGAATTTACAGACAGTCATGGGAGGTGAAAAATGTGTAGAAGGTAAAGTGTTTATAAAACAATGTAATGCACAGATTTGTGCATTACATTGTTTATAAAACAACGTAATGCACAGATTTTCAAAATTTAAGGGCTTCCAATGTATAAATCCAATATTGTTCCCACCTATTAAGATAAGATTCAGAATATCATCCCCTTGGGTTTCTCCATACTTTTTCATACCCTTTTTTTGCAACCAAGCGAAAGGGCCACACTCGGATACAGGTGATCACAGCAAGTTAAAGTACAGCAAAAGTCTGAAGATAGGCAGGCACCACCAGTGACTTTTTCTTCAAGTCAGGTAAGCTTATTAGATCTCCTAATCCATTGATCTCATTTTCTGTAATAGTTCCACATCATGTAAATCATGTTTAATAAAAGTTTCCATTGTGATGAACTATGTCCCTTATGGGGATTATAGGTAGATTTGTGTTTCAAAGCCTGTTTAATTTCTCTTCCCTGTGGATTTATTTCAAGTTCATTATAGAACTGTTCCTTTAACCTAACACTTACAAAAAATCTGGGAAGGTCCGCCATTAATGAAATTATTTTGGCAGTGCCTGATAAGAAAGACAGTCCTTTGCTGAGGACCACTATCTCTCCTTCTGCAAGTTGTTTGTGACTTAAAGTGAACATTCATATGTTTTCCTCCCTCGTATCCCCCCCCACTCCTTCTGCCTCTGCCTCCTCTCCCTCTTCTTTCTTGTCCCTGATAATAGTACTCCTCTATATGGGGAACAGGGCCTTGTGCCCTTGTGTGGTAGCTTGGAATCTCTTCACCTGGGAGTTCTTGTTCCCTGGGTTCTTCCTTCACTAAAAAAGGTTTCTGAATGTATGTACGTGTTGGTCTATTGGTGGGCCTGGCATAACTTTTCGAGCTGTTGGAATCGGTATACTCCTCTTTCATATAACCATATGAGGAAGTGTTTTCCTAATTATACTCTAACCTATAATGGTTTGTGTCACACTTAAACTGTTTTACTTTAGCTTTCTTGATATCTTGCTTAGACTCGTGTAGTCTCTTCTTAATATCGTATAAGGTTTTATTAAAAATAGATTCCTCAAATTTCAACTTTAGTTGTTCTTGTATAGTGCTGATTTGTGTTGCCAACCCACTTCTAGCCTCTATAACAGCATCTGTAAGTACCAGCATGAAATCATAACTAGATTTATTGTGACTTCCCTCCCACTTATTATCAAGTGCTTTCAATTCAGTACCAAAGATCAGCTCTACTAGAACTCATAGGTTGTTTGGGATTATTTTTATAAGGAATATATTCCCCTAAGGTGATTCCATGCCATTTCAGTTTGACAATTTTTTTTCTTAATTCTTTCAATTTATATAAAAGATCCATGCCACTGTCCCCTATCTCTAAATTCTTCTTTTCTTTAATTGCTTTGAGTATTTTTTTTAATATGCCTTTGTAAAGGAGTAATGTACGTGAATAGTATACCATCTATTCCCTATGGCTTCAGAACTTTCTACTCCCTCAATTTGCACTTGCTTAAGATTCTTGTCACATGCTTAGAACATCTAAAGAGTTGCCTGACTGGCCTGGCGCAGGTGAGATTTGTGGGGATTACATTCTCAAACCATATGAGGAAGCTCTTTCACATCATCTATGAGTCCAGGAAAACAACTGTCCAGTGGGATTTGTGCACTGGACATTGAGAAAGCTTTTTACAGGGTCTCCTGGTGTTACTTGCATACAGCACTGCACCAGTTTGGGGTCCCAGATCAATTCAATTCACTTTGTTTAAAAGAATTGGTAAGACCATGAACAAACTATCCATTTTTGTGGATGCCAATGGTTGAAAGAATTTCATGTATACAAGAAAAGACATATAAAACAATTATCACACATAGAACAAATAACGTTTCGTTTTGAAAAACAAGAGCAGACATTATTGTCTAGTAACTGTTTCATTAGGCTACATTTTAAGCTGTTAAAGGATCTAGGCATTAAGTTCTCAATTCACGGGACTTGATAAACCATAGATCGCTGTCCTGAAGTTGTACCCATGAAGGGTACATCAAAGCATAATTTAGTAGCTTGTCTGGTTAACACTGTAGGCCTAGAATGTCTAAATAGGGAGCTAACTGAATTTAGTAAAAGATCATAATAGGCTTTAAATAGAAAATAAACAGATTGGAATTTGAAACATTGTTTTATTGACAAGCTTCTCCCAACTTCAGAAGATCACAGTGATGCATATTCAAAGGAGTCAAATAAACAAAATTAATCATTTTATGATTCAAAACTTCAGTTTTATCCAAAGTCGATTCAGAACTGCCCAATAATAAACATGGCCATATTCCAGGACTGACAGCCAATAGTTTTAAGCAAGCTGTTTTCTTGTTTCAGATACAAGTGAGGATTTTACTCTGTACAACACCCCTAGATGTTCATGAATTGCCTTAGTTAATAAAACTACATGATCCCCATAAAGAAAAGAAAAATCTAAAGTTACACCCAGATAACAAAAGGAACTTGTGATATCCAGTCTAACCTCATCTAGAGTTGTTATGCCAAGAATCACCATTCTGACCAGCTTGTTTCCCAGCATTTCAGAAAAACAATAGTCTTTTGTTTTGTTTTATTTTTATTTTTTTGTTTATTGAATGAAAACTGATGGTCCACTTACCAGTGCTGCAGTGAATTAAAATCAATCTGTAACTCTGCCATCAGTCACTCCAGGTTGTTGCCCCTATAGTATAAAACTGCATCATCTTCATAAAGTATTACTTTTGTCAGGGAACAAGATGGAAGGAGTGAGTGTAGACATAAACTAAATAAAAGTGGGCTCAAAACTGACCCAAGAGGGACACCAAGGGTACTTATTTAAAATGGAGAAAATTTATCACCAGTTTTTACTCTCTGCTGTTGGTCCTAAAGATAATCTGTAAAACATTCATAAACGTTACTTGCAAAACACATCCTTAACAAAATCTCAATCAAAATCACACAATGGACCAAGTTGAAAGCCTAGGTGAGGTCCACAAAGTTGGCAGCAACCAAATCACCAGGCTTTCGTGGTGCTATATTTTGGCTTAAGTCCATGCTGTGCATCAGATAAGCTTCCCATTTTATTCAAGTATTCTAGAATTTGATCAAAACTAATTTGTTTGAGAACCATGGTTAAAGCACAAAGTAATAGAACTGGCCAATAGTTTTTAATGTTAGTTGGCTCTCCAGATTTAAAAATAGGAGAAATATTTGCCTCTTTCCAGAGGTTTGGGACAGAACTTGAATATAATACTAAACTATAATTTACAGATAGATATTACGGACAATTCAGGAACCAACTTAATCAAAGATACAGCTATTCCATCTATTGCAACTATAGGGCTTGGCTTCTTACATTTCAAGTATTTGGTCACTTCTGCAACATTTAAACTTTTAAAGTAAGACATTGGTGACGCGTTTACATTTCTATGCTTAAGGTTTTCGGCAATGTTCCTTGCGGGCTTCATAGGGGATTCATCAGATGAAAGGTTACAAAATAAAAAATATGCAGCTATACTTTCAAAGTTTGTACACAGTTCACCATTCAGATTTATTTCTCCCTATAAGCTTACTTTGAGGATTCCAAGTTTTACAAGGGTCACTTCCAAATAATTCTGTTTCGCTTTCTTTAAAATGATCAGTTTTTGCTCTCCTTATTTCAGCCTTACAATGATTACACATTTGTTACTATTCCAACAGGGATTCAGGAGTGCTAAGTCTTCTATAAAGTTTCCATTTTTTTAATCTCAGTCCCTTAATTTATAAAACTGACTATCAGTCTATGATTGAGCCTCTCCCTTCCAACATACAAACATCTTTTGTTAATAAAAACAACACAGTCTAGAGTACTTTACCCTAAAAAAGTTTAAAGCATGATCAACATTTAAACATTTATCCATGTGAGACTAATTGATGGATAAAAAACAACTAGAAGTGAAGGCTGCCAAGTCTAGACCCTTGTAACTTTTACATCATACAATCCTACTGAGCAGTCTCAAAGCTCTGGTTGACCAGATACAATAAGTAGCCCACTGGTTGCATATTGCATCTGGTAGCATGCATGAAGACACAATTATTTGGCATCAGATACTAGTATCCAATTAATACATGATTAAAATCCAGATTTATAATTACACCTAGTAGTTTAATTATTTGTTGCGATTTTAAATCATTGGTTACATTTGTTTACAATGTTAGATCATCTGGCTGTCTATCTATCTATCTATCTATCTATCTATCTATCTATCCATCTATATGCAATATTTTTAAAAAGTATAATCCAGTTATAGGAACATAGGAATTGTGTCAGCAGATGGGGACAGCAAAATCCATTAAGTCTGCCTATGTTTCTGCCCCCCTCCCTATTTAGACTGCACCCTGATGTGTCCACGATGTCTGTCCCATGTGAGTTTGAACTTGCCTACTGTCTTGGATTCCACCACCTCCTGAGGTAGGCTGTTCCATGGGTCTATGCCCCTTTCTGTAAAGAAGTACTTCCTGAGGTTGCTTTTGAACTTGCCTCCCACCAGATGCAAGTTGTATCCCATTGTACGCACATCTCTGTTTTGCTGGCAGAGGTTTCCTGCTTGTGTTGTGTTGGTTCTCTTAACGTACTTAAGTTTCAATCATGTCCCCTCTGTTTCTTCTCTGCTCAAGGGTGCACATATTTAATTCCCTGAGTCTTGCCTCGTATGCCTCATGATGCAGTCCATGCACCATTTTTGTAGTCCTTCTCTGTATGGTCTCCAGGTGATCCATGTCCTTTCTGAGGTGAGGCCTCCAAAACTGACCACTGTACTCTAAATGTGGCCTCACCAAGGACCTGTAGAGAGGAATAATAACCTCACTCTTTCTACTTGTAATTCCCCTACCAATGCATCCAATGATGCCACTCACCCTCTGTGCTGCCTTTTCACACTGTTTTCCAACCTTTAAGTCATCCGTGATGACTACTCCGAGGTCTCTTTCTGTCTTTGTCTCCTTTAACTGATGCCCTCCAAGTGTGTACTTTATCCATGGGTTTCTTTTTCCTATATGCATAACCTTGCACTTCTTGGCATTACATTTCAACTGCCAGTCCCTGGACCATTCCTCATGTTTTTGCAGGTCTGCTTCCATATATTTTGCTCCTTTCTGTATGTCTACTCTGTTGCAGAGTTTTGTGTCATCTGCAAACAGGCAAACCTTCCCCTTCAAGTCATTTGCAATATCCCTGTTAAATATGTTAAAGAGGATAGGTCCCAGAACAGACCCCTGTGGAACAACACTGGTTACTTTGCCTTCTCTTGTTATACATACAGGAAATGTTGAGTAGTTTGTTTTGTTAATGAATTCAGTCTTATTAAATTTGTGACACTGTAACAAACTATGGTATGAGCCACCAACCTTTGTTAACCTATAATGCTTTGGTTCATGAACGTGTGACTGCCAGTTAAATGACCTTCTGCATCACTGCTTTGCTGCTTTTTAGTCCCACACCAGGGATTCCTGGAATAAGGTGACTGTTGTGCATGCAGCCTCCAACCAATGGCAGGGCCTTGAGCCTCTCATGAAAAACATGTTGTGTTCAGGTGCTGGCTAAAAATATTGATGTATACCTGGAGCTCAGAACTGCATATTACTGCTGGAGAAATCTTGTCAATTTATTTTTATGCATCACAACATCACCTCTACAGAATATGTATCTGCTAAAATAATTTTCTCCCTGGTATTTCTGTAGTCATGTGAGTTACTATTTTTTTTCCTTTTTATGTTGTCTTGCACATGCACAAGCAACATATTGAGGTAGCTTGGAATAGCAGGTTTTGGAGGTGCCATCCTGTTGTGGTCAATGCTGCCACTGCCTTTTGGGACTTGTCTCTCTGGCACCAGTAGATATGCACACTGTCTACAACCGCAGTTGAAAAGCGTGCCACCAACCTGAAATGATTATGCCGCTGCAATGAGGGAGCTTCCCCTCATTGCAGGGAGTGCCTGGCCTGGTGTAACATTTCAATAAACATGGCGGCTGTCAATGTCCGCCTCTCACTGTCCCAGGAAAACTGACATCGGGGGTTCCCAATCCCCCTGTTGGCATCCCCCCTATCCAGTTCAGTTGCTGACAGGGAGCCCAATTCCCATTGGCATAATGTCCTCCCCAGAATGATTTGTCTGCTGAGGGGGGTGCCCAATCCTCTCCGGCATCATGTTCCCCCCAACACAGACCCTTTTTTCTTTGTTGACGGGGAGCCCAATCCCTGTCAGCCCCAGTCCCCCCAACAAAAACACCCAGGTGGTGTGCTGGGAGCCCACCCCAGTGTGCCAAATCTACCTCTAAGAAAAGAAAACCTTTCCACAAAGTTCTTTTTAAATTTTACCTGTAAACAAGAAAACGGTCCCTCATTGTGTCTGGTGCCCCATCCCCCAACCTGCACCCACCCTCTGTGCACCCCACATCCCCACACCCCTCTCATCCCATATTTACCTACAGAGCCTGGTGCAACATTCTTCGGTGGACCAGGAACACGTCTGCACTCTTCAAAGCTGACCCCGAACTGAAGAAATGCCAGTAAGCTGTATAATGGCATAAATTGGTTTTTTCAACTTAGGTGGATATCTTGGCCATTTTTGTTTATTTTGGCACCACATTTTCAACATGGGGTTTTTGGGACCCCACCTCATGAATTCAGTCACTGTCATGTCATTATTCGGTCCCGAAAGGTGATTTCGTGGTCACTACACGGAATCACCTTTTGGGACTGAATAACAAAATGACAGTGGCACTGTTCATGAGGTGGGCTCCCAAAAAGCCTATGTTGCAAATTTGGTGAATAAATTCCAAAAAATAACTGTGTCACAAGTGTGTATTGTGCAGTTTACATGTATGAATGTACAAACATACAAAATTTGCCAGCAGATAAAGTCCTAGAGGTCTATCAAGTCTGCTTGAATGTGCAGCTAGCAGCCCTTATTCTGCAGCTGCCCCTCCCTTCCACCCTTCCCCTGCATTGACCCTCCCACTTGTTCTGTCCCATCCCCTTTTGAAGCAGTCCACTGTTCTACTGGATACTACTTCTGCAGGTAATTCATTCCACCCAGCTACCACACTGTCTGTAAAAAAGTGTTTCCTCATCTCCCTCCTGAACCTTCCTCCTTCCAGTCTCATATCATGGCCCCTGGCGTCCTTCCCCTCCCTTACTTTGAACAGCCTCTCTGTACCTGTCTTGTTTATTCGTTTCATGTACTTAAAAGTTTCAATCATGTCCCTCCTGTCCCTCCTCTCCTCCACCGAGTACATGTTCAACTCCCTCAGCCTCCTCTCATGTGATAAGTCCCCCAGCCCCTTGATCATCTTTGTTGCCCTGCGCTGCACCCCCTCCAGTAACTTAATGTCCCTCCTCAGATATGGGCGCCAGTACTGCACGCAGTACTCCAGGTGCGGTCTAACTAATGACCTATACAGTGGCAGAATCACCTCCTTCCTCCTTGAGGATATACCACTTACAATGCAACCCAGCATTTTGTTGGCCTTTGCAGCTGCCTTCCTACATTGTGCTGAGTTGTTCATTGACCCTGTAATGAGCACCCCCAGATCCTTCTCCTCCTCTGTCTGGGCTAGCTGCACTCCCCCCAGCAGGTAACTCCTCCTTGGGTTCTTCACCCCAAAATGTAGCACCTTGCACTTTTTGGCATTAAACCCCAGTTGCCAAGTATCTGACCAGGTTTCAAGCTTTGCCAGATCATCCTGCAACCTCTGACATCCTCCTAGGTCATCCACCACCCCTCCTATCTTAGTATCATCAGCAAACAGACTGATCTTGTTCTTGATGTCCAATAATATGTCTGCAGTGAATATCCCAAACAACACTGGTCCCAACACCGAGCCCTGTGGGACACTGCTTGTCACTACCCTTGGGTGAGAGAGCTCCCCACCCACCACCATCCTCTGTTGCCTTCCCTGAAGCCAGTTTCCTACCCATCTCACCAGCTTTGTACCCGCCCCTGTGCCTGTGGCACTGAGTCAAATGCCTTACTGAAGTCCAGATACAGGACATCCACTGCATGGCCCCTGTCCAGTTGCCTAGTTACCCAGTCATAGAACTCCACCAGGTTGGTTTGGCAGGATCTGCCACATATGAAGCCATGCTGTCTGCTGTCCCGTAGTCCTTTGGCCTCTAGAAGGGCCACCAGCCTCTCCTTCAGGATAGTCTCCATCAGCTTACCCACATACGCTCATAAGTTTGAGAATTTTTAATATTTTTATTCCAGATTTTCAACATTACAATTTTTATATACCTCCTTATGAACAGTACAGTTGTCATTTTTCATATTCTGCCCAAAATGCGTTTTCACAAATCTGGCACACAGAGGTGCTGTTGCTGTGGGAAATCAATGTTTGGGACAGATTAAGAAAATCATAGTGACACTGTTCATGAGTGGAGGTCCCAGAAAGGCTAAGTTGAAAATTTGGTGACAAAACTCCACAAAATGAGTATGTTATGAGTGTGCATTGTGCAGTTTCCATGCACACTCATAACTTTGAGAATGTTTTATATTTTCACTCCAGATTTTCAACATTGCCATTTTTGCACACCTCCTTATGAACAGTACAGCTGTCATTTTTCACAACCTGCCTGAAATGTGGTTTCACACATCTGGTACATAATAGCTCGGTCACTGTGGGAAATCAATGTTCAGGACAGATTAAGAAAAGGTCCCAAAATACCTGTGTTGAAAATTTGGTGAAAGAATTTAAAAATGACTATTACGAGCATGCATTGCGCAGTTTACATGAATGCTTATAACTTCCATATTTTTTAATATTTTCACTCCAGACTTTCAACATTGCCATCTCTTCCACTTAGCACTGGCATGCCCCCCACCCACCCCCAGTGCATTGCTCTCCTTGCAACCAGGGGATAGGGTGCATAACTTTTGTGCACCCCATTAGCAAATTCCTCGCTGGCAGCATTCCATGGCATTCACGCGTAATGATGCCAACATGCCCATTTTCCATGGAGCACTGGCATCATGCATAGCACCCAATGTCTTTAATTCTGTGCATCCTGTCTATTGTTTACCTTTATCCGAGAATATGTTGTACATTGTTTTGTACTGTAAACTGCCCGGTGTTGCATCACACTTGTTGTAACGCTCCCAGGTTGTACCTGAAAACAGGCAGCTTTTGGCTACTGTACCTACCTGGTTAACAAAAACTGAATAAATAAATTTATAAATACTTGCAATCTAGACTGAAGTGAGAATTAAAAAATCACAACTTTGCAGATGGGGCATTACAATAAGTTCAATCTATTTAGCTTATATTTTTCTGCATTCAGATTTGTTTTGAGGAAGTACTACAATTTCACAATGAAATATTTAAAAATAATAACATGATTTTGTACAATCTGATCTGGACAAGATTGAAAAGGATTGTTGATCACTATTATTAAGAAAAAAATAGATATAAAGTAATAGTGCTCTAGAGAGTGAGCAAAAGCACCAGAATGTAATGTTTATCATAATTGCCCACAAAAACAAGTTATATTTACACTGCTCCCCATAGATCGGCATGTTATATTTTAAGAGAATGAATCCACAATCACTGTACTACAGGTAAGGTGCTGGAAAAGGGACATCTCAGGTTAAGGAGTTAACTGTGAAGAAAATACCTTTGCTAATCTCTTCAACTGTTTGTGATACTGTAAGTCTCTTAGGCTATTGTCTTCTTACTTTGTACATTATCATGGAGATTATTTTTATTTTTGAACAGATGAGAGTAATTCTATTAGTATAATGTTAGTGCCTTTAGAATATAGATTGTCCAACATAATATTTTGGCTCTGTTGGTACAGACTGAAATATCCAGGGTAGACGACCAAATGAATATCTGAAATGCCGATTTTTTTTTCCTAATAGACAGGCACCCTTACAATGTTACAACTTTTGGCTGTATTTCTTCTGATAAACTCTGATTCTGCTCTCCTAAGCAAACAGGCAGGATGTAGATTAAGAAGTAGAAAGGTCCAGTCCTTCTTCAGGAATTGTGACATAATTGTTGGAGGAATATTCCCAGTTCATAATAAAAATGTCTACCTTGAAACATCCTTCACAGAACCACCAGGATCAGCAGATTGTGAAAGGTAAGGCATGTAGAATTTTAAACACGTAATTAAGATAAAATTAATTATGTCTACATAGACTATGAAGCCTTTTTTATGGCTTAGATCTGTCTAATCTTGCAGTCTTTATTACACCAAACATGTTGTAGCTATGCCTTTTTCTAAACCTTCTGTCTTTATTACACTGAAAATGTTGCAATTATCCCTGTTTATTCCATTTAGAATTAGCCATTTCTCCTGTCTTGTCAGTTGCCAAATTTTCCAGATGCGAGTGTCTTAGCATTTTTAGATTTAAAATAATGGAGAGTTCCTTTAAATATGTCTGCCCTCGTGTTTTCATTAGTATTCTCAGCTGTATTTACACTATTTTTCTTGTGAGTCAGATGAACTAGTGTGTATCAGAAATTGTCCCCTGACCTCTTGGGACACTGAGGACATCAAGACAAAGTCCAGGCCACACAACTTATAGAAGCAGTATTTGTTAGTTGGCAAAAGAATTTCATCATACAGTTTTTTTTAGCAAAAATTTATCTCTGACATCCTTAGATCCATCATCAGTGTATTTTTAGTTTTCTTAGATAGTTTTAAAATGACTTTTATAGCTAATTCATTAATTAACATTTCAAATCATTAAGGATTGCGGTCACATATCATTTTTATAAATCTCTTCTGTTGAGGTATCTGTTTAATGTACATGCTTGATTCATACTGTAAATATATTAGGATGACGGTAACACGTTTCTGATAATCATTAGCACAGTAGTGAATCAAAATGCTTATTTTTTCATAGTGGGGATGGCAATAGAATGGGAACTCTTAAAGTCTTAAAATCCCATATAGTTAAGGAAAGAAAGAAAACAAAAAGAAAAATGGGTACAATGATATTTTTGCCAGAAAAACATTATTGCTGAAAAATGACATGCTGGCTAACAAATACTGCTGCCTGTAGCTCTAACAATATGAACATCATATGAAACGCACAGCAGGGAAGAACACTGGGAGATGAAATTGAGTATGAATGTAGAAACAAAATTTGTTGGCAGAAAAGGACTGCTTGGCCCATCCAGTCTGTCCAGATGTTCCCCTCCAAGCCCATCTCTGCAGACTCTAACTTGTCTCCAGTGACCATCCCTCCTCTCTTCCTGTTTGCTAATATTCCCCTATATCTATCATACACATGCTTGAAGCCACCTACTATTTTCATCTCCCACACTGCTGCTGGCAGTCTGTTCTAGATGTCTACCACATTTCAGTAAAGTAGTACTTCCTCAGATCCCTTTTAAACTACCCCCAGCCTCATTGCATGCACCCTGATCCTGGTGCTGTTTCTCATTTAAGAGAGACCTCCTTCCTGCACCCTGTTAATAACATGAAATACTTGTAAGTCTTGATAATGTCCACTCTTGCTCTCCTCTCTTCCAGAGTGTACATGTTCAGATCCCTCAGTATCTCCTGGTAGGGCTTTTGGTGCAACCCCAGCAACATTTTAGTTGTTCTCCTCTTGACTTCTCACTCTGTCTATGTCCTTTCTGAGTTGCAGACTCCAGAACTGTGCACAATACTCCACGTGCAGTCTAACCAGTGAACTATACAGTGGCAACATCTCCTCTATCTTCTTGCTGTAGATACTGCTGGACTATTTCTTCTGCAGTGCAATCTAAAGAACAAGATACATGTATTTAATATAAATAGTTGCTTTAAGGTAATGTAAATAATTGTTGAGGAAGTTATAAAAGGCAATTCATTGTAAGTGAAAGTTTGTGAACATCCTTAACTAAAGCTCAGGAATTGTCACATTGTACTAGAAGGTTTCAACTTAAATTGACTTGAATTAAAAGATATAAGCTATAACAGTATTCTGTTTGAAATGTATTTGGCATAACTGACCTCCGCTTCTGCCACAACTCAATTCTAAAACCAGTAACCATGCTTATTTGACAGGATTCGAGTTAGTAATGCATACCATGCCATAGAATTATCAGGGACCATTTTACTCACTGAGATGGAGGTCACCAGTGGGGTGCAACAAGGATTTGTCCTGGATCCAGTACCTTTCTCTGTGTTTATCAGTGACAAGGAAGAAGGAATCCTGGGAAATATGTCATCCTTTGCAGACAATACTAAGCTCTGTGGCAGGGTAGACAAAGAGGAGGGGGTTAGGAAGATGTAGGGTGACTTTCAAAGGCTAGAAAGGTGCTTAAAGGTTTGGCAGTTGAAATTCAGTGCCAAAAAGTGCAAGATGATGCACATAGGGAACAAAAACTCAAAGACAGGGTACTGAATGGGGGAGAGTAAAGCAGACCACAGCCTCCAAGGAAAGAAACCTGGGGTCTTCATCAGTAGCTCCCTAAAACAATCAATCCTGTATAACAAGGCCTTCAGTAAGGCAAACAGAATGCAGGGTGTGTAGGAAGGAGTACTGGCAGCAGAAGGAAGGCAGTATTACTTCTCTCTATAGATCACTTTTGAGGCCCCACCTGGATAACTGTGCTCAGCTCTGGAGTCCTTACCTAAGAAGGATAAGACCAGGCTGGAGACTGTGCAATGTAGAGTGATCAAAAGGATTCAGGGTCAGTGGAGCATATCTTACAAGGATCTGCTCAAGGCACTGAACATTGTACTCGCTGAAGGCTAGATGAGAGAGGGGAGATAATGATAGAGACCTTCAAGTTCCTGAAAGGAATTAGCAAAGTAAATTGTGAGGAACTATTAAGCATAAGTAGTGGATCAAGATCACAGGTACATGATAACAAATTGATGGGGAGGGTTAAGAGGGAAGTGGGAATGTTTTATATAACAGAATGGGGAGGCAGAGCCATGGAAGAATCTGCCTGTTGATGTGGTGGGCACCAAAACTTTTAATGGTTTCAGACATGGCTGGGACAGACTGAAGGGCTTAGTAGTTGCTCAGGGTAGTAGCGGTAGGGGTGCTTGGGTTGGATGTGGGTTAGAACCATTTACAGACATAGGTCCCAGGTTTGTTAGGGTTTATGGGCAAATTGGATGGACCAATGGTCTCTTTCTGCCTTCATTGTCTATGTTTCTATTTTCACAGCACAATGCATATGTTGTATATATGTGTGAATGTGTGTGTGTGTGTGTGGGGAGGGTTACCAACTTTCCCTAATATGAAAACTGGCTTTTGTACACAATATTTATTCAAAAGAATTGCCTTAATGTTTTACGTTCGGTAGACTAATCTTATAGTGAATTTATCCCAGATGTAATCTATTCTCTAGATTTCTTCACCACTCGTGTAATTGAATTTGTAACAGATATGCTTCCTTTGTCACACATGCCAGACTCCCAACGTAAATGTTATTCATTCTGCACACTATATTCCAACATTCTGTAACATATTCTAAGATGTTGTAGCATTATTTTTTATTAGTAATTTTACATTTGTTTTCACATCACCTATTTTATTTTCATGTTGGGTATTTCTAATGTAAAAACTATAAAATGTAAAATAGTATTAGACTATTTCTGAACAATATAACAGCTTCCAGATCTCCTCACTACATTGGGTTTCTGAGATTTTCCCATTATCTATCTTATTTCACTGTTGCTGTTCCACTGTTATAGCCCCTAAATGCTTATTTAGAATGAATGCTGCAGTATTCAGCACCCTGAAAAGAACACGTATTTGTTACACCTTTTCTGCATTGCAGAGAAAAACAGAAGACAGGCTTGAAGGCTTTGTTAAGATTTAAGAGAACATCACTAATTGGTTAATGGAGGAATGTTTGCTCTTTTAATATGGTGTGATAAGAGCATATGAACATACAAAAGTTGCCAGCAGAAGGTCCAGAGGTCTATATGGTTTTCTCATGTTGCAGAGTGCTTAGTGGCAAGTAATGCCTCCCATCCCCTCTTCAACTGCTATCTCCCACTTTTTTTCTGGTGTAAATCTGAACAAAAAAGGTTAATCAGAAATTGATAAATATAATTGTATACTAAATAATGGAGAGTGGAGGGATATGTGGACTCAGGCCACTAAAACCCGTCTACAACCTCAATTAACTGGAGAGAATTCAGGTGTTAGATCATAGGTAGATATATCAGAACACCACCATTTCCAAACACAATGGGACTCACTATCCCAACTGGAGAGTACGTGATTGAATGGACCATGCATGAACAGATATTCTGATTAGGGGGTGCAATGCTATCCAGCTTTTGAAAATGATTGGGAGATGCCATGCATGGAAAATGTTAGACACTACACCACTGAAACCATTTAAGCACTTAGGGCTTGGAATAATTCCTAGGGAAATGGCTAGGGAAAAAAACAGAACATGTGTAGTATCCCAATAGCTGCAGCCTTTAAGACTATCACCCAAAAATGGCTCACAGTCACCCTTCCAATGATAGAGGGGTGGTGAATAATATGTAAGGGCATCCAGGGTGATGAGTGCCTCATAGCCCTTCTCAAACTCCAAGAAGATAAGTGCAATGAGAGGTGGCTCCTTTTATGGCATTTACAGCACAGTATATTGCCAAACTGGATGTGGTTACACTCCTAGATGTTATGGCAGAGAATGCATAGGATTTCCTGAAGAGGTTAAGTGAATCTAAAGTAGAGATGAAAAAATAGTTTTCATCTATACCTTTTAGTGTAGAGATGAACTCTAGCAGTTGTCCTGTCCCAATATATTTTTTTTATTTTTGGATGAAAGATTTACCACATCTCGGTCTGTAAAATTGATGTGTAATGTACTGTAGCCAGTTCTTGCTATTTTGTTTTTTTATCACGGTTCTTATTTATAGTTCATTCTTCTGATGTGTTTTATTTCTATATGCGTATGGAGACAGATGTAGTATGTAGTATTTTGTGTCACTGAAACTCAATAAAATATGATGAAAAAACACAGTAATTTAGAAACAATGGTGGAAGGAAAGGCAGGAGTACAAAATCAGTCTTATAACAAACTTAACAGTTAGGCAATTTAAAAATGGCTGCAGACATGCTGAAAGTGTATCAACAATGTTTGGAGCAATACACCCCCAAACAATTTATTAAAATTAAAGAGGAAAACAGTATATTGAGATGCCCAGAACAATTTGTGATTTTTTAACAAAACTTTAAACATTTGGAAACATAAAACTAAATTCAAATATACTAGTTATTCAAACATGCACAATACTAGTTTCTTATTACTTAATTACTGTTTATCAGTTTGCTGTTTTTTAGATATCTAGTGATCATAAATTCTATGAATTAAGCAATAAGGCATGACCAAGGGTTATGTTAATGGTCTGTTAATCACCTTCTAGGGGTGTACTGTGGCACGAGGTATAGCTGAGTGTCACATGCCCCTAGAGGGTGATTAACTGACCATTAACATAATCCCTGGGAATGCCTTATTTCTATTATAATAAAAAATGTTTTTAGACAGTGTTAAACCTTGTTCAGCATGTGGCTAAGCTCTACATGTATGTCAATAAAAGATTAACATAAGGCTGTTAGAATGTTTGCAGCCAATCAGAAAGATCCATTTCTCAGACCCTTTTTATAATAAAACATTTTACTACTACTACCTCTACTACTACATTCTACTTAATGCAGATTTTTGTTTCCTGGGAGTAGGGGGAATAAGCCTTATACTTACATACGATTAGTGCATTGGGGCAATCTTCTGGATAACAGAATTATTTTGGTCTCAAGGTAATAGCATGTCTTTTTCATCCTTTTATTGAGTCTCCTTTGCCTTTAACATAAAACTAAACATAAATAGACTAGTTTAAAAAGGCTCACATATAGAACAAAACACTCATTGAGCTCTGCAATTTTCTAACTAGGTTAAACAATGCAAAAAAACAAAACAGGTAGTAGTTGCTTGGAAACAAAACTCTTGTAATTAACAGAAAAAGTTGCCCCTTACCCATGGTAATTTGTAACCTTTGCTTCGAGCAGAAGCTGTATATGACATCTGTAAAGAGGCACTGGTCACTCTCATTTAAAAAATTCAAATGGTACTGACTTTGTAAATGAGCAGTCATCATCTGTATTGTACGGAGCACTATTCAATATTATGGGAGAACTGATCTTAATCAGTTAGAAGAAGATATCAATAAAAATTGGGGTTTTACCTGTTTGCATTAAGAAATGGCCACAGCGCAACCCTAGCCCTGCCAAAATTTATAAAATTATGTTTAAACAGCACTGGTTAGTTTAACAGAAATTGCAGCTGTGTTTTGTTATTTTGCCATTGATTTTTTTTTCATTTTTATATTTTGTTTAGATTGATGTACACCAGGTGCATCTCTTTTAGGTGAAACATTAATTTTCAAAAGGGTATTGGGAGAAGGAGGCAGCAGCAGAGTCAATAGTTTACAGTTGCATAGTGACAGAGAATAAGCATTTCCAACATGTATATTTACAAAGAATGAAATGTTACAGCACTATGTACAGATGTGGAAAGGTTTCAGACAGATGGAAGTTATGTGTCTGCATGTGTGTGTGAGTGGAGGCAGGGAGGCATAGGAAAGTACACAAGTGTCACACAGTCACATGGGCATTGCAAATAATCTACTATAACATAGCTATTTTCAAGGATCTTATTTTTTTTATTATTATATCAGGTAGTGAATCCCATGTTGTTGGGTTTGCTATGGTGATGCCTTTCTGCTAAAGGATTTAGAAATTATTGGTATGGCTGTGCAAAAGAGTTCACGTCTAGTCCAGTCTGGGAGTGCAGTTAGCAGTTCTTATGGGACTTGACTAGACGTCTGCTTAGACTGGAAGGAGATCATGGATGCTGTTGAACACTACGAGTGTCCATTTGAGATCCCTTCTTGTTTCAGGGGAAAGACATCTGGCAGTGGTGTGTTCTCCTGTAACAGCCTAATGCAAGTGTACACATGCTGGTGTAATAAATGAAAATTTTGGGCTGTGGCTTTAGCATATCCGTAAATTTGACACTTGCATTCTTGGGGTAGTAAGAGTGATTGCTCAAGGTGCAGTTTTCTGCTGTTTAGGTTTAAGAAGAATTACAAGCTCAAGATTTACAATGTTTATTGTGTAATGAATATGTATGGAAAGCTTCTGCCCTCTAGAGCAGTTTAAGAAAACATGGATAATTGAAAATGGAGCCCCTGAAATATAAGGCAGCAGTCAGCATGCAGTGAGATATTTCAAGTGCTGGTCACTGGCTGCCAAGAACACATTGATTGTTATCAGTAAACAGCAGAGAATGTGATACAGTTATGCCTCACTCAAAGCAGCATTCTATGTACCAAGATTTTCATTCAAAAATATATCATGCCATATGCTGTGTTTGTCAAGCCTAACCTCAACTTCTACATTAATAAACATCACTCTTAACATTTTACAATACTATTTAGCTAACACTGTGATTAGTTTCCTACTACTGTTGTCATGTCAAAAGATATGGTAAATCCAAACCTGAAGCTGTGGGACCTAAACCAAAGAACCAGAATCAAGAATCAAGATTTATGAACCTTGGGCACCTAAGCTAGATATTGTTGGCTAGAGCAGAGCATGCACTAAATGGTCATTCAACATTACATTGTACTTGTTTTTGGCTCAATTTGGAACAAAGATTTGCTCAGTGACTATAGATTCATGTAAATAACAACACACTGCTCTCTGTCATTACTGCCATGTGAGTACTTAGATTGGGAATGACTACCCATTAAAAAATGAAGTTAGTAAATACCATAAATAGGGAATAACTAATTAAAAAGTTGATCATTAAGTTTTTTTTAGTCTTTGGTAACTGGAAAAGGCCCACTAGGCCAAGTGCCTGTTTTCAAGGTCAACCTGGGA
The DNA here is from genome assembly GCA_016271365.2 of Neoceratodus forsteri. Taxonomy (NCBI): domain Eukaryota; kingdom Metazoa; phylum Chordata; order Ceratodontiformes; family Ceratodontidae; genus Neoceratodus; species Neoceratodus forsteri. The sequence goes on from CM028137.1 coordinate 52,833,820, forward strand.
ACATTGGACAGTTAAGTGACTTGCTCAGAGTCACACAGTATGCAAGTGGAGGTTGTAAGAATCAAACTCAGGTCTGGTCTACTGAATGTACCAAACTTGTTCACACCTCATTCCTCTAACCTCTAGGTTATACTGTCAGCCCTGTTTGACCATTGATTAAGGGGTTTCACTCATCTTATGTATAATCCTTGCTATCTAGCCATTAGTAGAGAAATTACATATATATATATATATATATATATATATATATATATATATTATAAAGTGGCGTCCTTCTATAGTTAGGTATGAAGGCACTTTAATGTTAAAGTTGAAATTTTGTGTGTTAATAACTTTGGACCTGTTTAACAGATTTGCATGAAAGTTGATATGTGTGGCGGGGAATGGTAGATCTCTTGATCTGCCAAATTGCGATTTGGTCAGATGTATGGTTTTTGTGCAGTGAATCACTGAAAAATGCACTTTTCACCACTTTTGTGGGCTGTTTTTCAGATTTTGTCTGTGGCTTTGTGCAGCCATCGTGTGGTGTGCTGGTCTGAACCCTAGGATATAGAAAGAGCGTGGGTCAAGGAAAATATCACTTTTTGTTTGGTGAAAAAACATTAATCCATTCAAAAGTTATTAAACTTTTTAGCTCCCATTATAAATCTATGGAAAAATTTATATGGTTATTTTGCAAAAGAAGAATGGGATTTGGGCCATCTGGTCACTCCTTACAATCAAAGAATTTGCAGGCTCACAACCAAAGAATCTTTGATCGTGAGAAATGTATTGATCGTGACGGCCATCATCTTGTTTCCAGGTTGGGGTTGGAAAAAATATATATCTCGGCCAAGGAGTGACTTCTGAAGTAAAACTTGGATAGGTTTTGCTCAGTGGGCTTCCCTCTATTGAGCCATGTCTGTGGTTTAATGTACTTATGTAAAAAAACAGAGTTTTAAACATTTAAATTCTTTGACCATAGCTCGCTAATGATCTTTGATTGTGAGCCTTCAAATTCTTTGATCATGAGATTCTTTTCTATTGCAATCTTCGTTTGTGAGGGAGGAACAAGATGGCCAGATTTTTCAGCTGGAAAAAATCAAATATCTCAGCCCAGAAGTGGCTTGTGAAGTCAAACTAGGATGGGTTGTGGTTTAATGTAGTTGTGTTAAAATATGGAGTTTTAATGTTTTTTATTTCTTTTATTCCAAGCCTGAAAATTCTTTGGTCGCAAGCCTGCAAATTCTTTGATTGCGAGATTCTTTGATCGCGAGCTTCGTTCGTCAGGGTGGGATGAGATGGCCAGATTTTTTCTGGACCAGGTGTCTCTGGGAGGGACCAGATAGCCAAACTTTCATGATCAGATGTCTCTGCATGATCAAAGATGATCTTTGATCATGAAATCATGGTTGATTCTCACGATCAAAGAATTTTTAAAGGTGCAAAAACTTTAAAATTAAATATCTCGGAAACAGCTTGGTCTTTTAACTTGAAATTTGGAGGGTGTTGAGGGAATGTCCTGTGGATGTAAATTGTGGTGATTAGGTGTCATAAAAATTATTTCCTGTGGAAATATTGCATGACGCAGTTTACATTTTGCGGATAGTGTTCTGCATTGTGCTAGTGGCTTGAAATTTGTAGGGTAGCTGGCTTTACTGCCATGGATGTACTTTCTAGTGGATAGGTGTGTGAAATGTAAACAGGTGCATAATTATTCCACTCTAACTAATGAGAGTTCGGTTAATTTCACTTCAGTAACTTTTTAACCATTTACATGATTTGAGTGACATTTGGTATGTAGAAAGAGTCATCATAGATCTTGGATTGTGTCAATTTTTGTGTCAGTGTCAGTTACAGTTGCTGAGTTGCGGTGCATGTTCATTATAGTTACTGGGAAAACACTTCTGTGAGTTGTGAAAGGCATGGTGAACATATATTTGGGTGTGTAGGAAGATTTCATGATAAGGTATAGAGAGCTAAAAAATGTATGGCAGATGTATGTGATTATGGAGTGCTGGGCAATGTGGGAGGGAGCATGGGACCCAAAGGCAGAAGTGGACAAGTTGCACACTAGTTAGGACACTGAGGAGTTGCATGGCCTCAACCAGGCAATGCCCCCCCCAAGAGAGCAGGTACTGGATCCTGAGTGCAGTGCCATAGCCCAGCTAAAAACATGGACATCAATGGTATACCTCCATGATACCAGCTGCACACAAGTTAAGACACTGAGGAGTTGGACGGCCTCTGCCAGGCAATGCCCCCACCCCCCTAGACCAGGTACTGGATCCTGAGTACCGATCAGATGTTAACTATACACCATATAAAAGACTGTCCCCCCAAAATTTATTTTTCTGAAACTAAACAGCTTCTAGAGTGAAAGTCTCACCATGTTCTCCCTATCAAAATATTTTTTTACATCGCAAATGATCCTCACAATGAATGTGACTCACGAACAAAAAAATTGCATGCTTATAATCAAAGATAAAAAAAAAAAGGAAATCCGAAACCACGTGTAAAAAGACATATATCTGTGTACAATCCACTTGTCATGGTAAATAAAAGTAAATATTAACACAAAGTACACAGAAAACTCTCCCAAAAATCTTTTTTTCTGAAATTAAAAAAGTTCTGCATTCAAAATCTCATGTTATTCTCATGATCAAAGATTTTGCAACCTTGCGAATGATCCTTACGATCAGTGTGAGTCGCAATCAAAGAAATTGCAGGCTCACAATCAAAGATCAAAAAAACATGAAAAAAATAAATAAGATCTGCAAACCACAATATTTTTGCCCAATCCACATGTGATAGCCAATAAAACCACATTCAACCAATAACTGCATGAAAAAAATGCAAAAAAGAACCTTTTTTTGAAAGTAGACAACTTCCACATGCAAAATCTCGTGTTATTCTCATGATCAAAGATTTTGTGTGTTTGCGATCAAAGTGATTAGCAATCAATAAATTTGCACGCTCACGATCAAAGATTGAAAGACACGATAAAATGTAAGAAAACTTTCAAAAATCATTATCACTGTAAAATCCAGCTCTCACAAGCAATAAAAATACATATAACTACATACTCTGCTTAAAACTGTAAAGAAAAATGTATTTTTCAAAATTACACATGTTCGACAATCAAAATCAGGCATTATTCTCGTGATCAAAGAATTTGCAAGCTCGCGAATAATCCTTGCGATCAATGTGAGTCACGATCAAAGATTTTGCATCCTCGGGAAAGAAGAAAAGGCAAACTTCACCATGTGACTTCTTTCAACCAATAGAATTATACAATAACATCTGTGTGGCCATTTTGAGAGTGGAAAACTAGCAGCAGTCGCTCCAGCACAGAAAAGTAAGTAAAGCTCAATCTACTATGTAAAAATTACCTAATTAACTAAAAAACATGCTGAAAACAATTACAATATATCAAAATCAGATTTTATACACTTGTGAATGATCTATGCAGTATATTGACAGTATGTGGCTATCTCCTAGAACAACAAGGTTTATTTAAACTGTGATAGAGAATCTGTGTGGCAGTTTTTGTTTCTTATATAGCCACACTGCTCAGGAGAAATATGTATCAGGAAATAATCATCACACCAAACAGATAACACCCCACTAACTGTTTGTTTGTTTGTGCAAATATTTTCCATGCATAAAACAGATCTGGCAACATGTTTGTCTTATTGCACAAACACCAGATGTCCTGTACGACCTGCATGGGTTCCATTAAGTTAATAGTGATTTGAAGTATTCCACCACAGAACTTTGTTTTGTTTAACCTCTTTACTTCATTCTACATACACTATGAACTACCACTTAGATTTTCTGCTTTCTATGTAAAGTTGTTAACAAAAACTTAACAATCAAGCCTGAAATGTTAACTCTGTACCTGCAATCACAGCTTGTTATAAACTTGGTAGTTTTAAAAACATTATAAATGTGTAATTGTCAGAATACACTTACTAACCTGTAAATAATTACAACTGAGACAGTCCTACTGTAACAGAAAAAAATATAGAACTCTTCAACTATTTCAAACTTAATACATTTCTGTCACAACTTCTTCTTCTGACACCCAGTCATACCTCCATGACACATTATCTGGGTCAACCAGATCTCATTTCCATCCTCATTACTCTGTTTTGCCTGTTTCTCATTCTCAGGCCCTGGTACATTCAGACATTTGTACATCCAACAGCTGCAACGCTTTACACCATAACATCACTACAGCTCTGCTCCAATATCCCTGCTGTGCTCTTAATGCTGTATCCTGCCACATATTCATCCAATCCTTACCTACCTAGCAATACACCAGCACAACAACCATGGTTACCATGTACTTTGTAGTTCCGTATTAGTGGTACTTGTCATTGTAAAAGTGGTATACATGTTCATAACACCAAATCGGAAAAATAGCAGTGTTTTTAACACAATAGTACAACTCAGCTTTTTCTCATAGTCAGTGTATATTTTTTTCAACAGATCAACAACAAAAGAAAGGAAGATTTTATTTTCAAACAAAAAAAGTAAGTCATCAAATATTCATTTATGTTTTAATTTTCTACAGCTCACAATTCAATTAAACAAAATACAATAATAATGTGAGGAACATTAAAACTGTCTATTCAGCATCCTACATTTTCAGGGCTGGTGCTGCTTGAGGCAGGGATTGGAGGGGCAACTCTACTCAAACAGGGATGTATTTAATATTTTTGGGGCTGGAGCTGCGACAGGCAGGAGGGGGGACCACTATCACACCAGAGCTTTGTTTTATACTCTGTTCTGGGCAAGGCAGATATGGGTGGTGGACTACCACTATACCACCTGGAGCCAGAATGGGTGTCAAGCGGTATAGTGCCATGGGCTGCCTGGTGGGTGGTGCATGGACTGGCAGGGTGTGCAGGTTGTCATACCGCTGTCTACAGTATGGCAGCCTGTCTGTGGGTGGTCACCTAGATAAGTCTAGTGCAACTAGACCTATCTTTTGGAGGCGCATCCCCAGACTAGTCCTGGGAATGCACCTCTGACCTGGGCTGTGAATGGGGCTGATCCAGATATGCACGGCCACACCCCCTTCACTGCCCCTCCAGATGCACCGCATATCATTACTGGCATTGAGTGGTGCATCTTCAATGCACTGACACATCAAGGGTTGCGCTGGCACATCAGAGCCCTTTCTAAATCGCCTTGAAGTGCATGTCAGGGATGCGCCAACACATCTCAGATATACTGGGCACATCTTCTTTGTGACTCCTGGCCCAATAGTTAAAATACAATAAATCCTATCTTCCATGGTTCTAAAAAAAAAAATGTTTCTTTTCACAGACTTCAGACATGCCTAAATCCTGGAGTGACAGGAAGTGCTAGCCCTAGTTCAGGCTGTCCGATGCTATGCCAACCCTAGGTTTGTGATGAGGGCCACAAACCTCACACTAGCACAGACCTGGGATAAGGTAAGTCACATTTGAAATTTACAATATGAAAAAATAGTTTTCTTAGCTGTTAGGGATAGTAGGATAATAATATCTGCACAGCAATACCGTGCGAGCTACACAGTATTGGCAAATACCAGACTGGTCAGAGGTGTAATCATTTCCAGAACTACAAGCACGCAGTGTTATAGCCACTGCAAGCTCCAGTACTGCACATTTTGCCCATGCTGGAGAGTGTCATTCCATGAAAAAAATGGAAAATATAAGAAATCATAACTTTGCTAAAATTAAGACTGTTAACAATTACCTGCCAAGTCTCTGTGCTTGAAGCTTTATGTGTTCTTAGTCATAATTACTCCCTTCCATCTCTGCACAATAATAAAAAGATCACAGCAGCATGACATTAGCAGCACAACCTACAGTAGTATGCTGCACAAGGATAATGGCTTAGATACTGTTCTCAAATCATCAGCACCATTTTTAAACACAGATGTTTCTGTCATCAAATTTAAACAATACTTCATAATAAGCTGTTGTTTTTGCAAATTAAACAATCCACTTGCCAGGTCCTCTCACTGCATAGATTCACATACAATGCAGTAGTACAAGTTTAGTAAAAAAAAAGTTTTCTCTCTCAGACTAACACTTTCAACAGTACCTGATGTCTTATCACTATTACTTAAAACTGAACATTTTCACATTTTTCAATGAAAGAAATTAAATTATTTGCAAGGAGGGTGCAATAGATGAGAGATGGGGTGCCACAGAGCTCTAGCACCTCTCTTGCTAACCCTAAAATATATGTAATATATCAAAGCAGTACACATAAAGTTGCACCTGTAACACAGTAATGTATAAATTCACAACATTCAAAAGTATTATTAAATCATGAATTTTTTATTCCTTTTGTATAATTTTATACAGGTTAGCCATGCCTTGGGGAGGCAAGAGATTGAAAAAAGAGCAGACAAATGTAGGAGGAAGTGGAAGCTCACCCGCCAGATGTTCTATAGAGCAAAGGCAGTGGCAGGTGAGATGCACAGGAGTACCTGGGAGTGGTACGACATCACTTTCTCAATGTGAGAGGAGGCAGGGAAGTCAGAGTTTGGCAAACATCATCATGGTTGTAAGTACATCTTTTTAATGGTGCTCAATGTTTCAAATGTAATATCTTGAACAACTCTGTCACAATAGTTAAATTAATCCAGTGACAACCTCAGTATCTCAGTAAGGTGGTGTCAGAATCTTATTAACTAATGTCACGTGTGACACACAGCAGCATTAATAGACTCTAATTGTACTCCAATACAGTATTCCATTCAAAAAAGCAGTGTGACTGTAGCCTAACAAGATAGTAATATTACTACGTTTCTGCTTTAGCTCACTGTTATTTATTGTGTCAGTCCCTATGTCTCATACATACATGCAGGTTTTTCACATTTTGAAAGGTTGTGATACATCTTGTTTATCCTCCTAAATTGCTTAGTCACTAACATAAACCACCCAAACTGCTATTTAAGCAATATACCATGAGAAGATGTGGGTGATGCCAGGATTTACCCATGGCTGTTGCTTTGTTCGTTCCCAAGGCGCAGTCGAGGGACCAGCAACACACCAACCATCTGTAAATCCTGGAATCACCCACACCCTCAAGTGGGATATTGCTATTATGCAATTAGGATTTTTTTAAATTAAATGTTGGTATTAGAGGTTTTATTAATTGTTAGCAGAAAGTGATTGATATAGTGATTTATTGCTGTAATGGAAAAAAAAAGAGTTAGTCATCGAACTGTAGTTGCCATTGGTGCCAGTTCTGAAGCACTCGCAGAGGGTGGCTGGTCGAACGCTCGAACTGTGGTGTGAGGTAAGTGCTAAGGAGAGTTGTGAGACATTGTTTTTGTTAGAAAGGTTTTTGGAATGTTAGAAAAAATGTTGTCAAGCTCAGTCTGATATATTAGTTCGAAAGAACATTCCATTTTTTTGTTTTTTTAAATTTACTGCGGTCGGTAGCGATGGTAAGCAAAATGGTAGCAGAGTGCTTTGATATTGCGTGTCAGAGGGATTCTGATAGGGTATAGGGCAAGGGGGTGCAACTGGCACTCTTTCCCATTGGGTACTAGCAGGATTTACACATTGTAAATCCTGGTCCGCTACCAATCAGGAGCCAGCTTTTGTGTTACCTATTGTATAATTAAGTGTATAATACTATAAAACCAATAAGACATGATAGTGGATGTGTCATGGTGAAATAACAAATTATATATTACATATGTTCCACCAGAAACCACAGTACCTCACAAACAGTGTTATCCCACCATGACTCACCATCTGAAGTGCCCTGTCTCAGTTATAAAATATCTAATCTTTATCCGGTGTACCTGCCTTTTCCTATGTATGAAACTTCTAACTGTCCCAGTCAGCTAAGATGACAGGTGACATAAAACATCCTGTTCTTAGACTATAAGCTAACAGTCTAAAAGCATTCAATGATATATAGTACTATATGAAAAAGTGTGTGTTAGTTCTTACTGTGTTACATCGACATGCAACACATGCTAATATAGTGCAACAGAATATTTCAGTAATAATGCAAACACACCATTGAGTACTAAGTAAAATTGCACAGTATACACACATATAAAAAGCATTTAATATTTCTTTCAATCTCCCTCAGCCACCGAAGCCACCATCCCTGCTTCCTCCCACTGCATGCAGCTTGTACCATTCCCAGAAGGTGAGGACAGAGGGGGTCCAGTCGAGCAGCTGCTAGTGCTTGACTCTGCTGGTGAGTCACAATCATATAGTGGGGATCTGTCTTTGCACTCAAGGTCCAATACTAGAGATGGGTGAAGTAGCCCCAATTTGCTCCTCAAAGTGATTCGCGGAGTGAAGGCGAATTCACGGAGTGCTCCGCAACGTGAAGTGGAGTACTTCGCATTATAATGGGTAACACGAAGTCCATTGAAAGCAATGACTTTGCATTACTCTGCCTTCCCAAACCACTACTCCACCAATTCTTAAGGCGAAGTACATTGAAAACAATGTACTTCACCTCACTTCTCCTTGTTTTTAATATCCAAAGGTGAATTTTGCAGTGATTTATGGGATTTCAGGTAACATGGGCTCTAGGTTGTTTTGCACAGCCTCAGTTCAGGGTAGTGTATGTAGGAAGCTGTAGGAGACAGTCTGCTCTGAGAGCTCTTTGCTATTCAAACCTTCTAAAAGCTGTTAAAAAGCATTTTTGAGTCTTTTTTTTTGCTGAAACTTTAGTTCATCAATTGTAGGAAACCCTCATGTGCTCATATCATTGAACGTTTATTGTTTGTGTGTGGATTTTGAATGCTAATGTAGAATATTCAGTCCTTGTACTGAGAGACAGTGGAAGTGTGCTTTGGGGGAGGGGCGTATCTGTGGTGTAGGTAGATTCAATCAGTCAATCAATCAATCAAAATCTTTATTTAACGAGGCGGGCACCATTGAGCACAACTCATTTTCAAGGTGAACCTGGAATAAGGTACAAACTACAGAACAAAACAACAGGGTTGCGATTGCTGCCAACACGGCAGTATACATAATAACAGATATGAGCAGGCTAGTGCAGAGCCGTCGTGCACAAGAATACTAAATATACAAAAAACAGTACCATAAAAGAAATGTACAGGTTAAGAGCTTGGTATAATGTGGAACACTGAACTGGAGTAAGATAGAGTACAGGTTTTTTGGGGTTTTTTTTTGTTACAGAGGGCAAAAAGGTAAGAGGATGCATAGGATAGAAGGGGAGAGGATAGGGCAGGGATTTAGAGCAAGAGATGGCAGAGAGAGAGCAGGAATAAGCACAACTGCTGTGGACTGAGGGATTAAGGGAAGCAGTGGCAGGATTCCTTGAGTTGGCAGGTGATTAAAGCTTTAAATGTCACAAGCCTGCAAGGGAGGTTTATTTTCAGGGTTTTTTGCAGCTTGTTCCACAGCAAGGAAAGTACATGGCTTATAGATGCCCTGCCAAAGCGGGATCTAACCTTCGGGATTTTCAGGGTCACGGAAAAAGCACTTCTTAGAGCATAGTTAGGTTGAGGGCTAAATGGTAGGCAATATGTGATATACAGTAGCTGGGCAGGTTATTTGTAATGGCTCTGAAGGTCCAGAGTACCGCATTTCTCTGTTGCCTAAGGCTAAGGGAAGGCCAGCCCATAGCAGAATATAGGAGACAGTGATGGTGGAGTAGGGGAGTTCTGTTATGAACCTTAAGGCTCTGAGGTAGAGTGTATCGAGTTTTGCAAGAGTACCAGCAGGACCTTGGCTATATAGGAAGTCAGCATAGTCTAACGGGGAGAAATGTAGTTTGGACTAACTGCTTTTTTAGCCTCCCTTGGTAGAAGGGTTTTTATCCTGAAGAATAGTCCTTGTCTCTGAGTTTCTTTATAAGCTCTTCAATATGACCCTGGAAGGAGAGAAAACTGTCGATCCAAGCCCTGAGGTATTTGAAGGAAGACACATATTCCAGCTGATCCTCCAGTATGGTAGTTATGGGGGGTAGAGAACTGTGAGAGGGAGGGGCAATAGAGTTGGACACAGGAGAGAAGAGCATGGCTTTGCTTTTTTTTTCGCATTCAGGACCAACTACTGTTTTAGGAGTTGGAGTTGTAGCAGATCAAATTCGCTCTGTAGAGATGAGAGTGCAGTGTTGGGAGAAGGTCCACTAGTGTAGAGCACTGTGTCATCTGCAAAGAGATTAATTTTGGCCTTGTTAATGGAGGCATTAATTCTCTTAATGTAGATTGCGAAAAGCAGGGGTCTCAGGATGGAGCCTAGTGGAGCACCCCGAGTAAGAGGTTTGAGGGGCGAGACCTCACCATCAGCCTTAACTTGCTGGGAGCGGTCAGTTAGGTAATTGTGGAACCACCTAAGAGAGAGAGCATCCAGGCCAATATTCCTTAGGGATGATAGTAGCAGGGGGTGGTCAACAACTAACTTGGAGAAAAAGACAGTTCTTTCTGTTTTGGTGATATTTTTCTTATAACTGTGTTAATGTACACACAGTAATATTTTCAATAATTCTTGCCATTTTTTGCTGATTGTTGTGGTGCACCAGTGCATAATTTTAGCTTGTTTAAAATATGTGGTTATAATCCTGAAGTTTTCAATTTGCTACGCATTACTTGGTGTGTGTGTCAGTATGTTTGTGATGCGTGTCATCAAATCAGACACACCTTTTATTGTGCCACATAGTAATTTCAGCAATGTGAACCTGCTATCCACTGCAGCTGTGTGATTTTTGTACTTCTTTGTGGTATCTTTATTGGTACTAGTACTAGTTACTGTTACTGCAGCAGTGCAGTACACTGCCCCACCCCGTGGCCCACCCCAACCAGCAAAGGTATTCTTTTCCAGATTTGAATTTCTGATGGAGAGCACTGGTTAAGTGTTGTGCCTTTGTGTCTGCATCTCTTCAGTGCACAGCACAATCCTAATCTGTCTGTGCATTTGCATCTCTTTAGGGCCCAATCTCCATCTGTAACTTAAGTCACAGTTGTTTGTTTGGCTTCCCTTCAGAGTACTGGACAGGTGTGGTGCATAATTCTGCATGAACATTGTACTCATTAATATGCATTTTTAAGTAAAGACCATCATCATGAGTCACTTGTGATACAAATCACGTTCTTCATCATCACGGTCACAAATGCAGTCACAAATCACTATCACGATCATGTCATGAATCACAACAGTTAGTTACTTGGATGTATTGTAAGAGTGTTTTGTAGTATCTCTCCAGGTTTCACCACCCCACCATTGTACTCATTGATACGTGTTTTTAAGTCGGGAGTTTTAAGCTACAGCTCATTGGGGAAGTGCAGCCGTAGGCATTCACATTCCCAATACAGTTTTATATTGGTTATCTCACACCATTGACACCGAATCACGTTCTTCATTATCACGGTCACAAATGCAGTCACAAATCACAATTCACGATCACATCATGAATGACAACATTAATTTTTTTTCTAGTTACTTCGATGTATTGTAAGCCTGTTCTGTAGTATCTCTCCAGGCTTCACCACCCCGCCATTATACTCATTAATACGTTTTCTTAAGTCGGGGGGTTTTGTGCTGCAACTCATCGGGGAAGTACAGTCATAGGCATTCTCGTTCCTTCCTGTACAGCATGTGAGTTACAGTACTATAAGTAGTGGTGGGCGAAGTGGTTCCACCGCTCCACGAAGTGATTCACGGAGTAATGTGGAACCTTCGGAGTACGCGGAGTAATGTGAAGCAGAGTACTTCACTTCATAATGAGGAATGTGAAGTCCATTGAAACCAATGACTTTGTGTTATTCCACATTCCTCTAAACACTTTTCCACCAATTTTAAGGCAAAGTACATTGAAATCAATGTAATTTGCCTCACTTCACCTTGTAATTGAGTGCCAAATGAAATTCTGCAGTGATTCGTGGGATTGCAGGTGACATGGGCTCTAGATTGTTCTGCACAGCCTCAGTTCTGGCCTGGGTAGTGTGTGTGTAGTGGTAGCTGGAGACAGTTTGCTCTCAGAGCTCTGCGATTCAAAACCTCTAAAAGCTGTTTAAAATGCCTTTTTGAGTCATTTTATTGCTCAAAATTTACTACATCAATTGTAGGAAACCCTTCTGTGCTCATATCATCGAGTGATTATTGTTGTGTGTGGATTTTGAATGTTAATTTAGAACAGTCAGTCTGTGTACTGTGAAGTGTGCTTTGGGGAAGGGGCATATCTGTGGTGTAGGTAGATTAACTGGGAGAAAAAGGCAGTCTTTCTGTTTTGGTTATATTTTTCTTGTATAACTGTGTTAATATACACACAGTAATATTTTCAGTAATTCTTGAAATTTTTTTGCTGATTGTTGTGCTGCAGCAGTGTATAATTTGTCTGTTTAAAACATTTGGTTATATTACTAAAGGTTTCCAATTTGCTACGCATTACTTGTAGTGTGTGTGTGAGTGTGTGTGTGATGCAGGGCATTAAATCAGACACCTTTTATTGTGCCATAAAGTAATTGCAGCAGTGTGAACCTGTTATCCACTGCACCTGCATAAATGTTTTTATACTGCTTTGTGGTATCTTTACTAGTAGTGAATTGTTACTGCCGTGCACTAATCCCCCAACTGGCAAAATATATTCCATTCCAGATTTGGATTTGTGACTTGTGTGTGCTAGTTAGGTGTTGTTGTGCCTTTTCGTATGCATCCCTTGAGTACGCAGCACAATCTTAATCTGTCTGTGTGTTTGCAGTGCACCATTAATTCTGGGAGACTGCATTTCTTGTTACGCTCTCATTTCACTTCATTAGCACTTGGGAATTTTCTGTACACAAGACAGTAGCATTTCATCAGCACTGGGGAATTTTCTGTACACAAGGCAGTAGCATTTCATCAGCACTGGGGAATTTTCTGTACACAAGACTGTAGCATTTCATCAGCACTGGGGAATTTTCTGTACACAAGACAGTACCATTTTGGGGATGCACATTAATTCTGGTGACTCTGTGTGTGACCACTGTGCGCATGACTGAGTGCGCCATTAATTCTGGGAGACTTTGCATTTCTTGTTATGCTCTGATTTCACTTTGTCAGCACTGGGGAGTTTTCTGGACACAAGACAGTAGCACTTTGGGGATGCACATTAATTCTGGTGACTGTGTGGATGGGGTGCTGCCAATATTGTTGTCACTCCGTCTTACTTCATATTTAAAAGGGAATGACAACGTGAAGTAATAATAACAAGGCAAAGTGAGCCTTTCCTAGGGGGTCACGTCATGTAGCGAAGTGCCAATGTGAAGTGGCCACTTCGCGTTCACTTCGCAGGTGGATTTTAAATTCGCTGCATCTCTATCCAATACCTGATCTTGGCTGCTGGCAGCATTGCCTGGCAGAGGTCGTGCAGCTTCTCAGAGTCCTAACTTCTCTCACCTGTATCAGAGAGATATAATGTTAATGTTTACAGCTTTATTTGGGATGTGGCTCTGCACTCAGGATCCTGTATCAGGTCTTAGGGGCATGGGGGCCTCTGTCCATTGAGGTGGTGCAAGTACTCAGTGTCCTAACTTGGGTTCAGCTGGTATCAGGGAGCTTTAATACAAACACTTATGGCTTTAGTTGCCATGTGGCTCTGCACTTAGGATACAGTACCTGGTCTGGGGGGGTGAGGGCATTGCCTGGCTAAGGCCGTGCAGCTCCTCAGTGTCCTAAATCATGTGCAGCTGGTATCAGGAAGAAATACCATTGATGTCCATGGCTTTATTTAGGCTGTGGCTCTGCACTCAGGATACAGCACCTGTTCTGCTGGGGTGGGGGCATTGCCTGACTGAGGTACTGAAACTCCTCAGAGTCCTAACATGTATGCAGCTGGAATCAGGGAGGTATACCATTGATGTCCATAGCTTTAGTTGGGCTGTGGCTCTGAATTCAGGATCCAGTAATTGGTCTGGGGGGGTGGGGGAATTGCCTGGTTGAGGCCGTGCAACTCCTTAGTGTCCTAACATGTGTGCAGCTGGTATCAGGGAGGTATACTGTTGATGTCCACGGCTTTATTTGGGCTGTGGCTCTGCACCCAGGATGAAGTACCTGGTCTGGGGGGGTGGGGGCATTGCCAGGCTGAGGCCAAGCAACTCCTCAATGTCCTAACTTGTGTGCAGCTGGTATCAGGGAGGTATACTGTTGATGCCCATGGCTTTAGCTGGGCTGTGTCTCTGCATTCCGGATCCAGTACTTGGTCTGGGGGGTGGGGGCAATGCCTGGCTGAGGCCGTGCAACTACTCAGTGTCCTAAGTTGTATGCAGCTGGTATCAGGAAGGCATACTGTTGATGTGCATGGCTTTAGTTGAGCAGTGGCTGTGCATTCAAGATCCAGTACCTGGTTTGAGGGGTTGGGGGCATTGCCTGACTGAGGCCGTGCAACTCCTCAGTGTCCTAACTTGTATGCAGCTGATATCAGGGAGGTATAATGTTAATGTTCATGGCTTTAGTTGGGCTGTGGCTCTGCATTCAGGATACAGTATCTGGTCTGGGGGGTGGGGGCATTGCCTGGCTGAGGCAGTGCAACTCCTCAGAATCCCTACTTGTGTGCAGCTGGTATCACAGAGTAATACCATTGATGTCCATAGCTTTAGTTGGGCTGTGGCTCTGAATTCAGGGTCCAGTACCTGGTCTGGGGGGGTGGGGGAATCGCCTGGTTGAGGCCGTGCAGCTCCTTAGTGTCCTAACTTGTGTGCAGCTGGTATCAGTGAGGACTACCATTGATGTCCATGGCATTAGTTGTGCTGTGGCTCTCCACTCTGGATCCAATACCTGTTCTAGGGAGGTGGGGGAATTCCCTGGTTGAGGCCATGCAACTCCTCATTGTCCCAACTTGTGTGTAGCTGGTATCAGGGAGGTATACCATTGATGACCATTTCTTTAGTTGGGCTGTGGCTGTGCACTCAGGTCCAGTACCTGGCCTGTAGGGGTGGGGGCATTGCCTGGCTGAGGCCGTACAACTCCTCAGTGTCCTAACTTGTGTGCAGCTGGTATCAGGGAGGTATACCATTGATGTCCATGGCTTTAGTTATTCTGTGGCTGTACACTCAGCATCCAGTACCTGTTCTAAGGAGGTGGGAGCATTCCCTGGCAGAGGCCATGCAATTCCTCAGTGTCCTAACTTGTGTGCAGGTGGTATTAGGCAGGTATACCATTGATGTCTATGGCTTTAGTTGGGATGTGGCTCTGCGCTCAGGATCCAGTACCTGGTCTGGGGGGGCATTGCCTGGCTGAGGCCGTGCAACTCCTCAGTGTCCTAACTTGTGTGCAGGTGGCATCAGGGAATTATACTCTTGATGTCCAGGGCTTTAGTTGGGCTGTGGCTCTGCACTCAGAATCCACTCACTGATCTGGGTGGTGGAGGCATTGCCTGGCTGAGGCAGTGCAAGTTCTCAGTGGCCTAACTTGTGTGCTGCTGGTATCAGGGAGGTATACTGTTAAAGTCCATGGTTTTAAGTGGGCTGTGGCTCTGCTCTCAGGTTCCTGTACCTCGTCTGGGTGAGTGGGAACATTGCTTGGCTGAGGCCTATGCAACTCCTCAGTGTCCTAACATGTGTGCAGCTGGTATCAGGGAGGTACTCCATTGAAGTCCATGGCTTTAGTTTGGCTGTTGCTCTGCACTCAGGATACAGTACCTGGTCTGCAGTGGTGGTGGCATTTCCTGGCTGAGGACATGCAATTCCTCAGTGTCCTAACTTGTTTACAGCTGGTATCAAGGAGGTATATCATTGATGTCCATGTCTTTAGTTGGGCCGTGGCTCTGCACTCAGGATCCAGTACCTGGTCTGGCGGGGTGGGGGCATTGCCTGGCTGAGGCTGTGCAACTCCTCAGTTTCCTAACTTGCATGCAGCTGGTATCAGGGAGGTATACTGTTGATGTCCATGGCTTTAGTTAGGCTGTGGCTCTGCTCTCAGGATCCAGTACCTGGTCTTGGTCGGTGGGGGCATTGCCTGGCTGAGGCCATGCAACTCCTCAGTGTCCTAACTTGTGTGCAGGTGGCATCAGGGAAGTTTATTCTTGATGCCCAAGGCTTTAGTTGGGCTGTGGCTCTGCACTCAGGTCCAGTACCTGGTCTGGTGGGGTGGGGGCATTTCCTGGCTGAGGCCATGCAACTCCCCAGTGTCCTAACTTGTGTGCAGCAGGTATCAGGGAGGTATACCATTGATGTCCATGGCTTTAGTTATTCTGCTGCTGTGCACTCAGGATCCAGTACCTGTTCTAGGGAGGTGAGGGCATTGCCTGGCTGAGGCCGTGCGACTCCTCAGTGTCCTAACTTGTGTGCAGCTGGTATCAGGGAGCATACCGTTGATGTTCATGGCTTTAGTTGGGCTGTGGTTCTGCACTCAGGATCCACTAACTGGGCTGGGGCGGTGGGGGCATTGCCTGGCTGAGGCCGTGCAACTCCTCAGTGTCCTAACTTGTGTGCTGCTGGTATCAGGGAGGCATACCATTGATGTCCATGGCTTTAGTTGGGCTGCGGCTCTGCATTCAGGATACAGTACCTGTTCTGCAGGGGTTGAGGCATTGCCTGGCTGAGGCGTGCAACTCTTCAGTGTCCTAACTTGTGCGCAGCTGGTATCACAGAGGTATGCTGTTGATCTCTATTGCTTTAGTTCTGCTGTGGTTCTCCATTCAGGATCCAGTACCTATTCTTGGGGGGTGGGGGCATTGCCTGGCTGAGGCCGTGCAACTCCTCAGTGTCCTTACTTGTGTGCAGCTAGTATCAGGGAGGTATACCGTTGATGTCCATGGCTTTAGTTAGACTATGGCTGCGCACTCAGGGTCCAGTACCTGTTGTAGGTAGGTGGGAGCATTCCCTGACTGAGGCCATGCAATTCCTCAGTGTCCTAACTTGTGTGCAGGTGGCTTCAGGGAAGTATACTCTTGATGTCCACTGCTTTAGTTGGGATGTGGCTCTGCACTCAGAATCCACTACCTGTTCTGGGGTGTGGGGGCATTGCCTGGCTGAGGCTGTGCAAGTCCTCAGTGTCCTAAGTTGTGTGCAGCTGTATCAGGCAGGTATACCACTGATGTCCATTGTTTTAGTTGGGCTGTGGCTCTGCACTCAGGATCCAGTTCATGTTCTGTGGGGGTGGGGGCATTGCCTGGCTGAAGCCATGCAACTGCTCAGTGTCCTAACTTGTGTTCAGCTGGTATCAGGGAGGTATAATGTAAATGTTAACATCTTTACTTTGCACGTGCCTCTGCACTTAGGTCCCTGTATGTGGTGTTGGTGCGGTGGGGTCCAATACCCACTCCAGGCATGTAAGTACTCAGTGTCCTAGCATCTGTTTATGTGCTATTATAGAGGTATAACTTAAATGTTTACAGATTTAGTAGGGTAATGGCTCTGCGCTGATGGTGCCATACCTGTTCTTGGGTGGTGGTAACATTGCCTTTCTGAGGCCATGCAGCTGCTCAGTGTCCTAACTTGTATACGGCTAGTATCAGAGAGCTGTAATGTTAATGTTAGCAGCATTACTTTTCATGTGCCTCTGCACTCAGCATACTCTAACTGGCCTTGGGGAAGGGGGTAATACCCACTCCTAGCATGCAAGTACTCAGTGTCCCAACTTCTGTTTACCTGGTATCAGAGGGATATTCAATTGATGTCCATGGCTTTAGTTATTCTATGGAATTGCACTCAGGATCCATTACCTGTTCTAGGGAGTTGGGGGCATTCCCTGGCTGAGGCCATGCAACTCCTCAATGTCCTAACTTGTGTGCAGCTGGTATCAGGAAGGTAAACCATTCATGTCCATGGCTTTAGTTGGGCTGTGGCTCTGTACTCAAGATCCAGTACCTGGTCTGTAGGGGTGGGGGCATTGCCTGGCTGGGGCCGTGCAACTCCTCAGTGTCCTAACATGTGTGCAGCTGGTATCAGGGAGGTATACCATTGATGTCCATAGCTGTAGTTGGGCTTTGGCTCTGCACTCAGGATCCAGTACCTGGTCTGGTGGGGGTGGGGGCATTGCCTGGCTGAGGCAGTGCTAGAAATCTGTCTTTTATAAAGGTTTCATAATCTTGTTTACATGTACTGTGGTAAGAGAACCTACTCATTGTTCTTTCTTTCTCAAAAAGTAAGGAAATTCTTCACAAAAAAACTGCATAAGTGCAACAGTTATGTTTTTTCACAGCGATAAAAGTGAGGAAATTTGGTGTTAGGGTTTTCAACCCTAACTTCGACTTCCCCCCACACACTACCACACATACACACAGACAGACAAAGAGACACAGACACACAGATAGAGACAGAGATGCACACACACACACACACACACACACAGACACACACAACACACATACAAATGGGGGGTCATACAAGACAAGACAACTAATCACAGAACACATCATAGCGCAACAGAAATAACAGACAACTTCTTAAACATACCACAACAGGCATCCATCATCATGTTTCAACAACTGTTGCACTTCTGTGCGTGAAAATATCAATGTATGTATGGCCACATAACATTGTAAAGCATTAACACTACCCATGACTATAAATTAATCCTTCATCATAATAGTACCCCTTATAGAAGAACCTGACTACGTTCACTATTATTAACAAATGCATTCAGTTTCATTATCCACACTTACTTGCTGCATAACTGTAAGCTGTTCTACCATCCACTGAGGATGAATAAGCAGTTACATTTCATGAACAACAAGTAACATGAGGGTATGCTTAACTATGCACAGCATGACACAGCATTTATATAAAGCTTTACCGGACCTTTTCATGGTCTGGTGTTACCCTGACCTTTAGAAAAAAATACTCATTTATGGAATAGTTTTACTCATCACATTATGACCGTATAACTTAAATACATGTTTTTTCACAGAATCATCACAGTGCATCCAACACTCCTTTCATACCTTGTGCGGCTTTACAGGTGCTCCTACACCATGGTTCTGCTGTGCATGGAGAGGAGTGGGGGAGCATATCCAAGTTGAGCACCTACTATCCTGAGCTGCTTAAAAAGTATCTGGAGTACTTTTATAACATTTGCCTCACATACGATTAAGAGGTCAGGAGAGAAGAATAGTAGAGGGGTCAGGGCAGGAAACCCAGAGAGGGTATACAAAGGATACAGGGCTAGAAGAGAACAGGCAAATCAGGAACACAAATGGCTATGTACATTCTGTGCATACAGTCCCTGAGCCACAGGTGGCCCTTACCTCACACAAATACAGTTCATTAAGGTAATCAAGGAGAAAGAGTACAAGCAACAGTTCAGTCAAATGCTTCCTTAAGGTGCCAGAGTAAAGCAACAAAATCACAGGTACAGCAACAGACAAATCAATGCTTAATTCTGTCAGCACAATGCCTCCGACACTCCTTCCATATAGAGATGCAGCAAATTTAAAATTCGCCGGTGAAGTGAACGCGAAGTGGGCACTTCGTGTTGCTACTCTGCTACATGGAGTGGGCAATGCAAAGTGCTCACTCCACCTTGTCATTACCATTTCAGGTTAAGGTGGAATGGCAACGCGAAGTAAGGCGAAGTCATTGTTTTTAATGGACTTCGTGTTCCTCATTATGATTTTAAGTGATCCACTTGGTGTTTCAGATTTGGCAGCCCCCCCCCACATATCACATGGCTTGCAATACTGTAAGTCACATGCTGTTTAGCTAGGCAGGAAGAAAGTGAGTCATACAAGCAGACACTTCTACTTTCTCCTTTGTAGATGGAGAGAGAGTAGTGTGTTTTGTGACTGCTGATACTTTTAGATCAGAGCGAGGAGGAGATTTAAACTTTGATTTAGACCCAACAGCTTTTTTTAAAAGCTACATTTTTTTTGTCTTTTCTGTACTCTTTTTTATTTAATTTGTTCTTCCTGTAAATTTTATTTTTCTTACCTTTATAAGTGGTTAGTTGTTTGTCTGTGTCTCTGTGACTGTGTGTGTGTGTGTGTGTGTGTTGTGTGACAGTGTGAGTAGTAATTGCTTGGACTGAGGGAGCTCAGTAGGAGAGATGGACCAGGGTGAGGGAATGTCTGAGATGGGGCAGCTTTGAGAGAACGTGGTAGTGGTAAGCATCATACCGTGTGCATGTGTGGAGGGCATGGGCACACCCATTCCTGTTGGACCGCTCAAAACTTGCGAGTGCTCCCCCCCCGAAGCAGAACCAGTACCTCCTCCTGGCCTGACTCTGAGGCAGTTGAACCACCACCACCATCACCATCACCACCAAGTCCAGCACCAGGTCCTCTGGAGCAGGATGTTCCTGTTCCCCAGGGCCCAGGTGTGGATCCCATCTCTGTTCAGCACCGTGACCAGCAGGCTTACAATACATCCAAGTAACTATTAAAAAAAATTTATGTTGTGATTCATGACATGATCGTAAATTGTGATTTGTGACTGCATTTGTGACCATGATGATGAAGAAATATGAATGCCTATAGCTGTACTTCCCCGGGCCCTGATGAGCTGTAGCTTAAAACTCCCAGACTTAAAAACACGTATCAATGAGTACAATGGTGGGGTGGGGAAACCTGGAGAGATACTACAAAACAGGCTTACAATACATCCTTCAAGTAACTAGAAAAAAAATTAATGTTGTGATTTGTAATGTGAATGATCGTGAATCGTGATTTGTGACTGCATTTGTGATCGTGATGATGAAGAAATGTGAATGCTTACCGCCTATGGCTGTACTTCCCCAGGCCCCGATGAGCTGTAGCTTAAAACTCCCAGACTTAAAAACACGTATCAATGAATACAATGGTGGGGTGGTGAAGCCTGGAGAGATACTACAAAACAGGCTTACAATGCATCCAAGTAACTAGAAAAAAAATGTATGTTGTGATTCGTGACATGATCGTAAATCATGATTTGTGACTGCATTTGTGACCATGATGATGAAGAAACGTGAATGCCTATAGCTGTACTTCCCAGTGCCCCCATGAGCTGTAGCTTAAAACTCCCAGACTTAAAAACACATATCAATGAGTACAATGGTGGGGTGGTGAAACCTGGAGAGATACTACAAAACAGGCTTACAATACATCCTTCAAGTAACTAGAAAAAAAATTAATGTTGTGATTTGTAACGTGAATGACCGTGAATCGTGATTTGTGACTGCATTTGTGACCGTGATGATGAAGAAACGTGAATGCTTACCGCCTACGGCTGTACTTCCCTGATGAGCTGTAGCTTAAAACTCCCAGACTTAAAAACATATATCAATGAATACAATGGTGGGGTGGTGAAGCCTGGAGAGATACTACATAACAGGCTTACAATACATCTAAGTAACTAGAAAAAAAATTAATGTGATTCGTAACGTGAATGATCGTGAATCGTGATTTGTGACTGCATTTGAGACTGTGATGATGAAGAACGTGATTTGTATCACGAGTGACTCGTGATGATGGTCCTGACTTAAAAACGCTTATTAATGAGTACAATGTTCATGCAGAATTAAGCACCACACCTGTCCAGTACTCTGAAGGGAAGCCAAAGAAACAACTGTGACTTAAGTTACAGATGGAGATTGGGCCCTAAAGAGATGCAAATGCACAGACAGATTAAGATTGCGCTGTGCACTGAAGAGATGCAGACACAAAGGCACAACACCTACCCAGTGCTCACCATCAGAAATTCAAATCTGGAAAAGAATGCCTTTACCGGTTGGGTGGGTCGGGGGGTGCAGTGTACTGTACTGCTGCAGTAACAGTCACTAGTACTAGTACCAGTAAAGATACCACAAAGAAGTACAAAAATCGCACAGCTGCAGAGGATAGCAGCTTCACATTGCTGAAATTACTATGTAGCACAATAAAAGGTGTCTGATTTGATGACACGCGTCACACACATACTCACACACACACTAAGTAATGCATAGCAAATTGAAAACTTCAGTAATATAACCATATATTTTAAACAAACTAAAATTATGCACTGCTGCACCACAACAATCAGCAAAAAAATGGCAAGAAATATTGAAAATATTTCTGTGTGTACATTAACACAGTTAAACAAGAAAAATATCACCAAAACAGAAAGCACTGTCTTTTTCTCCAAGTTAATCTACCTACACTACAGATACACCCTTCCCCCAAAGCACACTTCCACTGTCTCTCAGTACACAGACTGAATGTTGTACATTAACATTCAAAATCCATACACAAACAATAAATGCTCAATGATATGAGCACAGGAGGGTTTCCTATAATCGATGAACTAAAGTTTCAGCACACAAAATTACTCAAAAAGGCTTTTTTAACAGCTTTTTGAAGGTTTGAATTGCAGAGAGCTCTCAGAGCAGATTGTCTCCTACAGCTTCCTACACACACTACCCCAAACTGAGGCTGTGCAGAACAATGTAGAGCCCATGTGACCTGAAATCCCATGAAACACGGCAAAATTCGCCTTTGAAGCTTAAAAACAAGGCGAAGTAAAGTGAAGTACATTGTTTTCAATGTACTTTGCCTTAATAATTGGTGGAGTAGTGGTTTAGGAAGGCAAAGTAATGCAAAGTCATTGTTTTCAATGGACTTCATGTTACCCATTGCTGCTTGTGATATAAACTTCATTGCGAACACTCCGCAGTCGCTTTTCCCTCGTGGATCGCCATGAGCTTAATTGGGGCACTTCACCCACCACTACTCCACATACCTTTGCAAGTGTTTTCTGGTGCTCCCAGCACTATGGCTTCTGCTGTGTGTAGGGGTTGGGGGGAGTGTCTCCAAGTTGAGCTCCCACTATGCTGAGCTGACTTGTGTGGCTTTTCAGGTGCTCCAACACCATGGCTCCTGCTGTGTGTGGAGGGAGGTTGGGGGGAGCATCTCTGAGTTGAGATGCTGCTATCCTGAGCTGTTTTGTATGGCTTTTCGGGTGCCCAACACTGCGGCTCCTGCTGTGTGTGGAGGGAGGGTGAGAGGAGCATCTCCAAGCTGAGCTCCCCCAATTCAGAGCTGCCTTGTCCAGCTTTTCAGGTGCTCCAACACAGTGGCTCCTGCTGTGTGTGCAGTGGGGGTGGGGTGAGTATCTCTGAGTTGAGCTCCCACTATCCTGAGCTGCCATGTGCATCTTTTCAAGTACTTCAACACCACCGCTCCTGCTGTGTGTGGAGGGGGGGTGGGGTAAGTATCTCTGAGTTGAGCTCCTGCTATCCAAAGGTACCTTGTGCTTGTGGTGTTTTTCATGTGCTCCAGCACCACGGCTCCTGCTGTGTGTGGAGGGGTGCACATTTTTTTCCTTGCTTAGTATGCCTTTCCTAGTCACCAGTTTATAACAGGAAAGAAAAGAAAGAAAGAAAGAAAGAAAGAAAGAAAGAAAGAGGAAGGAAGGAAGGAAGGAAGGAAGGAAGGAAGGAAGGAAGGAAGGAAGGAAGGAAGGAAGGAAGGAAGGAAGGAAGGAATATCTGTATATATTTTTGGTTGCCTACAGAGAAGAGTTTGCTATAGTGGGTCATGTGCACACCTGCAGCTGTCATATGAATTTCTGTAATTGTTTTAGACACTGAATATAAATCTGCTCTGTCTCTTTAAAATCATCTGAACTACAACTTCCAGGATGCACCAGCTGCTTCCTGACTCTGATCTAACAAGACTGCCTTGCTCCTGTCTTTTTGAATCTTGTAGCAGTTTAGTTTCACATTCAGACTGGATGGATTAGAAATGTTTCCTTGGCTTAAATGTGTCTCTGCTAGGTAAGATGTTTAACCTAGCTCCTATTTTCTAACTGAAATGGCA
Source organism: Neoceratodus forsteri (assembly GCA_016271365.2). NCBI lineage: Eukaryota > Metazoa > Chordata > Ceratodontiformes > Ceratodontidae > Neoceratodus > Neoceratodus forsteri. The sequence goes on from CM028137.1 coordinate 52,857,493, forward strand.
TGTTCTGCAGTTTTTATCTGATGTAGAGTTTTGTGCATTAAGTTCACAGCAGAACTGAATTCAAGCACGAAAATTATTTTGTGACTGTGTGTATTTGTGTCAAAGGGATGAGTAAGGAGATATAGCATAAGTGTTTTGACATGGCAGTTATGTTTTCCATGAGAAGCAATAATCTCAGATGTGGTTGTCTCATTTGAAACATTTGCATTCTTTTTGATTCAGATATTAATTAATTGTTTAATTAATTGTTTAATTGTTTAATTTGACATTTGAGCATGAGCTCTTTTACAAAGGTTCTACATCAGGGTGGACAATAAGACAATACACATATTCAGTGGTTACAGAGGCCTGATCATTAGGCATTAAAGAGCAATTACATGACAATTAGACAAATAGATATTTTGAAATACTAACTGCCGTAATAATAAAAAGCTTAAATGTACAGTAGAAAAGCATTTATAGGTGTAACAACACTGTATAGAAAGGATAACATTGGGGTTAATCAGATGTGGTTGATTACTAAATAATTTGTGCAGCTATCAGTGAACGTTGGTTTCTGTGCTATACTGTATGCACTGTCAATTATCTGCCCCAGCATGTGACTCTTACAAGTGTCTCCTGTTATATTTTTCGTATTGTATGTAAGTCTCTGCTGTTCCAAAGAATTAGAAGCATAGAAACAGAGAAAAGTGATGGCAGATAAGGACCGCTTGGTCCACCTACTGTAGTCTGCCAATATTCCCTACCTACTGCAACACCACAAACCCTACTTGAAATCAGACCCCCCCCCCTCCTTTCCTTACCAGTAAGGTTCCCTTACAGTATATCTACTCTATGTCTTCTTTAAACCCCTATATTTTTTCAATCTACCACCTCCACTGGGAGGCTGTTCCAAACATGCAACACTCTCTTTGTGAAGAAGCATGTCCTTGCATTATTTATACCCGTGAGGCACTTGAAGGTCTCTATCATATCCCTGCTTTCCCTTCTTTCCTCTAGGGTGTACATATTGAGGTCCTTCAGTCTCTTGTCAAAGGGCTTTTGATGCAGACCCTGCACCATTTTAGTTGACCTCTCTAGATTGCCTCTACTCTGTCTATGTCCTTCTGGAGATGTGGTCTCTAGAATTGGACATAGTACTCTAGGTGCAGTCTTAACAGTGATTTATACAGCAGTATCTCCACTTTCATCTTCTCGTTGGTGATACCAATCCATATCTACCCGAGAATCCCCCTTGCTCTCTCCACTGCCTTGTCACACTGTTTGATCACATTTAGACTGCTGTTTTTATTTCAAGTCAGTGTGCATAAAAGGGAGAGGTGTCATGTACTCTGGATGTACAATACTGAACAGTACTGACTTCTGCAGCTCCCCATCCCCTTGCAGGGTTCCCTGTATCCTGAAGGGATGAAGGTATTGGCTTCCCTATCCCTCTCCCCTTGACCAACTCTACTTTCTTCTACCAGCTCCTCATCCACTTGCAGGGTTCTCTGCATCATGAAGGGGTGAAGGCACTGGCTTCCCTTTCCCCTAATCTACCCTCAATAGGAGGCAGTATAGTGCAGTGAGTTAAGGCTTTGAGCTTCAGCTCTGGAGACCTGGGTTTGAATCCCAGAGCCGCCTATGTGCATACTGTGTGATCCTGAACAAGTCACTTAACTTCCTTGTGCTCCGATGTCACATCGGGAAACAAGCTTTGGCTTGGTGTGCTACTCCTGGTTAAACAATATTCCCTTTACCTTTCCCTTCCCTTTCTTCCTTAACTTGCCACCACCCACCCCATACTATCCCAAGTAACCCTGCCCATAGTCCCTCTCCCTCTTTCCTTCTCCCCCTTCTCCTCTATTTTTCTACTGCTGGCTCCTTTGTCCTCTTGCAGGGTTCTCTGCACCCGGGGGGGGGAAGAAGGCCCAGGCTCCCTCCCCCCCAGTATTATACATAATAGATCAAACAGCTAGTGCCTGGCTATTATCTCCCCAACTTCAGCACTTACAGTAGCAAGGGCTACTTTCAGTCATTCCCCATTATACTAAAAATGGTTCATCACCTGGTATAAGACAAATGTTATGTTCAAAAACAATTGCTGCTCTGCTCCCCATAAGTCGGTGATTTAACTTATGTTCCTGCTTTTATTACCTGGTCTGTAACTGAAAATACTGCACTTGTTCTTAGTTACCTACTACCTGTTTTTTACTTGTAATGTTTATGATTCTGTATTCTGATTCTCTTATATGACATCTTTCGCTTCCTCCTATGTAACCCCCGCACCCCGGATGCTTCTGAAATGAGCTGTTTACAGTTCACGTTGCTTTTCTGGTGAATTTCTTCTAAATAAAAAATTAATCAATAAAGCAAACAAAAATAAATTGACTCTAGTTTAATTTCCAGTCAGTATTTGGGGGGATGCACATGCCCTGAATCATTTTTGGGAGAAAAAGCCTCTTGGTCCCTTTGACAGTGTTGCTTAAAACAATAGACTACGACTTGTGTTATTTCCATTTAGTGTGTGTGCGTGCATGCGTGCGTGTCTGTCTGTGTGGAAAGTATTGGATAAAAAACTCAGAATTTGATTTTGTGTCATTTCTAGCCCGTATGCATGATGGGGGTGGGGTGCATGTGCTCTAGAGTGTTGCTGCTGCAGGGGGCTCTGAATCACTGTTGGTGGGCATGAAAAGGGGGTGGGGCATTCAGTATCCCTGTTCTGCTTTGCATGCCAACGGCATTCTGCTTCTTGATGTAAGTGCTAGCGTGTCTATGAGCTGGACATCACATGCTTTACATTCAAGCTGCTGAAGATGCTGTAGGGGGCTGAAGTCATTCCATCATGCCAGAATGCTGGACTGCTCAGGTGCCAGCATGCCCGAAAATGAGTGAGGGTTGAATTTTCAGTTGTGGTCTAGCATGCCACTCTGCAAGAAACCAGTGTGTTGGAAAAAGGGTGCTGAGTGTTTAGTTGTTGACTGGCATCTCCATCATTTTGGCATGCTGCCATTAATCTGACAGTCTTGGAAAGGTTGGTCTTGCTCCTAAACAAGAAGTAATTACTGTTTGGTGTATCAAATCTGAATATGTAATTTTGTTTAGGTACATCCAACATGCTTAGGGGGGTACTCTGGGTTGCCAAATATGAATATATAATTTTGCTATTGTTGTTGCCAGAGTGCTAAGGGTGCTGAGGCATAATTTTGTTTATGTTGCAGCCAGCATGTGTAAAGAAGAATTATACAATGGCAAAAGACTTTCCTCTTCTCTGATTGGTCAGTGTGTGTCTGGGACAGTGATGTTATTACACGATAACATCACTGGATGAATTTCAGGTACACACATGAGTGCATGACAGCCTGAAAAACATGTGTTCCCTCCAGAAATTGCTACTGCTCAAAGCCACTGCTGGAAAGCATTTCAGTAAACCCTCACCCCCAACCCCCGAAGATGTCACACCTTCCCCCATTTCCCTTGATCATCATTCTCTTTTCCCACACAACTTACTTTTAGACTGCATTTTCTTTTACGTTTAAAACAGCACTGTAACTTTTGTAAAAATGCAAGCAAACAACTGGTTACAGAAAGAGACAGCATGTGCGGCTGTCTGTTTCCTTTACACATCGCGGTCACTCATCAAAACTTTCATTTTTATATTAAGTCTGAGAAACCTTCTTAACAAAAACACATGAGACAAAAGTCATACCTGTAATTGGCTTTTGCACAATACCACCTGAGTAGCTGACTCCTCCCTCAACTTGTTGGCCGCGCTCCCCTTTCAACTGTGGGTCCAGTCCTCAGCTAACATACCAGAGCTGCATTTTCCACACATGGAGGGAAAAAAAAGAAAGAAAGCTAAAATGCAATGACTGAGCAGGCAAACAGCCATATGTGTGTGTGTGTGTGTGTGTGTGTGTGTGTGTGTGTGTGTGTGTCCGCGGGGGGGGGGATCCAGTGAAACAATAAGTAACTGCATACATGGCATCATTTAGGTAACTGCTCCGCCTAATGGAAGAAAAGTATAAAGGATTTTTTAAAAAATATATACCTCCACGGGCAAAACAAGCATTTGTCAATGCCGAATGTTGCTTGCTTGTATGTGCTGTTTAGGTATTTGGAAGTGATAGTTCCATGCCTTCCTCCCAAGACATCCACTGTGTCTTTCCGTTCAGTATTCAGAGAAGAGTGGGAGGGGCAAGGGCCACAGCAGTACAGCAGTTGCCAAGGGGGTGAAGAGGTGGACAATAGTCCATTCAAAGGCAAAAGAGTCCTGCAGGAGCTCACTAAATTGAAGGTAGACAAAGTAATGGAACCAGATGGCATACGCCCAAGGATATTAACAGAACTGTGAATGGAGATTGCAGTACCTCTGGCAGTCATGTTCACTGAGTCATTCAACATGAGTGAATTGGAGGAGGGCACATGTGGTCCCTCTACACAAGTCCGGCAGCAGGGAGGAGGCAGGGAACAATAGGCTGTTCAGCCTCACCTCAGTAGTGGGGAAGAGCATGGAGACATTGCTTAAAGAAAGGATAGTGGGGCATCTAGATGCCATCGGAGCCCAGGACCATAGACAACATGGATTCACAGTGGGGACATCATGTCAGATAAATTTGGTTGATTTCTTTGACTGGGTGACAAAGGAAGTGAATCAGGGTGGGGCAGTGGACAACGCTTACCCTGATTTCAGCAAAGCCTTTGACACCATCCCATATAGAAGGCTGATAAACTAGCTGGGTAGGCTGGGCATGGGGGAAAGGGTGGTAAACTGGGTTAGAAACTGGCTAACAGATGGGAGGCAGAGAGTGGTGGCAAATGGTGTGCAGTCTAGGGAGACGGGGCCACCAGTGGGGTGCTGCAGGGATCGGTCCTGGGGCCAGTTCTGTTCAATGTCTTCATTAGTAATATTGCAGAATGTCAGAAGGGAATTTTTTCACCAAGTTTTCAACATAGCCATTTTAAGATCTCTGCTCATGAACAGTGTCACTGTGATTTTCTTAATCTGTCCCATACATTGATTTCGCACACCGACTGTGCCACTGTGTGCTACATGGGCAGAAACACGTTTTGGGTGAGATGTGAAAAATGACAGCTGTACTGCTCAAGGAGGTGTGGTAAAATGGCAATGTGTGGAAAATCTGGAGTCAAAATATTGAATCCGCAAACTTCTGGCGTGCGTGGGAACTGCACAATGCATGCTCGTAAAACAGTCATTTTTAGGAATTTTTTTTACCAAATTTGCAACATAGCCATTTTAAGACCTTTGCTCATGAACAGTGTCACTGTTATTTTCTTAATTTGCCCCATACATTGATTTCATACACCGACTGCGCCATTGTGTGCTACATGAGGCGGAAACACGTTTTGGGCGGTGAAAAATGACAGCTGTACTGCTCAAAGGAAGTGTGGTAAAATGGTAATGTTGAAAATCTGGGTAAAATATTTAAATTCGCGAACTTACAAGCGTGCAATAGGAAGTGCGCAATGCACGCTCTAAAATACAGTCATTTTAGGATTCTACTAAATCTTAACATAGACTTTGGAGCCCACCTTATGAATACTGGCACTGTCATTTCATTAATCAGTCCTGAAAGGTGATTTCGACGCAGTGACCACGAAATCACCCTTCGGGCCTGATTAACACCATGACAGTGCAAGAATTCATGAGGAGGGGTCCCAAAAACCCCATGTTGAAAATTTGGGCCCAAAATTCCCAAAAATGCCTGAGATATGCAACAAAGTTGAAAAAACCCTATCTATCCCATTATACAGCTTACCGGCATTTCCTCAGTTCGCGGTCGGCTTTGAAGAGTGCAGACGTGTTCCTAGTCCACAGAAGATCACCGTGTCTAGCTCAGAGAGGTAAGTATGGGGTGAGGGGTGTGGGGAGGCAGGGTGCGCCAGTGGGTGGGTGCAGGTTGGGAGGGGGCAGGAGAAGCGCCAGGACAGTTTTGAATTTACAGGGTTTTTAATAAAACAACGAGGGACATTTGCCACGCTGGGGTGGGCTTCCAGCGTGGCAGCTGAAAAGCTGTTGGCGGGCTGAAGCCAACGGGGATTGGGCACCCCGTCGGCCGTAACATTTTGCCATGCTGGGGTGGGCTCCAGCATGGCACCGATGCTTTTAGTGGAGCCGACGGAGATTGGGCACTCCGTGCGGCCGTACAGTGTGGGGGCGCATGAGCACGCAGTGTGCGTGCGTGTGTGTGTGTGTGTGTGGAGGTGGGAGCTCTGCTTACTGAAGCGGAGCTCTCCCTTTCAACTATACAACCACTACATTTTCAACTGCTGTCATAGACAGCTGCAGCAGTGATTGGGGAACTGAGACCGCGCCTGCAAACACACTGACTGCATTGGAAGATGGGTGCCACACCTCCGAAAACTCGGATGATGGTACTATGTTTCTTGCACATGCGTGCAAGCAACATAAAAATGGTGAAAAAGCCAATAAATGTTTGGTTAAAAAGAAAACAGAAAAAAATAAAAAAACAAGACATTGTATAATAGCAATAAGGCACTCCAGGGTGTGTGTTATTGTGTAATAATGTCACTCCTGTGGTAACATTATTACACAATAACACACACCCTGTCATGTCTTATTGCTTAATTAGCATTTACTGTATAAATCGCTTTTGATACACATTCTACAATATCTCAAAGCACTTTACAAATGATGAGAGACTGATAGTGCAGTGACTGTAAGTGTGTAGCAGCAGCCAGTTAACATATCAACACCTGCACACAGCTTGAACAATTGCATTAGCCAGTTTTATGGGAATGGGATTTAGGGCACGACACGGTGGAACATCTGCTACTCTTACAAGATGTGCCTTTGGTTCTTTTTTTTCCACCTGGTCACCCACCATGTTAGCCACAGAGATGGGAGGACAGGAATAGAGTTTAACAGAGTTTAACACTTCATTCAAGGGATGCCACGTTCCAATAGTACATCAACCCCCTAGTACTATACTTGGGCCCCTAGCAGACCATTTTCCCAGGACATGGACCATCATTCTAGCCCATGGTCCAGACTATGATCTCTAGCAGCCACCGTCTCAGAAGCTGGATCACCCTTTCAGCCCAAGTACAATCCTGTGACCCCCAGCTGACCACTCCTCCAGCTCCTGGACCAGTCTCTCATCCCCAAATGACTAGGCTCATATCATCTGGACTACCTTTCCAAACCCAAGATCTGCTTCCCAGAAGCAGTGCCACTCTTTTAGACCCCTGATCTAGCGACTTTCCTCTCACCAGCTAGATCACTCTTCTAGCCACTGGACCAGTTTCTCCCCAGCCACCCAAATCCTCAAAACACATGGACCATCCTTCCAGGCCCCAGTCCAGACACCCCTTGCCAGTTGACCAGCCTCTTGGCAGCAGGACACCCCTTCCAGTCACCAAATCAGCCTCCTACCCCTAGCTGATCTTTCACTCAGCAGCTGAATCACCCATCCCATGGACCAGCCTCTCCTCTTCCATCTGACCAGTCTGCCTGCAATTAGACCACTCTTCTAGACCCTCAACCAGACTCTCTTCTCCAGCTGACCACCCTCTTTGCATCTGGATCAACCCTAAGCCTCAGACCAGCCCCCGTCTGACCAGCCTCCTTTTCACCTGGGACACCCTCCCACCTCCCTTGTCCAGAATCTCCTCCCCAGTGGACCATAGTGCCCACCCTAAAGCAAGAATGCCCACATTTTTTTTATATATGTATTTTACTCCTCCTTCAGAACTGGCAGGAGGCTCTGGCCCCTCCCTCAGAGGGAATTCATCTCTCTGGTGAGGCTTTCCCCCACACGCACCGTAACCGGCCATCCTCCATAGGTTACCCCCCATGACAGGGCCAGTGGCGAGGGGCGCTAGCCTCCTCCTACACCTTGAAGCCAACATTTAGATTGTCTGAGGGAGGCATGGGTGGAGCCTGCCATCATAGAGCCTGCCAGCTTTGATCCTTTTTCCATTTCCTCTCCGGACCCATGCACGTGCAATGGGCAGGGCGACTGTCTCCACCTCCGTGGATGCAGCCTTACACCCTGTGCATAGGTCCACCCTTTCTGGCATCTCACCTGTGCTGACTGACAGCCTCCACTAGGTGTCAGTCTACAGCAAGATGTTGAGTCCCCCCACTCCCAAGGAAGGAGAGCTGTTGGCAGACGCTCAATCCTTCCTTGCCCCGGCTGATCCCCGACCGACCCAAGTCCGTTCCTGAACCTGGGTTGCCAGCATGGTGCGAGATAAGGCATCCAGCATCTCAACCCTCAGCTCCACTAGGCCTGCTGAATGCCCACATTTTTTCTTCAGTGCCTACTCTAGGGTCAAATTGCTCACACTAGGGCCAGAATGCCAACCCGAGGACAGTAATGCAAACTCTTTGTGCTTGTATGACCATCAAAGTCATAATATCCATTCTGGGGTTGGAATGCCTGCTTTCTGTGCATCAATGCATACCCTAGGGCCATAATACTGTACATGGGGATGGCTTGCCCTTCTGATGTGCCTCAATGTAAACTGAGGTCCATAATACCCACAACTGTGCCTCAATGTATTCCTTGAGGCTTGTATTCCCTCCTTCTGGGCTTCAATGAAAACACTAGAGCCAGTATTCACACCACCGTGCTGGAATACCCACAGTCTGTGCAAACCCTATTACGAGAATGACCACTGTGTCGGACAGAATACCTACCCTGAGAGTTGGGATGACTACTCACTGTCTGGAGCAACCACTCTGCTGCCAGAATGACCTTCCCCAGAAGGCCCTCTGCCACCAGAATGGCCTCCTGCCAAGTGCAGGTAGCATACTATCTCATCATTGTTCTCACTTTCCAGCAGAATTCATTGAGCTAACTGTCTTGCCAGTGAGCAAAGTATCCAGCCTGCCAGAAAGGGTAATAATGGCAAAAATCAGTGAGCTAACCATCTTCACCAGCAAGCTCACCAGCATGCCTGTCTCAGATATGTCAGACTACCAGTTGTCAAGGGACCAGACAGAACAGTAGGAGTGTCAGACCACTGAGTTTCTTATTTGGCAGCTGGTGGATTTCATTAGGAACACAGTTCAAGCTGACTAGAGTGAGAAAAATGCCAACTGAAGGTGAGTTTGAATATCAGGCTCACCAAATCAAATACCTTACCTTTTGCAAACCCAATATTGGACTCCTAGGTTATACTTTTATAATTACATCACAAGGTAAAACTGAGGTATAGTTTTGCCACAGTTTTTTTTATTTTTTTATTTTATTTTAGTCTTTGGTAACCAAGTAAGGCCCACTAGGCACAAGTGCCTGTTTTCAGGGGCGACCTGGGAGCACTGGGCAGTTAAGTGACTTGCTCAGAGTCGCACAGTATATAAGTGGAGGTTGTGAGAATCAAACCAAGGTCTGGTTTGCTGGATGTATCAAGCTCGTTCATAGCTCATTACTCTAACCTCTAGGCTATACTGCAGCAAATTGCAATTTTCACTCAAAAGTAAATGATTAAATCTTGTAACTTTGTTTTTATAAGTACCATATTTCCAAGAGCATCACCTTAATAGTACTTGCAAAATTCAGGCACAGGTCTGCTTTTACGTATGGGAATGCGTTTATCTTTCCTGTTAATAGAAGGGTACAGTAAGGATGAATCATCGACCAGGAAGGGGGACATGGCACACTCACGTACAAAAAGCAGAGCACCTCACCTACAGTACATACAGTACATATCCAGGCCTCCTGATGACTCCATTCATCAACTAATGCATCAGCAATTAATTTTTCAACTGAATTTAAAGTTGCCATTATAGTCTGATTTGCCCCCCCCGTGGGTGTATTTTACCCATGCACCACATGAACTAGCATTCATGTATCTATCAATCTATCTATCTTTCTGCCTGTCCATATTTTTTTATACTTTGGTAACTAGGTTTGCCCACTGACGCAAGGTCTGTTTTCATGGGTCACCTAGGAGCACTGGGGAGGTTAAGTGACTTGCTTAAGGCACATAGTATGCAGGCTGAGGTTGTGGGAATCAAATCCAGGTCTACTGAATGTACCAAGCTCATTCTCCTGCTTATTACCCTTACCTCTCTAGGTTATACTGCTCTATATCTATATCTACATATTATTTGAAAAAAACTTCATCAATGCACAAGTTAGGGTTAAGGTGACAAAAACAGGGAAATGTGGTGTTAGGGTTTCCAACCCTAACACCCCACCCCCCACCCTACAGGCAGCAACAGAAGTGGGGTGTACCTTGGGGTTGTCATCCTTAACGCTCACGCTAATCCATGAAATACCACACCAGTGGTGAATAAATCAGGTAAATAGATCAGGTTATATTTGGATAAATACAGTATTTATTTTCACTTAGAACACCATTTATTTAACTTAGAACATGATTAATTTCACTTAGAACATGTTATTTACACCCACTTAGAATCGGGACATAGAGCACAAAGGGCAATGGGCCAGATAGAGAACTTACAAGGGGAAAAAGGCAGTTTTAAGCTAAAATAAGGTAATGCACTAGTAAAAGCACTACAGCTTTTATAGAATATATCAAATACATAATGTGTTGATGCAGAACAACACTTTTATCTCCATACATAAGTGGTAAGACCTTCATAACTAACTTGTGGCTTTGCCACCCATGAGTTATGGTCTTATCACTTACTAGTGGAGATAAATGTGTTATTGTACTGCAACCCATTACGTATTCCAAGTATACTGCACTATTTTTAATGTATTTTTTTAGTCTTTTTACCTTATTTTAGCTTACAGCTGTTTTCATTTCCATCTTAAAAAAAATCATTAGCTGACCCACTCTTATCTGTTTTCTAGTTCCTAATTCTTTTTTTTATTTATTTAAGTCTAGGATTACGAATACCTTTGAGCCGGGGCTCTTTTACAAATGTTCCACATTAATGAATACAGCAAGACAGCATGACAACAGTATAAACATGACAGAGATAATGGCCCATAGCCATAATACCAGTGTTAAACAAAATCCTTAAGAGAATGGTCTGCTTCCTACTCATCATTTATCTTCCTGCTCATGACCTGCTCTTGTCAGTGCAGCATGGCTTCCACAAGGGACATAGTATTATTACTGCCCCACTCACTTTCAATCACATAGCCCTAGCCATGGACAGGGGCAGCCTTACAGGGTCTGTCATCATTGACCACCCTCTTCTTTGTGAAAACTCAGATGTCTGAGTGTATCTCCCATTGCAGTCCTGTGGTTCAGCAGTTACCTAGTTGACAGAGCGCAAAGAGTTAAATTTGGGTCCTCCTAGTCTGAACCTATTCCAGCACTTGAGGTGGTTCCACATGGGTCTATTCTGGATCCCTCGTTATTTGCCCTACACATAAATCTGATTACAGAAACACAGAATTTGATGACAGATAAGACCCACCTGGCCCACCTAGTCTGCCCTTTTCCCTATCTACTGTATAAACTCCAGATCCTACTTGATCTGCAGCATACCTCCTCCTTCCTGCCCCTAGTGTTGCATTCTGCCTGTCCCATGCATTCTTGAATTCACATACCATTGTTGCTCCCACAACCTCCTCAGGGAGGCTGGTCCATGTATCCACCACCCTTTCTGTGAAACAATACTTCCTCACATTGTCCCTGAGTTTTCCCCCCACCAGCCTCATATTGTGACCCCTTCTTCTTGCACATCTTCTTTTCTGAAAGATGCTGCCCTCTTGAACTCTATTAATCTCCTTTAGGTATTTGAATGTCTCTATCATATCCCCCTCTCCATCCTTTCCTCCAGTGTATACATATTGAATTTCTTCATTCTCTCCTCATATGGTTTCTGGTGTAGCCTCTGCACCATTTCTGTTGCCCTTATCTGGACTGCCTCCACCCTGTCAATGTCCTTTTGAAGATGAGGTCTCCAGAACTGCATTCAGTACTCCAGATGATCACTCCAAGTCTGCGCCACTGCTCTACTATATGCAGAAAATGTGGTCTTCTACACCAGTGCTAAGGATATCACCTACATTAAGCAGCAGCTGACCTCTATCCTCTCATCCCTCATCCTTCCACAAATAACTACTCCATAACAAATCGATCCTTAGTGTGTCCAGAACTCAGTCAATGTTCTTCAGGTTTCCCTCCACTCTGAGGCAGTGCCTAGTCTTCTTATCTGTTGCATACCAAGATGGTATTACAGTCCCCTTGGCTACCTCATTTACATATCTAGGCATCAACCTTGACCACTCACTAGATGTTTTGCTGCATACGATGGTTATCTGAAAACCTGTCACCTGCATGCCGGGTGTCTCCTACAAAGTCAGCTGCAATCTGATCTATCAGGCTCAGCCAGCTTTTGCTTGAAGCATGTTCCTCCCTAAACTCCTTGGTGTTGCTCCTGTTTTCAGTGCAGCATCTCTGATGGGATGTTGCCTAGAAAGACATTGTGTTGTTTCACACTGTCATCATGTAGATTTGCACATTACTTCTCCCTCTATGATAAACTCACCTGGCTTCCACCATCCCATTCTAATGACCTTTTGCTTTGGGGTGTCATCCATGGCATCCTTCTAAATTGCATGCCTCTGACTTTTGCCACCCTCCTCAATCCAGTGCACAATTTATACCCTTTGTGGTCAGGAGTAAATACACTGTATCATTCTTTATAATTTATTTTTTTGTTTGCATGTAATTTCCCAAATCATGCATGAAAATAGTCATCTTTGCCTTGTGCACTAACCTGGCCAACAGACACTAAGTAAATAATAATAATTGAGCTGGCATGTGTTCTACATGAAAATAAAATATTGATTCCAAAATAACATGCTTTCTGTACCCAATTTAGTCACCGTTAGAGTGGTATTTATGTGTTAAGACACTTGCTGCAGCATTTCACAGCAATTTGGACTTTTTGTGGTCACTACTGTATATCTGGATGCTCTGGCTACCACTGTATTAGAGGCTGAAAGAGGTAAACCACAGCAGAGGCAGTAGCCCACAGGGAAGGCTTCCAGCGATTCTGACAATTAGGTTCATGTGGCATGTTGAGTCATACTGCCTCGATTAGATAAGTAGTAGTCATACGAAGCTTTCCTTGGGTCAGGCCAGCAATGGTTCCAAAAATTATGTTCAGCTGGCATGTTGCAGGATATGAATGGCTGAATTAAGCCATTTGAGGACTCTTTATCATTAGATGCAAAATGGGAGGCAGTGACAAGTGGATTTACTGAGACTGAGCAGCCAGAGTAAGGAGAAAGATGTAGCATTCTGCACAGAAATATATCGTTCTAAAGCAGTGAACTGCTAGTGAGAAAAGAAACCATCATTATTGTATCTTGTTTGCCCAGAGCTTTACTACAGCATCCTTATCTTCCATAAATCTGGTCAGGCATCTAAAGCTGTACAGGTCAACTTATGGAAAAGCAAGTCCCTGATCATTTGTAGTGGGCAGGGTCATTCTCTTGTCATTTATAACTTGCAGCACAAAATTGTCTATCCAAGTTTGTGCTGTGTAAAAAATAAAAATCCAGCAGTGTAGTTATAGCAAACATTGTGAAATTTCAGAATGCATTTTGGAAACTTTTGTGAAATTCCAACATAGAATGGTGGAATGAAAGCAGGTATGTATTGTGGATTGATTTATTAAATTGCAGAATTGAATTCCACAGAACAGATCACTCTGTTATTTCTAGAGCTGCAAGATGATTGCATGTATTGTGGATTGATGTATTACATTGGGAATAGAATTCTGTAGTTTATGTGTGTCATTCTGCAATTTAGCCAGGAAATATATAACAGAGCACATTCAAAAGATTCAGTGTTCACCAAAATCTGAATTTCAGAAAATGCCAGTAAGCAATTACTTATATATTATTTAATATACTACAATACATTGAATTCAACCTTGTTATCCCAGTTTGTTTTGTATGCTGGTAGGAGTGTTAAGGTTTTGTCTCTAGAATATGCAACAGTTTATGGAAATTATCATATTGCTAAAATAGTAACATAGTAACAAAATATACTAATTAAAAAGGGAGGGACTCTAGGATCATCATGTCCACATTCCTACTTTCTAAACATGTATAAATAACTATACTATGTAAATAGATACACACATAAAAGGGTTCCCTTTCCACTCTACTACTCAGCGTATTCAATGACTCTTGGGAAAGCAAAAATTTTGTTGAGGCATACTCTGAAGAGCCTTAATGTTTTCATGTTCTATGTCTCATTTGGTAGGCTATTCTATAGTGTCCTGTGACTGTGCTTCTGTGCTACTGTGCTTCTGTGTGAGCAAATGATTTTATTGGCACTTTGGAGTCAAATAAAGCCATTTTTGCACAGATATTTTCCTTGGGTCCACAGTTTCTGCTCTTGTTGAGCATCATGTATTACACTACATTTTTGGCAGGTGCTGGTCACTCTGCTTCTTGATAACCACGTTACTGACCTGGGTACTGCTTTCCCTTACTGTGGCCTGAGTTTCTGCATTCAGCAGATTTTGAGATTTATGTGACCTGCACTGGTAAACAAATAAAAAGGTACTCCTTTTAATGGGCTGCTATTGTAAGTGGTATGCTCCTGCTATAGATATGTGTTAGTTAGTGTGAATGCTGAGACAAGATAACACACGGCAGGTGCAGTGTAATACAATACTCTACTCATAGAAACATAGAAATTGTCAGCAGATAAAGACCTCTAGGCCCATCTAGTCTGCTTGTAAACCCTACACTTGTTTGCTGCCATCTGACCCTACCTGGTCAATGGCTTTTCAGCACTCCTTCCCACCTCCAAGGTTCCCTTATGCCTGTCCCAGGCATGTTTAAATCCCTCCACTGTGTTGCTCCCAACACTTCCTGTGGCAGACTATTCCATGTGTTCACCCATTCCATGAAAAAAAATGTCCTCAAATTTTCCCTCAACCCACCACCTTCCAATTTCATATCATGCCCCCTCATTCTTGCACTCTTCCTATATTGGAAGATGTTGCCCCCGCTGCACCTTTTTTATGCCCTTAAGGTACTTGACTGTTTCTATCATGTCATCCCAATCCCTCATCTGCTCCAGTGAGTACATGCTGAGGTCCTTTAATCTCTCCTCATATGTTTTCTGGTGCAAGCCCTGTACCATCTTTGTCACATTTCTCTGGACTGCCTCCACCCTGCCAATGTTGTTGCAATGATGTGGCCTCCAGAATTGTACACAATACTGTAGGTGAGGCCTCACTAATGTTTTATATAATGTCATCACCACCTCCCTCCATCTACTTGTGATACCTCTACCTATGCACCCCAGCATGCCACAGGCCCTCCCTGCAGCCTTTGTAATCTGCTTAGACATCTTTAGGGCATCTGAAATGATAACCCCCAGATCTCTTTCTTCCTTGGTGATCATCACAACTCCTCCCATTCTGTAGCTCTCTCTCTCTGGGATTCCCTCATCCCAGGTGCATTATTTTATATTTCTTTGAGTTGAACTCCAGCTGCCACACCTCAGACCATTTTTCAAGCTTCCCCAGACCCTCCTCACTTTCGCCATCCCATCTGGAGTATCCACCATGTTGCAGATCTTGGTGTCATCTGCAAACAGGCAAACCTTTCCCTCCAGTCCTTCTGCAATGTCACTGATGAAGACATTGAACAGTACTGACCCAAGAACTGATCCCTGAGGTACCCCGCTGGTCACCCCCTCTCCCCGTATTGGATCCCATTTACCACCACCCTCTGCTTCCTGTCTGATAACTAGTTCCTGACACAGTTTACTACCTTGTGGCCCATGCCCAGACTTCCCAACTGTTAACCAGTCTTTTATGTGGGACAGTGTTGAAGGTTTTGCTGAAGTCTTGGTAGGCGACGTCTACTCCCTCCCACCCGTTTTACCTGCCTTGTCACCCAGTCAAAAAATCTATCAGATTTGTTTGGCACGACCTCCCTGCTGTGAAATCCATGTTGTCTTGGATCCTGGGTGCCATTGGATTCCAGGTGACTCACTATTTTTTCTTAAATTAGTGCCTTCATTGTTTTCCCACTACTGAGATGAGGCTGACTGGCCTATAGTTCCCTGCTTCCTCTCTGCTACCACTTTTGTGCAGAGGGACTACATATGCCCTCCTCAAGTTCTCTGGAACTACACCTATGTCGAGTAACTTGATGAATATGGCTGCCAGAGGTGCTGCCAGCTCCCTCCACAGCTCCCTTAATATCTTCAGGTGTATGCCATCTGGACCCATTGCTTTGTCCACCGTCAGTTTCATGAGCTCCTCCAGGACTCTTTCCTCTGTGAATAGAGCATCCAGGTAAGAGCCACTCAGAGGTAAAGTGCTCTGTGACAAATGCAGAATTCAAAGAAACAGAAGTCATGCCACACTTAGCCTACATAAGTATAATGTGGGGTCTTGCCCCCCCCACATAAAAAACATGTTTTTAGTTTTGATTTCCAATTAAGTAAGTGACCGTCTCTATTTGTGACAGTTGGTGCTGTGTGGGTCTTCCTTTTGACGTTCGGCTGTTGCTGAGTCGCGTTATGTGATCACCGATCTTTTAGACTCACCCTTTACACATAAAACCCAAGTGACATATGCTGTTGAGCCTTATTTTATTGCTGGAAACAACCACCAACAGAAATCACAGCAGTGTGTAACAAAAATAGTGATGTTTCACTGATGTGGCATGCTTTGACTGCGGCTCTGCTTTTGTGGCTCTGAGCTGTATAGAATTGTATAATGCACTGTTCATAGCCTTGGTGACTCTACGTATATATTTTGTTCCTATTCTAACTGTGTTTACTGACTACTTGTGTTATGTTCATCTGGTTCTACCTGATTCTGTGTAATGCCTAACTTGTATCATGTTGTCCTCTATATGAACTTGTATTTCATTGTAATCTCCTGGGTCGTACCTGAAAATAGACAAATGTCTTGTCTAGTGTACTTACCTGGTCAACAAAAACTAAATGCATAAATCAAACAATGTGAATAGAATAGTGTTTACCTCTCCCTTCCCTTCATATTTGTTGCCGAATTGTGGCCCCTGGCCCTACCCCTATTCAGTGAATACTGAATAGAAGTATTAATTCAGTATTTCTGTCTTTTCCAGGTCTCCTTCCTTATAGTCCCCTTCATCCCTTCTGAGATTTACAACACCACCACCCCAACTTGTTTTTTCTTTGCTCACTGATGTACCCTTAGAATGCCTTGTCTCCTTTCTATACTGTCTGCACTTAATCTTTCCTCAGTCCATGCCATTGCACTCCTTACAGCCTTCCCTGCTTCCCTTAGATGTTCTAGGTACACCCCCCTGTAATCCTTCCTTTGAGTTTCCTTATATTTCCTGAAACCTGTCCTCTTGGCCCTTAATTTGTCTGCCACCTCTTTCAAGAACCATGGTGGTTTCTTCCCTAACCTGTCTTTGTTTAGCAATCTGATGCATTTGTTTGTCACATCCTCTATGACTCCTTTCAGGTGTTTCCACTGCTTCTCAACTCTCCCTGCTTCCCCCCTCCTCACCAGAGCTTCTTTGATACAACCCACCATCTTAGCAAAGTCTGTCTTTCTGAAATCTAAGACTTTCACCAGTGTGACTTGACTTTGTCCCTATCCCCATGCTAAACCAAACTATGTGGTGGTCGCTGGCCCCCAGCTGATGTTCTACCCTGACTTCTGTGATTCTGTCCATGTTTGTCAGCACTAAGTCCAGAATTGCCCTGTCTCTGGTGAGATCAGTCACTAGCTGCCTGAGGCCTGCTCTCTGTGTGAACTCAAGGATGTCTGGGCTCCTGGTTGAGGTGACTGCTGGAGTGGTCCAATCCACTTTCTTAAGGGCTTGGTAATTAGGACTGCTACTGAAGACACTAGCTATACTGACTGTCTTGATGCTGCAGTCAGTGTCTCTTGCCCCTTGCATATTTTTTATTTATTTAAATGTTGCACCAGGAAGGTACACTGAACCAAGGCTCATTATCTGTTGCATCCTGGGTGAAGAAGGTAGGGGAAAGTACAGTAATACAAATATATACAGTAATAACTATAGATACAGTAATATAAATATATATTCAATAATATATCTAGATATGGTCAATGAATAAATACACAACACAGTACAGCAGACAATATGTTTAGAGTATTGGTACTATGATTGATGAACAATATACAGAGACCATGACTATTGATACAGTCATATAGCACTGCAGAATTTTCTTTGCTGTAAATTGTAACCTTATAAATTTGGGCAGGCCTTAGAGAGGGCTGACAATAAGGTACAATTCAGAGAGGAGTGTAAATGGGACAGAGGTAGGTGAGTCATGGGGGAGAAGGTAGGAGAGGGAAAAAAGAAATTAAGGAGCAGGTGCAGATGGAAGGGTGGAGATTGTGAAGGAAAGAAGAAAGAGCAGCAGGGAAGGGGACATGATGGAGGTGTAGGGGAGGGAGTTCCACAATTTGGACAGGTGGTAGGAGAATGCCAATTGGCCTTTGGTTCTTCTGGGAACAGTTAGTGAGTAGGGGTCGTAGCTACTAAGGGAGTGAGTGGGAGGGGGAAGTGGAGATAAGAAGGAGAATAGATAAGAAGGAAGGGAGCCAAACCAGTATGTAGCCATGAAAGAGATACAGTAGAAGCATCTCCTTTCTTCAAGAGGGAGGAAGGAGAGGGAGTTATAGAGGTCACAGTGATGGGAGAGAGGGGGAGCATCAAATGTAAAATGGCGGAAGGAGTTGTAGAGGCTGTCCAGTCTGGCAAGGGAGGTTTTGGGAGTGGCACTGAAGACTATGTCCCCAAAATCAAAAACAGGGAGGATTATTTTCTGCACTACAGTGTAGTGGGCAGACAGCAGGAAGCAGTTGCGGTTATGGTAGAGAGCACCTAACTTGGGGTGAGTTGTTTTGGCAATTGCATCCATGTGTACAGAAAAGTCAACGTGCCGGTCAAGCCAGACACCAAAAATATTTAGCTGAAGAAGTATCCTCCAGTTTTGCCCTATAGAGGGTGTGGAAAGAGGACAGGGTGGGGAAGTGAGACAAATTCTGACTAGTGCCAAAGATCATGGAAAGCATCTTTTTAGCATTGAGGAATAACTGATGAGAAACTAACCAAAGTTGGAGCCTACTGAAGTCCAGCTGAAGGCTGGTAGTGACACTATTGGGAAATGAGCCATATATGTATAGAATAGTGCCGTCTGTATATATGTGGATGATAGAAGAGATGCAGACAGAGGGGAGGTCATTAAGAAAAATGGAAAAGAGTAAGGGGCCCAGAACAGAGCCCTGTGAGATAGGAAGGGAAGGGGAGGGATACAGAGTCAGTAATCCTAATCAATTAGGTTCTACCAACCAGGTAGGATCTGAAGCAGTCATCAGTGGAGGGAGTAAGCCCAGTTGTAGAGAATTTGGTTAGAAGAATGGAGTGAGAGACCACGTCAAAAGCCTTGGCAAGGTCGACGAATATGGCTGAGGTGATGAGGCCACTATCCATACTAGTAGTATGGGGTCAGTGAGCTGGAGGAGACAGGTAGTGGTGGAGTGATTCTTCCTGAAGCCAGACTGGAAGGGGGTGAAGATGGAGGTGGAGTCAAGGTAGGAGGATAGTTGAGATGACAAGGTGTTCTAGGAGCTTAGACAGGATAGGGAGGATGCACATTGACCAATAGTTGCCAGGAGAGGAGGAGTTACCCCCTTTAGGAAATTGTAGGCCTGTGGCATGTTTCCAGGCTGTAGGGACAGATGATAAGGAGAAGCAGAGGTTCAGAACTAAGATGAGAGGGTTGGCAATGGCAGGGGCTGATACGAAGAGGAGTTTTGGGTCAAGACCTTTGGGGGAGGTGCCAGAAGAGGGGTTCAGGGCAAGAAGGGCCTTGAGAGTGATAGAGGGGGATATAGAGGAGAAGGGGAAGGATGGATGGGGAGGGATCAGTAGGGGTGAGTGAGGAGGGGGATGGGTAGGGAGAGACTTGAGGAGGTCGGTAGCACAAGAGGTAAAGTAGGAGTTAAATCTAGTGGCAGCTGCTAAGGGGTCAGATATTATGGAGTCATTGTCATAGAGAACCCAGTGCATAAGTTGCAGAAAGTGCAGTAATGCTGGAAATCATTTGGGGAGCCTGATGATTTGTGAGACTTCCATCCTAGGCCACGTGTCCAGATACAAGCTAGGAGTTCAGGGGTGATCAAGGAGGGGTGATGTCCCCATACTCTGACCCACCTGAGGGAGGCAAATTTATTCCAGATAATGAAGAATTTGGTATTGAAGAACTCACAGACATGGTCAATGGGGGAAGCAGTAGTGGTAGGGGACCATATGGCTGAAGATAGGTCAGTAAGTACTGAGTTGTTATCCAGGGATTTGTAGGAGTGAGTCACAATTTATCTTGGAAGTGATTTAGGGTGATGGATCTTCCATACAAGGTAGATGAGGTGGTGGTCGCTTATGGCATCTGGATATAATAGCCAATGACACTGTGGGGGGGGGTGGTAAGGTCCCAATCAATGAGTGAATGTTTAAGGGATTTGTTGTTGTGGAAGGTGGGTTCCTTGATTAGTTGGGTCATGTTGAGGGAGGATATATCTTTGCCAGGCAATATTCGTTGGGCATTTGTCAGTTTTAAAAAAAATGGCATTGAAACTGAATAGGCTGCAATGGGAAGAGATTTCATTAAGAGCATATCTTGAAGTGGACCATGTCCCAAGATGTCTTCATATTTTAAAGAATCCCACTAGCAGTTTGAATCCGGAGGGTGTCCTGGACAAATGGAGGAAAATAAGTCATAACACCAGTAAAGAATAGAGAGAACCTATCCTGGCTGGAAATGCACTGATTCAGAAAGTGATGGAGGAAAAGCTTAATAAAGGAGAGGAAGCATTAAAAGAATTCAACAGCTCTCCACAGTATGAACAATTACAGGAAATCTTTGCTGACAATTTGAGAAAATATGAAGAGAAGATCAAAGCAATTAAAAAAAAAAGTTTGAATGGGATGGAGGGGATTTGCATGATAACAAAGTTTTTAACTGGTCTTCTCCTAAAAATACCTCTGACTCAATGAAACGCAAGGTCATCTTAAAGAATAACAATGTAATTTTGGATTATAGTATGGAAGTAAGTAAAGTTGAGAGTGGAGAATCTGAGAAAGACTTTTTTTCAGGGAGGAAGAACTGGAGGCTACCTCATCATATCCGCCCCCACCTATTCCCTGGAGAAGCAAGTGAAAAAAACAAATGCAGCCTAGAAGGGCTAATCAAACAAGGTAAGGGGGAGTTCAAGGGGTTGGAAGAGGAAGAACTACAAGAGGCCGACCATGGAGAAGGAGACAGTCGAGAGAGAAGAACCCGCAGTAAATGTCATCAATTTATTGGACTATGTATTAAATGCAACTGAACTTGCAGTTTTGAATAGGGGTTTATCTTTTACCCCCACAAGGAGCTTTGACTATTTCAGACCAATGTGGAGATTAATAAACTAACACAGAATCTGAGTTTAAAATCTTACTTTAACAGGCTAGAGTCCAAAGACATGGATGCTATACTAAGGACAGGTGAGAATACTACTGCTTCAACAGAGGTAAATCATTTTAAAGCTAAATCTGTTTTGTACCCCCCCCCATGTCACTAGCATTACAAATGTTTTTAGAATGTTGTAATGGCGATATAGTTAAATTAAGTGATGAGACTAATATCTGGTTTTATCACAATTTGAGTAGAGATGAAGAACAGGCCACGAGAAATTTGGGGAGTAACAACATGATTACGATAAAACCTGCTTACAAAAGAGGGGCAGTGGTGATTATGCACAGTAACAAATCATTGAATCATAGAATCTGCAGGCAGAAAAGGACCCATTGGCCCATCCAGTCTGCCTGTACCCCCCCAGGAAGATCCCCTCCCTCCCTTTCCAGCTTGCCCTCTGCCTGCCAGTCCCACGTTCGTCTCCCAGACTCTTTTAAACTTATCTACTGTATCCACCCCCACCACCCATTCTGGCAGCCTGTTCCATGGCTGTACCACCCATTCAGTAAAGAACCTCCCCCTGATGTCCCCTCTGAATCTGCCCCCTCTAGTTTGAAGATATGTCCTCTAGTGGAATTGTTCTTACTCAGTTTGAATATACTGTCAACAATTGCCCTGCTTATGCCCTTCTAGTATTTGAATGTCTCCACCATATTCCTCTCTCCCTCCTCTCTTCAAGTGTGTACAGGCCTAGCTCCCCAGTCTCTCTTCATATGACCTCCCCTGCATCCCTCACACCATTTTGGTCGCTCTTCTCTGAACCCTTTCCAGCCTGTCCTTGTTCCCTTACAGGTATGGCCTCCAGTACTGGACCCCATATTCCATGTGTGGTCTGACCATGGTTTTGTATAGCGGAAGGATCACCTCCCTCCTCCTGCTAGTGAAATCCCTCCCTATGCATGCCAGCATTCTTAGTGCCTTTCCTGCTGCTCTGTCACATTGACTCTGGACTTTCAGACTGTCTGAAAGGGTTATCCCTAGGTCTCTTTCCTGCTCTTCTCCTCCAGCACCACCCCAAAGCAGTATTTTGCCTTTGGGTTGTTACGTCCTATATGCATAATTCTGCACTTTTTTGTGTTGATACATAATTTCCACCTTTCTGACCACTCCTCCAATCTGGTCAAATCCCCCCCTCATATCCTCCACCCCCCTTCCACTGTATCAACCCTGTTACTACATATTTTCATGTCATCCACAAACAGACACATCTTCACCCATAGACCCTTGGTGATGTCCCCAATGTATATGTTGAAAAGTATGGGTCCCAGCACAGACCTCTGGGGAATGTCAATCATCACCCTTTCTTCCTTCTAGTGCACCCCATTCACCATGATCCTGTGTGTCCTCCTCTCCAACCAATGCCCCACCCATCTCGTGAGCTTGTTCCCCATCCCCAAACTGTCTACCTTGCCTGTCAGTCTCCTGTGGGGGAAGGTATCAAATGCCTTCCTGAAGTCCAGGTAGTCCACATCCACCAGCCTGCCCTGGTCCCATATCTCCATCACCCTGTCAAAGAATTCAGGCAGGTTGGTCTGACAAGACCTGCCGCCTGTGAATCTATTTCATTCAGGAGGCCCTCCCCCTCTAGATATTTAATTAGCCTTTCCTTAATCAGTGCCTCCATCAGCTTACAGACCATGGAGTTAAGGCTAACCGGGTAGTAGTTTCCAAGCTCCCCCCCCACCCTTATGTAGTGGTACTACCTCAGCCTTTTTCCAGTCTCCAGGAACCCTTCCCTTGTGCAATAACAGGTTGAATAGCCTCGTGAGTGGTGTTGCCAATTCCTGTTTTAATTCTTTGAGTACCCTCTGGTGAATCCCGTCCTGCCCCATTGCCTTCTGCGTCCGCAGCTTTCCTCAGTCAAAAGAAGATATAATTCTGTTATGCTGGCAGATGACTTGAGTCTCTCAGACTGTTGACTGATCAGAGAACAAATGCCATGTTTAAGAATGACAGCTCTGTGTTGGCTATGTTGCTAGATCCACGCTTCAAGTGAAACATTGAAGCCATCCTTCCTGCTGGGAAGACACTGAGTATTGGAGAGATCTTCCACTAACCAAATGTGACACTGCCCCACCAATACCAGTAAATGATGTACAACAGTCAAACTCTGCTGAGTCATCAAAGTGCACCTATGGTGCAGACAATAGCACATCTATCAATTCTTCCCAATCACCAGTGTCATCAGTGAGGGTAAGGACATCTACTGCTACTTCTTGGGCATCCTATGTTCAGGATCAGAAAAAGCAAATCACTTCTGAGTCTTCTGCAACAACATGGTCTCGTATCCTGTACAGAAAGTGCAGCTGATTCATCTGTCAGACTGGTAGTCATCTCATGAAGCAGAATGATCCTGGAGTACTTTGCAGACTATACTGTAATTGGTCTCAAGGAAGATAGATTAATGTATTGAAAAGAAAAGAGAACAATATGGCCAGATCTAGCAAATGTTGCAATAATGTTTCTCAGTTTTCCACCTTCAAATGTATATTCAGAATGCATATTTAGTACAGCTGGAGGAATAGTCACTGACAACAGAACACTGCAATGTCCTCTAAATGTGGAATGGCTTACATTTCTGAAAATGAATGCTGACAATTTCCCAATTGTCTCAAACATCAAACTATGTGATTCTGACCCTGAACATGAACAACAGCCTGCAAACAGTGATGCTAACTATGATGACCAGGTTGTGTACGAAATGAATAGAAACATCACCACTGCCACCATGCCAGCCACATGTGCCACACTACTGTTAGGTTGTTTTTTTTTTGTCAATCATCAGTTTTATATTATGTAACTTTGACGATGCCCCCATGGATATAATTTCTGGAAACACCAGCAGCATCACTTAGAGCAGCTGTGCCCCTCATACCTGCCTCATCAATGTCCGTCATGGGTATAATTTTTGGAAACAGCAACAGGCTCAGTCAGAGCAGTTGCACCTATTGTACCTACCTCAGTAATGCCCATCATGGGTATAAGTTTTGAAATCAGTATCAGGCTTCCTCACAACAGCTGCACCTCTCATACCTACCTCAGCAATGCCAGCCATGGGTATAACATAGAAACATAGAATTTGATGGCAGATAAGGACTGCTTGGCCCACTTAGTCTGCCCATTTCCCTACCTAACGGATAAGCTGCAGATCCTAGTTAACCAACAGCCTACTTCCTCCTACCCTACCACTAGAATTGCCTTATGTCAGATCATGCATTCTTGAATTCCCCCACTGTTTTTGACTCTATGACCTCCTCAGGAAAGCTATTCCATGCATACACAACCCTCTCTATGAAGAAATACTTCCTCACATTACCTCTGAGCTGTCCCCCTTCTATCTTCAAGTTGTGGCCCCTAGTTCTTGCACATCTCTTTTCCTGAAAGATGCTACCCTCTTGGACTTTATGATTCCCTTGAGGTATTTGAAAGTTTCTATCATGTCCCCCCTCTCCCTCCTTTCCTCGAGGCTATACATCTTAAGCTCCTTCAGTCTTTCTTCATATGTCTTCTGGTGCAGACCCTGCACCATTTTGGTTGCCCTCCTTTGGACAGCCTCCACCCTGTCTATGTCTTTGTGGAGATGGGGTCTCCAGAACTGTACACAGTACTCCAGATGTGGTCTTACCAACTGTCTGCATAGAGGGCCAACAACTTTTTGTTTTCTACTGGTGACGCCTCTCCCTATGCATCGCAGTATCCCCCCAAGCCCTCCTTACTGCCTTCTCACATTGCTGGCCCACTTTTAGGTCATCTGATATGAATACCCCAGGACCCTTTCCATTTTTGTTGTTACCAGTATCTCACCCCCATTGTGTACTCTTCCCCTTGGTTTTTGTTTCCCAGCTGCATTACTTTGCACTTCTTTGTGTTGAATCTAAGCTGCCATACATTTGGCCATTCCTCCAACCTTTCCAAGTCCCTTTTCATCCTTTCCACCCCACCTTGCGTATCAACCCTGTTGCAGATCTTTGTGTCATCCACAAAGAGACATACTTTCTCTTCCAGTCCCTCTGCAATGTCACTTATAAAGACATTAAAAAGGACTGGCCCCAGTACTGAACCCTGCGGTACCCCACTAGTAACCCTCCTTTCTTCACTGTAGACTCCATTTACTATTACCCACTGTGTCCTGTTGTCCAGTCAGTGTTTTACCCAGGCTACCACCCTGTGACCCACTCCCAGGATGGCTAATTTGTTTATTAATCTTTTGTGCGGGACTATGTCAAATGCCTTGCTAAAGTCAAGGTAGACCATGTCCACAGCCCTTCCCAGGTCTACTACTTTGGTCACCCAGTCAAAGAAATCAATTAGATTTGTCTGACAGACCTTCCTGCTGTGAATCCATGCTGCCTTGGGTCCTGTGCCCCACTGGCCTCTAGGTACTCAACAATTCTTTCCTTCAGAAGTGATTCCATCAGTTTCCCTACCACTGAGGTCAAACTGACAGGTCTGTAGTTTCCTGCCTCTGTCTTGCTCCCACTTTTGTGAAGGGGAATCACATCTGCCCTCCTCCAGTCCTTGGGTAAAACATCATCCTCCCATGATTTATTAAAAAGGGCAGTCAGTGGTGTTACTAGTTCTTCCCTTAGTTCTTTTAGAATTCTGGGATGAATCCCATCAGGTCCCAGTGCTTTATCCACCTTCAGTTTTAAAAATTATTTCAGAACCCTTTCTTCTGTGAAAGGACTAATATCAACCCCCCATCCAGAGTGCTTCTATTGACTGGATTAGGCATCTCCCTTGCTTTTCCATTGTGAATACTGAGCACAAGTATTCATTCAGTACACCTGCTTTTTCACTGTCACTCTCTGCCCAACCACCTTCCTCTTTATTCAGCCTCAGTATCCCTGCCTTAGTCTTTCTTTGCTCCCTAATGTACCTATAAAAGGTTTTATCCCCCTTCTTAACTGACTTGGCTATCTTTTCCTTGGTTCAGGCCTTTGCTATTCTGACTGCCTTCCCTGCTTCCATCTGCTTTAACTGGTACAGTTTTCTGTCCTGCTCCTTCTGTGTTTCCTTATACTTTCTGAATGCTATCTTTTTCTTCTTTACCTTCCCCGCCACTTCTTTTGAGAACCATAGTGTTTTTTTCTTTCATTTTGATTTGTTTATTTGCTTCACACAAAGGCTTGTTGCCTCTGTAATGGCGGTTTGGATGTTTCCCCATTGTTGCTCCACCCCCACCTTCTTGCCTGTTTGCTAGTGCTTTTCTGAGGCACTCTCCCACTTTGACAAAATCAGCCCTCCTGAAGTCCAGTACCTTCACTTTTGTGTGGCTTGACTCTACAGCTAAGTTTATCATGAACCACACTGGTGGTCGCTCGTTCCCAGTTGGCTACCCACTTCAAGATCAGAGATCCTCCCTCCATCCCCATTTGAGAGTACCAGGTCTAAGGTTGCTCCCTCCCAAGTGGGATCCAAAACTAGCTGTCTGAGGCATGCCCCCTGTAGGGCATCGAGAATGACCCTGCTCTTGGATGTGGCTGCAGCAAAGGTGCTCCAGTTGACATCTGTTATATTCAGGTCCCCCATCAGCTATATCTCCCCTTTCTCTGCCATCCCAAGGATGCCTTCTATCATTTCCTTGTCCATCTCCTCCCCCTGAGATGGGAGTCTGTATACAACCCCTGTGCAGATTGTGGAGCCATTTCCAGTCTCAAGGGTGACCCACAGTGCCGCCTCTCCTCCCTGTTTACCCTTTTGTTCTGTTGCTTTGATCCCTTCCCTTACATAGAAAGCTCCTCCTCCTCCTCTTCTTCCCTCCCTGTCCCTCCCGTAGATTGTGTATATTGGTATGTTGACATCCCAGTCATGGTTATCTGTGTACCATGTTTCTGTGACTACCACAATATCCAGGCATCCCTCTTCCATCAGGACCACCATTTCGAGGAGCTTTTTACCTAGGCTATGCGCATTAGTACTCATTACCCTCTATTTTTTATGGCTTTATTTCTTTTTGCCCCATCTCTGTCCTTACTGCCTTTGTCTTATCTCCATTTACCCCTGCCCTTCTCCCTATCGACTGCTCTATCTTGGTGTTTACCTCACTAATTGCCCTGATTTTTTGGGGGGGCTAGGATTTCCCTTCTCCTTTTCAGTGCCTCCCCCCTTGGCTAGTTTAAATGCTTGCCAATTAAGCATTTAAACCTATAACCTAGGATCCTGGTTCCCCTCCTGGATAGATGCAGACCATTGTGCCTGTATAGGCCTGCATCCCTCCAAGTGGAGCCCCAGTCCCCAGTGAAGCCATATCCCTGAGCTCTGCACTAGTTTTCCAACCAGTCATTGAAGCTCATGGTGCGGACTACCCTAAACTCATCCATGCCATAGACAGGTAGCACTTCCGAGAAAGTTACCATGTGTGCTACTTGTCTAAGGCCCCTCCACAACTCCACAAACTCCTGTTGCACTGCTGTGATCCCATTCTCAGCCAGGTCATTCATCCCTAGGTGGATAATGACATCCAGCTCTGTCCCCCTTGTAGCTGCTCCCATGATCCTGAGGATTCATTTCCTGTCCCTCCAAGCCATGGCACCAGGCAGGCACCTGACCTCCCTTTCCCCTCCCTCCCCCAGTTCTACTCCACTAACAATTGAGTCCCCCACCAGGAGTTGCTTCCTTCCCCTGTGGGGTCCTGTACCACCCTCCTGTGGGTCTCCATTGTGGAGGTTCCCAGCATCCTCCTTGGTCTCCACTGCAGGTGCCTCCATAGAGGACCCATGCTCTTCCAGAGTGGTGAATGAATTGTGGAGAGGAACAACTGGAGGGATGCACCTCTGTTCCACCACCCTCACCTTCCCTGAGCCCACCATGGTCCAACCACTCCTCTTTCTTGGCAACCTCTGAAGTAGTGGCAGTGGTCTGGGTGGTCCCTGGGTGGGGGAGCAGGTTTCCTGAATTCTTGCCAGGTCAGCATGGAGACGAACAACCTCCTTCCTCAGACCAGAGAGGTGCCTGCAAAGAGGGCAGCAACGCAGTCTCCAGAATGTATCCCAGAAGACTGCTGCACCACAGCCAGTGCATTGCACCACTCCCCACATGTCTGTGTCCCTTCCTGTTAGAGATGCTTTTCTTTTTTTTTTTCTTGTTTTAGTGTGTGCAAGCTTGTGAGTGTCTCTACCCTGTATTCAGTGTTCTGTGTCTTTAAGGATATGAACAGGTTTGTGTTGTTAGCAGTTTTGGGGAAGTGATGTCAGAACTCCTGCTATAAAGGAAGTTATGTGCTTGGGGCGGGTGCAGTGAGAGGAAGGGTGGGAGGGAAGGAGGGAGTAAACCTATGCCATCCAGAAACAATCAACTACAACTCTGACCCTCCACCCCGGGGAGTGCCTTCCTTCCTTTCAGACATCTATTTCACAGAGGTTAAGTAACAGGTCTAGTCATAAATAACTGCAAATATCTCCCAGCTACAGTTCCTCCCTGGCAAATTAAAGTTAAAACTAATAAAAGTCAACCCCAAAAACAGAATCAATACTAGTTACTTACACAGGTCCAAAAAGTAATAACTCAGTTCAGTGTAGTTTAGAAAGTAGTCTAGAAAACAACCTCCTTGATTCAAGGAAGCTGTGACTGCTTTCTCACTCTCTCTGTCTCAGTCTCAGCAGACAGAGACCACAAACAACTCCTGTTATAAATCCTCAGTTCAACTAGGCCCCTTTCAGCTCCTCCACTTAACAGACATCTATTTCACAGAGGTATCATTTTTGGAAACAGCAACAGGCTCACTCAGAGCAACAGAGTCTCTCATACCTGCCTCAGGAATGCCCACCATGGCTATAATTTTGGAAACAGCAGCAGGCTCATTAAGAGAAACTCTGTCTCTCGTACCTGCCTCAGCAATGCCCACCATGGCTATAATTTTGGAAACAGCAACAGGCTCATTAAGAGCAACTGTGTCTCTCATACCTGCCTCAGGAATGCCCACCATGGGTATAATTTTTGTAAATAGCACCAAGCTCACTAAGAGCTGCTGCACCTCTTGCACCTGCTTCAGCAATGCCCACCATGGGTATAATTTTTGTAAATAGCACCAGGCTCACTTAGAGCTGCTGCACCTCTTGCACCTGCTTCAGCAATGCCCACCATGGGTATAATTTTTGGACACAGAAGCAAGCTCCCTAAGAGCAGCTGCACCTTCTGTATGCCTGAGCAATGTCTGCCATGTGTAAGTTTTGGAAACAGCAGCAGGCTTACTAAGAGCAGCTGCGCCTCTTGTACTTGTCTCAGCAGTGCCCCTCCCCATGGGTATAATGGCTCAGGTCATCTAACTAACAGTATAACAGCCCAAAAAAATCAGTCCTTCACATGATTTTTGTTATGGTCAGGATCGGTTAATTAGGTAGTAGAAAGGGTTGGGAAGTAAGTACCTGACTCAACTACTCAGTTTTCATCTGGGTATTTTCAGGGTACTTTATAGGTACCCACAGGTAGACTTGAGGGTTGGATATTTTAGTACCCACCCATCCCTAACAAGAATTATTAGAATTTGTTAATTTTCTGGAAAACACTAATCCAAACCTGAGGTCTGAGTGTGAATTTTAACCAGACAAAAATCAACTTTCTGGACCTGATAATATTGAAAGATGCTGGTGGTGGTGGTAGGGGGTGTTACTATGGATTTATTTAGAAAACCAACAGATCAAAACATGCTTCTATTAGCTAGCAGTAGTCATCCCCAAGATGTAACTTCAGCCATCCTCAAAAGGCAGTTTATTGGAACGAAAAGGAATTGCTGTGATGAGGAAAAGTAACAGGTCAGAGTGGATGTACTGACAAATAGATAGATAGATAGATAGATAGATAGATAGATAGATAGATAGATAGATTAAAAGACAGAGGGTATAACAATGAGATTACCTGTAGAGCTAAGGAGGAGGTGGACAACATACCAGGGCAGGAACTCCTACAAGAAACATGCTCTGGCCAGATTTGGCATGGCTACAGCTGAGATTGCCAGTGGAACACGGCACTGTCCACTATGTCCAAGATGGCTGGAGGAGTTCTCTGTGCTTGCATGACAACTCGCGCATGCTTACTTAACTCCGGTGGCATGGCGGTACAGTCTGCCATGTCCATGATGGTCACCGGAGTTCCCTGTGCATGCAGAATGACTGGTGCATGTGCACTGTGCTCCAGTGGCCTTCTTGGACATGGGGGACTGTATCACCATGCCACTGGAGTTCAGTGTGAATGCATGAATCATTGTCCATGTGCAGAGAACTCTATCAGCCAACTTGAAGATGGTGGACAGTGCCGTGTTCCACCAGTAACTGGCAGATAAAATAGTGTGGTGGATGTGCAGTGATTTCCATTCACCTCTGCTATTTAAAAGTCCATCTAGTATCCAGTAAGCTCCCTTTTACTCTACTGTGCTTGCAAAACGTCTGCAGGGTACGCCTACTGCAGCTGTAAAAATGAACAGGGTGATATGGAAGGGGCTATAAGGGAGTTTGGTGATGGAGGATGAAACCAATTGCCTGGTGTTGGTTGGACATGAACCACTGCGTAGATAGTAGGGAGCATTACTGGAAAGCAGTGCTGCTGTATGAAAGCCCTCCCTGTAAGCACTGCATGAAATGGTTCTATGTGATAACGGCAATTGTAAAACCGTGATCACCATTACGACGCATGTACATCACTGAAAACCACAATGGCAATGTAAACTTGTTAGCGACACCACAACCAGCAAATAAATAGGATTTAGGGAGCATTACTGGAAAGTAGTGCAGATGTATGAAAGCCCTCCTTGTAGACACTGTATGAAACAGTTCTATGTGATAACGATGATCACAAAGCCACGATCGCCATTATGGTGAGTGTACATCACCGAAAACCACAATGACAATGTACATTCATCAGTGACACCACAACTGGCAACTTGAAAGATGATTTATGTGGGGGGATTCGCCCCCTGGTTTCAGATTAACTCCAGGGGCTACATGTCGGGGAGGGGGAGACAGTCTGGAAAAAAAATTACGGCAGCAACAGTAAAATGTTTCCCAGTCCCCAGCACCCACTGCACCAAAGCTAGCCACCTTCAACACCATACCACACAGCTAGGTCAGTGGCAGCAGGCCACACTACCCCACACAAACCCGCTTCCTTATCCCTCCCCTTCTGGTCATTGTCGTAACCATCCCATACTCATCGCTACCCTCGCTCCTCGCTGTCCCATTCTCTCACTACCCTTACATGGTAGCTCACATGTGCAGCACTGCAAATGAGTCACTCTTTTGAATGTCACCCATTTGCAGTCACTATTATCACCGGATACTGTATGAAACAAATCTGTAACACTGACATTGAATGAGACCCTAATATAACTACAATTATAACAATGAGACTGGTGAGACAGTAAGGTTTGCTGCAAAAATAAAGATAACATAAAGAAAACAAGACTTTGTTGACTGGGAAAGGAGGATTAAAACAGACTGCCTATTTTCAGCCATGACCTGAGGATGGGGAGGGAAATACAGATGCAAACCAACTGAAACTGAACTAGATTAAGCCATTGGTGTTGTTCAGCGAATGGGAGAAATTTGGCTAGGACACTGGTGAAATTCTCCTACTGATTTTGAGAAGTCAATCAATCAATCAAAATCTTTATTTAATCAGGCGAACATCATTGAGCATAGCTCATTTACAAGATGGACCTGAGTGGTCAAGAAGTGCAAGTGTTATTACATTGACAAGGGTAGCATAAACAGTAATACAATGACAGGGATAACATAAACAGTAACACAATGACATAAGTGCTAATATATAACAATATACATATGTACACGGCACATTAAAACTTTTAATCTGTGAGACAGAAGGCAATGGGCACATCAGGAGTAATATGTAGATTATAGGACCTAGCAGGCATTTTGAGGGTGAATCTTGGGACTGGAAATGGGAGTTTTATCAGCATATAGGAACACGAAAAAAAAAAAGGGGGGGTAGGTAGGGCCGGGGTTTAGGCCTTGTGGAAGCAGTTGCAGAGTTCTGGGAATAGGGTGGTGAATAATCTTTTGAAGGATATTAAGGGTAGGAGGTTATTTAGCTTCATGGTTTTTTGGAGTGAATTCCAAACAATTGCTAGTGAGTAGCTGATAGCAGCCCTCCCAAACTGGGTGCAGACATTGGGGACCTTAAGAATGATAATTTTGCTGATCCTTAGGTTGTATGGCCTAGAAGTGCCATGGGATCTTTAACTTAAAAAGGCAGGGAATACAAGATGGTCTGAAGCCAGGATGCCAGAATTGGTCCCTTAAAGTACTTCAACTTGTGTGTGAAGATAAAAAATTGTTTTTATTTTTTCATTTTTCTGCCCACTTTGTACTGTTACTGGATGCCACAGAGTTCAGAGAGAGAAGAAAAATGACTCAGCTTTTGTTTTGATATGCCCCTATCAGACTTGAAACTTTGCTATGGTTGTTCTTTCAAGGGTTGATATATCGCTGTCTGATGCTGTGAAGAAAAGGTTATAGCAGTAATATATTATTTATTTATTTATTTAAGCAGTGTCAGGAGCGACACCTCAAAAATACATTTTGTTACATACCTTAACTTCAGTTTTTTTTAACCATCAAATATGCAAGAAAATGGTCTTCAGTGGTCTAAAGACATTGCAGAACTTCTGTAAAATGAACACCATCAAAGGAGTGAAATTAGAACTGGTCGCACACAGACTGAAACTCATAACTCAGCAAAAAACAGCCTTGTAAACCCCGAAGGAAGAGAACCACCAGCTGCTGAGTTTGTTTTTGTCACCTGTCCTTCCAATATCAACTCAAAAAGGGATCTAGTTCCAGAAATTTCAGTGCATAATTGGGCTACGATTAAGATGGAAAATTTATGGATGCAGTATAATGCAGTGGGTTAAGGCTCTGATCTGGAGACCTGGGTTTGAATCCTACAGTTGCTAAGGTGCACACTGTGTGATCCTAAGCAAGTCACTTAACTTCCTTGTGCTCCCAGGTCGCATCTGGAAACAATCTTTGGCTTAGTGTTCTACTCCTGGTTAAACAATGTTCCCTTTCCATAATATTTGTTTATTTTTATTTATCTGGTTTCTTAACCAGGTAAGAACCCAAGAGCATCAGATGCTCATTTTCCAGGGGGACCGGGAAAGTACAAAAGGTACAATATATACAAAATATGGTAATACAAGAATTACAAATACAAGGTTATTACATGTACAACGTTATAAATACAAATTGGAAAAATCATATTATACAAGACAATAACAATTAGCTAATTCTAGGAAATGAATTTTCAAATGAATCTTACACCTAAAATATGACATAGATTGATGAAACTCTAATAGTAAAGAGTTTCAATTAACAATGGACTTAAATATAAAACACTGTTGCCCTATTGCAGTATGATATAAAGGGATATTAATCTTCTAATTAAAGGTAGACATGGTAACACAATTTGGTGTCGGAGCACATAAAATAGATTCAAAATGAAAGGGAATAGGTCCTTTATAAATTTTCAGAATGCAAGAAGCCTTACATATGAACATCTCATTGTGAAGAAAACCAATCTAATTTCTGATATACAGTACTACACAATGAAGTATGGACCGTGGATCAGAGGTAACAAATCCACAAATCTGATTATATGTTACTTCTACTCTTTTAATGTAGATTTATTAGCAGTTTTGTAGATCTAGAGGTCAAACAATTCTTCATTTTGTAAAGTAAACCTAGTCTTGAATGGATTTTATTAATTAAGGAATCAATATGGCAAGCATAGGACATGGTAATATCTATGAAAAAATCTATATATTTAAAACAGTGCACCTTTTCAATTATGACTCCTTTTGAGTTCCTAATTACCAGGTGGGAATCATTAGCAATCTGAGTTTGTGGGGTATTAAATATCATTAGTTTCATTTTGCTAGCATTCAAGATCACTCTATTAACAGTCAGCCACTACTGTACCAGTGAAAAATCGTATTCCAACTGGTTTGTTAGAGAATGCACTGAAGAAGGTTTTACAAACAATGCAATATCATCTGTGTACATGAGAGACTGAGTATTACATGCCACTGCTGGTAAATCATTAACAAATAGCCTGAACAGAATCAGGCCCAAAACTGAGCCCTGTGGTACTCCCTGGTTCACACTTAAGATGGAATAAGTAGTTAAACCAAATCCACCCTTTGTTTGCAAAGAGATAAATTATCCATAAACCAGGCAACCACCACTTCAGAAAAACCTAACAAATGAAGTCTGGACATTAAGAGGCTATGATCGATATTATTGAAAGTCTTGGAAAGATCCAAAAATAGCACTGAACTGATTACCCTTTGTCCAAGATGAAATGCAAAAAATCAGTATGTTCTCTCAAAGCAGAAAGAGTACTATCTCCTGATCGAAATCCATGCTGAAAGGGGATAGAATGTTATGTTGATCCAAGTGCTCCTTCAGTTGATCCATGATGATCTTCTCTAATATTTTAGACAAAGGGGGATAATAGGGAAATAGGCTGATAATTAATAGTTAATGTTCTGTCACCTGATTTAAGGATCGGAATCACCATAGCTTGGTTCCACAGAACAGAGATTGTACCAGTAATTAAGAAAGCATTTAATAAAAAATTTAAAGGTTTAAGCATAAGCTCCTTCACCAAAAATAATAATCTTAAATCAGTTTGGTCACTGCCATTTAGTGTTTTCCAATTCATAAATTTGAGATATGGGGCAGTCTCATCAAAGGAAATTGCATGAAACCTAAAGGGTGGAGAGGAGGAGTCAACCAATATTTGGGGTGTTGAATCACTATTATCCTTCTCCTTTTGTGACAAACCACCAATATTGCAAAAGACTTGATTGAACTCATTAGCCATTTCACAAATATCTGTTAAGAGATCGGAAGATGTATTTAAGGAGGTAATACATTGGCTCTGAGTTTTCCAACTAATTGATTAAAGGTTTTCCAACTATTGAATGGATTTTGAAAATGACATCCCTGTTTATCCAAGTAGTAATCAGCTTTTCACTTTCTAACTGCAGAGTTACATTGATTTCTTAAATTTTTGTAGATATTACAGAACTGAGTGTTTTTTTTCAGACCTGTAAATCTTTCAGACTCTATCTCTTTCTGCCATTAATGTTAATAAATAATGGATTATACTATCATGATTTTCATGTTAACCCTCAGTTTACGAAAAGGAGCAAATAACTCACAAACCCAATTAAATTCAGAGGCACTATAATCTAACATGGAATCAATATCAGGAATGCTAAAGAAGTATGCCCAAGCCAAAGCAACAATTTGGGATCTGAAACCATCTAAATCTAATTAACACAGTAAACGAGAATAAATACATTTATGTGGCAGATAAAGTATTTTTGATTTCCATAAACAAATCACTGGGCTGTGGTGGCTCAGTGAATCAGAGAGTGGCACAGCAGAATACATATGCTCAGGCTTGTTAGTCAGTACCCCATCAATAATTCTTGCTGTGGGCAGTGTTAGCAGTGGAATTTTGAAGATGTGGTGAGGTTCTGGAGAGCTTTCTTATCTTTGTTGTCATAAGTTTTTTGTAAGTTTTGCTGTTGCATTTTAAATTTGGCCTAACTCCTTAAAATCTTTCTGTGACTAGAGGGACATGAATCTTAAATGTTTCTGTGTTGGCTGGAGACTATTCTTGTGGGGAAGGGTTCTTTGGCCAGTAACACAGCCAGCCGATCAAGGTTGTTTACATTTCAGTTAATCTCTGTTTCAATCCTCACTGAGGCATTTTAAATCTTCTTGCTGTGGGCAGAGTTAGCAGTGGAATTTTGAAGATGTGGTGAGGTTCTGGAGAGCATACTTATCTTTTTGTCATAGGTTTTTGTAAGTTTGGCTGCTGTGTTTTAAATTTAGCCTAAATCTTAAAATGCCCTCCCACCCACCCCTTTGTATTAGCCTTTCTTAAATGGAAGAGCCACTGGGGTTGGGTTTAAAGGCTGGGAGGGAGGAGCTTAGGGAGTTGCAAACTTCTCCTATGAGCTAACTCTTAAGGCTAATAGTCAGGTGGGGAAAAGTTCAGCCACATAAGCGTTGCAAGTTTAAAAGTCTGCATGCTATATGGGGGGATCGTCTAGGTATAGGTACTGGTAGCACAAGAAACTGTAAAGCCACTGAGTTGGTAATTTGTCCTAGAAAAGACTTCTGTAATGATGGGAAGGGACCACATATCACTAAAGCAGGTATCTTTGGGCAGGTGGTTGGGTGCACAGGGTGTGGTGCGGCCATGATACCGACTGGGCTTGGAAGTTTGGGGGATGCCCAGTGTGCTACCAGCTGGCACAGCTTAAGGAGGAGGTAGAGGGGATCTGAAGGCAGCTGGAGGTGATGGGGGAGGATTGGAGAGGTAGGAGGCAAGCGGTTACCTACATGGAAGCATTAGGTGCTGGGGCCTTCCAAGCTGGGACAGGAGTGAAGATAGGTGCTCACACTAGGGGAGGAGGGAAGGGGCTACACAGAGGGCTCTTGGGGTCCCTGGCAGGTGGGGCCCAAAAGGTGGAAATTTCCCTAGCAGTAGGCAAGAGACTGGGGTGTCCAAAGGAAGCTGAGAGGGGCGGTAGGGACAAGAGGGACACTGGGAGATGGGCTAAGGCTCACAAATTGTTTTAACCCTCTATGCCCATTGGTAGAAGAGAGGAGTGTGGAGGGGAGGAGGAGGAGGATGAGGATGAGGATGTTGATGCTGCTGCTAGCTGAAAGCAGCACAAGGGAAGTCACAGAGTTTTAATTTAAACCTTATATCTCAGCAAGAGTCAGTGTCTGTTAAGATTAAGTAGACAGATAACTTTATTAGAAGTAGAAGGGGTCTTATTTAGGGTTAAAAAGAAGAGAGAAAAGAAAGAAAGTCAATGTGTGTTCTGTGCAGGGAAGGGTACTGTATCAGCTGACTTTGCTAAACCAGTAGGAGGAAAGAGAGCTTACCTGGGTGTGTGGTTTAGACACTATAAAAGCAGGTGAGTCAAATTACAACTTCTGGTTGCTAGCCTTTTTTCTTACTAATTGCCCTCCATCCCACCCACCTAAAGCCAGTTCTACTTTTTTAGTTACTAGATTTGACTGTCAACAGGAACTTCCTGTTTGGCAGTAGGAAGGAAAGGATCATAGAGAGACATTGGTTTTGTCAACCCTAAAGGAAAATAGTAGCTCACTCTCCCCCCCCAGCTGCTGGTGGTCTAATATTGAGCAAGGAAGGAGGAGGCTACTGAAGAAGACAGAAAGTTGCTGTCCCAGAACAGGAAGGGTGAGAGTTGTAAAGAGAGGAGAGAGTAAGCATCCAGAGAAACAGTAGAGAGGACAAAAAAATAAGACATGATAGGAGTGGTGCAGTGCAATGGCTGTGGGGCGGCAGTGTTCCGGGAGAAATTCTGGAAGCTACGATGCTGCCCTATTTGCAGACACCTCTCTGGTCTGAGAGAGGAGGTTGCCCGTCTCCAGGCTGACCTGGCTAGGATTTGTGAAACCTCCTTCCCCACCCAGGGACCACCAGGGCCAATGCCACTACCTCAGAGGTTGCCAAGAAAGAGGAGAGGCTGGACCAGGTGGGCTCAAGGAGGAGAGGGTGGTGGAACAGAGTTGCATCCCTCCAGCTGTACCTCTCCACAATTCATTCGCTCTTCTGGTGGAGAGTGGTTCCTCTATGGAGGCACCTGCAGAGGAGACCAAGGAGGATGCTGGGAACCTTCACAAAGGAGAGCCACAAGAGAGTGGCATGGGACCCCACAGGGAAAGGAAACAACTCCTGGTGGGGGACTCAATCATTGGGGGGTAGAAATGGGGGAGGAAGGGGAGAGGGAGGTAAGGTGCCTTCCTGGCACCACGGCTTGGAGGAACAGGAAGCAAATTCTCAGGATCATGGGAGGAGCTGCACGAGGGAGGGAGCTGGATGTCATTGTCCACCTAGGAACAAATGACCTGGCTAGGAATGGGATCAGAGCAGTGCAAGAGGAGTTTGTAGAGTTGGGAAGGGACCTTAGACAAGTAGCGCATATGGTAACCTTCTCGGAGGTGCTGCCTGTCTATGGCAAGGGAGATGCTAGGGCACTTCTCACCAGGGAATTCAATGAGTGGCTGAAAAACTGGTGTGGAGTTCAGGGTTTTGGCTTCATTGGGGACTGGGGAGCCACCTGGAGGGATGCAGACCTATACTGGTGTGATGGTCTGCATCTGTCCAGGGGGGGAGCCAGGATCCTAGGTGAGAGGTTTAAATGCTTCATTGGCAAGCATTTTAAACCAGCTCAATGGGGAAGCACTGAAAGGAGCAGGAAATCCGAGCTTTCCCCACAAAACATGGTGATTAGTGAGGTAAACACCAAGGTAAAGAAGTTATTAGAGGTAGAACAGATTAATGTAAAAAAGGCAAAAGGCATTAAGGACAGAAATGAAGCAAAAGGGGTAGGCTATCAAAAGTGGAGGGTGATGAGTACCAGTGCCCATAGTCTGTGTAACAAGCTCCCTGAACTAGTGGCCTTGATGGAAGAGGGTTGCATGGATATTGTGGCAGTCACAGAAACATGGTACACAGAGAACCATGACTCGGATGTCAACATACCAGGACACACAATCTACAGGAGGGACAGGGAGGGTAAAAAAGGAGGAGGAGTAGCTCTCTATGTAAAGGAAGGGTTCAAAGCAACAGAACTAAAGAGCAAACAAGGAGCAGATGAGGCACTTTGGGTCACCCTGGAGACAGGAAATGGCACCACAATCTGCATGGGGGTTGTATACAGACCCCCATCTCAGGGGAAGGGAATGGACAAGGAAATGATAGAAGGCTTTCTTAGAATGGCAGAAAAAGGGTAGATATTGTTGATGGAGGACCTGAATATGCCAGATGTTAACTGGAGCACCTTTGCTGCAGGCACATCCAAGAGCAGGGTCATTCTTGATGCCCTACAGGGGGCATGCCTCAGACAGCTAGTATTGGAACCCACTAGGGTGGGAGCAATCTTAGACCTGGTACTCTCAAATGGGGATGGAGAAAGAATCTCAGATTTAGAAGTGGGTAGCCATCTGGGAACAAGCGACCACCAAACAGTGTGGTTCACGATAAACACAGCCATACAATCGAGCCATACAAAAGCAAGAGTACTGGACTTTAGGAGGGCTGACTTTGGGAAAATGAGAGAGTGCCTCAGAAAAGCACTAGCAAACAGGCAAGAAGGAGGGGTGGAGGAACAATGGGGACTAATCAAAACAGCCATCACAGAGGCAACAAGCCTTTGTGTAAAACAAATCAATAAAACACAACGAAGGAAAAAAACGTTATGGTTCTCAAAAGAGGTGGCAGGAAGGTCAAGGAGAAAAGGACAGCATTCAGGAAATATAAGGAAACACAGAAGGAGCAGGACAGAGAACTTATCAGTTAAAGCAGAAAGAGGTTGGGAAGGCAGTCAGAATAGCAAAGGCCCAAACCGAGGAAAGGATAGCCAATTCTGTTAAGAAGAGGATAAGACATTTTATAGGTAATATTAGGGGTGAAGAAAGACCAAAGGATGGATACTGAAGCTTAATAAAGGAGGGAATTGGGTAGAGGGTGACAGTGAAAAGCAGGGATACTGAACGAATATTTCTGCTCAGTATTCACAAAGGAAGAGGAGGGGAGTTACCTAAACCAAACCAAGAGAAACACTCTGAAGACGGGGTTGATAACAGTCCATTTACAGAAAAAGGGTTCTGAAAGAACTAATAAAATTGAAGGTGGACAAAGCAATGGGGCCTGATGTTCACTCAAGAATTCTAAAAAAGAACTATGGTGTAACTAGTGACATCGCTGACTACTCTTTTTAACAAATCATGGGAGGATGGGGTGGTACCTGAGGACTGGAGGAGGGCAGATGTGATTCCTCTTCACAAAAGTGGGAGCAGGACAGAGGCAGGAAACTACAGACCAGTTATTTTGACCTCAGTGGTAGGGAAAATGATGGAATCACTTCAGAAGGAAAGAATTGTTGAGTACCTAGAGGCCAGTGGGGCACAGGACCCAAGGCAGCATGGATTCACGATGGGAAGGTCGTGTCAGACAAATCTAATAGATTTCTTTGACTGGGTTACCAAAGTAGTGGACCAGGGAGGGGCTGTGGACATGGCCTGCCTGGATTTTAGCAAGGCATTTGACACAGTCCCACACAAAAGATTAATACACAAGATAGCCAGCCTTGGAGTAGGTCCCAAGGTGGTAGCCTGATAAAAATTGGCTAGACAACAGGACTCAAAGGGTAGTAGTAAATGGAGTACACAGTGAGAAAGGAGGGTTACTAGCGGGCACGCAGGGTTCAGTACTGGGACCGGTCCTTTTAATGTCTTTATAAGTGACATTGCAGAGGAAATGAAGGAAAAGTATGTCTCTTTGCAGATGACACAAAGATCTGCAACAGGGTTGATACACAAGATGGAGTGGAAAGGATGAGAAGGGACTTGGCAAAGTTGGAGGAATGGTCAAATGTATGGCAGCTAGATTCAATGCAAAAGAAGTGCAAGGTAATGCACATGGGGAACAAAACCCAGGGAAGCGCACACAATGGGGGGTGAGATACTGACAACAGTAAAAAATAGAAAGGGACCTGGGGGTAATTATATCAGATGACCTAAAGGCAAGCAATGTGAGAAGGCAGTAAGGAAGGCTAGGAGGATACTGGGATGCATAGGAAGAGGTATCATAGTAGAAAACAGGAAGTTGTTATCCTCTGTACAGACAGTTAGTGAGACCCCATCTGGGGTACTGTGTGCAGTTCTGGAGACCCCATCTCCCCAAAGACATAGACAGAGTGGAGGCTGTCCAGAGGAGGGCAACCAAAATGGTGCAGGGTCTACACCAGAAGACATAAGAAGAAAGACTAAAGGAGCTTAATATGTATACCCTTGAGGAAAGAAGGGAGAGAGGACATGATAGAAACTTTCAAGTACCTCAAGGGAATTAACAAAGTCCAAGAGGGTAGTATCTTCCAGAAAAAGATGCAAGAACAAGAAGTACAATTTGAAGATAGAAGGGGGGACCTGCTCGACAACGTAATTCCAGGTACAGGACGTAAATGGGACGATAGCGAGCAGAAAGCCAATTAGGCAAATGGATAGGATGGATGGATTAGTAGGAGTGGGGAAAGAGATACAGAAAAAGATACCCGGGTGGGGGGGTAAAGAAGGCCAGGACATGGGCAGAGGAGGTGACCAGGGAAAATAGTAGTGGGGCTACCTTCGACACCCACATTGTGGGAGGTGCAAGGAGCTGGTTGGGGGGAGAACCTGGATGAAGTGATGAGGAGGGGCATGGAAGGAAGTGAAACCTGAGAGTGAACAGGGAGGCAAGGAGGAGGTTAGAGTACTGCTATTGGGGGACTCAATGATCAGAGGCATCCAGAGGGAGGGGCAGGGTGAGGTTAAAACCTGTCTGATCAGAACAAAATGCCACCCAGGCCTGATGGTGCACAAGGCCAAGCATGAGTTATATTCACTGGCAAGGGAATGGGGGGACCCCAGACATTGTAGTGCACTTGGGGACAAATGACATAAATGGTAATAGTGAACTAGAAATTCAGGCAAGGTTCCAGGAGTTGGCCAGTGTATGCCTTTCCATGGGCTGTAAGATCCTGCTAGTGCCAAGGGCTAGTGGGGAAAAACAGAAGAAGATTAGGGAGATAAATCAGTAGCTTAGGGAGTGGTGTGGAGAATTGGTTATGGCCTGGTGGGGGACTGGGGGGAGACCTGGGAGGATAAGGGGCTGTACGCTAGGGAGAAGCTTTACCTTAACTTGGAGGGGAAGGAATTCCTTACGCTCAAACTAACTGGGTTCATCAGTGAAAGGTGGGGTTTAAATTTGTGAAGGGGAGATGGATCAAAAAAGGGGCAGTGCCTGCAGGTACGATAAATGAGGGACATGGTGTCCACTCCTCTAGGGGGCAAAGAAGATATGGAAATGGGTCACCAAGTAGGGTGCCAAAGATGAGAAATGGGCTCTTAAGGGGGAGAAAGGAGATGAGGGAAAAGGGGTAGAGAGTGGTCCTGATAAATGCCAGGAGCTTAGGAAATAAAATGCCTGTGCTCCAGACGATGCTAGTTGAGGGGGAGGTAGATGTGGCAGCAGTCATTGAGATCTGGGCGACTTAAGGGCATGAGTGGGACCTAAATCTGGAGGGATATACTATGTTCAGAAAAGATAGGGGGGAGGTAAGGGGGTGGTGTAGCACTGTTAGTCAGAAATGGCAT
Organism: Neoceratodus forsteri; assembly: GCA_016271365.2. Taxonomy (NCBI): domain Eukaryota; kingdom Metazoa; phylum Chordata; order Ceratodontiformes; family Ceratodontidae; genus Neoceratodus; species Neoceratodus forsteri. The sequence goes on from CM028137.1 coordinate 52,900,122, forward strand.
GGGTATTGGAGGGGTATCGGAGGCAGAGGGGAATGTGGAGGCTATTTGGGTCACCTTCCTGATGCAGTGGGGTAATAGAGTAAAGGTTGGAGTGGTATACAGACCACCAGCACTGGCAGAGGTTCTGGAAGAAAGTTTGGTGACAAATCTCGAGGGACACTGTAGATTGGGAAAGGGAAGGTTAGTGGTAATGGGGGACCTCAACATGCCAGGAACAGACTGGGGGACTATGACGTCACCAGTGGCCAGAGAGCAGAGGCTACTCAATGTCTTCAAGGTTGCGTTTCTGACACAACAGGTGGGTGAGCCAACTAGGGAGGCCCGGACACTGGACGTGGTCCTGGTGGACAGTGATCAGATTAGGGGCCTAGAGGTGAGGAACCCATTGGCGGGGAGTGATCACACGACAGTCTGGTTCTTCCTGGACCTGGGTGGAGGGAAAACAGAGCAAGGATGGTAGTAACCGACTTTAGGGGTGCAGACTTCAGGGAGATGGGAAGGATCTTTAAAGATCATCTGGACAGGATAAGGCCAGATGGTAACATGTAATCACAGCGAATACAAAATAGCAAAACAATAACAGTGACTCAATAATAGCGATACACTAAATAGTGACTGGCACATTAGAGCAACTGTCACATATGAGCGACTGAAAGTTGCTGATACCCCCACCATCATGAGCGACGTGGAGTAAGAATCCTAGAGATAGAGGGGTTAGGGGGCACAGCCCCCTTGGGAGTGCGGGGGGCAAAGCTTCATGCATTAAATACAATACAAAACAGCTGGCTGGAATGGTATAAATGTTGCTGTGTGAGCTGCAGTAGCTGTTATGTGCTGTGCTATCATGTGTATGTGCTGTTCTTGTCATCGCCATTTTGGATTCGCTGTTCTGACGCTCGCTCTTATTGGTGTGCTGTTATCACATGGAGCTGGCCAGATATGGATGCTGACAGCAGGTGGGCGATAATTAGGAGGAGAATACAGGAGGTTACCAGATCCTGCGCAAGGGAAAGACTTAAGTTCGGTATGGCCAGAAAACCCTGCTGGTGGACCTGGGAGGTACAGGAGGTGGTGAGGGAAAAGAAGGCGGCCTGTAGGCACTTCAAGTGCTCAAGGAGTAAAAGGGATCAGGAGGAACATGAGCTGACAGCCACGAGAGTCACCAGGGTGGTGAGAGCAGCTAAGGGAAAAAGGAGCAGTCCTTAGTCAGTGGGATCTGGAGATGGGACAAGGGGTTCTTTAGATACATGGGGGGATAAAAGAAAAGCAAGAGGGTAGATCAGCAAGATAAGAATAGGGGATGGTTTGGCACAGGAGGTGGGGGAACAGGAAGAAGTCCTAAATGAGTACTTTCCCTCAATTTTTACCAGAGGGGGATGGAGGGGCTATGTCTTGCGAGGGGAGCGGGGGCAAACTGGAGGGAGGGGTGGGACCGGTAGAGACCAGGGGCCCTGACGGGTTTGGAGAAAGGGAGTGGCCACCACAGACAGGTGGGGGGCCAGCAGTGCAAGGTGAAAAGGGGGAGGACGTGGAGGCTGAAATCCCAGTAGAGAGAGTAAGGGAAGCCCTCAGGTCCCTTCAGATGGAGGAAGCACCTGGGCCAGATGTGATACATCAAAGGGTGCTGAGGGAACTGGCGAATGTCCTGGCAGTCCCACTAGCGGAGCTTTTCAACATCTCTCTGAGGACTGGGTGGGTGCCCCAAGACTAAAGAGTGGCCCATGTTGTGCCAATCCACAAGGGGGAATCAAGAGAGGAAGTGGGAAATTACAGGCCCATTAGCCTGACATCGGTGGTCAGCAAGTTGATAGAGGGTATTGTCAAGGAAAGGCTATGGGGGTTACTGGAACAAACTGGGTACTTGGATGATAGGCAGCATGGCTTTGTTATGGGAAGATCATGTCAGACAAACCTTGCTGAGTTCTATGACTGGGTGACGAGGGCCCTGGACCAGGGTAGGCCAGTGGATGTCCCCTTTCTGAACTTTAGCAAGGCATTTGATTCAGTACCCCACAGTGGCCTGCTGGTTAAGCTGAAGGAAATGGGGGTAGGGAGTCAGTTGTTAAGATGGATAGGAAATTGGCTCTCTGAGTGTATTCAGAAGGTGGTGGTTGGAGGGTTAGCCTCATCCCCAAGGTGGGTTACTAGTGGGGTTCCCCAGGGGTCAGTGCTGGGGCCACTCCTGTTCAATGTCTATGTCACAGAAATGAGGAAGGGGATCAGGAGTGAGATGAGTCTCTTTGCAGATGACTCAAAGCTGGGTGCAGTGGTGGATGAGGAGAAGGGGAGGGTGGCCTTGCAGGAGGACCTGGAGGCTCTGTAAAGGTGGTCTGGAAAATGGAAACTAAAATTCAATGCGAGGAAGTACAAGGTTCTGAACCTGGGAGTCATAAATCCAGGCCAGGGGTATACCCTGGGAGGAGACATAATTCAAGTCATGGAGGGTGAGAGGGACCTGGGGGGTAGTGGTAGATGTCAAAGTGAACAACTCAGAGACCTGTAGGAGGGCAGCGGCAAGGGCAAATAAGATGCTGGGATGCATCGCCAGGGGAATTACTTCCATAAAGGAGGAAGTGATCCTTCCACTGTGCAACTGCTTGCTTAGGCCACACCTTGAGTACTGTGTGCAGTTTTGGAGACCACAATTAAAAAGCGATATTACAGTCCTAGAGAGCGTCCAAAGGAGGGCAACCAGAATGATCTGGGGCCTGGGGGAGAGGACCTATGAGGAGAGGATCTAGGATTTTGACATGTACACCCTGGACAAGAGAAGGGATGGGGGGACATGATAGAGGTCTTTAAGTACATGAAAGGGATCAATAAGGGAGGCCCACTCAGGGTGCTCCAAAGGAAGGAGGATGGGGCAACGAGAGGTCATAGGTGTAAGCTGGAAGGGGGCAGGCTCAGAGGGGAGAGGAGGAGGAGACATTATTTCACTGAAAGGGTGGTGGAGCCATGAAATGCACTGCCCCAGGAGCTGGTAGAGGTGGAGACTGTGGACAGGTTTAAGAGGGGATGGGACAGGCCCAATACAGTTGGAACTTTATTTTTTTTTAAGACCTCGCTGTTGTTATTATTTTCTCATTGTAACTGCTATGATTCTAAACTTTTTTCTCTTACTGTTGTAAACATTGTGTTAAATTATGACTATGTATACTGTCCAGTTCCATCTTGAAAATGAGCATTGCTCAACGGTGTTTGCCTGGTGAAATAAAGATTCTGATTGATTGATTGATCTGGGACTGGGGACAGTATAACCCAAGGGGGAGACCAAAATCGTCCTTCAGTATGGGTGATGAAAATTGAGCAGACTCAAGAAACCGTTAGGCCTATTCTGCTAGCATTTTAGTATGTTAGTACCGGTTTTGTAATTTGTATGAGTGGGGCTAATATGAAACTACTGGAGAATGCATCAGAGCCTAGAATTGACAACATTGTTCATACTGCGATGGATGAAAACACACTTGACAATCCTGTTCAGATGATTGCTAAATCTGCAATGTCAAATGAAGCCTCGGACATGCAGGTTACGGACTCAATAAAAGTTGCACCTTCATAGAGTGAGAAGGTGAGAAAGGACATGCAACAAATGAAGGATGAAACAATATCAAAAGGTAAGCCCTGTCTTGAATATGATGATAAAAGCACCTCATTAGTAAAGAAACTCCAATGACCCCCAAGAATGTAGCATAAATACACAAATAAATTATAAAGGACCACTGGGTCAAAAAAATATTTTTTTGACTCAAGATAGTATTCTGGAGAGAAGTAACTTATTTAAGAGCAAGGCATTAAACAGAGAACCTACTGATGCTAACACAGGGAATGCAAGCATGAAAGAGCAGGGGAAACCTGAGGACATTGATGTAATGGCTGGGACAGTGATGCAAGCTGTGCTGGCCCCTGCTACAGGCTATATGGTAAATTTGGTGAATGATAACATTATATCCTGCAATCACTATGGGAATCGATATCACTGCTGCCAAAGTCACCTTCTATTCAAGTAAGCAATAATAACCAACAGGATGGCCTTTATTGGGAAATGCTGGACCACCCGGGGTGTAATGAGGCCCAACACTGCAAGTGGAAGGCCTTATAGCTCCTGGAAGGTCCAGTATTTCCCAAGAAAGCCCACGTTGGAGGGTATTATTGTGCTTAGAAAATGGACACTGTAAGAAAAAACAGTTTAATAAAAAAAAAATAATGAAAAATGTATTTACATTAAGTTTTGTAATTAAATAGTTCCTTCACCTGGACTGGAATAGAGGACAGCTGTAGTTGGTGAACGTGGTCAGAAAAATTAAACTTCAACCTCCTGGCATTGTTGTACGGTAATTATTCGTTAGCGGGGAGGTGCTAGGGTTGAACAGGGAGGAGACTGGCAGAGCAGCTATGTTTGCAGTCACTGTTAGTAGCATGTGAGAAAAATGAAGAATGGATTTGTGGGGCTACAATTCCCAAGTGTGAGAAGGAACAGTGGAAGAACAGAGAGCTGAGCAGAAGACAGGGAGTTTATGCTGGCACTGGGAGTAAAAATAAAGGCAACGTACTACAAGTGCTTTTTTTACTATGTTTGGCTTTATTTATGAGTTGATATGTTTAAAACTGCATTTTCAAGTTTCTAAAGTGGAAACTGTCTTAAGTGGCAGAGGGCAGTATCTCTAGTACCGCTGCTGTGCAGGAAAGGAGCGGTATTTTCTTTGTTTTCCATACCACAGATGGATGTGCATCTGCAGTATGGAAAACTAATAAAACACCGGTGCACTAATGCTCAGTAGTGATATCAGAGATTCCATTCTCTCACACCTAAGAAAGTATCCAATTTAGAAACTGGAATGCAGTTCATTACTACCCACTGCCATTTACTTCATCACCATTTGTTTATTTCGGTTCCCTTGTGTGGCAGGAGGACAGCGGCCCAGCTGCTATTTTACAGCTACCTAAGCGAGCAGGGAGAAATGATGGCTGCGAATATGAACATTAAAGCGGGCCCAAAGATTCAATAAATAATGGGGCACCTCTTAGAGGCTCTAGTTTTATTGCAGGCTCTATTGGAAAATAAATGAATCTCTAGACGGAGATTAGCCAATCAGATTCATTTATTTTTTGAGCCCATTTTCTAACTAAATAATAATATACAGTAGGTTTGCAGATCACAGACCAAATGGATGTAATTAGTATGACTAAAGCCACTCCTAATGTGAAAGAACAGATAACTGCACAAAGTGAGGAAGAGGAAAACTCAAATTCTGTAACTTGTCTCCTGGATCTCAAAAGATCTACCTGCTAATCACAATGAAATCCAAACTGAGTTTGAAAAAATGTACAGCAGTATGTAGAATTGGCTCTTGCAATGGACAGTGTCAATACAACGAGGAACACGGCACTGTCTGCCATGTCCAAGATGGCCACCGGAGTTCAGTGCAAATGTGTGAGTCATCACGCATGCACAGAAAACTGTTGGCTATCTTGGACACAGCGAATAGTGCCATGTTCTACCAACCAGTCTTGTAAATAGTACAGTGAATGTGCAGTGATTGCTGTTCACCGCTACTATTTCAAAGTTCTCTCGGTATCCAGTAATCCTTTGTTTCTCTATTGTGCTCACAAAACATCTGCAGCGCTAATCCCACTGCAACCATAAAAATGAGAAGTAAGGAATGAGACCCACAAAAAGCCTTTGTCTCCACATTTAATCCACAGTCCTAACAAGCTCTGGCAGAGCCACTACGACTGTGAATGCATTAATTAGATAAGGGTTTTTCATGGGCTTAAACATAAACATTTGTTTATTTATTTATGTAAAAAATATCAGATTTATAAACCTTTGACTCATTTATAAAGGCACCTCGTCGAAATTAATACAAAGACAGCACAGAGAATGGAGTTGGTATATTATTTAGAAAAAACAAAATCACACATGCCCCCACAATGCAAAGCATCATGGGCTGCATATGCAAATCACCACAGAATGTTATGCTGGTCCAACTTTAAGCAGAATTGCATGGTGCCGAAAGGCCTCTCACACAGTTTGCAAAAGGTGCTAACAGAAGACATAGACACGTGTTTCGTCCTACCAGGACTCATCAGTATGCCTCGTCTGTTTGACACCCCAGTGGAATGGACCAGCTACCCTTAAGGCAGTGTGCCTTGGATATATTGTGGTGAACCCATTAAAATAAAAAGCTATTTAAAAGACAAAGAACCTCTGTGCACAAACACCGAGGCAAGGGTTACCCCAAAGGGCATTTGGCTGGGAAGCCAAGTTTCAAGAAAATACAAAATCACACATGCCCCCACAATGCAAAGCATCATGGGCTGCATATGCAAATCATCACAGAATGTTATGCTGGCCCAACTTTAAGCAGAATTGCATGGTGCGGAAAGGCCTCTCACACAGTTTGCAAAGGGTCCTACCAGGACTCATCAGTATGCCTCGTCTGTTTGACACCCCAGTGGAATGAACCAGCTACCCTTAAGGCAGTGTGCCTTGGATATATTAATGGTGAACCCATTAAAAATAAAAAATATTTAAAAGACACAGAACCTCTGTGCGCAAACACCGAGGCAAGGATTACCCCAAAGGGCATTTGGCTGGGAAGCCAAGTTTCAAGAAAATACAAAATCACACATGCCCCCACAATGCAAAGCATCATGGGCTGCATATGCAAATCACCACAGAATGTTATGCTGGTCCAACTTTAAGCAGAATTGCATGGTGCTGAAAGGCCTCTCACACAGTTTGCAAAGGGTGCTAACACTGCCTTAAGTGTAGCTGGTCCATTCCACTGGGGTGTCAAACAGACGAGGCATACTGATGAGTCCTGGTAGGACGAAACACGTGTCTATGTCTTCTGTTAGCACCTTTTGCAAACTGTGTGGAGAGGCCTTTGGCACCATGCACTTGTTAAAGTTGGACCACAGCATAACATTCTGTGGTGATTTGCATATGCAGCCCATGATGCTTTGCATTGTGGGGGCATGTGTGATTTTGTATTTTCTTGAAACTTGGCTTCCCAGCCAAATGCCCTTTGGGGTAACCCTCGCCTCGGTGTTTGCGCACAGAGGTTCTTTGTCTTTTAAATAGTTATTTAGAAAAAGGCAAGGCTGGATCTCTTGCTGTGCAATGTCCTGCAAAGTAACACACTTACTGCTATGTTATGCAGAAAGTTCCAGGAAGTGTTTAACCCATTCTACTTCTAATAGTTTTCTATGATGTCTGTACTATCCATTATAGCATTGATGATCTGGGCAGTTTCTGTGCTTTTATGCTTGTGAATAGTTTGATAAAATTAAAAGTTTTAAAATTGAAACACTCCTGCTAGCAAGACCTGACACACACAGAAAATAAAAATAGTGAATTAGAGCTATTTAGTAGCTGTTGTCTTACAGAAACCACTGGATTGGGAAGGGAGAAGCCCAAGAGGGCAGGGGGGCAGCAAGGTCAGCTCCCAGGGTGGGGACTGACCATAGGAGCAGACAAGAAAGCCCACTAGGCCTATTCTGCTGGCATTTTTGTATGTTAGTATGCTTACTACACCAACACCATGAACCATAAAACAGATGACTGCCATAACTAGGGAGGCAGTATAACACAGTGGTTTAGGGCTCTTCTGTGCAACTCTAAAGATCTAGGTTTGAATCCCACAGCCCCCACACAAATGTGGAGCATCTTTTTAATAAAGTATAAATACTGTGAAATGATTTTAAAGCAGTGCACATGCTAAATCCTACTGCCGCATTCAAAACATCATACCCTACCTACTTACCACATATAAACTCAACTATATTAAAAAAATAATTATAGGCACTTTTTTTTTAGCAGGAGAGACAAGCTAAGTTGAAAGCTTGTTTACAGATGTGGCCTGGGAGCACAAGGAAGTTAAGTGATTAGCGCAGGGTCACACAGTATGCAAGTGGGGGCTGTGGGAGTCAAACCCAGGTTTCCAGGTTTGTAGCTCAGAGCCTTAAACCACTGCTTACTTAAACATTTACAACACAGTTACACTTACAGATAATAACATACTTCTCAAACTTGAAAGAAAAAATACACTTTATCATCAAAGTCTGTATTTACCAAGTACTGTGTCCATGTTTAAAATAATTTGACCCCCAAAAAATGTGCCCTGACATGAAACTGCATGTTTAACTGTAAAGACAATTAAAAATTGTATTTCTAAATGCATTACTAACACCAATGCTTCATTATTAAAACAATTCCAACCCCTCCCCTGTGACAGATTACATTCTGGGAAGATTGCCTTGGCAAGATGCTATAAAAAACCTGAAAAACAGGTTTAATGGAATTAATGCTGACATCCTATTTCTAGTGTCCATGAGAAAAGAAAAAATAGTTTAGCCTTTTTTTATGTCCGCTCTGATCAGAATAGCTTTTAAAATCACCAATTGTTTTCTTGTTCAGTGTTTTCTAATACATCTCACACTTAAAAGAAAAACACACGTTATCACCAAAGTCTGTTTTCAACTTCCTGCCATACACTTTATTTGTAAAAAAAAAAATGATCTTGTCACAGACCACAATCAGCACTAACTACTAACAGAATGCTGCGACCTACCTACTGTAAGTTGGATCCAGGCCCTACTTACCTGTTGGTGGGGTGTGTAGATGTTATCGTCCCAGTCCTGGCTGGGATAGTGGTGGTTTCATTAGAGAGAGGGATCTTTCCGGATCCCTTAAAGGAGGCGGTGGTACACCCCCTTTTGAAAAAAACCTCTCTTGACCCGACTGCCCAGCAAATTACAGACCTGTCTCTAACCTCCCCTTTGTAGGGAAAGTTATTGAGAAGGTGGTCGTTCTGCAACTGGAGGATCATTTATCTAGCCACAACATCTATGACCATCTCCAATCCAGCTTCAGGAAAAGGCATAGCACAGAGACGGCTCTTGTTCGGGTACTGAATGATCTCCTGATGGCAAGAGATCAGAGGACCCGTTCCATCTTGGTTCTCCTGGATCTCTCAGCAGCATTTGACACCGTGGATCATGGGGTGCTGCTCAACTGCCTGCGGTTTTTCTGTGGTCTGAGGGGGGCAGTCCACAGCTGGTTTTGATCTTTTCTGGAGGGCAGATCACAGATAGTGGTGTCTGGAATTTATACCTCAGTCCCTCACTGGTTGCCCTGTGGGGTACCACAGGGGTCAATGTTGTCCCCTATGTTTTTTGTGGTGTATATGCTTCCATTGGAGGACATTATAAGATGGTATGGGCTGAGTTTTCATTGTTATGCTGATGATTCTCAGCTCTACCTATATTTTATGCCTGAATGGGAGTCTGATTCCATCATAGCGTTTAATAACTGCCTCCTGGAGATTCAGGACTGGATGAGTACTTTTTGGCTTAGGTTGAACTCAGAGAAAACCGAGGTATTGGTTGTGGACCCTGGAGGGAGGACAATAAAGGCTTGAACTGGGAAACCCTCAGGTTTATATCTTGGGGGGGCCCTGCTTTTGGCCTCGGGCCAAGTGCGTAACCTAGGCGTGATATTTGATGAGGGCCTGACCATGAAGACGCAGGTGTCGGCCATAGTCGAATCTTCCTTTTTCCATCTGAGGAACATAGCCCTGGTGAAACACTTGGTCTCACCTGAAGATCTTCCCACCCTGGTCCACGCCTTTGTCACCAGCCATTTCGATTACTGAAGTGCCCTCTATCTAGGGCTGCTGAGGGTGGATATCCACCGCTTGCAGCTTGTGCAGAATACAACGGCCAGGTTGTTGATGGGAGTTTCAAGATCTAGCCATATGACACCTGTGCTGCGTGATCTGCACTGGCTGTCAATACAGTGGCGGATCACCTTCAAGGTCACATTGCTGACCTTTAAGGCCCTACATGATTTAGGACCTCACTACCTGAAAGAGCTCTTGGTGCTTTACTGTCCTACCTGTTCACTTCGATCCTCTGACGAGGGACTGCTAGAGATACCCAGGGTACGTTTAAAGATGTCTGAAGGTAGATCTTTTGCCTTTATGGCACCTACCCTGTGGAATTCTCTACCTCATCAGATACGAGATTGCCTGACTGTGGAAAGTTTTAAAAAACAGCTAAAGACTTTCCTTTTTACCCAAGCATTTGCTGGGATGTAATAAGTGGGAGTTATTTATGACTGCTGTATTTATTGTTCTATATGGTGTGTTTTAAAGTGTTTTTGAACTATTGTAAAAGCACCCTGAGCTTGGGAAGGGAGCTTGAAAAAAATAAACTTTACTTACTTACTTACTACTTACAATTTAGCAAATACTTGAAATCAAAGATTCTATGTGTAACCTACAGTAAGTCAAACAGAAATTAGACACAAATGCCTACCTATCTGCAAGTAAAGCAAATGTGGTTATTATTCAGTTGTAAATACCTATAGTCACAGCCAGGATTCACATTGCTAGACTCTGGGCAAGTATGACAAGTTTCCGAAATACTGGTACCTTATCCAGCTGTGTTCTGCTTGGGGTGTGTGTGTGTGTGTGTGTGTGTGTGTGTGTGTATGTGTGTGTGTCAATGCTTTCAAAGTTTTCAAACTTCTAAAGACAAATAATATATACACTATACATATATATAATGTTTAAGAAAAACATGTGGCTCTTACTGTAAATTAGATTGTGTGTCTAGGTCTCCTTCTAAGGCCACAGGTGACTCTGATAATCATTTGTTCCAAAGGATTTTTAAGTCAATTTGAAGGCATTAAATATCTTCTGTTCTGTTCTGTTCACCACTGCCCAGGCATGTCTGTTGGTTGATAAGGTCCCAAACTAGTGAATCATGTTACAGCATGCTAGAGCTATCTCATGCCCCCCCACATGAATCAGAAAAAAGTTTGGGGTGGAGGCAGAGGTGTTTCTTACTCCAAAATAAAACCTAATGCTGCCTCCCACTACTCAGGTTCCAGTTCTTGTACCACCCATTTAAGAAAGAAGATAGTACACTGCAACTATTGACTAACATGAAAACAAATTTATTTGAGGGCAGAAAACATTGCTTGGAGGAGGGTAAGGCGGAGGATACTATTTACACCTTCAGTCAGTTCCACGGACAGAAAACATGACATCACTCCTTTTGTACATGCAATACTCCTGTAAGCTCCAACCACAGTCGTAAAAAAATGGTATCCATTTTTAGGAAGCACTGGCATCTGGTGAAGAAAGATCAGGGGCTGAGGGATCCGGAAACTGATGGCCCTAAGTTGGTATACCATAGGGGTAATATCAAGGATATAATTGTACATTCAGTACAACCACTACTGGACAAACTTGGGATGTGGCTAGCGGGGGGTGGCTGTTTCAAATGTGGTAACTGCAAATACTGCCAAATGCTGAAAGCAACTAGATCATATATCAAACCTGTGACAAAAAGAGAAGGCAGAGTAAGAGGTTTCATCACCTTTAATACATGTGGTATTATTAACTTAGCTCGGTGCAAATGTGGTAGTTTCTACATGGGTAAAACTAGGAGAACATTTAAGATCAGAATTGGTGAGCACGTACATGCTATTGAGAAGGCGGGTCTCAAAGTTTCCTTGGTTGTGCATGCTTGGAATTCCAGAAATAAAGCTGAACATGAATTTATCTTTATTGGGATGGACAAACCCATCATTACCCAGGGTGGGGAGGTGGGGGCGATTATGATAACATATTTCTAATAAGGAAACTGTACTGGATTTTATCATTTAGAGCCATGGAATATGGAGATCTCAATGAGAGGTTAGAAACTAGACCCTTTTTTAAAAAAAAAGATAATGTTCAAGGTTTATTGTTCGCAATATGGGCTTGGTGTAATAATCAGACAGGGACCTCTGTCAGAAAAAATGGTGCTGGGGTGTTCGGGGACAGGGACACTGACTGTTTTAATTTGTGTGGGCTATTTATGCTTAGTTGTAATATGCTGTGTGCTTCCTTTTCTCAAGGCTGACCAGGGACTTGTAATGAGGCAGGACAACTTTCACTGACTAGAGCCTTCTAATGAGACAGTATATTTTACCCTGACCAGGGCCTTGTAATAAAGCAGGATAACTTACCCTGAACATGGCCATATAATGAGGCAGGGTAATTAACCATGACCAAGGCCTTGTAATGAGGCAGGATAACTTACCCTGACCAGGGCCTTGAAATGAGGCAGGAAAACTTACCCTTATTGGGGCCTTGTAATGAGGCAAGATAATGAGGTTGAGGAAAGGCCAAAAGTAAGGCAGCTTAGATTCAATGCAAATAAGTGCAAAGTAATGCACCTAAGAAACAAAAACTAAGTGAAAGAGTACACAATGGTGGGGAGGAGGTACTAACAACAACAAAAATGGAAAGATACCTGGGGGTGGTCATATCAGATGCTCTACAGGTAGGCAGGCAATATGAGAAGGAAGTAAGGAGGGCTGGGGGATACTGGGATGCATAGGAAGAAGCATCACCAGTAGAAAACAGGAAGTTATTATCCCTCTGTACAGGCATTTGGTGAGACCCCATCTGGAGTACTGCATGCACTTCTGGAGACCCCATCTCGACAAGACATAGACAGGATGGAGGCAGTCCAGAGGAGAGCAACTAAAATGGTGCAGGGTAGGCACAAGAAACCATAAGAAGAGAGAATAAAGAAGCTTAATATGTATACCCTCAAGGAAAGGAGAGAGGTGGGGGACATGATAGAAACTTTTAAGTACCTCAAGGGAATCAGCAAAGTCCAAGTGGGTAGAGTCTTTCCAAAAGAGATGTGCAAGAACAAGGAGGAACAGTTTGAAGATAGAGGGGGGATGGCTCGGGACAACGTGACGAGGTATATTTTCACAAAGAGGGTGGTGGACGCATGGAACGGCCTTCTGAGGAGGTCATGGGGTCAAAAACAGTGGGGAAATTCAAGAATGCATGGAACAGACATAAGGCAATTATAGTGGGGGTAAGAAGAAGTAGGCTGTTGGTTAACTAGAATCTGCAGCTTACCCAATAGGTAGGAAAATGGGCAGACTGGGTGGGCCAAGCAGTCCTTATCTGGCGTCAAAGTCTATGTTTCTATGAAAACATACCCTTACCGTGGGCATATAATGAGGCAGGATAACTTACCCTGTCCAGGGTCTTGTAATGAGGCAGGATAACTTACTGTTCCATGTCATAAGGGCGATTGCTCAAAGGTGACCATCCTTATGGTGAGTGTACATTGCCGAAATTGAATTTCGGTGATGTGCAAACCCAGCGAGAGGAACAACAGTGCAAGGATTCAGATTTTTACTGTTATGCAGTGGGCTGTGCCCCCCGCACCCCCCTATTTTTAGATTCTCAACTCCAGGAGGGAGCATGTTTGGGGAGGGGTGCAACAGTGAACAAAAAAAAAAATCACCGTCTTGGGCCAGGCACAACAAAATATACCTGTGCCTGGACCTGAACCCTGCATCCCTGCCACCCCAGGCCAGTATCCACCCCACCACGCTACGAAGCCAGCTTGGCAGCAGTCAGCGGCACCACCCCTCTCAAACCCTCCCGCTCCTTGCTCAGAGTGCTCGCTCCCCCATGCATGCTTGTACTTATAGTGACATTGTGTCGCCATTTGTAAACCTTCACCATCAGGTGGTCTTCCCTACGCCCTTGCCATTGGAGTAGTCACCGCAAGTGGGTCACAGTTTTGGTAGGTGCCCACTTGCGGTTTGCCCACATCACAGGATACCATAACTTACCCTGACCAGGGCTTTGTAACAGGCAAGATAACTTACCCTGTCCCAGGCCTTGTAATGAGGCAGGATAACTTACCCTGACCATGGCCATGTAATGAAGCAGGATAATTTACCCTGACTAGGGCCTTGTAATGAGGCAGGGAAACTTACACTTGCCAGGGCTTTGTAATGAGGTAGGATACCTTACCCTGTACTGGTCCTTGTAATGAGGTAGGATACATTACTCTGTCCAGGGCCTTGTGATGAAGCAGGGTAACCTACACTGACCAGGGCTTTGCAATGAGACAGGATAACTTACACTGTCCAGAGTCTTGCAATCAGGCAGGATAATTTACACAGACTAGGGCCTTGTATTGAGGCAGGATAACTTACATATTCCAGGGCCTTTTAATGAGGCAGGATAACTTGCCCTGTCGAGGGCCTTGTAATGAAGAAAGATATTTTGCCTTGACCAGGGCCATTTAATGAGGCAAGATAACTTACTGTATAGTGACCAGGGCCTTGTAATGATGCAGGATACCTTACCCTGTCCAGGGCCTTGTAATGATGCAGGATAACTTACCCTGACCAGGGCCTTGTATTGAGATAGTATAACTCACCCTTTTCAGGGCCTAGTAACGAGGCATGATCATTCACCTGGACCAGTTCCTTGTAATGAGGCAGGATAACTTTCCCTGACCAGGGCCATGTAATGAGGCAGGATAACTTACCCTGGTCAGTGCCATATAATGAGTCAGGATAGCTTAGCCTGTCCAGGGCCTTGTATTGAGCCAGTATAACTTACCTTAACCAGGACCTTGTAACAAGGCAGGATAATTTACCCTGACCAGGGCCTTTTAATTAGGCAGGCTAGCTTACCCTGACCAGGGCCATATAATGACACAGGCTACCTGACCCTGTCCAGGGCCATGTAATGAGGAAGGACAACTTACCTTGAACAGAGCCTTGTAATGAGGTAGAATAACTTACCTTGACCAAGGCATTGTAATGAGGCAGGATAACTTACCTTTACCAGGGCCTCATAATGAGGCAAAATAAGTTACCCTACCCAGGGCCTTGTAATGAGGCAGGATAACTTACCCTGTCTTACTGATTCCCCACTTTTTGATGCACCCCAGCATTTTTCTGGCCCTCTCAATAGAGGATGCACTCTGCCTGTCTTGCTTCATCCCCCTTTTCTCTCTTGGCCAATGGCTCTTAACATAGAAACATAGACTTTGATGGCAGATAATGACCGCTTGGCCCACCCAGTCTGCCCATTTCCCTACCTTTTGGATAAGCTGCAGATCCTAGTTAACCAACAGCCTACTTCCTCCTACTCCCCCCCACTAGAATTGCCTTATGTCTGTTCCATGAATTCTTAAATTCCCCCACTGTTTTTGACCCCACTACCTCCTCTGGAAGGCTATTACATGCATCCCTCACCCTCTCTGTGAAAAAATACTTCCTCACATTGTCCCTGAACTGTCCCCCCCTCTTCAAATTGTGCCCCCTTGTTCTTGTACATCTCTTTTTCTGAAAGATGCTACCCTCATGGACTTTGTTGATTCTCTTGAGGTACTTGAATGTTTATAACATGTCAACCCTCTCCCTCCTTTCCTCTAGGGTATACATATTAAACTCCTTTTGTTCCTGGGTCAGACCCTGCACCATTTTAGTTGCCTTCTCACATTGCTTGCCTACCTTTAGGTCATCTAATATGACTATCCCCAGGTCCCGTTCCATTTTTGTTGTTGTTAGTACACCCCCCCCATTGTGTACTCTTCCCCTGGGTTTTTTGTTTCCCAGGTGCATTAGTATGCACTTCTGTGCATTGAATCTAAGCTGCCATACTTTTGACCATTCCTTCAACCTTACCAAGTCCCTTCTCATCCTTTCCACCTCCCATTGTGTATCAACCCTGTTGCAGATCTTAGTGTCATCTGCAAAGAGGCATATTTTTCCTTCTAGCCCATCCACAATGTCACCTATGAAGACCTTAAAGAAGACTGGTCATAGTACTAAACCCTGCAGCATTCTGCTAGTAACCCCCCCTTTCCTCAGAGTGGACTCCATTTACTATTACCCTCTGTGTCCTGTTGTCCAGCCATTTTTTTACCCAGATTACCACCCTGGGACCCACTCCAAGGCTGGCTAACTTGTTTATTAATCTTTTGTGTGGGACTGTCCAAATGCCTTACTAAAGTCTAGGTAGGCCACATCCACAGCCCCTCCCCGGTCTACTACTTTGGTCACCCAGTCAAAGAAATCTATTAGATTCTTCTGACATGATCTCCCCAGTGTGAATCCATCTTGTACTCCTTCACTGCAGCAAATGGGGCCCCATGCAGTGTGTAGGAACTACAACTGGTTTTCCTTCCCTAGCCTAGAACTTTGCATTTGACTGCATTGAATCTAAGACTCCAAGTTTCATTCCCACTGAAATATCTCCTCATCCTCTAGGGAATGCACCACCCTTGTCAGCTTACTATCATCAGGAAACATATGCAATTTGCCTGAGACCCCAGCGTCCAGATCCTTGTAGACGTTTATAGTGTATAGTGAGGGATTGTTCTGCATAGATTTCCATGCCTACTGAAACATTTTTGTACTGTAGTTTAAAGGTCATGGAATGCAATTGTATCCTTCTGTGGTACCACACTGTTCCAATTGATTGGAAATCCTTGTGGCAGCTGGTGTTTTACACAGCGCTTTTATACAGAAAACAATCAGTTCAAGTTCTGAACTGAAACTGCCTGCACTTTCGTTGCTGCCATGGAGTGCTGTGAAAATACTTTCATTAAAAAAAAAAAAACACTGAAACAAGGAAAAAGTATACACTATAAAAAATACTGTTGAGCAACCACACACTCAACCAATCTGTGCTTCCAGCTCAAGCTTCTGATTATGTCAGACCTCTCGAGCATCACTCGCAAGGTGTTATGTAATCAGAACCCCTCTGTGGCAGCACAGCCTGGTTGTGTACGGTTGCCCAGCCAGTATTCTCTATATGTACTACAGGCAGGAGGTTGTACATATTTGTGTTTTTCCTAAATCCTTGCACCTCCTGGTTCATGTAATGCAGAAAGCATGGGACATGTATTTATTTATTTATTTATTTATTCATTCATTCCTTTTTTTTATTTATTTATGTTTCAGATTGCAGTATCTTTGAGACAAGGCTCATTTACAAAGGTTCCACATCAGAGTGAAATATAAAACATAACAGAGAACAAGACATGCTCATGACAAGAACAAGACACAATGTACAAATGTTGACAGTAAGGTAACTGTCAACTTAATTGCAGTGCCAGGAACAAGGAGGGGGAGCAGTCAGCAGACTGACATTGTCAGGAAAGTGCCAGAGTAGTGGGAAGGGGAGGGAGAAGGGTGAGGAGGAAAGGGAGAGCAGTCATCAAGTGACATTGTCAGTATTAAGGTAGTTGAGAAGAGGAGAATAGCAGAGAGAATTGAGAATAGGGGGTGAGGAGGGAAATCAGGGGAAGGGAAGAGAATGCTGGGGTGGAAGAGCATAAGGCTAATGCAAAGTGGGGGCAGGAATAGGAGGAGGCTAAATGAAGCAGTCACAATCGCATAGATCAGTAAGGTGTTGTCTGAGTTTGAGTTTAAAAGGGCCAAGCTTAGGTTGCCTAAGAATGTCCAGAGGTAGCCCATTTAGCCAGCTAGGGGCCTGGAATCTGAAGGATCATTGAGCCTGGGAGGTCCAGCAAAAGAGGTCTGGTATGCTTGCCTAGAAGCACTTTTTGTACCGTGCAGGTTGGGTAGGTGGGTAAGAAGAAGCTGGGAGGATGAGGGGATTAGCCCCAGAGTGATTTTCTTCATGAGCAGGCAGGTTTGATACATTATCCTGCACTTGAGGTTCAGTCAGTTGGTAAGAGTATAGAGGTCACATGTATGGGTCAGCCTATGAACCCCAAGACTAGATGACAGGATTTATTGAGGTAAGTGCGTATGCGTATGAGGATGACTCAGATGCAGAGCTGTAAATGACTAAGCCAAAATCAATTATGGAAAGTATGGAGCTAGTAACAGCAAGCTGAAGTGCTTCAGGGATCATGCATTACCTGTGCCTGAAGAGGATCCCTAATCTAGAGTTGACCATTTTGGAGACATTGTTAACGTGGTCACCAAAGGAAAGGGCACCATCGAGTGTTAGACCTATATACATAAAGGTTTGGACCTGTTCAATGGGGATGTCCTGGTTGTTAAGGAAATTTAGGGAATTTACAGTAATTTGTGTTTGTTATGGGAGCTAGCAAAGAGCATAGATTTTATTTTTTTGTAATTCATTACCAGCTTGTACTGGAAGAACCAGGCCTCAATTGCTTCGAAATTGTGTTGCAGGTTGCTAGGAAGCACGAGGGGGTCTGAGTGACTGGTGAATATCACTACATCATCTGCATATAAGAGGAGGTTGCTGGAGCAGACATAAGGGAAAGTGTTAAAAAAGAGGCTGAACAGAAAAGGCCCCAATATGGAGCCTTGGGGAACACCCGAGAGGACTGGCCTGTTGGCAGTTAAGGTGTCAATGATTTTCACCTGCTGCTCTCTGTCAGTCAGGTAGCTTTTGAACTAGACTGCTGTGGTGTTAGATATGCCAGACCAAGGAGGGTCTCAATAAGGAGGGAATGATTCATAGCATCAAAGGCCTTAGTGAGGTCACTGTAAATTGACTCCACCAGTTGGCTCCAGTCAAAAGCCTGGTGCATAAAGTCCATGTGCTCTAGTAGGGCAGATGTAGTACTATGACGTTCTTGAAGCCATGTTGCCCAGGACACTGGATGTTATACTTGTTCAAGTAGTCGGTGAGCTGGTCTGATGCTATACTTTCTAGGGCTTTGGAAAAGGGTGGAAGGGTGGAAATTGTGTGGTAGTTAGAGAGAACATCCCTGTCACCACTCTTGAAAATTTAATTGAATTGAATAATTTATTGATCAGTCATATGAACTTTTTAATAATAAAAGACATTAATGCTTATAATGTGCAGTACAGTATTAAATATAAATAGCAGAGAAATACAAACAATACATCATACAATTGATAGTACAATAAACAAAGACTGATAAAAATAAAATGCGTGAATATACAATCACAGATAATTGGCATCCGAAGAGCAGCATTTAAGAGCAGGTGCAACAATACAAATATTCAGTAGGGGGACAGTTAATTCTTGTCCAGATTTGGAGTGATCAAGCCTAGAGCAATTATTATTTAGCTCAAATGATTTCAATTGCAGACTCCTAAGCAGTTTAGTTTAGTCAACAGTTTTGTATTTGGCATGAATTCTGACTATATTCTCTAAATAGCAAGCAACAGTCCTGATTGTGATTTCATCATTAGTAGTAAAAAAATAACTTTAACAACAGGATTTGATCATTGGATTGAATGGAATTGCATAATAGTGTCAACCATTTGTTTCTTGATGCATTGTACCAGAGGCAGACAAATATTACATGGAATAAATCTTCAGGGAAAAGAGAAGTACAAGAGCGACATCTGGTCTGAGTAGTTGAATTCTTGTTCTATCTATCAGCAAGAATATAGCTTAAAAGTAATTCAAGCCTATATTTGGTATACTGCACACTTTGGTTAGGATCAGTAAGTATCCTGTGTCCTGGAGTAACCTGAAGATTTTAGTGAGCCAGTCTGATTGCAGGTGGCCCAGATTAGAGCATGTATATTTCTTCCTTAGACATAGATGGGTCAGCCTGTCATGTTTATGTTGTAGAAGTTTTATCCAATAGTTTACTTTCCTAGCAGCAAAGTGCTCCCTAAGGCTGGGCAGCCCAAACCCAGTTCTAATTAGAGAGACCGGTATGGAATTATTTAAGCCCATACTAGTTTTGAGTAATTTATTCAGTTTAATCTCTGGCCTGTAAAATAGTGTGAGTCCCAGATTTCCCCATTATGGAGTATATGAGCATTATACTTAGCCTTGACTGCAGCAAAAAGAGGCCTAATAGAATTTCCTCCAACTTTCTTATTAAAGATATCAAGTGAGGAAGCAATCTGTTTAAGCTTTATTGTCAAAGAGTGTATGTATTTAAACCATCTGCCATCGCTTGACAGTTGTAGACCCAAATAAATATAATTTTTTACAGACTTGAGCCTGCTGTCTCCTCTTCTCCAAATGTTTTAGATAGTGTTTGTGCCAAAAGTTAATATCTGGCTCTTGTGCTCATTACTCTTTAAGTTATATTTGTTTGCATAGCATTCCAAGATATTTAATTTATTCTGAAAGACAGATTGAGTTAATGACAAAGGACTTTGCCCTTTAAGGGGCAGACCAAGTTGTCCCTGGTGCACCCCTTCCCTTTACCTGAAGATGGTGTGCTCGGGGGGGAAGGGAGGGACAGGGAGATAGAACAGTAGGCAGGCAACAGGAAGGGGAGTGGTTAAAGGAGGTACATAATGGGCAGCACAGGAGTGGTTCAGCCACTTTCTGCTGAAGTTTTGATCCTACACTAAACTACAGCACAGCGGATTGGCATATTAATTTGGGAGGTTTGTGCACCAGGATAAAGAGGTAAGGAAAACAAACAACTAATGTGATTTGAGGATGTTTAAAGGTTTGCTTAAAAAAAAAAGAAAGAGAGACTCAATAAGTGGTTAGGAAAGTTGTAAGAAGACTGAGTAATCCAAAAAAAAAAAAAAAAGAAATGCATTGCTTGAGGGTTTATTTACAAGTTACTGTGATAACAAAGCTGTTATAGAGCAGATGTGAAGCACTGAAGTAGCTGGTGGGGAATTGTGCATCGCTGGTTTGGGGGGGGTTCTTCTGAATGCAGCGGTGATTGCCCGGTGCGGGCCTAGTGAGAGAAGAGGCTGAGGAACATGATTTGGGGGGGGAGGCCGAGCGAGGGCCTGGCAAAGAAAGAATGAGCAAGAGATCGAAGAAGAGGGACAAAAGTTGAAGCACTAAGCATTGGCCTGAAAAGGCCTGGGACTGGGGGCTGATGTCACCTTGGAAAGAGGTTAGTTTGTTTAGGGAGGCCTGGTACACAAGGATGGTGTGGGGGCCGACGTGGTCACGTGGCGTGACGTCACATGCCGCTGGGAGGCCGCAAGGCGAGCAGTGCCTAAAAGGAATGGTGGGCCAATTAACGGCTCTAGGTGGGGGGGAACCTGGGGGGGCTGCATGGCCAAAGAAACAAGGGGAAGAGGCAGAGGCTCAGAGGCCTTGGTCAGATGGGGCTAATGCAGCACAACCGCATGGCATGACGTCACACGCCCAAAGGACCACGCAGTCCAAACAAAGAAGGGACTGGAAAATCGGGAGCAGGCCTCAAAATGGCAGACAGGGAGATACGAGGCTCATTGTGGGGGGGGGTAGCCTCAAGCTGACAGGGCTGTAGCAGACAATGGGGAATCGGCAGGAAGGGACAGAAGCCAGGGGGGCCAAGAAGGGGACACAGAAGAGGGATTGGGAGGCAAGCAGCTGGAATGATTTTTAAGTTTATCTGGTTAAGGTGGGACAGGCAGACCAGTGGAAGCCAAAGAATGAGCACTACGCTACACCAGTGGGAAGGAGAGGACCCTCTGGGACATGAGGCGAAGAGGGGAAGTAGGCAGAGGGACTGACCATGTGGCATGACGTCACACGCCAGGTTTTCAGGTGACAAAGAAAGGGGGCACAGTAAAAGGATGGGCAGGGAGTGGGGACAGGCTTATGGGAGAAGGAAAAAAGGAAGAAAAAGGCCCCGGAGCAAGGGGTCAGCTGCAGAAATGGATTGTGACCTGGGAGGGCTGCGGGGTTGGGGGCTGTGGGGTTGGGGAATACCAGCAGCTGACTGATAGGCAGTAAGAAGGAGCAGAGCAACCCGGGATGCAAAATGGGCACAGAACAAGGGGCCAGATAGGCCCAGAAAGGTGGCTAGGGAACACCAGAGGCCCCAAAAGGTTGAGCAGGAGGCCTAGGTGATGGGGGGTGTATATATAAAAAAAAAGAGGGCGGCTGGAATGTATGATGGGGAGGGTTTCCGATACACAATAACAAGGGAAAGCAGAGGGAAAGTGGGCCTGGCCATGTGAGGGGCTAATTACAACAGACATTTAATAATAAAACTTTTGTCAGTTGTCTTTGCAGTGTCACAAGGAACAAGGAACATGGCACCAAAAAAGAACAGGCCTTCAAAAGAAGACACTTACAGGGCTATTGTGGAGTTGGCAGACAAAGCCAATAGGATGTGGCAGATGGTAGAGGGGGAAGAACCAGGGAGATCTGGGGAGAAACAGAAAGCGGGGAAGAGAAAAGGAGGCAGAGGGAAACGGACAGCTGGGAGGCTACACAGCCCAACCAGGGTACAGCCAACGATAGTGGTACCTCCCAGGGCAGCTAGTCCAGTACCTCTGCAGCCTGTTGACCCGGTACCATCAGTACCTCCCCAGGACCAGGCTGTGGTTCCCCCAGCGGAGCCCAGACTGGATCCCCTGAGCACAGTGGTTCCTCCACAGCCACTATTATTGCAACCAGTCTTTCAGCCACAGGGGAACATTCTAGGGCATCAGGAGGACAGCAGGTAACAAGGAACAGACAAGGCCACAAGTAATGTACCTGGGTCGATGGGGAAAAGCATCAAAGAATATATAAGCCAAATTCTTTCGGCACTTGGGTCAGGGGGTTTGGGGTGGATAGAGTCAGCTCAGGCAGAGATTAGATTAGACAAAGAGGTGATGAAAGAAGGGGAAAGAGGAATGGAGAATGAGGGAAAAGGAACAAGAGAGATAGGAACTCCAGGAATGAAACTAGGGGAAAAAATATGGAGGGGAGAGTATGTGGATATATTCGCTTTAGTAAGCCGGGAAGCGGCAGCAAAATACAAAGAAACAGATAATATAAGAAAGAGTGAAATGGCAGCAGCGATAGTTTTGTTGGGTAAGAAAGAGGAGGACAAATTTACAAAAGGGAAGACTTGGGATGGATGGATGGTTTGTAGATTTTGCCACATACTCAGTTATAGTACTGGAAAAGAAGCCAGAGTTGGGCATCTCACTCATCACGTACTCCCTGATAATAAGGTGAGCAAAGGCAAAGGGAGGGGTGGGGTGGATAAACTATGATAAATTCTTTAGGCAGTGAATGGAGACATATGGGGATGTAAGATGGTACATGAAACAATTAGATCTGTGGACAGATTATGTAACCGATCAGTCCACACCAGAAGGGGAGATGGGGAAGAAGGGAGCGGTGCCCCAGAGGTGTTGTTGGGGTTACAATAGGGCCTTTTGTTCCTGGCCACAATGCCACAATGCTGCTTTCGGCATGCATGCTCAAAATGCGGGGCAACACACCCAGCGAGCAGATGCAGAATGACATGGGTACAAGGAGCCCAAGGGTCAGGGGTGCAAGGAACAGGTCAACAGCTTTTTTGAGAGGGGCAGGGGTATAGGGGGCAGGCATGGAATAGAAGGGGGAGAGGCAGGGGGCATACGGGGGGGAGCCAGACTTACTGACCGACAAGATCGGAAAATGAACAATGTGGAGGACTATGGCAGAGGGGAAGGGAAGAAGGCAGGGGATCAATTTAAAGAAGCAATAACTCCCATCAAGGTAGACACATGAGAAGAGTGGTTGGAAAGATACCTGAATAGAAAAGTGGCAGAGACGATTAAAAAAGGTTTTCGGACAGGATTTTCATTACAGTGTGAGGGCCCGAGGCAAGGGAGGAGAACAATCTGGGTTCAGTAAAAGGGAGAGAAGAAATTTTAAGACAAAAAATAGAGAAGGAAAACACAGCTGGTAGGATAGAAGGGCCATATGATACCCCCCCATTGCAGAACATGAGAATTTCTCCATTGGGTTTGGTCCCCAAAAAGCAGCAGGGAGAATACAGGATGACTCACCACCTGTCTTTTTCAGAAGGGGACTCGGTGAATGATTTTATCAGTAAGGAACATAGTAAAGTGACATATGCCACATTAGAAGAAGCAGTCCAGACCATCTGAGCAACCGCTGATGCATGGATGACAAAAACAGACACAGAGCCCGCTTTCAGATTGCTTCCAGTTAGGAGAGAAGATTGGGACCTGTTGGACTTTAAAATCAGGGGACAGTACTATTTTGACAAAGCAATGCCCATGGGATGTTCCATAGCATGTGCTACATTTGAGGCATTCAGCACCTGTCTCCAGTGGATATTTCAGAAAAAAACTGGTTACAAGACGTTCATTCACTATTTGGATGATTTTCTTTTTGTAGGCAATGGGAAGAGAGAGACAGAGAAAATGTTGGCCAGTTTCCAAGATCTTTGCAGAGAATTAGGGGTTCCATTGGCACCAGAGAAAATAGAAGGGCCCAGTAAAGTTCTAGAATTCCTGGGTATTGAGATAGATGCTCAGGGTGAGGTTTTTAGGTTG
Organism: Neoceratodus forsteri; assembly: GCA_016271365.2. Lineage (NCBI taxonomy): Eukaryota > Metazoa > Chordata > Ceratodontiformes > Ceratodontidae > Neoceratodus > Neoceratodus forsteri. Next base: position 52,924,141 of record CM028137.1, read on the forward strand.
CCAGATGCAAAAGTGTCGAAGCTGAAGGAGCTGATTCAAGTGCATACAAGTAGAAGAAGAGTACAACTAAAACAGGTACAACAGGTATTGGGACACCTAAATTTCACATGCCGGGCAACTGGACCAGGGAGGGCTTTCACCAAAAGGCTAGCAAGGGCCACAGCCAGAGTAACCAGATCACACCACTGGGTAGACATGACAAAAGGAGTTAAGGAATATTTTAAGGTGTGGGAGGAATTCCTCAGCACCTATAATGGCTGCTCATTTTGGCAGGAGGATTGGGTTTATAACACTGACCTTGACCTCTACACAGATGCAGCATGGGGCCTAGGTATGGGGGGCTATTTGAGGGGCAGATGGTTGGCAGAACTGTGGCCTACAGACTGGGCGAGGGATGGGAAAGTAAAGGACATAACACTGTTGGAGATCATGCTTATTTGGGCCTGCACCCTGGTGTGGGGGGAAGAGCTGCGCAACCAGAAGGTGACATTCTGGTGCAACAATAGGGCAGTAGTAGATGTTTTGAACAACAGAGGAACCAGGTCAAAAACGTTCATGCAGGTCTTGCGACAGTTGGTGCTAAAGGCCTTGAAATTGAATATGGCATTCAGAGCCAAACACATCAAAGGGGTACACAATACCCTGGCTGACAGCCTTTCCCATCTGCAGCTGGATCATTTCCGGAGGCTGGCACCAACAGCAGAGGAGCAAAAAACACCCATCCCAATGAACATCTGGGACATTGGCAAGAGGGAGCAGAAATGTTGTTTCGCAGCTCATGGGCACCACGGAGTCTGAGGGCCTACGAGGGCCTGGAGGGTGTTTCAAACATTCAGTGCAACACATCACATGGAGGTATGTAGGCCCCTTACAGAGGAACAGTTAGGGAAGAATACAGTAGAGCAATGGCAGAGAGGAACAGTCCACACCACGATGGGGGTCTATCTAGCAGGGATAAGTGCAGTTTGCAGCCTGAAGGGTTGGAAGGACCAGACAAAGTCAATGTTGATTAGAAGAATGATGCAAGGATGGGGTAGATTAAAACAGAGAGCTACAGATAGTAGAAGACCAGTAGGGGAGCAGTGGCTGGTGAAACTAAAAGGGGTATTACCGGCAATCTGCAGATCGAAAGACGAGGCCCAGCTTTGCCACACAATTTATTTGGTAATGTTTTCAAGGGCCATGAGAGTGAGCGAGGCTGTGGGACATGGCAGTAAAGACGAAGGAGTGGGGTTGGAATGGGAAGATATCAACTGGGGGATGAAAGAGATACAAATCATGATCAAGAAGTCAAAGATGGATCGAGGAGGACAAGGTTGTACTATAACCCTGAAGGCACAGGCAGATGACACAGTGTGCCCAGTAAAGGCTTTTTGAGCTTACGCCACAGAGTGTGGGGACAGGACAGGGAGATTATTTGTGCATGGAGACGGAAAAAAGGTTACAAGTTATCAGGTCACAGCCATGCTCAAAAATGGCATGCAGTTCCTGGGGGAGGATCCAGGCAATTACTCATCTCACTCCCTATGAATAGGGGCTGCTTCACAGTGGGCAGCAACAGGTGAGACAGTGGCTAATATGATGGAGAAGGGGCGCTGGTGGTCGGCCAGTTACAAGAGATACATTCAAGCACTGCAGTATGGAGACTAACGTATCACCTGTGTTTTGTTTTGCAGATACTGAACCACATTGGGGGGGGAGGGGGCATAGAGAGTTGGGATGCTGAAAAAGAGTTAAGAACATATATAAAACATTTATTTTGCTTAAATCCTATAGGAAGAGGGAGGATCAAGGAAGTATGGATCTGCAGACACTCCTACATTTATTGGGTGGAAAGGAGAGCTGAGAAAAAGGCTGGGGCAAAGCAGCTATACCAGGATGTGAAAGAATGTAGGTTGGTTTGGCGTGGCATCCGTGGGATGAAATGGGCTCAACTGCTTCCTACCCTGAAAGAGATGAAAGAGCGGCAACCTATTCCAGACCTAATTATTGTACATCTAGGGGGTAACGACATTGGGGGAAAGCCATGGGTGGACACATACATGCAAGTGAAAAGATACAGCAGTGGTGGCCAGGGGTATGCCTCGCCTGGTCAGATATGATTCCAAGAAGGGTACAGAGACATGAACACAGTCATAGAGTGGTAGATAGGGCCAGGAGGAAGATGAATAGAAGGGTAGGAGCACTGATAAGGAAAATGGGGGGGCACATAATACTACGAGGTGTGGAAGATTGGGTAGAAGATTTCCACAGGTCAGATGGAGTGCACCTGTCAGACCTAGCCATAGATATGTTTAATACAGAATCGATGGGTTTTATAGAGGCATGGAGGAGACATGCAGAAAATGGAATATAAAAAAAAAGGGGAAAAGAAAGGGGAAAGAAGGAAAAGGGAAGAGGTCCCCGAAGTGGTGGGGAAACAATACCCTAAATTAAGGAGAAAGCCAGTCATCCAATGCAAGCTGGAGACCAGCTAATGGAAAAAAGGAGGGTAAGGAGGGAAGGGGAGAGAAAAAGGAACAGGATGAAAAGAAGATGAAGCTGAAGGAGAAAAAGCGGTTTCGGTTCTCACCGTTACCTAACAGGAAAAGAGAAGAAGTAGGCACCCAGGTTTTCACCTGGGGGAGCAAGAAGAGGAAGAAAGAGGGATGATCAGAGATTGATATATGGATGCAATAAAATGCAATTGTGAAAGATATAATAAAAAGATGATGGGATGGAAAATGGAATTATGATATATAATAAATTAATTGCCAATCTGAGCACAACAACATACAATGGTCTCTGTCTTTTGTGAGGGAAAAGGGGGGAATCTGGGACAATGGCATTTGCCCTTTAAGGGGCAGACCAAGTTGTCCTGGTGCACCCCTTCCCTTTACCTGAAGATGGTGTGCTCAGAGGAGGAGGGGGGAAGGGAGGGAAGGGACAAGGAGACAGAACAATAGGCAGGCAACAGGAAGGGAAGGGGCTAAAGAAGGTACACTAATGGGCAGCACAGGAGTGGTTCAGCCACTTTTGCTGAAGTTTGATCCTCCCACCCACCCTTGAACTACTGAGCTTGAGGGAAGACAGTCAAAAAGGACTGTATGAAGGTCTGTCAGAGGTGGATGACAGAATTGGCTGGTAGGATGGTTATCGGACTGCCAAAGGTGGATGGCAGAGAATGGAAAAGGGGGAAGGAGAGGGGGAAGAAAAGGAATAGGATGAAAGAAGAAGAAGCTGAAGGAGAAAAAGTGGTCTCGGTTCTCACCGTTACCTAACAGGAAAAGAAAAGAGAAGAAGAAGGCACCCAGGTTTTCACCTGGGGGAGCGAGAAGAGGAAGAAAGAGGGATGATCAGAGATTGATATATGGATGCACTAAAATGCAATTGTGAAAGATATAATAAAAAGATGATGAGATGGAAAATGGAATTATGATACATAATAAATGAATTGCCAATCTGAGCACAACAACATACAATGGTCTCTGTCTTTTGTGAGGGAAAAGGGGGGGGATCCAGGACAATAATACCAAATCATCAGCATACGCTAGCATGGCACAGTTCCTACCCAAGATTCTAAGAGAGTCAGACTGACAGTGCTGCAATTGCACTTAGAGCTAATCAGTATAAATGCAGAATAACAGAGGGGCAAGGACGCAGCCATGCTTGACACCAGTGTTAGTCAGAAAGGTAGAGGATAATTGACCAGTTTTCCAATCTCACTTGTGCCCAGGTATGTGTATATACAGTGAAGTCCACTAGGATGAAGTGCAGTGTCACAGGTTTTCTGCATGACAAAAGGGATTAACTCCCATGGAAATTGCGTTGTTTTCTACAGTAACTCTACTGCAGAATTCTGCAGAGTTGGGTTTTATCCTGATGGGATTCATTGTAGTTCTCTGATAATGGCTATTTCTACATGTGAAAAGTCCCTTTCCTTCATAAGGCTCCGCAGTACATTTCCAGAGATAATGTCAAAAGCTGAGCTAAAGTCGAAAGCAGCATACAGTTTTTGCTTCCACAGAGTCACATATTTTTCAAAAAGATATCTAATTATGAAACAATTATCTGTTGTACAGTATCCAGGTGAACCCCAGCCTGTGATTCTGAGAGTCCCCCAGATTTGCAAGTTGTTCTGTAAGTCTATTGAGGATCAGTTTAATAAAATGTTTACACATATTATCAAGTAGTGAAATGGGCCTGTACTTAGATGGATCTGCTTTGTCCCCCTTTTTGTATATTGAAATTATCAGTGCACCTTTCCATGAACAAGGAAAGGCTAGCCTGCTACAACAAAGATTAAAATATGTTGTAGGTATTGTGCTCCATTACAATGGAGAAGTTAAAAAGACCTCAGCTGGTATTAGGTCTGGTCCCAGTGCTTTTTTTTTTACATTCTAAAGATGCAAGTGTAAGATAGGCTTCAGTTCTTGTAAACAAAGTAAAATGTGCCATATCAGTAATTAGTGTGTCTTGAGGCATCATTGTTCCTGAATCAAAATTTATTTTTGAGTAATAAGCTGTCCAAGTATCAAGGGAAATATGAGAGTCAATTTCAAATTTTAAATGATTCATCCCCTTAGCTATTAATAGCCAATAGGAGTGGTGATCTTTGTTGTTACTGACATTTAGCTTATTATCCCACTGTTTTGGTTTGAACTCTTTTTGTTTGTTTATTAAAAATTGATCATATTTTTCTCTAGTTTTGTTTAATGTTCTGTGTGTAGTATGATGTTTATGAAGTTTAGCTTCTCTTCTCTTCTCTTCTCTTCTCTTCTCTTCTTTCTCTCTTCTCGTTAAGCTCCTTTTTAGCCCTAAGACACTCTGAATCAAACCAAGTGTGATTGACAGACGTGCTACTTCTTTGGATATTTGAAATTGTTAGAAGAGATCTGATTTGCTCAAAGCAAGTTTGTATACAATTATGCATCTCTATAAGATCAGTATTATCGTTAGAAAAAGAGATAGCAATATTCTATATTATGTCTCTAATCAGATCTTCAGATGTATTATGTCATCTGATTTTGTTATGATTCCAAATCTTCAAACAAGGGAGAAAAGGGGGGCTAACAGTGGAATTATTTAGAACTGTTGATTTCAAGATCAGAGGGAAATGATCACTTTCTGCTTTTGTAGGAACTCTAAAGAAATCCCACAAGGTCATATCTCCATTCCAAAATATATAGTCTATAGTGGATGGCCCTTTTGAGGAACAACAGGTATAATTTCCTTGCCTGTCCCCCTGTAATCTGCCATTAATAACTGCCAAGCAGTACACTGTAAGTAGTTCTATTAGCTTGGAGCCCATTTTGTTTATTCAGATCCATTGATTTTCTAGGGACTTTAAAGGCTTCTGTATGACACCAGTTGTAAAAATCATTGTCAGCATAACCATCAAAAGCCCCAATTCTGGTGTTTTTTCACATGCAGTAATAGACCAGCTTTTGTGAATTGTCTCCTCTAATTGTTCCCAAAGTCTTGAGTCAAAGGATTTAGAGTTAGTAGGAGCAATATATAAATTAATAAGACAAAATGACATAATCTTATGATGAATCCAAAAAGCTTGGAAGTTATTATTCATGTATATTGGGTCAAATTTAGTATCTTTGTTAATTTGAACCCAGGTAACTAGGCCCTCAACCGGTCTTCCTCTTTTAGCAACATTTACCCCTGGTACATGGAAAGTACTGTATCCATTAAGTGTTATTTCAGAATCTTTGGCATGCCAGGTTTCTTGGAGACATATTATTGTAAATGTGCTGATGAAATCCAGTCATTCCTGTCTGCAAATTTGTTCAGTAGTCCTGCAATGTTCCATGAGGCAAGTGTAAATTTCAACAAATCGTTGTCTATGTCTGAAGTATGTGATTCTATCAGTGAGTCCTCCTGGGTGGCCAAGATATTGTATTTATTAAAAGTTGTGACATTAAAGGTTAGTTGACTAGTCTTCCCTTCCTGATAGCTACTTGTACTATGTGTTTCTTCAGTCCCCCATCACTGGATAGTTGTAGCTATGTGATACTGAGTGGATTCAACTGGAAATATATGAAGTCCAAGTGAATCCAGTAGGTCAGCATTATCTAAAATCTTTTTATAGATACTCAGAAAATCTATTATAATATCAACTAGATCATAGTCAGGATCAGAACCTTGTCTAGTGACTGAAATAGCATCTTCATTTTCTATAGAAATATTAAGTTGTTCCAGAAGATCAAGTATAGTAGTTTTCAGTTCAAAGCTAGTCTCATTTTTAGTTTGACCTAGTCCACAGAGAGAAAGGCTGTTTGTGATCCTATACTCCAGCTCTGAAGATCTGTTTTGCTTTTTCCCTTGCCCCATCCTGGTTAAAATTGAACTGCCTAAAATATGGGCACATTACTGAGGTCACTAATGCTGCTTTCCAAGTCGTGGGGAACCGACCCAGGCACAGAAACAGATTCAGGATTTTTGTAAGAGGTAGGAGCACAGTAACAAGAGCAAGGCGTAGGAGCTTCAGGTCCAAGGAGTCATTACTGAAGCAGGACTTGCCAAGCACCCTAAGGAGGTATATGTTGCACTCTTTGGGCCCAATTCACAAAGCCCTGTGTCAGACGCAAGGTGCCTGCGCCAGCCAGATATGGTGCAAGGTGCACCTTGTATCCATGACTCTGCACCACATGATTCTCAAAGGTGGCCTGTGGCAAATGCAGGCCACCCACCCCAAACAGGTCCTGCGTCACCCTTGCACCCAGTAACAGGCTGCAACAAGGTGCAAGGGGACCCTGTGGTAGACACAGCTAGCCACAGCCCAGAAGAGCTATTCACAGACAGCACCCAGAGGAATGGAAACTAAGTCCCTATAGACCAGCCTGGGCTGGCATAAATGGACTTAGAAACTGCTGCCCTGGGTGAGCCGCTGGGTGCATAGTGGCTTGGGTACCCACATCCCAATCCCTGATGTGGCCCACAATAGCAATAGAATTGTGAACCCCAACCAGATCCCTGCTGGTGCCATCAGTGGCATACAGTGTACCTTCCCATAGGTGGTCCAGTGCCCTCCAATCCTCAACACCTGCCAGTAGTGCCTCCATCACCCCCAGCCCCAGGCAGAGCCGGGGACTGGTGCAGCCTTCCACACACCTCCACAGGTGGTCCCCAACTGGACTGCATGGGCAGCGAACTGTACAGTGTACGTGCGAATAGGTATGGGTTCCATACATGTGGGGCACATCCACACCGGCATGGGGCACACTGGGTAGCAGAGCCATAAAGGGCCTATGACAACCCCTGTCCATGCACCATGCATTCACCACAAGGGCGGGGTTGTTGCAGGCATGGGTACTTAGGCACCAGTATCCCTCCCATATGTGAATCAGGTGCAGGGTCTCTGGTGCACAGGGCTTGGGTGCAAGCTGCTGTTTGCCACAGCTTGCGCCGGACATAGGCCCCTTTGAGAACTGGGCCCTTTAAGTGTAACTTTTCTAAAGTAGAAGGGGGGGGTTAAGCAGTGGCTGGTGGGATCTCTCGGGAGCGTTCATATTGGTTTGAGCGTTGAAGAACTTGGGACATAGAATTCCACTTAGGTTGGTGAAGGCAGAGTTGAAGGTGTTGGTGATGAGCTTTGGGTAAAGAAAGGTTTCCCCATTTAAATTAAGCATGGTGGAGGGTGGACTTTACAGGGCCTACCTGTGAGTTCCTTGAGGTTGTCCCAGAAATTCTTACTGTCACACCAGGAACTCGAGAGGATGTAATTGAAAAATGCAGTTTTAGCAATGTGGATTGCACAGGCACAGGCATTTCTGGCCACCTTGTACTGCTGCCAGTCAGCAGGCTTACCAGAAGCATGGGCCTTATGCTAAAGATGGTCTCTAGAAGACAATTGTTTTAGTAGTGGAGTGGTGATCCAGGGATTGCTGGAGGTTTTAACATTCCATTTTCTAAGGTTGGCAAAGCGGTCACAGGCAGTGTTGAATTTGGAGATAAAGTAATCTAGGGCATGGTCAACACTTTGAGCAGCATCAAGAGGTAACCAGTTGCAATTTAGGAGATGTGCTTGGAATTGTTTAAGCTGCCCCCTTTTGAGGACACGCTGCTAGGACCATTTGCAGGGTTGCTTGGAAGACTTATTTGACCAGTAGCACAGGACAAGGGAGTGATCACTGACGGAGTCCAGGAGGACTTCCGTGGGAGTAATTCTCTCAGCATGTTTTATGAAGAACAGATCAATCAGGGTGCTATTTCCTGTCCAGGGTTCCATGTCATAACAGTGATTGCAAAACAATGATTGCTGTTACAGCGAGTGTACATCATCAAAAAGCAAATCAGCATTGTACACTTGTGGGTAACAAGACATCCAGCAACTTAAAATAGTATTTATGCAGAGGGCTGCACCCCCTTACAGGGCCTTTGCCCCACACACCCTCTAACTAAATATAACCAACTCCTGGGTGGTGCATGTTGGGGAGGGGGAGACAGTCCAACAAAAAAAAAAAAAAAAACAGCAGCAGTAAAATTTTCCCCAGTCCCCAGCCCCAAACCCAGTACCTGCTGTACTGAAGTTAGCCACCCTCACCTCAACACCATGTGGCTAGCTCGGTAGCAGCATGGCACACTACTCCACACAAACCCTCTTCCCTATCCCTATCCCTCCCCTTCTCTTCCCTATTCCTCCCCTTCTGGTTGCCCTCCCTCACTCATTCCTTCTGTGGCTTTCATATTCCATTGCTACCGTTACAGGGTAGCCCAAAAGGGTAGCACTATAAGAAAGTTTTGATAGTCACTCATTTACAGTCGCTATTATCACTGGATGCCCTGGTCTGGCAATTGGTTCTTGCTGGGGTAGTCACTACCTTCATGAAGCTGAGGGTGGCATCAGTATCCTTGAAGTGATTGGCTTCTGGAGTGAGACAATAAATATTGAAATCCCTTAGAAGTAAAACTTCATTATGAGGGGGTAGGGTAGATAAGTAAAACTGAAACCTTTGGCATGGTCTTGAGGGAGGATGTATATTGAGAAGAATGTGAGGGCTTTACATTGTTGTCCCAAGAGGAGTTTTACTGCAAGTACTTGGGTAGAGCAACCAGTGGATATTTTGGGGAGAATGTGCCCTTGGAGTGAGGTTCTAATGTAAATTGCATGGTTCCCACCTTTTTTCCCTACCTTATCATCCCTAAATAAGGTGTAGCTATCAAAGGAGACAGAAGTGTCAGGTACTTTGGAAGAGAGCCAAGTTTCAACTACTCCAAGCACATCGGGGTTGTGCTGGGTCACCCACACCTGGAGAAGATCAATTTTATGCAGGAGGCTATGGATGTTCACTGAGGCATATCATGTGCCCCAGTCACAGAACTTTAAATATGCACCCATGAGGACACAAACATTTAAATATCAGCATTCCACATTTCCCCTCCGCCTATCAACAATTTTTTGTTAATACATTTCACTAGTGTTCAGTGATCTCATCCTCACACTGCCCAGTTTATTAGAAAAGCTCTCTTTCATTAACCATTCCTGAGAACTCCTTATTTGGGCATCTCCCTATCTGTATGAAATGATGACTGACAAATTGAAAAAGGAGGATTATGCTGGTTGCTGTTTCATATACAGTAGATAGGAAAAATGCCCAAAATGAGAGTCCTTAGGAACTGGTGATAAAGGATAAGGGTTGGACCACTGTCAACCAGAAAGAAATGTAAATATTGTATGTATTATGTACTGTATATACCATTGTATATAATATGCCAGACACCGAGGTGTTTGACAAGGCATTACATGCCAAGGGGGAGTAAAAATGAACAAATTAAAAGCAAGTTACCATACTGCCTTTTTTTAATTGCTGATTTTAAAAGTGGCTGTTTAAGGGGTTCGGGTGGAATGATGAAGACTGCCCCCTCACTAGACAGCAGTAGGCCTGGTGGAGCAATTGGTTTGGCACTACAACTAAACTAGACTTCAGACCCTTCAGCCAATCTGAACTCCCTGCAAAGAGCTGTGATAGCCCTGAATCAGTCCATTCAGAGAGACACTTATTCAGAATGGCTTGTACAGGTGGAGCAAAAGGTACAGAGCATATCCACTTCATTAGATTGCTCAGTCAGGATGGTACAGATCATGGTAATGTCATTGGATGACTCAGTGAGGATGGCACAGGGCATGGTAACTTCACTGGGTAGCTCAACAAGGAACGTACAGGGCATGGTAACTTCATTGGATGACAGAAGGCATGGTAACTTCATTGGATGGTTCAGTGAGGATGGTCCAGAGCATGGTAACTTCACGGGATAGCTCAGTGAGGATGACATAGGCATGTAACTTCATTGGATGACTCAGTGAGGATGGCACAGGTGATGGTAACTTCAGTGAGTGGTTCAGTGAGGATGGTACAAGACATGATAATGTCATTGGATGACTCAGTGAGGATAGCACAGGGCATGGTGATGTCATTGGGTGGTTCAGCAAGAAGGGTACAGGGCATGGTAATGTCATTTGATGACTCAGTGAGGATGGCACAGGACATGGAAACTTCATTGGATAGCTCAATGAGGATGGTACAGGACATGGTATCTTTATTTGGTAGCTCAGTCAGGATAGCACAGGGCAGGATACCTTCATTGGGTGGTTCAGCGAGGATGGTACAGGTGATGGTAACTTTATTGGATGGTTTAGTGTAGAAGGTACAGGGCATAGTAACTTCAATGGATGACTCAGTGAGGATGCTACATGGCATGGTAACTTCATTGAGTAGTTCAGTGAGGATAGAACAGGGCATGATAATTTCATTGAGTGGTTCAGCGAGGATGGCACAGGTGATGGTAACTTCATTGGATAACTCAGCAAGGATGGTACAGAACATAGTAACTTCAATGGATGTTTCAGTGAGGATGGTACAGGACATGGTAAGTTCATTGGGTAGCTCAGTGAGGATAGCACAGGGCATGGTAACTTTATTGGATGTTCCAGAGAAGATGGTACAGAAGATAATTGTAACTGCAGCGTTCTCTGTTAAAGAACAAAGATGACTACTGGCTAGAGTGGAACAGCTCAAAAACACTGCTCATTCTCCAAACATGAAAATGCTGGGGTCCTACTGGGGTCTAAGGGGTGTTGCCCCATTACCTTTCAGGAGTATTGGCTTTCCAAAGCATGGGAATGGGGTCCCCAATTCCTATAGTCAAAGCATATGAAATCAACCCCGATAGACTCGGCAAGCTGATGATGGCACTGGTACATATCTCATGCCCAACTCATCAGTGGAAGAAAGAGATACTTTTTTGAAAGCTGCCACAGATGCTGCTCCCCCCAGCCAGTCCCCTCCTTGAGACCCCAACAAGATGGACTAGTGCTATCTCATGCCTCAGCATCCAAGCCCTGGAAGCTCAAGCCAAAAAATTGCTGTAAGAGCCACTTCTTGACTCAAACCAGCACCACATGCCTAAGGGGTCACAAGAACAGCCATCTAAGTAAATGTGCAAAAACAAGGATGAACTCCACTGCAGACACTACAATTTTAAGTAAGCTACTTATTTATTTTACTTTAAAGACACTTGAAGTGAGGGTGACCGTTTAGTGGCTCCCACCACTTCCTTAGGCCCAAAAACAGTGTTTCATTCTGAATAAAAATAGAATTAAAAAAGTATTATTAACTATGTTTGTAACTGTAACATTTCATTTACCGCACAAGGTACGCTGTGTTCCTACATCACAATGAAGCAGTGTTCATTTTATAAATTCCTTCAAAAACATTTTCAAACAGTGTATATGATTTCTGTAAACAATCTCTCTTTGTAATCCAAAGTGGATCCCTTCTCATGCCTTTCAATCAATAGACATATAGTCTTACACAAATTCCTTTTTTATAATATTAATCACAAAACACAATTACCTTGTTCCATACCTGGCTCTTAATCTATGCAAAATAAATAACTTAAGAATAACTTTCAAATAAACAATTGTATTTCCTAAGTAAGTGTAATATGGAAAGTAAGAAATGAACAACAATAATGTAGTGATAAATATGGATACTTCTCATCCTTTTTAGTAATTCATTTCATTTAATATGGAGAATAATTTACTGAATGGAGTGCCTACCCTTTGTAAACTCTAACAGGACTCCTAGAATCCTTTCAGTTTAAAATGCCCAGGCTTGGCGGTTTCTGTTTAAAACAAAAAAGAAAAAAAACAAAATGGGCAAAGTCTTATCATGTCATTGTTTTAACTTCCTAGATATAACACTAAAACAGCCTAAAGGATCTTAATAGTATCAGAAAGTATTTAAAAACTCACCAGGTGATGCAAGTCAATGCAGTTCCCAGTGTCTCCTTGGCTACTAGAGCAACTGAAATCACCTTTCAGAGCGGTTTATATAGTGCAATGAGTGGGGGGGGGTTAGCTGATCTCACGTATGACATCAAAACCCAGCCCACTCTGGGTGGCTGCCTTCTCCCTCAAGGATGAAAAGTGAGGGCTGTTGTTAGTGAGCTCAGTCAGTGGTGCAGAGGAAAATGTGGGACTGTACAGGCCCAGCACGAAGGAACCGAAAACAGTTTGCCCCCCACTTAAGTCTTATTTTATAAAAAATGTTGGATGATAGTTTTAGGTTTACATTTTTATTTTAAAATAATTGTGTTCCTAAGTGGGATAATCTCTACTATTGCTAAGTGGTTTAAAATGCCCCAATCACTGGGACTGAGTCCCTGATTGTTTGTATAATAAACATGAGTCCTGAAACATATGGACCATGGTTTCATTTATTATTTTCTTATGTCATTAAAAAAGGTAAGTCTAAGTGCTGCCCAAGGAATTTGGGTAACTAAGTTCCCTGTATTTCCCTGTGAGCAGAATTGCTGAACTTAATGCTTGTAGGTTTTAGAAATGGAGTAGTGTAAAGTGAGAACTTGCGTTCAAAAGCTTTGACAATAGAAAAATGGATAGAGTGACGCCATCCTGACCCCGAATAGCTCCAAACGGCAGTTCGATACCCTCTATAGCAGACTATTTATGGATAAATGTTTTGATATTATAATCAATTTCTTCCCAATGCAAACGTTATTTAAATGCCTATAAATTTTAAGTTAGGTTGTAATATAATCTCAAACACTTAAAAAGTCCATAACATTTAAACAAAGGTTCAGTGAAAGGATGGAAGAGGACCAGGTGCCACAAACGGTAGCTTTGAATGTCATCACTAAGTGGTGGAATTACCCTCTGTATACTGTTCAGCTGCCAGAGTTCATATGGCTGATAAATCCATCTAGTTAAAGTGTCCATTCCTCCAGTCATGTCTAATAAAGGTTCCAATCACAGGTTTCATTGAAGTAGGCTGTTGGTTAACTAGAAAATACAAAAACACACATGCCCCCACAATGCAAAGCATCATGGGCTGCATATGCAAATCACCACAGACTGTTATGCTGGTCCAACTTTAAGCAGGATTGCATGGTGCCGAAAGGCCTTTCACACAGTTTGCAAAGGGTGCTAACAGAAGACATAGACACGTGTTTCGTCCTACCAGAACTCATCAGTATGCCTCGTCTGTTTGACACCCCAGTGCAATGGACCAGCTATCCTTAAGGCAGTGTGCCTTGGATATATTGTGGTGAACCCATTAAAATAAAAAACTATTTAAAGACAAAGAACCTCTATGCGCAAACACTGAGGCAAGGGTTACCCCAAAGGGCATTTGGCTGGGAAGCCAAGTTTCAAGAAAATACAAAATCACACATGCCCCCACAATGCAAAGCATCATGGGCTGCATATGCAAATCACCACAGACTGTTATGCTGGTCCAACTTTAAGCAGGATTGCATGGTGCCGAAAGGCCTTTCACACAGTTTGCAAAGGGTGCTAACAGAAGACATAGACACGTGTTTCATCCTACCAGGACTCATCAGTATGCCTCGTCTGTTTGACACCCCAGTGCAATGGACCAGCTATCCTTAAGGCAGTGTGCCTTGGATATATTGTGGTGAACCCATTAAAATAAAAAACTATTTAAAAGACAAAGAACCTCTGTGTGCAAACACTGAGGCAAGGGTTACCCCAAAGGGCATTTGGCTGGGAAGCCAAGTTTCAAGAAAATACAAAATCACACATGCCCCCACAATGCAAAGCATCATGGGCTGCATATGCAAATCACCACAGACTGTTATGCTGGTCCAACTTTAAGCAGGATTGCATGGCGCCGAAAGGCCTTTCACACAGTTTGCAAAGGGTGCTAACAGAAGACATAGACACATGTTTCGTCCTACCAGGACTCATCAGTATGCCTCATCTGTTTGACACCCTAGTGCAATGGACCAGCTATCCTTAAGGCAGTGTGCCTTGGATATATTGTGGTGAACCCATTAAAATAAAAAACTATTTAAAAGACAAAGAACCTCTGTGCGCAAACACTGAGGCAAGGGTTACCCCAAAGGGCATTTGGCTGGGAAGCCAAGTTTCAAGAAAATACAAAATCACACATGCCCCCACAATGCAAAGCATCATGGGCTGCATATGCAAATCACCACAGAATGTTATGCTGGTCCAACTTTAAGCAAGATTGCATGGTGCCGAAAGGCCTTTCACACAGTTTGCAAAGGGTACTAACAGAAGACATAGACACGTGTTTCGTCCTACCAGGACTCATCAGTATGCCTCGTCTGTTTGACACCCCAGTGCAATGGAGCAGCTATCCTTAAGGTAGTGTGCCTTGGATATATTGTGTGAACCCATTAAAATAAAAACTATTTAAAGACAAAGAACCTCTGTGCTGCAAACACTGAGGCAAGGGTTACCCAAAGGGCATTTGGCTGGGAAGCAAGTTTCAAGAAAATATAAATCACACATGCCTCCACAATGCAAAGCATCATGGGCTGCATATACAAATCACCACAGACTGTTATGCTGGTCCAACTTTAAGCAGGATTGCATGGTGCCGAAAGGCCTTTCACACAGTTTGCAAAGGGTGCTAACAGAAGACATAGACACGTGTTTCATCCTACCAGGACTCATCGGTATGCCTCGTCTGTTTGACACCCCAGTGCAATGGACCAGCTATCCTTAAGGCAGTGTGCCTTGGATATATTGTGGTGAACCCATTAAAATAAAAAACTATTTAAAAGACAAAGAACCTCTGTGTGCAAACACTGAGGCAAGGGTTACCCCAAAGGGCATTTGGCTGGGAAGCCAAGTTTCAAGAAAATACAAAATCACACATGCCCCCACAATGCAAAGCATCATGGGCTGCATATGCAAATCACCACAGACTGTTATGCTGGTCCAACTTTAAGCAGGATTGCATGGCGCCGAAAGGCCTTTCACACAGTTTGCAAAGGGTGCTAACAGAAGACATAGACACGTGTTTCGTCCTACCAAGACTCATCAGTATGCCTCATCTGTTTGACACCCTAGTGCAATGGACCAGCTATCCTTAAGGCAGTGTGCCTTGGATATATTGTGGTGAACCCATTAAAATAAAAAACTATTTAAAAGACAAAGAACCTCTGTGCGCAAACACTGAGGCAAGGGTTACCCCAAAGGGCATTTGGCTGGGAAGCCAAGTTTCAAGAAAATACAAAATCACACATGCCCCCACAATGCAAAGCATCATGGGCTGCATATGCAAATCACCACAGAATGTTATGCTGGTCCAACTTTAAGCAAGATTGCATGGTGCCGAAAGGCCTTTCACACAGTTTGCAAAGGGTGCTAACAGAAGACATAGACACGTGTTTCATCCTACCAGGACTCATCAGTATGCCTCGTCTGTTTGACACCCCAGTGCAATGGAGCAGCTATCCTTAAGGTAGTGTGCCTTGGATATATTGTGGTGAACCCATTAAAATAAAAAACTATTTAAAAGACAAAGAACCTCTGTGCGCAAACACTGAGGCAAGGGTTACCCCAAAGGGCATTTGGCTGGGAAGCCAAGTTTAAAAAAATTACAAAAATCACACATGCCCCCACAATGCAAAGCATCATGGGCTGCATATGTAAATCACCACAGAATGTTATGCTGGTCCAACTTTAAGCAGGATTGCATGGTGCCGAAAGGCCTTTCATACAGTTTGCAAAGGGTGCTAACAGAAGACATAGACACGTGTTTCGTCCTACCAGAACTCATCAGTCATGCTCCTCGCCTGTTTGACACCCCAGTGCAATGGACCAGCTATTCTTAAGGCAGTGTGCCTTGGATATATTGTGGTGAACCCATTAAAATAAAAAACTATAAAAGACAAAGAACCTCTGTGCGCAAACACTGAGGCAAGGGTTACCCCAAAGGGCATTTGGCTGGGAAGCCAAGTTTCAAGAAAATACAAAATCACACATGCCCCCACAATGCAAAGCATCATGGGCTGCATATGCAAATCACCACAGAATGTTATGCTGGTCCAACTTTAAGCAGGATTGCATGGTGCCGAAAGGCCTTTCACACAGTTTGCAAAGGGTGCTAACAGAAGACATAGACACGTGTTTCATCCTACCAGGACTCATCAGTATGCCTCGTCTGTTTGACACCCCAGTGCAATGGACCAGCTATCCTTAAGGCAGTGTGCCTTGGATATATTGTGGTGAACCCATTAAAATAAAAAACTATTTAAAAGACAAAGAACCTCTGTGTGCAAACACTGAGGCAAGGGTTACCCCAAAGGGCATTTGGCTGGAAGCCAAGTTTCAAGAAAATACAAATCACACATGCCCCCACAATGCAAAGCATCATGGGCTGCATATGCAAATCACCACAGACTGTTATGCTGGTCCAACTTTAAGCAGGATTGCATGGCCGAAAGGCCTTTCACACAGTTTGCAAAGGGTGCTAACAGAAGACATAGACACGTGTTTCGTCCTACTAGGACTCATCAGTATGCCTCGTCTGTTTGACACCCCAGTGCAATGGACCAGCTATCCTTAAGGCAGTGTGCCTTGGATATATTGTGGTGAACCCATTAAAATAAAAAACTATTTAAAAGACAAAGAACCTCTGTGCGCAAACACTGAGGCAAGGGTTACCCCAAAGGGCATTTGGCTGGGAAGCCAAGTTTCAAGAAAATACAAAATCACACGTGCCCCCACAATGCAAAGCATCATGGGCTGCATATGTAAATCACCACAGAATGTTTTGCTGGTCCAACTTTAAGCAGGATTGCATGGTGCCGAAAGGCCTTTCACACAGTTTGCAAAGGGTGCTAACAGAAGACATAGACATGTGTTTCGTCCTACCAGGACTCATCAGTATGCCTCATCTGTTTGACACCCCAGTGCAATGGACCAGCTATCCTTAAGGCAGTGTGCCTTGGATATATTGTGGTGAACCCATTAAAATAAAAACTATTTAAAAGACAAAGAACCTCTGTGCGCAAACACTGAGGCAAGGGTTACCCCAAAGGGCATTTGGCTGGGAAGCCAAGTTTCAAGAAAATACAAAATCACACATGCCCCCACAATGCAAAGCATCATGGGCTGCATATGCAAATCACCACAGAATGTTATGCTGGTCCAACTTTAAGCAGGATTGCATGGCGCCGAAAGGCCTTTCACACAGTTTGCAAAGGGTGCTAACAGAAGACATAGACACGTGTTTCACCCTACCAGAACTCATCAGTATGCCTCATCTGTTTGACACCCCAGTGCAATGGACCAGCTATCCTTAAGGCAGTGTGCCTTGGATATATTGTGGTGAACCCATTAAAATAAAAAACTGTTTAAAAGACAAAGAATCTCTGTGCGCAAATACTGAGGCAAGGGTTACCCCAAAGGACATTTGGCTGGGAAGCCAAGTTTCAAGAAAATACAAAATCACACATGCCCCCACAATGCAAAGCATCATGGGCTGCATATGCAAATCACCACAGAATGTTATGCTGGTCCAACTTTAAGCAGGATTGCATGGTGCCGAAAGGCCTTTCACACAGTTTGCAAAGGGTGCTAACAGAAGACATAGACACGTGTTTCGTCCTACCAGGACTCATCAGTATGCCTCGTCTGTTTGACACCCCAACTAGGATCTGCAGCTTATCCATTAGGTAGGAAAATGGGCAGACTAGGTGGACCAAGCAGGCCTTATCTGCCATCAAATTCTATGTTTCTGTGTTTCTACTATGCGTGGGTTAGTGCTGTCTATCATGTAGATCCAATAGATCTCCTTCCTCAAGACCAGGTCTTTCCATTTTATGTTGTTACTGATGTGTTCATCTACTTTCTCTATGCCCCAGAATCTGAGTGATGAAGCAGTATGTCCAATTATTTTGTAGTGCCTAGCTACAGTGGAGTTTTCATCCCTGTTCCTTGTGTTACTTTTATGCTCATTAATGAGTGTTCTAAGTTCTCTATTTGTTTTCCCTTCACATAATCTGTTGCATGGGAACTGCAATATATATTTTACATGGTCTGTTCTACATGTAATATGCTGCCTGATTCCAAAATGTTTGCCAGTGAAAGGGTGTTGGAAATGTGTCTTCTTGCTTGTGTTGTGACACTGGAAACAGTGACCACATGAGTAATTCCCATTTTTGAATGGTCCAAGCAAAAGGTGTCTGGCACATGGTTCCTGTCTGTTGTGTATAGTGTGTACCAGCTTGTCTCTCAGGATCGGGTTTCTTTAGGAAGTTATTAAAGGCAGTTCCCTGAATCTTTGATTTTGTAGATCACCTGTTTTCAGAATGTGCCAATTATTATTGATAATCACTCTTTTGGACCTATTCGGGGTCAGGGTGGCGTCACACAATCTCAGCGACTGGGGCAGTTTAAACCACTTAGCAATAGTGGATGAGAATTAACCATATTTATTACTACATTATTGTTTATTTTTTTACTTTCCAGATTACACTTACTTAGGAAATACAATTGTTTGTTTGAAAGTGAGTATTAAGTTATCTATTTTGCATAGGTTAAGAGCCAGCTATGGAACAGGGTAACTGAGTTTTGTGATTAATATTATAAAAAAGTAATTTGTATAAGACTATATAATAATTGAATGAAAGGCATGATAAGGGATCCACTTTGTATTACAAAGAGAGATTATTTACAGAAATCATATACACTGTTTGAAAATGTTTTTGCAGGGATTTATAAGTTGAACACAGTTTCAGTGTGGTGTGGGGACACAGCATGCTTTATGTAGCAAATTAAATGTTACAATTACAAACATAGTTAATAATACTTTTTTAATTCTCTTTTTATTCAGAATGAAACACTGTTTTTGGGCCTGGATAAACTTGAACATCTGCTGTCTTGCACCAGACTCTTGGATCTTTTTGTGCCCAAGCTGCCTACTACCTATCTGGGTCTCCTAGAGTTTCTGATACCAGTAGCCTATATAAATTGCTTCCCGCCTCTTTGCTGCTGCTGCCTCAGCTGTGTTTGAACTGCTTACTAGGTTTGTGCAAGTTATCTGTAGGATTACCACCATTTTGCTACTTATACTGCTTGCCTATAGCCCTGCCTGACTTGTTCCAAGTTCCTTAGCTGCTGCAATTGTCTTTCTTGTTAAATTAGTTGCTGCAGTTGACTCCACTGTTGTTATTTTGCTTTTGATGTACTTAAGTATAGTCACCTGCATCTAATTGCACCTACTGATGTTACATGCCCTTCCTGTTAGTCTCACTTTTCTCTCTCTCTCCCCTATCACTGTCCCATCCCTCTCCCCAGCCCTATTCACAAGCCTTCCACTCTTCTCCCCTGCCATTTTTTCCCTCAATCCTCTTCCACCTCCTTCACCCCTGCCTTACCCCTTCCACCACTCCCCCTCACCTCTCTTTCCATTCTCTTCCTCCTTCTTTAGCCCTGCCATCCACAATGGGCTCCTCCATACCCCTTCCATAAACATTGAATTTCTCCACCATGTCTTCCTCTCCCTTCCAGTCTCCCTCTTTCCTGCTTCTCCCTCTTGTTCAAAGGGGCAGAAGTCCCACTCCATTCTCTTTCTCCTCTTCATTCTCATCCTTCTTGCTGGCAACTTTGAACCCAACCCTGTCCCCACTTCTTCCTCCTCACCACCTACTCTTCCTAAAGGCCTCAGCATTTTCTATTTCAATGCTAGTAGTCTCCTCCCTAAACTTGATGGACGTCAATATACATTGGCTCTTCCTTGCTTTCAGACCCACCTTCCACGGGATTGAGCCCCTAAATCATTTGC
The DNA here is from genome assembly GCA_016271365.2 of Neoceratodus forsteri. Lineage (NCBI taxonomy): Eukaryota > Metazoa > Chordata > Ceratodontiformes > Ceratodontidae > Neoceratodus > Neoceratodus forsteri. Next base: position 52,944,216 of record CM028137.1, read on the forward strand.
AACTAATCACTGCACCCACCTGACTCAGTCCTCACTCCCCTATCCACTCCCTTCTGGATTTTGTACCCTCCTCTCACCGCCACCATATTGTTGCAGCAGACATTCTACCAGGTGCCTTCAGTGACCACTGAATAACTGACTGCATCAAGAACATGAGTTCCACTCATTGTGCCCCTAAATACATTTGGTACAGGTCACTCAGACCACTTGACACTAGCACCCTCCTTACTGACCTTGCTACCTATGATTAGTCCCCTGTCTGTTCTGCCCCATCCAGAGCCTTATAGGTCAAAAGACTTATTTTAAAGGAGATATGCCAGTGCACTGGCATCCAATGCAGTTCACGCAGAAGCCGGAGTAATATGACAGCACCTCAGAAGTCTTGTCAGTAGCTGGACTACAGCATTCTGCAAAAGCTGCAAGAGCTGCATCACACCCCCTCTCACCCTGAGGTAGAGGGCATTGCAATAGTCAAGCTTTGAGGTGCCAAATGCATGCATCAGAGTGGTGAGGTACTCAGAGGGGAGAAGTGATTTAATTTGGGTGATGTTCTGAAGATCATAAAAAACATTCCAGACAGCTACCAACACCTGAGCATCAAGTGTCAGATCACTGTCCAGAAGGACATTCAAATTCCTCAACTAGTGTAGGCCTCCAGTTTGGCCAAGCCAACAAATAGCTCTAAGTCTTTACCAGAGGCCCCATCCTCTTCCCCTGACCCGGCTCAACCTCTAACACTTTGGTCTGTCCTGAGTTGAGTCCCAGCCAGTTCAACGACATCCAAGCCCAAATCTTAGACAAGCACCTATCTGTCACATTGACCACATTCACTCTTCCAGGTGTGAAAGACAGGTAGAGCTGGGTATCATCAGCATAACAATGAAGCCCCAGCCCATACCATCTTATGACCTCACCCTGTGGCAGCATATACACTGTGAACTACATGGGGGACAGGACAGAGCACTGGGGAACTCCACAGGGCAGAGTAACATGGACAGAGGAGAACCTTCCCATGACCACTCTCTGTGTCCTGCCCTGGAGAAAGGACTAAAACCAGCTGATGACCTTGCAAGTGAGTACTACATACTCCCTCAGCCTGTCCAGTAACACCCCATGGTCGACAGTGTCAAATGCTGACATGAGATCAAGGAGGACAAGAATAGTTCATTCACCCCATCCCTCACACTAAGCAGGTCATTCAACACCAGGACCAATGCAGTTTCTGTACTGTGCATTGCCCCAAAACTGGACAGGAGTGATCCATAAATCTGGAAGTTCATGAGGCAACTATCAAGCTGCTCCGCAACCATCTTTGCCAGAACCTTCCTTAAAAAGGGTAGGTTCAAGGCTGGGCAGTAGTTTGCAAAGACGTTGGTGTCCAAAGATGTTTTTTTCAACAGAGTTTTCACCAGAACCTGTTTAAGAGGTCCAGGGAATACCCCTGCCAACAAAGAACACCTGACAATCCTGGCAAACACCAGGCCCACAGCCTCTATGCAACCCACAAGTAGTCACATTGGACCAGGATCCAGATTGCAGAGAGCTGGTCTCAGCTTCATAATCACCTCGCAGACCTCCACCATCATCACCAGTTGAAACTCTCCCCATGACGGCCAAACGTGCTCATCCCCCCCAAGGCCTGGCCATGTCAGAAGATGGAAATTTGATTCAGGAGATCTCAGCCCTAACAAAAGACACCCTGTCTGAGAAGAACTGAGCAAACTCCTTACATTTTTGAGCTGAAAAAACTCTAATGAGTTCTAGACAGGCTGGATGTAACAGCCTGACCACAACCTGAAAGAACTGAGCAGGTTGATTCCTTCCAGCTGCAATTGCCCTATACATAAAAGCTGTCTTTTTATGAGAGATCACATTCTGGTACTCACCATAATGAGCTATTAGAACCAGTCTATCCTCCAGGGTTCTGGTCCTCCTCCAGCACCTCTCCAGCCTCCACTCCCTGATTTTCAAGGTGATTAACTCACCATCAAACCATGACGAGCCAAGATGTGAAGCAAGTGGGCGTTCACGGATTGGTGCTAAGAGGTCCAAGGCTGCAATCACCTCTCTGTTATAAGCTGCCACAGCCTCCCAAGACCCTCTGCAAATGCCTCCAGCACAGACATAGTGTCTGGCTCCATCAAACAGTCTCTCGAGCCAATGCCTTTTTAAAGGACAGACCCAAACTACTTCCATAGGGGCTGGGACAGTGGGGGGACTCTGAAGCTGAACCTGACAACACAATGATCCAACCAGATGACTGGATCAATCTTGAGGGTGTCAATCACAAGCACCATGGAGAATACCAGGTTGAGCACATAACCAGATAGGCAGGCCCTGCCAGAACAAAGGCTATAATATCACTTTTTTCAATGATGTACTTGGATTTACCTCAGGCCTTAATCAAAAATTATTTTCATAAATTATCAAAGATAAAAATTCACATATGATATTATCCTTTGCTCCAGGTTCCAGATAACTGCAATAACACTTTCTTCTACACTTATGAAAATGAAATCTCTCTCTCTCTCTATATATATATACACCTATATGGCAATTCTAAATATTCCTCATTAGCATAAATATCAAGCATAATTGTAAACATCAACAAAAGTGTTTCAGAAAATTAAACAAACTACTTTAATAATAAATAAAACAAATTCTAGCAAATAAACAATGCAAATGAATAAGCAATATTCAGCATAATAAATAGTAATAATTATACTAGACTTTCAGAATACTTATGCTTAGCATAACCTTTGTGCATAAGAACATGCAAATTGATAAGATCAGTATCTCAGATTATTTCTGTATAAACATGTTTCAAAACTTCCCAGCATGTAACATGTATTTTCTTTTTATGAGCACTTGCAACAACTCATTACACTAATGTTTTGTATTATACTTTCCCAAAACTCAGTTTTAACTTTTCAGATCATGCAAAATATTTCTTAGTTTAAACCCTTATAAACTATACACCCCAAGTTATCTTGTTTGAATTTTCCAAAGCTTTTGATAAGTTTTCCCATCAAGTTCTACTAAATCTCATTTACAAATTTAAATTTCATTCTAATATAATAAACTGGGTCATGTCTTGGATTCAATACAGATGCCAACATGTTGTCATTAGAGGCCACTGTTCCAAATGGGGCAAGGTTAACAGCAGGGTCACACAGGGTTCCGTCTTGGGCCGTGTTCTTTTTAATATGTTGATTTCAACAATGCAAACAACTAGCAACATCTGGATGTCCAAATATGCAGATGACTGCAAATTGGGATGTATAATTAACAACGAACAGGCCGCAAACAACTTCCAGAATGAATTAAACAAGTTAGGAACCTGGGCTACCAATAATAAGATGCTTTTTAATGAATAAAAGTGTAAGGTCATGCACTTAGGCCACAATAATTTGAACTTTACCTACAAATTAAATAATGTGCAACTTACAGAAACCACTAATGAAAAAGATTTAGGTGTTGTAGTGAATAACAAATTATCTTTCGACACTCATACTCTAGCTAAGATTAAAAAGTGCCAAAGAGTGGCTGGCTGCATCATTAAACATATAAAGAGCAGGGATTCCAGTGTAATCCTTCCACTTTATACAAGCCTAGTCAGACCACATTTAGATTATTGTTCTCTCTTTTTGTACACCAACTACAATTAAAGGGAAAAAATTAATAGATGGAGTTCAAAGGAAAATAACAAAATGAATTAAGGATATGAACAACCTAGAATATGAGGACCCGCTAAAAGAATTGGATCTCTACTCTATGGAGTATAGACAATTACGTGGTGATCTCTTCTTAACATGTAAAGAAATTTATGATCCTCTTCTTCTGTAATCATTGGGCTTAATAAGGAACTGTTCTAATGCTAATACTAGAACACATAACCTTAAATTAAGAGGGGGTAACTGTAAAACCCATAAAAGAAGCCACTGATTTACCCAATGTGCTGTGTCTCAGTGGAATGTTTTACCAAGAGAAATTGTTGAGAGTAATACTATGGATCAATTTAAAAAATAACTAGATGATTATATGGGCAGCAGGAAAACATCCTACTTTTAATATAATTCCAACCCACCATACTGGTGGCGAGCTCTTTAAGGGCATTTTACCTCCTGAGCCTGTAACATCCTATGAATCCTATGAAAAGTTCAGTAATTAAAAATAAGTTCCCTTGTTACTTTCCCAGATAAGCCAATTTAAATGACTAAAACTATCAATTAAAATTCATTAGCAATAGTAATTAAAATTATACTTCAATTTCTGGTTGTAGAAGTGGTCCTTCTCTCAATTTAGAAAACTTGGTTGAGTCTGAATCTGGATGAAAAGGTCTCTTTTAGTCAGTTAATCTTCTTCTGTTTTTCTCTGGCACCTAAACTGGATTTTTCTTGTATCAGTTTGGATTATTACTGATCATCAAAAGTCAGTTTGTAGTATTCAACATGATTTGAACAGACAACCGAATTTGAACAGTCCCATAGCAACAACTTGATAGGATCTTTCTTGTGAATAGCAAAATTGTCTCAATAACTGGAATTTGACTTCTTCATGTTGATTTATCTGCACTCAAAACCTTAGGACAGCTAGACTTCCTTCTATTCTCAATGCTGCATAGCTTGTGCAAATTTTAAAGTTAAGTCTCTGGTCTAGGCATTAACAGACAACATTACTTTAGTCAACATTGCTTAGTAAATAAAACACAAACCTCATTTTATACCACAGTGAGAGTTGTTGTAAGTCTGCATCTGGGCCTCATGGTAACACTGCATAGGCTTTTAAGCTTTTACTTAGCATCCACCTTCTGAATACATCAAATGGTCAACCAAAGCTGGTCCCAGGATTTCAAATTCAGGTGTGGTCTAAGGCTTTTCAGGCCTAGCAAGTTATAAAGCCATTCAAATTTTAATTGGACTTACAGAGCTCCTCTCTGCACTGTGTTTTGGCCAAGACTGGAGAGTGGTCAGCAAAATTCACTAATATGAACTTGCTCATTGCCAGATTTTAATTGGTCTGAGTCACTAAGAGGGCCGGGTTTGTGGCTCCCTGTAGATGACAAATGGTGACAGTGTCCATACCTCTTCAAGGACTGCTCACTAACTCCCAAGTCAGTTTTAAAAAGGAAATTAATTTTCTCTTATAACTTTTTAATGCAAAAAGGTATAACTTTTAAACTTACGTAATTGAACTTTTCTCATCAAATGGAGCATTCTGATGTTTTCCATAGTTCTAGTACTAATATTTCCCAAGTTACACTATTATTTATTTATTTATTTATTTGTAAATTGGTTTACAACCTTTGAGCCAGAGGCTTATTTCCAAAGGTACCTCGTCACACTGAGGACAGACATAATAAATTTAAGTTACAGAATACAAGTCACTGACTTAGAGTTACACAGAATGATTTCATACATTATACAATTTAGTAACAATTACAGTGATACAGCTGAGCACATGCTGGTTTTGACAGAGGCAGGATGCACAGGGGGAGAAAGTGGGGGGGTGAGGTGGATTGCCATCCAGCGGGCGTTGTCAAGTGTGGAGAGATTGAGGCTACATTTAGAGACAGGAGCAGCTGCGAGTGTTAAACAGTTGGCTCTGAAGGGCAGTTTTGAAGTTGGAGATTGTGGGGGCATTGGAGATGGGAGAAGGGAGAGAGTTAAACCAGGATGGGGCTCTGTAGCAGAAGGACCTCTGACCATGGGTGGTCCTGGATCTGGGGACCAGTATAGTGGTCTTGTTGGAGGTTAGGGTTGCGATAGTGGGTGGGGTATGGTGGATGGAGGCTGTCACCCCGGGAGAGGAGACCCCGAGTAGAGGTTTTTTTGTGAGGAGGCAGGTTTGATAGCGTAGCCATTCATCTAGGTTAAGGAGTTTAGCCTTGTCATACAGTTGACATGTATGTGTGAGCCTGGGGGCACCAGTAATCAGCCTGCAGGCCTTGTTTAGGGTGAGGCAAATTTTGTTGAGGGCAGTAGTGTCAGCAGCACCATAGACTGGCAGGCCATAGTCTACAAGGGACAGTACTGAAGACATAACAGCAAGTCAGACAGCATCGGGGGGAGGCAGTTTTTACAGCAGTAGAGGATGCCAAGCCGTGTATTAGTGGCGGATGCAAGGGCATCAATGTGGGTGTGGAAGGTGAGGGCTGAATTGAAGGCAACCCCAAGGTATTTGTAGGAGCAGACTTGTTCAAGCAGTTGTTTGTTACTAAGGAGGATAGTGAGTGGGTAGTTGCAGGCTTTGTTTTGGGGGTGGGCAAAGAGCATTGTTTTGTTTTTTTTAAGATTAATGATGAGTCTGTGATCCTTAAACCAGGCTGCGGCATCATTGTAGGATTGTTGTAGGGAGTCCTGGAGGGAGATGGGATTGCGATAGGTGGCAAAAATGACAGCATCATCTGCATACATAAGAATTTTGCCAGAACATGCACTGGGCAGGGTGTTTAGAGAGAGTGAGAAGAGTAGGGGACCCAGGATGGAGTCCTGGGGCACCCCTGAGTGGATGGGATGAGTTTCACAGAGTGTTCCATTGATTATTACACACTGGGAGCAAGCAGATAGATAGCTCATGCACCAGTGTGGCAGAGGGCATCCAGCAGAAGAGGGTGGGAGACAGTGTAGAAGGCCTTTGAGAGGTCAATGAACACTGCACCAGCTAGGGAGCTGGCATCCAGGGAGGAGTGTAAGAAACTGGAGAACTCAACTAGTGCAGTGCCGGTACTGTGACCAGCATGGAAGCTGTGCTGCTCTGGGCATAAGATGTTATGCTTAGTCAGATATTCAGTGATTTGAATGGCCACCACTTTTTCTAGGGCTTTGGGGGGGATGGAGATTGGTCGGTAGTTGCTGGCGGAGGACCTGTCGCCCCTTTATGAATGGGTGTGATTATGGCTGTTTTCCATGCAGTGGAAAATTGCCCCAGGTAGAGGGATCGGTTAAGTAGGCTGGTGAGTGGGGTAAGGACTTCATCCAGCACCAGCCAGAGAATACTGGGGTCCAGGGAGTCGCTGCCGGGACTATTGCTATTTAACGCTTTAATTAGGAGAGGTCTGGCTTCCTGGGCAGATACCTTGTGTAGGTGGAAGCTAGGGCATTGGAGGACGGGGGAGGTAGGCTGGGGGGAGGGTTAAAGAAATTACTAGGGAGGACAGAGCTAAGGTCTTTAAAGGAGGTGTTAAGGCAGTTAGCAATGCAAGCAGAGTCGGTGGAGGTAGAGCCATCAATAGTGAGCTGGAAGGGGGGAGAAAAGTGTGATTTCCCATTTAGCTGTTTAATATTGTACCAGAAAGACCGGGCAGACCCCCACGAGGAGGTGAGGGTGGCCTGGTAATGGTTGGCCTTGGCTTTACAGATGGCCCATGAGCACCTGTTCCAAACAGCATTGTAGGCCTACCTATCAGCCATCCAGCCCGTTTCAGTGGCAAGGTGCCAGAGGTTATCCCTATTTCTGAGCATTTGTAGTAGGGCAGGGGTAACCCAGGGTGCATTACGTTTTTTGGATCGAATTTTGGTGAGGGATGCAAAGAGGTCACAGGCCTTGTTAAAGGTTTGGGAGAAAAAGGTGAGGGTAGTGTCAATGTTGTGTGCATGATGAATGGGGGACCAATTAATCTGGGTGAGAAACTGTTTGAGTTTCATCAGCCCACCAGGGTGGAGGCGCCCGCGGAGTGTGGTCTGGGCTGTGGGTTTGGGAGTGGGGGTCACCCAAAAAAATAGAATAGGGAAGTGGTCACTTAGGGAGTCTGGGAGGACCTGGATGTTATGGATTTTTTGGGGGCTGCTGGTGATAATTACGTCCAGAAGGGTACTGGTTCCTCTCTTTGGGTTTACTCTAGTGGTCTGGGAGATGAGTTGTGTCAGGTCTTGGGCAGCGAAAGAATCTCGGATAGGGGAAGAGGAGTCACTGAACCAGTTCACGTTAAGGTCCCCCACTAGGATTTGTTCCACCTTGTGGTGGAGGCTGGCAAGATATTCTGTTATAGATATCAGTGCTGGGTTCTGGTTCTTTGGGGGTATGTAGGCAGCAGTGAGATAGAGAGGGCCCCTGGAGGGGTCAGGTGTGAGTTTGAGAGTAAGGGCCTGGGCCCCATTCACTAGAATGGGGTCAGGGAGTGCTTGTCTGATGATTGTGTCCCAGGTGTAGATTGCACAGCCACCCCTGCATTTGCCTACTCAGTCCTCCCAGTATAGGGTATAGCCTGGGAGGGAGACAAAGGAGTCAGGGTTGGATTTGGACAGCCATATTTCAACCAGGGCTATGATGTCTGGTTGATGTAACATGGCCCAGCACTGCAGGGCATCAAATTTTTTCAGTAGGCTGCATATGTTCATGGAGGCTATGTGGAGACCAGTGGACCTAGCAGGTGGGCTGGAGGGGGCAGGGCCTGGGTTAGGATGTATGTTACCAGATAGGAGTAGTAGGAAGACCAAGGCTCTGACCAGGGAGTGGCAGTATGTCAACTTCCGGGAGGTATGCTGGCATGGGGAGGAGGCCATAGGGGAACAAGGAATGGGCAGGGTTCAAAGGGTCGGGAGGGCAAGGACGAGTTGCAACCATGGGGAGCCAGGGTAGGCAGTGGGGGGGCAGCTAGGGGGTGGGTGCCATGGGCCAGGGTACATGGGCAGTGTAGGGTGGGATTGGACTAAGTCAGGGAGAGTTGGGGTGCTGGTACAAGTGGACCAGGGAAGATGTCTGGCTGATGGGATGTCGTACTAGCATGTAAATGAGGGGGGAAACATTTGAGGAGGAGATGTACAAACATAATGCCTAAGGTAGCAGCAGGGCAGAAAGGTTCAAGTATCTTGGCTGCCCCTCAGAAAGCCTAAATACCACTTTGGAATAGTGCTAGTGTCACTGACTCTGGTGGACAGGGTACAAGGTTTGAGACCCTGGTAAGGCGGGTGAACTAGGTCCTGGGTGACAATGGGGATCCAGGTTCTGGGGAATTCAGAGCAGGCTGGGTTTGGGCCAAATCCAGTGTGGAAATAGCGACTCCTAGTGGTCACTGAGGGTTAGTGGCTGGGTGAGGGTCCGGTGGTAGGGCAGGGGGTCAGTAAGTAGGCAAGCTAGGAGGCTGGGTGTGAGAGTGAGGTGCAGGCAGAAGCAGAAATGAGAGTAAGGGAGAGAAGTAGCGTATGTAGGTAGAGGGGTTCCAGGAAGTAGGAAGAGGAGGAAATTCAGGTAGAGAAACAGAGGTGAATAGTCAGAGGGTCTCTCTAGTGGCTGGCAGGTATAACCTGCAAATGGAAAAGTGGAGACTTAGTAAAACTACAGAGACTGTGGCTATATAGGTAATGCCAAGCCAGGGTGGGGCAGTCGATGTGTGCAGCGCATCGACGGGCTAACCTCCCTTCCAAGGGTGCTGCTGCTGGAGGTATTTAATTACCTTTTAGGCACCCGTGTAGGTCCCGCTCCAGGAGGGAGTGCTGTGTGTGGGCTGGCTTGCTGGCTGGCATCTGGTGGGGCCAAGGACTGCTGGAGGCTTATATGGGGAGAGGAGACAAAGGGTTTGATTAGTAGGCAGTGGGAGACCGGGATCGCTTCTCTGCACTGCACATGCATGGGCTATGTCCTGATACTAGCTCCACCAGATGCAGATAAGGGAAGATGGCGATTTCCACCTCCGACCACATTGAACTGGCAGGTAAGCAGAAATTCAAGTCCAAAAGCTGTACAACAGAAGTTACAGATCACAGTAGTGCCCCAAGTAAGCAAGTATTGCAGTCGCTAGAGAGCCCCCCATCTCACAGTACCCTTACAGATTAACACGGCAAAATTCCACATAAGAATTCAGAAAGACAACTGTTGTGCTGAGTATCTCAGCCAATGTCTGCCAATAGTAAGTTCAGAAACAGAAAACCCCCTCTCAAGGGTGCTGCTGCTGGAGGTAGTTAATTACCTCTTAGGCACCCGCGTAGGTCCCGCTCCAGCAGGGAGCGCTGTGTGTGGGCTGGCTTGCTGGCTGGCATCAGGGTTAAGGGTTATAACTTCAGAATTTTAATAAAACTTCTTAAAATAAAGTGATAGGCTTGCTCTAAATATTGTAAGCTACAGAATAATATAAGATTGGTAAGAAAAATCCATTATTAAAGCTTTTAAATACTATTTTTTATGCATGCATGTGCTTCTGGACTTCCAAACTCATCTTTTAAGGCTTCCCCAGGCTGTACCAGTCACATGACCTTCTTCTGATTGTAGCCATGGTTACCTAGCTCAGGCTTCAGCATAGATATTCCAAGAACATGACTAGGCCTCTAAGAAAACATCACATTACATGATCTTATCTGATTGGAGTTCAGACTCAACTTAGGAAGTGCTCACTAATATCAAGTCTTAAAAGATCCCTAGGGTCTTTTGCCCAGGCAAAACTCATCTGCCATATATGGGCAAAGAGACACTTAGGAAACAGAGGGAGAGAAAGAGAGAGAAAATTTTTTTTCCTTTTAAGCATTAAAGCCATATACCTTGTTTTAAGATTTAATTAGCACTTTTGTTTTGCTTTTAGGAATTCATGGAAACAGCAATCTTAACCAGAAATTATAGTAAGACTTCCCATAATTAATCTGATATAAAATCACATAAGGTAATCATTAAAAATCAGTTCTTGATAATAAAAATAAAATAATTTTTCTATCAAGGGTTTTGTTCCTACAGTCCCAACAGTGGTTTCAAGACAGAGACCAAGAGCCTCAATATTAGACAGGAAGTCCCTGGCCCCAGATGTAGCCTCACCATCTACCCATTTATTGAAGTCACTGAAAACAATCCATCTCAGCAACTCCAACACCCCTTCTGCAAAAAGGCCGTCACCTCTTGCAGGAAGTCCCTGTCCCAACTAGGTGGACAGTAGACAAGGAGCAACCTAAACTCCACCCCGGGACCCCCAAATACCACCATACACTCAAAAGACCTGGCATCCCCCACTGGGTCAAATTCAGCAGAAAAAGCAGCTCCAGTACCTGTTGAGCATTGACCATACAGTTACAGTAGTCCAAAGAAGCCACCACCAACACCAGTAATATTGAATCAATGTTCTATTTATTTTCACTGTTGTATGTCCAGCTTACTACAGCCCAACAAGAAGTGTGACACCCTCTTTCAACCCTGACCAGTTTTGCGTATGTATGCTTCCTTAGGAAGGCCAGATGTGTGTGTCATCATTACTTTTATAAATCAAATAACAGAGGAAACCCATTTTAAAATAAAAAAGTATAAACACACAAAATCAAACAAATTAAAAGCCATGTAAAATAAATCAAATGTTCATCCACCAATAGATACAGTAAGCATTCTGTGTACTGACAATGCAGCTACTGTATTAAGTTCTAGCAGTCTTACTCATTTTAACTGTGAATAAAATCACCATAAGTGTTAATAATGCTCAATGCTTGGGTATATGTAATATCAGGTGATAGAGAGACTGGCTAAAGTTTAAGAAAAATGTATATATGTGGGAGCACATTATAAAATTATATTCTGCCTCTGCTGAAGATAACCAATAGGAGATCAAAAGGTCAATACCTGATAAGCTCATATTCACGTCACATTTCTAAACTGTTTTGCTTAATGAAGTCATATATACTCACCGTAAATTTAATCAAGATTAACTTAGTCTTGATGCTAATAAGAACATCAATTATCAAAATGTCAATGGACAAAGCTTAAAAAAGTAAGATGCCTCTATATAAACGGGCACCATTATGCTACCATCATGGCAAATGGAAGGTCAGTTGATTATGTGCCCATGGTCAAAGTTTGAAATAAAAATAACGTTTATGGCTTCTCACTATATCAGCTATACATCCACCTAAATTTTAAGTTTTAGTTCAATACAAAGCATAAGGAAGACATATTGCAGAGAGCCAGCTTGTTGAAGAAAAACATGAATATATCATGTATCCAATTTCTCAGCAATAATATAACCATTACTCTCTTTGGTAAGAGTTATAAATATACTTACAACACCCATGGAAGGTCACAGGTCAGAACAATGGTATGCATTGCATGTCAACATTTTGACTTGATTTTTCTCCACTCAAAAGATGTGAATAAAATTCTGTAACTCTCTGAAAATGTGTGTAACCCCCAGGCGGCGCTATCCCTAGAGTTACCACCCCTGTCTGTATCTCTAGCCACAGGTTAAGGGGCCTGGATTCGATATTAAGGTGCCTCTACCCAGAGTAACAATAGTGGGGTATCAAACTAGCCTGTTATAGCCCTCTGGTAAGCTATAACCACCTGCAAGCCCAACTAGTGACCTTGTACTTTGGCAGCAGTTAACACTCAATCAGCAATGAACAATAATAATATGCACACAGCCTTTACACTTACCGCAAGGGTGTGGCCTACAGCAAATCATCTGGATACCCCTGTACAGACAAGGTTAACAAAGCAGGTATACACTTTCAGTGCAGTAACCCAACTAATATTATGCTCATAAACCATATTAAATGTGACCAGTAAATTAGATTTATTTAGGGGACCATGAACAAGGAAGGGGCATGAATTTAGATGAATGATTACTATACTGATCAGATTCAGGTTATTTTGCATGCATTTGTAGTCCCAAATAATCAGTCTTACAACACTGGGTACCCAGGCTGTTATACTGGCTAACCAGAGAAGTTGTCCGGGGGTGGCCAGACTTGAAGCTGTTGTTGGAGCCCTTGGCAGAAGGAAAGGCAATTAGCATGCACAACTGAGCATTGATTATTTGTAATCCTGGCCAGTTGGCCCATTCTTTTGTAACCTAAAAAAATCACTGAAGCAATTAGATGGTAGCACAGACAATTAAATGATTTGTTGCAGGGAGCTACCCTGGATTTACTCACACTACCAGTTGACTGTGATGAGTCTGTTGATATGGAGACATAGAAACATAGAATTTGACAGCAGAGAAGGACCGCTTGGCCCACCCTGTCTGCCCATTTCCCTACCTAATGGATAAGCTGCAGATCCTAATTAACCAACAGCCAACTTCCTCCTACCCCCACTAGAATTGCCTTACGTCTGTCCCATGCATTCTTGAATTCCCCCACTGTTTTTGACTCCACTACCTCCTCAGGAAGGCTGTTCTATGTGTCCACAACCTTCTCTGTGAAAAAAATACTTCCTCACATTATCTCTGAGCCATCCTCCCTCTATCTTCAAATTGTGCCTCCTTGTTCTTGTACATCTCTTTTTCTGAAAGATGCTACCCTCTTGGACTTTGTTGATTCCTTTTAGGTACTTGAATGTTTCTATCATGTCCCCCTTCTCCCTCCTTTCCTCGAGGGTATACATATTAAGCTCCTTTAATCTCTCTTCATATGTCTTCTGGTGCAGACCGTGCACCATTTTAGTTGCCCTCCTCTGGACAGCCCCCATTCTGTCTATGTCCTTGCAGAGATGGGGTCTCCAGAACTGCCTGCAATACTCCAGATGGGGTCTCACCAACTGTCTGTACAGAGGGATAACAACTTCTTGTTTTCTACTGGTGATGCCTCTCCCTGTGCATCCCAGTATCTTGCCAACCCTCCTTACTACCTTCTCACATTGGTTGTCCACCTTAAGGTCATCTGATATGACTACCACCAGGTCCCTTTCCATTTTTGTTGTTGTTAGTATTTCACCTCCCATTGTGTACTCTTCCCCTGGGTTTTTGTTTCTCAGGTGCATTATATTGCACTTCTTTGTGTTGAATCTAAGCTGCCATACATTTGACCATTCCTCCAACCTTGCCAAGTCCCTTTGCATCCTTTACACCCCACCTTCTGTATCAACCCTGTTGCAGATATTTGTGTCATCTGCAAAGAGACATACTTTTCCTTCCAGTCCCTCTGCAATGTCACTTATAAAGACATTAAGGAGGACTGGTCTCAGTACTGAACCCTGCAATAGCCCACTAGTAACCCCCTCATATAGACCACCAATGTGCATGGGGAAGCAGGGTCAACATGACATACCTCTGTTTCACAGCCTTTCCCTCCAGGTTGCCTCAACCTGTGATTGGTCTCTGCACAGGGGCTGAATCCCCAAAGCCAGTCTCTCACTGAAGAACAGTCTCTGGTGCAGCACAGTTGGTCTGGGCAGAGTTGGCCAAGGCCCAAGCTGATGAACACTTGGGCAAAGTTCAGTTTGTGTTGCTTGCGAAGCCTCCAGCTGGCATAACAATCTGGTTGCTGGCAAAACAGACTTTGACCCACAAATACCATTCAGTATATTTAACAAGCACAGGATTAACCTTTCTTTCTCACATAGTTCAGTTCTAAGCCAGTTGCTATTGCAGTTGATTCACTGAGCAAACCTCTCGAACATCAGTTCAGTCACTCACAACCTCCGGGCCAATTGTTTCACAGGAGTTTCTTCTTGGTCCAGATCTCAGGCTGTACATTCAAATATGTTGGAGCTTCCTGCTGCAAGTAAAAGTCACACTTCAGGTTATTCCAATTACTGCAATCAGACAGTCCAATGCAGGAGAACAGTAGCAGGGAGGCAAGTGAGGCCCTTCCCAGTCGATTCTCCTAGCCTCCTTCCTGGAGCAGCTTCTCGACAGCTCGAGCTGCTCACCCTTCAAGCTCTAAATCCAACTGAATCACTGTCTCTTAACAGTTTGGGGATTTTCCTTGGTTTTCTGAGTTCTGGTTGGCTGGGGGAGCTGTCAATCACAGTTTGGATGCCCCCTTCAGTTCAGTTTAGGAGCCAACATAAAAACTTCAAAAACTACAGATCGTCCTTCCCACGAGGCACATGAGCTAAGGACGCTTAAAGGCCCCCTGAGTCCTGTTGGTCCAAATGCTGGAAATCCTGGACCAAACATGGTGGCTTCCATTCAGATAAACAAAGCTGCAAGAAGGCAGGTTAGAACAAATTCTCTATTTCAAATATAACAGCAGGTTAGCAGTAAATAATTACAGCATGAATTCAGGCTACTTCTGCTCTTTTTTTGACAGCAGAGTGAAGCAAATGAAAGCAGTGTCTGGCCGGTTGCAAGCTTTGATGCACTCGGACCCAACCCAGACCATTCACTATACATATACTGGCTAAAGTCTTAAAGTGACAGTAGTGGAGGCACAGCTTGGCACTCTCACATGAAACAACATGATCAAACAAATAACAATTGATTTACTATCTCTGGAGGACATCTGCCTGGCAGTGAGCATTGATGGAGCCCTGGGAGACACCTGAGATAAGTCCCCAAATTATGAGGGGGAGCTGCACTCTCCCCTGCCTAGGAAAACTTGGTGTCTGTGTCACATCTCTATTTCATAAATATTTCTACACAGGGAAATACTATACATGAATATATACAAGCTGCAGTCTCAAGCTAATATATTTATACTACGTGGTTTCATATTTGATACATCAACATAATAAGCATGCATTGTTTATTACCATATTGGTTCATAGGCAATAATTTTGCTTAATGATTCTTAATTTTTATTTTTAAATATTCTATTTGTTCATTGGTATGCCAACTCAGGTAGCTAAACACTTTACTCTTGTCTGTGCCACTTTGTGCACCCTAACCCATAGGGATGAGGGTCTGACCATGTCAGCTAACTTTGGGATCTTTGTAGGGTGACCCCAGAAATACTGGCTGCAGGGTTTTATTACTATCTGGGAAACTGCAGTGTATCCTATTTCAAGTAGGGAGTTAGCTGTGATGTATACCCCTTTATGGACCACATTCATGGGAAAGTCTACAGGTGTTCCTGGAGTATCATAAGTGAGATGTACTACCGGTTTGACATCTTTTTCAGATCTTTTAGGTGGAAGGGGTACAGGCTCAGTCCTGTCAACATCTTCCTCTGGGTCAGCTACTTCCAGCTTATTGTCCAGCAACAAATCAGCTTCCGCATTAAGGGGCACTTCTGCACAGTTGGTTTGTTCAGAGTTTAAAGGAGCACTGCATACTACGATGGGGCTTACATTTACTTGCTCTGTAGACTTGGGTTCATCACTGCGGGGGAACTCCATAGAATTTAAACCATGTAACACATTGATAATATTTTCAGAATTAGCAATTCTTTCTGAGTTGTGATCAAATTTGCAAGGCCCAGATATCTCAGCTTCAAGTAAGGACTTATTGGTTGGGTCCTCATTCTCTTTTTCAGAACTTGCTGCTTCAGTCTCTGACAGCTCCACCAGGCATAAGAAGTCAGCTACTTTGGAAGTTACACTTTGTACCTCACTGTCATGTGGTATTGGAGTGGTCAAGTATGCAAGATTATCTGATACTTCTTGATGGTCAGCACTGTCTCCTATATTACACAAAAGGTTGCCTTGGAACAGCTGAACTAGTTCGAAAGAGGGGTAATATGTAAATCCACATTCACCGTCATTGGACTCAGAATGATTGTCATCATTAACTATAGCAGGATGTGATGGAGGCTCTGGCTGTGCAACAACAGGAGGCTGATTTGATTGTCTCTTTCAAGCAGCTGATAGGGTAACATGCACAGTGGGGGACTAACTGGAGGTGCAGCATCTGTGATAATTTGTCCAGTAGGTAAAAGGTGATTTGAGTGTATTGTTTTTAGAGCTTTGAATCATTTTTGGGATGCACTTTATAAACTGACAGATCATCCAGTTTGCTCATAACAATGTACGGGGTGTGGCTCCACCTGTCAGCTATCTTGTGTTTCCCCTGTAAGTCCAAATTTCTCAATGAAACACAATCCCCAGGTTGTAACTCCTAAGCCTTAAAACGTTTGTCATGTCTCTCGTTATTGGCTAAGTTTCTCTTGGCAGCCACTGTGTGCACAAGTTGATAGTCATGATTAAGCTGTGCTTTTAGCTTCTGTACATACTGTAAATAGGTTTATATTTGGATTCCATCAGATTACACTCCAAAACAAACACTGACAGGTAAACGTGCTTCTTTGCCAAACATTAGTTGATATGGTGAAAAAAACAGTTGCATCATTGCCAGTGCAATTGTAGACATGCACCAAAGTACTTATTTGTTGACTCCACTTTAGCTTGTCCTTTTGGTGACGTGTGCCCAACATGTCCAGCAATGTTTTATTAAATCTTTTAGGCTGCGGATCTCCTTGTGGGTGATATGGAGTGGTCCTTGACTTTCTTACACCCCAAAGCAAGAGCATATCTTTAATTAAATGGCTTTCAAAGTCCCTTCCATGATCAGAATGGATCCACTGTGGGGTACCGTAGTGGACGGAAAACATTCCCACAAGTACTTTGGCTACAGTGGCTGCATTTTGATCCTTGGTCGGATAGGCTTGTGCATAACCAGTGAAATGATTGGTCACAACAAACATATTGCCAATGTTTCTGGAATCAGGCTCCAAACTAAAAAAGTCAATACGTACAACTCCATAAGCATGCTAGTGGTGATGTTAACCAAGGGTGCAGCTCTCTGCGGCTGGGCCTTTCTTTGGAGACATCTGCTAGACGTTTTGATATATTGGCCAATGTCTACACCCATCTTGGGCCAGTAGAAGTGGGCACAGGTTAAGTTCAAGGTTCTCGCACCACCCAAATGTCCCATCTGGTCATGGAGAGCTTTTAAGACCAGATTTTTAAACCTTGAGGGTAACACCAGTTTTTTTCTTTTGACGTTTCCCTGGCTATTGGTTAGTTCTCAATGTAGCAGTTTCTCTTGGAGCTTGAGTATGAGATGCTTTCTAAACAGTAAGGTAGTTGGCTGATCATTGGATCATAGCTTGGAGACATCTTCTCCTTTGTACAAAGCATCTAAGTCTGATCTAATCTTTGGGTCCCGATACTGTTCCTTTTGAATGTCAGCTGGGGTGAGCTGTGGTAAGGCACTTAGTTCTAATGCTGTGAATTTACAGTAGGCTACAGGCACATAGGTCTCTGGAGGTCCCAGACAATTGACTAGGCAATCTACAGTTTAAGAAGACGGGCGTTCATCTTTGTCAGACTTGTGGCACAGGGCCATTACAGATTGTTCTGACATTCCCGCCTACTCAGGATTTGATACAGGCCTTCTGGATAGAGCATCAGCATCGATGTTTGATTCAGACCTGGATGGTATTCCACTGAATAATCATACGTTGAAAGTGCTGATAGCCCACAGTGTCTGGTTGCATCTAATTTGGCTAAAATTTGGACATACATGAGAGGGTTATTGTCAGTCTTTACCAGAACTTCAGCACAGTAGAGGTATTCATGAAACTTAGAAACATAGTAACATAGAAGTTGATGGCAGATAAGGACTGCAAGGCCCATCCAGTCTGCCCATTTCTTTTTCTACCTTATAAATGTGCCATTGGCCTTTGCTTTGTCAGTGGCCTATCTATTCATACTCATTTGTATTGCTCCCTTATGCCTATCCCATGCCTGTTTGAAGCCCTGCACTGTATTCATAGTCACCACTTCTTGAGGTAGGCCATTCCATGCATCCACCACCCTTTCTGTAAAAAAGAATTTCCTAACATTCCCCCTTTATCGGCCCCCCTCTAATCTCATGCTGTGTCCTCTTGTCCTGCTATTTTTCTTATATTTAAACATGTTAGACTCTTTCACCTTGTTAATGCCCTTAAGGTGTTTGAATGCCTCAATCATATCACCTCTCTCACTCCTTTGCTCAAGGGTATACATATTGAGCTCTGTTAATCTGTCCTCATATGTCTTCTGATGCAGTCCCTGCACGATTTTGTTTGCCCTTCTCTGGACTGCCTCAATTTGGTTAATGTCCTTGTGAAGGTGTGGCCTCCAATACTGCACGCAGTACTCCAGATGGGGCCTAACCAGTGTCTTGTAAAGAGGGATTATTACCTCCCTCTTACGACTTGTGATACCCCTACTAATATACCCTAACACCCCCCTAGCCTTACCTACTGCTTTAGAGGTCTGCTTGGATGATTTCAGGTGATTAGTGAAGATGATGCCCAAGTCTCTTTCTTCCTTTGTGACTGCTAGCAACTCCCCTCCCAGCCTATAGATGGCTTCAGGGTTTCTCTTCCCTATGTGCATGATCTTGCACTTCTTTGCATTAAATCCCAGTTGCCACTCTTCTGACCATTTTGCTAGTTTATCCAGATCTCTTCTCATTCTGCCCACCCCATCTGGATCATCTACTCTGTTGTAGATTTTGGTGTCATCTGCAAACAGACAAGCCTTAACCTCTAGTCCATCTGCAAGGTCACTAATGAAGATGTTGAAGAGGACTGGCCCCAGGACTGATCCCTGAGGTACCCCACTTGTGACTTGCATCTCTTCTGACTGTATACCATTTACCACCACTCTGTTTTCTGCCAGTCAACCAGTTTGCCACCCAGTTGACCAACTTCTGACCCACCCCGAGCCTACCCAGCTTATTTATCAATCTTCTATGTGGAACAGTGTCAAAAGCTTTGCTGAAGTCAAGGTAGGTGACATCAACTGCTCCCCCTTGGTCCACCACTCTGGTTACCCAGTCAAAGAAATCTATGAGATTAGTTTGACAGGACCTTCCTTTTGTAAACCCATGCTGTCTTGGATCCTGTGCCCTATGGATTCCAGGTGTTGCACTATCCTTTCCTTAAGGAGTGCCTCCATAATCTTGCCCACTACTGAGGTAAGACTGACTGGTCTGTAATTCCCTGCCTCCTCCCTGCTACCACTCTTGTAGAGCGGGATCACATGAGCCCTTCTCCAGTCTTCTGGGACCTCTCCTGTGCTCAGAGACCCACTAAACAGTTCTGATAATGGATCTGCTAGTTCCACCCTTAGCTCCTTAAGTACCCTGGGATGTATGCCATCAGGTCCCATTGCCTTATCCACCCTGAGCTTAGCAAGCTCTTGTAGGACCCTTTTTTGTGAAGGGAGTAGTGCTCACCTCCCTCCCCCCTGTGTCCATAGTGCTGAGCTGTGGGCCTTCCTACCTTCTCTTCAGTAAATACTGAGCAAAGTATCTATTTAGTATAGATGCTTTTACAGGGTCCTCCTCCTCACATACACCCTTTTCTCCATTAAGCTTAGCAATACCCCCTCTGGACTTTCTCCTTTCACTAATGTATCTATAGAAAGTCTTGTCACCTTCTTTTACTGTTTGTGCTAGTGTTTCCTCAGTTTGGGACTTTGCCTGCCTTACTGCCTTCCCTGCTTCCCTTAGGGCAGTTTGGTGTGCCTCCTATCTTCATCCCGCTGTGTTCCTTATATTTCCTGAAGGCCAGCCTTTTGGCTCTGACCTTTTCTGCTACTGTATTTGAGAACCAAAGTGGTTTCCTTCTTCTTTGCACTTCTTTCCATCTAACACAATGGGATGTTGCTTCAAGTATTACATTCTTAATGCTTGCCCACTTTGCCTGTACCCCCTCACCTGTGTTTCTTTTTGCCAGGGCTAGCTTAACTCTGTTGGCCATCTTATCAAAGTCAGCTCCTCTGAAGTCCCATATTTTTGCCTTGGAATGGGATGATTTAGATGTAGTAGCCAAATTGAACCATACCATGTGATGGTCACTGGCCCCCATCTACTATTGCCCACTTTAATGTGAGAAATTCAAGTTTATGCACAGAGTAATTTTTCTTAGATGGCATCAGACTTCTACTAGGGAACACCACAGGGCTTAATCCTTCCTTATACTCCTGATAAAGTACAGCCTCATGTCCTTTCAAGCTGGTATCTATATGTAACACATATGGCTTAGTTGGATCTACATAAGCGAGTACAGGGGCTTGAGTGAGCTGATGAATAAAATCATAAAAAACTGGATCACATTCCTTAGGCAACCTGGTCCCAAATGATTAATTTATCTTGAAATAGGCTTTATCCTTTTCTTTTACAGCACTCTTTTTATGTTTCCAGTTTATAGGAGGGTACCCTTGAGTCAGATTTAGAAGGGGCGAATGATGTTAGTGTAATCTTTTACAAATTGGTGCTAGTACCGGCAGAAACCCAGGAATCTTTGCGGCTCTTTGAGATTATTAGGTTGTGGCCAAGTAGTTAAGGCTTCCACTTTGCTCAGATCAGTTTGAATGCCCTCAGAGGATACAATGTGACCCACGTATCTTACAGACTTCTGGAAAAATTGGCATTTGTTTATAGACAATTTTAATCCGAATTCTTCTAACTGGTCCAGGACCTTGAACAAGTGAGTCTTGTGCTCTTCAAGTGTTTTGCCAAACACAGTGACATTGTTCAGATAAACTAAGCATTCAAGTAAGTTCATGTGTCCTATAGCTCACTCCATTAATCTCTGGAAGGTGGCTGGCGCTCCCGAGATGCCCTGGGGCATGCACAAGAATTCTTAGAAGCCCAGATCAGAGATAAATGCAGTTTTCTCTCTATCCTCTGGCACCATCGGGATTTGGTAGTACTCGCTCCTGAGGTCTAAAACAGAAAACCACTGGCTCCCATTAAGACAATCAAGGGCATCCTGGATGTGAGGCATCATATAATGGTCTGGTATGATCCTTCAGTTAAGGGTCTTGTAGTCCATGTACATTCTCACCGAGCCATTTTTCTTTCAGACCATTAAGATGGGGTATGCATAAGGGCTGCAGGATTCCTGAATAAATCCAGCTGCTAACATCTCTTGGAGGTAGCATTGAACATCATCAATGTCCGTCGCTGCCAATCTGCATGACCTTTCTCGGAATGGCCTCTTGTCATGGAGCCTGATATGGTACTCAGCGCCTGTGACACATCCGACATCCCATTCTTTAATGCAAATACTTTACTTCGCTGTGCTAACTTGTGGCTGATACTGTCCTTCCACACACCAGGAATAGGAGATTCTCCAAAGTCAGACATATCCAGGGATATGTCATTGTCTTCCTCTCTGCAGCTTTTGGTTGACAACACTGCAGTATTGGCACAGTATACTGTAGTCAGCGTACAGCCCTGGTTGACTTCAATGTCTCTGTCAGTTACATTGCAGAGTTGCACTACTACCATCGTAGAGTAGGCATGGGCTGTAACAGGTAACACACTGGGTGTAACCAAAAGTCTTTAGGCACCCTTCCCTTTTTCTGGGTCATCCAACATAAGAATCTTATTTGTTACTTCTTTCTTGATACATACCTCCCTATTGATATGACACTGTGCATTAGGTGGCAAGACGAGAGGTGAGGCTCCTTTTTCCAGACATACCCCACTGGCTCATCCTTATCATTCTCTTGGCTCTGCAGGTGCCTCTCATAAACTTTTTTGTACCATTGCATGAATAGGTAAAGCTCGTCTGGTTTTCTGAGCTTGCTTCTCTAGACACATCTGTGCTAGACAGTCAAACACGTGTGCATTAGTGCCAACCAGTATTGGAATCCCATCATAAAGTCCTGTTGAGGGGCAAACCAAAGCCAATGTTTCCACGGGTTCATCCATGCCAGCCACAGTAGAAGGGAAAGATAGCCATACTTGTAAAAAATGAGGTACGGGTAAGATTTTTCACTTAAACCCCATACATGCAGTCTGTATAGGGGTTGTAGAGGGTGGTCCAACAGATGATGATCATACCTGTCTTTAAATATAATAGTGACTTGAGATCCACTGTCCAATACAGCTTGGGCCAGGATGCCGTCAATGTGCACCTTGGTCTCCATGGAAGGACCTTCCATTTTGGACCAGTCCGTAGGAGCATTAGCAGGAACTTGGAAAGATGATCTAGCCACAAAGATATTGGATTTTGGATTGCCTGACCCTCTGCTGCAGTCATTTCCTGCACCCCTCTGAAGTTGCTTTGCTCTTTGGTGCTCCTCCTGTAGCTTGTCGACCACTTTTTCTGGATCCCTGCAAGACTGGCAGTCTTTTTTTCATATGCTTGTCTTTCCCACAGTTGTGGCAAAATATACTTCCTTTGGTCTGCTTTGGCTGTAACATTACATGAGAGGCTGGTCTCCATTCACAGTTAGGTGGTGGGGAGGAGTACATATTTGACATTGGATCCAGAGCACTAACAGTAGATGGTCTTGGTTTGGCCTCTCTTTCTCTTTGCTATGCTGTAGGCTGCACACTATGCCCCATCAGCTCCTTCGTCATGGCAGACAACTCACTTAGTTCAGTCTTTATGCTGCCATCTACAGAGGATGCCTAAGTGTGCACTCGCACTCCAATTGCAGATGCATTCTGAGGGGTGTCTGGGTCTTTATCAGTGACGTCCTTAGTGGTGGCACCAGTTTTGAGTTCTCTGATTTCTTTAAGTAGCTCTGCCCATGGTGAAACATTCTTAGCAGTCTCTCTCTCTCTCTTTCTCACTGAGCTCCTTAGTGCTGGCACTAGTTTTTAGCTATCTGGTCTCTTTCAATAGCTCAAGGAATTTGGGACCATCAGTGTCTGACCCACAGACAAGGGCAGGTGCCACAGTAGCTACAGTCATGCAGGGCTCCTGAGACTCTTCCTCCTCCTCAGCTTCAGCCTCCCTGAGTTCTTTTATTAGTTTGCAATAAGTAGGGGGATTTTCCTTCCTATCCTGGAACTTTAGCTGGAGACTTAGCAATCTAGAGTATTTGACAGATTGTAATATATGATCTAGTCTCACACGATTCAAGTCACTGGCCAACATAGCACATTTTCTGTGAGATCTCTGTAAGTCCCTCTACAAATGAGTAACATAAGTGTACAAGCTTTCAACTTTCTACTGCTTGGTGGCTTTGAATTTCCACATTAAAGTTTCCCCAGATTCAATACTACCAAAGATACCTTCTAATGCAGACAACTATTCCTCGGCCAAAGTATCAGGGTTTGTGGATCTCAAAAATGTAATGGCTTCAAGTGTAGGACCCCTAAAACTTTCCATAAGCCTTGCCCACTTCTCCACCTCAGGGCACTGCCATACTTGCACTACAGGAGCACTATAGCCTACCCATGTCTCCCAATCATTTTCCCCTTTAGGTATGGGCAAAGTGGCAGAGAATACCCTTACCTTGTGGTAATAATCATGACTAACTGAGAGCACTGCCTTGGGTGCCAGTACTGGTGTGGGCACAGGAAATGGTGCAGGGGCAGGTAACGGGATTGGCATAGGTAATGGGGAAGAGGTACTCCTTGGAGGCTGCAATAACTTTTTTAAGTCCTCAAGAGTTTGGCCCTCTTCCAGTAACAACTTGACAAGCTTTTCCTCCAAACTATTGGATAAGGGAGGCAGTTCTGGTTCAGAAGGATCCTCAATATCCTTAGTTACCACCCTACAGATGGCTGGGGACCCATCAATGGCAATAGTTTGGGGCACCTTAGTGCTGTCCACTGGGTTGCTACACTCTACTAAAGCAATTAAAGTTTGGGCAGTCAGGTCAGCTTGTCGACTTACAACTACAACCTTCCCCAGATAGTCAATTTTTGAAAGTGCCCCCTCTATAGTGTCTTTACTGGTGCCCAGGGATATATTTGGTAATTACCAAGCATTCTGGGGGTCAATTTCATCCCCAGTACACCAACTAACTAACTGCTGCACAACCATTTCAGTAGAGAGGGAGTCAGAATCAGTGCTAGTAGTATTGTCCATACTGGGGGCGGACCACAGGTAGTTACCCATAAAAACAGTGGGTTCCAGGTGGAGCCTTACTACAATTTATGACTTGACCACTAAGGGGTGCTAACGTAGCAATTAACTGAAATTCTTAATTTTGGCTACACAGGGGCGCTATTCCCAGGAGTGCCTCCAAGATGTAACCCTTAGGCTGTGCTATCCCTATAGTTACCACCACTCCCTGTATGTTTAGCCACAGGTTGAGGGGCCCGGATTAGATATTAAGGTGCCTCCACCCAGAGTAACAGTAGTGGGAGTATCTATCTAGCCTGTTATAGCCCTCTGTGAAGCTATAACCACCCATGAACCCACCTAGTGACCTTGTTCCTTTGGCAGCAAACACACAATCAGCAATGAACAATAATAATATGCACACACACTTTACACTTACCACCAAGGTCTGGCCTTTGGCAAATTCCCTGGATCCCCCTGAAAAAAGACAAGGTTAACAAAGCAGGTATACACTTTTAATGCAGTAACCCAACTAATAATATGCTCATTAGCCAGGTTAAACTTAACCAGTAAATCAGATTTATATTGGGGATCGTGAACAAGGAAAGGGCTTAAATCTAGACAAATAATTACTGTACTGATTAGAGTCAGGTTACTTTCATGCATTTTTAGTCCCAAATAATCAGTCTTACAACACTGGGTACCCAGGATGTTATACTGGCTAGCCAGAGGCATTGCCCCTGGGTGGCCGGCATGGCAGCTGTTGTCAGGGCCCTTGATGGAAAGAAAGGCAGTTAGCATGCACAAAAGAGCTTTGATTATTTGCAATCCTGTCTGGTTGTCCCAGTCTCTTTTAACCCAGAAAATCACTGAAGCATATAGAATGGTACCACAGACAATTAAATGATTTGTTGCAGAGAGCTACCATGGATTTACTCAGACTGACAGTTGGCTGTAATGAGTCTGGCAATATGGAGACCTCATGTAGATCACCGAAGAGCATGGGGAAGAAGGGCCGACATGACACACCTCCGCTTTACAGGCTTTTCCTCCAGCGGACCGCAACCTGTGATTGGTCTCTGTGCAGGGGCTGGATCCCCAAAGCTGGTCTCTTGCCATGGAACAGTTTCTGGTGCAGCAGAATTGGTCTGGGCAGAGTTGGCAAAAGCCCAGGCTGATGAACACTTGGGCAAAGTTCAGTTTGTTTTGCTGGTGAAGACTCCAGCTGGCATAACAGTCTTGTCAATGGCAGAACAGAGCTTGACCCACAAATACCATTCAGCACATTTAGCAACAGCAGGATTAACTTTTCTTCCTCACACAGTTTGATTCTAAGCCAGTTGCTACTGCAGTCAATTCACTAAGCAAACCTTTCAAACATCAATTCAGTCACCCAACAACTGGGCCACTTCACAGGAGCTTCTTCTCAGTCCAAATCTCAGCCTGTACCTTCAAATATCTTGGAGTTTCCTACCGCAAGTAAAAGTCACAATTCGGATTATTTTGAGTACTGCAATCAGTCAGTCCAGTGTAGGAGAACAGTAGCAGGAAGGCAAGACAGGCCCTTCTCGATCGATTCTCCTAGGTTCCTTCCTGGAGCAGCTTCTCGACAGCTTGATATGCTCAGTCTTCAAGCTCTAAATCTAACTGAACCACTATTTCTTAACAGTTCTGGGATTTCTCTTGGTTTTCTGAGTTCTGGTTGACTGGGGGGAGCTGTCAATCGCAGTTTGGATGCCCACTTCAGTTCAGTTTAGGCACCAACATAAAAAATACAAAAACAACAGATTTTTCTTCCCACAAGGCACTTAAGCTAAGGACCTTTAAAAGCCCCCTAAGTCCCATTGGTCCAAATGCTAGAAGCCCCGGACCAAACATGGCGGCCTACATTCAGATAAACAAAGCTGTGAGAAGGAAGGTTAGAACAAACTCTCTATTTCAAATATAACAACAGGTTAGCAGTAAATAATTACAGTACTAGTTCAGGCTCCCTTTGCTCTTTTATCGACAGCAGAGTAGAGCAAATTAAAGCAGTATCTGGACAGCCACGAGCTTTGATGCACTCGGACCCAGCCCAGATCATTTACTATACACATACCGGCTAAAGTCTTAAAGTGACAGGCAGGGAGGCACAGCTTGGCAGTCTCATGTAAAATAACGTGATCAAACAAATAACCATTGGTTTACTACCTCTGTAGGATGTCTGCCTAGCGGTCACTTTGGCCGAGGGCATTGATGGAGCCCTGGGAGACCCTTAAGTAAGCCCCCAAATTTGGGGGGGCTACGTGTGTAACCTAAACAACATCAACAATTCAGTCAGTCAGAGGTTATGCAGCACAATTAGAAACTACCTGTAATCTTCAGTTACCCAGGTTGCATATGGTGTCCACTATAATAATTCAGGCATCATTGCAAATTCCTTTAACCTCCACTTCTCAGATCTTTCTATGCGTACATCTTCTTTCTCTTCTGCACCACCCTCCACCTCCCACACTAAGACCGAATCCTCACACACAAACCTGCCTTTTAGCTTTCACAATATTGACAGGGCAGATGTCCTTAAACTGTTACGTACCATCTCCGACTGTCCTAGGGTTGGTTCTGATGGTCTTGAGCCTAGGATCCTGAAACTAGCCACTCCATTTATAACCTCACCTCTTGCCAAAATCTTCAATCTGTCCCTCTGCCATAGCACAGTCCCTAGCATCTGGAATATTGTTAAAATCACCCGTCTTTAAAAAGGGTGACTCCAAGTCCATTTCAAACTATTAACCCATTGGCATCCTCTCAGTTCTAAGCAAAATCCTAGAGAAACTTGTTGCCCAACAAACTATCTCCTTTCTCCTTAATCACGACCTCCTCTCTGACTCCCAGCAGTTTCCATAAAGGCCACAGCTCTGCTACAGCCCTCCTCAAATTCACGAACAATACCAAAGTTGCCATGGACAATGGTCATCTGATGGGTACCTTCTTTATAGACTTAACTTAGGCATTTGACCTGGTTGACCACCCCCTTCTCCTCTCCAAACTCCTGTCCCTTGGTTTCTCCCTAGACGTTGTGGGTTGGTTCAATATTTATCTGTCTGACAGAAAACAAGTAGTAAAATTCAACTCTGCCACCTATGCTCTCACTACTATATATATTGGAGTTCCTCAGGGCTCCATTTTTGGCCCTCTCCTTTTCTCTGGTTTCATTAATGATATCTCTCAGAACACCCCTACTTGCTTGTCTTTACTGTATGTGGTCAACCTGGGCCTTTATTTCAGTTCCAGGAACATCTTAGACATCAATCACTCTCTCTCATCAAACTTCCTTTGCATTCAATCCTGGCTCTCCATCAATAGACTTGTTCTTAATGTTGGTAAAACCCAGGCCATGCTCTTTGGCTCTGTTGCCAGGCTCCAAGCCACCCAGGGGTGACTCAAAATTTATTTTGTGAATGGCTTTCTATTGGACAGATTTAGCTTCTTCAAGTATCTTGGCATCACACTTAATGCCTCCCTTGACTACAATCAGCATATCTATGCCACCAGCAAACCAGTTAATGCAAACATTGAAATTGCTTACAAAATTAGTTATGCCCTGACCCCCTCTGAAAGGTTAGCCATTGCCCAGGGGATTCTACTCCCAGCCCTTGCCTATATCTCAGTCACATATTTTTGTAACCCCCTTGTTACCCAGGGTTACTAGAATTCCAGTAAGACCTAGTGGTAGGCAAGGAAGGCAGCTTGTGAAACTCCAGTTAAATGGGTTTCACACTGTCTCACTCTGTTCTCAGTCTCAGCTGACACTGAGGGATGACATCACCATTGAACTATTGCAGCTGCATGAGCCACAATGGAATCTGCAGCAAGGGAGTTTGGAGTAGAATGTTGGGAGGTTTGAAAGATTCTGTGGTTAGTTGGTGTTGGGAGCTTGCTGAGGAAGCAGCACAGCAGCTCAGTGTAGGCTCTTGGAGCCTCAGCCCTGACAGAGGGCTACTTTTAGATAATAAGGGTGTGTGTCTCCACCTTAAAGAGAGACACTGAAGATAATTGAAGTGGTGGAGACAGCTGTTTTCGGGTCTCAGTGCCCCCTCCCTCAGGGGATGGGGATGGGGGCAGAAAAGGGTTTCCTGCAAATTCCTTGGGCAACCCCCTGGTTCTGCTAGTAATGGAGAAGCTGCCTATTTGTTCCAGAGGTTTTTTGGGGGGAACAAGAAGACTTGTGAATCGCCTATGGGGCACCTGCAACTGGAGGGTGAGTGTCAGCTCTTTCTGATAGGGCCTATGTTTTTCACCCTAGGACTTGTGTGACAATATGGGGATTGAACTACTGAAATAGTGGGAGGCCTAGAGTAATAGGCTTAGCCAAGAAGTAAAAGTAGGTTCAAGTCCAGTGCTTATTGGGATCAAAATGATATGTAGAGGAGATGTGACATATGTCTACCCAGGAATCTACATTTGCAAGTTTTCAGTAAAGGAATTGTTTAGTTTCCAGAGAAATGGCCGGGTATGGGCTGTGGGAGTTGGAGGTGGGAGAACCCCCATCTTTAGTGACCAGGTCCACCTCTACTTATTTGCTCTGTGGATTTCTACTTTACCTCAGGCACTTGGCCAGTGATGAGGGAAGTACCCAGACATGGGATTGGAAGGAAAATTCCCTCTAGGAGTCGAAGGCTCTAGTGTGGTTTAGGGAGCCACAACAGGATAATTGGTTCATTCCCAAAATGGACCCATGGATCAAATGTGGCCGGTAGGGTGGCAGGCCAGTGGGGAAACCCAAGTAGTATACAAGTCGGGCTGTGTACCCAAAGCTGCGTGCAAGTCCGGGCTGTGTGCCTGGTGGGTTCAGTGCCTGAGGGCTGGAAATAGTGATAAAGTGTTCTGTTGTCTCTAATCTGCATTACCAGGAATGTGGCCCAGTGGGGATCCATCTATGCTTTGTTTGATCAGCTTGGATGTGAATAGAAGCCACACTATAGAATCCCATTCCTGGTTCTGGACATTACTGTTATTGCTTCCTGTGTTCGGATTTACTTGGGTGCCCCTGTGCAGAGTAGCCAAACCTAGGTCCCCTGTGCTGAGTAACCTCATCCTCCCTGAACCCAGTCCCCACCAGGTACTGCTGTCAGCTTCAACAGCATGCCACCTGTCATTTTGCTAAAAAGGCAGGGGTGAGGGGTTACATGTTGGTGCATTGAAAGCCAGTCTCCACAAGTGGGACACCACATACAATAATATCTGGTGCTTCTCCTCTGCATCAACTCCCTGCAAGCATCATTGTCACCTTTATGCTGACCTAAATTGGTCCTCTACCAGTGCTCACCATCTTCTCTCCTTCAACTCACTGATTGATGGAATCATCAGATCAAGAGATCGAGAACCCCCTTATCTCTAGCCATCATGTTGCATCCGCAAACTCTTCATATGGCCTTAGATCTGTGGACCAGACTCCCCTCTATATCCCTAGGTGTAAAACCTTCATCGAACTCCGTGCATTCTCTGATGCTGCCTCACAATATTGTAACTCCCTTCCCTTAGATATCCGACCTGCTCCTACTCATTCTTGCTTTAAAGGCAACTTTGTGATCACCTAATTAAATCAGCCCACTGTACATGCTTTAATCCACCTTGAACCCCTCTCCTCGCACCCTTGATACCATTGTTACTTCTACTCTTCCTCACTTACTCTGCCCCCCTTTGCACTTCTCAGCTTAACTTTTACCTCTCCCCTCTACCTAATGCATTCCATCCCTACTCTCTTAGTCCTCGCTGCTTCATTACACTCTCTGCCTGCCCCACTCCTAGGGCTCACCTCCACTACTTCCCCTCCTCAACAGAGGCCAAAATGTTACATTCATACTACCCAGATGTCTATCTGGCTTTTCTGTAATTTCTGTTTCTGAATTTGTTTGCTGCATCCCTCCCCTGTATATATGGCTTTTTCTCCATTGAATTGATGCAATCCTATCTCTTTGAATTGCATTTTCTCCACTTATGTATTTAATTGTTATTTCTACTGCTTGTGACCAATGTTCTTATGCAAAAATGTGCTTGTTATTTGTACTTTTCTTGTACCACCCTGTATTTACTGACCACTACTCTTGTACTGTATTTTTCTTATACCACTCTGTAATTATTGCCCACTGTTGATGTACTTGACTTGTACCCTACTGGGTTGTGCCTGAAAATATGCATTTCTATGTCTAGTGCATCTACCCAGTTATCAAAAACAAATTAAATAAAATCAATATCCCCCCTTTCCCTCCTTTCCTTCAGGGAGTACATGATAAGTTCCTGGACCCTTACCCATAGGGCTTTTGATGCAGGCCATGCACCATTTTGGTTGCCCTCATTGTACTGCCTCCACCCTCTCTATGCCGTTCCAGAGGTGGGGCCTCCAGAACTGTACATAGTACTCAAGGTGGGCCTAATCAGTGATTTGTATAGGGGTATTATTATTACCTTCCAAGTAAAACAGACAAAGTGAATGCTCACACTCCAGAGACAGGAGACTAAATAATCTCCAGTGAAGAAAAAATCCAATAGTCGATTCTTGAAAATCCAACAGAAATTTATCACTGAAATGCTATAGATACAACACTGGGGTAAATCCAGATTTAAAAATTCTGTGATCCAGGTTAGCCCCACACTTCGCCATGTAAGGGATTTGTTAGGGGGTGGCTATCTGGACTTGGACCCTCCCTTTTGTTTCAGAAATTCCAGTGACATCAAAATGTGTCATCATATGCTAAGATGAATAGAACAATGATGAAGGCATTAAACAAAAAAACATTTAAATAAAGCAAATGGGTTCAACTTAAAACTTCAAAGAAGGAAAATTAACTTATGACTCAAAGGGAGTGTGTACATTCTTTGCTAAAGCACATTTTCTGATATTTACATTTAAATTACTTTATATTATTTTTATTGCCATAAAATAGCAAATCTTAATCCAGTTAATTGAACCTGCAAAGACATGAAACATTACCTGAACACACATAGGCTCTATATTATTATTGTAAGTGCACTTAAATTCAAGTAAATAAATTAATCACACTTTTCCAGTACTGGAGTAGGGAGCAAATCCATGTGAAAGCCATTCCATTCATAGCTACAATCATGTGATAAGCCGGGATTCCTGCGCCGTCCTATAACCTCCAACTGTAAAAGAACAAAAAGAAGAAAATATATTAGAAAAGCAACATACACTTCAAGTAATCAAAATTTTGACCTTAGACTTATATCCCTCTCTGTCTCAGAGTAAAATACCAGGCTGGCTTGCTGGGGAAAAAAATTGCTCCTGGGACTGACACCTGAATCCACCACTAATCTATTTAAGAATGTCCAACCTACCAAAAACTCCAGAAGTCTGACCAAGGATGGGCTACTGGTGCCCTTTAAGTGCACTATGCTTGGATAATGATCCCTATCTTACCAGGGACATAAGTGGTTAAATGACCTCCCTGCCCCCCTTATTGAATGCAGCAAGCTGGACCAGTTTAAAACTGGGCTCTGATCCTACCCAGCCTTCTAGAATGACTGCTGCTGCCCCTTATAAACTTGGAGTACCCAGTATTACCCCTAAGCTCACTCCCTCTCTTCCTTTTTATTACCTCATACCACCCCTCTGACCACCCTTCCCTCCAACTCTATCCCTCCTGCTCCCAGTGCTCAAAACTATTCCTCTCTGCTGTACCCTGGTCAATGCCACCTCTGGCTGTGGATATCTCTACTCTTTGTACCTTGGTATCTCTGTCCCCCCACTACTCCATCCCTCCTACTCCTACCCCATAAAACTATTCCTCTCTTTTGTT
The DNA here is from genome assembly GCA_016271365.2 of Neoceratodus forsteri. Taxonomy (NCBI): domain Eukaryota; kingdom Metazoa; phylum Chordata; order Ceratodontiformes; family Ceratodontidae; genus Neoceratodus; species Neoceratodus forsteri. Next base: position 52,976,389 of record CM028137.1, read on the forward strand.
CCCTTGACAAAGCTACCTCTAGCTGTGTATATTTCATCTCTATGTACCCAGGTAGCCCAGGAAGTTTCTCTTACCTTAAGTTGCAAACTGAATCTACAAAAACTACGTACAGCACTCATGGAGTGCTATTGTAGTTTTCACCCAGAGCACTTCTGTAACTGAAACTGTGTAACCTTTTATATTATTACTGTCTTGTCTGCCTGTTATTACCAGTAACCCTTACATTGTCCTGTATTTTTTTGACTTGGAACGTTTGTAAATGAGCGCATCGGCGCAAAGGCATTGATCCGAAAATGAAATAAATAAAATTAAAAAATAAATAAAATAAATTTACCCCATCATTCAAAACAGATTTTTTAAGGCCTTGCAGATGGAAAATCCAGAATATCTCTCGTTCTAATAAGAGTTCTTCAATGCTGCCACCCTTCTCTCCTAGTGTCACTTTTTCAACCTCACAGAATTCAGAACTGTGTGTTTCTTGATCTCTGTTCTGAAGGATGTGTTTTGCAAGTGCATTTCTCATGTCACCATTTCTAATGGCACATTTATGTTCCCCTACTCTCACTTTAAAAGCTCTTCCATATTTTCCTATGTAGAAAGCTTTGCACTTGCATGTGCCCAGGTAAATTGTAACAATTAATGAACTGCTCAATGTTGTAAGTTCTTCTTATGTTTACAGATGTGAATGTGCCGGTTCTCTGAATGACATCACAATGTGTGCAGTGCCCACATCTGTAAGTTCCTTTGAGTGGTGGGGGTAACCATGTTTCTTTCTTTGGTGTAGGCTGCAACCTATGGATGCATCATCAGGCCCAGCTCTGACTAAAAGCAAATGGCCACCCCACCTCCCGTGATCCTTCCTTGGGCAGTGAACCATGGAGAACCTGACCAGTACTGTTGCCTCCAGCATAGGGCTGGAGCTGTCACTCAGCCAGGTCTCCGTAATGCAAGCCAGATCCACTGATGCCACAAGATCCGCTATAATAGCTATCTTGTTTGTCACCCATCTGGCATTGCATAACACTGCCCAAAGAGGACAAAAGGCAGAGGCTGGTCCCTCAGCTACCTGCCCCCTCCATCTGGGAGGGTCCCTGGTCAGAGAGACAAGGCACGGGGAACCCCGTTCCAACCACCTCCTCCATCCTGGGTGCCTACTGGTCCCTACAACCCCAATTGGTCTCCCTCTGTCTATATCCCTTTTTAAGCCTCCTCTTTTCCCAGCCCTCCTTATGATCCCCAATGCCCTACATTGATTGTAAACAATAGGCTGTAGTGGCAGATTGTGGAACAGAAGTAGGGCTTTAAGGAGAGAGAGAAAGAGTGAACAAGACTGTACTAAAAAACCCATACTACCCACTATCTCCTGCTAAATCCACAATATCTAAAGTACAATCAAAATATGTAATCCTCCCAAATCAATCCCAGCCCACTTACATACTATACTCCACACTCACCACAATCACCCACACCACACTCACTCCACCTTTCCCACAAGATATCCCGCCACCAACCCACTCCTCCCAACTGATTAAACTTCCCACAATTTAACAACAATAGTAAACCACTAAAATCAATAAAAACAAGGGGGTACAAAGGTCAAGGAATGGTACTAAGTCCAAAACACCATAGTGCCTTACAGAAGGCTCTGAAAACAAAGATACAGAGCCCCAGTCACTGAGCAGAGAGTAGCTGCAGCAAAATTGAACTTGTTGCTGTCCACAGAATTCCTAAGAAGATGTTCCCTTCCAAGCACAATCTCCAGCCTTGGCAGCAGAAAACAGGGGTCTCTCACCCCCTAGCTTGTGATCTTAAAGACCGAGCCTGATACCTGTCACCACAAAGGCCCTCTCATGGCTTGGTGCTAGGTTCTGGTACCAGTCTCCAAGACTCACTGAGCTTCACCTGCAGGGAAGGAAATCCGGACTGGGCAGTGGACAGTTAGGCCAAAACAGAGGATTCCTTGAGATAATGAAGTTGATGACCCTCTCACGGCCAAAAGCCCCCCTTCCCAATTCAATCCTTGATTTCAAGGCAGATGCTCTGGACCTGCAAATCTACATAGTTCCTAGACCAGTTTATTTCTCCACAAATGGTAACTGGAGCCACAACACAGCAAACCACACTGCAGATTGTCCCAGCTTTCAAGTACCTTAGTATGTGGCTTGATAGCAACTTGACTTCTTTGTCTACTTCAATGCCATACATTTCAAACTCTGCCCTAAGCTTGGTGCCCTGTGCTGCAACAAGGATTGCCTCTCCCTCTAGATTGACTGGAAAGTGGTAAACAAAATGGTCCTCCTTGTCTCTGACTATGTGGATGTGGCCTACAGCATCACTCCTCCCTCTTTTCTTGCCAGACCGGATACCCTCTGCAATGTCTTCTGTCATTTCCCTGCCAACTCTTCCATTCATACTTATAATTGCTCCCATTATTCCTCCTTCTCTGTCTTCCCTCAACTTTCATGTCGACAGTCCCACTGTGCCTCCTTTTTTCCTTTTATCTTATATTAATTCATCAAATATTCATATTACTTTAATATTTAAATGAAATCCATCACACCACATGCTGTGTCATCCCCTGTAAGCATACTCTGTGTTACCTATCTAATTTATTCCCAACGTGCTTAGAAAACACCTCTGTTTTAAAGTTTTAAACAATGGTAATTGCAAAAGCCACAAACTGTTTCTATCTGACATAATAATACTGACTTCACCTCTCTCTCTTTGTTGTTAATTTTCCTTGTAGTTCAATCATTACCTTTTTGCAGATGACACTAAGATCTGCAATAAGGTAAACATTTCAGGAGGGTGGAAAAAATTAATAGGGATCTTAAAAAGCTTGAGGAGTGGTCAAGAGTGTGGCAACTAAGTTTCAATGTGAAGAAGTGCAAAATCATGCACTTGGGCACAGAAACCCAGGGGCTAAGAACAAAATGGGGGGGAGTGGTACTGGCAAGCACCAATCAGGAAAGGGACCTGGGAGCAATCATAGCCGATGACCTAAAGCTGGCCAAACATTATGACAAGGCAAGTGGGGAGAACCAATGGAAGAGGGAAGTGGTGACACCACTGTATAAATCATTGGTGAGACTACACCTAGAGTACTGTGTCCAGTTTTGGAGACCACATCTCCAAAAGGACATAGACAGAGTAGAGCTGATCCAATGGAGGACAACTAAAATGGTGCAGGGTCTGCATCAAAAGCTGTATGAGGACAGAATGAAGGACCTCAATATATACACCCTGAGGAATGAAGCGAAAGGGGGGATATAATATAGGCTCAAATACCTCAAAGATATAAATAAGATTCCAGAGGGAAGCCTTTTTTCAGAGAAAAAGATGCTGAAGAACAAGGGGTCACGATATAAGATTGGAAGGAGGTAGGCACAGGGGAAATGTGAGGAAGTATTTCTTCACAGCAAGAGTGGTGGATGCTTGGAACAGCCTCCCAGCAGAGGTGATGGGAGAAAAACCTTTGCTGAAATTCAAGAAGGCATAGGACAGGCATATTGGAACTTTAGGGATAAGGAAAGGTAGGGAAACGTAGGAGATCAGGTAGGGTCTGTGGTGATACAGTAGGTAGAGAAAGTGGGCAGACTAGGTAGGCCAAGTGGTCTGTATCTGCCATCAGTTTCTATGTTTCTTTGTTTAGTTTCATAGTTTTCTACTCACATATAGATAGTTCTAGGCATTCTATATGTCTGCATTTATTAATTTATTTATTGGACTCTCGGATAACACCTTTGAGCAAAAAGCTTGTTTACAAAGGTTCCACATCGTAAGGCAATAGACAAGGTATGTAAACATTACAAAACAGATAGGGGTATATACAGCAGGAAAGTACATTATGGTACATACAGATACATATTCAAGCAAGTACAGTTAAAATACAGAAATCAAAAAATGAAATTGCTGCACAAAAAGCAAATAAAACGTGGAGACAAGGAGCTGAATGCAAAAAGTGAAATTTAATACCACAGGTGAGAGCCAGATAAAAGACCAGGCAAAGACAAAATGTCCCTGGCACTTCGAATCAAACACGATTCTTCCTCAGGGGGCAGTAGAGCTTAGTCACACACAGCTTTAAATAAAACTATACACAGCTGAATTCAATAAAGCATTGGTTCAGGTGACCTTAAGCAGAACTGTTGACCTCCTGTTAAACATAGCAATAGTATATTTAATAGTTTTATTTTAAAACTATTGATACACTAAACAAATGTGCTAATATATAAACCTCAATATAATGTCAAAAAGATATGTGCAAAAGACAATAAATAGTCTAAGTATATAAATTATGTTCAATGGGGACATTTAAACATCCAAATCAATTTGTATCAAAGTATAGGCAGTTAAGTTGTAAAGAACAATCCATCACAAGTGAATATTAAGTATTAATTCACTTGAAATATATCCAAGAGGGAAAGATCTTTCCCTCCTCCACATTCAAAGATGAAGTAAATGATGTCTCTGTACTCGTTCAATCCAGTTAAAGTCTGCCAAGCATTATATTTTTTGAATGATGAGTTGTCCAAATAAAAAAATGAGTTTGGCTTGCATTCTGATAAACCTGTAAAGAAAGAAGAATGCAAGAGATATGTTTTATAAACAATATATACAGTAAATGAAAAACAGTAATGTTATTAAAAATATATTAATATATATAAGACAGAAAATAGGGAATAGGGAAAGGGAGGGGAAGGAAGAGGGAAAGGGAAAGGAAAGGGGAGGAGGGGAAGGGAAAGGGGAAGGGAAAAAAGTTAAACAGTTAAAATACAACAGGTAGGAGAGGTCAACTTTATTGCAACAGTACTAAGAGCATGCCTAAGGTGGACAAGCAATTTATACTGGTAGCTGAGCTTTAGAGCATGCAGGTAGAGTTATGGAGGGTCAGAAGTGGTGGTGACCAAAGGAGGGAGGACAGAATAGATGAGAGCAGGGATGGTGGGGGCAGAGACAAAGGGGTGACAGAACAAGTGGGTTGAGTATTCAGAGGGTGGGATTGGATAGGAATCTGCCAGGGTTACTGTATGTAGGTGATAGGGCAGAGCTGGGTGATGTGGGGAGAGATAAGGAAAGAGTTTTAAAGTGTGGGGGTAAGGTGAGGGGAAACCAGGGAGGGGTAAAAGTGGGGAATTAGTAGGAAGGCGGGGGGATAAAGAGGGACATGGGGTAAGTGCTCAGTGGGGTCACACCAGGCAGGGGAGGAAGTGGGGGTGAATGGGTGCTATGCACCCATTTCAAGTAAATCAGCTCAAGTAAATCACAAATAATTGCAAACATTCGTCTCATTATTATTTATAAGAACAGAGAATACTTTCTTCGTTTGTGTTAGAACATGCATTTACTTTTTAGTGATTTGTTTCCAAAGAACTACACTCACTTATGTCATGGCATATAGCATTAATATCGTTTTTCATTTCTGCAACAACATAATAAAAGAAAACTTGTTCCTTAGTGTGTTCAAAACTATTGCTTGCCTTAAAAGTTAAACATTAAATGGCTGAAACATATTTTCAGAGAGAGACTCCCACTGTACTCACTTAGAAAGGCAGCATGTCCTGTTCTTAGCTTCCTCAATATTCATTAGCACTTTCTTTGCCACCTGGTCCTTCGTATATACTGCTCCCGAGGCCTAATCTGTGCACTGGGGAGCACGCTGCCATTAAACTGTCACAAAGGGCATTCACACCACTGCCCTGTACACAGCCCGTTGCAATGAATAAATGTTTTAAAAAAGTGCCAATTGTCACTACTTTGAGGATTAAATTATAGTAACTTTTCATCAATTGCTGGGCTGCAGCTGTGTGTTTGCTTTCATATACAATCGAGAATAAAACACACTGGTCCTCATTCTTAAAGAGTGGCACAAGCCATGCCAATGGCAGCTTGCTCTGATTGCCTGTTCACCAGGGACCCTGCACACAATTCTTTATCGGGTAGGGTCCTGGCACCAAAGTCCCATAGCTTGCAGGAAACATGGCTATGTGGCAAAGACACGGAACACTTGGGAGGTTTGCCACAAGCTGCGGGGCAGAAAGGCGGCACTCTTGAAAGGGTAACAAGACTTTGTAGGTGAATGTACAAACTCCAGAAAAGGACATGAGTATATATAGTTTTAGCCAATGTCACATAAAAGTCTAACTACACTGCAAGAGGGCAATGACAGTATGTACCGATGAGTTGGACTTTGTTTATGTGTAACTATTATACAACCATATTCTAGGGTAGGTACTTTAGAGAATGAAATAATAAATCAAAGTAGAATGTAGTATCATTTCCTAGGGTCCCTATTGGTGACACACTTTGTAGTTTGTCTAAAATGTGTTTTCTTTATATTTTGACAACTTTGATCAGGAACAGCACACTAAGCCAAGGTTGTAGTGGGGATGTGGATGGACCACGGCACATGTTCCCTACTGCTCATGGTGAGCTTCAGGGGTGGTGCATGGACCAGTATAACAGCCCTGGCTGGTCAAATGGTACTTGAATGTGTGCTCTCTGGGGTGGTTTCAAGAATCCCAATGTTTGGGATGTGGATGTGAGTGATCCTTACCTGACACTTGTCCAAAGTGCTTTAAGAATCAGTCCACTGTTTTTAAAGAGATTCACCAAGCTATACTGTGCTGCCCCTGCCTGTGCTAAATTGGTGCCTTACTGCCATAGCATGCTTAAATTGTGCAGGTGTCACAAAAGTATTCCAGAGATAAAAAGTTATAGCCCTTGTAAAATTACTTAAACCAGGTCCCAAGGATGTCCCGTTTTTTTGCAGCCCCCTATGATTCACCCCCATGCTCACTAACGTTATGACAGGATGAGGCTTAGTCACAGAACCCCAGTGTGGGAGGAGGCTCAGGTGAGACTCATATCCAAAATCCCAATGAAGTATAAGGCTCAGTCCAGATACCCTGAGGGGAGATATGGCTCACTCTCAGGACCACAGTAAGGGATGTGTCTCACTCCCAGAACCTTGATAAGGGATTGGGCTTACTCACAGAACCCAATGTGGAATGAGGCTCACTCCCAGTACCCTTTTAAGAATATGGTTCACTCTCTAGACCACAATGAGGGATGAAACTCACTCCCCGTATCCTGATAATGAAAGAATATTACTCACAGAATGAGCAGAGACCTGGGAAAACTCGAGGAGGGGGCAAGGGTATGGTAGCTGAGTGTCAACGTGAAAAAGTGCAAAATCAAGCAGTTGAGCCTCAGAATACCAGGGGCAGAGTGCAAAATGGGTGTAGAGGTAGTAACGACCACCAAACAGGAAAGAGACCTCCAGGTAATCATGTCTGATGACCTATCGGTGACTAGGCAATGCAACGAGGTAGTTGGGAGGGCTAGTGGGATACTGGGGTGCATATGAAGGAGTATCAACAGCAGAAAGTGGGAGGTGGTGTTTCCTCTGTATAGATCACTGGTGAGACCCCACCTAGAGTACTGTGTCCAGTTCTGGAGACAACATGTCCTGAAGGACATAGACAGAGTGGAGGCTGTCCAGTGGAGGGCAACTAATATACAACAGGGTTTGCATAAAAGCCCATGTGAGGAGAGACTAAAGGACCTCAATATTTACACCCTGGAAAAGAGGAGTTAGAGGAGGGATATGATAGAGACCTCTAAATACCTCAGTGGAGTAAATAAGGTACAGGAGGAAAGTATTTTTCAGAATAAAAATGCTCAAGAAGAAGTGGACATGTAATGAAGCTGGAGGGGGTAGAGTCACGAGAAATGTTAGGAAGTAGTTCTTTACAGCAAGAGTGGTGGATGCTGTGAACAGTCTTCCAACAGAAGTGGTGGGGTCAAAAATAGTGGTAGGGTTCTAGAATGCATGAAATATTCATAAGGGAGTCTTAGTTGGAAGTGAGGGGGCGGGAGCCAGAGATCAAGTAGAGTCTGCAGTGACACCATAGGTAGGGAACAATGGCCAGAGTGGGTGAGCCAAGCAGTCCTTATTTGTTATCAAATTCTATATTTCTTTGTTTCTATAACACCAAAGCGGGATGAGGATCCCTCTCAGTACCATGATGGGGGATACGGTTCAGTCCTTGGACCCCAATAAGGGATGAGGCTCACACTCAGTACCCTGATGAGAGAATAATTTGTCACCCCTAGGACTCCAATTAAGAATCTGCTTCACTAGCAGAACCATAAAGAGGGATGAATTTCCCTTACAAATTTATGATACGGGATGAGGCTCACTCGTATAGTGCCAATAATGAATGAGGCTCACCCTTATAATCCCAATGAGGGATGAGGCTCACTTCCAGAACCTCAATATGGGATGAGGCTCACTCCCAGAACCCACAATAAAGGATACAGCTCAATCTCAGAACCCTAATAAAGGATGCTGCTCACTCCCAAGACAACAATATGGGATGAGTCTTACTCTCAGAACCCAAACAAGGAATGAGGCTCTCCCCAGAACCCCAATAAGGGATTAAGCTCACTTTCAGAACAACAATATGGGACAACTCTCACTCCCAGAATCCCAATAAGGGATGAGGCTTCCTCCAAGAATGCTGTTGAGGGATAAAGCTCACTTCCTAATCCCCGATGAAGGATGTGGCTCCCTCTTTAAAGCCTATGAATGAGGTTTATCCCCAGTCCAGGGAAGGAGAGCAATTTGAAAAAAGTTGCTTCCTTCTCCTTCCAGACTGATGGGATGCTCCCACATTTTGAACATGAATCCAGGTCACCAGCATGCCAAGCAACAGCTCTGCCACTTCACTGTTTGGTTAATTTATATTAAAGAAGCCAATGCCAATATTTTTTATAATGACACCACTAACTGGCTCAGTAATTATGGTTGGCAAAGATAATTAAAGGCCTTCATTTTGATTTTCTCTCTTTTTTTTTTGCTATAGTGGAAGACAAACTTTGTGATTTTAAAAGGTCTTCTAAATAATTATCATGCCATCCACTAGAATGAAGCACTCTTATCACAGTTTCTGCCGCTGATATATTGCAGGATCATTCAGGAACACAGTGTGATTTGATGGTAGTTACCCCCAATGTGTCAGGTACAGGAAACAGTGACATCAATGTCTCAGAGTTCTTCATCATGGTGTCTGATGCTGTATATTGAGAATGTAATGTTTTTGTTCTAACACGATGAATTCCATTTTTAGTTTCCTAATTAATACTTACCAGCAAGTCCTGGCCATGATTTTTGCCATTAATGAAGTTAACCAGGATCCAAAGATATTGCCAAATATTACTCTGGGATTCCATATTTATGACTCCTGCTACTCAGAGGTCAGAGCACTGGAAGACAGCATGTGGATGATATCTGGGCAGAAAGAACTAGCTCCAAATTATAGATGTCTATCAAGGCCGCAGCTTTCTGCAGTGATTGGAGATGAAGCATCAGCAACGTCAGTCCCCATTGCAAGGATCTTAGGAATCTACAGGTTCCCACAGGTGAGATCCCGGTTTTGCCTTTGCATTTACTACTCACACAATTCCCAAAGAATCCAGTATACCACAGAAGTCTGATTGAGAATGCTAGACTTTAAAGACCAGAGAAAGTGATCAGGGGAGGGCTCTGGGCATTGCCTATCTGTACATTAGCAAGGCTTTCAACACTGCGCTGCACAAGAGACTAATAAATAAATTGAGCAGGCTAGGGGTAGGAGCCAAAGTGGTGAATAGTGTAAGAAACTGGTTTATAGATAGGCAACAGAGGGTGGAGGTTAGTGGCACTCACTCTAATAAGGGGAGAGTGACCAGTGGAGTGCCACAGAGCTATGTTCTTAGACCAGTCCTCTTCAATATCCTCATAAGTGACATTGCAGAAAACTATAAGGGAATGTAAATCTTTTTCCAGATGATACCAAAATGTGTAATGAGGTGGACATTCAAAAGGGAATGGAGACAATGCGTAAGGACCTTGGAAAACTCTAGGGGAGGTCAAGAGCATGGCAGTTGGGGTTGAATTCCAAAAAGTGCAAAATCATGCACTTAGAGCATAGAAACTCAGATGAGTATTTTTATTTATTTATCTATTTATTTAAAATTTGATGACTGGGAAAGGTATACCGAGTTGAGGCTTGTTTCCAGGTGTGACCCGGGTACAGAGAGTACAGAGAGGAAAAAGAGTAATGGAATATTGAGGAATTCAAAGAGCATGTACAGACATTTTCACAGAAAGTACAAAACAAATATCTACAGCATATACAGACAGTTTTACAAAGAGTACAGTGCAATATAATTTATAGTACGTTAATATGCAGAGTAAAAATAGACGGGGTGAGGCAGGATCATTGACGAGGGCTATGGTAGGTAAGTAGAGACTGTGAGAGACCTCTGCTTGGTTCTGGGATCATTGGAGCATTTAGGGCAGTGTGGGGTGGGAAGGAGTCTGAGGAGTTGCATAAAGTTAGAGCGAGAAGCAGACAGGCAAATGTTGGAAGGAAGGTTGTTTCAGAGAAGGCGAGGTGGTATGAAAAGGCCACTTGGCCTGTAAGAGAGTGAGGGCAGGGCTGGTGGAAAGTGCATGGGTCCCTTTGGTGAATAGGGTAGTTTGGGGAGGTGGCTGGGGTAAGGTGAGAGGTGAGAGGTGGGAGGTGAGGTAAGGGAGAAGGGTATAGGATGGGGGAGGTACTGACAGTCATTAAGCAGGAAAGGAACCTTAGGGGTATCATATCTGATTACTTCAAAGTGGCAGGGCAGTGTGACAAACAGTGGGTAGGGTCATTGGGATGCTGGGATGTATAGCTTGAGTTATATCCAGCAGGAGGTGTAAAATGTTGTTGCCACTGTATCATTTTCTTGTGAGACCCCACCTGGAGTATTGTGTCCATTCTGGAGGTCGCGCCTCAAAAGGCATATAAACAGGGTGGAGGCTGTCCAAAATGTCTAAAAGGGTGCAAAGGTTGCATCAAAAGCCTTATGAGAACAGACTGAGGGATTGCAACATGTACACCCTGGAAGGGAAGAGAGCAAGAGGGGACAGGATAGAGACCCACAAGTAACTCACCGGCGGTGAACAGGCTGCAGGAAGGGACTCTCAAACAAATGAGAAGATCACTAGGACTAGAGAGCATGCATTGAATCTGGAGGGTGAAGATTAAGAGGGACTTGGGGAAGTACTACTTCACTGAATGAGTAGGGGACACTAGAAACAGACTGCCAATGGAAGTGGTGGAGATGAAAACAGTAGAGGGCTCCAACCATGCATGGGACTGACATAGGGGAGTATTAGTAAATAGGCAGGGAGGACAGAGGGAGGGCCACCAGAGATTAGACAGGGTCTGCAGAGTCAGACTAGACAGGAACCACATGGGCAGACTGGGTAGGTCAAGCAATCCTTTTCTGCCAGCAAATTCTATGTTTCTAATGTTATGCAGGGAGTGGCACACTGAGTTGAAGCTCATTTCTAGGTGTGTCCCTGGACCACATGGAGGTTAGTGACTTGCTCAAGGTCACACCGTATACAAGTGGCAGTTGAGGGTTTCAAACCCATGCCTTCTGAGTTTCCAGTTTCATAGCCTGGTGCTCTAACCCTCTAGGCTATATTACGTGTGACCTGACTTTATTTCAGGCTACACAAACTTACAAATAAGCCTGTACAGATTTTGTTTTCTTTTTTCCAAATTTTTTTTTTCTGGTACAATATGTTTACCCTGTTTCTATTCCTGAGGTAAGTAAACAGGATCCAGAGTCCTTGCATGCTTCTATAATGCCCAAGAAATCCAAGATGGCTGATTTGTCTGCTGGCTCTCCCCTTCCAGTACCTAAGATGGTGGCTATGGGTTCCAGCTTGGACATTGTGAATATTAGCAAGGATCTTGTGGATATTAAGATTTTTATGCCTAGCATAAGAGAACAGCTTTCTGGAATGGCCCTGGCACTGTAACGTGTAAAGGGAGCTGTTAATAGTTTGGTTAATCATATTGCAGAGGCTGAAGATCAAGTTGGCAAGCTGGAGCATTGGGCTCACCCAACAGTGTGACGAGTTGCTTCTTTGGAATGGGAGCTTCAGCAACTATTGGAGAAAATTGATGATCAAGAGACCCGGTACCGGCACAACAATTCGTGTATCCTGGGCTTGCCAGAATGAGCTGAAGGTACTAGTATGATTGCATTTCTTCAGGACTTGTTTCCTTGGCTCCTTGATCTGCACAGGAGCAGGCCTGTTGAAATTAATCATGCCCACCAAGTACCTGGTCTCCTGACTGCCATCTCGAACTCTCAGCCTTGCCCGATTGTTTTTTGGATCCTTCAATTTTAGGACTAGGAACTTATTTACACTAAAGCCTGGAAGAAAAAGGAACTGTTCTGTCAGGGTACTAAAATCACTGTTTCGCTGGACTATTCTTGAAGGGAGATTGCAAGGTGTAAGGCATTCGATGAAGTCCAGGACATCGCGAGGGAACATTGGCTTAAGTGTGTGCTGGCTCCACTGGCAGTGCTTTGTGTGATCAGTGACAATGTTATGGAGTCTTTCCATAATCCTGCAGATGCCTGGGAGTTTCTTCTACCCTATGGTCTATCCTGGGCCCACTACAGTTCACCATATTCCTGAACCAGCTCCCAGCCTCCTCCCATGGTCAGATCCTACTCTACACAGACGATGCAGTTCTTTACTCAAATAATACTGATCTCACACCCCTGGCTAATCAATTGCAGGCTAGCTTTACCAATGCTGAGGCCTGGTTCCACTCACAGAAGCTAGTCCTTAACTACACAAAACCAAAAATGATGTTGTTTCACAGTGCATGAAACAGGTTCCGCTCCCACCAGCTGGAAATCAGAAATAGCTCAGGCAGTATCCTAGAACAGACTCAACTTTTTAAGTATTTAGGAGTGACAATTGACAGCACTCTGTCATTCTCCAGCCATATTGACAATGTTACCAAAACAGTGAATACCCGTATTGGGCTCCTATACAAACACAGACTCTGCCTTACCCGGGAAGCCCTAAAGCATGCTATACACAGTTCAACACTCTCAGTAATCGATTATGGTTTGTGATCTATGGATCCGCCTCCCACACTACCCTGCACCGTGTCACCACTGCCCTTAACAAGGCCTGCCATTTTCTGACTGGGGCCACCTGCCTGACACACACATGTGACATATATGAGCAAGCAAATTTGGAGTGAAAATACTGAAAATTCACAAACTTACGAGCGTGCGTAGGAACTGCACAACGCATGCTCGTAAAACAGTTATTTTAGGAATTTTTAGCAAATTTTCAACATAGCCATTTAAGATCTCTACTCATGAAGAGTGACACTGTGATTTTCTTAATGTGTCCCATACACTGAGTTCTGCATAATCGACTGTGCCATTGTGCGCCATATGGGCAGAAACACGCTTTTGGGCAAGATGTGAAAATGACAGCTGCAGTGCTCATAAGAGGTGTGATAAAATGGCAATGTTGAAAATCTGGAGTGAAAATATTGAAAATTAGCAAACTTACGGCGTGCGTAGGAACTGCATAGCATGAACTCATAAAACAGTCATTTTAGGAATTTTTCACCAAATTTTCAGCACAGCCATTTTAAGACCTCTGCTCATGATCAGTGTCACTGTGATTTTCTTAATGTGTCCCTACATTGAGTTTGCACACCAACTGCGCCATTGTCGCTACCTGAGCAGAAACACATTTTGGGCAGGATGTGAAAAATGACAGCTGTACTGCTCATGAGGAGGTGTGGTAAAATGGCAATGTTGAAAATCTGGAGTGCAAATATTGAAAATTCGCAAACGTACGAGCGTGCATAGGAACTGCACAACGCATGCTTGTAAAACAGTCATTTTTAGGAATTTTTTCACCAAATTTTCAACATAGCCATTTTAAGACCTCTGCTCATGAACAGTGTCACTGTGATTTTCTTAATGTGTTCCATACATTGATTTCACACACCGACTTTAAGGACGCTCATAAAACAGTCATTTTTTGGAATTTTGGCACCAAATTCTCAACATGGGGTTTTTGGGACCCCTTCTCATGAATGATGTCACTGTCATGGTGTTATCCAAGGCCGGAGGGTGATTTCGTGCAGTGACTGCGCAGTGCCTGAGAAATCACCCTCTGGCGAGTAGCCGCAGATTGGTTTCTCAACGTTAAATACATCATAGCGGCAAAAGAAGTAATATCCTTTTTTGGCACAACAGTTTGTGTGAGGAGCAACCCAGGCCTCCAGGACTGAGTGGAAAACCAGTATGGCAGGAAGTTCAGTTTGTTCACAAAAAAATGTCATTCTCCAAATGTCCAATGGAGTGGATGTTAGCCAGCTTGTCGAAGACAGTTGTAGCCAGATCAAAATGTGGTAAGGAGACTGTGAAAGTGATAAAGATATTCTCCCTAATGGAACAAGACTTGGTTAGATAACAGGAGGCTCTGTTGGGGCACCTGGAAACATAACCTATATTGCGTACTGTGGACATAGAAATGTTAATAGTATTCTTTAAACACATAGAAATGCAACCAGTGGCTGTGCAATGTGGGCAATACCATTTGCCCAATCTGAGATCATGAATAATATCTGGAATTTTGCCTGATTCCAAGTCCCTGAAAAGGTCATTAACAGTTGAAACAACATAAGAAACATAAGCAGAACATAAAATGTCATGCTCAACATAGTGCTTGTCCGCCTCACGGTTATTCTGAAGGATACATTTTTGTCTTGTGTCATTGAACCCTTGAGCAATCTCCTGCATATTATAAACCATATAATGCTCTTCTTTGCTTAAGTATTAACACCTTGCAATATAGGTGGCATAACATCATTGCCAAGTATTTACTGAAACATAAGAGTCTGAGCTTTAACAGAAGCAATATCTGCTCTATTCCATACAGTATAGACATTCCTGAGCCAAAAAGGCCAGTAACAGTGCCAGCTACTCCAGCTACACTGGAGACAGAACCAGCTGCACCAGCGATGTCTGAGGCAGTGTCCTGCTTGGTGCATTTTTATTTGGGTTTAGAATATTTACGGGCAGGTCTGAAAACACCTGCATGGTCAGTGGTAGAAGGTCCACTTATTGGATCATTTGTGTGTGCTTGGTAGGCAGCTACAATATCAGTAAGTATCATACTGTGAAATTTAGAAGTAGTACTATCTTTACATAAACCAAATTCAGCCATATTCCAATGCGATAAATTGAAAATAACTGGTGGGATATGCATAAATTGTACATTGTTTATCAGGGTACCTGGGAGTGATGTGGTGGTCAGACCACTAGGGGAACCCTCAAATTGGCGAGGGCAGGCAGTAGTCACACCAGAAGGAGAAGAGGGTGCAAAATAGCCATCTTGCCGATATCTGAAAGAAACAGAAAAGGATTAGTTAGCCGAAAGTACTATTCTGTACTATGGGGTTAGGAAAAGTAAGTTTAGTCACCTTTATATAATTTGAGTTAGTTAGCATGAAACCATTTGTCAGCAGTCTTTTTCTGATTTTGTTGTTGTATTCTGACCTGATACACAGCAGGGCTGAGTTTGTTTACAATGGGATAGGGGCCTTCCCATTTACTTGCAAATGAGCGAGGGGGTTGTCTGTATTGGAGAAGCATCACTTGGTCTCCAGCTTGCCAGTCAACTTCTTTGACATGCTTATCAAAATGAGCTTTGTCTTGCTATTGAGCTTTGCCCATTTGGTTGGCAGCAAACAGATGTGTTTTCATGATATTATCATGAAGCTTTTCAACATACTTATCTACAGATACTCTATCTGCAGTGGGGGTGTGGAGATCAATCAACAAGTGCTCAGGTAATCTCATGGCTCTACCAGTCATGACCTCATAAGGTGTACACTGAGTGGTGGCTGCAGGTGTACCTCTAATTGCCATCAGTAGCAGGGGCAAGAGGGAATCCCAATGCTTGGGATTATCATTAATGAATTTGCATAGCAACTGTTTGATGCATCAGTTGGATCTTTCTACCTGACTTGATGATTGAGGATGATAAGGGATGTGGAATTTCTGATCAGTTTTAAGAAGTTCAAGTGTTTGTTGCATCAGTTCAGCTGTGAAGCTGCTACCCTGATCTGAGTCTACCTTTAGAGGCAGGCCCCACCTGGCGAACAACTGGTGCGCCAGGATTCTGGCAGTTGTCTTTGCAGTGTTGTTCTTAGTGGAAATGCTTCTATCCACTTGGAGAACAAATCTGTGACAAGTGCATATTGTTGTTCTTGCTGGAGTTAGTAAGAGGGCCAATGAAATCAATCTGTATTGCTTTACATGGTCCAGATTGCCTTTGGGGCAATAATTTGGCATTTTTCTTTACAGCAGTGGGGTTGTTCTGAGCACACACTATGCAATTGTCCACATAGTGTTCTACATCCTTGGCCACACCAGGCCACCAGATGACTGTTTTCAGTCTCTGGAGGGTGTTTTCTGTCCACTGGTGTCCACTAGTGGGGGTGTCATGAACCATATGGATACATTTTGTTTGCAGTGAGTGTGGTGCCACCCACAGTTTGTCACCTGTATCCTGTTTGTGATACCAGATGAGCTTCTGATCACTGGATAAATGTACATTGTCTGAGTGTCTTTTGTAGGGGCTGCCTGTTGGCAGTGCTTGTTCAGTTCCTTTGTCTAGGAATTTGAACACATCTCTAATATCTGCATCTGCTTTCTGCACAGCAGAAAGATCCAGTGGGGTTCTGGTACTGGCTTTTTGGTGGCAGCAATTATAGATGTTACAATAGCTGCTATACCCTGTGGGTGAGTCATTTCCCATTTCTCCCCCTCCCTCGAGTGCTTGCTTTTGCCAGCAAATCTGCTCACTTGTTGTACTCATGGTAAGGGTTAGATTTGCAGTGAGCCTTTACCTTTTGTATGTACAGCTTGTGTGCGAACATCTGGGTGAGGGTGTGTATGTACACAAACAGTTCCCCATATTTAACAGGGGTACCATCAGATGAGGTAAAATTATTCTTTTGCCAGAATAGAAAGAATTCAGTCAGGGATGAGCTTACACAATTGAAGTCTTCAAAGATAATTGCATCTGTTTCACCATGGGGCATAATCTCTAGTGCACAGGCCACAGCTGCAAGTTCTGCATACTGTGAGGAGAGAACAGTGCATTTCCTAGAAATGCATCTGTAATCACCATCATGATCCAGTATGAGCACTCCAAGGCCTGCCACCTGTTCTCCATTCACATAGGATGCAGATCCATCTGTAAAGATGTGGAACATTGCGTTGTCCTCCAGGACCTCAGGTGTGACTTGCAGGAAGGGCACTGGGTCAGGTAGGTTAGGTGGTTGGAAGGTATAACAATGAGGCTTACCTGCGTATAGTAGGCCATGGGCCAGGATGGATGGCATTTTGGCAGGCAGTACTTTGATGTCTCTATCCTGCAAGAGCAAAGACCGATGGGTGAGTCTGGTGTTAGAAACTGATTCATCTTTTACTCTGTCTGAAAGCAAAAAGTTAGTTGGTGTGTGACAGGTGTGCAGAACAATGGGAGCATATCCAATGATATAAAGGAAGTGCTTGACAGCCCAAAAGGTTGCCAACACTGTCCTTTTACAGAGAATGTATTTTCTCTCTACTGGGGATAGCATCTGTGATGCATAGGTGATGGGCCTGAAGTACCCATTGTACTTTTGTGCCAGCACTGCAGACATGGCCACATCAGAGGTAGCAGTTTCCATGTGGAAGGGCAATCTTGGATTGGGATTAAACAGTGCTGGGGCTGAGGCTAAGGTCTACTTAAGCTGTGTCACAGCTTCAGTGTGTGTTGGGCCCCATGTCCACGGGACATCCTTTTTCAGCAATTCATACAGGGGAGCAGCCTTCAAGGCAAAATCAGGAATATTTATTTATTTATTTGGTTTTTGTTTACTGGGAAGGTACACTAGACAAGAGTACTGCCTATATTCAGGTACGACCCGGGAGAATACAATCAGGAGAGAGCAAGGTACAAAGAAGGTACAAACATCAGTGACAATTGTTCATGGCACAGCATGAAGTGGGAACAAAACAATTTCACAGATTGCTGAGAAAAGCAAGACATACAGTATTTCTGTGGAAACTGAGAGTAAGTAAATACCCTTACATTAGCTACTTGCACTGGATGATACAACAATAATAATTAAGGACATACGACAACCGCTAAAGAATAAATAACAGTTTTAACTAACGATTTTGTGGAGGGAGTGGGAACATGCAGATTTTATACAGTGGAGGGAAACAGTAAGTGCCATGTAGGTAAGGAATGCTACTGAGAGTCAATCTCAAGTTACAGCACAGGAGCAGCCATCAGAGTCAGTCAGGTGGGCACGGAGACCCTGTTTAAAATCCCTGGAGTAGTTTACCATACCTAGAAAGCATCTGAGTGTTGTCACGCTTGTAGGAGGTGATAGATCTTGCAAGCTCTGGATCTTCTTCACAGCTGGGCTTCAGCCTTGGTCTGTAATGCATAGGTCAAGGAACATGACCTCATTTTGACACAATTGTGCTTTAGAGGGGTTACACTTGAGGCCTGCTCTCCTGAGCAGAGTCAGTAGTTCATCCAAAAGGGTCAGATGTTCTTTTTTTGGTGGAAGTTGCCAGGAGCAAATCATCCACATATTGCAGGAGACATTCGGGCATGGAAAATCCATGCAGGGCATCCATCATGTGCAGATGGAAGAGGGAAGGGCTATTGTGGAATCCCTAGGTTAAACAAGTCCAGGTGTACTGGTGGCCTTCAAAGGTGAAAGAAAACTTGTATTGGCTTTTCTGGGATAATGGGAGTGACCAAAACCCATTAGAAATGTCAGGAGCTGAAAACCACTTTTTGTCAAGTGTCAGCAGCTTGACCACATCAGGGCCTGATGCCACAGTTGGGACACAGCTAGGGATGACTTGATTAAGCTTTCTGTAGTCAGTTGTAAGTCTCCAAGCTCCATTTGGCTTTTTCACTGGCCAAATAGGTGAATTTACAGTAGAGACACAAGGCCTAATCACTCCTTTTTGCAGGAGTGACTGGATGGTCTCCCTCAATGATGTCAAGGCTTCAGCAGGAAATGGGTGTTTACTTATTTATTTATTTTATTTTATTTTCAGAATTACAACCTTTGAGACAATTGGCTCTTTTACAAAGGCTCCATGTGATGGATAACACAACTGTACTTAACCAAAAAGACAAGCGGTGGCATTTAAAACATCAGTACAAACAAAAGGCATTACATTTGTAATATTAATGAGAGTAGTAAGTTAAGTACACAGTAGGGGGACAAAATGTCATGCAAACAATATATACAAGCTTGTACACCTGCTAGGTAAAACAAGAAAGAGAAAGCATAAGCCATGTTACTAAATGCTAAGAAGGAGGTTGCTAAGTGCTGAGGGAGGAAGAATGGTAGAGGGAAAGAGGAGCAAAAAAAAAAACAGTAGCAGCCAGAAGTGGCTTTGTCTTGCTGAGAGGCCAGGCGGTGATCCCTAAGCTGAACAGTCACAGTTGGGGGGGTTGGCCAAGTGGAGATGAAGAGCTTTCTTGAACAGGCCAATATTTTCTTACTGCCGGACGGCAGGGGGTAGGTCATTAAACCATAGTGGACCGCAGTACGAAAGGGAGCATTGTGCCCTGGTGGTTCTTTTAAATGGTGCTTGTAGGTGGCCCTTGACTGAGCTCCTCGTATGTTTTTTGGAAGGGTTGTATTGGAAGAGTGTAGACAAGGATTCTGGTGTATGTCCTAGTAGTGCTTTTTTCCCCAAGTAGACAGGTTTGGTATTTGGTCCACTGGGAGAGGGGGAGCCATCCAATAAAGGAATATAGACTGCAGGTGTGAGTGTAATAATCAGCCACCAAAATAAGTTGGCAGGCTTTATTAAGGAGAAGCTTTACTCTCTTAAGTGAGGTCTCAGAGTCTGTGCTGTATATGACTAGGCCGTAGTCAATAGTTGACAATATGGAGCTCTGTGTGACAAGATTGAGGGCCTCCACGGTCATAGCTTTTCTGTGTCAGTTTTTGCCTTGCAGGATTGGGTCCTGGAATCTCTATGATGGTGTGCATCCTACCACAATCATGCTTGTTAGTAGCAAACACACCAAGATGCTGTTCTAGCAAGGGTGCCAGCTCAGCATACAAATCGTGACTTTTGAACAAGTCTATGACGTCATACTCCTTGTTGTTGTGTTTGATGACTGCCACCGCATGTGAGT
Source organism: Neoceratodus forsteri (assembly GCA_016271365.2). Classification (NCBI taxonomy): domain Eukaryota; kingdom Metazoa; phylum Chordata; order Ceratodontiformes; family Ceratodontidae; genus Neoceratodus; species Neoceratodus forsteri. Next base: position 52,996,502 of record CM028137.1, read on the forward strand.
CTGGGATGGTGACAGCATGGCATTGTCCCTGGATCTGTAGCAATAGCCTGTTAGGTAGGTCCACTACACAGCCATGCTGTACAAGGAAATCAATTCCAAATATTCTGGGGTGATGATGATGTAATACCATGAGGTCAAAAAATTTAGTTTTTAGGTGGCCTACCTGCACAAGTAGTGCTACAGATTGAAAAGTATGTAGTTTGGCACCATCTCCACCTTGTGCACAAGTCTGCCAGCTGGTGGACCAGGCACAAGTGGCTGGGTTCTCATCATGGAGCACTGACATGCTGCTCCTGTGTCTAGAAGCATGTCAAGTTGGCGGCCCCCAACCCTGGCCCTTACACAGGGCCGTCCATTTGTGTCAACAAGTAAATCTCTCACAATCTGGACTGGGGCCTATAATTGTCCCTGTGCCTTGTGGCCTGTGTGGGCCTGTTGGGGACCCCCCTTGAGGATTCACAGGACAGGAATACTGTACATATGATGTCAGAGCTGCAATTTCCACTTGCTCAATGGGTAGTTCCTCAATCACTGCAATGACCTGGCCAGTGCCCGGTGCTGCAAAGGGGTTTGTCCCTAGGCCACATGACCTTGCTGAAGCTGAAGGCCTGAATGGGTTTATACTGCTGAATGGTGCCAGGCCTGCAACAGAATGGCCTGCAGTGCCATACATTCCAGCAAGGGCCTCCTCCAGTTGTTTCCGGAGGGTCTCATTTTCATCTTTTAAATCCCTATAGCTAGGTCCATTATGGTACTTGTTATTGGGATTTGTGTTTTGCCAGTTTCAGTTGTTGTTATTGTTCTTCCGGTTGTTTTTATAGTTTTGGTTGCCCCCCCCTCCCGTGGGCCTTGGCCTGATGGTCATCAGAAGGGGCATACTGCTTGGTGTTGCCACCTTCCACAGCATAGTGAGTGGGGGAAGGGTTGACCGTGGTGACTTGGGCTGGGTACACCTGGGATGTGGTAGTGATGGCAGCTGCCTTGTTGTTGTTGTTTTTGCTGAAGGTGAGGTTGCAGAGAAAGACCTGAAAGGCTGTCTCCATCTTGATAAGGATCTATTCAAACATGTCAGTCTGTGGGTAAATGTTGAGTTTAACCTTTTCCCTCAGGCATGCAGTCATGTTTCTGATGAACAAATCCTTGTAATCAATTTGTTTTTTACTGGCAGCCTCATCTGCCAAGCCCTTGCCAACCTCATAGGCAAGCCACAGTTTCTGGTGGTAACCTGCTGGACTATCTTTTACATTCTGCTTAACCTTATAGGCCAATTGGGCTCCAACGACACCTGGAGCATTGGCTGAGAGAAGGGACTGGGCAATGGCATTAAAATCAAGCATGTCACAATTGCGGATAGTCTCTGGGAGCTTGGCCCAGAGGGTCGGCTCGATGGTCTGTCTCAGGACTTGAACCTGGTACTCTGTTTGGAGACAAGGCTTCTCACAGAGGGAGTGCACCTTCTCCAAGTGACAGCTGAGGTTGTCAGTGGGACCCATCTGCCCAATACCTTGGGCAATTTGTTGAACAGAATGAGCAACCTGCAGGGGATTGGACGTATGTGTCTGGGTTGTGGTGGCTAGAGCACTGCAGAGGGCAGAATCCACTGCCACATCAGCAACTGCTTTGAAAGCACTGTCCTGGCTGACAGCATTCCCAACCATACATTTAATTTGGTTATGCAGAGGTGATGGTGCATCCAGGTTGGTGAAGGTAGCTAGGCTGATAATGACCTCCTGCACAATGCCTTGCACTATTGCACCATCTTCCCTGGTAATGGGAGCCAGTGGGGTTGTGTGAATCTCTGGCCTGCTAATAGGAGCCAGCGGGGGTGCATGGCTAGGTGGTGGATGGCAAGGATGACTGGGTGGTGGTGGCCTCCCGTATCATGGGGGCTGCCATGTTTGTCATGACATGGCGATGTGAGTGACATGCCAACGTGGCAGCCATCTTGGGGATGGTAGTCACCATCTTGAGAATGGCTAGTGAATGCCACCACCCTGTGGGCCAGGAGCTTGGATGTGACGAGGTGCTCCATGTCCCCGTAATCCACGTCATCATCTCCTGATGATGTGATGTCAATGGGTGATTACTGAAAACCATTCATAGCTTTAACACGGCTAGCAAGAACCTCTTGCTGATGGTGCAATTTTGCCATCTTTGCCTTACATCTCCTGTGGCACACTCTTGCAGTGTCCTGCTTAATCCCTTTCTCAATCTCTCTCTCCGCAACACTCTGTACGTGGCACCTAAGTCAACGTTTTCTCTAAGTTCCTTGTCTAGCTTATTCCTCAGCCTTTCAGTGTCCTCTTTCAATTCCACATTCTCCTCTCCCAAACTCTCATTCATATCACTCAGAATATCATTTAAATAAGACAACTGTTTCTTATCACATTTCAGCCTCTCAATATCATCTTTCAACATGCAATTTTCACTTTCTGTTTCCTCAGCAGTACTGTACAATGCAACAGCCTGTTGTTGTGGTCACGGAGGGACTGTGCCTCCTCTGCCAGTTTCTGTTCCCTTTTCACTAACTCCTGTGCCTGCAAGCCCACCTCTTCTTTTAGAGAGGTGTTTTGCAGCTCAAGAGAAGCACAGCATGCTAGTAAACTGCCTACAACTGTATGGAAAGCTGCAACCAAAAGACCCTTGGAATGGTACTTTTTTGTTTTTTCCTTGGACTCAAGATAGTGTTCTGAGATGGCAAGCAGGGGGTCTTCAGCTGATTTTGGCATCCAGTGCAAAATCAGTCCACCGTCTATGGGACTTGCGGTAATTTGAGACATCCAGTCTCAGCTCTGTGCACTGTTTGGGCATAATACACAAAGGGGGTAGACAAACAAAGAAAGCAGTCCAAAGACTGGAATAAAATCCTTGGCACTGTCATCCAATGGCTTTCTGGTCCCCCATGGGCAAATGGTGGAGCCAAAGTGGTAAGCTGCTACTCACAAAGGGAGTGTACCAGAGGTCTGGTGTGGGTCTGCCACGCCCAAGGCCAAAACAGAACAAGTCTGAAAAAAAAAAAAACAACCACTGTAAGTACAAATAGGTCCAAGTGGGCAAAATGCACCACACCACTTGACATTTAGTTCAAAAGAACTCAAATGGAATCCTCACTTTCTACATTCCGTCCTGACACTGTCACTAAAATGTAATTGGGTAATAAATCACCTTTCTCAGGTTATTGTTGGACTGCACAAAAGTGAAGAAATGGCAGACTAGTGGTACCCAATGCATAACAGGGATTTATTACTGGTTAACAAGCAGGTTTACAACCAAAATCACAGTGAGAAATATCACCAGGGAGAAACCCTCTCCAATCTTTCTTACCTAAGCAAAGCAGTAGTTATGTCTTTTCTCCGAGAAAATGAGCAGTAGAAATGGTCTTCTACCCTAGATAATTGTCATGGTTACAACTAAAAAAGGTATATAAAAGTCTGATCATTAGATAATAACACATAGCCTGATGTCTTAATAGCCTGGGAAAGTGTGCTGAGTTTGCAGAAGAACAAGTTAATGAAAACAATGAACCTATTTAAGCTGGTTACAGAGAAATAATGATATAATTATGTAATAAGATGCTATTCTGTACTAATCCACAAGATGGCAGCATTGCCTAACTAATGATTATACAATGGTCCAAATATAGAGATGTCTCCCCATGGTACATTAGATACAGCTGTAAATGCATTATAACTGTAATTATCAGTAGTAAAAACATTATGATTCTATATAAGGCATTGTAACTTATATAAAGCATTGTGATTATTAGCAAAAATGCAGTAATATGCATTATAATTCTTAGTAAAAGTATCATGATTATTAGCAGCAATGCAATAGAACAGTAGAACTCAGATCCTGACACTTATGCTTGTACGATTAGTGCCTGTGCCCTAAGTATTAGTGTGAGGTAGGGGGCCAATCCTATGGATCCGTCTCTCTTCGTATTGGGTAATACTAACAAGCTCCCGGTTCAAGACACTTCTCTTCACCTGTGGTATATGACAGGAATAATGGAAATTAAACGTTTGCTTTATTTATTTTATTTATTTATTGAGTACAATCGGAATTACAATCCTTTGAGTCACAGACTCTTTTGCAAAGGCTCCACGTCAGGTTACAGGGGTCGGAGGGTAGACAAATACAATAATGACAGACGGGAACAGGTATTATTTACAGATTTCAGTACAGACAATCTTTTTTACAAAGGCTCCACATTGGTTACAGGGGGTGGAGGGAAACAAGACAGTATATGACTAACATTAACAGGTATTATATACAGTTACAGTACTGACAGGGTAGTCGAGAAACTTATTTAGTAGATGAGATAATTTAGGAGGCATGCCTGCGATCCCTAGATAGAGTTTTGAAGGAATGCCATTTCATAGGGTCTAGGGAGCCCCTTTATTCAAGATGGTGAATGCAAGAGGTTCCAACAATAGATAAATGGGATGATAGTATGTACTGGTCAGCAAGTTTAGAGCATCTGCCTTTCATAGCGGCAGAAAAGTGGGTCCTCTATGAAATGGTATGGGGTCCCTATCTTTTCTGTTCTCATTTCAACATTTCAGTGGGTTAGTCTCCCCTCCTTTAGCTCTTTCTTAGCTCCTCCTTGACTTGTATTATTGCTTTTTGTCATAATTATGTGTGCTAGTCTTTTCAGCACCTGGCATTAAACAGATACAGTTTTGTGTTTTATTAATGTGTTTTTCTTTTTCTTATTCAGTTGCGGCTTAAATTTTATTTGCAATTAGATGTGTTATACATGGTATTATTGGTTTTCCTCAATTATTACGTTAATGATTGCTGGCTGTCTGTTTCGTGGTATTTGCTATTTGAAGGTTTGTTTCATATGGCAGATATTTTGTCCTGTAAATGGAGTAAGAGTCTGGAACAGGTAATGCTAGCTTACTATGTTATTCTGCTTTCTTATTGTATTAGTGACTAGTTATGCTGGCCTTTTTCTGCTGTTAATGTTGTGGATCTCATTGATAAACATGTTCAAGAAATTAGCAATTACAAAAACTTTGGAAATAGGAGTTCTGTGGGACTGGACTCCATTACAAACCAGTCAGATCTGCTGACAAGGGCAGAGTTTGTGAGTGAGCGACTTCTAGCCCGGTTCAGGGTAATGCATGTGATTTTAGAGCTTTATTCCATTTACAAATTAGTAAATCTGTGTACAAATAAGTTATTTTACACCTGGTATACATGAAAAAGTTATTATGGATGATAAGGGGTAACCTTGCTGTGTTATTTCACTCCATTTGGATTTGCCACTGACCCCACTGTTGCCAGGACCAGAAAGCTATGTCTTTGTTTTGTCAAATCAGAGTATAGTAAATAAAAACCTTTTGAAAAAACATAACCATTAAAATTAGACCTGGGTTACAGGCAAGAGGTCCATTTCTCCACCAGACCACTATATCCTCCAAATCTAGTTTTTGTATAATCACCACATGTGGTATATAGTGTGACAGTGATTCAAGAGTTTTTCTGATTGGATATTTCCCACTCTATGTGTCCTAGTTCCTTGAAAATGTAATATAGTAAATATGGATGTGATGCCACATATCTGTAATGGGTTACTGTAAAAGTATCTCCTGACCCATCAGTCATACCTACACTTTGGTTCATTTGAGACTGTTTTATAAAATTTGGGACCGACAGAAAAAGCTAAATATACTAGTATTAAGTTGTTGCTGTCAGACATTCTAAAGTCAGTCTAAGCTGATTTAGGAACAGGGTGAGGACAGTTGGGTAGGCACACAGGAAAACACATCTGTTTGAACTTACACACTGTTCTCCTTAATTTTCTATGTAAAATTGAAGTACCCCGGCCTTACCACCCAGCTGAGCACAAAGCACATCGCGAAATCTGAATTTAGTTTAAATGAAACCACCTTTTCCTTCCATTCCCATTACATTTCTGAAAGTCTGATTTTCTAGCGACATTTTAACTGTGATGTCAGTTGTCATTGATTTAAAGGTCAAAAGTAAAAGAAAGCATGGAGTAAAACTGATACCTATGAAATGTTTGACAAACATGTATTTCCCTGCTGTTTTTACCAATAAAATGTCAAATTTGAAAAAGTTGTGTTGTAGAAAATAAACTATTACAGATGGAGAAGGAGGCATGACGTAAACTAAATTCTGATTTAGGAGAGTGGGAAGGGCTCTGCTGGGTGGTCATGTGGGTTATTTACAAAAACATTATGAGCCTCAACATTCCATATTGTAATACCATTAATCTAACATCTGATCAATGTTATTAAGAATAAAAGGTGTGGTATTATGACTTCTGGGTGTCACTGTTTTCCTATGGAGAGAAGTGACTACACACACAGGGTTCAATTTAATGCCACAAAAGCAGGGAAATGATGCCATTAGGGTTTCCAGCTCTAACTCCTCCCCAGCAGCAGAAGGACAAGACCACACAAGTAACCACAGACAGCCACAGATACACATTCATACTGCTAGACATGCACAGCCACTTCTTGCTGCAGACACCTAGCCTTTATATTTTAAGTCTCTATGAGATCCATGGGAGTGAAAGACTTATAATCCATCCATTTATATGTTTCATATGGTGTTACAATATAAAAACACATATTTAGAGGTAGCAGTGATAGTTCTCACCCACTGTGTTTGCCCAAGGGCCTGATAAAAGGATTCTTGGAAATTTGGTGAAAAACTTTAAAAAAATGTCTGAATTATGAGAAACAGATACTTTTGGGTACAAAATCCACAGTTTTATGTCACAAGCTTCTATTCTTTGGCCACAGCTTCTGACAACTTAAAAAGTCTTGGTTCACTTCATAAAACTGATAACTGGCACTAGAGACAAATGTTTATTTCTGCTCCAGGAATTCTTTGCTCACAGTTTTATGATTACCTAAAAAGTAATTGTACATGATATAAAAATCATTAATGTAAAGGAATTTCAAATTCTTATATCACTTACCAAGAATTCTTTGCTTGCACTTTCTCATGACCTACAAATTATTGACCTTTAGCCAATGAACGAGATGGCCAATTGAGTCCTGTTCTTCGCTCCTCCTGAGAGTTTATCTTTAGACATCCATAACCCTCTGTCTTCCAAATTTGCAACTTTTACAAGGCATAACAAAGAGTTTTCTATCTACTTCAAACTGAGCAAGTATTTTTTACAACCAAGCCCTCTGAACTCGCAGAATTGCAGGTTACTAAGTGTTCTCCCACAGAAGCCCTTTGTCCACATTCTGGCAACCAGCATGGCTTTTGCAGTGATCCCTTACATGGAAAAAATTGAAGGGATCCTCACCCAGCTTCTCTCAGAACTCCAGGATATTAAAAACAGTGCCACATAATACTTGTAGCAAATTGAACAGCTCTCCTACAGGACCACAGTGACCAAACAAAAATTTGCACAAACAGCGTACTCCTGTCATGAGCTACAAAATATCCTCAGGGACCATAAAAGAACTATACAGTTTCTGCAAGCTAAAACAGATTACCTTGAAAACTGTGGCCACCAAAACAATTTGTGTTTTCTGGGCTTTCCAGAGCATACAAAATTGTCAGTCATCATAACTTTTTTAAACAGAGATCTCCTGCCATTCTCAAGCTACCCGGGGACACTACCTTTGAAACTGAGAGGGCACACTGTTCTTTGGCCCCACCCCACCAAGCATGGCAAAATACCAAAACCCATAATAGCCAAGTTTCTAAGATTCCAAGTGAAGGAAAGTATCATTAAATGAGTTAAGGAGCTGGGGTCGCTGGTGTGGCAGGGACAGAGGATTATGATATTTCATGACTTCTCAAAGGAACTGATGTCCTGCCATTGTGTCTATACAGAGATTCGTCAGGTACTGCACCGAGCTTAGCATCTTCTTTGCCCTCCAGTACCCAGCCACCCTGTGCCTTATGCATAATGGGGTGCCAGTGGGCTTTCAAACACCTGATGCAGCTAAGGACTACATCCAAACCCACTGGCCCTGGGCCCTGCTGCCTTTAAACCCCCGTGCCAGACAATGAGAAAACAACCTCTTACCAGTCAAAGAGAGTCATTCCTGTATTACTTCACAGGATCCCCCACATAACCACACTGCACAAACAGCACTTGAGGACATGTGGATGCAGCCTCTGAAACAAAAAGGTGCAGCTGGAATGACCAAAAGAGTATCTGCACTCACCTCTCTGATAGATCCAGAAGCAGTAACCACAATGAACACACTGATGATATGGACAGTGAAGCTTCACCACTGTTGCCGCTAAACAAGCATGCTCCACTTTTATAAGAATCTTCTGTGGATGTCTCCCCAGCCGAGAATGCAGTGTCCACCTCTCAGCAGAATCGTACCTCTCCAGAGACCTATAGATCCAATGCCACCCAGGCTTACCACACATAGGGCTCCAACACTGAACCTGCATCTTTGAGATCTTCCTCAGCAACAACTGCCTATATACCAATGCAAGAGAATACCCAGGACCCCCCTGCCATTGCTACCACCTCCCAGATTTCTGCCACCTAAGACAGCAGCCCTGCAATGAAGTGATAAGTCTGAGACCCTTCACCCGGCTGTAATGTTTCAGTATGGCTCACTAACACGATAGATGCAATCAGCTGGCTATAAGGACAGTCTTGGAACCCTCTACAGTAAGTTGCATGAAAAACTATATATGGGATATGTAAGATGGTTTTAGGCTGGGCAAGGTACTGCAGGACTTATGGACAATTCCTTCTTTTAAATGTTGGGGCATCGGTGGGTGTCTAATATATTTTTGGGGTTCTGTTACATATTTGGTAATGTAATAGCGGGTCTCATTATGGCCGCTCACTATTTGTTGGGAAGCTAGGTTATATAATCCAAACTAACCTTTTGTGTCACTCCTCTGAGCCACTTGCTTACACATCCTATCAAGGCCACCCTGACAGTGATCTTCGCTATAACCTTCCGCTTCCCACCAATCCCTCAGTGGGTCTCAAGTTGTGGCAAATGGCTTGGTGGAGACTCAACTCATGGCCAGAACTCCCTTTTAGCTAAGCACTCGGACATGTAGTTCACAACATGGTTTCTCCTTGGCCATTTCAGGACAAACAATCTGAGCTGGGACATACCCCAACCCCTGCTTTAACCACACAGTGCATATCAGATTACTTCAAAGGTAACCCGCTGTGAACAGTACCAAATGGTGAAAGGAGAGGAGAGGAGGGTGCAATTAATATAGAGTCCACCCAGAAAGTACATTTTTGCACAGACATGCCATCAAGTCTGCTTCCCTCCTTCCCCCACCTCTTCCACATGCCAACAATGGACAATGGGCCTGATGCATCATGCTAATGTGCCCCGTAAACCGAGTGCATAGGCAAACATACGTGGGAATGCCATAGCGGATGTCTACAGGATCGGTGGCATTCACCAATGTGCCCTATTAGTGCTCATCTGATTCAAGGCCTTGCAGGCAGCTATGAGCCAGGGTGGTCTGGGGGCGAGATGGGTACATCCTCACACTATGCGCCATTCACAAAGGCCCATAGTGCTGTGCACAGGGGGGCACAGGAGGGCGCTGGATACAGGAGGGGAGACCCTGCCACAACTGCTTTATGCATCCAACTCCATGCACACAAAGCCCACGCCCAGTCTCCTAAGTCAGTTGCACTCTCCCCTACATCACAACCCCCACTTCAGTCCCATATGCCAGTACTACCCCCATCCACATCTGAGCCCCTGCCCAGTTCCAAAAGACAGCCACTCCCCACACAGCACAGACCTAGCCCTGGTCCCATACCCTAGTACACCCCCACACACATATGAGCCCCTACCTGGTCCTGTAAGACAGCCACCCCCCACCCACAGAATAGCCCTGCCCCCGGTACCCCACCCGGTCCCATAAGACAGGCCACCCCCAACACACACAGATCTGAGTCCCGCCCTGGTACACAAGTCAGTGACTCTCCCCCTCACCCGCATTCAGAGCCTTGTCCTGGCAGACCCTGCCCAGCACTGCAGAGCTTGCCCACCACCCGACCCTGGATCCCGGCCCCCCTGCTCCCTCATTGGTGGTTAGTGACCCCACTGCGGCACCGACAACACCACCCCCTGTCCCCTGTACCTGCAAATCTGTGACACCAGGGTGGATGGTGAGTGGCACATCCCTCTGCACACCACCTCGGCCACCCCCCCGTCCAACTGATGTGGACAGTGCACTGCATATATATAGAGAACAGCCCTATAAATAACCAGCATGCACCCAGCATCAGTTGGATGGTGGATGGCTGTGTTAGTGTAGAGAGATGTGTCACACACCGTTCATTGCAGCAGCACCGACGGAATGCAAGTAAGCAGACTCCGAAACTCGCCCACTTGGTTAATCACCTACTCAGGTACCATAAGTAGGGAGTCTCTGCCCTCCATCTCTTACTGGGTCCTTTCAGCTCAATTGGAGTGTGTGATGTAAATATGACCTGGGCTGCTTTTCATGAATAAAAGAACTGCTACCATACCCAAAGAAGCCTTTCCATTAGCAGACTAGGAGGTACTGGGGTGGGACAGGAAGTGTTAAAAGTTACTGCTGTTGTTGTTGATGTCACTAATTGTACCCCAAGCATGGCAGTAATGATTTTGACTATACTCTATCCTATGAGATAGCTGTAGTGGCTAGTGTACATCTACCCCTTTTTACCTCACTCCTCCCCACAAGCCTGTTCTCTTTAATATGACGTACCCCAAGAGCAACTGGCTGTATTGTCCTTAATTCACATTCACTTGTACTAGAGACACCACTCATGTCAATTGGAGCAGGGCGAGACCGGGGAGCTTGCCGTAACTTCATGGCAGTTATAAACCCCCAAACAAGATGGGTCTGCCCCAATCTGCTACTCACCTCATTTAAACTCTAAGTAGCTTAAACCATATGAGCTGCCACTCTTTCTCATACTACGATCAGCCGCTCACGTGTCAGCAGGGTACAGTATACCCAGCATTCCCGCTGCGACTACCCACGGTTATGCCATCTCACTAGTATGGTTACTAGCTGGGATGGGGAGGGTAAACCTATTATCTGTACCTTTTTCCATTAACCTACATTGGCAAACTGGGGTCATACCAGAGGCACATGCAGTTGTTGCCCTGTGCTGTCCCCGCTTGACCCCCCCCTCACCAGTTTCATGCTGCTGGCACACACTCTTAAGGTTCTCAGCATACAATTCCAGTTACCCACCAACTCTTCATAGTTGCAAGCTAGTGGGCTGACTCCCCCAGACATATGCAGCCTCTGTCTACTGGACGTGCATAAAGTCTCACCCCATCTCATAAACTCCCCTTCAGATGCCGCAGGAATAATTCTTGGGTATAGACACACTTGCAGAACGGTCATAGATGGGGAGGTGGCACTTAACCCCTGTTGCCCAACTGAGGGCAACATTGCATTCACAGTTTGCAGTGGCTGATGACACCCTGTGACCATGGGGCCCTCCAACTTCAACCCCTCCTTTCACATGAAATAATTTCTACAGACTAGACTCCCTGCTACATTGTGACATCTCATATCCACTGCTCTAACCCCCTTTTCATTGCCCCCCTTCCATATATTTTATTGATGGGAAGGGCAATGCCTCCACCTTGAAAGCACCTTCCCCTCGCATCCAGAGCCCTGTTCTGGTGGGCCCTGTCCAGTGGTAGTCCATGAACAAGGTGACCAAAATTGAGCGCCTAGAAAAAAGGCTACTCAGTTACGGTGACTGTGATCACAGCTACCCAGGGAGGAGGGTGACAGGATACTGAGGCTGGCAAAAACCGCAATGGGAAGTAGCGGATATACAAACGTGCATCCATGGTGGGCAGAGACAGGGGAAGGATGGCATGTGGGAGGGGTTGTGGTGAGCAGCTGCTGATCTGGACCACTGGCATCGTGGGGTGGATGGTCGGCTGGGAGGCATGGGGTACTGGGTTCTGTTCCAGTGCGGTGAGGGTTTTTCCTTTTTTTGCCACCTGGCGGCATGTATTTTAATTATGTTTTTCACACACCCATGACATGCACCCCTCTGGAGTAGAGAATCCATAAGTAGGGGGTGTGTGGGGGACACAACCCCCTGCATTAATATTGAAATCTGTATGTCTCTGGCACCTTTTTATTCCTGCACTGTGAGTGTGCATCACCAAAATTGATTTTCAGCAATGTACACTCACCATAACAGCGACTGCTGTTTCTCGATAGCTATTATGACATGGAACCCTGTCCAGTACTGCACAGCTCAACCACCCTCCCTCCCTCCCTCTCATCAGTAGGATCCTGCACTGCCCAGAATTGGCCTTTAAGCACCACCCAGGCTACAACTATGAAACTGCTCCCACTTCTTTTGATCAGAAAGGTGGCACTCATGCTTTGTCTACCCTTCCACCACCAGTCCTATATTTTAGCTGATAGTCATTTCTGCTCATTGACTGAGTTGCCCCCCCGACTCACCACCTGCACCCACCTCCGCCTACCCCCTTACCCTTTGGTCTACTTTATTGCCCCCAGCTGACTGCCCCACTCTCCTGTAGCTCACAAGAATACAGAATCTGTGGCATCTTATGCTCTATGTGGCAATGCCCACAGCAAAGTCCCCTGCATAAATCTCCTCTAAATCCTGCAGGTCTAAATCTTCGTCTGCTCAGGGCACACCACATAATTTGGTGGCTCCCTCCTCTTTGCCCTTGTTTATGGTGTAATATGAGGATACTAGGCAATCTTCCATCACTGTTTGGGAGTAGTGGGATGGCTGTGCCAGTCTCCACCCCTCTCTTCCCTCATACAGTAGGTATATAGCTTTCTCCCATGCAGGGTTTCCCCTGTGTGACTGATCAGCTACCGATGCTAGCAGTCAGTTCATAGAACTGCTCTGGTCTGCTTTAACCCACCTTGTGATTTTGTGGTGAACCTTGGGTGCTATTGGTACCCAGTTCTTAGCTATGATTTCATTATAGGATTTTTACTAAAGTACACTGATAGTATGTAATCCTGGTTATGTATCTAGTAGACTTTGTAGTAGTAGCATGTTGTTTGTTTTGAATGTCCAATATAAGGCTGAGTGCTATTTTATGGATACGAGTTGTAATACAGAGTTTGCTTTACAGAGGGTACAGGTCAGAAATCACTCTAGATAGCCCCTAGATGCCCCCCTCAATGCACACAATCATAGCCACCCTCTTGATCAATACCTGCTTGCCCACTCTTCTAATCCACCTTGTTTGCCTCACTACCTAACATCGCTGGATAATTGCTGATATGCATTGCCACAGCTGGAATGTTAGAGGACTGAACTCCCCAATAAAACTCAAGCAGGTATTGTCCCACCAACGCAAACTAAAATCCCAGGTGGTGTTACTATAGGAAACTAAATTGACTGACTCAGAAGCTCTGAATCTCCGTATGGGCAGGGTAGGGCTGGAGGTACACAGCTCGGCATGCTCCCAAAAAAGGGGATTCTCTATCCTCATCCATAAGAACTTACACAGGACCCTCAATAAATCCCACATTCATGCAGATGGGCAGTGGGCCGTAGTCCTGTTCAATACCCTCCAAGATGCACTGGTTATCTTAAATCTATACAGCCCTAACCAAGATTCCACCCAGTTTTTCCATCAATTAGCATCTGAGCTGTGTGCCTTCATGGACCGTCAGATCCCAGTACTTATTGGGGCTGATTTCAAGTTTAACACTGGTACCATCATTAGATCAGAGTCATGGCAGACTCAAACCACATGGTTGGGCAGCCCAGGTGGTTCAGCAGTGGATCCAAGACCAGGCCCTAACTGATGTCTGGAGGCTCCTTCACCGGAGAACAAGAGACTAAACTGCATATAGTACATGGCACTTTTAGTCTCTTAGACATGTGGCTTAGATCAGTCAGTCTCACCCTTTTGGTAACTGCAGCTGATATCAGTCCACTTGTGATCTGTGACCATGCCCCCATCCAATTGGACCTCCTCCTGGGTTCCTCCCTTACTCAATCTCCCTATTGGAATTTTGACCTGCCTCTCCTTCAGGACCCACAATTTAAGCCTTGGCTCCAACAAGTCGAGGAGAAATACTTTGCAGTCAATGACAATGGCTCCACCTCTGTCACTGCACTATATGAAGACTTTAAGGCATCTTAGAGGCCACATTATTGGTTATGCCTCCCACAGGTGCAAGCAAAGTGAAGATCTTTTAGCCAATCTGGAATTGCAATTAGCAACCAAAGAAATCATCCTCAAATCCAACACATCCCTCCCCAAGAACTCCCCAGTATGGAACGAGATCACCACGCTCTGGCACTAAATCAATATTCTAATGATGCGAAAAGCAGAACTTGCTATCTGGCACCTCAAACACAAGTTCTTGGACAGCGGTAAAAAAAGCAGTAAACTGCTAGCATACTGCCTAAAAAAATAGCAATCAGAGTGATATGTCCCCTCCCTGTGTGATCAAACAGGACAGCTCCACACTAAGCCACCGGATATCAACAGTATTATGGCCTCCTTCTACCACCAACTATGTACATCCATCACTGACCCTACCACCACTCAACTAGCCTCCTTTCTTCATGACTTTCAACTTCCGAAACTTGATCCAGATCAGACGGAACTCCTAGAGAAGCCCTTTACTCTTCGATAGATAGAGGCAACTAATACTTCTTTGAAACACAGGAAGGATCCTGGGGGGTGATGGTTTCCCCATAGATTTATATCAGCTCCTTTCTCCCCAACTCAGCCATGTCTTGCACCACCTTTATACAGAACTTTTCTCCATGAGTGTCTTCCCCCCGAAATCTGAAGCCACTGTCACTGTGTTCCCTAAGCCTGACAAGGACCATACCTACCCTTCCAACTATCGCCCCCATCTTTCTCATTATGGCAGATACTAAAATATATGCCAGAACTGTGGCTGCCCATCTGGTATCCCTTCAGCAATCCTTGGTGCATCCCTCACTGGTCAATTTTGTCCAGGGCCATCTCAGTACAGACCTCATGTGAACCTTAACTAACCTGATGCATATAGCATGCTCCCATGACCCCCCCCCCTCCACTGCAGTGGCCATCAACTTTGAAAAAGCCTTTAATTCCATCCAATGGAACTATTTATACTCTATTTTGACCCACCTGGGATTCTGCAATCGCAATTTCAGCCATATGTACTTTGTATTCCTTTCCTGCTGCATAGGTACTTACCAACTCTCTTCCCCCTTTCCACTTTCCCATGGTACCCAGTAAAACTGCCCCCTCTCCCCTTTCCCTTTGTTTTAGTGATTGTGCCCCTAGCTACAGTACGTCGATACCTCAGAACTCAACAATTTCTGGGATCAGTGAGTAGAAAACTCTACTGTACGAGGATGACATTCTAGTGATTCTGAGAGATGCCCACGCCCCTATGTCACCTCTGCTACAGCTCCTCCACACATTCACATCTCTATCAGGCCTTAAAATGAATCACAACAAAACCAAAGTGCTACTATTAAACATGGTCTGTGAACCTGCTCCCTTCACTGCTCTGCACCTCAAGTGGTTGCCAGATGACCTAGCATACCTCAACATCAGAGTAACCTCCAATTTACACAAACTATGCAATGTGAACTTCTCTACCTTACTCCCCAAAATTATGACCTAACTGGATCTATGGAAACCACTGCACCATTTGTTGATCAGCATGGAGGCAGTCCACTCAATGCAAAAAGGCAACAGTGAAAGCAAACAGGATGCTGTGATGTATTGCAAGGGGATTTAGTAGTAGGCACAGCAAGGTTATTTTGCCATTGCATAGGTCATTGGTAAGACCACATTTGGAATATGTGGTTAGGTATTGGCACCTGTACCTAAAAAAGGACATTAAAATGCTGGAGGCGTTCAGAGGAGAGCAACTAAAATGATCAAGGGACAACAGGTCAGGTCATACGAAGAGAGGCTTTTAGCCCTAAGGATATACTCCCTGGAAGAGAGGAGGCAAAGGGGGATATGATAGAGACTTTCACATACCTGAAGGGAGTAAACACATAGAGTTTGGGGTCTCTTCAATAAGAGAGACAACACCACCACCCAAGGGCATAGCCTAAAGCTGGTGGGGGGAAGATACAGGAGAGATGTGAGAAAACATTTCTTTACAGAAAGGTTGGTGTCTGTCTGAAATGAGCTGCCAGAGGAGGTGGTGTTAAGACAGTGGGATCTTTCAAAAGATTCTGGGACAAACACAGAGGAAGTCATGGGACCAGGGAAGTAGAAGAAGAAGAGGAATGGGAGAGGGGGAGGGGGGGACAGGGGCACTAGTGTAAAGGTAAAATGAAGATCCAGAAACCATTCAAGCAGACGAGATAGACCATGTGGTCACCTTCTGCTGGCTACTTTCATATGTTTGTATGTGATCAAGATGATGATGGCCTCTAAAGTACTGTATTCATTTTAATATCTCACCTCCCAGGTGCCTAAACTGCCTATCCTACAGAAATGGTTTATTTACTAGACAAAATGAATGGTCAGTTTCTCTGGGAATGGTGGCCACCCTGCTTTAGCAGGAACAAACTATGAACACACTGGCAGAAAGGAGGCTTGAACCTACCATTGTTTCAGGAATTCCACTGGGCCTTAAGATAGCTCAAACTATCAAATGGTTCAAATTAGAGTGTCCCTCGACTCCCACCTGGCTCTCAATTGAATCTAGCATGCTAAAGGCAGTATAGCGCAGTGGTCTAAGGCTCTGAGCTGCAAATTTGGTGACATCTAGCAGACCAGACCTGGGTTTGAATCCCACAGCTTCCACTTGCATACTGTGTGACCCTGAGCAAGTCACTTAACCTCCTTGTGCTCCCAGGTCGCTCCTGTAAAAAAGCTTCCAGCTTAGTGTGCTATACCTGGTTAAAACAACTAAATAAAAAAAAAAAGTCCTCTGCTCCTTCAATACACATACTTCATGGAGATAAACCACTCACACATCTTCCCCTTCCCCTTATTGTCTCCTCTTCTCTATACACATGGAAGTGGGTAAGTAAATGTCTGGGCTTAAACCTAGCACACCAAGCTCTTACATCTCTTTGGGACAACCCTGCAATATGCATTGTTGGGAAGTCCCTCATAAAAGATGACTGGAAGAGAAAGGGCATCTATAATCTGTGTGACCTGCTCTTTACCTCTCTCCCTCCCTAGACTCCTTTCAAAACCGTCAGTGATGCATTAACCTCACCAAGGCTGACTTTTGGAAATACCTGCAACTTTGCAGCTCCTTAACACCCCATCTCTGCTTCGCTCCACACCTTCCCTCTTTCCTACAGTGCTCATTCCATTTCCACCTGGCTTGCTGCTACAAAAGGCTAAGCTGGATGCATATACTGCCACATCAGAGATAAAATCCTTGACCAAACAATCAAAGCCAGGATTTACTGAACCACTGTTTTAAGGAGTGACATTTCAGACGTGAGCTAGCGCCAGTGTTGGAAAACAGCTTGGAACCCCATTAACGAGTCCAAGAGCAGACTAATTCAAAATAAAATCCTACATTGCTGGTATTGTACCCCCTTATCTTTATGTTTTGCATCTTCTCCCTTCTAAAGAATGCTGGAGATGCTCCCCTCCCTGATAGAGATCTTTTCCGTATCCTGTGAGATTGCCCAAGTCTGGCTAATTACTGGTCATCCATTCAGAAAGTCTTAAACCAGATACTCTAAGCCCCTCTACCACTCTTCCTGACCTTCTTCCTTATCGGACTTTCATCAACTGTTCCCCACCTCCACCGAGTGCAAAAAGATTTTGTGACCCATTCTAGTGTGGTAACCAAATGCCTCCTCCAAAGCAGGTGTCACTATACTAGCATGCCTCAGATGCTGGAATTTATAGAAGAACTTTACAGCTTGCTACATATAACAGGATATCACAAGTTGTCACTCAAACCCTACAGCGACATACTATACTGTCATATGGGCACCACTTTATGAATATTTGCAGTCCTCCCCTGGGATCAATCCCTCATGCCCTCTACTCATGTCGACTCTATTTAAACAGAACATTGGATGATTTATACCCACTTGGGCTACAGGGAAGGGAATGGGAGCTCCGATGTCTGAGAGGGGTTGTGTGTAGAGGTAGGCAAAGTGGCCAAAATTCGCTCCGTGAAGCAATTTGCGGAGCAATGTGGAATCCGCAAAGTAATCTGCAATGTGAAGTACAGTACTTCGCATCATAATGAAGAATGCGAAGTTCATTGATAACAATGACTTTGCATTACTCCACCTTCCCCCAACCACTTCTACACCAATTTTAATGCGAAGTACATAGAAATCAATGTACTTTGCATCACTTTACCTTATTATTGAGCTCCAAGGTGAATTTTACAGTGATTCATGAGATTGCAGGTCACATAGGTTCTAGACTGTTCTGCACAGCCTCCGTTCTGTGTAGTGTGTGTGTAGTGGTAGATGGAGACAATTTCCTCTCAGAACTCTGTGATTCAAATCCTCTAAAAGCTGTTAAAAAAGCCTTTTTGAGCCATTTTTTTTTTTGCTCACAATTTAGTACATCAATTGTAGGAAACCCTCCTGTGCTCATATTATTGAGTGTTTATTTTTTGTGTGTGGATTTTGAAAGTTAGTTTAGAAGAGTCAGTCTGTTTACTGACAGACACTTGAAGTGTGCTTTGGGGGAAGGGTGTATCTGTGGTGGAGGTACAGTAGGTTAAAAAGGAGAAAAAGGCAGTCTTTCTGTTTTGGTTATATTTTTCTTGTATAACTGTGTTAATGTACACACAGTAATATTTTCAGCAATTCTTGACATTTGTTTTGCTGATTGTTGTGGTGCAGCAGTGCATAATTTCAGTTTGTTTAAAATATTTGGTTATAGTACTGAAGTTTTCAATTTGCTATGCATTACTTGTAGTGTGTGTGTGAGAGTGTGTGCGCGACGCATGCCATCAAATCAGACACATTTTATTGTGCCACAGAGTAACTGCAGCAGTGTGAACTTGCTATCCACTGCACCTTCGTGGTTTAGCACTGCTTTATGGTATCTTGGTTTTGGTCTGTTACTACATTGCACTGCACCCCCCCCCAACCGGCAAAAGGAATTATTTTCTAGACTGGATTGTGACTTGTGAGCACTGGTTAAGGTGTTGTTGTGACTTTGCATCTGCATCTCTTCTTGATTGTGCAGTGCAATCTCAATCAGTCTATGCTTTTGCATCTGTTTAGTTCCCAATCTCCATCTGCAAGCCACAATTGTTTTTTTTTGGGCTTCATATCCACCGGCCCAGACTGAAAGTTCAGAAATCTAAATTTGTTTAGAATTTTCTTGGTGATACCCCAAAATGCCCGCAAAGAGACATGCAAGTAAAGCTGTTTCTGGCCATGGCACCGCTGCTAGTGGCAAGATTGTCCTTGGGCATGGTAGTACACAGACATGCATAGCTGATGTCAGTAAAGGGATTTTTCCATCAATATTTTTTACAGCGCAATCTGTAGCTTCTCTCATAGTTGCAGGAGATGATGTCCCAGCTGGTGGTGTTAGTTCAGTTTCTGCTGGCATGAGTATTGTTTCCTCAAGTTCCACTTCTGACCAGTTAACCATTTAAAAAAATATAATTGAGTCTAAAGCTGTGACTGACAGTGTAGATGATGTCATACTCCCCATTAACATCCCCATGGTAGTTAAACATGATTCTGATCTTGGCAACCATAATTCACAATGTCACATTTCTTCCAGTGCTGTTGAGGTCATGCCTTTGCCATCCAATGATTCAAAGAGTGGTGCAAAAATATTGGGTGATGATGATGATGATGATGCTGTGGTTGGAACATGTTCTCCACATGACAGCATTCAAGCTGAAAATGTGGATCCGGATAATGTTGATGAATATGATAATGATGTTAGTGACACTTTTTGGGAACCGGAGAAAAAGAAAGTCAAGGTGGCTGTGTCTGGGACTGTTGGTGTTAAATCTCCCCCTCCTCAAAAAGTTGTGATTTAGTGGTTCCTGTTGATGATCATGATGATGGCCCAGTAATAATCATAGGTAGTCATGGTGGTCAGTTGGAGTACAGGGGCCTGATTTCAGAACATCTACGCCAGACATAAATGCAGTACGCCAGCCCCAAATGGTGCAAATCGCAAGTTACGCCTGCGACTTGTGACATGCACGATTCCAAAAGGACACTTACGCAGCAAACTGCAATCGCTATGCCAAACACAAGTTATGACACAGTTATGCCACACAAAGCATGCGCCACTACATAATGCGGCTTGCGACATGCGTAACGCACTAGTATGACAGAAATGCTATTACAGAATGGGGAAGCGTAAGGAAGTAAGTACGCCAGAAGAGGAAGATGTAACATAGACCAAGGAATAGCAGGTCTAACCAGAGCACAAGCACATATAACCCCCCACATAGTCAGACAGCAGAAGGCAGTGCAGTGTAGAGATGCAGCGAAATTTAATTCCGCCTGCAAATTGAACGTGAAGTGGCCACTTCGTGTTATCATTACGCTATGCGAAGTGAACATTGGAAAGTGCTCACTTCACTTTGTTATTATGACTTCGCATTGCTATTCCACCTTAATGCGAAGTAAGGCAGAATGACAACAATATAGGCACTTTAGGCAGCCCCTCCCACACATCACATGGCTTACAGTACTGTTAGTCACATGCTTTAGCTAGGCAGGAAGGAAGTGAGTCATAGAAGCAGACACTTTCACTTTCTTCTTTGCAGAGGTACAGAGAGGAAGCATTTTGTGTAGGAGAGGAGAGTTCGTGTTAAAGGACAAATAAACATGGGTATTTTGGTACCTTATAGCAGAGATCCCAGTCGGTCGCTTGGTGCATTATCCCTTCAAAATGCTGTCCGCAAAGTTGTGAAGAAATAGCCTATTTAGTTTTATTTTAAATCACTCCGTAATTATTAAGCAGTGTGTATGCATTTTCTTGGTCTGGTCTCCCCACCAGCTCACGTGCGCGCTCGTACGTCTGACGTGATGATGTCACTGTAGCGAGAGGTACTATCCCTCCTCAATAGTGAAGCAGATGTCTCCTCGTCTTTCCATACCGTTTTTAAAGGACAAACTATTGACATTCATGTAATGAATGTATTACGTTTTGCCAAACTCTGTCATGTTATAATGGCAGGCTAAATTTACTGTTATGTGGTGTGGTGTACTGAACTTTGGCACGTTCAGTGCCCCTCCCCCACAACACACAATAATAGTAGGACAGCACTGTACATCGGATGGAGTGTGCCACAGTAAACTCTTTCTATTGACATCGTCATGCTCCTCAACTTCTTTCTTTAATGGGACATGTTTACTGACAATAAAGTCTTATTTTAATATATTGTGATGTGTGCATTACTTATTGTAATGTTAGCCTTACTGCAGTGGAGTTATAATTACTGCAGTATGAGCGATATGGTTACTGAAGTAGGGGTCGGATTCACTACACATGGGAGGGTAGATTTATTACAATGGGGTATATTTACTACAGTAATTGGTATACTTATGCAGTAGGGGTGGATTCATGGAAATTGGGAGTGTAGACTTACTACAGTGGGGTGTACATTTACTGTGGTGAGGTGCATTTACTGCACTTGGTATGATACATGTATTACAGTACGGGGGTATAATTACTGCACTGGTGGTTGGATTCATTGCAGTTGGGAGGGTAGATTTAGTAAAGTAGGTGTATATTTAGTGCAGCATGGTGTATTCACTATACGTCAGGGTAGATTTTCTACAGTAGAGGTCGATTTACTGCAGTGGGGGTATATTAACGGCCGTATGGGGTAAATTCAGTGTGGTAGAGGGTAGATTCACTGTACTTTGAAAGGCAGATGTACTGCAGTATGGGGTAGATTAACTGCAGTTGTGCAGGAGGCAGTAGAGTCACTGCACATTGGAGGGCAGATTTACTGCAGTATGGGGTGTATTGATTGCAATACTGGATGGGTTCTCTGCACTATGTAGAGTATATTTACTGCAATAGTGAGGTGATGAGGGCAAGGTGCCAATGCTGTGGGGATAGCCAGTGGGATGCTGGGATGCATCGGGACAGGTATCACCAGCAGAAGAAAGGAGGTTGTGATGCCACTGTACAGATACTTGGTGAGGGCTCATTTGGAATACTGTGTCCAGTTCTGAAGGCTGCATCTCAGCAAGGATGTAGACAGAGTAGAGGCAGTTAAAAGAAGGGCAGCGAAGATGGTGCAGGGCCTGCACCAAAGTCATATTAGGAGAGACTGGGAGACCTCAATATGTACAGTATACCCTGAAGGAGAGGCGAGACAGGGGAGATATGATAGAACTTACAAATATCTAAAAGGCATAAATAGGGTACCAGAGGCTAACATCATTCAGAAAAAGAGATGTCCATGAATGAGGGTGCATGACATGAGGTTGGAAAGGGATAGACTGAGGGATAGCGACAGGAAGTATTTATTCACAGAAAGGGTGATGAATACATGAAATAGAGTCCCACCAGAGGTGGTCGGGCAAACACAGTGGGATGATTAAAGTATGCATGGGACCGGCATGGGGGAACCCTAGCAATATGAAGCAGGAGATAAAGCCGGAGATCAAGTAGGGTCTGGGGCTTTTACAGTAAGCAAGGAAAATGTGCAGACTAGATTGGCCTAGAGGTTCTTATCTGTGGCAATGTGTAATTTTCTGTATTCACTGCAGTAGCAGTCAATTCATTACACTTGGGATGGTATATTTACTGAAGCAGGGGGTATATTTACTGCAGTATTGGGTGGACTCACTGCCCTTTGGAAGACAGTTTACTACAGCAAGGGGTAAATTTACTGGAGTGGGGGTACAGTCTCCGCACTTGGTAGGTTAGAGTTACTGCAGTATGGGTAGTATATTTACTGCAGTATGGGTGGATTCACAACATTTCAGAGGATATATTGACTGAAGCATATTTACTACAATAGGAGGAAGATTCTCTACACAGAAACATTGAATTTGTAGGCAGCGTGGGATTGGTTGGCCCAGCCAGTCTGCCTAGATGGTCCCTGTCTAGTGTCTCTCCGCAGATTCTAAATGGTCTCTGGTGACCCTCCCTGCTGTCTGCCTATTTACTGATATTCTCCTATGTCTGTCCCATACATGCTTACAGCCTACTACTATATGTGACACCACCTCTTCCGCTGGTGGTGTGTTTCAGGTGTTCGCCATAGTACTTCTTCACATCCCTCTAAAACTACCCCTCCCCCATCCAGCTTCATCTCACACTGTATGGTCCTGGTGATGTTTTCTCATTTGAGACTCCGCCTGCACTCATGTATACCCTGGTGAGGTAGTTGTAGGTCTCTGTCATGTCCCCTCTCGCACCCCTCTCCTCTCTTCCAGGGTGTACATGTTGAGATTCCCTCCATTTCTCCTCATACAGCTTTTGGTACAACCCCTGCACCATTTTAGTCTCCCTCCTCTGTACTACCTCCACCTTGTCTATACCCTTAATGAGTTGCAGTCTCCAGAACTTGCACAATACTCTAGGTGGGGTCTCACCTGTGAGTGATATAGTGGCAACACCACCTTCATCCTGATGGAGATACCTCTACCTATACATCCCAGCATCCTACTGTCCCTACCCACTGATTGCTCGCACTGCCCTGTCAATCTGAAGGCATCAGATATAACACCAAGTTCCCACTCCTGCTTAGTAACTGTCAGTATCTCCCCCTATCCTATACTCATACCTGATTTTCTATGCGCTAGATGCATGATTTTGCACATTTTGGCATTGAACCCTAGCTGCAATGCTCTTGACCAGTACTCTAGTTTCCCCAAAATCCCTATGCATCCCCCCCCCCCACAGCATTCAGTCTCTTGCAGAATTTTATATCATCTGCAAAAATGCATACCTTCACTTCCAGTTGTTCTACAATGTCACTTATGAAGACACTGAAGATGATCGGTCACAGTACTGAGCCCTGCAGAAGAAGAAGAATCAGTATTTATATAGCGCTTTTCATACATCCAAAGCGCTTTACAAGCAATGCTAGACTGGTAGTGAAGTGACTGAATGTGTGGTGGCGGCCATATCGCACATCATCACCCACACACAGCCTGGATAATTGCATGAGCCGGTTTTATGGGAAGGGGAATGCTGGCCAGGACACCAGGAATGCTCCCTACTCTTTGCGAAGAGTGCCCTGGGTTCTTTTACTTCCACCTGGACACCCACCAGGATAACACCAGGATGGGCAGAAGGGACCTCGGTTTAACGTCTCATCCGAAGGATGGCACACCCCAATACTGCAATCAGATGCCAGCAATTTTTAGGTGCAAGTCCAATCCCGGTGTGGGACGAGAACCCACGACCTTCTGGTCCAGAGGCGGATGTGCACCAACTGAGCCACACTGACACCAGTGCTCTGCAGCACCCCACTGGTCACTCCCCAATCATTAGAGTGAATGCCATTAACCATACCCTCTGTCACCTATCCTTTAACCAGTTTCTAACCCAGTTTAACCACTCAGGATCCCACTTGTAGGCTGCTTAATGTTTATCAGTCTCCTATTTGGCACAGCGTAGAAGGCCTTGCTAAAGTCCAGGTAGACCACGTCCACTGCTTTCCACTAATTGGTAGAAGCGATTCCCTGGTCATCCACTCGAATAGATCAATTAGGTTCATCTACCACAACCCCACCACCAACACCACCCACTGTGAATCAATGCTGCCTGTGGTATTGCAGCCCACTAGATTCAATATACTCCACTAATCTCTCCTTTAACAGGGTTTCCATTAATTTCCCCACCACTGAGGTGAGACTGACTGACTGTCCTATAGTTGCTATCATAAAATGTGACAAGAAAATCTGGCTTTCTGATTGGTTATTACATACTAACATACTAAATGCCAGCAGAATAGGCCTGATGGTCTGTCGAGTCTGCTCGGTATCCAGCCTCCTAGTGGGTGCTTGCTTTTCCACCCCCCCCAGCCCCAGAGAGAGTCATCTTCAGCTTCAGTTTTCTCCTGTACTTGTCCCACCCCTTCTTGAAACCCTCCACTGTGTCCTCCTCCACCAGACTTCCAGGCAGTGCATTCCATGGCTCCACCACCCTCTCAGTGAAGTAATGTCTCTTGCATCCCCCTGTAATTTCCCCTCTAGCTTCCACTCATGCCCTCTGGTTGTCCTCCCTTCTTTAGTCTAAACGTCTCTTCGGCTCTGCCCCTGTGTATTCCTTTTACATATGTGAAGACCCCTATCATATCTCCCCTGTCTCTCCTCTCCACCAGCGAGTACAGCCCCAGCTCTTCCAGACTCTCCTCATAGGGCCTCCCTTCCATGTTCTGAATCATTCTTGTTGCCCTCCTTTGAACCCACTCCAGTAGTACTATGTCCTTTTTGAGGTGAGGTCTCCAGAATTGCACGCAGTACTCAAGGTGCAGCCTGACCAAGGCGTATACAGAGGGAGGATCACCTTCCTCCTCCTGGACGTAATCCCCCTGGCTATGCAGCCCAGTATCTTGCTTGCTTTTGCTGCAGCTCTTCTGCAATTTTCAGAGTTGTTCATTTTGACGTCTACCACCACCCCTAAATCCCTCTCACTCATTGTGACTTGCAGTGCAAGCCCCCCCAGGTTGTATAAATGGCCCGGGTTTCTGACCCCCAGATGCAGCACCCTACAATTCCCTGCATTAAATCTCATCCCCCACCTCCTCGACCATCCCTCAAGGGTATCCAGGTCCCTCTGGACTACCTGTCTTGCTTTGTCCCCTCCCGCCAGTGCTCCCAGTTTTGAGTCACCCGCAAAGAGACTCATCCTACTTCTAATCCCCTTCCCCATATCCAAGACATAAGCATTGAACAGGAGTGACCCCAATATCGAACATTGGGGGACCTCACTGATGACCTTCCTGGGGGAGGAGACTATCCCATCAACCACTACCCTCTGTATTCACCCCGTTATCCAACTTTCTACCCATCTGAGCAACTTCCCCCACCCCCATCTCCCCCAGCTTTGTTAACAGCCCAGCGTGTGGTACCGAGTCGAATGCCTTACTGAAATCCAGGTATAGGACATCCACCAGCCTACATCGGTCCAGGGCCCCCGACACCCAGTCATAAAAATCTATGAGGTTGGTCTGACATGATCTCCCCGGGACGAAACTGTACTGGTTGTCATACAGATGCCCCACCCTTTCCAGCTGCCTAACGAGCCTCTCCTTGATAATGCCCTCAATTACTTTGCCTACCACAGACATTAGGCTGACAGGCTTATAATTCCCCATCTCCTCTCTAGACCCCCCTTTGTGAATAGGCACCACGAGTCACCCTCCAGTCCTGAGGCACCCATCCTGTCTGCAGAGAGGTGTTAAAGAGTGCAACCAGAAGAGCTGCTAGCACATCCACCAGTTCCTTCAAAACCCTCAGATGCAGCCCATCCTGCCCCGGTGCCTTATTAATTTTTTTCATCCGAAGGGCCTCCCTCACCCTATCCACTGTGATTTCTGCCTCCCAGCCCACCCCCACGTTCAAACCCCCATCCTCTTCTAGACTTTGCCCAGCCTGTACCCTTGCTGCTTTCTGTCCCCTAGACTCCATCTGACCTCTTGGCTCTGCTGGCTCCCCCTCCCTCCCGTCAGGCTGGAGAGGCCCCCTGCCTCCTTCTGTAAATATCAAGGCAAAGTACTTATTTAGCACCTCTGCCTGTTCCCCTGCCTCCTGAGCCCATCCCTCCCTAGTCCTAATCCTGCTAATCTGTGCCCTCCCTTTTCTTTTCTCCTCTATGTATCTATAGAATCCCTTTCCCCCCCTCCGGATATCCCTAGCCAGGTTTTGCTCCATCCTCAGCTTGGCTCCCCTCACCAGTCCAGTGACCCTTCTAGCCCTCAACTCGTATTCACCTCTCTTCCTATCCCCCCTAGAGCACTTAAAGCATGCATAGGCAGCCTTTTTGTCCTTCACTGCCTCCTGCACCTTCCTGGTCCACCAACACGGCTTGTTGGCTCTACCATGCTTACGCCTTACCTTGGTACAGGACCTAGTAGCCTTCTGCACTGCCTTTTTAATGGTCTCCCACAACCTACCTGCATCCATGTCTGGCCTAATCTTGTCCAAGCTCCCCCATAGAATCCTACCCATGGCCACAAAGTCCGCTCCCCTGAAGTCTACTACTACTGTATTAGTGCAGTTTACCCCCCCTCCCAGATACAGCAGGTACCAGACCGTGGCGTTGTCACCACCTGCCAGCGGGCTGCACACCTCCAGGCCCTTTATCTGGTCGCTGTCTGCTAGTACAACGTCCAGTATCCACCCCTCCCTAGTAGGCTTCCCCACCTGCTGGACCAGGAAGGCATCTTGGAACACATCCATCAGTCTTTGTTCCCTGGCCACAGAGGATGTCATAGTGTCCCAGCTTGCCCCCAGCATATTAAGGTCACCCATGACCACCACTCTACCCTTTCCAAGGTCATAGTGACCCTTGATGTTTTCAACTAGTTTGTCCTCCAGGGCCTCTTCCAACACAGGAGTCTGTACACCACCCCTATTTTCAATCTTTTACCTGTCCTCATTTGCAGGGTTACCCAAATCGCCTCCACCCCTCCTGCAGCCTCCTCCACTCCACTAACCACTATGTCATTTTTGACTATCAGCGCTACACCCCCTCCTCTTCCTCTTCTCTAGCCTTCCTGAGTATTTTGTAGCCCTCCAAATTTAGGTCCCAGTCATTTTTCTGGGTGGCCCATGTCTCAGTAATTGCTGCCACATCCACTGATCCCTCAACCAGCATTGCCTGGAGCATGGGCATTTTATTACCCATGCTCCTGGCATTGATCAGGACCATCCTCCACCCTGACCTCTCTCCCTTCTCCAGTCATCTCGGCCCTGCACCCTCCCAACTTTCCATTTTCTGCACAGATCTGGAAGGACTTGCACCCCAGTCCCCTGCCCTCTTTTCGTGCCCTAGACCTGGACCCTTGAGCAGCCCTCCTGGAGCTAATCTTTTACCCTATCCTCCCCCTTTACAAGTTTAAACCCCACCTCTCAGCTATGAATCCAGCAAGTTTTAGTTTCAAGATCTCCCTCACCTCCAAGTTGAGGTGTATCCTATCCCTGGCATGCAGCCCCTTGTCATCTCATGTATTCCCCCAGTCCCCCACCAGCCCATGCCCTTCTGACCTGCACCAGTCCCTGAGCCACTGGTTCACCCCTCTGAGTTTATGCTTGGTCTCCCCGGATGCCCTAGGAACTGGCAGAATCTCAGAGGAGATTGAGCTTCCCATACAGTGGGAAACCCTGGCCTATTCCCGGAATCTCGCCTGGATTTCTAGTTCACTGTTCCCCTCCAAGCCATTTGTTCCAAGATATACTAGGAAATCAGGGGATCCCCCACATTCCAGTGCTATCGAGTATAGCTGGAATTTGGCCATGTGAATGGATAGGCCAGGGATACATTTAACTTTGACTGGGCTGCGTTTTCCTTCCCCTGCCCCCTCCCACTGGATGCCCCTGGTCATGGAGTCCCACAACAGAATCACCTTCACCCCCCAACTTTACATGCCCGTTTGATTCCTTCCATGCACTTCCTTCTGTCATCACCCCCAACTTGCTCCTCCCACCCATCTCAGCCTGGGGCTCACAGGCCCCCACATGCCCCCAATGCTCAGCCCTGCCTGCAGCTCCCAACTTGCTTCTCACCCCCAACCTCCTGAGTGGCACAGGTTGCACCCCCAGATCTCCCCGGACTCCCTTTCTGGGCCAGTGTCCACAGATCCCCACCCAAGCACCCTTCTACTGCTTCCCTCCTTGCTTCCTCCCCCAGGTACTGCATCCTCCACCCAGTCTGCTGTATTTCTCCTACCCCCCACCACCCCCACCTCTCCACCTCATCAGATTTCTCCTGCCCCAACGCTGGTCTATCTAGAGTACTTCCTACTGCACCCCTATCCTTTGCTGTCTTCTCCAACCTGGTCGCCTGCCCAACCCTAGTCCTTCCCCTCCCACCCTGGCCTCACTCTGTTCTCCCCAATCCCCCTTACCTCCCCCAAGTCTAGGCTCATGTTCCTCCCCCTCCCTCCCCTTCTTTGGATCTGGCTGTCTCTCCTGCCCCCCTTGCCCTCCAGCGTACTGACCAAACCCTCTCTGTCCGCCTGCTTCCCCACTCCCACCGGCGATCTCCATCTCATCTCCCAGATATAGCAGGGTGAATTGATTAGTGAGTGAGATGCTTGCCCCTGTCCCACCCTCTGACCTTGGCTCCCTCTGGTCAGCTGTCCCTCTATGAAGTGATTTCTGTACATTGCTGTTTCGTGCACCACAACCCCGGAGTAACCATTAGATCCATTTCCTCCTGTTCCTTGGGGTATGCTACTTTGACCTCGTCTACTCTCATGGGGTCCTTTCCCTCCTTCCCTCCCCATCCCTCTCTCTTGCAGCATCCCAACTGCCTTCTGATCCCCTCGTCCTCCTCCCTAAGACCTGCCAACTGAAAACATACTGGACACCCTCCGAACCTCCATGCCCAGTTTAATATTATGGCCACCCCACACCCTGTACACCCAATCATCCTACTGAAGATGCCCGCTCTGATCTAGTCTGCCCTCATTTTTGGTGTGAGCAATACAGCACTCTACAGAACTAATTCAAGTCAGTGTTACAGCAAAACCCAATTGCCTATGCATGAAATCTGTTCCATGCACAGATAATAACAAATGCCTAAAAGCTGGACCACATTACCAAAAAAAAATCAGCGAGCAGTTGTAACGTTCAGTTTTCAAATTCCGCCATTGTTTTTCTGTTGGCAATGGGGGTCATCCAGAGTTCATTACCAACAAGTTGTTACTGTCACTTGTTTGTTTTTTAATGTTCACTATTTGCTCACAGTCTCTCTCATACTACAGTAGTTGTAACCCAATGCCTTGTGTTTCTGTCTAAGCTTGACTTGTACTTGGGGGGTGTACTTGTACTGGGGGAGGGAGGGGGAGACATCCGTGCAACTGCATTGTGTTTTTTTTTAATGTTTACAGTAACAATTTATTTTATTTATGAGTTTTCGGAAGACCTTTGAGCGTGAGCTCTTTTACAAAGGTTCCACGTCAGGGTGGACAAATAGTATAAAACACCAATACAGTAGTTACAGATTTCGGAACAAATTCAGTTACAAAGGTTCCATATCAGGGTGGACAAATGATACAAAACACCAGTACAGTAATTACAGATTTCAGAGCAAATACAGTTGTTACAGGATTTAGCACAAATACAGTGGTTACAGACTACAGAACAAATACAGTTATCACAGGGTTCAGCATATTAGGCAGTTTAAGAGTAGTATGAGATTTATTGGCTAGTAGTGGAAAACAAATCTAACGTGACAGGAAATTGGTTATGTCTTGAAAGATTCTAGGGGTGGCTCTACCTTAGAATCCTCGTGAGGTCTATTGATATAATATGGTTAAAAAAAGGTGGGGGGTGGGGGCTGTACGCAGATCCTGAAGGAGGATTAGTAGCTTACTAGTGCTCCTGGTTCTGCTAGGATGAGGCAAGTGTTCTCGGTTTCAGTGCTGGGTTTAACAGTGGTAGTGGGTTTGTCATTCAGGTTTGGCCTGAGGAGCATGTGCATTGTGAGCTAGACTGTAGGTGCTGTTTGAGGCCAGTTTTGAACTGAGGCAGGCTGTGTGTTTGTAGTTTCTGCGGGAGTTCATTTAGCCAGAGGGGGGCTTGGTAGGAGAAAGTACACTGCCCAAGTGAGGTTCGCCGGAATGGGATGAACAGTGCTCCATTTTTCCTTCCCTCTGGTGATATGTGATGAGAGACAGGCCTTGAGCAGGTTTTCTATGCAGGGTGGTGTTTTTCCAAAGAGTGCCTTTTTACCCAGTAGACAGGTTTGGTATTTGAGTCTATCTTTTAGGTTAAGCCAGTTAGTGCTCTTATATAGGGTGCAAGTGTGAGTGTAATGGTCTGTGCACAGGGCTATGCTGCGTGCCTTATTTAGTGCAATTTGGACCCTGTTGAGTGCAGTGTCAGTGGCAGCTCCATAGACCACAAGCCCGTAGTCTATCGTGGGAAGTATTGAGCTGGAGGCCAAGATTCAGAGTGCTTCGGAGTGAGGAATTTCTTATGTCTGTAGAGGACCCCGATCTTTGTATTTACTGATCTGACAAGGGAGTCAATATGGTTTTTATACGTGAGAGAGTCATCAATGGTGACCCCTATTTACTTAAATGATTGTACCTGCTCAATCTGCTCACCTGCATTTTTGATGATATTGGGGGGGGCCTGCGCTTATTGTAATGGCTGGAATGGAGCACAGCCTTGGTTTTCTTGTAGTTCAGTAGCAGCCTTTTCCTACAGAACAGTCCTTGAGTTTGTTGAAGGAGGTCTGTAGTTCTGTTTGTAGTGCTGCCTGGGAGGTGCCACTACTCAGCAGCACAGCGTTGCCCACATACAGGATGAGATTGGTGTCACAGGCCGTGGGCAGTTCATTAACAAAAAGGCTGAAAACCAAGGGACCAAGGATTTATCCCTGAGGAACTCCTAGGAGTACCTCTCTGGAGCTGGATAATGTCTGCCCGATTTTGACTCGCTGACTCCTTTGTGATAGGTAATCATTGAACCAGTTTAGGGCGTTTGGTGCCACTCCCAGTCTTTGGAGCTGGAATATCAGTAGAGCGTGGTTGATGGTATCAAAGGCTTTAGTGAGGTCGAGGAAGATGGAACTCACCAATTTACCTTCATCTAGTGCCTTGTGTGCGTAATCAGAGTACGCAAGCAATGCAGTGGTGGTACTGTGTTTCTGCCAGAAACCATGTTGGTTTAGGCAGAGTAGATTGTACTTGTTTAGGTATTTGGTGAGTTGGTTTGCCACGATTTTCTCCAGCGCTTTGGCTAGAGGGGAGAGGATAGATATTGGCCTGTAGTTAGATACCAGTGCCTTGTCACCATTCTTATGCACTGGAATTATCAGGGCTTGCTTCCAGACTTCTGGGAATTGAGCTAGGGCCAGGGATTTGTTAAATATCATCGTAATGGGTTTGATCATAACATCAAGGGTCAGAGGTAGTATCTTCAAGTCTATCCCATCACTCCCTAACCTAGTTTTTCCTAGGACTTTACTGACCATTGTTAGGGCTTCCCTTTCCATCACCTTCTTAAAGTAGAAAGTTGGGTGGTTTGTAGTGGTACGGTTTGCGCAGCCTTGGTCATCCACTGGCAGAAGGTAGTCTGGGGGTAGTACTGGGGCCAGGTCAGTGAAGGCCTGGTTAAAGGCATCCACAATGACTAGAGGATTTGTGGAGGGTGCATTGTTGATATTGAGTGTTTTAGGACTTAGCTTCTGGTCTTTGCCAAGGGTGTTCTTGAGATTATCCCAAAACCTCTTTCCATCTCCCCAAGTGTTGTTTACCTGGGTCTTATGGAAGTTGGCCTTTGCAAGCCGGACCAGTTTAGTGCACTGATTTCTAGCAGTTTTGTAACTTTTTAAGTCATGCTTACAGCCAGAATTTAAGGCTTTGGCCCAGAGGCAGTCCCTTTCTTTTAGGAGAGAGAGGAGCTTACCATCCAGCCAGCCATTTTCCACTCCTCGAATTTTCCGTTTAGTGCGTGTGGCATAAATATCACAGATGGCGTTGAAGCCCTCCGTGAAAAAGCTGAGTGACTGGTCCAAAGTGGGTACCTTGTGTATGGGGGACCAGTTGTAGGCAGACAGTGCTGATTTAATGGAACCAAGTTTGCCCTTTCACAGGACTCTGCTCTCGATGAGACGTGGTGGGCTTTTGGCAATTTTACTGTTCCAGAGAAAAGAAATCAGTGAGTGGTTGTTCAGTATGTCCAGGAGAACTCTGAGTTCAGAGAATCTGGATGGTGTGCTGACCAGAACCCAGTCAATAAGTGTGCTGGTGCCAGCCTTGTAGTTCTGTCTGGTGGGGTGAGTTACGAGTTGGGTGAGCTTGTGGGAGGTGATTAGATCTTTGGCGGCTGTTGCTTCATTACAAAGCCAGTTTATGTTAAAGTCGCCCATCAAGATGAGATTTGTGCTCTTTTTGAGGCCGCTTATTTCTTGCATAACCATTGGAAGTCCTTCCTTGGCTTTTTTGGGGGGCAGGTAGGTTGTGGCAATGGTAATGGTCTTGCCATTTAGGCCGGCTTGAGTTTTTACCACTAATAATTCATAGTCCTCTGCAACTTTGGAGATGGGGAGGACGGAGCAGCTTAGCGTGTTTCTGACATACACGAGGCAGCCGCCGGCTTTCTTGCCTATTCTGTCTATTCTAAAAATTTGGAATCCTTCAATGGACACCTCACCATCTTTGATCTTTTTTGACAGCCAGGTTTCCATTAGGCAGAGTATATCCTGGGTGCGAATGGTCAACCACGCCTGGAGCTGGTCAAGTTTTGCAGTTAGGCTGTGGATGTTTAGCGATGCTATCTTTAGGCCATCCACAGAGTGGGCGTCCCTGCTCCTCACGGTTGTGGGTCCAGGATTTAGGTGAATGTTGCCTGAGAGTAGCAGCAGCATGATGGTAACCTTCCTGGCTGATAGGGTGATGTTTATGTTTACTTTTGACCGTTGCTTGCTCTTTAGATGGGGGGTGTCTAGGCGCATGCATTACATAAGGGGGAAGGTTAATGTAGGGTAGGCTAACAATGGCAATTCTGGAAGGCAACGCACCCCCAAGACTGAAACATATCTGTCCTGAGCTGGGTCATGTCGTTGTAGTAAAATCTGCCACCTAACAATCTTTGGCCAAGATATGCAAATGGTGTCATGAATATTTATAAGCAATTCAATGACATCATTATGCCTGGTGGAAGGACTATTTTATGAGAAAACCTGATAACAATAACCTTTTTTATATAAAATGATTTTTTCTAAACAAAAAATGTAACCCATATTATAAGGTCAATAAGACACTCCAGGGTGTGAATGGCACATATTTTACCACACGGCCAGTGGTTAAAATCACTTGACCTGCTGCCTCATGCCTTATTATACCCCTGGTTGTGCGTTAAAATATGTTCCGTGCACACCTTGGAGTGTCTTATTGCTTACGTATCCTCCCTGCTACCACTGTTATGTAAAGTGACCACATCTGCTCTCCTCCAGTCCTACAGAACCGTGATTGTTTTTAGAGAGCTGTTGAATAAGGCTGTCAGTGGGTCAGCCAGCACCTCCTCCAGTACCACTGGGTGTATCCCATCCAGTCTCATATACTTGACCACTTTCAGAGCTGCAGTCCCTTCATGACTCTTTCCTCTTAAAATGGACTTGTGTCCACCCCTCCCTTTGTTCCTGCTGCTCCCTGTTGGTCCATTACCCCCTCCCTCCACTGTGAAGACAGAGCAGAACTCCATCTTCAGAATGTCTTCATTTTATTGGTTCTCTTCTGCACATTCCCCCTGCTGACTTTTTATCCTCAATATCCCTCCGTTTGCTTTCCTCTTCTCATTTATATACCTAAAGAAAGCCTTATCCCTTTTAGCTACCCCTTTGGCTATCCTTTCTTCTGTTGCTCCTTCTCTTCACATACTGCATATTCTACTTTCCTCGGTACATCTCCCTGTCTTCCTCCCTCTGTGTTTCCTTATACTCCTGAATGACACCCTTTTTTCCTTCACTGCCCTGGTCACTTTTCTAGAGAACCACAATGGGTACTCATTTTTTTTCCTTCTGCTTTTACTCACTTCCTTCATGTAGAGGTTGGACCCCTTAATTATGCCCTCTCTTATGTTTCCTCACTGTACCTCTATCCCTCCCTGCTAATCCAGTCACCCCCAAGCAACAGACACCCTCTTCTTTAAAATCAACCCTCCTAAGTCCACGACCCATGTTTTCATTTGTTTTGCCTCTGTTCCTGTCTTCATGTTAAAACACCCAGTCAGTGTGGCCCTTCCCTGGAAATATAAAAACAGGAGGATTCTGTTTCAACAGTGTTTAACAGTATCTTAAGTTGGAAGTGAGACTCACTCACACCACAACTTTTATATTCCACACATTTTTGTTACTTAACTTTTAAGCAATAAGGCCCAACAGGGTGTGGGTTATTGGGGGTTTACCCATGCCTTGTATGGTGTGTCACAAGACACAGCCGAGTGACTTAACCATACAAGAAGTGGGTAAATCCCCAATAACTCACACCCTGGAGTACCTTATTGTGATTATACAATGGACCCATGTGTAAAACAAATGTAAAATGTATTTAATTATGGTTTTTAAAAATGGTATTCCTCAGCCATGGGTAATGCAGGATTTAGCCTCGGTCATGTGACATGTTTTGACCAATGAGGTTACAGGATGTTCCAACACCATCGTATAATCAGAATTATAATTATATTTATGTATATATGCATTTTTTATAGATAGCACAGAATTTCCCTGATAAAGTGCATTGTGCATGAAATGAAAGAAAAAAATCATCCTGAAAGTTTAATAAAAGAACTTGTGGAATATAAAAAGTCATAAGTGAGTGAGCCTCATTTCCAACTTTAGACACTGTTAATGTTAAGTCACACTGTACGGCCTATCCCTTTATCTGCTTCCTTCTTGGCTGGGGGCCTCTTCCTCCACTGGGCCTCCCCTTCTGAAGATTCTCACTTCCTCCCTTCCCACTGCTATGGGTGCCTCCTCCTGGCTGCCCTGTTCTGCCAGCATGGCAAATTAATTCTGCAGTGGTACAGACTGAGGATTGGTACCACCTTCCCTTACAGGATGTTATGACTCTTGGGTCCAAGGAAGGGATTGTTCTCTTTTTTATCACTGAATAATTTTATCCTCCTTGGCCAGAGCTGCCCCCCCCCACTGACCCAGATGCCAGCGCCTGCATCCCCGGAGCCGGTCTGTCATGCAAATTCAAACGCCCACTCACCAGGCTGGCCAATGACAGTACCCCCTCAAAGGGACCTGCATCACAGACACCCAGTGGCTATGTCTTCATGGGTCAAAAGAGGTGGCGGAGAAGGTTAGGGAGGAAAAAGATAGCATTTAGGAAGTATAAGAAAACACAGAAGGAGCAGGACAGAGAACTGTACCAGTTAAGGCAGAAGGAAGCAGGGAGGGTAGTCAGAATAGCAAAGGCCCAAATTGAGGAAAAGATAGCCAACTTGGTAAAGAAGGGGATAAAACATTTTACAGGTATATCAGAGAACATAGAAAGACAAAGGGAGGTATGGTGAGGCTAAATAAAATGGATAGTGGGTGGACAAAGAGGGACAGTGAAAAAACAGGGATACTGAACAAATACTTCTGCTCAGTATTCACAAAAGAGGAGGAGGGGGAGGTGCCTAATCCAATTAACAGAAGCACTCTGGATAGGGGGGTTGATCCCAGTCCTTTCACAGAAGAAAGAGTTCTGAAAGAACTCCTAAAACTGAAGGTGGACAAAGCAATGGAGACTGACGGAATTCACCCCAGAATTCTAAAAGAATTAAGTAGAGAACTAGTGACACCACTGACTACCCTTTTTAACAAATCATGGGAGGATGGTGTGGTGCCTGTGGACTGGAGGAAGGCGGATGTGATTCCCCTTCACAAACATGGGAGCAACACAGAGGTAGGAAACTGCAGACCTGTCAGTTTGACTTCTGTGGTAGAGAAAGTGATGAAATCACTTCTGAAGGAAAGAATTGTTGAGTACCTAGAGGCCAGTGGGACACAGGACCCAAGGCAGCATGGGTTCACAGTGGGAAGGTCATGTCAGAAGAATCTAATTGATTTCTTTGACTGGGTGACCAAAGTAGTAGACCAGGGAGGGGCTGTGGACATGACCTACCTAGATTTTAGCAAGGCATTTGACACAGTCCCACACAAAAGATTAATAGTCAAGTTAACCAGCCTGGGAGTGGGTCCCAGGGTGGTAGCCTGGGTAAAACATTGTCTGGACAACAGGACATGGAAGGTAATTGTAAATGGAGTCCACTCTGAAGAAAGAGGGGTTACTAGTGGGGTACCGCAGGGTTCAGTACTGGGGCCAGTTATTTTTAATGTCTTTATAAGTGACATTGCAGAGGGACTGGAAGGAAAAGTATGCCTCTTTGCAGATGACACAAAGATCTGCAACAGGGTTGATACACAAGGAGGCATGGAAAGGATGAGAAGGGACTTGGTAAGGTTGGAGGAATGGTCAGAAGTATGGCAGCTCAGATTTAATGCAAAGAAGTGCAAAATAATGCACCTGGGAAACAAAAACCCAGGGGAAGATTACACAATGGGGGGGGAGATAGTAACAACAACACAAATGGAAAGGGACATGGGGGTAATCATATCAGATGACCTTAAGGTTGGCAAGCAATGTGAGAAGGCAGTAGGGAGGGCTAGGGGGATACTGGGACATATAGGGAGAGGCATCTCCAGCAGAAAACAGGAAGTTGTTATCCCCCTGTACAGACAGTTGGTGAGACCCCATCTGGAGTACTGCATCCAGTTCTGGAGATCCCATCTCTGCAAGGACATAGACAGGATGGAGGCAGTTCAGAGGAGGGCAACTGCAACAGAAGCCATACAAGGAGAGACTAAAGGAGCTTAATATGTAGACCCTTGAGGAAAGGAGGGAGAGAGGGACATGATAGAAACTTTAAAGTACCTCAGTGGAATCAACAAAGTCCAAGAGGGTAGTATCTTTCATAAAAAGAGATGTGCAAGAACAAGGGGACACAATTTGAAGATAGAGGAAGGACAGATCAGGGGCAATGTGAGGAACTATTTTTTCACAGAGAGGGTAGTGGATGCATGGAACAGCCTTCCTGAGGAGGTTTTGGGGTCTAAAACTGTGGGAGAATTCAAGAATGAATGGGACAGATATAAGGCAATTTTTGTGGGGGGTAGGAAGAAATAGGATGTTGGTTAAATAGGATCTGCAGCTTATCCTGTAGGTAGGGAAATGGGCAGACCAGGTGGGCCAAGCGGTCCTTATCTGCCATCAAGTCTATGTTTCTATGTCTGGGGGAGCATGGCATGGCCATCAGCCCCTGCAGTTGGTCTGCCATTTTTCCTCCAGGATTAGATCCCCTGAGGAGCGGGATGTGCAATGGCATCAGCGCATATACGGGCGGACGCCTGCTGTGCTCCATCCCCTTATTCTGGCCACAACTAGCAGTGCACCTAGCTTCCGCCAGGTGCCACTGCAATGCAGCTCAGTGTGCTTGCTTCTTTTCCCCTGCAAACAGCCAGTGGCCCTAATCCATTCCAGAATCCACGTCATCGGAGTGCGCTGGGCATGACGTCCAGCACCTCAACCCTCAGCACCACCGGGCCAGTAGGAAGGGATTATTCTCTGATCCTAATGAAGGGTTTACAAGTTTTTTGATTTGTCAGGTGCAATTTCTGCCAAATTCTGGAGCAACTGCAGCAGAGCTGTTCAAAAAAATGGAGAACATGTTTCCCGGTTGCCTTGATGACCATTGTGTGGTACGAATTACGGTTGCATGGTAAAAGTAAAGATGACATTGGAGAGACTTGAATATTCTTTATTCAGCTACTTTCAGCAGTACAATCAGCCTGTAATGCTGCTGACCACATGCGTACTTGATTTTTCCATAGTCACATACATACATGGTAGGACAAACAATAGTGCTTGCACAATCTTCAGGTAAGCAGCAAAATAGTTTCTGTCCTGTGCAATGTGTAATCACCGTCACCCCCCCCACCACATCCATCTACCACCAAACATAAACAGCAATGGTAAAGGGTCACAAAGGAAATCATGTTTGTAGTCATCAAATGCATCTCGACTCTGTAATGTTGTCCATTTTGAACAACTTCCGAGCAGATGCGTGGTTCATCTCAAGAAATGTGCACACGCAGTTCCAGACTTTTGAGGGATGTGTGTTGTCGCTGTGATATTCTGAAGAACCTAGCACACCACACAAAAATAACTGCATCGCTGAGTGTAAAATTGCATTACAGGGATTCAAATAAGGGTACCTCATGCATATCCCCCCATTAAAAAGTATCTTAGCACACACATGTCTGGATGCAGCAGAGTAGAGTGGCATAACAAAAGTTCACTTTCCATAGTGGATGATCCCAACCCCTCCTTTGCCAGAACACAGAGTGATATACAAATATCGCAACCAGAAATGTGATGCACACAAAGGACTACTCAAAATCAATTAGTGCAAGTAAAATGAATATTTACTGTTTAATTCTGCACAAGGTAATACAAACAGTTCTGCCTCCTGGACAAACACAATCCCCTAGCACCTCAAATGAAACAGAGCCTTCAGTGTGGATGACATAAAAAGATATAAGATCTTCTTTCCATAGTGTATTGACACACCCTCTCTGCCCAAACACAGACTGACATAAAAAGAAAAAAAGATCACCCTATTTCATACTGTGGTACCCATCACTCTCCATGGTCCCGACCACTAAATCAAATAGAATAAGACACAGAGTGCCGTTCACATAGTGTGTTGTCTATACACCGCACCACACCATGGTTTGCAGCACACCCACATTCCCTCGAAACCAACATGTGGTGGCAACTTGACCAGCTCTACTCGCCCTGCCACTGCCAGCCACATGCTGTTCACAGTGGTCAAAATGAAGTTTTGCAGGCACTAGCCAGAAGGATTACTGACTGGGAGAATCTACTAGCCCCACACATTTTTCTTCTGGTACACCTGGTGTACTCATTCAGATTTTGCCTTATCCAATACTTGTCTGCAGAGCTAGTTAAATGAAAATCATATTAGCTCAATACAAAAATTGACCAGCAATAGGCTACTGGGCCCGTGGCAGTTTTGATGCCCTTTGGGGTAACCATTGCCTCAGTGCTTGCACACAGAGGTTCTTTGCCTTTTAAATTGTTTTTTGTTTTAATTGGGTTCACCACAACATAACCCAGATAGACCATCTTAGGGCAGCTGGTTCATTCCACTGGGGTGTTAAACAGACGAGGCATACTGATGAGTCCTGGTAGGATGAAACACGTGTCTATGTCATCTGTTGGCACCCTTTGCAAACTGTGTGAGAGGCCTTCCTGCACCATGCATTTCTGCTTAAAGTTGAACCAGCATAATATTCTGTGGTGATTTGCATATGCAGCCCATGATGCTTTGCATTGTGGGGTCATGTGTGATTTTGCATTTCTTCAACCCCTGCGACTGGTACCGAGTGTGTACAGTAAATACTACACACTGATTGGTTGGTGTGAAGCGAGTGGTGCAACTACTGCCTACAGGTGCTTGGGGAGTGGGCACTACACTATGGGAATGTGACTCAGTGTCTTATTTGATTTCATACAGTGATCAGGCCTTGGGATGTGGGTGCACTGCAGTATAGAATAGGGTAGGTTAATTTTGTTTATGTCACTCTGTGACGTGGCTGGGTAGGGAGGCCCTCCACAGCAGAAAAAGTGGACGTTAGCCGTACCATCAGCACAGTGGTTTGATTTCCAGTTGTGATGCCGATGACCAAGGTCTGGAAATAAACATGGG
Organism: Neoceratodus forsteri; assembly: GCA_016271365.2. Lineage (NCBI taxonomy): Eukaryota > Metazoa > Chordata > Ceratodontiformes > Ceratodontidae > Neoceratodus > Neoceratodus forsteri. Next base: position 53,036,853 of record CM028137.1, read on the forward strand.
ATGCCAGAGGGCCAGTTGGAGGGAGGAGGCTTGAGTATCTGACTGCCCGACTTCGCCTGGGGGAGCGTGGGGATGTGACCTAACACTCCTTGACTCATGCCGGATTCCAGGGGAGACAGCAACACATTACACATTGCTGAATGGGTGGTGTGGCCGATGTCGGTGGAAGCCTTGACATTAGTGGCACCACATGGCTCCAGTGGGGGGGAAGGAAAATTGTTCTCCGGACTGCCGGCTGATGTTTGCTGGGCCACGCTGCTACCAAAATCCTGGGACAACCCAAGCTTACCACAGCAGCACATGGGCCAAGACTGAGTGCGTGCAGTGGCCATCTCCCACTGGCGCCTTCTCCCTCGGAGTAGGGGGATACATCTGGCAAAGGGATATGCTGGGCTACCCAGGGGTGCTCCAATGTGGAGTGGTGTTGGCTAGGGTCAGAGTACGGTGCCAGCGGGGTCCCTAGGCAGCACGAAGGAGTCACAGTCATCACAATTTAAAGTGACTATACAGTTCGGCTGCAATATATATGGCAACCAACATTCCATAAATGCCGATGCATCATATGTATAAACACATACCCTGAGCATAATGCTAAGTGTAATAAACATTTTCAATACACGTAAGAACATTACACACATGCACCGGAACTGCATACAACTATCAATTATGAGTTACACAATTATCAAGTAGTAACTTGAAAACAACAGGAACATTTTATTGTAATACAAAAGTACTGTGTAACGAGTATTGCAGTAGAACATTGTGTAATTAGTTCTGTGTAGGTCGATTAGCTTCTTTGAAACCAGTATATTCCTCAGACGGAAACACTGCATAAATAGTAGACACAGTGCATGGCAGCAAAACTCTGTTATATCTTCCAAGACGACGCCAAATCCACCAAACAAATTTTCGATAAGCAACAAATTTGAATGATCTGCAAAGATAAATGTAGAAACAATAGTTACACACAAGTCACTGTGATGATAAATAGTTATGTAACACAGTCCATATGCAATTCAATTGTTAATACGTTGCTTATGAACATACCATAATGGCTAAAATGGAACTATTATGACAGTATGCTGCAGAGGGTGTACAGTACAACACATTGTGTCAATCATGATACCAATAAGACAGGGCAACTTATCGGCTTATATGGCGTTTCACATTCCACTATAATTTAAAAGCCCATGTCATAAGCACAACAGGCCACTCCAGTGTGTGCTTTACACACTTTTAACACACAGCTAGGAGGCTGGATATACTCAGCCTGCGGCCTCCTGCCTCAGTACACCTCCTAGCCGTGTGTTAAACTGTCTAAAGCACACCCTGTCATGTCTTATTGCTTTACACAACCAATAGCAGCAACAAGTTCTGGTCACTCTGACTGCCAGGCATTCTGCTCCCTGTAATGACAACACAGTGATCTGCTGAGCTGTATTCTCAATTATGCAGCACACACACCATACAGCTGACGAACAATATAGAGCATGCAGTGAATAATGTGAGAAGCAAGCTGCAGACTCTCTCACTACTGAGCCTGACTCACGGACCACCCATCTCCTCTGGGACTGTTCCGTACAGCTATCCTGAGAGAGGGACTCAGCAACATGAGCAAAATCTGAAGATAGCAGCAGCATCAATAATTTCTGAAGCAAGCTTACTAGTGAAGGGAACAAGCAGACTGTCACTACTCTCTGGGGGATTCATGATGACCAGTAAGCTAGATTGCAGGTCTACATAAGGTCAAAACAGCTATTACTAATGATTGTGTGAGGATACTAGGAGGCATGATAGGGCAGACAGGCTCTGATGAGCAAGTGACAGACCAGCAAGGTGCAAGGTATTATTAATTTGTTGCTAACTCACAGCTGTAGCAACATAACAAATAAAATACCCTGACTATGCTGGTCTATCACTTGCTCATCAGAGCTATCTGTCCCTGTCATGCCTCCCGCTATCCTCACACAATCATCAATAATAGCTAGATTGACCCTATGCAGAGCTGCAACACAACCTGGCTTACTGGGTGAGTCACCCAGAGTAGTGACAGAGTCTGCTTGTTCCTTTCACTAGCTTGATTCAGAAATCTACCGTAGCTGTCCTGATTTTCCTCATGCTTTCCTGTGAGTCCCTCTCTTAGGACAGCAGCAGGGACGAGTTCCAGAGGAGATTTACACATCTCCCACACAGACTCAGGGAGGAAGAAAAATTGTAGTAGCACATAGGAACTTTTTATTAATTCCCCTGATTGACTTTCTCACTGTTGTGCTTGCTTGCTGCTGAATAGCATCACCCCACCCCGTATGTGCTTGCCCCCCTCTTCGGCAGTTAGTGGTACCTCTCAGTTTTTTGCCAATAACTCACAATACACCAGATGAAAAAATGACACTTGGGATTGGCGATCCGATGTTCTGAGCCTTCCAGTTCTGTGAGCAGTAGTAGCAGTCCCCCCCCCCCAACCAGGCCCTCTCAGTACTTACCTACCAGGCCTTTGGTGTCAGAAACTGATGTTTTTTGTGCTCAGTGTCCTCTCCAGATCACCAACACAGGACACTCCCTCTCAACTCCCAGACTTGTGATATGCTGGCAGCTACACGGATGTGATCACAGAACCAAATGGTCATGGCACTCCACGACATGTCATGGACACTCTCCTGATCCATACAGATGGCACCGGCAACAAATGGAGTTTCACCAGCCCGGTGGTGCTGAAGATTGCGGTGCTGGATGCCACACCTCGTGCTGTGCTGGCAACCCGGGTTCGGAAACAAGCTCGGGCGCTGGGGGTTGGCAGGGGGATGGAAGATTGAGCATCCATTGGGCTGCTCTCCTCTCCCGGGGGGAGGGCAGTGGGGTAGTCCGGTGTCCCCGCAACCCCAATGGAGATCGGGGGAGCTGCCAAATGTGGACCTAATGAGTGGGCAAATGTGGTAGATGCCGGCAGTGTGTATCTATAGCAGTATGGCATCAATGCCACACGTAGAAAGAATGCATGTTTGTATTGCCAGCATGCCACATGCATTGACCAATGCCACATGACACCCACATACTACCAGCAGAAATCCATCCTTTGCCATGGAGGACACACCTAAATAACCGTGCTGTATACAAAATGGTGTGTTGCACAATGGGGGTTACGTATGCACACCTGAGATACAAACTTGGCCAGTTTATGGCAGGGACATTGTCAGTGGACATGACTTACTACCACTTCCTGATTTTCGGAGTTTGTTTCCCACACTGTATTTTTTTTTGGGTCAGCTTTCTTTATGTGCCTCCTCTGTGTTCTCAGACTGTCTCCGGTGGGACATTCAACAAACCTAGCCCACCCACCTGAAATTTACGAGCCTTACGTGTCTGGGGGGGGGAGGCAACTCTGCGCTACTTGTCCTGGACCACCAACTCCCTGTATCTAAGCACCCCATGGCAGGACAGCCGTTCATCCACTGATCTTTCTGAAATGTAGTGGGCAGACCATGCATGGCACATGGAGCAGCCACAGGCAGGCAGGATGGAGGATCCAGCATTTGTGAGTGGTGGTCTCTCACTCAACCCATCTTTTCCTACTGAGGCACAAGGGTGTTTCCTTTGTTCTGTTGCCCCAGGCCATGGACGTGCAATGACGCCATTCACTACTTGCTGTGTCCCAGACATCACCAGAAGCCACTGAAACTGACAGTAGACTACCCCCCCAGGAAAGGAGTGCAGTTCTCCAGTCATTCAATCCTTTCCTGCCCCTGCTGACTCCTCATGCCCAGGGCTCATTTCCGAACCAGGGTTGATGGCATGACATGAGAGGTGGCATCCAGCACCTGAACCCTTAGTGCCACTGGGACGGCCTCCAACACTGTATTTTGACAGTATGTTGGTACATATGCACAAAACCTGCTGTGCCATTCAGTGCTAGTGGCATGGATCAGCACACTAATGGACTGTCAACAGCAGAGTTGGATAAGAAAACAGCATAGGTATTAGTTGTATACATGCAGGAGACTCTTTAAGGAGTTGTGTACTGGATGTCAAGAAGGGCAGCTGCAACATAGCATGTTAAAAATACAGTCAGTGCACTACATGGCAGTGAGAAATGTCTCAAGAGTCCTATGTGGTATCAGAGGAGGGTCAGTGGTTGCAGACACCCAGTCGAACTGTGCCCTTTTTTTACAGATGTGTGCCAGAGACAGGTCAAAGCATGGTATTACTACATACGAACATACCAACATATGAAGAAGTCAGCAGAAGAATGCCATTTGGTTAATCTAGTCTGCTCATGTCCACAGTTTCAGCTACTGTCCTGCCCTCTCTCACCACTCCTCCCATCCTCCCCTTCAATGATCCTTACCTTCCCCCTATGCCAATCCAAGCCTCTATTACAGCTGCCCACTGTCTTCAATGAGATCGCCTCCTCTGGCAGCACATTCCAAGTGTGCACCACCCTCTCTGTGAAGAAGTGCATCCTGACCTCCATCCTAAACCTCCCACCTTGCAACTTAACACTGTGCACCCTTGTGTCATGGTTGCCACTCAGCTTCAAGAGACTCTCCTTATCAACCTTATTAATCCCTTTTGGTCCCTTATCAATCCCTTTCTACTACCATGTAGTTGAAAATAGTACCAGTTACAGCAGATAGCAGTAAATACTTCACGGTTCAAATACTGATCTGTACCACGGTTTATACTCACTCGTTTAGAGGAACAGCATCACTGAGTGGTCCCTCCATGAATTCATACTCATAATAGGAAACGAGAATCACATTGCGACTCAGGCAGTTTTCTCAAAAGCAGTCGAGCTCGGTGATGCAGGTGACATGTTTCTCTTCACATTCTGCCCTTACAGCTGCCATCTCATGGCAGCAAATGCACTCCACATTGGTCTCCATTTCATTGCAATTGCTGCAGTCATACCTGAAAAAAATTTCCATAGCATTAGTCCCCACAATGACATTGAAGAAGGTGCAATCATACACTGGCATAAAGCAAACAACACATTGGTAAGCCAAAAACAAATGCATTTGACATGCAACAGATGCCCATAAAAGCAAAGTATGTGATGTCATAGGATGAGGGAAGTTGTATGATGTTACACAGAAGGTATTCTGCACAGCTGTTGCAAGATGTTGTGACTCCCACCACAAAAGACAGACGGGGGGGGTCAAGTCAGTTTGTGCAGAGGGAGAGACAGTAGAGATGGAATGTAAATCAAAGGTGCTGCCATCTCATCTGTGTGTGTGTGTCTGTCAGGACACTCGACATGCTGTCCCATGTCTCAAAATGCACCAGGGGTGTACATTGCTACCCAATAACCACACATCCAGTTGTGGGTTAATGCTTACTTAAGAAAAAGGCAGTCCGGCAACATGGCACAAGGTGCTCGCCCCTCACGCTGATGACCTGGGTTCACTCCCTAGCATGGGACGACAAGAACGATGGCAGGCAGGTAGTGCTCCACAGTGTCCTTTGGATGATCTCTTCCCAGTGTGGTGGGGGGAGTGCATCACTCTCTGGCGGATCCTTGTGGTTGGTATCTTCCAAGGAGCACTATGCAGTGTTGCTGACCACGTGCCGCTGAAGCATCTATGCAAGGATGCTGAGGCATGTGCTCCACTGAGGCTGGGACAACAGAACAAGATAAATGGCGACCCAGAAGATAAGATGTTGACAGCTCACCTCCCCACTGCAGCAAAGCATGTTAGCCACAATGCTGCACCCACCCTCTCCAACACAGATGTAATGATGGTGCCGGTGGGCACCGGGAGATTCTACCTGCCTGGCCACCCACACAGGTAAGGGGGAGGCCTCCAGGTGAAGGGATATGAGGTGCAAACCTGGAGACCAGGGTTTGAATCACACAGCCACAACTTGCGTACTGTGACAAACTCTGTCAGCAAAATTCACTGTGCTTCCATGTCACACTTGGAAACAAGCCTCGACTTAGTGTGCCATGGGATATTTAGTGTCCACCAGAACAACTGCCAGAATGGGCAGATGGCACCGCGGTTCAATATGTCTTCTGAAAGATGACACTTCACGATTGCAGCACCACCCTCATACTGCACTACGGTGTCAGTACTGGGATTTCAACAAAGTTCCTGGTGTGAGGATAAAACCCACAGCCTTCTGATCTACCCATCTCTGAGGAAAGTGAACTATACATGGTATATCTGACTTTGAAACCTTTTCATGCAGTAGGAAGCAACATGGACTATATCAACATGCAGTACCATGCTAGCTGGCCTGCTGGCACTGAGGGTTGAGGTGCTGGACACCACACCTCGAGCCACGCTGGTGACCCATGTTCGGGAATGAGCACGGGTCGCCGGAGGTCGGTGGGGATGAGGAATGATTGAGCATCCCATGGACTGCTCTTCTTCCTTGGGGGGGGGCTAGGTCTTGCCGGTGCAATAGCAGCCCCTGGTGGTTACTGGGGGATGCATTGCCTGGCCAGCAGATGCAGGGGATCAGGGCTGTGGCACACGTCTTTCCAGTGTGCACAGGAGAGTGTGCACGTTGAGCAGGGAGGCATTGCACATCCAAGCCTGATGTAACAATTAAGATACAAATCCCCCAACTGTGGATAGGCATCTGTGGCACAGGTGTGCAAGTGGAACTCCACACCACAGTCTCAGGCGATCCAGCACTCATCACCACCATATAAATGATGCTCACAAACTGAGACTGTTGAATGTCAATGGCAGCTGTCATCCCATGGGGCAACATCATCAAAAACATGAACAGACTGCAACAAGGTTAATGCCTCCCTTCAAAGGTATCACACTATGCACTGTTGTGTCCCTAAGGCCATACCTTTTCAGCTGTGGGGAGAGACATGCTGTGGAGTGAAAACTTTGAAAGTGTCATATTAGCAGGACAGGTGCATATACAGTTGCCAACACAGCATAACAACTAATTTAAGCCACATGCAAAATGATGACACAGCATCAACAGGAGTCAGGGCACTGGAGAAAGTAAGGTGCATGTCAAGGTATAGCACTATATATATATATATATATATAGATAGATAGATATAAATGGCTTCATACATCAATAATATAAAGTATTATGCCATTACACATCACATGAGTACTATGGGGGAAACACCTCTGTACTGCTGAATCCCAGGCAAGCCACTGACTGACACCAATGTGAAATACAGAATTCACCCACCACTCGCTGGATGACTGAGCAGTCCTTCCACCATCACCAGCTTCAGACTGCTCAAATTCTTCTTCTGATGAACTACCCACCTCTGCAGCCACATCTAGTACTGGATCACTCCTCAGTGGCTCAAACATGTATGGTTGAGCCACTGAAAGCAAGTCAAAATCTTCGTTTAAATCAGGGACATTGGAAACCTCTAACTCAGCCATGCTGCCAGTGCTACTCGTCTCGCTACAATGACGTCATTGGCTTCAAACACACATGCACGAGATGAGCACGGCACACTACTGACAGCAAGTTCATTAGTGAGGACGCAGAAAGGGGAGCAGAAATTTAGTAAAATTAAAACCTTTGTAACTATTTATAGCGCGTACATTTACAATTTTTAAGTCCCAAGAGGTGATTATATGGAGAAAGACGACACACTGAGCTGTTTATTTGTCCTTAAACATGTTTCTTTCTTGGGCAAATTCCAAAAACCCAAAAGCTTTTTTAAAACCTAATTCTTTAGTTTTTTTGTACTGTTTTGTCAGTTCTTTTTGCTGACCGAGTTCTTTGTTTTATAAGTTTTGTTTTGTGTGTGTGTGTGACTGTGTGTGTGCCTGCGTTGTGTGAGTGTGTGTGAAGTCCCTCATCATGTCGGAGAGGGAAGGAGTGTTTTTTTGTGCAATGGACCAGGGACAGTGTGTGGCCCGTGGCTGGAGGGGAGTGCGCATGCATGGGGGTCATAGCCAGATGGCGTTGGACCGCTCCAAACTCTTTGGTCCTGCCTCCTCCCCTCCAGAAGCAGCAGCACCACCAGTGCTGCTGCCATGTCCACCAAGTCCACCACCACCACCACCAGTAGCAGCTGCAGGAGCTCCAGCAGCACCACCTCCACAGCAGCAGGTGGAGTCCCTGGTGCGTGACCATGCTGCCAGCACTGCATCTGCCCCTCCTGTGCCTGGTCCTTCCCCAGCTCCCCAGTTTGGCAGTTTTTCAACTATGTTGGGAGGGTCAGCAGCCTTGTAGTGTATCTGCTTTGTGGTATGCAGGTGCACTGTGGGCCCCGGTGGACACATCTGGGGACTGGGGGCCAGCGCACACAAATGCTGAACCACCACAAGGTGGAGTGGCAAGCTGCCACAAATGGGCCAGGCATCTGTGGCAGTGGCAGAGGGTGCTGCTGTTGTGCATTGCCACAGCAGGAGGAGTGCCACAACAGCAGCTGCTCCACCACCACCACTCCCACCACTGCCACCAGTGCCACCCTCACCACCACCACTGCCTGATTCCACCCTCACACCAGTGGACCCCACAATGCCTGCAACTCAGGCAGACATAGCACTTTTGTGGGCCATGGTGGAGGAAAATAATGAGAGGGTGGGTGCTGTCCAGCAGCAGGTGAGGCAGATCGAGCAACACCAGTTACAGATTGTGTCTATGCTCCAGCTGCTGCTGGAACATCAGGGGATCCCCTACTAGCTTTTTTTTCAGCACACCTCCCCACCCACTACTGTAGTCTTTTGTCTTTTGTTTATGTTTAATAACAGACAGAGGGAAGGCCATGGTATTAGTTTAAAGGGAAACAGTCAGCAACAGGAGGTCCCACCCCCTGCAAGGCTTGCCTTCCAGTTAAGCCTTTTAAGTATGTTGTGGCATTTTTCTTCCACCACAACATACTTTATTTTAATAAAGAAAAGTCAGTGATCCGGAAGTATGGTGGATGCTATGGGGGCTCCAATATGTATAAAGGTGCAACGGCATTGCACCATGTGCTTCAATAAAAAAGTATTGAAACGCACAGTGCGCCACCGCTGAACCTTTCCTTTACACATAATATAGCCCCCATAGCATCTGCCATACTTCTGGGTCACTGACTTTTCTTTATTAAAATAATGTATGTTGCGGCATAAGAAAAATGCTGCAACATACTTAAAAGGCTTAACCGGAGGGTAAGCCTTGCAGGGAGCAGGAGCTCCTGTTGATGACTGCTACCCTTTAAATATATACATACACATACAGACATACATGCTCCTTATTGCCCTGTTATTATAATCCAGTGCCTCAGTAATGTTTACTTTCTGTTGTGGAGTGGTTGTGGAAAAGCTGGTGTGAGCAGTGCAAGTATGATGTGTTAAATTGCATGTGTGCAGTCAATGTTGTTTCCTCTGTGTGTGTGTGTGTGAAGTCAGACATTGTCCAGCTTCTTGCAAACATATATATGCTGACTTGTTGCAGTGTTTATGGTATAAAGAATAGAGATAAGAATAACGTATATTTTATTGTCACCATCATCATCAGCGGACAAAGTGATATGATATTTTTTCAGAGGTGTCTGGCCAGAGTGCACCTTAGTCACATACTGCACATATGACTTTTAGGAGAGCATGTGTTTTTTGTGCTATGATCTCCGCAAAGTCATGTGTGCACTGTGAATGACTGAGGTGCACAGTGACCCGATACCTCTGAAAAAATATCATATCACTTTCTCTGCTGGTGCTGATGGTACAAATAAAATATACATTGTATATTCTTTCTTATCTTTATTCTTTACACACTGCAACAAGTTACACCATATATATGTTTGCATTAAGCTGGACAATGTCTGCACACACAGGAAAGAACATTGATGGCACACATGTAGTTTAGCACAACATACTTGCACTGCTCAGTCCTGCTTTTTGCAAAACACTTCACGAGTCCTGACATTAAAGTAAACATTACTGAGGCTCCAGAAAAATGTCTATTTTGAAATAGACATTAAAGCAGCAGTGCAACAATCTGGTGAAAATTTTGACATATACTTTTTATGCTGTTTTATATTGCCCTTTACTTACCTTCTGACTTGTATGCTACCATTCTTTCCAGTATTTGAGTCTGCTTTAGTACTTTTTTTCATGTCTGAAATAATAAAAGGAGCACTCCTTCTAATACAGTGTGGACCAGGTCTTCATCAGTATTTTTGCTGTTTTTCTCCATCAGTTGGTTATATATTACTTCTGTTGTAAAATTAACAATTATTCAACAGGCAGTGTTTTATGACCTCGCAGAACAATATTTGTTCAAAAACAGCTGCAAATAGTGATGAAAACCTGGTCAGAGCCATATTAAAAGGCGTGCTCCTTTTATTTTTTCAGACATGAGAAAAAGTAGTAAAGAAGACACAAACTGTGAAAAGAAGGGTATCATACAAGTCAGGAGGTAACTAGTGGCTGGCAATCTAAAATAGCCTAAAAAAGTATAGGTCAAAATGTTCACCATATTGTTGCACTGCTGCTTTAATTTGCAATTTAAGTATGACATTATGTGCTCACAATCACAACACACAAAATGCAACTGTCTTGTGACCAGAAAATTCCCAAGTGCTGTCGAAGTGAAATGGGAGCGTTACACCACATGCAAAGTCCCCCAGAGTTTATTACGCAGTCATTCTTGCATGCAGTGGTCACACAGAGTCCCCATAATTTTTCTGCATCCCAAAAATGCATCTATCTTGTGTCCAGAAAATTCCCAAGTGCTGACAAAATGAAATGGGAGCATTATACCATGTGCAAAGTCCCCCAGAATTTATTGTGCAGTCACTCATGTGCACAGTGGTCACACAGAGTCCCCAGAATTTTTCTGCATCCCCAAAATGCAACTTTCTTGTGTATAGAAAATTTACATACTCTGTGATGATGATGTCATGATGCACAGTGTCTTGCCAAACCATGCAAAGGAGGGATAACATGACATGAATCCATTCAGTGTTCCGTCAGAAATGATGACCATGAGAGAGCTGTTGCTGGTTCAAAGTCTGCTGCGATTCCTGAGAATGCAATGCGATCATCTCAACCAGATGGAAGGGTGCCCTTTGTGTGCACATTAATAGTAGCTTGGTGAGTTGATATATATATATATATATATATATATATATATATATATATATATATATATATATATATATATATATATATATATATATATATATTTCTAGATGTGTTGACATATATACTGTATATATACATGTACTCATTGTATTGTTTTGCATCACAGGTCACATACTGTTGGTGTGCACATTCCAGTGCTTGATGAAAAATGTTGGTGTTGACATTGGAAATGGAATACGCTCAAGCCAATGAAGGTAAGTATTTTTTTGGGTGCATATTTTCAAGTAGGTCTCATTAATGGTTTATTATGTGGTTTCTTCTTCACAAATTTCATCTGCATACTTCTCCAGTCCAGTAATGATGGTCATGGTCATCAAATGAAATGACTTCTGCTTGTTGCATGTCTGCTCCAGCCCGGGGGGGGGCATGATGTTGAAGAAGTTCTTTGGATAAGGCAACTATGACACAACAAAGCATCTGGAAGTTTCCTAAAAAAAGAAATGAAGGACTTGTTACAACTTGATTGCAGCACTATGACATTATGTTTAAGCCATGGCTGTTCCATGGGTATCTGGATTAACACAGGTAGCAAGCTGTCCCACTGCAATCATCAGATCACAATTTAATTTAGTACCAGGCTGTAACAAATACACTGTGTCAGTTTCCTTGCGTCTCAACTCAAGTTACATTTTAAAACCATATCTTGTCAAGTAACACAACCTGGGTCCAACTTTTTCAACACCATCATGGCTGCACAGCTGCAAATTTGGAATACAGTGCATGATATGTTGCAGAAATATTTTTTGTGAGGTACATGTCGTACTTACTAATTTATGAATTATCAGTCGGATTTGTTGCACTTTTATGAAAAAAAAAGGAACAGATGAAATAAAATTGATATACTTACCAGTATGGATTGGAAATGAATATCTCATAGGTTCCTGTAGACAGTACTGCTGCTGTACCATTGATACAGACCTTCAGCAAAGGAGAGTCATTTGTTGTTAACTTGTAAACAAATGAAATAAGTTGACCGTATGTGTTTGACCATTGCAGCTCAGAAAAGCAACACAAAACAAAACACACAGCTAAAGGAAGTTGAATAGAATGAAAAACATTAGTACACATACTTGCTTTATAGTTTTAATAAGAAGAAGCCTTGTGCCTGTGGCTGATGGATGTTGTATCCTGTTCGACTCCCTCTGCCTTGGCATGGTCAATGTAATGGAAAAACGTTGTCACAATGGCACTGGTGGTGGGTGGTGGTGGTCATAGCTGTGGCAGATGATGACATTCCCTCTCACATCTTCCTGCATCTGGTGGTGGTGGCAGTGGCTAACAGTGGTCTTATGGTGGTGGTACTCAAGGGGAACACACGGTTACATTCCCTATGGTGGCAGTGGTGAACAGCGGTCTTATGGTGGTGGTTGTCTGGGGGGGACACACGGTCAGATTCCATATGGTGGCAATGGAGAACAGCGGTTTTATGGTGGTGGTAGTCCAGGGGCCAGGATATACTGTGCTCTGTGTTATAAATGTGATGACGTGACATATGGAATTTGAGTCACTATGAGTGAGACAGTGATTTAACATTATGAAAAAGAGAACATGCATCATACAAGACATGTGACAGCCTTTTAACCACTTAAGTTAAAACTGCCATTAACCTCATCATCATGCATCATCATCCTCAGAAAGAAAGCTTCCCTCACAGTCTTCTACGTCTGAATTCTGACCACGGGGAAGTCTTTCTCCATTGTGTTATCAGTGGCAGGCCACTTCATGCTGTCACTGCCACCAGGATGGTCCCTTTCTTCAACATCAGCAAAACCATGAGTATGCCAGGGTATGAATACTGAGGTAGCAGTCTGAGATGGTTTGTGCCTCTCATTTATTTTTATGAATGTCAGAAAATTGACATTTGCAGGAGATCCCAAGCTATTGCACCTGCTGAGCTGAATATCCTCTCGACACTCACACTGGAGGGTGGGCATGTCAGGTACTTCAGTGCCACAGCAGTCAGCTCTGGCCATTCACTGACCTTTCTACTCCAGTATAAAAATGGATCATCAGTGATTGACAGATGCCTGTTTTCAGACACATATGACTCAACCATTCGCTGTGTTGCTCTAAGTCCAGTGGTTGAAGCATCATCCACTTCTCCGGAATCATTTATGCCACAAATCCCCACTTGGGATATAGCCTCTCAAAGTGGATTAACACCAGCCACTTTTGATGATAGACCACCTGGAACTGCAGTCCCATCCCTCTTACAGGATATGCTTGATACTACTCTTCCAGGTTCACCTTCAGCCTGATTATGCTGCTCAGGTTTCCTGACCGTGGCACATGACTTCTGTGCCCCTTGAACCAAGCACACCAGTTGCCCACTGACATTTTTTACCTGTTCAGGCCCGCCCTCCAGTACTGAGGCAATTCCACGTTTACATCATGGGCAGGGCTTCACTTAACGCCATTTTCGGAGTATTTGATTTCCAAAAATAAGGTCAAAACTTACAAAAATAAAGGGGGAGGAAGTCATTGACTTCTACATGTAAAAAACTGAATTGGATGTCCTAAAAAATTGAAAGCATAGAAGCCAAGAGATGATGGATTTTTCTTAAAGAGATTGTACTTTACTACTAATGTTTATATTAACAACCATAAATTGATCCTTCCTAGAATATTATGTTCCAAATTGTGTTATCTGGGAAGTATTTTGACTTCCAAAAAACTGGAATGACTTCTAGATTTTGACTCATGGCTGGTGGCCCTTCTAGAGGCCAAAGGACTACAGGACAGCAGACAGCATGGCTTCATATGTGGCAGATCCTGTCAAACCAACCTGGTCAAGTTCTATGACTGGGTAACTAGGCAACTGGACAGGGGCCATGCAGTGGATGTCTTGTATCTGGACTTCAGTAAGGCATTTGACTCAGTGCCACATGGAAGGCTGGGAAGGAAGTTAGTAGGCACAGGGGCGGGTGCAAAGCTGGTGAGATGGGTAGAAAACTGGCTGCAGGGAAGGCAACAGAGGGTGGTGGTGGGTGGGGAGCTCTCACACCCAAGGGCAGTGACGAGCGGTGTTCCACAGGGCTCAGTGTTGGGACCAGTGTTGTTTGGGATATCCATTGCAGACATATCATGGGACATCAAGAGCAAGATCAGTCTGTTTGCTGATGATACCAAGGTAAGTGCGGTGGTGGATGACCTAGGGGATGGTAGGGGTTGCAGGATGTTCTGGCAAAGCTTGAAACCTGGTCAGACACCTGGCAACTGGGCTTTAATGCCAAAAAGTGCAAGGTGCTGCATTTTGGGGACAAGAACCCAAGGAGAAGTTACCAGCTAGGGGAGTGCAGCTAGCCCAGACAGAGAGAGGGAAGGATCTGGGTGTGCTCATTACAGGGTCAATGAACAACTCAGCACAATGTAGGAAGGCAGCTACAGGCCAACAAAATGCTGGGTTGTATTGCAAGGGTTTATCCTCGAGGAGGGAGGAGGTGATTCTGCCACTGTATAGGTCATTAGTTAGACCACACCTGAGTACTGCGCAGCACTGGCGTCCGATTCTGAAGAGGGACATTAAGTTACTGGAGGGGGTGCAGCACAGAGCGACTAAGATGATCAAGGGGCTGGGGGACTTATCATACAAGAGGAGGTTGAAGGAGTTGAACATGTACTCACTGGAGGAGAGGAGAGGAGAGACAGGGTGACATGATTGAAACCTTTAAATACATGAAAGGAATAAACAAGACAGGTACAGAGGGGCTGTTCAAAGTAAGGGAGGGGAGGGCCACCAGGGGCCATGATATGAGACTGGAGCGAGGAAGGTTCAGGAGGAGATGAGAGACACTTTTTACAGAGAGGGTGGTGGCTGGGTGGAATCGTTACCTGCTGAAGTGGTATGCAGTAGAACAGTGGACTGCTTCAAATGAGGATGGGACAGGACAAGGGAGGGTTAATGAAAGGGAAGGGTGGGAGGGAGGGCAGCTGCAGGATAAGGGGTGCTAGCTGCACAATCAAGCAGACTTGATAGACCTCTAGGCCTTTATCTGCTGGCAAATTTCGTATGTTCGTATGTTCGTATTTGACTCTCATTAAAAATAAGTTAACTAAACCCCTGATCGTGGGTCCAGCATTGTTGCTATTGCAAAGTTGTCACTACACTGAATGCTCAAGTTGTGATGATTCTGGTCAAATACTGTCAGCATGTGTTTCAGCAACACACTGCCAGCACTGTCTCTGGTGTCAGGAGGTCTAAACCTCACTCTCAGGTTCTTGGCAATAATGGGCATGCAAGGAATCACAGAAACTTTGCTTAAGAGTAATAAAGCTTGTTTATTACTACCAAAAGGAAAATCACAGTTGCCCTAAGCAGTTCGTACCATTAGGAACTGGGAGCCAATGCTAAGCATTCCCTATACCTTGAGGAATCTCCGTATCTCCTGGGGTCTCCGAAGTAGAAGACGTAATATCTTACATTACATACCTAAGATAATTACCATGGTTACTATAAGATAGAAACATTTCAAGTTACAGAGATGAGCCCTATTGGCTAAGTTAGAGGTGGCTCCTCAGTCCAAGATAACATTATACAATTTTGTTATAGTCATCACTTTGTAGAAACTAAGAGGTGCAGTTTGTACATAGTCATGTAGTAATACAAATCATCAGAAGATGGCAATGCCGACTTATATATCCTAATCATTACAAGGACACAAGTGTTCTAACATCTTATAAGCAAGAAATCTATGTGTATATTGGAGAGTAAAATGTGTAGCAATAATATGCATACATATCTTGACATCAGCTCTTATACTGTAGATGCCCTTAGCCCTATATGTTGGTATAACATATACCTAAATGCTAGCTGTCTGCAGTGTACCTCTGGGGGTACCAATCAGGGTGCAGGGACCTTGTGTAACATTCCGCTCCTTGTTGCTTCTCAAGGGGCAACACAAGCAATAGGAAGGAAGTGGAGAGAGAGAGCAGGGATAGTTTACAGACCCGAGGAAAGAGCCTTGTAAAGGAACTCCAGCTGCTCACTTTTTTGGTGTAATGTGCACTGTAGGCAGCAAAGCATAATAGTAAGAAAAAATATCAAAAATGCTTATATAGTAGCAAAACCTTTAAAGGTAATCTCTAACCATGTTTTAGTAAGTGTGCTATTTAAGTCACCATCATTAATGAGGGCATAGACTGCTTCATCAGCCTTGGAAATATTATTGCTGATGTGGATGAGATGAGTATCCTTCCTGTCTAAAAGTGATTTTAATGTCAAAGTTTAAGGATTGATGTGTACATTAAAATAGGGTAAGTACTCTGAAAGAGTAAACAGATTATTGGGGTTACCATCAATGATATCGGGGTCCATGATGGGGACAGGGGTAATAACTGTATGCCCAATAATAGTAGTCTGGTGAGGTATGAAGCAAAAGTTTGAATCATGAATAAAACATGTCTTCTCACAGTAGATGAATTGTTTAAAGTTTGTCCCTACACAAAATTCACCATCAGAATTATATTGCATTTTCACAGTAGGCAATTTCCATTTTTGTAACTGTACAGGGCAAGTATAAGTCTGTTTTGAAATCCATGTTGACAGGCGGTAAACCTCCTTCGGATAAGACTTGTACAACTGGGAGTCATCGGGAGCAGATGTCGAGCCCTGGTATTCTGTGCCATTGGTGGTGATGTCATCGTCCATAGAAAAGGACCAATTGATACTGTCTGGGGAATATCCGCATACAGGTTTAATAACATCAAATATGTCACATCAACACAAATAAATACACTCTTTTTTTCAAACAGCAATCCATGTGCAGAGTGACCCATGAGTCCAGAAGAGGATAGAAAACCAGTAGAGGAGGCAAGTCTAGGCGTTTTCTGTAGATGTCCTCATCGAGGTGCCCAATGGAGTGAACGGATGCTAGTTTATCAAATATAGCGGTAGTAGGATCAAAACGTGGTACAGAAACAGTAAAAGACACAGACATAGTATCCTTAATAGAACATTTCTTAAAAGTGAAACAAGGAGTAGGATTAGGGTGCCTGGTCACAAATCCTAAATTCCTAGCAGTAGCAATAGGAATGGTAAGAGACTGTAACGTACACATGGCAACACAGTTAGGGGATTTGCAATGAGGGCAATACCATTTAGAGATTCATTTGTCATGTATGATATCAGGGATTCTTCCGGATTCTAGATCACAGTAGAGATTGTTGATGGTAGTGATAATATATGAGCCATAGAACAGAGCATAATATTTCACAGGCAATGTATTGCTTATCTGCTTCTTTATTGTTTTGTGCAATAAGTGCGTTAATCTTATCTTTAGAATCTGTAAATGCATTTGAAATGTCGTGCATATTGTATACAGTGTATCTTTCTTCCTGACTAAGGCCATACACACCATGCAATAATGGGGGTATGATGTTGTTAATCATACCAGTTTGAAACTTCCATGAATGTGCTTTGATAGTAGCATGTCCGCTTTATTCCAGATAGACATTGCAGTACCAAAAACACCAGTGACATCAGATGTGTCACGTGTATTTCTTTTATGACTTTGATCATCTGTTTTAGGTTTTTCCCTAAAATTGCCTCTATGCTCGGTGGTATGTACCTTGGCAATAGGGTCTTGGTTACGAATCTGAAAAGTTGCTAAGCTGTAAAGTAACAAAGTACTGTAAAACAGTGATGTATTAGTAGTATGACACATGCCAAATTCTTTCATATTCCAGTAAATCAAGTTAAACAAAACAGGTATATGCATATATTGTAAATTGTTAATTAATGAGCCAGGTAGAGCAGTGGCTGTAAGACCACTACTAGGACCAGGGGTCCTTTTCGGACATTCCAAAAGCTGTTTCTCAGTAGGGGGTAACACAGATAATACATGGCAGCTTATGCCATGTTGTGTACAGCACACAATTTCCTGGCAGAATCTTTAAACAATGAATCACAATATGAGGGGTCAATTAAGGCAGTAATATTGTATAAACCAGAATGCCTAAGAGAGGTCTGGAGCAAGGACAAAGTACAATTTGGGGATAATTTTGAGTTGGGCCATCCATGGAAAGTTCCCTGGGAGAGTTTGGCCACATGGAGTATTTGTCCTTGAGACTTGCTTTGCCACTCAATTTGTAGGGTAGATTTATCAGGAGCAACAACCAAGGCAGTGAGGTAGGCATCTGAACCTTCCTGAACGGTAATCAAATTTTTGGGGATATTGATGGAGACTCCCTCTGGGGTAGTTGCAGGTGGATCAAGGAGAAGAAGGAGGTGTTTTACCATGCTTTGGATGAAGGGAATAACTCCTGAGATAAGGAGAAAGTGGAACAAGATAGCCATCTTGTCAGTGTATCTGAAAAGGAAAATCAAACATTAGCAAATTAATACTATGCTGCCCAATGGGGTGAGGAAAAGTAATTATACTCTTTTATACAATTTCAACTGGTTTGCATCTAACCATTTGTCAGTCAATGTGTTGTTTTGCACAAGTCTAACTTGATAGACTGCTGGACTGAGCTTGTTGACAATTGGGTAGGGTCGTTCCCACTTACTGGAGAAGGAATGTGTTGGATGCACAAATCTGAGGATCATTACCTGATCTCTGACTTGTCAATCCACTTCTTGTGTGTGTTTGTCAAACTGAATTTTATACTGTTGCTGGGCCTTGCCCATGCAGTTGGCATCATACAAATGAGTGTGTATGAGGTCTTGTCTGAGTTTTTCCACATATTGATCCACTGAGACACGATCTGCAATGGGGGTGTGCAGGTCAAACAACAGGTGTTCATGTAATCTCATGTTTCTACCAGTCATCACCTCAATGGGTGTCAACTGGGTGGTGGCTGAGGGTGTATCCCTAATTGCCATAAGGAGTAATGGCAGTAGGGACTTCCAGGCCTTGGGATTGTCCTTAATGAATTTGGAAAGCATTTGCTTAATCCATCTGTTGACCCTCTCTACTTGACCTGAGGACTGTGGGTGGCAGGGTATGTGGAATTTCTGATCAACTCCAAGGAGTTCAAGTGCTTCTTTCATCAACTCACCTGTAAAACAGGTTTCTTTGTTTGAGTCTACCTTGAGGGGTAGGCCCCACCTGGAGAAAATCTGTTCCACCAGGATTTTGGCAGTGGTTTTAGCAGTGCATGTCTTAGTGGGGAAAGCTTCAACCCACTTGGAAAAAAGATCAGTTACCCCAAGGGCGTATTTGTTGTTTGTGCTGGTATTGGTTAAGGGACCAATAAAATCAATCTGTATGGCATGCCAAGCACCAGAAATGCCATTGTGGTAGTAGTTTGGCATTTCATTTGGTGGGGATAGGGTTGTTTTGTGCACAAACAAGGCAGTTCTCAATGTATTGTTTGACATCCTTGGTGACACCAGGCCACCAAGCGATGGTCTTGAGCCTTTGGAGTATATTTTCCACTCCCTGGTGTCCACCAGTTGGGGTATCATGCACTTGGTGCAGAAACTCAGATCTGAGATGACACGGGACACCCACAATTTGGTGGGGGTGTCATCTGGTTGGTACCAGATGAGCTTGTCATCTGGAGATAGGTGTAACTTACCTTCATGCCTTCGGTAGGGGTTATGGGTCAGTAAATACTTCTCAGTACCTTTGTCCAGGAATCTGAACACATCTTTGAGTTCGGAGTCAGCATGCTGGGCTTCTGACAAGTCCAAGGGGGGAGAAGGGTTCAGGTTTCTTCCTGACTGCTGCAATGTGTACAGCTGCTCTGGCCTCTGGATGGTCCATCATCCAGATGTCCCCCCCTCAGGCCCTCTTCCTTGGCAAGGGTATCAGCAGTGTCATTGAAGGCATGGTAGGGGTCATGAATGGAGTGGGCCTTAACTTTATGTACATATAGTTTGTTTGCAAATTTATGTGCCAGTGAATGAATGTATATTACCAGTTCCTTGTGTTTCGCTGGGGTGCCATCAGAAGAGGTGAAGGAGTTCTTCGGCCAGAAAGGAAGAAATTTTGTAAGGGAACAACAAACCCAGTTGGAGTCTATGAAAATGATGGTATCCTCGGTTCCATGCTGGATGAACTCGAGGGCACAGGCCACTGCTGCCATCTCAGCATACTGTGATGATGCCACATTTAGAAATCTTAACAGTGTTATCAAAAGTGTAAATTACTAATATGCCCATTCCTGCTATCTGTTCTCCCTGATAATAGGAGGCTGATCCTTCTGTAAAGACATGACACAGTGAGATGTTCTCAAGTAGCTTTGGTGTAGCAGGAAGGAAAAGACCTGGATCTGGTAGATCAGGTGACTACAGTGTACAGTCATGGGTTCTGCTTGGAAAAGGAGACCATGCACCAGCATGGATGGCATTTTGGTTGGGTGGACCTTAATGTCTCTGTCCTGGAGAAGGAGAGACTCGTGTGTCAGTCTGGTATTGGAGACTGACCCATCCTTCAATCTATCTGATAGCAAAAAGGTTGTTGGGGTGTGGTTTGTATTAATGATCGGGGAGAGTACCCAATAATATACAGAACGTGCTTGACAGCCCAGTAGGTGGCCAGAAGGTTCCTTTCACAAATGCTGTACTTCTGTTCCACTGGGGTCAAGAGCTGTGATGCATATGCAATGGGTCTCAGGGTGCCATGGACCTTCAGGGCCAGCACTGCACACATAGCAATGTCAGAGGTGGTGGATTGTAGATGGAATGGCAAGGCTGGATTGTGGTTAACCAAAGCTGGAGCTGAGGCCAAAGCCTGTTTCGGTTATGTCACAGCGTGGGTGTGAATGGGGCCCCAAGTCCAGGGGACACCCTTTTTCAATAGTTCATACAGAGGGGTGGCCCTCTGAGCAAAATCACAAATAAAATCTCTAGAATAATTTATCATACCTTGAAACCTCCTAAGGGTGGCCATGCTGGTGGGCAGTGGCAGATCTTGCAATCCTTGTATCTTCTTCCATGTAGGGCTTCAGCCTTGATCTGTTATCCTCAGGCCCAGAAAGAGTACCTCTTTCTGACATAGTTGTGCTTTTGCTGGGTTACCTTTGAGGCCTGACCTCTGGATGAGGGTCAGTAGTTTGTCTAGGCAATCCAGATGTAGTTCCTGTGTGGCTGTGGCCAACAACAGGTTGTCCACATACTGCAAGAGACAATGGGGTGTAGAGAAACCCTCAAGGGCATCCATCATGTGCAGATGGAACAAGGAGGGGCTGTTATGGAACCCCTTTGGTAAGCAGGTCCATGTGTACTGCCTGCCCTCAAAGGTGAAGACAAACTTATATTGACTTTTGGGGGCCAATGGCAATGACCAGAAACCATTGGAGATGTCCAGGGCACTAAACCATTGTTGCCCAGGGGTCAGTAGTCATAGCACATCTGGTGCTGATGCCACAGTTGGGGCAAAACTGGGGGTGAACTGGTTTAGTCTCCAGTAGTCTACAGTAAGTATCCAGGCACCTGTGGGTTTTTTCATAGGCTACACTGGGGAATTTGCAGTGAAAACACATGTCCTAATTACATCTTGCTTGAGGAGTGATTTAATTGTTTCCCTAAGAGAAAGCAAGGCCTCAGGTGGAAAGGGGTATTGCCGTTGCCTCTCATGTGCTGGGCCTGTCACTTCAATGACAGTGTGCATCCTACCACAATCATGATTGTTGGTGGAAAATGTCTCCAGATGCCTTTGTAGGATGGGGAGGAGTTCTGGGAAAAGTTCATGATTCTTAAACAAATCTATGATGTCATACTTTTTGTTGTTCGCAGATATTGTTGCAACCACATGTGAGTCAGGGATCATTCATGATGGTGTGGTATTGTCTCTGAATTTGTATCAGTAACATGTTGTCTAGGTCCACCACACAGCCATGTGGTGCCAAAAAGTAAATTCCGATTATACTAAGGTGATCATGCAATACCATCAGCTGAAAGGTGTGATACGCTTTCAGGTGTCCCAGTGTCACAGGTAGTGGCAGGGAGCAGTATGCAGGTAACCTAGTTCCATCTACCCCAGACATATTGGTCCTCCATTTGGTAGACCAAGGTGATGTGTCTGGGCTGTCATCCTGTAATACAGACACAGACACGCCTGTATCCAGCAGTACTGTGAGTAGGTGGCCCCCCGACCTCGGCCTCTGTGCAGTGCCTTCCATTTGTATCCAAGACCAGCTTGTTTACAATACAGACTGGGGCCTGTAATTGTTAATCTATACCAGTGGAAGCATGGGGGAGCTCTTGAAAGAGAGTCTGGACCTGGTTCCTGTGAACCATCTCACCATGATGTATTGACGCTATATAGGGAGCCACTTCTGGGTTCTGGACTGTAGGGGCCTGAGAGTCTGGACTTCCTGTATTCCCATGGCCTGTGGAGGCCTGTTCTCCTGGGTGTATTGCAGCAAAGGCCCATACTGGGACAGTGTCCGCTACAGAGCGCACTTTCCCAAGGAGGTCTTGGAGACTCTGGTTCTCATCGGCTAATTCCCTATATGAAGGGCCTGGTGTCTGTTGTTTATCCTTATTGTTCTTATGGTGTTTCTTATTTTTGTGGTAGTTCTGATTCCCACCCAAGGATTGTTGTTGTTGTGTCTGCTGGGGTTGTTGGTTATCTGTGGGAAGGGGCTGTTTCTTTTGGGCCTGTCCCTCCACCGTGTAGTGCATCGTGGCCTCTGGGATGACTTCTACGGCAGCTATTTTCTTGGAACCGGAGGCTGAATCATGGATGTAGAGTTGATAAATTCGCTCTGTTTTCCGAAGAATGTCGGCAAATCTCTCCGTGTTGGGATAGGTGGTTGGTTCTATCATCTCTCTTACTGCAGGGATCATGTTCCAAAGGAACAGGGTTTTGTATTCAAAGAGGTCCACGTCTGCGACCTCTCCTGCAAGGTGCTTCCCTGCTTGGTAGGCCATCCAGAGCCTCTTATGGAAAGTCGCTGGACTTTTCTTTGCATTCTGTTTCACAGGGTATGTGAGCATCACTTCTACCACACCTGGGTTGTGTGTAGTGATGAGTTCAGATGCTACTTAGTCGAAAGTGGCATGACCGTCCTGGCAGACAACATTGGGAAGTTTCACCCACAGGCCAGGATTGATGGTCTGGTGTAGGGTCTGGACCTGGTAGTCTGCAGTGAGACTAAACATTTCACATTTAGCACGCTCCTTCTCCAAGTGGCAACTGAGGGCGTCGGATGGGCTCATCCGACCAATACTGTCAGCTATTTGCTGAACAAAGTTGACCATTTGTAGGGGATTATTGGGATGATCAAGCAGAGATAGATTACCTTGGGCATCCTGCAGGGCTGTCTGAGCTGTGGCTTCAGCCACAGTGTGGACCATTCCTTCCTTTGTACCAGCCCCTCATAGAAGCGGCTTGATTTGGGTCTTAAGGACCCGTTTGTTTTTCTCGGGGATGGACACATTGCCTAAGGCATTCTCAATCATTTTCTCTATCTCCTGCCTGTCTTCCACATTAATAATGGCTTTCAGTGGTGCTGTTGGGACCAGGCCTGGGCCTGCTCTCCCCCATCATGGGGGTCAGCATATTGGCATCGGCCATGATGAGCGTCATGTTGTCAATGATGTAGAGACATGGTGACATGTGACAGGGGTCCGCCATGTTGTGGATGGTGGGAAGGGGTGTCTGGGCCATGATAGGGGTGTGACTGGGCATTGTACTGGGAGATGTCATCATCTGACTCCTCCTCCTCCTCAGATGACATTGAAAAGGCAGGGGCTAAGCCTCCCATTGCCTTGACATCGCCAGCCAGCACCTCTCACTGATGGCGCAGTTTCACCATTTTATATTCACAATCCTCATGACTCTCTTTCGCGACATTGTGATCCACATCATCCTGCATCTGCTTCTGTAACACTCTATACATGGCGTTCAATTCACAATTGTCTCTAGTGGCTACTCCTAAGTCATTATGTACCTGGTTTATCTCATCCTGTAACTCTCCCAACTCCTCTTGCATCTGATCATTCGTTCTACTTAACAAGTCATTCATTTGCAAAGTCTGCCCCTTATCCTGTCTCAAATTTTCACACTCCTTCTTCAACATACAAAGTTTCTGCTCACTTGCACAAGCAGAATGATGCAAAAGGGAATCCTTTTCATTACACAGAGTTTGGAGCTCAGACTCCAAATCCTGCTCATGTCTTACACATTCAATTTCCTGCAATCCCATCTCCTACTTGAGAGATGAGATTTGCAGTTCAAGGATTTGAAACCTCACTTTGGAGGCTTCCAAAGCAGCATAGAGAGCCATGACCAACAGTGCTTTAGCTTCTTGCTTTCTGGCTGTTTGTCTCATCTCTGAGTACTGGGTTGAAATTCCCAGTACGGGGTTTTCAGATTGACTTGCGTCCCATGTGAAGTCAGCCCACCCTCCATGGGAGGCAAGGAAGTTTGAGACATCGAGTCTCAGGACTGTGCAGCTATTTGATACGGTGGCCATTGTGTGGAAGGGAACAAAAAATCAAACTGTGAAAAGGGGCCATGCTGTGTATCAATCCACAACAGGTGCACTAGTTCACAGTCAGGCTACTGTGCACTTGTAAGCTAGCAATTCAAAACTACCGTGGGGTAAGGTGAGTCGGCATCAACCACAACCAGTAAGCAGCCAGACTTTGCAAGTGATTACAAAGTAGGTGAAAAATGGGAAAAGTGATGTAGGAATGCACACCTGCAGTCCCCGTTGGGAAGGGAAAGTTGTAGCAACAAGTGAAACTTTGCAAACTCCAAATATTGCCTGCACATGGTCGCCAATTGTCAGGAGGTCTGAACCTCACTCTCAGGTTCTTGGCAATAATGGGCATGTAAGGAATCACAGACACGTTGCATAAGAGTAATAAAGCTTGTTTATTACTACCAAAAGGAAAATCACAGTTGCCCTAAGCAGGTCTTACCATTAGGAACTGGGAGCCAATGTTAAGCATTTCTCATACCTCGAGGAACCTCTGTGTCTCCTGGGGTCTCCGAGGTAGAAGACGTAATGTCTTACATTATATATCTAAGATAATTACCATGGTTACTGTAAGATAGATACATTTCAAGTTACAGAGATTAACCCTATTGGCTAAATTAGAGGTGGCTCCTCAGTCTAAGATACATTATACAATTTTGTTACAGTCATCACTTTGTAGAAACAAAGAGGTACAGTTTGGACATAGCCGTGTAGTAATACAAATCATCAGAAGAAGGCAATGCTGACTTATACATCATAATCATTACAAGGACACAAGTGTCCTAATATCTTATAAGCAAGAAATACATGTGTATATTGGAAAGTAAAGTGTGTAGCAATAATATGCATACATATCCTGACATTTCTTTTACGGTAGATGCCCTTAATAATAATAATAATAGGTTTATTTATAAAGTGCCTTTCATTTTTCAAGGCGCAGTACATATTAAAACAGTAGAATCAAACATTAAAATTCAATAATAAATACAGATAAAACCACAACATAATTAATCATTACAATATAATCAGCCATCCAAAAAGGCCATTTGCCAAAAATAAGTTTTCAGGTTGCTCTTAAATTCCTCCACAGAGGTGCACTCCCATAACTGACAGGGTAGAGAATTCCAAAGAGTGGGTGCAGCATAAGAAAATGCTCTACAACCTGATGATTTAAGACTCACTCTTGGAATCTCTAGCAACCCCATATCAGCCGAGCAGAGCAATCGACCAGGGCAGTAAGGCACCAGAAGTTCTTTCAGATAGGCTGGACCCTGATCATGAAGGGCTTTGAATGTCAGTAAACTGACTTTAAAGGAGATCTGCCACCGTATAGGTAGCCAGTGCAGTTCGCGCAGGACTGGGGTTATATGACAGGACCTACTTGTCCCAGTCAGAACCCGGGCTGCGGCATTCTGCACCAGCTGTAGGTGATGGATTTCAACCCCAGAAAGCCCAAAGTACAGGGAGTTGCAGTAGTCCAGATGCGAGGACACAAAGGCATGGACCAACGTTGGTAAGGCATCAGGTGGAACAAGGTGCTTAACTCTGGTGACATTCCTAAGATCGTAAAAGGAAGTCTTGACAACTGCTGACACTTGTGAGTGTAGTGTCAGCCTGTCATTGAAGATAACCCCCAGGTTACGCACCCGTTCAGAGGTTGGAAGTGAAATGCCACAAAGGAAAATTCCAGAGGGCATACCAAGAAATGACCCCTCTATCTGATGACCAGGGTCCACAACAAAACCTGTCTTTTCCGAGTTCAAATTCAACCAACTAGAGTCCATCAAATCCTGGATTTCTTCCAGACAGTTGTTAAACACTGAGAGAGCTCCATTCTGGTTGGGTGCAAAAGACAGGCATAGCTGGGTATCATCTGCATAGCAGTGAAACCTTAGCCCATACCGTCTTATAATGTCTCTGAGGGGCAGCATGTACACCGCGAATAACATGGGAGACAGCTCAGAACTCTGAGGCACCCCACTGTTGGGAGGTCTAAACCTCACTTTCAGATTCTTGACGATATTGGGAATGCACGTAATCACAGACACGTTGCATTACAGTAATAAACAAGTTTATTACTACCAAGGGATAAATCACAGTTGCCCTAAGCAGTTCTTACCAATACAAACCGGGAACCAGTGCTAAGCATTCCCTACACCTTGAGGTTTCTCTGTTGTCTCTTGGGGTCTCTTGGGTCTCCAAGGTGTAAGGCTTGTGCATTACATTATATACCTATGATAATTACTATGGTTACCAAAAGATAGAAACATTTCTAGTTACAGAGATGAGCCCTATTGGCTAAATTAGAGGTGGCTCCACGGTCCAAGATAACATTATACAATTTTGTAAAGTCATCAGTTTGAGAACAAAAGAGTTCTTATAGAGTCTTACATAACTCAGTGTAGTGGTACAAATCACCAAAAGGTGGCAATGCCGTCTTACATATTATAATTACTTCAAGGACACAGGTGTCTTGGCATCTGACAAGTAAGAAATACACAAAAATACATGGCAGAATATATGTATTAGCAAGCAAAGTGTATTACAACAATATGCATTCATATCCTGACATCTACTCTTGTGCAGTAGATGCCCTTAGCCCTAAATATTAGTATAACATATACCTAAATGCTAGCTGTCTATGGTGTACCTCTGAGGGTACCAATTAGGGTGCAGGGACCTCGTGTAACATTCCCCCCTTGTTGCCTCCAAGGTAACACAGGCAGATGTCTAGGGAAAGGACAGGAGCAGTGGTCATTTACAAACCCGACATGCAAGCTTTGTAAAGGAACTCGAGCTGCTCACGGTGTTACGTAGTGTGTGCCATAGGTAGGTAGAGCATAATCAATGAGAATGAAAATTAAAATGCTTGTATAATAACAAAACCTTTAAAGTAATCTCTAACCAGGTGTTAGTTAATGCATTATTCATATCTCCATCATTAATCAAGGCGAGAACAGCTTCATTGGCTTTGGTCATATTATTGCTGATGTAGATGAGGTGTGTGTCTTTCCTGTCTAAAAGTGATTTCAATGTAAGTGTGAGTGGGTCTATGTGTACATTAAAATATGGCAAGTATTCAGACAGTGTGAGTAGATAATCAGGGTTACCATCAATAATGTCTGCATCCAGAAGGGGGACGGGGGTTATAACAGTATGTCCAATAACAGTCTTCTGGTGGGGAACAAAACAAAAATTGGGGTAATCAATAGCACAGGTAACAGACCCATATGTGTAGGATTTATAATTCGTGACCACGCAGTACTCGCCATCGGAATTATACTGTGAGCACACAGTAGGCAGTCTCCACTTTTGCAACTGGACAGGGCAGGTGTAGGTCATCTTCGAAATCCGTGTTGACAGGCAATGAACCTCCTCACGATAGGATTGGTAGAGCTTATCCGGAGCCAAGGTTGAATCAAAGGAGTCGGTGCCATTCACAGTGATGTCATCATCCATAGTGAAAGTCCAATCAATGCTGTCTGGAGAGTAACCACAAACAGGTTGAATAACATCAAATACATCACATCGGCACAAGTAAATATATTGCTTTTTCACACAGCAGTCCGTGTGCGGAGCCACCCAGGCATCCAGGAAGGAATGGAAAACCAGTAGAGGAGGTAGATCCAGACGTTCTCTGTAGATGTCATCATCCAAATGCTCCAGGCGAAATCCAGTGCAAGCTTGTTGAACAAGGCTGTAGTGGGATCAAAGCGTGGTAAAGAAACAAACATGGTATCTGTTATGGAACATTTCTTAGCCGTGAAACAAGGACCAGTATTAGGGTGTCTGGTCACAAATCCCAAATTCCTAGCTGTGGAGAGAGGAATAGTTAAAGTCTGTTGCATATACATGGAAACACAGCTAGTGGTTTTACATCTCGGACAATACCATTTGGAGATGCGTCTATCATGTATAATGTCAGGTATTCTTCCAGATTCTAAATCACTGAAGAGGTTATTGATGGTAGTGATGATGTAGGAGCCATAAGCAGAGCAGAGTATCTCCCTAGCAATGTATTGTTTATCTGCTTCTTTGTTGTTCTGTTGTATGAGTGCATTAATCTTATCTTTAGAATCAGTGAATGCCTTAGCAATGTCGTGCATATTGTAAATAGTGTATCTTTCTTCCTGACTAAGGCCATCCACACCATGCAATAGAGGGGGTAGAATGTTGTTGACCAAACCAGTGGAGAATTTGGCGGAATGACTTTGATAGCAGCAATGTCTACTTTGTTTCAGATAGACATAGCCGTACCAAAAAGGCCTGTGACAGTACCTGTTGCACCTGTAACATCAGAACTGTCAACTTAACGTCTGTTACGTTTATGAGCTAGATTGTCAGGAGAGGGCTTCCTCCTGAAGTTGCCTCTATGTTCAGTAGAATGGACCCTGGCAACAGGGTCTTGTGTACAAATCTGAAATGCAGCTAAACTATCAAGCAGCAAAGTACTATAAAATGCTGATGTATTAGTATTGTGACACATACCAAACTCTTTCATATTCCAGTAAGTAAGATTAAACAAAACAGGTATATGCATAAATTGTAAGTTATTAATCAAAGAACCTGGGAGGGCAGTGGCTGTTAGACCACTACGGGGACCAGGGGTATGCTTTGGACATTCCAAAAGCTGCTTGTCAGTAGGTGGTAACACAGAGAGGTACATGGCTGCAGAAGCCATGTGTGTATAGCAAGAATTTCCGAACAGAATCTCTGGACAAAGAATTACGGTAAGAAGGATCTATTAAGGCAGTTATGTTGTACAAACCAGAATGTCTTAATGCAGTTTGTAACAAGGACAGTGAACCATTTGGGGATAATTTAGCATTGGGCCAACCTTGGAAAGTTCCTTTGGAGAGTTTGGCCAGAGGGAGAATTTGTCCTTGTGATGTGGTTTGCCACTCAATTTGAAGGGTAGATTTATCAGGAGCAACAACCGAGGCAGTGAGGTAAGCATCGGAACCTTCCTGGACAGTGATCATACTATCTGGTATATTGATGGATACTCCCTCTGGAGGAGGTGCTGGAGGAGGTGCTGGAGGATTGAGGTGTCGTAGGGAGGTCCGATACCGTGCCTGGACGAAGGGGACAACTCCTGAGAGGAGGAAATAATGGAACAAGATAGCCATCTTAGCAATGTATCTGAAAAGGAAGATCAAAGATTAGTATATTAGTACTATTCCACCCAATGGGGTGAGGAAAAGTAATTTAAGCTGCTTTATACAGTTTCAGCTGGTTTGCAAGTAACCATTTGTCAGTCAACTTGTTGTTGTGGAGGAGTCTAACTTGATAGACTGCTGGACTGAGCTTGTTGACAATAAGGTATGAGCCTTCCCACTTATTGGAGGAGTGGGTGGGATCTGCAATTTGAAGTACCATTACCTGATCTCAAACTTGCCAATCCACTTCTTGTGTGTGTTTGTCAAACTGTATTTTGGATTGTTGCTGGGCCTTGCCCATGCAGTTTGCAGCATACAAGTGTGTGTGTATTAGGTCTTTTCTGAGTTTTTCGACATATTGGTCCACAGACACACGGTCCGCGGTGGGGTTGTGTGCAGGTCAAACAACAGGTGTTCAGGTAATCTCATTTGTCTACCAGTCATCACCTCAAAGTGTGTGAGCTGGGTGGTGGCTGAGGGGTGCCCTAATTGCCATAAGGAGTAACAGCAATAGGGAATCCCAGGTTTTGGGATTGTCCTCAATGAATTTGGAAAGCATTTGCTTAATCCGTCTGTAGGCTCTCTCTACTTGACCTGATGATTGAGGGTGGTAAGGTATGTGGAACTTCTGCTGAACTCCAAGTAGTTCAAGTGATTCTTTCATCATCTCACCTGTGAAACTGGTTCCTTTGTCAGAATCTACCTTGAGAGGTAGACCCCACCTGGAGAAAATCTGTTCCACCAGGATTTTGGCAGTAGTTTTCGCTGTACATGTCTTAGTGGGGAAAGCTTCTACCCACTTAGAGAAGAGGTCAGTTACCACAAGAGCATACTTGTTATTCCTGCTGGTATTGGTCAGAGGGCCAATGAAATCAATTTGAATGGCATGCCAAGGGCCAGAATGTCGTTGTGGTAAGAGTTTGGTATTTCGTTTGGTAGGGATGGGGTTGTTTTGCGCACAAACAAGACAATTGTCTATGTATTGTTTAACATCTTTGGTGATGCCAGGCCACCAGACGGTGGTCTTGAGTCGTTGGAGGGTATTTTCTGCTCCCTGGTGACCACCAGTAGGGGTGTCATGCACTTGGTGCAAAATTCAGGTCTTAAATGTCTAGGGACTACCCACAATTTAGTGGTAGAGTCATCTGGTTGGAACCAAATGAGCTTGTAATCTGGTGACAAGCGCAACTTACTTTCATGCCTCTGATAGGGGTTATGCGTGGGAAGTTTCTCTTCAGTACCTTTGTCAAGGAATCTGAACACCTCTTCAAGTTCAGTGTCTAGCTGCTGGGCTGCGGAGAGGTCCAAGGGGGAAAAAGGTTCAGGTTTCTTCCTGAGTGCTGCAATATGTACAGCTGCATTAGCCTCTGGATGTTCCATCATCCAGATGTCCCCCCCCAGGCACCTGCCTTAGCAAGGGTGTCTGCTGTCATTGAAGGCATGATAGGGGTCATGGAGAGAGTGGGCTTTTACCTTGTGTACATAGGGTTTGTGTGCAAATTTTTGTGCCAGTGAATGTAAGTATATTACCAATTCCTTTTACTTTACTGGGCTGCCATCAGAGGAGAGGAAGGAGTTCTTCTGCCAGAAGGGAAGAAATTCTGTAAGAGAACAACAAACCCAATTAGAGTCTGTAAATATGATGGTATCCTCGGTTCCATGCTGGATGAACTCGAGGGCACAGGCCACTGCTGCCATCTCTGCATATTGTGATGATGCTACTCTACAGCACTTAGAAATTTTGACAGTGTTCCCATAAGGGTAAATCACCAAAATACCCATCCCTGCAGTTTGTTCTCCCTGATAGTAGAATGCTGAACCATCAGTAAAGACATGGCACAAAGAAGTGTTATCAAGTATTTGTGGCATGGCAGGGAGGAAGGGACCTGGATCAGGAAGATCAGATGACTGTAGTGTACAGTCATGGGGTTATCCCTGGTAAAGGAAGCCATGAGCTAACATAGATGGAACTTTAGTTGGTTGTACCTGTATGTCTCTGTCCTTGAGAAGAAGGGACCAGTGCATCAGTCTGGTGTTAGAGACTGACCCATCCTTCACTCTGTCTGAGAGCAGGAAGGTGGTTGGGGTGTGGTTGGTGTTAATGATCAGTGGTGAGTACCCAATGATATACAGGAGTGCTTGATAGCCCAGTAGGTGGCCAGAAGGTTCCTTTCACAAAGGCCATACTTCTGTTCCACTGGGGTCAAGAGCTGTGAGGCATATGCAATGGGTCTCAAGGTGCCATGCACCTTCTGAGCCAGCACTACTGACATGGCAATGTCAGAGGTGGCACATTCCAAATGAAATGGTAGTGCTGGATTGGGGTTGACCAGTGCTGGGGCGGAGGCCAAGGTCTGCTTCAGTGACATCACAGCCTGGGTGTGTATAGGGCCCCAAGTCCATGGTACATCCTTTTTGAGTAATTCATACAGAGGAGCAGCTTTCTGAGCAAAATCACAAATGAAGTCTCGAATAGTTTACCATACCTAGGAACCTTTGAAGGTTGCCACACTGGTGGTAATGGCAAGTCTTGCAATCCCTGTACCTTCCTTCAGGTAGGACTTCACCTTGGTCAGTTATTTTGCAGACCAGAAAGAGTACTTCTTTCTGACACAGCTGCGCTTTTGCTGGATTACATTTTAGGCCTGCTTTCTGAATGAGAGTCAATAGTTCGTCCAAGAGATCCAAATGTTGTTCTGTGTGGCTGTTGCTAGCAACAGGTCATCACATACTGTAAGAGACATTGGGGGTAGAGAAACTCTCAAGGGTGTCCATCATGTGGAGATGGAATAGGGATGGACTGTTATGGAATCCTTGTGGCAAGCAAGTCCACGTGTACTGTCTTCCTTCAAAGGTGAAGGCAAACTTATATTGACTCTTAAGGGCCAATGGCAATGACCAAAAACCATTGGAGATGTCCAGGGCACTGAATCATTTCAAGTCAGGGGTCAGAAGTCATAGCACATCTGGTGCTGATGCCACAGTTGGGGAACAGCTGGGGGTGACCTGATTCAGTTTCCTGTAGTCAATAGTAAGTCTCCAGGTGCCTGTGGCTTTCCTCACAGGCCATACTGGGGAGTTGGCAGTGGAAACACAAGTTCTGATACTCCTTGCTTGAGGAGTGACTTGATTGTTTCTCTGAGGGAAGGCAAGGCCTCAGTTGGAAAAGGATATTGCCTTTGCCTCTCCTGTGCTAGGCCTGGCACTTCAATGACGGTGTGCATTCTACCACAGTCATGCTTGTTGATTGCAAACGCTTCCAAATGTCATTGCAGAATAGGTAGAAGCTTCAGGAAAAGTTTGTGATTCTTGAACAAATCTATGACATCATAATCTTTGTCATTGGCAGATATCGTTGCCACAATATGTGAATCAGGAATCAAAACGGTATGATATTGACCCTGAATCTGTATCAGTAGCATGTTAGCTAAGTCCACCACACAGCTGTGTGGTGCAAGGAAGGCGATCCCTATGATACTAGGATGATCATGCAGTACCATTAGTTGGAAAGTGTGTGAGACCTTTAAATGGCCTAGTTCTACCGGTAAGGGTAGAGAACGGTATGCAGGTAACCTAGTACCATCAACTCCTGACATGTTGGTCCTTCGTCCGGTGGACCAAGGGGATGTGTCCGGGTGTTCCTCATGTAGCACAGATAGAGCTGCACCTGTATCTAACAAAACTACTAGTAGGCAGCCCCCGACCTCGGCCTCGGTGCAGGGCCTTCCGTTTGTATCCAAGACTAGCTTGTTTACAATCTGGACTGGGGCCTGTAATTGTCAATCCGTACTGCCGGAAGCATGTAGAGGCTGGGCCTGGCTCACGTGAATCACTTCACCATGTTGTACTGATGCTATATAGGGAGGAGATTCTGGATTCAGACCTGTATGGGCCTGAGGGCCTGTACCGCAGGTGTCCCCATGACCGGTTGGGGCCTGGGTTTCCGGTTGTACCGCCGCAAGGGCCTGTGCGGGAACAGCATCCGCCACAGAGTGCACTCGTCCCAGGAGCTCTTGAAATTTCTGATTTTCTTCAGCTTTCTCCCTATATGAAGGACCTGTTCTCTGTTGTGGTTTACCTCTACCCTTATGCTTCCTGTTCTTATGCCAGTTTCGGTTCCCACCCCACTGCTGTTGTTGATGTGGTTGTTGTTGATGGGCCTGCTGAGAGTGTTGATTATCAGCTGGAGGGGCTGGCTGATGGGCCTGTTGGCACTGAGCCTGCCCTTCCACTGTGTAGTTTGTCATGGCCTCTGAGACGGGTTCCACGGCAGCTACCTTTCTGGAACCGGAGCCCAGATCACGGACATAGAGTTGATACACTCTCTCAGTTTTCCAAAGAATGTCGGCAAACCTATCCATATTAGGGTAGGTGGTTGGCTCTGCCTTTTCTCTTACTGCTGGAATCATGATCCTAAGGAACAGGGTCTTATATTCAATAAGATCTACATCCGCAGCTTCTTGTGCCAGGTGCTTTCCTGCTCAGTAGGCCATCCAAAGTCTCTGGTGGTAAGTTGCTGGACTTTCTTTTGCATTCTGCTTCACAGGGTATGCAAACATCACTCCTACTACACCTGGGATATGAGCAGAAATGAGTTCAGCTGCAACCTCATCATAGGTAGCGTTCCCATCCTGGCGAACAGCATCGGGGAGTTTGGCCCACAAGCCAGGATCGATGGTCTGGCGTAGTATTTGGACTTGATATTCTGCAGCAAGGCTAAGCATCTCGCATTTAGAACGCACCTTCTCCAAGTGAAAGGTGAGGTTGTCAGACGGATTCATCCGACCAATGCTGTCAACAATTTACTGAACAGAGTAGGCCATTTGTAGGGGATTGGTGGGTCGATCAGGCAAAGGTAGATTGTCTTGAGCGCCATCCAAGGCAGCACAAGCTGCAGCTTGAGCCACAGTGTGGACAATACCTTCCTGAGTGCCAGCCTCTTGGAAAAGCTGCCTAATCTGGGTTTTAATAGCCCTTTTACTCCTCTCAGGAAGAGGTATGTTGCCTATCGCAGTTTCAATCATGGTTTCTATCTCTTGCCTGTCTTCCACATTAATAACTGCTACCGGAGGTGCCGTCGGGACCAGACTTGGGCCTGCTCCCCCCCATCATGGGGGCCGCCATGTTGGTGTCTCCCATGATGAGCATTACGACATCGCTGACGTGTGACATGGGGAGTTGGGGGCGGGGACCCGCCATGCTGTGGATGGCTGGGTGTGGAATCTGGGCCATAGTAGGGGCATGACTGGGCATTGTATTGTGAAACGTCATCATCAGATAACTCCCCCTCTGATGACGAATGAAAGGCAGGAGCTACGCTTCCCATTGCCTTAACATGTCCAGCCAGAACCTCTCGCTGATGGCGCAGTGTCGCCATCTTAGTTCTACATGCATCGTGACTCAAACTTGCAACATCCATATCAACCTCATCTTGCTTTTGCTTTTGCAGCACTCTGTATGTGGCGCTCAATTCGCGATTGTCCCTGTAAGCTACTTCCAAATCATTACGTACCTGGTTTATCTCGTCCTGCAGCTCACCCATTTCATCACTCAACTGAGCATTCGCAGCACTCAGCAAATCATTCATTTGTACTGCCTGACTCTTATCCTGTCTCAAACTTTCACATTCCTGCTTCAACATACATATTTCCTGTTCACCAGCTTGGCTTGAATGATGCAATAGTGAATCCTTTTCATTTCATGAGTTTGGAGTTCAGACTCAAGTTCTGCTACAGTCTTATATACACTCTGTTCCCGCAAACCCATCTGTTGCTTAAGAGATGAAATCTGCAGATCAAGGGTTCAAAACCTCACTTCAGAGGCTTCTAAAGAAGATAGAGAGACGCCGACCATCAACCCTTTTAGCATGATGCTTATTGTTGACTGTCTGCTCTGCATACTGGTTGAAATCCAATATAGGGTTGTCGATTGACTTGCGTCCCGTGCGAAGTCAGCTCATCCTCCATGGGAGGCAAGGAAGTTTGAGACTTTGAGTCTCAGTTCTGCGCAGATATCTGATACTGTGGCCATTGTGTGGGAGGGAATGAAAATTCAAACTATGAATAAGACAGCATGCTGCATATCGATCCACAGCACAAGTACTTTAAACACAGCCGGGCTACTGTATTAGTTGCAGGCTTGCAATTCAAAACTGCTCTGGAGTGGGTTGAGACGGCATCGACCACACCCAAAAAGTCAGCCAGACTTTGCAAATTACTACAAACTGGTGTGAAAATGGGAGAGGTGATACGGGAATGTACACCTACTGTCCCCGTGGGAAAGGGAAAAAGTTCAAGCAACAAGTGAAAACTTACAAACACCAAATATCACCTGCATACGGTTGTCAATTTGTTGGGAGGTCTAAACCTCACTTTCAGATTCTTGACGATATTGGGAATGCAAGTAATCACAGACACGTTGCATTAGAATAATAAACAAGTTTATTACTACCAAGGGATAAATCACAGTTGCCCTAAGCAGTTCTTACCAATACAAACTGGGAGCCAGTGCTAAGCATTCCGTACACCTCGAGGTTTCTCTGTTGTCTCTTGGGGTCTCTCGGGTCTCCGAGGTGTAAGGCTTGTGCATTACATTATATACCTATGATAATTACTATGGTTACCAAAGATAGAAACATTTCTAGTTACAGAGATGAGCCCTATTGGCTAAATTAGAGGTGGCTCCACGGTCCAAGATAACATTATACAATTTTGTAAAGTCATCAGTTTGAGAACAAAAGAGTTCTTATACAGAGTCTTACATAACTCAGTGTAGTGGTACAAATCACCAAAAGGTGGCAATGCCGTCTTACATATTATAATTACTTCAAGGACACAGGTGTCTTGGCATCTGACAAGTAAGAAATACACAAAAAATACATGGCAGAATATATGTATTAGCAAGCAAAGTGTATTACAACAATATGCATTCATATCCTGACATCTACTCTTGTGCAGTAGATGCCCTTAGCCCTAAATATTAGTATAACATATACCTAAATGCTAGCTGTCTATGGTGTACCTCTGAGGGTACCAATTAGTGTGCAGGAACCTCATGTAACACCACACAACAGAGAAGTTGGGCCTGAGGAAAGAACCCCAGACACAACTCTTTGTGATCTCCCAGTGAGGAATGAGGTGAACCATTGAAGGACGATTCCCGATATTCCACAGATCTGCCTCAGGCATGCTATCAACACCAAGTGATCCACAGTGTCAAAAGCTGATGAGAGATCAAGGAGAACCAGAATGGAATGTCTCTTCTGGTCTCTCGCCCTCAGAAGATCATTAAGCACCTGAACCAGTGCAGTCTCGGTGCTATGTCTTTTATGAAAACTGGATTGGAAGGATTCGTAGATGTCATGAATGGTTAAATGGTCTTCCAATTGGGCTGCCACTACCTTCTCAATCACCTTCCCAATAAAAGGAAGGTTTGACATAGGTCTGTAGTTTATGAAAAAGTTTGGGTCCAAGGTAGCTTTCTCCAAGAGAGGTGTCACCACCGCCTCTTTCAGGGAGCTAGGGAACTCACCCGACTCCAAGGAGCACCAGACTATTTGCACAAGGACTGGACCGATGATATCACTACAACCCAAAATTTGAGAGGTCGGTCCAGGATCCAAACTACAGCTTGTGGGATGCACACTATGGATAATCCTCATGACATCCACAAAATCAGGTCGACTGAAGGAACTCCAAGAAAATTGAGGTACTGTGAGCTCACACAGTTCAACAGCATCACCCTTAGACATTGCCGGACGCAAATCCGCCCTGATGTCAGCCACCTTAGTTGCTCCTCGCACTCTAATTGCAAAAAGGCTTTTCGAATTTGCAGACAGGCTGGGTTGCACAGTCCGTCTACAGTTCAAAACAGCTGAGCCGGCCGATTCCGAGCAACTGCAATCTCCCTGGACAGGAATTCTGCCTTCTTACGGGTGATTGCAGATTGATAGACAGAATAATGTTCCATCAATCTAAGGTGGTCGGCTTCAAGGGTGGACTTGCGCCAGCAATGCTCTAACCTTCGCCCCTGTCTCAGCAACACCCTCAATGTCCCATCAAACCAAGGGGACTTCGGGTGAAGGGATAGGGGATGTACACGAACAGGAGCAATAAAATCCAGAGCCGCTGTAACAGCCATATTATAGGCCAAAACCAGGGTCTCTGGATTACTGCTCGACAACACGGGGGATGAGAGGTCAAGGACCACTGCAAGGCCTTGGGAGGTAATATCCCAGAAGAGGCGGTACCTAACCATCTCCACAGGGGTAGGCCTTCTCAGGAGGGTGCAAAAACTGAACCTCATGGTGTAGTGGTATGACCATGCGAATGGTTCCACTCCCAAGTCGGATGCATCAAGCATCAGGAGAAAGACTAAGTCCAGAGAGTGCCCAGATTTATGAGTAGCAATGGAAACTACCTGTGTAAGGCCCAGAAAAGTCATTAATTGGAGGAAGTGATTACCAAATTGTGAAAGTTCATCGTCGACCCAGACGTTGAAGTCACCCAGAACCATCAAGCTGGGAGACTCAAACAACATGTCGATGATGAAGTCTGCTACTTCCTGTAGCAAACATTTCCCATCCCTGGGTGGATGGTAGATGAGTACAATTCGAACACCTACATCCGCTACTACTGTACACTCAAAGGACTCAGTCTCTCCCACTACCACATTCGTGAGGCCCAGTTCAGTCTTTAAACAAGCTGCAACCCCCCCCAATCCCTGCGGTCCAATCTCGGGCGGTGTATCACCGAGTAGCCGGCCATAGTCATGGCCTCCAACATGGGGCCTGGATTTTCATCCAGCCAGGTCTCAGTGATGCAAGCCAAATCCACCAAGCCAACAAGATTGGCAATAATGCCAGTCTTATTCCTGACGGACCTGGCATTGCATAACACCACCCGAGTTGGACGAACCTCGGAGGCTGTCAGGCCTATCTGCCTACTGAGTTCAGTAGTGCCCTTGGGTATGGGCACAAGACATGATAAAACACAATCTGGATTCCATTTCACCCCAGGGTGCCTTCTGGATCTAACTACACTGATACAGTGGCCCCCCTCGTCCATCCTCCCCTGTTGGCAGCCCCCCACCCTCTTCAATCTCCTACGAACAATTCCCAGCACTCTGCAGTGCTGATATGTATCATATTGGAGAGGGGGAAGATAAAAAGGGCAGAAGGCGTGAAGAGAGGAGAATGAATAGCGCACCGCAGTGGGGACTGAGGGCCGACACATCTAGCTACTAAGCAAATTAAAATCATAAACAATAAACCCACTAATCACACCAAAGTAATCAAACTTAGCAGGATAAATTAAATATCCCACCCCAGCATAAAACAAATCAAATAATTTCAAAACTTAATCAAAATAAGTAAACAAATAAAAACCAACCCCACCCCAAAGAAAATCATGTCAGGACTAAGTGATAGGACTCAAAACTAAAATAAAATAAAATAAATATAAATATAAGGGTTCTTTCACTACCCCCTCTTAACAAAATTTAATAAACAAAATTATTTACCCCCCCCAGCTCTCTCACAGCCAGAGGAGAGGCAAAAGATACTTTAGCACTTTCATTGCAAAGTATAAATGTTATTCTTAACAGATCATAAAACAATTCAAACTTCAAACAAAGCAAATAACACATCCCTTCCCCCCAGTCCTCTCACAACCAGGAGGTAATGAGAACACTCAAACTTAAATAAATAGACACAACGTCCTCTCACCACCTCGTTGTCCAGAATAAAATAAAAAGTCCTTAGTTCACCAAGCACAGAATCAATTTTGTTTGCAGGTTTAAAAATCACCGTCCATCAGAAAAAACACAGGCATATCAGATGTCCTCAAGATTCAAGGGGCATCCAGAGTCCAAATCAGGCAAGTCCATACCATATCCACGATTGAATGAGGCCCCTTACTCCCAACTGGGCAAACACCACAAGAAATAAAGTGGTCTAATAAAACACCCAGAAACAGGACACATTAGTGGCCCAACCTGGGAGTCTAGTGAGCACAAAGGCCCAGCCAACTCCTTGACCAAGAGAATCCTGTACCCCCTTCAGACCACAAATCAAGTGGGGCCCAGTGGGAGATCGTACTTCAAACCAATTTGAAAAAAGGTCCTATACACATTGTGAATCCAAGATAAGTTTAATATATCCCCCTAACTCCTTTTTCATGGTCACAGTTTTATTCTTAAGATCTCTTCATCAAATGATCATCCTCCAGTTTCAATCGCAGCCCAACTTGACAAGAAAACAGGGGTAACCACTCCAGTTCACTCCCCAGCCCAATTAAAGTCCCAATCAGGCACTAAATCAAAATAATACCACGGCCTGAAGGATCCTAATGAACGGCGTCCCATAGTATCTCAGGCATGGTGCAAAGGGAACCCTCAATCTGTTCCAGGTCTGTTCAACATCCACTTCGGGCAGCAGAGCATAAATCACCAGGACGTCCTTCTCCTCATCCCGATAGATCCTAAGTGATGACCCGCAGAAACTTAGTCGCCAGGCCAAAAGCCCTATATGTTAGTATAACATATACCTAAATGCTAGCTGTCTTCTGTGATGTACCTCTGGGGGTACCAGTCAGGGTGCAGGGAACTCATGTAACACCAGCAACATCAGGGCTATGCTGCACATTCACCAATGTCTGCCTCAGCACCCGCAGCAGTGGAATTGATGGGCTAATGGAGGCAGACTTGCCACTCACTGCCTGTGTGGCATGTTCAAACGGCCTCAAGATTCTTATTAAAGAGTCCATGAGGCTCCACTGTTCAGTTGTCATAGACATGGAGGCCCCAGAACTGTCACGGCTAGTGTGCATGACAAGATATTCTGAGATGGCTTTGTATTGTTCATACAACATCTCTGCCATGTATAAAGTGGAGTTCCACCGGTTGACAACTTCCAGCTTCCAGCGGTGCTGCGGGAGACTGTTTTGGATCTGCAACTGCAGAAGCTGGTCACGGGCCTTTGCAGAGCATGAAAAGTGAGAACAGATACGGCTTGCAACTGTCAGCATTTCCTTTATATCAGGGTGCTGCAGAAACTCCTGCACTACAAGATTTAAACAGTGGGCCATGCATGTAACCCAAAAAAAGCCACTATTCGCAATGCATTTAACCACATTTGATCCACTGTCACTTGCTATGAACCTAGCTCTCAGGGACAGGGGGTTCAGCCACTTGTCAGTTTCAGTCAGTACCACGTCCAACATGTTTTCACCAGTGTGTGAACAGGTCACATTGCGCATAGCAATTGTTGCATGCTGTTGAATTCCTGGAAGATTGCTACCATGACATTCCACCTTACTACACTGATTATTTACACTACCAACAGCACAAACAACCCCCAGCACCTGTGCCCAGTGTGCAGTTATACACAAATATGAACTTCCCGCTGTTTTGCCCCTTGTTCACATATCCATACTTAAATGGATGAATGGAGAGGAGGAATGTTGAAGGGCATGTCTTACTGAGTCAGACACAGTACGGTATAACTCGGGGACAGCACAGGTCGAAAAGTATGTCCTGGATGGGACTTTCCATTTTGGACAGGCACGTGCAGCAAACCGCAGGAACCCAGAATTCTCCACAATGGAGAAGGGCAAAAGATCAATTGTCAGCATTTCAGTTAAAGCAGCATTAAGTTCACATAACACTGTATGATTGGGTGTGTACTTCAGCTTATGCACAAAAACACTCTGTAACGTGGGCTGACTTAAACATTTTACATGGGGTGTGATGACAAATGGTTCTGCTCTGCGAATGGCAGGAGCTGGAGTCTGGACGTGTGATGAAGACAGTTGCACAGGTGATGACAATCCCAGAAATGCAGTTATTTTCCCAGATTTAGCAACAGAGGTTGATGTACCACTTGCACTAGACATACTGCATTGACCACCACCACCACCAATACTGCTACTATCACCACCACTGGACAAGACTTCAAAATCATACTGCTCTTCTACCTCATCATGCTTGTAGTAATCCTATGCTGTTATTTGATCACTACTGCACACATTTAATTTGCTACTTGATGCTACAGTCATGGAAGGAGATAACCTGCTCATTATGGTTGATGACGAGGGTGAATGCCCCACTGTGGTACAGGTATTAGCTGCCATCTTGTGCTGAGTCCACAGTGCCATGTGCCTATTCTTAAGATGTGTATGATGTCCCCCTGTGCCCAAATGGCTCCTCTTTATACCTTGACTCACACGCACCTAGAAAATCTGGCAGATTGCAACTGACTCATCATTTGCATCTTCCACAAAAAAAATCCCAAATAATGGATTGTGATGTTTTAGTTTTAACATGTCCCACCTGATGCTGCTTATTGGACTCCATTTTTTAAGCCATGAAGTGTGTGGGGGGGGGGTGCTACATGATTTTTCAGGCAGGACACATTTGGACTGTAACTGACCACCACAACTACCTATCATTATTACT
Organism: Neoceratodus forsteri; assembly: GCA_016271365.2. NCBI lineage: Eukaryota > Metazoa > Chordata > Ceratodontiformes > Ceratodontidae > Neoceratodus > Neoceratodus forsteri. The sequence continues at coordinate 53,078,911 of CM028137.1, forward strand.
GGGTCATCATCATCAGCTCAAACTGGTAACTGGGAGGGGGGATGCAAACAGACCCAGACACAGTCACCTTGAGTTTCTTTTTCTCCAGTTCCCAACAGGGGTCACTGACATCATCATTATATTCATCAGCATCATCTACATCTTCTGCTTGGATGCTGGCATATGGACTGCATGTTGCAGCCACAGCATCATCATCAGCAGCACCACCATCACCCAAAATTTTTTCACCACACTGTGAATCACTACATGGCAAATGCATGACCTGAACTGCAGTGGAAGAAATGTCACTTTGTGTGCTGTCATTGACATGATGATCAGAATCCTCATGTTCAGTTACTGGGATGTTACTGGGGAATATATCATCCACACTGTCACTCACTGCCACTGCTTCACACTCCACTATATTTTTGGACACAGTAAACTGGTCAGAAGTGGAACTTGAGACAGCAATACTCATGCCACCACCAGCAACTGCACTAACACCACCAGCTGGGACAACATCATCTCTCCAACTATGAGTGAAGCAACTGATTGCACTGTAAAAACCATTGAAGGAGAAATACCTTTCCTCACATCAACGATGCACTTCTGTGTCTGCGTACTACTACCATGCCCACAGACAATCTTACCACTGGCAGCAGTGCCATGGCGAGAAACAGCTTTGCTTGCAGATCTCTTTGTGGGCATTTTGGAGGATCAACAGGAATATTCTAAACAGATTTAGATTTTGGAACATTCACTTGAGGGGCGGGGGGTGACGCTGGATGTGAAGCCAAAAAAACAACTGTGGCTTCAACAACAGATACAGACTCAAAGTCACAACAAGTTCAACAACACCTTAACTAACCAGTGGTGTTCTCAAGTCACAAACAATCCAATCTGGAAGAGAATACCTTTTGCCGGTGGGTTGGGGGGGCACTGACTGCAAATTACTGCAGTGCAAAACCAAGAAAAGATACCACAATGGCAGTACAAAATCACGCAGCTGCATTAGATAGCAGATTCACACTTCTGTGCCTGCAATTACACTGTGGCACAATAAAAGGTGTATTATTTGATGTCACATCACGCACCACACACACACTCACTCACACACACACACACACACAGAATTTGTCTACAAGTGATGCGCAGTAAATTTAAAACTTCAGTAATATACAATTTATTTTAAACAACCTCACTGCTGCACCAAGTGCCTCCAGACCACAACACACACAATCAGCAAAAAATATTTCACAATTACTGATAATATTATGGTGTGTAGATTAACACAGTCAGTTATACAAGAAAAATATAACCAAAAAACAAAGAACTCCCTATTTCTCCAACTTAAATCTACCTACACCAGAATCTACTCCCCTCCCCCAAAGCACACTTCCACTGTCTCTCAGTACACTGTCTGAATGTTGTATAGTAACATTCAAAACCCACACACAAACAATAAACGCTCAATGATATGAGCACAGGAGGGTTTCCTACAATCAATGAACTAAAGTTCCAGCAAAAAAAATGACTCAAAAATACTTTTTTAACAGCTTTTAGAAGGTTTGAATCACAGAGAGCTCTCACAGCAGACTGTCTCCTACAGCTTCCTATACACACTACCCCGAACTGAGGCTGTGCAGAACAATCTAGAGCCTATGTGACCTGAAATCCCATGAATCACTGCAAAATTCACCTTTGGAGCTTAAAACCAAGGTGACGTACATTGTTCTCAATGTACTTTGCCTTAAAATTTGGTGGAGTAGTGGTTTGGGATGGTGGAGTAACGCAAAGTCATTGTCTTCAATGGACTTTGCATTGCCCATTATAATGCGAAGAACTCTGCGAATTCGCCTTCACTCAGCGAATCACTCCGCTGAGTGAATAGAGGCCACTTGGCCCATCTCTAGTGCCATGTGACACACAGCACAACATGTCAGCACTATCAGCCGTACTGGGCATTATGCTAGCAGAGCAACTGGAATGCAGGCATGCCAGGAACTGTGGCAGGACCCAGGGGACCCAGCCACAGTGGCCCATGATGGTACCAAGGCCACTGGTGCAGAGAGTGAGATGCCCTCAGAAATCCTATGAGGATCTGACCAAATAGCAGTGCATAGCATGCTACAGGCTCACCAAGAGCTGCATCAGGGAGCTATGCCAGGACCTGAGTGGGGGCCTATGCAGAACCAGCAACGGGGCCATCCACTGCCATTGGAGGTGCATGTTAGCACAGCACTATGCTTTTTTGCCACCGGCACATTTCAAATGCCCACAGGAGAAACAGTGGGCATATCCCAGCCGGCGTTGTCCAAGCACCTGAGGAGGTTTCTTTCTGTCCTCATACGGTACACCATGCAGCACATCAGATTCCCACAGGATGCCCAACAGCAGCTTATGTGAAGCAGGCATTCTACAATGTGGTGCAGTTCCTCCGTGTGCTATATGCAATTGACTGCACACATGTGGCCATCAGGGCCCCAACAGAGGATGGGGACATGTACATAAATAGGGAGGGGTACCACTCAATGAACATCCAGGTGGTATGTGACAGCAGATGTTGCATTCTAGATGTGGTGGCCAAGTACCCTGGATCCTACCATGACTCCCACATATACAGGAACTGCGGGCTACAGGAGGCCTTCGAGAGAGGGGACATCACTTGTGGATGGCTTGTAGGTATGTACCGGGTGGAATGGCAACTGCAACTGTGTGCAAGCAGCAGTGTGTGTGTGTGAGTGGCAGACAGTGCATATGGGTGTGAGTGGACACAGTGGTACAACAGGGGCACAGGGCGCACAAGCAATGCAGCGTTCAGATGTGATGGCCATGAAGACACTGCTGTACCTGGTTCACCAGCTGGACGGTCTTTGCTGCAGTGAAGTTTTGGGCCCTGCCACTACGGCTGTACCTACTGTATCCTGACATGGCTCTGTCTGCACTGCCTCTGCTGCATCTGCCTAGGGTTACCACCTGCCACTATTGGCAGAGGACAGTCCTGATGTAGGCAGCATTGTCCTGCGAGGCAACATGACAAATACTTCATGTCAGACATATTAGTGGAGAACAATATTGTGTGACAAACTCCTACATGACAAGAATTTTTTTTTTCTTTTTAGTCTTTGGTAACTGGGTAAGGCCCACTAGGCACAAGTGCCTGTTTTCAGGGGTGACCTGGGAGCACTGGGTGGTTAAGTGACTTGCTCAGAGTCACACAGTATTAGTACAGAGTATTACCTCAGCCAGCATACTGTACAGTGATAGGCTACAGTAGCAATGGGTACAGCACTACATCACACATTCATACCTCAGGATATGTTGGGAGAGCACATCTGTTGCACCTCACAGGGTAATATCCTGTCCTGCAAAGTATCAGGTGGCAGTAGTTCTGTTCCACTTTGGGCTTCCTCACAGTTCCTTGTCTGCCTCTGCAGCCACTGTACACTGTGTATGCTGTGCGGCCTGTTCAGCGCCTACGCGACCTCACCAAGCACACGTCCATGCCCCACGTGTGGCCTACAGTGGTGCCGCAGACATGCGTGATGCCGCGATAACGCAAACCACATGTGCACACTACAGTACCACAGGCCACTACCATGCCCACAGACAATCTTACCACTGGCAGCAGTGCCATGGTGAGAAACAACATGGAATTGTCCTTGGTAGGCACAGTTGCATATATGGTGGGCATGGCAACTGTGGCATGCAGCTGCAGATGTTCTATTGTATGCTACATGCGGCTGGCCCTACCACAATGTATGGGAATGAATGAGAACACACAGCTAGCCAGTGAACAAGCTTTACTATATACAGGTTGTAGAACAGTGACAGTGGTACAGTACATTTGTGCAACTCCCCTCAACACACATACCCACACCCAGTGATAATACACATCATCGACACCCAAACCGTGCTGTCCAACATCACCCACACACATGCACGCAGTGCACACGCACACCACACACACACACACACACACACACACCACTCTTCCACCCACAGTGCCCTCCCCTTGTGCCACTGTGTACAGTGCCCACCACCCCTTGCAGTGGTGCACCATACAGGTATGGTCGCTAGTCCCCCTGCTGCTGCTTGGCCCATCTGCACTTAGCAGCACATATGCCCTGTGCAACCTCCTGTGGCGTGGGTGCCGCTGCCCCATTGCACCACTGGGAACACCCTGTCCCTGTTGTATGGATGCAGGTCCCCCGCTGTCCATGTGTCCCTGCACCACTGCTGACATCCGACACCTGCCCCACCTTCCTGTGATGGCAGGTGCTGGTCCTGGTACAGTCCCATGTCCCTTCATGGGTTTGCCACTGTCCTCCACACCCAGGGCTGGTGATGCCACCTCTGCTGTGTCCTGCCCTGCAGTGTCCGCAGGTGCTCCCACTCCTCGCCTTGCACTGGTACTGCAGCAGATGGCTGCTGCAGCATGCCCCATGGCCATGGTGGCAGGTGGTGTGGGTGTTGTGGTTGTGGTGATGCTGCTGGTGGTGTTGGTGGTGGTGGTGGTGGTGGTGGAGGCAGTGGTGGTGGCAGTGGTGCTGCTGATGGTGGTGGTGGTGGTGACCTTGGTGCCCCTGGAGGTGGTGATGCTGCTGTTGGTGGGGGAGGTGGTGGTAGTGTTGGTGGTGGCTGCACACATGTGCCTCCTCGGGCTCTTGGTGGCATGGCCTGCTCTGTGGGAGGTGGCTGCATGCCCCCAGCCATTGTGGTGGCGTGCATCCCATCAGCCTGCTGGTGGTATTGCTCCACATGTCTTGCCTGTGTAGCAGCGTCCCTCCGCTGTGTGTAGTGTACAGGCTGGGCCATCAGTGCACTGTGTAGTGTCGTGGCAATAATGTCTGTCTGCCTCATTTGCTGTACCACGGACCCCTCCACGACCATGGCCAGACAGGTGAGCACCTGCGTCTGCTCCCTGAAACAGGCCTGAGTGGTGACCATGGAATCATCAGCCTCCCCATGGCTGCCTCTGTGGTGTGTGTCCCAGACACAATTGCACCAATGAGTGTGCCCAAGTGCTTCTCCATTGCCATGTGGTGGGCATCTATACTTAGGCGGATGCAGCCCAGCATCTCCGACTGCTCCTCATGGGCTGTGACCAGGGTCCTGCAGAATGCAGAGTAGTCAGTAGGTGTGTCCCCATGGGTGTCCTGCAGGGAGTGTGACACCTCATCCAGGGCCACCTCCAGCCATTCATATGAGGCCAGGCTCAGGTCTTGAGCGATGTTGTCTGCAATGCTGCCCACACTGAAGAGGTCACACAGGTCCAGTCCCTCATCCTCCTGCTGGTTTCTGGCCACTGGCTGCTGCTTGCCCACCACAGCTGTCAGGGCTGCATCAAGCTCCACCATGTCTGCGCTGCCTGGGTGATCCACAACAGGGGCCTGTGGGATGGTCAGCTGCATGCTGTCCCGCTCTGGCTCAATGCCTGTGCCACCACTGTCTTCCACCCCTGTGTCCACTGCTGCTGTACCTGTGGGGGGGACAACAGTGCATCAGTGCTACCCCACCATGTCCTGCCCTGCTCACATGCAACCATACCCACCCCAGCATTGCTGCCCCATGCACTGGTGGCACATGCCGCAGTGTACAGTGCTGCCATGGGGTGGCCCTTGTAGGACATGGCCCGATTCCATGGACACACCACCCCATTGTCCTTGCCATGGATGTCCCTGTCACTTTGTTCCTGGCTACCTGCACATGCCCATGCCCTCCACACAGACTGACTGTGCTATGTGCCATGCTGTCACAGGTGGCTGCTGGACCATGTGCACTACAGTGCTGCTCTGCTGCACTTCCAGTACACCCTAGCCCACACGCCATGGCTCGCTTTTTGACAGTGTGGCTTGGCTGGTCCTCCACTTACCTGTCCCTGCTGCCATCTGCATTGTGTCCAGGTCTGTGTCTCCATGGACGCTGTGCTGACTCAGGAAGGTGGGCGTTCTCTCCTCATGGGAGCTCAGCTGGTCTCTGGTCTCTCCTCCCATGTCCCACCACCTCTGGCCTCTGCCTGCCACTTATTCTATGCCTCCTTCACCTTGGCATGGTGCTTCAGGTCATTTGTCAGTTTCTGGAGGTCTCTGACACTGTGCTTGGCATTGGCTACCGCAGTGACCTTTTTGGCAACGTCATCCCAGGCCTCTTTGTGATTTCTGCACAATTCGCGCTCCCCACCCTTGCCCATTAGCAGGGCAGGCTGTGCCTCAAGCTCATCGAGGAACACATCAGTCTCTTTGTTTGTGAAACTGAGTTTCCACTTTTGTGCTGATGCCACCTGTGTGTTGCTCCCAGCCTGCACCATTGTTTCCACATTCTTTGCTGTCTGCAACATGTCTGTGAGTTGCACACATTTATATGGGTGTTGGGTTGTGATATGCATATCCTCTATGCCCACTGTTGTGGGTTGTGTCCTGCATTGTGGGCGTAACTTGCAACATGCGTAATTCGGCCGTTCTCCATCATAACTGGCCTTTGTTTTGGAATAGGGCACTGCACACATGTCGCAAGAGTTTGGTTGTAACTTTATACAATGGTGTAACTTGCACCCTGTTCAAATTGCTCTCTTGGAATAGGGCCCCAAATGTGTCTAGCCTGAAAAGTCATGTAGCACCCCCACTATTTCAGGGGTTAAAAAATACGAGTCCAATAAGCAGCATCAGGGACATGTTAAAAGCAGGGGATCACAATCCCTCATTTGGGATTTTTTTTTGTCCACGATGCAAATGATGATCCACCTTAAAGCGGAATAAGGCAGAGTGCACAACGCAAAATTATAATTACAATGCAAAATGGCGAAGTGGGGGTTTAAAATGGGCACTCTGCGTAGCGGAACACTAATGCGAAGTGGTCACTTCACGACCACTTCGCAGGTGGAATTTTACTTCACTGCATCTCTAGTTGTGCAAGGAGCAGCCTTAATGGGGAAGATTTCTGGCAGCCGCAGAGAAGGGAATGGGAGCTCCGGCATCTGAGAGGGGTTGTGTGAGGAGCAGCCTGTGGAGAGAGATCTTACATATCCCTTACAGTTGAAGATAAACCATGTTATGAGTCAGGGCATTGTGTAATCAATTTATACACCAGTTTCAAGTTGTAACTTTCCAATCAGCAGTCTGTGTGAATATATAACTGTTTTTCATTGCATTCAACAGTTGGCCTCAGGCCAGGACAGGACTATTGTGATGCCCTCAGCATTGTGAAAGCTGATCTTTGATCGGGTCTGAGAACTCTCCAGTAGATAAATGGATGGATGTTATATATGCAATTTCTAAAATAAATTAATGTGACATGCAGCCTGTAAGATAAATTATTGTGACATATTCAAGAGATGAAATATGTTTTCTTATTCTAGTGGCTGAATCGCTCTTCTACTCAGATAACCTATTTAAGGCAATTTTCATTTCACTGGTGTTGCATAAATATGGGACAGGCAGTACACTGGTATGACTCAAAATCCACAGTTAATTTTCACAAGTGAGAGAGCAGGCCCATAATTCTCAAATGGTGAAGCCACAAGTGAATTATGAAAATCCTGATCTCTTACAGTGGATATATTGTATATTTAGAGTCAGGTCAATTTACTGGTTAGACATTTTAAATGGTCTGTTTGAAATTGAACTGCTTCTTTTTTGAGTTCAGCAACTGGCTTCAGGGCAGAGCAGGCTAATGTGCTGTCCACAGCATTGTGAAAGCTTGGTTCTGATAAAAAACTATACCTGCAGAATGCTTGTTTATGACATATGCAAATTCTAAAATACATTGCTATGACACGTGCAGCCTTTAAAATAAATCTCTGTGGCATATGTAACATCTAAAATTATATTTTGAGTGTTTTCAAATCAGCTAACTCCACTAGTGTTGTCATCTACCATGAATACCATACCAAGCAAAATACTTATTTAGTAGTTTGTTTAATATCATCCTCATCCAGCCATCCTCCTCCTTCTTCAGCTTACAGTGATTATCCCCTACCTTGGATGTGTGCTTCTCCACAATGCAGTGAAATAATGCCTTAGCCCCCTTCTTTACTCCATTCATTTTTCTTACCTGTGCTTCTGACTTTGTCCTCCTAACCCTCTTGTTGGCTTCTCTCATCTTAATGAATAATAAAATATTTATTTATTTAAACTTTTGGTAACCAGGAAAGGCACACTGAGCCGAGGCTCATTTCCAGGTGTGACCCAGGGACGGGGAAAATGTACAAAGTACAATTGATACAACAAGATATGGTTTAGCATAATAGATAACTTCAGTGTAAATTATATACAGTATTTGCAAAGCAAACATTGTGGCTAGGGTTACAAAATAGAGTTGCAGGAAGGAGAGTGGTGGCTCACCGCAAGGGTTAGGATGGATAGAGAAGAAGGGGAGTGGAGTTAGGGTAACAGGAGCATGAGTGGGGAGGAAGGAGACGTAAGTGATGCTTGACTGAAGAGAGAGAGGGAGAGTTTCAGAGGAGGGGAAGTAGATGATTCCACAGTGATGGGAGTCTATAAAAGAAAGCAGACTGGCTGATGTTTAGGGACAAGGGAGTGAGAAAGAGATTGAGTTCCTGGTGTGCAGGTTATATGAAGAGGAGTCAGCAAGGGACAGCATGGTGGTGAGGGGGGGAGTTTGCAAAACCAGAATTTGGTGATGAGGGTAAGTGTGTGAATATAGCATCTGTGGGATAGTGGCAGGATGCCGAGGGAGCTATAGAGATTGCAGTGATGGGTGTGGGAGGAGGTAGTTGGAAGCAAAGCAACAGAAAAAATTCAGCAGGGTATCAAGTCTGGAGAGACAGGGGCCTTGGATGTGCCATAAACCACATTGGCATAGTCAAAGATGGGAAAAAGCATCTTTGTCACTAGCTCTCAACGGGTTGGGAGGGTGAGGCAGTCTTTGTTTCAGTCAAGTATTTTGAGTTTGGGACAGAGCTTGGTTGAGATAGCATCAATGTAGGTAATGAAATCGAGATTTGAGCCAAGCCAGACCCCTAGAGTTTTGTAAGCGGGGACCTGGTTAAGTATAGTGCTGTCCAAGGTGATGAAGGGTGGAGGAAAAGTTATTTCAGCTAGTTTTTGTGATGTGCCAAATAACATAGTAACTGTCTTAGAAGTGTTAATTTTTAGTTTGTTTGCAAGGAACCATGATTAAACCTTATTTAGGTACTGATGGAGTGGAAAGGATGAGAAGGGACTTAGCAAGGTTGGAGGAATGGTCAAATGTATGGCAGCTTAGATTCAATGCAAAGAAGTGCAAGGTAATGTACCTGGGAAACAAAAACCAAGGGGAAGAGTACACAATGGGGGGTGAGATACTGACAACAATAAAAATGGAAAGAGACCTGGGAGTAATTATATCTGATGACCTAAAGGTGGACAAGTAAGGAAGGCAGTAAGGAAGGCTGGGGGATACTGGGATGCATAGGGAGGCATCAACAGTAGAAAACAGGAAGTTGTTATCCTCTGTACAGACAGTTGGTGAGATCCCATCTGGAGTACTGTGTGCAGTTCTGGAGACCCCCATCTCCACAAAGACATAGAGTGGAGGCTGTCCAGAGGAGGGCAACCAAAATGGTGCAGGGTCTGCACCAGAAGACATACGAAGAGAGACTAAAGGAGCTTAATATGTATACCCTTAAAGGAAGAAGGGAGAGGGGGGACATGATAGAAACTTTCAGGTACCTCAAGGAATCAACAAAGTCCAAAGGGTAGTATCTTTCAGAAAAAGAGATGTGTAAGAACAAGGGGCACAATCTGAAGATGGGGGATGGCTCAGAGGTAATGTGAGGAAGTATTTTTCACAGAGAGGGTTGTGGATGCATGGAAAAGCCTTCCTGAGGAGGTTGTGGAGTCAAGAACAGTGAGGGAATTCAAGAAAGCATGGGACAGACATAAGGCAGTCCTAGTGGGGGGTAGGAGGAAGTAGGCTGTTGGTTAACTAGGATCTGCAGATTATCCATTAGGTAGGAAAATGGGAAGACTAGGTGGGCCAAGTGGTCCTTATCTGCCATCAAATTCTATGTTTCTATGTTGGAGGGGGGAGCTGATATCTGAGATAGAGGGCCCGGAGGTGAATAGGATGGAGTCATCCCCATCCATATGTATCTGGGAGCTAAAGCATATGGAGGGGAGGTCATTTGTAAAGACTGAGAACAAAATGGGATGTAGGATGGATCCATGGGGTAGCCCTGCAGAGACTGGAAGGGGGGGAGAAGAACCTCCCACCTGAACTGAGTGCTATCCATCACCTAGGTACGATCCAAACCAGTTCACAGTGTAGGGGCCCAGCCTGGCTGCACCAAGCTTGGTGATGAGAAGGGGTAAGAGACCATGTCAGAAGCTTTTGCCAGGTCCACAAAAATAGCAGCAGTCAGGAGGCTGTGGTCCATGGCAGAGTGAATATGATCTGTGACTCATAGGACAGATGAGATGGTCAGATGGAGTTTGTGGAAATCAGATTGGAAAGGCATGAGGAAGCCTGAGGAATACAGGTAATTGGACAGTCTTGGAAGGACAAGGGATTCTTGCAGGATGGTGAAGGTGGGGAGGAGGGAAATGGAGTGATAATTACCTGGAAGGGAAGGGTCTCCACCTTTGTGTAGTGGAATCACTGTTGCCATCTTCCAAGCCTTTGGCACTCTGCCTGAGAAAAAGGAAAGAATTATGATGTAGGTAAGAGGGTCTTTAATTAGCAGGGCAGAGAGGTGAAGGAGTTTGGGATGAATTCTGTCAGAGCTAGATTTGTTGGGATTTAAAGAGATTAGAGCTTGGAATACTTCTCGCCTGGTGACGGGAGCAAAGTGGAACCATTCATGGCAGGGGGTAGAGGGGAATCGGTAGAGGGGGAAGGATGATCAGGAAGGGGACAGGTGATAAAAACATATTTAGAAGTTCAGCAATGCTGAGAGGGTCAGAAATGGATAGACCATCTTGTTTTTAGACTGGTGAAGCTGATTGGCAAGGAGGGGTCTACTAGAAATCAAATCAAATCAAACCAAACTTTATTTATAAAAGGCACCTCTCCAAAACCATGGTGTCTGTACATAACATAATAAAAATCAATAAATAATTAAAACAATGATTAAAATTAATCCAAGGCAGCAAAAATTTAAAAATCATTATATGCAAGGCTAAAAAGATGTGTTTTTAATGCTCCCTTAAAGCTTTATACAGTCGGGCAATCTCGCACCTGACGTGGTAGAGAATTCCACAGGGTTGGGGCCATAAAACTAAAAGATCTGGCCCCAGAGGTCTTTAAACGAACCCTGGGAATCTCTAGCAATCCCTCATCAGTGGATCAGAGAAGGCGGGAGGGACAGTAGGGGCAAAGGAGATCTTTCAGGTAGCCAGGCCCCTGATGGTGTAGGGCCTTATAGGTCAGCAAACCGACCTTGAAGGTGATTCACCAGCATATTGGCAGCCAGTGCAGTCCGGGGAGCACAGGCGTTATATGACTGGCCTTAGAAGAACCAGTCAATAGCCTGGCTTCCGCATTCTGCACTAGCTGCAAGCGGCGAATATCAACCCCCGGTAGCCCAAGATAAAGGGCATTGCAGTAGTCAAGGCGGGAGGTAACGAAGGCGTGGACCAAAGTAGGAAGATCGTAAGGAGGAACCAGGTGCTTCACCCTGGCGATGTTTCTCATATGGTAAAAAGAGGCTTTGACAACTGCCGACACCTGAGATTTAAGTGTCAAACAGTCATCAAACACATTGCCCAGGTTCCGCACCCGGTCTGAGGTACTTAGCTGAACACCCCCAAGCCATAAACCAGAGGGTGATCCCACCAACAAACCCACCTCCCAGCGACTTGGGTCCACAACCAACACCTCAGATTTCTCTGGATTCAACTGCAGCAAACTCACATTCATCCAGTCCTGGATTTCAGCTAGACAGTTGTTAAAGACCAAAAAGGCAGCATCTTGGCAGGGCACAAAGGACATGTACAGTTGAGTATCATCTGCATAGCAGTGAAAACTCAAACCGTACCACCTAATAATCACTCCCAACGGCAGCATGTACACCGCAAACAACATGGGTGCCAAAATGGAGCCCTGTGGCACCCCACAGGATAGGGGGAATGATGCAGAGGAAAAAATTCCAGACACCACCCTCTGAATCCTACCCTCGAGGAAAGATCGAAACCAACTGAGGACTGTACCAGACAGCCCACAGATAAACTGCAAGCGCTCCAATAGCACACCATGGCCCATGGTGTCAAATGCTGCAGAGAGATCAAGAAGGATCAAGATGGAACGAGTCCTTCAATCTCTCACTATTAGGAGGTCATTTAGTACCTGGACAAGAGCTGTCTCAGTACTATGTTTCTTCCTAAATCCAGACTGGAGAGAATCATAGACATTGTGGCTGGTCAAATGATCATCCAGCTGCGAAGCGACCACCTTCTCAATAACCTTACCCACAAAGGGCAGGTTAGAGATAGGCCTGTAGTTAGCCAGACAATCCAGATCCAAGGAGGTCTTCTTAAGAAGGGGCTGAAACACAGCCTCCTTCCGAGGATTTGGAAAAATCCCCCTCTCCAAAGACCTCCAGACTATCTCAGCAAGGACCGGACCAATTTTATCCACACAGCCCACTAGGAGACGTGTGGGGCCTGGGTCCAAACCACAGTTGGTTGGACGCAATAATTGGATGACCATCATAATGTCACTGATTATGGGAAGGCTGAAGTCAGACCACACAAATTGGGTGTCCAACATCTCCTGCTGACCATCACAGCTCCCATTAGAGAGGGTCAAGTGGATATCAGACCTGATTGTGGCAACCTTATCTGAAAAGAATTGAGCAAACTCCTCACACCATTCTTGAGAAAAGGCTCTTCTGGGCTGAAGACAGATTGGATTGCACAATCTATCCATGGTCCGGAAAAGCTGAGCTGGTCTATTCTGTGCAGCAGCAATCTCTCTGGACAGGAATTCTGCCTTCTTACGAGAGATTGCTGATTGATAGACCACATAATGGTCCATCAAACTAAGTTTGTCACAGTCCAGGCCCGATTTCCACCAGCACCTCTCTGACCTCCGTCCAACTCTCCTCAACTCCCTCAGAGTCTCATCAAACCAAGGAGACCTGGGGCAAAGAGTGAGGGGACAAACATGAACAGGAGCAATGGAATCCAGGGTCCCTACTACTGCCTTATTATAGACAAGTACCAAGTCCCCTGGGTCATTGCAATCACTCGGTAAACCCGATAGGTCCAGTACCACCATCAGGCCATCTGGGGAAGCACCCCTCAAGGAGTGGTACAGAGCCATCTCCATAGGGGCTGGCCTACTGGGGTGGCCCCAAAACTGAACCCAATGGAGTGATGGTCAGACCACCCGACTGGTTCCACCACCAATTCGGATATCTCCATCCCCAGTAGGAACACCAAGTCCAATGAATGACCACCAATATGGGTCGAGGAGGAAATAACCTGTGTGAAGCCCAGTGAAATCATTAACTGGTGGAAGTCCTGACCATACTGCGAGAGTTCATCGTTGACCCAGGCATTGAAATCCCCCAGAACCAACCATCTGAGGGATCCCAATGTCAGGTCGACAATGAAGTCTGCGACTTCCCACAGGAAAACATTCTCTTCACCTGGTGGACGGTAAATGAGAAGTATCCTACACCCCACATCCTTGCCCATGATACATTCAAAAGAGCTGGTAGTTCCCACTGGTACCTCCACTAGGCCCAGTTCTGATCTAAAACAGATAGCAACACCCCCGTCCCTACGATCCATCCTAGGGCGGTGTATCACCAAGTACTGGCTGCAATTGCTGATGCCAAAACTGGACCAGCATTATCATCCAACCAGGTCTCAGTGATGCATGCCAGGTCAGATGTTCCAACAAAATCCGCTACAATAGTGGTTTTGTTTTTAATAGACCTGGCATTGCATAGCACCACCCGAGTAGGATGAGAATCCGAGGATGATCGTGCTACCTGCTGACTACAAGCAGAACCCTTGGGTATGGGAACCAGAGAGAGGACCCCTTTCCTGGACCCATTTCACCCCAGGGCATCTCCTTGTCTGCACTATCCCTATCTGCCCACTGCTTTCCATTCCCTCTCCAGGCACAGCCCTCATCCTCCTCCTTTTTCTAACAGTCCCCACAGCCCTACACCATCTGTACACCTCTGGCGATAGGGGAAGACAAAAAAAAGGACAGAGGTCCCTGAGCCTGGAGGGGGAATAATACCCAACCATCCTTATGCCTTCCCAGCACATATTTACCACACTAAGCAAATACCAGCAAGTAAGCAATCCCAAAATACAAATTTAACCCACACCCGAACATACAGTAATCAAGTACTCTAACAAATGTCCACAAAAAAAAAATACAATTCCTTATATAACAATTTAGCAGCAAAAAATAAAAGTCCAAGTTAGGAAACAATTACTGTCAAATAAGTCTCAAGATTTTGAATTATTTTGGTCTAAAGAGCTCCCACCTCTTAAGACATGACCAGAGAGGAAGGCCAGATTCAACTCTCACTTTAATCTGACCAACCTACCAGAACTTAATGGAGAAGAAAAACCTTTTTTGTAAGGCACTCTCACTGCCAATAAATATTCAGTAAAACGTACTACATTCCAGAAGGAGGAGGGGGATGTGCTGTTGGATTATAGGTGCAGTTTTAAGTACTCAAAATTAGCACAGCAGAGTGCCTTGTCACAGTTGTTATGAAGGGATTTGTAATGTTGTTGAGCTTGAGGGGTCAGTGTAAGTTTAAAGTGCATCCAGGCTTTGTATCATGCTTTACACTGCTCAATGAGGGAGGCTGAGATCCATGGATAGTGGGGTCTTTTGACCCTGGCATTAACCAGAGGGTGTGCTGGTTTAAAAATACATTTAGTATGGAATTGAAGTGGTTGAGGTCAGAATCAACATCATTGGCAGAGTAGACTGGGGACCAGTCAGCATGGCTCAGGTCATGCAGGAGTGCTGCTGGATCATTTGAGTGCAGAAAGTGGAACTTTATGTATTTTGGGACATAATGTGGGAGATGTATCTTTCTGATGCAATAAGTGATACAGTGGTCACTGAATGCATTGGAGAATACACTGGAGCTAATGATTTGATGGGGTTGAAAGGAGATAATCCAATCTAAAAGTGTGTGGTTTGTAGAGTGGGGGTTGTACCAGATGGGTTCTTTGATCATTTTGGTTAGGTTGAGGGCTTTAATTTTGTCAACGGTGGTCATTGTGGAGGAGGGAAGCCAGTCCTGGGTGATATTATCTGTTAGGATGAGCTCCCCTGAGGCATCTAGGGGTAGTATTGTTGAGATGATCATGATGAGTGGGTCTGGGGAAAGTCAAGAGGAAGTGTAGATCATGCCAATGTGGATGGGGAGATGAAGGTAAGAATATAAGATGTAAGTTACAGTGTGCATAGTCATTGCATTTTGTAAAAGTTGTCACTTTAGTGTCAGAGGCTGTTATATTATATCAACAATTCTTTTCTGTGCAGATCAGCCATGGAGCAGTAGTTGCTGCTCTCAGTGATAAGACAGAGTTTCCCTCCTTCTTCCGAACAGTCTCAAATTTTGGTTTCCACACCCTTGGCATAACACGGTTAGCAATGCACTTTGGTTGGACATGGCTAGGGATCATCAGTTCTGATGATGACTTTGGTCAACAGGGTAGCAAAAGTCTGAAAAAAAGCCTAATCATGGCTGGTGGCTGTGTTGAATTCATGGAGACAGTACCTGGAGCCAACTTCAGAAATAAACTCCTCCAAATAATAGAAGTTGTCAAAAGAGCAACAGCAAAAGTAATTGTTGTTTATGTTAGTAAGAGGACCATAGTTCCTATTATAGAAGAGCTAGCTACATACAATATAACTGGCAGAGTCTGGATAATAAGTCACACAATCACAGAGTATCGAGAAGCTTTCATAAAAGAGAGGCTGGCAACAATAAATGGTTCGATTGTTCTTGCACCTCACACAACAGAAATAGTTGGCTACCAAGACTTTGTTTATAGAATCCATCCTTCCATGTCTCTGGATGATATTTTTGTTAAACCATTCTGGAAGAAAGCGTTTTGCTGCAAATGGGCAAATACCAGCACAGCAGAAGGGACATTAAACAAAAATCCAGACACAAGGTTCTGTACCGGTGAGGAGAAGGTGAAGGACCTGGATGTGTCGTTATTCGACATCTATACTTCCATCCTGGCCAGCCGTGCCTATAATGCTTTGTATTCTGTGGCACATGCCTTACATGATATGCTGTCATGCCAGTATCAAAAGGGACCTTTTCTTAATGGATCATGCACAAATGTTTTTAACTTTACATCATGGCAGGTATGTTTAGAAGTTCTCAATTTCTCTGCAACTTGGTGAATGTGATTTTCAAAAATAGAATTCTGACTTCTCTTCTCTGTTAATCCTTACTATGTTTTGCATGTTTGCTATTTCTCTGTGATGCTATCCAGATTTGGATGACATTGATGTAGATGATGTGAAGGCAATTATCCTGTAATTAGTGATAGGTTTTATAGCAGCTTATTTCTACATGATGGGTAATTCACAATTTCTTTTCAAAATTGCAGTAGTGGCAATAAATGTAGGTTGGATTCCCAAAAAAAAAATCCTACACTTACAGCAAGTGTAAAAGTATGAATTTTAATAAATCACTGTGAGAATATTTGATGCCAGAATATATGTATCTACTTGATGATTTTCATCTTTAAAGGTCATTTGAACTTGTTATTGCATTTAAGCATGTGCATTTTGTTTAAATACTACAGTGTCATTTATTTAGTGAGAAATGTCCTTTACATGGCCGAGTGTAAACCTCAGGAACCCTACCTCCCTGCGATGGAGCTTGAATACCATTGTGGAAGTGACACGCTCAAACTCCAGGGATACTGGGCTCTGGCCACTTGCTGATGAGCATTCTCTACATGGGATTTATAGAGACACTGACCTAGAAGGGTTGATGCGTTAGCCCTTAAGGCCAGATATAGGGTGTAGCATAAAGACTCCTATAGTGGTGAGGGAAGGGGAGGGAGAGGAAAGGAAGCATATGAGCAGCAAAGGGGGCAGGGATCTCCCTAAGCTATATTTCCTAACTCTTGAATCATTACTTAGTGATCTTTTGTGCAGTAAATTAGGCTTACCCATTTACCTTCATTAGCACAGTACAATAGACCAAAGTTTAATTGACTATTTTACTCATTTTGGATTGCTGGGGATCAAAGACTTCTGAAATAACTTTTTGATTTGTTATTTAAAGAATTTTAGAATGTTACCAATACCAATACTCTTTATTGATCAGCAATTAGTCATGACAATTTACAAAATACAAAAGTCTAGAATACATCTTATTAGACTGTTTAAAATACATTCATATATATAAACGTTAGCAAGACATTAAAAGCCAAAGATTACTAGGATTACTAGGAATATGGGACATAAGGGGACCCGAAGGTCCATCGGGAATGTCCCCCATATTAATGGGTAATTTATACCATCCTTTGAGTAGAATAATACACCCTATCTGTTTTTTAAACATTTCAATTTAATTTATATCCACTAAGTTTTGTGGTAACCTATTCCAGGCCATGATTGTACGTATTGTGAAGAAGGTATTCCTACTTTCTGTATTAGCTTTTTGTAAGACTAATTTTTTATTAAGCGACCTCAGATTCCCCCTGTGGTTACCAAATTGTATTCCACAATTTGTCATTAGCTGCGGTGAATTAAGGATTTTAAACAGGAATAGTAGATCTCCCCTCTGTCTACGAGCTTGAAGTCTATGTAGTCCCTTATGTTCAAGCCTCTCCTCATAGGACTTACCACATAGGTATGGAATCATTTTAGTTGCTAACCTTTGTACATTTTCCATTAATTGAATATCTTGTTTTAGAAATGGAGACCAAACTTGGGATCCATAGTCTAATATTGGGTGAATATAACTTTTATATATTGGAATGATTAAGTGTTCAGTTTTGCATGAGAACACTCATTTTATTCTGTTACCCAATAGCTCCGTATGAAGTCTGAACCATCCATTGATTCTCCTGATACAAAAGAGCCACCCAGGGTATAATGAGTTAACTAGACATTTACCCCTTGCTGTGACAGTGAGACAGTGGTCTCACAATGTCAATTTGTTATTTACAACTACCCCTAGGTCAACTTCCTTACCTGAACTTTTCAGTATCTGCTGATTAAGTATATATTTATAGTTGGGATTTTTTTTTTTTTTAACAAAAATGGATAACTACACATTTGTCTGAATTAAGTTACATTCTGTTTTCAAATGCCCATTTTTCAAGTCTGGCAAGGTCCCTGATCTTGGAGAAGTGTTTTTCTAATGTATCCACCTCACCTCCCAATTTAGTATCATCAGCAAATTTGATTAAATAGTTTTTAATATGACTATTCATGACTGCAATGAAAACATTAAACAGGATTGGCCCCAGTACCAAACCCTGGGGTGCACCACTTCTAACAAAACCCTCATCCAATAACTGATTGTTAATCTGCACACACTAGGTCCTGCCTAAGAGCCAAGCTTGAATCCATCTAACAATATTACCATTCAAGTGATGGCCAAGAAGTGTTTTTATAAGGGTTCTAAGAGGGACTTTGTCAAATGCTTTGGAAAAGTCTAACAATATTACATCAGAGGGAATTCCCATATCCAAATTACCACTAATCTTATTATAAAAAGTGATTAGATTCGATGTACAAGATCTTCCTTTAGTAAAACCATGCTGGGTTGAATCTAAGTCTACAAGTGATTGTTCTAGATAATGTTTAATGACACGTTCCATTGTTTTACAATAATGGGATGTTAAGCTAATTGGCATATAGTTCTCAACTCTACTTCTGTTACCTTTCTTAAATATTGGCACAACTATAGCAGTAGTCCAATCAGGAGGCAATTTACCAGTTTTAAAAGATAAGTTAAATATAATAGATGGGGGTTGCAATTTTTAAAAGGGTTGCATTAACTTTGTCTGGCCCTGAACTAGAAGATTCATTAATTTTTAATAGTTCTATATATTTCATCAGCATTTACCATTACATAATTCCTTAGCGAGATAAGTGGAATATCAATATCCGATTTCTTAGTTGAAAACACAGAACAAAAATAATTGTTGAATGTATTAGCTGATTCAACTTCATCTTCTATAATTTATTATTTTTTTATTTTATTTTAGTTTTTGTTGACCGGGTAAGTGCACTAGACAAATCCTGCCTATTTTCAGGCACGACCCGGGGGAGGGGGATACAGATGAATGCCAACTGACCTTGAACCAGATTAAGCTATTGGTGATATTTTTAGTGAATGAGGGAAATTTGGCCGGGATGCAGAGGAAATTCCCCTACTCTTTTTGATAAGTGCCATGGGATCTTTAACATCCACCTTAACTACCACCAATCCAGGCAGATGGGACCTCGGTTTAACATCTCATCCGAAAGATGGCACCTCAGAAGTGCAGCACCCCTCTCATGCTACACTACAGTGTCAGTACTGGGATATTAACCCAAGTGCCAGATGTGGGAACTGAACCCACAGCCCCTTGATCTCCTAGTCTCAGAGGCGAGTGTGCTACCTACTGAGCCAATGGCACTGTAATAATGCCATTGGAATCCATGATTGGGCCCACTATCCTATTAGTATGCCTACAGCTTGTATTAATATAGGAATATAGAAGTTTACTGTTTTTTGAACGATCAATTTTAAATTCAAATTTTTATTTTGACTGCCTAATTATTTTTTGAAGAGTTTTTTCTTGCTTTAAATAATTTGATTTGTTATTCTCAATATTATCTTTTTTTAGCCTAGAATATGCTTTATGTTTGATTTTGAGCTGTCTCTGACTTTGTGCAGTGAACCAACTTTTTATTTTCCCTTTTGTATTGTATTTCTTTTTTAATGGGACAAAATAATTTTCTATTTTATGTATGATGTCTTTAAACACTTGCCAGGCAGCGTCAACTGAGTCTTGTGATAGTAATGCATCCCAGATAACCAGTACTAAGGACCAGTCGAATTATAGTATGATTAGCCTTTTTATAGTCCCTTAACATAGTATGCTTTTTTAATTTACACCTATTGCTTGGCAAAGTGCACATAATGACCTTGTGATCATTGCCTGACAGTGGGCAAGTAAATTCAATGTCAGAAATTTCATCAGAGATGAGAGTGATTATCAAGTCTAGTATACCTGAATTTCTTGTTGATTCAAACACTATCTTTTCTAGGCCTTCACTTACACAAAAGTCAAGGAAGTCTTTCTCATATTTTGTTTTAGTTGTATAAGTGGACCAGTCAAGACCAGGGAGATTAAAATCACCCAAAATCATAACTTCTCCCATTTCCAAGGTAATTTGGTAGAATATGGCCTCAATGATCTTGTTAGTGGCATTGGGTGGCCTATAACAGTTCCCAATCAAGAGCATTTACTTATCAATATTTTGATCCACAGTGATTCAACTTCAGTAATTGTTTAATTATCAAAGGTGACTAGGTATGATGTGCTTGAATTATCAACAAATAAACAAACCCCCGGTCGATTACCTTGATCTCTACGGTACAGTGTGCATCCACTGATTTCAGTCATCCAATCAGATGAGGAATCCCACCAGGTCTCACAAATTCCAATAATATTTTTTTCATATCATAGATATTCACAATTAGTCAAGGGTCTTGAACAGTTATACTCTGGCAGACAGAAGGTGTCTGGAATGTTAGTATTGAATTATTGAGTTTGAGTCTGTGGGAGAGAGGATGTTGATTTCAGACTCTAAAAATTGTGATAGACAGTGTAATACTGCCAAATCATTTAGAGTTATATAGCACTAAGACAATATCATCAGGTCTAAATCAAAGATTTGCATGGCTATGACCAAGCCAATAGTGGCACTGCTGTTTGAAATGAGGACATAACGAAGTTAAATGTTTCAAATCATCCTCAGTTCCACTTCCACATTTATAATATGGAGAGCTGTATCCTGGTCATTTTTGCTTATAGTAATGTAATTTGCTTTGTAATGTTCCATCCTATACAAATGAGTACTCTGCAATCATTAGGGTTGGATATCAATCTTAATTAGGGTTCTAAAACATGCTGTATTTTAATTGTTTTATACCAAATAAAATACTTTAATGATGACATTCTGGCAAGATCCTAAGATATTGCAACATCTCATAGTCTGGTTTTAAGCACAGTAATTATTTCCTCTTTTGGACAAAGATATAATTTATTTAGTAAATGAGCAAGGCAGATTGGAAAACATTTTTCTTTAATTCATTTGAGTGAAGGGCATATGAATCCATTGTGAGTATAATTAATATGTTCATCAAGACACATTCTGGTAAGACGTATTTTTCAGAAGGGAAAAGAGACCTAATAGAAAACTAAGACTTCATTCTTTAATCAGTGAGGATAATGAACATTGTTCTAGTTCAGTTCTAACTACCTCTGCAGGTACAGAGTTAGATACACTGAGAATGTATCTAAGTATTTTATTATGGATTATTTCTAATGGTGAAAGATCAGCGAATCCCAAGAATTCAAAGGCGTACAAGGTACTTGATCTAATTTTAGTATTTAATACAGTAGGAATTCCTTTTCTGGAACCTTTTCCTAACTTGGCATTAAAGATTTTAAGTGTTTAAAGCACTAGGAATGAGGGTTGATGTTAATTTGATATGATTCCTCCAAAAATAATTTGTCTGAGAATCTAACATTTAAATAAATCATTTGTATCAGTAACCACAGGTTTGTTGTCTAGAAATAATTTATATTTGTTATCAAGTTTAGACCCCAAAATAAGTAATTTAGTCTTATCTCTGTTAATAGTTAATTCATTTTTGTGACACAATGTTGCAAGAGTATTTAACTTCCTCTGTCCACCTAGTAAAGAAGTTGAAATTAAAACCATATTATCAGCATATGCCAAATAACTAATTTCCTTATTGTCTACTTTGGGAGAGTGATAATTGGAAATATATACTTTAAGTAGTACAGTATTAATATAGAGGTTAAACAAAAGGAGCACTAGAACACATTTTGTTGCATGCCTCTATTAGTCATAATTTCAGAAGTAAGAGTACCAAATTGATTGGAATTAATTCATGTTTAAGTTTTTTTTATGGATCCTTATGAAAATGTCCAATAAGAAAGGGTCAAAGCCCAGATTTCATAGTTTTTGCCACAGAAGTTTTCGGCTTATACTATCAAATGTTAACTGTAAGTCAAGGAAACAACAATACAATGTGGACTTCTTAATTATAACATGTTTATGAACTAAATGAGATAAGACATAACAGCGCTGGATGGTTGAACTATTTTGACAAAAATCAATTTGGGCTTCATCTAGAAGATCATTATGCTCTACCCATCTTTCTAATTTCCACAACAGGATTTTGCAAAAGAGTTTTAGAGAGGCATCCATAAGGCTTATGGGCCTGTACATGCCTGGATCTGTAGGATCACCCTTCTTATAATAGGAAAATAATGCTACCTCTCCAGGAGTTAGGAAAATCAGCTCCTTGGAGGAAAACATTGAAAATATTGACAAAGACAGGTAGCCACCAATCAATAAAATTGCAATATGTATCTACCAATATTTGATTGGGTCCGGTCACCTTATTGGATTTAATGGAACAAATGGCATAAAACATTTATTCAGGGTAAAAGACAATTGGTCTTGGTGAAAAATTAGTTTGTATCAAATTTGTCAGCTCTGAATGAACAGAGTTTCTGAAATGTTCACATGAGGAAAAATAATTCTTCTGAAAGTGAGAGGCCCAGTAGTTGGGTGAAATGGAAGCCTCTCTTCATGTAGAATAATAATTAGAGAAAAAACTGACTAAAGACCAGAATGAAGTGATGGTATGATCCAACATGGCTCTCCTCAGCCTTTCCCACATCTGTGTCCAACATTTCTGCTTCTATGATTCAAGAAACTTTTTATATTAGTTTCTATATTTATTCAGGTTCTTAATATTAGCTCTGGTTTTGCGCTTTTTGTTAAATTTTACTGCCCTATTCATCTGTGCTTTTGCTTTCTGACAAGCTTTATTAAGCAAGTGGTGATCTTAAGTTTCACTACCCTGGTACTCCTGAACATAGGTTTGAGATATTCTTTAATAGTAGACCATTTAAGAATTAAACCTTGGCAATCACTATTTGAGCAAAGGGATATTTCTGTTTTCATATGATACATGAGACCAGACATAAGTATGGCTGCAAATGTTTTCAGTATTATCATACTGCCACTTTATTCTCTTGGAATTTAAGGTCTCCATATGGCCCTCAATAGCTAGTGATTTAAGAAGTTTAGATTTAACTGTAGGTAATTTAAAGATGATATGAATAGGGAAATGAGATGATTCTGATCTTTCAATTACATGAAAGTCAGTCACATATAGAAAAACTTCTCCGTTAACCCAGACAAGATCTGTGGTATATGTTCCCCTGGGATCCAGAAATGTAAAATCTCCCTCAGAATCCCCAGAAAAGTGACCATTAACCAGAATAAGATCAAGTCTTAACATTATGGGCCCGATTCCAGAAGTCATTACGCCTGGCGCAAGGTGATTTATGCCAAACCCGATGGCGCAAATCGCACCTTGTGTCAGGCATTACACAAGTCATGATTCCAAGTCGCAGCTTGTGCCATGCCGAATGTGGGTTGCTCCAAAGGTGGGCTATGCCACCCACTACACCCGCAACCCACAGCGCATTGGAGCAAGAGTGGGTTACAGCAGCAACTGTGCCCTATTCCAAGAGGGCAGCTGCTGTAACTCATCTACGTGATTCCAAGAGCCGCTATGGCACAGCAGAGTTAGACCAGTAGGGAGATGGTCTAAGGGGCATCCATCCATGCCAATTGATGGGTGCCTGCTCCACAGCACCATGGTATGCACATAACCTGTTTCCCTGTACCCCCAACACAAACATGCCCCCACTCTCAAATGATGGGCAACACCCAGGGTCCATTTCACTAAGTGCCCCCCAAATGCCAGTGCCACCTGGCCAGCCCCCATGCCTCCTGGTGCTTGTGGCAGTGTTCTGGTGTGAGGCGAGCTCCGGGGAGCAGTTCTCTGCGGGCTGCAACTTGTGGCACCCAGGTCCATTGCACCATTCCTTTGGTGCTAGCCTGCAGCTGCTGCAAGTCACAGTACATAGATGCCAGGGACCCTGCCTGTCTTAAAATATGGCACAGGGTCCCTGGCATAGTGCTGCATGGTGCAACTCACATACGCCCACGAGTTGCACCATGCATTCTGGAATCGGGACCCATTTCTTAAAGGAGATTACCATGTTGGTTACTCCCCAAATCCTTGAATCTTCTTGATGGATTAGCCCTAAAGTTTAGAAGACTTAGCCTGATATGTATATCCTCCCCTAATTCTTCATAATCAAAGCTTAATGGAATTCTGGCAATGATGTCACCCAAGATTATGAAAAAATGGTTGTCATATTACAATAAAAAATCCTTTCTCAATTGCTGGAAAAAGGACCAATGAAAATCCCTGTATATTTTGCTATGCATTTTTATTTTTCTATTTATTTTATTTATTTATTAACATCTTGGATTCAAGACCTTTGAGCAGATGCTCTTTACATAGGTTCCACGTCAGAATGAGAACATAATCAGGTTAGCATTTAGAATAGTTACATCACAAGTGTCACCAGGCCTAAATACATTTTATGTGTAAACAGAAGGGAGACAAAGATTCAGGAGATTACTATAGATATAATAATGTGAAAATGACACTAACAGCAATCAGAGGTACATCTTACATACAGCAGAGGCATTGTACAATGTAAGCCTGGGTCTAATTGTTACTAGGTTACCAAATGCAGAGTGAAACAGGCAGAAGGCCATAAGGGAAGAGAAGGAGGAAGAGAAGTGAGGGAGGGGGTGGGGGATAGGTGAGGAGAGGAGGAGAGAATAGGCGGGGGCAGGAGTGCCCCAGAGGTAAGTGCAAAATAAGTGCAAGTGAGGGTAATTAATTAGAGTAGGTGAGGGTCAGGGGTGATAACCATAAGGAGCAGGTGTGGTAGAATTTGGTAGTGCCTAGTAGTAGCAGTCACAAGTAACCTCGGTGACTAAATGCTGTCTAAATAAGTGCTTAAAGGAGCCTAACTTTGTTACACCGAAGGGATATACACGTTTACTATGTTAATATTTACTGTATCATTTGCTAACTTGATGATATAAAAATGGAAGAATTATTTCCTATAGTAGATATAGTAAAATTCTAGTACGTTTTGGAAAAGATAGCCAATGTGGCTAATGTTTGGCCTGCTTTATTTACTCTAAATCAAGAAACAATGTAAAGTGAAAACCCTGGGATCAGTGGAGGTAAAGATTTAGTCCACCAAGTCTTCTACATTAGTATAATGTCAAAGGAAGAGAACAATTTTAATACATCTGGATCTGCCAGTTTGGATATAAGACCTTTAATGTTCCAGGATAAAATATTTAGAAACAAATAATCAGAATCAAAAAGCACAATGGTAGCTTGTCCAATGTATGGTCATTTATGACAAGGACTTTTCAGCACACTAAATCTGTTGTTTATCAAATGTTCTTAATTGGTTGAAGATGTATGAGTCCTGTTATGCTGCATACTGTAGTTTGTTCAGAAAGCTGAAGGTGTTATTGACTATTGTTCAAAGGTGACCCTCTTGGATTATTCATATCTACCAGAAGAAAAATCTAAGGGATTGAGAACTAGGCTTGCTACTAGTATCAGGGTTGCAACTGAAAGATTTTTAAATGTAAGATCTTTATGAGAACTCTGAGAGTCCATATTATATATCCTAACCCATTACAGACCATTGTTCACTAGATTAATTTTAAGCACGCATTCAAATAATATGGCAATGTCTTTTTTGACCTTCCTTAAAGGTT
The DNA here is from genome assembly GCA_016271365.2 of Neoceratodus forsteri. Classification (NCBI taxonomy): domain Eukaryota; kingdom Metazoa; phylum Chordata; order Ceratodontiformes; family Ceratodontidae; genus Neoceratodus; species Neoceratodus forsteri. The sequence continues at coordinate 53,104,783 of CM028137.1, forward strand.
CAGCAGGTGTTAACCTCCATCCAAAGAGAAAGAGTTCTATTCTCCCAAAATGTCTCTTGTTCAAGATTGTAATTATTAGTAGAGTCTACTAGTATTTGTTTTAAGGGTCTTTGAGATCAATATTTGCATTAACTATAAATTGTTGATCTGACACTTTCAGGTCTCTTCTAGGGGGATTAATAATATTATTATTTGTCTGGAGTAGAGGCACCATAATCCAAATCTGAGTTGCCAGCTCCTAGGAAAATAGATAGAAAAGAGCACAATCCGGAAAGTTGGTATTGGGTGGTCTTATAACGCACACTTCCTTTAGACTAGGAGGGATGTGAAGCAAATGACATACCAAATTGCTTTAACTTTTCAGGAGTTTCTTGTGGAATTCTCCTGATCCAATTGAGTTCAATTAATAGTTCAGTATAATCAGTCAAAGGTTTAGGATTTTAGAATTCTAATAGAATATTCCTTAGTTTCTCCGTAACGTTGTCATTAGAGTGACTGTTAGAGTTTCTTCATGCAATTTGGAGGCTGTTTAGCTGCTAGTTTGTAATAGGTACACTTTGGTTGGTCACTCCTCTAAAGGGGTTGTAACTGAGGAAACATGAATAGGATTGTTACTAGAGGGAGTTTGTTTGTTTAATGTATTTAGTGAAGATGTTACATTCTTAACTTAAAGTTTTGAATGTCTTATCATATTAATTGTCCTAAATCCTTTTGATGGGCCATTCTTGGCAACATTCTTATGTTTTTTTTGTATTTATTTAGTCATTTATGTATGAATTTATTCAGTTATCTTTTTATTTATTTAATTATTTACTTTGTTAACTGGGTAAGTACACTGAGCCAAAGACCCCTTTTCAGGAATGACCTGGATCTTAAGATTAATTGTCCCCTGTGAAGTTTAGTTTGTACAAGTGGGTTCTTCCCTTTAGAAGGGGGGGAGGTTACCCGAATTCCCGTGTTTTTCTTTAAGCATGCTTCATTTTCCTGCTCCAAAGATGATCCTATGGACCCTCTCTGAGTCTTAAATATTTCCTTAAGGTCAATAATTTGGGTCTGCTTTGCAATAACATCAAACCTTAGATTCTCTATTACCTGCTTGATAGCCCATAAGTTATCTAGTATTACAATATACGCATAGTAAGGATTTCTAATAATATCTAACATCTAGTCAGATAAGGAAGATGAAGAAACAAACTTATTTACTGAAGAAGCAGGAGTGTCATCTTGAGTATTAGGAGCATATGATTCCTTAGGGGGATTATCATTGTGCAAGGACTGAGGTGGCTCATTGGCTGTCTTTCCTGTTGACTTTTCTTGGGAAGAAAATTAGTAGCAGCTAATTTTTTAAGACCAGTTATTGTTTTATGGAGGTCTTGTATAACTGAAGCAATGTTACTAGTTTTGTGATTAGAATGTTATTTTTTAGTGTCTAAAGCTGCTGTTCTGCAAGAATGCATTATTTTAAAATCATAAAAGGAATTAGATAAGGAAATACCCTCAGGTGAAAATACAGGGGAATATGTTCTAGACAAGTTACTAAAATGAGAACAAGAGTCAATAGTAATATAATCATTATCATAATCTGGGTACCAGGTCAATATGTAGCTGCTGTGAGAGCATGGCACGAACCACACTCTGAAATATGTGGAAACATTGACTGCAACAGTGGTAGAATAGTGATAAGGAATTACTGCTACCCCGTCACTGTTTGCAAATCAGAGGAAGGCATCAAGTAGCATTGGGTGTGGTACTCTGGCCGAGCTGCTTCTGTGGTGGAGTGGCTAAGGTACTAGCACCTGGAGAAAAGACAAATTAGGGATCAAGGTTTGGTTCCCAAATTTCCAATGCTGGAATTTTTTTTTTTTAAGAAATGTCCCCCTCCCAAGTTTCTCCCCGTCCCCATTGTCCACACCCCCTCAGAGTTGATTATAATAATTCTGGTGGGTGTGGGAAGTGAGGCCTCTCATGTTGGGGGTGCAGGGACAGAGTCCCATACAAAAAAAAAAGAACTCTCCTATGTTTTGCCATTTGTTATCATTGTGTCTACGGCATTTTGTGCTGGTCAGTGTTTTCACTTACCTTGCATTCATTTAAGCATTTTGCTTGCTGCATTGTCTACCATGCTGTTTTTGTTTGTGGGGTTATGGCCATGTGCTATAATATGCATCAGGGTTAGGAGTCTTGCAGTAAAAGGCACAGATATTACAGGACTCCCCAGAAAAATAATAAATTAAGCTAACATCACCATTGAGGTTTGGTGTTAAAGATAGTCCTCACAGTGTCCCATCACATCCACAGCCTCATTGTTGTTACAAGAAGCAGTCTTGTTCTGCTTTGTTGCACCCTTTAAATTCCCCTTAAATTCCACAGGGTTAACAGGAATGGTACGAGTCAAGGTGGTCCATTGAAAAAATTGGTATTTTTGGTTTGTACCCATCAGTTGTCATGGTTTCCATGGGCAGAGGGTGTTTATTGGAAGCTAATAATATTTCTCCCAGTTCTTTTCCTTTAGATTTTTGTTTACCATTGCTTTTAGTATTTAATGCAAGGGGAGGGTCAGAAAGCAATGTATTTTTACTGATTCTTGTATTAACCATTTTAATTATTGGGTAGTTATAAAAGGGAGAATACCAAAAAATGTATAAAACAGACCTCAAATATTGTTTAACTATCTCCTATCAGTATAACTGGTGACCAGGCAATTTACTCAGAGGAACCTTGCCAATTAACCAAAACCATAAAAGTGTCTATGAAAATCCACCTTCCTCTAAAATGACAGCACTAATATATAAGCAAAAATATGTTAAATGCACTTCAATACAGTAGAAATACAGTTATTAAAGTCAGATGTTGCATTTATTCAAAGAAAGCTTCAGAATACCACAGGATCCATGCCGATCTGCACCCCCTACCCCAACCTCCCACTCAGCCCTGACTATCCCACACTCCCCACACACCCCACATGCCATCACTCACCCAAATAAGTCCCAGTGTGAAGATCCACTCTCTGCTTAAAGACACATCTTCCTGCAGGAACCACTAAATGCAATATGACAAACTACTGTAAGTTCAATGTATTTCAGAGGGGTTTTAAACTTTGGTGCTGAACTTTGCCAATTTTGCATATTTTGACACCAAATTTTCACATACCCTTTTTGAGACCCCTGCTCATGAACAATGTTGGTGTCATTTTGCAAATCCTGCCAAAAAATAGATTTCATGGTTGGTTGGCAAAATCACCTTTTGGGTGGGATTTCAAAATTCTCACTGTACTTATTGAAGATGATGGATCATAAGAAGGGTATGTTGAACATATGGCATCAAAATATGCTAAAATGGCAGAGTTGTGTACATTTGTTGACATTTCACTATGCATGCTCGTACCTTTTGTAATTTTCAGTACTTTCACCCCAAATTTTCAACATAGCCATTTCTTTAAACCACCTCATGAATGTGACAGCTGTCATTTTTGAAATGTTGCCCAAAGTGTCTTTTCATGCCTCTGGCATGGAATAATGCTGCAGTGGGATGGCATTTTGGTGGGGAATTTCACAATTTATACTATTGGATTCATGAGGTATGGTAATCAAAAGCATATGTTGGCAATTTGTTGCTGTTGTTTTAAAAATGGAAGCACAGGGCAAACAAACAAAGAAACATCCTGGCCCTCTGCTTCCACATAAACATACATATATGCATCTATGGAAGGATGGCAATGCAGGGCCCTCCGGGCCCTGTACTCAATTGCACTAATAAGGATATGAATACACTATCTGAAAAAGCATGGGTGGATGGCAGCACAGGCTCAGAGGGCCCTGTGCTCCAATTGGACTATAAGGGTGTCCTCCCTGTTATTATCCGTGACCACTCCCCAACCTTCTGTTTATGGAATAACAACTTCCCCAATTCCCCCTCCAAATGTCTCTCTAGTCAGGGATATGTCCCAATTCAATGTCCAAGCCTACCTTGCCTCTATTTCTAATGCTGATTGGGGACCTTTCCACACCCTCCTTGATGTTAACCAGGCCCTCGACTTTTTCATACACACCCTGGCCAATATAGTGAACCACCATGCTCCCTTGAAAAGATGCTGATTTAAAGGTCTCAAAGTATCCTGTATGTCCAAGGAGATGTGAAAGCTAATGACTGATCTCAACAGTGCCTGGAAAACCTTTAATCATAGCAGTCTACCTTCTAACTGAAAGGCCTTTAGGCAGCTAAGGAACGCATGTAAGAACTCACTTGTTAAAGCTAAATGCACCTACCTCTGAACCTTACAAACCAAACACTTTAGCAAGCCTAAGAAGTTTTGGAAGTGGGTGAACTTACTTACCAAAGGTAGGTTCAATGAAGCACCAAGCTCCTTCACTGCCAAAGGATCTGTCTTATCTGACCCCTTCCCCCCATCCATTTCTAAGGGCTTCAATGAGTTCTTTACATACCTGCAGAGGTACACCTGGCTCTTCACCCACAGCAGCCCCCCTTTCCCTCTCCCCCACATCACTGGTAGACACAAGTAACCACCCTGCATTCCATCTTAAGCTGGCCACTATCAAGGAAGTATGCATGCTCCTCTCTAAACTATTGTCAGAAAGCTCCCCAGGTCACAACACACTCAAGCACAAGTTTCTTAAGTTTGGAGCCTCAGCGCTGGCCTTTCCAGTAGATGATCTAATCAACAAGTCATTCCTATCTGGTATGGTCCATGATAGGTGGAAGGATGCCTTAGTTGTCCCTGTCCATAAGGGTGGGACCACCACGTTAGTTGACAACTACAGGTCAATATCTAACCTCTGCCCTCTTGTTAAATTTTTAGAGTGAATCCTTTACAACCATCTGCAGGAATACATTGAATCACACCACCACCTCCTCTCTGTTTTTCAACATGGGTTCTGAAAGAGTCACAGCACCCTCACTGCCCTTGTATAAATGACTGTTGAACTGTTCAGTGCAATGGACCTGGGCCATGTTATGGAAGTGGTCTTCATGGATGTAACAAAGATGTTTGACCTGGTTAAACACAACCTCCTGTTCTGGAAGTTGCACTCCCTGTGCCTTTACTGGAGCACTGGTTGTGCAGTTACTTAACTGGCTGCTCACGAGGATCAAGTGATCCGGTGCAATTTCAGAATTCAGATCCATTACCCACAGAATACCCCAAGGGTCCCTTCTGGAATCATTGCTATTTTCTCTTTTCATTAACAATTAACCAAACAACTGTGGTGTGGCCTCTGTCCAACTTTACACAGATGATGCTGCTCTCCTGACATTTGCTGGCTCAACAGAACACTAGCTTCTGATTTTTAAATACTCAAGGACTGGTTGTGGACAACCAACTCGTTCTCAACACCAAAAAAACAAACAAATGTATGGTATTTTTCAAGCCTGCTTCCAAGCTTCAACTTCATCCAACTCACTATCTCCTACCATAATGATGATACTCTCGAAACTGTACAATCCTTTAAATATCTGGGTGTCATATTTGATACCTCCCTCTTATTTGACACTCACATAGCTCTCCTTATGAAGAGCTTTAATCAGAAATTGGGACTGCTCTATCGCCTTCATCCATTCCTCTCCTCAGTCTTTTGCCACAAAATTGCAACCTCCATCCTTCTCCACCCCTCTGATGACATCACGCTACTTCTTGTTACTTCCCAGGACACTTCTGGAAATGAGCTGTTTACAGCTCATTTTGCCTTTCCTGGTGAAACATTTTCCAAATAAAAAAATAAAAATCAATGCAACCATCCTCACGTGCCTTAGACAACTTTATCATGATGGTTAAAGGTTTGCATTAGAAGTTAATGCACATCTCCACCACTGTGATGTCTTTTCATCCTTGGGTTGGCCTACTTATGAGGCTAAACTCTAACTAATAACCCTTGGCTTTGTACATAAGGGAACACTTATGGAATCTAGAAACTCAGTATCCTGAACCCCACAAGACCAGGTTTGGGATACTGACTCTCAAATTCCCAACAGGCACTTAAATGTAATGCTGGGGGCTTTGGCCCCCATACCCAACACTCTTGGGGCTCTGCTCCCACATCCTCCATAACCTAAATTACCAATTCCAAGGAGGAGTGGACCTCGGAGTTAAAAAAGAAATGTTACAGGGTTGAAATCATGTTTCAGCAAAATGGTAGCCGGGAACAGAACCCAGGTCTACCTGACCATGCTGGCCAAGCTGTTAGTAGCTCGGCCCTTCATGCCATGTGAGCAGCCAACTTCCGTATCCTCCAGTGTGTTGTGGTGCCTGACAAGGGGTAGGGTAGTGGTTCATCACATCCACTACTGAACCCCTGTCAGCATTACTTTCCTCCTTGTTGGACTTGTAGATGTCGGGATACTGAACTCAGTCCCATGAGTTTTGGGATTCTGAGTTTCAGTCACTTACATGTATACCTCTGCGAGTTGGTTCACCTCCACGCACCCTCCATCTTAGAGACAACGTCCAGCTCAAACAGTCTTCTCACATGCTTAGGTCCTCCTCCCTTCCCCTTCTTGTAACTCCAACACTGTGGTTATCCATGGACAAGAGATCTTTGGCCTTCTCCACTTAGCCTTTATGCAACTCCTTGCCACATGTGAATTTATCCAACACTTCCCACTCCCTATTCCAACACTCCCTCTTGTTCCACCTCTCGATCCCCTCTTGATGTACTTGCTTCAGGTGACTGATCCCTTCCCACTTGTGGCTCACTTATTTAGACCTGGCCAGCCTCATGTGCTACTGTCCTGCTGCATCTATCACTGCCTTTTGGGCCATACATTTGGCACTTTCTTACCGTGATGTAATATTTTGAATTACTGTTGCACTGTTTGTTTGAGTGGTGTTCTCTGCTTATATTGAAAACCCCCTTAGTAAATCCTGCACTTTCCATCTTGTATAGCACTGTACTCTATCCCCTGTACTTGCATTTACCCATTATTGGATGTACAAACCTTGTAAATGTCTGTTTGATCCTGGATTGCCCCGAAAAGGGACTATATTGTCACAGTGGGCCAACTCGGTTACCAAAATTCACATACATAAATAAACAAATACTATCTCAAAACCTAAGGACATTTTTTGCCAAAAACTGTTAATGCAACATTGACTGTAGGGTTAATGCTACAGTGACAAAAGTAGGGAAACCTGGCTGTATGGTTTCCAACCCTAAAATCTCAATGCCACCCCTAAAACAAATCAGGGATGTCAACCCTAAAGCTCACCCCAATTTATATATTCCAGAAATATACATACATCTAATGGGGTGAGATTTAGGGTTGAAAATCCCTAGGAAGGCTCTGCCCTGATTTGCTTTAGGTGTACTTATCTTAATTTCTCATATTGCACTCAGCGGTTCCTGCAACAAGGCATGTCTTCAATGGGAGAGTGGTTCTTCACACTGGGACCTGTTTAGGTGAGTGAGGGTGCGTACGGGATGTGGGGGGTGTGGAGTGGTGGGAGGTCGGGTTGGACAGATCAGAGAGGGACCTTTTTTTTTAATGGTTAACAAAAGATGAAAAAGTCATTGAGGGACCATTTTCTTTATTTACAGGTTATATAGCAACATGAGAGGGTATCGGGGGGGGGTTAGGGGTTCCACTGGACACCAGGATGAAAAATATATTACAGGGATGACCATCGGAGGTTGGGTGTGCCACTGGACACCAGGAAGCAAAAAGAAAACGTAATGGGGATGGCAATGAGAGGGTGGGGGCACCACTAGGCACAAGTGAAATAAGTAAATAATTAAAGATGGGTGGTGATCAGACATTGGGGGAGCCACTAGACACCAGGGAGAAAGTAATATCCATATGGGGCTTCTTTTCTTGCGCTATCCTTTTATTTCCATCTACAGCTTCCAGGTCATAGATTGTCGAAGTCTGTCCACTGAGCTACGGAGCTATTAAAACAACCAACACTACAGTGCAGCCATGATGTGGTCAGATATTTCCAGAAATTTCCAGAAATATCTCTTTGGTGGCCCATAGTGGTAATGCAGTCAGGGAAGAAATTTACAGATATTTCACAGACATTTCAGGAAATATCAAACCATGTTTATGTCTGCCACTGTAAATAAAAAATATCAGTCTGCCCAACAGAAGCAAACTACAGAAGTTGCATTGTTCACTGAGTCAAGGACTTTGCCCTCCACTGAGTCCACAGGTAGGACACTTCTGCAGCAAAGAAAGCTACAGATTTTCATGGATAAAAAATTAACAGAGCCACTGCTGTCACCTTTACCTGTGACACCAAGACAGTATAACAGATCCATAGTAGCCATGTCCAGCTCCTTGTCTAAATCGAATACTCTGCCATTGTTTAACTCTATGTCATTTACACCGAATCTAGGAGTGCAGCCTGTAACAGTCTGCAGGGAATCTGATAGTGAAAAATAGGCTCCTACATTTTTTTCTGCTACTACTGCTACAGTCAATTCAGTGCAACATTTCCAACATTTAGATCTTCATACACAGGTACACTATTTACAATCTTCTCATATCAGTGTTCCCTCTTTACTAATGGGAAGTGTACCTCATGTAGACTCTGATTTTAAATTAAGTGAATACAATAAACTTAATGTCTTAACACAATTTGGGGAGGTCAATTGGAGGGTGGGAGCACCACTAGGCACCAGGAAAAAAATGTGTTATTATGGGGATGGACATCAAAGAGTGGATGGTGCAACTAGACACCAGGGAAAGATGCCAGCAAAGACAATGAGTTTTTCCTCATGAAAATGGATATTTTTTCATTACTTTTGACATGAAAACAACAATCTTTTTTCATATCACATGATATGATTATTATCTTAAAAAAAAAAATTAAGGGAATTTTTTGAAAGCTGAAGTGCAGAATTCAGCTTGGGGGTCCTGATATGCAAGCTACATGTGTTTCTCACTCTCCAGAATATCATTCATGTGGTTTTAAAATTTATTTTTTAGGAAAACCAAAAAACAAGATAGCGGCCAAATGAAAAATTGTTTTTCACTCATGAAATAGGATGGCATCACAAAGGAAAGAAGATACTTTTATCATTTCATACAACTAACTTGAGTTGCTTACCAAGCATGCTCAGAAACAATTTATACATTTTTTTAATTAAATAATTTTAAAATGGATTAATGTTTTTTCACCACACCATCAAAAGGCACATCTATTAGCCAGACCATTTCTACACAGAAACTTTCAGGCTAACATTCCAGACCATCTGGATGCTACAGATGTCAGATGAAAACCCAGCAAAACCAATGGAAAAAAGTAGTGCAAAATCCACTTTTTGCACTATCCAGAACTGAGAATCCACCCATTCAACTGGAATGACTTGAAATTTGCAGGGTGTTGAGGGGATGTCCTAGAGATGTGAATTTTGCTGTTTAGGTGTTGGGGAATTAATTGGTTGCAGAGATATTCAATGACATAATTTAATTTTTCCCATAGGATTACATTGCAGTCTGTGTCATGACTTTTGGCGTCATTGTCTTGAAACAAATCAAGATACAGACTTTTCATTACTATTTGCCGATGACTCTCAATGCACACCCCAATGCCAGCTGGGGTGGGTGGGGGGACCATGGAGGATTTCAACCTAACATCAAATTTCCTCACTTTTGTCACTGTGGAACAACCCTAACTGATGCATTAAACAGAGATTTTTGCCTCTAATTTCCCTTCTTTTTGAGAATGAGGACTATAAATAGTGAATGGAATGTGGGTAATGCAAATGCAGGTGCAAACTGACACACGAATGGTGACACACATGGCAGGGTACAAGGGAACACTAACGCAAATGGGTAGTGATGGCAACAGCAAAAATAATGCCAAAGGAAACAGAAACAAAAACATGAATGCAAGCGCATACAGAAACGCAAACCGTAAGGCGGATGCTGACGGTACCGCAATTGTAAATGCAAATGGTAATGGTAACATCAACAGTAACACCAAAGGAAACAGAAACACAAATGCAAGCATGTAGGAAAATGCAAACTGTAGCACGCACGTTCACGGTACTGCAATTGGAAATGCAAATGGTGATGGTAACAGCAAAAATAAGGCCAAAAGAAAGAGAAATGGAAACACGACCACAAGCGCATACGGAAATGCAAACCGTGATGTGAATGGTCATGGTACCGCAATTGTAAACACAAATGGTAATGGTAAGAGCAACAATAATGCCAAAGAAAACAGAAATGGAAACATGAACGCAAGTGCGTATGGAAATGCAAACCATAATGCGCACGCTGACGGTAACACAATTGGAAATGCAAATGGTAATGGTAACAGCAAGGAAGACACAAAAAAAAGAGAAACGCAAACAAAAATGCAAATGAAAGAGCTGACAGAAACGCAAATGGCAATGCGCATTGTAACGCAAAGCTAAACGCAAACACAAACAGTAATGGAGACGCAAATGGTAACAGTAAGGCAAATGGAAGTGCAAACGAGAATGCAAAGGGTAACGCACACGGTGGCCTACATGGGAATGGCAACGCAAATGGGTACGGAAACGCAAGTTGGAACATTAACTGTAACAGTAACTGAAGTGCACACCCTGTTTTTGCCCAACAGCTGCATAGAAAAACATAGTGAGTACAAAGAATGTATGAATAATAATGGTCCTCGGAACAGGAAATTACCTCTCAGAGTACTAAAATGCTCATATCTCAGGAACCGAATGACGTACAAACAAAATTTAAATTTCTGATTATCATTACTGTCTAGGCTATGTTTTCAGTAGCCCCACAGGGGCTACACATTGTTGTCAACAAAAATTCTGTATCTCGCACCGTTTTCGAGATACAAGCCCCGAAATGCATGGCTGACGCCACCATGTTAGTCTACGGTAAAAAATGTCAACTTTGGAGTACCGTAACTTTGCAACCGTGCAATATTTTGTCAGCAAACCACCAAAAGGCACATTTGTGAGATGTTGGCTGCCTTCCTACAAATTTCAGCCCAAAAGACCAAACTGTTCTTTTGCAACAGGGTGGTAAAGAATTCCTGTCATTTTGGCCATAGCAGCAAAAGTAGTGTCGTGATTTGCAAAGCTTCACAAAAATTGGGAAAGTGTCACAAGTGTGACACTACTTTAGACACTACTTTTCCAAAAATTTGAAAACATATTTCTGGGGTGTTTTACCCCAAATAAAGACATGGCTAGCATCCTGAGGGTCCGACTAGTGAACACAAAAGAATTGTGTTCCTAGAGGGTCCCAATTTTAAATGCCAAGCATTTTTCTGATCACCAACTGAAAAAATGGTGGATTTACTGACACTACTAGGGCTATTTGTGACGCTAAAAGTGCATTTGCAAAAGTGTTGCACTTTTTGTTAACTTTCCCATTGACTTATAATGGGAAATTGTTATTTGAATAACTTTTGAACCGTTCAATATTTTTTAATGAAACCTTCAAAAGGCACATCAGGGACCCTGGCCGCATGTTCCCTGAAGTTTTTGGACCAGTCACGCATACCGTGCGACCTGTAGGTGCAAGCAAAGAATTCACAAAAAAGCGTAATTGTGTACACGGATGTCGCTTAATAACTCTGCAACCGTACATCTGACCAGTATGAAAGTTGGCAGATCCTAAGATCTATGTTGCCCTCCTGTGCTTGCCAAATTTCAGGCACATCCATTGAACAGTGGCAAAGTTATTAAGATGCAAATTTTCACCCTTTAACCTTAAAAGTGCTACTCAACCCTAACTATGGTAGCACAATATATATATATATATATATATATATATATATATATATATACATCCGCTTAATGCATTGTTAGGGTTATTCCACAGCGACAAAAGTGAGGAAATTCGCTGTTAGGTGAAACCCTAACTCCGATTCACCCCCCAGCACCACACACACACACAGACACACACACATTCAAGTATGGGAGGACCAAGTCAACACAACCAATGACAGACATCCAGCAGCAGGTGACAGAAATAACAAACAATTGTCTAAATGTACTACGAGACATCCCCACCCACCTGACCAGGTACTGCATGCTCAGTGGAGATCAACAGCAAAAATGAGGCCATGTACACCAAACGTACACATCCCTGATTGCAGCTGCACACAACGTACCACACTTAGTAGTTGCATGGCCTTACCTACCGATGCCCCACACCACACCACAACTGGTACTGTGCCGTTATTCAATATAAATGCTGAAGGTGCATGATGACAGTTGCAGAAAGGTTTTAACACTAGTGAGTATACATTAATTAAGAGAAGCACATAAATTAACTACAAGACACTAGCATGCTCAAGATAAAAGTAGTGATACATTTAGTAGGTGATTTACTAGTAGTAGTACATTTACTGCAGTGGTTTACTCTACATAGAGAGGCTGATGTAAACGTATGGAAAAGCATTGCCTGTTCAACGCTGTGAAGTTCGTACTGCCAGTATCACATGCTTTCTTACTGATGAAGGTGTACTGCTGATGTACATACATAGACCTTCAGTGTGTTTCAATACTAAAGATGCAGTAAGTATTCTTTGTAAGAAACATTGTAATTGCATGAATCAGGCCAAGCAACTTCTAAATATCATAGCACTACTGAGCCAACAATGATGTACCTGTATCGAGATGCATATAGGATAGATTTTCCTGTAGGCACTTACTGAGTATGTTGTACCTGATAAAGACAATCTCATTGCATCTGTGATGACTAACTTATTCAAATAGTAATACATTTACTATTGTTGCAATGAGTGATCTATGCCACTTATGGACACAGTGTGATTTTTTTAACAGTTGTTTCATACTCAGGCTGTATGCCTACTGTTTGGGTTTGCCACACTTCTGTCACTGATGCTATCAAAGTGATAACTATGTTAATTGTGGTACAACAGGAATCAAGTAGGTATGGTGTAGATATAAACAGAATGTCTTTAGTATTGATTTAACTCACAATGGGGTAAGTGTACTAGGACAGCAGGGGTTATCCTATATCACTGACTCTGTCAGTTATAATCACACTAGGGTTTTGATGACTGTAATGACAAGTTACACTGTTCATCTTCATGAGTTCATATTCACAGCCATTCTCCAGTAACTAGACAGTGTATGGTGTAACTGGGTGGACATCTGTGTTACAAAGCTGCTGCAGTGCCTAGCAGAGGAGAGTATCTACTCATAAAGACAATTCCACAAGGCATGACCAACAGTTATGTTAAATGGTCTGTTAATCACCCTGTAGGGGTTTAATGTTGAATGAGGCATAGCTAGAGTGCCACATGTCGCTAGACAGTGATAAACTGACCATTAACATAATACCTGGGAGTGGCTTATTGCTATCATAATAAAACTGTTTTTAAACAACATTAAACCATGTTCATCATATGGTTAGGCTCACATGTATGTTAATAAAACTAAACATAAGGCTGTTACAATGTTTACAGTCAATTAGAAAGCTGCATTTCAAACCCTTGTTATAATCAGAGATATTATACCTGTACAACTCCTTGGTTTTGCTGAACTCTATTGCTCAGGTGGCCCACCACAAGTGGTGTGGTCTGTGGGGCATCGTAGGTAAGGCCATGCAACTACTAAGTGTGGTACGCTGTGTGCAGCTGCAATCAGGGATGTGTACGTTGGTGTACATGGCCTCATTTTTGCTGTTGATCTCCACTGAGCATGCAGTACCTGGTCAGGTGGGTGGGGATGTCTCATAGTACATTTAGACAATTGTTTGTTATTTCTGTCACCTGCTGCTGGATGTCTGTCATTGGTTGTGTTGACTTGGTCCTCCCCCATACTTGAATGTGTGTGTGTGTCTGTGTGTGTGTGGTGCTGGGGTGAATTCGGAGTTAGGGTTTTCAACCCTAACAGCGAATTTCTCACTTTGTCGCTGTAGAACAACCCTAACTAATGCATTAAATGGAGTTTTTTGCCTCTAATTTCCCTTCTTTTTGAGAATGATAATGAGAAATAGTGAATGTAATGCGGTGGCGGGAGCACGGGGCCCTTAACAGGAGCAGCAACGCAAACAGAAATGCTAACAGTGGCACACATGGTAACACAAGCGCGATTGAGAACAGAAAGGGTAACGCACACGGTGGCGTAGACGGGAACGGTGTGCCACGTGATGTCTTGTCACATAGTAACATGGTGCCTGTAAATGGAAATGTCAATGGGCATGGTGACACAAAGTGAAACAGAAAGATAAACAGTACGATACACAGAAATGGCAAAAAAGTAACAGAAATCGCAAGCTCAAAGGAAAACGCAGCGATAATGCACATGGTGGACAGACGCCAACGTAAGTGAAACGGCACGGAACCGCAAGCGGAAAGGGCAACAGTAACAGTAATGTAAGCCACAGGCTGGTTTTCCCAAAACCCGTATGAGAAAGACAGTGAGTACAAATAATGTATGCATAATAATGAGTATCGGAGAAAATGAGATCTTGGAATACTAAATACATTATATCTCAGGAACCGTATGACGAGAAAAAAAATTTAAAAGTCATATTATTTACAACTGTCCTGGCTAATTTGGATCTTAGGTCCTAACAGGGGGCTGAGAAATTTTCCGACGAAAAGTCCGTATCTCGCACCATTTCCGAGATACGGGCCCTGAAAGGCGCGGCGAACGCCATAATGTTATCCTATGGGAAAAAAAGAAAAGTTTGGTGCACCATAACTTTGCCTCCCTTTAATGTCTTTTCACCAAACCACTGAAAGGCACATCTGTGGGCTGTTGGCTGTCTTCCCTCCAAATTTCAGGAAAAAAGACCAAACCGTTATTTTGCAGCAGGGTGCCAAAGGATTTCTGTAATGCGTCGGGCACCGTAATGTTATCCTATGGGAAAAACCATCAACTTTGGAGTGTCGTAACTTTGCCACTGTGTAATATTTTTACAATACAACACTGAAAGGCACATCTGTGAGATGTCAGCTCCGTTCCCTCCAAATTTCAGCCCAAAACTCCCAACGGTTCTTTTGCAGCGCAGTGCCAAAGAATCGCTGTTACTGTCCCACAGATGGAACGGTGATTTGCATATGCAGCCCATGATGCTTTGCATTGTGGGGGCATGTGTGATTTTGTATTTTCTTGAAACTTGGCTTCCCAGCCAAATGCCCTTTGGGGTAACCCTTGCCTCAGTGTTTATGCACAGAGGTTCTTTGTCTTTTAACACAGATGGAAAACTACTGCCTAATTTTGCAGCTAAAGCTAAAGTTCAACACTTTCGTGAGCACGAAGTAATTGTAGTGTTTTCCAGAAATTTGAAAACATATTTCTGGGGTGTTTTACCACAAAATAAAGACATGGCAAGCATCCTCAGGGTCCGACTAGGTGAATACAAAAAGAATTAGGTTGCTAGAGGGTCCCAAATTTAAATGCCAACCATTTTCCTGATCACTAACTGAAAACAAAATGGCCGATTTGCAGAAGTAACAGGCTCATTTACGAAAGTAAAAATGCATTTGCGAAAGTGTTGAACTTTTTGTTAACTTTTCCCATTGACTTATAATGAGAAACTGTTTTTTGAATAACTTTTGAACCGTTTAATATTTTTTCACGAAATCTTTGAAAGACACATCAGGGACCCCGGCCGCATGTTCCCTGAAGATTTTGGACCGGTCGCACAAACCGTACGACCTGTAGGCACGACCGTAGAATTCCAGAAAAAGCGTAAATGTGTACACAGATCAAGCTTAATAACTCCACAGCCATATATCCAACCACTACAAAACTTGGCAGATCCCAAGGCCTATGGTTCTTGATCATGTATACCAAATTTCAGCCAAATCTGTAAAACGGTTGCAAAGTTATTAAGGTGCAAAGTTTTGGGGTTTAACATAGAAATGGCTCCTCAACCCTAACTATGGTAGCACTACCGTGCTACCATAATATATATATATATATATATATATATATATATATATTAGAGGCAAAAACTCTGTTTAATGCATCAGTTAGGGTTGTTCCACAGTGACAAAAGCAAGGAAATTTGGTGTTAAGGTTGAAAACCCTAACTCCACATTTCCCTCCACCCCCCAGTACCACACACACACACACACACACACACACACACACACACACATATATATATGTAGTGGGGAGGACCAAGGCAACATGACCAATCACAGACAACCAGCAGCAGGTGACAGAAATAAAATACAGCTGTGTAAATGTAGTACAAGACATACCCATCTTCATGAGCCAACAACTGTAGCATTTGAGCATTTGATGTTCATGCCTGTAGTTTCACTGTGGCTCTCCACTCAGGATGCAGTACCTGTTCATGGAGTGGCATAGCCTGGCAGAGGCAGTGCAGCTCATAACTGTACTAACTGCAGTGTACCTTCAATCAGGCAGGTGTACCATTGATGTCCATGGCCTATGTTTTCTTGTGGCTCTACACTCAGGATGCAGTACCTGCTGTGGGTGGGGAGGAGGCATTGCCTGGCTGAGACTGTGCAACTCCTAACTGTGCTAACTTGTGTACAGCTGCAATAAGGGACGTGCACCATTGCTGTCCATGGGTTATTTTTGCTGTGGTTGTACAGTCAGTATGCAGTACTTGGTCTGTGGAGGGGGTATTCCCTGGCTGAGGCCATGCAACTCCTAACTGTGCTAACTTGAGTATCCTTGCAATCAGGGAGGTGTACCACTGATGTCCAAACCCTCAGTTTTCTGTGGCTGTCCACCAGAATACAGTACCTGGTGTGGAGTTTGGGGAGGATTGCCTGGCTGAGGCCGTGAAGTCATAACTGTGTTAACTGGAGTGTGTCTGCAATCAGGGAGGTGTACCATGGATGTGTATAGCCTTTGTTTTCCTGTGGCTGTCCACTCAGGGTGCAGTACCTGTTCTGGGTGGGGGAGTACTGCCTGGCTAAGACTGTGCAAGTCGTAAGTGTGCTAACTTGTGCAGCTGCAAGCAGGAGGTGCACCTTGATATCCATGGGTTTATTGTTGCTGTGGCTCACCACCATTATGAAGTACCTGGTCTGTGGGGTGGTGGATTGCATGGCAGAGCTATACAACTCCTAACTGTGCTAACTTGTGTGTACCTGCAATCAGGGAGGCATACCATTGATGTCAATGGCCTTAGTTTTGCTGTGGGTCTCCACTCAGGATGCAGTACCTGGTGTGGCGGTGCATGGAGCATGCCTAGCCAAGTCCAGGCAACTCCTAACTGTGCTAGCTTGTGTGCACCTGCAATGAGGAAGTGTACCATTGGTGTCCATGACCTCAGTTTTGCAATGGATCTCCACTCAGCATGCACTACCCGATCTGGGGGTGGTGGGCATGTGTCTTGTAGTACATTTAGACAGTTGTATTTTATTTCTGCTACCTGCTGCTGATTGTCTGTGATTGGTCTTGTTGTCTTGGTCCTCCCCCCTACTTGCATATATGTGTGTGTGTGTGTGTGTGTGTGTGTGTACTGGGTGGTGGAGGGGAATGCGGAGTTAGGGTTTTCAACCCTAACACCAAATATCTTCACTTTTGTCACTGTGTAACAAATCTAACTGATGCATTAAATGGAGTTTTTTGCCTCTAATTTCCCTTCTTTTAGAGAATAAGGATGATAAATAGTGAATGGAATGGTGGCTGGAGGCCCCGCGGCCCCACCACATGATGTCTTGTTACATAGTAACAGGAACTGTAACGCAAACACAAACAGCAACGGTAACACACCTGGTAAAGTAAATGTAAGTGGAAAAGCAAATGTTAATAGAAATGCAAATGTAAACTGACGCTGAAGCGAACATTGACATAAACGGACATGCAAACATGTACGGAAACACAACTGGTAATGCGCACAGTGACGGCACCGGTATTGTAAATGCAAATGTTAAGTGTTACAGCAATAAGAATGCCAAAGGAACAGAAACGAAAAGTGAATGTAAGCGCCGCCAGAAGATATCTAACCGGTATCGTGCACGGTCAATGCTATGCAATAGTAAACACAAATGGTAACGGTAACAGCAACAATAATGCCAAAGGAAACAGAAACGCAAGGAAATGGAAGCACATATGGAACGCAAACCATAATGTGCACGGGCACAGTAACCCAATAGAAAACACAAATGATAATGGTAACAGTAACAGCAATGAAGAAGCAAAACGGAAGACAAACACAAACACAAACAAAAGGGCTGCCATAAACACAAATGGCAATGCACAAGGTGACACAAACCAAACACAACACAAACAGTAGTGGAAATGCAAATGGTAAGAGTAATGCAAACGCAAGAGCAAACAAGAACGAAAGGGTAATGTACACGGTGGTGTACACGGTAACGGTAACGCAATGGGTACATAAACGCAAGTGGAAACAGTAACTGTAACATTAATAGAAGCAAATACCTGTTTTTCCCCAATAGTTGCATAGAGAAACACAGTGTGTACAAAGAATGAATGCATAATAATGTGCCTAGGAGCCAAAATGAGGTGTAGCAATACTAAATTGCTTATATCGAGTAACCGTATTTGACGAGAAAAATTGACATGATCCATGATTTTCCTGGCTGCTGGCTGAATGCATTGCATATTGGGCTATGCATTGTCATGACAAAATCTATCTAGCAACTGCTTTTGAGAGCACATAAGTCTTAAAAGGCATCGCAAGTGACCACCATGTTAGTCTATGGGAACAAAATGTCAACTTTGAGTACTGCAACTTGGCATCCGTGCAATATGTTTCCACCAAACCATGAAAAGGCACATCTATGAGATGTTGGCTGCTTTCCTCCAAATTTCAGCCCAAAAGACCAAACTGTTCTTTTGCAGCAGAGTGGCAAAGAATCTCGTCATTTTCACCATAGTCTGTAAATACTTTTCGAATTTTATGGACACCTTCACAAAATTTGCGAAGTGTCACAGGTGCAACACTACTTATGACACTACTGTTTCCAGAAATTTGAAAACATATTTCTGAGGTGTTTAACCCCAAAATAAAGACATGGCTAGCATCCTCAGGGTTCGATTAGAGAACACAAAGAATTGTGTCCCTACAGGGTCCCAATTTTAAATGCCAAGTATTTTATGATCACCAACTGAAAAAAATGGCAGATTTAAACACTAGGGCCATTTGCGACACTAAAAGTGCATTCGTGACACTTTAAACTTTTTGTTAACTTTTTCCCATTGACTTATAATGGGAAATTGTTTTGAATAACTTTGACCTGTTTAATATTTTTCACGGAATCTTCAAAACGCATATCGGGACCCCGCCGCACTTTCTCTGAAGTTTTTGGACTAGTACGCGAAACTCATATCCGTGGTATGCGAGCAAAGAATTCACAAAAGCATAATTGCACATTCTATTGTCGCTAATAACTCCGCATCCATAAGAGGATTGGCAAACTGCTGAACGGTGATAATGTTATTAAGGTGCAAAATTTCACCTTAACCTTAAAAGTGCTACTCTACCATAACATACATATATATATATATATATATTATGGTAGTGCAGTAGTGCTACCATAGTTACAGTTGAGGAGCCATTTACATGTTAAACCTAAAATTTTGCACCTTAATAACTTTGCAACCATTCAACGGATTTGCCTGAAATTTGGAATACACGATCAAGAGCATACAGCCTGGGATCTGCCAACTTTTTACTCTTCGGATATAAGGCTGTGGAGTTATTAAGCGTGATCTGTGAGCATGTTTACACTTTTACAATTCTTTGTCATCTCTACAGGTCGCACGGTTTGTGTGACTGGTCTGAAATCTTCAGGGAACGTGCAGCCAGGGTCCCTGATGTGCCTTTTGAAGATTTCGTGAAAAATATTAAACGGTTCAAAAGTTATTCAAAAAACAAGTTCCCATTATAAGTCAATGGAAAAAGTTAAAAAGTTCAACACTTTCGCAAATGCAGTTTTTACTTTTGCAAATGGCACTTTTACTGTCACAAATCTGCCATTTTGTTTTCAGTTGGTCATCAGAAAAATGCTTGGCATTTAAATTTTGGACCCTCTAGCAACCTAATTCTTTTTGTATTCGCCTAGTCGGACCCTGAGGATGCTAGGCATGTCTTTATTTTGTGGTAAAACACCCCAGAAATATGTTTTTCAGATTTCTGGGAAAAGTACTTTAGCAAAGTACTTCCTCATTTGCAACAGTGTCTCATGAATTTGAGAAAGCTTTCGCAAAGTTTGACAGTACTTTTCCAGGCTGTGGGAAAATGACAGCAATTTTTGCCATCCTGCTGCAAAAGAACAGTTTGGTCTTTTGGGCTGAAATTTAGAACAGGAAAGCAGCCAACATCTCACAGATGTGCCTTTCAGTGTTTTGGTGAAAAATATTACAGGGCGGAAAAGTTACGGCACTCCAAAGTTGACACTTTTTCCCATAGGATAACATTACGGTGTCTGCCACATTTCAGGAATCCTTTGCCGCCCTGCTGCAAAATAACGGTTTGGCCTTTTGGGCTGAAATTTGAAGGGAAGAAAGCCAACATCCCACAGATGTGCCTTTCAGGAATCCTTTGCTGCCCTGCTGCAAAATAACGGTTTGGTCTTTTGGGCTGAAATTTGGAGGAAGAAAGCCAGCATCCCCAGATGTGCCTTTCTGTGGTTTGGTGAAAAATATTACAGGAGGCAAAGTTATGGTGCTCCGAACTTCTTTTTTTCCCATAGGATAACATTACATGTCGTCGCGACCTTTTCAGGGCCCGTATCTCGAAACGTACGAGATACATACTTTTGTCAGAAAGATGCTTAGCCTCTCAACAGGGGCCAAGTACAAAATTAGCCAGGAAAGTCATAAATCATATGACTTTTAATCTTTTTTCTACATCATACGGTTCCTGAGATATAAGCAATTTAGTATTCCAACTCCTCATTGTCTGCTCTGAGACCCATTATTATGCATACATTCTTTGTACTCACTGTCTTTCTCATGCAGCTTTTGGGAAAACCACCTGCGCCACATTACTGTTACCGCTACCGCTTCCTCTTGCGGTTTCGGCACTACTTGCACTTACCGCTCCATCTACGCCACTATGTGCATTACCATTATGCTTACTTACGCTTGTGTTTGTGTTATTTTTACCATTTGTGTCTACAGTGCTGTTTCTCTCTGTTTTGCTTTACGTCACCATGTGCATTACCATTTGTGTTTGTGGGCACCATATTACTATGTGACAAGACATCACATGGCGGGAGCGTGCGCCACCGCATTACATTCTACTATTTCTCATTATCATTCTCAAAAGAAGTGAAATTAGAGGCAAAATTGTTTAATGCATCTGTTAGCTACATATTAAAGTGAGGAAATTGAAAGAAGAAAGCCCTTGACTCTCTATAGCTCACTCTCACTATCAGGCACATTGGGGTCATTGGTCCCAACTCACCCCATTCTCCCATACCTCTGCTTTCACACATGTGATGGGGTGAGAGTTAGGGCAACGACTCAATGCGCACTTCCCATGCCAGTTGCAGGGTGGGCTGGGGGTCAAGGGGCTTCAACCCTAACACCGAATTTCCTCACTATTGTCGCTGTGGAACAACCCAAACTGATGCATTAAATTGATTTTTTTGCCTCTAATATATATATATATATATATATATATATATATTTTATTATATATATATATGCATGTATTACTGGTATGGTTGCACCTGTATAGTAAGGGTGAAATGGCACTTCTATGTTAAAGTCCAAATTTTGAGCCATAATAACATTGGAGCCCTTCATTGGATTTGCAGGAAATTTGGCAAGCATAATCTCTATGAGTAATTTGCTTGACCTGCCAAATTTCATGGGAATCTGTCAAGTGGTTTCTGCGATATAAAGTGTTGATGAAACAGAAAAACCTGTTTTTTTTAACATTTCTTTGCTCACGTGTATCTCAGGCAAGGCTTTATGTTGTGATCTGAAATTTTCAGCATGAAAGCCTTTGTGTCACAGATGTGCCTTTTATTTATTTTTTATTTAGTTTTTGTTGACCGGGTAAGTGCACTAGACAAATCCTGCCTATTTTCAGGCACGACCTGGGGAAGCGGATACAGATGAATGCCAACTGACCTTGAACCAGATTAAGCTGTTGGTGGTACTTTTTTAGTGAATGAGGGAAATTTGGCCAGGACACTGGGGAAATTCTCTACTCTTTTGAGCAGACGGTGGCGCTGTGTCTACGGGACTTCCCTCAGTTGGATGGAGGAGGACAGCGGAGGAGGCTGTGCTGTGGCTGGTAAGCCTGAAAGAGTCAGTGGGGAATATGGTATGGCTGGGATGCACCTGCAGGGTGGCCAGCACATCTTACCTCAACCCCTGCTGCTTGCTGTAGTAAAAACGGGTGGAGGATCAGCTGAAAATGGAAAGTTGTTGTACTCCCATACTATGTCGACACCTGATGTTGTAAGAAGTCCTGAAGGAGGCCTCAACCCTCCTTGTGGGGATAATGGTACGACTGGGATGCACCCATGTGGTGGCCAGTATAGTGTACCGGAATCCCCACGGGTGGAATTTAAGTTGCACCACACGGAAGTTTGCAGGAGTATGACGTTGGGAGGAGTCCTGGCATTTTTGGAGGAGCCTGTGGTCTCGGGAGTGATAATCGCCAAAAAAATTACAGTGATGTGTGAGTCTCAAGCCCCATCGCTGGGGTCTGCAGAGTTTAATGATTTATTAGAGAAGAAACGCAGCTCATGAAAGAAGCTATTGCTGAGTTTTCAAAACTACAACACCAGGCTGAAGAAGATCGCAAAAGAAAATGGCCTGTTTTGGTCTTTCCTTCAGGCCTACCAGGTACTGTGCCTAAGGTTTTAAAAAGTTTCATGACAACAGATGAATCTCTGCCCCAGGTTTCTAACCCTGTGATTAATGAATCCTGGTCCCCACAACAAGCTCTTCAGGAGGCGGGCTGGACACAAACAGATAAGGGAGGCTAGATAGCTGACCCGGTAATTCCCTGCCTGGAATAAGCGAGGAAGGTGGGAAAAGGCTGAATTTTCTTTGTGGGATGATGTATCTAGCTACGGACATGATTGTTTTGAAACTTCCCTGTAGGAACTTTAAACTCTCCTTTATGTGTGACTCCTCAAACTGGGTTACTTAATTCACAAACAAATGGATCTGTGTTACTAGAGGCAATGATGCAAGCTGATACTCCTGAGGCTTTGAATAAAAACACATGTTTTGGTCTCAGAATTAAATCCAATACAGGATAAGCTTGTTATTACTCAACCCCTGCTACGCTCACTAGCTTATTTAAAAACCTGTTTCTCTGGCAAAACGTAGGAATGCAGTGCGGTTATGGTTTTTAGGTCCTATGGATGGTATGCCAGATCGTTTCTGTATAGGGAAGGTTCTAATTAAGCAAATGCTGAGATTTTCCCCTGGTGAGGTATACGCCCATATACACACCCCAGGGTACAATAATTATGATATTAGTTTTCGTACACCTGATTTGTTAAATAAGTTTTGGATGAGATATGCTTTGTTGAAAACTTATCCAGCTTGGTTACATTTTCAGGCTATCCCTCTCACCAAACAATATTTCAAAGTAATAACTGTACTTTTTCAGAATGAGGGAGTGAATGTTGAAGATATAACGTCCTGGTTAGAACGGAAATGTACTGTTCAGGGGAATCCTGAACCTATACTAGATGATGAAGGGTTTTGGAATGGAGGGTGGAGATATAAGGTTAATTTATTTCAATCAGATGAAGGCTTACAACATTTACCTAGCTGTTTCTATTTGGGACATGATAAAGATTTTATTTTTTATCCAGGGCAACTAAGGCATTGCTATAAATGCGGCTCTACTAGACACTTAAGTAAAATGTGTGAAGTTGTTAAATGTGCTGAATGTGGAGAACAGGGGCATGTTCTTTTTGACTGTCATCACCCTAGTAAATGTTCACTTTGTGGAGAAGCTCATTCTTTTGTTGATTGCCCTTTAGCTGCTCAAAATAAATCTGGACACTATAGTATCCAAGATTTTTACATTAGTACTGCAATTAAAGCTGCCTTAAGGCATCGAACCCCCCCCACCCCCTGGATGACCTAAATCACATATTTCTGTTGGTTATGAATGTGCCCTGACCCAAAAGGAACCTCAGCCTCAGATAATTTCTGATGCTCTTGAACCTGTGCCAGTGACTGAATACCTTGTTTCTCAGGTAGAGGTTTCTGGTGCTGTTTTAGCTTCAATGCCTCCACCTCTCCCGCCTGAAGAGGCTTTTACTCTGGTAACTTCCAGAAGACATAGCCTCCAATCTGGAAATACCAGAATGGTGATTCCTGACCCCCCTACGACATCCACTCATAATCCGTTTATTGTATTACAGAATGATACAGGTACTGAATCTGACTCAATGTCTGTACATTCCTCACAACAAGATGCTACATCTGATATAGATCAAAACTTGCCACAAGGTGGTTTGGTTAAAAAGAAAAAGAATAGACTGGGAATGAGGAAAGGGAATAAGAAAAAATAGTATGCTTAAAATGTGTTTAAGGATATGGATGTTTTTCTTTTTTTTTCCCTTTTTGATGTTAGCAGCTTACAATCTTTCGGTAGCCTCTTTGAATGTAAATAGTATGTTATCTGAGAGGAAATGGGTGCTGATTTTGTCCCTTTGTGAGAATAAAGATTATGATGTGGTTTTCTTGCAGGATACTAGATTGCATTCAAAACCTGATGTTAAATTAGCAGCTGCTGGCTGGAAATGGGGGGTTACTCATTGGTTAGTGGGTGAAGACCTTTGTAGTGGCATAGGTATTGCCCTTAATAATCCCACGGCAAGGGTAATACAATTAGTAGATCTTTCTCCAGGTCGGGTGTTGTTATTGGATGTAGTGATTAATGGCCTACAGTGTCGTTTTATAAACGTATATGCACCTCAGACTAAATTTGCACGTATTGAGATATTTCGTTTATTTCAACCCCATTTATTCACCTCTAAGTATGTTTTTCTGGGTGGTGATTTTAATTGTAGTAGATATAGGACAGACAGGGGATGTCGAACCACTAAAATGTTTTGTGATGCTACGTGCCTTAATAATTTACTGGTTCAAACGGGCCTTAGTGATGTTATGGCTCTTACAGGGACTCCGGCAAAAACATTCTTTTAAGGTAATAAAGCTGCACGGATAGATTTTTGGTTTCTTCCAGATTCCCTGCAGGTTATAGACACTAGAACATTGCCTGTTACTTCATCTGACCATGCCATTATAGCAGCTACAGTGGCCAGTCATATGCCTATGCATCATGGTCCAGGATACTGGAGGTTGAATTTGGCCTTATTACTTCTCTCACAATAGAAGAGGGTTTTCTAGACATTTTAAAAGCCAGGAAATCTGTTGTGTGTCTCTATGATACTTATCGTGAATGGTGGATGGATACAAAAACTGATATTAAACGTTTTTTTC
Organism: Neoceratodus forsteri; assembly: GCA_016271365.2. NCBI lineage: Eukaryota > Metazoa > Chordata > Ceratodontiformes > Ceratodontidae > Neoceratodus > Neoceratodus forsteri. The sequence goes on from CM028137.1 coordinate 53,130,120, forward strand.
AATCTATAGGGAGATTATATGGAAAATATAAAACTGATACCTATTTAGAGTATAGAAAAGAATTTTTGGATTTGCATTTTTGTGCAGCTAATGGTGAGGTCTCAGTCCTTCCCAGGTTATATGAAATAAGAGAAGAGATGAATAAATTTCAATATGACCGTGCAAAATCTTTGGATAATGAACGTCGTTTTGGTACCCAGGGTACAAAGGCCTTTTTGAATTAATTTCAATTTAGTGCTTCCCAAAGACATCAGAAACATATGATAGGACTTAATGATCAGGCAGGGGTATGGTGTACAGATCCCAGGGAGGTTATGAATATTGTTGATGTACATGTGCAGAATCTTTTTGAGTTGTTGAACCTCTGAGTCACAAACATGACAATTGGTTGGGACGTGTTATTTGCCCCAAATTTCAGATTCAGGGTCATCCAACTTAGTAGCACATATTACAACACTAGAGGTTTCTGCAGTTCTGGCACAAACAAGAGCTGGTACAGCCCCAGGGAATGATGGTATACCGTATGAAATTTATAAAATAATTTTTCAACAGTTATTGAAAGAATTCATTCGAGTTTTGAATGAAATTCTAAAAACAGGAATAATGCCTGAAAGCATGAATGAGGGGCTAGTAGTTTTTATGTATAAAAAAGCGGATAGAGGGGATTTATTTAACTGGAGACCTATAACTCTACTAAATACAGATTTTAAACTGTTTACCAAAATACTAAACAATAGACTGTTACTTAATACAAATTTCCTTTTACACTCTGCACAAACATGCTCCATTCCAAATAGGAATATAACTGATAGTTTAATACTTCTGCGTGAACTTTTTCACAGAGGATGTACAGGGGAACTTACAGGTTTGATTTTAAGTCTGGACTAGGCAAAGGCTTTTGATAATGTAAGACATGAGTATCTATGGGATTGTTTAGCTGGGTATGGCATACCTCATATCTTTATAGAATGGATACAAATTTGTTATGCTAACGCTACTGCTCAGGCATTTTGTAATGAGTGGTTAGGAAGATATATCCCATATTACGGGTGTGCATCAGGTTGTCCCCTTAGTGCTCTTTATATTTATTTACTATTGATCCCTTAATTAGGAGATGTATGGTCATGATAGTATACGGGACTCCTTTTCAAGTAATGATCCCGGTTAAATGTGTTGCAGTTATGCTGATGATTTATGTTTTTGATTGGGGATCTCCCCTCTGCACTTGTTTTAAAAAAAGTCTTGCAGGGTTTTTTGCTATATACTGGTGCACAAGTTAACTATGAGAAATGTAATTGCATAACACTGGGGATAGAGCCATTACATTTTACGCAGGTTATTGGTATACCGGTGATTAAGGATACTTGTAAAATTCTGGGCCTTTTTTTCGGAGCAGGAGATTTAGCATATTTAAACTGGAAATTTAAAGTACAAGAAGCACAAACTAAGGTAGACATTTGGAACACATGGAGACTGTCTAAACTGAAATGGATTCAAATGGTTAAAACCTTTTTATTACCCATATTTTTATATGTCAGTGCAGTATTTAGTCTTCCTTTAGTTTTGGAGACACGGTTATATGGCTGTTTCTTTTCTTGCATTTGGGGAAGTAGACTGAATCCTATAGAAAGAGTTTTGTTGTTTAGGGACAAAAACAAGTTTTCTTTTTTACTATGTTTCTCTAAACAAATTTAAAACCTTTATTTACAGATAGAGACATACAATGGAAATCATGGATTCAGGATACTATAGGTGATTTATGTTTTTTCTGGCCTGAATATGAGACATTCCCTAGACAGCGGTCCATAAATCATCTTCCACAATCTCTTAAATTATGTTTTGGGAAAATTAAATTATGGGGTATTTCAAGGCATACCTTCCTGCATTTTAGTAGGAAACAACTTTATGCTTATATATTACAAAAATATTTTCAAGATTCAGCCCCATTTGATTATTATTCACCTCAAATAAAACTCTCAATCGGAAATATGTTAACCTCTTCCCATCCAACCTTGTATGTGGATGTGCTATGGTTATCATTATACGGTAAATTAAATGTTCGTATAATTTAAAGCATAAACAGATCACTGATCGGTATTGCCCTAGGGATACTTGTTTTGAATTAGTTGAGACTATGGAACATTTATTTTTGGAATGTCCCTTTATAATAGAATTTTGGAGTCTTGTTTTAAGAAAATGGCCTACTTTTCCTTTGTACCCTTTAACGTTAGAAATGTTGTGTACAGGGATTTTGCCAGTAACCACATTTAAACATGATAAAGTGACATTGTGGTAGTTTTTGCTTTGTTTTAAGTATTATATATGGCATGTGAGATGCTGTTTCACTATACAACAACAATATTTTTCACAAGAGGCTTTATTTGGTATGGTTGCTAATGCAATTTCAAGATTGAAAAAGCAAGATTATGAGGAATTTTCTTTATCTATTTGTCAATCAAGATGGGACTCTATAGATTGGCTATAACCTTACTGGGTTAAATCTAGTATAGTCTATCAGACTATTTGAAATTGGTGTTTTCTTTTTTTAAAATCAATATAGTATTAAGAATGTAGTACTGAAAATAATTTTGTTTGTACATATGCTGTAACATTTTTTTTAGTGTGATTTAACACGGTTTGAAATTTTCTTTGTTTGCTGATTATGATAATAAAAATTCCCCTGCTGTTTTCGATAAGTGTCATGGGATCTTTAACATCCACCTGAACTACCACCAATCCAGGCAGATGGGACCTCGGTTTAACATCTCTTCTGAAAGACGGCACCTCAGAAGTACAGCACCCCTTTCATGCTGCACTACAGTATCAGTACTGGGATATCAACCCAAGTGCCAGATGTGGGAACTGAACCCACAGCCCTCTGATCTCCCGGCCTCAAAAGTGAGTGTGCTACCTAGTGAGCCACTGACACTCACAAGACTTGGTGAAAAAATATTAATCTGTTCAAAAGTTATGACATTTTTAATTTTCCCATTGTTTCCTATGGGAAATTTTATATGTCAGGCACGAAAGATATATTTTTCGACAATAGAGTACTCAAAGCAAAAGCTAGCTTATTTTCTAACATTAGATTATTGTGCGAAAATACCAGCATCTTTCTCAAAGAATGTTGGTATTTTTCACAGTTCACAATCCTCATGTGATCAATTGAGCTGTGTTGTGGCCACCATCTTGTTTTGCCACTTAGCGAGGATGTTGAAGTATCAAGGTTTTAAATATTAAAAATCAGAAAACAGCTAACGAGAACCCCTTTAGGTGTTTTCTGACATTTTTAGTGCTTTAGCTGGGCCCAAAGAAGTTATTTTCAGGTGCCAGCTATACAAAGAACAGCTTGAGTGGGTTCTCTGTATGAGAAGAGCGGTATTTTTAACTTCTGCAGCCGGAACTCATGATGCCGACTGCAGAGACAAGGAAGACCCACTTTGAGTGCACAATACATAGTATGTACTGGGCATACTGGGAGACCACTCCAGTATGCCCAAATGCATTATTTATTTATAAAACCTCTGAAAAGAAAACCATCCCTGAGTTAATTTCTTTGATGCAGAACCCTACATTGAAATTTTCAATACCTTCATCGAAGTACTGTAATGTGCCACACAATGCTTTCTGACATGGGTGCCCAATCCATGTGTCAGCATTGTGCACACATTACTGTTATTCTGCCACACTGGGAACCCACCCAGTGTGCCCAGATAACTTATTCTTTTGATTTCTGACACCAGCATGCCCACTTGCATTGTCATATATCTCTCGCCCTCCATCTTCATTGCCGACCGCGGTGCTCAATCTCCTGTCAGTAGCATGTATGCCTCCCAACTCAAGTGGCACTGGGAGCCCACCTCAGTGTGCCCAAATTATTTTTTTTGTTTTCTCCAGTGAATAAAGAAATCAGTCTCTTGAAGTCTGTTTTACTTTTTACCTGTATTGAAGAAATGGTCCATTATCATCTCCCATCCCCCACCCTCCCTCTGCATACCCACATCCCCGCACCCCACCACACCCATACTTACCCTCCAGTGTTCAGACTCGGCAATCTTATCTGGACTGGGAAATGTCTGCACTTTTAAAGCCCCTCTGCCATCTGAGGAATCAAGGAAAGCCTGTAAAAAGAAAACTGTCCTTGATGTATTTTCTTCTATGCAGAATCCTGAATCGAAATGTGCATTAATTTTGATGTTGGATCCTGTGTCAGTATGAATGTGCCGCACAATGCTTTCCAATGATAAAATCATTGCATTGGCACATTATAGTATTTCGATGCAGGATCCTACATCGAAATTTGCATACATTTCGATGCAGGATCCTGCATCGATTTAGTCTGTCCCTTTTCAACATCAGGCGCCCAATTACATGTTGATCTACACCCCCCCCAGTATTGTGGCACACTGGGAGCCCACCCCAGTGTGCTGATATATATATTTTCAATTGTTCAAACCTTTCCGACACCGAGAAGCCCACTCCTGGTGTCAGATGACCCCCCCAAGCCCACTCTTATTGCCAATGAGGGGGTGCCTAATCCCCATGTCAGCATGATGATCCTCCCCAAAAAACTGATGTAGCACACTGGGATCCCACCCCAGTGTGCCCAATTATTTCTTTTTATTGTAACCTGTGAAAAAAGGAAACTGTCCCTCATTGTCTTTGATGCAGAATCCTGCATTGAAATTTGCTAACATTTTGATGCAGGATCCTATTTTGAAGTATTGCCAACAGGGTGCCCAATCCCCTTGTCAGCATCATGATCCTCTCCTCAACTATGGTGGTCACTGGGAGCCCACCCTAGTGTGCCCAATTTTTTTATTTTAACCTGTGAAAAAAGAAAACCATCCACCAAAGCATTTAAGAAAACTGTCCCTCATCGCCTCCCTATCCCCCTTCCCATCCACACCTTCCCTCTGTGCACACATCACCCCACACCTCCTCACCCATACTTACCCTCTGGAGGTTGGGATTAATGATCTTCTCTGGATCGGGACACATCTGTACTCCTCAAAGTCCAGCCGCAAACTAAAGAAATTGAGGTAAGCCATATAATGAGACTCAATGGGGGGGAGTTTAACTTAGATTGATATCGGCCAGTTTTAGGAATTTTGGGCCCGGGGCACTCTTAACATGGGGATCTTCGAATGCTCTCATGAACGCTGTCACTGTCATTTTCTCAGCCCGAAAGGTGATTTTGCAGTAACTGCATGGAATCACATTTTAGGACCGATTCATGAAATGACAGTGCCACTGTTCATAAAGTGGGGTACCAAAAGCCCACATTGCAATTATGGTGAACAAATTTCCAGAAATGACTGTTATGAACATGTGTTGTACAGTTTCAATGCACGCTCATAACTTTGCCAATTTTTATATTTTCACTCAGACTTTCAACATTGCCATTTTTAACACCTCTTATGAACAGGGCAGCTATCATATTTCATATCCTGCCCAAAAACATTTTTGCACCTGTGGCACAGAATGGCAGAGTCACTGTGAAAAATCAACTTTTGGGATGGAATAACAAAATGAGAGTTCCACTGTTCATGAGGGGAGGACCCATAAAACCCATGTTGAAAATTTGGTGAACAAATACCAAAAAATGACTGCATTCTTGGCTTGCGTTGTGCATTTTCTACGCACGCTCATAACTTTACCAACTTTTCATATTTTCACTCCAGATTTTCAACATTGTCATTTTTTCACACCACTTTATGAACAGAATAGTTGTCATTTTGCACATCCTGTCCAGAATGTGATTTCACTCCTGTGGCACAGAATGGCACGGTCCCTGTGCAAAATCAACTTTGGGATGGATTAACAAAATCAGAGTTACACTGTTAATTAGGAAATGTTCCGTAATGCCAATGTTGAAAATTTGGTGAAAAAATTCTAAAAAATGAGCGTGTCATGAGCATGCATTTCACAGTTTCTATGCATGCTTGTAACTTTGCCAGTGTTTCCCATTTTTCACACTGTTGTACTATCTGAATGGAGGGATGGGAGCACATGATCCAAATGTTCCTGGCTCCCACCATGACATATTGATACTGTTATACTATTTTGATGGAGGGATGGGAGCGCAGGGTCCAAAGGACACTGCACACCTACAGTAAAATGAGGATACAATTATACCATCTTAAAAAGAAGGGAAATTATCTGCAGAAAAGTTTGTTAATGCATAAGTTAGGGTGGATATCACAGCAACAAAAGCATAAAAATGAGGCATCAGGGTTTCTAACACTAATACCCCACCCAGGAATCCACCTACCATCCCACCCCATCCCCACCCTCCACACACTCTGCGCGGGCATCAGGGTGTCGCATGGAGTCATAAGGCTTAACTCTCAACCCATTGTCCTATACTGCAGTATGTAAGCATGTTTACATGTGGAATGGGGTGAGAGTCGGGTCTTATGATCCCATGGCACACCCCGACACCTGTTGGTGTGTGGAGGGTGGGGGCATGGTTGTGGGAGTGGAGATGTGATTGGGAACCCTGGGGGAGGGGCATTAGGGTTAGAATCTTTAATGCCTCATTTTCCTGCTTTTGTCACTGTGATATCCACCCTAACTGATGTAGTAATGAAGATTTCAGATCAAATGGACACATTTTGTGGGCTGTAGCCATGAGTAAAGAAACACACAAAAACATGTTCTTTTGTGCTCCCACCAACACATACCAGTTACCAGTTACATTACACTTTCTCAAAAGAAGTCAAATTCATTGCAAAAACTCCATTAATGCATCAGTTAGGTTGATAGCACAGTGACAAAATGCGAATGTGATGTTGGGGTTATACCCTAACGCCCCACACCCACCCTCCACTCACCAACAGGCGTCGGGTTGTGTTATAGGGTCATCAGGCCTAACTCTCACCCCATTCTCCTATGCTGTAGCATATCAGCTTGTTTAAACATAGAATGGGGTGAGCTGGGCCTGACGGGCTCATAACACACCCCGACGTCTGTTGGTGAGTGGAGGGTGGGGGAGTGGGGGGGTTGCAGGGGTGTAACCCTAACATCGCATTTCCATACTTTTTTCTCTGTGCTTTCTTTATTTTATTTATTTATTTATTTTTTTAAACATATTGGAATTAATACCTTTGAGTCAGAGACTCCTTTACAAAGGTTCCACGTCATAGAATACAATACAAAAGCATACAGTGTCAGACATTTCAGTGCAAACAAAGGTGCGAGCAAATATAACACCTTACAATTGGTACAGAGTATAGTACATACAGGCAAATGTACAGGATATTTACAACAGGCAGAAACAATGCAGTACAGTGGCACAAGAAGCATATACAATGTACAGTAGTTACAGAGGTGACATACAATACAGTAGTTGCTTTAGATAAGTATTTATGACAGGCATGTGCAAACAGCACAGTCTAGTGAGTGACAGTTAGCTGCATCCTGGGTCAGAGACAGAGGCCAAGGACAAGTACTCTGGAGGCAGGACCAAGAGGGGTCCATTGTTATAGCACAGTAGCAGATTGGGGGGGTCAGGTATAGTCACAGGTTGAGTCCTGCGAGATGTGGTTAACTGATGTATTAATGGAGTTTTTTGCAATGAATATATATATATATATATATATATATATATATATATATATATAAAATGGATTAAGAATCAATATTCAAATCCAAAGTTCTGATTGTATAAAACACATCACATGACCATGCGTATATCAGAGTGCAACCACACACCTGCACTTTTACCCCCCTCCAAAACAATGTTGCCATTTTATAAGATAGATAACCGACTCTATGGTGTGCTGTCGAGCTCTGATATACGCACTCCTTGGGTGGTTGACACACTCGGCCTGTGGCCTCGTGCGTATATCAGAGCATGACCGCACACCTAAGATTGCGTTATCTACTACATATATATATATATATATATATATATAAAACTATATATAGATAGATACCTGTTTGTGTGTGGCAATACAAACGTTTGTAAAATGAACACATGGGCTGACTAAGCAGTATGTTATTAGTACTGTGGTAGACTGATGTTTTCTGACATAAAACAAGTGTTACTAGGTAGGTTAGGCAAGGAAACTTTTATTAATATAGTGCTCTATCCAAAAGCTCAGAGTGATTTACAATGAATAAATACAATAACCCCAAGATTTAAAATCAAATAACCTATTAAATAATACTAAAAGCTTTATCAAACAAGAATGTTTTAAAGAGGCTTTAAAGCCTCCACCGAGCTGTGTCTATGGTGTGGCAGAGAATTCCAAAGACTGATACAGCAACACCAAAAGCTCTGTCACCAGATCTTCTAAGTTGCGAGGGAAGTACCATGAGCAGATCAGACTCAGCACAGCTGATGTGGTGGAGAGGCCGATAGGGAACCAGGAACTCTTCAAGGTAGTCATGTACCAATCCACATAGGGCCTTGAATGTCAGTAAGCAAATCATGAAGGAGATGCACAAACTCACAGGCAGCCAGTGCAGAACATGAAGAACAGTAGTGAAATGATTCCTCAAAGAGGTGCCAGTCAACATCCTGGCCGCAGTATTCTGTACTAGCTGCAGTTGAACATCAATCCTCCAGACAGCTCTACGATAAAGCATTGCAGTAATCAAGTCTGTTAGTGATGAAAGTGTGGATGACTGTAGTCAGGTCTTCAGGTGTAAAGAATGTCTGGATCATGGTGATATTCTGGAAATGAAAGAAACTGGACCGAACAACTGATGACACCTGCTGTTCAAGGGTTGTTTAAGGCTGTCGGTCAGCCAAAAAAATGCACTCACCTCTGACAGGGGCTGTCCACCAACAATTGGGGCAAGCAACCTCCCATCCATGGAAACAGCCCCCATGACTAGGCTTGATCACTATAACCTCTATCTTGCCAGGATTAAGACAGTCAATTAGCAGACATCCAGTTGTTTATCTTGGCCAAACACTGGCTCAGCATAACTGAGGTGAAGAGGTTATCCAGGGCAAAAGACAGGTACAACTGGGTATCGTCTTCATAGCAGTCAAACCCAAGATTGTGCCACCTAATGATCTCTCCAAGCAGTAGCAAGTACACAGAGAACAGCAAGGGGCCAAAACAGAACCCTATGGAACACACATGACAGAGCAAGAAGTCCCAAGGAAATTTCCATGGACTATGAGTACGATCTCCTAGTTAAATATGAGCTGAACCAAAGCAGAACTGCATCGGTGGTGCCCACATCATTCTACAGGCGATCCAACAGTACCCAATGATCTACCATGTTTGTTTATTTATTCAAGGTTTAAACCATTAAACATAAGCTCATTCTCAATGGTGACCATTATTTACCATGTCAAAATCTGAAGACTGGTCCAGGAGTACCAAGATGGAACATTGTCCTTGGTCTCTTACCATGAAGAGATCATGTGCCATCCTGTCCAAAGCCATCTCAGTGCTTTGCCAGGGCTGAAAATCTGACTGAAGAGATTCAAAGAAGGACAAACTCTTCAAGTGTTTAACCAGCTGGTCAACTACCACCTTCTCAGTTACCTTCCCCAAAAAGTGAAGATTAGAGCTAGGCCTGTAGTACAAGAGAACATCAGGGTCTAAAGATGGCTTCTTTAAGAAGGGTCTCACCACAGCCTCTTTCAAGGCTGCAAGAAAAATATTGTAAATTAAAGAACCTCTGACAGCGTTTGGAAAACTTTGAAAAATGTAAGATTTATATTCAACACCATCCTATTTTCTTTATTACTTCATTTATTTTCAGTATTTAGTTCCCATTTTCTTTATGACTGACACAGCTCAGCACAATACCATTAGGGTAGATTAGTTATAAACTATGATGTTTCTAGGAAATTTATCAATGGTTAGGTGCTGTGGTTTGACAGCACATTTTTTTATATTTACTTGCTTAAGTCCAATATTTTAAAATATTATACAGCTGTGATAATTATGACAGAGTCAGTGTTTCTCTCAAAAAACAAAGGTTTTGACAGTTGATATCCTGTTGATCTTAACCCCTAGGACTGCAATATGTCATGTGCACAGTCACAGTCCTGGGTCTAATGTTTTGGCATCTTAGGCAAAAATGGTTTAGTGTTTCAAAAGTTGTACACACATTTTTGTTCATCTATTTGCTCATGGCTCCCAAGCAATACTAGACTTACTATAGTTAAATAATGAAACTTACTGGTTCAATAATGTTTGTTAAAGGGAAGTGACTTGGGGGGGGCATTAGAGCAAAATGTTAATTCATATGAAGATGTTTAGATTTTAAAGACCACACTTGGTTGGACTTTTGTTTCACTTTTGGAAAAAAACTGCTATCATATAAGGCTTTTTCCCAGTTATAGTTGTCGGTCATGTACAAAATGTTCTAATAGATTATAGTTGTGTGGTTTGTCAGAAGACAGTCTAAAGAGAAATCTGAGCTGACTAGAGCGTGGCAAAAGTTGTGAATTCAACTTTCAAGGAACTTTTGTGAAATTTCAGAAATTTTGCAAAATTTTCCAAACTTCCGCCATTAGCATGACTGGAATCTTTCAAATATGTTTGACAGATTTTCACCCTGTTCTGTAGAATTTTTTATCTGAACTGTTGTATAATACACATGAATTGTGGAATAACAGTTGTGAGAATTGTATTCTCATGTTTAATAGATTATTCTACAATACATTTGCTTATTCTGCAGTTCAGTGATCAGTTCTGCAGACTTTTTCCACAGTTTAATTCATTAATCTGCGATTCATGAATTCATTCCACAGTTCAGTGACTCATTGAACTTCAGAATATAGGTATGAATTGCAGATTATTGTATTAAACTGCTGAAAATAAACCACAGAACTGACCACTGACAGTAATCAGTTCTGCAGTCTTTTGTTCTGCAGTTTAATACAGTAACAGCAGTTCATACATTTATTCTGCCATTCTAAGTCAGAATGTCCATGAAAGTTGCTAATTTGATTTCTGAACTTTTGCAGAAGTGAAAGTCCGACTTTGAGGAAATTCTGCCTGTGAAAGTTTTTTTCACAATGCTCTAAAGTTGACTTTAAAAATCACTTGTAGTTAGTATTTTAATAAATAGAATAACAATTATTTATGACTGTATTGAACAATCATGTAGACATACTGTAACAAACTCAGCATATGCATAAAAGATAGCACATTGACATTCAATGCAAAGAAGTGCAAGATAATGCATATGGGGCACAAAACCCTGAAACAACATATCAGTTGGGGTGAGGATATAGCATGCACCACGCAGGAAAAAGATCTTGGGAGTTATCATCTCTGATGACATCAAGGTAGGGAAACAGTGCAAAAGGCAGCAAGTAAAGAAATAGATTGCTGGGATGCATAGGCAGGGCATCACCAGCAGGAAAAGGAGGTCATTATTCCACTATACAAGACACTAATGAGGCCCCACCTAGAGTACAGTGTACAGTTCTGAGACCTTACCTATATAAGGACATAGACAGAGTAGAGAAGGTTCAGAGGTGGGTAACAAAGATGGTACATGGATTACATCACAAGCCCTATGAGGACAAGTTGAAGGACTTGAATATGCACTTTCTGGAGGAGAGGAGGGGGGGAGAGAGGGGATATGATAGAGACATACATGTATCTTATAGGGAGGAATAGGGTGCAGGAACACATTATTTTTCAGCAAAAAAGATGTTCTAGGACTGGAGGGCATTGGATGAAGTTAAAGAGAGGGCAATTCAGAGGAAACATGAGAAAGAATTTCTTCACAGAATGGGTGGTGGATAAATGGAACACCCTGCCAGATGACGTAGTGGGGGCTGAAACATCACAGGATTTAAGAATACATGGGATAGACATAAGGGAATTCTGGAGGTCAGGGGTAAGGGGCAACAGACTTCTAGGAAAACATAAACTGAACTTACGAGCTCAAATGGACAGACTGGATGGGCCGTAGGTCCTTATTTGCCAACAGTGTCTATGAATCTGTGTATCTATGAATCTATGTGCATGACAAGATATGATACAAAAATCGCAAAGATAAAAATAGTTTAGAACAGAATCGAAACAGAAAGAAAATGCACAGTATTTTTCCTTTAGTTAATGATTTTCATCGGGAATTGCAAAGACTGTTGTCAGAAGTGAGGTAAGTCCTACATGAACAATATGTTGAAAGCCACAAATCGTGGAAAACAAACAAGAGGCTTGTCAGGTTGCATGGCAAACAGAGGTAGGGGGCTAACCATCAGCCACACTGGTGACCTGGTTAGAAATGAACTGGGGTCACCAGAGGCCAGCCAGAAAAGGGATTGAGCATCTCTTGATTGCTGTCTATGTTTGGGGAGAGGTAGCAGCACAACCCATTCCTTGATCACTACCTAGTGGAAGGTGGTGGTGTCACAGCAGTTACATTCTGGGTGGCTGGATGAGGTTGCTGCAGCATACTGCATCTTCATGTAGTACATGTACACCACAGCACACATGCCAGCCAAGGGAAAAGAAAAACACACTCAGTGGAGAAAACAACCAGAGCAAGCAGGATGCTGGCATGTGATCCACAGGTTTGGCACCACCCACCTAGGACCTACTCTACCATGGAGGTACAAGAGGTGGAAGGCAAGTCCTGGGGTTGGTGGGTGACAGGACTGGGGCAAGATGCTGTAAGGGGGCTGCCAGAATGTAGGAAAATGAACAAATAACAAAAAAGAATTCAGAGAACATGAGAAAAAACTTGAAATTCTTTTGTATAATAATGAAAGTCATGCAAGAACAGGGCCCTGCTCAAAAAAAGTTAGAACTCATGTGCTGCACTGAAAATCCTCCTTTATGCAGGGCCTGAAGGTCACTGTAGGATAAAAGTTAGATTCTCCTTCTGATTTGAACAGCACCCAAAGGGCCCTGCCTGAACTTTGTTAGAAATCACCTCCTAAAGGGCCCTGCATCAAGTAAGTTATGTCTCTGTTTTCCCAAAAGTAAGGCTATTCATTGCAAATAACTCTGTTAATGTATACAATAGGGTTAGAAAGTTATGAATGGAAGGAAATGTTGCATTAGGGGTTTTCCATTGGTGGAATTGAGGTTGCTGAGGGGAATGTGTACAAGTGGCAAGGCTGCACCACATGATAGGTGCTGCCACATGATTGGGTGTGTCCGCACAGTGCACATGTGCCAGTGACAAGAATGTTGCTGACATCAGTTTGCCTGTATGATCATATGTGTCTGTCCCCCCCTCCCCAGGGAGCACAGAACACACACCTATCCAACCTCCACATCACACACTGCCAACCATGTGTATGTTAGTGTGGGAATCCCATGCTACTGGTGCTGTATATCTGGGTCACAGGACAGTATGACTGTGGTGTTTACTGTCGGAACTCATGTGACAGCTATGCAAGTCACAGTGTGGATAGCAGCAGGCACTGTTGCCTGACACACTGTAGGCATTGCAGTGTCCCTCACAATATCAGCTACTGTGGTACTGTACCACCTGATACACACTATAATAGGAACAACAATATGTTTTTGGCATACAGCACAACCACTTGTTCCTCTGGTACTAGTCCCCTGGGCCACAATAGCCTTTGCTGCTGTGTCCAAACCATAGTCTGTGCTGTTGTGTCCAAACCCAGCCTGCAGCTACCATTCTGTTGTTCCAGGCTGACATACAGGTGGTGCTGTGTGCAAACCCAGCCTGCAGCCACTGATCTGAAGTTCCAGGCTGTCATACAGGTGGAGCTGTGTGTACCAGGAAATAGCACCATGCGATCTACATAATAATGCATGCAAAGCTGGCCATTAAGAGATGCTAATGTGGCTGTTTGCCCTCAGATTGCCTAAGTAGGCTCATTTGCATAAGAGTTTGAATATAGCCATTTTGCCCTGGGCAAACGTGTTTCGTGACAGGCAAACGTGTTAGCACTGGGTTGGGCAAATCTGTCAGAATCATAGCATGGTTCTGCAGTGTTTGGCTTACTATGTTGTTTGCAGTTGTTGTGCACCACTTCTTTGGTTGCACCCACTTTGGTCACATAGTTCAATCTACCTTACTCCACCTTTTGTTCGGTGCCCTATTGTAGCAGTTCCTACTGCCCAGTTGCTATATTCAGAGCTGTCTTTGCCAGGCAATTTTGCACTGCACTCTCTGACTTTTTTCCTGCTTCATTTGCTGGCAATAGTCAAAAGTTTTGCACCGGCTATTCCTTTGAATGTAGTGTGCAATTGGATGCAGATTAATTTAACATGTCAATAGTGCAAATTTTGCCACTGGGCAAAGTTTTGAATATTGGGCCCCAAGTGTATTACATAAACCAAACAATAGAAACATACAGTGCACTCATGCCATAATGCCCTCCTAGGGACTTAAGCACTCATAAATCCAGTCACCATTTAAGCTCACAGCTGATGAATGTTAGCTTCCGCTGATGACATTACAGTATTTTATGTCCACTATTCTTTTCTAGCATTTATTCTTTCTTTATATTCTATATAAATAAAATGTTTTTTTCAGTTTGATGTCATGTTTTTCTTTAATTCATTAGCTACTTCATTATGTGAGAAATGTCAATTTTAAAACCAGAGCTGGTGAAGAGGTGTTTTTGATATTAATGGTGACGCCGGTTGTGTATGACATCTTAAACCAGCAAATATCAGCAGCTGCTACCTCAAATATGTGAAAGTTGGCATCTTGACTCGGGCCCAACAGGGACAGAGATCAGTATTAATGAGACAGCCATCAGATGGAATAGAGCTTTTAATGAGGTTAGTGCTTCATGTGTTTCATAGTTAGTGATATGCAACCTGTAAAATCAAGCTGTAGCGCTATCTTTTGTTTATTTTGTCCCAAATTACTCTATATGATGATATTCCTTTGGCTAGACATATGAATCCTATAGATTAATGCCATACTATAAATGTGATCCATTTTATAAAATTAGCAAAACATAAAGGACTGATGCTAAATATGAAAAGACATGATTCTGAAACATACTATTAAGTGACTCACTAATAAATAAGATTTTCTTGTGAATACATTTCCTTCATCTACATCATAAGTGACTGAAACTAGAGCTATACATTTTTGTGATACACTAAGACATCTTAATCTAATAGAATTTTTGTATTGACTATAGTATACATTAAACTTACTGAAATTTACTAATGTACATTCAATGAAGGGAATAAGGTAGTTTGATTAACAATGTCTTTCTTGAAGATAAACAGCAGTGATAGAATTCTAGAATCTGATATGCAAAATATTTCTCAAACTTGTATTCCCTTCTTTACATCTGGGCAACATTTTAAAATAAACCTCATGAGAATATGTAAAATTGTAACTGGTTGGACATGTATACTGTAAACATTTCTCCTCTTTCTCAAATTATCTAAGATTACCTGCCTCTAAACACATTTTGTACAATGCTATAAATATGACTTTAAATACTGTTTCTATTATAGTGTACAGTGAGAGTTTATTCTTGGAAGGCTATGCTTGCAGTTCAAAGGTGTGAGCAATCAGCCACACCCCCTTGCTGAACTGCAGTATTTAAACAGTTCCTCCCAGCCTCCTTCTGAATTATCTATTCTTTGTAAACTGAGGATCTGCCAGACCTCTCCCTGGGCTCTGTCTCCCCGGCCCACTTCATTCTGTTGCATTTGTCTGCCACCTTCCCTTGTGTTTGGATTTCTGCTGGCTCATGCTGGACTCTGCCTGGTTTGTGCTTCTCCTCTTCTAGGTTGGTATTTGCCTCTGGCTGCGGTCTGTCTATGCTTCCCTCTCTTATTTGTTTCTGAAGCCTCCAGCTCCTGTGCTGTGTTTGCTTTTGTTTCTTTTGGACTTTTCCAGTTTTTCTAGTGCCCCATTTATTTGTCATCCTCAGTTTGCCTACAATTGTTATCTGTATGCTTCAGTTCAAACTGCTATTTTCCCTGCCTCTGCTGTCTTCTTGCTTTTCCACCATAATTGTTTGCACCTGTTCCCGGCTTTCATCATGCTCCCAGCTACCTGCCACTAGTGGTGGGCTAAGTGGCCTCAATCCACTCCATAAAGTGATTCATGGAGTCAAGGCGACCATGGTGCTCCGCAACACGAAGCAGAGTACCTTGCATCATGATGGGCAACGCAAAGTGCATTGACAGCAATGACCTCACATTACTCTGCCTTCCCAATCCACTACTCCACACATTTTAAGGTGAAATACATTGAAAACTATGTACTACACTGCCCTTCACCTTGTTTTAAGCTCCAAAGGTGAATTTTACAGTGATTCATTGGTTTCAGGTCACATGGCTCTAGATTGTTCTGCACAGCCTCAGTTCAGGGGTAGTGTGTGGGAAGCTATAGGAGACAGTCTGTTGTGAGAGCTCTCTGCAATTAAAACCTTCTAAAAGCTGTTATTTTGTTTGCTCAAACTTTAGTTCAGTGATTGTAGGAAACCCTCCTGTGCTCATATCACCCAGCGTTTATTGCTTGTGTGTGGATTTTAAACATTAATGTACAACATTCAGTCTGTGCTGACAGACACTGGAAGTGTTCTTTGGGGGAGGGGTGTATCTGTGGTGTAGGTAGTAGGTAGATTAACTTGAAGAAAAAGACAGTTCTTTCTGTTTTGGTGATAATTTTCTTATATAACTGTTAATATACACACAGTAATATTTTCAATAATTCTTGACATTTTTTTTGCTGATTGTTGTGGTGCAGCAGTGCATAATTTTAGTTTGTTTAAATACGGGGTTATATTACTGAAGTTTTCAATTTGCTATGCATTACTTAGTGCATGTGTGAGTGTGTGTGTGTGATGCGTGTCATCAAATCAGACTTCTTTTATTGTGCCACATAGTAAATGCAGCAATGTGAACTTGCTATCCACTGCAGCTGCATGATTTTTGTACTTCTTTGTGGTATCTTTACAGGTACTAGTACTAGAGTGACTGTTACTGCAGTACACTGCCCACTCCCATGGCCTGCCCCAACAGGCAAGGTATTCTTTTCCAGATTTGAATTTCTGACGGTGAGCACTGGTTAGGTGTTGTGCCTTTGCATCTGCATCTCTTCAGTGTATATCGCAATCTTAATCTGTCTCTGCATTTGCATCTCTTTAGGGCCCAATCTCCATCTGTAATTTAAGTCAAAAGTTGTTTCTTTGGCTTCCCTTTAGAGTACTTGACTGGTGTGGTGTATATCTCTGCAAGAACATTGTACTCATTGATATGCATTTTTAAGTCAGGGCCATCATCACGAGTGACTCTTGATACAAATCACATTCTTCATCATCACGGTCACAAATACCGTCATGATTCACGATCACGTCATGAATCTCAACGTTCATTTTTTTACAAGTTACTTGGATGTATTGTAATCCTGTTTTGTACTATCTCTCCAGGCTTCAGCAACCCACAACTGTTCTCATTAATAAGAGTTTTTAAATTGGGGAGTTTTGTGCTACAGCTCTTCGGGAAAGTACAGCCGTAGGCATTCACATTCTCATACAGTTTCATATTGGTTATCTCACACCAAATCATGTTCTTCATCATCACGGTCACAAATGCAGTCACAAATCATGAGTCACGATCATGTCGCAAATCACAAAATAAATTGCTTTACTAGTTACTTGCATGTATTTTTTGTAGTATCTCTCCAGGCTTCTCCACCCCACCACTGTACTCATCAATAAGAGTTTTAAATTGGGGAGTTTTGTGGTACAGCTCATTGGGGAAGTACAACCATAGGCATTCACGTTCCCATACAGTTTCATATTGGTTATCTCAAATCGAATCACATTCATCATCATCACAGTCACAAATGCAGTCATAAATCATGATTCACGATCACATCACGAATCACAAAATTAATTTTTACTAGTTACTTGCATGTATTGAAAGCCTGTTTTGTAGTATCTCTCCAAGCTTCACCTAATCACCACCACTGTACTCATTAATAAGAGTTTTTAAATTTGGGGAGTTTATGATACAGACTCAGCTCATTGGGGAAGTACAGTCATAGATATTCACGTTCCTTCCTGGACAGCGTGTGAGTTACATTACTGAAAATAGTGGTTGACTGATGGTCACAATTTGCTCCGCAAAGTGATTCATGGGGTAACATGGAATCTTCGGAGTACTCCACAATATGAAGTGGAGTACTTTGCATCATATTGAGTAATGTGAAGTCCATTGAAACCAATGACTTTGCGTTATTCCGCCTTCCCCAAACCACTTCTCCACCAATTTCAAGGCAAAGTACATTGAAATCAATGTACTTTGCCTCACTTTGCCTTATAATTGAACTCAAAATGAAATTCTGCACTAATTCATGGGATTGCAGGTCAAATGGGATCTAGATTTTTCTGCACAGTCTCAGTTCTGGCCTGGGTAGTGTGTGTGTGTGTAGTGGTAGCTGGAGACAGTTTGCTCTCAGAGCTCTAGATTCAGAACCTCTAAAAGCTGTTAAAAAAGCCTTTTTGGTTCATTTTTTTTCTCAAAATTTAGTACATCGATTGTAGGAAACCCTTCTGTGCTCATATCATCCAGTGTTTATTGTTTGTGTGTGGATTTTGAATGTTAATTTAGAACAGTCAGTCTGTGTACTGTGAAGTGTGCTTTGAGGGAGGGGTGTATTTGTGATGTAGGTAGATTAACTCGGCAAAAAAGACAGTCTTTCTGTTTTGGTTATATTTTTCTTGTATAACTGTGTTAATGTACACACAGTAATGCTTTTAGTAATTCTTTACATTTTTTTGCTGATTGTTGTGGTGCAGCAGTGTATAATTTGTTTGTTTAAAACATTTGGTTATATTACTAAAGGTTTTCAATTTGCTACACATTACTTGTAGTGTATGTGTGAGTGTGTGTGCGATTCGTGCCATTAAATCAGACACCTTTTATTGTGCCACAGAGTAATTGCAGCAGTGTGAACCTGGTATCCACCACACCTGCATTAATTTTCTGTACTGCTTTGCGGTATCTTTACTGGTAGTGGATTGTTATTACCGTGCACTAATCCCCCAACCAGCAAAAGGTTTTCCTTTCCAGATTTGGATTTGTGACTTGTTTTAAGCACTGATTAGGTATCGTTGTGCCTTTTCGTATGCATCTCTTGAGTGCGCAGTGCAATCTTAACCTGTCTGTGCATTTGCAGTGAACCATTAATTCTGGGAGACTTTGCATATCCTGTTACGCTCTCATTTCACTTCGTCAGCACTGGGAAACTTTCTGGACACAAGACAGTAGTATTTCGTCAGCACTGGGTAGTTTTCTGGACACAAGACAGTAGCATTTTGGGGATCCACATTAATTCCGGTGACTGTGTGTGACCACTGCGTGCATGACTGAGTGCACCATTAATTCTGGGAGACTGCATTTCTTGTTGTGCTCTCATTTCACTTCGTCAGCACTGGGGAGTTTTCTGGACACAAGACAGTAGCATTTTGGGGATGCTCATTAATTCTGGTGACTGTGTGTGTGGGGGGCTGCCAGTATTGTCACTTTGTCTTACTTCGCATTAAGGCAGAATGACAATGTGAAGTAATAATTATAAGGCAAAGTGAGCCTTTCATATGGGTCACTCCACGTAGCGAAGTGACAATGCAAAGTGCCCACTTTGCAGGCACTTCACCGGTGGAATTTAAATTCACTGCATCTCTATCTGTCACTCCCTGTGTGCTATGTTTGTTGCTCAGCCCTCTCTGCTGTGTTGCATTTGTTCTCAGCAGCTCTGCTCAATTCATTCAGTACTGGTATTCAGTGTACTCTGCTCAGTTCATTCAGTGTTTGCTCAGTCAGGCAACTACTATGTCCAACTTTCAGTTTTGGGCTGCTCTAGTATACTCATGATGCTGTGTTACTAAACTACACAGCTTACAGCTACAGACATTTTAGTAGTATATTTCTGAATTTAATTATTTCGAATCATTCACTCATTATTTTTCTTCAGCTTGTTCATATTACTCTACCAGCTTGCTGTCAAGACTCTGTCTTTAATTAGGACCTTGCCTGTAAAGCACCTCTATTCTTGGAGATCCTACCCTACCAACATTACAGGTGCTGTTTGGTCTCCTGTTGCTCAGCTTATGGCATCCCTAGTCTTCCCACAGTGGAGGACTGTGATGTCAAGTTGGTATCGTGGCTCCATGTAGTTGGAGCATCTTTTAAGTAAGCTTAATATTTTGCCCTGCTTTTTGCTCACATGGCTTTTCAGTTATCCATGCATAAATGCATTTCATTACTGCATTGCCTGACAACCTAATCTGAACATTTAATTTTATAACTACTACATGTTCCTCGGATTGGTTAGCTCCCGATTGGGTAATCCATCTCCCCAGTTTTCCATTAGCACCATATACTTCTTAGTCACTAGATGGCTATTACAGTTCTATAGCTGTTCATATCCTCAAAACCCAGTCTACCTCTGCCTGCTTAGTCAAGATTGCTCTAGTACAAACTGAACTACTTCTTTTTCTCTACCCAGCTCACTGCGGTGGTCTGTCGCTCTAACCATCTGGCCACCCCAGAGATCACAATCCCATGATAGCCTACTGAATCAATTTAGCCTTCTTTGCTTTTCAAGTTACTTACAGTATTCATTGTTCTCCCACTATAGATAAAGTAGGATGCATGGTTCCCCTTTTTGTCTCCTGACCCTCTACACTGCTGACTATCTTACTGTCCTCTCCCTGATGCACCTGCATCAGTATAGTGTACACCCTCCACCAAGGCAAGTACCATCAGAACCTGTATGCTGGCATCTCCTCACACCCTGCCTCTACAAACTGGATATTGTGTACCTCAGACATTGGCTTTGTTAAAGACTAAGGTACCCACAACATTTGACTGCCTCACCCTAACACAACTCCTCTCCTTATTCAAGGATTTCCTGCCCCTCCTTCTCACTCATGCGGGCGATATTGAGCTCAGCCTGGGACCCACATACCCTGTATTCACACATACCCCATGAACCATTCAATGTAAGACACCTCAAGGGCTAAACATTGCCCACATAAATGCCCAGAACTTGTGCCCCAAGTTAGCCAAACTTGAGTCTTGGGTCACTCAGAACTCACCAGATATCCTAAGTATTTCTGAATCCTGGCTGAAGCCTAATGTCAAGCAACATGAGGTGGCTTTATATGGTTATAACTGCTTCAGGAAGGATAGGCTGGGAAAACGGGGCGGTGGTGTCCTTCTGTATGTTTGATCTGACTTAGATGCCATTGAAATACCTACCCCAACTACTGAACTCCCAGCGGCTGAATCATTCTTTCTCTCACTTACGCTTGGTAATGGCAAAACATTATTAGCATGCTGTGTCTACCTGCCCCCCCAGTGAGGCCTCAAGCTGCATTCCTACCCTCATAACCTCTCTGACCAACCTCCCCCAACACAACCTCACACTCTGTGGTGACTTTAATGTAGACTGCTTGAACCCCAGCTCTACCAGGATCCATGCCACTCTTGCCAATTGTAACCTAAACCAACTCATTACTGACCCAACAAGACCAACACAAAAACAGGCCACCACTCACTACTTGACTGGGTGATCACCAACTGTGCACACAAAGTGAAATTAGTGGGCATTCTGTCCATCAGCATCAGTGATCACTCCCCAACCTTCTGCATATGACAAAATAACTTCCCCAACCCCCCCACCTAAGGTCTCCATGGTCCAGGATATTTCACAACTTGATCCCAGTGCATTTCTTGCCTCTATATCGGAGGTCAGTTGGGATCCTACAAACACAGTACTGGATATCCACCAGGCACTCAACTTCTCATGACCACCATCATCAATATAGTTGATCTTCATGCCCCCCCTGAAGAGGAGCAGAACAAAAGATCTCAAAGCTCCATGGATCACTAAGAATAGAAGAAAACTCATGACTGCATGTGATCAGGCATGAAGAACCTTCAAATGTAGTGGGCTTCCTAGTGACTGGCAAACCTAAAGGCAGTTTAGGAACTCTTGTAAGGACTCCATTCAGAAAGCAAAGTGCACCCACTTTAGGTCACTCCAATCAGAACATCTCTGCAATCCAAAAGATTTCTGGAGACAGATAAGCTCATTAATTAAGGGCAAGTCTTCAGAAATCCCTAGCTCCTTCACTGCCCAAGGCACTGTTCTCGCTGACCCCCCTGACAATTGCTGCTGGATTCAATGAGTTCTTTACCAACCTGCAAAGGTACACATCACTCTTTACAGACTCCCCCACCCCATTCCCTGCCACATCCTCTCCTGTTGACATTGGTTCCTGCCCATCATTTCACCTTAAACTGACCACCCTCAAAGAATTTTGCCAACTACTCACTAATTTAAAAGTGGACAGCTCATGACACCCTTGAACCCAAATTCCTCAAGCTCAGGGCTCCAGCCCTTGCCCACCAAGTCCATGACCTGTTCAGCCATTCCTTCCTTATGGAGAGTGTCCCAGATAAATGGAAGGTTGCAGTGCTTGTCCCTATACACAAAGGTGAACTCACCACAACTGTTGAGAATTTTAGACCCATTTCTATACTATGTTCTCTGGCAAAAATCCAAGATCAAATACTCTACAACCACCTCCAGGATTACCAGGACTGCCACCACCTCCTTTTTAAGTTCAAACATGGGTTCAGAAAAAACCTTAGTACTCTCACTGCCTTAATAAAAGTGACCTCAGATCTGTTCCAGGCCATGGACCAAGGCAGTACCATAGTTGCAATTTTTGTTGACTTGACCAAGGCATTTGACTTGGTCAACCACAACCTACTAGTTCTCAAATTACACTCTCTTGGTCTTGATGCTAGTGCATTGACCTGGTTCCAAAATTACCTCACAGGATGCACACAAAGGGTCACATGGTCTGGAATGCTTTGACCTTAAGCCTACTACCCACTGCATCCCACAGGGCTCCATACTGGGCTCATTATTATTCTCACTTTTATTAACGAACGCCAAATAACTGTGGTGAGGCCACCTGTGCACCTCTATAAGGACAATGCCATTATCTATTGCTAACTGCCTAACATCAGCTGTCTCAACAGCACATTAGCCTCAGACTTTAGAATTTTGAGAGCTGGTTCCAAAAGATCCAGCTAGTCCTCAAGACCAAAACAAACCTAAATGCACATTGTTTGCCAACTCTCCTCCACAACGCAGGCCTACTCCCCTTGTGATATGTTCAAGAGCAGGTGATGTTTTTGAGTCAGCCCAATCCTTTAAATATCTAGGCATCACCTTAGACACATCACTTTCCCTGGACTCCCATGTCACCCTACTAACCAATCCACTAAACCAAAATCTGGGCCTTCTTTATTGTATACACCATCTCCCCTGCTCGGCATCCTGCCTCAACATAGCCTCTGCCACAGTCCTTGAAATCCTTTCCTATGGCGTCCTGCTATTACTCACAACCAATGCTTCCATCCTCTCTCACCTGAAACAATCTTATCATATGGTGGGGAGGTTTGCCCTTTGTGTCAATTCTCATAGCCACCACTGTGATGTTCTCTCTGACCTGGGCTGGCTCCAATATAAATCTAGACTACAGAGTACCACCTAAACCTAGTGTTCAAACTGGAATGCATTTCACACCTCCTTGCTAGGTGAACTCATTCATTTGTGACAACCTCCATTTGCTCTTAGGTTGGCTTCTCTCCCCCTCCTTATAATACCTAAACCATGGCTAGCACGGGCCAGAATTATTTGTATTCTCAGTGATGTCCACCTTGGAATTCCCTACCGCATTCTACACTAACCAGCTCCTCTCTCGCTATGATTTAATCCTCCCTATCACTCCATCTCTTTGCCTCCTCGCATTTCTCATGCTTCTGCTAACTCTTTCCCCTATCTCCCTATCTCTAGGGTTAGATAGTTACACTCTTAAATCTCTTCTATATATGTTTATGTATATGTGATATGCAAGTATAACCGATACTCTGTATGAGTATTTGTAAATGATGTGATGTTAATCTGTGAATGATGTAATGAACTGGTTTATGCTTTTATGTTTTATCTGTGAATGTTGTAACTGAATGTATATGTAACCTATATTCCCATCATGTCTTTGTCAATGTATTGCACCATGTATTTACTTTATCAATGTAATATACTTCTCGGGTCACCCATGAAAAAGGGACTGTATTGTCTCAGCAGGTTCATACAGTTACCAAAATTCAAAATAAATAAATATTCATGCCAATCATATCAATTCACTATTCATGCTGAAACCATAGCAATCATCTGCTAAACCTCATCAATTCATTTATGCTAAACCTCACAGATTCAATCACTAGCATCACAGCGTCTCACTACCTAAACATCTACCTTCTATGTCACCAATAATTTGGCTTCCTTAATGGATTTGGTTGGCTTGCTTTCCACTGGGTGCTACTGCTATCAAATGGCTCACCCTACAGTCTCCACTTCTCCCAGGCCACTGGCTTTTCCCAGCCTCCTAATCACTAACCTGCTACCTAATCTACAGTTACTGGCTTTGCCTTGCCTCCTCCTATCTAGAACATTGAAGTTGATTCATGATGCCACTCATAAATCGGAGACATGCCAAACATGACCATTAACTTTTCTGGCACAGGACTTGCCCAGTAACCAATGGTCTCCCTCTGCACCCATGAAGTCTCCATCTTGAGCATGTGAAACATGGGGTGGGGTCCTTCTCATTAGGCCCATAGTGGGACTGTCCTCACTCCAAGTGGAGTTCAGTCATCTAACTCATTGGAGGCACCTCTTGATGTAGAATGTAAGATGTCAGCTGTGATGGTTGGGGCCTCATCAGTTAGGCTACTTTATCTAGTCAACGGGGTTTGGAGGCACCTTCTAAGCTATTCTCCCTATGACTGCCTCTGGTTCACCCAGTTTGTTCTTACATCAGTAGGCTGACTGAGTGCCTCAGCAATCATCACTCTCCTACTCCCACTTTGAAGGTAGTACCATGTCAGTGTATCCCATGTTGCAGAGGTATCTTGCAGCCCTTCAAGGTGTTCCCATTAGAGGACTAGAGTGAGAGTTGTCTCCCAAATTGGAATATTTTCCACCCCCTGGACTGGCCTTCTTAATTGTAGCAGCAGAGCCATCACTAACCAAAATACCCTAAAGCCTAGATGGAAGATGGCCTAGACCTTGGACCACCAGAGGATTCCTCCTAAAAGATTTTTTTTCCTCTTCTCCATGTTGAAAGTCATGATATGTAGTTAGTTGTTAATAGTGTATTTCCTAGTTTCCTTAGGTAGGTTCTGTTGTTGAATGGAGATAGAAGGTGGCTCTATTCACCATTCCCTATCTCCTTAGGAAGCCCTTATGTCATCAGTGCAATCTATTTTATCAGTGCAATCCTGACAATTTGTGAATCTTATTTGTGTTTCTTCAACTGTCTCGTTGTTGTCAATCTGCTTCTCAAACTCGTAGTCGATGTTCACTGCTTAATATTTTTTTGGAGACTCCTTCCTAAGGTACCTTTAGCTAAGGGAATCTTTCCCATGGCACCTTTAAAGGTGGAACCCTCTTTGAGGGTTTCTTGCATTTGGTACCCCTAAAGGGTTGTAATTCTCTGTGGAATAGAGAGTGCAAATGGCCAAACAGTCATCACAGCTGTGCAAACATAACACTGTTTTGGTTGTGTAGGCCCACTTAATTGGAAGCCTGTGCTTGTCATTCAATGGGGTGAACAACCAGCAAACACCCCTTCCTGAGTTATATATAAGCAGTTCCTCCCAAACTCTTTCTGAAGCATTTTTTCTTTGCCCCACTATACTCCGCTCCTCCTCCAGCAGCATGCTTCTCTCTCAGAGCTCCTTCCTAAGATACCTTTAGCCAAGGGAATCTTTCCCACAGCACCTCCAGTTGTGGAATCCTCTTCAATGGTTCCATGCCTTCGGTACCCCACAAGGTGGTAATTCCCCCATGGAACAGATTGTGCATATGGCCAAACAGTTATCACAGTTGCACAAGCATAACATTACTCTGGTTCCATAGGCCCATTGAATGTACAGATTTTCATGCTGGCTAAAACTTTGTTGCACCACAGTTCAAATGCCATGGAATGTGTATGAACCCATCTCTGGTACAACACTTTTCCAGCAGATCAGAAATCCTCACGGCAGCAGGTGATTTATACAGCACTGCCATGTACATAAGCAATCAATTCACATTAGGAACTGAAACCATTGGTACTTTTGCTGCTGTTGCAGAGCACAGTCGAAACACTTCTGTTAAAAAAAAAATAAAATAAAATTATACACTATAAAAATGAATGATTGGGCAACCATATGCCCAGCCAGCCTGTGCAGCCACCTCAAGTTTCTGATTACATCAGAACTCTCGAGCTTTGGTCTCAAGGTCTGATGTAATCAGAACATACCTGTGGTAACATGGGCAGGTTCTGCATGTTTGTCCAACTATTCTCTCATAACCATTGTAATGACTGAAAAGTGGATAAATAAAGCTTATAAACAATTTGAACCCCTATCTTTGTTTCTACATTTAGTGTTATTACATCAGCTTTATGAACCACATGAGTTCATTCTTCAGATATTTGTGTTAGCAGAATGTATATGATGTTGCTGAAAACACCAGGCTACAGTGTATTTATACAAAGCTCAGTTCTTCAGATAACGTGTTTTTATGAGTTACATTTGATAGAGAAAAAAGTGTGTATAGGTGCTGTTACCACATATAGCAACTGACTTGCATACTATTGGGAACACTCCAGTAAATAGTCTTCTATAACCATTTTCTAGTATTTCTTATTGTTTCACATGGTGACAAAATGTGGTTTCAGGTTGATGCAAAAGGTATATTTCAGTTTCACATTAGTTGATTGTAGCGTTAACATAACACAGTTGCCACTTGGCCTGGCAGTGCTGGGAGGGCTGTTGCCATTACTGTATAATGTACACATACCTGATGAAGTGACTTTCAGAGAGTTGTATACTTAAGCTATTTCTACCTTAATAATGTGCCTCTCTTCTGATCAAAAATCTGTTTTGCTGGTTCAGTATGCCTCATGATCAGACTATAGGCTCATATAAAAGCTTTAAAAACACAATATATATAAAAGGATCAATATTATGATTTTAAATGTGGGGTTGTCTTAATATTAGAATTGCTAATATGCAGTGACACTGTCTTCAGTCTGTAATCCAATAGCTTTTCCACATTAGAGAAGAGTCTAGGTGCCATATTCATAGCTTCCAGTTTACTTCTCACAAAGTTTTTATCTGAGTACAAATTAATGCAATGTCCTAGACATGCAATACTCAAATGGGTTTGGAGAACAGCGTGAGTGTGCTAAACATTTCAAATAAAGCCCCTAGAGTAAAGCTGTAATCAATGGAGCGGGGAGTGTGGCACTATTTGTGATGGAAGACATACACTCTGACCCTCTGACCAATATACCAAATACACCACAGCACAACAATTAAGTGACGTTTATGGGTTGAGCTAACCTTAAAAGGAGTAAGAAACTCATGGTGGTGGTTATGTACAGACTAACAGATATTGATAATGTTAATAACACTTACCTAATTGACACTATAGACAACATCATACAAAACAAGGATATCCTATTATTAGGAGCTTTGCTTATGAGAAAAGCACATTTTAAAAATAAAGAATGAAATGAAAATGAAATTATTAGGGGATTTTAATGCCCCTGGCATCGATTGGGCAACTATGTCAGCCTCTAAGGGACAGGAACTGGCAATATTAAATCTATTTCTGGACAATGGGTTGTTCCAATGGATGACAAACCTACTAGACAAACTAATGTGCTTGATTTAGTCTTCACTAATACTGTAGACAGTGTTAAGGCTCTAACTATAAAAGAACTCTTGATTTTCAGCTATCACAACACTATACTTTTCAACCATCGCTGGAAACCCACTAAACTACTAGGGACAATAGTATTCAAAAACTATACTGAAGCAAGTTTCAACAAAATTAATCAAGTATTAAATAATTGGAAATGGGAAAATAACAATGACTCAACAGAGATTCTGCGGCAAAAAAATAAAAATTAAAAATAAACTCTTAGAATTAGAAGATGAGTTTATACCTCATAAAATTACTTACAATAAAAAGGGTAAAGTACCCGTATGGTGCACCAGCTTAGTTAGGAAACAGATTGCAAACAAAAAAACAAGTCTATTGAGCGATGAAAAGGGACAATAGTCAATACAACACTTACAAATATAAAGAGCAACTCAAAAATACAAAAAACAAATCATTAGGAAAGATAAGAGAAAACTGGAGTTTATACTGGCTCACTTATAGGGCAATGGAAAGATGTTTTATGCGTACATTAACAATAAACTGTCAATAGGACTGTTGGCCCAATCCAAGTATGAGGCACATTACATACTGACCCTGTAACAATGGCTAGTGCATTTAATGATTTTTTCTGTTCTGTATACAACAAACCCACACCACAAGTAAATAATCTAACACCAATGGGCAGGTCAAATGAAAGTGTAGATTTAGTGACTAGAACAAAAATAGCAGACAGATTGGGGAGGTCAGACACCTCTAAGTCAACAGGAGCAGACAAATTACATTCTATATTACCGAAGGAAACTAGGAATTGTCTGGTTGATGCCCTCTATATACTATTCAATCTGTCACTACAACAGGAGAGGCCCCCAGTGATTGGAAAAGGGCTGATGTCATTCCAGTATACAAAAAAGGGGAAAAATCAGACATGAGAAACTACAGGCTAGTAAGCTCAATACTGGGTAAAATCATCAAGTCTTTACTTGGAGACAGATTGGAGAAGGATCTGAGCAGTAAAAACATTACTGACAATGCCCAACATGGCTTCAAGAAAAATCATTCATGTCTGACCAATATATTGACCTTTTATAAACAGATAAGCAACCTACTAGATAGCAATAAACCAGTGGACGTAGTCTTCTTGGACTACCAAAAGGCATTTGATAAAGTCCCGCACTCCTTACTTATTGAAAAAATGATCAAGTTTGGTATCAACAAACAAATTATTACATGGGTCAGCAATTGGTTACAGCAACAGTTGCAAAGGGTCCGTATTAGAATACATTTGTCTGACCAGGGACTAGTCACCAGTGGTGTCCCGCAGGAGTCAGTCCTGGGACCTGTACTATTTAACATATTAATTTCTGATATGAACAAGAACCTTACAAACAAGTGTATACAATTTGCTGATGACTCAAAAATATGTGCAGAAGTGGGTGATAATGAAAAATCAAATACGCTACAACAAGACCTATTAAAAATCCAACATTGGGCAGATTTCAATGGTATGCATTTCAACACCAATTAGTGTGTTATTCTACATTTTGGCAACAGGAATAAACATCAGGTATACACACTTGATAGCATTATTTTAAAAACAACAGATTTGGAAAAGACTTGGGCATTTTGATTACAAATGACATATCCTTTAGTGGGCACTGCAATGAGGTGGTTAAAACAAACAATAAAATAATAAGCATTATTAGAAGATCTTTTGTATCTAGACAGAGCTTGCATCCTTCCCTTTACAATTCACTATTAGACCCCATCTGGATTATTGTAGCCCTTATGGAATCCCCATCTTAGAAGGGGCTACAATGTGTTGGCGAGGTGCAGCGGAGAGTCCCCAAATGATCAACGGCCTTAGCAAAAATTCATATGAGACTAGGCTAGAGAAATTAAATCTTTATCCCTTAGAATTAAGATGTGTCAGGGGTGACTTGTTACGAAATGTTCAAAATCATCAAAGACTCAACTCTTATGAACAGTCTAGGTGTGCATTTTGCAGTACTAAAATTTAATTTAAGAAGTCATGATCTTCAGCTCAAGCTGACTTATCCAAACAAGAATCAGAGAAGAAATTTCTTCACATAAAAATGATTCACACCTGGAGCAGTTTTCCCTGAGGTGATGGAAGTGACCACCTTACTATCATTTAAAACGGACTCAACAACTATCTTATGAACACTAAGGGATCTTAGAAAATGGGCAAAGAAAATTCTCTCATCTGATTGGCTGAGACACTTATTTAGGTGGGCATCTATCAGACAATAGATGCCCACCAAATAAAAAGCCCCAGCTCAAATCTTCCTGGTAGCCAGCAAAGTATCCTTGTGCCCAGCACCCTGCTTCCTCATTGGCTGAAGTGCTGGGCACACAATTTCAAACTGTCGCCATTTTTTTTAATGCTTAGCGAGTGACAAGTGAGCCCACCACACACACACAGACAAGGACTGACAACCATGTATCAGACACAGTCCTGGCTTAGAATGAGTACCAGTCTCAACTGACCTGATCAGGGAAATCATAGGAAATGGAATATTCAAATATGGTCTGCCACCATGTTTTATTTCTCCGTGTAGCAGGTGAATTGGCAGTTGGCCAACCCCCTACTCCTTTCAGAATGTCTAAGTCAATTTTCTGAATAAATACTAGGCACACATTAAAAAAACAAAGAAATGAAAGAAAAAGTAGAAGTCAATCCGATCATTGAGTGGGAGACACAGAAAGAGCTATCTCGGTAGCACTGCCGCTCTCTCAAGCTCCTTCTCTCTCGGCATGTAACCCTGCTGTCAAGTCTCTGTAACCAGAAGCAACACTACAGCATCTTACCAGAGGGGAAAAGTGACCTGAACTCTAATAAGCAAGGAGGCACAGCAAGTGTTTTTTGACTTTTGTGATTAACTTACTAGTCAAGGTGCAGCAGCGGCTGCGATTGCATTATTAGTTATTATGGTGTTTCAACAGGTGGGACAGGACACAGTGCAAAAATCTGGGTTTGAAGAGACTGATATGGAAAACAGATGGCTTGACAGTATAATCGTCCTTGAGTAGAGAATTACGCTTTTTGTTATGCTCCACTAATTACATCTTTCACCGTGACTGCACTGGTTCGGGGGGGGGGGCTGACAACCAGCTGCAAAGGCAGAACTAGGG
The DNA here is from genome assembly GCA_016271365.2 of Neoceratodus forsteri. Lineage (NCBI taxonomy): Eukaryota > Metazoa > Chordata > Ceratodontiformes > Ceratodontidae > Neoceratodus > Neoceratodus forsteri. The sequence goes on from CM028137.1 coordinate 53,160,975, forward strand.
AGGCTCCAGTAAGACATGAATGGCCACTCTGATGGCGAAGTAAAACTCTTCCCGACTCCTTCAGCACTCATATTTTAAAAAAGCCGCTGCCTGCTGTGCTCCAGACAACAATCCCTCCCCAACACATGCACAGAAAAGACAGTCGGCAGCACCCTTCACATTAACATGTAAAGATTAAACTGCCTTTTTTTTAACCGCTAATACCAAAACAACGATCATGCATGCTGACAAATTGCTTAAAACCCCAAACCTGCACTAAAGATGAAACTGTAGCTGCACTCACTCGCTGGCTGCATCCGCTGGAAACTCAAGCACCCTCGCTACACCAATGGTACTGCAGTTATTCAAATACAAAACAAAGGACACTGTTACAGTTAAAACTGAGTACTGTATGTTTTTGCTCCTCAGGCTGATTTTTTCCCAGTTCTTGAGCTTTCAAAAAAGTATCCCTGCAAACTAATACAGACCAGCACTGCACAGCAAAGGCAAAAGTAAATTGAAAACAAGTACTTGATTTACATAGGCTTAATTTGTTTTTGTTTTTCTACCACCAGGCTAGAACTCCTTCCCTATGTACATCCCATTCCCACCAAGAAAACACAACAGTCTAAAGCAGTCAGAGGAACTATTTTATTACAAAACTAACTTTAAACTAATTTTTCATTAACATTTTTTTATTAAACTTATTTTTTTATGGAATCCATTTTCTAAGCACAATAATACCACCTGTGGCATCGGGCCTCATTATGCCCCTGGGCTGTCCGGTATTGCCCAATACCGCCCACCCTGTTGGGTATTATTGCTTGCATAGACCCCACCATGTGATGGGGAGACAGACACTATAGCTTCTTAGTTTTCTGTCTGCCTTGTGAACCTGGTATAGTACCTTATGAACCTAATGCAATAAAGGGTGCACTTGGCACAACCTACAGCCCCCTACTGGCCACAGAGAGTAATGCACCTATACTTTTCATAGGCTGTCAAGGAGCAAAAGCATTTATGATATCCCAGATCTGTTAATATTTATGTCCTAACTTGCTATATTTGAAAGTTCTCATGCAAATGACCTCTTTGCCGATACCAGACACCAGGGTTTATTTGCATGCATTTATGGCTTCATTAACATGTGAGGTATTTGCTTGTGCTGCAGGAATCACAAGGTGGGCTGATCTACCCTCCATCCTCACATTTACAGTTCTATGAAAAACGTACATGAGCCAATGCTTGCTGACATAATCTATGTCAGCATGCCCCTACTGCCACAAGTACAAGAGGGAGTGCATCCCAGTGCGCTGTGCTGCCAATCTACCTCCAGCTCACTCACTGAGAGCATGCCAGGTAAGCAACCTCAAGTTCTCCTGATTTTGAAAGCTGTCACTACATGCATGAGAGCACTTAACAATAAAACTGAATTAAGTGTTTGAGAATACATTTGAGCGTGGAACTCAGTGCATATCTGAATGTAATCAAAATCAATGGATAATCATAACTGGATATTATGAAGAGATGGGTAAAGTTCAAAGACTATTACAATTAAGTACAATATGGGGCAGAAGATTATAGTGTGTCTACTGTAAATGCAGTCATGCTTAAATGAAACTATGATCAACTACCCAAAAAATGGGATTTCACTTAAAGTTAAAAGGAATCCTACAGTTTGGGATGATAAGAACCATGGAATATAGTGCCCAGATGGTACAATGCTTAAATGCGGTGACTAGAAGATTATCATTGGTATCGTAGGTATGTACAGAGCTTTTTAAGACTTTTTGTCCATTGGTGCTTGCCAAGTTTAAACTAAATGCCTCCCACCCAGTGCAGTTTATCAAGTTTAAGTTTAAAACTCTCTACTGATGAACATCCCACCACTTCCTCAGGCACGGAGTTCAAAACCAAAATCACCCTCTGATTAAACCACTATTTGCGTTGTTAGGTTTGGCAGTTTTCATCCGTTAGCTGGAGTTGATGTGATCTAGTGCTGTACACTGTCTTTCTAAAGTTTAACCCCAAGCTTTCCCAAAGATTCTGATCTGTTAGGGCTTTAAACAACAGGCACATCTCTCCTCTTAGCCTCCTATACTCAAGGGGGAACATGTCCATATCACTCAGACTAGTGTTATAGTCTTTATGTTCCATCCCTTTTAAGGAGCGTGTTGCTTTCCTCTGCACCCTCTCCAACAAGCGTACCTCCTGTTTCCGATATGGTGACCACACTTGAGCTCCGTATTCCAATATCAGTCTCATTAGGGATCCATACAGTGGAATTAAGACTTTGCTGTATCTGCTATCTATGTTTTAAAATACAATTAAGTAACCCATTTGCCTTTCCTGCCACCTTCTTACAATGGGATTTAATCTTGAGATTGTTAGTTATTTTAATACCTAGATCTCTTTCTTCAATCACAGCTGTGTATCACCTATATAATATGTATGGTTAGGTTTTTTCTTCCCCAAATGCATGACTGTACATTTTTCCCTTTTCAGAGGGAGCATGTAAAACTCACACCAGTCATATATATGATTCAGTGCTTCCTGTAGTGCAGCAGAATCAACTATGTTCTCTAAATCAGCCCCTAGTCAACAATCATATGCAAATTTAGTCATCCACATGCTAGTAAGTTCAAATTTAAGTGATGTCACATAGATGTTAAAATGGCATGGACCAAGAACTGATCCCTGTGGCTCCCCACTAGTTGTTTCAATACAGCCTGAGAACTCTCCCCGATGCTGACTTGTTGCTTTTTGTCAGTCGGCCATAAATTGATCCCTGTCACAATATTATCATGGAGGTACAAGGTTTTCAGAGCTTGAATTAACTCATAATAATGCCATTTGGCAAATAGGAACAATAAATGATAAGTCAGTTATTTCATTTTACAGCACTTAAACAAGTGCAATAGCTGGAGAAGATCACATAAAAAATTAAGCAAAATGTTTTTGTCACAGCTTATCCAGTATTATGATGCATATTTACATTTACCAGGCATGCATTCCAATAAGATTCTCCACAATACCAGTGGTCCATTTGCAGAACTAAAAGCACATGTCTGTGTTGTTGCTGAACCTTTGAAGGTCATAAAAGTCCCACACCTGCCCAAGAAATTTCCTTTCTACTTCTCATCCCAGTGAGTGTTTTTCTTGGTGTCCCCATTCCTCTCACTGTTACATACATGACTTGTTGTGGTGTCACTGTTACTTACATGACTTTTTATGAAAAAAAAAACAGCATTTAAATAAATTACACCGAATAATTAGGACAATAAGTGATGTCTAAAATTTCAGCCAAGGTTTAAATTGCTGATTAAGAAAAAAAGCTATAAAACAAACAAATACAGTCAGCAGGTAAACTTTGACACCTCTGGAGAAAATGTATTAAAAAATAAATGTTTAAACATAACTATGGTTGCATTATGTACATTAACATAAGCGTTTCTTGTAGCAGGACTATATCAGATAGTTACACTTACATTGTTGCTTTTGATGGGTCCCTGTTAACCACATGACTTGATGTGGTGTCACTGTTACAGTATGTACATGACTTGTGGCATCACTGCTATGTACATGACTTCTTATGAAAAAACTGTTTTTGAGTAAATTGCACTGAATAATTAGGAAACTCAGTGGTGTCTAACTTATACACAAAGGTTCATATAGCTGATTAAGAAAAAAAGAACTGTAAAAACAAACAGATGCAATAAGCAGGTAAACTTTGACACGCCCAGTGAAAATGCATTCAAAAGTAAATGTTTAAAGATAACTATGGTTGCTTTATGTATATTAACATAAGTATTTTTGTAGTAGGACTTTGTTGGAGACTTAAACTTACATTGTTGCTTTTGTTGGTCCTGTTAACCACATGACTTGATGTGGTGTCACTGTACATACATGACTTCTTATGAAAAAATGTTTTTGAATAAATTGCACTGAATAATTAGGAAACTCAGTGGTGTCTAACATATCCACCAAGGTTCACATAGCAGAATAAAAAAGGTGATGGTAAAACAAATTGATACAATCAGCAGCAAAACTTTGACATGTCCTGTTTTCATAGCAGTGGTGCCCAAAGATAAATTGTGGTGTAAAACTCAATCAGGTAATTCTTAGAATAAAATAATAAAATGTTGCATACTATGGTACCTAAATAGCTTCAATGATGATACATTTGGAAAAAACTAAAAGAAATTTAAACTGAAAATTCAACAGAGGGACACCATGTTACTTACATTACCTGATCCATGTGCTAACTTAAAGACTCATTTTCCAATACTTCCAGATGATGATCTATCTTTATATTTGGTATTACAGTATCTCCATATGCACCCAGTGTAATAATGATATAGTTATGGGATTTAAGTTAAAAATTTGGGACATGAATGTCACACTTTGTTTCTCCAGTATCAAATACACACTCATATGCAAATTATTGTAGACTGCAGGAACACAGTGGCATTTCTACTGAATATTTACTGTTCTCAGCATGCTCCTTGTCATTGCATACATTGCTGGCAAAGGTGGTGAGAGATGAGCTGTGCTGGTCATCCGATGTGCTCCCTGCAGCAGAGTGACAGCCAGCAGCCCAACGACTATGGAAAGGGAGTAGCATATTACTGTAATCACTAAGGGAAACTTTAAACATTTATAGGGCTGGCAATCGGAGGGTGGAGAGCACCACTAGACACCAGGAACACTTTTAATTCTTATGGGGCCTGCAATAGGAGGGTGAAGGGTGCTCCTAGATGCCATGGAAACTTAAAACATTTATGGGGCTGGCAATTGGAGGGTGGGGGTGCCACTAGACACCAGGGAAACTTTAAACTTTTGAGTTTGGTGATCAGAGGGTGGGGTGTCACTATACATCAGGGAAATCTTTCATTGTTATGGGGCCCATGACTGGATGGTTGGGATGCCACTAGACACTAGGGAAACTTAAAACTTTAATTGGGTTGGCAATCAGAGGGTGGGGGTGCCGCTAGAGACACCAAGTATTTATTTTTCCATCTGAACTGTGGAATAATTACCTGATTGAATTGTGGATTCGTTCTGCAGTTCATGTGTGTTATTCTGCAGTTCAGCAAGAAAATTCAGCCAAACGGGAAAAATTTGCCAAACATATTTTGAAGATTTCTGATCCGCCAAAGGGGGAAGTTCAGAAATTTCCATGAAAGTCAGTGAAGTTCCACTCCAGTGGAATTCGCAACTTTCACCCAGCACTAGATTTCATACAACAAAGAGTTCAATGTTTTGTCTAGCAGGGAAACCCACTGTAGGTGGGTTATATGTGTTGAGGCAGTATATTGCCAGTATGAGAATAAACAGATGCACTGGGTGTGGAGTCTTGTGGTGGTGTTTAAAAGTCTCTTTTTAGCAGTCAGTTTAATTTTTTTGAAATTGTATTGATATTTATTCTGTCTTCACAAATTTAATTGGGTAGCGAATAAGTGACAGAATTAAATAGAAAACAAAAAGAAGTATAAATGGAATTAGTATTACAGTATAATTGCTGATTTTTGGTATTATTGAGGTTGTAATATTATGTAAACAATAGCATTAAGATATGTATTAAAATTTTCTGTTACTTTGCAATATTCCCAGAAGAAGCCTAATTGTGACAGGGCTGAATAAGACCCTCTATTTGATATGGAGAGAGAGAGAGAGAGAGAGAGCGAGAGATAAAAACAAGGATCTATTATGTCCTTTCCTTTTCTGCTACTTCTTTGTCCTTTGTCTGTCGGAGCTCAAATTCAAGTTTTCTTGTAGCACATAGGGACTGGCCACCCCAATGGCCCTACAATACCCCCACCACTATCTCCATTTCTTCATTTGCTGTTTCTAGCTGTTTCTAATATTTATTTCTACCCTTGCTTCTCTGTGGTTAAAAAAGTGTATGTGTATCCTTATGTGACACTTGGATCCCTTGGTTTGGAAATATGTATGGGGAAGCACACACGGTGCCAATGGAGTGAGCTGCCAAAATGCCTATCTGCTGTCTGTCTCCTTTTTAAATATATAATATTTGGGGAAAAAATCATAATCCTTTCTAGTTAATGCCTCTCATTCATTTGCCAAACTCTTAAGCTAATGAATTTTGTTGAAAACATTATGATATCTGATCATTTTAAAATTTTTCTTGGCTCACAAATATTGACAGCTTGACAAAATGGCATCAACCATTTCCAAGGGTGGAGAGATTGGGAAGGGATCAACTGCTACAAATGCTACAGCACCTTCACACAGCACTAAGTCAGTCATCACTCTTATAAAGGAAATCTTTACTGAACTGAAATTAGTCATGAGCGGTCTCAAAACTGCTTTTGAAAACATAAAAGAAGACTGCAATTTAACCACTAATAAAGTTTGCATAGTAGATGAAAAAATGTCTTCCATGGAAGATATTATATTTTACTTAAAAGAGAAAATGGACTATCAAGAACAGCAGATTCAATAGCTGTTAGACAAAATTGAGCACACTGAAAATTGTGGGAGGAAAAATAATATTTGCATATTTAGAGTCCCAGAAAGGGAAGGGGGAAGGGACATGCTTAAATTTGCACAACAAGCTCCCCTTGGAGGATTGAACTGTCAGTGGCAGTAGCCACTAGAGATAGACCTCATTGATTTTTTGACCAACACTAGTGAAGGGTGCCCTGACGAAACCTTTTACTGCCTACATCCTCATGTACTTGGGTAAAGAAAAAACAATCAGAACTGCAAGGGACAGAAGGCAGATTATATGGAGCGGTGAAACTGAAAAGATTTCAAGATTACTTATCAGAGCTTGTGGAAAAAAGGAAAGCTTTTTGAGAGGTGAGAAAAGTGTTACAACAACATGAGTTAAAGTACTATATAAAATATCCTGTGTTACTGATGATACAATTTCAGGGACAACTCTCAGTTTGCTGTGAGACACCACAGAAGGCTTTTGATTTTCAAGGGCGATACATCACATGGGACTAGGTGGGAGGCTTTGAAGGCCTATATCAGGCGCCAGACCATTTCTTATATCCACTGTCCTCCTGTAATTACCCCATGATGTAACAGAAAATGTTTCATAAGCTCTTCCTGTCCCTCTTCTGAATCTTAACTTGTATAGTTATCCCGGTCGCCCTGAAAAAGGGACCTTCGGGCTCAGTGGGCCTACCCGGTCACCAACATTTAATAAATAAATAAATAAATTCATCAACATAATACACTTTCCTTAAAAGAAAACTGTCAAACCAGCACAAGCCCTGTTTCCAAGCCACCTGTAAGCCAAAGTTCTTCTAGGAGTGTAAAGAGCCAAAGGCTCCCTCTTAAGAATGGTGTCCATTCCAACATTCGAATAAAGAAACACCCCACCAATGCCAGCATGCAGGTTACCTCAGAAAAGTGTGATGCAACAGATGCCTCAGTCAGTTCACTGAAACCCTCCCAAATTGGCTACTCAGTCACTTGGAAAAGTGGACCACCTACTAAATCCTTTCCAAAATACCAATATATGCATAATAAAGACGGATTTAAATCAAATCCCCCCAAAAAGAGGTCACAGCAGAAGCCACGAGTAAATCCACAGGATTGGCTCTAATCTTAACTCCAAGTCAGACAACCTAGTTGTCATGGAAGAAACTGGGGCCACATGATTCATATGAGTGAATCTGATTGTTTTGACCTTGGACTTCAAGATTTCAGTACTTCTGGTTCATTGACATTAAATATCCTGAATATTTAAATGAATGATAACTTATGTAAATATGTTTTATCCCTTTCTTGTAGAAGCCAAGTAATGCTGTTATTACCTCCTGATTGCAGCTGCTATTTTGGTAATTTATAAGTACATCATCATCGTTATGCATGGTAAAATTGACGCATTCTTTGATTTGCTAAATAATATGTTGCAGTGAAATCTTTTCATATGTGATAAGGGCCATCATTGTTTCAAAGTTGAGACTGCTGACTGATATGTGTAACTAATAGTTGCCTATGTATCTCAGATTTTTCTAGATTAGGAATTCCTTCTACTTAATTATTTTTTTAAGCAAATGAACAAATGAGCCTACAGTTCTCATAATATGTTTGCTCAGGGGTGTTACTTAACATTGTGGCATTTTTTATCTCAAAAAATTGATGGTACTTCTGTTGGTATGAGTAAATAATATAGTATCTCAAATGCAGGCCTTGAATATTTGGTAGCACGTGAGGTGGGCGCCTGAATCACGGCACCATCCCGAAACAGTGATGCGATATAGGCAAAAGCCCGAAAGGTGAGGGGACAGGGAGGTGACTGGATGTGGTGGGGTAGGCGACGCTAGCGACAGGATGTTGGTATGTGTACACGCACGTGGGGGGGCGAGCATGCGAGAGCATGGCCTGGGAGGGGTGGGAGGGATGTAGGGGTGGCGCTGCAGTCGGCTGCTGAGCTGTACCATGGCATCAGGGGTTGGTCTCTGCTTGCGGTGTTGGGGTTCTGGGTTTGGGTCTGGGTCTGCGCTACTGTGCTTTTCTTGCACCCTGCCCAAAACTTCTTTTTTATTGCTTAAGCACCCCCCCGACATGCACCCCCCGGATTTGAGAATCCTTAAGTAGGGGGTGTGGGGGGTGAAGCCTCCTGCTTGGCTGTGTGTGTGGGGGGCATAGAAAGAAAGTATTTTTAGTCCCCAGTGCCATTTTTCTATGCGCTGAGGTTGTCAGGGTGGTGACATTGTTTTTGCCGCCTTGACATCGCGATAATGTGAGTCATCATTTGGCACTCGCCATTATCACATAGAACCGAATGTTTCATACATATTCAGATATTCCCTTCTAAGCAATTACTAATAGGTTATGATCTTCAGTCATGCAAGACCTTAGCGAAGCAGGATTACTGCAAGCCAGATAAATGGGGATATCCTCCAACTGATTGGGGTTAGCCTCCAGAGTCTTTTATAGACCCGGCTCTTCAGAACCTCCCCATTATGATTACTCCATGCACCATCGCTTGAAACCGATATGGATCATTTCAGATACAGAAAGGTAATCCTGAACAGTTTGTGCTTGGGGTCTGCCTATTGTTATAGTTATATTTTTTCCAGTCAAGGGACAATTGGATCTGTTGAGTGATCTCATGAGATAAATGTTTTATGAATAAAATACTTAAAGTGTTATTTTTCTTTGACACCATGGGCCCTATTCATGACAGCTACATGGAACTACACAAGGTGTGTAAGCCCGGACATAGACTGATACACACGGAATGCATGGAAGCAGCCTCGTATGGTACATATGACATGTGTGTAGTGCAGTGCTCAGAGCCACCACTCGAACATGCACATCATAGTGGATACACAGCCACCAGGGTGTTCCGATGTACACCATAAATGTGGGACCTCGGACACACATGCATGATGTAAGTTACATCTGAAAGGCACATAGGGTTCCCACATACATGATATACATTCTGGAGTCAGTACTAAACAGCCCACATATTGCACACACGGCAGGAGTGGCCAACAGTAAGATGGAGCTGGCACGGTAATGCCAGCTGCAGCACCACATGCCAGCCATACACACAGCAATGCAAGGCACAGTGGAAGCAACCACACATGTGCCTGCAACCTGCCACATGTGACTGCTGCATATGCTAAAACACTGGCCATATGGCCTGACCCAGCATGGTGTGCATGCCACCCAGCAGGCGCCACTGAAGCTGCATGCTACATGCACAGCATAGTGTACTGTGGCAAAACAGGCAGGCACACATGGAATGCATGCTACAAGGCTCAGTCACAAAAGCATGCAAAACACACAGCCCCACACACACACACACATATACACACACAGGCCCACCCATTCACACCATGACAGGGTGAATAATGAGACACACACACTTCATTGTATTCAAATGCCTTTACTGGCACAAAACACAGGGCTCACACAGGGCACACAACAGCAATAAAAAAATGGGGAGGGGGTGGTCTCCATGGATGGCCCATGTCCTCAGTCTGAGTCCTCCTCTGTGGCCACCTCTGAGCTGGTGGACAGGGTCAGCTCCTGGGGGGTGGAGACCAAGAACTCCTGCTCCTCCAACACCAGCCTCTGGACGGGTCCATAGTAGCACTGAAATGACAAGAGCAAACATCAGTGACCCTGAAACCAGCAACAACCACACAACCAGCAATGCCACACACACACACACACACACACACATATGTCCAAGGGTCACCTACCTTGGAGGGTGTGTGGATGGCCCATTGACTGTGGTACCATGAGCATGGGTCCTGGCACACTGGATGATGCCACAGGCACATCCGCAGCAGACCCGTGTGGGCTGTGCCTGTTGGACAGACAAGTGGGTGACTATGACTAGGAGGGCATCTGCTGTACAGGTCTGGGCAAGAACTGTGGCCACCTCCTCTACCTGGTGCTCCTGGGCATGGCCCCTGCAGCTACCACCTAGCCCGCCGTGGAGGTCAGGGTAGTAGTTGAGTGAGGAGGAGAGTTGTGCCCTGTTGGTGGTGCCTTGCAGGAGGGGCCAAGAGGCTCCCACGTCCAACTCCTGTGACATGGACGGTGTGGTGGGGTTGATGTGCCAGCTCACAGAGCAGTTGTCCTCTGGTGGCTCAGAGACTTCTTTGCTGTTGCAATCAGGTCCAGCTGATGGCTGCTCATCTCCGGCAATGCACTCCTGTGTCTCCCCTTCATCAGTCGCCTAAGTGTGCTGTCCTGTACCATGGCTGCTTCCCTACTCCTGGTGCTGCCACTCCGGTGCCCATCCCTTTTCAAGTCTGTGGTGGTCTTCAGATGTAGCTGACTGCTGGGTGTCATCTTCCTGTATGTCCTCAGTTCCGTGCTGCTGCGGTCCTGTGTGGGGAGATGGGGGACAGGCGTTTAGTACACCTGCATGCCCATCATGTGCAGTATCATGCCCTGTGACTCTGCCATTACCAACCTTTACCGACTGCCATCGTTGGCCCTCCTCCTCCAATGCCGGATGGTTCCTCCCCAGCACTGTCCTTCTCCTGCACTGTGGGTGGGAATCATGACAGCTGGTCAGTGACTGCTGCCATACTACAGTATTGTGGTGGTGCTCTGTGCACACCCACATCGTGCTCACCTGGCATACTGTTGAGGCCATCTGGCTGACCATCCATGAGGACGTCACTGATGGTGTCTACTACCTGCTGCTCAATGAGCATCAGCAGGGGGTCAAGGGTGGCATCCCACCTCCTGTGGAGCCCTGCAACTGCCATGCCCTGCTCAGCCATTTCTTCACTTGGGACCAGAGGTCATGCCACTTGTGCTTGATGGCTACCAGTGTCGTACCTCCTGTCTGGAGGCATTGATTGCTGCCTGCAGGTCCAGCCAGATGCAGGCCTTCATCTAGGCTGGGGTGCCCAGTGATCTCCACCTGAAAAGCACATCATAGTGCTGGTGGATTTCAGCATGAGTATGGCCACCTGTGCCCCCATGAAGTTTGGCAATCGCTGCCACCTACCACCAACCCCACCCATTCCGCATCCACTGGCATTGCCTGTTTGGTGCATGGTGGCTGCTTCTGCCTGCTCCTCAGAGCCACATTTGCTGCTGGCTTTCTCCATGGACATCTTGCATCCGCACTGTGTGTATCTCTGGAGCATGGCTATTCCGCATCATCATATATGGTGGGGTCAAGGGGCATTCCCTTTGACTTGTGCTGTCTCCGTCCAGCCCCTGCACATTGCTGTGCACCTCCTCTGTCACTGCCCTGGCCTACAGGGGGCATATCAGGCTGTGTCGTGCATGCCACATATTTTGCCATGGCTCTGTGGTGCACAGTTGCACAGCCACATTTACGACAGTTTTGAGCGTAGCGGCTGGGCTTCATGAATAGGGCCCCATATCAGTAATAGGGCTAACATTTGATAACTGACAATTTAATTTTCCCCACCTCAATATTGGTAACTTGCAGCAAGGACAGTTATGCTTAACATGCTCTGTCACCTAGGCTAGCAAGTGTTCTTCTCCCTTTTAGTTACACATTCACTAGTCAAAACAATGTGCATTGTGCTCTGGTTTCCTGACCCTAGTGAATGTAGGCTGTTTTCACTTATGTGATCTTAGTAGCAGTCTCAAACTCATGTCCCCTTCCTTGATAGATATGATAGTATTATTTTGTTTGACACTTTGCAAACTATTTAGTATAATATTAATATTACATTAGTAGAATACATAGAATTATCATTTTGTGTTGTTTTTTCCTTTTTTTGTCATTTAGTTTATATTAGACTAATAACATTTACACTTGGTTAACATTTCTTAAGATGTTTTTTAAACAGTGTTACTTCAGAACATTTCAAACATAAAGGGTAGAGTGTCATAATGTCATGTCTCAACATTGTCTCCTGGAATGTTCAAGGGTTGGGGTCCCCATGAAATGTAAAAAAGTTTTGACAGATCTAAATAGACATAAGATTTATACAGTCTTTTTACAGGAGACACACCTTATGCCTCTAGAGGCTGATAAGCTTTTGAGATACTGGGTTTCCACAGTTGAGCATAGTTGCTGTAACAGTAAAAAGGGGGTAACCATTTTAATCAAAAAGTGTTAACTTTACAAAATTGTCACATGTCACATCCAGAGGGTCATTTTCAAATACCAGTAGGCATAATAAAAAGAAAAAATAGTTACATTTTGTAATGTCTGCGCCCCTACAAAAAGACAGGTTGAGTTTTTCACTAGGATAAAGGCTGAATTAAGTAAGTTCTCAAATTCTGACCTTAGTGTTAGGGAAGCCTTCAATGGAGTCTGTGACTCTGTCTTAGATAGATCAACAACATTGGCTACAGAACCTTTTTCCTCTACAAAATCTGGGTATGCTCTTAACGCTGTCACCAAAGAATTGGGTTTGATAGATGCCTGCAGGTTACTTCACCCTCAAGATAGGGATTACTCCTTTTAATGTTTGCTTGTGAGCATGAGCACCGTGCATGCACAAGAAACATCTTGAGACAGTATGACATTTTAGAGGTGTGTGAGTTTCTGCCCAATGCAGTTGATGCTTTATGGGGCTCCTCCCTCAGGCACAAATTAATCGGTGAGCTGTCTATATCAGCAGTTTGAGACAAGCGATCTTCACCTGAAAGAAAAATGCCACTCCAATCAAGGATGGTTACGAGTTGATGCTTTATGGGGCTCATCCCTCAGACACCAATGAATTGGCAAGCTGTCTATGACAGCAGTTTGAGAGAGAGGATCACACTTGAAAGAAATTTGCCGCTGCAGTGAGGGACAGTTTCCTTATTGCAGTGGGACCTTCCCCCTCCCTCGCAACTGGATATACCTTCTCTCTGTTGGCAGATGCTGGCAAGACTCCGGCCATGTGCAGTACAATGCACAGTAATGCGCATGGCCGGAGTTACAGTTCTTGTCAGCTCCTGCCCCCGAGGACCTTGTTTGTTCGGTGTGCCTTTCCTGGTGAACCATTTCAATAAATAACTAAATGAGCTGCGGCCTGGCTTTCCACATTGGTGGCTGCTGTCACCCACCACACACTCCCTGAAAAGCTGACATCGGGGTGCTCTTTCCCCATGTTGGCATGTGTCTCCCCTCCACCCATTAATGTGACAGACTGGGAGCCCATCCCAGTGTGACAAAATAATTTTTTATTTATGTTACTGACACCTGGATTCCCACTCCCAGTACCAGATGACCCCTCCACCCACCCGAATATTTCAAGTGCCAACATAGGGGTGCCCAATCCCTTTGTTGGCATGCCCCCCCAACACACACACACTATTGTGATACACTGGGAGCCCACACCAGTGTGCCTAAATATTTTTGGTAACCTGTAAAATAAAGAAAAACATCCCCAAAGTATTTTTCTTTCCCCTGTAAAAAAGAAAATGGTCCCTCGTTGTCTACCCATTCCCCCACCTCCACCCTCCCTCTAGTGCATCAACCTCTGTGCACCCCCACCCCATACTTACCTCTGGAGGTCAGGATCAGTGATTTTCTATGGACTGGGACACATCTGCACTCTTCAAAGCAAACTGGCAAATTGAAGAAATGACAGTAAGCTGTATAATGGAAGTCAATGGGGGGTTCAACTTAGGTTGATATCTCAGCCATTTTTAAGAATGCTGGCCCCAAATTTTCAACATGGGGTTCTTGGGACCCCACCTCATGAGCACTGTCACTGTCATTTGGTTACTCTGTCCTGAAAGGTGATTTCACTGTTGCTGCACAGGATCACCTTTCAGGACCACAATTAATGAAACAACACTGCCACTGTTAATGAGGAGGGTCTCAAAAAACCTGTGTTGCAAATTTGGTGAAAAATGCAAAATATGACTGCATTACAAGCATGCATTTCACAGTTTCTCACCTCCTCATAACTTCTACAATTTTTAATATTTTCACCCAGATTTTCAATATTGCCATTTTGCACAACTGCTTATGAACAGTATAGCTGTCATTTTCACATCCTGCCCTAAATGTGTTCTTGCACCTGTGGCTTAGAATGGTGTGGTTGCTGGGAAAAACAACTTTGGGACACATTAACAAAATCACAGTGGCACTGTTCTTGAGGGAGGTCCCAAATGTCCATGACTCTTGAGGGGCTTACAGTTCCGGGAGACCTGGCAGACAGGATGCCTTGGGAGTCCCTGAGGGAAGGTAGGCACTGCAGTGGAGAAGGGGCATAAACAGAAAGTTAAAAAATATTCTTCTACTGCAACCATTATACCACTATTGCCAACCTCCACTCCTGCTGCAGAAACATATATTAAAACTTCACCCAACGAGACTTTGTTAGTGGCAGCTATCCCAACAACCTTGGTTTCGGAGACTCCGAGGTTCGAGAAAGTCCTTCCTTGATAGACAGACTATAAACTATGTTGGGACAGTTTACACATTATAGGCTGTGGTATTGTAGTAGTTACTGTATTTGATAAGTCGCAGCATCCATTTCTTGTATGATTGCTTCTTATAGGTCTCGACTTTTCCTCTTTTTAACCTCTGTGTCTTTTATTGTGTTCTCCCCTTTTTTACTTTATTAGATTGGGACTTTAATTCTTTGGGCATTTAGAATTTATTTTATTTTAATTTATTTTTTCTGTTCTTATTTTGTAGTCTCTTTTCTCTGACGTAGTTCTTTACACTGTGTTTTTTCTGTCTGCTCTCCTTTTTTCCCTTCTTGCTCTCTCTTTTATTTCCATTTTCATATTTTTATGTAGAAACCTTCTCCAGGGTACTGCTCTGTTTCTGTCAATTAATTATGACTTACCTCATCTTGGTTCGGTACTGGGTCATTATTTCATTTACTTTACAGCTCAGTCAAAACCATGCAACAGACAGAGCACAGAGGAATATAGCTACGGGGTGCAAAAGACCATAAGGACGAAATGGTACAGATGTGGTTTTGAACCCTGTAGTGAATGGCTTGGAGACAGTGATGCAGAGGATAAGTCCTCTACTTGGGGACTAGTAAGCCAAGCAGCTGCTGTGGCTATGAGGGATGAGTCACTGGTAGTGGAGGGAAGAGCTGCATCTGTGGACTGTGGCTTGAATCTCGGTCCCACACTATTGGTGTACTTAATTTTTTTTTCAGTGTTGTGAGACTCTTGTTTTTCCTCCCACCCGCATTTCTTCCCATCTCGATGTTGCATACCCCGAAAGTTGATTATATAAAGAAGGGTGAGCTGGGGCAAATGCCCCCACAGAAAATGAAGAATATATTTGTTTGTTCCGATGTTCACTGTTGGTTATCGGTGAGCACTGGCAATGTATCCAATCGTATTGACAGTGCAGCATATTGCTGTGCTATTTTTGTTTTGACATTAAGATCCCATGCCTGTTGATTCCAGACAAGTGTAATTTGTGCACATTAATTGCTCATTCATGGTTCTGGGGTTTTATTTTCCATTGGGAGAGGCAGATTCACTAACATTTTAAATGTTTTGTATTTACATTTTAGCTGGGGTAGTATTATGAAGTAGACAGTTTTACCCTACACCCCACTTGGTGTCCTTGCTCATAAGGCACAAAGGATATTAAACCTCCTTCTTGCAATTGGCAGGAACATACCTCCTTATTACATTAGAGTTTTCCTTTATTATCTATTGGGCTTGGAACTCTTATTCACCTCAGTGTTTCTAGCTGGTATCCTTTTCAGTTTTTAGGGCCTTTTAGTCCTTCAGTTGATTGGAAAGTGTTCTCAAATTTTTTCTTGGTCACTGTTCTTGTTACAGTTCTGTGTTTTTTTTTTCTTTGATTCCATAGTTTCTTATTTTATTTTATCTGGTTATTTATATTGAAGTTCTGGGAACATTATTGTTAACTACTTACTGTCAATCTTTTACTGAACAGTGACTGATTGTTCATATGTTTGGAGACTGACTTATTTAAAATTCATCTGTTTTAAAAATAGTCTTTTGTTACAGTTTTTCTTGTTCTCCTGGAATGTGAACAGGCTTCACCACCCAGTTAAATGGGCTAAGGTGTTTCACCATCTAAAGTCGCTGAAGGTGGATATTGCCATTCTACAGGATACCCACCTCACTGTGAGCACTGCAGGGTGCATGAGAAAAGGGTGGGTAGGACAAAAGATACATAGTTTCACCTCTATTAAATCTAGGGGTACTATGATACTAATCTGTCATACTGTTTCCTGGAAGGTAGTTCATACAGTCATGGATCAAGAAGGTAGATGGGTTATTGCCAAGGTTAGTCATCCCAGAGGGTATATATGCTTGACATCGGAGTTTTCTCCCAACTCTGATGACCTTGATTATTTCTACCATCTTAGGTTCTAGAGGAGATATACAGTGAGATTCCTTGCCCCTTCATGATTGGGAGTGATTTTAATCTTGTATTTAACCCTTTTCTAGATAAATCTAAAGTCACTCCTGATATCCATCTGGGTTATATATGCCAGAGCGACAAAAAAGATTGTGACTGGCATTTCAGCAATGGGCTACATGTCAACTGCAAGTTGCAGTCAGCATGGAGCCACACAGTTTGACACTGTTTTTTACATGAGGGGGGCATCACCCCCAAATCCCCCATATGGTTGGCTTTGCCCCCGCACCCCCCAAACTGAAGGATTATAACTCCAGGTCGGAGTTAGTTTGGGGAGGGGGTGCAGGTCGAGGGAAGTGGTTGCCCCCTTCCAGTGGCATTTCTATGGCGACATGGCCCTGTTGTTGATATCGACACATGTTGCCATAGAAATGTCACTGTTAGGGTGGCATACCTACCCATCCTAATTCTATATTAGTTTTAGTGGATTTGATGACTGAGTGGAACCTGGTCGACATCTGGTGAATTACCCACTTGACCAAACATGACTACTCTTTTTTTTTCGGTACATGTAACTTCCAGCCGACTTGATTACTGATTAGTCAATGATTTAATAGCATCTGTAATTACTGACTCCTCTTATGGCCATATATTAATTTCTGATCATGCCCCTTATATCCAATACTTGCAGCCCTTTACTTCAGGACTATCTTCTACTCGCTGGTGCTGCAGTCCTTTATTGATACCTAACCCTGACTTCTCCAAGTGGACCAGCAAAGAGGAACAATTCTATTTTGATACTATTTGAATGAGAAAGTCTGCCCAGGGGTAATTTGGGAGGCATTTAAAGCCTACCTGCGAGGTTTCATTATTGCCAGTTCCAATGGAAAATGAAAGGAGAGGGAAGTTGAGATCTCTGAATTGAAGCACACTCTCGCCATGTTAGAGAACCGTTTTTGACAAACTTCAGCCCCAGATCACTCCTTGCTGGCTTCCATCACAGGGACTAAATATAAGTTAAATACTCTTCTTTCTCTCATGGCTAAATGTCAGCTTCTATGGAGCTCCACTCCTTCTGAGACTCTAGTGAGAAAAGTAGAAAGTTGTTAGCTTATCAGTTGTGTCAGCTGCAAGCTGAGTCTGAGATTTCTGCTCTGTGAAATTCGTTGATTCTGTGGTCACATTCTCCTGAGAAGTGATTGAGGTTATGTACCTTTTTTATGAACAGTTGTATTCTTCTCACTCATGCCCCTCTGCATTGTATCAACTTCAGATCTTCTTGGGGAATGCTATTGTTCCTCAACTCTTGTCTACTGTTACAGACTAGTTGGATGCCTCTCTGAAATAGAACTCCATCTGGTGCTTAAGGCAAGGCAAGGCAAATTTTATTTAAAGACACACATTAATCCTGAGGCTCTGGGAGCCATACACAATCAAATCAATGACAATAATAAAACCAACAATTCAGTAAACACTATAATACATAAGACTAGATTAAATCACACAATTATAAATTTTTAAAAATAAATAGTCAAAAAAATTAACTAAATAAATAACTAAATAAGTGGGCAGCGACAAATCTGGATAACAGAAGGCAGACCAGGACAATAACTATAAAACAAAGTCCAGGAAAGCCTGACTGTACAGGAAGGCCTTGAGGCAGGCTTGGAATATCTCTACTGAAGGGTTCTCTCTTACAGCTGGAGGTAATGAATTCCACAGGATAGGGTCAGAGACTCTGAAAGCTCTGTCTCTGGACATTTTTAACCTCATCCTGGGAATCACAAGAAGGCTCCTAGAGGAGGAATGGAGGCAGAGGACCATGACAGCAGGTGTAAGAAAGTCCATCAGCTAACCAGGGCCCAGGCCATGTAGGGCCTTAAAGGTGAGAAAGCCCACCTTAAAAAGGACCATTCACCTGATAAGCAGCCAGTGCAGTTCATGCAGCACCAGGGTGATGTGGCAGTACTTAGATTGCCCCATCAGCAGCCTGGCAGCTGCATTCTGCACCAGTTGTAGCTGGTGGAGGGTACCTCCAGAGACCCCAAGGTAGAGAGCATTACAGTAGTCAAGCCTTGACATCACAAAGGCGTGTACCAAGGTGGGGAAGTCCAGGGGTGGAACTATGGGCTTTATCCTGGTGACATTCCTCAGATGGTAGAAACTAGTATGGACCATGGACGATACCTGAGATTCAATCATCAGTCCACTCTCTAGAACAATGCCAAGCTCACGCACCCAGTACAGATCCAAGAAAAAGCCCAGTCTCTGCACCACAGGCCATCCTATCATGCCCTCTGTTTGTCTCCTCCACCAGTACCTCTGTCTTGTCAGGGTTCAGTCACAACCGGTTGGCCATCCAGTCACTGATCTCAACAAGGCAATTATTTAGCACATATACTGTGCTGGATGTCCAGGGGCAAAGGAGAGGTACAGCTGGGTATCACCAGCATAGCAATGAAAACCCAAGCTGTACTTCCTAATGAGCTCTCCTGGTGTTAGCATGTATACAGTGAACAACATTGGCTACAAAAGTGAACCCTAGGGTACTCCACATGACAGGAGGCTAGGGGAGGATGAGTATCTCCATCACTACCCTTTGCCTCCTGTTGGTGAGAAAAGCCTCAAACCAGCAGATGACAGTGCCGGCAAGTCCACAGAATTCCCTTAGGCAGTCGAGTAACACACAATGGTCCACTGTGTCAAATGCTGAGGAGAGAGTGAGGAGAACGAGAGTTGTCCTCTCCTCTCCCCTTAATCTCTCCCCATAAGGAGGTCATAATGCACCCAAACTAGCACAGTTTCTGTGCTATCCTACTACAAAAACCAGACTGGAGAGGCATGTATAGATCATGGGTCATGAGGTGCTCCTCAAGCTGAAGTGGCACAACCGTCTCTACAACTTTGCCCAGAAATGGAAGGTTGGACATGGGACTGTAATTTGCCTTGACGTCAGGGTCTAGAGATGGTTTCTTCAGAAAGGGTCTCACCAATGCCTCCTTCAAGGCATCGGGGAAGACCCCCTCTGACAAATAACACTGGACAATCAAGGCAAATACCGGGCCAACAGAGTCAACACATCCCATCAAGAAACATGTCTGTACTGGGCTCAGTTCACAATATGTGTGCCTCAGCTTGGAAGCAACCTCAATGACCTCAGCCACCTCCACCAGTCTAAACTTGCTCCAACTAGGCGGGTAGCTCTCTGGATGCCCATGGCAACCATTGTGGCCACAATGTGGCTGACTGGTGGAATTTCTTGCCAGATAGCAGACACTGTGTCCAAGAAGACTTGAACAAACTCATCGTATAAAGCATCAGAAACATCTTTTTCAGCTGCAGACAGGCTGGACGAAGAAGCCTGTCTACAGTACAAAAAAGCACAGTTGGTTGATCCTTCCCAGCAGCATTCTCCCTGGACAGTAACTCTGCCTTCTTACAGTTGATTGCCCCCAGTACACACCATAATGTGTACGCAGGGCCAGTTTGTCTGTCTCCAGCCCGGTCTTCTGCCAGTAGTGCTCTAATCTCTGACCCACAATCTTCATCGCCTTGAGCTCCCTCTCAAACCAAGGGGACCTCAAGTGAGAGGATTTGGGTACTACATGGACCAATGCGAGGGAGTCAAGTGCACCAGACATTGCCTTATTATAGGCAGCAACTGTCGTGCATGAACCCCAATGCATGTATTGCCCACACTAGATAGATCAGCCACCGCCAGAAGACCCTCAGGGATCAGACCCCTCAAAGGGTGGTAGCTACCATCTCAGCAGGGTGACAGCTCTCGGTTGGGGGCCCAAATAAGAACTCCACTGTGCAATGACTGGACCAAACGACCCTATCAGTGTTGAGATTATTTATCTCAAGCCCCAGAGAGAAGATCAGGTTCATCATGTAGCCGCCTGGTGGGTCATGAAAGAAACTTCTTGTGATGGGCCCAGAGATGACATAATCTGGAGGAAGTTGTAACCAAGCTGAGAAGATTTGTCATTAGACAAAACATTAAAGTCCCACAGCATTAAACATCCGGGGCCTCCAATGTTTCACTAATGACTAAGTAGACTTCTGCAGGAATTCTCCTGCTGCCCTGGGGGCAGTAAATCAGGAGAATCCTGCAACCTACACCCAGACCCCACAAAGAGCTACACATTCAAATGAACTCACAGCCTCACTGGATGCAGGGTGAAGCCAGTTTGGATCTAAAACTGATGGCTGTCCCCGCCTCTGCATTCTACTTTGGGGCAGTGCATCATGGAGTACCTGGTGGGACGGTGGCCCTCAAAACCGGGCCAACATCATCGCCCACCCAAGTGTCTGTGATGCAAGCCAGGATCGACTGAAGAAATCAAATCCGCTATAACTGAGGTCTTGTTTCTGATTGATTTGGCATTGCAAGCACTATCCTCAGGGATGGGTGGACAATGCCGCCCTATGGCTTCCTGCCCACTTGGTCTGGTGGGAACCCAGGTGATGGGCACTAAACATGTCTGGCCTCTCCCTTGGACCCACTGAAACCCAGGGCACCTTCTGCACTTAACTACCTCAATCCTGCCCCCCCCACTGTGAATGAGGTGCCCCTCCACAATCGATTAATGCAGCTCCTCCCAATCCCAACCTCCCGATAGCGCCTTGCTATACTGGTGGAAACTGGGAGGTCGGAAAATGGCAACAGATCGAGCAGCTGGAATGCCTCATACACTATCCTAGCTTGCCCCAGGCTCTCATACTTTTTCAGACACATCCCACCTTTCTGAAAAGTCCCAAGCACACAATGTCCTAGTTTCACAACCACACACAACACAAACACACGCTAAAATGACAAGAACCCTAAACCACACACACACCACACACTCACATTAACAGAACTAAAATCCTCACCCACCACCCCTACAACCCAGCCATTCAACAAACAGATTGGCAGCAAAAGAAAAATTATTCAATTCTTTTCCCAGGAGAGCAAAAATCCCCAAACCACAAAAATGAAGTATAGGCACCCAGAGGGTGTTGTCCAAAAGTTTTCAAATCAGTTCAATTATAGTAAAAAATGATTTAAAATCTACCTTCAATACTGAAGAAATTGGCACACTCTAACTGTCCTTTTAATACCAGTCCAAGGGGCCACTGGAAATAAAATCCAACTTAGGCAAACCTTTACCTGGCGAGACCACCATGAAGAAAGTGCCAAGACAGTTCTCACCAGCCTTGGACACAGTCACAGAGTTCTCCAGGAGAAAAAAGAAAAGGATGAACACTCTTCCTACAGCAGGGGATAACAGGGAAACTGCACCTCTCCCACAGCCACAGGTCCCAACAGATTTTAATTCATCCCCCAAGGGCCTCAATGGAAAGTACACACCAGACTAGAGAACCAGTGTCCGCAAATCAGCTCTGCAGAAAGACATACCACTACCAAGAAGTCCACTTGGGTGTGCAAAAAACAGAATGGGCCAAGAACACTACCAATCCTCTGCTTCATCCAAAATGAAATCCATGGTCATACAATAGATACATGACCTGAAAAAAAAAGAAAACAATAAGGACACCGCTGATCTTCTGTGTCCCTCTCCGGCACCAGTCCCACTGACAGCAATGACCGAAATGAGCTCCCGATCCAGAATTTCCAGCAATAGATGGTGGGCTCGGCTTTGGCTCCAATCGTTCTCTAGTCATCTGGTACTCTTCTCCTCTCTGGTCCTCCAACTCTCCTCAACTCCTTGGTCCTCTGGATTCTCCTCAGTGGAATTTAGCATAGACTCACTGGCACAATTCCACAAAAGTAGGTAAGTAGTGGTTTGGGACTGCTCTTGATTAAAAAAAAGGAAAACTAACTGCTGACGCTACCTCACTGTTCCCACCCTCACTAAACTAAAAATCCCTAAGCCTTGCTCCTTACTAATTAAATTAAAACCATTTAAAAATATTTTCAGACTCAGGCTGCAAAACAGAAGCAGCTATGAGTCAAGCTTTCCAAATCTAAAAATTATGGAAAACAACACTAAAAGGCAAATGGGCATAAGAAAAATTGCTCTCTAACAGAGAGCTTGCAGATGGTGACCCAGCATGGCTGCCATCTTGCCCTCCATACACAGACAGATCCCCCTTATGTCTCTGGCTAAAAATAAAGCACCTTGATTGGATGGGATTACTGCAGAGATCTATCAATTGATGCCCGGCATTGTTATTCCCTTTCTTTTGGCCACCCTCTGAGACATATATTCTGCTGGCCAAATTATCGCCCAGTTTCACTTATTTCTATAGACATTAAAATCTTTGCTAAGTCCTTAGCTACATGTCTTGAATCAGTTTAACTCACTTTGGTGCACTCCTCCCATGTGGGTTTCAAAAAGGAAAATCATGAGCAAACCATCTGTGCACCCTTTAAACTTGAAAATTTACACTAAAGCTACCCCTTTCCTATGGCTGCTCTTGCAATGATTTTGAAAGGTGTTCAGTTCTGTGCAGTGGAGTTAACTGCATAATGTTCTAGAAATCTATGGTTTCGGTCCCAAATTTCAGACTTGATTCTGATTTTATACTGCCAACCCTAACTGTGATTCTCACCAATCGTACTCTTTCCACTCCGTTTGAATTACAATGGTGCATACATGAAGGCTGCCTCCTGTCACCTTTATTATTTCTGTTGGCCTTAGACCCTCTTGCATGTAAATTTCTATCTACCCCTGATATTTGTGATATTCGGCTGGGACCTCATTCTTCTCTCTTGCACACATACCAGATGACCTGCTCCTTACTGTAGAATCCTCATCTCTTTCTCTCGTACCTATTTCTGCTATTCTATCTAAATTTGAGACTCAATTTGGTGTTATGATAAGTAGGTCTAAGACAGTTCTTGATCCCTTAATCTCCTCTGCGATAACTCCTGTGTTCCTGATTTCAGATTACATGGGCCGAGGACTCCTTTAAATACCTTTGGGTTTACATTCCAACTTGGAGGGATGATCTTGTTCCCTTGAACTATAATCCTATTCTTGCTTCTTTAGAATGGGATACACATTGCTGGCTTATGCTTCGGCTCTGTTTCACTGGCAAAGTTGCAGCCCTTCATGTGTTTGCTGTCCTGAAGCTGGCATATCTTTTTCCGAATTTACAATTTGCAGTTCCTGCTACCATTTTGCATCAGCTTAATCGTATTTCTTGTCATTTTCTTTGGGAGACTAAACCACCTAGGTTGAGTGAGGCCAAACTTCAAGCTCCTTGGTCAATGGGGGGGCTCAGCCTGCCCTGGTTTGAAGATTATGCTTTGACCCATTGAATGGCTCAAGCCTATTGGTGGTTCAAACTGGAATTATGTGATAAGAGTAAGTCCCTTATTGCACCACACACAGAGAGTGATGCAAATATCACCCAAAATAAAAGGGCGACCACAACAAACAGAGACCACCACAGTGACATTCCTCACCCACTCCAGGAAAACAAATGGAATTTCTTCTTTTTTTCTAGGAGGCTATGCTCCCTGCACCCCCTTTGTGGGAGGGCAAGCCCCCCACCCCCAAAAATAAAATAATAAACTCTGGGGGGATAAAAAAATAAAAATAAAATGTCTTCTATTGTAGGACCTGAATCCAGGTCTGCAAGCTCTGTAGGAGGCAGCTCTAGCCACTACACCAAATGGCCAGCTCGGCAGGGTTCCACAACACATCTTTCTACTGTATATCCTGTCATAACAAGTGTAGTTCACTGCTACACTAGCTATACAGGATCTTTTGTTCTTTTCCACTGGTCAATCTAAACATGAGCAGTATTATTGAGTCACTCATATTGAGCTGCTCAGTAAATACTTACTCATATTACATGATACCATTCAAACCTCCCTCCTCTGATACCCCAACTTGACTTGGTCTCGAAGCCACCTCAGCACAGGTTCCCTGCCTTAGTCTACTTTTTGGACATCACTCCTAGCAATGGTTTTTATCCCACCCCATTATAGCCTCTACTTTTCATACTTGGAACTCTTGTATGTAGCTTACTGCAGTGCCTAAAGCTGCTACAATTCCCTAATAGCTTTTATATACCTTTGGGACAAACCACATATTCTTATTGGGGAAATTTAGTTTACTGGACTTCTTGGATGCAACACAACTTTAACCTTGTCACAGACATCTCTATTCCTCAAACGGATGAACTTCTTTCTTTCAGCAGCTACAAGAAAATTTGCTTTGCCAAAATCAGATTTGTGGTGCTACTTACAACTTCATGCTTATTCAGTCTTTTGAAAAGTATCCCTTTCTCCATGGAGTTGGCTTTCTCATAGTATTCCTTTCTCCCCTGGAGTTGGTTTTCTCATATACCTGAGATGCTGGGTACAAGGGACTGGGCAGAAAAAATTTACAGCATAGCCCTACCTTCTGCAAGTGACAGGTGTAAAGTTAAATTGGAGAGTGAGCTTAATTCCTCTATCGTAGAGGATGATTGGCAGGTGGGGATCACTTTAGTGCAAAAATCATGTTATGATGATAGAAGTTGGTTAATCCATTTTAAATTATACATCATTGGTACAAAACTCTTCATGCTATGGTACTAGTGGTGGACTCTTCTTGTTGGCGCTGTTCACAATTTGTGGCTGGTCTTTACATCTGTTCTGGAGCTCTCCATGATCTTCCTAAGTGGTGGGAATCTTATTTTTGGACTTTTCTAAAATCCTACAAATATCTGTTTATTATATTGTTATTACTTTAGAAATTGTATTATTTAGAAAGTTACAGCAGTCCAAAGTTGCAAATCTTCCCATACGATGACATTGAGGTGGCTTGCTGTACTCGGCACCTATATCTCAAAAATGGTTTGAGATACAGATTTTTCACTGTACAGCTTAGTACACCGTTTGGTGTACTAAACATGTGTGAGTGATGGCAGGCCATGAATACAGCTGCAAAGGAATTTTTGAAGGTTGCTATGGTTACTGAGATATTGCCACATTTGCAGTACAAGGGTTACTTGGAATGACTCTAGGCCTGCACTATACATCTATACTTATGGGTAGGTGGCAGAGCAGGACCCAGACAGCCCACACTCCTACCTGTGCATACCATTTATGCTAGACTGGAAGCACTGGGCCTCCTACACTACGTTTCTATGTCTTGAGTGGGTGGGAGTGCAGGGGCCGTGACCCACCCATGGATACCTTGTGCATAAAAGTGCAATACTCTGAGCACAGGGCCTCCTGCACTATGTCTCTACTCTTATGGGTGGGTGGGAACATGGGGCCCAGATGGCCCACACTCCTACACATGGATACCATCTTGCAATACTGGGATCACAGGGCCCTCCTGCACTATATCTCTACACCAATGGGTGGCTGGGAGTGCAGAGCCCAGAGGGCCCATGTTCCCACCTATGGATTCCATATGAATAACATTTCACTTTCTTGAAAAGAAGGGAAATTCATTGCAAAAAAATTTCCATTAATACATCAGTTAGGGTTGGTTCCACATCAACAAAAATCTGGAAATTCCATCTTAGGGTTGCCAACCCAACCCCACACCCTTCACACCTTTGACAGACCAATAGGTGTCAGGGTGTGCCTTGGGGTTGCCAGTCCTAACTCTCACCACATTCTCCTATACTGTACCATCTCAGCTTGTTTACAGATGGAATGGGGTGAGAGTTAGGGCCAATGACCCCAAGGCACACCCTGACATCTGTGGGGGCTGTGGATGATGTGAAGGTGTAGGGTTGGTAAACCTATCATGGAATTTCCAGACATTTGCTGGTGTGGAATAAAACCTAAATGATGCATTAACAGAGTTTTTTGCAATGTATGTATGTATATATTATAGTGGCACGGTAGTGCCACTATAGTTAGGGTTGAGTATCCCATTTAAGGTTAAATCTGAAATTTGACAGCTTAATAACTTTGCCATCATATGACGGATTTGCCTGAAAGTTGGAATGCACAGTCTGGTGTCATAGATCTCTGGATCTGCCAAGATTCATTATAGTCAGATGTACAGTTGCGGAGCTAAGGAGCGCCAAAAAATGCATAAATTACACATTTTTGCTCATTCTTTGCACATGCCTACAGCCTGCATGGTTTGTGTGACTGGTCTGAAACCTTCAGGGAACATGCAGCTAGGGTCCCTGATGTGCCTTTTGAAGATTTCATGAAAAATATTAAACGGTTCAAATGTTATTCAAAAACACATTTCTCATTATAGTCAATGGGAAAAGTTAACAAAATATGCAAAAGTGTCACAAATGCACTTTTTACTTTCACAAATGACCCTTGTAGTGTCACAAATCTGCCATCTTGTTTTCAGCTGGTGGTCACAGAAATCCTTGGCATTTACATTTGGCACCCTTTAGGGACACAAGTCTTGTTGTGCTCACCTAGTCGAGCCCTGAGGATGCTAGCCATGTCTTTTGGGGGGTGTAAAACATTCCAGAAATATGTTTTTTTTAATTTTTGTAAAAAGTAGTGTCGCAAAGTAGTTTTGCATATGTGACACTTTTGTGATTTCATTTGCAAAAGTGTCGTGATTTGCGATAGTACTCTGCGACAAAACATTAGGGAATCTTTGCCACCCTGCTGCAAAAGAATGGTTTAGTCCTTTGGGCTGAAATCTAGAGGGAAGAAAGCCAAGATCCCACAGATGTGCCTTTTGCTAGTTTGGTAACAAAATATTAGAGGGCTGCAAAATTATGGCACTCTGAAGTTGACGATTTTTCCCAAAGGCTAACATTGCCTTTAAGGGTCCCGTATCTCCAAAACGGTTCGAGATATGGACTTTTCGTCAGAAGAATGCTTAGTCCCCCACTTGGCGGCTAAGTACAAAACTAGCCTGGAAAGTCATAAATAATATGAGATTTTACATTTTTTTCTACATCGTACGGTTACTGGAATATAAGGAATTTGGTATTCCAAGTGCTCATTTTCTGATCCAAGGGCCATTATTATGCATACATTATTTGTATTCACTGTGCTTTTGACTGCACCTTTTTGGGAAAAAAGAGTGTGTGTTTGTGTTACTGTTATGGTTAGCATTTCGCTATGCGTTCTGTTACCATTAGTGTTAGCGTTTCTTTTATATCACCGTCAGCTTACCCTTTATGCTTGCACTTGCATTTATGCTAGTGTTACCATTTGTGATTCCATTACCATTTTTGTTAGCATTTACTTTACGTCACCGTGTGCATTACCATTTGCATTTGCTTACGTGTTGCATTTGCGCTTTGCATTACTGTTTCTTGGCATCATTGTTGGTGTTACTTAAATGTATGCATTTCCAATTGCATTACCATTATCATTTGCATTACTGTTATCATTTGTGTTTCTGTTGGCCTCAGCATTTCCATTTTGAGTGCATTACTGTTTCCTTCTGCGCCGCGCTACCATTACCGTTTGCGTTTCTGTTACCATTTGCATTTTCGTTAACATTTTGGTTACCTATTATGCGTTCTGTGCAAGTTAAGCGCTTGCATTACCGTTTGCATTACTATTTCTGCTTTAATTTATGATTGTGCTTGCATTTCTCTTACTGTTTACGTTATCATTTCTGTTTGCGTCACCATGTGCGTTACTGTTTGCACTTGTGTTTGCATTACCATTAGCTTTACTATTTTCTTTTACCTCACTGTTGCCATCACCGTTTGCATTAATGTTACTGTTTGTCTTTTTGCATTTGTGCAGTGCACTGCAAAACATTGTTTTTCCTATTTTTCTACACTGTCTTCCGTCATGCATAGCACACAGCCAGTGTGGTTGACTGATCTGAAACTTGCCACTAGAAAGACCTTTGTTCAAGGAACATGCCAGTTTTTGTTTGGTGAAATAATGTTGTTCCATGCCATAGTTATTGCCATTTGAAGTTGGCCTCCCTCAAAGTTACAGATTTTTCGGCCACCAGGTCTGCCACTTTAGTGCATTTTCAGCTGCAATTTCAGACATTTTGTGATGGAAGACTTCTTAAAGGTGCAGAAACATAAAAATTGAATATCTCTGGAACAGTTTGGTCTTTTCACATGAAATTTGGAGGATGTTGAGTGGATGGCCTGTGAATGCTAATAATGCTGTTAACATGTTGGAAAAATTATTTGCTGTGGAGATACTGTGTGACACATTTAACATTTTGTGCATAGCATTCTGCATGGTTCTACTAGCTTGAAAGTTATAGTGTCAGTAGCCCTAGTGGTACGGAGGTGCCTTGCAGTTGTTTGGTGTAAACATTAACAAGTGTGAAATTATGCCACTCTGACTAATGTAAATTTGGTTCATTACACTTCAATAACTTCTGGAACCATGTTTCGATTTGCCTGCCATTTGGAAAGTACAAAGATTTATAACAGAGCTTCCACTGTGACAATTTTGGGTCACTGGCTCTTACAGTTGCTGAATTGTGCATGTTACATTGTTTGCTCATGTCGCTGTGCCACTGTTGAGCGGATGTACACACAATTCTGGACACACCGTTGTGCTATGGTACATGTCTTCATTTACAGTTTTCATTTCAGTTGGTCATACAGTTTTTGCACAGCTAAGTGACAAAAAAATCATATGGTGGGAGCACGGGGCCCTTTAACATTCCATTTACTATTTATAGTGCACATTCTCAAAAAGAAGGGAAATTCATGGCCAAAAACTTAATTTAATGCATCAGTTAGGGTTGTTCCAGATGACAAAAGGAGGAAATTCGGTGTTAGGGTTGCCACCCCTTGCACTCCATGCCCACCCCTCCTGCACCAACAGGCATTGGGGTGTGCTTTGGGGTCATCGGCACTAACTGTCACCCCATTCCATGTGTAAATAAGCTGAGGTGGTGCAGTATATGAGAATGGGTTGAGAGTTAGGACCAATGACCCCAATGCACACCCTGATGCCTGTTTGTAGGGGTGGGGTGGACGTGGGGTGCAAGGAGTGGCAACCCTAACACCGAATCTCCTCACTTTTGTCACTGTGGAACAACCCCAACTGATGCATTAAATGGAGCTTTTGCCATGAATTTCCTTCTTTTTGAGAATGAGCACTAAAATAGTGAATGGATTGTAGGGAGAGTAGAGGGCCTTTGGGCCTGCTCTCCCACCATGCGATTTGTTGTCACATAGTAATGCTAACATTAATGCAAACGCAAGTGCAAACAGTAATGCACATGGTGATGCAAACATAAATGGTAAAGCAAACGATAAGAGAAACGCAGCTAAATGTTATTGTAAACAGAAATGGTAACACAAACACTGATGGCAACAGAAATGCAAATGTTAATGAAAACAGTTACATAAATGGTAATGCCAATGGAAAGTCAAACTGTAAGAAAAATGTAAATGGTAACACAATGCAAACAGAAATGCAAACGGTTAAGGCAACGGTGCCGCAGAAGGAAACAGTAACGCAATCGACAACAGAAATGCAACCGTAAATGCAAATGCTAAGGGCAACAGAAATGCAAATGGTGATGAAAATGCAAACAGTAATGGTAAGGCAACTGGAAACGCAAACAGTTACAGTAACAGCAACGATGACGCAAAAGCCAACAGTAACACAAACAGAAACGCAAACGCAAGCGCGTACAGAAACGCAAATGGTAACGCACAGTCATGGTACCGCAATTGGAAACACAAATGCTAACAGTAACAGCAACGATGAAACCAAAGGAAACACAAATGCAAACAGAAGAGCATATGCAAATGCAAATGTTAATGCACACAGTGACGCAAAACAAAATGCAAACTGAAACAGTAATGGAAACACAAATGGTAACAGTAATGCAAACACAAGCGCAAATGAAAATGCAAAGGGTAATGCACACAGTGGCGTAGACAGGAACACTAACGCACACAGTTACAAAAACGCAAGTGGAAATACTAACTGTAACAGTTACGAAAGTGCACACCTTTTTTGCCCCAACAGCTGCATAGAGAAACACAGTGAATACAAAGAATGCATGCATAATAATGGGCCTTGGATCAGAAAATTAGCACTTGGAATACTAAATTGCTTATATCTCAGGAGCCGTAAGATGTAGAAAAAAAAATAAAATTTTATATTTTTATGACTTTCCTGGCTAGTTTTGCACTTAGCTCCCATTCGGGGGTCTAAGCATTTTTCTGACGAAAATTCCGTATCTCAAAGTGTTTCCAAAATACAGGCTCCGAAAGGCGCGGCAGATGCAGTAATGTTAGTCTATGGGAACAATTGCCAAATTCGGAGTATTGTAACTTTGCATCCCTGTAATATGTTGTCACCAAACCACCAAAATGCACATCTGTTGGATGTTGGCTTTCTTCCCTCCAAATTTCAGCCCAAAAGACTAAACCATTCTTTTGCAGCAGGGTGGCAAAGAAGTCCTATTATTTTGGGCATAGTGTCGCAAAGTAGTGTTGCAAATTATGACACTTTCACAAAATAAATCATGAAAGTGTCACCGGTGTGACACTACAATTTACAAAAATTTAAAAAACATTATTCTGGGGTGTTTAACCTCCCCCCCCCCCAAACAAGACATGGCTAGCATCCTCAGGGCTCAACTAGGTAAACACAAAAAGGATTGTGTCCCTAGAGGGCCCCAAATTTAAATGCCAAGCATTCTCTGACCACTAACTGAAGAAAGAAGTGGCTGACTCACAACACTACAGGGGTAATTTGTGACACTAAAAAGTGCATTTGTGACACTGTTGAACTTTTTGTTAACTTTTCCCATTGACTATAATGGGAAACTTGTTTTTTGAATAACTTTTGAACCGTTTAATAGTTTTTCACAAAATCTTTGAAAGGCACAACGGGGACCCTGGCTGCATGTTCCCTGAAGGCTTTGGACCAGTTGTGCAAACCGTGCTACCTGTAGGCATGAGCAAAGAATGCCAAAAAAGCATAAATGCATTATGGAGCGACGCGTTATAACTCCACAACTGTATATCTGACCGGTATGAAACTTGGCTCATCCAGAGATCTATGGTACTGCTCCATGCCTGCCAATGTTCAGGCAAATCTGTCATATGGTGGCAAGGTTATTAACCTGACAAATTTTACATTTTATCCTTAAATGGGGTGCTCTACCCTAACTGTGGTGGCACTACTGTGCCACCATAATATATATATATATCGATATATATATATATAGATATATACTCTGCATCAGTTAGGGTTAAAGTGACAATAGTAGGGAAATGAGATGAGCCCCCCACCATCCCATCCTCCAGAGAACGACAAACACTGGGGAGTGCCATGGGGTTGTGAAGCCTAACTCTCACCACAGTCTCCTTTACTGTAACACGTCAACCTGTTTACACATGGAATGAGGTGAGATTTGGGCCTCACAACTCCATGCCACAGCCTGGTGTCTGTCGGTCTGCAGCAGATAGGATAATGGGGTGGTGGTGGGAATAGGGTCTGAGCCCTAACATCTCATTTCCCCAGTTTTGTCACTTTAACCCTAATTTATGCATTAAACAAAGTTTTTTTGCAATGAATTTATATATATATATTATGGTAGCATGGTAGTGCTACCATAGTTAGGGTTGAGGAGCCATTTACATGTTAAACCTAAAATTTTGCACCTTAATAACTTTGCAACTGTTCAATGGATTTGCCTGAAATTTGGAATACCTAATCAAGAGCAATACATCTTGGGATATGCCAACCTTCGTACTGTTTGGATATACGCCTGCAGAGTTATTAAGCATGATCTGAGCGCGCTTTTACACTTTTTTGAATTCTTTGCTCATCCCTACAGGTTGCACGGTTTGCGCAACCAGTCCAAAAACTTCAGGAAATGTGTGGCCAGGGTCCCTGATGTGCCTTTTGAAGACTTCGTGAAAAAATATTAAACGGTTCAAAAGTTATTAAAAAAACAATTTTCCATTATAAGTCAATGGGAAAAGTAAACAAAAAGTTTGACACTTTCGCAAATGCACTTTTTAGTGTCACAAACGGCCCTAGTAGTGTCACAAATCCACCATTTTGTTTTCAGTTGATGATCAGAAAAATGCTTGCCATTTAAAATTGGGACCCTCTAGGGACACAATTATTTTTGTGTTTAACTAGTCGAGCGCTGAGGATGCTAGACATGTCTTTATTTTGGGGTTAAACACCCCAGAAATATGTTTTTAAAATTTTTGGAAACAGTAGAGTCGCAAAGTAGTGTTGCACTCACGATACTTTTGCAAATCTGTGTGAAAGCTTTCGCAAATCACACTACTACTTTGCGACACTATGCCCAAAATAACAGGAATTCTTTGCCACCCTGCTGCAAATGAACGGTTTGGTCTTTTGGGCTGAAATTTGGAGGGAAGGCAGCCAACATCTCACAGATGTGCCTTTTAGTGGTTCAGTGACAAAATATTGCATGGATGCAAAGTTACAGTACTCCAAAATTGACACTTTTTCCCATAGACTAACATTGCAGCGTCCACTGCATGACAGGAATTCTTTGCCACCCTGCTGCAAAATAACAGATTTGTCTTTTAGACTGAAATTTGGCAGGAAGAAAGCCAACATCACACAGATGTGCCTTTTGGTGGTTTGGTGAAAAACTGTTACAGGGAGGCAAAGTTATGGCACTCCGAACTTCTCTTTTTTTCCCATAGGATAACATTACGGTGTTCGCCACGCCTTTCAGGGCCAATATCTCGGAAACGGAGCAAGATACGGATTTTTCGTCAGGAAAATGCTGAGCCCCCTAACAGAAGCTACGTACAAAACTAGCCAGGAAAGTTATAAATCATATGACTTTTAAACTGTTTTTCTACGTCGTACGGTTCCTGAGATATAAGCAATTTAGTATTCCAACTCCACATTTTCTGCTCCGAGACCCATTATTACGCATACATTCTTTGTACTCACTGTCTTTCTTTATGTAGCTTTTGGGGAAAATCAGCCTGTGTGCTTACATTACTGTTACCCTTACTGCTTCCGCTTGCAGTTCCATACCGGTTTCACTTACCGTTCCTGTCTATGCAACCATGTGCGTTACCCTTTGCATTTTCATTTGTGCTTGTGTTTGTGTTATTTTTACCATTTGTGTCTACAGTACTGTTTCTCTTTCTGTTTTGCTTTGTGTCACCATGCGCATTACCATTTGCATTTGTGGGTACCGTGTTACAATGTGACAAGACATCATGTGGTGGGTTCAGGCCCCGCTCTCCCGCCACATTACATTCACTATTTCTCGTTATCATTCTCAAAAAGCAGGAAAATTCGAGGCAAAAACTCCATTTAATGCATCAGTTAGGGTTGTTCCAGGCGACAAGCGAGAAATTCAATGTTAGGGTTGCCCCCTTGCACACCTCCAGCCCACCCCCAACCTGCATCTGGGGTGCATTGGAGTCGTCGGTCCTAACTCTCACCCCATTCTCCTATTCCTCAGCTTCTTTAAACATGTGATGGGGTGACAGTTAGGGGCTGATGACCCCAACGCCCACCCCGATGCGGATTGGGGTGGGCTGGAGGGCAAGGGGGTTTCAACCCTAACATCGAATTTCTCACTTTTGTTGCAGTGGAATACTTACTGATGATTAATGGAGTTTTTGCTCTAATAAATATATATATATATATATTAGAGGCAAAAATTCCATTTAATGCATCAGTTTTTTTTTGCAATTGTTTAACCAGGTGAGACACACTAAGCTGAAAGCTTGTTTACAGGTGCAACCTGGGAGTACAGGGAAGTTAAATGACTTGCTCAGGGTCACACAGTATGTAAGTGGGGGCTGTGGGATTCAAACCCAGGTCTCCAGATTTTCAGCTCAAAGCCTTAAAGCACTGCACTATACTGCCTCCCTGATTAGTTAGGGCTGTTCCACAGTGACAAAAGTGAGGAAATTCTGTGATAATGTTGAAAGCCCCCCTTGGCCACCCCAGACCACCCCCCAACTGGCTTCGGGGTGTGCATTGGGATCATCAGCCCTAACTCTCACCCCATCACATGTGTAAAGAAGCAGAGGTATAGGAGAATGGGGTGAGAATTAGGACTGACTACCCCAATGCGCATCCCAAAGCTGGTTGGGGTGGTGCGCTGGGGGGAGCCATGGGGGGCTTTCAACCCTAACACCATATTTCCTCACTTTTGTCGCTGTGGAACAACCCTAACTGATGCATTAAATGGAGTTTTTTGCCTCTAATTTCCCTTCTTTTTGAGAATGAGGACAATAAATAGTGAATGGGTCGTGGGTGGGGCCTTGGGCCCTTTGGGTCCCACGGTCCACCATGTATTCTGTTACATAGTAACAGGAACTGCAATGCAAATGCAAGCGGCAATGGTTATGCACATGGTAAAGCAAATGTAAATGGTAAAGCAAACTTTAATAGAAACGCAAGCATAAAGTGACGCCGAAGTGAACAGTGATGCAAATGAACATGCAAGTGCATACAAAAATGCAACTGATAACGTGCACAATGACGGCATTGGTATTGTAAACAGAAATGTTAAGTGTTACAGCAATAAGAATGCCAAAGGGAACAGAAACGAAAATGCAAATGGAAGCGCACACGTAAATGTGAACTGTAATGCGCATGGGCACGGTACCACAATTGCAAATGCAAAGGGTAAAGTTAACATGAACAATAACACAAAAGGAAACAGAAATGTAAATGTGAACTCAAACGTGTATTTAAACGCAAACCGTAACGTGCACGGTCACATTACCACAATTGTAAATGCAAATGGCAACGGTAACAGCAACAATACGCCAAAGAAAACAGAAACTCAAAAGGAAACAGAAGCACATTTGGAAACGCAAACCATAATGTGCATGGGCACAGTAACACAATAGGAAATGCAAATGGTAACAGTAACAGCAATGAAAACACAAAATGAAAGACAAATGCAAATGCAAATTAAAAGGCTGCCGTAAATGTAAATAGTAATACACACGGTGACGCAAACTGAAATACAAACAGAAACAGTAGTGGAAATGCAAATGGGAACAGTAACACAAACGCAAGCGCAAATGAGAATGCAAAGGGTAACACACATGGTGGCGTACACAGGAATGGTAATGCAAACTGGTACGTAAATGCAAGTGGAATCAGTAACTGTAAGATTAACAGAACTGCATACCCTGTTTTTCCCCAACAGTGGCATAGAGAAACACAGTGGGCCAGATATTCAAAAGGGTTGCACCATGCGCAATAGGGTTGCACCTGCGCAAGTCCGAACTTGCTCCATTCTGTGATATTCAGCAGGAGGCAGTTGTGCCACAAAAAACATGCTGCACAACAGTGCAATGCAAATGAATGCATGCTGAACTGGAGGGGGAGGAACCATGCATAAACTGCACAGCCTGATATTCAGCCGGGCTGTGCAGAGTTGTGCAGGCGCAACCCCCAACCTGCGCCTGCACAACTTTGAGCCAAAAAAAGGATCAAGTTGAGGGCCACCCACAGGTGAGCTGCTGCATTGCAGGGCGCAACACAGCAGCTGCTACCTGTGGCTGGCCCTCAACCCACTCTCTGTGCCCCCCCTCGCCAGCCCAATCGTGGGCAGCAATGTGTCCCCCCAACACATCCCTGGTGGTCCAGTGGACCGATAAGCCTGATCACGGGCTGAAGTAATGAAACACCCCGCCCACCTCCTGAATATATCCCTGGTGGTCCAGTGGACCAATAAGCCCAATCGTGGGCTGGAATTTTCAAACACACACCCCCACCTCCCAATCATATCCCTGGTGGTCCAGTCGACCAAAAATCCCGATCGCGGGATGTAGTTGTCAACCCCCCCAAACACATCCCTGGTGACCTAGTGTCCCCCACCCCACCACGAAGCCCACCACCCCGCCTCCCCTGCAGCCAGCGGGCGGCAGCATCCCACCCGCTCGCCACTCTCACGTTCTGATTGACTGCCCGGTCGGTCTAGACATGTCAGAGCAAGAGCCACTGGCATGCAGTTTATACTGCATACAGATAGCCAGTTTTGTGAATGAAATTCATCTACAAAACTGGACTGTCTGGTACGGGAGGCTGCATGCCCATTGGCTCTTGCTCTGCACCACGGGGCATGTAGCCTCACCAGGCAGTCAGTCGGCGGGTGGCAGGGTGGCAGGCAGGTGGATTCTGCCACCCACCGCCGCGGGGAGCGGGTGGTGGGCTTTGGTGGGTGGGGTGGGGGACACTAGGTCACCAGGATGTGTTCGGGTTGACAACTACATCCCACGATCGGGATTTTCGGTCCACTGGACCACCAGGGATATGATCGGAGGTGGAGGGGTGTGTTGAAAACCCAGCCCGTGATCGGGCTTATCGCTCCACTGGACCACCAGGGATATGATCGGAAGTGGGGTGTTTGAAAACCCAGCCCGTGATCGGGCTTATCGTCCACTGACCATCAGGGATATATTCGGAGGTGGGGTGTTTAATTACTCAGCCCGTGATTGGGCTTATCGGTCCACTGGACCACCAGGGATATGTTCGGGAGGTGGGGGGGGTGTTTAATTACTTCAGCCTGCTATCGGGCTTATCGGTCCACTGGACCACCAGGGATGTGTTGGGGGGAGACACATTGCTGCCCGTGATCGGGCTGGTGAGGCGGGGTATTTAAGCTATGCCCGCGATCGGGCCAGTGGGGGGTGGTGGTGGGTTTTTTACACTCTTTTGCCCATGATTGGGCTGCAGGGGGCATCCTTCCCCGACGGCTGCTGCCTGGCAGGTCGCCAGGCACAAGTCCTCGGGGATTGGCGCACCTGCATGCTAATAGCATGCAAATGGGGCCATAATCAGATGCAAATTGCCCCGTCGTTTTGCATGAATTATAGCCCCATTTGCATGTCACCTTTGAATATCGATTTTGCGCGATGGCACAATGGTACTTGTGCCACTGCAAGTTGAATGCTCCACTTTGTCAACTTGCGGTGGCTGAAGTTCCACTGCACCATGCACAGTGGCTGTGGTTGGGGTTATATTCAAAGGAGTTGCTCGGCAACTCGAACTCCTTTGAATATCGCCCCAGACACACCCCAGCGCAACTATTTTGCGCAGTGCAAGGGCTTGCGCCTATGAATGGCGCAGTTTGAATATCCAGCCCAGTGTGTACAAAGAACGTATGCATAATAATCGGCCTTGGAGCTGAAAATGAGGTATTGGAATACTAACTTGCTTATATCTCATTAACCGTATGATGTAGAAAAAAAAATTCACATGATTCATGATTTTTCTGACTACATTTTCACTATGGGCTACACATTGTTACAACGAAAATTCTGTATCTCACACCGTTTTCGAGATACAAGCCCCAAAAGGCGTGGCAGACGCCACCATGTCAATCTGTGGGGAAAAAAGTCAACTTCAGAGTACTGTAACTTGCCATCCCTGCAATATGTTTTAACCAAACCACAAAAAGGCACATATGTGAGATGTTGACTGCCTTCCCTCCAAACTTCAGCCCAAAAGACCAAACCGTTCTTTTGCAGCAGTGTGGCAAAGAATTTCTGTAATTTTGGCCATAGTCTGGAAAAGTGCTTTCACAATTTGCGACACCTTTCACAAAAATTTGCAAAAGTGTCGCAGGTGTGACACTACTTTGTGAAACTACTGTTTCCAGAAATTTGAAAAACATATTTCTGGGATGTTTAACCCCAAAATAAAGACATGGCTAGCATCCTTAGAGTCCGACTAGGTGAACACAGAAAGAATTGTGTCCCTAGAGGGTCCCAATTGAAAATGCCAGGCATTTTTCTGATCAGTAACTGAAAACAAAATGGGAGATTTACGATACTACTAGGGCCTTTTGTGACACTAAAAAGCGCATTTGTGACACTTTCAAACTTTTTGTTAACTTTTCCCATTGACTTATAATGGGAATTTGTTTTTTGAATAACTTTCGAACTGTTTAATAGTTTTTCATGAAATCTTCAAAAGGCACATAGGGCCATACACATTCCATGAAGTTTTGGATTGGTCGCACAAACTGTGTATGCGACCTGTAAGCAGAACAAAGAATTTGCAAAAAGCTGCAATATGCTTTTGGTTGTCGCTATCATAATCAGTTGTCAGATATCCGATCGGGTAATTTAAAGCTGGCAGATCCCAAGATCTACCATGCCCATAAATTTGAGGTAAATCCATTGAATGGTGGCAAAGTTATTAGGGTGCAAAGTTTCACCTTTACCCTTAAAAGTGCTACTCAACCCTAACTATAGATATACTGTATATATAGATATTTATATAATAGGTGTGGGAGCTCCAGCATGATGATAACTAAGTTAAAATGAATGACAAATATACATACTGTGCTGATGTCAGCTTCCTGTCTTTTTCTATGCACCATACCCTCACTTTACTTCCCTGCATTCCCACTACTTGCCATTCTAACACACCCGCAATTTACAAAACTGATGGCAGTAACCTGAAACACATGCTTACTGTGTTGAAACCTGCTCTTTTCTACTGAAGTTCATCAGATGTGTTCCACATAACATAGCTAAATCGTTAGTGAATCAGAATAACACTGCAATGTAGCACAGTACTCAAGAACTGCCAAAAATCTAACCTCCATGCACTTCACATTTTGTTACCATACTTAGAAAAGTAAGCTGCAGACAGAAGTCAACAAAATTGTTTTTCTTTATATTATAACTGTATAAAGCAAACTTACTTGCAGTACAAATGAATGTAGAAGTGAAACCTCCTTACATAAGTGAAACTGTTTGTGGACTGGAAAAGGTGTCAGTGGCCGAAGTGAACTCTGAAAAACAAAACGAAAACACTGCAACCATGATAAAGCCCACATGGAAATGAACCAAAAAAGGATAAATACATGAAAAAAATCTTAAAATATACCGATGAAAGCAAAAATAAACCCCTTCTGTGTCTCATCTCCCGATGAAGTCCCACCCTCTCTGACAAAGCAACCAATCCCACACCACAGTGCATAACATGCAGTCAATCACAACTGACACACACACCAAACCTCCAATCACAGCCCTTATAAAAAGCTCATTCATGCCCATTCACTCATTCACTCAGAGTACCAACACAAAGCAGCACAAAGCACACAAATAAAATTAAAAATCATAGAAGAGCTCCCACCCCTATTATATAAATAACACAAATGATGTGCAATCGTATGATATCGAAAATATTTTCACTCATAAGCTTACATGCTACAGTATAGAACAATGGGGTGAGAGTTAGGCTTGACAACCCCATGGCATACCCCGTCTCCCATTGGTGTACGGAGGGTGTTGGGGTAGTAGTGGGGTGGTAGGGGTGGGAACCCTGGGGGTGGGGCATTAGGTCTGGAAACTCTAACACCTCATTTCCCTGCTTTTGTTGCTGTGGTATTTATCCTAACTGATGCATTAATGAAGTTTTTGAAATGAATTTCCCTTCTTTTTCAGATAGTATAATTCTATCCTCATTTCACTGTGCAGACCCTGTGCTCCCATCCCTCCATTCAGATAGTACAACAGGACCCTATGCTCCCATCTGTACATCCAGATAGTAAAACAGTATCCATATGTCACAGTGGGAGTGCAGGGTCCTTTCGACCCTGTGCTCTTATCTGACCATCAAGATAGTACAATTTTGTAAATAATTTTTTTTGATTGTAAATAATTTCTGTTATATAAACATCATTTGTTATTAAGAAATATCAGTAACAGTCACATGAATAAATAAAAATGGAAGAAATGAGCTAAAAAATAGGAATTTTGCCAGTGTTTAAATTAGAAAAAAATGTGTAACTCATTAGATTTGAACTTAGGATGTTTCAAACTCCAGCTCAGTGCGCTACCCACCACACCTGCAGCACTGTTGTTGAGTTCTGCTTTTCTATGTATTAGTATCTGTCACTCTGGAAGTGAAAAAATGTTCAAAATAAACAGAATGGTTTTGAAAGCAGATTGGACAATTTTCGTAAGCAACACCACATCTTTGGAAAATGAGAAAATTGAAGAAAATACTCAAAAAAGCACATTTTGTTTGCAAAAACAACACAAAAATGTTTGAAAATGCTCCCTCACTTATGAAAATGGAACACTTCCATTTCTACAGACACTACTATCCGTCTTTCGGATGAGACGTTAAACCGAGGTCCCATCTGCCTGTTCTGGTGGTAGTTCAGGGGGATGTTAAAGATCCCATGGCATTTTTTGAAGAGAGTAGGGGAATATTATTGAAAAGAAGTAAGACTACAATACAATAATACATGCAAAAGCAAAAAACATTTCATACAGACATAGTCTTTACAATTATAACAAACAAGCAATACATCTGCATAGCATACACAATATAAATTAATTACAGAAATTAATCCGGATCCCAATTGTCCCAATTAACCCCAAATAATATAACTTTCTCCTTAGAGTAGAGGCTAGAATCCCTAAGCATAATGTTCTGTATTGAAACTTGAATGTTACACGCCATTTCTAAATAAGAAATGAAACACTGTTGTGTTACCCATACACATCTGGATTGCCATACAAAATACCTCATAACTGCAAAAATTATATAAAGAATTTATGGGTTATACCTACCCCAGCCACCTGAAGTGGTACCACACATAACTTCTGGGTATGAGGGGTTTTGAAATAGAGGTTCACTTCAATACTCTGCAAGATATACCCTAAAGAATTTAGCATAAGCATTCTACAAACAAATGTTCTTATGACT
Organism: Neoceratodus forsteri; assembly: GCA_016271365.2. Taxonomy (NCBI): domain Eukaryota; kingdom Metazoa; phylum Chordata; order Ceratodontiformes; family Ceratodontidae; genus Neoceratodus; species Neoceratodus forsteri. The sequence continues at coordinate 53,202,257 of CM028137.1, forward strand.
GAGGAATCTGAAAACAAGAATCCCTAAGGCAATATATTTCAGTAAGAGGCTTATGCTTATTATTGTTCCTTACATGTATCCTCCCATAATTGCCCAACCATGACAAATCCCAGACAAAGGCAGGAATACTCTTATATTCCAAATATTGTAACATTTCCTTTGTTTTATCCACCATACAGTAAAGAAAAATAATATCTTCTTTTCTTTCTGTCTTAAGTATGGCTCTATAAATTGACTTCCTATCCTAGGTTTGAACCTATAATGGGGAAGGTTTCCACCTTATGAGATTCTTTAGAAGCTCTAATCCAACAGTTGGTAAAGAACTCACCCTGGAAAGTAACCTAGGTTTATTCTGGGACCAGGGACCCACACTAGGGGTTAGCCATACCAAAATTAGATGCTTCCAAATCCTGTCTCCCAGTTTCAGGGCAAAGCCAATACTACACATAATAAAAATGCAACAAAAAAGGGCCACAGGATTGAACATATTAACACCTCCTTCTTGTAACAGGTCTAAGTAGTTTCCCTTTTTAGAAGGTTCAACCTGCTCCCCCAAGGGGCTTGAAAAAAATACTAAACAAAGAAGTCGTTATAACTTGTGGAGGGGAAAAAAACATAACCGGCATGTAAGAATACAGGAACAAAGAGGGAATTAATAAGAGCTACTCTTTCTTTTTAGCAATTTGTTGCCGTTTCCAACCTGAAACTAATCTGTTTGTTTTGTTAAGACAGATGTCCTAATTAATTTTGGCTAAGTCTCTTGCTCCAAATTATACTCCCAGTATTTCAATTGGGGCAAGAGTAATTATAAAGCATGCATAAGTATTGTCTTCAGGCAAGGGTGTATCCCCTAATACTGTACCAATACTTTTATCATAATTGATCCGTGCCCATGACATATTTGAATATTTATTCAACATATTACTACTTGCTAATTCTGGAGTGCTTGGCTGCAAAAGCAGGACAATGTCACATCAGCATGTGTTAAAATTGTAATCAGCTCCAATTCTGGAAGAGGATGTAAGCCTCTAATAGCCCCCTGAAACATGATATATCTAAGCAGAATATCTATTCCAAAATCCTATAGCAGAGGACTAAGGGGGCAACCTTGTCTAACTCCCCTTTTTATCCTATTTTTTTCCACACCAACCATTTACATTAGGTATTATAATTGTCTTATCATACATTATTTTCAACCAACTAATGAATTTCACTGGAATACCATATTCCCGAAGCATGGAAAACAAAAAGGAATGGGTCAGCCTATCAAAAGCATTTTCTTGATTGAGACTTAAGACATAGCCATGTATTTCTCCCTTGTTTCCGCTGTGAAAAGCACTCTTAACACAATTAAGTTGTCATGTTGACATCTATTAGGGATAGCACATGTCTGTGCTGGATGAATTAAAGAATCTATTACTGTAGCAAGTCTGGCAAGAAGAATCTTGCTTAACATCTTCAAGTCCGTATTTAAGAAATTGAGCGGTCTACAGTTTTCTAATAATTCTCTTTCCCCTTTTTTGTATAACAGAATGAGAATCGCTTCATTCAGTGAGGAAGTTAAGTTTCCACTGTCTAACATATGGTTATACAAAATAGCTAAAGCTGGGGCTATAAAATCTGAAAAGGTTTTTTAGAGACCGGCCCCAATGCCATTTGTTCCAGGGGCTGCATCTTGACGTAAACTATGTATAGCAGTCTGAATTTCTGCTAAGGTAATCTCTTTAGTTAGGATTTGTTTTTCCCTTTCTTGGAGCTGAGGCAAATTTAACTGTGAAAGGAGGACAGTATCCAAATTCACTTTAGGACTAGTGCCAAAAGCATTTGCTACATAATCTTCTACCGCTGTCAACACATCTTCTGAAGTGGTGACCATCTGACCAGAAGATTTTTTTAGCCCAGTGAAGATCCTATGTCCTACCCTTTCCTTACACTCCTTAAAAGGATCTAAATAACCTTTTTTGATATTTGTACTGAATCTTTATTCCTGATCCAAAACTTTTGCGCTGTTGTACTGAAAAGCTTTCATTTGATCTTTAATCCTAATTTGAGAGCTGCAATCTTTTTTTCTGGGTTACATAGAAACATAGAAACATAGAATTTGAAGGCAGATAAGGACCGCTTGCCCACCTAGTCTTCCCATTTCCTACCTATTAGATTAGCTGCAGATTCCAGTTACCTAACACCCTAATTCCTCCTACCCCTCACTAAGATTGCCTTATGTCTGTCGCATGCATTCTTGAATTCCCCCACTGTTTTTGATCCTACAACCTCCTCAGGAAGGCAGTTCCATGTGTCCACCACCTCTCTGTAAAAAAGTACTTCCTCATATTGCCCCTGAGCCATCCCCCCATTATCTTCAAATTGTCCCCCCTTGTTCTTGTACATTTTTTTCTTAAAGATGCTCCCATCTTGGACTTTGTGGAGTCTCTTAAGGTACTTGAAAGTTTCTATCATGTCCCCCCTCTCCCTCCATTCCTCAAGGGTATACATATTAAACACTTTTAGTCTCTCTTCATATGGCTTCTGTTGCAGACCCTGCACTATTTTAGTTGCCCTCCTCTGGACTGCCTCCATCCTGTCTATGTCCCTGCAGAGATGGGGTTTCCAGAACTGTATGCATTATTCCAGATGGGGTCTCACCAACTGTCTGTACAGTGGGTTGACAACCTCCTATTTTCTACTGGTGATGCCTCCCCCTGTACATTCTAGTATCCCCCAGCCCTCCTTACTGCCTTTTCATACTGCTTACCTACCTTAAGGTCATCTGATATGACTATCCCCAGGTCCCTTTCCATTTGTTTTGTTCTTAGTACCCCCGATTGAGTACTCTTCCCCTGGGTTTTGTTTCCCAGGTGCATTACTTTGCACTTTTTTTGCATTGAATCTAAGCTGCCATATAGTTTTGACCATTCTTCCAATCTTTCCAAGTCCCTTCTCATCCTTTGCACCCTTCTTGTGTATCAACCCTGTTGCAGGTCTTTGTGTCATCTGCAAAGAGGCATACTTTTCCTTCTAGCCTCTCTGCAATGTCACCTATAAAGACATTAAAGAGGACTGGTCCCAATATTGAACCCTGTGGTACCCCACTAGTAACCCCCCTTTCTTCAGAGTGTACTCTATTTACTATTACCCTCTGGGTCCTGTTGTCCAGCCAGCTTGTTACCCAGGCTACCACCCTTGGTCCGGCTCCCAGGCTGGCTAACTTTTTTATTAATCTTTTGTGTGGGACTGTGTCACATGCCTTGCTAAAGTCTAAGTAGGCTATATCCACAGCCCCTCCCTGGTCTATTACTTTGGCTACCCAGTCAAAGAAATCTATTAGATTCATCTGACACGACCTTCCTGCTGTAAATCCATGTTGCCTTGGGTCCTGTACCCCACTGTCCTCTAGGTACGCAACAATTCTTTCTTTCAGAATAATATATGAGTGCCTGTAACTGCCCCTCATGTGCAGATAACTTAAGTATTCCTTATTTGCCATGTCTATTGAGATATTTTGAAACAGTTTTTTCCAGGAACTTTTTTTGTCTTCCCACCAAGAAACCAAATCATCATAACAGACTAATACAGAAAGCCTTGCCTCCTATTCCCTTACCCAGGCATTTTTTACCCATTGTTTTTCTAAAATGGATTCATTTAGCCTCCAGCTATTCTTTTTACATTTCAGAATGCCCTCCCCCAGCTAATGTTGACAGTAAGTGATGTATGATTCATAAATTCCCATACAACTAATCAAACTTAATCTGAAATCAGGGTTTTGGATAAAAAATAAAATCAATCCTAGTAGAAATGGGGCCCTAAAAAGATGTGTGCCCTTCTGTAGAAAAATGGGATCTATATCAGTCATATAAACCTGATAGAGAAACAATATTATGTAAGGCTGACGTATCACAAAACAATTTAGTAGTTTTTAGGCCTCTGTCCACCAGATCCAACCCACAATTAAAATCACCCACCCAAATCACCATCCTAGAGGTGTGCAAATAAGGTTGTATTTCTTTAAAAAGAGAAACTCTTTGGGCTTTAGTTTGTAGTGCATACACCAAAATTAACCTAAACCTCTCCTGATTGAAATTAAAGTCAAGCATTAATGCTCTGCCAGGAAAAATATGTAACAATCTAGACCCTGAAATCCCCTGTTTAGAGAAAAGAATATCCAAGCCGTCATAACTATCCTCCCCTACTGACTAAAAAGAGGGACCTTTGTTCCATTTGTTGGCAGCCTGGCAAAGCTCATGGTGGGATTTGAGCCTGGTGTCTTGTAAACACTAAATGTCACAAGGGAAGGATTCTAATGAAAAAAAAATACCCCATCTCTTTTTTCTTCGATTTAATGCTATTTACATTAATAAAAGAAATACAGTAGTTAGAAAATGCATGTAATCAGGAAGAAAAAATGGGGGTACAGACATAAGAACTAACCAGCACAGAGAGTTCTTCAGGAGTTTTAGAGCCCTTTATGTGCCTGGTACATTTGGCTATAGAATCTTCCCTGCCCTCATCTGCAGTATCAGAAGTCGCATCCATGGTTGTAGAAGCCACTGACCGGGAGTCAGAGTCTTCTTCTCCAGAATCCCCCCACTGCTTTTCTACTGGCAAAGGAGCAAATCTGTTTCCTGATTTCCAGTGAGAAGGAGCCTTCCTTTACTCTTCTTTCCTTCCTTCCCTTCCCATGTACCCATTTTTGTAGAATTACCTGGTCTAGTTCTTTTTTTGGATATGACAGTTTTAAAAGGGGGGTCCTCAGCAGGTGGGGGAGGGGATGCATGAAAACCTCTTCGGCCACTTGTGGGAAAGTATTACAATCCCGAGTTTGACCTTCCTCCCTTTCCCTTTAGGGCTGTAATAGCTATGTCTGGGGCCTGAACTGGTTATTGATTACCTTCTCTGCTAGTACAGAGCTGAGCAGACTGATCCAAATTATTTTCTGACTCCTGATTTCCTCAGCTTGCTCCACTACCCTTTTTGCTTGGGCCTGCTGAGCCATGTTTATGAGGCCTTCATGCAAAAGTCAATCCTCTTTGTTATGGGAGGCCCAGGGACACCTATCATAAGCATGCCAAATTGTTTCACAGTGGTTACATTTAAAGAGACTCAAGCAGTTGGCAGCTACATGCTTGTATTCAAAACAATGATTTTATCTTGAGGTGTCACAGGCAGTACTTAAATGGGTGCGAGTTCCACATTTAAAACAAGCTTTAGGTTGCCCTATATAGAAGAGGGAACCTTTATCTTTACCTAAAAAGAAGAGATTAGGTCAATACACTGGGCCATTGTTGGAAGTAAAACATTTGACCTTAATTTTCCAAGCCCCATTCCAGAGCTGTTCACTATCTAGAATGGGGGTAGGCCTATCTAAAACCTCACATCTCTGACGCAGTCAAAATATAATGTCTTCAGCATTAACACCTTCATTTTTGAACATCACGGTAATGACTTTAACAGCTGGTTGAGTCAAATGGACAATAAAAATGAGATCCATAAGGGAGCATTTTTTAACTTATGGTATTGTGACCAAAATCTATCTAGACCAGTGACATTTTTATAATTGATGTCAAAATTCAAATTGCCTATATGAATTAAAGCAAAACTTTCAGATGAAAAGAATCTCATGGACCCCTTTAAAAGTATCTTAGCAATATACAGTCTGTCTGGTGGATCAAATAATCCTCCCTTGTAAATTAGGAAAAACAGCATTTCTTTTGGGGGCAGGCTCCCCTGTATTGTGGAATAAGTCTGCAAGCCATAACATTGGGGCTAGCCAAGCTCTTTGTTCAGTCTTCTCAAGGGCTGTTTCAGCAAGACCTATAGTCAAATGCCTTTCCTATGGGGGTGGGGAACCCCCAGAATCCTGAGGCTGGTGTACAGTGTTTTCACATTCAATACCATTTCCAGTATTTTGAAGTACAGCAGTCTGGTTAGAAAAAGGTTAAGAATTTTCTGGTGGTGCTAGATTTTGGTATCTGTGTTATCGGGTGGCCACCCCTTCCATGTCTATCAGAATGTTTATTGCATATTTCTTAACTGTGGGATCAGTGGGATCTGGTATCCAGTGCCCTTCATTAATTTGTAGCCAACCAGCTCATGTTAAGGCATGCTCTGGTGACCAGACAGTTTGTTGAGAAGAAGAGGTGTCATTAATTTGCATTACAGGAGCATTCACAGTGCAGCTATTTACAGTAGGCATTATGATACGAGACAAAGTCTTAGAAGTAAATACCTCAGCTGTTTCCTGCCATGTCCCCACTGTTTCTTTTCTCCCAGCCATTTGTTTGGTACTTTACATTCAGATGCCCAGCCAACGGTGATTACTTTTTTCTCACTGATTATCTTCCGGGAGTTTGCGCAGCTCTGGGCACACAGAATTCAGTCCGTTTTCACTGCCAGATGCTGTTGATGTTTGCAAACTCTGCATCTGAAAGAGCAGCAGGGCATGTCACAGAAGTCTCAGCTGATGCTGCTTTACCTTTCCTCAGCTGACTGCCATAAACAACCGTAGCAGTTATCAACTTACTCACAGTGCTCCATTGAGCTGCTAGGAGCTTTTCCTGCAATTCAGCCTTTTTCTCTAAGTATAGTTTTTCCTCCTGCAGTAACAACTGCTGCAAATGTTCAGTCTATTTCACCAAAATCGGCTCACCATGGTAGTCGGAAGAAATGATTGTTGTATTAGGCACACTACTTGAATGCAATGGGGAAACCAAAATGTCATCCGCAGTATCCTCATCATACATTTCCTGAAGAATAACAGCATTTTCAATGGCCTCTTGACTGGTGAAGACTGAGGAGGAGTCCTACTACCCTGCCTCAGTAGTATCCATCCTCTCCCCTAGCTCCAACCCAGTGGCCATCTTAGACAGTAGGACAAGGGTTCCCCTACTGATGATTAGGGGAATTTTCTCAGTGTTCTGGCCACATTTCCCCATTCAATAAAAATACATTCACTAAAAAAAACACCAACAGCTTAATCTGGTTCAAGGTCAGTTGGCATCTATCTGTAACCCCCTCCTCCGGGTCTTGCCTGTAAATAGGCAGAATTTGCCTACTGCACTTGCCTGGTCAACAAAAACTAAATAAATAATAAATAAAATAAATAAGTACTTGATAACATGCAAAAATTGGAGAAATTAGTCAAAAGCACCTTTGTTTGCGAAAAAACAATATGAAAATGTTCGCAAATGCTCCTTGGCTTACAAAAATGGGATGTTTCCATTTCCACAAAAAGTACTTCATAACATGTGAAAATCAGAGAAAATGGTTGAAAAAGCACCTTTTTTCCCAAAAACAAAACCGATATGTTCGAAAACACTCCTTCGCTTCCAAAAATGGGATGCTTCCATTTCAGCAAACAGTACTTCAATTTCAGAAAAGAATGCCCCATTTTCACAAAAAATGCCCATTTTAAAAAAATGCCCCATTTTCACAACAAATGCCCCATTTTTTAACAAAATACCCTATTTTCACAAGAAATACCCAAATGTCACACAAAAATGCTTCATTTAAAAATGCCCCATTTTTTCACATAAATGCCTCATTTTCACAAATAATCCCCATATTCAAACAAAATGCCCTATTTTAGTAACAAATTCTCCATTTTCACACAAAAAATGCCCCATTTTCAAAAAACAATGCCCAATTTTTGAACAAAAATGCCCCATTTTTACAAACAATTCCCATTTTTGAACACAAATGCCCAGTTCTCACAAAAACATGCCCAATTTTCTAACAAAAATACAAAATTTTCAAACACAAATGCCAAATTTTCAAAACAAAATCCATTTTCAAAAAAATTTAATTTTTGTGCTGAACACTTAACTTTTCCCATAGGAAATAATGGGAAATTAAAAGTTTAATAACTTTTGAAAGGATTAATATTTTTTCACCAAACCTTCAAAAGACACATCTGTGACCCAAATCATTCCTACCCTTACAATTTCTGCCCATAACATTAAGCCATTTCTGAGATCCAGGATGACAAAAATGTGTCAAAAAATCCTGATTTTTCTGTTTTTGCAACACTTTGTAACTCAGAAACTGCTCAACGGATTCTCACTATATGTGGCAGGTAAAGCGGCCTACTCCTAGAGATTATGCCTGCCAAAACGCATGCAAATCTATTGAATAGACCCAAAGTTATTAACCCTCAAAGTTTGAACTTTAACATAGAAGTGTACTTTCACCCTAGCTATACTGGCGTGACCATGCCAGTATAATATATATTATATCTTCTCTGCAAAAAACTTTGTTAATGCACCATTATGGCTAAAGCCTAAAAGAAGAAATTATATCTTAGGGTTCCCAAGCTTAAGGCTCCACTCTCGCCCTCGACTTCCAACCCAAATACCCCTCTCGGCCTCCAACCCTGAGGCCCACCTCCTCCCTGCATGCAGAAATAGGTGTGATGGGTGTGCCTTGGTGGTTGTGAACCCTAATGCTCACCCCATTTAAATAGTTAATTACCTAACATGGCTACACAATGAAATAATGGGGTGAGCATTAGGGTTCAACCATACAGTGACAGGCATGAAAGTTACTTTGTGCAAGATACTGTCGTATTTTGTGCAAATTACAACAGCATCTTTCACAAGTTATGTAACTCATGCAAATTGTAAGTTTCATGCCTGACATATAAATCTTCCCATAGGAAATAATGAGAAATTAAAACCTTAATAACTTTTGAATGGATTCATATTTTTTTCACAAACCTTCAAAAGGCATATATGTGATGCAAAGGCTTTCTACCCCAAACATGTCAAAGCAAAACCTAAAACTGTTTCTGAGATACTGGTGGACAAAGAAATGTAAAAAAACTGGTATATTAAGGATTTAGTGACAGAAGTCACAAAACCGATTCACATGACCTACCCCTACAAATTATTCATGCCACATTTCATACAAATCAGTTAAACAGTTCCAGAGTTAGAAACATTCAGAATTTTGGGTTTCACAGAAGTTTGCACTCAACCCTAATATACTGGTGCTACCAAGCCATTCTAATATATACTGTGTATATATATATATATATATATATATATATATATATATATATATATTCTATGCAAAAAAACTTCATTAATGCATCAGTTAGGGTTCTTCTACAGTGCAAAAAGTGGGAAATTCGATTTTAGGGTTCTCTCTCCTCTTGCAGGCCACCCCACCCCGCCCCCACCAACAGGCATCGAGGAGTGTGTTGGGGTCGTCTGCCCTAATTCTCACCCATCCCATGTGTAAACAAGCTGAGGTGGTGCAGTGTAGGAGAATGGGGTGAGAGTTAGGGCCAATGACCCCAACGCACACCCCGATGCCTGTTGGTGGGGCCGGGGTGGGGTGCAAGGGGTGAGAACCCTAAAATTGAATTTCTTCACTTTTTTCACTGTACAAGAACACTAAATGATGTAGTAATGAAGATGTTTGCATAGAATTTCTTTACTTTTTAAGAAAGAATAGAAAAGTAGAAAGTTGCGTAAGTTAGTGAGAGCATGGGGCCCCACCAACTTGTAAGTATTGGGCCACATTACACACCCAATGACTAAAAAGTACACTGACAACAGAAAGGGCAGCCACCAAACAAATGTTAATCTAGTAGAACAATAGAAAATGCTGCCCACAAAACATAAGCTGCGCCACACAATATCTCCAAAAAAATATTTTGTCTGACACATAAACACTGCTATTAACATCTACAGGACATGCCATCAACACCCTCCAAATTTCAAGTAAAAAGACCAATTGTGTCCAAGATATAACATGTCAAAATTTGAAATTTTCATTCGTCAGAGTGGCACAGTTCTGCACCTGTTGACATTTAACACACACAACTGAAAACTACATCCATGACACTAAGGCTAGGCACCCTATCAATTTCAAGCCACCAACACAATCCAAAACACTGTCCGCAACACGTAAAGTACATCACGCAATATCTCCACAAATAAAATTTTCTACGACACATAACACGATAATTCACATCTACAGGACATGCCATAAACACCCTCCACATTTCAAGTAAAAAGACCAAACTATTTCTGAGATATTCAATGTTAAAGATTGGTAAAATTTCCCTATCTATTCCATTACAAAAAATCTGGCCATCTTGTCCCCCCCACCCCGATCAAAGAATTTGCAGGCTCATGAACAAAGAATAAAAAATGCTATAAATCAAAAATTGAAGTAGTGCGGTAGAAACCACCACAATGGTTCAACAGAACGAAGCCCCTTGAGCAAAACCCACCCTCATTTGACTTCCTAGGGCACCCCTGGGCTGAGAAAATTTATTTTTTAATCTGACCATCTCGTCCCTCGCTCGCGATGCATGATCGCAATCAAAGAGCCTCACGATCAAAGAAATTGCATGCTTATGAGCAAAGAGTGAGGGACGAGATGGCCAGATTTAAAAAACAATTTTCTCAGCCCAGGGTGCCCTAGGAAGTCAAATGAGGATGGGTTTTGGTCAGGGAGATTTGTTCTGCCCAATCTCAATAAAATCAATAATGTTTTCAATATCCCTGGTAGTCTAGCGGCCCCCACATGTGCAGAAAAAAATAATGTTCTGCATATCCCTGGTAGTCTAGTGGCCCCCCAAATGTGCATCCAACAAATAATGTTGTCCATGTCCCTGATAGTCTAGTGGCCCCCCCATGTGTATCCAATAAATAATGTTTTGTATAGCCCTGGTAGTCTAGCAGTCCCCCTGATCTGTACAAAAAAAAATCTTCTCCTTATCCATGGTAGTCTAGCAGCCCCCCCATCTGCATAACATTTATAGTGTTCTGTATATCCCTGGTAGTCTAGCACCCCCCCAATGTGCATTAAATGAATAATGGTCTTCGTATCCCTGGTAGTCTAGTGGCCCCCCTGATCTGTACAGAATTAATATTGTTGCCCATATCCCTGGTAGTCTAGCGGCCCCTCCCCGATCATTATAAAATACATTACGATCTCCAATTCCCTGGTAGTCTAATGGCCCCCCTCCCAGCCGTGCCATCCCACCCAGCCCCCCACACTTCACCAGCCAGTGACTGGCACAGCCCACCTCTCACCTCCAGGCCAGTTAGCGATCGTGGGGATAGCAGCGCCACGCAGAGTCACCAGAAATTATTTCGACTGCTCTTTGCATTAGCGCTGCTAATACACACACCACATCATGAACAGTAAAACTCTCATTTTCACATCGTGCCCAAAATGTGTTTTCACACCTGTGGCATGGAATGCCTCATTTGCTGCATGAAATCACCTTTTGGGACTGATTAATGAAATGACAGTGCCAGTGTCCATGAAATGGGGTTCCAAAAAGACCATTTTGCAAATTTGGTGAAAAAATTCCTGAAAATGCCCAAGTGTGTGTTGAATTTATTCTATGCATCCATATAACTTTGATACTTTTCATTATTTTAATGCCAAATTTTCAACATAGCTATTTTTCCACATCATCTCATGAACAGTACAGCTGGAGTCTAAGTGATAACAATGAACGCTGAAAGGCGATCACCGTTATCACTCAGTCAGAGTGCCAAACATATTTTCGGCACTCTGACAACCCCAGCCACCAGAACAATGGTGTCAGGACAGTGTTTTAACAAGCTTGGGGGGCCTGCACTCACACCCCCATGGGGGACTCTACCACCCACACCCCTATTTATGGACTCTCAACTCCAGGGGAGTGCATGTCGAGGAGGGTGAAAGCTACAAAAAAAAAGGTTCGGGTCGGGCACAATAAAAAATCACATCAGCGCCCGGACCCAAACCCTGTACCTCAGCCACCCCAGCCACTAGCCAATCCCCGAAGCCATGATGCTGCTCGGACAACAACCCCAGCACCACCCCCTACAGCTTCTCCACCCCCTCCCAGCCCATGTTCACCATACTCATGCCCACCACCCGCGCATGAACGTATAGTGACATCCTGTCACCTAATTCACCTACCCCCTCATCTGGTCACCTTATCTTTCCATCGCCATGAGTGGATTGCGCTGGGAAGGAGTCGACGTAATGGACAGTGCCCTTCCTCATGCACCCACTTCACAGGTTACCGTACAGCTGTCATTTTCACATCCTGCCCAAAATGTGTTTTTTGCACCTCTGGAGCAGAATAGCATTGCAGTTTCACATAATTATGTTTTTCCTTGCATTTCACAATTTCTCTTTACTGTGGTACCTGAGGTGGCTACGCTGGCAATTTTGTCAGTTTTTTCAAAACATGGAAGGGGCCCACTGCTTGCACACCTACATACATTTGCACATCTACAAAGGGATTGGAGCACAGGATCCTTTGTAAAATAAGGATACTAATATACTAGCTCAAAAAGTAAGGAAATTCATTGCAAAAAAACTCAGTTAATGCATCAGTTAGGGTGCCTATTACAGCAACAAAAGTAAGGAAATTCAGTTTTAGGGTTTTCAGTCCTACCATCCCACCTCACCCCCATCCTCCACACACCAATGGGCGTCGGGTGTACTTTGGGGTTGTTGAGCCTTCTTTCACATCTCAGCAGGAGAGACAGAGATTCTGAAGATGCACGCTATCCATTCTGAGCAGAAGAAGGAGCAGCAGTGACACAGACATGCTTTATTTTCTTTTACTACAGTGTGGTTCTGAATTTTTGGTGGTCCAAGCCTTAGTAGCAGAGGAAAATCAAAGACCTACTGAAGCCCAAGAATACAGAAGGAATCCCCAGAGTTTGATATTAAACTCACTGGAAAAGGAATTGCGTGTTGGAACTGTGTGCTGGGAAGAATCACTATACCATAGAGATAAGCTGGTAGAGCTGAGTAAACAAGGATTCTTAATTTAATTTTTGCAATGTACACAGAAAGGGTCAGGGAATATTAGAATCTCACCAGAAGAAGACTTTTCCATCTGAGTGGACTATAGTAAAACAAAGGACCCTGAAATTGCAGGTTTTCTAAAATTGCTGTATAAATAATATTTCAATAGATACTTAGTATGTTAATGGCATTTATTAGTTAGGTGAATTTTTTGACTGAGACTCTTTTTAAACTGTGGTCTTTATAGGTTAAATACCCACTTCCTATAGATAAAAACTACCTAGTGCATATTGTGTATATTGTGTTATTATTGGTGTACTCCTTTTGCTCATCCTAATTAGTCTTGAACATATAAAGACAATTTAAGAAGTAAATAATGATGACTAGGCTATCAAAAATGAGGATGAATGCAAATCCTATTTGTAATAAAAATCAAAAAAAAGAAATTAAAGAAAGGTTCAGGAGGAATGGTAAAGAAAACAGAGAGAAAAATCACTAGCTACATTCTAGCCCCAGGAAGTCAAATAAATCTTGGGGCGAAAAAGGAGACCTTAAGAATTCAAGGCTCAATTCTCCCACCCATAAGCTCCTCCCCTATAAAAATGGACAGATTAAACTCTCGACAGTCAAGTATAAATGAGCACCCACTAATGAGATTTATAAGGATACTTGAAACAGAAAATGAAGGTCAGATTTTGCAAGAAGAAGAAGAGTTAGAGCAGAAAGAATTAGATGAACAACAGATTTGGATAAAGGCAGGGAAGCATAATAATATGCAACAGTTTGAGGAACATCTAGGAAAAGAAAGAAAATATCAGATTCAGAATATAGAGTTGAAGCAAGGAAATGTTAAAAGCAATGTTAGAGATGCTTCACATCAATGTCCTAGCACCTCATTTCTCAGAGATTTTAGTGCTTTTCTTACCCCATATGTACAAAGGCTTAAACTAGACCCTCTATCTAGATTTTTACCAGATATATCTCATTTAATCCAGATTAAAACTGGGGAAAATCTAGAAGACATACATGTACAGTAGTGGAAGGGAAGAGTAAGGATAGTAATAGAAGGAATGAAAGTGAGGTAAAACAGTTACCTTTACTGGAAATTCTAAAAGAACTAATGAGTGGGATTTTATTAACTAATGAATTATTGATTAATCTTACAACAATGCTTAGTAGAAATTTGACAAAGAATGCGGAGGGCGAAAAGGATATTCTTGCTGAAAAGGCAAAAGATAGAAATTATGAAAAAAGAGATTGAAAGGAATGTAACCAAAAGGAAAATATAAAGGCTACAGCAATAGAAATTGGCAATAAGGAAAAAGGGAGACAGAGCAGTTGGTGCAGAATTTACAGGGAAATAAAGGGATCTGGAATAATAAATTTAAGGGAAAGATAAAAAGGAGTAAAGGGAAGGAGGAGAATCAGGAACAGAGTAAGATAAGGAAGAGAAAAGAGAAAGGAGAAAGTGGGAAGCAAAATTCTAGTGAAGAAGAGAAAATGTTAGGAAATTTTGAAGATAGCTTATACATAGAAAAAAGGAAAGAGAAACAGATTGAGAAAGGAGAAAGATTACCTACAATTTTCTTTAAAGGTATACCAAGAGCAACAAATGAAAATCATGTAACTTTAAAACTGGTTGTATATAATGCATGCAAGGGGGTGTTAGGGAAAAGGTTTACATGGAATGACATAAATTCTACCTATAGATATCATGGAGGTAAAGAAAAAGGTTGGATCTGCTTGGTGGTAAAAAGTAGCAATGTTAGGAAACAGTTACTGACAGTGAAAGAACAGTTCCAGGAGATAGGAATAAACATTGATACATCTATAGAGGAGAGAAATTCCAAAGAAAGAAATACTAAGGACAGGATTGATTGGTCAGAAAAAGGAGAATAATGAGCAGGGTAAACAATAAAAAAGGCAAGGTTCAACAGAGAATATCACACTATATGAAACCAGTAGTGAGTGAACATGTACTAACAGCAGATGTGGAATATAACAGAGTGATACGAGGTAGACTGCCAAAAGGGCCTAAAATAAATAGCAGTGTAATTTTAGATGAAACTCAAACTGAGAAAGTATCTTATAGCTATATGAGTGTGAATTTGTGTGGAGTAGGAGAAGAAAACGTGGTAGATGTGATAGTAGAAACAATAGAAATAGATTGACAATGTGATTATAAGAAAATTGATACAGGAGAACAAAAATGATACATTCTAAGCTGGAACATAGCAGAAGCTACTGGAAAATTTAAAGATAATGGACTACTTAGATTCTTAAATGAAAAGCACATAATTATGTTACAAAAAACCTGAGTAAATACCCTAGAGGGCTGCCACCTGGAAGGATATCAGGGGTGGCATATTCATGCTAAAAAGACAAGTCTTTATAGGTGCCCAGCAGGGGCAATTAATACCTTTGTTAGAATAATGTCTGGTTTAATATGTAAATGTATCTGGAATGATAAGGACTTTAACATTCTGGTTATTGAACTTGAGTGGGAAAACAAGAAGAAATAGTTATTGGTAAATGTATACTTCCCACCTGATACCACTGCTGCTCCCATCATACACTGCATATGTAGTTACGCAGAGATATTAGAACAATAACAGACTCAGTACCCAAGTGTTATGATTATTGCTGCAGGGGACTATAATTTAAGATTAGGGGAAGAACAAGAACAAGAGGAAAGGGTAATAACAGGAATCTGGATGATATTTTTGAAATTCCTATTAGAAAATCTTGTGATAAAAAGTACAGTAAAGCTGATAATAGATTTTTAGCTGAATTATGTAAATTGAATATATTTTTTTTAATTGTTTAACCAGGAGTAGCACACTAAGCTGAAAGCTTTTTTACAGGAGCAACCTAGGAGCACAGAGAGGTTAAGTGAGAGTCACACAGTATGCAAGTGGAAGCTGTGGGATTCAAACTCAGGTCTGGTTTGCTGGATGTCACCAGATTTGTAGCTCAGAGCCTTAAACCACTACGCTATACTGTCTCCCAATACGCGGATTGTGAATGGAAGAAGCAGTGGGGATAAAACTGGCTTAATTACTTTTGTGTATAAAAACCATATGAGTTTTCTGGACTACATAATTGTAGATATATACTCTTATCAAAAGATCTGTAGTTTGGAAATTGTTGAAAACTGGGATAGTGATCACAGACCATTACAGGTATCACTGGAATGTCCAAATATAATTGTTAAGGAAGGTGAGAATAGAAGAAAGTGGATAGACCAGAATATGGAAGTAAAGAAAAGTAAAATAATACAATGGAATAAAGTGAATAAGGAACAATTAAAAGGTTATATGAATTCTTCAGAAATTGAAGAATTAAATATTGTATGACTATATTACAGGATAACTTAGACTTGGACTTAAAACAAGATCAGAAGAAAGATTTGTTTCTGGAATATTTGGCACTAGAAGGAAGAATATATAGAGAACTGGAGAAACAGCAAAAAAGGGGTAAAACAAGAATATATTTTTTGGGTGCGAAATGGTATGATGGTGAACGTATTAAAATGAAAAAGTTAATAAATCAAATTGGCAGAAGAATAGTGAAAATCAATAATGTAGAAAATCGAAAAGCCTTGAAATTATTAAAGTCTCAATATAAAGTATTGATTAAAAATAAAAAGGATAAATATAACTATGAGCTGTGGAACAAATTGCAAACAGCTATTCAAGGAAAAAATGGAAGTGATTTTTGAAGATTAGTGACATTTGGTATGGATGATATAAGATACAATTTAACAGCAGTTATTCCACCAGAAAAATGGGTACATTATATTATGACAATGTTTAGCAGTAGAAAGAATATGTTTGAACAAGAGATAGGTATGGTGGTAGATAATGTTGAAAAGTTAAATTGGACAGAGTTTACAAAAGAAGAGATAGTGCTGGCAATACAGAAAGAGAAAAGGAACAAAGCCCCAGGCATAGATACCCTTGTGGCAGAGTTATATCAGACAGATGTTGAATGGTGGGCTGAAATATTATTAAAATTAAATAAGAATATACTAAAGAATAAGAGAATTCCTGAGAATTGGAATGTAGGAGTAATAGTACCCCTCTTTAAGAAAGGGGATATGACAATAACAGAAAATTATAGGCCAATAACACTACTGAGTATTAATAAAAAAATATTTACTAGACTCATCCTGAATAGGATACAATATTGAATGGAAGACAATAATGTTCTTTCCCGATTTCAAGCAAGTTTTATAAAAATAGGTCGATAGTGGACCAGATGTTTACCCTTAGATACATCTTGGATAAGTATGTTGGATCAAGGAAGGGAAAGATATATACTGCTTTTATTGATATTAAGTCTGCATTTGACTCAGTACATAGAATAACTATATGAGAAATTCTAAAAGATTTGGGTATGGATTCAGAATTATTGAATATTATCAAGATATTGCACCAAGAAAATAAACCGGTTAGATATAACAAGGAAGGTGACATGAATGAAGTAATAAAGTTAATTGTGGAATAAGACAGGGGTGCATATTGGCACCATCCCTATTTAATTTATATATTGCTAGAGTTGTGAGGGATTTAAAGGAGGTGGATACTTTTGCACCAAGGATAGAGGAGACTAGAGTACAAATATTTTTATATGCAGATGATGTGGTGGTAATATCTCAAACTCTGCTTGGCTTAAAAAGAGCTGTTGTATCAATAATAAAATCATTAGAGATGCTGCATATGAAATTAAATCAGGAAAAAAATAAAATAGTGGTATTTGGAAGTAAGTCCAAAAATAAACAAAAATGGAGAATTGGGAACTTAGAGCTTGAAGAAGTCAAACAGTTTACATATTTGGGGGTAATCTTTAGTGGGAATTTAAAATAGAAAAAAACAAACAGAGAAAATAAATGAAAAAGCAATAAAAAACCTTAAATGGAATTCAGCATTTCACAAAAAAAAAATAGGTGGAAATTAATTTCTCGCTCAGTATAGATGCTTAAAAGCAAAAGTCAACTCCCAAATTCTGTACGCCTCGGAGGTCTGGGGACTTCTGGGTAATCAAAAAAATCTGGAAATTGTCCAGAATAAGTACTTAAAAAATATTTTGGGTCTCCCAATGTGGGCCTTTGGTGCTGGAGTAAGACTAGAAACATGAACTTTATCAATCCAAGCAGAAATTATAAAAAGAATATAACATATTGTAAAAAAATTATAACAGCGCATAAAGATAGCCTGATATATAAATGTTGGGTAGATGCAATGAATAGTCATGCTGGAATGGGTATAAACTGGTTTAGTACTGTACATTAAATCAAGTATTAAATAAAGTTGGATTACCCTACAATTATATTTTGGATACTGAAGGAGTTAAGAGGGGCATATCAGAATTTGTACAAATGGCAGACCAGAGAATAGAAGATCAAGCAATACAATCTGATTTTGGAAGGATAAAAGACTCATGTAATGGTTCTCCATTTAAGAAAATTAAAACAACATTTGGAATAGAGGGTTATTTATTAAATGCGAGAATGAGAAACATAGGAAAGCAATCACTAGATTAAGACTAGGAGAATTTAGTAGATGGGGAGACAAGTATAGTGGTTTTAATCAGATTGACAGTTGTATATATTGCAGTAATGCTGCTGTGTCTAGTGTAATCCATTTTAGAGTGTAAGGCATATAGTGATATAAGGAGAGCATACATTTAGTAACCCTTTCAAAATATTGTAGGTATGAAAAAGGATGAGCAAATAAAGGAGATTTTAAACTGCAAAAAATTGAAAAAGATATTTGCTTTAGTGAATTTTGCACATAGAGTGGCAAAAAAATGAAGTGGAGTATTTAATGCAGCTGTAGGCATCTATGGATTAATAACTGTCTATATTAATTCTTTAAAGACAATGAAGATGAAATATATAAGTACTGTGAGAAATGCAAAATGTTAAATATGTGTTTATGTGGTTTTTAAAATTTTGTATGTAACAAATGAAAATGTTTATACATACTTGAAAATAAAAACTTTAACTTAAATAAACTAACATACATATAGATATATTATAGTGGTGTGGTCATGCACTATATTTAGGGTTATGGAGGCACTTCTATGTTAAATTCAAAATTTTGCACATTAATAATTTTGGACCTGTTCAACAGATTCGTTTGAAATTTGGAATGCGTGGTGGGGCATGGTAGATTTCTTGATTTGAACAAATTTCATTTTGGTCAGACTTACTGTCTTTGAGCACCAAAACACTGAAAAATTGACTTTTCTCTAGTTTTGGAGGCAGTTTTTTGAATTTTGTCCGTGGCCCTGCATGGCCGTCATGTGGCATGCTGCTTTGCGAGATGGCTCATCTGAAATGAGCTTGGGTGGCTGAACATGCCGCTTTTCATTTCGTGAAAAAATATTGAGGCATTCAAACGTTATTGCAGTTTTAAGCTCCCATTATAAGTCAATGGGAAAATTTATATGGTTGTTTTGTGAACAAAGTATGGGGTTTGGGCCATCTCATCCTGCCTGGTCATAAAAGAATTTGTAGCCTCATGGTCAAAGAATCTTTGACCCCGAGAATTCTTTGATTGTGAGGTCTGACATTTTGTTTTTCACATTCTGTCAGAAAAATCCAAATAACTTGGCTCATGGGTCCCCCTGAAGTAAAACTTGGATGGGCTTTACTCGGGGGCTTCATGCTATCGACCCATGGCTGTCGTTTCCTCTAAAGTGGTAAAAAAATAGAGTTTCAGCATTTTAAAATCTTTAATTACATCTGTTTGATCTCAAACCTGCAAATTCTTTGACCACAAGATTCTTTGACAACGATCTTTGATCGGGATCCAGGGATGAAATGTCCGAATTACAAATTTGTGATTTCTCAGTCCAGGGGTGGCCTAGGAACACAAATAAGGGTGGGTTTAGCTCAGGGGGCTTCATTCTCTCGAACCATGGTGGTGGTTTCATGTATTTCTTAAAATTTTTTGATTTGGGGTATTTTTAATTCTTTGATCATGAGCCAGCAAAATTTTTGATCGCGAGCCTGCAAATTCTTTGACCGCGAGATTCTTTGACTGTGATCTTTGATTGCAAACAAGGGATGAGATGGCCAAATAAAAAATTTACTTTTCTCGGCCCAGGGGTGGCCTAGCAACACAAATGAGGGTGGAGTTTGCTCAGGGGGCTGCGCTCTGTTGAACCATGGTGGTGGTTTACCACAATTGTTTCAAATGTTTGAATTACAGCATTTTTTATTCTTTGATAGCGAGTCTGCAAATTCTTTGATCATAAGCATGCAAATTCTTTGGCAAAAAACTGATTAATGCATCAGTTAGGGTTATTTCACAGTGACAAAAGTGAGGGAATTCAGTGTCAGGGTTGCCACCCCTTGCACCCCATGCCCACCCCATCCATACCAACAGGCATCGGGGTGTGTGCTGGGGTCATCGGCCCTAACTCTCACCCCATTCCATGTGTAAATAAGTTGAGGCTGTGCAGTGTAGGAGAATGGGGTGAGAGTTAGGAGTGATGACCCCAACACACACCCTGATGCCTGTTGGTGGGGATGGGGTAGGCATGGGGTGCAAGAGGTGGCAAACCTAACCCCGAATTTCTTCACTTTTGTAGCTGTGGAACAACCCTAACTGATGCATTAAACAGAGTTTTTTGCCATGAATTTCCCTTCTTTTTGAGAATGAGCACTATAAATAGTGAATAGAATGTGATTTTTTGTCACATAGTAATGCTAACGGTAACGCAAACGCAAGTGCAAATGGTAACACACATGATGATGCAAACATAAATGATAACACAAACAGTAAGAGAAATGCAAGCACAAACATTAATGAAACCAGAAATGGTAACGCAAATGGTAACGCAAATGCTAACGGCAACAGAAACGCAAACATTAATGAAAACAGTAACACAAACGCTAATGCCAATGGAAATGCAACCGGTAACAAAAATGTAAATGGTAACACAAACGCAAACAGAAATGCAAATGGTAAAGGCAACGCAGAAGGAAACAGTAATGCAATTGACAACAGAAATGCTACCAAAAATGCAAACGGTAAGGCCAACAGAAACGTAAACAGTGGCGAACATGTAAACATAATGGTAATGCAATTGGAAACAGAAACAGTTATGGTAACAGCAACGATGGTGCCAAAGCGAACAGTAACACAAACTGAAAAGCAAACGCAAGCGCATACGCACATGAAAATGGTAATGCACACGGTCACTGTACCACAATTGGAAATGCAAATACTTATGGTAACACCAACAATGACACCAAAAGGAAACACAAATGCAAATAGAAACACAAATGGAAGCCCTATGCAAATGCAAATGGTAATGCACATGGTGACACAAAATGAAACTGAAACAAAAACAGTAATGGAAACACAAATGGTAACAGTAACACAAGCGCAAACAAAAATGCAAAGGATAACACACATGATGGCGTAGATGGGAATGCTAATGCAAACAGTTACAGAAATGCAAGTGGAAAACCTAACTGCAACAGTAATGAAAATGCACACTTTCTTTCCCCAAAAAGCTGCATTGAGAAACACAGTGAATACAGAGAAAGTATGCTTAATAATGGGCCTCGGAGCAGAAAATAAAGACTTGGAATACTAAATTGCTTATATCTCAGGAACCGTACAACGTAGAAAAAAATTAAAATGTCATATAATTTATGACTTTCCTGGCTAGCTTGGCACTTATCCCCCATTTGGGGGGACTAAGCATTTTTCTATCGAAAAGTCCGTATCTCAAAATGTTTCTGAGATACGGTTCTGAAAGGCATCTCGGATGCAGTAATGTTAGCCTATGGAAAAAGTGTCAAATTCAGAGTGCCGTAACTTTGCAGTCCTCTAATATTTTGTCACCAAACCACAAAAGAGCACATCTCTGGGATCTTGGCTTTCTTCCTTCCAACTTTCAGCCAAAAAGACCAAACCATTCTTTGCAGCAGGGTGGCAAATAATTCCTACTGTTTTGGGCATAGTGTAGCAAAGTAGTGTCGCAAATCATGACACTTTCGCAAAAACAAAATCACAAAAGTGTCGCAAGTGCGACACTACTTTGCAACACTACAGTTTACAAAAATTTGAAAAACATATTTCTCGGGTGGTTAACCCCCCCCAAAAAGACCTGGCTAGCATCCTCAGGGCTCGACTAGATGAACACAAAAAGAATTGTGTCCCTAGAGGGTCCCAAATTTAAATGCCAAGCATTTCTGTGACCAGTAACTGAAAAACAAATGGCTGACTCTCAACACCCAAGGGGTCGTTTGCAACACTAAAATCTGCTTTTGTGACACTGTCAAACTTTTGTTAGCTTTTCCCATTGACTATAATGGGAAAATTGTTTTGAATAACTTTTGAACCGTTTAATATTTTTACACAAAATCTTTGAAGGCATGTTCCCTGAAGGTTTTGGACGATGCGCATAAACTATGCGACCTGTAGTCATGAGCAAAGAATGTGCAAAAAGTGTAAATGCATTTCAGAAGAACACTAAATAACTCTGCAACACGTATATCTGACAGATCCAGAGATCTATGGTACTGCTCCATACTTGCCAAATTTCAGGCAAATCTGTCATACAGTGGCAAAGTTATTAAGCAAAATTTCACACTTTAACCCAAAATGGGGTACTCAACCTCAACTATGGTAGCATGGTGGTGCTACCATAGTTAGGCTGAGTAGCACTTTAAGGTTAAAGGGTCAAATTTTGCACCTTAATAACTTTGCCACTGTATGACGGATTTGCCTGAAATTTGGTAGGCACAATTGGGCATGGCAGTTCTTGGGATCTGCCAACTGTTGTACTGGTGGGATATATGGCTGTGGAGTTATTAAGCAACAACGAAGTGTGTAATTATGCTTTTTGGTGAATTATTTGCTCTCACCTACAGGTTGCACAGTTTGTGCGGCCGCTCCAAAAACTTAAGGGAACATGCAGACGGGGTCCATTTAATGCATTTGTTAGGGCTGTTCCACAGTGATAAAAGCAAGAAAATTCTGTGTTAGGGTTGAATGCTCCCTTGGACCCCCAGCCCACCCCAACCAGCATCGAGTGCGGGTAGGCTTAGGTCATCGATCCTAACTCTCACCACATTCTCCTATACCTCTGCTTCTTTAGACATGTGATGGAGTGAGAGTTAGCACCGATGACCCCAATGCACCCTGAAGTCGGCTGGGGGTGGGCTGGGGGTCCAAGGGGCATTCAACCCTAACACCATTTCTCTCGTTTGTCACTGTCGAACAACCCTAACTAATGCATTAAATGGAGTTTTACCTCTACTATATATATATATAGATATATATATATACACACACACATACACATATATATATATCTATATATATATCTATATATATATATATATATAATGGTGGCATGGTAGTACCACCATAGTTAGGGCTGAGTAGCACTTTTAAGGTTAAAGGTCAAATTGTGCACCTTAATAACTTTGCCACCATTCAATGGATTTGCCTGAAATTTGACAGGCACAATTGGGCATGGTAGATCTTGGGATCTGCCAACTTTTGTACCGTCAGATATATGGATGCAGAGTTATTGAGTGACAACAAAATGTGAAATTACGCTTTTTGGTGAATCCTTGTTTTCGCCACAGGTCGCATGGTTTGTGCAACTGGTCTAAACACTTCAGGAAAAATGCGGCTGGGGTCCCCGATGTGCCTTTTGAAGATTTTGTGAAAAAATATTGAACGGTTCAAAAGTTATTCAAAAAACAAGTTCCCATCATAAGTCAATGGGAAAAGTTAACAAAAAGTTTGACACTTTCGCAAATGCACATTTTAGTGTTGCAAATGACCCTAGTAGTGTCGCAAATCCACCATTTTGTTTTCAGTTGGTGATCAGAAAAATGCTTGGCATTTAAAATTGGGACCATCTAGGGACACAATTCTTTCTGTGTTCACCTAGTTGGACACTGAGGATGCTAGCCATGTCTTTATTTTGGGGTTAAACACCCCAGAAATATGTTTTTCAAGTTTCTGGAAAAAGTAGTGTCACAAAGTAATTAATAAGCACTTGGGACACTTTAAGCAGAGCCACAATGAAAGCTTTACAAACTGACACTATTTTCTCCGACTATGGCCAAAATGACAGGAAATCTTTGCCACCCTGCTGCAAAAGAACGATTTGGTCTTTTGGGCTGAAATTTGAGGGAATGCAACCAACATCTCTCAGATGTGCCTTCTTCTTTTGGTGGAAAAATATTTCACGAATGCCCAGTTACTATGAAGTTGACATTTTTCCACATAGACTAACATGGTGGTGTCCTTTGTGCCTTTTGGGGCTTGTATCTCAAAACGTGCGTAGATACACAATTTTCATCATGACAATGCACAGCCCGGCTACGATTCAGCAAAAATTAGCCAGGAAAATCATGAATCATGTAAAAAAATGTTTTTTTCTATGTCATACGGTTACTAAGATACAAGCACTTTAGTATTCCAACAGCTCATTTTCTGCTCTGACGCCCATTATTATGCATACATTCTTTGTACACACTGTGTTTCTCTATGCAGCTCTTGGGCAAAACCAGGGTGTGCTCTTCCATTACTGTTACAGTTACTGTTACCACTTCTGTTTCCATACGCGTTTGTGTTACAGTTCCCATGTACGCCACTGTGTGCGTTACCCTTTGCATTCTTGTTTGCGTACTCACTTGCGTTATTGTTTCTGTTTAGTTTGCTGTTATTTCTTCTGTCAACCTTACCATTTGCACTTCTAATTGGCGTACTGTGACTGCACACATCACGGTTTGCATTTTCATACACGCTTGCATTTCCTTTTGTGTTTCTGTTTCCTTTGGAATTATTGTTGCTGTTACCGATACCATTTACGTTTAGAATTGCGGTAACATGACCGTGCTCATTACCGTTTGTGTTTCCGTACATGCTTGCATTCCTGGTTCAGTTTCTGTTTCCTTTGCCATTATTGTTCATGTTAACGTTACCAGTTGCGTTTTCAATTGCGGTACCATGCCCATGCAAGTTACGCTTTGCGTTTCTGTCTGAGCTTGTGTTCATGTTTCTGTTTATGTTTCTATTGGCATTATTGCTGCTGTTACCATTAACATGTGCATTTACAATTGTGGTAATGTGACCGTGCACATTTCGATTTGTGTTCCCATAAGCGTTTCTGTTCCCGTTTCCATTTCTCTTTGCTTTGGCATTATTCTTGATGTTAAGTTTATCATTTGCATTTACAATTGCGGTACCGTGCCACGTGGGTGTAACGGTTGTGTTTACATGAGTGCTCGCATTGCCTTTCCGTTCACTTCCCTTTGCCATTCTTTTGCTGTAACACTTAACATTTGCATTTAAAATACCAATTACGTCACTTGCGCATAACCAGTTGCATTTTCATACGGCGCTTGTGTGTCTCTTTGTGTCGCTGTTTGCTACGGCGTCTCATTGCACTTGCATTTTTATTAACATTTCCTTTACCATTTACATTTGCGTTACCATGGCCTAACTGTTGCCACTGCGTTTGCATTGATGTTCCTGTTACTATGTCAGAAAACATCACATGGCAGGAGCACGGGCCCCTAACACTCACCCATTCCATCTGTAAGGAACCTGTCATGGTATAGAATAGGAGAATGGGGTGAGCGTTAGGGTCCATGACCTTAAGGCACACCTCAACACTTGTTGGTGTGTGGAGGGTGGGGGTAGTGTTGCGATGGTAGGGATGGGTGAGTGGGGCCCACTAACCTAAGCACACCCTGACACTTATTTGTGTGTGGACAGTGGGGGGTGCAGTTACAATGGTAGGGTTTCGTGAGGGAGGGGTATAACAGTTGTGAACCCTAACATCCAATTTTCTGACCTCTTTCACTTTGGTTGAAGACCTATGTCTAGAACCCTAACTTTGCTTTAAATTAAGTTTTGTTAATTATATATTATGGTGGCATGGTAGTGCCACCATAGTTAGAGTTGAGTTCCCCATTTAAGGTTAATGTGTGAAATTCTGCAGCTTAATAACTTTGCCACTGTATGATGGATTTGCCTGAAATTTGGCAAGT
Source organism: Neoceratodus forsteri (assembly GCA_016271365.2). Lineage (NCBI taxonomy): Eukaryota > Metazoa > Chordata > Ceratodontiformes > Ceratodontidae > Neoceratodus > Neoceratodus forsteri. Next base: position 53,228,067 of record CM028137.1, read on the forward strand.
ATGGAGTGGTACCATAGATCTCTGGATCTGGCAAGATTTGTACTGGTTGAATTTACACTTGCTGAGTTATATAGTGTCATTCTGAAGTGCAATGCACACTCATAACAGTCATTTTTGGGAATTGCTGCACCACATTTTCATCATGGTCTTTTGGGACCCCAACTAATGAACAATGGCACTGTGATTTTGTTAGTACATCCCAAAAGTTGATTTCACATAGCGATTATGCCATTCTGCACCACAACTGTGAAAATACATTTTGTGCAGGATGTGAAAAATGACATCTGCACAGTTCAAGAGGAGGTGTGAAAAATCTCAATGCTTAAAATCTGTAGTGTAAATATTAAAATTGGAAAAGTTATGAATATGCATAGAAACTGCGCCAATGCACACTTGTAACAGTCGTTTGGAGAATTTTTTGCACCACATTTTCAACATGGTCTTTTTGGGACCTCCCTTCATAAACACTGGCACTGTCATTTCATTAATCGGCCCAGAAAGAAGATTCCACATAGTGACCGTGAAATCACCTTTCAGGACTGCATAACAAAATGGCAGTGACAATGTTCATGAGGTGGGGTTCCAAGAACCCTGTGTTGAAAATTTTGCATTCAAAATTCCTAAAAATGTCTGAGTCATCAACTTAAGTTGAAAGCCCCATTGACAGTCATAATACAAGCCTATCTTGATTCCTCAGTTTGTGTTTGGGCTTTGAAGAGTGCAGACGTGTCCCAATCTAGAAAATGACAACCACCAACTTCCAGAAGTAAGTATACAGTGAGGGGTGTTGGAGGTGAGTCCTCAGTGGGAGGGTCGGGATGGGGAGGGGACAGGGGAGACAATGAGGACCATTTCTTTTTTCTAGAATAGGAAAAAGAATACGTTGGGACAGTTTTCTTTTTTTTTTTTACAGCAGGATAACTTTATTTTTGAGACTGGGAATGGGATCCCCATGTCCCATAGTTCTGGGGGTTCATAATGTTGACACAGGGATTGGACATCCCGATGTCGGTGAACACTATTAATATTAGAATGTGCTGGGGTGCATTCAACACTGGGTGGGCTTCTAGTGTCAGAAACAACACTGAAATAAAATAAGTTTTTGGCACACGGAGGTGGTTTCCAGTGTACCACAGTAAAAGAGGGAGAAATAAATCCTGACACAAGGATTGGGCACCTGATGTCAGCAAAGAATAATTCAAATGGGCTGTGGGCTGGCAGGGGCATCCGACACTGGGGCTGGGCATCCCAGTGTCCAAAACAACGAAAGTTATCAGAAAGTTAATGCTTTCAGTGCATTGGGGTGGTCATCCAAGTGTGCCACAGTAGTGGAGGGTTAAATAAATGCCAACATGGGGATTGGGCATCCCAATATCGGGAAACAGTAATTACAAAGGGGTATGCCTGGAAAATGATAGTTTGATGCAGGATTCTACACTGGAACATGGCAGATCGATGCAGGACTCTGCAACATAAAATGCCACTTTGATGCAGAATTATTTATTTGTTTGTTTATTCAAGAGTTTTACAAGGAAGGCATGCTGAGCAGGCTACTGCTCGATTCCAGATGCAAACTGGGGGTAGGGGATATGGGAAAATACATATAGTGTACAGTGTACAATAACAGCTGGCAAGACAATTCAAGAGACAATATTACATTCACGAGACCATCTAAGAGCAAAATAACCATCATCATCATCATTCTGAATCTAACATGACAGTAAGTTGCAGGTTTCAGCATTGTACTAGAATACTATGCCAATGCAGGATTCTGCATTGAACTAGAATCCTGTGCCGATGCAGGATTCTGCATTGAACTAGAATCCTATGCGTCCAGAGACATCTACTGTATCTACTCACATATAAACTGACCCGTGCATAAGCCAACCCCCCAAAATGCTGCATTGATTTCACAAAAAAATGCAATAACCAGCATAGAAGCTGATGTCAAGTTGTACAATTGAATGCCTACGTCAAGGTCAGGCAAGGGAGTGTTGTTTCAAGAAGTGTGGTGTCTCAGTGTGGTGTGTCGGCTCAGTTTTTTTTTTGTTTTGTTTACCACCAGTCACTCAACAACCCACCAACCCTGTTCCCTTTTCACCAACCCCCTCCCTCTCAGCCCCATGTCCCCTGTCAGCTGTGCTTCCTTTAATCCAGGTGGATTCCTGGTAATGTCCTGCAATACCCCAGTTACTGCCCCACTCTGTTACTTACCCCTGCTGAGCAATTTGTTACCTCTCTGCCTAATCCCCTTTCCATTCCCTTCTCTCTCTTTCTGATGAGCCCGCCTTTGGGGCACTCTGCACTACCATTCACTGCTGCAGTCCTCCTGGCATCCATTCCACTCGGCATCTGTTACCTTTCCCATTTTGTTTTTAAAGAAGACTTCTCTCCCTAGCTGGCTTTGCTGACCTATCATGCCCAACCCTTAATATTACTGTGCTGTAATGACTGACCTGCTTTAGCTGACTTGGTACAAAAATCTTGGCTTTTGCATGAGTATATATGGTATTTTTTCACATAGGAAATAATGGGGAAAAAGAACATTTCATAACTTTAGAATGGATTAATATTTTTTACCAAACCTCCAAAAGGCAGATCTGTGAGGTCACCCATTTTTGTACCCAGAAAATTTCAGCCCTGCAGCTGCAGCCATTTTTGAGATACAGTTTGACTAAAGAAACAGCAAACAAATATAAAAATCTCTTATTTTTCAACACTCTGTATCTCAGAAACAACAAAAGAATTCAAACCAAATGTGGCACATCAATAGACCTGTCCCTTCTGAAGATGTATGCAAAGATTCAGAAGATCTGTTGAACCTGCCCAAAGTTATTACCCTGCACAAATTGGCCTTTATCTCATTAAATGCTCACCCTAACCCTAACTATAGCTGCACTACCATGCAACTATAATAGTAGTGGCAAAGAGCGCAACTATAGTTAGAGTTGAGTAGGCAGTTTAATGTTAAACCCCAAATTTTTCAGGTTAATATGTCTGCAACCGTTCAAAAGATTTGTAAGAAATTTAGGATACATGATTTTGGATGGTTGATTTCTTGATTAGCCAATTTGTGTTTGAATAGGATTTGCAGTTTTCATGCAGTAAAGTGCCAAAAAATTTATCTTTTCCTTTTTTGGCAAATGTCAGGGTCATTTTCTGAGATCTTACTGCACACACAACATTTGGAATTGTGGCATGACATTTTCAGAGTAGAAAGAGGTTATCCAAAGGAACAATCTGACATTAGTTTGGTGAAAAAATATTAATCCCTTCAAAAGTTATTCAATTTTGAAATTTTGGGTTCTGAGCATGCTCAATTCAGTTTTTGGGATTCATGCACAGTATGAAAAGGGAATTAGGGATCTCAAAAAAGGATTTTGATAGCTCACAAAGAGCGATTTTTAAAATCCCTCTTCATGAGAAAATATTCCATTTTCATTAGCTGCCATCTTGTTTTCATTTTTCCTCAAAAACAAAATGTTGTAACTTTATCTATGGATGTGTTCTGAAGTAAACAAAGCATGTGTTTTATTCAGGTAGACGTCCTCTACTAACCTATGCCTTTGGTTTACTCTCATTTGACAAAATGCTTGTTTTAAATCTAAAAAATTCCTTTTGTTACTTGCTTCTGGTTCCTTTTCATGAGCTGTCAAAATCCCTTTTCATGAGATGATGACCAGATGGCCCTATCTTGTGAAAGGGATTGGCTCATGAAAAGGATTTTGACACCTCAAAAAAGGGATCAGCTCTGGGCTGGCCCATCAGTGCAGTGGTTGGACTTCCGCTCACGACACCAGCTACCAAGGTTTGGGAGTGGTCTCGGGTCGCTGGAGGGCCGGCCAGGGAAGAAGGCTTGAGCATCCCAGGGACTGCTTGCATTCTCCAGGGGGAGGGAGGGGATCAAGGTCCACAGGTTAACTTATCCCGGACAGAGGCCCAAGGTACAGCAAGTCCTGCAGCTTGCAGGAGGGACCAGTGGGAGCTGTGTGGTGAATGTCGGCGTGTAGTGCCTTGACATCAGGGCACACCACACAGGATAGAAATGGAGGAAAAGCACCGCAGGAGGATGGGTAGATGGAGCACCAGTACCGAACCTAATTGTGAATGCCTGCCTGACCACCAGGGATGTGAGAAACTCAGAAGATATCATGGTGGAAGGACCTAGCCCCATACCAACCTGGGGGTATAACCACAGCTCTATGGGATTACCCTAGAGGAGTTCAAGTAGAGCAAGTTATGGGTGGTACTTAGGTGTCTCCTGAAGAAGCTTAGCTCAGGGTGGGGAAGGAGGATAAAAATAGAAAGTTAAACAAAAAGGGATCAGCTTAGAAAGGGTTTTGACAGCTCACTGAAAGGGATTCATTTTTAAATCCCTTTTCATGAGCTGTCAAAATCCCTTTTCATGAGGTGTCAAAATTTCTTTTTGTGAGCCAATCCCTTTTTGTGAGCTGTCAAAATCCCTTTACATGAGATGGCAACATGGCCTTACCTTGTAAAAAGGAATTAGCTCACGAAAAGGGATTTTTACACCTCACAAAAAGGGATTTGTTTTTTAAATCCCTTTTCACAAGTTGTCAAAATCCCCTCTCGTGAGCTGTCAAAATCCCTTTTTGTGAGAAATCCCTTTTCGTGAGGGGTCAAAATCCCTTTTCATGAGATGCTGGCCAGATAGCCCTATCTCGCGAAAAGGGATTGGCTCATGAAAAGGGATTTTGACACCTCATGAAAAGGGATTTGGCTCATGAACAGAGATTTGACTGCTCATGAAAAGGGATTTCTAAAGGTTGCTTTTGTTTGCCAGTTCACTGCAAAGAAATGGCTAGTATTTTGGTTTGAAATTTGCAAGGAGCAAAGGGGTGTCCCAGAGATGAGACTTATGCTAGTTTGGCATAACATTTGCATTGATTGCATAGTTATGGCATTCCGAAATTGAGAAATTTCCCTTAGAACAACATTGTGGTGAACACAATGCATTTCGGTGCCTATATCTTGAAAACGGTTTGAGATATGGATTTTTAGCTAAATGCAGCTTAGTACACCTTTAGGTGCTTTAGGTGTACTAAGCACTCATGCAGGTGACCAGCCCATGATTACAACTGCAGTGGAATTTTTCCAAGGTTGCTAAGGTTACTGAGATATTGTGCAATGTGCATCACAAGGGTTACTTGAAATGTGTCTAGGCCTGCACTGCATCTCAACAATTATAGGTAGGTGTGCCCACAAATAGATGCCATTATACAGTAATGGGACTGCTGGGCCATCCATTATGCAATACTGGTTGAGCAAGGCCCACAGCGACATGACAGTTCATTACAATGTCTCTGCACTTATCTAGAGATGGGATGGGCCCTGCACTACACTCCCCAAAACCATATAAGGGTAAGATTACACTTTCTCAAAAAGTCAGGAAATTCATTACAAAGAACTTTGTTATATCAGTTAGGTTGAAGCAACAAAAGTATGGAAATGAGTCATTAGGGTTGACACCTAACACCCCTCACTCTCCACCCCACCCCACACTCGTCACAGAACAACAGGTGATGGGGTGTACCTTGGTGTCATCAGACCTAACTCTCACCCCATTCTCCTATATTGTATCATGTAAGCTTTGTTATGCATGGAATGGAGTGAGAGTTGGGCCCGATGACCCCAAGGAACAGTTCTTCACCTGTTGTTCTGTGAAGGGTTGGGTGAGATGGGAGTTATGTGGTGTGTGTGGGGTATTATGGTGCAAACCCTAATGCCTTATTTCCTATTTTTGTCACTTCAACCCTAACTGATGCTTTAACAAGTTTTGTTGTGATAATATATATATGTATGTGTGTGTACATGTACAGTATATATATATATATATATATATACACATATTTACATGATTATTTTTTATTCATCTATGTGTTTTATTTTGATTTTATTTCAGTTATCATTTTTGAATTAGTATTTCTCCTCATGCTTTCAGTTTTGTGTCTTGTACAATTTTGTTTTCCAGAATGCATCTGGAAACAAATTGTTTATCAGCTCAGTATGCATTTTGTGGTAAAACCTTTTAAAATAAATAAAAATAAGTAAAATTTCAATGCATAATGTTACAGCCCAAAAGTGGAAGCAAAGCTATCAAACGTTTCAGTAGGGCTGGCATACCTAAAGAGATTATTACTGATCAGGGAAGTAATTTTAGTGCTGCTTTGCTGAAGGAGATGTACTAACTATTAGGTATCACTATCATAAGAACCTCCCTTATCATCCTCAGACAGATGGTCTTGTTGAGTATTTTAATCAAACCCTAAAATGCATGTTATCAAGGTTTGTGAAAGGTGAAGGAAAGATTTTGACCAATACTTACCATACCTGCTTTTTCTTACCAAGAAGTGCCACAAGCATCAACATATTTTACCCTTTTAAATATTGTAAGGTAGACAACCTAGAGGGCCACTAGATGTAATAAAGAAACATGGGAAGATAACCCCACTCAGAAAAAACTATTACACCTTGTATGGGAGCACTAAAAAGAAATTATCAAACTATGTTGAAATTGCCACTGTAACCTGAAGAAGCACAAAACAGCAGAAGGTGTATTATGACTATCAGTTAAAATAAATTGTCTTTGAGCAAGCTGAAAAGGTCTTGTTACTGTTACCCATTACAGAAAACAAACTGTTAATGAAGTGGCAAGGGCCTTATAAGGTGCTTAGACACATTGGCACAGTTAACTATGGGAATGAGACCCCTGATAGGAAAACTCCTATCAAGATATACCATACTAACCTCCTGAAAAAAATGGGCAGAAAAATATATATGTAAATATTTGCAAAAATTCATGAAAACCATCAAAAATGTTGATGTTTGTAACTTCTCTGCTCTTGCATGCATAGAGTTAACATTTGACATGCATATCCATAGTCAGTGTATCCTGATGTCTAACACAACTGGACAAATTAGTTATGCAGTTTTCATTTTGCAGACAAAAAAATGATTAGTAACATTTTCTCACATATTTATGATAGCATATACCATAGGTGAAACATCCAGAATTGTTTTTTTTTTTTAGTCTTTGGTAACGGGTAAGACTCACTAGGCACAAGTGCCTGTTTTTATGGTCGACCTGAGAGCACGGGTGGTTAAGTGACTAGCTCAGAGTCACACAATATGCAAGTGGAGGTTGTGAGAATCAAACTGAGGTCTGGTCTGCTGGATGTATCAAGCTCATTCACACCTCATTCTTCCAACCTCTAGGCTATACTGCCAGGCCATTTTGGTTTTGTTGAATTTAGCATTAACAAGGCATATATCACTACTTCATTTGATAAGCTGGGCTGAGCTTTTTGCAGTCCTGCTGTTCTTCTCTGGGTGACTATCCCTCCTTTCTCTGAAGGCATAGCCAAATTGACTCAATAGAACTACTGATACCACTGATTTTCTCTTTGTTCTTTACAGTGACAAACTCCCTTAAATGCGAGTCACCTACTTCTTTTCCTATCAATCTACCCTGTTGGAATAGTCAGAGTTCTTTCTTCCTGCTGCCCAACACATTGTCTTCCCCAACTACATCATTCTGACTATTTCTAAGTCCTAGATTTGCATGTACACCAGGCTCCCCAGATCATAAATTTACTGTATTTGATCCTTAAATATCCTGCATTCAGGTTGGAATTGTTGACACTCTCTGTTTTCTTGCTCCAACCTGGGGGTCTACCATTGCTGTACTATCCAGCTCAGCTGTCCATTTCTTGGTGAAACTGAGCATCTAACTCCAGATCCTGTTGCTCCCCTGTGCTACCTGCCTCTTATACCCTATTTTTAATTAGTATCCCCCAGATAAGGCTAGTGAAATTAAGAAAATTCCAGTTTTATGGAATTTTCATGAAATTCTACAATTTTCAAAGAGCCTCATGGTATTTGACTTTAAGTACATATGTTATTTTGTAATTTCTCACTGCAAGCAATTAATAAAATTGGCTCACATAGTCTCCTTGTAAGGTCTATGAACCTGCCAAATTTAATGGCATTGCATTCTCTAGTTTTAAAGTTTCAAGGGTTTATAAATTTGTAGTTTACATTCTTGCAAACTTACATTTTAAATGTTGTGAAAGATTGACTACTTTTAATTCAATCCCATTTAAAGCTGCAAATATAAACTTTTTCAGAAATGGCCATGAGGTATAGGAGTTTAAACCTTTCAACTCTAGTTAAAGTTGGATATTTAGTTTTAAAATTAGTGGTAACTAACAGAAATTTAAATTTTGACATCATGTTTGGCAGACTATAACTCAGTCCCTTTTAAAGCTGGAAATCTAAAGCTATGTGCATATTCAAATGTAGTGATAACTTATATACCTGTCAAGTTTTGTAACATTTCAATGAATGCTATCAAAATTATTTTAAAATTATAGAAACCAAATTTTGGCAAATAAGTTTACTACCAATAGCTCAGCTCCCATTGAAGCCTGAGACATAAAACATGGTGCACACACGCATTCTTGATGCTTCTCTAAATCCTAATATTATGGAGAAATTTGGATAAGAAATTTTAAAATTATCTCAAAATAACTGAAAATTAAATTTTGATTAAATGTTTGGCCACCCATAACTCTGCCCCTTTTAATCTACACATTTTACATTTGGAGAACTCATGTAAGTCATGAGGTACTGGTTGTGTTCTAAATTAAGTGTTATTTGAATGCGTACTTTGAATCTTATGATGAAATAACTGACATTTTAAATTTTGCAAAATTCCATCAGAATTTTAAAGAAAATTCCACAGAATTCCTTAATCAGAATGGTCATTCCACAGGCATAATTTTATATTCCACACAGCTCTATCATAGTGTTTAAGATGACACGATTTAAGAAATACAGAAAATGAAAGAGATGGGTATTGTTGAATAATCAGAAAGTGCTTGGTCCTTGCCAAAGGTGGTTGTAAATAAAAAAGAAGGGATTGTAAGAATCTGCCTTGATTTTAGGAAACTTAATCAGGTGTCTGCATTCCACAGCTATCCTATGCTCAGGATATATGATTTGGTGAACAGAGTGGGAAGTACCAAGTACTCTCACCAAGGCTTACTTGCAAATTCCACTAGCTAAAGAATCCAGACCCAGAACTGCATTTTCCACTCCAGTAGGACTTTATCAGTTCACCACCATGCTGTTTGCTTTACATGGCACACCCACTACATTCCAGTGGTACATGGATTTATTCTAGCCCCTCACACTGGTTATTGTGCTGCTTACCTGGATGATGTCACAGTGTATGATCAAGACTGGAAAAGCCACTTGGAACACCTATGAGTAGTTTTCCAGTCTATCATAAATTTAGATCTGACGATTAATCTTACCACGTGTATCATAGACATGCAGGAAACCAAGTATTTGGGTTATATTTTGGGAAATCAAGCAGTAAAGACAGAGATTTCAAAAGACTTTAAGCCATAGTTAATAGTCCTGTACCTAAAACAAAGAAACATATCAGGTCATTTTTATGAAACAGCTTCTGTTACAGACAGATGTATCAGAGGTAGGCCTAGGTGTTCTCACGAGTCAGCATATAAATGGGAAGGATCATCCCATTCTGTATATCAGTAGGAAATTGCATGAAAGGAGAAAAGGTACTCCACTATTGAAAAGAATTTCTTGCTGTAAAATGGGAATTAGAGTCCCTTACATTTTATCTCCGAGGTATTGATTTTGTACTTATAACAAATCACAATCTTCTCTGTTGGCTTAACCAAATGAAGGATATAAATCCCAGACTCAAAGGGTGGTACCTGGCACTACAGTCATTTATATTCAAAGTAAATCTGGAAAAGAGAATGTCAATCCAGATTTTCTGCCAAGATATGATTTAAGAATAGAGCTGGGTAAAATTAGCAAATTCCAAATTTGTGTAATTTTCACAAAATTCTGTGAACATTTCTGAAACTTCATGATTTTTTTTTCTGAATTTTCCAAAGTTGTTTGGTGGTCATAACTCAGTCAGTGCTACAGCTAGAGTTCTGACACTTGTCATACATATTATTTGGTATGAGCCCTAACAGTATTCCAAGTTCCATACCATTTGGATAAAGGTCAAAGAGGTTATAGGGGCTCAATATCTGACAATTTAATATTCATGTGAAAATTTCTGAAAATATTTCTATGCCTACAACTTAGCACCTTTGGAGCTAGATAATTGAAAACGTGGATACATACTTTCTTAGATGAGTCACATATACTGCTCAATAGAGAAGTAATGGGTATGTAAATTGTAGGTATTAGCCATTGCCTGCCTCTCAAAATGAATTCCCAGGCTCGCTTCTGAATATGGGTCATCAGTATGGCAGCATGATGCTCTGATGCAGGGCAATGGGACTTGCCTTAAAAGCCTAATATATACTGAACATACCAATATAGGTGACATTCTGTTCTGTAATTTTAAATTTATAGAGGCATACAATTCTGTAATTTCCATATTTGTGAAATGTAATTTTAAAAATTTCTGAAAGTTTTGAGGCTTATTACTTCAGTCATCTTTAAAGATAGAGATCTGAAACTTAGTTCTGTATGGACCTTGGCAAGGTCACCATATCAAATTTGGTGTAATTTGGACAAACACTTTTAGTTTACATAGTTGTGAACTGTATTTTTAAAATTTCTGAATGTTTGGAGGCTTATAACTCAGTCATTTTTAAACATAGTGATTTGAAACATGGTACACTTCTACATGGACTTTGGCAAAGTCAACATACCACATTTGGTGATATTTGAACAAACAATTATTAAATTTAACAGAAATAACTGAAATTGCAATTTTGGCAAAATGTCAAACATTTTCGTGGAAATTTCATGAAAATTCATGGAACTGAGATCAACATTTCACCAGAATTCTGCTGGCAGAAGATACATTTCACCCAACCTTATATAGACATTGAAAATTCAGAAGGCTGAAAAAAACTGTGTGTGCTGAATTGAAATGTTTGCTGTAATAAGTGATATGGAAAAAGATATTCATGTGCAAAGAACTGTAAATACTACCAGGTAATGTTACAAGAAAAATAAAAGAAGGGCTTGAAACATGTTTTCAAAAGAAAAAATAAAACAGGGTCCCTCTTAAAGTGTACTAAGTAGTATTACAGTATGATTACAGGGCATTCATATTATTCAGGTTGCAATATTATGTAAGTTATAGCTTTAAGATACTTATTAGAGTTTTCTGTTACCTTGCAGTATCCCCAGAAAAAGCTTAAGTATTTGTGTATGAGAGGGTTGAATAAGATCTTATCCCATTTGATATGTAGGGAGAATTAAAAGCAAGGATCTATTCTGCCGTCTTCTTTTCTGCTAATCATTTGTCTTGTGCCTGACTGAGTGCGCAATTAACTTTTCTGGGTGCACATATGGACTGGCTACACCCAATGGACCCTCAATACTTTCCTAATAGCTCCCTTTCTTCACTTGCTGTTTCTAATCTTTCTTTCTCCTCTTGTTTCTCTTTCGCTACAAAAATATACTGTATGTAACTCCTTATGTGAAACTGGGATTTTCTTGTTTGAAATTTATATAATTTTATTGGTGAAATGATTGCGGAATTTGGAACATAGGTGTTAACCTGAGATGTAGTTTAACTTCCACAAGCTCATTTACAGCGTTGTCAGTAGGATTTCAGCCCTGGGATGGAATTTCATAATTGATGGCAACTGTTTAAAATACTAATGTACTCCACAAGCTGGTCAATGGAAGAGGTCAACAAAAAATCTTGTTACAGTTTATGGAACTCAAGAGGTATAATATACAAAAACAGGATGCGAGCAAAACTGCCAGGATAAGGCATCTTATGAAAAATACAGCAATGTTTTGTTTTGAAAGAGGAGAACTGGAGATTTTAAGACTCATTATTTTGTTTGTACTGCCTTCAAGAAGAGTTATGCTGTTCATTTTTAATTTATTGTTTGTGATAATAATAAAACACTATTTGCGAATTGTATAACTTCTCATGGTCTTCTTATTTTCTTGAGCTATGCCTCTACTACAGAAGGCAAAACAGTGGGGCTGTATGTAAATAAAGACTTTGGAACATGACTATTGGTGTAGAGAGTTTGTTTTGGTCCAGAGTGGGCAACCCTTGATTGTCTGAGGAATTGAAAACTTGCCAGGGCCCTCTCTACCCTAAGACAATCAAATAAAATATTGTGTGATTACCTGTAGAAGAATTGTTTGTTTCATGCAACTTGAAGAAATTAATTTGTCACCTATAGTCTATGGCCTCCCTGTCTATGCAGCTGCCTGTGACATAGTGCTAGACAGAGTAAAGCCAGTCTATAATAAGGCATGACACTTTCCACTTGGTGCAGACAACCCGCTCATGGTTGTACTCTTTATGCACTCACTAACTGGCTACCTTTACCATGCAGAATAAAGCTCCAGTCCTGTTTGCTATCAAAAAGGCATTCCTGTGCCTTACACCCCCTGCTTTAACAAATTTCTTCAGTACTCTCCAACCAATACAACATCTGGAATATGGCTAGAAATGCCAGCACGCCTGTTTTCTAATGGACTCAGCTTGGCAAGTGGTCATTTCCTGTCAGGGCTCATAACTGATTAAAAGAACTGCCTGATACTGTTCTGAGAATCACCCCAAAGAATAATCAGTTTAAGAGATTTTTGCAGTCTGCCATTGCAGTCCAATAGATTTGTAACCATTAAACTGTAACCTTTAAACTTTTTTCAGTTGCTGTGTATATAGCCTGTGACTTTTATACAGTGGATGGATCAGTTCCATGTCATAGCAGTGAAAATTCATGGGCAACTTGCAAAACAGAGTACACCCTGCTGAAAACCAATTTGGCACATAAATATAAACACTGATGAACAACTCAGCACACATTTAAAATAATCTTTAATGTTTAATGCAGGGCAATACCCTTGCACATCCACACTTATATAGTCATCTTTGGGGGCAGACACTGGAGGAAGGAAAGAAAAGGCACTGATGATGGCAATAACTTAAGAAAATAAAAAAATGCCTGCTACACAAAACACAGACCATACCTGTATGCAGTCCAGAACCCAGTACCACCAGCACTGCAGATGGTGTCCTTACCCACTACGCTAGGGTGAGTAGCTCAGTGGCATCACGCCCATGTCCCCATTTAGCCCATCCCTCTTCCTTCCCCATCGCTATTCCCTCCCCTTACCATTATTCCAATCCTCTCTCACTATTCCCTCACCTTTCTAGCCATTCTTCATCACTCATCCTGAAAATTACCAAACTGAAGTGCTCATTTCTGAGTCACTCAATTTGGTTCACTATTATAATGTGCTACCCGATGGATCCTTTCAAAGCTGTGCAATTGTTCCATCTTAAGTGTTTTGAACATGACTCAACTGCCTTTCCTCTGGAATCACTTATTGTACTGTAATATTTTTGTGACTTTGAATTTGACATGAAGCCTTTATAAATGAGCACCTGTGCTTGAAGGCAATACCTGAATTTTCAATAAACAGGAAGCTGCTGAGGGAGTAGTGTGCTTATTTTGTTACTCCAATGTTTTCCCAGCATAGGGCAAGCCTTGTAAGGCAGGAGACTGTTTGTGTGGTCTAACTAGCTGTGCCTGAGAGTGTGAGTGTAATTTGTGGGAGGCGTTCCTGACCCCTCTACTCAAGGACAGGAACTTGGGGCAGGCACCTAACAGGTGTTTAGAGGGGGCTGTTTAGCCTCTTCTAGTGTTGGCTAGCTCACCTTTTTAAAGGCGGGCTATATACATTGCTTAGTCCCACAGGGAGCTCTTACTGCTGGTGAGCATCACCATAGCATCCAGGTGACATCAATGCCCAGCGCCTATTTAGCACTCGGCTCCAGCGAGCCTTGATTTTAGGAAGCTGCCGAGGGGAGCAGTGTGCTTATTTTATTACTACAGTGTTTTCCTGGCATGGGGCAAGCCATGTAAGGCAGGAGACTGTTTGTGTGGTCTAACTAGTTGGGCCTGTGTGTGCGAGTGTGACCTGTGTGGAGGCATTACTGACCACCCACTACTCGAGGGGACAGGAACTTGGACAGGCATCCTAATGGGTTTTTAGAGGGGGTTGTTTAAGCCTCTTCTAGTGTTGGCTAGCTTGCCTTTTAAAGGTGAGCTATATACATTGCTCAGCCCTGCAGGGAGCTCTTACTGCCAGTGTGCATCACCATAGCAACCAGGTGACATCACTGCCCAGCGCCTATTTAGCGCTCTGCTCCAGCGAGCGGAGTCGAATGTGGAGAGGAGGCGATGTGGGCAGAGGCCAGTGGTATCTGTCAGCATCAGAAGGTGGACAAAGGCAAGAAGGCGGGGTATCTTATAACATTACACCATCAAAATGAGTATGGAAGACAAATGCAGTAACTGAGCAGACTGCACTAAATGTGTTGCATGTGGGAATGCTACCAGGGAGGACGATACTGATTCTGAGAAACAACAGGTATGTAAACAATGCCAGGAGATAAAAATACTTAAGATTGTTATTGTTCACTTAGAGTTGCAGATTAAGTGTTTCAGAAACCAGGTACAAGGGGGATATTGACAGAAATGTGGTCCATCAAGGAAAGACTAAATGTCAGATGAATGCGGGAGTAAGCAAAAGGACAAGGGATATGATTGATAATGAAGGTATTTATCTGGACAAGGGAATAAGGGTACAGAAAAGAAGAAGTAAAGCTTTGGGCTTTAACGGATCTGTGGTGAATTCTTTACCACATATTATAAAGGCTGATGAGGGCAATGATAATAATGAGCAGGATACTATTGTGGAGCAGCCTGTTAGCCAGCTGATAGGGATAGAAACTGAACAAGACATACCACTGCCTAATACTTTTAATGAAAAGGTGATCACAAGAGTAGATAGTGAAATAACACAGGCCGAAATATTCTCAAGTAGTTTAACAGAAGGGCAGTCACCTAGTACTTTAACTACAAACCCGGAGTCAGGAAGAAAAATACATATTGAGTTTAACATCCCCACAATGAATAGATTTGAACCATTAGTGCAATTGATGAACAATGAGGATAACGAGGCTATTGAGCTAATTAACGTAACGATGGATACGAGTAAAGCCACTGAGAGAAGTTGTATGACTCATACACAGGTAGGTGTATTAAGTGAAAACCATGTGGGTGAAGGATCATCAAATAATTGTGTAGATAAAAAATTAAAAAATATATCATCAGAGATTTAATGGTTAAGTATATAAACTCAATAACTACCCTTAACAGGAAAGATCAAGTCCTTAGTATTTCATTACTGGGGGGCAGGTACACAAGATATAATTGACTTAATTCCAAGAATAATCAAGAAGCAGAATGGCAAGGCACTAGCAATGGTACATGCTGGAGCAAATGATTTAAATAGGGAGGCAGTATAGCGCAGTGGTTTAAGGCTCTGAGCTGCTAATCTGGTAACATCCAACAGACCAGACCTGGATTTGAAACCCACAGTTTCCACTTACATACTGTGTGACCCTGAGCAAGTCACTTAACTTCCCTGTGCTTCCAGGTCACACCTGTAGAAAAGCTTTCAGCTTAGTGTGCTACTCCTGTATAAACAATTAAATAAAAAAAAAAGTGAAATTGATATAATTAATAACATAAAAATGATTCATCAGCTGCTTTCAAATTTGAATTGTAAAGTAGTTCTGTTCGAAATGTTACCTGTACCAAAGGCATCTGGATTAACCAATATAAGAAAATCTTAAGAATAAATAGTGCTATAAGGGAATGGAGTACAAGGAATGATTATGTTTGTTTAAAAACCTTGGAAGTATTCCAAAATCATAAGAAACAATATAGTAAAAATGGACTTCACTTGAACAGAAATGGAAATCTCCTATTGGACTGTACAATATGTTCAATAAAATGATTAATGACTGTTCAAACTAGGTCAAGGGGGAGAGAGAATAGTGGCATCCTACAGTATATATCAGGTATAGATAATCAGAAAATATTGAATACAAATGGAACTTCTGGAAATAAGAGATCTGTGCCCCATAAGGAAGTGGAATTTCTGAAAATACTGTTACTGAATGCAAGAAGTTTAAATGATAAGAAAGATGAACTTACTGTAATATTAAAAGAAGAAAACATAACCATTTGTGTGGTGACAGAAACATGGTTTATCAATAATGATTGGGTCATTCAGATACCAGGATGCAATCTGTTCCATAAAGAAAGATTCAATAAAAGGGGAGGTGGAGTAGCGTTATATGTTGTTGATAAATTAAGGGCATGTGAGCTTCACCTGGAAGATTCTGGCCCTACAAATGAATGCTTGTTCCAGATCCATTCCCCCAAGAAAGAGACACCCACTCAATATTGTAATTTTTGGCTGCTCAGTCGGCAATACCTTTTATTAATACCATCCTATAATGTACAACTATATACAATATTGAGTTCCTTTTAATTCCTCTTTCATGTCCATACTTTTGTTAAATTCAGCTCTTACTCACCAATTTTTGTCCTCTCGTTTTTCCTGATTATGGTTCATTTTTCCTTCATTTGTTTCTCACCCGTATGCGTCGAAACCTGGGGGGTCTTGTTCCACTCCTTCTATTCCCAGGTGTAAACCCAAGCAGGTCTTATATTTTCTTCTTTTCTGGGCAGGTCCAATTCCTGCTCCCCCCTTTCTTTTTCAACTTACCAGGGTGTCCATACCCCTTCACTTTCCCTTCTTTCAACTTTTTGTTTCCACTTTTTGTTTCCCCACTATCCCCCCTTCCTCCCAGTAAATATATTTTTTTTAGTTGTTTAACCAGGAGTAGCACACTAAGCTGGAAGCTTTTTTTACAGGAGCATCCTGGGAGCACAGGGAAGTTAAGTGACTTGCTCAGGGTCACACAGTATGCAAGTAGAAGCTGTGGGATTCAAACCCAGGTCTGGCCTGCTGGATGTCACCAAATTTGTAGCTCAGAGGCTTAAACCACTGTGCTATACTGCCTCTCTTTTTCCTTCCTTTTTATCCCTTGGCTCTAGGGTGGTGGGTGGGCATGAAAAAATTATTTTCCAGCCTAGCAAAAAGTGGAAGAGCTCCTCTGTGCAAGCTCTTTTGAACCCCTTCTTGCCCTTCCCCTGGCCTTGCCTCCTTGCCCCCTATTTGCCCCCACCTCATACCCTCTCCTGATGTCATTCCTTTCCTTGCCCCTTTTCCCATGGGACACTCCTCCTCTCTTTCTGACCTCACTATCCTCCCCCACCCCCTCCTCCCCTGGACTGTCTCTTTTTCTCCTTCCGGTCTTGGCCTGGAACAAAGGGTGCCTTTATGACAACCCTTCTTGTTCCAGATCCATTCCTCCAAGAAAGAGACACACATCAATATTGTAATTTTTGGCTGCTCAGTCAGCAGTACCTTTTATCAATACCACCCCATAATGTACAACTATATACAAACATATACAATATTGAGTTCCTTTTAATTCCTCTTTCATGTCCATACTTTCTGTTAAATTCAACTCTTACTCCTTTTCACCAATTTTTGTCCTCTCATTATTCCTGATTATGGTTTGTTTTTCCTTAATTTTTTTTCTCACCCCCAGGCATCGAAACCTGGGAAGGGTCTGATTCCACTCCTTCTATTCCCAGGTGTAAACCTAAGCAGGTCTTATATTTTCTTCTTTTCTGGGCAGGTCCAATTCCTGCTCCCCCCTTTCTTTTTTAACTTACCGGGCTGCAGCTGGGAGATATTTGCAGTCAGTTGTGACTAGATCTGTTACTTAGCCTTCATGAAATAGGTGTCTGAAAGGAAGGAAGGCATTCCCCTGGGATGGAGGGTAAGAGTTGTAGGCCAGGAGTGTAGCTACAAGGGTGCAGTGGGTGCAGTGGCACCCGGTCCCACAAGGTTTGAGGGGCCCGATTCATAATTTTGATGTTTATTCAAAACTGGGGAGGGGCCCTGTAATATCACCTTGCACCCAGGCCCTTTTGGGATTTGTGACACTACTGTTGTAGGTGATTGTTTCTGGACAGCATAGGTTTGCCTCCCACCCACCCTTCCCTCACCCCAAGCATATAACTTCCATTATAGCAGGAGCTCTGGACATCACTTCCCCAAAACTGCTAACAACATACACCTGTTCATATCCTTAAAGGCACAGCACACTGAATAAGGGATAGAGACACTCACAAGCTTGCACACACTAAAACAAGAACAAAAACCAAAAAAGCAACTGTAACTGGAAGGAACACAAACATGTGGGGAGTGGTGCAATGCACTGGCTGTGGAGCAGCAGTCTTCCGGGAGACATTCTGTAGACTGCGTTGCTGCCCTATTTGCAGGCACCTCACTGGTCTGAGGGAGGAGGTTGTTCGTCTCCATGCTGACCTGGCAAGGATTCAGGAAACCCACCCCACCCAGGGACCACCTAGGCCACGACCACTGCCTCAGAGGTTGCCAAGAAGAGGAGTGGTTGGACCACGGTGGGCTCCAGGGAGGGTGAGTGGTGGAACAGAGGCACATCCCTCCAGTTGTGCCTCTCCACAATTCATTCACCACTCTGGTGAAGCATGGTTCCTCTATGGAGGCACCTGCAGTGGAGACCAAGGAGGATGCTGGGGGCCTCCACAATGGAGACCCACAGGAGGGTGGCCCAGGACCCCACAGGGGAAGGAAATGACTCCTGGTGGGGGACTCAGTTGTTAGAGGGGTAGAACTGGGGGAGGGTGGAGAAAGGGAGGTAAGGTGTCTGCCCGGCGCCAAGGGTGGAGGGACAGGAAATGAATCCTCAGGATTGTGGGAGCAGCGGCAAGGGGGAGGGAGCTGGATGTCATTATCCACCTAGGGACAAATGACCTGGCTGAGAATGGGATCAGAACAGTGCAACAGGAGTTTGTGGAGTTGGAGAGGGGCCTTAGACAAGTAGCACACACAGTAACTTTCTGGGAAGTGCTACCTGTCTATGGCATGGATGAGGCTAGGGTACTTGGCACCACAGGATTCAATGACTGGTTGAAAAGTTGGCACAGAGCTCAGGGATTTGACTTCATTGGGGACTGGGGCTCCACCTGGAGGGATGCAGGCCTAAACAGGCATGATGGTCTGCATTTATCCTGGAGGGTAACCAGGATCCTAGGTGATAGATTTAAATGCTTCAATGGCAAGCATTTAAACTAGCCAATGGGGAGGCACTGAAGAGGAGAAGGGAAATCCTAGCCCCCCCAAAACAATCAGGGTAATTAGTGAGGTAAACACCAAGACAGAGCAGTCGATAGGGAGAAGGCATGGGGTAAATGGAGAAAAAGACAAAGGCAGTAGGGACAGGGATGGGGCAAAAAGAAATAAAGCCATAAAAAAATGGAGGGTAATGAGTAGCAATGCCCATAGTCTAGGTCAAAAGCTCCCTGAAATGGTGGCCTTGATGGAAGAGGGATGCCTGGATATTGTGGCAGTCACAGAAACATGGTACACAGAGAACCATGACTGGGATGTCAACATACAAGGGTACACAATCTACAGGAGGCACAAGGAGGGAAGAAGAGGAGGAGGAGTAGCTCTCTATGTAAGGGAAGGAATCAAAGCAACAGAACTAGGGGTAAACAGGGAGGAGAGGAGGCACCATGAGTCACCCTGGAGACTGGAAATGGCTCTGCAATCTGCACAGGGGTTGTATACAGACCCCCATCTCGGGGAAGGAAATGGACAAGAAAATGATAAAAGGCATCCTTGGGATGACAGAGAAAGGGGAGATATTACTGATGGGGACCTGAATATGCCAGATGTTCATAGATTCATAGATTCATAGATAGGTACAAGTTCAAAAAGTGAGATGCCCATTACTGAACTCGCCACCTGCTGTATCAACAGTGGAATTAAAATTTCTTATCACACATATATTTGTCAAGTCTTTTTTTAAAACTGTTCTGTATTTTCACTATTTATAATATCAGCTGGTAAGGTACTCCAAATTGGAGGAATTCTCTGTGCAAAAAATGTCGACCTTTTGTTAGTTTTACATATAGTTGATTTTAACTTCAAATTATGAGATCTAGTAGAATTATTTACAAAGTATTTTTCTAATCCAATAGAGTTTAACAAATAGTCATTTTGGTATGCTTTATAAGCATAAATTAGATCACCTCTTAAAATTCTATACTTCAAGGAGTATAGTTGTAATGTTTTTAGTCTGGTACCATAATCTACTACAGACATTTTTTCAATCCTTTTAGTTATTCTACGCTGTACTCTTTCTGTCATATGCTGATAGTCAGTAGGAGTTGGGGCACAAAATGAAGCACAATAATCTAAGTGAGGTCGAACCAAACTTGAGTATAAGGGTAAAATAACTGATGGTTTTCTACTTTTGATATGTCTCAAAATATTACCTATCTATAATTGTTATACCCAAATCCTTTTCTTCTGTAGTGGTAATTAAGTTTACATTTTTTGCAGCCACATCCAAGAGCAGGGCCATTCTCGATGTCCTACAGGGGGCATGCCTCAGACAGCTAATTTTGGAACCCACTTCGGAGACAGCAATCTTAGACCTGGTACTCTCAAATGGGACGGAGAGAGGATCTCTGATATTGAAGTGGGTAGCCATGTGGGAACAAGCGACTGCCAAACAGTGTGGTTCACGATAAACTTAGCTGTAGAGTCAAGCCACACAAAAGTGAAGGTACTAGACTTCAGGAGGCTGATTTTGTCAAATGGGAGAGTGCTTCAGAAAGCACTAGCAAACAGGCAAGAAGGTGGGGTGGAGCAACAATGGGGAAACATCAAAACCGCCATCACAGAGGCAACAAGCCTTTGTGTGAAGCAAATAAACAAATCAAAATGAAAGAAAAAAACACTATGGTTATCAAAAGAAGTGGTGGGGAAGGTAAGGGAGAAAAAGATAGCATTCAGGAAGTATAACGAAACACAGAAGGAGCAGGATAGAGAATTGTACCAGTTAAAGCAGAAGGAAGTGGGTAAGGCAGTCAGAATAGCAAAGGCAGAAACCAAGGAAAAGATAGCTAACTCAGTTAAGAAGGGGGATAAAACCTTTTATAAGTACATTAGGGAGCAAAGAAAGACTAAGTCAGGGATACTGAGGCTGAACAAAGAGGAAGGTGGTTGGGCAGAGAGTGACAGTGAAAAAGCAGGGATACTGAACGAATACTTCTGCTCATCATTCACAATGGAAAAGCAGGGGGGAAATACCTAATCCAGTCAATAGAAGCACTCTGGACAGGGGGGTTGATATTAGTCCTTTCACAGAAGAAAGGATTCTGAAAGAACTCTTAAAACTGAAGGTGGATAAAGCAATGGGGTCTGATGGGATTCACCCCAGAATTCTAAAAGAGCTAAGGGAAGAACTAATAACACCTTTTTAATAAATCATGGGATGATGGTGTGGTACCTGAGGACTGGAGAAGGGCGGATGTGATTCCCCTTCACAAAAGTGGGAACAAGACAGAGGCAGGAAACTACAGACCTGTCAGTTTGACCTCAGTGGTAGGGAAAATGTTGGAATCACTTTCGAAGGAAAGAATTGTTGAGTATCTAGAGGCCAGTGGAGCACAGGACCCAAGGCAGCATGGATTCACAGAGGGAAAGTCATGTCAGACAAATCTAATTGATTTATTTGACTTGTGACCAAAGCAGTAGACCAGGGTTGGGCTGTGAACATGGCCTACCTAGACTGTAGCAAGGAATTTGACACAGTCCCACACAAAAGACTAATAAACAAATTAGGCAGCCTGGGAGTGGGTCCCAGGGTGGTAGCCTGGGTAAAACACTGGCTGGACAACAGGACACAGTGGGTAATAGTAAATGGAGTCCACAGTGAAGAAAGAAGGGTTACTAGTGGGGTACTGTAGGGTTCAGTACTGGGGCCGATCCTTTTTAATGTCTTTATAAGTGACATTGCAGAGGGACTGAAAGGGAAAGCATGTCTCTTTGCAGATCACACAAAGATCTGCAACAGGGTTGATACACAAGGTGGGGTGGAAAGGATGAAAGGGACTTGGCAAGGTTGGAGGAATGGTCAAATGTATGGCAGCTTAGATTCAATGCAAAGAAGTGCAAAGTAATGCACCTGGGAAACAAAAACCCAGAGGAAGAGTACACAATGGTGGGTGAGATACTGACAACACCAAAAATGGAAAGGGACCTGGTGGTAGTCATATCAGATGACCTTAAGATGTATAGCCTCGAGGAAAGGAAGGAGAGGGGACATGATAGAAACTTTCAAATACCTCAAGGGAATGAACAAAGTCCAAGAGGGTAGCATCTTTCAGAAAAAGAGATGCGCAAAAACAAGGGGGCACAATTTGAAGATGGGAGGATGGCTCAGAAGTAATGTGAGGAAGTATTTCTTCACAGATAGGGTTGTGGATACATGGAACAGCCTTCCTGAGGAGGTCATAGAGTCAAAAACAGTGGGGGAATTCAAGAATGCATGGGACAGACATAAGGCAATTCTAGTGGGGGGTAGGAGGAAGAAGGCTGTTGGTTAACTAGGATCTGCAGCTTATCCGTTAGGTAGGGTAATGGGCAGACTAGGTGGGCCAAGCGGTCCTTATCTGCCATCAAATTCTATGTTTCCATAACCCTTCACTTTCTCTTCTTTCAACTTTTTGTTTCCACTTTTTGTTTCCCCACTATCCCCCGTCCACCCCTTTTCCCTTAGAAAATATTTCCTTCCCTTTTTGCACTAGCCTGCCTCCAGCTTGCGTTGGATGGCAGGCTTCCCTTCTTTCTCCTCCATTTTAGGACACATTTTTTAACCACTGGTCTATGCTTCTGCCGAGCTCGGTAATAAATATGTGGTTGCCCATTATGGATAAATGCACACTGTCTGGCCTGTACAGCCCTGTATCTTCTCTATCACCTCATCATGCTGTATACTTTGCCCACCATTAAACAATATGCACCTTCCCACTCTACTGTTCATTTGCCTCCTAATCTTTTCTATAGCCTTATGCTGTCTGGCCTGTCTCCACACCCCCCATGGCACCATCTCAGACCACATTATCATGACCATTGGCCACTATGCCTTCAAAGTCTTGATGTCCTTTTGTATGTTATTAAAGATGTTGAGCCACAGGTGGTGCCCTACATCATTTCCTCTTAGATGAATTATAAGGAGGTCTGGGTCCTTATTGTTCCTCCTCATCTCTGTAAGTAATGGAAGAAGCTTCCCCCATCTCATCCCTCGTATTCCTTTCCACGTTATCCTTATTACACTGTGGTCCAAACCCAGTTGTTTTCCACCTGGCTTCTGCGCCGTCTCTCCCTTTCTGCCCAATAGATGTATGAGTGCCCCACAATCCAAATGTCCTTCCTGTGTCTTGTATCTACAAACACATAAATGAGAGAATTTTAACAGTCCATCTTTCTCCTTCTCCAAAACCACCCCCTCCCCCCTACCCACGTTTCTTTCCACAGTTCCTGTTGGGGAGGAAGCAAAATGACAGGGTTAATGAATTGTATTTCTTATAGCAATTGGATGTCAAGTGTCCTATAGCTTTTATGCCATCCCCCTACATCCCCCGTGCTGCCACTTCTGACGCTGCCCCAATCCGAAATGAGTGGGATGAGAATCTATCCGGGTTCTCCCCCAATTTCTTGATGCTCCATTTTAGCACTCCTGGCACTTGACTTCCTTTTACTTCTCTCCCATCCTCATGTATAAAAAAACAAACCCCTTTGTTTTGGTGTAAGCCTCTGGTATTCCCTTGTCTGCTGGCATGAGCAGATGCCTGCATTCAGAATGGGCTCTAGGGTGACCAAGCAACCCTTCCCCGTCTAGTCCATCTTTGAGCTTGATATACACAGCAAAAGGGTCTCCCTTCCCAGTGTACATCTTCATCTTGTAATCCCCTTCCTCTGGTGGGTTTTGCCGACCCCACCATCTCTGATATTCGGAATGCTCCCTTATGCAGCACTGCAAACAAGACCTTGAATAGTACCCCCTTTTACGAAGTGTAACAAATTTCTGATAAAGTTGCTATTACCTTTTCCAATAGCTGCTCTGATATTGGGCTCTTATCTCACCCAATCCCTTTCACTCTCTGCCACCCCATCATCATTCACTTTACAAGGGTGCCCTCGCATGGCTCGCCCCAGCCCTTAATCAGGCTCACCCATCCAATGGCTGCCAGGTGTACACCCATGGTTGCATGGGCCAGGCCTTCCTGCCAACTTACCACCATAAAGCTACCCACCTGCTCCTCCGTAACTGCCCCACTTACCTCCATGGCATGGTGTGCTCTGAACACCTGGAATGCCATCCATGAACTCTCATAAGCTTTTAAAGTGTCTGCCCATAGGTTGCAAAAGAGGTATTCTGCTCCACTCAACCAATCTCCCACAAATCCTCTTGGATCTTCTCTCCCACTGTGGCTGCTCTGGGTGCTAGTGCCCGGAACCTCTCCTTCTGTAGATGGGAGAGGCTGTCAGCTAGGCTGTTCCTCTCTCCCGTAATGTGCTTAGCTCAAAAACTCATATAGAGCTTCAGACCTTGCAAAACCAACTGCTGCAAGATGTGCAGCACTAACCATGATTTTGACCCTCTGTTGTTCAGCACATCAATCACTGCCTTGTTGACACACCAGAATGTAACTCACTGGTTATCTAGCCATTTCCCTCATATTTTTGTTACAACCCAAATTGGGAATATCTCCAAAAATATAATACCTTTTGTTAGCCCTCTCTCCTCCCATTTCTGCGGCCATGGCTCCGACACCCACTTCCCCTGGAAGTAGGCTTCCACTCCGTAACCTCCTGACGCATATGTATAAAGTTCCAGATCAGTACTGAAAAGCCATTCCTCCTGCCAGATGGCTATCCCATTGTATGTGTTTGGAAATTGCTCCCACAGCTTTAAGTCATCCTTGATCTCCACCCCAAGGTTGACCCAATGGTGAAGTTTCGATCCGCCTGACATGACCTTCGCCAGATGACGTGTAAATGCTCACCCTGGCCCAATTGCCCTGCATGCAAAATTCAAATGACCCATCAATTGTTGAGCTATGAGTAATGGCAATCTTTTCCTTTTTTGGACCTCTGTCAACAACCTCCTTAGCTTAATCACTTTCTGGCTCAGCAGGCAGAACACTCCCTGCCCTGCATCTACTTCTATCCCTAAGAATTCTAAACATCTGCTAGGGCCTTTTGTCTTCTCCTTGGCCAATGGAACCCCTAGCTTACCACACAAGTCCTGAAAATCCTTCAACATTACCTACACCCCCTCTCTTCCCTTGCCTATGAATAGGAAATTGTCCAGGTAATGAACTACTGTACTGTGTCCAAACCTAACTGTAAATACCCACTTCAACCCGGTGCTAAACCTCTCAAAAGTTGCATACGCCACTGAACATCCCATTGGCATGGCTTTGTCAAAATAATATTCCCCATTGATCTGGAAGCCCAATAGCTCCCAATCCTCCCTCTGGACCAGTAGCAGTTGAAAGGCAGACTTGATGTCAGTCTTTGCCAACCATGCTGTTTCCCTTGCCTTGATGATGTCCACCGCATCCTCTAAGGTCTCGTAGGAGACCTTGCTATCCTCCTCCGCTATAAAATCATTGACCAATCCATTTTCCAGGTAGGATAGGTGGTGTATCACCTGGTACTCCCCTTCCTGTTTTTTAGGCACTAAACCCAATGGGGACACCCGTAGACGTGGGAACAGGGGCTCCTTGAAGGGTCCTTCAACCCTCCCTGCCTCTTTTTCTTTCCCAATTTTTCTTTCAGTAGCTCTTCCTTCCCTTATATTGATTTCAAATTCTTGACCCATGTCCAAAACCTTCCCCCCTTGTAATGTAAATTAAAACCACTCTGAACACCTTCTATCAAGTCTAAACCAGCCACCGTATCCGATTACCCCCTCATCCATTGTTCTAAGACGTCTCCCTTAATTGAGTTCTTGGGCAAAGGGAAAAATCTTACATCCCTTTCAATTTCCTCCCTGGTGGTAACCTCTCTCCTCGGTGCACCCCCTTCCCTGGCCAGTGGTGTCCCAGTGTGTCCCCCGCCGAAAGGAATAATTCCCTTGTCCCCCTGCCGAGTTACCATCACCATATGACTTACACTGAGAGGCTGGATGGACGCTCCCACATTTTGAACATGCATGTCTAAATCTGCAACGGGGGAAGGAACAGTGTGCCCTATTGTACCATCAACAACATTTATGGTATCGCACTTCTTTGCTATTCCCCTCTGCCCCCACAACTGTCATGGTCTCCCACCACAAGTCATTGTGTCTGAATCCCACCGCAGTCCTCCCCATAACTAGCCATCCGGGTCCTGAACTTTTCATCGTACTGTAACCAATTTGTGCCCCCCATCATCTTTTATGCATTTCTGATAGTTAAGGAGTATGCCAACAATGGAATCCCTAACTCTGGCTTTTCTCCTGTGCTATGGCGGTGTAATATGTAAAACCTAAGGTCCACACCTCCCACGTTTTCCCTTTGTATGTGGGCCCCTTCTGTTCCTCTCTTTTTTTTTTTATCAGCACCACTGCTGCCACTAGTTCTCTTTTGTTAAAACTCTCCTTCTCCTCATACAGGTGCACTGTCTTTTTATCCACCAAGTTAAAAGTGTCCACAAACTCTCCCTTCCAAATTTTTTCCTTTATTGCCACTGGCACATGATCCCTTATCTGTACCCTCTCCCTCTTTTTTCTGTTCACCTGGTTCCTTTTCCTTCTCGCCCATCCATTCCTCCTCCATCTTACCTTTTTCCAACTCACCCAACACATTCTGCAACTTTTTAATACCATCTCCCCCATACCCAACAATAATTGCTCTACATATTCTTTCAAACTGCTTTCTAGTGCCAACACCATACCTGGTTCTTTTTTGTGTTTCCTTCATTGATCCTGGGGCTGGCCTGTCTCCCGATTCTATCCCATCCTGTGGTCCAGGTATCGGGGCCTGTGGGCTAGGTCCAGGTTTCAGCCCAGCCAGCCCCCCACCTGGTTGTGGTGCTTAGAGTGGGGATTGGTCTGGTGAGGGGAGGACGGGAACCAGTCCAAGGTGTAGCCCAGTCCCCTGTCTCGGATTGGGTTCTGGTCCAGGAGTCGGCACCCCTGGACACGGTGAAGGTACTGGGTTGAGGATCAAATAGGTTGCAGGCTGTCACCCCGGAGAACTTGTTCTGGAACATTTAGGAACCGGGGTCCCTATTCTCTTCCCTTTCTCTCCTGCACCTCCCCGCCCCTTCCCTTTTGCTCTCTCTTTCCATGGTGGCCCATCCCCTCTCTCTGAATCATCCATGGCATCCAGGACCTTGTGGGCCCTGTCCACCAGATCCATAATCACTTTCATGGCATCCGCCTTCATCGCCTTGGATCCTCTTGTGTCCATTCTGTACCTGCTAGTGAAAGAAAGTCACATCGTCACCTCTCTTGCCCTTTTTTATTCTTATACTTGGTGGGGTTTTTTTTGTTTGAACCCCTGTCCCACTCCCTCCTCCCCCCATCCTTGCTGCTTTTGCACCAAACGCTTCTTTTTCCCACCAACCTTGTGCCTGTGGCCCACTTCCTTTATTGGCAAAATGCCAAAATAAATTCCCCCCCCATGGTCACCTGTTGCACTCAAAAACCTGGTGGCTCTGAAATGGCGGCTGACATGTGCATTCCATTGTGTTCTAAAATGGCGGCTGCCCTGCGTGCTTATCACATCCTAAAATGGCGGCCACCGCGTGCACTCCTCCTAGCGTCTGCCTATGGCTGTAAGTTGTAAGTTGCGGTCTCAGAGTGTCACCATGGCAGCCTCATGCTGCCCTTCTATCCAGGCCTTTTGCCTGCTCTGTACGTGGCATGCCCATTTAACAAAACCTTTCTTTTTGCCGTGGCGCACCACTACTCACCTTTTGGATGCTGTAACTCTGCTGCCACTGGAAACAATCAAAATTCCTCTCCCCAGGTCTCCCTTCCCTCCCTCTATCCCCTCATTTTTCCTGTGCTCTTGTTTTGTCTTTTTGGCCTCCTTGCTGCCTGCTCACTGCTGCCATGTGGTTGCTCACGCTCAGACAAGATCCAACAACTCTTTGTCCCTTCTTCCCTGCGCTCCACAGCCTCCATCGCATGGCCTCCCCTCCCCGAAGCTCTGAGACTTTTCACCTTATCGCAAGCTGTGATCCAGTCCCCTTTTTCCCTCACCCTGTCTTAAACAACAGACCGCTTCCTACTTGGCTCAAAATTTGTTTCACTCTCCGGTGCCATTAACATCGTGGAGCTCTGCCTGTCGCTTCTGGGCCTAGTCCATCCCGACTGTCCTCCCAAGCCATTTTTTGTGCTCCCACAAGGGCTAGCTTCTGAGACTGACCAGCCTTCCATGTGGTCTATTGCAAACCGCCAAACCCGGGCATACTGAAACCGTGCCACCACTGATTACTTGCCACAAGGCTAGCTTCCTGCTGGTTGCCCAGTACTGTTCTGCCATGCTCACCATGCAGCCCTAGGCCATTGCAGGCTCCCTAAGGGCCTATTCATGTACTCAAAAACTGTCCCTAACTTCCTTACCATTACCCACTGACGGAATATATGGAATCCCTTACCAACTTGGCTAAACCTCACCACAATTCTGTAATATTAATGAAAAATCTTATACTACAACCAATTTGTTCTAGAAATCATGGCTTCTTTACCACAACCTGCAATCCTACTTCAAATCTGTATTTTACTTTCTGTAACTAAGCTTCTAAATCAACCAACATCTTAAACCTACTGCTTATCATTACCATCTAAATCAGCCAAACGTCCTAATTACCTATGCTTGCTTCAGGAACTCTCTGACTGATATGCTAGACATGAAAAATTATTTTCCAGCCTAGCAAAAAGTTGAAGAGCTCCTCTGTGCAAGCTGTTTTGAACCCCTTCTTGTTCTTCCCCTGGCCTTGCCTCCTTGCCCCCTATTTTCCCCACCTCCTCCCTCTCCTGATGTCATTCCTTTTCCCTGCCCCTTTTTCCAATGGGACACTCCTCCCTCTTTCTGACCTCACTATTCTCCACCTTGCCCCTCCCTCCCCCCAAACTGTCTCTTTTTCTCCTTCTGGGTCTTTGGCCTGGAACAAAGGGCATTGCCCTTTATGACAACCCTTCTTATGGATAGAAATACATATAGACAATAGAAGGGTAGTGATGGGATTATGTTATAGGCCCCCAGGTCAAAATAAGAATGAACATGATTCCTTTATGAAAATGATAGATAAGGTAAGGGTAGATGGGGACTATCTATTATTAGGAGATTTTAATTACCCACATATCAAGTGGGAAACCTATACAGGGTATACAGTGTTTGAAAAACAGTTCTTAGATATACTTTTACATAAAAATTTGGAATAAATTGTTAAAATGCCCACAAGAAATAAAAACATTTTGAACATAATATTAACAAACATGGGGGAATTCATAGAAAAAGTGGAGGTTGGAGACCCATTAGCTGATGGGATCACAATATGATAGTTACAACTCTCCATATATTAGATAAAGCACTTGGGGGCCAAAAAACATCTTAAAATGTTATAATAAAGCTGATTATAAAGCCATGAAAGAATACCTGAACTCTTGGGATTGGAAAACAGTTCTAGAAGGGAAAACATTGCAATAGATGTGGAACATCATAAAAGATAAATTAGAATATTGTATAATCTATCATGTACCCAGTATAATGTATTTCTTTATTTCATTTATTTATTTATTAGAGTCTAGGATTACAATTACCTTTGAGCAAAGGATCTTTTACAAAGGTTCCACATCAGGATGAGAACAAACAAGCAGGACATTAATTATTACAGGATAACAGGTTACAGTTGTTTATCATCACATGAGTACATACAGATTAGGTGGTACAATTGGAATGCATGGGACAGGGATAACATTGATAACGATAAAAAAGTATAATCATAATAGAAGATTACCACAATGTTATGATAAAAAAATAAAATTAAAATTAAAGCAAAAAAAGAGGTCATATAAGAAATATAAATTGCAGCTAACAGATGTAGCCAAACCCAAATATTTGGAATTGAACAAAACATGCTAAAATTTAATAAAAAATGCAAAAATGGAGGAAGAATATAAGATGGCAGCACAAGCCAAAGATAATAATAAGACGTTTATCAATTATATTGGAGGGCTAAAGGGTAGACAAAACACTGTTGGGCAAATAAAGATTGGGGATCAAGTATTGAATTATGGAGAACAAATAGGCAATGAATTTAATAAATATTTTGCTAGTACATTTAAAAATAATTCCATCAGTACACCTTCAATTGAAACATTAATAAATCCTATAGCCACAAAGTTGAGACAAATGCAAAACATATTAAATTAGGATGTGACCATGAGACTAAAATAACTTAAAGCAGACAGGTCACCCAGACCAGATGCAGTACACCCAAGACTGTTGAAAGATTTGGCAGATGTAATAGCAGGACCATTTACTAAATTATTCAATGCATCACTAAGTGAAGGAAGAACAATTCATGAGTGAAGAACAGCAAACGTAACCCCGATACATAAGAAAGGTAGTGAAAATACAGTCGAAAATTTTAGGCCAATCAGTCTGACATCTGTGGTGGGTAAGATTCTAAAGGGTATGGTTAAAGAAATGATGGAATTCCACATACTGGGTAATGGACTAAAAGATGTGTCACAACATGGTTTTGAGAGGGGCAGATCATGTGTGACAAATCTTATGGAATTTTTTGAGAATGTTAGTGTGGCCCTGGGTAATGGATTGTCGGTGGATGCTGTTTATTTCGACTACTCCAAGGCATTTGATTCTGTTTCTCATGATATATTGATCAATCAGCTATATATGGTAGGATTACACCCCGCCTTAGTCTCTTGGGTGAAATCTTGGTTATGAAATAGGCAGCAGTGAGTCTGTATAAGAGACCATAGTTCTGATTGGGTTCCAGTGATCAGTGGGGTGCCACAGGGTTCTGTGTTGGGACCAATGTTATTTAATTTACTCATATCATCCATGAAAACATCAGAGGATATTTGGATCTCTAAATATGTGGATGATACAAAGATAGGAGCAATTATAAATAATAGATCATCTGCAGATTCATTACAGAATAATACAAATGAGTTAGGAACTTGGGTGCTAAAACATGGATTAGAATTTAATATTTCAAAGTGTGAGGTGACGCACTTTAGACGTAATAATAAAACAATGGATTATTCCCTCTGTAGCATCATGTTCAAAACCATCAAAACTGAAAAATACTTAGGGATAGATATTACAAACAAATTTAAGTTTGACTGTTATATTCAGGAAACAGATAAAAGGTGTAATAAAATAGTGGGGTGTATCATGAGAAATATCCAATGCAAAAGGAAAAAAGTCATTGTGCCACTTTATACAGCCTTGGTTAGACTGCATCTGGAGTATTGTGCCCCTTTTAGTTGTTTAACCAGGTATAGCACACTAAGCTGAAAGCTTTTTTACAGGAGTGACCTGGGAGCAGATGGAGGTAAAGTGACTTGCTCAGGATCACACAGTATGCAAGTGGAAGCTGTGGGATTCAAACCCAGGTCTGGTATGCTGGATGTCACCAGATTTGCAGCTCAGAGCCTTAGACCACTGTGCTATACTGCTATATATTTTATATCTGGGCAAAGTAAAAATAGTACGAATCAGATGGAGAGGGTTCAGAGAAGGGTGAGTAAAAGAATACATGGCATGTGGGGAATGGATTACAAAGAGAGATTGGACAACCTAGGAATGTACTCAATACAGTACAGGAAATTAAGGGGTGATCGTTATTACACATATAATGCATTTCATAATGAACAACTCTGGCTAACCACTGGTCTTTGTAAAGTAGGAAATACACAGCTGACAAGGTCGCATTCTCCAAGATTAAGAGGGGAAACAACAAAGACAAAGAAGAGGAGTGAGTGGTTTAGCCTGAGAGTTGTTGGACCTTGGAATGCATTACCTGAGATGGTGGTAACTTCAGGAACACTATCACAGTTTAAAAAATAGCTAGATATACACATGGGGGACAGAAAGACAATGTACTTC
Organism: Neoceratodus forsteri; assembly: GCA_016271365.2. NCBI lineage: Eukaryota > Metazoa > Chordata > Ceratodontiformes > Ceratodontidae > Neoceratodus > Neoceratodus forsteri. Next base: position 53,260,037 of record CM028137.1, read on the forward strand.
CACTGATATGTGGCAGGTCATTATGGCCATTGGTCGATCGACCTGTACAAAACTATGAAACTATGAAATAGGTAAATAAATACAAGAACAAATAAATAAGTATGACTATATTCCAAGCACTAGGAATATGCAAATAAGAACTTCAAAAAACATACACAGCAACTTCCTATTGCATATGGTTTTGACATCATAACCATACACAATGGGCCAAATATTCAAAATTTTGCACTCAGCACAAACCATTTGAACAGGGTTTGTGCAGTTCCTCTATATTTAAGAGACCAAATAGCGTGGGCAAACTGTATTAGTGCCAGGCAAAATTATAATGTATGTACTGTGCAAACAGAAGGAGCAAGCACATGAATACAAGTGATATGCTATATTCAGTACATTAGCACTGCACAAAGTGCATTTGCATGACTTTTTGTGACACTTTGTGCAGCCCAAATTACTGCCCAGAAAAAGGTAGTCTTTACTGTGGGCAAAACAAGGATAGGGGGTGTGGACACAGCAGCAACAGGCATCATGGCCATAAGCAATAACAGCATCATGGTGCATCTGATGACTGCGGCTAGTGAGGAGGCAGAGAGGGCATGCTGTGACACTGAGCCACTCCAAATGCCTTGGAAGAGACATGCAGTGCACAGGTGGGACTGCCCATGTCACCAGCATCTGGCACCAGTCCCAACCCTGCCAGGCATTTGTGAGTGCACCAGCACCCAGTGAACACCTTGTCAGTGTGTTCCTGCAGCACACACATCCAGTCCCCCTATAGGGGTACACCACCACAATCCAGAACATACATGCAGCACTGAGGGAATGGAGGGTACTTAGGAGAGAGTGGACAGGTGGCCAGGCTGCACCACATAGTAGGTGCTGCCACATGCCTGGGGCCAGCCACAGAGTGCACATGTGCCAGTGACAGGAATTCTCCTCACACCAGTGTGCCTGTATGATGATATGTGTCTGCCCCCACCAGGGGCACATACCACACACCTGTCCAGGCTCCCTATCACACATGGCCAGCCATGTGTATGTTAGTTTGGGAATCCCATGCCAATGGTGCAGCGTATGGGGGTCACAGGATATTATGACTGTGGTGTCTACTGTCAGAAGACACCTGCCAGTGGTGCATGTCACTGTGTGGATAGCAGCAGTCATTGTTGCCTGACACACTGTAGGCATTGCTGTGTCCCTCGGAATACCAGCTACTATGGTACTTACTGTCTGATACACACCATGGTAAGAATAACAATATGTCTATGGCATGCAGCACATCCACCCATTCCTGTGGTGCTAGTCTCCTCTGCCACAATATTCCGTGCTTCTGTGTCCAAATCCAGCCTGCAGCTACCAAACTGTTTATCATGTCTGACATACAGGTGGAGATGTGTGCACCATGCAATAACGCCAGGCACGCTACATGGTAATGCATTCAAAGCAGGCCATAATGAGATGCTAATGTGGCTTTTTCCATGGATTGCTTAACTAGGCTCATTTGAATAGGAACTTTGAATACAATAAAACATTATTTTTTTTTTGCAATTATTTAACCAGGAGTGGCACACTAAGCTGACAGATTGTTTACAGGTGCAACCTGAGAGCACAGGGTAGTTAAGTGACTTCATCAGGGTCACACAGTATGCAATTGTGAGCTGTGGGATTCAAACCCAGTTCCCCAGATTTTCAGCTCAGAGCATTAAACCATTGTGCTATACTGCCTCCCCAAACTTTAGTGCTGGGCTACTGTGTTAGCACCAGGCAAACAAGTTAGCCTGGGGCAAACCGGTCAAACCCATAGCACAGTTCTGTTGTGTGTGGCCTGCAATGTTGTTTGCAGTTGTTGTGCACCACTTCATTACTATCACCCACATTGGCCACCTACTGCAACTCTGCCTTACTCCACTTCTGTGTGCACTGGGCTGCCATTACAGTTTGGCCTTCCCTGTTGCTATATTCAGAGCTGTCTTCTTTGCTGGGTTATTTTTGCACTGCACTCTCAGCCCTGTTTGCATGGCTTCATTTGTATGCTATATTCAACTGATTTAGCCCTGGGTCTATTCCTTTGAATATAACATGCAAATGGTTCCGAGCTAATTTTGCACACTGTGCAGTGCTATTTTTGCCCTGGAGCTAAGTTTTGAACATCTGGCCCTACATATTTTAGAGCTCTACACAATGAGAAATGTGGGCCACCAAGTTTTATATACAATAATAGGAGACCATATACTATATATAGAACATTGAATGGGTAGGTTCATAATGACAAATTCAGGTGTATGATGCTACTTAAACCCTTAAGACAAGCACCACGCACTAAAGGCGTGTATGAAATTTGAGTTTAAACACATATACCAATGTTTTATTTTTCAAAACTGCATTCCAAAGTGTTTTGTTCCCAAAGATTCAATTTGATTATGTGGACCAGTGTGTGCTCTGACTTGTAGATGGTGCTTCTGTGCACACTGTTGGTGCTTGTGACTTGAGTTCATTTTGTTTTCTTGCACTGTCTCTGTCACCTGATCGTTGCCTTTTGCTGCCCTTTTTTTATTATTAAGGGGGTGGCAGTCCCTTTATCATATGTGGCAGCCAGAGTTGTTGGTGCAAGTGAGGGCAAAGGTGAGAGGTAGTGCTAGTTGGGCTGAGGTGCAGTGTCACACAGCTGCAAGGCACATTCTCTTTTTTGTGTCTGTTGAGTGATCACACTTCAGAGCAGCTCAGTCACAAAAGAATTTGAGTTACCATTGATGGGGGAAAAAGCAAGTACTGTATATCAGGGAGGGTTTCACTTACAAGGAAAGCTGTGGAGAATTGGTGCAAAGAAATCATGTGGGAGATCATCAGCATATCTGGCACATTAAACTTATTATACCCATCCAAGTATAATGAGAAATTATAGTCAGATTTCCCAATGAAAAAACATTGTTCAGTTATTATAATGAAATACAGTATGCACCATTTAAAATGGACACAACTGTGAGTTGTGAATTTGTCCATTACAGTAATTGTCAGTTTTACTGAAAATGCAAATTTTTTTTGTTTTTGTTTGATGCTTGTGTTTGTGCGTGTTCGTACACAGTACAGTACAGTACTGGTGGTTGATGGGGGGTTGTGTTGTGGTAGGGGAGTGCTTGTTGTAACTTCATTTATAACTTTATTTTTAACTGTGTTTGAAGAAATCCTGTATTGTCAGCTGCTTGTTTGTTAGAGCAGTAGCTCCACCATATATTCTCTGTTTTTCACATATTGTCCCAATTGGGTATAATGTCATCTCATTGTTCCATTGCACGTCTCAGGGTAAGAAGTGCTGTCTTAACATCATGCCCTGAGACAGCTGGTTGTGGATCTTCATTGTTGTCCTCTTGCACATCTTCTGTGCTACCATTGTCTACCGATGTTGCCATCATAGCATCCACAACCTCAGCAATGTTGTCTGTCTCTGCACCATCCTCTTGCTCATTGTCTCCAAGGCTGTATATTGAGTCAAACTCCTGTCTTTAGAAGCCATGCTGAAGCAAGATAAACATCCATGAATAGCTGGAATTTGTAGGGTGTGGTAGTTAGGTGGTTGTTATAGAGTGACGTTCTAACTGAACGTCGGAAACCTGACATCTGATATCAGATGACATGCACTGAAACAGAACAGGTAAAATCACATTATAAAACTAACTTAAATGTTGCACTTTAGCAATAATTTAACCAATTACATACAATTAAAGTATTCCCAGGCAAAATATTTACTGGACATCACAAATAAAAATGATCAGTGCTAGGCATACTAAATGGCATTTGGCAGCTATCACATGATCACTCTATCTGATTGCCCACATTATTGGTGTCTGCACTATTTGATGACCACTGTAATCTGCACACACTGCCAATAACATCTATAATACTGAAAAGCAAACAAGTACGGAATCTCTCACAATGAACTCCACTTGAAGCTCTGCTGTATGTGTCTCATGAACTATCAACATATAAAACACATTTGTTTATTCATTTGTCTACCTAGGTCCCACGCTCTGTATGTAGTGAGAGCTGTTCTCCAGGATATCGGAAATCAGCTCAAAGGGGACAGCCAAGTTGCTGCTTTGATTGCGTTCCCTGTCCTGAGGGGGAGATTACCAACCAAACTGGTGGGTGAGTCTTTCTGTGTTTAAAGAACTGAAGTCCTGATGCTGGAAGCGTTGGCATGTGCAATTTGATTGTTTAAGCAATTTTAAAAGCTTGGATTTATGGAGCAAGTAACACAAGAATTGTGGCAGGTGTTCTGCTGCAGCTGCATCTTTATGGATGTGCCAATATGTTAGCCTGCAGTTCTTAAACATTCTGATGCATTTATAACACTTTACTCACTTTGTGGCTACAAAATTATCCATGCTTCAATTTGTTTGATGGCTGCATCACTCTCAGTGCAAAACCTGTGGAACTTGTGCCAACTAGAGCTGTGTGGAATATAAAATTCTGCTGTCAGAATTCCTGTTGAACTACCATTCCAATATCTTAGACCTTCGCAGAATTTGCATGAAAAGACTGCAGAATTTTGCCAAATTATAAATTTCTCTTATGAGTGGTCTAGTTTCAAAATATCCAAATGATACCAAAAGTGGCAGGTGTACAAGTACTATTGGCATACAGATGTGTACCTAATTGCAGACTATTACATTAAAAGGGGACTGAGTTATGGGTCACTGAACATTTAATCAAAATTAAATTTCCAGTGATTTTCATCTAAAGTTACAATTTCTCATCCAAAATTTTCTTCACAGTTTCAAGATTTAGGGAAACCTGAAACATGGGTATGTGCACCAAGTTTTAAGTTTCAGACTTTAAAGGGGGCTGTGTTTTAGGTAGCCAAATATATTGACAAAATTTAGTTTCTAGTATTTTAGAAAGAATTAGTTTAATTTAAAAGTGTACATCAAAATGTTAAAAAGTTTTGCAGGTATACAAGTTATTACTACTTTTATATATGACCCTAGTTTCAGATTTCAGTCTTCAAATGTGACCAAGTTATAGGCTGCCAAACATGCTGACAAAATTTTAATTTCATTTTTGGCCATCTAATTTTAAAGAAACATATCCAAATGTAACCAGATATGAGACATTTAAACTATTATACCACATGACCATGTTTGACATAATTCACATTTATTACTTTAAATGGGACTGAGTTAAAAGTAGTCAAACTTTCACAACATTTTAAATTAAAATTTTGCAAGTATGTAAACTGCAAATGTAGAACCCCCTGAAACTTTAAAATTGAAGACTGCAATGCCATTAAATCTGGCAGATGCTCAGACTGTAAAAAGAGTCAGCTTGTGCCAATTTTATCAGTTGTTTGCTTAAGTTCAAATTTATTAAGCAGGAAAAACTCCATTGAGCAAGCTTATTTACAAGGAGGTCCTGAGAGGGACACTGAAGGTGCATACAGCTAGGTATACATTGGTACAATGGAACAACAATAAACAGGATGAAAAATACAGTGTAAAGATGGATAAGAACTGTAAACAATCAAAAGAGGCATAGATGGTGCAAATGATACAGTGATTGAGGGGCAACAGGACAAAAGGTACAATAAGTGCAATCAACAAAGTCCAAGAGGGTAGCATCTTTCAGAAAAAGATATGTGCAAGAAGAAGGGGGCACAATTTGAAGATAGAGGGGGGACAGCTCTGGGGCAATGTGAGGAAATATTTTTTCACAGAGAGGGTGGTGGACACATGGAACAGCCTTCCTGAGGAGGTTGTGGGGTCTAAAACTGTGGGAGAATTCAAGAATGCATGGGACAGACATAAGGCAATTCTTGTGGTGGGTAGGCAGAAATAGGCAGTTGGTTAACTAGGATCTGCAGCCTATCCAGTAGGTAGGGAAATGGGCAGACAAGGTGGGCCAAGAGGTCCTTATCTGCCGTCAAAGTCTATGTCTATGTTTCTATGTTTCTAAGGACAAAAAAGTTTGCAACATTTGTACGATATATACATTCCCATTAGATTCAGGTACAAGTGTGGTGACCAAAGTGCATGAATCTTACAAAAAAAAATGCCTACTTAAGGGTAGTGGAAGCACTTCAGCAATAAGAGGTCTCACAGGGATGGAGCATAGCACAGAAAGGTTAAGAATATGACTCAGGTGGGAAATAGAGGAGTAACATGGGTGAAGTACAGAATGAGTGAGAAGGATGGAAAGCATGGGAGAGAGCACAGAAGGAGTGAGGAGGGTGAGGACCATTACCCCAAAAGACAGTTTACTACAAAAGATATAATAAGAGTAGAGGGGAACTAGTAGCTTAATGGAGGTCCATGTTATAAGTTACCAAAAATTGCAAAAATAACATCTGTACTTAAAGTCAGATTCCATGAGTCATTGGGAAAATTGAGGAATTTCATGAAAATTATGTGTCTACAATAGAGGAGGGGAGAAGGAACTCCACACCAGGAGCTTCAACTCATGGCTGAAGGAATGGTGAAGAGAGGAAGGGATTGTCTACACTGGGGCCTGGGGCACTTCTGGGAGGAAAATAGACTATATAGGAGTAATGAACAGCACCCATGCAGGAGGAGAACCACAGTCCTCAGTGGATGGTTTAAATGTTACTTCAATTAACATTTTAACTGGCCAAGGGGTGGCAGGAGAAATTGAGGAATCAGAAACTGCCACACCCCCCACAGGCTGAAGTAGAGGGTACGGAGAACTCAAAGGGAGAGGAACCCCCCCTTCACAGTGCAAATTAATAAAGGCAACAGGGAGGTAGAGATAAAGGTGGAAATAAACTGGAGTATTAATGAGTAAGACAGGAAAGAGTGAGGGCAAAAAGGAAAACAGGGGCAACAAGCAGATTAGAAACAAAATCTGGAAGGCCATGTGTGTAAATGTTAGAAGTCTAGAAAATAAGATCCTGGATCTAGAGGCATCATTGCAGAGGCTGACCTGAAAATTGTGGCCATTACTGATTCATGCTGCACTAAAAACCATGACTAGGGCATTGCTGTAGCAGGCTATGCTCTGTTCAGGAAGGACCTGGTGGAAAGGGAAGGAGCACAAGTGGTGCTTTATCTGAGGGAAAGCATAAAAGTCACAGAATACAGGGACTACAGAGGGAGACAGAGGTAATGTGGGTCACCCCAGGAGAGGGGGAGTGGAGCCACTGTTTTCACTGGCGTGATCTACAGACCTCCAGCACAGTGGGAGGAATTTGATAAGGTACTGGTGGAAGCTATTAACAAGATGGCAGAAAACAGGAAGATGCTGCTGGTGGAGGATTTCAACCTGCCAGATATGGTTAGAGCCTACCAGTAGTGGCTTCAGCTAGAAACAGAGACATCCTGGATTCTCTACAGGGGGATGTTTCTCAGACAACTAGTCAGTGAACTCACTCATGATGTGGCAATACTGGACATGGTACTTTACTAATAGGTGCAGTGTTGCAGACATCAAGGTGGGAGGCCACTTAGGGACCAATGATCACTGCACTGTGTGGATGAATATAATAATGGCTGCAGAATCAAACCACACAAGGTGCAGGGTCCTGTCCTCAGAAGGACAGATTCTGAACAGATGAGTGAATGCCTCAGGGATGACCTAGTCGGGGGGGTGACCTGGATGGGTTGGAGAAACAGTGGGCAAAGATAAAAGGGAGCAAAGTAAAGGCAAAAAACAAGCAAACAAAAGCAAGAGTATAAAGAGGAAGCAATGGTTCTCTAAAGAGGTGGCTGAAAAGGTAAAAGCTGAAAGGGTAGCCTTCGGAAGGTATAAGTAGATATAGATGTAGATGGAGGAAGATAGGGTGGTGTGTCAGAGGAAACAGAGGGAAGCAGGAAAAACAGTAAGGAGCACACAGGTGCAAACTGAAGAGAGAATAGCCAAGGAGATAATGAAAGAAGACAAGACATTTATTAGGTATGTAAGTGAAAAGAGGAAGACCAGGGTTGGGACTGTAAAGTTAAAAAAGGAAAGGGGACTATGCAGAGGGGTACCAGGAAAATGCAGACATTCAGAACAAATACTTTTGTTCATTGTTCACAGATGAGGGAAAAGGGGAGGTACCAGAAAAAAGTAAAAAATGTTTTGGACGGAGTGAGGTGGGCACTAGTCTTTTTTTTTTGGAAAAGAGAGTTCTGAAGGGACTTGCTAATCTGAAGGTGGACAAAGCAATGAGTCCTGATGTGGTGTACCCAAGGTTACTGAATGAGCTCAGGAAAATACTGACTACACCACTGACAATTCTGTTTAACAGCTCACCGGAAACAGGTGGTTATATGGACTGGAGGAGGGTGACTATTGTCCCACTACACAAAGGTGTTAGCAAGGAAGAGGTTGGAAATTATAGGCCAGTCAGCCTGACATTGGTGGTGGGAAAGATAATGGAATCAGTGCTGAAGGAAAGGATTGTGGAGTATATTGAATCCTGTCAGTTGCAAGACTCGAGGCAGCATGGTTACATAGAGGGATGTCATGTCAAATGAATCTGATAAATTTCTTTGACTGGGTGACCAAGGAACTAGATAAATGTGAAGCAGTGGATGTCGCCTACCTAGATTTCAGTAAGGTGTTCAACACATTGTTCCACATAGGAGATTAGTAAACAAGCTAGGTAGCTTAGTAGTGGGTCCAAAGGTAGTAAACTGGATATGGAATTGGTTAGGGGATAGGCAACAGAGGGTGGTGGTAAATAGAGTTCACTCCATGAAAGGGAGGGAGACCAGTTGTGTGCTTCAGGGATCAGTGCTGGGACCGGTCTCTGTAATGTCTTTATAGGTGACATTGCAGAGGAGCAGGAAGGCGAGGTCTGCCTCTGTGAATGACATCAAAGTCTGCAATAGGGTGGACACTCTAGGGGTGGTGGAAAGGATGAGCAGAGACATAGGAAAACTAGATGAGTGGTCAAGGGTATGGCAGCTGGGTTTCAATGAGAAAAAGTGCAAAATAATGCACTTATGGTACAGAAACCCAGGGCAGAGTACAATATGCGTGGAGTGGTATTGACAACCACCAAGCAGGAAAGAGATCTGAGGGTAATCATATTGGAGGAGCTAAAGGTGGCCAGGCATTGTGGCAAGATAGTAGGGAGGGCAGGTGAGATGCTGAGCTGCATGGGGAGGGGTATCACTAGCAGAAAGAGGGAGGTCGTGTTGCCATTGAATAGATCACTAGTAAGACCACACCTAGAGTATTGTGCCCAGTTCTGGAGATCACATCTCTGGAAGGACATAGACAGAGTGGAGGTGGTCCAGAGGTGGGCAACTAAAATGGTGCAGGGTGTAAATCAAAAGCCCTAGGAGGAGAGACTAAAAGACCTCAATATGTACAGCCTAGAACAGAGAAGGTGTGTGTGGGGGGGTATAATAGAGACTTTTAAATACCTCATGGGGTAAATAAGTTAAAAGAGGGGAGTATTTTTCAGAAGAAAATGTGTTCAAGAATAAGTGGACATGCTATGAAGCTGGGAGAGGGTAGATTCAGAACAGATGTACAGAAGTACTTCTTCACATAAAGAGTGGTGGATTCCTGGAACTGCCTTACTCTGGAGGTTGTTAGGGTGAAAACAGTGGTGGGGTTCAAGAATGCATGAAAAGTTCACATTCGGGTAGGGGAGATGGACCACTGGACACCAGAGACAGTTTATTTATATTTTGGGCATGTGATATGGGGGGAGGGACCACTAGCCACCAGGGAAAGATCAGGCTGGCGATCAGCTGGGGGGACACCACTAGCCACTAGGGAATAACACATTTATTCTGCAGTTCAGTGACTCACTGAACTGCAGAAAGAATGTATGAATTGTGGATTAATATATTAAATTTTTGTCCACAGAACTAGCCGCTGTGATCAGTTCTACAGAGTTTGTGCCACAGTTTAATATAATAATCATCTTCAATTCATACATTTTTCCACTGTTCTAAGTCAGAATTTCAGTGAAACTTGCTAATTTGATTTTCACACTTTCTCAGAAGCGAAAGTCCAACTTTCATGGAAATCCCACCGGCAGAAATTTTTTTTTTTTGCACAGCTCTAGAGCAATTATATATGCTTTGTGAATGTTAAATTCAACAGGAAGAATTCTGGAGGCTGTATCTACCACAAATTTTGAGAAAATGTTACAAATCTTTTTTTTTCGTTTTTTCATCTGTAAATTTAAGTCTGTTAAACCAATTTATCCAATTGTGTTAAATACCACAGTACAGTGACATTGGATAGCAATGCAAATGTTAAATCTATATCTGCAAGAGCAGAGACATTATGAACATCCACATTTTTAAACAGTTTTCACAAAAGTCTGCAAATATCTACATAGCTAAATTTTGAACCACTATAACATACAACATTTCTATATTAAATCAATTCTCTCCAAATTTAGGCAATTTGATACCCATTACAAAAACGTTTGGTGTGCTAATTTGCACTTATCTAGCTCCACAGTTACCTGAGTGATATGCAGATAAAAATGTTGAGAAATGTCCTACAAAAAATAAAATGACGGATTTTGAGTTACTATAATTTTGAGACAATGCATTCTAATGTCATGATATTTGGAACATTGTTAGAACACCTTTCAGCAAGTAACTATTCCAGATCTCTAGCTTAATAGATGACTCTGTTCTTATCAGATTAATACATTTTAAACATTCCACTAAATTCCGAAGAAATTCTGTGCAAAGTTTCAGAATTTCACAGAATTTTACAGAATTTTGTGAATTAGGAATGTTTTCATTGTGCACCGCTCTAGTGCCACCACGTTAACCACCTTTGTTATGTACTAACAGTTACATCACAAGTAGTACAAATGAGTCATGTTATATATTTACATACTAGTATGTATTGTATGTCCTGTTTATATCTATGTCTATATGCAAATGATGCATATCTGCAGTAAGTTATGATGAAATGTATTTTGAGTATTTTTTTCCTATTTGATATGTATTGTGTTGTATTGTGCCTGTGCACAGATGACACAAAGCTCTGTGGGAAGATGGACACAGAGGAAGGGAGGCAGGAACTCGCAGATGACCTGGCTAGATTGGAGATGTGGTCTGGTATTTGGCAATTGACATTTCATGCAAAAAAAATAAGTGAACGATTATGCACTTGGAGGCAGAAAATCCAGGGACCAAATCTTGGTCAGGCAGTGTCCAGGTGACCAAGCCAGAGGAGGATAAGGACCTGGGTTTATCAAGAGTGACACAAAGCACTCATCACAATGCAGGAACGCTGCTGCCAAAGCACAATGGATGCTGGACTGTATAGGCTGGGGAATCACTAGTAGGAAGGTTGAGATCATTTTGCCACTGTGCAGGTTCCTGGAGAAGCCACACCTGGGGTACAGTCTGCTGTCCTGCACTCCTTATCTCAAAAAAGACATCAACTTGCTGGAGGCAGTTCAAGGAAGAGGGGTGACAAAGATAATCAAGGTCCAGCAAGGTAACACATAAAAGAAAAGGCTAAAGGGGGTTAATATATACCTCTTGAGAATAGAAGGGAAAGAGGGGACATGATTAAGATAGGAAAGCTGGGACATGACTGAGGCCTTCAAGTACCTCAATGGTATACACTGGGTGAGCAAAGAGGGCCTCTTCAGACTTAGTGAATATAAGACTGCTGGGGCAAAAGCCTGAACCTGATAGAAGGAAGGTTCAGAAAGGAGATGAGGAGGCACTTTTTCACCAAAAGGGTGGTGGCTAAGTAGAATAAGTTGCCAGCAGAGGTGGTATCTCTAACATCGGTGGACAGCCTCAAGAGAGGCTGTGATAGGGTGAGCGGGAAGTTTGTTGGTTAGGGAATACTTGATGTGGATCAGGTGGGAAATTGGCTGGTCAGTTTCCTCTGTAATCACCTTAGGAACTGTATATTCCAAGCAGACTTGATAGTACATAAGACCTTTATCTACTGCCACATTTGTATGCTTGTATGTAACCTAAGGATCCTGTAAAAAGTGAACTTTGGCTCAAGTAGGCAATCTTTGTTCATATGCAATTGATGGATAAAATATGTTACAATTACTAACGTGCTGAAAAACTTCAAAAATGTGCCCACTCATAGATGACACCAAGCTCTGTGGGAGGATGGACACAGCTGACAGGATATAGGACCAAAAGGAAGATCTGGAAAAACTTGAGAGGTTGTCCTGGATTTGGCAGCTTGGCTTAAATGCCAAGAATTGCAAAGTTATGCACAGTGGAGCCAGGAACCCTAGGACAGAGTATAGCCTAGGAGGGGCCTGGGAATCTACAACAGAGGAGGAGATGATCTGGGAGTGATAATCGCTAATGGCTTGAAGCACTCCACACAGTTAAGGAAAGCATCATCAAGGGCAAAAAATATGTTTTGCTGAATTGCCAGGGTGATCAGCAGTAGGTGACAGAAGATCATTCTGTCCTTGCACAGGTTGTTAGTGATGACACATCTGGAGTACGGGGTGCAGTACTGGTGCTCACAACTTACAAAGGACATTAACATGCTGGAGATGGTCCAAAAGGAGGGCAACAAAGATGATTATGGGCCAGCAGGGGAAAGCAGAGGAGAAGCTGTGGGGGCCCTAAACATGTACTCCCTAGAGGAGAGGAAAGAGAGGGTACATGATTGAGACCTTGAAGTACTTGAAAGGGGATAAATAGGGAGGATTAGGAGGGTCTTTTTAAGCAAAGTGGCAACCAGAACATGAGGAGACACAGTCTTAAGTTGGAGGGGAGGAGGCTTAGGAGAGAGTCTAGGAAACATTTCTTGATGTAAAGGTTGGTGGCCCATTGGAATGTGCTGCCAGATAAGGTGGTCTTATTGAAGACAGTGGGCAGTTTTAAGAGAGGCTGGGATAGAGTTAAGAGAAAAATAAACATCAAGGGAGGGATGGATGGCAAGGATTGGGGAGGGGCAGGGTCAGTAGCTTAGCTGTGGAACCTGCAATGTGAGCAGACTAGAAGGACCAAATGACCTTATTCTGCTGGCTTCTTCATATGTTCATATGTTTCTATGTTAACCCAAACATACCTGCCTGTAATTCCTAGAGACACCAACAGAATTTTAAGTAATCATTAAATTCAGGCAATAGCCCCTGGATATGCTGGACAGACAGTTGCCAGCCAAAACAAATGGGTTTTAAAGTTTACTGGAGCAACCAAATTGTGTGTTTATATGTTTTAAATATCTTGGCTTGTATTCCTTACTGTAGAAGTTGATATTGCTACAGTACATATTTTTATACTGCAACGGTCATTCCTTTACAGGCCCAGTATAGCAAAGCCATTACATACTGTATATGGAAATACTTGGGAACCAGAAATGCATCAACACAATTGCACATAAGGTTTAAAAAGTACTTCTGGTCCAGCTCAGAACTATTGTGTTACATACACGTGCTATGTTTTTGGAAGTCGTATGGCAATTATATAATATTATGATGAAAAGTATCAGCACTAGTCAATCAGAACATAGGGTTACTCACTATTCATTTACTGATAAATAATGCACATTCTCCCTTTCTCCCTTTCCTGGGACACATCTGGAAATGAGTTGTTACAAGCTCAGAATGTCTTTCCTGGTAAAACATTTGAAATAAATCAATAATCCTGTGGCAGTAACAAGTTATCTATAATCTCAGTAAGATAATTATTGTATCAACCAAACATCCAGACGCTAAAGGGGATAGGAAAGTTTTGCTGATCTACTGCTGTTTGTATTGATCCTATTTTCAGAAATTACATTAATGCCATCAAATAATCCATGGTGTGAAAAGCTGTGTTATGTTTATTTTTCATGGACAATATTCACTGCAGATGCCATCGTGAAACTAGGGGCCCGATTCCAGAAGTGGTATGTCCGGTGCAAGGTGCTTGTGCCAGACAACACTGACGCAAACTGCACCTTTTGCCAGAAGCAGTGACGATCCTTATTCCAGTACATGGACTGTGCCAGAATGGGATGCTGCTGTGGCATAGGGGCACCGCACCACCCTTGCGACCAAAACCAGGGTATGCCAGGTCTCAAGCGGGCTTGTGCCATGGCAGGGCTGGGACATCCCCATTCCTTGGGATTCTGAAAGCCCCGCCTTTGCCATAAGAAGGGAATCATGTTAGATTAGCCAGGAGGTGGTCTAAACCCCCTGTGACAGTGCCCTTCAAGGTTGGGAGCTGGCAGGTGGGGCTCCATATGTGGGATCCAGGGCAGATGGGACAGGGGTGTCCCATGGAGATGTAGTGAGGCATGTGAGTATGCCAAGGGCAATGATCAGGCACCCATTGGGGGGTGCCATTCCTGGACAGCACAGAATACACCAGCAGGTCACTGGTGCTGCCAAGGGTACCCCTGTCAGGTGCCTGATCATCCCCCTGTCATACCTGCCCACACCCTATAACCCCATGGCATCCCTGTGCCACTACAGCCCCAGGAGCTCTCCTGGCATACAGTTCTGGCTGGCACCTTGGGTGGGCAGATCCATGTGACAGGTCTCGCAGGAGCGCTTCGTTTGACACTAGCCTGACATTGTGATATTTCCAGAGTGTTGTGGTGCAGGGACCCGATGTTCTAGAATCAAAACATGGTTCCTGATGCACGGAGATGCCACAGCCCTAGATCGCAGGAACTTTGTGGCAATCTAAGGGCTCTTTTGGAATCGGGCCCCAGGTATCTGGAATTCTGACTATGCCATGGCTTGTGTGCAGAACTCCCAATAGGGACTGTTGACCTATCAGAACACATCCTTCAGTTCTGTAAAGAAATCATGACATAGTCAAAACTCCAAATTACTGGTGCCATAAAGAGAACTGTGCAGAATGATGCCAATAAAAAAAAAATATAAACACGAATACATAGCAACGGATATTTAGAAGCAATTCAGTAGGGATCATTTGGTGGTACTGATATTTCCTAAAACACAAACATTACAAACAGCTACCCTTTAAAAATTACTCTCTGTACTCCTTAATCTAGAGAATTCCAGGTAACAGCTCATCTGTTTAGTACTGCTTATAAGCGATCATTCCTAAAAAGCCTTGTGTGACTTTTTAATCTCACAACTGTGCCAATATGGAGTAACTGTTTATTGTTAAAGAAGGTCTGAAGAGCCAGACATGAAGGTTGAAGGGCTGAGGTTCTGGGTGCCTTATCTCTCACCACAGCAGTGATCTGGGTTCATGAATGGACTTGTGTTGCTCGGGGGCTATCTGGGGAGGGGGACTGCACCTCCCATGGCTTGTCTGCCACTGAGGAGAATCTAGGTGCCGGCACCATGGGACAACAAAGGAAAGGGGACTCCATGCCTGGATGCTGGTGGTGTCTCCATGGAGGTTGAGCAAACACAATGCATCATTTCCCATGTGTGGGCCCGACTGGGAGCAAATCAGAAGAAAAAACATCCAACCACAGCATAATGATCACCCGGTTCCTCACAGGTACCACATCAATGAATGGGTGCCTCCAGCCAGGTCCTGTGGCAGAACACAATGGGGAAGGCACATCCCAGGGATGTTTGGTGTTGGGGCTGGAGGACTGATGCAGATGGGGACCAGTCAGAATGAATGGAGATAAACACAGAATGGGGATATAAAGAAGGTCTGCATAAAAGATGAGTAGTGATGTTTAACAAGATTAAGCAATGGAAAGTTCCAACTTCTAAAAGCACTATACATGTGGCAATTGTGAGCATTCCTTTTCCTGCAGGAGATTCTGTTCAATTTTATGTCTTGGGTAGCAATGTGAATTCAGTACATGGAAACAGTTTACATCAAGTTACATTTTGTGGCTGAGTTCAAAGGTTCTTTAGTGGTGAACAGCAGAAGCAAATCACAGACTGGTCAAGGATAACGTTGTTTGTTGCTATTCATGATTCTACCCCTGCCCAGGCTGGCTTCTCTCCTCTGTGATCCCTACCAGCCCCATCATCCAGCACCCCTGTATTTATTGGCTTCAGATCCCTGCATGGCTAACCTAAAGTGATAGGGTGGTGGAGAGCTGAGCTCATCCCACTGACAGGATCTGCTTGAGCCACACCAGGTCACCACTGTAAGGCCTGCAAGGGGTCAGAGAATCATCATGCCAGCTGGGGATTTTTCATTTTAATCCCTTCCCCATGGTGTGAATGAACTGGCATGCAATGATGTCAATAGAAGTACTGTGCATGCTTTTATGCGCATCATACTGAATGTTGCCATGCCTCTACCCCTACATTGTGATTGCAGCAGTCTGTCCTCTAGATTCACCATGGACTAGGCTGTTGCCAGGCACTGCTCCAACACCACCCCAGAGGAGGTGAGCAGTCCAATGGATGCTCAGTCCTTCTCCACAGGATGACCTCCTATGACACAGGTTCAGGGCATGAATTGGATAATGTTGTTAGAACCTGTTTATCTGCAATCCTTCCTTTACTTCTGAATACATTTCCCCTGCCACTGCTGGACCGCCCACACTCTTCCACCACTTTAATGATTTTATACCATTCACTACTTAAATAATTTCATGATATCCAGCCCAGTCATGCTGGAGGTTGAGGTGCGGGACGACAGACCTCATGCCACGCCAGTGACCCGGGTTCAGGAATGAGCCCAGGCTACCAGGGGTCGGCATGGGAGGGATGGGATTGAGTGTCTGGAGGACTGCTCTCCTCTCTTGGGGACGGAGGGATTGCCGTCCCACTCATCGATCTCCCTCCAGCAGTGGCTGGAGGAGATGTGAGTCAGGAGGCATTTTGGCATGTTGCCAATGTATGATGGAGGGAGGAGAAGAAAATGGAGGAAAATGGAGCTGGTAGGCTCCGTGATGACTCATCAGTGCCCGTGCCGGCTCCCCAAACATCTGGACTTCTCTCCAGGGTTGGGGAAAGTTGGCGCCCCTTTGCCTCAGCCCTGTTTTGGGGGGAAACCTGTGGGGGGTTGTATGGGATGTCAGGCAGAGGAATGGTGAGCTGGAGACTGACTCCCTCTGAGGGAGGTACCAGATCCACCTGCCAGGCTCTGAGGAGGATAAACAAATAATAGAAAAAAAAATGATTTCATGATTTATGATCATTAACATACTATATGGCTGTAATTTTGCAAAATGTGTACCTTGCACCATCTGATATATGTACATGTTTCATATCTGATAAATATGTTATTATGCTACACATTCCACTTTTGCCATTGTAAACTCTTACAGCTTTGTAAATGATGCACCTTGTGCCATCTGGTATTCTGTATTGTCCACTGCACTTGGAGCTTTAGTCACTATTGTACTTTGTGCTTCTCACTTTTATCACATTTCTTACCACATTCTAATCCCCTTCCCCAGTTCTTCCTGGAAACAAGCTCTGTCTCCCTGTGTACCTGTCCCAGCCACAAAAGTTTAAAATTAAACATTTCTTTGTTTATTTAAATGGAGCAAGTATTGAGCTGAACTGCTTGAAAAGCATAAGTCAAACAACAAAGTGACATTTAAAGAATGTGCTTTAGGTAGACAACTCTGGAAAAAGGATTGTTTTTTATTACTCTTAGTATACCTTAGATATATACTGTATTAGTAGCGAAATAATTGTTTTAATGTGTGAAGAAAAAAAACTGAAAAAGTGTCTGTATTATCTCAGTCTATATAACATACAGCAATCAAAACACATGGGGAGGTTTTCAAAGCCTATGTCTAGATGCAATTTTCTATTGTATAAGTTCTGGTATAAGACAAATTACCCCTACTGTATGTCCACTTCTCAAAGTTAGGACATAGCTAAGTTCCATTTTCAAACTTTAGACTTAGTTATGTCCATGTTGCAAAGTTCAATACAAGCGTGCCGGTCACAATTTCAGTGCGAGTATAACCTTATCTGCCATTTACTTCCATGTCTATCATTTTTTTAAATCCAGAACTGGATGTAATATATGCCATAAAACAGTGAACACTTCTGTAGATAAATCCAGCATTTGAATTAGCTCCTAGAAAGGGGTGGGCGGGTGTATACCGTACTGGTTAAGAGCACTGAGCTGCAATCCTGGAGACCTGGGCTTGAATCCCACAGCCACCACTTGCATACTGTGTGACCATGAGCAAGTCACTTAACTTCCCTGTGCTCCCAAGATGCACCTCTAAACATGCCTTGCATTAATGTGCTTTTTCTGGAAAGAAACTGTAAAATAATATAAAAAAATAAATACAACAGACTGTGGTCTCAACATACAAGGCAGTTTCAGGCATATAAGTGCAACCCTGTCACCATTATACCAAGGGCTGCTACCCCTGCCTGCTTCCCTACTTGCAGCTTGAGGGGCCTGGATTTGGTTTGAACAGTAACTGTGGATTTTTGCCCAACAGTAAAACTATAATAACAGTGCCTCCACCCAGAGAATTCTTTAAGTGGTCTAGATGTTAAGCTAGCACAACACTCTGGGAAATTGTACCTACCCACCACCCGACCTAGTGGCCCCACACTTACAGTTTCCCAAGACACCTTACTTTGCATTCAATTTACATTTACTGGAAGCACTAATAATATGCTCACAGTGACCACACTTACCAACAGGAGCTGGAACTCTGCATGCTCCCTGTGCACCTTTAAAGAAATATTTACCGACAGCAACACAGTACCTTTCAATTATATATTTATTTATTTATGTATTAATTAAAGTCTCGGAATTACAATGTTTGAGTCAGAGACTCCTTTACAAAGGCTCCACGTCATGTAGTTCACAGCATTACACAACAATAAACAAGGTAACAAGGTGCAGGATACAATACAGAAAGCATGTAATATACAAAGAGACAATGCAGGATACAAGACAAATAAACATATAATATACAAATAATATACAAGAAAGCAATGCGGTAACATACAGGCAATGCTGGTAACAATAAGGAGTATGAGCCCAGGAAGGGCAGAGGTAGGGAAGTGCAAAGAGGAGGGAGGCGGTGGCAGAAGACAAGGGGAGGGAGGATAGGGAGACACGAGGGAAGAGAATAAGGAAAATGGGGGGGAGAGACAGTACTGTGTGCAGTCAGAAAAGACATTGTCATAGGAAATGTGGCTAATGGGAAGTAGAGCATGATAGGAAAGGGGAGGAAAGGGGCAGGCTAGTAATTGAATTAACCCTGCACTCAGTAATGATATGCTCACAGACCAGGTTAACATTCAAACAACAAACAGATTTAATTTTGGCAATTAAACAAGGGGTAATGGATGCAAATTAAAACTGGTTTAATTAATACTTTGGGTTTGGCAATGGTTTTGTCTTTATAAAACATTTAAGCACAATACATTCACCCTCTGGACTGTCCAGTTAACCTCACTGGGTAACCAGGATAAGCTGTGTTGCAGGCCTGAAGCATTGCCACGGGTCAGCTGGCATTGCAGCTGGTTGAGGCCCTTAAATAAAGAAATGGCTAAGCTTTCTTTTGCACTTGGCTGTAGCAACATAAACCACTTTTTGAACACCCAGAAATTGTAATCCCCAGGCCTGATGGCCTGAAAAGCAGTCTAAACCAAAGTGCAAACTTGAAAGGCAAATCAGTTGACAAAAAACGTTAATTGGTGTTGCCAGGTAAACCCTATTGTACTCACTGAACCTTGAACCACGGGATCTGGGCTGATTTGCAGGATGACTCCTCTTGACACAGGATGTAGCTGCAGGCTGCAGTACTTTGTCCTTTTTGGCAAGGACCAGGCAACAGAGACTGGAACTGACACAACTCACCCCCACGTCTTGGCATCCCTCCCACGGGTGGCCACAACCTGTGAGGATCTTCTCTGCAGGAGCTGATTTCCTTCTCTGTTCGTCTTGCAGCTTGGTTTTCACAGGCAGCAACAGTCTCTTAAGCACATTACTTGGCATCACAGGTTCAGCTTGGATACAGTTCCATAACAGGCTGCACACAGCTTACCCGCTCAGCAGATGAAAGGTGCACTAATGCACATGCGTAATCACCGCTAGCACCAAAGTGCTAAAGAATGCAGCAACAGATCATGACTTAGTTTTTGAGACAAAAATACATTAAATTAAAGTTCTGAGGCTGTTCAGGGGACACTGGGGAGCAGAAAATTTGGCCAGGTGGCGGTGCACACCGGGGGGGAAGAATGGGACACCAGGAGGTAATGGGAGCAAATGGGAGAACCCGGTGGGATTTAAGGTAAGCCCACAAATGGGGGGAGGGGCATTACATAAGTAACACGGGGTTGTGTAGATTTTATGAGTTTCTGAAATCACCCCCACAGAATGTAGGGGTCCAATTCTCAGTCATAATGCACTGTTGCAGAATCAGTGCAAACCAACTTTCTGACAGTCCCTTGCTTGTGACCCTCTCGAGTTATGCACAGTGAGAACTGGAAGGCCCTTCTACTCCAGTGCACATCAGAGTGCGTTTTGGTGCTTGGAAGGGGTGACTTTGGCATCTAAGTAGTACAGAGTGCCATTGACAGTGCTAACAATGGACTATACACTTGTCACAGCTGTTTTGTAGTGCCTCTTTCTACCACCAGTAAAACCCACAGTGAGAGTCAAATGATGAGTCACAGCTAATGTCAGCTTAGGTGATCAGCTCTGCTCCTTACAGCCACTAATTCCCAATGTTAACAGGATCTGACCAAAGTTTTATGTTTTATAGCATAACAACTAACTATCATTTGCCTCTTTGTGGCATTATCATGAATATGGATGATGAATCTGCCATGCCGCATGCACCCCACCACCCTTGCTGGAATGAGAGTAGAGGTAAAAGCGCTACTGCCAGAGCACCACTTCAGTTACATCCAGCAACCAGTCTATGGACACCCTCATGGTGAATGTCTTTCTTAAAGAGCTGTCTAACCTGAAGGCAATTCTATCTGCTGTGTTCAGCGACCTCAAAGCCATATCTGTCCTGCAGTTGATGAGCTGACTTGGAGGGTCACGATGTAGAAGCCAAGTCAGCTCCTGAAATACTGATTGGATTGCACTAACCCCGAGCTCATCCTACTTAAGAGAAATTGTCCAGAATGGAGGAAAGACTAGAGGAACAAAAGGAAGAAACTGTTGCAATTTAACTTAGTGATCCTCGGCCTCCCGAGAAATCAGAAGGCAGTGACACCATTCATTTTGTGCAGAGACTTTGTAAAAAGTATCTGGACCTTCACCAAATGGTCTAAACTATGTCATAGAAAGGGCATGTAGGACTCTCTGCTCGATGACTGCTGACGGGTAATGCCCCAAACCGATAATGTTAAAGCTCCTCAACTATCTCACAGGGAGGAACAGGGTGCAGGAATACACTATTTTTAAGTGAAAAAGATGTTCCAGGACTAGAGGGCATGGGATGAAGTTGGAGGGAGGATGATTCAGAGGAAACATGAGGAAGAATTTCTTCACAGAATGGGTGGTGGACAAGTGGAACGCCCTGCCAGAGGAAGTGGTGGGGGCTGAAACAATCACAGGATTTAAGAATGCATGGGATAGACATCAAGG
This sequence comes from Neoceratodus forsteri, assembly GCA_016271365.2. Taxonomy (NCBI): domain Eukaryota; kingdom Metazoa; phylum Chordata; order Ceratodontiformes; family Ceratodontidae; genus Neoceratodus; species Neoceratodus forsteri. The sequence continues at coordinate 53,281,420 of CM028137.1, forward strand.
AATTCTGGAGGTCAGGGGTAAGGGACAACAGACTTCTAGGAAAACATAAACTGAACTTACAAGCTCAAATGGGCAGACTGGGTGGGCCATAGGCCCTTATCTGCCGACACTGTCTATGTATCTATGTATCTATGTAACTACTTGGATAAAGTCCACATCCTAAAGAAAGTCAAAGAAACCAAAGTATGGGAGGGGAAAGATGGGAGGGGAAAAAGCTGAGCATCTTTCAAGATTTCCTGCTGCAAGTTCAGGACAAGAAGGTAGCACATTGAGCAATTCTCAGGAAAATATCAGCTGCACAAATACGGCTTCACCTATTATATCCAGCCAAGCTTACTGCGTTCACAGAAAAAGGCCAGCCAACTTATCTAACTGCTGAGCAAGCCCAACGAGTGATGCACAGGTCTTCCCCGACCTCTTCATGCCAGCTTGAGGTAACTATATTATAGGGCTGTTTGAAATTCCTTAATTTGAATATTCAGACAAATATTCATATTCGGGGCACCAGATATTCATTATTTGATGCCTGCATATGTGTGTTTTTTTTAAAGACATTGTAACACTGTTAAACTCCACACTCCCCAACAGCCTTTCAGGGACCCAAAAAGGCAACAAACTACTGCACAAGTCAGTGGTCAGGTGACATGTATTTAGATATACACCGATTTAGTATTCAGCGCATATGATCGTGTACTGTATTTGTGTTCACCAGGATGTATACTCTCTTTTGTTAGAGTCACTAATTTTGGTTAGCTCTTCTGACATGGAACTGTGGGGGGTGGGAGTGCAGTCAGCCAACTTCCCTCTGAGACTTCTAGTGGCTACTGACTTTTGGTGAAACCCCAGCCCAACTTCAGATTACACCACAAATATTTCTTACAGAGATCTCTACAGCACAACTAATGTAATTCATGTCTGTTTTTTTTATTTGTAAATGCACACAAGTTCTGCTGTATTTCGGTACAAAAAAATGGTAGCACGCAGCAGTACTGCTTTATTTTAGCACTGAAAAATTACTGCAACCAGCACGCACACAGGTCAGGTGAGGATGTGCACACACTGCAAGCATTGCTACCTAGCCCTAAATCATGGGGTTGTGAGTGTACACAGCCAACTGCCCTCCAAGACTGCTGTCGGCTACTGACTTTTGTGAATCCCCTGCCCAACCTCAGATTATACCACAAATATTTCTTACAGAGATTTCTACAGCAGAACTACTGCAATTCACTTTTTCATTTGCAAATGCACACAAGTTCTGTTGTATTTCAGTACATAAAAATGGTTCCAAGCAGCAGTACTACTTTATCTTTGCACAGAAAAATTACTGCAAGCAGCACACATGCAGGGCAGGTGAGAGTGTGGGCACACTGCAAGCATCGCTACCTAACCCTTAACTGTGGTGTGTGGGAGTGCAGTCAGCCGACTGCCATCTGAGACTGCTGGTGGCTACTGACTTTCATAAAACCCCAGTCCAACCTCAGATTACACCACAAATATTTTTTACAGAGATTTCTACGGCAGAACTACTGCAATTCACTTTTATTTTTTTATTTATTTGTAAATGCACACAAGTTCTGCTGTATTTCGATTAAAAAAGGTTGCAAGCAGCAGTACTGCTTTACTTGCACACAGAAAAAATTACTGCAATCAGCACAACTGAAGGGTAGGGAGGGTGTGCGCATACTGCAAGCATCGCTAACTAGCACTAAACCATGGGTGGGGTGGGAGTGCAGTCAGCTGACTGCCCTCTGAGACTGCTGGTGGCTACTGACTTTCAGGAAACCCCAGCCGAACTTCTGATTACACCACAAATATTTCTTACAGCGATTTCTATGACAGAACTTCTGCAATTCACTTTAATTTTTTTTATTTGTAAATGCACACAAGTTGCTGTATTTCAGTACAAAATAATGGTTGAAAGCAGCAGTACTGCTTTATTTTCACACAGAAAAATTATTGCAAGCAGCATGCATGCAGGGCAGTGGAGGGTGTGGGCACACTACAAGTGTTACTACCTAGCCCTAAACTGTCGGGGGTGGGAATGCAGTCAGTCAACTGCCCTCCATGACAGCTGGTGGCTATTGAATTTTGTGAAACCCCAGCCCAACCTCAGATTACAATTCACTTTTTTTTAAATTTGTAACTGCAGACAATTTCTGCCGTATTTCAGTACAAAAAAATGGTTCCAAGCAGCAGTACTACTTTATTTTAGCACAGAAAAATTACTGCAAGCTGCATGTACGCAAGATAGGCAAGGGTGTCGGCACACTGCAAACATCACTACCTAGCCCTTAACTGTGATGGGTGGGAGTGCAATCGGCTGACTGCCATCTGAGACTGCTGGAGGATTTTGGCTTTCATGAAACCCCAGCCCAACCTCAGATTACACCACAAATATTTCTTTCAGAGATTTCTATGACAGAACTAATGTAATTCACATTTTTTTATTATGAATGCACACAGGTTCTGCTGTATTTCAGTACAAAAACAATGGTAGCAAGTAGCAGCACAACTTTATTTTATCACAGAAAAATTACTGCAAGCAGCACGCGCACAGGGCAGGCGAGGCTGTACGCACACTGTAAGTGTTGCTACATAGCCCTAAATCATGGGGTGTGAGTGCAGTCAGCTGACTGCCTTCCAAGACTGCTTGTGGCTTCTGACTTTTGTGAAACCCCAGCCCAACCTCAGATTACACCACAAATATTTCTTTCAGAGCTTCCTACAGTAGAACTACTGCAATTTACTCTTTTTTACTTTGTAAATTCACACAAGTTCTGTTTTATTTCAGTACAAAGAAAAGGTTCCCAAGCAGCAGTACTACTTCATTTTAGCACAGAAAAATTGCTACAAGCAGCATGCATGCAGGGCAGGAGAGGATGTGGGTAGACTGCAAGTGTCGTTACCTTGCCCTTAATCATGGTATGTAGGAGTACAGTGAGCCGACTGCCATCCGAGACTGTTGGAGGCTATTGACTTTCATGAAACCCCAGCCCAACCTCAGATTACACCACAGATATTTCTCACAGAGATTTCTATAGCAGAACTACTGCAATTCACTTTTATTTTTTATTTATTTGTAAATGTACACAAGTTCTGCTGTATTTCAGTACAAAAAACATGGTTGCAAGCAGAAGTACTGCTTTATTTGCACACAGAAAAATTAATGCAAGCAGCATGCACGCAGGGCAGATGAGGGTGTGTGCAAACTGCAAGCATCACTACCTAACACTAAACCATGGGTGGGGTGGGAGTGCAGTCAGCTGACTGCCTTCCGAGACTGCTGGCGGCTACTGACTTTCATGAAACCCCAACCCACCTTAAGATTACCCCACAAATATTTCTTACAGAGATTTCTATGGCAGAACTACTGCAATTCCCTTTTTTTTTTTAATTTGTAAATGCACACAAGTTCTGCTGTATTTCTGTACAAAAAAATGGTTGCAAGCTACAGTGCTGCTTTATATTCACACAGAAAAATGTATCTAAGCAACATGCATGCAGGGCGGATGAGGGTGTACGCACACTGCAAGTGTCGCTATCTAGCCCTAAACCATGGGGGGGTGGGAGTGCAGTCAGCTGACTGCCCCTCCAAGATTTCTGGCTGGGCTACTACTGGGTTTTGTGAAACCTGGGGGCCCCCCCAGAATACGTATTATTTACGCCACTGAATTAAAGATTTTTTTTAAATCAGTACAGTACAGCAGTCAAGGTAGAAGTTAGAACTACTATAATTAAGGATGTAAACTGCAACTTAAGTCTATCTACAGCTCCACTTGGCAAAATAAATCAGAAAATTTCACTGGGGAAAATACAAAAAGCCTCACACCGCTATTACCCCCCGAAATGCAGGTATTCTAGTTTCTCTGTTCAGCTCCTAGCAAAAACAAAAATCACTACATTAGATGATTTATCCAGGACAAATAACCCTCAGTGCTCCCACTACTACTTGGCATTAAAGACACATTGTACAGAACAAAAAAATAAAGATTTTGTGATGAACATATTAGATTTGTTCAACTCTTAATCTCTGCTGACTCAGAGATCTCACTCTACTCTCCAACAAAATCTCTTCATCAGTTAGGAGAAGTCCTTGAAATGAAGGTATATTAGTTTTTCTGCAGCTCCTAGCAAAAAAAAATCTGTACATCAGGTGATGTATCCACGAAAGAAAAAGTGGCCCAGGGCTCCCGCTAGTACTAGGCACTAAAGACAAACAGCGCAGAACAAAGAACAAAAAGTTTTTTTGATGAAAATACTCGTTTTGCAACTCCTAATCTCTGCTGACAAACAGCTCTCTCACTACAGTCTCTCTTCACTACACAGCAATACTGAACTGTCATGTGATCTACTGTAGCTTTGACAAATGCTCATCGATTGGCCAGCAAGTCCTGCAAGATTTTGAAATCCCTTGGGAATGCCGAACATCAAATATTGCCAAATAGCTGCAATATTTCCCGGATACCAAATACCATATTATTCATGGTATTCGGGATTTACTATCCATTACTCACATACCCCTATTATATTATTTTGTCAATTTGTCAGTATCAGTGGCTCAGTAGGTAGCACACTCGCCTCTGAGGCCAGGAGATCAGAAAGCTGTGGGTTCAGTTCCCCCATCTGGCACTTGGGTTATTATCCCAGTACTGGCACTGTAGTGCAGCATGAGAGGGGTGCTGCACTTCTGAGGTGCCGTCTTTCGGATGAGATGTTAAACCGAGGTCCCATCTGACTGGATTGGTGGCAGTTCAGGTGGATGTTAAAGATCCCATGGCACTTATCAAAAAGAGTAGGGGAATTTCCCCGGTGTCCTGGCCAAATTTCCTCATTCACTAAAATACCACCAAACAGCTTAATCTGATTCAAGGTCAGTTGGCATCCATCTGTATCCCCTCCCGGGTCATGCCTGAAAATAGGCAGGATTTGTCTAGTGCACTTACCCAGTCAACAAAAACTAAATAAACAAATGATTTGCCTGTTCCTGCTGTTAGAGTAAGTGTAACCCTTTTTGTGCAGGTGCTGAGTATACAGTGGCAGTCCTGCTTTAGCATAACTGCTGGTGCAGACTATACTCGGTCTCAGAAGGAACATTATTTTCTGGGCTTACTGGGTGAAATTTTCCTATGACAGCTTTAGTGTGACACATGGCCACATGTGATCTATCAAAGACATGACATGTGCCCATGTGTCACAAGACCTACCTTTGCAGTGATGTCTGCAATAGGCATAGGTCATTGGCTATCATCTCAGATTTGCCGCATTTGCTTCAGATAAATGCTTATCTACAGACTCCGTGCTGCAGTGTATAGCTGTGGTTTTAGTGTGATCCTTGTATTTCTAAGAGCAAAAATAAATCAAAACACTTACTAGACTCGGTAAAGACATACCATTTTGTGAGAAAGCAGTATATAATTCAGAAAAGGGCTTTGTTTTTTTCAGGCAGCAGGCTTTTGTCAGGACCACGAGGAGTCATCTGGTTCTCGTCGGCTGTCTGACAGGAATCTTTCATTTGGTTACCACTTTTACTACTTATGATAAATAGCACATCTGTACATATAAAATACTACAGCAGTAGATGAAAAGTAGAAAGAAAAAAGTACAAACTGCTTTATCTGCCGTGTTGTCATTCTGTCAGCAGTCTGTAATTGGGACCATGTGGAGCACTCAGCTTATCTACAGAGCGGATCCTGGTATTTCTGAGATAAAAAATTAAATCACAACACTTGCTAGACTCTGTAAAGATATACCCTTCATTAGAGCAGTAAATAATTCAGAAAAGAGCTTTGTTTAGTCAGGCAGCAGGCAGTTTGTTAGAACCAGGAGAGGCCGTCTGGTTCTCCTCAGCTATCTGACAGGAACTTTCATTCAGTTACAGTACTTTTATGCTAAATAGCACAGCAGTACATATAAAATATTACAGCAGTACATGAAAACTAGAAGAAAAAAGTACATAGTAAATAGAAACTGCTATAATTTGTTATCTGCTGTGCTATCATTCTGTCAGCAGTCTGTAATTGGAACCACGTGGTGCACTTGGTTCTGGGCTTCAATCTGACAGAAAATGTCTGCATTTTCAGCCCCATTCAATCCTACCTCTCAAGAAAAAATAAATATCTGGCACTTTGTGTTCATTGAACATTTATGTGAAAACAGTACAATCTCAAAAGGACTTTTGTAGATTTTGTCAGTATCAGCATGCTGTAGTAGGGACCACAAGGAACCCTCCTTTCTGATCTGCTGTCTAACAGAAATCTTTGTTTTCCATGTAAAATTTCTCCTTTGTTTGATGTAGGAGACTGAAATTACAACAGTACATTAAAATCTACAGAAAAAATAGTTATGTGTGTCCTGACAGCCCGTATTGGTGATCACCAGTACTAAGTAATCATTTATACCTGACTGCATCTTTTTCCATTGTTTACCATTCAGTATCTCTCTCTGAAAAGCATTTTTGTGAGATTCACTCAGTCTGCTCTCAGAATCAGGAGTTCTGTAGTAGTTGAGCTTATTTCCTGACAGCTAATATAGCCCATTCCTGAAACTGAAATAACTCTGCATATGTAACAAAGAAAATAAATAAAAGGGCAAAATTAGTTTTCTGTCCTGACAGCCCTTACTTGTGATCACCACAATGAAGTATTCATTTACACCTTACTAAACTAATACTGAATTCCATTTCCACTCCATTGGCAAAACAACTAAATAAGTACAGCAAGCTTGAACTGTAGTAGTAGTACAAAAAATAATAGTAAACAAAGAACTGTTTATTTTTTCTGTCAGCAGTAATTTGTAAAGAGGGAGTCAGCATTCATTTTCCTCAATCTATCTAAGAGCAGTTTCTTTATCCCCTCTCAGCAATTTGTATCATCAATCCAACAAGGAATCATCTACTAAATAAATACTGACACCTCCCAAACTCCTGCCATCTCATGTGTCTGGTGATAAACCTCAACTGATAGTGGGCTTGCTGTGGTGACTCCATCTAACAAACAGCTAATAAATAAATATTGAAGCCTTGTGATAAAAAAGAACAGTCTCTTTTTTCCTGTCAGCACTCAGTTGTAAGTACAAGGGAGTCAGCAGTCATTTTCCTCTAATTGAACAAATCTGTCATTTCCTTCCAAGTCCATCAACAAAAAAATTACAAAATAAATATTGAGGCCTTGTGGCATTGAATAAATGAACAACTTTTGGTGTTTGCCTATTCGACCCAGTTCAGTAGCACCAGGATTGTTTCTTTTGAGTTTTGGTAAATCTCCTGTGAAAGTGATTCTGCCATGTCAAGAAAAAAGTTCACTGTGAGTCATGCTCTAGATGAAATATTTGCAGACAGTGACTCAGCTGGGGACACAAGTAGTGACTCAGACTCTGACTCATCAGAATCAGACCCAGAAGCCAGGTTCCCAGAGAACAACATAACTGCACGAGGCAGGGGTAATACCAGTACTGCATACACCAGAGGTGTAGGGGGGCAAGGCAGGGCAAATAAATTCAGCCAAACTGTAAGAGGACCAGGCAGGCCGAATAAAAACAATATTGTTCGCACAACTGTGGGGGGCAAGGGAAGGCAAATGATTGTACAATAAGTGTAACTGGATGAGGCAGGGAATGCAAAAATAATACAGTCATTACAAGTGTAAGGGGGAAAGGCAGGATAAATCCTGACAAAGTCGCAGAAAGTGGAACATGTCAAGGCAGGGTAAATAGAGAGGATAAAACCAACACAACTGTAAGAGGTAGAGGCAAGCTAACAAAACATTTCAGCAGTACTGAACATGGCAGAGGACGAGGCAGGCAAAACAATGTAAGAGGGTGAGGCATAGTACATGGCATAGATCAACAAATAACGTTTGAAAGTTGTCCATCAGCATCTACTGAAGTGTAGGAAATGACATTATGAAAAAGAGTAGAAGTAGCAGTATTAGATATTGACAGGCAATCTGGTAGGGAAGAAAGCACAGACAGTGAAAAAGAACAAATCTCAGGGAGTGAATGGGTACAGGACTCCAAAAGTGAAGGAGAAGCAGTCTCAGTAGAGAGGAGGGCTGAGGTCACAGGAAATAAGACTAGGGGTGTAATAAGTATCGAGGAGAGGAAGAGGCCGTGGAAGAGGAAGAATCCATGGACAAGCCCAGCAAATTGCTACAAATACTACTGGGGCAAATCAGAAGTGCAGATGAAATTATGTGGCATGAAAGTGAAAAGCAGGAAGAAATATTTGAGTTCACAGGATCTCCAGGTATTAATGTCCCTGTCTGATAACAACACCACTTGAGTGTTTTAAAATATTTTTCTCCGAGTCAGACGTTGATGGTAATGACGGCATTATAAATTTAATTTGCACAGAAACTAACCGTTATGCCGAACAATTTCTGATCAATGATCAATGAAAGTCAGTCTGAATTCTCTCGTTCATCTTCCTGGAAACCCGTCAGTCATTCTGAGATGAATGTGTTCCTTAGTATTTTCGTATTGACTGGACTGATGAAAAAAACACAACTGTCTGATTACTGGTCCACTAACCCATTCCTCTCCACACCTATTGTGCACTCACTCATGAGCAGGAACAGGTTCTTGAACAGTCTAAAATTCCTGCATTTTGTGAATAATGACATAGTCATGGAATCACCTGACAAGCTAAAGAAAATAAGAAGTGTATTAGATTTCCTACAGAACAAGTTTGTGACAGCATATACCCCTGACCGATACATTACCATAGATAAATCGCTTCTACTATTCAAAGGCCGACTCAGATTCAAACAATATATGCCATTGAAACGGTCAAGATTTGACATAAAAACACATGAATTGTGTGAAAGCTATTCAGATAATGGTGGGATGGGAGAGTATTTGTGGAATTTCATGGTGTACGCTGGTAAAAATGTGCAAAATGTCACAGCTGACCAGACCATCACACACACATTGTTGAAGAAAATTTTGAACTGAATGTTCATCCACTTTCTTGTAATAATCTTGAGGTAACAGCAGAGTTCAGGAATATTGCATCGACTACAATGACAAGGCAAACAACACATGACATTGTAATAAAGTTATTGGGTGAACTTGCCGGTCAGGGGTATATATTGTTCTGAACAGATTCTACTCTGGCCTAAGCATTCGACACTTACAGGACCTCAAAACCAAGTTCTGTGGAACGGTCAACAAAGCCCGATTAGGACTGCCACAACAGTTTTGAGAGAAACAGCTGGAAGTAGGAGATAGTATTTTACTTGTTGCAGAGGACTGTCCCAAAATAAGAGCCATCATGTGGCAGGCAAGGCCCAAGACAACTCATATTGTATTCATGTTGACCACTGTGCATCTGGGGTCAATGGTGCCATGTTGCAGCAAGCATGATGGAACCCCAAATATCAAACCAGACACTGTACTGCAGTACAATAGTAAGATGGGAGGAGTGGATATTAGTGACCAGATGCTCAAAAATTATGCATGTGTCAGAAAAACAAGAAAATGGTACACTTAGTGGATGTCTCAGTTTTCAACTCATTTGTGGTCTACAAGCGTAAGGGTGGTAAAGGCACTCACTATCAGTATGTTGCAAAGCTCATAGAACAGCTTGCAGAAGCTTACCTGTGTAATGCTACTGCAAATGTAAGATATGTCAATTGCAGAGACAGAGTACGCTTTACTGGCAGGCACTTTCCTGCTAAAATCCCTCCACACCAAAAGAAGAACCTGACCAGACTTTGCAGGGTTTGCTCAGCCAAGGCATCACATGCTTTGACAGTCAGTGGATCTAAGTGCAAGAGAGAGGATCACGGGGTGGAGCATCTGAGAGTCGATAGAAACATAGAAACATAGAAGTTGATGGCAGATAAGGACATAAGGCCCATCCAGTCTGCCCATTTCTTTTTCCTACTTATAAATGTGCCATCGACCCTTTGCTCTGTCAGTGGCCTATCTATTCATAGTCATTTGTATTGCTCCCTTATCCTATCCCATGCCTGTTTGAAGCCCTGCACTGTATTCATAGCCACCACTTCTTGTGGTAAGCCATTCCATGCATCTACCACCCTTTCTGTGAAAAGAATTTCCTCACATTCCCCTTAATCGGCCTCCTCTAATCTCATGCTGTGTTCTCTTGTCCTGCTATTTTCTTATATTTAAACATGTTAGACTCTTTCACCTTGTTTATGCCCTTAAGGTGTTTGAATGCCTCGATCCATATCACCTCTCTCCTCCTTTGCTCAAGGGTATACATATTGAGCTCCGTTAATCTGTCCTCATATGTCTTCTGATGCAGTCCCTGCACCATTTTAGTTGCCCTTCTCTGGACCTCCTCAATTTGGTTAATGTCGTTGTGAAGGTGTGGCCTCAATACTACGCAGTACTCAGATGGGGCCTAACCAGTGTCTTGTACAGAGGATTATTACCTCCCTCTTACGACTTGTGATACCCCTACTAATACACCCTAACACCCCCTTAGCCTTACCTACTGCTTTAGAGGTCTGCTTAGATGATTTTAGGTCATCAGTGATTATGATGCCCAAGTCCCTTTCTTCCTTTGTGACTGCTAGCAACTCCCCTCCCAGCCTATAGGTGGCTTCAGGGTTTCTCTTCCCTATGTGCATGATTTTGCACTTCTTTGCATTAAATCCCAGTTGCCACTCTTCTGACCATTCTGCTAGTTTATCCAGATCCCACCCCATCTGGATCATCTACTCTGTTGCAGATCTTGGTGTCATCTGCAAACAGACAAGCCTTACCCTCTAGTCCATCTGCAAGGTCACTAATGAAGATGTTGAAGAGGACTGGCCCCAGGACTGATCCCTGAGGTACCCACTTGTGACTTGCATCTCTTCTGACTGTATACCATTTACCACCTCTCTGTTTTCTGCCCGTCAACCAGTTTGCCACCCAGTTGACCAACTTCTGACCCACCCTGAGCCTACTCAGCTTATTTATCAATCTTCTATGTGGAACAGTGTCAAAAGCTTTGCTGAAGTCAAGGTAGGCGACATCAACTGCTCCCCTTGGTCCACCACTCTGGTTACTCAGTCAAAGAAATCTATGAGATTAGTTTGACAGGACCTTCCTTTTGTAAACCCATGCTGTCTTGGATCCTGTGCCTATAGTTCCAGGTGTTGCACTATCCTTTCCTAAGGTGCCTCCATAATCTTGCCCACTACTGAGGTAAGACTGACCAGTCTGTAGTTTCCCGCCTCCTCCCTGCTACCACTCTTGTGGAGCGGGATCACATGAACCCTTCTCCAGATCGATACTACTGTCCTGACTGTAATGTTCCACTTTGTGTTGGAAGGTGCTTCAAATTATTCTACACAAAGAAGGATTATGGAATCCCAGACAAAGAATCATCTTTGACTTCAGAGTAATACGAAAAAGCACAGTTCAGGACAGTAAAAGAATGAAATTTTACTGACATTATTATCATATTCAGTGCCTTTACCACCCTTACAGCAGTCCACACCTGCAATGCACATTTGCCTTGCATTTAACATTGTTTTGCCTGGCTCTGCCCTTGCCACTTCCAGCGCTGTTTCAGCATATGACAGTTCAAAAATTCGCCTGATTTTTTCCACAAATACACACAATATAGTGGTGTAGCGAAGTGCAAAAATACATAAATATCGGGGAAATATAACTCTAATTTATTTAAATAACATCCAGACTATTAACTAAACCTTCATGTGACCTTCAGTTAGCTTTTATTCTCAACCTTTGTCTCATGACATATGAATAGGACACAAAATAATCATACTTGAAAACAGCTTTATTTTAGCTAAATATGCAAGATTTGGTTATTCAATTACCATTAACGGTGGAAAAACAAAATTAGTACTGGGTGTAGCTATTGACCCTAACATTATATACAGAAAATTTCATTAGGATATCTCATACACAAAAAAATATACAAGACTGTACTTTCAGGGTCCAAATTCCTGCAAAATCGCCAGCAGCAGGGGGTCAAAATTATTAAAAGTGACCAGCAGTTAAAGGGTTAATGATGATTAGTGGCCACTTGAATGAAAATGCGTGGTTTTTTAACAAGCCTGTCAGAATAGCCTCAGCAGCCTGATTCCCATCTCAAAATATGGGATTTCTGCACTGTAAACCAAGCCCATGCTACACAGAATGCTCCCAATTCATCTTATACCGATCCAAGACTTTAGCGATGTTGATGTTACTGAGGGCTCATACAGTAATGGAATAAGTCGCAATGGGACAGTGGGGACAGTACCTTCTAAACCGCCTCTATCATTGCCTGAACCACTCTCCTCTGACCCTGCATGGTGGTGTACATATAACCCCAGATGCCAGCCAACTTGGTTCTCCCAAATGGGAAAAGGGTACCTACTTTAAATCACTATTGAGCACTCACAAACAACAGCAAGCATGTTTTAATCTAGCTGTTTTTCTAAAGGGACTCAAGTATGCTGTGATTTCCCTCATTCATTATTACCACCATGGAGGAATCTCCATGGAACCAGACATTGGAAATATCAAACACTTTGCACCACTGTGAAAAGAGCCATGAAAAAAAAACATCTGGGAGATTGGAAGGCCATGCCTCAGCTTTCTCTCTACTTCAGGACAGGGCAGCATAATTTGAACAACCAAGTTGGTCTGCACAATTTTATAGCAGACTTTTGCTGCTACCTAAATATGTAACTTTCCCAAGCTGTAGCAGACACACCTAGCCCCCTTTTTTTCTGTGATTGGAACTCTTTTATTGGACTGCCCAGATGTGATGGATACTCATGGATGCCTTATATGGATAACCCCTCTGTGTCACTATGATCAATGCCATATGTGACAGTACCTATTGGCTCAGTGCCTTCAGCAGTGGCTTTAAAGGGGACATTTTACATACAAACATATGCCCCCCTAAGATGCCAGCTAGCTTCAGCTCCCCCATTTGGACCATCGGTGCCCCACTCTAAAACAATCTTGATCACTGCTCACTCTGCCAGCATGTCCCAATCCAGCTGTTTCAATAGAGACTCAAACCTGCAATGACTCCCTTCACTAATTATTGCCAATGTAGCAGGAGTCTTCATGGTAACCAGACTTTGGAAACATCAAATGTGATCCTTTATATATGTTTTTCAACTGGACTCATTTCTTCAGAAAATATTAGCCCATCCTAGAATACCTAGGATTTGCTTACCTAACCAGCAACCAGTGCCTTCTGTGTTTGCTTATGCAGATGATGTGTGCATATGTACCACAGGAGAGGTTGAAGGACAAGCTTTAGTTAATCTGATTTTGGATTATGAATCTGTATCAGGGGCTAAATCAAATTCTGGAAAAAACAAAGGTCTTTGGCTAAATTCCTCGGATGAACAGGAATAAAGATACAGAATTACAAACATTCTTTTGTCATAGGCTCCACTAACAATTCTGGGATTATATTTTGGTAGCCTGGATGATGACACATATAACTGGGGTAAAGTAGCAGACATGGCTATTGGGATCATACATTTTTGGAAGTATAAATCCATTTCTACAAGGATTTTTTTTTTTTATAAAAAATGTTTATACTTCCACTGTTTTTATATTTGCCTCATATTTACCAACTCCCAGTGTTATTAGAAGCTAAGATGAATAATTTATTCTTCACCAGATTTTGGGGTAGTCAGTTGAACCCAATAAAGTGGATGTATACATACCATGATTATTGTTGTATGATGATTGTTATAGTGGGGTTCATATGCTTCACCCTATATTCTTGTTTTCTAGTTTATTTTGCATTGGAATATTCTTCCATTGTTAGAAGGAAATAAGCTCCTGTGGTATAATACACTGTGTTCCAGATTGCAGATTTTGTGTAGGATCTGGAATAAGGAGTCTTTTTTTGATACCAAGAAATTTTAGGTGTCATTATGTCCCAAATTATTTGTGTTCTATTTTTTTTGAAGTTAAGTTGATGACAGATAACACCACAATTTTAAAACTGACACACTAGGAAAACATTTTATGCCACAGTACTTTGAGACAAATAGTATGAACTCCCTCAGTGACACAGCCTTATTTGAATGGGTTTGAATCCTTTTTTGTCCCAGCAACTAAAGTGAAAACTCATGGGAGAAATAAGGGTGGGCTTGATACTATGATCAGGATAAGGGAGGGTTTAAGGGTACTTACAAATCATTCCCCGACACCAGCGATTCTTTTCCTATTAATCTCTTGGGACATACAGTGCTTATAGTATTGCTTGTGAATGTTTATATTTCTCAGAGTTTTACTCTCAGCTAGTATATGATGTTTGGTCAAAATTAGCTATGAAATAGATATAATGCTACAGTTGCCTAAGGTTGTTACTGTAATTTTAGCTGGTGATTTCAATTCTAGAATAGTGAATTTTGATAATCTATCTTCTCTACAAGAACAATATTATTTAGGGGATCTTGAACTTAGAAGTACATCAGATAAAGCACTTAATGACTGAGGGAAGGGTTTTCAAAGCTTTATCATGAGTAATAATTTTTTAATACTGAACAGGAGACTTGAAGGAGACCATTTTGTTGCATGTACTTTTTTTTCTCCTATGGGGAAGAGTGTTATCAATTTTGTTTTATGCTTCCCACATAATTATGACCAGTTTAAGAGACTGGAGATTGTTATGTGATCAGAAAGTGATCACACAGCTATCCTATTGTCTTTCTCAAATCCAAAACCCAGAGTAGTTCAGTCAAGTAATACTTTGGCTCCAATGGCCATACAAGGCAAATTAAGGTTGATTACAAATATGAAAACTCTGGATAGGGTTGCTAATCTAATTTCTTCTTCTTCTTTTGTATCACTTTGTGTACTCACATCTGAGGATTCTAATATAGGAGAAATTAATCAGCAATTGGACATATGTTATCAACAAATAAATAAAGACATTTACTGTAATACAACCAATATGTATAATTCATCATCCTGGTTTGATGCCCAATGCACAAGTGAAAAAATAATTCTTGGTAGGTTAATTAGACAAACAAAAAAAAATCACCCTCAATGATTTGGATGTTACAGTTAAACAAAGCTCAGAAAAAGTACACAAAATGTATTCGGCAGAAAAAATTAATATTTACATTTAAACAATGGGACAATATGCATCAGGTTATAAAGTCTAATGATACTAAATTGTTTTGGGCGTTAATTGCAAAAGGAACTAAATGTTACTGGTCATCATTGCCAGTATACATTCCAAAAGAAACTTGGATATCTCACTACAAAATATTATTTAACTCCTCACCAGATACGCCCTCTGTTCAATGTACTGTGCTGTATGTCACAAGTCACAGGACTTAGACATGGAGACCCTGCCCCTTCTCGAATAGAGTGCAGGGTTAATGTCACAGCTGCTTTTGGCGCAGGTCATTTTTGGCGGTGACTTGCGCCAAGTTTCTAGAATCCCACCCTGCATCTGCTGTCAGATATGATAACTCTGGTAGCATTTCAGAGTATTTTAGAACCACAGTAGGAGTTAAACAGGGTTGCTTTTGGCACACCTTCTATTTAGTTCTTTATAGCGATTCCCATTTGAATTATAATCGTTAGTTAATTTGGATTCTCAAAAATTAATAATCTTCCTATTCATACTTTAGCATATGCAGATGACTTAATTCTTTAGCATTATCTAGATAGGGACTTCAAAATAAAATAACTCAACTTAAAATAAGTGTGATCATTTAGATTAAACAATGAAGCTCAAAAATAACAAAAATCATGATATTTGGTCCACAAAATTTCAAAAGTTCATCTTCAAGATTCTACCTAGACAGAACTCCAATAGAGGTGGTTTCTTCTTATGTATACCTGAGTGTCAAATTTACTATTATTTGTCTCTGGTCATCTCATTGAACAGACCAAATTGTAAGAGCAAAATTGGCAGCTAAGACCTTATTGTGTTTTAATCTTAAATATGGTGAGCACTCGGTTATACCAGCCTGAGTTGCCAGAGAAGCAAAAATTAATCATATTCTCTATATGGAGCTGAGGTCTGGGGGGCTCTTAGCTCTCCTTTATTAGAAGGTCCTTTGTCAATGTATTATAAATCATTATTGCAGGTTCCTTTATCAGCATCGAATGTTATTGTTAGGGCTGAATTAGGTAGTGTTCCTATTTCAACATTAGCCAACCTTCAGATGGTGGGTTATTGGCTTACAATTATTAATAATCCAATTAATATCCTTCCTTTATTCTACTTGAAAGAAAAGATTGGCTGGGTTGAACAGAATTATACATCTGTATGGCTAAAAGCCTTTAAAGGGATTATAACTAGAATCTATATGTAACATCTCTGGTCAGACTCTGTAAAAGGTATTTTAATCTCTCCCTTGTTTAAAGGTATTATTAAAAAGAAATTAATTGCACTTGCCCAAGTGGTACAAATGGACCAGGTTAAGACCCAGCAACAGGCCCTTTGGTTTTGTCATAATAAAACTGATTCCTCTATTGAGAGTTATCTAACTCTTCCATTGACTCCCAGGTATAGGAAATGTATTACTTGGGCAAGACTTGGAATTATATGTTCAAAATATGTTTATTTCAATAGAAGCCCTGTGGATAGGCCTTGCCTTGAAAGTTGCAGATGCAACAAGGATTTTGACAAAGATATCTATCACATTATGGTTCAATGCCCCCTATACAATTCTGATCATAGTACAATATTGAATAATTTTCTTCTGAGATATGCAAATTCAGACTATGACCCATTGTTTGTTCATCTTCATCCTTTAATTCTGGAAGACGCGGATATGGCTGTAAATTTTTTTCATGAAGTGATAAAGCTTAAAAAAAAACACTCTCTTCTTTTGTTATTGAAATGAACTTATCAAATGTATATCCTTTAGCTGTGAATTGTAGCCTGGGTGTGTTTTTTCATGTTGTGTCTCAAGTTCTGATTATATTAAGTCATAAGGACAGAGATTTTATTAATTGTACTATTTACATTTACTTATTTATGTTTTGTAATTTGTAATATTGCAATGTCCATTATGATTTATGGATGAACAGTAAATTACTACTGCTGCTTCCTCAGGTACCAGGTGGCCAGAAGGAAGAGCTGGAAAATTTTTTTTACACTTAACAGATAAGATGATTCCTTTAAAATATTGGAATGTGACATGGTTGCCTTGTCACGGTAGGTTGGGGGTGTGAGATACGCATAAACACAAAGCTCTGGAAGAACGTATGTTCCCAGGGCCTCCTGCATGGCCATGTAAGAGACCATGAAGCATTTCTTTTTACTTTGCCCTTTTTCAAAAGAATTTTGGTTATTATTCCTGGATTCTTGGGAGGAATGGTGTCTCTCCTCAGCTACTTGTTAACTACTTATTTTGGGGGTGTAACCACCTGCTTTCACTAAGTTTCACCTTAGCATCTTAAGGATTGTTTTGCAATATGCCAGTTTTATTTGTGGCAGGCTTGGTGTTACTTACTGCAGCAAAAATAATTTTGGCAGTAACTGTTCTATCACACATTTCATTTAGTTTAACTTCTATTTACAATACAAAAGAAAGTAACTGCAGTTTCTACCAGTTAGTTACATTGGAGAAACTGTACCTGGTTTTAAAGCTTAATATAAAGAAGTTTTTTTCACTTTTACTATTACGTTTGATTGATTTACCTTTTAATTACTGCGGTTTTCATTTTAGTCAGTGTATGATTTTTTTTTCCTTTCCTTCTTTGGATTTTTGAGTTTCTATCTGCATTCAAAGAAGAAAAAAAGTGTATTGTTTTGTTTTGACTGACTGAATTGTATTAAATTTGCATTATATTTTCATTAATAAAAAATTCTCCTACTCAATAACTGTGCTTGGATCTTTTACTTCCATCTGTAGAATGACCAGAGATGGGCAGAAGGGACCAAGGTTTAACATCTCATCTGAAGGATGGCACCTCAATTGTGCAGCACCCCTCGTACTGCACTACAGTATCAGTTATGGGTATTACCTCAAGTTTTCAAGTTTCAGGTTGTTTAACTAAAACGGGAAGGGATAACAATTAGCCAGTGAAGCAAACGCTCATTTTCGATGGCCTCCTGAGTATACATCATTAAAAATGAGTACATAAATACTTCATAAGTTAGTTACAAAATAACCATTCAAAGATAATACTATTGCAACCATCCCCACCGCTACTTTGCACAGTTAGCAACCACTTGGTATCCTTGACTGAGCACCCAAACATACTTTAGACATTTGGTAATATCCCTAGCTTTGGGAATGTATACCAGGCTCATTATTTTTAGAGGTCAGAAAGGTGTGGGGGTGTACAAAAGCAAATATCAATTGAGACCAAATAACACAGGTCCTGAGGAGACAACATTTTGCTAGGGCTATACTAGATATATACTTCTGGAGGAGTACCCAGTAATTCCACACAGGAAGCAGTAACATGCATGTCCAAACCAGGCTGGGGGTTTAGAGTGTGACTTTAATCAAAAGATGGTAATCTAAATCAAGGGTGGACCCCCAACATTTGCACATTGTGGCACAAGGCAATTGCAGAACCACAGAAAACTGTATTGGACAGAAACTCTACATATCCCATATGTCACAGGACCTTGAATTCTCTTCAGCGACAATGGCCTCAGCTGAACACACATTTCTTATAGTGGCACATGCCACAACTGAACAACACATTTCTCATATTGCATAGAACTTTAAGATATCAGCAAGTGGCAACTGGCCATAACAGAACACACTGGTGCTCTAAGTAGCACAACCCACATCAGGGGATAAACTGTCTCTTCAGGCATTGGCCACCATGTTCTGAATAACCAGGAACCCTTACAGAACCTGTAGTGCTGAACTGGTCACTCCAGATGGGGGACTGCCCATCTTTCATTTCCACATCCATTCCCAAACAGATAGGAATATGCATCTTGGAATGACTTTCACATCTAACATATGAAAATACTACTCCTGAGTATAGAAACTAAAGTCCTAAACAATGTGCATTAGTCTCCCTCTGGACCCCACAATTGTCAGCCAACTTTACACTTGAGAACAGTCTCAACTTTGAACAGAACTGGTGTATAATTCCCTTTGTCAGAGGAACAACCAAGACAGGTACTTTACCCAGTAAGCACAAAATAGGATTACTCACAGTTGGAAAACAAAACAGGCAGCTTCAAAAGGATCTTGGATCAAATAGGGGTTGCCCCTTGGATCCATCCTGCAGCAGTCCTTTCCATCTCTCTGGGGATGAAAAATCAGAAGCTCCTGCTGTAGACAACAGTTTTCACCACTTCTCTTGGCAGGCAGATGTTTTTCAGGACTAGAGTGAGAAAATAGGCTCTCCTCCTCATCTTCAACTGCTGACTACAGACTTCAACTAACAACTGACTAAAAATTCTAAAACTCCCCACTCGCAGCCAGCTGCCTTGGCTTATGCTGCTGTGAAGGTTCTAAATGACACCATCTCTCTCAGCTCAGCTGAGACCAAGTAAACAGAAAGTGAGTTGGTGAAAAAGTAGGCATGGAATGGCCTACCTCAGGAAGTGGTGGATATGAATACAGTGCAGGGCTTCACACAGGCATGGAATAGGCATAAGTGAGCAGTACAGATGAGTATGAATAGATAGACCATTGACAGAGTAAAGGCATATGACACATTCATAAGGCAGAAACAATGGGCAGACTGGATGGGCCTTGTTGTCCTTATCTGCTGTCAACTTCTATTTTTCTATGTTTCTATGTAACCCATTTAACCAGTTATCCACCAGCTTCCTTCCCTACCTAGCACTGACACTGATGGGATTTAGTAACCACAGGGGATTGGGTGGTTACACTCACCCTGCCCAAGTAAATGACTGTTGGCAATCATTTCTCTATCCGGCACCAGGCCATCCTACCCTCTGTGTTACCTATGGGAAAGTAGCGCTACTTCTCCCCTAATATGTGCCAGACACAGGCAGGCAACACTAAAGGCACAGAGGCCAGCTAATGAAACTTCAGCCCCTATCCTACTATCTATCTATGGATACTCATTGGCTCCAAGGAAACTGCTTGACACATGCCCTAATAGACCAGAACTGAGAATCCATACTGCAGATCAGGGCTCCAGCCTGTCTAGCCCCCTAGCCCTCTAGAGAAAATGTATCTAACTAAGCTGCCCACTGGGGGGTCCTCCCACCAAGCTCCCAGGGTACCTGCAAACAAAAACAAGGAAAACGCACATTGCATTGCATTACATTTCCCAAACTTTCCACACAATCTCACACCTGTGAAGAAAACATGTTAACACCCTGTTAACCACAAACAATCCTAAAAACTCTAAGGAAAAGAGGAACTCGGCTGAGCTCCAGCACCCTCTTCTTTCTTTCTCTTCTTTTCTTCCTCAGAAACACCTGTAAGAAGAAGAAAACAAAACGCATTCTGCATACCATACAGTGCCTAAACCTCCACCTGAACACTAGAGAACCCCCAAAAATATTTTTCTATGAAGGTACAAAAGTAAAAAAAAAGGAAAGAAGACATTTATGCAACACATTTGGGGATGGAAGGCCCTAGAAGTCCCATCTAGTGACAGAATGCTGTTGCCCAAAGGCAGGGTCCATTTGTACTTTAAGTGTTTATGTCATGGGACCTCCTTGTGAATGAGCTTGCTCAATGGAGTTTTCCTGCAATAAACTTGAACTTGAACTAAAGAGTCTCTCCTAAGCTGGAGCCTACTGAAGAACAGTTTCTGGACAGGACTGGGTCTGTATAGCACTGAAATCCATGTGGAGAGTCTTTGAGGACAGTCATTTCAGTTCTGTGGACAGTCTTTAAATGTAGGACGTGTTGTGCAAAGTCAGTAAAGTAAACAGAAAAGATTGGTCTTACCAGTTCCTTGAAGACTGAAAATAAAAGATCACCTTACTTCTACAAGCTGAGGACCCTCTCTTCAGACCAGGTGGCATCTTCAGATACTGCTGGACTGATGTCCTCAGGAAAACAATTGATGAAACAAGAAACTGCTGAGGGGATGTCATCTGGAAATCAAATGATGGAACAGGAAAACAAACAGCTGGGTGATGTCATCTGGAAAGCCAGACAATGAAACAGGAAAACTGCTGGGCTGATGAATTTGGATACACCTGAAGAATCCTGGAATACTGGAAGAGCTGCATCTTCCTCCTTGGATACTGCTGCTGCTGGATGACAGGCAACTGGGCTGCCATTGCACGTTTCCCAATAGGCATGCTGGGCATATTTACAGGGAGTGGCACCATTAGGGTAGTACCACTCAGGGTGGGGTGCAAGGACTATGACAACATCTGGGCATTCAAAGTTGATGTTGTGGAATGCCTCATTCCCTGCCTTATCCACAGTTCACACAGTGTCCATAAACAGAGTCCTGCCCAATTTCTAGAATTTAAGTTGATCACTTATGACTCTGTCCCTGACACATTTTGCTGCTTCAGAGTACAAATTCATGCTTGCCTCTTCCAACAATCAGGATTTCCTGTTCTGTTCAATTTCCTCACAGACTCTGTGAGGAAAGGTAGAAATGACTTCCCATAGATGGCATCAGCCCTCCTATGTATCAGTCTCTCCTGCTTGTTGCTCTTCACAAGTTTGTGGTCCATGGCCTGGCTTGGGGTGGCCAGTCCTGGTTGAGCCAGTGCCACATACTTAAGAACGAAGAAACATGTCCTGACCATCTCTGTGAAAGGTTACTGAAGCCTTCTTCTTCTTCTCTCTGCTCCTCTGAGGCAAGAGCTTGAGGTGACTCACAGGGACCCTCAACATGAAGATACATATCTTCATCCTCCTTTCCCTCACTCATGATCTGAGCCCAGGAGTGAGCAAATGCCCTCACTCCCAAGACATTCCACTCCTCACTGGGCATGGAGGTAGACAACTCTCAGTTCAGTGTCTCTTGCAGTTCTTCCTCCCTTACTAGGCTAGGACTCAGACCCTCTTTCCATGGGTCCACAGATACTTCTGTTGCACTGTCCATCTGGGACACTGGCATGGAAACCTCTCTCTGTTCCTGCCCTTGCAGTAGATCAATGTTGCTCTCTCCTTCTGTGCCACACTGTTTGGGGCTTCCCCCATCAGGATCAACCTGGTGCTGTTTGCTGCTACATTCAGAGTCTCCTACTTTGTTCCACGTGGAAGCCAATCAAATTCATGATGCCCTCTCTGGTGCTGCAACCCTGCTCATACCATACTTCACAAGGCAATCTGAACAGTGGGGTATCAGACACACATCCCTTCCAGCCTTTAGGTACATAATGTACAGTCTCACTGGATAGCTATGGATTGCTACATCTGAAGCAACCCATCATCATAGAAAGTTCTCTCTATTTCTCTTAGTGCTGTCACCTCCTCTGTGATCATAGCTTGGGCATGATCCAGGTAGTGGGGAGCTCCTGAAGCCATGTCTGAAAGCAAACAAACAAAAATGTGTTGTTATTGAACTGCTCACTAGTCTCTTGGCTGTCTTGCAAAATGGCTCCCTGCTGCTTGTATTTACATTGCTGACACCACCCTGTACTGCGGTGGTAGCTCTCCTCATGTATCAGATCTGTTCACTGACTAAAATGGTCATTCTGACCTTTTCTGGCTACTAAATTTGCTCAAACTGTAATCGATTGCACTGCTTGTAACTTTCAGCACATTCGTATGATTTTAAACTTGACTTTGCAATCAGCATCAATTCAAAGAACTGTTTACACATGCTCAAAGTCACTTGCAAGCCCCACAGTTTTTTTTCTATCGCTCAGGATTGTCTGTTTGCTGCATCTTCCCCTATACAACTCATAGTCCCTCTGTTGCTTAGAAACATTTATTATTCCCAAACCCATTACAATGCTCACATTCTATGCTCAGAATTTTTGTTTGTTGCCTTGCTGTTACAATGCACAGTCCTTCTTTGCAAAACAATCACACTGCTTGCACATAGATTCAGCTAGCTTGAAAATCACACACAGTTTGTTGCACAGTTAGTGGGTTTTGCTCACTGAATTTTAGCTGGCTTCCTCTGATGGAGATTTTCAGTCTGGTGCCGATCCTGAAGGCCTCTTTGATTAAACGGGCCAGTGATCCCAATGATCATAGCTATGAATGCCACACTCACCTTCCTGTCAGACGGACAATGGGTTGAGCCTGAAATTACACAACAAAAGTTTGTTTACTACAGATTAGAACATTCACAAGCCCCTCGATGGTAGATCCTGGTCTGACCAGCTCACCGCCACTCTCCCTCCTGCTTGAACACTCAGCTGCAGAAGCTGGCTGGAGTGGAACTGATTGCAATCACACCAATCACTTGATGCCATACAAATGAGCCTCTTTCTCTCTCTTGCTCTCTGCTCGCTCTTCCTTCATGGCTACAGTATCACCGAGCAGGATCAAATTTAAGCTGCAAACTGTAACTTTTTTTCTTGTCTGCAATTTCAGCAGCGGAATGCAGTTTTGACCATTTTCTCCTCAGATTCTGGCAATTTCTCTAGCAACTCCCCCAATTTACACACAAAGTACATGAAACTCTCAGGCACATTCCTCAGTCTGTTTCCTAAAGTCCACACTACTTTTGTCATTTGAAAATTGCAAGTCATAAAGTTCTGTAAATTTTTTTTGATGCAGAGACTAGGAAATACACTTCAAGGCTTTACTGCCCATTGCATGTTGACAAAACACACAATCAGCACTCTCTTCCTTTCTGTACTAGTAGGCATGCAAGCAGTACATTTGGATGGCACTTTCCTGGGCAAAATCCTTTTGACCAAAGCTTCCTTTTCTATTTTGCAATACCATGCTATCAGACAGACAGATAGATACTAGCCCTATACTCAGCAAAAGTCTCTGATTCTCTCCCCAAATTAAAAAACATCTTCAGATGAGCCCCCATTATTTGTAAACAACCCTTCCCCCCACTACTTTTCACAGTTAGCTACCGATTCATATCCTTGACTGGGCACCCAAACATACTTCGGACATTTGGTACTATCCCTAGCTTTGAAAAAGAATGCCAGGCTCATTATTTCTAGAGATCAGAAAGGGGTGGGGTGTACAAAATCAAACACCAATTGTGACCAAATAACCCAGGTCTTGAGGAGAAAACTTTTTGCTAGGGCTATGCTAGATCTATACTTCTGGAGGGGTACCCAATAATTCCACACAGGAAGCAGTAACATGAATGTCCAAACCAGGCTGGGGTTCTAGAGTGTGACTTTACTCCAAAGATGGTACTCTAAAGCGAGGGTGGGACCCCAAGGTTTATACATCATGCCACAAGGCAATTGCAGAACAACAGAACTCTGTATCGGACAGAAACTCTGATATCCCATATGTCACAGGACCTTGAATTCTCTTCAGCAGCAATGGCCTCAGCTGAACACACATTTCTTCTAGTGGCACAGGCCATAACTGAACACACATTTCCCATATGGCATAGGACTTTAACACTTCAGCAAGTGGCGACTGGCTCACAATGGAGCACACTGGTGCTCATAAGAAACACAACCCACAACAGTGGGTAAACTTCTCTTCAGGAATTGGCCATCATGTACTGAATAACCAGGCACCCTTACAAGAACCAGTAGTACTGAACTGGTCACTCCAGATGGGGACTGCCCACCTTTCACTTCCATGTCCATTCCCAGAGTTGCACCTCAAAACTTCTAGTAAAACAGTTAGAATATGCATCTTGGAATGACTTTCACGCACAATATATGAAAACACTACTCCTGTGTGTAGAAACTAAAGTCCTGAACAATGTGCATTAGTCTCCTCTGGACCCCACAATTGTCAGTAGAACTTTACACTTGAGAACAGTCTCAACTTATAACAGATATGGTGTGTAATTCCATTTGTCAGAGAAACATCCAAGACAGGTACTTTCCCAGGAAGCACAAAGTCAGATTACTCACAGTTGGAAAACAAAACAGGCAGCTTCAAGATGCTCTTGGATCAAATAGGATTGCTCCTCTGATCCATCCTGTAGCAGTCCTTTCCATCTCTCTGGGGATGAAAAATCAGGAACTCCTGCTGTAGACAATAGTTTCCACTACTTCTCTTGGCAGACAGATGTATTTCAGAACTAGGGTGAAAAAAACATTTAACCAGTTATTCACCAGCTGCCTTCCCTACCTAGAACTGGCACTGATGGGATTCTAGTAACCTCAGGGGACTGGTTACACTATAACATAAATACATTTTAAACATCATCAAAGTACCTGGTGTGGGGCTAGTACCCAAGACCATCAGATCTTTTTGCCCCAGAGCCTCTGAGGTGAGCATGCTACTTCCTGAGCAACTGACACTGATGTACACATGAATATCACGGCCATGATGGTGAAGAAGAGATTGAAAATATTATCAACCACGGGACTCTGGCAAGTGAAGTCTTAAGCTTGGCTCTTGCCAGTGAAGCCTTAAGCTTAAAGAGATTAAGCAACTGAGGTAAATTCCATATCACAGTGCAATACAGTTAATGTGCCTCAGTTGTGAAGGCAGCTGGAGGAGTATGAATGCCACACTGCAAGTATGCTTTTTTCAAAATCTGTTGTGGTTTTTTCAATGTGCATTTGAGCAGAGCTTTTGGCAAATGCCTTCTTCAGAGTTAGGGCTCATCTCTTCCTCCTTGTCTTTTTATAGTGAACCCTAAGTGTCAGTCATAGCCTGGATCTTGAAAAATGTCACTGACAGAAACTGTGATAAGAGTGCTTCATCCTGGAAGGAGCACTGTTTGTGACTATGATTGTGATTAATGTATTGCATGTTTACTGCTGACATCATTGTAGTGCAAGTAAGAAATGAGAAAAAAATATGCCCTGCTGTTCAGGAGTTTGAAACCAGGCTTGCTCTGCCTACTGTTCTGTTGCTCTACTAGTTGAGCTGTGAGGACAACTGGGATCCTGAGACTCCCATGGACAATTTACAAGGGTGTGATATGCATATGTTTGTATACATACTTTTAAAATTAGGAAATGTCCTTCTTTTTTCTAAATTGTATTTCAAATACAGTATATTCGCAATACACCATAATTAATCAAATATCATTGTAATGCATTTTTGCACATGATCCACATGAAAATGCTATACAAATAAATTATATTTTATTGTACCTTATGTCTGAATTACTTTAATGACAGCTCTGATGCAATTTGAGTCATATCCAGTTGGCAGGGTGAAAGATGACTGAACATCCCAGGGATGACTTTACTCTCCCAGGGAGGGGTGGCAATTTGTTTTGGCTTTTGATGGCCACAGAGTGGAGGCCCAGTGGTAGTGCATGCAGCAAATATCTCAACAGGCAGGCTGTGGAACACATGGGCCTCCATGAAAATGTCCTGTCATGACGCTGTGGCATGGGCTCGTGGAGAAAACTGGAAATAGTGATCCAAAGGCAGAATGAAACTCTGTGCACATCCGCAGACCCACAGCACCACCCAGGTGCATGAAGTCATCTGTATATATTTGCTGGAGGTAGGATGGCCCTCCTCCTCTGGCCACCTACATGGGGCAGTGCATGGGGAAGTAAGTATCTGCTGAGGGAGGTGGGGACAGGTGCTGAAAGAGCAAGCCTGAGAACTAAAAAGCAATATGAAAAAAGAAAAAAACTGTCATGTGGGATCCATGAAAGGATGCCTGCAGAGAGAAAGTTAAACACAGAGATACTGCAGAAAGAGAAGCAACAACAGAAAAAAATGTTCTCAATGCCTACTAAAGATACTGTAATACTGTTTGCCAATTTGTGTTCTTAGTTGCCCTGTTTGCATATTCTGTTTGGTTGTGTTAAACTTCTTTATAAAATGGTAAGGGAAAATCCTGATATCTTATTGGCTGTTGTTCGTGTAGCAATTATGTTCCATGCATGGAAAATAAAAAGTGCTGCCAAATGTGCACTGATCGCCACTGGAATCATTACGCTAATAGAATGCTAAGAATTCAACTGGCAGCCATTGTTTTTTGTCCTGTAGCTATAAGCATCACATTTACTTGCACTGGGCCCTAAAAATAAAACCACCTTAAATACAAAATAAAACAGAATAATTAAATGTTGTTTCTCTGATCATCACATTCTCCTTACACACATAAACAAATTATAAACATTAAGTATTGTTTATAGTGTTCATTACAACTGTTTCTTTGTTGACAGTGAAAAATCCCCCTTCTAGCTTTACCTGCTCAGCAGGGAAATCTCTTCTCCTTGCCCCGACAGTGAGATAACTGAGTCTCTGGCTGTAACAGAGGCATTTGTTGTGTGTGTGTGTATATAGTATGTTAGGAGAGCAACATTCTACAAGTAGAACTGAGCAGAATTTTGAATCCATGTATTCCATAGTAAACATTGCATGACAAACATTCTATAGCTTGAATGTGGGGAAAACTGAAAAAAACAGGAAGAAGAAAGTAGGAAACAATATAATTACATCATCACTGACATCATTTGTAATGCGCGGAAGGACTATTTTATTATAAATGCGTATTGTTTCCACTTATAAACATGCTTTTCCCAACTGTAAAATGTTTAAAAAAAGGAGACTATTTTATAAGCGCAATAAGGCACTCTGGGATGTGCATGGAACACATTTTACCGCACTGCCAGTGGCTAAAGTCACTTGACCTTTGGTCTCATACCTTATTAAGCCCTGGCCATGTGGTAAAATGTGTTCCACGACACCCCATCATGCCTTATTGCTTACTTATCATAGTGAATTGATTGTATTTGCCCTAACTGACAGAGCATATAAACCTGCACAGTGACTGAGTCATGCTTAGTTTTTTCTAATTGTGATTTTATTAAATTTTCCAGATATAACACAAAGAAACACAGACATTTACAAATTTGGAAAGAGTACCAACAAACCCAAACCAGTGAACATGGATGAATGTCAGTTTGTACAGTGTTACCTCTGAAAGCAATTTATTCCAGTTTGAACAATAGTCGAGAGAAAGAAGGAACTCACTCCCTACATACAGTACAGACATCTTAATGAAAAGAACCCCCCAACAAAGCTAATTTGGGCACATAGATAGTGCATAAGTATATTAGACTGAAAACAAAATGAAATCTTAACAATTGCTATACTGGGAGATTTGTTATCCTATGCCGGTAAGACAAGCTACTGTTCATTCTTGACGGCATACCCTGAATTCATAGGGGCCAACCACACTGCACCTATCCTGCCTAAGCATCCCTTGCCAGTATGTCCAAAACTGTTCAAACAACATGAAATCTTGCATGATTCTGACTATTGCAGTTAGCCCACACTCAAACTGCCCGGAGAGAAGAGGGTTAATTTCTATGCAGAGCATAGAATGTTGTGCTCAAGCTTGGTTCAAACTCTGTCTGCTACACTTTGAAGCACAACCATAAGATTCTTTACTCCATAACTGAATGGTAGCTCCAGAGATTTCTCCTTTGCTCGCGGTTTGAAAATCAGCTAAAGTCCTTGGTTTTACCGATTATTTTTGCAAGCTTCAGTTCAGATCTCTGTCTGTGGCACAGAAAGTACTAGGTAGTGAACTAGACATAGTAAACTTGTGAAATTGTAAGACTGAGTTTTTGACCAGTTCGCTGAACTGGCCATTTAGTGAATAATATATTCTGTCTTTGTTTCTAAACTTAGAGTGTGGTTACCAGTCCTTATCGGTTTAAAAAATGCATTTTCCTGTGTTTTTTTCCCCAATATCCGTGACACGGTTAGAAACCGATAAGGATGTCTTGCTTGGTTGATTTCCATAAAAGGGTAAGTTTGTGGTTAGATGGCTACATCTGAGAAACCCAAAAGAAAAACCAGGCCCACTGGGTTTCAACACTGCAGTATGTGGGGGAGGTCTTTGCTAAGGCTGATCCCACACACACCTATGTTATTGTCTGGGGTTTGACCACCTCGATTCAGACTGCCAAATCTAAAACTTCCTAAGTCTACCCTGGAAAAAAGATTAGGTAGACTTAGGAATAAGGAGACCGAGAAGTCCACTGTCTCGGATGGCCAGCCCAGTTCAGTTCTGACCAAACTTGAGGGAGTGCCCTCTGACTAGGGTGATACCTCTTTGGGCAAGAGGAGAGCCGATCCTGAGGGATGGTCCCTACAAAGAGAAAAAGAAATGAAAAATCAGCTGGTTCAGATCCAGAGACCCATTTTACGACTGCCGAGGAGATTGCCAAAGTGATAAGGATTGTAGGATCACTTCACCCAGTTCTATCTGATCTGGTGCCTTCTGGCAGGCACTTGGTTCAGTCGGTTCCTCTGGTTCAAGATTAGACCCCTGAAGATTTCTATGAACTGGATTTGGAGAGAGAAGAAGATTATGATGATGATGGTGATGATGATGATGGTGTGGAAGGTCTGGATGAACCCATTGAACCGGACTTCTCCCCAGACAGGCCTTCTGATGTTTCCCCTCCTAGGCTTTCTGAGTCCCCTTCCCACTTCATGTTTTACAGGAAAGTGGCAGAAACCCTCCAGCTCCCTGTGGAAGAATCTGTAGAGGAACAAGAAGAACCTGATTATGTGGAGATGATGGACATCCCAGAGACCAAGAGACTGTCTACTCCCCTTCATGAGTCTTTTGGGAAACAGACACAAAATATTTTACAAACTCCAAACAGACACAAAAGATTTTACAAACTCCAAATTCTGTACTTCCTGTCAACAGAAGGATGGACAAAAGGTACACCTTATCAGTTTCAGCTACAGAGTACTTGTATCAACAATGCAGCCATGTTGGGGTTGTGCAGGCTGCAGCCTGTGATAAGGCTAATATACCCTTGGCTTCACATACCCCAGAGAAAGACTCTAGGAAGCTGGATGCAATGGCAAAGAAACAGTACATGGCATCTGCCTTGGGGCTCCAGCAGGCAAATTATATGGCCTATGCAGCCAGGTACCAGAAGTCCAGGTGGGACACTGTACTGGCACTGGCTAAGCAGGCCTCCCCCAGCTAGCCTCGGAGCTGGAGGGGGTGGCTGCTGATGGGATTGAGGCATCTAAGGTACAGTTCCATGTTTCTGTGGACTCCAAGGATGTGTCATCTAGAGTCATGGCTATGTTACACGAGGTCCCTGCACCCAAATTGATACCCTCAGGGTACACCGTAGACAGCTAATGTTTAGGTATAAGCTATACTAATACATAGGGCTTAGGGCATCTACCGTATAAGAGTAGATGTCAGGATATGAATACATATTATTGTAACTCACTTTGCTTGCTAATGCACACACATTATACCATGTATTTTCTGTCTATTTCTTACTTGTCAGATGCCAAGACACCTGCTCTTAAAGTAATTATAATGTGTAAGGCAACATTGCCATCTTTTGGTGATGGACACCACTTCACCTTGTTATGTAAGACTTTGTATAAGAACGTCTTTGTTCTAAAACTGATGACTTTACAGAATTATATAATGTTATCTTGGACGTGGAGCCACCTCTAATTTAGCCAATAGGGCTCATCTCTGTAACTAGAAATGTTTCTATCTTTCAGTAACCATAGTAATTATCATAGGTATATAATGTTATGCACAGGCTTTACACCTCAGAGACCCGAGAGATCCCAAGAGACTACAAGAAACCTCGAGGTGTAGGGAATGCTTAGCACTGGCTCCCGGTTCGTATTGGTAAGAACTGCTTAGGGCAACTGTGATTCATCCCTTTCTGTAGTAATAAACTTGTTTATTACTTGAATGCAACTTGTTTGTGATTATTTGCATCTCCAATATTGCCAAGAACCTGAAAGTGAGGTTCAGACCTCTTACAATTGGCGACCGTGGCAGGACTTTGCAGAATGACTTTTGATAGCAGCAATGTCTGCTTTGTTCCAAATGGACATAGCAGTACCAAAAAGACCTGTGACAGTTCCCGTGGCACCCGTGACATCAGAACTGTTAACTTCACGTTTAGTACGTTTATGAGTAAGAGTACTAGGAGGAGGTTTCCTCCTAAAATTACCTCTGTGTTCAGTAGAATAAACCCCAGTAAAGGGATCTTTGGTACGTATCTGAAATGCAGCTAAACTATCAAGCAACAAAGTACTGTAAAATGCGGAGGTATTGGTATTGTGACACATACCAAATTCTTTCATATTCCAATAAGTAAGGTTAAATAAAACAGGTATATGCATAAACTGTAAATTGTTAATCAAAGAACCTGGGAGAGCAGTGGCTGTAAGACCACTACGGGGACCAGGGGTATGTTTTGGACATTCCAAAAGCTGTTTTTCAGTAGGAGGTAGCACAGATAGATACATGGCAACAGAGGCCATGTGGTGTACAGCACAAAATCTGCGGGCAGAATCCTGAGAAAGAGAGAGTTACAATAGGAAGGGTCAATTAAAGCAGTGATGTTATACAAACCAGAGTGTCTTAATGCAGTTTGTAACAAGGACAGTGAACCATTCGGGGACAATTTAGCGTTGGGCCAACCCTGGAAAGTTCCCTTAGAGAGTTTGGCCACAGGGAGAACTTGTCCTTGTGATGTGGTTTGCCACTCAATTTGAAGGGTGGATTTGTCAGGAGCAACGACCGTGGCAGTGAGGTATGCATCGGAACCTTCCTGGACAGTAATCATAGTGTCTGGAATTTTGATGGAAACTCCCTCTGTAGGAGGTGCTGGAGGATCAAGGTGTCGAAGGAGGTCGCGTACCGTGCCTTGGGCGAAAGGAGTACTCCTGCAAGGAGTAGAGATAGGAACAAGATAGCCATCTTGTCAATATATCTGAAAAGGAAGATGAAAGATTAGTATATTAGTACAGTTCCGCCCAATGGGGTTAGGAAGAGTAAGTTTAAGCTCCTTTGTACAGTTTCAATTGGTTTGCTTGTAACCATTTGTCAGTCAGTTTATTGTTGTGGAGGTCTAACTGATAGACTGCTGGACTGAGCTTGTTGACAATGGGGTAAGGGCCTTCCCACTTGTTGGAGAAGGAGTGGGTGGGATGTGCAAATCGAAGTACCATTATCTGATCTCCAACTTGCCAATCCACTTCTTGTGCATGTTTGTCAAATTGTATTTTGGACTGTTGCTGGGCCCTGCCCATGCAATTTGCAGCATACAAGTGTGTGTGTATGAGGTCTTCCTAAGTTTTTCCACATACTGATCTACAGACACGCGGTCCGCAGTGGGGGTGTGCAGGTCAAAGAGCAAGTGTTCAGGTAGTCTCATTTGTCTGCCAGTCATTACCTCAAGGGTGTAAGCTGGGTAGTGGCTGAGCGTACCCTAATTGCCATAAGGAGTAAGGCAGTGGGAATCCCAGGTCTTGGGATTGTCCTCAATGAATTTGGAAAGCATTTGCTTAATCCATCTCTTAGCTCTTTCTACTTGACCTGAGGATTGAGGGTGATAAGGTATGTGGAACTTTTGTTGAACCCCTAGGAGTTCAAGGGACTCTTTCATCAACTCACCTGTAAAACTGATTCCTTGATCGGAGTCTACCTTGAGAGGCAGGCCCCACCTGGAGAAAATCTGTTCCACCATGGTTTTGGCAGTTGTCTTTGCAGTGCAAGTCTTGGTGGGGAAAGCCTCAACCCACTTAGAGAATAGATAGGTCACTACAAGGGCATACTTGTTGTTTCTACTGGTATTGGTCAAAGGACCAATAAAATCAATTTGGGTGGCATGCCAAGGGCCAGTATGTCTCTGTGGTAAAAGTTTGGCATTCCATTTTGTAGGTATCGGATTGTTTTGTGCACAAACAAGGCAATTGTCAATGTATTGTTTAACATCTTTGGTAATCCCAGGCCACCAGGCGGTGGTTTTGAGGCGTTGGAGGGTATTTTCAGCCCCCTGGTGTCCACCAGTGGGTGTGTCATGTACCTGGTGCAAAAATTCAGATCTCAAATGTCTGGGGACTACCCACAATTTGGTGGTAGTATCCTCTGGCTGGAACCAAATGAGTTTATCATCAGGGGATAAGTGTAATTTACCTTCATGCCTACGGTAAGGGTTATGTGTAGGAAGCCTTTCTTCAGTACCCTTGTCCAAGAATCTGAACACTTCTTTGAGTTCAGTGTCCAAATGCTGAGCTGCTGAGAGGTCCAAGGGGGAAAAAGATTCAGATTTCTTTTTAAGAGCTGCAACCTGTACAGCTGCGTTGGCCTCTGGATGTTCCATCACCCAGACATCCCCCTCGGGCCCCTTCTTTAGCAAGGGTGTCTGCTGTGTCATTGAATGCATGGTAGGGATCATGTAAGGAATGAGCTTTAGTCTTGTGTACATAGAGTTTGTGGGTATTTCTGACCTAATGTGTGTATGTAAATCACCAATTCTTTGTATTTCACTGAGCTGCCATCAGAAGAGAGGAAGGAGTTCTTCTGCCAGAAAGGGAGAAATTCTGTAAGGGAACAACAAACCCAATTAGAGTCAGTAAAAATGATGGTGTCTTGAGTTCCATGTTGGATAAACTCTAATGCACAGGCCACTGCTGCCAGCTCTGCATACTGTGATGAAGCTACAGTACAGCGTTTAGATATCCTGACAGTGTTCCCATAAGGATACACCACCATTATACCCATCCCTGCAATTTGTTCACCTTGATAGTATGACGCTGATCCATCGGTGAAAACGCGGCACAAAGAGGTATTCTCTAATATCTCAGGGGTAGCAGGGAAGAATGGACCCGGATCTGGGAGATCAGGTGACTGCAAAGCGCAGTCATGGGGCTCCCCCTGGAAGAGGAGGCCATGTGCTAGTAGAGATGGAACTTTGGTTTGATGGACCTGAATATCTCTATCCTGGAGGAGGAGTGACCAATGTGTCAGCCTGGTGTTAGAGACTGACCCATCCTTCACTCTGTCTGAGAGCAAAAAGGTAGTAGGGGTATGATTGGTGTTAAGAATCAGCGGAGAGTACCCAATGATATACAGGAAGTGCTTGACCGCCCAATAAGTGGCCAGAAGATTCCTTTCACAAAGGCCATACTTCTGTTCTACTGGGGTCAAGAGCTGCGATGCATATGCAATAGGTCTCAAAGTGCCATGTACCTTTTGGGCTAACACTGCTGACATAGCAATGTCAGAGGTGGCACACTCTAGATGGAATGGTAATGTTGGATTGGGGTTTACCAGTGCTGGGGCGGAGGCCAAGGCCTGCTTCAGTGACATCACAGCCTGGGTATGGACAGGGCCCCAATTCCATGGAACGTCCTTTTTGAGTAAATCGTACAGTGGAGCGGCTTTCTGTGCAAAATCACAAATAAAATCTCTGGAGTAGTTTACCATACCTAGAAACCTCCTAAGAGTTGCCACACTGGTAGGTAATGGCAAGTCTTGTAACCCTTGAATCTTTTCCAAGTAGGACTCAACCTTGATCTGTTATCTTTAAACCCAGAAAGAGCACTTCTTTCTGACATAGTTGTGCTTTGCAGGATTACACTTCAAGCCTGATCTTTGAATAAGAGTCAATAGTTCATCAAGAGATCCAGATGTTGTTCCTGTGTGGCAGTAGCCAACAACAGGTCATCTACATACTGTAAGAGACATTGGGGTTGAGAAACTTGTAGGGCATCCATCATATGGAGATGGAAGAGGGATGGGCTGTTATGGAATCCCTGTGGCAAGCAAGTCCACGTGTATTGTTGCCCTTCAAAAGTGAAGGCAAACTTATATTGACTCTTGAGGGCCAATGGTAATGACCAGAAACCACTGGAGATATCCAGAGCACTGAACCATTTCTGATCTGGTGTTAAAAGTCGAAGCATCCGGTGCAGGCATACAGTTGGGGAACAACTAGGAGTGACCTGATTCAGTTTCCTGTAGTCGATAGTAAGTCTCCAGGTACCTGTGGGTTTCTTCACATGCCAAACAGGAGAGTTGGCAGTGGAGACACAGGTTCTGATTACTCCTTGTTTGAGGTGACTTAATGTTTCTCGAAGAAGGTAAGGCTTCAGGGGAAATGGGTATTGCCTTTGTCTCTCATGTGCCAGGCCTGGCACCTCAATAACAGTATGCATTCTGCCACAATCATGTTTGTTGACTGCAAATGCTTCCAAGTGTCATTGCAGGATAGGTAGAAGTTTTGGGAAAAGTTCATGGTTTTGAATAAATCTATGACGTCATACTCTTTGTTGTTAATGGATATCGTTGCCACAGCATGTGAGTCAGGAATTAAAAAGTATGGTATTGACCCTGGATCTGTATCAACAGCATGTTTGCTAGATCCACCACACAGCCGTGTGGTGCAAGAGAATCAATCCCGATTATGCTAGGGTGATCGTGCAACACCATCAGTTGGAAAGCATGTGAGGCCTTCAAATGGCCTAGTTCTACCGGTAAAGGCAGAGAACGGTATGCAGGTAACCTAGCACCATCAACTCCTGACATATTGGTCTTCCGTCCGGTAGACCATGGAGACGTTTTAGGGTGGTCGTCGTGTAACACAGATACAGCTGCACCTGTATCTAATAAGACAATTAATTGGTGGCCCCCGACCTCGGCCTTGGTGCAGGGCCTTCCGTTTGTATCCAAGACCAGCTTGTTTACAATGCGGACTGGGGCCTGTAATTGTCAATCCGTATTGTTGGAGGCATGCAGAGGTTGGGCTTGGCTTGCGAATGACTTCACCGTGTTTCACTGATGCAATGTAAGGCGGGGCTTCGGTTCAGGCTGGTATGGTCTGCGCGCCCATACTTCCGGTGTCTCCATGGCCAGTAGTGTCATGGGTGCGCCCGGTAGTACTACTACTGAGTGTTTGTGTGGAGAACGGCATCTGCTAGAGAACGCACTTGCCCCAGGAGCTCCCGAAATTTTTGGTTTTCTTCAGCTATCTCTTTATATGAGGGACCCGATCTTTGTAATGGCTTCCCTTTGCCTTTGTGCCTTCTGTTCTTAGGCCAATTCCGGTTCCCACCCCACTGTTGTTGTTGTTGTTGTTGGGGGTTTGCTGGGTGCTAGCTGGAGGGGCCGATGGAGTTTAGGCTGTTGTTGCTGGGCCTGCCCTTCCACCATGTAGTGTCGTGGTCCCAGAAGCGGGTTCCACAGTGGCAACCTTTTGGAACTGGAACCCAAATCGCGGATGTACAATTGGTACACTTTCTCGGTTTTCGAAGAATATCGGCAAACCTATCCGTGATTCGGGTATGTGGTTGGCTCTACTTTCTCTCTCACGGCTGGGATCATGTTTCTAAGGAACAGTGTCTTATATTCAATAAGATCTACATCCTTGGCTTCTTGTGCCAAATGTTTCCCTGCTCGATAGGGCCATCCAGGGTCTCTGGTGGTAAGTCGCTGGACTTTCTTTAGCATTTTTCTTCACGGGGTATGCTAACATTACTCCAACCACACCAGGGCTGTGGCGAAATGAGCTTAGCTGCGACTACGTCAAAGGTAGCGTTCCCATCTTGGCGAACTATTTTAGGGAGTTTTGCCCATAAACCAGGATCGATGGTCTGGCGTAGTATTTGGACCTGGTATTCTGTGGCGAGACTAAGCATCTCACACTTGGAGCGCACCTTTTCCAAATGGCAGCTGAGATTGTCGGACGGGTTCATCCGACCGATGCTGTCAGCAATTTGCTGAACAGAGTAGGCCATTTGCAGGGGATTAGTTGGTGGTCGATCAGGCAAGGGTAGTGCGTCTCGCGCACCATCCAATGCTGCGTGGGCTGCAGCTTCAGCCACAGTCCGAACAACACCTTCCTGAGTGCCAGCTTCTTGAAAAATTTGTCGAATCTGACTTTTAATGGCTTTCATACTTCTTTCAGGAAGAGGAACATTTTCCAATGCCCTATCAATCATGGTTTCAATCTCTTGCGTGTCTTCCACACTAATAACGGCTACCGGAGGTGCCATCGGGACCAGGCTTGGGCCTGCTCCCCCCATCATGGGCGCCGCCATGATGGCGTTTCCCATGATGAGCTTCACGACGTCGTCTACGTGTGACCTGGGGAGTGGTGGGCGGGGACCCGCCATACTGTGGATGGCTGGGTGGGGAATCTGGGCCATAGTAGGGGCGTGACTGGGCGTTGTACTGCGAGATGTCATCGTCGGATGGCTCCCCCTCCGACGACGAATGAAAGGCAGGGGCTACGCCACCCATTGCCTTAACATGGCCAGTCAAAACCTCTCGCTGATGGCGCAGTTTATCCATCTTAGCTTTACATTTATCATGACTCACACTTGCAACATCCATATCAACCTGATCCTGTTTCTGTTTTTGCAAAACATGGTACGTGGCGCTCAATTCGCGATTGTCCCTATAAGCTGTTTCTAAATCATTACGTACCTGATTGATCTCGTTCTGCAATTCACCCATCTCATCACTCAATTGTGCATTTGAGGCACTCAACAAATCATTCATTTGTACCAATTCTCCTGTGTTGCCCTTTACAGGCAACGGGGGAGATTGTTACACGAGGTCCCTGCACCCTAATTGATACCCTCAGGGGTACACCGTAGACAGCTAATGTTTAGGCATAGGCTATACTAATACATAGGGCTTGGGCATCTACCGTATAAGAGTAGATGTCAGGATATGAATACATATTATTGTAACTCACTTTGCTTGCTAATGCACACATTATACCATGTATTTTCTGTCTATTTCTTACTTGTCAGATGCCAAGACACCTGTCCTTAATGTAATTATAGTGTGTAAGGCAACATTGCCATCTTTTGGTGATGGACACCACTTCACCTTGTTATGTAAGACTTTGTATAAGAACGTCTTTGTTCTAAAACTGATGACTTTACAGAATTATATAATGTTATCTTGGACCGTGGAGCCACCTCTAATTTAGCCAATAGGGCTCATCTCTGTAACTAGAAATGTTTCTATCTTTCAGTAACCATAGTAATTATCATAGGTATATAATGTTATGCACAGGCTTTACACCTCGGAGACCCGAGAGATCCCAAGAGACTACAAGAAACCTCGAGGTGTAGGGAATGCTTAGCACTGGCTCCCGGTTCGTATTGGTAAGAACTGCTTAGGGCAACTGTGATTCATCCCTTTCTGTAGTAATAAACTTGTTTATTACTTGAATGCAACTTGTTTGTGATTATTTGCATCTCCAATATTGCCAAGAACCTGAAAGTGAGGTTCAGACCTCTTACAGCTACATCTGTGGCTCTTCAGAGAATGGCTTGGCTCAGATGTACTAGCCTCTCACAGGACACCCAGGCTAAGGACATGGATTTCCCTGTGGTGGGTAATTCTCTGTTTGGTGAGCAGACAGAGAATTACATGAAAAAGATGGATGAGTATAGGACCACCTATAGGATTGCACAGGCCAAGGAAAGGCAGGCAACTCCTCAAAGGCAGCAAGTTAGGGGCAGGGGCAGGCCTTTTCATAGGCCTTTCAACCAAGCACAGGCCTCTTCTCCCTTTCCTCAGAAGAGGGTTCTTCAGAGGGAGAGGAAGAATGGTGATGAGCAGGACTGCATCCACCCCTCAACCTAAGGCTCCTGTCAGGCAGACACCCTGATGTGTCAGCCCAGGTCGACTACCCCATTTCTGTAGGAGGCAGGCTGGCTTACTTCTTCTAGGACTGGATGTCTGTTACCTCAGACAAGTGGGTCCTGGAGGTGGTAAGCCAGGGGCTGGTTCTCAGCTTCAAGAAGTTTCCAAAGCTGAGGGCCAGATCTTTTCCACCTGCAAGCATCTCAAAACCGTTGCCCTAGATGCAGAGGTTTCATCTCTACTGGCTCTAAAGGCTGTAGAGAGTTCCTACATTGCACAGGGGCAAGGTCTGTACTCCAGGTACTTCCTTACCCCAAAAAAGACAAGAGAGTGGTGACCCATCCTAGACTTAAGATACCTGAACAAACATCTTTTAAAATCAAAATTCAAAATGGTGACTCTGGGAATAATCCTTCCCTCTCTAAGGCCAGGTGACTGGCTAGCCTTCCTGGATTTAAAGATGCCTACTTTCACATTCCATCAGGTGCTCCCACAGAAAGTACCTCAGGTTTGAATTGCCTTCAGGCCATTATCAGTTCAAAGCTATGCCCTTTGGCCTGTCATCATCTCCAAGGGTATTCACAAAATGCCTAGCAGTAGCAGTGGCCTTTTTAAGAAGGAAAAATATTTCCATATTCCCATACCTGGACCACTGGCTCATTGTGGGTCAGTCCCCAGACCAAGTCAAGTCAGACCTGCAAGTGACTCAGCAAGTGCTCACTTCCCTAGGATTTCTTCTCAATCTTCCCAAGTCAGTTCTTGAGCCTGTACAGCCCCCTCACCTTCATAGGGGCAGAGATGGATACAGTCAAAGCAAGAGCTTTTCTTCCCCTGGAAAGGGCAAGGGCTATTGTAGAGCTGGCTTCTTCATTCCACTTTCTGGTCTCTTGGCCAGCAAGGCACTTCCTTCAGCTTCTGGGCCACATGGCAGCTTCTACAGCAGTGGTCCAAGGGGCCAGACTTCCAGATGAGGGACATTCAGTTTCACCTGAGGGCCTTTTGGTCTCAGAAGAAGGATTCTCTAACCAAACTAGTTCCAGTGACTCAAACTCTGATCCAGGCTATCCAATGGTGGCAGTATCAGGGCAACCTCAGGCAAGGAGTCCCATTCATCACTCAGTCTCACTCTGTGGTCCTAACCACAGATGCTTCTCTATTGGGGTGGAGAGCCCATCTGGGGGCTCTCACAGCCCAGGACTGTCAGTCCCCTCAGGAATCCCTTCTTCATGCCAATCTCTTGGAACTCAAGGCAGTCTTTCTGGCCCTGCAAGCTTTCTCTCAGTCAGTGCAGAACAAGGTGGTTCAGGTCAGGACAGACAACACCACCACCATGTGGTACATCAACAAGCAGAGAGGCAATCAGTCCATGGCCTTGTGCACGGAAGACAAGAAATTGTGGTTCCTAGCTTATTCTCTGCAGACCTCACTGATAGCAGTCCACCTTCCAGGGAAGGGAAATGTGCTAGAAGATGCATTGAGAATGATCTCCCAGGGCCATCACGGATGGTCTCTGGACCCTCTGGTGTTGAAAGTGATTTTTCAAAGTGGGACACTCGAGATGAGATCTCTTTGCAGCCCCAGACAATCACCAACTTCCTCTGTTTTGTTGCAGACTGTCAGTCATGGGCTCAGTCCGTCTGGATGCTCTGATTTTGAATTGGGAAGGGAAATTTCTATATGCCTTCCCTCCCTTCCCTCTACTGTTCAAGGTTCTGGTCAAGATAATGTCACAACCCTGCAAAGTGATTCGTATTGCTCCAGACTGGGCCAGGCAGCCTTGGTACCCCCTCTTGCTGTCCCTAGCAGTCCATCTTCCCCTGTCTCTTCCCAGGAATTACAACCTGTTAACCTCCTTTCAGGGGAGGATTTGGTACCCCAATCTTCAGTCTCTCAATCTCAAGGCATGGCTCTTGAGAGGTTAGAGTATGCAGATTTGCATCTGTCCCAAGGGTTCTGGATATTCTCAAAGCCTCTCGGAAGCCTGCCACCAGAAAAGCTTATAACTTCAAATGGAAAAGATTCAGCATTTGGTGTTCCAAGAAGCATATATCCACAGACACAGCTGAATTGTCTACAGTTCTGGATTATATGGTTCATCTTAATAGCCTGAGGCCTCAAACCAGCTACTCTCAAAGTACATTTGTCAGCTGTTTCTGCTTTTCTGTCAATGGGAAAGCCTTTCTTACTGTCATCTCACCCTGTATTCTGTCAATTTTTCAAGGGATTGCTCCATACCAATCCCCCTTTAGGGATCCTACCCTGATTGGGATCTTAATGTTTGCATTCTTAGCTTATGCAACCCCCTTTTGAGCCTTTGTCTTCAGCAGAGCTTAAGTACTTGACTTGGAAAACTGTGTTCCTAGTAGCTATTACCTTTGCCAGGCATATCAGTGAATTGCAAGCTCTGTCAGTGGAGCCTGATTTTATCTCATTTCATAGAGATAAGGTGGTCCTTAGAACTAATAGGAGGTTTTTACCTAAAGTGGTTTCAGGTTTTCATCTGAACCAATCTATGTCTCTCCCTGTGTTCTTCACTGATCATTCTTCTTCAGGAGAAATAAGTTACCAGAAGTTTGGATGTTAAAAGAGCCCTTAGTTACGATACTGAGCATACTAAGGTTCACAGGTTTGACTCCCTCCAGTTGTTTCTCACTTATGGGAAAGTGAAGAAGGGCAAACCTGCCACTAAGAGAACTATTGCCAGGTGGATTGTCTCTTGTATTCAATTCTGCTATAAGAAGCTAGGCAAAACACCTCCCTCAGGCCTGAGGGCTCTTTCGACTAGAGGTACTGCTGCTTCCCTGGCTGTGGCCAGGGATATTCCTTTGCTAGAGATATGTAAAGCAGCCACCTGGAAAACAGTCCATACATTTACCAAGCATTATTCCCTGGACATCCAGGCTAGGAGTGATGCTTGATTTGGTACAGCAGTACTGCAGAGCCTATTCCCAAGGTAGGTTCGATTCCCTCCTCCATGAAGGTACTGCTTGGTAGTCTGCAATAGTCAGAATACAGCAAGACTTCATGTTGTTTGAAGAAAAAATTACTCACCTTAGTAATTATGTTTCTTCTAATGGTGTCTTGCTGTGTTCTGACCTCCTTCCCTGCCTCCCCTCTCAGAACCTGTTTTTGGGAAGTGGGCTGGCAGGTACAGTGTTGTACCCTGGGGTGCATTTGGGCACTCCCTCTTTTAAGAGAGGGGGAGTGGGTTATATTATTAATTTAACAGTCTTAAGTTGTTCACTACCTGGTTTTTGATTTTGGATTTATTGACTTGAGTCTTTTGGGGATCCAAAATATTTGGTTGCCATTTGGCTAGTAAAAATTTTACAATTTCCACATAGTAGTTAGTTAGTATTAGCTCGTAAGAATCTGACAGTAGCACTTCAAAGTGCAGCAGACAGAGGTTTGAACCAAGCTCAAGTGCAACGTTCTATGCTCTGCATAGAAATTAACCCTCTTCTCTCCAGGGCAGTTTGAGTGCGGGGACTAACTGCAATAGTCAGAATACAGCAAGACTCCATTAGAAGAAACATAATTACTAAGGTGAGTAATTTTTTCATACACCCTCTCTTTCACTCAGAAATTCATTGTAGGAAAACATCCTTGCAGTGAACTTATCTTTCTGCAAATGTAGGTGGGCCGTCATTCCTTTCATCTCTAATTTGCGCACAGCAAGCCAACCACTGAGTCTCCTCTGCAGTTACCTCTAATAACCATTTCTGTGTTATAGTTTTGGCTGCTGCAGCAATCATAATATTGAATAAATGTTTCCCCCTTGCTCTGTGTACCTCATGCAGGAGTTGTCCCAATACCAGAACTTCACAAGAATTGGGAATGAGGGTATTTAGTATTTTGCTCATTGTCTGGCTTTCTGCATCCCAAAAACCTTGTAATCTGTGGAAACTCCTTAAGATGTGTTTGTGGTTCCCCACTTGTCCACACACTCGTCAACATTTATTTGAAGGATGGTTAACATAGTGATATGTCATCACGGGGGGTTTGAAAAACCCTAAAACAATTTGCCACCCAAATTCACTCCATGTAAGTGAAGTTGTGTTTTTTTTAGCACATGATCCCAGCTCTGATCCCTTATTTTCCTGGGTAGGAAATGTCCCAATTAGGCTTCTCATTTAAGTTGGATGTTCTCTATAGGTAGTAAATTGCTACTTTATAAGTTTGGTAAAGCCTGGAAAAAGGTTTCTCTTCCCTCACTCCTTCCATTTCCATGGCACAAAGCTTCAACAATGGATGCATACTACTATCTTGTAGTAGCATTTTCCTGGGTTATGAGGGTAACAGTAAAAGTCTCTTTAGGGTGACCCATAGCCCCTGCAACTATAAGATGGAATTCACTATGTTCCCATCCAGAAATTGTTCAAGCCTTGTTAGCTCTTGTCTTTTCCACCTGGCATAGACCGGATTTGTTTTATCCCAAATAAAGTCTTTGCAGGCCCTAATGGTGGTTTATCTATTGATGCCATTTTTGATACCTTGTTTCTTGATCACCTCTCTCCAAGTGTATAGGAGATTTTTGATCCATGGGTTTTGTATGGATTTTAACATTCTCTCATCCTATTAAACAAGTTCTTTCTAAGCTGTTCCCCTTCAAAGCAGGTCCACTCCATGGTCACCCATACCAGCTACTGATCCCTTCTTAAATGGGGAATTATGTATTGAAGCTGTGCTGCATAGCAATAGAATTTCAAATCAGGCATCTCAAGCCTGTGGTTACCCTTCTTAAGTGTTAACAGGCTCCATTTCAGTCTCATTTTTATTTCCCATCTCAAACAAATCTGCACTACATAGTCTGGAAAGAGTTCCATACAGATTTGGTGGGTGGAAGGGGAGTGCCCCAAACAGGAAGAACAGCCAGGGAGAATATTCATTCTGATTGTTTCAGCACAGCCAGTTATGGATGGCAGTAATAGAAGACACCTATTACAGTCCTGTCAGAGCTTCTCTATCAGTTTTTTATTACTTTGCTTGGTATAAATTGATAATATATTCAGTAATGTTGACTCCGTAACAAAAATTCTTCAGTGCCCCTTTAAGTTTAGTACAGTTTTTTAGTTCAGGGGACATTACACTATTAGCATGATTTCAGATTTAGCTTCATTAACTTTGAAACCAGAAACCTCACCACATTCCTGAGTATGTCCATGGCCTTCGAAGTATTTTGGTTGGGTCTAGCAATTACAAAAGTGTATCACCCACATAAAAGAAATGCAGTTCTCTCTTCTCCTACTCAGATATCCTTGATGTCTGCATTTACTCTAAAGTCTTGGCTAGGGGCTTCATACTTGGAGTGAACAACAAGGGAGAAAGTGGGCAGCCCTGTCGAATACCTGGTTGGATCTGAAATGAGCTAGAGATTGTGCTATTTATTCCTACTTGTGCTGAGGGGCTTACATACAGAGCCATTATGCAAGCTCTGCATGTATCTCTGAAGTTGAACATTGAATGGTGGCATCTAGGAAGGAGCAACTGAGCCAGTCAAATGCCTTTTCATTGTTGAATGCCACTACCACTTTCTGGCCTCCCATCTGACTGTTATGAACATACACCGTGGTTGTAAGTAACAGCCTGATACTGTCATGAAGATGCCTGCCTGGAAAGAAACTCGATTGATCTGGATGGACCAAATAGTATATCACCTGTTGGAGGTGGTTAACAATCACCTTTGTAAATATTTTTGTGTCTTGATTTAATAATGAGATTTTGTTCTGTGTTCTGAACCTGATTGAAGAATTCAAAAAAGATTAGAGACTATTTTCTTTGACTATACAAGCACACAGAAACTGGACTACACACAGGAGTACTTAATGAATATTATTTAATTCAAAATATCACATAGAAATGAAAAAGTGTAGCAGTACAAAGTTACAAAAAACACTTACTGCAACTAATGCCCATGTGAATTCGGAGCATACTTG
Organism: Neoceratodus forsteri; assembly: GCA_016271365.2. Taxonomy (NCBI): domain Eukaryota; kingdom Metazoa; phylum Chordata; order Ceratodontiformes; family Ceratodontidae; genus Neoceratodus; species Neoceratodus forsteri. The sequence goes on from CM028137.1 coordinate 53,325,674, forward strand.
TGGTCTGATATTTGTGTACTTGTAATTGTTGAAGGACTGTACCTTTGGATAGGCAGTACAGCTGAAGGTTGCTGTTTCATGCTTCTTTGACCCTACAGCTGCATGTAAATTGGCATTGTGTCTACCTTTTTGATTCTACAGTTGCATGTAAATTGGCATGGAGAGCAGCTGAACACAGAATTGGCAGCATGTCAATCCAACTATGCTCCAACCCAAATGAGCAGTATTAACACAGCAGTCAGTGGAGTAGAGTGATATATCAAGGGCAAATATTGCTGCCTTTTAATGGGTATTGTTTGCCTAAACTACACCACAGGTATTCTATTGGTTTCAATTTCCCCTGCAAATACAAAGAGTCTTACAGTTTTGATAACTTCATGAGGGAAACAGTAAGCTGCAGGTATCCTCATTCTGGAGTGGTATAACCTGACTTATGTAACATATGTGGGTCACAAAATGAAAAGATAGCATGGTATACCTTGACATGTGACATGTAGTGAAAAGATCAGATACATCACAAACATGTTATCTTGAAAAATAAATAACTTTTTTTTTGTTTTTACTTTTTCTCCTGGGAGAGGCCTCCATTCTATTTATCCGCCCTGGTCATGGCCCCCGGAGTTCCCACCAACTGCCCATTGCCTCAACTCCCAGTTACCACCGGCTTACCGCCCGGAGGGAAGGGACGTGACACTGGTTCCCCTAATTCCGGTGCTACAGGATTAGTGACTGGTTGGGAGTGCTGCAGCAGTGGCTGATTGAAGCCCAGGGAGGGCTTCAATGTAGAAGAGGCTCTCTCCTCCTCCATTTTCTTGTTTTCTTTCCTCTGGGAGGCAGGGACATGCAATGGCGTCCGGCATCTGCCCGCCTCCATTAGCTGCAAGTGCCTGTAGCTGTGGGACCCCGGCCTCTGCTGGGGTCCATCATGCCTGTGACTTCCCACCCTCCCCTGGAGAAGGAGAGCTGTCCATAGGATGCTCTATCCTTCTACCCCCCCAGCCGGCCCTCTGCTGACTCGGGTCCATTCCCAAACCTAGGTCGCCAGCATCGCAAGTGGAATTCCAACAGCTGCGCTGGAAGACCAGCTAAAAATAAATAATTTTTTGCCTGGCTACCACTTTACAAATGGCAGAGCAGTTTAAAAATGATTGATGGCATCAAAATAGAACTATGAAGCATTCAATCTGGGCATTGTAGTTAGAGCACAGAGTTGAAATAAACAGGTAAAGCTCTCACAAACATTTCATTGGAGCTTAAGATGTATAGCCTCAAGAAAAGGAGGGAGAGGGGGGACATGATAGAAACTTTCAAATACCTCAAGGGAATCAACAAAGTCCAAGAGGGTAGCATCTTTCAGAAAAAGAGATGTGCAAGAACAAGGGGGCACAATTTGAAGATAGAGGGGGGATGGCTCGGAGGTAATGTGAGGAAGTATTTCTTCACAGAAAGGGTTGTGGATGCATGGAACAGCCTTCCTGAGGAGATCATAGAGTCAAAAACAGTGGGGGAATTCAAGAATGCATGGGATAGACATAAGGCAATTCTAGTGGGGGGTAGGAGGAAATAGACTGTTGGTTAAATAGGATCTGCAGCTTATCCATTAGGTAGGGAAATGGGCAGACTAGGTGGGCCAAGCGGTCCTTATCTTCCATCAAATTCTATGTTTCTATGTGAAAGCTTTAGATCTGAGATGTGTGGCATGAACTATATAGGAAGTAGTGTGGTCCAGTGGCTAGATCACCAGTTTGAGAATTTGGAGGTTCAAACCTTGCTCAGAAAAATACTTAATGTGTGGCCTCTAACAAGTCCCTTTACCTCCCAGTTCTCAGTCCAGCCAGCTGCAGAAATGGGAGGTAGCAATACTCAACTGGAAACAAGAGGTGTGTCTCACCTGGGCCATCCTGAAGTAAATTATTAAACAAAGAGCTGCATATTTAATGACCTGCCTCCGAATATAACATTTATAATCTCTTGTTAGAGGACAGGACTTTTATAACTTACTCATGGCAGTACCACTTATCAGTTATAGTCCATTCCCTTGCTTATGAAAACAAATGGGATAAACTGAGTCAGGCATAATGTATCCCTATATACTCTATAGCTGAGTATGCATAACAATGACAACCTGGTAAATACATTTATCTTTGGTAAGATGTCGGTAACTGGGATAGTTTGGCGCAGCACCCTGGTGTAAAATGTTTTCATGCAACTTAAAATTAGTATGTCTCTACAATTACTGTATATTGATTATTTCATTTCATTTATAATCATTTTTCACTTTTCAACAGATCTTGCTATTTGCATCAAATGCTCAGAAGATCAGTGGTCCAATTACAAGAGAGACAATTGCATCCATCGGCGTATTGAATTTCTTTCCTATGAAGACTCATGGGGTACGACCTTCACTGCCATATCTACTGGCTGCTCATTAATTACTATTTCTGTACTATGTATATTCATTAAATACCGTGACACTCCAATAGTCAAGGCCAACAACCATGAACTCAGTTACCTTCTTCTACTCTCCCTCATGCTGTGTTTCCTCTGTTCCTTGATATTCATTGGATGACCTATGACAGTAACCTGTATGCTTCGGCAAGTTGTTTTCAGTATCATTTTCTCCTTCTGTATTGCTTGTGTACTGGCAAAGACTATTACAGTGGTGATTGCTTTCAATGCCACTAAGCCAGAGAGCAAGCTACTAGAAGTGGGTGGGGTCCAGAATCCCATTTATATAGTTGTTTTCAGTTCACTGCTTCAAGTTCTGATAGGCATTGTCTGGCTGGTTACCTCACCACCATTTGTAGAAAATAATATGAAATCAACAAATGATAAGATAGTAATAGAATGTAATGAAGGTTCAATTGTCATGTTCTATTACATGCTGGGATACCTGGGCCTTTTGGCAAGTATAAGCTTCATAGTTGCTTTCTAGCAAGAAAATTACCTGATAGCTTTAATGAAGCCAAATATATCACTTTCAGCATGCTGGCTTTTGCTAGTGTTTGGGTATCTTTCATACCAGCATATATAAGTGCAAATGGAAAGTACTTGGTTGCCGTGGAGATATTTGCCATCTTGTCTTCCAGTGCGGCATTGCTAAGTTGTATATTTGTCCCAAAGTGTTATATTATTCTCCTGAGACCTGAGATGAACACCAGAGAATATTTAATGGGGAAGAAAAATGTTCACGATGGTAAATAAAAAAACACAAGATATGGTTCTCTAGTTTTAAAATAAATACAGATATATTGTTGCTTGTTTAAACATTGCCCTAAACGTGTTTCATTTTTTTTAATTTCATCCTACAGTAACCCTCATGTAAAATTACAGTATGGTAGAGTTTTTTGCAGAAAAAATTGTCCATGATCAGTTAATGGACTATCTGGAAAAATATAATAAATTGACTCAACAACAGTATGGTTTTAGACAGGGTAAGTCCACGGCTACCAAAATCACGGACTTCTTGGATCTTATAGCAACCCCTCTTTGGGAAGCGAAGTCCATGGGTGTGGTATACATGGACCTATCTAAAGCATTTGATTTAGTAAATCATAGCATTTTGATAAACTCATTAATGAAAATAGGGGTGAAGGAAGAAACTCGTGATTGGTTTATATCATATCTTGATAAAAGATCACAATTTGTTGTCCTAAATGGATACCAGTCAAGAATAGAGTATGTAACAAGTGGGGTTCCCCAGGGATCTATCCTGGGCTCCTCTTGTTCATAGTCTATTTAAATGACTTACCAAAGAATATTGGATATTCAAAAATTCGTCTATATGCAGACTATATGGTTTTGGTAGCAGAGGGAAAAACTACAAGTGAAGTAGAATTAAATTTACAGAGAGACTTTAACACTATGCAAGGTCGTTTTTCATCTTTGGGTTTATTAGTTAATAGTAAAAAGACACAGGTTATGTCATTTGCACTGGATCTAAAGGGAATTTCAAAACTAAAAATAAAGACACAAGAGGGTAAGTTTTTAGAACAAACCAAAACACATAAATATTTAGGGGTACATATAGATCAATGTCTTACTTTCCAATATCATATAACAAATTTAATAAAGAAAACACATGTTAAGATCAGAGCTATTAGATGAATATCAAATTGCATGACAAGAGAAATAAGATTGATCATGATAATCAATTAATAATGCCGGTTATTGACTATGGTAGTCATATTTACAGACATACAGCGAGAAAATACTTAAATAACTTGGATATACTTTATAATAAGCTTGCAAGATTTGTGTTAAGGTGTGATTTTAAAACACATCACTGTAAAATGTATATGGAACTAGGGTGGATTCCGTTAGACTTAAGGGCTAGGGGAATCTGGCTAAATCAGGTTCGCAATATATTTAAAAATCAATCATTAGATAACTTAAAAAATAAATTACAAAAACCAAAACATGGTTTGAACTTAAGAAAAACTGGTGCCAGAGATTTAATAATACCAAAGTTAAAAATCGATTTAGTGAAATGTCCTCCAATATCAGGTAGTTAAAAGCTGGAACTGTCTTCCTCCTTTTCTCATTGAATTAACAATTACTGATCATGTTTTTAAAATGGCCTGAATCACAAACTTAGTTATCGTTGTTGCTGTAATAGGTGAAAATAGTGTAAAAGTAAAAATGTTAGTATACCTGTTATTGGTGTGTTTGTAAAATTGTGATGTATTGTTTTTGTACCTTTTTTGTAATTTTGAATTGCTATAAATGTGTAGTTGTAATAATTTGTGTATAATGTAAACAGGTAAGCCTTGTGAATAGGGATTTTTGGAATCCTAATGGCTATATCACTGTATAAATAAAATGTTACCATACCATACCATACCATCTCTGCGGACTTTCTCCATTTTGTTCTTGCCTGTACTTATCCTGCCCCTGACTCTACCCCATCCCATCCCTGCTTAAAACTTTCCACTGTCTTCAGTTCAATCAACTCCCTTGGCAGTGTGTTCCACCAAGCCACCACCCTCTCTGTGAAGTAGTGCATCCTCATCTCTCTCCTGAATCTTCCCCATTCCAACTTCTGACTGTGCCTACTTGTAATCCTTCCTCCCTTTTAGCAGAACAATCTTCCTGTTCTGACCTTGTTTATGCCTTTTAAGTATTTAAAGGTCTCTGTAATGTTCCCCTTTCCCTTCTTTCAAGGGAGTATGTGTTGAGCTCCCTCAGTCTTTCCTCATATGGCTTCTCCCCAGCCCAATGATCATCTTTGTCACCCTATGCTGTACCCTCTCCAGCAATCTCACATCCTTTTTTAGGTAAGAGCAGCAGTACTGCACAGAGTACTCCAAGTGCGGCCTCACTAGTGATCTACACAAGGGCAGAATAACCTCCTCTTTCCTGGAGGTGATACCCCTTGCATTGCACCCCAGCAACCAATTGGCCCTTGCTGCTGCCTTTCTGCACTGTGCTGATACCTTCATGTCCCCTGTAACTAGTACCCCAGGTCCTTCTCCTCCTCTGAAGTTGATACCTGTACTCCCCCCAGCCAATAGTTCTGGGGTTTCTGGATCTGAAATGCAGGACAATTTTTTTGACCTGGACTGCTTACTCTGAGACTTGGCACACGTGTTTTGACATCTGTCAGCTGCTTCTTCATGATAGATCATTTCTGTTCAGCATCCACCCTGGGTCAATTCCAGCAAGATGCCCTCCCCAGGATGTTGCCCATCATAGCAAAATCTGCCTTCTTGAAGTCTTCCACTCTCATTCTGGTCTTTGCCAACTCCCTGCCTGTGTTGAAGAAGAACCACACTGAGTGGTGGTCACTTTCTGCTAGTGGGTCCTGCACAACTACATCCAAAACTTGGTCCTCATTTGCAAACACAATGTCCAGTGTGTCCCCCTCCATGGTGGGCTCTGACACTCCCTTATCCAGGTAGCTGTCTTGGATAACCTCCAGTCATGTTTGTTCCTAGCGTTTGTGATAGTCATGGTCTGCCAGATGATCCTGTAGGTTGAAGTCACCCACTATGACTGTACTCCTCTGCCACTGACTTTTCTTATTTGCTCCTCGAACTCCCTGTCATTCTCCTCATTTTGTGATGGTGACCTGTCGCCATCCCCATCCTAATCTTCTTACCTTTGGAGTTTTGGAGCAGACCCATATGGCTTCTGGTTTCTCCTCTTCCCCCTCCTCCCAGGTACATAGTATCTCATCCCTGATGTAAATAGCCACCCTACCTCCTCTATCCCCCTCCCTGTCTTTGCAGTACACCCTATATACTGGGATCATGAGATCCCAGTTATGGTACTGGTGGCCCAGGTTTCCGTGATGGCTGCAATATCCACCTCCCCTACTGCCATCATTGCCTGGAATTCTGCTACCTTGTTTGCCAAGCCCCTTGCATTCAAGGATACTACAGTCCACCGTGAGCCTTGCCCCTCCTCCCTTCTTCCCTCTCCTGACTTTTTCCTTGATGGAGATGGTATACCATTTAACAGCAAATGCAGTACATCGAATGCATTACAGCAAAGAGCTGCTACGACGGCGAGTGCAGTGACAGGGTTGATGTTGACAGGTGTGTTCTGTCAACAAGGAGGGTATCGGGGAGGTGGGCGAGATGTACAGTGGATGGGATTGTCATTATAGTAGATCAGGCATGGCTGCAAAATGATCAGGGAGGAGGACACAATGGATAAAGTAGGCAGGTTCCCATTGCAATTTGTGACCCAAGAATCGGGAAATACAAGTCAATTGTCTGCATGATTAGCAGTGACTGCTAATCATGTAATCTGGCTGTCCCCCTAATTATTTTAATTTTCCCTGGTGTCTACTGGTGCCCCCCACCTCGATCATATGCCCTTTGTTTATTTTTCTTTCCCTGGGGTCTAGTGGCCCTCCCAATCCTCTGCCAATCACCGTCCCCATATACTGTTCTAGTGGCACCCCTACCCTTCGATCACAATCCCCATAGTATGATTTATTAAAGTTCCCTGGTGTCTTGTGGCATCCCCCCCCCATTCCCAATCTGTCTTGTTTCTGTAAAAAAAACGGTCTAAGATGTTTGTTTTTTTTTTAACCTGCAAGAAAAAAAATGGTCCCTCGCAGATCATACCTCCTTCCCACCCACATCTCCCAATCAGCAGCTACCACCCCACACCCCCTTGTACACCCACACACACCCTCACTCACCTAAGGTTCAAGAGCCGTTCTCTGATCCAAGACACATCTTGCTGCTGGAACCGGCGACTGCAGTATGAGAACTAAGGTAAATGCGGTCCTATCTATTTCAATGGGGGTTTCAACTTTGGTGCTTAACTTGGTCATTTTTTGAGATACTGACCCCATATTTTCAAGATAGCCTTTTGAGGACCCCACCTCATGAACAATATAACTGTCATTAAGCAACTCCTGCCAAAAACTGTGATTTCACAGTCGGCTTGGCGAATTCACCTTTCAGGCAGGATTTTTATAATGACAGTTATATTGTTCATGAGGTGGGATTATCAACAAGGCAAGAGATCAGATATAAAACTTGGCAGAGTTATGACTAATTGTTGCAATTTCACTAACCAACCTCATAACTTTGGAATTTTAAATATTTTGACAACAGATTTTCTACATAGCCTTCTTATTACCCCACCTCATGTACTGTATGTCACAGCTGTCATTTTCAAATCCTGGCCAAAATGTGTTTCCACACACCTGTGACACAGAATGGCAATTCAGTTGCACAGAATTACGCTTTGGCAGGGATTAGAAAATTTTCTGCACAGGGTACATGAGGTGGGATAATGGAACAAGGCTATGCTGACAATTGGGTCAAAATGGAAATTCAGTCTCACAACTATGTATACAATGTCTATTTTATTAATATATCCAATAATAAGTAATAATTACATGGTTTGAGTAAAAATACCCATTTAGAAAACTGTTAATCAAGAATGGCTGATTGCTAATCATTTTCATTTTGATTAGCAAAGGCTGCTAATCAACTCTCAACACTAATTTATGCCTTGTGGCAGGATGTGCAGTGAGTGGGATTGTTGTTATAGTGGATCAGGCATGGCTGTGGAATGATCGGGGAGGTGGGCGGGATATGCAGTGGGTGGGATTGTCATTGTAGTGGATCGGACATGGCTGCAGAATGTTCGGGAGGTGGGAGAGAGGTGAAGTGGTTGGGACTGTCATTATAGTGGATCTGGCATGGCTGCAGAATGATCGGGAAGGTGGGTGGGATGTGCAGTGGGTAGGATTCTTCTTGTAATGGATAACGGCATGGTTGTTGGGTGGTTGTGCTGCCGAGCAACTGCCCTTTTCTCCACTGTCTGTGCAATGTGGAGTTGGTTATCTTTAGCTCTGAGGGTGCAGGGGCTGAGCCCCATGAGTGGGGGCTGGTGTTTCTCATTGTAGGGGTTTGCCTGTCTTCCTATGTGCTATTGTTGTGAGAGTCACCATGGTACTGTCGATGTATTGTACTTCGCAGTAATTCCTGTCACTGCAACCTGGTGGAACCAATAGATTTTCCACTATCCCCTTTCCCTGATTGAGGGGACCTTCTGGTATCCCCTGATTGGTGACTCCTCATTGCAGTCCCCCTCTAACCCCCTCTTCCTCAGTTTAAAGTTACTTAAGTTTTAATGTAATTCTCCAGCCCCTGTTTTAAAGTCCTTGTACCCTCACTGCTGAGATGCAGCCTATACTGCGCATAGAATCCCTTCTTATTCCATGACTCGCCCCACCCTCCTACTACCCTGTACCCCAATGTTGGACACTGCCCCTCAGCCACTTGTTGAATTCCTCAATTCTTTCCTTCCTACTAGTGCTGGCAAGAGGTACCAGGAGTACCACAGAGAAAGCCACCGATGTGCCAACCTGAGTGCAGATTCATCCTACCAACTTGAATCTCTCTTGCACTTACTCCACCCTCTTCCCCTCCAGGTCATTTGTACCTAGATGTACAACGATATGAGGTTTACCCCCCTCCCACACACACACACTTCTGAATGAACTGTCCTACCCTCCCCACCGTCATACGTGGCATACATTCCATCCAGGCCGAGCTTTTCCTTGCTCCCTTACTTCCCCATCTCACCCCTTTCTGAATTGAATCTCCCCAGTATGATTATTCTTTCCCCAACCTCCTGTCCTTCCCCCATGTTTTGCCCTACCTTGGACCCCCTTTCTTTCAGTGTCCCTTCCCCCATTTTCCTGCCCCTTCCTCACTCTATCCTGCCTGACTGCACCTCCACCTGTGAACTTCCTCCTCCTCCACCCTTCCCATGTTCCTTCCCCAGACCATCCCTTCTCCTCCAGTAAATTTACCCCTCCTTTCTGCCCCTTTTAAGACCTCCCTCTACCCCCTTCTACCTTGTTTGCCCTTCACCCCACCATAGTGGTTCACTGTAGTGGTTCCAAGACAACCCTTCTGCTACCTTGCCTCCTTCAGTTACCACTGTACATCTATTTCTTCTGAGTATAAATGGCATAGTAGGAAGAAGCATGCATCAACTGGTGCGATTTATGTTTTTTTTTTTAATTTAGTTTTTCTTGACTGAAAAAGAAGGTCTAGGCAATTCTGCCTGTCTTCAGCTTCATCCCTGGAGAGGGGGGTGGAGGTACAAATGCAAACAGTCCTACTGAATTAGGTTAATCTGTTGGTGGTATCTTTTTTTTGTTTGTTTTATTTTGTTTTGTTTAGTGAATGGGGGAAACTTAGCCAGGACACTGGGAAAGTCTCCTCACTCTATTCGAAGTGTCATGGGATCTTGAATGTCCACCTAAATGACCACCAGAACAGGCAAACAGGACCTCAGTTTAATATCTTTTCTGAAAGACAAAACCTCAGTAGTGCAGCACCCTCCTCCTGCTGCACTACAGTGTCAGTATTGGGATTGCACCTCAAATTCATAATGAGGGGCTAGAACCATTAACCAGGCTCAGAGATGAGTGTGCAACTTGCTGAGCCACAGACACTCCTAGGTTATTGTACCGGGTCCTGGTGTACTGACTGTGGAGGCCCACCTCAATTGCTAACTTGCTACAGTAACAGAGACAGAGAGTCAGTGCACTTGTGGACAAGAACAATGAGAAAACACAAAACTTAAAATTCCTTCACACTGGTATCTAGATTTATTGTCACATAAGCACACTCCATATCCAATGTGTTTCGGCTGGAAATTCAGTTTTCTAACATATAGTACAAATAGTTCTTGTTGAAAAATTGCACAAATTTGTGAGATCCTTTAGGCCCAATTCTCAAAAGCTTTAGAGTGACACAAGGGACGTACGTCATAAGAGTTTGAGACAAGTGGTGACTTGCATCACAACTTGCATGAAACGCAGTTCTGCAAAGCAGCCTGCATCAATTCTAATGCAGCTGTGCCAAAGCCCCCTTGAACTAAAGTTGTGGCAAGCAACCAGGTGCACCAGGTTCAAGGGGGGCATGCACCATGGTGGTGCTGCAATGTCCTCTTTTTGGGGATTCTGCAAGCCCTGACATGGATGCAGCAAGGAACACCACTTAGAACAGTTAGGAGCTGGTGTAAGTGGCTTGTGCCAGAGGAAGAAATCTCTAAATGTGCTGCTGGCTGCAGAGAGGCACAGGAGGTGTCATGGTGGGTAGCAGCTGGGCAGCAGCAGCAGTAGTGATGGTACCTGGTGGGGTGTGTGCGCATTGTGCAGGATGTATAGTATGCCTCCTGTAATGCACATAATAGTATAGTCATGTGCCATCATGGTCTAGTGGCCCCCTTCCCAGATGTCCCCAGATACTGGTAAATATGTATCCTGGTTGTCTAGCAGACCACCATCCTGACATCCCTGAGAAATAGTTAGTGATCATCCCTGGTAGTCTAGTGCCCCCCAATTTCCAGTCTCCTGCAAATGTCAACATTCCCTGGTGGTCTAGTGGACCCCACCCAACAGGCAGTGCCCAACCACCCTGCTTCTCCGATCCCAAACCTCAAGTCAGTGACTGGAACAGCCTTCCTCTCGCCGCCATGACAGACCACCAACTGAACTGTTACAGACCACATACTGTATACAGTATGTTCTCATTGATTGCAGCTGTCAATCATTGAGTGCGTACTGTATACAATGCGCGGTCTGTGAATGTTTGGTTGGTGGCCCAACGTGGTGGTGAGAGGATGGCTATGCCAGGTGCCAGCAGGGGTTTGGGATAGGCTGAAACAGTGAGGTGAAAGTCCACCAGACCATCAGGGAATGAGGCTTTTTGTTTCTAGTTGATTGTCTTTAGCCTCTACAGCCACAGTTGATGGGTGACCTCTGTTTGGAATTGGCTATTATTTACCAGTCCTACTGATGGAGTAGTCAGCCCACACCTCCTTCCTTCCTCCGATATTTGTCCCAATAATAATATGATTTTTCCTGGTGTCTAGTGGTGCCCCCACCCTCTGATTTCGCTACCTGTATTCTTTTTATATTTATATTTTATGCTTCTCCCTGATTTCTAGTGGTTCTCCCCACCATCCAATCCCTGCCATTGTTTTCAAGATGTCTAGTGGCAACCACATACCTCTGATAGCGTCCTCTTATTTTTTGACGGTATCCTTGGTGTTTTGGTGTTTAGTGTCATCCCCCCCATTGGCCAGCTTGCCTATAATAAAGAAAACAGTCACTCGATTTTTTTGAAACCTGTAAACATATAGGATAGTGCATGGGAACAGTTGACAACAGGGCTATTCTTACCGAGTTGGCACTATGACAGCGGATTACTCGAGCGCGGCTCGAGGTAATCCGTCATATAGCAGCGAGGTGAAAAGATGCCCTGTTGTCAACTGTTCCCCATGCACTTTTCTTTATAGTGTATGGTGGAACATCGTTTTTTTGGGGGGGGATCACTACAGCATGTTTCTGCTTCAAAACATTTTTACTAGGTTACTAGAAGGAAAAAAGAACTTCACATTGTGAACGTTTTCACGCTTGACATTATAAATGTTTAATAACTTTACATTTTGAATGTTTTAACACTAAACATTGGTACTGCCGCCGACATTGCTGCTTTCCCTGTGTGTCCTGTCTATGGAGTGAGCCCTAACTGTCAAATGCTGCTCGAGGACACAGTGTGACACTCACAGTGCAGTAGGAAAAAACCTTCTGCTGCACTGCAAACGTCACTAGCGTGTGACTACAAGGTTTCGAAAACTATGGATTTCGGTGGAGAATGACGTTCCACCATACACTATAAGAAAATAGTCCCTTGCTGATCTGACCCCCCCACCTCCCATTCAGCACCCAGCACCCCACACCCCTAACACACTCTCATTCACCTGAACAGGTTCCAAGGTGAAGATCTACTCTCTCATTGAAGACACATCTTGCTGCTAGAAGTGGTGACTACAATTTGAGAAACTAAAGTAGATGCAGTTCAATGGATTTATTTTTTTATATATATAATTAGAGGCAAAAAACTCCATTTAATGCATTAGTTAGGGTTGTTCCACAATGACAAAAGCAAGGAAATTCGGTGTTAGGGTTGAAAGCCCCCCCTTGGACTCCCCCGCCCACACCCCCAACTGGCATCGGGGTGCGCATTGGGGTTGCCAACCCTAACTCTCACCCCATCAGATGTGTGAAGGAGCAGAGGTATAGGAGAATGGGGTGAGAGTTAGGACCGACAACCCCAACACGCACCCTGATGCCGATTGGGGGTGTGGGCGGAGGAGTCCAAGGCTTTCAACCCTAACACCGAATTTCCTCGCTTTTGTCACTGTGGAACAACCCTAACTAATGCATTAAATGGATTTTTTTTTTGCCTCTAATTTCCCTTCTTTTTGAGAAGGATAATGAGAAATAGTGAATGTAATGCGGCGGCGGGAATGCGTGTCTTGTCACATAGTAACATGGTGCCCGCAAAACGCAAATGGTAATGCGCATGGTGACGAAAAGTGAAACAGAAACATAAACAGTACTGTAGACACAAATAGGTAAAATAACACAAGCATAGGCTCAAATGAAAGCGAAGGTAATGCAGTGCGTGAAGCCCAGGGAACAGTAGAGTGAAGCAGTTCTGGAACACATAAACAAGCAGTAAGGTAACAGTAATGTAAAGCGCACAGGCTGGTTTTCCCAAAAGCTGCATAGATAAAGACAGTGAGTACAAAGAATGTATGCATAATAATGGGTCTTGGAGCAGGAAATGAGGAGTTGGAATACTAAATTGCTTATATCTCAGGAACCGTAAGACGTGGAAAGAAAATTTAAAAGTCATATGATTTATGACTTTCCTGGCTAGTTTTGTACTTAGTCCCTGCTAGAGGGCTAAGCATTTTTCTGACAAAAAGTCCATATCTCGCACCGTTTCCAAGATACGGGCCCTGAAAACAGCCCGAGCATACATAATGTTATCCTATGGGAAAAAAGAAGTTCGAGTGCCATAACTTTGGCTCCCTGTAATATTTTTCACCAAACCACTAAAAGGCACATCTGTGGATGCTGGCTTTCTTTCCTCCACATTTAAGCCCAAAGACCAAACCATTATTTTGCAGCAGGCTCAAATAATTCCTGTAATGCGGCAGCGCCGCGTAATGTTATCCTATGGGAAAAAGTGTAAACTTTGCGGTGCCATAACTTTGCTGGCCTGTAATAATTTTTCACCAAAATACTGAAAGGACATCTGTGAGGTGTTGACTGTGTTCCCTCCAAATTTCAATCCAAAAGACCAAACCGTTCTTTTACGGCAGGGTGGAAAAGAATTGCTGTCATTTTCCCACAGCCTGGAAAAGTACTGTCAAACTGTGCGAAAGCTTTCACAAATTCATGAGACAGTGTCTCAAATGCAAAAGTACTTTGGAAAGTACTTTTTCCAAAAATTTGAAAAACATATTTCTGGGGTGTTTTACCCCAAAATAAAGACATGCCAAGCATCCTCAGGGTCCGACTAGGTGAACACAAAAAGAATTAGGTTGCTAGACGGTCCCAAATTTAAATGCCAAGCATTTTTCTGATGACCAACTGAAAACAAAATGGTGTATTTGCAACAGTAAAAGAGCCATTTGCGAAAGTAAAAACTGCATTTGCGACACTGTCAAACTTTTTGTTAACTTTTCCTTTTGACTTATAATGGGAAATTGTTTTTTAAATAACTTTTGAACCGTTTAATATTTTTTCATGAAATCTTCAAAAGGCACATTGGGGACCCTGGCCGCACATTCCCTGAAGATTTCGGACCAGTCACGCAAACCGTGTGACCTGTAGAGACGAGCAAAGAATTCCAAAAAAGCTTAAACGTGCGTGCAGATCATGCTTAATAACTCCGCAGCCGTATATCCGAACAGTACAAAAGTTAGCAGATCCCAAGAGGTACGGTTCTTGATAGTGTATTCCAAATTTCAGGCAAATCCATTGAATGGTTGCAATGTTATTAAGGTGCAACATTTTAGGTTTAACATGTAAATGGCTCCTCAACCCTAACTATGGTAGCACTACTGTGTTACCATAATATATATATATATATATATATATATATATATATAGATAGATATTTTATACTCCTTCTTCCCCAGCTTCCCTTCTGACTGCCCCCAGCCCCATCACCCCAGTATCACTGGTACTTACCCCTGCCCTGTCTCCTAGTGCAGAGCCTGCAGGAGGTTGAGTGTCATCATGAAGTCAGAGGTGTTTTCCTCTTTCCCCTTCCCCATTGTTGGGGTGTGCACAATACGTGCACAGGTAGAGGCTTGCACACATCCACAGAAGACCCACAGCACCCTCCCTATGTCTATCCCATCTGACCCACACTACCCTCCTGCCTCCACCTGGGGTTGTCATTCAGTGGTAGTGGCAGTCCTCCTCCCTGGGAGAGAGAGCAGTCCTGGAAGCTCCATCCTCTCCCTCCTCCAACCCCTACGGCCCGTGCTCATTCCCAAAACGTGTTGCCGGCATGGAGCAAGGTGTGCCCAGTGCCTCAACCCTCAGTGCCACTGGGCTGGCAGTTCAATGTATTTTAAAGGAGTTTTCAACTTGTTTCATAACTTGGCCATTTTGCATATTTTGACACCGAATTTTCAACATGGTCTTTTTGGGACACCACCTCATGAACAATGTCAGTAGAATTCCACAAATCTGGCCAGAAGTGTGATTTTATAGTCGCTTGGTGAAATCACCTTTTGGGTCGGATTTGAAAAATATATCTGTCCTTGTTCATAAAGTGGAGTCATACGAAGGCTATGTTGAAAATTTGGGGTCAGAATATGTATAAATGGCAATGTTATGTGCATGCATTTAAACTTTGCTGCACTTGCTGATAACTCAGGTAATTTTAAATAATTTGACCCCAAATTTTCAACATTGATATATTTTTCAATTCAATTCAGTTTAATTTTTTTTCCAGGAGATACACCATTGAGATACTCATTTACAAAGTGGTCCTGGATGGACAATACAACATAAATTAATATAAGGTCAAACATAAAAGGATTCAACAGGATTTGTACAGAGCAGTAAAACAATGCAGTCAGGACAGTCATGTTCACAGGATTAGAAGCCAGAGCATAATTGCAAAAAAGCTAATAAACTGAATAATTTGACTACAGAAGGCAGGGGCAGGAACAGGTGGAGGTTGGGCAAGAGGTGGGGAAAAGGGTAGGTATGGTTACAAAAGCAAAGTGGGGGTAAGTGGAGAACAAAGACTACAGAAAAACTATGGAGCAGATGCAAGCAGCAGTTTGAATTGAAGAGTTAGGGGCACCAAAGGTTAAATCTGATTATATAATTGCCATACAAAGCACATAAGGAGGAGTTAGGTATGACACTGGCAGTTCTCCTTCAATAGGGGTTTTAGCATGGATTTGAAGGCAGTTAGACTGACAAAGTGGGTTAGCTTTAAAGTGCTTTGGAGGGCTTTCCATAGTGTAGGTAGAGCGCACTCAACTGACGAGATGCCAAAACAGGATCTGACCCTGGGATATCAAGCTTTATAAAAGTGTTATTTCCTGAGAGAGTAAGAGCAGGGTGTAAACATAAAGATGCTGGAGATGTACAGGGGAGTTTATTGGTGAGGGCTTTAAAGGTCCAGATAGAGGCATTGCTCCACCTTCTGGTGGATGAGAAGGTCCAGCCTAACTGGGAGTATAGCAAGCAATGATGAGTTTTGAACAGGGAATCAGTCACAAATTTTAAGGGTCTATGGTACAATATGTCCAGCTTGGCAAGAAGGGTTTTGGGACAGTTGCTATAAAGGAAGTCTGCATAGCCTAATAATGGGAGGAACCTCATTTGTGCTAGCCTAGATTTTGCGTCATAGGTCAGCAGCCGTTTGATGCGAAAGAATACTCCCAGCCTTTGTTTTAATATTTTAGAGAGCTCTTCGACAAGAGGGATACAAGAAAGCATGCAGTCCAGCCAAAAGCCTAGATCTTTAAACTTGGCCACTTTTTCAATGGATTCACCTGTCATGGTTGTAATGCCAAGGTTGGCAGACAGATCGCTTGCAGCAGATGATTTAGATGGTGGAGAGATAAACATAATTTTAGTTTTTTTGGCATTAAGGAGCAGTTTTAATCAAAGCAGATTCTGCTGTAGCGTGTTGAATTCTTGTTGGAGGGACGAGCAGGCGGACTCTATAGAGGGCCAAGCAATATAAAGAAAAGTGCCATCTGCAAATAGGTGAACACTGGCAGAACTGATATTGTGGCCAAAATTGTTGATATATACTGCTAATATAAGAGACCAAGACTGAGCCTTGGGGACCCCTCTAAGGAGTGTTTTACAGGCAGAGAGTTCTCCTGTGCTTTCACCTGTTGCTGCCTGCCAATAAGGTAGCAGGAAAACCAATTAAGGGCACTGTTATCTAAACCAATGTTTTTGTAGGTTCAATAGAAGATCATGGTCCACCATATTGAATGGTTGGTTAAATCCAGGAAAAGTGAGGCTACTGTACATGGATTTTGTTCTAGAGAGTAGTTTGCCAGTCATTAGAGACCTTAGTGCAGTGACCGTACTGTGGTTCAACCTAAAACCAGACTGTGGAGGATTCGATATTTTATGAGTTTCTAAAAATTCTCTTAGTTAAGAGTTGATTTTTACATAATCTCATAAACATGACAGCTGCCATTTTTCAAATTCTGGCCAAACTGTTTTTTCACACCTGTGATGTGGAGTGGTGTTGCGGTGGTGTGGAATCACATTTTGGTGGGGATTTAGACATTTTCAGTACCAGGTTCATCAGGTGGTATAATAAAAAGGTTGTGGTGACAATTTGGTTGTAGTTTTGCAAAAATTGAATGCATGGAAGTCAAGTGATGCTCAGGACCAGATAACTGCTCCTTACTTCAGCTCCTGTTACTAACCACTAAAACATGACACAACATTTATTAATTGCTAAATAACTTAACTCTTTTTGCTGCACAAAGAGTTAGCTATATACCAGGAATTCGGCAACTGTGTTTTAATTGCCAGCTTGAGGTTGAAATGCGTAGCGCCTCCCAGACACACACCACCCACTACCCTGGACAAGCAAACAAAAGAAACCAAGACTCAAGCACAGGGGACCGGGGGCTCCTCTACTACTACCTCAGGTGCTGCTCCACTGATGGAGGAAAGATTTCTGGTTGCATTTGCACCTCTTAAGGACACCATTCAGGACATGACTATGGAACTTAAGTCCTTAAGAGCTAACCTTGCAGACCTCTGGAAGAGAGTTGGGGACAATGAAGCCAAAACATATTCCCTAGAAAAACAGAGAGATCATCTAGATCCCGAGCTTCAGGCCTTCAAACAAAACATTTCACATATGGAAGCTGAGATGGAAGACCAAGAGGGCCAGAGTCGCCGTAGTAATGTGGTGGGTTTTTGACTTACCTGAAAAAGCAGAAGGCACCTCTCCAATTCAATTTGCCCAGAAATTATGTATTAAAATTGGCTGGCCCATCCCAAATAGTACCTCCTATATCATCGAGGTGAGCACACAGGTCTGATCATCCACCTCTACTAGAAGGATCCCTTCTGACACCATTCATCTTCAAGTTTTTGAATTATCTTGACAAACAACATCTGCTCCATAAACTAAAAGATTTACAGGAGGTTACATGGAAATGAGCGAAATTGCTTATTGTACAAGACCTCCTAACAACATCCAACAATGCAGAGCAGCCTACCACCCCATATTCACTAAGTGATAGCAGTTAGGTTCTACTTTTGGGTACTGTATCCTGTCCACCTGCAAGTCCAGATTGGAGACACCTGGAAGACATTGGACTCCACTGACCAGGCTATTTCTGCTTTAAAGGAATTTCTGCCTGACCTTTTTAAGGACCACTGAGTACCCCTGGTTCAGTACCTGCTACTTTCGTGTGAACCTCTATTCTTATTGAAGCACAACACTGATGTCAAAATATTACTTTTTCTTCTTATTTGGATCTCCTCACTGTGGTGATAACCCATATTGATCCCTATATCTTGACTAGCTTACCTAATTAATTGCAGCACTTGGTCATTACACCGATACACCAGCCAAGTATTCCAACACGGAGGTAGACTCCTGCATTAAAGAATAATACTCTTGCACAATGCAAATTCTCCTGTTCAAGACAGCTGGCAACCTACATGAGAGAGAGGTGATAGATTTTTCCCTTTGAGGCTCACTATCTTCACCACTTCATCCCCTACAGACTAGACCTTTTTTGTCTAGTGCAGGCTGCAGCCCTGACTTTGGAGTCAATCACCATGACTGACACTGAATTTACAGGATGACCTGATGTGAGCTTCTTCTCCAAATTTGGATTCTGTACCGCATCTGAAATTTTCCAATCTATAGACCACCTTCACCACAGATTACCCCAGAGACATAATGGATCCACTAGGGGACAGGATCTTCTCCCATTTTGGAATAAGACACCATCTTTTAAGCAACACCTCCTTTTTCCTTTCGTATATGATTCCTATGAGTGCCTAATACCCATACTGCTGGTACAATGATTTGCTTAATAGACTGGGATTGCTATCCGGATCGTGAGCTTGTATCACAAGAAGATTCATTTCCTTTTTTATGACCTCTACTTTACCATCACATAAACCTATATAGCTACCTCAGATAAACTGACTAAAGTGCATGTCCCTATAAAACAGGGATACTTGATGGACAGAGAAGATGCAGGATGACTCGATACAAGTTTTTCTATCAATGCAGGATCCCATACCGCATCTAACTTTCTTCCAGCTACGGATTGCCCTCCCTAGAGATTGTGCTGGAAAAGTGATGAGACTGCTAGAGGTTGAGACCTCTTTGTCCTGGTGGAAGGCACCATCTTTTAACTTATATATCTCGCTGGCTCTTCTGTCTGGCTTGTGCAATGTTTCATGCCCATACTGGCCAAAACACCGATTTTGTTCCCAGACTAGGATCACTTTACAGCATGCACTGCAAGAAAATCCATTGCTTCTTTTAGGACCAGCAGTTCTCCATCGTACAAGGCTGTAGCTCTGTCTCAGACCAGCTGAACTTTTCTTTTGAGCTTTTTCTGAAGAGCTTGAAGATGTTTATCAGTATTAAGCCATTTTGCATCCTTAGAGCATGGTTACCTGGTTTAATTGCATCTTTTTGATTTATTAAGGATGTGTTCTTTTCCTTAATGTGGTTTCTCATATTCTTATATTCTATTAAGATTGTTGTTTAAGCTTTAGTATCATTTTATCAATCAGGCTGTGGTGGGAGGGGGTTGAGGAGAGGTGGAACCATTCACCTGAGGTTTATCATTCACCAAGCAATTTTCAGGGCAGGTGGAGGAGAGACATATGACATCATGTATAGCGTGTTTAGGGAGAGGAGGTGGGATGAGTTAGAGTTGTGCTGTGGGTTTTGGGTGCATTCTGGGTTTGTGGGAATGGTGGGTGGGCAGCACTGGAAGACAGTAACTAGAGCTTATGGGTTCAACAGGCTAGATAGGTGAAGCAGATTGATGTATGGATATAGTTATAGCACGAGAAAGGTTTATGGTAAATAGTTATTGCTTTTGTTCCTGGAACATCAAGGTTGCTCAATCCCCAATGAAGAGGGCTAAAATATTGCTCCATTTAAATAGACTGCAGGTCAATATCAGTTTCCTTCAGGAAACTCACCTCCTCCCAACCCAGTTTTCATTTTTCAGACGTCCTTGGGTAGGGCAGGTGTTTGAAGCAGGATCAGACTATCATAAAAATGGGAGTGGCCATTCTGTTGGCAAAAGTTTCCTTTCACCAACTTCAAGACGTGGCGGACCCCCAGGGATGGTACTTACTCCCTGAGCTTTATTATGACACTTGGAGATGGTCCTGGGTAATCTACGGCCCCTTGATAGATGACCCTAATTTCATCACCAACCTACTAAATTTATTGTTACCATGGGTCTCCCTCCCTGTGGTTCTTACTGGGGACTGGAACACTGTTCTCTGTAATGAAACAGACCGGTCGGGTAAACACCGTCAAGCTCTCACTCCAGAACAATTAGCTTTATGGGAACTCATGCACCCTGTGGGATTAGTTGACATCTGGAGAGTCCTCCACCCAAAACAGCGTGAATAGTCCTTCCATTCTATTCCCCACGACTTCTTCTTCAGGATAGATTTCTTTTTGTTGGGTTTTGAGCACCTTTCAGGTATCTCACTATGTCATTACAGCGCTAAAGTAATTTCAGACCATCGTCCCGTCCTTATTCAGATGAGTCTGTCTGCCTCTATGGAAAAGGACAAGGCCTGGAGACTGAACAATCAGCTGTTAAAATCTCCTGAATTGATTGAACACATTTAGATGTTTATCACTTCTTTCCTAGAAGCCAACCTTCCCTCCATGGCTAAACTGGATGTACTCTAGGGAGTGTTAAAATGCACTCTTCAAGGTGAGCTAATTCAGATAGCCTTCAAATGTAAAAGATAGCCTTGCAGGAAATTTCCTCTGTTGGAACAGATCAGGACCCTGGAGAAACTAATTTCTCTAGGTCCCTCCATTCGGACTGGGAATGCCTGGAATCTCTAAGGGCAAAATACAATCAGCTATTGGGTGAGAAGGCCAAACATTTATTGTTGAGATCCAATGTAAAATATTTTGACCGGGGGGAAAAGCAGGCAAATTCTTGACCCTACGCCTATGGTCTCAGACTGCAGATAGAATTGTCTCTTCCCTCTGTACTGAATTGTGCTAACTGCTTTCTTCTCCAAGAGCTAGTGTGGCCCACTTTCAGTCCTTTTACGAGAATCTGTACACCTCAACTTCAACCTCTTTTTGCACCGCCCAATTCAAAGCCTTTCTCCAGGGTCTTGACCTACCTCATCTGAATGAGATACAGATAGAACTTCTGCAGGCCCTCTGACTTTAATGGAAGTGTACAATGCCATTGACTCCTTGACCCCAGATAAGTCACCAGAACATGATCAATACAATCCTAATTTTTTATAAAAAAATGTAAAACCCTTTTAGCCCCTATCCTATTGGATATCATCAAATATATCCCTACCCAGGAACTCTCAAATCTTTCCTTTACTGAAGCTGTCACAGTGGTTCTACCAAAGCCTGGGAGAAACTTTTGCTTGTTTCTAACTATAGAACAGTATCACTTATTAATGTTGAACATAAGATATTTGCTAAAATATTGGCCGATAGGTTGAACCAAGTCTGGGGACATCTTATTTGGAGAGAACAAGTGGATTTTGTGTCAGGAAGGTTCTCAGCTGATCACCCACAAAAACTTTCACACCTTATCTCCTCATCCAGGAGTTCTACCTCAGCGTGTGCTGGCCTCCCTGGATGTGGAAAAGCTTTTGATTGGGTCTCTTGAGGCTATTTGTTCTGTCTTTACCTAAATACCATAGCCCCTCCATTTTCATGCAATGGATAAAGGTGCTCTACACTGGCTCTTTCGGCATGCATACTTTGTAACGGATGCTCTCAAAAGGTTTTCCTTACAGCAAGCCACCAGACAGGATTGTCCACTTTCCCCTTTTCTATTTAACCTATTTTTAGAACCCTTAATTAGGAAAATTAATGTTACCCCCAAAATTCTTGGTATCCCTGAGGGTCCACACCATTGCAAAACTCTCGGTGTATGCAGATGATGTCCTACTACATGTTACTTTACCTGAAACTTCTCTACCAGCTGCCCTGGAAATAATCTCTCAGTTTGGCAAATTCTCCAACTACAAATTGAACCTAGCCAAAACTGAAATTATACCTCTGAATGTGGCTACAACAAGGATGAGTGTGTGAGCACCTAGGACTAGTGACAAAAGTGTCTCTCCTCTAAATTGAAACAATATAATTTGAATCTGGTGGTAAACTATACTAAAACAGATGTGGATCGATAGTCTCTCTTGCCCATTTTGATGTGCGGTCATTTAAGTATAATAAAAATTAATGTGCTCCCATGTATCCTGTACCCCCTTCTAATGCTTAATCAAGCACTACCCCAATCATGGGTCACCCAGATACACAGAATGATTTCTAACTTTTTATGGCAGCATAAACCACCTCAAAGAGCACTGCACAAGCTGATGTGATCCAAAAATAGAGAGGGTTTGAAGGTTCCTAATTTATTTTTACATTATCTAGCTATACAGTGCTCTAGATTTTTCCAGCGGTACATGCCAGAATCAGAAGGCCAGTCCCTGTCCTATACCCCACAATGGTTGGAAATAGAGTGATACCAATGCTCACAACTAGGGCTGAACATTTGAGCATTATTGTGTATTCCTCATAAGAAACTCCCCCACTTTATGGTAGGCACTGCTATAGATATAGTATGCCACTACAGTCCCTTAAGAAACTATGCTCTTTACTCAAGGTAGACCCTTAAAGAGATGTTACTCAGTCCCTACTGGGAAAACCAAACTTCAAAATTGCAGGGCAGTTATTAACCAAGTACTTTTGGCTTCTTGAGGAAATGAGTAAGGTAAACTACCTCTTACAAAATGGTAAGTTACTCATGTTTTTGGAGGTGCAAATGAAATACAAGTGGCCTTCCTCATCATGTTTTAAATGCCTTCAGTTAACTCATATACTAATCCAGTATGTTGGGACTGGTCTGTGGCATAGGTTATATGGAAAACAGGTTCTTAATTTGGCTTTAACAGCACCCACATCTCACACCATCTCTTTTATTATAACAAATTACATGAAGCTCTCTCTGATAAAGAGGGTGAACCATTTTATTACTGGGATCAGGTCCTTTCTGTCTCAAGTGGCCCACATAATTGGTGCCATATCTGGAAGAACAATGATAGATATATAAAGTGGGACAAATACGCTTTATGCAATTTCTACTTCTTCATAACCTCTACTACACTCCAGTTAAACTGCATAAAATGACAAGCTCCCATCTGATGTTTGTTCTAGGTGTAACAAAGATCCCAGAATGTTATTACATATATATTGGACCTGTGAGAAGGCAACACCTTCTGGGAGGCTATATAACATCGACTGGACCCTATACTGGGCTTGACCTCTGTATTTCTTCCTGAAATATGTCTGTTGGAGCATTTGTTGAGGATTTAATTGGGAATCATAGACCCACATGGCTCTGATATTGACCTGTGCCCAAAAGTAATTCTAGACATTGGTGTAATGGTATAGATAAATATTGTTTGCACTGCAAGTGGAGTAGATTATTGCCAGCTTTGCAGACCATTTGGATGGATATAAAAACTGAGAGCAATTCTAGTTCTGTTAACCCTTTAAGCAGTTGACGGGTCCCTGATTATATCTGTATATACTATCCCATGGTGGCATTATGCTATAATAATTGTACTAGAGATTCATATCTAAGGGTTTGCGGGCATATTTATTAATTGAATGCACCATGTCATAAGAACTGAGGAATTTACTATTATGTTCTGACCCTTAGGACCATTATATCTCTCTGATATATATTCTGCTTCTTATTTTACTTTTGTGTGTTTACTATTCGTACACCAGAGCTTTCTACATTTCTTTTCTGAGTTGGGGGTGGTGGAAGAGCTGAGTGGTGGTGTAGGGGAGGGTATGGGGGAAGGAATAAGGAATTGTTTCAGATAATTGTTGCTGTTTTGAAACTCATATTTGGCTCTATGTTCATTCTATAACAGTATTTGTAGTTGTGCGTATTTTCTTTGAATTCAATAAAATTTATTCAGTTTGAAAAAATAAATGAGGCCTTGAGTGCAAAGGCACAGTGCTTCCATAGCAACATACATATATGCATATATGGAGGGATGGAAGCCTACAAACCAAGGCCCTGTTCTCCCATAGCCAAATAAGGATACAATTGCACTATCTCTGTGTGAGCCAAGAGGACCCAGAGGGCCCTGAAGTCCCTAACAAAAATGAGGATGTAACTATACTATCTCCCATTATATAGCCTGTCCCTATATATAGATCACATCCTGTCACATGACTGGTCACTTAACCTCTCTTCTGCCATATTCTGTCTCCCCACTTTCCCATTTAATGGTTATACCAAGCTACCACCAGGAGTCACTGTGAATCACTCCTTAATCTGCATGTTTCCCTTTCTTCCTTGAACCCTATCCTAGCCATTTCCTTCCACTTCTGCCTCTTTTTGCCTGCATTTCCACTTCCCATTCTTTTCTGTTACCTCTGACCCCTAAACTGAGGTGGCAACACTACCGCTGTACCACAACAGTAGCCTCAATTTGTAGTGCCTCTTTGAGCTCCTTATCTTTCTTTTGCAATCCCTTCCTCAATAGGCAGCTCAGGTTCACTTAATATAATCATCCTACTCTGCCTTTCACCCTACATTATCTGTTCCTCTTGGCCTCTGTCTCCCTATCTTTCCTCTCTCACATCATCCCCATGTGTACCCTTCGTGTCCTCCCCTTCCCCTTCCTTGTCCTCCTTATCCTTCCCCCCTCTGCCCCTCCTGCATATCCCCCTCCAGACTTTAGCTCTTTTCCCACCACTCTCTGACCACCCTACAACCTACTCTTACCACAATCGCCCTACACCTCCCCCCATTACCTTCCCCCATACACACATTATAATACACCATGGGCTATTCTGCTGTTCTTTCCTAAACCTAGCAGCCTTTCGTCAACTTGTTCCCCCATACCCACCTTGTGGGTACCCCTTCCAGCTTGCCGAATTAAGCACAAAACTCATGCCTCACTCCTTCACCTCTTGGTCCTCTTACTGCTTCTAGCTGGGGACATCGAATCAAATATGGGTCCCACTAGCCCTATGACCACTCCCATCAGACTCTCCATAAAGGCCTGTGAATTTTCCACACTAATGTATGCAGCCTTCTCTGAAAACTTGATGACCTAAAAGTGTGGGTCACTCAACACTCCCCTGTCATCCTTTGCTTATCAGAAACTTGGTTATCCTCCCGTATCCCTGACTCCCAATTGGCCTTAGGTGACTTCAGCCTTTTTAGACAACATCATAGAAAATGAGGTGGTGGAGTGGCTATCTACTTCCACAATTCCTTAAACTTCACTGTTTTTCACCGTAAAGCAACCCCCTGCTCCCACAAACTGCTCATCATAATCAATGTCACCTTTCCTTCTTCATCTCCCCTTTTTGTGGAGGTCTTATATGCTCCCTAATACTTCACCCCTCATCACTTGTCTCCTGCATCACCACCACCTCCTCTTTAGCAAACTCAGGGGAATTAATCCTTCTAGACAACTTTAATTTAGACTGGCTTTCCCCCTCATCACTAAGTTCTTGCCAGCAGATTGAAGCATTAAATCTAACCCAATTGATTAAATAAACTACTGTCCCAACCCAAGAAATCAATCACACTCCCTACTCAACTGGGTGCTCTCATCCCACCCCCACCATATTTGCTCTACTTGTACCTTATCCGATGTGCTCAGCGACCACTGTCCCACATTCTGTATCAGGATGTTCTGTCCTCCCCCATCCCCCCAAATACATTCAGTATCGCCCCTCAAAACCCTTGATGTGAATAAACTTCTTCATGACCTGGCCCTTACAAACTGGTCCCCTGTCCTCTGCTCCTTCTCAGTCAAATGCCTCGCCCATTTCACATCCATCTTCCTGATGCTCTGGGATGCCCATGCTCCACTAAAGACAGCAAGATTAAGACATGCTCACCACAACTGGATCACCCCTGACAT
This sequence comes from Neoceratodus forsteri, assembly GCA_016271365.2. NCBI lineage: Eukaryota > Metazoa > Chordata > Ceratodontiformes > Ceratodontidae > Neoceratodus > Neoceratodus forsteri. The sequence continues at coordinate 53,351,700 of CM028137.1, forward strand.
CCCGGCCAAGTGTAGAGCTCATGATTGTGCTTGGCAGCTTTTTAAATCCATAGGTTACCAGGCCTCCCTTCAAGCCTTTCCTGCCCTCTGAAACACTTGTACCATTAGCATCCATTGGGCTAAATCTGGCTTCTTTAAATCTCATCTGCACCCCTCAAAGAATTCTCCCTCCTCCTTCTGGCAGGATCTCCACTCGCTCCTGCACCCCATTTCAGACCTCCCCCTTCCTCAATCCATGAGGATGGTTCACTTATCTCTGATCCCTCCTGTGTTGCCGATGCCTAAATAAGTTTTTCAGATCCTGTGCTGTTCCACATGGGCCCCCGACCCCACCCTTCCTCATCCCCCTTCTTCCCATAACTCTCAGGTTTTCAACTCCCACCAATCTTACCATCAGAAGTCCTGAGAGCCCTTACTTTACTGAACCTCTCTAAGTCTAGCCCTGATGGCCTGCATCCTAGGCTCCTCAAAATCTCCACACCCTCAATTACTACCCCATTAACCTTCATCCTAAATCTTTCACTCTCCTCTGCCATTGTTCCTAAAACCTGGAAGTCTGCCACAGTTCTCCATCTTTTCAAAGGTGGCGACCCTACCATTCCCGGTAGGTATCACCCCATCTCCCTTCTCCATGCCCTTGCTAAAGTTCAAGAATCCCTCATCCTCTCTAGGCTCAACAATTTCCTAACCACTTCAGAAACCCTCTCCCTGTTCCAATCAGTTTTCAGGAAATCCCATTCAACCACCTCCTCCCTCCTCCACTTTACTGACGCCATCCACACTGCTATGGATATTGGCCAGATCACATCAGCTATTTTCATTGACCTAGCTAAGGCCTTCGACTCAGTTTCCCACCATCTCCTACTTTCTAAACTACGCTCCATTGGCCTATCCCATGCCTCAGTGTCCTGGTTCTGCTCCTATCTAACTAGCTGCTCACAGACAGTTTCAATCAACAACGTCACATCTCCCTCCCTCCCCATACTCGCTGGCATACCCCAGGGCTCTATCATTGGGCCAGTTCTCTTTTCCCTCTTTAATAATTGCCTTCCTTATATTTGCATCCACTCCAAAATCCAGATGTATGACACCATCCTATTCCTGTCTGGCCATCCATACAAGTTATCCAAACCCCCTCCAAAATGACCTTATTGCGGTCACAGCCTAGTTTGACTGGAAACTGTCTAAAACTGAATACTAAAAACTGTTGCCATAACTTTTGGTTCCAAACAAAAACTCGTCAAGCTTCCCTCACTTCCAGTCTTCTTCTCTACAGCTAACACCCCTCTAGACAACATCCTTACATACAAGTAACGCAGTGTCTGGCTTGACCCCTCTCTTGATTTCTGCTCCCACTTCAGCATGATCCACACTAAACTGTGCCCTAAACATGGGCTACTCTCTCATCACAAGGCCAGTCTTTCCCTTCCTGTAAGATGCAATCTCGTAGTCAAATGGATCCTTCCAGCCTTGAATATGCTGACATAATCTTCAGTTCTGCCCCTCCACCTCCCTCACCAAACTGGAAGTCCTGTTTCATGCATTCTGTAGATTCACCTCTAACTGTCCTCCTTTAACTCACCACTGTGACCTCTACTCTTCCATTTCCTTACAGTAACTTACAGAGAGGCATTCCTCTCACTGCTTAACCTTCATAGCTAAGTACTGGTTTGGGTCTCTTCCATCCTACCTTGCCTCCCTCCACTTTCCTGCTTCTCCCTCACCCTATAGGTTTCTAAACTGATGTTTAACTAAATAACTAAATAACTATAAGTTATGGTCAAGCTGTGCCAGCACTTTTCTCTCCTTTGTGTCTGCAGCTCAGGTGGAAAATCTCCTTCTCCTACAAATTTCCTTCCCTTTGAAAAGCCTTCCCTCTCATACCTGTCTTTCCCTCCTTCCCTGCTCTCAGCGCTTACTCAGACCTACCACTGTTCTTTCTGCACCTGTTCTCTGTCCTAAACCCCTGCTCACTATAGTACTACTGCTCCCCCCTTACTTAGATCCATTTTAGTATTTTGTTTCTTAGCTTGTATTTACTGTGCACAGTTATCTGGCATGTCTGTTAATGTATATAGTATCTATGATGTTTTATTTATTTTTTTATTGAAATGTTTCACCAGAAAGGCACACTGAACACCAAGTTGCTCGTCTCACAATGCGACCTGGGGGGGGGGACAATGAGGATTAAACGATAATTTCAGAAACAGAGAACATATAAAATAATACATTATATACAATAATGAGCAGTACAGGTAGTTAGAGCATAGACAATTGAATACACCACAGGGTGGACACAGAATACATGAACAGTAAGCATGTCAGATAGTGATGCAGCAGTACAAAGTGCAAAGATATTTACAGAGTTGTCCACAGAGATAGGCAAAAAGTGCTAGGTGCAAGTAAGGAGGGGGAGTAGGCAGTTGCCCAAGATTTAGAAGTGAGGGAAGTTGCTAAGGGAGTAGTAAAGGGAGGTAGAAGTAGCTTATGAAGAGGATGAGGGGGAGCAGGAGGGGAGAGATTGACAATACCAAATACCAATCCAGGGTGTAAAGAATCCTGCCAGGGGGCAGGATCTGAGAGCAGCCAACAGAAATGAGATTTAGAGGAGGTGTGAGATAAGAGGAAAGATTGCCAGACCAAGGTAGACCTCCAGGGTGCAGAGAACCCTGCAAGGGGGCAGGATCCGGCAACAGACAAGAACAGTGGAAACAGGAAAGCTGGCGGCAAGCCACAATACTAGTAACCCCCTCAAGATGCATGAACCCTGCAGGGGATCAGGTACTGGTGGGCTGGACAGGGTAAAAAGGGGTTGGGGGGATTAAAGCAGGTACAGCAGGAGGAGAAGTTGTTGTGTAGTGCAGTACCAAGGGAGTAGGTGGAGGAGGAATGCCAAATTTGTGGACAGAGAGCATTCCAGGATTTGGGAAGTGGTGGAAAAGCCAGTTTGGCTTGCAAGGGTAGATCTAGGTGGGACCAACAGTGTACACGTGTCAGCAGATCTCAGGGAGTGAGAGATATGGGTAGGTGAGATAAGGAGGATTGGAGGTAGGGAGAGAGTTCACCAAGCCAGAATTTGGAGGTCAGTTTTGCAATGTGGGTAAGTCGTCAGTTGGACAGTGGAGGAAAGGGTAGTCATGGTAAAGGTCACAGTGATGAGTGAGCATGAGGCTTAGGGCAAAGCAGCAGAAGGAGTTGCCAAGAGAGACCAATTTGGCCACAGGGAAGACTTGGGAGCAGCACCATAGACTACATCACAGTAGTCAAAAATGGGAGTATCATCTTCTGGACAAGTTCGCACCTCACAGGCAATGGGATGCAACTGCAGTTTCTGTACAGGGTGCCAAGCTTGAGGCACAGTTCCTTAAAGATAGGAGGCAGTATAGCGGCAGTGGTCTAAGGCTCTGAGCTGCAAATTTGGTGACATCACAGACCAGACCTGGGTTTGAATCCACAGCTTCCACTTGCATACTGTGTGACCCTGAGCAAGTCACTTAACCTCCTTGTGCTCCCAGGTCGCTCCTGTAAAAAAGCTTCCAGCTTAGTGTGCTATACCTGGTTAAACAACTAAATAAAAAAAAAAAAGACATTGCTGTGTACAGAGAAGCTGAGGTGTTGGTCAAGCCAAACCCCGAGGTATCTATATGAGGAAGTGTCCTCCAGGGTTCTCCCATTTAGGTGTGAAAGGAGGGCATATCAGAAAGCCTTGAGAGTCTCTGCCTGATGTCTAAGGTCATGGAGACTGTGTTCTTGGTGTTGAGTGAGAGCTGGTGTGAAGCAAACTAGACCTGGACCTGGTTTAAGTCATGATATAAGCTGGTTGCCACGGCTGCAGGTTTACTGCCGGAGCTGAACAAGACAGTATCATCGGCACACATATGGATGGAAGTGGGGGAACAGGCTATGGGAAAGTCATTTATAAAGATGAAGAAAAGCAGGGGACCCAGCACTGAGCCCCAGGGGGCACCAGTTTCGATAGGGAGAGGAGGGGATGTGGAATCAGAGATTCTTACTGATTGTGTCCTACCGGTGAGGTAAGATTTCAGCCAGTTTGTGGCGGATGCTGCCAAGCTAGCAGCAGAGAGGGAACCAAGGAGCAGGGATTGGGAAACAGTGTCAACCGCTTTAGCTAGGTTGACAAAGATGGCTGAAGTGATCAGGCCATCATCCATCCCAGTAAGGATGGAATCAGTGAGCCTGAGGATGGAATTGGTAGTAAAATAGTTCTTCTGAAAGCCAGTTTGGAACCCAGATGAAAAATGAGGTATCTGAGAGAAAGGGGGAAGTTAGGAAAGGACCTGGTGTTCTTGGAGTGTAGCAAGTGTAGGGAGGAGAGAGACAAGGTGATAGTTGCCAGGAGCAGATAAGTCACCACCCTTGGTGAGAGGAATAACTACAGCATGCTTCCAGCAGGTGGGGACTTGTGCTGTCTTAAAAGAAAGGTTTAAGATTAAAGAGATAGGTTAGGCAATAGCAGGAGCAGAGAGGTAAAGTAGTTTGGGATCAAGGACATCTGGAGAGGAACCTTTTGAAGTATTCAGGGAGAGCAGGGCGCTTAGAGTGTCAGTGGGGGAAATTTGAGAGAAGGAGAAGGAACAGCAGTTAGGTGATGGGTTGGGAGGCGGGGAAAGGAGAGTGTGTGGGTGGTGAGGGAGGGAGCACAGAAGGGACTTGGCACAGGAGTTGTAATAGGCATTAAATTCACTGGCCACCAAGCATGGTTCTGATACCAGGGAACTGTTGATGTTTAGAACTGGGGGGGAGAAGGAGGGAAGAAAAGAGCATGTACCATCCACCAGAATTTGGAGGGGGAATTGATGATTTTGTGGAAAGAAGATTTAAAGCACTCGAACTTGGCCACTCTAGTAGCTTTGGTATATGAGTTGTGAGTATTCTGTAAGAGGTATAGTCACTGGAGTGCCTTGATGATTTGTTTTTTCCAGGTGCAGTCATGCCTCGTAAGCATGCCAGTAATTCAGAGGAAATCTAGGGGAGGTGTAAGCCTCGAACTCTGGTCCACCTGAAGGGAGCAAAGGTATTCCAGGTGGAGATGAATTTATCCTTGAAATAGGCAACTGCATGGTCAATGGAGGGGGTTGAAGCCAGAGGGGCCCAGTCTGTTGAGGCAAGCTTGGATTGAAGAGGGGCAAGGTCTAGGGATTTGAAGGAGCGAAGCTGAATTATTTTATGAGGTGGTTTTGGACAGTGCAATTTGCTAACCAGGAAGATGGATTGTTGTCGCTAAGTGCATCAGAGAGGATACGGTCTTGATGACATGGTGAGGGTGAGTGGTAAGATTCCAGTCAAGGAGGGTGTTGTTATGAGTTTTATGATTAGGACGTGTTGGCTCCTTGATGAGTTGAGGAGGTTGAGTGCATCAGTGTCGTTCCGGATCTTACTCGATGTAGCTGACAACCAATTATGTGATCAAATTGCCCAGAATGAACAGCTCTCTGAGTGTGACATGGAGGTAATGAAGATGAAAGATCAGCAGTGACTGTCGGGGTAGTGCTAGGCCTGCAGTATATGCCAGCTACAAGAGAGGGGCAGTGAATGGGAGAGACATTTGTGACTATGGCCTCATAGGTTGCAGGGACTGAAAGATAAAAGCATTGTTGTAGCTTGCAATGCTGGACTGGATGTACATGACCATATCCCCACCTTGGCTTACTTTTCTTGCCTGTAGAGGGAGTAACTGGAATTGTGATGGAGTTGTTAGAATTTTACCTGTGAGCCATGTCTCACTTAAAATTAGGATGTCAGGAGTGTGAGAAACCACAAGGGTTCGGATGAGGTCATTTTTGTGTAGCAGACTGCATATGTTCAGGTGGATAAATTTCAGCCCATTAGGGATAGCCGAGGAGGCTGTGGGCTCAGACCAGTAGAATAGGGGGTAGCATTGAAGGAGGAACAATGTGTGGGGCCAGGGTTAGGGTGGATATTTCCAGAAGTTAGAAGGGGGATGGCTAAGATGAGGTAGTGTAATTTAGGGCACTTGTTTTGAAGCTTGGGGTTAAAGGGGGCTGGGGAAGATGGGACAGGAGAGAGGGAGAATGTGAGGCTGAGATAGGCTAGGTAGCTAGGAGGAGAAATGAGAGATGCAGGGGGCAATAGGGATAGTATGACCAGGATACAAAAGGGCAGTTGTAGTAAGTGCAAGAATGAATGATGTAATAGGGAGAAGGAAGTGGAGTTAGAGAGGGGCTGCTGGGGTGGTAGGGATGAGTAACATGACAAAGGCGGTGGGAAGTAAGAAGAAGGGAGAGGGATGGGAGAGAAAGTGAGTACCAATTTAGAGGAGGAACTAGAGAATTCATTGTGCAATAAGACAGGTGCAGAACACAGTGCAAGCTAGCTTTAATGTAGGGTGTGTAAGGTAAGCAGTGGTAGTAAAAGGAAAATTAGAGCTTATCAGGGGAGAAATACACTAACATTTAAAATGGCTCAAATGTAAGAAATATACAGAGGTAGGAATAATAGTGCAGGGAGGCTCTGAATGAGAATAGGAGCAAGGGAGTCACAATTCAGAGCAGCCCTCTAGTGGCCAGATTGCATAAGCTGCAAATGTAAATGTAGGGACTTCATAAATATCAGCTACTACACTACATATGACCAGTCGGAGGTTATATAAGAAATTGCACAGATAGGGTGAGTGGGGAGCCTGTGCAAAGCACTGGAGGGGAACAATCTGTAGGCTGTCCTAGTGGGAATCTGCTTCATTCATTCCTGCAGAGACTCTGGGGCAGAAGCAGGCATGAGCTGCACCCTTATAAATGGTAAGCCACGCTTGTAAAAATGCCAGTGCATGTGGGCAAAGCTAGGTTGAAAATTGTCTGGTTCCTCAACAATAACGCCAGGCTAGAGCTGAGCAATTAGGGAGGAGGTGCGTGGCCAATCAGGAGTGGCAAGTAGTCCAAACCTGCCAGTCAGAATTTGATGCATTTGGCACCAGGTACAAATTGTAGTCCCTTTACCTTGAGCTGGTATCGATGCTCAGGAGGTGGCAGCTGCCGTTCAAGACCCACTGCACCACGCTGTGTGGATCCTTCAGCTGAGAGGGTGGGGAATGCCTGTGGACAGGGCTTCACACCTGAAAGAGGGACGAGAAGCAGTGTTAGATAAAGTGGATAAAATTTAGGGGCAGGAATTTAGCTGGCTACCAAGGAATAGGGGGGGAATAGTTGAACAACGAGACAGTAAGAAATTAGTGGGGGGTTCCAGTCCGGGAAGGGCGACTTAGGAAGATGATTTGCAACACAAAGGGCCATTTGCAAGAGTCAGCAGCAAATGGCACCACAAGGGGGTGGTAGATTTTAGGGAGAACAGCTTTGAATCAAAATGTCCCAGATAGAGAGAGAATCAGAGTTGGAGCTGAGAAACAAAAGCACAATACTCCCTGGCACAGCTATAATTTGAACAGCACAGGTACTTGTCAGAGCTAGAACTGTAATAAAATGTTTTCAGACTGTAAATTAGTCAGACATTGGCTGTATAAATTAGTTTGTTCCCAAAGGGGCTTAATCACTACAACAGTGTACTTTGTAACTCTAATGCATCAGACTTTGACAGTAAGAAATAAATTCATTCCTAAGGGGTCTTAATCACTAGAGCAGAATACTTTTTAGCTAAAATGCATCAGCCTGTAGTTGTAATAAATTAATTTGTTCCTAAGGGGGCTTAATCTCAAAAATGAAAGACTTTTTTAGCTATAATGCATCAGCTTGTGGCTGTAACAAATTCATTCTTCCTAAACGAGCCTATTCTCTAAAACTGAATACATTAACTATGCTGTAAAGACTTGGGCATGCAGCAATTGAACAGTACCTTAAAGAGACAGCACACTAAGAAACAAAATGCCCTTGTTTTTAAGCTGGCATGTATCAGACAATTAGGATGTAGCATTTAATAAGGCATGTCAGTATAATTTGTAGGCTGCCCTAGCGGAAATCTGTGTCTGTGATTCCTGCAGAGACTCTGGGGCAGGGGCAGAGGCAGGCACGAGCTGCTCTCTTAAAAATGGTGAGCCACACTTGTAAAAGTGGCAGAGCAAGGCGGGCAAAGCAGACTGAAAATTATCCGCTTCCCTTACTACTAATCCTGGGCTAGAGCTGAGGAATTAGGAGGAGATGGCAGTGGTCAGTTAGGAGTGGCCAAGTAGTCTGAACCCGCCAGTCAGGGCTTGATGCGTTTGGCACCACATACAAATTGTGGTCCATTTACCTTGAGCCAGTATCGATGCTGAGGAGGCTGCAGTGGCCGTTCAAGACCCACTGCACCATGCCATGGGGATCCTTCAGCTGGGAGGGGTGGGGGGATGCCCATGGATGGGGCACTGCACCTTGAGCCAGTATTGATGTTGAGGAGGTATCAGTGACCGTTCAAGGCATGCTACACTGCGCTGTGGGGATCCATAAGCTGGGAAGGGTGGGGGGATGCCCACGGATGGGACTCTGTACATTGAGCCAGTATTGATGCTGAGGAGGTGACAGTGACAGTTCAAGACCCACTGCACAGCACTGTGGGGATCCTTCAGCTGGGAGGGGGGGGATGTCCATGGATGGGGCTCCATACCTTGAGCTGGTATCGATGCTGAGGAGGTGGCTATAGCCGTTCGAGAGCCGACTGCACCATGCTGTGGGGGATCCTTCAGCTGCTAGGGGTGGGGGGATGCCCATGGATGGGGCTCCGCACCTTAAAGAGGGAAGAGGAAAGAGCAGTCTCTGCTATTGTTATACTTCAGTTGCATTTGTTTGACTCCTGTACCCTTCCTCCTGGGTCGCACCTGGAAACGAGCTCTGGTTCATAGTGCTTTTCCCGGTTGTCAACTTTCAAATAAATAAATAAATATAAAAAATCACAAAAAGTGAGGAAATTAATCGCAAAAAACTTTGTTAATGCACTAATTAGAGTTAAAGTGACAAAAGTTGGGAAATGTGGCATTAGGGTTTCCAACCCTAACACCACAACCCCACCCTGCAGGCAGCAACAGGTGTGAAGTGTGCCTTGGGGTTCTCATCTCTAACGCTGACCCCATTCTCATATACTGTACCTATTTCAGCTTATTTACTCATGAAATGGGGTGGGCATTAGGGTTAACAATCCCAAGGCACACCACACACACCTGTTGCTGCCTGCAGGGTGGAGTTGAAGTATTAGAGTTGGAACCCTAATGCCACAATTCCCTACTTTTGTCAGTTAACACTAACCAGTGCATTAACAAAGTTTTTTTTTTGCAATAAATAGATGTACATATAGGAGAAATGTGCTAAGGTAAATGGTAATCAAAAATAAAACATTTAATTGTATATACATTTCTTTTGGACCACATATGTCACTTTGATGTTTATTCACTTGTTTTGTTTTTCTTTTACAGCCTTTGGCAGCTTGGTCCATTGACAGTCTCTTGATTAGAAAGATAAATAAGCCTTTAAGCTGATTGATATCACTAGGATGGCTAAGTCATTATTCCCTGTGGATTCTTTCCTTTTGTTTGGACTGATCATTTAAATAATGTAAATAATTACATGGACAGTCTGTGATTTTCTTTATTTCAAGTGTTCTGAATGGTTCTTTTTTCAATTGAAAAGTATTGTTGTTATGCCATGTAGTTATTGTTTTATCTTGGGCCTCTGTTTTTCTCCTACCCACCCCCATTCACCTCATGTCTAATCCTCCACCCCCACCCTTTCCTTACTGTCCCCTTACCTTTAGCCTATGGGTTTCAACTTAAGATTTGATTAAAGTAAATTAATTTAAGAATACATTGAGGGGCTATAAGCATTTGATTAGGAGGTCCACTAGATATACACCTTTGTATTAAGTGCCTTTATGCATTGAACAATACTTTTTTCTTTGTATTTTTCATGTTCAAAATTTCCCAATGAATGCTTATAGAATTAATGAAGTAAGATGCTAATATTTGAATGGAATGCAATAAGATATTGTTGATGCTTCTTCTCTTAGACCATCTTAGATTCTGAACTTTGAATGGGGTTCTGTATGTGTTTTTAACTATCTAGTATATTGCACGTTATGCTGGTGATTTAAAGACTGATCTGTTTCATCGTTCTGACATACCCACTGAGGAAGACCTAATAGTCAAAGCGCTGGGTGCCAGTCAGCATTCTTTGATGTTCACTGTAATAAATTGACTTCAGCACAGATTTCTTTTGACTCACTTCATTCAATGGCGTACATCCTTCTTTTTGTTACAGCTGTGACTAGTTGCCTGTGTTGCACCGATGGCCCAGGTCATGGGCGCACTTGTCTTGTCCTTTTTTTAAGTTTATGCATATATATATATATATATATATATATATATTTATGTGTGTGTGTGTGTGTGTGTGTCCAGTCCTTGCTCCAAAGGTACCTGAGTTGCATGCAGATAAATAATTTCATGACATTTTCACAAAAACAAAATGACAGACTTGGAGCATCTATCATTTTGAGATGGTGCATTAAAAAGTATTTTGACAAATATCAAATCTCTAGATCAATAGAAGGCTGAGGTTTAAGCAAATTAATACATTTCAAAAATGCTACTGCATTTTGTCAGCTTTTGATTTTCATTTCTTGGGTCTATTTTCAAAGTACATATCCAAATAATACCAAAGTTTGTAGGTATACTATACAGCTACTAATGGCTTTCTTAGGTGTACCAAATTGCAGAGACCCACATTGAATAGGGGTGAGTTGTGGGTGGCCACATTTAATCAAAACTTAATTTTCAGATATTTCCATCTAAATTTAAAAATTCATATTCAAAATTCTCCACAGAGTCAAGATTTAGAAAATTGTGCAACATGGTTAAGTGCACCAAGTTTTAAGTATTATGCTTTAAAAGGAGCTTTGCTATAGATAGCCTAACATTTTGCCAACTTTTTGAATGTAGTTATTTTAGTATAATTTTGAAAACTTTCATCAAAATGTTATAAACATTTGCAGATATAAAGAATATTACTGCATTTATACATGCACCTAGAATTGGATTTCTAGCTCCACAAGTGCCTGAATTATGTGCAGATTAAAATGCTCATGAAATTTCCCATAAAAAATAAAATGACAGATTTTGATTGACTGCACTTTGAGATAGTGTGTCCTAATGTCATGATGTTTTGGTACACTGTTAGAGTACCTATAGAAAAGTAAGCTTACCAATTTTCAGATCTCTAACTTTATTTTTTTTTAGACTTCCTGACAGCCTACATTGGTAGGCAACACAGGTACTAGAATGGTCATAAAGGGAAATACCTGGGTGCTATTTCTAGCCAAAAAGCTGTGCTTTTCAGTATAGTAGCTACAAGCGCCGATCCTGCACACGTTCATGCAGGAACGCAAGAATGGCTTAACAGAGCAGCTCTGCTTCTAGCACTCTTAAACAGGGCTTTTTGAAAAATTTATTTTACTAGCATAACAGCCAGTCAAGCAAGCAACCAGGTGGTGGTATGCAGTGCTCTCCCGAGGCAATGGGAGAGAGGGAAAGAGACAGAAAGGAAAACAAGAAGGAAGATTTGTAGGTGGCCAGCCTATATGATAGTAAAGAAAAAGAAAGAAAGGTGCTATTGCACAACAGATTTAAAGGAGGATATAAAGAAAACAGTACAGAGTCTCTTCACTCAAACCCAAACGGGGGCACAGCACTACCTCAGAGATAAAGGAGACAAAGACCTAATAGAGGAAATCCAAAAATGTCCAATAAAGGCGAAGTAATACTGGTGGGGACTTCAACCTACCAGATATTAACTGAGCACTACTAACGGGTAGCAAAAGAAGTAAGGACTTTTATTGTCACCACAAGCAAAGGGATTGTGCCAACTTGTTAAACCAGCAAGCGGTGATGCTATTCTTGATCTTGTCCTCACAAACTTGGAAAGGATCAAGGACATCAACGTGGATGCCTTATGGGCAACAGTGACCATCCCATTGTAAGCTTTAAGAAAAAACATAACACAGGACACCAGCCACTCAATGATAAAGGTGCTAGATTTCAGAAAAGCTGACTTCCAAAAAATGAGGAATGACATAAATAGCCAGTTAATGGAAATAGAGGGTGAGGAGGTGGAGGTCATGTGGGGGAGACTCAAGAGAGCAATAAAGATGCCACAGATCAATGTGCCAGATGGATCAGCACAGCAAAAGGAAAAAGAAATCCTCTATGGTTTTCCAAGGAAGTGGCTACCACAATCAATAGAAACATAGAAACATAGAAGTTGACGGCAGATAAGGACCGCAAGGCCCATCCAGTCTGCCCATTTCTTTTTCTACCTTATAAATGCCATCGGCCTTTGCTCTGTCAGTGGCCTATCTATTCATAGTCATTTGTATTGCTCCTTATGCCTATCCCATGCCTGTTTGAAGCCCTCGCACTGTATTCATAGCCACCACTTCTTGTGGTAAGCCATTCCACGCATCCACCACCCTTTCTGTGAAAAGAATTTCCCTCACATTCCCCTTAATCGGCCTCCCTCTAATCTCATGCTGTGTCCTCTTGTCCTGCTATTTTTCTTATATTTAAACATGTTAGACTCTTTCACCTTGTTTATGCCCTTAAGGTGTTTGAATGCCTCGATCATATCACCTCTCCCTCCTTTGCTCAAGGGTATACATATTGAGCTCCGTTAATCTGTCCTCATATGTCTTCTGATGCAGTTCCTGCACCATTTTGATGCCCTTCTCTGGACTGCCTCAATTTGGTTAATGTCCTTGTGAAGGTGTGGCCTTCAATACTGCCGCAGTACTCCAGATGGGAGCCTAACCAGTGTCTTGTACAGAGGGATTATTACCTCCCTCTTATGACTTGTGATACCCCTACTAATACACCCTAACACCCCCAGCCTTACCTACTGCTTTAGAGGTCTGCTTGATGATTTTAGGTCATCAGTGATGATGATGCCCAAGTCTCTTTCTTCCTTTGTGACTGCTAGCAACTCCTCCCAGACCTATAGGTGGCTTCAGGGTTTCTCTTCCCTATGTGCATGATTTTGCACTTCTTTGCATTAAATCCCAGTTGCCACTCTTCTGACCATTCTGCTAGTTTATCCAGATCTCTTCTCATTCTGCCCACCCCATCTGGATCATCTACTCTGTTGCAGATCTTGGTGTCATCTGCAAACAGACAAGCTTTACCCTCTAGTCCATCTGCAAGGTCACTAATGAAGATGTTGAAGAGGACTGGCCCCAGGACTGATCCCTGAGGTACCCCACTTGTGACTTGCATCTCTTCTGACTTTATACCATTTACCACCACTCTCTGTTTTCTGCCGTCAACCAGTTTGCCACCCAGTTGACCAACCTCTGACCCACCCTGAGCCTACCCAGCTTATTTATCAATCTTCTATGTGGAACAGTGTCAAAAGCTTTGCTGAAGTCAAGGTAAGCGACATCAACTGCTCCCCTTGGTCCACCACTCTGGTTACCCAGTCAAAGAAATCTATGAGATTAGTTTGACAGGACCTTCCTTTTGTAAACCCATGCTGTCTTGGATCCTTGTACCCTATGGATTCCAGGTGTTGGACTATCCTTTCCTTAAGGAGTGCCTCCATAATCCTGCCCACTACTGAGGTAAGACTGACACGGGTCTGTAGTTCCCCTGCCTCCTCCCTGCTACCACTCTTGTGGAGCGGGATCACATGAGCCCTTCTCCAGTCTTCTGGGACCTCTCCTGTGCTCAGAGACTCACTAAACAATTCTGCTAATGGCTCTGCTAGTTCCTCCTTTAGCTCCTTAAGTACCCTGGATGTATGCCATCAGGTCCCATTGCCTTATCCACCCTGAGCTTAGCAAGCTCTTGTAGGACCTTTCTTTGTGAAGGGAGTAGTGCTCACCTCCCTCCCTGTGTCCATGATGCTGAGCTGTGGGCCCTGCCCTACCTTCTCTTCAGTAAATACTGAGCAAAAGTATCTCATTTAGGATAGATGCCTTTACAGGGTCCTCCTCCTCACATGCTCCCTTTTCTCCATTAAGCTTAGCAATACCCCTCTGGACTTTCTCCTTTCACTAATGTATCTATAGAAAGTCTTGTCACCTTCTTTTACTGTTCGTGCTAGTGTTTCCTCAGTTTGGGACTTTTGCCTGCCTTACTGCCTTCCCTTAGGGCAGTTTGGAATGCCTCCTATCTTCATCCCGCTGTGTTCCTTATATTTCCTGGAAGGCCAGCCTTTTGGCTCTGACCTTTTCTGCTACTGTATTTGAGAACCAAAGTGGTTTCCTCTTCTTTTGCACTTCCTTTTCTGTCTAATATAATGGGTTGTTGCTTCAAGTATTGCATCCTTAATGCTTGGCCACTTTGCCTGTACCCCTCACCTGTGTTTTTTTTGCCAGGCTAGCTTAACTCTGTTGCCATCTTATCAAAGTCAGCTCCTCTGAAGTCCCATATTTTGCCTTGGAATGGGATGATTTAGATGTAGTAGCCAAATTGAACCATACCATGTGATGGTCACTGGCCCCAGGTGACCTTCTACCTGGAGATCTGTGATCCCTTCTTTGTTAGTCAGTACTAGATCTAGGATAGCCCTGTCTCTTGTGGGTTGCTGTACCAGTTGTTTGAGGCCCTCCCCCTGCAGGGAATCCACTATGAGTCTAGTTCTGGCAGATGTTCCTGCTGGTATTGACCAATCTGTATCCGGCATGTTGAAGTCTCCCATTATCAGAACCTCCTCTTTAGCTGTCATGTTTTGTATATCTTCTAACAGTAATGTGTCTATGTCCTCCCTCTGGTCTGGAGGCCTGTAGACAACCCCAGTTCTTATGGCTGTCCCATTTCCTGTTTCCAGGGTGACCCACAGTTCTTCTGGCTCCTTATGTGTATTCTGAATTTCTGTAGCTTTGATATTTTCATTAACATACAGGGCCACTCCTCCCCTTTGCACCTCGGTCTCTTCTGAACAATACATAGCCAGGTACTGAAGTCTCCTAAGTGTGGTTACTGGTAAACCACGTCTCACTAATTGCTACTATGTCCAGTTTAGCCTCTGACATTATTGCCTGCAGGTCTGGGATCTTATTTCCCAGACTGTGAGCATTTGTGTACATGATTTTCCTACCAGATTTTGGTGTGTTAGTTGTTGGGTGAAGTTTGGCATTATCCCTGTGTACGTATGGGGAGACAAACCTTTTTCTTACCTGGTGATGCAAATAACCGCAAACATGTTGAATTCCTGTTTGACCACACTAGCTGAGGGGAGGGGTGTTCTTCCCATTCGACGCATGGGGTGCTGCACCTCTCCCCATTTGCTAGTTTAAATATTCTGCAAAGACGCTAAACTTCTGCCCCAATGCACTGACTCTCTTTAGTCAGATGCAGTCCATCAAATTTAAAGAACTTTCGCCTCCCAGAACTGTTGCCAGTTCCTACAAATCTGTGTCCTTTTCCTGGCACCAGCCCTTGAGCCACGTGTTTAGCTCCCCTATCTCCCCTTCTCTGACCTTCCGTCCATCTGCTCCCCTCTCCCAGACTGGCAGGATCTCAGAGAAGGAGATGCCGGACGAAATAGATGATAGTTTGTCACTCAGCCTAGTCAGGTGTTCCTTGGTCTCCACAACTGACCGGCTGGCGAGATCATTAGTCCCTATGTGTACTAGGACATCAATGTTTTCTCCTGCTTTGTGAACAATTTTGCAATGCGGTCAGTGTCTCTCCATGCTGATGTACCTGGAGACATCTGACCATCACCCTGGCTGGAGATGGGTATCAACTCCCCGAATCATGGAGTCTCCTATGATCAGAAGTTTTTTGGATTTCCTTTGTGCTTGTTTTGTTTTGGTTCCTGATTTGGGTGAGTTTTGTTGTGCTAGCTCCTGTGCCGCAGTGTCCTGCTCTGCAGTGTCTTCTGCCTCTTTATTTGACTTCAGAGATAGAGGCAGATACCTGTTTGTAGTGTTTATATGGTTTTTGGAGGTAATGTGTTGGAGAGCAGAGAGTGATGGGGCACCTGATTTGCTCCTCCTAACCACCTGCCAACCTCCTGGACCAACTACCTCTGCGGTAGAGGTTTTCTGTTGGATGCTGGGGAAATGGCGGGTGGTTCTTATAATGTATTTCCTCTTCAGTATGAAATTTGGGCGTGCAATCTCTGCCCATGCTGCCCGGAGCTGAGCCCTAAGATCTCAACAGGCCCAGCATGTGGGACAGTGTCCTAAATCCTGTAAGACTGTCCTTCTGAAAATTGTTCACACAGTACCTTCAGTTAATGAATCCATTCCAAATAAGTTGCTGGGTTTGTAACCTAGTCAGAGTATCCAGAAGGAGAAAAAAAAAGAAAAAAAAATGCAAGTAATGGTTTAATTGTACTTTGTTTATCTTGTTATAACAAGTTAAATTACTAGTGCCCCTGTAAATTAGATCACTTTGTGGAGGCCCCACTGATCCGCCCCTTCCTGCTCTGCCACAGGAAATGTCACAACTGTGGTACCCTATAAAAGGAGTGTAGCGTGGGGTGGTTGGGGATGGAGGTGGGTGGCTGGGCCCTTCCCCTGCCTAAAAAGAAGAACCACGGACGAAAGAACAAGGAGGTAAGAACAGAAACAATCAGTCAACAACAAATGCAGTAACCCTGAAAGCTTATCCTAATGTTAGATAAAACTGTAAAACCTGTAAAGCACCACCTGTAATAATTTCAGAGAAGATATACGCTGTAAAACACTTTTGCTCAGAGAGAAAATAAAGCAGTAACAGAAGATATACCTTGCAAAAGACAATTTGAATCAGAAGATTACAGGGAGTAATCTGTTAGCACACACCTGTTGGCACACCTTGTAATAATGCAGAAGAAGGTATACCAGCAACAACAATTTGAATCAGAGAAAAATAAAGCAATGAAATGTTAAAACAAACAGTAGCAATCCCTGTGAGTAAAAAATAAAAACACCACCACACAGTAAATCTGCTTAGCCAAACTAAGTCTTAATCCTTTTCCCTTGCTCTTGTAAGTTTCTCTACTCTGCTTTTCAAGCAGTCTTAGAAGGAAAGAGCTCAGGTGAAGCTAGGTGCCTTGGCCAGCAAACCAAGTCTTCTACCTCAAAGAAAAAAAGAAGGCGTACAGCATATACCAGAAAACCACAACTGAGAAAGACTGGGAGTTGGTCAAGGAAAAAATGAGCGGGTCTAACAAACAAATTAGAAAGGCAAAAGCCGAGACAGAGGAACAAAAAGCAGAAAGAGCAAAGAGAGGAGACAAATAATTGTTTAGATATATTAGGGAACATAGGAAGGCAAAAAGGGGATTGTAAAGATTGCTACTGAAGAAGGGAAATGCACTAAGCATGACCCAGAGAAAGCCAAAAGCCAAAACAAATACTTCTATTGGTGTTTAACAAAGAAGACTCAGGGGATGGCCCAGCCCTGAAAAAAACACAATATCCCAGGACCAGGGGCAAGGCCCCTAGAATTCTGCGGCCATGAGATTTTTGCAGAACTTACAATCTACATAGAACTTCTTCGGTGCCGCAGAATTCACTCTTCTTGTTGATTTTTTATTAATATTTCTGTTTTTCCATAGAATCTGGTTCCCTTCCCCTCTTTTTATATCCTAAACTCCCATATGCTGAGAATGTGATGCCATCATTGCTATAACATCGTACATTAGCTAATGAAATGACTGCATTCTACAACAGAAATGAATAGTCCCTTACCTACCACAGCTCCCACTGCCAGAGACGGTGGCACAGCACATCATGCATGGTGATCGTTACTCAACCTGCATTACAGCCTAATACAATTTTCAGTCTTACATTATTGCACTAGGGCCAACTTAAACAAAACCTTGTCAATAACACAGACCTGTTAAGCTCATACCTCACTTTGTACAGACCTATTTGTGCCTTTAAGGTACAGAGATGCCATCTGAAATGAATAACTGGTAAAATGAATTTAACTGTCATTTTTAAGAAAAATAAATTTTGCCCAGAAAAGTGGAATATAATAATGCGTAGACCTGTTGAAAGAATAGACCTGTTAAATAAATAATTGCACTATGCGCATTTTGCCAGGGTTATTGATTACATATTGTCATTGGTTGACAGGAATCATGTACAAGTTATGGAGAAATGTTGTGTGCAGGGGACTGGCTGTTGGGCCAGAGGGTTGCATGCTGTGTTTCGTGCTGGCAACTCAGGTTCAGAGATTAGCTCTGGGAGCTGGCTGGGCAACAAGGATTGTGGAACACATCATTGCTCGGAGCCTGGGAAGGTATGGTGCAGTGTTCTGTCACATGGTGGACACATTGTACTGGTCTGGAGAGCTGTATCTCACAATCAGTTCACATGCATGTCATGGCCTGATGGTGTTACACAGTGTGTCAGGGAAAGCAGGTCGACATCAAAAATGAGTTTTGCAATAACTCCTCTATTCCATTTCTGTTGGGACCTGTATGAATGAGGATGCAAGTTCATGGAAATAAAATATATATACAGTATATATATATATATATATATATATATATATATATATATATATACACACACACACACACACACACAAATACAGTATCTCTGTCTCTCTGCTTCACACACACACACACACACACACATATTATATCCGTGTTACAGATTGCATATAAATACATAAGTGATACACAGTGGGAACCTCATGAGTGGTGTAGAAAGCATATACAAATATATAAGTGATAGACAGTGGAAACCTCATTAGTGGGATAGACAGCATGCATATAGAAATACCTTATGTATCACGTAAGATCCCCTCTGCATATGTCATTTATTTAACAGGCTAGGATCTTAGCAGAGACATTTGTTTTGCTTTTTTAGGAATAAAATTATTTTTATAATTCTGTTATTTTTTAACTAGTGTTACTGTGCTTTCCACCATCCTGATTGCTATAACCACTGCCATGAAAGTGAAGTCAGGATGACAAGCTGTCACTGTGATGTGGTAGTTTGTTAGTGCCACAGAACTCCCACAGAAATTACAAACCACCGCCGCAGAAGTTCTGCGGCAAATGGTATTCTCTGCCGCAGAACTTGGTCCCACTGTGCTGCAGAAAAGTAGGGGCCCTGACCAGGGTGGACACGAGTCCATTTACAGAAGCCAAAGTGCAGGAGGTGCTAAATAAACTAAATGCAGACAAAGCCATGGGATCAGATGAGATGAACCCAAGAATCATTAAGGAACTGGTGGCAGAATTAGCAGCCCATCTGGCACTTTTGTTCATGAAATCCTTGAAGAGGTGTGTGGTACCTGAAGACTGGAAAAAACAGTAGTGGTTCCACTTCACAAATCAGGCAGTTGTGAAGAAGCTAGTAATTACAGACCACTGAGCCTCATGTATGAAGTAGGGAAACTAATGGAAACACTATTCAAAAGAGGATCATAGCATTCCTCAAAAATAGTGGCCAACAAGACCCTAAAAAGCACAGTCTCACAGCAGGTGGGTCATGTCAGACAAATTTGCTTGAGATTTTTGACTATGCTACAAAAATAGTGCACGACGGGGGGCAGTAGATGTGGTCTACCTAGACTTTAGTAAGGCCTTCGACTCGGCTCAACACAGAAGGCTGGTAAAGAAGCTTGACCACACCGA
Source organism: Neoceratodus forsteri (assembly GCA_016271365.2). Lineage (NCBI taxonomy): Eukaryota > Metazoa > Chordata > Ceratodontiformes > Ceratodontidae > Neoceratodus > Neoceratodus forsteri. The sequence goes on from CM028137.1 coordinate 53,371,232, forward strand.
GGTTGGTCCGGAATTAGTCAGATGGGTACAAAACTGGTTATAAGGCAGAACCCAGAGGGTACATGTTAATGGAACGCAATCGACGGAAGTAGGGTGACTAGCAGGGTGCCCCAGGGCTCAGTGCTGGGGCCTCTGCTCTTCAATGTTTTATAGCAGACATTGCTGACATACTGGAAAGGAAGGTGTGTCTGTTCACAGATGACACCAAGATATGTAAAAGTGTGGACACCTCAGAAGAAGTGAGCAAGGTGGAAGCTGACCTTAAGAAACTGGAAGAATGGTCTGGAGTGTGGCAGCTGAGATTCAACACCAAAAAGTGCATGGTCATGCACACAGAAAAGAAAAATCCAAGAAAGAAGTATTACCTAGGAGGAGAAAGACTGGCAGCCTCAAACCAGGAATGATATCTGGTAATCAATATCTCAGATGACTTGAAGGTTAGTAAACAATGTGAGAAGGCAACATTGAAGGCCAACAGAATGCTCGGCTGTATTGGGAAAGGAATCACAAGCAGGAGGAGAGAGGTGGTACTACCACTGTATAGATTGCTGGTCAGGCTTCACCTGAAATACGGAGTCCAATTCTGGAGGCCTCACCTCAAAAGGGACATTGACGGGTGGAAACAGTACAGAGAAAGGTGACAAAATGATTCAGGGTTTGCAGTACATGTACTATGAGGAAAGACTTAAGGAATTGAATATGTACTCCTTGGAGCAGAGAAGAGAGAGAGAGAGGGGACATGATTGAAGCATTCAAGTACATAAAAGGCATTAACAAGGTACAGGCACAGGAAATTTTTCATTTCAAAAAGGACTCAAGAACTAGGGGACATGACCTCTGGCTGCAAGGAGGGAGGTTCTCTACCAACACTAGGAAGTTTGTCTTCACAGAAACAGTGGTGGATGACTGGAACAGCCTTCCCCATGAGTTCGCTAGGGTCAACACTGTGGGGGATTCAAGAATGCATGGGATAGACACATGGGATCCCTGACTACAAGGGCAACTGGAGTGTCAGAATAGGTCTAAGACAAATGGGCAGACTAGATGGACCTAGAGGTCTTCTTCTGCCGTCAACTTCTATGTTTCTATGTTTCTACATCCTTAGCTGCTTTAACATTATCCTACCCTTGCTGAGAACTTGGCTTCTGTTTGGAGTGTTTGTACTGCTTCAGCAGATGCTGACTTCATGAAGAGCTTTTTCAGCCAACTGAGATCTGCATTGCACTCCCCAACTCTCAAAACTTAAGTCACTTAAAATCTCACTTTGGCAGAGGAGCTTGTTACAGGATAGGGATGGTCAGGGTTGCATAACATGCATAATTGTTTGTTGGAAGATGTGTGGCCAAGATGTATTTCTGAGATGTTCTTGCATGAAACCCATTGACACATGGCCAATACTTACTTGCTGAAACACAGACAAATAGTGCCAAAACCTTGACAAACCAGTGCCCAGCAGAGATGCAGTGAAGTTTTTAGTTTGTGGGTGAATATATGCAATGAAGTTGGCAAATTAGCCCATGAGCACTTGGGTAATTTTTGGAAATTACCTGAAATTTGCCATTGTGACTTCACCTTGCTTTTGTTGTTTTAAGTACAAATTGCACTTAAATAAAACAAAACAAGTAGAAGGTGACAAATGGGAAATCTAACACCACCCTGATCTATCCCTTGTCTCAAGTGGACCTCCCAACACAGTTACAACAGTTACCCTCCTGCCCCACCCCACACACATACACAGATCGCTGACAGTTGGCCCACATGTAAAACATTAATATTTTTAAATTAAATTCCCAATTCCCTGTGTCTAGTTGCTCCCCACCAGTCACAGTTACAACAATCACCCTCCCATCCCCACACACCCCATCGATCATTGGCCAGTTGGCCACAGCCCACATGTAAAATACATATGTTTTTAATTAATTTCCCCATTCCCTGCTGCCTAGTGAACACCATTACCCACCCATCCTATCCAAACCAGTGCCACACCACCCCGCCCCAGTCCACCTTGGGTGGGCCATCAGCACACCCCTCCACTCACCTCCATGGCCAGCAACCCAACTGAGTGCTAATAAATGAATGTGTGCTTGTGCAAGCATGCACTCATTCATTGACAGCTTACAGACTTTTGGGCAGCTTTTCAGAGGGCTAGAGAATGGAAATGGGCTGCTCAGTTCATCAGTGGGGGGTGATATTGGGGAGGCAACCCCCTCCCATTCTCCATTGCCATGAAAAGCTACCCAAAAGACAGCTAGCTGTTAATGAATGAAGACGTCCTTGTACAAGCAAGCATTACTTCATTCAAGCTCAGTTGGGCTGCTGGCCATGGAGATGAGTGGAGGACTGTTCCAGTGGCCCTCTTGGGTTTGACTGGGGGAGCGTGGTGGTGTGCAGTGGTCTGGGTGGGGTGGGCATGAACACCAGGGAATGGGGGATTTCATTAAAAATATATTGTATATTTTACATGTGGGCTGTGCCTACTGGCCAGCTATTGGTGGTGTAAGCTTGGGGAGGTAGGATTGTTGTAACTGTGTCTGATGGGGGGTCAGTAGACACCAGAGAATGGGGAATTTAATTTAAAAAATATTAGTATTTTTATATGTGGCCAACTGGCTGACTATCGGTGGGTGCGTGGGGGCAGGAGGGTGATTGTTGCATCTGTGTCTGGCAGGGTGGAACCACTAGACACCTTGTGGCTAAAGTTTGTGTGGGAAGTGTGGAATTTTGGGGGCAAAATTCCACACTTCGCATTCGATCTGGCCTCAGTGACTTTGGTAAATTTCAAGTATTGCCCTTTATGTATTGAGCACAATATGCAAAATATTCCATGGAGCAAAGTTTGCCAACTTCACCCACCTCTAGTACCCAGAGTGGGTTGCAGAACTCATGCTCACTATAACTAGCTGGTGAGTTCTCTATCAGTTACTCAAGACCTGTGTTTTTTTTTTTGGGAAATTGAGTTTTAGCTTTTAATATAGTTCAATAGTTATTAACCTTGTTTTCATTGTTAGCTACATTGTTTTGCAGGAAGGAGCTTTTGGTGATGAGATGATGGATGTGTGGTCAGCTGCACCACAGTGTGCCCACTCAACACTAGCAGTGGGCACACAGGATCCTCTATTAATAATTTATTGGTAGTCTGGATGGTTTGAGGGCCCTCTCCCCTGCACTGGCATTTTCCATTAGTACAGGACTAAATACGCAAACAACTGGGAATGTTGGGAGGACCCCAAAGGACAAAGCTAAGGGAAATGAAGGAAAACAAAGGGAGGGATAATTAGGCTGAAAGGGGAACAATGTATTCATGTAGAAGCGGACCATTAAAAAAAATGGATATACAAATTCTTCTGCTCAGTATTCACTTAGGAGGGGTTGGGGATATTGCTGGAGATGCAGGGCAGGGGCACAAAGGGTAGGGAAGTGGACACCAGCTGTTTTGCTGAGGAAAGATTCCTGGGTGAGCTAGAGAGGCTAAAGGTGGAGTAGGCCATGGGGCATGATGCAGTGCACCACAGGGTGCTGAAAGAACTCCAGGAGTAGTTGGCTGCACCCCCCCAACACTATTCAACCTATCACTAGAGACAGAGGAGGTATCTAGTGACTGGAAGACAACGGATGTAGTACCATTCCACAAAGGTGGTGATAGGGAAGAAATTGGAAATTATAGGTCTGTCAGCCTGACTCAAGTAGTGGGCAAGGTAATGGAGGCTCTACTGAGGGAGAGGATAGTTGAATACCTTGATACAAGTGGCCTGCTTAGATACATAGACAGTGTCGGCAGATAACGGCCTATGGCCCACCCAGTCTGCCCATTTGAACTTATAAGTTTACTTTCTGTTTTCCTAGAAGTCTGTTGCCCTTGACCCTGACCTCCAGAATTCCTTTATGTCTATTACATGCATTCTTAAATCCATGATTGTTTCAGCCCCACCACTTCCTCTGGCAGGGTGTTCCTCTTGTCCACCACCCGTTCTGTGAAGAAAGTCTTCCTCATGTTTCCTCTGAATCATCCTCCCTCCAACTTCATCTCATGCCCTTTAGTCCTGGAACATCTTTTTCACTTAAAAATAGTGTATTCCTGCAACCTGTTACTCCCTGTAAGATACTTGTAGGTCTCTATCATATCCCCTCTCTCCCTCCTCTCCTCCAGGGAGTACATATTCAATTCCTTCAACCTGTCCTCATAGGACTTGTGATGCAATCCATGTGCCATCTTTGTTGCCCTCCTCTGAACTTTCTCTACCCTGTCTATGTCCTTACATAAGTAAGATCTCCAGAACTGTACACTGTACTCCAGATGGGGCCTCACTAGTGTCTTGTATAGTGGAATTATGACCTTCCTTTACCTGCTGGTGATGCCCCTGCCTATGCATCCCAGTATCCTATTTGCTTTACCTGCTGCCATGTCACACTGTTTCCCTACCTTAAGGTCCTCAGAGTTGATAACCCCAAGATCCCTTTCCTGCTTGGTGCATCCTATATCCTCACCCCCCGACTGATATATTGTGCCAGGGTTTTTGTGCCCCATATGCATTATCTTGCACTTTTTTGCATTGAATTTCAACTGCCAAACCCCTGACCATTCTTCAAGTTTCTGCAGGTCCCTTCTTATTCTGTCTACACCCTCTGATGTGTCTGCTCTGTTACAGAGCTCTGTGTCATCAGCAAACAGAGAAATTCTGCCTTCTAGGTCATGCGCAATGTCACTGATGAAGATGTTGAATAGGACCGGTCCCAGCACTGATCCCTGTGGTACCCCACTGGTCACTCTTCCCTCTGTGGAGTGACAGCCATTTACCACCACCCTCTGTGTCCTGCCACCCAGCCAGTTGCCTACCCACTGCACTACTGTCCTGCCCACACCCATATTCCCTAGTTTGTGTAATAGTCTTCTATGTGGCACAGTGTCAAAGGCCTTGCTGAAGTCCAGATAGGCCATGTCCACTACCCTCCCAATCCACCTCCCTAGTCACCCAGTCAAAAAATTCAACGAGTTTGGTCTGACACGACCTCCCCCTGGTGAAACCATGCTGCCTTGGGTCCTGTAGTCCATTGACAACCAGATGTTCCACCAGTCTCTCCTTCAGTAGTGCTTCCATAATCTTCCCCACTACCGAGGTGAGGCTGACTGGTCTGTAGTTCCCCGCTTCCTCTTTGTTCCCACTTTTGTATAAGGGGACTACATCTGCTGTCCTCCAGTCTTTGGGTACTTCCCCTGCTTCCAGTGATCGGCTAAACAGGATTGCCAGAGGTTCAGTCACCACCTCTCTTAGTTTTAAGGACCCTGGGTGCACCCCATCTGGCCCCATTGCTTTATCAACTCTTATTACTTCCAGTTCCTTCAGGACCCTTTCTCTGTAAAGGACTTGTGTCCATTTCTGCACCATTCCACTCCTTGTACTCTTTCAGACCCATTACCTCTTCTTCCTCAGTAAAAACTGAGCAGAAATACCTGTTCAGTATGTCAGCTTTACTGTTGTCATCCTCCACGGCACCCATCCTCCCCTTCAGTCTCATTATCCTCTCTTTGCCTTTCTTTTTCACTTATGTACCTGTAAAAGCTTTTGTTCCTCTACCCACTGATTTTGCAATGTGCTCTTCTGTCTGAGCTTTGGCTTCCCTTACTGACCTCCCTGCCTCCCTTTGCTTCTCCTGGTACTTCTCCCTATCCCCTTCTGCCTGTGTCTTTTTGTATTGCCTGAATGCAATCTTTTTGGCTTTCACTTTCTCTGCTACCTCCTTGGAAAAGCCATAATGGCCTCCTCTTCCTTTTCCCCTTGCTAACCTGCTTAATGCATAATTCGGTTGTTCTTGTAATCCCCATTTTAAATAATGCCCACTGTTCCTCAACCCCTGATTCCTGCCCCATTCCCCTTAGTTCCTCTTTCAAGCATCTCTCCATTTTCCCAAAGTCTGTCCCCCTAAAATCCAAGAAACGTGTTTTTGTGTGGTTTGGTTCTGCTCCTTCTGTGATTTCAAACCACAATGACTGGTGGTCACTGTTCCCCAGGTGCTCCCCCACTGTTACCCCATCACACTGTCCCTGTTTGTGAGCACAAGGTCCAGTATTGCCTTCTGCTGAGTTGGTTCCTAGACCAGTTGTTTGAGGAAGGCACCCTGACAGGAGTCCAGGATAAATCTGCTCCTAGTTGATGCTGCTGCTGGGATGCTCCAGTCCACATCTGGAATATTGAGGTCTCCAACCAGCACCACTTACCTTTGTGTGCCATCCTTTGGATGGCTAGCATCAGCTCCCTATCTGTTTCTTCCTCCTGGGCTGGTGGTCTATAGACCACACCTGTGCAGATGGATGGCCCCATTTTCCTTTCCAGCGTAACCCACAGTATCTCTCCCCAATTTTGTTCCTCCTGGATCTCTGTGGCCCTTATGTCATTTTTCACATACAGTGCCACTCCTCCTTCCTTCCTACCTGCCCTGTCTCTTCTGAATATGTTGCAGCCAGGTATGGCCATCTCCCAGTCATGGTTATCATTATACCAGGTTTCAGTGATGGCCACAATGTCCAGGTCTGACTGCACCATGACAGCCTCCTGATCCTCCATTTTGTTGCTAAGGCTCCTGGCATTTGCACACATGGCTTTCCATGATTTGACCTCCCTTGACTGTTTAGCTGTTCTACTCCAGTCCCTTCCCTGGTTGTTCGTTATCCTGGTTCTCCTTGTTGTCTGCCCTTCTGTTGAATTTTGCCCCTTTTCTGCCTATCCACCTCTTGGGAACTTATCTCCATCTTTAGCACTCTGCTTTGTAGAGATATCCACTCCTCCGGCTCACTGGTTCCACTGCTAGCTGTGGGGGTTGGGCAATTAGGTACCCTCCTTGCTGGCCTTCCAACCCCCTTGGATAGTTTAAATGCTTGTCAATGTAGCAATTAAACTTATCATTGAGTGCTTGGATTCCCCTCCAGGATGGATGCAGACCATCAGGCTTGAACAAACCTCCATCCCTCCAGGTGAGTCCCCAGTCACCGATGAATCCAAACCTTTCCTCACAGCACCAGTTCTTCAACCATGAGTTAAAGTTCCTGGTGCATGCACTCCTTTGCTCTCCCATGCCTCTCGCAGGTAGTACTCCTGAGAAGGTGACAGAAGTAGCTACTTGCTTGACCCGGGACAGCATGGATTCATCAAAGGGAGGTCCTGCTAGACAAACCTAATAGAGTTTTTTCACTGGGTTAGTAAGGTGGTTGACCAGGATGGAGCAGTGGACGTGGCCTATCTGGACTTCAGAAAAGCCTTAGATACCACCCCTCACAGAAGACTGATAAGCAAACTTTGCAGCCCAAGTAGTAAAATAGGTGAAAAACTGGCTTATTGGCAGGAGCCAAAGGTGGTGGTAAATGGGGAACTCTCTGCCAAGGGAGAGGTGATGATCAGGGTGATGCAGGTGTCACTGTCTGGGCCTGTCCTGTTTAATGTCTTTATTGGAGTCATTGCAGAGGGGCTGGATGGGAATGTATGCCACTTCACAGATGACACAAAGGAATGCAATAAGGAGGACACTCAGTGGGGGGGGGGTTGAAAAGATGAGGGAGGACCTTTAAAAAACTGGAGGAATGGTCAGGTGCCTTGCAACTGGAATTCAATGCAAAAAAATTCAAGATCATGCACAAAGTGCGAAGGAACCCTGGGGCAACAGGTTCCATGTCATAACCATGAAAATATATTGGCAACAGTAAAAACAGCTACTGTAAAAGGTCGCCTACACATACAGGGACTGAACATCACAGCGATCATCATGAATTGCTACAACAGTGCTACATTAAGTTTTTAAGGGGTTCTGCCCCCACACATCCCTTACCTTTTATAATCAACTCCAGGTCAGACATATTTCTGGAAAGGGGTCACAACACAACATTAGAAGAAGAATAAAAGCAAAAACAGGAAACACCCAGCCTTGATCCCAAGTCATGGCACCTAATGAGGACATAGCCAAGGACTCTAGCCACTATGCCAACATGGCAGCTTGGCAGCTTACCCTACATGATCATATTTTAATGCTCCCAAGTCACTTCAACAGTACCTTGCTGCCACTACCATCTCGCTAAAACATTTGTTCAGTATAAAAACCACGTTGCCCTAAACAAATTTGTGCTTCACCACTAGGTCTTACCTACTCACTGATATTTCTTCACTATTACCACCGGATACTGGGGCAACATGCAAACTGGGGAAGGAGGAAATGGCAGTGAAGAAGCAGGAAAGGGACCTGGGTGTTATCATCTTGGATGACTTATAAGTGGCTAGACAGTGTGAAAAGATGGTGCGAGAAGCTAGCAGAATGCTTGGCTGCACAGGGAGGGTATCACCAATAGAAGGAGGGAGGTCACTTTGCACTTGTATGGGACACTGGTGAGACCTCACCTTGAGAACTGCATTCAGTGCTGGAGGCCTCACCCGAGAAAAGACATAGACATGGTGGCGTGGTGCAGAGGAGGGCAACTAAAATGATACAGGGCCTGCATGGGAAGTCCTATGAGTATAAGCTAAAAGAGTTAAATATGTATTTCCTGGAGGTAAAATCAAAAACATCAAAAATGCTTTTAACTAGCAACCAGGGAGTGTTGGAAACCAAACTAAAAAAAAAATAATATCAACACAAATCAAACAAAAACTCATACAGCAATAACATTGTATTAATTAATGCAAGGAGTCTAAATCTGGACAAAAAACTGACTTAGAAACAATGGAAGACATTGTTGTGGCTGCTGAAACTCAGACCTGGTGAGATAAAACTAATGAATGATCAATGGATATCCCAAACTACAGCCTCTTTTACAAAAATAGATGTGAAAGGAAAGGGGGTGGGGTATGCCTTTATATCAAGAAGTCTATCAAGTGCTATGAAATTGACTTACCAGAAACCAACAACACTATTACTAAATCAATATGGATACAAATGTTTGCTACTAATGGAAAAAAAATCACAATGGAAACTACCATAGGCCACCAAATAGTAATGATAATTACAACCAAGAATTAATCAGGCAGTAATCAGTAGCAGCAGCATTATCCAACATCATAGTCCTGGGACAGACTTCAACGTGCCAGGAATTAATTGGAACCATCTAACAAGCATAACTAACGCTAAAACACAGTTTCTTAATAAAATGCTGAGCTTAGGGCTGCAGCAAATGGTCTTAGAACTCACCAGGGGTGTAAATATTTCAGATCTTTTATTTACCAATCTTCAATCACCAATAACCGACATAACTATAACAGAACCTCTCATCTCAAGTGACCACAAAAGGTGTACTTTACTTTAAATGCACCACAATGTCTGGTCAATATTAACATATAATACGGAATTACAAAAAGTCAAATTACACAAAATGTCTACTGAATTATGCAACATCAACTGAGAAGAACACATGCGTGATCCCTCTGTCGCACAAACTTGGTTATTTATTAAAACAAAAACTAAGCTTCTGGAAGAAACATTTGTACCTGGGAGGAACAACTACTATACAAAGGGTAAAATCCCATTATGGTACACCACAAATATCAGGAAATTGATTAAGGAAAAAGAAAAAGCCTACAACACATCTAAATTACTACCAACAGATCAGAACAAAAAACTATACAAAAAGGCAATAAGGAAAACTACACAAGAGATTGAAACCCAGAGGAAAAAGATAGAACTTAAAATGTCTCATAGCAAAAATAACCAAAAATCTTTATTTTCATATATGGACAATAATAGGACTGGAGACAATACAGTAGGCCTGATAATAAAACAAACACTGTTCAGAGCCAATACAGCTGCACCAAACTGTTAGGAGTTTATAAGGCACTGGAGTATGGCATTACCTCCTTCCTGTGTGCTTGCTGGATGTTTGGCGCTCACAGTCACTACATGATTGGCACTGTCTGCTTGATTGCTTTTGGGAGGTAGCAGTTCCAGAGTATGACATTCAGAGGATGGTGGTGACTACAGAATTGTGCATGTGTGATACTCACGCATGCACCTCTGGAGTCAGTGGCCATCTTGTGCACAGTACCCATCACTTCCACAACTGTGGAAGAAAAAGAAGTGCCACACAAAGTGAGTGAGTTTATGCAGCCAGTGAAGCGGAAATGCCATATAAACAAAACCACTGGAAACTATGCCGCAGCACTGTGGAAGAACAATGGACAGCGGTCTAGTCATGTGCTTTCACAGTGCTATTCTTAAATGATGGTCACATAACGTCTGCAGGGCTCCACCCACACAGCCACTAGTAATGTAGGCAGGAATCTGTTCACAAAAAGAAAAACTGCACCATACTGAAAGGAAGTGGATCTTCAGTATGAACATCCTGGACCCCTCAGTAGGAATGAACTTAAAGACCAACAGACAGGCATGCAATAGAATGGGATGAAGGCCGAAGTGGGGTGGGGGTGGGGGGTTGTAACTTGAGAGTCTATATAAAACAGAAAGAAAGTAACAATATAGCCTGGAATTAGGCTGGGGGGATGGGATAATCTGAGATGTTATATAAAACAGAAACAAACTGTAATGGTGTGATCTGCCTGATAAGAAAGCTTAAATAACAGCATAAATGGGCATTAATGTACAAAAACACATAAAGATCAAAGTGAAATAAAATATTAATGTACAGAAAGACAGAAGGACACAAATGCAATAAAAAATTATAGCCATACAATTAAGTCATACAACTAAACAAATGACAATATTAAGCAATATGTACATACACTGTACAGTAAATGCAAATTCTAGCCACAGCAGGCCATACCAAAGAAGTAGTATTTTGTATAAATACCCAGCATGATATGCAATAATAAAAAATATGGTCTTATGAATATGCAGTGGAAACCCACTATATCACAAGGTAGGATGTCTAGGATATATAAAATAAGCTTGACATACATTTAAGCAATAAGCAATATGGATACTGGACCACTGTCTGCAACAGAATACAGAAATACAAGTTTCATTACAAGCTGGGACTTAAGGAGCACTTTCGTGTTTTCTTTTGGTCACCTTATTCTGGAAGAGAGGGATAAATTCAACTTGTAACATGGCATAAATCTTCATTCTGAAATGTAGAATTTATATTGGTCTAAATATAACAGGTGGTTTTACAGCAACCATGGACTAATTCCCAAGTAGACGACAGTTGCTCATGTAGTATATTTATGATCCACCAAAGCAAAAAGTAGTAGCAAAAGTTCCTGTTGTTTCCTACCCACCCGCCAAGGGGCCCATCATTACTGATGGGAAAGACAATGGAGCATTTCAATGCAACATTATCTATTTGTGGAGTAGCAGGATGTGTTGAAAGACTTAGAAACCAGTTTTTTAACATGCAATCATTTTTCATAGCTAACTTATCCCCTTACTCTAGTCCAAGCTGTATGCAAATGTGACGAATGTCACATCACCATTCCCACACTGCAGCAGAGCAGGAGCTGACAAGCAGCAGTAGCAAGGACTGAAGGAAGTTAATTGCACATTTTTGAAACATTTTAAAATATATTTTGATGTTATAAAGCTTTAAACTTGTAATGAAAGCTATTTTTGCAAAAGTTAAATAGCAGCCATGATATTTCAATAGGTGTGTTCAGTTGTTTTGTACTGTGTGTACGCCATGTTTAACAGCTCAGCATAAAGCATTCGGAGACTAAATCAGAATATCTGCTGTCATTTGTTAAAATAATAATAGTCATAGAATGATTGCCGTGTTACAAGAGGATTAAGCCACTCAAAAGGATAGGTCTACAGTCAAATTAATCCATGGTTGGGTCACTGGAGGCACTCAGCCATCGGCCTTTTGCACCAACCCCCCCAACCAAGGATTAATTTCACAGTAGACCCATCCTTTCTCATGGCTTAATCCTTACATGTATGCTGTATATTTGCTAGTAAAAAATGGATATCTGAATGCAGTCAGAGAATTTGAAGAAGCCTTATTTTTCAGAGTAAGACTGTTGGAACAGATTAGTGTCATTCCACGTCTTTCATTTTCCCTTCTTGCCACCACCCATTTTGGTCCCCCCCCTCCCTGTTAACTCCTTCACTGTATCTTTGACAGCATGTTTATTGCAGTAAAAGAAAATGAATGGCACTGTAATTAATATCCCATATAAAGATGATGCACTTAATGAGAAAAAAAATAAAGAATTCTTGACAACAAAGGTATTTCCATCTGGGAGCAAACACACAGCTCACTGTGAAAACCAACCCACTTGAACAGGTTCCTGATTGCATTCCTAGCAGCATAGGAATGAGTAAGTAATCACACTAAGTTTTAGCAAGACTCTGGAGTTGAACTAGCTTACTCCAGGGTAAACTTCAAATAGGCTTGAGAGGAAGCAACAACAAGGTTGTACTTCGCATTCTACAAGGCGATGATGCATTTTTCCATTCAAGCAGCAAGCTTCGCTAAAATGTAAAAAGAGATAAAGTCACGTCAAGTTATAAAAAATGCTGTTGGTACAACATGGTGATCATAACATGCAATTGCTTTAAACCCGCTTCTCAATTACTACTGCCCAGTCTGGAACTCTTGTCATCTAATGTGGGGGCCAAAGAAATATTCACCAGAAAATTGTTACAAAGGGTTACCATTCCACAAGGTAAATTGTGTTGAATTGATGTTTGGTTATGAGTCATCATTCTGCTATATGCTATAAAAAAAATAAAAAAATCTATCCATCCAAGGGGCATAGCCTTGTTTTCACCAGTGTGTACCTCGCTGAAACCTAAAGCAATCAGCACAGTAGCCTTGCATGGATTCATTATTCTCAAGGGTTTGGAATGAGGCAGTTGATAGTAGGCTAGTCATAAACATAAAATAAGCTGATAGCTAGAGTGGCAAAAGTCATTATCCAACTTTGGTAATTAAATACGAACATACGAATATATGAAAATGCCAGCAGAAGTAGGCCTTGTGGTCTATTGAGTCTGCTCTATTGTGCAGCTAGCCCCTCAATTTGCAGCTGCCCTCTACTCCCCACCCCTCTTCATAACATCCCCCCTCACCCTGTCCTAACCCCTCTTAAAGCCATCCACCATTCTACAGGATACCACCTCCTCGGGCAGAGCATTCCACCTGTCTACCACCCATTCCGTGAAAAAATACCTCCTGAATTCTCTCTTGAATCTTCCCCAATTCAATCTCAGCTGATGCCCTCTCATATCATTCCCACGTCTAAGCTGGAAAATCCTTTCTGTATTAGCCTTATTTATCCCATTAAGGTATTTAAAGGTTTCATGTTCCTCTCATCAAATCTATCCACGTAGGACTTTCCCTCCAATTGCTGGATCATCTTGGTCTCCCTACATTGCACCCTCTACAACAATTTCATGTCCTTCTTCAGGAAATGGCACCAGCACTGCATGCAGTACTCCAGGTGCAGCCTGACCAGAAATCTGTACAAGGGAAGGGTCACCACTCTATTTCTGGAGGAGATTCTCCTCACTATACACCACAGCATCCTGTTGGCTTTTGCTGCCACCTTCCTGAGGTCAAATCATGGAAAGCCATGTGTGCAAATGCCAGGAGCCTGAGCAACAAGATGGAAGATCTGGAGGCTGTCATGGTACAGTCAGACCTGGACATTGTGGCCATCACTGAAACCTGGTGTAATGATAACCACGACTGGGAGATGGCCATACCTGGCTACAACATATTCAGAAGAGACAGAGCAGGCAGGAAGGGAGGAGGGTGGCACTGTATGTGAAAAATGACATAAGAACCACAGAAGTCCAGGAGGAACAAATGGGGGAGATACATGCTTGAGGACCTAGAGGCAGAATTTCAATGTACGCTGATGACACAAAGCTCTGTAACAGAGTAGACACACCAGAGGTGTGAGACAGAATGAGAAGCTACCTGCAGAAACTTGAAGAATGGTCAGGGTTTGGCAGTTGAAATTCAATGCAAAGAAGTGCAAGATAATGCATATGGGAGCAAAAACCCTGGCACAATATATCAGTTGGGGGTGAGGATATAGCATGCACCAAGCAGGAAAGGGATCTTGGGTTGTCATCTCTGATGACCTCAAAGTAGGAAACAGTGTGACAAGGCAGCAGGTAAAGCAAATAGGATGCTGGGATGTATAGGCAGAGGCATCACCAGCAGGACAAGGGAGGTCATAATTCAGCTATACAAGACACTAGTGAGGCCCCACCTGGAGTACAGTGTACAGCTCTGAGACCATACCTACGTAAGGACATAGACAGGGTAGAGAAGGTTCAGAGGAGGGTAACAAAAGGCGGTGCATGGATTGCATCACAAGTCCTATGAAGACAGGTTGAAGGAACTGAACATGTACTCCCTGGAGGAGAGGAGGAGAGAGAGGGAGATATGATAGAGACATACAAGTATCTTACAGGGAGGAACAGGGTGCAGGAAAACATGATTTTAAGCGAAAAGATGTTCCAGGACTAGGGGCATGGGATGAAGTTGGAGGGAGGATGATTCAGAGGAAACATGAGAAAGAATTTCTTCACAGAATGGGTGGTGGACAAGTGGAACACCCTGCCAGAGGAAGTGGTGGGGCTGAAACAATCATGGGATTTAAGAATGCATGGGATAGACATAAAGGAATTCTGGAGGTCAGGGGTAAGGGGCAACAGACTTCTAGGAAAACAAACTGAACTTACAAGCTCAAATGGGCAGACTGGGTGGGCCATAGGCCCTTATCTGCCGACACTGTCAATGTATCTATGTATCTATGTATTCCTGTACTGAGCTGAGTTGTTCATGCTGCCCATTATAAGCACCCTCAGATCCTTTTCCTCCACAGTGCTTTCCAGCTGCACCCGTCAGCTGTTAGCTTCTCCCCTGGTTCCTAGCTCCAAAATGCAGTACCTTTGCACTTCTTGGCATTGAACCCCAGCTAACATGTTTCTGATCACTCCTGTATTTTGGTCAGGTCCTCCTACAGCCCCTTCAGCCCTTCAATGTCATCTACCACAGCTCCCATCTTCGTGTCATCAGAGAACAGACTGATCCTACTCCAGATCCTGTGTGAGGTATCAGCTATGTATATCCCAAACAGCACTGGTCCCAGTACCAATCCCTGTGGCACCCCGTTTGTCACTTCCCTAGGTGATGAGAGTTCACTCACCACCACCACCACCACCATCTGCTGCCTTTCATTCAGCCAGTTGATGAGTCATCTGACCATTTTTGTTCCCACCCCTATGTATTCCAGCTCCCCCTGCCCAGCCTCCCATGCGGCATGGAATCAAAGGCCTTGCTGAAGTCCAAATACAGGACATCCACCGTGTGACCCCTGTCAAGCTCCCTGGTCTCCCAGTCATAATACTCAATTAGATTTGTCCAGCAGTAAATGTGTATTGATGGAGGTTAACATGTAAGCTATGAGGGCTTGGAAGCACAGTTGGGCTTTTTTCTTTACATTTTTTTTAAACATTTACATGCCACATTGACTATTTATTTATTTATTTACTGACTAATCAGAATTACAACCTTTGCCCTAAAAGCACTTTTACAAAGGATCCTCATCAGATAAGGGAGGGTAACAAATACATGAGTTAGAGAGACAGAGGCAACCATTAGGCATTGTCAAGAATCAACAAGGAGGACTCGAGTTATTAACACACATGGGTAGGGGAAACAATATTAGCAAGCAGGCATTGTCGAAAATCATCAATTAAGAACACGTTAAATCAAAAAGGTATACGCTAAGGCAAAACGTAACACATTACATTGAACAGATACAGAGTACACGGGCATGCCGCATTCGTAGCAGCCCAGATAGGCAGAGTTCACTAGTTCATATTTGTACAAGCATGAGAGATCAGCAGATAGTACCTTTACAGCCTTGTCAGTATCCTAAAGGTACCAATGTAACTACCACGAGAGTCAGTACCATCGATGGGAAGATGTCAAACAGCGAACTGGGATGAGGGAAGATAGGGTAGCAGAACTTGTATCAGGGAGGTAAGCTGGATGTCTGGAACAGGAAAGTGGTACAAGGGGTGTAGTGAGGATGGGTAGGTGGGTGAGGGCACATAAAGTGAGGAGGTGTTGGGAGTAGAGATGCAGCAGTTTAAATTCTGCCAATGATGAAGAGGTGAAGTAGGCACTTGATGCTACCACTCCGCTACATGGAGTGGGCAATAAAGTGCTCACTCCATGTTCATTACCACTTTGCATTAAGGCAGAATTGCAATGCTAAGTAAGGCAAAGTCATTGTTTTTAATGGACTTTGTGTTCCTCATTATGATTCTAAGTGATCCACTTGGTATTTCAGATCTGGCAGCCCCCCCACACATCACATGGCTTACAGTACTGTAAGTCACATGCTCTTTAGCCAGGCAGGAAGAAAGTGACTCATTCAAGTAGACACTTTTACTTTCTCCTGTGCAGACGGAAAGAGAGTAGTGTGTATTGTGACTGCTGATACTTTGAGATCAGAGCGAAGAGGAGATTTAAACTTTGATTTAGACCCAACAGCTTTTTTAAAAGCTACATTTTTTTGTCTTTTCTGTACTCTTTTTTCTTAATTTGTTCTTTCTGTAAATTTTATTTTTCTTACCTTTATAAGTAGTTAGTTGTTTGTCTGTGTCTGTTTGTGTGTGTGTGTGTGTTGTGTGACAGTGTGAGTAGTGATTGCTCAGACTGAGGGAGCTCAGTAGGAGAGATGGACATGGGTGAAGGAATGTCTGCAGGGGCAGCTCAGGAAGAGTGTGGCAGTGGTAAGCATCGTCCATGTGCATGCGTGGAAGGCATGGGCACCCATTCCTGTTGAACTGCTCAAAACATGTGAGTGTCCCCCCCCGGAAGCAGGACCAGCACCGCCTCCTGTCCTGACTCTGAGGCAGTTGAACCACCACCACCACCACCAAGTCCAGCACCAGGTCCTCTGGAGCAGGATGTGCCTGTTCCCCCAGGCCCAGGTGTGGATCCCATCCCTGTTCAGCACCGAGACCTGCTGTCTGCCAGTTTATCTGGCCATCCCCTGCCTGTGCCTGGTCCTCCCCTCACCTCTGTTGTTTGGCAGTTTTTGACTGTGTCAGGGGAGACAACAGTGTGGTCAAGTGCCCCTATGTGAGGTGGAGGTGCACTGTGGCCCCTGGGGGACTCACCTGGGGACTGGGGGCCAGCACACCTATGCTCAATCACCAGCAGTTGGGTGGCAGCTGCCACAGAATGGACCATGCCTGCACCTGCTGGCCTTTCTGTGGCAGAGGGTGTAGCTGGCATTGCAGCATCCCTAAGAAGAGGAGGCCAGCAGCACCTGCTGCTCACAGCACCCACCCCCACCACCACCAGCAGCTCAGCCTGTAGAACATATGGACCCCAGAGAACTGCGTGTAACACAGGCTGACTTAGCAGGTCTCTGGAGTGCTGTCAAAAGAAACAATGAGAGGGTGAGTGCTGCGAGCAGTGGCTGGATCACATAGAGGGACATCAGTTGCAAATTATGTCCATGCTGGAACTGCTGCTGGATCATCATTGGGATCCCACATTAGTTTTTCCTCACACCATGTGCCCCCCACCTTCCTTGCTGTGTTATAAAATGTATTCGTCCACCATCCTGACCCTTGTATGTAACTATGCCCTTTTTTTATCTTCCTATGCGTGACACGTTGTATTCTGAGCAGTGCAAGTATACTGTGCTAAACTGTATGTGTGCAGTCAGTCTTCTTTCCAGTCTGTGTATGTACTACAGACACTGTACAACTCCCTGACTTAAAAACAAACATTAATGAGTACAATGGTGGGGTGGTGAAGCATGGAGAGATAATACAAAACAGGCTTACAATACATCCAAGTAACTATTAAAAAAAATTAATGTTGTGATTCATGACGTGATCGTTATTCGTGATTTGTAACTGCATTTGTGACCGTGATGATGAAGAAATGTGAATGCCTATGGCTGTACTTCCTAGGCCCCGATGAGTGTGGCACAAAACTCCCGGACTTAAAACAAACATTAATGAGTACAATGGTGGGGTGGTGAAGCATGGATGAGATGACTACAAAACAGGCTTACAACACATCAAGTAACTATTAAAAAAATTAATGTGATTTGTGACGTGATCGTAATTAGTGATTTGTGACTGCATTTGTGACCGAGATGATGAAGAAAGTGAATGCCTAATGCTGTACTTCCCGATGAGCTGTAGCTTAAAACACCGAGACTTAAAAACAAGTATCAATGAGTACAATGTTGGGGTGGTGAAGCCTGGAAGATAGTACAAAACAGGCTTACAATACATCAAGTAACTAGAAAAAAATTAATGTTTGTGATTAAGTAACATGAATGATCGTGAATCGTGATTTGTGACTGTGATGATGAAGAAGTGATTGTATACAGTGACTTGTGATGTTAGTCCTGACTTAAAAACAGCATATTAATGAGTACAATGTTCATGCAGAATTAAGCATCACATCTGTCCAGTACTCTGAAGGGAAGCCAAAGAAACAACTGTGGCTTAAGATACAGATGGAGATTGGGCCCTAAAAAGACACAAATGCACAGACAGATTAAGATAGTTGCTGTGCACTGAAGAGAAGCAGACACAAAGGCATAACACCTAACCAGTGCTCACCATCAGAAATTCAAATCTGGAAAAGAATACTTTTGCCGGTTGGGGCAGGCCACGGGGGTGGGGCAGTGTACTGCACTGCTGCAGTAACAGTCACTAGTACTAGTACCAGTAAAGATACCACAAAGAAGTACAAAAATCACACAGCTGCAGGGGATAGCAGCTTCACATTGCTGAAATTATGTGGCACAATAAAAGGTGTTTGATTTGATGACATGCGTCACATACATACACACACACACACACACACACACACACACACACACACACACTAAGTAATGCATAGCAAATTGAAAACTTCAGTAATAAACCACTTTTTTAAACAAACTAAAATTATGCACTGCTGCACCACAACAATCAGCAAAAAAATGGCAAGAAATATTGAAAATATTACTGTGTGTACATTAACACAGTCATGCAAGAAAAATATCACCAAAACAGAAAGCACTGTCTTTTTCTCCAAGTTAATCTACCTAAGCCACAGATATGCCCCTCCTCCAAAGCACACTCTCCTGTCTCTCAGTACACAGACTGAATGTTTTACATTAACTTTCAAATCCATACACAAACAATAAACGATGATATGAGCGCAGGAGGGTTTCCTATGATCAGTGAACTTTAAAAGCTTTTTGAAGGTTTGAATCACAGAGAGCTCTCAGAGAAGATTGTCTCCTACAGTTTCCTACACACACTACCCCAAACTGAGGCTATGCAGAACAATCTATAGCCCATGTGACCTGAAATCCCATGGATCACTGCAAAATTCACCTTTGGAGCTTAAAAACAAGGTGAAGTGGAAGGCGGAGTAACGTGAAGTCATCGTTTTCAATGGACTTCGTGTTACTCATTATAACACAAAGTACTCCACTTCACATTGCAGAGCACTCCGCAAATTCACCTTCACTCCATGAATCACTTTGCGGAGTGAATTGAGGCCACTTCACCTAATACTAGTAGGGAGCAGGGTAAGGGTCCCAGGTAGGGGTCTGGGGTGGGTGGGTGGGGGTGGAGTAGTGTAATTAAAGGCCACATGAGACCAAATGAGGTGAACACAGGTGTGATCAGCAGAACAAGAAGGCAGGCTATCATGGTTAATTGTGACAGGAGGAGCATACAGCAGGGAAGATAGAATTCTTGAGCTCAGCCTTAAAGTTGCTAAGGCTAGTCAGGCTTGTCAGGCTTGTGATGACATAAGGGAGCTTGGCAGAAGACACCAGGAGAAAGGTCTGCTGTGTGACTGGACTTCTCTACTGGGACTAAAGAAGAAGAAGAACTCTTGTACTTGGACCTTTAATTTAGGGTAAAAAAAAAAAACTAACAAACAAAACAAAAGAAAAGTGTGTGTTTGTCTGAGTTAACTGAACTGAATGGTTATCTGAATAGTTATCTAGGTGTAAATCTCAGGTGATTGAAAGGACTTAATAGCTATGAAGTTTAAATTACTTGTAGAAAGATCTCGTAAGTAGGGGGAGTGGCTTAGCTAGAAGGAAGCTACATTTAAAGACTGCCTTAGAAAGATTCTGCTAATAGCTTGGCAGAAGACACCAGGAGAAAAGACTGCTGTGTGACTGGACTTCTCTGC
This sequence comes from Neoceratodus forsteri, assembly GCA_016271365.2. NCBI lineage: Eukaryota > Metazoa > Chordata > Ceratodontiformes > Ceratodontidae > Neoceratodus > Neoceratodus forsteri. The sequence goes on from CM028137.1 coordinate 53,391,360, forward strand.
TGTAACTAAAGAAGAAGAACTCTTGTACTTGGACCTTTAATTTGGGGTAAAAAAAAAAACTAACAAAACAAAAAAAAGTGTGTGTTTGTCTGAGTTAACTGAACTGAATGGTTATCTGAATAGTTATCTAGGCTTAAATCCCAGGTGATTGAAAGGACTTAATAGCTGTGAGGTTTAAATTAATTGTAGAAAGATCTAGTAAGTGGGGGAGTGGCTTAGCTAGAAGGAAGCTACATTTAAAGACAGCCTTAGAAAGATTCTGCTAATAGCTTGGCAGAAGACACCAAGAGAAAGGACTGCTGTGTGACTGAACTTCTCTGCTGGGACTATATTGCCCTCCTTCCCTCCCCTCCACCTTCCCCCCACCCAAAGCTAGTTCTATTTTTATAGGCACAGGATTTGACTGACAACAGGAACTTCCTGTTTGGGAGCAGGAAGTGAGTGATCACAGAGCCACCAAAGACCCACCATCCTAATAGGGCAAGAGTAGCTCTCCGGCCCCCTCTAGCTGCTGGAGGTCTGAGCAAGTAAGGGGTCTACTGAGAAATATAGGATATTCTTGTCTCAGAACAGGACAATCAGGAGCTTAAAGGCACACAGGCAGAAAGTAAGGAGAGAGAGAAAAAAAAAAGAGGAAAGAGTAAGGATTGCAAACAGTTAAGGGGCCAGAAATAAGACATGATTGGAGTGGTGCAGTGCAGTGGCTGTCAATCAGCAGTCTTCTGGGAGACGTTCTGGAGGATGCGGTGTTGTCCCATCTGCAGGCACCTCTCTGGGCTGAGGAAGGAGGTTGCTCATCTCCAGGCTGAGTTGGCCAGGATCTGTGGGACCTCCTCTTCCATCCAGGGACCACCAGTGCCACTGCCATTGCCTCAGAGTTTGCCAAGAAAGAGGAGCAGTTGGACCACAGTGGGCTCAGGGAGGGTGAGGGTGGTGGAACAGAGGCGCATCCCTCCAGTGGTACCTCTCCACAATTCCTATGCCATTCTTGCAAAGTGTGGTTCCTCAATGGAGGCACCCACAGTGGAGACCAAGGAGGATGCTGGGAACCTCCACAAAGGAGACCCACATGAGGGTGGTAAGGGACCCTGCAGGGGAAGGAAACAACTCCTGGTGGGGGACTCCATTGTTAGGAAGGTAGAACTGGGGGAGGAAGGGGAGAGGGAGGTAAGGTGCATGCCTGGCACCATGGCTTTGAGGGACAGGGAGTGAATCCTCAGGATTGCCAGAGCAGCTGCACAGGGGAGGGAGCTGGATGTCATTGTCCACCTAGGGACAAATGACCTGGCTAAGAAAGGGATTAGAGAAGTGCAGGAAGAGTTTGTGGAATTGGGGAGGGGCCTTAGACAAATAGCACTCACGGTAACCTTCTCAGAGGTGCTGCCCATCTATGGCATAGGTGGCTAGGGTGTTCTGCACCATGGGATTCAATCAGTGGTTGAAAAACTGGTGTGGAGCTCAGGGATTTGGCTTCATTTGGGACTGGGGGTCCACCTGGAGTGATGAAAGCCTATACTGGCATGATGGGCTGCATCTGTCCAGGAGGGGAACCAGGATCCTAGGTGATAGGTTTAAATGCTTCATTGGCAAGCATTTAAACTAGCCAAGGGGAGGCACTGGAAAGGAGAAGGGAAATCCTAGCCCCACCCAAAAATCATGGTAGTAAGTGCGGCAAACACCAACATAGAGGTGTCAATAGGGAGAAGGGCAGGGGTAAATGGAGAAAGTGACAAAGGCAAGAAGGACAGGGATGGGGAAAAAAGGAGTAAGGCAACCAGGAAATGGAGGGTAATGACCACCAATGCCCGTAGTCTGGGCAACAAGCTCCCTGAGTTGGTGGCCTTGATGGAAGAGGGATGCCTGGATATCGTAGCAGTCACAGAAACATGGTACACAGAGAACCAAGACTGGGATGTTAACATACCAGGGTACATAACCTACAGTAGAGACAGGCAAGGGAGAAGAGGGGGAGGAGTAGTTCTCTATGTAAAGGAAGGGATAAAAGCAACTGAGCAAAAGAGTAAACAGGGAGGAGAGGAGGCACTGTGGGTCACTTTGGAGACTGGAAAGGGTACCACAATCCGCTCAGGGGTTGTGTAAAGACCCCCATGTAAGGGGGAGGAAATGGACAAGGATATGATAGAAGGCATTCTTAGAATGGCAGAGAAAGGGGAGATACTGTTGATGGGAGACCTGAATATGCCAGATGTCAACTGGAGCACATTTGCTGCTGCCACATCCAAGAGCAGGGCCATTCTTGATGCCCTACAGGTGGCAGGCCTCAGGCAATCTAGTTTCGGAACCCACTCATGAGGGAGCAATCTTAGACCTCGTACTCTCAAATGGGGGCAGTGAGAGGATCTCAGATCTAGAAGTGGGTTGCCATCTGGAAACAAGTGACCATTGAACAGTGTGGTTCACGTTAATCTCAGCTACAGAGTCAAGCCATACAAAAGTGAGGGTACTGGACTTTAGGATGGCTGACTTTGGCAAAATGGGACAGTGACTCAGAAAAGCACTAGCAAACAGGCTAGAAGGAGGTGTGGAGCAACAATGGGGAATCATCAAAACTGCCATCACAGAGGAACAAGCCTTGTGTGAAGCAAATAAACAAATCAAATGAAAGAAAAAGCCACTATGGTTCTCAAAAGAGGTGGCTGTGAAGTCAGGAAGAAAAAGATAACATTCTGGAAGTATAAGGAAACACAGAAGGAGCAGGACAGAAAGCTGTACCAGTTAAGGCAGAAGGAAGCAGGAGGGAAGTCAGAAGAGCAAAGGCCCAAACTGAGAAAAATTAGTCAACTCTAGTTAAGAAGTGGATAAAACCTTAAGGTACATCAGCTAGAGAGTAAAGACAAGGAGGGATAGTGGAGGCTGAATAGAATGAACGGTGGTGGGCAGAGGGGACAGTGAAAAGCAGGGATACTGAATGAATATTTCGGCTCAGTATTCACAAAAGAGGAGGGGAAGTGCCTAATCCAATTAACGGAAGCACTCTTGATAGGGGTCGATTCCAGTCCTTTCACAGAAGAAAGGGTTCTGCAAGAACTCCTAAAACTGAAAGTGTACAAAGCAATGGGTCCTGATGGAATTCACCCCAGAATTCTAAAAGAATTAAGGGAGGAGCTAGTGAAACCACTGGCTACTCTTTTTAATAAATCATGGGAGGATGGTGTGGTACCCGAGGACTGAAGGAAGGTGGATGTGATTCCCCTTCACAAAACTGGGACCGAGACAGAGGCAGGAAACTACAGACCTGTCAGTCTGACCTCTGTTGTAGGGAAAGTGATAGAGTCACTTCTGAAGGAAAGAATATTTGAATACCTAGAGGCCAGTGGGGCACAGGACCCAAGGCAGCATGGGTTCACCATGGGAAGGTCATGTCAGATGAATCTAATAGATTTCTTTGACTGGGTGACCAAAGTAGTAGACCAGGGAGGGGCTGGGGACATAGCCTACCTAGACTTTAGCAAGGCATTTGACACAGTCCCACACAAAAGATTAATAGTCAAATTAACCAGCCTGGGAGTGGGTCCCAGGGTGGTAGCCTGGGTAAAACATTGGCTGCACAACAGGACACAGAAGGTAATTGTAAATGGAGTCCATTCTGAAGAAAGAGGGTTTACTAGTGGGGTACCGCAGGGTACAGTATTGGGTCCAGTCCTTTTTAATGTCTTCATCAGTGACATTGCAGAGGGACTGGAAGGAAAAGTATGCCTTTTTGCAGATGACACAAAGATCTGCAACAGGGTTGATACACAAGGAGGTGTGGAAAGGATGAGAAGGCACTTGGCAAGGTTGAAGGAATGGTCAGAAGCATGGCAGCTAGGATTCAATGCAAAGAAGTGCAAAATAATGCACCTGGGAAACAAAAACCCAGGAGAAGAATACACAATGGGGAGGTAGTAACAACAACAAAAAAGGAAAGGGACCTGGGGGTAATCATATCAGATGACCTTAAGGTTAGCAAGCAATGTGAGAAGGCAGTAGGGACAGCTGGGGGTATATTGTGATGCATAGGGAGAAGCATCAGCAGTAGAAAACAGGAAATTGTTATCCCTCTGTACAGACAGTTGGTGAGACCCCATCTGAGTACTCAGTCCCAGTTCTGGAGACCCCATCTCCAAGAGGACATAGACAGGATAGAGGCAGTCCAGAGGAGGCAACTAAAATGGTGCAGGGTCTGCAAGAGAAGCCATATGAGGAGAGACTAAAGGAGCTTAATATGTATACCCTTGAGGAAAGAAGAGAGAGGGACATGATAGAAACTTTTAAGTACCTCAGTGGAATCAACAAAGTCCAAGAGCGTAGCATCTTTCAGAAAAAGAGATGTGCGAGAGCAAGAGGACACAATTTAAAGATAGAAGGGGGGTGGTTCAGGGTCAATGTGAGGAAGTATTATTTCACAGAGAGGGTAGTGGATGCGTGGAACAGCCTTCCTGAGGAGGTTGTGGGGTCAAAAACTGTGGGAGAATTCAAGAATGCATGGGACAGACATAAGGCAATTGATGTTGGGGGTAGGAAGAAATAGGCTGTTGGTTAACTACGATCTGTGGCCTATCCTGTAGGTAGGGAAATGGGCAGACTAGATGGGTCAAGCGGTCCTTATCTGCCCTCAAAGTCTATGTTTCTATGTTTCTATTGATTAACCAAGTAAGAACACTTACCACAAAGGCTTGCCTTCCCAGGACAGTTCTTCTGAATGGTACTGCTAAGGCATGTTTAGAGACACTTCTTGTGGCATAAGCAGATGGTGCAGGGTGGAATATGGCTTGTAGAGAGGGAGGAGTAAGTCCTATGGGGGCTTTCTTCCCAAGAAGGCAGGAGTGGAGTTTAATGTGATCCACAAGTGGAAGCCATTGTGTCTTGATGTAGATGTCACATGTATGTGTTAGGCGATCTGCATCTAAAACAAATCTACATGCTTTATGTAGGGTTGTATGGACTCTGTGCAGGCTGTATCAGAGGCTGCACCATAGATCACGTTTCTGTAGTCCAAGATAGGCAGGACTGTACCTTTAACCACCAAGAGCCTATCCTCGGGTGTGAGGCAGATCCTTAACCTACAGTATAAAGGGCCCCTAGTTTCCTGTTGACTGTAGTGGTGATATTGCTTGTGTGATCATCAAGACAGGGACTCATCTATTGTGATTCTCAGGTACTAGAATGAAGGCACCTGCTCAAGGGTGGTATATGAGTTACATGTAATTGAGAGGGGTTGTATGGCTCTCCTCTTTTGTCATCTGGTAAAGAGCATTGACTTGGTTTTCTTGTTGTTGAGCACTAGCATACTACCTTTGAACTGGTCCTGAAGGAGGTCAAAGTTGTACTGAAAATCCCTAGTGAGAACTTCTTGACAGGAGTTTTGGGAGAACACTACTATATCATCGGCTTAGAGCAAGATCTTAAAGGTGGGGCATGCATCTAGGAGATTGTTCACAAAGAGGCTGAATAAGAGCAGGACCAGCATGGATCCCTGGGGGATCCCTACTGAGACATCACAGGTGTCCGATATTGAACTGTTTATTTTTACTTTCTGGGATTGCCTGGACAGGTAGCTTGAAAACCACCTGACTGTGATGGGGGACAGCCCTAGGCAGCTTAACCTGTTCAGCAGCAATTGGTGGTCCACTAGGTTGAAAGCCTTGGTTAGGTTGGTAAAGATGACTCCAACCAACTAGCCCTGATCAAGTGCTTCATGCACATAGCTAATGAAGTCCAGTAGTGCAGTGTTGGTGCTATGCATTTTTCAGAAGCCATGTTGTTGGGGCAGAGGAGGTTGTATTTATGCAGGTGGTCCATGAGTTGGTCAGCAATGATTCGCTCCAGTGCATTAGAGATCGGGGATAAAATTGAAATAGGTCTGTAACTGGCTACTAGAGACCAGTCCCTCATGTGTGCACTGGAGTAACCAGAGCTGTTTCCAGGTAACAGGGAAGGTGGACAGGTGGAGAGACAAGTTGAACAGCTTGGTAATTGGTACGATGACCTCAGGTAGGGCAATAGAGATTAGTTTCATGTCAATGCCATCACCTCCCATCCTTGTTTTGCCCAGGAATCTTGAGAGATAATTTCTTGCTTCCTTGGTGATTAGCCATCTGAAAAAAAGGTTGGGCAGGTGCTAGCACTGAAGGAGGAGTGCGAGTGGACCGAAATCATTTTTTCTCCTGGGTATGTAGCCGGTTGGGGGGAGGACTGCGCTGTAGTCTGTGAATGCCTTGTTGAATATATTTGCCATTGTGGCATCATCAAGGATTACATCATCATTGTGGTGAAGCATGGGGGGGGGACCTATCACTGTCTCCAAGGAGGTTTTTAGTAGAGACCCAGAGTTTCTTCCCAGCACCCCAGCATTGTGGTACATTGCCTTTGCCTGACGAATTTCCCAAGTACATCTGTTACTGGCCACTTTGTAGTTTTGGGTATCAATGTTAGTCCCAACAACCCTAGCCTGGTGCCACAGTAGATCCCGTTGCTGCATCAGCCCAAGGAGTTGAGGGGTGAGCCAGTCCACGCTGCCACCTTTAATCATCTTTTTGCTGTAGGGTGTGAATTTGTCTGCAGTTGTGTTGAAGTGTTTGAGGAAGAACTGCAGTACTGTGTCGACAGAGTTGCATGAGTCGTGGAAGCTCCAATCTATCCCTTTGAGGTAGTTCTTGAAACTGCCCATTGAGCTATTTTAGATAGCTCTATTCCTCACCATTCTTGGGAAGGCTTAGTCTGTTTAGATGACCACTCACATTGGATAGATAAGTGGCCACTGAGGGTGTCAGGGAGTACCTTGACTTCCATTAGTCATTCAGGGTGCATTGTTAGCACTCAGTCAGTCAGAGTGCTAGAACCCATATGATAGTTTGTGCAGGTGCGGTTCTTGACCATCTGTGTTAGGTATAGTCCCAATACTAAGTCTCTGTGTGCAGTGCTAGTACTGGCTAGCCAGTTGGAGTTAAAATCCCCTAGAACGATGGTTTCCTTGTTCTGGCCCACCTGGGTGTAGTATCTAGCAAATGATTCTAGTCCCTCCTGCTGGTGACCTGGCAGGATGAATACTGCTATGACGATCAGGCCTTTGCATCCCTTGCCTATTAGGATTTTTATTGCAAGGCATTCACAGTCCTTGCTGGTGTTAGCCAGGTGGACTCAGTGACATTGCAGGTGGAGACAAGTGTAGACTAAGCATCTGCCACCTCTTTCCCGGTTCTCTCCAACCTGTGCATGTTGTACCCTGGTATGGAGACTACTGAGTCAGCTGTACATAGACAGCCATGTTTCAGTCAGTGCAATGACATCTGTTGGATTGTCACCCATGCCTCAAACTGTGTCAGCATGGCTAGGAGGCTACCGATTTTCATGGACACAATCTTCAGTTGACCAGTATAACCATTTCATGGATGTGGGAAACATCTGACAATCAGAAAGAGGTAATAAACGTGCACGATTGGTATATGTTTGTGTTTTGTATGGGGGGGGATAATGACATAGGTTCATTGGTTCATAGTTGGATTCGAGTTCTATAGACAATTTGTCCTTAATGAACTCTCAACCTACTTATTCTATTGGTGGTATATATATTTTTTGTTTCCCTTATGTTGGTCTAATTTATATTTAAAAATTTATATTTTATTACTTTAGACCACCTATTTAGGCAGTTCAATCCAGCTTTTTATGACTCTGTGTAAATAAATCACAATGTTTCTTGGTCACATTTGTTTCTCCTTTTAACCTATAGTTATGGGATGTAGTTTTCTTATTTTGTTCTTGACATTTTTTTGATTCTGATGCTTTCCATCAGACATTGATATTTGGTGGCTTTAAAGATCAAACATAGGTCCCCTCTCAATTGTCTATACTCAGTAGAGTACAGCCCTAGTTTATGTAGTCTGTCCCCATATGTTAAATTGTGTAGCCCCCTTACTTTTTTGGTTATTCTCCTTTGTACACCTTCTTTTAACTTTTGACTTCTAACAATATTTGCTGCTGAAAATTGGGAACAATATTCTAGATGTAGTCATACTAAACTTGTGTATAGTGGGAAAACCACTTTTTGGTACCTACTCTTTATATTTGCCAGAATACAGTCCAATATATTTTGACATTTTTTTACTGTTTTCTTAGTATACACATCTGTTGATAACATATCTGTTATCAATATTCCAAGGTCTCTTTCTTCTGTGGTTCTTTCCAATACTTGGTTGTTTAATTTGTATCCAAAGTTCTGATTCTTAACATCAAAGTGCATCACTTTACACTTAGATATGTTAAACATAATTTTATTTGTTTTAGTCCAAGATAATAATTTATCTAGATTGTCTTGAAGTTTTTGACCATCTGACTGATTTTGTAAAAGACCCCCTAATTTACAGTCATCTGCATAGTTGCTTATCCTTGCATTGTCTGTTATATGAAGTGTATTAACTAATATATTAAACAATATAGGCCCCAGGATGGATCCCTGGGGCACCCCAATTGTCATTTCTCCCCACTCAGATTGAAATCCCTTTACTATCACTCTTTGTTTCCTATCTTTTAACTATGATGACAACAGTAAAAATGGAAAGGGACCTGGGGGTAATTATATCAGATGACCTAAAGGTGGGCAAGCAATGTGAGAAGGCAGTAAGGAAGGCTGGGGGGATACTGGGATGCATAAGAAGAGGCATCAATAGTAGAAAACAGAAGTTGCTATCCCTCTGTACAGACAGTTGGTGAGACCCCATCTGGAGTACTGTGTGCAGTTCTGGAGACCCCATCTCCGCAAAGACATAGACAGAGTGGAAGCTGTCCAGAGGAGGGCAACTAAAATGGTGCAGGGTCTGCACCAGAAGACATATGAAGAAAGACTAAAGGAGCTTAATATGTATACCCTTGAGGAAAGAAGGGAGAGAGGGGACATGATAGAAACTTTCAAGTACCTCAAGGGAATCAACAAAGTCTAAGATGGTAGCATCTTTCAGAAAAGAGATGTGCAAGAATAAGGGGCACAATTTAAAAGATAGGGGCAGCTCAGAGATAACGTGGAAGTATTTTTCACAGAGAGGTTGTGGATGCATGGAACAGCCTCCCTGAGGAGAGTCGTGGAGTCAAGAACAGTGGGAGAATTCAAGAATGCATGGGACAGACATAAGGCAGTCCTAGTGGGGGGGTGTAGGAGTAAGTAAGCTGTTGGTTAACTAGGATCTGTAGTTTATCTGTTAGATAGAAATATGGGCTGACTAGGTGGGCCAATCTGTCCTTATCTGCCATCACATTCTATGTTTCTATGATATTATCCAGTCTATTATATTTGTCTCTAACTGAACTTGGTAAAGCTGTTCAATTAATTTTTTGTGAGATACCTTATCAAATGCTTTTGAGAAGTCAAGATAAAGCACATCAACTTGTATCCCTTTTTCCAGGGCTGCACTTACTGGCTCTAAAAAGGTCATCAAGTTTATAAAGTTGGTGAGGCATGACCTTCCCTTAGTGAATCCATGTTGTGAAATATCCACTATCTGTTCATTTGCCAAATGATTTAATATTCTATGTTGGATGACTCTTTCTAATATTTTTCCTAACACTGAAGTCAAACATATGGGTCTGTAGTTTTTAACCTTTGATCTTGGTCGTGAATTGTATATTGGAGTTATATAAGCTTGTCCCCATCCAGGTATTGTCCTTCCATTTTTTAGTGATAAATGAAAGAGATAAGTTATTGGTCCCACTAGTTCATTTACCAACTCCTGCAGAAATCTTGGAGTTATGCCATCCGGCCCTGCTGAACTGTTTGATTTTAACACCTTTATAATAGGAGTAATTTCAGGTGTACCAAGGGGCTCTACATGCTCTAAGACCTACACTGTATAATATTAGGATGTAACAATAACTATGTAAAATGAATCTTGCTCTCTGATTAGAATCTGTGCAATCTTGCATATGACATCAGACCAGTGCTTATCTATTTCACTCAGTTTAACTCATTTTTATGTTGCTTGCACGCATGTGCAAGAAACATAGTGCCATCATCCGAGTTTTCGGAGGTGTGTCACCCCTTCTTCCAATTCTGTCAGAGGGTTGGCAGGCACGGCCCCTTAAGCCAATGCATGCTGGAGCTGTCTATGAAAGCTCCAAAATGCAGTGGCATACAGTTGAAAGGGGGAGCTACACTTCAGTGAGCAGCGATAAGATATCGCCTGCTCATGCGACGCTCCCCACACACCACACTGCTGTGCTCGCCCACCACACTGTATAGCTGACGGAGGTGCCCAATCCTCCATCGGGTGTGCACCTCCCCAAACAGAATTTACACATCTCTTGTTTCACGATAATTAAAAACATGATATTCATAGAAACATACAGTATTTTACTGATGGACGTGCCCCATCAAGTCTCCCTATACCCCCCCCACACACACACACAATCTTTACCGTTTTGTTGATATTGTTGGAAGTAGGCACACACTACACTATCCAGTCAATTGCAGTTACTTAAAGCTGTTATTTAATGGTCAGTGCCATTAACCCCCCCCACACACACACACAATATTGTATTTAACATCAGTTTAGGAAAGGGGCTTGTGAGGTAATACGCTCCATCTTGACATGCAGGAAACACTGCCATGAACAATGGGTGCCAGACGAGCTCAGACTCCAGAGAGATTCGCAAGTGGAACATCAGAGTTCCCCAAAGCCGATAACCCTTTCAGACTCTGCAGCAGTTAGAGTTACAATATTGAACTGATCGAGTTGTTTATGAATCATCCATCATACTTACCTACTGTGTCCCTCTGCCTCAGGGACCGGAACGAATCCAGTTTTAGCTGTGTGGGTTCCCGATGAGGGCTGGGTAGGATTTCTAGAGCCTCCCTCCATTTGTACCTGAACTTGAAATGGTGGGGTAGGGGTACGGTTAAAACCGCAGAATGTGACTAGAGTAAGTCCTTTCTCTTAACCATAACATAGTATTTTTTAACAAGTTAGAAAAAGCAAACAAGTAAACTCCGACCTCTATAGCCCCATTGGCTGGTCACTTGGAATCCTGTGCTTGTTCAGTACTGGAATAAAAGTTGCCACATTCCCTATTTTCCTCTTTGCAGGGCGGGATGAGAGACTTATCCACCACTGTACAACTCCAGTAACAGTTTCAGAGAGAGCAAGAGCTTGGTTGGACATGCGCAAAGAACACTGAAGCTGCAGACTTTATTTAATGAAGGACTCTACCTATGTTTTATGGAGTAAGGACTATACATATGTTTTGTAGAGTAAGGACCGTATACTTGCATCATGCACCACTAGCATTAATTGCCCAGAGGAGGGTAAATAATTTGAAAGGCTCACACAGAGCATACTGGTGGGACTCAAACCTGTGTATCCAGATTCACAGTTAGGCATCCAGGTTACACTGCCTGGTACTGACTATTATGTGGATATATTTCTTAAGGAAATACTTCCAATAATATCTTTAACTAACTGAGCAGAATATATATATATATATATAGATAGAGAGAGAGAGAGAGAGAGAGAGAGAGACACACACACACACCACACTAGGGGTGAGCAAATAACTTATTGAATAAAAGACATGTATTCTCATTGCTGTGGAATAACCATTGTGATGACATCACCAGTGAAAATAAAATAAATGGATTTATTTTCACTGTGGTGATGTCACCTGCATTTATTTTCACTGTGGTGATGTCATCAAACCAAAAACAGCAGAAAGCACACTCCTATTGTATAAATCGGATACATGATGTGCACTCTTGTGATATGGAAAATATTTTCACTCCTGCACAGTGACCCCTAGATAGTCACCAGTGGCTTTGCCACTGGTAAATATTCAGAAGTCACTCTAAAGGACTGAACATATTTTACATATCATACTTGTGCCCATCATGTATCTTCTCTCCTTCTCTCTCTCTCTCTCTATATATATATATATATTCTTTATTTGTATATTGATATAATGTTTGATCAGGAGGGCCTGTGAGATAGCATATCGCGGGGTGGAGTCCTAGAGTATGTTGGTGAATTTGTCTGTGGCTGCTTATTACAAAAACAACAAATGAATAAGTCACAGCCATATGATGCTCAGTAAGTTCTGCAAGGTGCTGTTAAAACTTTTATTATCATAAAAGGATCACTGTAAAGGCTCCCTGAGGAAGAGGCAATGTACCCAGAAGCGCTGGGGCTAGCTGACAAGTTACTACTGAATGTCTTTGCTTGGGAATGTTCCCTAAGTAGAATTTCTTACTATTCTCACTTTATTAATATTTTGCTATTTGGTAAGGTTAGAGTGATACGATGGTTTACAGTATTGCTACAACTGTACATCAGGATCTGTTTAGATTACTGTGTTTATTATGCATGCACCTTCCCTCAAAATGTTTGCCCTTACTATCCTCCTGTATTAATACTTTGGTAATCTGTTGGTAAGATTTGAGTGATAAGATTTTTACAGTATTGCTACAACTGTCCATTAGGATCTAATTAGATTATTATGTTTATTGTGCAAGTACCTTGCATCAAAATGTTTGTATTTTAGTGTGTCCATATGTGTAACCAATGCGAAAATAATAATCAATTCATAACTTTTATGAAAAAAATAAACTTTAATTTTAACTTTTTTATATTGATATCTTTATTTCCATCCCTTCCTGTGTGCTGCAGCCTTTTTTGCTTATCTGGTGAGCAGAATTTCACCAGTAATGTTCTTCAACATGTTAAAAAAAATCATAAAAAATCTACATATGCGTTGGGTCAGGATGCAAGGAATAATAACTCCTAGCATATTTTATGGTGTAGATCTATGATGGAACCATCCGACAATGAAAAGGCTGTGCAAGGTATGGTGGTACACCAGACAATCAATTAGGATACAAAGTCAGAAATTCGGGCACTCACCAACCAGTATAAAGTCGACACATGGCTCCAAAATTATAACAACTAGGCAAAGTTTATTACCTAGAAAAACTGCACGCGTTATGCATTTGGGACGTAAGTCCTTTATCAAAAGCGTTTGATAAAGGACTTTCCTCTGAACCGCGTAAGCCTGCAGTTTTTCTGTGTAATAAACTTTGCCTACTTGTTATAATTTTGGAGCCATGTGTCGACTTTATACTGGTTAATGAGTGCCCGACTTTTTGACTTTGTATCATAATGTAACCTTTCCAGTTGCTACTACTTATTTGCACTCAGAGTTCCTAACCTATTTCAGTTCCCCCGCAACTTATGTAGGAGCTTCACACAAGAATGCAAACAGACTAATAGACAGGCAACCCTGTATTAGAGAAAAATAGATAGGTAATCATGTATTAACAGACTATAATTACAGGTTACTTAGGTACCTCTACCCCACACACACACACATATACACACACGTTCCCATTTGGTTCCTGTGAAAAAATATACCTCCAAGGGGAAGCCAGAGAGATTTCTGTCACCCAACCCTCTATGTGTCATTTTAGCTGAGATAAATACAGTTGCCTATCTAATGTATTTTTGTAACATATGGATTTGAGCTGTTTATGAATTTGTTCAATGGCCTAGACTTACACAATTTTTACAAATTCAGAGATCCATCAATGTCTTTTTCTGAGTATTTTTAATCTCCTGATTTTGAAAGAATGGCAAACAGTTATTTGTTGTATTTTTTATGTTAATAAATTTATTTTTACAAAGAACACATTGTAGAAGGTGGGGCTTTTGAACTGAAAGCCATGAGCAACTGCAGCAGCTGGTAGTGGGAAAACTGGATATCAACACACAAGGTTTTTTTTTTTTTTTTTTGGAAAATAGTAAACGTTATTGAACATTTTCATAATTCTACAAAACTACAATAGATATTTTACAGCTTTGGTTGGAAGTTCTCACATCTCATTAAGAGTTCAAGCATTGAATCCATCAACATTCAGGAATCAGTTAGTTTGGACATGAATATATACATTTTGACAGCAGTTATGTTGCAGTGGGGGGAGGGTGAATATACTAGGAGCGGGATATTCAGACTGCACCAGGCTGCGGTGCAAGCCTGGGTGCAGTGCAACTTGGATGTGCAGGGGCATTGACAGGGTGATATTCAATGGAGCTGCACGATAGCACAGCTTCATTGAATATCGCTCCTTGGCCACCTGCAGTATGCATGGCGCAGTGGCACTGCACCAGTGCAAGTGTCCAAAGTGGAGCAGGGGGATCCACTAGTGCAGGTGCTGTTGCGATAGGCACAACTACCTCAATATTCAAAAAAGTGCACATGCAAATGGGCCCATAATTTATGCAAGGTGCAAATGGGGTCATTTGCATGTCATTATGGCCCCATTTGCATGCAGGTGCACTGATCCCTGGCGACTTGTGCCCTGCCAGGCTGCAGCCATCAGGGACCGACGCCCCCTGCACAAGCAGAAAAGTGCCCCACTGCCTGATTGCGGGCATATGTAATAAAGAATAGTCCCATATCCCTGGTGGTCCAGTAGACTGCTCACAACCTGATCACCGGCAGAAGTACAGCAAAATTATCCTCCCATATCCCTGGTGGTCCAGTGGACTGCTCGCAGCCTGATCGCGGGCAGAAGTACAGTAAAATTATCCTCCCATATCCCTGGTGGTCCAGTGGACCACTCACAGCCCAATCGTGGGCATATGTCATAAAGAATAGTCCTATATCCCTCATGGTCCAGTGGACTGCTCACAGCCTGATCGCAGGCATCAGTAATATATTATGACAAACCAATCCAACCCTGGTGGTCCATCAGTACCCTCCCTCCCCACCCACATGAGGCCCACCGCCCCCTCCCCAGTCAGTGGCAGGTGGCAGCTCCCCCTGCTAGCCCACCACCCACTGACTGACTCCATACGGTAGGGCTGTACACCCATTGGTCCACAGCATGAGCCAATAGGCATGCAGCCTGTACCATACTACACAGTCAGAAATGTGAATGGATCCATTCACATATCTGAACTGTGTAGTCTGACAGGCTGCACACCCATTGGCTCACACTGTGGACCAATGGGCATACAGCCCTACCCTATGGAGTCAGTCTGTGGGTGGCAGGGTGGCAAGTAGGTGGGGATCTGCCACCCGCCGCTGACCAGGGGGAGTGGGGCAGTGGGCTCAGTGGGCGGGTGGAGAGAGGGGCACCGCTGAACCACCAGGGGTTGAATTGGTTGTCATAATATATTACTGACACCCCGGATGGGCTGTGAGCAGTCCACTGACCCACCAGGGATATAGGACTATTCATTATAACATATGCCCGCTGCTCAGCTGCGAGCAGTCCACTGGACCACAAGGATATAGAACTATCAAATTACAACATATGCTCATGATCAGGCTGCGTGTAGTCCACTGGACCACCAGGGATGTGGGAGAGCATTATCACTACATATGCCTGCAATCAGGTATGGGGGGTTCACTACCACACAGGTGCCACCGGAGCTCGGATGGCCACCCACAGCTGGCAGCTGCCATGATGCACCCTGCAATATGGCAGATCACCTGCTGGTGGCCAGCTGTTGCTTCTTTAATTTTTTGGCTCACCTGTATACAGCGCAAGTAGGGGTGGTGCATGCATGGGTTCAGCACATCCCAGGCTGAATATCGGGATGTATGGAGTATGTATGGGCACGCCCCACCTACTTGCTCTGCATACATTACTGATGCACTCCACACATCTGGATTTGTTCCAAGCACATTCCCCATTTGAATATCACACCGGGGTGCATCAGTGGGTTGCACATGGTGCAACTGTGTTACGCCATTCGCAACCCTTCTGAATATCCCACCCCAGATATACATTGTGTTCTTAAGCACTCCTTTCCAGGGTCATCTGTGTCTTGCTCAGATCAGTACTCTGCTTTGAGGCAGAATCTACTCTTGTTTGTAGCAGGAGGGTTTCTAACCTGCTCCATCTGCTAAGGTACTGTTTAGGATTGTTTCTCATGTAACAAATCATCTTTTCTGTTCTTAGTGCCTCCAGAATGGTATTGAGCCATTCATCGTAGGTTGCCACTTTGTCATCCAGTCAATGTCTTAAGATCAGCTTCTTCACCATTGCCGAGATGAGTGTAATGTGGAATCTCCTGTTTCCCAGGAGCTTGTCTAGGCCTAGGCCCAGAAGGCAGACCCCAGGAGAAGGCTTCCTCCAGACCCAGTAAGCGGGTCTAGGTTGAGTTCACCCTCTCTATAGTGGTTTTGCCCTTGGGCAGTCCCATAAAATGTGTTTTAGTGTGCCTGTGAATGTCTGGCATCATGAAGTTTGTCACAGTTTAGTCTTCCCATCTTCTGAGCTTGATGAGGTAGAAGTGCAAGTTGTGGTTGATGTTGAATACTATCTTGTGACTGTATCATTGTATTATAAGAAAGATGGCATCCACAATAATGGCATTATTGGTTGGAATGCCACTGTTTCTCTATGTGAAAAAGTGGCCAAACATATATTACAGGAATGCTAATGCAAATCAGTCCAGTCCATATTATTTATTACAAGACAATAATACAATCAGTCATATTGTTAACTTAATAACCAGGAGGACCACATGCCAATGTTTTTATAGTAGTTGAACCATTCCACACAATTATCACAATGCAGGCTGCAGGTTTCTGCAGGTATAATGTAGTTTGAAATAATAAGCTCTTAATGGCTAAGACATACTGAACATACCAATTTGATTGGCAAATGAACATTACAACACTTATACCATACATAATAAAGCAGAGTGGGACATCCATTCCAATCTAAATAGTTTTCTTACTGTAGACCAAAAACATATTTTAATGCATTTCGATTTTATTTTTAAAATTAATGTTATCCTTGCAACAAGATAACTTAGATTTGTAATTATGTGCAACTCACATTTCCAGGTGCATTTAAAATTGAATTTGTTACATTTGAGACCATTTTGAAAAAACATAATATTTAGACACAATTCAGCTTGTATATTACAATGTCTGCATTTTCTTTTCACTTTGTTCATGCATTACTAGGTTATTCTTCATCACCAGATTAATTTGAATGGAGACATGATTATTGTCCTTTAGAGTTCATCTGCTTCCCTCTTAATACTCTTCATGAAGTCACAGTCCCTGTTTATGACATCACAGTTCATTACTCTGGAAACTATTACAACATGATATATGGCTATAAGTTAATAATTAAAATATAAGGTATCATTTCAAACCTCATAATTAAAACTTTAGAAATATTTAAATCTCATAAATCATGGCTAGTCATGAATTATCATCAACTGCCAATCACTTTTTCAAACAGCATGCACTCAGTTAAACTGAAAATAACACTGCTGCCAAAACCTCCGCTATGCCTTCCTCCAAACAAAACTCACCACCTATCTGCAGAAACTAGTACTACCCACCAAAAGCATTTTTATTTAAAATTCTTAATTTTCTTTTACAGCTTCATAACAGCTGTGCTTGCTGGGTACTTGTGGACATGTGTTCTGCCTTGTAAAACCACTGCTGGGCTATGAGTCAGCACAGTGTGATGGTGTTTGTATGAAGCAGAACCAGAACAAGCACAAGCATGTTTGCTATAAAATGGCAAAAGAAAATGATGTGAATATTTTATAATAAAATACTTTTATTGGGTAGGATGGAAATTTCAGAAGCTAGATGAGGAGCTAGGGGATACTAGTTAGTTATAGTTTGCATATCAAACTAACTTTTAACAGAAGACTGGGTTGCAGACGGATTGTTGGTATGTTATATACAATAAAATGTATCCGAACATACATTTCAATGGTATAATTCAATCTTGGGGTTCTGGGACTGCTCACATTGTTTTACTATCCTAGAACTACTGTACCTTTTTGGTTTGCTATACCATTGTAACTCCTGGATGAACTGCAAGGCTTTATTCTATACAAGTATACAATGCCTGGTTACCCCATTTTCCTATTTTTAGACTTACATTTAACAACAAACCATAAATATGAGTTTTACCCCTAAATCAATCAATACATTTTAGAATATTCAGTATGACCTGAATCTGTAACTCAGCTGGATCACAGCACAAGGATGCACAGCTGCACTAAATTAAATTTCAGCACAAGTCCTTTAATGATAAAAAGCTTTCTTACTTGTTCAAACTTCATCAAAACAGGGACATGTTCATAAACACACAGACAGAGGCACATACACACACACGCACACCATAAAGTTTTATTTATTTATTTATTTTAAAGTCGGATTTACAACCTTTGAGTCAGGACTCATTTACAAAGACACACCTCATCGCAGGGAGGGTAGACATGGTTACAGTGTGAGATACAACAGTGGCAACATATAGGTGCAATACAGATAACAAAAAACACAATATAACAGTGGTTTATGGGATAAACTTACATGCAGTAAATAGCAATCGTATAAAAAAAGAGAGGAAAGATCTAATGGACATTGTCAAGGCTATGGGCAGAAATAAGGAGGGACCCCAACATTAGGTTGATTAAGGACATCCATCTTAGGCGCCAAAGAGGTGGTTATGGAGTGACTTTAAAGGGACCAATTTTGGTACACTTAGTGACAGAGCTGGGAGGGAGTTGAACCATGTGGGGCACAGTAAGGAGACCTTTGGGCTAGGGAGGTCTGATGCAGGGGCACAGAAGGTGGCCTTACTGAGCTATGGGTGGCAACAGGTGGGGATGCAAGCCAGAGGCACAGTGACCCCTGGGGGAGAGATCCTAGCATGGCTTTTTGGCCAGTAAGCAGGTTTGGTAGCACCAGGCGCTCCTCCAAGGTGAGCAGGCTGGCTGGTGGAATAGAGCAGGCAATGTATGGGTGCAGAGGGATGCACTGGTCAGGAGCCTGCAGGCCTTGTTTATCGAGTCTGGATTCTATTGAGGGGCAGTACTGCTGGCCATAGTGTAGATGGGTGAGCCGTAGTCCACTAGGGACAGGAAGGAGGAGCTGATGGCCAGTCAGAGAACAGTTTGGGGAGACAATCTCTGTGGTGATAGAAGGCCAATCCGAGAGTTTATGGCTGAGGACAGGGTATTGATGTGGGTGTGGAATGTAAGAGCCAGACTGAAGTGCAACCAGGTACTTGTGGGATGACACTTGCTCGAGAGGGTGACCGATCATCGGGGGAGAATGCAGAGGGGGCATTTTGGCCTATTCTGGTGATCACGAAAAAGCATAGATTTGTTTTTTTAGGTTAATGACCAGCCAGTGGTCAAGGAACCACTTTTGGCTTGGTTGAATTGTGTGCTGTAGGCATTCCTGTAGAGATGTGGGGTCAGGGTGGGAGGCAGGAGAACCACATCATCAGCTGCAAGTACCATATTGCCAGAGCAGGAGCTGGGAGGTATTGAGAAATAGGTTGAACAGAATGGGGCCCAGGTTGGAACCCTGGGGACCCAGTCAAATGGGCAGGGTATTGGACAGGTGCCATTTACCTCCATGCTGTGATCTGGCAGACAGGTAACTAGTGAACCAAGCCAGTGGGTCAGGGAGAAGCCAAGTTGGTGGAGGGAGTCAAGTAGGAGGGGTGACAGACAGTGTCAAAGGCCTTGGAGAGGTCAATGAACACTGCACCCTAACATGACCAGAGTCAGAGCAGAGTGGAGGTGCTGGGAGAACTCCAGGAGGAGAGTGGTGCTGTGTCCAGGGTGGAATCCATGTTGTTCTGGACACAGCAGGTCATATTTGGCCAGCTACTCAGAGAGCTGAATGGCCACTACTTTCTAGTGCTTTGGAGAGAGGGGAGAATGGAGATGGGCCTGAAATTGTAAGGGAGGTTCTATGTCCACTGTTATGGATAGGGTGATTTCTGCAATTTTCCAGGCACTGGAAATTGACCAAGACATAGTGACCAGTTTAAAAGGTTGGTGAGAGGGGCTAGTACCTATCTAGGACTAATCGGAGAATCCTGGAGTCTAGGGCATCACAGCTGGGGTTGTTGCTAGCTAAGGCTTTTGGGTGAGGACTGGCTTCAAGGGGTGATATGGCATGCAGGTAGAAAGGGGGTGACCCGAGGTGGGGGTTGAGGCAGGGATAGGGTTGAAAAAGTAGTTGCGGAGGACAGAGCTTAGATCTGAGAAAGCCATATTCTGGCACTCAGCTCATGGGGAGAATCAGTAGTGATGATACTGTCTATGCAGAGTAGTGATGGTGGGGAGCGGGTCTTTCCATTGAGCTCTTTCATATTGTCCCAGAAGGCAGGGATGAACCCCAAGTGGATTCAAGGGTGGCTTGATAATATCTGGCCTTAGCTTGCCTTATAGCCCAAGTGCACTTGTTACGTGCTGCTTTATAGGCTTGTCTGTCAGCCAGTTTGCTGTCTCGACAGCAATATGCCAGAGATCATCTCTTTGTTTCAGTGTTTGGATGAGGGATGGGGAGATCCATGGGGCGTTGTGTTTCTTGGTACGGATTCTGGTCGGGGTGAAAAGGTCACAGGCCTTGCTGAAGGCACTGGAGAAATAGGCTAGGGCAGAGTCAATATCCATTGCGAGTAGGATTGGGGACCAGTCAAGCTGGGCTAGGTGCGTTTTTAGCTTTCTGAGACTCCCGGGGCAAAAGTGCTGGTGCGAGGTGACCTGGGACACTGGTTTTGGTGTGCAGGATGACCAGTGGCAGAGGACAGGAGAGTGGTCACTAAGAGAGTCTGGTAGTACATTAATATCCCTGATTTTATGGGGGCAGTTCAACAGAATTACATCTAGGAGGGTGCTGGAGCCGCCTGACCAGTTAAATCTAGTGGGTGAGGTAACTAGTTGGGTCATAGCTAGGGCAGAAGGAGTCCCTGATATGGGGTGCAGTGGTACTCAGCCAATTGACATTAAGGTCACCTAGGATGAGCTGCTCCACCTTGTGTGGGAGTGTGTGAGGTAATCAATGAGGAGTGGACAGCTGGTCCCTGGTCCCGGGGTATGTAAGAGACTGTGAGAAAAAGGGCCCCTGGTTGGGTCAGGGGTAACCTTGAGGTGAGAGGCTGGGGCACTAAAACTGAGCTTGGGAGGAAGGAAGAGCATAGCCTAAAGTGTGTCATGCATAAAGACTGCACACCCACCACCACATTTGCCTATATGGTCATCCCTGAACAGAGTGTAGTGAGGGAGAGAGATAACGAGTTGGGAGTTTTCTCAGAGCCAGGTCTCACTAGTGCTATGACATCAGGACGGTGTTGTACAGCCCAGCACTGGAGAGCAGAGGATTTTTTAGGAGGCTGCAAATATTCATGGATGCAATGCTGAGGCCAGTACTAGAGTGGGGCATGGGGTGGCTAGTTGACAATGGCCCGGGGTTGGGGTGTTTGTTCCCGGAGAGCAGAAGGAGTAGAGCAATTAATCTGATGAGCAGTCTGTGGTGACCAGGACCCTTAACCAGATAATGGTGCAAGGTCCTACTAGTTGGGGTACAAAGGATGGGTAGGGTACAGAGGGTAGGTATGGCAAGGAAGGGTGGGCCAGGTGTCCCGGTGGGAGGGGTATTGGTTGGAGGTGGGTGCCGTGGAAAAATAGGGGTTCCAGGTTGGGGGGCGTTGGCTGCTGTGGGGTGGTAGAGGGGGATGGGGCTCACGGTGAAGGGTAGGAGGGCAGGATGGGATGTGGGCAGAGCAAGAAAGGTAACCATGAGTAGGCTGACCATGATAGCCATGGTGCCCATTGCTAGTTCTATTGGGGGGGATAAGGGGAATAATTGACCTTCAGTGAGTGTGACTGCTGCTGTGGAGTAGTTTTTTTTCTTCAGAGTACAATATGCTAAAAGTGAGAACAAGGCAGGGGATAACGGTGATTAGAACAGGAAAAGGCAGAGGCAAGTTTGGAGGATTAATAGGAAAAATAAGATGCCTCTAGTGGCAGATCAGTATCAACTGCAAATGGTAAAATGGGGGGTAGATGGGAGAAACAGCAATTCAGCAGTTAGACAAAGCAGTTTTTAACTTCAAACTTTGTTAATACTTAAACAGCTTAAGGCAGTTGAAATACTCCAAAATTGCTATAGTTTCCTACTCTTAACTATTCAAAAAAGGGGTTGCCGTTCCCTACACTAACAATTCAAATTCAGCAGTGGGCACAAAGACACATCACAGATTTAGGCAGCAGACAGATGAGCTCAGGGGACTGTACCAAGCAGTTCAAATCTCCAGGAACTGAAGCCAGTCAGGGAGAGATGAAGTGCTGAATCTGCCTATAATTTCAGGCACCATCCACCAACTGGGTTCATGGCTAGCAAGCTGGACTGGAGCTGCTTTCCTGAAGAGTACTCTGGAATCTTGCTCTTGAGGGCAGGCTAGGGTGCACCCTGTGGCTGGCTGCGCTCAGCACCAGACCACTAGTGCAGAAGATGGAATCCCCCTCAGGGAATCCTGAAGAAAAAAGAAGAGAAGGGAGAAATCAGCTTATATGTACCAACAGAACAAAGGCTTCAGAGTTTGGGAGGCAGGGTAAATAAGGAGACAAAAGAATTCTGTAACAAAGGTAAGAAATTAAGGGTGCTACATTAGCCAGAGAGGAGAGAATGGCTGTGGGAGTGGCTGGTATTAAGCACCAGGTGTCACCACTATACAGAGGAAAAGAAGAATGGGGTGTAGGGGGGCAGATGGGAGAAACAGCAATTCAGCAGTTAGACAAAGCAGTTTTTAACTTCAGACTTTGTTAACACTTAAACAGCTGAAGGCAGTTGAAACACTCCAAAAATGCTATATTTTCCTACTCTTAACTATTCAAAAAAGGGGTTATAGTTCCCTACACTAGCAATTCAAATTCAGCAGTGGGCACAAAGACACATCACAGATTTAGTTGCAGAGGTTAGGAAAACAGAAATTTAGGCAGCAGACAGATGAGATCCAGGGGATTGTGCCAAGCAGTTCAAATCTCCAGGAGCTGAAGCCAGTCAGGGAGAGACAGGGTGCTGAATCTGCCTATATTTTCAGGCACCATCCACCAACTGAGTTCACAGCTAGCAAGCTGGACTGGAGCAGCTTTCCTGAAGCGTACCTGGAATCTTGCTCTTGAGGGCAGGCTGGGGTGCACCCTGCAGCTGGCTGCACTCAGCACCAGACCGCTAGTGCAGAAGATGGAATCCCCCTCAGGGAATCCTGGAATCTTGCTCTTGAGGGCAGGCTGGGGTGCACCCTGCAGCTGGCTGCACTCAGCACAGGACCGCTAGTGCAGAAGATGGAATCCCCTCCGGGGAATCCTGAAGTTCTGTGATAAATCCTGTTATAAAGTTTATGCACAGATGAGGACAAACTTAATTTAAAAATGATTAAGTTACTTATTAATATTAAATAATATAATAAATCCCACAAGTGTTAAGAACAGGCCCTTCTTACATATTGTGGGTTCTTTGTCATCAGTTCTCAAACTGCACTCTCAGGCTGTCATGATGCCACAGAATCTACTCAGTGTTAAGAATTATTCTGATCTTAACATTTGGAGGTTGTTTATATATTTCTTACAGCTGTTGTAATGAGGAGAGAGAATAATGTCTGGACATGGCGGAAAGACCGGAGGAAAAGCGTGCACTAAGGCCAAGACTCGCTCCTCTCGGGCTGGGCTGCAGTTCCCTGTTGGCCATGTGCACCGGCTGCTATGGAAGGGAAACTACGCAGAACGGGTTGGGGCCAGACTCCCTGTCTATCTGGCCGCTGTGCTCGAGTACTTGATGACCGAAATCTTGGAGCTGGCCGGTAGCATGACCAGGGACAAAGAAGACCTGCATCATCCGCAGCACCTGCAGGCTGGCTGTCCACAATGATGAGGAGTGCAACAAGCTGTTGGGAGGGTGACCATTACTCAGGAGGGTGCTGCCCAACATCCAGGTTGTGCTACTGCCCAAGAAAACTGAGAAACCCGCTAAAGCAAAATAAAGTCTCAATCTCTTACTTCTTTTTATTGTGTAACTATGTATTATTATGTTGACCTTTGTATGTACGTATATCCCCCATTCCTTCAACGTGAAACCTTTGTAAATGAGCAGTTCCTGCTCAAAGGTATTTGTAATCCTAGATTTCAATAAAATAAAAAAAAAAAATATATCAATAATGGTTAGGCATATCCACTAAAATCAGTTGCAAGCAATTTCCAAACTGCATGCTTGACACATTACAAATATTTATTATGAGCTGTCCCTAAGCTCCTCAGCTGTTCTGAGAGTACCTGTGCAAAACCATTTCGGCACAATCAATCTAAGAATTTCAAAATCATTGAAACTAAAAAAAATAGTTGCTTTAACATTTTGTGCTTGTTAAATATTGTTTTGTTTTAACCAAAATGTACAGTTTACAGTTTAGAGTTATACGTTTATATATTTGTGAAATCAGCACTTACTGGTACTGTGAATAAAAAAATATTGAACAGTATTCTCTCTCTCTGCTCTTAATTTATATAACAAGCACAGCATTTTTTTTTTAAATTTTTTTAAAAAGAATGTCAATGGGCATCAATGAGTTCTCGTTTTTTTACATACCTCCTCTATGCGTTATGATAAACCTCTTGAGGTTCTCTCTTGTGGTTTATGTAGTATTATACACCTGTATTAAAAACTCATATGCTAATGCCTGTACATTATTCTATATATTACAGAGGATGGTGAGTGACTTCTGCAAATGATTAAACAGCAGGAGTACAGCAACTGAAGAAAACAAGGGGAAGCATACTGAAACAGTTTATTAGATGACGCAAACTGAGTTTGTGAGTGTTTAGTCAGCAGTTTGCAATGCAACAGCTATATAGGAAGCCTGCTGTATGCAAGCTCAAACCTGTTAGCACTTATAGAGTTAGAGCAAGAGCATATGGAAATGACAAGCAAAGTCATTGATGCAAGGTAGAAAGCCATACTGTAAGCAACACTGTATGTGCAAAGTATCTGTTTGCACTTTCAAAGTTAAAGGACTGTCATGACGTTAATCAGCCTCGAAAGGTGATTTCGCAGTCACTGCGCGAAGTCACCTTTCAGGACACATTAACGAAATGACAGTGCCAGTATTCATAAGGTGGACTCTCAAAAAGCCTATGTTGAAAATTTGGTGGAAAAGTTTGTAAGAATTACTGTTTTATGAGCGTGCATTGTGCAGTTCTTACTCACGCTCATAAGTTCATGAATTTTCAATATTTTCACTCCAGATTTTCAACATTGCCATTTTACCACACCTCCTTATGAGCAGTACAGTTGTCATTTTTCATATCTCGCCCAAAACGTGTTTCCGCCCATCTAGTGCATAATGGCGCAGACGGTGTGCGAAATCACTGTATGGGACACATTAAGAAAATCACAGTGACACTGTTCATGAGCAGAGGTCTTAAAATGGCTATGTTGAAAATTTACATAGATACATAGATACATACATAGACAGTGTCGGCAGATAAGGGCCTATGGCCCACCCAGTCTGCCCATTTGAGCTTGTAAGTTCAGTTTATGTTTTCCAGGAAGTCTGTTTCCCCTTACCCCTGACCTCTAGAATTCCTTATGTCTATCCATGCATTCTTAAATCCCATGATTGTTTCAGCCCCCACCACTTCCTCTGGCAGGGTGTTCTACTTATCCACCACCCGTTCTGTGAAGAAATTCTTTCTCATGTTTCCTCTGAATCGTCCTCCCTCCAACTTCATCCCATGCCCTCTAGTCCTGGAACATCTTTTTCACTTAAAAATAGTGTTTTCCTGCACCCTGTTCCTCCCTGTAAGATACTTGTATGTCTCTATCATATCCCCTCTCTCCCTCCTCTCCTCCAGGGGTACATGTTCAGTTCCTTCAACCTGTCTTCATAGGACTTGTGATGCAATCCATGCACCATCTTTGTTGCCCTCCTCTGAACCTTCTCTACCCTGTCTATGTCCCTTACGTAGGTATGGTCTCCAGAACTGTACACTGTACTCCAGGTGGGGCGCTCACTAGTGTCTTGTATAGCGGAATTATGACCTCCTTTTCTCTGCTGGTGATGCCCTGCCTATACATCCCAGCATCCTATTTGCTTTTACCTGATGCCTTGTCTCACTGTTTCCTACCTTGAGGTCATCAGGAGATGACAACCCCAAGATCCCTTTCCTGCTTGGTGCATGCTATATCCTCACCCCCCAACTGGGATATATTGTGCCAGGGTTTTGTGCCCTATATGCATTATCTTGCACTTCTTTGCATTGAATTTCAACCACAAACCCTTGACCATTCTTCAAGTTTCTGCAGGTCCCTTCTCATTCTGTCTACACCCTCAGGTGTGTCTACTCTGTTACAGAGCTTTGTGTCATCAGCGAACAGTGAAATTCTGCCTTCTAGATCCTGCACAATGTCACTGATGAAGATGTTGAATAGGACCGTCCCAGCACTGATCCCTGTGGTACCCACTGGTCACTCTTCCTCTGTGGAGTGACAGCCATTTACCACCACCTTCTGTGTCCTGCCACCCAGCCAGTTACCTACCCACCATACTACTGTCCTGCCCACACCCATATTCCCCAGTTTGCGTAATAGTCTCTATGTGGCACAGTGTCAAAGGCCTTGCTGAAGTCCAGATAGGCCATGTCCACTGCCTCCCCTGATCCATCTCCCTAGTCACCCAGTCAAAAAATTCAATGAGATTGGTCTGACATGACTTTCCCTCAGAAACCATGCTGCCTTGGTCCTGTGGGTGGCAAAATTCTAAAATGACTGTTTACCAGCCTTCATTGCACGCTCCTATGCACACTCATAAGTTTGCAGATTTTCAATATTTTCATCCATATTTTCAACATTGTCATTTTACCACACCTCCTTATGAGCAGTACAGCTGTCATTTTTCATATCTGCTTTCAAACGCAGTCACCATGTAGCGCAGGTACAATGGCGCAATCGGTGTGCTAAAATCACTGTATGGGACACATTAAGAAAATCACACTGACACTGTTCATGAGCAGAGGTCTTAAAATAGCTATGTTGAAAATTTGGTGACAAAATTCCTAAAAATGACTGGTTTACGAGCCTGCGATGCGCACTTCCTATGCACGCTCCTAAGTTCGTGAATTTTCAATATTTTCACTCCAGATTTCCAACATTGCCATTTTTCCACACCTCCTTATGAGCAGTACAGCTGTCATTTTCACATCTCACCACAACATGTTTCTGCCCATCTAGTGCACAAAGGCACAGTCGGTGTGAAATCAATGTATGGGACACATTAAGAAAATCACAGTGACACTCTTCATGAGCAGAGGTCTTAAAATGACTATGTTGAAAATTTGGTCACAAACTTCCTACAAAATGACTGAACATTCACGCCGCGTGCTAAGTTCCCACGACGTCATAGAGTTTGCAATTTTCAATATTTGCACTCCACTGACTTCCAAATACCTACACAGCACATACAGTACAAGCAAGCAACATTCGGCATTAACAAATGCTTGTTAGTAACTCTATCTACTTGAAGTGCTGTAAAAACAATGAAAAAGCTCTCTCTGTCTCTCTCTCTCTCTCTCTGTCTCTCTCTCTCTCTCTCTTACTCTCTCTCTTTCTTTCTTTTTA
This sequence comes from Neoceratodus forsteri, assembly GCA_016271365.2. NCBI lineage: Eukaryota > Metazoa > Chordata > Ceratodontiformes > Ceratodontidae > Neoceratodus > Neoceratodus forsteri. Next base: position 53,418,786 of record CM028137.1, read on the forward strand.
AATAAAGCATGAATAAATGTGACCTCCCCGATATGAATACTTTCATAATTTGCATCAGCCTTGCAGTCAAATCCATATACTGTTCTCAGTCTGAATGTGAATGTGTGTGTGCGTGGGAGGGGGAAGTAGGAGGAGGAGGAGAATGTTGTAAAGGGAGTAAAAAACAAGAGTTACAAAAACACACACACACACACACACACACACACACACACACATCTAGCTTAGTGGTCTGGCAGAACAATACAGCAAGTAAAAATCAAGGAGATGAAAATGACAAAAATCAGCAAGATGGGTATAAATTACAGTACTATTATCTTGTTTTCTTTTCTTGTTTCCTTTTCATTTTTTATTTAATATGGCATTCAGTCAGCTTTGTACACAAGGAAGCAGAGAGAAATAAAGAAAGCAAGAGAAACAAAGTGATGAATATATTGTTTTCATTACCGTTCTTTATTTTCTCTTCCTTTCAGCAATGCAAACAGAGAATCTGACTGAAAGAGATACAGAGTGAGAGACTAGGATATACACAGTGAGCTGGTGTCATATCTTCTATCAGATAGTATTCTAGTGACATTTTTGTGTAGCAAAAAAAAATCAAGATGCCACATTTATTTTGCATCTAAACTGGATGTAACAAAAAAAAACTTCATGTAAGAAATAATGGGCTCCTGTTTATAATTTGATAACTTTGCATGAACTGGATCTGATGTAACATAAACCCATTACATATCTATATGGCTGTCTTTGGTACACCGAACCCAAGGGGACACCAACACAGTGATCTACCTCGCTGTCAACAAAATTGACAGTTTGCCGACCATGTTGATGCACCCGACACAGGGGCACACTGTCTCCTGGTCCTGCCCCCCCTCCCAGAGACAACTCTGACTTGGAGTTGATTATAAATAGTACAGGGGGGTACAGGGGGCAGAGCCCCTCACATGGTGGGTTCAGTGGGCAAAGCCCCCTGATAGAAAAATGGACCAGGAGACATTCAAGATTTATGTCAACCAAAACTTGCAGTCAACTTAAATTCCATCGCTGTGATGTTGATCGTCGAAAGTGTTGTTGAATCGGCATCATAGAACCACTCTCTGACTGTGACTCTACTTGAACTGGAAGTAGCATACCAAAATAAAGTGATAGCCCCCCACCACCAATTACCATACTCTCTTTCTCTCTGTCCCTCCTCTCTCTCTCTCTCTGCTGGCAAAAAGTGTGATGAAATAAATTGCATGAGCTCAGACTGCATATGTGTGTGTGTTTGTGTTGGGGTGGGGTGGTAATAGGATAAAAATCAAGAGTAATATACACACATTGAACATTGTAGCTAACAAAGAGCACAATAAACAAAGTAAAAATCCTGATCAACCTTATCAAAACCATCAGTAAGGACAATATTCATAATACTATTACAGATGGGTCTTTATCTTGTTTTCTTTGCATAATTTTAATTTTTTAAATAATTTTCATTAGAAACAGACAATGACAACATTAACCAAAATCACAAAACGTGAATTCTGGACCACTGCTTAATTACGCTTTGTGGTCATATGTCAGTCAGATAGAAAATATCATCTCACTGTCCAGATATTCTAAGAACTTTTTGTGAGATCTCATTGCATTAGATATTCAGGAATTCTTTGCAGTACGCAGGGTCAGTCCAAGACTAAATAAGCATGATAGATAGATAGATAGATAGATAGATAGATAGATAGATAGATAGATAGATAGATAGATACATTCCATTTAGTGGATGGATAGATAGATAGATAGATAGATAGATAGATAGATAGATAGATAGATAGATAGATAGATAGACAGAACAAAATATAAACTGAATAGTATAACAGATAGAAAGTTAGACAGTAATGCAGACATAATGATCAGACAGATAGATATACAGAGAGACAGACAGACATATACTGTAGATAGATGACAGACAAACACACAGATATGCAGACAGACTGACAGATAGCTAAATGGATAGACAAACAGTGGGATGTATAGATAGACAGACAGACACTTATAAAAACGGGCAAAAAAAAATCTGAGAAGACCACAAGAAATGCAGCATGAAGCAAAATTAAATAAAGTTATCAATTTATTTATAGCAATTAAGTGAAATATTAATTCTGGAACAAAAAAGTCCATCAAATAATTATTCAATTAAAAAACATGTAATTGCTTTGTAAAATATATGAACTGTCCCTAACATACAGTATGTGTCTTTTACACATTAAAAAATATAAAACAAGAAATCAACCACTTCAGCTATAAATATTTATGACAATCCTCTCACCCCTGAACATATCAATTGTTGATTATAATTAACATTTTAAAAATAGATGAACTGATCATAATGAATTAAACAGAAGTAAGAATTATTTGAAAACTTGGTAGGTAAAACTGGTGATGTGCTAAGCTAACTTCTTGTAAACAAATAGAAACATAGAAACATAGAAGTTGATGGCATATAAAGACCGCAAGGCCCATCCAGTCTGTTCATTTCTTTTTCTGCCTTATGAATGTGCCATTGGCCTTTGCTCTGTCAATGGCCTATCTATTCATACTTATCTGTATTGCACCCTTTATGTCCTATCCTATGCCTGTTTGAAGTCCTGCACTGAATTCATATCCACCACTTCCTGAGATAGGCCATTCCATGCATCTACCACCCTTTCTGTGAAAAAGAACTTCCTCCATTACCCTTAATCAGCCTCCCTCTAATCTCATTCTGTGTCCTCTTGCCTGCTATTTTTCTTATATTGAAACATGTTAGACTCTTTCACCTTGTTAATACCCTTAAGGTGTTTGAATGTTTAGATCATGTCACCTCTCTCCCTCCTTTGCTCTAGGGTATACATACTGAGCTCTATTAATCTGTCCTCATATGTTTTCTGATGCAGTCCCTGCCCTATTTTGGTTGACCTTCTCTGGACTGCTTCAACTTGGTTAATGTTCTTGTGAAGGTGTGGCCTCCAGTACTGCACACAGTACTCCAGATGGGGCCTAACCAGTGTCTTGTAAAGAGGGATTATTACCTCCCTCTTCTGATTTGTGATACCCTACTAATACACCCCAACATCCCTCTAGCCTTACCTACTTCTTTAGTGGTCTACTTGGATGATTTCAGGTAATCGGTGATGATGCACATACATCTATTTCTTCCCTTGTGACTGCCAGCAACTCCTCCCAGCCTATGGTGGCTTCAAGGTTTCTCTTCCCTATGTGCATGATCTTGAATTCTGTTCATTAAACTCCAGTTGCCACTCTTCTGACCATTTTCTAGTTTATCCAGATCTCTTCTCATTCTGGTCCCCCATCTGGATCATCTACTCTGTTGCAGATCTTGGTGTAATTTAGCAAACAGACAAACCTTACCCTCCAGTCCATTTGCAATGTCACTGATGAAGATATTGAAGAGGATTGGCCCCAGGACTGATCTCTGAGGTGCCCCACTTGTGAGTTGCATCTCTTCTTACTGTATACCATTTACCACCCTCTCTGTTTTCTGCCTGTCAACCAGTTTGCCACCCAGTGAACCAACTTCTGACCCACCTGAGCCTACCCAGCTTATTAATCAATCTTCTATGTGGAACAGTATTGAAAGCTTTGCTGAAGTCTAGTAGGCAACATCAACTGCTCCCCTTGGTCCACCACTCTGGTTACCCAGTCAAAGAAATCTATGAAGATTAGTTTGACAGGGCCTTCCTTTTGTAAACCCATGTTGTCTTGGATCCTGTGCTCCTATGGATCCAAGGTGTTGCACTATCCTTTCCTTAAGGAGTGCCTCCATAATCTTGCCCACTACTGAGGTAAGACTGACTGGTCTGCAGTTCCTGCCTCCTCCTGCTACCACTCTTGTGGAGCGGGATCACATGAGCTCTTCTCCAGTCTTCTGGGACCTCTCCTGTGCTCAGAGATACACTAAACAGTTCTAATAATGGCTCTACTAGTTTCCACCCTTAGCTCCTTTAGTACCCTGGGATGTATGCCATCAGGTCCCATTGCCTTGTCCACCCTGAGCTTATCAGCTCTTGTAGGACCCTTTCTTTTGTAAAGGGACTAGTGCACACTTATTTCCCCTGTGTCCATGGTGCTGAGCTTTGGGCCCTGCCCTACCTTCTCTTCAGTAAATACTGAGCAGAAGTATCTATTTAGGATACATGCTTTTACATGGTCCTCCTCTTCACATGCCCCCTTATCCCCTTTGATCTTAGCAATACCCCCTCTGGACATTCTCCTTTCATTAATGTATCTATAGAAAGTCTTGTCACCTTATTTTACTGTTTGTGCTAGTGTTTCCTCGGTTTGGGCCTTTGCCTGCCTTACCCTTCCTGCTTCATAGAAACATGAACTTGTGGCAGATAAAGGGCCTTGGCCCACCTAGTCTGCCGATTTTCCTCTACCTAGGGATAAGCTGCAGATCCTAGTTAACCAACAACCAACAGCCTTTCCCTTAAGGAAGTTTGATATGCCTCCCTATCTTCATCCTGCTGAGTTCCCTTATATTTCCTGAAGGCCAGCCATTTGGCTCTGACCTTTTCTGCTACTGTTTTTGAGAACCAAAGTGGTTTCCTTCTTCTTTTGCACTTCCTTTTCTCTCTAACACAATGGGATGTTGCTTCTAGTATTGCATATTTAATACTTGCCTACTTTGCCTGTACCCCCTCACCTGTATTTCTTTTTGCCAGGGCTAGCTTAACTCTGTTGGCCATCATATCAAAGTCAGCTCCTCCAAAGTCTCATATTTTTGCCTTGGAATGGGATGATTTAGTTCTAGTGACCAAATTGAACCATACCATGTGATGGTCACTGGCCCCAGGTGACCTTCTACATGGAGATCTATGATCCTTTCCTGTTAGTCAGTACTAAATCTAGGATAGCCCTGTCTCTTGTGGGTTGTTGTACTAGTTGTTTGAGTCCCTCCCCTGCAGGAATCCACCATGTGTCTAGTTCTAGCAGATGTTCTTGCTGGTATTGTCCAATCTGTATCTGGCTTGTTGAAGTCTGCCTTTATCAGAACCTCCCTTTAGCTATCATGTTTTGAATATCTTCTAACAGTAATGTGTCTATGTCCTCCCCTGGTCTGGAGGCCTGTACACAACCCCAGTTCGTATGGCTGTCCCATTTCTGTTTCCAGGGTGACCCACAGTTCTTCTTGGCTCCTTATGTGCATTCTGAATTTCTGTACCTTTGATATTTTCATTGACACTAAAGGACCACTCCATCCCCCTTTTTGCACTCAGTCTCTTCTGAACAGTCCATAGCCAGGTACTGAAGTCTCCCTAGTGTGGTTACTGGTAAACCATGTCTCGCTAATGACTACTATGTTCAGTTTAGCCTCTGTCATTATTGCCTGCAGGTCTGGGATCTTATTTCCCAGACTGAGAGCATTTCTGTTCATAATTTTCCATTGGTCAGATTTGGGTGTATTAGTTGTTGGGCAAGGTCTGGTGTTTCCCCCATGCGTTGTATGGGGAGCTGGACCTTTTTCCTTACCTGGTGATGCAAATGAACTACAAACATGCTGAACTCCTGTTTGACCACTAGCTGAAGGGGAAGGGGTGTTCTTCCCATTTGATATATGGGGTGCTGCACCCTCTCCCCATTTGCTAGTTTAAATATTCTGCAAAGACATCAAACTTCTCCAATGCACTGACTCTCTCTTTAGTCAGATGCAGTCCATCAAATTTAAAGAACTTTCGCTCCCAAAACTGTTGCCAGTTCCATACAAATTGGTGTCCTTTTTCCTGGCACCATCCTTTGAGCCACATGTTTAGCTCCCTTATCTCCCTTTCTCTGACCTTCCATCCATCTGCCCCCCTCTTCCAGAATGGCAGGATCTCAGAGAAGGAGATGCGAGATGAAATGGATGATAGTTTATCACCAAGCCTGGTCAGGTGTTCCTTGGTCTCCACAACTGGCCAGCTGGTGAGATTATTAGTCCCTATGTGTACCAGGACATCAATGTTTTCTCCTGCTTCCTGAACAATTTTAGCAATGTGGTCAGTGTCTTTCCACGCTGATGTACCTGGCAGACATCTGACCATTACCCCTGGCTGGAGATACGTATCAACTCCCCAAATCATGGAGTCTCCTATAATCAGAAGTTTTTTGGATTTCCTTTTTGCTTTTTTTGTTTTGGTTTCTGTTTTGAGTGAGTTTTGTTGTGCTAGCTCCCACGTTGCAGTTTCATGCTCTGCAGTGTCCTCTGCCCCTTTGTTTGATTTCAGAGATAGCGGCAGATACCTGTTTGTAGCATTTACATGGTTTGTGGAGGTGATATGTTGGAGAGTACCGATCAATGAGGCACCCAATTTGCCCCTTCTAACCACCTGCCAACCTCTAGGACCAACTACCCTCTGTGGTCGACGTGCTTCTGTTGGATGTTGGGGGAAATGGCAGAGGTTCTTATAATATATTTCCTCTTGAATATGCAATTTGAGGCATGCAATCTTTGCCCATGCTGCCTGGAGCTGAGCCCTTAGATCTCCAATGGCCCAGCATGTAGGACAGTGTTCTAAATCCTGTAAACATGCCCTTCTGAAAAGTGTTCTGCAGTACCTGCAGTTAATGATATCCATTCCAGATAAGTTGCTGGGTTTGTAACCTGGTTATGCCATTACGGAACAGCGAGGATGAATGCCTCCACCTCCTTAAAGAAGAACAACTCCTTTTTTTAACACTCACAGAAGTATACTGACCTTCATTAGTTTTGTAAGCCCAATGCCCATTAATCAACTCTTTTCTGTGATGGTCTAAGGTTAAAGAAAGTTGTATCATGCTCCATTGAGCTGGGCAATAAATCCCACAAGATAAGGGCAGCCAGCCCTGAACTAAATAGAATAAATACAATATTCCGCAATCAGCAAACAAAAAAGGAATTATGGCACACAGGCATACATTTACCAAATTTTGCAAAGGGTTTATTCCTCAATGACAACAAAACAAAGGAGCCAGAGCACATAAAAAGTATTGAACTTGCTCCCCATCTCACAATTTGACATGATACAAATCTATTATAATTTATATTTTAAAACATTGTGACAGACATAGAAAGTTCACTTCAGCTTCTGTTTTGTTAGAAAACAACTTGTTTAACATTACTTGCATTATATTTTTAAAGGAATTATCAAATCAGCATCACTGGGCTTGGAGGCAGGATTTCTGTAGTCAACAGTCAAGGCGAAAAGGAGCTGTGTAGTGTAAGGCACATCTTCATTTATCTTCAAAATAAAAGTCAACATTTTTCTTAGGGTGCTTTTCACTGCAGAGTATGAAATGGAATGTGCTCTTCACTTTGGGGTGCTCAGAATTTGCAATTATAAGCATTTACAGGCAGTCACTAGGAAAAACAAGATAGGCACTATTCATTGATGTACAGCCCTGCTTACATGCTCAGTTCTTGCAGAAGTACCCTAGTTAAGTGTGTACACCCACATTGAGGGGTTGACTGTGCCTTAGAGGTGAGCTCCATTCCACGGAGGACAGTGCCAACAAAGTCAGCACTTTACAGACATGCCCACATTACTGTAGGAGAACACAGGGACGAGTTCTGCTCACAGCCCTTGTTCTCCTACAGTGATTGCACAACATCTGTGGAGCTCTGCCCATGCAGCCATAAAAATGGAGAAACTATATATGAACCAGGGATGATAGCAGAGGAATTTAATAATTTTTTTCTATACTGTATTTAACAACAAAAGTGGTGAAAGAATTGAATGGGATAACCATAGAATGACTTCAATACAGTCCTCCAGGAATTAAATAAAATATGTCCTTAAAAATATAAAACCCAATTTTGTCCGTGCGCGAGATTATATAAACCTTTGTTTTCTCAAAGAACTAGCAGATCAGGAGTGCTGCTGAGCTGCCGAGCAAGATGGCTGCCTAATCCAATTGCTCCATCCTACACTGGATCGTTTTCGCTAAAATGTCCAACCCCTGATCGTCTTTTCTTGAGAGAGCAATCAGGGCCGGCTTTATAGTTTTAGGGGCCCCCAGCAGGATTAGTAAAGTCATGGTAGACCCTTACTTGGTCGACCTTTGCCCATTTGACTGTAACCCATATGCACATCATTGTGTTTTATTTTCAGTACAGCCAGAGGTATATTTTAAGTGTTTTTTTATTGGCAGACAGCAGAGTTACTCCTTTGGGATGTTCTTCCCATTCCAACCATTGCTGTTCATTTGCCTCATACTGACAGGGTCATAAAGCTTGGTAAGGCATTTCATGAAGTCATGATGCCACATCAGAAGGAGCTGCACAGCCCTTTGTTGCTGTTCTAAGAAGATAAAAAAAATAAAAATAATTAAGGTACAGTGCTCTGGTTGGGGCTGAAAAAGCAGGGGGCCCCCAGTGACCGCAGGGTTTTCTGGTGCCTAAAACCGGCTATGAGCGCAATGGGAGGAGGTTTGGCAGATGCCCTGAGAAAGTCTTTTGTTCAGTATTCAATGAGGAGCTCACTCGAGTCAATCTACATGGCAAGGAGTGGAATGCAGGCTGAGCTATTTAGAGGGGAGAGGCCCACGCAGTCTAGTTGCTGTTTACTGGCCGATACAGTTTACAGTGGTGCTTTTGGGTACCTGAACATCTCTCCTGCTCTGTGCTTCATTGCTGGACTGCTAATTCCCCCTTCAGTCTTTGGATTTAATTTTTCTTCTTCTTCGGGTGTGCTGCATTGCTGTAAGCACGGTTACCAGCAGCCTTCCATGAGTGATATCAGTGCCTGGCCATTCAACTCCAGCAAGGTACTACATGTCTTGGAAGCCTTATACTGTGCTTCATGGCAGACCGCTCACCAGTATGGACATGGACTCAACTGCACCATCTGTTTCTGGAGGAGTGCAGCCCCCAGTGTCTGACTCGCTCAGGGACATAACTAAAACGCTTGAAACCTTGCTTGTGAACATGGACACTATCAGCACAGCCTTAACAGGGAATGTGGCAGATGTTTGAATGCTGGAGGACTGTATGCTTGTCTCTGAACTGTGCACAAAAGATCTGGAAAAACAGTACTATAGAGTTATGTCTCATCTGCGTGAGCAAGACATTAAGATTCAAAACTTATGGGAGAGAGTGGAGGATCAGGAGAATAGAGGGCGTAGAAACAATATTCGTATTCTGGGAGTCCTCAAGGGGGTTGAAGGTAATAATACGGAAACGTTTTTAATGGACTTTATTCCCACCTTTTTGGGAGAAAGGTGGTGGGGTCTATTGAGGAGGAAAGAGCTCACAGGGCTGGGGGCAAGTTAGCAGCACTAGGCTCTCCCCTAGACCTATTACGCATACCTGCTGTTTTACTCCATTAAGGAACAAATTCTATGGATTGCGAAGGAGTATGGGGTCCTTTTCTGGAATGGAGCCCGTATTTCATTCTATAGAGACTACTCCAAGGAAGTGTCTACAAATATAAAGCCTACCTCCCCATCAAAAAAAAACTGAGAGATTTGGGTTTCCATTACTCCTTTAAGGGACTAACTAGTCTGCATGTGGTGAAAGACGGAAAGGAATGTCTGGCTAATTCACCACAGGATATCGATCGCTGGGCTAAGCAGCTCTGGCCCTTCACTAACCTTTGAACCTCCCTGACTAAAAGCCTCTGGTCTCCTCAGGCCCAACTGTGTCCAACAGGAATAACAGGAGCAGGCCCCGCTCTCCAGGGAAGCAAGAAATTAAAGATACTGTCCCACCGCCCTCCTCTTATTCTCCATTGCCACCATCAGGTGATCCCCAGAAACAGCAACAGGGGCCTAATCACTCTGCCCTTCCCCACACAGCTCAACATAGGAGAAGTGATGACTGCAGCCATCCCCCTATGGCTCAACAAGAAAGAGCCAGGCACAGATCCAGAAGCCATAGCCGGAAAACTCCATCCCTGTCACTTTTCCTCTTTCCCCACCAGCCAAGCTTCCTAAAGAAGATTCTCCCAGTGAAGAAGATGACAGAGACACCCTAGCCTCTCTGCTGGACTCTCTGGTGGATAGTAGTAGGCCCACCTAGCTGGGCAGATGTGGTGGACATTTCCGCAGGGGACACTGTACCTAATGTGAACTAACACCTTGCTTCGTGAGTCAAACCTGGACTCAGATCCTTTGCAGAGGTGGCAGCAACTCATCCAGCTTTGGCCAAGCCTGACTTACTGCCCACCACCAACACCCCGGAGGGCTGAATGACCCAGAATACAGACTGGCCAGGTCCAGATGGCTCACTGACTTCATAAGAATTTGCATTACATTATCCTCATGTGGTTTGTGCTGTATTCTAACTAGTTCCATACAAATGTCTTTGTTATGGGAAAAGAACTTTGTTGGTTCTGATTCGAGGGACTCACTCCCTCCCTCTCAAGATGGCAGAGTTGCCCCCCTCCCTTCTGACCCTAATTTGCTCTACAGAGTTGGATGGTCTGGGGTCTGCGGTTTGAGCTGGGTAAACCAACTCTGGTACCCCCCTTCCATACATATGATACCGTGGCCATGAGGTCCTGTTTACCCTTGGGAGAGGGGTCCGTCCCCATAGCCACAAACCTCAGTTTGACCCTTTGTATTTTATCACCCCCCTCCCACCCCTGTGGCCTTGGAAACTCTCTATGTGCTCTGCTCTGAGTGCCAAGGCAATGCCACGATCCCCAAACTTCTATTATACAATGGCAAGTACGAATCCTGGTCTCTGATTGGTCAAACTGAGACTGGACCCGGGATGTTATCCCAGCATAACATCCCGGCTGTAGTCCCAGTACACAAAATGACCAAAGCACTTAAAAAATCAGCGCACTCTACCGATTCCATGCCGCTAGCCACTTTTAAAATCTAACCTGTAGTCAGCAGCAAGCTTTTCATAAATGCAGCATACCTCCCTTCACTCGCTACAATTAAAAGTTTAAACCGATAAAAGAAACCGAGGGTTTTTTTTTTTTACACAGCAGCTTCTCAAACTAACAGGTGTGGCCAGAACCCTTACCTCCCTCAATTGATCCTTGCACCTAGCACTTTCAATGTTGTTCTTAGGTTTCTCCCGGTACACTTCATAAATGCCACAAAACTACCGACCGGGAGAACATAAAACTGAAATTAAATGAAAATCCAGTCGGCAACTGTGTGCGTGGATCAGCAGCGCTCCATTCCTAGCTTGGCGGCAACCTCGAAAGAAACAAGTCAACAGAGTTTGACTAGGGGAACCAGGAAATAAATACTGCCGTCAACCACAGAACAGAAACAAAGGGTGATACTGGTCAAATTAAACAGAAACACACAGGCATGGTGGGGTGGGGGTGAGCAGAGAATTATTTGAGTTTCAGGTGGCATGAAAGGCAGGAGATGACACAAAAATGTTTTTGTCCTTACTTACCAGTGTAGAGCCACAGTTACCATACAGGAGCTCCACCTGCTGGCCAAAAGAAGAAACAGGATCTATTTCTTAGAAAAGTAAACCTACGCTTTACAAAAAAACACTAAAAAATATACTTTTAAATAAACATTTACATCTTTTTCTTTCTTCTCTGACTCCCGAGCCATTGTATAATAGGAATAATGCCCTCCAGGGTGGGTGTTATGCTGGGATAACATCCTTCTCTGATTGTTGGGCGCCTCGGCCGGTGGCCTTGGGCCCAACCACCCGAGGCGGGATGTTATCCCAGCATAACACCCACCCTGTCGGGCATTATTCCTTTATTCTATCCCTCAGTGTTATCTGACCACCCCCTTCTACAGCCAATAATCTAATCCTGATTTTATAGGGCCCCCTCTCACACTATCCCTCAGAACAGTTATGGTCCCTGTTTAGGTTGTCTCATGTCATAGCTCCTCAGAAATAGAATACTATGGCCCCACAATTAAGCTGGCTTGGGAGAGACTCCTTGCATTTCTCTCCTCCCAGCTTGTATCCTAAGGTTTACCTGATGGGAGGATTCACAACTCTGACTCAATCAGGTACAGGGTGGGAGGAGTAATCGTGCTATAGGACACTCACTCTCCCCAACGGGCACTAGGCTAGTATGGCAGAGACTCATTCAGGTCTCATTTCACACATGCCCTCAGTGCCTATTGTGGTTTCACAACAGTTTTTCTATTGTTCTTCTTGTGCAGAGCCTTGGTTCAGTGCGATCTACTTGACCTGTACCCCTTTACTCCAACCTTAGCTAGACCAGAGTTGCAGCCCTATCCCTCTCCTCCCCTTAGTGGGGTTGAGGTTGACCTGTGTGGCTTTCTCTATTATGGATTGCTCAGTTACTAGAGTTTGTTGATCACAGTTAAACTGTTTCTGTTTGTTGCACTGTGTTATTCTGTACTTGTTATACAGCCAGTGCTATTGCATTTATCTGTTTGAGATTAGTGCTTTCTATTAAGTTTTATATGACTCATTATGCTTTTTCTATATATTAACCTACCCCCAAGTTATAGGTCATCTTCCTGCCAGGTAGGCCCCACCTGTGGCTACCTCCATCATTGCTCTGTAGTCCCACTAATCTGAGGTAGGTTCAGCTAAGGGAGGGAGCGAGTCACCATGGCCAACCCAGCGCATTGAGGATGGACATGTATCTCATGGAATGTTAAGGGCCTTAACCATCCAGCTAAAAGAACTAAAGTACTTCAACACCTCAAGTCACTTCATGCTGATGTAGCCCTATTCCAAGAGACACACCTCAAGGTTAAAATGGTGGCATGGCTTAGAAAAGTGTGGGTAGGGAAGGTGCTTCATAGCTCTGCCTCATCCAAATCAAGAGGTGTGGCCATCTTACTGAGTAAGAACTGCCCCTGGGTGGATGGCAGGCTTAAAACTGACTCACAGGGATGATGGGTGGTTGCATGTTTTTTTTTCCCAGGCAGGAAAGTAGTGGCTGGTAACATTTATGCACCCAATCAGGACACAGAAGACTTCTTCCAGCAAGTGAGCCAAGACATAGCTGATCTTAAAAAGGAGGACAGTGGCATCCCTGTACTGATAGGGGAGACTTCAATCTAGGGGAAGACATTTTTCTAGATAAAACTCAGCTGACCCCTTAAGCCCACACAAAGGTCAAGGCAGCACTGGCAGAAATGCAGGAGGAGTTGGGGGCTATGCGACCTCTGGTGCAAGGATCACCCAAAGGGCAGAGATTATACATTTTTTCCCCAGTGCACATCCACACATAGCTGTACTGACTTTTGGTTGGCTGACTGAGCAGCAGCCCAGGGTATCTATAACACCTCCATAGAGACTATATTTATCTCAGACCATGCCCCCGTCTCCTTGTGTTATCTGCCCCCTGGGAACATGCACTCCTCCCCCCAGTGGAGATGCAACCCTCTCCTGTTGAAAGACCCAGCATTCTGCACCCAAATGATACAGGAAGCCAGGGGTTTCTTCCAAACCAACCAAATGGGTGATGTGGACCCAGCAATGGTATTGGAAGCCTTCAAAGCCTTCCTGTGTGGGCGAATTGTAGCCTACACCACAGTGCAGAACGGAAAAAGGCATGAGGAATTGGAGCTACTCTACCAACAGCTTGAACTGCTGGAAGCCCAGTTCAAGGGGTCCCCCAATCCCCTCGCACACCTACTTCCTGCCAGTGTGGGGCTGAAATGCAAAATCAATACAATCCTCCAATGCAAAGCTGAATGGCAGCTTATGCGATCTCAGCACAGGTTTTGGGAGGGGGAGACAAAAGAAGTAAGCTCCTTGCCTACCAGCTGTAGAAATAGCTGGCTGCCTCTCAAATCCATGCCCTACAAAATAGCTCAAGAAAGATTGTCACTGAGGCCACTGTCATCAACTCTGTGATAAGGGACTTTTATCTTCACTTCTACAGCTCGAGGCTCCCCCAATCCAAATAGGAGTGGACGCAGAAGATGAATGCTTTCCTGGACGCCATTCCCATCCCTCAGCTCACAGAGGGAGACAGGGTTATGCTGGATGCTAACATCTCAGCCTCAAAGCTATCAACTGCACTCTTCCATCTGGCTAAAGGTAAGGCACCCAGTCCCAATGGGATGATGATGGTGGAACTCTATCAAACTCTGTGGAAGCAGATCACCCTACCCCTCTTAGAAGCCCTCAGGCAGGCCCAACAGAATGTGCCACTCCTGCCAACCATGATGGACACTATTATCACACTGCTGCCAAAGAAATCTAATGATCCATTGAGCTGTGCTAATTTTTGCCCCATTTCATCAATCTCTGTAGATACCAAGATACTGGTGAAAATTCTGACTAGCAGACTGGAAAGGGTACTCCCTTTTCTCATTTATCCCTCCCAGGCAGGCTTCACCAGGGGCAAATGTGGAGCAGACACTTTGCTTGTGGAGTTGGGGAGATGCCTTAGACAAGTAACTCATGCAGTATCCTCCTCGGAGGTGCTGCCTGTCTAAGGCATGGTGAGGTGAGGGTACTCTGCACCATGTGATTCAATGAATATTTGAAAAATGGGTGTGGAGCACAGGGTTTTGGCTTCATTGGGGACTGGAGTTTCACCTGAAGGGACACCTGCCTATACGGGCATGATGGAATGCATCTGTCCAGGAAGGGAACCAGTGTCCTGGGTTATTGGTTTAAATGCTTCATTGGCAAGCTTTTAAACTAGCTAAGGGGGGAGGCACTGATAAGAAGCAGAGAATTCCCAGCCTGTCCCTACAAAACAGGGTAGTTAGTGAGGTAAATACTAAGGTAGAAAGGTCAATAGGGAGCAGAACAGGGGTAAATGGAGAAGACAAAGTCAGTAAAGGCAGGGATAGGGCTACAAGAGGTAAAGCCATCACAAAATGGAGAGTGATGAGTACCAATGCCTGTAGTCTGGGTAACAAGCTTCCTGAACTAGTGGCCTTGATGGAAGAGGAATATCTGGATGTTGTGGCAGTCGCAGAAACATGGTACAAGTTAGGTACGTCTTCCCAATATACATTTGCCCGAGAATTGATCGCCCCACACTGTTTCCCCCAAAACTATTTCCTGATGCATTAAACCGCCTGACTACACCATCTGCCTGACGAAGACTTCTCAACAGTGTGCAGTTTATAGTGTGAGGATCAAGGCTGTGAAGGAAATAACTATTTGGATAGTGTTTTCACGGTGAGCAATTTACTGTAAAAACTGCTGTTTCCAGCAAAAACTATCCAAACCTTCCCATCTCAGTCCAACAGTCCACTCCCTAATATAAACCCCCACTCACAATTCAGTTTTTCTGTGCATAATTTTCACAGTACACAGTAATTCTCATTGATCTCTTTCTTTTTTGGTCTGCCTCCATTTAACCGGAATTTCTCAAAATTCACTTTCTCCGTCAGGCTCATTTTCTACTCATTTGACTTGTAATCCACCACTGTTCACATGAGACAATCTGCAGCTCCTAACTCCTCTGGATGCCCACCCCCAAAAAATGAAATGTATTTTTAAAACAAACCCCCAAGCAACAGCCAGCTCTGCACTATCAACAGGCAGCCCCGCACCACCAACATTGTATCTGCTGTCACTTCACAGTGCACCTGCTCTTGCTCCACAAAGTGCATCTTTTAAAAATAATCTTTTTTTTAACTAAACTGTAGGGTTTGGTATGTCTTCCTGACTGCTTTTTCTAAACCACAGCATAAGGCATCAGGCATGATTTATGCCGTAGTTCAGTTACTTCAGTTTCATTTACTCCTAGTTGTACTCGCTTACTTGTCAGGCAAAACCATATGTCAGGATTCCAGTTGTCGGTTCCTAAAAAGTCAGTCACTGTGAACAGTTGGGAAGTTGGTGACGGGAAATTAGCTGTTGGGAAGATCAATCTCAGACAGTAGTGTGGGTCCCCATGGTACACACAGAACCACGACTGGGATGTAAACATACTAGGGTACACTATCTACAGGAGGGACAGGGTGGGTGAAAGAGGAGGAGGAGTAAGCTCTCTACATTAGGGAAGGAATCAAAGCAATAGGACAAAAGGTTAAACAGGGAGGAGAGGAAGCACTGTGGGTCAACTTGGAGACAGACAATGGCACTACAATCCGTACAGGGGTTGTATGCAGACTCCATTCTCAGGGGGAGGAAATGGACAAGAAAATGATAGAAGATATCCTTAGAATGGCAGAAAAAAGGAGATATTGTTGATGGGGACCTGAATATGCCAGATGTTAACTGGAGCACATTTGCTGCAGCCACATCCAAGGTGGGGTCATTCTCAATGCCTGCAGGGTGCATGCCTTAGACAACTTTATTGGAACCCACTCAGGAGGAGCAGTCTTAGACCTGGTACTCTCAAATGGAGATGGAGAGAGGATCACAGATTTAGAAGTGGGTAGCCATCTGTGAACTAGCGACCACTGAATAGCATGGTTCATGATAAACACAGCAGTAGAGTCAAGTCATACAAAGGCAAAGGTCCTGGACTTTAGGAGGGCTAACTTTGCCAAAATGGGTGAGTGCCTGAGGAATGCACTAGCAAATGGGCAGGAAGGAGGAGTGGAAGAACAATTGGGAATAATCAAAACTGCCATCACAAAGGCAAAAAACTTTTGTGTGAAGCAAATAAAACAAAATGAAGTAGAAACACACTATGGTTCTCAAAGGAGGTGGCAGTGAGTATTAGGGAGAAAAATATAGCATTCAGGAAGTACAAGGAATCACAGAAGGAGCAGGACAGAGAACTGTATCAGTTAAAGCAGAAGGAAGCAGGGAAGGCAGTCAGAACAGTGAAGGCCCACACTGAGGAAAAGATAGCCAATTCAGTTAAGAAGGGGGATAAAACTTTTATAGGTACATCAGGGAGTGGAGGAAGACCAAGGGAGGGATAGTGAGGCTTCAAAAAGGGGAGGAGGGTGAGAAGAGGGTGACTGTGAAGAGGCAGAGAAACTGAACAAATATTTTTGCTCAGTATTCACAAAAGAAGAAGGGGGAGTACCTAAACCAAACAATAAAAGCACTATGGTCAGTGTGGTCGATATCAGTCCATTCACAGGAGAAAGGGTCTTGAAGGAGCTCCTGAAACTCAAAGTGGACAAAGCAATGGGGCCTGATGGGATTCACCCCAGAATTCTGAAAGAACTAAGAGGAGAACTAGTGACACCACTGACTACCCTCTTTAACAAATCATGGGAGGATGGTGTGGTACCGGAGAACTGGAGGAGGGCAGATGTGATTCTCTTCACAAATGTGGAGCAAGGCAGAGGCAGGAAACTATAGACTTCTTAGCTTGATCTCAGTGGTAGGGAAAATGATGGAATCACTTCTGAAAGAAAGAACTGTTGAATATCTAGAGGTCAGCAGGGCACAGGACCCAAGGCAGCACAGATTTACAGCAGGAAGGTAATGTCAGAGGAATCTAATAGATTTCTTTGACTGGGTAACAAAGTAATAGACCAGGGAGGGGCTGTGGATATGGCCTACCTAGACTTTAGCAAGGCATATGACACAGTTCCACAAAAGATTAATAAACAAGTTAGTCAGCCTGGGAGTGGTTCCCAAGGTGGTAGCCTGGGTAACAAGCTGACTGGACAACAGTAAACAGAGTACACTCTGAAGAAAGGGGGGTTACTGGTGGGGTACCACAGTGTTCAGTATTGAGAATGGTCCTCTTTAATGTCTTTATAGATGACATTGCAGAGGGGCAGGAAGGAAAAGTATGCCTCTTTGCAGATGACACAAAGATCTACAACAGGGTTGATACACAAGAAGGGGTGAAAAGGATGAGAAGGGACTTGGCAAGATTGGAGAAATGGTCAAAAATATGGTAGCTTAGATGCAATGCAAAAAATGCAAAGTAATGGACCTGGGAAAACAAAACCAGGGAAGAGTACACAGTGGGGATGGTGGTACTAACAAAAACACAAATGGAAAGGGACCTGGGGTAGTCATATCAGATGACATTAAGGTAGGTAAGTAATATGAGAAGGCAATAAGGAGGACTGGGGAGATACTAGGATGCATGGGGAGAGGCATCACCAGTAGAAAATAGAAAGTTGTTATCCCTCTGTACAGACAGTTGGTGAGACCCCATCTGGAATACTGTGTATAGTTCTGGAGATCCCATTTCCTTAGGGACATAGACAAGACGGAGGCAGTCCAGAGGAAGGCAACTAAAATGGTGCAGGATCTGCAACAGAAGCCATATAAAGAGAGACTAAAAGTGCTTAATATGTATACTCTTGAGGAAAGGAGGGAGAGGGGGGACATGATAGAAACTTTCAAGTACCTCAAGGAAATCAACAAAGTCCAAGACAGGAGCATCTTTAAGAAAAAGAGATGTACAAGAACAAGGGGGTGCAATTTGAAGATAGAGGGGGACAGGTAAGGGGCAACGTGAGGAAGTACTTTTTCACAAAGAAGGTGGTGGACACATGGAACCACCTTCCTAAGGAGGCTGAGGGGTCAAAACAGTGGGGAAGTCAAGAATGCATGGGACAGACATAAGGCAATCTTAGTGAGGGGTAGGAGGAAGTAGGGTGTTGGGTAACTGGAGTCTGCAGCTTATCCAATAAGTAGGAAATGAGCAAACTAGGTAGGCCAAGCAGTCCTTATCTGCCGTCAAAGTCTATGTTTCTATGTTTTCATGGATAACCTCTGCACAGTTCTAAACCTGAAATGTCACGCAGCCCATTCCAAGACTCCCATGGCTGCACTGACAGTCGACTTTTCCAAAGCTTTTTATTCTGTTGAATGGAACTACCTCCACCATATACTGGAGGCCTGTGGGTTTGGCGGACCTTTCAGGGGGTGGATTTCCATGCTATATGCCTCACCCACAGCTCACATACTTACCAATAGACAAATTATTCCTTCATTTGAGCTGGGACGAGGAACACGACAGGGCTTCCCCCTGTGGCCACTGGTTTTTCTTCTAGCTCTGGATCCCCTAATGAGAAGGCTTGTGGCAGTCCCAGGGATACAAAGTATTGAGGTAGGAAGGAAGTCCTACCTAGTCAATGCTTACGCAGATGACCTACTCCTCACCATCACCTACCCAGGTAAACGCTACCCCTGGTTATGTCTACTCTTAAGCAATTTGCACCCTTTTCTGACGTACAAATTAACCAAAGGAAAACCACGCTATTCCCCTCAGTCTAGCCTGCACTTAGGATTGCCTGCTCGATACATACAGCAGCTGTCATGGGCACCCGAGGGCTTCACCTATCTTGTAGTAATGATCCTGACCTCATGGAAAGACCTAGTTGATGCAAATTTTAGCCCCTTGTTATGTCCTAATAATGCCAAGTTTCAATGGTAGAAGACTGCAACTTTCTCTGAGAGGCAAGGTGAAAGCAATTAGAATGTTCCTCCTTCCCAAACTCTCCTACCTCTTCTTTAACCTTCCACTGAGAGTGCTCCCCAAAGTCTTCATGACTATAAACAGGCTTATTTCTACTCTTCTCCTTGAAGGGAAATCTCCCAGATTGGGGAAATCAAAGCTCAGGACCCATTGCTCTAAAGGGGGCTTAGGCCTGCCCTGATTCTTAGGGTACTCATTGACCTACAGGATGATGCAGGTCATTAAATGGCTATTGCCACGTGGTAACTGCATACCCCGTGGGTGAAGATGGAAACTGCCCTAGTGGGTGACTTCTGACTGGGAGCATTGCTGCAGTACCAGAAGCCTCCAAAAGCCACATATGGCCCCATTGTAAGTGAGACCTGGAGAGCATGGCAGGCTGGTCTGTCATAGAAACATAGAAACATAGAATTTGACAGCAGATAAGGACCACTTGGCCCACCCAGTCTGCCCGTTTCCCTACCTAATGGATAAGCTGCATATTCTAGTTAACCAGCAGCCTACTTCTTCTTACCCTCACCCCCTAGAATTGCCTTATGAATGTCCCATGCATGCTTGAATTCCACCACTGTTTTTGACTCCACAACCTCCTCCGGAAAGGCCGTTCCATGCATCCACAACCCTCTCTGTGAAAAAATACTACCTTAAATTACCTCTGAGCTGCCCCCACATCTTCAAATTGTGTACCCTTGTTCTTGCACACCTCTTTTGAAAGATGCTACCCTCTTTGACTTTGTTGATTCCCTTGAGGTACTTGAAAGTTTCTATCATGTCCCCCCCTCCCTCCTTTCCTAGAGGCTATACATATTATGCTCCTTAAGTCTCTCTTCATATGTCTTCCGGTGCAGACCCTGCACCATTTTAGTTTCCCTCCTCTGGACAGCTTCCGTCCTGCCTATGTCTTTGCGGAGACTGGGTCTCCAGAACTGCACGCAGTACTCCAGATGGGGTCTCACCAGCTGTCTGTACAGAGGGATAATAACTTCCTGTTTTCTACTGGTGATGCCTCTCCCTATGCATTCCAGTATCCCACCAGCCCTGCTTGCTGCCCTCTCACATTGCTTGCCCCACCTTTAGGTCATCTGATATGACTACCCCAGGTCCCTTCCATTTTTGTTGTTGTTAGTATCTCCCCACCATTGTGTACTCTTCCCTGGGTTTTGTTTCCTAGGTGCATTCATGTTGCACTTCTTAGCATTGAATATAAGCTGCCATACATTTGACCATTCCTCTAACCTTGCCAAGTCCCTTCTCATCCTTTCTACCCCCACCTTGTGCATCAACTGTGTTGCAGATCTTTGTGTCATCTGCAAAGAGACATACTTTTTCTTCCAGTCCTCTGCAATGTTGCTTATAAAGACATTGAAGAGGAACAGTCCTAATACTGAACCCTCAAGTGTACCCCACTAGTAACCCCTTTCTTCAGAGTGGACTCCATTTATTATTACTCTCTGTGTCCTATTCTCCAGCCAATTCTTTACCCAGGCTGTCATCTTGGGACCCACTCCCCAGGCTGGCTAACTTGTATAATAATCTTTTGTGTGGACAGTGTTAAATGCCTTGCTAAAGTCTAGGTAGGCCACGATCCACAGCCCTCCCTGATCTACTACTTTGGTCACCCAGTGAAAGAAATTCATCAGATCTGTCTGGCATTACTCTTCCCCTGAATCCATATCTGCCTTGGGTCCGTCCTCTGGCCTCTAGATACTCGACAATTCTTTCCTTCAGTGATTCCCATTATTTCCCTACCACTGAGGTTAAAATAACAGGTCTGTAGTTTCATGCTTCTGCCTTGCTCCCACTTTTGTGAAGGGAATCACATCTGCCCTCCTCCAGTCCCTCAGGTAACACCCCATCTTCCCATGATTTGTTAAAGAGAGTAGTCAGTGGTGTCACTAGTTCTGCCCTTAGTTCTTTTAGAATTCTGGGATGAATCCCATCAAGCCCCATTGCTTTGTCTACCTTCAGTTTTAAGAGTTCTTTAAGAACTCTTCTGTAAATGGGCTGGTATCAACTTCTGTATCCAGAGTGTTTCTACTGTTTGTTTTAGGTACCTCCCCCTCTTCTTTCGTAAATACTGAGCAAAATATTTGTTTAACATCTCTGCCTTTTCACAGTCATCCTCTGCCCACCCTCCTTCCCTTTATTAAGCCCTCACTATCCTTCCCTTGGTCTTCCTTCTTCACTCCCTGATGTACCTGTAAACGGTTTTATCCTCTTCTTAACTGAGTTGGCTATCTTTTCTCTCGGTTTGGGCCTTTGCTGTTCTGACTGCCTTCCCAGCTTCCTTTTGCTTTAACTGATACAGTTCTCTGTCCTGCTCCTTCTGTGATTCCTTGTACTTCCTGAATGCTTTCTTTTTCTCTTGAACATTCACTGCCACTTCCTTTGAGAGCCATAGTGGTTTCTTACATTGTTTTGTTTTGTTTATTTGCTTCACACAAAGGCTTGTTACCTCTGTGATGGCAGTTTTTATTATTCGCCATTGTTCTTCCACTCCTCCTTCCTGCCCATTTGCTAGTGCATTCCTTAGGCACTCACCCATTTTGGCAAAGTCAGCCCTCCTAAAGTCCAGTACTTTTGCCTTTGTATGGCTTGATCTATTGCTGTGTTTATTGTGAACCGTACTGTCTTCGATGGTTGCTAGTTCCCAGATGGCTACCCACTTCTACATCTGTGATCCTCTTCATCTCCATTTGAGAGAACCAGGTCTAAGATTGCTCATCTCGGTGGGCTCCAATACTAGTTGTCTAAGGCATGCCTCCTGTAGGGCATCTAGAATAACCCCACTCTTCAAGTGGTGCTGCAACTGCACTCCAGTTAACATCTGGCATATTCAGATCACCCATCAGCAGTATCTCCCCTTTTCTGCCATTCTAAGTATACTTTCTATCATTTCCTTGTCCATTTCTCCCCTGAGAAGGGGCTGTATACAACCCTGTGTGGATTTTGGTGCCATTGCCGGTCTCCAAATTTACCCGCAGTGCTTCTTCTCCTCCCTGTTTTCCCTTTTGTTCTGTTGCTTTGATTCCTTCCCTTATGTAAAGAGTTACTTCTCCTCCTCTTTTACCCTCCCTTTCCCTCCTGTAGATAGTGTATCCTGGTATGTTTATGTTCCAGTCATGGTTTTGTGTGTACCATGTTTCTGTGACTGCCACGATATCCAGATGTTCCTCCTCCATGAAGGCCACTAATTCAGGAAGCTTGTTACTCAGACTATGGGCATTGGTACTCATTGCTCTCCATTTTTTGATGGCTTTACCTTCTTTTGCAGCATACCCACTGACCTTTCTTATCTTGGTCTTTTTCTCATTTAGTACCCTGTTTTGTAGGGAGAGGCTTGGATTTTCCTGCTGCTTATCAGTGCCTTCTCCTCTTGACTAGTTTAAAAGCTTGTCAATGAAGCATTTAAACCGATTGCTCAAAGACTTGTTTCCTTCCTGGACAGATGCAGACCATCCTGCCAGTATAGGCTGGTGTCCTCCAGGTGGAACTCAGTCCCCAATGAAGCCAAACCCTGTGCTCTACCATTTTTCAACCATTCATTAAACTGCATGGTGCAAAGTATCCTTGCCTCACTCATTCCATTGACAGGCAGCACCTCTGAGAAGGATACTGCTGTGTGCCACTTGTCTTAGGCCCTCCCCAATTCTACAAAGTCCTTCTGCACTGCTGTAATCTCATGATGAGCCAAGTCATTTGTCCCTAGGTGGACAATGACGTCCAGCTCAGACTCCCGTGCAGCTGTTCTCATGATCCTGAGGATGCACTTCCTCTCCCTCCTAGTCATGGCACCAGGCAAGCATCTTACTTCAGTTTTCCCTGCTCCCTTCAGTTCTAGCCCCCTAATAATTGAGTCCCCCACCAGGAGCTGCTTCCTTTCCTTGTGGTGTCCTCTGCCTCCTTCCTGTGGGCCTCCCTTGTGACAGTGGTTCTCAGCTTCCTTAGTCTCCTTTGTGGGTGCACCATGGGGAGCATGCTCCCTAGAATGGTGTATGGATTGTGGGTGGAACAACTGACTGGGTGTGCCTCTGTTCCACCATCCTCACCCTCCCTGAGCCCACTGTGGTCCAACTGCTGTGCTTTCTCGAACCTCTGAGGTAGTGGTGGTGGCTTTGTGCTCCCTGGATGGGGAGGTTCCTTCCTACCATCCACTGTGGACTGGGGAAGGTTCCCTTACTACTGTCCAGTGTGGCCTGAAGACAGGTAACTTCCTCCTCAGGGCAGAGAGTTAGTCTGCAAATAGGCAGCATCTCAGCCTCCAGAAAGACTCCTGGAAGACTGCTGCCCCACAGCCATTACATTGCACTATTCTCCACATGTTTATCTACTTTTTGTGTGTGTGTGTTTGTGTGTGTGACTGGTTTGTTATATAGAAATATATATTATACAATGTGTGTCTTATATTGTCAGTGCAGTGTGCTAGAGAGGATATGACAGTGATATGCACCTTGCACTCTTGAGGAAATGATGTCAGAACCCCAGGTATAAAGGAACTATTTCCAGGAGTGGGTGGGGTGAGGGGTGGGAAGGGGTTGGACCTAAACTGTGCCCTCAAAAAACAATCAGCTAAAAGCTCTGACCCACCGCTGTGATGAGTGTCTTCCTGTCAGCAAGATGCCCTACACAACAATTTGACAGAGAAAATACCCTGCTAATCAAACAGAGAAAAATCCAGACATCCAAGTCAGACACAGGTAAACCTCCCCAGCCTCAAAACAGCCTGGTGGTTTGTGCTCTGAAAGCAGTCAGCCCCAAAATAAGTCAGCCATGTTTTAAACTCTTCCTGCACTGAAAATCTTAAGAATTGTAACAAACATAAAGCTAGATCCACCTCTCTCTGTTGCTTGAAAGACTATCTTTTCCTGATAATTCTAAGTTCCTTATTTCACCTTTCAGTTAGAAGTAGCCTCCACCTACAGAATATCTGCTACAAACCAAAGACAATTGCAAGGTTCACCTCCCTCTGTTGTGAGCACAAAGTGCAATATTGAATTTGCAAGTCAGTCTCCTACATTCCCAAAGGAACCCAGTCCCCACCCTTTAGGTACATCAAACTATGGGATATTCCCAACCTGCTAGTTGGTGGAGTGCTACTTCACTCTCCCTCCTGTGAAGGGAAAGGGATTTCGATGGTAAGTGACCTTTGTGTTCACCCCTCTGAGGCACTAATGTCCTTTCAGCAAATCCAAGAGTGTTCCTCCTTACCCAAATAACAATTATGTAGATTCTTGCAACTATGAGACGCTTTGAAATCTGTCCAACACCTGGCATCTGGAAGCTCTCAAGAGGAGTGGCTTAGTAGACTATTGTCACCTAGGAAACACAAAGGCATTGCTGGGGCCTTTTACAAGGGTTTGCAGGATGCACGCCCACCCAATTTGGACCACTGCAGGTCTCTTTGGCAACAGGAGATAAACACCACTATCCCCTTTAAGCTCTGGGCCCTTTACCTCAGGCATGCTCGCCTTGACAACAAAGATGCAAAGAGTCAACTGATACAACTGAAAAAGCTGCATCAGTGGTATAGTACTCCTGCACAGTTGCATCATATGGGCCTCATCCCTAATGCAGAGTGTTGGTGGTGCCAGCAAGATCATGCCCACCTAATTCGTATCCTTTGGCAATGCCCGTGGTTAAGATACTTATCAGATGGCATACAGGACTGTTCCAAAGTGACCAGGCAGTGTGTCACACTGACCACCTGCTTGTTTTGTTTGGGGACACCTCCACTATAGATTCCCTTACACCACCATTGAAGCAATGGGTTGTATTGGTGCTGATGGAGGCTAAGCGTGCCCTTCTTATGAAATGGAGGCAAACCTGACCCCCATCCCTACTGACTTGGCATGCTGTGATAGCTCAACTATCCCCTCTGGAATGACTCTCCTACCTTAATTCTTACAAGTATACTAAATACCATCAACAATGGGATGCATACCTTCATTTGCACCTATGCTCAGTGTCTCCCCCCCTTACTGGACAACCCACCCATCAGATGATGAGGTATTTATGAGACCCTCACTGGTTCTCTTACCCTCATCCTCAGTAAAGTTGTGAGTTGTTCCTAATGCCTTTTCCAGTGAATTTTAAGATTTCAATTCTCACAGGATGTCTAGTGCCTACAGATAGACTTGTCTCCTCCCCCTCTCTCTCCCCACCTGGTTTCTAGCTGCTGCTCACTTGGTGTCATTGAGTTATATAACTCCACCTAACCGTTCATACTGTAATACAAGGAAGGCAGACCTCCCTTCATTATGAAACAAGACTGCAATGTTACGTATAGTGAATGCTGTTTAACCTATGTTGCACTTCTATTTCTGCTATGGTGTTACTTGCTCTTCCGTATTGTTAACTTGCACTATGTGTACTGTACTGTACTGTACTATACTGTACTGTACTGCACTTACTGCACTGCACTGTACTGTACTGTACTGTACTGTACTGCACTGTACTGCACTGCACTGCACTGTACTGTACTGTACTGTACTGCACTGCACTGTACTGTACTGTACTGCACTGCACTGTACTGCACTGTACTGTACTGTACTGTACTATACTGTACTGGCTCTATATAAGCTTGGAAAACTAATATAATATGTCATGTTAAAAATGAACTAGCAGGCCCCTTGAGTGAACCAATGACAATATTCTTTAATAGGGCAATACAATCTTGCCATGTCCCTAAAGACTGGAAGAGAGTCATTGTGACACTGGTTTTTAAAACATGGAGTACAAATTTGGTAGGCAACCATAGGCCAATCAGTCTGACTTTTTTCCCTTTCAAAACTGTAGAAAGATTGCTTAAAGCCAAATTCGAGGAAGCCATTAAAGTACTTGGGATACTAGACTCAATACAACATGGGCTCGTTAGGGGAAGATCATGCACAGCCAACCTAATAACTTTTTATGAACAGGTCAGTTGTAGTTTGGACAGAGGGGTTCCTGTCGATGTTATTTTCCTTGATTTCAAAAAGGCATTTGACACGGTCCTGCACATTGAACTAGATGTTAAACTCAGAGAAATGGGTATTAGTCATCAGTTAGTAAGATGGCTAGAAAACTGGCTTATGGACAGAACCAACTTAGTGAGATTCTCGGGGAAAATCTCTGAAGAAAGACCAATTGCTAGCAGAGTGCCACAGAGATCTGTGCTTGGACTCATTGGCTGGATTTTCCAACAGAGCCCTTGAAAGGTGCAGTGTGCGTCAAATGGGATGACTGCATCTAAGGATGCTGTATCCAAGTGCCCATGTCAGATTTTCCATGAATGGGCAGGTAAATGGCAAAGTCAGACGCAAGGATGCAGTGGCATCCTGTGGCATTAGAATGATGCATGGGACTATGATGGCTGTTGCCTGCACCAACCCAGAAGTCAAATGGAGAGAATTTTGTGGCAAAGAGGAGGTCATGAATCCATGGGCAGCAGCAATTAAGGGAAGGATGCCAGGGCCACAGTGGTGCCCAGGAGAATGAGAGAGATAGAAGACAGTGGGACAGAGGAGGGGGAGGAATACCAGGATGGAGGTCATCAGGCAAGGTGGACAGGAGGAACAAAGGCCACAAACCAGCCACAGTGCACAAAGTGCAGGGGAGCATGGCGCCAGTCATGGACACCAAGGTAGCAGGCCAGCAGTGGGTGGTAGGCACAGAGGAAGTAGTGCACCAGAAAGGGGACAGGCAGAGAGCAGTGCTCAGAGGGCACTGGAGGACAGTGCTGCAGAAGGACCATGTGAAGATGCCCATGCAGTGGGCATGAGGAGCAGACACACACAGCACAGGACAGAATGGGAACAGAGCGGGTGAGGTCAGTAGGAGGAACCGACAGACACACAAAGAGGGGAGGTGGCGGTGGTGGAGAAGGGAGGCCCAAAAGAAGGACTGCAGAGTCAAGCAGTGCCACAGAGGAGGACAGCACAGTGGGAGTGGCTGAGGGAAGCACAGAAGATGTAGGACAATGGGCAGGGACCCACTGGGCACCTGCGCACAGGAGGAAGCCAAACGTCACTATTGCTGATATAGAGGTACTAGTGGAGAAGACAGAGGCACAATGTAGGCTGTTGCTGTCTGGGAAGGAGACATGGATCTGAGGGACAGGAGGAAACTGGTGTGGGAAGAGGTAGCTACCCAAGTCAATGCTGTGGGTCCGGTGTATCGGAGTATACATGAGCTGCAGAAATGCTATAACAATGTCAAGCATGGCAGCAAAGATAAACTCGCTCACAACAGGTGGTGTACCAGTGGCATGGGTGGCTGACCAACCCTGCTCATGACCCTGAGCGGCCCAGAACAGTGTGTGGCAGAACATCTGAGACTGAGCACAATACTGGGGGACACAACCCTGGACCTGTATAGGCAACAAAATACAATGCAAGATGGGAATACATGAAATGACAGGTGGAGAAACATAGGAATAGAGACATGAGCATGGGACAGGATGAGCAAGTCACACCAGCACATGTGTGCACAGGTGTGACATCGCTGTCACATCTGTGAAGACACAACACCATGGGCTGTGGCAATGGCAATGGTGGGCCCTATGGGCCATGACAATGCAACAAACTGCAAGCATAGCTGCACAAAGTACAGGGGGCCAACACTGCTGCATGACATTGCAAGTGACAGCTGCACACACACAGTTGAATGTGTGTCACCTGTGCGTGTGCAGGGACCACAGGTCACCCACACCCACCGCTGAGCACAATGGGGTGCCAGTGGTAGCATGCTAGGCATACACATGCCCCTGGCAAACCAGTCTATGGTGCAGACATGCACAGCCTACCATGGGTGGGATATTGGGACACACTACATAGGGTAACATGTGTACAACAGTGAACACACAGACATGTAATCATGTACCCCTTAGCCTCAGGTGGCCAAGAGGATGAGGACAACACAGACAATGAAGACAACAGCAGCAGCAGCAGCAGTAATAGTAGTGGCAGTGGCTATGACAGCAGCAGCAGTGGAAGCAGATGCATCAGCAATGGAAGCGGAGCCAACAGCAGCAGCACATGCATTGCAGTACAACAGCAACATGGATTCCAACAACAGCATGACATGGCATTGCACAGCAACAATGACCCTGTGTCTGATGGCATGCAGGGTGAGGATATAGAGGGCTATGCAGGGACAGACAGTGAAGCAACGCACCAGCAAGTGGCGTCAAGTCCCACTGCCAGTGTGGACAGCGCAGAACCGGATATACACAGCAAATATGACTTGCCCAACAATAGTAGTGATGGAGCTGAAAACAAATGAGGTGCAGTGCCAAGAAGACCCATGTCTCCTGCACAATACGTGGCCACACCACAGCTACCAGATGGGATGAACAGAGCCCTCACCACTGCTGGATGCCGACCTTGGACAGTACTGCCAGGAGGTCATACAGGCAAAGACAATTATGGCAGCTGACCTGCAGGACCTATGCAGTGCAGTAGAGGCACACGGCTTGCTGGCATCATACCTGTTGTAGCCATATGGGATACCATGGTAGAAGCAAGACGGAGTGCACGGAAGTGCAACATGGAGTTTGTCACAGCACTGCATAATGTATGGTCCAGTTCCCAGTGGTAGGCATCCTCTCTGGAGCACATGGCTGCAATGATGGAGCGTGGCATGGAACAGCAAGGTGCACTGGTGAAGCTGCAACAGGCACAGACACGGGCCTCCACAACCATGACCACTACCATACAGGACATTGCTCAGGTATAACTACACTCTCAGACACACAGCAGGATGGCACAAGAGACATGTGCACAGGCCAAGCCCCACACCAGTGCCTCACATGGTCCACATAGCAACCCTGACAATGCCATACACCCAGACTGGTGGCCTAGGGATACAGAATACTCCACACCCACCAACCCTGCAATGATGTGCACTGGCTAGCATATAGGTGCAGACAGCAGCATGACAGCTGCATCCCATTATCACAGTGCCACATGACAATTTCAAGATGTACAACAACAGGTGCCCAGAATCACTCACAGTGGACCACTGCTGGACATGCAGACAAAGATGTCCACCACAGAATATGGCCATGGCATGTGTGCGCACCCAGACAACCTGAACACCACGGTCATGCAGACCATGCCAGAAGCACACCCCAAAACAGTACCCAGTGTGCTGGTCTACACTGTGCTGGCACACATGGTCCTACCTACAGTCCTACAGGTCATGAACAATCTATCAATCAATCAAAATCTTTATTTAGCTAGGCGAACACCATTGAGCAAGCTCATTTTCGAGATGAACCTGGGCAAGATACATGAACAATGCATAAAGAGGAATACCAACTTACAGAGTCATTACATAGAATAGGGATTACACACAAAAGGTTAATAACAGCACTGTGGTACATTTATGAAATAAGACAGAAAGCTAAATTCCACATACTACAGAACTTATGCTACAAAAGATAGAGAGTAAAACTATACAACCATATATACAGAGTTTTCATGGAGCAGGCTTGGATTCAAGTATTGAGTATGTAGTACAAGGAGGAGTACGGGTGAGGAAGGAGGAAAATCTCTGGAATGAGAGCATAAGTGCAGGGTGCCTGAGGGACTTTAGAGCACCAGGGGCAGGTGGCAATGGTTATAGGGCTAGGTGCAATACACCAGGAACAGGGGCAGAGGGTGACATGCCAGGAAGTGTAATATTAGTAGATGCCAGGATGAGTCAGAGAAGGAGACTCCAACTTAGACTAGGTGGAACTATCAGGTAGGGTACAAATAGACACAAACATACTGAGTAGTGAGGCAGGAGTACCAGGAATGGAATGCTCCTGACCGGGCTAGAAACTGAATCTGTGGGGGGGGAACGCTGGGAGGCTGTGACATCATGTAAGCAGTTACAAGATTCCTTGAATGAACGAGAATATGGTGATTTGAAGGCTAATAGTTTGATTGGGAATGCCAGTCGCAAGGTTTTTTGCAGTTTGTTCCATAGTGCTGGTAGAGCATGATTAATGGCAGACCTACCAAAGCATGACTTGAATTTAGGTACTGCAAGCGAGATGTAAGTAGAACTCCTTAGAGCATACTTACCCACTGCATTTAGAAGAAGACAGTCATAGATATATTTGGGAAGCAATTTAATAATAGCCCTGTAGGTCCAGAGGGCTGCATTTCTCTGTATTCTGTACCCGAGGGAGGACCAACCTACTGCAGTGTAGAGGGAACAGTGATGAGTAGAATAAGGAAGTCCAGTAAAGAATTTCAGAGCTCTATCGTATAGCGTGTCGAGTTAGGCCAGAGCAGTGAAAGCACGTTGGCTATATAGAAAGTCTGCATAATCTAATGAGGTGAGGAAAGTGGTATGTACCAGTCTCTTTCTTGCCTCCAATGGTAGTAGGTTTTTGATCCTGTAAAAGAGGCCAAGCTTCTGCCTCAGCTTCTTTATCAGCTCATCAATGTGATCATTGAAGGAACACTTTTGGTCTATCCAGACCCCCAGGTTTTTGAATTTTGTGACATAGTCCAGTGGTTCGCAGAGGAGCGTAAGAATCTGAAGTAAGTTACCTTGAAATGCAAGATTATTAGAATTTGCAAAGGGAGAAAAAAGCATCACCTTTGTTTCCTTTGCGTTCAGGAGCAGTTTCAATTGCAGGAGTTGTCGTAGCAGGTTAAATTCCTGTTGCAGATCCCTGCAAGCTGCTTTGGGGGAGAACCTTTCAATGTAAAATACCATATAACTGGCAAAAAGGTGAATGTTAGCAGCTTTGATGTCAATGTCATTTCTGTTTATGTATATTGCAAAGTGCATTGGGCCAGTATCAAGCTTTGCAGTACACCTTTCAGAAGAGGTTTCAGGGATGAGAACTGCCCTTCCCCCTTAATTTGCTATTGCCATCCTGTAAGATAGTTTGAGAACCATTTCAAGGATAGGGAGTCCAGGCTGATGTTTTGGATGGAGACAAGGAGTAGATCAGGGTCAACAGTATCAAATGCCTTGCTTAAATCCAGAAATAAGGCACAGACGAAGTTCTTAGTATCCAGGGCACACTGCCAGTCATTGGTCAGTTTTGCAAGGGCTGAGATAGTACTATGATGTGGCCTAAAACCAGACTGTAGGGGATTTAACAGGTTAACAATATCGAGCTAGTTCCTGAGCTGTATACTCACTATTTTCTCCAATAATTTGGATAGGGTGGGAAGTAAGGAGATTGGCCTATAGTTGCTCAGGTTACAGGGGCCTCAGACTTGAAAGAGGATTACATGGTTGGTTTTCAGGGGGATAATGCCTTGTAAAGGGAGAGGTTAAAGAGATGCGTGATAGGCACTGCCAGTACACAATGACTCCACTTCAAGAAGAAGGGATCTAAGAGGTCAGTCCCAGCACTCTTCCTGGTGTCCAGATTTAGGAGATCTTCAACTTCCTTTAGAGTTGTAGGCTGGAGGGAGAATGCCATGCTTGTGATGAGCTGATGTGTCCAGTAAGCTGAGTTGTGAGTGGAGGGTATTGATAAGAGAGGTATAGAATGCAAGTCCTACGGTTGAGAAATGGTCATTAAGAGTCAAGGATGGAGGATTTGTCAGACACCACAGGAACACCAGTAGTGATTTTTGTGGGCAGGGTGTTCACAGCAGCATGACCTTCAGTATCCTTGATAGTTTTCCAGAACCTGACTGAGGAATTGGTGGAAGAGTCCAATTCTTTATGTGCACAATATGCCTGGCACCAACACACATGACCCATACACAGATCACATGAGAATCCACATGGCAATGGGCATGTCCATAATGGCCAACACAACCATGGTGGACAACACAATGCCTACACAGTCACCTCAGAGCATCCCACCATCAGAACAACAATAAAAGCCACAGCAGTGGACATGCTGTGACACATCCACAAGAAAGAAGCGTTACAGCCAGTGTGTCACACGTTGCTGGCATAGCACAGATGCCAGAATACAATGTAGACATGCAGCATGACAGTGATCTTATGCAACATCCTACACTTCTGGCTGTCACAAGAGATGCATGTGGAACTGCACACAAATAACACACACATACGAATACATGAATTCACTGGCAGACAGAGGCACAGGGGCCCATCTGATGTGTCTCACTGTGCAGCAGTCATGTACATAGCACTTCAGTCAGTCACACCCTAATCACACACCACCAACACCCAATCACCCACGCCTTCCTACTATTGGGTCTATATCTGCAGTACCCTGCCCTACAATGTATCCCAACATCAATGTAAGTGCTCCACCATCCTTTGTCCACTGCACACATGCAGCCATACATAACATCCCACCACCACCCTTGCTATGAAGCTGTGACTCCACAACCACCTATGTACTGTGGCCCATTCCAACCATTGACTGTGCCCCTACATACAGCTCCCACCTGGTAGAAGAACCACTGTAGCATGCCTGCCAGTACCTAGTGAACACTATCACATATCCCCATCCCATTACACTGCTAGCGGTACATAGTAAGCCACCACCACCCGACCACGCACGCCAGAGCCCCGAGTCCGAAAAGCAGTGTATGTAGGCCTATGCTGCACCACCACCAGTAGTCACACATATAATCATATGCATGTTCACCAGCAATGGACACAGTACCCCTCAAATGTGGCCCCAGCAGTGTTCAGTACAATGGCAGGATAACCACAGCCAGACATGGGATGATCCCACTGGCAATGCTCACTGGCATCCTACGTAGCCATGCTGTCACCCCCGTACACTGTGCAGACACCAACGTTTCATCCATGAATGTTACCACAGGACCCTGTCCAGCACTGCAGCTGGTGCCAGCATGCACAGTACACATCCACTGTTCCATTGTTTGCTGCCTATGAGGTGCATACCCATGCGCAGCATAGCGGCACACAGTAACCAACACTACATTGCCCAGTGTCCTGGTGTTGCAAGCACCTTAGGTGTGTTGGACAGGGTACAGGACATGGATACTATCATACCCCACACACTCATACCCCCCCCACACACACACATGTCCACACATACATAGCCCCAGCATGCGATACACACTGTGCAGTTGCACACATGGTGGGCAACAAAGCACACAGACACACAATCAGTGGCATGCACCCATATCTATACAGATACATCGGCTATTACGTTTCACAAGACACATTGCTAAAGCTGAACAATGTGACTGTGGAACCATGACAGAGCACAAGGATGCCATGGGTATCAGCAGGATGCCACCATGCTGTTCATGACCATATGTAGGTGTAGACATGTGTACATGATGGTGCCCTGAGGGTCGTGAGCATCACACAGATAAGTAGTCCCCTGACAGAATTGTGTTCTGCCATGCTGGCACATGGAGCCTGTAGGATAGACTGCTCAGTGGCGATGGGTCCCAGATGTCACAACCACAGGGAGATTCCCTCTCCTGCATGGCACTTACCACAAATACTGCATGGTTTTCTGCCTGTGCACACCAATGTCAAACCCACTTGGGCTGTTGGAATATACACACCCGTCTGCTCAACAGTGATGATAGGGTACACCTGGGATGCACAGCACATGGTCCTATCCCATCCATCCACTAACTATACAACTTGACACCCTTTGCCACAGTTCACATGACACACGTTACCATGCCCAAGTGACACACAGCACACATATATCATCTTCAACAAAGCACGTTTATTGTGCATGCAAACAACATCAATGGAACGATACACATAAATGGTTCTGAAAACACACAAACTACAAGGGATACATGCAAGTGCTATACATGCAGAATGATAGAAATGTTTAAGTACCTCAGTGGAATCAACAAAGTCCATGAGGGTAGCATCTTTCAGAAAAAGAGATGTGCAAGAACAAGGGGACACAATTTGAAGATAGAGGGGGGATGGCTCAGGGGCAATGTAAGGAAGTATTTTTCCACAGAGAGGATGGTGGATGCATGGAATAGCCTTCCTGAGGAGGTTGTTAGGTCTCAAACTGTGGGAGAATTCAAGAATGCATGGGACAGACATAAGGTAATTTTTGTGGTGGGTAGGAAGAAATAGACTGTTGGTTAAATAGGATCTGCAGCTTATCCTCTAGGTAAGGAAATGGGCAGACTAGGTGGGCCAAGTGGTCCTTATCTGTCATCAAAGTCTATGTTTCTATGTTTCAATGCAAAGATGAACATGTAAGCATGCACTCCAAACAGGGCAATAACACTAGCACACAGGCCTATAGCGAGCATGCAGCAGAGGTACACAACAACAGTTCACACGTGCACAGTGGACCTGCCTATGACTGTACACCAAACTTGTCAAGTGTCCCCAACACAGCCCGTATGGCATCCTGTAGGGCAGACACTTTCATGGCTACATCCCTCATCTATCGACATAAAGTCCAAACAAAGTCCTTCAAGTCCCCATCATCCACATGACTAGCCATGGAGACATCTGGATCACCACTTTCTTGCATCACACATGCGCGGCCATTGTCGGTCATTGACTCATGGTCCTGCAACTGCACGTCATGCACCTCTGATGACGGTTCATCACAACCATTGGGTGGCGATGTATGTGTTTGCATGACAGGGCAATGAGAGGCATGTGCCTGCTGTCCCTGTTGTCCATCAACTGTCCCCTGATACCCCACAACCGTGTTATCACCCCTCCCTTGTGCCACCATGTCCTCGGAAGACATCATGTCTCTCTCTCTCCTGCTGCAGCAGCTGGGTTTGCTCAGCATACTGGCATGTCTCCATGTGCTTCAGGTCAGCAATGGCCCACTGCAGGTTCCTCAAGACGATCCATGCAGGTTCCTCAGTGTACTCCTCTGTGTCATCACCTGAAATGACATGGTGGGACAGATCAGAGCACATCATCCACAATGCCAACAGAACTGTGCTTTACTGGCTGTACAGCGGTGCAGTATGGTGTAGCCACCCTGCGCTGTGTGCTGTTGGTTGAGTATGGGCGCATGCATGACTGCGCTAGGCTCACATGCACAGCAGGCTGTGCACAGTCTGAGACACATATGCTCTGTACAACAGCACCCTATCTAGGACATGTGTTTTACAGGGGCATGCCTGCCATGTGGTGGCACGGGAACCCTCAGGGTACCTGCATGGATCATTTTGTTGTGGCTCAGCATGCAGGGCCATGCCTACACCATGTCAAACACATGCGGCCATGGCAGTCGGGCACTGTAATGCAGGTTGGCTTAGTATGTGTGACAGGCAAACACTTACCTTGAGGTGCATCTGATTGTGCCGCCTGGCAATTAGCATTGGCATTGTTGCTGGCGACTTCCACCCCTGCATCCTCTTCAGACACTCCAGGTTTTGGCATCTGTGGGGGACATGATTAGTACTATGGTTGGTACATGCATCAACACACATGATATGCTGACTGCACATGCAGTGGGAAACATCCGCACACACCACACACTGAACACTCACCTGACTGCCTGCAGTGTCCACCATGCATGGTGATGTCCAAATCCTTTGCCTGTTTCTGAAGATACTGCAGGACATTGGGCTCCCATCGACACATACCATTAATCTTGTGTTTTAACTGGTGTATGTTGCAAGCTACACCAGACTGTGCCTTCAGTCTATTGGCATTGATGTGTCACACCCTCCCCTTTCCTTTGGGTGTGTGCCATGAGACAGGTGAGGGCATTGTCATCCGTGCCCATTTCTGGACATAGATGATCAGTAGCACTGTCTCAGCATCTGTGAAGTTAGGGAGTCTTGTATGTTTGTCAGCCATTATGTGGTGATGCTGCACCTCTCCTGTGGGTGCCCTGTGTCGATATGCCACAGTACACTCTAAAAAAAGACAGTGCACTGCATAATACAACACACCCCATGGTCTGTGAAGAGGAAAATGGTGGGACAGGGATGTGGCCCTCCACAGACTACTGTGTGTACTGCTGGGGCATGTATCTTGCAGTTTTCTCTGGCCTTGCAGGGTGCGGGGTCCACAGGCCAAGGCAGCACCACTGGACTATTGTGTGTCAATGTACTTTGATGCTCTGCTGTGTCAGTAGCACCACGCTGATGTTGAACCGTGATTGATGTGGCTCTCAGTGGTGATGCACTGTGGTCAGCAGTGCTGCACGACACTACTGCGTGGACTACGTGACTGTACTGAGTGTCAAACATGTGTTGACTCTGAGTGGGTCTGCTGCATGAGCAGTGTTGTACCCGACGCAGTCGCTGGTAGGGGTTGTTATCACCAATGCACTTTCAGTGTGAGCATTCATTCAGTTGTTGAAGTACTTGTATCAGGATGTCACTGCCTGTTCTATGTCAGAACTGCATCACCATGTGACTGGTAATACATGCATGGCTGCACATGTATCAGGGGTGCAGGGGTCAGCACCGCAGGCAGCAGTGCATAGCATACATGGCCCATAGGATTGTCTGACATTCTGGATATTGTTGACTCCTGTCTGCAGTGCCATTTGTATTGGCTGAGGGTGGAAGACTGTCATCAGGGTTGTGTTCCCACGACAGCTGATGGTGTACAATGTACCGGGTCACTTACTATGAGCAGCAGGCATTGGATTCCAAGAAAATCCATGCTGGAATGTTCTTATGGGCCAGCATTGGTTGTGGCACATGACATGCATGCCTGTGTGTACACATGGATTACGTATGTTTGCACAGTCTAGGCTGAGGTCAGCTGTTGCGGTCTGTGCTGTATGGTGCCGCCACCTGGGTACAACTGTGACACGTCACTCATGATGGTATGTGCACACATGGTTGCAGTGTTATGGCCATCCCAAGTGTCAGCATGTCCCTTCATGATGACTCTATGCTGCACTGTGGCCTGTAGTTGTACACCTTGGTGTGTGCTGGTGTTCTGGTGCATGAGGTCAGTTAGTGGAAATATCATTGGCCATGGTCCTGGCAGTGTTTCTAGGCTAGGGTTGTTACTGCCCAATGGTCCCTTGTTGCAGCAAGATGACACTGTCTGCTGGTGGCTCATTGGAAGTGGTTCTGCATGAGCATTGCCCATGTCCTGCATCCTGCAGCTGCACATGTTGCTGCATTGCCTTGCACAGCTACATTGTCGCCCCCACCAGCATATTCATCATTGTTGTCTGGTGCATCCCCAGCATTGCTGCCATCCATGTTGCTGTCTTCATCTGGCAAGTGCATGCAGTGCTTGATTGCTATGTTGTGCAGAATACAGCATGCTAGAAAGAACTTTGGCTGCGGTATACTGAAGCACACAACCTGAGTGGTCTAGACAGTTGAACTGCATCTTCAGTAGTCCAAAGGTGCCCTCAATTACTGAGTGTGTGGTTGCTTGCACCTCATTGTAGCTTCTCTCACCTTCTGTGTCTGACGCCCTCAAGGGTGTCATCAGCCCAGCCAGGGCAGTAACTGGTATCCACTGTCACCTGTGGGGAGAGGACTAACTATTAGTTTGTGGTGGCATTGCACACAGTTGACATATGTGACTCTGCATAGCTTGTGTGTTGTGGTGATGACTGTGGTGTGCTATATGTGTGTTGCTCTGTGTGTCTCTGGCATGTTCTCAGGGAACCCGTCTTCCTTCTGGGTACACCAGTTTGTCTGTGTCACAGTGCCAAGTGCGGGTCAGCACCTTCATGGGTTGTGCAGCACAACATGGTGACATGGACATGTATGGCCATCATGCTACTGTGCGTCTGGCTATGATGTGTCTCACTGTGTGTAGCTCAATCCATGTCTACGACCAACTTGCGGAACACTTTGGCCATGACTTGTGTCTGGTGCCATGCATGTACTCACCACCATGGTGTATGCCACAGTGTGTATTTGTGTGTCCAGTGTGTGCATCACTGCCTGCTGTGACACATCCTGCATGCTCACATGTTTGTTGCTGTGTGGTTCAGTCACAGTGCTGTGCCATTCGACATTGCGTGTACCCATGGTGGGCAACATGCATGTTGCTGTGACAACTGAATGTCTACTGGGAAAGGGGCATGTGGACATGTTTGCATGCTGCCTTATATGCTGCCTGTTTCTTGGTGTATTACCTATCCATTGTTGTCTTGTTCCTGGCTACATCTGCTGTCATCGGTGGCATGTTGGTGTCTCATGTCTCCTCATAGTACCTGCTGTGTATTCTATGTAGTGCCCTTCACTTTTCCCTACCCATGGTGGTGTGGTATAGTTTCTTGCTACTGTGAAGTGCAGGTGTGGTGGTTGTATTATGGCACTTGCACAGCTGTGTTATCTATGCACCCACCTATCAGCCAGCCATCTGTTATGCCACCATTTCTGAATGCCTCTGTGTTTTCACAGTGCCTGTGGATGTACGCATAGTGGGATGAACCCAGGTACTGTGCCACTACTTTCAGTATCCTGTTGTGACTGTCACATATGACATGCATGTTCATGCTGTGGTACCCCTTGCGGTTGATGTACACCTCTGCATCGACTTTTGGTGTCTTGATAGCGATGTGCGTGCAGTTGATCACACCTAGCACATGGGGCAGCAATGCTATGTTAGTTGAATCCCTGCTGCAGGGCATGCTGTGCATGGGCATCCCATGGATAGGATATGTAGTCCATGGTGTGGCGTACAATTGCCTCCACCACCTGTCAGATGCATTTTGAGAAAGAGAACTGACAGATCCCAAGTGTGTCTCCAGTTGGTGTCTGGAAGGTTCTGGTGGATAGGAACCATAGTGCCATGCTGATTTTCACTTCAGTCAATATCGGATTGCTTCTATGGGTTTGGAATGTCAACTGTGGTCTCAGAGCATCACAGAGGTCTGTGATGGCTGCCCTTGGCAGGCAGTATCTGGACAGGCACTGTTCCTCGATGAGGTCCAGGTCTGATATCCTGCCTTGGTACACCCATGTTATGTAGTGCCTATGGACTACTGCTTGTTGTTGTTGTGTTGCTTGGTATGGCTGTGCTGCAGGGCCCCATTGTCATTGGAAACAATGCTGCCTCTGTATGGCCCTCACCATCATGATCACTAGTAGTGTGGCTGCATCTGGCATATCCCTGTACTTCAGGTCACACAGCTGAGTGTATGCATACCACTGTGTCATTTACCCGACTGAGGACTGCCTCTGCTGTGTGTTGCTATTTGTGCTGTGGATGCTTAGACCAGATCTGGCTGATCAAGCAGGTGTGGGGACTTTGTCATCTGCTGCTCCACCAATGGGTTTGAAAATGCAGTTCCCTCACTCTGGATTGACTGTGGTTGATGAGCCCTGACGGTGCCTTGTCGCATGCAGTTTTATGGCACAAGGGTGTCACAGGCATCCTTGATGCACAGTGGAATATGTTTGATGCAGCTGCAGGTCGAAAGTCAGATTTTACATAGGCTGTGACACAGGAGGTCCTTGC
Organism: Neoceratodus forsteri; assembly: GCA_016271365.2. Taxonomy (NCBI): domain Eukaryota; kingdom Metazoa; phylum Chordata; order Ceratodontiformes; family Ceratodontidae; genus Neoceratodus; species Neoceratodus forsteri. The sequence goes on from CM028137.1 coordinate 53,458,313, forward strand.
GTCATGGTACTTTGATGCTGCCGTGCCATGCGTCATAGTTCACTGATGCAAGCTACCTTGTGTCAGCACTGCCAGTTGGAAAATCTGGCCCATCCTGTTTAACACCTATACTAGTGATCTACATCATGGTTTAAATGGCAATGTAGGGAAATTTGCAGATGTCACTAAGATTAGCACAGAAGCAGACCAGAAGGAAAAACATCTGTCCTTAGTGAGAGATGTACTTAAAACAGAGAAATAAGCACTGAAAATCAGCATGAGGTTTAATAGAGAAAAATGTACAGTACTCTATCTGGGCAAACACAATCTGCACAAATCCTGTTACCTTGGAAGTAGTATACTAAAGTCAGTCTAGAATGAGAGGGACTTGGGAGTTATAATAAGCAACAGCCTTATGTTCCATAGTCACTGTAGAACCACTACACAGAATGCTAACTGATATTTGTTATGTATAAGGAAAGGATTTGTTTCAATATTGGAACACTGTCTGCTTCCACTCTACAGATCATATGTACACCCTTACATTGACTATGTCTCCCCCTTCTTGGCCCCTAACTTAAAACATGATAATAAGATACTTGAAGTCATACAACATTGACTGACAAACATGATTCCAAGGTTAACAGATGTGTCATACTCTGATCGCATCTGAGAACTAAACCTATTTAGCCTAGAAAAAAGATGACTGGGGCCAGCCCACTGGTGCAGGGGTAGGATTTCTACCTGTATTGCCAGTGACCCAGATTTGAATCTGGACTCAGGCCATCAGAGCGCCAGCCAGGAGGAGGAGGATTGAGCATCCCATTGTCTGCTGTCCTCCTCCAGGGGAAGGGGGTGTGATCAAGTGTCCAGTGCAAATGTTCAGACCCCTGGTGAAGGCTGGGGGATCCAATGCGACTGGCGCCTGATACATGAAGAGGCAGGATGGACGTCAGATTCATCCCACTGAAGTCATTGCACATCCTGCCTCTTGAGGGAATTAGCATCCACAGAAAATGCTGCTTGTCCCAGGGATGATATCAGCCTCCTGGTACTGCACTCCCAAGTACCTGATCCAACTGAGACTGTGTTCTGCTGGATGGCCCACCTCCACATGACCCCACCTGGAGGGTAAGTCTAGGGACCCCAACCAGTTGTGGTGATGCAGCCAGCAACCTGGACCTGTCTTCATGGAGTGGGGTCATCTCAGTGGCCCCACCTTGGGGGGTAAGCCAGGGTGAATTGGGGATTGGTTATGGGGTTGGAGCAGTGGGTCCAGGAGGTAGGGCTGATAATACGTGATAAGTGGCACCCTCAAGAAAAAGAAGAAAAAAAGATGACTAAGGGGAGATATTTTGTCATTATACAAAATACTAAGAGACCCAGAATTATGCAAATATGTGGTTTTGTAAACATCAATAGAACAGCAAACCTTAGATCTCACAACCATCAATTGATTGTTCCTAAGTTAAATACCAACAGAAGGGATCATTTCATTATAGTAAGAATAACAAAGATGTCGAACCAGCTACCCCAAAATCTAATTGTGATAGAGGACCCTAAGTTCTTTAAAATGGAACTGGATAGGTACCTATTCGATGTATCAGTCCAGTAAATAACATGCATATTCAGAGTGGGAGACAGTCTGGATGGGCCCAGTGCCTTCTTCTGTCTTGTACACCCAGTAGTACCCAGTAAGGAGGTAGAGTGGGAACGTGACAGAGACATTCAAATATCTCAATGGTATAAACAAGGTGCAGGAGGGGAGCATTATCTAAAGTAAGAGATGCTGCAGAACGAGGGGGCACAGTATGAAATTGATGGGATGACATCTCAGGGGTAATCTGAGAAAGTATTTTTTCATGGAGAGGGTGGTAGATGTATCAAATGACCTCCCAGAGGAGGTGGTAGGGGCTAAAACAGTCAAAGAATTTAAGAATGAGTGGGACAGACACAGCAGTATTCTGGAGGCAAAGGGGGGGTGCTCCAGAGGTCAGTTGGAGGTAGGGATTGATAGGGCAGACTGTGTGGGCCAAGAAGTCCTTACCTGCCAAGAACATCTATGTATCTATATAAATATTATTGGGTCCACCAATGACAAAACTGGAAAAGATATAAAGTTTCATGTTTTCTGTTACTGTTACTGCTAATGTTGGGAAGGGAAACAACAGTAGCTGCAAATCATATACATATGGAGATAAAGGGAGTTACTATAATGGATACTAAGACTGAGGCAGGGTGAAGGGAGTTTTTAGCTGTACAATATACTACCAGTGGAAATCCTACTATCCAGGAATGGAAAAAGGTAATTCAAGACTAAATTACATAATGTCAAATGTTAAGGGGTCAGCACCCAAACTAAGTACAGTACAAGTCACATTAAACTTTTCCCTCAACTCACTGGAATAGCATTGTTCAATGAGTTTCCTAATCTGTGCAGTGTTAATTCAATGAATTATTAAAAGTTTAGTATTGGTTTTCAATTAGGTTTTAGGACAATAAGCTTTATTTTCAGCTGAGTGCTTGTGAGTTTCATTTCAGAAGGCAGACTAAACAACTGTTAAGGAATGCTGTGATTTTTATAAACAATGCTCTTAAGGAATGTTGTGATATTTATAAACAATGGGCAATACTGTGATATTTATAAACAATGCCATGAAAATGCATTGCACAAACACTGCAAAACAGCTACTGCCATATCACTAAACAGGTACAAGTGAGTTGAATAGGCAGTGAAGAATGGTTGGAAAAGAATTCAAACTTCAACAATTCAAGCTGCCACTGCAGTTGAATAGAAAAAAATGCTACACCAGTGAGTTGATGGAACAGTTTAATGTGACTTGTACTATAGAATAGTATAGTATAGAAACCTCAAACATTTAGAAAAGGTGCGTACAGATGGGTAATTTCTTAAAAAGGTATACACCAAAGCCAGTTAGATATTGTACTTTTGCTGCGGGGTGGGTGGGTCAGATCTATGAGACTGGGATGGTTAACAGAAAAGCAGGGGTTACTATTCTCATTTCCCATGGTATGGAGTAATGTTTTTTGTGTCAATGATCTCAGTCTTATGTAGTCCATTTTTTGACACTATAACAAAATACGGTATGAGCCACCAACATCTGTCAGCCTATGATACTTTTGTTTATGAATGTGTGACTCCCAGTTAAATATCCTTCTGCATCTTTGCTTTGCTGCTTTTCAGTGCCATACCAGGCTTCCCTTAAATAAGGTGACTCGTGTGCCTGCAGCCTCCCGTCAGTGGCAGGATACTGAGCCTTTCATGAAAAGAGAGTAATGTCCAGGTGCTGCTTGAAAAACATTCATGTATACCTGAACTCCGAACTGCATGTCCCAGCTGCACAGATCCTGTCCATTTATTTTTTTGTTTCACAGCATCACCACCTTCCTATGTTTCTGTGTAAACTGAAGTCAGTAACAAGTGCTAGATATTCATACTTCTAATCTAGACTGAAGTAAGAATTTAAAAAAATCACAGCTTTACGAATGAGGCATTACATATAAATTAATTCTAAGGAGCTTATATTTTTCTGCATTCTGATTTGTTTTGAGGAAGCACTACAATTTTACAATTAAACATTTAAAAATAACTTAATCGCATGTTTTTGTATGACCTGATTTTGACTAGATGGAAAAGGATAGTTCACCACTATAATTAAGCAACCCTTTGATAAAAAGTAACAGTGCTCCAGAGAGCAAAAGCACCAGAATGTAATGTTGATTATAATTGCCAACAAAAAAGCTATATTTGAACTGCTCCCTATAGACTGGCATGTTGTATTTCAAGAGTATAAATCCACAATCACTGTACCACAGTTAAAGTGCTGGAAAAGGGACCATGTCCGGTTAAGGAGTTCGTAGGAAGATAATACGTGTTCTGCAAAAATTCTTCAACTGTTTGTGATACAGTGAGTACTTTAGAGTATTGCACCCTTGCAACATATATTACATTGGGGATTATTTTTATTTCTGAACAGGATTGAGAGCAATTCTATTAGTACTGTGTTAGTGCCTTTAGACTATAGGTTGTGCGACATAATATTTTTGTTCTATGTATACAGACTGAAATATTCAGGAGTAGACAACAAAATGATTATCTAAAATGCCGATTTTTTTTTCTAATAGCCACAGGCACTTTACAATGTTACAACTGTTGACTATATTTCTTCTGATGAACTCTGATTCTGCTCTCCTGAGCAAACAGGCAGGTTGTAGATTAAGAAGTCGAAAGCTCCAGGCCTTCTTTAAGGATGGTGACATAATTGTTGGAGGAATTTTCCCAGTTCATAATAAAAATGTGTATCCTGAAACATCCTTCACAGAACCACCAGGGTCAGCAGAATGTGAAAGGTAAGAGGTGTAGACTTTTAAATACAAAATTAAGATAACATGAATTATATTAACATAAATTACTGCACCTACTTTAAGGCTCAGATCTGGATTTATTATGCAAAGTGTCTACACATACAGTCTTTATTATACTGAAAATGTAGCTATGCCTGTTTATTCCATTTTCATGTAGCCATTTCTCTTGTCTTGCAAGTTGCCCATTTCTTTTACTTTGAGTGTCTTAGCATTTTTAGATTTAAAACAACTTAATGATGAGTTACTTTAAATATGGATGCACTCATGTTTTCATTAGTATTCTCAGCTGTATTTACAGCACTGTTCTTGAGGCAGATGAATTAGTGTGTATCAGAAATTGTTCTCTGTCACAAGATGAACAGCAGGGAAGAACACTGGGGACAAAAAGGAGTATAAGCAGCATAAAAGTGTTGGCTACGGACTCCACTCTGGTCTAGGATGTTCCTCACCTAGCCCATCACTGAAAACCCTAACTCATCTCTGCTGACCCTCCTCTTTTCTGCCTGTTTACTAATATCCCCCAGTCTATCCTATACATTTTTGAAGCCACCTATTATTTTCATCTCTCGCACAGCTGCTGGGAGTTTGCTTCAAGTGCCTACCACCCTTACAGTAAAGAAGTACTTCCTCGTATCCCACTTAAACTCCATCCCACAGCTTTATTGCATGGTCTTGATACTATTTCTCATTTGAAAGAGACTTCCTTCCTGCACCCTATTCACCCTGTGAGGTATTTGTAAGTCTTTATCATGTATCCTCTTGCTTTCTTCTCTTCCAGAGTGTACATGCTCAGATCCTTCAGTTTCTCCTCAAGGGGTTCTGGTGCAACCCTTGTACCATTTTAGTTTCCCTCCTCTGGACTTTCTCACCCTATGTCCTTTCTGAGGTACAGCCTCCAGAACAGAACACAGTACTTCATGTGCATTCCTACCTGCGAGCTATACAGTGGTACATCCCCCCTCTCTCATCTTGCTGGAGATACTTCTGGAGTGCAAACTGAAGCACACCATACATGTCTTTAATTAATACTTATTTAATATGAATAGTTGCTTTATGAAAACATAAAGAACTGTTGAGGAAGTTATGAAAGGCAGGTCACTAGAACTGAAACTTTTTTGAACATTCTTAACTTATCTACAGGAATGATCACATTATACTATAAGGTGTCAACTTAAATTGATTTGAACTAAAAGAAAAAAGCTATAACAGTCCTCTCTGAAATGTACTTGACATAACTGACTTCTGCCTCAGCCACAACTCAGATCTAAAACCATAAACCATGCTTATTTGACATGAGTATAGTTAGTAATGCAGACCATGCCAAAGAATTGTCAGGGACAGTTTACTCACAGAGAGGGAGGTCACCAGTGGTATGCCACAAGGACTGCACTGGATCCAGTCCTTTTCTATATGTTCATCAGTGATATGGGAGAAGGAATATTTGGAAAGATGTGTCTCTTTGCAGACACCACCAAGCTCTGTGGCAGGGTAGACAATGAGGTGGGGGTTAGAGTGATGCACTGGAACTTTCAAAGGCTATAGAGGTGGTCAAAGGTTTGGCCGTTGAAATTCAGTGTCAAAAAGTGCAAGATGATGCACACTGGGGACAAGAACCCAAGGACAGAGTACTGAATGGGGGAGGGTAAAGCTGACCATAACCTCCAAGGAAAGAGACTTAGAGGTCTTGATCAGTCACTCCCTGAAACAATCAAATCTGTATAACGAGGCCTTCAGGAAGTCAAACAGGATGCTGCGGTATGCAGGAAGGAGTATAAACAGCAGAAGGAATGTGGTATTACTACCTCTCCATATGTCACTGGTGAGGCCCCACCTGGAGTACTGTTCCCAGCTCTAGAGTCCTTACCTAGTAAAGATAATGAAAGGCTGGAGACTGAACAATATAGGGTAACCAAAATGATTCGGGGCCAGCAGGGCAGATCTTATGATGATCGGCTCAAGGCAGTGAACATGGTATTTACTGAAGGCCAGATGAAAGAGGAGGAGATACAGTATGATAGAGACCTTCAAGTTCCTGAAAGGAATGGACAAGATAAACTGTGAAGAACTATTTAGCATAAACAGTAGATCAAGAACATGGGGGACGTGAGTGCAAATTGATAGGGGATTCAAGAGGGAAGTGAGAACGTTTTGTTTTACAGAAAGGGTGGCAGAACCTTTGAACAATCTGCCAGGTGATGTGATGGGTGCCAGAACTATTAAGGGTTTCAAACATGGCTTGGATAAAGTGAAGGGCTTAGCAGTTGCCCAGGGTAGTAGCATGAGGGGAGCAGGGTTTGGATGTGGGATGGAACCATGTATGGACTACAGGTCCCAGGTCTGTTAGGGGTTTCGGGTAAACTGGATGGACCAATGGTCTTTTTCTGTTTCCATTGTCTATGTTTCTATTTTTACAGCACACTGAATATGTGTTTGTATATATGTATGTATGTTTGTGGTGGGGGAGAGACTACCCCCTACCCCTATTATGACAACTGGACATGTGTACATTTTTTACATCACCTGTTTTGTTTTCAGGTTAGGTATTTTTACAGGAACGACTACATAATGTAAACCAGTATTGAACATCCTCTGAATAATGCAATGATTCCAGATCTCCTCATTAGATCAGGTTTTGTGTTTTTCCCTTTATCTATCAAGGTTCAATGTCATTTAATAAATGTATAACATTCTGACAGAATTATTACTTTCAAGTACATGAAATAATAATAATAATAATAGGGCAAAGAATACACATGCTTTTATAAATACTACACATTTAAAAACAAAAGTTCAGTTTCAGATCCATATAAAAGGTAGTCATTCAAAAGTGTTTTACAGTTAAATACATTTGTATATCTGATACACATTTAGTTGAACCGTATAAGACATTTTCTTTCTCTTATTTTATCAAATACATGCATTTTTCTTTTTTTGGCCAGTTGATTTTATTATTTAACAGAGGTGATATCCACTTTGACATCCCTCCCACTAATTTTGCACATTTAAACAGCATTTGCATTACAGTTGGTTACTCATATTGCATGAACTAAATATGTTTGACCTAGCCTCACTATTTGACACAAAACACAAAGTCATTCCATTTAGAGGCAAAGTCAAAACAGGCTTAACATATTTCTGTTCCTTATTTTCACAAAAGCAAGAAATTTTTTCATACCCCAAATTTCCTTAACTTTTTTTTTTTTCAACTATATTTGTAGCGCTCCCAATCCTGGAACTCTCTCATGCATCTTCTCTCACCTAATCACTCTAATGCCTGCTATAATACCTGCCGTCTTCAGAGATGTTACGGAATTTCCCCAGGCCTGGGCCCTCATGACCCAGAGAGACTGAAGGGGCAGTGGTAGGTGTCCTGCACTGGGTGTGTGGCAGAGGCATTGGAAAGGCCATCGCCTATCCAGGGTGGGAGGGTATTTCTTCTTGTGTATCCCCACCTCCCCAAGCATGGCACACGTCTGATGCTTTGCAGCACACGGCAACCCTGCTGGCATCAGCCATGCAGTAACCTTGCCATTCAGCACTACTACAGGACTCTCAGTCTCCACCGGGAGTCGCTGTAGTGCCTGACATCCCTGAGTCCCCCCCGAGAGATGAGAGCAGCCCCGTGGGTGCTCAATCCTCTCTTCTCCCTGTTGACCCCCGGAGTCCAAGCTCACTCCCGAACCCTGGTCTTCAGCATGGCATGAGGTGTGGCATCCAGCACCTCAGTCCTCAGTGCCACTGTGCCGGCCAGATTTCCTTAACATGCAGATACAGCCCCATTATGTATTTTTTCAATAACAGCTTGCACAACAATGTCTTCTAGCCTTCAGGTCACCTCTGAGACAAATGCTAATCCATTAGAGGTAGCTTTTGTTGACCAGATGTTCTCCATACCAAGTCTTTTGATACAAATATTCAGTCTTAAAACTATTTTTCTTTTTTCTTCCATGTTTCAAATTATTCAAAGGTTAAGCCAACAGGTTTCAGTGGTCTGTTGCAAGTCATATTATAATATACCTGCAAAATTAATAACTCCAATAAGTATTTTAGTCTCTAATGGAAACATTCCAGTTTCCAACCTTACAAATGTGGACTAACAGTGTCTAGGCAGATTTAGAGTGTGTCTAGTAAAGAAATTTTGGACTGTTTCATTGTTAAAAGCCTTTGTATTCAAACCCCATGTTTAACTGTTGCATAGGGTTTGACTAATAGTAGTGGCTTCAAAGGCAGTTTTTAATGCTTTTAGTGAATTATTAGCAAATGTATGTGTGTAACCCCCTTGTACCCAGGTGTTACTAGACTAGCACTTAGAATCAGTGGCAGGCAGGGGAAGGCAGCTTGTGAAATGCCAGTGCAATGGGTTTCACACTGCCACACTTTGTTTTCTGTTTCTGCTGAGCTGGAGTGATGATGTCACTTTAGAATTCTCACAGCAGCATAAGCCACAATGGAATGCTAGCTGCAGAGGTTAACAATAGAATGTTGGGAGATTCAAGTTAGTCTATGTGGAGACTCAGGAGAGTAAGGAGTGCTGCAGAGTGTAGCTCCCCAGACCTAGCTCTGAAAGAGAGCTACCTCAGGAAAAAAGGGTTGTGTGTTCTTGCCCTACAGAAGAACACAAAAGGCCTGTAGAAGGAAGTGCTAGAGATGGTTCCTAGAAGATTTTCCAGTGATCCATCCCTGGAGGGATGGGGAGGAATTCCAGGATTTATGGGCCATCCCCTGGTCCAGCTCGAAGAGAGGTGAAGCTGCCTAGAGTTGTTTGTTCTGTGAGTACCCAAGACTGTGTTGTGGGAAAAATCCCTGGGGCACCTGCATTCTGTGGTGAGTATTTTTTTCTCTGACAAAGGGACTCTGTTCACCAAGACTGTGTTTCAAGTAAAAGTGTCTGCCTACTGTGGGGTCCGAGGGAGACTTGCCAAGTACAGAACTTTTAGACTGTGTATGATTTAAAAGTATCTGAGGCAGAGGTGGTCTTGAGTAAAGACATATCCACAGACAGAACTTTTAAAGTCAGGACACGTCCATAGAATGAAAAGTAGAATGTTAAATGTGCAAAACATTTCAAGAGAGCATCTACAAGAATGTATCAGAGAAAGGTGTTATAAGTAGATGAATGGCTGAGTATAGATTTGGGAGCAAAAGGTGGGAGACCCCCCCATCTGAAGTAACCAGGTTTACCTCTCCAGGTTCAGTTTGGGAACTTTTTTTTCTCTCTGTGCATTTGGCCAATGCCTGAGGAATGCATTCAGATGTGGGAGTTTGGATTTTCTTGAGAGCCGGCATGTGCTTGTGGGTCATTTAGGGAGCCACCAGGAACCTCCATGCAATATGGAAAAGTGTCCTAATACTGGCCAGGGTGCCAATTCAAGGGGAAAAAGAGAAGTGTACCAGTTTGGGTCTTGTGTACCCAGATCCATTCAGAACCTGAGGGTTCACTGTGTGTGTGTGTGTGTGTGTGTGCTCTGTACCTCTGTAACCTGCATTACCAGTGGGAGAAGTCCTGTGGGTGGTCCATCTTCACTTTGTTTATTCTTTGTGAATGTGAATAAAAACCACACTCTAGAATCCCAACCTGGTTTGGACATTTACAGTTATTGCTTCCAGTGTCTGGATTTACTTGGGTGCCCCTGACCAGAAGTACAAACCTAGCATAATGCTGAGCAAACATTTTCTCCCAGGGACCCAGGTTGTCGGCCATGCTAAATGCACCCCCTAGGTGTGAGCCATGTAGTTGCCACACTTGGTTTGCCTGCCTGAGGATGGCAGTCTCCGAAGTAGAAGTAATGGGTTCTACAGAAATCTGTATTCGTAGTGACTACCCCACCCCTCTCGGTGGCACCTAGGTTTGAGAGGAGCAGCCCTGCTAGTTGAACAAGGGGTGCCAGTGAGGGGGAGGTTACATGTGCAAAAGAGTTAACGTACTAGTTGTTTTGTATGCATTTCCTTTTACAACAGTAATATGCAATTTCCATTATAAATTTCTACCAAACAGTATACCTAAATATTGATATTTCTTAATTTTCTCAAACTCATACCCATAAATTAATCATTTATTTGTACTGTTTTATTTACTTCCAAATGTCATTATTTTACGTTTTCCAACATTTAACACCCAATGTATTTGATTTAATTTTATCATAATAGTGATCGTCATCTTCTCAGACCTAAAGGGTATATGACAATAATACAGCGTCATCTGCATGCAACATAATCAGAACTTCTTTGTCGTTGATAACTGGTGGGAACATTTCAATGATCGAAATGCTCTTTATTAATGATTCTACATATATAAACTTGAATAACAAGAGGGCCAAGAGACAACTTTGTTTGATACCATGTTTTATGTGTATTCCTTCTGTCAAAGCACCATCCTTGGAAAATGTCACCTGAGCAGTAGTATATGAGTGTAACATTTTCAAAATATGAAGTAAATGACTGTTTATGCCTAACTCCTGTGATATGTCCCAAAGTATATGCCTATTCACAGAGTCAAATGCCTATTTAATATCAATGAAACAAGCATACACCTTCCTCTTTATACCTATATATAGGTTTCTATGAAATAATTTAAATAAACACTGAATCAAGTATATTGTGGTATTTTCTGAAACCAAATTGAAATTTTGAAATGAGTGATTTTTCCTTGACCCACTGCAGAAATCTATCTAGAATTTTTCTCAAATGTATTTTGTACCTCTGGTAATAGTGTAATTTGTCTCTGTCTACTAGGGTCACATCTCTAACCTTTCTCCAAGAGGGGGACTATAATTACTTTATTCCAATACTACAGGAGAATTAGATTAATACTGATTATTGTGAAAATATGGGCTAATAAATTTTGACCAAAGCACGGGGTTGTGTTCAACATTTTTTTCCAAGAGACAATGTATACCAGCTACTTATTTTGCCTTATTTATTTATTTAGCTTTTGTTGACTGGGTAAGTGCACTATACAGATTCTTGCCTATTTTCAGGCACAACCCAGGGGAAGGGGGAATACAGATGAATGCCAACTGACCTTGAACCAGATTAAGCTGTTGGTATTTTTAGTGAATGGGGAAATTTGCCCATGGCACGAGGAAATTCCACTGCTCTTTTTGGTAGGGGGAGCTCTGATGGAGTACTGACTGATGTCAGTTGTTGTGTAGTATGGTGAGTGTATGGACATGTGGGAAGCTAAGGAGAAAGTCTCCTCCTCTGCCTCGGATGAACCAGAGACCATGGAGCAAGGAGTGGAAGAAGTGGTGAAAGCAAAAGTTTTTGTTGCAGCAGAAGGTAAAGGGAAAAATGGAAATGACACCTCGGATACCACAAATCTGGAACAGCTTGAAAGTGTGTCGACTGAAATTGTAGCAACAGAAGCTCTCTCTGTGGAGACAGAGGATGCAGGTAAGTTGCAATTATCTAAAAAAAACCTCAAAAGTCAACTAGAGGTGTGGGGGAATTGTTTAAGAATACAAAGAGAGACTTAGTGACAAATGAGTGAGCTTGAGTCAGAGGATAGAGTGGAAAGGGTGGAGATCTGTCATAATCAGCTGATAGATGCTGTTGCAGGGACATTCAAAGAAACAGCCCCTTTCAGTGGAAAAGTAATAGAAATTAAAGAAACAGATGTAGATGGAAAAATAAGGAAACCCTGAAAGGAATGGCCATAAGAGGTCAGAAATGTCTTAGAGTAAAAGGGGTTGAACAAAAAATACCAGGAAAAAGGCAAAATGGAAAAAATAAAAAGGATGCAATAAACAAAGCACAACAAAAAAAATGGTGGAACAACCAAAATGAGGTCAGAAAAAGGTAATGGGGCCCCCAAAATATTAAAAAAGCACACATTGGAGATGAAGTGATTGAATTTTCAGACACTCCGGACTGGGTTGCAGATGCCCTGACAATTGCAGGGTGGAAAAGAACTGAGAATGGAAAAGAGTGGGATCCAAATAAGACTAGTACTTCTGCTGAAGGTCTTGTTCAAAACCAGAAAGAATTAGAGAATAAAGAGGAAAAGCAGGAACACTTTAAAGAAAATCAGGGTACAAGAAAGGAAGTACTGTGGCAAGAAGGCACAGAAGATGAAGGAAGGAAAAAAAAACAAATGGGGAAAATTACACTAAAGAATGAGAAGGTCTAACAGATGAGGAGGGAATTGGACACATCCATGGAAATTGAGGATAAGACATTGGAAACTGAAGAGGAGCAGAGTGAAAATGGAAGCCCTAAGAGATAAAAAACTTGGGGGAGAGGGGAATGTAAGAGAAAGATTATTTCCAGAGGAGATGCGATGGCTAAATGAACCTGCAAAAAGCAGAAATGCAGTAAGACAAAACTAGAAAGGTTTACTAGCAGATGCTCCGGATAGACTATTTGTTGGCAGATAACTCCTGAAAAACTTTATGAAATATTATGATTATAAGACATACGCCTTGATCCACATCCCTGGGGATACAACATATGATGTGAGTTTCAAACACCTAGTAGGCATTGAGAGGTTTTGGGAACTATATCATCAGATTAAGAACACCCCCTTATGGAGGGATTTCATTGCAATCCCTTTAACCAAGCCTTCGTTCATAGTGGTTACAGTCCTCTTCAGAAATGAAGGGGTAAATGTGGCAGATATTTCCTTTTGTTTAAAGTAGAAAAGTGAACTCAAAGGCACCCCGGAACCAATATTAGATAGCAAAAATCTGTGGACTGGTGGTTGGAGGGTTAAAGTAGTGTTGAAACAACAAAATAGGGAATTTCAATACCGACCCAACTGTTTGTTTTTTTTTCTGGGAAGGGACAGAGGGGTTGACGTTTATGCAGGGCAACCCTGTGCATGTTATAGATGTGGAGAGAGAGAACATTTAAGTAATGCCTGTCAAAAGGTAAAATGTGGTATATGTAGTCCGATTGGTCACCATGGGGCTGCATGCAAAACCTAAAAAAATGTTGCCTATGTGAGGAAAATGGGCATACCTTAATAACTGTCCTTGGGCTGCTCCTGACAGACATGGATCCAGCAGAGCAAGGAGAACAAGATGTCTATCTGGCATTAGCCCAAAGAAAAAAACAAAAACAGAATAATTGCAGAAGCGAAACTGACTGAAAAAGGGAATAAGAATGAGAATGTGGCTCTTAAGCAAACAAACCCCATTCCCCCAATTACAGGTGGAACAAGCAGTGGGACCAGAAAAGGGTATTATTATAATAGAAAATTAAGAAGAAGGAGGTAAAAGGTGATCAACAGGATAAGGGAATGGCTGCCCTTATGGGAGACAAGTGAAAGGTCTTCACAATGGTAACCAGATCAAAGAAAAAGGGGATGAAAACTTCAAATCTGAAACAAGTCAGGAAAAAAAGAGAAGAATTGCAGCTCTCAAATAAATATATGGCAACAGATAAAGAATAGGCAATGATGGAGGAGGATTTGGATAGTTCTCTGTCTGACCTGTCAGGGGAAGGAGATGTGTCAGACAATGACTAAATAGACACCCATGCATCAAAAAAAATAGAAAGAACGACAAGCTAGCATAGGAAATAAACAAAAAAACTGTGTGATCTTATGACTTCACCTAACTGGGCTGGCAGTATAGCCTAGAGGTTAGAGGAATGAGATGTAAACAAGCTTGATACATCCAGCAGACCAGACCGGAGTTTGATTCTCACAACCTCCACTTGCATACTGTGTGACTCTGTGCAAGTCACTTAACTGCCCAGTGCTCCCAGGTAGCCCCTGAAAACAGGCACTTGTGCCTAATGGGCTTTACCCGGTTATCAAAGACTAAAATAAAAAATAAAAAAATAAATATCTGCATTACATGTACAGAAATGTTAATAGTATAAAGACCAGCTCAAAGAGCCTTGTAACCTTTTCCCTGATAAGTGATTTGAAAGGTGATATTATATTTTTTCAAAACACTAGATTACACACAATTGCTGAATTAAATCTAGTACAAAAATACTGGAGATGGGTTTCTTCCATTTGGTCCTTAGGAGAAGAGAAGTGCTCAGGGGTTGGTATTGCCGTCACAAAAAATGACATCAAAATATTGAAAATAGTAGCTATAGTCCCAGGGAGAGCATTGGTGGTAGATGCAGTAATTACAAAAATAAAAGTAAGGCTAATAGTGGTGTATAACCCTCAATCTAAATTAGAAAGGAATAAAATAATGGGTAAGATAGAACCTTTCTTACATACGGTTAAACTAACCCTATGGGAAGATGAATGTAATTGTGGGCTAACTAAAAAAGACTAGGGAAGAAAATCAGAGAAAGGTTTTTGTGATTCAAAATGTTTGCAAAAAATGTTAGCAAACTCTTGTATGGAAGATGCCTATAAAAAAGGGGAAGCAGATAGAGCACACTTATTTTAGGGGAAAACTACCATCAAAGCTAGATTTCTGATTTGTACAAAAAGAATACCAATATAGATAAAATTTACACAGTACCACTGGAGACATCAGATCATACAGCAGTGTTTCTTAAAATACATTTTTTAAGAAAATATGATCTTTAGGAAAGGTTTTTGGAGAATGAATGTTGAAAACTTAAAAGATGACACAGTAAAAGAAGAGCTACTATATATATTTGCAGCAAGAGGGACAGTGTATGAACTTTATGAAAATATTGTGAACTGGTAGGAAGGCACAAAAGGGGACTTAAAGGAAGCCATTATATTAGCATCACAAAGAAGAGAGAGAGGACAAAATACCAGTAATATCTGAGCCTAAGAGCAAAATTATACAGAAAACTGACCTGGCAGTGTAAGAGTAGGACATATTGTACTGGTAAAATCAATTAACTAAAAGAGCAAGTGTGGAAATTTCAGTACAACAGAACACATTCATTAATTATGGATCAAAAAAGTGGAACACAAGGGATCAAATCACTGATGAATCCTTTGACAGTAATAGAAAAAGGTGGAAAACAGAGTAATATATGGTTTAGGAGACAGTAATGGGAAGGTACATACGAGATATAATAACTTGAAACTAATAGTACAAGAGCACCTAAAACACAAATTTCAAAGTTTAAGGGGATTGGAATTTCAGCTGTGTGGTAGATAAGGTCAAATCATAGAAGCAGAAAAAAAAAATGCTAGAGGAACCTATTAAAGAAACAGAGGTCTGAGGAGCAATAAGATCACTAACTAATAATAAGAAGCCAGAGATAGATGGGATCCTGAACATTTTTTATAAAAATATTGAAGAATCAGTGACAACAATGTTAACATTAGTCTATAATAATATTCTTACTACAAGGGGTTTTAATGGATCCTATGAAAGAGGGTATAACTATTTTTTAAATAAAAAAGGAGACAGGACTAATATTAAAAATTGGTGGCCAATAATCTTATTTTCAGCTGATTATAAAATGCTGGCAACAAATCATAAACAAGAGGATAGTTGAGTTTGCATTAAAACTAATTGTGGAGACACAACCATGTGCTATTCCAGGAAAATATATCTTAATTATTTATATTAGGGAGATAATTAACAAAAATAAAATTAGGAACTGAAAGGTTATTTATATCCATGGATAAAGAAATGGTGTTTGATGCAGTTAAGCATGAGTATATGTGGGAGATATTAAAGAAATACAATTTTCCCACAATAATTTATTAAGTTAATCAAGGCATTATATAATGAACCGCAAGTGTGCCCAATGATTAACGGACATATAGGAACACCAATGTACATTCATAATGGTCTAAGGCAGGGGTGCCCATTAAGCTCTCTCTTTTATATGTGTTTTGCTTAGACCCTTTGTTGAGATGATAGAAAATGATAATGAAATAAGAACAATTGATTGGAAACAGGGAGTCTTACAGAAAACCAATGCATATGTGTATGATTGCTTAGTGTTAGTTAAAATCAGGCATCTGGACAGAGAGAGTGGTGAAAATATTTGAAGCTAATAAACAGTATGCAAGTATTTCAATAAATAAGAAAAAAGGTAGAATAATTCCACCTGGGAAGGTGACTGAAGAAAGGCAAGGAGAAATTGTGATACCAGAGGGTAGCTTTGAAGTTTGGGGAATAACATTTGGGGGATGACCCCATGAAAGAGAATTGGGAAAATACATTTCAGATAGCCCTACAAAAAGTTAACAAATGGAAAGCCTGGAATATGACAAGGGAAAAAAGGATATACCTTCTGAAAACATTTATTGTCCCTAGTTTTTGAGTATTGCATACACATTTCCAATATCCATACAAATGCAAACTAAAGTGTTGGGATTATTCTTTTCAATGCTTTGGGGTAATAGATTAAACCCGGTAAAAAGGGCACACATTTATAGGCCTATTGCTGAAGGAGGGTTAAATGTTTTATTTTATTTATTTATTTAGTTTTTGTTGACTGGGTAAGTGCACTAGACAAATCCTGCCTATTTTCAGGTACAACCCGGGGCAGAGGGATACAGATGAATGCCAACTGACCTTGAACCAGATTAAGCTGTTGGTGGTATTTTTCGTGAATGAGGAAAATATGTTACATCCTATAGTTTTCTTCTTAAATATATTTATATATGCTAACATATGACCTATTATATAAAAAGAAGTAAGAATATGGATGCCTTTAGCAAAAGAACGGGGCAAAGTTATTTTAAACAATCTAGGGAAAAAAGGAAATATAAGTAAATAAATAAACAAAGCTGACAGGTTATACAGATACATACAGAAGGTTTATAGCACAATGGAGAATAAGAGTAGATTTAGTATTAACAAAAAGCAGAAAGCAGGCATATAAAGAGATTGTGAAAGGAAACTACTATGAAGATTTAGTGTTTAAAGGGATACTGTCAACCCCATTAGGTCTCAAAGTGTCCCTAGTTTAAAAAAACATAATTTATGATTGCCACAGTTCTGTAAAGATTGTTGATGTAGCTGGTAGTTTGATTCTGACTCATATTTTCTTTAAAAAAGTAAAAAACTGACTGCACAACATACTGGTGTTATGACACCAAAACAGGTTTGTTCACATTCCTTGAACAGCTCCAAATACATCTTTCCTGGACTTGGGAACACCCACAAAACAGTCTAGCTCCTCATGATGCAGTGGGAGTTTAAGAGGCTGCTCCCTTATGAGTGACTGAACTGTTTGGGTGTGTTTCTTATGCTCAGGAAGCATTCAGTAAGAAAAGAACCAGGACTGTAAACAAAAATAAGGTTGTTTATAAATATACATTGCCATGCATTTCAGTTCTACTAAACAAGGAGATAGACAAAACAAACAGCAACATCAATGAATATTAGAGAGGGTTAGCAATCACAAAATGCGAAATTTCCACTAGAAAAAATATGAAGAAAAACAGGTTGAGAGTGTCCCTTTAAAGTGGATATGCCAGTTACTGTACCATTCGTTCTTGAAACAACATTGGAAAAAAGAATACCAACAAATGAGAGAAACTATATGGATGTAAAGCCATAGGAAATTGAATGCCAAAGGGGATTTAAAGCACAAAAGAGAGGAGAGAAGGAATTGCCTAGAGGTGGACTGCATAAATCAAGAAGAATCTTTGACACTCATGTTATCCGAATGTGGGTTTATAAAATCTTTTTTGGGAATATTGGCATAAGTAAGGGGGATGGCAGTATTTAAGAATATTACATATGAAATATTAGTATATGGGCTGTTAACAAAGACTTGGAGTAAATGGGATAAAACTCTTTATATGTTGTATTTGCAATATTGAATGGTCAATTTGGCAGGTTAAGTGCCAACGATTTATACAAAATAAAGATGTAACAGTAAATGACCTACTATTTAAAATTCAGGGAGAAGTGGATGAGGTTTATCAAAAGAAAAGAAAAGTTTAATGGGAAGAAAGGGGATTGATTATGTGGAAAAACTTTGACTGTATAGGATGAATATAACAAAATGAATTATGGAGTACTGAAAAGTTTAATGATATAAAATAATGTATTACAATGTATGTTTTTGGTTTTAAACAAAAACTTCCCTACTTTTTCAAAAAGTGCCATGGGATCTTTAACATTCACGTGAACTACTATCAGAACAGGCAGATGGAACCTCAGTTTAACGTCTCATCTGAAAGACAGCACCTCAGGAGTGCAGCACCCCCCCATGCTGCACTGCAGTGTCAGTTTTGGAATATTAACCCAAGTGTCGATGTGGGTATAGAACCCACAGACTTCTGTTCTCCCGGTCTCAGAGGTAAGTGTGCTAACTGCTGAGCCACTTACTTTGCCAATAATTGCCTTTATGCCATTATTGCACCAAAACCTTCACAGGGCAGAAAAGGATGCCACTTTTTCTGTTTTTTTATAGGAAACTGCTCAGATCGATTAATAACAATATTAGACAGAGTTTTAGACCTATACACATCCTTAAAGTGTTTAACCCAACCATTTGAGGGTAGTGTGGCACAAATAGCATACTTTATATTGTCCTACCCACACCCATAAGTAACAAGTGACCAGAATGCCTACATACAGTATCATTTGTACACAGTGCTTCCTGCAATTTAAACCAAAGTGACTGTTTGTAAAGTTTCTTTTTACTGACAATCAACCTATTGTATTTCATTTTCTTAATTTTTCAGTCTTAAGTTAACTGTGAAAGAGTTTTTTTTTTTTTGCAGAAACCCTCCCTACTTTATTGATCTGCCACTTTAGTTTTTTGCATTCAGTGTCATACCATAGTTTTGACATTCATATAGAACTTTTACCTTTAACTCTTTCCTTCAATGTCAGTTGGGATGCTAAGTTCTCCTTAAAGTCAAATAATTCATTTATTATACCTGCCATGTTTAATCCTTTCACCTCAGTACTTTTATTCTTAAAATTGATTGTAAAATTACACAATATGAGGAAGTGGTCACTGTCATACACCCTATAAACTTACATATAATTAACTTCATGATATGCCTGAGCATCTATAATACAAATGTCTAACAAACTTCCCCCGCTTGTAGTGGTGAATGTTATCTCTCCCGACCAGTCCCTTTCTGCATGGCCATTTAGAACTGTTAATCCTTGCTTTGTTGTAAATTTCAAAATATATTTATCTTTCAGGTGTAATAGTTTATCTCCAGACTGCCTAAAGGGGTTCCAAAAGTATAATCAATACACCATTCTGACATATTTTCCTCAGTTCTATTACATATTCTGCTTTAAAATCCCCAGCCAAAAATGCAGTAATATTACACTTGGAAAATGGTCCTTCAAAACTTCTGTATAATTTCCAATGCAACTACGAATGTTTAAAAAAATCATCAGCAAGAATTACTGGTGGAAAACATACATTGAAAAGTGCTTGAGGTTCATTCCCATCAGAAACAACTACTGTAAATGCATATAGTATAACTTATAAATGCTTGCTTCTAAACACTTTATAGTTAAGAAAGTATTTAATTAAAAACAATTGACAAACTACTATTTGATCTACCAAATATACAGACTCTGTTGGTTGGCAAATGCCAGGATCTATCTCCTTCTAAAACAGCCTCACTTTCTTTACCCATCCAAGCTTCTTGAAAAAGCAATATATTATAACCTCAAAATCAGTTTACCAACTGTTTATCTACCAATTTAGATCCCAGTCCACCAATGTTCCAACTTAAAATTGTAATTGTGCCTTCTTTTTTTTATTTCTATCTGTTGGTCACTTGCTAGAATCTAAAATGCTGATTATTCTATTTGAACAAATGCTGTCTTCCACTATACTTCCTTTTGGACTGCAAACTTCTATAATCATAGATACAGCCTTGCTAAGAAAATAACTAGTTTATTCGTACACCTATTTGTCTTCTTCCCTTCCCTTCCTATATAAGCTTTGTGTAACATCCCCCATCAGACTATGTTTCTTCTCTATAGATTTCAAAAATGATGCAGTAGTAGATTTTATTTATTTGGGGCACCCTTTCCAGAAGACTCACGGCACCCATACAATATGATTAAAATACAAACAATAATGAAGAACAAACATTAAATAAAAACATACAGAAAAATAAACATAATTAAAACACCTGAACCAAATCTCAATCTAAACAGCTCAGCCTAAATAGGCACCTCAGACTTGAACACTTGTGCAAAATGAAAAGTTTTAAATCAGTGTTTAAATATCTCCAATGAAGGTGCCTCTTGGAGGTGACAGGGCAGAGAATTCCAAAGAGTTGGGGCAGCAACCTTGAATGATCGGTCCCCAGAGCTCTTCAACCATGCTCTGAGGATCTCCAGGAGAGCACCAGAAGCCAATCTAGGAGGCCACGATGGGATCTAGTGGTGCAGGAAATCCTTCAGGTAGCCTGGAGCCAACCAGTATTGGGCCTTCAGGTCAAAAGACCTATCTTGAAGGTGATGCACTAGCGCATTAACAGCCAATGCAATTCTCACAGCACTGGGATGATGTGGCTGAATCTGGAATGACCAGTCAACACCCGTGCTGCTGCTTCCTGCAAAAGCTGCAGGCACCACAAAATATCCCCTACAAGCCTGAGGTAGAGAGTGTTACAGTAATCAAGTCTCAGGTCACAAAAGCATGCACCAGCATGGTCCGGTCTTCTGGCAGGATGAAAGGCTTGATCTGGGTGATGTTCTGGAGATGGTAAAATCTGGTCTGGACAACAGCTGACACCTGGGCATCAAATGTCAGCTCACTGTCAAACTCAATGCCCAGTCTCTTCACCCTTGATAAAACTTCCCGTTCCTTTGGACCTATACAAAGACCTAGCCTGTCACTGGAGGTTCCAAGTGACAGGTTCCAATTCCCACCTTCTGACTTGGATTTACCACCAGAACCTCAATTCCTGCCAGTTAGATGCCATCCAGGCCCAGGTCTCAGCCAAGCATTTATTCAGCAAATCAACAGCATCAGGTCTAGCTGGTGAGAAAGATAGGTAGAGCTGAGTATGATCAGTGTAACAATGAAAACTCAGCCCATACCATCTTATGACCTCACCCAGGGGCAGCATGTATACTCTGAACTGCATGAGGGTGAGCACAGAACCTTGGGGAACTCCACAGGGCATGTACTTCGATTTGAGGAATAATTTCCCAATTTTACCCTTGGAGTCCTGCCCTGTAGAAAGGACTAAAACCAACTGATGATGTTACTGGTGAGTCCTACTCTACATACTCCCTCAGTCTATCCAACAGCACCACATGGTCCACCATATCAAATGCTGAGGACAGATCAAGGAGGATGAGGATTGTACACTCTCCTCAATCTCTCCTAGATGTAATCTGTGATTGTTTTGTATTAAGTACATTTTCAAATCTAAACCTACTGGATTTGCACTAAATATTTTTATCATGTACCGGTTTGTCTTGACCAAAATAATAGTTGAGTCGAGGGTAATGTCAGTTTCTGAAAAATTGCTCCTAATGGTTAAAAAATTACTTCTTGTTTTCAGAATTTGCCAGCACAATACTCATCCATCCCCTATCTGGGTGAGCTTTATATCTATAGGCTGATTTAATATTTGTCTAACCAAATCTGTTTCCCAGTAAACCCTTACCAAGTTGTATTCTGCCAATTTTTTTTTTTTGTGGTATTGGATTTATTCCCTGCCTCACACTCTAGTGCCCTCCATTCCTTCAGGATCCTCAGTACTACCATGACTTACTGGCCATCCTTTTTCTCAGACCTTCCTCTGATCTTCATATTGCAGCTGACTCCTGTGGGGTATCTCAGTGTATCCCTTTACTGGCAGATCCCACTCCACTGAAGGGGAAGGCACCAGGGGGATCATACCCAGCACACACTCCTGTAGTCCCTTTGGAAGCACTGCTGAGGTGAAGGAGGTCCCTTAGAGGTTCCAGCAATGTCATGAAGTGTGGGAGCTGTCATTCAGCAGACACTAGAACGTTTTCCAGTTTTCTGTGCCCCTGTACCACCTATGGAAGCCTCCCAGTCTCCACCAGGGCCACTGCCAAGTAAAGGCAACTCCCCACCCCAAAGAGGAGAGCAGTCTTCTGGATACTCAGATCCTCTTCACCCCTATTGACCCCCATCTCCTCAAGCCTGTTTCTGAACCTGGGTCACCGGCATGGGTCCAGGTAAGGCGCCAGCACCTCAACCCTCTAGGCCACTGGGCTGGCTCGTATTCTGCCAGTTTTAAAACATATGAGTTTTCCTTTCTGGATTTCAGAGTCACTTTTAAATAAATTGTGGGTTAACATGTCACCCTGCCGTATTAGTTGCTCTTTGTGATCTTCATTACTCTTACAGGTGTTTTGTATCTCTTGATTATCAGTCTTTGAGATCTTATTCATGAGAATTATACCTTTTCTGATTTTTATCACTCATACCCCCATCACATAACCCTTCCTTTTTATGATCCATTCCTTTTTCTGGCCCCCATTTTTCCAATTCTCAACCATAGTAGGACTATTAGAAGTGCAAGACTTTTTTGTTTTTGCCTTTTTAGCTATTGTCCCCTCATCCTTACATCTGTTAGGTATATGATTTTTCCTTTAATTTAGTTCTGCTGCTAAAATATATATTTCCTTAGCATCTTTGGTAGCAATCTCTGCTGTAATCATTTTTTGTGCCTTCCCAGACCCGGTCGAGTCACTCTTTCAGGCACCTGCTGTAGGTCCCTCTGAGCACCCCAGCCCTGATGCCACCACCACCACCCATCATTGCTGCCCCCCAGAGAATCTGGTGTAACCCTTCACTGGATGGTCTCCCTCCTCCAAGGGAGATAGGTGCCTGTGGAGGTAGGCCAGCACATTCTACTTGGCCCAGGTGCTGCTGAGGGGGTTCTGGACCACATTGGGGGCTCAGCAGCAGTGGGAGACAGCAACTGTCATCTGGTTTGCCATGGAGCACTTTCTGGTTTGCTCCCAGGGACATGGTGTGTCACTAACATCAAGACGTATGCAGACATTCACCATGCCCCTTCTTGGTTATCTGGACCCAGTGCATTGCTGTACCACCAGATCCACCAGGAGTTAGCAAGTGCCAGTTCATCACCCCACCCCCACGAGAGAAGGTGAGCAGTCTTCAGATGCTAAAGTCTTCTTTCCCCAGCTGGCCCTCCAGCACCCCAGGTCCATTCTCAAACCCGGGTCACTGGTGTTGCAAGCGAAAATCCAACCACTGCGCCAATGGGCTGGCTATGTAATCATTTTTATTGATTGATTTCTTTCTTTATTTTTCTCCTCCTCATTATTTTCATTTTCTACAACTATAACAGATTTACTTGGTGATACAACAGATTCTACAACTAACTCATTTTTCTAAGTTGCAGGCTTATCAGCAGATGTACCAATAAATGTACATAATAATGTAACCAATTCCAGAAGTTGTGAGTTGCCTAACTGTATTGCTTTTTTTACTTCCTTTAGGATGTGTAAAAGAAGCTTTAATCTCATTCTCATTAACATTTGTTCCTTCATTTTCCACCTTGTGGATTTCAGATGAACCAGCCTGTGATCACAATTGTGGTTTATCTGGGGATAATTTTTCAGGGGGGTCCAAATTCAATTTTTTAATATAAGGTGTCAAAAAGGTTTAAAATCCCTTAAATAAATCTCATAATGTTTTCTGATTTCTGGTGACTTCATAGTTACCCTGCCCTTTCCCTAAGCTTCCACTGGCTGCAGTACATTATTGTTACTTGTAACACGGCATACCAGAAAGCAGTGAAATGGAGGAGCTGCATTGACTGAAGAGGCACAGGTGACACAAATTGAGTGGGTATTAACCCACAGTTAATGCCTGCTCAGTTAGTACCACCTGTGGCCACCACGTCAGTAGAGGGGAGCCGCCCACTCCATCACCACCTCCTCAGGCCACCTGTGGTGCTCGAGAGCCACAGCCCACCACTGGTCACCTCTGAGGCACCGCTCCTCTATACAGCACCCTGACATATACTCATGCACCATGTTGGCAACCACACTCAAGCCATCACCTATTGCAACCCCATCACCGGCAGTACCAGCAATTTCTACCATTACTGATGTCACCCGCATAGGGGAAACAAAACAGCAGAGTTTGTGAGCTGGTTGTGGGTAGGGGCATAGACTATGTGTCCCAGACTGCACTGCTCCAGTCCATAATCAGCAGCCAGCATTGAACGGGACAGCAAAGAAACGGCCGGTCGGAATGGACAAAGTAGCATAGTAAGATATCTGTCTTGCATGAATCTTCTCCTCATCTTGAGTGAGTAATATTGAGCACTATGTAAAAGAATGTGTGCCATGTGCCATGACCGCGCATGTCCTCACAGTAGCAGAGTCAGTTGAAAACAGCCAAAAATACCACAGTTAACCTGCGAACATTGTCACTCTCTCGAACCGCTCCTCATTACCATCTCACCCAGTATTCCAAGACTATTCCCGTCACCCTTGCCGTGTTTCAAGCACATTAATCATCTCCAGAGTTGGGCTCTACCAGTGATTAATGCCCACTCAGCAGGTTGGAACCCTCGGGCTTCGCCCTTGTGCACCAATTCCCCCCAGCGGGCATTAATCCACCAGTAGAGTCCTCCTCTGTCGGTGATTAATGCTTTCGTGTAACAATATCCTTGTTATAACAAATCCCAAATTGCTCTGCAGCTGGATCTGGTTGTTCTGGACCAATTAATTTTGATCTATGCAGTGCTGTACCAGTTATATTATATAGATAAATTGATGTATAATTACACCCTGTTCATTACTGACAGGTTCCTCTAAAATTTTTATTTCTTTTAATAAGGGTTTTAAACATGTGTGACCAGAATTTTTATTAATGGGAGATGAGGTCACACTTGGATTAAAAATATTTTTCAAAATCCTTTTTTTTTTCTCTTAATTCCATATGGTTTCCAGGAGATTGTAAAGAATGTGTTATTTTTTCAGCTTCAGCAACTGCAACAGCTTTGTTATCTTTCACATCTTTATTCTTGGACCTTGCTCTTTGTTTACATGCACTATGTTTATTCTGTAGTGACATTATGTAAAAGTAAAAATAACAGTGCTATATCTTAATGAATGTCGTGAGCTCACAAAATATAAGACATACATTATGGCAAAACCACACTCTTATATGCTAATGTATGCAATACAGCTTATGCAGTATAAACCCTGTTTTAAATACCTGCCAACAAAGTTTTCTTGTGACAAAGCTTTAATAAAGACTGACACCTATGATTTGTGGCCAGGTAATAGCAGAAAGATTAGAGCAGTCTCTAGCCTGGGGTCCCTTAACTAAAATGTCTTGCAACAATACTATTGGGATAACCACAGTAAGCCAGTGATGGTGTCTAGTACATGCTTCCTTGACTATTGAGCATACAGTATGTTTCAGCAAATTTGGGCCTTTAGTCAAAAATATTACAAATGCCAGAAGACCAATGACATGAACTCCAAAAACCTGTATCACTAAAACTGCATGAATGGATAAGACAACTGACACACAAATGTCCTAAGGGTAAAGTGACTGGACTATTTCTTCTTTTTGAACAGACTATTATATTGCACATATTGAACAGGTCAAGAATTGTTTTGCACATGTTGAAAACAACAAGCTTTGTGGTGATTTCACTGTCTATCGATAACTTGTGTGTTTTTTTTTTACAATAATAATGGTTAGACTCCATTTATCATATTAGAGTGCTTATAGGCACTGAGGATATTTTCTCTTTGCCATACTGGGGAGTCAGACCTACTCTGGGATTGTGAGAACTACTTGTGGTCCATATGCCCAACAGTGTATTATGAGGGCTTTTGGGTCAGTGACTTTGGAAGTGGATATATGGGTTCATAGTAGGGATGGGTGGGTAATATAATACCTGACCCTCAAGACTACCCATGACTACCTCAAACATACCTTAAAAATACCCAGATGAAAACTGACTAGTCGGGTTGGGCTGAGTAGTTACCACCCCACCCATTCTACTTCCCAATTACCCAGCCCTGACCATAGAAAAACTCATGTGAAAGACTGTCTTTTTTGGACTATTATACTATTTGTTAAGTTCCCTGAGCCATTATACCAATGGGGAGATTACCGAGGCACAGACAGGTTTACTTGAGCACAGAGGAGTTTTCGCTCTGGAGTGTTGTGGAGAAGCACCAGAAGCAAGGCTGCATATATGCTTTTATTTTAATTAATACAGGTATGCCACCATTGCCTATGTAGTCTTACCAGTAGAGCTTACAACTCCCCGGTGTGGTGGCTCAGTTCTCATTGTTTTCTTGTGTTTCCATAGGAGGACTGCCAGTCGTATTGGTGGATCGACGGGAGTAGAAAGACGCGAGAGTCCTTCATAAAGCCTGGGCTAAGGTTAAGAGGCAGCCCAGGACAACAAGAAAAGAGCCCTCTTATGGTGGGAGCATGAGTGTTTTTTCCTGAATGACTAGGAGGAGCTGATGGAGCCGATGCAGCAAGAAAAAAGCAACAAGTCAGAGAAGTGGAAAGAGGGTATAAAGAGGCTGAGAGGTAGAAAGACAGAAATGGAGATTGGAGAATTTGGTAAAAGCAAGTCGAGACTGATAAGAAAAAATAGACAGAGTTAAGTTCTCTAACCATGAACCTGGTCTGTGTAAATGCAGCAGGTTGCTGTTGTTTTAATGCCTGAATCTTGCTGCCACTCTTAGCTTAATTGCGGCAACAAACTGTGGAAAAATTATTTACATCTGCATTCTGTTTCCTGTACTTCTGCATTCTGTAAATGAACTCTTCTTAATATTTTTATGATTCTATGAATTTTAGTACTCTGGACTTAATGAATAGTGTTTTCGGACATTAGCTTATTTCACTATATTGTCACAGTGCACTACAATCCACCACTTTGGTGGTTAAAATTGGTTCAAAGGCAATGATTTTAGTAGGGGAATCTTGATGTATTTTGTAGCTTTCTTTGTTTTAACTAGGATATCAGTAGTAGAGAAACTTTCCCTGGGTTCTTGTTTGTGTATTTTAAAAACATGTGCTTCGGGAGACTGACTATCACATGATTTTTAGTTGAAAAATGCATGCGCGAGGCCCTGGAGTACACATTTTCATTTCTCTCTGGTGAACACTCCTGGACAGTCACATACAGCAGCTATCTTGCTTTCTTGGGGCTGTGTATTGATCAGTGTAAAGGAGGCACCTAGTCAATTGTGAGTAAACTCTAGATTAATACTTGAACTTGAACTCAGTTAAATCAGATCTTGTGAAGTTTGCTAAGTTTGTTTTCTGCAGTTCTGAATAGAGTGAACATAGTGTACTCATTGCTGGCTTGGGTTCATTTCTTTCAGATCAAATAAGGTGAAATAAGGAACTTAGAATTATCATGAAAGACAGTCTTTCAAGCAACAGAGGGAGGTGGATTTAGCTTTACTTTTGTTACAATTATTAACATTTTCGGTGCAGGAAGAGTTTAAAGCACAGCTGATTTATTTTGGGGCTGACTGCTTTCAGAGCACAAACCACCAGAATGTTTTGGGGCTGGGGAGGTTTACCTGTGTCTGACTTGGATGTTTGGATTTTTCTCTGTTTGATCAGCAGGGTATTTTCTCTGTTAAATTGTAGTGTAGGGCATCTTGCAGACAGGAAGGCACTCATCATGCGGTGGGTCAGAACTTTTAGCTGATTGTTTCGTGAGGGCACAGTTTAGGCCCAACCCTGCACACCCCTCACCCCCTTGAAATAGTTCCTTTATACCTGGGGTTCTGACATCATTTCCTCAAGGGTGCAAGGTGCATATCACTGTCATATCCTCTCTAGCACACTGCACTGACAATGCAAGCATACACATTGTATAATATATATATTTCTATATAACAAACCAATCACACACATACACACAAAAAAAAATTAGATAAACATGTGGGAAGTAGTGCAATGTAATTGCTGTAGGGCAGCAGTCTTCTGGGAGTCTTTCCGGAGGCTGAGACGCTTCCCTATTTGTAGACAGCTCTCTGACCTGAGGGAGGAAGTTACCCGTCTTCAGGCCACACTGGACAGTAGGAAGGGAACCTCCCCATCCAGGAAGCACCAGAACCACCACCACTACCTCAGAGATTGCGAAGAAAGCACAGCAGTTGGACCACAGTGGGCTCAGGGTGGGTGAGGATGGTGGAACAGAGGCACACCCAGTCAGTTGTTCCACTCCACAATCCATACACTATTCTGGGGGAGCATAGCTCCCCTATGGATGCACCCGCAGAGGAGGAGAATAAGAAGGCTGAGGACAACTGTCACAAGGGAGGCCCACAGGAAAAAGGCAGAAGACACCACAGGGAAAGGAAGCAGCTCCTGATGGGGACTCAGTTATTAAGGGGCTAGAACTGGGGGGAGCAGGGAAAACTGAAGCACGGTGCCTGTCTGGTGCCATGGCTTGGAGGGACAGGAAGCACTTCCTCAGGATCACTAGAACAGCTGCACAGGAGTCTGAGCTGGACATCATTGTACACCTAGGGACAAATGACTTGGCTCATCATGAGATTAGAGCAGTGCAGGAGGACTTTGTAGAGTTGGGGAGGGGCCTTAGACAAGTAGCACACACAGTATCCTTCTCAGAGGTGCTGCCTGTCAATGGCATGGGTGACGTGAGGGTACTTTGCACCATGCAGTTTAATGAATGGTTGAAAAAATGGTGTGGAGCACAGGGGTTTGGCTTCATTGTGGACTGGGGTTCCACCTGGAGGGACACCAGCCTATATGGGCAGGATGTTCTACATCTACCCAGGAAGGGAACAAGTCTTTTGAGCAATCGGTTTAAATGCTGCATTGGCAAGTTTTAAACTAGTCAAGGAGGAGGCACTGATAAGCAGCAGGACAATCCCAGCCTCTCCCTACAAAACAGGGTACTAAATGAGAAAAAGACCGAGGTAGAAAGGTCAGTGGGGGATGCTGCAACAGAAGGTAAAGCCATCAAAAAATGGAGAGCAATGAGTACCAGTGCCCGTAGTCTGGGCAATAAGCTTCCTGAATTAGTGGCCTTCATGGAGGAGGAACATCTGGATATTGTTGCAGTCACAGAAACATGGTACACTCAAAACCATGACTGGGACATAAACATACCAGGATACACTATCTACAGGAGGGACAGGGAGGGTAAAAGAGGAGAAGGAGGAGTTCTTTACATAAGGGAAGGAATCAAAGCAACAGAACAAAAGGGTAAACAGGGAGGAGAAGAAGCACTGTGGGTAAATTTGGAGACAGGCAATGGCACCACAATCTGCACAGGGATTGTATATAGACCCCCTTCTCAGGGAGAGAAAATGGACAAGGAAATGATAGAAAGTATACTTAGAATGGCAGAAAAAGGGGAGATATTGCTGATGGGTGATCTAAATATCCCAGATGTTAACTGGAGTGCAGTTGCAGCAGCCACTTCGAAGAGTGGGGTTATTCTAGATGCCCTACAGGGGGCATGCCTTAGACAGCTAGTATTGGAGCTTACTAGAGAAGGAGCAATCTTAGACCTGGATATTACACATGGAGATGGAGAGAGAATCACAGATGTAGAAGTGGGTAGCCATCTGGGAACAAGCGACCATGGTTCACAATAAACACAGCAATAGAGTCAAGCCATACAAAGGCAAAAGTACAAAGACTTTAGGAGGGCTGACTTTGCCAAAATGGGTGCATGCCTAAGGAATGCACTAGCATATGGGCAGGAAGGAGGGGTGGAATAACAATGGGAAATAATAAAAACTGCCATCACAGAGGTAACGAGCCTTTGTGTGAAGCAAATAAACAAAACAAAACAATGTAAGAAACCACTATGGTTCTCAAAGGAAGTGGCAGTGAAAGTTCAAGAAAAAGAAAGCATTCAGGAAGTACAAGGAATCACAGAAGAAGCAGGACAGAGACCTGTATCAGTTAAAGCAAAGAAAGCTGGGAAGAGAAAGAACAGCAAAAGGCCCAAACCAAGGAAAAGATAGCCAACTCAGTTAAGAAGGGGAAAAAAACTTTATAGGTATATCAGGAGCAAAAGAAGACCAAGGTAGGGATAGTGGAGGCTTAATAAAGGGAGGGAGGGTGGGCGGAGGGTGACTGTGAAAATGCAGAGATACTAAACAAATATTTTTGCTCAGTATTTACAAATGAAGAGGGGAGGTACCTAAAACAAACAGTAGAAACACTCTGGATACAGAAGTTGAAACCAGCCCATTTACAGAAGAAAGGGTTCTAAAAGAACTCTTAAAACTGAAGGTGGACAAAGCAACGGGGCCTGATGGGATTCATCCCAGAATTCTAAAAGAACTAAGGGTAGAACTAGTGACACCGCTGACTACCTTCTTTAACAAATCATGGGAGGATGGTTTGGTGTCCAAGGACTGGAGGAGGGAAGATGTGATTCCCCTTCACAAAAGTGGGAGCAAGGCAGAAGCAGGAAACTATAGACCTGTTAGTTTAACCTCAGTGATAGGGAAAATGATGGAATCACTTCTGAAGGAAAGAATTGTTGAGTATCTAGAGGCCAGAGGGCACAGGACCCAAGGCAGTATGGATTCACAGTAGGAAGGTCATGTCAGATGAATCTGATAGATTTCTTTGACTGGGTGACCAAAGTAGTAGATCAGGAGGGGCTGTGGACATGGTCTACCTAGACTTTAGCAAGGCATTCGACACAGTCCCACACAAAAGATTAATATACAAGTTAGCCAGCCTGGGAGTGAGTCCCAAGATGACAGCCTGGGTAAAGAATTGGCTGGAGAATAGGACACAGAGATTAATAGTAAATGGAGTCCACTCTCAAGAAAGGGGGGTTACTAGTGGGGTACTGCAGGGTTCAGTATTAGGACCAGTCCTCTTCAATGTCTTTATAAGCAACATTGCCGAGGTACTAGAAGGAAAAGTATGTCTCTTTGCAGATGACACAAAGATCTGCAACAGAGTTGATGCACAAGGTGGAGTGTAAAGGATGAGAAGGGACTTGGCAAGGTTAGAGGAATGGTCAAATGTATGGCAGCTTAGATTCAATGCTAAGAAGTGCAAGGTAATGCACCTGGGAAACAAAAACCCAGGGGAAGAGTACACAGTGGGGGGTGAAATACTAACAAGAACAAAAATGGAAAGAGACCTGGGGGTAGTCATATCAGATGACCTAAAGGTGGGCAAGCAATGTGAGAGGGCAGCAAGGAGGGCTGGTGGATGCTGGGATGCATAGGGAGAGGCATCACCAGTAGAAAACAGGAAGTTATTATCCCTCTGTACAGACAGCTGGTCTGACCCCATCTGGAGTACTGCATGCAGTTCTGGAGACCCAGTCTCCTAAAGAAGACATAGACAGGATGGAAGCTGTCCAGAGGAGGGCAACTAAAATGGTGCAGGGTCTGCCGCGGTAGAAATATGAGAAGAGATAAGGAGTCTGATGTATAGCTCGAGAAAGGATCGAGAGGGGATGTGATAAAACTTTCGTACCTCAAAGGAATCAACAAAGTCCTAGAGGGTAGCATCTTTCAAAAAAAGAGGTGTGCAAAACAAGAGGGCACAATTTGAAGATAGAGGGGGAAGCAGCTCAGAGGTAATTTAAGGAAGTATTTTTTCACAGAGAGCATTCTGGATGCATGGAACGGCCTTCCGGAGGAGGTTGTGGAGTCAAAAACAGTGGTGGAATTCAAGCATGCATGGGACAGTCATAAGGCAATTCTAGGGGGTGGGGGTAGGAAGTAGTAGGCTGCTGGTTAACTAGAATCTGCAGCTTATCCAGTAGGTAGGGGAATGGGCAGACTGGGTGGGCCAAGCGGTCCTTATCTGCCATCAAATTTTATGTTTCTGTGTTTCTATCCATGTATTGAAAGTGGCAGCTTTTCAAAGTGGTGTTCTGGACCCACTAGCTTTTTCGTGGTCTTTTTGAAATTGGAAGATAAAATGGTAGCAGAGATAAAGGAACAAATAGTGGTCTGGATTGATGCCAAAGCGTAGGTTGCTTGTTTATCAGCTCTCATATTTGATACTTGATTTTAACAGTATTATGATTAATTACTTGGGCGTTATTTATAAATAAGGGGGGGTGTAAATGATGTACACTAATTTTGAATCACTTTCATTTGTATCTCTGTTCCTAGTGGCTACTATTGAGAGATTATCCTGGGGGACTTTAAAGATATACCAGTTTTTGGCAAAAGGCACGGACTGGAACAGGAGAGAATATTTCACTTAGAGAATGGAAAACACAAGAACTTATTAAGAATTTTTAAGAAAAGAGTTCAATACTGTTAGATGTTTAGAGCTATTTTATGATCTTTAGTGTTGAAACAGTTATAGTAATTGTCTAAGGGAGTCCTGGGATAATAGTTATGTGTTAGAGGCTACTGACCTTTTATATTAATATTTATATTACCTAGTGTGGTTGCTATAAATCCCCTTTGAATTGTTTGTCTGGCTCGCAACAAAGCTAAATGAAAAGTATGGTGTTAAGAAACAAAAAGAAAGTTAAAGGGCAGGAGAAGGTAAAAAATTTAAAAGAAAAACTGGGAGCAAAGATATATGGTAGTAAAACCAAAAAGATAACAGAACATATAAGCCCCCTGAATAGGGGTTCTCAGGGGTCATATACAACCTCATCCCCTATAACTGGCAAGACTGTTGGGTATAAGGGGGAAGACCATCCATTAGTAAAAAGTATTAGAATTCTAGAATGTCCAACATCAAAAATCTTGAGTAATTCAGCTCCCCTAAGGATAGATCTAAGTGGCATAATCCAAGGATAGGATAGCTCCAATTTATTAAGCAATGAAGGAGAGAAACACCCCATCTTGTAGACTGCCATGAATTCCTGACTCCGTATTTGGATAGACAAAGAAAATGAGTCCCCCCCCCAGAAGAAAACAATGAAGATGATTGTCTGTAGTCTAAACAAGACCTAGAGACGAAGTCAAAGGAAGAAAGCCAGAACATGAAAGAGGAAACTGGGACATACTGTTTCTGAGTTTAAACCATTTTTTGAAAAGGAACTCAATGAAATAAAAATGACATTCTTACAAAATAATTTCCTAATAAAGGAAATATTAATAACATTAAGGGAAGCTAATAAAAAAAATGTGATATTACTGGAGATAGGAAGGGAGAAAACTTACACACCAGAGTGAAATGGGACCAAGATGAACAAATTCATGATCAGTCAAGAGAGCTAATTAAAGACACTCAGGCGAAGCATGAGCCTGTTGATAAGTTGGTGGACAACCAAAAAAATATTACATTAACAACTTTAATGATTCAAGAGAGGAAAAGTAAAGAAACTGAGCAAGTGGTCAAGGAACTAAAAAAGAAAGGAGGGTTAGAGATAAAGGGCCAAGTTAGTAAAAAAACAACTGAAAAAGCTGTGTACCATTGCTACTCAAATGGAAAAAGAAATGGAAGAAAGCTTAGTTCAAATGGAAAAGAGGCAAAAAGAATTATCAAAGAAAGAGAGTAGCACAAAGGAGATAATGGTGACAAAAAAAAACAAACAAAAAAATAAGGTTAAAAAAATCATCACATGGAGGAAGAAAATAAATTGGACACAATTTTCATAAAAGGCATTCCAGTAGCAAGACAAGAATCCCCTTGTTTGCTAAAAATAACATTATATATTATATTAAAAACAATTCTGAGGGAGAAGCTGAAATGGAATGATAAAATATTAGTATATAGATACAAGGTAACACCAGAGAAGGGGAACATATGTTTAGTGGTGAATTAATCTTAGCTTAGAGAAAATATCTTGGATAGTTGTATGCATTTGGTAGACAATGGGATTCATTTAAATGATACTCTGATACTCATTTAACACCTAAAATAATTTATAACAAGGGACAAGAAAATAAAACTAAAAATACAAGGCAACTATGCATAACTAAATATATTCAAAGAGGTGACATTGGAGAATACTCCCTTAAAGGTACTCCAAACAAAGAAGTATTTCTATGGGGAAGAATAATTTTGGGAGCAAGAATTAACAACAATTGTGTCTGGGAATCTGGTTCAGAGGATGTGGTAGAACTTGAATATGGTAGTTGTACAATTTCCATGTCAGATAAGGAAGAGTTTAGTGGATAAAGTTTTTATAGTAATTAACAGGGGCATTTATCCCATGAAGGGAGAAGGATTCAAGTTCACCATTATTCAGACCACAATGGAATAGGCAAAAAAATTAAGCTATTGTTGATTTTTTCATGGAATATTGCTGGAATTCTAAATAAATAGAGGATAAAGCCTGGGTTGAGGAGATCAAGAACAACACCATTCTACTCAACAGGAAACTTGGATAGGATCTAATCAGGAATTTTTCCTGGAGGGATACAGTAAATTCAAACTTAAGGGGAAAAATCTTAATAATAATTGTGGTCAGAATAAAGGTGGTATTATAACATTGGTTTTGACAGATATGAAAATGGAAAATAAGCCTTCATCATATACAAAAATTATTGCCTTATTACTGTTTTGTGTTTCCCCAAGCCTATCTATGCATTTTGAACATCTATTTTGACTCCTCCATGTCAATGAAAACAGTGGTGCAAGAATGGGAAGAAATTCAGAGAGATAGCCCTACTTAATGAACAATATGAAGATAAGATTACGAACATATGAACATA
This sequence comes from Neoceratodus forsteri, assembly GCA_016271365.2. NCBI lineage: Eukaryota > Metazoa > Chordata > Ceratodontiformes > Ceratodontidae > Neoceratodus > Neoceratodus forsteri. The sequence goes on from CM028137.1 coordinate 53,493,127, forward strand.
CAAAATTTGACAGCAGATAAAGGCCTAGAGGTTTATCAAGCCTCCTCAAATGTGCAGCTAGCACCCCTTATTCTGCAGCTGCCCTTCACTTCCACCCTTCCCCTTCATTAACCCTTCTCCTTGTCCTGTCCCATCCCCTTTTGAATCAGTCCTCTTTTCTACTAAATACCACTTCTGCTGGTAACGCATTCCACCCAGCCACCACCCTCTCTGTAAAAAAGTGTCTCCTCATCTCCCTCCTGAACCTTCCTTCCTCCAGTCTCATATCATGGCCCCAGGTGTCCCTCCCCTCCGTTACTTTGACTAGCCCTTCTGTACCTGTCTTGTTTATTCCTTTCATGTACTTAAGTGTTTTAACCATGACCCCTGTCCATCCTCTCCTCCAGTGAGTACATGTTCAACTCCCTCAGCCTCTTCTCATATCAAAGTCCCCCAGCCCCTTGATCATATTTGCCACCCTGTGATGCACCCCCTCTAGTATCTTAATGTCCCTCTTCAGATACGAGTGCCAGTACTGCACACAGTACTCTAGATGTGGTCTAATTAATGATCTATACAGTGGCAGAATCACCTCCTCCCTCCTCGAGGATATACCCCTTGCAATACAACCCAGTATTTTGTTGGTCTTTGCAGCTGCCTTCCTACATTGTGCTCAGTTGTTCATTTACTCTGTAATGAGCACCCCCAGATCCTTGTCCTCCTCTGTCTGGGCTAGCTGCACTCCCCCCAGCTAGTAACTCCTCCTTGGGTTCTTCATCCCAAAATGCAGCACCTTGCATTTTTTGGCATTAATCCCCAGTTTCCAGGTGTCTGACCAGGTTTCAAGCTTTGCCAGATCATCCTGAAGCCCCTGCCATCTCCCTAGGTCATCCACCATCACTCCTACCTTGGTATCATCAGAAAACAGACTGATCTTGCTCTTGATGTCCAATGATATGTCTGCAATAAATATCCCAAACAACACTGGCCCCAACATCGAGTCATGTAGAACACTGCTCATCACTACCCTTGGGTGTGAGAGCTCCCCACCCACGACCTCCCTCTGTTGCCTTCCCTGAAGCGAGTTCCCTACCCATCTCACCAGCTTTGCACCTGTCACTGTGCTTTTTAACTTACTTCCCAGCCTTCCATGTGGCACTTAGTCGAATGCCTTACTGAAGTCCAGATACAGGACATCCACTGCATGGCCTCTGTCCAGTTGCCTAGTTACCCAGTCATTGAACTCAACTAGGTTGGTTTGGCTGGATCTGCCACATGTGAAGCCATGCTGTCTGCTGTCCTGTAGTCCTTTGGTGTCCAGGAGGCCACCAGCCTCTCCTTCATGTTAGTCTCCATTAGCTTACTGATGATGGATGTGAGGCTCACTGGTCTGTAGTTTTCTGGTTTATCCTTGGGGCCACTCTTGTGGAGGGGCACAACATGAGCCATCCTCCAATCCTGAGGTACACACCCCGAATGTAGTGAGGCATTAAATAGTCTGCCAAAGGTTCTTCATGGACCTCTGCCAGCTCCTTCAGTACCCTGGGGTAGATGCCATCTGGGCCTGGTGCCTTGTTTACCCTCAGTGCCTTCAAAACCTTCTGAACTCTGCCCTCCATGATTTCCCCATCTGTCACCCCTCCCTCCTGTTTCTGCCATTCTTCCCACCTTGGGTGTCACCTCCTCTTCTCCATAGTAAATACCAAGAGGAAGTAATCATTTAGTGCTTCTGCCTTATGACAGCCTGCTTCCACCCAACCCCCCCTTCCTTTTTTTTTGCAATTTAGTTTTTATTGCAGTGTTTTAACATGAAAATACATCTTAATCACAAAGGGCGAGGTAAAAACATGTATCAATAATACATAATGTTGCACGAATTGAAACCCTATGATAGGAAACAAAGAGGAACTGGAAAGGGGCAGAGTCCCCCTTATCCTACCCAAACTCCAACCCCTCACCCCTCTCCCCCCTTTATATAGGCCCAGCACTGGACAATCATACTGGAAAATTAATATATAAGCAACATCAAATGTTATCCTTTTTAAGGTTATGCTACTGACAAAGAAAACGAGTCAAAAAGTGGAGCCCAGATTTTGTTGAAATTGGCCAATCTATTATGTAGACTGGCAATCATCTTTTCTAGCCTGATGTTACCTAATAATTCTGCCAGCCATTCCATGTATGAAATAGCAACGTCATCCTTCCAATGGCGAAGCACTAGCTTTTTAACAGACATGGATATAAGAGCCATGTGATATTTTCATATTTTGACTGGGATTACTATGAAATTCCCTAATAAGCATATATCAACTGTAAATAGGTCCTCAAGACCTAGAAGGGGGTCTGTTCTTTGTCTGATCTGCGACATAGGGGGCTACTTGGGGCATTTCCAGAATATATGAACTAAGTTGCCTTCCCCCTGGCCACATCTCCAACAAGTAGCAGAGTAATCCTTAGAAAACTGCGATATCTTCTGAGGTGTAAATATAAATTGTGCAAGATGCAAAATTGCACAAGTCGCAGCCTATCCTGGGTAATATACACGTGGCATCCGGGCCAAAGCGACTCCCAATTAATGGATACATCCAGTAGCAATTTATCCCAGCACTCTGGAGGTCTGATAGGTTTGGGGTATGTTTTATTATAAAGACCCTTGTAAATTTTGGAAACCGCATGAGGGCGGTTAACAAACTGGGTCAATTCCTCCATCAGAAGGGCAAACTCTGACTGCGGAAAATTGTTCCCTAGTGCAGCCATAAGAGTGTGCACTAATTGAAACACTTTGAATATATAAACAGTAGGTAGCTCAAATTTTCTTAGAATGTCCATGGATAGGATCCATTTTCGATCCGTATCCATCCAAAACTCACCGAGCTTTGTTCCTTGGAGCTGTGGTAACCATCGAGGGGAAATAACTTTTCCCTCTAACTTAATATTTGGATTACCCATTAGGGCTTGCTCTAAATCAAATTTGGGGTTATATTTAATAACAGAACAAAATTGGAGATCGACTCTAACAGACATAGCTATCGGAGAGTCCTGTAAGGGCTTAGGAAGAGACTTGGGCTGCACAAAAAGGAGAGCTGAAGTGGTCAGATTATGGTGACGAATTAGTGCAGATTCTATTTGGAACCAGAGCGGTACATATTTTTCGGGATTATTGGGATTACTTGGGGCGAGCCACCTCAAATATTTACTCATGTGACTGGCCCAGTAATAAAAACTAACGTGTGGAACTCTTAAGCCACCTTTAAACTTCGGGGCAGCTAACTTATAAAATGCAAACCTGTGCCCTTTGTCCGCCCAGATAAAATTAGTAAAAATGGTATGGAGTTTTTTAAACCATGTGAGGGGTAGCCAAACATTTAGGAGATTAAGTGGGTAGAATATCCGCGGGAAAATATTCATTTTAATGAGACTTATTCTGCCCCAAATCATTAAGGGTAGGAGGGACCATCTTTTTAAGTCTTGGGTAATAATGTTTAAAAGAGAGTCCAGATTATGTTTGCACATAAGGGTTCTATTACTCACAAGAGTGATACCAAGATATTTTAATGATTTCCCCTGCCAAGATAGACCGAGAGCTATAATCTCTTTCCTTGCTACTCTATAGTTTAGTGGGAATACCATCGTTTTACCCAAATTTAGTTTATAATTTGACCACTTACTATAAGTCTCAATCACCTCTAGAAGACGAGGAATAGTTTTGTTTGGATGAGAAGTACAGAGGAGTAAATCATCTGCATAGGCTTATGCCTTGATAGTAAACTTCTGAACCGGAATTCCGTAAATGTCGGGATCTTTCACAATTCTTCGGATGAGAGGTTCCAAATATAAATTAAAAAGCAAAGGGGATAGTGGGCACCCTTGCCTCATGCCAGATAATACCGGAAATCTGTCTGAACTGTGTCCGTTGCATAGTACACTGGCAGTTGGGAATCGATAAAGAGCTTGAACAACCCCCCCCTTCCTAATCCTTACTATGTGGTCCTTACAGCTCCTTTTCTCCCTGATGTACCTAAAGAAGTCCTTCTCCCTCTTCTTAATGCCTTGTGCCCACCTGAGTTCCATAGATGACTTGGCTCCCCTTACTGCCCTTGTCACCTCCTTTGATTCAGTCAAGTACTCCTCCCTGTTATCCCCCCTTCCCTGTTTTCTTGTACCTCCTAAAGGCAGCTCTTTTCCTCCTTACTTATAGGAATGGGAGATTTGAACGGGAGATTTGAATGCTAGAACTGCTAACTGGACACATTTAGATGCTGATATGCAGATAGAAGAATTATATCAAGTAATGGAGATAGGTAATAGAAAGTCAAAGGATAAACAGCTTAACGCAAGAGGTAAAATGATCTTAAATTGGTTGTCGAGCAACTTTCTATGCATTGTTAATGGGTGTGTAAAGGGAGATTTGGAAGGTAATTTTACTTTTTATTTCATGGTAACAGGCAAGGGCTCAACATTAGACTATACTTTTATGGATTTCTTTCATTAGCATTTAACTTGAAACTTTTACCATAAATTAAAATTTGTCTAGCGATCATTCATCCTGCGTATTGCAATTAAACTGGAAAAATGAAACAGAAGTGTACCAGGGCAATCAAGGGGACGATTTCTTTATTTATCATACAAAAAAATTATCTGGAATACTCTAGCTCATAATAAACTGTTTGCTATTCAGGGGAGCAAGTTGATAGAACATTTAACAACAGTTATTAAGGAAGGAAGGAACGTCTAGAAAATGTTTGCATATTCCTAAATATCATTAGGCAGCAAACAGCTAGTAAAAAACAAATATAGGAAAAACATTGGGGAAGGACATGTCCCCATGGTACCATAAAGAATGCCTAAAGTTAAAGGGAGATATTAATAAGGCAAGAAGAATTGCAATAAATAATCCAGATTTAATGCTTTATAAGGGCATTTCGGCAATGAAAAAAGAATACCAGTTATAATTGAAAAGAAAAGAAGGCATAGTGAACATTTGTGGGGGAAATTGCAACATGCTATCATGAAGAAAGATAATAAGCAATTCTGGTCGTTAATTGCATATGGAGAGACAAAAATAACAAGCAATATTGAAGCTTTGATTCCTGAAAAACAATGGATAGATTTTTATAGTAAACTTTATGAAGTACCATTGACTTCTAAGAATTTAAAGTTTCAGCCTTTAACAAATACAGGTGATAACTTTATTGAAAATATAATTTGGACAAAATGAACGATAGATGAAATAAAAGGACATATTAGGACATATTAATAACTAAAAGAATAATAAGGCACCTGGAGTTGATGGCATTCCTGCTGAAACATTTAAAGTTAATACAGATTGGTGGGCCTCAATCTTATTTGCAGTTTTTAATCAGATAATAAAAAATAAAATAATTCCAGAAACATAGAACATAGAAACATAGAAGTTGACGGTAGATAAGAAACGCAAGGCCCATTCAGTCTGCCCATTTCTTTTTCTACCTTATGAATGTGCCATCGGCCTTTGCTCCATCAATGGCCTATCTATTCATACTCATCTATATTGCTCCCTTATGCCTATCCCATTCCTGTTTGAAGCCCTGCACTGTATTCATATCCACCACTTCCTGAGGTAGGCCGTTCCATGCGTCCACCACATTTTCTGTGAAAAAGAACTTCCTCACATTACCCCTTAATTGTCCTTCCTCTAATCTCATGCTGTGTCCTCTTGTCCTGCTATTTTTCTTATATTGAATCATGTTAGACTCTTTCACCTTGTTAATGCCCTTAAGGTGTTTGAATGTTTCGATCATCTCACCTCTCTCCCTTCTTTGCTCTAGGGTATACATGTTGAGCTCCATTAATCTGTCCTCTTATGTTTTCTGTTGCAGTCCCTGCACCATTTTGGTTGCCTGCCTTTGGACTGCCTCAGTTTGATTAATGTCCTTGTGAAGGTGTGGCCTCCAGTACTGCACACAGTACTCCAGATGGAGCCTAACCAGTGTCTTGTAAAGAGGGATTAGTACCTCTATCTTCTGACTTGTGATACCCCTACTAATACACCCCAACATCCCCCTAGCTTTACCTACTGCTTTAGTGGTCTGCTTGGATAATTTCAGGTCATCTGTGATGATGATTCCCAAACCTCTTTCTTCCCTTGTGACTGTCAGCAACTCCCCCCTTCCCCAGTCTATAGGTGGCTTTAGGATTTCTCTTCCCTATGTGCATGATCTTGCACTTCTTTGCATTAAACCAAAGTTGCCACTCTTTCAACCATTTTGCTAAATTATCCAGGTCTCTTCTTATTCTGTTCACCCCATCTGGATCATCCACTCAGTTGCAGATCTTGGTGTCATTTGCAAACAGACAAATCTTACTCTCCAGTCCATATGCAATGTCACTGATGAAGATATTGAGGAGCACTGAAACATAGAAACATAACATAGAATTTGACGGCAGATAAGGACCGCTTGGCCCACCCAGTCTGCCCATTTCCCTGCCTACTGGATAAGCTGCAGATCCTAGTTAACCAGCAGCCTACTTTTTCCTACCCCCATCCCCTAGAATTGCCTTATGACTGTCCCATGCATGCTTGAATTCCACCACTGTTTTTGACTCCACAACCTCCTCCGGAAGGCCGTTCCGTGCACTGGCCCCAAGACTGATCCCTGAGGTACTTCACTTTTGACTTGCATCTCTTCTGACTGTATACTGTTTACCACTACTCTCTGTTTTCTGCCTGTCAACCAGTTTTCAACCCCGTTCACCAACATCTGACCCACCCCAAGCCTACCCAGCTTATTAATCAATTTTCTATGTGGGACAGAAAGAACTGGAAGGGGACAGGATCAGTTGTGTTCCAGGACAGTAGCTGCTGCTGTTGTTTTCACAGGGTTCTTGTGGATTTTACTTGGTAGGTTAGTTCTTTTCTTTCTTACTTCTAAGGGGCTAGCAGGGTATTGTTTTGGGGCTGCTGGATGTTTGTAAACTGATTTGGTGGCTGTAAGTGGGGCTCATTTTGTGGATGTTTCACTGTGTAACAGGCTGCGCTGGTAGAGGCCTATTTCTTCTGATTTAAAACCTATTTGGTGGGATTTGCTTGGGCCTGGTTCTTTGGCTGCTGGGCTTGGAGGGGAGACACAGGGCTGATACACTCTCTCTCGAGTCAGGTGTCTGCCCAGGACCCACCTCCCCCACCCTCCCTCCCCAGAAGTCTGCGATTTATAGGGGAACACCTGCCCTGCAATTGGAGGAAAAGGCTGCAGGTGCAGCTCATGTAGTTCTAGCCACTGGGGTTGGATTTAAAGGCTGGAGAGAGGAGCTTAGGAGTTGTTCATTTCCTTATAAGTTTAGGTGTTGTACTGCACCTAGTAACAGGGTTACTGGTGTACAGTGGGACTGTCTCTAAGATTAGTGGGTGACCTGATTAGGCAGTAGGGCATTTTGGACTAGGGGGGAACCTGGTGGCTCACCCAAGGAAACCTATTTGGAAGGATATGGAACCACACATCATTAGGGCCGGCATCTTTGGGAGGGTGGTGGGGTGCACAGGGTGTGGAGCAGCCATGATACTGGACTGGGCTTGGAAGTTCGGTGGTTGCTCAGTGTGCTACCAGCTAGCACAGCTTAGGGAGGAGGTTGCAGGGATTAGGAGAAAGCTGGGGGAAGGGGGTGGTATGGTTGGGGAAGGGGACTGGGTATTTCCCACAGGGTTGCACCAAGCACTGGGGGTGTGGGCATAGGGAAAGGAGTGCAGGAGAATACTCAGGGGTCACATAGGGACCCAGGCAGAGGGGGTCCAAAAGGACACTACCAAGGAAGCAGGCAGGTAACTGGGGACCCTCACAAAGGGGGGACGGAGGGACAACATTCTCAGGGAAGTAGGTAGATGGCCAGGACTGGACAGAAGGAAGCAAGGCGGGGAGGTGGATCAGACCTTACACTCAGTAACCGTTTCAATTCTCTTCTTCTGCTCAAGGATGATGGGCATGATGTAGCCACGACAGGGGTGGTTAGAGACGGAAAGGGAGAGGGAGTGGGAGGCAGGAGGCAGGGGCCAGATAGCAGGAAGAATAGGAGGGACCTGGAATGCAGGAGAATGGGGGGAGCAGTGAATCACAGCAGGAAGGACAGGGGGAAGAGGAAGGAAAGTGCAAGGAGAAGGACCAGTTGGGAGGAAAGGTAAAGGAGAAGGACCAGAAGTACAAGGAGGATTCAGTAAAGGGAGCTGAGGGTTTAGGCCAGGGGAGCATGACGAGCAAGGAAGAACTAAATGGAGACAGGAAGGAAGGGAGGATGAGCCAGGCTAGTTTAGCAGATGGGGGAGAAGGACCAGTTGCGAGCACTGAGGGGTGTAATGGGTGCAGAGCGATACTCAGGAGGAGGAGAGGCATAGGATTGGAAGGAAGGGGGTGGCCATGGTAAATAAGGAGGGGGTGGCATGTGGCACCCAGATAGGGGAGGAACAAGGAGCCAGCTGGGTGGAAGGGCCTGTAGAAAGGATGAGGGACATGGAAGGGGGGGAATGGAGGAAAAGAGTGGTCAGAGTGCTCCTGCTGGGGGATTCTATGATCAGGGGTTTCAAATGGGGTAGGGAGGGAGAAGCCTGGCCAGTTAGAACAAGATACTTCCCTGGACTAACGGTGCACAGGGCTAAGCATGAGGTATATCAGCTGGCAAAGGATTGTGGGGGTTCCCCAGACATACTGGTCCACCTGGGTATAAATGACATTGAGGGAAATAGCAAGCTAGAGATACAGGCAAGATTCAGGGAGCTCGCCAGGGTCTGTCATGACATAGGATGCACAGTTTCCTTCTCAGAAATCCTGCCAGTACCAAGGGCTAGTGGGGAACACAAAAGGAAAATTAGGGAGATAAACCAGTGGCTCAGGGAGTGGTGTGAGGCCAGAGGGTATGGGTTGATGGGGGATTGGGGGGAGACCTGGGAGGATAAGGAGCTGTATGCTAGAGATAGACTACATCTCAATTTGGAGGGAGGGAATCCTTAAGTTGAAAATAGAGGGTTCATTGGTGAAAAGTGGGGTTTAAACTTGTGAAGGGGTGGGATGGGAGAAAAGGCTGTCAAGGGGTGCCGATAAGGAGGACTCTGTCTCCACCCTCCTGGGTACCAGGAGGATTGCAGGAAAAGGCAGGGGGGATGGAAACTATAGGGAAAGGGTGGAAGGCAGTCCTGCTAAATGCCAGGAACTTGGGCAATAAAATGCCTGAGCTCCAGGTGATGCTAACTGAGGGAGCAGTGGGTGTGGCAGCGGTCACTGAGACTTGGGCCACTGCAAGACATGACTGGGACCTGAAACTGGAGGGTTACACTATGTTCAGGAAGGACGGGGAGGGAAGGGGAGGAGGGTAGCAATGATAGTCAAAACCGCATTGGCATAGGGGAGTAGAGGAGGCGGAGGGAACCGTGGAGGCGATTTGGGTCACTTTGATAACAAGGGGGGGCAAGAGAGTAAAAATAGGAGTGGTGTATAGACCCCCTGCCCTGGCAGAGGAGCCATAGGACAGTCTGGTGGAAGATGTTAGGAGACACTGCAGACTGGGCAGAGGAATGGTGGTGGTGTTGGGGGACTTAAACATCCCAGGAACAGACTGGGAGACTATGACATCTTCTGTGACCAGGGAACAGAGGTTGTTGGATGTCTTTCAAGACGTGTTCCTAACTCAGCAGGTGAGGGAACCAACCAGGGAGGCACAGGTACTGGATGTGGTCCTGGCAGACAGTAACCAGATTGGGGGCCTGGAGGTAAGGGACCCATTGGCGGGGAGTGACCATGCCATGGTCTGGTTCTGCCTGGACCTAGGAGGGGTAGAAGGCTGCACAAAGATGGAAGTAACTGACTTCAGGGGGGCAGATTTTAAGGAAATGGGAAGGATCCTTAAGGAGCATTTGGATGGGATTGGGTCAGACATGGGTGCTGAGAGTAGGTGGGAAATCATCAGGAGAGGGGTGCAGGATGCTACCAGCACCTGTGCAAGAGTAAGACGAAAATGCGGTAGGGCTCAAACACCCTGTTGGTGGACCAGGGAGGTCCAGGAGGTGGTGCAGGGAAAGAAAGCAGCCTATAAGCAATTCAAGTGCTCAAGAAGTGAAAGGGATTGAGGGGAGTACAAGCTGATGGCTAGAAGGGCCACTAGAGTGGTGAGGGTGGCTAAGGCAAGGAAGGAGCAGAACCTGGCCAGGGAAATGGGAGAGGAACTAAGGGTTCTTTAGATACATTGGGGAAAAACGAAGGTGAAGGGGCAGATTAGCAGGATTAAATCAGGAGAGATGGGCACAAGACCCGGGGAGCAGGCTGAGGTGGTACTAAATGAGTACTTCACTCAGTTTTCACCAAGGAAAATGGGGTGCTGCATCATACATGGGAGGAGACAGAGATACTGAGGAGGGGGGACCCTTACTACCGATCGGGCAGGTCTGGGGAGAGGGGGAGGCATCACTGGCAGGTGGGAGGAGGGCTAAGCAGGGAGAAGAGGTACCGGAAGTGGAAATCACAGCAGAGAGAGTGAGGGAAGCCCTCAGCTCCCTTAAGACGGAGGAAGCACCGGGGCTGGATAAATTACATCCCAGAGTGCTGAAGGAACTTGCAGATGTCCTGGTGAAACCCCTGGCAGAGCTTTTCACCATCTCTCTGAGGACAGGGTGGGTGCCCCAAGACTGGAAGGTGGCGCATATAGTGCCTATCCACAAGGGAGATCAAGGGAGGTGGCAGGGAACTACAGGCCTGTCAGCCTGACATTGGTGGTGGGCAAGGTGATGGAGGGCATTGTCAAGGAGAGGCTATGGGGGACCTGGATAGTCAGTGCCCGGACGATGAGACAGCATGGATTCATCCTGGGGAAATCGTGTCAGACAAACCTGGTGGAGTTCCTATGACTGGGTGACAAGTGCCTTGGACCTGGGTAGACCAGTGGATGTCCTCTTTCTAGACTTCAGCAAGGCATTTGACCCTGTTCCTCACGTGGGCCTGTTGGATGAGCTAGGAGAAATGGGAGTGTGGAACCAGATGATCAGATGAATAGGCAATTGGCTCCAGGACCGGACCCAGAGGGTCATAGTTGGTGGCATAGTCTCATCCCCAAGGAGGGTCATTAGTGGGGTCCCACAGGGATCAGTCTTTGGGCCCCTTCTGTTCAACACCTATGTATCTGACATAAGGACAGGAATCAGGAGTGAGATGAGTCTCTTTGCAGATGACTCGAAACTGGGGGCAGTGGTGGATGGGGAGGAGGGAAGGGTGACCATGCAGGGGGACCTGGAGGCTCTGGAAAGATGGTCTAGAAAGTGGAAGCTGAGGTTCAATGCAGGGAAATGCAAGGTACTCCACCTGGGGGCCAGAAACCCAGGCCAAGTGTACACCCTGGGGGGGGAATGCTACAAGTCTCAATGGCTGAGAGGGACTCTGAGACTTGTAGGAGGGCAGCAGCCAAGGCCAACAGGATGCTGGGATGCATCGCTAGGGGGATCACCTCCAGAAGGAGGGAAGTGATACTCCCTCAGTATAACTGCTTGGTGAGGCAGCACCTTGAGTACTGCATACACTTTTGGAGGCCACACTTAAAGAGGGACATTAACCTCCTGGAGAGGGTCCAGAGGAGGGCAACGAAAATGATTTGGGGCTTGGGGGCCAGGACCTATGAGGAGAGGCTCAAAGAGCTAAATATGTATACATTAGAAGAGAGAAGGGACCGGGGGGACATGATAGAGGTCTTCAGGTACATGAAGAGGGTAAATAGGGGAGGAGCAGTCAGGGTGCTTCGAAGGAAGGAGGAAGGGGCCACTACAGGGCATGGGTGGAAGCTGGAAGGGAGACAATTCAGGGGAGAAAGGAGGAGGTGCTGCTTCACTGAGAGAGTGGTGGAGCCATGAAATGCACTGCCTAGAAGGCCGGTGGAGGCAGAGACAGTGGAGGGGTTCAAGAGGGGGTGGGACAGGTACAGGGGAAGGGTTCTGGAAGCAAAATCCAATGCAGCAAGAATATCCGGAACTGGGAAGGGAGAAGCCAGAGAAGGCAAGGGGGACAGCAAGGTCAGCACCCAGGGTGGGGGCTGACCAAATGAGCAGACACGAAAGACCGTTAGGCCTATTCTGCTGGTATTTTAGTATGTTAGTATTTTAGTAACAGTATTGAAAGCTTTGCTGAAGTCAAGATGGGTGATATCAGTTGTTCCCCCTTGGTCCACCTCTCTTGTTAACCAGTCAAAGAAATCTATGAGATTAGTTTGACAGGACCTTCCTGTTGTAAACCCATGCTGTCTTGGATCCTGTGCTCCTATGGATTCCAGATGTTGTACTATCCTTTTCTTAAGGAGTGCCTCCATAATCTTGCCCACTACTGAGGTAAGACTGACTGGTCTGTAGTTCCCTGCCTCCTCCCTGCTACCACTCTTGTGGAGTGGGATCACATGAGCCCTTCTCCAGTCTTCTGGGAACTCTCCTGTGCTCAGAGATGCACTAAACAGTTCTGTTAATGCCTCTGCTAGTTCCACCCTTAGCTCCTTTAGTACCCTGGGATGGTTGCCATCAGGTCTTATTGCCTTGTCCACCCTGAGCTTATCGAGCTCTTGTAGTTCCCTTTCTTTTGTGAAGGGACTAGTGTACACCTCCCTCCTCCCGTGTCCATGGTGCTGAGCTGTGGGACCTGCCTTACCTTCTCTTCAATAAATACTGAGCAGAAGTATCTATTTAGGATATATGCTTTTACCTGGTCCTCCTCCTGACATGCCCCTTATCTCCTTTGATCTTAGCAATACCCCTCTGGACTTTCTTCTTTCACTAATGTATCTATAGAAGTCTTGTCACTTTCTTTAACAGTTCATGCTAGTGTTTCCTCAGTTTGGGCCTTTGCCTGCCTTACTGCCTTTCTGCTTCCCCTGGGGAAGTGTGGTATGCCCTCCTATCTTCATCCTGCTGCATTCCCTTATATTTCCTGAAGGCCAGTCTTTTGTCTCTGACCTATTCTGCTACTGTTTTGAGAGAACCAAAGTGGTTTCCTTCTTCTTTTGCATTTCCTTTTCTCTCTAACACAATGGAATGTTCCTTCAAGCATTGCATCCTTAATACCTGCCCACTTTGCCTGTACCCCCTCAAGTGTATTTCTTACTGCCAGGGCTAGCTTAACTCTGTTGGCCATCTTATCAAGGTCATCTCCTCTGACGTCCCATATTTTTGCATTGGAATGGGATGATTTAGTTCTAATGGCCAAATTGAACCATACTATGTGATGATCACTGGCCCCCAGGTGACCTCCTAAATAAAGATCTGTGATCCTTTCTCTGTTAGTCAGTACTAGATCTAGGATAACCTTGTCTCTTGCGGGTTGTTGTACCAGTTGTTTGAGTCCCTCCCCCTGCAGGGATCCACCATGTGTCTAGTTCTGGCAGATGTTCCTGCTGGTATTTACCATTTTGTATCTGGCATGTTGAAGTCTCCCATTATCAGAACCTCCCCTTTAGCTGTCATGTTTTGTATATCTTCTAACAGTATTGTGTCTATGTCCTCCCCCTGGTCTGGAGGCCTGTAGACAACCCCAGTTTGTATGGTTGTCCCATTTCCTGTTTCCAGGGTGATCCACAGTTCTACTGGCTCCTTATGTGTATTCTGAATTTCTGTAGCTTTGATATTTTCATTGACACACAGGGCCATTCCACCATCTTTTTGCACATTGGTCTCTTCTGAACAGTACATAGCCAGGTACTGAAGTCTCCCAAGTGTGGTTACTAGCAAATCATGTCTCGTTAATTGTTACTATGTCCAGTTTCACCTCTGTCATTATTGTCTGCAGGTCTGGCATCTAGTTTTCTAGACTGCGAGTATTTGTGTACATGATTTTCCATTGGCCAGATTTCTGTGTGTTAGTTGTTGGGCAAGGTCTGGTGTTTCCCCTGTGCATCGTATGGGGAGTCAGACCTTTTTCCTTACCTGCTAATGCAAATGAACTACAAACACGCTGAACTCCTGTTTGACCACTAGCTTAGGGGGGAGGGGTGTTCTTCCCATTCAACATAAGGGGTGCTGCACGCCCTTCCCATTTGCTAGTTTAAATATTCTGCAGATGTCAAACTTCTGCCCCAAAACATTGATTCCCTCCTTAGTCAAATGCAGTCCATCAAATTTAAAGAGCTTTCACTCCAAAAACTGTTGCCAATTCTGTACAAATGTGTGTTCTTTTTCCTGGCACCATTCCTTGAGTCACATGTTTAGCTCCCCTGTCTCCCCTTCTTTGACCTACCATTCATCTGCTCCCTCTTCCAGACTGGCAGGATCTCAGAGAAAGAGATGCTGGACAAAATGGATGATAGTCTATCACCCAGCCTAGCCAGGTGTTTCTTGTTCTCCACAACTGACTGGCTGGTGAGATCTTTAGTTCCTATGTGTACCAGGATGTCAATGTCTTCTCCTGCTTCCTGAACAATTTTAGCAATGCGTTCAGTTTCTTTCCACGCTGATGTACCTGAGAGACATCTGACCATTACCCCTGGCTGGAGATAGTATCAACTCCCTGAAACATGGAGTCTCCTATGATCAGAAGTTTTTTGGATTTCCTTTTTGTTTTTTTGTTTTGTTTCCTGTTTTGGGTGAGTTTTGTTGTGCTAGCTCCTTTGCTACAGTGTCCTGCTCTTCAGTGTCCTCTGCTCCTTTGTTTTATTTCAGAGACAGAGGCAGATACCTGTTTTAGTTTTTGTATTGTTTGTGGAGGTAATATGTTGGAGAGGATTGAGTGATGGGGCACCCAATTTGCCCCTCCTAACCACCTGCCAACCTCCCAGACCCAGTATCCTCTGCGGTCGAGGTGCTTCGGTTGGATGTTGGGGAAATGGCGGGTGGTTCTTATAATATAGTTCCTCTTGAATATGCAGTTTGAGATGTGCAATCTCTGCCCATGCTGCCCAAAGTTGAGCTCTTAAATCTCCAATGGCCCAGCATGTAGGACAGTGACCTAAATCCTGTAAAACTGCCCTTCTGAAAAGTGTTCAGCAGTACCTGCAGTTAATGATATCCATTTCAGAGGAGTTCTGGGTTTATAACCTGCTCAGGATAATTAGAAGGAAGAAAATGAAAGCAAAAGTTTAATTTTGTGTTTTGTTTGTTTGTTTGTTTGTTTTTGTATAACTTGTTATAACAAGTTAAATTACTAGTGCCCCTGTTAATGAGGTCACCGTGTGGATACCTCTCTGATCCACCACTTTCTGCTTTGCCACAGGAAATGTCTTGACTGTGCTACCCTATAAAAGGAGTGAAGTGTGGGGTGGTTGGGTATGGGGTGGGTGGCTGGCCCTTTCCCTGCCAAAAAAGAACAACCACAAATGGAAGAAACAAGGAAGTAAGAGCAGAAAAAATCAGCCAGAAACAAATGCAGTAGACCTGAAAGCTTATCCTAATGTTAGATAAAACTGCAAAACCTGTAAAGCACCATTTGTAATAATTTCACAGAAGATATACCCTGTAAGAAACACTTTGCTACAGAGAAAAATAAAGCAGTAACAGAAGATATACCTTGCAAAAGACAATTTGAATCAGAAGATTATAGCAGTAATCTGTTAGCACACACCTGTAGGCACACCCTGTAATAATGCAGCAGAAGATATACCGCAACAGCAATTTGAATCAGAGAAAAATAAAGCAATACAATGTTAGCAACAAACAGTAACAATCCTCTGAGTACAAAGTAAAAATAACAGCACACAGTAAATCTGCCTTGCCAAAAAAAGCCTTAATTCTTTTCCTTGCTCTGGTAAGGTTATTTGGTTAACTTGAGAGGCTATCCCACAGTTTAAAAAGGGGCATAGATCATTACCAATAAATTATAAACCTATTTTCTTAATGTGTATCTCGGCAACAACATTTTCTATGGTAATACTAGAAAGATTGCAGGAATTAATGGATCTTAGAGGAGTACTCTCTAATAATCAGTTTGGTTTCAGAAAAAAGTAGGGGCACAGTTGATAATATATTCATTGTAGATTATTTGGTTAATAAGCATAAAAAAATAAAAAAAATAGTGGGTTATATGGTTGCTTCTTGGATCTGAAGCAAGCGTTTGATAAAGTTAATCTGGAGACTCTTTGAAAAATCTTATTAGCATGGGGAATTGACCCCAGTTTACTAGAGTTGATTGTCAGTTTACATAATAACTCTACAATAAGAGTTAGATACACAAGAAAAGGTCAATATACATCAAAAATAGCAGTTAAAAAAGGTGTTAAGCAGGGCTGCCTATTAGCTCCAGCCCTGTTTAACTTTTGTATAGATCAGTTAATTACAGAGTGAACAGATATGAAACAGATGAACCAAAAATAGATGGCTATGAAATCAGCCTATGCAGATGATGCAATAATTTTATCCAAAACAGTGGGAGGTCTTCAGAAGGCATTAAACGTAATTAATAACGTCCTCCAGCAGTTGTCATTAGAAGTAAATGTTGAGAAAACAAAAATTATTAAAATGGGGAAATTGTGTAGATGATCATGGGCCAGATATTCAAAACTTTGCACCAGGCAAAAACCGTTTGCACAGGTTTAGTGCGGGATTAGCGCAGGTCTGCTATATTCAAAAGGCCAAATAGCATGGGCAAACTGCATTAGCACCAGGCAAAATCATAATGTATGCAAGGGGCAAACTGACATGAATACAGGTGCAACGCTATATTCAGTGACTTGCACCGCGCAAAGTGGTTTTGCGCTACTTAGAGTGACACTTAGCATGGTGCACATTACTGCCCAGGAAAAACTTGTCTTAATCCTGGGCAATGAGCTTTGTGCAACACTATGGCTTTGAGCTGTGTTTGCGCAGATTTTGCACAACCCTAACAAATAAATCTGACACATAGACAAAGCCAAACATAGAGGAAGCATTCTGCTAATTGATGGCATCACAATGGTGTCATCATCTGCCACCAGTCCCAGCCATGCAAGGCAGTAAGTGGTGACCCTGGCACCAGTGGACAGCATGACAGTGTGGCCATACAGTACACACCTGCGGACCGCACTTCTGTGGACACCAACAGATGCCAGCACACACATGCAGCACTATGGGCATGGAGGATGTTGAGGGTACAGTGCATGGGTGGCCAGGCTGTGCCACTGACCAGGTGTGGCCACAAGGCTGGGACACATCATGCAGTGCACATGGGCAGTATTGGGCATACCTCTACACCAGTGTGCCTTTCTGATAATATATGCCCCCCTGATCACATACCTCACAGCTGTACAACTGCCACAGCACATGAAGTCAGACATGTATATGTCACTGTGAGCATCCCATGCCAGAGGTGCAGCATCTGTGGGTCACACACCAGTGTAACAGTAATGTCCACTGTCAGTAAACACCTGCTGATTGGACCTCTCACTGTGTATAGTGCAGTCATCATCACTGCCTTACACCCAATAGGCATTGCTGTGTCCACACACTACTGGCCCCCTTGCTACAGTAGTGTCTGCTGTACTATAGCATGACCTACAGTGTGACAGTTGCATGCAGCACCACCACCATCTTTGCCTATGCTGTGTTATCCCAGTACTGCTGCAGACAGCAGCAAATATGGAAGTAGTGTTCAAAACTGTATAATATTCCCCAAGCTGTTTGTGCAGTGTTAACATGTTTGCACGGGTTTAGTGCAGGGCTAAACCATTAGCCCGGCACAAACAGCATGCAAATCAGGGCATAATGAGATGCTAATCTGGATGTTTGCCCAGAGACTACGTAAGTAGGCTCATTTGCATGTCACTTTTGAATATGGCAAAGTTTAGTGCCGGGTAAATGTGTTTGCATCAGGCTAACAGTTTAGCCCTGCGCTAAACCTGCACAAACATGTTAGCGCTGCGCAAACAGTTCGGGGAATATTTTACAGTTTTGAACACTGTACTTTCACATACGCTGCTGCTTGCAGCTGTACTGGGTCCATGCATTTGCTGGCACACACATTGGCCACATAGTTCACCTCTACCTACCTTCACATCGCAGTGCACTGTTTTGCTGTTGTGGTTTGCACTTCCTGGTTGCCATATTCAGAGCTGTCCTATTCCAGGGCTAAGTTTGCCCTGCACTCCCAGCCCAGTTTGCCAGGCCTCATTCCCATGCTATATTCAGAAGCTATTTGCTCTGGGTTATTCCTCTTGAATATGGCTTGCTTTGTGCTCCGGGCTAAGTTTGTCAGCTGGGCAAATCTAATTTAGCCCTGGGTGCAAAGATTTGAATATCTGGCCCCATGTGTCTGGAAAGTAAAAGTTTCAAGGCTGCATGAAACAAAAGAATTTAACTACTTAGAAGGACTGATAACTAACACATTAGATTGGTATAAACATATAGAGTGTAATAAAAATAAAGAAAAACAAATTGTATTAGCTCTGAAAAGATATGACAATTCATTTATTAAATAACTCCTTTGAGACAACATGCAAAGCATTTATAGTGAAGGCAAAGGCAGTGATGCTATACTCTTCAGAGATATGGGGGCTTGAAGACAAGGTGAAAATATTGGAGCCAATCCAAAATATATTTATTAGAATTAATCTGGGTTTACCAACTGCAGTATCTGGTAGCCATCTAAGATTGGAAACATGATTACACTCATTGGTTTTATCTGCAAAAATACAAGCTTTGAATTATTGGAAAAAGATGGTGAAAAATGAGAACATTACCTTAAGGTATGCTTGTTAGTTGGAGGATAGAAAAATATATGGAGATGGTTTTGGTTACAATTCATGGTTTAAAAATCTGGATATAGAAATCAGAAAAGCAGGATTAGAATCACTTTGTAATGTTAGAACTTCAGTAGAAATAGATATGTACGTAGAATGGATAAAAAATAGATGGATAGATTTTCAAATGTAGGATGATCTTGGAAATGTTAAATATTCCTCTTTGTTGGTGTATTATCAAACGAGTACTGGGAAATTGGGGTTCCCAAAATTACCTGATCTGGTGTCAAAACCCCTTACATAGAAAGATATTTGCCAGGTTAAGGTTTAATATTCATATGAACTGTCAAGCTCAAATGCTTTCATGGGATAAAATAAGTAAACAGCAAATTTGCAAGTGGAGCGAACAGATTTTAACATCTGATCACCTGCTATTAGACTGTGATTTGTTAAAAACTCAGAGGGAAAAATGACTTAATCCCCTATTACAGAATTTGTATGGTAAAAGAAGAGAGGATATAGTTTTAATGTTACTGGATGGAAATGCAACGAGATATTCGTATCCTGTAATATGTTTTTATCTTGATGGTGCAATATTGTGAAATTTTAGTAAGTAGAAATGCAATTATTTTTTGTAAGCTGAAATATTTATTGGAATGTTACTATATTATGTTTCAGAGAAGATTTAGTGTTTGCCTTTTTGAATATTCACTGGCTTATGTTAATAATAAATTCATTCATTCATTCATTCATTGCTTAGGCAGGTATGAAAGGCGCAGCACTCATAGTGATCCGGATGCAGTTTCCAAAAATTATACCTATGGTGCAATTGCTGAGGTAGGTATGAAAGGCACAGCTACAGTGATTGAGCCTGCTGTTTTTTTCAAAAATTATATCTATGGCAGACATTGCTTAGGCAGGTATGGGAGGCGCAGCATTCATAGTGAATTGGATGCAGTTTCCAAAAATTATACTTGTGGTGGACATTGATGAGGTAGGTATGAGAGGCACAGCTGCTCTGAGTGAGGCTGCTGCTGTTTCCAGAAATTATACCCATAGTGGGCATCAAAGTTACATAATATGAAATAGATGACTGATAAAAGAAAACTAAGAGTAGTGTGGCATGTGTGGCTGGCATGGTGGCAGTGATGATGGCTCTGTTTGTTTCATACACAACCTAGTCATAATATTCAGTATCACTGTTTGAAGGCTGTTCATGTTCAGGGTCAGACTTGCATAATTCAGTGTTTGGAACAATTGGGAAATAGTCACCATTCATTTTGAGAAATGTAAACTGTTCCACATTTGCAGGACTTAGCAGTGTTCTGTGGCCAGTCACCATTCCTCTACTGCACTAAATATGCGTTCTGAATATAAGCTTGAAGGTGGACAACTGAGGTACATTACTGTGAGATTTGCTAGATGTGGCCATATTGTTCTCTTTTGTTTCCAACAGAGTAATGCATCTTCCTCAAGACCAGTTAAATATGGTCTGCAAAATACTACAGGATCATTGTGCTGTGTGAGGTAGTTACCAGTCAGGCAAAAGAACCAGCTGCACTTTCTTTACAGGATACTAGTCCATATTGTTTCAGGTGACTCAGAATTGATTTGCCTTTCTGACCCTTGACATAGGATGCCCGAGAAGTAGCTGGAGGTGATCTCTCCCTAGCTGATTAAACTAGTGATTGAAATAATTGATAGATAAGCTATTGTCTGGGCCAGAGGTGCACACTGACAGTTTGTCAGGGTTTGACTGCTGTACATCAGTTAATGGCATTGGTAGGGCAATGTCACATTTGGTTAGTAGAAGATCTCTCAATACTCAGTGTCTTCCCCTGCAGGAAGGATGGCTTCAATGTTCCACTTATAGTGGGGATCTAGCAATGAAGCCAACACATACAGTAGGTGTCATTCTTAAACATGGCAGTTATTTTCTGATCAGTCAACAGTCTGAGATGCAAGTCATCTGTAGAGGTGCAGAGAAATTAAATTTTGCTGGCAAAGTGCCTGAGAAGTAGGCACTTCATATCGTTACTCTGCTATGCAGAGTGGCCAATGCAAAAGGCTTATTTCATCTTGTAATTATTACTTAGCATTGTCATTCCGCCTTAACATGAACTAAGGTGAAGGACAGCAATATTGGTAGCCCTTCACACACAGTCACCAGAATTAATATGCATCCCAAAATGCTCATGTCTTGTGTCCAGAAAATTTCCCAGTGCTGATGGTGAAATGAAATGAGACCACAAGAAATGCAAAGTCTCACATAATTAATGGTGCACTCAGACATCATGCATGCAGTAGTCACACACAGTCACCAGAATAAATGTGCATCCCCAAAATGCTACTGTCTTGTGTCCAGAAAATTACGCAGTGCTGACAAAATGAAATGGGAGGATAATAAAAAATACAAAGTCTCCCACAACTAATAGTGCACTCCCTCATGTACGTAGTGGTCACACACAGTCACCAGAATGAATGTGCATCCCCAAAATGCTCATGTCTTATGTCCAGAAAATTTCCCAGTGCTGATAAAGTGAAATGATAGGGTAACAAGAAATGCAAAGTGTCCCAGAATTTATGGTGCACTCAAGTCATGTGTGTTGTGGTCACACACAGTCACCAGAATTAATGAGCATCTCCAAAATGCAACTGTCTTGTGCACAGGAAATCCCCTAGTGCTGACAAAGTGAAATGAGAGCAAACACGAAATGTGAAGTCTCCCAGAATTAATGGCACACTCAGTTATGTTCGCAGTGGTCACACAGAGTCACCAGAATTAATTTGCATCCCCAAAATGCTACTGTCTTGTGTCCAGAAACTTTCCCAATGCTGATGAAGTGAAATGATAGAGTAACAAAAAATGCAAAGTCTCTCAGAATTAATGGCACACTCAGTTATGTGTGCAGTGCTCACACACAGTCACCAGAATTAATGAGCATCCCCAAAATGCTATTTTGTTGTGTCGAGGAAATCCCCCAGTGCTGACAAAGTGAAGTCAGAGCATAACAAGAAATGCAAAGTCTCCCAGAACTAATCGCACACTCAGTCATGTGTGTAGTGGTCACACACAGTCACCAGAATTAATGTGCATCCCCAAAAATGCTATGCTTTTGTGTGTAGAAAATTCCCCAGTGTTTATGAAGTGAAATGAGAGTGTGACAAGTAATGAAAAGTCTCCCAGAATTAATTATCCACTCAGCCATTTTTGCAGTGGTCACACACAGTCACCAGAATTAATGAGCATCCCCAAAATGCTATTTTCTTGTGTCCAGGAAATCCCCCAGTGCTGAAAAAGTGAAATGACATCATTACAAGAAATGCAAAGTCTCCCAGAATTAATGGTGCAGTTTGTCATGCATGCAGCGGTCACACACAGTCACTAGAATTAATGTCCATCCCCTCCCCAAAATGTTGCTGTCTTGTGTCCAGAAAATATCCAGTGCTGACGAAGTGAAATGAGAGTGTACCAAAAAATGCATAGTCTCACAGAATTAATAGCACATTCAGTCATGTGTGGAGTGGTCACAAACAGTCATTAGAATTAATTTGCATTCCTAAAATGCTACTGTCTTGCATCCAGAAAATTCCCCAGTGCTGATGAAGTGAAATGATAGGGTAACATAAAATGCAAAGTTTCACAGAATTAATGGTGCACTCTGTCAAAGCACAGTGGTCACACACAGTCACCAGAATTAATGTGCATCCCCAAAATGCTACTGTCTTGTGTCCAGAAAAGAGCTGATAAAGTGAAATGAGAGTGTAACAGGAAATGCAAAGTCTCCCAGAATTAATGTTGTACTGCAAATGCACAGACAGATTAAGATTGTGCTCTATACTCAAGAGATGCAGACACAAAGGCAAAACAACACCACCTAACCAGTGCTCGCAAGTCACAAATCTGAATCTGGAAAATAATACCTTTTGCTGGTTGGGGGGTAGTGCACAGCAGTAATAGTCCATTACCAGTAAAGATACCACAAAGCAGTATAAATAATTCATGCAGGTGTGGTGCATAGCAGGTGCACACTGCTGCAATTACTCTGTGGCACAATAAAAGGTGTCTGATTTAATTGCACACATTGCACACATACTCACACACACTGCAAGTAATGCATAGCAAATTGAAAACCTTTAGTAGTATAACCAAATGTTTTAAACAAAATTAAATTATACATTGCTGCACCACAACAGTCAGCAAAAAAAGTCAAAAATTACTGAAAATATTACTGTGTATACATTAACACAGACAAGAAAAATATAACCAAAACAGAAAGATTGCCTTTTTCTCCCATTTAATCTACTACACCACAGATACACCCCTCCCCCAAAGCACCCTTCACAGTACAGAGACTGACTGTTCTGAATTAACTTTCAAAATCCACACACAGGCAATTAACACATGATGATATGAGTACAGGAGAGTTTCTGTGTTATACAATCGATGTATGAAATTGTGAGCAAAAAAAAAAATAGCTCAAAAATGCTTTTTTAATAGCTTTTAGAGGATTTGAATGGCAGAGCTCTGAAATGAAACTGTCTCCATCTTCCACTACATACACACTACACAGAACTGAGGTTGTGCAGAACAACTTAGAGCCCATGTGACCTGCAATCCCATGAAGCACTGTAAAATTCACCTCAGGAACTCAAAAACAAGGCTAAGTGAGGCAAAGTACATTGATTTCAATGTACTTCACCTTAAAATTGGTGGAGAAGAGGTTTAGGGAAGGCAGAATAATGCAAAGTCATTGTTTTCAATGGACTTCGTGTTCCCCCTTATAACATGAAGTACTCCGTGTCATGTTGCGGGTACTTCACGGATTCCACGTTACTCCGGGAATCAGTTCAAGTAGTGAATTTCAGCCACTTCACCCACCACTAGTCATCTGTCAGCATGATAGAAATGGTGTCTTCTTTTGACTCTAAAAAAAAAATTTGAGGGAGTATTTGACTCAGAGTTGCACTACACACTGACAACATGTGTGTCAGCAGCAGATGGCTCCAATAAGGTGACAAAAGACTCAAGTAGTGTCCAGCTGCTGGAACTGAACATGGTGTCTACTTTAACTATTTGATTCTGCATAGTGTAGACATGTACAGCCTTTTGTCTGTTCAAGAAGCCTTTCCAACATGTAAATTGTTGAATTCCAGTGGGATGGAACTTCTTGCTTTAACGTCTGCAATGGCAAGTTGTTTGACCTCTGCAGCCCCTTCAGGATTTTTTTTGAACTTTCACAAAGTGGTTGAAATGCCCAAATACTTTCCTAGCAAGACCTAGCAGGTTTTTAATATTTCTGTCTCCATTTAAGAAACTATGGATGAGAAGATTTAAACAATGTGCAAAACTAGGTATGCGTTGGTAATTGAAATGTCTAACAGCTTTGACTATGTTGGCACCGTTATCTGACACTATGAACCCTGGAGGTAAGGAATACAGGTTAAATCATTTCTGGAATTGATTTTGCTGCTCCTGTAGAATATTTATAGCAGTGTGGTTTTCCTCAAAAGTGGTGACACATAATACAGCCTGCTTCCTTCTACTTACAGTAAATAGGGGATTATTACTTTCAGACTAGAAACTTGCCCAGTGAGCTATAACAGTCATGTAGTGAATTGTTTGGATGCTGGTCCCTATATCTGTGATTATGTGAACCTGCTTCACCTCAGAGAGTTTCAACTGCTTAGTGATTGCAGTACACACTGAGTCATGCAACTGTGGAACAGCCTTTTTTGAGTAAAATGTTTGACAGGGAACAGTGTATCATGGTTAAATCTGGTTTATGATCTTGACAAAATCGTTTGGGGCAACAAAAGTAAAAGTAGGTTGACAATCAGCCAACAGTTCTGCGATGGCTCTGTTTAACAACTGGCATGTTGGATGCTTGCAGGAAAGTTTTGATATCCTTACAACACTTCCTTTTAAAGTTAGTTGATGAGAATGATGAGATATTTTACATTTTTAGAGGACTGTATTTTTCATGATTTTATCACATGGAGTACTACTTTGAGATTTTGCAATACTTGTCATTGTCACTATGGTCATAGCCACCACCACCTCCACTACTTCCCATACCAACCAGAATGTCCCTTGCCATGACCCACAGCTGGGTGTTTTGCCTATACAAATTGTATCATACTGATGTGTCAAAATGCCTTACTTTGCCAGCATGACTGACACTTTTTTTGCACAGACTGCATACAGTTCGAGCTGTTTGCAGGACCAATATAAAATAAATTCCACACTAAAGATTTATCTTTTATGCTTTTTCCTACAGTGCCTGACACTATTTCTTGTACAGTCAAGGGACATGGAGGAAATGCTACACAGCCATTTCCTTGTTGACATGAATTGCTCTCATTCATGCTCATCTTCTTATTCTTACATTTACCATATGATTATTTTTCTACACTTGCCTCTTGTGCCTTAGGGTGGCAACCTATCTTCCCCCTCATCAAAAAATAAAGACCTCATCAAGTCAAGATTCAGAAGAACTGGAAGAACCATCATCGTGAGACATAGCCTTGTTTATCCCATTCCCAGTCCCCACTATCACTTCCATCATTTAGCAGCATTTGCTGCCTCAGTATGTGAGCTTATATTTGAGGAGGATGCCTCCTTGTCCTTGTTTGTTACTTCAGAAGCTTGAAGTATAATGGCACATGTGTCAAAATGTTCAGTAACTTTGCGAGTAACTCCAGTCATTTATTTCAGAAACTCTACAAACATTTAATTGCTAACATGTTTTTTTTTTGCTTCAGGAGGACAGTCAGTGCCAGTCCTGGTAAACATATTATTATTGCTATGTTCTTCATTAGTGCTGGGATTCACACTGTCCACATCATTTTCAGTTGCATATGCAACAACACTGCATCCTTTTAGTAGACTTAGACTTGAAAATATGAGGCACAGTAGACACAAGAATGGCTTTTGCTATGCTGCAAAGAGACATAACACCCAGTGTAGTTATGACTGGGCTCTGGGCATCTAACTGGCTAAAAGGCACTATAATACAGCTGAAATGGATTTCACCATATTGCAGAGAGACATAGAGTAGCTATGCCACAGACAGAGCTCAGGGCACCTAACAGACAGTGTGCAATATAGCCTAAATGGCTTTCACTATTCTGCAAAAAGACGCCGCCAAGCAGTGTAGCTATGACATGACTTGGGGCACCTAACAGGCTAACAGACAGTGTAATACAGCCTAAATGGCTTTTGCTATTCTGCAGAGAGAGACACAGAGTGGCTATGTCACAACCAGGACTCAGGGCACCTGACAGATATTGGGTAATGCAGGCTACATGGCTTTTGCTATGATGCAGAGAGAGACACACACACAGTGTAGCTAATGTCAACCAGACAGGATTCAGGGCACCAAATAAACCATGTAATACAGCCTAAATGGTTTTCCCTATACTGCAGAGAGACAAAGGGTAACTATTTCACAGAAAGGGCTCAGGGCACACAACAGACAGTGTGTAATATAGCCTAAATGGCTTTCACTATACTACAGAGACACATAATAGCTATGTCGCAGACAGGGTTCTGGGCGCCTAACAGACAGTGTGTATACACCTTAAATGAGCTTTTCACTATACTGCAAAGACAAATAGCTATGTCCCAGACAGGCTCAGGGTACCTGACAAACAGTGTGTAACATAGACTAAATGGCTTTTGCTATACTGCACAGAGACAGAGTAACTATTTCATAGACAGGGCTTGGGGCTCCTAACAGACAGTGTGTAATATAGGCTGAATGACATTCACTCTGCTTCAGAGAGACATACACATAGTGTAGCTAATGTAATAAAGACAGGGCTCAGGGCATCTAACAGACATTGTAATACCTCATAAATGGATTTCACTATAATGTAATGAGATGTCCCACACAGTGTAGTTGTGACAGGGCTCAGGGCACCTAACAGGCTAACAGACAGTGTAATATAGCCTGAATGGCTTTCACTATAATGCAAAGACACAGAGTAGCTATGTCACAGACAGGGCTTGGGGCACCTAACAGACAGTGTGTAATACAGCCTAAATGGCTTTTACTTGCTGCTGAGAGATGCACACACACAGTATAGCTAATGTCACACAGACAAGGGTTGGGGCATCTAACAGGCAGCATAGTACAGACTAAATGGCTTTTACTATACTGCAGAGAGACGTCATACACAGTGTAGCTTTGACAGGGCTCATGGCATCCAACAAGCTAACAGATAGTGTAATACCACATAAATGGCGTTTGTTATACTGCAGAGAGAGGGGGACACAGAATGACTATGTCATAGACAGGGCTTAGGGCACCTAACAGAGTGTAATATAGGCTACATGGATTTCACTATACTGCAGAAAGACATAGATACATAGATACATAGATACTTTGACAGTGTCGGCAAATAAGGGCCTATGGCCCACCCAGTCTGCCCATTTGAGCTTGAAAGTTCAGTTTATGTTTTCCTAGAAGTCTGTTTCCCCTTACCCCTTACCTCCAGAATTCCTTAATGTCTATCTCATACATTCTTAAATCCTGTGTTTGTTTCAGCCCCTACCACTTCCTCCGGCAGGGTGTTCCACTTGTCCACCACCCGTTCTGAGAAGAAATTCTTCCTCATGTTTCCTCTGAATCATCCTCCCTCCAACTTCATCCCATGTTCTCTAGTCCTGAAATATCTTTTTTGCTTAAAAATAGTGTATTCCTGTTCCTCCCTGTAAGATACTTGTATGTCTCTATCATATCCCCTCTCTCCCTCCTCTCCTCCAGAGAGTACATGTTCAGTTCCTTCAACCTGTCTTCATAGGACTTGTGATGCAATCCATACACCATCTTTGTTGCCCTCCTCTGAACCTTCTCTACCCCATCTATGTCCTTATGTAGGTATGGTCTCCAGAACTGTACACTGTACTCAGGTGGGGCCTCACTAGTGTCTTGTATAGCAGAATTATGACCTCCTTTTCCATTTGGTGATGCCCCTACCTATCATCCCAGCATCCCTATCTGCTTTACCTGCTGCCTTGTCACACTGATTCCCTACCTTGAGGGTCATCAGGATGATAACCCCCAAGATCCCTTTCCTGCTTGGTGCATGTTACAGCCCCTCCTCCCCCAACTGATATATTGTACCAGGGTTTTTGTGCCCCATATGCATTATCTTGCACTTCCTTGCATTAGAATTTCAACTGCCAAACCCCTCACCATTCTTCAAGTTTCTGCAGGTCCCTTCTCATTCTGTCCACACCCTCTGGTGTGTCTACTCTAGTTACAGAACTTTGTGTCATCAGCGAACAGTGAAATTCTGCCTTCTAGGTCTTGTGCAATGTCACTGATGAAGATGTTGAATAGGACTGGTCCCAGCACTGATCCCTGTGGTACCCCACTGTTCACTCTTCCCTCTGTGGAGTGACAGCCATTTACCATCACCCTCTGTGTCCTGCCACCCAGCCAGTTACCTACCCACCACACTGCTGTTCTTCCCACACCCATATTCCCCAATTTGTGTAATAGTCTTCAATGTGGCACAGTGTCAAAGGCCTTGCTGAAGTCCAGATAGGCCATGTCCACTGCCCTTCCCTGATCCACCTCCCTAGTCACCCAGTCAAATTCAATAGAGAGTTGGTCTGACATGACCTCCCCTGGTGAAACCATGCTGCCTTGGGTCCTGTAGTCCATTGACAAGCAGATGTTCCACCAATCTCTCCTTCAGTAGTGCTTCCATGATCTTCCCCACTAATGAGGTGAGGCTAACTGGTCTGTAGTTCCCTGCTTTCTCTTTGTTCCCACTTTTGTATCAGGGGACTACATCTGCTTCCTCCAGTCTCTGGTGCCTCCCCTGTTTACAGTGATTGGCTAAACAGGATAGCCAGAGGTTCAGCCACCACCTCTCTTAGTTCTTTAAGGACCTGATTGCACCCATCTGGCCCCATTGCTTTATCAACTCTTATTACTTCCAGTTCCTTCAGGACCCTTTCTCATGTAAAGGGACTTGTGTCCATTTCTGCACCATTCTCACCCCTTCTACTCCCTTCAGACCCATTACCCTCCACTTCCTCAGTCAAGACTGAGCAGAAATACCTGTTCAATATGTCAGCTTTACTGTTGTCATCCTCCACGTGGCCCCCATCCTCCCCCTTCAGTCATACTATCCCTCCCTCCCTTTGTCTTTCTTTTTTTACTTATATACCTGTAAAAGATTTTGTCCCCTCTATCCACTGATTTTGCAATGTGTTCTTCTGTCTGAGTTTTGGTTTCCCTTACTGACCTCCTGTCTCCCTTTGCTTCTTCTGGTACTTTTCCCTATCCCCCTCTGCCTGTGTCTTTTTGTATTGCTTGAATGCACTCTTTTTGGCTTTCACTTTCTTTGCTACCTCTTTGGAAAACCATTTTCCTTTTTGCTAACCTGCTTAATGCACAATTCTGTTGTTCTTGTAATCTCCATTTTAAATACTGCCCACTGTCCCTCAACCCCTGATTCCTGTCCCATTTCTCTAAATGTCTCTTTCAAGTATCTCCCCATTTCCCAAAGTCTGCCCCCCCTAAAATCCAGGATATGTGTTTTTGTGTGGTTTGGTTCTGCTCTTTCTGCGATTTCAAACCACAATGACTGGTGGTCACTGTTACCCCATCACACTGTCCCTGTTTGTGAACACAAGGTCCAGTAGTGCCTTCTGCCGAGTTGGTTCCATGACCAGTTGCTTGAGGAAGGCACCCTGAAGGGTGTCCAGGATAAATCTGCTGCTAGTTGATGCTGCTGCTGGGATGCTCCAGTCCACATCTGGAATATTAAAGTCTCCAACCAGTACAACCTCACACTTGTCTGCCATCCTTTGGATGGCTAGCATCAACTCCCTATCTGTTTCTTCCTCCTGGGCTGGTGGTCTATACACACCACACCTGTGCGGATGGCAGTCCCCATTTTCCTTTCCAGCTTAACCCACAGTATCTCTCCCCATTTTGTTCCTCCTGGATCTCTGTGGCCCTTATGTCATTTTTCACATACATGCCACTCCTCCTCCCTTCCTGCCTGCTCTGTCTCTTCTGAATATGTTGTAACCAGGTATGGCCATCTCCCTGTTGTGGTTATCATTACACCAGGTTTCAGTGATGGCCACAATGGACATACCTACACTGTAGCCATGGCAAGGCTTGGGGCACCAAACAGGCTAACAGAGAGTGTAATACAGCCTAAATGGATTTCACTATACTGAAGAGAGAGATAGAGTAGTTATTTCACAGACAGAGCTTGGGGCGCCTAACAGATAGTGTGTAACACAGGCTAAATAGCTTTCAGTGTGCTGCAAAAAGCTACACACATAGAGTAGTTAATGTAACACAGACATAGTTCAGGACAATGAACAGATGGTGTAATACCTCTTAAATGGTTTTTGCCATGATACAGAGAGATGTCCCACTTAGTGTAGCTATGACAGTGATCAGGGCACTTAACAGGCTAATAGATAGTGTAATACCACCTAAATGGTTTTCACTATACTGCAGAGAGATGCAGTGTAGCTATGTCAGAGACAGGGTTCAGGGCAACTAACAAACAATATGTAATATAGCCTAAATGGCTTTCACTGTACTGCAGAGACACAGAGTAGCTTTGTCACAGACAGGACTCAGGCACCTAACAGACACTGTGTAATCAGGCCCAAATGACTTTTGCTATACTGCAGAAAAAACACACACATGGTAGCTAGTGTCACACAGAAAGAGCTCAGGGCAACTAAAATGCAGTGTAATACAACCTAAACGGCTTTTGCTATGCTGCAGAGAGATGCCACACACAGTGTAGCTATGACAGGGCTTGGGCACCAAACAGGCTAAAAGACATTGTTATACAGCCTAAATGGCATTCACTATACTCCAGAGAGACATAGAGTAGCTATTACACAGACAGGAGTCTGGACACCTAACAGACAGTGTGTAATACAGGTGAAGTGGTTTTCACTATGCTGCAGAGACACAGACAGAGTGTAGCTAATATCACACAGACAGGGCTCGGGCACCTAACAGACACAGTGTAATGCAGCCCAAATGGCTTTTGCTATACTGCAGAAAGACATATAAAGGGTAGCTAGCGTTACACAGAAAGAGCTCGGGGGCATTTAACAGGCAGTGTAATACAACCTAAATGATTTTCACTATACTGCAGAGAGATGCAACAGACAGGGTAACTATGACAAGGATAAGGGCACCTAACAGTCTAACAGACAGTGTAATACAGCCTAAATGGTTTCACTTTACTGCAGAGAGACACAGAGTAGCTATGTTACAGACAGGGCTCAGGACAGTTTACAGACAATGTGTAATATATTAAACATCTTTTGCAATGCTGAAGAGAGACACAGCCATACAGTCCAGCTAATGTCACATGGGCAGGGTGTGGGGCACCTAACAGAGAGTGTAATACAGCCCAAATGGTTTTCATTATACTGCAGAGAGACAGCATACACAAGCTAGTTATGACAAGGATAAGGGCACCTAACAGGCTAATAGACAATGCAATGCCTAAATGCTTTTGCTTTGCTGCAGAGAGACACAGAGCTGCTATGTCATATAGAGACCTTGGGACACTTATCAGACAGTGTGTAATACAATAAATGGTTTTTGCTATGCTGCAGAGAGACACAGATACACAGTACACATATTGTCACACAGACAGGGCTTGGGACACCTAACAGACAGTGTAATACAGCCTAAATGGCTTTCACTATTCTGGAAAGAAGTGTCACACATAGTATTGCTATGACAGGTTTGGGGCACCTAACAAGCTATCAGACAGTGTAATATAGCCTTCATGGTTTTCATTATACTACAGAGAGATGCCACACACATAGTAGCTATGACAGGGCTGACAATTAACATATTAACAGACAGTGTAATACAACCTAAATGGTTTCACTTTACTGCAGTGACACACAGAGTAGTTATGTCAGAGACAGGGCTCCTGGCACCTAACAGACAGTGTGTAATACAGCTTTAATGGCTTTCACTTCACTGCAGAGAAACACAGAGTACCTATGCCATAGACAGGGCTTGAGACACAGACCAGACAGTGTGCAATACAGCCTAAACGGCTTTCTCTATGCTGCAGAGACACATGCAGTAGTTATGTCACAGACAGGGATTGGGGCAACTAAGACAGTGTGTAATACAGGCTTAAAGGATTTCACTGTACTGCAGAGAAACAGAGCAGCTATGTCATAGACAGGACTCAGAGCACCTACAGTGGTGATTATCAAAATGTTTATTTGCACCCCGGTATTGTGTGGCACTTGCATTAGTGGTGGCGGTATGAGGTATGCCATACCTTGAAGGCAGCTGTCCATATACGATATGTGGTATCTGGAATGCCAGATGTTGTTGCCTTACTTCATTTTTTTTTCACCTGAATTATGAACTGCACTAGCTGGCACTGTTTTCATGTTGCATTTCCTGCAGGTGTCTCCATGGTGTATCACTGTGAGCACCATGTACAGTATACACTTCATGGTTGTGAAAGAGCTGGCAGCATGTCCTTCACCCCTCACTCAACCCCAGCCACCACAGAGCTGATCTGAGTCTTCATAGAAGATCTGAGATTGCACCTTTGCAGCATATACTGCATGTTCGTCATAGCCTTAAATTAATTAGATGTATCCTTTTCTGTTGACTCCAACTTTCTCTCGCAAATTTTATAGTCTGTCCAAACATTTCTTACATTTTTCTGAAGTCTTGTTAAAGAGCTAGTTATGGATCATGCAAAATAAAAGAACCCTAAAATTCCATTTTTATGAAAATCTACCACAGCTGTCATTTGTGTGTAGAAGGTGACAAAAATTCATGATGCTCTCTAATGTGTTCCAAGGGCTTATGAGGTGTGTGGGATGTGGAATGTTAGGAGCCTATTGTGTAGGAAGGTTCTATGTGATAAAGGTGGTGATGGAGTCTACATTTATGCAGTGGGCAACACAGGGGGCATGAAAATTAAAAAAAAAGAAGCCACCTTCTGGCCCCAAAAAAATATCGCTCCAGACCTGAGCCCTGCACCCTGCACACCCCAACCTACCACCTTCCACATCACGCTAGTGGACCAGCTCAGCAGTTGCCCACCACACCGGTTCCCACATACCTCCCCTCCTTTTCCTCTTCCCCCATGCACATATGCACACATGCATATGCTTCCCATCACCGTACCTTGCCCACACAGGTATACAATCACTACCCTGCCAGGTAGCTCTGAACACAGTCACCGTGATTGAGTCGCCTTTTATGAAAGTGCTCAATGCAGTCGCTGGCGCAGATATTCAAAAGGTTGCGCATGCGAACAGGGTGCACGTCGTGAACCTCAAAAATGCACCATTCTGCGATATTCAGAAGGGCCAGTTGCAGCCACGAAACATGCTGAGCAACAGCGCAATGGAAATGAAGGCATGCGCAACCGAAGGGGCGGTCCATGCATAAAGTGCGTATGCGATATTCTGAACACTTGCGCAATGCGCAAGAGTGGCTCAGCCGGAGGATGGCTGATACGGATTGAGCCAAAATAAAAGGCTCAAGGGAGCGGCGCAAGAACCTAGCAGGCCGCAAACTGGGGAGAGAGACAGAGAAGAGAGAGAGAGAGAGAGACAGAGACAGGAGCAGGAAGGGCAGAGAGGGACAGTGGGTCCTGGAGGACAGAGAGGCCAGTGGGGGGTGCCCGTGCAGTGGAAGCAGCAGTGGGGGCAGTGGGGGTAACACAGGAACAGCAGCTGGGGGGCAGAAGCCAGGGAGATGGACAGTGTCAGCTTCCACATGGAAGCTGTAATGAGGGGGGTGAGACAGCATGCTGCAGGGGGACGTGGCCGCGGAGGGGCCCGTCGGCGGTACGCCCCCGACAGGCGGTATCGTGCCCGCATCAGCTACGAGCTGTACACAGATGTCGAGATTGTGGCCCGGTACCGCCTGAACAGGGCAATACTGAGACGGCTCAGTGAGCTGTGCAGTGATGTGATGCAGGCACCCTCACGACGGAGTCATGCTCTGTCCGTGGAGACCAAGGTGACAGTCTGCATGTGCCTGCTCGCCACGGACACCTTCCAGAGGCCGACAGGGGACACCACAGGCATTACGCAGTCGGCCACGTCACGCATCCTCACCCAATTCCTCAGCGCACTGCTGCCTCATGCTGCGGAGTACATCCATTTCCCCAGCACCGCGGCAGAGCGTACAGCAAACATGCAGGAGTTCCACAGGGTAGCACATATGCCTGGCGTGCTAGGGGCCATAGACTGCACCCATGTGGCCATTCGCACGCCACCTGGCCCCGACGGCCATGCTTATCGGAACCGAAAGGGCTTCTCCAGTGTCAACTGCCAGGTGGTGTGTGATGCCACTGGGCGCATCATCAATGTCTGTGCCACACACCCTGGTGGAGCACATGATGCCTTCATATGGCACCAATCTGCACTGTGCCATCGATTCGAGAGTGGGAACATCCCCACGGGTCATCTAGTGGGTGAGTACACATGTATGGAATGCAAACTCTGTGCAAGGGTGGGAATGACACAGGTGCCATGGTAGTGGCACACAAGGATATGGGCAATATGGACCTGACCTGACACTGATCTCCACTATCTCCACACAGGTGACTGTGGATACCCACTCCGTCCCTGGCTGCTCACACCATACCGGCGCCCCACGACCCCAGCGCAGCACGGTTTCAATGAGGCACATGCCGCAACACGGAACATCATAGAGCGGGTGTTTGGGATACTCAAGGCACGCTTCGATGCCTGGACACCTCCGGCGGAGCCTCACAGTACAGCCCCAAAGGCCTGTGGGATATTCCTGGCCTGTTGCATCCTGCACAACATGGCCAAAGACCATGGGATAGCCGTACAGGTCCAAGAGGGGGACAGCGATGGGGACGCCAGTGGCGCCGGTGATGTGGGTGATGAGCAGCCCCCCCTAGGACGGAGGGACCCCCGACTGACCCGGCAGGCCCAGCTGCACCGGGACACCATTGCAGAAGAGCACTACGCCCAACACAGGTAAGTCAAGGGGACATGTGCAGGCAACACTGTCCATGCGCAAACCACAGGCACACAGGGGAACACACTGTGCATGAAGGTCAGGGGAGTTGAAGGGTCCAGGCATACCAACACACCATCAGAGAGGGGTGAGCACTCACATGGACACACACACACACACACACACACAGGCATACAGGGGCAGCAGCACAGCACTGTGGAAATGACACGCCAACACACAGCACCACCAACCACCCTCACCACCTGGACTGTCCACGTACGTGTGTCAGGACCTGGGCAACCTTGCACCTTGGTGTACAGTGCAATGCAGGCATCATCATGCACACGCACCTGTGGACAGCAGTTGGGAGAGTGTGCAGGTGGTCCGTGTCAGCTAGTGAGCAGAGCACCCAGCAGTGCACTGCCCACCATGACACACATTGCACACAGGGCAGCACCAGACAGGGCCTGCATTGGGAGACAGCTCAGTCAGGTAGCACTGTCCCACGGCCACCACGGATGCATGGGCAGCCCGGCCGTGGCCTAGCAGCACTGGCAGGCTGCGCAGGGGCCACATCGGGTGGCGCTAGTGCACCACCAGGGGTCCCAGTGCGCGACCGCGACCTTGCCCGCACAGGGGTCTGCATCCCGCCAAACAAACTTGCACCAGGGGTGCTCGGGATGCCCACAGCAGAAACCGGCTGTCGACAGGCCTGGTGTCGCATGACGCCGGGAACAGGGAGTGGAGTGCGCACTGTGTGGGGTGCATGGTACAGGGTCACCAGACAGTGTGGTCAATGCGTGCCACAGAGACCACTGCCTGGGTCAGCCTGTCGATGGCAGCGGTCACATCCGTCCGCATATGGACCATCTCGGCCTGGTCCCGAGCACACTCCCTGCTATGCCGCTCCACGGACACAGTCAGTGCCTCCACGGACCTTGCAACCCGCCCCTGCAGCTGTACCGACTCCTGCAGCAGGCGGGTGTGCGCGTCCAAAGGGTACTGTGCCCCAATGGCATCGTGACCCCCAGGGTGTGGATGGTCCTGGTGCACAGCACCCCTTGAGGGTGGCCGCTGTTCGCCAGGACCAGGTATGGGCGGATCTAAGGGCGGTGGACAAGTGCCACTGCTTGACGCTGTCCCCCCAGGCCTGGTGTGCAACTGCTGCTGCCGCCCCTCCAACTGCTGAGCCCCCAGGTCCACCTGTTCCACCCCTGTGCTGTCAACAGTGCCAGACACCTGCTCAGCCACCGATGCTGCCCCACCGGTGCTGACAGGCCCAGCCTGTGACTGTGCCAGCATGCTGGTACACAGGTGTGGAGCAGGACGGCCAGGGCACGTGCTGGCCTGCCATGTGTCCCTCGTGGGACACACACCTATCACTGGCCATTGCAGGCCTGCTATCATCAATAGTGCCGGTGCGTGCCACTGCCATAGGCACAGCATGCTGGCACACCTGCATGCCAGACTGCTGTGACACAGGCTGTGCACCCCCTGCACCCGTATCACTGCCGGCGGAGTTGTTGGGCCAGCCGGCCTGCTGCTGCAGTGCCTGCAGGCTGCTGGCGGAGGTGGATGGTCCCTCCTCCTGGTCCAGCAGGTCTGCCTCACTGTCAGCACCCACCACCACCGTCTCCTGCAGACGAACAGGATCTGAAACAGAAAGAGAGTACATGTGAGTGCATGTGAACAACAGCCCCCCCACAACATCACCATGTCATACCGTGCAGTGATGGGCTTCCACCTGTCTGGAATCCTCCGCCTGGAACACCCGCAATGGCACTCGGCTGCATGGCCGCGACCAGTGTCTCCTCGGTCGGGGTCAGCTGCAACACCACTGGTGGTCCCCCACCAGTGGCAGCACGTGCCACCCTGAAGGCTGCCACCTTCTCCTTCAGCCTCCTGCGGTCAGTCCCCATCTTTTTGCGGCATTCCTGCACGGAGCGCTGGTGGCTTCCGTGCAGGTTGACGGCCAGAGCTACCCCCTCCCATGCAGCTGCACGCTGCTGAGGGGTGCCCTCCGCCCACTCAAAGCGGCTCATCCTCCAGGTAGGCCTGGAGAAGGCCTCAGTCTCTGCTGTGGTGAAGTTCGGCCTCCTCCCACGCCCCCGCCCGCCCACAGCCTCAGCCTGGTTCTCGTCAGTCATGGTGATCTGTATGGGTGGAAGTGGACACCTGTCACTGTGCAGTCCACAGCATTTCCCCATGAGCATGGCTGCAGGCTGGGGCGGGCAGAAGCCCCTTTCCTCTCCGCATGGCAGATACTGATGGAAAGGGTGCCCTCTGCCCCTTCCTAAGTGCCCTCATCATGCTCAGCCCCCTCAACCTATGACATCCTCCAGCACCCCTGCCCATGAGCATTGTCCTGAGCATCACACAGCATGTAACTCACCTCTCACCTGCAATAACCAAATCTGGCCGCCACAACCCAGTGTCGCATTTTTATAGCGCAACACATGCAAATGAGGTGTGGCGCAACTTTAATGACATGCTAATCGCACCACTGCGCCTTTGCATGGCTGATCGACTGATTTGCATATGTCGGCTGAATATCGCGTATTTGCGCTTAGCGCAATAGGGAAGGTCCGGCTGAGCCGATGGCGCATGTTTGTGGCTGTGTGCTACACTGCATTGCGCATGCCCCAACAGGTTACGCATGCGTCGATCATGCTGCAGACCTGCTGAGCGCGATAGGCGATTCTGGCCATGGCCACCATTGTGCCAGTGGCGCTACAGCACTGGGCACTATATGGCGCTGTGGCACTTCTGCGCGATAGTCCACTGTGGCACTGGTGCTATGCTTAGCAGTCGCGCAGGATGCCTATACATCCCATGGCGCTGTGCGTAGCCTTGCGTCATTGCCGTGACCTTGTGTATGCCCTCTGACCCCTGGCGCTGTGGGCATGCCATGTGTACGTCCCTATTGCGCTGTCTGGTTACAGCGCCATGTAAAGTGACGGCGCTGTGCGAACAGCGCGATTGGAGCCTGTGCTGGTCTATTGCGCAACAACTCCACGTGGGGTCACAGCGCAGCGGGGCGCCATATTGCCTGCTGTAAAGTTGGGGCCATGGCTAGGAGGAGGGTGGTGTCCTGGAGCCCAGTTGAAGTGGCCAACCTGGTGGCCCTAGTGGAGCCCCACTATGAGGGACTATATGGTGAGGCCCCCCTCACCGGACCTAGGACCCATTTGTGGCAGCAAGTGGCCACTGACCTGGTGGGGGTCACTGGCCGGGGCCGGTCTGCTGAGCAGTGCCGGCACCAGTACAGTGATCTCCGCCGGAGGGACCCAGAACTATTGATGCGGCTGCGTTCCCGTGCCAGGCGGGGCCTGGTGCCTAGGCCACGTGAGTGTACCATCTATTCACCTATATTCTCTGTAGGGGGTGTGTGTGTGCCTGGGTGGCTGTGCATCGGTGTGTCAGTGTGTGCAGCTGTGCGATGGATGGTTATGGCTGTGTGGGCAGGCAGTCTCACTGGGGCAGGGGGCACTCTGCTTTTGAGTCACACTGATGTTTGTCTCACCGTATGTCTCCCACAGGCCGGATGGTGAGGACACCGGACAATGGTGATGTGGGCCATGCCAGGGCCCCAGTGCCACAGGCTGTCGGGCCACAGCAGCAGCATCAGCAGCAGCAGCAGCAGCGGCAGACCGAGCTGCTGGAGGAGTGTGAGTATCATTTCGTCATGGATGCTATTGCATGCTGGGGGGGCAGGACCACCAACCATGCTGGACACAACCAAAGGGGAGATCATAGTTCCACTATACGAACAGTAGTGAGTCCCACACTGGAGTACAGTGTACAGTTCCGGAGACCATACCTGCGTATGGACAGGACTGGGTGGAGAGCGTTCACAGGAGGGGCACATGGATGGTGCATGGATTGCATCACAAGTCCTATGCAGACAGGTTGACGGAACTGAACATGTACTCCTGGAGGGGAGAGGGTGTGGGATATGATGGGGACACAAGTATTGTACAGGGGGGAACAGAGTGCAGGAAACAATATTTGTAGCGTAAAGGATGTTCCAGGACTAGAGGGCATGGGATGCAGTTGGGGGGCTTGTTTAAGAGGAACATGAGAAAGTGTTTCTTCACATGATGGGTGGTGGACTAGTGTGAACACCCTGCCAGAGGATGTGGTGGGGCTGACTTGGTCACGGGATATATGTATGCTGGGTTCGCCATGAGGGACTTCTGGAGGTCAGGGTGAGGGAACGGACTTATAGGACAAGAGAGTGATCATACAAGGCCAAATGGCCAGACTGGGTGTCCTAGGCCTTATCTGCCGACACTGTCTATGTATCCATGTATGTAGGCGTGACACAGGTGACCTGCATCACAGTGCAGCATCACGACACGTCTGTGTATGCATCACAGGTGGTCCAGGCATGCACTGGGCACATAGCTGTGTAACTGGCATCGCACCACGCTGCCACATCACATGACAGCCTAGTTTGTACTGGTGATTGACTGGGCAGTGTGTGGGCGGTGGTGCGCATGGCTGGTGCCTCTGTTTGTGATGGCTATGTGCATGTTCACTGTGGGTGGGTGCATGCCATCACATGTGCAGGACATTGGGTTAGATGGGTTGCAGGTTGGGTGGTATTCAGGGTTGTGGTCAGTCTCAGCCATTGACTGCGTTCCCATTTTCCTAGGCCTCGGTGTGCTGCGGCGCATGGCGCATGATCTCGGCGCCTGACCCAGGTGGTGTTGGACAACAGGAGGTCCTGCAAGCCCTACAGCCAGGGGAATGGCGGGCGAGGCACAGGAGGGGACGCCAGCAGGAGGAGCAGGAGCCAGCTGGGCGTAGCCACCTTTCATTTCACCTTCACCCATCCCTTTCACCCTGCCTTCCCTCTCCAAGTTTTTATTCCTCCCTTGAACACCCCTGCCTTTTACCCATCCCCCAACTTGTACATAGTTCGACCTTTGTTGTTCACTGTTTTTATTTAAATATACATTTCTATTTTGGTACAACTGCTGTGTTAGGAATCTGCTTTGCAACTGGCTCTGGGTGCTCCGTTGCAGGGGTGTACATGCCATCTGGGCTACTATGGTCCTGGGTATGTGTGTGTGTGTGTGTGTGTGTCCATGGGGAGGTATCACCAGCATAGCATTGCCTTTCTGTTGCTCTTGCCATCTGCTGCCACCCACTGCTGGGTGCACAGGGTGGGTCTGGCTGGTCTGCTTCTCTGCAGCATGGGGTTGACGTGTGGCACGGGGGGTGCATGGTGTTTCCTGCAGTGCCTGTCACTGCACATGAGCGGTGTCTTGGGGGCACGGTGCACGCTGTGCTGTGCGTATGGGGGGGACTGATGTGCACTGTGGTTGTCAACCCCCTGGGTGTGGCACACTCTGCCTGCCAGTGGTTGTGCTGGGGTGTCATGGCTCTGCTATGCTTTAGTTGGCTTGTCCCCATGGGCACGTGGATCATCCGTCCCACCCCCAGTGATGCTGTGCTTGGGGTGTGCCAGTGTGGTGTGGGTTCTGCAGTGAGTTCCTGTGCCCATGTGTGGCATGGCTGGCGGTGGGCCCCAGCCTGCCTCCCTGGATGTCAGTTCCATTGCTCTGGGGGCTGTGCTTGTGTATGGCAGCTCTGCACTGCTCAGCTGAGCTTCCATGGACTGCGCCATAGAGGCAGCATTTTGGCTCAGCCTCTCCTACCTGGTTGGCGATGGCGCGCGGTATGTGCGATATTGAGACGTTGGTTGCTTGCGCAATTTGCTCTGCTCCATGTTTGAATATCGCACCTGTTGCGCATTTGCGCAACTGGTTTGTGCTTGCTCCTGCTGTTGCGCTACTTTTGAGCGCAGTTTGAATATCTGGGCCGCTGTGTTCACTGGATACTTGTAGGAGGGAAGAGTGGTACTGTAGGGACTTGAATAACTGTATGTAAGGGGACATGGATATGATGGAATGTTTCATATGAAGGAGATGATGAGACAGTAAAACTAAAAAAAAGATAAATTTGAGTACCACAAATGTCTACAACGACCATTGAAAGTCTAGAATAATGATAATCATATAACTAAATGAACAAATAAAAAGGTAAATTAAAATAAACTCAAAAGAATACAAATAGGAGTGGTAAAAGTAAGATGAAACATCATAGCATTATCATGTAGTTATCAGGCAGTATTGCTAACAAAAAGAAAAAATCTATTCCTAAAAGTGACAAACACAATGTGTGTTTCATGTAGGCAGCTCAACTGTGAACAAGTTTGCAACCCAGAAAATAGCCACGCAACGCTGCTGTGCAAGTGCATGAAAAATGTGATGAATAGATTTCTCAATGAACTGAAGATCATAGGTGCTAAAGGGTTGCAAATTTGACACAGCATGGTGGAGAATAAAAACAAACAGCAATTCTTCCAGACGCCCCCATGCCAACACCACAAGATAGGAGGAATGGTTTGTGGTACAATTCATGCAAGCTTCTTCAAGGTATCTTTCCTCTATGTTTATTTAGATGAGTAGTACCAGTGGAGAGGAGGAATGCATTCTTGTATATATTATTCACCAGGGGAGAGGGTGATGCATTTTTGTACATATTATGTAAATCACTGACCACAGCTGAAATTCATAACAGACTCTGCCATTGAACATGAGCTGGAAGTAGAGGTGGCTTAGAGATAATGAAGATGTCATGTCTACCAGCAATAAAGATAACTCTCTGCCTTCACCTAACAAGTACCAAAAAACTTCAGAATTAGCAGTAAGAAGAGAATTTATCAACTGAGTTATTACTTAAACAAGTGAATAAAATGTTTATCAGTGTAACTGTCTGGACAAGTATACTGTGTTATGCTCTAATAGCTGGCAGTGATCACAAAGTAGTTAAATGGATCACAAGCTAGCTCCAAGGCAGGACACTGGTGGTTATGGTAAATGGCACCTTGTCCCAACAGGGGAAGGTGTCAAGTGGCATGCCACATGGGATCAGTACTAGATCCCATCCCTTTCAACATATTCAGCAGTGACATCACCGAAGAACTGAAAGGAAAAGTCTGCCTCTTTGCAGATGATACAAAGCTCTGCAACAGGGTGGACACCTTATGAGGGTGTGTGGGATGTGGAATGTTAGGTGTCTATTGTGTAGGAAGGTTCTATGTGATAAAGGTGGTGATGGAGTCTACATTTATGCAGTGCCCACACAGGTATACGATCACTACCCAGCCAGGTAGCTCTGAACACAGTCACCGTGATTGAGTCGCCCTTTATGAAAGTGCTCAATTGCAGTCGCTGTGTTCACTGGATACTTGTAGGAGGGAAGAGTGGTACTGTAGGGACTTGAATAACTGCATGTAAGGGGACATGGATATGATAGCATTTTTCATATGAAGGAGATGATGAGACAGTAAAATTAAAAAAAAGATAAATTTGAGTACCACAAATGTCTACAACGACCATTGAAAGTCTAGAATAATGATAATCATATAACTAAATGAACAAATAAAAGGTAAATTAAAATAAACTCAAAGAATACAAATAGGAGTGGTAAAGTAAGATGAAACATCATAGCATTATCATGTAGTTATCAGGCAGTATTGCTAACAAAAGAAAAAATCTATTCCTAAAAGTGACAAACACAATGTGTGTTTCATGTAGGGAGCTCAACTGTGAACAAGTTCGCAACCCAGAAAATAGCCACGCAACGCTGCTGTGCAAGTGCATGAAAAATGTGATGAATAGATTTCTCAATGAACTGAAGATCATAGGTGCTAAAGGGTTGCAAATTTGACACAGCATGGTGGAGAATAAAAACAATCAGCAATTCTTCCAGACCACACCCCCCCATGCCAACACCACAAGATAGGAGGAATGGTTTGTGGTACAATTCATGCAAGCTTCTTCAGTGTATCTTTCCTCTATGTTTATTTAAATGAGTAGTACCAGTGGAGAGGAGGAATGCATTCTTGTATATATTATTCACCATGGGAGAGGGTGATGCATTTTTGTACATATTATGTAAATCACTGCCCACAGCTGAAATTCATAACAGACTCTGCCATTGAACATGAGCTGGAAGTAGAGGTGGCTTAGAGATAGTGAAGATGTCATGTCTACCAGCAATAAAGATAACTCTCTGCCTTCACCTAACAAGTACCAAAAACTTCAGGATTAGCAGTAAGAAGAGAATTTATCAACTGAGTTATTACTTAAACAAGTGAATAAAATGTTTATTAGTGTAACTGTCTGGACAAGTATACTGTGTTATGCTCTAATAGCTGGCAGTGATCACAAAGTAGTTAAATGGATCACAAGCTAGCTCCAAGGCAGGACACTGATGGTTATGGTAAATGGCACCTTGTCCCAAGAGGGGAAGGTGTCAAGTGGCATGCCACATGGGATCAGTACTAGATCCCATCCTTTTCAACATATTCAGCAGTGGCATCACTGAAGAACTGAAAGGAAAAGTCTGCCTCTTTGCAGATGATACAAAGCTCTGCAACAGGGTGGACACACAGGAAGGGATCACAGAAATGGGGGCAGATCTCAGGATGCTAGAGGAATGGTCCAGCAGCAGGCAGTTGAGATACAATGCCAATAAATGTAAAGTCGTGCACTAGGGTAGAAGGAACCCATGCATAAAGCGTGTCCTGGAGGGGTAGCTACTAGAAGAAACAAGGCTTGAATGGGATCTTGGTGTCATGATCTCAAATGATTTAAATGTAGAGAAGCAATGTGAAAAAGCATCACTGAAGGTAAGCAGCATCCTTGGATGTAATGGCATAGGTATTATCAGAAGGAAGCGTGATGTAATCCATTCGCTGTACAGGTCCCTGGTGAGACCTCACTTAGAGTACTGTGTACAGTTCTGGAGACCTCACTAAAAAAGGACATAGACCACCTGGAAACCATGCAGAGACATGCCACCAAAATGTTTGCAGGGTCTGCACCACGAAACGTATGACTCAGCCAGCTAAATTTATTCTACCTCGAGCAGAGGAGGAACAGAGGAGACATGACTGAAAGATCATGACTGAGAGATCAACACAGTACAAAATAAGAACCTTTTCAGGGAAAACAGGGCTGCACCTACTAGAGGACGCAACATGCTCCTGGTGGGTGGTAAATTCAACAAAGGGATATATATAAAAGACGTGCCATGACGCATCTCTTCTGAGTATACCAAAGAATGCACATGGTACAAACACAATGCATCCCTCAGACAAGCCTGCTTACCTGGAATCGGAATGCACTGGCACAACTGGAGTTGCACAGTGTGCAATTTCCAGATATTCAGACCTGGCTATGCAAATAGGGCCGTTATGCAAGCAAGGTCCAATGGGACCATTTGCATGTCATTATGGCCCCATTTGCATGTGTTACACAGGGTTGGCCAGCAAAATCCACCTGGTGCTATGAACATCATGTGGTCCCTGTACCAGGGACTGCAATAGTACCCCCACATCCCATACCACTGATCACCCATTTTGAATAATATAAACTGCCCTGGTGGTCCAGCGGTTCCCCCTCCCTGCTCGTAACTCAGATCACCATAAAATTTCAAGTTCCCATTCCTGGTGGTCCATTGGCCCCCTCCCTGCCTATAACCCTGATCACCGTAAAGATTCCAAGTTCCCATCTCTGGTTGTCCAGTGGTTCTGTCCTCCCCATCCCATATCACCAATTGCCATAATAAAAATTTGTAAGATCCCTGGTAGTCTAGTGGTATCCCCCTCCCCTCCCCTCCCAGTACCTTTAGTCACCCATAAAGTTAAATAATATTTCCCTGGTAGTCTAGTAGTACCCCCCTTCCCTGCCAGTAACCCTGATCACCAGTAAAGTTAAATAAAACATTTTCCTAGTGGTCCATTGGCACCCTCACCCACACAGGACCCCCAGCCCAACCCACCTATATACTTCAGCAACTGCCTGCCTAATGAGACTTTCAATATCATCTGCAAAGATAGAAACATAGAAATTGATGGCAGATAAGGACTGCAAGGCCCATTCAGTCTGCCCATTTCTTTTTCTACCTTATAAATGTGTCATCGGCCTTTGCTCTGTCAATGGTCTATCTAGTCATACTCATATTTATTGCTTCCTTGTGCCTATCCCATGCCTGTTTGAAGCCATGCACTGTATTCAAATCCACCATTTCCTGAGGTAGGCCGTTCCAAGCATCCACCACCATTTCTGTAATTAAGAATGTCCTCACATCACCCCTTAATTGGCCACCCTCTAATCTCATGCTGTGTCCTCTTGTCTTACTATTTTTCTTATA
Organism: Neoceratodus forsteri; assembly: GCA_016271365.2. NCBI lineage: Eukaryota > Metazoa > Chordata > Ceratodontiformes > Ceratodontidae > Neoceratodus > Neoceratodus forsteri. Next base: position 53,537,961 of record CM028137.1, read on the forward strand.
TTGAAACATGTAACTCTTTCACCTTATTAATGCCCTTTAGGTGTTTGAATGCTTCAATCATATCACCTCTCTCCCTCCTTTGCTCTAGGGTATACATATTGCACTCTGTTAAACTGCTCTCATATGTTTTCTGATGCAGTCCCTGCACCATTTTGGTTGCCCTTCTCTGGACTGCCTCCATTTTGTTAATATCCTTGTGAAGGTGTGGCCTCCAGTACTGCATGCAGTACTCCAGATGGGGCCTAACCAGTGTACTGTAAAGCGGGATTATTCCCTTCTTCTTATGACTTGTGATACCCCTACTAATACACCCCAATATCCCCTAGCCTTACCTACTGCTTTAGAGGTCTGCTTGGTTGATTTCAGGTAATCTGTAATGATGATGCCCAAGTCTCTTTCTTCCCTTGTGACTGCCAGCAACTCCCCTCCCAACCTATAGGTTGCTTCAGGGTTTCTCTTCCCTATGTGCATGATCTTGCACTTCTTTGTGTTAAACCCCAGTTCCACTCTTCAGACCATTTTGCTAGTTTATCCAGATCTCTTCTCATTCTGCCCACCCCATCTGGATCATCTACTTTATTGCAGATCTTGGTGTCATCTGCAAACAGACAAATCTTACCCTCCAGTCCATCTGCAATGTCACTGATGAAGATATTAGAGGACTGGTCCCAGAACTGATCCCTGAGGTCCCCACTGTGGACCAATGGGCTTGCAGTGCATACTGTAATAGTCATTCACAGCATTGTGAATGAATGAATTAATTCACAAAGTTGTGAATGACTATTACAGTATGCACTTTAAGCTCATTCGTCCACAATGTGGACCACTGAGCTTGCAGCTGATACTCTAAGCTGTCATTCAGCAGGCAGCTAAGGAGGTATGTGGGTGGGTCTGCTGCCCACCAATGACAGAGGGAGCTGGGTGTGCTGGGGATCCTGTGTGGGTGGGGGGATGGGGGTGCCACTGGACCATGGTGCCATGATCAGAGCAGTGCAACAGGAGTTTGTGGAGTTGAGGAGGGGTCTTAGACAAGTAGCACACACGGCAACATTCTCTGAAGTGCTACCTGTCTATGGCATGGATGAGGCTAGGGCATTCCGCACCTTGGGATTCAATGACTGGTTGAAAAGCTGGTGCAGTGCTCAGGAATTTGGCTTCATTAGGGACTGGGGCTCCACCTAGAGGGATGCAGGCCTATACAGGTGCAGTGGTCTACATCTATCCTGGAAGGGAACCAGGATCCTAGGTGATAGGTATAAATTCTTCAGTGGCAAGCACTTAAACTAGCCAAGGGGGGAGTCACAGAAGAGGAGAAGGGAAATCCTAGCCCCCCCAAAAAAATCGGGTAATTAGCGAGGTAAACACCTAAATAAAGCAGTTGATAGGGAAAAGGGTTGGGGTAAATTGAGAAAAAGACAAATGCAGTAGGGATGGGGAAAAAAGAAATAAAGCCATAACAAAATGGAGGGTAATGAGTACCAATGCCTGTAGTCTAGGTAAAATGCTCCCTGAAATGGTGGCCTTGATGGAAGAGGGATGCCTGGATATTGTGGCAGTCACAGAAACATGGTACACAGAGAACCATGACTGGGATGTCAACATACCGGGGTACACAATCTACAGGAGGGACAGGGAGGGAAGAAGAGGAGGAGGAGTAGCTATGTATGTAAGGGAAGGGATAAAAGAAACAGAACTAAAGGGTAAACAGGGAGTAGAGGAGGCACTGTGGGTCACCCTGGAGACTGGAAATGGACTCCACAATCCGCACAGGGGTTATATACAGACCCCCATCTCAGGGGGAGGAAATGGACAAGGAAATGATAGAAGGCATCCTTGGGATGGCAGAGAAAGGGGAGATATTGCTGATGGGGGACCTGAATATGCCAGATGTTGACTGGAGCACCTTTGCTGCAGCCACATCCAAGAGCAGGGCCATTCTCGATGCCCTACAGGGGGCATGCCTCAGACAGCTAGTTTTGGAACCCACTCAGGAGAGAGCAATCTTAGACCTGGTACTCTCAAATGGGGATGGAGAGAGAATCTCTGATCTTGAAGTGGGTAGCCATCTGGGAACAAGCGACCACCAAACAGTGTGGTTCATGATAAACTTAGCTGTAGAGTCAAGCCACACAAAAGTGAAGGTACTGGACTTCAGGAGGGCTGATTTTGTCAAAATGGGAGAGTGCCTCAGAAAAGCACTTGCAAACAGGCAAGAAGGTGGGGTGGAGCAACAATGGGGAAACATCAAAACCGCCATCACAGAGGCAACAAGCCTTTGTGTGAAGCAAATAAACAAATCAAATGAAAGAAAAACACTATGGTTCTCAAAAGAAGTGGCGGGGAAGGTAAGGGAAAAAAGATAACATTCAGGAAGTATAAGGAAACACAGAAGGAGCAGGACAAGAACTGTACCAGTTAAAGCAGAAGGAAGCAGGTAAGGCAGTCAGAATAGCAAAGGCCCAAACTGAGGAAAAGATAGCCAACTCAGTTAAGAAGGGGATAAAACCTTTTATAGGTACATTAGGGAGCAAAGAAAGACTAAGGCAGGGATACTGAGTCTGAACAAAGAGGAAGGTGGTTGGGCAGAGAGCGACAGTGAAAAAGCAGGGTTACTGAACAAATACTTCTGCTCAGTATTCACAATGGAAAAGCAGGGGAAATACCTAATCCAGTCAATAGAAGCACTCTGGATAGTGGGTTGATATTAGTCCTTTCACAGAAGAAAGGGTTCTGAAAGAACTCTTAAAACTGAAGGTGGATAAAGCAATGGGCCTGATGGATTCACCCAGAATTCTAAAAGAACTAAGGGAAGAACTAGTAACACCATCATGACTACCCTTTTAATAAATCATGGAGGATGGGTGGTACCTGAGGACTGGAGGAGGGCAGATGTGATTCCTCTCACAAAAGTGGGAGCAAGACAGAGGCAGGAAACTACAGACCTGTCAGTTTGACCTCAGTGGTAGGGAAAATGATGGAATCACTTGAAGGAAAGAATTGTTGAGTACCTAGAGGCCAGTGGGCACAGGACCCAAGGCAGCATGGATTCACAGGGAAGGTCATGTCAGACAAATCTAATTGATTTCTTTGACTGGGTGACCAAAGCAGTAGACCAGGGAGGGGCTGTGGACATGGCCTACCTAGACTTTAGCAAGGCATTTGACACAGTCCTGCACAAAAGATTAATAAACAAATTAGCCAGCCTGGGAGTGGGTCCCAGGGTGGTAGCCTGGGTAAAACACTGGTTGGACAACAGGACACGGTGGGTAATAGTAAATGGAGTCCACAGTGAAGAAAGGAAGGTTACTAGTGGGGTACTGCAGGGTTCAGTACTGGGGCCGGTCCTTTTTAATGTCTTTATAAGTGACATTGCAGAGGGACTGGAAGGGAAAGTATGTCTCTTTGCAGATGACACAAAGATCTGCAACAGGGTTGATACACAAGGGGGGTGGAAAGGATGAAAAGGGACTTGGCAAGGTTGGAGGAATGGTCAAATGTATGGCAGCTTAGATTCAATGCAAAGAAGTGCAAAGTAATGCACCTGGGAAACAAAAACCCAGGGGAAGAGTACACAATGGGGGTGAGATACTGACAACAACAAAAATGGAAAGGGACCTGGGGGTAGTCATATCAGATGACCTAAAGGTGGGCCAGCAATGTGAGAAGGCAGTAAGGAGGGTTGGGGGATACTGGGATGCATAGGAGAGGCATCACCAGTAGAAAACAGGAAGTTGTTGACCTCTGTACAGACAGTTGGTAAGACCACATCTGGAGTACTGTGCAGTTCTGGAGACCCCATCTCCGCAAAGACATAGACAGGGTGGAGGCTGTCCAGAGGAGGCACCAAAATGATGCAGTGTCTGCATCAGAAGACATATGAAGAAAGACTAAAGGAACTAAAGATGTATAGCCTGAGGAAAGGAGGGAGAGGGGGGACATGATAGAAACTTTCAAACACCTCAAGGGAATCAACAAAGTCCAAGAGGGTAGCATCTTTCAGAAAAAGAGATGTGCAAAAACAAGGGGCACAATTTGAAGATAGAGGGGGGATGGCTCAGAGGAATGGAGGAAGTATTTAGTCACAGAGAGGGTTGTGGATACATGGAACAGCCTTCCTGAGGAGGTCATAGAGTCAAAAACAGTGGGGGAATTCAAGAATGCATGAGACAGACATAAGGCAATTCTAGTGGGGGTAGGAGGAAGTAGGCTGTTGGTTAACTAGGATCTGCAGCTTATCCATTAGGTAGGGAAATGGACAGACTAGGTGGGCCAAGCGGTCCTTATCTGCCGTCAAATTCAATGTTTCTATGACCACCAGAGAAATGTTTTATTTAACTTTACAGGCAATCGGGGTTACCAGCGGGGACAGGGGTACCACTAGACTACCATGGATCTTACAAATTATTATTACAGTGATCAGTGGTAAGGTATGGGGAGTGAGGAACCACTGGACCACCAGGGATGGGAACTTGAAATTTTTAATTGCTATTGGGAATATGAGCAGGGAAGGGGGAACCACTAGACTACCAGAAAAATTTGTGGGTGCTTGTAAAAGGTGTTCGAGGGGGGGGTAGCCACCCATAGCTGATGACTGCTGTGTTGCGCATTGCAATACAGCAATGCACCTGTGGGTAGCTAGCAGTGTAGCCATTTCTTATGGGCTCAACTTTATGCCCAGGTATGTGTGGTACATCGTTAGGATGTGCCAGCAGATGTACCGCATCCCGGGCTAAGATATCGGATGTGTTGCATATGCTTGTGCACGCCCTCTGGAGATGTGCCATACCTGTACATTACTTTGTGCCCCAGCACATCTGGAATTGAGCTGTGCAATCCTCCTTTGAATATTGCACCATGGCATTTCTTGGGCTGCACTGGCACAACCCCATTGTATATCTCGGCCAATATTTACAATTGTTGATTTTAGAAAAGATTTAACAGTTGTCAGGATGAATTTAATACTTATTTTGTTGGTATCCAGGCTATAGCAGGTTTGAGCCCTGAAGAGCCAGAGAGGGGCTTCACTGAAATAAAAAATTCCCACCTGAGCAGGGCTCAGCCTGGATTTTGGCATGAGGGGCAGAGCAGGTGTAGCTAGTATCCATACAGTGGGACTTTATTTTCTTTATTCTTTAAATTATTTTTTTCAATGTCTCTCAGACTTTACTCAGCACAGGAAGAGCCTATCATATTTCCCAAGCTGGATTCAGTTTACTTAGACCCACTTCAGAGGGTGCCCACCAGGGTGAGAACTTATTTTTTTTTCTTTGTTGACAGCAACAATGTTTGTTGTATAGCAAGTCTGAAACCTGGAGAGCCCCAGAGAGGCTTTAAATAAATTATCCATTGGCGATCATAGCAGGTCTCAGCCCTGGAAGGCATTCTTAACTTTTAAGTGCCACTTTGTTGCCCCCCTCAGTGTAAACCTATGTTGTTATAGAAAAGATTGGTATGCACCATTAATTTATGAGTTCCTTTCTTGCATGGCAAAAAAAGCTCATTAGTGGCAATTATTATGAGATGTTTGCAAGACATATTCTTGTTGGACACCAAAACTACTGTGATGATGTGAGCTACAGTACACTACTTTGTATCTTTCTGTTAGACAGGCATGTGTGCCACTCATACAATTCAATGCTGCACTATATGATATCTAATTTACTAAGAGATGTCATGTTAGCTTCTCAATGCCTCTATTATTATTTTGTTTTATTATTCTGTGCAGAATCATGGAAACATAAAAGTTGACAACAGATAACAACTGCAAGGCCCATCTACCTTATGAATGTGCCATAGGCCTGTACTCTGTCAATAGCCTATTTATTCATGCTCATCTATACTGCTCCCTTATGCCTATACCATATATGTCTGAAGCTCTACACTGTATTCATATCCACCACTTCCTGAGGTAGGCCATTCCATGCATTCACTACCCTTTCTGTGAAAAAGAACTTCCTCACGTTACCCCTTAGTCGGCCTCCCTCTAATCTCATGCTGTGTCCTCTTGTCCTACTATTTTTCTTATATTGAAACATTTTAGACTCATTCACCTTTGTAAATGCCTTTAAGATGTTTGAATGTTTCAGTCATATCACCTCTCTCCCTCCTTTGTTCTAGGGTATACATATTGAGATCCATTAATCTGTCCTCATATGTTTTCTGATGCAGTCCCTGCCCCATTTTGTCTGCCCTTCTCTGGACTGTCTCCATTTTGTTAATGTCCTTATGCAGGTACTGCACACAGATGGGGCCTAATCAGTGTCTTGTAAAGTGGGATTATTACTCCCTCTGATATCGTTTGATACCCCTACTAATACACCCTAACATACCACTAGCCTTACCTACTGCTTTAGTGGTCTGATTGGATGATTTCAGGTCATCTGTGATGATGATGATGCCCAAGTCTCTTTCTTCCCATGTGACTGCCAGCAACTCCCCTCCCAACCTATAGGTAGCTTCAGGGTTTCTGTTCCCTACGTGCATGATCTTGCACTTCTTTGCATTAAACCCTAGTTGGCACTCTTCAGACCATTTTGCCAGTTTTTCCAGATCTCTTCTCATTCTGCCCACCCTATCTGGATCATCTACTCTCTTGCAGATCTTGGTGTCATCTGCAAACAGGCAAAGCTTACCCTCCAGTCCACCTGCAATGTCACTGATGAAGATATTGAAGAGGATTGACCCCAGAACTGATCTCTGAGGTGCCCCATTTGTGACTTGCATCTCTTCTGACTGTATACCATTTACCACCACTCTGCTTTCTGCCCACCAACCAGTTTACCACCCAGTTGACCAACTTCTGACCAACCCCGAGTCTACTCAGCTTAATAATCAATCTTTTACGTGGAACAGTATGGAAAGCTTTGCAGAAGTCAAGGTAGGTGACATCAGTCGCACCCCCTTGGTCCACCACTCTGGTTACCCAGTCAAAGAAATCTATGTGATTAGTTTGACAGGGTATTCCTGTTGAGGACCCATGCTGTCTTGTATCCTGTGCTCCTATGGATTTCTGGTGTTGCTCTATCCTTTCCTTAAGGAGTGCCTCCATAATCTTGCCCACTACTGAAGTAAGACTGACTGGTGTGTAGTTCCCTGCCTCCTCCCTGCTGCCACTCTTGTGGAGTGGAATCACATGAGCCCTTTTTCAGTCTTCTGGGGCCTCTCCTGTGGAGCATTGAATTGTTTGAGTAGAATAGTGTTCAGTAGTGCAAACACATGTCTAAGCAAAAGATACAAAGCAGCTCACACAATCACAGTAGTTTGATTATTCCACAAGAATATGTCTTGTGAACATCATAATAATTGTCACCAATGAGCTTTTCATTGGAATAGCTGTCTTTTTTGCCTTGCAAGTAGGGAACTCAAAAAGTAAAGTTGCATACTGATATTTTTCCAAAAACCACACAGACACCCACGGAGGGGGAGGCACAGTTGTTAATATTCAATAGCAGTTAGTGGAGAAAGATAACAGAGAAGCAAGAACTCTCGTAGTAGTTTATAAACAGAGATGGAACTGAGGTCCCTGGTTGCATGTCATAATGGTGATCATGGAGTTGCGATCACCGTTACAGTGAGTGTTCATGGCTGAAAATGAATTTCAGTGATGCACACTCGCAGCACCGACAAAAATGGTAACCGAGACTCACGGGTCATATTTTTAATGCAGGGTGCCCTGCATTTCCCTATAAGGATTCTCAGCTTCAGGGGTGGGTATGTTGGGGGAGGTGAAGTTAAATACATTTAAAGCTGCCTATTGGCAAAAAATAAAAACAGTGCCACAAGCTGGACCCTGCACCCTGCACCTCCCAGATGACCACCCTCCCCACCAGCTAGCAGACTAGCTTGACAGCTGCCCATCACACCCCCTACCATCATACCATGCCTCACATGCCTCTCCCCCACCACGTGCACGCATATGTGCACATACCCACTACTCTCTGTCATGCTATTTCGCCCACCCCAGTATCCGGTCACCCCCCCTGCTACGTAGTCATGAACACAGGTGCTATAATTGAGTCACCATTTTTGTAGATGCCCAATTTCGGTCACCTTCTTCACTGGATATCAAGGTCCTTTTATTCCTCCCTCTCCTGCCTCTTCCTCCCTTGCCTTAATTTCAGACACCTTGCACAGAAGTTTACCAGCAAGAGAAAGTGGAAATTTACAGAATATTTATGGTAACTGTTACAAACTTTGGGTCAGCGTAAATGCACCGGGTTGGCCCTTAAATGTTTGAAGCATCCCCTCCGGTTAAATTTAAAGCTATTCCTGGGCCAACATTTTTAAAAGATGAGCATATAGTTGATACTTGCAAGAAAATAGGCTTACTATATCTGTAAAATGGAGCCATGAGATAAAAAAGTCTGTAATTAAAATATAGGGCTTAAATAGTAAAGTGCATCAGTATGCCCACATATGCCAGCCCAGCAACGCAACCCCAAGATGCCTTATGGCATGATTGTTCTTTCATTTATTTGAAGGGCAAAGGTGCCACTAGGAAGCATTTATATTAAGTAAAAGTTCATTTCTCCCATGGCCGCTAAGTGCAAAGTGTGAGTAAAACCCACAAGCATTTAAGAAAAAATACTGTTTGCTACAGTCGGGTGTGCCATGGAGGTCGGTTGAGTCAGAAAAGGAAAGGGTTATCACTTTCCATGACACAAGAGGAGTAGAGCTGCCTTGCAGTGTGCAATAAGATTGGGGACCCTTGCAGTGCAGCTAGAACCTACCGATTAAATTGGGAGATTTGCTTTCCCATGGGGGGGGGGGGTTAGTCAAAAAAATGGGACTTGCGTGGCTAAATCAGGAGACATCACATGAATGCACATGCAGATTTTTAAAACTAGTTTACAGCAGCTACAATAGCTGGGCTGACATCCAGAAAATAATAAAGCAGTGTGCAAATGTAATTGAGCAGCATCCATCAGCAATTAACTGTAGCTTGTATGGGTAGCAATCTGAATGAACATAGAAACTGTAGGGAGAGCCAATGCACTGAAATAGCAATGATATTTGCTTGCTATAATTTCAGGAAGAAGGATCGAGTTCCAAGGACTAGGTAGCTTAGGTTATTGTGATGCAGTAAAACAGGGAACAGTGGTTAGATAGGCAGCAAAGCCATGAACCAGATGTAATCAATTAAGTGGAACAAGATGATATCAAGTTTGACCAGCATGAAACTTTTTGGAAGGCTACAGCCTGTAGTTCAAGGGGGCGGTACAAAAACTGGCCACTCCCCCATTCGGCCAACTGAAGTGCTGCTCTCCTCACATCACACGCAAGTGTTTTTTCCTTGCTACTGGAGGCTCTGCCAGTCTGTTTTTTCTCCTGGAGCCTACTGGGACTTTGCCTCCCCCCATGCACATTTGGACTCTGCTTGATTTCTGCTGGACTTCTGTTGTTCTGTTCTCCTGCTTTTGGTTTGTATTACTGGCCTCTGGCTGCTCCATGCATCTGTGTGTGTTGGTTACATCCCTCCTCCTGTTCTTGTGTCTTCCTTGTGGCAAAGATGCATCATGGCCCAGCCATAGATGTGCCGGCACAACCTGGGATGCTTGGAGCAGACCTGAGCACAAATCCAGTGAGCAGAGCAGGAGCAACAGGCTGCAGGGACACATAGACAAGGAGGCACAGGGCAAGGGACAAAGGGCCCCACCAGCAGGGCACACCCAGGTACACAGAAGCACTGACCTGGAAGTAACACAGGGAACTGGGGGATGGTGCACAGACAACCCCAGTCCGCCAACCAGTGAAGAAGCACACTGCCAAATTACTCACACCACCTCCATGCCAATGGCAGGGGCATGCAACAGACACCCCCCAGGCAGGGCCGTAGAGTGCCATGGGCAAGGTGCCAGGTTATGAGGCAAGCACATACAGCAGACAACCATGGGCAAGTGAGGCACAGGCCACAGAGGGCCACACAGGGCACCAGCTGGAGTGGGGAGGGGCCTGCAGTGCTGCCTAACAGAGACACACATAGCACCACAAGCAACTGATGGCAGGCAGCACAAGGTGCAGAGGCAGACAACCACCACGGATGTGACAAAGAGCCATGCGCAGGACCGGGTAAAGGTCCACTCACCCAGTGATCACAGGAGCAATGGCCCAGGGGGACGGTGGAGACGGTGGAGGACCAGAGACACAGCAAAGCACAGCAGAACAGATACCTGCAGCATGGCTCCACACGTCACCTGCATACCTCTCAACTGTCCCTGATTTTCAGGGATGTCCCTGATTTTGCCTCAAAATTTTACTCTGTCCCTCCTAAAATTTGTGTTTCCGTGGCTAAACAGTGGAAATTGTAAGCACAAAATAATATCAAGCATTAAAGTTACAGACTTGTTCTTCTTTAGAAAATGCATTCTGCACTAAGCCCCATATTCTACCAGCTTTCTGGGTGGATATCTTTAATTTTGAAGATGTGTCCCTGATTTTGGTCCTTTGTCCCTGATGTTTTTAAGCCTTGTCCCTGATTTGTGAGGCAGGAGGTTGAGAGGTATGGCCACCTGCAAAGCAGACACAGAAATGTAGCAAGAAAAATGTTTTATAGAAAGTTACAACTATGTAAAAGAATAAACAACAGGGGTAAGGATGGTGGAAGGTAAGAGGAGAATGGGGACAGAAACCAGGGGCTATACAATGGGAAAGATGTACTGGAGGGAGACAGGGTAGTTGAGGGTAAAGAGCTATTTATATATATATTTATAGGGCTTAACGCTGTCTCAGGTCTGCTGCCACCAGCCATTCCAGGACCACCCCAGGAGTTCCAGGACCCCCCACATGGTGACCATCTCTTGCTGGTGCTGCCTGGTCACAGACAACAGCCTCCACTGATTTGCAAGTACACTTCTGAGGGCCTGGAGGATTGGCCTGGGACCCCTCTGCACTGCCATCCTGGAGACACAGAAGGGACAGGACAGGCAATCAGTGAAATGCCCCAATGAACTCCTGCCCATCCACAGTGTGCAGTGAATAGCGGGAGGGAAAAAACACTGGGGGATCACAATGGACCTGTGCCTAGAGGGCCACACCAGCCATCCACATAGCACATCACAATGGTGCTGACAGGCAGACACTGTCACACAGTGAGCACATGTGCACATGGGCATGGGCACACAGCACAGAACGAGGGCACCCATCACAGCACACATGGTGAATGCTGTACACATGCCCCCCCAGGCAACAAAAGGCCACCAAAGGCTGTGCAACACTGGCACACCCAATGGACATAGCTCCCACCATGGCTGTGCAGATACATGGCTGGGGTGGCCATGGCCAGGCTCTGTCCACATTGGTATTCCACAGAGACATGGAACAGCAATGTGACAATGCTTACCTGCCCTTTGCCATCCAGCTGGTCCAGTCTGTGGCACCCTAGTGTGGTGCTGTGCCCCTGCTGCTGCTGCCCTGGTCCTCCTTTGGTCCTCTGTCTCTGTGGAAGGAAAGAAGAGAGGAGGATATGAGTACACAAGCATGCACGGACATCACCCCCATGACCACACAGCCTGCATAGTGCAGGGTGTGTCCTTATCCATCCTGTGGCCCTGATCCACAGTGATTCAACTTCAGTAATTGTTTAATTATCAAAGGTGACTAGGTATGATGTGCTTGAATTATCAACAAATAAACAAACCCCCGGTCGATTACCTTGATCTCTACGGTACAGTGTGCATCCACTGATTTCAGTCATCCAATCAGATGAGGAATCCCACCAGGTCTCACAAATTCCAATAATATTTTTTTCATAACATAGATATTCACAATTAGTCAAGGGTCTTGAACAGTTATACTCTGGCAGACAGAAGGTGTCTGGAATGTTAGTATTGAATTATTGAGTTTGAGTCTGTGGGAGAGAGGATGTTGATTTCAGACTCTAAAAATTGTGATAGACAGTGTAATACTGCCAAATCATTTAGAGTTATATAGCACTAAGACAATATCATCAGGTCTAAATCAAAGATTTGCATGGCTATGACCAAGCCAATAGTGGCACTGCTGTTTGAAATGAGGACATAATGAAGTTAAATGTTTCAAATCATCCTCAGTTCCACTTCCACATTTATAATATGGAGAGCTGTATCCTGGTCATTTTTGCTTATAGTAATGTAATTTGCTTTGTAATGTTCCATCCTATACAAATGAGTACTCTGCAATCATTAGGGTTGGATATCAATCTTAATTAGGGTTCTAAAACATGCTGTATTTTAATTGTTTTATACCAAATAAAATACTTTAATGATGACATTCTGGCAAGATCCTAAGATATTGCAACATCTCATAGTCTGGTTTTAAGCACAGTAATTATTTCCTCTTTTGGACAAAGATATAATTTATTTAGTAAATGAGCAAGGCAGATTGGAAAACATTTTTCTTTAATTCATTTGAGTGAAGGGCATATGAATCCATTGTGAGTATAATTAATATGTTCATCAAGACACATTCTGGTAAGACGTATTTTTCAGAAGGGAAAAGAGACCTAATAGAAAACTAAGACTTCATTCTTTAATCAGTGAGGATAATGAACATTGTTCTAGTTCAGTTCTAACTACCTCTGCAGGTACAGAGTTAGATACACTGAGAATGTATCTAAGTATTTTATTATGGATTATTTCTAATGGTGAAAGATCAGCGAATCCCAAGAATTCAAAGGCGTACAAGGTACTTGATCTAATTTTAGTATTTAATACAGTAGGAATTCCTTTTCTGGAACCTTTTCCTAACTTGGCATTAAAGATTTTAAGTGTTTAAAGCACTAGGAATGAGGGTTGATGTTAATTTGATATGATTCCTCCAAAAATAATTTGTCTGAGAATCTAACATTTAAATAAATCATTTGTATCAGTAACCACAGGTTTGTTGTCTAGAAATAATTTATATTTGTTATCAAGTTTAGACCCCAAAATAAGTAATTTAGTCTTATCTCTGTTAATAGTTAATTCATTTTTGTGACACAATGTTGCAAGAGTATTTAACTTCCTCTGTCCACCTAGTAAAGAAGTTGAAATTAAAACCATATTATCAGCATATGCCAAATAACTAATTTCCTTATTGTCTACTTTGGGAGAGTGATAATTGGAAATATATACTTTAAGTAGTACAGTATTAATATAGAGGTTAAACAAAAGGAGCACTAGAACACATTTTGTTGCATGCCTCTATTAGTCATAATTTCAGAAGTAAGAGTACCAAATTGATTGGAATTAATTCATGTTTAAGTTTTTTTTTTATGGATCCTTATGAAAATGTCCAATAAGAAAGGGTCAAAGCCCAGATTTCATAGTTTTTGCCACAGAAGTTTTCGGCTTATACTATCAAATGTTAACTGTAAGTCAAGGAAACAACAATACAATGTGGACTTCTTAATTATAACATGTTTATGAACTAAATGAGATAAGACATAACAGCGCTGGATGGTTGAACTATTTTGACAAAAATCAATTTGGGCTTCATCTAGAAGATCATTATGCTCTACCCATCTTTCTAATTTCCACAACAGGATTTTGCAAAAGAGTTTTAGAGAGGCATCCATAAGGCTTATGGGCCTGTACATGCCTGGATCTGTAGGATCACCCTTCTTATAATAGGAAAATAATGCTACCTCTCCAGGAGTTAGGAAAATCAGCTCCTTGGAGGAAAACATTGAAAATATTGACAAAGACAGGTAGCCACCAATCAATAAAATTGCAATATGTATCTACCAATATTTGATTGGGTCCGGTCACCTTATTGGATTTAATGGAACAAATGGCATAAAACATTTATTCAGGGTAAAAGACAATTGGTCTTGGTGAAAAATTAGTTTGTATCAAATTTGTCAGCTCTGAATGAACAGAGTTTCTGAAATGTTCACATGAGGAAAAATAATTCTTCTGAAAGTGAGAGGCCCAGTAGTTGGGTGAAATGGAAGCCTCTCTTCATGTAGAATAATAATTAGAGAAAAAACTGACTAAAGACCAGAATGAAGTGATGGTATGATCCAACATGGCTCTCCTCAGCCTTTCCCACATCTGTGTCCAACATTTCTGCTTCTATGATTCAAGAAACTTTTTATATTAGTTTCTATATTTATTCAGGTTCTTAATATTAGCTCTGGTTTTGCGCTTTTTGTTAAATTTTACTGCCCTATTCATCTGTGCTTTTGCTTTCTGACAAGCTTTATTAAGCAAGTGGTGATCTTAAGTTTCACTACCCTGGTACTCCTGAACATAGGTTTGAGATATTCTTTAATAGTAGACCATTTAAGAATTAAACCTTGGCAATCACTATTTGAGCAAAGGGATATTTCTGTTTTCATATGATACATGAGACCAGACATAAGTATGGCTGCAAATGTTTTCAGTATTATCATACTGCCACTTTATTCTCTTGGAATTTAAGGTCTCCATATGGCCCTCAATAGCTAGTGATTTAAGAAGTTTAGATTTAACTGTAGGTAATTTAAAGATGATATGAATAGGGAAATGAGATGATTCTGATCTTTCAATTACATGAAAGTCAGTCACATATAGAAAAACTTCTCCGTTAACCCAGACAAGATCTGTGGTATATGTTCCCCTGGGATCCAGAAATGTAAAATCTCCCTCAGAATCCCCAGAAAAGTGACCATTAACCAGAATAAGATCAAGTCTTAACATTATGGGCCCGATTCCAGAAGTCATTACGCCTGGCGCAAGGTGATTTATGCCAAACCCGATGGCGCAAATCGCACCTTGTGTCAGGCATTACACAAGTCATGATTCCAAGTCGCAGCTTGTGCCATGCCGAATGTGGGTTGCTCCAAAGGTGGGCTATGCCACCCACTACACCCGCAACCCACAGCGCATTGGAGCAAGAGTGGGTTACAGCAGCAACTGTGCCCTATTCCAAGAGGGCAGCTGCTGTAACTCATCTACGTGATTCCAAGAGCCGCTATGGCACAGCAGAGTTAGACCAGTAGGGAGATGGTCTAAGGGGCATCCATCCATGCCAATTGATGGGTGCCTGCTCCACAGCACCATGGTATGCACATAACCTGTTTCCCTGTACCCCCAACACAAACATGCCCCCACTCTCAAATGATGGGCAACACCCAGGGTCCATTTCACTAAGTGCCCCCCAAATGCCAGTGCCACCTGGCCAGCCCCCATGCCTCCTGGTGCTTGTGGCAGTGTTCTGGTGTGAGGCGAGCTCCGGGGAGCAGTTCTCTGCGGGCTGCAACTTGTGGCACCCAGGTCCATTGCACCATTCCTTTGGTGCTAGCCTGCAGCTGCTGCAAGTCACAGTACATAGATGCCAGGGACCCTGCCTGTCTTAAAATATGGCACAGGGTCCCTGGCATAGTGCTGCATGGTGCAACTCACATACGCCCACGAGTTGCACCATGCATTCTGGAATCGGGACCCATTTCTTAAAGGAGATTACCATGTTGGTTACTCCCCAAATCCTTGAATCTTCTTGATGGATTAGCCCTAAAGTTTAGAAGACTTAGCCTGATATGTATATCCTCCCCTAATTCTTCATAATCAAAGCTTAATGGAATTCTGGCAATGATGTCACCCAAGATTATGAAAAAATGGTTGTCATATTACAATAAAAAATCCTTTCTCAATTGCTGGAAAAAGGACCAATGAAAATCCCTGTATATTTTGCTATGCATTTTTATTTTTCTATTTATTTTATTTATTTATTAACATCTTGGATTCAAGACCTTTGAGCAGATGCTCTTTACATAGGTTCCACGTCAGAATGAGAACATAATCAGGTTAGCATTTAGAATAGTTACATCACAAGTGTCACCAGGCCTAAATACATTTTATGTGTAAACAGAAGGGAGACAAAGATTCAGGAGATTACTATAGATATAATAATGTGAAAATGACACTAACAGCAATCAGAGGTACATCTTACATACAGCAGAGGCATTGTACAATGTAAGCCTGGGTCTAATTGTTACTAGGTTACCAAATGCAGAGTGAAACAGGCAGAAGGCCATAAGGGAAGAGAAGGAGGAAGAGAAGTGAGGGAGGGGTGGGGGATAGGTGAGGAGAGGAGGAGAGAATAGGCGGGGGCAGGAGTGCCCCAGAGGTAAGTGCAAAATAAGTGCAAGTGAGGGTAATAATTAGAGTAGGTGAGGGTCAGGGGTGATAACCATAAGGAGCAGGTGTGGTAGAATTTGGTAGTGCCTAGTAGTAGCAGTCACAAGTAACCTCGGTGACTAAATGCTGTCTAAATAAGTGCTTAAAGGAGCCTAACTTTGTTACACCGAAGGGATATACACGTTTACTATGTTAATATTTACTGTATCATTTGCTAACTTGATGATATAAAAATGGAAGAATTATTTCCTATAGTAGATATAGTAAAATTCTAGTACGTTTTGGAAAAGATAGCCAATGTGGCTAATGTTTGGCCTGCTTTATTTACTCTAAATCAAGAAACAATGTAAAGTGAAAACCCTGGGATCAGTGGAGGTAAAGATTTAGTCCACCAAGTCTTCTACATTAGTATAATGTCAAAGGAAGAGAACAATTTTAATACATCTGGATCTGCCAGTTTGGATATAAGACCTTTAATGTTCCAGGATAAAATATTTAGAAACAAATAATCAGAATCAAAAAGCACAATGGTAGCTTGTCCAATGTATGGTCATTTATGACAAGGACTTTTCAGCACACTAAATCTGTTGTTTATCAAATGTTCTTAATTGGTTGAAGATGTATGAGTCCTGTTATGCTGCATACTGTAGTTTGTTCAGAAAGCTGAAGGTGTTATTGACTATTGTTCAAAGGTGACCCTCTTGGATTATTCATATCTACCAGAAGAAAAATCTAAGGGATTGAGAACTAGGCTTGCTACTAGTATCAGGGTTGCAACTGAAAGATTTTTAAATGTAAGATCTTTATGAGAACTCTGAGAGTCCATATTATATATCCTAACCCATTACAGACCATTGTTCACTAGATTAATTTTAAGCACGCATTCAAATAATATGGCAATGTCTTTTTTGACCTTCCTTAAAGGTTCAGCAGGTGTTAACCTCCATCCAAAGAGAAAGAGTTCTATTCTCCCAAAATGTCTCTTGTTCAAGATTGTAATTATTAGTAGAGTCTACTAGTATTTGTTTTAAGGGTCTTTGAGATCAATATTTGCATTAACTATAAATTGTTGATCTGACACTTTCAGGTCTCTTCTAGGGGGATTAATAATATTATTATTTGTCTGGAGTAGAGGCACCATAATCCAAATCTGAGTTGCCAGCTCCTAGGAAAATAGATAGAAAAGAGCACAATCCGGAAAGTTGGTATTGGGTGGTCTTATAACGCACACTTCCTTTAGACTAGGAGGGATGTGAAGCAAATGACATACCAAATTGCTTTAACTTTTCAGGAGTTTCTTGTGGGAATTCTCCTGATCCAATTGAGTTCAATTAATAGTTCAGTATAATCAGTCAAAGGTTTAGGATTTTAGAATTCTAATAGAATATTCCTTAGTTTCTCCGTAACGTTGTCATTAGAGTGACTGTTAGAGTTTCTTCATGCAATTTGGAGGCTGTTTAGCTGCTAGTTTGTAATAGGTACACTTTGGTTGGTCACTCCTCTAAAGGGGTTGTAACTGAGGAAACATGAATAGGAATGTTACTAGAGGGGAGTTTGTTTGTTTAATGTATTTAGTGAAGATGTTACATTCTTAACTTAAAGTTTTGAATGTCTTATCATATTAATTGTCCTAAATCCTTTTGATGGGCCATTCTTGGCAACATTCTTATGTTTTTTTTGTATTTATTTAGTCATTTATGTATGAATTTATTCAGTTATCTTTTTATTTATTTAATTATTTACTTTGTTAACTGGGTAAGTACACTGAGCCAAAGACCCCTTTTCAGGAATGACCTGGATCTTAAGATTAATTGTCCCCTGTGAAGTTTAGTTTGTACAAGTGGGTTCTTCCCTTTAGAAGGGGGGGAGGTTACCCGAATTCCCGTGTTTTTCTTTAAGCATGCTTCATTTTCCTGCTCCAAAGATGATCCTATGGACCCTCTCTGAGTCTTAAATATTTCCTTAAGGTCAATAATTTGGGTCTGCTTTGCAATAACATCAAACCTTAGATTCTCTATTACCTGCTTGATAGCCCATAAGTTATCTAGTATTACAATATACGCATAGTAAGGATTTCTAATAATATCTAACATCTAGTCAGATAAGGAAGATGAAGAAACAAACTTATTTACTGAAGAAGCAGGAGTGTCATCTTGAGTATTAGGAGCATATGATTCCTTAGGGGGATTATCATTGTGCAAGGACTGAGGTGGCTCATTGGCTGTCTTTCCTGTTGACTTTTCTTGGGAAGAAAATTAGTAGCAGCTAATTTTTTAAGACCAGTTATTGTTTTATGGAGGTCTTGTATAACTGAAGCAATGTTACTAGTTTTGTGATTAGAATGTTATTTTTTAGTGTCTAAAGCTGCTGTTCTGCAAGAATGCATTATTTTAAAATCATAAAAGGAATTAGATAAGGAAATACCCTCAGGTGAAAATACAGGGGAATATGTTCTAGACAAGTTACTAAAATGAGAACAAGAGTCAATAGTAATATAATCATTATCATAATCTGGGTACCAGGTCAATATGTAGCTGCTGTGAGAGCATGGCACGAACCACACTCTGAAATATGTGGAAACATTGACTGCAACAGTGGTAGAATAGTGATAAGGAATTACTGCTACCCCGTCACTGTTTGCAAATCAGAGGAAGGCATCAAGTAGCATTGGGTGTGGTACTCTGGCCGAGCTGCTTCTGTGGTGGAGTGGCTAAGGTACTAGCACCTGGAGAAAAGACAAATTAGGGATCAAGGTTTGGTTCCCAAATTTCCAATGCTGGAATTTTTTTTTTTTAAGAAATGTCCCCCTCCCAAGTTTCTCCCCGTCCCCATTGTCCACACCCCCTCAGAGTTGATTATAATAATTCTGGTGGGTGTGGGAAGTGAGGCCTCTCATGTTGGGGGTGCAGGGACAGAGTCCCATACAAAAAAAAAAGAACTCTCCTATGTTTTGCCATTTGTTATCATTGTGTCTACGGCATTTTGTGCTGGTCAGTGTTTTCACTTACCTTGCATTCATTTAAGCATTTTGCTTGCTGCATTGTCTACCATGCTGTTTTTGTTTGTGGGGTTATGGCCATGTGCTATAATATGCATCAGGGTTAGGAGTCTTGCAGTAAAAGGCACAGATATTACAGGACTCCCCAGAAAAATAATAAATTAAGCTAACATCACCATTGAGGTTTGGTGTTAAAGATAGTCCTCACAGTGTCCCATCACATCCACAGCCTCATTGTTGTTACAAGAAGCAGTCTTGTTCTGCTTTGTTGCACCCTTTAAATTCCCCTTAAATTCCACAGGGTTAACAGGAATGGTACGAGTCAAGGTGGTCCATTGAAAAAATTTGGTATTTTTGGTTTGTACCCATCAGTTGTCATGGTTTCCATGGGCAGAGGGTGTTTATTGGAAGCTAATAATATTTCTCCCAGTTCTTTTCCTTTAGATTTTTGTTTACCATTGCTTTTAGTATTTAATGCAAGGGGAGGGTCAGAAAGCAATGTATTTTTACTGATTCTTGTATTAACCATTTTAATTATTGGGTAGTTATAAAAGGGAGAATACCAAAAAATGTATAAAACAGACCTCAAATATTGTTTAACTATCTCCTATCAGTATAACTGGTGACCAGGCAATTTACTCAGAGGAACCTTGCCAATTAACCAAAACCATAAAAGTGTCTATGAAAATCCACCTTCCTCTAAAATGACAGCACTAATATATAAGCAAAAATATGTTAAATGCACTTCAATACAGTAGAAATACAGTTATTAAAGTCAGATGTTGCATTTATTCAAAGAAAGCTTCAGAATACCACAGGATCCATGCCGATCTGCACCCCCTACCCCAACCTCCCACTCAGCCCTGACTATCCCACACTCCCCACACACCCCACATGCCATCACTCACCCAAATAAGTCCCAGTGTGAAGATCCACTCTCTGCTTAAAGACACATCTTCCTGCAGGAACCACTAAATGCAATATGACAAACTACTGTAAGTTCAATGTATTTCAGAGGGGTTTTAAACTTTGGTGCTGAACTTTGCCAATTTTGCATATTTTGACACCAAATTTTCACATACCCTTTTTGAGACCCCTGCTCATGAACAATGTTGGTGTCATTTTGCAAATCCTGCCAAAAAATAGATTTCATGGTTGGTTGGCAAAATCACCTTTTGGGTGGGATTTCAAAATTCTCACTGTACTTATTGAAGATGATGGATCATAAGAAGGGTATGTTGAACATATGGCATCAAAATATGCTAAAATGGCAGAGTTGTGTACATTTGTTGACATTTCACTATGCATGCTCGTACCTTTTGTAATTTTCAGTACTTTCACCCCAAATTTTCAACATAGCCATTTCTTTAAACCACCTCATGAATGTGACAGCTGTCATTTTTGAAATGTTGCCCAAAGTGTCTTTTCATGCCTCTGGCATGGAATAATGCTGCAGTGGGATGGCATTTTGGTGGGGAATTTCACAATTTATACTATTGGATTCATGAGGTATGGTAATCAAAAGCATATGTTGGCAATTTGTTGCTGTTGTTTTAAAAATGGAAGCACAGGGCAAACAAACAAAGAAACATCCTGGCCCTCTGCTTCCACATAAACATACATATATGCATCTATGGAAGGATGGCAATGCAGGGCCCTCCGGGCCCTGTACTCAATTGCACTAATAAGGATATGAATACACTATCTGAAAAAGCATGGGTGGATGGCAGCACAGGCTCAGAGGGCCCTGTGCTCCAATTGGACTATAAGGGTGTCCTCCCTGTTATTATCCGTGACCACTCCCCAACCTTCTGTTTATGGAATAACAACTTCCCCAATTCCCCCTCCAAATGTCTCTCTAGTCAGGGATATGTCCCAATTCAATGTCCAAGCCTACCTTGCCTCTATTTCTAATGCTGATTGGGGACCTTTCCACACCCTCCTTGATGTTAACCAGGCCCTCGACTTTTTCATACACACCCTGGCCAATATAGTGAACCACCATGCTCCCTTGAAAAGATGCTGATTTAAAGGTCTCAAAGTATCCTGTATGTCCAAGGAGATGTGAAAGCTAATGACTGATCTCAACAGTGCCTGGAAAACCTTTAATCATAGCAGTCTACCTTCTAACTGAAAGGCCTTTAGGCAGCTAAGGAACGCATGTAAGAACTCACTTGTTAAAGCTAAATGCACCTACCTCTGAACCTTACAAACCAAACACTTTAGCAAGCCTAAGAAGTTTTGGAAGTGGGTGAACTTACTTACCAAAGGTAGGTTCAATGAAGCACCAAGCTCCTTCACTGCCAAAGGATCTGTCTTATCTGACCCCTTCCCCCCATCCATTTCTAAGGGCTTCAATGAGTTCTTTACATACCTGCAGAGGTACACCTGGCTCTTCACCCACAGCAGCCCCCCTTTCCCTCTCCCCCACATCACTGGTAGACACAAGTAACCACCCTGCATTCCATCTTAAGCTGGCCACTATCAAGGAAGTATGCATGCTCCTCTCTAAACTATTGTCAGAAAGCTCCCCAGGTCACAACACACTCAAGCACAAGTTTCTTAAGTTTGGAGCCTCAGCGCTGGCCTTTCCAGTAGATGATCTAATCAACAAGTCATTCCTATCTGGTATGGTCCATGATAGGTGGAAGGATGCCATAGTTGTCCCTGTCCATAAGGGTGGGACCACCACGTTAGTTGACAACTACAGGTCAATATCTAACCTCTGCCCTCTTGTTAAATTTTTAGAGTGAATCCTTTACAACCATCTGCAGGAATACATTGAATCACACCACCACCTCCTCTCTGTTTTTCAACATGGGTTCTGAAAGAGTCACAGCACCCTCACTGCCCTTGTATAAATGACTGTTGAACTGTTCAGTGCAATGGACCTGGGCCATGTTATGGAAGTGGTCTTCATGGATGTAACAAAGATGTTTGACCTGGTTAAACACAACCTCCTGTTCTGGAAGTTGCACTCCCTGTGCCTTTACTGGAGCACTGGTTGTGCAGTTACTTAACTGGCTGCTCACGAGGATCAAGTGATCCGGTGCAATTTCAGAATTCAGATCCATTACCCACAGAATACCCCAAGGGTCCCTTCTGGAATCATTGCTATTTTCTCTTTTCATTAACAATTAACCAAACAACTGTGGTGTGGCCTCTGTCCAACTTTACACAGGTGATGCTGCTCTCCTGACATTTGCTGGCTCAACAGAACACTAGCTTCTGATTTTTAAATACTCAAGGACTGGTTGTGGACAACCAACTCGTTCTCAACACCAAAAAAACAAACAAATGTATGGTATTTTTCAAGCCTGCTTCCAAGCTTCAACTTCATCCAACTCACTATCTCCTACCATAATGATGATACTCTCGAAACTGTACAATCCTTTAAATATCTGGGTGTCATATTTGATACCTCCCTCTTATTTGACACTCACATAGCTCTCCTTATGAAGAGCTTTAATCAGAAATTGGGACTGCTCTATCGCCTTCATCCATTCCTCTCCTCAGTCTTTTGCCACAAAATTGCAACCTCCATCCTTCTCCACCCCTCTGATGACATCACGCTACTTCTTGTTACTTCCCAGGACACTTCTGGAAATGAGCTGTTTACAGCTCATTTTGCCTTTCCTGGTGAAACATTTTCCAAATAAAAAAATAAAAATCAATGCAACCATCCTCACGTGCCTTAGACAACTTTATCATGATGGTTAAAGGTTTGCATTAGAAGTTAATGCACATCTCCACCACTGTGATGTCTTTTCATCCTTGGGTTGGCCTACTTATGAGGCTAAACTCTAACTAATAACCCTTGGCTTTGTACATAAGGGAACACTTATGGAATCTAGAAACTCAGTATCCTGAACCCCACAAGACCAGGTTTGGGATACTGACTCTCAAATTCCCAACAGGCACTTAAATGTAATGCTGGGGGCTTTGGCCCCCATACCCAACACTCTTGGGGCTCTGCTCCCACATCCTCCATAACCTAAATTACCAATTCCAAGGAGGAGTGGACCTCGGAGTTAAAAAAGAAATGTTACAGGGTTGAAATCATGTTTCAGCAAAATGGTAGCCGGGAACAGAACCCAGGTCTACCTGACCATGCTGGCCAAGCTGTTAGTAGCTCGGCCCTTCATGCCATGTGAGCAGCCAACTTCCGTATCCTCCAGTGTGTTGTGGTGCCTGACAAGGGGTAGGGTAGTGGTTCATCACATCCACTACTGAACCCCTGTCAGCATTACTTTCCTCCTTGTTGGACTTGTAGATGTCGGGATACTGAACTCAGTCCCATGAGTTTTGGGATTCTGAGTTTCAGTCACTTACATGTATACCTCTGCGAGTTGGTTCACCTCCACGCACCCTCCATCTTAGAGACAACGTCCAGCTCAAACAGTCTTCTCACATGCTTAGGTCCTCCTCCCTTCCCCTTCTTGTAACTCCAACACTGTGGTTATCCATGGACAAGAGATCTTTGGCCTTCTCCACTTAGCCTTTATGCAACTCCTTGCCACATGTGAATTTATCCAACACTTCCCACTCCCTATTCCAACACTCCCTCTTGTTCCACCTCTCGATCCCCTCTTGATGTACTTGCTTCAGGTGACTGATCCCTTCCCACTTGTGGCTCACTTATTTAGACCTGGCCAGCCTCATGTGCTACTGTCCTGCTGCATCTATCACTGCCTTTTGGGCCATACATTTGGCACTTTCTTACCGTGATGTAATATTTTTGAATTACTGTTGCACTGTTTGTTTGAGTGGTGTTCTCTGCTTATATTGAAAACCCCCTTAGTAAATCCTGCACTTTCCATCTTGTATAGCACTGTACTCTATCCCCTGTACTTGCATTTACCCATTATTGGATGTACAAACCTTGTAAATGTCTGTTTGATCCTGGATTGCCCCGAAAAGGGACTATATTGTCACAGTGGGCCAACTCGGTTACCAAAATTCACATACATAAATAAACAAATACTATCTCAAAACCTAAGGACATTTTTTGCCAAAAACTGTTAATGCAACATTGACTGTAGGGTTAATGCTACAGTGACAAAAGTAGGGAAACCTGGCTGTATGGTTTCCAACCCTAAAATCTCAATGCCACCCCTAAAACAAATCAGGGATGTCAACCCTAAAGCTCACCCCAATTTATATATTCCAGAAATATACATACATCTAATGGGGTGAGATTTAGGGTTGAAAATCCCTAGGAAGGCTCTGCCCTGATTTGCTTTAGGTGTACTTATCTTAATTTCTCATATTGCACTCAGCGGTTCCTGCAACAAGGCATGTCTTCAATGGGAGAGTGGTTCTTCACACTGGGACCTGTTTAGGTGAGTGAGGGTGCGTACGGGATGTGGGGGGTGTGGAGTGGTGGGAGGTCGGGTTGGACAGATCAGAGAGGGACCTTTTTTTTTAATGGTTAACAAAAGATGAAAAAGTCATTGAGGGACCATTTTCTTTATTTACAGGTTATATAGCAACATGAGAGGGTATCGGGGGGGGGTTAGGGGTTCCACTGGACACCAGGATGAAAAATATATTACAGGGATGACCATCGGAGGTTGGGTGTGCCACTGGACACCAGGAAGCAAAAAGAAAACGTAATGGGGATGGCAATGAGAGGGTGGGGGCACCACTAGGCACAAGTGAAATAAGTAAATAATTAAAGATGGGTGGTGATCAGACATTGGGGGAGCCACTAGACACCAGGGAGAAAGTAATATCCATATGGGGCTTCTTTTCTTGCGCTATCCTTTTATTTCCATCTACAGCTTCCAGGTCATAGATTGTCGAAGTCTGTCCACTGAGCTACGGAGCTATTAAAACAACCAACACTACAGTGCAGCCATGATGTGGTCAGATATTTCCAGAAATTTCCAGAAATATCTCTTTGGTGGCCCATAGTGGTAATGCAGTCAGGGAAGAAATTTACAGATATTTCACAGACATTTCAGGAAATATCAAACCATGTTTATGTCTGCCACTGTAAATAAAAAATATCAGTCTGCCCAACAGAAGCAAACTACAGAAGTTGCATTGTTCACTGAGTCAAGGACTTTGCCCTCCACTGAGTCCACAGGTAGGACACTTCTGCAGCAAAGAAAGCTACAGATTTTCATGGATAAAAAATTAACAGAGCCACTGCTGTCACCTTTACCTGTGACACCAAGACAGTATAACAGATCCATAGTAGCCATGTCCAGCTCCTTGTCTAAATCGAATACTCTGCCATTGTTTAACTCTATGTCATTTACACCGAATCTAGGAGTGCAGCCTGTAACAGTCTGCAGGGAATCTGATAGTGAAAAATAGGCTCCTACATTTTTTTCTGCTACTACTGCTACAGTCAATTCAGTGCAACATTTCCAACATTTAGATCTTCATACACAGGTACACTATTTACAATCTTCTCATATCAGTGTTCCCTCTTTACTAATGGGAAGTGTACCTCATGTAGACTCTGATTTTAAATTAAGTGAATACAATAAACTTAATGTCTTAACACAATTTGGGGAGGTCAATTGGAGGGTGGGAGCACCACTAGGCACCAGGAAAAAAATGTGTTATTATGGGGATGGACATCAAAGAGTGGATGGTGCAACTAGACACCAGGGAAAGATGCCAGCAAAGACAATGAGTTTTTCCTCATGAAAATGGATATTTTTTCATTACTTTTGACATGAAAACAACAATCTTTTTTCATATCACATGATATGATTATTATCTTAAAAAAAAAAAATTAAGGGAATTTTTTGAAAGCTGAAGTGCAGAATTCAGCTTGGGGGTCCTGATATGCAAGCTACATGTGTTTCTCACTCTCCAGAATATCATTCATGTGGTTTTTCAAAATTTATTTTTTAGGAAAACCAAAAAACAAGATAGCGGCCAAATGAAAAATTGTTTTTCACTCATGAAATAGGATGGCATCACAAAGGAAAGAAGATACTTTTATCATTTCATACAACTAACTTGAGTTGCTTACCAAGCATGCTCAGAAACAATTTATACATTTTTTTAATTAAATAATTTTAAAATGGATTAATGTTTTTTCACCACACCATCAAAAGGCACATCTATTAGCCAGACCATTTCTACACAGAAACTTTCAGGCTAACATTCCAGACCATCTGGATGCTACAGATGTCAGATGAAAACCCAGCAAAACCAATGGAAAAAAGTAGTGCAAAATCCACTTTTTGCACTATCCAGAACTGAGAATCCACCCATTCAACTGGAATGACTTGAAATTTGCAGGGTGTTGAGGGGATGTCCTAGAGATGTGAATTTTGCTGTTTAGGTGTTGGGGAATTAATTGGTTGCAGAGATATTCAATGACATAATTTAATTTTTCCCATAGGATTACATTGCAGTCTGTGTCATGACTTTTGGCGTCATTGTCTTGAAACAAATCAAGATACAGACTTTTCATTACTATTTGCCGATGACTCTCAATGCACACCCCAATGCCAGCTGGGGTGGGTGGGGGGACCATGGAGGATTTCAACCTAACATCAAATTTCCTCACTTTTGTCACTGTGGAACAACCCTAACTGATGCATTAAACAGAGATTTTTGCCTCTAATTTCCCTTCTTTTTGAGAATGAGGACTATAAATAGTGAATGGAATGTGGGTAATGCAAATGCAGGTGCAAACTGACACACGAATGGTGACACACATGGCAGGGTACAAGGGAACACTAACGCAAATGGGTAGTGATGGCAACAGCAAAAATAATGCCAAAGGAAACAGAAACAAAAACATGAATGCAAGCGCATACAGAAACGCAAACCGTAAGGCGGATGCTGACGGTACCGCAATTGTAAATGCAAATGGTAATGGTAACATCAACAGTAACACCAAAGGAAACAGAAACACAAATGCAAGCATGTAGGAAAATGCAAACTGTAGCACGCACGTTCACGGTACTGCAATTGGAAATGCAAATGGTGATGGTAACAGCAAAAATAAGGCCAAAAGAAAGAGAAATGGAAACACGACCACAAGCGCATACGGAAATGCAAACCGTGATGTGAATGGTCATGGTACCGCAATTGTAAACACAAATGGTAATGGTAAGAGCAACAATAATGCCAAAGAAAACAGAAATGGAAACATGAACGCAAGTGCGTATGGAAATGCAAACCATAATGCGCACGCTGACGGTAACACAATTGGAAATGCAAATGGTAATGGTAACAGCAAGGAAGACACAAAAAAAAGAGAAACGCAAACAAAAATGCAAATGAAAGAGCTGACAGAAACGCAAATGGCAATGCGCATTGTAACGCAAAGCTAAACGCAAACACAAACAGTAATGGAGACGCAAATGGTAACAGTAAGGCAAATGGAAGTGCAAACGAGAATGCAAAGGGTAACGCACACGGTGGCCTACATGGGAATGGCAACGCAAATGGGTACGGAAACGCAAGTTGGAACATTAACTGTAACAGTAACTGAAGTGCACACCCTGTTTTTGCCCAACAGCTGCATAGAAAAACATAGTGAGTACAAAGAATGTATGAATAATAATGGTCCTCGGAACAGGAAATTACCTCTCAGAGTACTAAAATGCTCATATCTCAGGAACCGAATGACGTACAAACAAAATTTAAATTTCTGATTATCATTACTGTCTAGGCTATGTTTTCAGTAGCCCCACAGGGGCTACACATTGTTGTCAACAAAAATTCTGTATCTCGCACCGTTTTCGAGATACAAGCCCCGAAATGCATGGCTGACGCCACCATGTTAGTCTACGGTAAAAAATGTCAACTTTGGAGTACCGTAACTTTGCAACCGTGCAATATTTTGTCAGCAAACCACCAAAAGGCACATTTGTGAGATGTTGGCTGCCTTCCCTACAAATTTCAGCCCAAAAGACCAAACTGTTCTTTTGCAACAGGGTGGCAAAGAATTCCTGTCATTTTGGCCATAGCAGCAAAAGTAGTGTCGTGATTTGCAAAGCTTCACAAAAATTGGGAAAGTGTCACAAGTGTGACACTACTTTAGACACTACTTTTCCAAAAATTTGAAAACATATTTCTGGGGTGTTTTACCCCAAATAAAGACATGGCTAGCATCCTGAGGGTCCGACTAGTGAACACAAAAGAATTGTGTTCCTAGAGGGTCCCAATTTTAAATGCCAAGCATTTTTCTGATCACCAACTGAAAAAATGGTGGATTTACTGACACTACTAGGGCTATTTGTGACGCTAAAAGTGCATTTGCAAAAGTGTTGCACTTTTGTTAACTTTCCCATTGACTTATAATGGGAAATTGTTATTTGAATAACTTTTGAACCGTTCAATATTTTTTAATGAAACCTTCAAAAGGCACATCAGGGACCCTGGCCGCATGTTCCCTGAAGTTTTTGGACCAGTCACGCATACCGTGCGACCTGTAGGTGCAAGCAAAGAATTCACAAAAAAGCGTAATTGTGTACACGGATGTCGCTTAATAACTCTGCAACCGTACATCTGACCAGTATGAAAGTTGGCAGATCCTAAGATCTATGTTGCCCTCCTGTGCTTGCCAAATTTCAGGCACATCCATTGAACAGTGGCAAAGTTATTAAGATGCAAATTTTCACCCTTTAACCTTAAAAGTGCTACTCAACCCTAACTATGGTAGCACAATATATATATATATATATATATATATATATATATATATATACATCCGCTTAATGCATTGTTAGGGTTATTCCACAGCGACAAAAGTGAGGAAATTCGCTGTTAGGTGAAACCCTAACTCCGATTCACCCCCCAGCACCACACACACACACAGACACACACACATTCAAGTATGGGAGGACCAAGTCAACACAACCAATGACAGACATCCAGCAGCAGGTGACAGAAATAACAAACAATTGTCTAAATGTACTACGAGACATCCCCACCCACCTGACCAGGTACTGCATGCTCAGTGGAGATCAACAGCAAAAATGAGGCCATGTACACCAAACGTACACATCCCTGATTGCAGCTGCACACAACGTACCACACTTAGTAGTTGCATGGCCTTACCTACCGATGCCCCACACCACACCACAACTGGTACTGTGCCGTTATTCAATATAAATGCTGAAGGTGCATGATGACAGTTGCAGAAAGGTTTTAACACTAGTGAGTATACATTAATTAAGAGAAGCACATAAATTAACTACAAGACACTAGCATGCTCAAGATAAAAGTAGTGATACATTTAGTAGGTGATTTACTAGTAGTAGTACATTTACTGCAGTGGTTTACTCTACATAGAGAGGCTGATGTAAACGTATGGAAAAGCATTGCCTGTTCAACGCTGTGAAGTTCGTACTGCCAGTATCACATGCTTTCTTACTGATGAAGGTGTACTGCTGATGTACATACATAGACCTTCAGTGTGTTTCAATACTAAAGATGCAGTAAGTATTCTTTGTAAGAAACATTGTAATTGCATGAATCAGGCCAAGCAACTTCTAAATATCATAGCACTACTGAGCCAACAATGATGTACCTGTATCGAGATGCATATAGGATAGATTTTCCTGTAGGCACTTACTGAGTATGTTGTACCTGATAAAGACAATCTCATTGCATCTGTGATGACTAACTTATTCAAATAGTAATACATTTACTATTGTTGCAATGAGTGATCTATGCCACTTATGGACACAGTGTGATTTTTTTAACAGTTGTTTCATACTCAGGCTGTATGCCTACTGTTTGGGTTTGCCACACTTCTGTCACTGATGCTATCAAAGTGATAACTATGTTAATTGTGGTACAACAGGAATCAAGTAGGTATGGTGTAGATATAAACAGAATGTCTTTTAGTATTGATTTAACTCACAATGGGGTAAGTGTACTAGGACAGCAGGGGTTATCCTATATCACTGACTCTGTCAGTTATAATCACACTAGGGTTTTGATGACTGTAATGACAAGTTACACTGTTCATCTTCATGAGTTCATATTCACAGCCATTCTCCAGTAACTAGACAGTGTATGGTGTAACTGGGTGGACATCTGTGTTACAAAGCTGCTGCAGTGCCTAGCAGAGGAGAGTATCTACTCATAAAGACAATTCCACAAGGCATGACCAACAGTTATGTTAAATGGTCTGTTAATCACCCTGTAGGGGTTTAATGTTGAATGAGGCATAGCTAGAGTGCCACATGTCGCTAGACAGTGATAAACTGACCATTAACATAATACCTGGGAGTGGCTTATTGCTATCATAATAAAACTGTTTTTAAACAACATTAAACCATGTTCATCATATGGTTAGGCTCACATGTATGTTAATAAAACTAAACATAAGGCTGTTACAATGTTTACAGTCAATTAGAAAGCTGCATTTCAAACCCTTGTTATAATCAGAGATATTATACCTGTACAACTCCTTGGTTTTGCTGAACTCTATTGCTCAGGTGGCCCACCACAAGTGGTGTGGTCTGTGGGGCATCGTAGGTAAGGCCATGCAACTACTAAGTGTGGTACGCTGTGTGCAGCTGCAATCAGGGATGTGTACGTTGGTGTACATGGCCTCATTTTTGCTGTTGATCTCCACTGAGCATGCAGTACCTGGTCAGGTGGGTGGGGATGTCTCATAGTACATTTAGACAATTGTTTGTTATTTCTGTCACCTGCTGCTGGATGTCTGTCATTGGTTGTGTTGACTTGGTCCTCCCCATACTTGAATGTGTGTGTGTCTGTGTGTGTGTGGTGCTGGGGTGACTTGAGTTAGGGTTTTCAACCCTAACAGTGAATTTCTCACTTTGTCGCTGTAGAACAACCCTAACTAATGCATTAAATGGAGTTTTTTGCCTCTAATTTCCCTTCTTTTTGAGAATGATAATGAGAAATAGTGAATGTAATGCGGTGGCGGGAGCACGGGGCCCTTAACAGGAGCAGCAACGCAAACAGAAATGCTAACAGTGGCACACATGGTAACACAAGCGCGATTGAGAACAGAAAGGGTAACGCACACGGTGGCGTAGACGGGAACGGTGTGCCACGTGATGTCTTGTCACATAGTAACATGGTGCCTGTAAATGGAAATGTCAATGGGCATGGTGACACAAAGTGAAACAGAAAGATAAACAGTACGATACACAGAAATGGCAAAAAAGTAACAGAAATCGCAAGCTCAAAGGAAAACGCAGCGATAATGCACATGGTGGACAGACGCCAACGTAAGTGAAACGGCACGGAACCGCAAGCGGAAAGGGCAACAGTAACAGTAATGTAAGCCACAGGCTGGTTTTCCCAAAACCCGTATGAGAAAGACAGTGAGTACAAATAATGTATGCATAATAATGAGTATCGGAGAAAATGAGATCTTGGAATACTAAATACATTATATCTCAGGAACCGTATGACGAGAAAAAAAATTTAAAAGTCATATTATTTACAACTGTCCTGGCTAATTTGGATCTTAGGTCCCAACAGGGGGCTGAGAAATTTTCCGACGAAAAGTCCGTATCTCGCACCATTTCCGAGATACGGGCCCTGAAAGGCGCGGCGAACGCCATAATGTTATCCTATGGGAAAAAAAGAAAAGTTTGGTGCACCATAACTTTGCCTCCCTTTAATGTCTTTTCACCAAACCACTGAAAGGCACATCTGTGGGCTGTTGGCTGTCTTCCCTCCAAATTTCAGGAAAAAAGACCAAACCGTTATTTTGCAGCAGGGTGCCAAAGGATTTCTGTAATGCGTCGGGCACCGTAATGTTATCCTATGGGAAAAACCATCAACTTTGGAGTGCCGTAACTTTGCCACTGTGTAATATTTTTACAATACAACACTGAAAGGCACATCTGTGAGATGTCAGCTCCGTTCCCTCCAAATTTCAGCCCAAAACTCCCAACGGTTCTTTTGCAGCGCAGTGCCAAAGAATCGCTGTTACTGTCCCACAGATGGAACGGTGATTTGCATATGCAGCCCATGATGCTTTGCATTGTGGGGGCATGTGTGATTTTGTATTTTCTTGAAACTTGGCTTCCCAGCCAAATGCCCTTTGGGGTAACCCTTGCCTCAGTGTTTATGCACAGAGGTTCTTTGTCTTTTAACACAGATGGAAAACTACTGCCTAATTTTGCAGCTAAAGCTAAAGTTCAACACTTTCGTGAGCACGAAGTAATTGTAGTGTTTTCCAGAAATTTGAAAACATATTTCTGGGGTGTTTTACCACAAAATAAAGACATGGCAAGCATCCTCAGGGTCCGACTAGGTGAATACAAAAAGAATTAGGTTGCTAGAGGGTCCCAAATTTAAATGCCAACCATTTTCCTGATCACTAACTGAAAACAAAATGGCCGATTTGCAGAAGTAACAGGCTCATTTACGAAAGTAAAAATGCATTTGCGAAAGTGTTGAACTTTTTGTTAACTTTTCCCATTGACTTATAATGAGAAACTGTTTTTGAATAACTTTTGAACCGTTTAATATTTTTTCACGAAATCTTTGAAAGACACATCAGGGACCCCGGCCGCATGTTCCCTGAAGATTTTGGACCGGTCGCACAAACCGTACGACCTGTAGGCACGACCGTAGAATTCCAGAAAAAGCGTAAATGTGTACACAGATCAAGCGTAATAACTCCACAGCCATATATCCAACCACTACAAAACTTGGCAGATCCCAAGGCCTATGGTTCTTGATCATGTATACCAAATTTCAGCCAAATCTGTAAAACGGTTGCAAAGTTATTAAGGTGCAAAGTTTTGGGTTTAACATAGAAATGGCTCCTCAACTCTAACTATGGTAGCACTACCGCTACCATAATATATATATATATATATATATATATATATATATATATATAGAGGCAAAAACTCTGTTTAATGCATCAGTTAGGTTGTTCCACAGTGACAAAAGCAAGGAAATTTGGTGTTAAGGTTGAAAACCCTAACTCCACATTTCCTCCACCCCCAGTACCACACACACACACACACACACACACACACACACACACACACATATATATATGTAAGTGGGGGGGAGGACCAAGGCAACATGACCAATCACAGACAACCAGCAGCAGGTGACAGAAATAAAATACAGCTGTGTAAATGTAGTACAAGACATACCCATCTTCATGAGCCAACAACTGTAGCATTTGAGCATTTGATGTTCATGCCTGTAGTTTCACTGTGGCTCTCCACTCAGGATGCAGTACCTGTTCATGGAGTGGCATAGCCTGGCAGAGGCAGTGCAGCTCATAACTGTACTAACTGCAGTGTACCTTCAATCAGGCAGGTGTACCATTGATGTCCATGGCCTATGTTTTCTTGTGGCTCTACACTCAGGATGCAGTACCTGCTGTGGGTGGGGAGGAGGCATTGCCTGGCTGAGACTGTGCAACTCCTAACTGTGCTAACTTGTGTACAGCTGCAATAAGGGACGTGCACCATTGCTGTCCATGGGTTATTTTTGCTGTGGTTGTACAGTCAGTATGCAGTACTTGGTCTGTGGAGGGGGTATTCCCTGGCTGAGGCCATGCAACTCCTAACTGTGCTAACTTGAGTATCCTTGCAATCAGGGAGGTGTACCACTGATGTCCAAACCCTCAGTTTTTCTGTGGCTGTCCACTCAGAATACAGTACCTGGTGTGGAGTTTGGGGGGAGGATTGCCTGGCTGAGGCCGTGCAAGTCATAACTGTGTTAACTGGAGTGTGTCTGCAATCAGGGAGGTGTACCATGGATGTGTATAGCCTTTGTTTTCCTGTGGCTGTCCACTCAGGGTGCAGTACCTGTTCTGGGTGGGGGGAGTACTGCCTGGCTAAGACTGTGCAAGTCGTAAGTGTGCTAACTTGTGTGCAGCTGCAAGCAGGGAGGTGCACCTTTGATATCCATGGGTTTATTGTTGCTGTGGCTCACCACTCATTATGAAGTACCTGGTCTGTGGGGGGTGGTGGATTGCATGGCAGAGCTCATACAACTCCTAACTGTGCTAACTTGTGTGTACCTGCAATCAGGGAGGCATACCATTGATGTCAATGGCCTTAGTTTTGCTGTGGGTCTCCACTCAGGATGCAGTACCTGGTGTGGCGGTGCATGGAGCATGCCTAGCCAAGTCCAGGCAACTCCTAACTGTGCTAGCTTGTGTGCACCTGCAATGAGGAAGTGTACCATTGGTGTCCATGACCTCAGTTTTGCAATGGATCTCCACTCAGCATGCACTACCCGATCTGGGGGTGGTGGGCATGTGTCTTGTAGTACATTTAGACAGTTGTATTTTATTTCTGCTACCTGCTGCTGATTGTCTGTGATTGGTCTTGTTGTCTTGGTCCTCCCCTACTTGCATATATGTGTGTGTGTGTGTGTGTGTGTGTGTGTGGTACTGGGTGGTGGAGGGAATGGAGTTAGGGTTTTCAACCCTAACACCAAATATCTTCACTTTTGTCACTGTGTAACAAATCTAACTGATGCATTAAATGGAGTTTTTTGCCTCTAATTTCCCTTCTTTTAGAGAATAAGGATGATAAATAGTGAATGGAATGCGGTGGCTGGAGGCCCCGCGCTCCCACCACATGATGTCTTGTTACATAGTAACAGGAACTGTAACGCAAACACAAACAGCAACGGTAACACACCTGGTAAAGTAAATGTAAGTGGAAAAGCAAATGTTAATAGAAATGCAAATGTAAACTGACGCTGAAGCGAACATTGACATAAATGGACATGCAAACATGTACGGAAACACAACTGGTAATGCGCACAGTGACGGCACCGGTATTGTAAATGCAAATGTTAAGTGTTACAGCAATAAGAATGCCAAAGGGAACAGAAACGAAAAAGTGAATGTAAGCGCGCCCGTAAAGACACGAACCGTAATGTGCACGGTCACGTTACTGCAATAGTAAACACAAATGGTAACGGTAACAGCAACAATAATGCCAAAGGAAACAGAAACGCAAAAGGAAATGGAAGCACATATGGAAACGCAAACCATAATGTGCACGGGCACAGTAACCCAATAGAAAACACAAAATGATAATGGTAACAGTAACAGCAATGAAGAAGCAAAACGGAAGACAAACACAAACACAAACAAAAGGGCTGCCATAAACACAAATGGCAATGCACAAGGTGACACAAACCAAAACACAAACACAAACAGTAGTGGAAATGCAAATGGTAAGAGTAATGCAAACGCAAGAGCAAACAAGAACGCAAAGGGTAATGCACACGGTGGTGTACACGGTAACGGTAACGCAAATGGGTACATAAACGCAAGTGGAAACAGTAACTGTAACATTAACAGAAGCAAATACCCTGTTTTTCCCCAATAGTTGCATAGAGAAACACAGTGTGTACAAAGAATGAATGCATAATAATGTGCCTAGGAGCCAAAAATGAGGTGTAGCAATACTAAATTGCTTATATCGCAGTAACCGTATGACGTAGACGAGAAAAATTGACATGATCCATGATTTTCCTGGCTACGTTTTCGCTGAATGCATTGCATATTGGGCTATGCATTGTCATGACAAAAATTCCATATCTAGCACCGTTTTTGAGATACAAGCCCCAAAAGGCGCGGCGGACGCCACCATGTTAGTCTATGGGAACAAAATGTCAACTTTGGAGTACTGCAACTTGGCATCCGTGCAATATGTTTCCACCAAACCATGAAAAGGCACATCTATGAGATGTTGGCTGCTTTCCCTCCAAATTTCAGCCCAAAAGACCAAACTGTTCTTTTGCAGCAGAGTGGCAAAGAATTCCTGTCATTTTCACCATAGTCTGGTAAAGTACTTTCGCAATTTGCGACACCTTTCACAAAATTTGCGAAGTGTCACAGGTGCAACACTACTTATGACACTACTGTTTCCAGAAATTTGAAAACATATTTCTGAGGTGTTTAACCCCAAAATAAAGACATGGCTAGCATCCTCAGGGTTCGATTAGAGAACACAAAGAATTGTGTCCCACAGGGTCCCAATTTTAAATGCCAAGTATTTTATGATCACCAACTGAAAAAAAATGGCAGATTTGCGACACTACTAGGGCCATTTGCGACACTAAAAAGTGCATTCGCGACACTTTCAAACTTTTTGTTAACTTTTCCCATTGACTTATAATGGGAAATTGTTTTTTGAATAACTTTTGACCTGTTTAATATTTTTTCACGGAATCTTCAAAACGCACATCGGGGACCCCGGCCGCACTTTCTCTGAAGTTTTTGGACTGGTCACGCAAACCTTGCGATCTGTAGGCAAGAGCAAAGAATTCACAAAAAAGCATAATTGCACATTCGTTGTCGCTTAATAACTCCGCATCCATATATATGACTGGCAAATCCGTTGAACGGTGATAATGTTATTAAGGTGCAAAATTTCACCCTTTAACCTTAAAAGTGCTACTCTACCATAACATACATATATATATATATATATATATATTATGGTAGTGCAGTAGTGCTACCATAGTTACAGTTGAGGAGCCATTTACATGTTAAACCTAAAATTTTGCACCTTAATAACTTTGCAACCATTCAACGGATTTGCCTGAAATTTGGAATACACGATCAAGAGCATACAGCCTGGGATCTGCCAACTTTTTTACTCTTCGGATATAAGGCTGTGGAGTTATTAAGCGTGATCTGTGAGCATGTTTACACTTTTTACAATTCTTTGGTCATCTCTACAGGTCGCACGGTTTGTGTGACCGGTCTGAAATCTTCAGGGAACGTGCAGCCAGGGTCCCTGATGTGCCTTTTGAAGATTTCGTGAAAAAATATTAAACGGTTCAAAAGTTATTCAAAAAACAAGTTCCCATTATAAGTCAATGGAAAAAGTTAAAAAGTTCAACACTTTCGCAAATGCAGTTTTTACTTTTGCAAATGGCACTTTACTGTCACAAATCTGCCATTTTGTTTTCAGTTGGTCATCAGAAAAATGCTTGGCATTTAAATTTTGGACCCTCTAGCAACCTAATTCTTTTTGTATTCGCTTAGTCGGACCCTGAGGATGCTAGGCATGTCTTTTTTTGTAAAACACCCCAGAAATATGTTTTTCAGATTTCTGGGAAAAGTACTTTAGCAAAGTACTTCCTCATTTGCAACAGTGTCTCATGAATTTGAGAAAGCTTTCGCAAAGTTTGACAGTACTTTTCCAGGCTGTGGGAAAATGACAGCAATTTTTGCCATCCTGCTGCAAAAGAACAGTTTGGTCTTTTGGGCTGAAATTTAGAACAGGAAAGCAGCCAACATCTCACAGATGTGCCTTTCAGTGTTTTGGTGAAAAAATATTACAGGGCGGAAAAGTTACGGCACTCCAAAGTTGACACTTTTTCCCATAGGATAACATTACGGTGTCTGCCACATTTCAGGAATCCTTTGCCGCCCTGCTGCAAAATAACGGTTTGGCCTTTTGGGCTGAAATTTGAAGGGAAGAAAGCCAACATCCCACAGATGTGCCTTTCAGGAATCCTTTGCTGCCCTGCTGCAAAATAACGGTTTGGTCTTTTGGCTGAAATTTGGAGGGAAGAAAGCCAGCATCCCACAGATGTGCCTTTCTGTGGTTTGGTGAAAAATATTACAGGAGGCAAAGTTATGGTGCTCCGAACTTCTTTTTTTCCCCATAGGATAACATTACATGCTCGCCGCAGACCTTTTCAGGGCCCGTATCTCGAAACGTGCGAGATACATACTTTTGTCAGAAAGATGCTTAGCCTCTCAACAGGGGCCAAGTACAAATCTAGCCAGGAAAGTCATAAATCATATGACTTTTAATCTTTTTTTCTACATCATACGGTTCCTGAGATATAAGCAATTTAGTATTCCAACTCCTCATTGTCTGCTCTGAGACCCATTATTATGCATACATTCTTTGTACTCACTGTCTTTCTCTATGCAGCTTTTGGGGAAAACCAGCCTGTGCGCCTACATTACTGTTACCGTTACCGCTTCCTCTTGCGGTTTCGTACCCATTTCACTTACCGTTCCCATCTACGCCACTATGTGCATTACCATTTGCGTTTACATTTACGTTTGTGTTTGTGTTATTTTTACCATTTGTGTCTACAGTGCTGTTTCTCTTCTGTTTTGCTTTGCGTCACCATGTGCATTACCATTTGTGTTTGTGGGCACCATATTACTATGTGACAAGACATCACATGGCGGGAGCGTACGCCACCGCATTACATTCTACTATTTCTCATTATCATTCTCAAAAGAAGTGAAATTAGAGGCAAAATTGTTTAATGACATTACTGTTAGCTCACATATGAAAGTGAGGAAATTGAAAGAAGAAAGCCCTTGACTCTCTAAGCTCACTCTCACTATCAGGCACATTGGGGTCATTGGTCCCAACTCACCCCATTCTCCCATACCTCTGCTTTCTCACATGTGATGGGGTGAGAGTTAGGGTCAACGACTTCAATGCGCACTCCGATGCTAGTTGCAGGGTGGGCTGGGGGTCAAGGGGCTTCAACCCTAACACCGAATTTCTACTATTGTCGCTGTGGAACAACCCAAACTGATGCATTAAATTGATTTTTTGCCTCTAATATATATATATATATATATATATATATATATTTTATTATATATATATATGCATGTATTACTGGTATGGTTGCACCTGTATAGTAAGGGTGAAATGGCACTTCTATGTTAAAGTCCAAATTTTGAGCCATAATAACATTGGAGCCCTTCATTGATTTGCAGGAAATTTGGCAAGCATAATCTCTATGAGTAATTTGCTTGACCTGCCAAATTTCATGGGAATCTGTCAAGTGGTTTCTGCATATAAAGTGTTGATGAAACAGAAAACCTGTTTTTTAACATTTCTTGCTCACGTGTATCTCAGGCAAGGCTTTATGTTGTGATCTGAAATTTTCAGCATGAAAGCCTTTGTGTCACAGATGTGCCTTTTATTTATTTTTTATTTAGTTTTTGTTGACCGGGTAAGTGCACTAGACAAATCCTGCCTATTTTCAGGCACGACCTGGGGAAGCGGGATACAGATGAATGCCAACTGACCTTGAACCAGATTAAGCTGTTGGTGGTACTTTTTTTAGTGAATGAGGGAAATTTGGCCAGGACACTGGGGAAATTCCCCTACTCTTTTTGAGCAGACGGGTGGCGCTGTGTCTACGGGACTTCCCTCAGTTGGATGGAGGAGGACAGCGGAGGAGGCTGTGCTGTGGCTGGTAAGCCTGAAAGAGTCAGTGGGGAATATGGTATGGCTGGGATGCACCTGCAGGGTGGCCAGCACATCTTACCTCAACCCCTGCTGCTTGCTGTAGTAAAAACGGGTGGAGGATCAGCTGAAAATGGAAAGTTGTTGTACTCCCATACTATGTCGACACCTGATGTTGTAAGAAGTCCTGAAGGAGGCCTCAACCCTCCTTGTGGGGATAATGGTACGACTGGGATGCACCCATGTGGTGGCCAGTATAGTGTACCGGAATCCCCACGGGTGGAATTTAAGTTGCACGACACGGAAGTTTGCAGGAGTATGACGTTGGGAGGAGTCCTGGCATTTTTGGAGGAGCCTGTGGTCTCGGGAGTGATAATCGCCAAAAAAATTACAGTGATGTGTGAGTCTCAAGCCCCATCGCTGGGGTCTGCAGAGTTTAATGATTTATTAGAGAAGAAACGGCAGCTCATGAAAGAAGCTATTGCTGAGTTTTCAAAACTACAACACCAGGCTGAAGAAGATCGCAAAAGAAAATGGCCTGTTTTGGTCTTTCCTTCAGGCCTACCAGGTACTGTGCCTAAGGTTTTAAAAAGTTTCATGACAACAGATGAATCTCTGCCCCAGGTTTCTAACCCTGTGATTAATGAATCCTGGTCCCCACAACAAGCTCTTCAGGAGGCGGGCTGGACACAAACAGATAAGGGAGGCTAGATAGCTGACCCGGTAATTCCCCTGCCTGGAATAAGCGAGGAAGGTGGGAAAAAGGCTGAATTTTCTTTGTGGGATGATGTATCTAGCTACGGACATGATTGTTTTGAAACTTCCCCTGTAGGAACTTTAAACTCTCCTTTATGTGTGACTCCTCAAACTGGGTTACTTAATTCACAAACAAATGGATCTGTGTTACTAGAGGCAATGCTAATGCAAGCTGATACTCCTGAGGCTTTGAATAAAACACATGTTTTGGTCTCAGAATTAAATCCAATACAGGATAAGCTTGTTATTACTCAACCCCCTGCTACGTTCACTAGCTTATTTAAAAAACCTGTTTCTCTGGCAAAACGTAGGAATGCAGTGCGGTTATGGTTTTTAGGTCCTATGGATGGTATGCCAGATCGTTTCTGTATAGGGAAGGTTCTAATTAAGCAAATGCTGAGATTTTCCCCTGGTGAGGTATACGCCCATATACACACCCCAGGGTACAATAATTATGATATTAGTTTTCAGACACCTGATTTGTTAAATAAGTTTTGGATGAGATATGCTTTGTTGAAAACTTATCCAGCTTGGTTACATTTTCAGGCTATCCCTCTCACCAAACAATATTTCAAAGTAATAACTGTACTTTTTCAGAATGAGGGAGTGAATGTTGAAGATATAACGTCCTGGTTAGAACGAAATGTACTGTTCAGGGAACTTGAACCCATACTAGATGATGAAGGGTTTTGGAATGGAGGGTGGAGATATAAGGTTAATTTATTTCAATCAGATGAAGGCTTACAACATTTACCTAGCTGTTTCTATTTGGGACATGATAAAGATTTTATTTTTTATCCAGGGCAACTAAGGCATTGCTATAAATGCGGCTCTACTAGACACTTAAGTAAAATGTGTGAAGTTGTTAAATGTGCTGAATGTGGAGAACAGGGGCATGTTCTTTTTGACTGTCATCACCCTAGTAAATGTTCACTTTGTGGAGAAGCTCATTCTTTTGTTGATTGCCCTTTAGCTGCTCAAAATAAATCTGGACACTATAGTATCCAAGATTTTTACATTAGTACTGCAGTTAAAGCTGCCTTAAGGCATCGAACCCCTCCCCAACCCCCTGGATGACCTAAATCACATATTTCTGTTGGTTATGAATGTGCCCTGACCCAAAAGGAACCTCAGCCTCAGATAATTTCTGATGCTCTTGAACCTGTGCCAGTGACTGAATACCTTGTTTCTCAGGTAGAGGTTTCTGGTGCTGTTTTAGCTTCAATGCCTCCACCTCTCCCGCCTGAAGAGGCTTTTACTCTGTAACTTCCAGAAGACATAGCTCCAATCTGGAAATACCAGAATGGTGATTCCTGACCCCCACGACATCCACTCATAATCCGTTATTGTATTACAGAATGATACAGGTACTGAATCTGACTCAATGTCTGTACATTCCTCACAACAAGATGCTACATCTGATATAGATCAAAACTTGCCACAAGGTGGTTTGGTTAAAAAGAAAAAGAATAGACTGGGAATGAGGAAAGGGAATAAGAAAAAATAGTATGCTTAAAATGTGTTTAAGGATATGGATGTTTTTCTTTTTTTTCCCCTTTTTGATGTTAGCAGCTTACAATCTTTCGGTAGCCTCTTTGAATGTAAATAGTATGTTATCTGAGAGGAAATGGGTGCTGATTTTGTCCCTTTTTGAGAATAAAGATTATGATGTGGTTTTCTTGCAGGATACTAGATTGCATTCAAAACCTGATGTTAAATTAGCAGCTGCTGGCTGGAAATGGGGGGTTACTCATTGGTTAGTGGGTGAAGACCTTTGTAGTGGCATAGGTATTGCCCTTAATAATCCCACGGCAAGGGTAATACAATTAGTAGATCTTTCTCCAGGTCGGGTGTTGTTATTGGATGTAGTGATTAATGGCTCACAGTGTCGCTTTTATAAACGATATGCACCTCAGACTAAATTTGCACGTATTGAGATATTTCTCTTATTTCAACCCCATTTATTCACCTCTAAGTATGTTTTTCTGGGTGGTGATTTTAATTGTAGTAGATATAGGACAGACAGGGATGTCAACCACTAAAATGTTTTGTGATGCTACGTGCCTTAATAATTTACTGGTTCAAACGGGCCTTAGTGATGTTATGGCTCTTACAGGGACTCCGGCAAAAACATTCTTTTAAGGTAATAAAGCTGCACGGATAGATTTTTGGTTTCTTCCAGATTCCCTGCAGGTTATAGACACTAGAACATTGCCTGTTACTTCATCTGACCATGCCATTATAGCAGCTACAGTGGCCAGTCATATGCCTATGCATCATGGTCCAGGATACTGGAGGTTGAATTTGGCCTTATTACTTCTCCCTACAATAGAAGAGGGTTTTCTAGACATTTTAAAAGCCAGGAAATCTGTTGTGTGTCTCTATGATACTTATCGTGAATGGTGGATGGATACAAAAACTGATATTAAACGTTTTTTAATCTATAGGGAGATTATATGGAAAATATAAAACTGATACCTATTTAGAGTATAGAAAAGAATTTTTGGATTTGCATTTTTGTGCAGCTAATGGTGAGGTCTCAGTCCTTCCCAGGTTATATGAAATAAGAGAAGAGATGAATAAATTTCAATATGACCGCAAAATCTTTGATAATGAACGCCGCTTTGGTACCCAGGGTACAAAGGCCTTTTGAATTAATTTCAATTTAGTGCTTCCCAAAGACATCAGAAACATATGATAGGACTTAATGATCAGGCAGGGGTATGGTGTACAGATCCCAGGGAGGTTATGAATATTGTTGATGTACATGTGCAGAATCTTTTTGGAGTTGTTGAACCTCTGAGTCACAAACATGACAATTGGTTGGGACGTGTTAATTTGCCCCAAATTTCAGATTCAGGGTCATCCAACTTAGTAGCACATATTACAACACTAGAGGTTTCTGCAGTTCTGGCACAAACAAGAGCTGGTACAGCCCCAGGGAATGATGGTATACCATATGAAATTTATAAAATAATTTTTCAACAGTTATTGAAAGAATTCATCTGAGTTTTGAATGAAATTTAAAACAGGAATAATGCCTGAAAGCATGAATGAGGGGCTAGTAGTTTTATGTATAAAAAGCGGATAGAGGGATTTATTTAACTGGAGACCTATAACTCTACTAAATACAGATTTTAAACTGTTTACCAAAATACTAAACAATAGACTGTTACTTAATACAAATTTCCTTTACACTTGCACAAACATGCTCCATTCCAAATAGGAATATAACTGATAGTTTAATACTTCTGCGTGAACTTTTTCACAGAGGATGTACAGGGGAACTTACAGGTTTGATTTTAAGTCTGGACTAGGCAAAGGCTTTTGATAATGTAAGACATGAGTATCTATGGGATTGTTTAGCTGGGTATGGCATACCTCATATCTTTATAGAATGGATACAAATTTGTTATGCTAACGCTACTGCTCAGGCATTTTGTAATGAGTGGTTAGGGAAGATATATCCCATATTACGGGGTGTGCATCAGGGTTGTCCCCTTAGTGCTCTTTTATATTTATTTACTATTGATCCCTTAATTAGGGAGATGTATGGTCATGATAGTATACGGGGACTCTCC
Source organism: Neoceratodus forsteri (assembly GCA_016271365.2). Taxonomy (NCBI): domain Eukaryota; kingdom Metazoa; phylum Chordata; order Ceratodontiformes; family Ceratodontidae; genus Neoceratodus; species Neoceratodus forsteri. The sequence continues at coordinate 53,581,522 of CM028137.1, forward strand.
TTTTCAAGTAATGATCCCGAAGTTAAATGTGTTGCATATGCTGATGATTTATGTTTTTTGATTGGGGATCTCCCCTCTGCACTTGTTTTAAAAAAAGTCTTGCAGGGTTTTTTGTTATATACTGGTGCACAAGTTAACTATGAGAAATGTAATTGCATAACACTGGGGATAGAGCCATTACATTTTACGCAGGTTATTGGTATACCGGTGATTAAGGATACTTGTAAAATTCTGGGCCTTTTTTTCGGAGCAGGAGATTTAGCATATTTAAACTGGAAATTTAAAGTACAAGAAGCACAAACTAAGGTAGACATTTGGAACACATGGAGACTGTCTAAACTGAAATGGATTCAAATGGTTAAAACCTTTTTATTACCCATATTTTTATATGTCAGTGCAGTATTTAGTCTTCCTTTAGTTTTGGAGACACAGTTATATGGCTGTTTCTTTTCTTGCATTTGGGGAAGTAGACTGAATCCTATAGAAAGAGTTTTGTTGTTTAGGGACAAAAACAAGTTTTCTTTTTTACTATGTTTCTCTAAACAAATTTAAAACCTTTATTTACAGATAGAGACATACAATGGAAATCATGGATTCAGGATACTATAGGTGATTTATGTTTTTTCTGGCCTGAATATGAGACATTCCCAAGACAGCGGTCCATAAATCATCTTCCACAATCTCTTAAATTATGTTTTGGGAAAATTAAATTATGGGGTATTTCAAGGCATACCTTCCTGCATTTTAGTAGGAAACAACTTTATGCTTATATATTACAAAAATATTTTCAAGATTCAGCCCCATTTGATTATTATTCACCTCAAATAAAACTCTCAATCGGAAATATGTTAACCTCTTCCCGCATCCAACCTTGTATGTGGGATGTGCTATGGTTATCATTATACGGTAAATTAAATGTTCGTACTAATTTAAAGCATAAACAGATCACTGATCGGTATTGCCCTAGGGATACTTGTTTTGAATTAGTTGAGACTATGGAACATTTATTTTTGGAATGTCCCTTTATAATAGAATTTTGGAGTCTTGTTTTAAGAAAATGGCCTACTTTTCCTTTGTACCCTTTAACGTTAGAAATGTTGTGTACAGGGATTTTGCCAGTAACCACATTTAAACATGATAAAGTGACATTGTGGTAGTTTTTGCTTTGTTTTAAGTATTATATATGGCATGTGAGATGCTGTTTCACTATACAACAACAATATTTTTCACAAGAGGCTTTATTTGGTATGGTTAGTAATGCAATTTCAAGATTGAAAAGCAAGATTATGAGGAATTTTCTTTATCTATTTGTCAATCAAGATGGGACTCTATAGATTGGCTATAACCTTACTGGGTTAAATCTAGTATAGTCTATCAGACTATTTGAAATTGGTGTTTTCTTTTTTTAAAATCAATATAGTATTAAGAATGTAGTACTGAAAATAATTTTGTTTGTACATATGCTGTAACATTTTTTTAGTGTGATTTAACACGGTTTGAAATTTTCTTTGTTTGCTGATTATGATAATAAAAATTCCCCTGCTGTTTTCGGGATAAGTGTCATGGATCTTTAACATCCACCTGAACTACCACCAATCCAGGCAGATGGGACCTCGGTTTAACATCTCTTCTGAAAGACGGCACCTCAGAAGTACAGCACCCTTTCATGCTGCACTACAGTATCAGTACTGGGATATCAACCCAAGTGCCAGATGTGGAACTGAACCCACAGCCCTCTGATCTCCGGGCCTCAAAAGTGAGTGTGCTACTAGTGAGCCACTGACACTCACAAGACTTGGTGAAAAATATTAATCTGTTCAAAAGTTATGACATTTTAATTTTCCCATTGTTTCCTATGGGAAATTTTATATGTCAGGCACGAAAGATATATTTTTCAGACAATAGAGTACTAAAGCGAAAAGCTCAGCTTATTTTCGAACAATAGGACTACTGTGCGAAAAATACCAGCATCTTTTCTCAAAGAATGTTGGTATTTTTCACACAGTTCACAATCCTCATGTGATCAATTGAGCTGTGTTGTGGCCACCATCTTGTTTTGCCACTTAGCGAGGATGTTGAAGTACCGAAGGTTTTAAACACAAAAAAATCAGAAAACAGCTAACGAGAACCTCTTTAGGTGTTTTCTGACATTTTTTTAGTGCTTTAAGCTGGGCCCAAAGAAGTTATTTTCTCAGGTGCCAGCTTATACAAAGAACAGCTTGGAGTGGGTTCTCTGTATGAGAAGAGCGGTATTTTCTTAACTTCTGCAGCCGGAACTCATGATGCCGACTGCAGAGACAAGGAAGACCCACTTTGAGTGCACAATACATAGTATGTACTGGGCATACTGGGAGACCACTCCAGTATGCCCAAATGCATTATTTATTTATAAAAACCTCTGAAAAGAAGAAAACCATCCCCTGAGTTAATTTCTTTGATGCAGAACCCTACATTGAAATTTTCAATACCTTCATCGAAGTACTGTAATGTGCCACACAATGCTTTCTGACATGGGGTGCCCAATCCATGTGTCAGCATTGTGCACACATTACTGCTATTCTGCCACACTGGGAACCCACCCCAGTGTGCCCAGATAACTTATTCTTTTGATTTCTGACACCAGCATGCCCACTTGCATTGTCATATATCTCTCGTCCTCCATCTTTCATTGCCGACTGCGGTGCTCAATCTCCCTGTCAGTAGCATGTATGCCTCTCCCAACTCAAGTGGCACTGGGAGCCCACCTCAGTGTGCCCAAATTATTTTTTTTTGTTTTCTCCAGTGAATAAAGAAATCAGTCTCTTGAAGTCTGTTTTACTTTTTTTACCTGTATTGAAGAAAATGGTCCATTATCATCTCCCCATCCCCCACCCTCCCTCTGCATACCCACATCCCCGCACCCCACCACACCCATACTTACCCTCCAGTGTTCAGACTCGGCAATCTTATCTGGACTGGGAAATGTCTGCACTCTTTAAAGCCCCTCTGCCATCTGAGGAATCAAGGAAAGCCTGTAAAAAAGAAAACTGTCCCTTGATGTATTTTCTTCTATGCAGAATCCTGAATCGAAATGTGCATTAATTTTGATGCTGGATCCTGTGTCAAAGTACTGTAATGTGCCGCACAATGCTTTCCAACATAAAATCATTGCACGGCACATTATAGTTCTTCGATGCAGGATCCTACATCGAAATTTGCATACATTTCGATGCAGGATCCTGCATCGATTTAGTCTGTCCCTTTTCAACATCAGGCGCCCAATTACATGTTGATCTACACACCCTCAGTATTGTGGCATCACTGGGAGCCCACCCCAGTGCTGATATATATATTTTCAATTGTTCAAACCTTTCCGACACCGGTAGCTCCACCCTGGTGTCAGATGACCCCCAAGCCCACTTTATTGCCAATGAGGGGGTGCCTAATCCCCATGTCAGCATGATGATCCTCCCCAAAATACTGATGTAGCACACTGGGATCCCACCCCAGTGTGCCCAATTATTTCTTTTTATTGTAACCTGTGAAAAAAGGAAACTGTCCCTCATTGTCTTTGATGCAGAATCCTGCATTGAAATTTGCTAGCATTTTGATGCAGGATCCTATTTTGAAGTATTGCCAACAGGGGTGCCCAATCCCCTTGTCAGCATCATGATCCCCTCCTCAACTATGGTGGCTCACTGGGAGCCCACCCTAGTGTGCCCAATTTTTTTTTTATTTTAACCTGTGAAAAAAGAAAACCATCCACCAAAGCATTTAAGAAAACTGTCCCTCATCGCCTCCCTATCCCCCTTCCCATCCACACCTTCCCTCTGTGCACACATCACCCCACACCTCCTCACCCATACTTACCCTCTGGAGGTTGGGATTAATGATCTTCTGTGGATCGGGACACATCTGTACTCCTCAAAGTCCAGCCGCAAACTAAAGAAATTGAGGTAAGCCATATAATGAGACTCAATGGGGGGGAGTTTAACTTAGATTGATATCGCGGCCAGTTTTAGGAATTTTGGCCCAAAATTTTAACATGGGGATCTTCGAATGCCTCCTCATGAACGCTGTCACTGTCATTTTCTTTCTCAGCTCCGAAAGGTGATTTTGCAGTAACTGCATGGAATCACATTTTAGGACCGATTCATGAAATGACAGTGCCACTGTTCATAAAGTGGGGTACCAAAAAGCCCACATTGCAATTATGGTGAACAAATTTCCAGAAATGACTGTTATGAACATGTGTTGTACAGTTTCAATGCACGCTCATAACTTTGCCAATTTTTTATATTTTCACTCCAGACTTTCAACATTGCCATTTTTTAACACCTCCTTATGAACAGGGCAGCTATCATATTTCATATCCTGCCCAAAACATTTTTGCACCTGTGGCACAGAATGGCAGAGTCACTGTGAAAAATCAACTTTTGGGATGGAATAACAAAATGAGAGTTCCACTGTTCATGAGGGGAGGACCCATAAAACCCATGTTGAAAATTTGGTGAACAAATACCAAAAAATGACTGCATTCTTGGCTTGAGTTGTGCATTTTCTACGCACGCTCATAACTTCACCAACTTTTCATATTTTCACTCCAGATTTTCAACATTGTCATTTTTCACACCACTTTATGAACAGAATAGTTGTATTTTGCACATCCTGTCCAGAATGTGATTTCACCCTGTGACACAGAATGGCACGGTCCCTGTGCAAAATCAACTTTTGGGATGGATTAACAAAATCAGAGTTACACTGTTAATTAGGAAATGTTCCGTAATGCCAATGTTGAAAATTTGGTGAAAAAATTCTAAAAAATGAGCGTGTCATGAGCATGCATTTCACAGTTTCTATGCATGCTTGTAACTTTGCCAGTGTTTCCCATTTTCACACTGTTGTACTATCTGAATGGAGGGATGGGAGATATGATCCAAATGTTCCTGGCTCCCACCATGACATATTGATACTGTTATACTATTTTGATGGAGGGATGGGAGCGCAGGGTCCAAAGGACACTGCACACCTACAGTAAAATGAGGATACAATTATACCATCTTAAAAAAGAAGGAAATTATCTGCAGAAAAGTTTGTTAATGATAGTTAGGTGGATATCACAGCAACAAAAGCATAAAATGAGGCATCAGGGTTTCTAACCTAATACCCCACCCAGGAATCCACCTACCATCCCACCCCATCCCCACCCTCCACACACTCTGCGGGCATCAGGGTGTGCTGTGGAGTCATAAGGCTTAACTCTCAACCCATTGTCCTATACTGCAGTATGTAAGCATGTTTACATGTGGAATGGGGTGAGAGTCGGTCTTATGATCCCATGGCACACCCCGACACCTGTTGGTGTGGAGGGTGGGGCATGGGTGTGAGTGAGATGTGATTGGGAACCCTGGGGAAGGGGCATTAGGGTTAGAATCTTTAATGCCTCATTTTCCTGCTTTTGTCACTGTGATATCCACCCTAACTGATGTAGTAATGAAGATTTCAGATCAAATGGACACATTTTGTGGGCTGTAGCCATGAGTAAAGAAACACACAAAAACATGTTCTTTTTTGTGCTCCCACTAACACATACCAGTTACCAGTTACATTACACTTTCTCAAAAAGAAGTCAAATTCATTGCAAAAAACTCCATTAATGCATCAGTTAGGGTTGATAGCACAGTGACAAAAGTACGGAAATGTGATGTTAGGGTTATACCCCTAACGCCCCACACCCCACCCTCCACTCACCAACAGACGTCGGGTTGTGTTATAGGGTCATCAGGCCTAACTCTCACCCCATTCTCCTATGCTGTAGCATATCAGCTTGTTTAAACATAGAATGGGGTGAGCTGGGCCTGACGGGCTCACAACACACCCCGACGCCTGTTGGTGAGTGGAGGGTGGGGGAGTGGGGTTGAGGGTGTAACCCTAACATCGCATTTGCTACTTTTTTCTCTGTGCTTTCTTTATTTTATTTATTTATTTATTTTTTAAACATATTGAATTAATACCTTTGAGTCAGAGACTCCTTTACAAAGGTTCCACGTCATAGAATACAATACAAAAGCATACAGTGTCAGACATTTCAGTGCAAACAAAGGTGCGAGCAAATATAACACCTTACAATTGGTACAGAGTATAGTACAACAGGCAAATGTACAGGATATTTACAACAGGCAGAAACAATGCAGTACAGTGGCACAAGAAGCATATACAATGTACAGTAGTTACAGAGGTGACATACAATACAGTAGTTGCTTTAGATAAGTATTTATGACAGGCATGTGCAAACAGCACAGTCTAGTGAGTGACAGTTAGCTGCATCCTGGGTCAGAGACAGAGGCAAGGACAAGTACTCTGGAGGCAGGACCAAGAGGGGTCCATTGTTATAGCACAGTAGCAGATTGGGGGTCAGGTATAGTCACAGGTTGAGTCCTCGTGGATGTGGTTAACTGATGTATTAATGGAGTTTTTGCAATGAATATATATATATATATATATATATATATATATATATTTATAAAATGGATTAAGAATCAATATTCAAATCCAAAGTTCTGATTGTATAAAACACATCACATGACCATGTGATATCAGAGTGCAACCACACACCTGCACTTTTACCCTCCAAAACAATGTTGCCATTTTATAAGATAGATAATCGACTCTATGGTGTGCTGTCGAGCCTGATATACGCACTTTGGTGAAGTGACACACCGGCCTGTGGCCTCGCGCGATATCAGAGCATGACCGCACACCTAAGATTGCGTTATCTACTACATATATATATATATATATATATATAAAACTATATATATAGATAGATACCTGTTTGTGTGTGGCAATACAAACGTTTGTAAAATGAACACATGGGCTGACTAAGCAGTATGTTATTAGTACTGTGGTAGACTGATGTTTTCTGACATAAAACAAGTGTTACTAGGTAGGTTAGGCAAGGAAACTTTTATTAATATAGTGCTCTATCCAAAAGCTCAGAGTGATTTACAATGAATAAATACAATAACCCCAAGATTTAAAATCAAATAACCTATTAAATAATACTAAAAGCTTTATCAAACAAGAATGTTTTTAAAGAGGCTTTAAAGCCTCCACCGAGCTGTGTCTATGTGGTGTGGCAGAGAATTCCAAAGCACTGATACAGCAACACCAAAAGCTCTGTCACCAGATCTTCTAAGTTGCGAGGGAAGTACCATGAGCAGATCAGACTCAGCACAGCTGATGTGGTGGAGAGGCCGATAGGGAACCAGGAACTCTTCAAGGTAGTCATGTACCAATCCACATAGGGCCTTGAATGTCAGTAAGCAAATCATGAAGGAGATGCACAAACTCACAGGCAGCCAGTGCAGAACATGAAGAACAGTAGTGAAATGATTCCTCAAAGAGGTGCCAGTCAACATCCTGGCCGCAGTATTCTGTACTAGCTGCAGTTGACACATCAATCCTCCAGACAGCTCTACGTATAAAGCATTGCAGTAATCAAGTCTGTTAGTGATGAAAGTGTGGATGACTGTAGTCAGGTCTTCAGGTGTAAAGAATGTCTGGATCATGGTGATATTCTGGAAATGAAAGAAACTGGACCGAACAACTGATGACACCTGCTGTTCAAGGGTTGTTTAAGGCTGTCGGTCAGCCAAAAAAATGCACTCTCACCTCTGACAGGGGCTGTCCACCAACAATTGGGGCAAGCAACCTCCCATCCATGGAAACAGCCCCATGACTAGGCTTTGATCACTATAACCTCTATCTTGCCAGGATTAAGACAGTCAATTAGCAGACATCCAGTTGTTTATCTTGGCCAAACACTGGCTCAGCATAACTGAGGTGAAGAGGTTATCCAGGGCAAAAGACAGGTACAACTGGGTATCGTCTTCATAGCAGTCAAACCCAAGATTGTGCCACCTAATGATCTCTCCAAGCAGTAGCAAGTACACAGAGAACAGCAAGGGGGCCAAAACAGAACCCTATGGAACACCACATGACAGAGCAAGAAGTCCCAAGGAAAATTTCCCATGGACTATGAGTTACGATCTCCTAGTTAAATATGAGCTGAACCAAAGCAGAACTGCATCGGTGGTGCCCACATCATTCTACAGGCGATCCAACAGTACCCAATGATCTACCATGTTTGTTTATTTATTCAAGGTTTAAACCATTAAACATAAGCTCATTCTCAATGGTGACCATTATTTACCATGTCAAAATCTGAAGACTGGTCCAGGAGTACCAAGATGGAACATTGTCCTTGGTCTCTTACCATGAAGAGATCATGTGCCATCCTGTCCAAAGCCATCTCAGTGCTCTGCCAGGGCTGAAAATCTGACTGAAGAGATTCAAAGAAGGACAAACTCTTCAAGTGTTTAACCAGCTGGTCAACTACCACCTTCTCAGTTACCTTCCCAAAAGTGAAGATTAGAGCTAGGCCTGTAGTACAAGAGAACATCAGGGTCTAAAGATGGCTTCTTTAAGAAGGAGTCTCACCACAGCCTCTTTCAAGGCTGCAAGAAAAATATTGTAAATTAAAGAACCTCTGACAGCGTTTGGAAAACTTTGAAAATGTAAGATTTATATTCAACACCATCCTATTTTCTTTATTACTTCATTTATTTTCAGTATTTAGTTCCCATTTTCTTTATGACTGACACAGCTCAGCACAATACCATTAGGGTAGATTAGTTATAAACTATGATGTTTCTAGGAAATTTATCAATGGTTAGGTGCTGTGTTTGACAGCACATTTTTTATATTTACTTGCTTAAGTCCAATATTTTAAAATATTATACAGCTGTGATAATTATGACAGAGTCAGTGTTTCTCTCAAAAACAAAGGTTTTGACAGTTGATATCCTGTTGATCTTAACCCCTAGGACTGCAATATGTCATGTGCACAGTCACAGTCCTGGGTCTAATGTTTTGGCATCTTAGGCAAAAATGGTTTAGTGTTTCAAAGTTGACACACATTTTGTTCATCTATTTGCTCATGGCTCCCAAGCAATACTAGACTTACTATAGTTAAATAATGAAACTTACTGGTTCAATAATGTTTGTTAAAGGGAAGTGACTTGGGGGGGGCATTAGAGCAAAATGTTAATTCATATGAAGATGTTTAGATTTTAAAGACCACACTTGGTTGGACTTTTGTTTCACTTTTGGAAAAAAACTGCTATCATATAAGGCTTTTTCCCAGTTATAGTTGTCGGTCATGTACAAAATGTTCTAATAGATTATAGTTGTGGTTTGTCAGAAGACAGTCTAAAGAGAAATCTGAGCTGACTAGAGCGGGCAAAAGTTGTGAATTCAACTTTCAAGGAACTTTTGTGAAATTTCAGAAATTTTGCAAAATTTTCCAAACTTCCGCCATTAGCATGACTGGAATCTTTCAAATATGTTTGACAGATTTTCACCCTGTTCTGTAGAATTTTTTATCTGAACTGTTGTATAATACACATGAATTGTGGAATAACAGTTGTGAGGAATTGTATTCCTCATGTTTAATAGATTATTCTACAATACATTTGCTTATTCTGCAGTTCAGTGATCAGTTCTGCAGACTTTTTTTCCACAGTTTAATTCATTAATCTGCGATTCATGAATTCATTCCACAGTTCAGTGACTCATTGAACTTCAGAATATAGGTATGAATTGCAGATTATTGTATTAAACTGCTGAAAACAAATCCACAGAACTGACCACTGACAGTAATCAGTTCTGCAGTCTTTTTGTTCTGCAGTTTAATACAGTAACAGCAGTTCATACATTTATTCTGCCATTCTAAGTCAGAATGTCCATGAAAGTTGCTAATTTGATTTCTGAACTTTTGCAGAAGTGAAAGTCCGACTTTGAGGAAATTCTGCCTGTGAAAGTTTTTTTCACAATGCTCTAAAGTTGACTTTAAAAATCACTTGTAGTTAGTATTTTAATAAATAGAATAACAATTATTTATGACTGTATTGAACAATCATGTAGACATACTGTAACAAACTCAGCATATGCATAAAAGATAGCACATTGACATTCAATGCAAAGAAGTGCAAGATAATGCATATGGGGCACAAAAACCCTGAAACAACATATCAGTTGGGGGGTGAGGATATAGCATGCACCACGCAGGAAAAAGATCTTGGGAGTTATCATCTCTGATGACATCAAGGTAGGGAAACAGTGCAAAAAGGCAGCAAGTAAAGCAAATAGATTGCTGGGATGCATAGGCAGGGGCATCACCAGCAGGAAAAGGGAGGTCATTATTCCACTATACAAGACACTAATGAGGCCCCACCTAGAGTACAGTGTACAGTTCTGGAGACCTTACCTATATAAGGACATAGACAGAGTAGAGAAGGTTCAGAGGTGGGTAACAAAGATGGTACATGGATTACATCACAAGCCCTATGAGGACAAGTTGAAGGACTTGAATATGCACTTTCTGGAGGAGAGGAGGGGGGGAGAGAGGGGATATGATAGAGACATACATGTATCTTATAGGGAGGAATAGGGTGCAGGAACACATTATTTTTCAGCAAAAAAGATGTTCTAGGACTGGAGGGCATTGGATGAAGTTAAAGAGAGGGCAATTCAGAGGAAACATGAGAAAGAATTTCTTCACAGAATGGGTGGTGGATAAATGGAACACCCTGCCAGATGACGTAGTGGGGGCTGAAACATCACAGGATTAAGAATACATGGATAGACATAAGGGAATTCTGGAGGTCAGGGGTAAGGGGCAACAGACTTCTAGGAAAACATAAACTGAACTTACGAGCTCAAATGGACAGACTGGATGGGCCGTAGGTCCTTATTTGCCAACAGTGTCTATGAATCTGTGTATCTATGAATCTATGTGCATGACAAGATATGATACAAAAATCGCAAAGATAAAAATAGTTTAGAACAGAATCGAAACAGAAAGAAAATGCACAGTATTTTTTCCTTTAGTTAATGATTTTCATCGGGAATTGCAAAGACTGTTGTCAGAAGTGAGGTAAGTCCTACATGAACAATATGTTGAAAGCCACAAATCGTGGAAAAACAAACAAGAGGCTTGTCAGGTTGCATGGCAAACAGAGGTAGGGGGCTAACCACCAGCCACACTGGTGACCTGGGTTAGGAAATGAACTGGGGTCACCAGAGGCCAGCCAGAAAAGGGGATTGAGCATCTCTTGATTGCTGTCTATGTTTGGGGAGAGGGGTAGCAGCACAACCCATTCCTTGATCACTACCTAGTGGAAGGTGGTGGTGTCACAGCAGTTACATTCTGGGTGGCTGGATGAAGGTTGCTGCAGCATACTGCATCTTCATGTAGTACATGTACACCACAGCACACATGCCAGCCAAGGGAAAAGAAAAACACACTCAGTGGAGAAAACAACCAGAGCAAGCAGGATGCTGGCATGTGATCCACAGGTTTGGCACCACCCACCTAGGACCTACTCTACCATGGAGGTACAAGAGGTGGAAGGCAGAATCCTGGGGTTGGTGGGTGACAGGACTGGGGCAAGATGCTGTAAGGGGCTGCAGAATGTAGGAAAATGAACAAATAACAAAAAAGAATTCAGAGAACATGAGAAAAAAACTTGAAATTCTTTTGTATAATAATGAAAGTCATGCAAGAACAGGGCCCTGCTCAAAAAAAGTTAGAACTCATGTGCTGCACTGAAAATCCTCCTTTATGCAGGGCCTGAAGGTCACTGTAGGATAAAAGTTAGATTCTCCTTCTGATTTGAACAGCACCCAAAGGGCCCTGCCTGAACTTTGTTAGAAATCACCTCCTAAAGGGCCCTGCATCAAGTAAGTTATGTCTCTGTTTTCCCAAAAGTAAGGCTATTCATTGCAAATAACTCTGTTAATGTATACAATAGGGTTAGAAAGTTATGAATGGAAGGAAATGTTGCATTAGGGTTTTCCATTGGTGGAATTGAGGTTGCTGAGGGAATGTGTACAAGTGGCAAGGCTGCACCACATGATAGGTGCTGCCACATGATTGGGTGTGTCCGCACAGTGCACATGTGCCAGTGACAAGAATGTTGCTGACATCAGTTTGCCTGTATGATCATATGTGTCTGTCCCCTCCCCAGGAGCACAGAACAACACACCTATCCAACCTCCACATCACACACTGCCAACCATGTGTATGTTAGTGTGGGAATCCCATGCTACTGGTGCTGTATATCTGGGTCACAGGACAGTATGACTGTGGTGTTTACTGTCGGAACTCATGTGACAGCTATGCAAGTCACAGTGTGGATAGCAGCAGGCACTGTTGCCTGACACACTGTAGGCATTGCAGTGTCCTCACAATATCAGCTACTGTGGTACTGTACCACCTGATACACACTATAATAGGAACAACAATATGTTTTTGGCATACAGCACAACCACTTGTTCCTCTGGTACTAGTCCCTGGGCCACAATAGCCTTTGCTGCTGTGTCCAAACCATAGTCTGTGCTGTTGTGTCCAAACCCAGCCTGCAGCTACCATTCTGTTGTTCCAGGCTGACATACAGGTGGTGCTGTGTGCAAACCCAGCCTGCAGCCACTGATCTGAAGTTCCAGGCTGTCATACAGGTGGAGCTGTGTGTACCAGGAAATAGCACCATGCGATCTACATAATAATGCATGCAAAGCTGGCCATTAAGAGATGCTAATGTGGCTGTTTGCCCTCAGATTGCCTAAGTAGGCTCATTTGCATAAGAGCCTTGAATATAGCCACTTTTGCCCTGGGCAAACGTGCTTCGTGACAGGCAAACGTGTTAGCACTGGGTTGGGCAAATCTGTCAGAATCATAGCATGGTTCTGCAGTGTTTGGCTTACTATGTTGTTTGCAGTTGTTGTGCACCACTTCTTTGGTTGCACCCACTTTGGTCACATAGTTCAATCTTACCTTACTCCACCTTTTTGTTCGGTGCCCTATTGTAGCAGTTCCTACTGCCCAGTTGCTATATTCAGAGCTGTCTTCTTTGCCAGGCAATTTTTGCACTGCACTCTCTGACTTTTTTTCCCTGCTTCATTTGCTGGCAATAGTCAAAAAGTTTTGCACCGGGCTATTCCTTTGAATGTAGTGTGCAATTGGATGCAGATTAATTTAACATGTCAAGCAGTGCAAATTTTGCCACTGGGCAAAGTTTTGAATATTGGGCCCCAAGTGTATTACATAAACCAAACAATAGAAACATACAGTGCACTCATGCCATAATGCCCTCCTAGGGACTTAAGCACTCATAAATCCAGTCACCATTTAAGCTCACAGCTGATGAATGTTAGCTTTCCGTTGATGACATTACAGTATTTTATGTCCACTATTCTTTTCTAGCATTTATTCTTTCTTTATATTCTATATAAATAAAATGTTTTTTTTTCAGTTTGATGTCATGTTTTTCTTTAATTCATTAGCTACTTCATTATGTGAGAAATGTCAATTTTAAAACCAGAGCTGGTGAAGAGGTGTTTTTTGATATTAATGGTGACGCTCCGGTTGTGTATGACATCTTAAACCAGCAAATATCAGCAGCTGCTACCCTCAAATATGTGAAAGTTGGCATCTTTGACTCTCGGGCCCTAACAGGGACAGAGATCAGTATTAATGAGACAGCCATCAGATGGAATAGAGCTTTTAATGAGGTTAGTGCTTCATGTGTTTCATAGTTAGTGATATGCAACCTGTAAAATCAAGCTGCTAGCGCTATCTTTTGTTTATTTTGTCCCAAATTACTCTATATGATGATATTCCTTTGGCTAGACATATGAATCCTATAGATTAATGCCATACTATAAATGTGATCCATTTTATAAAATTAGCAAAACATAAAGGACTGATGCTAAATATGAAAAAGACATGATTCTGAAACATACTATTAAGTGACTCACTAATAAATAAGATTTTCTTGTGAATACATTTCCTTCATCTACATCATAAGTGACTGAAACTAGAGCTTACACATTTTTTGTGATACACTAAGACATCTTAATCTAATAGAATTTTTGTATTGACTATAGTATACATTAAACTTACTGAAATTTACTAATGTACATTCAATGAAGGGAATAAGGTAGTTTGATTAACAATGTCTTTCTTGAAGATAAACAGCAGTGATAGAATTCTAGAATCTGATATGCAAAAATATTTCTCAAACTTGTATTCCCCTTCTTTACATCTGGGCAACATTTTAAAATAAACCTCATGAGAATATGTAAAATTGTAACTGGTTGGACATGTGTATACTGTAAACATTTCTCCTCTTTCTCAAATTATCTAAGATTACCTGCCTCTAAACACATTTTGTACAATGCTATAAATATGACTTTAAATACTGTTTCTATTATAGTGTACAGTGAGAGTTTATTCTTGGAAGGCTATGCTTGCAGTTCAAAGGTGTGAGCAATCAGCCACACCCCCTTGCTGAACTGCAGTATTTAAACAGTTCCTCCCAGCCTCCTTCTGAATTATCTATTCTTTGTAAACTGAGGATCTGCCAGACCTCTCCCTGGGCTCTGTCTCCCCGGCCCACTTCATTCTGTTGCATTTGTCTGCCACCTTCCCTTGTGTTTGGATTTCTGCTGGCTCATGCTGGACTCTGCCTGGTTTGTGCTTCTCCTCTTCTAGGTTGGTATTTGCCTCTGGCTGCGGTCTGTCTATGCTTCCCTCTCTTATTTGTTTCTGAAGCCTCCAGCTCCTGTGCTGTGTTTGCTTTTGTTTCTTTTGGACTTTTCCAGTTTTTCTAGTGCCCCATTTATTTGTCATCCTCAGTTTGCCTACAATTGTTATCTGTATGCTTCAGTTCAAACTGCTATTTTCCCTGCCTCTGCTGTCTTCTTGCTTTTCCACCATAATTGTTTGCACCTGTTCCCGGCTTTCATCATGCTCCCAGCTACCTGCCACTAGTGGTGGGCTAAGTGGCCTCAATCCACTCCATAAAGTGATTCATGGAGTCAAGGCGAATACGCGAAGTGCTCCGCAACACGAAGCAGAGTACCTTGCATCATGATGGGCAACGCAAAGTGCATTGACAGCAATGACCTCACATTACTCTGCCTTCCCCAATCCACTACTCCACACATTTTAAGGTGAAATACATTGAAAACCATGTACTACACTGCCCTTCACCTTGTTTTAAGCTCCAAAGGTGAATTTTACAGTGATTCATTGGATTTCAGGTCACATGGGCTCTAGATTGTTCTGCACAGCCTCAGTTCAGGGTAGTGTGTGTAGGAAGCTATAGGAGACAGTCTGTTGTGAGAGCTCTCTGCAATTAAAACCTTCTAAAAGCTGTTATTTTGTTTGCTCAAACTTTAGTTCAGTGATTGTAGGAAACCCTCCTGTGCTCATATCACCCAGCGTTTATTGCTTGTGTGTGGATTTTAAACATTAATGTACAACATTCAGTCTGTGCTGACAGACACTGGAAGTGTTCTTTGGGGGAGGGGTGTATCTGTGGTGTAGGTAGTAGGTAGATTAACTTGAAGAAAAAGACAGTTCTTTCTGTTTTGGTGATAATTTTCTTATATAACTGTTAATATACACACAGTAATATTTTCAATAATTCTTGACATTTTTTTTGCTGATTGTTGTGGTGCAGCAGTGCATAATTTTAGTTTGTTTAAATACGGGGTTATATTACTGAAGTTTTCAATTTGCTATGCATTACTTAGTGCATGTGTGAGTGTGTGTGTGTGATGCGTGTCATCAAATCAGACTTCTTTTATTGTGCCACATAGTAAATGCAGCAATGTGAACTTGCTATCCACTGCAGCTGCATGATTTTTGTACTTCTTTGTGGTATCTTTACAGGTACTAGTACTAGAGTGACTGTTACTGCAGTACACTGCCCACTCCCATGGCCTGCCCCAACAGGCAAAGGTATTCTTTTCCAGATTTGAATTTCTGACGGTGAGCACTGGTTAGGTGTTGTGCCTTTGCATCTGCATCTCTTCAGTGTATATCGCAATCTTAATCTGTCTCTGCATTTGCATCTCTTTAGGGCCCAATCTCCATCTGTAATTTAAGTCAAAAGTTGTTTCTTTGGCTTCCCTTTAGAGTACTTGACTGGTGTGGTGTATATCTCTGCAAGAACATTGTACTCATTGATATGCATTTTAAGTCAGGGCCATCATCACGAGTGACTCTTGATACAAATCACATTCTTCATCATCACGGTCACAATACCGTCCATGATTCACGATCACGCCATGAATCTCAACGTTCATTTTTACAAGTTACTTGGATGTATTGTAATCCTGTTTTGTACTATCTCTCCAGGCTTCAGCAACCCACAACTGTTCTCATTAATAAGAGTTTTTAAATTGGGGAGTTTTGTGCTACAGCTCTTCGGGAAAGTACAGCCGTAGGCATTCACATTCTCATACAGTTTCATATTGGTTATCTCACACCAAATCATGTTCTTCATCATCACGGTCACAAATGCAGTCACAAATCATGAGTCACGATCATGTCGCAAATCACAAAATAAATTGCTTTACTAGTTACTTGCATGTATTTTAAGCCTGTTTTGTAGTATCTCTCCAGGCTTCTCCACCCCACCACTGTACTCATCAATAAGAGTTTTTAAATTGGGGAGTTTTGTGGTACAGCTCATTGGGGAAGTACAACCATAGGCATTCACGTTCCCATACAGTTTCATATTGGTTATCTCACACCGAATCACATTCATCATCATCACAGTCACAAATGCAGTCATAAATCATGATTCACGATCACATCACGAATCACAAAATTAATTTTTTTACTAGTTACTTGCATGTATTGAAAGCCTGTTTTGTAGTATCTCTCCAAGCTTCACCTAATCACCACCACTGTACTCATTAATAAGAGTTTTTAAATTTGGGGAGTTTTATGATACAGACTCAGCTCATTGGGGAAGTACAGTCATAGATATTCACGTTCCTTCCTGGACAGCGTGTGAGTTACATTACTGAAAATAGTGGTGGACGAAGTGGTCACAATTTGCTCCGCAAAGTGATTCATGGGGTAACATGGAATCTTCGGAGTACTCCACAATATGAAGTGGAGTACTTTGCATCATATTGAGTAATGTGAAGTCCATTGAAACCAATGACTTTATGCTATTCCGCCTTCCCCAAACCACTTCTCCACCAATTTCAAGGCAAAGTACATTGAAATCAATGTACTTTGCCTCACTTTGCCTTATAATTGAACTCAAAATGAAATTCTGCACTAATTCATGGGATTGCAGGTCAAATGGGATCTAGATTTTTCTGCACAGTCTCAGTTCTGGCCTGGGTAGTGTGTGTGTGTGTAGTGGTAGCTGGAGACAGTTTGCTCTCAGAGCTCTGCGATTCAGAACCTCTAAAAGCTGTTAAAAAAGCCTTTTTGGTTCATTTTTTTTCTCAAAATTTAGTACATCGATTGTAGGAAACCCTTCTGTGCTCATATCATCCAGTGTTTATTGTTTGTGTGTGGATTTTGAATGTTAATTTAGAACAGTCAGTCTGTGTACTGTGAAGTGTGCTTTGAGGGAGGGGTGTATTTGTGATGTAGGTAGATTAACTCGCCAAAAAAGACAGTCTTTCTGTTTTGGTTATATTTTTCTTGTATAACTGTGTTAATGTACACACAGTAATGCTTTTAGTAATTCTTTACATTTTTTTGCTGATTGTTGTGGTGCAGCAGTGTATAATTTGTTTGTTTAAAACATTTGGTTATATTACTAAAGGTTTTCAATTTGCTACACATTACTTGTAGTGTATGTGTGAGTGTGTGTGCGATTCGTGCCATTAAATCAGACACCTTTTATTGTGCCACAGAGTAATTGCAGCAGTGTGAACCTGGTATCCACCACACCTGCATTAATTTTCTGTACTGCTTTGCGGTATCTTTACTGGTAGTGGATTGTTATTACCTGTGCACTAATCCCCAACCAGCAAAAGGTTTTCCTTTCCAGATTTGGATTTGTGACTTGTTTTAAGCACTGATTAGGTATCGTGTGCTTTTTCGTATGCATCTCTTGAGTGCGCCAGTGCAATCTTAACCTGTCTGTGCATTTGCAGTGAACCATTAATTCTGGGAGACTTTGCATATCCTGTTACGCTCTCATTTCACTTCGTCAGCACTGGGAAACTTTCTGGACACAAGACAGTAGTATTTCGTCAGCACTGGGTAGTTTTCTGGACACAAGACAGTAGCATTTTGGGGATCCACATTAATTCCGGTGACTGTGTGTGACCACTGCGTGCATGACTGAGTGCACCATTAATTCTGGGAGACTGCATTTCTTGTTGTGCTCTCATTTCACTTCGTCAGCACTGGGGAGTTTTCTGGACACAAGACAGTAGCATTTTGGGGATGCTCATTAATTCTGGTGACTGTGTGTGTGGGGGGCTGCCAGTATTGTCACTTTGTCTTACTTCGCATTAAGGCAGAATGACAATGCGAAGTAATAATTATAAGGCAAAGTGAGCCTTTCATATGGGTCACTCCACGTAGCGAAGTGACAATGCAAAGTGCCCACTTTGCAGGCACTTCACCGGTGGAATTTAAATTCACTGCATCTCTATCTGTCACTCCCTGTGTGCTATGTTTGTTGCTCAGCCCTCTCTGCTGTGTTGCATTTGTTCTCAGCAGCTCTGCTCAATTCATTCAGTACTGGTATTCAGTGTACTCTGCTCAGTTCATTCAGTGTTTGCTCAGTCAGGCAACTACTATGTCCAACTTTCAGTTTTGGGCTGCTCTAGTATACTCATGATGCTGTGTTACTAAACTACACAGCTTACAGCTGCAGACATTTTAGTAGTATATTTCTGAATTTAATTATTTCGAATCATTCACTCATTATTTTTCTTCAGCTTGTTCATATTACTCTACCAGCTTGCTGTCATACGACTCTGTCTTTAATTAGGACCTTGCCTGTAAAGCACCTCTATTCTTGGAGATCCTACCCTACCAACATTACAGGTGCTGTTTGGTCTCCTGCTGCTCAGCTTATGGCATCCCTAGTCTTCCCACAGTGGAGGACTGTGATGTCACAGTTGGGTATCGTGGCTCCATGTAGTTGGAGCATTCTTTTAAGTAAGCTATATATTTTGCCCTGCTTTTTTGCCTACATGGCTTTTCAGTTATCCATGCATAAATGCATTTCATTACTGCATTGCCTGACAACCTAATCTGAACATTTAATTTTATAACTACTACATGTTCCTCGGATTGGTTAGCTCCCTGATTGGGTAATCCATCTCCCCAGTTTTCCATTAGCACCATATACTTCTTAGTCACTAGATGGCTATTACAGTTCTATAGCTGTTCATATCCTCAAACCCAGTCTACCTCTGCCTGCTTAGTCAAGATTGCTCTAGTACAAACTGAACTACTTTTTCTCTACCCAGCTCACCGCGTGGTCTGTCGCTTCAACCATCTGGCCACCCCAGAGATCACAATCCCATGATAGCCTACTGAATCAATTTAGCCTTTCTTTGCTTTTCAAGTTACTTACAGTATTCATTGTTCTCCCACTATAGATAAAGTAGGATGCATGGTTCCCCTTTTGTCTCCTGACCCTCTACACTGCCGACTATCTTACTGTCCTCTCCTGATGCACCTGCATCAGTATAGTGTACACCTCCACCAAGGCAAGTACCATCAGAACCTGTATGCTGGCATCTCCTCACACCCTGCCTCTACAAACTGGATATTGTGTACCTCAGACATTGGCTTTGTTAAAGACAAGGTACCCACAACATTTGACTGCCTCACCCTAACACAACTCCTCTCCTTATTCAAGGATTTCCTGCCCTCCTTCTCACTCATGCGCGGCGAATTGAGCTCAGCCTGGGACCCACATACCCTGTGATTCACACATACCCCATGAACCATTCAATGTAAGACACCTCAAGGGCTAAACATTGCCCACATAAATGCTTCAGAACTTGTGCCCCAAGTTAGCCAAACTTGAGTCTTGGGTCACTCAGAACTCACCAGATATCCTAAGTATTTCTGAATCCTGGCTGAAGCCTAATGTCAAGCAACATGAGGTGGCTTTATATGGTTATAACTGCTTCAGGAAGGATAGGCTGGGAAAACGGGCGGTGGTGTCCTTCTGTATGTTTGATCTGACTTAGATGCCATTGAAATACCTACCCCAACTACTGAACTCCCAGCCTGAATCACTCTTTCTCTCACTTACGCTTTGTAATGGCAAACATTATTAGCATGCTGTGTCTACCTGCCCCCAGTGAGGCCTCAAGCTGCATTCCTACCTCATAACCTCTGACCAACCTCCCCCAACACAACCTCACACTCTGTGGTGACTTTAATGTAGACTGCTTGAACCCCAGCTCTACCAGGATCCATGCCACTCTTGCCAATTGTAACCTAAACCAACTCATTACTGACCCAACAAGACCAACACAAAAACAGGCCACCACTCACTACTTGACTGGGTGATCACCAACTGTGCACACAAAGTGAAATTAGTGGGCATTCTGTCCATCAGCATCAGTGATCAC
Source organism: Neoceratodus forsteri (assembly GCA_016271365.2). Classification (NCBI taxonomy): domain Eukaryota; kingdom Metazoa; phylum Chordata; order Ceratodontiformes; family Ceratodontidae; genus Neoceratodus; species Neoceratodus forsteri. Next base: position 53,601,991 of record CM028137.1, read on the forward strand.
TCCCAACCTTCTGCATATGACAAAATAACTTCCCAACCCCCACCTAAGGTCTCCATGGTCCAGGATATTTCACAACTTGATCCCAGTGCATTTCTTGCCTCTATATCGGAGGTCAGTTGGGATCCTACAAACACAGTACTGGATATCCACCAGGCACTCAACTTCTCATGACCACCATCATCAATATAGTTGATCTTCATGCCCCCCCTGAAGAGGAGCAGAACAAAAGATCTCAAAGCTCCATGGATCACTAAGAATAGAAGAAAACTCATGACTGCATGTGATCAGGCATGAAGAACCTTCAAATGTAGTGGGCTTCCTAGTGACTGGCAAACCTAAAGGCAGTTTAGGAACTCTTGTAAGGACTCCATTCAGAAAGCAAAGTGCACCCACTTTAGGTCACTCCAATCAGAACATCTCTGCAATCCAAAAGATTTCTGGAGACAGATAAGCTCATTAATTAAGGGCAAGTCTTCAGAAATCCCTAGCTCCTTCACTGCCCAAGGCACTGTTCTCGCTGACCCCCCTGACAATTGCTGCTGGATTCAATGAGTTCTTTACCAACCTGCAAAGGTACACATTACTCTTTACAGACTCCCCCACCCCATTCCCTGCCACATCCTCTCCTGTTGACATTGGTTCCTGCCCATCCTTTCACCTTAAACTGACCACCCTCAAAGAATTTTGCCAACTACTCACTAATTTAAAAGTGGACAGCTCATGACACCCTTGAACCCAAATTCCTCAAGCTCAGGGCTCCAGCCCTTGCCCACCAAGTCCATGACCTGTTCAGCCATTCCTTCCTTATGGAGAGTGTCCCAGATAAATGGAAGGTTGCAGTGCTTGTCCCTATACACAAAGGTGAACTCACCACAACTGTTGAGAATTTTAGACCCATTTCTATACTATGTTCTCTGGCAAAAATCCAAGATCAAATACTCTACAACCACCTCCAGGATTACCAGGACTGCCACCACCTCCTTTTTAAGTTCAAACATGGGTTCAGAAAAAACCTTAGTACTCTCACTGCCTTAATAAAAGTGACCTCAGATCTGTTCCAGGCCATGGACCAAGGCAGTACCACAGTTGCAATTTTTGTTGACTTGACCAAGGCATTTGACTTGGTCAACCACAACCTACTAGTTCTCAAATTACACTCTCTTGGTCTTGATGCTAGTGCATTGACCTGGTTCCAAAATTACCTCACAGGATGCACACAAAGGGTCACATGGTCTGGAATGCTTTCGGACCTTAAGCCTACTTCCCACTGCATCCCACAGGGCTCCATACTGGGCTCATTATTATTCTCACTTTTTATTAACGAACGGCCAAATAACTGTGGTGAGGCCACTGTGCACCTCTATAAGGACAATGCCATTATCTATTGCTAACTGCCTAACATCAGCTGTCTCAACAGCACATTAGCCTCAGACTTTAGAACTCTTGAGAGCTGGTTCCAAAAGATCCAGCTAGTCCTCAAGACCAAAACAAACCTAAATGCACATTGTTTGCCAACCTCTCCCCCACAACGCAGGCCTACTCCCCCCTTGTGATATGTTCAAGAGCAGGTGATGTTTTTGAGTCAGCCCAATCCTTTAAATATCTAGGCATCACCTTAGACACATCACTTTCCCTGGACTCCCATGTCACCCTACTAACCAATCCACTAAACCAAAATCTGGGCCTTCTTTATTGTATACACCATCTCCCTGCTCGGCATCCTGCCTCAACATAGCCTCTGCCACAGTCCTTGAAATCCTTTCCTATGGCGTCCTGCTATTACTCACAACCAATGCTTCCATCCTCTCTCACCTGAAACAATCTTATCATATGGTGGGGAGGTTTGCCCTTTGTGTCAATTCTCATAGCCACCACTGTGATGTTCTCTCTGACCTGGGCTGGCTCCAATATAAATCTAGACTACAGAGTACCACCCTAAACCTAGTGTTCAAACTGGAATGCATTTTCACACCTCCTTGCCTAGGTGAACTCATTCATTTGTGACAACCTCCATTTGCTCTTAGGTTGGCTTCTCTCCCCCTCCTTATAATACCTAAACCATGGCTAGCACGGGCCCAGCAATTATTTGTATTCTCAGTGATGTCCACCTTGGAATTCCCTACCGCATTCTACACTAACCAGCTCCTCTCTCGCTATGATTTAATCCTCCCTATCACTCCATCTCTTTGCCTCCTCGCATTTCTCATGCTTCTGCTAACTCTTTCCCCTATCTCCCTATCTCTAGGGTTAGATAGTTACACTTTAAATCTCTTCTATATATGTTTATGTATATGTGATATGCAAGTATAACCGATACTCTGTATGAGTATTTGTAAATGATGTGATGTTAATCTGTGAATGATGTAATGAACTGGTTTATGCTTTATGTTTTATCTGTGAATGTTGTAACTAAATGTATATGTAACCTATATTCCCATCATGTCTTTGTCAATGTATTGCACCATGTATTTACTTTATCAATGTAATATACTTCTCGGTCACCCATGAAAAGGGACTGTATTGTCTCAGCAGGTTCATACAGTTACCAAAATTCAAAATAAATAAATATTCATGCCAATCATATCAATTCACTATTCATGCTGAAACCATAGCAATCATCTGCTAAACCTCATCAATTCATTTATGCTAAACCTCACAGATTCAATCACTAGCATCACAGCGTCTCACTACCTAAACATCTACCTTCTATGTCACCAATAATTTGGCTTCCTTAATGGATTTGGTTGGCTTGCTTTCCACTGGGTGCTACTGCTATCAAATGGCTCACCCTACAGTCTCCTACTTCTCCCAGGCCACTGGCTTTTCCCAGCCTCCTAATCACTAACCTGCTACCTAATCTACAGTTACTGGCTTTGCCTTGCCTCCTCCTATCTAGAACATTGAAGTTGATTCATGATGCCACTCATAAATCGGAGACATGCCAAACATGACCATTAACTTTTCTGGCACAGGACTTGCCCAGTAACCAATGGTCTCCCTCTGCACCCATGAAGTCTCCATCTTGAGCATGTGAAACATGGGGTGGGGTCCTTCTCATTAGGCCCATAGTGGGACTGTCCTCACTCCAAGTGGAGTTCAGTCATCTAACTCATTGGAGGCACCTCTTGATGTAGAATGTAAGATGTCAGCTGTGATGGTTGGGGCCTCATCAGTTAGGCTACTTTATCTAGTCAACGGGGTTTGGAGGCACCTTCTAAGCTATTCTCCCTATGACTGCCTCTGGTTCACCCAGTTTGTTCTTACATCAGTAGGCTGACTGAGTGCCTCAGCAATCATCACTCTCCTACTCCCACTTTGAAGGTAGTACCATGTCAGTGTATCCCATGTTGCAGAGGTATCTTGCAGCCCTTCAAGGTGTTCCCATTAGAGGACTAGAGTGAGAGTTGTCTCCCAAATTGGAATATTTTCCACCCCCTGGACTGGCCTTCTTAATTGTAGCAGCAGAGCCATCACTAACCAAAATACCCTAAAGCCTAGATGGAAGATGGCCTAGACCTTGGACCACCAGAGGATTCCTCCTTTAAAAGATTTTTTTTTCCTCTTCTCCATGTTGAAAGTCATGATATGTAGTTAGTTGTTAATAGTGTATTTCCTAGTTTCCTTAGGTAGGTTCTGTTGTTGAATGGAGATAGAAGGTGGCTCTATTCACCATTCCCTATCTCCTTAGGAAGCCCTTATGTCATCAGTGCAATCTATTTTATCAGTGCAATCCTGACAATTTGTGAATCTTATTTGTGTTTCTTCAACTGTCTCGTTGTTGTCAATCTGCTTCTCAAACTCGTAGTCGATGTTCACTGCTTAATATTTTTTTGGAGACTCCTTCCTAAGGTACCTTTAGCTAAGGGAATCTTTCCCATGGCACCTTTAAAGGTGGAACCCTCTTTGAGGGTTTCTTGCATTTGGTACCCCTAAAGGGTTGTAATTCTCTGTGGAATAGAGAGTGCAAATGGCCAAACAGTCATCACAGCTGTGCAAACATAACACTGTTTTGGTTGTGTAGGCCCACTTAATTGGAAGCCTGTGCTTGTCATTCAATGGGGTGAACAACCAGCAACACCCCCTTCCTGAGTTATATAAGCAGTTCCTCCCAAACTCTTTCTGAAGCATTTTTTCTTTGCCCCACTATACTCCGCTCCTCCTCCAGCAGCATGCTTCTCTCTCTTCAGAGCTCCTTCCTAAGATACCTTTAGCCAAGGGAATCTTTCCCACAGCACCTCCAGTTGTGGAATCCTCTTCAATGGTTCCATGCCTTCGGTACCCCACAAGGTGGTAATTCCCCCATGGAACAGATTGTGCATATGGCCAAACAGTTATCACAGTTGCACAAGCATAACATTACTCTGGTTCCATAGGCCCATTGAATGTACAGATTTTCATGCTGGCTAAAACTTTGTTGCACCACAGTTCAAATGCCATGGAATGTGTATGAACCCATCTCTGGTACAACACTTTTCCAGCAGATCAGAAATCCTCATGGCAGCAGGTGATTTATACAGCACTGCCATGTACATAGCAATCAATTCACATTAGGAACTGAAACCATTGGTACTTTTGCTGCTGTTGCAGAGCACAGTCGAAACACTTCTGTTAAAAAAAAAATAAAATAAAATTATACACTATAAAAATGAATGATTGGGCAACCATATGCCCAGCCAGCCTGTGCAGCCACCTCAAGTTTCTGATTACATCAGAACTCTCGAGCTTTAGTCTCAAGGTCTGATGTAATCAGAACATACCTGTATTAACATGGGCAGGTTCTGCATGTTTGTCCAACTATTCTCTCATAACCATTGTAATGACTGAAAAGTGGATAAATAAAGCTTATAAACAATTTGAACCCCTATCTTTGTTTCTACATTTAGTGTTATTACATCAGCTTTATGAACCACATGAGTTCATTCTTCAGATATTTGTGTTAGCAGAATGTATATGATGTTGCTGAAAACACCAGGCTACAGTGTATTTATACAAAGCTCAGTTCTTCAGATAACGTGTTTTTATGAGTTACATTTGATAGAGAAAAAAGTGTGTATAGGTGCTGTTACCACATATAGCAACTGACTTGCATACTATTGGGAACACTCCAGTAAATAGTCTTCTATAACCATTTTCTAGTATTTCTTATTGTTTCACATGGTGACAAAATGTGGTTTCCAGGTTGATGCAAAAAGGTATATTTCAGTTTCACATTAGTTGATTGTAACGTTAACATAACACAGTTGCCACTTGGCCTGGCAGTGCTGGGGAGGGCTGTTGCCATTACTGTATAATGTACACATACCTGATGAAGTGACTTTCAGAGAGTTGTATACTTAAGCTATTTCTACCTTAATAATGTGCCCTCTCTTCTGATCAAAAATCTGTTTTGCTGGTTCAGTATGCCTCATGATCAGAATATAGGCTCATATAAAAAGCTTTAAAAACACAATATATATAAAAGGATCAATATTATGATTTTAAATGTGGGGTTGTCTTAATATTAGAATTGCTAATATGCAGTGACACTGTCTTCAGTCTGTAATCCAATAGCTTTTCCACATTAGGAGAAGAGTCGTAGGTGCCATATTCATAGCTTCCAGTTTACTTCTCACAAAGTTTTTATCTGGAGTACAAATTAATGCAATGTCCTAGACATGCAATACTCAAATGGGTTTGGAGAACAGCGTGAGTGTGCTAAACATTTCAAATAAAGCCCCCTAGAGTAAAGCTGTAATCAATGGAGCGGGGGAGGTGTGGCACTATTTGTGATGGAAGACATACACTCTGACCCTCTGACCAATATACCAAATACACCACAGCACAACAATTAAGTGACTGTTTATGGGTTGAGCTAACCTTAAAAGGGAGTAAGAAACTCATGGTGGTGGTTATGTACAGACTAACAGATATTGATAATGTTAATAACACTTACCTAATTGACACTATAGACAACATCATACAAAACAAGGATATCCTATTATTAGGAGCTTTGCTTATGAGAAAAGCACATTTTAAAAATAAAGAATGAAATGAAAATGAAATTATTAGGGGATTTTAATGCCCCTGGCATCGATTGGGCAACTATGTCAGCCTCTAAGGGACAGGAACTGGCAATATTAAATCTATTTCTGGACAATGGGTTGTTCCAAATGGATGACAAACCTACTAGACAAACTAATGTGCTTGATTTAGTCTTCACTAATACTGTAGACAGTGTTAAGGCTCTAACTATAAAAGAACTCTTGATTTTCAGCTATCACAACACTATACTTTTCAACCATCGCTGGAAACCCACTAAACTACTAGGGACAATAGTATTCAAAAACTATACTGAAGCAAGTTTCAACAAAATTAATCAAGTATTAAATAATTGGAAATGGGAAAATAACAATGACTCAACAGAGATTCTGCGGCAAAAAAATAAAAATTAAAAATAAACTCTTAGAATTAGAAGATGAGTTTATACCTCATAAAATTACTTACAATAAAAAGGGTAAAGTACCCGTATGGTGCACCAGCTTAGTTAGGAAACAGATTGCAAACAAAAAAACAAGTCTATTGAGCGATGAAAAGGGACAATAGTCAATACAACACTTACAAATATAAAGAGCAACTCAAAAATACAAAAAACAAATCATTAGGAAAGATAAGAGAAAACTGGAGTTTATACTGGCTCACTTATAGGGCAATGGAAAGATGTTTTATGCGTACATTAACAATAAAACTGTCAATAGGACTGTTGGCCCAATCCAAGTATGAGGCACATTACATACTGACCCTGTAACAATGGCTAGTGCATTTAATGATTTTTTCTGTTCTGTATACAACAAACCCACACCACAAGTAAATAATCTAACACCAATGGGCAGGTCAAACGAAAGTGTAGATTTAGTGACTAGAACAAAATAGCAGACAGATTGGGAGGTCAGACACCTCTAAGTCAACAGGAGCAGACAAATTACATTCTATATTACCAAGGAAACTAGGAATTGTCTGGTTGATGCCCTCTATATACTATTCAATCTGTCACTACAACAGGAGAGGCCCCAGTGATTGGAAAGGGCTGATGTCATTCCAGTATACAAAAGGGGAAAATCAGACATGAGAAACTACAGGCTAGTAAGCTCAATACTGGGTAAAATCATCAAGTCTTTACTTGGAGACAGATTGGAGAAGGATCTGAGCAGTAAAAACATTACTGACAATGCCCAACATGGCTTCAAGAAAAATCATTCATGTCTGACCAATATATTGACCTTTTATAAACAGATAAGCAACCTACTAGATAGCAATAAACCAGTGGACGTAGTCTTCTTGGACTACCAAAAGGCATTTGATAAAGTCCCGCACTCCTTACTTATTGAAAAAATGATCAAGTTTGGTATCAACAAACAAATTATTACATGGGTCAGCAATTGGTTACAGCAACAGTTGCAAAGGGTCCGTATTAGAATACATTTGTCTGACCAGGGACTAGTCACCAGTGGTGTCCCGCAGAGTCAGTCCTGGGACCTGTACTATTTAACATATTAATTATATGAACAAGAACCTTACAAACAAGTGTATACAATTTGCTGATGACTCAAAAATATGTGCAGAAGTGGGTGATAATGAAAAATCAAATACGCTACAACAAGACCTATTAAAAATCCAACATTGGGCAGATTTCAATGGTATGCATTTCAACACCAATTAGTGTGTTATTCTACATTTTGGCAACAGGAATAAACATCAGGTATACACACTTGATAGCATTATTTTAAAAACAACAGATTTGGAAAAAAGACTTGGGCATTTTGATTACAAATGACATATCCTTTAGTGGGCACTGCAATGAGGTGGTTAAAACAAACAATAAAATAATAAGCATTATTAGAAGATCTTTTGTATCTAGACATAGAGCTTGCATCCTTCCCCTTTACAATTCACTTATTAGACCCCATCTGGATTATTGTAGCCCCTTATGGAATCCCCATCTTAGAAGGGGCTACAATGTGTTGGCGAGGGTGCAGCGGAGAGTCCCCAAAATGATCAACGGCCTTAGCAAAAATTCATATGAGACTAGGCTAGAGAAATTAAATCTTTATCCCTTAGAATTAAGATGTGTCAGGGGCAACCTGTTACGAATGTTCAAAATCATCAAAGACTCAACCCTTATGAACAGTCTAGGTGTGCACTTTGCAGTACGAAAATTTAATTTAAGAAGTCATGATCTTCAGCTCAAGCTGACTTATCCAAACAAGAATCAGAGAAGAAATTTCTTCACATAAAAAATGATTCACACCTGGAGCAGTTTTCCCCCTGAGGTGATGGAAGTGACCACCTTACTATCATTTAAAAACGGACTCAACAACTATCTTATGAACACTAAGGGATCTTAGAAAATGGGCAAAGAAAATTCTCTCATCTGATTGGCTGAGACACTTATTTAGGTGGGCATCTATGAGACAATAGATGCCCACCAAATAAAAAGCCCCAGCTCAAATCTTCCTGGTAGCCAGCAAAGTATCCTTGTGCCCAGCACCCTACTTCCTCATTGGCTGAAGTGCTGGGCACACAATTTCAAACTGTCGCCATTTTTTTTAATGCTTAGCGAGTGACAAGTGAGCCCACCACACACACACACAGACAAGGACTGACAACCATGTATCAGACACAGTCCTGGCTTAGAATGAGTACCAGTCTCAACTGACCTGATCAGGGAAATCATAGGGTAAATTGGAATATTCAAATATGGTCTGCCACCATGTTTTATTTCTCCCGTGTAGCAGGTGAATTGGCAGTTGGCCAACCCCCCTACTCCTTTCAGAATGTCTAAGTCAATTTTCTGAATAAATACTAGGCACACATTAAAAAAAAACAAAGAAATGAAAGAAAAAAGTAGAAGTCAATCCGATCATTGAGTGGGAGACACAGAAAGAGCTATCTCCGGTAGCACTGCCGCTCTCTCAAGCTCCTTCTCTCTCGGCATGTAACCCTGCTGTCAAGTCTCTGTAACCAGAAGCAACACTACAGCATCTTACCAGAGGGGAAAAGTGACCTGAACTCTAATAAGCAAGGAGGCACAGCAAGTGTTTTTTTGACTTTGTGATTAACTTACTAGTCAAGGTGCAGCGGCTGCGTATTGCATTATTAGTTATTATGGTGTTTCAACAGGTGGGACAGGACACAGTGCAAAAATCTGGGTTTGAAGAGACTGATATGGAAAACAGATGGCTTGACAGTATAATCGTCCTTGAGTAGAGAATTACGCTTTTGTTATGCTCCACTAATTACATCTTTCACCGTGACTGCACTGGTTCGGGGGCTGACAACCAGCTGCAAAGGCAGAACTAGGGAGGCTCCAGTAAGACATGAATGGCCACTCTGATGGCGAAGTAAACTCTTCCGACTCCTTCAGCACTCATATTTTAAAAAGCCGCTGCCTGCTGTGCTCCAGACAACAATCCTCCCAACACATGCACAGAAAAGACAGTCGGCAGCACCCTTCACATTAACATGTAAAGATTAAACTGCCTTTTTTAACCGCTAATACCAAAACAACCGATCATGCATGCTGACAAATTGCTTAAAACCCCAAACCTGCACTAAAGATGAAACTGTAGCTGCACTCACTCGCTGGCTGCATCCGCTGGAAACTCAAGCACCCTCGCTACACCAATGGTACTGCAGTTATTCAAATACAAAACAAAGGACACTGTTACAGTTAAAACTGAGTACTGTATGTTTTTGCTCCTCAGGCTGATTTTTTCCCAGTTCTTGAGCTTTCAAAAAAGTATCCCTGCAAACTAATACAGACCAGCACTGCACAGCAAAGGCAAAAGTAAATTGAAAACAAGTACTTGATTTACATAGGCTTAATTTGTTTTTGTTTTTCTACCACCAGGCTAGAACTCCTTCCCTATGTACATCCCATTCCCACCAAGAAAACACAACAGTCTAAAGCAGTCAGAGGAACTATTTTATTACAAAACTAACTTTAAACTAATTTTTCATTAACATTTTTTATTAAACTTATTTTTATGGAATCCATTTCTAAGCACAATAATACCACCTGTGGCATCGGGCCTCATTATGCCCCTGGGCTGTCGGTATGCTTAATACACTTACCCTGTTGGGTATTATTGCTTGCATAGACCCCACCATGTGATGGGGAGACAGACACTATAGCTTCTTAGTTTTCTGTCTGCTCTGTGAACCTGGTATAGTACCTTATGAACCTAATGCAATAAAGGGTGCACTTGGCACAACCTACAGCCCCCTACTGGCCACAGAGAGTAATGCACCTATACTTTTCATAGGCTGTCAAGGAGCAAAAGCATTTATGATATCCCAGATCTGTTAATATTTATGTCCTAACTTGCTATATTTGAAAGTTCTCATGCAAATGACCTCTTTGCCGATACCAGACACCAGGGTTTATTTGCATGCATTTATGGCTTCATTAACATGTGAGGTATTTGCTTGTGCTGCAGGAATCACAAGGTGGGCTGATCTACCCTCCATCCTCACATTTATAGTTCTATGAAAAACGTACATGAGCCAATGCTTGCTGACATAATCTATGTCAGCATGCCCCTACTGCCACAAGTACAAGAGGGAGTGCATCCCAGTGCGCTGTGCTGCCAATCTACCTCCAGCTCACTCACTGAGAGCATGCCAGGTAAGCAACCTCAAGTTCTCCTGATTTTGAAAGCTGTCACTACATGCATGAGAGCACTTAACAATTAAAACTGAATTAAGTGTTTGAGAATACATTTGAGCGTGGAACTCAGTGCATATCTGAATGTAATCAAAATCAATGGATAATCATAACTGGATATTATGAAGAGATGGGTAAAGTTCAAAGACTATTACAATTAAGTACAATATGGGGCAGAAGATTATAGTGTGTCTACTGTAAATGCAGTCATGCTTAAATGAAACTATGATCAACTACCCAAAAAATGGGATTTCACTTAAAGTTAAAAGGAATCCTACAGTTTGGGATGATAAGAACCATGGAATATAGTGCCCAGATGGTACAATGCTTAAATGCGGTGACTAGAAGATTATCATTGGTATCGTAGGTATGTACAGAGCTTTTTAAGACTTTTTGTCCATTGGTGCTTGCCAAGTTTAAACTAAATGCCTCCCACCCAGTGCAGTTTATCAAGTTTAAGTTTAAAACTCTCTACTGATGAACATCCCACCACTTCCTCAGGCACGGAGTTCAAAACCAAAATCACCCTCTGATTAAACCACTATTTGCATTGCTAGGTTTGGCAGTTTTCATCCGTTAGCTGGAGTTGATGTGATCTAGTGCTGTACACTGTCTTTCTAAAGTTTAACCCCAAGCTTTCCCAAAGATTCTGATCTGTTAGGGCTTTAAACAACAGGCACATCTCTCCTCTTAGCCTCCTATACTCAAGGGGAACATGTCCATATCACTCAGACTAGTGTTATAGTCTTTATGTTCCATCCCTTTTAAGGAGCATGTTGCTTTCCTCTGCACCCTCTCCAACAAGCGTACCTCCTGTTTCCGATATGGTGACCACACTTGAGCTCCGTATTCCAATTTCAGTCTCATTAGGGATCCATACAGTGGAATTAAGACTTTGCTGTATCTGCTATCTATGTTTTAAAATACAATTAAGTAACCCATTTGCCTTTCCTGCCACCTTCTTACAATGGGATTTAATCTTGAGATTGTTAGTTATTTTAATACCTAGATCTCTTTCTTCAATCACAGCTGTGTATCACCTATATAATATGTATGGTTAGGTTTTTCTTCCCAATGCATGACTGTACATTTTTCCTTTTCAGAGGGAGCATGTAAAACTCACACCAGTCATATATATGATTCAGTGCTTCCTGTAGTGCAGCAGAATCAACTATGTTCTCTAAATCAGCCCCTAGTCAACAATCATATGCAAATTTAGTCATCCACATGCTAGTAAGTTCAAATTTAAGTGATGTCACATAGATGTTAAAATGGCATGGACCAAGAACTGATCCCTGTGGCTCCCCACTAGTTGTTTCAATACAGCCTGAGAACTCTCCCCGATGCTGACTTGTTGCTTTTTGTCAGTCGGCCATAAATTGATCCCTGTCACAATATTATCATGGAGGTACAAGGTCTTCAGAGCTTGAATTAACTCATAATAATGCCATTTGGCAAATAGGAACAATAAATGATAAGTCAGTTATTTCATTTTACAGCACTTAAACAAGTGCAATAGCTGGAGAAGATCACATAAAAATTAAGCAAAATGTTTTGTCACAGCTTATCCAGTATTATGATGCATATTTACATTTACCAGACATGCATTCCAATAAGAGCTAAAGACTATTTACTTTGAGATATCCTGCTAATTACACAGATTTCATTAGAGGTGTGCAAAAAAAAAAATTTCCGCCAGCGGAATTTGTGCAAAAGTCAGACTTCTGCTTCCACAAAAGTTCAGAATTATTTTGGCAACTTTCAAGGAAATTCCAACTTAGAACGATGGGAAAAATTTATTAACTGCGGATTAGTGTACTAAACTGCTGAAGAAAATTCTGCAGAACTGATCACTATCTGAGGTCAGTGTTGCGGAAATTCTTTCAGCAGTTTAAAACAAGAATTCCCAAATTCATACATTCATTCCGCATTTCAGTGAGTCACTGAACTGAAGAATGAATGTATGAATTGTCCCTCTCAATGAGTAATATTTTAACATTTACTACCTTGTATGATTCCAAAGTTTTCTGGAAAGCAACATTATAATCATTTTGGCACCTCGCTTATCATAATAGGACACTGAGTGCTGTTTGTCTGAGAATATATTGTGACCTCCTATACCAATAACATTATACTGCAACACGGTCATCCAATTATTGTTATTCTATACTCATACACATCAAACAGATGCAGAACATGTTGGACTATAATCTAATTACAGGGTTCTGCTGTATGATCTCTTAGGCAGATTTTAGTGCAAATGCCATGTCAGTTTGAAATTGACTCTCCTGAAGTCCGGACCTGCCTGTGAAGCCCATTTCTTCATAGAGGCAGGACTGTGTTTGAAATTACAGCATGGCAGAGGCTGTAGTCAGTCCCCCCTCTAAAAACCAGAATGATTTCAAAACACATACAGTCTTAGATTTTATTAAAATGATAAGTCCCATTATTTAAAACTCATAGGCTCGATCACAGTCCGGTGTTCGTGCTGCATCATAGTGTTAGCCAGACTGGATTTCATCACAAAAATTAGCTAAAAATGTATGATAAAAAGATCCACAGCAGCAATGAAAGATAAGTGGCCTGAGTTGTAATATAACTGAAATGAGCCATCTTGCTGCAAAACCTCAGTGTAAGTTACAGACCTTCAGATATTGTAGATATTATAAATGATTGTCAAATAGTATTGGGGTAGTTATGACTGAGAGACCTACCTATACATTTCAAATTCAGTATAATTTATTAGAGATTTTGTGAATGCAAGTAAAACAAGGACTGGGTCAAAATTTGTTTGAATCTGACTCTGAAGTAAATAAAAGAGTACATACCAGGATTATAAAAAAAGTTAGATGACTGTGCCGCAGTATTATGGTTTGGCTCGGCAGAATGAAAATGTCAGTGAATTATTTGTAGTAAAAATGTGAGCACATTATCTTTTCTTGGACTGAATTGGTACCACGTATCACATGGGTGTATCCTTGTACTAGATGTGAAGAAAAATATGTACAGTATATGCTGTGCATTCCACACATCCAATTACTTTATTGTACTTCTCCCCCTACTGTTACTGTCAATGGTAGTGCTTAAAGGTTACATAGTCTTACATTCATGGTGAGGTCATTTGTATGTTCAATTCTCTGATAATAACACCATAAATAAGCATTAGGGAGTTTTGCATATAGATATGGCTTCAAAAAATTGCCAGTCACTATGGCGTGTCATTTTTTTTTTTGTTTGTTTTGTTTTGTTTTTTTGCATTAAAATGTTTTACTTTGCTGATGCAGTCCATCAATGGGGCAAGTGTTTTATGTTAGATGCTTATAATTTATAATGATAAATGTTATCAGCATAAGAACAAGGCTGCCTTCCCAGGATCAGGGTCATGGAGAGCTTGAAAACTGTGAGCTGCTTTTCCACATGATTGAAACCTGTGTGTCTCCTCTGCTGTCTGTGCCTAGTGTCACCCCCTCACCCTCCGATCCCCATCAACAAGTGATAAAGCCATGGTATATCATGTTTTCTAAAGGTTTATCTGAGGCAAACATTATAAATCTCAGTCACCTCACATAGTCAAGTGTAGCAATAAAACCATTTATTTAGCCATTGAAGTGGAGTTGAGGGGCACATGGGTATTGAGTTGGATATACAAAAATGAGATGTATCAAACATGGAGCTACAAGCTAAGAATACTATAGAGCTTATATGTTTATTAAAACATAGTAAATACATGTAATAAATACAGAAACTGAGGGAGTAGACTATCTACATTTAGCATACTAGGAACTGTGACCCAGGGTGACTCTGAGCTGATTTCAATGGCTAGATATGTGCTGATGGTGAAGTCTATAATGTAAAAAGTATTTTTTTTATTAGACTATTCCAGTTGCTCACAGCGCTCACCATACCCAGCCTCACAGTACATCACTACAGCCTGCAGTAATGATTCAGTCTCGTTGCTGCTAACCTGAATGTGTGACTGTTCAGTACCTGGACTGTCTTCCATCTTTCTGTAACCTGCCCTTTACCTACACATCCAGATGCTACCCAGCATCACATTGTTTTTCATTTTGTGATGATGCTGTGTTTATTGTTCCAGTTGATGGGACAGTCAGCCCAGAAAAAAGAACTGGATAGTTGTCAAGCAACACGATATGCACAGTGGCACTACAGAAACTCCCCACAAGCCTTGTGAGACAAAAGCAGCAAGTTATCAATAGCCAATGAGTGGCTATGGGTTTTCAAACAACTGGGCAAGTAGCAGGGTGGGTAACTCAAAAGAACATTTTAAAGTTGCAAAACACTCAATCGGAGACTAATTCAGAAAATCAAGATGCTTTAATGTGAGGACGCGCAAACATTACCCCAGCACTTCGAGGGAACAGTTCCTCTTCATCGCACTGGGGAGGGGTGAGGTCACCCAAAACATTGCATACTATTTATAGTATTGGGTTAAGTCACATGATACATTCAAACAACTATTTAATTAATTGCATTTTTCTAAGTGACAATCTACAACATAAAAAGACAACCCAATTGCTGTATATAAATCATACCCACTATAAATCTTAAAACACCAATCAATAAAATATTCATAAATAGCAAAGTGCAATAAAACAAAAACAAGCATATCAAATCCATAATATAGACTACTAACAATAGATTACAAACTCTCAAATGCTTGGAATTCATTTTATGCAACTTTCTACAATATAATATCTTATACAGTATTTGATAATAATTTTTTATATAAATAACATGAATTGTATTTTGATATTTAAGATAGACCATCATAATAAAAAAAAAAAAAACACAAAGTACATGAACTCAGTACATTCTTTGCTTAGGATTTGATAACAGCAATCACATATTTTTTCTTATACCATGTTGTTATTCCATAAAAACTAATGTACACTATAGCAGTTTTTTGCATGTTTTGGGGAAAGGTTTGTGATCTTAGTAAGAGGATATAGTCACAATTCAAATCTGTTTACGAACCCAATAAATAGACTTAGGACAGAGTGGTTTGGGCATGGGGTGGAAGGAGAAAGAGGGTGGGGGTGAGGGAAACAGTGAAGGGAATGGGAAAGAGGGAAAAGGAATTGGGGAAGGGTGGACATGAAGGAAAGAGGACTGATATAAATACATATCACATTTCTATTTTCTTTGTGTGTTCAAAAATATTACAAATACACAGACAAATCTAAGTCCTTGTTCAAACCTTTTTGGGAAAGGCATTTCAAAGTGAATATCCATCTACATTCGCTTTGAGGCAGCATTTGTTTCTTGTCACCCCTTCTCACCTGTGGTTTAATATGATCAATTATGGTAAAGCGTGAATTCTTTTGGATCACTATTGTGAACGCTTTTGAAGTGTGCACCTAGGACTGAGTTTAGACTGACATTTCTAATGACCCTCAGATGTTCAAAGAACCTTTCCTTTGATTGTCTAATAGGTGTACCTACATAAATTAGATTACATTGACACTGTGTAACATACACAATAAACTGTATAGAACGGTTAACAAAATCCCAGATCTGTACAATGACATTTTCCCTGTACTACATATTTACATATCTGACAGTGTCAACATTGGTAACAACCAGTTGGCCTAACCAGTAGCCAGGTTGGCCTTGTTGTTTTTTCAGGTGCCTAATGATTGTGGCACAAAATATCTCCCAAATTCTTGGCAGTGTGGGGAACTGTCTGGAGTCACCGATGGTGGAAAAGCAGTGATTTTCTACTGCCTGTGGGGATGGCAGAAGGGTCTGGTGAGTGGGACAGCCTCCAGAGAAAGAGAAACATTGTAAAGCCCTTACCACAATACCAGTGTAAATGAGCACTGCACAATTGCACTAGCCAATATCCCATTGTTAAACAAAATAAATACAAATACATTACACTGAGCTTCCATCATTTATTCTAGACAGTTTCAAACATGCCATGTTACATCTTTTTGTATGACTGCAGACAGTCAAGCTCACTAAGACATTTTATAAGCCACATCACATTTGATACACTTATTTATAGGGTGGCCTGATGCAAGAAAAGGACAATTACTTTATAACAGTAAATGTTATTCATATAGAAATATGAACAGAGATCAAACTCCGTTGAGTAGAAAGTAATTTCCAGTGAGGTCCCATTATGCCTTAGATCAATACAAAAGGAACAGACAATATTATATGAGACTGTGGCTAAATAAACAAATATCATATGCCTATACTCATTATAATTTGTAAATACGTTTGTTTTTCAACTGAATAAGATCACTGTTGTGCTGCACTTCAAATAGATTGTTCATTAGTTACAGCCTCAGTCCAAGCACGCATCACTGAAGCACCCATCCATGCCAGGCATCTATGACTTCATTGCACTGCATTACCAAAACAAGTAGAGTAATCCATGAGACAGAGCTCGAAGGCACATAAGCAGTAGCATATGAATTTAAAATATGTACTGCTTTTTGATGTTTTCTTCATTTTTATGTCTTCATATACACACTATTCATATAGCAACCATGGTTATCCTTGTGGTGCCAGAGTTTGTTAGCATCATACTGATTAAATGAGTGCATGACTGTGCATTTCAAGAAAATTAACTAGCACATGCACTCAGTTTCTCATGCAATGCAGAACTAAAACTGTACATTATTAAATCAAGTTTGGAGGTTAAAATAAATACTGAGTGAAACATTGATATGGACTGTCCTGTCAAATGGATAGCATCCTATCATTTCCTATGTAAAATAAATTTGTGGGAAAAACCAATTAAATAGACAGCCTGTGTAAGATCTTGTGTTAATGACTAATTTGTCACTTTTCTTAAATCTAAGTGTTTGTGCCAAATTGGAATTGGTCTGGTCTGCATAATAACAATTTTAGATATACATATTATAAGTCTGTGTACAGTACTGGAGAGACTTGCATCACCTCTATAATAATGGCCTGAAACTTCTTAAGTAACTAATAAAATGTTTCCATTCTAATACTCTCTAGTATTGTACTCAGTAAGGACATACTGTAAATAACAGCAGCCTCTCTTGTGTTGCTGTTTTGCTGTGGACCCATATGGAGTGCCACATTTCCCCCTTAAGAAAGATGCCATTTTCTGACTTCATTCCATGTCACTCATAGAGTGCCTCATTGCAGTCTCAGCATTTATATTTTAAAGAAAAAAAAAGTTGTATACTAGTATCTCATAGTTAGCTTGTGTGCTTCTTAAAACTTTCTTATTTCTAAATTTATAATTTATGTAGTTTTATATGCCTTTTTTTCCCCTTGGTAACTTACTAACCAGTGGTGTCCTCCTACAGTACTTTCAGGACTTGTACAGTCCTGGTTTTCAAATAGCTTTTTTTTCTAATAAAACTCCCCAATTGCAGTGCCTCTGACTCTCCTTAACATCATTTCTAATTTTGTTTTTCTTTACTTTGCAGTATTCATGATGTTTTATTTAAATATTTGGATCCTCTTCCATTGGCGTCCCCCTGTTATATACAAGACTATGGGTCCATAAATTCTCCACAATACCAGTGGTCCATTTGCAGAACTAAAAGCACATGTCTGTGTTGTTGCTGAACCTTTGAAGGTCATAAAAGTCCCACACCTGCCCAAGAAATTTCCTTTCTACTTCTCATCCCAGTGAGTGTTTTTCTTGGTGTCCCCATTCCTCTCACTGTTACATACATGACTTGTTGTGGTGTCACTGTTACTTACATGACTTTTTATGAAAAAAAAAACAGCATTTAAATAAATTACACCGAATAATTAGGACAATAAGTGATGTCTAAAATTTCAGCCAAGGTTTAAATTGCTGATTAAGAAAAAAAGCTATAAAACAAACAAATACAGTCAGCAGGTAAACTTTGACACCTCTGGAGAAAATGTATTAAAAATAAATGTTTAAACATAACTATGGTTGCATTATGTACATTAACATAAGCGTTTCTTGTAGCAGGACTATATCAGATAGTTACACTTACATTGTTGCTTTTGATGGGTCCCTGTTAACCACATGACTTGATGTGGTGTCACTGTTACAGTATGTACATGACTTGTGGCATCACTGCTATGTACATGACTTCTTATGAAAAACTGTTTTGAGTAAATTGCACTGAATAATTAGGAAACTCAGTGGTGTCTAACTTATACACAAAGGTTCATATAGCTGATTAAGAAAAAAAGAACTGTAAAAACAAACAGATGCAATAAGCAGGTAAACTTTGACACGCCCAGTGAAAATGCATTCAAAAGTAAATGTTTAAAGATAACTATGGTTGCTTTATGTATATTAACATAAGTATTTCTTGTAGTAGGACTTTGTTGGAGACTTAAACTTACATTGTTGCTTTTGTTGGGTCCCTGTTAACCACATGACTTGATGTGGTGTCACTGTTACATACATGACTTCTTATGAAAAAAATGTTTTTGAATAAATTGCACTGAATAATTAGGAAACTCAGTGGTGTCTAACATATCCACCAAGGTTCACATAGCAGAATAAAAAAAGGTGATGGTAAAAACAAATTGATACAATCAGCAGCAAAACTTTGACATGTCCTGTTTTCATAGCAGTGGTGCCCAAAGATAAATTGTGGTGTAAAACTCAATCAGGTAATTCTTAGAATAAAATAATAAAATGTTGCATACTATGGTACCTAAATAGCTTCAATGATGATACTAATTTGGAAAAAAACTAAAAGAAATTTAAACTGAAAATTCAACAGAGGGGACACCATGTTACTTACATTACCTGATCCATGTGCTAACTTAAAGACTCATTTTCCAATACTTCCAGATGATGATCTATCTTTATATTTGGTATTACAGTATCTCCATATGCACCCAGTGTAATAATGATATAGTTATGGGATTTAAGTTAAAAAAAATTTGGGACATGAATGTCACACTTTGTTTCTCCAGTATCAAATACACACTCATATGCAAATTATTGTAGACTGCAGGGAACACAGTGGCATTTCTACTGAATATTTACTGTTCTCAGCGTGCTCCTTGTCATTGCATACATTGCTGGCAAAGGTGGTGAGAGATGAGCTGTGCTGGTCATCCAATGTGCTCCCTGCAGCAGAGTGACAGCCAGCAGCCCAATGACTATGGAAAGGGAGTAGCATATTACTGTAATCACTAAGGGAAACTTTAAACATTTATAGGGCTGGCAATCGGAGGGTGGAGAGCACCACTAGACACCAGGAACACTTTTAATTCTTATGGGGCCTGCAATAGGAGGGTGAAGGGTGCTCCTAGATGCCATGGAAACTTAAAACATTTATGGGGCTGGCAATTGGAGGGTGGGGGTGCCACTAGACACCAGGGAAACTTTAAACTTTTGAGTTTGGTGATCAGAGGGTGGGGTGTCACTATACATCAGGGAAATCTTTCATTGTTATGGGGCCCATGACTGGATGGTTGGGGTGCCACTAGACACTAGGGAAACTTAAAACTTTAATTGGGTTGGCAATCAGAGGGTGGGGGTGCCGCTAGAGACACCAAGTATTTATTTTTCCATCTGAACTGTGGAATAATTACCTGATTGAATTGTGGATTCGTTCTGCAGTTCATGTGTGTTATTCTGCAGTTCAGCAAGAAAATTCAGCCAAACGGGAAAAATTTGCCAAACATATTTTGAAGATTTCTGATCCGCCAAAGGGGGAAGTTCAGAAATTTCCATGAAAGTCAGTGAAGTTCCACTCCAGTGGAATTGCAACTTTCACCCAGCACTAGATTTCATACAACAAAAGAGTTCAATGTTTTGTCTAGCAGGAAACCCACTGTAGGTGGGTTATATGTGTTGAGGCAGTATATTGCCAGTATGAGAATAAACAGATGCACTGGGTGTGGAGTCTTGTGGTGGTGTTTAAAAGTCTCTTTTAGCAGTCAGTTTAATTTTTTGAAATTGTATTGATATTTATTCTGTCTTCACAAATTTAATTGGGTAGCTAATAAGTGACAGAATTAAATAGAAAACAAAAAGAAGTATAAATGGAATTAGTATTACAGTATAATTGCTGATTTTTGGTATTATTGAGGTTGTAATATTATGTAAACAATAGCATTAAGATATGTATTAAAATTTTCTGTTACTTTGCAATATTCCCAGAAGAAGCCTAATTGTGACAGGGCTGAATAAGACCCTGCCCTATTTGATATGGAGAGAGAGAGAGAGAGAGAGAGAGAGAGAGAGAGAGATAAAACAAGGATCTATTATGTCCTTTCCTTTTCTGCTACTTCTTTGTCCTTTGTCTGTCGGAGCTCAAATTCAAGTTTTCTTGTAGCACATAGGGACTGGCCACCCCAATGGCCCTACAATACCCCCACCACTATCTCCATTTCTTCATTTGCTGTTTCTAGCTGTTTCTAATATTTATTTCTACCCTTGCTTCTCTGTGGTTAAAAGTGTATGTGTATCCTTATGTGACACTTGGATCCCTTGGTTTGGAAATATGTATGGGAAGCACACGGTGCCAATGGAGTGAGCTGCCAAAATGCCTATCTGCTGTCTGTCTCCTTTTAAATATATAATATTTGGGGAAAAATCATAATCCTTTCTAGTTAATGCCTCTCATTCATTTGCCAAACTCTTAAGCTAATGAATTTTGTTGAAAACATTATGATATCTGATCATTTTAAAATTTTCTTGGCTCACAAATATTGACAGCTTGACAAAATGGCATCAACCATTTCCAAGGGTGGAGAGATTGGAAGGGATCAACTGCTACAAATGCTACAGCACCTTCACACAGCACTAAGTCAGTCATCACTCTTATAAAGGAAATCTTTACTGAACTGAAATTAGTCATGAGCGGTCTCAAAACTGCTTTTGAAAACATAAAAGAAGACTGCAATTTAACCACTAATAAAGTTTGCATAGTAGATGAAAAAATGTCTTCCATGGAAGATATTATATTTTACTTAAAAGAGAAAATGGACTATCAAGAACAGCAGATTCAATAGCTGTTAGACAAAATTGACGACACTGAAAATTGTGGGAGGAAAAATAATATTTGCATATTTAGAGTCCCAGAAAGGGAAGGGGGAAGGGACATGCTTAAATTTGCACAACAAGCTCCCCTTGGAGGATTGAACTGTCAGTGGCAGTAGCCACTAGAGATAGACCTCATTGATTTTTTGACCAACACTAGTGAAGGGTGCCCTGACGAAACCTTTTACTGCCTACATCCTCATGTACTTGGGTAAAGAAAAAACAATCAGAACTGCAAGGGACAGAAGGCAGATTATATGGAGCGGTGAAACTGAAAAGATTTCAAGATTACTTATCAGAGCTTGTGGAAAAAAGGAAAGCTTTTTGAGAGGTGAGAAAAGTGTTACAACAACATGAGGTAAAGTACTATATAAAATATCCTGTGTTACTGATGATACAATTTCAGGGACAACTCTCAGTTTGCTGTGAGACACCACAGAAGGCTTTTGATTTTCAAGGGCGATACATCACATGGGACTAGGTGGGAGGCTTTGAAGGCCTATATCAGGCGCCAGACCATTTCTTATATCCACTGTCCTCCTGTAATTACCCCATGATGTAACAGAAAATGTTTTCATAAGCTCTTCCTGTCCCTCTTCTGAATCTTAACTTGTATGTTATCCCGGGTCGCCCCTGAAAAAGGGACCTTCGGGGCTCAGTGGGCCTACCCGGTCACCAACATTTAATAAATAAATAAATAAATTCATCAACATAATACACTTTCCTTAAAAGAAAACTGTCAAACCAGCACAAGCCCTGTTTCCAAGCCACCTGTAAGCCAAAGTTCTTCTAGGAGTGTAAAGAGCCAAAGGTTCCCTCTTAAGAATGGTGTCCATTCCAACATTCGAATAAAGAAACACCCTACCAATGCCAGCATGCAGGTTACCTCAGAAAAGTGTGATGCAACAGATGCCTCAGTCAGTTCACTGAAACCCTCCCAAATTGGCTACTCAGTCACTTGGAAAAGTGGACCACCTACTAAATCCTTTCCAAAATACCAATATATGCATAATAAAGACGGATTTAAATCAAATCCCCCCAAAAAGAGGTCACAGCAGAAGCCACGAGAGTAAATCCACAGGATTGGCCTCTAATCTTAACTCCAAGTCAGACAACCTAGTTGTCATGGAAGAAACTGGGGCCACATGATTCATATGAGTGAATCTGATTGCTTTGACCTTGGACTTCAAGATTTCAGTACTTCTGGTTCATTGACATTAAATATCCTGAATATTTAAATGAATGATAACTTATGTAAATATGTTTTATCCCTTTTCTTGTAGAAGCCAAAGTAATGCTAGTTATTACCTCCTGATTGCAGCTGCTATTTTGGTAATTTATAAGTACATCATCATCGTTATGCATGGTAAAATTGACGCATTCTTTGATTTGCTAAATAATATGTTGCAGTGAAATCTTTTCATATGTGATAAGGGCCATCATTGTTTCAAAGTTGAGACTGCTGACTGATATGTGTAACTAATAGTTGCCTATGTATCTCAGATTTTTTCTAGATTAGGAATTCCTTCTACTTAATTATTTTTTTAAGCAAATGAACAAATGAGCCTACAGTTCTCATAATATGTTTGCTCAGGGGTGTTACTTAACATTGTGGCATTTTTTATCTCAAAAAATTGATGGTACTTCTGTTGGTATGAGTAAATAATATAGTATCTCAAATGCAGGCCTTGAATATTTGGTAGCACGTGAGGTGGGCGCCTGAATCCGGCACCATCCCGAAACAGTGATGCGATATAGGCAAAGCCCGAAGGTGAGGGACAGGAGGTGACTGGATGTGGTGGGGTAGGCGGCGCTGGCGACAGGATGTTGGTATGTGTACCGCACGTGGGGAAGCGAGCATGGCGAGCATGGCCTGGGAGGGGTTGGGAGGGATGTAGGGGTGGCGCTGCAGTCGGCTGCTGAGCTGTACCATGGCATCAGGGGTTGGTCTCTGCTTGCGGTGTTGGGGTTCTGGGTTTGGGTCTGGGTTCGGCGCTACTGTGCTTTTCTTGCACCCTGCCCAAAACTTCTTTTTTTTATTGCTTTCGAACCCCCCCGACATGCACCCCCCGGATTTGAGAATCCTTAAGTAGGGGGTGTGGGGGGTGAAGCCTCCTGCTTGGCTGTGTGTGTGGGGGGCATAGAAAGAAAGTATTTTTAGTCCCCAGTGCCATTTTTCTATGCGCTGAGGTTGTCAGGGTGGTGACATTGTTTTTGCCGCTTGACATCGCGATAATGTGAGTCACCATTTGGCACTCGCCATTATCACATAGAACCGAATGTTTCATACATATTCAGATATTCCCTTCTAAGCAATTACTAATAGGTTATGATCTTCAGTCATGCAAGACCTTAGCGAAGCAGGATTACTGCAAGCCAGATAAATGGGGATATCCTCCAACTGATTGGGGTTAGCCTCCAGAGTCTTTTATAGACCCGGCTCTTCAGAACCTCCCCATTATGATTACTCCATGCACCATCGCTTGAAACCGATATGGATCTTTTCAGATACAGAAAGGTAATCCTGAACAGTTTGTGCTTGGGGTCTGCCTATTGTTATAGTTATATTTTTTCCAGTCAAGGGACAATTGGATCTGTTGAGTGATCTCATGAGATAAATGTTTTATGAATAAAATACTTAAAGTGTTATTTTTCTTTGACACCATGGGCCCTATTCATGACAGCTACATGGAACTACACAAGGTGTGTAAGCCCCGGACATAGACTGATACACACGGAATGCATGGAAGCAGCCTCCGTATGGTACATATGACATGTGTGTAGTGCAGTGCTCAGAGCCACCACTCGAACATGCACATCATAGTGGATACACAGCCACGCAGGGGTGTTCCATGTACACCATAAATGTGGGACCTCGGACACACATGCATGATGTAAGTTACATCTGAAAGGCACATAGGGTTCCCACATACATGATATACATTCTGGAGTCAGTACTAAACAGCCCACATATTGCACACACGGCAGGAGTGGCCAACAAAGCAAGATGGAGCGGGCACGGTAATGCCAGCTGCAGCACTACATGCCAGCCATACACACAGCAATGCAAGGCACAGTGGAAGCAACCACACATGTGCCTGCAACCTGCCACATGTGACTGCTGCATATGCCAAAACACTGGCCATATGGCCTGACCCAGCATGGTGTGCATGCCACCCAGCAGGCGCCACTGAAGCTGCATGCTACATGCACAGCATAGTGTACTGTGGCAAAACAGGCAGGCACACATGGAATGCATGCTACAAGGCTCAGTCACAAAAGCATGCAAAACACACAGCCCCACACACACACACACACATATACACACACAGGCCCACCCATTCACACCATGACAGGGTGAATAATGAGACACACACACTTCATTGTATTCAAATGCCTTTACTGGCACAAAACACAGGGCTCACACAGGGCACACAACAGCAATAAAAAAATGGGGAGGGGTGGTTCCATGGATGGCCCATGTCCTCAGTCTGATCCTCCTCTGTGGCCACCTCTGAGCTGGTGGACAGGGTCAGCTCCTGGGGTGGAGACCAAGAACTCCTGCTCCTCCAACACCAGCCTCTGGACGGGTCCATAGTAGCACTGAAATGACAAGAGCAAACATCAGTGACCCTGAAACCAGCAACAACCACACAACCAGCAATGCCACACACACACACACACACACACACACACACACACACATATGTCCAAGGGTCACCTACCTTGGAGGGTGTGTGGATGGCCCATTGACTGTGGTACCATGAGCATGGGTCCTGGCACACTGGATGATGCCACAGGCACATCCGCAGCAGACGCGGTGGGCTGTGCCTGTTGGACAGACAAGTGGGTGACTATGACTAGGAGGGCATCTGCTGTACAGGTCTGGGCAAGAACCCCTGTGGCCACCTCCTCTACCTGGTGCTCCTGGGCATGGGCCCCTGCAGCTACCACCTAGCCCGCCCGTGGAGGTCAGGGTAGTAGTTGGTGAGGAGGGAGTTGCTGGTGCCCTGTTGGTGGTGCCTTGCAGGAGGGGGGCCCAAGGAGGCTCCCACGTCCAACTCCTGTGACATGGACGGTGTGGTGGGGGTTGATGTGCCAGCGCTCACAGAGCAGTTGTCCTCTGGTGGCTCAGAGACTTCTTTGCTGTTGCAATCAGGTCCAGCTGATGGCTGCTCATCTCCGGCAATGCACTCCTGTGTCTCCCCTTCATCAGTCGCCTAAGTGTGCTGTCCTGTACCATGGCTGCTTCCCTACTCCTGGTGCTGCCACTCCGGGTGCCCATCCCTTTTCAAGTCTGTGGTGGTCTTCAGATGTAGCTGACTGCTGGGTGTCATCTTCCTGTATGTCCTCAGTTCCGTGCTGCTGCGGTCCTGTGTGGGAGATGGGGGGACAGCGTTTAGTACACCTGCATGCCCATCATGTGCAGTATCATGCCCTGTGACTCTGCCATTACCAACCTTTACCGACTGCCATCGTTGGCCCTCCTCCTCCAATGCCGGATAGTTCCTCCCCAGCACTGTCCTCCTCCTGCACTGTGGGTGGGAATCATGACAGCTGGTCAGTGACTGCTGCCGTACTACAGTATTGTGGTGGTGCTCTGTGCACACCCACATCGTGCTCACCTGGCATACTGTTGAGGCCATCTGGCTGACCATCCATGAGGACGTCACTGATGGTGTCTACTACCTGCTGCTCAATGAGCATCAGCAGGGGGTCAAGGGGGTGGCATCCCACCTCCTGTGGAGCCCTGCAACTGCCATGCCCTGCTCAGCCATTTCTTCACTTGGGACCAGAGGTCATGCCACTTGTGCTTGATGGCTACCAGTGTGCGTACCTCCTGTCTGGAGGCATTGATTGCTGCCTGCAGGTCCAGCCAGATGCAGGCCTTCATCTAGGCTGGGGTGCCCAGTGATCTCCACCTGAAAAGCACATCATAGTGCTGGTGGATTTCAGTCATGAGTATGGCCACCTGTGCCCCCATGAAGTTTGGCAATCGCTGCCACCTACCACCAACCCCACCCATTCCGCATCCACTGGCATTGCCTGTTTGGTGCATGGTGGCTGCTTCTGCCTGCTCCTCAGAGCCACATTTGCTGCTGGCTTTCTCCATGGACATCTTGCATCCGCACTGTGTGTATCTCTGGAGCATGGCTATTCCGCATCATCATATATGGTGGGGTCAAGGGGCATTCCCTTTGACTTGTGCTGTCTCCGTCCAGCCCCTGCACATTGCTGTGCACCTCCTCTGTCACTGCCCTGGCCTACAGGGGCATATCAGGCTGTGTGCGTGCATGCCACATATTTTGCCATGGCTCTGTGGTGCACAGTTGCACAGCCCATTCGTTTACAGTTTTGGAGCGTGAGCGGCTGGGCTTTATGAATAGGGGCCCCATATCAGTAATAGGGCTAACATTTGATAACTGACAATTTAATTTTCCCCACCTCAATATTGGTAACTTGCAGCAAGGACAGTTATGCTTAACATGCTCTGTCACCTAGGCTAGCAAGTGTTCTTCTCCCTTTAGTTACACATTCACTAGTCAAAACAATGTGCATTGTGCTCTGGTTTCTGACCCTAGTGAATGTAGGCTGTTTTCACTTATGTGATCTTAGTAGCAGTCTCAAACTCATGTCCCTTCCTTGATAGATATGATAGTATTATTTTGTTTGACACTTTGCAAACTATTTAGTATAATATTAATATTACATTAGTAATACATAGAATTATCATTTTGTGTTGTTTTTTTCTTTTTGTCATTTAGTTTATATTAGACTAATAACATTTACACTTGGTTAACATTTCTTAAGATGTTTTTTAAACAGTGTTACTTCAGAACATTTCAAACATAAAGGGTAGAGTGTCATAATGTCATGTCTCAACATTGTCTCCTGGAATGTTCAAGGGTTGGGGTCCCCATGAAATGTAAAAAAGTTTTGACAGATCTAAATAGACATAAGATTTATACAGTCTTTTTACAGGAGACACACCTTATGCCTCTAGAGGCTGATAAGCTTTTGAGATACTGGGTTTCCACAGTTGAGCATAGTTGCTGTAACAGTAAAAGGGGTAACCATTTTAATCAAAAGTGTTAACTTTACAAAATTGTCACATGTCACATCCAGAGGTCATTTTCAAATACCAGTAGGCATAATAAAAAGAAAAATAGTTACATTTTGTAATGTCTGCCCTACAAAAGACAGGTTGAGTTTTCACTAGGATAAAGGCTGAATTAAGTAAGTTCTCAAATTCTGACCTTAGTGTTAGGGAAGCCTTCAATGGAGTCTGTGACTCTGTCTTAGATAGATCAACAACATTGGCTACAGAACCTTTTTCCTCTACAAAATCTGGGTATGCTCTTAACGCTGTCACCAAAGAATTGGGTTTGATAGATGCCTGCAGGTTACTTCACCCTCAAGATAGGGATTACTCCTTTTAATGTTTGCTTGTGAGCATGAGCACCGTGCATGCACAAGAAACATCTTGAGACAGTATGACATTTTAGAGGTGTGTGAGTTTCTGCCCAATGCAGTTGATGCTTTATGGGCCTCCTCCCTCAGGCACAAATTAATCGGTGAGCTGTCTATATCAGCAGTTTGAGACAAGCGATCTTCACCTGAAAGAAAAATGCCACTCCAATCAAGGATGGTTACGAGTTGATGCTTTATGGGGCTCATCCCTCAGACACCAATGAATTGGCAAGCTGTCTATGACAGCAGTTTGAGAGAGAGGATCACACTTGAAAGAAATTTGCCGCTGCAGTGAGGGACAGTTTCCTTATTGCAGTGGGACCTTCCCTCCCTCGCAACTGGATATACCTTCTCTCTGTTGGCAGATGCTGGCAAGACTCGGCCATGTGCAGTACAATGCACAATGTACATGGCCGGAGTTACAGTTCTTGTCAGCTCCTGCCCCGAGGACCTTGTTTGTTCGGTGTGCCTTTCCTGGTGAACCATTTCAATAAATAAATAAATGAGCTGCGGCCTGGCTTTCCACATTGGTGGCTGCTGTCACCCACCACACACTCCCTGAAAAGCTGACATCGGGGTGCTCTTTCCCCATGTTGGCATGTGTCTCCCCTCCACCCATTAATGTGACAGACTGGGAGCCCATCCCAGTGTGACAAAATAATTTTTATTTATGTTACTGACACCTGGATTCCCACCTCCCAGTACCAGATGGCCCCTCCACCACCCGAATATTTCAAGTGCCAACATAAGAGGTGCCCAATCCTTTGTTGGCATGCCCCCCCAACACACACACACTATTGTGATACACTGGGAGCCCACACCAGTGTGCCTAAATATTTTTGGTAACCTGTAAAATAAAGAAAAACATCCCCAAAGTATTTTTCTTTCCCCTGTAAAAAAGAAAATGGTCCCTCGTTGTCTACCCATTCCCCCCACCTCCACCCTCCCTCTACGTACCAACCTCTGTGCACCCCCCCACCCCATACTTACCTCTGGAGGTCAGGATCAGTGATTTTCTATGGACTGGGACACATCTGCACTCTTCAAAGCAAACTGGCAAATTGAAGAAATGACAGTAAGCTGTATAATGGAAGTCAATGGGGGGTTCAACTTAGGTTGATATCTCAGCCATTTTTAAGAATGCTGGCCCCAAATTTTCAACATGGGGTTCTTGGGACCCCACCTCATGAGCACTGTCACTGTCATTTGGTTACTCTGTCCTGAAAGGTGATTTCACTGTTGCTGCACAGGATCACCTTTCAGGACCAATTAATGAAACAACACTGCCACTGTTAATGAGGAGGGGTCTCAAAAAAAACCTGTGTTGCAAATTTGGTGAAAAAATGCAAAAATATGACTGCATTACAAGCATGCATTTCACAGTTTCTACGCACACTCATAACTTCTACAATTTTTAATATTTTCACTCCAGATTTTCAATATTGCCATTTTTGCACAACTGCTTATGAACAGTATAGCTGTCATTTTTCACATCCTGCCCTAAATGTGTTCTTGCACCTGTGGCTTAGAATGGTGTGGTTGCTGGGAAAAACAACTTTTGGGACACATTAACAAAATCACAGTGGCACTGTTCTTGAGGGGAGGTCCCAAAATGTCCATGACTCTTGAGGGGCTTACAGTTCCTGGGAGACCTGGCAGACAGGATGCCTTGGGAGTCCCTGAGGGAAGGTAGGCACTGCAGTGGAGAAGGGGGCATAAACAGAAAGTTAAAAAAAATTCTTCTACTGCAACCATTATACCACTATTGCCAACCTCCACTCCTGCTGCAGAAACATATATTAAAACTTCACCCAACGAGACTTTGTTAGTGGCAGCTATCCCAACAACCTTGGTTTTGAGACTCGAGGTTCGAGAAAGTCCTTCCTTGATAGACAGACTATAAACTATGTTGGGACAGTTTACACATTATAGGCTGTGGTATTGTAGTAGTTACTGTATTTGATAAGTGCAGCATCCATTTCTTGTATGATTGCTTCTTATAGGTCGACTTTTCCTCTTTTAACCTCTGTGTCTTTTATTGTGTTCTCCCTTTTTACTTTATTAGATTGGGACTTTAATTCTTTGGGCATTTAGAATTTATTTTATTTTAATTTATTTTTTCTGTTCTTATTTTGTAGTCTCTTTTCTCTGACGTAGTTCTTTACACTGTGTTTTTTCTGTCTGCTCTCCTTTTTTCCCTTCTTGCTCTCTCTTTTATTTCCATTTTCATATTTTTATGTAGAAACCTTCTCCAGGGTACTGCTCTGTTTCTGTCAATTAATTATGACTTACCTCATCTTGGTTCGGTACTGGGTCATTATTTCATTTTACTACAGCTCAGTCAAAACCATGCAACAGACAGAGCACAGAGGAATATAGCTACGGGGTGAAAAGACCATAAGGACGAAATGGTACAGATGTGGTTTTGAACCCTGTAGTGAATGGCTTGGAGACAGTGATGCAGAGGATAAGTCCTCTACTTGGGACTAGTGTCAAGCAGCTGCTGTGGCTATGAGGGATGAGTCACTGGTAGGTGGAGGGAAGAGCTGCATCTGTGGACTGTGGCTTGAATCTCGTCCCACACTATTGGTGTACTTAATTTTTTTCAGTGTTGTGAGACTCTTGTTTTCCTCCCACCCGCATTTCTTCCCATCTCGATGTTGCATACCCCCGAAAGTTGATTATATAAAGAAGGGGTGGTTCCGGGGGGGGGGGCAAATGCCCCCCACAGAAAATGAAGAATATATTTGTTTGTTCCCGATGTTCACTGTTGGCTATCGGTGAGCACTGGCAATGTATCCACCGTATTGACAGTGCAGCATATTGCTGTGCTATTTTTGTTTTTGACATTAAGATCCCATGCCTGTTGATTCCAGACAAGTGTAATTTGTGCACATTAATTGCTCATTCATGGTTCTGGGGGTTTTATTTTCCATTGGGAGAGGCAGATTCACTAACATTTTAAATGTTTTGTATTTACATTTTAGCTGGGGCGAGTATTATGAAGTAGACAGTTTTTACCCTACACCCCCACTTGGTGTCCTTGCTCACAAGGCACAAAGGATGTTAAACCTCCTTCTTGCAATTGGCAGGAACATACCTCCTTATTACATTAGAGTTTTCCTTTTATTATCTATTGGGCTTGGAACTCTTATTCACTCAGTGTTTCTAGCTGGTATCCTTTTCAGTTTTTTAGGGCCTTTTAGTCCTTCAGTTGATTGGAAAGTGTTCTCAAATTTTTTCTTGGTCACTGTTCTTGTTACAGTTCTGTGTTTTTTTTTTCTCTTTTGATTCCATAGTTTCTTATTTTATTTTATCTGGTTATTTATATTGAAGTTCTGGGAACATTATTGTTAACTACTTACTGTCAATCTTTTTACTGAACAGTGACTGATTGTTCATATGTTTGGAGACTGACTTATTTAAAATTCATCTGTTTTAAAAATAGTCTTTTGTTACAGTTTTTCTTGTTCTCCTGGAATGTGAACAGGCTTCACCACCCAGTTAAATGGGCTAAGGTGTTTCACCATCTAAAGTCGCTGAAGGTGGATATTGCCATTCTACAGGATACCCACCTCACTGTGAGCACTGCAGGGTGCATGAGAAAAGGGTGGGTAGGACAAAAGATACATAGTTTCACCTCTATTAAATCTAGGGGTACTATGATACTAATCTGTCATACTGTTTCCTGGAAGGTAGTTCATACAGTCATGGATCAAGAAGGTAGATGGGTTATTGCCAAGGTTAGTCATCCCAGAGGGTATATATGCTTGACATCGAGTTTTCTCAACTCTGATGACCTTGATTATTTCTACCATCTTAGGTTCTAGAGGAGATATACAGTGAGATTCCTTGCCCCTTCATGATTGGGAGTGATTTTAATCTTGTATTTAACCCTTTTCTAGATAAATCTAAAGTCACTCCTGATATCCATCTGGGTTATATATGCCAGAGCGACAAAAAAGATTGTGACTGGCATTTCAGCAATGGGCTACATGTCAACTGCAAGTTGCAGTCAGCATGGAGCCACACAGTTTGACACTGTTTTTTACATGAGGGGGGCATCACCCCCAAATCCCCCATATGGTTGGCTTTGCCTCCGCACCCCCCAAACTGAAGGATTATAACTCCAGGTCGGAGTTAGTTTGGGGAGGGGGTGCAGGTCGAGGGAAGTGGTTGTTCCCCCTTCAGTGGCATTTCTATGGCGACATGGCCCTGTTGTTGATATCGACACATGTTGCCATAGAAATGTCACTGTTAGGGTGGCATACCTACCCATCCTAATTCTATATTAGTTTTAGTGGATTTGATGACTGAGTGGAACCTGGTTGACATCTGGTGAATTACCCACTTGACCAAACATGACTACTCTTTTTTTCGGTACATGTAACTTCCAGCCGACTTGATTACTGATTAGTCAATGATTTAATAGCATCTGTAATTACTGACTCCTCTTATGGCCATATATTAATTTCTGATCATGCCCTTATATCCAATACTTGCAGCCCTTTACTTCAGGACTATCTTCTACTCGCTGGTGCTGCAGTCCTTTATTGATACCTAACCCTGACTTCTCCAAGTGGACCAGCAAGAGGAACAATTCTATTTTGATACTATTTGAATGAGAAAGTCTGCCTCAGGGGTAATTTGGGAGGCATTTAAAGCCTACCTCATGAGGTTTATTATTGCCAGTTCCAATGGAAATGAAAGGAGAGGGAAGTTGAGATCTCTGAATTGAAGCACACTCTCGCCATGTTAGAGAACCGTTTTTGACAAACTTCAGCCCCAGATCACTCCTTGCTGGCTTCCATCACAGGGACTAAATATAAGTTAAATACTCTTCTTTCTCTCATGGCTAAATGTCAGCTTCTATGGAGCTCCACTCCTTCTGAGACTCTAGTGAGAAAAGTAGAAAGTTGTTAGCTTATCAGTTGTGTCAGCTGCAAGCTGAGTCTGAGATTTCTGCTCTGTGAAATTCGATTGATTCTGTGGTCACATTCTCCTGAGAAGTGATTGAGGTTATGTACCTTTTTTATGAACAGTTGTATTCTTCTCACTCATGCCCCTCTGCATTGTATCAACTTCAGATCTTCTTGGGGAATGCTATTGTTCCTCAACTCTTGTCTACTGTTACAGACTAGTTGGATGCCCCCCTCTCTGAAATAGAACTCCATCTGGTGCTTAAGGCAAGGCAAGGCAAATTTTATTTAAAAGACACACAATCCTGGAGGCTCTGGGAGCCATACACAATCAAATCAATGACAATAATAAAACCAACAATTCAGTAAACACTATAATACATAAGACTAGATTAAATCACACAATTATAAATTTTTAAAAATAAATAGTCAAAAAAATTAACTAAATAAATAACTAAATAAGTGGGCAGCGACAAATCTGGATAACAGAAGGCAGACCAGGACAATAACTATAAAACAAAGTCCAGGAAAGCCTGACTGTACAGGAAGGCCTTGAGGCAGGCTTGGAATATCTCTACGAAGGTTCTCTCTTACAGCTGGAGGTGATGTAATTCACAGGATAGGGTCAGAGACTCTGAAAGCTCTGTCTCTGGACATTTTAACCTCATCCTGGGAATCACAAGAAGGCTCCTAGAGGAGGAATGGAGGCAGAGGACCATGACAGCAGGTGTAAGAAAGTCCATCAGCTAACCAGGGCCCAGGCCATGTAGGGCCTTAAAGGTGAGAAAGCCCACCTTAAAAGGACCATTCACCTGATAAGCAGCCAGTGCAGTTCATGCAGCACCAGGGTGATGTGGCAGTACTTAGATTGCCCCATCAGCAGCCTGGCAGCTGCATTCTGCACCAATTGTAGCTGGTGGAGGGTACCTCCAGAGACCCCAAGGTAGAGACATTACAGTAGTCAAGCCTTGACATCACAAAGGCGTGTACCAAGGTGGGGAAGTCCAGGGGTGGAACTATGGGCTTTATCCTGGTGACATTCCTCAGATGGTAGAAACTAGTATGGACCATGGACGATACCTGAGATTCAATCATCAGTCCACTCTCTAGAACAATGCCAAGCTCACGCACCCAGTACAGATCCAAGAAAAAGCCCAGTCTCTGCACCACAGGCCATCCTATCATGCCCTCTGTTTGTCTCCTCCACCAGTACCTCTGTCTTGTCAGGGTTCAGTCACAACCGGTTGGCCATCCAGTCACTGATCTCAACAAGGCAATTATTTAGCACATATACTGTGCTGGATGTCCAGGGGCAAAGGAGAGGTACAGCTGGGTATCACCAGCATAGCAATGAAAACCCAAGCTGTACTTCCTAATGAGCTCTCCTGGTGTTAGCATGTATACAGTGAACAACATTGGCTACAAAAGTGAACCCTAGGGTACTCCACATGACAGGAGGCTAGGGGAGGATGAGTAATTCTCCATCACTACCCTTTGCCTCCTGTTGGTGAGAAAAGCCTCAAACCAGCAGATGACAGTGCCGGCAAGTCCACAGAATTCCCTTAGGCAGTCGAGTAACACACAATGGTCCACTGTGTCAAATGCTGAGGAGAGAGTGAGGAGAACGAGAGTTGTCCTCTCCTCTCCCTTAATCTCTCCCATAAGGAGGTCATAATGCACTCCAAACTAGCACAGTTTCTGTGCTATCCTACTACAAAACCAGACTGAGAGGCATGTATAGATCATGGGTCATGAGGTGCTCCTCAAGCTGAAGTGGCACAACCGTCTCTACAACTTTGCCCAGAAATGGAAGGTTGGACATGGGACTGTAATTTGCCTTGGCGTCCAGGGTCAGAGATGGTTTCTTCAGAAAGGGTCTCACCAATGCCTCCTTCAAGGCATGGGAAGACCCCTCTGACAAATAACACTGGACAATCAAGGCAAATACCCGAGGCCAACAGGTCAACACTCCCATCAAGAAACATGTCTGTACTGGGCTCAGTTCACAATATGTGTGCCTCAGCTTGGAAGCAACCTCAATGACCTCAGCCACCTCCACCAGTCTAAACTTGCTCCAACTAGGCGGGTAGCTCTCTGGATGCCCATGGCAACCATTGTGGCCACAATGTGGCTGACTGGTGGAATTTCTTGCCAGATAGCAGACACTGTGTCCAAGAAGACTTGAACAAACTCATCGCATAAAGCATCAGAAACATCTTTTTTCAGCTGCAGACAGGCTGGACGAAGAAGCCTGTCTACAGTACAAAAAAAAGCACAGTTGGTTGATCCTTCCCAGCAGCATTCTCCCTGGACAGTAACTCTGCCTTCTTACAGTTGATTGCCCCCAGTACACACCATAATGTGTACGCAGGGCCAGTTTGTCTGTCTCCAGCCCGGTCTTCTGCCAGTAGTGCTCTAATCTCTGACCCACAATCTTCATCGCCTTGAGCTCCCTCTCAAACCAAGGGGACCTCAAGTGAGAGGATTTGGGTACTACATGGACCAATGCGAGGGAGTCAAGTGCACCAGACATTGCCTTATTATAGGCAGCAACTGTCATGCATGAACCCCAATGCATGTATTCCCCACACTAGATAGATCAGCCACCGCCAGAAGACCCTCAGGGATCAGACCCCTCAAAGGGTGGTAGCTACCATCTCAGCAGGGTGACAGCTCTCGGGTGGGGGCCCAAATAAGAACTCCACTGTGCAATGACTGGACCAAACGACCCTATCAGTGTTGAGATTATTTATCTCAAGCCCCAGAGAGAAGATCAGGTTCATCATGTAGCCGCCCTGGTGGGTCATGAAAGAAACTTCTTGTGATGGGCCCAGAGATGACATAATCTGGAGGAAGTTGTAACCAAGCTGAGAAGATTTGTCATTAGACAAAACATTAAAGTCCCACAGCATTAAACATCCGGGGGCCTCCAATGTTTCACTAATGACGAAGTAGACTACCTTCTGCAGGAATTCTCCTGCTGCCCTGGGGGGGGCAGTAAATCAGGAGAATCCTGCAACCTACACCCAGACCCCACAAAGAGCTACACATTCAAATGAACTCGGCGT
The DNA here is from genome assembly GCA_016271365.2 of Neoceratodus forsteri. Classification (NCBI taxonomy): domain Eukaryota; kingdom Metazoa; phylum Chordata; order Ceratodontiformes; family Ceratodontidae; genus Neoceratodus; species Neoceratodus forsteri. The sequence goes on from CM028137.1 coordinate 53,638,150, forward strand.
TCTCACTGGATGCAGGGTGAAGCCAGTTTGGATCTAAAACTGATGGCTGTCCCCCCGCCTCTGCATTCTACTTAGGGGCAGTGCATCATGGAGTACCTGGTGGGACGGTGGCCTCTAAAACCGGGCCAACATCATCGCCCACCCAAGTGTCTGTGATGCAAGCCAGATCGACTGAAGAAATCAAATCCGCTATAACTGAGGTCTTGTTTCTGATTGATTTGGCATTGCAAAGCACTATCCTCAGGGGATGGGTGGACAATGCCGCCCCTATGGCTTCCTGCCCACTTGGTCTGGTGGGAACCCAGGTGATGGGCACTAAACATGTCTGGCCTCTCCCTTGGACCCACTGAAACCCAGGGCACCTTCTGCACTTAACTACCTCAATCCTGCCCCCCCCACTGTGAATGAGGTGCCCCTCCACAATCGATTAATGCAGCTCCTCCCAATCCCAACCTCCCGATAGCGCCTTGCTATACTGGTGGAAACTGGGAGGTCGGAAAATGGCAACAGATCGAGCAGCTGGAATGCCTCATACACTATCCTAGCTTGCCCCAGGCTCTCATACTTTCAGACACATCCCACCTTTCTGAAAAGTCCCAAGCACACAATGTCCTAGTTTCACAACCACACACAACACAAACACAGCTAAAATGACAAGAACCTAAACCACACACACCACAACTCACATTAACAGAACTAAAATCCTCACCCACCACCCCTACAACCCAGCCATTCAACAAACAGATTGGCAGCAAAAGAAAAATTATTCAATTCTTTTCCCAGGAGAGCAAAAATCCCCAAACCACAAAAATGAAGTATAGGCACCCAGAGGGTGTTGTCCAAAAGTTTTCAAATCAGTTCAATTATAGTAAAAAATGATTTAAAATCTACCTTCAATACTGAAGAAATTGGCACACTCTAACTGTCCTTTTAATACCAGTCCAAGGGGCCACTGGAAATAAAATCCAACTTAGGCAAACCTTTACCTGGCGAGACCACCATGAAGAAAGTGCCAAGACAGTTCTCACCAGCCTTGGACACAGTCACAGAGTTCTCCAGGAGAAAAAAGGATGAACACTCTTCCTACAGCAGGGGATAACAGGGAAACTGCACCTCTCCCACAGCCACAGGTCCCAACAGATTTTAATTCATCCCCAAGGGCCTCAATGGAAAGTACACACCAGACTAGAGAACCAGTGTCCGCAAATCAGCTCTGCAGAAAGACATACCACTACCAAGAAGTCCACTTGGGTGTGCAAAAAACAGAATGGGCCAAGAACACTACCAATCCTCTGCTTCATCCAAAATGAAATCCATGGTCATACAATAGATACATGACCTGAAAAAAAAAGAAAACAATAAGGACACCGCTGATCTTCTGTGTCCCTCTCCGGCACCAGTCCCACTGACAGCAATGACCGAAATGAGCTCCCGATCCAGAATTTCCAGCAATAGATGGTGGGCTCGGCTTTGGCTCCAATCGGTTCTCTAGTCATCTGGTACTCTTCTCCTCTCTGGTCCTCCAACTCTCCTCAACTCCTTGGTCCTCTGGATTCTCCTCAGTGGAATTTAGCATAGACTCACTGGCACAATTCCACAAAAGTAGGTAAGTAGTGGTTTGGGACTGCTCTTGATTAAAAAAAAGGAAAACTAACTGCTGGCCTTCCTCACTGTTCCCACCCTCACTAAACTAAAATCCCTAAGCCTTGCTCCTTACTAATTAAATTAAAACCATTTAAAATATTTTCAGACTCAGGCTGCAAAACAGAAGCAGCTAGTCAACTCTCAAATCTAAAATTATGGAAAACAACACTAAAAGGCAAATGGGCATAAGAAAATTGCTCTCTAACAGAGAGCTTGCAGATAGTGACCAGCATGGCTGCCATCTTGCCCTCCATACACAGACAGATCCCCTTATGTCTCTGGCTAAAATAAAGCACCTTGATTGGATGGGATTACTGCAGAGATCTATCAATTGATGCCCGGCATTGTTATTCCCTTTCTTTTGGCCACCCTCGAGACATATATTCTGCTGGCCAAATTATCAGCCAGTTCACTTATTTCTATAGACATTAAAATCTTTGCTAAGTCCTTAGCTACATGTCTTGAATCAGTTTAACTCACTTTGGTGCACTCCTCCCATGTGGGTTTCAAAAAGGAAAATCATGAGCAAACCATCTGTGCACCCTTTAAACTTGAAAATTTACACTAAAGCTACCCCTTTCCTATGGCTGCTCTTGCAATGATTTTTGAAAGGTGTTCAGTTCTGTGCAGTGGAGTTAACTGCATAATGTTCTAGAAATCTATGGTTTCGGTCCCAAATTTCAGACTTGATTCTGATTTTATACTGCCAACCCACAACTGTGATTCTCACCAATCGTACTCTTTCCACTCCGTTTGAATTACAATGGTGCATACATGAAGGCTGCCTCCTGTCACCTTTATTATTTCTGTTGGCCTTAGACCCTCTTGCATGTAAATTTCTATCTACCCCTGATATTTGTGATATTCGGCTGGGACCTCATTCTTCTCTCTTGCACACATACCAGATGACCTGCTCCTTACTGTAGAATCCTCATCTCTTTCTCTCGTACCTATTTCTGCTATTCTATCTAAATTTGAGACTCAATTTGGTGTTATGTTAAGTAGGTCTAAGACAGTTCTTGATCCCCTTAATCTCCTCTGCGATAACTCCTGTGTTCCTGATTTCAGATTACATGGGCCGAGGACTCCTTTAAATACCTTTGGGTTTACATTCCAACTTGGAGGGATGATCTTGTTCCCTTGAACTATAATCCTATTCTTGCTTCTTTAGAATGGGATACACATTGCTGGCTTATGCTTCGGCTCTGTTTCACTGGCAAAGTTGCAGCCCTTCATGTGTTTGCTGTCCTGAAGCTGGCATATCTTTTTCCGAATTTACAATTTGCAGTTCCTGCTACCATTTTGCATCAGCTTAATCGTATTTCTTGTCATTTTCTTTGGGAGACTAAACCACCTAGGTTGAGTGAGGCCAAACTTCAAGCTCCTTGGTCAATGGGGGGGCTCAGCCTGCCCTGGTTTGAAGATTATGCTTTGACCCATTGAATGGCTCAAGCCTATTGGTGGTTCAAACTGGAATTATGTGATAAGAGTAAGTCCCTTATTGCACCACACACAGAGAGTGATGCAAATATCACCCAAAATAAAAGGGCGACCACAACAAACAGAGACCACCACAGTGACATTCCTCACCCACTCCAGGAAAACAAATGGAATTTCTTCTTTTTTCTAGGAGGCTATGCTCCCTGCACCTTCTGGGGAGGGAAGCCCACCCCAAAATATAAAATAATAAACTCTGGGGATAAAAAATAAAAATAAAATGTCTTCTATTGTAGGACCTGAATCCAGGTCTGCAAGCTCTGTAGGAGGCAGCTCTAGCCACTACACCAAATGGCCAGCTCGGCAGGGTTCCACAACACATCTTTCTACTGTATATCCTGTCATAACAAGTGTAGTTCACTGCTACACTAGCTATACAGGATCTTTTGTTCTTTTCCACTGGTCAATCTAAACATGAGCAGTATTATTGAGTCACTCATATTGAGCTGCTCAGTAAATACTTCTCATATTACATGATACCATTCAAACCTCCCTCCTCTGATACCCCAACTTGACTTGGTCTCGAAGCCACCTCAGCACAGGTTCCCTGCCTTAGTCTACTTTTTGGACATCACTCCTAGCAATGGTTTTTATCCCACCCCATTATAGCCTCTACTTTTCATACTTGGAACTCTTGTATGTAGCTTACTGCAGTGCCTAAAGCTGCTACAATTCCCCTAATAGCTTTTATATACCTTTGGGACAAACCACATATTCTTATTGGGGGAAATTTAGTTTACTGGACTTCTTGGATGCAACACAACTTTAACCTTGTCACAGACATCTCTATTCCTCAAACGGATGAACTTCTTTCTTTTCAGCAGCTACAAGAAAAATTTGCTTTGCCAAAATCAGATTTGTGGTGCTACTTACAACTTCATGCTGCTATTCAGTCTTTTGAAAAGTATCCCTTTCTCCATGGAGTTGGCTTTCTCATAGTATTCCTTTCTCCCCTGGAGTTGGTTTTCTCATATACCTGAGATGCTGGGTACAAGGGACTGGGCAGAAAAAATTTACAGCATAGCCCTACCTTCTGCAAGTGACAGGTGTAAAGTTAAATTGGAGAGTGAGCTTAATTCCTCTATCGTAGAGGATGATTGGCAGGTGGGGATCACTTTAGTGCAAAAATCATGTTATGATGATAGAAGTTGGTTAATCCATTTTAAAATTATACATCATTGGTACAAAACTCTTCATGCTATGGTACTAGTGGTGGACTCTTCTTGTTGGCGCTGTTCACAATTTGTGGCTGGTCTTTTACATCTGTTCTGGAGCTCTCCGCATCTTCCTAAGTGGTGGGAATCTTATTTTTTGGACTTTTCTAAAATCCTACAAATATCTGTTTATTATATTGTTATTACTTTAGAAATTGTATTATTTAGAAAGTTACAGCAGTCCAAAGTTGCAAATCTTCCCATACGATGACATTGAGGTGGCTGCTGTACCTTTCGGCACCTATATCTCAAAAATGGTTTGAGATACAGATTTTTCACTAAGCACAGCTTAGTACACCGTTTGGTGTACTAAACATGTGTAGAGATGGCAGGCCATGAATACAGCTGCAAAGGAATTTTTTTGAAGGTTGCTATGGTTACTGAGATATTGCCACATTTGCAGTACAAGGGTTACTTGGAATGACTCTAGGCCTGCACTATACATCTATACTTATGGGTAGGTGGCAGAGCAGGACCCAGACAGCCCACACTCCTACCTGTGCATACCATTTATGCTAGACTGGAAGCACTGGGCCCTCCTACACTACGTTTCTATGCTCTTGAGTGGGTGGGAGTGCAGGGCCCGCACTCCCACCCATGGATACCTTGTTGCAATACTCTGAGCACAGGGCCTCCTGCACTATGTCTCTACTCTTATGGGTGGGTGGGAACATGGGGCCCAGATGGCCCACACTCCTACACATGGATACCATCTTGCAATACTGGGATCACAGGGCCCTCCTGCACTATATCTCTACACCAATGGGTGGCTGGGGAGTGCAGAGCCCAGAGGGCCCATGTTCCCACCTATGGATTCCATATGAATAACATTTCACTTTCTTGAAAAGAAGGAAATTCATTGCAAAAATTTCCATTAATACATCAGTTAGTTGGTTCCACATCAACAAAAATCTGAAAATTCCATCTTAGGTTGCAACCCAACTCACACCCTTCACACCTTTGACAGACCAATAGGTGTCAGGGTGTGCCTTGGGGTTGCCAGTCCTAACCTCACCACATTCTCCTATACTGTACCATCTCAGCTTGTTTACAGATGGAATGGGGTGAGAGTTAGGCCAATGATCTCAAGGCACACCCTGACATCTGTGGGGCTGTGGATGATGAAGGTGTAGGGTTGGTAAACCTATCATGGAATTTCCAGACATTTGCTGGTGTGGAATAAAACCTAAATGATGCATTAACAGAGTTTTTGCAATGTATGTATAGATAGATATAGTAACAGGTAGTGCCACTATAGTTAGGTTGAGTATCCCATTTATAAGTTAAATCTTGAAATTTGACAGCTTAATAACTTTGCCATCATATGACAGATTTGCCTGAAAGTTGGAATGCACAGTCTGGTGTCATAGATCTCTGGATCTGCCAAGATTCATTATAGTCAGATGTACAGTTGCGGAGCTAAGGAGCGCCAAAAAATGCATAAATTACACATTTTTGCTCATTCTTTGCACATGCCTACAGCCTGCATGGTTTGTGTGACTGGTCTGAAACCTTCAGGGAACATGCAGCCAGGGTCCCTGATGTGCCTTTTGAAGATTTCATGAAAAAATATTAAACGGTTCAAATGTTATTCAAAAAACACATTTCTCATTATAGTCAATGGGAAAAGTTAACAAAATATGCAAAAGTGTCACAAATGCACTTTTTACTTTCACAAATGACCCTTGTAGTGTCACAAATCTGCCATCTTGTTTTCAGCTGGTGGTCACAGAAATCCTTGGCATTTACATTTGGCACCCTTTAGGGACACAAGTCTTGTTGTGCTCACCTAGTCGAGCCCTGAGGATGCTAGCCATGTCTTTTGGGGGGTGTAAAACATTCCAGAAATATGTTTTTTTTAATTTTTGTAAAAAGTAGTGTCGCAAAGTAGTTTTGCATATGTGACACTTTTGTGATTTCATTTGCAAAAGTGTCGTGATTTGCGATAGTACTCTGCGACAAAACATTAGGGAATCTTTGCCACCCTGCTGCAAAAGAATGGTTTAGTCCTTTGGGCTGAAATCTAGAGGGAAGAAAGCCAAGATCCCACAGATGTGCCTTTTGCTAGTTTGGTAACAAAATATTAGAGGGCTGCAAAATTATGGCACTCTGAAGTTGACGATTTTTCCCAAAGGCTAACATTGCCTTTAAGGGTCCCGTGATCTCCAAAACGGTTCGAGATATGGACTTTCGTCAGAAGAATGCTTAGTCCCACTTGGCGGCTAAGTACAAAACTAGCCTGGAAAGTCATAAATAATATGAGATTTTACATTTTTCTACATCGTACGGTTACTGGAATATAAGGAATTTGGTATTCCAAGTGCTCATTTTCTGATCCAAGGGCCATTATTATGCATACATTATTTGTATTCACTGTGCTTTTGACTGCACCTTTTTGGGAAAAAAGAGTGTGTGTTTGTGTTACTGTTATGGTTAGCATTTCCGCTTGCGTTTCTGTTACCATTAGTGTTAGCGTTTCCTTTTATATCACCGTGTGCGTTACCCTTTGCGTTTGCACTTGCATTTGCGTTAGTGTTACCATTTGTGATTCCATTACCATTTTTGTTAGCATTTACTTTTACGTCACCGTGTGCATTACCATTTGCATTTGCTTACGTGCTTGCATTTGCGCTTGCATTACTGTTTCCTTTGGCATCATTGTTGGTGTTACTTAAATGTATGCATTTCCAATTGCATTACCATTATCATTTGCATTACTGTTATCATTTGTGTTTCTGTTGGCCTCAGCATTTCCATTTTTGAGTGCATTACTGTTTCCTTCTGCATCGCCGCTACCATTACCGTTTGCGTTTCTGTTACCATTTGCATTTTCGTTAACATTTTGGTTACCATTTGCGTTTCTGTTGCCGTTAGCGTTTGCATTACCGTTTGCATTACTATTTCTGCTTTAATTTATGATTGTGCTTGCATTTCTCTTACTGTTTACGTTATCATTTCTGTTTGCGTCACCATGTGCGTTACTGTTTGCACTTGTGTTTGCATTACCATTAGCTTTACTATTTTCTTTTACCTCACTGTTGCCATCACCGTTTGCATTAATGTTACTGTTTGTCTTTTTGCATTTGTGCAGTGCACTGCAAAACATTGTTTTTCCTATTTTTCTACACTGTCTTCCGTCATGCATAGCACAGCCAGTGTGTGGTTGACTGATCTGAAACTTGCCACTAGAAAGACCTTTGTTCAAGGAACATGCCAGTTTTTGTTTGGTGAAATAATGTTGTTCCATGCCATAGTTATTGCCATTTGAAGTTGGCCTCCCTCAAAGTTACAGATTTTTCGGCCACCAGGTCTGCCACTTTAGTGCATTTTCAGCTGCAATTTCAGACATTTTGTGATGGAAGACTTCTTAAAGGTGCAGAAACATAAAATTGAATATCTCTGGAACAGTTTGGTCTTTTCCATGAAATTTGGAGGATGTTGAGTGGATGGCCTGTGAATGCTAATAATGCTGTTAACATGTTGGAAAAATTATTTGCTGTGGAGATACTGTGTGACACATTTAACATTTTGTGCATAGCATTCTGCATGGTTCTACTAGCTTGAAAGTTATAGTGTCAGTAGCCCTAGTGGTACGGAGGTGCCTTGCAGTTGTTTGGTGTGTAAAACATTAACAAGTGTGAAATTATGCCACTCTGACTAATGTAAATTTGGTTCATTACACTTCAATAACTTCTGAACCATGTTTCTGATTTGCCTGCCATTTGGAAAGTACAAAGATTTATAACAGAGCTTCCACTGTGACAATTTTTGGGTCACTGGCTCTTACAGTTGCTGAATTGTGCATGTTACATTGTTTGCTCATGTCGCTGTGCCACTGTTGAACGGATGTACACACAATTCTGGACACACGTTGTGCTATGGTACATGTCTTCATTTACCAGTTTTCATTTCAGTTGGTCATACAGTTTTTGCACAGCTAAGTGACAAAAAAATCATATGGTGGGAGCACGGGGCCCTTTAACATTCCATTTACTATTTATAGTGCACATTCTCAAAAAGAAGGGAAATTCATGGCCAAAAACTTAATTTAATGCATCAGTTAGGGTTGTTCCACAGTGACAAAAGTGAGGAAATTCGGTGTTAGGGTTGCCACCCCTTGCACTCCATGCCCACCCCTCCTGCACCAACAGGCATTGGGGTGTGCTTTGGGGTCATCGGCACTAACTGTCACCCCATTCCATGTGTAAATAAGCTGAGGTGGTGCAGTATATGAGAATGGGTTGAGAGTTAGGACCAATGACCCCAATGCACACCCTGATGCCTGTTTGTAGGGGTGGGGTGGACGTGGGGTGCAAGGAGTGGCAACCCTAACACCGAATCTCCTCACTTTTGTCACTGTGGAACAACCCCAACTGATGCATTAAATGGAGCTTTTTGCCATGAATTTCCCTTCTTTTTGAGAATGAGCACTACAAATAGTGAATGGAATGTGGTGGTGGCAGAGCAGGGCCCTTTGGGCCCTGCTCTCCCACCATGCGATTTGTTGTCACATAGTAATGCTAACATTAATGCAAACGCAAGTGCAAACAGTAATGCACATGGTGATGCAAACATAAATGGTAAAGCAAACGATAAGAGAAACGCAAGCGCAAATGTTATTGTAAACAGAAATGGTAACACAAACACTGATGGCAACAGAAATGCAAATGTTAATGAAAACAGTTACATAAATGGTAATGCCAATGGAAAGTCAAACTGTAAGAAAAATGTAAATGGTAACACAAATGCAAACAGAAATGCAAACGGTTAAGGCAACGGTGCCGCAGAAGGAAACAGTAACGCAATCGACAACAGAAATGCAACCGTAAATGCAAATGCTAAGGGCAACAGAAATGCAAATGGTGATGAAAATGCAAACAGTAATGGTAAGGCAACTGGAAACGCAAACAGTTACAGTAACAGCAACGATGACGCAAAAGCCAACAGTAACACAAACAGAAACGCAAACGCAAGCGCGACAGAAACGAAATGGTAACGCGACAGTCATGGTACCGCAATTGGAAACACAAATGCTAACAGTAACAGCAACGATGAAACCAAAGGAAACACAAATGCAAACAGAAGAGCATATGCAAATGCAAATGTTAATGCACACAGTGACGCAAAACAAAATGCAAACTGAAACAGTAATGGAAACACAAATGGTAACAGTAATGCAAACACAAGCGCAAATGAAAATGCAAAGGTAATGCACACAGTGGCGTGAACAGGAACACTAACACACACAGTTACAAAACGCAAGTGGAAATACTAACTGTAACAGTTACTTAAAGTGCACACCTTTTGCCCCAACAGCTGCATAGAGAAACACAGTGAATACAAAGAATGCATGCATAATAATGGGCCTTGGATCAGAAAATTAGCACTTGGAATACTAAATTGCTTATATCTCAGGAGCCGTAAGATGTAGAAAAAAATAATTTTATATTTTATGACTTTCCTGGCTAGTTTTGCATAGCTCCATTCGGGGTCTAAGCATTTTTCTGACGAAAATTCAGATCTCAAAGTGTTTCCAAATACAGGCTCGGAAGAAGGGTAGATGCAGTAATGTTAGTCTATGGAACAATTGCCAAATTGGAGTATTGTAACTTTGCATCCCTGTAATATGTTGTCACCAAACCACCAAAATGCACATCTGTTGGATGTTGGCTTTCTTCCCTCCAAATTTCAGCCCAAAAGACTAAACCATTCTTTTGCAGCAGGGTGGCAAAGAAGTCCTATTATTTTGGGCATAGTGTCGCAAAGTAGTGTTGCAAATTATGACACTTTCACAAAATAAATCATGAAAGTGTCACCGGTGTGACACTACAATTTACAAAAATTTAAAAAACATTATTCTGGGGTGTTTAACCTCCCCCCCCCCCAAACAAGACATGGCTAGCATCCTCAGGGCTCAACTAGGTAAACACAAAAGGTTGTGTCCCTAGAGGGCCCCAAATTTAAATGCCAAGCATTCTCTGACCACTAACTGAAGAAAGAAGTGGCTGACTCACAACACTACAGGGGTAATTTGTGACACTAAAAAGTGCATTTGTGACACTGTTGAACTTTTTGTTAACTTTTCCCATTGACTATAATGGGAAACTTGTTTTTTGAATAACTTTTGAACCGTTTAATAGTTTTTCACAAAATCTTTGAAAGGCACAACGGGGACCCTGGCTGCATGTTCCCTGAAGGCTTTGGACCAGTTGTGCAAACCGTGCTACCTGTAGGCATGAGCAAAGAATGCCAAAAAGCATAAATGCATTATGGAGCGCACGTTATAACTCCACAACTGTATATCTGACCGGTGTAAACTTGGCTCATCCAGAGATCTATGGTACTGCTCCATGCCTGCCAATGTTCAGGCAAATCTGTCATATGGTGGCAAGGTTATTAACCTGACAAATTTTACATTTATCCTTAAATGGGGTGCTCTACCTAACTGTGGTAGCACTACTGTGCCACCATAATATATATATATATCGATATATATATATAAGATATATACTCTGCATCAGTTAGGTTAAAGTGACAATAGTAGGAAATGAGATGAGCCCCACCATCCATCCTCCAGAGAGCGACAAACACTGGGGTGCCATGGGGTTGTGAAGCCTAACTCTCACCACAGTCTCCTTTACTGTAACACGTCAACCTGTTTACACATGGAATGAGGTGAGATTTGGGCCTCACAACTCCATGCCACAGCCTGGTGTCTGTCGGTCTGCAGCAGATAGGATAATGGGGTGGTGGTGGGAATAGGGTCTGAGCCCTAACATCTCATTTCCCCAGTTTTGTCACTTTAACCCTAATTTATGCATTAAACAAAGTTTTTTTGCAATGAATTTATATATATATATTATGGTAGCATGGTAGTGCTACCATAGTTAGGGTTGAGGAGCCATTTACATGTTAAACCTAAAATTTTGCACCTTAATAACTTTGCAACTGTTCAATGGATTTGCCTGAAATTTGGAATACCTAATCAAGAGCAATACATCTTGGGATATGCCAACCTTCGTACTGTTTGGATATACGCCTGCAGAGTTATTAAGCATGATCTGAGCGCGCTTTTACACTTTTTTGAATTCTTTGCTCATCCCTACAGGTTGCACGGTTTGCGCAACCAGTCCAAAAACTTCAGGAAATGTGTGGCCAGGGTCCCTGATGTGCCTTTTGAAGACTTCGTGAAAAAATATTAAACGGTTCAAAAGTTATTAAAAAAACAATTTTCCATTATAAGTCAATGGGAAAAGTAAACAAAAAGTTTGACACTTTCGAGAATGCACTTTTTAGTGTCACAAACGCCCTAGTAGTGTCACAAATCCACCATTTTGTTTTCAGTTGATGATCAGAAAATGCTTGCCATTTAAAATTGGGACCTCTAGGGACACAATTATTTTTGTGTTTAACTAGTCGAGCGCTGAGGATGCTAGACATGTCTTTATTTTGGGTTAAACACCCAGAAATATGTTTTTAAAATTTTTGGAAACAGTAGAGTACAAAGTAGTGTTGCACTCCACGATACTTTTGCAAATCTGTGTGAAAGCCGCGAAATCACACTACTACTTTTGTCATACTATGCCCAAAATAACAGGAATTCTTTGCCACCCTGCTGCAAATGAACGGTTTGGTCTTTTGGGCTGAAATTTGGAGGGAAGGCAGCCAACATCTCACAGATGTGCCTTTTAGTGGTTCAGTGACAAAATATTGCATGGATGCAAAGTTACAGTACTCCAAAATTGACACTTTTTCCCATAGACTAACATTGCAGCGTCCACTGCATGACAGGAATTCTTTGCCACCCTGCTGCAAAATAACAGATTTGTCTTTTAGACTGAAATTTGGCAGGAAGAAAGCCAACATCACACAGATGTGCCTTTTGGTGGTTTGGTGAAAAACTGTTACAGGGAGGCAAAGTTATGGCACTCCGAACTTCTCTTTTTTTCCCATAGGATAACATTACGGTGTTCGCCATCTTTCAGGGCCAATATCTCGGAAACGGAGCAAGATACGGATTTTTCGTCAGGAAAATGCTGAGCCCCCTAACAGAAGCTAAGTACAAAACTAGCCAGGAAAGTTATAAATCATATGACTTTTAAACTGTTTTCCTACGTCGTATGGTTCCTGAGATATAAGCAATTTAGTATTCCAACTCCACATTTTCTGCTCCGAGACCCATTATTACGCATACATTCTTTGTACTCACTGTCTTTCTTTATGTAGCTTTTGGGGAAAATCAGCCTGTGTGCTTACATTACTGTTACCCTTACTGCTTCCGCTTGCAGTTCCATACCGGTTTCACTTACCGTTCCTGTCTATGCAACCATGTGCGTTACCCTTTGCATTTTCATTTGTGCTTGTGTTTGTGTTATTTTTACCATTTGTGTCTACAGTACTGTTTCTCTTTCTGTTTTGCTTTGTGTCACCATGCGCATTACCATTTGCATTTGTGGGTACCGTGTTACAATGTGACAAGACATCATGTGGTGGGTTCAGGCCCCGCTCTCCCGCCACATTACATTCACTATTTCTCGTTATCATTCTCAAAAAGCAGGAAAATTAGAGGCAAAAAACTCCATTTAATGCATCAGTTAGGGTTGTTCCACAGCGACAAAAGCGAGGAAATTCAATGTTAGGGTTGAAGCCCCCCTTGCACACCTCCAGCCCACCCCCCCAACCTGCATCTGGGTGCGCATTGGAGTCGTCGGTCCTAACTCTCACCCCATTCTCCTATTCCTCAGCTTCTTTAAACATGTGATGGGGTGACAGTTAGGGGTCGATGACCCCAACGCGCACCCGATGCGGTTGGGGTGTGCTGAGTGGCAAGGGGGTTTCAACCTAACATCGAATTTCTCACTTTTGTTGCAGTGGAATAATTAATTGATGATTAATGGAGTTTTTGCTCTAATAAATATATATATATATATATTAGAGGCAAAAAATTCCATTTAATGCATCAGTTTTTTTTTTTTGCAATTGTTTAACCAGGTGAGACACACTAAGCTGAAAGCTTGTTTACAGGTGCAACCTGGGAGTACAGGGAAGTTAAATGACTTGCTCAGGGTCACACAGTATGTAAGTGGGGGCTGTGGGATTCAAACCCAGGTCTCCAGATTTTCAGCTCAAAGCCTTAAAGCACTGCACTATACTGCCTCCCTGATTAGTTAGGGCTGTTCCACAGTGACAAAAGTGAGGAAATTCTGTGATAATGTTGAAAGCCCCCTTGGCCACCCCAGACCACCTCAACTGGCTTTCGGTGTGCATTGGGATCATCAGTTCCAACTCTCACCCCATCACATGTGTAAAGAAGCAGAGGTATAGGAGAATGGGGTGAGAATTAGGACTGACTACCCCAATGCGCATCCCAAAGCTGGTTGGGGTGGTGCGCTGGGGGGAGCCATGGGGGGCTTTCAACCCTAACACCATATTTCCTCACTTTTGTCGCTGTGGAACAACCCTAACTGATGCATTAAATGGAGTTTTTGGCCTCTAATTTCCCTTCTTTTTGAGAATGAGGACAATAAATAGTGAATGGAGTACGGTGGTGGGAGCGCGGGGCCCTTTGGGTCCCACGGTCCCACCATGTAATTTCTTGTTACATAGTAACAGGAACTGCAATGCAAATGCAAGCGGCAATGGTTATGCACATGGTAAAGCAAATGTAAATGGTAAAGCAAACTTTAATAGAAACGCAAGCATAAAGTGACGCCGAAGTGAACAGTGATGCAAATGAACATGCAAGTGCATACAAAAATGCAACTGATAACGTGCACAATGACGGCATTGGTATTGTAAACAGAAATGTTAAGTGTTACAGCAATAAGAATGCCAAAGGAACAGAAACGAAAATGCAAATGGAAGCGCTACACGTAAATGTGAACTGTAATGCGCATGGGCACGGTACCACAATTGCAAATGCAAAGGTAAAGTTAACATGAACAATAACACAAAAGGAAACAGAAATGTAAATGTGAACTCAAACGCATATAAACAAACCGTAACGTGCGCGTCACATTACCACAATTGTAAATGCAAATGGCAACGGTAACAGCAACAATACGCCAAAGAAAACAGAAACGCAAAAGGAAACAGAAGCACATTTGGAAACGCAAACCATAATGTGCATGGGCACAGTAACACAATAGGAAATGCAAATGGTAACAGTAACAGCAATGAAAACACAAAATGAAAGACAAATGCAAATGCAAATTAAAAGGCTGCCGTAAATGTAAATAGTAATACACACGGTGACGCAAACTGAAATACAAACAGAAACAGTAATGGAAATGCAAATGGGAACAGTAACACAAACGCAAGCGCAAATGAGAATGCAAAGGGTAACACACATGGTGGCATACAGGAATGGTAATGCAAACTGGTACGTAAATGCAAGTGGAATCAGTAACTGTAAGATTAACAGAACTGCATACCCTGTTTTTCCCAACAGTGGCATAGAGAAACACAGTGGGCCAGATATTCAAAAGGGTTGCACCATGCTGAATAGGGTTGCACCTGCGCGAAGTCGAACTTGCTCCATTCTGTGATATTCAGCAGGAGGCAGTTGTGCCACAAAAACATGCTGCACAACAGTGCAATGCAAATGAATGAATGCTGAACTGGAGGGGAGAACCATGCATAAACTGCACAGCCTGATATTCAGCGGGCTGTGCAGAGTTGTCAGGCGCAACCCCAACCTGCGCCTGCACAACTTTGAGCCAAAAAAAGGGATCAAGTTGAGGCCACCCACAGGTGAGCTGCTGCATTGCAGGGCGCAACACAGCAGCTGCCACCTGTGGCTGGCCCTCAACCCACTCTCTGTGCCCCCCCTCGCCAGCCCAATCGTGGGCAGCAATGTGTCCCCCCAACACATCCCTGGTGGTCCAGTGGACCGATAAGCCCGATCACGGGCTGAAGTAATGAAACACCCGCCCACCTCCCGAATATATCCCTGGTGGTCCAGTGGACCAATAAGCCCGATCGTGGGCTGGAATTTTCAAACACACCCCCACCTCCCAATCATATCCCTGGTGGTCCAGTGGACCAAAAATCCTGATCGCGGGATGTGGTTGTCAACCCCCAAACACATCCCCTGGTGACCTAGTGTCCCCCACCCACCCACGAAGCCCCACCACCCCGCCCCCTGCAGCCGAGCGGGCGGCAGCATCCCACCCGCCTCGCCACCGCACTCGTTGACTGACTGACTGGCGGTCGGCTGCACGCCATTGATGCAGAGCAAGAGCCAATGGCATGCAGCCCTATACCGCATAAGATAGTTCAGTTTTGTGAATGAAATTCATTCACAAAACTGGACTGTCTGGTAGAAGGGCTGCATGCCCATTGGCTCTTGCTCTGCACCAATGGGCATGTAGCCCTACCAGGCAGTCAGTCGGCGGGTGGTGGGCAGGCAGGTGGATTCTGCCACCCACCGCCGCGGGGAGCGGTGGTGGGGCTTTGGTGGGTGGGTGGGTGGGGACACTAGGTCACCAGGATGTGTTCGGGTTGACAACTACATCCCACGATCGGGATTTTCGGTCCACTGGACCACCAGGGATATGATCGGAGGTGGAGGGTGTGTTTGAAAACTCCAGCCCGTGATCGGGCTTATCGGTCCACTGGACCACCAGGGATATGATCGGAAGTGGGGTGTTTGAAAACTCCAGCCCGTGATCGGGCTTATCGGTCCACTGGACCATCAGGGATATATTCGGGAGGTGGGGGGGTGTTTAATTACTTCAGCCCGTGATTGGGCTTATCGGTCCACTGGACCACCAGGGATATGTTCGAGGTGGGGGTGTTTAATTACTTCAGCCTGCTATCGGGCTTATCGTCCACTGGACCACCAGGGATGTGTTGGGGAGACATATTCTGCCCGTGATCGGGCTGGTGAGGCGGGTATTTAAGCTATGCCCGCGATCGGGCCAGTGGGGTGGTGGTGGGTTTTACACTCTTTGCCCATGATTGGGCTGCAGGGGCATCCTTCCCGACGGCTGCTGCCTGGCAGGGTGCCAGGCGCAAGTCCACCGAGATCAGCGCCTGCATGCTAATGCATGCAAATGGGGCCATAATCAGATGCAAATTGCCCCGTGCCTTGCATGAATTATAGCCCCATTTGCATGTCACCTTTTGAATATCGGTATTTTGCGCATGGCACAATGGTACTTGTGCCACTGCAAGTTGAATGCTCCACTTTGTCAACTTGCGGTGGCGCAAGTTCCACTGCACCATGCACAGTGGCTGTGGCTGGGGGGTTATATTCAAAGGAGTTGCTCAAATAGCGCAACTCCTTTGAATATCGCCCCAGACACACCCCAGCGCAACTATTTTGCGCAGTGCAAGGGCTTGCGCCTATGAATGGCGCAGTTTGAATATCCAGCCCAGTGTGTACAAAGAACGTATGCATAATAATCGGCCTTGGAGCTGAAAATGAGGTATTGGAATACTAACTTGCTTATATCTCATTAACCGTATGATGTAGAAAAAAAAATTCACATGATTCATGATTTTCTGACTACATTTTCACTATGGGCTACACATTGTTACAACGAAAATTCTGTATCTCACACCGCTTTCGAGATACAAGCCCCAAAAGGCGTGGCAGACGCCACCATGTCAATCTGTGGGGAAAAAAGTCAACTTCAGAGTACTGTAACTTCCATCCCTGCAATATGTTTTAACCAAACCACAAAAGGCACATATGTGAGATGTTGACTGCCTTCCTCCAAACTTCAGCCCAAAAGACCAAACCGTTCTTTTGCAGCAGTGTGGCAAAGAATTTCTGTAATTTTGGCCATAGTCTGGAAAAGTGCTTTCTCAATTTGCGACACCTTTCACAAAAATTTGCAAAAGTGTCGCAGGTGTGACACTACTTTGCGAAACTACTGTTTCCAGAAATTTGAAAAACATATTTCTGGGATGTTTAACCCCAAAATAAAGACATGGCTAGCATCCTTAGAGTCCGACTAGGTGAACACAGAAAGAATTGTGTCCCTAGAGGGTCCCAATTGAAAATGCCAGGCATTTTTCTGATCAGTAACTGAAAACAAAATGGGAGATTTACGATACTACTAGGGCCTTTTGTGACACTAAAAAGTGCATTTGTGACACTTTCAAACTTTTGTTAACTTTTCCCATTGACTTATAATGGGAATTTGTTTTTGAATAACTTTCGAACTGTTTAATAGTTTTTCATGAAATCTTCAAAAGGCACATAGGGCCATACACATTCCATGAAGTTTTGGATTGGTCGCACAAACTGTGTATGCGACCTGTAAGCAGAACAAAGAATTTGCAAAAAGCTGCAATATGCTTTTGGTTGTCGCTATCATAATCAGTTGTCAGATATCCGATCGGGTAATTTAAAGCTGGCAGATCCCAAGATCTACCATGCCCATAAATTTGAGGTAAATCCATTGAATGGTGGCAAAGTTATTAGGGTGCAAAGTTTCACCTTTACCCTTAAAAGTGCTACTCAACCCTAACTATAGATATACTGTATATATAGATATTTATATAATAGGTGTGAGAGCTCCAGCATGATGATAACTAAGTTAAAATGAATGACAAATATACATACTGTGCTGATGTCAGCTTCCTGTCTTTTTCTATGCACCATACCCTCACTTTACTTCCCTGCATTCCCACTACTTGCCATTCTAACACACCCGCAATTTACAAAACTGATGGCAGTAACCTGAAACACATGCTTACTGTGTTGAAACCTGCTCTTTTCTACTGAAGTTCATCAGATGTGTTCCACATAACATAGCTAAATCGTTAGTGAATCAGAATAACACTGCAATGTAGCACAGTACTCAAGAACTGCCAAAAATCTAACCTCCATGCACTTCACATTTTGTTACCATACTTAGGAAAAGTAAGCTGCAGACAGAAGTCAACAAAATTGTTTTTCTTTATATTATAACTGTATAAAGCAAACTTACTTGCAGTACAAATGAATGTAGAAGTGAAACCTCCTTACATAAGTGAAACTGTTTGTGGACTGGAAAAGGTGTCAGTGGCCGAAGTGAACTCTGAAAAACAAAACGAAAACACTGCAACCATGATAAAGCCCACATGGAAATGAACCAAAAAAGGATAAATACATGAAAAAAATCTTAAAATATACCGATGAAAGCAAAAATAAACCCCTTCTGTGTCTCATCTCCCGATGAAGTCCCACCCTCTCTGACAAAGCAACCAATCCCACACCACAGTGCATAACATGCAGTCAATCACAACTGACACACACACCAAACCTCCAATCACAGCCCTTATAAAAAGCTCATTCATGCCCATTCACTCATTCACTCAGAGTACCAACACAAAGCAGCACAAAGCACACAAATAAAATTAAAAATCATAGAAGAGCTCCCACCCCTATTATATAAATAACACAAATGATGTGCAATCGTATGATATCGAAAATATTTTCACTCATAAGCTTACATGCTACAGTATAGAACAATGGGGTGAGAGTTAGGCTTGACAACCCCATGGCATACCCCGTCTCCCATTGGTGTACGGAGGGTGTTGGGGTAGTAGTGGGGTGGTAGGGGTGGGAACCCTGGGGGTGGGGCATTAGGTCTGGAAACTCTAACACCTCATTTCCCTGCTTTTGTTGCTGTGGTATTTATCCTAACTGATGCATTAATGAAGTTTTTGAAATGAATTTCCCTTCTTTTTCAGATAGTATAATTCTATCCTCATTTCACTGTGCAGACCCTGTGCTCCCATCCCTCCATTCAGATAGTACAACAGGACCCTATGCTCCCATCTGTACATCCAGATAGTAAAACAGTATCCATATGTCACAGTGGGAGTGCAGGGTCCTTTCGACCCTGTGCTCTTATCTGACCATCAAGATAGTACAATTTTGTAAATAATTTTTTTTGATTGTAAATAATTTCTGTTATATAAACATCATTTGTTATTAAGAAATATCAGTAACAGTCACATGAATAAATAAAAATGGAAGAAATGAGCTAAAAAATAGGAATTTTGCCAGTGTTTAAATTAGAAAAAAATGTGTAACTCATTAGATTTGAACTTAGGATGTTTCAAACTCCAGCTCAGTGCGCTACCCACCACACCTGCAGCACTGTTGTTGAGTTCTGCTTTTCTATGTATTAGTATCTGTCACTCTGGAAGTGAAAAAATGTTCAAAATAAACAGAATGGTTTTGAAAGCAGATTGGACAATTTTCGTAAGCAACACCACATCTTTGGAAAATGAGAAAATTGAAGAAAATACTCAAAAAAGCACATTTTGTTTGCAAAAACAACACAAAAATGTTTGAAAATGCTCCCTCACTTATGAAAATGGAACACTTCCATTTCTACAGACACTACTATCCGTCTTTCGGATGAGACGTTAAACCGAGGTCCCATCTGCCTGTTCTGGTGGTAGTTCAGGGGGATGTTAAAGATCCCATGGCATTTTTTGAAGAGAGTAGGGGAATATTATTGAAAAGAAGTAAGACTACAATACAATAATACATGCAAAAGCAAAAAACATTTCATACAGACATAGTCTTTACAATTATAACAAACAAGCAATACATCTGCATAGCATACACAATATAAATTAATTACAGAAATTAATCCGGATCCCAATTGTCCCAATTAACCCCAAATAATATAACTTTCTCCTTAGAGTAGAGGCTAGAATCCCTAAGCATAATGTTCTGTATTGAAACTTGAATGTTACACGCCATTTCTAAATAAGAAATGAAACACTGTTGTGTTACCCATACACATCTGGATTGCCATACAAAATACCTCATAACTGCAAAAATTATATAAAGAATTTATGGGTTATACCTACCCCAGCCACCTGAAGTGGTACCACACATAACTTCTGGGTATGAGGGGTTTTGAAATAGAGGTTCACTTCAATACTCTGCAAGATATACCCTAAAGAATTTAGCATAAGCATTCTACAAACAAATGTTCTTATGACTGAGGAATCTGAAAACAAGAATCCCTAAGGCAATATATTTCAGTAAGAGGCTTATGCTTATTATTGTTCCTTACATGTATCCTCCCATAATTGCCCAACCATGACAAATCCCAGACAAAGGCAGGAATACTCTTATATTCCAAATATTGTAACATTTCCTTTGTTTTATCCACCATACAGTAAAGAAAAATAATATCTTCTTTTCTTTCTGTCTTAAGTATGGCTCTATAAATTGACTTCCTATCCTAGGTTTGAACCTATAATGGGGAAGGTTTCCACCTTATGAGATTCTTTAGAAGCTCTAATCCAACAGTTGGTAAAGAACTCACCCTGGAAAGTAACCTAGGTTTATTCTGGGACCAGGGACCCACACTAGGGGTTAGCCATACCAAAATTAGATGCTTCCAAATCCTGTCTCCCAGTTTCAGGGCAAAGCCAATACTACACATAATAAAAATGCAACAAAAAAGGGCCACAGGATTGAACATATTAACACCTCCTTCTTGTAACAGGTCTAAGTAGTTTCCCTTTTTAGAAGGTTCAACCTGCTCCCCCAAGGGGCTTGAAAAAAATACTAAACAAAGAAGTCGTTATAACTTGTGGAGGGGAAAAAAACATAACCGGCATGTAAGAATACAGGAACAAAGAGGGAATTAATAAGAGCTACTCTTTCTTTTTAGCAATTTGTTGCCGTTTCCAACCTGAAACTAATCTGTTTGTTTTGTTAAGACAGATGTCCTAATTAATTTTGGCTAAGTCTCTTGCTCCAAATTATACTCCCAGTATTTCAATTGGGGCAAGAGTAATTATAAAGCATGCATAAGTATTGTCTTCAGGCAAGGGTGTATCCCCTAATACTGTACCAATACTTTTATCATAATTGATCCGTGCCCATGACATATTTGAATATTTATTCAACATATTACTACTTGCTAATTCTGGAGTGCTTGGCTGCAAAAGCAGGACAATGTCACATCAGCATGTGTTAAAATTGTAATCAGCTCCAATTCTGGAAGAGGATGTAAGCCTCTAATAGCCCCCTGAAACATGATATATCTAAGCAGAATATCTATTCCAAAATCCTATAGCAGAGGACTAAGGGGGCAACCTTGTCTAACTCCCCTTTTTATCCTATTTTTTTCCACACCAACCATTTACATTAGGTATTATAATTGTCTTATCATACATTATTTTCAACCAACTAATGAATTTCACTGGAATACCATATTCCCGAAGCATGGAAAACAAAAAGGAATGGGTCAGCCTATCAAAAGCATTTTCTTGATTGAGACTTAAGACATAGCCATGTATTTCTCCCTTGTTTCCGCTGTGAAAAGCACTCTTAACACAATTAAGTTGTCATGTTGACATCTATTAGGGATAGCACATGTCTGTGCTGGATGAATTAAAGAATCTATTACTGTAGCAAGTCTGGCAAGAAGAATCTTGCTTAACATCTTCAAGTCCGTATTTAAGAAATTGAGCGGTCTACAGTTTTCTAATAATTCTCTTTCCCCTTTTTTGTATAACAGAATGAGAATCGCTTCATTCAGTGAGGAAGTTAAGTTTCCACTGTCTAACATATGGTTATACAAAATAGCTAAAGCTGGGGCTATAAAATCTGAAAAGGTTTTTTAGAGACCGGCCCCAATGCCATTTGTTCCAGGGGCTGCATCTTGACGTAAACTATGTATAGCAGTCTGAATTTCTGCTAAGGTAATCTCTTTAGTTAGGATTTGTTTTTCCCTTTCTTGGAGCTGAGGCAAATTTAACTGTGAAAGGAGGACAGTATCCAAATTCACTTTAGGACTAGTGCCAAAAGCATTTGCTACATAATCTTCTACCGCTGTCAACACATCTTCTGAAGTGGTGACCATCTGACCAGAAGATTTTTTTAGCCCAGTGAAGATCCTATGTCCTACCCTTTCCTTACACTCCTTAAAAGGATCTAAATAACCTTTTTTGATATTTGTACTGAATCTTTATTCCTGATCCAAAACTTTTGCGCTGTTGTACTGAAAAGCTTTCATTTGATCTTTAATCCTAATTTGAGAGCTGCAATCTTTTTTTCTGGGTTACATAGAAACATAGAAACATAGAATTTGAAGGCAGATAAGGACCGCTTGCCCACCTAGTCTTCCCATTTCCTACCTATTAGATTAGCTGCAGATTCCAGTTACCTAACACCCTAATTCCTCCTACCCCTCACTAAGATTGCCTTATGTCTGTCGCATGCATTCTTGAATTCCCCCACTGTTTTTGATCCTACAACCTCCTCAGGAAGGCAGTTCCATGTGTCCACCACCTCTCTGTAAAAAAGTACTTCCTCATATTGCCCCTGAGCCATCCCCCCATTATCTTCAAATTGTCCCCCTTGTTCTTGTACATTTTTTTCTTAAAGATGCTCCCATCTTGGACTTTGTGGAGTCTCTTAAGGTACTTGAAAGTTTCTATCATGTCCCCCCTCTCCCTCCATTCCTCAAGGGTATACATATTAAACACTTTTAGTCTCTCTTCATATGGCTTCTGTTGCAGACCCTGCACTATTTTAGTTGCCCTCCTCTGGACTGCCTCCATCCTGTCTATGTCCCTGCAGAGATGGGGTTTCCAGAACTGTATGCATTATTCCAGATGGGGTCTCACCAACTGTCTGTACAGTGGGTTGACAACCTCCTATTTTCTACTGGTGATGCCTCCCCCTGTACATTCTAGTATCCCCCCAGCCCTCCTTACTGCCTTTTCATACTGCTTACCTACCTTAAGGTCATCTGATATGACTATCCCCAGGTCCCTTTCCATTTGTTTTGTTCTTAGTACCCCCGATTGAGTACTCTTCCCCTGGGTTTTGTTTCCCAGGTGCATTACTTTGCACTTTTTTTGCATTGAATCTAAGCTGCCATATAGTTTTGACCATTCTTCCAATCTTTCCAAGTCCCTTCTCATCCTTTGCACCCCTTCTTGTGTATCAACCCTGTTGCAGGTCTTTGTGTCATCTGCAAAGAGGCATACTTTTCCTTCTAGCCTCTCTGCAATGTCACCTATAAAGACATTAAAGAGGACTGGTCCCAATATTGAACCCTGTGGTACCCCACTAGTAACCCCCCTTTCTTCAGAGTGTACTCTATTTACTATTACCCTCTGGGTCCTGTTGTCCAGCCAGCTTGTTACCCAGGCTACCACCCTTGGTCCGGCTCCCAGGCTGGCTAACTTTTTTATTAATCTTTTGTGTGGGACTGTGTCACATGCCTTGCTAAAGTCTAAGTAGGCTATATCCACAGCCCCTCCCTGGTCTATTACTTTGGCTACCCAGTCAAAGAAATCTATTAGATTCATCTGACACGACCTTCCTGCTGTAAATCCATGTCGCCTTGGGTCCTGTACCCCACTGTCCTCTAGGTACTCAACAATTCTTTCTTTCAGAATAATATATGAGTGCCTGTAACTGCCCCCTCATGTGCAGATAACTTAAGTATTCCTTATTTGCCATGTCTATTGAGATATTTTGAAACAGTTTTTTCCAGGAACTTTTTTTGTCTTCCCACCAAGAAACCAAATCATCATAACAGACTAATACAGAAAGCCTTGCCTCCTATTCCCTTACCCAGGCATTTTTTACCCATTGTTTTTCTAAAATGGATTCATTTAGCCTCCAGCTATTCTTTTTACATTTCAGAATGCCCTCCCCCAGCTAATGTTGACAGTAAGTGATGTATGATTCATAAATTCCCATACAACTAATCAAACTTAATCTGAAATCAGGGTTTTGGATAAAAAATAAAATCAATCCTAGTAGAAATGGGGCCCTAAAAAGATGTGTGCCCTTCTGTAGAAAAATGGGATCTATATCAGTCATATAAACCTGATAGAGAAACAATATTATGTAAGGCTGACGTATCACAAAACAATTTAGTAGTTTTTAGGCCTCTGTCCACCAGATCCAACCCACAATTAAAATCACCCACCCAAATCACCATCCTAGAGGTGTGCAAATAAGGTTGTATTTCTTTAAAAAGAGAAACTCTTTGGGCTTTAGTTTGTAGTGCATACACCAAAATTAACCTAAACCTCTCCTGATTGAAATTAAAGTCAAGCATTAATGCTCTGCCAGGAAAAATATGTAACAATCTAGACCCTGAAATCCCCTGTTTAGAGAAAAGAATATCCAAGCCGTCATAACTATCCTCCCCTACTGACTAAAAAGAGGGACCTTTGTTCCATTTGTTGGCAGCCTGGCAAAGCTCATGGTGGGATTTGAGCCTGGTGTCTTGTAAACACTAAATGTCACAAGGGAAGGATTCTAATGAAAAAAAAATACCCCATCTCTTTTTTCTTCGATTTAATGCTATTTACATTAATAAAAGAAATACAGTAGTTAGAAAATGCATGTAATCAGGAAGAAAAAATGGGGGTACAGACATAAGAACTAACCAGCACAGAGAGTTCTTCAGGAGTTTTAGAGCCCTTTATGTGCCTGGTACATTTGGCTATAGAATCTTCCCTGCCCTCATCTGCAGTATCAGAAGTCGCATCCATGGTTGTAGAAGCCACTGACCGGGAGTCAGAGTCTTCTTCTCCAGAATCCCCCCACTGCTTTTCTACTGGCAAAGGAGCAAATCTGTTTCCTGATTTCCAGTGAGAAGGAGCCTTCCTTTACTCTTCTTTCCTTCCTTCCCTTCCCATGTACCCATTTTTGTAGAATTACCTGGTCTAGTTCTTTTTTTGGATATGACAGTTTTAAAAGGGGGGTCCTCAGCAGGTGGGGGAGGGGATGCATGAAAACCTCTTCGGCCACTTGTGGGAAAGTATTACAATCCCGAGTTTGACCTTCCTCCCTTTCCCTTTAGGGCTGTAATAGCTATGTCTGGGGCCTGAACTGGTTATTGATTACCTTCTCTGCTAGTACAGAGCTGAGCAGACTGATCCAAATTATTTTCTGACTCCTGATTTCCTCAGCTTGCTCCACTACCCCTTTTTGCTTGGGCCTGCTGAGCCATGTTTATGAGGCCTTCATGCAAAAGTCAATCCTCTTTGTTATGGGAGGCCCAGGGACACCTATCATAAGCATGCCAAATTGTTTCACAGTGGTTACATTTAAAGAGACTCAAGCAGTTGGCAGCTACATGCTTGTATTCAAAACAATGATTTTATCTTGAGGTGTCACAGGCAGTACTTAAATGGGTGCGAGTTCCACATTTAAAACAAGCTTTAGGTTGCCCTATATAGAAGAGGGAACCTTTATCTTTACCTAAAAAGAAGAGATTAGGTCAATACACCGGGCCATTATTGGAAGTAAAACATTTGACCTTAATTTTCCAAGCCCCATTCCAGAGCTGTTCACTCTCTAGAATGGGGGTAGGCCTATCTAAAACCTCACATCTCTGACGCAGTCAAAATATAATGTCTTCAGCATTAACACCTTCATTTTTGAACATCACGGTAATGACTTTAACAGCTGGTTGAGTCAAATGGACAATAAAAATGAGATCCATAAGGGAGCATTTTTTTAACTTATGGTATTGTGACCAAAATCTATCTAGACCAGTGACATTTTTATAATTGATGTCAAAATTCAAATTGCCTATATGAATTAAAGCAAAACTTTCAGATGAAAAGAATCTCATGGACCCCTTTAAAAGTATCTTAGCAATATACAGTCTGTCTGGTGGATCAAATAATCCTCCCTTGTAAATTAGGAAAAACAGCATTTCTTTTGGGGGCAGGCTCCCCTGTATTGTGGAATAAGTCTGCAAGCCATAACATTGGGGCTAGCCAAGCTCTTTGTTCAGTCTTCTCAAGGGCTGTTTCAGCAAGACCTATAGTCAAATGCCTTTCCTATGGGGGTGGGGAACCCCCAGAATCCTGAGGCTGGTGTACAGTGTTTTCACATTCAATACCATTTCCAGTATTTTGAAGTACAGCAGTCTGGTTAGAAAAAGGTTAAGAATTTTCTGGTGGTGCTAGATTTTGGTATCTGTGTTATCGGGGTGGCCACCCCTTCCATGTCTATCAGAATGTTTATTGCATATTTCTTAACTGTGGGATCAGTGGGATCTGGTATCCAGTGCCCTTCATTAATTTGTAGCCAACCAGCTCATGTTAAGGCATGCTCTGGTGACCAGACAGTTTGTTGAGAAGAAGAGGTGTCATTAATTTGCATTACAGGAGCATTCACAGTGCAGCTATTTACAGTAGGCATTATGATACGAGACAAAGTCTTAGAAGTAAATACCTCAGCTGTTTCCTGCCATGTCCCCACTGTTTCTTTTCTCCCAGCCATTTGTTTGGTACTTTACATTCAGATGCCCAGCCAACGGTGATTACTTTTTTCTCACTGATTATCTTCCGGGAGTTTGCGCAGCTCTGGGCACACAGAATTCAGTCCGTTTTCACTGCCAGATGCTGTTGATGTTTGCAAACTCTCTGCATCTGAAAGAGCAGCAGGGCATGTCACAGAAGTCTCAGCTGATGCTGCTTTACCTTTCCTCAGCTGACTGCCATAAACAACCGTAGCAGTTATCAACTTACTCACAGTGCTCCATTGAGCTGCTAGGAGCTTTTCCTGCAATTCAGCCTTTTTCTCTAAGTATAGTTTTTCCTCCTGCAGTAACAACTGCTGCAAATGTTCAGTCTATTTCACCAAAATCGGCTCACCATGGTAGTCGGAAGAAATGATTGTTGTATTAGGCACACTACTTGAATGCAATGGGGAAACCAAAATGTCATCCGCAGTATCCTCATCATACATTTCCTGAAGAATAACAGCATTTTCAATGGCCTCTTGACTGGTGAAGACTGAGGAGGAGTCCTACTACCCTGCCTCAGTAGTATCCATCCTCTCCCCTAGCTCCAACCCAGTGGCCATCTTAGACAGTAGGACAAGGGTTCCCCTACTGATGATTAGGGGAATTTTCTCAGTGTTCTGGCCACATTTCCCCATTCAATAAAAATACATTCACTAAAAAAAACACCAACAGCTTAATCTGGTTCAAGGTCAGTTGGCATCTATCTGTAACCCCCTCCTCCGGGTCTTGCCTGTAAATAGGCAGAATTTGCCTACTGCACTTGCCTGGTCAACAAAAACTAAATAAATAATAAATAAAATAAATAAGTACTTGATAACATGCAAAAATTGGAGAAATTATCAAAGCACCTTTGTTTATGAAAAAACAATATGAAAATGTTCAGAAATGCTCCTTGGCTTACAAAAATGGGATGTTTCCATTTCCACAAAAAGTACTTCATAACATGTGAAAATCAGAGAAAATGGTTGAAAAAGCACCTTTTTTTCCAAAAACAAAACGAATATGTTCGAAAACACTCCTTCGCTTCCAAAAATGGGATGCTTCCATTTCAGCAAACAGTACTTCAATTTCAGAAAAGAATGCCCCATTTTCACAAAAAATGCCCATTTTAAAAAAATGCCCCATTTTCACAACAAATGCCCCATTTTTTAACAAAATACCCTATTTTCACAAGAAATACCCAAATGTCACACAAAAATGCTTCATTTAAAAATGCCCCATTTTTTCACATAAATGCCTCATTTTCACAAATAATCCCCATATTCAAACAAAATGCCCTATTTTAGTAACAAATTCTCCATTTTCACACAAAAAATGCCCCATTTTCAAAAAACAATGCCCAATTTTTGAACAAAAATGCCCCATTTTTACAAACAATTCCCATTTTTGAACACAAATGCCCAGTTCTCACAAAAACATGCCCAATTTTCTAACAAAAATACAAAATTTTCAAACACAAATGCCAAATTTTCAAAACAAAATCCATTTTCAAAAAAATTTAATTTTTGTGCTGAACACTTAACTTTTCCCATAGGAAATAATGGGAAATTAAAAGTTTAATAACTTTTGAAAGGATTAATATTTTTTCACCAAACCTTCAAAAGACACATCTGTGACCCAAATCATTCCTACCCTTACAATTTCTGCCCATAACATTAAGCCATTTCTGAGATCCAGGATGACAAAAATGTGTCAAAAAATCCTGATTTTTCTGTTTTTGCAACACTTTGTAACTCAGAAACTGCTCAACGGATTCTCACTATATGTGGCAGGTAAAGCGGCCTACTCCTAGAGATTATGCCTGCCAAAACGCATGCAAATCTATTGAATAGACCCAAAGTTATTAACCCTCAAAGTTTGAACTTTAACATAGAAGTGTACTTTCACCCTAGCTATACTGGCGTGACCATGCCAGTATAATATATATTATATCTTCTCTGCAAAAAACTTTGTTAATGCACCATTATGGCTAAAGCCTAAAAGAAGGAAATTATATCTTAGGGTTCCCAAGCTTAAGGCTCCACTCTCGCCCTCGACTTCCAACCCAAATACCCCCCCCACTCTCGGCTTCCAACCCTGAGGCCCCACCTCCTCCCTGCATGCAGAAATAGGTGTGATGGGTGTGCCTTGGTGGTTGTGAACCCTAATGCTCACCCCATTTAAATAGTTAATTACCTAACATGGCTACACAATGAAATAATGGGGTGAGCATTAGGGTTCAACCATACAGTGACAGGCATGAAAGTTACTTTGTGCAAGATACTGTCGTATTTTGTGCAAATTACAACAGCATCTTTCACAAGTTATGTAACTCATGCAAATTGTAAGTTTCATGCCTGACATATAAATCTTCCCATAGGAAATAATGAGAAATTAAAACCTTAATAACTTTTGAATGGATTCATATTTTTTTCACAAACCTTCAAAAGGCATATATGTGATGCAAAGGCTTTCTACCCCAAACATGTCAAAGCAAAACCTAAAACTGTTTCTGAGATACTGGTGGACAAAGAAATGTAAAAAAACTGGTATATTAAGGATTTAGTGACAGAAGTCACAAAACCGATTCACATGACCTACCCCTACAAATTATTCATGCCACATTTCATACAAATCAGTTAAACAGTTCCAGAGTTAGAAACATTCAGAATTTTGGGTTTCACAGAAGTTTGCACTCAACCCTAATATACTGGTGCTACCAAGCCATTCTAATATATACTGTGTATATATATATATATATATATATATATATATATATATATATATATTCTATGCAAAAAAACTTCATTAATGCATCAGTTAGGGTTCTTCTACAGTGCAAAAAGTGGGAAATTCGATTTTAGGGTTCTCTCTCCTCTTGCAGGCCACCCCACCCCGCCCCCACCAACAGGCATCGAGGAGTGTGTTGGGGTCGTCTGCCCTAATTCTCACCCATCCCATGTGTAAACAAGCTGAGGTGGTGCAGTGTAGGAGAATGGGGTGAGAGTTAGGGCCAATGACCCTAACGACACCCCGATGCCTGTTGGTGGGGCGGGTGGGGTGCAAGGGTGAGAACCCTAAAATTGAATTTCTTCACTTTTTTCACTGTACAAGAACACTAAATGATGTAGTAATGAAGATGTTTGCATAGAATTTCTTTACTTTTTAAGAAAGAATAGAAAAGTAGAAAGTTGCGTAAGTTAGTGAGAGCATGGGGCCCCACCAACTTGTAAGTATTGGGCCACATTACACACCCAATGACTAAAAAGTACACTGACAACAGAAAGGGCAGCCACCAAACAAATGTTAATCTAGTAGAACAATAGAAAATGCTGCCCACAAAACATAAGCTGCGCCACACAATATCTCCAAAAAAATATTTTGTCTGACACATAAACACTGCTATTAACATCTACAGGACATGCCATCAACACCCTCCAAATTTCAAGTAAAAAGACCAATTGTGTCCAAGATATAACATGTCAAAATTTGAAATTTTCATTCGTCAGAGTGGCACAGTTCTGCACCTGTTGACATTTAACACACACAACTGAAAACTACATCCATGACACTAAGGCTAGGCACCCTATCAATTTCAAGCCACCAACACAATCCAAAACACTGTCCGCAACACGTAAAGTACATCACGCAATATCTCCACAAATAAAATTTTCTACGACACATAACACGATAATTCACATCTACAGGACATGCCATAAACACCCTCCACATTTCAAGTAAAAAGACCAAACTATTTCTGAGATATTCAATGTTAAAGATTGGTAAAATTTCCCTATCTATTCCATTACAAAAAATCTGGCCATCTTGTCCCCCCCACCCCGATCAAAGAATTTGCAGGCTCATGAACAAAGAATAAAAAAATGCTATAAATCAAAAAATTGAAGTAATTGCGGTAAACCACCACAATGGTTCAACAGAACGAAGCCCCTTGAGCAAAACCCACCCTCATTTGACTTCCTAGGGCACCCCTGGGCTGAGAAAATTTATTTTTTAATCTGACCATCTCGTCCCTCGCTCGCGATGCATGATCGCAATCAAAGAGCCTCACGATCAAAGAAATTGCATGCTTATGAGCAAAGAGTGAGGGACGAGATGGCCAGATTTAAAAAACAATTTTCTCAGCCCAGGGTGCCCTAGGAAGTCAAATGAGGATGGGTTTTGGTCAGGGAGATTTGTTCTGCCCAATCTCAATAAAATCAATAATGTTTTCAATATCCCTGGTAGTCTAGCGGCCCCCACATGTGCAGAAAAAAATAATGTTCTGCATATCCCTGGTAGTCTAGTGGCCCCCCAAATGTGCATCCAACAAATAATGTTGTCCATGTCCCTGATAGTCTAGTGGCCCCCCCATGTGTATCCAATAAATAATGTTTTGTATAGCCCTGGTAGTCTAGCAGTCCCCCTGATCTGTACAAAAAAAAATCTTCTCCTTATCCATGGTAGTCTAGCAGCCCCCCCATCTGCATAACATTTATAGTGTTCTGTATATCCCTGGTAGTCTAGCACCCCCCAATGTGCATTAAATGAATAATGGTCTTCACGTATCCCTGGTAGTCTAGTGGCCCCCCTGATCTGTACAGAATTAATATTGTTGCCCATATCCCTGGTAGTCTAGCGGCCCCTCCCCGATCATTATAAAATACATTACGATCTCCAATTCCCTGGTAGTCTAATGCCCCCCTCCCAGCCGTGCCATCACCAGCCCCCCACACTTCACCAGCCAGTGACTGGCACAGCCCACCTCTCACCTCCAGGCCAGTTAGCGATCGTGGGGATAGCAGCGCCACGCAGAGTCACCAGAAATTATTTCGACTGCTCTTTGCATTAGCGCTGCTAATACACACACCACATCATGAACAGTAAAACTCTCATTTTCACATCGTGCCCAAAATGTGTTTTCACACCTGTGGCATGGAATGCCTCATTTGCTGCATGAAATCACCTTTTGGGACTGATTAATGAAATGACAGTGCCAGTGTCCATGAAATGGGGTTCCAAAAAGACCATTTTGCAAATTTGGTGAAAAAATTCCTGAAAATGCCCAAGTGTGTGTTGAATTTATTCTATGCATCCATATAACTTTGATACTTTTCATTATTTTAATGCCAAATTTTCAACATAGCTATTTTTCCACATCATCTCATGAACAGTACAGTTGAGTTCAAGTGATAACAATGAACGCTGAAAGGCGATCGCCGTTATCACTCAGTCAGAGTGCCAAACATATTTTCGGCACTCTGACAACCCCAGCCACCAGAACAATGGTGTCAGGACAGTGTTTTAACAAGCTTGGGGGGCCTGCACTCACACCCCCATGGGGGACTCTACCACCCACACCCCTATTTATGGACTCTCAACTCCAGGGGAGTGCATGTCGAGGAGGGTGAAAGCTACAAAAAAGGTCTGGCCGGGCACACAATAAAATCACATCAGCGCCTGGACCCAAACCCTCAGTACCTCAGCCACCCCAGCCACTAGCCAATCCCCGAAGCCATGATGCTGCTCGGACAACAACCCCAGCACCACCCCCTACAGCTTCTCCACCCCCTCCCAGCCCATGTTCACCATACTCATGCCCACCACCCGCGCATGAACGTATAGTGACATCCTGTCACCTAATTCACCTACCCCCTCATCTGGTCACCTTATCTTTCCATCGCCATGAGTGGATTGCGCTGGGAAGGAGTCGACGTAATGGACAGTGCCCTTCCTCATGCACCCACTTCACAGGTTACCGTACAGCTGTCATTTTCACATCCTGCCCAAAATGTGTTTTTTGCACCTCTGGAGCAGAATAGCATTGCAGTTTCACATAATTATGTTTTTCCTTGCATTTCACAATTTCTCTTTACTGTGGTACCTGAGGTGGCTACGCTGGCAATTTTGTCAGTTTTTTCAAAACATGGAAGGGGCCCACTGCTTGCACACCTACATACATTTGCACATCTACAAAGGGATTGGAGCACAGGATCCTTTGTAAAATAAGGATACTAATATACTAGCTCAAAAAGTAAGGAAATTCATTGCAAAAAACTCAGTTAATGCATCAGTTAGGGTGCCTATTACAGCAACAAAAGTAAGGAAATTCAGTTTTAGGGTTTTCAGTCCTACCATCCCACCTCACCCCCATCCTCCACACACCAATGGGCGTCGGGTGTACTTTGGGGTTGTTGAGCCTTCTTTCACATCTCAGCAGGAGAGACAGAGATTCTGAAGATGCACGCTATCCATTCTGAGCAGAAGAAGGAGCAGCAGTGACACAGACATGCTTTATTTTCTTTTACTACAGTGTGGTTCTGAATTTTTGGTGGTCCAAGCCTTAGTAGCAGAGGAAAATCAAAGACCTACTGAAGCCCAAGAATACAGAAGGAATCCCCAGAGTTTGATATTAAACTCACTGGAAAAGGAATTGCGTGTTGGAACTGTGTGCTGGGAAGAATCACTATACCATAGAGATAAGCTGGTAGAGCTGAGTAAACAAGGATTCTTAATTTAATTTTTGCAATGTACACAGAAAGGGTCAGGGAATATTAGAATCTCACCAGAAGAAGACTTTTCCATCTGAGTGGACTATAGTAAAACAAAGGACCCTGAAATTGCAGGTTTTCTAAAATTGCTGTATAAATAATATTTCAATAGATACTTAGTATGTTAATGGCATTTATTAGTTAGGTGAATTTTTTGACTGAGACTCTTTTTAAACTGTGGTCTTTATAGGTTAAATACCCACTTCCTATAGATAAAAACTACCTAGTGCATATTGTGTATATTGTGTTATTATTGGTGTACTCCTTTTGCTCATCCTAATTAGTCTTGAACATATAAAGACAATTTAAGAAGTAAATAATGATGACTAGGCTATCAAAAATGAGGATGAATGCAAATCCTATTTGTAATAAAAATCAAAAAAAAAGAAATTAAAGAAAGGTTCAGGAGGAATGGTAAAGAAAACAGAGAGAAAAATCACTAGCTACATTCTAGCCCCAGGAAGTCAAATAAATCTTGGGGCGAAAAAGGAGACCTTAAGAATTCAAGGCTCAATTCTCCCACCCATAAGCTCCTCCCCTATAAAAATGGACAGATTAAACTCTCGACAGTCAAGTATAAATGAGCACCCACTAATGAGATTTATAAGGATACTTGAAACAGAAAATGAAGGTCAGATTTTGCAAGAAGAAGAAGAGTTAGAGCAGAAAGAATTAGATGAACAACAGATTTGGATAAAGGCAGGGAAGCATAATAATATGCAACAGTTTGAGGAACATCTAGGAAAAGAAAGAAAATATCAGATTCAGAATATAGAGTTGAAGCAAGGAAATGTTAAAAGCAATGTTAGAGATGCTTCACATCAATGTCCTAGCACCTCATTTCTCAGAGATTTTAGTGCTTTTCTTACCCCATATGTACAAAGGCTTAAACTAGACCCTCTATCTAGATTTTTACCAGATATATCTCATTTAATCCAGATTAAAACTGGGGAAAATCTAGAAGACATACATGTACAGTAGTGGAAGGGAAGAGTAAGGATAGTAATAGAAGGAATGAAAGTGAGGTAAAACAGTTACCTTTACTGGAAATTCTAAAAGAACTAATGAGTGGGATTTTATTAACTAATGAATTATTGATTAATCTTACAACAATGCTTAGTAGAAATTTGACAAAGAATGCGGAGGGCGAAAAGGATATTCTTGCTGAAAAGGCAAAAGATAGAAATTATGAAAAAAGAGATTGAAAGGAATGTAACCAAAAGGAAAATATAAAGGCTACAGCAATAGAAATTGGCAATAAGGAAAAAGGGAGACAGAGCAGTTGGTGCAGAATTTACAGGGAAATAAAGGGATCTGGAATAATAAATTTAAGGGAAAGATAAAAAGGAGTAAAGGGAAGGAGGAGAATCAGGAACAGAGTAAGATAAGGAAGAGAAAAGAGAAAGGAGAAAGTGGGAAGCAAAATTCTAGTGAAGAAGAGAAAATGTTAGGAAATTTTGAAGATAGCTTATACATAGAAAAAAGGAAAGAGAAACAGATTGAGAAAGGAGAAAGATTACCTACAATTTTCTTTAAAGGTATACCAAGAGCAACAAATGAAAATCATGTAACTTTAAAACTGGTTGTATATAATGCATGCAAGGGGGTGTTAGGGAAAAGGTTTACATGGAATGACATAAATTCTACCTATAGATATCATGGAGGTAAAGAAAAAGGTTGGATCTGCTTGGTGGTAAAAAGTAGCAATGTTAGGAAACAGTTACTGACAGTGAAAGAACAGTTCCAGGAGATAGGAATAAACATTGATACATCTATAGAGGAGAGAAATTCCAAAGAAAGAAATACTAAGGACAGGATTGATTGGTCAGAAAAAGGAGAATAATGAGCAGGGTAAACAATAAAAAAGGCAAGGTTCAACAGAGAATATCACACTATATGAAACCAGTAGTGAGTGAACATGTACTAACAGCAGATGTGGAATATAACAGAGTGATACGAGGTAGACTGCCAAAAGGGCCTAAAATAAATAGCAGTGTAATTTTAGATGAAACTCAAACTGAGAAAGTATCTTATAGCTATATGAGTGTGAATTTGTGTGGAGTAGGAGAAGAAAACGTGGTAGATGTGATAGTAGAAACAATAGAAATAGATTGACAATGTGATTATAAGAAAATTGATACAGGAGAACAAAAATGATACATTCTAAGCTGGAACATAGCAGAAGCTACTGGAAAATTTAAAGATAATGGACTACTTAGATTCTTAAATGAAAAGCACATAATTATGTTACAAAAAACCTGAGTAAATACCCTAGAGGGCTGCCACCTGGAAGGATATCAGGGGTGGCATATTCATGCTAAAAAGACAAGTCTTTATAGGTGCCCAGCAGGGGCAATTAATACCTTTGTTAGAATAATGTCTGGTTTAATATGTAAATGTATCTGGAATGATAAGGACTTTAACATTCTGGTTATTGAACTTGAGTGGGAAAACAAGAAGAAATAGTTATTGGTAAATGTATACTTCCCACCTGATACCACTGCTGCTCCCATCATACACTGCATATGTAGTTACGCAGAGATATTAGAACAATAACAGACTCAGTACCCAAGTGTTATGATTATTGCTGCAGGGGACTATAATTTAAGATTAGGGGAAGAACAAGAACAAGAGGAAAGGGTAATAACAGGAATCTGGATGATATTTTTGAAATTCCTATTAGAAAATCGTGTGATAAAAAGTACAGTAAAGCTGATAATAGATTTTTAGCTGAATTATGTAAATTGAATATATTTTTTTTAATTGTTTAACCAGGAGTAGCACACTAAGCTGAAAGCTTTTTTACAGGAGCAACCTAGGAGCACAGAGAGGTTAAGTGAGAGTCACACAGTATGCAAGTGGAAGCTGTGGGATTCAAACTCAGGTCTGGTTTGCTGGATGTCACCAGATTTGTAGCTCAGAGCCTTAAACCACTACGCTATACTGTCTCCCAATACGCGGATTGTGAATGGAAGAAGCAGTGGGGATAAAACTGGCTTAATTACTTTTGTGTATAAAAACCATATGAGTTTTCTGGACTACATAATTGTAGATATATACTCTTATCAAAAGATCTGTAGTTTGGAAATTGTTGAAAACTGGGATAGTGATCACAGACCATTACAGGTATCACTGGAATGTCCAAATATAATTGTTAAGGAAGGTGAGAATAGAAGAAAGTGGATAGACCAGAATATGGAAGTAAAGAAAAGTAAAATAATACAATGGAATAAAGTGAATAAGGAACAATTAAAAGGTTATATGAATTCTTCAGAAATTGAAGAATTAAATATTGTATGACTATATTACAGGATAACTTAGACTTGGACTTAAAACAAGATCAGAAGAAAGATTTGTTTCTGGAATATTTGGCACTAGAAGGAAGAATATATAGAGAACTGGAGAAACAGCAAAAAAGGGGTAAAACAAGAATATATTTTTTGGGTGCGAAATGGTATGATGGTGAACGTATTAAAATGAAAAAGTTAATAAATCAAATTGGCAGAAGAATAGTGAAAATCAATAATGTAGAAAATCGAAAAGCCTTGAAATTATTAAAGTCTCAATATAAAGTATTGATTAAAAATAAAAAGGATAAATATAACTATGAGCTGTGGAACAAATTGCAAACAGCTATTCAAGGAAAAAATGGAAGTGATTTTTGAAGATTAGTGACATTTGGTATGGATGATATAAGATACAATTTAACAGCAGTTATTCCACCAGAAAAATGGGTACATTATATTATGACAATGTTTAGCAGTAGAAAGAATATGTTTGAACAAGAGATAGGTATGGTGGTAGATAATGTTGAAAAGTTAAATTGGACAGAGTTTACAAAAGAAGAGATAGTGCTGGCAATACAGAAAGAGAAAAGGAACAAAGCCCCAGGCATAGATACCCTTGTGGCAGAGTTATATCAGACAGATGTTGAATGGTGGGCTGAAATATTATTAAAATTAAATAAGAATATACTAAAGAATAAGAGAATTCCTGAGAATTGGAATGTAGGAGTAATAGTACCCCTCTTTAAGAAAGGGGATATGACAATAACAGAAAATTATAGGCCAATAACACTACTGAGTATTAATAAAAAAATATTTACTAGACTCATCCTGAATAGGATACAATATTGAATGGAAGACAATAATGTTCTTTCCCGATTTCAAGCAAGTTTTATAAAAATAGGTCGATAGTGGACCAGATGTTTACCCTTAGATACATCTTGGATAAGTATGTTGGATCAAGGAAGGGAAAGATATATACTGCTTTTATTGATATTAAGTCTGCATTTGACTCAGTACATAGAATAACTATATGAGAAATTCTAAAAGATTTGGGTATGGATTCAGAATTATTGAATATTATCAAGATATTGCACCAAGAAAATAAACCGGTTAGATATAACAAGGAAGGTGACATGAATGAAGTAATAAAGTTAATTGTGGAATAAGACAGGGGTGCATATTGGCACCATCCCTATTTAATTTATATATTGCTAGAGTTGTGAGGGATTTAAAGGAGGTGGATACTTTTGCACCAAGGATAGAGGAGACTAGAGTACAAATATTTTTATATGCAGATGATGTGGTGGTAATATCTCAAACTCTGCTTGGCTTAAAAAGAGCTGTTGCATCAATAATAAAATCATTAGAGATGCTGCATATGAAATTAAATCAGGAAAAAAATAAAATAGTGGTATTTGGAAGTAAGTCCAAAAATAAACAAAAATGGAGAATTGGGAACTTAGAGCTTGAAGAAGTCAAACAGTTTACATATTTGGGGGTAATCTTTAGTGGGAATTTAAAATAGAAAAAAACAAACAGAGAAAATAAATGAAAAAGCAATAAAAAACCTTAAATGGAATTCAGCATTTCACAAAAAAAAAAAAAGGTGGAAATTAATTTCTCGCTCAGTATAGATGCTTAAAAGCAAAAGTCAACTCCCAAATTCTGTACGCCTCGGAGGTCTGGGGACTTCTGGGTAATCAAAAAAATCTGGAAATTGTCCAGAATAAGTACTTAAAAAATATTTTGGGTCTCCCAATGTGGGCCTTTGGTGCTGGAGTAAGACTAGAAACATGAACTTTATCAATCCAAGCAGAAATTATAAAAAGAATATAACATATTGTAAAAAAATTATAACAGCGCATAAAGATAGCCTGATATATAAATGTTGGGTAGATGCAATGAATAGTCATGCTGGAATGGGTATAAACTGGTTTAGTACTGTACATTAAATCAAGTATTAAATAAAGTTGGATTACCCTACAATTATATTTTGGATACTGAAGGAGTTAAGAGGGGCATATCAGAATTTGTACAAATGGCAGACCAGAGAATAGAAGATCAAGCAATACAATCTGATTTTGGAAGGATAAAAGACTCATGTAATGGTTCTCCATTTAAGAAAATTAAAACAACATTTGGAATAGAGGGTTATTTATTAAATGCGAGAATGAGAAACATAGGAAAGCAATCACTAGATTAAGACTAGGAGAATTTAGTAGATGGGGAGACAAGTATAGTGGTTTTAATCAGATTGACAGTTGTATATATTGCAGTAATGCTGCTGTGTCTAGTGTAATCCATTTTAGAGTGTAAGGCATATAGTGATATAAGGAGAGCATACATTTAGTAACCCTTTCAAAATATTGTAGGTATGAAAAAGGATGAGCAAATAAAGGAGATTTTAAACTGCAAAAAATTGAAAAAGATATTTGCTTTAGTGAATTTTGCACATAGAGTGGCAAAAAAATGAAGTGGAGTATTTAATGCAGCTGTAGGCATCTATGGATTAATAACTGTCTATATTAATTCTTTAAAGACAATGAAGATGAAATATATAAGTACTGTGAGAAATGCAAAATGTTAAATATGTGTTTATGTGGTTTTTAAAATTTTGTATGTAACAAATGAAAATGTTTATACATACTTGAAAATAAAAACTTTAACTTAAATAAACTAACATACATATAGATATATTATAGTGGTGTGGTCATGCACTATATTTAGGGTTATGGAGGCACTTCTATGTTAAATTCAAAATTTTGCACATTAATAATTTTGGACCTGTTCAACAGATTCGTTTGAAATTTGGAATGCGTGGTGGGGCATGGTAGATTTCTTGATTTGAACAAATTTCATTTTGGTCAGACTTACTGTCTTTGAGCACCAAAACACTGAAAAATTGACTTTTCTCTAGTTTTGGAGGCAGTTTTTTGAATTTTGTCCGTGGCCCTGCATGGCGTCATGTGGCATGCTGCTTTGCGAGATGGCTCATCTGAAATGAGCTTGGGTGGCTGAACATGCCGCTTTTCATTTCGTGAAAAAATATTGAGGCATTCAAACGTTATTGCAGTTTTAAGCTCCCATTATAAGTCAATGGGAAAATTTATATGGTTGTTTTGTGAACAAAGTATGGGGTTTGGGCCATCTCATCCTGCCTGGTCATAAAAGAATTTGTAGCCTCATGGTCAAAGAATCTTTGACCCCGAGAATTCTTTGATTGTGAGGTCTGACATTTTGTTTTTCACATTCTGTCAGAAAAATCCAAATAACTTGGCTCATGGGTCCCCCTGAAGTAAAACTTGGATGGGCTTTACTCGGGGGCTTCATGCTATCGACCCATGGCTGTCGTTTCCTCTAAAGTGGTAAAAAAATAGAGTTTCAGCATTTTAAAATCTTTAATTACATCTGTTTGATCTCAAACCTGCAAATTCTTTGACCACAAGATTCTTTGACAACGATCTTTGATCGGGATCCAGGGATGAAATGTCCGAATTACAAATTTGTGATTTCTCAGTCCAGGGGTGGCCTAGGAACACAAATAAGGGTGGGTTTAGCTCAGGGGGCTTCATTCTCTCGAACCATGGTGGTGGTTTCATGTATTTCTTAAAATTTTTTGATTTGGGGTATTTTTAATTCTTTGATCATGAGCCAGCAAAATTTTTGATCGCGAGCCTGCAAATTCTTTGACCGCGAGATTCTTTGACTGTGATCTTTGATTGCAAACAAGGGATGAGATGGCCAAATAAAAAATTTACTTTTCTCGGCCCAGGGGTGGCCTAGCAACACAAATGAGGGTGGAGTTTGCTCAGGGGGCTGCGCTCTGTTGAACCATGGTGGTGGTTTACCACAATTGTTTCAAATGTTTGAATTACAGCATTTTTTATTCTTTGATAGCGAGTCTGCAAATTCTTTGATCATAAGCATGCAAATTCTTTGGCAAAAAACTGATTAATGCATCAGTTAGGGTTATTTCACAGTGACAAAAGTGAGGGAATTCAGTGTCAGGGTTGCCACCCCTTGCACCCCATGCCCACCCCATCCATACCAACAGGCATCGGGGTGTGTGCTGGGGTCATCGGCCCTAACTCTCACCCCATTCCATGTGTAAATAAGTTGAGGCTGTGCAGTGTAGGAGAATGGGGTGAGAGTTAGGAGTGATGACCCCAACACACACCTGATGCCTGTTGGTGGGGATGGGGTAGGCATGGGGTGCAAGAGGTGGCAAACCTAACCCCGAATTTCTTCACTTTTGTAGCTGTGGAACAACCCTAACTGATGCATTAAACAGAGTTTTTTGCCATGAATTTCCCTTCTTTTTGAGAATGAGCACTATAAATAGTGAATAGAATGTGATTTTTTGTCACATAGTAATGCTAACGGTAACGCAAACGCAAGTGCAAATGGTAACACACATGATGATGCAAACATAAATGATAACACAAACAGTAAGAGAAATGCAAGCACAAACATTAATGAAACCAGAAATGGTAACGCAAATGGTAACGCAAATGCTAACGGCAACAGAAACGCAAACATTAATGAAAACAGTAACACAAACACTAATGCCAATGGAAATGCAACCGGTAACAAAAATGTAAATGGTAACACAAACGCAAACAGAAATGCAAATGGTAAAGGCAACGCAGAAGGAAACAGTAATGCAATTGACAACAGAAATGCTACCAAAAATGCAAACGGTAAGGCCAACAGAAACGTAAACAGTGGCGAACATGTAAACATAATGGTAATGCAATTGGAAACAGAAACAGTTATGGTAACAGCAACGATGGTGCCAAAGCGAACAGTAACACAAACTGAAAAGCAAACGCAAGCGCATACGCACATGAAAATGGTAATGCACACGGTCACTGTACCACAATTGGAAATGCAAATACTTATGGTAACACCAACAATGACACCAAAAGGAAACACAAATGCAAATAGAAACACAAATGGAAGCCCTATGCAAATGCAAATGGTAATGCACATGGTGACACAAAATGAAACTGAAACAAAAACAGTAATGGAAACACAAATGGTAACAGTAACACAAGCGCAAACAAAAATGCAAAGGATAACACACATGATGGCGTAGATGGGAATGCTAATGCAAACAGTTACAGAAATGCAAGTGGAAAACCTAACTGCAACAGTAATGAAAATGCACACTTTCTTTCCCCAAAAAGCTGCATTGAGAAACACAGTGAATACAGAGAAAGTATGCTTAATAATGGGCCTCGGAGCAGAAAATAAAGACTTGGAATACTAAATTGCTTATATCTCAGGAACCGTACAACGTAGAAAAAAATTAAAATGTCATATAATTTATGACTTTCCTGGCTAGCTTGGCACTTATCCCCCATTTGGGGGGACTAAGCATTTTTCTATCGAAAAGTCCGTATCTCAAAATGTTTCTGAGATACGGGCCTCGAAAGGCATCTCGGATGCCGTAATGTTAGCCTATGGGAAAAAGTGTCAAATTCAGAGTGCCGTAACTTTGCAGTCCTCTAATATTTTGTCACCAAACCACAAAAAGGCACATCTCTGGGATCTTGGCTTTCTTCCCTCCAACTTTCAGCCAAAAAGACCAAACCATTCTTTGCAGCAGGGTGGCAAATAATTCCTACTGTTTTGGGCATAGTGTAGCAAAGTAGTGTGCAAATCATGACACTTTTCATAAAAACAAAATCACAAAAGTGTTGTAAGTGCGACACTACTTGCTAACATACAGTTTACAAAAATTTGAAAAACATATTTCTCGGGTGGTTAACCCCCAAAAAGACCTGGCTAGCATCCTCAGGGCTCGACTAGATGAACACAAAAGAATTGTGTCCCTAGAGGGTCCCAAATTTAAATGCCAAGCATTTCTGTGACCAGTAACTGAAAAACAAATGGCTGACTCTCAACACCCAAGGGGTCGTTTGCAACACTAAAATCTGCTTTTGTGACACTGTCAAACTTTTTGTTAGCTTTTCCCCATTGACTATAATGGGAAAATTGTTTTTTGAATAACTTTTGAACCGTTTAATATTTTTACACAAAATCTTTGAAAGGCATGTTCCCTGAAGGTTTTGGACCGGTCGCGCAAACTGTGCGACCTGTAGTCATGAGCAAAGAATGTGCAAAAAAGTGTAAATGCATTTCAGAAGAACACTAAATAACTCTGCAACCGTATATCTGACAGATCCAGAGATCTATGGTACTGCTCCATACTTGCCAAATTTCAGGCAAATCTGTCATACAGTGGCAAAGTTATTAAGCCGCAAAATTTCACACTTTAACCTTAAATGGGGTACTCAACCCTAACTATGGTAGCATGGTAGTGCTACCATAGTTAGGCTGAGTAGCACTTTAAGGTTAAAGGGTCAAATTTTGCACCTTATCAACTTTGCCACTGTATGACGGATTTGCCTGAAATTTGCTAGGTACACTGGGCATGGCAGTTCTTGGGATCTGCCAACTGTTGTACTGGTGGGATATATGGCTGTGGAGTGATAACAACTAACGAAGTGTGTAATTATGCTTTTGGTGAATTATTTGCTCTCACCTACAGGTTGCACAGTTTGTCTGACCGCTCCAAAAACAAGGGAACATGCCAGGCGGGGTCCATTTAATGCATTTGTTAGGGCTGTTCCACAGTGATAAAAGCAAGAAAATTCTGTGTTAGGGTTGAATGCTCCCTTGGACCCCCAGCCCACCCCAACCAGCATCGAGTGCGAGGTGCGCGT
Source organism: Neoceratodus forsteri (assembly GCA_016271365.2). Lineage (NCBI taxonomy): Eukaryota > Metazoa > Chordata > Ceratodontiformes > Ceratodontidae > Neoceratodus > Neoceratodus forsteri. Next base: position 53,681,312 of record CM028137.1, read on the forward strand.
TGAGTCATCGATCCTAACTCTCACCACATTCTCCTATACCTCTGCTTCTTTAGACATGTGATGGAGTGAGAGTTAGCACCGATGACCCCAATGCCACCCTGAGTCGCTTGGGGGTGGGCTGGGGGTCCAAGGGGGCATTCAACCCTAACACCAAATTTCTTCTCATTTGTCACTGTCGAACAACCCTAACTAATGCATTAAATGGAGTTTTTTGCCTCTACTATATATATATATATATATATAGATATAGATATATATACACACACACATACACATATATATCTATATATATCTATATATATATATATATATATAATGGTGGCATGGTAGTACCACCATAGTTAGGGCTGAGTAGCACTTTTTAAGGTTAAAGGTCAAGTGTGCACCTTAATAACTTTGCCACCATTCAATGGATTTGCCTGAAATTTGACAGGCACAATTGGGCATGGTAGATCTTGGGATCTGCCAACTTTTGTACCGTCAGATATATGGATGCAGAGTTATTGAGTGACAACAAAATGTGAAATTACGCTTTTTGGTGAATTCTTTGCTCTCGCCTACAGGTCGCATGGTTTGTGCAACTGGTCTAAACACTTCAGGAAAAATGCGGCTGGGGTCCCCGATGTGCCTTTTGAAGATTTTGTGAAAAAATATTGAACGGTTCAAAAGTTATTCAAAAAACAAGTTCCCATCATAAGTCAATGGGAAAAGTTAACAAAAAGTTTGACACTTTCGCAAATGCACATTTTAGTGTTGCAAATGACCCTAGTAGTGTCGCAAATCCACCATTTTGTTTTCAGTTGGTGATCAGAAAAATGCTTGGCATTTAAAATTGGGACCATCTAGGGACACAATTCTTTCTGTGTTCACCTAGTTGGACACTGAGGATGCTAGCCATGTCTTTATTTTGGGGTTAAACACCCCAGAAATATGTTTTCAAGTTTCTGGAAAAAGTAGTGTCACAAAGTAATTAATAGCACTTGGGACACTTTCGCAAATTTTGTGAAAGCTTTCGCAAATTGTGACACTACTTTTCCAGACTATGGCCAAAATGACAGGAAATCTTTGCCACCCTGCTGCAAAAGAACGACTTGGTCTTTTGGGCTGAAATTTGGAGGGAATGCAACCAACATCTCTCAGATGTGCCTTTTCTTGTTTTGGTGGAAAAATATTTCACGAATGCCCAGTTACTATGAAGTTGACATTTTTTCCACATAGACTAACATGGTGGTGTCCTTTGTGCCTTTTGGGGCTTGTATCTCAAAAACGGTGCGAGATACACAATTTTCATCATGACAATGCACAGCCCGAGCTACGCATTCAGCAAAAATTAGCCAGGAAAATCATGAATCATGTAAAAAAATGTTTTTTTCTATGTCATACGGTTACTAAGATACAAGCACTTTAGTATTCCAACAGCTCATTTTCTGCTCTGACGCCCATTATTATGCATACATTCTTTGTACACACTGTGTTTCTCTATGCAGCTCTTGGGCAAAACCAGGGTGTGCTCTTCCATTACTATTACAGTTACTGTTACCACTTCTGTTTCCATACGCGTTTGTGTTACAGTTCCCATGTACGCCACTGTGTGCGTTACCCTTTGCATTCTTGTTTGCGTACTCACTTGCGTTATTGTTTCTGTTTAGTTTGCTGTTATTTCTTCTGTCAACCTTACCATTTGCACTTCTAATTGGCGTACTGTGACTGCACACATCACGGTTTGCATTTTCATACACGCTTGCATTTCCTTTTGTGTTTCTGTTTCCTTTGGAATTATTGTTGCTGTTACCGATACCATTTACGTTTAGGAGTGCGGTAACTTGATACTCATTACGTTGTGTTTCATTACATGCTTGCATTCCTGGTTCAGTTTCTGTTTCCTTTGCCATTATTGTTCATGTTAACGCTACCAGTTGCGTTTTCAATTCGGTACCATGCCCATGCAGTTACGCTTATGCTTCTGTCTGAGCTTGTGTTCATGTTTCTGTTTATGTTTCTATTGGCATTATTGCTGCTGTTACCATTAACATGTGCATTTACAATTGTGGTAATGTGACCGTGCACATTTCGATTTGTGTTCCCATAAGCGTTTCTGTTCCCGTTTCCATTTCTCTTTGCTTTGGCATTATTCTTGATGTTAAGTTTATCATTTGCATTTACAATTGCGGTACCGTGCCCGTGGGTGTAACAGTTTGTGTTTACATGAGTGCTCGCATTTGCCTTTCCGTTTCACTTCCCTTTGCCATTCTTTTTGCTGTAACACTTAACATTTGCATTTAAAATACCAGTGCCGTCACTGTGCGCATAACCAGTTGCATTTTCATACGCGCTTACGTGTCTCTTTGTGTCGCTGTTTGCGTCGGCGTCTGATTGCACTTGCATTTTTATTAACATTTCCTTTACCATTTACATTTGCGTTACCATGCGTAACTGTTGCCACTGCGTTTGCATTGATGTTCCTGTTACTATGTCAGAAAACATCACATGGCAGGACACGGGGCCCTAACACTCACCCATTCCATCTGTAAGGAACCTGTCATGGTATAGAATAGGAGAATGGGTGGCGTTAGGGTCCATGACCTTAAGGCACACCTCAACACTTGTTGGGTGTGGAGGGTGGGGGTAGTGTTTGCATGGTAGGGATGGGTGAGTGGGGCCCACTAACCTAAGCACACCCTGACACTTATTTGTGTGTGGACAGTGGGGGTGCAGTTACAATGGTAGGGTTTCATTGAGGGAGGGTATAACAGTTGTGAACCCTAACATCCAATTTTCTGACCTCTTTCACTTTGGTTGAAGACCTATGTCTAGAACCCTAACTTTGCTTTAAATTAAGTTTTTGTTAATTATATATTATGGTGGCATGGTAGTGCCACCATAGTTAGGGTTGAGTTCCCCATTTAAGGTTAATGTGTGAAATTCTGCAGCTTAATAACTTTGCCACTGTATGATGGATTTGCCTGAAATTTGGCAAGTATGGAGTGGTACCATAGATCTCTGGATCTGGCAAGATTTGTACTGGTTGAATTTACACTTGCTGAGTTATATAGTGTCATTCTGAAGTGCAATGCACACTCATAACAGTCATTTTTGGGAATTGCTGCACCACATTTTCATCATGATCTTTTTGGGACCCCAACTAATGAATAGTGGCACTGTGATTTTGTTAGTACATCCCAAAAGTTGATTTCACATAGCGATTATGCCATTCTGCACCACAACTGTGAAAATACATTTTGTGCAGGATGTGAAAAATGACAGCTGCACAGTTCAAGAGGAGGTGTGAAAAAATCTCAATGCTGAAAATCTGTAGTGTAAATATTAAAAATTGGCAAAGTTATGAATATGCATAGAAACTGCGCAATGCACACTTGTAACAGTCGTTTTGGAGAATTTTTGCACCACATTTTCAACATGGTCTTTTTGGGACCTCCCTTCATAAACACTGGCACTGTCATTTCATTAATCGGCCCAGAAAGAAGATTCCACATAGTGACCGTGAAATCACCTTTCAGGACTGCATAACAAAATGGCAGTGACAATGTTCATGAGGTGGGGTTCCAAGAACCCTGTGTTGAAAATTTTGCATTCAAAATTCCCTAAAAATGTCTGAGTCATCAACTTAAGTTGAAAGCCCCATTGACAGTCATAATACAAGCCTATCTTGATTCCTCAGTTTGTGTTTGGGCTTTGAAGAGTGCAGACGTGTCCCAATCTAGAGAAAATGACAGCCACTAACTTCCAGAAGTAAGTATACAGTGAGGGGGGTGTTGGGAGGTGAGTCCTCAGTGGGAGGGTTGGGATGGAGAGGGGGACAGGGGAGACAATGAGGGACCATTTTCTTTTTTCTAGAATAGGAAAAAAGAATAAGTTGGGGACAGTTTTTTTTTTTTTTTACAGCAGGGATAACTTTATTTTTTGAGACTGGGAATGGGATCCCCCATGTCCCATAGTTCTGGGGGGTTCATAATGTTGACACAGGGATTGGACATCCTGATGTCGGTGAACACTATTAATATTAGAATGTGCTGGGGGTGCATTCAACACTGGGTGTGGGCTTCTAGTGTCAGAAACAACACTGAAATAAAAATAAAGGTTTTTGGCACACTGGAGGTGGTTTCCCCAGTGTACCACAGTAAAAGAGGGAGAAATAAATCCTGACACAAGGATTGGGCACCCTGATGTCAGCAAAGAATAATTCAAATGGGCTGTGGGCTGGCAGGGGGCATCCGACACTGGGGCTGGGCATCCCAGTGTCCAAAACAACAGAAAGTTATCAGAAAGTTAATGCTTTCAGTGCATTGGGGTGGTCATCCAAGTGTGCCACAGTAGTGGAGGGTTAAATAAATGCCAACATGGGGATTGGGCATCCCAATATCGGGAAACAGTAATTACAAAGGGGTATGCCTGGAAAAATGATAGTTTGATGCAGGATTCTACACTGGAACATGGCAGATCGATGCAGGACTCTGCAACATAAAATGCCACTTTGATGCAGAATTATTTATTTGTTTGTTTATTCAAGAGTTTTACAAGGAAGGCATGCTGAGCAGGCTACTGCTCGATTCCAGATGCAAACTGGGGGTAGGGGATATGGAAAATACATATAGTGTACAGTGTACAATAACAGCTGGCAAGACAATTCAAGAGACAATATTACATTCACGAGACCATCTAAGAGCAAAATAACCATCATCATCATCATTCTGAATCTAACATGACAGTAAGTTGCAGGTTTCAGCATTGTACTAGAATACTATGCCAATGCAGGATTCTGCATTGAACTAGAATCCTGTGCCGATGCAGGATTCTGCATTGAACTAGAATCCTATGCGTCCAGAGACATCTACTGTATCTACTCACATATAAACTGACCCGTGGATAAGCCAACCCCCCAAAATGCTGCATTGATTTCACAAAAAAATGCAATAACCAGCATAGAAGCTGATGTCAAGTTGTACAATTGAATGCCTACGTCAAGGTCAGGCAAGGGTGTTGTTTCAAGAGTGTGGTGTCTCAGTGTGGTGTGTCGGCTCAGTTTTTTTTGTTTTGTTTACCACCAGTCACTCAACAACCCACCAACCCTGTTCCCTTTTCACCAACCCCCTCCCTCTCAGCCCCATGTCCCCTGTCAGCTGTGCTTCCTTTAATCCAGGTGGATTCCTGGTAATGTCCTGCAATACCCCAGTTACTGCCCCACTCTGTTACTTACCCCTGCTGAGCAATTTGTTACCCTCTCTGCCTAATCCCCTTTCCATTCCCTTCTCTCTCTTTCTGATGAGCTCCGTCTTTGGGGCACTCTGCACTACCATTCACTGCTGCAGTCCTCCTGGCATCCATTCCACTCGGCATCTGTTACCTTTCCCATTTTGTTTTTTAAAGAAGACTTCTCTCCCTAGCTGGCTTTGCTGACCTATCATGCCCAACCCTTAATATTACTGTGCTGTAATGACTGACCTGCTTTAGCTGACTTGGTACAAAAATCTTGGCTTTTGCATGAGTATATATGGTATTTTTCACATAGGAAATAATGGGAAAAGAACATTTCATAACTTTAGAATGGATTAATATTTTTACCAAACCTCCAAAAGGCAGATCTGTGAGGTCACCCATTTTGTACCCAGAAAATTTCAGCCCTGCAGCTGCAGCCATTTTTGAGATACAGTTTGACTAAAGAAACAGCAAACAAATATAAAAATCTCTTATTTTTCAACACTCTGTATCTCAGAAACAACAAAAGGAATTCAAACCAAATGTGGCACATCAATAGACCTGTCCCTTCTGAAGATGTATGCAAAGATTCAAGAAGATCTGTTGAACCTGCCCAAAGTTATTACCCTGCACAAATTGGCCTTTATCATTAAATGCTCACCCTAACCCTAACTATAGCTGCACTACCATGCAACTATAATAGTAGTGGCAAAGAGCGCAACTATAGTTAGAGTTGAGTAGGCAGTTTAATGTTAAACCCCAAATTTTGCAGGTTAATATGTCTGCAACCGTTCAAAAGATTTGTAAGAAATTTAGGATACATGATTTTGGATGGTTGATTTCTTGATTAGCCAATTTGTGTTTGAATAGGATTTGCAGTTTTCATGCAGTAAAGTGCCAAAAAATTTATCTTTTCCTTTTTTGGCAAATGTCAGGGTCATTTTCTGAGATCTTACTGCACACACAACATTTGGAATTGTGGCATGACATTTTCAGAGTAGAAAGAGGTTATCCAAAGGAACAATCTGACATTAGTTTGGTGAAAAATATTAATCCCTTCAAAAGTTATTCAATTTTGAAATTTTGGGTTCTGAGCATGCTCAATTCAGTTTTTGGGATTCATGCACAGTATGAAAAGGGAATTAGGGATCTCAAAAAAGGATTTTGATAGCTCACAAAGAGCGATTTTTAAAATCCCTCTTCATGAGAAAATATTCCATTTTCATTAGCTGCCATCTTGTTTTCATTTTTCCTCAAAAACAAAATGTTGTAACTTTATCTATGGATGTGTTCTGAAGTAAACAAAGCATGTGTTTTATTCAGGTAGACGTCCTCTACTAACCTATGCCTTTGGTTTACTCTCATTTGACAAAATGCTTGTTTTTAAATCTAAAAATTCCTTTTTGTTACTTGCTTCTGGTTCCTTTTCATGAGCTGTCAAAATCCCTTTTCATGAGATGATGACCAGATGGCCCTATCTTGTGAAAGGGGATTGGCTCATGAAAAAGGATTTTGACACCTCAAAAAGGGATCAGCTCTGGGCTGGCCCATCAGTGCAGTGGTTGGACTTCCGCTCGCGACACCAGCTACCAAGGTTTGGGAGTGGTCTCGGGTCGCTGGAGGGCCGGCCAGGGAAGAAGGCTTGAGCATCCCAGGGACTGCTTGCATTCTCCAGGGGAGGGAGGGATCAAGGTCCACAGGTTAACTTATCCCGGACAGAGGCCAAGGTACAGCAAGTCCTGCAGCTTGCAGGAGGGACCAGTGGGAGCTGTGTGGTGAATGTCAGCGTGTAGTGCCTTGACATCAGGGCACACCACACAGGATAGAAATGGAGGAAAAGCACCGCAGGAGGATGGGTAGATGGAGCACCAGTACCGAACCTAATTGTGAATGCCTGCCTGACCACCAGGGGATGTGAGGAAACTCAGAAGATATCATGGTGGAAGGACCTAGCCCCATACCAACCTGGGGGGTATAACCACAGCTCTATGGGATTACCCTAGGGGATTCAAGTAAGGCAAGTTATGGAGTGGTACTTAGGTGTCTCCTGAAGAAGCTTAGCTCCAGGGTGGGGAAGGAGGATAAAAATAGAAAGTTAAACAAAAAGGGATCAGCTTGCGAAAAGGGATTTTGACAGCTCACTGAAAGGGATTCATTTTTTAAATCCCTTTTCATGAGCTGTCAAAATCCCTTTTCATGAGGTGTCAAAATTTCTTTTTGTGAGCCAATCCCTTTTTGTGAGCTGTCAAAATCCCTTTACATGAGATGGCAACATGGCCTTACCTTGTAAAGAATTAGCTCACAAGGATTTACACTCTCACAAAAGGGATTTGTTTTTAAATCCCTTTTCACAAGTTGTCAAAAATCCTCTCGTGAGCTGTCAAAATCCTTTTAGAGAAATCTTTTCAGAATAAAATCCCTTTTCATGAGATGCTGGCCAGATAGCCCTATCTCGATGAAAAGGGATTGGCTCATGAAAAGGGATTTTGACACCTCATGAAAAGGGATTTGGCTCATGAACAGAGATTTGACTGCTCATGAAAAGGGATTTCTAAAGGTTGCTTTTTGTTTGCCAGTTCACTGCAAAGAAATGGCTAGTATTTTTGGTTTGAAATTTGCAAGGAGCAAAGGGGGTGTCCCAGAGATGAGACTTATGCTAGTTTGGCATAAACATTTGCATTGATTGCATAGTTATGGCATTCCGAAATTGAGAAATTTCCCTTAGAACAACATTGTGGTGAACACAATGCATTTCGGTGCCTATATCTTGAAAACGGTTTGAGATATGGATTTTTAGCTAAATGCAGCTTAGTACACCTTTAGGTGCTTTAGGTGTACTAAGCACTCATGCAGGTGACCAGCCCATGATTACAACTGCAGTGGAATTTTTCCAAGGTTGCTAAGGTTACTGAGATATTGTGCAATGTGCATCACAAGGGTTACTTGAAATGTGTCTAGGCCTGCACTGCATCTCAACAATTATAGGTAGGTGTGCCCACAAATAGATGCCATTATACAGTAATGGGACTGCTGGGCCATCCATTATGCAATACTGGTTGAGCAAGGCCCACAGCGACATGACAGTTCATTACAATGTCTCTGCACTTATCTAGAGATGGGATGGGCCCTGCACTACACTCCCCAAAACCATATAAGGGTAAGATTACACTTTCTCAAAAAGTCAGGAAATTCATTACAAAGAACTTTGTTAATGCATCAGTTAGGGTTGAAGCAACAAAAGTATGGAAATGAGTCATTAGGGTTGACACCCTAACACCCCCTCACTCTACAACCCCACCCCACCCACACTCGTCACAGAACAACAGGTGATGGGGTGTACCTTGGTGTCATCAGACCTAACTCTCACCCCATTCTCCTATATTGTATCATGTAAGCTTTGTTATGCATGGAATGGAGTGAGAGTTGGGCCCGATGACCCCCAAGGAACAGTTCTTCACCTGTTGTTCTGTGAAGGGTTGGGTGAGATGGGGTGCTATGGTGTGGTGGGGTATTATGGTGCAAACCCTAATGCCTTATTTCCCTATTTTTGTCACTTCAACCCTAACTGATGCTTTAACAAGTTTTGTTGTGATAATATATATATGTATGTGTGTGTACATGTACAGTATATATATATATATATATATACACATATTTACATGATTATTTTTTTATTCATCTATGTGTTTTATTTTGATTTTATGTTCAGTTATCATTTTTGAATTAGTATTTCTCCTCATGCTTTCAGTTTTGTGTCTTGTACAATTTTGTTTTCCAGAATGCATCTGGAAACAAATTGTTTGTCAGCTCAGTATGCATTTTGTGGTAAAACCTTTTAAAATAAATAAAAATAAGTAAAATTTCAATGCATAATGTTACAGCCCCAAAAGTGGAAGCAAAGCTTGCCAAACGTTTCAGTAGGGCTGGCATACCTAAAGAGATTATTACTGATCAGGGAAGTAATTTTAGTGCTGCTTTGCTGAAGGAGATGTACTAACTATTAGGTATCACTATCATAAGAACCTCCCCTTATCATCCTCAGACAGATGGTCTTGTTGAGTATTTTAATCAAACCCTAAAATGCATGTTATCAAGGTTTGTGAAAGGTGAAGGGAAAGATTTTGACCAATACTTACCATACCTGCTTTTTCTTACCAAGAAGTGCCACAAGCATCAACATATTTTTACCCTTTTAAATATTGTAAGGTAGACAACCTAGAGGGCCACTAGATGTAATAAAGAAACATGGGAAGATAACCCCACTCAGAAAAAAACTATTACACCTTGTATGGGAGCACTAAAAAAGAAATTATCAAACTATGTTGAAATTGCCACTGTAACCTGGAAGAAGCACAAAAACAGCAGAAGGTGTATTATGACTATCAGTTAAAATAAATTGTCTTTGAGCAAGCTGAAAAGGTCTTGTTACTGTTACCCATTACAGAAAACAAACTGTTAATGAAGTGGCAAGGGCCTTATAAGGTGCTTAACACATTGGCACAGTTAACTATGGAATGAGACCCTGATAGGAAAACTCCTATCAAGATATACCATACTAACCTCCTGAAAAAATGGGCAGAAAATATATATGTAAATATTTGCAAAAATTCATGAAAACCATCAAAATGTTGATGTTTGTAACTTCTCTGCTCTTGCATGCATAGAGTTAACATTTGACATGCATATCCATAGTCAGTGTATCCTGATGTCTAACACAACTGGACAAATTAGTTATGCAGTTTTCATTTTGCAGACAAAAAAATGATTAGTAACATTTTCTCACATATTTATGATAGCATATACCATAGGTGAAACATCCAGAATTGTTTTTTTTTTTTTTTAGTCTTTGGTAACCGGGTAAGACTCACTAGGCACAAGTGCCTGTTTTTATGGTCGACCTGAGAGCACTGGGTGGTTAAGTGACTAGCTCAGAGTCACACAATATGCAAGTGGAGGTTGTGAGAATCAAACTGAGGTCTGGTCTGCTGGATGTATCAAGCTCATTCACACCTCATTCTTCCAACCTCTAGGCTATACTGCCAGGCCATTTTGGTTTTGTTGAATTTAGCATTAACAAGGCATATATCACTACTTCATTTGATAAGCTGGGCTGAGCTTTTTGCAGTCCTGCTGTTCTTCTCTGGTGACTATCCTCCTTTCTCTGAAGGCATAGCCAAATTGACTCAATAGAACTACTGATACCACTGATTTTCTCTTTGTTCTTTACAGTGACAAACTCCCTTAAATGCGAGTCACCTACTTCTTTCCTATCAATCTACCCTGTTGGAATAGTCAGAGTTCTTTCTTCCTGCTGCCCAACACATTGTCTTCCCAACTACATCATTCTGACTATTTCTAAGTCCTAGATTTGCATGTACACCAGGCTCCCCAGATCATAAATTTACTGTATTTGATCCTTAAATATCCTGCATTCAGGTTGGAATTGTTGACACTCTCTGTTTTCTTGCTCCAACCTGGGGGTCTACCATTGCTGTACTATCCAGCTCAGCTGTCCATTTCTTGGTGAAACTGAGCATCTAACTCCAGATCCTGTTGCTCCCCTGTGCTACCTGCCTCTTATACCCTATTTTTTAATTAGTATCCCCCAGATAAGGCTGAGTGAAATTAGAAAATTCCAGTTTTATGGAATTTTTCATGAAATTCTACAATTTTCAAAGAGCCTCATGGTATTTGACTTTAAGTACATATGTTATTTTGTAATTTCTCACTGCAAGCAATTAATAAAATTGGCTCACATAGTCTCCTTGTAAGGTCTATGAACCTGCCAAATTTAATGGCATTGCATTCTCTAGTTTTAAAGTTTCAAGGGTTTATAAATTTGTAGTTTACATTCTTGCAAACTTACATTTTTAAATGTTGTGAAAGATTGACTACTTTTAATTCAATCCCATTTAAAGCTGCAAATATAAACTTTTTTCAGAAATGGCCATGAGGTATAGGAGTTTAAACCTTTCAACTCTAGTTAAAGTTGGATATTTAGTTTTAAAATTAGTGGTAACTAACAGAAATTTAAATTTTGACATCATGTTTGGCAGACTATAACTCAGTCCCTTTTAAAGCTGGAAATCTAAAGCTATGTGCATATTCAAATGTAGTGATAACTTATATACCTGTCAAGTTTTGTAACATTTCAATGAATGCTATCAAAATTATTTTAAAATTATAGAAATCCAAATTTTGGCAAATAAGTTTACTACCAATAGCTCAGCTCCCATTGAAGCCTGAGACATAAAACATGGTGCACACACGCATTCTTGATGCTTCTCTAAATCCTAATATTATGGAGAAATTTGGATAAGAAATTTTAAAATTATCTCAAAATAACTGAAAATTAAATTTTGATTAAATGTTTGGCCACCCATAACTCTGCCCCCTTTTAATCTACACATTTTACATTTGGAGAACTCATGTAAGTCATGAGGTACTGGTTGTGTTCTAAATTAAGTGTTATTTGAATGCGTACTTTGAATCTTATGATGAAATAACTGACATTTTAAATTTTGCAAAATTCCGCAGAATTTTAAAGAAAATTCCACAGAATTCCTTGAAATCAGAATGGTCATTCCACAGGCATAATTTTATATTCCACACAGCTCTATCATAGTGTTTAAGATGACACGATTTAAGAAATACAGAAAATGAAAGAGATGGGTATTGTTGAATAATCAGAAAGTGCTTGGTCCTTGCCAAAGGTGGTTGTAAATAAAAAAGAAGGGATTGTAAGAATCTGCCTTGATTTTAGGAAACTTAATCAGGTGTCTGCATTCCACAGCTATCCTATGCTCAGGATATATGATTTGGTGAACAGAGTGGGAAGTACCAAGTACTCTCACCAAGGCTTACTTGCAAATTCCACTAGCTAAAGAATCCAGACCCAGAACTGCATTTTCCACTCCAGTAGGACTTTATCAGTTCACCACCATGCTGTTTGCTTTACATGGCACACCCACTACATTCCAGTGGTACATGGATTTATTCTAGCCCCTCACACTGGTTATTGTGCTGCTTACCTGGATGATGTCACAGTGTATGATCAAGACTGGAAAAGCCACTTGGAACACCTATGAGTAGTTTTCCAGTCTATCATAAATTTAGATCTGACGATTAATCTTACCACGTGTATCATAGACATGCAGGAAACCAAGTATTTGGGTTATATTTTGGGAAATCAAGCAGTAAAGACAGAGATTTCAAAAGACTTTAAGCCATAGTTAATAGTCCTGTACCTAAAACAAAGAAACATATCAGGTCATTTTTATGAAACAGCTTCTGTTACAGACAGATGTATCAGAGGTAGGCCTAGGTGTTCTCACGAGTCAGCATATAAATGGGAAGGATCATCCCATTCTGTATATCAGTAGGAAATTGCATGAAAGGGAGAAAAGGTACTCCACTATTGAAAAAGAATTTCTTGCTGTAAAATGGGAATTAGAGTCCCTTACATTTTATCTCCGAGGTATTGATTTTGTACTTATAACAAATCACAATCTTCTCTGTTGGCTTAACCAAATGAAGGATATAAATCCCAGACTCAAAGGGTGGTACCTGGCACTACAGTCATTTATATTCAAAGTAAATCTGAAAAGAGAATGTCAATCCAGATTTTCTGCCAAGATATGGTTTAAGAATAGAGCTGGGTAAAATTAGAAATTCCAAATTTGTGTAATTTTCTAAAAAATTCTGTGAACATTTCTGAAACTTCATGATTTTTTTCTGAATTTTCCAAAGTTGTTTGGTGGTCATAACTCAGTCAGTGCTACAGCTAGAGTTCTGACACTTGTCATACATATTATTTGGTATGAGCCCTAACAGTATTCCAAGTTCCATACCATTTGGATAAAGGTCAAAGAGGTTATAGGGGCTCAATATCTGACAATTTAATATTCATGTGAAAATTTCTGAAAATATTTCTATGCCTACAACTTAGCCACCTTTGGAGCTAGATAATTGAAAACGTGGATACATACTTTCTTAGATGAGTCACATATACTGCTCAATAGAGAAGTAATGGGTATGTAAATTGTAGGTATTAGCCATTGCCTGCCTCTCAAAATGAATTCCCAGGCTCGCTTCTGAATATGGGTCATCAGTATGGCAGCATGATGCTCTGATGCAGGGCAATGGGACTTGCCTTAAAGCCTAATATATAGGCTCAATGAACATACCAATATAGGTGACATTCTGTTCTGTAATTTTAAATTTATAGAGGCATACAATTCTGTAATTTCCATATTTGTGAAATGTAATTTTAAAAAATTTCTGAAAGTTTTGAGGCTTATTACTTCAGTCATCTTTTAAAGATAGAGATCTGAAACTTAGTTCTGTATGGACCTTGGCAAGGTCACCATATCAAATTTGGTGTAATTTGGACAAACACTTTTAGTTTACATAGTTGTGAACTGTATTTTAAAATTTCTGAATGTTTGGAGGCTTATAACTCAGTCATTTTTAAACATAGTGATTTGAAACATGGTACACTTCTACATGGACTTTGGCAAAGTCAACATACCACATTTGGTGATATTTGAACAAACAATTATTAAATTTAACAGAAATAACTGAAATTGCAATTTTGGCAAAATGTCAAACATTTTGTGGAAATTTCATGAAAATTCATGGAACTGAGATCAACATTTCACCAGAATTCTGCTGGCAGAAGATACATTTCACCCAACCTTATATAGACATTGAAAATTCAGAAGGCTGAAAAAAAACTGTGTGTGCTGAATTGAAATGTTTGCTGTAATAAGTGATATGGAAAAAGATATTGCATGTGCAAAGAACTGTAAATACTACCAGGTAATGTTACAAGAAAAATAAAAGAAGGGCTTCGAAACATGTTTTCAAAAGAAAAATAAAACAGGGTCCCTCTTAAAGTGTACTAAGTAGTATTACAGTATGATTACAGGGCATTCATATTATTCAGGTTGCAATATTATGTAAGTTATAGCTTTAAGATACTTATTAGAGTTTTCTGTTACCTTGCAGTATCCCCAGAAAAAGCTTAAGTATTTGTGTATGAGAGGGTTGAATAAGATCTTATCCCATTTGATATGTAGGGAGAATTAAAAGCAAGGATCTATTCTGCCGTCTTCTTTTCTGCTAATCATTTGTCTTGTGCCTGACTGAGTGCGCAATTAACTTTTCTGGGTGCACATATGGACTGGCTACACCCAATGGACCCTCAATACTTTCCTAATAGCTCCCTTTCTTCACTTGCTGTTTCTAATCTTTCTTTCTCCTCTTGTTTCTCTTTCGCTACAAAAATATACTGTATGTAACTCCTTATGTGAAACTGGGATTTTCTTGTTTTGGAAATTTATATAATTTTATTGGTGAAATGATTGCGGAATTTGGAACATAGGTGTTAACCTGGAGATGTAGTTTAACTTCCACAAGCTCATTTACAGCGTTGTCAGTAGGATTTCAGCCCTGGGATGGAATTTCATAATTGATGGCAACTGTTTAAAATACTAATGTACTCCACAAGCTGGTCAATGGAAGGTCAACAAAAAAATCTTGTTACAGTTTATGGAACTCAAGAGGTATAATATACAAAAACAGGATGCCGAGCAAAACTGCCAGGATAAGGCATCTTATGAAAAGTACAGCAATGTTTTGTTTTGAAAGAGGGAGAACTGGAGATTTTAAGACTCATTATTTTTGTTTGTACTGCCTTCAAGAAGAGTTATGCTGTTCATTTTTTAATTTTATTGTTTGTGATAATAATAAAACACTATTTGCGAATTGTATAACTTCTCATGGTCTTCTTATTTTTCTTGAGCTATGCCTCTACTACAGAAGGCAAAACAGTGGGGCTGTATGTAAATAAAGACTTTGGAACATGACTATTGGTGTAGAGGATTTGTTTTGGTCCAGAGTGGGCAACCCTTGATTGTCTGAGAATTGAAAACTTGCCAGGGCCCTCTCTACCCTAAGACAATCAAATAAAATATTGTGTGATTACCTGTAGAAGAATTGTTTGTTTCATGCAACTTGAAGAAATTAATTCTGTCACCTATAGTCTATGGCCTCCCTGTCTATGCAGCTGCCTGTGACATAGTGCTAGACAGAGTAAAGCCAGTCTATAATAAGGCATGACACTTTCCACTTGGTGCAGACAACCCCGCTCATGGTTGTACTCTTTATGCACTCACTAACTGGCTACCTTTACCATGCAGAATAAAGCTCCAGTCCTGTTTGCTATCCAAAAAGGCATTCCTGTGCCTTACACCCCCTGCTTTAACAAATTTCTTCAGTACTCTCTCCAACCAATACAACATCTGGAATATGGCTAGGAATGCCAGCACGCCTGTTTTCTAATGGACTCAGCTTGGCAAGTGGTCATTTCCTGTCAGGGCTCATAACTGATTAAAAGAACTGCCTGATACTGTTCTGAGAATCACCCCAAAGAATAATCAGTTTAAGAGATTTTTGCAGTCTGCCATTGCAGTCCAATAGATTTGTAACCATTAAACTGTAACCTTTAAACTTTTTTCAGTTGCTGTGTATATAGCCTGTGACTTTTATACAGTGGATGGATCAGTTCCATGTCATAGCAGTGAAAATTCATGGGCAACTTGCAAAACAGAGAGTACACCCTGCTGAAAACCAATTTGGCACATAAATATAAACACTGATGAACAACTCAGCACACATTTAAAATAATCTTTAATGTTTAATGCAGGGGCAATACCCTTGCACATCCACACTTATATAGTCATCTTTGGGGGGGGCAGACACTGGAGGAAAGGAAAGAAAAGGCACTGATGATGGCAATAACTTAAGAAAATAAAAAAAATGCCTGCTACAGCAAAACACAGACCATACCTGTATGCAGTCCAGAACCCAGTACCACCAGCACTGCAGATGGTGTCCTTACCCACTACGCTAGGTGAGTAGCTCAGTGGCATCACGTTCCATGTCCCCATTTAGCCCATCCCTCTTCCTTCCCCATCGCTATTCCCTCCCCTTACCATTATTCCAATCCTCTCTCACTATTCCCTCACCTTTCTAGCCATTCTTCATCACTCATCCTGAAAATTACCAAACTGAAGTGCTCATTTCTGAGTCACTCAATTTGGTTCACTATTATAATGTGCTACCCGATGGATCCTTTCAAAGCTGTGTGCAATTGTTCCATCTTAAGTGTTTTGAACATGACTCAACTGCCTTTCCTCTGGAATCACTTATTGTACTGTAATATTTTTGTGACTTTGAATTTGACATGAAGCCTTTATAAATGAGCACCTGTGCTTGAAGGCAATACCTGAATTTTCAATAAACAGGAAGCTGCTGAGGGAGTAGTGTGCTTATTTTGTTACTCCAATGTTTTCCTGGCATAGGGCAAGCCTTGTAAGGCAGGAGACTGTTTGTGTGGTCTAACTAGCTGTGCCTGAGAGTGTGAGTGTAATTTGTGGGGAGGCGTTCCTGACCCCCTCTACTCAAGGGGACAGGAACTTGGGCAGGCACCTAACAGGTGTTTAGAGGGGGCTGTTTAAGCCTCTTCTAGTGTTGGCTAGCTCACCTTTTTAAAGGCGGGCTATATACATTGCTTAGTCCCACAGGGAGCTCTTACTGCTGGTGAGCATCACCATAGCATCCAGGTGACATCAATGCCCAGCGCCTATTTAGCACTCGGCTCCAGCGAGCCTTGATTTTAGGAAGCTGCCGAGGAGCAGTGTGCTTATTTTATTACTACAGTGTTTTCCTGGCATGGGCAAGCCATGCAAGGCAGGAGACTGTTTGTGTGGTCTAACTAGTTGGGCCTGTGTGTGCGAAGTGTGACCTGTGTGAGGCATTACTGACCACCCACTACTCGGGGGACAGGAACTTGGACAGGCATCCTAATGGGTTTTTAGAGGGGTTGTTTAAGCCTCTTCTAGTGTTGGCTAGCTTGCCTTTTAAAGGTGAGCTATATACATGCTCAGCCTGCAAGAGCTTACTGCCAGTGTGCATCACCATAGCAAGCAAATGAAGGGCAGGGACCTGAATATTGGCACAGTCCAATATCAACAGCATGTGCACCATGCAAGGCCATTTGCTCTGTCCCCTTGCGTTGTGCTGCGTGCATACTGCCAATCTAAACCTCGACTTACTCTCACTCAGCCCTAGCTGTTGGTGGAGGAAGTGAGGTGCCCCCCCCGACAAGGGACAGCACCAACATGGACCAAAAGGGCAAAAGTTGCATCCTGACCAGAAATGACACATACATGAATGCAGCACTCTGTGATGTTCGCTGCACAGCTTTGTTACCTGCACCATGTCAGCACTGCACAAGGTACAGCGTGGGGGCAGCTGCACACTAGGAACTACACAGAGACAGCAGTGCATGTGGCAACACACAGTGATGACAGTGCATGTGGCACTGTGGCACTGGCAGTGCACGTAGTGTAGGGCAGAGTTGGCAGTACACATGGTACTGTGGAGTGCTGGTAGTGCACATGATTTATTTATTTATTTAGTTTTTGTTGACCAGGTAAGTGCACTAGACAAATTTTGCCTATTTTCAAGCATGACCCGGGGAGGGGAATACAGATGAATGCCAGCTGACCTTCCACCAGATTAAGCTCTTGGTGGTATTTTTGTGAATGGGGGGAAATTTGGCCAGGACACCAAGGAAATTACCCTACTCTGCCTGCAGGTGTGCTGTCAGTTCCTGCCGGTGGGATGGAGGGACCCAGTTCACAGCCGGACACAGAAGGAGGAGGAGGATGCAATGATGTGGCAGGAGATCAGGCTGTGCTGCAAGGAGTAGACCTGATTTCAAGGCCTATATTCTCTTTACATGTACGGAAGGTGGACAGGGAGCTGGTTGGTGTGGAGGGAGAACTTATGGACGTGGAAGCTACTGCAGAGAATCAAAAATGATGTTGGGAACTGGAAAGAGTGCTACAGAAATACTGAAAACAGGAACAATAGAATTTCATACTGATGAACTTATAAATGCGGTCAACATACCTGATTTACTGAGTGAAAGTGAATCATTGCTAAGTGAAACAGAAAAAGATATACATGCAGAAAATGTACCTCATATTATTTCAGTGGAGGAATGAGCTTTAAGGCAGCAATTTGAATCAGAGGAGTGCTTTTATTTCTAGAAAAAAGCACAGTGAGAAACTAAAACAAGAGCCCTAAGATCTGACAGCAGGGGGCCATCTGCCAGATACACTCAGCTGGCTACTGTTGGCGCAGTAGCATCAAAGGGAACCTAAAAGCTGGGCCTCTATTGTAGAGCAGGCAGAGCACACAGGAGACTTCATGCCTAAGTCAACAGCACTTTGGAGAACAATTCATCAGAAATCACGTCTGAATGGCACAAACAGGAACAGATATACCTGGCCTAAGAAACTCTGAGAAACAACCAGCTCAATCAGGCAAACAACAACCTTGGACAGTTAAAAATGCTCTGAGAATGCAGGTTGGCAACAGGACCCACAACAGGTCGGTGGGTTTCAGGAGCCTCACCAATTGAAATACTTGCAGAACCAGCTGCACAGATAAATAATAATGTAAATGCTGAACCTATTGATCGAGAACTGCCACCAGAATTGGCTTTAACACAAAATCCAAAGTTGCACTTTTCATGAAATGTGTCATACAAACAAGCTCAAGGGGGACACCCCCGCAGTAACTGAAAATACACCAGAAAGGCCTTTGAGTATAATTAACAAGGAAACCCCAAAAACATTTGCTTCACTTTTTAAAACATCAATTTTTCCTGCCAAAAGGCACAATGCAGTGCATTTGACTTACATAGGAGGACTGTCAGAACAACCAGGCAGATGTTTTGTTGCAAGAGCACTTCTAAAAGACTCAATGAAATTATTTTCGATGGAAATTTATGCATTGATTCATATATTGGAGAGACAGTATTTGATGTTAGTTTTAAAACAACAAATGGTCTGGAAAGGTTTTGGGTAAAATATAATGCATTGAAAAGTCCCTCTATGGTCCCCTTTATTGCAACCCCTTAACCAGGCCAGCGCACAAAGTAATTACTGTACTATTCAGAAACGAGGTGGTTAGTGTTCATGATCTATTGTTTTGGTTAAAACAGTGATGTACAGTAATTGATGATCAAGAGGCGATTTTAGAGGCAGAGAACATTTGGACGGGAGGCTGGAAAGTTAAAATGATGTTAAAAACATCACATACAGGGGTTAACCACTTGCCAAATTCTTTTTATTTAGGGAAAGACAGAGGAATTTTATTTTATGCCGGGCAGCCAAAGATGAGTTACAAATGTGGCTCCTTGGAACACCTGAGTAGTGTTTGTGACAGGTTAAGATGCACAGTATATGGGGAGTTGGGACATGTAGGGACTGATTGCCTGAATGAAAGTCAGTGTAACCTGTGCAGGGAGTATGGGCACACTTTTCAGAACTGTAAAAAAGCATCACGTAACATCCCTGATCAAGCAGACGGGGAGGAGCAAAGATTGATGGTGGCTATGGCACAAAAAAATAAATCTGGGAAAACACACTTGCAACCTTCATCAGAAAGACAAAACCCAGACGCCCAGGTTAAGGAAGTTCTCCCACCTGCCCTAGTTCCTGAAGTAATTGAAGTACAGATGTGGAGCAGCAGGAAATGGTAATAGGGTAGTGTGCCTAGTCCTCCCAGGCAGGACGCGATAGTTCAGGAAGCTGGCCTTCAGATAAAGGGATTCTCCTCCAGGGAGCAACATCAGAGGGAGAACTACTAGACAATCAAAGAAAGAAAATATGGAGAAAGTGCAAATAGTACAAGCCACGGGTCATACATCAAACATGTTTGATGTATTGTAAATAGATCAAACAGAAGATGATTCAGATCTTTCCTCCATAGACTCTTCAGTGCCTGAAGGCACTATGGACACTGAAGTACATGAAAAACCAAGGGGACCACAAAAACAGAAAGCGAGAGTAAAACTGAAAAACATGGATAAGTATAGCAGGAAGGGCAGTGCTAAATAACTTTTCCACTGTTAGAACCCTTTTCCTTTCATACTGTTAAGGTAAACAGTATAAAAAGATCAGATAAGAGGAAATTGTTTTTTTCCTTTCTCACTGGTTTACATTTGGGGGTAATATTTCTCCAAGATACTGGATTCTACCCCTTAGGTGAGGTAAGAGAAGTTACAAAATCCTGGTACTTAGGTCCCTCTTACTGGTCTTTAGGGCAAGAAACTTGCCTAGGTTTAGGAATCCTGTTTAAATATCCAGAAGTACAAATCTTGAAACTATATGACATAATATCAGGCAGAATTTTGATTATTGATGTACTATTACAAAATGTCCCTTACCGGCTAATAAATATTTATGCACCACAATCAAAAGCTTTAAGATATGAATTCTTTAACTTAGTTCAACCTTACTTACAAACTGCACATACAGTAATATTTACAGGTGACTTCAACTGTCCATTGAAAGCAAAAATGACCAAACAATATTGTGATTCAAACCTTTTTGTACAAATCATTCACAGAAATAAACTTAATGATGCAGCAGGACAACAAAGCAACACAGAAACACCTACATTTTAGAAAGGAAACCTGGGGTCTAGAATAGATTATATCTTTGTGACCAATTCATTAAGGATAAATAATGCTGCTGTGTTGGCCACGGAATTTTCAGACCATCTTTTATTAAATGCTAGGAGTTTGAATAGTAAGTTTGGGGAGTTAAAATTAATTATAGAACAATTGAATATTAGTATCTGTGCAATTACAGAGACCTGGTGAAGTCCAAATGACCCATGGGAAAAGCAAATCCATGGATATGATTTGTTCCATAAGGATAGGAAAGAAAAACATGGAGGGGATGTGGCCTTGTATATCTCTAATAAAATTAATTCTGAGAAAATAAATACATCCAAATGGGATACAATTGAGGTGTTATGGGTAAAGATATATCCCAACTGCCTGGATCCTATTAATATTGGTGTAATATATAGACCACCGTCTGCCACACCGGATCAGGAAGAACAAATATTGGATTTTTTAAATACTATTGGTACCACTAAAAGTAACATGGTACTAGGTGATTTAAATTTTCCTGCCATAAATTGGGAAACACTACAGTCAAATACTGTTTTGGAATCACGCTATCTGGAAACATGTTTGCCAGCCAGGATGAACCAGATGGTTACCTCCAACACTAGAGGTAACCATATCTTAGATCATGTTCTAACCAATTTAACTGATAATATACATTTTTGTGAGGTTCTCCCCCCTCTTGGCTCGAGTGACCATTCGATGGTTTGTTTCTCCCTTGGTATATTGGTGGATACTACTAAAAACACGACTATTAAATATAATTATAATAAGGCAGATTTTGATGGTATGAAATCATATTTAAGTAGATGGAACTGGGTAGAAGATTTCCAAAATAAAACCCTTGATTTCATGTGGGACCTCCTGGTGGATAAGATATCCTCATTAACTAAAAACTTTACCCCTTTAATAAAGGGATTGGATGGCAATGCCAAGATCTTACTAAAATGGATGTCAAAATCAGTACGGCAACTGATTAAAAAAAAATAGGGCTTTTTCTGGGGCTGAACGATCCAGCAGCAGTAGATGCTGGGATATCTTTAAGGATCTTTTAAAAAAATCAAAAAGATGCATTAAGGAAGCCAAAATAAAATACGAGCTGAGTCTTGCAACTAGGGTCCAAGACAATTACAAGTCTTTTTATGCTTGTATTAGTAATGAAAAGAGAGTTTGTTATGCTACAGGCCCACTAATACAACAGATGGGACCATGGTCACTGACCAGTTCCAATTAGCTCAAATGTACAACAATTTCTTCATATTAGTCTTTAATAATAAATCTTCTCCTAAACTAGCTCATTTAGAAATTACGTTAGATACTGGATTGTTGATTACTAGAGAAGAGATATTAAAAAGGTTACAAAAAATTGATCAAAATAAATCCCAGGTCCCAGATGGAATACATCCAAGAATAATTAAGGAAATGGTGGATTTCTTGGCTGGACCCCTGGCATTGATTTTTAAAAGATCATTAAATGAGGGGCATATCCTGGAAGCATGGAGGCAAGCTATGGTGGTTCCTATTTACAAGAAAGAGAGCAGACATGATGTGTCCAATTATAGACCGATTAGTTTGACATCAGTCCTGGGAAAATCTTTGAGGGTATCTTAAAGGACTACATCATGGAGTATCTTTGAAATATGGATATGACTGATCCAGTACAGCATGGTTTTACTGCTGTAAGATCTTGTCAGACCAATCTACTTGAGTTTTATAGGAGAGGGTTAGTAGAGCCATGGAGGAGGGGCAGTCAGTGGATGTGGTATATCTGGATTTTTCAAAGGTATTTGATAAGGTACCACATGGGGAACTTATCGATGCATTAATTACACATGGTTTGGATGGGAAAATAACAAAATGGTTAGAAGCATGGCTTGATTCTAGAACACAATCCGTTAGTGTTAATGGAATCAATTCTGCTTGGGCCGAGGTGACCAGTGGTGTGCCCCAGGGCTTTGTGTTGGGGCCCTGTTTGTTCAATATATATATATTGCTTCAATGTGTGTTAACAATGGAGTTTGGGTATCTAAGTTTGCCGACGACACCAGGGTAGGGCATCTCGTGAACAACCAGGACGATGCCACGCAACTCCAAGAAGCTTTAAATGCATTGGAAACTTGGTCAGTGGACAAAAATCTGACACTCAATGTAGATAAATGTTGTGTTATGCATTTTGGGAGACTAAATAAACACTGTTCATATACACTTGGAGGATAAACACACAGTATTGTGGAGCAACAAAGTGACCCGGGCATTATGGTTACTAATGACTTATCATTCAAAACACATTGTAATTCAGTAATTAAGAAATCAAGTAGTATACTGCATTGTATCAATAAGCATATTACATGCAGGAGAAAAGAGGTCTTGTTACCCCTCTATACATCTTTGGTGAGGCCGCATTTGGACTACTGTGCACAGTTTTAGTCACCAAGTGGAAGGACCGAGATAGCAGCATTAGAGAGAGAGTCCATCGGAGAGCAACCAGTAACATGCAAGAGGCAAAAGGGCATGATTATCAAATGAGGTTGAAAATTTGGGGCCTATACCCTTTGGAGTTTAGGCGGTTAAAAGGGGGCATGTGTCTGATTTACAAATCACTCACTGATGCAGGCCTATGGGAGCTCCTGGGCCTGAGATTCAGGGTATCATCGTGCATTACTAGGTCACACCCCCTACAATTGTTAGTGAATTGTCCTAAAACAAATAAAAGGAAACCCTGGCTCACCCTAAGAGCAACTAATATTTGGAACAAACTACCATTAGAGGTTGTAGCTAGTGATAATATGAATACTTTTAAGAATAAATTGGATAGTTTCCTTATCAGGCATAGGATTTTGGGATACTAATGAATTGGTGAACAAAAGGACTTTTGTCTACATAGCTCTGTATTCACCTATGAAACCTATGAAATAAAGTAGTTTCAATAACCATACGGGAAAAAGAGAGATGGCAGAAAAGGCCAGGGTCATGGAGGATGAATACTTCAGTACTATCTGACTTAGATTCACAGCAAACCTTCAAAGATTTTATACTGGCAAGGAAGTCAGTAATTATCCTTTTTTGAGGACCCTATTTTATGGTGGGAAGAGACAAAAAATGATTTACAAAAATGATGTAAGCATATCTGTAGACACAGAAACAGAACAGCATATTTTGTGTATCTACACCATACAAAAATTCTGCAGCAATTACTATTTCTTATGAAAAGGGACAACATTTAACATCACAGATTGCAACAATAAAAAGGAAAATGAGAGTTTAAAAAAAAAATCAACTAATTTACAATACCAACACAAGTTTGGTACTAAAGGGAAAACAGAAATAATTTGTCCATACGAATATCGGCAGTCAGAAGCACAAGCAAAAAATATTCAGAAGATTAAAGATGAACAGGGAAAGGAACATACGGAGCCACATAAAATTCTAGAAATAGTGTCAGAATACACCAGGACGCTATATGCTCAGCTTCCTACCAAACAAGAAGAGGAGGGAAACTTTCTGGATAATTCAGAAATACCCTTATTAGAGGAGGTAGAAAAACAGGATTTAGTAAAGCCTATACAAGTGGAGGAATTACAGCCAGCAATATCCACATTAGCAGAGGATAAATCTCTGGGTCCAGATGGTTTGCCCAACAAGGTATATAAAATTATGGGTCCAAGTTGGATGGAAGAATTAGTACTTGTCTTTAATGCAATGTTAAAAACTAAACATATACCTCTGTCCATGAATATGGGAAATTTGACCTATATTTTTTAAAAAGGGGATAGATTAGACTTAAACAATTGGACCTCAATGTCTTTGTTAAATTCTGACTTTAAAATTTTAATGAAAATATTAGCTAACAGACTCACTAGGGTAGCTACAAAATTAATATCAAAAGCCCAGTCATATGCAATACCAGGATGGACAGTACAGAATCATATAATCTTACTCAGAGAACTTGTGGAACAAGGAAAGATGGGAAATGCAGAGGGTTATTTAATCTTGTTGGATCAAAATAAAGCATTTGATCAAATAAACCATGATTTTTATGGAAAGTATTGGGTTGTTACAGGATCCTGACTGATTTGATTAACTGGTTGGAATGTCTGTATAAAACTGCAACAACACTGCCATTAGTCTATGGATGGAAGGGCCCAATGATTCCAATAAAAAAGGGGTGTAAGACAAGGATGCCCACTTAGTCTGATATTATATGTTTTTTTTATAGATATCCTGTTAAGGAAAATCAACAACTCACTGGGAATACACAATGTGTCTTTAGGCACACAAATATTTCCATACAGAGCCTTAGCATACGTGGATGACATGACAATTATAGTGCAAAATGCAGACTCACTTTAAAAGTAGTGGAGATTAGTGACTCTTTGGCAGGTTATTAGAACATCTCTGAATTATGCTAAATGTATAAGACAATGTTTAGATTGCACACGGAAACTAAAAGGGCATATTGGCAGAATAGAAATAACACTGGAATCCATTAAAATTCTGGGGATATTCTTTGTGGATATAGAGATGGACCTAGTAAACTGGGAAGAAAAAAATGAATGTGGGCAAACAGAAAGTAGCAAAATGGAACACCTGGAAATTGAGCAAAAAGAAAAGGATACACCTAATAAAAACATATTTAGTGCCGGTGTTTCTTTTTATTAGTTATAATTTTCCACCTCCTAAAACATTAGAGACATCAATTCTTAATATATTCTTTCAAGCCTGTTGGGGGAGTAGATTGGACCCTGTAAAGAGGATATGTGCTATTTACCTTCAAATAAGGGGTTTAAATATGCCTAACCCGATACTTTTCTTTAATAGTTTTTTTCCTTTATTCTAATATAAGACAGTTATTGAGGAAATGAATATGGGATGGAGACCTTTCTAACATCTAAGTGTAATTGTGGTTACAGGCATGGGAACTACAATCATTTAAAATTTTAGAAAATCAGTGGAAATAAAGAGTACATGGAGAAATGGAGTACATTAGATGCTACATTTAGAATTAAACAAAGGAGGATCACACAAAGATAGGTGTTGGAATGTACTAGGAAGCAATTTATTTTCATCTACTTGAAACAACCTGCATGGTAGAAATGGTATTTAAAAAATGTCCAGTACTACATAGAGAAAACTTAACTACATTATTGAACAATAAATGTATTCCAGAATATATATGGGACTTGCACTGGTTGGCTTGCCACGAGAAGGTAAACATGAAATTCAGTCAGAAACATAAACCCCAGCAAGAAAGAATCTGCTCAAGATTAAAATGGATCCAAATAGAGGAAACCATAGACCAAGTATTATTTTCCTGTTCTTTTATTAAGGGATTTTGGTATTTTTTAGATGTACTGTGGGAAACAAAGGTTTTTAGTACATCAACTTATGAGAATATTATGTATGGGACATTTAATAGCGACTGGAAAATGTGGCATAAAGGTACCCTACAGATATTAATGGCTATATTAAAATGGTATATATGGTTAATGAGGTGCAACTTTGTTTTACAACAGAAAGAAGGTAGCCATGTGGAATTAGTGAATAAAATCACACAAGAGTTATTGATCTTATATCAGAAAGAGGGAAAAACTTTGCCTAAGAGATAAATGTTAGAATTTTGGAAAGGTCTTCCATGGATTACAAATAGCGATGCACCTATTACCTAAGTTTAAAAAAAGAGAAAGATATTTTTCTTTCCTCTCTGTATAAGTATGTAAAATAGACTAAGAACACAAGGGTAGGGTAAAGGTATTGGTGAAGGGTATATGGGGATAATGGAAGACCTGTTTCCATTACTATGTACAGTAACAATCTAGTTGTCATTATGCAATTATGAAATGTATTATGGAAATGTTGTGTGTATGTATAAGTTGTGTTTCTTTCTGCATGTTTTTGTTTTAATAAAAAATTCTCCTACTCTTTTCGAGAAGTGCCATGGAATCTTTAACATCCACCTGAACTATCACAAGAACAGGCAGATGGGACCTTGGTTTAACATCTCATCTGAAAGATGGCACCTCAGGAGTGCAGCACCCCCTCATGCTGCACTACAGTGTCAGTATTGGGATATTCTCGTAGCCTATCGGTGGTGCCTGACCTCTCATCCCTCTCGTTTGCAAGCAGTGACCCAGAGACCTCGTGACAGTCTATAACGGCTGTCTCGCGGCTCTGGATTCATTGCTCCCATCCGTTTCACCCTTTTCCCTTTCCCTTGATCCCCTTGGTTTGATGGGACTCTGAGGGAGATGTGGAGACTAGGATGAAGTTAGAGCATTGCTGGCGGAAGTCCCCTCTTGATACCGACCATCTTAGATTGATGGACCATTATCAAGCCTATTAATCTGCAATCACCCGTAAGAAGGCATAGGTCCTGTCCGGGGAGATTGTGGCTGCTCAGAATCGACCAGCTCAGCTTTTCCGTACTGTGGACAGACTGTGCAACCCAGCCTGTCTACAGGTCTGGAAAGTCTTTTCGCAAGTAGAGTGCGATGAACTTGCTCAATTCTTTGTTAATAAGGTGGCTGACATCAGAGCGGTACTCCAGCCGGCACACTCTATGGACGTTGCTTTTGATCAGTTCGAGGTCACTACACCTTGATTTTCTTGGAGTACCTTCAGCCGACTGGAGTTCATGGATGTCATGCGGATTATCCAGGGTGTGCTCCCTATGTGCTGTAGTTTGGACCCTGGACCAACATCCCTAATTTTGGGTTGTATTGATGTCATTGGTCCAGTCCTTACATGGATAGTCTGGTGCCCTTGGAATCTGGAGAGTTTCAATCTCCCTGAAAGAGGCGGTGGTGACACCTCTCTTGAAGAAAGCTACCTTGGACCCAGACTGCCAAGCAAACTATAGACACATCTCGAACCTTCCCTTTTAGGAAGGTGATTAAGAAAGTAGTGGCAGCACAACTGAGGACCATTTGACCATCCATGACATCTATGAATCACTCCAGTCCAGTTTCGAAAGATACATAGTACCAGACAGTGCTGGTTTGGGTGCTTAATGATCTTCTGATGGCTAGAGATTGGAAGAGCCACTCCACCTTGGTTCTTTAGATCTTTCATCAGCATTTGACACTGTGGACCATGGGGTGTTGCTGGGTCACCTGAGACACATCTGTGGACTGTGAGGAACAGTCCTCAGGTGGTTTGCATCATTCCTCATGGGTAGAACACAGATAGTAGTGTCTGGGTTTTTTTCGTCAGGCCCTACTTCTCTGTCATGTGGGGTGCCTCAGGGCTCTGTGCTCTCACCCATGTTGTTCGGGGTGTACATGCTAGCTACCCCTCAGAGACATTGTAAGAAGGTATGGGCTGAGGTTTCACTGCTATGCTGATGATACCCAGCTCTACCTTTCTTTTGCACCTGACCAGGTTGGAGCTGTCTTGGTTTTTAATAGCTGACTGAAAGAAATCCAGTAGTGGATGGATTCTAGCTGGCTGAAGTTGAACTCGGAAAATACTGAGGTGTTGGTTGTGGACCCTGGTCACCGGATAGGCGGGTTGGGGGTTGGTTCGCTTTCGGGAATTTTTCTTGGTGCCATTTCACTCCCGACCTCTGAACAGATGCGTAACCTGGGGGTAATTTTTGATGAAGGGCTGACCCTGCATTCGCAGGTGTTGGCTGTCATCAAATCTTCCTTTTATCATCTCAGGAATATCACCAGGATTAGGCATCTGGTTCCGTCTGGTGACCTTCCTACTTTGGTCCATGCCTTTTGTGTCATCACACTTAGATTACTGCAACTCCCTTTACCTAGGGCTTCCTGGGGTAGAAATCCATCACCTGCAGCTGGTGCAGAATGCAGTGGCCCAGATTTTGATGGGATCTGCTCGATCCTGTCATATTTGCCATTGCTGTGCAAACTGCACTGGATACCAGTACAGTAGTGGATCACCTTTAAAGTTGGCTTGCTGACTTTCAAAGCCCTACACGGACTGGGCCCAGATTACCTGAAACTCCTGGTCTCTTATTGCCCTGGATGATCACTCAGCTCTGCTGACTGAGGGTTGCTAGAGATTCAAGGGTATGTTTAAAACATCTGGGGTGACAGCTTTTGTATGCAGTCCCACTCTTTGAATTTCACCTGCCGGCTACGGGAGTGCACAACTGTGGAGGATTTAACAATCTCTAAAACTTATTTGTGGCACCAGGCATTCAACGATTGATTTTTCTTTATTCTTTTGGCATTGTTATTTTAATGTCAATTTCTATTGATGTTTGCTCTGTTTTTAGAATTGTAAGGTGCCTTGGTTATAGATAAGGCACCCTATAAATACATTTTTATTATTATTATTATTATATTAACAGTGCCTGGTGTGGGGAAAGAACCCACATCCTTCTGATCTCCCAGCCTCAGAGGCGAGTGTACCTGCTGAACCACTGACACTGATGGTGTGGGGTCAGTGGCGCATATGGTAGTGTGGGAGTCACAGCACGGATAAAGTGTAGTGTCTGTAGTGCACATGACAGGGGCCCTGGGCACAACACTAGGGGAGCAGTGCACATTGCAATTACACTTGTCTCACCTCTGCAGCTGGCCAACATGCCACACAAGCAGGCCTTGCATTAACCCCTACCAAGGTCCTCAAATGGGAATTTTGAGGATTTTGAAACACAAAACTAGAGGCAGTGCTTCAGCACCGACGCTGGCTTGCACCAATATCATTAGCAGAAAAAGTATCTAATAACGTTGTACAAAAGCCACGCAAATTTTTTACCCCAAGATTTTCTGGTATGATCCTCAACATTTGAAGCAGAGGGTCAAGCTGACCCCAGTTTTATTAGTGCTAATGCAAGCCCTACACAAGTATAGTCACTTGCGTTATACCTGAGTGACTGCAATATGAACAAAGTTATCTGTATAAAGTAAGTGACTACTTGTCCGAGACACAGACTGCAGCACAGGGTAAGTGTTTATTGCTGTCTTTAGGAGAAAAGGGGCTGCATTTTTCAAACAATTGTGGTTAGTATTGTTTTGAACTTCACCGAGTTATGTCCCCGCCATGGGTTGGCTATCACTGGACTAGGGTTCTGTCATCATTAACACTTGCAAGAATTAATTTAAATTTAGTAAAGTTGGGGCCCCATCTGCCAAACTCAGTTAAAAAAACTGGTAGTCTAGTAGTGCCTTCTTTCCTGGTGAAACTATCCTGAAGATCTCACCGCTCCCCTGGCAGCTGGACCCCTCACCAACAGTGAACCAGCCTCCA
This sequence comes from Neoceratodus forsteri, assembly GCA_016271365.2. Classification (NCBI taxonomy): domain Eukaryota; kingdom Metazoa; phylum Chordata; order Ceratodontiformes; family Ceratodontidae; genus Neoceratodus; species Neoceratodus forsteri. The sequence continues at coordinate 53,711,298 of CM028137.1, forward strand.
CCCTTCCATGCTCATCAAAACCATCCTCCCTACTGCTGGACAACCCCCAACAACCTCACCAAAAACCTACATCTGAGCTACCACCAGGGGTATGTAAATCCTATTACACAGAAACATAGAAAGTTGATAGCAGACTAAGGACCACAAGGCCCATCCAGTCTGTCTTTTTCCCTACCTGTAATGGTGGCTGGTGACCCTACTTGGTTGTCAGCCTAGTCCCTCTTCCCTACATCTAGGGTGCTGGTATGCCTATCCCAAGCACGTTTGAAACCCCCACTGTGCTAGCTGTCCAGGCAAGTAAATTTCCTTGAAGGGCAAGTACAAAAAGAAAGCTAATTTCATTTTAATGAATAGAGGCAAGTGAAATTCAGCTACAGTCATGGCTGGGCAAGTCCTAAAAGTTTTGATCTGAACACCCCTGGCTACCACCCCAGACCAGCCTGTCTATACAGCCAACCACACTCCATTACGGACTGCTTTTCCAGCACCGCTAATAGTACAGTGCCACTGCCAAATCCATGCCATGCCACATGCAGCAACTGTGACCACCCTGCTCCTGACCACTGAACCAACCCTCCAAGTTTTCTAACCCACCCTGGACCACACACCACAGTCCTCAAACCTGCATTCCCCCCAGCCAATCACCCTCTCTGCATTGGGACCTCTTTCAGATCACTCAGACAAGCCATCTACTCCATGAACACTCTTCCTGCAGTGAGAACACACCCCCCCAGCTGACCACCCTCCCCACAAGATAAGCATCATCCTCCACCAAGCTGAGCATCTGCCTTGCACCACTACAGTGGTGGGAGGAGGGTAAGATGCCGATATCACTGGAGAAAGGAACAGTGGAAAAAGGAAAATTCTGATGTCACATGCCAAGTTAAGGCCATTCAAGTCCCCCATGCTGTTTAGCCTTCTAGCACAATGCGGCAGACACCTCCACCTAGTGCTCCAGGAACATTTCTCCTTTGACAGTCGCAGGGGGCGCCACTGGCTGTGAAAAGCTTGACCATTTAAGTGTCGAAAATCTGAAGAATGTGGAAGTTGGAGCTGGTGGTTTGCAGGCAGGACAACCAAGCACCATCAGCCATTACCCTTCCCCTACTCCAGCACAAGAAGATGTTGATGGACTAGAAAACAGGTAGAAGCAAGGCACTCTGTGTAATGGGCTACTTGTGTTGGGACTGACGGGCACTGCCGTGTCTGAATGGGCTGTATCATGTGGATGCAGGAGAGCCAGACAGCAGCAACCTCCCACCTAAAAGCACAGCAAGTCATCCTGTTGGCCAGAAATGGGCAGCAAGGACACACTGCAAACAAGGTCTTTCTGTGAGAGGGGTGGAGGGGTGGGCTCAGCAGCCTGCCACCAGGCTTGGGGTGCTCAAGAGCTCTGGTGCTGCTGTCACTGATGGTTGGTGCGCAAGAGCCTCCTGTCCCTGGCTGGGGCTGGGGCTCTGAAGGCTGCCCCAAGGCCATGGACTATAATGGGAGTAATATATGGAGATCAGGAGCCAACCACCAGGACTTAAAGAGTGCTCAGGATCTCCAGTGGCTGCTGTCCATGCTGGTTGAAGCAGCAGAAACCCCACCCAAGCAGCTAGAACCCTCCCTAAAGTGTTCTCATTTCCCCATCTGCATTTAGGGAAAGGCAGGGGTAAACTGAAGGACATCCATTGTACAGAGACAGTTGTATATGTGAGAACTGCCCCCACATCCTTCTAGCCACCCCACAGTTGACCGCCACAGCCACCCCCACTATTGCAACTCCCCTCACCCCTCCTGCAGCTCAGCAACTGGACAACCTCTCCAACAGCCAAATAAACAGTTGCTTTGTGTCCCAGCCTGGCGAGATCACACAAGTTAAAATAAACTAAGCGACTATAGTTGCATTGATTTCTACACAAAAGAAATTTAGAAATAATATGATCCTCTGCACAAATTACCAGCAAAAAGCACACTCCTGATTGAGTCAACAAAACTAGCCAAACTTTGACTCGATCTGCATCATAACGTAGCCCTGGAGCAGGGTCCCAATTTTCTTTTCCCACTTAAGGCTCAGTTAAAATTATATTAACTTTTCTCCAACACTTTAGTTATGGGGTTGTTGGCGGCAGCACTTGGTGCAGTCCTTCTTACATGACAGTATCTCTCAGTGTCTATTTATTTATTGAAAAGTTTCACCAGGTAAGGTATGCAGAACAACAAGTTGCTCATCTCCCACTACGACCTGGGGGAAAGGGTGATGGGAGTTACATAGAAACAATGAGCACACACAAATTACACAATAGCATAGACTATTCATACCGGGAGAAGAGCAACTTGTTGTTCAGCGAACCTACCTGGTGAAACTTTTCAATAAATAAATGGACACTGAGAGATTCTGTCATGAAAGAAGGACTGCACCCTATGCAGCCAACAAACCCCATGACTACAGTGTTGGAGAAAAGTTAATATAATATTAAATGAACTTAACTGGGAAAAGAAAATGGGGACCCTGCTCCAGGCCTACATTATGATGCATTATTCTGTTGATTGTAAAACACTTCTAGGGTGAAATGCACAGTGTCCTGCAGACAGAAAATGCATCCTGATTTGGTGCATTACTGCCCGCTGTGGTGGAGAAGAATGGCAGCCTCTTCCACAGTGCACTGTTGGGGGCTCTGCATGGCACAATGTTGCTGTCCAGTGTCAGTGGAGAAAATCAAATACAATGCAAACTGGGAAAGAGTAGATTAGTTATGTTGGAGCAGTAAATGTCCACAGTTTGACACTGTGCATCACTGCACGCCGTTGGGGAGGGAGAGACACCAATGGAGTTAGAGGAGGAAAAAAGGGAGGAAAAAAAACAAACAAAATAACTTACCAATGGCTATTTGCCAACTGTAAATCAATCCCAGCTGTGCTGCAACCACAGAGGTAAGACCAGTGTTCAGCGTTTTTCATACACAGCATTGGAACACATGAGGCATAGAAAAAACATTAAATTCAATACAAAAGAATGCTGCATAACACAGGAAAGGTACAATTAATTTTGCCACATTACTGTGCTCAAATACAAACTAAACATTAAAAGTTCATTTAGATCAGAATCAGTTTGTGCCATGGTAATAGAGTCCTAGATGTGTCTTATGGCACCAATGCCCTAACACCGCTTGTTCCTTTACCTGGTGGTCCATCTGCATCTATGCTGCAGCAGATCCATAGAGCAGCATTAAAATAAACTCTATGCTCTTACTGCAGTTCATGTTTTTGAAACTCAGGTCACTCTGTAAGGAACTGCACAGTCAAGAAATCAGAGGATGTTCTGTAAACAGTCATGGTGACTGGCAGCAGAGGTGCTGAGGTTTGGGCTGCTAAACTAGCAGTAACAGCAACTTAAACTGCTTTAGTTATAGGAGTCACTTTGTAAACTGTTTTCAGTGCGACAGTTGCACAGAGTGAGCCCCAGCGGTGGAGAGTTTCCATGAGTGGTTCACCTCTGAAATCGCCAACTGCAGCTCATGGCTGGCAATGCCAGTTCTCAGATGCTGGCTAGGGTTTCAGTTCTCAACGAAACACTGTAACAATGGGGCGTGACATCACATCCAATTATTACTGCATTTTTACAGTAACCAAATTCCTATTTATAAAGGAGCTCTCCAGTTACTAGTATTTCTTTATACACAAGAACATAAAAGTGTGTGCAAAAATGCATCTGACATTTATTTGTGCAAAAATGCAAACCACCACCTTACAGTGGTCATTTCAGTGCACATGAAGCTGGGATATAAAAAGTCAGTACTGTACCGAGTGTGTTCCTTAACAGTTACTGCTGGTGGCATCCTTGTAAACTGCATCTTCAGATTAAGTCTGTTTGATGCTGAAACATCAATATGTGCTACTGGCCCACCAGAAAAAATTAATAAGAGCCAACACAGAGCTCTCAACTAATGCTTAACTTATAGTTAGTGGAGGCTAAATTAGCACAAGTTGAGATTTTCATATGCAAATTTTATAGTTCTCAACTCATTAATATACAGTTAATGCTCAATTGAGCATTAACTTGAGCAGTTCCGGGGTCCCTGTGGCAGCAGCTGTCTGTAGCCCACCACTATCCTAGTCCCCTCCTCCCCAACCCACTTCATTTCCTGCCTGTGCCCCCTCTCCCTGTAGGTCCCTCCACCCCTGCCTGTGGGTGTCCTCTTCCAGGAGTTGTCCTCTACCCTACAGTGCCCTCCACCTGTTCTCCCTCCTTCCATGGTCACCCCATTTTCTCACCCAGTATTCCACCCACAGCTGGTCCTTGACCTTATGCTTCACTGCTCTCTTCATGCTCTCACAGACCACACACAATTTTATATATTAATGTATGAGGTTGTGTGTGTGTGTGTGTGTGTGTGTGTGTGTGTGTGTGTGTGTGCTTCCCTTACACAGAAAAGAGGTCTAGCTGGATCATGGTGAGTCTGGGTTTCAGGTATTGAGGCACTGTTGCTAGCCTTGCTTGTAGAGCAGAAGGCAGTTAACTAAAAAAGCTACATTTTCTTATTAATTTAAAACTTATATCTCAGCAAGAGTCAGTGTCTGTTGAGATTAAGTAGACAGATACTTTATTAGAAGTAGAAGGGGTCTTATTTAGGGTTAAAAAAAGAATGAAAAGAAAGAAAGACAGTGTGTGTTCTGTGCTGGGAAAGGTATTGTATCAGCTGACTTTGCTAAACCAGTAGGAGGAGAGAGAGCTTAATTGGGGGTGTGGCTTAGACACTATAAAAGCAGGTGACTCAAATTACAACTTCCTGTTGCTAGCCTTTTTTCTTACTAATTGCCCTCCATCCCACCCACCCTAAGCCAGTTCTACTTTTATAGCCACTGGATCTGACTGTCAACAGGAACTTCCTGTTTGGCAGTAGGAAGGGAAGGATCATAGAGAAACATTGGTTTTGTCAACCCTAAAGGAAAAAAGTAGCTCACTCCCCCCAGCTGCTGGTGGTCTGACATTGAGCAAGGAAGAAGGAGGTTACTAAAGAAGATAGGAAGTTGCTGTCTCAGAACAGGAAGGGTGAGAGTTGTAAGGAGAAGAGAGTAAGCATACAAAGAAACAGGAGAGGGACACAAAATAAGACATGATAGGAGTGGTGCAGTGCAATGGCTTGGGACAGCAGTGTTCTGGAGAAGACATTCTGGGCTGCAATGCTGCCCTCTTTGTAGGCACCTCTCTGGTCTGAGATAGGAGGTTGCCCGTCTCCAGGCTGACCTGCTAGGATTCGTGAAACCTCCTCCCCCACCCAGGGACCACCAGGGCCAATGCCACTACCTCAGAGATTGCCAAGAAAGAGGAGAGGCTGGACCAGGGTGGGCTTAGGAAGGGAGAGGGTGGTGGAACAGAGTTGCATCCCTCCAGCTGTACCTCTCCACAATTCATTCACTCTTCTGGTGGATAGTGCTTCCTCTATGGAGGCACCTGCAGTGGAGACCAAGGAGGATGCTGGGAACCTTCACAAAGGAGACCCACAGGAGGATGGCATGGGACCCCACAGGGGAAGGAAACAACTCCTGGTGGGGGACTCAATCATTAGGGAGGTAGAAAGGGGGAGGAAGGGGAGAGGGAGGTAAGGTGCCTTCCTGGTGCCAATGGCTTGTGACAGGGCGAATCCCAGGGATCGTGGGAGGAGCTGCACAAGAGGGAGCTGGATGTCATTGTCCACCTAGGGACAAATGACCTGGCTAGGAATGGGATCAGAGCAGTGCAAGAGGAGTTTGTAGAGTTGGGAGGGCCTTAGACAAGTAAGCGCCACAGTGACAGCCTAAGTGCTGCTATCTATAGCAAGGTGATGCTAGGGCACTCCCACAGGGAATTCAATAGGTGGTTGAAAACTGTTGTGGAGCTCAGGGTTTTGGCTTCATTGGGGACTGGGGAGCCACCTGGAGGATGCAGACCTAAACTGGTGCGATGGTCTGCATCTGTCCAGGAGGAACCAGGATCCTAGGTGAGAGGTTAATGCTTCATTGGCAAGCATTTAAACCAGCCAAAGGGGGAGACACTGAAAAGGAGCAGGGAAATCCCAGCCTCCCCCCACAAAACATGGTAATTAGTGAGGTAAACACCAAGGTGGAGAAGTTATTAGGGCGCAGGACAGAGGTAAATGTAAAAAAAAGGCAAAGGCAGTAAGGACAGGAATGGGGCTAAAAGGGGTAAGGCTATCAAAAAGTGGAAGGTGATGAGTACCAACGGCCGTAGTCTGTGTAACAAGCTCCCTGAACTAGTGATCTTGATGGAAGAGGGTTGCCTGGATATTGTGGCAGTCACAGAAACATGGTACACAGAGAACCATGACTGGGATGTCAACATACCAGGATACACAATCTACAGGAGGGACAGGGAGGGTAAAAGAGAAGGAGGAGTAGCTCTCTATGTAAAGGAAGGGATCAAAGCAAAGGAACTAAAGAGTAAACAGGGAGCGGATGAGGCACCTGGGTCACCCCAGAGGACAGAAAATGGCACCACAATCCGCACTGGGGTTGGATACAGACCCCCATCTCAGGGGGAGGGAATGGACAAGGAAATGATAGAAGGCTTCCTTTGAATGGCAGAAAAAGGGGAGATATTATTGATGGGGGACCTGAATATGCCAGATGTTAACTGGAGCACCTTTGCTGCAGACACATCCAAGAGCAGGGTCATTCTTGATGCCCTACAGGGGGCATGCCTCAGACAGCTAGTATTGGAACCCACTCGGGAGGGAGCAGTCTTAGACCTGGTCCTCTCAAATGAGGATGGAGAAAGAATCTCAGATTTAGAGGTGAGTAGCCATCTGGGAACAAGCGACCACAAACAGTGTGGTTCACGATAAACACAAGCCATTTAACACTGCTTACTACAAAAGCAAGAGTATTGGACTTAGGAAGGCTGACTTTGGGAAATGAGAGAGTGCCTTAGAAAGCACTAGCAAACAGGCAAGAAGGAGGTGGAGGAACAATGGGGAGTAATCAAAACAGCCATCACAGAGGCAACAAGCCTTGTGTAAAGCAAATCAATAAAACACAACGAAGGAAAAACGCCTATGGTTCTCAAAAGAGGTGGCAGGAAGGTTAAGGAGAAAAGGACAGCATTCAGGAAATATAAGGAAACACAGAAGGAGCAGGAGAGAACTTTATCAGTTAAAGCAGAAAGAGGAAGGAAGACAGTCAGAATAGCAAAGGCCCAAACCGAGGAAAGGATAGCCAATTCTGTTAAGAAGGGGGATAAGACCTTTTATAGGTACATTAGAGAGCGAAGAAAGACCAAAGGAGGAATAATGAGGCTTAGTAAAGGGGAGGGAATGTGGGTAGAGGGGGACAGTGAAAAAGCAGGGATACTGAACAAATATTTCTGCTCAGTATTCACAAAGGAAGAGGAGGGAAAGGTACCTAAACCAAACAAGGGAAACACTCTGAAGACAGGGGTCGATACCAGTCCATTTATAGAAGAAAGGGTTCTGAAAGAACTAATAAAATTGAAGGTGGACAAAGCAATGGGGCCTGATGGGATTCACCCAATAATTCTAAAAGAACTAAGGGTAGAACTAGTGACACCGCTGACTACTCTCTTTAACAAATCATGGGAGGATGGGGTGGTACCTGAGGACTGGAGGAGGGCAGATGTGATTCCTCTTCACAAAAGTGGGAGCAGGACAGAGGCAGGAAACTACAGACCAGTTAGTTTGACCTCAGTGGTAGGGAAAATGATGGAATCACTTCTAAAGGAAAGAATTGTTGAGTACCTAGAGGCCAGTGGGGCTGAGAACCCAAGGCAGCATGGATTCATGATGGGAAGGTCGTGTCAGACAAATCTAATAGATTTCTTTGACTGGGTAACCAAAATAGTAGACCAGAGAGGGGCTGTGGACAGGGCCTACCTAGATTTTAGCAAGGCATTTGATACAGTCCCACACAAAGATTAATACACAAGTTAGCCAGCCTTGGATTGGGCCCTAAGGTGGTAGCCTGGATAAAAATTGGCTAGACAACAGGAGGCAAGGGTAGTAGTAAATGGAGTACAGTGAAGAAAGGAGGTTATAAGCGGGTACTGCAGGGTTCAGTACTGGGACCTTTTCTTTTAATGTCTTTATAAGGACATTGCAGAGGAACTGGAAGGAAAAGTATGTCTCTTTGCAGATGACACAAAAGATCTGCAACAGGGTTGATACACAAGATGGAGTGGAAAGGATGAGAATGGACTTGGCAAGGTTGGAGGAATGGTCAAATGTATGCAGCTCAGATTCAATGCAAAGAAGTGCAAGTAATGCACAGGAATCAAAACCGAGGGAAGAGTACACAATGGGGGGTGAGATAATTGGACAACAGTAAAAATGGAAAGGAACCTGGGGTAATTATATCAAATGACCTAAAGGTGGCGAAGCAATGTGAGAAGACAGTAAGGAAGGCTGGGGGATACTGGGATGCATAGGAAGAGGCATCAATAGTAGAAAACAGGAAGTTGTTATCCCTCTGTACAGACAGTTGGTGAGACCCCATCTGGAGTACTGTGTGCAGTTCTGGAGACCCCATCTCTGCAAAGACATAGACAAAGTAGAGGCTGTCCAGAGGAGGGCAACCAAAATGGTGCAGGGTCTGCATCAGAAGACATACAACGAAAGACTAAAGGAGCTTAATATGTATACCCTTGAGGAAAGAAGAGAGAGAGGGGACATGACAGAAACTTTCAAGTACCTCAAGGGAATCAACAAAGTCCAAGAGGGTAGCATCTTTCAGAAAAGAGATGTGCAAGAACAAGAGGCACAATTTAGAGATAGAGGGACGCTCAGAGGTAATGTGAGTAAGTATTTTTTCACAGAGGGTTGTGGATGCATGGAACAGCCTCCCTGAGGAGGTCATGGAGTCAAGAACAGTGGGGAATTCAAGAATGCATTTGACAGACATAAGGCAGTCCTAGTGGGGGTAGGAGGAAGTAAGCTGTTGGTTAACTAGGATCTGCAGCTTATCTGTTAGGTAGGAAAATGGGCAGACTAGGCGGGCCAAGCGGTCCTTATCTGCCGTCAAATTCTATGTTTCTATGTGTTCTGTCATACCTGTAGAAGAAGAATAGCCATGGGGTCACAAAGAATCCCGAGTTCTTTAGAAACAAAACTTGAACGACAAGGTAGGTTACACATACAAAAATACTTATCTAATATGCAAGGATCTGTGTCCTGTCAGACTAGGGTCAGTGGCTGTCCTGTCAGACCTGTAAAAACAACAACAACAAAAATTGTTACCAAAGAAAAAAACAAGAACTATAGTAGTAACAGAGTTCCAGAGAGGTATAAGAGCTGCAGGACAAGCAGAGATATTATGTACAGGAAAAAGGTGATCCCATATTTAAATTAAACCAGTCACTGCCATAGGATGTGACCATGGGCATGGACCTGACCTACCAGATGTAAAAAGTGTGAGTGAGAACACATCAGTGGTAAACACCTTAAACTGCTCTCTGGTCAGCCCACTGCTCCTCCCAGTGGTTTGGCCCCTCCCAGTGGTCTGGCCAACACCTCCATTACTCCCTCAGCACCCTGAGATGAATGCCAGCAGGACCTTGTGCCTTGTCTACCTTCAGTCCCTCTAATACTCTACTCTCCACAATCTCCCCATCCATCACCTCCCCACTTCCCGCCCACTGAGGTAGTGGACCACTCTCCTCCTGGATGAACACAGAGCAAGTATTCATTCAATGCTTCCGCCTGTTCCATAAACTTTTCCCCACCCTCTTGATCCGCACCATTTGGTCCCTGTTGCTCCTGTGCTGTCATTATCTGAAAAGTCATTCTCCCTCCTTAATGCCCTGAGCCAATCTTATGAAGCAGAACATTTTTTCTTATTTGGGTAAGCTGAGCAGTTTTCCGATTTTAAAACCTGTGCTTTTATACACTGTATAGATCATTTCAGGTGCCATTTGGTTAAAACCACCATTATCACAGCAGCATCCTCCAAAAATGGTAGTTTTAACAGTGAGGCACTGGCACTCCAAAGGACTGTAACACAAATCACAATGTGGCAGCTCTCAAAATGTTGCTTATAAGCAGTAAGTTGAATCTTAGCAGAGGTGCTACACATAGAGAATAAAGTATGGGTTGGGATGTGTAGCGAGAAGTTTACACACACCCGAGGGGTTAGATGCTACATAAAACCCGAGAGCGAAGCTCGAGGGCTTTATTAAAAGCATCTAACCCTGATGGTGTGTGTAAACTTCGAGTTTACACACACTGACCCATGTTTTATTTTATATAATTGCTGGGCTTGCCTTTTTCACCTCAGAAATTCTATAAAATAAATGCAGGTTGCTCTGCGGCCCGCCCAGTTCTGAAGGGAAAAGCAACAGTGGGGACATACGCATAGCGAGGGAAACCATGTGCGTGTTTGCCTTTATAAATGCTCCTTTATAACGGCAAATTACGTTACGGTTTCCCTATGGGAAAAAGGCTATGTCAGTTATTGTAAGATATTTAAATACAGGCTTGAAAGGTGGAAAAAAAAATAACAAGGCTCTCCCAGTTAAGAAAAAATACAGGACAATAAATCATGTCAGTTTTGGCCACTGGGACATACTGGAACAGAAGTAGCAGTGAGCTCCCTTACAGGCAGTGCCTCATGCACCATCACCTAGAGTGAGCACTGCTGGCCTGAGATCTGGTGGTGCAGAAGTACTGTAGTTATTAGAGACTGAAGAAAAGATGACTCTGGCTTTCTACAGTCAGCTCTGCCTATAATGCTGGCTTACTATTGGGATGACAAATTGGAAATGGGGCCAACAGCTCATTGGGACCTCATTCAGGGAGAGGTGTTCATCCCCGATCCCTGCCCTATCATGGCATACCTCCTCTACTATAGTGTTAAGGAGCGCATCCTGAAGCTGGCCAAAGAACAATGGTCACTTTCCTGAAATAGGAATAGTGTTCATGTATTTCAAGATTTTTCTAAGGACTTAGCCAATCACAGGAAAGCCTACAGTCCAATCAAAAAGGAGCTGGCAATAAAAATTTCCCAAATTCTTTGACATACCTAGCTGCATTACAAATTCTGTATGAGAGAAAATGGATTTCTTTTCACACTCCACAAGCTGTCTCTCACTACCTAAAGCAAGGGCAAGACAGCCAACCATCCTGACAGACTCCCAGAGCAGTCCAGCTGCAGGGGGCAAACTGACTGCATGAAACCTAGGGGTAATGAAAATGAGGGCAGATCGATTGGTGTATCAACACAGCAAGCCCAGACCCCTGCCAAAGTGGTAAGGGGACACAGAAACAGATGAAACATCAAAAAGAGATGTTGAGGTGAACCAAACCAGGTCACACAGCAGAAGCTTGAGATATTCAACCCCTAGTTCTATCTCCCTACTTAGATTTTCAGGGAACCACCAGCAAAGGACTCTGGACAAGGTAGCACTGATATCCAGGATACCAAAGACACTGCGGATATGGACATTGCCTTCATCATATCTCCAGACAACAGCATGTCACTGTGTCTAAGCTGGACGGTGATAGTGGGGCCATCTCCTATAGTTAGGAGCTAGGTACCTGTATCTCATTTCCTCCTCAAAGGGACTCAGGAACTCACCACTGAAGAACATTGTGCTGCTGCACTAGGCAAGGACCAGTAACCACCAAGCACTTTCTTTCTTTGCTAATAAGGGATCTCTCTCCAGTGCATTACATGGCTTTCTTCTTTCCTAAGGGACCAATGTCTGTAATATCTGGGGTATCTGTGGATGCAGTATTACACCCACATGGATTATGGAAAGTGGACTCTGATCCCTGCAGTACCTGGGGAGTTTTCCATTTCATTTTGTTCTTTACTTCTGAGAGGTAATCTGTTTTAATAACAGTACGGGGGTATATGGTCAAGGGAAAAATGCTGAACCAAATAATTCTGATGCAGGAGGCTTCTAACATCCTGGGTTGCATAACATGATCTCCTTGCCTGGATTCTAACCTCTCTCATACTAACTTGAGGGATACAATGGCAAGCCCCTTTGGGGTTTCTTTTTTGGCTTCCACAGTTGATGTTGCACCTTGGTGAAACGGGGGGTGGGGATATGATGCATGGGGACTGGTCTAGTTACTCTTTCCATATGTTTACCAACTCACCCCCCACCACCAAAAAAAAAGGCCACACTGTTCTCAATCTGAATGAATTGGCAGCCCTTACAGTACGTGAAGGGAAGCTGTGAACCAGAGGTGGGTTTCCCCAACACTGTGGTTTTCTGCCAGCTGATTTCTGTTGAGAATGTTCATGAGGGAGAGGGACATCCACAGAGGTTTCCTCATGAAGGTTAATGCAGTCTGTCCAATGATGGGAATCATCAAGCACTAAAGTCATTACTTGAAGAAACTCATGGCCACAGAGGGATTGGGGACACAGGAAAGTATAGAAAAAATAAGTTACCTGTGTTCCAGTTCCTCTTGTCCCAGTATCTGCAGTCCAGAAGCAGCAGTCGACAGTGATGGGCTGTCTCAGGCATTTTTTTATATATATAATAAAACAAAAATTATTCTGGTCCAGCACCTAGAAGCAGGCCCACGTTACACAGCATGTCAGGAGAATAAGCTTCCCTTGGAAGGACCCAAGGGAAGACCTCTCATCTGCCTGCAATCAAACTGGCATCTTGTTTCTTCCCTCCTACCTGGCTGCCTCCCTTCATCTGCCCTTCCCATTAGGACTGGTCCAGATGGACCCATCAACAACTTCCCCTCTTGTTCCTAATGTCTGTCTGTTAGAACCTGTGAGGGTGGGCTGCTTAAGTCTCCCTGCTCTCATTGCCCCCCCCCGGCCAGTTTAAATGATTGCCAAAGAAGTCTATTAACCTCTCATTGGGGACCACTGTCCTCTTCCTGGATGGATGAAGGTGGTCTCCTTTGTACAGACCCACATTAAGGCGGGGGTGGGGGGGGTCCCCAGTCTCCAAAGAAGCCATACCTTTTTCCTCTGCACCAGCTCTCAAACCTAGTGTTGAAGCTTCAGATGCAGAGATTACTAGTCACCTCTCCCTACCATGGCAGCACCTTAAAAAAATGTCACGGAGCTGGCTACCTTCCCCAGGCACCCTCCTAACTCCCTGAAGTTCTCTTGCACCTGCCCCATGCTTGCCTCATCCCTGGCTAGGCCATTTGTCCCCAGGTGGACAATGACCTCCTGCCCCCCCCCAGTATCACCTTAGCGATCGCCTGGATATGCTCCGCCTCCTAGCCGTGCCTCCTGGAAGGCATTCTTCCTCTCTCCCCTCCCTGCTATCTGTGTCAAAATCCATTTCCCAAACAGTTGAGACCCCCACCAGGAGTAGCTTCCTCTTTCCTTGGGTTCCCGTCCCTGGGGCTCCCACCTGGAGGACCCGCACATCCTCCCTGGTCGCAGCCTCTGGTCCCCTACCAGGACTCACTTGCTCCTCCAAGACAGCACAGGAGTTCCTAAGCTGGACTAGTTGAGGACATGTCTCTGACCTCCCTCCCTCAACCTCCCTAAGCCCACCATAGTACATCCAGCTCCCTGCCAGGGCAACTGTTGTGGCAGTGGAAACATGGTGACCTCTGGGTGCAGTCGAAGGTCCCCAGTACTCCGCTGGCTTGGCCCAGAGATTGGGCACCTCTACCCCTCAGCCCAGAGAGGTGCTTGCATATGGATCAGCACTGCAGTATCCAGAACATTCTCTTGAAGACTGCTGCACTACACCCAGAGCACTGCACAACTCCCTGTATCCTCCTCTTGTTAGCCTATGTCCTCAGATTAGCCCTGTATTTTTTGTGTTTCTCCTACTCCTCACTCAGCATCTCTGGCCCTCACCGCCTGTCCCTTTGTAGCAACAGGCAGTAACAGTCTGTCTGTAGTCTGTAAAGGCAAAATAGCCCAGGGTGGGTGGGATCTAGTCTCTAGTCATCTTAAACTATCAGTTTACCTGGTAGCTAGAATGTTTTTCTTTGAGCATCCAGATGAAATCTCAAGTTGCTTAAAAGGACCATGAACAAGCCTAAAACCTCTTGCTACAAATCAGCCCCTGTAAATTAACTCCGTAAACTCCAGTTTAGTTAAATATCAGCCCCTGTGAATCAACATGATGGACCAGAAGACGCAACAAACTCTGGAGTAGTTCACAATCAGCTGTATATAAGAGGCACAAACAGTATTCCCTCTTCCATATTACCCTATATACACTGCTGAAAACAACATACTAACATACTAAAATGCCAGCAGAGTAGGCCTCATGGTCTATAGAGTGTGCTTGAGAATCAGCACGCATGTCTGGCACCATTGCTGTTTCCTTGCCTTCCTCGCCTCCCCCGTGGACCCCCCCCCGAAGTTCCCTCCAGTTTGCATTACTCCACTTCACCCTCCTCCTATACCTATCCCAGCTTGCTTAAACCCTCCACAGAATCCACATCCACCAGATCCTCAGGCAGTGCATTCCAGGTTTCACGCCCTTTCAGTGAAGTAACGCCTCCTTCAACCCTCCCAAAGTCTCCCAGCTTCAATTTGTGCCCCTGGTGGCCCCTCCCTCTGCTGAAACACCCTATCTAGGCTTACCCTATTTACCTCCTGCTTAGAGTCATCTGCAAAGAGGCTCATTTCACTTCTGACACCTTTTCGACACCTGAGATGTAGCGTTAAACAGGAGTGGGCCCAATAAACCCATGTGGGACCCAGCTAATTACCCTCCTGGGAGATGAGACCCCCACCCCAACCATTACCTTCTGAGTGTGAGATAGCCAGTTCCCTAGCCACCTAACCATCCATTTCCCCACCCCATTTTCCCCACCTTGTCCAGCAGCCCAGTATGAAGTGCAGAATCAACGCCTTGCTGAAGTCTAGAAAGGGGACATCCACTGGCCATCCCTGGTCCTGAGCCTTCGTCACCCAATCATAGAACTTCACAAGGTTGATCCGACATGATCTGCCCGGGACAGAGCCATGCTAGTGATCATCCGGATATCCCTGTTCCTCCAGAAACACCCTCGGTATCCCCGTTCCTCCAGAAACACCCTCGGTACCCCTGTTCCTCCAGAAACACCCTCAGTACCCCTGTTCCTCCAGAAACACCCTCGGTACCCCCATTCCTCCAGAAACACCCTCGGCCTTTCCTTTAGGACGGCCTCCATCAATTTGTCCACTACCGTCAGACTGACAGGCCTGTAGTTCCACGGCTCCTCTTGAGCCACCTTTGTGAATAGGCACGATGTGGGCCATGACAATAAGTAAACAGCAGCAATACTTCCCCGTTTTCTGCCGCCTCCTTTTCCTTTCCCCTCCAATACACTCCGGCACTTACTGTGAACTCTGGTGCTGAGCTGCTCGCAGACATGGCAGTTAAATAAATTCACCCATTCACTAAAACGGGTTGGTGGTACTCACTAAATATCCCACCACCAGACATCTGTACAAATATTTCAGTCCCCCCCCCGACACACCTGGAAATGAGCCACAGCTCAGTGTGCCTCTCCCAGTCTGAAATTTTCAAATAAATGAAATAAGACTTACCTGCTTTGTCAGTTAGGGTGTCCTGGGTTTGGAGTATTCTCCTTAGGACCTGAAAGGAAGAACAGAGAAGGTCGAGGAGACACAAATAGTTAAAAGTCCTAGATGAGAGATTGCAGGGTTTAGAATTCAACAAAATAAGATACTTATCTGATAGAATGGCCTACCTCAGGAAGTGGTGGATATTAATACAGTGCAGGGCTTCAAACAGGCGTGGGATGAGCATAAGGGGCAATACAGATGAGTATGAATGAGATGGGTAGGTCATTGACAGAGCAAAGGCTGATGGCACATTTATAAGGTGAGAAAAGAAATGGGCAGACTGGATGGGCCTTGCGGTCCTTATCTGCCGTCAACTTCTATGTTTCTATGTTTCTATAGGCAGACAGCTGGCATCCAGCCAGACCTGTGGAAATAAAGGGAAAAGTGGGTTAGTATGGGAACTTATACTAGCGAGAGTACAAAGAGCAGAGAGACAAAAAAAGTGGGGGGCATGGTACAGCATAGAAGGAAAGAATACAGTTAAGGTCAAAGGAAGGGAAATAGATATACAGAGTCGTGATAGCGTTAATAAAATTGATTTAAAAGCTGCCGCCCATTACATATAATGGGGCACGCCCCCATGTTCTCACTGGCATCTTGTCATCAAGCTAGTGAGCACGGGAGCGGAGCTGGCAGCAGACAAAAAAATGGGAAGTCCTTGGGTCCCGGTATCTACAATTTTACGAGGCAAATAACTTTTTAAAGGCTACATTTCATTATAGAATATTTATACTGGCAGACTCCTGTGGTGTTATGTCACTATTTAATCAGTGGCAGGGCCAAAAATTTGTGAAGCTCTTTTACAGTTTGTTTTTTGCTTTTTTAAAAATAGAAACATAGACATAGAAACAATAGACTTTGACAGCAGATGAGGACCGCTTGGCCCACCTAGTCTGCCCATTTCCATACCTAGAGGATAAGCTGCAGATCCTGTTAAACCAACAGCCTATTTCTTCCTACCCCCCCACAAAAATTGTCTTATGTCTGTCCCATGCATTCTTGAATTCTCCCACAGTTTTAGACCCCACAACCTCCTCAGGAAGGCTGTTCCATGTCCACCACCTCTCTGTGAAAAAATACTTCTCGCATTTGCCCTGAGCCACCCCCATTATCTTCAAATTGAGTCCCCTTGTTCTTGCACATCTCTTTTCTGAAAGATGCTACCTCTTGGACTTTGTTGATTCCACTTGAGGTACTTAAATGTTTCTATCATGTCCCTCTCCTCCTTTCCTCAAGGGTATACATATTAAGCTCCTTTAGTCTCTCCTCGTATGGCTTCTCTTGCAGACCCTGCACCATTTTAGTTGCCTTCCTCTGAACTGCCTCCATCCTGTCTATGTCCTTGCAGAGATGGGGTCTCCAGAACTAGGCACAGTACTCCAGATGGGGTCTCACCAGCTGTCTGTATAGGGGATAACAACTTCCTGTTTTCTGCTGGTGATGCCTCCATACATCCAGTATCCCCCAGCCCTCCCTACTGCCTTTTCACATTGTTTGCCAAACCTTAAGGTCATCTGATATGATTACGCCCAGGTCCTTTTCCATTTTTGTTGTTGTTACTACCTCCCCATTGTTAATCTTCCCTGGGTTTTGTTTCATGTGCATTATTTTGCACTTCTTTGCATTGAATCCAAGCTGCCATACTTCTGACCATTCCTCCAACCTTGCCAAGTCCCTTCTCATCCTTTCCATGCCTCCTTGTGTATCAACCCTTTTGCAAATCTTTGTGTCATCTGCAAAGAGGCATACTTTTCCTTCCAGTCCCTCTACAATGTCACTTATAAAGACATTAAAAAGGACTGGACCCAGTACTGAACCCTGCGGTACCCCACTAGTAACCCCTCTTTCTTCACAGTGGACTCCATTTACAATTAACTTCTGTGTTTTGTTGTCCAGCCAATGTTTTACCCAGGCTACCACCCTGGGACCCACTCCAAGGCTGGTTAATTTGACTATTAATCTTTTGTGTGGGACTGTGTCAAATGCCTTGCTAAAGTCTAGGTAGACCTTGTCCACAGCCCCTCCCTGGTCTACTACTTTGGTCACCCAATCAAAGAAATCAACTAGAATTGTCTGACATGACCGTCCCACTGTGAACCCATGCTGCGTTGGGTCCTGTGCCCCACTGGCCTCTAGGTACTCAACAACTCTTTCCTTTAGAAAAGTGATTCCATCATTTTCCCTACCACAGAGGTCAAACTGACAGGTCTGTAGTTTTCTGCCTCTGTCTTGGTCCCCTACTGAAGGGAATCGCATCTCTGCCTTCCTCCAGTCCTCAGGTACCACACCATCCTCACATGATTTGTTAAAAGGATAGTCAGTGGTGTCACTAGTTATCTGTTTAATTCTTTTTGAATTCTGGGGTGAATTCCATCTGGCCCCATTGCTTTGTCCACCTTCAAGTTTAGGAGTTCTTTCATAGCTTTCTTCTATGAAAGGCTGGGATCTTCCCTCTCCAGAGTGCTTCTGTTAATTGGATTAGGCACCTCCCCCACCTCCTCTTTTGTGAATACTGAACAGAAGTATTCATTCAGTAACCCTCCTTTTTCACTGTCCCTCTCTGCCCACCCACCATCCATTCTATTCAGCCTCACTATCCCTCCCTTTGTCTTTCTATGCTACCTGATATACCTATAAAAGGTTTTATCCCCCTTCTTAACCGAGTTGCCTCTTTTCCTCAATTTGGACCTTTGCTATTCTGACTTCTCTCCCTGCTTCCTTCTGCTTTAACTGGTACTGTTCTCTGTCATGCTCCTTCTGTGTTTCCTTATACTTCCTAAATGCTATCTTTTCTCCTAACCTTCACACACCACCTCTTTGAGAACCATAGTGAGCTTTTTCTTTCATTTTAATTTGTTTATTTGCTTCACACAAAGGCTTGTTCCTCTGTGATGGCAATTTTATATTTCCTATTGTTGCTCCACCCTCCTTCTAGCCTATTTGCTAGTGCTTTTCTAAGGCACTCTCCTATCTTGCCAAAGTCAGCCCTCCTAAGTCCAGAACCCTCACTTTTGTATGGCTTGACTCTGTAGCCAAGTCATCATGAACCGCACTGTTTGTGGTCACTTGTTCCCAAATGGCTACCCACTTCTAGATCTGAGATCCTCTCACTGTTCCCATTTGAGAGTATGAGGACTAACATTGATCCCTCATGAGTAGGTTCCAAAACTAGCTGTCTGAGGCATGCCCCTGAAAGCATTGAGAAGGGCCTGCTTTTGGATATGGCTGCAGCAAAGGTGCTCAATTAACATCAGCATATTAGGTCCCCATCAACAGTATCTCCTTTCTCTGCCATCCTAAGTATGCCTTCTATCATATCCTTGTCCATTTCCTCCCTGACATGGGGTCTGTATACAGCCCTGTGCAGATTGTGGTGCCATTTCCTGTCTCTAAGGTGACCCACAGTGCCTCCTTCCTCTCCTGTTTACTCTTTGTTCAGTTGCTTTATCCCTTACCTTACATAGAGAGCTACTCGGCCCCCTCTTCTCCACTCTCTGTCTCTCCTGTAGGTTGTGTACCCTGGTATGTTAACATCCTAGTCATGGTTCTCTGTGTACCATGTTTCTGTGACTGCTACGCTATCCAAGCATCCCTCTTCCATCAAGGCCACCAGTTCAGGGCGCTTGTTGCCCAGACTATGGGTGTTGGTTCTCATTACCCTCCATTTCTTGATGGCCTTAACCCTTTTTGCCCCATCCCTGTCCTTACTGCATTTGTCACTTTCTCCATTTACCCCTGTGTTTCTCCCTATCGACATGTCTATGTTGGTGTCTACCTCACTTAGTACCCTGATTTTTTTGGGGGTGGGGACTAGGATTTCCCTGCTCCTCTCCAGTGCCTCCTTGGGAGCTTTGTCAATTAGATGCCCAAGCTGCACTCCAGCTATCACACTCCTCTGCATGCTGCTGCTGTGTCCTCTCCACCTCTCAATATACAAAACAGACATTTTTTATGTTGCTTGTGTGCACATCAAGAAACATGTTGGCAGCTTGCTGCAGAAGCAGGTTGTGGAGTGCGGTACTGTTGTGGCCATGACTCCTCTTTGGAGGCTTGGCCACATTCCTCAATGGGATGGCATGCTGCTGCTGACACTAGTTCAGCCAGCATGCCACTACCTGGAAATATTTTAGCCGCTGCAATCGGGGCCACCTTGTCATTGCAGCGTCATCCGCTGCAATAAGG
Source organism: Neoceratodus forsteri (assembly GCA_016271365.2). Lineage (NCBI taxonomy): Eukaryota > Metazoa > Chordata > Ceratodontiformes > Ceratodontidae > Neoceratodus > Neoceratodus forsteri. The sequence goes on from CM028137.1 coordinate 53,730,996, forward strand.
GAGTGATCCCTCATTGCAGGGCTTCAGTCACCCTTCTTCTTTGCCAATGGGAAGCCCACCCCATCGGCATAAATTACCCCCACTTTTGTTCTGTGCCGGGGGTGCCCAATCCCCAGGGCTCTTGTGTCCCCCTTCAGGACATACCAAAGGGGTGCCCTATCCCCATCAACTACAGATCCCCAAAAAAAGCCTCAGGTGGCATGCGAAGTCCACCCCAGTGTGCTAAATGCTCCTGAAAGAAAAACTGCCCCCAATGTTTTTTTTAAACCTATTAAAACAAAAAGGTCCTTGCAGTCTTCCTGCTGCTTCCCCAACCTGCGCCCACCCTCTGCATACTCTGCCTCCCCACACACACACACACACCCTCACCCCATACTTACCTCCAGAGCCCGGCGTGATAATCTTCGGTGGACCGGGAACACATCTGCACTCTTCAAAGCTGACAGCGAACTGAGGAAATGCCGGTAAGCTGTATAATGGCATAAATAGTTTTTTTCAACTTTGGTGCATATCTCAGGCATTTTTGAGAATTTTGGCACCAAATTTTCAACATGGGTCATTGGGACCCTCCTCATAATTCAGCCACTGTCATGGTGTTATTCAGTCCCAAAAGGTGATTTCGCGGTTACTGCAGAATCACCTTTGGGACTGATAAAGAAATGACAGTGCCAGTATGTCATGATGTGGCTGAAGAAGCCTATGTTGCAAATTTGGTAGGAAAAATCAAAAAATGACTATTTTATGAGTGTGCTTGTGCAGTTGCTACGCATGCTCGTAACTTCATGGAATTTGCAATATTTTCCTCCATATTTTCAACATTAGCATTTTCTGCACCTCCTTATGAACAGTATAGCTGTCATTTTCACACCCTAGCTGAAATGTGTTTTCTCACTTGTGGGCAGAATAGTGCGGTCGCTGTGGGAAATCAGTGTTGGGACACATTAAGAAAATCACAGTGACACTGTTCATGAGCAGAGGTCCTAAAATGCTTATGTTGAAAATTTTGTGATGAAAGTCCATAAAACTAGATAGTGAGCGCATTATGCTTCACACACCCTTGTAATTCGCAAATTAGTAATATTTTCATGCCAGATTTTCAACACTGGCATTTTTCACACCACCTTATGAACATTGCAGCTATCATTTTTCACATCCTGGCAGAAATAAGTTTCCGCACTTCCAGTAGAGAATACAGTTGCTTTGTAAATCAGTGTTTGGGACAGATTAAGATCGAGTGAGAGAGTGGGGTGACCAGGCTCAACTGAGCTTTGTAGGGACTGCTGCAGATTTATAGTGGGCAGAAAGGTGCCCATGCAGGCAGGGAGCCCAGTACAAAAGGGCAGCCTGCAGCACTGGGAGAAACAGAATGAGCGAGGTGGGGAGGGTGAATGAATCAGCAGAGCTCTCGTTGGGACTGCTGAGGATTTCTTTAATGAACGAAAAGAGGGCACCAAGCGCGGGCTGGAGCTCAGCAAAGGGCAGCCTGCAGCACCAGGATAAAGAGAATGAGGCGACTAAGAGTGGGGAAGTGTCGGAGCTTAACAGCTTGTCGAGACTGCTGCAGATTTCTTTGTGGGCAGAAAAAGGCGCCAACACAAGCAGGAGCTCAGTACAAAGGGCAGCCTGCAGCGTCAAGAGAAATAGAATGAGCAAGTGAGAAGAGGGGTGAAGCGAGCACAATGGAGCTCTGCCAGGACTTTAGAGTTACACACCTCCCTCCCTCCCTCCCAGGGTCCTCTGTGGTCCTATATTACAGCAGGGTCTCTGGAGTTGACACAAAGCAATGATTGGATACTTTTAGGAATTGCTGTAATAATACAGATTTAGTTGTTTTGTCTATTTCTTTAACTGAGCTAAGCACTGAGCTATGCTGTTATGATTGCTGTAATAATACAATGGATGTCTGGGGGGGGGTTCTGAGTTCTTAGGCATGGCACTTTCTCTTCCAAATACCTAAACTGCACATATAAGCAAGAAAGATTCGACATTGACAAATGCTTGTTTTTAAACTGCTTCCTCAAAAACTGCTAAGCCCTCACTCTTACTCTTCCACTCTGGGGTCCCAATCTCACTACAACTGCCACTAGAGCTCCCAAAAACATAGAAACTGTCAGATATTTTTTTCGATAACTCTAAATGGTCTCTTCTGGCACTCATAGCCCTCCCTCTTCCCTGCTTATTTACTGATTTTCCCCTATGTCTATATGCCACACATGTTTTAAGCCCCCCTTTTCACTCCTGACCTCCAACACTAATGATGTCAGTCTGTTCCAAGTGTCTACTACCCTTTCAATGAAGTAGCAATTCCTCATCCTCTCTACCCCCACTGCAAGCTTCATCACATGCCCCGTTTCTGGTACTTTTTCCCATTTGAAGGAGTCCTCACATCCTGTTCATCCCTGTAAGGTACTTGTGGGTCTCCATCATGTCCCTCTCTTTCAGGGTTTACATGTTGAGATCTCAGTCTCCTCACAGGGCTTTTGCCACAGCCCATGTACAATTTTAGTTGCCCTTTATACTGCCTCCACTCTATGGCCTTTTGAGTTACAGCCTCAATACTGGACACAGTATAAGGGATTACTTGCAACAACACCACCTTCCTGTTCCTGCTGAAGATACCCTTCCCTAAGCACCTCCAACATCCTCCTAGCCCTACCCAGTGCTTTGTCACACAGCCTTGCAACTTTAAGATCATAATAACCCCAAGGTCCCCCCTGCTTAATGATTGTCAGTACCACCCCCAATCCTATAATGCAGCTCCTGGATTGCTATGCCCTAAGTGCACGATTCTGCACTTTGTCATTGAACTCAACTGCCATGATCTTGACCACTTTGAGTTTCTCAAGAGGCATGTGCATGCTCTCTGCTCCTTCTTAGTGTCCACCCTATAGATTTTGGTATCGTCTGCAAAAGGCATTCCCTTCTCTGCCAGTTTTTCTGAAATGTCACCTATGAAGACACTGAAGAGGATCTGCCCCACTACTGAGCTGAGCTACTCACTGTCCCATCACTGCAATGAGTGCCATTAACCATCACCCTCGATACCTGTTAACCCTCCCCACAGCTACTACTCTTTTTGCAACCTGCATCTCTGGTCATCCCCTTCTGTTCAGCTACCAGCACTATCACTCTGGCATCTGACAGGACTTGCTCTTCTATAGAATGGATCAAATATGTGGAGGAGCTGCCTAGGTGGCCAGGATACTTCCATCTTCTTCCATCCCCTAGGATATAAGCGGCAAGGGTGCACAACACATGCACAGACATTGTGTGGTGCAGCACCAGTCAATCTCTTCCCACTCATGAGCTGTTCCCAACTGCATTGCCACTTGTGGTCACTCAGTTGGCAGTACTACAGCATAGCTGGCTGTTCTCCTTCCCCAGAAAAGAACCTCTCATAGATCATTTGATCCTCCTCCTCCCCCAGTGAGCCCCTGACACGAGCTCATTACTGAACTCAGGTGACCTGCCCCGCAGGCCATAGCGCTACTGTTGAGCTGAAGGTCTGACATGTTAACCAGTTTCTAATTAATTTCACCACTTCAGATCCATCCTAGGCTGATTTATATCTTTAGCCATGCCCATCCCCCCAACAGCCAAGTCACCCTCCTCTCTGCTAGATCACCCTTCCAAGCACCAGACTATCCTCCATGCAGCTGGGCAACCCTTCTAGCCCTAGCCTCACACATGATGAGCAACCTCACTGGAGTTAGAGCACCACACAGGCTCTGGACCAGCCTCTTCCATGGTCAGCCACCTCCTCCTGCATCTCAACCAGCCTCCAACTACATGCCATACAACCTCCATGCAGCTGGAGCACCACCCCAAACCTCCAATCCAACAGATCACATATCTGAAGCTGTTCCTCCAAGACCCTGGACCAGCAGTCCCTCAGCCAACCACTTAACCTACAGCTAGATCCACCAGAAGCCCTGTACCAGCCTCAACATTCAACCACCCACCCTGCAGCTGGACCTCACTTTCAACCTTAAACTAGCCCCACCACAACCAGCCACCCTCCTTGTTGCTGGCTCACTCTTTCATACCCTGGACTAGCCTCCTCAAGCAGACAACCCTTCCTGCAGCTTGACCCCTTTGTCCATTCCCACCCATACACCAGCCCCCTGCCCAGGTTGAGCAATCTCCCGGGCTCGACAGCCAGATAACCACTCTTCCTAGGAGCTGGACCACCCTTCCTCCAGAGTAGAACCTCCCTGACCACCTCCCTGCACCTAGACAACCCCAAGTATCACCATCCTGCAACCATGGACCCCATACTTCTCAACATAGTATAAAAAATGTGTGACACTTGACTTATAAAATATAAATTCATGCAGTCTTCAGCAAAAGAAAAAAGTACTCTGATCCCCAGATGATAAAATGGATTAACACATGCAACTGTTTTAATCAAATACAAATATTAAATGCAAAAACAGTTCCCCACAAACACACACAAATATCTGCAGTAAATAGTTCTTCCTTTATCTGCAGGTTACTCAAAATTTTCCCAAATTAAAAAAGTTGTAGACTTTTCTCTGTAAATATACTTAAACAGGCTCCTGAATGGATACAGCAGAAAAGGCATTCTGAATTTGCTCATTTATACAATATTCCTGCTGTTAATTCCCCTGCCTCCAAGACCCCCACCCCAACACTACTTTAAAGTAACCAAATCAGTAACAATTCCACAAATAACAAGTAATCTAGAGGCACAATGCATACTAGATACTTTAAGGAGGGAACTGATTGAAAATAAACTGTGTATTTCAAAGATTTTTAGCCACGAGTTCAGAACAGAGATGTTTTCATAACAGAACATTGATTGTGAAACCTGCAGATTTCATTTAGAAAAAAACTGACTAATAATTCCTTACTGTATTTAACATTTCAGTGAGTTAAAAGATGTACTTTTTAAAATAAGCACTTACCTTAACATGTAAATCTTAGCTGCAGGAAACACCAGTTGTTCAAAAATGGAGACCAGGCACTGCTCATGCAATTCATTTAGACAGACAGAGACAGAGTGAGCTGGGTAATGTAGTTCACTGACTGAATAGACATCTGCAAAATGTAGTTCAGTATAGACTTTTAAAAGGACACTGCCAACTTTTTTTTTTTGCATCATATTATTTCTAGTTAAAAACCCACATGTTATGATTGCTTACCTTCTCTAAAATTAATTGGTGTTGCTGGTTGTATTATCTGTCTCCTTGCTTAGTAGAACTGAAATGCATGATAATGTACCCAGCCTTGATTGGCTAATTTAAATCCATGAACTACTCCGCTGACTGTTATGTTCATTTATGATTCAGTAGTATTTAAAAATTGCACTTTGAAGAGCATTACAGTTTGAAAGAGCAGTACTGATGTCTTAGCATTCTTAAGAGCAAAAAGTTATTGTAAAAGAAGTGATCATACTAAGCATCATACTAAGGTAATGAAGGAGCTAGGAGGCAAATGAAACCATGTATGCTCCTATCATCTACAGTGCATAATAATCAAGGTTATGCCCCATGATCAGAATGAAAATTAACAAGCTTACATATATAACAAACAGAAGTATTGAAAAGTCTTCATTTATCATTCAAAAGCATTCAATAATGTATACTTCTAAAATTTGTGTATAATATTCATTTAGTAATAATTTACTCTTAAAAAACAATTACATACTTGGCTGGCCCAGTGGCGCTGAGGGCTGAGGTGCTGACACCATATCTCATGCCACGCTGGTGACCCGTGTTCAGGAATGAGCCCAGGTCATTGGTGGTTAGCAGGGGATGGGAAAAGGATTGAGCATCTGGGGACTACTCTCCTTTTTGGTGGGGCTATGCTGGTCCCTAGCAAGCCGTGAGCACTACAGCAGAAGCTTGCAGCATAGCAGGGTAGAGCCCTGGCAGGACACCCAATGGGGTACATGGAGCGCGTATCCTGTGGCAGGTGTCCATTGCATGTCCGAAACTCGAAGGAAATCAGAACACAAGAAAAAGGACCCAATCCTGGTAGGCAATGGTGGGGTTCAGGAGCTACCCACACCCAAAGTCGAGTGTGCTGGCTGACTTCAGAGTTCCCATGGGTCTCAAGGATTTCCACATGGAATAGAATGGCGGTCCTCAGGATGTGCACATGCCTGGACTGAGGGAGCATGGCTGACTGAGAGTCAGGACTGAGTCTACGAAGGGGCAGTATGGAGGTAGCTGAGCACCCCACCCAAGGAGTTTGGGATCAAGTGTGTGGGGAAGAATAAATTGTAAAAAAAATATTACAGTTGAACTTCTTAGAATTAAGTATTCCTACAGGCAGTATTCTTCTGATGATTACAAAAGATTAAAAATGACTAAACTTAGTCTTAAAAGACAAATTAATTACTGCTTTAGGACTACATTTAGTATTCCACTTTGGTGAGGGAACAGTCCTTTGATACCACCATCTACTCCACTCCCTTACACATCACCACACCTTGGCTTTATGCCAGGCCACAACTGTTACTGTACCGGCTTCTTGTTTTTTATCCCAGCTCAAGGACCCCCCCCAAAAAACTACCAGGCACCTGTGTCTGTGTGCTGCTGTACTGTGTGATTGCTTCTTCTTAGTGCCTCGAAGTTCCAAAATATGAATGCACCCACCCAGACCCAGCACAACAGCCCCCCCAGCCTGGCAGCAGCCCAACCAGCTGCCATGCTACTGCAACACTTACTTTTTTTGTTCAGTCAGTCAAGTCGACTCCCGAAGTTCCTTGTTGTTCATTTTGAACTGACAAGACTCTGGACTCCTCTGACTTTTCAGGCTGCAACAGTGCAGCCACCAAGCAAGCCAGCTTTGACTCCCTTCCCAAGCAGGGCCCTGATCAGTCCTCCAGCTCCTGCTCCATCATCTCTCCTCTGTCAAGCACCTCTGGGCGGTCAAGTCTGACTCCACTCAACACTGGCATCCACAGACCTCACCACCACGGTTCCGGTCCCCACCAGGACTTGTTTTCTTCCCCTATGGGTCCCATGCCACCCTCCAGTTTAGTTATCTTTTGCGGAGTTCCCAGCATCCTCCTTGGTCTCCACTGAGTGCCTCCATTTGTAATATGCTTGTATTTGGAATCATATTACAAAGTAATCACCTTGATTTGTAACTCTTGTTTTATTATTGAACCTATCTTTGTTTCAACATGGAACGTTTGTAAAAGAACCCCTGGTTCAAATGTATTTGTAATCCTAGATATTAATAAATAAGAAAGGAGTTTTACCTTATAAGGTACTCAGCAAACACATATTAGATTGAATATAAGACTGCAATACAAAAGCACTCAGATAGATAGACAGAAAGACAAATAGATAGATGGATAGATAGATAGATAGATAGATAGATAGATAGATAGATAGATAGATAGATAGATAAACAGCAATTTGTGAGGGGCTGATGATGTAGTGTATAGGCTAAAAATATTACCCAGATGTGTTATTGGAAAAATAGAGTCCTAATACCAGGAGTATTTGAGGAGTTCATCCTATTTCTCTGTTTCATATGGAACACATCTTGGAGCCAGCTAGACAGGATATGCATCTCTGTGGTGTCTCAGTTTCCATGTATTTACTAATATTTTCCTTGAAAAAATTAATTGTGACGGCCAGTCCACAGAAGCCAGAACCCACTGTCTGCCAGTTGCATTTATTTAATTTTAACCTTTCTTAACTTTCTAAGTAATTTAAACTGTCTTGTGTTGCCCGCATGTTGTGTGTAAAGTACCCAGAGCAAAATAGTATAGTAATAATATATAGTTTGCCTGTTAATGTTTGGTTTTCATGTCAAGGACTGCCATAGCAGTTCAGCATCACAGAGAAAAATGGCAGAATATGCAATATTGCGAAAAATACATTATTTTTGTTCACTGAACTACCAGAGAAATGTTTCATTGTATAACATCACTAAACCCACTTAGCAGGCACAAATATAAAGTGAGTACAGGAAAATACATTAAATGATGTCAGAACGCAGTGTCTGTTTGTTTGACTGTGTATTGGTTCATACATATATACTTAGTTAGTTAGTTAGTAAGTTAGTTAGTTTTTGTTAACTGGGTGGGTGCACTAGACAGGAACTATCTTTTTTCAGGCACAGCCTGGGATGTTTCAGGAGAAGGGAAAAGCACAGCAACAAAACAATACATTAGCATCTAACAGGTACAAGGGATTGGGAAGTACTTCAAGAGTGGTTAAGTCAGAGCTAAGAACTACAGTAATAGCACTCGTATAAAAATAATAATGGAACAACTGTAAGTGACAAAAACAAGGGATAAGCTGACATCAGAACATGAGGAAAAATTATTAAAACAAGCTATACTAAATTACAAGGCTTTGTTATTGAAATTACTGAAGAAATCTGCAGCAAATGCTAACTAGATGTTGCCTGGAGTTGAACCTGCATCTACAGCACAGCAAGGAGTTTAAATTGACTCAGCAAAAACAAAAGGTATGGCAATTTCTTTTCAGACTACTGAGGATTTACCTTCTTCCATAGACTCTGTTAATATTACAACAATGATGGAGTGCAGACTGTTCCACCAGTAATTCAGCCTACAACTGCATTGAGACACAGGCATGTAGGAAACACAAGCACCACACCCTTTGCTTGCCCAGTGTTACCTGCTTCAGCACTGAAGGCTGTGGGGTAGATGCAACAACAAGAGAGAGTAGAAGGACATCCCATGTCTGGTATCAACAGCCAAAATTATTAACATGTCAGCAGAAAGAACATCCACTTCAGGAAATGTGCTTGGTAAAAATAAACCAGCAGATAAAAGCCAAAACTTTTTGTCCAGAGCACTGCATGCAAATGGTAAAACAGAGCTACTTGAAAACAGGAAGGATATGCTAACTGCTCAAAATCAATCCAGTTGCGATAAGGTACTGGTACAGGATACAATAAAACAAGCAGTTTCAGAAAGAAACATTACAGTAACTAGGAAAAACCCCACCCAGCTTCACTTTGAGACTGGGACCACAGAAGTGTCTACACAAGGTGTGCACACTGAAGCAAATCAACAAACTACCATAAACGAGCATACTGTATGGACCAAGACTTGTAGCAAACTGAAACATCTCAGGCCACATCTTCATTCAGAATAGCAGACCTGTTTAAACAGGTAGGAGAACCAGCTCAGAGACACAATGCAGTGCATCTTAGATATACTGATAGGAAATTTGTTATGCACAATTTATTGAATGACACTATGGGGATTCAGCCACAAGAATTGTTTGCCTTTATACAGATGAAAGGAGAAAATACCTATGATGTTAGTTTTAGGAATAATCAAACACTGGAAAAGTTTTGGCAAAAAATTGCTATGGTTAAGAATCATCCTGATTGGCATCACTTTTTCCCCATCCCTTAACAAAACTACTGTGAAAACTGTGATGTTACTATTTAGAAATGAAGGGTTAATAACGAGGATGTTCAATACTTTTTGTACCAAAATGTTTACTCTTAAAACAACCCGTACTAATTTTAGATAATGATCTTGCATGGACAGGGGGTAGCGGATTAAAGTAAAATTAAACCACACAGAAAATCGTGCCAAACAGCTTCTACTTTGGGAAGACAGAGCCATATGCTTTTATCAGGTCCAACCCAAGATCTGCCATAAGTATAAGGCAAGAAACTACCTTAGCTCCACTTGCAACTTGCTGAGGTGTAATTTGTGCCTCAAGTATGGCCATGTGAGGTTTAGTTGCCCAAACCCATTCAGGTGTAATCTATGTGAAGAACTTGGCCACTCATATATAAAGTGCCCCTTGGCAGCACATAACAGGATGGACAAAGCCATGCAGGACCAGGAGGTTCCTATCACAGCCCAACAAGTTAAAGTTATGGAAGCTAGGCAGGGGCCCAGTACCTCAGGTCAAGCTAGGCGTCCCATGACTAGAAAGAATCAGGCACCTGAAACACCTTTGGCTGTTACCCCCTCCCATGAAGAGGAAATAAACATACATTCCCCAAATGTACCAGAGGCTGTAGCAGCTCTACCTTAGACTGACCCAGCATCTCCAGAAACTATGCATTCTCCAAAGAAAACCCCTTTTGTAGAGGTTCAGGCATGGAAACCTAGGAGGACTAGGAGAAACATAGAAACTAAATCCTCTGACTCCCCCATCTTGTCCAGAAATAGGTACAAAGTTTTGGCCAAACAAAAGCAGTGGGAAACACAGAAGATGAGGACAGGGATTCTGGCACTTCTTCAGTAACATCAGGGGTAACAGAATACAATACTGACCCTTCATGGCACAATCAAAATAAGAAACAAAGGGAAAATAAAGCAAAACATAAACCTGATGGGTGACATTTTGACCTCCCTCTTCTGCCATATAAAAGCATCATCTTCTAAAGCCTCTGACCCTTAAAGTCAGTAGCATAAAATCCTTTAAGAAATGGCAGGCCACTCTACACATTTCAAAAGGTCTATCAGATAACATCTTTTTTTTTTGCAGGATACTCATTTAAAACTGAATGAATTGTTACAGGCAAAACAATTATGGTCACAATGGGCAGAGATTTGTGGTGGAGTAGCTATCCTTTTAAAGGGATCCCAGTTCCAGGTTAAGAAAATTACCCACATCAAACCAGGGAGAGCTTTAATGGTGGATGTATCTAACCAGGACCAAGAATTAAGACTGATAATTTTATATGCTCCCCAGAACATAGCTTCATGAGTAGCCCTGTTCAAACTGATCCAGCCTTTTTTACACACTCAGAAAGCCATAATCTTAGGAGGGGGTTTTAACTGCGAGGCACTCCCCCCAAGACAGAGGATGTAAAACACAAAAAATACTTAGTGATATGGCCTGTTTAAAGAACATTATCACCACAGCCAATTTACTGGAGGCTTCTGAATCTGAAAAGAAATCAGGAGGGAAGACATTCACTAAAAGGCAGTTAGCATCTAGAATTGACATTGTATTTTTTTTCTAAAAATGTAGTCATAAGGAAAGCTGACACTATTCATATAGAAACATCTGACCACCTCACAGTATCCAGCTCTTTTAGCATAGGAAACCAATCTTCCCCCCCCAGACAAAACATAGGTGGAAGCTGAATAGCTCCCTATTAAAGGATCCTATATTATTAGATAACTGGGATCAATTACTAAGAACTACGATATCTATACTGGAAGCCAATGACACAGGCATACAGTAGAATGGTGGCTGGATTTAAAAACAGACTTTAAAAATGTATTCATTAAACATGCCACTCAGAAGGGATAAAAACAATATGCTCAATATTTAATCTTAAGAAACCAGCTACAGCAACTTATATCACTAGCACATGAACAGACAATAAACCTAGATACTTAAATAAAAATACCAAAGAAGAGATATCCAAGTTCCAATACAACAGATATATGAGTTTAGAAATGGAAGCCCAGTTTGGCTGTCAAGGCCACCAACCATTTCTGGATACTTTTAAGAGTTGTGCTGATAGAAAAAAATCTGCAACCATAGACTCTATATAGTCCATGGATGACCCCAGACTAAACTACCAGAAGAATTAGCTAATCAAATATAATTAGAAATTTCCCCAGAGGAAGTTACCCTAGCTATAAAAAAAAATTGAAAGTTAATACAACTCCCGGCTTAGATGGCCTGGCAGCAGAATTTTACAAAAACTTCCAGGATAAACTCAATCCAGTACTTGCTATGCCATTTAACTCCCTATTAAAATCCCTCAGTATTCCTATATCTTTCTCAAAGCACTGATTATTCTATTACATAAAAAAGGAATCAGAACAGTGCTACAGAACTGGAGACCTATTAGTATTTTAAATATGGACTATAAAACACTGACCATTATTTTAGCATTACACCTGACTAAAATTGCAGAAAAGCAAATCTCAATAGTGCAAATTTGCAGCATTCCAAATAGATCTATCTTTCATAACTTAAAAATTTTAAGGGATATTATTATGTTGGGACTATCAAGATAAGAGTCTGGCTTGCTTCTGTGGCTTGGCCAACAGAAGGCTTTTGACAGAGACAACCTTACCTTTCTATTTAATGTATTAAGAATTTATGGGGTGCCAGATTCATTAGTTAAGTGCATACAGTTGCTATATCAGACAGCACAAGCTGAACCTTTTATAAATAAAACAGCAGGGAAGGAATTCCAAATAAAAAGAGGGATGAGGCACAGCTGCCCACTCAGTCCAGTCTTAGACTTATTTGTTATTGATCGATTCATAAGGAAAATACAAAATAATAGAGACATCCCAGGAATTTCAGTAACAGGATACTCCCCGGCTACTAACATAAGTGCATAAACAGATGACTTAGTATTAAGTATCCAGTCTGAAGACACAATTCAAGAAATACCGTAGCTCAAACACTACAAAAATATGAAAACATCTTAAGTGCTAAATTAAACTATGAAAATCAACCCAGATCTTAGGACATCACACATATCTACTATAGCAGACATACAAATCAAGGAAGGACCTATAAAAATCTTAGAGATCACCTTTGGTACAACAGATGATGCAAGAATTAATTAGGCATTAGCACTACAAAAAGGACAACACATTGTCCACCAATGGAAAAATAAAATCATTTTCAAAAAGAAAACAGTTTACTCAATAAAAATGCTTATTGTTCCTCAGTTTTTGCATATAGCAAACATTTTCCTCATACTCTTTGCTCTGGAGGCACAGGTGTTAAATGTATTCTTCCAGGGGCTGTGGGTTGTAGGCTTAACCCTATCAAAATGTATTATGATTATTATATGGGTGGTATCAGAATGCTAAATCCCATACTATTCTTTCACAGCATTTTATGTGCAGGAACTTAGTAGATATTTTAAAAAGAGGACAACTTAGATGTCATAATATATTAGGCCATTGGCTTGACCTCTGTTACAAAAATAGGATACAGGAACTCTATCAGTTTCTACGATTACAAATACCAAACAGTTACCACACTACATTAAACCCTGTGTAACTAAGTTATGACAGTGGCAGATAACTCAAGAATCCATCTCTTCCAACTCTAGAAAATCCTTTTACAGGATGATTATGGAAGAAATACAACATATATCAGCTCAGGTTAAAGAAGCCTGTCTGCAATTGACAGATAAAAGAATCTCCGAACAAATGTGGGACACTGTCTGGCTCTCTTACCATGATAGATTAGGGGTGAGAAACAATCTCAAACATAAAGTTCTTGAAGAAAGGATGTGTCCTAGACCTTGCTGCAGCAACACTTTAGAAACAATAGAACATTTCTTGCTTCACTGCCCATTTGCTCGGTCCTTTTGGACAGCTTTGTATAATTAATGGACAGACCCAAAACTAATACCAGTGACATAACATTTTGGTTCTTTGTTTTTTATCCTTTTTAATGGTGGAAGTATGACAAAAGCACTCTGTGAGTCATCTTTGCTGCCTGTAAATTTTGCCCATGGTTAGTAGATGTGCGCTATTGATACAACAAAAGAAATAACACCTGGATATGTGATAATACAAGTAGCAGCAAGCTTGAAAACAAAATACAAAATAGAAAAGCAGGTATTACCAAAAGCCAAATGTAAAAATGCTTGTAGTTATGTTCCTGGGTCACAACAGATTAACCTACAGTAATGTGTATTTTTTTTCCTTTTTTCCCACAATATTTAACAAAAGCAAGACAGATATAGGCTGCTGCCATTTAGATAAGTTAAAACTAGAAAGGAATTAATAATAAGGATTGGAGTTTCTCTTGAAATAGACTTGAAATATGATACATTGTTTCATTTTTTCCCTTGTTTTCCTTGTTTGGGACTTAACATTGTCTCTTTGGTGAGGTGGTGGAGAAACAAAGGGGGCAATAAAATGTTATTGTCATAATGGGTATTTATGTTACTTGTTCTCTGCACTGAATTGATATATGTTTAATGCCTGTATATAATTTTGTTTATTGTAAAATAAAAAAAATGACCCTACTCTTAAAGTAGTGGGAAGGGGGATAGGGAGTATGCTGAAATACCATTTTTGCTTTCTTCTGATTATGAGTTGTATGTTTATTTCATGTGATTCTTAACATGTATTGTGATATTATTTGATTGTTTTAAGTTAGAATAAAAAATTATCCTACTTTTGAAAGGGGGTACTGTTGGCTTCCTGTCCAAGATGGCTGTATTAAACACAGAGGAGGAGGAGGAGGAGGAGGATGAAATGGAGGAGATCTTTTACCTTGCTGGAGGAAATGATGTAGTCATTAGATTTTGAGGACACTGCTATTGCTATGCCACAAGTAGGAAGAAATGCTGTTATTGAGGGTCATTTCCAGGTTGCACAGCATGTGAATGATCCTCATGAGGTACACAATGGCTTATGTTCTTCCAGACATTTGGAGGGCTTGTCCTCACAGCAGGACACAGCTGAGGAAGCTGTATTGGCAGCGGTGCACACTGTACAAAGTGCACAGTTCATGAGTGGTCAGGAAGATTCGGGACCAATTGAGGAGACTGCCAATGTGACTCAGGATGCTGTGAGATGGCTGGAGCAAGATGTTTCTGCAGGTTCCACAAGCAGCTGTCTAATGCTGAAACCAGTGATGCAGCAATCCAAGGAAAAAAATGCCCCAATAGACTTTGCCAACTGGTCTTCCAAAGTGCTTTATCAAAGACAGGACTGGAAGCAGGAGCCAGATGGAAGGTAGCTGCTCGATTCTCAAAGGGAAAGTTTAGAGGACATTTTGAATGAGGGCACATGTGGTGGTGCGATCTGACAAATCAAAAGTTTGATGCTGTTGCAAGCATTCCTGTGGTTTTGGATTCTGTGCTCAGTAATGATAACAGGAGGTTACAGAATCAAACTATGGACTCAGAGGTTGCCTGAATGAATGTTAAACCCTCCACTAGTAGTAGTCCACAAAATGAAACTCCAGTTAATGTGTCTTGGGGTGATGCAATGGACACAAATGTAGCCACAGGAGGGGGAGGCACTGAATTTACTGACATCCCTCAGCAGTTTTAAAAAAGGAAAAAAGTAAATGAGAACTCCCTGGGCTCACATTTAGGGAGTTCCAGAGCACAAGGACAGCAACATAGTAACACTGGGGACTCAGATAATGATTTTCTACATCCCCCTTCAAGATCATGAGAGTTCATCCTCCAGGCCTAGGCCCACATTTTCTGAACTTTTTAGAAATAAACTCACTCAAGCTCCCTGTAGAAATGTAGTGCACATCAGATACAGGGGTGGGATGCAAGAACATCTGGATAGAGTGTTTGTCACTTGTAGACTGTTGAAAGCGTCTATGTTGTTTCAACCCTCTGAGATCTATGCATTAATCCATGTCTCAGGGAAGATACGTTTGATGTTAATTTCCATCAACTCTCAGGATTGGACAGATTTTCGACAAAGTACAACATGCTGAAATCAACACCTCTCTGGGTCAACCTTTTTTTTGCAATCCCACTGGCAAAACCTCTGATGAAGACAGTGACTATCATGTTCCGAAATGAGGGAGTGAATGTCAATTATATATTACTTTGGTCACAAAAAAAATGCTCTGTGTTAAGTTCACCCAAGCCAATTATTGATACTAGGGGTTTATGGACTGGTGGGAGACAGGTCCGAGTAAAATTGTTTCAAAAAAATGACTCGATTCAGTGTATTCCTAAAAGTTTTTTCTTAAGTCAGGACGGAGGATTTTGTTTCTATGTGGGCCAGCCAAAGGCCTGCTATAAATGTGGCTGTCACACACATTTGAGTAGCTCCTGTAATCACCTGAAATGTGCCCTTTGTGGAGAATTTGGACATGTCAGTATGGCATGCACCAACATTTATAAATGTAACCTATGTGATGAAATGGGTTATGCATACCACCAGTGCCCATGGGCAGGGCAAAATAGCGTTGATGGCATGAATCAGGACAACTTGGTGAATGAGGCTCAGGAGTAAGGCCATGCCACAGCAACCTACAAGTCACAAAAGGGCTTACTCTCATCCAGATATTAACTTATAAAATGCTCAGTCTGCTGCTATCTAACTGTGACTGAGGATCCAAGATCAGAAGAGTCAACAGCTGCAGCCACAGGGTCTGCAGAGGTGACACACACACACACACACACACACACACACACACACACGCTGAGTAAGCCCTGTGCTGCTTCTACTTTATGTAGGTCAATAGAAATGCCCCCCTCCTGAATTTCAATTGCCTAAGACCAGAAGAATATCTAGAGCTTTTGTTAAATCTCAAGCTACACCACCACCCATTGCATTGAAGAATACATACCAAGTGCTACAGAGTAGGCAGGATGGGGCATTGGACCTGGAGTCTGATGTCTCTTCTAGAATTTGAACTCATCCCTGATATGGAAAAGATCAGCCTCTATCTTGCTTACCACCAAGAAGAAAGAGAAAAGTGGAAAACCGTAGGGAAAGGGGTAGTCCTGGGTGATGCTTGTACCTTAAACATCAGTTTATAAATGGCAACCCTGAGCATTGCTTCCATCAATGTAAGTAGCATGAAACAGTACAAGAAAGGATTGGAAGATTTACATTATTTTCAACATTCATCACATGATATTGTGTTACAGGAGACTAGACTGAACTCTCTCTTTTTACTGAACAGGAAAGGAGGGGGCTGGGTATGGGGCCTCTTTCTGGCCATTCAGTATGAATACAGTTGATGGTCGGGTGTTCTATTCAAGGGCTCTCAATTTACATTACAGAGACTAGTAGACATAGTCCCAGGACATGCCTTGCTACTGGACTGTTCTTTCTGCATTTTCCATTTGGGATAATCAGTACATATGCTCCACAGACGAAAGCAGCCAGGATTGATATATTTGACCAGATTAGGCCATTTTTATATACAGCTAGATATGTCATCTGGGGGGATATGAATTGTGGTTTGGAATTTAAATCTCTGAAAGATATTCATAAAAAAATATACTGCGACTCACATCATTAACAGAATGTAATTGGTATGGCTAATTTGTCAATGACTAAAGGAAACTGTACAGAGAGCCACGGTACACAAATTTTAGAAGCAGATTTTCTACAATATTAGATTTTCCCTTTTTCTCCAAACAGTTGACACCTCAGGAATTTCTGCTAGTTCCTTGTGAATTCTCAGATCATGTCATTCTTAAATGTGTTTTTAACTTAGGGAATGTGACCCCTAGATTCTTCACTCCCCCAAAGAGATGGAGGATGAACCAGGAACACATTATTTTAGAACATAAACATTTATTCACACTCAAGCCATCTGTACAGTGTGTCTACAATAATTTATGGTACTCATGGGTTGACACAAAAATAGACTTTAAGAATCTGATAAGCCATATTGGTAAAGTTAAATCAAACTCTGATTATATTTGTTATCTTGAACAAAGGGACAAATTATATAAGTATCTGTCCTCACTCCATGAGTCTAGGCACCAGGCTCACTTGCACATAACAGAACTGAAAAAGAAGATGCTACAATATCAATACAATAGAACTGTCACTTAAGACACTGAGATGAGGTATGGTACAGAGACCCAACCCGATTCAAACTCTTTTGCTGCTTGCAAGCAAAGGCTGGATGCCACCTTAATGACTGAATTGTTAGCTGATGATGGGCCAGTAAAACAAGGGATATGGACATTATCCGGTTATAAATAAACATTTGACTAATAATTTTGCAACTGAACATTCTTCAATAGCATCATTTCATTCCCAGGTCACACTGTGAGATGAGCAACTTGTTGTTCAGTGTGCCCTTCTGGGAAACATTTCAATAAATAAAAAATAAATACATTTCAGGACATTTTGGTAAATCCTCCCCCAGCACTTTCAAAGAATCAAATTATTTTATTGAGTAACCCTATTCAACACTTAGAGGTAGAGGTGCCTATTAAGACACTAAAAGATGGCTCCTCTCCAGGACCAGATGGGTTAGGGGAAATTGTTTAACCAGGAAAGGCACACTAAGCCGAAGCTTGTTTCCAGGTGTGACCTGGGAGCACAAGGCAGTTAAGTGACTTGCTCAGGGTCACACAGTATGCAAGTGGAAGCTGTGGGATTCAAACCCAGGCCTGGTCTGCTGGATGTCACCATATTTGTAGCTCAGAGACTTAGACCACTGCACTATACTGCCAAGGCCTTTTTATAAAAAAGTCTTAAAGAAATTGCTTCCTTTTCTAACACATCTTTTTAATGACATGCTTTTGTCCCCAAGCACACATACTAATTTTGATGAAGCCATCCTGATTTTTATGGCTGCAGTGGGTGGAGCCTGCAGACGTTTTGCATGTACAAAAGGGGTGATGTCATGTTTTCTGTCATTGGAACTGACTGAAGGTGTAAATAGTCTCCTTCATCTTACCCTCCTTCAAGAAAAGTTTTCTGCCCTCAAATAAATACACTTTCATGTTAGTCAATGGTTGCAGGGCTTCTTTTCTTTCTTAAATGGGAGGAACAGAACTGGAACCTGAGTAGTGGGTGGCAGCATTAGTTTTTTTGAGAGTAAGATCCAACCCCACTCCACCTCCACCAGAGAGCTCCTAAGATCCACCCCACATTTTCTTTGGTTCATGTGGGAGGGGCATGAGGTGGATCTATCATGTTGGAACAACTGACAATCAGAGCTACCTGTGGACATAATTAAGGAGTGCCTGAAACTGCATTAAGGCATACCCCCCACACACATAAGCATCATGATTTATTTTTTAACTCTAAGCATGTCAATATTTGGCTCTCATAGAATGGGCCAGTTGGCCATAAAAATAAAATAGGAAAAAAAAGATCAAGCAAGTGCCTTTTCCTATGCCTGAAACTGCCTCTCGGCATCCCCCCACACACACATAGGCATTATGTTTTTTTTTTTTTAACTCTAAGCATGTCAATATTTGGCTCTAACAGAATGGGCAAGTTGGGTATAAAAATAAAATAGAAAAAAGGATCAAACAGGTGCATTTTCCTTTGTCAGATACATGCAGAAAGAAGGTCACACATTCTGTATGATAAGTTAATTACATGGATGTTTTCCATGTAAAACAGAAATGTTGCTATTGTCGTGTCTGTAGCATTGTTTGTATCCACTAAACTATTATTTATGTAGGTACTGTAAACAACAGGTTTTAATTCAGAAACCCACTCTGATAAATTTTGTGTTTGTAGCAGTTCTGTAAGATTTATTTTCTCTGATGTAAGAATTTTAGCACAGAAATGAAAGGGTTTGCCTAATTGATTGTTGTTTGCATGAGACATGGGCATGACAGTGGCATGCAAGAGTGAAGTTTAACAATTGTTTTTGGCCATTCTGGTACCTGACATTTAACAGTGATGTGAAGAGAAGAAAGTTGTGTGTTTTGTGAATCTGAATAGGTTTAGGGTTTGAAATTAAAATATATAAATATATATATTTTGTGTCATGGGCACCCGAAAAGGAAGAAGATATGACTGAAATAAATGCTATTCTGATGATTTATTTATTTATGTGTAGGATTTTAAGTGTAGTTCTGCCTAGGTCACAGACATATAAGCTATAAAGAGTCCATTTAGGAATGGATATATTAGTCAAAGCTTGTAGTAGCAAAATAAAGCAAGACAAATAATATAGTGTTGTTTTTTTCAATTGTTTAACTAGGAGTGGCACACTAAGCTGGAAGCTTGTTTATAGGGGCAACCTGGGAACACATGGAAGTTAAGTGAGCTTGCTCCAAGGTCACCCAGTATGCAAGTGGGGCTGTGGATTCAAACCCAGATCTCCAGACTTGAGCTCAGAGCCTTAAACCACTGTGCTATACTGCCTCCTAGCTATGGCAGTCATCCTATTTTATGGTTCATGATGGTGATGTAGTAAGCAGCAGTACATTGCATCACAGGTGTAACATGTCAATAAGTAGATCATGCAATAGATGTGCTGAGCAGTTACTGAAGCAAGAAATGTATTTAGGATAAGTAAAATATTCCTGTTAGAAAACTGATTAATGTGTCACATTTGCATCTCAATTTCAAGGAGGTCCTTATGAGGTGTCAATGTACAATATCAAGTAGTCATAGTTTTCAAGTCGCCCTGAGTAATTGTATTGTACTACCACTGTTACTAAATATAAATTATTCCATGAAGGAAATTTAAGTTTATATAACTGTCTGTAAATGTATTAAAAAACATTTACTTGTCCTTATAATGTAATGCATTAAATGCTGTTGCTATGTTAAGAAGTCACATAACAGCGATAGAGATGAAAACGATGGCATGGATAGGAATTTGGAAAAAAGTATACATTAGCAAGAGCAGTGTCATGATGTCACCAATTGTGTTATAGTTTCACTTCAGATTTTTAACATTACCATTTTATTACATCTCCTCATAAATAGTACAGCTGTCATTTTTTACATCATGTTCAAAATGTGTTTCTGTACCTGTGGTGCCAAATGGCACAGTCGCTGTGCTAAATTACCTTTCAGAAAATGAACTGATAGCGCCACTGTTCATACGGTGGGGCCACAAAAAGCTCATGCTGAAAACTTGGAGTAAAAAATACCAAGAAACACCCAAGGCATTAGGGTTTCTGACCATAACACCCTACTCTGTAGGGACTGACATGCATCAGGAGTGTGATTTGGGATTGTCAACAGTAAAACTCATGCCTTTCCACCCCCATCCCCACCCTGCAGCCAGTGACAGGTATTAAGGTGTGCCTTTGACTCTTCAGCCCTAAAGTGCACTCCATTCTCTTATATTGTATCCATTGCAGTGTATTTCCTAAATGGATGGGGTGAGTGTAAAGTCTGAATACCCCAATGCACACCTCAACACTTGTCTGAGTCTGCAGGGTAGGATGAGTTGAAATAGTGTGAGCATTATGGGCAATGACCCAAAGGCACACCCCAATGCCTGTCCATCTCTGTGGGGTGGGGTTCACATCACTTCAATACTTCACTGCCATTCCTATTCTCCCTCTCTGTCTGTCTCTTTCTCTCTATCTAGCTACAGTGGTTGTTACAGAAAAGTTGACGGTACCACGGTAATTCCCACTACCGCGGTAAAGAGTACTGCCATTTACTGCGGTGCAGTGGTAAAATCCCAATGTTATTCAATGGCATTTTATCATGGTACCATGGTAAATTGTGGTAATATTTACCACGGTTCCACAGGTATTACCAAGTAGTACTGCCAACTTTTCTGTAACAACCACTTTATATGTCTATGTAATTATCTTTCTTTCAATTGTATGTATCGCTATTTTTACCTATTTCTAAAACAAATCTGCATATCACATTTGTCTGCACTCTGACCACATAGAAACATAGATTTGGCGGCAGATAAGGACTGCTTGGCCCACCGGTCTGCCCATTTCCCTACCTAATGGATAAGCTGCAGATCCTAGTTAACCAGCAGCCTACTTCTTCCTACCCCCACCCCCTAGAATTGCCTTATGACTGCCCCATGCATGCTTGAATTCCACCACAGTTTTTGACTCCACAACCTCCTCCAGAAGGCAGTTCCATGCATCCACAACCCTCTCTGTGAAAAAATACTTCCTTAAATTACCTCTGAGCCATCCCCCTTCTATCTTCAAATTGTGCCCCCTTGTTCTTGCACACCTCTTTTTTTGAAAGATGCTACCCTCTTGGATTTTGTTGATTCCCTTGAGGTACTTGAAAGTTTCTATCATGTCCCCTCTCCCTCCTTTCCTCAAGGCTATACATATCAGCTCCTTAAGTCTCTCTTCATATGTCTTCCGGTGCAGACCCTGCACCATTTGAGTGCCTCTCTGGACAGCCTCCATCCTGTCTATGTCTTTATGGAGATTGGGTCTCCAGAACTGCACGCAGTACTCCAGATGGGGTCTCACCAACTGTCTGTACAGAGGGATAATAACTTCCTGTTTTCTACTGGTGATGCTTCTCCCTATGCATCCCAGTATCCCCCAGCACTTCTTGCTGCCCTCTCACATTGTTTGCCCACCTTTAGGTCATCTGATATGACTAACCCCAGGTCCCTTTCCATTTTTGTTGTTGTTAGTATCTCACCCCCCATTGTGTACTCTTCCCCTGGGTTTTTGTTCCCCAGGTGCATTACCTTGCACTTCTTAGCATTGAATCTAAGCTGCCATACATTTGACCATTCCTCTAACCTTGCCAAGTCCCTTCTCATCCTTTCCACCCCACCTTGTGCATCAACTCTGTTGCAGATCTTTGTGTCATCTGCAAAGAGACATACTTTTCCTTCCAGTCCCTCTGCAATGTCACTTATAAAGACATTGAAGGACTGATCTAATACTGAACCCTGTGGTACCCACTAGTAACCCCCCTTTCTTCAGAGTGGACTCCATTTACTATTACTCTCTGTGTCCTATTCTCCAGCCAATTCTTTACCCAGGCTGTCATCTTGGGACCCACTCCCAGGCTGGCTAACTTGTATATTAATTCTTTGTGTGGACTGTGTCAAATGTCTTGCTAAAGCCTAGGGTAGGCCATGTCCACAGCCCCTCCTGATCTACTAGTTTGGTCACCCAGTCAAAGAAATCTATCAGATTTGTCTGGCATGACCTTCCGCTGTGAATCCATGCTGCCTTTTGTCCTGAGCCCTCTGGCCTCTAGATACTCAACAATTCTTTCCTTCAGAAGATTCCATCATTTTCCCTACCACTGAGGTTAAACTAACAGGTCTGTAGTTTTCTGCTTCTGCCTTGCTCCCACTTTTGTGAAGGGGAATCACATCTGCCCTTTTCCAGTCCTCAGGTACCATGGGTACATACTTATGAAACTGTGCATATTTGTACTCCATGTCTGCATAGACCTCATACTTTCTTAATATTCCCATTATCACAAGCATAACTGCCTTGCCGTTATCAAAAGCGACCCCCTCTGAAATTTGCTATAACATTTTCTCTTCTAACAGTCCATCATTTCACCTGACTTCATGACATCAACACATTGCTTAAATATAACTTACATTACCTCATGGACCAAAAACCTGTTTCTCTAAAAAACCTGTACAAATAATCCTAAGGCTTAACATATGCCAGCCATTACTTTTCATGTGCTGCCACCTTCTGTACCATCTTGGGGAATTGCATATGTTTCCATGATGCTTTGCATTATTGGTATGTGCAATTGTGTTTTCTTTAAAATTTACTGTCTGGACAATAACATCTGGGATAACACATACCTCAGTGGCATTTGCTCTGGGATTCTTTTGTAATCCTATATTACTTCCTATTCCTTCCATTAAAATGCTCTCCTCCATGTATTTTCCTAATAATGTATGCCTTCCTTAGAACAGAAACTAAGATAAATCTTACTACTTACAAATCATTGTGTTGTTTCTCCATACCTCCTTAACAATTTCACACAACTACACTAACTTCATTATGCAGCTGTGGTGGATCTGACTTGAGTTTGTTTATATAAGAAGGGGACTAGGAAACTTCTCAGCAACAGGATGCCTATTAGCTTACTCAATTCAGGTGATACAATTCTATCCAAGATCTTATGTAACAGGCTACAGCAAGTCAGTGGTACATTGATACATGCAGCTCAGACTTACTCAGTTTCAGACATGAATATTTCAGCTAATCTGGCATTGTTATGAGACATGTTTGAATACAGCAAACAAAATAAATGTCAAGGCTATTTGCTGTCAGTAGACCAATCAAAAATGTTTGACAAGGTTTCTCATACCTATTTATTCCAGGTTTTGGAAGCCTATGGTATCCCCTGTCCAGTGTTGAAATGGCTACAAATGCTATACAATGGGGCAAAATTGACATCCTTTGTTAACAGGGTTTTAGAGGATTCAATTGACAGGAAGGTAGGTGTGTGACAAGGCTGCACAGTGAGTCCACTCCTATATACATTTTCCCTGGATCCTTTGGTTAGAAATGTAGTACAAAATCAGAGAGTACTTGAGACTACACCTACTGATAGTCTAGAGGAACAGAAGGTGGCAGTTTATGTGGATGACATTTGTTGTTTTATCTCATCCCATATAGCAGGTTATGAACTGATTTAGGAATGTTCAGCATATGCCCAGATTTTAGGTGTAGTAATATAATAAATACAGACAAAAAAAAAAGCGTTGCAATTATGACCCTCTAAAGAACAAGATGCTATAGCAAATATAGTAGGAATACCACTGGCATCTCCCCCAATCTCTATTTTGGGCCTTCAGTTTGGGGACAGCAACTTACAACTTCTTAAGTGGAAAATAAACTAAAGATTTGTGAATAAAAAGTGCAAATATGGAAGAACTAGACATTCTCAAAAAAAAAGAGAATTCTAACTATTAAACATGTTTTACTTCCTATTTTCACATATTTAAGTTCATTTATCCCCTGCATTTTTTTAAACTAGATTGCTGAGTTACTTTTTTCAGATGGTATGGGGCAGTCACCTGAACCCAATTAAGAGGGACTACACTTATTTACCACAGAAATCAGGTGGATTGGGAATGATAAATCACTTGTTTTATTTGTTTTATTTCATTCTTTTTTTTTAATTTTGTTAAACTACACTTATGTTAGGGTGGGGAAGCAATCTCAACTCTTGGCAACAATAACCCTTCTTCTTCATATATTGTCCAATTAGTTTAGAAATTTGACAGATCTTCTTCCAAAAATTTTGAAAACTAATCAGGGCCAGACTTTGCAGATTTGGCTTTAAGAAATATGAGACAGTGGAAAGTTTCTAAACAAGCCCTAGTCACCTTCTCTAGGAAACAGCTATACCTATGAATATACAAGGTGTGGCTCAAGCTGACTTCCCTAAAAGTTTACTTTTCAAATACTGAGTTGTATTACTGATGTTAAATGACAAGAAAAGGCTGATTAAACTCTGGGATGTCCTCTGGCTAAGTAGGCATGGCAGGTTAGGAGTTATGGGTAACATGAAGCATAAAGCAATTGTGGATGCATTCTGCCCCGTGGCTGAGTGTGGTCAAATAGAGGAAACCCAAACTCATTTCTTCCTAGAATGCCCCACAACACAATCACTGTTCTCATTTTTGGCCAATAGATGTCAATGCCAGTATATTAAACAACTAACATATGAGATGTATGATTTTGTATTTCTTTCCCGGCCAATGCCCTTTGGGGTAACCATTACCTCAGTGCTTACGCACTGAGGTTCTTTGTTTTTTAACATATAAGATGCTTATTCTGGAAGATTATAATGGGTACATTAACTTTTATCATCAGAGTACTCTGAATGTCATCTTTGCATGCATAAAATGTTATTTATAGTGAATGTAGAATGTAATTATCACCAAAATTCATTAGAAACACAGGCCAAAATATTCAGACTGCACCAGGCAGTGGTGCAAGCCTGGGTGCAGTGCAACTGGGCTGTGCTGGGGGCCAGGACCAGGCGATATTCAACGGTGATGTGCCATGGTGTAGCACCATTGAATATGGCAAGGTCGGGGCACACACTGCACATGGTGCAGTGGCACTGTGCCAGCACAAGCCACAGATAGGGAGCATGGTGATGCACCAG
Organism: Neoceratodus forsteri; assembly: GCA_016271365.2. NCBI lineage: Eukaryota > Metazoa > Chordata > Ceratodontiformes > Ceratodontidae > Neoceratodus > Neoceratodus forsteri. Next base: position 53,756,449 of record CM028137.1, read on the forward strand.
TGCAAGTGCAGTTGTGCTAGGCACATCACCCGTGATATTCAGCCAGAGGCATGCAAATGTGGCCATTCTATATGCAAGGTGCAAATGGGGCCATTTGCATGTCATTATGGCCCCAATTGCATGCCTTGAACAGGGCAGCCTGGCGACTTGCACCTGGCACCCTGCACAGCATGATATGAGCTGTGGGGATCGTAGGGCACCCCCCGCCCCATAGCCGCGATCGCGCAGTAGATGTATACAACAAAATCCCTGGTAGTTTAGTGACCTTCACTGATCCACAATACCCTGATAAATAATATACATAACCATCCCTGGTGGTCTAGTGGAACCCCGACCATCACCGCGATCATGGTAAATGTAAAGTACAGCAATCCCTGGTAGTCTAATGGCATCCTCCTCCTCCTCCCATTACCATGATCACCAGTTAATACCATAGGAAATCCCTGGTAGTCCAGTGGTACCCCACCCCTAGCCTCGATCATGGTACAGCACCCTATGTATATTCCTTGGTAGTCTAGTGGTCCTCCCACCCCACCCATTGCCATATTTGAGGTACAACTTCACAGAGTAATTTCTGGTGATCCAGTGGTGTTCCACCTCTCCTACTTCCACAGAGAGACTTTGTCCACTCTATCATCAGCAGTATGTTACAGTTTACTTAGTATACTACCTAGTTGTTTACTGGAATGACAGTATGGCTTGTAGGGCAATTGTATTAGATAGCCCCAAATATGTGAATGAAGCTGGTCTATATTTTGTGGATTGAAATTAGTAGAGTATGCCCTGCAAGCTCATTGGTCTACATTGTGACCAATGGCTTGAAGCTCATACTGTAACTGTCATTTGGTGGGTGGCTGGGTGGTATGTGGGTGGGGTTACAGCTGCTCACTGATGATGGGGGAGCAGGGTGAGCAAGGGGTGCTATGTGGGTGGGAGGGGTTGGGTGCCACTGGATGACCAGAGACTGATGATATGGCACTGTACTGCAATCATGGCAATGGGTGTGGGTTACCACTAGACTACCAAGGACATGGATAATGATAATATTCCTGCAATCAGAGACATGGGAGGGAGGGGGACCTCTAGACTACCAGGGACAGTCTAACATACCAGTTTTCGGGGCATCGGGACTCGATCCACTGGACTACCAGGGATATAAGTATGCTTGTGGATGGTGTTCTTGGTGGGTGGCCACCCATGGCTGACGGCTGCTGTATTGTGCCCTGCAATACAGTGGCCCACCTGTATGTGTCTGGGAGTTGTTGCCACTCCTCACAGGCTCAACTTAAGTCCCCCTATGCGACACACTGTGGGGTTGCACCAGCATATGTGCCGCACATCCCGGGCTGAATATCAGGATGTGCTGCATATGCATGGGCACACTCCCTGCATCTGAGCTGCATACATTAACAATGCACCCCTGAGCATCGGGATTTGTGCCGCGCAACCTGCCTGTTTGAATATCATGCTGGAGCACATTGGGGGGGATTGCACATGGTGCTGTTAACCACCTTAGAACAATACCATAACAAGCAGGAATGCTGCTGAGATTCAAGATTCTGCCTCACCAGTGCTTAGCACTCAGCAGCATTCAAACACAAGTGGCAGTTCGTCAATCACAGTGACCTAAAAAATAAATCCCCAACCCAGTGAACAGCAAAATAAATGTCTCAGCTTATTTATTTATTTTTTTATTTCTGCCACAAGGTACCTGTAGCTCAAGAAGCATGTTCCTGAAGCATCTCCTCCTCCTCAAATGAGCTTTCCCCTGTGGCACTTCCAAAAGACACACTGTTCATTTTGACCCATTATTGACCTCTGCATTCAGTTTTACTTCTGAATCAGTTGGGACTGTTTTTTTGGGGGTTAAAAGTACATATTGGTTTCCATACACTATGTAAGACAACGTATGGGAAGCAGTTAACAACCCAGGTGAATTTTCATTTCAAGGTTACCATGGTAACTGTAAACCTCTTGAGATGTGCTCTCGAGGTTTACAAACCATGGTAACCTCTCGATGCAAATATACCTTGGTTGTTACCTGCTTCCCATACATTATCCTCTATGTGGCAAGCAAGCAAGACATCAATTCTTGACCCAGCAATTGAATACCTTCCCACTTACATTTGCAAGCACTATTGAAGCTACACTTACACAGGTGAAATCACAAAATTACATAAGATTACCTAGGATGAGAGCTGACGCCCTGTGGCATAGAATTGCCTGGATTATTTGACTTAAGGCAGTTTGATTGCAAGCACTGTTGTTTTTTAACCTTTTAGTACTACAACAACATTTAAAAGTAGATGTCCTTGTATGATGATTAATAGTAATACTGAATATAAGTTCAGAACTGGAAGATCATGTACGATATTCTAAACATATGCTTTCTGTTATTAGCACATCTAATAAAATTATGTGGTCTATCTTGCGTAATATTAGATCTCGAGATCAGGAAGTGTTGTTACCATTATTCAGATCTTATGGTCGACTCCATCTTGAATACGCCTCACAATTATGGTGTCCTTTAAAAAAAATCAGAAAATTATTCTCTTGAAAGGGTCCAATGTAAATGCACAAAAAAAATTTCTGGACTGGAACTGTTATCTTATGAGTCTAGGTTGGATATATTAAAATTAATGCCACTCACTATTAGGCGTATTCAAGGAGATCTTCCTCTTTTATATGACATTATTCAGGAACCATATATTATGTCTGAATTATTTTTTTCTTTTAAAAAATCTGTACAGAATATGAGAGGTCATATTCTCTAGTTAACTGGTAAATCTTTTAAACACAACAATCGTAAGTATTTTTTTCACTGTTAGGATTATTGGGCCTTGGAATCGGCTTCCATCCGATGTAGTTACTAGTAATGCTAAAGAGACTTTCAAACATCGTCTTGACAATTTAATTATGTCAGGGTATGACCTATCTTACTATTCTATGGCCTAGTATAGGTGCATTATGGGCCTCAGCCTACTAGCTCCTTCATCCTACCTTAGTAGGAACCCTTAGTATATTCAAACTTGTACACATTTTTCTGTTGTTTTCGTTTACAGTATTTACATTATGTTTATTTTTCAGTTATTTTCTTTTTTCCTTCCTGATCCTTCATGTTAAAATAATTTTTTATGACTCACTATGTAATGTTATATAGATCAGAAGGTGTCATGAGTAGAATAACATGTTTTGTTGTATTTATTTTTTGTTTATATTGGTTTCTTCAACATGTATTGGTATAATTTGTGATGGTTATGTTTTTCTGTTCTTAATAACATGTCCCTACTCTTTTCTAACATCCCAAAATCTTTAATAAAAACAACCAGACTGAGGGACACATTTTTAGAAATAACTAATACACATGCTCCCACTTTTCAAAAAGGTCCCCTAAGAACAAGAATAGATTTTTTTCACATCTCAACATTTACCAATTACCATAGCTAAAGAAGTGGTACCATAATTTTCTGACCACAATATTTTATCTTTTGTTACTGGCCATGATAACCCTATAGTAAAATGACCATGAGTGTGGAGATATAACAAAGCAATTTTACAATAGGAGCTAGTTAATTCCAGATTTAAACAATTTACAAAGATACATAGATACATAGACAGTGTCGGCAGATAAGGGCCTATGGCCCACCCAGTCTGCCCATTTGAGCTTGTAAGTTCAGTTTGTTTTCCTAGAAGTCTGTTGCCCCTTACCCCTGACCTGTAGAATTCCTTTATGTCTATCCCATGCATTCTTAAATCCCGTGATTGTTTCAGCCCCCACCACTTCCTCTGGCAGGGTGTTCCACTTGTCCACCACCCGTTCTGTGAAGAAATTCTTTCTCATGTTTCTTCTGAATTGTCCTCCCTCCAACTTCATCCCATGCCCTCTAGTCCTGGAACATCTTTTTCGCTTAAAAATAGTGTTTTCCTGCACCCTGTTCCTCCCTGTAAGATACTTGTATGTCTCTATCATATCCCCTCTCTCCCTCCTCTCCTCCAGGGAGTACATGTTCAGTTCCTTCAACCTGTCTTCATAGGGCTTGTGATGCAATCCATGCACCATCTTTGTTGCCCTCCTCTGAACCTTCTCTACCCTGTCTATGTCCTTACGTAGGTATGGTCTCCAGAACTGTACACTGTACTTCAGGTGGGGCCTCACTAGTGTCTTGTATAGTGGAATTATGACCTCCCTTTTCCTGCTGGTGATGCCCCTGCCTATACATTCCAGCATCCTATTTGCTTTACCTGCTGCCTTGTCAAACTGTTTCCATACCTTGGAGGTCATCAGGATGACAACTCCAAGATCCCTTTCCTGCTTGGTGCATGCTATATCCTCACCCCAACTGATATATTGTGCCAGGGTTTTTGTGCCCCATATGCATTAGCTTGCACTTCTTTGCATTGAATTTCAACTGCCAAACCCTTGACCATTCTTCAAGTTTCTGCAGGTTGCTTCTCATTCTGTCTACACCTCTGGTGTGTCTACTCTGTTACAGAGCTTTGTGTCATCAGTGAACAGTGAAATTCTGCCTTCTAGATCCTGTGCAATGTCACTGATGAAAATGTTGAATAGGACCAGTCCAGCACTGATCCCTGTGGTACCTCACTGGTCACTCTTCCTCTGTGGAGTGACAGCCATTTACCACCACCCTCTGTGTCCTGCCACCCAGCCAGTTACCTACCCACCACACTACTGTCCTGCCCACACCCATATTCCCCAGTTTGTGTAATAGTCTTCTATGTGGCACAGTGTCAAAGGCCTTGCTGAAGTCCAGATAGGCCATGTCCACTGCCCTCCCTGATCCACCTCCCTAGTCACCCAGTCAAAAATTCAGCGAGGTTGGTCTGACATGCCTCCCCTGGTGAAACCATGCTGCCTTGGGTCCTGTAGTCCATTGACAACCAGATGTTCCACCAATCTACCTTCAGTACTGCAAACTACCTAAGTAGTGCTTCCATGATCTTCCTACTACCGAGGTGAGGCTGACTGGTCTGTAGTTCCCTGCTTCCTTTTGTTCCCACTTTTGTATAAGGGACTACATCTGCTGTCCTCCAGTCTTTGGGTACCTCCCTGTTTCCAGTGATCGGCTAAACAGGATAGCCAGAGGTTCAGCCACCACCTCTCTTAGTTCTTTAAGGACCCTAGGTTGCACCCATCTGGCCCCATTGCTTTATCAACTCTTATTACTTCCAGTTCCTTCAGGACCCTTTCTTGTGTAAAGGGACTTGTGTCCATTTCTGCACCATTCTCACCCTTTGTGTCACTTCAGACCCATTACCCCTCTTCCTCAGTAAAGACTGAGCAGAAATACCTGTTCAATATGTCAGCTTTACTGTTGTCATCCTCCACGCTGGCTCCCATCCTCCCCTTCAGTCTCACTATCCCTCCCTTTGTCTTTCTCTTTTTCACTTATGTACCTGTAAAGGTTTTGTCCCTCACCCACTGATTTTGCAATGTGTTCTTCTGTCTGAGCTTTGGCTTCCCTTACTGACCTCCTGCCTCCCTTTGCTTCTCCTGGTACTTCTCCTATCCCTTCTTGCCTGTGTATTTTTGTATTGCCTGAATGCAATCTTTTTGGCTTTCACTTTCTTTGCTACCTCTTTGGAAAACCATAATGGTCTCCTCGTCCTTTTCCTCTTGCTAACCTGTTTAATGCATAATTCTGTTGTTCTTGTAATCCCCATTTTAAATACTGCCCACTGTTCCTCAACCCCTGATTCCTTCCCCATTCCCCTTAATGCCTCTTTTAAGTATCTCCCCATTTTCCCAAAGTCTGACCCCCTAAAATCCTGGAAACGTGTTTTTGTGTGGTTTGGTTCTGCTCTTCCTGTGATTTCAAACCACAATGACTGGTGGTCACTGTTACCCAGGTGCTCCCCCACTGTTACCCCATCACACTGTCCCTGTTTGTGAGCACAACGTCCAGTATTGCCTTCTGCCGAGTTGGTTCCATGACCAGTTGCTTGAGGAAGGCACCCTGAAGGGAGTCCAGGATACGTCTGCTCCTAGTTGATGCTGCTGCTAGGATGCTCCAGTCCACGTCCTGAATATTGGTGTTCCAACCAGTACTACCTCACCCTTGTCTGCCATCCTTTGGATGGCTAGCATCAGCTCCCTATCTGTTTCTTCCTCCTCCTGGGCTGGTGGTCTATAGACCACACCTGTGTGGATGGCTGTCCCCATTTTCCTTTCCAGCTTAACCCACAGTATCTCTCCCCCATTTTGTTCCTCCTGGATCTTTGTGGCCCTTATGTCATTTTTCACATACAGTGCCACTCCTCCTCCCTTGCTGCCTGCTCTGTCTCTTCTGAATATGTTGTAGCCAGGTATGGCCATCTCCCAGTCATGGTTATCATTACACCAGGTTTCAGTGATGGCCACAATGTCCAGGTCTGACTGTACCAGGACAGCATCTTCCATCTTGTTGCTAAGGCTCCTGACCCACACAGTGGCCAGAAATCTGTATATATCTTATATGATAATCCACAGATCTGGTGGACAGACACAAACTTGGATTTACAGAAACTACTAAAATCCCTTAGTAAAATAAATAGCAATACACAATACATAGATTATGTGGAGAAAAGACAACAATTACAGAAATTAATAACATTAACATACTGGACACTACAGGACAGGATTTCTCAAACAAATAAGTGTAATTAAAATGATTTAACTGAATATCATTCACAAAAAGCAGTATTACTACAATACCAACAAAGATTTGGTTACATAGAAACATAGAAGTTGACGGCAGATAAGGACCGAAGCCCATCCAGTCTGCCCATTTCTTTTTCTACCTTATAAATGTGCCATCAGCCTTTGCTCTGTCAGTGACCTATCTATTCATAGTCATTTGTATTGCTCCCTTATGCCTATCCCATGCCTGTTTGAAGCCCTGCACTGTATTCATAGCCACCACTTCTTGTGGTAAGCCATTCCATGCATCCACCACCCTTTCTGTGAAAAAGAATTTCCTCACATTCCCCTTAATCAGCCTCCTCTAATCTCATGCTGTGTCCTCTTGTCCTGCTATTTTTCTTATATTTAAACATGTTAGACTCTTTCACCTTGTTTATGCCCTTAAGGTGTTTGAATGCCTCAATCATATCACCTCTCTCCCTCCTTTGCTCAAGGGTATACATATTGAGCTCTGTTAATCTGTCCTCATAAGTCTTCTGATGCAGTCCCTGCACCATTTTGGTTCCAAAGGTTAATTTAATACAATATGTCCATATGACATTTGTCAGAAATGTACTGAAAAGAAAGAAATGGAATCCTGATATGATGACCAACAGATCCTCCAGAAAACAAATAAAGGCATATAGGAATGTGTAGCAGACTACACAATCAAAATGTATGGTCCATTACAACCAAACCTACTTCTAACCCCAGACATTTTGTCTCAAATAGATGTACCAGAAATCCCTGCAGTTGAAATAGACAGGGTATAACAAAGCATACAGCAGCTAGAAGTAAATGAAGTAATTGCATCACTAAAAATGGAACTGCACCAGGCTTAGATGGTCTACCCAATGAAATGTATACATTATTAGTGCTAGACTCATGTCCAGAATGAACTCAGGTATACAATGACATGCTAGACCACTCTTCTATACCTTTGCTTATGAATATGGGTGGATTAATGTATATACACAAAAAAGGAGATAAAAAGAGATTACAAAATTGGAGGTCTATAAGTCTGCCAGATACAGATTTTATTATATTAGCAAGAATTATTGCAAAAAGACTAACTTCCATAATAAAATTGATTATATCTGATGCACAGCCATGCTCTGTATATGGCTGGAGTATTACTTACCATTTGTTTTGTTTATGAGAACCTCTAGAAAGGAATAATAATGGAAAGTCAGCAGGCTTTCTTGTTTCGCTAGGCAAGAAACAAGGATTCAACTCAGTAAATTATGATTTTTCATGTTTAGCCCTAGCTAGATATCACATTCCTATGAAAGTAATAAACTGGATTAAGGGAATATACAGAACAGCTACTGCAGTTCCTATTGAAAATGGATGGAAAGACCCAATGGTGGGTATAAAGAGAGGGTAAGACAGGGTTGCCCCTCAGCCCTATCTTTATGGGTTTTTTTTTAGATCCACTGCTACAACACACAAATTCCTCAAATACTATTAGCCCAGCAATATATAATGGTATTATGATCCCATACAAAACTCTTAGCATATGATGATGATAGAAACCTAATAGCAGCAAATGAAGCATCTATAAGAGAAGCAGTAAAAACATGTCAAGCCTTTGGAGAAATCTCAGGAGCTGCCTTAAACATAATTAGGTGCAGTGGCAAGCAACTAGGAAATACCTCTCAGGTCAAAAAAGTAATATTAAGGGGATAAATATTAGTATAGATCAAAGCACAGTGTTAGGTATACAGTTAGGAGAAGGTGAACTAGATGAGTGGAACTGGAATTTAAAGATTACACAAGGACAAAGTTGTTACAAATTGGAAGAAATGGAAACCGGGGAAAAAGAAGAGTGTACTTAATGAAAACATATTTAATTCCCCTATTTCTATACATCAGCTCCCCACCCCAAAAAATATAGAAACTAGAATATTTAGCACCTTTTTTCAAGCCCTGTGGGGAAGCCATCTGAACCCCCATTAAAAGAGATATCACATATCTTCCCAATCACAAATGGGGGCTTAAATATGTTCCACCAATTATTTCTTTGTTTTGACTGTATATGCTTCATGACAAATATAAAACCTATTTTGGTTAACAAAGAAAAGGGGTGGGAATCCTGGGTCTATAAGTCATGCAGTCCTTGGCTTAGACAATGGGAAACAAATACTCTAAAAGTGGGATTTCCATTGGCTTAGCTGCCATGTAAAAATCAATGTAAAAAAGAACCAAAAACACAAACAGATGACTGAACGACAGTGAAGAAGGATTAAATGCATACAGCAACCAGAAACAATTGAGCATCTATTTTTCCTCTACCTTTATTCAGGGATTTGGGGAATTGATTGCTTAGACATGGGGAGAACCTATTTTTTCCACAGTATCTTATGTAAACTTGATGCATGGAAAGTTTGGAAATACTTGGAGGAAATGGGATATAGATATTTTAAATGTAATATTTACAGTCTGTAAATGGCATATTTGGATGGCACGCTGTTTATTTAGATTGCAATAAATACAAGTAACACATCAAGAACTTTTAGGGAAAAGTATGCATGATGTAAGAAAGATATACTTTGTTGAAGCTCAACTTATGCAAAGACAAACTTTACAGGATCAATGGAAAAGTCTACCATGGATTACTGACTCTGATTTCCTGATTACTTAAGCTCTTAGTTTTATGTATAATTTAAATATGGTTACAAAATATTGTATATTTTTTTTGTTAGACTTGTTTCAATAAAAGTTCCCCAACTCTTTTCAAGAAGTACCATGGGATCTTTAATGTCCACCTGAACAACCACCAGCACAGGCAGATGGGACCTTGGTTTAATGTCTCATCCAAAAGATGGCACCTCAGGAGTGCCACAACATCCTCATGCTGCACTACATTGTCAGTATTGGAATTTAGCTCATGTGCCAGGTGTGGGGATAGAACCCACAGCCTTCTGATCTTCCAGACTCAGCGGTGAGCATGCAACCTGCTGAGCCACTGCCACTGCAGATAATACAGTAAGTAAATATTTATGAAGGGCATGTCAAAACCTCCCAGGAGTAGAACTGGTCCAGATCTCGAGAGGGATATTGTTCCACACCGGTGGTGCAATGTTCCAAAAAGCATAATCACCAAGATTTCACTTGAGTTTAGGTACAGCGAGCAAGAGAAGGGCTATGGATCTCAAAAGGTAGGGGCTGACTTGCTGCTGAGGCAAAGTAGCAGGAAAGTATGGCTGTTTGTTGTTCAGGATACTGAAAACAGTGCATCCCAAGAAAACATTACACATAGCATTAAGAGCTAGATACTGTTTTCCAGCATCTTGTACAGGTTAGAATGCTATTTTGAGTCTATTGGTAGCTAGTGTAAATTGGTGTATATTGTTGTAAGTAGCAACCCATTTCTAAAGTGCAAGTTTAGAGGAAGAAGAAGCATATACAGCAATGTAATTTGTGAGTTTTAGAAGCAGTAGGCCCCTTGCAATAGATAATAGTCAGCAGCTGTTAGATTGTTTCTGACTCTAAAAGCTAAACCATGCCTAGTATTTACATCTTTACATGTCTTTGTTATGTGCAGTTGGAAATCGAGGGATATAGGGTGACATCAAGGTGGCAGAAGGATTGAAAAGCCTTGAGTATAGTGCCATCTGCACAAGAGATCATTTGAATGGAGATCTGGCATTTTTTAAGCTTGGTGGGAGAGCTGAATAGCATAGCTTGTGTTTTTTTAGCATTGAAGAGCATTTTGTTCTGGAACAATCATGTATGCACTGCATGAAGGTCATGGGGGAGCATATGATTGATCATGCCAATGTCAGCTGAGCATGCAACAAGTGCACGGTCATCTGCGTACAGTATGTGTGTGCTGAGTTTCAGATCCCCAGGTAAGTTGTTAATATATAGAGAAAAGAGGAGTGGTCCCAAAATGGAGTGGTGAGGAACCGTGACTACTGACACTGCAGGGTCAGAAGAGACATACCTAGCTAGAACATTTTGTGTCTATTTTGGAGGTAACAATAGAATAAATTTAGGGCCAAGTTGTGATCTTCAAGGTCAAATGCCTTGGTTAAATCAATGAACACTTTTCCAGAAAGGTCACCCTTATGCATGGCAGCAGCTATGTGATTGGTTAAAGTGAGCAGAGTAGCTGCTGTGCTGTGACCTTTCCTACAAGCATCTTGATGCAGGGACAACAGGTTGTGACTAGTAAGGTAGTCAGTGAGCTGAGCAGCAACCAGTTTTTCAAGAATTTTATTGAGCACAGTTAAGATGGAAATAAGACTATAGTTGTTAAGGATTTTGGGTCCCCTTTTTGAAAGTGGGAACAATGTGGGATATCTTCCAAGCTGACAGCATAACCCCATGAGACAGTGACAGGTGGAAAAGACTAGTTACCACCAGAGCAATTTCTGCCACAGCAAGGTGGAGCAGTTTAGGTTCAAGCCATCTGGGCTAGCTGATTTGGTTACAGATATATGTCTTAGCAGATAGATCACTCTGAGGTACAAGGGGATGGGATGATCTTGTTGTTGTCCAGGAGTGTGTGTGGGTCAACAGGGGTACATTTACCTAATGGAACAGAATCTGTGAATGCTGATAGGTCACTGAAGTGCACATTGAATGCATTGGAAATTGTGGACAGTTTATTACAGTTTGTGCCATGTATAACCATGTCTGGGGGTGTTAGGGTACTGCTTTGGTCTAGTAGTAGTTTTATATGTTTCAAGAAATGCTGAGTGGTTCCAAAGGATGAAGCAAGGAGATTTCTATAATACATGCAATTTTTCTGTTTTATGGCTTTCTTACATTGGGATCAATGAAGCCTATATTTATCTGACTCAGAGGTGCTACCAGATAACATAAAGGGCCTCCATTGTTTGCTGTGGTCTTTAACAAAGCAAGATTATGATCAAGCCATTTGTAGGCAAAGACCCTATTCCTTCTGGTGTTATCTGGTAAGCGCCTATCCTGTAGGTCCTGAAAATTCTTGGCAAAAAGGAGGTTATGTCATTGAGATTGCCCATGGTCCAGAGGTAGGAGCAATCAGTGCATGCAAGGTCAACCTTGAAAGCAACAGAGTCAAACTTTGAATAATCCCAGAACCTGACTAATCTAGCAGGGGGAGATGGGACTTTGGCCCTCCAAGTGGCACTAGATAAGAAAGTGATCATTACTCAAATCTGGGAGGACGTCAGAAAGGTGGACTGTCTAACTGAAATGTTAAAATCCAGTCCAACAGTGCAGCCTTTCCCTCAGCTTTAGAGGGTCTGGTTGTGTCCTCAATTAGCTGAATCACATTTAGTTACCCAGGTAATGCTCTACTAGAGTTTTGTTTTACACAGAGCCAGTCTATATTGAAATCACCCAGGATGGTGAACTCATTACCCATGACTTGAGCTCCTACTATGTCAACTAACCTAGCAAGGTTTTGATGCAATCACTGGGGGAATATATACATAGAAAATGTGTAATTTCTTGATGTTGCCTATGAGGATGGCGATGTGGCAGTATTCAAGGGTAGCATCAAGGATGGCAGATTGGGCACCACAAATGCATTGAGGTGCTCCTTGACATAAAACAGAGTACTACATTCTCTTTTGGGTTGTAGTCTGTCCCATCTAAAGCAGATATAGCCAGATAATGCACATATGTTATCAGGGATACTGAGTTTGAGTCATGTCTCAGAGATCCCCAGGATATTGTTGAGACCATGCAAGCTGGTCATTAGAGTTAGAGAGCAGACTCCTTATGTTCAGGTGTACAGTTGTGAGTCCTTTAAGTCCAACCCAAGGGCTTGGGTAGAGGTTGGGGGACAAATGGGAGGTTGGGCCAGAGTTGGGTTCAACATCCCCAGCTATGAGGGAATTATTGCACCACAGAGAGGGAAGGGCTGCAGTACCTATTGACTTTCAGCCCAGTAACCTGTCTCTGGTTAAGTTCTTTAGTGACATTTAAGGTACTTAACAACAGGTGGAGCACTATGCACAGTTTAACCCAATATGGTTCAATTGTTTCAATAATCAGATTTGGCATGGCAAAGTCTGAGTTAGAACAGTAATGTTGAAGTGAGGACACTTCAAGTGGCAGGGTATCCAGCAGCACTAGACAGCCCAGAAAGAACACCACCATGGCTAGCAAACCGCAACCTTGAAAGCAAGTGATCATGACATTACTCTGTGCTGAAAAACTGAGGGCATATCAGAATAAAAGGAGCAAGTGCTGTATAACAATAACTTACCAAAGGACAGCCAAACTCACCATTGATGACTAGCAAAGACATATTAAGAAGGGACAGGGTGTGGGAGAAAATCTAAATGGCAACACATGTGAACAAGAAGAACTTAATGTTACTGCATGGCAAACAACATAAGGTACCAGTAAGGCAATGATAACCCGAGTCAGCAAAACATTGTGCAATAGATCAGTAGTAAGTACTGGTGCAAAACAGGTTGGCAGAAGAATCATCAGGACAGCTATGTATGAAAAATAGATTCTGCATATTGACAAAGATCCTGCTTAGTAAGTGTGTACTGCTAGACTAATATAAGAACATCAGAAAGAGATAGAGGGGCTACACACATTGATGAAACTCACATGCTACCAATGTCCCACTAGCAGGATGAACCTAGCAGAATTCTGGAAAAGATAATCAAGTGGAAAGGTGAGGACCAGTCTGACAGAGATAAAGAAAATCAGGAGAGAGCTGCTAGAGTGATGCAAACTATGAATACCTGGCAGAAAGGAAGGCACAACCCACTCTATGTGAACCATCAGACAGTCTGAGCTAGTCAGGTTAATCAGAATGTAGGAGAAATACAGGAAATTAACAGCCTGGCATGCAAGACATCAGCCATGAATGATTGGCACCATTGCAAACAGTGAGGGAGATTGATTATAGAATGTATGTATAAAGGATCACTTGCCCCAGCTGGGCAGGTGGAGGGGAAGGTGCAAAGGTAAATCCTACAGTGTGGCACTGCCAACCAAATGCAGAGAGCTGCTCCTGTATAGGTAAACTACCTGTGAGATTTCTGTCAGTCCAGAGGCTTTGTGGAGGGACAGCAGTGCAGCCTTCATGTCCTAGGCTCCCCAAGGGTGGGAACTGGAGTGGGGACTATACAGGATCAACTGTGGGAAGAAAACAAAATAGGTCAGTTGGCAGGGTGAAACCTGATTCCGAGCCTGTAAGTCAGCCTCTACTCAGGAACAATCACCACAGATCTGCTGACACAAAAGTGTAAGTCCCCACCACCAGAGATTTATTAAGTATGAATGTAGTTGGAGCCAGCCTGTCAATGCAGTGGTGAGAGGAGGCGGGGAACATAAGGGAGCAAATTCCTGGTCAGAGTCAACACTGCTGCACAGTGCTGTAATGGGTAGTATGAGTGTTACAGATGGCAAGGAGATATAGGGAGATGGCAAGGAGATACAGCACCAAGAGCTCCAGAGAAACATTAATCGAAGCATGCACCTCACCAGGGGCACAGTATGGAAGATGGCCAATGTAACTGAACTGCACATGCATGAGTAGAAATGGCTACTGAATCATCTGCCTGCTACCAACAACCCACTCAGGGTTCTTCTTGCCAATAACACAGAAGATACCTCTGCCAGGAGTGACTGGCTAGTGAGGGAATATTATTAAAGAGCTGAAGATACTATATAACCACTCCATGGGGAAAAAGCCAAGGATGCAAAGCATTGGTATATCAAAGATGTCCCATGGTCCCAGTGGGTCTTGAGCAGGAGAAGCTCCACTGATAGGTTGGTAGTACTGTCCATAGCTAAAAGAGGTTCTGATTTGTGGGTGTGGTAGGTAAAAGGAATTCCATAAATTAATGAGTTTAATTCATTCGGGTGAATGTATTCATTTGCATTCAATTAAGAATATATTGGTCTGGGTTGACATGTATTGTTTAAATAAAAATATATTGTCATATGTTCACAAGTGATGGGCTTGTTTTGGAAATGTATTGATTCCAGCAGACATGTTAGTTCCGATAAAAATGTGCTAGTTTTAAAAAATGTATTTATTTTTTGTAAACATTTTATGAAAAAGGCTTCAAAGATACAGAAATAAAGGCTATCCAATCACAGACTTTTTGGAAATTTTGAGTATACATAGGATACTAAGTGCTTATTTTTACATGGGGGACTGCAGCGATGACGAGAGACCGTTTTGGCTTTCACAGGCAAACAGAACCGACAATGAGGGACCATTTTCTAATTTACAGCAAAACAACAACAACAAAAAAACATTTCAGCACACTGCAGTGGCTCCCAGTGTGCCACATGAATGCTGACATGGGGATTGGGAAACCAGATGTTGGGAATGACATGGGCATCGGGCACCAGGAAAAAACTTGATGAGGACCATTTTCTAATTTAGAAAAAAAACAAATCCTGTACACTGGGGTGGACTCCCAGTGTGCAACATGAGATGGGCATGACTTGGGGAGGACAGCACAAAATAATGAATGGCATTGTGCCATACACAACATGGTGGCACCGCAGAACTATGCATGCACATGACTTGTACACATGTGCAGTTCAAGTATTGGAATGCGGAAGTAACAGCCGAAATAGTGTGGCTGTTATTCCATAGGCTGATCATGGTGGAGATGGTTTAAACTCTGGTGGGCTTTTGGAAGGATACTTTCAAGAGTCCAATGGAAGGGGTTCTGAGATCGGCCATTTTCCGAGCTACAAACCCTCGCAAAACAGCTGTAGCCCCCCACAGCCCTAAAAAGGAGAAGGAAAATATAAGGGTGCTGACTTGGTTGTCCTCTGCAAGTAAGCCACTATATCTGTCTCTATGCGTATGAGAAGTTGCCTATGTGTTGGGACAAAGACTCTTGTCCATTGGCCATCAACAGACATCTTTCTGTACACATACAGAAAGCAAGATTATTCATCCATTGAGCTATATTCAATGAGGTTTCACTAACCCAGTGCTGCACCACTGTCTTCCTACTGTTTACTAATGCTACTTCCCAAATGTATTTATTTTATTTAAACTTTTGTTAACCAGGTGAATGTAATAAGCCAATGCCCATTTTCATACATGACCCGGGGCTTTTTTAGAAGCTGAAAAGAGCACATGTGGCTTCAGCACCTAGTATAAATTGTAAGGGTGTCCTGGGGACAGTAAACCCCAGGATTGTTTGTTTAGTTGCATGAACCTCAAACCAAAAGAGATACTTTATTACAAGTCATGGCCAAACAGAGAAGTCCCTTCAGCCAAATGACATTTTGGGCTTGTGGCCTGTCTGGAAGCTTCTAGAGGCTTATGTCCCAGCAGGCCTGAATGATTCATTTGAGTGGGCTCACTTCTTATAGAGTTTCCCAGTTAATACCATGTACCTTTATATTAAGTTAAATTGGGGTTTAGTAGTTCATTCTCTTGGTCACTGCATCTCAAAAATATATTGGAATAAAAATATTATTTAGAAGGAGCAATAAAATGATCTGTTTAATATTTTCATAGCCACATTTTGCTCTTTGTCAAAATAATTCACAGTACATTCCACTGTGTTGAATGTTCTGTTTTCTACTATGCCACACAATACAATGTGCTTCTCTACTTATGGTAGGGATCTCTTGAAAAGCATTGAATGGTGGTCTACTGTAAGTGAAGTCCAAAAGAACTTACAAGGTACAGCACCATGCAAAATGAAACTCACAGTGCATGTATTTGATGAAGAAAGGCTTTCCTCATTATGAATGCCACTGCAGCATTTATATAGCTATGGACATTAAACCATACCCTAGATTTGCAAAATATATTATTATGGTACCTTATGGACTTAATAACACTTACTTATGCAAAATGTTTACCAAGCTATATTCCTTAGTTTGATATACTGCAGGTAAACTTATGCAATATATTCACTGTCATACTTTGGTTTCTAGTATTACAGTAGTTTAGGGTTTTAATAACATATTTTAATACGATGTTTTTGTGCATCTGTAAATTTTATTGACCACTTTGATTACATATGAGCATTTCCTGATTTGATGATACGAGTATATAAGGGGTAATGTCAACTAATGCACTTTCCTCTGAGAAAGCCACTTTTGGCAGGGGCAAAGCATCAGTTTGGGTCCACCAGATGGTGGATTTCTGTTAGCTAAGTTTGCATCTTTTTTTTGTTAATATGCTCAATGTCTTTTACTGTTTTGTTTGAAATAAATGAATTGAATGACAATAATGCTGAGATAGCACCTTTCTGCATGTAGTGCAGTGTTCAGTTTGTTGGGTACAGGTGCTTCACACCTCTGTGCGTTATTGAATATATTTTATTGGTTAAGCATGGCTTCGACTGTGCTGTGGAGTACTGGTAATTTTGTATATCAGCAAAAATATAAGCAGCCAAAGCAGATAAATTCCAAATGATAAACATCCTTTCCCTTGCAAATTCTTTTAACAAAGAAGGGAAAAGAAGCATAGGCAAAAATATGAACTAGAATAGGAACTGTACCTACAGGATATAAATAGCAACTAATGGATAGGCAAGTGTGTATTATGGATTTTTTTACACACCCGAGGTGTGTGATGACCCATAAAACTCTGGAGTGAAGCTTGAGAGGTTTATGTGGCTATCATACACGAGGGTGTGTAAATCCTTAATACTACATTGCCTATTCTTTATAATTGCTGGTGCAGGGAGTTATAACGCTTTTTTGCCAACATGAAAAAAGATGTTTCTATCGAATACTGGTTTATTTTGGAACACATAAAAGTAAGCAGTAGCAGTGAACAGAACTTGAAAATACATGCATACAAGTGAATAATTTTAAAAATGCAACTGTTTAAACTTTATACTGTTAAAGATAAATACTGCATTTGTTGGTAACAGTCCAGGCATTTTCATGTTCCTGTGGCTCGTGGTTTCAGCATTTCATAAGTGCTGTAATACCAAACTGTCCATTTCTATGGAAGTTTTTTTTTTTGGAGAGAGAGAAACCCTGGGTGTTTACTGACTACTGAGTAGAGTTTGGACGTGGACGAGATGTGCGAGTAGCTCAGGTGTCTGAGGATACAACCATAAGTACCCACCTGATGTGTCTCACACTGACACTGCTGTGTGGCCAGTCTACATAGCACTGCTGCTTTGCAAAATGCTGTAATAACATGATTTGGGGTTATTATGGCTTTTAAAGCATAATAACCCAAATCTGGTTATAATTGCATTTGATGAGACCAGTAATTCAGTTCATAAATCGGGTCACCAGTAATTATAATATTATAATGTCTTCCCAGAAGTCACAGCAGATCCTCATGAAAGAAAAACCATACAAATGTTGCTAGTTAATACTTAAAGTCCCCCAACTCCCATTTTATAAAAGTGGGGATGTTTTGATATAAAGGAATACTCCTTTTTCATGAAACTTTCTGTACCGTATGTCAATGTTGCCACAAGCTGATAGCCCTGCTGATAGGCATGTGCATTTGTGCTAGGCTAATGAGGCTCAGATCCTACTTTGTTAGTTCAGATTCCATGAACCAAAGATCTATATCAAATAAGTAATTTCTTTTAATGTGTTCAAATCAATCAAGCATTTACTATTCATTAAACATCATTATTACCCTTATTAGGTCACAGTTTAAATTTTTTAAAATGTTATGTTTATTAAGACCCCAACAGGGGCCAAAAGATGAATAGCATTAAATTGTAGCACACATGCGGTACAGAAATGCTTGAACTTTCTATAGAAGCAAATGTCAGTTATACAGAGCAGATTGAACATCAAGTTCCATTGTACACGAATACCTGGTCTCCTCCCACCAGCCAGGAAAAATAAGAGAACATTTTAGAAAATGTCATCAAAGAAACATGTAACCCAACAGCTGTACAGAAAGAAGATGACTCAACATGGTTCTTGTTCCCATTGGCATCAAAAGGGTACCCAGTACTCTGCAATGAGCCATGTTATTCAAGTGTACACTCTAGAGCTTGAATATTAACTGCAATTATTAAAAGGATGCAAAAAGAGAACAGAAAAGACAGTTCTTGGATTGGTCTGACCAATTTGCTGACATTGGGTCTCAAATGTAATGCTGATTGTAGTTGATAATGTTGGTTATTATGTACCAATTCTCGCTAGATGCTCCAGAGAAGGAATACTCACCTCATGGTCTATAAAGTTCATATAAAGGGTGCTAACTTTAAACAATAAACATGACGGGTGTGGGTTATACTGGGATTTACCCACGCCTGATGTGGTTTGGTCACAAGGTCACTGGCTGAGTGAGTAAACTACACCAGAAGTTGGCAAATCCTATCATAACCCACACCCTGGAGTTGTCTATTGTGATTATTCAATGTCCCCCTTGTTTTGGTCACACACACACACACACACACACACAGAGTCACATGAGGTATTCTTGTATTTTAAATAATTTTTCTTGATTTTATTGCTCTGGCAGAAAAAAAAATTGTTGCTAGGCAGACCCTGCCTAGTGTCCTCATTTCTCTGGTCTTACCAGTCTTTCTAACAGAAATTAAAAGAAGGGCCGTCCTGGTTTACTGCTTGACATTTGACTATTTTCTGCCTCAGGAAAGATTTTATATGCTGTATTGAGATTTGTGTAACCCCAAGTTTGTGTGCTCAGGTGTGCAGTCTCTCACTCATGCTTTTTATTTGAATTGAAAAGACATTTGGGGAACTGTTAACTCCTTCTTGATATGGGTTGTTGAGGGTATTTATTTTCTACTCAGTAGGAGCACCATAGGAAATTAAAGAAGGGCCGTTGTGGTTTATCACTTAAATTTTGAGTCCTATTTTCTGCCTGAGGAAGGATGTTATATGCTGCATTTGGATTTTGCAATTCTGAGTTTGTGTGTTAGTCTGCAGTCTCTCAGTCATGTGTCTTTATTTCAGTTGAAAAGACATTTTGGGAACTGTTAACTCCATCTCCATATGGGCTGTAGAGGGTATTTATTTTGTTCTTGGCAAGAGCACCACACGAAGTTTGGGCAAGGTGCTCTGAGGTGACTTCCACACTTAATAGACAATGAGAGAGGTTCTGGGGGTGGGCTGTCTGAAACTGACAGGGTACAATGAGCAGCTCTGTTCTGAAGACAGGGCAAGTGGAACAAGTGCTGAGTGCCAGGAAGTGTTGTATTGTAAAGTTTTGTATGCTGATTGGTACATTTGAGGGAGCAAGCGTCCTCTTTCTTAGAGATGAGCCGTTGGTGGGCAGTATTAATTTAAAACTGCAGTCCATTTTTTACATTACTGCTTTACTGTTGCAGCTTTTGTGGAGTGGAAAATGGGGAGTGGGTGTATTAATTTCATTTGCTGTGCTGATGCCAGCCTGACTGGCACTTTTTGCATGGATTACAATAATAATAATAATAATATTTTTATTTGTATAGCACAATTCAAATATCAAAGAGCTTTACATGTGTATAAGTCATAAAACAGTTCAATAAAATCACATAAATACATCAACTTAAATTAAAATTCTCACAGTTAATAAAACATTAAGTATTAAAAGCCTATTTAAATAAATGTGTTCTTAAACTGGTCTTGAAGCTCTCCACAGTCCTGCACTCTGTAATCCGATGAAGTAGAGCATTCCACAAGGATGGTGCCATGAACACAAAAGGCCAGGCACCAGATGTCTTCAACTACACCCAGGGAACCGCTAACAACCCCTCATCAGTTGAGCAGAGAGGCCAGCCAGGGTTGTAGGGAACCAGGAGCTATTGCAGGTAACTCGGTCCCAGTCCATGTAGGGCTACCCATGAGAGATACCATGAGATATACCCATGGCTAAAAGTGATAGACAGCCAAATTAAAATAAAGGATTCTGGATTCCCATTGTATAAACTGCAATATTTATTTGTTTTATGATGTAACCAGGCTGTTATTAATGCCATGCTTTAAATGTTGTTACATTTTGCAATCCACTGAGATTTGGAAGGGGAATGAGGTGCAAGTGATTTAACAGCAAAGCACTGACATGCAGTAGCTGTACTTATATTGTATATTTGTTCTGAAAAGTAAATCCCAGTGCATAGAGGCAGAAGACACAAGGGAGGAATCAAGGTCTAGAACTATTTCAGTGACTTATTTTTTCCTACAGATAGGGACTTGGTAATTAAAGCTGTTTGGCAATCCCTTGATTTGAGGTGCAAACATTTGAAAGTGTCTTGTGTTTCCTGATTTAGTGTTGGCAACTCACACCTACAGTTTGAATATTTTTGCTTTACATTCACAGAGGTCAATACTTTTGTGATATTAGAGGAATGTTTTTTTAGTTCACTTTATTGCTTTACTTAAAAAGCAAACAACAACATCAATCAATCAATCAATCAATCAATCAATCAAATCTTTATTTATTCAGGCGATCATCATTGAGCAAGGCTCATTTACAAGATGGACCTGATAAGGTCAAGGTTCGAGTTGATGCACAGCAATTACATCACATACTTATGAGACAGTTATACATACAGAAGAAAGGAAAATGTTATTTATAACACAATAATATACAGAGAATTCACATGTTAAAGCTTGGCTAAGAGAAAGTTAAACTAACATCTACAATATGTACAGTACATATATATCTCAATGAGGTCATGACAGTCACTCACATAATGAGTACAAGGATAACACATACTATGTATAAGGAACCTCAAACATTTTAAGGAGCCACAGAGATACATTGCATTTGTTCACTATAGGCACCTTTACAGTCATTTCTGTGACTTGTTTGCTGAAAGATGTGAGCAAAGGATACATAAAGAATGATGCCCAACAGCTTATGAAGAAAACAATCTAATGCTATGTACTTCCTTGCAAAGCTGTATACTGTACATGTCATCTCAGATCAACACACAGCGCCCGTGACATTAAGTTGAAGTCAACATATTATCGCACTAAAAATAAATAAATAAACAAACAAATAAATATTATAGAGTTATTTATTATTTGGCTTCTGTTGAACAGAAAAAGAGGGCTAGGCAATTTTGCTAATTTTCAGCCTCACCACTGGGGAAGAGACATAGATAAAACTTACTGATATTGAATCAGATTAAGTTGTTGATGGTACTTCAGTGAGTGGGGAAATTTTCAGGACACCATGAAATTCACCCATTCTTTTCAAGAAGTGCCACTGGGTTTTTAACATGCACCTGAATAACCACCAGAATAGGCAGACAGGGCCACAGTTTAACATCTCATCTGAAAGAGGGCATGTCAGGAGTGCATCACCCACCTTATGCTGTACTACAGTACCAGTATTGGAATTGTACCCCAAGTTCCAGGCATGGGACTAGAACCCACAACCTTTCAGTCTTCTGGACTCAGAGGTGAGAGTGCAACCTGCTGAGCCACTGACACTGATAATTAGTTACAGTATTAGGGAAACTGCCCCAAACTGAAATATATAGTGAAGGAAAATACTGTGGCTACTGTACAATTGTTTGATTATAACCCAATATCATTATCTCCTAGCTGCATTATCCCCCTGTTGCACTCACCTGCCCAAGTCACTGCACTGACTGCTGGTTCCTACCTGCATCAGCAATCAGCAGTGTTCATTTGTATGATTTTTTTTAACAAAATCCTTCCACTGCAGCATACCTTCTGATTTTTATTTTGACACTAAAATAGGTGAATCAAAGATGGACTGCAGGACCAATATGACCTGTCTTTACTTCCCCTGCGAAATCAAGAGATCAGGCAATAAAAAGCTGGTGTTGGTTGTGGACCCGGGTCATCATGCAGAGAAGTTGACTCCTGGGTTTCCCTCTGACCTTGTGTTAGAGGGCAACCAGTTGAGACATTCTGAACAGGTGCGGAATCTGGGCGTAATTCTTGACAGTGAGCTGATGCTGAAGACACATGTATCTGCCGCTGTCAAGTCTTCCTTTTACCATCTGAGGAATATCGCCCAGATAAAACACCTTGTTCCACATGATGACCTTCCTGTGTTGGTCCACGCCTTTGTTTCTTCACATCTTGATTACTGTAATGCTCTATATCTAGGGTTGCTGGGGGTTGATCTCCATTGCTTGCAGCTGGTGCAGAATGCAGCAGCCAGGTTGTTGACTGGGTTACCAAGAACTTGCCATATCACACCTGTGCTGCGCGAACTGCACTGGCTGCTGGTGCGGTGGAGAATCACCTTCAAGGTCACGTTGCTGACCTATAAGACCCTACATGGTCAGGGACTGGGCTACTTCCAAGATCTCCTTCGACCCTACCACCCTCTCCGCCCACTCCGCTCCACTGATGAGGGATTGCTAGAGATTCAGAGGGTTCGTCTTCAGTCATCTGGGGCCAGAGCTTTTTCTTTCATGGCCCCAACCCTGTGGAATTCTCTGCCTCATCAGATTAGAGAGTGCCTGTCCACAGAATCATTTAAGGTGTCTCTGAAGAGTTATCTATTTGAATTGGCGTTTGAATAGGTTTATTGCTGCTTTTTATTGTTTTTATGTTATTAATTATTATGTTAGATGTTATTTTGATATGTACTTGTGTTTTGTTATGTTGAAAAGCGCATTATAAATAAAATTTGATTTGATTTTGATTTGATATAGTGTTCATATTTATTTATTTATTACATTTTGTTAACTGGGTAGGCCTGCTGAGCCCCGAAAGTCCCTTTTTCAGGAGCTACCTGATAAACATATAAAAAGTCAGCTGTCCACTAGAGATGGTGGCCATTGCATGCTGTCATATTTCAGTTGCCAAGTCAACCTGCTCGAATCCCACTCTTGTGGATTACTGTGGTAACAAGAACACTTGCATAATGAAAGAACCATTCTTCATGGACAGCTGACCGATATCTTTCTAACAACATTCCTCAGACAAATTTGAGACAGCACAAAGTGGGCAGTTTGTACCCACAATGTTATGCATGCAACAGAACATGTTACTACACAAACAATAGTGCATGTTGCCTGGGGGGTGCCCTCTGTATCTGTGGTGCATTGTTAATTGAATTAGCTGGTGCAAACAGGGTTTGCTGCCATCACCTAACATGCACCCATAAGTACCACATACCAATGCATACACTGCATGTTGTTATGGTTAAAGCTGATCTATATTGGTTGAGCTGGGCACACAACCAGATAATGATTTACCTTGTGTTTTCTCTTGAATTTTGCTTTATTGGAATACGTTTAGATGCAGCTTAATCTGAAACATAAAAACATACTGAGAGTGCTGATAGAGCTATTTGAGAAGTAAAACCACACATGACAGAATCCTAGTACTGTTTACTGACATTGTACATACTGTACAGTGTAAATATACATACACTAACACGAAAGATCTGCATTTCTCTTTGCATAACTTAATGAAATCTCTAAATAATCATGTTCTCCTGCACATTAACATATTTATTAATTTTCAGAAAATAATTCTAAATCATACCTTTTGCAATTTTGTGGTTCAGGAAACTCGGTAAACATGATGTCAGGACGATAGAGATTCAGTAAATGAATCGTGAAGACCCCACCAATTAGGATGTCTCCTGTTCTGAAGAATGCCTTCATTTTCTGCCTCTGCAGTTTACATGCTGTTTCTTTAGCCTGGTAGGTGACATTAGTCCCTGCCAGCAGTAGCAGAACACAGCAGAGAACCTTAACCATAGAGGCCCTTCAAACAGAAGCCCGTTCAAAGATATTTAAAGTTGTTGGTGGCAAGTCACTGTTAATACTTGTGAGTTGGTTTCTTGTTCTTTATCCATTTATATATCTGAAAACTAAAGTAAAAAACAACGGCCATGATAAATGTCAAGAGAATATTCATAAAGCAGGTCTATGGAAGTTCTACCCACAGGAGACACCTAACACTCCCAAAGTTATTGCATCATTGTAAAGATAATGACCATTATACTTGTCACGAAATACCCTTTTCAATAATACACACTGGTTAAATTGTATGTTAGAATTCTTTAACTGGGCACTAATCTGAGTGGAAAGACTTTCTCTATAATTAAAGCACAATAACCATTCATTTATACCCTGTTTTTCTGCAGCTCAACAAATAACAAAGTTGTTGTTGATCATTTTCATGTATTGCAATACTGGAACCAAGCACCTATCCTATAATTGTCAGTGATAGCAGAGAGAAACTTTGTTATTGCTTTTATTTGTTCTTTATCCTCCTCACCTGTCAGTCAGGCTACCTTATCAGTCCCATTCACTGAATTACTCTTCATGCACATGATGGTTGTTAAGCACTTTAGTAATCAGTCAATTAGTATATAAAACTAACATAGCTACATATTGGTAACTATTGCACACAGGGGCCCAGATATTCAGACTGTGCCAGGCTGTGGCACGAGCCTGGGCGCAGCGCAACTTGGCTGCGCAGGGGCATTGACAGGGTGATATTCAGCGAAGCTGCGCCTGGCACAGCATCTCTGAATATCGCACCCTGGCCACCTGCAGTGCACATGGTGCAGTGGCAATGCGCCAGTGCAAGTGGCCAAGTGGAGCAGGGGGATGCGCTAGCGCAAGTTCCGTTGCGCTAGGAGCAACAAACGTGATATTCAAAAGTGCACATACAAATGGGGCCATAATGCATGCAAGGCACAAATGAGGCCATTTGCATGTCATTATGGCCCCATTTGCATGCAGGTGCGCTGATCCCCGGTGACTTGTGCCTGGCGCCCTGCCAGGCTGTAGCCGTCGTGGACCGACGCCCCCTGCACATCGTGGAAAAGTGCCCCAATGCTAGATTGCGGGCATATGTAGAATAAAATAAACGTCCTATATCCCTGGTGGTCCAGTGGACTGCTTGCAGCCCAATCGCGGGCATATGTAGAATAAAATAAACGTCCTATATCCCTGGTGGTCCAGTGGACCACTTGCAGCCCGATCATGGGCATATGTAGAATAAAATAAATGTCCTATATCCCTGGTGGTCCAGTGGACCACTCGCATGTCATGGCTTATGTAATAAAGGAGAGGTCAATATCGGGTGGTCCAGTAGTTTTCTCCCCACCAGTCACTAGGCCCCACCACCCTCCCCCTGGTCACAGCAGGAGGCAGCACCCACCCACCTGCGGCCCGCCACCGCCGACTGACACTGTATGGTAGGGCTGTCGCCCATTGGTTACAGCATGAGCCAATGGGCATGCTCATACCGTCTACACAGTCGATATGTGAATGGATCCATTCACATATCTGAACTGTGTAATATGTTATGGGCTGCACACCCGTAGCTCACGCTGTGGACCATTGGGCATACAGCCCTCACCATCGGTGTCAGTCCATGGGCGGTGGGCGGCAGGCGTGGTGGTGCCTCCCGCCCGCTGACCGGGGAGGCGGGGTGGTGAAGGCTCAGTGGGCGAGGAGGTGGGAGTACCACTGTACCTGGGATATTGGACCTCTCCTTTTTATTACGCCGCCACCCATGGTGGGCTGCAAGCAGTCCACTGGACTACCAGGGATATAGGACATTTATTTTATTCTACATATGCCTGCAACCAATCCAGTGCGGCGGTCCACTGGACCACCAGGGATATAGGATGTTTACTTTATTCTACATATGCCACTTAATTGGGCTGCGGTCCATTGGACCACCTGGGATATATAGGACTTTCTACTTTATATATGCCTTGATCAGGCTGCAAGCAGTCAGCTGGACCACCAGGGATATTAATGGATGTTTATGTTCTTCCAACATATGCCTGCAATCGGGCATGAGGCGCCACCGAAGGTGCAGCGGAGCTCGGTGGCCACCCACAGGTGGCAGCTGCCATGTTGTGCCCTGCAATCCGACAGCTCACCTGTAGTGGCTGACGTGTTCCTTTTTTTGGCTCACCTGTGTGCAGCGCAGGTAGGGGTTGCACATGCATGGGCTCAGCACATCCTGGGCTGAATATCGGGATGTGCGGAGTATGCATGGGCACGCCCCCTACCTGCACTGCATACATTACTGATGAGCTCCGGCGCATCGGAATTTGTGCCAGGCTCAATTCCTGTTTGAATATTACGGCGGGCGCATCAGTGAGTTGCGATGCAGCAACCCTTCTGAATATCCGGCCAGAGTGTTTTAATTGGGCTTTAAAGATTATGAGGGATAATAATTGAACACAGCTGGGATTTAAACACTATATAAAAGTGTATACCAATTGGAGCGACACCCCTGACGATGAGGTCTTAGTGGCCTCGATGCACTGGGCTGCTAATACTGAGATGGTATGTGAATCTTTAACATTAAGTTTTTTGAATTCTGATCACACATTCATATGTATGTATTTATTTAAAGACTGCTTTTTTATTAAGAATATGTTTTTGTCTTATTTTGAGGCAAATATGAATAAATAAAATGATTCTTAAAAGATTTAATACTGCCTGAGTGCCTTTTCTTGTATATACCACACACAGTGGCTTATAAACCCCTTCACCTTTCTCATCATTGCTACTGTGTAACCCTTGCTTAATCCCCATGGAGGGGCCAGTGGTGTGAGGGATCGCACAGGAGCAAGGACCCAGTGCAACATGTGTCTCTTCTCAGATGACAAAAAAGCTCTGCGGTAGAGTAGATAGCAAAGAAGGGATCAAGAATGCTGCATCTCCCTCTACCAGTGTGCTTTTATGTTCCTGCCTGCATTCTGGACCAACTCTCCCCCAGTACCGTTGTCTCGGTAAACAAGATTGGTGCATTTAAGACCTCCTTGAGGGACCACCTCCACACTGCCAGTGCCTGTGATTTTTTTTAAAGCCTCTTACCCTGTTCCCTCCCTGTATCCTGTTCCCCTCTCCCCTCCACTCCTTGACAAGGGACTTCCATCCTGTTACATCCCTCCCCCCTTCCCCCCTTTCCCCCTTTGCTCCCACCCCTTCTAAACTCTCCTGTTTCCCCTAGTGTCCTACTAGGGCAATATTTATATGGCTTATGCTGAGCATAGTGACTATATTTTGCAATGTTTTTGGTACCACTTTGTCACATGCTTTGTTTACCCATTCATTATTTACTTAATTGCTACTGTATGTATACTTTCTGTGTAAGTTGTACTGTCTGTCTCTGTATCTCTGATGTGGAGCTTCTGTAAATGAGTCCCTGACTCAAAGGCAATTTCTGAATCTTCAATAAATAAATCAAAAAATCAAGACACAGAGGGATCCACAAAGGTTGGTGAAGTGGTCCAAAACTTTGCGGTTGAAATCCAATGCCAAAAAATGCAAGGTTAAGCACCCAGGGGAAAAACAGGACAGAGTACAGAGTACTGGATGAGTGGGGTTAAACTGAGTACTTATGGCAAATGGGAGGGACTTGAGAATCATCAGTAATGACTCCCTCAGACAATCAAGTTAGTGTGACAAGGCCTATAAAATGAATAATGTTATTAGACCATGTCAGACTAACCTGATCAAATTCTTTGATTGGGTGACCAAAGCAGTGGACCTTGGGGGGGTGCAGTGGATGTGGCGTAGCTACACTTCAGCAAGGCTTCTGACACTGTCCCACATAGAAGTCTGATCAAAAATCTTGAACACACAGGTGTCAGTCATAAGATAGTAAGCTGGGTAGAAAACTGGCTTCAGGACAGTACTCAAAAAGTCATAGTAAATGTTGCCATGTCCAAGAGGGTTTTGTGACCAGCAGAGTCCCATAGGGATTGGTGCTGTGTCCAGTCCTCTTCAACATATTCATCAGTGACATTGCAGATGGTCTTGAGGGTAAAGTCTGTCTATATGCAGATGATACAAAATTATGTAATAGTTTGGACAATCAGGAGGGAGCTTCCAGTATGAAGAAGGATCTCAAGAAACTTGAACAGTGGTCCAACAACCTGAAACTGAGATTTAATGCTAAAAAATGCAAAGTGATGCACTTTGGAAAACAGAACTCAAGAATATAATACTTCCTAGTTGGCAACGACTTGAAAAGACCAGGACTGAATGGGACTTACGTGTAATCATGTTGGAAGACCTTAAAGTAGGGAATCAATGTGAAAAAATGGCACGAAAAGCAAGCAGTATCCTTGTATGCATAGGCATGGGAATAACTAGCAAGAGACAAAGAAGTGATCATCCATTTTGTAGGTACCTGGTGAGGCCACACTTCGAGCACTGCATTCAGTTCTGGAGGCCCCACCTGAAGAAGGACATAGAGCACTTTGAATCAATTCAAAGAGGGGCTGCAAAGATGGTGCAGGGCCGCCATCATGAGCCGTATGAGTCTAGACTCCAAGACCTAAACTTGTACTCCCTGGAACAGAGAAGGGATGGAGGGGATATGATAGAAACATTCAGATTCATCAAGGGTATAAACACTGTTCATCTAGACAACCTCTTCCATGCAAACGGAGAGGCACGTACAAGAGGGCACAACCTACGTCTGGGAGGGGGATGGCTGAGAGGCAATATCAGGAAGTATTTTTTTTACAGAGATTGTAATAGACACATGGAACAGCCTGCACCCATAGGTGGTTGCAGCACAGATGGTGAATGTATTTAAACATGCATGGGGTGGCACAACGGTGTAAACAAAAACAGCAAAATATAGTGGAGGGGTAGGTTCATGGACAGGCTAGATGGGTCACTCAGACCCCATCTGCCATCAAATTCTTATGTTCTTATGTTCTTATTATGCTGGGATGTAGCAGAAGGGGTACTGACAGAGAAAAACAGAGGTACCACTACCTTTGTATAGGTCACTGGTGAGGCCACTTCTGGAATACTGTGCACAGCTTTAGCATCCTTCAATAAGGAAGGATAGTGACAGGCGGGAGACGATACAAAGCTAGGTGACAAAGATAAGACAGGGCCAGAAAGAAGATGTTATGAAGATTGTCTGAAGACACTGAACATGAGCTCACTGGATACCAGGCAAGAGAGGGTGAGGATATGATAGAGACATTCAAGATCCTGAAGTGAATAAACAATGTTAACCACAGGGAATTACTTAGCAGGAGTACAGAATCAAGAACTTGAGATCATGAGTGGAATCTGGTGGGGGAAGGTTTAAGAGGCATGTGAGGAAGTTCTACTTTACAGAAAGGGTGGTGGTGTCATGGAATAGTCTGCCAGTGGAAGATGTGGATACCAGGACTGTAAAATGGTTTCAAGCAAGGCTGGGATAGAGTGAAGGGTTAGGTGGTTTCTCAGGTCAGTAGCAGTAGGAAGGTGAGCAGAGGGTGGACTGGAAGGGATAATACCTCATATAGACAATAGGTCCCAGGGCAGATAAGGAACTCATGGTTCACTAGATTGACCTGTTGTCTTTTTTTGCCATCATTGTCTAGTTTTCTATATGACAGTGGAGGACCACAAGGTTAACATACACACACACAGACACGTTATTGTACAAAGTTCAGCCAGTGCTCTCCAATCAACCAGGCAGCTGCCATCTGTGCTATCTCCTTTGGGCCTCCATATTGCAGCAATAATGTAGTAGCCAGATAGCCACCTCCTCAGAGAAGAAGAGCATTCCTTGGGACATTTAAACCTGGGTCACTTGAACTGTGAATGGCAGAACTCTGTTTGCTGAACTGGTTTTCTCTTTGTCCTTCAGCTACACCAGCTTTGTGTTCAACTCTGGCTCAGTGATAATATTAAATAATCTAGCATCAGGTGATCTTCATGTTAAAGAATCTAGCACCCAGTGATTTTCATGTTAAAGACTCTAGCACCCAGTGATCTTCATGTTAAAGAATGTAGCACCCAGTAATCTTCATGATAAAGAATCTAGCACCCAGTGAGCTTCATGTTAAAGAATCTAGTACCCAGTGATTTTCATGACTCTAGCACCAAGTGATCTTCATGTTAAAGAATGCAGCACCCACTGATCTTCATGATAAAGAATCTAGCACCCAGTGATTTTCATGTTAAAGACTCTAGCACTTAATGATCTTCATGATAAAGAATATAGCACCCATTTATCTTCATGTTAAAGACTTTAGCCCACTGATCTTCATGTAAGAGAAACTTCGCACCAGTGATCTTCATGTTAAAGAATCTGCACCCAGTGATCTTCATGTTAAAGAATCTAGCAACCAGTGATCTTCATGTAAGAGAATCTAGTACCCAGTCATCTCCATTTTAGTGTAGCACTCGGTAATCCTCATTATTTTCCTATATGGATTTTGTCATCCTGGGTGCATTGCAGGTAGCTGTTCAGCCTTGTCCATGCCTCCTTTGACTGGCAACTGCCTCCTCAGTCCACTGAGCCCTATATCACCCATAGATTCCCCTTGTGGCAGGACTGGGAAGGGAGGTCAGCCTCCCACCCAGAATTCCTACATCCTGTTTGGAGTATCAGCAAGCCGGTAACAGAGCAGGGTGATGGCAGGTAGACAAGGCTTCATGTAGCCTGTGACTGCCATTGTTTTCTCTTTTATCCCATTCCACCTGTCTGCCACAGTATGTCATATGCATGTGTGTGTGGAGGCACACACATGCCATGTAATGCTGCCTTTATTCCACACTACTCTCTGGCACTGCCACCTGGCCTTTACGAGGTAGAGCCAAGGAGCATGACAGCATTTTCACCCCACCCCAGGAGAGGAGATCATTGGATCAGATGCTCAATTCTCTCTCTCCCAGCCAACTCTGGTGACCAGAAGAGCTTATTTCTGAAACCAGGTCACTGGTGTTGTTAGAGGTAAGGCATATGGCACCTCATCCCACTGTGTCACTGGGCCAGCTCTCCGTGACCTTCATTTTAAAAACTCTAGTGCCCAGTGATCTTCATGTTAAAGAGTCTCACACCCCGTGACCTTCATGTTAAGGAATCTAGTGCCCAGTGATCTTCATGTTAAAGAAACTAGAACCCATTGATCTGCATGTAAAGATTCTAGTACCCAGTGATATTTTCATTTTTGTATTTTATACTTGTAAGTCTGATGAGCAAGGACTGCCCATTTTCACAGGTGACAAGTTAACTAGTACATACAAAAATTAGACAGAACAAGAGAACATACAACATTAATTATCACATTGCACAGGTACATTCATCTTTGTTTGAGAGCCAAAGTTTTAAATGGGTTTTAAAACACTGAACAGTATGACATTCAATAATTTCAGATGGAATGGTATTAAAAAAAGTGTGGCACTCTATACAATAAAGACCTTTCTCCAGAAGATTTGTTTTTAAAGAGTGGGAGTTTAAAAGTAAATCTGGACAGTGACCTGGTCACAAAGGAGTTAGAAAATTTAGGGAACAACTCAGCAACATCCATGTTAAAGAATTTAGTATCAGTAATATTCATGATAAAAATTTATCACCCAGTGATCTTCATGTCAAAAAATCTAATACCCAGTAATCTTTATGTAAAGACTCTATCACCTTGTGACCTTCATGTTGTTAAAGAATCTGGCGCCCAGTGATCTTCATGTCCAAGAATCCAGTACCCAGTAATCTTTATTTTCAAGACTCTACCACCTTGTGACCATCATGTTGTTAAAAAATCTGGCACTCAGTGATCTCCATGTCCCAGAATCCAGTACCTAATAATCTTCATGATCAAAAATCTAGTGCCCACTGAGTTTCATCTTACAGAAGCTAGCATCCTGTGAGCTTTATGTTGAAGAATCTGGAGTCCAGTGATATTTATTTTAAATAATCAAATACCAAATAATCTTCATGTTCAAAAATCTATCAGTGCTGTCATGGTATGTTTAAACTCACCCATGTTTCAGTTTATAAAGCATTTCTTGCTTCACGTGAATGAAAGTCAGTGGATGGGTCTGCAACACATTAGTAATAATTATACAGCCTTAGAAAATGGACTTAAAATTCCTGGGCTCTGATTGGCTGATAGCCCTGGCAAGGTGAGAATCTATCAGACAGCAGAGCCCAGGAATTAAAAGTTCAGTCCATAACTGACCTCCTCACTGTTGTAAATGGGCACTGGAATGTTTAAAATGTTAACCACCATTTTTTCTAACTCCGGTGAAAACCCCACAACCCTATTTCAACTGGCATTCTGAAAGTTTAAAAACAAGCGGTATTTAGACTGCCTTTTTTCTTTTATATCAATTACCAGAACTAGGTTGGCATTGCAAATAAAATACTCCATTTAAAATTGCCAGTAAAGTTTCCCATATAAGCCACCTGTTATAGTTGTCAACCCCATCCCAGTCCCGTCACCAATCCTGGAACAATTTCCACAAAACAGCATCCAAAGCTCAATAATGTACCTGCTTTTTGCAGGTTTAGTTTTGGTTTTCCTGCAACTTTGGTCAACTTTCCATCCACACTCAGCTGTTGTACTGTGTGTCTGCCTACCAACTCCGCTCCTCTTCTGATTTTCCTAGCAGATCTACTTCACAGCATACCACCTGCCCTCTCATGATCTCCGCTCCTCTCACTGTTTCTCATTAATCCAGCATGTACATTGCAGCCCATCAAAATAATGCAGCTCAAAACCAAAGTAAAATTCAAAGGTACCACAACAAAATGTACTGCACCTGTACATTGCAGGCTTCCTTCATTTCTGCTCAGCTCATTCAACAACTGCAACTAACATGCCTGGGTCAGATTCCCCATCAGTTTACAACAAATTAATAAATGATTATAAAGAAAACAATTTAACTGAAGCCCTGTACAGTATCTGTGTATTTGTTGGGGGGTGAATTAACATAACAACCACTTGAAAAGTTAACTACAGATGCTGCAGTAGAACAAAGGTTCCAAGTTAAAAAAAACATAAAACACCATTCCAGTGCAGGTAGAGGAACTATTTTATTACAATCTAATCAAACAGTTAAGAGTTTTTCTAAACAGTTAAAAATAACTTGTTTAAAAAAAACATTATTTAGTACAATTGACCATTTTCTAAGTGCAATAATACCCTCCAGGGTGGTCAGTATGGGTAATACTGGACCTTCCAGGGGCTATGAGGCCCTGCACCTGCAGTGGTGGGCATTTTGCACCTGGGCAGTCCAGTATTTCCCAGTACCACCCACCCTGTAGGGTATTATTGCTTGCATTAGGGCTTCAGGCACTGCAGTCTTGATGCCCAGCAGTATTGTTTTCTCCATATTGTATTTATGCACCTCCTCCTGTCCTCCAGTGCCTCCTTCAGACCAATCCCTCAGCCTCAACATCCTGGAATTACTGGGGCTCACCTTTCTGCCAGGCCTGGGAGTATAGATATTGTGAAATTAAATTTCACCAGCAAAATTGCTGAAAAATTGGCAATTTCGCCGAGCACAATGTTTTGCAAAAATGCAGCAAAATTTTGCCGCAGTTTCGCACACTGCCATTCCCTACGTAAAAGTTTCCCTGGTGTCTAATGGTCTCCCCACCCCCAGCCACTCATTGGTCCAATAAATTATTCTCCCTGGTGTCCAGCGGTTCCCCCCCCAGCTGATCACCGGCCATAACTGAATAAAGCTCCCCCCCAGTTACCCTGGCCCCCTCATTTTCTTTCTTAAAAAAATAAATAAATAAAACCCACATTCCTTGGTGTCTAGTGGACCCCCAACCCTCCCACCCTGTCCTTATGAGTTAACACCCAGCCCACTCTCCCAGTACACCAATCAGGCCACCAGCACAGCCCTCCACTCACCTCCATGGCTGGCAACCTTACAAAGCACTTGAATGAATGAGCATGTGCAAGTGCTCAGTCAGGCTACCAGCCACGGAGGTGAGTGGAGGACTGTGCTGGTGGCTACTGATTGAAACAGGGTGGTGTAATACAAGAGAGTGGGGTTGTGAGGAGTCCACTGAGACACTAGGAAGTGTGAGTTTTATTTATTTTTTAAGAAAAGAAAATGAGGGGCCAGGTAACTGGGGGAACTTTATTCAATTACTGCTGGTGATCAGCTGACGGAGGACCACTAGATACCAGGGAGAATAATTTGGGCCATGAGCGGCCATGGGGAACACCACTAGATGCCAAGGTGTTTGTTTTTTTTTTTAATTAAAAAAGGACATGAGGGGGCCAGAGTAACAGGGGGACTTTATTTAGTATGGCTGGTAATCAGCAGGGGTGGGGAGGTCCTGCAGAGAACTTATACATTTTGCCTGTGGTTGGCTAAATTTTGCCTGTAGGTGCAAAATTTCGACGGTTTGCGGGTGAAACTTCACTCACTCTGGGGGTGAAATTTCGCAATTCGCCCTGTGAAATATTTTGCATAATGTGCGAATTATGCAAAATATATCACAGGGAGAAATTTTTCAATTTCACACAACTCTACCCGGGAACGGAACCTGTGGAATGTCAAGTTTCATCCTATGGCTGGAGGATCCATTTTTCCTCCAATTTTCTCCCCGATCCCCGTTGTTAGGGCACACATGCCCAACATGCATGCGTGGAGGTACATGCACGTCAGAAGAAGTCCCACAGTACCCTCCCATCTGTGCTCCCTGCAGATCCACCTTCCTTAGTCCTCCACCTGGGGTAGTCATTTGGCAGGAGCCTAAACCTTCCCATCCTGGAAGATGAGAGCTGTTCTCCGGACCCTCAATTCTCTCCTCCCCGCCAACCCCTGATGGCCTAGGCTCATTCTCAAACCCAGGTCGCTGGTATGAGGTGGTGTCCAGCACCTCAACCCTCAGCAACAATGGGCTGGCTGTCCAGCAGTATTATAATTATTTTTGTTTAGTGTTCATTGAAGAATGCAAATCAAATACTGTATTTTGTTGTATCTTTACTAGAAAAACAGGTTCTAGGGGTGTGTCTGGCAGTGACCTAATGAGGTGTCTGGAAACTGGACTGCAGCCAATACTTGTTGATCAGGCTGGTGATGTGGGTTTTCACCTGGAAAGCACAATTTTCAAAAAAGTTTTAAAGAGCTGCTGATGCCTCAAAGTAAAGTTTTAAAACATAAGATTTGGTATAAATCAGCTTACATTCTATATATATTCTATAGATTTCTTCTCGCCTTTATTTATTACTGAAGACATTTGCATGAAAACATGCTTTTGCTCTATTGCAGTTCAACAACTCCCTACTGCAAGTCATAATTCTCTGTTGAGACATCACAATCTATTTCCAAGGGAGTAACTGTGATGTCACAAGCAGTGCATTAAGACCTCTGGTCAGGAATAAGCAACAAGAATAGACGAACTGTTCAGCAGCTGTCATAACAATAGTTCAGAATACCACTTTTTTATAATGGGCACCTAGCTAAACCTTTAGCCTCATGTCACCAAATTTGCATAAGTTATGTAAATAATTTTAAGACTGGCTCAAGTCTTATTTTATACATACTGGCCCAGATATTCAAAAGGTTTGCGCCATGTGCAATAGGGTTGCTCCAGCACAAGTCCAAAAATGCGCCATTCTGCGATATTCAGTGGGAGGCAGATGCACCCCAAATCACGCTGAGCAATAAGCAATGATAATGAATGTATGCGCAACTGGAGGAGGAACCATGCATAAATGGCACAGTGCGATATTCAACAACATGCTCCGTGTGCAATAGGGGAGCAAGCGGAAGTTGCACGATAGCAGAAATTAGCCAAAATAAAAAGGAACAAGGGAGAAGTGCAAGAACGCTGCAGGGAAGGCACATGAGGCTGAACTATAGCAACTCAAACTGGGCAGGAGGGACACACAGGGCAGGCCAGGGAAAGGGCACCCTGAACAGAGAAGCACAGGGAAGGTGTGGGGAGCCACAGCCAGTGCAGAAGGGGGAAGTGCCACACAGCACAGAGGCCACCACAGGAAAGTGTTCCTGGTGCAGGGGAAGTAGCAGCCAGGACAGCGGGGGAACACAGAAACAGCTGCGGGGGTGAACACAAGCCAGGGACATGGCCAGTGCCACCATCCAGATGGAGGCAGTAATGAGGGGGGAGAGAGGGCAGGCAGCAGGAGGGCACAGCCATTGAAGGGCCCGTTGGCAGTATGCCCCCAACAGGCAGTACCGAGCCCGCTCCAGCTTCGAGCTGTACAGTGATACTGAGATCATGGGCCGGCACTGCCTGAATCAGGCAATTCTGAGGCAGCTCTGTGAGCTGTGCAGTGATGTGATGCAGGCACCCACACGACGGAGCCATGCTCTGTCAGTGGAGACTAAAGTGACAGCTTGCATGTGCTTGCTCACCATGGGTACCTTCCAGAGACCAACAGTGGACACCACAGGCATAACCCAGTCAGCCGCGTCATGCCACCTCATCCAATTCCTCAGCGCACTGCTGCCACATGCTGCAGAGTACATCCATTTCCCCAGCACACTGGCGGAGCGCACAGCAAACATACAGGAGTTCCAAAGGGTAGCACGTATGCCTGGCATGCTAGGGGCAATAGACTGCACCCATGTGGCCATCCACACACCACCTGACCCCGAGGGGGCCACATATATTAATCGGAAGGGCTATGCTAGCATCAACTGCCAGGTGGCGTGCGATGCCAGGGGGTGCATAATCAATGTCTGTGTCAAGCACCCTGGGGGAGCACACGATGCCTTCATCTGGCACCAGTCAGCACGGTGCCACAGATTCAAGAGTGGGGACATCCCCACTAGTCACTTAGTGGGTGAGTATGCAAACCACATGGACAAACATAGAGCTTGGGAGGGGCATGGTCAGAGGTGACATGGGTAGTGGCCTACATGGCCCGGGGCAGGGCAACGCTGATCACCAAGCTAACCTCCACCTGTCTACACATAGGTGACAGTGGATACCCACTCCGTCACTGGCTGCTCACACCATACCAGTGGCCCATGACCCCATCGCAGCAATGCTACAATGAGGCACATGCCACCACACGCAATGTCATCGAGCGGGTGTTCGGTATGCTGAAGGTACGTTTCTGTTGCCTGGACACCTCCGGCGATGCTCTACAGTACAGCCCCTCAAAGGCCTGTGGGCTATTCCTGGCCTGTTGCATCCTGCACCACATGGCCAATGAATGTGGGATACCCATACAGGTCAAAGAGGGGGACAACGATGGGGACGATGAGGACACTGCTGACAATGGTGATGGGCAGCCCCCCCTTTGGTGACGGGACCCCAACTGCTCCAGCTGGCACAGCTGCACCAGGACACCATCACGGAGGAGCACTTCAGCCAACCCAGGTGAATCATGGGGCCATGTGCAGCCACCAGTGGAAAAGGTACAACCCACAAACATGCATGGACACACAACAGGGGTGCATGCCGTCAAGGGAAGTGGCCGGGAATGGAACCCCATACACCGCCAGGGATGGGCGAGGTCTAACATGGCACGCGGTCATACACACACACACACACACACACACACACACACCTCACCAGACATGCACAAAGGGTAGGAGGCACACTGACCCAGACCGCCACCCCTAGCCACACACATGTCAACAGACCACCACGCCCATTGCCTGTCATTGTGTCAGACGCTGGGCACCATTGCACAGTGGTGTGCAGTGCAATGCAGGCATCATCATGCACATGCAACTGCGGACAGCAGCTGGGAGGGTGTGCATATGGACTGTGTGTGTGTGTGCGTGCAGGGCTGGGTACCCACCCATGCATTGCCCGCTGAATGACACAATGCACACAGGGCAGCATCAGACAGTAGCTGTGCTGGGAGACAGGTCAGTCATGCACCACAGTGCCAGTCCACCACGGATGCATGGACGGCCCTGCCGAGACCCACCAGCAATGACAGGCTGACCACTGGCCCCATGGGGTGGCACCGATGGTCCCCCAGGTGTTCCACTGTGTGAATGCGACCGTGCTCACGCAGGGGTCTGCTGCACACTGAACATGCCTGCTCCAGGCGTGCTCGGGATGCTCACAGCTGAACCCGGTGTCAACAAGGATGGTGTCGCACGATGCCAGGAATGGTGGGTGGACATTGCACTGCATGGTGACTGCGACACATGGGCAAATAACTGTGTGTTCATTGTGGCCATGACAGCAGTGAATGCCTGTGTCTGCCTGTCAACGGCAGTGGTCACATCCTCCCGCAACTGGTCCATCCCTGCCAGGAGCAGAGTGGTGTCTCTGCTGCGCGCTCCTTTTCCTGGTGCAGAGTCGCACTCAGTGCATCCACCGCCATCACAAGCTGCATCTGCTGATTGACTGACTGATGCTTGCAGTATGCGGGTGTTGCGAATCAAGGTCATCTGTCTAATCGGCATACTGTCCCTCAGGGTGTCGTGGCCCTGATGCTCATCACCACTTGAGGGTGAGCACTGCACACCAGGGCCAGGCCTGGGCATGTCCAGGGTGGTGCACTGATGCCACCTGACACTGTATCCCCATGGCCATTGGCCGACTGCTGATGCTGCCCTCTGCCTGCTGCTCCCCAGGGCTCAATGGTGCCGCCACAGTGGCTGCAACAGTCCCACTGTCCTGGACACACACTAGTGCTGCCCCACTGGTGCTGACAGGCACAGGATGGGACTGTGATGACATCTGAGCCTCCGCGGCACCACCCACAGCCATATGACGATGTCACCTGCTGTTTGGCCATCCTGTGGCACATAGTATCACTGCCCATAGCGTTAGCTCCATCATCATCTGTGATGGATCTGGCACCAGCCAAGTCTCAGTATGCTGGCTTCCATGGGCGCTGGCATGCTGGGACATGAGGCAGAACCTCTCTGCCCTGCTTCACCAACATCAGTTCGGACGTCCAGGTGGGCCCACTGTTGCCCTGCCCCCTGTATTTCTGTGGAGGTGGATGGGCCCTCCTCCATCTCCATGTGACTGGCCTTAGTGGAGAAGCCCACCACCACTGACCCATGCAGATGCTCAGGAGCTGTAAGGGAAAAAAAGTAGCGTTACTGCATGTGACCTACCCTGCCCCCCCCAATAGACAGACCATGACCTACCATGCAGAGACGGGCTACCACCCATCTGGAATCCACCACCCGGAACACCCTCAATGGTGCAACGCTGCATGCTGTCAGCAACCCGCTCTTTCTTTGGGGTCAGGCGTAGCAGCTCTGGCTGTCTCCTACCTGTCACAGACTGTGCTGCCCTGATGGCAGCCACTTTCTCTTTAATTCTCCACCTGTCTGTGCCCATCTTCTTTCTACACTCCTGCACAGAGTGCTGGTGGCTGCCATGCAGGGTTTACAGCATCGCCACCTTCTCCCATGCAACAGCATGGGCCTGTAGTGTTCCCTGGCGTCTACTGAGAAGCAGCTCCTGGTCAGGTAGCCTCGGAACAGGGCATCTGTCTCAACCTTAGTGAAATCGGCCTACTCTTTCTCCCACGACTCTGTTCCTCTTCCTCCACCACCACGCTCGGTCATGATTCATCCTGTGAGAATGACAGGTGTTACCTGTGACTGTGTAGTCCCATGCATGTCCCAAACACCACAGTTCACACTCCCAAACAGCATGCAACTCACCGCAATAGACTGCAGTAACCGACTATGGCCAGTGCAGCCCAATGTTGCACTTTTATAGTGCAACCCATGCAAATGAGGCGAGGCGCATCTTTAAGTGGATGCAAATGCAGTGACTGCGCCATTGAATTGCTGATTAGCTGATTTGCATATGCCAGCTGAATATCACACTGTTGCGCTTTGCAGAATTGTGTTGAACATGCTGAGCAAAGGGCGCAGTTCTGTGACATGCACAGTACACACCTAACTGTGCATGCCCAGGTTGATGACGCAGGCGCCTGCCACGATGCTGACATGCTGTGTGTGGGAGGCAATGCAGGGCATGGCCACCATTGTGCCAGTGGTGCTATGGTGCTGTTCACTGATATGGCGCTGTGGCACTGGGGCATCGTAGACGCACTGGGGCAACAGCGTGGTAGGCTGCTAAAGGAGGTGGTACACAGGCACCCAATCACGCTACATGCATTGGGTTCCAATCACGCTGTGGCTGTCTGTGTGCCAGAGACCCATGACCCTGTGCCCAACCTTTGCCCCCTAGGCGCCATGCGTCAGGCATGGTGCACCACTATCGCGCTGTTCGGTGACAGCCGCGATAGGGAATGGCAGCGCTACCATGCAGCATCTGCACATGGCAGGACTGTGTTGCAGAGTGCCATTTTGATTGAACTGAGCAGCAGAGATGGCGGAGGCATGCTGTGCAGAGGAGCCAGATCGAGCTGGCAAAGCTTGTGGCCATAGTCTAGCCACATGTTGGGGCTTTGTTTGAGGAGGCACCCCTGGACAGGACCAGGAGTGAAGTATAGCAGGACGTGGCCAACGCCCTGGAGGATGCACCGGTATGGGGCGGACGGCGGAGCAGTGCCACCACCGTTATGGGGACCTGAGCGCAGGGACCCGGACCTGCTGCCACCCGCAGCCACGAGTCAGGAGGGCATGGTGCCATAGCCAGGTAGGTGCAACATCCATACACTTTTTATTGTCCATACAGGTATCACGGTTATATGTGTCTGCCACATGGGGGGGCGTCCGGTGTTGGCCGTTGTGGTGGTATCGAGGTGTCGGGTAGGTGGGTCTGGCTGTGTGGGATTGCACACACATGGTGGCGGGGGGACCCTGCTACTGGATTGTACTGATGTTCCTCTCTCCATGTTTGCACCTTAGGGCCAGAAGAACAGAGGCGCAACCGCGAGGGGAGGCGCCGCATGTTGGAGGAGAGGGACAGAAGGGATGAAGGTGGTCCACGGCACGTGGATCAGCCTGCTGATGGTGAGTGCCTTACATCCATGATTACTATTGCATGCTGTATAACTGGGCGGGCAGTTGGGCACGGTCACCATCCAGTAACACCACTGCAATGCACGCAACTTGTTACAGTCAGCACTGTCCAGTGGCATTGCATGTCTGGGAGTGTGTCAATGGTGGTCCATGCGTGCACCGGGCACATGGCTGTGGCACTGCCTTCACACCGCATAGTCAAGTCACTGTACGGCCATGATGGTGCTGTGCAGGACATGCGCGGTGGATGTGTGCAGTGGTCCACATAACTGTGGCTGCCTGGGTGGGCAGGTCTTGTGGACACGGTCGCTGTGGGTGGTTGCACACCATCACAGGGCGTGTCACATGGCTGTATGCGCCATGCACAATGGGTGGGCTGCAGGGGATGGACAGTCACACCTATTGACTCTGCTCCCTCGT
This sequence comes from Neoceratodus forsteri, assembly GCA_016271365.2. Taxonomy (NCBI): domain Eukaryota; kingdom Metazoa; phylum Chordata; order Ceratodontiformes; family Ceratodontidae; genus Neoceratodus; species Neoceratodus forsteri. Next base: position 53,798,002 of record CM028137.1, read on the forward strand.
CCCAGGTGGCTGAACTCTCCAGCAGATCCAGCGGGACATCCAGAAAGCTACTCGGTCAGGAGGAGACTTTGGAGCTCCTGAGACATCCATCCGCGGGGTGAGGGAGGAGGAGGAGGCGGAGATCCCATTAGTGCCAGGAGGAAGAGGACTGGGGTGGCCAGTGATGTCCCCATGTCCCAAATACCACCTTCCCCTCTTTGACCCACCCTCACACCCCTTCTTCCCTCTCCCATATGTTCACCCCTGCCCCTTACCCGCCCCCACCTGTTATGTGGCCCTTCCCCCACTATTGTATATAGTTTTGTATATAGCTCTACTGTACCTAGCTTTAATATATACATTTTGTTATAATAACTGTGGTGGTCTATGATTTGCAGTGGGCTACAGGTGCTCTGCTGCAGTGGTGAGCATGGTGTCAGGGGTGGTGCATGCATGGGTGTTTGTGTGCAGAGGTGAACTTCATATGGTTTGGACAGGGGGATTAGTCACTGTCTGTGGTTTGTGTGTTGTACTCTGTGCACTGCATGCCTGTATGCAGTGGTCCACGGGGACTGTACTGTGTGCATGGCACCCCTGTCAGACCATCCATGGCCTGTGCAGCTGATACCCTTGCATGTCTGTGATATGCACAGTCTGCTGGCATGTCAGTGGTGGCTGTCCATGCTGGATAACTACTGTACCCGGCACAATGCCAGGTTGACCACCATCACCAGTATGGTGCACGTCTGCCTCCGGTGGCACTGTGGCCTCCGCTGTAGTTGTCCAGCATCCATGCTGTCGCTTGTGTCTGTTGCAGGGGATGTGCTCCAGTGTCTGTCACTTGTGCTCTGGCAGCCTGCTGGTGGCATACAGCTTCATGGTGCTTGCGAAGGGTGGCTGGCACACCTGTGCAATGTAGGGGTGCTGGCCATGTGTACACGTCAGCCATGGCCACACACCAGTGGCTTGGTTGACCCGTTACTGTGTCCCTGTGTTGCTGTGCCCTTAGATATGGGTGGGTGTTTGTCCATGTGCTGTGTTGCATCCTTTGTGGTGCATGCCTCCATGCTACACTGTGCGTGTCTGTGCTGGCTGTTGTGGCCAGTGCTGGGATGGGATGTGTCCTTGGAAGGGTATGCAGGGTGCTGTACAGCTGGAGGTGGGGTCCGGGGCATGCCCTGTCACATGTGGTGTACCTCGTGTGCTGACGCATGGTCAGTCTCTCAGCTGTACCTCGGGGGAGACATGCAGAGTGGCACTGTGTATGCATCTGTTGCATCACTGTCTGCTGCCGCCCACTGCAGGGTGCCCATGGTGGGGCTGCCTTGCATGGCTCCATGGTGCACAGGGCTGCATTGTCACAGTGGGGATGGTGGCATGCATGGGGTGTCCTGCACTGTTGGGTGCTACTCCTGGGCAGGGTGTATGGGATCATGGTGCAGGGTGTGCTCTGCATTGGTGGGATGGTGTGGTCCAGGGCAGCCAGCCCTACTTGTGTGCCATTCACAGCTTGCCATGAGGTGTGCTGGGGCACCATGGCCCTGCTGTGGGTTGGTTGCTGGTATCCATGGGCTGATGGTTATTCAGCTCTCTCCCGGTTGTGCAGTGCATGGGGTGTGGGGGATGATGTCTATTCTGCTGTGTGTTCCTCTGCCCATCTGTGGCATGGGTGGTGAGACCCTGCATCCCTGGTTGTGCTGTTGCATTGCTGCACTGCTGCTGGGGGTATCCCTGGTTGTGCTATGGCGCATCTGGACTGCTCAGCTGAACAGCCCTTGTTGCGCTATGGCGCATCAGATATGCTCAGCTTCACCTCCATAGTTGCGCTATGGCACAGGTGGTGCAATATTCAGTCGTGTGCTGTAGGCGCATCTTGGCCAGCGCAGTTTTTGAATATCGCACTTCTTGCACATGGGCACAGTGGACTTGCGCTTGCTCCTGCTGTTGCGCACTTTTTGGGCACAGTTTGAATATCTGAGCCACTGTATATAAGTTCTAGATAATTAGAAAAAATGTTTTGTCACACCCAGATATGATATGTAGAAAAACAAAAGATTTTATTTGTCCCTGTATGATTTTTCTAATTACTAATATTTGCATAGATAATAAAACATTGTAAAACATAATGAAAAGCAATGTAAACATAAAACAACAGAGTTTCAGAAAATCAAACAAAACAAAACAAACATTCCAGAAGATAAGCAAAACAACAAAGAAATAAGCAATATTCAACACAATGAATAGTTTTAGCTGTACACCATGCCTTCAGCATACTTTTGTATATTAAAGTCTAGGATTACAATAACCTTTGAACCAGAGATTCTTTTACAAAGGTTCCACATTAATAAGGAGGGGTACATCAGATAAGGGCTCAAACAAGGAGGTTACAATTAATATAACACAAATTACATTTGCAAAACACAGGGTTAAAATGAATAAAGTTGCATTACTTTGAGCAGTCAGAGGAATGACCTAGTTGAAATAAGTGCAGGGAGGTTGCTTTAAAGTGCAGTAAAAGGGGGTGGAGAGGAAAGGAGAGAGGGGGAAGGGCAGGGAAAGGTGGAAAGAGAATTCTGGAGGACTAGGAGGGTCGGAGGCGAAAGAGGTGTGTGTCAGTAGGAATAAGGGTGGGACGGGGTGGGCCAGTAAGGCAAAGGGAACATTGTTTAACCAGGAGTACTGTAGCACACTAAGCCAAAGCTTGTTTCCAGATGAGACCTGGGAGCACAAGGAAGTTAAGTGACTTGCTCAGGATCACACAGTATGCAACTAGACAGTTGTGGGATTCAAACCCAGGTCACCAGATCTGCAGCTCAGAACCTTAACCCACTGCACTGTACTGCCATAATGTGGGAGAATTTGAGCTGGGGAAGGTGGAGGGGGAGGGAGGAAGGGAAGGAGAGTGGTACATGGGGAGAGGAGAGGAGAGAGAGCAGAGGGAGTGGAAGAGGGCCGGGGAAATTGTACAGTGAGAGACAGCAGAGTGGGTTAGTGAGGGAGGGTGGGAGATAAGGGCAGGAATTGGGAAGGTAGGCAGGGTAAGAGGCGGGCCTAGGTAAAGCAATCACAGTGGCTTAGAGCAAGTAGGTGTTGATGAAGCTTCAGTTTAAAGACCCCATGTCTGGTTCAGCTTGAGCATCCAAGGGGAGACTGTTAAGAAGGTTGGGAGCTCTGTTAGCAAAGGTTTGTTGCATGAGAGAGGTCCTGGCAAAGGGGACACAGTAGGATAGCTTGGTGGAGCTCCTTGTGCACTTTGTTTTGGTTGCCTGCTGAATAAATGATGCTGTGAAGTGGGGGTGAGGCCAAGACTGAACTTTTTTGCAAGTAGACACATATGGTAAGAGGCCCTTGCCTTGAGAGGGAGCCAGCAGGTTCTATCATATAGTTAACAGATATGAGTCCATTTATCAGATCCATTGACCAACCTACATGAATTGTTAAACACTAGTGAAATTCTTAAAAACGATGTGTCGGAGACTACACCTTATATAACTAGGCTATAGTCTACCAGTGAAAGGATAACTGGTGATCACAAGTCTCAAAGCTTCAGGGGTCATGCAATGCTGATGTCGATATAGAATCCTAGCCTAGAGTTAATGACTTTGTGAGTTGGTTAATATGGAATTATATGAGAGAGCAGCATCCAGCATACACCAAGGTATTCAATCTGGAACTTACTTGAGGGTTGTTTTGTTGTTGTTTTGAAGACTAGTCTAGCTGTATTGTGGGTTTGTGTGGGTTGGTGAAGACATGACCTTGTTTTTTGTAATTCATGAGCAGTTTGTGCTGTTCAAATGGTTCTATGTGATAACAGTAGTTGCAGAAAGATGATCACCGTTAGGGTGAATGTACATCAATGAAAATCCATTTAGCTGATGTACACTCCTGGCACTAACAAAAGGGTGCCAGGGACTTGCAATTTTTTGTTTATGGGGCTGTTCCCCACCCCTCCCTACAGAGGACTTCTTCCCCACCCCTACTAAAGAATTCTCAACTCCATGGGAGGTTGCATGTCAGGGGATGAAAACATAAAAAGTAAATTTCTGGACCAGCACAAAAATCCTGATGCATCCAGTACCGAACCGGCACCCTCCCAACCATAGCCTGCCATGAACCCACAAGCCTCATGGTCAGCAGGCAACTCACTGTCTTGCTACACCTCACAAACCCTCCCTCCCCTACCACCAGTCACATGGTGTGCTTGCTCCCCATGCATGCATATACATATAGCGACAGAATGTCACTATATCAGTATTCGCCCAACCATCCACTAGCCCTGGGAACAGGCGTCGCTATTGAATCACCTTTGGTAAGCACTCAATAGCAGTTGCCCTTGTCACTGGATACCTGCTCAAACCAGGTCTCTACCTGTTTGAAGTTGGTTTGCAGGCCAGTAGTAAGTGTGCATGGTTGGGGCTGTGAAAGAACAACATTATCTGCATACAACACCATGTAGTGATTGCTGGCATGTGGAGACTGTTTATGAACAAGCTAAAGAGAAGAGATCTGTAGATGGAGCCCTGTGGGACTCCTTAGTGAACTGGGAGACTGTTTGAAGGAGTGTCGCAGAAGTTGACTTGCTGGGTGCATCCATCCAGATAGCTTCTGAACCATGGAGAGCCTGAGCCGGGTGAGGGAGCAGAGAAGCAGTGAACCACACGGTATCAAATGTCTTAGTTAGATCAATATAGATTGATCCAACTAAGTGGCCCTTGCCCAAGTCCTGGTGGATCTTATTGGTGTAAGCCAGAAGAGCAGTGGTGGTGCTGTGTGACTTGCGAAAGCCGTGCTGCTGTGGGCATTGTAGATTATATTTGGCAAGATATTCCATAAACTGGTCAGCAACAATGTGTTTGAGGGCTTTAGAAAGAGAGGGAGGATTGATATAGGATGGTAGTTATTACTTACAGTTTTGTCCCCCACTTTTGTGGACTGGTGTGACTATAGCAACTTTCCAGAGCCTGGGAAATTGTTTAAGTAAGATAGATAGGTTAAGGATCTTGGTAAGAGGACAATGACAGCGTCAAGGAAGAGGCCAAAAAATTTAAGGTCCATAGTGTCACCACTAAACCTGGATTGTGCAATAACACTCTGGATGTATTTTTAGCCTCAGACTGTGGAAGACATCTGAAGTGGAAGGGCAGGACATTGGGGGCAGTGGGGTGGCGGTGAGGCATTTGGGCAGAGCTAGGAGGGTCATAGAACTCAGCTAGGAGTATACTGCTTAGGTCAGTGAATGCATTATTAAAAGCATTCACTATTTGTTTGAGGTCTTGTGTGTTAACACCATTTACTTGGAGCAGGGAGGAAACTTTTGGAGGTTTGTTAGTGGGTCCATGATTTTTTCCTGGAATTTGTGGCTGTTGCCCAGGTTAAGTAAGCTTGCCATTAAAGCAATTTTTTTTGTCTCATAGATTTCATGGGTGCAGCAGTTCTGAGCAGCTCTGTGAGAGCTGCATACTTTCAATCACTAGATGCCTTAGCCTGATGCCACAGATTATCTCTTTGTTTCATTTGGTTAATTAGGAGGCAGTTTGCAGGGCTTGGATGGACCTCTGATCTTTGTTTATGGAAGGGGTGTAGAGGTTGCAGGCTTTGATGAATTCAGAGATGAAGTAGGTGAGGGCATCATCCACATTATCAAAGTGAAAGTGGTCACACTGCAGCTGGAGGATCATTTGACCAACCACAATATCCATGACCCTCTCCAGTCTGGTTTCAGAAAAAGGTATAGCACTGAAACGGCCCTGGTGAGGGTACTGAATGATCTTCGATGGTGAGAGACTGGAGAGCCCATTCAATCTTGGTCCTCCTTGATCTCTGAGCAGCATTTGACACTGTGGACCATGAGGTACTGCTCGAGTCCATGTAGTTTTTCTGTGGACTGAGTGGTCCACAATTGGTTTAAGTCCTTCCTCGATGATAGGTCTCAGAGAGTGGCGTCGGGAATTTATTCCTCGGCCCCTCATGGACTGCCCTGTGGGGTTACATAGGGCTCAATGCCTTGCTGTTATTCAAATCCAAAAGTATGGGAAAATCAATGGAGATGAAGTAACTGTGCAGCACGGCAAACTGGCTGACCCAAGCAATGACAAATCCCAACAGGTAGTTGTACAAAGCAGTCAATACCTTCCTCACCAATGATTCAAAAGTTTCAGTTCACATTTAGATATGGAAGAAAGATGCAGCCCACAGAGAAATATTGATTGTGCAGTTGCAATAACCTGGACTGCTATTTATTCTTTCAAAACTTTCATAAAAAAGGTGAGCACAGCAGGACCTTCTGCAAAACAATGAGAAACCCCTAGCGCCTTGATTCTCACGAGTCTTCCAAGGGGGTGTAACATACAGACATTAGAACCAATTTAAATCACTGGTTCATCAATATTAATGAGGTAATTAAACAGACATTTAGAGTGCATTTAGACAAATATTCATCACAACAATCTAAAGTGCAGTAACTATATCATGTACAGCATATAAAGGGAGAGAGACAAGATATATACTAAAGTCATAAATCTATATTAAATGTACTATGGCCTGACCAGACAGCTTCATATTATTCAAGCTTATAATAGGCACTTTTATATGATTCAAGATTAGAGGGTCACTCCAAAATCTGTATTCAGTAAATATTCTGTTTAAAAAAAAGAAAAAAAGGAAAAACATGATTTATAGTGTGAACACCATACTCTTTTCATTTTAGAAAGGCTATGTAGCACTGTTTACAGTAACAGTTCTACATAATTGAAACATGATTTAACTTCAAAAAATATCTCATTTACAAAAACCAATACATAACTTTGAAATTCTATTACTTATGTATAAATTAAATTCTAAATAAATACAAACAAAATTAACAAAGGCAGATGTCATGGTAAAGAAATCACTTTGTAAGAAATGGCTTAATTTCCCATTTGTCATTTATTCCATCAGGTTTGACGCTGCTCATTTTAAAATCCACATGCTCTCCTGTTTGAGCAAGAGATTTGACCTGTCTCCTCCATAGGCAAGGGCAATGTGCTCAAAGCCCATACATTTCAAATCATTTGGTGATGAATTGTGGAAAAGCATGAAGTGGGCTCCTACTGGTGTGTCCTGACGTTTGTTGAGTATAGATCTAACGTGTTCCTGGATCCGTTGTTTTAAGGGTCTCACAGTTTTGCCAATATATAGCAAATTACATGTGCACCAGAGGCATACACCACATATGTGGTATCACATGTTATCAGTTCCCTCACCTCTATTTTTATATTTAGCTCCCTGGGGTGGTGGAAAAAATCATGGACAGTAGTCCCATATTTACAGATGTTACAACTCTTGCATATAAAAAAACCTTTTGCTCTATTTGGGAGCCATGTTTTTCTTTCAGTAGTTTCAGTTTTTTTCTTTTGTCTACCGTGGACCACCTTATCTTTAATACTTTGGGCTCTACGAAATGTGATCTGTGGTTTATCACCCACAGCGTGCTCCACTTGTTCATCACTCAGTAAAATGGGCCAGTTACAAAATATGATGTTGCCTATGTGCCCAGCTACGTGGCTATACTCTGTGACAAAAGTACAATTAGATGCAACTATTTCCTTTACTTCTTTGCATTTTAAAGTGTGCAAACTATCATATTTTTAACTTTCTCATATGTGTTTTTTAACATCTGTGCATTATACCCCCTGTTTTGAAATCTTTCTAAGAGCTCTTTTGATTGTGTTTCAAAATCGGTATCAGTGCTCAATTTCTTTTAATGCTTAAAAGCTGACTATAAGGGATGGATTTCTTTAGATTAGGGGATGGGCACTCTCTGCGTGTAGTACTGCATTTCTAGCCATATCTTTTCTAAATGTGTTCGTTTTAACACAATACTGGTTTTCTATATTTGTGGTGATGTCAAATTTAGATCTAAAAATCAATCAACTTTTGATCAAACTTGAACGTGAATTTCAAGTTCAGATCATTTCTATGCAAAAGGCTACAAAGCACTAGTTTCACTCTCATCCTGATTCCAAATACAAATAATGTGTGATAAAGTGAAACCATGTAACATGATTTTCAAGAAGGATTAGTTTTGTTAAATATGGCAATCTCTTCCCAGTCTCCTAAAAAGAGATTAGCATAGCTGGGTGCCATAGAGGCACTCATAGATGTGCTACATTTTTGCTCAAAGAAAGTTCCCTCATATTCAAAGTAATTATGTGTTAAAATAAAATGTAATGCTTCCAAGACAAAGCAACTTGGTATTTCACTTTTTTCTTGGTAACGATCTAGGTATTTTAAATTGCATATAGCCCATCTGTGTGATGTATGCTAGTGCATAGGGCTTCTATATCTATCACTAACCAATTACATTTTTGTATCTGCTTACAATCATTTAATTTTCTCAGCAGGTCAGAAGTGTCTTGGATGTATGAAGTAAGGTTACTTACAAGTGGTTGTAAGAAAAAATCTATAAATTAACCCAAGTTTTGGGTTAGAGAACCTACCCCAGAGATAATGGGGTGCCCTGGCGGGTTTTCTTTGTTCTTATGCACTTTCGGTAATGCATAAAAGTTGGGAACTCTTGGAGACTCTTTCCACAGAAAGCCAAACTCTGCTTTAGTTATTTGGGAATCATTAACTGCTTTTCTAAGGAGCAGACTAAGCCTTTTTCTATACTCGGCAGTAGGATTTGATGGGAGTTTTTTATAGTTTGTTTCATTATGTAGTAGATTCCAAACCATTCTTTCATAAAAGTCTCAGCCCATTATCACAATGTTGCTGCCTTTATCGGCTGATTTAATTACTATTGTGGTCTCCTTACTAAGTCTGTTGAGGGCTTCTTGTTCTTTTATGCTTAGATTCTGTTTTTTTTTAAATAACCCAATCATTCAAAACACTTATGACTTGTTTCATTACCGCTTGTTCATAAACATTCAAGGTACTATTATGTTTTAGGGCAAAGTCAGACACTGGACAAAATAGATTTTTCTTTGCTTTCTAAAATCTTCCCTACACTAAACAGTTTATTACCTCTTATACATTCAGGGCTAGTTCCATTTAATGACTTCCCTTGTTCCATTAGAAGTTCTTCAAGTATATGCAAGTCAGACTGAGGGTACTAGGTTCTGTGTGGACTCAAATCTGAAAACATTCCAGTGCTGTTCCCGGAGCATACTCCAGACTCAAGTGTGTTCTGTTCTATAGCATGGTTAAAACCTGAAAATGTTCTGCTATCAGTCTCAAGTCATATTCTAGTTTGTAGAAACGTTATCTGACTCTTCATTAATGAATGGTCTGTCAGATATTCATTGTAATCATAATCCAGTTCTATTTGATTTATTGCTGCCAAAAGTATTTCCAAATCTAAATAATCTGGACAGACACTGCTTCTTCGTATTTATGTCCCATGTTGTTGTCTAATAAATTCTCTTCAGTTAGAGACCCAATTTGATTTTGTTTAAGAAAGTGTAGTCTTACATGTAATTTTCTAAAAAAACATTTTTACATCCACAAAAATCTGAAATTCATTTATCTGTGGGGTAGGAATGAAACCCATACACTGTTTTAACACTAATTCTTCATGTATATTGAGTTCTCTTTCTGATAGATTTAATATCTGTAAGTTATGTTTCTCTTCCTTTATCTCAGAATCCGTTCTGTTACCGAGTTTTTGCTTGTAGCTCCCCCCCCCATCTTCCTCATCTGGTTTTCCTTTTTCTTTGTCTGTTGGAGTAGGGCACTTCTGAAAACCCTGATTTCTAATGTTTGTCATCTATTAGTAACTATGTCTCCTGTTGTAGTGATTTTTGTGTCAATTTTATTTGAAAATCTAACTTTTGATCATGACCTTCCTCTACTTTGCGATCTCTGTCTTCCCCAGCTTAATATATCCTCTCTTTCTCCAGAATCTCTTTTCAATTTTGTAATTTTTCTTTGGATTACTTCAGCCTCTGGTCTCTTATTTTATTTTCAAGTTGAATGTTAAAATCTTGAAATTCAAGTTTTAAACTTTTGAATATTTGTTTCCATAGATCTAATTCTTTCTGTATTTCATTATATTTAATTAAATCATCCTTGATGATTAATTTCAAAAAGATCTTGGAACATTCAGCAGCTGCTTTCAACCACTCATCCTTAAATTGAGAGTTATCCAAGCCGGAGGAAGGTACAATAGTAACTCTTAAGCAACTAGGGACTTAGGTATTCCTCTAAAGTGCTCACAATGAAAGTAATCTCAGCGTCTTTAATTAATAGGGTTTCAAGTTTAATAAATGCATCTCTGATGTTATCATTACATTCATGGTTAACTTTAACTTCATCTGCCATCGAAAAACAGTATTGTGTTAAAATGAAAACATTTAGAAAAGATACAGTTGCAAATGCAGTACTACATGCAGAGAGTGCCCATCCCCCTAATCTAAAGAAATCAATCCCTTATAGTCAGCTTTTACGCATTAAAAGAAATTGCAGCACTGATACCGATTTTGAAACACAATCAAAAGAGCTCTTAGAAAGATTTCAAAATGGGGGTATAATGCACAGGTTTTGAAAAACACGTATGAGAAAGTTAAACAAATTGACAGGATACACACTTTAAAATGCAAAGAAGTAAAGGAAATAGTTGCATCTAATTGTACTTTTGTCACAGAGATATAGCCACGTAGCTGGCACATAGAAACATCATATTTAGTAACTGGCCCATTTTACTGAGTGATGAACAAGTGGAGCACGCTGTGGGTGATAAACCACAGATCACATTTCGTAGAGCCCAAAGTATTAAAGATAAGGTGGTCCATGGTAGACAAAAAGAAAAAACTGAAACTACTGAAAGAAAAACATGGCTCCCAAATGGAGCAAAAGGTTTTATATGCAGAGATGTAACATCTGTAAATATGGGGCTACTGTCCATGATTAGGCTTTGAGCACGTTGCCCCTTGCCTATGGGAGGGACAAGTCAGATCTCTTGCTCAGACAGGAGAGCATGTGGATTTTAAAAGGAGCAGCGTCAAACCTGATGGACTAAATGATGAATGGAAATTAAGCCATTTTTACAAAGTGATTTCCTTTTACCATGACATATGCCTTTGCTAATTTTGTTTGTATTTATTTAGAATTTAATTCATACATAAGTAATAGAATTTCAAAGTTATGTATTGGTTTTTGTAAATGAGATATTTTTTGCAGTTAAATCATGTTTCAGTTGTGTGGAACCATTACTGTAAACAGTGCTACATAGCCTTTCTAAAATTAAAAGAGCATTGTGTTCACACTATAAATCACGTTTTTTTTTTCATTTTTTAAACAGGATATTTAATGAATACAGATTTTGGAGTGACCCTCTAATCTTGAATCATATAAAAGTGCCTGTTATGAGCTTGAATAATATGAAGCTGTCTGGTCAGGCCATGGTACATTTAGTATAGATTTATTACTTTAGTATATATCTTGTCTCTCTCCTTTATATATGGTGTATGGTGGTGTAACTGCACTTTAGACTGTTGTGATGAATATTTGTTTAAATTCACTCTAAATTTCAGTTTAATTAGCTCATTAATATTGATGAACCAGTGATTTAAATTAGTTCTAATGTCTGTATGTTACACCCTCTTTGAAGACTCGTGAGAGTTGAGGCGCTGGGGTTTTCACTGTTTTGCAGGCGGTCCTGCTGTGCTCACCTTTTATGGAAGTTTTGAAAGAATAAATAGCAGTCCAGGTTACTGCAACTGCACAATCAACATTTCCTTGTGGGCTGCGTCTTTCTTCCAAATCTAAATGTGAACTGAAACTTTTGAATCATTGGTGAGAAGGTATTGTTGCACACAACTGCCTGTTTGGATTCCCTTGTTATTTGCAGTGTATTTGCTTCCATTAGGGGACATTATAAGGCAGTACAGTTTGAGCTTTCATTACTATGCTGATGATTCTCAACTGTACATTTCCTTTTGTACTCGACCAGAAATTAGATTCCATTACGGTGTTTAATAACTGTCTACTGGAAATTCAGGACTGGATGAGTGCCAGTTGGCTTCAGTTAAACTCAGAAAAAACTCAGGTATTGGTTGTGGACCCTGGTCATAGGATGATAGGGGCACGGTGGGAAAACCATCAAGATTAAATCTTGTTGGGATCCCGCATTGCCTCAGCCTGGTGCTAAATCTGGGCATTGTTTTTGATGAAGGCCTGACCCTGAGGTTTCAGCTGTAGTCAAATCTTCCTATTACCATCTTAGGAACATAGCCTGGGTGAAGCATCTGGTCCCGCCCAAAGATCTTCCAACCTTGGTCCACGCCTTTGTCACCAGTCATCTTAATTATTGTAACGCCCCTTACCAAGGGCTACTGAGGGTAGATATCCACTGCTTGCAACAAGTGCAGAACGTGACAGCCAGGTTGCTGACTGGAGCTTCTAGATCCAGTTGTATTACACCTGTGCTGCATGATCTGCATTGGTTGCTAGTACAGTGGTGGATTACCTTCAAGGTCGCATTGCTGACCTGTAAGGCCTTACACGAGCAGGGTCCCCACTACCTGAAAGAGCTCCTGTGTCCTTACTGTCTTCCTCACTCACTCTGATCCTCTGGCAAGGGATTACTAGAGATTCCCAGGGTATCCCTTAAAACATCGGGAGGAAGGTATTTCACCTTTATGGCTCCTACCCTGTGGAATTCTCTATCTCACCAGATATGAGAAAGCCAGACCATAGAGGGTTTATAAAATCTTCTAAAGACATTTCTATTTAACCAGGGCTTCTCAGTAATGTTTTGAAATTTGAAGTTATAAGGATGGATTTTAATATGTTTTATACATGTTTTATGATACGTGGTGAGTTTTTAATGTTATAATGTAAAGGCCTTAAGCATTAGAAGGGCATCTAATATAAAAAAAGTTTGATTGATTGAGGAGGGACCGGTTACATTGAGCTAGATGGGCTATAAAGTTGGTGAGATGGCCTTTTTGAGGGATCTACGGTGAACAGTTTTTGAGGAAGTTTGCTGTTCCTATTTGACCAGCAACATATAATAGGGGAATTGTCACTCAAGGAGTCAGGGAGGACAAGAGTGCAAGCGATCCTATCCATGTGTGTGGTGAGGATTAGGTACAAAAGGGTACTGGATCCAGTCCTGTGGTTAAACCTAGTTGGCAGTAACCATCTGTGTGATGCCTATTGATGTGATGGCATCTTTGAAAGGTGCAGCTTCGGGGTGAGACAATTTATGTTAAAATCGCCTAGTACTGAAGAACTATATATTTCTGTGTAAACTTTCAATCATGGGTTCACTTTTACTTTCTTGAACGCGTCAATTAATCATGATGCACTGCCACTGGCTTACATTTGTCAGCTGTCATACAGTAGTTAAATATAGTAGTAGAGTGCTGTGCTGTATGTCAGTTTCTGTGTGTCTTACTGAGTATGTTAGTATCAGTGCATGGTGTCTTTGTTGAGAAGGCTCAACACACTGCAGAAAAAGCCTTTAAAGCAGGAATTCTCAGCTTTGCAAACAGACGAGCAAGATGCCGAAATTCTTTCTGGCACTGCTGGTGTTTTATGGCTTATGGCTGAGAATGTAACTGCACAGTTGAAAACTGCATCTCCCCCACCCAAGAAGCAATGCAACACCCACACTGTTTATGTTCCAGAGGTGAGGTTTGAAATCAGCAAATATGCCTGCCAACACAGTGTGTTGAACTCTGTTTGCTTTTATGAGATGAAATACAAAAATAAAATAAATGACAGTACAGTACGTACTTTCAAATGGTACTACCTGTTAAAACTTAAAGACACTACAGACTATGACAAACTGCAGAAAACATTGCCAATCAAACCTAGAGGTCATCCTCTACTGCTGATGGCTACTGTGGAGGCAGAATTAAAGAACATTATTCATTCTTTGAGGGCAGAGGGTGTGGTAGTAAATGGACGAGTTCTGGCAACTATTGCAATGGATATTGTGAAGACCAGTCACCCACACATGCTTGCAGAGAATGGTGATATGCTAGCATTCTCCAGGCAGTGGTCTTGGCTTTTTTTAAGCAGAATGGGGTACTGTAAGAGGAAGGGGACTAAAGATGCACGGAAAACTCCAGTTGATTTTCCCTACTTAAAGGAGCAGTTTTTGCAGCGCATAAAGATGGCATCAGTGCCAGAATTGGTTCCCCCCGAGCTGCTGTTAAATCTTGATGAAACAGGGGTGAATCTGATACCCTGTTCTCAATGGACCATGGATGCAGTAGGTAAAAAGCAGATTGAGGTCTTTGGATTTGGAGACAAGTGACAGGTTACAGTTGTTTTGTGCTGTTCTTTATCTGTGTACTACCTTCCACCACAGGTCATTTACCAAGGCAAGACTAATCAGTGTCCTTCCTCATTTACTTTCCTACTCATGTATTACCCACACAGACCACTGGGCTAACTCCAACACCACAATCCAGTATATAGACACACTCATTGTACCATACATAAACAGCGTCAAACAAAGTATGGGCCTCCCTGATGTACAGCATTCCATCTTAGTGCTTGATTTGTTCAAGGGGCACACTACGCAAGATGTGATTCAGAACTTTGAGCAACACCACATCATACCTACTTTTGTGCCAGCCTCATGCACTGATCTGCTGCTGCCCCTGGAAATTTCGATTAATAAGCTATTCAAAGACAAGCTTAAGATTCAATTCACTGAGTGGTATGCTCAGCAGATCTTGGAACAACTAAAATTTTGCAATACCTTCGCTAAGATTTCAGTTGATTTGCAGTCTGCATCTTTGAAAGGCAGGCATGCCGAATGGCTGGCTAACAGCTTCACCAAGCTGTCAACAAGAACAGAGGAGTGAATTCAGGGGTTTCAGCAAGCTGGGATACAACACACACACACACCCACTGCCTTGAAGGTCATTAATTTACTAGTTACAGTTATGTATTAACTTGAGAAACACATTCTATAATAAAAAGTTTGTTGCACAAGCATTAAAAAAAGATTTCCTCTTCCATTTTGTTGTTTGAACACTTGCTCGCTTGGTAACCATGCAACCAATGCCATGTGGTACACCATATTGCTATGACTTCATATTTCATTCAAAATGATTCAGCAGTGGCTAGTGGTAGAAGGTATGACTCCTTTTTTCATTCAATATGATTCAGCAGTGGCTAGTGCCAGAGGTACAGTTTGGAAGGTACAGCAATACAGTACCATAATAGTACACCTTTGTGAATGCAAAAATAAATAAATAAACAGTAGCGCAGAAATAACGCTTATATTGCAACACTGTAAACACAGTTTTGTGCAGTGGATGCAAAGTGTGATTATAGTGACAATTAATTTACAGTAATTAATTCTAGCTCTACAGTGTCACAGTTTCAGATTGGATAGGAAGGGTTTCAAGGTAGTCAGTAACCATTTTGAACCCCAATCCCTGTGTCTGAGGGGGGAATATACCAGAAAGTATGTTAAGAGATTTCCCTGGTTGTCCTACTAGAATTTTGACAGCACGTAACTACAAGTTGTTGCTCTGGGTAACATGAGGGAGGCCAAAACCTTTTAGGTGGTCCTTAATGTATAGTATATAGCTCCCACCTTGTTTACTAAGCCTGGTTTGCCTATGTAACTTGTAACTAGGCAAGGTGATTACATTGTCTGGGACCCTAGGGGTGAGCCATGTTTAACTGATGGAGAGGACATCAGGAGCATGCTGAGTCATCCAGACTCGTAGTTCAGGAAGTCTGGGTGGTAAACTCTGGATTGTGATAGATGCAAGTGTTAAAGGTTTGTGCTTATGGAGGTGTTGTGAGAGATTATGCATTGGGCCCGGGTTAAGGTGCACATTACCGGAAAAGAGGAGGAGAAGTAAGGCAATTCTGGCTAAGTATTGCTGATCAGTTTGTATGAGATGGGGCACTTACACCTGGCTAGGTGGGTAGGATTATGAAGGCAAACAGAGACCACCAGCAATTGAAGCAGGGGGTATGCATACAGTAGTGGGTGCTAAGGGATGGTGGTGGGGTGTAGGTAATCATTACTCTGGTGGAAGTGGAGGGTCATACAGTGGTCTGTGCCCTGGAGCATGGTAAATCCCGTGTTAGGTGGTTTGGCAAGGGAAGTGAGGTAGAATGTAACAGGTAGGAAGGAGTATGAGGAGGTAGAGGGCTAATAGTGCCATAGGAGGAGACTGAGATAGGAGAGGTAGTGGGTAGAGTATGGGGTTAGACGAGTTAAGAGGAGTAGATGGAGAGGTCAGGATGAGGGAAAGAGAAGGAAGGGGCAGGGGGAGAGAGAGTGAAGCTGTCTGAGATGGACTGTGAGATGGGAAATTGATAGAGGAGAAGTATATGTTAGGATCAATGCAGATAGTAAGAGTTAGTGCCAGGATGGAGTACATGGAGAAATGAAGTCAAATATTGGAGTAAGGGCCAGTGAGAGGAAGGAAATGGTTTTTGGATGTGCAGTTTGCAGTTAGTCCCGGATAGGATGGTTGAGGTAATAAGAGATAAAAGTAGTCATTTGGAGCATAGCAGGAAGGTTCCACACTTATTAGACAGGAGTTCAAGGAGGTATGGTTTTCAGGACAGAAAGCACATTTAAAGAGTTCCAGGGTGGGAGAGGTGGTGGGGAAAATTCAAGTAGAGTAATAGAGCAGAAGTGAGGAGAGATAGCAGAGGACAGCACAGAAATTATAAAGGCTTACAGAGGGGCCACTATCCAATGTAGGAGAAGCCATCCAGAAAGCAGCCAATAGTAGGTTCAGCTACTGACTATGTCTACCAATGAAATTGGTGACTCAAGATGCCATTGTTGGAGCAGATCTTTCCGATCCATGCATATCTTTTCCTGGGGATCCGGGTGAGCAGTTTGAGGAGCACGGCCAGTGGCAAATAGCAGCATAGCCGTGGCCACAAGGCCAGAGTCAGGAACCCTATCAGGGCCCATGGTGCTGAAAGGGAGGAAAGAGGAGAAGGTTAGATATTTGTAGAGAATGGCCAAGGTTTGGCCAACAGCTTAATCGGTGAGAGGGTAAAGAGAAACAAAGGGGAGGATTAGAAGAGAGGGAGTGGGGTTTGGCAGCACACAAGGAGCAGACAATGGGGGGGCAGCTGGATAAGTGCAAAAGTGGATTCTGTGAGAAGGTGGGAAAAGGAGGGCTCAACAGGGAGTGAGGAAATAGACAATAGAAGCACAAATCAATCTGGTCAGTTCTCAAAATCATGCCCTACACTAAACAGTTTGAACAAACTGAGTCCTGCACTAACAGTGTGAGCTCAAATACAGTCATTTATCAATTACATGAACAGAGTTCAAATTCAAATAAAAAATTCAAGTAGAGTAACAGAGCAGGAGCAAGGAGAGACAGTAGAGGAGTGCACAGAAATTAGAAAGGCTTACAGAGAGGCTGCTATCCAATGGAGGAGAAGCTATCCAGAAAGCAGCCAATAGTAGGTTCAGCTGCTGATGGTGTCTATCAATGAAATTGGTGATACTGGATGCCATTCTTGGAGTGGGTCTTTCTGAGCCAAGCATACCTTTTCCTGGGGATCTTGGTGGGCTGTCTGTGTAGTGTGGCCTGTGGCAAGTAACAGATCCATGTCCTTAAGGCAGGAGTCGGGAGCCCATTCAGGGGCCTTGGAGCTTTTCCTGGGGATCCAGGTGGGCAGTAGAGATACAGCAAATTTAAATTTTGCTGGTGAAGTGCCGCGAAGTGGGTACTTTGTGTTGGCACTCCACTATACAGAGTGGGCAATGAAAATGCTCACTTTGCTTTGTCATTATTACTTCGCATTAAGGCAAGATGCTAACGCGAAGTACGGCAAAGTCATTGTTTTAATGGACTTTGCATTCCTCATTATGATTCCAAATGATCCACTTTACGTTCCAGATTTGGCAGTCCCCCAACACACTTCACGTGGCTTACAGTACTGTAAGTCACATGCTTTAGCCAGGCAGGAAGGAAGTGTCTTACTAGGAGATAGTTTCACTTTCTTCTGTGCTGAGGGAGAGAGAGGTGTGTGTGTGTGTGTGTGTGTGTGTGTGTGTGTGTGACACAGCTTGAGACTCAGAGATCAGAGGAGATTTAGTGTTTGAATTGAGATCCAACAGCTTTTTAAAACTAATTTTTTTGTCTTTTGTATATTCTTTTTACTTAATTTGTTCTTTCTGCAAATCTATATTTTCTTACTTTTATAAGTTGTTGTCTGTCTGTGTCTGTGTGACTGTGTGTGTGCCTGTGTTGTGTGTGTATTGTGTGACAGTGTAAGTGTTTTGTGTTGAGTCAACTTGGTATTGCTCGGACGGAGGGAGGGCAGTAGCAGAGATGGACCAGGGTGAGGGAATGTCTGGGGTGGGGGCAGTTCTAGGAGAGCATGGTAGGCATTGCACGGGAGGAGTGTGCACAAATGGGGGGTGTGGCTGACAGTTCCTGTTGGACTGAACCAAAATCTTGAGTCATATACACCCCAGAAGCAGGACCAGCACCTCCTCCTGAGGCAATTGAACCACCACCAGCACGTCCAGCACCAGTTCCAACACCAGGTCATCTGGAGCAGGAAGTGCCTGTGCCCCTGGGCCCAGGTGTGGATCCCCTTGAGCACTGTGACCAGCTGGCTGCCAGTGCATCTGGTCCTTCCCTGCCTCTGCCTGGTCCTCCCCACACATCCATTGTTTGGGAATTTTTGATTGTGTCAGGAGCAACAGCAGTGTGGTCCAGGTGCCATATATGCTGTGGCGGAGATGCACCGTGGCCCCTGGGGACTCACCTAGGATTGGGGGCCAGTGCACCCATATGCTCAACCACCACCAGTTGGAATGGCAGGCTGCCACAGGATGGGCCAGGCCTGCACCTGCTGGTCCTTTTGTGGCAGAGAGTGCAGCTGTGTGTGGCCTTAAGAAGAGGAGGGCCACAGTAGCATGTGCTGCTCGACCAGCACCACCACACCACCACCACCACCAGCAGTTGAGCCTGTAGCACCTGTGGACCCCAGAGAACTGCTTGTACTCAGGCTGACCTGCAGTTCTCTGGAGTGCTGTAGAGGAGAAGAATGAGAGGGTGAGTGCTGTCCAGCAGTGGTGGGATTGCATAGAGGGACATCAGTTACAGTTTATGTCCATGCTCCAACTGCTGCTGGAACACCAGGGGATCCCACATTATTTTTTTTTTCCCTCACAACATGTGCCCCTGCACACCTTCCCTGCTGTGTTATGAAATGTATTCCTCCACCATCCCTGACCATTGTATGTAATTATGCCCTTTTATGTTGTCTTTTGTATGTGTGGCACTTTGTATCCTGCCCACCTTCTCTGTGTGTGTGTTGTGTGTGTGTGTGTGTGTGTGTGTGTGTGTGTGTGTGTGTGTGTGTGTGTGTATATGTGCACTGTTTTGGTGCCTCAGTAATGTTTACTTTCTGTTGTGGGAGTGTTTGTGAAAAAGCAGGACTGAGCAGTGCAAGTATACTGTGCTAAACCGCATGTGTGCAATCAGTGTTCTTTCCTGTGTATGTATGTGCTGCAGACACTGTCCAGCTTCTTGCAAAGATATGTATGCTGATTGCTGACTTGTTGCTGTGTTTATGGTATAAAGAATAAAGATAAGAATATATAATGTATATTTTATTTGTTAGGGAGATCATAGCAACAAAAAAATCCTGCTTTTGAACAAACCATATCCAACAGACATGAAGTGTTGCTGATGCACCCAACATATTTCACGGTGTACAGACATTATAAAGTCAGAAAATATATAAGGTCCAGTTCACTGCCACCACACTGTGGTACCACAGTTCTTCTTTTCATTTGTTCTGGAATAAGTGATGTCTTTCTAGTTTAGACTGCCAGTGTCAGTTTTGCTGCAAGTTGATGTACACCATAAAATGACATGACACCAGTGGTAGCACAATGTGGTGGTAGTGGGCTGCAGGACCTGTTATATATTCTGACTTGAAAATGTCTGTATGCCATAAAATATTTTGGGTGCCTCAACAATATTTTAAATCTGTTGGGTATGGTTTGTTGAAAAGCATGATTTTTTTGTGCTATTATCTCCACAAAGTAATGTGTGCACTGTGTGAGTGACTGAGGTGCACACTGGCCCAAGACCTCTGAAAACCATCATATTACTTTGCTGCTGTTGATGGTACAAATAAAATATACATTATATATTCTTATCTTTATTCTTTAAACCATAAACACTGCAACAAGTCAGCATATATATATATATATATATATATATATATATATATATATATATATATAATATATATATATATATATATATATATATATATATATATATATATATAACAAAATCACACATGCCCACACAATGCATGTGTGATTCTGTATTTCTTGTAACTTGCTTCCCAGCCAAATGACCTTTGGGATAACTCTTGCCTCAGTGTTTGCACACAGAGGTTCTTTGTCTTTAATATATACATATATATAATATATATATATATATATATATGATATGCAATGGAAGCAAGTGTAATAGATGATTTATCTGCACAAGAGCAGTTTGACCTAGGGTAATCTCATGAGTGGCATAAGCCACGAGTAAGGTGGCTGAGGTCAAACTGCTCAAGTGCAGATAAATCATTTATTACATGGGTTTTCCATTTCATATTCCATTTATGCAATTCTTTTGTTTTTGCTTTTGTAGGGGGCATTTGCTAGTTAAATAAAGTGAATAAAAATGAATATTCTGCCTTTTTCTGCTGATTATAGAAAATCTAAAAGGAATCTAGAAATGAAACACCTCTCATGTTGTATATATTTTTATGCTGAACAACTTTTGTACTCAAAGTATCATACTATCATTTTGTTTTAAGTCAGTTGCATTTGTTTGATGAAAAGTGCACAAAATGGAATTTTCTGCTGTTTTTTGCTAAAAATTTTAAAAAAATAAAAAGTATCTATACATGAAACACCACTCATTTTGTAGCTACTTCTATGCTGAATAAACTTTGTGTTCACAGTACCTTGCTATCATTTTTCATTTTAAAGCTATTTACATTTGTTTGCGGACAAAATGAAAAACAATATGAATTTTCTGCTGTGTATTTGCTAATTATCAGAAAATCTAAAAGGTATCAATAAATAAAACACCACTCATTTTGTAGATATTTCTGTGCTGAACAACTTTCATGCTCACAGTACCATGCTATCATTTTTCGTTTTAAAGTTATTAGCATTTGAATATGGTTAATACTGCTACTGAGGCTTAACATTCTAAATGACATATGCATTGTATAGATAAATGGCTGATGACACAAGCACTGTGTGGATAAATGGCTGATGACATAAGCACTGTATACATAAATGAAATTTATGTACACAGTTACTCAGATAAACAGATTTATCACACTCTGTTTATCTCCAATCATTGAATAAATATATATATGTATATGTATATATATATATATATATATATATATATGTATATATATATATATATACACACACACACACACATATATATATTATGGTAGCATGGTAGTGCTACCATAGTTAGGGGTTGAGGAGCCTTTTAAGGTTAAAGGGTCAAACTTTACACTTTAATAACTTTGCGACCGCTCAACAGATTTGCTGAAATTTGGAATGCAGTCAAGAACCATATACCTTGGGATCTGCCAAGTTCGTATCAAGTTTCGTACCGTTGGATATACGGTTGTGGAGTTATTAGCATGATCTGTGCATGCATTTCTGCTATATGGTGATTCTTTTCTCGTGCCTACAGGTCGCATGGTTTGCAGAGTGGTCCAAAAACTTCAGGGAACTTGCAGCCGGGATGCCTGATGTGCTTTTTGAAGATTTTGTCAAATAATAACGGTTCAATAGTTATTCAAAAAACAAGTTCCCATTATAAGTCAATGGGAAAAGTTAACAAAAAGATCGACACTTTCGCAAATGCACTTTTTACTGTCACAAATGGCCCTAGTACTTTCGCAAATCTGCCATTTTGTTTTCAGTTGGTGATCAGAAAAATGCTTGGCATTTAAAATTGGGACCATCTAGGGACACAATTCTTTTTGTGTTCACCTAGTTGGAGCCTGAGAATGCTAGTCATGTCTTTATTTTGAGGTTAAACACCCCAGAAATATGTTTTTCAAAGTTCTGGAAATAGTACTTTCGCAAAGTACTTTCATGCTCATGACACTTTCGCAAATCTGTATGAAAGCTTTCAGAAATCATGAAAGTACTTTGCAACACTATGGCCAAAATGACAGGAGTTCTTGGCCACCTTTCTGCAAAAGAACGGTTAGGGCTTTTGGCCTGAAATTTGGGAGGAACGTAGCCAACATCTCACAGATGTGCCTTTTGGTGGTTTGGTGAAAAAATATTGCACAGCTGCAATGTTACAGTACTCTGAAGTTGGCATTTTTTCTCATAGACTAACATGATCCGTGCCTTTCAGGGCTCGTATTTCAAAAACGATGTGAGATACAGATTTTGTTTTGTGAGCTGCATAACCCTATAGGCTATGTAATAGCATAATCCTAGCCAGGAAAATCATGACTTTTGTGAAATTTTAATTTTTTTTCTACGTCGTGTGGTTGCTGAGATATTAGCAATTAAATACTTTCAATGCTCATTTTCAGCTTCGATGCCCATTACAATGCATGCATTCTTTCTACACAATGAGCCGGATACTGAAACTGCGCTATTTTGTGGTGCAAGCCCTTGCGCTGCACAAAATAGTTGTGCAAGGGTGTGGCCGGAGCGATATTCAAAGGAGTTGCGCCATTAAGCAACTCCTTTGAATATCACCCCCTGGCCACAGCCACTGTGCATGGCACAGTGGAACTTGCACCACCGCAAGTTGTCAGAGTGGAGCATTCAACTTGCGGTGGAGCAAGTACCATTGCGCCATGTGCAAAATCCTGATATTCAAAGGTGACATGCAAATGGGGCCATAATTCATGCAAGGTGCAGGGGGCATTTGCATCTGATTATCGGCCTTGCATTCCATTAGCATGCAGGTACCAATCCCGAGGACTTAGGCCTTGGCGCCTGCCAGGCAGCAGCCGCAGGGACCGATGCCTCTGCAGCCTGATTGTGGGCAAACAGTGTAGAATCCCCCACCACCCCACACTGGTCTCGATCGTGGGCATAGTGTAATTCCTCTGCCCCACTAGCCCGATCGCTGGCAGCAATGTGTCCCTCGAACGTATCCCTTGTGGTCCAGTGGACCGGAACCGCATCTGGGATGGACATAATCAGCACCCCTGAACACATCCCTGGTGGTCCAGTGGACCGAA
This sequence comes from Neoceratodus forsteri, assembly GCA_016271365.2. Classification (NCBI taxonomy): domain Eukaryota; kingdom Metazoa; phylum Chordata; order Ceratodontiformes; family Ceratodontidae; genus Neoceratodus; species Neoceratodus forsteri. The sequence continues at coordinate 53,821,189 of CM028137.1, forward strand.
ATCCCAATCGGGATGGTATAATGAAACCCCAACACATCACTGGTGCCTAGTGTCCCCCACCCCACCCACCCACGAAGCCCTCACCACCCCTGGCTCCCCTGGCAGCCGTGGGGTGGCAGCATCCCACCAGCCTGCCACCCCACTGACTAATCCGCCTGGTAGGGCTGCATGCCTATTGGTGCCGAGCAAGAGCCAATGGGTGTGCAGCCCATACTGTACAAGATCAGTCCAGTTTTGTGAATGAATATGCGCCACTGTTCACTCTTCTGTTTGCTTTGCTGTTCCTGTTACTATGTCACAAGCACCACTAAGGCGGAGTGCAGGGCCAAAAGGCCCTGCACTCCCGCCCGATTACATTCATTATTTGTTGTCATCATTCTCAAAAAGAAGGATTAGAGGCAAAAACTATGTTTAATACATTAGTTAGGTTGTTCCACTAGTAACAAAAGTGAGGAAATTTCTGTTAGGGTTGAATGCCCCTGACCGCCCAGTCCACTCCCCAACCAGCATCAGTGCACGCTGCTGGGGGTCGCCGGTCCCAACTCTCACCCCAGTCTTCTCCTATACCTCTGCTTCTTTTCACATGTGATGGGGTGAGAGTTAATGCCAATGACCCCTAATGTACACCCCGATGCCGGTTTGGGGGTGGGCTGGGGTCCAAGGGGGCTTTAACCCTAACACTGAATTTCCTCACTTTTGTAACTGTGGAACAACCCTAACTAATGTATTACAAGAGTTTTTGCCTATAATATATATATATATATATATATATATATATATATATATATATATATATATATATATATATATATATATATATATATATATAAAGCTAGACAGTGTCTGCACTCACAGAAAAGAACATGGACTGCACACATGCTGTTTAGCACAGTAAAATTGCACTGCTCAGTCCTGCTTTTTGACAAACACTTCATGATAGCACGACAGAAAGTAAACATTACTGAGGATCCAAAAATATTTACCAGACTCACCAGAATTCCCAATCCAAAAATGCAACTGTTTTGTGTCCAGAAAATTTCCCAGTTCTAAAGAAGAGAAATTGGAGCTTAACAAGAATTGCAAAGTCTCCCAGAATTAATGGTGTACTCAGTCATGTGTGCAGTGCTCACACACAGTAACCAGAATTATTGTGCATCCCAAAATGCAACTGTCTTGTAGTCCAGAAAATTCCTCAGTGCTGATGAAGTGAAATTGAGCATAACAACAAAAATTGCAAAGTCTCCCAGAATTAATGGTGCACTCAGTCATGTGAAAAGTGCTCACACACAGTCACAGAATTATGTTGCATCCCAAAATGCAACTGTTCTGTGTTCAGAAAATTCCACAGTGCTGACGGAGTGAAATTAGAGTGTAACAACAAGAATTGCAAAGTCTTCCAGAATTAATGGTGCACTCAGTCATGCACACAGTGCCCACACAGTCATCGTAGAATTATTGTGCATCCCCAAATGCAACTATCTTATATCCAGAAAATTCCCCATTGCTGACGAAGTGAAATTGGAGTGTAACAACAAGAATTACAAAGTCTCCCAGAATTCATGGCACACTCAGTCATGTGTGCAGTGCTCACACACAGTCCCCAGAATTATTGTGCATCCCCAAAATGCAACTGTCTTGTGTCCAGAAAATACTCCAGTGCTGATGAAGTGAAATTGGAGCATAACAACAAGAACTGCAAAGTCTCCCAGAATTAATGACATACTCAGCTATGTGGGAAATGCTCACACACAGTCACCAGAATTATTGTGCATCTCCAAAATGCAACTGTCTTGTGTCCAGAAAATTCCCCAGTGCTGATTATGTGAAATTGGAGTGTAACAAGAAATGCTGCTGCTGTTGCAATTACATGTAATTCTGCTATGTATTGACCCTACTGTAATAATGTGATGATGCGCAGTGTCTTGCCAAACTGTATGAAGGAGGGATAACATTGAGTTTTGCATCCCAAATGATGACACTGAGAACTGTTGGTTGCACAAAGTGTGCTAAAATTACCACAGCAAGAAGGGTGCTTTTTGTGTGTACACTAATAACACTAATATTGCCCTGGTGAGTTTATATATATATATATATATATATATATATATATATATATATATATATATAATGGTGGCACGGTAGTGCTACCATAATTAGGGTTGAGGAGTCATTTACATATAAACCCCAAATTTTGCACCTTAATAACTTTGCAACCATTTGACAGATTTGCCTGAAATTTGGAATACATGATCAAGACCCATATGTCTTGGCATCTGCCAAGTTTTGTACCAGTCAGATATACAGCTGCAGAGTTATTGCACGATTCGCGCATGCATTTACACTTTTGGGACTTCTACGGTCGTGCCTACAGGTCCCACAGTTTGCACTACCGGTCCAAAATCTTATCTTTCGGCCGTCCACTCTCACCTCATTCTCCTATACCTCTGCTTCTTTATCATTTGATGGGGTGAGAGTTCAGGGCGTGACGACCCCAATGCGCACCCCAATGGGTTGGGGGTGGGCTGGGGTCCAAGGCGGGTTTTCAACCCTAACACTGAATTTCCTCACTTTTGTCATTAGGAATAAACCAGTTTATGATTGAAATGAGTTTTTGTCTATATATATATATATATATATATATATATATATATATATATATATATATGTACTCGTGTGTGTGTGTGTGTGTGTGTGTGTGTGTATATAGTATATATATATATTTTTTGGTTGGGCTGACATTTATATATATATATATATATATATATATATATATATATACATGTAGTCATTGTATTGTTTTGTAGTCACAGATCACTCACATACTGTTGGTGTGCACATTCCTGTGCTTGATGATACATTGTGGCATTGAAATTGGAATACTCTCAAGCCAATGAAAGTAAGCATTTTTTTTTTTTGGTGGTGGGGATTATCATTTGCAAGTAGGTCTCATTAATGGTTTATTGTTTGGTTAATATTTCACAGATTGTATCTGCATCCTTCTCCAGTCCAGTAATGATGTTCGTGGTCATCATCGTTTCATACTACTTGTTGAATGTCTGTCAGACAGTGGGGGTATGATGTTGAACAAGTTATTTAGATAAGGTAACTATGACACCACAAAGCCTCGGTAAGTTTCCTAAAAAATGAAATGAAGGACTTATTAAACTTGATTGCAGCAGTAACACTTTATGTTTTGGCTGTGGCTGTCCCACCCATCATATATGTTAATTAGCAGATAGCAAGCTGTCCCACTGAAGCCACATGAAGACCAAATCATTACATCACAATTAAATTTAGTACCAGGTTGTAACCAATACACTGTGTCAGTGTCCCTGCATCTTAACTGAAGTTACATTTTAAACCACATATTGTCAAGTCACATGACCTAGGTCAAACTTTTTCAGTGCTGGCATGGCTGCAGCTACTGCAAATTGCAATACAGTGTATGATGTGTTGGACAAATATTATGTGACCTACATGTTACCTACTTTATGAATCATCAGTCGGATTTACACTCTTATGAAAAAAAGGAACAGGTGAAATAAAATTGATATACTTACCAGTATGGAAAATAGATATCCCGTAGGTTGCTGTAGACAGTAATGCTATACCATTCAAACTTTCAGAGGAGAGTTGCTTGTTAACCTGTAAAAAACAAAATAAGTTGACTGTATGTGTTTGACCACTGCAGCTCAGAAAAGCAACAGGAAACAAAACACAGCTAAAGGAAATTGAATAGCATGAAAAACATTAGTATACATACTCACTTTAAAGTATTGATAGTAAGAAGCCTTGTGCCTCTAGCTGACAGATGTGGTGTCCTGTCCAACTCCCTCTGCCTTGGCATTGGCAGGACATGTAATGGAAAACATCTTCATAATGGTGGTGGTGGTGGTCTAGGCACACAATGACATTCCCTCTCACATCTTCCTGCATCTGATGGTGGCAGTGGCTAACAGTGATTTTATGGTGGTGGTCTGGGAGGCACATGATGACATTTCCTCTCACATCTTCCTGCACCTCATGGTGGCAGTGGCTAACAGCAGTTTTATGGTGATGGATGGTCCAGGGGGGCAAACAAAGTTATTCTCCCTGGTGGCAGAGGCCAACAGCGGTTTTATGGTGGTGGTCCAGGGGGGCACATAAAGTCATTCCCTGTGATGGCAGTGACTAACAGCAGTTTTATGGTGGTGGTCCGGGGGCACACAATGACATTCCTATGGTGGCACTGACTAACAGCGTTTTTATGGTGGTGGTCCTAGGGCCAGTATATATTGTGCTCTGTGTTACAAATGTGATGTGGCATATGGAATTTCAGTCACTCTGAGGGACACTGATTTAACTTTTATGAAAAGAAAACATGTATCATTCAACAAATGTGACAACCTTTTAACCACTTAACTTGAAACCTGCCAACATTAACCACATTATCATCCTCATAAAGAAAGCTGCCCTTGCAGTCATCTTTCATAACAAGTTTCATACTAAGTGATCAGGAGCAAAGGGAGCCTATGCTAGACCCATACAGCACTCCTTTCCTCATTACCGGTAATATGTTGGAGTGTGACTTTCTAAGATATAGGTATCTAATTTTCTTTTAAACTGTGCCTTACTCAAGGTGTATACTATTTCTTCCAGTAACCCATTTCAAGGGGCCACCACTCGCTGAGTATAAATCACCATATGTTTACTTGTGTTACACTTTATATGTCTTAACCGAAGTTATTGCCCCCTGGTACCCAGTTTATTATTTTTAAACTGAAGATTCAGTTTGTTTAACATATGGTCATCCTGAATTATATCATAACATAACATTAAGTCCCCTCTGACTCTTCTAGTCTCCAGTGACATTAGCCTTAGATCTACCAATCTCTGTGGGTAGGACCTATCTTGCATGCTGTACCCCATCCTAGTGGCCCTCCTCTGCACCCTCTCCAAACCCGCCACTGCCTATTTATTAATTGGCCCCCACACAGGAGAATCATAATCCAATATAGGTCTAACATAGGCTCTGTACAAGGGCATAGTCACAGTTTTTCTACTTTTAAAGGTTTTGTTGATATTCCATAAGACCCTATTAGCTTTTATTATTTGGTTTTCACACTGTGCATGGTCCTTAAGTTTCTGGTCTACTAATATGCCCAGGTCATTTTCCACCTCTGACTTCCAGAGGGTTTGCCCATTAATTTGATAACAGTGTTCAGGGTTTCTGGTTCCTATATGGATCCACACAACATTTGTCTACATTAAAACTCATTCCCTTTTCAGTTGCCAATTTGTTAATCCTGCCCAAGTCTTTCTGTATTGTCTCCGCTCCTCCACCTGTGTTACCAAGCTGACCAGTTTAGTATCATCAGCATATTTACTCACCCAATTGTATGCCCTTTCTCCATTTGCACTATGAAGACTCTAAACAACACTGGTCCCAGCACCAACCCTTGAGGGACCCCCCCAGCCATAGGGACCTCATCAGACAGGTATCAATTTATACACACCCTCTGAGTCCTATTAGCCAGCCAGACCTGGATCCATTTACATGCCCTATAGTCCATGTCTATTTCTGACACATAATTTAGGATTCTATGTATGGTACCTTATCAATGCCTTAGCAAAATCCAAGTATATACAATTCACTGGCTCACCTCTATCTAATGCTGCTGACATTTTTTCATAAAGCATAACATGTTAGTCATACATGACCTACCAGCCACAAATCCATCCTACTCCTATCATCCTGATCAGTCCCAGCTAGAAAAGGTTAGAAAAAAATCAAACTTGTCTGCTGAGAAATAGGTAGGCGTTGCATTACTCTGACATGTTAGCTGCAATTCCTGTTTGCGAGCATTTATCTGCATACATACAAAACTCTGTCATTAGAATTTCTATTATGTTTTAATTATGTCACCTCCATGAATTAGCTTTATAGACTAGCACAAACTATCAGCGGTGAATTACACAAAAGCGAGTTAGATGGATATGGATCACAGGCCCTCCAGACATTTTTAATCGTCACAATTCATACTACTCACTTATGGAAGTGATGGTGAGCATAAGATTGAATGAATGGGGGACATACAGATGCAGTGAATTTAAATTCTGCCGGTGAAGTGAACTTAAAGTGGTACTTTGTGTTGCCACTCCACCACGCTGGGAGTGGGCAATGCAAGTGCTCACTCTGCCTTGCCATTGCCACTTCACATTAAGGCAGAATGGCAATGCCAAATAAGGCAAGTCATTGTTTTTAATGGACTTTGCATTCCTCATTATGATTCTAAGTGATCCACTTGGTGTTTCAGATTTGGCAGCCCCCACACACATCACATGGCTTACAGTACTGTAAGTCACATACTGTTTAGCTAGGCAGGAAGGAAGTGAGTCATTCAAGCAGACACTTTTACTTTCTCCTGTGCAGACGGAGAGAGAGGAGTGTGTTTTGTGACTGATGATACTTTGAGATCAGAGCAAGGAGGAGATATAAACTTTGATTTAGACCCAACAACTTCTTTAAAAGCTACATTTTTTTATCTTTTCTGTACTCTTTTTTATTTAATTTGTTCTTTCTGTAAATGTTATTTTTCTTACCTTTATAAGTAGTTAGTTGTTTGTCTGTGACTGTGTGTGTGTGTTGTGTGACAGTGTGAGAAGTGATTGCTCAGACTGAAGGAGGTCAGTAGGAGAGATGGACCAGGGTGAGGGAATGTCTGGGGTGGGGGCACCTCTGGGAGAGCGCGGTAGTGCTATGCATCATACCGTGTGCATGCATGAGGGGGCATGGGCACCCATTCCTGTTGGACCGCTCGAAACTTGTGAGTGTGCCCCCCGGCAGCAGGATCAGCACCTCCTTCTGACTCTGAGGCAGCTGGACCACCACCACCACCAAGTCCAGCACCAGGTCCTCTGGAGCAAGATGTGCCTGTTCCTCCAGGCCCAGGTGCAGATCCCATCCCTGTTTAGCACTGTGACCAGCCGCCTGCCAGTTGTTCATCTGGCCCTCCCCTGCCTGTGCCTGGTCCTCCCTGCACCTCCACTGTTTGGCAGTTTTTGACTGTGTCGGGAGGGAAAGCAGTGGTCAAGTGCTGCCTATGTGAAGTGGAGGTGTGCCGTGGCCCTGGGACTCACCTGGGGACTGGGGCCAGTGCACCATATGCTCAATCACCACCAGTTGGAGTGGCAGACTGCCACAGAATGGACCATGCCAGCACCTGCTGGCCTTCTGTAGCACAGGGTCAGCTGTGCATGGTGGTGGACCCATGAAGAGGAGGGCAAGACCAGCACCTTCTGCTCAACCAGCACCCAAACCACCACCACCACCACTACCAGCATGTCAGCCTGTAGAACATTGGGACCCCAGAGAACTGCATGTAACACAGGCTGACTTGGTAGTTCTCTGAGTGCTGTTGAGGAGAACAATGAGAGGGTGAGTGCTGTTGAGCAGCGGTTGGATCACTATAAAGGACATCAGTTGCAAATTATGTCCATGCTGGAACTGCTGCTGAATCACCATTGATCCCACATTAGCTTTTTTTTCCTCACAATGTGCACCCCGCACCTTTCCTTGCTGTGTTATAAAATGTATTCCTCCACCATCTCCCTTGTATGTAATTATGTCTTTTGTTGTCTTCCATATGCATGACACTTTGTATTCTGAGCAGTGCAAGTATACTGGCTAAACTGTTATGTGCTGTCAGTCTTCTTTCCAGTCTGTGTATATACTGCAGACACTGTCCAACTCTCTGACTTAAAAACACTCATTAGTGAGTACAATGGTGGGTGGTGAAGCATGGAGATACTACAAAACAGGCTTACAATACATCCAAGTAACTAGTAAAAAATTAATGTGATTCGTGGACGCCATCGTAAATCGTGATTTGTGACTGTGATGATGAAGAACGTGACTTGTATCATGAGTGACTAATGATGATGGTCCTGACTTAAAACACATATTAATGAGTACAATGTTAATGCGAATTATCGTCCACACCTGTCCAGTACTCTGAAGGGAAGCCAAAGAAACAATTGTGACTCTAGACAGATGGAGATTGGGTCCTAAAGAGATGCAAATGCACAGACAGATTAAGATTGCGCTGCACACTGAAGAGATACAGATGCAAAGGCACAACACCTAACCAGTGCTCACCATCAGAAATTCAAATCTGGAAAAGAATACCTTTCCGGGTTAGAAATGGGGAGGTACTGCACTGCTGCAGTAATAGTTACTAGTACTGGTATCAGTAAAGATACCACAAAGAAGTACAAACTTACACAGCTGCAGTGGACAGCAGGTTCACATTGCTGAAATTTTGTGGCACAATAAAAGGTGTCTGATTTGATGACACGCATCACACACATACTCACACACACACTAAGTAATGCATAGCAAATTGAAAACTTCAGTTATATAACCCATATTTTAAACAAACTAAATTTATGCACTGCTGCACCACAACAATAAGCAAAAAATGGCAAGAATTATTGAATGAATATTACTGTGTGTATATTAACACAGTTATACAAGAAAAATATCACCAAAACAGAAATCAGTCTTTTTCTCCAAGTTAATCTACCTACACCACAGATACACCCTCCCGAAAGCACACTTCCACTGTCTCCAGTACACAGACTGAATATTGTACATTAACATTCAAAATCCACACAAAACAATAAATGCTCGATGATATGTGCACAGGAGGGTTTCCTATAATCGAAGAACTAAAGTTTCAGCAAAAAAAATGACTCAAAAAGGCTTTTTTAACAGCTTTTAGAAGGTTTGAATCGCAGAGAGCTCTCAGAGCAGATTGTCTCTTACAGCTTCCAACACACACTACCCCAAACTGTGGCTGTACAGAACACTCTAGAGCCCATGTGACCTGAAATCCCATAAATCACTGTAAAATTTGCCTTTGGAGCTTAAAAACAAGGTGAAGTGAGGCGAAGTACATTGCTTTCATTGTACTTTGCCTTAAGAATTGGTGGAGTAGTGGTTTGGGAAGGTGGAGTAATGCAAAGTCATTGTTTTCAATGGACTTTGTGTTACTGAGTGTGGCTCAGTTGGTAGCACATCTGCCTCTGGACCAGAAGGTCATGGGTTCTCGTCCCACACCAGGATGGACTTGCACCTAAAATCACTGGCATCCGAGTACAGTATTGGGGGTGCTGTACTGTTAGGGTGTGCTGTCCTTCGGATGAGACGTTAAACCGAGGTCCCTTCTGCTCATCCTGGTGTTGTCGTGGTGGGTGTCCAGGTAGAAGTAAAAGAACCCAGGGTACTCTTCATAAAGAGCAGGGAACATTCCCGGTGTCCTGGCCAACATTTCCCTTCCCATAAACTGGTTCATGCAATCATCCAGGCTGTGTGTGGGTGATGATGTGCGATATGACTGCCACCACACATTCAGTCACTTCACTCTCAGTCTAGCATTGCTTGTAAAGTGCTTTGGGATACTGTTTATGAAAAGTGCTATATAAATGCTGATTCTTTTTCTACCCATTATAATGCAAAGTACTCTGCTTTGCATTGCAGAGCACTCCTCAAATTCACCTTCACTCTGCTAATCACTTCGCGGAGTGAATTTGGGGCCACTTTGCCCATCTCTAGGGGGGCAGTGCATCTATGAGCTTCTTTTCAACTTCACATATCTAGTTTGTGTTGCAGGAGCACTTATGTCTCCCCAGAAGCTAACGGGCCTTGATAAAACAAGCATTGCAATCCTGCTCATCAGTTCATTCTGTTATGTCTGAATGAAAGACATCCTCCTATGGTAGTAACACCTGACTGGCCAACAGTCAGCCAGTCAGGTGTTACTACTAAAGGAGGCTGCATATTCATTCATTCTGAATCGAATGGAAAAGACTGCAGTCTGCTCAGTGTTACTGATTTTAAACAGTATTGTTTTGCTGCTGAATATTGTCAAGGAGCATATCTGTGGGTCTGGTGGGTGAAAGCACTAACTGGGTGCAAGGACAGTCAATAACTTTTCATCTTCAAAAAAATAGGTCCTTGACAGTCTGATTTTTTTTGTGCCATACAAGTTTGGGTCAGCTATTTTTAATATTCTCATCCACTGATTATTCCCAATAATTTTTAAATTGAATATTGCCACTATATTATGCTACCACCATGCTCCTTTGCCCCTTACATTTATGCTCCAATCCATCTTGTAATGTTTCCTGTCATGACCATGGGAGGCTGTGGGGGGTGGGGATGGTTATTGAAAAATTCAATTCCGATCTATTTTGTGCTGTAAAACTATTCCATCACTCCCATTTGTGACACAAGTAAGGAACTTTGCGTAAATGAGAAATTGGAAAGAATATGTTTATCAGGGTTGATGTAATGCAACATTTTTGTCACTTGCAGTTTGCAGATCTCTCATTACAGACAGCAACTCTGTGTCTCCATGAATGAAACAGAGAACATCTAGGGCTGTGTCATTTTACTGTCATCAGTCCCCCTATAAAACCACAGACAGCATCACCTAACAGGTGCAGGCTCGTGCTAAAGAAACTGTAGGAATCAATGATATCACACTCACAGTTCACCCTAGATACAGTGCAACAGAGAGGTTCAACCCACCACCTCATATAACCACAGATGTTTTTTTGCCAATGTAGGTAACAAAACATTATGCGCTGAAGTAGTTTAGTTTTTTTTTTAAAGGGGTCATTACTTAAAGATCAAAGGCAAATGTCCAGGTATTCTCTAATAAAGAATTTATTAATGAAACTTTGAGTCTTGTTATTTCTTGTTTCCTTGTACCAGTGTGCCATTTTCTTTGTTGTACTGTGGATTCCAATAGTCAGCTAATGATGTCCTATGTTGTTTATTTAGCTACCAGCCACGCCTGTTCGTGAGAAGTTTTCTAGTGGTTTGCCACAGTACTCAGCACATGAATTTCTCCCCAAGTGCTAAAATTGCCTGTTAGTGAGACATACAGTACTGTATGTCATTGTGTGTTGCTAGCAGTGTGTAGTTGTATAGTAGTGAGATATATGCATTTTACATCTATTCATCTCCCACCAGACATAAAGTATTCTGCCAAGCAAATGTCCCTCATGCCATGAAGATGCCTAAAGTGAACTTGAAAAAAGTCAAGAAAGCAGTGAGGCACAAATTAGATATACTCTAAGGGCCGGATGTTCAGAAATGCACCAAAGGAGGGCGAAGTCCAGTGGGGCACAAGTCAGATGTGCCATGGTATAACAGGAGCCATATTCAGAAGATGAACCCCTTGAAATGCTCCTGTGCAAGCCGGCTGAATATGGCAAAGATGTATCATGGTCCAGCCATAGAAGTGTTGGTGCAACCAGGGATGCTTGGAGCAGACCTGAGCACAAACCCAGTGAGCAGAGCAGGAGCAACAGGCTGCAGGGATGCATAGACACAGAAGCACAGGGGCAAGGGGCACAGGACCCCACCAGCAGGGCACACCCGGGTACACAGAAGCACTGACCTGGAGGTAACACAGGGCACCAGGGGATGGAGCACAGACAACCCCAGTCCACCAACCAGTAAAGGACCACCCTGCCAAACTCCCCCCACCACCTCCATGACAATGGCAGGGCCATGCAACAGACACCAACCAGGCAGAGCTGTAGGGTGCTATGGGCAAGGTGCCAGGTTATGAGGTAAACACATACAACAGACAACCATGGCAAGTGAGGCACAGGCCACACAGGGCACCAGCCGGAGTGGGAGGGCACTACAGTGCTGCCCACAGTAGAGACGCACAGCACCACAAGCAACTGATAGGCAAGGCAGACAAGTGCACAAGGTGCAGAGGCAGACACAAGCCACCATGGGACACATGACAAAGAGCCATGCGAGACTAAGTAAAGGTCCACTCACCCAGTGATCACAGGAGCAATGGCCCAGGGGGACGGTGGAGGTACACCAGAGACACAGCAAAGCACAGCAGAACAGAGAACTGCAGCATGGCTCCACACACCACCTGCAAAGCAGACACAGACACAGACACAGAGATGTAGCAAGAAAAATGTTTTATAGAAAGTTACAACTATGTACAAGAATAAACAACAGGGGTAGGGATGGGGGAAGGTAAGAGGAGGATGTGGACAGGAACCAGGGGCTATACAATGGGAAAGATGTACTGGAGGGAGACAGGGTAGTTGAGGGTAAAGAGAGCTATATATATACAGGGCTTAATGCTGTCTCAGGTCTGCTGCCACCAGCCGTTCCAGGACCCCCTGCATGGTGACCATCTCTCGCTGATGCAGCCTGGTCACAGACAACAGCCTCCACTGATTTGCAAGCAACCTCCTGAGGGTCTGGAGGATTGGCCTGGGACCTCTCTGCACTGCCATCCTGGGGACACCTAAGAGAAAGGACAGAACAGGCAATCAGTGAAATGCCCCATTGAACTCCTGCCCATCCACAGTGTGCAGTGAACAGCGGGGGGGAAAAAAACACTGGGGGGTCACAATGGACCTGTGCCCAGAGGCTACACAGGCATCCACATAGCACACCACAATGGTGCTGACAGGCAGACACTGTCACGCAGTGGGCACATGTGCACATGGGCATAGGCACATGGCACAGAGTGAGGGCACCCATCCCAGCACACATAGTAGATGCTGTATACATGCCCCCCAGGCAGCAAAAGGCCACCATAGGCCGTGCAACACTGGCACATCCAATGGCCATAGTGCCCACCATATCCATGCAGATACATGGCTGGGGTGACCATGGCCAGGCCCTGTCCACATTGGTATTCCACAGAGACATGGAACAGCAATGTGACAATGCTTACCTGCCCTGTTCCATCCAGCAGGTACAGCCTGTGGCACCCTAGCATAGCCCTGCCCTGCTGCTGCCGCCCCTGGCCCTCGGTGGTCCTCTGTCCCTGTGGAAGGAAAGAAGAGAGGAGGTTATGAGTACACAAGCATGCACGGACATCACCCCACCACCACACAGCCCGCATGGTGAAGGGTGTGTCCTTATCCATCCTGTGGCCCCTGTGCCCGCATGACTGCAACACACGAAAGAAGCCATGCATGACACGCAGTGACCACCAGGACTGTGACAGCCCTGCAGTGGATCGTGCTGCTGCTGACACACCCACTACAGATGAGCTCTGTGCATGCATGCCACTTGTGCATACCAACCTGGCTGTGGCACTGCCCCACGCTGAACACGGGCCTGCTTCTGACACAGCTGGACCAGGTCCCTCAACCACAGGTCCCCATAGCAGTGGCGACATTGCTCCACCATCCTGACACCTCTGTCCTCTGCTCCATATCGGTGGCCACCCCCTGCCACATGTGGCCACGTGCCTATTGCAGGGGTAACAGCCCATTCAGCTGGCCCTCATAGGGCTGTACCACTGCCACCAGATTTATGAGTTCCACTTCTGACCAATTGCTGACCCTTCTAGATCTTCCCTGTCCCACCATGTCATGCAGCAGTCAGGCTATGCCATGGAAAATGGCAAACAAACCGCAGACATGGGGATGCATGTGTACGATGTGCAATTGTGAATGGTATGAAGCAATTCTGCAGCATGTGGATGTGTGATCGCAATGTGCAGTGTGGGTGTATAGCGCAATGCTGCACATATACACAACACCATGGACTGGCGCGTGCTCGAGGTCAAATAAATGACCCTGAGCGCACAGGGCATGACCTTGTGGGTGGCGGTGCATGTGCCCAGCAGTCGCTGCACCCTCACATCATGCACAATGCACAGCCATGTGGTAGGAGCAGTGCCATGATGCACACGCATCCACGATGGCCCAGCAGCACCACATGCAATGACACACCATCGCACATTGTGCACCAGTCACATGATAGGCATGTGCCACGTGTGGCGACATGTGCACTGTGGGCATGCAAAAGGTGGATGTGCTGGAATTGCTCAACAGGGATGCTCTGGTGCAACTCATTGCACCCGGGCGATGAAGATATTTAGCCACCGTATGCAAATCACCTCATCAGCCAATGCGCAGCACAGTATGGTGCAATATCATATCATTACCATTGCGCACAAGTTCATTTGCATGCAATGAGCCTTATAAGCACCACTGAACAGCACAGGATACTGACCAGTATTGCAACCTTGTAGGTAAGTGGATGCTAACTCAGGGATCCAGAGGCCTACAACAACACTGCAACTGGGGAATGCTCTGGGCCATGCTGACAGTGACCCACTGTGCTGTCACTGTTCACAGGTAGTGACATGTCTGGTAATGATGGTGAGGAGAGGGCATGGATCTGCCCACAAACACAGTCCCAACTTCACTAGGGGGAGCAGATTGTCCTGTTCGAGGCCTACCTGGACAGGAGGACCTGCTCAGTTGTGCCATGGGCAAGCCTCAGGAATGGTCAGGTAGGGTGGGAGGCCATGGCCACATATGTCAACACACATGGCAGGCACCAGCGCAGTGTGCAGGAGTGCTACAAGAAGGCAGTGCACTGACAAATGGAGGATAAAGGAGAAGGTGGCAGCAATACGGGCTTCTAAAGCAGAACCAGTGGGGCCCATCCACCGCCCCACCCTGTTGGCCACAGAGGAACTGGTGGCTACCACATCAGCCACACAGTGGTGTCGAGGTGTACCCAGTGGCGGCTTCCAGATGGGTGGCAGCCTCACTGCATAATGAGTATGCACCCACATGCATGTCTGACAGGTGTGAATTAGACATGCAGGTGTGCATGCTGCCATGCTGCATGCCACATGCATGGGTGGCCACCACTTTTCATGGCACCCCATTGGACAGTGGCAATGGCAACATGCACACTGGGGGGAGGCACACTCATGGGTGCTACAGCACCACTAACACTCTGTTTCTTTCTTGCAGCACCATCATGCCTCCATGGGGAGGATGGAGCAGAGGTGGCCACAGTCATGGATGATGGACCGTACACCTCCACCAGCATCTGTAGCAGGGACAGGCTGTGGCTCAGCAGTACAGGGCATGTGGATGTCCTTTACCTGAGATCAGATGACACCCTGGCTGAGTTACGGCTGGATGCCAGCCTGCCCCTACCGTGTGCTGAGACTCAGCTGGGGGCTGAGTCTGACTCCAATGATGACCTGACACTGATTTTGGACAGTGTAGGGGCTGTGGTGCCTGATATGCCCCAGGGAGTATCACAGGCAACAGCAGGACCCAGTGCTGCGCCTCTGATGCTGCGCAGCTGCGTACCCATCCCACCAGACATGGTGGTGTGTGGTGCCACCACTGTGTCCAAATGTGGGTGGTGGTGCTGTTGCAGAAGTGGTAGGCAGGGCACTGCCCATCAGATGGTCGGGCAGTGGCAGCAGGATGCAGATACCACCAGGCAGTGAAACAAGGGGTCTGCTGCCAGTGTGCCCAAGGACAGTGTATCCCAGTACAGCCCCTGTGCAGCATCCACCTGAGCAGGATGTTGGACAGTGTGCGGTCACCCCAAACAGCCCAGTGTCCTGCTCAGGAGGCACAGGATGCAGAAACGGCTGGCAGAGCACACCGTTGCTGTGGGCATCCGTTGCACACCATGCACTGCTTTGCCACAGAGGTGCATGCACTGCGGGCAGAGGTGCATCAGCTTGCCAAGCAGCAGGACAGGGTACTGCATGGCCTATTGATGAGCTCTGCCAGATGCAGGAGTCCATGACAATGGCAATGGACCACATGACCGGTGCCATTGTGGCTGGGCTTGTGACGGTGGCAGCCACTGGTTCTCAGCTGTGCACAGAGGACCCCCTGCAGTGCTCTGTATACTTCACAGTTCCAGCTTTTCGCAACACCCTCACAGCATATGCTGGGCTCTGATGTTGTCATCCCGGACATCCCCGGTGCTATCCTGTTTAGCCGCCACTCCACCCCAGCTAGGACATGTTCGTGGTCCCGGACTTCAACCACTGGGGTTGCATCTCGACACACACACCCTTGGCTGATGCACAGCCTGCAGCCACTGACCAGCCCCAGTGTGGTCCCCTGCGTGTCCATGGCAGCTGAAGAACTGAACAGTTGGCCTGATGTGAGCTGCTCTTACCTGTTGTCTGGCTGCTGCTGCCGCATGCACACATGGGCAGTGGTGGTGCTGCATGCATGTGGTGGCACATGTGTGTTGTGGTGCATGCCCTGGTGTGTGCTGACCAGGCTGCTGGGCCATATGGAGGGGTGTAATGACAGCAGCTCCACACTGGTTGTGCCTGTACACAAATGCCATGCTTCTGATCCATGCCATGTTCTCAGCCTGTGTGTGTGTCTCCATGCCTGTGTAGTGTGTGTGCATGTGTGTGTGTCTTCAGGTGCCTCTGCTTCCACCATGCCTGCTGTGCCCCTTACACTGCATGAATGGAAGCAAGCAGGGAGTAAGAATGGTGGAATCTTAGTGCTGGGGGACTCACTACTAAGAGGAGTCAGGTGGGGTAGCAAGGGGGAGAGGCATAGTCGCATTTGGGAGGAGGCCATGCCAGGAATGACAACGGAAAGGGTGGGACAATCTGTTCTGAAATATGCTAGAAGGGGTAGGGACAAGCCTCATTTAATTATACATCTTGAGACAAATGACCTGGCTGACAAGACAGTGATATAGTCCAGAGGAGGTTTGAGGAACTAGAACAATTATGTGAGGGGGCAGGAAAATCAGTAACTTTTTTGGAGATACTTCCAGTCCCGAAGGCAAGCCCAACAAGAAAGCTGAGAATAAAGGAATTTAACAGATGGTTAAGAACCTGGTGTTAAAGCTAAAGGGTATGGGCTGTTGGGGGTGGGGAGGGACCTGAGAGGACAGTAGTCTCTATGCCAAGGACATATTACACTTGAGTGAGGAGGGAAAGAAAGTGTTGAAACAGAGGATGTAGGAGTACATAGAAGAAGTAGGTAATTTAAACTAGGAGCGGGGGGTGGCAATTGGGCAAGAGACATGCAGAGACCACAGGTTGGGAAACCATATGAGCTTACCCCCATAACAGTGACAAAGGACAAATGGCAAGTACTATTGGTGATGCTAGTAAAGAAGGGCAGGATGGGAGGGAGGGAAAAGGGTAGAAGGTGGTTAAACTTAATGCTAGGAGCCTTGGGAGGAAAACTGCAGAGTTACAGGTGCTCATGGCAGAGGGAGGTGGACATTGCAGCCATCACAGAAACATGGGCCACCCAACACAATGAATGGGACCTGTCTGTACCAGGGTACAGGTTATTTCGTAGGGACAGAGTGATTGGAAAAGGAGGGGGTGTGGCACTATATGTGAAGGAAGGACTAAAGTGTGTAAGGGAGGAAGGGGAGGAGGGTAGTGCGGAGTCAATTTGGATGCAAATCCAGGACTCTAAGAATAGGATTCTTAGAATGGGAGTGGTGTACAGGCCACTATCTCAGACGGAGGAGTTAGACAGGGAACTAGCTGGACAGATCAGGAGGACCTGCAAGAAGGGTAGTGGGGTGATTGTGGTGGACTTCAACATGTCAGGAGTAGACTGGAGTACCCCAACAACCAGGAACAGAAGGGAGCAGGTACTGCTGGATGCCTTCCAGGACAGCTTCCTGCTATAAATGGTCAGTGAACCAACCAAGTTAGAGAATACCCTTGACCTTGTGCTGGCAATTGGGGACTTTGTGAGAGAACTTACAGTGGGAGGAACTGCTGTCAGGAGTGACCACCACTCAGTATGGCTCACATTGGATATGGGCAAGAGGCATGGAATCTGCAGCACAAGAGTGCTGGACTTGGGAGGGCCAACCTTTGGGAGGATGGGGGAAGTGGTAAAGGGTACCTGGCCAGAATTCAGTCTAGTATGGCGCTAAACAGAGGTGGAACTCATAAGGCTGGGGATCATGCAGGCAACCAAAACCTGCTGCAAGGCCCAGAGCAAGAAGGTTGGACCAAGAAACCAAGCTGGTTGAGCAACGAGGTCACGGAAAAGGTGAGGAGGAAAAGAGCTGCCTTTAGGAAGTACAAGAAAACAAGGAGAGGGGAGGACGGGAGGAGTACTTTGCAGGAATCAAGGAGGTGATAAGGGCAGTAAGGGAGCCAAGCTTGATGGAACTCAGGCTGGCACAAGACATTAGAAGGGGGAAGGACTTTTAGGAACATCAGGGAGAAAAGAAGCTGTAAGGACCACATAGTAAGGATTAGGAAGGAGGGGGTTGGGGGAAGCAGGTGTGAAAAGGCAGAAGCACTAAATGAGTACTTCTGCTCAGGATTTACTAAAGAGAAGAGGATGGTGACACTTAATGGGGGAGAAATGGCAGAAACAGGGGGGAGGGGGTGACAGATGGGGAAACATGTAGGGCAGAGTTCGGGAGGGTTTGGAGGCACTGAGGGTGAATAAGGCGCCAGGCCCAGATGGCATCCACCCCAGCGTACTGAAGGAGATGGCAGAGGTTCTTACATTACCTTTGACAGGCCTATTTAATGTCTCACTCATTTTAGAGTGTGTACCTCAGGACTGGAGGATGGCTCATGTGGTGCCCTCCACAAGAGTGTCCGAGGATAAACCTGAAACTACAGACCAGTGAGCCTCACATCCATCGGGTAAGCTAATGGTGACTATCCTGAAGGAAGGCTGGTGGTCCTCCTAGAGGCTACAAGGACTACAGTACAGCAGACAGCATGGCTTCATACGGGCAGATCTTGCCAAACCAACCTGGTGGAGTTCTATGACTGGGTAACTAGGCAGCTGGACAGGGGCCATGCAGTGGATGTCCTGTATCTGGACTTCAGTAAAGCATTCGACTCGGTGCCACATGAAGGCTGGGAAGTAAGTTAGTAGCACAGGGCAGGTGCAAAGCTGGTGAGATGGGTAGGGAGTTGGCTTGGGAAGGCAACAGAGGGTGGTGGTGGGTGGCTCTCACACCCAGGGTAGTGATGAGTCGGTGTTCCACAGGGCTCGGTGTTGGGACCAGTGTTGTTTGGGATATTCATTGCAAACATATCATTGGACAGCAAGAGCAAGATCAGTCTGTTTGCTGATGATACCAAGGTAGGAGCAGTGGTGGATGACCTAGGGGGGATGGCAGGAGTCGCAGGATGATCTGGCAAAGCTTGAAACCTGGTCAGACACCTGGCAGCACTGGTGTTTAATGCCAAAGAGTGCAAGATGCTGCTTTTGGGATGAAGAACCAGGAGGAGGACACCAGCTGGGGAGTGCAGCTAGCCCAGACAGAGGAGGAGGAGAAGGATCTGGGGGTGCTCATTACAGGGTCAATGAACAACTTGGCACAATGTGGGAAGGCAGCTGCAAAGGCCAACAAAATGCTGGGTTGTGTTGGAAGGGGTATATCCTCGAGGAGGGAGGAGGTGATTCTGTCGCTGTATAGGTCATTAGTTAGACCGCACCTGGAGTATTGCGTGCAGTACTGGCGCCCGTATCTGAAGAGGGACATTAAGTTACTGGAGAGGGTGCAGTGCAGGGTGACAAAGATGATCAAGGGGCTGGGGAACTTATCATATGAGAAGAGGCTGAGGAGTTGAACATGTCCTCACTGGAGGAGAGGAGGGACAGGGGGACATGATTGAAACCTTTAAGTACATGAAAGGAATAAACAAGACAAATACAGAGGGGCTGTCTCAAGAAGGGAGGGGAGGACACCAGGGGCCATGATATGAGACTAGAGGGAGGAAGATTCAGGAGGGAGATGAGGAAATTCTTTTTTACAGAGAGGGTGGTGGCTGGGTGGAATATGTTACCTGCAGAAGTGGTATCCAGTAGAACAGTGGACTGCTACAAAAGGGTATGGCACAGGACAAGGGGGAGGGTCAATGAAGGGGAAGGGTGGAAGGGAGGGGCAGCTGCAGAACAAGGGGTGCTAGCTGCACATTCAAGCAGACTTGATAGACCTCTAGGCCTTTATCTGCTGGCAAATTTTGTATGTTCGTATGTCCAGGCCTGTGTGTGGTGTGGTGGTCTGTGTGACCCATGCATGTGTCTTAGTGAACTTACCTGTGTTCTACATAATGCTTCTGTGCTATTATATCCTGATGCCTCCTTGCTTCCACTGCTAGACAGGGGTCCCACCTCCAGTGTGGTGGCTGCCACCCTCCAGCCCATTGTCACCATCATCCCACTGCTGTCACCCTCATCCCACCTGGACTGCTATCCCATGGTGAATAGCCATGTTGTGCAGAATGCAGCAGGCCAGGAATAGGCCTACAGGCTTTGATGGGCTGTATTGTTGGGCACCACCTAACCTGTCTAGGCAATGGAATTGCATTTTAAGCATGCCAAAGACACACTCGATGATACTGCATGTGCTGGTGTGTGCTTCATTATATATCTCTTCTCTGCGAGACACGCCTGTCACTGTTAGGGGTAAGCAGCCAGAGCTCGAGTGGGTGTGCCTTACCTGTGTGTGGAAGGAGGCACATGGTTAGTAATGCACTGTGTTGTGGTGACCACCCTGTACCAGTCACCCACTGCCCACTCCACCACACTCATCCTGTCTGCCATCCTTCCTCCCATGGACATGCTGCAGCCGCCCCCTGGCCCATGCCCTACTCACCCACCGAGTGACCAGTGGAGATCTCTCCACATTTGAATCCCTGGCACAGTATAGAACTGTCCCAGATGAATGCATTGTGTGCACTCCTGGGATGTGTGGCACAGACATTGATTATGCGCCCATTGGCATCCATACCACCTGGCAGTTGATGGATGCGTGCACTTTTCCGATTAGTGTATGTTGGCCCCTCAGGGCCAGGTGGTGTGTGAATGCCCATGTGGGTGCAGTCTATGGCCCTAATCATGCCTGTCATGTGCGTATCCTGTGGAAGTCCTGCATGTTTGCTGTATGCTCTGCCTGTGGCTTGGGAAACATTTGTACTACAAAGTGCATGGCAGCACAACATTGAGAAACTGCATGAGGAGGCAGGACATGGCTGACTGGGTGACGCCCATGGTGTCACCTGTCAATCTTTGGAAGGTGACCATGGTGAGCAGGCACATCACCGTAGTCACCTTTGTCTCCACTCGACCTTGGCATAACTATGTCTGGTGGGTGCCTACATCTCCACACTGGACAGCTCACAGAGCTGCCTCAGAATGGCCCTGTTCAGGTGGTACCAACCCACAATCTCAGCATCGCTGTGGTTCTCAAATGTAATGCGGGCATGGTACCACATGTGTTGAGTATACGCCGACGGGCCCTTTGTCGGCCACGTTGATGTTCCTTCAGCCTCCTCATGCTCTTCATGACCTTATCTATCAGAAATGGTGCACTGTCCATCTTGGCAGGCTGCTTGCACAGGGTTACATATCTGCTGTCCATGTGTTTGAGCTGGTTTTTATAGGTTCAAGTCCGGCTGGTGCTTCTTGTGTTTTGCTCCGGATTTGCGCCATGGTTTCAGGCTGAATATGCCATTGCGCTGCATACATTATTTTTGTGCCATAGTGCAGTGGGACTTGCACTGCACAGCGTCATTGTTTGAATATCGTTTGGTGTCGCAAGTCCGTAGTTTCGCCATTGCAATGGCGCAACTGCTCTGAATATCTAGGCCTAAGTGTGCATTTCAAATGTTTCTTTCTGTCTTTCTATTACTGGTTAGATCATCATTACATATCAAAAATACAAGGGCTACTTCAGACTAAACAAGGTATCAGCACTATAATTTGCAGGGCTGACCTTATCATGCAGGTACATTTAGAAATGTTTCAGTAATCAGGGTTGTTATTAATGCAAGTGGCATCTGCAAATCAGTAATTTCCTGTTACAGTCACATTCCTGTGTACTGAGCACACACCGACACAAATGAAATTAATAGCAACCATGATTATTCAAACATTCTATATGTGCCCTGAATGATAATGTCAGCCCTGCAAATGGTGGAAGAAGCCCTCACATTTTTGATGTCTAATGATTGCCTAGCCAGCAAAAAAAAAAAAACTCACTGCAATAGATGTTTCGAAATGCACACTTACACCGAATTTGTATCTCACTGATTACTCCACTTTTTTGCAAGTTTACTTTAGGCATTAGGAAAAGTCTACAATCCAAAACATTCCTTTTACCACCTTTCACAAATTATTTGGATCACACAGTACTGCACAGAACAGTACAGTACAATACAGTTCAGTACTTTTACCATTACTGCATTTTTTCCAGCTTCCCCTTATTATGTGAACTATATTATACAATTTCTGTCTCTTTGACGGGACTGAGAGATGGAGTCATAGTGCTAGTGGGCTAGGAGGCTGTCACCAGAAATTTCTAGTATGCCATGCACTATGGTGGAGGTGCTAGTAAAATGTGTCCAGGCACCTGCTGTGTCTTGCAGGCCTGTTTTCCACAATCAAGTATGAGTTGCCTGTTTGTTGTGCACCCATTCACAAATTTCTCAGGCTATGGTCACGTGATGAGCCGCTAAGAGGACATCTGCAGTGCTGCTCCTAGGCCCTGACTACTTTATAAAGCTATAAAACCCTATTTGGATTGCTGCAGTTGATCGTTTCCAATGCCTCAATCGGTGAAGTGCTCCTGAGTGATTCCTGCTTGTAAAATACTGTGGACTGAGAGTTATACAAAATTTCTCTCCACCTAAGTGGTGAATCTGATGACTGTGCGATGCCTTCATAAAGTGCTGAGGTGGAGGGTGAAGCTGCTGAACCTCTCAGGCAAGAGCACCTGCAGTCAAGCAGCCAAAATCGCAATGCCAGAGCCCCAGGAGCAAATGGATAAAACAGATCGAGACCAAGAGGGGAGACATTAAGGCGTGGATGACCTAATGGAAATAAAACAGTTACTGCAAGGTCTGCTGGCTGATTTTTCTACAGTGAAGCCGGCGCTAGAGTCCCTGGCACAAAGAATGGGGATGTGGAAGCTAGAGTCTCCTCCTTAAGAACGGAAGGTCTCCATCTTAGATCAGGAGTTGATTTTAGCTCGCAAACAGATTAAAAATTAGAGGACCGGATGAATGATCAGGAGTCCAAGTCAAAGAAATAATGTTATCCCTCAGGGTTACCAGAGAAGGCCGAGGGGTTGGACTGTGTTACTTTTGTGCAAGATCTGCTTCTTAAACTTCTGGGCTCTACGCCATATGGAGAAGTATATAATCTGGAGCAGGTGCATAGGGCTCTAAGAGAGATGTCCCCACCAGGAGTGAGACCCAGAGTGCTAATTACAAGGTTTTAAATTATAAAGAGTAATCACATTTGCTGGCTAGTGCTCGACAGAATAAAACCTTGCAGTGGAATGGCGCTTCCATTTGGTTATTCCAAGACCAGACACCCTCGGTGCGGGAGAAACAAAAGGAGTACTCTGACATAAAGAAGAAGCTGTATCTTGTGGGCATTAAATTTAGGATGCAATACCCTGCGACCCTGTTTGTTCATCTTCAAACGGGGGAAAAAAGATATTTGACTGCTCGGGATGCACTGGAAGATTTCAGGTTCGAGTTGCCTGCTCTGTTTCAAACTATGACATGAGGCCCTGTAAGAAGAAGGAAGAAGTGGTTTGTTTAATCTTTTATAATGGGGACTTGAGATAAGAAGATTAGCGATGATTGAGGTTTCATCTGCTTCTTTTCTCAGCAAATCGTTTCCCAATTTGGATTGTCAGTATGTTTATGGACCTGTGGTTACAAATGTTATTTGGTGGCGGGGTGTTTTTTTTTTTTTCTCTCCTTTTGAATTCACAGCTGATTTGTTATCCACAGGAAGTGGGGGAGGTCTGTAATGGCAGTTTAGCAATCGAATGATGTTGGGTGTGTTTGGGATATTAGTCCGACCCTCTTCTGGTGTATGGGGGCTTCTCATGGTATTTTGCTGCCAATCCATTTTGAAGAAGGTGAGTATTATGAATATGGGGGTCCTCCTCAAAGAGTGAACCTGATATGGATAATGAGGGGGACAGGTAATTTTCAAATTCACTTTTGATGGCATATGCAGTTAGGGGGGTTAATGGAGTCCCCGTATGGGAATGAGGACTTCCCTATCGCCTCATGAGGGAATTGCATAAGCGAAGTAGGGGGATAATGGGCATTTTAGAGGTCAGGTGCATCTTTTGGACTGCCTAGCATTCTTAATGGGACAGGGATTTGGTGATATTTTGGTTGGTAAATTCCTGATCTCCCTCTGCAAGTTGATGGCTGAGAGTCTCTTATAGGCAATGTTTTAAGTTTAAAATAGTAGGAGTTAGAATTTTAATTTAGGTGTTAATTAAGGGGATAGGATATGCCCATGGGGAATTATATGCACAAGGGAAAAGGGAAAGCTGGAGTAGCTAGTTGATTGTAGGTTGCTAAAGGTGGGTGGAGTCGTATGAGCTACGCTGGTGGGCTTGTGGAACTTGGAAGCACACTGCAAATGGCTCGTCAATGAACCGTGTTTTTTTAGGAGGGTGATCTTGGGATCGGGGGCTTGGGGGAGGGGTGGGTTTGGGGAATCTGGAAAGAGAGAGAGTACACTACAGTACAGGAGAGAGAAGCTAACCCAGAGATAGTTATAATAGCTGGACAGGGAATCTACTACATTGGTGTGAAATGTCTTGTACAAAAATCATCTCATGGAATGTAAGGGGTCTTGGGGTAGATGTAAAAGAATTGTAATCTTGAGACACATTGAACAAATGGGGGTACATATTGCTGTACTACAAGAGACTCACCTGATGTCAGAAGAGTTGACTCAGTTAAAGAGGATGTGGGTGAGCCAGGTATATGGAACAGGTAAAACAGACTCTCGGGTGGGGTAAGCGGTTTTAACTGGAAAAATGCCCATATATTATTGAGAAGGTGTCAGCTAGAGAGAGGATTGTGGGGGATATGGCTTTCTGGTACCATACTGGGTATGGATTTGTCAATTGCATCTGTCTATGGCCCTACTCTGCCTAACCCTCAGTTTTTGGCCTCAGTGGAAACGGATATTGCTATGCTGTCCCCACATCCTCTTATTTTGGCAGGGGACTGAAATCTTTGTCTAAATAATTGGGAGGATAAAATACCACCATCCAGAAGCCCTTTATCCGTGGCTCAGGTGGCTATGTCCAGATTATTGGAGGTCACTGCATTAACAGACCTGATAAGGACCCATGCAGCTGGAGGTAATAATATGTCATTTTATTCCGCAGCACATAAGAGTCAATCCCGAATAGATTTTTTTCTGGTCAATAGGGAGGCACTCCGGGAGGTCAAGGAGATATCTACCAAATGCTGAATCCTGTCAGATCATTCCCCAATTCAGCTGACCTGGGAACCAGAGAATATTGTTTCTTGACCTTATAGATGGAGGTTAAATGATTCCCTTTTTGCAGATACTACAATCCAGAGTAAATTAGAAGATGTTTTACAGGATATTATACAGAACCAATTACCTACATTACAAAACAAGGGTTTAGCTTGGTCTACATGTAAGGTATTATACTCAGGGATCACATGGAGATATGTGGTAAGGCAAAAGAGTATGAGAAGAGCAAAGAAGGAATTCTTACTGGGGGCTATTGATTCTCTGGCACCTCAGGAGGGGACTTCATGGGAGATAGACTCTGAACTCCAAAGCTTACGACAGGAGATGGCTGACATTAATTATAGTAAAGTGGAATTTTGGCTTGAAAAGACTCAGGCCACATACTTGCTGCGGGGTGATGTTCCTGGATGTCTGCTGGCAGCCAAAGTTAAGGAGTGGGAAGCCAGTAGAACAATCCCAGCTATAAGACAGGGCGGGGTTGTCATTACAGACCCTCAACAAATGGTGGATGCTTTTGCATCCTACTATAAAGAAATTTATCAATTACAGCAAGTTGGTGGGGAAAAGGAAATGAAGACATTCCTAGATGGTATTTCTTTACCCGGTTCTGGACTTAGACCAGGCTAAGGAACTAGCAGCTTTAATCAGAGAGAAGGAGGTAATAGCAGCGATTCAGGCTTTACCCTATAGTAAAGCTCCAGGGCCAGATGGCCTTACAGCTAAATTTTACCAGGTGCATTTGCATACTATACTTCCCCTGTTAAAATATTTATTTAACAGTATAATGCAGGATGGGGTGCCCCACACCCCCGTTATACCAGGCTTATATTATGTTGGTTCCTAAACTGGATAAACCTAAGGAATTACTTGGTAGCTACAAACCCATCTCTTTGATGAATCAGGATATTAAGATCCTCACAAGGATTCTATCTAATAGAATCCTGAATATTCACCATATTTAATTAGTCCTGAGCAGGTGGGTTTTATGCCAGGAAGAGGGTCACCAGATGCCCTTAGAAAACTACATCACATACTCAGTTATGTCCCGGACTTCTAATTACCCTTAACTTTGATATCTCTGGGCACTGAGAAGGCCTTTGACAGGTCTCTCATCCGTTTCTCTTTGCCACTATGGAGAGGATGTTTTTCCGAAGGGCCTTCTCAAGAGGTATCAGAAATGTATATTCAGCTCCCAAGGCTAGGGTAATGTGTAATGGGTATATTTCTTCAGAATTTTATTGGTCAATGGAACAAGTCAGGGATGCCCTCTCTCACCAGTACTGTTTAATATATATTTGGAACCATTATTAATTGCTATTAAAAATGATGTTAACATTAAGGCGATCTCGATTGTGGGGTGGGAATTAAAATTTACA
Source organism: Neoceratodus forsteri (assembly GCA_016271365.2). NCBI lineage: Eukaryota > Metazoa > Chordata > Ceratodontiformes > Ceratodontidae > Neoceratodus > Neoceratodus forsteri. The sequence goes on from CM028137.1 coordinate 53,847,684, forward strand.
GTCTATGCAGATGATATACTTCTGCACTTTGCCAATCCTGTGGTATGTTTCCGCAGAACAGTTGATCTTATAAGCCAATTCTCTAAAGTGTCAAACTATAAATTAAATTTGACTGAGACACAGATTCTCCCTCTGATGCCCCACGTGTGTAGATCTGACTTTGCTCCAATGCAAATACACTGGGCTGGAGACCGGATAAAATATTTGGGTATGTGGATTACTGCTTGCTTGGAGGTCAGTGCTGCGATGAATATGAATAAGGTGCTGGCTGTAATTAATTGGGATATGCTTAGATGGAATAAGCTTCTTCTAAATTTTGCAGCTAGATTGGGCCTAGTCAAAATGAATCTGATGCCAATATTATTATACCCGGTCTATTTAGCCCCGTATAATATCCCCAAAATATGGTTAATTAAAATTTGAAGAATACTCTCTGAGTTTGTGTGGAACTCCAAGCCCCCCAGGAGAAATCACAAGGTGTTATATTTGCCGCAAGATGGGGGGGGGGATGAAACTGCCTGACTTACACCTGTATTATGTAGCGAGTCAATTGCGTATTATGAGTCACTGGGGTTTAGGTGATGAGGTGGAACCATATACTCCGATATGGCTCCAGATGGAGAGGCAGTTGTTAAAAGATCTGGGCATATCGCCTGAGGCACTGCTCTTTGCCAATCCAGGAAAATACTTTGGTAAAGCAACAGGGACTCCAACTGAAAAAACTACGATGGCCTGGTGGATGTTTCTTTCACCTTCTCAGAGAAAGGAACAGCCGAGGTCCGTAGATCAGCCAGTGTTGGGAAATCCCAATTTTTTGATTGGGGGTAAAGTCATCACTAGATGCTGAGCAGTACAGTTAGAGGGCCTTGCATTAAGTGATGTCATGCAAGACACTAGGATTGTCCTTCCAGAGAGATGTGAGTCTATGCACTTTTTAAACAAATACAGCTGGTCAAAATGTTGGAGAAGGTTGGGAAAGACCTGGGGGGGAGTTCACCAACAGATCCTTTTACCTGGGAAAACTTTTCTGCACTAAATCTGTCATCTAATTCTCTATCAAAGCTACATAATTTATTATTGGACTATCTGAGTCCTAAGTCCCCAGTAAAAATATTATACTGGGATGGTGCAGTGGCCCCTCAACAACTAGCTTGGAATGTTATTTGGAAAGGTATCAAATATATACCTATACCCAGGTACAGAATCATGCAGTACGTTATTGTCTCAAATATGTATTTTACCCCTAAGAAATTGTGTGATAGACAGCTGAGACAGACAGACCTATGCTTTAGATGTGGAGCTGAGCCAGGCGACATCCTACATGTTATGTGGAATTGTTGTAAAATACGGTCGCTCTGGGTGGAAATTGAGCAACAAATGGACCCCATGTTAGATTATTCTGAGTTTATATCACCAGAAGTTTGCATTTTAGGTGATATTTCGCATTTAACAGAATGCACACCCAAATATCACCTATCATTGATGACGGCCATAGTTAAATCTTTCATATTGAAACATTGGAAAGATGATCAATGTTATAATTACAAGCATTGGGTGAGGGATCTTATATGGGCCCAGGGTAGAATCAGGAGATTCATGTGCTTAGAGGGCAAGAAGGGTTTGTTCGATAAAAGATGCTCGACTTTGGAGACCATTTATCTATTATAGGTTGGTAGTACTGAGACATAGATCTGTCTGTTGGGTTGTGATTAGTAAAAAGAATATTGTGTTGTAGATTTAGATGGTTTAAGTGATCACTATACAGTGCCTAGTGGCTACAATCCATAAGTTTGTGTCCATCTCATGTAGTTAGTATGGAATTATTAGCAGGCTCTGGGCTATGCTTTGATGGGCTGACAAATAGGTGTCTCTCTCTCCTCCCCAGAGGACACAGCGGTGGTTTGCCCTCAAGTTAATTAGGGTTACACATTTCCATTTATAGAGTAATATATATTGCAGTTGGAGGACTCTAATTGAAAAGATCACCCTTGGATTCAAGTTTTTTTTTCTTTTCTCCTCCCTTTTTAGTCTTTCTTGGACTTAATTAGTTGAAACTAGGTGTTGGCCAGACTGTGCGGAAGTGCAATGGAGGTCAACCCATCGCTAATGTGTGTACATAGTTTTATGTGTATATAGGTTACACAACCAGTTTTGGGTTTGTGGATCCTGGAGCAATCCGGGTTAGTGTATGTATGTCTTGTCTAAAAAAAAAAAATGGAAACCTAATAAAGAATATTTAAAAAAAAAAAACAAATTACTCAGACTCCATTTCTGCTAGGGGGGATGGGTGTCTCATAGACATACTAAATCCAGAATGTGCAGCATGTGCAACATTGTATTCATTACTTGTATCTTTGTTGCCTACACAGCCCTCAAACTTTGATCTTTACATAAGGTGCAACACTGCTACCATTTCTTGCACCATTGTTGCCACTTTCCAGCAATCAGTTGCACACAGTGTTTAGCTAATGGAAATGAAAGTTCATGAAGGCATACTGGCTGTGATAGGAAAGTGCAAAGTTTTCTTTTCCTTTTCTTGCTTTCACACCTATCTTCGCTTTGCTGATTGCTGAAGTATGACAGGGCACTTAGTGGAAGTACTGTATGTGACTCTTGATGCAGCAGATTTACCTTCTACACATCCCTCATTGATAGATAAAAATACATGCTTTTTATTTCTGCAAAAGGAGTTTTGTATCTATGTTTATACTGTATATATTTATCATCACATTCATTTGTATGTAAAACACAATCTTTATACGCGACCTGATAGTCAGCTGATAACATCAGCCCTGCAAATAGTGGAAATAGCACTTGTATTTTCAATGTGTAATGATTGCCTAGCCAAAGCAAAAAAAAAAACCTCACTGCAGTAGATGTTTTGAAATGCACATTTACACCAAATTTGTATCTCACCCTTAGTATAGGCTCCTTCAACTCTGAACATTTTCATGAAAAATTCCAACCATCTAGGCTGTATGTGAGAGCAAAAAAAATGCAATGTTACGTGTAGTTTTTTCTTGTTTGTTTTTGAACTCTGGGTCTCAGAAACTGAACAGGTTGCCATCACAAAACTTTCACGTCTTGAGACTCTGGCAGCCTGTTTGTGCATGCCACGTATTGTGTTAATGAGCCAAAGTTATTAAAGTGCAAAATTGGGGTTTAACATTAAACAGCCTACTCAACCCCTAAGTAAAGGGCTCTACTATAACCCATTATATACATATATCTACATACATGTATAGAGCTTTCTCCTTCATGTGGTACCAAAAAAATCAAAATGTGCACGTTCCACTGTATTAATTGAATTGGTTGTTTGACTGTCTGTGGTTTACCATTTCTTGCAAATATTGTATGGTGTCTGTGACAAATGTGCATTAAATAAATGTTTTCAAAAAGTGCCTATTGTTGCTACTTTGAGGGTTTATTTATTTATTTTATTTTATTTTTATTTTTTCATACTTGTTAACCAGATGAGTAAATTGTCCGTTTTAACAGGTGACAAGTTTACACAGAAACAAAACATAACAATTTAAAAGACAATGAAAGAACACACAACTTAAATCCAATCAAGTGTAAGTACATTCATTTTGGGCAAAAAGTGACTGTTTTAAATGAGTTTTAAAACATCTGATAGGATTGCTTTCAACAATTTCTGTCAGAATCATGCTAAAAAAGGTGGGAACCCTAAACAATAGAGATCTTTGCTTATTTTTTTTTTTTAAATAAAGGTAGTTTAAAAGTAAATCTAAACTGGACCTAGCGGAAAAAGTATTAAGGGATCTGGGGAACAATAAAGCAATGGAATGTGGATAAAGTCCTTTCATCACTTTATAAAGGACAGTGCCCAATTTAAGTAAAACCCTATTGTCAAATGATAACATGGAAGATTGTTCATATAAGTCACAATGGCAACAACAATAGGGAAAATTTAACCAAAATCTAAGTGCAGAATTATATGTAACCCTTAGACAATCTAGGGCACTACTACTACTAGAGGGGGAATACATTAGCAGACCATAGACCAGGATGCTAAACACAAAACAATGTGTTAAAGAGTTAGGAAATACATTTTTAATTCTTTTTATTTATTGAACTCTAGGATTACATTACATTTGAGCAAGAACAGCTAATTTACAAAGGTTCCATATTATTTTGGAGGGTAACAAACATACAAAAGGTCAGCCCAGAAGGCAGAAGTATAACTATAACAATAATTCATGAGGAGAGACTACTTATGGCTGAGAACTATGCAGAGTTCTAGGGTAAACTATTAGGAGGAGCACAGGTAGTATGAGGACAGTATGATGTAGACCCAAGTAGAGTAGGCAGGCTGGAGGGCCATTGTCACTGTGGGAGGAGGAAAAGAAGTGCTCAGTTTGGTAGTGGAAAGTGGACAGGCATCAGAGAAGTGCCAGTTTGGGGTGGGGGTGAGTGGGATGAAGAAGGAAGGGGTGGGAAAGGGTGAAAGGGGAGACTGCAGCAGCAATGTATCAAATATAATAATCCCAACCTCTGATGTAAGGTCTTTTTTAAAAATTGTATATGGGGTTCTAAAGTGAACTGACTGTCCAATAGAATTCCCAAATACTTGAAGACAGGAACAAACTCTATTACAGTGCCCTTCTTATCAGTCATAGGAGAGAACTCAGAAGTTATATACTTTTTTTTCTAAAGAACACCATCACTTTTGTTTGTTTTTTCATGTTAAGAACATATGATTAGAAAGTAACCAAACCTGAAAATGATCAAAGTCAATCTGAAGATTATGAAGAGGAATTTCAGGATTGGGACTGAGACTGTATAAAATGGCATCATCTGCATAAACAGTCATTCTGGTCTGTGTACAAGTATTTGGCGCAGAATCCATATATATAAACAAAAAAATAGTGGCCCTGGATTGAACCCTGGGGAACACCACAGTGGGAAGGTATGGGCTGAGAAACAGAAGTACCAATAATGGTTCTATTGTACCTATTACACAAGTAGTTTTGGTAACATCCAGCAACCTCCTTGGAAAAAATTAAGCCTTGAAGGACACTGGGGAGAAGGCCATGTTCAACCAAATCAAAGGCCTTGGTGAGGTCCACAAGGAAAGCAGCACCAGAGTGGTCTTTGTCAGGGGCACCCTGGATGCTGCTCATGAACCCCACCAAGGCTGTCTCTGTATTATGTTTTGGCTTAAAGCCATCCTGATGACTAAACAATAGAGAGTATTTTCCATGGAAATCCTAGGTTTAGTCCAAAACAAGTTTTTAAGGATTTTTTGAGATGGGTGAAAGAAGAGATACAGGTCAATAATATAATGTAGAAGAGAGGTTACATTTTTGGGGATTTTATTTATTTATTTTAAAGTTTTACCAGGAAGGCATGCTGAGTAGACTACCGCTCGATTCCAGATGCATCCTGGGGAGTGTAGGGGAATGGAGGTATACATACAAAATTCAAAATACTGTACAGACATTTCCCAAATATGTACAAACAATTAGCTATATATAATGCTATGTACAGTATAAATACAGAATGTAACACAGCAATCAACCAGAAAATCTGGGTAATTTATGGCAGCTAATTGATATGCGGTGTAAATGACAACATTCACAAGAGTCGGAGATAGTTATTAGGAGTACCCACAGTAAGAGCCAGTTGGAGGGCTAGTACCTGGACTAGTGTCGAGTTTAGTCCACATGGGCAGTTGGCAGAGAAATCTTTGAGGAGTGAGTTGATTTGCTGAGAGGAGGGGCATGCCGAATGTCCACAGGCAGAGTTCCATAGTTTGGGCATGCGAGCTCTGAAGGCCAACTGGCTGGTAGAGGTCGACATGTTGAATGATAACAGTTTTTGATCAGTTGATGGGCTGCAGCTGTTTTGTTGCTTCTCACATATAATGGAGAATTAAACACACTGGGACTGATTTTAAAACTATCTGGACTGGATCAAGGGGCTTGCAACAAGGAGAAATAATGCAGACTGATCTTTTCACTGCTCCTTGCACCAGTCCCGATTTTCTGAGGCAGTCTGTGTCACCGGGTGGACCACCTGCATCGACTGGGCTTGAGTCATCTTTGCAACAGCTATACTTGTATGCCATGGAAGAACATGGCTTGTGATGAAGCAGGGCTGATGTATCCCCTAATTTGGGGGTTTGCATGCCCCCAATGGGTGTAAACGCCTGCCATTAGACCAGCCCAGAAATGATCTAACCTGCCATGTACCACTGCTGGAGCTCTTGCTGGGTGTGAGTGACTCTGTGTCCCCCTGTAGAGGCAACCATACAGCCCCAACAACTGCCAGACCACTGCTAAAGAGGCTGGTAGTCCTTGGCGAGTACAAGCCTGCAACCCCTTCATGGTGGTGCTGGTGCATCAGGACCCTGCACTGACCTGCAGTTGCCCAGTCATGGGCAGTTGTCATTCAACTCCCCATGAGCTAGAACATGCCCAGGAAAACCCAACAGCCACAAGGGTGACTGTCTGGCTGATCAGCATCACTGGTCGTTGCTGCTGAAGCATGTCCCATGGCTTATGACATTCCACTCCAGTGCATCATTTCTTCAGTGCAGCTGTTGGCTTGCAGAAAATCTAGGGACTTTGGCTCTGGCATTCCAATTTTTTCTAAAATCATGTGCAGGGCCCGTGATGCACCCAGGTTTGCCACAGGCGGTGGTTTGGCACACCATGCACTAATCTAACAGCACTTTCCGAAACTGAGCCCATTGTATTTAGAGGGTAATCAAAGCTATAAAGTAATGCAGAAATCATCAGCCAACTCCAAAGTCTGTTTGAATAACTTCAAGCCGTGACCATGAAAAAAGTTTCTCCCTTCTAATTGGGCTTCCTCAGGGAATACACAGTCCACCTTATATATGTCAACATGTACAAAAACTTAAAATATTGTGTATATAAATACTGCATCTAAACAAAGTATCAATATCTTTTTCTCTACATACTTTAGAGCTCATTAACATATTTTTATAGCTAAGTAGACAAAATATATTGCTGTCTGGCATGGACGTATTGTGCTTTTGATCATCAATATTAGACCTGTTGTGTAAAGCCTTTCAAGGTGAAGTTTGAAGATCCTCCTATTAAGTCACATGTATATCGATAGATAGATAGATAGACAGATAGATAGATAGATAGATAGATAGATAGATAGATAGATAGATAGATAGATAGATAGATATAGATATGGAAATAAATAACATAATTCCTTATGTGATTTTACTTCTCTTTTACTATCAAATATTCATATTATTTCTATCTTTTTTGTGGTTAATCTTTCTATTGAGATTGTAAAGGAGATTGGTAAGTGATACATACAGGGTGAATCATAGGTACTTACAAACATGGTACATCAACAGGTGTCATAGTTACATTCTTGTCATCAGATGGTACCTTGCTATGTGTAGACTACAGGTCTGTGGTGTCTTTCTTCTGCATTTCAGTCCAAAGCATTTGCTTAATAACATCAAGTTCTTGTTAGCATTATTATTAGAGTCATAGATTATACAGTATACATTACACAAGGAGCACTTTAAATCGTATCCTATTACATCCTTTATATCTTAACAGGTATGTCTGTCCTAGGAGGCATGATTCATGGGGAGGGGAGGGGTGCAACAGATCATTAGCCTTTCTCCTAATCCCCATTAGAGAGAGAGAGAGAGAGAGTACATGGGCATATGTAAAATATGGTTCCCATATACATTCAAATCTCCTGATAGAGTTTTGAGCATCGTGGACTATCTTGGATAGGGCCACTATTGTTTCTATGGAAACTTCCCACTGCTGAAGAGATAGTATGTCTGAAGTTCTCCATCTGCAGAGAAGCAGCCTTTTTACTTCTATGGATGCAAGCATTAACCAGTGTTTTTAGGGTGTGGTGAGGGAGGTCCCCTCTAGCTCAAGACCCAGTATTGTCAGCTCTGGGCTTAGTGGAATGGTGACCCAAAGAATTGGTGAGCATTGATTTATCATCTCATACCAATAGTGGTAGACTGTGGGGCATGTCCATAGAATGTGGAGTAGGTCAGCATCAAAAGACTGTTGTCATCGGCAGCACTATCATGCCCTAAAAAGCCCATCTGTTTAAGGAGGGCAGGAGTGTGGTATCAGTGGTGTTTCACATTTGGACAGCGCCTGGAATACCACAAACATCATTACAGTGACAAAATAGGCAGTTTGCTGCAATGGTCCCAAGTATTCCTGACACTGCTGTCTCCAGGGATATCATCCCCTACCAGAATCAACTTTGACTTGAAGTTGGTTATCTGTAGTGTGGGGGGTGTGGGAGACAGAGTTCCTCACATGGAGGGTGTGGGTGATGAAGCCTCCCGCAACAAACACTTGCTTTCCCAGATGGCACAATGCCGACTGTCAGCGTTGTGCTGTCACTGTAATGTTGTTTGATGCAATTTGTGTCGCTGCTGCATGGTGGAACCTACCAGTGGTGCATTATTTTATTTTGAATAAGCAGGCCATGCCAATATAAACATGTTTTATGTATAAGTGACCAGCTGTGGGCCCATGCCTCCTCTGAAATGTTAGTGTGCAGTGCACTTTATCACGTCCATGTGGGACTATGTGAGGGGTCTATTGCGGCATCCCTCAGAGATTTATAGATGATTCCCACCAGACCCTTTTTTGTTTTGGTCCATGTCTGTATTGGGAAAGATTTATAGTTTGCTTGCAAAGTTTTTGTGCAGGTGGAGCAGGTGCATTTACTTTTTGACCTCTGTAAGTATAAATTCTTTAACTGGAGATATCTCCAAAAAACGTTTTTGACAAACCGTATTTCTGCTGTAGGGTTTGGAATGAGTCTACGCTGCTTTGATAATGGGGTGACTAATTCCCTCCAGTAAAGTATTTTCTTGTCTTTGTATACACCCCAATCTACTGGTTGGAGGTCTATATGGCAGGCAGGTTTGTTACATACAGGACTATGCACTCTGAGCTTAATACACTGTTTGGTTATTGTCCCAGCTTTATTCAATGCATTGTGTGCAGCCGTGATATTCAGCCATTAACTAAAAGTTTTGGGGAGTGTCCTGTCTAGGTATAGAGATGGGTGTGCATTGCCCAGTGACACAGTTTCTATAGGGATCCCAGGCCATCGTGTCAGTCCCTACTACAGAAAACAATTGGCTAGTTTTGCATATTATAAACGTATAGTGGTAGTATAAAAATATGGTAGTCCCCATCCCCCTCTGGACCAGTACGCCTGTATGCTAGCTCTACTATATCTGGGGATTTTCCCTTCCCATAAATAGTGACCTATAAGCTATTGAGTTTCTGGAACCAAATGGTAGTGCTTAGTATTGGTAAGCGGGCCAGTATGTGAAATATTTTTGGTGCTATTAGTATCCTGACTGAATTGATTTTTCCTGCTAGGGACAGGTGTAGGTGCTGCCATCTGACCACATCCAGTTGTAGTTTGTTGAGCAATGGCTTTCGGTTGTCTGTGGCCATTGTTTTGAGAGCTGGGTTAATCACAATACCGAGGTATTTAATATGTTTAGGTGCCAAGGCTAGGCCAAAGCCCCTTACTGGCATGAAGATTAGAAGCCATCCTACTAGGCATTATTCATTCTTCCAGGTAGAGTTTAGTAAAGGCAGAGTTAGTTCTGATCATCTAAGGGCACTGATTTCTCTTATACAGCTCGTGCAGGAACTTTGCACTTCATGGAGTAGGACTATCTACATGTGGTTTTGCATCACTTAAAAGTTTGGCCAGACTTTTACTACATGGATTCATGCCATATATAACAAGTGAAGAGGAGACTAGCAGGGTAGAAGATACGGAGGGCAAAAGTGGACACTGAGGAGATAATAGCTAAGCAAGACCAAAAGGTGGAACAAAACTTTTTTTAGATATGTGGGGGAAGGAAGGAAGGCAAGGCAGGGGATTGCAAGGCTGAGGGGTGAGGGGATATAAATGGAAAGGGACTGTGAAAAATGGAAGAGCAGAATAAGTTATTTTGTTCAGTATTTATGAAGGAGGGGAAGGGAAGGTTAGGGCCCAAGCTTAGGGGAAGGGGGAGGGAGGACAAAATGGTGGATCCAAGCCTGTTCAGTGTAGAAAGAGTTGAGGAGGAACTAGGCAGACTGAGAGTGGATAAGGCAATGGGGCCGGATGGGCTGCACCTGAGAGTGATCCGGGAGCTGGGGCAGGAGTTGGCCACCCCACTGATGAGGCTATTTAACTCAAATCTGGATTTGGGGATAGTGCCGGCCTGGACTGGAAGAGGGCGCATGTGAAGACACTACACAAGGGGACTAGTAGGGAGATGATAGAGAACTATTGCCCTGTTAGCCTCACCTCAGTGTTGTGGATGGCCATGGAGGCACTCGTAAAGGATAAGGTGGTGGACTACCTGGAGAATAGTGGCTTGCAAGATGACAGGCAGCATGACTTCACAAAGTATGGTATGCCTGTTATGACATCCCCTGTGAGTACTAGGCATTCATTTGCATACAGCTTGGTACTAAACACTTTATTGCCCACCTTTATGCCTCTTATATGCATATGCAGCTTAATGGCTGCTGCCAGCAGCTCTGTGGTAATAACAAAGGGAGAGAGGCAACTTTGTCTTGTTCCCCTGTGCAGAGAAAAGGGGGAAGAGAGTGTATTATTAGTGAGCAGTCACTCTGTAGGCTTGTTATATATGGCATGAATCCATGTAGTGAAAGTCTGGCCAAAACGTTTAAGTGATGCAAAACCACATGTAGATAGTCCTACTCAATGGAGTCAAATGCCTTCTCAAAATCTATTGTGATCACAGCTGCTGGAGTGCAAAGTTCCTGCACAAGCTGTATAAGAGAAATCAGTGCCCTTAGATGATCAGAACTAACTCTGCCTTTACTAAACTCTACCTGGGAAGAATGAATAACCAAAAAACAATTCGGCACATCAGAGTAAATGCTGAACGCCAAGTCAGTGCACATGTAAAATACGGTTTAATATGTGGGGCGTAGCCCCTCACACCCACCAGACTTATATAATCATCTCCGAAGGGGGGGTGGAAACTGGAGAAAAGAAGAGGGACCGATGATGGCAACAAGTTTAAAAAAAAACACTTGCAAAAGACAAAAAATGTACCTGTATGCAGTCCTGAACTGAGGACTACAAGAACTGCAGAGAGTGTCCCTGCCTGCTACACTAGGTAGATAGCTTGGTGGCACCATGCGCCTCATCCTATTTAGCCCATCCCTCTTCCTCCCCCTTCCATCGCTATTCCCCTCCTATTTCCATCGCTATTCTGTCCCTTTGCCATTTTTCCCATCCTCCCTTGCTATTCCATCCCCATGCTCTCCACTCCGTGTCGCTGATTCTGAAAGCGATCAAATTGAAGTGCTTATTTCTGAGTCACTCAGTTTGGTTCACTGTATTGACATGCTACCATTTAGGTTGAATTGTTTCATTACTTCATTAACAGATTTGGGGTCTTAGTGGATTTGGCCTTTGCATCTGCTAATTTAGGGATGTATCTTTCCGCTTGCTGCTTCCACCTGAGATAAGATAGTAGTTTTCCTACCTTTTCTCCTTCTAAGCTTATTTCTACTGGTTTGTAGTTCTGCTTTCCAGGGGGCCCTAATGTTTAATTGGATTCTGAGAGATCTTAGCTCGGTCAGTATAGTGCAGTTTCTCAATCGGTGGGGGTGTTTCTTATATATTTCTTCTCTAGTTTTGAACAGCTTTTCTAATGTTTGGTAATCTCTATCCCTCTGCTTCCACCTGTGTGCTGCTTAACCTACAGTATAATGTTGCTACCTTATAGTGGCTTTAGAAACCTCACAGATTATGAACACGAAAATGAACCCAGGGGAGTTATTTTTCATAATAGTTTGTGACTTCCTGTTTGAGCCAATGTTGGAATTCTGCATCCTTTGTTAGCAAAGGGTCCAACCTCCTTGTCTGTGATTTGCCCATATAGGGGTCCAGAGTTTAGGTTAGGGCTACCAGGGCATGATCTGGTATGTACAAAGGCGCTATACTGACCTTGGTGATCGTAGAGGTGAGATTTGAGGAGGTGAGCCAGAAGTCTAGGGTACTTGCCACAATTCTGGAATCTGAAAAATAGGTATAGTCTGTCAGAGCAGAATGCAGCATTCTCCAAACATCTGACATTTGCTGGAAGTGTGCTAATTCTTGCAAAGTGCGAAGAGCCCTGGAATGCGATTCTGGTCTGCTGTTCAATCGATCCAGATAAAGTCCATCACCAAATTGAAGTCCTCTCCCACTATTATGTCTGGCTTATCAGATGCTATGTCTAGGAATGCCTGGGATATGGTATTAAAGAATTCCGGGGTATCTTTCTTAGGAGCGTAAAGATTGGCTAGTATAGGTGGGTCTCTTGGCGTATCACATTTCACCACAGTCCATCTCCCCTAGGTACCATTTTTTTGTAAGAGTGGGGTCCATTTGATGCATTTGTGGAGTAGAATGGATACTCCATGATTGCTTTTGCCCAAGGAGCTGTGGGCCTCCCATTCCACCCATTCACTGGTTAATCTGTGTACCTCTTTCTGTGTCAGTTTGGTTTGCTGGAAAAAAACTATATGCAAATTAATTTTCTTCAGATTGGCCAGCATTTTGTGGTGCTTTACAGGGGAATTTTGTCCACCTCACATTCCATGTGGTGACGTTTACTGGCATTGATGTAGCCATTGTAGGAGTATATATATATATATAATAGAATTGTTCAATAAGGTGGAGGACTTTGTCTTAGGGGGAGCATAGTTTTTAGGAATGACAAAGGTAGTGAGGTACAAACTGCTTCACCTGTTGTCCACCAGATTCTCTTGATCTGCACTCTTTTCTGTAATATTGGTATATTCTGGTACAATGACAGAGAATGTCCCCTACTGGTGATGTTTTTCCCCTGCATCCTCATTTCCTCGTTTAACCTGTTTACAGTTAACAAACATTTCAAACATCATACAATAACCAGACATACACTTTATAAACATCATACAACTATGTAAACCTAACAAAACACGAGGAAGTAAGAATGGTTACTTGAGAAATGCTATTCCTCTTTAGGAACATATTTTTCTGGAATAGGGGGCCCTGGGTCTGGAATGGACTCTACGGAGCCCTCCAAAGATCCTAGTCTCCAGTCATGGTGAAGTGCAGTGCTACACCACTGGATTCTTATATAACCTTAGACTTTTAGGGGTCTGGCATTGTTTTCTCTGGGGAATTGTAGAGTCAGCCTGGGAGAAAATTGTAATGATATTTGCAAGTGCAAACTCTTTCATGAGGCTTATTTTCATCACATAGAGTGTATAGCCCCACAAGTTGCAATTCATAGTCTAGTATTTTAGTGTGAGGGAGCTCATTCTTATAAAAATGTATACAGGCCAAGAAACATGTATTGGTGATGACCTCCATCCTTCCAAAGCAAGTCGATACTTGTATGCATCCGACTTGTGGTGCGTTGTCAACAAGTAAAAGAGGGGCTGCTGTTTCATCAGCTTCTTGTCTGTATGCTATTTTGCATCATTACCAGGGGTAACAGGTGCATGTTTCTGTATGTGACTCCAGAGGTTATGCTTATACAGAATGAGGCCAAGGCAAAAACTGTCCATCTGCCTTAACTGGAGGGGGTCAGTGTTGAGACAGAAGTTAGCCACTGGTAGTGGGGAGACATTGGTAAGAAATAGGTGATTGAGCTGATTTCATACCCTGGGATCAGCATCAGAATTTAGCCATGGCTTGTCTGTGTTACTGATTTTGATTGAGAGCCTCAGGGTATCCATGCAGGATGTAACAATTGTATCCTTTGTACACCATGGATGAAAGTAGTGTGGCTAGGATTGAGCGGGGCAGCTGGGGTTTAATAAGCACAGCCCCATCAGATGTTGCCATAACTCTCCCACCACTTACACTATTCAGGCTGTAAAACATTACCCTCTCTCATAATAGCACACTCCAAAGTGCCACACTTCATTAGTAAATTTACAGGGCTCTTATGTGGGTGAGATGTGAATTGCTAATGCCCTTTCTGAAAATTGATATGAGTGAGAACAAAAAGGAAAGAACAACACAGACATTTAAACTTTTTCCTAGCTATATGAGGGCCAATCATCTAGCAATCGAGCCATTTACATGCAGAGAACTATTTCAGAGGAATCGACTGGATCAAAACTAAGGTTAGACTCTGTAGTACTAAACAATTGCATTCCATGTGACCCATTTTTAACCAGGTACAACATTTATTCTTACTCTTAGGGTGTATTACCTTACTCAGTCGGGATCACCAATAGGTACAGCAACCTCCAGACTGTTTACAGGAAGGAGGAAGGGGTGGCAGAAAAACACAAAAGTACCACCAGCACCCCCCCCAATAGTCCAGTGTGTATCAAGCATAAGATGTCAGCTGTTATTTTTAATGCCAGGATTATTCCCTCCTAAAATCACCAGCCTCACTGCTAAATTGCTGTCCTCTTGCTCATTTCTGCATGTTGACTTGTTCTGCAGAAGAGGTTCAGGCTGGTAGTCATTCCTCTATCCCTCTAATAAAGCCAGCATGGCTTCTGCATTGTCGACTAACCCACTAATACACTCTGAACAGATAGGTGCCCAGTTTGGTGGTATCTGTGTCATTTAGCCTTGGAAGAGTTGTGGTTGGTGTTCCAATGCAGGAGCAGAGTGGCAGATTATAATTTCTGAGGGGTCAAATCTATTCATTGTTTTGATTGGAGTATTGTAAATGGATCACTGCTGAGCTCTGGGGGCAGTATAAGTTCTTGATGGAGCGAGACTTGGCACATTGTGGAGTGCTGTGCATTGTTGTCTTTGCCCTGTTTCTTCTTTGGGCTCTTCTCTACCTGTTACCAGGGTTTATTGTTGCTAGTAGCTGGGTTCTCTGGGGTGCAGTTACTCCAGTTACAGGCTGTGATAGATCCATCTGCTGGGCTTCTGGGCAATATGATTTCAACGGAAGCTGGGCAGTGCCAGCATTCTCAAAATCCAGCTGTTGTAGGTGGCATTTGGCTTCTGCTGCTGAACTAAATGTTATAAAAGATCTATTGTACTGTATTCTCAGCATGGCAGGACACCTTAATGATATGGGCATGTTTCTTTGATAATATTGTTGTCAGATGCCAGTGTTCGCTCTCCTTTTCCTTGACAGATCTGGTGAGAAATCTTGAAATATCTGGAGCCTGTGCCCTTCCCAGTATAGCGGGCCATGTTCCCGAGCAAGCCTCAGTATAGCTACTTTCACTGGATACCTCAGTAATTTGCATAGAATTTGTCTTGGTTTGTCTCCAGATTTAGGTTTGGAGCCCAGTGAGCCCTCTCTATGTCTGATGGGGGCAGTGGTTAGTGTGTAGAATGCCTGGCAGTATTGACCTCAGAAACGCAATCTTGTCTATACCTTCTGCACCTTTCGGAAAACACCAATTATTCTGATATTATTTCACCTGGCATGATTTAGCAGGTCATCAACTTTCTCTAAAAGGTACTGAATTTGCTGGTGCTGCTCACGGATTGTGCCCTTATGGCAGTCTGTGATGTCTTGCTGGGCTTGCATGGCTGTATAATATCATAGCAACAACCATTTCTTGACCCGTTATAGTGAGGGATTCAAGTCTACCACAAATTGCAGTCGGCATAAATCCATTGGGTAAACTCTTTGCTATTTTCAGTGGGCTCCCCATGAAGGGAGGTTCTGCCCCTGTACCCCCGCATAATTAGGATTATCTCCAAGATGGAGTTGATTCATGGAGGGGCAAAACCTGGTGAAGATGCAGTGCTGAGTTCCCCTGGGTATTACAGCAGCAACAGTGGTGCCCGCTGTAATGTGCCTAATTCGAAAATATTGCTGTGGTGTCAGGCACATGGGCTTGCACTTTAATTCTGTGGTGTCAACCTCATGGTGAGCTCCTTTAAATCATACATGTTAGAGCAGAAAAGATTTTAGTTCTGTCTGGTCCTGCAAGATCTGCCATAACATCTGGGTGATATGTGTCATGTCAGAGTTGATCAGCTGCTTATTTAAGTCCATCGTGAAAGTTCTTTAGACAGCTTGATTTTCCTGAGTTTGTCATGGCAAGCATGAGCTGATGCCAGGGTGAGTTGTCCTGTAGCCACTGTGGTTCCCTGTACCCTGTGGTGTGCACAAAATTCATTAGTTCATTCACAGATTTGGCAGTAAGTCCATCAAGAAAGTTATCAAACTGTAGCTATGAACTGCCTCTTTACATCGGATGATGTTTGCAAATGAAAAGACCTGTAGTTCTGGTCAGATGGATGAAAATTCTCCATGGCTGTTCTCCTCACTAATTAATCTGCCACCAAGCTTGCTGGCAAGCTCCACCCACTTATTATTTCTATCTTTAAATGAAACCATCACACAACATGCTGCCCTCACTGTGAGCACATCTCATCCAATTTATTCCCAACATGCTCAAAAACACCACTGTTTAAAAGTTTTAATCAATGGTAGTTGCAAAAGCCACAAACTGCTTCTATCTAATATAATCATAATGAATTCACCTCTCTCTTTGTTGTTGATTTTCTTTATAGTACAATCTGTCTTTAGTTTCATGGTATTCTACTCTCATGTACTGTAGATACCTGTAGTTCTAGTTATTCTATATCCCTGCATTATTAGCTGCATGTAAATCATAAATATTTGTTTTATTTATAAGAACAGAGAATCTTTTCTTAAATTATGTTAGATCATGTGTTTGCTTTTCAGTGCTTTTTCCAAAGAACCCATACTCACTTATGTCACAGCATAAAGCCTTAGTGCCATTTTTCATTTCTGTAACAGCATAATTAAAGAAAACATTTCTCAGTGCATTCAAAACTTTGCTTTCCTCAAAAGTTAAAAATTAAATTGTTGAAACATTTTCTAAGAGAGACACCAACTGTAGTCACAGAAAGTCCGCATGTCCTGTTCTTGGCTTCCTCAATGTTCATTAGCACTCTCCTTGCCTAATAGTCCTTCTTATATACTGTACGCTCTTGGTGCCCAATCTATGCACTAGGGTAGCATGCCGTCACAAGAACATCATACGGGTATCCACACTACTGTCCTTGTGCACAGCCCATTGCAAAATAAATGTTTCAAAAAGTACCAATTGTTTTGGTTTGGACACTAAACAGCTTGCTGTCAGAATAACTGTTTATGTTCCTACTATGTGTTCACAAATGTGCCCAGAGTAGCACAGTAGATGTGCTTTGAAGCTTACCTGTTCTGAAAAGTGTTTACTTTTATTTATTTTCTTGTTCCCCATAGTATTTGTGTCTGTGAGCTCCCAGTCCTATCTGCGCTACTCCTGTGCCCGGCTAGAGTGATGATGTCGAATGAGAACAGTGACCTTGGAGGGAAAACTGCTGCTTTGTAAAATAGTGCATGAGGTGCATAGCTGTCACAGTCATGACTGCGGTGTTAAATGAGCAACATAAATCACTTCTGTGAAATTAGTCAGTGGATCTTTTTATTTTTATTTTACCTCAGCAGTACAATGAGGTACTTTTTCATAGTCAGCCTTACGATAGTATACTTTGAAATTTTTCTGTCGGGGATACATCCTGCAGAAGTGGAAATCATTGTCAGTCTGTGGTCACAGTGACAACCTTCTGTTAATATTAAAATTAAAATTACCTTTTATTTTGATCCTCTTATCACAGCAGTGTAATGATTTATTGTGTTGTACTCAGATCAAAGTGCAACTGTAGCAGTTCAATGTGTTGTGAATAGCAATTGTGCTTGTGTACACTGATTAAGCCCTTGGCCTTTATCTATTTCCACCGTTGATAGGGAATCCAGGCAGCACTGAAGGAATAGAAGGCCAAGCACCAAGGGTCAGTAGAGTGCCAGAGGAGGAGGACGGTGATGGGTGTGACGATACACGTTAGGCATAGACTGTAAAGAGTAGGCTGCTTTTGTGCTGAATGTGGGAGAAGCTATTCCCCCACATTGATTCTCAGGCTTCAGCCCTCCCATTTCAGTGTGTTATGGATAGCAATTGTGCTTATATGCACTGATTAAGCTTTTGGCCTTTCTCAATTCCTACCCTAGACAGGGAATCCAGGCAGCATGTTGGGAATAGAGGGCCCAAAAAGATTACCTCCTCCAACTCATGGAGAGTGTGAACATTAGCTCGCAGGAGAGGGGAAACCCCTTGTAGAGAAAACCTCTGAGGACTCATGGCTATGGACCTACCTGTCCTCTGGGCAAACTAAATAGAGATGATCCTAAATGCTTGTCTGATTTTTGCTTCTGGATTAACTGGTGAAATCCATCTTCCAAGTATCTCGATGCTGTGCACTGTGGTATTATTCTTTAATGCTGAAGTAGCTGCTCCTTTAAAAAATGTCCTGGAACGGAATACGGATTGAGCCAAGTCAGTGCAGAAGTGTTTCTGCTCATCATTGCAAGGCTCAATGGAAAAGTTAGGAATGCAAGAATGTGTTCAACATGAGCAGCAGTACTAGTGGAGATTTGCAGAGCACAGAATGAAGGTTGCTTTTCATGCTGTAGTAGAAATAGCTCAGGTGGCTTAAATTAGAATTGCCCACATGATAGCGTTTTCTTGCAGGAAATAATATTCAAGTTATGATGTCACTGAACTCAAGAGTCAAAGTTTTGACAGAAGCTGCTGAAGGATGGAGATGATGAACAGGTCTTAATTGGAATTGAAAATGAAACAGCTGCTTTGATTGGATGCCCTTCAGAATGATGTCCAATGCAATTGATCATCAGAAAATTGTAGACTGTCTCGAGGGGCCAGCAATGACTACATACAAGGGAACCATCTACAACTGGTTAATCCCATACAGAGGAGACATTGTTGAAAATCTCACAGAGATGCAATAACTGGAGGTCAGAGAGTGTCTATCTGGGACTGATTGAAGATAACAGCTTAGCTGTTAGAAATGTAACTGAGCATATACTGCAGCACATTGCATCAGTTAGAAAACATATACTGTAGAAATCGTTGAGCCACTTTTCCAACTGAATATCAGACAAACTACAGAGTAATAACGATGTTCCCAAAACATGCCATAGAGTTGTTAGAGATTGATGAAAGGGTTACAACTGAAATGAATGAAAGGTTTCAGATTTTGAGAGTCAGGAATCAGGGCTGAAGCATTTAGAAAGTGCTATTGCATTATTGATACAAACAGAGGATAGCAAAATCTTCAAAGGAACCAATGAGTGGATGTCCAGGTTGGATGAGGATAAAGTTGCAATTAAGTTGACAATGAGAATCTTTGTGCCAGAAATTATCTAGCATTACTACAACAGTCACAAGGGACTGAGTATGTATATATGACCTCCCAATGCTACAACATAACCCATGGAGCAGTTGCCATGGAGGGACTCAGGCGGATTTACTATCTTATGGGACCTTGCTTCAACTCTGCACAGAAAATTATTCAATGCGCCTGTCTGCAAGACTACTAATCAGCGCTCTAACAAGATGCCAAAGCTCCATATCCAGATGGCAAACAAAGTGATACCAGAATAAAAAAAAAAAAGGCAATGGCAAGAATCTTTAACCTATCTCTTGCAGCAACTATGAAACTATTGATACTATTATTAATATGCTCAGGAAATGTAGAACTTAACCCAGGACCCCCAGAGGTCATCACTGCACCAACAGACTTAGCCAAGATCAAAGGGCTAGAGGTCACGTGATGGCAACTAGCTAGGCAGCAGCTGGATTTGTGAGCTCTCCCCTCTAGCCACCTTTCCTGCCTCTTCTCTGACTCATTTGGGCATCAGACCAAGAAATTTTACCAGGGGCCATCTGATTAACCTGCCTACAATCGCAAAACGAGTTTTTTGTGAAGAAATAGCTGTTTACTACACTGGGATGGAGGTGGATGGGAAGCAGGCCCCAGTCAGCACACACCTCCTACCTCTCTCCGAGAAAGCTGCCAAAACAACGCAACTAGGGTATTTCTAAATCGGACTGAGCTGGGGACAAAATGCAACAAGCCATTCCCCAACAGAGGATAGATTCCTTCAAGAACTTACTCCGTTGAAGGAGATTTTGAAAGAGATGACTGGGGAGCTTAAATCCCTGCGTTGCGATCTATCCTCGTTTCTACTAAAGTCATGGATGTGGAGGCCAGTGTTTTCAACAGAACAGTGGAAAGCAGAAAGCTGAGAAAGTGAAATAAATGGAGGCTTAAACAGCAGATTAAAAAATTACAACAAAACAGAAGATTTGGAAGAAACATTAAGATTAATAATAATATTAGGCCTACCTGAATTGGAAGAGGGACCGGACTTGCTTGCTTTCCCACAGAAGTTTCTGTGTAAGATCGTCGGCCTCCCTATTAGCTCCTTTATATACCATATCGAACGGCCCACCGCTCTTAAGACCTAGACCTGTCCGGATTACCCCACGTCCTATCACATAAAGTTTTGAGCTATCTTGAAAGACAGCATATTTATATGAAGTCGCATGAGCTTAAAGACATTTTGTGGGGCACAGCTAAAATCAGGATAGCATGGGACCTGCCTAAAGACCGAAAAAGAGGGCAGCCTATCATCCAGTGGTCCAGAAGCTCATCGCCACCTCCATCCCCTTTAAATGAGCTTACCCTGCTATTTTGAAGGTCACTGTGAGGGGCATGGCTATGAGTTTTAACTCCCCCGAGGCGGCAGCTAAAGAACTGGCGAGCAGACTACCGGACCTGTTTAAACTGTCTGGTTGAAAGGACCTCCTGCTACCTTAGGATATGGCTATGCTGTCTTTGAGGGTTTCGTTCTCCTTAGTTTAAATACTGATATTCTAATCTATTTGGCTAAAGTTCCTTGGATTCGATTGTGCTTTCGCTGTCTGAGGGGTTCTCTTTCTGCTCCTACTTTTTCCTTCTTTTTTCAGTGGCCTTTCCCTTATGTTTCTGGTTTCCTCCCACTTCCTTTGGTGTTCCCTGCTTTCCTGTCTCTTTCCTGGGGTTGCTCGGTTGGGCTTGGGCTGAGAGGTTCTTTGTCTCGGTTGAGAGGACCTCCGTGCTACTCCTATTCGGGCCTCCCAGCCAGGTGACTTGTTGACAGATTGTTGTTTCCGGGAGAACTTCCTGGGGATCGGACCGGTTTGGTTCCTCATTTTCATCGGTCCTTTTTGAAACAATGGCTTTGAGTGGGTGCTCTCCGGGTCTTAGTGCCTTACGATTCCTTGGTATTCTGGATTTTCTGTGTGGGCGACTGGATAATGTAAATCGCCTATTGCTTAAATATTTCTTTTTTCTTTTCTCTTTTCTCCATGGCAGATCACGGGGGTTAGTATGGATATAAGGGGTCGGGAGAAGGCAACTGCTCTCCACATACTTTACTCTAGCACTGGGCTTCAGTTCTGTCTCTAAGGTTGTAATTGTCTCTATATTGGATTTGCTTTATGGCAGTTTTCTGGGAAGGATGGGTGCAGGGCAGTGCTGTGCCTGGAGGAAGCTAGACTTGTTTGCCCTAGATTTGCATTGGGCGGTCTATCTCTAGCGTTAATACTCCCATAGGTAATGTACTTCATTCTAGGGGCTGCCCTTAAGCAATCTCCTGTCTCTCCGATTTTTTGGGTTTAGTTTCTGGTTAGGTAGGGTGGGATGGAGTGGTATAGATTAGGATATAGATGAGCAGGTCCTACTGAGGGTAGGGATTGTCAGATCTTTAGACCCTCCCTCTTGTCTGATCTCCCTGCCCCATGGGTCAAGGGCACATGGGGGGTGGTTTGAGGGGCTCAGGTCTAGGAATGGCTGCTCGCTGGGTGTGGAATCATTGAGCCATATGTTGAGGGTTTGTCAACCTCTCCCGGTCGGGTTTGTTAGGATGTGTTATGGATTTGAGTTAGTTAGTGCAGGTTGTTGTTTTTTCAGAGAACATTCCCAGGTGCTTTGGTTTCTGTACCCTATGCTGGGGATTCAGAGGGTTCGCCATGGGGGCTGGGTGGTCCCGGTTCTTGGATCCTAAAATACTTTACAGGAGTTTATACATTGGACTGCTCATTTGTACATAGATTACCTTTTGGTTTTGTTGGGGTACTGGGTTTATCTTGGTGGGGCTTACCTTGACTCTTAGTAGGTCATACTGGATTTCTGGACTTTGGGAGGGGAGGAGGGTGGTCTTCTTGTTACCGTCTGTTTTGTTTGGGGTCTAGTGGATTATGGGATGGGTCTGGGAGGGGTGGGATCTGGGGGACATCTTACTGGTATATGGTATATCTCATTTGGTGTGCTGTTTTCTTTTTCATTACTGATTTTCCTGGTTCTATATTCCTTATATATTGTGTTTAAAATGGGTACTAATGTGATCAAAATAGCTTCTTGGAATGTACCGGACTCATGGATCGGGTCCAAGCGGTCTCAAGGTTTTTAACCACTGTTCATTGTTGCAGGTGGATATTCTTTTCTTCAAGAAACACACTTGAGGCACGCTGATGCCAAATTCTTAATCCGTTCTGGTTTTTCTCAGGTTTATTTGACAGTAACTCAATCTTAGTAAAGGGTTGCTGTTCTCATTTAAAAACATGTATTATTTATGAAGGACCTGATTGTATTCAGACCCAGAAGGAGGTTTATCCTGGTTAGGGCTCTCTCAATGGGAGCAGTAGTTGTCTTAGGTTCAGTGTATGGACCGGTCGGGAGGAACCACGAATTTTCTATGTCCCTTACGGACAAAGTTAGCACTCTTCTCCCCTCCCAATTTATACTGGGCGGGGACTGGAACCTTCCCCTTTCATCTACAATGGATAGGGAGCCTAGTGACAACCGCCCCCCTACTCCGGCCCAAAGAGCGCTTCATGATTTCTTATCCATGTTGGGGTTATCTGACCCCAGGAAACTGTTAAACCCTTTCTTTCTAGCCTTTTCCTTTGTCTCTCAGCCGCATAGTTCTAAATCGAGATTAGATTATCTTTTAATTAGCCAATTCTTCCTTCCATGTGCTAGAGGGGAAAAAGGAACATTTTGTGACTTGTGTACATTTTGTCATGTACTTGGGTGGGATTATATAACATGGTTCTTTTTGAATATGTATGATGTGTTACTCTAGAATTTCTGTCACAATAAAATTTTAAATTTCAATTCTTCCTTCCAAGCCTCCTTCAATCTGGCTTTGATCCAATCATATTGTCGGACTACGCCATAGTCTGGATCAAACTCTCCTTAGATCCAGAGTTCTGTCGGGACAACCGTATGGAGGCTAAATACTCAACTGCTGAGGCGCCCAGTTAGTGTCGCGTATTAAGTCATTTATTTCTCTCTTCCTTATGGACAACCTCAAATCTACACCGAGATTTGATATAATTTAGTGTGCATTGAAATGCTACCTTAGGGGTGAGTTAATAAAGATGGCCTCCGCTAGGAAGAGGATAGGTCTGCAAAACTCTCTCTCTCACTGCTGAATAAAATCAGGAATTAGGACGGACTACCCTTAACTCCTCGTTAAGCTCCTCAAAGCCCTCCTGGTGGCCAAGAGTGACTATATGGATCTCCTGAAGGAAAAAACGTGGAGTACTGCTGGACCCCAAGCTAAATCACCTAGACCAAGGGAAAAGGCTGGGGGCTCCTGGCTTTGCGTTTGCAGTCGATGGAAGCCTCAGGTTAATTCAATCATGGTTCCAACTGGCTCTGATGAAACTAGAGTGGCCACCGTATTTTTGAAGAGACCATTATGGACCTCTATGTAAGCCACATGTCTGCTTCCATTCTGAGTATCATCACATACTTAGGGACATCGATATCCCATATCTCTTGCCATCTCACCACCAAATCCACAGCAGCTCCTATCACTCTGGAAAATAGAGAGTTATGCTTCCTGACTCAGATAAGGCACCAGGGCCTGATGGCATCCCTACTAACTTTTATAAGGTTTTCTTCAAAAGCTAGCACCTGTGCTCCCTTAAACTATCACTGAATATCTTTCCTTTGCTATAGATAGATCCCTACTTTGTTTGAGGCCACAATTGTTTTGATTCCAAAACCTGATAAGACTCTAGCGGACCCAGCCAATTATAAGCCTA
The DNA here is from genome assembly GCA_016271365.2 of Neoceratodus forsteri. Taxonomy (NCBI): domain Eukaryota; kingdom Metazoa; phylum Chordata; order Ceratodontiformes; family Ceratodontidae; genus Neoceratodus; species Neoceratodus forsteri. The sequence continues at coordinate 53,871,674 of CM028137.1, forward strand.
TTCCTCAGAATTATGACATGAAAATCTTTGCCCAGATACTAAGCGGAAAGGATTAAGAAAGTCTGGATCGGTTTACTCAGCCCCGAACAAGTAGGTTTTTATCTGGTAGGTCCTCAAGTGGATTACATTTAAGAACTTATCATCACATCTCTCCCAATCTGCCCCTCCTCCCCATCCTCTTGTCTGGTCTCGCTGGATGCCTTGAGAAAACCCTTCGATCGTGTGGATTGGACCTTTCTTTGGACCGTGATGGAGAATGGGATTCCCAGGCCTGTTCATAAAATGGATTCAGGTTTTCTACCCAGCCTACCCACAGCCAAAATTTATTGCAATGGGTTTTCTCTTCTCTTTTAAACATACGGGCACCAGACAGGGCTGCCCTCTTTCCCTTATTGTTTAATCTATACTGGAACCCCTTATTAAACTCAAATCTTTAACATATGTTAGTGGCTGTAGGTTACTGACAGGGAACTGATGCTCTCTGCTCACGGATGACATTCTTCTGCATTTAGAACACCGGTTGAATCCCAAAAGCTGCGATTGAAATTATCAAGCAGATTTAGGCCTTCTCCCAATATAAACTGAACATCTAAAGTCAAGGAAATCTTCCCGTTAAGCGTTCATACCAGCAAACAGGAATTTGCTCTCTTTTGGACACGAGGTGGAGCTCCCAATCTATCAAATACTTGAGAGTTCGCTGCGGCAAAACCCTCTCTTTCTGAAGAAGCTCAATTTTAGACAATGTTAAAAAATCTTGTTTATCAGGGTTACAACGGTGGTCCTCCCTCCCCGGCATCTCCCTTTGGGAACAGGATCAACATTATTAAAATGAATATTCTTCCCGGATTTTTACCCTTAATTTGTTAAACTTATGACTGCCCATCACATATCTTCAACAATTCCATATTATGTTCTCCAACTTTATCTGGCATGGGAAGGGTGTTAGACATTCCCCTATGTCAAGTTATCTCTTCAAGGAAAAGGTGAGCCGGCTCCTCTAATCTCATTTTTATATCACTGGACGCCTCTAAGCTTGGGAAGTGGCTTTCAGAACCCTGCCTACCATGTCCATCTTGGCTCCAGCTAGGCGCTCTTGTCTTTTCAGGATCAAAACTTGATACTAGTGCTGTATTTTTCATCTCTCCAGCAACAGCTAGACAGCAGTGACTGACAGTACAATTCTTGCATCACTTAAATCACTGACCACATATTTATCATCTTTTAACATTTCTGTCATACATCGGATCTTGGTCAACGGTGCTCTTTAATCCCAATCTCAAGTTGGGTAACTCATGGATCACACCTGACTGGCTTCCGCAGCTTAGGAGATCAGACTGGAGCATTTATACAATCAAATCCATTCTCTCTCTGGTGATATACTTACTAAATTAGACATCCCTAGAGAGATTTTCAAAAGTATTACCAATTAAGACATCTTCTTGTCCAGAAATTTGATACGTCTGCTACTAAGTTCTGTAGCCTACCCTTTTCCTTCAAAATCATAAACTTACTTGCACCTCTCAGCCACCGTCATCTCCTTAATTTACTCCTTCCTTTAATTATAAAAGTTTCCCGAAAGCTGTTGCTGGCTCTGATGTTTGGTCTTCGTTGCTCCTGGAGCCACAACTGTAACTGGCCCCGTATATGGAAGGACCTCACAAAATTACTACTCCCAGGATAGATTAAAAGCTAACTCCAGCATTATATTTTAAACAACATTATTACACTCCTACTATTAAACTTTGCTTAAGCTCAAAAAGAACTTTACCCTACTTGCACTAAAATTGCTCACTTGAGACGAAGGGAACCTTCTTCATATTTCTCAGGCCTGTACCAAAATTGCGCTCCCTGTGATCCCTCATCCCAGGATAGCCTGGACCCCCCTTCTGGGTTTGCGAATTTTTTACTCCTGAGAATTTGCATCCTGGGGAATACTCCCGTATTGATAGTGTGAGGCGTCGCTTTCATATGGTTTTAGTATCTATGGCGGTCAAAGAGGCTAGTTCTTAGACATTGGACCGGCCAGTTGCTTCGACTTGTCGGGTGGCTAATTGATGCGCCTTTTCTCTTCAGTCGGAGAGCTTAATTGTAAGTCTGCACTGTTGGGTGGACCTGTTTAGGAAGAAGTGGGGTAAAGTTGCAGGCTTTATGTTTCACTAAGTTAGGCTTGGCTCACGATCCCTGTAGTCCATAGCTTTGTGGTTTAAATGTTGTATATAACACACTTTATTATCATGGAAGACTCAAATCGTCAATGACAGATACTTGATATATCCAGATTATTATTATTATTGAGATAGCACACCTTTACAGGGGTGGTTGAGGAGAGGTGGGTGGATGTTGCTGGGGTGGGTATTTTAGGAATTTCTGGTTTAATGCTACTGAGTTATGTGGGTGGTGAAGGGCAAGTTAGGGTGGCTTGGTTGGGGGATGGGGGTTGGGGGTCGGAGGTGAGAGGGGATTGACACAGTGTATTTTCCTGTTATACTGACTGGGTCTGTTGTGTTGGTTGTGTTTTCTTTTTTTCTTTTCTTTTTGTATTCTTGTACTTGAAAATTCAATAAACAGAATTCAAAAAAAAGATCAAAGGCTAAAAGCTTTCTCCATATTAATGTAACTAATCTGTTAAAGATCCGCGATGACCCAAGCCTGGGTTAACCATACCCTACCAGATATACTAGTAGTGTCTAAGAGCGTGGCTCAGGCCTGTCACAGCAGACAAAAGACATAAACTTACCTAATTATCAAGTATTCAGAGCTGACCGCCAAATTACGGGGTGGGGTGTAGCGATATATAAAGAGACAACCTATCTGTAACCTGCCTTGACTCATTATCCATAGTAAAGGAATTTGGTACCTATCCCTCAAGTGGCCTCTCCACACCACACCGCTGCAGCTAATAGGCTGCTATAGGCCCCCTCAACTGACCTCAAGCTATTTTCCCACCTGGGTGACCCTAATCAAAAAAGGAAACAGAAGAAAACATAATCATAGGAGACCTAAACCTAAACTGGCTCTCAAAGGCAGCTGCACCCTAATATCATTGCACTATACACATGGGTTTACACAGCTCGCCAAATAGAACTCACCAGAACCAAAAAAAGAATACAAGCAACCGCACATCATAGATGTTATACTATGAATAAACCTCACCTTTACTCACATGTTGAGTACTGTTCCAGTGACATCAGTGACCACTGCCTTGTGCGAGAATAAAGATCAGCATGCAAAAAGCCATCATTCCCCATCAAGTTCACAATAGAGGAATCAAAGCAAAAAATTCAACATTGAGGCATATCTGGAAGGATAAACCACTCCACACGATGGCAAAGAGTTTTACTGCTAACACAGTGTAGATAGCGTAAAAGGTGCTGATGACGTTATTACAGGTGCCCCTAATATCCATGCTCCAATTTCCAAAGGTACGCATCAAAATAAAACTACCGTTGGTTCCTCCTGACCTTAAAGCCACCCTCCTTGACAGAGACAAGTTATGAAAAAGGCACGAAAAACTAAGATATCAACTGATTGGGAGCTGTTCAAAAAGCACAGAATATCTGTACCAGGAAAGTAAGAGATGCTAAGGTTGCTTATTATATGTCTGAACTAGACCCTCCTGCCACAACCCTCCAAGTTCTGGAACACCATAAAAGACATAACAGGATCAGATCAAGTAACACACTTCAGCCAAAATACACAATAGCAGGAACCATCTCTGATAGACTAAGTCCTGGAATCATTCAAAAATCACTTTGACAACCACTGGTCTAGCATTCACACCTGTTCACACCAAATGCGTTCCCAGTTAGGTATCAGAACAGTGAAGCATGGGTAACAAGTCCACCTTCTCCTCCATACAGCCACCCCTGAAGCAGGTGGAAGAATTAATATCACAGCTGGACACTAAAAAGTGCAGGTGCAGACTCCCGCCAGTCCCTATTTTTTAAAATTGCCATACAAGTAATAGCAGTGCCAATAACACACCTATTTAACCTCTCACTACAACTAGGATTATTCCGTCGATCTGAAAACAGCCCAAGTTATCCGCTACTGAAAGCAGGGGACCCATGGACCTCAACAACTACAGGCCAATCTCTATCCTCCTGTGCTATCCAAGCTGCTAGAAAAATTACGTAAGCACCCAACTAAGAGGATATCTTGAAGAGGCTAATCTTTTAAATCCAGCATAATCTGGGTTCAGAACCAACCACAGCACCATCACAGCCCTAGCTAAAAGTAGCAATGTTTGGCAACTCAAACTGGTAAAAAAATTGTGTCTGTGCTGTATTTTTAAACCTGAGTAAGGCATTCCATACGAGTCAACACAAATTGCTCCTCTCCTCCCGAAATCAAAGGACCTAGACTCTACCTCCATTAGATGGTTTATATACTTATCTCACGGAAGGACCAGCAGGTAAAGGTTGAAGGAGACCTAACACCACTCAAATCTCCAAGAGAGTTCCTAAGGATCCATCCTCAGTCAATCCTATTTACCATCTATATCAATAGCATCGACAATAACCTCACAAAGCCACTGTACGCGTGTTTTCAGATGATAGATATTGTATGTCAGTCACCCCTCTCCCATAACAGCATGCATAGAGCTACAAGCAGAATTCAACCTATTACAACACCAACTACTGAAAAATCCCAAGTAAATGCAAAAAAACAAAGGCAATGTTTTTCTCCCCAAACATGTTGCCGACGCCTTTCCCAAAAAAATCTCCCACATATCCACTGTCCTTGGTGAAAATCTTGAATATGTTACAAAATTCAAATATCTGGGGTCTGGGTAGACAGCAGACTCAGTACTTAGATCATCTGGAAGATCTACAAAAATCTCCATCAGAGGCTTGGGCTCTATTACAGAATAAAGCACTTTCTCACAAGTGATTCTAAAAAGAAACTGGTCCAGGCCACATTTTTATCAGTATTAGATTATACAGATTTCCTATATGGTCGTTGCCCCATCTCATATCTGAGCAAACTGGACACACTGTACCATAGAGCCTTGAGGTTTATTACAGATCTTCCTCTCAGCACTCACCAGTGCTCGCTTTATGCTGCAGTTGGATGGACCTTGCTCCAATTTAGAAGAGACAGGAATGCTACACTATGGACTTATAGAGCGATATCAAAGATTCTACAAATTCGTCTCAGACTGCTTCACACAAATCACATCAAGTAAATATGCCCTAAAGTCTAAACTTCATCATGCTTAAAGTGCCCAAATTCAGTTTCTCGATATGGTAGATCTATCAGTTATGTCTTATCTGCCTTATGGAATATGATGCAGAAGACCCTGAAAGTGAACAGATACATTCATTTACATCCTTTAAATATCTGTATTCGAGGCTTATCAAAGAAAAATGTAATTGTTTCCACAAACAGTAGAGTATTCCTAATCTTATCCATCTCCTCCCAGAAAGCCAACTCACGGAAGGTATCCACCTTTACTAAGAGTCACCACCTCACACTCCATGCACCCCTCCTTTCCATCCACCTCCCTTAATCCCTTATCATATATCACAGCCCTATCCCCTGTTATACAAACCCCCAGTGCTGACCTCCTGCCCTCTTCATAAGCCTACAGTTTATCCGTTCCACAGTATAGGCCCCACCATCTTCCTCCTCCCCACCAGCCAGGCACACCACTTCCTCCCCTTCGCCTCACCCTTATTACCACTACACCTGAATTTAATGTATAGTCTGATTAGAATGTATCCTTAGACTGTGTGTATACTGAATATTCTATGTAGTATCCTAGAGTGTGTGTATATTGAATATTTTTTATGTATCTATGTAAATTGAACCTTGACCTTACCAGGTCCATCTTGCAAATGAGCTGTTCTCAACGATGTTCGCCTGGATAAATAAAGATTTGATTGATTGATTGATTGATCTAGACTCAACATCTAGGATTGATGGATAAGTAGGAAATCATGGGTGTTAAAAGTGCCAGGAGGAATGTCATTTAAAGTTCCTTTATAAGAGCTGATGGAGCACTGGAGAATGCTTTGCTGCAGACTGCAGATTACAGCAGCAGGAGGCAGCAGGGGAAGCAGTAAGGAGCCTGCACGGAGTCCGTGGCAAAGCCAGAGAGTATAGAAGCTGAAATCTGGTGAAGCTTGCAACGTTGATCAAGTAGATGGGAGAGTGACCGACAATTGAGGAGGTCAAGGAACTTGTAGCAGAGCATTGGATTATGATAACAGATGACAGGCAGACCAAGACTTAGCTGCATACAAAATGCACAGATGAGTTTGTCATTTTATCGACTCAGGCAATTTGTTGTTCAAAATAAGCAATATACAGAAAGCAAAAGAAACTGAGGTTAGCCATCCTCTCCACTGTGGCTTAGATTCAGCATCTTTGAATATGAACAGTGCTTGTTCAAGCACACCTAGGAGGTCGTACACCTTCCACAGCCAGTCTCTCTCTTTTCTTTTACCATTTTAATTTGTCTGCTGACCCTAAAGGGCTTTCCCCATAGGGAGTGGTGGGCAAAAGTTAAAAGCAAATGCCGCTTCATGACAACATCCTGCTCTGATTCAGGTCCGCAGTCACTGTGCTATGGAGCAGTTTTCTAAGTAAATACCACTACTAGTTTGACTCTTCGGCTGGCTGGCATTACTTTTCCACATTTATTCCAGCCAGCTAGTCAGTTGGGCGCTTTAGAATCAAACAAGAAATCTTTCAGATATGGAGCAGCTTGGGGCAACATCACTAATAATAGCTGCTCCATTTTCTCTACTTTTTGGTTTCTTATCTTGTACTGCATAGACATAATGACTCTTTTCATCCCAGGGAGGCAAACATGGACTTTCCTATCAATATATAACTAAATAATATAAAAACTGAGACAGTTTTCTGCCCCTCAAGTCCCTATCACAACCTAACAGGACTGTTCATCAGGTTCCACATACTGTACATAGAAGCTAATACATATTTAACATATACCTGGACAAATATTTAAAGGGCACAATACCTAATTAAATGCACGGCTAGTACCCTGCAGTGTGCTTGAGAAACCAACCTAGCCTGACGGTACTTAGCAGTTTCTGAAATAGACAGATTTAATCCTACATGACATTTACCGGTATGCTACACTTTACACTTGATTTTTGCGGCTCTGTCTGCACTTTAAAAGGGCTTTTTGTTATGGCTCCATGGGGACCAGAGAAAGGGACAGCAAAGTGTTTCAGAGTGTACTGTGGGTGGTCAGTCCACAGTGAAAATAGACAGAGATAAAAAGTGAAGATAGATAGTAAAATAATAAAATACTAAAATAAATGCAGAGTGAAAAGAATTGGGGGGGAGATACTTTTCACAAGGGAATATATTTCAGGCAGGGCATTCTTACTTAGACAGGGATCATGCTGACACACATGCCCCTGCACAAGAGGGCAATCATCTTATAGTTAGCCTGCACCCTAACAGCACCCTGGAAGGGTTGGAAGTTCAGCCCACCCTCACCAGAAGCTCCACCCCAGGGTCCTTTTATAAGAATAAGTATATGTACTGCCACCAATGCAACAGCTGTAATAGCAATACTCACTAAACATTATCCTGGGGCTAACACATCACTAGGAAGTGGCTTAGTAACCACATACATATTCTGTGAATCCATAACAGCACCTCCACCAATACATACAAAAAGAGAAAAAAACACAAACAGCAGTTTTATGCTGACCACAGGCTTCTTTTACATAGATACATATAGGCAGCTAGACACCCCAGTACTGAGAAAACGTCCTCTGATGTGTGGCATACCCTGCTCCAACCCTACTTTAAACACATCGGTTCTATGCCAGGGCCCCATCTTAGGTTTCACCCCACACCTACTGTAGATCCTTCATGACCCTAAGTTACTCATTTTATCGCATTTTATTTAATACAGTATACACATTACTTTTATCCCTTTTCCTTTTAGATATTTCATACATTTCTTTGCTATTCCTACTGAAGGTAAACTTTTGACCTCCAAACCTCTTGCCATCCCTTCCCAGGAGGGTCTAAGCAGACACACCTAAAGGCAATCAGGGAATCTCAATGCTGAATACCAAACAGTTGGTTCCTATCTCCAAAACCTCTGGAATATCTTACCCATAAAACATTATCTTCCATCAACATACTATTGTCGATTGTTGGCTACCACCATGTACCCTGTGCCCTGTGTGGGAGGCTCCCAGTTTCTAAGGGTGCCATTTCTGGCCCTCCACCCTTTGGGTCACTCATCCTACACTCCTTTCAGGTACCGGCCACCTGTTTGGACATAGCATGTTCCTTCAGATAGGCAGCCACCTGCCTATACATCCCTAGAATGTAATAGAAAGGGGTTATCTGTGCCAAAACCATGACATGGCTCAAAGGCCAAGAGTGGCTTGAGCATGCAGTCTCCATCTCCTCTTTCCTGTTGGCCACTGGAACCACTACCCTGGCATCGACTCATCCTGTACGGAGGGTTAGGCTTCATGTGATGCAAGACTCCTTCCTTAAGCTCATACCACCATAACAGTTTTGCCCCCATGCCACCATTAACTGTTCTACCCTCCTACTGTAGCATAATTGCATAACTAGGCAACCTCTGGATCCCCCATCTGCAATCTCCCCCAGTCAGTATGCAGGGTACTGTCAATAGTATCAGTATCGGCAGTAACCCCTCAAGTACTTTCAACTATAATGGCCTCTTCAGACTTGGTTGGAGTCTTCAACCTAGAAATCAAAGTGGCAGCCACAGTCCTACCTGGGAACCCATCCTCCCTTTTACCATCATCCAACCAATAGCAGCCCAGAAAAACAGGCACCAAAGGAATATGCTCCATGGACAATAGTGGTGGCAAAAAATCTATCAGGAGTCCTCCTCTGTCTGAGCCCACGAATCCTCCTCCACTCAGTCCTCCTTGGAACACTCCAGTCGGGACCTCTCCAGTAGCAACTGGCATTGGTGCTCCACCTCTCTTTGGCATCAGTCCATCTCTAGCCATTGCCCACTCATCCAGTGAATGATCTGCATCAGGTTCTTCACCCAGCCTTCAGATCTGCCCCATCCCATCCATGGTGCCTCACCCAGGTCAACATCTCCAACAGGTGCTGTCCTTGTTATACCTGTCATCATTGTTATACCACATCATCACATCTCCAGTTATTCATAGTACCAAGGCTGGTATCACCTGACTGGAATCCCCCTGTTCCTTGGATGTCCAGCCAGATCCCACTGTTTACACCAAATGTAGCGGAGCATGGGATTAGGATAACAGATGACAGGCAGACCAAGAGCTAGGTGCATAAAAAATGCACAGATGCGTTTGTCATTTTATCGACTCAGGCAATTTTTCACTCAAAATAAGCAGTATACAGAAAGCAAAAGAAAATGTGATTAGCATTCCTCAGCATAAGGCTTAGCTTCAGCATCTACAAAGTGCTTTTTCAAGCACATCCAGAAGGTCATACACTTTCCACAGCCAGTATCCAACTGACCTCCCAAGCTAAAATTCTAGTCCCTAGTCATGGGCCTTTTCTTTGAGAGGTGACCTCACTGACATGTAATCCACCCCTTTTTATAATATGTAATATAACTTATCTCAGATTCCATTTTTTACTTAGTATCAACATTCCCCGAGGACAGGTGCATATACATTCATCAGCTAAAACCATATGCATTACCCTTGCCTTGGTAGCAAGGCATATAACAACCCATGCATCCGTAATTAGCAGTAATGGAGCTAAGCCTCTCCCTTTGGCAGTGACCTCACAGAAGAGAGTGTCATAAATACTTTCATTGGGTGGGCTTCCAGCCCTATAGCAAGTCAAGGATTTATTTACACTCTGCATATAAAATTAATATTTATTTCTTTCTTCATTTTCTTACATCCATGATGCAGGCTAACTGAGGTTTTTCTGGGTTGGCAAGGGGAATGGGAAAATGAGGGTGCACTCCTCTTCTCCCTTCTCCTACCAAATCAATTAACCTCTGACATAAAGGCATACTTTATCATTTTATTGTTTCCTCATTCCTTGTTTATTCACTTTATGTGCCTTTAATTCTATGTGTGCAAACATTTATTTGGGCAAAGGGTGTTTTTCTACAAAAATAACTACTGGTACTTGGGTCCAACAGCTGCAATTATCAGCCATTGGGGAACTTTTCATTTCAGCCCATTTATTATTTAGTTACATTTTCTTTTCTGCCTAACAACTGGTATTTATTTCCTTTGAGTCGTTTAATAACCTTCTTCCTGTGACTTTACTGAAACAAGCAAACATAATTATATAGGGATGTCCCTGTCCTTGCCTCTATAACTCAAGTGCACAGTCTATTTATTTGCTATAGCAGAGCGGCTGCCTGCTGAAAGTGCAAATTTTCAGCTGCTCTGCTGGAACTGCACCACAGCATTAGTGTAGGTGGAGAGAGAGCAAGGAATGAGCACTTCCCTATTTTATTTCTTTTTTTTTTCAGTTTCTCACTCTCCTCTAACCCTTTTAATTTCTCTGCTGACCCTGAAGGAATTTCCCCATGAAGTGGTGAGCAAAAGTTAAAAGCAAATGCTGCTTTGTGTCAGCATGCTCCAATTCAGGACCGCAGTCATTGTGCTAAGGAGCACCTTTCTAAGTAAAATATTGCCACTCCATTTGACTCTTTGGCTGGCTGGCATTACATTTCCACATTTATTTCAGCCAGCTAGCCTGCTAGGAGCTTTAGAATCGAGTCCAAAATCTTTCAGATATGGAGCAGCTTGGGGCAACATCACTAATAATAACCACTCCATTTTCTCTACTTTTTAGAAACATAGAAACATAGACTTTGACGACATATAAGGACCGCTTGGCCCATCTAGTCTGCCCATTTTCCTACCTACAAGATAGGCCGCAGATCCAAGTTAACCAACAGCCTATTTCTTCCTACCCCCCACAAGAATTACCTCATGTCTGTCACATGCATTCTTGAATTCTCCCACAGTTTTAGATCCCACAACCTCCCCACTGCCCTCTCTGTGAAATAATACTTCCTCACATTGCCCCTGAACCGCCCTCCTTCTATCTTAAAATTGTGTTCCCTTGTTCTTGCAAGTCTCTTTTTCTGAAAGATGCTACCCTCTTGGACTTTGTTGATTCCACTGAGGTACTTAAAAGTTTCTATCATGTACCCCTCTCCCTTCTTTCCTCAAGGTATACATATTAAGCTCCTTTAGTCTGTCCTCATACGGCTTCTCTTGCAGACCCTGCACCATTTTAGTTGCCTCCTCTGACTACCTCTATCCTGTCTATGTCCTTGCAGAGATGGGGTCTCCAGAACTAGACACAGTACTCCAGATGGGGTCTCACCAACTGTCTGTACAGAGGGATAACAACTTCCTGTTTTCTGCTGCTGATGCCTCTCCCTATACATCCCAGTATACCCACAGCCCTCCCTACTGCCTTCTCACATTGCTTGCTAACCTAAAGGTCAGCTGATATGATTACCCCCCAGGTCCCTTTCCTTTTTTGTTGTTGTTACTTCCTCCCCACCCATTGTGTATTCTACCCCTGGTTCTTGTTTCCCAGGTGCATTATTTTGCACTTCTTTGCATTGAATCCTAGCTGCCTAGACATAATTCCTCCTTTCAGTCCAGGGAGGCAAACAGGGACTTTTCTAACAATACACAACTAAAAAACATAAAAAATGAAACAGTTTTCTGCCCCACAAGTCCCTATCACAACCTAATAGGACTGTTCATCAAGTTCCACAACAAAGAAGCTAATACACATTTAACATGTACTTGGACAGGTATTTAAAGGGCACAATACCTAATTAAATGCACTGCTAGCACCCTGCACTTCGCATGAGAAACTGATCAAGTGTGACTGTACTTAGTTTCTGAAACAGACAGATTTAATCCTATATGCCATTTGTGCTACACTTTACACTGAATTTATACAGCCCTGTCTGCACATTGAAAGGCATGTTGCTATGTCTCCAGGGGGGACCAGAAAAAGGAACAGCAAAGGGTTTCAGAGTGTGCTGTGGGTAGCCAGTCCACAGGAAATATAGTGAAAAAATAAGTGGGGATAGTAAAATACTAAAATACTAAAATAAATGCAGAGTGAAAAGAATGGGGTTGGGGTCAGATACATTTCACAAGGGAATATATTTCAGGCAGGTCATTCTACTTAGACAGGGATCGCCTTGTCACAGAGCTGACATGTCAGGCAAATATAGTGGGCATAATGGTGCCAAAGAAGATGTAAATGGGAAAACATGTGCAGAAAATCCAGGAAAGGCATAGTAGTTACAACTGATGCCAGGTAACCTGACACCCATGATTTGAATTGGCCAGGCTGGAATGTTCAGTTGGGCTTGCTAGATGGAAGATTAGAGACGGTCCAAGTAAGCCCTGGCCATTGAGTGAAATTCAAGTTCTGTGCAATCTAGGCTTGCTGGACTAGTGGAGAAAGAGGCATGAGATGCTGTTAGAAGGCAAAGGAAATCAACTGGGAAAGAGCTGCACAGGGAGCAGGAATTAGTGGGCTGCCCAGAGTAGTGACAGAAAAAGATCTCATGTCAAGAAATTCCCAATGTATGTTGGTAATGGAATGTGCCAATGCTGCTGTAGCATAAGCAGAGGAGGATCAATAGGAAACATAGAAATGGGTTAGTCTGTAAAGGACACTGAAAGCAACGATAAGATATTGGTGGGATTCTGAGTCCTCATGGCTGAAGAGCAATGCAGAATAGACATCAGGATAGAGTCTGAATGCTAGGATGTCTGAATGCAAGTTCTTCAGGAGTCTGGGATCTCTAGACTTTATAGCACAGGAATGTGGCCACAGGATTTGATTTAGTCATCATTAGTCTGAGCTCTAGAGCAGTTGAGGCTCTAAGGTGGATAGAGAATGGACGTGAAGGATTACTTGGAGGAGCCATGGTGACAGGAGCATAGCTGGCAGATGGAAGGGCAACAGATGCTGATGGATTGGAGGCTGGAGTAGGCTGAGCCTGGAAACAAACTTCTAAAGTTGCAAAATGGGATGGCAGATCTGAAACTGAAGGCGGGTGGAGACATGAAGTCGCAAATGTCTGACAAAGGAGCTGGTTCTAGTTGAGGAACAGGTGGGCTGAGATCAGGATCCTGAACAAGATGAGACTATAAAACAGTCACAACCATGATAAGTTCAGATATTTCCATATATTGCACAAAATATCTAAAGGGATTCTCTCTTGTGACCCATAGTGGTACTACAGGCAGGCAGTAAATTTCCAGATATATCACAGACTTTTCAGGAAATATCTGGCCATGCCTATGGCTGCCACTGTAGAAAAACAATGATTCTAGTTGCAGGCAGGCATTGAGCATTGGATGTCAGATTTCTTTAGTTGACCAGAAGGCAGGAACAGTTCAACCATAGATGGAGTAGTATGATGTGGATGCCTGGTAATGAGCTTGGGAGCATAGGAAGAAGTTCTAGAACCTTTCAAGACTTTTTTCTGGATTTGCAGGAGCGTCGAATGGTGAAGAAGATGGCATGAAGCCAATACACTGCTTATTGCACTAAGCGGGATGAAGTCCTAGTAATCCTTGCTGGACCTACTTTGGAATTATATGCAGAGAGTCAGTAGGCATAGAGTATGCCAAGGAATCCACACGCAGCTGAGAATTGCGGTAATGCAGAGTGTCAATAGCATAGCAGATGCCCAAACATCAATAAACTGCTGTGTGTTGTAGTAGATACAGAGTGATAATAGCGTAGAGTTGCCAAGAATGGCAGTATGCATCTGTGTGTTGCCATAGATGCAGAGTGTTGATATCGTAGAGATGCCAAAATGCCAATATGCTGCATCTATTGCGGTAGCTGCAAAACCTCGGTAGCATAGAAGAAGCCAAATGCCAATATGCATTGTGTATTGTAGTAGATGCAGAGTGTCATTAGCAAAGAAGATGCCAATGCACAAATACATGACTGTATATTGCAGTAAAAAAAAGAGACTAACCCAATCTGCTAAGACCAGATGACGAACATTGATTGAGGGGCCCAGTTCCAGGAAGTGATCTGCAGATGAGATACGGGTTTGTAAAATCCACCTCCAGCTGATGAAGTCTAACCTGAGTATTGAACAATGGGACTTACTGAACCAAATCAAATGCCGAATAGGTGATTTCAAATGATTAACAACAGAACTCCCATCTCTGGTAGAAGTGGCAAACTACAGTACCTGGACTCGAATACCTCAGAAGGTGTGAGTAAAAGACGGAGATGAAAACAGCAGAGAACAGCTGGTGAGAGCTGCGTAGAATGCTTAGCAATAGACCCCCATGTCTGGTAGACAGGACAAACCTGCCTGCACTCAAATACCTAGAAGGTATGAGTTAGAGATGGAAATGGGACAATACTGCTGCAAATTGCTGATGAGGGACTGCACAAGGACAGAGCAACAGGCTGCTGCAGAGAAGAAGCAGGCTAAAGTAACAGCAGAATGGATTAGCAGGTAGGAAGTGGAATCAAGGAACAAAGATGGAGGAAACGGACACTGCAGGAGTGAAGGATGGTTATAACATGCAGCTGGACTACACAGAATGAACACACTACAGAGTCAGAGTAACATCAAACAGAGAGAGATATGGGGAGTGTACATCTGAACTGCTATGAATTCACATAGGGCTATCATTTTATACTCAAACTATCGCTGCTCTACACAGACTAATTAATATTCCTCATAATGGTATAGCTATCTGAACACATGCTATGAAAACTTTAAACTAATGTAATAGAAACTTTCCTTAACATGTAAACACATGGAGCTCATAAATCATAGGCATGTTATTATTAAAATAAGAAGTGCCAGACATTCTAGCCATTTGCTCTGCATTAGTTTGAAAGGTTAGTGCTATGAATTTCAGTGCTGAGCTAGCTGATAGGTATATCAGGGAGTGTACCTTTAAGCCATGCAAATGAGAGGACGTGAAACCTAGAAGAGTGTAGATGGGAACAGAGTGGCAGAAAAGCCCAAAAGAAAAGCAACAGACAAAGAGGGGAGTATCATGGAATGCAGCATGAGGCACTCAGAAAAGGAGGCAGAAAAGCAGCAGGGAGAGGAAGAGAACAAGTGGACACAAGGTGAGCCAGGCAGCAAGGGACCAGGGAGCGAAGCAGATCAATCATAGACAGAGGAGCAAGGACCAAAACTCGAGCACACCTAAGCAGGGGTGGGGGATGGGCAAGAGCAGAAAAGAACCATGGCAACAGCAGACAATGGGAAAAGGACTATGAATGGAACAAGCAGGGAGCGGGACAGCACAGGGACCCAGGAAACACAAGCAGACAAAAGCATAACAGGAGATCAGGGCAAAAACAAAACAGAGCAACAAAAAGAGGAAAGGGGATGCAAAAAGAAACGCAAGGGGGAGAGAATGGAGAGAGCAAAAGACACAATGGTAGCAGGCAGAAGAATGGGGCTGAAGAACAAACAACCAAATAAGTAATGGAATGGGTGGGGTGAACAAACGCAAAGCAAAACAGGGCACAAAGGGAGCAGCAGGGAGCAAGAGAAAACAGCACAGGCAATGAGCAGGAAATTCAAGGAGGTGCAGTTGCATGGTCCACACAGGAGCCCAGTGTGATGAAACACATTAGGCGTGAACTGTTAGGAGTAGGCTGCTTTTATGCTGAGTGTGGGAGGAGATAAACCCCCACATTGAATGCCGGGCTTCAGCCCACTCATTCCTGTCTGATTTTGTCAGCAGCCTAACAGCATCTGTCATTCCCTGATGTCATTGAGCAGTATTCAGTTTGTTGTGAACGACACTGTGTGTGTTCTGAACTGTGCACACTACTGGAACTGTAATCTGTAAAAACATATTCATCAGTTGTTTATCAGAACATCTTTATTGATGTGTGCTACTCCTTCTGTGGTTACTGATATTGTGTTCCTGCATGTTCCATCTACAGACTGAACTGCTTCAAATTTGTGATTGTGCAGAAAATTTGTAGTTATAGTATTGAGCAGATACAAGAGCAATGTGGTTAACCGTTGTGTTGCATATGGGTGCAGCAACACTCATAAAGACCACATTAGTTTACATACATTTCCCAGTGACCCATCCATCAGAAAACGATGGGACAATGATGTTTGCCATACCCGTCTAGACTGGAGAGGTGCTTCAGACAGTAGCAGGCTATGTAGTGCACACTTTACAGAGCAGTTTCTAAACACAATTTTTGTTAATGAAGCAGTTTGGTTTGCACACCGTTCATGTAAGTCCATAGTTAAAGTTATCCACTGTCCTCTCTATTTAAAAAAAAAACCTGGTTCCTTGGTACTGTGAGAGCAATTCAAAAACATCCAAGAGTGCCCATGGCCATGGCCAAGTGTGAAGGGATTCAGGTATGTAGTTGTTCTTTGAGTAAAAATTACATTTTAATTCTAGTACTCTCAGCGGTCTGAGTAGAGGTGGTAACAGAGGCATGTCTTGTTTTACAGTGATGAATGGATGTCTCCGATACCCATCAGTGGGAATGAGGACTGAGCAACATTGTTGTTTTTGTCCTCCCCCACTCTGAGGTGTTATCCACTTTACTGTTACTACTGTTGACTTATTAAAGAGGGAAATGTGGGCAGACGACGTGGAGGATAGAGTCTGTTATGCCTCACCTGCTGCCACACCGGTGAGCCATGTTCTGGAGCGAGTGTGGTCAGCTGGGTGTGGATGGAGGATTGAATGTCCAGTGCATGCTGTTCTCCTCGGGGGGGGGAGAATGATCCACCGATGCAATGATTTCATTGGATGGAGATTGTGTGGCATTGCTGGAATGGAGCAGCAGTTTGTAGATTGGTGACTCCCTCATGGATGGTATCATGTGATAATAGTGACCGAATATGGGCAAACATCAAAATGGCAATGGGGACCATACCCTACACAACAATTACAGACCAATGTCAATCCTCCCCCTTCTGTCAAAAGTCCTGGAGCGTATAGTTGCAGACCAATTAATTGACCAACTTGAAAAATACTTTATTCAGTGCTCACAGCAGCACAGCTTCAGGAAAGGGCTCAGCATGACAGCTGCCCTCCTGGAATTCACTGACTTCATTCATCAATCGCTCGACCAAGAGAGTCTTGTTGGTGTAGCCTTCATTGATATAATGAAGGCATTTGATATGGAGAACCATGGATTGCTGCTTAAACAATTAACCTCAGCATGGCTCTCCACTGACTCTATGCACTGGTGTAAAAGCTATCTGGAGGATCGCTATCAAATGGTAAAAATCTCCAATGTCACCTCCTACTGGTGGACTGTACGCTCAGGCATGCCTCAAGGATCCATCCTTGGACCCTCATCAGTATCTTCATAAATAACCTGCCACACTGTTGCCATCAATTAATAATTTTGTATGCAGATTATGCTGTCATATTCTCAAGCCAACCTAACTCCACTCTTCTCTAATATCACCTTCAACTCGGACTTGAGGAGGTCGAAAAATCATTCTGTGTCCAGAAACTGGTGTTAAACTACACGAAAATGAAGGTTACAATGTTCACCACCTCGCACAGTAAGTTTAAAACACACGTCCTCAATATTAAAAAACATCTTGGTGTTCCACTTCACCTAGTGTAGCATTTCAAATATCTGGGGGTTACCTTGAATAGCCACCTTACCTTTGCCCAGCACATCAAGAACGTAGCTAAGGCTGTAAATATAAAAACTGGGCTCCTCTATCTGCTTAAGCATAATCTAACTCCTGAAGCCTTCAAACTGGCTATCCATAGCACCATTCTCTCTATCATAGACTATGGCCTCGTTATTTATGGCTCTGCCCCCCCCCCCACTTTGAAGGATAATTGTCGTACTTAATAAGGCATGCTGGCTTCTTACAGGCTCTGACCACCTGATGCATACTATACCTGTAAATTTTACACACAGACTGGCTGGCTACAGTTTAGAAGTAGGATTAAATATCAAACCTATCCCCCCATCAAGAGTGCTTCTGTTAATTTGGAAGTGCCTAATCCAATTAACAGAAGCACTCTTGATAGGGAGGTCGATCCCAGTCCTTTCACAGAAGAAAGGGTTCTGCAAGAACTCTTAAAACTGAAGGTGGACAAAGCAATGGGTCCTGATGAATTCACCCCAGAATTCTAAAAAGAATTAAGGAGGAACTAGTGAAACCACTGGCTATTCTTTTAATAAATCATGGAGAATGGTGTGGTACCCAAGGACTGGAGGAAGGTGGATGTGATTCCCTTCACAAAAGTGGGACCAAGACAGAGGCAGGAAACTACAGACCTGTCAGTCTGACCTCTGTGGTAGGAAAGTGATGGAGTCACTTCTGAAGGAAAGAACAGTTGAGTACCTAGAGGCCAGTGGAGCACAGGACCCAAGGCAGCATGGGTTCACAGCGGGAAGGTCATGTCAGACAAATCTAATAGATTTCTTTGACTGGGTGACCAAGTAGTAGACCAGGGAGGGCTGTGGACATGGCCTACCTGGACTTAGCAAGGCATTTGACACAATCCCACACAAAGATTAATAGTCAAATTAACCAGCCTGGGAGTGGGTCCCAGGGTGGTAGCCTGGGTAAAACATTGGCTGCACAACAGGACACAAAAGGTAATTATAAATAGAGTTCACTCTGAAGAAAGAGGGGTTACTAGTGGGGTACTGCAGGGTTCAGTATTGGGGTCAGTAGTTTTTAATGTCTTCATCAGTGACATTGCAGAGGGACTGGAAGGAAAAGTATGCCTTTTTGCAGATGACACAAAGATCTACAACAGGGTTGATACACAAGGAGGCGTGGAAAGGATGAAAAGGGACTTGGCAAGGTTGGAGGAATGGTCAGAAGTATGGCAGCTAGGATTCAATGCAAAGAAGTGCAAAATAATGCACCTGGGAAACAAGAACCCAGGGGAAGAATACACAATGGGTGGGGAGGTAGTAACAACAACAAAAAAGGAAAAGGACCTGGGGGTAATCATATCAGATGACCTTAAGGTTAGCAAGTGTAACCCCTAGATGGCGCTATCCCAGGGGCTACTACCCCTGCCTGATTTGCCACTAACAGGTTGAGGGGCCTGGATCCAATGGCGGGTGCCTCCACCCAGAGGTCAGGGTTTGCAATAGTTAAACTAACTTGGTCACAGCCTCTGGGACACGCAACCCCATTTCTTCCCACTAGTGGCCCACACAGTATATCAGAATTACCTTCACAGTATACACTTACCCCAGGACTGGTTCAGGCACTGGGACCTCCTGTAGAATAAGAAGATACAGTGCAACAATCACAGTACAATACTTTAACATAGACAAATACTCAGGCAGTATAACTTTGCTGAAACAAGCAGCTCTGATTTATTTAGGGGGATATAACAAGGACAGGGGAAATCAAGTTAATTAGCTTATCACTTTATCATCTACCTATGGCTCTGTGCAGAGCCTATCCCTACCAGTTACTGTCCCTAGGTACCCAAGCCCTAGTGGCTAGTCAAACCGTGTAGCTGGTAGGGCCCTTTCACACAGAGAAAAGAAAATTAGTTAAACAGTCAGCAGTACAGTAATTCCATTTGGATTCAATGTGGCAATTCAACAGGGAGCGACCTGAATTAGTACTCACGACCTCCAAACAAGATAGGGTCCTTCAACGTCAGCAGGGCTACTCTTGAACTCCACGAGACTCTCACACATTTATATGACAAACTGCAACAGGCAAAAGTCCTTTAATGGCAGCAGGATTCACTTGAGCTACACAAGCCTCCTCACACATTTATATGGTAAACAGTAACAGGCAAAAGTCCTTTAATGGCAGCAGGATTCACTTGAGCTACACAAGCCTCCTCACACATTTATATGGTAAAAAGAAAGTACTATACCAGGCAGGCTGCTTCTCTATCCGATCGCATTACTGCACAATACCGGAGAACACAGTAGATTCCATAGTTCCTGACAGACTGAGCGTAGATTCAGCAATTTCTCCAGTCTTCTACAGGGTGAGCCTGGTTTCTACTCTTCAGATATCCTTGGAGTCTCTTCACAGGATGGATTCAGTCCGAAAAAGCAGTTACACAAGCTGCAGACAGAAACTTGGGGCCCTACACACGTTTCCCGACTAAAACTGCACACCGAAAAAGCACAGGGCTCCTTCCTCTTCACTGCCAGAGCTCAACTGAAACTCTAGCAGACAAAACCGGCACTTCCTTTGAGTTCCTCCCAGTTCTTGGCTGGATTGGCTGTCACTCACAATAGACTGCCCCTGTTGGTCCAAAAGGCACGAAGTCCAAACTACATCTCCCAGAGTCAGTTTCATACAATCCTCTTGTGGCTGGCTCAGATTACGAGTCCAAGTTCTGATCTGGCCCAAGGCACCATTTTAGAGCTACCTTAACCCACACTGATTTGGTCCAGTTCAGCAGATTCAAAACTAGAATGGGGAACTAGGCAAACACAGTTCTGACTGCAAAGAAAGCAGGTTAGACAAACTGTATTTTCATTATTACTCTAAATGATTTCTGGCAAACAGTTACATCTTTCAGATAAGTTCCCTTTGCACTCCTAGTGACTGCAAAATGGAGTAATTGGCAGCAGCTCGAGTGGTACTCAAGCAGAGAAACACACAGTCCCCCATACAACTAATTATGTCTGCAAGCAGACAGCTCTTAAAGAGACAGTACCAGAGGCTCTAAAAACACTCACAGATAAATGGCTTAAGCATGAAACACCATTCAGGCTTGGAGCATTCAAGCAAGCTCCTAGAAGTCTTTTAGGAACCCCATTTGCAGAGTTACACCCTTCCTAGCCTGGAAAGCTTGATGTCCGCATCAAGCAAGTACCCTCATAAGTTTCAATTGCAACCATATACATTGGCATTATGCTCACATGTAATCATCAGTCAGTATATCACTTTACTAAGGAACACATTTCTAGAAATATTTGCAGTCGTCACTCTTTGCAGTATTACACACACATTGTACCACATAACCTGCAAGTTACCCTTGTACATGTGAAACCTGAGAGGGGGGCACCTCCTATCAGCTACCTTGGGGCTGGACGAAAGCAAGGGTACCATACCCAGAGGGCAACACAAGTAACTTGGAGTTAGCACTGATGCTCAGTTTGGGCAATGAGCCTCAGGGACACATACACCCTTTATGGACAACATTGAGAGGCAAGTCCACAGTTCTCCCAAGTGAATCATAACAGGGTGCACCACAGGCTTTACAGCTCAACCAGTCTTTCTAGGGGAACTGTTACATCTCTGCACTCTGGAGCCTCATTTTCAGCATTGTCCTCACATGTCAGGAGTCTCCATGGGGAGAGAGGCTAGAACTTGGGGCACTTTCAGCTCCAGGAGTTACAGTCTCTGAGTCCACAACATTTGGCTCGCATGAAGAGCATTTCAGACACTGGATGGACTGTCAGGCACTCAAAATACTCTTCTTGTTCTGGTGTATCAACAGTCTGCCCCAGTCCATCATTTTCCTCCTGAAAGCTCAAACAGTTCAACCATGCACAATGATTCCATTTCATCTGATCGATGCTTTGCATTTCACTTTCTGGGAGCATTGGCTCCAGGGACGAAGCTGGGGGCTTAGACAGTCCAGAAGTCCAGCTTCATCTCCAGTACTGACTAGGGATTGCCCGAAACAACTGACTCAGTTCGTAAGAAGGATAGTATCCAAAGTCACTCTCCTTTCTTCTGATATGGACTGACAGTCATGCTCAACTGGGACTTGTGAAGGGGAACACTTAACTCTGCTTCCTGTAGGGTGCAGATTCTTGATCTTTCTAGCTGAAGCAGCTCTAGTCACTGTTCCAGAGGGGTATCTTCTGGGGCTCAGACTCAATCAAGATTGTCCAATGGGCAGTAAATGATTTCTATGCATTGTTTTACATCTTTGAATTATTCTCAGGCCTTACTTTGTACACTGGCAGATCATCTAGTTTGCCCACTACAATGTGGGGAGATGGTGCCATCTGTCAGCACTCTTGTGTTTGCCATACAGTCCCAGATTTCTTAGCAACACCGACCTCCCTCTTGGAGTTCCCATGCTTGCACCTTTTTATCATACCTTTCTTTGTTGGCAAGATTTCTTTGGCAGCCATGGTTTGCTTCGAGTTAGTACGCATGAGTTAGCTGGGCCTTTAACTTTGCACACACTGTAAATAGCTGTCAGCTTGAACCCCATCAGGAGACCCCAAACACACATCTACCGGTAGTCGAGCTTCTCTTCCAAACATCAAGCGGTAGGGGAGAACCCAGTGGCATCACTTTTGGTGCAGTTATAAGCATGTACCAGGTGCTATTTATTTGGCTCCATCTAGGCTTGTCCTTTAGGGTGCAGAGATGACTAGCATATCTAGCAAAGAGTCTGGTTGAAGCGTTCAGACTATGGGTCCCCTGGGGTGGTAAGGAATGAGTCTGGACTCTCGCATCCCCACAGAGAAAGCATCTCTTTGATCAGACGTAATTCTCAAAAGTCTCTCCCTTGACTGACTGGATTCTTTGTGGCCACACTAGTGAACAAAAGTTTTCACAAGTCACTTTGGCCACAGTGGATGGTTCTGGTCTTTGGTGGGAGCTTGGGCATATCTCGTGAATGATCAGTGACCACCAGCACATTACTGATGTTCTTTGATCTGACTCCAAACTCAGAAAATCAATACAGACCAACTCCATGGGTGCACTAGTAGTGATGTCAACAAAGGGGGGCAATATAGGGTGTGAAACTTTCCTCTGTGGCTTAGCGACTACAAGTTGAATGTGTTTACTCCACATCAGCCCCATCTTAGGCAATAGAATCTGGATCTCACCAAGTCAAGTATTCTGTCCATACCAAGGTGCCCCACGTGGTTGCAAGGACCTCAATACTGAATCTCGAAGGCAGTGGGCAGCACTAGTTCTTGTTTGTCTACTTGTCCCCCTCTGTCTACTGTTTCTCTGTATAACAGTTTATTGATCAGTTTCAACTTAGGACCTTCTTTGCATAACAGTGCGGTTCTCAAATCAGTGGAGTATGAATTTGGACACATCTTTTCCTGCACAGAGGGCTTCTAAAGCTGATTTGATCATGGGATCAAGGGACTAGGCCCACGAATACTATCATTGTCCAGCTGAGGCAGTGCACAAATATCTATTGCAGAAAAAGTGGCAATAAGCAGCGCATGCAATTCTCAGAGGGTCCAAGCAATCCACCATGCAGTCCACTGCGTCCGTGGACATTTATTCTCCCAACCCTCCTCGGCAGAGTGCCCAAAATGTCAGGGTTCTGCCAATCTGGACCTTAACCATTCTGGGACGGGCTTCGGGAGAGAGCATCAGCATCTATGTGGTTCAGACCTGCTGCATTCCGAGCATAGTCATGATGTTGATAATGCAGAAAGCCATCTATGGCCAGTGGCATACAACTTAGCTGAGGTCTGCACATAGGTCAAGGATTATTATCAGTTTTACTAGTATTTTAGCCCCATACAAGTACTCATGGAATTGGTCAACAATAGATCCACTTCAAACTAGGAACTCTAACTCATGTACAGGATAGTTCTTTTCGGATGGGGTCAGGCTTCTACGGCAAAGGCCACTGGTCTCAGGCCATTTCGTGCTCTTGGTACAACACAGCCACCAACCACGCAAGCTAGCATCAGTGTGCAGGGACATAAGGTTTTCTTGGATCGGCATAGGCCAGCACTGGAGCATGGGTAAGTTGATGTCTCGTCTCATAGAAAGCAGTCACAATCAGGGGTCAATTGGGCCCCAGATACTTCACTTTCGGTTAAATGCCTCTTTCAGTCTTGAGGTGCTGACACGGTATTTTTGTGGTTCAGGGGATACCCCTTGAGTAAGGTTAAGTAAAGGACGGATCACTCTTGAATAGTCCTTGATGAACAGCAGCAAAACCCACAGGATCCAAGGTCTTTTGCAGTTCTTTTTAGATTTTGGGGCTGTGGCCAGGATGGTCAAGGCCTCAACTTTACTTGGGTCAGTCTCATTCCTCAGTGGATACATATTGTCCCCATACTTTACTAGTATTTGAAAGAATTGACATTTATCAATGGACAGTTTAAAGACCAAAGTCCTCCAGTCAGTCAATATCTTAATAATGCTCTCATGTTCCTCATAGGCTGCCAAACACAATAACATCATCTAGGTATACAGGCACTCTAGTAGTTCAGCCCCCCCACGCTCCATCAATGTTGAAAGTGGCTGGGCCAGAATCCTTGAGGCATCCTCATGAATTCATAGAAATGACGGACAGATAAAGGCTGTCTTCTCCGGTCCTCTGGGGCCATAAAGATCTGGTAGTACCTACTGCGGAGATCCAACACAGAGAACCACTTGCTCCCGTTTAGGCAGTCAAAGCATCCTTGAATACAGGGCATTGTGTATTGATCAGGGATAGTCCACGGCGGCTTAAGTCGATAATCCGCACATCATATACTGTCCCATTCTTTTCCTCCACTACCACAATGGGGAAAGCATAAGAACTTCTGGATTCTTGTATTACACCAGCAGTTAATATCTTCTTGCAGATGCTGCTCATCATTCTATAGTGTCAGCAGGTGCTAGGCATCGAGATTCTCAAGGTAATGGTCTTTTTCATCATGCAGTCGGATATTATGCTCAGCTTTCGCATGCATCCTACAATCCTATTCCTTTAAAGAAAACACCTGGTCTCTCTGGGCGAAGCTTCTCTCACTGATCCTCGCCTATCCAGCTACAACGGGCAGTAGCTGAATCAAACAAAGCTAGAAGCACTCTGTCATTCTTCCTCGAACTCTTGCTGCTGGGTAGCACTTCAGTGTCTGCACAATGCACATTAGCCAGGATGCAACCTCTAGTTACTCAAATGTCTCTTTCAGGCACATTATGAACTTGAGCCATTACCCTTCTGGCATAAGCATGGGCTCTAGCCGCCAAAATACTATACTTGACCAGCAGTCCTCTCAGCAATTTTCTCCATTGCCTGGTGCATCCAACATTAATATTTTATTCTTTACATCCTTTCTGATCATGGACCTCTCCCTGTGGGTACACTGGGCATTTGGCGCCAGGATCAGAGATTCAGGATCCTCTTCCATACAATTCTGACCGTTCCTCTGGTTCTATTTTTCAGCATCTCTCTGTGCCTCATAGGCCTTCTAATAAAAGCCGGAACTCTTAAAGCTCTACTAGTCTTGACCCCTGTTTTTCATAACACAACTGTGCCAGCCTTCTGAACATATGAGCATTTGTTCCAATCAACAAAGGGACACCATCATACAGTCGAGTGGGGGACACACTAAGGCTAGGGTCTCTACTTGTTCGGCCACTCCAGCCGCTGGAGGTGGGGAAAGACAGCCAAATCAGATATAACCGGAATAGGGGTAGGCCTTCTCACTTAACCCCCATACATGCAGTCCTTCTAATGGATTTGTAAGAGTCACGTCCAGACAAATGCTCTGATACCAATCCACCGAAACATAATTGTCACTTGGGAGCACTGTTCATTACAGCTCTGCAGATACTCCATTCACCTTTTACAGTGGTTCTCCATGGAGGGACCCACTATTCTGGACTAGTCTGAGAGGCAGTGGTGAGACCCTGAAAAGCTGAGCCTTGCCACAAGGACGATGAGTTAGCATTTTTGGTGCCCTCACTGGGATCATTTCGTGCACCTCTTAACCACTGATTTGTTCTCCAGAGCTCCTTGTAGCCTATATGCAACCTTGTCAGTGTCTTGGGGACCTGCATTCTCTTTTCATGTGCCCATCCTTCCCACAATTATAGCAAAGCATACTTTCTGGAGTTTGAGCTGGCTGAGGTGCCACACTGGGAGCCAGGACGGGGGTATTACTAACTGGAAACCTTTGCTGCCATCTCCTGTCTCAGTGATAAGCATTTGGAGACATCTGCCATCTCTACCTCCATGGTCAAGGAATCGAGTTTGGGAGCTGTTATCAGCAGGAGATACATGGGTGGGCACCCCCATCATAGCAGATGCAGTAGGATATGGGTCAAGGCCCGTGCGCAGGCATGGCCTTCATAAGGGGCTGTTTTTGAATCCGGATCTCTCTCAACAGTTCGCCCCATTGTAGCATATCTTTTTCCTTGTCAGAGCACTCATTTACTCAACCTCTGCCCTGACTTCACTTGATGGGTCACTCAGTCACTCGGGTCATAGCCACAGCTATTAGTGCAGGTCCCTCCCGAGGTCACCTTTTCTCAACCCCTCGAATTTCTCTCATTAACTCATCATAGGAGGGTGGGGATTCCAGTCGATTTGCCAGGTGTAACTGAAGCAACAGCAGTTCTGAGAAGGGGGCAGACTTAAGGATCCTGTCCAGCCTGGTTTGGTCCAGTTCAATCGCTGGCAAACTACCCTTTCTGAGGCATTCTTGCAACAATTTTTCCAGCCGAGATACATACATAGACAACAACTCCCCTTGGTACTGTTGTGCATTCTTACTCTCCACCATAGGTCCTCATCAGAATCTGGCTCCCATACACATTCTCCAAGGCCTCAAGATAGGCCTGTGCAGTCGCCCAGGGTTACTGGCCCGTTGCTTAGACAGATGGTAGCCAGGGCAGGACCCTCGGAGGCTCTCACTAACCCTCTTTCGCTTTTCGGCTTCCGAGCTTTGCCATTCTAGCACTTGGGGGCAACATAGTCTATCCAGGTCTCCCAGTCACCCTCCCCTTGGGGGATGGGGAGGGTGCCAGAGAAGATCCTCAACCTTCGGTAAGAGTCGTGACTAATGGCAGGTGCAGAAATAGGAGTCTGCATTGGTTCAGCCACCATTACGGGTACTGGAGCGGGAGAGGGTGTTGGGGGAGGAACACCCCCAGGTGGCAAGAATAGTTTCTTCAAGTCCTCCACAGTTTTCCCTTCCCCCAGCAACCATTTAGCAAATTTCTCCTCAAAAGTTTCAAATAGTAATGGAGTCCATTCCCCCAGGTCTTTACTGTCCTTAGTTATCACTCTCCAAGCAGTGAGGGCTCCTCTGGGGTAATGGTCTGTGGCACTTTGAGCTATCTATGGGATCCTTAAACTCTACTAGGGCCAGGAAAGTGTGGGTGAGCAGATTAGCATGCCAACCCACCACCACAGGGTTTTGTAAACCTTCCACCTTGGAAAGTACTCCCTGTACAGTGTCCGTATTGATACCCGGGGGATGTCCAGGATAAGCATAGCATTTTGGGGGTCGCTCTCCTCCCCAGTACACCACTCCACCAGCCGCTGCACAGCCACTTCTGTCGGTGCACATTTATTTATTTTTTTTCTTAACAGTGGTTTGTAAATATGGCCACTAGAAGACACACAATCCCAGTGGTGAGCCTCCAAGATGTAACCCCTAGATGGCGCTATCCCAGGGGCTACTACCCCTGCCTGAATTGCCACTAACAGGTTGAGAGGCCTGGATCTGATGGCGGGTGCCTCCACCCAGAGGTCAGGGTTTGCAATAGTTAAACTAACTTGGTCACAGCCCTCTGGGACACTGCAACCTCTTCTTCCCACTAGTGGCCCACAGTATATCAGAATTACCTTCACAGAATACACTTACCCCAGGACCGGTTCAGGCACTGGGACCCCTGTAAAATAAGAGATGCACAGTGCAACAATCACAGTACAATACTTTAACTCAGACAAATACCTCAGGCAGTATAACTTTGCTGAAACAAGCAGCTCTGATTTATTTAGGGGATATAACAAGGACATGGGGAAATCAGGTTAATTAGCTTATCACTTTACTCATCTCATCTATGGCTCTGTAAGCAGGGCCTATCCCTACCAGTTACTGTCCCTGGGTACCCAAGCCCTAGTGGCTAGTCCAAATCGTGGCAGCTGGTAGGGGCCCTTTCACACAGAGAAAAGAAAATTAGTTAAACCGTCAGCAGTACAGTAATTCCATTTGGATTCAATGTGGCAATTCAACAGGGAGCGACCCTGAATTAGTACTCACGACCTCCAAACAAGATAGGGTCCTTCAACGTCAGCAGGGCTACTCTTGAGCTCCACGAACTCCTCACACATTTATATGACAAACTGCAACAGGCAAAAGTCCTTTAATGGCAGCAGGATTCACTTGAGCTACAAACCTCTCACACATTTATATGGTAAACGTAACAGGAAAAAGTCCTTTAATGGCAGCAGGATTCACTTGAGCTACACAAGCCTCCCTCACACATTTATATGGTAAACAGTAACAGGCAAAAGTCCTTTAATGGCAGCAGGATTCACTTGAGCTACACAAGCCTCCCTCACACATTTATAAGGTAAAAGAAAGTACTATACCAGGCAGGCTGCTTCTCTATCCCGATCGCAATTACTGCACAATACCCGGGAGAACACACAGCAGATTCAGTTCCTGACAGACCGAGCGTGATTCAGCAATTTCTCCAGTCTTCTACAGGGTGAGCCTGGTTTCTACTCTTCAGATATCCTTGGATTCTCTTCACAGGATGGATTCAGTCCGAACAAGCAGTTACACAAGCTGCAGACAGAAACTCGGGGCCTTACACATGTTTCCCGACTAAAACTGCACACCGAAAAAGCACAGGGCTCCTTCCCTCTTCACTGCCAGAGCTCAACTGAAACTCCAGCGGACAAAACCCGGCACTTCCTTTGAGTTCTTCCCAGTTCTTGGCTGGATTGGCTGTCATTCACAATAGACTGCCCCTGTTGGTCCAAAAAGGTGCCGAAGTCCAAACTACATCTCCCAGAGTCACTGCCCATACAATCCTCTTGTGGCTGGCTCAGATTATGAGTCCAAGTTCTGATTCGTCCAAGGCACCATTTTAGAACTACCTTAACCCACACTGATTGGTCCAGTTCAGCAGTTCAAAACTAGAATGGGGAACTAGGCAAACACAGTTCTGACTGCAAAAGCAGGTTAGACAAACTGTATTTCATTATTACTCTAAATGATTTCTGGCAAACAGTTACATCTTTCAGGTAGGTTCCCTTTGCACTCCTAGTGACTGCAAAAATGGATTGAATTGGTAGCAGCTCGAGTGGTACTCAAGCAGAGAAACACACAGTCCCCCCATACAAACTAATTATATCTGCAAGCAGACAGCTCTTAAAGAGACAGTACCAGAGGCTCTAAAAACACTCACAGATAAATGGTTTAAACGCCAAACACCATTCAGGCTTGGAGCATTCAAGCAAGCTCCTGGAAGTCTTTTGGGAACTCCCATTTGCAGGGAGATTACACCAGCAATGTGAGAAGGCAGTAGGGAGGGATGGGGGTATACTGGGATGTATAGGGAGAGGCATCATCAGCAGAAAACAGGAAGTTGTTATCCCTCTGTACAGATAGTTGTTGAGACCCCATCTGGAGTACTGTGTCCAGTTCTGGAGGCCCCATCTCTGTAAGGACGTAGACAGGATAGAGGTAGTCCAGAGGAGGGCAACTAACATGGTGTAGGGTCTGCAAGGGAAGCTGTATGAGGAGAGACTAAAGGAGCTTAATATGTATACCCTTGAGAAAAGAAGGGAGAGGGGGGGATATGATAGAAAGTTTTAAGTACCTCAGTGGAATCAACAAAGTCCAAGAGGGTAGCATCTTTCAGAAAAAGAGACTTGCAAGAACAAGGGGACACAATTTAAAAATAGAAGGAGGGCAGTTCAGGGGCAATGTGAGGAAGTATTATTTCATAGAGAGGGTAGTGGATGCATGGAACAGCCTTCCGGAGGAGGTTGTAGGGTCTGAAACTGTGGGAGAATTCAATAATGCATGGGATAGACATAAGGCAATTCTTGTGGGGGGGTAGGAAGAAATAGGCTGTTGGTTAACTAGGATCTGAGGCCTATCCTGTAGGTAGGGAAATGGGCAGACTAGATGGGCCAAGCAGTCCTTATCTGCTGTCAAAGTCTACGTTTCTATGTTAAACCTGCTTACTTGCCAGAAAAGCACTGCTTGGCCTACTTCCTCTGTCTGCAGCACTACTGACACCTTCATGCAGTTCCAAGCACAGTCGTTCATTTATCAGTTGACTAGTCCATGTCCCCAGATGCCGGACGACCAAAGGACAGCGATCCTTTTCTTACAGAGCTCCCCTTTGGTTCAATTCCTTTCATTTTGATGGATCTCCTTCACCTAAATTTGGCCAATTCAAGTGTTTGCTAAAACAGTACCTGGTATCTTACAGTTCCTGTGACTGCTTCCTCCAGTGACTCCCCTTATCATGCATTTGTCACTGTCTCTGTTGTCAAAATATTACCCTTTGTCAAATACCTCCCCTAGACTCATACCTTCCTCTCCTCCTCTCTGTTTTCTCTCCTGCCTCAACCTCTCTTCCTCTGGTTCCTCTTCCTCCACCTCCACCCTCACCCCCCCATCCCTTCCCAACTTTTTTCCTATGCCCCATTTCAGCTCACCCTTTGGTCTACCTTGTCCCTCCTCCTTTTGCTATTGCTAAGCTTGATAAGGTCCAGGGTTGCTACTCCTATGCCTCCCCCAATAACTACTCTTTACCTCACCTCTCTTTAATTGACAGTTAATTACTGTGTTTACCTATTATTTTTCTTGATTTGAGTTGTTATTGTCATTTAGACTACCACTGTTAGTTCTTCTGGATTTTAACTGTTTGTTTGTCATTTTAGATTACCTCTGTTTAGTATTCCTTTTTATGTTGATAGCATGCATGCACAAGAAACATGTTGTGTCAGCTTTCTCCACAAGCAGGTTGTGGAGGCGTGGCACTGTTGTGCCCAATGCCCCCACAGCCTGCAAAGGCTTGTCCCCCATCCCCCAATGCTGTGGCATGCTGCTGCTGAAACTAGTTCAGCCAGCATACCACAACTTTCTAAAAATCATCGCTGCAATCAAGGCCCACCTAATCATTGCAGCGTCAGCCATCCACTGCAATGAGGGTGACCCATCATTTGCAGGGTGGGATGTAGGATCTACGATATTTGTTTATGAACATGGCGGCGACTTGCCACCTGTTCACAAACAATATGTCCCCTCCATGTTATTTGCCGACGGGGAGCCCACCCCTGGCCGGGCATAATGTAATCCCCCAGTTTTATTGTATGCTGACAGGGTGCCCAATCCCCATCAGCAGAAATGAATTCCCCACCCCCATTGTTGTTTGCCAATGGGGTGCCCAATCACCTATTGGCCACAGCTGCCCCCCTCCAAAACAACTCTGGTGGCACACTGGGAGCCCACCCACCCAAGCCACATGCCCCTTTTATTGTTTGTCAATGGATGCCCAATCCCATCAGCTACAGCTGCCCCTAAAACAAGAGTCATGTGACATGCTGGGAGCCCACCCCAGCATGCCACATGCCTTGTAAATGAAAACGGTCCTGCAAAAGTCTTTTTGTTTTTGTACCTGAAAAAGAAGCGGTCCTCTTAGTCTCCTGCTCCCCCACAACCCACACCCACCCACTCGTGACCTGCCTCCCACACCCCCTCATACCCCCATACTTACCTCGGGCTTGGCGCAATGATCTTCACGGGACCGGAACACGCCTGCATTCTTCAAAGCCAACACAAACTGAGGAAATGCTAGTAAGCTGTATAATATAATAAATAGGTTTTTTTCAACTTTAGTGCATATCTCAGGCATTTTGGGGAATTTCTTCACCAAATTTTCAACATGGAGTTTTTGGGACCCCTCCTCATGAATTCTTGAACCACCATGGCATTAATCGGCCCTGAGAGATGGTTTCATGGTCACTGTGTGTAATCACCCTTTGGAGATGGTTAACAAAATGACAGTGCCAGTGTTCATGAGGTGGGCTCTCAAAAAGCCTATGTTGCAAATTTGGTGGAATAAAATCCAAAAAATGACTGTTTTTCGAGTGTGTGTTGCGCAGTTATTGCGTATGTGCATAACCGTGAATTTACAATATTTTCATGCCAGATTTTCAACTTTGGTATTTTGTCACACCTCCTTGTGAGCAGTACAGCTGTCATTGTTCACATCCTGGCCAAAATGTGTTTTCACACTTCCGGTGCAGAATAGCCCAGGTGCTGTGGGAAATCAGTGTTCAGGACAGATTAAGAAAATGACAGTGACACTGTTCATGAGTAGAGGTCTGAAAATGCCTATGTTGAAAATTTGGTAATGATACTCCATAAAGTGACTGTGTTACAAGCGTGCGTTGCGCAGTTTGCATGCACTCTTGTAAGTTAGCGAATTTCTAATATTTTCACTCCAGATTTTCAACATTGCCATTTCCCAGACCTACTTATGAACAGTACAGCTGTTATTTTCCATCCTGGCCAAAATGTGTTTTGCACTTCCAGCGAGAACAGAGCGGTCGCTGTGGAAAATCACTGTTCGGGACAGATTAAGAAAATTACAATGATACTGTTCATGAGCAGAGGTTCTAAAATGCCTATGTTGAAAATTTGGTTATGATAGCCCATCAATTGACTGTGTTACAAGTGTGAGTTGCGCACTTTCCACGCACTCTTGTAACTTTGCAGATTTGTAATATTGTCACACCAGATTTTCAACAGTGCCATTTTTTCACACCTCCTTATAAGCAGTACAGCTGTCATTTTTCACATCCTGAATGAAATGTGTTTTCACAGTTCCAGCACAGAATAACGTGGTCACTGTGTGAAATCAGTGTTTGGGACAGATTAAGAAAATGACAGTGGCACTGTTCATGAGCAGAGGTCCTAAAATTCCTATGTTGAAAATTTGGTGATGAAACTCCATAACATGACTGTGTTACAAGCGTGCATTGAACTGTTTCTATGCACCCTTGTATCTTTGCAAATTTGTAATACTGTCACGCCACATTTTCAACAGTGGCATTTTTTCACAACTCCTTATGAACACTACAGCTGTCATTTTTCACATCCTGGCTAAAATATGTTTTTGCTGTCCTGCGGACAATAGCACAGTCACTCTGGGAAATCAGTATCTGGGACAGATGAAGATCGACCGAGTGAGAGAGGGGAGTGTCCGATCTCAACTGAGCTTTGTCGGGACTGCTGCGGAATTGTTTGTGGCAGACAAAGGTCCCAACACAAGAGCCAAGTACAAAAGGGCAGCCTGCAGCACTGGGAGAAACAGAATGAGAGAGCGAGTGAGTGTGGGGGAGTGAGTGAACTCAACGAAGTGCTGTCAGGACTGCTGTGGATTTCTTTGTGGGCAGAAAAAGGCATCAATACAGGCATAGGGGCCCCAGTACAAAAGGCCAGCCAGCAGCAGTGGGAGAAACAGTACAAGCAAGTGAGACAAGGAGACTTACTGAGCTCAATGGAGCTCTGTCAAGACTGCTGGGATTTCTTTGTCAGCAGAAAAAGGTGCCAATGCAGGCAGGAGCCCCGTACAAAAGGGCAGCTAGCAGCACCTGGACAAACAGAATGAGCGATGAGAGAGGGAGACTGCACAACCTCAACAGAGCTCTGTCGGGACAGCTGCAGATTTCTTTGTGGACAAACAAAGGTGCCAATGCAGCCAGGAGCCCCATACAAATGGGCAGTCTGTGGCTCCAAGAGAAACAGAACCAATGAGACAGCGGTAGTGAGCGAGCTCAATGGAGCTCTAGTGTGACTGCTGCAGATTTCTTTGTGGGCAGAAAATGTGATAATGCAGGTAGGAGCCCAGTACAAATGGCCAGCTTGCATCGCTGGTAGAAATAGAATGTGAGAGTGACATAGGGGAAGTGAGTGAGCTCAGTGGAGCTGTGTCAGGACTGCTTCAGATTTCTTTCTGGCCAGAAAAAGCCACCAATGCAGGCAGGAGCCCAGTACCAAAGGGCAGCCTGCAGCACAAGGAGACACAGAACGAGTGGGTGAGGGAGGGGGAGTCAGTGAGCTCATCGGGGCTTTGTTGAGACTGCTGCAGATATGTTTGTGGGCAGAAAAAGGCAGCAATGCGGGCAGGGGCCCAGTACAAAAGGGCAGCCTGCAGTGGCAGGAAAACCAGAATGAGCGAGTGAGTGAGCTCAACAGAGCTGTACTGTAACTGCTGCAAATTTCTTTGTGGGCATAAGAAGGCAGCAACACAGACAGAAGTCCAGTAGAAAAGGGCAGCCTGCAGCGCCAGCAAAACAGAATGAGCAAGTGAGAGAAGGGGAATGAACGAGCTCAATGGAGCTTTGTTGGGACTGCCATAACATGACTGTTTTACAAGCGTGCATTGAACTGTTTCCACGCACCCGTGTAACTTCGCAAATTTGTAATACTGTCAAGCCACATTTTCAACAGTGGCATTTTTTCACAACTCCTTATGAACACTACAGCTGTCATTTTTCACATCCTGGCTAAAATATGTTTTTTCACTCCTGCCAGACAATAGCATGGTCACTGTGGGAAATCAGTGTTTGGGACAGATTAAGATCGACTGAGTGAGAGGGGGGAGTGACTGAGCTCAACTGAGCTCTGTCAGGACTGCTGCAGATTTGTTTGTGGGCAGACAAAGGCCCCAACACAAGAACCCAGTACAAAAGGGCAGCCTGCAGCACTGGGAGAAACAGAACGAGAGA
This sequence comes from Neoceratodus forsteri, assembly GCA_016271365.2. NCBI lineage: Eukaryota > Metazoa > Chordata > Ceratodontiformes > Ceratodontidae > Neoceratodus > Neoceratodus forsteri. Next base: position 53,906,080 of record CM028137.1, read on the forward strand.
GCGAGTGAGGGAGGGGGAGTGAGCGAACTCACTAAAGCGCTATCAGGACTGCTGCAGATTTCTTTGTGGACAGTACAGCCATGGCCCAGTACAAAAAGGCAGCCTGCAATGGTGGGACAAACAGTACGAGTGAGTGAGACAAGGGGACTTATTGAGCACAACGGAGCTCTGTCAGGACTGCTGGGATTACTTTGTGGACAGAAAAAGGCACCAGTGCAGGCAGGAACCCCGTACAAAAGGGCAGCTTGCAGCGCGAGGACAAACAGAATGAGTGATGAGAGAGGAAGACTGAGCAACCTCAATGGAGCTCTGTCAGGACAGCTGCAGATTTATTTGTGGACAGACAAAAGTGCCAACGCAGCCAGGAGCCCCATACAAAAGGGCAGTCTGCGGCGTCAAGACAAACAGAACTAGTGAGTGACAAAGCGGTAGTGAGAAAGCTCAAAAGAGCTCTAGTGTGACTGCTGCAGATATCTTTGTGGCAGAAAATGTGGCAACGCAGGCAGGAGCCCAGTACAAAAGGCCAGCTTGGAGCGCCGGCAAAAATGGAATGCGAAAGTGACAGATGGGCAGTGAGCGAGCTCAGTGGAGCTGTGTCAAGACTGCTTCAGATTTCTTTCTGGCCAGAAAAAGCCACCAGTGCAGGCAGAAGCCCAGTACAAAAGGGCAGCCAATAGCGCCAGGAGACACAGAACGAGCAAGTGAGGGAGGGGGAGTCAGTGAGCTCATCGGGGCTTTGTTGAGACTGTTGCAGATTTGTTTGTGGGCAGAAAAAGGCAGCAATGCATGCAGGGGCCCAGTACAAAAGGGCAGCCTGCAGTGGCAGGAAAACCAGAATGAATGAGTGAGTGAGCTCAACAGAGTTGTACTGTAACTGCTGCAAATTTATTTGTGGGCATAACAAGGCAGCAACGCAGGCAGGGCCCAGTAGAAAAGGGCAGCCTGCAGTGCCAGGAGAACCAGAATGAGTGAGTGAGACAGGCGGACTGAGCGACCTCAATGGAGCTCTGTCAGGACAGCTGTGGATTTGTTCGTGGGTAGAAAAAGCCACCAACACAGGCAGGAGCCCAGTACAAAAGGGCAGCCTGCAGCACCAGGAGAAACAGTATGAGTGAGTGAGAGAGGGGGAGTGAGCCACCTCAATGGAGCTCTGTTGGGACAGCTGTGTATTTCTTCCTCAGCAGAACAAGGTGCCTATGCATGCAGCAGCCCAGTACAAAAGAGCAGCCTGCAGCACCAGGACAAACAGACTGTCCCAGTGACAGAGGGCCACTGCGCGAGCTCAACAGACAAACGCAATCAACATTCGGCATTGACAAATGCTTGTTCTGTTTGTTACCCTCACCTACTGATGTGGAACCTTTGTAAAACAGCACCTTGTGAGCAAAGGTAATATAATCCTAGATGGAAATAAATGAACAAATAAATAAATATATAAATAAATAAATATTTGGTGAGATTATCATGGGGAGACCGCAAGGGTAGTGACTCACTGTAGGGGAGGGTGACTGGAAAGGGAGGATGGCGAGAAGAAGGGGCAGGATAGGGAAGATGGTTATTAGGGTGTAGTGTGCCTGCTGCCACTGAGCCAGCCATGTGGTGTGTGGTGAGGAAGGCAAGCTATGGTGCAGTAGGTACCCTGAGGAATTTTCTACCTCATTGTGTAAGGGAGTGCCTGACTGTGGAGAGCTTCAAATCTGCTCTAAAGGCATACCTGTTTGGTCTTGCTTTTCCAGAATACGACTGAAACTGCATTGTTGTGAAATGTTGTGTCTGTTTTATTGTGGTCTTATTTATTGTTTTAAATTACTGTACAAGTGTTTGGATACATATTGACTTGCGCTTTACAAATAAATAAAGCTGAAGTTGAAGTACTGGGTTCGGGGCTGGGGACTGGGAGGGTGAGAATTTTACTGTTGTCTGCAGCTGCGGGACTTACATTTATTTTACATGCAGACTATGCCCCCTCCCCAACATGCACCTCCCCTGTAGTTAGGAATTTAAAATCAGAGAGATGTGGGCACAGCCCCCCCCCCCACAAAAACACTTATTTTTTCCAGAAGTCTGGTTGCTGGCAAGTGTATATCACTGAGTTGCTTTTCAGCGATATGCACTTGCAATAATATCAATCGCCATTTTGCATTCAATGTTATCACATAGAACCCCCATGGATGACATCAACATGTCTGTCAATGTCCAGCATGGCTAGATGAATCCAAATATTTAAAATATTCCTGCCAACATTTATTATACATGTTGAGTCGGTTGAAAGAAATATGTGTCATACGATCCAGGGAGGCATACTTAGATAAATGATTAAGAATATCAGGGAGAGTGGGGATTATATTAGATCTCCAATACAGAAGTATACTACATTTAACTAGAAGAAAAAGTATGGTTAACCATCTGTTCAGGGATTGGGGAATATAATGGGAATGAGGGTCAAAAATACCAAGTATACAGTGTTTGGGATCTAATACAAAGGTTTGATCAGTTACTTTCATTGCAAGTATATGAATATGATGCCAACATTTTTGTATGGGGGGACAATCCCATAAAATATGAAGTAAATCACCATTGGGTGAGTTACATCACCAGCAGTTGTCATTATCCATTAATCCCATTTTATGCAATGCAGTTGGGGTCCTATACCATAAATGAAGAATTTTAGTCTGAATGAGCGAGCTACATTTATCCTTAAAAGATCTGTGGCAAGAAAGCCAACACCTATGCCATTGCTCATTTGTAATGTTATAGTATAACAAATTGCTCCATTTATTTTTTGCACTAATGGACTGGTCCAGTAATGATTCTCTAATATCTTTATAGATGGCACAATTCAATTTACATGTTGTTTTTATCCATTTGGAGATGTGCTGATCATATAAGGATTGATTTGCAATAAGTGAAAAATAATAAGTGCATGCTGTACGAAGCAGTAGATATTTCCAAAAATCCTGGTGGGGAAGATTCCATTGAGTACACAAATCAGAATAAGATTTTATTCTTAATGTATAGGGCTCAAGTATGTCTCTTAAAAAAAGTATGCCTCTATTTTTCCAGGATCCAGGATCAACAGTAGATTGGATGGTTTTCAAGAGATATTTGACTATTTCCCTAGATAGGAGCATAAGCAAGAGGGGTAGGGTTTGATTTGAGATGTTTATGAATTCTTTTCCAACAAAACGTGGATAGTGCTATAGTGGGGTGAGATTTTAATTTAGAGGGGATGGGATTATAAATAAAAGAGGCAGCAATGTTGTTAGCACAAAAGGAGGCTTCTATATTAACCCATAAAGGTGAATTGGCGTCAGGTTGAATAAACCATTTGATAGTCTGGGCTGCACGAAAAGCCCAAAAGTAGGCCTGAAACCAAGGGAGGACAAATCCACATCTTGACCAATGTGATCTAAGTTTGTTATGACTAAATTGGGGGATTTTGCCATCCCAAATAAAATTACCTATTAATTTGTCAATTTTGATGATGAAACAAGAGGAAAGTTGTAGAGGGATATTAAAAAAAAGATACAATATTTTAGGAGTTATTGTCATATTAATAGCAGAAATTTTCCCATTAAAGGTAAGATTAAGCAATTTCCATATGTCAAATATATTTTTAATGTTAGTTAGTAGAGGAGAGAAATTAGCATCCCATTCTCTATCCAATGATGGGATGATCCGGATACCTAAATTTGAGATACCTTGGGGAGCACAGCTGAAGCCCAAAGGATAATTCATATAAGATTTACAGAGGTTGTTTAATGGTAGCTTTTCAGATTTATTAAGATTTAGAGCAAGTCCCAAGATAAAGGCGAATTCGTTAAGAAGTTTAACTAAAGGTTGCCCTGAAGATTGGAGATTTTCTAGGAGAATAAGAAGATCATCAGCATAAGAGAGTGAAGTGTAGCGAGAGTTACCGATACGGATGCCTTTAATTATGCAGGATTGACAAAGAGCTGCAGAGAGAGGCTCCATGGCAAGTATAAACAAATATTGTGATAAGGGGCAGCCCTGTCTAGTGCCTCTTGCAAGATGAAAGGAGGGGGATAAAGTTGTGATAGTAAGAATTCGAGCAGAAGGGAGAGTGTACAATAATTTGATACAGGTGCAAAAATTGTTAGTGAAACCAAAATGTGATAAAACTTGGTATAAATAGTTCCAATTAAGGGAATCAAATGCTTTCTCAAAATCAATGGCTATGGCCGTCGGCAGGTGATTTAAGAGTTTTTGCTTTGTAAATTAAGTTAAATAAGGAACGAAGATGATCATAACTGGTACTATGTTTAATAGATCCAGCTTGAGAAGGGTGAATGAGTTTTGAAATTAATGAATCTAAGCAAAGGGTTAATAATTTAGCAAAGATTTTTCCGTCTGTATTGAGCAGTGATATCCGTCTGTAACTTGAGGGAAGAGAGGGATCTTTATCTTTTTTTGGTAAAACAGTAATAATAGCCTCGGTCATAGTGTGGGGTAGTTTACCATTAGAAAATGCTTTCAGATAGACCTTAAGAAGTAAAGGACAAAGAGTACAAGATAGGGATTTATAGAAATCAACAGGGAAACCATCACTCCCAGGGGATTTACCATTTTTAGAGATGATAGTGCTGTTTGGATCTCTTGTAGGGTAAAGGGTTCATCCAGTATGGCCATATCTTGATGAGAGAGGAGAGGAAGCTGCCGTTTATCGAGAAATTCATGTATTTGATTGGAAGAACTGGAGTTTGGATGAGAATATAGTTGCTGGTAGAAAGAACACATAATACGGTTCATTGTAAGGTTGTCTGTATAAATTTGGCCAATGGGTCTTTCAAACCAGCAAAATATCTCTCCATCTGTTGAGTTTTAAGCTGATAAGAAAGCAACTTCCCACATCTGTCTCCTTGTTCCCAATAGCAGTGTTTAAGCCTTAAAAGGGCAAGTTCAGCTTTCCTGGATATTAATTTGTTTATTTTAATTCTTAATTGAAGAATTTCAAGATGTAGTGGTGAGTCATGTTTGGGTTTTTTTGTTTTATAGTACTGAGTTTCTTTCTCCTTAAGGGAATTCTCTAAATTTGCTAGTTGTTGCTCTCTTAGCTTTTTCCTGTGAGCTGTGAAACTAATAATTTTGCCTCTAATTGTTGCTTTTAATGCTTCCCAAACTGTGTCTTGAGATACCTCAGAGGTATCACTAAATGAGAGAAAGTCTTGAATCTGGGCTGTAATCCAAGGAATAAATTCTGGGTCCCTCAGTAAAAGTGGATCTAAATGCCAAGAAGGAGATTTAGAAGGGGGGATATTCATATTATTAATCAAATATTTTAATATAAATATTGGGAATGTTGTGCATATGAACTGGAGGGGATGGTGGAGAGAGAAGGGGCTATGGTGGGTGAATACTCTTTTCTATTTATTTGGTACATGCTATAAACCAGTAGCACCCCAGAGCAGAAATGTGAATTGAATTTCATTTAGAACCAAACTATGGGGTCTCACCTTGGCATCTGGTGTTTTGACTCGCTCACACTGGAATTCCAATCTAAAAAGTAAGAGAACTCACTTTCTTGGAAATAAAAGTTAGAAAATTCAGGCAGTTTAAATGTTTTAATTTTCATATTTCATATTTACTCGGGGGGGGGTGGAGTTGTGCACTGGATTCTCTTTGTTGTTTTTTTTACATACCACAGATCACTAGCTCCCCCGGGACAAATGTGAACTAAATTTTGTGAGTACTACAAAGTTTACAGGGTGCTAGTCTTGGAATGTGTTACTACTGTAGTTTGTGAGCATGTGGTACTCCTATTACCATGCTCCCTTTGATGACCTGTGAAGCTACGTGGGTGGAAGCACTTTACTTTAAAGGAGTCAGTTTAAGCAATTTATTCTATTTAAGAGTAGCCATTTCAGGCGTTTCATAGTTAGGACCAAACTGTGGGGTTCCACCTTACTGTTTGGTGATTTGCCCTGCTCACAGTGGAATTCCAATCTGAACACTTGAGAACCCTTTTTCCACTGAGTTAAAAGTAAGAAAATAGCTGATTCAGGCAGTTAAAATACTTTAATTCTCTGATTTACCATGGGGGGTACTGGATTTTGTTTGTTTGTTTGTTTGTCTGTATGTTTGTTTGTTACATGCCACAAATTGGTAGCACCCCATAGCACAAATTAAAATTCAATTTTGGGAGCAAGGCAAAGGTTACAGTGTGCTAGTTTTGGAATGTGTCCCCATTGCTGTAACCTAGGCCTACCAACTTGCATGGCACCTCACACCTTTCTGCATTACTTCACTGTGAGCATACATCCAACACTCTGGTGAGACCATCCATGCGAGATATGATATGACCAGCGAGGGAGGAATCATCTGGAATGAACACGTGTGCCTTCTGTGCATACATTTGGTGCTTCTCTGGGATTCCTCAGTACCATGGAGGCACTTAGGCACACGACTCACTTCACAGATCAATGGCACATAAGCCTGTTGCATACAGCCAATTCACAGTGAAGTGTGAGGAAGCAGACAACAGGCATACATATCTTTTCACGATTTTACCCTCACTAAGATATACTCAGTAATATCATCATCTGGTCATATGTATGACTAGGTGTTCAATATTCATTGCTATGTTATAGTCATCTGCAAAGTGTACTCCATTTTATGTATCCATGCTGCGCAAGACATGTACAGCACTACTGCAGATGGATCAGTGTTCACTTGCTGTTGGATCCTTCCAAGGTGTTAATGAGTACAACTCTTAATTGTGTCAGCATGCAACTATTTCACACCTTCCTGTTCAGATTATTAGTTTACATAACTGCATGGTTGTGTTGTCTTATGTTGTCATTGTGATCATGTGCAGTGTCACTGGGACGTGCTTTCCATGAAAACATTGCACATGATCACAATAATAGTGTACGTGACTCAAAGTAGGAAAGCACAATATTTGATTTGCATGCATAAAGAACTCTTTTTTTGTATGAGAACAGCATGCCGGAAAATGTAGCTGTTATTTTATATTGTCTTCTGTTCAGATCACACCATATTAATACAGCCTGTTGTGTTTTTGTTTTGTTCTCCTTAGGTCACATTGAGTATTCTTTCTGAAGCTCAATCAGTACACATCAGGTGATCTACAGGAACATGAGGATGGAGATCAAATGGATTTGGAACACAACTACCTTTCTATTGAACCACAGACCTGTCCTCCTAATGTGAAGCATTCCATGGTGCAAGTCTGAACTTCTGACCTCAGGACAAGTTACAGTATGAGCACACAGACATCCTTTCAAGGAATTTGCTAAGGTACGTAGATTTACATAAGTAATGACCAGGAACAGAAAACTGCACCTGCTGTATTTAGCAATGCACAGTGTGCTGCATCGCTATGTGACTCAAGACAGCACCTGTGAGAGGACACAGGCAACCTATAAATGCAGAATAGTTACAGTACAATGACTGTCATTGTACATATCACTGAAGGAATGGACATTCACAATACTCATTAGAACAATGGGTAACATCCAGGCATGTCAAGCAAACCAGGCTTCTGTGTATGCAATGCTGTAACCTTTCCTGTGCAGGTACAGTAAGGGGTTCTTTGCAGGTATGGCACTATGCTGAGGTGGTCTTCCTGAATGTTAAAACCCCATTGTTCACTTCTACAATAATTCACAATGTAGTGCTGCTTGTACTAGGTTTACCCCATGGTCACGGGTTTTTTAAAACATGGGTCAAAGCCGAGTACCTTCATCCCCTGTTTGTCAGGTAAATATACTACAAGCAAGATCCCCTAACTGTCTTATTACATGTACAAAGCTGGACAATCTGCAATGTCTACAAAAGGAACATGCTGAAATTTTGTAGAAGCCACCAATAAAAAGGTAATCGACTGTTGCTCAGTAATGTTAGCTACTCCCTCTACTGATGATTTTTTTACCTGGCAGGCTTCTGACTTTCTACCCATTCAATAGATTGTGTGATTGTGTCCAATGGAATGCAATAATTCAAAGAACAGCATTATTCCAGTGCTCCAATGCTCAGCCCTCTCACACTCACACACTTGGAATGGTAATGCGGAATACATTAATTCAGAATCATTTCTACTTCCAGTGTCACACACATACATACAGTCCTCAGGTAGAGTCTGAACCTAAATTATATGTGCTGCAAGGTAAGGAGCAGAGAGTTCTCTGGCAATATGGTATGGTGCAGAGGGGGAATTCTCACATCATGTTCATCAAAGACACATGAGCAATGCACATTTTGAATTATTTATTTTAGATTTGTGTAACTGTGTACATGCGGCTAATGAGTGTAAATAAATAGGCAATAACACACATCAGGGTGTGCAGTACAGCCTAGTTACCTGTGCAATGCTGCTTCATTTCCACATGCCCCATGTAGGTTGTGAGGCATGAGGCACAGGTGAGTGCCTTCAAGCACCATGAAACTGTGATAATTTATAGCATTACCATACACCCTGAAGTGTGTTATTGCACTTATAATATAGTTTTTATTTAATTTGAGTTGTGTGGTAACTGAAATTATACAACAGCAAGAAAAATGTCCTGGACTCTGATTACTCGGTGTCCTCCTTCAACAGTGATGTTATTCCAGTACAGCATCAATGTTTGAGGTCCAGGAACACAGGTCACTGCAGAACAGTGAAAGAAATGGCTCTATCCCCACACAAGCCTCCACAAAGTCGACACTGCCCTGTCCACACAGAACCCAAACATTACTGGACACTGAAGCCATCTTGACATAACCCCCCTCCCCTCCAATGTTAATATCCTCTCTTGCCTTACCAGTCAAGGCTAATACAAAACCATTTTCATCCTTCATCAAAGAAAAAAATGAAGTCCCCTCCCCAAAGTGGGCAGCTTGAGTGAACCTTGCAGATCTTAATTACCCATTGTGCAGTTCACTAAACTCCTTGGTTTGTGGAGATTCAAAACTGCCCCTGAGACAAACAAACCACATCTTTTAAAATTTGTCTTTGTTACTGGCTTCACAGAAACCTTGTAAAATCTTGTCAGAGCACACGTTTGCCTCACAAATCATAGCTCTTCTGTAAGCAGCCATGCACTCTCCTGCTCACTCTTTGAGTGGTCTTCAGACACTAGAACACATTTCTGCATTCTCCCAGTCCCAGAGAACACAGAGAACAGTGTGAAGAGGAATGGGACTTTTCAGGACTGTCAAGTGTCAGACACCTTCGATCACTGGTACATTTCTCCAGGTCCCACTCACAACTGTTGCTCCCAGTCCTGCTCACTGCTGTCACTGTACAAACAAACTCTAGCCAGAGCCAATAGGGCAAGTGACCAAGGTTACACATGTGCGTAGAAAGTATTCAATGTCCAGGTGTAATCTGGCCATGTTTGGAGGTGTTGCACCAAATTTTCAACATGACCTTTTTTGGACCCTCCTCATGAAGAGTGCCAGTGTCATTTTGTTCACTTGTCCCAAAAGTTGATTTCGCAGAGCAAATGTGCTATTCTGTGCCACAGGTATGAAAACATATTTTGGGCAGGTTGTGGAAAATGACAGCTGTACTGTTTTGAAGGAAGTGCGCAAAAATGGCAATGTTGAAAATGTGGAGGTTAAATATTACAAATTGGCAAAATTAGAAGTGTGCGTAGAAACTGCACAATGCACGCTCATAATGCAGTAATTTTTTGGAATTTTTTTCACCAGATTTGCAACATTGGATGTTTGGAACCCCACCTCATAAACAGTGGCACTGTCATTTCATGAATTAGTCCTGAAAGGAGATTCCATGCAGCAACTGTGGAATCACCTTTTGGGATTGAGTAACAAAATAACAGTGACAGTTTTCACTAGCAGGGGTCCCAAGAAACCCCATTTTGAAAATTTGGGGTAAAAATTCCAAACAATGGCTGAGATATCAGCATAAGTTGAAAAACCCCATTGAATGGGAATATAGAACGATTACCTTTGATTCTTCAGTTTGCAGTTCAGCTTTAAAGATGCCAACATGTCCCAGTCCAGAGAAGATGACAGTGCCAACCTCGAGGTAAGTATGGGGTAAGGGGGTATGGGGAGGTGGGTACTCAGTGAAAAGGGTGGGGATGGGAAGGGGAAGAGAAGCAATAATGAGGGACCATTTTCTTTTTTACTGGGAGAAAAAAAAGACTGTAGTGACGACAAGGGGACGTTTTCTTTTTTACAGAAAAAAAAACATTTGGGCACAGTGGGGTGGGATCCCAGTGTGCCACATGACTGGGGCAGTGTTCATAATGCTGACATGGGGATTGGGAACCCTGATGCAAGTGGCAGTGGGTAGGAGGGAGAAAAAAAAAGTTAGGCACACTGGGGTGGGCTTCCAGTGTGCCACATGACTGATAGGGGTGCGCATAATGCTGACACGGGGATTGGGTACCCTGACTTCAGTGGTTAAAAGCAAAATCTTTTGCACACTGGGGTGGACTCCAAGTGTGCTACATGAATTTGAGTGGCACAGAAAGCCACAACGCTGGTGGTGACTTACATGGGGAATGGGCACCCCGAAGTTGGCAGGCAAAAGTAAAAACTTTGGGAAAATTGGGGTGGGCTCCCATAGTGCCAAATGAGTTTTGGGGGTGGTACAGAATGCCACAGAGCTGGCAGTGGTGCCACAACTATGCATGCATAGCAGTGCAGTGAATGGCATTTTGCCATGCTTGATGACTCCAGCAGAACCGCGCATGCATACAGGTCATGCCTGCGCAGTTCATGCCACCAGAATGCAGAAGTGACAGCCAAAATAGTGTGGCTGTTATTCTCTAGTGGCCGATCATGGCGGAGCGGATCAAGCTCTATTGGGTTTTTGGAAGGATACTTCCAAAAGTCCAATGGAAGGTTCCATGACCAGCCATTATTTAGAGCTACTGAGTGATTGCAGTAGTGCTGTAGGCTCTTCCCAGAGCCCTGAAAAAATTGCTAAAAGTATTTGCAGTCAGTGATGAAGGAAAGATGAAAGCTGGTGAGACTGGAAGTGGGAGGGGATTTGTAAAGAAACACCTAATGATTTATCTACAGTGCCATGTAGCAACAGCACCACCTTCTGGACACAGTGCAGATTATGAACTTTTTGAATTCATGTACTTTCACCTATGTTTTTCCTACTTTTCTGTTTTTACAAAGGAACTGTTGTGTAATAGCAATAGTTCACTCAAGGACCGGCCCAGTGGTGCTGAGCGTAGAGGTGCTGAACGCCACAACTCATGCCACACCAATGACCCAGGTTCGTGATCAGACTCAGGCCACCAGGAGTCTGTGGGGGGGGGGGATTGAGCATCCAGAGGACTGCTCTCCTCTCCCGGGTTGGGTTGAGGGCTTCCCGTTGCTACACAGTGGCCCCTGATGGAGATAGGGGGCACTGCAGGAGTGCAACAGTAAAAGGGTTGGAGTGGTGGCGGACATCAGCATGTTCACATATGCAGACATCATTGCACATCCAGGCTCCAGGGGGAAACATAAGTGGAAATCCCCTTGTGGCTCCAGGGAGAAAATGTTCACCCCAGGAGGCGACACCCACATACCACCACCAGGCTGCCTTCCATCAGGTTTCTGAGCCCTTGAACCAGCAGTAGGACCAGTTGTCTATATTTCAGATGAAGTTGCCAGGTAGGTGTGGTGATCCCCGCCTGGTGGGCTTAAATCTGGGATGACAGCCAGTCCTGTGGTCTGGGAATGGGAGGAGCCTCTGGCAGAGTAGCTTCAGGCAGGGAGTATAGGCCAACAAGCTCTTTGGGTACATGGAGAGATGCCCTGGATCCCAGTGCAGAAATAGAGTTGAAAAAAAATTAATGTGCTCAAGAGTGTGTGTAGTGCTGGGACAAATGTCACTTCTCAGGTGTTGGGCACACTCAGCCTGTGGCCTTATGCCAAACCCCCTGAGGCATGACGTTATCCCAGCACGACACACACCTTGTTATGCATTATTGCTTAATTACTGCATGGTCATGTGACCAGTTTTGACTAAGCATATTGCTTGTTTGACTCAAGCCATTTTAGAACATTAAATTATTTATTTACTTTGTTCAGTGTAACATACCTTTTTTTAGCTACACAAACCAAACAGAAAAGAATGGATGTTGGCATCCAATGTGAACTGCTTCTACCACCACAGAGCACAGATGAGGACAATGAAGACATCTCTGAGTACTTGTGTCGTCATCCATATCTGAGTTCACTGATCCTGATTATAAGATGGACAATGACACTGACTGTAACGATGAGCCATCTTCTGATATGGAGGATGACTCTGGTGATGCTTCTGAAGTGGAACACATACCAGGGGCAGCTGATGCCGACTTAGGACTGGGAACAATGCCTAAATATATTGCATTCTGGAGCTGTCTTGTGCAGTCATACACATCGACAGTAATGGGCAGAATGCTAACGTTGTTAATAATGTGCAAATCAAACCTGAACTTTTCAAACTGGAGTTGTCAGCCGTATGCTGGCTGCTTGTCAGCAGGAAATATAGTTCTATCAGCTGCTGGTGGGGTCATTTGTGGTATGAGTGATTCATATATTTAAAAATATTGGTATTGCTCTTTACAGCGTACATACCTTTTCAGGCACCAGAGCAAATTACTGTTACCAACAATTGATAAACTGTGGATAGAATGACAGCAATGATGGGTTGCGTCCTTACAGTCTGAGAGCAGAGGATTTGTGTGTTGTAGAGAAGGCTTTGCAGACAGTCCTGGGCACTCTGCAAAATATGGAACATATTCTCTGATGAAACTGTCAGCAGAAATAATTCTTGTTGAACAGTTAGTACAGGGCCCAATTTCAAAAGGGTTCCACCCAACGCAAGGTGCTTGCTTCAAACAGCAATGACACAAGTTTCACCTTGCGCATTTGTTGCTGCTTTCCCTATTCTGGTATGTGGTCTGCACTGGACAGGGAAGTCACTGCACCAAATGGGCACTGCTCCACCCTTGCAACCTGCATCTGGGCATACCAAATCACAAGGGAACTTGTGCCATGACGGGGTTCACATTTCCAGTTCCAAAACCCGGCCATGGCCATCACAAGGGGCCCCACTTAAACCTGCCAGGAGGTGGTCTAAGTCTCTTGTGTATAAGTGGGATACTGTTGGGGGAGGGCTACACGTGGGGTCCATGGGCAGGAGGGGCACAGAGGAGTGTAGGGAGGGTTGGTGTGCCAGCAGGGATGTAGGGGGTTGCTTTGGCACCCAGCAAGGTGCATATGCCTCCCTATATGTTTTACATAGACATATGCACCCTGTCTGGTTCTAACACAATCTCATACTTCCCCACTGACACACTAACCCTCCCCATGCCTCCTCATGCCCCTCCTATCCTGACCCCTTCTAGCATGGGTTACCCCCCTCACCACCTCCACCAATGCTGGATCCTCCAGTGTTGCAAAAGTGAGGGGGAATCCAAATCTGTTTAGCATCTGCTGCAGCTGCTCTGATTGTTGGATGCTTTACTCCACTTTCAGCAATCCCATGGATTGTGGTCCCAGGACCCTGCTTTTTAACAGAATCCAGCTCAGGGTCCCTGGTGCACCTGGGTATTGCTGCAGCCCTAGAGTGATGCAGCTTGCGTCGCTCTAAGTGCTCCTTTTGGAATTGGGCCCCAGGTACTGTATCTATGTGCCAGCGTAGTAATCCACATTGACAAATCAGAAATGTGTGTGTTGCCTTGACTAGATCACTTTCATTGTTAACTAGTTTGTTTCATTAATATAGACATAATTTTATACTCCATTTTTGTACCTGTACTGTATTGTACTGTATTCATGTTATATGGCTTTAAAAAAAAAAATTGTCACTTGTGAAAATGGGCAAAATTGCTCATTTGCTAATAATGGAGGGCTAAAGCCTGAGGCTTAATGTGGGGAATAGCTCCTCCCAAATTCCTTTAAAGGTCATCCTTCTTCTGCAGTTCCCTGCTTACAGCATTGTGAAACATCTGCACCTGGGCTCCTGTGTGGCTCATGGGCTGAGCCTCCTACCCTTTCTACTCCTCACTCCTTTCCTAAGCTCTCTCCTGTTCCTCTCATTCCTCTGGTTCATCAATAGCTTGTTGCTCCTCCCCCATCCTCCTTGTCCCTCTTTTGCTAAATTCAGCCCCCCATCCATTTTTCTCTTTCTCTCCCTCCTCCTGTCCTTTGTCCATTTTCACCTATTTGCCTCCTCATTTTCCCATGCCTGCCACTCCTCTCCTTCCTTGTGGTGGCTCCTGGTTGGTTTCTCCATTTGATGTCCTCCATCTGGGGCCACTACTCCATTTCTCCTGCCCTCCTGGGTGCAGCGTCATCCCATGCACCTGCTTTCCTTCCCTGCTATGAAAGCCCGTTATTGCAAGTGCTGAACTGTGAAAGCAGCTCTGCTCAGTAAGTGTTTCTGTTTTTGCTCTGCATTTCTGTGTGGGCATAGCCTTGTATGACCAAAAGCCTCTGTGTGACATTATGGCTCTTGCTCAGACTGGATTTGACTGTATGGCTCTTCTGCTTTCCATTACTCTAGGGGGTAGAAGGGGACTGCTTTATTTGTGTAGTGCTCAAACTTATAGTTTTGGTAAATGCCTCTCTAACCACCCGTCGATGGACTGGGCTGATCCGTAACATTGCCACGCACCTGTATGCCACTCTACACTTTCTCTCACTGTGCTGAGTATTCTACCTTTGTATTGACTTCTCTTCCCCTTCTGCAGCACTTCCTGACCATGGTGCATTCACGTTACCTCCCTTAATTGTGCTGTGCATTTCCTGACTGCTATCACTGTTTGCAGGACACCATTTCCCTGAATCAATGAGATCTGGATGTGCCTCTTGGGTGCTAACGTGTCTCCTTTACCCAACTCAGTAAGTTTTATTTCCTCCTACAGTTCCCATCTCCTGTTTAGCTTCCCATGCTTCAACTTTTTCTATGGTTTCATTGCTGTTTCAGCTCATTTGTCTACCATGGGAACACTGAGGTACTCTGGTTTCCCTCTCCTATTCTACTGTTATCTTACCTTTGCTTGACCTGCCCCCCTTCCTTTCTCCCCTGGCTCCTTGTCTGACCCTGCTTTCTCCTCCTGGCCCCCCTTTTCCTGCCCCTCATCCCCTGTTCCTACCCTTGTCCCATGTTTGCCTCATTTTCCTTTTTGGTCCTTTCACTCCTCACACAGCATTCCATGCCCATTTACACCCATTCTACCACCCAGAGCCATGCTACCCCCCAATCTGGCACTTGCACCCTTTATCATATTGCTCCAGGCACCTTTACCCTGCTCAGTTTCAAAATTCCTGTTTCCTTGTTTTCTCCTTGGTGCTCCTCACCTTCATACTTGCAAGTTAACTGCACTGTTCATACCTGCCCCTTTTCTACACTCCTTACAGCACCACCCCAGGCCCACATCATTGGCTCTCCTTATGATTTTCCATCATTCGTTGCATTTCATACCTAGAGTATGCTCCTCCTGGATTACTCTAACCCCCCTTAACTGGCATTCCCAATGACTCCTCCTCAAGTTCTTCTACTCTGACTTGCTTCTTTCCCATTTCTACCACCTCACAGTTTACCAGTCAGCTGCCTTTTCCTTGTTGATGTGGGACCTGAATATGCCAGCTGTCAACTGGAGAAACTTTGCTGCAGCCACGTCCAAGAGCAGGGTCATTCTCGATGCCATACAGGGGGCATGCCTCAGACAGCTAGTGTTGGAACCCACTCAGATGGAGCAATCTTTGACCTGATACTGTCAAATGGGGATGGAGAGAGGAACTCAAATTTAGACCTGGGTAGCCATCTGTGGACAAGCATCTATAAAAAGTATGATTCACAATAAACACAGCCATAGAGTCAAGTCATACAAAAGCTAAGGGCACTAGACTTTAGGAGGGTTGACTTTGGCAAAATGGGAGAGTGCCTCAGAAAATCACTAGCAAGTGAGCAAGAAGGAGGGGTGGAGGAACATGGGGGAAAATCTAAATTGCCATCACAGAGGCGACAAGCCTGTGTGTGAATCAAATGAACAAATCAAAATGAAGGAAAAAGTGCTATGGTTCTCAAAAGAGGTGGGGGGGATGATTAGGGAGAAAAAGATAGCATTCTGGAAGTATAAGGAAACACAGAAGAAGCAGGACAGAAAACTGTACCAGTTAAAGCAGAAGGAAATGGGGAAGGAAATCAGAATAGCAAAGGCCCAAATTGAGGAAAAGATAGCCAACTCAGTTAAGCTGGGGAATAAAATCTTTTATATTTACATTAGGGAGCAAAGAAAGACCAATGAAGGGATAGTGAGGCTTAATAAAGGGGTGGGGTGGGCAGAGGGTGCCAGTGAAAAGCATGGATACTGAACAAATATTTATCAATTTATTTATTTATTGAAATGTTTTACCGGGAAAGCACACTGAACAATTTGCTCATCTCCTGGTGCAACCTGGGGAGGAGAACATATAGTAGGAAAACAGACAACAGAAGTGATAATTTATTAACACAAGCACTAACATGAGTGACTGGACTATGTATTACAATATACAATGGCAAGAAAGAATCTTGGCTTCTGATTGGTCAGTTAGCCATCATAGTAGAGATGTTATCCTGGCATAACATCCCTGCTGATGCCTAGGATGGTTTCTTGCTCTATCTTTATTTTCATCTTCTCTAAGAAACAAAAATATTTTTCTAGGCTAACAAAAACATTCTTTAAAATCATTTTTTTTATTCTGTATAAATTAACAAGGCATCGTATAATAGGAATAATGCCCTCCAGGGTGGGAGTTAGGCTGGGATAACATCCTGTCTTGGGTGTTGGACACCCTCGGCCGGTGGCCTCGGGCTCAACCACCTGAGGTGGGATGTTATCCCAGCATATCACCCACCCTGGAGGCATTATTCCTATAATAAAGAATACCAGGAGAAATAGCAGATATCATAAAACGAATAAAAATGGTATAAAATGAAATAGATGTGCCATGTAATTTTGAGTTACTCAGTGACTAGCATATAACAAAATGCAATAGATAGTGCCATTAAAGAGATGCCACATTATATATAAAGCAGAGCAGCTAGAGGGTGAAGAGGGAAGAGGGCATGGGGATTTTAGTATGGAGGGAAACAAGTACCGTTAGATGAAAAGAAGTGCGGAAGGCAGATGAGAGGGAGTGGAAGGAGATGGAATGGCAGATTTGTTGAAGAAGGGAGTTCAAAATTTAGGGTAGACTGAGGATAAAACTGATTGTCCCACAACCGAAGAACAGTGGGGGATCACTAAGGTGTGGGAGTCGATGGACCTAAGTCAGTGAGCAGGAGTGAGGCGAGTAGAGAGATGAGGACAAATAGGAGGATAGTGAATCAAAATAATATTTAGAGATAAGTTTAGCACAGTGGGAGAGATGATGGTTAGTGAGGGAAGGGAAAAAGAGACAGTGGAACAGATCACAGTGGTTAGTTCTTATAGGGGAGTCCAGGGCAAAGCGATGGAAGGAGTTGAAAAGGGGGTCCAATCTGGATAAGGTGGAAATGGGAGCAGCACTGTAGACTACATCACAGTAGTCAAAGGCAGAGAGGTTCATCTTCTGCACAATTGCATGCCTGGCCATAAGAGGGATGCTAATATGGTTCCTGTAAAGGGCTTCTAGCTTGGGGCTAGTGGTGGGCAAAGTGGGCTTAATTCACTCCACGAAGTGATTCATGGGGTAACATGGAATCCGCGAAGTGCTCCGCAATGCGAAGTAGAGTACTTCGAATTATAATGGGGAATGTAATGTCCATTGAAAACAATGACTTTGCATTATTCTGCCTTCCCCAAACCACTTCTCCATCAATTTTAAGGTGAAGTAACACTGAAATCAATGTACTTCACATCACTTCACCTTGTTATTGAGTTCCAAAGTGAATTTTCAGTGCTTCATGGGATTGCAGGTCACATGAGCTCTAGAGTGTTCTGCACAGCCTCAGTTCGATGTAGTGTGTATGTAGTGGAAGATGGAGACAGTTTCCTCTCAGAACTCTGCCATTCAAATCCTCTAAAAGTTGTTAAAAAAAGCCTTTTTCAGCCATTTTTTTTTTTGCTCAAAATTTAGTGCATCGATAGTAGGAAACCCCTTCTGTGCTCATATCATTGAGTGTTTATTGTTGTGTGTGGATTTTGAATGTTAATTTAGAACAGTCAGTCTGTGTACTGTGAAGTGTGCTTTGGTGGAGGGGCGTATCTGTGGTGTAGGTAGATTAACTGGGAGAAAAAGACAGTCTTTCTGTTTTGGTTATATTTTTCTTGTATAACTGTGTTAATGTACACACAGTAATATTTTCAGTACTTCTTGGCATTTTGTTGCTGATTGTTGTGGTGCAGCAGTGTATAATTTCAGTTTGTTTAAAACATTTGGTTATATTACTAAAGGTTTTCAATTTGCTTCACATTACTTGTAGTGTGTGTGCGATGCACATGTGCCATTAAATCAGATACCATTTATTGTGCCACAAAGTAATTGCAGCAATGTGAACCTGCTACAGTATCCACTGCACCTGCATGCATTTTCTTGTACTGCTTGTGGTATCTTTACTAGTAGTAGTGGACTGTTACTGCTATGCACTTACCTCCCCCCCCAAAAAAAAAAACTGGCAAAAGGTATTCTTTTCCAAATTTGGATTTCTGATGGTGAGCACTGGTTAGGTGGTGTTGTGCCTTTTCATCTGCATCTCTTTCGTGTGCAGCGCAATCTTAATCTGCCTGTGCATTTGCATCTCTTTTGGGCCCAATCTCCATCTGTCACTTAAGTCAAAGTTGTTTCTTTGGCTTCCCTTCAGAATACTGGAGTGGTGCACACAATTCACGATCACATCACGAATCACAAAATTAATGTTTTGTAGTATCTCTCCAGCCTTCACCACTGTACCCATTGATATGAGTTTTCAAATTGGGGAGTTTTGTGGTACAGGTCATAGTCATCTGGGAACTACAGTCATAGGCATTCACGTTCCTGTACAGCATGTGAGTTACAGTACTGTAAGCCATGTGATGTGTGGGGGCTCGGGGGTTTCCAATATTGTTGTCACTCTGCCTTACTTTGGGTTAAGGCAGAATGACAATGAGAAGTCACAATCACAACAACAAGGTGAAGTGGGCATTTCATGCTGGCCACTCTGCGTAATGGAGTGACAATGCAAAGTGCCCACTTCGCTGGCACTTCACAGATGGAATTTAAATTCACTGCATCTCTAAGATGGGAGACTTTGCATGTCTCGTTTTACTCTCATTTCACCTCGTCAGCACCGGGGAATTTTTGGGACATAAGACAGTAGCATTTTGGAGATGAACATTAATTCTTGTGACTTTGTCTGACCACTGCCCGGATGGCGGAATGTGCCATTAATTCTGGGAGACTTTGCATTTCTTGTTGCACTCTCATTTCACTTCATCGGCACTAAGAAATTTTCTGGAGACAAGACGACAGTAGCATTTTGGGGATGCACATTAATTCTAGTGACTGTGTGTGGAGGGCTGCCAACATTGTTGTCACTCTGCCTTACTTCACGTTAAGGTGGAATGACAGTGCTAAGTAATAAAAACAAGGCAAAGTGGGCATTTCATGCTAGCCACACTGTGATGCGGAGTGACAACCCAAAGTGCCCACTTCACATTCACATCACCGGCAAAATTTAAATTCGCTGCATCTCTACTTGGAACACAATTTTTTTCAGGATAGCATTGATATGCCCAGAGAAGTTGAGGTGTGGTTCCAGCCATACACCAAGGTATCTGAAGAAGGAGGTGTCCTTGAGTTTAGCCCCATCCAGGGTGTGAAAGATGGGGAGAATGGTAGCCTTTCAAGTCTGCCTGGTGCCGAAGGTCATGGAGACTTTCTTTTTGACATTTAGAAAGAATTGATGGGAGATAAGCCTATATGTTTTACATAGGCATATGCACCCTCCCCATGCCTTCTCATGCCCCTCCTGTCCCCTGACCCCCTTCTGGCATGGATTACCCCCCTCACCACCTCCACCAATGCTGGATCCTCCAGTGTTGCAACACTGAGGGGGGGAATCCAGATCCGATTAACATGTGCCGCATCTGCTCTGATTGTAGGATGCTTTCCCATGGACTGTGGTCCTAGGACCCTGCTTTTTTGCAGAATCCAGCTCAGGCCCCCTGGTGCATCTGGGTATTGCTGCAGCCCTAGAGTGATGCAACTTGCATCGCTCTAAGGGCTCCTTTTGAAATCGGGGCCCAGGTACTGTATCTATGTGTCAGCATAGTAATCCACATTGACAAAACAGAAATGAACATGTTTCCTTTGACTAGGTCACTTTCATTGTTAACTAGTTTGTTTCATTAATATAGACATAATTTTTATACTCCATTTTTTTGTGTCTGTACTGTATTGTACTGTATTCATGTTATATGGCTTTTTAAAAAAAAAGTTGTCGAACGAGAAAATGGGCAAAATTGCTCATCAGCTAACAATGGGAGGGCTAAAGCCTGAGGCTTAATGTGACCACCACTCCCTGATCTGGTTCACAAACTAACTGTTCCACCAGACCCCACAGGTTAAGTGACAGGAACCATATCAGATCAACCTTGCATCACGGAGGAAGTACCCCAAGATTCCATCTTGGAGCCCCTCCTATTTATCCTGTTCATTAACAACCTCGGTAATAACTGTGGTGGCAGTTCAGTAATTCAGTATGCCAATGATGCTGTGTTGTACAGATCTTCAGACAGTGTGTCAACCCTTGGGCATCAGCTCTAGGAGGACTTCACAACCCTAGAAAAGTGGCTGTTGATAACAGGTCACTGTTAAATGATGAAAAAACGAAAGCTGTGTTGTATGATCCCAGAACCTTAGGCTCGGACAGGACTTATTTTCTCCCACTAGTATCCACAGCAGGCATGTCCATAGAAGTTGTGAGCTCCTTCAGATACTGTATTGGACCAAGGTCTCACTCTCAAGTGCCATGTGGACCATGTCACCACAGAGTGATGCATCAAAAGCTAGGTCTACTGTACAGGATGAATTCCCAACTCCTCCCCGAAACTAGGGAAGCAATCACAAATTGCATCCTCCTCCCCAGTCTAACTTTGCTGCCACAGTTTTACAATCCCTCTCTGGAAGGGAACCGAGAAGGGTGAAAATACTATACAACATGATAGCTCGATTTGCAACCATATCCCACCTGCAGCGTAATCACTGCAAGGTGCTTGACTCCCTAAACTAGCATCTCTTTCCCAGCAGCTCCAGTACCCCTCTCCTGTGCACTACCTACAAACTAATAAATGGACCAGCCCAGCAGGCCTAGTTGGGTTAATAGCCACCTAGTGCCCAGGCAGGCTGCCCTGAACCTCTTCCTGAAAGCTCCTAGAGGTTCGCAGGGTAAGGACCACAGCTGGAAACAAGTCCTTCTTCCATGCTGGCCTGACCCTATGGAACAGCCTTCCTGACCAGTTGCATAGTGCCAGAACCCTGGTCTCCTTCAGAAAAAGGCTCAAAATACACCTAATGAAAAACAATCAATGCTCATCGCAAAGGTGACCCTACTTCTTCTTGCACAGAATAATATGTAAAAGGCCTTTGTAGCCTGTTGTCCCATGCTTGTATCCATAGTAACTTGTAATACCATCATTGTAAAAGTGTGTAGCCTCCCACTGTTTAAATTTATGTGAATACAGCTACCTAGGTATACTCCACTAGAGGGAAAGACATAGGGAATTTATGTAATTGTCTTACAGTTACTGTCCTACAGTTATTTTTCTAAAACTATTTATGCCATCAGTATGTATCATTGATGTATCCTATATCCTACAGGTTTCTGTGCAACTAAATCCAGGTTGTCCCTGAAAATTGGACCATTTGAGCCCAGTGGGCTTATCAGGTCAACAAAATTAAATAAATAAATAAACTCCTAAAACTGAAAGTGGACAAGGCAATGAAGCCTGATGGGAATTACCCCAGAATTCTAAAAGAACTGTGGGGAGTACTAGTGACACCACTAACTACCCTTTTTAACAAATCATGGGAGAATGGTGTAGTACCTGAGGACTGGAGGAGGGTGGATGTGATTCCCCTTCCCAAATATGGGAACAAGGCAAAGGTAGGAAACTACAGACCAGTTAGTTTGACTTCAGTGGTAGGGAAAATGATGGAATCAACTTCTGAAAGAAAGAATTGTTGAGTACCTAGAGTTCAGTGGGACACAGGACCCATGGCAGCATGGATTCTCAGCGGGAAGGTCATATCAGATGAATCTCATAGATTTATTTGACTGGGTGACTAAACATAGAAACATAGACTTTGACAGCAGATAAGGACCACTTGGCTCACCTAGTTTGCCCATAGTAGTCTGCCCAAAGTAGTAGACAAGAGAAGGGCTGTGGACTTGGCCTATCTAGACTTTAGCAAGGCTTTTGACACAGTTCCACACAAAAGATTAATAAACAAGTTAGCCAGCTTGGGAGTGGGTCCCAGGGTGGTAGCCAGGGTAGAAAATTGGCTGGACAACAGGACACAGAGGGTAATAGTAAACAGAGTCCACTCTGAAGAAACAGAGGTTACTAGTGGGGTACCACAGGGTTCAGTACTGGGATCAGTCCTCTTTAATGTCTTATCAGTCCTCTTTAATGTCTTTACAAGTGACATTGCAGAGGGACTGGATGGAAAAGTATGCCTCTTTGCAGATGACACAAAGATCTGCAATAGGGTTGATACACAAGGGATGGTGGAAGGATGAGAAGGGACTTGGCGAGGTATAAGGGACAGTCAAAGGTATGGCAGCTTAGATTCTATGCACAGAAGTGCAAAGTAATGCACCTGGGAAAAAAAATTCAAGGGAAGAGTACACAGTGAGGAGAGGGGGTGGTACTAACAACTACAAAAATGGAAAGAGACACGGGGTACACATATTAGATGACCTAAGGGTAGGCAAGCAATGTGAGAAGGCAGTAAGGAGGCTGGGGATACTGGGATGCATAGGGAGAGGCATCACCAGTAGAAACAGGAGGTTGTTATCCCTCTGTACAGACAGTTGTAGACCCCATCTGGAGTACTGCATGCAGTTCTGGAGACCACATCTCTACAAGAACATAGAAAAGGATGGATACAAACCAGAGGAGGGCAATGAAAATGGTGTAGGATCTGTACCAAAAGCCATATGAAGAGAGATTAAAAGAGCGTAACATGAATACCCTCGAGGAAAGGAGGAAGAGGGGGAACATGATAGAAACTTTCAGCTACCTTAAGGGAATCAACAAAGTCCAAGAGGGTAGCATATTTCAGAAAAAGAGATGTGCAAGAACAAGGGGGCACAATTTGAAAATAAAGGGAGGACAGCTCAGGGGCAAGCCAGTGAAGCAGTTTTTCATGGAGACAGTGGTGGACGCATGGAACAGCCTTCCTGGGGAGGTTGTGGGGTCAAAAACAGTAAGTGAATTCAAGAATACACTGGACAGACATAAGGCAATTCTGATGGGGGTAGGAGGAAGTAGGCTGTTGGTTACTTAAGATCTGCAGCTTATCCAATAGGTAGAGAAATGGGCAGACTGGATGGTCCAAGTGGTCCTTATCTGCCATCATAGTCTGTTTCTGTGTTCCTTGCTTAGCCCATACCAGCAGTTTGTCTGGACTCTGCCCACAAATCATACCTTCTGAGGTATTGTGCAAAGGTAGGCTTGCCTTGTCTATCAGAGATAGGATTCCATTACACTGTATTGTAATGTTGTATGTCAGACATGGCTAAAAAAGGGCTGTGCCCAGTCCACTTCCTGGTTAAAAATAAAACAAACAAACTCTCACTGCTACCTGCTGCTTACAACCCTGACATCCTTCATCCTTAACTCTGTCTGGTGGCATTGAGTGAAGATTAGTTTGCCCTGACTATCAGGGAAGGGAGACATGTCTGCACTCCACCGTGTCATACTCATGCATTCTGTACTTGATACCGGTAGCCACTACCCTTCGGGAATGGGACCTCTTTACCCCATGTGCCTTCAACATGCTACCCTTGTCTGATTGTCTAGAGTCAAGTTTGTCTCACCTCAATCACCAGGGATGGGAGCCTGAGTCTAACTCTGACTCTTTCAACCTTATGCATTCTATACCGGATACCCGGTTGCTGCTTCCCTTCAGGAAGGGGACCACTATACCCAATTTGCCTTTTACATCCTACCTCTGCCTAGCAGCATCAAATGATGGTCATCTCACCTCAACTACCAGTGATGGAAGCCTGTATCTGCAATCCACTGTTTCACCCCTTTGCTTTCTCTACCTGACTACCCGATTGCTGCTTCCCTTCAGGAACAGGACCGCTTTAACCCATTTATCTCTGCTTGTCAGCATCTAGTAAAGGTCATCTTACCTCAAATGCCAAGACTGGGAGTCTATGTCTGCAATCTGCTTTTTCAACATTATGCATTCTATACCTGATACCCAGTTGCTGCTTCCCTTTGTGAACGTGGCCACCGTACCCATTTGCCTTTCACATCCTTTCTCACCTGTTTACATCCTGCACTACCATCAACTCATCCTACTCATCCCTGCCTGGGCCTCCTTGCACTCTGGATTTGGACTCCACCAACTCATTCTGATTCTGCCTCCTTTCAGTTCTACTGTCTCCTGGACTTCCTTGTCGCTGGTCACCCTTTCCTGTCAATTCTGTGAGTTCTTCTTCAGAAGTAGGAACCTCATACTTCATTGCTGCTGCACATTCTGTTCTTTACACTTGTTTAGTCTTTGTCAGATGTGGAACTCTCTTACCTCACCTTCATAACACTTGGTATCTGACTTTGCTTCTTGGTCTTCCATGGATCTGCCTCTCATAGACTGCAGTGTCTTTCCCTCATTCTGATTCAGTTTGCTGTGGCACTTACTCCAGTCCTGTTCCTTCCAGCATCCATGATGTCAGTACAGTTTGACCTATGTCATTTTTTTCTAAGAATCCTTTCTCCAGTCTCCAGACATCCACTCTGGACTTTTATTTCTATCCATGGACAGCTGCATTCTCCTTGCTGCTCTGGCAGTTTGGGGCTCCTTCTCCTATACTGTGGCTCTTTTTGAGCATTTCCTACCTATCACTGGCCAGTATTCTTACCCAGTCAACTCTTCTGGTTCCTCTATTTCATACTCCTACCTTGGCCATCCTAACTGCTCCCATCTACTACTCTACAGAAAACTCATTCATTTCACCTGAGGAAAACTTCTTCTAGCAACATCCCTTGGACGATATGCCGTATAGACTCTTACATCACCATACTCCCTCCAGTGAAGACTTTTACTGAGTCCTGGTTTACATTGATTAATCAATCTGCTCTTCTGTAATTAACCTGGCTGTCTCAATATCCCAGTCATGCCTCCCACTAGGCCTATATCTTACTTCAGTGCTAGGCACCCCTGGTATTCTACACCACTCTCAACTCCACATTGCCACATCAGTCTATAGAGTCCTTCAAAGTCCCATTTCTGGGCATCCAACAGCATTCAGGCAGTGGATCAAACTGTAAGGCAAAGCAGTTATGCCCACCTCAGCTCATTTCACAGGCAATTATGCCACAGCAATACTCATATCTTCTTTTCCCTACGGCAGACCAGAAGGAACATATACAAGTACTGTATCATCATGGCATCAACACCCACATCAGCTCTTAAATTCACCATACTAAACTTCCAATTATTTCCATATACATTCAGTTACCTTCTCTATTGCATATACCAACCTTCCTTCGTTGGTCTAAAAAACTTCCACGTCACCCCTTCTACCAGGTACCTAAAGATTCTGTCCAATTCCTTCATCTTCATCATGGATGTCTGCATTGCAACTTATCACTCACTACTTAACTTCAAACCTTCAGACTCTAACTTGAATATCTAACCTTCTTCAAAGTCAGATTGTTTACCATATGACTTCATAACCCATCATACTTCCCCCCCGTTCAAAGTCTGGCAACAAATTCTATCAAATTATGCTCTTCATGCTCACTTTGTCCTTGTAATTGCATGGATATCATCCATCATCATGTTGGAAACTTGGACTGCATTCACCCCCTTTTTCAACTGGACATACTCCACTTTCAGGATCTGGATGATTCTTCAGAATTGACCTACTTCTTCAGCCTCAGAATCATCCATCCAGAATGCATCATCCAGTGGACTTTGAAGACAGACTGTCATCTCTCCAAGCAGTTCAGCTATATTGAAAGTAGAATATGGTTGCTAGAACCTAGGTTCAGCTCCTCTCATTTTGCCCATAGGATGAGCAGGTCAATAGACAGGGGTCCTCAGAGGTTTCCTTCATCTGAGGGGGTTTCCTCTCCTGCATGCTACTGGTCATACTCTCCTTGAGTTGGAGGAGGTAATCATACTCTTTTGGACATTCATTGGTAATTCTTTTGGGCTTTCTATTCTCTACTCACTACTCAGTTTCCCTACCAAGGGCAGGAATGGAGTAAAGTCAAAAGTAAACTATGTTACACAAGCACTAGTAATTCCATACGCTGTTCACCAAAACATTGAATAGGAGAGATAAAGCCTGAGGTTCAGTGTGGGGAATATCTCCTCCCACATTCCCCGTAAAGGCCAGCCTCCTTCAGTAGTCCCCTGCTTAGAGCGTTGTGAAACACCCAACATTCATCCCTGCCTCCTCCTTCTCCAGCACTGCTCACCCTTGGTGCTGGGCTTTCGATTCCCTGCTCACTACCCAGTTTCCCTATCAAGGGCAAGAACTGAGTAAAGCTAAAAGTAAACTATGTTACACAAGCTCTACTGACTCCATAGGCTATTCACCAAAACATAGAAGTATCAAAATAAAAATGAAATGGAACTAAACATGTTTCATTTAATTCAATAGATCAACGAGGTGGGATGTAGCAATAATAGGGAGCTGGAAGGTCTGAAGAGGTGTGTCTCTGCTGTGAAGGAATGGAGACTTACAATAGATGAGATCATTTCTGATCTTCACCTTCAGGTAGCCAGATGGCTAAGGGAGACCTTGCCAGAAACATGCCATAAATACATTGCAATAGTATTTTATAGCAGGGTTCATTAATGTATTCTCAAACTAATTTCTATAGTACAAGGTAATACACTGGTGCAGTTTGCAACAACAAATCTGTTCATTTTTTTTGTATTTATTTCTTTAAGGGATAAAAAAAAACTGCTTGCAATATCAGCAGCAAAAGACTGCCATGTTATACAACTGTGAATGAAGACTTGATTGGTGGTAAATGGTGTAGTGTGGCAACACAACTACAAAATATCCATAGCACTTGCAATGCGGTATACCCCCAATGTGCACATGTTGACTTCTCAGGTGTTGAGACAAGAAAGCCGTGGCTCACACCATGTAGGTTTGTTGTATGGTTCATGATCTTTCTTAAGTGTATTACATCAATGAACCATTGAGAATATTTGAGTCATTTTATTTTGGCATCATCTATTTATTACGTTACTTATTTATTTAATTTTGATAACTGGGTGGGCCCACTGGTACCATTAGAGTCCTTTTTCAATCGACGACCCAGGAATTAATTACAAATAACACATTGAGTCAGCTTAAAACAGTGGAGTCTTCATATGACAGTTTATGAGTTACAGTGTGTAAAGTGACATTTGTAGAACAGTTAAGACAAAAGTGGGTGCAGTGATATAATTTAGGCAAGTGAAACACAGCGATTATTTAGGTTAACAAGTGCAGTAATTAAGCGGGAGCAGCCAGGTGAGTCAGCTCATCCTTTGTAAGGGGCATTACATTAGTGATTACAGGTACATACACTAAGTTTCAGCAAGCAAGTCTTTAGTTTCTTTCTTTCTTTCTTTCTTTCTTTCTTTCTTTCTTTCTTTCTTTCTTTCTTTCTTTCTTTCTTTCTTTCTTTCTTTCTTTCTTTATCTCTTTCTTTCTTTCTTTCTTTCTTAAGTCTAGGATTACAAATACCTTTGAGCCTTGGCTCTTTTACAAAGGTTTCACGTCAGAGAAATATAAATTATGGGGAACATCAAGACAGACATTACAACAATGCGGACATTGCAAACAGAGTACAGATTAATACAATTCAAGGGTAGCATTGCAACAAGACAGCCAGTGGCATTTGTCAGAGAAAACAGGCAACAGATAAGAAGTGCCAGAGTCATAGGGAGGGGGGGAGAGAAGGAATGGAGGAAGGTGGGAGAGGGTGAAAAGTGCAGCATTGGGTATACCAAGATGTGATGGTAAAATCCAGTGAGGAGGGGAGGGGGGGCCACTAGAGCAGGATAGGAAGTGGAGAAACAAGGTTAA
Source organism: Neoceratodus forsteri (assembly GCA_016271365.2). Taxonomy (NCBI): domain Eukaryota; kingdom Metazoa; phylum Chordata; order Ceratodontiformes; family Ceratodontidae; genus Neoceratodus; species Neoceratodus forsteri. The sequence continues at coordinate 53,934,287 of CM028137.1, forward strand.
ATTGGGCAGTCACAGGAGCTGTTGGTAGTGAGATAGTCCCGGAGCCTAGTTTTAAACATACCAATTGTTGGGGAAGAGGAGATGGTTGGGCTGAGGCCATTGAACTAGAGTGGCGCTCGATAAGCAAAAGAGCATTGTCCCTGTGAAGTGAGACAGTGGGGGACTTTCAGTAGCTGTAGCATGGATCTCCTAAGGCACCATTCGTTAATTCAGTGTTGTAACAGAGTTGAGACCCCAGAAGGAGCAAGGCCAAGGTAAATTTTTTTCACCATGGAGCAGGTGAGAAACTTTATGTGGTTTGATAGTTGGAGCCAGCCAGTCTGAGTGTACAGGTTACATGTGTGGGTGAGACGGTGAGCACCAGTGATGAGCCCGACATGCCTTATTCAAGGCAGTTGAGAGGTGTCTAAGGGTTGTGGTTGTGGCTGAGCCATAAATGATGAAACCATAGTCTATTACAGAGATCACAGAGCTCAGGGCTGCAACCTTCAAAGCTTCTGGTGTGAGGTGTGTTCTGTGTTTGCAGAGGAGACCAAGCCGTGTATGTTAGCAGCTCTAGCTACATTATCTACATGAAGTCCATAGGAGAGATTAGGGTCAAGCTGTATCCCTAAGTATTTGAAGGACCCCACCTGATCTAGAGTGTTCCCCTGGGTGGTGGAGTTAGCCAAGTGGTGTAGCTTGAGTGGGTTATGAGAGCTGCAGAAGAGCATTGATTTGGTTTTCTTGTCATTGAGGAACAGTTTATGATTAAGAAACCATGTCTCTACAGAACTAAAACTTAGTTGAAGGTTGTGTTGAAGAGTTGCAGGATCCTTGTGAGTGGAGAATACAACAGCATCATCGGCATATAGTATGATCTGCTCAGAGCTGTGGTAAGGAAGGGAGTTCAGTCCTTTCTTAATGCACCCAAGTGAAGCACTTCCTTGGAGGCTACTGGGAAGAGTATTCCACACGGACAGTCAGAGCGGTCACACCTGGATTCGAGCCTCGACTCAACGTGCCTTTCCCAGTTATCAAATATTTAAATAAATAAAAAATTACCTATAGCCTAGGATGGTCCTAACTTTAGGGACATGGAGAAGAAATCGTTCAGAGGATCTGAGTAATCATCTGTTTAGTTTGGCCATTACTCAGTCTTTCAGATAAGGGGGAGCATTGCTGAGCCTAAGTTTAAAAGCTAGTCACAGTGGGGAATAGGCTAGTTTACCTTTAATCGATGGCCAGTTTAGTGATTGTAGCACATTACAATGGTGTGCCTTAAGAGGGAACCCACTGCAAGGCATTCTATCCAGTAGTACAAGGTTCTAAGCTTTTGCATCTCCATGCTTCTGATTGAATGTAGTACCAAAGACCCTTATAGAAAAGTGGGTAGAAGTGTACCAGTAGCAATCTTTAGCCAGGATTCCTTAGTTGGAATAGAGCTTAGATGATACAGGAGACCTATCATTTGGTTCAGACATTTAGTTATGTGATGAATATTTACTTTTTAGGTGTAGTCTTGATCTAAGTGTAACCCTAAGTATTAACAAGAATCCACAACCTCAAATGCAGACCCATTTGAGAGAGTGGGTGTCATGATTTGTTTCCTATGGGGGCCTAGTCTTTTAGGGCCAAACAGGATGGCCTTTGTCTTTTTGACATTAAGATCCAGTTGGTTGCTGTAAAACCTGTTCTCAAGTAATTGAAGGTCTGGAGCAGCTGTTCATCTGGAGCAGCTGATAACAGACAGCAGACTGTGCAATGATATCCATGAATTGTCAGAGCACTATCAAACTTCACTGTTAGAAGTTTTCCACAGTCTGATTAATCAATGTGTGCCCCAAATATTTGTTTTCAGCTATGGGGTTCAGGGATGAGGTGCAGGTATGTGAGAACAGTTCATAACACCAAAAATGCTGTTGTTAGTGATAGCAACTAGTTCTGTGAATGGTCGACAAGATATTTATGTGCTGTTTTTTTTTTTTTTTAAACTGCTTGATTTCATGTACGTAATACACATCTGATGACAGCTGTGAGGTATCAAATAATATATATTAACTGTACCAACCATGATCCAAAGGTAGGCATAGTTTCAGTTTAACCATGCAAGCATTAATGAGATTTGTACCCAAGTAGAAGCACATTTGCTGTTCCTTATTTCATTAGAACCAGTAATTGCCCAATCCTGCCCCTCCCAGTAGACAGCTTTTTAGACAATAGAGGTAGTAAAATGCCTGCATGGCTATAGATACCATTATCATGCTTGCTCAGGTCTTGGTGTTCTCTAGGTGTAACTTTGCCTAAAGTTAGGTACAGTACTTGTATATTTTCATGAGAACCTACACGTAAGGAACACAGCAGCCCACAATTGCATCAGATTCCTATCTGTGAAGCCTGCAGAGTGCTGAAGAGGGCTGATACATGTTGCACCTTGCCTGTTACCACAACTGTGACCTAGGTCTGTGAATAAGCTCGAATCACCAGGGGTTGGCTGGGGGAGAGGACTGACCATCCTCTCCTAGGATGGAAAGGCCTGATGACTCAGCCCTTTGGTACCAATGGGTGGAAGCCTGGAGTTAGAGCCTGCATATGGACATATGAAATTTGCCAGTAGATAAAGGCCTGGCGGTCTATCAAGTCTGATTTAATGTAATGCTAACAGCCCTTACTCTGCAGATGCCCCTCCCTCACCCTACCTTGACCCTCCCCCTTGCCCTGCCCCTACCCCTTTTGAAGCAGCCCACTGTTCTATTGTATACCACTTCCACCGGTAACTCTTTCCACCCAAATAACACCCTCTCCATAAAAAGTGTCTCCTCATCTCCCTCCTGGACCTTCCTCCTTCCAGTCTCATATCATGGCCTGGGTGTACTTCCCATCCCTTACATAGAACAGCCCCTCCATACCTGTCTTGTTCATTCCTTTCATGTACTTGAAGGTTTCAATCATATCCCCCATCCCTCAAAGTCCACCAGCAAGTACGTGTTCAACTCCCTCAGCCTCTTCTCATATGGTAAGTCCTCTAGCCCCTGGATCATCTTTGTTGCCCTGCACTACACCCCCTCCAGTAACTTAATGTCCCTCTTCAGATATGGGAACTAGTACTGTATGCAGTACTCCTGGTGTGGTCTAACTAATGATCTATATAGTGGCAGAATCACCTCCCCCCTCCTCCAGGATATACCCCATGCAATGTAACCTAGCATTTTATTGGCTTTTGCAGTGGCCTTCCTACATTATGCCGAGTTGTTCATTGACCCTGAAATGAACACCCCAGATCCTTCTCTTCCTCTGTCTCACCTATCTGCACTCCCCCCAGATGTAACCCTTCTCTGGGTGCTTTGCCCCAAAATGTAGCACCGTGCACCTTTTGGCATTGATCCCATTGCTGCCAGGTGTTCAGCTCTGCCAGATCATCCTCAGCCCCTGCCATCCCCATAGGTCATCCACCACCACTCCCATCTTGGTGGGGTCAGCAAACAGACTGGTCATGCTCTTGATGCCCAATGATATGTTTGCAATGAATTTCCCAAACAACACAGGTTCCAACACCAAGCCTTGTGGAACACCACTCATCCCTATCACCTACTACCACCATTATCTGTTGCATTCTCTGGAACCAGTACCCTACCCATCTCACCAGCTTTGCACCAGCCCCTTTGCCTTTTAACTTAATTCCCAGCTTCCCATGCAGCACCGAGTCAAATGCTTACTCTAGTACAGGTACAAGACATCCAGTGCATGGCCCCCATCTAATTTCCTAGTTACCCAGTCATAGAACTCTACCAGGCTGGTTTAGCAGGATCTGCCACTTATGAAGCCATGCTGTCTGTTGTCCTGTAGCCCTTTGGCCTCCAGGAGAGCCACCAGCCTCTCCTTCAGGATAGTCTCCATCTGTTTACCTATAAGCGGATGTGAGGCTCACCGGTCTGTAGTTCCCTGATTCATCCTTGGGGCCGCTCTTGCAGATGGACACCAGATGACCCTTCCACCAAGCCTGAGGCACACAATCTGAGTGTAGTGATGCACTGAATAGGTCTGCCAAATGTCCCACCAGGACCTCTGCCAACTCCTTCAGTACCCTGGAGTGGATGCCACCTGGGCCTGGTGCCTTGTCCACCCTCAGTTCCCTCAAACCATATAAAACCCTGCCCACCATGTTTTCCCATCCATCACCCCCTCCCTGTCCATTCATACCCTCCTCCCCCCCCTTGGGCATCACCCCTTTCTCATTAGTAAATACCGAGCTGACGTAATCTTTTAGCACTTCTACCTTATCACCCCCTGCTTCCACCACCTTCCTAATCTTTACTATATGGTCCTTACAGCTCCTTTTCTCCCTAATGTACCAGAAGAAGTCATTTTTCCCTTTCTTAATGCCCTGCACCAGCCTGAGCTCCGTAGGTAACTTGCTGCCCTTACTGCCCTTGTCACCTCCTTCATTTTGCTTCATGTACTCCTCCCTCCTCCCTGTTTTAGTATCTCCTAAAGGCAGCTTTTTTCCTCTTTACCTTTTCCTTAACCTCCTTGCTTGCCCAGTTAGGTTTCCCTGCCCTAGCCTTCTTGCTCTGGGCCTTTCTGCAGGTTCTGGTTGCCTCCACTATCCCCAGCCTTATGAGTGCCCACCTCTGGTTAGTGGCCATACTAGGTTGAATTTTGGCCAGGTACCCTTTTACCACTTCTCCCATTCTCCCAAAGTCAGCCCTCCTGAAAAATAGCACTCCTTCCTTAGCCATGTCCAATTTGAACCATACTGAGTGGTGGTCTGTCCCCACCAGTGGTTCTTCCACCCTCAGGTCCCTTATAAACTCCCCATTTGCCAGCACGAGATAAAGGTATTCCCTAACCTGGTTGGTTTGCTGACCATCTGCATCAGGAAACTTTCCTGGAAGGCATCCAGCAGTACCTGTTCCCTTCTATTCCTGTTTGTTGGGGTACTCCAATCCACTTCTGGCATGTTGAAAACCCCCACGATCACTACACTACCCTTCTTGCAGGTCCTACTGATCTGTCCTGCTAGTTCCCTGTCTAACTCCTCTGTCTGAGAGGGCGGCCTGTACACCATTCTCACCCTGAGAGTCCTATTTTGAATTCTGGATTTGCATGCATAGAGCATCCAACTGCTTGAGCAGCATGTGCAGAGAGGCCATAGTTCCACAGAATACATAATTCTCCACGCGTACATGATTACGTGCCTCTGTGGATGGGGGAGGGAATATGGGAGAAAATTATTGTCACAGGTTTAACTGAAACCCTGCAGGCTTACCTCTATTACCACACTGTCACTTGGTCACCAGCCTGATGGTCTGGATGACAGACACAGGGCTGGGAGGAGGACAGCCATCCTCTTCCCTGTTGCACTAGAGGGTGGACAGTCTGTAGTGGGATCTAGGGCTCAGTGGCTGGGTAAGATAGGTGTTGGGCTAGAGGAGGCTGGGACAGGACCAATAGGCTGCCCACTATGGACCACAGAGAAAAATGCATATAAAAATCAAAATTCATTCTATCTATAACCCTGCAGGCCATTTCTTGTCATCATAACATGGCCTTCTAGGTGTTGCTAGATGGGGCACTTGCCGGTTTCAGAGAACGTATGAAGTGCAGTTCCACTCCTATTGAGGTAGAAATGTAATTAAAAACTTGTGAACAAACATAATAACTTGGCTGCACTGTGACCTGATAATGTTTCCATAGTATACTATAGTTTTCACAGTTTTTCCTTTTTTCCAATACAGATTTTTTATTGCCAGTCTCCCCAAGCTGCTTCCTTCAGACTGACACCCCCAGCCCCGTTACCCTGGCTTCCCTGGGACTTACCTTAGCCTACGCTCTCTGCCACAGGGATGTGGTGGTACCCAGTCACCGGGTGTGGAACCTGCAGAGGGTCGGTTGTCTCCCACAGCCTGGAATGTTTTTCTTCATTTTCTTCCCTTCCCATACATCACTGGGGCATATGCACCAGACATGTGTGTGGAGATGTGTGCATGCCAGCAGAAGTCCCACAGCTCCTTCCCTCCCTTCTCAGGCACCTAACAGTCCCACACTATCCTTGGGCATCCAACCAGGGGCTGTCGTTTGCTGGGAACACCAATCCTCCTTTCCCAGGAGAGAAGAGCAGACCTTCTGACTCTCAATCCTCTCCCTCCCCAGTTGACCCTTGGCAGCTCACTCGCACTGTGAACATGGGTTCCTGGCATTGCAAGAGCTAAGGCATGGTTGCCTCAGTCTTCCATACCACTGGGCCAGCAACTTTCACTGTATTTTCTTCATATGAATAGATCACTTCTGACTTTAGTACCCTTCATTATAACGAAAATTCCTGGAGGAAGCAGGCAATGGCACTGACTAACAAAAAGAGTTTCAGTATACCCTTCCCAAAGTTTAAGAAGGGAGAATATGTGGTTAGAAAAACAATTGCTGAACCAACATTTGGTAAGTTCACTTCAGGTACACATTATCATATATACAAACATACGACTGTGCCAGCAGAAACAGGCCTCATGGTCTATCGAGTCTGCTAGAGTGTACAGCTAGCTCCTCATCATACAGCTGCTGCTCCTGCCCCTCCCTTCCCTGTATCTCTTCCCCTTACTGTGTCCCAACCCCTCTTGAAACTGCCCACCATCTTACAGGGCACTATCTCATCTGGTGAGGTGTTCCATTTGTCTGCCCCTCTTCCCGTGAAAAAATGTCTACTAATCTCGCTCTTGAATCTTCCCCCTTCCAATCTCAGTCTGTGCCCTCTTGTGTCCCTCCCCCTTCTCATCTGAAAAATCCCTTTTGTGTTGGTCTTGTTTATCCCCTTCAGAAACTTAAAGGTCTCAATCATATCCCCCCTATCCCTCCTCTCCTCCAGTGAATACATATTCAGCTGTCCCAGCCTGTCCTCATAGGGCTTTCTCTACAATCCCTGGATCATCCTTGTAGCCCCTCACTGCACTGCCTCCAACAATCTGATGTCCTTCATCAGGAATGGGCACCAGTACTGCATGCAGTACTCTAGGTGGAGTCTGACCAATGATTTATACAGGGGCAGGATAACCTCCTTCCTTCTGGAGGAGATCCCTCTTGCAATACAACCCAACATTTTGCTGGCTTTTGCTGCCACCTTCCTGCACTAAGCAGAGTTGTTCATACTCCCCCTAATGATCACTCCTAGGTCCTTCTCCTCTGTGGAGCTCCCCAACTGTGCCCCATTCAAAGATAATCCTTCCCCTGGTTCCTGGCTCTGAGGTACACATCCTTGCACTTCTTGCTGTTGAACCCCAACTGCCATGCTTCTGCCCACTCCTGCAGCTTAGTCAGGTGCTTCTGCAACCCCTTCCACCCTTCCACGTCATCAACCACAGCTCCAACATTGATATCATCTGCGAAAAGGCTGATCTTACTCCGGATCCCATGTGAGATATCTGCAATAAAAATCCCAAACAGCATCATCCCAGTACTGATCCCTGTGCTACCCAATCATCACTGCTCTCATGATGAGAGGTCCCCCACCACCAGCACCACCCTTTACTGCCTTCCCTTAACTGAAGGTAGGTATTGTAATAAAAATGACATTTCACTGCACCTAATCATATGGTATGCTTCAGTCACCAGACCTACACAAATATCAAGCAAGTCCATCTGATTTACCATGACTGTGTCACTTGGCACTGTGTCATCTGAACCTGTGACACACAAAGCCATGCACAACCAGCACAGAATTATAAACACTGTACTATGTGTTGACATAATATATGTATATTGGATGTGCCATGGTCTGGATAAAATCATCACATTTATTTACATCTGCAGTGTTTTACCTCTATGACCTCATGAGTGGCAGAGCCACTCGTGAGTTCTGTAGCAGTAAATTCCTGCAGATAAAAATAAAGAGATATGTTTATTCAGCACATATCACATGCCATTTATAGTAGGACAGCACCTGTGTGGCAAGATATAGAGAATAGTGGATGGGCAAGTATGCACAACTGGTGTGTTGTGCCACTGAGGGTTCTGATTCCCTATGACCTTGAGGCCCGAGCTCGAGGAGGTTCATGGAATCAGAACCCTTCTGAAGTGGCATAGTACACTGTTGGGGACATTACTGCCCATCCATTATTTTTGTAGTGTATGGTGCCCTACTTTATAATTTAAGGAGTATTTAATTTTTTTTTTTATGCCGTAAAAGGAATTCTTTCTACTACATTTTAATCTGGTATTCGTCAGGTTGCTAAGGTTAGTGCTGTGGTTGTTAGGGACCAAGCGTCCCTACATCTGTAGCGTTATCTGTCATTGGCTGACAGTTACCTTTGGGCGAGGATTCCAGAAAAAAAACATGGTGGATGTATCTCTCGCTAAGCGAGAGGGCCGTGAGCAAAATGTTTCACCTGTTAATGTGAGTAGTTTTAAATATCTGGTTGAACCTGAATTTTTTTTAATAGTTTAAAGTATCTGGTTAATCCTGCTTTTTTTCGTGGTGCCCTGTTCGTCATCAGTTCGGGGGATGATCGTGCTGCTGGCTCCGAGTTTTTCTGTGTCTGGTCCAGCTTTAAAATGAGCTGAGCGCGTGCAGCCTCTAGAGGCTTTCAAAATGTTGTTGTAGTACAGTGTGGTACAATCACATTCCATGACCTTTTGAACTGTGGTACTACAACATTTTGAAAGCCACTGAGTTCCATACACAACAAGCCCTCACCATACACTATAAGTTCTTTCAGTGAACATTTTACTCTCTATTTTTGATTTCAGTGCTCTGCTGTGCATCAGATGCCATTGTGACATCATCAGTCATTGTGCAACCTGCTCTCACATTGGATAAGAAACTCCTTTGTGAGCAGCATACAGCAGAAATATATGCTGCTGATCCACCTAAGATTTAAATAAATTGTCACTTCAGGCCAGTCACACATTGACATTAATGTGTTTTTTTGCTAAATGTTATTCTCAGTTATTGCTGAAAAATGTGTGTACAACTTAATTACTCATGACCGTGCAAAATGACCTTAGTCACCATACCTTGCTACATAATTATGCTGGCCAACTGAATCAGTGCAAATTCAAGACTGTTATTCATGTTATCTTTCTGTGAAAGTGTAATCAAACAGTATGTGGTGCTGTTAACAGTTTGTGCAGCTGTCATTTCTTTATGACATCACATGTTAGATGTAGTAACAACCAAACAACAGTAACATTTCATTACACCTCTGCTTGGGGTATGCTGAAGATCTGACGACACAAGTGTTGGTGATGTGTTATGAAACTACCACTGACAGCTGCTGCAACTCTACATTGTATACTACACCCGGGTCATTATCTGCTTCCTGTCAATATTCAGACAAAGCTGAGGCTATTGCCAGCAATATTTCCAGATTCAGCAAGTGAACTTAGTTGTCCATAGATATCAGTTATGTTCATGTCATTGTAAGCGTTACTTACAATTTGACAAACATGACAAGGCATACCATTAATAATGTGATAAATTCTGTAAATAGTGACTGCGGTCAACTTCAGGTTAGCTGTCCACATGAGAACGCAGCACACAAGTGGCATTGTCCTACCAAGTAATCCTGTACTGGTGGTGCGAATTATGCAACATGTGCAATAGGCACAGGTAAGAGTAACATAATGAACCATACCATGTTTTAAGGTTTCTAGCTGTGCTGTATTCTTACAAAGTTTTAAAAAGTCTTTAAACGTTCAATAAATCAGCATATACTGAACAGCCTGCCAAAAACCCCAGTGCCATCACTGTAAGGAGGACAACAGTGATACTGTATAGAAATATGTTTTGTTTTTCCATGTAAACAATTTGTAAGTTTTATACTAATATTTTTATTTATTTTATTTATTGCAGTTTGGGATTAATACCTTTGAGTCCTGGGACTTGTTTACAAAGGCCCCAGGTCATACACAAAACAATTAGTCAAACATACAGGTTGCAGACGTTACAAAAAAAGTTAGACAAAGCACATCGGTTGCTTACATTTAAATGATACAAGTTAGAATACATTGAAGTTTGTTTCAGTCAGGTTACAAATAAGATTGGAGGAACAGGATTTCAAGTGGATAAAGCATTTCACTGAGGGAACATTCAGGATACAGCTCAAATAAAGGAAACCAATTCAAAGGAAGTGCTTTAGTCTGTCAATTTAGGGTCATCAGGCCCCTGGGATTACTGGCCATACAGATGGGGACTAGCTATACCGAGGGGGAATTGGGTGGGGGAGCAGCCTAAGGATGGCGTTGTTGTTTTGCAGGGGGTGAGGATGGGGGAGAGTTGCTGCAGTGATGCCAGCAGTGTGGAGGGAGGGGGAATGCAAGCTGGAGCTCATTAGGAGGCAAATGGGGGGGCAAGCATGGGAAGAAAATTAAGGAGGGGGTACTGGAGTGGGGGAGAGACGTGAAAGGAGGTTGGGATAATATTGCAGACAGTCTAGTGTTTTGAAGCAAAATTAGCAGTTCTTTACTGAAAAAATGTAATAACTATTAGTTTACTCTATACTGACAAATCAAAAAAAGAAAAAAAAAACAGCTTCACAATTACAGTAAATGGTTTTGATCCTTATTGAACACTTGTGTCCGGGCAGTATCTTTTTAAACATAATACAAATTCATACAACAACAGTTCTGCACTTATTTTTTCTATGACCACCTTTCTGCTAAGTCAATGATTGATGACAGGTTTAGCAATGAAGATGTATGGGTGCTGTTGAAATGACCATATGTGTCCATGAAGTGTTTTATAATAACATCAGAACTGCACTGAAATATTACATTACCATAATGCTCATCCCAAACCACAACTTTAATGGTACTGAAGGCTCTGAAAGCGAACAGAAAATCCCATCTCTGGGTGTTGAAATCCAGCACTAGTAGCAGATAGGAAGTTCTCTCTATGTTTCACAATGCAGGACAGCATGGAAACACGTAAACGATACCCTAGGTATCCCCAGCACAACTTAACAAACTGGCTGTAGGTATGTTATCTGTATCACCTATACTGAGAGGGGGGAAAAAAAGAAAAAGTTACACATATAAAAATGATGACATGTATAACCCCCCCCACACACACACACACACACTACGTTGCAAAGTAAAATACCCTTTGATACCCTCGACTGGGCATCCAAACTACTTCAGAAACAATCAGTACTATCCCTAGCTTTGGGAATTTTATACAAGACTCATTATTTCTAGGTCAGGAAGGGATGGGGCTGTACAAAACCAAAACTACAAATGACCAAACTAAACCCAGGTCCTGAGGAGAGAACTTTTTGCTAGGGCTATGCAAGGACTGTACTTCTGGAAGGGTACCCAGTAATTCCACATAGGAACACGAATGTCCAAAGCAGGTCAGTGTTCTAGAGTGTGACTTTATTCCAAAGATGGTAAACTAAAGCAAAGGTGGACCCCCAAGGTTTACACATCATGGCACAAGGTAATGGCAGAACAACAGAAATCTGCATTTGACAGAAACGCTATATATCCCATATGGCATAGGGCCCTGAATTCTCCTCAGCTGAAACACACATGTTCTTCTAGTGGCACTGGCCACAACTGAGTACATTTCTCATGTAGCATAGATAGGACTTAACATTTTTGCAATGTGGCAACTGGCCTCGACAGAGCACACTGCTGCTCAAAATTAGCACAACCCACACCAGAAGGTAAACTTTCTCTTAAGGCATTGGCCACCATGTCCTGAATAAGCAGGTGCCCTTACGGAACCTGCAGTGCTGATCTGGTCACTCCAGGTGGGGGGCTGCCCACCTTTTGTTTCCATGCCCATACCCAGGCATTCTTTCAGAGTTACACCTCAAAACCTCTGGAAAACAGTTAGAAATATGCATCTTGGAATGACTTTCACAACCTGCATAAGAAAACAATACTTCTGATTGTAGAACTAAAGTCCTGAACAATGTGTCAGGTCTTTCTGGGGACCCCACGACTGTCAGCCAACTTTAAAAACATGAGAACAGTCTCAACTTAGATCAGAACTAGTGTATATTTCCCTTTATCAGAGAGAACACCCCAAAAACAGGCACTTTCTTCTGGGAAGAACAAAGTCAGATTACTCACGGTTGGAAAACAAACAGGCAGCTTCAAAGTCCAGGAATTAAAATAGGGGATTGCCCCTTAGATCCATCCTGGCAGTCTTTTTCCATCTCTCCGGGGATGGAAAAGTCAAGAACTCCTGCTCTAGACAACTGTTTCCACCACTTCTCTTGGCAGGCAGATGTTTCTCAGCACTAGGGTGAGAAAATAAGCTCTTCTGTCTGAGCCCATACTGCAGCTCTCACTCCTCCAATGGCTCACTACAGTCTCCAACTAACAACTAACCCAAGATTCTAGATCTTCCCACTCACAGCCAGTTGCTGTGGCCAGTGCTGCTGCCAGAGTTCTAAATGACATCATCTCTCTCCTCTCAGCTAACACCAAGTAAACAGAGAGTGAGTAGTTGAAAACCCATTTAACCAGTTATTCAACAGCTGCCTTCCCTACCTAGCACTAACACTGATGGGATTCTAGTAACCCCAGGGGACAGAGTGGTTACACTCACCCCTAACCAGGTAAATGACTGTCCCCAGTCATTTCTCTACCAGGCACCAGGCCATCCTGCCCTCTGTTACCTATGAGGAGGTATCACTACTTCTCCCCTTCCATGTGCCAGGCACAGGCAGGCAACACTAAAGGCCCAGAGGCTGGCTGATGAAACTTCAGCCCCTAGCCTATGATCTATCTATGGATACTCAGTGGCTCCAAGAGACTGCTTGAACTGTGCCTTAATAGACCAGAACAGAGGACCCTACTACAGATCAGGACCACAGCCTGTCTATCCCCTTAGCTCTCTAGGAAAAATCTATCTGACCAGGCTGCCCACCGGGTAAGCTCCCTCAAGGTCCCAGGGTACCTGCAAACAAAAACAAGGAAACAGCACATTGCAATGCATTACATTTCCCAGACTTTAGAAACTCACACCTGTGAATTAAAAAACATGTTAACACCTCGTTAACCACAGACAATCCTAAAACTCTAAGAAAAAGAGGAACTCAGGTGAGCTCCAGCATCCTCTTCTTTTCTTCCTCAGGAACACCTGCAAGAGAAGAAAAACACAAAAACACATTCTGCATACCACACAGTGCCTAAGCATCCACCTGAACACTAGAGATCCCCCAAATTATTTTTCTATAAAAGTACAAAAGTAAATAATGGAAAGAAAACATTTATACAACACATTTGGGGGTGGAAAACCATGAAGAGCCCAAACTGGTGACAGAATGCTGTTGCCTAAGGGCAAGGTCCAGTAAATAGTCTCTTCTGGGCTGAAGCCCACTGAAGAACAGCCCTGGAACATGACAGGGTGTGTGTAGCACTGCAATCTATTGGGAAAGTCTTTGAGGATAGTCAAACAGTTCCATGGACAGTCTTCAAGTGTAGGGTGTGTTGTGCAAAGTCAGTTAAAAAGTAAAAAATTTGGTCTTACCAGTTCCTTGAAGACTGAAAATAAAGGATCACCTTATTTCTCTGGGCTGAGGATCCTCTCCCTTCAGACCATAGAAACATAGACTTTGATAGCACATAAGGACAGCTTGGGCCACCTACTGTAGTCTGCCCATTTCCCTACCTACAGGATAAGCTGCACATCCTAGTTAAATAACAGCCTATTTCTTCATACCCCCCCCACAAAAATTGCCTTATATCTGTCCCAAGAATTCTTGAATTCTCTCGCAGTTTTAGACTCCACAACCTCCTCAGGAAGGCTGTTCCATATGTCAACCACCCTCTTTGTGAAAAAATACTTCCTCATATTGTCCCTGAACCTCCCCCTCTATCTTCAAATTGTGTCCCCTTGTTCTTGCACATCTCTTTTTCTGAAAGATGCTATCTTCTTGGACTTTGTTGATTCCACTGAGGTACTTAAAGTTTCTAACATGTCCCCCTCTCCTCCTTTCTCAAGGGTATACATATTAAGCTTCTTTAGTCTCTCCTCAGTATGGCTTCTCTTGCAGACCCTGCACTTTTTAGTTGCTCCCTCCTCTGGACTGCCTCTATCCTGTCTATGTCCTTGCAGAGATGGGGTCTCCAGAACTGGAAGCAGTACTCCAGATGGGGTCTCACCAACTGTCTGTACAGAGGGATAACAACTTCCTGTTTTCTGCTGGTGATGCCTGTCCCTATACATCCCTGTATCCCCCCAGCCCTCCCTACTGCCTTCTCACATTGCTTGCTAACCTTAAGGTCATCTGATTTGAGTATCCCAAGGTCCCTTTGCATTTTTGTTATTGTTACTATTTCCCCCCATTGTGTAATCTTCCCCATAGTTTTTGTTCCCCAGGTGCATTATTTTGCACTTCTTTGCATTGAATCCAAGCTGCCATACTTCTGACCATTCCTCCAACCTTGCCAAGTCCTTTCTCATCCTTTCCACACCTCCTTGTGTATCAACCCTGTTGCAGATCTTTGTGTCATCTGCAAAGAGGCATACTTTTCCTTCCAGTCCCTCTGCAATGTCACTTATAAAGACATTAAAAAGGACTGGACCCAGTACTGAACCCTGCGGTACCCTACTAGTAACCCCTCTTTCTTCAGAGTGGACTCCATTTACAATTACCTTCTGTGTCCTGTTGTCCAGCCAGTGTTTTACCCAGGCTACCACCCTGGGACCCACTCCCAGGCTGGTTAATTTGACTATTAATCTTTTGTGTGGGACTGTGTCAAATGCCTTGCTAAAGTCTAGGTAGGCCATGTCCACAGCCCCTCCCTGGTTTACTACTTTGATCACCCAAAGAAATCAATTAGATTTGTCTGACATGACCTTCCCGCTGTGAACCCATGCTGCCTTGGGTCCTGTGCCCCACTGACTTCCTCCAGTCCTCAGGTACCACACCATCCTCCCACAATTTGTTAAAAAGGGTAGTCAGTGGTTTCACTAGTTCTCCCTTAATTATTTTAGAATTTTGGGGTGAATTCCATCAGACACCATTGCTTTGTCCACCTTCAGTTTTAGGAGTTCTTTCAGAACCCTTTCTTCTATGAAAGGACTAGGATTGACCCACCTATCCAGAGTGTTTCTGTAACTGGATTAGGCACCACCCCCTCCTCCTCTTTTGTGAATACTGAGAAGAAGCATTCATTCAGTATCCCTGCTTTTTCACTGTCCCTCTCTGCCCACCCACCGTCCATTCTATTCAGTCTCACTATCCCTCCCTTTGTCTTTCTATGCTCCCTGATGTACCTATAAAAGGTTTAATCCCCCTGCTTAACTGAGTTGGCTATCTTTTCCTCAGTTTGGGCCTTTGCTATTCTGACTTCCCTCCCTGCTTCCTTCTGCCTTAACTGGTACAACTCTCTGTTCTGCTCCTTCTGTGTTTCCTTACACCTCCTGAATGCTGCCTTTTCTTCCTGACCTTCCCCGCCACCTCTTTTGAGAACTTTAGTGGCTTTTTCTTTCATTTTGATTTGTTTATTTGTTTCACTCAAAGGCTTGTTGCCTCTCTGATGGCAGTTCTGATGTTTCCCCATTGTTGCTCCATCCATCCTTCTAGCCTGTTTGCTAGTGCTTTTCTGAGGCACTCTCCCATCTTGCCAAAGTCAGCCCTCCTGAAGTCCAGTACCCTCACTTTTGTATGGTTTGACTCTGTGGCTGAGTTTATCATGAACCACACTGTTTGGTGGTCATTTGTTCCCAGATGGCTACCCACTTCTAGATCTGAGCTTCTCTCAGTGTCCTCATTTGAGAGTATGAGGTCTAAGATTGCTCCCCTCATGAGTGGGTTCCAAAGCTAGCTGTCTGAGGCATGCCACCTGTAGGACATCGAGAATGGCTCTGCTCTTGGATGTGGCTACAGCAAAGGTGCTCCAGTTAACATCTGGCATATTCAGGTGTCCCATCAATAGTATCTCCCCTTTCTCTGACATCATAAGGATGCCTTCTATCATATCCTTGTCCATTCCCTCCCCCCCTGACATGGGGGTCTGTATACAACCCCTGTATGGATTGTGGTGGCATTTCCAGTCTCTAAGGTGACCCACAGTGCCTCCTCTCCTCCCTGTTTACTTTTTTGTTCAGTTGCGTTTATCCCTTCCCTTACATAGAGAGTTACCCCTTCCCCTCTTCTCCCCTCTCAGTCTCTCCTGTAGGTTGTGTACCCTGGTATGTTAACATCCCAGTCATGGTTCTCTGTGTACCATGTTTCTGTGACTGCTACAATATCCACGCATCCCTCTTCCATCAAGGCCACCAGTTCCAGGAGCTTGTTGCCCAGACTACAGGCATTGGTACTCATTACCCTCCATTTCCTGGTGGCCTGCCTTACCCCTTTTTGCCCCATCCCTGTCCTTACTGCCTTTGTCACTTTCTCCATTTACCCCTGCTCTTTTCCCTATTGACTGCTCTATATTGGTGTTTACCTCACTTTCTATCCTGATTTTTGGGGGCTAGGATTTCCCTGCTCCTTTCCAGTGCTTCCTCCTTGGCTAGTTTAAATGCTTGCAAGTAGCATTTAAACCTATCACCTAGGATCCTGGTTCCGTCCTGGACAGATGCAGACCATCATGCCAGTATAGGGCTGCATCACTCCAGGTGGACCCCCAGTCCCCAATGAAGCCAAATCCCTGAGCTATGTACCAGTTTTTCAACTACTGATTGAATCTCATGGTGTGGAGCACCCTAGCCTCACCTACACCATAGACAGGCAGCACCTCAGAGAAGGCTACCGTGCGTGCTACTTGTCTAAGTCCCCTCACCAACTCCACAAACTCTTCCTGCACTGCTCTGATCCCTTTCTTAGCCAGGTCATTTGTCCCTAGGTGGACAATGACATCCAGCTCCCTCCCCTGTGCAGCTCTCTGGCGATCCTGAGGATTCGCTCCCTGTCCCTCCAAGCCATGGTGCCAGGCAGGCACCTTACCTCCCTTTCCCCTTCCTCCCGCAGTTCTATTTTCCTAACAATGGAGTCCCCCACCAGGAATTGTTTCCTTTCCCTGTGAGGTCCCATGTCACCCTCCTGTGGGTCTCCTTTGTGAAGGTTCCCAGCATCCTCCTTGGTCTCCACTGTGGGTGCCTTCCTAGAGGAACCACACTTTGCCAGAACAGCATATAAATTGTGGAGAGGTATAACTGGAAGGATGTGCCTCTGTTCCACCACCCTCACCCTCCGTGAGCCCACTGTGGTCCATCCGCTCCTCTTTCTTGGCAACCTCTGAGGCAGTGGCAGTGGCCCCGGTGGTACCTGGATGGGAGAGGAGGTCCCACAAATCCTGGCCAACTCAGCCTGGAGATGAGCAACCTCCTCCCTCAGCCCAGTGAGGTGCCTGCAGATGGGACAAGACCACATCCTCCAGAACATCTCCTGGAAGACTGCTGCTCCACAGCCACTGCACTGCACCACTCCCATCATGTCTTATTTCTGGCCCCTACACTGTTGTTTGGAATATTTACTCTTTCCTCTGTTTATTTATTTAATTTTCTCCCTACTTACTTACCGCCTCTGTGCCCTTTAAGCTCCTGATCTTCCTGTTCTGAGACAAGAAGATCCTGTATTTCTCAGTAGTCTCCTTACTTGCTCAGAGGCAGACCTCCAGCAGCTGGGGGGGGTGGAGAGCTACTCTTTTCCTTCTAGGATGGTGAGTCTTTGGTGGATCTGTGATCACTCACTTTCTGCTCCCAAACAGGAAGTTCCTGTTGTCAGTTAAATCCTGTGCATATAAAAGTAGAACTGGCTTAGGGTGGGGGGTAGAGGGGAGGGAAGGAGGGCAATATAGTCCCAGTAGGGAAGTCCAGTCACAACAGCAGCTCCTTCCTCCTGGTGTTCTCTGACAGAAGCTATTTATGGCAGTTTTTTAAATCTGGCTTTAACCTGGCTTCTTCTAGCTAAGCCACTCCCCCTACTTAACAGATCTTTCTACACTTAGTTAAATTGTGCAGATAACAATCCCCTTCAACCACCTAAGACAAACACCTAGATAACTGCACAGATAACAATTCACTTCAGCCAGCTCAGATAAACACACTCATTTTTTTTGTTTTGTTTTGCTTTTACCCTAAATTGAAGGTCCCAGTAGTGGAGTTCTACTTCTTTAGTTCCAGTACAGAAGTTCAGTCACAACAGCAGCTCCTTCCTCCTGGTGTTCTCTGGTGGCATCTTCAGATACAGCTGGATTGATGTCTTCTGGAAAACCAGGCAATGAAACAAGAAAACAGCTGGAATGATGTCATCTGAAAGATCAGGCAATGGAAATGGGAAAACACTGCTGGGTGATGAATCTGGATGCACCTGAAGAATCCTGGAATACCAGTAGAGCTACATCTTCCTCCTTGGATACTGCTGCTGCTAGATGACAGACACCAGGCTGCCACTGCTCGCTTCCCTCTAGGCATGCTGGGAATATTCACAGGGAGTGGCACCATTAAGGATAGAACCACTCAGGGTGAGATGTAAAGACTATGACTCCATCTGGGCATTCAATGTTGATGTTGTGGAATGTCTCATTCTCTGCCTTGTCCACAATTCACACAGTATCTGTAAACAGAGTTCTGCCCAATTTCCAGAATTTAAGTCGATCATTTATGACTCTGTCCCTGATACATTCTGCTACACCATAGTACAAATTCTTGCTTGCCTCTTCCAACAACAAAGATTGCCTGTTCTTTTCATTTTCTTCCCAGACTCTGTGAGGAAAGGTAGGAAAACACTGCCCATATATGGTGTCAGCCCTCCTACATATTGTCTCTCCTCCTTGCTGCCTTTTCACAAGTGTGCGGCCCATGGCCTGGCTTGTGGGTGGCCAGTCCTGCTTGAGTCAGTGCCGCATACTTAAAGAATAAAAGAACTTGTACCACTACCATTTCTGTGGGCAGGTTACTGGAGTCTTCGTCTTCTGTCTCTGGCTCCTTTGGGGCAAGAGCTTGAAGTGACCCATGGGGACCCTCAACATGAAGATACATATCTTCATCCTCCTCTTCCTCAGTCATGATCTGATCCCAGGAGTGAGCAGATGTCCTCACTCCTGAGACAGTCCACTCTTCACTGGGCACAGAGGTAGACACCACCTAGATCAGTGTCTCTTGCAGTTCATCCTCCCCTACTAGGCTAGGCTAGGATTTGGACCATCTTTCCATGGGTACATGGATCCTTCTGTTGCACTGTCCATCTGAGGCATAAGCATGGAAACCTCTCTCTGTGTCTGCCTTTGCAGTAGGTCAACATTGCTCTCTCCATCTGTGCCACACTCTATGGGGATTCCACCAACAGGTTCAACCTGGTGATGTGTGCTGCTACTTGCGGAGTTTCCTACTCTGGTCCAAGTGATAGACAAATGAATTCATGATGCTCTCTCTGGCACTGCACCCCTGCTCATACCATATTTCAAAAGGCAATCTGAACAGTGGGTATCAGAAACAGATCCCTTCCAGCTTTCAGGCACATAATGCACAGTGTCACTAGATCGATAGGGATTGCTACATCTGAAGGCAACCCTTCACCAGAGAAAGTTCTCTCTGTTTCTCTTAGTGCTGCCACCTTCTCTGCGATCATAGCTCAGGCATGATCCAGGTAGTGAGGAGTTCCCAAAGCCATGTCTAAAAGCAAACATACATAAGTTGTTTGTTATTGAATTGCTTACTAGTCTTTTTACTGTCTCACAAAATGGCTCACTGCTGCTTGTGTTTACATTGCTAACCCCTCCCTGTAATGGTGTATCAAATCTGTTCACTGACTCAAAACTGTGTTTCTGACCTTTTATGGCTGCTGAATTTTCTCAAACCTGTAATTGATTGCACTGCTGGTATCTTTCAGCACACTCATATGATTTAAAACTTGACTTTGTGATCAGCATCATTTCAAAGAACTATTTACACATGCTCAAAGTCACTTGCAAGCCCACATTATTTCCATTGCACAGAATTGCCTATTCGCTGTACCCTAATATGCAACTCACAGTCCCTGTTTTGCATAAAAAACATTTTATTGTTGCTGAACCCATTATAAATGCATATAGTCTATGCTCAGAAATTTTGTTTGTTATCCTGCTATTACAACGCACCGTCCTTCTTTGCAAAACAGTCACACTGATTGCATACAAATTCAGCTGGCTTGAAACATCACACACAGTTTTGATGCTCAGGTAGCTGGTTTTACTCACTGATTTCAGTAGTTGGCTTTCTCCTGTGGAAATGTTTGGCCTGGTGCCAATCCTGGAAGGCCTCTGGGATGAAATGAGCTGGTGGTCCTGCTGATCGGAGCCATGAACACCACGTTCACTTTCCAGTTGGTCGGACAATGGGTTGAGCCCAAATTTACACAGCAAATGTCTGTTTTCTACAGATTAGAATGTTCACAAGCCCCTCAATGGTTGATCCTGGTCTGACCAGCTCGCACACCACTCTCTCTCCTCCTTGCACACTCGACTGTACACAGAAGCTGGCTAGGGGCAGGACTGATTGCAGTCACTCCAGTCACTAGACACCAAGCAAATGAACCTCTCTCTCTCTCGCTCTTCCTTCATGGCAATCATCAAGCAGGAGCAAATTTAAACTGCAAACTGTAACTTTTTTTTTGGCTGCAATTTTTTTAGAAGAAGAGCCATTTTAACCATTTTTGCCTCAGATTCAGGCAATTTCTCTAGCGACTCCCCCAATTTGTACACAAAGCACACGAAACTTTCAGGGCACATTTGTCAGTCTGTTTCTTAAAGTACACACTGCTTTTGTCAATTGAAAATTGCAAGATAAAAAGTTCTGTAAATGTTTTGGATGCAGAGATATGGACATATACTTCAAGGCTTTACTGTCTATTGCAAGTTGACAAAACACAAAAGCAGCACTCTCTTCTTTCTGTACTAGCAGGCACACAAGCAGCACAATTAGATGGTACTTTCCTGGGCAAAATCCTTTTGTCCAGAACTTCCATTTCTGTTTGGGCTACCATTCTACCAGACAGACAAACACTAGCCATCCCCTCAGCAAAAAATCTCTAGTTCTCTCCCCAAATTAAACAACAACCTGGATGAGCCCTCATTTCTTGTAACCATCCCCCTGCTACTTTGCTTAGTAAGCCACCCCTTGGTACCCTCAACTGGGCACCCAAACTATTGGTACCATCCCTAGCTTTGGGAATGTATACCAGGCCCACTATTTCTATAGGTCAGAAAGGGATGGGGTTGTACAAAAGCAAAACTACAGATGACCAAACTAAACCCATGTCATGAGGAGAGAACATTTTGCTAGGGTTATGATAGGTCTATGCTTCTGGAAGGGTACCCAGTAATTCCACACAGGAAGCACTAACATGAATGTCCAAACCAGGTTGGGGTTCTGGAGTGTGACTTTATTCCAAAGATGGTACACTAAAGCAAAGGTGAACCCCCAAGGTTTACACATCATGGCACAAGGCAATGGTAGAACAACAGAAATCTACACTGGACAGAAACTGCACATATCCCATATGTCTTAGGACCTTGAATTCTCTTCAGCAGCAATGGCCTCAGCTGAAACACACATTTTCTTCTAGTGGCACTGGCCACAACTGAGCACATTTTCCATATAGCATACAACTTAACAGTTCTGCAATGTGGCAACTGGCCATGATGGAGCACACTGGTGCTCAAAATTAGCACAACAAACACCAGAGGGTGAACTTTCTCTTCAGGCATTGGCCACCATATCCTGAATAAGCAGGTGCCCTTATGGAACCTGTAGTGCTGATATGGTTAGTCCAGATGGGGGGCTGCCCTTCTTTTACTTCCACATCCATATCCAGCCATTCTTTCAGAGTTACACCTCAAAACCTCTGGAAAACAGTTAGAAATATGCATCTTGGAATGACTTTCACATCCTGCATAACAAAACACTACTACTGATTGTAGAACTAAAGTCCTGAACAATATACCAAGTCTCTCTGGGGACCCCATGATTGTCAGCCAACTTTAAAAACATGAGAACAGTCTCAACTTAGATCAGAACTGGTGTATAGTTCCCTTTATCAGAGAGAACACCCAAAAACAGGTACTTTACTCTTGGAAGCACAAAGTCAGATTACTCACAGTTGAAAAACAAACAGGCAGCTTACAGTCCTGGATCAAAATAGGATATTACCTTTCAGAGCCATCCTGGCAGTTTTTTTCCATTGCTCTGGGGATGGAAAAATCAGGAGCTTCTGCTCTAGACAATGGTTTCCACCACTTCTCTTGGCAGGCAGATGTTTCTCAGCACTAAGCTGAGAAAATATGCTCTCCTCTCAGAGTCCACACTGCAGCTGTCACTCCTCCAATGCTCACTACAGACTCCAACTAACAACTAACCCAAGATTCTAAAACTCCTCCCTCACAGCCAGCTGCCATGGCCTATGCTGCTGCAAGAGTTATAAATGACATCATCTCTCCTCTCAGCTGAGACCATGTAAACGGAGAGTGAGGTATCTTGAATGTCCTCAGATTATGGAAAAAGTGTCAAATTCAGAGTGCCGTAACTTTGCAGTCCTCTAATATTTTGTCACCAAACCACAAAAGAGCACATCTCTGGGATCTTGGCTTTCTTCCTTCCAACTTTCAGCCAAAAAGACCAAACCATTCTTTGCAGCAGGGTGGCAAATAATTCCTACTGTTTTGGGCATAGTGTAGCAAAGTAGTGTCGCAAATCATGACACTTTCGCAAAAACAAAATCACAAAAGTGTCGCAAGTGCGACACTACTTTGCAACACTACAGTTTACAAAAATTTGAAAAACATATTTCTCGGGTGGTTAACCCCCCCCAAAAAGACCTGGCTAGCATCCTCAGGGCTCGACTAGATGAACACAAAAAGAATTGTGTCCCTAGAGGGTCCCAAATTTAAATGCCAAGCATTTCTGTGACCAGTAACTGAAAAACAAATGGCTGACTCTCAACACCCAAGGGGTCGTTTGCAACACTAAAATCTGCTTTTGTGACACTGTCAAACTTTTGTTAGCTTTTCCCATTGACTATAATGGGAAAATTGTTTTGAATAACTTTTGAACCGTTTAATATTTTTACACAAAATCTTTGAAGGCATGTTCCCTGAAGGTTTTGGACGATGCGCATAAACTATGCGACCTGTAGTCATGAGCAAAGAATGTGCAAAAAGTGTAAATGCATTTCAGAAGAACACTAAATAACTCTGCAACACGTATATCTGACAGATCCAGAGATCTATGGTACTGCTCCATACTTGCCAAATTTCAGGCAAATCTGTCATACAGTGGCAAAGTTATTAAGCAAAATTTCACACTTTAACCCAAAATGGGGTACTCAACCTCAACTATGGTAGCATGGTAGTGCTACCATAGTTAGGCTGAGTAGCACTTTTAAGGTTAAAGGGTCAAATTTTGCACCTTAATAACTTTGCCACTGTATGACGGATTTGCCTGAAATTTGGTAGGCACAATTGGGCATGGCAGTTCTTGGGATCTGCCAACTGTTGTACTGGTGGGATATATGGCTGTGGAGTTATTAAGCAACAACGAAGTGTGTAATTATGCTTTTTGGTGAATTATTTGCTCTCACCTACAGGTTGCACAGTTTGTGCGGCCGCTCCAAAAACTTAAGGGAACATGCAGACGGGGTCCATTTAATGCATTTGTTAGGGCTGTTCCACAGTGATAAAAGCAAGAAAATTCTGTGTTAGGGTTGAATGCTCCCTTGGACCCCCAGCCCACCCCAACCAGCATCGAGTGCGGGTAGGCTTAGGTCATCGATCCTAACTCTCACCACATTCTCCTATACCTCTGCTTCTTTAGACATGTGATGGAGTGAGAGTTAGCACCGATGACCCCAATGCACCCTGAAGTCGGCTGGGGGTGGGCTGGGGGTCCAAGGGGCATTCAACCCTAACACCATTTCTCTCGTTTGTCACTGTCGAACAACCCTAACTAATGCATTAAATGGAGTTTTACCTCTACTATATATATATATAGATATATATATATACACACACACATACACATATATATATATCTATATATATATCTATATATATATATATATATAATGGTGGCATGGTAGTACCACCATAGTTAGGGCTGAGTAGCACTTTTAAGGTTAAAGGGTCAAATTGTGCACCTTAATAACTTTGCCACCATTCAATGGATTTGCCTGAAATTTGACAGGCACAATTGGGCATGGTAGATCTTGGGATCTGCCAACTTTTGTACCGTCAGATATATGGATGCAGAGTTATTGAGTGACAACAAAATGTGAAATTACGCTTTTTGGTGAATCCTTGTTTTCGCCACAGGTCGCATGGTTTGTGCAACTGGTCTAAACACTTCAGGAAAAATGCGGCTGGGGTCCCCGATGTGCCTTTTGAAGATTTTGTGAAAAAATATTGAACGGTTCAAAAGTTATTCAAAAAACAAGTTCCCATCATAAGTCAATGGGAAAAGTTAACAAAAAGTTTGACACTTTCGCAAATGCACATTTTAGTGTTGCAAATGACCCTAGTAGTGTCGCAAATCCACCATTTTGTTTTCAGTTGGTGATCAGAAAAATGCTTGGCATTTAAAATTGGGACCATCTAGGGACACAATTCTTTCTGTGTTCACCTAGTTGGACACTGAGGATGCTAGCCATGTCTTTATTTTGGGGTTAAACACCCCAGAAATATGTTTTTCAAGTTTCTGGAAAAAGTAGTGTCACAAAGTAATTAATAAGCACTTGGGACACTTTAAGCAGAGCCACAATGAAAGCTTTACAAACTGACACTATTTTCTCCGACTATGGCCAAAATGACAGGAAATCTTTGCCACCCTGCTGCAAAAGAACGATTTGGTCTTTTGGGCTGAAATTTGAGGGAATGCAACCAACATCTCTCAGATGTGCCTTCTTCTTTTGGTGGAAAAATATTTCACGAATGCCCAGTTACTATGAAGTTGACATTTTTCCACATAGACTAACATGGTGGTGTCCTTTGTGCCTTTTGGGGCTTGTATCTCAAAACGTGCGTAGATACACAATTTTCATCATGACAATGCACAGCCCGGCTACGATTCAGCAAAAATTAGCCAGGAAAATCATGAATCATGTAAAAAAATGTTTTTTTCTATGTCATACGGTTACTAAGATACAAGCACTTTAGTATTCCAACAGCTCATTTTCTGCTCTGACGCCCATTATTATGCATACATTCTTTGTACACACTGTGTTTCTCTATGCAGCTCTTGGGCAAAACCAGGGTGTGCTCTTCCATTACTGTTACAGTTACTGTTACCACTTCTGTTTCCATACGCGTTTGTGTTACAGTTCCCATGTACGCCACTGTGTGCGTTACCCTTTGCATTCTTGTTTGCGTACTCACTTGCGTTATTGTTTCTGTTTAGTTTGCTGTTATTTCTTCTGTCAACCTTACCATTTGCACTTCTAATTGGCGTACTGTGACTGCACACATCACGGTTTGCATTTTCATACACGCTTGCATTTCCTTTTGTGTTTCTGTTTCCTTTGGAATTATTGTTGCTGTTACCGATACCATTTACGTTTAGAATTGCGGTAACATGACCGTGCTCATTACCGTTTGTGTTTCCGTACATGCTTGCATTCCTGGTTCAGTTTCTGTTTCCTTTGCCATTATTGTTCATGTTAACGTTACCAGTTGCGTTTTCAATTGCGGTACCATGCCCATGCAAGTTACGCTTTGCGTTTCTGTCTGAGCTTGTGTTCATGTTTCTGTTTATGTTTCTATTGGCATTATTGCTGCTGTTACCATTAACATGTGCATTTACAATTGTGGTAATGTGACCCGTGCACATTTCGATTTGTGTTCCCATAAAGCGTTTCTGTTCCGTTTCCATTTCTCTTTGCTTTGGCATTATTCTTGATGTTAAGTTTATCATTTGCATTTACAATTGCGGTACCGTGCCACGTGGGTGTAACGGTTGTGTTTACATGAGTGCTCGCATTGCCTTTCCGTTCACTTCCCTTTGCCATTCTTTTGCTGTAACACTTAACATTTGCATTTAAAATACCAATTACGTCACTTGCGCATAACCAGTTGCATTTTCATACGGCGCTTGTGTGTCTCTTTGTGTCGCTGTTTGCTACGTCTCATTGCACTTGCATTTTTATTAACATTTCCTTTACCATTTACATTTGCGTTACCATGTGCGTAACTGTTGCCACTTGCGTTTGCATTGATGTTCCTGTTACTATGTCAGAAAACATCACATGGCAGGAGCACGGGGCCCCTAACACTCACCCATTCCATCTGTAAGGAACCTGTCATGGTATAGAATAGGAGAATGGGGTGAGCGTTAGGGTCCATGACCTTAAGGCACACCTCAACACTTGTTGGTGTGTGGAGGGTGGGGGTAGTGTTGCGATGGTAGGGATGGGTGAGTGGGGCCCACTAACCTAAGCACACCCTGACACTTATTTGTGTGTGGACAGTGGGGGGTGCAGTTACAATGGTAGGGTTTCGTGAGGGAGGGGTATAACAGTTGTGAACCCTAACATCCAATTTTCTGACCTCTTTCACTTTGGTTGAAGACCTATGTCTAGAACCCTAACTTTGCTTTAAATTAAGTTTTTGTTAATTATATATTATGGTGGCATGGTAGTGCCACCATAGTTAGGGTTGAGTTCCCCATTTAAGGTTAATGTGTGAAATTCTGCAGCTTAATAACTTTGCCACTGTATGATGGATTTGCCTGAAATTTGGCAAGTATGGAGTGGTACCATAGATCTCTGGATCTGGCAAGATTTGTACTGGTTGAATTTACACTTGCTGAGTTATATAGTGTCATTCTGAAGTGCAATGCACACTCATAACAGTCATTTTTGGGAATTGCTGCACCACATTTTCATCATGGTCTTTTGGGACCCCAACTAATGAACAATGGCACTGTGATTTTGTTAGTACATCCCAAAAGTTGATTTCACATAGCGATTATGCCATTCTGCACCACAACTGTGAAAATACATTTTGTGCAGGATGTGAAAAATGACATCTGCACAGTTCAAGAGGAGGTGTGAAAAATCTCAATGCTTAAAATCTGTAGTGTAAATATTAAAATTGGAAAAGTTATGAATATGCATAGAAACTGCGCCAATGCACACTTGTAACAGTCGTTTGGAGAATTTTTTGCACCACATTTTCAACATGGTCTTTTGGGACCTCCTTCATAAACACTGGCACTGTCATTTCATTAATCGGCCCAGAAAGAAGATTCCACATAGTGACCGTGAAATCACCTTTCAGGACTGCATAACAAAATGGCAGTGACAATGTTCATGAGGTGGGGTTCCAAGAACCCTTGTTGAAAATTTTGCATTCAAAATTCCTAAAAATGTCTGAGTCATCAACTTAAGTTGAAAGCCCCATTGACAGTCATAATACAAGCCTATCTTGATTCCTCAGTTTGTGTTTGGGCTTTGAAGAGTGCAGACGTGTCCCAATCTAGAAAATGACAACCACCAACTTCCAGAAGTAAGTATACAGTGAGGGGTGTTGGAGGTGAGTCCTCAGTGGGAGGGTCGGGATGGGGAGGGGACAGGGGAGACAATGAGGACCATTTCTTTTTTCTAGAATAGGAAAAAGAATACGTTGGGACAGTTTTCTTTTTTTTTTTTACAGCAGGATAACTTTATTTTTGAGACTGGGAATGGGATCCCCATGTCCCATAGTTCTGGGGGTTCATAATGTTGACACAGGGATTGGACATCCCGATGTCGGTGAACACTATTAATATTAGAATGTGCTGGGGTGCATTCAACACTGGGTGGGCTTCTAGTGTCAGAAACAACACTGAAATAAAATAAGTTTTTGGCACACGGAGGTGGTTTCCAGTGTACCACAGTAAAAGAGGGAGAAATAAATCCTGACACAAGGATTGGG
Source organism: Neoceratodus forsteri (assembly GCA_016271365.2). Taxonomy (NCBI): domain Eukaryota; kingdom Metazoa; phylum Chordata; order Ceratodontiformes; family Ceratodontidae; genus Neoceratodus; species Neoceratodus forsteri. The sequence continues at coordinate 53,962,097 of CM028137.1, forward strand.
CACCTGATGTCAGCAAAGAATAATTCAAATGGGCTGTGGGCTGGCAGGGGCATCCGACACTGGGGCTGGGCATCCCAGTGTCCAAAACAACGAAAGTTATCAGAAAGTTAATGCTTTCAGTGCATTGGGGTGGTCATCCAAGTGTGCCACAGTAGTGGAGGGTTAAATAAATGCCAACATGGGGATTGGGCATCCCAATATCGGGAAACAGTAATTACAAAGGGGTATGCCTGGAAAATGATAGTTTGATGCAGGATTCTACACTGGAACATGGCAGATCGATGCAGGACTCTGCAACATAAAATGCCACTTTGATGCAGAATTATTTATTTGTTTGTTTATTCAAGAGTTTTACAAGGAAGGCATGCTGAGCAGGCTACTGCTCGATTCCAGATGCAAACTGGGGGTAGGGGATATGGGAAAATACATATAGTGTACAGTGTACAATAACAGCTGGCAAGACAATTCAAGAGACAATATTACATTCACGAGACCATCTAAGAGCAAAATAACCATCATCATCATCATTCTGAATCTAACATGACAGTAAGTTGCAGGTTTCAGCATTGTACTAGAATACTATGCCAATGCAGGATTCTGCATTGAACTAGAATCCTGTGCCGATGCAGGATTCTGCATTGAACTAGAATCCTATGCGTCCAGAGACATCTACTGTATCTACTCACATATAAACTGACCCGTGGATAAGCCAACCCCCCAAAATGCTGCATTGATTTCACAAAAAAATGCAATAACCAGCATAGAAGCTGATGTCAAGTTGTACAATTGAATGCCTACGTCAAGGTCAGGCAAGGGAGTGTTGTTTCAAGAAGTGTGGTGTCTCAGTGTGGTGTGTCGGCTCAGTTTTTTTTTTGTTTTGTTTACCACCAGTCACTCAACAACCCACCAACCCTGTTCCCTTTTCACCAACCCTCCCTCTCAGCCCCATGTCCCCTGTCAGCTGTGCTTCCTTTAATCCAGGTGGATTCCTGGTAATGTCCTGCAATACCCCAGTTACTGCCCCACTCTGTTACTTACCCCTGCTGAGCAATTTGTTACCTCTCTGCCTAATCCCCTTTCCATTCCCTTCTCTCTCTTTCTGATGAGCCCGCCTTTGGGGCACTCTGCACTACCATTCACTGCTGCAGTCCTCCTGGCATCCATTCCACTCGGCATCTGTTACCTTTCCCATTTTGTTTTTTAAAGAAGACTTCTCTCCCTAGCTGGCTTTGCTGACCTATCATGCCCAACCCTTAATATTACTGTGCTGTAATGACTGACCTGCTTTAGCTGACTTGGTACAAAAATCTTGGCTTTTGCATGAGTATATATGGTATTTTTTCACATAGGAAATAATGGGGAAAAAGAACATTTCATAACTTTAGAATGGATTAATATTTTTTACCAAACCTCCAAAAGGCAGATCTGTGAGGTCACCCATTTTTGTACCCAGAAAATTTCAGCCCTGCAGCTGCAGCCATTTTGAGATACAGTTTGACTAAAGAAACAGCAAACAAATATAAAAATCTCTTATTTTTCAACACTCTGTATCTCAGAAACAACAAAAGAATTCAAACCAAATGTGGCACATCAATAGACCTGTCCCTTCTGAAGATGTATGCAAAGATTCAGAAGATCTGTTGAACCTGCCCAAAGTTATTACCCTGCACAAATTGGCCTTTATCTCATTAAATGCTCACCCTAACCCTAACTATAGCTGCACTACCATGCAACTATAATAGTAGTGGCAAAGAGCGCAACTATAGTTAGAGTTGAGTAGGCAGTTTAATGTTAAACCCCAAATTTTTCAGGTTAATATGTCTGCAACCGTTCAAAAGATTTGTAAGAAATTTAGGATACATGATTTTGGATGGTTGATTTCTTGATTAGCCAATTTGTGTTTGAATAGGATTTGCAGTTTTCATGCAGTAAAGTGCCAAAAAATTTATCTTTTCCTTTTTTGGCAAATGTCAGGGTCATTTTCTGAGATCTTACTGCACACACAACATTTGGAATTGTGGCATGACATTTTCAGAGTAGAAAGAGGTTATCCAAAGGAACAATCTGACATTAGTTTGGTGAAAAAATATTAATCCCTTCAAAAGTTATTCAATTTTGAAATTTTGGGTTCTGAGCATGCTCAATTCAGTTTTTGGGATTCATGCACAGTATGAAAAGGGAATTAGGGATCTCAAAAAAGGATTTTGATAGCTCACAAAGAGCGATTTTTAAAATCCCTCTTCATGAGAAAATATTCCATTTTCATTAGCTGCCATCTTGTTTTCATTTTTCCTCAAAAACAAAATGTTGTAACTTTATCTATGGATGTGTTCTGAAGTAAACAAAGCATGTGTTTTATTCAGGTAGACGTCCTCTACTAACCTATGCCTTTGGTTTACTCTCATTTGACAAAATGCTTGTTTTAAATCTAAAAAATTCCTTTTGTTACTTGCTTCTGGTTCCTTTTCATGAGCTGTCAAAATCCCTTTTCATGAGATGATGACCAGATGGCCCTATCTTGTGAAAGGGATTGGCTCATGAAAAGGATTTTGACACCTCAAAAAAGGGATCAGCTCTGGGCTGGCCCATCAGTGCAGTGGTTGGACTTCCGCTCACGACACCAGCTACCAAGGTTTGGGAGTGGTCTCGGGTCGCTGGAGGGCCGGCCAGGGAAGAAGGCTTGAGCATCCCAGGGACTGCTTGCATTCTCCAGGGGGAGGGAGGGGATCAAGGTCCACAGGTTAACTTATCCCGGACAGAGGCCCAAGGTACAGCAAGTCCTGCAGCTTGCAGGAGGGACCAGTGGGAGCTGTGTGGTGAATGTCAGCGTGTAGTGCCTTGACATCAGGGCACACCACCACAGGATAGAAATGGAGGAAAAGCACCGCAGGAGGATGGGTAGATGGAGCACCAGTACCGAACCTAATTGTGAATGCCTGCCTGACCACCAGGGATGTGAGAAACTCAGAAGATATCATGGTGGAAGGACCTAGCCCCATACCAACCTGGGGGTATAACCACAGCTCTATGGGATTACCCTAGAGGAGTTCAAGTAGAGCAAGTTATGGGTGGTACTTAGGTGTCTCCTGAAGAAGCTTAGCTCAGGGTGGGGAAGGAGGATAAAAATAGAAAGTTAAACAAAAAGGGATCAGCTTAGAAAGGGTTTTGACAGCTCACTGAAAGGGATTCATTTTTAAATCCCTTTTCATGAGCTGTCAAAATCCCTTTTCATGAGGTGTCAAAATTTCTTTGTGAGCCAATCCCTTTTTGTGAGCTGTCAAAATCCTTTACATGAGATGGCAACATGGCCTTACCTTGTAAAAAGGAATTAGCTCACGAAAGGATTTTTACACCTCACAAAAGGGATTTGTTTTTTAAATCCCTTTTCACAAGTTGTCAAAATCCCCTCTCGTGAGCTGTCAAAATCCCTTTTTGTGAGAAATCCCTTTTCGTGAGGGGTCAAAATCCCTTTTCATGAGATGCTGGCCAGATAGCCCTATCTCGCGAAAAGGGATTGGCTCATGAAAAGGGATTTTGACACCTCATGAAAAGGGATTTGGCTCATGAACAGAGATTTGACTGCTCATGAAAAGGGATTTCTAAAGGTTGCTTTTTGTTTGCCAGTTCACTGCAAAGAAATGGCTAGTATTTTGGTTTGAAATTTGCAAGGAGCAAAGGGGTGTCCCAGAGATGAGACTTATGCTAGTTTGGCATAACATTTGCATTGATTGCATAGTTATGGCATTCGAAATTGAGAAATTTCCTTAGAACAACATTGTGGTGAACACAATGCATTTCGTGCCTATATCTTGAAACGGTTTGAGATATGGATTTTAGCTAAATGCAGCTTAGTACACCTTTAGGTGCTTTAGGTGTACTAAGCACTCATGCAGGTGACCAGCCCATGATTACAACTGCAGTGGAATTTTTCCAAGGTTGCTAAGGTTACTGAGATATTGTGCAATGTGCATCACAAGGGTTACTTGAAATGTGTCTAGGCCTGCACTGCATCTCAACAATTATAGGTAGGTGTGCCCACAAATAGATGCCATTATACAGTAATGGGACTGCTGGGCCATCCATTATGCAATACTGGTTGAGCAAGGCCCACAGCGACATGACAGTTCATTACAATGTCTCTGCACTTATCTAGAGATGGGATGGGCCCTGCACTACACTCCCAAAACCATATAAGGGTAAGATTACACTTTCTCAAAAAGTCAGGAAATTCATTACAAAGAACTTTGTTATATCAGTTAGGTTGAAGCAACAAAAGTATGGAAATGAGTCATTAGGGTTGACACCTAACACCCCTCACTCTCCACCCCACCCCACACTCGTCACAGAACAACAGGTGATGGGGTGTACCTTGGTGTCATCAGACCTAACTCTCACCCCATTCTCCTATATTGTATCATGTAAGCTTTGTTATGCATGGAATGGAGTGAGAGTTGGGCCCGATGACCCCAAGGAACAGTTCTTCACCTGTTGTTCTGTGAAGGGTTGGGTGAGATGGGAGTTATGTGGTGTGTGTGGGGTATTATGGTGCAAACCCTAATGCCTTATTTCCTATTTTTGTCACTTCAACCCTAACTGATGCTTTAACAAGTTTTGTTGTGATAATATATATATGTATGTGTGTGTACATGTACAGTATATATATATATATATATATATACACATATTTACATGATTATTTTTTATTCATCTATGTGTTTTATTTTGATTTTATTTCAGTTATCATTTTTGAATTAGTATTTCTCCTCATGCTTTCAGTTTTGTGTCTTGTACAATTTTGTTTTCCAGAATGCATCTGGAAACAAATTGTTTATCAGCTCAGTATGCATTTTGTGGTAAAACCTTTTAAAATAAATAAAAATAAGTAAAATTTCAATGCATAATGTTACAGCCCAAAAGTGGAAGCAAAGCTATCAAACGTTTCAGTAGGGCTGGCATACCTAAAGAGATTATTACTGATCAGGGAAGTAATTTTAGTGCTGCTTTGCTGAAGGAGATGTACTAACTATTAGGTATCACTATCATAAGAACCTCCCTTATCATCCTCAGACAGATGGTCTTGTTGAGTATTTTAATCAAACCCTAAAATGCATGTTATCAAGGTTTGTGAAAGGTGAAGGAAAGATTTTGACCAATACTTACCATACCTGCTTTTTCTTACCAAGAAGTGCCACAAGCATCAACATATTTTACCCTTTTAAATATTGTAAGGTAGACAACCTAGAGGGCCACTAGATGTAATAAAGAAACATGGGAAGATAACCCCACTCAGAAAAAACTATTACACCTTGTATGGGAGCACTAAAAAGAAATTATCAAACTATGTTGAAATTGCCACTGTAACCTGAAGAAGCACAAAAACAGCAGAAGGTGTATTATGACTATCAGTTAAAATAAATTGTCTTTGAGCAAGCTGAAAAGGTCTTGTTACTGTTACCCATTACAGAAAACAAACTGTTAATGAAGTGGCAAGGGCCTTATAAGGTGCTTAGACACATTGGCACAGTTAACTATGGGAATGAGACCCCTGATAGGAAAACTCCTATCAAGATATACCATACTAACCTCCTGAAAAAAATGGGCAGAAAAATATATATGTAAATATTTGCAAAAATTCATGAAAACCATCAAAAATGTTGATGTTTGTAACTTCTCTGCTCTTGCATGCATAGAGTTAACATTTGACATGCATATCCATAGTCAGTGTATCCTGATGTCTAACACAACTGGACAAATTAGTTATGCAGTTTTCATTTTGCAGACAAAAAATGATTAGTAACATTTTCTCACATATTTATGATAGCATATACCATAGGTGAAACATCCAGAATTGTTTTTTTTTTTTAGTCTTTGGTAACGGGTAAGACTCACTAGGCACAAGTGCCTGTTTTTATGGTCGACCTGAGAGCACGGGTGGTTAAGTGACTAGCTCAGAGTCACACAATATGCAAGTGGAGGTTGTGAGAATCAAACTGAGGTCTGGTCTGCTGGATGTATCAAGCTCATTCACACCTCATTCTTCCAACCTCTAGGCTATACTGCCAGGCCATTTTGGTTTTGTTGAATTTAGCATTAACAAGGCATATATCACTACTTCATTTGATAAGCTGGGCTGAGCTTTTTGCAGTCCTGCTGTTCTTCTCTGGGTGACTATCCCTCCTTTCTCTGAAGGCATAGCCAAATTGACTCAATAGAACTACTGATACCACTGATTTTCTCTTTGTTCTTTACAGTGACAAACTCCCTTAAATGCGAGTCACCTACTTCTTTTCCTATCAATCTACCCTGTTGGAATAGTCAGAGTTCTTTCTTCCTGCTGCCCAACACATTGTCTTCCCCAACTACATCATTCTGACTATTTCTAAGTCCTAGATTTGCATGTACACCAGGCTCCCCAGATCATAAATTTACTGTATTTGATCCTTAAATATCCTGCATTCAGGTTGGAATTGTTGACACTCTCTGTTTTCTTGCTCCAACCTGGGGGTCTACCATTGCTGTACTATCCAGCTCAGCTGTCCATTTCTTGGTGAAACTGAGCATCTAACTCCAGATCCTGTTGCTCCCCTGTGCTACCTGCCTCTTATACCCTATTTTTAATTAGTATCCCCCAGATAAGGCTAGTGAAATTAAGAAAATTCCAGTTTTATGGAATTTTCATGAAATTCTACAATTTTCAAAGAGCCTCATGGTATTTGACTTTAAGTACATATGTTATTTTGTAATTTCTCACTGCAAGCAATTAATAAAATTGGCTCACATAGTCTCCTTGTAAGGTCTATGAACCTGCCAAATTTAATGGCATTGCATTCTCTAGTTTTAAAGTTTCAAGGGTTTATAAATTTGTAGTTTACATTCTTGCAAACTTACATTTTAAATGTTGTGAAAGATTGACTACTTTTAATTCAATCCCATTTAAAGCTGCAAATATAAACTTTTTCAGAAATGGCCATGAGGTATAGGAGTTTAAACCTTTCAACTCTAGTTAAAGTTGGATATTTAGTTTTAAAATTAGTGGTAACTAACAGAAATTTAAATTTTGACATCATGTTTGGCAGACTATAACTCAGTCCCTTTTAAAGCTGGAAATCTAAAGCTATGTGCATATTCAAATGTAGTGATAACTTATATACCTGTCAAGTTTTGTAACATTTCAATGAATGCTATCAAAATTATTTTAAAATTATAGAAACCAAATTTTGGCAAATAAGTTTACTACCAATAGCTCAGCTCCCATTGAAGCCTGAGACATAAAACATGGTGCACACACGCATTCTTGATGCTTCTCTAAATCCTAATATTATGGAGAAATTTGGATAAGAAATTTTAAAATTATCTCAAAATAACTGAAAATTAAATTTTGATTAAATGTTTGGCCACCCATAACTCTGCCCCTTTTAATCTACACATTTTACATTTGGAGAACTCATGTAAGTCATGAGGTACTGGTTGTGTTCTAAATTAAGTGTTATTTGAATGCGTACTTTGAATCTTATGATGAAATAACTGACATTTTAAATTTTGCAAAATTCCATCAGAATTTTAAAGAAAATTCCACAGAATTCCTTAATCAGAATGGTCATTCCACAGGCATAATTTTATATTCCACACAGCTCTATCATAGTGTTTAAGATGACACGATTTAAGAAATACAGAAAATGAAAGAGATGGGTATTGTTGAATAATCAGAAAGTGCTTGGTCCTTGCCAAAGGTGGTTGTAAATAAAAAAGAAGGGATTGTAAGAATCTGCCTTGATTTTAGGAAACTTAATCAGGTGTCTGCATTCCACAGCTATCCTATGCTCAGGATATATGATTTGGTGAACAGAGTGGGAAGTACCAAGTACTCTCACCAAGGCTTACTTGCAAATTCCACTAGCTAAAGAATCCAGACCCAGAACTGCATTTTCCACTCCAGTAGGACTTTATCAGTTCACCACCATGCTGTTTGCTTTACATGGCACACCCACTACATTCCAGTGGTACATGGATTTATTCTAGCCCCTCACACTGGTTATTGTGCTGCTTACCTGGATGATGTCACAGTGTATGATCAAGACTGGAAAAGCCACTTGGAACACCTATGAGTAGTTTTCCAGTCTATCATAAATTTAGATCTGACGATTAATCTTACCACGTGTATCATAGACATGCAGGAAACCAAGTATTTGGGTTATATTTTGGGAAATCAAGCAGTAAAGACAGAGATTTCAAAAGACTTTAGCCATAGTTAATAGTCCTGTACCTAAAACAAAGAAACATATCAGGTCATTTTTATGAAACAGCTTCTGTTACAGACAGATGTATCAGAGGTAGGCCTAGGTGTTCTCACGAGTCAGCATATAAATGGGAAGGATCATCCCATTCTGTATATCAGTAGGAAATTGCATGAAAGGGAGAAAAGGTACTCCACTATTGAAAAAGAATTTCTTGCTGTAAAATGGGAATTAGAGTCCCTTACATTTTATCTCCGAGGTATTGATTTTGTACTTATAACAAATCACAATCTTCTCTGTTGGCTTAACCAAATGAAGGATATAAATCCCAGACTCAAAGGGTGGTACCTGGCACTACAGTCATTTATATTCAAAGTAAATCTGGAAAAGAGAATGTCAATCCAGATTTTCTGCCAAGATATGATTTAAGAATAGAGCTGGGTAAAATTAGCAAATTCCAAATTTGTGTAATTTTCACAAAATTCTGTGAACATTTCTGAAACTTCATGATTTTTTTTTCTGAATTTTCCAAAGTTGTTTGGTGGTCATAACTCAGTCAGTGCTACAGCTAGAGTTCTGACACTTGTCATACATATTATTTGGTATGAGCCCTAACAGTATTCCAAGTTCCATACCATTTGGATAAAGGTCAAAGAGGTTATAGGGCTCAATATCTGACAATTTAATATTCATGTGAAAATTTCTGAAAATATTTCTATGCCTACAACTTAGCACCTTTGGAGCTAGATAATTGAAAACGTGGATACATACTTTCTTAGATGAGTCACATATACTGCTCAATAGAGAAGTAATGGGTATGTAAATTGTAGGTATTAGCCATTGCCTGCCTCTCAAAATGAATTCCCAGGCTCGCTTCTGAATATGGGTCATCAGTATGGCAGCATGATGCTCTGATGCAGGGCAATGGGACTTGCCTTAAAAGCCTAATATATACTGAACATACCAATATAGGTGACATTCTGTTCTGTAATTTTAAATTTATAGAGGCATACAATTCTGTAATTTCCATATTTGTGAAATGTAATTTTAAAAATTTCTGAAAGTTTTGAGGCTTATTACTTCAGTCATCTTTAAAGATAGAGATCTGAAACTTAGTTCTGTATGGACCTTGGCAAGGTCACCATATCAAATTTGGTGTAATTTGGACAAACACTTTTAGTTTACATAGTTGTGAACTGTATTTTTAAAATTTCTGAATGTTTGGAGGCTTATAACTCAGTCATTTTTAAACATAGTGATTTGAAACATGGTACACTTCTACATGGACTTTGGCAAAGTCAACATACCACATTTGGTGATATTTGAACAAACAATTATTAAATTTAACAGAAATAACTGAAATTGCAATTTTGGCAAAATGTCAAACATTTTCGTGGAAATTTCATGAAAATTCATGGAACTGAGATCAACATTTCACCAGAATTCTGCTGGCAGAAGATACATTTCACCCAACCTTATATAGACATTGAAAATTCAGAAGGCTGAAAAAAACTGTGTGTGCTGAATTGAAATGTTTGCTGTAATAAGTGATATGGAAAAAGATATTCATGTGCAAAGAACTGTAAATACTACCAGGTAATGTTACAAGAAAAATAAAAGAAGGGCTTGAAACATGTTTTCAAAAGAAAAAATAAAACAGGGTCCCTCTTAAAGTGTACTAAGTAGTATTACAGTATGATTACAGGGCATTCATATTATTCAGGTTGCAATATTATGTAAGTTATAGCTTTAAGATACTTATTAGAGTTTTCTGTACCTTGCAGTATCCCCAGAAAAAGCTTAAGTATTTGTGTATGAGAGGGTTGAATAAGATCTTATCCCATTTGATATGTAGGAGAATTAAAAGCAAGGATCTATTCTGCCGTCTTCTTTTCTGCTAATCATTTGTCTTGTGCCTGACTGAGTGCGCAATTAACTTTTCTGGGTGCACATATGGACTGGCTACACCCAATGGACCCTCAATACTTTCCTAATAGCTCCCTTTCTTCACTTGCTGTTTCTAATCTTTCTTTCTCCTCTTGTTTCTCTTTCGCTACAAAAATATACTGTATGTAACTCCTTATGTGAAACTGGGATTTTCTTGTTTTGGAAATTTATATAATTTTATTGGTGAAATGATTGCGGAATTTGGAACATAGGTGTTAACCTGAGATGTAGTTTAACTTCCACAAGCTCATTTACAGCGTTGTCAGTAGGATTTCAGCCCTGGGATGGAATTTCATAATTGATGGCAACTGTTTAAAATACTAATGTACTCCACAAGCTGGTCAATGGAAGAGGTCAACAAAAAATCTTGTTACAGTTTATGGAACTCAAGAGGTATAATATACAAAAACAGGATGCGAGCAAAACTGCCAGGATAAGGCATCTTATGAAAAATACAGCAATGTTTTGTTTTGAAAGAGGAGAACTGGAGATTTTAAGACTCATTATTTTGTTTGTACTGCCTTCAAGAAGAGTTATGCTGTTCATTTTTAATTTATTGTTTGTGATAATAATAAAACACTATTTGCGAATTGTATAACTTCTCATGGTCTTCTTATTTTCTTGAGCTATGCCTCTACTACAGAAGGCAAAACAGTGGGGCTGTATGTAAATAAAGACTTTGGAACATGACTATTGGTGTAGAGAGTTTGTTTTGGTCCAGAGTGGGCAACCCTTGATTGTCTGAGGAATTGAAAACTTGCCAGGGCCCTCTCTACCCTAAGACAATCAAATAAAATATTGTGTGATTACCTGTAGAAGAATTGTTTGTTTCATGCAACTTGAAGAAATTAATTTGTCACCTATAGTCTATGGCCTCCCTGTCTATGCAGCTGCCTGTGACATAGTGCTAGACAGAGTAAAGCCAGTCTATAATAAGGCATGACACTTTCCACTTGGTGCAGACAACCCGCTCATGGTTGTACTCTTTATGCACTCACTAACTGGCTACCTTTACCATGCAGAATAAAGCTCCAGTCCTGTTTGCTATCAAAAAGGCATTCCTGTGCCTTACACCCCCTGCTTTAACAAATTTCTTCAGTACTCTCCAACCAATACAACATCTGGAATATGGCTAGAAATGCCAGCACGCCTGTTTTCTAATGGACTCAGCTTGGCAAGTGGTCATTTCCTGTCAGGGCTCATAACTGATTAAAAGAACTGCCTGATACTGTTCTGAGAATCACCCCAAAGAATAATCAGTTTAAGAGATTTTGCAGTCTGCCATTGCAGTCCAATAGATTTGTAACCATTAAACTGTAACCTTTAAACTTTTTTCAGTTGCTGTGTATATAGCCTGTGACTTTTTATACAGTGGATGGATCAGTTCCATGTCATAGCAGTGAAAATTCATGGGCAACTTGCAAAACAGAGAGTACACCCTGCTGAAAACCAATTTGGCACATAAATATAAACACTGATGAACAACTCAGCACACATTTAAAATAATCTTTAATGTTTAATGCAGGGCAATACCCTTGCACATCCACACTTATATAGTCATCTTTGGGGGCAGACACTGGAGGAAGGAAAGAAAAGGCACTGATGATGGCAATAACTTAAGAAAATAAAAAAAATGCCTGCTACAGCAAAACACAGACCATACCTGTATGCAGTCCAGAACCCAGTACCACCAGCACTGCAGATGGTGTCCTTACCCACTACGCTAGGTGAGTAGCTCAGTGGCATCACGCTCCATGTCCCCATTTAGCCCATCCCTCTTCCTTCCCCATCGCTATTCCCTCCCCTTACCATTATTCCAATCCTCTCTCACTATTCCCTCACCTTTCTAGCCATTCTTCATCACTCATCCTGAAAATTACCAAACTGAAGTGCTCATTTCTGAGTCACTCAATTTGGTTCACTATTATAATGTGCTACCCGATGGATCCTTTCAAAGCTGTGCAATTGTTCCATCTTAAGTGTTTTGAACATGACTCAACTGCCTTTCCTCTGGAATCACTTATTGTACTGTAATATTTTTGTGACTTTGAATTTGACATGAAGCCTTTATAAATGAGCACCTGTGCTTGAAGGCAATACCTGAATTTTCAATAAACAGGAAGCTGCTGAGGGAGTAGTGTGCTTATTTTGTTACTCCAATGTTTTCCCAGCATAGGGCAAGCCTTGTAAGGCAGGAGACTGTTTGTGTGGTCTAACTAGCTGTGCCTGAGAGTGTGAGTGTAATTTGTGGGAGGCGTTCCTGACCCCTCTACTCAAGGACAGGAACTTGGGGCAGGCACCTAACAGGTGTTTAGAGGGGGCTGTTTAGCCTCTTCTAGTGTTGGCTAGCTCACCTTTTAAAGGCGGGCTATATACATTGCTTAGTCCCACAGGGAGCTCTTACTGCTGGTGAGCATCACCATAGCATCCAGGTGACATCAATGCCCAGCGCCTATTTAGCACTCGGCTCCAGCGAGCCTTGATTTTAGGAAGCTGCCGAGGGGAGCAGTGTGCTTATTTTATTACTACAGTGTTTTCCTGGCATGGGGCAAGCCATGTAAGGCAGGAGACTGTTTGTGTGGTCTAACTAGTTGGGCCTGTGTGTGCGAGTGTGACCTGTGTGGAGGCATTACTGACCACCCACTACTCGAGGGGACAGGAACTTGGACAGGCATCCTAATGGGTTTTTAGAGGGGGTTGTTTAAGCCTCTTCTAGTGTTGGCTAGCTTGCCTTTTAAAGGTGAGCTATATACATTGCTCAGCCCTGCAGGGAGCTCTTACTGCCAGTGTGCATCACCATAGCAACCAGGTGACATCACTGCCCAGCGCCTATTTAGCGCTCTGCTCCAGCGAGCGGAGTCGAATGTGGAGAGGAGGCGATGTGGGCAGAGGCCAGTGGTATCTGTCAGCATCAGAAGGTGGACAAAGGCAAGAAGGCGGGGTATCTTATAACATTACACCATCAAAATGAGTATGGAAGACAAATGCAGTAACTGAGCAGACTGCACTAAATGTGTTGCATGTGGGAATGCTACCAGGGAGGACGATACTGATTCTGAGAAACAACAGGTATGTAAACAATGCCAGGAGATAAAAATACTTAAGATTGTTATTGTTCACTTAGAGTTGCAGATTAAGTGTTTCAGAAACCAGGTACAAGGGGGATATTGACAGAAATGTGGTCCATCAAGGAAAGACTAAATGTCAGATGAATGCGGGAGTAAGCAAAAGGACAAGGGATATGATTGATAATGAAGGTATTTATCTGGACAAGGGAATAAGGGTACAGAAAAGAAGAAGTAAAGCTTTGGGCTTTAACGGATCTGTGGTGAATTCTTTACCACATATTATAAAGGCTGATGAGGGCAATGATAATAATGAGCAGGATACTATTGTGGAGCAGCCTGTTAGCCAGCTGATAGGGATAGAAACTGAACAAGACATACCACTGCCTAATACTTTTAATGAAAAGGTGATCACAAGAGTAGATAGTGAAATAACACAGGCCGAAATATTCTCAAGTAGTTTAACAGAAGGGCAGTCACCTAGTACTTTAACTACAAACCCGGAGTCAGGAAGAAAAATACATATTGAGTTTAACATCCCCACAATGAATAGATTTGAACCATTAGTGCAATTGATGAACAATGAGGATAACGAGGCTATTGAGCTAATTAACGTAACGATGGATACGAGTAAAGCCACTGAGAGAAGTTGTATGACTCATACACAGGTAGGTGTATTAAGTGAAAACCATGTGGGTGAAGGATCATCAAATAATTGTGTAGATAAAAAATTAAAAAATATATCATCAGAGATTTAATGGTTAAGTATATAAACTCAATAACTACCCTTAACAGGAAAGATCAAGTCCTTAGTATTTCATTACTGGGGGGCAGGTACACAAGATATAATTGACTTAATTCCAAGAATAATCAAGAAGCAGAATGGCAAGGCACTAGCAATGGTACATGCTGGAGCAAATGATTTAAATAGGGAGGCAGTATAGCGCAGTGGTTTAAGGCTCTGAGCTGCTAATCTGGTAACATCCAACAGACCAGACCTGGATTTGAAACCCACAGTTTCCACTTACATACTGTGTGACCCTGAGCAAGTCACTTAACTTCCCTGTGCTTCCAGGTCACACCTGTAGAAAAGCTTTCAGCTTAGTGTGCTACTCCTGTATAAACAATTAAATAAAAAAAAAAGTGAAATTGATATAATTAATAACATAAAAATGATTCATCAGCTGCTTTCAAATTTGAATTGTAAAGTAGTTCTGTTCGAAATGTTACCTGTACCAAAGGCATCTGGATTAACCAATATAAGAAAATCTTAAGAATAAATAGTGCTATAAGGGAATGGAGTACAAGGAATGATTATGTTTGTTTAAAAACCTTGGAAGTATTCCAAAATCATAAGAAACAATATAGTAAAAATGGACTTCACTTGAACAGAAATGGAAATCTCCTATTGGACTGTACAATATGTTCAATAAAATGATTAATGACTGTTCAAACTAGGTCAAGGGGGAGAGAGAATAGTGGCATCCTACAGTATATATCAGGTATAGATAATCAGAAAATATTGAATACAAATGGAACTTCTGGAAATAAGAGATCTGTGCCCCATAAGGAAGTGGAATTTCTGAAAATACTGTTACTGAATGCAAGAAGTTTAAATGATAAGAAAGATGAACTTACTGTAATATTAAAAGAAGAAAACATAACCATTTGTGTGGTGACAGAAACATGGTTTATCAATAATGATTGGGTCATTCAGATACCAGGATGCAATCTGTTCCATAAAGAAAGATTCAATAAAAGGGGAGGTGGAGTAGCGTTATATGTTGTTGATAAATTAAGGGCATGTGAGCTTCACCTGGAAGATTCTGGCCCTACAAATGAATGCTTGTTCCAGATCCATTCCCCCAAGAAAGAGACACCCACTCAATATTGTAATTTTTGGCTGCTCAGTCGGCAATACCTTTTATTAATACCATCCTATAATGTACAACTATATACAATATTGAGTTCCTTTTAATTCCTCTTTCATGTCCATACTTTTGTTAAATTCAGCTCTTACTCACCAATTTTTGTCCTCTCGTTTTTCCTGATTATGGTTCATTTTTCCTTCATTTGTTTCTCACCCGTATGCGTCGAAACCTGGGGGGTCTTGTTCCACTCCTTCTATTCCCAGGTGTAAACCCAAGCAGGTCTTATATTTTCTTCTTTTCTGGGCAGGTCCAATTCCTGCTCCCCCCTTTCTTTTTCAACTTACCAGGGTGTCCATACCCCTTCACTTTCCCTTCTTTCAACTTTTTGTTTCCACTTTTTGTTTCCCCACTATCCCCCCTTCCTCCCAGTAAATATATTTTTTTTTTAGTTGTTTAACCAGGAGTAGCACACTAAGCTGGAAGCTTTTTTTACAGGAGCATCCTGGGAGCACAGGGAAGTTAAGTGACTTGCTCAGGGTCACACAGTATGCAAGTAGAAGCTGTGGGATTCAAACCCAGGTCTGGCCTGCTGGATGTCACCAAATTTGTAGCTCAGAGGCTTAAACCACTGTGCTATACTGCCTCTCTTTTTCCTTCCTTTTTATCCCTTGGCTCTAGGGTGGTGGGTGGGCATGAAAAAATTATTTTCCAGCCTAGCAAAAAGTGGAAGAGCTCCTCTGTGCAAGCTCTTTTGAACCCCTTCTTGCCCTTCCCCTGGCCTTGCCTCCTTGCCCCCTATTTGCCCCCACCTCATACCCTCTCCTGATGTCATTCCTTTCCTTGCCCCTTTTCCCATGGGACACTCCTCCTCTCTTTCTGACCTCACTATCCTCCCCCACCCCCTCCTCCCCTGGACTGTCTCTTTTTCTCCTTCCGGTCTTGGCCTGGAACAAAGGGTGCCTTTATGACAACCCTTCTTGTTCCAGATCCATTCCTCCAAGAAAGAGACACACATCAATATTGTAATTTTTGGCTGCTCAGTCAGCAGTACCTTTTATCAATACCACCCCATAATGTACAACTATATACAAACATATACAATATTGAGTTCCTTTTAATTCCTCTTTCATGTCCATACTTTCTGTTAAATTCAACTCTTACTCCTTTTCACCAATTTTTGTCCTCTCATTATTCCTGATTATGGTTTGTTTTTCCTTAATTTTTTTTCTCACCCCCAGGCATCGAAACCTGGGAAGGGTCTGATTCCACTCCTTCTATTCCCAGGTGTAAACCTAAGCAGGTCTTATATTTTCTTCTTTTCTGGGCAGGTCCAATTCCTGCTCCCCCCTTTCTTTTTTAACTTACCGGGCTGCAGCTGGGAGATATTTGCAGTCAGTTGTGACTAGATCTGTTACTTAGCCTTCATGAAATAGGTGTCTGAAAGGAAGGAAGGCATTCCCCTGGGATGGAGGGTAAGAGTTGTAGGCCAGGAGTGTAGCTACAAGGGTGCAGTGGGTGCAGTGGCACCCGGTCCCACAAGGTTTGAGGGGCCCGATTCATAATTTTGATGTTTATTCAAAACTGGGGAGGGGCCCTGTAATATCACTGCACCCAGGCCCTTTTGGGATTTGTGACACTACTGTTGTAGGTGATTGTTTCTGGACAGCATAGGTTTGCCTCCCACCCACCCTTCCCTCACCCCAAGCATATAACTTCCATTATAGCAGGAGCTCTGGACATCACTCTCAAAACTGCTAACAACATACACCTGTTCATATCCTTAAAGGCACAGCACACTGAATAAGGGATAGAGACACTCACAAGCTTGCACACACTAAAACAAGAACAAAAACCAAAAAAGCAACTGTAACTGGAAGGAACACAAACATGTGGGGAGTGGTGCAATGCACTGGCTGTGGAGCAGCAGTCTTCCGGGAGACATTCTGTAGACTGCGTTGCTGCCCTATTTGCAGGCACCTCACTGGTCTGAGGGAGGAGGTTGTTCGTCTCCATGCTGACCTGGCAAGGATTCAGGAAACCCACTCCCCCACCCAGGGACCACCTAGGCCACGACCACTGCCTCAGAGGTTGCCAAGAAAGAGGAGTGGTTGGACCACGGTGGGCTCAGGGAGGGTGAGGGTGGTGGAACAGAGGCACATCCCTCCAGTTGTGCCTCTCCACAATTCATTCACCACTCTGGTGAAGCATGGTTCCTCTATGGAGGCACCTGCAGTGGAGACCAAGGAGGATGCTGGGGGCCTCCACAATGGAGACCCACAGGAGGGTGGCCCGGGACCCCACAGGGGAAGGAAATGACTCCTGGTGGGGGACTCAGTTGTTAGAGGGGTAGAACTGGGGGAGGGTGGAGAAAGGGAGGTAAGGTGTCTGCCCGCGCCAAGGGTGGAGGGACAGGAAATGAATCCTCAGGATTGTGGGAGCAGCGGCAAGGGGGAGGGAGCTGGATGTCATTATCCACCTAGGGACAAATGACCTGGCTGAGAATGGGATCAGAACAGTGCAACAGGAGTTTGTGGAGTTGGAGAGGGGCCTTAGACAAGTAGCACACACAGTAACTTTCTGGGAAGTGCTACCTGTCTATGGCATGGATGAGGCTAGG
The DNA here is from genome assembly GCA_016271365.2 of Neoceratodus forsteri. Taxonomy (NCBI): domain Eukaryota; kingdom Metazoa; phylum Chordata; order Ceratodontiformes; family Ceratodontidae; genus Neoceratodus; species Neoceratodus forsteri. The sequence continues at coordinate 53,979,831 of CM028137.1, forward strand.
GTACTTGGCACCACAGGATTCAATGACTGGTTGAAAAGTTGGCACAGAGCTCAGGGATTTGACTTCATTGGGGACTGGGGCTCCACCTGGAGGGATGCAGGCCTAAACAGGCACGATGGTCTGCATTTATCCTGGAGGGTAACCAGGATCCTAGGTGATAGATTTAAATGCTTCAATGGCAAGCATTTAAACTAGCCAACGGGGAGGCACTGAAGAGGAGAAGGGAAATCCTAGCCCCCCCAAAACAATCAGGGTAATTAGTGAGGTAAACACCAAGACAGAGCAGTCGATAGGGAGAAGGCATGGGGTAAATGGAGAAAAAGACAAAGGCAGTAGGGACAGGGATGGGGCAAAAAGAAATAAAGCCATAAAAAAATGGAGGGTAATGAGTAGCAATGCCCATAGTCTAGGTCAAAAGCTCCCTGAAATGGTGGCCTTGATGGAAGAGGGATGCCTGGATATTGTGGCAGTCACAGAAACATGGTACACAGAGAACCATGACTGGGATGTCAACATACAAGGGTACACAATCTACAGGAGGCACAAGGAGGGAAGAAGAGGAGGAGGAGTAGCTCTCTATGTAAGGGAAGGAATCAAAGCAACAGAACTAGGGGTAAACAGGGAGGAGAGGAGGCACCATGAGTCACCCTGGAGACTGGAAATGGCTCTGCAATCTGCACAGGGGTTGTATACAGACCCCCATCTCGGGGAAGGAAATGGACAAGAAAATGATAAAAGGCATCCTTGGGATGACAGAGAAAGGGGAGATATTACTGATGGGGACCTGAATATGCCAGATGTTCATAGATTCATAGATTCATAGATAGGTACAAGTTCAAAAAGTGAGATGCCCATTACTGAACTCGCCACCTGCTGTATCAACAGTGGAATTAAAATTTCTTATCACACATATATTTGTCAAGTCTTTTTTTAAAACTGTTCTGTATTTTCACTATTTATAATATCAGCTGGTAAGGTACTCCAAATTGGAGGAATTCTCTGTGCAAAAAATGTCGACCTTTTGTTAGTTTTACATATAGTTGATTTTAACTTCAAATTATGAGATCTAGTAGAATTATTTACAAAGTATTTTTCTAATCCAATAGAGTTTAACAAATAGTCATTTTGGTATGCTTTATAAGCATAAATTAGATCACCTCTTAAAATTCTATACTTCAAGGAGTATAGTTGTAATGTTTTTAGTCTGGTACCATAATCTACTACAGACATTTTTTCAATCCTTTTAGTTATTCTACGCTGTACTCTTTCTGTCATTTGCTGATAGTCAGTAGGAGTTGGGGCACAAAATGAAGCACAATAATCTAAGTGAGGTCGAACCAAACTTGAGTATAAGGGTAAAATAACTGATGGTTTTCTACTTTTGATATGTCTCAAAATATTACCTATCTATAATTGTTATACCCAAATCCTTTTCTTCTGTAGTGGTAATTAAGTTTACATTTTTTGCAGCCACATCCAAGAGCAGGGCCATTCTCGATGTCCTACAGGGGGCATGCCTCAGACAGCTAATTTTGGAACCCACTTCGGAGACAGCAATCTTAGACCTGGTACTCTCAAATGGGACGGAGAGAGGATCTCTGATATTGAAGTGGGTAGCCATGTGGGAACAAGCGACTGCCAAACAGTGTGGTTCACGATAAACTTAGCTGTAGAGTCAAGCCACACAAAAGTGAAGGTACTAGACTTCAGGAGGCTGATTTTGTCAAATGGGAGAGTGCTTCAGAAAGCACTAGCAAACAGGCAAGAAGGTGGGGTGGAGCAACAATGGGGAAACATCAAAACCGCCATCACAGAGGCAACAAGCCTTTGTGTGAAGCAAATAAACAAATCAAAATGAAAGAAAAAAACACTATGGTTATCAAAAGAAGTGGTGGGGAAGGTAAGGGAGAAAAAGATAGCATTCAGGAAGTATAACGAAACACAGAAGGAGCAGGATAGAGAATTGTACCAGTTAAAGCAGAAGGAAGTGGGTAAGGCAGTCAGAATAGCAAAGGCAGAAACCAAGGAAAAGATAGCTAACTCAGTTAAGAAGGGGGATAAAACCTTTTATAAGTACATTAGGGAGCAAAGAAAGACTAAGTCAGGGATACTGAGGCTGAACAAAGAGGAAGGTGGTTGGGCAGAGAGTGACAGTGAAAAAGCAGGGATACTGAACGAATACTTCTGCTCATCATTCACAATGGAAAAGCAGGGGGGAAATACCTAATCCAGTCAATAGAAGCACTCTGGACAGGGGGGTTGATATTAGTCCTTTCACAGAAGAAAGGATTCTGAAAGAACTCTTAAAACTGAAGGTGGATAAAGCAATGGGGTCTGATGGGATTCACCCCAGAATTCTAAAAGAGCTAAGGGAAGAACTAATAACACCTTTTTAATAAATCATGGGATGATGGTGTGGTACCTGAGGACTGGAGAAGGGCGGATGTGATTCCCCTTCACAAAAGTGGGAACAAGACAGAGGCAGGAAACTACAGACCTGTCAGTTTGACCTCAGTGGTAGGGAAAATGTTGGAATCACTTTCGAAGGAAAGAATTGTTGAGTATCTAGAGGCCAGTGGAGCACAGGACCCAAGGCAGCATGGATTCACAGAGGGAAAGTCATGTCAGACAAATCTAATTGATTTATTTGACTTGTGACCAAAGCAGTAGACCAGGGTTGGGCTGTGAACATGGCCTACCTAGACTGTAGCAAGGAATTTGACACAGTCCCACACAAAAGACTAATAAACAAATTAGGCAGCCTGGGAGTGGGTCCCAGGGTGGTAGCCTGGGTAAAACACTGGCTGGACAACAGGACACAGTGGGTAATAGTAAATGGAGTCCACAGTGAAGAAAGAAGGGTTACTAGTGGGGTACTGTAGGGTTCAGTACTGGGGCCGATCCTTTTTAATGTCTTTATAAGTGACATTGCAGAGGGACTGAAGGAAAGCATGTCTCTTTGCAGATCACACAAAGATCTGCAACAGGGTTGATACACAAGGTGGGGTGGAAAGGATGAAAGGGACTTGGCAAGGTTGGAGGAATGGTCAAATGTATGGCAGCTTAGATTCAATGCAAAGAAGTGCAAAGTAATGCACCTGGGAAACAAAAACCCAGAGGAAGAGTACACAATGGTGGGTGAGATACTGACAACACCAAAAATGGAAAGGGACCTGGTGGTAGTCATATCAGATGACCTTAAGATGTATAGCCTCGAGGAAAGGAAGGAGAGGGGGACATGATAGAAACTTTCAAATACCTCAAGGGAATGAACAAAGTCCAAGAGGGTAGCATCTTTCAGAAAAAGAGATGCGCAAAAACAAGGGGGCACAATTTGAAGATGGGAGGATGGCTCAGAAGTAATGTGAGGAAGTATTTCTTCACAGATAGGGTTGTGGATACATGGAACAGCCTTCCTGAGGAGGTCATAGAGTCAAAAACAGTGGGGGAATTCAAGAATGCATGGGACAGACATAAGGCAATTCTAGTGGGGGGTAGGAGGAAGAAGGCTGTTGGTTAACTAGGATCTGCAGCTTATCCGTTAGGTAGGGTAATGGGCAGACTAGGTGGGCCAAGCGGTCCTTATCTGCCATCAAATTCTATGTTTCCATAACCCTTCACTTTCTCTTCTTTCAACTTTTTGTTTCCACTTTTTGTTTCCCCACTATCCCCCGTCCACCCCTTTTCCCTTAGAAAATATTTCCTTCCCTTTTTGCACTAGCCTGCCTCCAGCTTGCGTTGGATGGCAGGCTTCTCCCCCTTCTTTCTCCTCCATTTTAGGACACATTTTTTAACCACTGGTCTATGCTTCTGCCGAGCTCGGTAATAAATATGTGGTTGCCCATTATGGATAAATGCACACTGTCTGGCCTGTACAGCCCTGTATCTTCTCTATCACCTCATCATGCTGTATACTTTGCCCACCATTAAACAATATGCACCTTCCCACTCTACTGTTCATTTGCCTCCTAATCTTTTCTATAGCCTTATGCTGTCTGGCCTGTCTCCACACCCCCCATGGCACCATCTCAGACCACATTATCATGACCATTGGCCACTATGCCTTCAAAGTCTTGATGTCCTTTTGTATGTTATTAAAGATGTTGAGCCACAGGTGGTGCCCTACATCATTTCCTCTTAGATGAATTATAAGGAGGTCTGGGTCCTTATTGTTCCTCCTCATCTCTGTAAGTAATGGAAGAAGCTTCCCCCATCTCATCCCTCGTATTCCTTTCCACGTTATCCTTATTACACTGTGGTCCAAACCCAGTTGTTTTCCACCTGGCTTCTGCGCCGTCTCTCCCTTTCTGCCCAATAGATGTATGAGTGCCCCACAATCCAAATGTCCTTCCTGTGTCTTGTATCTACAAACACATAAATGAGAGAATTTTAACAGTCCATCTTTCTCCTTCTCCAAAACCACCCCCTCCCCCCTACCCACGTTTCTTTCCACAGTTCCTGTTGGGGAGGAAGCAAAATGACAGGGTTAATGAATTGTATTTCTTATAGCAATTGGATGTCAAGTGTCCTATAGCTTTTATGCCATCCCCCTACATCCCCCGTGCTGCCACTTCTGACGCTGCCCCAATCCGAAATGAGTGGGATGAGAATCTATCCGGGTTCTCCCCCAATTTCTTGATGCTCCATTTTAGCACTCCTGGCACTTGACTTCCTTTTACTTCTCTCCCATCCTCATGTATAAAAAAACAAACCCCTTTGTTTTGGTGTAAGCCTCTGGTATTCCCTTGTCTGCTGGCATGAGCAGATGCCTGCATTCAGAATGGGCTCTAGGGTGACCAAGCAACCCTTCCCCGTCTAGTCCATCTTTGAGCTTGATATACACAGCAAAAGGGTCTCCCTTCCCAGTGTACATCTTCATCTTGTAATCCCCTTCCTCTGGTGGGTTTTGCCGACCCCACCATCTCTGATATTCGGAATGCTCCCTTATGCAGCACTGCAAACAAGACCTTGAATAGTACCCCCTTTTACGAAGTGTAACAAATTTCTGATAAAGTTGCTATTACCTTTTCCAATAGCTGCTCTGATATTGGGCTCTTATCTCACCCAATCCCTTTCACTCTCTGCCACCCCATCATCATTCACTTTACAAGGGTGCCCTCGCATGGCTCGCCCCAGCCCTTAATCAGGCTCACCCATCCAATGGCTGCCAGGTGTACACCCATGGTTGCATGGGCCAGGCCTTCCTGCCAACTTACCACCATAAAGCTACCCACCTGCTCCTCCGTAACTGCCCCACTTACCTCCATGGCATGGTGTGCTCTGAACACCTGGAATGCCATCCATGAACTCTCATAAGCTTTTAAAGTGTCTGCCCATAGGTTGCAAAAGAGGTATTCTGCTCCACTCAACCAATCTCCCACAAATCCTCTTGGATCTTCTCTCCCACTGTGGCTGCTCTGGGTGCTAGTGCCCGGAACCTCTCCTTCTGTAGATGGGAGAGGCTGTCAGCTAGGCTGTTCCTCTCTCCCGTAATGTGCTTAGCTCAAAAACTCATATAGAGCTTCAGACCTTGCAAAACCAACTGCTGCAAGATGTGCAGCACTAACCATGATTTTGACCCTCTGTTGTTCAGCACATCAATCACTGCCTTGTTGACACACCAGAATGTAACTCACTGGTTATCTAGCCATTTCCCTCATATTTTTGTTACAACCCAAATTGGGAATATCTCCAAAAATATAATACCTTTTGTTAGCCCTCTCTCCTCCCATTTCTGCGGCCATGGCTCCGACACCCACTTCCCCTGGAAGTAGGCTTCCACTCCGTAACCTCCTGACGCATATGTATAAAGTTCCAGATCAGTACTGAAAAGCCATTCCTCCTGCCAGATGGCTATCCCATTGTATGTGTTTGGAAATTGCTCCCACAGCTTTAAGTCATCCTTGATCTCCACCCCAAGGTTGACCCAATGGTGAAGTTTCGATCCGCCTGACATGACCTTCGCCAGATGACGTGTAAATGCTCACCCTGGCCCAATTGCCCTGCATGCAAAATTCAAATGACCCATCAATTGTTGAGCTATGAGTAATGGCAATCTTTTCCTTTTTTGGACCTCTGTCAACAACCTCCTTAGCTTAATCACTTTCTGGCTCAGCAGGCAGAACACTCCCTGCCCTGCATCTACTTCTATCCCTAAGAATTCTAAACATCTGCTAGGGCCTTTTGTCTTCTCCTTGGCCAATGGAACCCCTAGCTTACCACACAAGTCCTGAAAATCCTTCAACATTACCTACACCCCCTCTCTTCCCTTGCCTATGAATAGGAAATTGTCCAGGTAATGAACTACTGTACTGTGTCCAAACCTAACTGTAAATACCCACTTCAACCCGGTGCTAAACCTCTCAAAAGTTGCATACGCCACTGAACATCCCATTGGCATGGCTTTGTCAAAATAATATTCCCCATTGATCTGGAAGCCCAATAGCTCCCAATCCTCCCTCTGGACCAGTAGCAGTTGAAAGGCAGACTTGATGTCAGTCTTTGCCAACCATGCTGTTTCCCTTGCCTTGATGATGTCCACCGCATCCTCTAAGGTCTCGTAGGAGACCTTGCTATCCTCCTCCGCTATAAAATCATTGACCAATCCATTTTCCAGGTAGGATAGGTGGTGTATCACCTGGTACTCCCCTTCCTGTTTTTTAGGCACTAAACCCAATGGGGACACCCGTAGACGTGGGAACAGGGGCTCCTTGAAGGGTCCTTCAACCCTCCCTGCCTCTTTTTCTTTCCCAATTTTTCTTTCAGTAGCTCTTCCTTCCCTTATATTGATTTCAAATTCTTGACCCATGTCCAAAACCTTCCCCCCTTGTAATGTAAATTAAAACCACTCTGAACACCTTCTATCAAGTCTAAACCAGCCACCGTATCCGATTACCCCCTCATCCATTGTTCTAAGACGTCTCCCTTAATTGAGTTCTTGGGCAAAGGGAAAAATCTTACATCCCTTTCAATTTCCTCCCTGGTGGTAACCTCTCTCCTCGGTGCACCCCCTTCCCTGGCCAGTGGTGTCCCAGTGTGTCCCCCGAAGGAATAATTCCCTTGTCCCCCTGCCGAGTTACCATCACCATATGACTTACACTGAGAGGCTGGATGGACGCTCCCACATTTTGAACATGCATGTCTAAATCTGCAACGGGGGAAGGAACAGTGTGCCCTATTGTACCATCAACAACATTTATGGTATCGCACTCCCCCCTTTTGCTATTCCCCTCTGCCCCCCCACAACTGTCATGGTCTCCCACCACAAGTCATTGTGTCTGGAATCCCACCGGCAGTCCTCCCCATAACTAGCCATCCGGTCCTGAACTTTTCATCGTACTGTAACCAATTTGTGCCCCCCATCATCTTTTATGCATTTCTGATAGTTAAGGAGTATGCCAACAATGGAATCCCTAACTCTGGCTTTTCTCCTGTGCTATGGCGGTGTAATATGTAAAACCTAAGGTCCACACCTCCCACGTTTTCCCTTTGTATGTGGGCCCCTTCTGTTCCTCTCTTTTTTTTTTTATCAGCACCACTGCTGCCACTAGTTCTCTTTTGTTAAAACTCTCCTTCTCCTCATACAGGTGCACTGTCTTTTTATCCACCAAGTTAAAAGTGTCCACAAACTCTCCCTTCCAAATTTTTTCCTTTATTGCCACTGGCACATGATCCCTTATCTGTACCCTCTCCCTCTTTTTTCTGTTCACCTGGTTCCTTTTCCTTCTCGCCCATCCATTCCTCCTCCATCTTACCTTTTTCCAACTCACCCAACACATTCTGCAACTTTTTAATACCATCTCCCCCCATACCCAACAATAATTGCTCTACATATTCTTTCAAACTGCTTTCTAGTGCCAACACCATACCTGGTTCTTTTTTGTGTTTCCTTCATTGATCCTGGGGCTGGCCTGTCTCCCGATTCTATCCCATCCTGTGGTCCAGGTATCGGGGCCTGTGGGCTAGGTCCAGGTTTCAGCCCAGCCAGCCCCCCACCTGGTTGTGGTGCTTAGAGTGGGGATTGGTCTGGTGAGGGGAGGACGGGAACCAGTCCAAGGTGTAGCCCAGTCCCCTGTCTCGGATTGGGTTCTGGTCCAGGAGTCGGCACCCCTGGACACGGTGAAGGTACTGGGTTGAGGATCAAATAGGTTGCAGGCTGTCACCCCGGAGAACTTGTTCTGGAACATTTAGGAACCGGGGTCCCTATTCTCTTCCCTTTCTCTCCTGCACCTCCCCGCCCCTTCCCTTTTGCTCTCTCTTTCCATGGTGGCCCATCCCCTCTCTCTGAATCATCCATGGCATCCAGGACCTTGTGGGCCCTGTCCACCAGATCCATAATCACTTTCATGGCATCCGCCTTCATCGCCTTGGATCCTCTTGTGTCCATTCTGTACCTGCTAGTGAAAGAAAGTCACATCGTCACCTCTCTTGCCCTTTTTTATTCTTATACTTGGTGGGGTTTTTTTTGTTTGAACCCCTGTCCCACTCCCTCCTCCCCCCATCCTTGCTGCTTTTGCACCAAACGCTTCTTTTTCCCACCAACCTTGTGCCTGTGGCCCACTTCCTTTATTGGCAAAATGCCAAAATAAATTCCCCCCCCATGGTCACCTGTTGCACTCAAAAACCTGGTGGCTCTGAAATGGCGGCTGACATGTGCATTCCATTGTGTTCTAAAATGGCGGCTGCCCTGCGTGCTTATCACATCCTAAAATGGCGGCCACCGCGTGCACTCCTCCTAGCGTCTGCCTATGGCTGTAAGTTGTAAGTTGCGGTCTCAGAGTGTCACCATGGCAGCCTCATGCTGCCCTTCTATCCAGGCCTTTTGCCTGCTCTGTACGTGGCATGCCCATTTAACAAAACCTTTCTTTTTGCCGTGGCGCACCACTACTCACCTTTTGGATGCTGTAACTCTGCTGCCACTGGAAACAATCAAAAAATTCCTCTCCCCAGGTCTCCCTTCCCTCCCTCTATCCCCTCATTTTTCCTGTGCTCTTGTTTTGTCTTTTTGGCCTCCTTGCTGCCTGCTCACTGCTGCCATGTGGTTGCTCACGCTCAGACAAGATCCAACAACTCTTTGTCCCTTCTTCCCTGCGCTCCACAGCCTCCATCGCATGGCCTCCCCTCCCCGAAGCTCTGAGACTTTTCACCTTATCGCAAGCTGTGATCCAGTCCCCTTTTTCCCTCACCCTGTCTTAAACAACAGACCGCTTCCTACTTGGCTCAAAATTTGTTTCACTCTCCGGTGCCATTAACATCGTGGAGCTCTGCCTGTCGCTTCTGGGCCTAGTCCATCCCGACTGTCCTCCCAAGCCATTTTTTGTGCTCCCACAAGGGCTAGCTTCTGAGACTGACCAGCCTTCCATGTGGTCTATTGCAAACCGCCAAACCCGGGCATACTGAAACCGTGCCACCACTGATTACTTGCCACAAGGCTAGCTTCCTGCTGGTTGCCCAGTACTGTTCTGCCATGCTCACCATGCAGCCCTAGGCCATTGCAGGCTCCCTAAGGGCCTATTCATGTACTCAAAAACTGTCCCTAACTTCCTTACCATTACCCACTGACGGAATATATGGAATCCCTTACCAACTTGGCTAAACCTCACCACAATTCTGTAATATTAATGAAAAATCTTATACTACAACCAATTTGTTCTAGAAATCATGGCTTCTTTACCACAACCTGCAATCCTACTTCAAATCTGTATTTTACTTTCTGTAACTAAGCTTCTAAATCAACCAACATCTTAAACCTACTGCTTATCATTACCATCTAAATCAGCCAAACGTCCTAATTACCTATGCTTGCTTCAGGAACTCTCTGACTGATATGCTAGACATGAAAAATTATTTTCCAGCCTAGCAAAAAGTTGAAGAGCTCCTCTGTGCAAGCTGTTTTGAACCCCTTCTTGTTCTTCCCCTGGCCTTGCCTCCTTGCCCCCTATTTTCCCCCACCTCCTCCCTCTCCTGATGTCATTCCTTTTCCCTGCCCCTTTTTCCAATGGGACACTCCTCCCTCTTTCTGACCTCACTATTCTCCACCTTGCCCCCTCCCTCCCCCCAAACTGTCTCTTTTTCTCCTTCTGGGTCTTTGGCCTGGAACAAAGGGCATTGCCCTTTATGACAACCCTTCTTATGGATAGAAATACATATAGACAATAGAAGGGTAGTGATGGGATTATGTTATAGGCCCCCAGGTCAAAATAAGAATGAACATGATTCCTTTATGAAAATGATAGATAAGGTAAGGGTAGATGGGGACTATCTATTATTAGGAGATTTTAATTACCCACATATCAAGTGGGAAACCTATACAGGGTATACAGTGTTTGAAAAACAGTTCTTAGATATACTTTTACATAAAAATTTGGAATAAATTGTTAAAATGCCCACAAGAAATAAAAACATTTTGAACATAATATTAACAAACATGGGGGAATTCATAGAAAAAGTGGAGGTTGGAGACCCATTAGCTGATGGGATCACAATATGATAGTTACAACTCTCCATATATTAGATAAAGCACTTGGGGGCCAAAAAACATCTTAAAATGTTATAATAAAGCTGATTATAAAGCCATGAAAGAATACCTGAACTCTTGGGATTGGAAAACAGTTCTAGAAGGGAAAACATTGCAATAGATGTGGAACATCATAAAAGATAAATTAGAATATTGTATAATCTATCATGTACCCAGTATAATGTATTTCTTTATTTCATTTATTTATTTATTAGAGTCTAGGATTACAATTACCTTTGAGCAAAGGATCTTTTACAAAGGTTCCACATCAGGATGAGAACAAACAAGCAGGACATTAATTATTACAGGATAACAGGTTACAGTTGTTTATCATCACATGAGTACATACAGATTAGGTGGTACAATTGGAATGCATGGGACAGGGATAACATTGATAACGATAAAAAAGTATAATCATAATAGAAGATTACCACAATGTTATGATAAAAAAATAAAATTAAAATTAAAGCAAAAAAAGAGGTCATATAAGAAATATAAATTGCAGCTAACAGATGTAGCCAAACCCAAATATTTGGAATTGAACAAAACATGCTAAAATTTAATAAAAAATGCAAAAATGGAGGAAGAATATAAGATGGCAGCACAAGCCAAAGATAATAATAAGACGTTTATCAATTATATTGGAGGGCTAAAGGGTAGACAAAACACTGTTGGGCAAATAAAGATTGGGGATCAAGTATTGAATTATGGAGAACAAATAGGCAATGAATTTAATAAATATTTTGCTAGTACATTTAAAAATAATTCCATCAGTACACCTTCAATTGAAACATTAATAAATCCTATAGCCACAAAGTTGAGACAAATGCAAAACATATTAAATTAGGATGTGACCATGAGACTAAAATAACTTAAAGCAGACAGGTCACCCAGACCAGATGCAGTACACCCAAGACTGTTGAAAGATTTGGCAGATGTAATAGCAGGACCATTTACTAAATTATTCAATGCATCACTAAGTGAAGGAAGAACAATTCATGAGTGAAGAACAGCAAACGTAACCCCGATACATAAGAAAGGTAGTGAAAATACAGTCGAAAATTTTAGGCCAATCAGTCTGACATCTGTGGTGGGTAAGATTCTAAAGGGTATGGTTAAAGAAATGATGGAATTCCACATACTGGGTAATGGACTAAAAGATGTGTCACAACATGGTTTTGAGAGGGGCAGATCATGTGTGACAAATCTTATGGAATTTTTTGAGAATGTTAGTGTGGCCCTGGGTAATGGATTGTCGGTGGATGCTGTTTATTTCGACTACTCCAAGGCATTTGATTCTGTTTCTCATGATATATTGATCAATCAGCTATATATGGTAGGATTACACCCCGCCTTAGTCTCTTGGGTGAAATCTTGGTTATGAAATAGGCAGCAGTGAGTCTGTATAAGAGACCATAGTTCTGATTGGGTTCCAGTGATCAGTGGGGTGCCACAGGGTTCTGTGTTGGGACCAATGTTATTTAATTTACTCATATCATCCATGAAAACATCAGAGGATATTTGGATCTCTAAATATGTGGATGATACAAAGATAGGAGCAATTATAAATAATAGATCATCTGCAGATTCATTACAGAATAATACAAATGAGTTAGGAACTTGGGTGCTAAAACATGGATTAGAATTTAATATTTCAAAGTGTGAGGTGACGCACTTTAGACGTAATAATAAAACAATGGATTATTCCCTCTGTAGCATCATGTTCAAAACCATCAAAACTGAAAAATACTTAGGGATAGATATTACAAACAAATTTAAGTTTGACTGTTATATTCAGGAAACAGATAAAAGGTGTAATAAAATAGTGGGGTGTATCATGAGAAATATCCAATGCAAAAGGAAAAAAGTCATTGTGCCACTTTATACAGCCTTGGTTAGACTGCATCTGGAGTATTGTGCCCCTTTTAGTTGTTTAACCAGGTATAGCACACTAAGCTGAAAGCTTTTTTACAGGAGTGACCTGGGAGCAGATGGAGGTAAAGTGACTTGCTCAGGATCACACAGTATGCAAGTGGAAGCTGTGGGATTCAAACCCAGGTCTGGTATGCTGGATGTCACCAGATTTGCAGCTCAGAGCCTTAGACCACTGTGCTATACTGCTATATATTTTATATCTGGGCAAAGTAAAAATAGTACGAATCAGATGGAGAGGGTTCAGAGAAGGGTGAGTAAAAGAATACATGGCATGTGGGGAATGGATTACAAAGAGAGATTGGACAACCTAGGAATGTACTCAATACAGTACAGGAAATTAAGGGGTGATCGTTATTACACATATAATGCATTTCATAATGAACAACTCTGGCTAACCACTGGTCTTTGTAAAGTAGGAAATACACAGCTGACAAGGTCGCATTCTCCAAGATTAAGAGGGGAAACAACAAAGACAAAGAAGAGGAGTGAGTGGTTTAGCCTGAGAGTTGTTGGACCTTGGAATGCATTACCTGAGATGGTGGTAACTTCAGGAACACTATCACAGTTTAAAAAATAGCTAGATATACACATGGGGGACAGAAAGACAATGTACTTCCACTGATATGTGGCAGGTCATTATGGCCATTGGTCGATCGACCTGTACAAAACTATGAAACTATGAAATAGGTAAATAAATACAAGAACAAATAAATAAGTATGACTATATTCCAAGCACTAGGAATATGCAAATAAGAACTTCAAAAAACATACACAGCAACTTCCTATTGCATATGGTTTTGACATCATAACCATACACAATGGGCCAAATATTCAAAATTTTGCACTCAGCACAAACCATTTGAACAGGGTTTGTGCAGTTCCTCTATATTTAAGAGACCAAATAGCGTGGGCAAACTGTATTAGTGCCAGGCAAAATTATAATGTATGTACTGTGCAAACAGAAGGAGCAAGCACATGAATACAAGTGATATGCTATATTCAGTACATTAGCACTGCACAAAGTGCATTTGCATGACTTTTTGTGACACTTTGTGCAGCCCAAATTACTGCCCAGAAAAAGGTAGTCTTTACTGTGGGCAAAACAAGGATAGGGGGTGTGGACACAGCAGCAACAGGCATCATGGCCATAAGCAATAACAGCATCATGGTGCATCTGATGACTGCGGCTAGTGAGGAGGCAGAGAGGGCATGCTGTGACACTGAGCCACTCCAAATGCCTTGGAAGAGACATGCAGTGCACAGGTGGGACTGCCCATGTCACCAGCATCTGGCACCAGTCCCAACCCTGCCAGGCATTTGTGAGTGCACCAGCACCCAGTGAACACCTTGTCAGTGTGTTCCTGCAGCACACACATCCAGTCCCCCTATAGGGGTACACCACCACAATCCAGAACATACATGCAGCACTGAGGGAATGGAGGGTACTTAGGAGAGAGTGGACAGGTGGCCAGGCTGCACCACATAGTAGGTGCTGCCACATGCCTGGGGCCAGCCACAGAGTGCACATGTGCCAGTGACAGGAATTCTCCTCACACCAGTGTGCCTGTATGATGATATGTGTCTGCCCCCACCAGGGGCACATACCACACACCTGTCCAGGCTCCCTATCACACATGGCCAGCCATGTGTATGTTAGTTTGGGAATCCCATGCCAATGGTGCAGCGTATGGGGGTCACAGGATATTATGACTGTGGTGTCTACTGTCAGAAGACACCTGCCAGTGGTGCATGTCACTGTGTGGATAGCAGCAGTCATTGTTGCCTGACACACTGTAGGCATTGCTGTGTCCCTCGGAATACCAGCTACTATGGTACTTACTGTCTGATACACACCATGGTAAGAATAACAATATGTCTATGGCATGCAGCACATCCACCCATTCCTGTGGTGCTAGTCTCCTCTGCCACAATATTCCGTGCTTCTGTGTCCAAATCCAGCCTGCAGCTACCAAACTGTTTATCATGTCTGACATACAGGTGGAGATGTGTGCACCATGCAATAACGCCAGGCACGCTACATGGTAATGCATTCAAAGCAGGCCATAATGAGATGCTAATGTGGCTTTTTCCATGGATTGCTTAACTAGGCTCATTTGAATAGGAACTTTGAATACAATAAAACATTGTTTTTTTTTTGCAATTATTTAACCAGGAGTGGCACACTAAGCTGACAGATTGTTTACAGGTGCAACCTGAGAGCACAGGGTAGTTAAGTGACTTCATCAGGGTCACACAGTATGCAATTGTGAGCTGTGGGATTCAAACCCAGTTCCCCAGATTTTCAGCTCAGAGCATTAAACCACTGTGCTATACTGCCTCCCCAAACTTTAGTGCTGGGCTACTGTGTTAGCACCAGGCAAACAAGTTAGCCTGGGGCAAACCGGTCAAACCCATAGCACAGTTCTGTTGTGTGTGGCCTGCAATGTTGTTTGCAGTTGTTGTGCACCACTTCATTACTATCACCCACATTGGCCACCTACTGCAACTCTGCCTTACTCCACTTCTGTGTGCACTGGGCTGCCATTACAGTTTGGCCTTCCCTGTTGCTATATTCAGAGCTGTCTTCTTTGCTGGGTTATTTTTGCACTGCACTCTCAGCCCTGTTTGCATGGCTTCATTTGTATGCTATATTCAACTGATTTAGCCCTGGGTCTATTCCTTTGAATATAACATGCAAATGGTTCCGAGCTAATTTTGCACACTGTGCAGTGCTATTTTTGCCCTGGAGCTAAGTTTTGAACATCTGGCCCTACATATTTTAGAGCTCTACACAATGAGAAATGTGGGCCACCAAGTTTTATATACAATAATAGGAGACCATATACTATATATAGAACATTGAATGGGTAGGTGTTCATAATGACAAATTCAGGTGTATGATGCTACTTAAACCCTTAAGACAAGCACCACGCACTAAAGGCGTGTATGAAATTTGAGTTTAAACACATATACCAATGTTTTATTTTTCAAAACTGCATTCCAAAGTGTTTTGTTCCCAAAGATTCAATTTGATTATGTGGACCAGTGTGTGCTCTGACTTGTAGATGGTGCTTCTGTGCACACTGTTGGTGCTTGTGACTTGAGTTCATTTTGTTTTCTTGCACTGTCTCTGTCACCTGATCGTTGCCTTTTGCTGCCCTTTTTTTATTATTAAGGGGGTGGCAGTCCCTTTATCATATGTGGCAGCCAGAGTTGTTGGTGCAAGTGAGGGCAAAGGTGAGAGGTAGTGCTAGTTGGGCTGAGGTGCAGTGTCACACAGCTGCAAGGCACATTCTCTTTTTTGTGTCTGTTGAGTGATCACACTTCAGAGCAGCTCAGTCACAAAAGAATTTGAGTTACCATTGATGGGGGAAAAAGCAAGTACTGTATATCAGGGAGGGTTTCACTTACAAGGAAAGCTGTGGAGAATTGGTGCAAAGAAATCATGTGGGAGATCATCAGCATATCTGGCACATTAAACTTATTATACCCATCCAAGTATAATGAGAAATTATAGTCAGATTTCCCAATGAAAAAAACATTGTTCAGTTATTATAATGAAATACAGTATGCACCATTTAAAATGGACACAACTGTGAGTTGTGAATTTGTCCATTACAGTAATTGTCAGTTTTACTGAAAATGCAAATTTTTTTTGTTTTTGTTTGATGCTTGTGTTTGTGCGTGTTCGTACACAGTACAGTACAGTACTGGTGGTTGATGGGGGGGTTGTGTTGTGGTAGGGGAGTGCTTGTTGTAACTTCATTTATAACTTTATTTTTAACTGTGTTTGAAGAAATCCTGTATTGTCAGCTGCTTGTTTGTTAGAGCAGTAGCTCCACCATATATTCTCTGTTTTTCACATATTGTCCCAATTGGGTATAATGTCATCTCATTGTTCCATTGCACGTCTCAGGGTAAGAAGTGCTGTCTTAACATCATGCCCTGAGACAGCTGGTTGTGGATCTTCATTGTTGTCCTCTTGCACATCTTCTGTGCTACCATTGTCTACCGATGTTGCCATCATAGCATCCACAACCTCAGCAATGTTGTCTGTCTCTGCACCATCCTCTTGCTCATTGTCTCCAAGGCTGTATATTGAGTCAAACTCCTGTCTTTAGAAGCCATGCTGAAGCAAGATAAACATCCATGAATAGCTGGAATTTGTAGGGTGTGGTAGTTAGGTGGTTGTTATAGAGTGACGTTCTAACTGAACGTCGGAAACCTGACATCTGATATCAGATGACATGCACTGAAACAGAACAGGTAAAATCACATTATAAAACTAACTTAAATGTTGCACTTTAGCAATAATTTAACCAATTACATACAATTAAAGTATTCCCAGGCAAAATATTTACTGGACATCACAAATAAAAATGATCAGTGCTAGGCATACTAAATGGCATTTGGCAGCTATCACATGATCACTCTATCTGATTGCCCACATTATTGGTGTCTGCACTATTTGATGACCACTGTAATCTGCACACACTGCCAATAACATCTATAATACTGAAAAGCAAACAAGTACGGAATCTCTCACAATGAACTCCACTTGAAGCTCTGCTGTATGTGTCTCATGAACTATCAACATATAAAACACATTTGTTTATTCATTTGTCTACCTAGGTCCCACGCTCTGTATGTAGTGAGAGCTGTTCTCCAGGATATCGGAAATCAGCTCAAAGGGGACAGCCAAGTTGCTGCTTTGATTGCGTTCCCTGTCCTGAGGGGGAGATTACCAACCAAACTGGTGGGTGAGTCTTTCTGTGTTTAAAGAACTGAAGTCCTGATGCTGGAAGCGTTGGCATGTGCAATTTGATTGTTTAAGCAATTTTAAAAGCTTGGATTTATGGAGCAAGTAACACAAGAATTGTGGCAGGTGTTCTGCTGCAGCTGCATCTTTATGGATGTGCCAATATGTTAGCCTGCAGTTCTTAAACATTCTGATGCATTTATAACACTTTACTCACTTTGTGGCTACAAAATTATCCATGCTTCAATTTGTTTGATGGCTGCATCACTCTCAGTGCAAAACCTGTGGAACTTGTGCCAACTAGAGCTGTGTGGAATATAAAATTCTGCTGTCAGAATTCCTGTTGAACTACCATTCCAATATCTTAGACCTTCGCAGAATTTGCATGAAAAGACTGCAGAATTTTGCCAAATTATAAATTTCTCTTATGAGTGGTCTAGTTTCAAAATATCCAAATGATACCAAAAGTGGCAGGTGTACAAGTACTATTGGCATACAGATGTGTACCTAATTGCAGACTATTACATTAAAAGGGGACTGAGTTATGGGTCACTGAACATTTAATCAAAATTAAATTTCCAGTGATTTTCATCTAAAGTTACAATTTCTCATCCAAAATTTTCTTCACAGTTTCAAGATTTAGGGAAACCTGAAACATGGGTATGTGCACCAAGTTTTAAGTTTCAGACTTTAAAGGGGGCTGTGTTTTAGGTAGCCAAATATATTGACAAAATTTAGTTTCTAGTATTTTAGAAAGAATTAGTTTAATTTAAAAGTGTACATCAAAATGTTAAAAAGTTTTGCAGGTATACAAGTTATTACTACTTTTATATATGACCCTAGTTTCAGATTTCAGTCTTCAAATGTGACCAAGTTATAGGCTGCCAAACATGCTGACAAAATTTTAATTTCATTTTTGGCCATCTAATTTTAAAGAAACATATCCAAATGTAACCAGATATGAGACATTTAAACTATTATACCACATGACCATGTTTGACATAATTCACATTTATTACTTTAAATGGGACTGAGTTAAAAGTAGTCAAACTTTCACAACATTTTAAATTAAAATTTTGCAAGTATGTAAACTGCAAATGTAGAACCCCCTGAAACTTTAAAATTGAAGACTGCAATGCCATTAAATCTGGCAGATGCTCAGACTGTAAAAAGAGTCAGCTTGTGCCAATTTTATCAGTTGTTTGCTTAAGTTCAAATTTATTAAGCAGGAAAAACTCCATTGAGCAAGCTTATTTACAAGGAGGTCCTGAGAGGGACACTGAAGGTGCATACAGCTAGGTATACATTGGTACAATGGAACAACAATAAACAGGATGAAAAATACAGTGTAAAGATGGATAAGAACTGTAAACAATCAAAAGAGGCATAGATGGTGCAAATGATACAGTGATTGAGGGGCAACAGGACAAAAGGTACAATAAGTGCAATCAACAAAGTCCAAGAGGGTAGCATCTTTCAGAAAAAGATATGTGCAAGAAGAAGGGGGCACAATTTGAAGATAGAGGGGGGACAGCTCTGGGGCAATGTGAGGAAATATTTTTTCACAGAGAGGGTGGTGGACACATGGAACAGCCTTCCTGAGGAGGTTGTGGGGTCTAAAACTGTGGGAGAATTCAAGAATGCATGGGACAGACATAAGGCAATTCTTGTGGTGGGTAGGCAGAAATAGGCAGTTGGTTAACTAGGATCTGCAGCCTATCCAGTAGGTAGGGAAATGGGCAGACAAGGTGGGCCAAGAGGTCCTTATCTGCCGTCAAAGTCTATGTCTATGTTTCTATGTTTCTAAGGACAAAAAGTTTGCAACATTTGTACGATATATACATTCCCATTAGATTCAGGTACAAGTGTGGTGACCAAAGTGCATGAATCTTACAAAAAAATGCCTACTTAAGGGTAGTGGAAGCACTTCAGCAATAAGAGGTCTCACAGGGATGGAGCATAGCACAGAAAGGTTAAGAATATGACTCAGGTGGGAAATAGAGGAGTAACATGGGTGAAGTACAGAATGAGTGAGAAGGATGGAAAGCATGGGAGAGAGCACAGAAGGAGTGAGGAGGGTGAGGACCATTACCCCAAAAGACAGTTTACTACAAAAGATATAATAAGAGTAGAGGGGAACTAGTAGCTTAATGGAGGTCCATGTTATAAGTTACCAAAAATTGCAAAAATAACATCTGTACTTAAAGTCAGATTCCATGAGTCATTGGGAAAATTGAGGAATTTCATGAAAATTATGTGTCTACAATAGAGGAGGGGAGAAGGAACTCCACACCAGGAGCTTCAACTCATGGCTGAAGGAATGGTGAAGAGAGGAAGGGATTGTCTACACTGGGGCCTGGGGCACTTCTGGGAGGAAAATAGACTATATAGGAGTAATGAACAGCACCCATGCAGGAGGAGAACCACAGTCCTCAGTGGATGGTTTAAATGTTACTTCAATTAACATTTTAACTGGCCAAGGGGTGGCAGGAGAAATTGAGGAATCAGAAACTGCCACACCCCCCACAGGCTGAAGTAGAGGGTACGGAGAACTCAAAGGGAGAGGAACCCCCCCTTCACAGTGCAAATTAATAAAGGCAACAGGGAGGTAGAGATAAAGGTGGAAATAAACTGGAGTATTAATGAGTAAGACAGGAAAGAGTGAGGGCAAAAAGGAAAACAGGGGCAACAAGCAGATTAGAAACAAAATCTGGAAGGCCATGTGTGTAAATGTTAGAAGTCTAGAAAATAAGATCCTGGATCTAGAGGCATCATTGCAGAGGCTGACCTGAAAATTGTGGCCATTACTGATTCATGCTGCACTAAAAACCATGACTAGGGCATTGCTGTAGCAGGCTATGCTCTGTTCAGGAAGGACCTGGTGGAAAGGGAAGGAGCACAAGTGGTGCTTTATCTGAGGGAAAGCATAAAAGTCACAGAATACAGGGACTACAGAGGGAGACAGAGGTAATGTGGGTCACCCAGGAGAGGGGAAGTGGAGCCACTGTTTTCACTGGCGTGATCTACAGACCTCCAGCACAGTGGGAGGAATTTGATAAGGTACTGGTGGAAGCTATTAACAAGATGGCAGAAAACAGGAAGATGCTGCTGGTGGAGGATTTCAACCTGCCAGATATGGTTAGAGCCTACCAGTAGTGGCTTCAGCTAGAAACAGAGACATCCTGGATTCTTTACAGGGGGATGTTTCTCAGACAACTAGTCAGTGAACTCACTCATGATGTGGCAATACTGGACATGGTACTTACTAATAGGTGCAGTGTTGCAGACATCAAGGTGGGAGGCCACTTAGGGACCAATGATCACTGCACTGTGTGGATGAATATAATAATGGCTGCAGAATCAAACCACACAAGGTGCAGGGTCCTGTCCTCAGAAGGACAGATTCTGAACAGATGAGTGAATGCCTCAGGGATGACCTAGTCGGGGGGGTGACCTGGATGGGTTGGAGAAACAGTGGGCAAAGATAAAAGGGAGCAAAGTAAAGGCAAAAAACAAGCAAACAAAAGCAAGAGTATAAAGAGGAAGCAATGGTTCTCTAAAGAGGTGGCTGAAAAGGTAAAAGCTGAAAGGGTAGCCTTCGGAAGGTATAAGTAGATATAGATGTAGATGGAGGAAGATAGGGTGGTGTGTCAGAGGAAACAGAGGGAAGCAGGAAAAACAGTAAGGAGCACACAGGTGCAAACTGAAGAGAGAATAGCCAAGGAGATAATGAAAGAAGACAAGACATTTATTAGGTATGTAAGTGAAAAGAGGAAGACCAGGGTTGGGACTGTAAAGTTAAAAAAGGAAAGGGGACTATGCAGAGGGGTACCAGGAAAATGCAGACATTCAGAACAAATACTTTTGTTCATTGTTCACAGATGAGGGAAAAGGGGAGGTACCAGAAAAAAGTAAAAAATGTTTTGGACGGAGTGAGGTGGGCACTAGTCTTTTTTTTTTGGAAAAGAGAGTTCTGAAGGGACTTGCTAATCTGAAGGTGGACAAAGCAATGAGTCCTGATGTGGTGTACCCAAGGTTACTGAATGAGCTCAGGAAAATACTGACTACACCACTGACAATTCTGTTTAACAGCTCACCGGAAACAGGTGGTTATATGGACTGGAGGAGGGTGACTATTGTCCCACTACACAAAGGTGTTAGCAAGGAAGAGGTTGGAAATTATAGGCCAGTCAGCCTGACATTGGTGGTGGGAAAGATAATGGAATCAGTGCTGAAGGAAAGGATTGTGGAGTATATTGAATCCTGTCAGTTGCAAGACTCGAGGCAGCATGGTTACATAGAGGGATGTCATGTCAAATGAATCTGATAAATTTCTTTGACTGGGTGACCAAGGAACTAGATAAATGTGAAGCAGTGGATGTCGCCTACCTAGATTTCAGTAAGGTGTTCAACACATTGTTCCACATAGGAGATTAGTAAACAAGCTAGGTAGCTTAGTAGTGGGTCCAAAGGTAGTAAACTGGATATGGAATTGGTTAGGGGATAGGCAACAGAGGGTGGTGGTAAATAGAGTTCACTCCATGAAAGGGAGGGAGACCAGTTGTGTGCTTCAGGGATCAGTGCTGGGACCGGTCTCTGTAATGTCTTTATAGGTGACATTGCAGAGGAGCAGGAAGGCGAGGTCTGCCTCTGTGAATGACATCAAAGTCTGCAATAGGGTGGACACTCTAGGGGTGGTGGAAAGGATGAGCAGAGACATAGGAAAACTAGATGAGTGGTCAAGGGTATGGCAGCTGGGTTTCAATGAGAAAAAGTGCAAAATAATGCACTTATGGTACAGAAACCCAGGGCAGAGTACAATATGCGTGGAGTGGTATTGACAACCACCAAGCAGGAAAGAGATCTGAGGGTAATCATATTGGAGGAGCTAAAGGTGGCCAGGCATTGTGGCAAGATAGTAGGGAGGGCAGGTGAGATGCTGAGCTGCATGGGGAGGGGTATCACTAGCAGAAAGAGGGAGGTCGTGTTGCCATTGAATAGATCACTAGTAAGACCACACCTAGAGTATTGTGCCCAGTTCTGGAGATCACATCTCTGGAAGGACATAGACAGAGTGGAGGTGGTCCAGAGGTGGGCAACTAAAATGGTGCAGGGTGTAAATCAAAAGCCCTAGGAGGAGAGACTAAAAGACCTCAATATGTACAGCCTAGAACAGAGAAGGTGTGTGTGGGGGGGTATAATAGAGACTTTTAAATACCTCATGGGGTAAATAAGTTAAAAGAGGGGAGTATTTTTCAGAAGAAAATGTGTTCAAGAATAAGTGGACATGCTATGAAGCTGGGAGAGGGTAGATTCAGAACAGATGTACAGAAGTACTTCTTCACATAAAGAGTGGTGGATTCCTGGAACTGCCTTACTCTGGAGGTTGTTAGGGTGAAAACAGTGGTGGGGTTCAAGAATGCATGAAAAGTTCACATTCGGGTAGGGGAGATGGACCACTGGACACCAGAGACAGTTTATTTATATTTTGGGCATGTGATATGGGGGGAGGGACCACTAGCCACCAGGGAAAGATCAGGCTGGCGATCAGCTGGGGGGACACCACTAGCCACTAGGGAATAACACATTTATTCTGCAGTTCAGTGACTCACTGAACTGCAGAAAGAATGTATGAATTGTGGATTAATATATTAAATTTTTGTCCACAGAACTAGCCGCTGTGATCAGTTCTACAGAGTTTGTGCCACAGTTTAATATAATAATCATCTTCAATTCATACATTTTTCCACTGTTCTAAGTCAGAATTTCAGTGAAACTTGCTAATTTGATTTTCACACTTTCTCAGAAGCGAAAGTCCAACTTTCATGGAAATCCCACCGGCAGAAATTTTTTTTTTTTGCACAGCTCTAGAGCAATTATATATGCTTTGTGAATGTTAAATTCAACAGGAAGAATTCTGGAGGCTGTATCTACCACAAATTTTGAGAAAATGTTACAAATCTTTTTTTTTCGTTTTTTCATCTGTAAATTTAAGTCTGTTAAACCAATTTATCCAATTGTGTTAAATACCACAGTACAGTGACATTGGATAGCAATGCAAATGTTAAATCTATATCTGCAAGAGCAGAGACATTATGAACATCCACATTTTTAAACAGTTTTCACAAAAGTCTGCAAATATCTACATAGCTAAATTTTGAACCACTATAACATACAACATTTCTATATTAAATCAATTCTCTCCAAATTTAGGCAATTTGATACCCATTACAAAAACGTTTGGTGTGCTAATTTGCACTTATCTAGCTCCACAGTTACCTGAGTGATATGCAGATAAAAATGTTGAGAAATGTCCTACAAAAAATAAAATGACGGATTTTGAGTTACTATAATTTTGAGACAATGCATTCTAATGTCATGATATTTGGAACATTGTTAGAACACCTTTCAGCAAGTAACTATTCCAGATCTCTAGCTTAATAGATGACTCTGTTCTTATCAGATTAATACATTTTAAACATTCCACTAAATTCCGAAGAAATTCTGTGCAAAGTTTCAGAATTTCACAGAATTTTACAGAATTTTGTGAATTAGGAATGTTTTCATTGTGCACCGCTCTAGTGCCACCACGTTAACCACCTTTGTTATGTACTAACAGTTACATCACAAGTAGTACAAATGAGTCATGTTATATATTTACATACTAGTATGTATTGTATGTCCTGTTTATATCTATGTCTATATGCAAATGATGCATATCTGCAGTAAGTTATGATGAAATGTATTTTGAGTATTTTTTTCCTATTTGATATGTATTGTGTTGTATTGTGCCTGTGCACAGATGACACAAAGCTCTGTGGGAAGATGGACACAGAGGAAGGGAGGCAGGAACTCGCAGATGACCTGGCTAGATTGGAGATGTGGTCTGGTATTTGGCAATTGACATTTCATGCAAAAAAAATAAGTGAACGATTATGCACTTGGAGGCAGAAAATCCAGGGACCAAATCTTGGTCAGGCAGTGTCCAGGTGACCAAGCCAGAGGAGGATAAGGACCTGGGTTTATCAAGAGTGACACAAAGCACTCATCACAATGCAGGAATGCTGCCAAAGCACAATGGATGCTGGACTGTATAGGCTGGGGAATCACTAGTAGGAAGGTTGAGATCATTTTGCCACTGTGCAGGTTCCTGGAGAAGCCACACCTGGGGTACAGTCTGCTGTCCTGCACTCCTTATCTCAAAAAAGACATCAACTTGCTGGAGGCAGTTCAAGGAAGAGGGGTGACAAAGATAATCAAGGTCCAGCAAGGTAACACATAAAAGAAAAGGCTAAAGGGGGTTAATATATACCTCTTGAGAATAGAAGGGAAAGAGGGGACATGATTAAGATAGGAAAGCTGGGACATGACTGAGGCCTTCAAGTACCTCAATGGTATACACTGGGTGAGCAAAGAGGGCCTCTTCAGACTTAGTGAATATAAGACTGCTGGGGCAAAAGCCTGAACCTGATAGAAGGAAGGTTCAGAAAGGAGATGAGGAGGCACTTTTTCACCAAAAGGGTGGTGGCTAAGTAGAATAAGTTGCCAGCAGAGGTGGTATCTCTAACATCGGTGGACAGCCTCAAGAGAGGCTGTGATAGGGTGAGCGGGAAGTTTGTTGGTTAGGGAATACTTGATGTGGATCAGGTGGGAAATTGGCTGGTCAGTTTCCTCTGTAATCACCTTAGGAACTGTATATTCCAAGCAGACTTGATAGTACATAAGACCTTTATCTACT
This sequence comes from Neoceratodus forsteri, assembly GCA_016271365.2. NCBI lineage: Eukaryota > Metazoa > Chordata > Ceratodontiformes > Ceratodontidae > Neoceratodus > Neoceratodus forsteri. The sequence continues at coordinate 54,004,779 of CM028137.1, forward strand.
GCCACATTTGTATGCTTGTATGTAACCTAAGGATCCTGTAAAAAGTGAACTTTGGCTCAAGTAGGCAATCTTTGTTCATATGCAATTGATGGATAAAATATGTTACAATTACTAACGTGCTGAAAAACTTCAAAAATGTGCCCACTCATAGATGACACCAAGCTCTGTGGGAGGATGGACACAGCTGACAGGATATAGGACCAAAAGGAAGATCTGGAAAAACTTGAGAGGTTGTCCTGGATTTGGCAGCTTGGCTTAAATGCCAAGAATTGCAAAGTTATGCACAGTGGAGCCAGGAACCCTAGGACAGAGTATAGCCTAGGAGGGGCCTGGGAATCTACAACAGAGGAGGAGATGATCTGGGAGTGATAATCGCTAATGGCTTGAAGCACTCCACACAGTTAAGGAAAGCATCATCAAGGGCAAAAAATATGTTTTGCTGAATTGCCAGGGTGATCAGCAGTAGGTGACAGAAGATCATTCTGTCCTTGCACAGGTTGTTAGTGATGACACATCTGGAGTACGGGGTGCAGTACTGGTGCTCACAACTTACAAAGGACATTAACATGCTGGAGATGGTCCAAAAGGAGGGCAACAAAGATGATTATGGGCCAGCAGGGGAAAGCAGAGGAGAAGCTGTGGGGGCCCTAAACATGTACTCCCTAGAGGAGAGGAAAGAGAGGGTACATGATTGAGACCTTGAAGTACTTGAAAGGGGATAAATAGGGAGGATTAGGAGGGTCTTTTTAAGCAAAGTGGCAACCAGAACATGAGGAGACACAGTCTTAAGTTGGAGGGGAGGAGGCTTAGGAGAGAGTCTAGGAAACATTTCTTGATGTAAAGGTTGGTGGCCCATTGGAATGTGCTGCCAGATAAGGTGGTCTTATTGAAGACAGTGGGCAGTTTTAAGAGAGGCTGGGATAGAGTTAAGAGAAAAATAAACATCAAGGGAGGGATGGATGGCAAGGATTGGGGAGGGGCAGGGTCAGTAGCTTAGCTGTGGAACCTGCAATGTGAGCAGACTAGAAGGACCAAATGACCTTATTCTGCTGGCTTCTTCATATGTTCATATGTTTCTATGTTAACCCAAACATACCTGCCTGTAATTCCTAGAGACACCAACAGAATTTTAAGTAATCATTAAATTCAGGCAATAGCCCCTGGATATGCTGGACAGACAGTTGCCAGCCAAAACAAATGGGTTTTAAAGTTTACTGGAGCAACCAAATTGTGTGTTTATATGTTTTAAATATCTTGGCTTGTATTCCTTACTGTAGAAGTTGATATTGCTACAGTACATATTTTTATACTGCAACGGTCATTCCTTTACAGGCCCAGTATAGCAAAGCCATTACATACTGTATATGGAAATACTTGGGAACCAGAAATGCATCAACACAATTGCACATAAGGTTTAAAAAGTACTTCTGGTCCAGCTCAGAACTATTGTGTTACATACACGTGCTATGTTTTTGGAAGTCGTATGGCAATTATATAATATTATGATGAAAAGTATCAGCACTAGTCAATCAGAACATAGGGTTACTCACTATTCATTTACTGATAAATAATGCACATTCTCCCTTTCTCCCTTTCCTGGGACACATCTGGAAATGAGTTGTTACAAGCTCAGAATGTCTTTCCTGGTAAAACATTTGAAATAAATCAATAATCCTGTGGCAGTAACAAGTTATCTATAATCTCAGTAAGATAATTATTGTATCAACCAAACATCCAGACGCTAAAGGGGATAGGAAAGTTTTGCTGATCTACTGCTGTTTGTAATGATCCTATTTTCAGAAATTACATTAATGCCATCAAATAATCCATGTGTGAAAAGCTGTGTTATGTTTATTTTTCATGGACAATATTCACTGCAGATGCCATCGTGAAACTAGGGGCCCGATTCCAGAAGTGGTATGTCCGGTGCAAGGTGCTTGTGCCAGACAACACTGACGCAAACTGCACCTTTTGCCAGAAGCAGTGACGATCCTTATTCCAGTACATGGACTGTGCCAGAATGGGATGCTGCTGTGGCATAGGGGCACCGCACCACCCTTGCGACCAAAACCAGGGTATGCCAGGTCTCAAGCGGGCTTGTGCCATGGCAGGGCTGGGACATCCCCATTCCTTGGGATTCTGAAAGCCCCGCCCTTGCCATAAGAGGGAATCATGTTAGATTAGCCAGGAGGTGGTCTAAACCCCTGTGACAGTGCCCTTCAAGGTTGGGAGCTGGCAGGTGGGCTCCATATGTGGGATCCAGGGCAGATGGGACAGGGGTGTCCCATGGAGATGTAGTGAGGCATGTGAGTATGCCAAGGGCAATGATCAGGCACCCATTGGGGGGTGCCATTCCTGGACAGCACAGAATACACCAGCAGGTCACTGGTGCTGCCAAGGGTACCCCTGTCAGGTGCCTGATCATCCCCCCTGTCATACCTGCCCACACCCTATAACCCCATGGCATCCCCTGTGCCACTACAGCCCCAGGAGCTCTCCTGGCATACAGTTCTGGCTGGCACCTTGGGTGGGCAGATCCATGTGACAGGTCTCGCAGGAGCGCTTTGCGTTTGACACTAGCCTGACATTGTGATATTTCCAGAGTGTTGTGGTGCAGGGACCCCGATGTTCTAGAATCAGAAACATGGTTCCTGATGCACCGGGAGTATGCCACAGCCCTAGATCGCAGGAACTTTGTGGCAATCTAAGGGCTCTTTTGGAATCGGGCCCCAGGTATCTGGAATTCTGACTATGCCATGGCTTGTGTGCAGAACTCCCAATAGGGACTGTTGACCTATCAGAACACATCCTTCAGTTCTGTAAAGAAATCATGACATAGTCAAAACTCCAAATTACTGGTGCCATAAAGAGAACTGTGCAGAATGATGCCAATAAAAAAAATATAAACACGAATACATAGCGCGGATATTTAGAAGCAATTCAGTAGGGATCATTTGGTGGTACTGATATTTCCTAAAACACAAACATTACAAACAGCTACCCTTTAAAATTACTCTCTGTACTCCTTAATCTAGAGAATTCCAGGTAACAGCTCATCTGTTTAGTACTGCTTATAAGCGATCATTCCTAAAAAGCCTTGTGTGACTTTTTAATCTCACAACTGTGCCAATATGGAGTAACTGTTTATTGTTAAAGAAGGTCTGAAGAGCCAGACATGAAGGTTGAAGGGCTGAGGTTCTGGGTGCCTTATCTCTCACCACAGCAGTGATCTGGGTTCATGAATGGACTTGTGTTGCTCGGGGGCTATCTGGGGAAGGGGGGGGACTGCACCTCCCATGGCTTGTCTGCCACTGAGGAGAATCTAGGTGCCGGCACCATGGGACAACAAAGGAAAGGGGACTCCATGCCTGGATGCTGGTGGTGTCTCCATGGAGGTTGAGCAAACACAATGCATCATTTCCCATGTGTGGGCCCGACTGGGAGCAAATCAGAAGAAAAACATCCAACCACAGCATAATGATCACCGGTTCCTCACAGGTACCACATCAATGAATGGGTGCCTCAGCCAGGTCCTGTGGCAGAACACAATGGGAAGAGCACATCCCAGGGATGTTTGGTGTTGGGGCTGGAGGACTGATGCAGATGGGGACCAGTCAGAATGAATGGAGATAAACACAGAATGGGGATATAAAGAAGGTCTGCATAAAAGATGAGTAGTGATGTTTAACAAGATTAAGCAATGGAAAGTTCCAACTTCTAAAAGCACTATACATGTGGCAATTGTGAGCATTCCTTTTCCTGCAGGAGATTCTGTTCAATTTTATGTCTTGGGTAGCAATGTGAATTCAGTACATGGAAACAGTTTACATCAAGTTACATTTTGTGGCTGAGTTCAAAAGGTTCTTTAGTGGTGAACAGCAGAAGCAAATCACAGACTGGTCAAGGATAACGTTGTTTGTTGCTATTCATGATTCTACCCCCCCTGCCCAGGCTGGCTTCTCTCCTCTGTGATCCCTACCAGCCCCATCATCCAGCACCCCTGTATTTATTGGCTTCAGATCCCCGCATGGCTAACCCAAAGTGATAGGGTGGTGGAGAGCTGAGCTCATCCCACTGGACAGGATCTGGTTGGAGCCACACCAGGTCACCACTGTAAGGCCTGCAAGGGGTCAGAGAATCATCATGCCAGCTGGGGGATTTTTCATTTTAATCCCTTCCCCCATGGTGTGAATGAACTGGCATGCAATGATGTCAATAGAAGTACTGTGCATGCTTTTGTACGCATCATACTGAATGTTGCCATGCCTCTACCCCTACATTGTGATTGCAGCAGTCTGTCCTCTAGATTCCACCATGGACTAGGCTGTTGCCAGGCACTGCTCCAACACCACCCCAGAGGAGGTGAGCAGTCCAATGGATGCTCAGTCCTTCTCCACAGGATGACCTCCTATGACACAGGTTCAGGGCATGAATTGGATAATGTTGTTAGAACCTGTTTATCTGCAATCCTTCCTTTACTTGAATACATTTCCCTGCCACTGCTGGACCGCCCACACTCTTCCACCACTTTAATGATTTTATACCATTCACTACTTAAATAATTTCATGATATCCAGCCCAGTCATGCTGGAGGTTGAGGTGCGGGACGACAGACCTCATGCCACGCCAGTGACCCGGGTTCAGGAATGAGCCCAGGCTACCAGGGGTCGGCATGGGAGGGATGGGATTGAGTGTCTGGAGGACTGCTCTCCTCTCTTGGGGACGGAGGGATTGCCGTCCCACTCATCGATCTCCCTCCAGCAGTGGCTGGAGGAGATGTGAGTCAGGAGGCATGTTGGCATGTTGCCAATGTATGATGGAGGGAGGAGAAGAAAATGGAGGAAAATGGAGCTGGTAGGCTCCGTGATGACTCATCAGTGCCCGTGCCGGCTCCCCAAACATCTGGACTTCTCTCCAGGGTTGGGGAAAGTTGGCGCCCCTTTGCCTCAGCCCTGTTTTGGGGGGAAACCTGTGGGGGGTTGTATGGGATGTCAGGCAGAGGAATGGTGAGCTGGAGACTGACTCCCTCTGAGGGAGGTACCAGATCCACCTGCCAGGCTCTGAGGAGGATAAACAAATAATAGAAAAAAAAATGATTTCATGATTTATGATCATTAACATACTATATGGCTGTAATTTTGCAAAATGTGTACCTTGCACCATCTGATATATGTACATGTTTCATATCTGATAAATATGTTATTATGCTACACATTCCACTTTTGCCATTGTAAACTCTTACAGCTTTGTAAATGATGCACCTTGTGCCATCTGGTATTCTGTATTGTCCACTGCACTTGGAGCTTTAGTCACTATTGTACTTTGTGCTTCTCACTTTTATCACATTTCTTACCACATTCTAATCCCCTTCCCCAGTTCTTCCTGGAAACAAGCTCTGTCTCCCTGTGTACCTGTCCCAGCCACAAAAGTTTAAAATTAAACATTTCTTTGTTTATTTAAATGGAGCAAGTATTGAGCTGAACTGCTTGAAAAGCATAAGTCAAACAACAAAGTGACATTTAAAGAATGTGCTTTAGGTAGACAACTCTGGAAAAAAGGATTGTTTTTTATTACTCTTAGTATACCTTAGATATATACTGTATTAGTAGCGAAATAATTGATTTAATGTGTGAAGAAAAAAAACTGAAAAAGTGTCTGTATTATCTCAGTCTATATAACATACAGCAATCAAAAACACATGGGGGAGGGATTTTCAAAGCCTATGTCTAGATGCAATTTTCTATTGTATAAGTTCTGGTATAAGACCAAATTACCCCTACTGTATGTCCACTTCTCAAAGTTAGGACATAGCTAAGTTCCATTTTTCAAACTTTAGACTTAGTTATGTCCATGTTGCAAAGTTCCAATACAAACGTGCCCGGTCACAATTTCAAGTGCGAGTATAACCTTATCTGCCATTTACTTCCATGTCTATCATTTTTTTAAATCCAGAACTGGATGTAATATATGCCATAAAACAGTGAACACTTCTGTAGATAAATCCAGCATTTGAATTAGCTCCTAGAAAGGGGTGGGCGGTGTATACCGTACTGGTTAAGAGCACTGAGCTGCAATCCTGGAGACCTGGGCTTGAATCACAACCACCACTTGCATACTGTGTGACCATGAGCAAGTCACTTAACTTCCCTGTGCTCCCAAGATGCACCTCTAAACATGCCTTGCATTAATGTGCTTTTTCTGGAAAGAAACTGTAAAATAATATAAAAAAATAAATACAACAGACTGTGGTCTCAACATACAAGGCAGTTTCAGGCATATAAGTGCAACCCTGTCACCATTATACCAAGGGCTGCTACCCCTGCCTGCTTCCCTACTTGCAGCTTGAGGGGCCTGGATTTGGTTTGAACAGTAACTGTGGATTTTTGCCCAACAGTAAAACTATAATAACAGTGCCTCCACCCAGAGAATTCTTTAAGTGGTCTAGATGTTAAGCTAGCACAACACTCTGGGAAATTGTACCTACCCACCACCCGACCTAGTGGCCCCACACTTACAGTTTCCCAAGACACCTTACTTTGCATTCAATTTACATTTACTGGAGAGCACTAATAATATGCTCACAGTGACCACACTTACCAACAGGAGCTGGAACTCTGCATGCTCCCTGTGCACCTTTAAAGAAATATTTACCGACAGCAACACAGTACCTTTCAATTATATATTTATTTATTTATGTATTAATTAAAGTCTCGGAATTACAATGTTTGAGTCAGAGACTCCTTTACAAAGGCTCCACGTCATGTAGTTCACAGCATTACACAACAATAAACAAGGTAACAAGGTGCAGGATACAATACAGAAAGCATGTAATATACAAAGAGACAATGCAGGATACAAGACAAATAAACATATAATATACAAATAATATACAAGAAAGCAATGCGGTAACATACAGGCAATGCTGGTAACAATAAGGAGTATGAGCCCAGGAAGGGCAGAGTGAGGGAAGTGCAAAGAGGAGGGGCGGTGGCAGAAGACAAGGGAGGAGGATAGGGAGACACGAGGAAGAGAATAAGGAAAATGGGGAGAGACAGTACTGTGTGCAGTCAGAAAAGACATTGTCATAGGAAATGTGGCTAATGGGAAGTAGAGCATGATAGGAAAGGGGAGGAAAGGGGCAGGCTAGTAATTGAATTAACCCTGCACTCAGTAATGATATGCTCACAGACCAGGTTAACATTCAAACAACAAACAGATTTAATTTTGGCAATTAAACAAGGGGTAATGGATGCAAATTAAAACTGGTTTAATTAATACTTTGGGTTTGGCAATGGTTTTGTCTTTATAAAACATTTAAGCACAATACATTCACCCCTCTGGACTGTCCAGTTAACCTCACTGGGTAACCAGGATAAGCTGTGTTGCAGGCCTGAAGCATTGCCACGGGTCAGCTGGCATTGCAGCTGGTTGAGGCCCTTAAATAAAGAAATGGCTAAGCTTTCTTTTGCACTTGGCTGTAGCAACATAAACCACTTTTTGAACACCCAGAAATTGTAATCCCCAGGCCTGATGGCCTGAAAAGCAGTCTAAACCAAAGTGCAAACTTGAAAGGCAAATCAGTTGACAAAAAACGTTAATTGGTGTTGCCAGGTAAACCCTATTGTACTCACTGAACCTTGAACCACGGGATCTGGGCTGATTTGCAGGATGACTCCTCTCGACACAGGATGTAGCTGCAGGCTGCAGTACTTTGTCCTTTTTGGCAAGGACCAGGCAACAGAGACTGGAACTGACACAACTCACCCCCACGTCTTGGCATCCCTCCCACGGGTGGCCACAACCTGTGAGGATCTTCTCTGCAGGAGCTGATTTCCTTCTCTGTTCGTCTTGCAGCTTGGTTTCACAGGCAGCAACAGTCTCTTAAGCACATTACTTGGCATCACAGGTTCAGCTTGGATACAGTTCCATAACAGGCTGCACACAGCTTACCAGCTCAGCAGATGAAAGGTGCACTAATGCACATGCGTAATCACCGCTAGCACCAAAGTGCTAAAGAATGCAACAACAGATCATGACTTAGTTTTGAGACAAAATACATTAAATTAAAGTTCTGAGGCTGTTCAGGGGACACTGGGGAGCAGAAAATTTGGCCAGGTGGCGGTGCACACGGGGGAAGAATGGGACACCAGGAGGTAATGGGAGCAAATGGGAGAACCGGTGGGATTTAGGTAAGCCCACAAATGGGGAGGGGCATTACATAAGTAACACGGGGTTGTAGATTTTATGAGTTTCTGAAATCACCCCCACAGAATGTAGGGGTCCAATTCTCAGTCATAATGCACTGTTGCAGAATCAGTGCAAACCAACTTTCTGACAGTCCCTTGCTTGTGACCCTCTCGAGTTATGCACAGTGAGAACTGGAAGGCCCTTCTACTCCAGTGCACATCAGAGTGCGTTTTGGTGCTTGGAAGGGGGTGACTTTGGCATCTAAGTAGTACAGAGTGCCATTGACAGTGCTAACAATGGACTATACACTTGTCACAGCTGTTTTGTAGTGCCTCTTTCTACCACCAGTAAAAACCCACAGTGAGAGTCAAATGATGAGTCACAGCTAATGTCAGCTTAGGTGATCAGCTCTGCTCCTTACAGCCACTAATTCCCAATGTTAACAGGATCTGACCAAAGTTTTTATGTTTTATAGCATAACAACTAACTATCATTTTTGCCTCTTTTGTGGCATTATCATAGATATGGATGATGAATCTGCCATGCCGCAGCATACCCCACCACCCTTGCTGGAATGAGAGTAGAGGTAAAAGCGCTACTGCCAGAGCACCACTTCAGTTACATCCAGCAACCAGTCTATGGACACCCTCATGGTGAATGTCTTTCTTAAAGAGCTGTCTAACCTGAAGGCAATTCTATCTGCTGTGTTCAGCGACCTCAAAGCCATATATCTGTCCTGCAGTTGATGAGCTGACTTGGAGGGTCACGATGTAGAAGCCCAAGTCAGCTCCTTGAAATACTGATTGGATTGCACTAACCCCGAGCTCATCCTACTTAAGAGAAAATTGTCCAGAATGGAGGAAAGACTAGAGGAACAAAAGGGAAGAAACTGTTGCAATTTAACTTAGTGATCCTCGGCCTCCCCGAGAAATCAGAAGGCAGTGACACCATTCATTTTGTGCAGAGACTTTGTAAAAAAGTATCTGGACCTTCACCAAATGGTCTAAACTATGTCATAGAAAGGGCATGTAGGACTCTCTGCTCGATGACTGCTGACGGGTAATGCCCCAAACCGATAATGTTAAAGCTCCTCAACTATCTCACAGGGAGGAACAGGGTGCAGGAATACACTATTTTTAAGTGAAAAAGATGTTCCAGGACTAGAGGGCATGGGATGAAGTTGGAGGAGGATGATTCAGAGGAAACATGAGGAAGAATTTCTTCACAGAATGGGTGGTGGACAAGTGGAACGCCCTGCCAGAGGAAGTGGTGGGGGCTGAAACAATCACAGGATTTAAGAATGCATGGGATAGACATCAAGGAATTCTGGAGGTCAGGGGTAAGGGACAACAGACTTCTAGGAAAACATAAACTGAACTTACAAGCTCAAATGGGCAGACTGGGTGGGCCATAGGCCCTTATCTGCCGACACTGTCTATGTATCTATGTATCTATGTAACTACTTGGATAAAGTCCACATCCTAAAGAAAGTCAAAGAAACCAAAGTATGGGAGGGGAAAGATGGGAGGGGAAAAAGCTGAGCATCTTTCAAGATTTCCTGCTGCAAGTTCAGGACAAGAAGGTAGCACATTGAGCAATTCTCAGGAAAATATCAGCTGCACAAATACGGCTTCACCTATTATATCCAGCCAAGCTTACTGCGTTCACAGAAAAAGGCCAGCCAACTTATCTAACTGCTGAGCAAGCCCAACGAGTGATGCACAGGTCTTCCCCGACCTCTTCATGCCAGCTTGAGGTAACTATATTATAGGGCTGTTTGAAATTCCTTAATTTGAATATTCAGACAAATATTCATATTAGGGCACCAGATATTCATTATTTGATGCCTGCATATGTGTGTTTTTTTTAAAGACATTGTAACACTGTTAAACTCCACACTCCCCAACAGCCTTTCAGGGACCCAAAAAGGCAACAAACTACTGCACAAGTCAGTGGTCAGGTGACATGTATTTAGATATACACCGATTTAGTATTCAGCGCATATGATCGTGTACTGTATTTGTGTTCACCAGGATGTATACTCTCTTTTGTGCGAGTCACTAATTTTGGTTCGCTCTTCTGACATGGAACTGTGGGGGGTGGGAGTGCAGTCAGCCAACTTCCCTCTGAGACTTCTAGTGGCTACTGACTTTTGGTGAAACCCCAGCCCAACTTCAGATTACACCACAAATATTTCTTACAGAGATCTCTACAGCACAACTAATGTAATTCATGTCTGTTTTTTTTATTTGTAAATGCACACAAGTTCTGCTGTATTTCGGTACAAAAAAATGGTAGCATGATGCTGCTTTGTTTAGCACTGAAAATTACTGCAACCAGCACGCATGGAGTCAGGTGAGGATGTGCACACACTGCAAGCATTGCTACCTAGCCCTAAATCATGGGGTTGTGAGTGTACACAGCCAACTGCCCTCCAAGACTGCTGTCGGCTACTGACTTTTGTGAATCCCCAGCCCAACCTCAGATTATACCACAAATATTTCTTACAGAGATTTCTACAGCAGAACTACTGCAATTCACTTTTTCATTTGCAAATGCACACAAGTTCTGTTGTATTTCAGTACATAAAAATGGTTCCAAGCAGCAGTACTACTTTATCTTTGCACAGAAAAATTACTGCAAGCAGCACACATGTACAGGCAGGTGAGAGTGTGGGCACACTGCAAGCATCGCTACCTAACCCTTAACTGTGGTGTGTGGGAGTGCAGTCAGCCGACTGCCATCTGAGACTGCTGGTGGCTACTGACTTTCATAAAACCCCAGTCCAACCTCAGATTACACCACAAATATTTTTTACAGAGATTTCTACGGCAGAACTACTGCAATTCACTTTTATTTTTTTATTTATTTGTAAATGCACACAAGTTCTGCTGTATTTCGCTACAAAAAAAGGTTGCAAGCAGCAGTACTGCTTTACTTGCACACAGAAAAAATTACTGCAATCAGCACAACTGAAGGGTAGGCGAGGGTGTGCGCATACTGCAAGCATCGCTAACTAGCACTAAACCATGGGTGGGGGTGGGAGTGCAGTCAGCTGACTGCCCTCTGAGACTGCTGGTGGCTACTGACTTTCAGGAAACCCCAGCCGAACTTCTGATTACACCACAAATATTTCTTACAGCGATTTCTATGACAGAACTTCTGCAATTCACTTTAATTTTTTTTATTTGTAAATGCACACAAGTTGCTGTATTTCAGTACAAAATAATGGTTGAAAGCAGCAGTACTGCTTTATTTTCACACAGAAAAATTATTGCAAGCAGCATGCATGCAGGGCAGTGGAGGTGTGGGCACACTACAAGTGTTACTACCTAGCCCTAAACTGTCGGGGTGGGAATGCAGTCAGTCAACTGCCCTCCATGACAGCTGGTGGCTATTGAATTTTGTGAAACCCCAGCCCAACCTCAGATTACAATTCACTTTTTTTAAATTTGTAACTGCAGACAATTTCTGCCGTATTTCAGTACAAAAAATGGTTCCAAGCAGCAGTACTACTTTATTTTAGCACAGAAAAATTACTGCAAGCTGCATATGCATAAGATAGGCAAGGGTGTCGGCACACCACCAACATCACTACCTAGCCCTTAACTGTGATGGGTGGGGTGCAATCGGCTGACTGCCATCTGAGACTGCTGGAGGATTTTGGCTTTCATGAAACCCCAGCCCAACCTCAGATTACACCACAAATATTTCTTTCAGAGATTTCTATGACAGAACTAATGTAATTCACATTTTTTTATTATGAATGCACACAGGTTCTGCTGTATTTCAGTACAAAAACAATGGTAGCAAGTAGCAGCACAACTTTATTTTATCACAGAAAAATTACTGCAAGCAGCACGCGCACAGGGCAGGCGAGGCTGTACGCACACTGTAAGTGTTGCTACATAGCCTAAATCATGGGTGTGAGTGCAGTCAGCTGACTGCCTTCCAAGACTGCTTGTGGCTTCTGACTTTTGTGAAACCCAGCCCAACCTCAGATTACACCACAAATATTTCTTACACAGATTTCTATGGCAGAACTTCTGCAATTCACTTTTATTTTTTTATTCATAAATGCACTCAAGTTCTGCTGTAATTCAATACAAAAAAAAGGTTGCAAGCAGCAATACTTCTTTATTTTCCCACTGAAAAATTAAATGCAAGCAGCAGGCATGCAGGGCAGTGGAGGGTGTGGGCACACTGCAAGCGTCATTACCGAGTCCTAAACCATGGGGGATGGGAATGCAGTCAACTGACTGCCCTCCAAGACTGCTGGTGGCTACTGACTTTTGTGAAACCCCAGCCCAACCTCAGATTACACCACAAATATTTCTTTCAGAGCTTCCTACAGTAGAACTACTGCAATTTACTCTTTTTTACTTTGTAAATTCACACAAGTTCTGTTTTATTTCAGTACAAGAAAAGGTTCCAACAGCAGTACTACTTCATTTAGCACAGAAAAATTGCTACAAGCAGCATGCATGCAGGGCAGGAGAGGATGTGGGTAGACTGCAAGTGTCGTTACCTTGCCCTTAATCATGGTATGTAGGGAGTACAGTGAGCCGACTGCCATCCGAGACTGTTGGAGGCTATTGACTTTCATGAAACCCCAGCCCAACCTCAGATTACACCACAGATATTTCTCACAGAGATTTCTATAGCAGAACTACTGCAATTCACTTTTATTTTTTATTTATTTGTAAATGTACACAAGTTCTGCTGTATTTCAGTACAAAAAACATGGTTGCAAGCAGAAGTACTGCTTTATTTGCACACAGAAAAATTAATGCAAGCAGCATGCACGCAGGGCAGATGAGGGTGTGTGCAAACTGCAAGCATCACTACCTAACACTAAACCATGGGTGGGGTGGGAGTGCAGTCAGCTGACTGCCTTCCGAGACTGCTGGCGGCTACTGACTTTCATGAAACCCCAACCCACCTTAAGATTACCCCACAAATATTTCTTACAGAGATTTCTATGGCAGAACTACTGCAATTCACTTTTTTTTTTTAATTTGTAAATGCACACAAGTTCTGCTGTATTTCTGTACAAAAAAATGGTTGCAAGCTACAGTGCTGCTTTATATTCACACAGAAAAATGTATCTAAGCAACATGCATGCAGGGCGGATGAGGGTGTACGCACACTGCAAGTGTCGCTATCTAGCCCTAAACCATGGGGGGGTGGGAGTGCAGTCAGCTGACTGCCCCTCCAAGATTTCTGGCTGGGCTACTACTGGGTTTTGTGAAACCTGGGGGCCCCAGAATACGTATTATTCGCCACTGAATTAAAGATTTTTAAATCAGTACAGTACAGCAGTCAAGGTAGAAGTTAGAACTACTATAATTAAGGATGTAAACTGCAACTTAAGTTCTACAGCTCCACTTGGCAAAATAAATCAGAAAATTTCACTGGGAAAATACAAAAAGCCTCACACGCTATTACCCCCGAAATGCAGGTATTCTAGTTTCTCTGTTCAGCTCCTAGCAAAAACAAAATCACTACATTAGATGATTTATCCAGGACAAATAACCCTCAGTGCTCCCACTACTACTTGGCATTAAAGACACATTGTACAGAACAAAAAAATAAAGATTTTGTGATGAACATATTAGATTTGTTCAACTCTTAATCTCTGCTGACTCAGAGATCTCACTCTACTCTCCAACAAAATCTCTTCATCAGTTAGGAGAAGTCCTTGAAATGAAGGTATATTAGTTTTTCTGCAGCTCCTAGCAAAAAAAAATCTGTACATCAGGTGATGTATCCACGAAAGAAAAAAGTGGCCCAGGGCTCCCGCTAGTACTAGGCACTAAAGACAAACAGCGCAGAACAAAAGAACAAAAAGAGTTTTTTTTTTTGATGAAAATACTCGTTTTTGCAACTCCTAATCTCTGCTGACAAACAGCTCTCTCCACTACAGTCTCTCTTCACTACACAGCAATACTGAACTGTCATGTGATCTACTGTAGCTTTGACAAATGCTCATCGATTGGCCAGCAAGTCCTGCAAGATTTTGAAATCCCTTGGGAATGCCGAACATCAAATATTGCCAAATAGCTGCAATATTTCCCGGATACCAAATACCATATTATTCATGGTATTGGGATTTACTATCCATTACTCACATACCCCTATTATATTATTTTGTCAATTTGTCAGTATCAGTGGCTCAGTGGTAGCTTTTCGCCTCTGAGGCCAGGAGATCAAAGCTGTGGTTCAGTTCCCCATCTGGCACTTGGGTTATTATCCAGTACTGGCACTGTAGTGCAGCATGAGAGGGTGCTGCACTTCTGAGGTGCCGTCTTTCGGATGAGATGTTAAACCGAGGTCCCATCTGACTGGATTGGTGGCAGTTCAGGTGGATGTTAAAGATCCCATGGCACTTATCAAAAAGAGTAGGGGAATTTCCCCGGTGTCCTGGCCAAATTTCCCTCATTCACTAAAAATACCACCAAACAGCTTAATCTGATTCAAGGTCAGTTGGCATCCATCTGTATCCCCTTCCCCCGGGTCATGCCTGAAAATAGGCAGGATTTGTCTAGTGCACTTACCCAGTCAACAAAAACTAAATAAACAAATGATTTGCCTGTTCCTGCTGTTAGAGTAAGTGTAACCCTTTTTGTGCAGGTGCTGAGTATACTCGTGGCAGTCCTGCTTTAGCACAACTGCTGGTGCAGACTATACTCGGTCTCAGAAGGAACATTATTTTTCTGGGCTTACTGGGTGAAATTTTCCTATGACAGCTTTAGTGTGACACATGGCCACATGTGATCTGTCAAAGACATGACATGTGCCCATGTGTCACAAGACCTAGCCTTTGCAGTGATGTCTGCAATAGGCATAGGTCATTGGCTATCATCTCAGATTTGCCGCATTTGCTTCAGATAAATGCTTATCTACGGAGCTCCGTGCTGCAGTGTATAGCTGTGGTTTTTAGTGTGATCCTTGTATTTCTAAGAGCAAAAATAAATCAAAACACTTACTAGACTCGGTAAAGACATACCATTTTGTGAGAAAGCAGTATATAATTCAGAAAAGGGCTTTGTTTTTTTCAGGCAGCAGGCTTTTGTCAGGACCACGAGGAGTCATCTGGTTCTCGTCGGCTGTCTGACAGGAATCTTTCATTTGGTTACCACTTTTACTACTTATGATAAATAGCACATCTGTACATATAAAATACTACAGCAGTAGATGAAAAGTAGAAAGAAAAAAGTACAAACTGCTTTATCTGCCGTGTTGTCATTCTGTCAGCAGTCTGTAATTGGGACCATGTGGAGCACTCAGCTTATCTACAGAGCGCGATCCTGGTATTTCTGAGATAAAAAATTAAATCACAACACTTGCTAGACTCTGTAAAGATATACCCTTCATTAGAGCAGTAAATAATTCAGAAAAGAGCTTTGTTTAGTCAGGCAGCAGGCAGTTTGTTAGAACCAGGAGAGG
This sequence comes from Neoceratodus forsteri, assembly GCA_016271365.2. Taxonomy (NCBI): domain Eukaryota; kingdom Metazoa; phylum Chordata; order Ceratodontiformes; family Ceratodontidae; genus Neoceratodus; species Neoceratodus forsteri. Next base: position 54,020,415 of record CM028137.1, read on the forward strand.
CCGTCTGGTTCTCCTCAGCTATCTGACAGGGAACTTTCATTCAGTTACAGTACTTTTATGCTAAATAGCACAGCAGTACATATAAAATATTACAGCAGTACATGAAAACTAGAAAGAAAAAAGTACATAGTAAATAGAAACTGCTATAATTTGTTATCTGCTGTGCTATCATTCTGTCAGCAGTCTGTAATTGGAACCACGTGGTGCACTTGGTTCTGGGCTTCAATCTGACAGAAAATGTCTGCATTTTCAGCCCCATTCAATCCTACCTCTCAAGAAAAAAATAAATATCTGGCACTTTGTGTTCATTGAACATTTATGTGAAAACAGTACAATCTCAAAAAAGGACTTTTGTAGATTTTGTCAGTATCAGCATGCTGTAGTAGGGACCACAAGGAACCCTCCTTTCTGATCTGCTGTCTAACAGAAATCTTTGTTTTCCATGTAAAATTTCTCCTTTGTTTGATGTAGGAGACTGAAATTACAACAGTACATGTAAAATCTACAGAAAAAATAGTTATGTGTGTCCTGACAGCCCGTATTGGTGATCACCAGTACTAAGTAATCATTTATACCTGACTGCATCTTTTTCCATTGTTTACCATTCAGTATCTCTCTCTGAAAAGCATTTTTGTGAGATTCACTCAGTCTGCTCTCAGAATCAGGAGTTCTGTAGTAGTTGAGCTTATTTCCTGACAGCTAATATAGCCCATTCCTGAAACTGAAATAACTCTGCATATGTAACAAAGAAAATAAATAAAAGGGCAAAATTAGTTTTCTGTCCTGACAGCCCTTACTTGTGATCACCACAATGAAGTATTCATTTACACCTTACTAAACTAATACTGAATTCCATTTCACTCCATTGGCAAAACAACTAAATAAGTACCAGCAAGCTTGAACTGTAGTAGTACAAAAATAATAGTAAACAAAGAACTGTTTATTTTCTGTCAGCAGTAATTTGTAAAGAGAGTCAGCATTCATTTTCCTCAATCTATCTAAGAGCAGTTTCTTTATCCCCTCTCGAATTTGTATCATCAATCCAACAAGGAATCATCTACTAAATAAATACTGACACCTCCCAAACTCCTGCCATCTCATGTGTCTGGTGATAAACCTCAACTGATAGTGGGCTTGCTGTGGTGACTCCATCTAACAAACAGCTAATAAATAAATATTGAAACCTTGTGATAAAAAAGAACAGTCTCTTTTTCCTGTCAGCACTCAGTTGTAAGTACAAGGGAGTCAGCAGTCATTTTCCTCTAATTGAACAAATCTGTCATTTCCTTCCAAGTCCATCAACAAAAAAATTACAAAATAAATATTGAGGCCTTGTGGCATTGAATAAATGAACAACTTTTAGTGTTTGCCTGTTCGACCCAAGTTCAGTAGCACCAGGATTGTTTCTTTTGAGTTTTGGTAAATCTCCTGTGAAAGTGATTCTGCCATGTCAAGAAAAAAGTTCACTGTGAGTCATGCTCTAGATGAAATATTTGCAGACAGTGACTCAGCTGGGGACACAAGTAGTGACTCAGACTCTGACTCATCAGAATCAGACCCAGAAGCCAGGTTCCCAGAGAACAACATAACTGCCGAGGCAGGGGTAATACAGTACTGCATACACCAGAGGTGTAGGGGGCAAGCAAGAAAATAAATTAAATACAACTGTAAGAGGACCAGGCAGTCGAATAAAAACAATATTGTTCAGCACAACTGTGGGGGCAAGGAAGGCAAATGATTGTACAATAAGTGTAACTGGATGAGGCAGGGAATGCAAAATAATACAGTCATTACAAGTGTAAGGGGAAAGGCAGGATAAATCCTGACAAAGTCATGAAAGTGGAACATGTCAAGGCAGGGTAAATAGAGGATAAAACCAACACAACTGTAAGAGGTAGAGGCAAGCTAACAAAACATTTCAGCAGTACTGAACATGGCAGAGGACGAGGCAGGCAAAACAATGTAAGAGGGTGAGGCATAGTACATGGCATAGATCAACAAATAACGTTTGAAAGTTGTCCATCAGCATCTACTGAAGTGTAGGAAATGACATTATGAAAAAGAGTAGAAGTAGCAGTATTAGATATTGACAGGCAATCTGGTAGGGAAGAAAGCACAGACAGTGAAAAAGAACAAATCTCAGGGAGTGAATGGGTACAGGACTCCAAAAGTGAAGGAGAAGCAGTCTCAGTAGAGAGGAGGGCTGAGGTCACAGGAAATAAGACTAGGGGTGTAATAAGTATCCGAGGGAGAGGAAGAGGCCGTGGAAGAGGAAGAATCCATGGACAAGCCCAGCAAAATTTAGCTACAAATACTACTGGGGCAAATCAGAGAAGTGCAGATGAAATTATGTGGCATGAAAGTGAAAAGCAGGAAGAAATATTTGAGTTCACAGGATCTCCAGGTATTAATGTCCCTGTCTGATAACCCAACACCACTTGAGTGTTTTAAAATATTTTTCTCCGAGTCAGACGTTGATGGTAATGACGGCATTATAAATTTAATTTGCACAGAAACTAACCGTTATGCCGAACAATTTCTGATCAATGATCAATGAAAGTCAGTCTGAATTCTCTCGTTCATCTTCCTGGAAACCTGTCAGTCATTCTGAGATGAATGTGTTCCTTAGTATTTTCGTATTGACTGGACTGATGAAAAAACACAACTGTCTGATTACTGGTCCACTAACCCATTCCTCTCACACCTATTGTGCACTCACTCATGAGCAGGAACAGGTTCTTGAACAGTCTAAAATTCCTGCATTTTGTGAATAATGACATAGTCATGGAATCACCCTGACAAGCTAAAGAAAATAAGAAGTGTATTAGATTTCCTACAGAACAAGTTTGTGACAGCATATACCCCTGACCGATACATTACCATAGATAAATCGCTTCTACTATTCAAAGGCCGACTCAGATTCAAACAATATATGCCATTGAAGCGGTCAAGATTTGACATAAAAACACATGAATTGTGTGAAGCTATTCAGATAATGGTGGGATGGGAGAGTATTTGTGGAATTTCATGGTACGCTGGTAAAAATGTGCAAAATGTCACAGCTGACCAGACCATCACACACACATTGTTGAAGAAAATTTTGAACTGAATGTTCATCCACTTTCTTGTAATAATCTTGAGGTAACAGCAGAGTTCAGGAATATTGCATCGACTACAATGACAAGGCAAACAACACATGACATTGTAATAAAGTTATTGGGTGAACTTGCCGGTCAGGGGTATATATTGTTCACAGACAGATTCTACTCTGGCCCTAAGCTTGTTCGACACTTACAGGACCTCAAAACCAAGTTCTGTGGAACGGTCAACAAAGCCCGATTAGGACTGCCACAACAGTTTTGAGAGAAACAGCTGGAAGTAGGAGATAGTATTTTACTTGTTGCAGAGGACTGTCCCAAAATAAGAGCCATCATGTGGCAGGCAAGGCCCAAGACAACTCATATTGTATTCATGTTGACCACTGTGCATCTGGGGTCAATGGTGCCATGTTGCAGCAAGCATGATGGAACCCCAAATATCAAACCAGACACTGTACTGCAGTACAATAGTAAGATGGGAGGAGTGGATATTAGTGACCAGATGCTCAAAAATTATGCATGTGTCAGAAAAACAAGAAAATGGTACACTTAGTGGATGTCTCAGTTTTCAACTCATTTGTGGTCTACAAGCGTAAGGGTGGTAAAGGCACTCACTATCAGTATGTTGCAAAGCTCATAGAACAGCTTGCAGAAGCTTACCTGTGTAATGCTACTGCAAATGTAAGATATGTGTCAATTGCAGAGACAGAGGTACGCTTTACTGGCAGGCACTTTCCTGCTAAAATCCCTCCCACACCAAAAAAGAAGAACCTGACCAGACTTTGCAGGGTTTGCTCAGCCAAGGCATCACATGCTTTGACAGTCAGTGGATCTAAGTGCAAGAGAGGATCACGGGGTGGAGCATCTGAGAGTCGATAGAAACATAGAAACATAGAAGTTGATGGCAGATAAGGACCGCAAGGCCCATCCAGTCTGCCCATTTCTTTTTCTACCTTATAAATGTGCCATCGGCCTTTGCTCTGTCAGTGGCCTATCTATTCATAGTCATTTGTATTGCTCCCTTATACCTATCCCATGCCTGTTTGAAGCCCTGCACTGTATTCATAGCCACCACTTCTTGTGGTAAGCCATTCCATGCATCTACCACCCTTTCTGTGAAAAGAATTTCCTCACATTCCCCTTAATCGGCCTCCTCTAATCTCATGCTGTGTTCTCTTGTCCTGCTATTTTCTTATATTTAAACATGTTAGACTCTTTCACCTTGTTTATGCCCTTAAGGTGTTTGAATGCCTCGATCATATCACCTCTCTCCTCCTTTGCTCAAGGGTATACATATTGAGCTCCGTTAATCTGTCCTCATATGTCTTCTGATGCAGTCCCTGCACCATTTTAGTTGCCCTTCTCTGGACCTCCTCAATTTGGTTAATGTCGTTGTGAAGGTGTGGCCTCCAATACTACGCAGTACTCCAGATGGGGCCTAACCAGTGTCTTGTACAGAGGGATTATTACCTCCCTCTTACGACTTGTGATACCCCTACTAATACACCCTAACACCCCCTTAGCCTTACCTACTGCTTTAGAGGTCTGCTTAGATGATTTTAGGTCATCAGTGATTATGATGCCCAAGTCCTTTCTTCCTTTGTGACTGCTAGCAACTCCCTCCCAGCCTATAGGTGGCTTCAGGGTTTCTCTTCCCTATGTGCATGATTTTGCACTTCTTTGCATTAAATCCCAGTTGCCACTCTTCTGACCATTCTGCTAGTTTATCCAGATCCCACCCCATCTGGATCATCTACTCTGTTGCAGATCTTGGTGTCATCTGCAAACAGACAAGCCTTACCCTCTAGTCCATCTGCAAGGTCACTAATGAAGATGTTGAAGAGGACTGGCCCCAGGACTGATCCCTGAGGTACCCCACTTGTGACTTGCATCTCTTCTGACTGTATACCATTTACCACCACTCTCTGTTTTCTGCCCGTCAACCAGTTTGCCACCCAGTTGACCAACTTCTGACCCACCCTGAGCCTACTCAGCTTATTTATCAATCTTCTATGTGGAACAGTGTCAAAAGCTTTGCTGAAGTCAAGGTAGGCGACATCAACTGCTCCCCCTTGGTCCACCACTCTGGTTACTCAGTCAAAGAAATCTATGAGATTAGTTTGACAGGACCTTCCTTTTGTAAACCCATGCTGTCTTGGATCCTGTGCCCCTATGGATTCCAGGTGTTGCACTATCCTTTCCTTAAGGAGTGCCTCCATAATCTTGCCCACTACTGAGGTAAGACTGACCAGTCTGTAGTTCCCCGCCTCCTCCCTGCTACCACTCTTGTGGAGCGGGATCACATGAACCCTTCTCCAGATCGATACTACTGTCCTGACTGTAATGTTCCACTTTGTGTTGGAAGGTGCTTCAAATTATTCTACACAAAGAAGGATTATGGAATCCCAGACAAAGAATCATCTTTGACTTCAGAGTAATGTCTGAAAAGCACAGTTCAGGACAGTAAAAGAATGAAATTTTACTGACATTATTATCATATTCAGTGCCTTTACCACCCTTACAGCAGTCCACACCTGCAATGCACATTTGCCTTGCATTTAACATTGTTTGCCTGGCTCTGCCCTTGCCACTTCAAGCGCTGTTTCAGCATATGACAGTTCAAAATTCGCCTGATTTTTCCAAAATACACACAATATAGTGGTGTAGCGAAGTGCAAAAATACATAAATATCGGAAATATAACTCTAATTTATTTAAATAACATCAGACTATTAACTAAACCTTCATGTGACCTTCAGTTAGCTTTTATTCTCAACCTTTGTCTCATGACATATGAATAGGACACAAAATAATCATACTTGAAAACAGCTTTATTTTAGCTAAATATGCAAGATTTGGTTATTCAATTACCATTAACGGTGGAAAAACAAAATTAGTACTGGGTGTAGCTATTGACCCTAACATTATATACAGAAAATTTCATTAGGATATCTCATACACAAAAAAATATACAAGACTGTACTTTCAGGGTCCAAATTCCTGCAAAATCGCCAGCAGCAGGGGTCAAAATTATTAAAAGTGACCAGCAGTTAAGGGTTAATGATGATTAGTGGCCACTTGAATGAAAATGCGTGGTTTTTAACAAGCCTGTCAGAATAGCCTCAACAGCCTGATTCCCATCTCAAAATATGGGATTTCTGCACTGTAAACGCCCATGCTACAGAATGCTCCCAATTCATCTTATACCGATCCAAGACTTTAGCGATGTTGATGTTACTGAGGGCTCATACAGTAATGGAATAAGTCGCAATGGGACAGTGGGGACAGTACCTTCTAAACCGCCTCTATCATTGCCTGAACCACTCTCCTCTGACCCTGCATGGTGGTGTACATATAACCCCCAGATGCCAGCCAACTTGGTTCTCCCAAATGGGAAAAGGGTACCCTACTTTAAATCACTATTGAGCACTACTCGCTCAACAGCAAGCATGTTTTAATCTAGCTGTTTTCTAAAAGGGACTCAAGTATGCTGTGATTTCCCTCATTCATTGTTACCACCATGACGGGAATCTCCATGGAACCAGACATTGGAAATATCAAACACTTTGCACCACTGTGAAAAGAGCCATGAAAAAAAAAAACATCTGGGAGATTGGAAGGCCATGCCTCAGCTTTCTCTCTACTTCAGGACAGGGCAGCATAATTTGAACAACCAAGTTGGTCTGCACAATTTTATAGCAGACTTTTGCTGCTACCTAAATATGTAACTTTCCCAAGCTGTAGCAGACACACCTAGCCCCCTTTTTTTCTGTGATTGGAACTCTTTTATTGGACTGCCCAGATGTGATGGATACTCATGGATGCCTTATATGGATAACCCCTCTGTGTCACTATGATCAATGCCATATGTGACAGTACCTATTGGCTCAGTGCCTTCAGCAGTGGCTTTAAAGGGACATTTTACATACAAACATATGCCCCCTAAGATGCCAGCTAGCTTCAGCTCCCCATTTGGACCATCGTTGCCCCACTCTAAAACAATCTTGATCACTGCTCACTCTGCCAGCATGTCCCAATCCAGCTGTTTCAATAGAGACTCAAACCTGCAATGACTCCCTTCACTAATTATTGCCAATGTAGCAGGAGTCTTCATGGTAACCAGACTTTGGAAACATCAAATGTGATCCTTTATATATGTTTTTCAACTGGACTCATTTCTTCAGAAAATATTAGCCCATCCTAGAATACCTAGGATTTGCTTACCTAACCAGCAACCAGTGCCTTCTGTGTTTGCTTATGCAGATGATGTGTGCATATGTACCACAGGAGAGGTTGAAGGACAAGCTTTAGTTAATCTGATTTTGGATTATGAATCTGTATCAGGGGCTAAATCAAATTCTGGAAAAAACAAAGGTCTTTGGCTAAATTCCTCGGATGAACAGGAATAAAGATACAGAATTACAAACATTCTTTTGTCATAGGCTCCACTAACAATTCTGGGATTATATTTTGGTAGCCTGGATGATGACACATATAACTGGGGTAAAGTAGCAGACATGGCTATTGGGATCATACATTTTGGAAGTATAAATCCATTTCTACAAGGATTTTTTTTTATAAAAATGTTTATACTTCCACTGTTTTATATTTGCCTCATATTTACCAACTCCCAGTGTTATTAGAAGCTAAGATGAATAATTTATTCTTCACCAGATTTTGGGGTAGTCAGTTGAACCCAATAAAGTGGATGTATACATACCATGATTATTGTTGTATGATGATTGTTATAGTGGGGTTCATATGCTTCACCCTATATTCTTGTTTTCTAGTTTATTTTTGCATTGGAATATTCTTCCATTGTTAGAAGGAAATAAGCTCCTGTGGTATAATACACTGTGTTCCAGATTGCAGATTTTGTGTAGGATCTGGAATAAGGAGTCTTTTTTTGATACCAAGAAATTTTAGGTGTCATTATGTCCCAAATTATTTGTGTTCTATTTTTTTTGAAGTTAAGTTGATGACAGATAACACCACAATTTTAAAACTGACACACTAGGAAAACATTTTATGCCACAGTACTTTGAGACAAATAGTATGAACTCCTCAGTGACACAGCCTTATTTGAATGGGTTTGAATCCTTTTTTGTCCCAGCAACTAAAGTGAAAACTCATGGGAGAAATAAGGGTGGGCTTGATACTATGATCAGGATAAGGGAGGGTTTAAGGGTACTTACAAATCATTCCCCGACACCAGCGATTCTTTTCCTATTAATCTCTTGGGACATACAGTGCTTATAGTATTGCTTGTGAATGTTTATATTTCTCAGAGTTTTCACTCTCAGCTAGTATATGATGTTTGGTCAAAATTAGCTATGAAATAGATATAATGCTACAGTTGCCTAAGGTTGTTACTGTAATTTTAGCTGGTGATTTCAATTCTAGAATAGTGAATTTTGATAATCTATCTTCTCTACAAGAACAATATTATTTAGGGGATCTTGAACTTAGAAGTACATCAGATAAAGCACTTAATGACTGAGGGAAGGGTTTTCAAAGCTTTATCATGAGTAATAATTTTTTAATACTGAACAGGAGACTTGAAGGAGACCATTTTGTTGCATGTACTTTTTTCTCCTATGGGGAAGAGTGTTATCAATTTTGTTTTATACTTCCACATAATTATGACCAGTTTAAGAGACTGGAGATTGTTATGTGATCAGAAAGTGATCACACAGCTATCCTATTGTCTTTCTCAAATCCAAAACCCAGAGTAGTTCAGTCAAGTAATACTTTGGCTCCAATGGCCATACAAGGCAAATTAAGGTTGATTACAAATATGAAAACTCTGGATAGGGTTGCTAATCTAATTTCTTCTTCTTCTTTTGTATCACTTTGTGTACTCACATCTGAGGATTCTAATATAGGAGAAATTAATCAGCAATTGGACATATGTTATCAACAAATAAATAAAGACATTTACTGTAATACAACCAATATGTATAATTCATCATCCTGGTTTGATGCCCAATGCACAAGTGAAAAAATAATTCTTGGTAGGTTAATTAGACAAACAAAAAAAAATCACCCTCAATGATTTGGATGTTACAGTTAAACAAAGCTCAGAAAAAGTACACAAAATGTATTCGGCAGAAAAAATTAATATTTACATTTAAACAATGGGACAATATGCATCAGGTTATAAAGTCTAATGATACTAAATTGTTTTGGGCGTTAATTTCAAAAGGAACTAAATGTTACTGGTCATCATTGCCAGTATACATTCCAAAAGAAACTTGGATATCTCACTACAAAATATTATTTAACTCCTCACCAGTCAGCCCTCTGTTCAATGTACTGTGCTGTATGTCACAAGTCACAGGACTTAGACATGGAGACCCTGCCCTTCTCGAATAGAGTGCAGGGTTAATGTCACAGCTGCTTTTGGCGCAGGTCATTTTTGGCGGTGACTTGCGCCAAGTTTCTAGAATCCCACCCTGCATCTGCTGTCAGATATGATAACTCTGGTAGCATTTCAGAGTATTTTAGAACCACAGTAGGAGTTAAACAGGGTTGCTTTTTGGCACACCTTCTATTTAGTTCTTTATAGCGATTCCCATTTGAATTATAATGCGTTAGTTAATTTGGATTCTCCAAAAATTAATAATCTTCCTATTCATACTTTAGCATATGCAGATGACTTAATTCTTTTAGCATTATCTAGATAGGGACTTCAAAATAAAATAACTCAACTTAAAAATAAGTGTGATCATTTAGATTAAACAATGAAGCTCAAAAATAACAAAAATCATGATATTTGGTCCACAAAATTTCAAAAGTTCATCTTCAAGATTCTACCTAGACAGAACTCCAATAGAGGTGGTTTCTTCTTATGTATACCTGAGTGTCAAATTTACTATTATTTGTCTCTGGTCATCTCATTGAACAGACCAAATTGTAAGAGCAAAATTGGCAGCTAAGACCTTATTGTGTTTTAATCTTAAATATGGTGAGCACTCGGTTATACCAGCCTGAGTTGCCAGAGAAGCAAAAATTAATCATATTCTCTATATGGAGCTGAGGTCTGGGGGGCTCTTAGCTCTCCTTTATTAGAAGGTCCTTTGTCAATGTATTATAAATCATTATTGCAGGTTCCTTTATCAGCATCGAATGTTATTGTTAGGGCTGAATTAGGTAGTGTTCCTATTTCAACATTAGCCAACCTTCAGATGGTGGGTTAATACTACAATTATTAATAATCCAATTAATATCCTCCTTTATTCTACTTGAAAGAAAAGATTGGCTGGGTTGAACAGAATTATACATCTGTATGGCTAAAAGCCTTTAAAGGGATTATAACTAGAATCTATATGTAACATCTCTGGTCAGACTCTGTAAAAGGTATTTTAATCTCTCCTTGTTTAAAGGTATTATTAAAAGAAATTAATTGCACTTGCCCAAGTGGTACAAATGGACCAGGTTAAGACCCAGCAACAGGCCCTTTGGTTTTGTCATAATAAAACTGATTCCTCTATTGAGAGTTATCTAACTCTTCCATTGACTCCCAGGTATAGGAAATGTATTACTTGGGCAAGACTTGGAATTATATGTTCAAAATATGTTTATTTCAATAGAAGCCCTGTGGATAGGCCTTTGCCTTGAAAGTTGCAGATGCAACAAGGATTTTGACAAAGATATCTATCACATTATGGTTCAATGCCCCTATACAATTCTGATCATAGTACAATATTGAATAATTTTCTTCTGAGATATGCAAATTCAGACTATGACCCATTGTTTGTTCATCTTCATCCTTTAATTCTGGAAGGCGCGGATATGGCTGTAAATTTTTTCATGAAGTGATAAAGCTTAAAAACACTCTCTTCTTTGTTATTGAAATGAACTTATCAAATGTATATCCTTTAGCTGTGAATTGTAGCCTGGGTGTGTTTTTTCATGTTGTGTCTCAAGTTCTGATTATATTAAGTCATAAGGACAGAGATTTTATTAATTGTACTATTTACATTTACTTATTTATGTTTTGTAATTTGTAATATTGCAATGTCCATTATGATTTATGGATGAACAGTAAATTACTACTGCTGCTTCCTCAGGTACCAGGTGGCCAGAAGGAAGAGCTGGAAAATTTTTTTTACACTTAACAGATAAGATGATTCCTTTAAAATATTGGAATGTGACATGGTTGCCTTGTCACGGTAGGTTGGGGGTGTGAGATACGATAAACACAAAGCTCTGGAAGAACGTATGTTCCCAGGGCCTCCTGCATGGCCATGTAAGAGACCATGAAGCATTTCTTTTTACTTTGCCCTTTTTCAAAAGAATTTTGGTTATTATTCCTGGATTCTTGGGAGGAATGGTGTCTCTCCTCAGCTACTTGTTAACTACTTATTTTGGGGGTGTAACCACCTGCTTTCACTAAGTTTCACCTTAGCATCTTAAGGATTGTTTTTGCAATATGCCAGTTTTATTTGTGGCAGGCTTGGTGTGCTTACTTACTGCAGCAAAAATAATTTTTGGCAGTAACTGTTCTATCACACATTTCATTTAGTTTAACTTCTATTTACAATACAAAAAAGAAAGTAACTGCAGTTTCTACCAGTTAGTTACATTGGAGAAACTGTACCTGGTTTTTGCAAGCTTAATATAAAGAAGTTTTTTTTTTCACTTTTTACTATTACGTTTGATTGATTTACCTTTTAATTACTGCGGTTTTTCATTTTAGTCAGTGTATGATTTTTTTTTTCCTTTCCTTCTTTGGATTTTTGAGTTTCTATCTGCATTCAAAAGAAGAAAAAAAGAGTGTATTGTTTTGTTTTGACTGACTGAATTGTATTAAATTTGCATTATATTTTCATTAATAAAAAATTCTCCTACTCAATAACTGTGCTTGGATCTTTTACTTCCATCTGTAGAATGACCAGAGATGGGCAGAAGGGACCAAGGTTTAACATCTCATCTGAAGGATGGCACCTCAATTGTGCAGCACCCCTCGTACTGCACTACAGTATCAGTTATGGGTATTACCTCAAGTTTTCAAGTTTCAGGTTGTTTAACTAAAACGGGAAGGGATAACAATTAGCCAGTGAAGCAAACGCTCATTTTCGATGGCCTCCTGAGTATACATCATTAAAAATGAGTACATAAATACTTCATAAGTTAGTTACAAAATAACCATTCAAAGATAATACTATTGCAACCATCCCCCACCGCTACTTTGCACAGTTAGCAACCACTTGGTATCCTTGACTGGGCACCCAAACATACTTTAGACATTTGGTAATATCCCTAGCTTTGGGAATGTATACCAGGCTCATTATTTTTAGAGGTCAGAAAGGTGTGGGGGTGTACAAAAGCAAATATCAATTGAGACCAAATAACACAGGTCCTGAGGAGACAACATTTTGCTAGGGCTATACTAGATATATACTTCTGGAGGAGTACCCAGTAATTCCACACAGGAAGCAGTAACATGCATGTCCAAACCAGGCTGGGGGTTTAGAGTGTGACTTTAATCAAAGATGGTAATCTAAATCAAGGGTGGACCCCAACATTTGCACATTGTGGCACAAGGCAATTGCAGAACCACAGAAAACTGTATTGGACAGAAACTCTACATATCCCATATGTCACAGGACCTTGAATTCTCTTCAGCGACAATGGCCTCAGCTGAACACACATTTCTTATAGTGGCACATGCCACAACTGAACAGCACATTTCTCATATTGCATAGAACTTTAAGATATCAGCAAGTGGCAACTGGCCATAACAGAGCACACTGGTGCTCATAAGTAGCACAACCCACATCAGGGGATAAACTGTCTCTTCAGGCATTGGCCACCATGTTCTGAATAACCAGGAACCCTTACAGAACCTGTAGTGCTGAACTGGTCACTCCAGATGGGGGACTGCCCATCTTTCATTTCCACATCCATTCCCAAACAGATAGGAATATGCATCTTGGAATGACTTTCACATCTAACATATGAAAATACTACTCCTGAGTATAGAAACTAAAGTCCTAAACAATGTGCATTAGTCTCCCTCTGGACCCCACAATTGTCAGCCAACTTTACACTTGAGAACAGTCTCAACTTTGAACAGAACTGGTGTATAATTCCTTTTGTCAGAGGAACACCCAAGACAGGTACTTTACCCAGTAAGCACAAAATAGGATTACTCACAGTTGGAAAACAAAACAGGCAGCTTCAAAGGATCTTGGATCAAATAGGGGTTGCCCCTTGGATCCATCCTGCAGCAGTCCTTTCCATCTCTCTGGGGATGAAAAATCAGAAGCTCCTGCTGTAGACAACAGTTTTCACCACTTCTCTTGGCAGGCAGATGTTTTTCAGGACTAGAGTGAGAAAATAGGCTCTCCTCCTCATCTTCAACTGCTGACTACAGACTTCAACTAACAACTGACTAAAAATTCTAAAACTCCCCACTCGCAGCCAGCTGCCTTGGCTTATGCTGCTGTGAAGGTTCTAAATGACACCATCTCTCAGCTCAGCTGAGACCAAGTAAACAGAAAGTGAGTTGGTGAAAAGTAGGCATGGAATGGCCTACCTCAGGAAGTGGTGGATATGAATACAGTGCAGGGCTTCACACAGGCATGGAATAGGCATAAGTGAGCAGTACAGATGAGTATGAATAGATAGACCATTGACAGAGTAAAGGCATATGACACATTCATAAGGCAGAAACAATGGGCAGACTGGATGGGCCTTGTTGTCCTTATCTGCTGTCAACTTCTATTTTTCTATGTTTCTATGTAACCCATTTAACCAGTTATCCACCAGCTTCCTTCCCTACCTAGCACTGACACTGATGGGATTTTAGTAACCACAGGGGATTGGGTGGTTACACTCACCCCTGCCCAAGTAAATGACTGTTGGCAATCATTTCTCTATCCGGCACCAGGCCATCCTACCCTCTGTGTTACCTATGGGAAAGTAGCGCTACTTCTCCCCTAATATGTGCCAGACACAGGCAGGCAACACTAAAGGCACAGAGGCCAGCTAATGAAACTTCAGCCCCTATCCTACTATCTATCTATGGATACTCATTGGCTCCAAGGAACTGCTTGACACATGCCCTAATAGACCAGAACTGAGAATCCATACTGCAGATCAGGGCTCCAGCCTGTCTAGCCCCTAGCCCCTCTAGAGAAAATGTATCTAACTAAGCTGCCCACTGGGGTCCTCCCACCAAGCTCCCAGGGTACCTGCAAACAAAACAAGGAAAACGACATCATTGCATTACATTTCCCAAACTTTCCACACAATCTCACACCTGTGAAGAAAACATGTTAACACCCTGTTAACCACAAACAATCCTAAAAACTCTAAGGAAAAGAGGAACTCGGCTGAGCTCCAGCACCCTCTTCTTTCTTTCTCTTCTTTTCTTCCTCAGAAACACCTGTAAGAGAAGAAAAACAAAAACGCATTCTGCATACCATACAGTGCCTAAACCTCCACCTGAACACTAGAGAACCCCCAAAAATATTTTTCTATGAAGGTACAAAAGTAAAAAAAAAAAAAAGGAAAGAAGACATTTATGCAACACATTTGGGGATGGAAGGCCCTAGAAGTCCCATCTAGTGACAGAATGCTGTTGCCCAAAGGCAGGGTCCATTTGTACTTTAAGTGTTTATGTCATGGGACCTCCTTGTGAATGAGCTTGCTCAATGGAGTTTTCCTGCAATAAACTTGAACTTGAACTAAAGAGTCTCTCCTAAGCTGGAGCCTACTGAAGAACAGTTTCTGGACAGGACTGGGTCTGTATAGCACTGAAATCCATGTGGAGAGTCTTTGAGGACAGTCATTTCAGTTCTGTGGACAGTCTTTAAATGTAGGACGTGTTGTGCAAAGTCAGAGTAAACAGAAAAGATTGGTCTTACCAGTTCCTTGAAGACTGAAAATAAAAGATCACCTTACTTCTACAAGCTGAGGACCCTCTCTTCAGACCAGGTGGCATCTTCAGATACTGCTGGACTGATGTCCTCAGGAAAACAATTGATGAAACAAGAAACTGCTGAGGGGATGTCATCTGGAAATCAAATGATGGAACAGGAAAACAAACAGCTGGGTGATGTCATCTGGAAAGCCAGACAATGAAACAGGAAAACTGCTGGGCTGATGAATTTGGATACACCTGAAGAATCCTGGAATACTGGAAGAGCTGCATCTTCCTCCTTGGATACTGCTGCTGCTGGATGACAGGCAACTGGGCTGCCATTGCACGTTTCCCAATAGGCATGCTGGGCATATTTACAGGGAGTGGCACCATTAGGGTAGTACCACTCAGGGTGGGGTGCAAGGACTATGACAACATCTGGGCATTCAAAGTTGATGTTGTGGAATGCCTCATTCCCTGCCTTATCCACAGTTCACACAGTGTCCATAAACAGAGTCCTGCCCAATTTCTAGAATTTAAGTTGATCACTTATGACTCTGTCCCTGACACATTTTGCTGCTTCAGAGTACAAATTCATGCTTGCCTCTTCCAACAATCAGGATTTCCTGTTCTGTTCAATTTCCTCACAGACTCTGTGAGGAAAGGTAGGGAAATGACTTCCCATAGATGGCATCAGCCCTCCTATGTATCAGTCTCTCCTGCTTGTTGCTCTTCACAAGTTTGTGGTCCATGGCCTGGCTTGGGGTGGCCAGTCCTGGTTGAGCCAGTGCCACATACTTAAAGAACGAAGAAACATGTCCCTGACCATCTCTGTGGAAAGGTTACTGAAGCCTTCTTCTTCTTCTCTCTCTGCTCCTCTGAGGCAAGAGCTTGAGGTGACTCACAGGGACCCTCAACATGAAGATACATATCTTCATTCTCCTTTCCCTCACTCATGATCTGAGCCCAGGAGTGAGCAAATGCCCTCACTCCCGAGACATTCCACTCCTCACTGGGCATGGAGGTAGACAACTCTCAGTTCAGTGTCTCTTGCAGTTCTTCCTCCCTTACTAGGCTAGGACTCAGACCCTCTTTCCATGGGTCCACAGATACTTCTGTTGCACTGTCCATCTGGGACACTGGCATGGAAACCTCTCTGTTCCTGCCCTTGCAGTAGATCAATGTTGCTCTCCTTCTGTGCCACACTGTTTGGGGCTTCCCCATCAGGATCAACCTGGTGCTGTTTGCTGCTACATTCAGAGTCTCCTACTTTGTTCCACGTGGAAGCCAATCAAATTCATGATGCCCTCTCTGGTGCTGCAACCCTGCTCATACCATACTTCACAAGGCAATCTGAACAGTGGGGTATCAGACACACATCCCTTCCAGCCTTTAGGTACATAATGTACAGTCTCACTGGATAGCTATGGATTGCTACATCTGGAAGCAACCCATCATCATAGAAAGTTCTCTCTATTTCTCTTAGTGCTGTCACCTCCTCTGTGATCATAGCTTGGGCATGATCCAGGTAGTGGGGAGCTCCTGAAGCCATGTCTGAAAGCAAACAAACAAAAATGTGTTGTTATTGAACTGCTCACTAGTCTCTTGGCTGTCTTGCAAAATGGCTCCCTGCTGCTTGTATTTACATTGCTGACACCACCCTGTACTGCGGTGGTAGCTCTCCTCATGTATCAGATCTGTTCACTGACTAAAATGGTCATTCTGACCTTTTCTGGCTACTAAATTTGCTCAAACTGTAATCGATTGCACTGCTTGTAACTTTCAGCACATTCGTATGATTTTAAACTTGACTTTGCAATCAGCATCAATTCAAAGAACTGTTTACACATGCTCAAAGTCACTTGCAAGCCCCACAGTTTTTTTTCTATCGCTCAGGATTGTCTGTTTGCTGCATCTTCCCCTATACAACTCATAGTCCCTCTGTTGCTTAGAAACATTTATTATTCCCAAACCCATTACAATGCTCACATTCTATGCTCAGAATTTTTGTTTGTTGCCTTGCTGTTACAATGCACAGTCCTTCTTTGCAAAACAATCACACTGCTTGCACATAGATTCAGCTAGCTTGAAAATCACACACAGTTTGTTGCACAGTTAGTGGGTTTTGCTCACTGAATTTTAGCTGGCTTCCTCTGATGGAGATTTTCAGTCTGGTGCCGATCCTTGGAAGGCCTCTTTGATTAAACGGGCCAGTGATCCCAATGATCATAGCTATGAATGCCACACTCACCTTCCTGTCAGACGGACAATGGGTTGAGCCTGAAATTACACAACAAAAGTTTGTTTACTACAGATTAGAACATTCACAAGCCCCTCGATGGTAGATCCTGGTCTGACCAGCTCACACGCCACTCTCTCCCTCCTGCTTGAACACTCAGCTGCACACAGAAGCTGGCTGGAGTGGAACTGATTGCAATCACACCAATCACTTGATGCCATACAAATGAGCCTCTCTTTCTCTCTCTTGCTCTCTCTGCTCGCTCTTCCTTCATGGCTACAGTATCACCGAGCAGGATCAAATTTAAGCTGCAAACTGTAACTTTTTTTCTTGTCTGCAATTTCAGCAGCGGAATGCAGTTTTGACCATTTTCTCCTCAGATTCTGGCAATTTCTCTAGCAACTCCCCCAATTTACACACAAAGTACATGAAACTCTCAGGCACATTCCTCAGTCTGTTTCCTAAAGTCCACACTACTTTTGTCATTTGAAAATTGCAAGTCATAAAGTTCTGTAAATGTTTTTTGATGCAGAGACTAGGAAATACACTTCAAGGCTTTACTGCCCATTGCATGTTGACAAAACACACAATCAGCACTCTCTTCCTTTCTGTACTAGTAGGCATGCAAGCAGTACATTTGGATGGCACTTTCCTGGGCAAAACCTTTTGACCAAAGCTTCCTTTTCTATTTTGCAATACCATGCTATCAGACAGACAGATAGATACTAGCCCTATACTCAGCAAAAGTCTCTGATTCTCTCCCCAAATTAAAAAACATCTTCAGATGAGCCCCCATTATTTGTAAACAACCCTTCCCCCCACTACTTTTCACAGTTAGCTACCGATTCGTATCCTTGACTGGGCACCCAAACATACTTCGGACATTTGGTACTATCCCTAGCTTTGAAAAAGAATGCCAGGCTCATTATTTCTAGAGATCAGAAAGGGGTGGGGTGTACAAAATCAAACACCAATTGTGACCAAATAACCCAGGTCTTGAGGAGAAAACTTTTTGCTAGGGCTATGCTAGATCTATACTTCTGGAGGGGTACCCAATAATTCCACACAGGAAGCAGTAACATGAATGTCCAAACCAGGCTGGGGTTCTAGAGTGTGACTTTACTCCAAAGATGGTACTCTAAAGCGAGGGTGGGACCCCAAGGTTTATACATCATGCCACAAGGCAATTGCAGAACAACAGAACTCTGTATCGGACAGAAACTGTACGTATCCCATATGTCACAGGACCTTGAATTCTCTTCAGCAGCAATGGCCTCAGCTGAACACACATTTCTTCTAGTGGCACAGGCCATAACTGAACACACATTTCCCATATGGCATAGGACTTTAACACTTCAGCAAGTGGCGACTGGCCACAATGGAGCACACTGGTGCTCATAAGAAACACAACCCACAACAGTGGGTAAACTTTCTCTTCAGGAATTGGCCATCATGTACTGAATAACCAGGCACCCTTACAAGAACCAGTAGTACTGAACTGGTCACTCCAGATGGGGGACTGCCCACCTTTCACTTCCATGTCCATTCCCAGAGTTGCACCTCAAAACTTCTAGTAAAACAGTTAGGAATATGCATCTTGGAATGACTTTCACGCACAATATATGAAAACACTACTCCTGTGTGTAGAAACTAAAGTCCTGAACAATGTGCATTAGTCTCCCTCTGGACCCCACAATTGTCAGCCGAACTTTACACTTGAGAACAGTCTCAACTTATAACAGATATGGTGTGTAATTCCATTTGTCAGAGAAACATCCAAGACAGGTACTTTCCCCAGGAAGCACAAAGTCAGATTACTCACAGTTGGAAAACAAAACAGGCAGCTTCAAGATGCTCTTGGATCAAATAGGGGATTGCTCCTCTGATCCATCCTGTAGCAGTCCTTTCCATCTCTCTGGGGATGAAAAATCAGGAACTCCTGCTGTAGACAATAGTTTCCACTACTTCTCTTGGCAGACAGATGTATTTCAGAACTAGGGTGAAAAAAACATTTAACCAGTTATTCACCAGCTGCCTTCCCTACCTAGAACTGGCACTGATGGGATTCTAGTAACCTCAGGGACTGGTTACACTATAACATAAATACATTTTAAACATCATCAAAGTACCTGGTGGGGGCTAGTACCCAAGACCATCAGATCTTTTGCCCCAGAGCTCTGAGGTGAGCATGCTACTTCCTGAGCAACTGACACTGATGTACACATGAATATCACGGCCATGATGGTGAAGAAGAGATTGAAAATATTATCAACCACGGACTCTGGCAAGTGAAGTCTTAAGCTTGGCTCTTGCCAGTGAAGCCTTAGCTTAAAGAGATTAAGCAACTGAGGTAAATTCCATATCACAGTGCAATACAGTTAATGTGCCTCAGTTGTGAAGGCAGCTGGAGGAGTATGAATGCCACACTGCAAGTATGCTTTTTCAAAATCTGTTGTGGTTTTTCAATGTGCATTTGAGCAGAGCTTTTGGCAAATGCCTTCTTCAGAGTTAGGGCTCATCTCTTCCTCCTTGTCTTTTATAGTGAACCCTAGTGTCAGTCATAGCCTGGATCTTGAAAAATGTCACTGACAGAAACTGTGATAAGAGTGCTTCATCCTGGAAGGAGCACTGTTTGTGACTATGATTGTGATTAATGTATTGCATGTTTACTGCTGACATCATTGTAGTGCAAGTAAGAAATGAGAAAAATATGCCCTGCTGTTCAGAGTTTGAAACCAGGCTTGCTCTGCCTACTGTTCTGTTGCTCTACTAGTTGAGCTGTGAGGACAACTGGGATCCTGAGACTCCCATGGACAATTTACAAGGGTGTGATATGCATATGTTTGTATACATACTTTTAAAATTAGGAAATGTCCTTCTCTTTTTCTAAATTGTATTTCAAATACGTATATTCGCATACACCATAATTAATCAAATATCATTGTAATGCATTTTTGCACATGATCCATATGAAAATGCTATACAAATAAATTATATTTTATTGTACCTTATGTCTGAATTACTTTAATGACAGCTCTGATGCAATTTGAGTCATATCCAGTTGGCAGGGTGAAAGATGACTGAACATCCCAGGGATGACTTTACTCCCAGGGAGGGTGGCAATTTGTTTTGGCTTTTGATGGCCACAGAGTGGAGGCCCAGTGGTAGTGCATGCAGCAAATATCTCAACAGGCAGGCTGTGGAACACATGGGCCTCCATGAAAATGTCCTGTCATGACGCTGTGGCATGGGCTCGTGGAGAAAACTGGAAATAGTGATCCAAAGGCAGAATGAAACTCTGTGCACATCCGCAGACCCACAGCACCACCCAGGTGCATGAAGTCATCTGTATATATTTGCTGGAGGTAGGATGGCCCTCCCTCCTCTGGCCCCACTACATGGGGCAGTGCATGGGGAAGTAAGTATCTGCTGAGGGGAGGTGGGGACAGGTGCTGAAAGAGCAAGCCTGAGAACTAAAAAGCAATATGAAAAAAGGAAAAAACTATCATGTGGGATCCATGAAAGGATGCCTGCAGAGAAGAAAGTTAAACACAGAGATACTGCAGAAAAAGAGAAGCAACTTAACAGAAAAAAAATGTTCTCAATGCCTACTAAAGATACTGTAATACTGTTTGCCAATTTGTGTTCTTAGTTGCCCTGTTTGCATATTCTGTTTGGTTGTGTTAAACTTCTTTATAAAATGGTAAGGGAAAATCCTGATATCTTATTGGCTGTTGTTCGTGTAGCAATTATGTTCCATGCATGGAAAATAAAAAGTGCTGCCAAATGTGCACTGATCGCCACTGGAATCATTACGCTAATAGAATGCTAAGAATTCAACTGGCAGCCATTGTTTTTTGTCCTGTAGCTATAAGCATCACATTTACTTGCACTGGGCCCTAAAAATAAAACCACCTTAAATACAAAATAAAACAGAATAATTAAATGTTGTTTCTCTGATCATCACATTCTCCTTACACACATAAACAAATTATAAACATTAAGTATTGTTTATAGTGTTCATTACAACTGTTTCTTTGTTGACAGTGAAAAATCCCCCTTCTAGCTTTACCTGCTCAGCAGGGAAATCTCTTCTCCTTGCCCCGACAGTGAGATAACTGAGTCTCTGGCTGTAACAGAGGCATTTGTTGTGTGTGTGTGTATATAGTATGTTAGGAGAGCAACATTCTACAAGTAGAACTGAGCAGAATTTTGAATCCATGTATTCCATAGTAAACATTGCATGACAAACATTCTATAGCTTGAATGTGGGAAAACTGAAAAACAGGAAGAAGAAAGTAGGAAACAATATAATTACATCATCACTGACATCATTTGTAATGTGGAAGGACTATTTTATTATAAATGCGATTGTTTCCACTTATAAACATGCTTTCCCAACTGTAAAATGTTTAAAAAAGGAGACTATTTATAAAGCGCCAATAAGGCACTCTAGGATGTGCATAAATTTACCGCACTGCCAGTGGCTAAAGTCACTTGACCTTTGGTCTCATACCTTATTAAGCCCCTGGCCATGTGGTAAAATGTGTTCCATGCACACCCCATCATGCCTTATTGCTTACTTATCATAGTGAATTGATTGTATTTGCCCTAACTGACAGAGCATATAAACCTGCACAGTGACTGAGTCATGCTTAGTTTTTTTCTAATTGTGATTTTATTAAATTTTCCAGATATAACACAAAGAAACACAGACATTTACAAATTTGGAAAGAGTACCAACAAACCCAAACCAGTGAACATGGATGAATGTCAGTTTGTACAGTGTTACCTCTGAAAGCAATTTATTCCAGTTTGAACAATAGTCGAGAGAAAGAAGGAACTCACTCCCTACATACAGTACAGACATCTTAATGAAAAGAACCCCCCAACAAAGCTAATTTGGGCACATAGATAGTGCATAAGTATATTAGACTGAAAACAAAATGAAATCTTAACAATTGCTATACTGGGAGATTTGTTATCCTATGCCGGTAAGACAAGCTACTGTTCATTCTTGACGGCATACCCTGAATTCATAGGGGCCAACCACACTGCACCTATCCTTGCCTAAGCATCCCTTGCCAGTATGTCCAAAACTGTTCAAACAACATGAAATCTTGCAGTATTCTGACTATTGCAGTTAGCCCCCACACTCAAACTGCCCCGGAGAGAAGAGGGTTAATTTCTATGCAGAGCATAGAATGTTGTGCTCAAGCTTGGTTCAAACCTCTGTCTGCTACACTTTGAAGCACAACCATAAGATTCTTTACTCCGCATAACTGAATGGTAGCTCCAGAGATTTCTCCTTTGCTCGCGGTTTGAAAATCAGCTAAAGTCCTTGGTTTTACCGATTATTTTTTGCAAGCTTCAGTTCAGATCTCTGTCTGTGGCACAGAAAGTACTAGGTAGTGAACTAGACATAGTAAACTTGTGAAATTGTAAGACTGAGTTTTTGACCAGTTCGGCTGAACTGGCCATTTAGTGAATAATATATTCTGTCTTTGTTTCTAAACTTAGAGTGTGGTTACCAGTCCTTATCGGTTTAAAAAAAATGCATTTTCCTGTGTTTTTTTCCCCAATATCCGTGACACGGTTAGAAACCGATAAGGATGTCTTGCTTGGTTGATTTCCATAAAAAGGGTAAGTTTGTGGTTAGGATGGCTACATCTGAGAAACCCAAAAGAAAAACCAGGCCCACTGGGTTTCAACACTGCAGTATGTGTGGGGAGGTCTTTGCTAAGGCTGATCCCCACACCACCTGTGTTTATTGTCTGGGGTTTGACCACCTCGATTCAGACTGCCAAATCTGTAAAAACTTCCCTAAGTCTACCCTGGAAAAAAGATTAGGTAGACTTAGGAATAAGGAGACCGAGAAGTCCACTGTCTCGGATGGCCAGCCCAGTTCAGTTCTGACCAAACTTGAGGGAGTGCCCTCTGACTAGGGTGATACCTCTTTGGGCAAGAGGAGAGCCGATCCTGAGGGATGGTCCCTACAAAGAGAAAAGAAATGAAAAATCAGCTGGTTCAGATCCAGAGACCCATTTCATGTACTGCCGAGGAGATTGCCAAAGTGATAAGGATTGTGGATCACTTCACCAGTTCTATCTGATCTGGTGCCTTCTGGCAGGCACTTGGTTCAGTCGGTTCCTCTGGTTCAAGATTAGACCCTGAAGATTTCTATGAACTGGATTTGGAGAGAGAAGAAGATTATGATGATGATGGTGATGATGATGATGATGGTGTGGAAGGTCTGGATGAACCCATTGAACCGGACTTCTCCCCAGACAGGCCTTCTGATGTTTCCTCCTAGGCTTTCTGAGTCCCCTTCCCACTTCATGTTTTACAGGAAAGTGGCAGAAACCCTCCAGCTCCCTGTGGAAGAATCTGTAGAGGAACAAGAAGAACCTGATTATGTGGAGATGATGGACATCCCAGAGACCAAGAGACTGTCTACTCCCCTTCATGAGTCTTTTGGGAAACAGACACAAAATATTTTACAAACTCCAAACAGACACAAAAGATTTTACAAACTCCAAATTCTGTACTTCCTGTCAACAGAAGGATGGACAAAAGGTACACCTTATCAGTTTCAGCTACAGAGTACTTGTATCAACAATGCAGCCATGTTGAGTTGTGCAGGCTGCAGCCTGTGATAAGGCTAATATACCCTTGGCTTCACATACCCCAGAGAAAGACTCTAGGAAGCTGGATGCAATGGCAAAGAAACAGTACATGGCATCTGCCTTGGGGCTCCAGCAGGCAAATTATATGGCCTATGCAGCCAGGTACCAGAAGTCCAGGTGGGACACTGTACTGGCACTGGCAGCAGGCCTCCCAGCTAGCCTCGGAGCTGGAGGGGTGGCTGCTGATGGGATTGAGGCATCTAAGGTACAGTTCCATGTTTCTGTGGACTCCAAGGATGTGTCATCTAGAGTCATGGCTATGTTACACGAGGTCCCTGCACCCAAATTGATACCCTCAGGGTACACCGTAGACAGCTAATGTTTAGGTATAAGCTATACTAATACATAGGGCTTAGGGCATCTACCGTATAAGAGTAGATGTCAGGATATGAATACATATTATTGTAACTCACTTTGCTTGCTAATGCACACACATTATACCATGTATTTTCTGTCTATTTCTTACTTGTCAGATGCCAAGACACCTGCTCTTAAAGTAATTATAATGTGTAAGGCAACATTGCCATCTTTTGGTGATGGACACCACTTCACCTTGTTATGTAAGACTTTGTATAAGAACGTCTTTGTTCTAAAACTGATGACTTTACAGAATTATATAATGTTATCTTGGACCGTGGAGCCACCTCTAATTTAGCCAATAGGGCTCATCTCTGTAACTAGAAATGTTTCTATCTTTCAGTAACCATAGTAATTATCATAGGTATATAATGTTATGCACAGGCTTTACACCTCAGAGACCCGAGAGATCCCAAGAGACTACAAGAAACCTCGAGGTGTAGGGAATGCTTAGCACTGGCTCCGGTTCGTATTGGTAAGAACTGCTTAGGCAACTGTGATTCATCCTTTCTGTAGTAATAAACTTGTTTATTACTTGAATGCAACTTGTTTGTGATTATTTGCATCTCCAATATTGCCAAGAACCTGAAAGTGAGGTTCAGACCTCTTACAATTGGCGACCGTGGCAGGACTTTGCAGAATGACTTTGATAGCAGCAATGTCTGCTTTGTTCCAAATGGACATAGCAGTACCAAAGACCTGTGACAGTTCCGTGGCACCCGTGACATCAGAACTGTTAACTTCACGCTTAGCATTTATGAGTAAGAGTACTAGGAGGAGGTTTCCTCCTAAAATTACCTCTGTGTTCAGTAGAATAAACCCCAGTAAAGGGATCTTTGGTACGTATCTGAAATGCAGCTAAACTATCAAGCAACAAAGTACTGTAAAATGCGGAGGTATTGGTATTGTGACACATACCAAATTCTTTCATATTCCAATAAGTAAGGTTAAATAAAACAGGTATATGCATAAACTGTAAATTGTTAATCAAAGAACCTGGGAGAGCAGTGGCTGTAAGACCACTACGGGGACCAGGGGTATGTTTTGGACATTCCAAAAGCTGTTTTTCAGTAGGAGGTAGCACAGATAGATACATGGCAACAGAGGCCATGTGGTGTACAGCACAAAATCTGCGGGCAGAATCCTGAGAAAGAGAGAGTTACAATAGGAAGGGTCAATTAAAGCAGTGATGTTATACAAACCAGAGTGTCTTAATGCAGTTTGTAACAAGGACAGTGAACCATTCGGGGACAATTTAGTTGCTAGCCAACCTGGAAAGTTCCCTTAGAGAGTTTGGCCACAGGAGAACTTGTCCTTGTGATGTGGTTTGCCACCAATTTGAAGGGTGGATTTGTCAGGAGCAACGACCGTGGCAGTGAGGTATGCATCGGAACCTTCCTGGACAGTAATCATAGTGTCTGGAATTTTGATGGAAACTCCCTCTGTAGGAGGTGCTGGAGGATCAAGGTGTCGAAGGAGGTCCGGTACCGTGCCTTGGGCGAAAGGGAGTACTCCTGCAAGGAGTAGAGATAGGAACAAGATAGCCATCTTGTCAATATATCTGAAAAGGAAGATGAAAGATTAGTATATTAGTACAGTTCCGCCCAATGGGGTTAGGAAGAGTAAGTTTTAAGCTCCTTTGTACAGTTTCAATTGGTTTGCATGTAACCATTTGTCAGTCAGTTTATTGTTGTGGAGAGTCTAACTGATAGACTGCTGGACTGAGCTTGTTGACAATGGGGTAAGGGCCTCCCACTTGTTGGAGAAGGAGTGGGTGGGATGTGCAAATCAGTACCATTATCTGATCTCCAACTTGCCAATCCACTTCTTGTGCATGTTTGTCAAATTGTATTTTGGACTGTTGCTGGGCCCTGCCCATGCAATTTGCAGATACAAGTGTGTGTGTATGAGGTCTTCCTAAGTTTTTCCACATACTGATCTACAGACACGCGGGTCCGCAGTGGGGTGTGCAGGTCAAAGAGCAAGTGTTCAGGTAGTCTCATTTGTCTGCCAGTCATTACCTCAAGGGTGTAAGCTGGGTAGTGGCTGAAGGCGTACCCCTAATTGCCATAAGGAGTAAAGGCAGTAGGGAATCCCAGGTCTTGGGATTGTCCTCAATGAATTTGGAAAGCATTTGCTTAATCCATCTCTTAGCTCTTTCTACTTGACCTGAGGATTGAGGGTGATAAGGTATGTGGAACTTTTGTTGAACCCCTAGGAGTTCAAGGGACTCTTTCATCAACTCACCTGTAAAACTGATTCCTTGATCGGAGTCTACCTTGAGAGGCAGGCCCCACCTGGAGAAAATCTGTTCCACCATGGTTTTGGCAGTTGTCTTTGCAGTGCAAGTCTTGGTGGGAAAGCCTCAACCCACTTAGAGAATAGATAGGTCACTACAAGGGCATACTTGTTGTTTCTACTGGTATTGGTCAAAGGACCAATAAAATCAATTTGGATGGCATGCCAAGGGCCAGTATGTCTCTGTGGTAAAAGTTTGGCATTCCATTTTGTAGGTATCGGATTGTTTTGTGCACAAACAAGGCAATTGTCAATGTATTGTTTAACATCTTTGGTAATCCCAGGCCACCAGGCGGTGGTTTTGAGGCGTTGGAGGGTATTTTCAGCCCCCTGGTGTCCACCAGTGGGTGTGTCATGTACCTGGTGCAAAAATTCAGATCTCAAATGTCTGGGGACTACCCACAATTTGGTGGTAGTATCCTCTGGCTGGAACCAAATGAGTTTATCATCAGGGGATAAGTGTAATTTACCTTCATGCCTACGGTAAGGGTTATGTGTAGGAAGCCTTTCTTCAGTACCCTTGTCCAAGAATCTGAACACTTCTTTGAGTTCAGTGTCCAAATGCTGAGCTGCTGAGAGGTCCAAGGGGGAAAAAGATTCAGATTTCTTTTTAAGAGCTGCAACCTGTACAGCTGCGTTGGCCTCTGGATGTTCCATCACCCAGACATCCCCCCCTCGGGCCCCTTCTTTAGCAAGGGTGTCTGCTGTGTCATTGAATGCATGGTAGGGATCATGTAAGGAATGAGCTTTAGTCTTGTGTACATAGAGTTTGTGTGGGTATTTCTGACCTAATGTGTGTATGTAAATCACTAATTCTTTGTATTTCACTGAGCTGCCATCAGAAGAGAGGAAGGAGTTCTTCTGCCAGAAAGGGAGAAATTCTGTAAGGGAACAACAAACCCAATTAGAGTCAGTAAAAATGATGGTGTCTTGAGTTCCATGTTGGATAAACTCTAATGCACAGGCCACTGCTGCCAGCTCTGCATACTGTGATGAAGCTACAGTACAGCGTTTAGATATCCTGACAGTGTTCCCATAAGGATACACCACCATGATACCCATCCCTGCAATTTGTTCACCTTGATAGTATGACGCTGATCCATCGGTGAAAACGCGGCACAAAGAGGTATTCTCTAATATCTCAGGGGTAGCAGGGAAGAATGGACCCGGATCTGGGAGATCAGGTGACTGCAAAGCGCAGTCATGGGGCTCCCCCTGGAAGAGGAGGCCATGTGCTAGTAGAGATGGAACTTTGGTTTGATGGACCTGAATATCTCTATCCTGGAGGAGGAGTGACCAATGTGTCAGCCTGGTGTTAGAGACTGACCCATCCTTCACTCTGTCTGAGAGCAAAAAGGTAGTAGGGGTATGATTGGTGTTAAGAATCAGCGGAGAGTACCCAATGATATACAGGAAGTGCTTGACCGCCCAATAAGTGGCCAGAAGATTCCTTTCACAAAGGCCATACTTCTGTTCTACTGGGGTCAAGAGCTGCGATGCATATGCAATAGGTCTCAAAGTGCCATGTACCTTCTGGGCTAACACTGCTAACATAGCAATGTCAGAGGTGGCACACTCTAGATGGAATGGTAATGTTGGATTGGGGTTTACCAGTGCTGGGGCGGAGGCCAAGGCCTGCTTCAGTGACATCACAGCCTGGGTATGGACAGGGCCCCAATTCCATGGAACGTCCTTTTTTGAGTAAATCGTACAGTGGAGCGGCTTTCTGTGCAAAATCACAAATAAAATCTCTGGAGTAGTTTACCATACCTAGAAACCTCCTAAGAGTTGCCACACTGGTAGGTAATAGCAAGTCTTGTAACCCTTGAATCTTTTTCCAAGTAGGACTCCAACCTTGATCTGTTATCTTTAAACCCAGAAAGAGCACTTCTTTCTGACATAGTTGTGCTTTTGCAGGATTACACTTCAAGCCTGATCTTTGAATAAGAGTCAATAGTTCATCCAAGAGATCCAGATGTTGTTCCTGTGTGGCAGTAGCCAACAACAGGTCATCTACATACTGTAAGAGACATTGGGGGGGGTTGAGAAACCTTGTAGGGCATCCATCATATGGAGATGGAAGAGGGATGGGCTGTTATGGAAGCCCTGTGGCAAGCAAGTCCACGTGTATTGTTGCCCTTCAAAAGTGAAGGCAAACTTATATTGACTCTTGAGGGCCAATGGTAATGACCAGAAACCACTGGAGATATCCAGAGCACTGAACCATTTCTGATCTGGTGTTAAAAGTCGAAGCACATCCGGTGCAGACGCCACAGTTGGGGAACAACTAGGAGTGACCTGATTCAGTTTCCTGTAGTCGATAGTAAGTCTCCAGGTACCTGTGGGTTTCTTCACATGCCAAACAGGAGAGTTGGCAGTGGAGACACAGGTTCTGATTACTCCTTGTTTAAGGAGTGACTTAATTGTTTCTCGAAGAGAAGGTAAGGCTTCAGGGGGAAATGGGTATTGCCTTTGTCTCTCATGTGCCAGGCCTGGCACCTCAATAACGGTATGCATTCTGCCACAATCATGTTTGTTGACTGCAAATGCTTCCAAGTGTCATTGCAGGATAGGTAGAAGTTTTGGGAAAAGTTCATGGTTTTTGAATAAATCTATGACGTCATACTCTTTGTTGTTAATGGATATCGTTGCCACAGCATGTGAGTCAGGAATTAAAAAAGTATGGTATTGACCCTGGATCTGTATCAACAGCATGTTTGCTAGATCCACCACACAGCCGTGTGGTGCAAGGAAGTCAATCCCGATTATGCTAGGGTGATCGTGCAACACCATCAGTTGGAAAGCATGTGAGGCCTTCAAATGGCCTAGTTCTACCGGTAAAGGCAGAGAACGGTATGCAGGTAACCTAGCACCATCAACTCCTGACATATTGGTCTTCCGTCCGGTAGACCATGGAGAGCGTTTTAGGGTGGTCGTGTGTAACACAGATACAGCTGCACCTGTATCTAATAAGACAATTAATTGGTGGCCCCGACCTCGGCCTTGGTGCAGGGCCTTCCGTTTGTATCCAAGACCAGCTTGTTTACAATGCGGACTGGGGCCTGTAATTGTCAATCCGTATTGTTGAGGCATGCAGAGGTTGGGCTTGGCTTGCGAATGACTTCACCGTGTTTCACTGATGCAATGTGAGCGGGGCTTCCGGGTTCAGGCTGGTATGGTCTGCGCGCCCATACTTTCGGTGGTCTCCATGGCCAGTAGTGTCATGGGTGCGCCGGTAGTACTACTACTGAGGTGTTTGTGTGGGAACGGCATCTGCTAGAGAACGCACTTGCCCCAGGAGCTCCCAAAATTTTTGGTTTTCTTCAGCTATCTCTTTATATGAGGGACCCGATCTTTGTAATGGCTTCCCTTTGCCTTTGTGCCTTCTGTTCTTAGGCCAATTCCGGTTCCCACCCCACTGTTGTTGTTGTTGTTGTTGGGGGTTTTGCTGGGTGCTAGCTGGAGGGGCCGATGGAGGTTTGGGCTGTTGTTGCTGGGCCTGCCCTTCCACCATGTAGTGTGTCGTGGTCCCAGAAGCGGGTTCCACAGTGGCAACCTTTTTGGAACTGGAACCCAAATCGCGGATGTACAATTGGTACACTTTCTCGGTTTTCCGAAGAATATCGGCAAACCTATCCGTATTCGGGTATGTGGTTGGCTCTACTTTCTCTCTCACGGCTGGGATCATGTTTCTAAGGAACAGTGTCTTATATTCAATAAGATCTACATCCTTGGCTTCTTGTGCCAAATGTTTCCCTGCTCGATAGGCCATCCAGGGTCTCTGGTGGTAAGTCGCTGGACTTTCTTTAGCATTTTTCTTCACGGGGTATGCTAACATTACTCCAACCACACCAGGGCTGTGAGCGGAAATGAGCTTAGCTGCGACTTCGTCAAAGGTAGCGTTCCCATCTTGGCGAACTATTTTAGGGAGTTTTGCCCATAAACCAGGATCGATGGTCTGGCGTAGTATTTGGACCTGGTATTCTGTGGCGAGACTAAGCATCTCACACTTGGAGCGCACCTTTTCCAAATGGCAGCTGAGATTGTCGGACGGGTTCATCCGACCGATGCTGTCAGCAATTTGCTGAACAGAGTAGGCCATTGCAGGGGATTAGTTGGTGGTCGATCAGGCAAGGGTAGTGCGTCCGCGCACCATCCAATGCGCGTGGGCTGCAGCTTCAGCCACAGTCCGAACAACACCTTCCTGAGTGCCAGCTTCTTGAAAAATTTGTCGAATCTGACTTTAATGGCTTTCATACTTCTTTCAGGAAGAGGAACATTTTCCAATGCCCTATCAATCATGGTTTCAATCTCTTGCGTGTCTTCCACACTAATAGCGGCTACCGGAGGTGCAGGACCAGGCTTGGGCCTGCTCCCCCATCATAGGCGCCGCCATGATGGCGTTTCCATGATGAGCTTCACGGCGTCGTCACGTGTGACCTGGGGTGGTGGGGGGGACCCGCCATACTGTGGATGGCTGGGTGGGGAATCTGAGCCAGTAGGGGCGTGACTGGGCGTTGTACTGCGAGATGTCATCGTCGGGATGACCCCTCCGACGGCGAATGAAGAAAGGCAGGGGCTACGCCACCCATTGCCTTAACATGGCCAGTCAAAACCTCTCGCTGATGGCGCAGTTTATCCATCTTAGCTTTACATTTATCATGACTCACACTTGCAACATCCATATCAACCTGATCCTGTTTCTGTTTTGCAAAACATGAGTACGTGGCGCTCAATTACATGATTGTCCCTATAAGCTGTTTCTAAATCATTACTGCCTGATTGATCTCGTTCTGCAATTCACCCATCTCATCACTCAATTGTGCATTTGCGCACTCAACAAATCATTCATTTGTACCAATTCTCCTGTGTTGCCTTTACAGGCAGCAGGGGATGTTACGAGTCCTACCCTAATTGATACCCTCAGGGTACACCGTGGACAGCTAATGTTTAGGCATAGGCTATACTAATACATAGGGCTTAGGGCATCTACCGTATAAGAGTAGATGTCAGGATATGAATACATATTATTGTAACTCACTTTGCTTGCTAATGCACACACATTATACCATGTATTTTCTGTCTATTTCTTACTTGTCAGATGCCAAGACACCTGTCCTTAATGTAATTATAGTGTGTAAGGCAACATTGCCATCTTTTGGTGATGGACACCACTTCACCTTGTTATGTAAGACTTTGTATAAGAACGTCTTTGTTCTAAAACTGATGACTTTACAGAATTATATAATGTTATCTTGGACCGTGGAGCCACCTCTAATTTAGCCAATAGGGCTCATCTCTGTAACTAGAAATGTTTCTATCTTTCAGTAACCATAGTAATTATCATAGGTATATAATGTTATGCACAGGCTTTACACCTCGGAGACCCGAGAGATCCCAAGAGACTACAAGAAACCTCGAGGTGTAGGGAATGCTTAGCACTGGCTCCCGGTTCGTATTGGTAAGAACTGCTTAGGGCAACTGTGATTCATCCCTTTCTGTAGTAATAAACTTGTTTATTACTTGAATGCAACTTGTTTGTGATTATTTGCATCTCCAATATTGCCAAGAACCTGAAAGTGAGGTTCAGACCTCTTACAGCTACATCTGTGGCTCTTCAGAGAATGGCTTGGCTCAGATGTACTAGCCTCTCACAGGACACCCAGGCTAAGGACATGGATTTCCCTGTGGTGGGTAATTCTCTGTTTGGTGAGCAGACAGAGAATTACATGAAAAAGATGGATGAGTATAGGACCACCTATAGGATTGCACAGGCCAAGGAAAGGCAGGCAACTCCTCAAAGGCAGCAAGTTAGGGGCAGGGGCAGGCCTTTTCATAGGCCTTTCAACCAAGCACAGGCCTCTTCTCCCTTTCCTCAGAAGAGGGTTCTTCAGAGGGAGAGGAAGAATGGTGATGAGCAGGACTGCATCCACCCCTCAACCTAAGGCTCTGTCAGGCAGACACCCTGATGTGTCAGCCCAGGTCGACTACCCCATTTCTGTAGGAGGCAGGCTGGCTTACTTCTTCTAGGACTGGATGTCTGTTACCTCAGACAAGTGGGTCCTGGAGGTGGTAAGCCAGGGGCTGGTTCTCAGCTTCAAGAAGTTTCCAAAGCTGAGGGCCAGATCTTTTCCACCTGCAAGCATCTCCAAAACCGTTGCCCTAGATGCAGAGGTTTCATCTCTACTGGCTCTAAAGGCTGTAGAGAGAGTTCCTACATTGCACAGGGGCAAAGGTCTGTACTCCAGGTACTTCCTTACCCCAAAAAAGACAAGAGAGTGGTGACCCATCCTAGACTTAAGATACCTGAACAAACATCTTTTAAAATCAAAATTCAAAATGGTGACTCTGGGAATAATCCTTCCCTCTCTAAGGCCAGGTGACTGGCTAGCCTTCCTGGATTTAAAAGATGCCTACTTTCACATTCCCATCAGGTGCTCCCACAGAAAGTACCTCAGGTTTGAATTGCCTTCAGGCCATTATCAGTTCAAAGCTATGCCCTTTGGCCTGTCATCATCTCCCAAGGGTATTCACAAAATGCCTAGCAGTAGCAGTGGCCTTTTTAAGAAGGAAAAAATATTTCCATATTCCCATACCTGGACCACTGGCTCATTGTGGGTCAGTCCCCAGACCAAGTCAAGTCAGACCTGCAAGTGACTCAGCAAGTGCTCACTTCCCTAGGATTTCTTCTCAATCTTCCCAAGTCAGTTCTTGAGCCTGTACAGCCCCCTCACCTTCATAGGGGCAGAGATGGATACAGTCAAAGCAAGAGCTTTTCTTCCCCTGGAAAGGGCAAGGGCTATTGTAGAGCTGGCTTCTTCATTCCACTTTCTGGTCTCTTGGCCAGCAAGGCACTTCCTTCAGCTTCTGGGCCACATGGCAGCTTCTACAGCAGTGGTCCAAGGGCCAGACTTCCAGATGAGGGACATTCAGTTTCACCTGAGGGCCTTTTGGTCTCAGAAGAAGGATTCTCTAACCAAACTAGTTCCAGTGACTCAAACTCTGATCCAGGCTATCCAATGGTGGCAGTATCAGGGCAACCTCAGGCAAGGAGTCCCATTCATCACTCAGTCTCACTCTGTGGTCCTAACCACAGATGCTTCTCTATTGGGGTGGAGAGCCCATCTGGGGGCTCTCACAGCCCAGGGACTGTGGTCCCCTCAGGAATCCCTTCTTCATGCCAATCTCTTGGAACTCAAGGCAGTCTTTCTGGCCCTGCAAGCTTTCTCTCAGTCAGTGCAGAACAAGGTGGTTCAGGTCAGGACAGACAACACCACCACCATGTGGTACATCAACAAGCAGAGAGGCAATCAGTCCATGGCCTTGTGCACGGAAGACAAGAAATTGTGGTTCCTAGCTTATTCTCTCTGCAGACCTCACTGATAGCAGTCCACCTTCCAGGGAAGGGAAATGTGCTAGAAGATGCATTGAGAATGATCTCCCAGGGCCATCACGGATGGTCTCTGGACCCTCTGGTGTTGAAAGTGATTTTTCCAAAGTGGGACACTCCAGAGATAGATCTCTTTGCAGCCCCAGACAATCACCAACTTCCTCTGTTTTGTTGCAGACTGTCAGTCATGGGCTCAGTCCGTCTGGATGCTCTGATTTTGAATTGGGAAGGGAAATTTCTATATGCCTTCCCTCCCTTCCCTCTACTGTTCAAGGTTCTGGTCAAGATAATGTCACAACCCTGCAAAGTGATTCGTATTGCTCCAGACTGGGCCAGGCAGCCTTGGTACCCCCTCTTGCTGTCCCTAGCAGTCCATCTTCCCCTGTCTCTTCCCAGGAATTACAACCTGTTAACCTCCTTTCAGGGGAGGATTTGGTACCCCAATCTTCAGTCTCTCAATCTCAAGGCATGGCTCTTGAAGAGTTAGAGTATGCAGATTTGCATCTGTCCCAAGGGGTTCTGGATATTCTCAAAGCCTCTCGGAAGCCTGCCACCAGAAAAGCTTATAACTTCAAATGGAAAAGATTCAGCATTTGGTGTTCCAAGAAGCATATATCCACAGACACAGCTGAATTGTCTACAGTTCTGGATTATATGGTTCATCTTAATGGCCTAGGCCTCAAACCAGCTACTCTCAAAGTACATTTGTCAGCTGTTTCTGCTTTTCTGTCAATGGGAAAGCCTTTCTTACTGTCATCTCACCCTGTATTCTGTCAATTTTTCAAGGGATTGCTCCATACCAATCCCCCCTTTAGGGATCCTACCCCTGATTGGGATCTTAATGTTTGCATTGCTTAGCTTATGCAACCCCCTTTTGAGCCTTTGTCTTCAGCAGAGCTTAAGTACTTGACTTGGAAAACTGTGTTCCTAGTAGCTATTACCTTTGCCAGGCATATCAGTGAATTGCAAGCTCTGTCAGTGGAGCCTGATTTTATCTCATTTCATAGAGATAAGGTGGTCCTTAGAACTAATAGGAGGTTTTTACCTAAAAGTGGTTTCAGGTTTTCATCTGAAACAAATCTATATCTCTCCTGTGTTCTTCACTGATCATTCTTCTTCAGGAGAAATAAGTTACCAGAAGTTTGGATGTTAAAGAGCCCTTAGTTACGATACTGAGCATACTAAGGTTCACAGGTTTGACTCCTCAGTTGTTTCTCACTTATGGGAAAGTGAAGAAGGGCAAACCTGCCACTAAGAGAACTATTGCCAGGTGGATTGTCTCTTGTATTCAATTCTGCTATAGAAGCTAGGCAAAACACCTCCCTCAGGCCTGAGGGCTCTTTAGACTAGAGGTACTGCTGCTTCCTGGCTGTGGCCAGGGATATTCCCTAGCTAGAGATATGTAAAGCAGCCACCTGGAAAACAGTCCATACATTTACCAAGCATTATTCCCTGGACATCCAGGCTAGGAGTGATGCTCGGTTTGGTACAGCAGTACTGCAGAGCCTATTCCCAAGGTAGGTTCGATTCCCTCCTCCATGGAGGTACTGCTTGGTAGTCTGCAATAGTCAGAATACAGCAAGACTTCATGTTGTTTGAAGAAAAATTACTCACCTTAGTAATTATGTTTCTTCTAATGGAGTCTTGCTGTATTCTGACCTCCTTCCTGCCTCCTCTCAGAACCTGTTTTTGGGAAGTGGGCTGGCAGGTACAGTGTGTACCCTGGGGTGCATTTGGGCACTCCTCTTTTAGAGAGGAGTGGGTTATATTATTAATTTAACAGTCTTAAGTTGTTCACTACCTGGTTTTGATTTTGGATTTATTGACTTGAGTCTTTTGGGATCCAAAATATTTGGTTTACATTTGGCTAGTAAAAATTTTACAATTTCCACATAGTAGTTAGTTAGTATTAGCTCGTAAGAATCTGACAGTAGCACTTCAAAGTGCAGCAGACAGAGGTTTGAACCAAGCTCAAGTGCAACGTTCTATGCTCTGCATAGAAATTAACCCTCTTCTCTCCAGGGCAGTTTGAGTGCGGGGACTAACTGCAATAGTCAGAATACAGCAAGACTCCATTAGAAGAAACATAATTACTAAGGTGAGTAATTTTTTCATACACCCTCTCTTTCACTCAGAAATTCATTGTAGGAAAACATCCTTGCAGTGAACTTATCTTTCTGCAAATGTAGGTGGGCCGTCATTCCTTTCATCTCTAATTTGCGCACAGCAAACCAACCACTGAGTCTCCTCTGCAGTTACCTCTAATAACCATTTCTGTGTTATAGTTTTGGCTGCTGCAGCAATCATAATATTGAATAAATGTTTCCCTTGCTCTGTGTACCTCATGCAGGAGTTGTCCCAATACCAGAACTTCACAAGAATTGGGAATGAGGGTATTTAGTATTTTGCTCATTGTCTGGCTTTCTGCATCCCAAAACCTTGTAATCTGTGGAAACTCCTTAAGATGTGTTTGTGGTTCCCCACTTGTCCACACACTCGTCAACATTTATTTGAAGGATGGTTAACATAGTGATATGTCATCACGGGGGGTTTGAAAAACCCTAAAACAATTTGCCACCCAAATTCACTCCATGTAAGTGAAGTTGTGTTTTTTTTAGCACATGATCCCAGCTCTGATCCCTTATTTTCCTGGGTAGGAAATGTCCCAATTAGGCTTCTCATTTAAGTTGGATGTTCTCTATAGGTAGTAAATTGCTACTTTATAAGTTTGGTAAAGCCTGGAAAAAGGTTTCTCTTCCCTCACTCCTTCCATTTCCATGGCACAAAGCTTCAACAATGGATGCATACTACTATCTTGTAGTAGCATTTTCCTGGGTTATGAGGTAACAGTAAAAGTCTCTTTGGGGTGACCCATAGCCCCCTGCAACTATAAGATGGAATTCACTATGTTCCCATCCAGAAATTGTTCAAGCCTTGTTAGCTCTTGTCTTTTCCACCTGGCATAGACCGGATTTGTTTTATCCCAAATAAAGTCTTTGCAGGCCCTAATGGTGGTTTATCTATTGATGCCATTTTTGATACCTTGTTTCTTGATCACCTCTCTCCAAGTGTATAGGAGATTTTTGATCCATGGGTTTTGTATGGATTTTAACATTCTCTCATCCTATTAAACAAGTTCTTTCTAAGCTGTTCCCTTCAAAGCAGGTCCACTCCATGGTCACCCATACCAGCTACTGATCCCTTCTTAAATGGGAATTATGTATTGAAGCTGTGCTGCATAGCAATAGAATTTCAAATCAGGCATCTCAAGCCTGTGGTTACCCTTCTTAAGTGTTAACAGGCTCCATTTCAGTCTCATTTTATTTCCCATCTCAAACAAATTGCACTACATAGTCTGGAAAGAGTTCCATACAGATTTGGTGGGTGGAAGGAGTGCCCAAACAGGAAGAACAGCCAGGGAGAATATTCATTCTGATTGTTTCAGCACAGCCAGTTATGGATGGCAGTAATAGAAGACACCTATTACAGTCCTGTCAGAGCTTCTCTATCAGTTTTTATTACTTTGCTTGGTATAAATTGATAATATATTCAGTAATGTTGACTCCGTAACAAAAATTCTTCAGTGCCCCTTTAAGTTTAGTACAGTTTTTTAGTTCAGGGGACATTACACTATTAGCATGATTTCAGATTTAGCTTCATTAACTTTGAAACCAGAAACCTCACCACATTCCCTGAGTATGTCCATGGCCTTCGGAAGTATTTTGGTTGGGTCTAGCAATTACAAAAGTGTATCACCCACATAAAAAGAAATGCAGTTCTCCTCTTCTCCTACTCAGATATCCTTGATGTCTGCATTTACTCTAAAGTCTTGGCTAGGGGCTTCATACTTGGAGTGAACAACAAGGGAGAAAGTGGGCAGCCCTGTCGAATACCTGGTTGGATCTGAAATGAGCTAGAGATTGTGCTATTTATTCCTACTTGTGCTGAGGGGCTTACATACAGAGCCATTATGCAAGCTCTGCATGTATCTCTGAAGTTGAACATTGAATGGTGGCATCTAGGAAGGAGCAACTGAGCCAGTCAAATGCCTTTTCATTGTTGAATGCCACTACCACTTTCTGGCCTCCCATCTGACTGTTATGAACATACACCGTGGTTGTAGTAACAGCCTGATACTGTCATGAAGATGCCTGCCTGAAAGAAACTCGATTGATCTGGATGGACCAAATAGTATATCACCTGTTGGAGGTGGTTAACAATCACCTTTGTAAATATTTTTGTGTCTTGATTTAATAATGAGATTTTGTTCTGTGTTCTGAACCTGATTGAAGAATTCAAAAAAGATTAGAGACTATTTTCTTTGACTATACAAGCACACAGAAACTGGACTACACACAGGAGTACTTAATGAATATTATTTAATTCAAAATATCACATAGAAATGAAAAAGTGTAGCAGTACAAAGTTACAAAAAACACTTACTGCAACTAATGCCCATGTGAATTCGGAGCATACTTGTGGTCTGATATTTGTGTACTTGTAATTGTTGAAGGACTGTACCTTTGGATAGGCAGTACAGCTGAAGGTTGCTGTTTCATGCTTCTTTGACCCTACAGCTGCATGTAAATTGGCATTGTGTCTACCTTTTTTGATTCTACAGTTGCATGTAAATTGGCATGGAGAACGCTGAACACAGAATTGGCAGCATGTCAATCCAACTATGCTCCAACCCAAATGAGCAGTATTAACACAGCAGTCAGTGGAGTAGAAGTGATATATCAAGGGCAAATATTGCTGCCTTTTTTAATGGGTATTGTTTGCCTAAACTACACCACAGGTATTCTATTGGTTTTCAATTTCCCCTGCAAATACAAAGAGTCTTACAGTTTTGATAACTTCATGAGGGAAACAGTAAGCTGCAGGTATCCTCATTCTGGAGTGGTATAACCTGACTTATGTAACATATGTGGGTCACAAAATGAAAAGATAGCATGGTATACCTTGACATGTGACATGTAG
Organism: Neoceratodus forsteri; assembly: GCA_016271365.2. NCBI lineage: Eukaryota > Metazoa > Chordata > Ceratodontiformes > Ceratodontidae > Neoceratodus > Neoceratodus forsteri. The sequence goes on from CM028137.1 coordinate 54,059,334, forward strand.
TGAAAAGATCAGATACATCACAAACATGTTATCTTGAAAAATAAATAACTTTTTTTGTTTTACTTTTCTCCTGGGAGAGGCCTCCATTCTATTTATCCGCCCTGGTCATGGCCCCCGGAGTTCCCACCAACTGCCCATTGCCTCAACTCCCAGTTACCACCGGCTTACCGCCCGGAGGGCAGGGACGCGGCACTGGTTCCCCTAATTCCGGTGCTACAGGATTAGTGACTGGTTGGGAGTGCTGCAGCAGTGGCTGATTGAAGCCCAGGGAGGGCTTCATGTAGAAGGAGGCTCTCTCCTCCTCCATTTTCTTGTTTTTCTTTCCTCTGGGAGGCAGGGACATGCAATGACGTCCGGCATCTGCCCCGCCTCCATTAGCTGCAAGTGCCTGTAGCTGTGGGACCCCGGCCTCTGCTAGGGGTCCATCATGCACCAGACACTTCCCCACCCTCCCCCTGGAGAAGGAGAGCTGTCCATAGGATGCTCTATCCTTCTACCCCCCCAGCCGGCCCTCTGCTGACTCGGGTCCATTCCCAAACCTAGGTCGCCAGCATCTCAAGTGGAATTCCAACAGCTGCGCTGGAAGACCAGCTAAAAATAAATAATTTTTTGCCTGGCTACCACTTTACAAATGGCAGAGCAGTTTAAAAATGATTGATGGCATCAAAATAGAACTATGAAGCATTCAATCTGGGCATTGTGGTTAGAGCACAGAGTTGAAATAAACAGGTAAAAGCTCTCACAAACATTTCATTGGAGCTTAAGATGTATAGCCTCAAGAAAAGGAGGGAGAGGGGGGACATGATAGAAACTTTCAAATACCTCAAGGGAATCAACAAAGTCCAAGAGGGTAGCATCTTGCAGAAAAAGAGATGTGCAAGAACAAAGGGGCACAATTTGAAGATAGAGGGGGGATGGCTCGGAGGTAATGTGAGGAAGTATTTCTTCACAGAAAGGGTTGTGGATGCATGGAACAGCCTTCCTGAGGAGATCATAGAGTCAAAACAGTGAGGAATTCAAGAATGCATGGGATAGACATAAGGCAATTCTAGTGGGGGTGGAGGAAATAGACTGTTGGTTAAATAGGATCTGCAGCTTATCCATTAGGTAGGAAATGGGCAGACTAGGTGGGCCAAGCGGTCCTTATCTTCCATCAAATTCTATGTTTCTATGTGAAAGCTTTAGATCTGAGATGTGTGGCATGAACTATATAGGAAGTAGTGTGGTCCAGTGGCTAGATCACCAGTTTGAGAATTTGGAGGTTCAAACCTTGCTACAGAAAAATACTTAATGTGTGGCCTCTAACAAGTCCCTTTACCTCCCAGTTCTCCAGTCCAGCCAGCTGCAGAAATGGGAGGTAGCAATACTCAACTGGAAACAAGAGGGTGTGTCTCACCTGGGCCATCCTGAAGTAAATTATTAAACAAAGAGCTGCATATTTAATGACCTGCCTCCGAATATAACATTTATAATCTCTTGTTAGAGGACAGGACTTTTATAACTTACTCATGGCAGTACCACTTATCAGTTATAGTCCATTCCCTTGCTTATGAAAACAAATGGGATAAACTGAGTCAGGCATAATGTATCCCCTATATACTCTATAGCTGAGTATGCATAACAATGACAACCTGGTAAATACATTTATCTTTGGTAAGATGTCGGTAACTGGGATAGTTTGGCGCAGCACCCTGGTGTAAAATGTTTTTCATGCAACTTAAAATTAGTATGTCTCACAGATTACTGTATATTGATTATTTCATTTCATTTATAATCATTTTTCACTTTTCAACAGATCTTGCTATTTGCATCAAATGCTCAGAAGATCAGTGGTCCAATTACAAGAGAGACAATTGCATCCATCGACGTATTGAATTTCTTTCCTATGAAGACTCATGGGGTACGACCTTCACTGCCATATCTACTGGCTGCTCATTAATTACTATTTCTGTACTATGTATATTCATTAAATACCGTGACACTCAATAGTCAAGGCCAACAACCATGAACTCAGTTACCTTCTTCTACTCTCCCTCATGCTGTGTTTCCTCTGTTCCTTGATATTCATTGGATGACCTATGACAGTAACCTGTATGCTTCGGCAAGTTGTTTTCAGTATCATTTTCTCCTTCTGTATTGCTTGTGTACTGGCAAAGACTATTACAGTGGTGATTGCTTTCAATGCCACTAAGCCAGAGAGCAAGCTACGTAAGTGGGTGGGGTCCAGAATCCCCATTTATATAGTTGTTTTCAGTTCACTGCTTCAAGTTCTGATAGGCATTGTCTGGCTGGTTACCTCACCACCATTTGTAGAAAATAATATGAAATCAACAAATGATAAGATAGTAATAGAATGTAATGAAGGTTCAATTGTCATGTTCTATTACATGCTGGGATACCTGGGCCTTTTGGCAAGTATAAGCTTCATAGTTGCTTTCCTAGCAAGAAAATTACCTGATAGCTTTAATGAAGCCAAATATATCACTTTCAGCATGCTGGCTTTTGCTAGTGTTTGGGTATCTTTCATACCAGCATATATAAGTGCAAATGGAAAGTACTTGGTTGCCGTGGAGATATTTGCCATCTTGTCTTCCAGTGCGGCATTGCTAAGTTGTATATTTGTCCCAAAGTGTTATATTATTCTCCTGAGACCTGAGATGAACACCAGAGAATATTTAATGGGGAAGAAAAATGTTCACGATGGTAAATAAAAAAACACAAGATATGGTTCTCTAGTTTTAAAATAAATACAGATATATTGTTGCTTGTTTAAACATTGCCCTAAACGTGTTTCATTTTTTTATTTCATCCTACAGTAACCCTCATGTAAAATTACAGTATGGTAGAGTTTTTGCAGAAAAATTGTCCATGATCAGTTAATGGACTATCTGGAAAAATATAATAAATTGACTCAACAACAGTATGGTTTTAGACAGGGTAGTCCCGGCTACCAAAATCACGGACTTCTTGGATCTTATAGCACCCCTCTTTGGAAGCGAAGTCCATGGGTGTGGTATACATGGACCTATCTAAAGCATTTGATTTAGTAAATCATAGCATTTTGATAAACTCATTAATGAAAATAGGGGTGAAGGAAGAAACTCGTGATTGGTTTATATCATATCTTGATAAAAGATCACAATTTGTTGTCCTAAATGGATACCAGTCAAGAATAGAGTATGTAACAAGTGGGGTTCCCCAGGGATCTATCCTGGGCTCCTCTTGTTCATAGTCTATTTAAATGACTTACCAAAGAATATTGGATATTCAAAAATTCGTCTATATGCAGACTATATGGTTTTGGTAGCAGAGGAAAAACTACAAGTGAAGTAGAATTAAATTTACAGAGACTTTAACACTATGCAAGGTCGTTTTCATCTTTGGGTTTATTAGTTAATAGTAAAAAGACACAGGTTATGTCATTTGCACTGGATCTAAAGGGAATTTCAAAACTAAAAATAAAGACACAAGAGGGTAAGTTTTTAGAACAAACCAAAACACATAAATATTTAGGGGTACATATAGATCAATGTCTTACTTTCCAATATCATATAACAAATTTAATAAAGAAAACACATGTTAAGATCAGAGCTATTAGATGAATATCAAATTGCATGACAAGAGAAATAAGATTGATCATGATAATCAATTAATAATGCGGTTATTGACTATGGTAGTCATATTTACAGACAACTGGAAAATACTTAAATAACTTGGATATACTTTATAATAAGCTTGCAAGATTTGTGTTAAGGTGTGATTTTAAAACACATCACTGTAAAATGTATATGGAACTAGGGTGGATTCCGTTAGACTTAAGGGCTAGGGGAATCTGGCTAAATCAGGTTCGCAATATATTTAAAAATCAATCATTAGATAACTTAAAAAATAAATTACAAAAACCAAAACATGGTTTGAACTTAAGAAAAACTGGTGCCAGAGATTTAATAATACCAAAGTTAAAAAATCGATTTAGTGAAATGTCCCTCCAATATCAGGTAGTTAAAAGCTGGAACTGTCTTCCTCCTTTTCTACGTGAATTAACAATTACTGATCATGTTTTTAAAAATGGCCTGAATCACAAACTTAGTTATCGTTGTTGCTGTAATAGGTGAAAATAGTGTAAAAGTAAAAATGTTAGTATGCCTGTTATTGGTGTGTTTGTAAAATTGTGATGTATTGTTTTTTGTACCTTTTTTGTAATTTTGAATTGCTATAAATGTGTAGTTGTAATAATTTGTGTATAATGTAAACAGGTAAGCCTTGTGAATAGGGATTTTTGGAATCCTAATGGCTATATCACTGTATAAATAAAATGTTACCATACCATACCATACCATCTCTGCGGACTTTCTCCATTTTGTTCTTGCCTGTACTTATCCTGCCCCTGACTCTACCCCATCCCATCCCTGCTTAAAACTTTCCACTGTCTTCAGTTCAATCAACTCCCTTGGCAGTGTGTTCCACCAAGCCACCACCTCTCTGTGAAGTAGTGCATCCTCATCTCTCTCCTGAATCTTCCCCATTCCAACTTCTGACTGTGCCTACTTGTAATCCTTCCTCCCTTTTAGCAGAACAATCTTCCTGTTCTGACCTTGTTTATGCCTTTTAAGTATTTAAAGGTCTCTGTAATGTTCCCTTTCCCTTCTTTCAAGGGAGTATGTGTTGAGCTCCTCAGTCTTTCCTCATTGGCTTCTCCCAGCCCAATGATCATCTTTGTCACCCTATGCTGTACCCTCTCCAGCAATCTCACATCCTTTTTAGGTAAGAGCAGCAGTACTGCACAGAGTACTCCAAGTGCGGCCTCACTAGTGATCTACACAAGGGCAGAATAACCTCCTCTTTCCTGGAGGTGATACCCTTGCATTGCACCCCAGCAACCAATTGGCCCTTGCTGCTGCCTTTCTGCACTGTGCTGATACCTTCATGTCCCTGTAACTAGTACCCCAGGTCCTTCTCCTCCTCTGAAGTTGATACCTGTACTCCCCCAGCCAATAGTTCTGGGGTTTCTGGATCTGAAATGCAGGACAATTTTTTGACCTGGACTGCTTACTCTGAGACTTGGCACACGTGTTTTTGACATCTGTCAGCTGCTTCTTCATGATAGATCATTTCTGTTCAGCATCCACCCCTGGGTCAATTCCAGCAAGATGCCCTCCCCCAGGATGTTGCCCATCATAGCAAAATCTGCCTTCTTGAAGTCTTCCACTCTCATTCTGGTCTTTGCCAACTCCCTGCCTGTGTTGAAGAAGAACCACACTGAGTGGTGGTCACTTTCTGCTAGTGGGTCCTGCACAACTACATCCAAAACTTGGTCCTCATTTGCAAACACAATGTCCAGTGTGTCCCCCTCCATGGTGGGCTCTGACACTCCCTTATCCAGGTAGCTGTCTTGGATAACCTCCAGTCATGTTTGTTCCCTGGCGTTTGTGATAGTCATGGTCTGCCAGATGATCCCTGGTAGGTTGAAGTCACCCACTATGACTGTACTCCCTCTGCCACTGACTTTTCTTATTTGCTCCTCGAACTCCCTGTCATTCTCCTCATTTTGTGATGGTGACCTGTACGCCATCCCCATCCTAATCTTCTTACCTTTGGAGTTTTGGAGCAGACCCATATGGCTTCTGGTTTCTCCTCTTCCCCTCCTCCCAGGTACATAGTATCTCATCCCTGATGTAAATAGCCACCCTACCTCCTCTATCCCCTCCCTGTCTTTGCAGTACACCTATATACTGGGATCATGAGATCCCAGTTATGGTACTAATTGGCCCAGGTTTCGTGATGGCTGCAATATCCACCTCCCCTACTGCCATCATTGCCTGGAATTCTGCTACCTTGTTTGCCAAGCCCCTTGCATTCAAGGATACTACAGTCCACCGTGAGCCTTGCCCCTCCTCCCTTCTTCCCTCTCCCTGACTTTTTTTCCTTGATGGAGATGGTATACCATTTTAACAGCAAATGCAGTACATCGAATGCATTACAGCAAGAGCTGCACAACGACGGCGAGTGCAGTGACAGGGAGTTGATGTTGACAGGTGTGTTCTGTCAACAAGGAGGGTATCGGGGAGGTGGGCGAGATGTACAGTGGATGGGATTGTCATTATAGTAGATCAGGCATGGCTGCAAAATGATCAGGGAGGAGGACACAATGGATAAAGTAGGCAGGTTCCCATTGCAATTTGTGACCCAAGAATCGGGAAATACAAGTCAATTGTCTGCATGATTAGCAGTGACTGCTAATCATGTAATCTGGCTGTCCCCCTAATTATTTTAATTTTCCCTGGTGTCTACTGGTGCCCCCCACCCTCCGATCATATGCCCTTTGTTTATTTTTCTTTCCCTGGGGTCTAGTGGCCCTTCCCCAATCCTCTGCCAATCACCGTCCCCATATACTGTTCTAGTGGCACCCCTACCCTTCGATCACAATCCCATAGTATGATTTATTAAAAGTTCCTGGTGTCTTGTGGCATCCCCCCCCCATTCCCAATCTGTCTTGTTTCTGTAAAAAAAAGCGGTCTAAGATGTTTGTTTTTTTTTAACCTGCAAGAAAAAAAATGGTCCCTGCAGAATCATACCTCCTTCCCACCCACATCTCCCAATCAGCAGCTACCACACACCCCCTTGTACACCCACACACACCCTCACTCACCTAAGGTTCAAGAGCCGTTCTCTGATCCAAGACACATCTTGCTGCTGGAACCGGCGACTGCAGTATGAGAACTAAGGTAAATGCGGTCCTATCTATTTCAATGGGGTTTCAACTTTAGTGCTTAACTTGGTCATTTTTGAGATACTGACCCCATATTTTCAAGATAGCCTTTTGAGGACCCCACCTCATGAACAATATAACTGTCATTAAGCAACTCCTGCCAAAAACTGTGATTTCACAGTCGGCTTGGCGAATTCACCTTTCAGGCAGGATTTTTATAATGACAGTTATATTGTTCATGAGGTGGGATTCTCAACTAAAGCATATGAGATCAGATATAAAACTGGCAGGTTATGACTAATTGTTGCAATTTCACTAACCAACCTCATAACTTTGGAATTTTTAAATATTTTGACACCAGATTTTCTACATAGCCTTCTTATTACCCCACCTCATGTACTGTATGTCACAGCTGTCATTTTTCAAATCCTGGCCAAAATGTGTTTCCACACCTGTGACACAGAATGGCAATTCAGTTGCACAGAATTACGCTTTGGCAGGGATTAGAAAATTTTCTGCACAGGGTACATGAGGTGGGATAATGGAACAAGGCTATGCTGACAATTGGGTCAAAATGGCAAATTCAGTCTCACAACTATGTATACAATGTCTATTTTATTAATATATCCAATAATAAGTAATAATTACATGGTTTGAAGTAAAAATACCCATTTTAGAAAACTGTTAATCAAGAATGGCTGATTGCTAATCATTTTTCATTTTGATTAGCAAAGGCTGCTAATCAACTCTCCAACACTAATTTATGCCTTGTGGCAGGATGTGCAGTGAGTGGGATTGTTGTTATAGTGGATCAGGCATGGCTGTGGAATGATCGAGGTGGGCGGGATATGCAGTGGGTGGGATTGTCATTGTAGTGGATCGGACATGGCTGCAGAATGTTCGGGAGGTGGGAGAGGTGAAGTGGTTGGGACTGTCATTATAGTGGATCTGGCATGGCTGCAGAATGATCGGGAAGGTGGGTGGGATGTGCAGTGGGTAGGATTCTTCTTGTAATGGATAACGGCATGGTTGTTGGGTGGTTGTGCTGCCGAGCAACTGCCCTTTTCTCCACTGTCTGTGCAATGTGGAGTTGGTTATCTTTAGCTCTGAGGGTGCAGGGGCTGAGCCCCATGAGTGGGGGCTGGTGTTTCTCATTGTAGGGGTTTGCCTGTCTTCCTATGTGCTATTGTTGTGAGAGTCACCATGGTACTGTCGATGTATTGTGCCAGATAATTCCTGTCACTGCAACCTGGTGGAACCAATAGATTTTCCACTATCCCTTTCCCTGATTGAGGGGACCTTCTGGTATCCCTGATTGGTGACTCCTCATTGCAGTCCCCTCTAACCCCTCTTCCTCAGTTTAAAGTTACTTAAGTTTTAATGTAATTCTCCAGCCCTGTTTTAAAGTCCTTGTACCCTCACTGCTGAGATGCAGCCTATACTACGCATAGAATCCCTTCTTATTCCATGACTCGCCCCACCTCCTACTACCTGTACCCCAATGTTGGACACTGCCCCTCAGCCACTTGTTGAATTCCTCAATTCTTTCCTTCCTACTAGTGCTGGCAAGAGGTACCAGGAGTACCACAGAGAAAGCCACCGATGTGCCAACCTGAGTGCAGATTCATCCTACCAACTTGAATCTCTCTTGCACTTACTCCACCCTCTTCCCCTCCAGGTCATTTGTACCTAGATGTACAACGATATGAGGTTTACCCCCCTCCCACACACACACACTTCTGAATGAACTGTCCTACCCTCCCCACCATCATACGTGGCATACATTCCATCCAGGCCGAGCTTTTCCTTGCTCCCTTACTTCCCCATCTCACCCCTTTCTGAATTGAATCTCCCCAGTATGATTATTCTTTCCCCAACCTCCTGTCCTTCCCCCATGTTTTGCCCTACCTTGGACCCCCTTTCTTTCAGTGTCCCCCCCCATTTTCCTGCCCCTTCTTCACTCTATCCTGCCTGACTGCACCTCCACCTGTGAACTTCCTCCTCCTCCACCCTTCCCATGTTCCTTCCCCAGACCATCCCCTTCTCCTCCAGTAAATTTACCCCTCCTTTCTGCCCCTTTTTAAGACCTCCCTCTACCCCCCTTCTACATTGTTTGCCCTTCACCCCACCATAGTGGTTCACTGTAGTGGTTCCAAGACAACCCCTTCTGCTACCTTGCCTCCTTCAGTTACCACTGTACATCTATTTCTTCTGAGTATAAATGGCATAGTAGGAAGAAGCATGCATCAACTGGTGCGATTTATGTTTTTTTTTTTAATTTAGTTTTCTTGACTGAAAAAAGAAGGTCTAGGCAATTCTGCCTGTCTTCAGCTTCATCCCTGGAGAGGGTGGAGGTACAAATGCAAACAGTCCTACTGAATTAGGTTAATCTGTTGGTGGTATCTTTTTTGTTTGTTTTATTTTGTTTTGTTTAGTGAATGGGAAACTTAGCCAGGACACTGGGAAAGTCTCCTCACTCTATTCAAGTGTCATGGGATCTTGAATGTCCACCTAAATGACCACCAGAACAGGCAAACAGGACCTCAGTTTAATATCTTTTCTGAAAGACAAAACCTCAGTAGTGCAGCACCCTCCTCCTGCTGCACTACAGTGTCAGCTATTGGGATTGCACCTCAAATTCATAATGAGGGCTAGAACCATTAACCAGGCTCAGAGATGAGTGTGCAACTTGCTGAGCCACAGACACTCCTAGGTTATTGTACCGGGTCCTGGTGTACTGACTGTGGAGGCCCACCTCAATTGCTAACTTGCTACAGTAACAGAGACAGAGAGTCAGTGCACTTGTGGACAAGAACAATGAGAAAAACACAAAACTTAAAATTCCTTCACACTGGTATCTAGATTTATTGTCACATAAGCACACTCCATATCCAATGTGTTTCGGCTGGAAATTCAGTTTTCTAACATATAGTACAAATAGTTCTTGTTGAAAAATTGCACAAATTTGTGAGATCCTTTGGGCCCAATTCTCAAAAGCTTTAGAGTGACACAAGGGACGTACGTCATAAGAGTTTGAGACAAGTGGTGACTTGCATCACAACTTGCATGAAACGCAGTTCTGCAAAGCAGCCTGCATCAATTCTAATGCAGCTGTGCCAAAGCCCCCTTGAACTAAAGTTGTGGCAAGCAACCAGGTGCACCAGGTTCAAGGGGGGCATGCACCATGGTGGTGCTGCAATGTCCTCTTTTTGGGGATTCTGCAAGCCCTGACATGGATGCAGCAAGGAACACCACTTAGAACAGTTAGGAGCTGGTGTAAGTGGCTTGTGCCAGAGGGAAGAAATCTCTAAATGTGCTGCTGGCTGCAGAGAGGGCACAGGAGGTGTCATGGTGGGTAGCAGCTGGGCAGCAGCAGCAGTAGTGATGGTACCTGGTGGGGTGTGTGCGCATTGTGCAGGATGTATAGTATGCCTCCTGTAATGCACATAATAGTATAGTCATGTGCCATCATGGTCTAGTGGCCCCCCTTCCCAGATGTCCCCCAGATACTGGTAAATATGTATCCTGGTTGTCTAGCAGACCACCATCCCTGACATCCCTGAGAAATAGTTAGTGATCATCCCTGGTAGTCTAGTGCCCCCCCCAATTTCCAGTCTCCTGCAAATATGTCACATTCCCTGGTGGTCTAGTGGACCCCCACCCCAACAGGCAGTGCCCAACCACCCTGCTTCTCCGATCCCAAACCTCAAGTCAGTGACTGGAACAGCCTTCCTCTCGCCGCCATGACAGACCACCAACTGAACTGTTACAGACCACATACTGTATACAGTATGTTCTCATTGATTGCAGCTGTCAATCATTGAGTGCGTACTGTATACAGTACGCAGTCTGTGAATGTTTGGTTAGTGGCCAACCGTGGTGGTGAGAGGATGGCTGTGCCAGTTGCCAGCTTGGGGTTTGGGATGAGGAGCAGAACTGGTGGGGTGAAAGTCCACCAGACCATCAGGGAATGAGGCTTTTTTGTTTCTAGTTGATTGTCTTTAGCCCTACGCAGCCACAGTTGATGGGTGACCTCTGTTTGGAATTGGCTATTATTTACCAGTCCTACTGATGGAGTAGTCCAGCCCACACCTCCCTTCCTTCCTCCGATATTTGTCCCAATAATAATATGATTTTTTCCTGGTGTCTAGTGGTGCCCCCCCACCCTCTGATTTCGCTACCTGTATTCTTTTTTTATATTTATATTTTATGCTTCTCCCTGATTTCTAGTGGTTCTCCCCACCATCCAATCCCTGCCCCCATATTTTTCATTGTTTTCAAGATGTCTAGTGGCAACCACATACCTCTGATAGCGTCCTCTTATTTTTTGACGGTATCCTTGGTGTTTTGGTGTTTAGTGTCATCCCCCCCATTGGCCAGCTTGCCTATAATAAAGAAAACAGTCACTCGATTTTTTTTTGAAACCTGTAAACATATAGGATAGTGCATGGGAACAGTTGACAACAGGGCTATTCTTACCGAGTTGGCACTATGACAGCGGATTACTCGAGCGCGGCTCGAGGTAATCCGTCATATAGCGAGGTGAAAGATGCCCTGTTGTCAACTGTTCCCATGCACTTTTCTTTATAGTGTATGGTGGAACATCGTTTTGGGGGATCACTACAGCATGTTTCTGCTTCAAAACATTTTTACTAGGTTACTAGAAGGAAAAAGAACTTCACATTGTGAGCGTTTTCACGCTTGACATTATAAATGTTTAATAACTTTACATTTTGAATGTTTTAACACTAAACATTGGTACTGCCGACATTGCTGCTTTCCTGTGTGTCCTGTCTATGGGTGAGCCCTAACTGTCAAATGCTGCTCGAGGACACAGTGTGACACTCACAGTGCAGTAGGAAAAACCTTCTGCTGCACTGCAAGCGTCACTAGCGTGTGACTACAAGGTTTGAAAACTATGGATTTGGTGGAGAATGACGTTCCACCATACACTATAAGAAAATAGTCCCTTGCTGATCTGACCCCCACCTCCCATTCAGCACCCAGCACCCACACCCCTAACACACTCTCATTCACCTGAACAGGTTCCAAGGTGAAGATCTACTCTCTCATTGAAGACACATCTTGCTGCTAGAAGTGGTGACTACAATTTGAGAAACTAAAGTAGATGCAGTTCAATGGATTTCTTTTTTTATATATATAATTAGAGGCAAAAAACTCCATTTAATGCATTAGTTAGGGTTGTTCCACAATGACAAAAGCAAGGAAATTCGGTGTTAGGGTTGAAAGCCCCCCTTGGACTCCCCCGCCCACACCCCCAACTGGCATCGGGGTGCGCATTGGGGTTGCCAACCCTAACTCTCACCCCATCAGATGTGTGAAGAAGGAGCAGAGGTATAGGAGAATGGGGTGAGAGTTGGAACCGACAACCCCAACTACGCACCCTGATGCCCGATTGAGGCGTAGTGAAAGTCAAGGCTTTCAACCTAACACCGAATTTCCGCTTTTGTCACTGTGGAACAACCTAACTAATGCATTAAATGGATTTTTTTGCTCTAATTTCCTCTTTGAGAGGATAATGAGAAATAGTGAATGTGTAATGCTGTGAGTGAATGTCTTGTCACATAGTAACATGGTGCCCATAAAGCGAAATGGTAATGCGCATGGTGACGAAAAGTGAAACAGAAACATAAACAGTACTGTAGACACAAATAGGTAAAATAACACAAGCATAGGCTCAAATGAAAGCGAAGGTAATGCAGTGCGTGAAGCCCAGGGAACAGTAGAGTGAAGCAGTTCTGGAACACATAAACAAGCAGTAAGGTAACAGTAATGTAAAGCGCACAGGCTGGTTTTCCCCAAAAGCTGCATAGATAAAGACAGTGAGTACAAAGAATGTATGCATAATAATGGGTCTTGGAGCAGGAAATGAGGAGTTGGAATACTAAATTGCTTATATCTCAGGAACCGTAAGACGTGGAAAGAAAATTTAAAAGTCATATGATTTATGACTTTCCTGGCTAGTTTTGTACTTAGTCCCTGCTAGAGGGCTAAGCATTTTCTGACAAAAGTCCATTATCTACGCACCGTTTCAAGATCACGGGCCCTGAAAACAGCCCGAGCATAATGTTATCCTATGGGAAAAAAGAAGTTCGGAGTGCCATAACTTTGGCTCCCTGTAATATTTTTTCACCAAACCACTAAAAGGCACATCTGTGGGATGCTGGCTTTCTTTCCTCCACATTTAAGCCCAAAAGACCAAACCATTATTTTGCAGCAGGGCGTCAAATAATTCCTGTAATGCGGCAGAGGCCGTAATGTTATCCTATGGGAAAAAGTGTAAACTTTGCGGTGCCATAACTTTGCTGGCCTGTAATAATTTTTCACCAAAATACTGAAAGGACATCTGTGAGGTGTTGACTGTGTTCCTTCCAAATTTCAATCCAAAAGACCAAACCGTTCTTTTATGACGGGGTGAAAAAAATTGCTGTCATTTTCCACAGCCTGGAAAAATGCTATCAGTCACAATGCGAGCTTTCACAAATTCATGAGACAGTGTCTCAAATGCAAAAGTACTTTGCAAAGTACTTTTCCAAAATTTGAAAACATATTTCTAGGGTGTTTTACCCCAAAATAAAGAACATGCAAGCATCCTCAGGGTCCGACTAGGTGAACACAAAAAGAATTAGGTTGCTAGACGGTCCCAAATTTAAATGCCAAGCATTTTCTGATGACCAACTGAAAACAAAATGGTGTATTTGCAACAGTAAAAGAGCCATTTCATGTAATAAAAACTGCATTGCGACACTGTCAAACTTTTGTTAACTTTTCCTTTTGACTTATAATGGGAAATTGTTTTTAAATAACTTTTGAACCGTTTAATATTTTTCATAGAAATCTTCAAAAGGCACATTGGGGACCCTAGCGCACATTCCCTGAAGATTCGGACCAGTCACATAAACCGTGTGACCTGTAGAGACAAACAAGAATTCCAAAAAGCTTAAGCGTGCGTGCAGATCATGCTTAATAACTCCATGCCGTATATCCGAACAGTACAAAAGTTAGCAGATCCCAAGAGGTACGGTTCTTGATAGTGTATTCCAAATTTCAGGCAAATCCATTGAATGGTTGCAATGTTATTAAGGTGCAACATTTTAGGTTTAACATGTAAATGGCTCCTCAACCTAACTATGGTAGCACTACCGTGCTACCATAATATATATATATATATATATATATATATAGATAGATATTTTATACTCCTTCTTCCCCAGCTTCCCCCTTCTGACTGCCCCCCCAGCCCCATCACCCCAGTATCACTGGTACTTACCCCTGCCCTGTCTCCTAGTGCAGAGCCTGCAGGAGGTTGAGTGTCATCATGAAGTCAGAGGTGTTTTTCCTCTTTTCCCCCTTCCCCATTGTTGGGGTGTGCACACATTACGTGCACAGGTAGAGGCTTGCACACATCCACAGAAGACCCACAGCACCCTCCCTATGTCTATCCCATCTGACCCACACTACCCTCCTGCCTCCACCTGGGGGTTGTCATTCAGTGGTAGTGGCAGTCCTCCCTCCCTGGGAGAGGAGAGCAGTCCTCTGGAAGCTCCATCCTCTCCCTCCCCTGCCAACCCCCTACGGCCCGTGCTCATTCCCAAAAACGTGTTGCCGGCATGGAGCAAGGTGTGGCGTCCAGTGCCTCAACCCTCAGTGCCACTGGGCTGGCAGTTCAATGTATTTTAAAGGAGTTTTCAACTTGTTTCATAACTTGGCCATTTTTGCATATTTTGACACCGAATTTTCAACATGGTCTTTTTGGGACACCACCTCATGAACAATGTCAGTAGAATTCCACAAATCTGGCCAGAAGTGTGATTTTATAGTCGCTTGGTGAAATCACCTTTTGGGTCGAATTTGAAAAATATATCTGTCCTTGTTCATAAAGTGGAGTCATACGAAGGCTATGTTGAAAATTTGGGGTCAGAATATGTATAAATGGTAATGTTATGTGCATGCATTAAACTTTGCTGCACTTGCTGATAACTCAGGTAATTTTAAATAATTTGACCCCAAATTTTCAACATTGATATATTTTCAATTCAATTCAGTTTAATTTTTTCCAGGAGATACACCATTGAGATACTCATTTACAAAGTGGTCCTGGATGGACAATACAACATAAATTAATATAAGGTCAAACATAAAAGGATTCAACAGGTTTGTACAGAGCAGTAAAACAATGCAGTAAGGACAGTCATGTTCACAGGATTAGAAGCCAGAGCATAATTGCAAAAAGCTAATAAACTGAATAATTTGACTACAGAAGGCAGGGGCAGGAACAGGTGGAGGTTGGGCAAGAGGTGGGGAAAAGGGTAGGTATGGTTACAAAAGCAAAGTGGGGGTAAGTGGAGAACAAAGACTACAGAAAAACTATGGGAGCAGATGCAAGCAGCAGATTGCGAAGGGGGGGGGTTAGGGGGCACCAAAGGTTAAATCTGATTATATAATTGCCATACAAAGCACATAAGGGGAGGAGTTAGGTATGACACTGGCAGTTCTCCTTCAATAGGGGTTTTAGCATGGATTTGAAGGCAGTTAGACTGACAAAGTGGGTTAGCTTTAAAGTGCTTTGGAGGGCTTTCCATAGTGTAGGTAGAGCGTACCCAACTGACGAGATGCCAAAACAGGATCTGACCCTGGGGATATCAAGCTTTATAAAAGTGTTATTTCCTGAGAGAGTAAGAGCAGGGTGTAAACATAAAGATGCTGGAGATGTACAGGGGGAGTTTATTGGTGAGGGCTTTAAAGGTCCAGATAGAGGCATTGCTCCACCTTCTGGTGGATGAGAAGGTCCAGCCTAACTGGGAGTATAGCAAGCAATGATGAGTTTTGAACAGGGAATCAGTCACAAATTTTAAGGGTCTATGGTACAATATGTCCAGCTTGGCAAGAAGGGTTTGGGACAGTTGCTATAAAGGAAGTCTGCATAGCCTAATAATGGGAGGAACCTCATTTGTGCTAGCCTAGATTTTGCGTCATAGGTCAGCAGCCGTTTGATGCGAAAGAATACTCCAGCCTTTGTTTTAATATTTTAGAGAGCTCTTCGACAAGAGGGATACAGAAAGCATGCAGTCCAGCCAAAAGCCTAGATCTTTAAACTTGGCCACTTTTCAATGGATTCACCTGTCATGGTTGTAATGCCAAGGTTGGCAGACAGATCGCTTGCAGCAGATGATTTAGATGGTGGAGAGATAAACATAATTTTAGTTTTGGCATTAAGGAGCAGTTTTAATCAAAGCAGATTCTGCTGTAGCGTGTTGAATTCTTGTTGGAGGGACGAGCAGGCGGACTCTATAGAGGGCCAAGCAATATAAAGAAAAGTGCCATCTGCAAATAGGTGAACACTGGCAGAACTGATATTGTGGCCAAAATTGTTGATATATACTGCGAATAATAAGAGACCCAAGACTGAGCCTTGGGGGACCCCTCTAAGGAGTGTTTTACAGGCAGAGAGTTCTCCCTGTGCTTTCACCTGTTGCTGCCTGCCAATAAGGTAGCAGGAAAACCAATTAAGGGCACTGTTATCTAAACCAATGTTTTTTGTAGGTTCAATAGAAGATCATGGTCCACCATATTGAATGGTTGGTTAAATCCAGGAAAAGTGAGGCTACTGTACATGGATTTTGTTCTAGAGAGTAGTTTGCCAGTCATTAGAGACCTTGGCCAGTGCAGTGACCGTACTGTGGTTCAACCTAAAACCAGACTGTGGAGGATTCGATATTTTATGAGTTTCTAAAAATTCTCTTAGTTAAGAGTTGATTTTTACATAATCTCATAAACATGACAGCTGCCATTTTTCAAATTCTGGCCAAACTGTTTTTTCACACCTGTGATGTGGAGTGGTGTTGCGGTGGTGTGGAATCACATTTTGGTGGGGATTTAGACATTTTCAGTACCAGGTTCATCAGGTGGTATAATAAAAGGTTGTGGTGACAATTTGGTTGTAGTTTTGCAAAAATTGAATGCATGGAAGTCAAGTGATGCTCAGGACCAGATAACTGCTCCTTACTTCAGCTCCTGTTACTAACCACTAAAACATGACACAACATTTATTAATTGCTAAATAACTTAACTCTTTTTGCTGCACAAAGAGTTAGCTATATACCAGGAATTCGGCAACTGTGTTTTAATTGCCAGCTTGGAGGTTGAAATGCGTGCAGCGCCTCCCAGACACACACCACCCACTACCCTGGACAAGCAAACAAAAGAAACCAAGACTCAAGCACAGGGGACCGGGGGCTCCTCTACTACTACCTCAGGTGCTGCTCCACTGATGGAGGAAAGATTTCTGGTTGCATTTGCACCTCTTAAGGACACCATTCAGGACATGACTATGGAACTTAAGTCCTTAAGAGCTAACCTTGCAGACCTCTGGAAGAGAGTTGGGGACAATGAAGCCAAAACATATTCCCTAGAAAACCAGAGAGATCATCTAGATCCCGAGCTTCAGGCCTTCAAACAAAACATTTCACATATGGAAGCTGAGATGGAAGACCAAGAGGGCCAGAGTCGCCGTAGTAATGTGGTGGGTTTTTGACTTACCTGAAAAAGCAGAAGGCACCTCTCCAATTCAATTTGCCCAGAAATTATGTACAAAATTGGCTGGCCCATCCCCAAATAGTACCTCCTATATCATCGAGTGAGCACACAGGTCTCGTCATCCACCTCTACTAGAAGGATCCCTTCTGACACCATTCATCTTCAAGTTTTTGAATTATCTTGACAAACAACATCTGCTCCATAAACTAAAAGATTTACAGGAGGTTACATGGAAATGAGCGAAATTGCTTATTGTACAAGACCTCCCTAACAACATCCAACAATGCAGAGCAGCCTACCACCCCATATTCACTAAAGTGATAGCAGTTAGGTTCTACTTTTGGGTACTGTATCCTGTCCACCTGCAAGTCCAGATTGGAGACACCTGGAAGACATTGGACTCCACTGACCAGGCTATTTCTGCTTTAAAGGAATTTCTGCCTGACCTTTTTAAGGACCACTGAGTACCCCTGGTTCAGTACCTGCTACTTTCGTGTGAACCTCTATTCTTATTGAAGCACAACACTGATGTCAAAATATTACTTTTCTTCTTATTTGGATCTCCTCACTGTGGTGATAACCCATATTGATCTATATCTTGACTAGCTTACCTAATTAATTGCAGCACTTGGTCATTACACCGATACACCAGCCAAGTATTCCAACACGGAGGTAGACTCCTGCATCTAAAGAATAATACTCTTGCACAATGCAAATTCTCCTGTTCAAGACAGCTGGCAACCTACATGAGAGAGGTGATAGATTTTTCCCTTTGAGGCTCACTATCTTCACCACTTCATCCCCTACAGACTAGACCTTTTTTGTCTAGTGCAGGCTGCAGCCCTGACTTCGGAGTCAATCACCATGACTGACACTGAATTTACAGGATGACCTGATGTGAGCTTCTTCTCCAAATTTGGATTCTGTACCGCATCTGAAATTTTCCAATCTATAGACCACCTTCACCACAGATTACCCCAGAGACATAATGGATCCACTAGGGGACAGGATCTTCTCCCATTTTGGAATAAGACACCATCTTTTAAGCAACACCTCCTTTTTCCTTTCGTATATGGTTCCTGTGAGTGCCTAATACCCATACTGCTGGTACAATGATTTGCTTAATAGACTGGGATTGCTATCCGGATCGTGAGCTTGTATCACAAGAAGATTCATTTCCTTTTTTATGACCTCTACTTTACCATCACATAAACCTATATAGCTACCTCAGATAAACTGACTAAAGTGCATGTCCCTATAAAACAGGGATACTTGATGGACAGAGAAGATGCAGGATGACTCGATACAAGTTTTTCTATCAATGCAGGATCCCATACCGCATCTAACTTTCTTCCAGCTACGGATTGCCCTCCCTAGAGATTGTGCTGGAAAAGTGATGAGACTGCTAGAGGTTGAGACCTCCTTTTGTCCTGGTGGAAGGCACCATCTTTTAACTTATATATCTCGCTGGCTCTTCTGTCTGGCTTGTGCAAATGTTTCATGCCCATACTGGCCAAAACACCGATTTTGTTCCCCAGACTAGGATCACTTTACAGCATGCACTGCAAGAAAATCCATTGCTTCTTTTAGGACCAGCAGTTCTCCATCGTACAAGGCTGTAGCTCTGTCTCAGACCAGCTGAACTTTTCTTTTGAGCTTTTTCTGAAGAGCTTGAAGATGTTTATCAGTATTAAGCCATTTTGCATCCTTAGAGCATGGTTACCTGGTTTAATTGCATCTTTTTGATTTATTAAGGATGTGTTCTTTTCCTTAATGTGGTTTCTCATATTCTTATATTCTATTAAGATTGTTGTTTAAGCTTTAGTATCATTTTATCAATCAGGCTGTGGTGGGAGGGGGGCTGAGGGAGAGGTGGAACCATTCACCTGAGGTTTATCATTCACCAAGCAATTTTCAGGGCAGGTGGAGGGGAGAGACATATGACATCATGTATAGCGTGTTTAGGGAAGGGAGGTGGGATGAGTTAGAGTTGTGCTGTGGGTTTTGGGTGCATTCTGGGTTTGTGGGAATGGTGGGTGGGCAGCACTGGAAGACAGTAACTAGAGCTTATGGGTTCAACAGGCTAGATAGGTGAAGCAGATTGATGTATGGATATAGTTATAGCACGAGAAAGGTTTATGGTAAATAGTTATTGCTTTTGTTCCTGGAACATCAAGGTTGCTCAATCCCCAATGAAGAGGGCTAAAATATTGCTCCATTTAAATAGACTGCAGGTCAATATCAGTTTCCTTCAGGAAACTCACCTCCTCCCAACCCAGTTTTCATTTTTCAGACGTCCTTGGGTAGGGCAGGTGTTTGAAGCAGGATCAGACTATCATAAAAATGGAGTGGCCATTCTGTTGGCAAGAAAAGTTTCCTTTCACCAACTTCAAGACGTGGCGGACCCCCAGGGATGGTACTTACTCTTACGAGCTTTATTATGACACTTGGAGATGGTCCTGGGAGTAATCTACGGCCCCACAGTAGATGACCCTAATTTCATCACCAACCTACTAAATTTATTGTTACCATGGGTCTCCCTCCCTGTGGTTCTTACTGGGGACTGGAACACTGTTCTCTGTAATGAAACAGACCGGTCGGGTAAACACCGTCAAGCTCTCACTCCAGAACAATTAGCTTTATGGGAACTCATGCACCCTGTGGGATTAGTTGACATCTGGAGAGTCCTCCACCCAAAACAGCGTGAATAGTCCTTCCATTCTATTCCCCACGACTTCTTCTTCAGGATAGATTTCTTTTGTTGGGTTTTGAGCACCTTTCAGGTATCTCACTATGTCATTACAGGCTAAATAATTTCAGACCATCGTCCGTCCTTATTCAGATGAGTCTGTCTGCCTCTATGGAAAAGGACAAGGCCTGGAGACTGAACAATCAGCTGTTAAAATCTCCTGAATTGATTGAACACATTTAGATGTTTATCACTTCTTTCCTAGAAGCCAACCTTCCCTCCATGGCTAAACTGGATGTACTCTAGGGAGTGTTAAAATGCACTCTTCAAGGTGAGCTAATTCAGATAGCCTTCAAATGTAAAAAGATAGCCTTGCAGGAAATTTCCTCTCTGTTGGAACAGATCAGGACCCTGGAGAAACTAATTTCCTCTAGGTCCCTCCATTCGGACTGGGAATGCCTGGAATCTCTAAGGGCAAAATACAATCAGCTATTGGGTGAGAAGGCCAAACATTTATTGTTGAGATCCAATGTAAAATATTTTGACCGGGGGGAAAAGCAGGCAAATTCTTGACCCTACGCCTATGGTCTCAGACTGCAGATAGAATTGTCTCTTCCCTCTGTACTGAATTGTGCTAACTGCTTTCTTCTCCAAGAGCTAGTGTGGCCCACTTTCAGTCCTTTTACGAGAATCTGTACACCTCAACTTCAACCTCTTTTGCACCGCCCAATTCAAAGCCTTTCTCCAGGGTCTTGACCTACCTCATCTGAATGATACAGATAGAACTTCTGCAGGCCCTCTGACTTTAATGGAAGTGTACAATGCCATTGACTCCTTGACCCCAGATAAGTCACCAGAACATGATCAATACAATCCTAATTTTTTATAAAAAAATGTAAAACCCTTTTAGCCCCTATCCTATTGGATATCATCAAATATATCCCTACCCAGGAACTCTCAAATCTTTCCTTTACTGAAGCTGTCACAGTGGTTCTACCAAAGCCTGGGAGAAATCCTTTGCTTGTTTCTAACTATAGAACAGTATCACTTATTAATGTTGAACATAAGATATTTGCTAAAATATTGGCCGATAGGTTGAACCAAGTCTGGGGACATCTTATTTGGAGAGAACAAGTGGATTTTGTGTCAGGAAGGTTCTCAGCTGATCACCCACAAAAACTTTCACACCTTATCTCCTCATCCAGGGAGTTCCCTACCCCAGCGGTGCTGGCCTCCCTGGATGTGGAAAAAAGCTTTTGATTGGGTCTCTTGAGGCTATTTGTTCTGTCTTTTACCTAAATACCATAGCCCCTCCATTTTCATGCAATGGATAAAGGTGCTCTACACTGGCTCTTCGGCATGCATACTTTGTAACGGGATGCTCTCAAAAGGTTTTCCTCTACAGCAAGCCACCAGACAGGATTGTCCACTTTCCCCTTTTCTATTTAACCTATTTTTAGAACCCTTAATTAGGAAAATTAATGTTACCCCCAAAATTCTTGGTATCCCTGAGGGTCCACACCATTGCAAAACTCTCGGTGTATGCAGATGATGTCCTACTACATGTTACTTTACCTGAAACTTCTCTACCAGCTGCCCTGGAAATAATCTCTCAGTTTGGCAAATTCTCCAACTACAAATTGAACCTAGCCAAAACTGAAATTATACCTCTGAATGTGGCGACAACAAGGATGAGTGTGTGGAGCACCTAGGACTAGTGACAAAAGTGTCTCTCCCTCTAAATTGAAACAATATAATTTGAATCTGGTGGTAAACTATACTAAAACAGATGTGGATCGATAGTCTCTCTTGCCCATTTTGATGTGCATTCATTTAAGTATAATAAAAATTAATGTGCTCCCATGTATCCTGTACCCCCTTCTAATGCTTAATCAAGCACTACCCCAATCATGGGTCACCCAGATACACAGAATGATTTCTAACTTTTTATGGCAGCATAAACCACCTCAAAGAGCACTGCACAAGCTGATGTGATCCAAAAATAGAGAGGGTTTGAAGGTTCCTAATTTATTTTTACATTATCTAGCTATACAGTGCTCTAGATTTTTCCAGCGGTACATGCCAGAATCAGAAGGCCAGTCCCTGTCCTATACCCCACAATGGTTGGAAATAGAGTGATACCAATGCTCACAACTAGGGCTGAACATTTGAGCATTATTGTGTATTCCTCATAAGAAACTCCCCACTTTATGGTAGGCACTGCTATAGATATAGTATGCCACTACAGTCCTAAGAAACTATGCTCTTTACTCAAGGTAGACCCTTAAAGAGATGTTACTCAGTCCCTACTAGGAAAACCAAACTTCAAAATTGCAGGGCAGTTATTAACCAAGTACTTTTGGCTTCTTGAGAAATGAGTAAGGTAACTACCTCTTACAAAATGGTAAGTTACTCATGTTTTTGGAGGTGCAAATGAAATACAAGTGGCCTTCCTCATCATGTTTTAAATGCCTTCAGTTAACTCATATACTAATCCAGTATGTTGGGACTGGTCTGTGGCATAGGTTATATGGAAAACAGGTTCTTAATTTGGCTTTAACAGCACCCACATCTCACACCATCTCTTTTTATTATAACAAATTACATGAAGCTCTCTCTGATAAAGAGGGTGAACCATTTTATTACTGGGATCAGGTCCTTTCTGTCTCAAGTGGCCCACATAATTGGTGCCATATCTGGAAGAACAATGATAGATATATAAAGTGGGACAAATACCGCTTTATGCAATTTCTACTTCTTCATAACCTCTACTACACTCCGGTTAAACTGCATAAAATGTGCAGGCTCTAATCTGATGTTTGTGCCAGGAATAACATTGATCCCAGAACATTATTACATATACTTTGGACCCGTGAGAAGGCAACACCTTCTGGGAGGCTATATAACATCGACTGGACCCTATACTGGGCTTGACCTCTGTATTTCTTCCTGAAATATGTCTGTTGGGAGCATTTGTTGAGGATTTAATTGGGAATCATAGACCTCACATGGCTCTGATATTGACCTGTGCCCAAAAAGTAATTCTTAGACATTGGTGTAATGGTATAGATAAATATTGTTTGCACTGCAAGTGGAGTAGATTATTGCCAGCTTTGCAGACCATTTGGATGGATATAAAAAAACTGAGAGCAATTCTAGTTCTGTTAACCCTTTAAGCAGTTGACGGGTCCCCTGATTATATCTGTTATATACTATCCCGCATGGTGGCATTATGCTATAATAATTGTACTAGAGATTCATATCTAAGGGGTTGCGGGCATATTTATTAATTGAATGCACCATGTCATAAGAACTGAGGAATTTACTATTATGTTCTGACCCTTAGGACCATTATATCTCTCTGATATATATTCTGCTTCTTATTTTACTTTTGTGTGTTTACTATTCGTACACCAGAGCTTTCTACATTTCTTTTCTGAGTTGGGGGTGGTGGAAGAGCTGAGTGGTGGTGTAGGGGAGGGTATGGGGGAAGGAATAAGGAATTGTTTCAGATAATTGTTGCTGTTTGGAAAACTCATATTTGGCTCTATGTTCATTCTATAACAGTATTTGTAGTTGTGCGTATTTTCTTTGAATTCAATAAAATTTATTCAGTTTGAAAAATAAATGGAAGCGCAGGTGCAAAGGGCACAGTGCTTCCATAGCAACATACATATATGCATATATGGAGGGATGGAAGCCTACAAACCAAGGGCCCTGTTCTCCCATAGCCAAATAAGGATACAATTGCACTATCTCTAAAAGTGGGAGCGCAGGACCCAGAGGGCCCTGAAGTCCCCCACACAAATGAGGATGTAACTATACTATCTCCCATTATATAGCCTGTCCCTACATATATAGATCACATCCTGTCACATGACTGGTCACTTAACCTCTCTTCTGCCATATTCTGTCTCCCCACTTTCCCATTTAATGGTTATACCAAGCTACCACCAGGAGTCACTGTGGAATCACTCCTTAATCTGCATGTTTCCTTTTCTTCCTTGAACCCTATCCTAGCCATTTCCTTCCACTTCTGCCTCTTTTGCCTGCATTTCCACTTCCCATTCTTTTCTGTTACCTCTGACCCCTAAAACTGGAGGTGGCAACACTACCGCTGTACCACAACAGTAGCCTCAATTTGTAGTGCCTCTTTGAGCTCCTTATCTTTCTTTTGCAATCCCTTCCTCAATAGGCAGCTCAGGTTCACTTAATATAATCATCCTACTCTGCCTTTCACCCTACATTATCTGTTCCTCTTGGCCTCTGTCTCCCTATCTTTCCTCTCTCACATCATCCCCATGTGTACCCTTCGTGTCCTCCCCTTCCCCTTCCTTGTCCTCCTTATCCTTCCCCCTCTGCCCCTCCTGCATATCCCCTCCAGACTTTAGCTCTTTTCCCACCACTCTGACCACCCTACAACCTACTCTTACCACAATCGCCCTACACCTCCCCCATGCCTTCCCCCATACACACATTATAATACACCATGGGCTATTCTGCTGTTCTTTCCTAAACCTAGCAGCCTTTCGTCAACTTGTTCCCCCATACCCACCTTGTGGGTACCCCTTCCAGCTTGCCGAATTAAGCACAAAACTCATGCCTCACTCCTTCACCTCTTGGTCCTTTTACTGCTTCTAGCTGGGGACATCGAATCAAATATGGGTCCCACTAGCCCTATGACCACTCCCCATCAGACTCTCCATAAAGGCCTGTGAATTTTCCACACTAATGTATGCAGCCTTCTCTGAAAACTTGATGACCTAAAAGTGTGGGTCACTCAACACTCCCCTGTCATCCTTTGCTTATCAGAAACTTGGTTATCCTCCCGTATCCCTGACTCCCAATTGGCCTTAGGTGACTTCAGCCTTTTTAGACAACATCATAGAAAATGAGGTGGTGGAGTGGCTATCTACTTCCACAATTCCTTAAACTTCACTGTTTTTCACGTAAAGCAACCCCTGCTCCCACAAACTGCTCATCATAATCAATGTCACCTTTCCTTCTTCATCTCCCTTTTGTGGAGGTCTTATATGCTCCTAATACTTCACCCTCATCACTTGTCTCTGCATCACCACCACCTCCTCTTTAGCAAACTCAGGGAATTAATCCTTCTAGACAACTTTAATTAGACTGGCTTCCCCCTCATCACTAAGTTCTTGCCAGCAGATTGAAGCATTAAATCTAACCAATTGATTAAATAAACTACTGTCCCACCCAAGAAATCAATCACACTCCCTACTCAACTGGGTGCTCTCATCCCACCCCACCATATTTGCTCTACTTGTACCTTATCCGATGTGCTCAGCGACCACTGTCCCATTCTGTATCAGGATGTTCTGTCCTCCCCATCCCCCCAAATACATTCAGTATCGCCCCCTCAAAACCCTTGATGTGAATAAACTTCCTCATGACCTGGCCCTTGCAAATTGGTCCCCTGTCCTCTGCTCCTTCTCAGTCGAAAATGCCCTCGCCCATTTCACATCCATCTTCCTGATGCTCTGGGATGCCCATGCTCCACTAAAGACAGCAAGATTAAGACATGCTCACCACAACTGGATCACCCCTGACATCCCGGCCAAGTGTAGAGCTCATGATTGTGCTTGGCAGCTTTTAAATCCATAGGTTACCAGGCCTCCCTTCAAGCCTTTCCTGCCCTCTGAAACACTTGTACCATTAGCATCCATCGGGCTAAATCTGCTTCTTTAAATCTCATCTACACCCTCAAAGAATTCTCCCTCCTCCTTCTGGCAGGATCTCCACTCGCTCCTGCACCCCATTTCAGACCTCCCCCTTCCTCAATCCATGAGGATGGTTCACTTATCTCTGATCCCTCCTGTGTTGCCGATGCCCTAAATAAGTTTTTCAGATCCTGTGCTGTTCCACATGGGCCCCCGACCCCACCCTTCCTCATCCCCCCTTCTTCCCATAACTCTCAGGTTTTCAACTCCCACCAATCTTACCATCAGAGTCCTGAGGCCCTTACTTTACTGAACCTCTCTAAGTCTAGCCCTGATGGCCTGCATCCTAGGCTCCTCAAAATCTCCACACCCTCAATTACTACCCGTTAACCTTCATCCTAAATCTTTCACTCTCCTCTGCCATTGTTCCTAAAACCTGGAAGTCTGCCACAGTTCTCCATCTTTTCCAAAGGTGGCGACCCTACCATTCCGTGGGTATCACCCATCTCCCTTCTCCATGCCCTTGCTAAAGTTCAAGAATCCCTCATCCTCTCTAGGCTCAACAATTTCCTAACCACTCAGAAACCCTCTCCCTGTTCCAATCAGTTTTCAGAAATCCCATTCAACCACCTCCTCCCTCCTCCACTTTACTGGCGCCATCCACACTGCTATGGATATTGGCCGAATCACATCAGCTATTTTCATTGACCTAGCTAAGGCCTTCGACTCAGTTTCCCACCATCTCCTACTTTCTAAACTACGCTCCATTGGCCTATCCCATGCCTCAGTGTCCTGGTTCTGCTCCTATCTAACTAGCTGCTCACAGACAGTTTCAATCAACAACGTCACATCTCCCTCCCTCCCCATACTCGCTGGCATACCCCAGGGCTCTATCATTGGGCCAGTTCTCTTTTCCCTCTTTAATAATTGCCTTCCTTATATTTGCATCCACTCCAAAATCCAGATGTATGACACCATCCTATTCCTGTCTGGCCATCCATACAAGTTATCCAAACCCCCCCTCCAAAATGACCTTATTGCGGTCACAGCCTAGTTTGACACAAACTGTCTAAAACTGAATACTAAAAAAACTGTTGCCATAACTTTTGGTTCCAAACAAAAACTCGCCAAGCTTCCCTCACTTCCAGTCTTCTTCTCTACAGCTAACACCCCTCTAGACAACATCCTTACATACAAGTACGCAGTGTCTGGCTTGACCCCTCTCTTGATTTCTGCTCCCACTTCAGCATGATCCACACTAAACTGTGCCCTAAACATGGGCTACTCTCTCATCACAAGGCCAGTCTTTCCCTTCCTGTAAGATGCAATCTCGTAGTCAAATGGATCCTTCCAGCCTTGAATATGCTGACATAATCTTCAGTTCTGCCCCTCCACCTCCCTCACCAAACTGGAAGTCCTGTTTCATGCATTCTGTAGATTCACCTCTAACTGTCCTCCTTTAACTCACCACTGTGACCTCTACTCTTCCATTTCCTTACAGTAACTTACAGAGGCATTCCTCTCACTGCTTAACCTTCATAGCTAAGTACTGGTTTGGGTCTCTTCCATCCTACCTTGCCTCCCTCCACTTTCCTGCTTCTCCCTCACCCTATAGGTTTCTAAACTGATGTTTAACTAAATAACTAAATAACTATAAGTTATGGTCAAGCTGTGCCAGCACTTTTTCTCTCCTTTGTGTCTGCAGCTCAGGTGGAAAAATCTCCTTCTCCTACAAATTTCCTTCCCTTTGAAAAAGCCTTCCCTCTCATACCTGTCTCTTTCCCTCCTTCCCTGCTCTCAAGCGCTTACTCAGACCTACCACTGTTACTTTCTGCACCTGTTCTCTGTCCTAAACCCCTGATCACTATAGTACTACTGCTCCCCCCTTACTTAGATCCATTTTAGTATTTTGTTTCTTAGTTTGTATTTACTGTGCACAGTTATCTGGCATGTCTGTTAATGTATATAGTATCTATGATGTTTTATTTATTTTTTTATTGAAATGTTTCACAGAAGGCACACTGAACACCAAGTTGCTCGTCTCACAATGCGACCTGGGGGGACAATGAGGATTAAGCGATAATTTCAGAAACAGAGAACATATAAAATAATACATTATATACAATAATGAGCAGTACAGGTAGTTAGAGCATAGACAATTGAATACACCACAGGGTGGACACAGAATACATGAACAGTAAGCATGTCAGATAGTGATGCAGCAGTACAAAGTGCAAAGATATTTACAGAGTTGTCCACAGAGATAGGCAAAAGTGCTAGGTGCAAGTAAGGAGGGGAGTGAGGCAGTTGCCCAAGATTTAGAAGTGAGGAAGTTGCTAAGGGAGTAGTAAGGGAGGTGAAGTAACTTATGAAGAGGATGAGGGGGAGCAGGAGAGAGATTGACAATACCAAATACCAATCCAGGGTGTAAGAATCTGCCAGGGGCAGGATCTGAGAGCAACCAACAGGAATGAGATTTAGAGGAGGTGTGAGATAAGAGGAAAGATTGCCAGACCAAGGTAGACCTCCAGGTGCGAGAGAACCCTGCAAGGGGCAGGATCCGGCAACAGACAAGAACAGTGGAAACAGGAAAGCTGGCGGCAAGCCACAATACTAGTTACCCCCTCAAGATGCATGAACCCTGCAGGGGATCAGGTACTGGTGGGCTGGACAGGGTAAAAAGGGGTTGGGGGGATTAAAGCAGGTACAGCAGGAGGAGAAGTTGTTGTGTAGTGCAGTACCAAGGGAGTAGGTGGAGGAGGAATGCCAAATTTGTGGACAGAGAGCATTCCAGGATTTGGGGAAGTGGTGGAAAAAGCCAGTTTGGCTTGCAAGGGTAGATCTAGGTGGGACCAACAGTGTACACGTGTCAGCAGATCTCAGGGAGTGAGAGATATGGGTAGGTGAGATAAGGGAGGATTGGAGGTAGGGAGAGAGTTCACCAAGCCAGAATTTGGAGGTCAGTTTTGCAATGTGGGTAAGTCGTCAGTTGGACAGTGGAGGAAAGGGTAGTCATGGTAAAGGTCACAGTGATGAGTATGAGTGGGGGCGTCTAGGGCAAAGCAGCAGAAGGAGTTAAAGAGAGACTCCAATTTGGCCAGGGAAGATTTGGGAGCAGCACCATAGACTACATCACAGTAGTCAAAAATGGGGAGTATCATCTTCTGGACAAGTTCGCACCTCACAGGCAATGGGATGCAACTGCAGTTTCTGTACAGGGTGCCAAGCTTGGGGCACAGTTCCTTCAAGATAGGAGGCAGTATAGCGGCAGTGGTCTAAGGCTCTGAGCTGCAAATTTGGTGACATCCAGCAGACCAGACCTGGGTTTGAATCCCACAGCTTCCACTTGCATACTGTGTGACCCTGAGCAAGTCACTTAACCTCCTTGTGCTCCCAGGTCGCTCCTGTAAAAAAGCTTCCAGCTTAGTGTGCTATACCTGGTTAAACAACTAAATAAAAAAAAAAAGATGACATTGCTGTGTACAGAGAAGCTGAGGTGTTGGTCAAGCCAAACCCGAGGTATCTATATGAGAAGTGTCCTCCAGGGTTCTCCCATTTAGGTGTGAAAGGAGGGCATATCAGAAAGCCTTGAGAGTCTCTGCCTGATGTCTAAGGTCATGGAGACTGTGTTCTTGGTGTTGAGTGAGCTGGTGTGAAGCAAACTAGACCTGGACCTGGTTTAAGTCATGATATAAGCTGGTTGCCACGGCTGCAGGTTTACTGCCGGAGCTGAACAAGACAGTATCATCGGCACACATATGGATGGAAGTGGGGAACAGGCTATGGGAAAGTCATTTATAAAGATGAGAAAAGCAGGGGACCCAGCACTGAGCCCCAGGGGCACCAGTTTCGATAGGAGAGGAGGGATGTGGAATCAGAGATTCTTACTGATTGTGTCCTACCGTGGAGGTAAGATTTCCAGCCAGTTTGTGGCGGATGCTGCCAAGCTAGCAGCAGAGAGGGAACCAAGGAGCAGGGATTGGAAACAGTGTCAACCGCTTTAGCTAGGTTGACAAAGATGACTGAAGTGATCAGGCCATCATCCATCCAATAAGGATGGAATCAGTGAGCCTGAGGATGGAATTGGTAGTAAAATAGTTCTTCTGAAAAGCCAGTTTGGAACCCAGATGAAAAATGAGGTATCTGAGAGAAAGGGGAAGTTAGGAAAGGACCTGGTGTTCTTGGAGTGTAGCAAGTGTAGGGAGGAGAGAGACAAGGTGATAGTTGCCAGGAGCAGATAAGTCACCACCCTTGGTGAGAGGAATAACTACAGCATGCTTCCAGCAGGTGGGGACTTGTGCTGTCTTAAAAGAAAGGTTTAAGATTAAAGAGATAGGTTAGGCAATAGCAGGAGCAGAGAGGTAAAGTAGTTTGGGATCAAGGACATCTGGAGAGGAACCTTTTGAAGGATTCAGGGAGAGCAGGGCGCTTAGAGTGTCAGTGGGGGAAATTTGAGAGAAGGAGAAGGAACAGCAGTTAGGTGACGGGTTGGGAGGCGGGGAAAGGAGAGTGTGTGGGTGGTGAGGGAGGGAGCACAGAAGGGACTTGGCACAGGAGTTGTAATAGGCATTAAATTCACTGGCCACCAAGCATGGTTCTGATACCAGGGAACTGTTGATGTTTAGAACTGGGGGGGAGAAGGAGGGAAGAAAAGAGCATGTACCATCCACCAGAATTTGGAGGGGGAATTGATGATTTTGTGGAAAGAAGATTTAAAGCACTCGAACTTGGCCACTCTAGTAGCTTTGGTATATGAGTTGTGAAGTATTCTGTAAGAGGTATAGTCACTGGAGTGCCTTGATGATTTGTTTTTTTTTTCCAGGTGCAGTCATGCTCTCATAAGCATGCCAGTAATTCAGAGGTAATCTAGGGGAGGTGTAAGCCTCGAACTGTGGTCCACCTGAAGGGAGCAAAGGTATTCCAGGTGGAGATGAATTTATCCTTGAAATAGGCAACTGCATGGTCAATGGAGGGGGTTGAAGCCAGAGGGGCCCAGTCTGTTGAGGCAAGCTTGGATTGAAGAGGGGCAAGGTCTAGGGATTTGAAGGAGCGAAGCTGAATTATTTTATGAGGTGGTTTTGGACAGTGCAATTTGCTAACCAGGAAGATGGGATTGTTGTCGCTAAGTGCATCAGAGAGGATACCGGTCTTGATGACATGGTGAGGGTGAGTGGTAAGATTCCAGTCAAGGAGGGTGTTGTTATGAGTTTTATGATTAGGACGTGTTGGCTCCTTGATGAGTTGAGTGAGGTTGAGTGCATCAGTGTCGTTCCGGATCTTACTCGATTTAGCTGACAACCAATTTATGATCAAATTGCCCAGAATGAACAGCTCTCCTGAGTGTGACATGGAGGTAATGGAAGATGAAAGATCAGCAGTGACTGTCGGGGTAGTGCTAGGCCTGCAGTATATGCCAGCTACAAAGAGAGGGGCAGTGAATGGGAGAGACATTTGTGTGACTATGGCCTCATAGGTTGCAGGGACTGAAGATAAAAGCATTGTTGTAGCTTGCAATGCGGACTGGATGTACATGACCATATCCCCACCTTGGCTTACTTTTCTTGCCTGTAGAGGGAGTAACCGGGAATTGTGATGGAGTTGTTAGGAATTTTACCTGTGAGCCATGTCTCACTTAAAATTAGGATGTCAGGAGTGTGAGAAACCACAAGGGTTCGGATGAGGTCATTTTTGTGTAGCAGACTGCATATGTTCAGGTGGATAAATTTCAGCCCATTAGGGATAGCCGAGGAGGCTGTGGGCTCAGACCAGTAGAATAGGGGGTTGCATTGAAGGAGGAACAAATGTGTGGGGGCCAGGGTTAGGGTGGATATTTCCAGAAGTTGAAGGGGGATGGCTAAGATGAGGTAGTGTAATTTAGGGCACTTGTTTTGAAGCTTGGGGTTAAAGGGGCTGGGGAAGATGGGACAGGAGAGAGGGAGAATGTGAGGCTGAGATAGGCTAGGTAGCTAGGAGGAGAAATGAGAGATGCAGGGGGGGCAATAGGGATTGTATGACCAGGATACAAAAGGGGCAGTTGTAGTAAGTGCAAGAATGAATGATGTAATAGGGAGAGAAGGGGGAAGTGGAGTTAGAGAGGGGCTGCTGGGGGTGGTAGGGATGAGTAACATGACAAAGACGGTGGGAAGTAAGAAGAAGGGAGAGGGATGGGGAGAAAGAAAGTGAGTACCAATTTAGAGGAGGGAACTAGAGAATTCATTGTGCAATAAGACAGGTGCAGAACACAGTGCAAGCTAGCTTTAATGTAGGGTGTGTAAGGTGAGCAGTGGTAGTAAAAGGAAAATTAGAGCTTATCAGGGGAGAAATACACTAACATTTAAAATGGCTCAAATGTAAGAAATATACAGAGGTAGGAATAATAGTGCAGGGAGGCTCTGAATGAGAATAGGAGCAAGGGAGTCACAATTCAGAGCAGCCCTCTAGTGGCCAGATTGCATAAGCTGCAAATGTAAATGTAGGGACTTCATAAATATCAGCTACTACACTACATATGACCAGTCGGAGGTTATATAAGAAATTGCACAGATAGGGTGAGTGGGGAGCCTGTGCAAAGCACTGGAGGGGAACAATCTGTAGGCTGTCCTAGTGGGAATCTGCTTCATTCATTCCTGCAGAGACTCTGGGGCAGAAGCAGGCATGAGCTGCACCCTTATAAATGGTAAGCCACGCTTGTAAAAATGCCAGTGCAAGGTGGGCAAAGCAGGCTGAAAATTGTCTGGTTCCCCTAACAATAACGCCAGGCTAGAGCTGAGCAATTAGGAGGAGGTGCGGTGGCCAATCAGGAGTGGGCAAGTAGTCCAAACCTGCCAGTCAGAATTTGATGCATTTGGCACCAGGTACAAATTGTAGTCCCTTTACCTTGAGCTGGTATCGATGCTCAGGAGGTGGCAGCTGCCGTTCAAGACCCACTGCATCACGCTGTGTGGATCCTTCAGCTGAGAGGGGTGGGGAATGCCTGTGGACAGGGCTTCACACCTGAAAGAGGGACGAGAAGCAGTGGTTAGATAAAGTGGATAAAATTTAGGGGCAGGAATTTAGCTGGCTACCAAGGAATAGGGGGCGGGAATAGTTGAGCAATGAGACAGTAAGAAATTAGTGTGGGGTTCCAGTCCGGGAAGGGGGCGACTTAGGAAGATGATTTGCAACACAAAGGGCCATTTGCAAGAGTCAGCAGCAAATGGCACCACAAGGGGGTGGTAGATTTTAGGGAGAACAGCTTTGAATCAAAATGTCCCAGATAGAGAGAGAATCAGAGGTGGAGCTGAGAAACAAAAGCACAATACTCCCTGGCACAGCTATAATTTGAACAGCACAGGTACTTGTCAGAGCTAGAACTGTAATAAAATGTTTTCAGACTGTAAATTAGTCAGACATTGGCTGTATAAATTAGTTTGTTCCCAAAGGGGCTTAATCACTACAACAGTGTACTTTGTAACTCTAATGCATCAGACTTTGACAGTAAGAAATAAATTCATTCCTAAGGGTCTTAATCACTAGAGCAGAATACTTTTTAGCAAAATGCATCAGCCTGTAGTTGTAATAAATTAATTTGTTCCTAAGGGGCTTAATCTCAAAAATGAAAGACTTTTTAGCTATAATGCATCAGCTTGTGGCTGTAACAAATTAATTCTTCCTAAACGAGCCTATTCTCTAAAACTGAATACATTAACTATGCTGTAAAGACTTGGGCATGTAGCAATTGAACAGTACCTTAAAGAGACAGCACACTAAGAAACAAAATGCCCTTGTTTTTAAGCTGGCATGTATCAGACAATTAGGATGTAGCATTTAATAAGGCATGTCAGTTTAATTTGTAGGCTGCCCTAGTGGAAATCTGTGTCTGTGATTCCTGCAGAGACTCTGGGGCAGGGGCAGAAGCAGGCGCGAGCTGCTCTCTTAAAAATGGTGAGCCACACTTGTAAAAGTGGCAGGGCAAGGTGGGCAAAGCAGACTGAAAATTATCCGCTTCTTTACTACTAATCCTGGGCTAGAGGCTGAGGGAATTAGGGAGGAGATGGCAGTGGTCAGTTAGGAGTGGCCAAGTAGTCTGAACCCACCAGTCAGGGCTTGATGCGTTTGGCACCAGATACAAATTGTGGTCCATTTACCTTGAGCCAGTATCGATGCTGAGGAGGCTGCAGTGGCCGTTCAAGACCCACTGCACCATGCCATGGGGATCCTTCAGCTGGGAGGGGTGGGGGGATGCCCATGGATGGGGCGCCGCACCTTGAGCCAGTATTGATGCTGAGGAGGCATCAGTGACCATTCAAGGCATGCTGCACTGCACTGTGGGGATACATCAGCTGGGAAGGGTGGGGGGATGCCCACGGATGGGACTCTGTACATTGAGCCAGTATTGATGCTGAGGAGGTGACAGTGACAGTTCAAGATGCACTGCACTGGGCTGTGGGGATCCTTCAGCTGGGAGGGGTGGGGGAATGCCCATGGATGGGGCTCCGCACCTTGAGCCGGTATCAGTGCTGAGGAGGAGGCAGTGGCTGTTTGAGACCCGCTGCACAGCACTGTGGGGATACTTCAGCTGGGAGGGGATGTCCATGGATGGGGCTCCATACCTTGAGCTGGTATCGATGCTGAGGAGGTGGCTATAGCCGTTCGAAACCGACTGCCCAGCTGTGGGGATCCTTCAGCTGCTAGGGTGGGATGCCCATGGATGGGGCCCGACTTTAAAGAGGAAGAGGAAAGAGCAGTCTCTGCTATTGTTATACTTCAGTTGCATTTGTTTGACTCCTGTACCCTTCCTCCTGGGTCGCACCTGGAAACAAGCTCTGGTTCATAGTGCTTTTCCCAGTTGTCAACTTTCAAATAAATAAATAAATATAAAAAATCACAAAAAGTGAGGAAATTAATTGCAAAAAACTTTGTTAATGTACTAATTAGAGTTAAAGTGACAAAAGTTGGGAAATGTGGCATTAGGGTTTCCAACCCTAACACCACAACCCCACCCTGCAGGCAGCAACAGGTGTGGAGTGTGCCTTGGGGTTCTCATCTCTAACGCTGACCCCATTCTCATATACTGTACCCATTTCAGCTTATTTACTCATGAAATGGGTTGGGCATTAGGGTTAACAATCCCAAGGCACACCACACACACCTGTTGCTGCCTGCAGGGTGGAGTTGAGGTATTAGAGTTGGAACCCTAATGCCACAACTCCCTACTTTTGTCAGTTAACACTAACCAGTGCATTAACAAAGTTTTTTTTTTGCAATAAATAGATGTATATATAGGAGAAATGTGCTAAGGTAAATGGTAATCAAAATAAAACATTTAATTGTATATACATTTCTTTTGGACCACATATGTCACTTTGATGTTTATTCACTTGTTTTGTTTTTCTTTTTACAGCCTTTGGCAGCTTGGTCCATTGACAGTCTCTTGATTAGAAAGATAAATAAGCCTTTAAGCTGATTGATATCACTAGGATGGCTAAGTCATTATTCCCTGTGGATTCTTTCCTTTTGTTTGGACTGATCATTTAAATAATGTAAATAATTACATGGACAGTCTGTGATTTTCTTTATTTCAAGTGTTCTGAATGGTTCTTTTTCAATTGAAAAGTATTGTTGTTATGCCATGTAGTTATTGTTTTATCTTGGGCCTCTGTTTTCTCCTACCCACCCCCATTCACCTCATGTCTAATCCTCCACCCCACCCTTCCTTACTGTCCCTTACCTTTAGCCTATGGGTTTCAACTTGAGATTTGATTAAAGTAAATTAATTTAAGAATACATTGAGGGCTATAAGCATTTGATTAGGAGGTCCACTAGATATACACCTTTGTATTAAGTGCCTTTATGCATTGAACAATACTTTTTTCTTTGTATTTTTCATGTTCAAAATTTCCCAATGAATGCTTATAGAATTAATGAAGTAAGATGCTAATATTTGAATGGAATGCAATAAGATATTGTTGATGCTTCTCTCTTAGACCATCTTAGATTCTGAACTTTGAATGGGGTTCGTATGTGTTTTTTAACTATCTAGTATATTGCACGTTATGCTGGTGATTTAAAAGACTGATCTGTTTCATCGTTCTGACATACCCACTGAGGAAGACCTAATAGTCAAAGCGCTGGGGCTGCCAGTCAGCATTCTTTGATGTTCACTGTAATAAATTGACTTCAGCACAGATTTCTTTTTGACTCACTTCATTCAATGTCGTGCACATCCTTCTTTTTTTGTTACAGCTGTGACTAGTTGCCTGTGTTGCACCGATGGCCCAGGTCATGGAGCACACTTGTCTTGTCCTTTTTTAAGTTTATGCATATATATATATATATATATATATATATATATATATATATATATTTATATACATATATACATACACACATATATATATATATTTATGTGTGTGTGTGTGTGTGTGTCCAGTCCTAGCTCCAAAGGTACCTGAGTTGCATGCAGATAAATAATTTCATGACATTTTCACAAAACAAAATGACAGACTTGGAGCATCTATCATTTTGAGATGGTGCATTAAAAAGTATTTTGACAAATATCAAATCTCTAGATCAATAGAAGGCTGAGGTTTAAGCAAATTAATACATTTCAAAAATGCTACTGCATTTTGTCAGCTTTTGATTTTCATTTCTTGGGTCTATTTTCAAAGTACATATCCAAATAATACCAAAGTTTGTAGGTATACTATACAGCTACTAATGGCTTTCTTAGGTGTACCAAATTGCAGAGACCCACATTGAATAGGGGTGAGTTGTGGGTGGCCATACATTTAATCAAAACTTAATTTTCAGATATTTCCATCTAAATTTAAAAATTCATATTCAAAATTCTCCACAGAGTCAAGATTTAGAAAATTGTGCAACATGGTTAAGTGCACCAAGTTTTAAGTATTATGCTTTAAAAGGAGCTTTGCTATAGATAGCCTAACATTTTGCCAACTTTTTGAATGTAGTTATTTTAGTATAATTTTGAAAACTTTCATCAAAATGTTAGAAACATTTGCAGATATAAAGAATATTACTGCATTTATACATGCACCTAGATTTGGATTTCTAGCTCCACAGGTGCCTGAATTATGTGCAGATTAAAATGCTCATGAAATTTCCCATAAAAAATAAAATGACAGATTTTGATTGACTGCACTTTGAGATAGTGTGTCCTAATGTCATGATGTTTTGGTACACTATTAAGAGTACCTATAGAAAAGTAAGCTTACCAATTTTCAGATCTCTAACTTTATTTTTTTTTAGACTTCCTGACAGCCTACATTGGTAGGCAACACAGGTACTAGAATGGTCATAAAGGGGGGAAATACCTGGGTGCTATTTCTAGCCAAAAAAGCTGTGCTTTTCAGTATAGTAGCTACACAGCGCTGCGATCCTGCACACGTTCATGCAGGAACGCAAGAATGGCTTAAAAGAGCAGCTCTGCTTCTAGCACTCTTAAACAGGGCTTTTTGACAAATTTATTTTACTAGCATAACAGCCAGTCAAGCAAGTAACCAGGTGGTAGTAGGCAGTGCTCTCCCGAGGCAATGGGAGAGAGGGAAAGAGACAGAAAGGAAAACAAGAAGGAAGATTTGTAGGTGGCCAGCCTATATGATAGTAAAGAAAAAGAAAAGAAAGGTGCTATTGCACAACAAATTTAAAGGAGGATATAAAGAAAACAGTACAGAGTCTCTTCACTCAAACCCAAACCGGGGGGGGGGGGCACAGCACTACCTCAGAGATAAAGGAGACAAAGACCTAATAGAGGAAATCCAAAAAATGTCCAATAAAGGCGAAGTAATACTGGTGGGGACTTCAACCTACCAGATATTAACTGGAGCACACTAACGGCAGCAACAACAAGAAGTAAGGACTTCTTATTGTCACTACAAGGTGTGGGATTGTGCCAACTTGTTAAAACCCCAGCAAGCGGTGATGCTATTCTTGATCTTGTCCTCACAAACTTGGAAAGGATCAAGGACATCAACGTGGGATGCCTTATGGGCAACAGTGACCATCCCATTGTAAGCTTTAAGGAAAACATAACACAGGACACCAGCCACTCAATGATAAAGGTGCTAG
Source organism: Neoceratodus forsteri (assembly GCA_016271365.2). Classification (NCBI taxonomy): domain Eukaryota; kingdom Metazoa; phylum Chordata; order Ceratodontiformes; family Ceratodontidae; genus Neoceratodus; species Neoceratodus forsteri. The sequence goes on from CM028137.1 coordinate 54,097,039, forward strand.
ATTTCAGAAAAGCTGACTTCCAAAAAATGAGGAACGACATAAATAGCCAGTTAATGGAAATAGAGGGTGAGGAGGTGGAGGTCATGTGGGGGAGACTCAAGAGAGCAATAAAGATGCCACAGATCAATGTGCCAGATGGATCAACAAAGCAAAAAGAAAAAGAAATCCTCTATGGTTTTCCAAGGAAGTGGCTACCACAATCAAAGAAAAAAAGAAGGCGTACAGCATATACCAGAAAACCACAACTGAGAAAGACTGGGAGTTGGTCAAGGAAAAAATGAGTGGGTCTAACAAACAAATTAGAAATGCAAAAGCCGAGACAGAGGAACAAAAGCAGAAAGAGCAAAGAGAGGAGACAAATAATTGTTTAGATATATTAGGAACATAGGAAGGCAAAAGGGGATTGTAAAGATTGCTACTGAAGAAGGAAATGCACTAAGCATGACCCAGAGAAAGCCAAAATCCAAAACAAATACTTCTATTGTGTTTAACAAAGAAGACTCAGGGATGGCCCAGCCCTGAAAAAAACACAATATCCAGGACCAGGGGCAAGGCCCTCAGAATTCTCTGACATAGAATTTCTGCAGAACTTTCACTCTACTGAGAACTTTGCGGTGCCACAGAATTCACTCTTCTTGTTGATTTTTTATTAATATTTCTGTTTCTCCATAGAATCTGGTTCCCTTCCCCTCTTTTTATATCCTAAACCCCCTATATGCTCAGAATGTGATGCCATCATTGCTATAACATCATACATTAGCTAATGAAATGACTGCATTCTACAACAGAAATGAATAGTCCCTTACCTACCACAGCTCCCACTGCCAGAGACGGTGGCACAGCACATCATGCATGGTGATCGTTACTCAACCTGCATTACAGCCTAATACAATTTTCAGTCTTACATTATTGCACTAGGGCCAACTTAAACAAAACCTTGTCAATAGCACAGACCTGTTAAGCTCATACCTCACTTTGTACAGACCTATTTGTGCCTTTAAGGTATAGAGATGCCATCTGAAATGAATAACTGGTAAAATGAATTTAACTGTCATTTTTAAGAAAAATAAATTTTGCCTAGAAAAGTGGAATATAATAATGCGTAGACCTGTTGAAAGAATAGACCTGTTAAATAAATAATTGCACTGTACGCATTTTGCCAGGGTTATTGATTACATATTGTCATTGGTTGACAGAATCATGTACAAGTTATGGAGAAATGTTGTGTGCAGGGACAGCTGTTGGGCCAGAGGGTTGCATGCTGTGTTTTCGGGCTGGCAACTCAGGTTCAGAGATTAGCTCTGGGAGCTGGCTGGGCAGCACAAGGATTGGTGGAACACATCATTGCTCGGAGCCTGGGAAGGTATGGTGCAGTGTTCTGTCACATGGTGGACACATTGTACTGGTCTGGAGAGCTGTATCTCACAATCAGTTCACATGCATGTCATGGCCTGATGGTGTTACACAGTGTGTCAGGGAAAGCAGGTCGACATCAAAAATGAGTTTTGCAATAACTCCTCTATTCCATTTCTGTTGGGACCTGTATGAATGAGGATGCAAGTTCATGGAAATACAATATATATACTATATATATATATATATATATATATATATATATATATATATATATATATACACACATACACACATACATTATCTCTGTCTCTCTCACCACACACACACACACACACACACATATATTTGTATGAATGTTACAGATTGCATATAAATCAGTAGAGCGTAAAAGTATTTGCCCTTCCTGATTTTCTATTATTGCATATTTGTCAAACTGGATGTTTCAGGTCTTTAGACAAAATATATAATATTAGATAAAGGAACCTGATGAACAAATAACACTTTTTTTTACTTATTTCATTTATTTAATGAAAAAAGTTAACCAACACCAACTGGCACTGTGAAAAAAGTAATTGCCCCCTAGTTAAATCAACCCAATTAAAAGGATAATTAGAGTCAGCTGATTGAACACAGCCAGGCTTAATTACAACCAGCCCTGCTCAATATAAACCTCACTTATTTTGACCCTTACCATCAGAGTCACGTTGCCAGCACAAAGATTCAACCAGCACATTATGCCATGATCAAGGAAGTTCCTGAAAAGATCAGAAAAAAATGTTGCCCTCTATCAGTCTGGAAAGGGTTACAAAGCTATTTCTAAGGCTCTGGGACTCCATCAACCACAGTGAGAGCCATAATCTCAAATGGAGACACTTGGAACAGTAGTGAATCTTCCCAGGAGTGGCGACCTGCCAAAATTACTCCAAAGGCGCAGCGTAAAATCATCAGGAAGTCTCAAAAGGATCCTAAAACAACATCCAAAGAACTGCAGGCTACTCTTGCCTCAACTGAAGGTCAGTGTTCATGACTCCCACAAGCAGAAAGAGACTGGGCAAAAATGGGCTTCATGTGAAGTAGCAAAGGCGAAACCACTGCTAACAAGAAGAACATAAATGCTTGTCTCACATTTGCCAAAAAGCACCTGGATGATCCACAAGCCTTTTGGGGAAAATGTTCTATGGACAGATGAGTCAAAAGTGGAACTTTTGGACGACATGGATCCATAATGTCTTGCATAAAGCAAACACAACATTCCACAGTAAGAACACCATACCAACAGTCAAACATGGTGGTGGTAGTGTGATATGGTGAGGTACTGGCTGCCTAAGGACCTGGATGACTTGCCAAAATTAAAGGAATTATGAATTCTGCTCTGTACCAGAAAATTCTTAAGGAGAATGTCCGGTCATCCTTCCGTCAGCTGAAGCTGAAGCGTGGTTGGGTCATGCAGCAAGACAATGATCCAAAACACAAAAAGCAAGTCCACATCAGAATGGCTAAAAGAAGTAAAATTAAAAGTTTTGGAGTGGCCTAGTCAAAGTCCAGACTTAAACCCAATAGAGATGCTGTGGCAGAACCTGAAATGAGCAGTTCATGCTCGAAAACCTACCAAATGTTACTGAATTAAAGCAGTTCTGCAAGGAAGAGTGAGTTAAAATTCCTCCACAGCGATGTGAAAGACTGATATTGAATTATAGGAAGTGTTTGGTCGCAGTCATTGCAAGCTAAATGTGGCATAACCAGTTATTAAGTGTAAGGGGCAATTACTTTTCACACAGTGCCAGTTGTTGTTGGTTAACTTTTTCATTAAATAGGTGAAATAAAAAGAAAAACAAGAGTTATTTGTTCCTCAGAGTTCCCTTTATCTAATATTACATTTTCTCTAAAGACCTGAAAACATCCAGTGTGACAAATATGCAATAATAGAGAAAAATCAGGAAGGGGCAAATACTTTTTCACGCCACTGTAAGTGATACACAGTGGGAACCTAATGAGTGGTGTAGAAAGCACATACAAATATATAAGTGATAGACAGTGGAAACCTCATTAGTGGGATAGACAGCATGCATATAGAAATACCTTATGTATCACGTAAGATCCCCTCTGCATATGTCATTTATTTAACAGGCTAGGATCTTAGCAGAGACATTTGTTTTGCTTTTTTAGGAATAAAATTATTTTTTATAATTCTGTTATTTTTTTAACTAGTGTTACTGTGCTTTCCACCATCCTGATTGCTATAACCACTGCCATGAAAGTGAAGTCAGGATGACAAGCTGTCACTGTGATGTGGTAGTTTGTTAGTGCCACAGAACTCCCACAGAAATTACAAACCACCGCCGCAGAAGTTCTGCGGCAAATGGTATTCTTGCCGCAGAACTTGGTCCCACTGTGCTGCAGAAAAGTAGGGGCCCTGACCAGGGGTGGACACGAGTCCATTTACAGAAGCCAAAGTACGGGAGGTGCTAAATAAACTAAATGCAGACAAAGCCATGGGATCAGATGAGATGAACCCAAGAATCATTAAGGAACTGGTGGCAGAATTAGCAGCCCATCTGGCACTTTTGTTCATGAAATCCTTGAAGAGCGGTGTGGTACCTGAAGACTGGAAAAAAACAGTAGTGGTTCCACTTCACAAATCAGGCAGTTGTGAAGAAGCTAGTAATTACAGACCACTGAGCCTCATGTATGAAGTAGGGAAACTAATGGAAACACTATTCAAAAAGAGGATCATAGCATTCCTCAAAAATAGTGGCCAACAAGACCCTAAAAAGCACAGTCTCACAGCAGGTGGGTCATGTCAGACAAATTTGCTTGAGATTTTGACTATGCTACAAAAATAGTGCACGACGAGGGGGCAGTAGATGTGGTCTACCTAGACTTTAGTAAGGCCTTGACTCGGCTCAACACAGAAGGCTGGTAAATAAGCTTGACCACACCGAGGTTGGGCCAGAATTAGTCAGATGGGTACAAAACTGGTTATAAGGCAGAACCCAGAGGGTACATGTTAATGGAATGCAATCGATGGAAGTAGGGTGACTAGCAGGGTGCCCCAGGGCTCAGTGCTGGGGCCTCTGCTCTTCAATGTTTTGTATAGCAGACATTGCTGACATACTGGAAAGGAAGGTGTGTCTGTTCACAGATGACACCAAGATATGTAAAAGTGTGGACACCTCAGAAAGAGAGTGAGCAAGGTGGAAGCTGACCATAAGAAACTGGAAGAATGGTCTGGAGTGTGGCAGCTGAGATTCAACACCAAAAGGTGCATGGTCATGCACACAGAAAAGAAAAATCCAAGAAAGAAGTATTACCTAGGAGGCGAAAGACTGGCAGCCTCAAACCAGGAATGATATCTGGGAATCAATATCTCAGATGACTTGAAGGTTAGTAAATAATGTGAGAAGGCAACATTGAAGGCCAACAGAATGCTCGGCTGTATTGGGAAAGGAATCACAAGCAGAAGGAGAGAGGTGGTACTACCACTGTATAGATTGTTGGTCAGGCTTCACCTGAAATACGGAGTCCAATTCTGGAGGCCTCACCTCAAAAGGGACATTGACCGGGTGGAAACAGTACAGAGAAAGGTGACAAAAATGATTCAGGGTTTGCAGTACATGTACTATGAGGAAAGACTTAAGGAATTGAATATGTACTCCTTGGAGCAGAGAAGAGAGAGAGAGAGGGGACATGATTGAAGCATTCAAGTACATAAAAGGCATTAACAAGGTACAGGCACAGGAAATTTTTCATTTCAAAAAGGACTCAAGAACCAGGGGACATGACCTCTGGCTGCAAGGAGGGAGGTTCTCTACCAACACTAGGAAGTTTGTCTTCACAGAAACAGTGGTGGATGACTGGAACAGCCTTCCCCATGAGTTTGCTAGGAGTCAACACTGTGGGGATTCAAGAATGCATGGGATAGACACATGGGATCCCTGACTACAAGGGCAACTGGAGTGTCAGAATAGGTCTAAGACAAATGGGCAGACTAGATGGACCTAGAGGTCTTCTTCTGCCGTCATCTTCTATGTTTCTATGTTTCTACATCCTTAGCTGCTTTAACATTATCCTACCCTTGCTGAGAACTTGGCTTCTGTTTGGAGTGTTTGTACTGCTTCAGCAGATGCTGACTTCATGAAGAGCTTTTTCAGCCAACTGAGATCTGCATTGCACTCCCCAACTCTCAAAACTTAAGTCACTTAAAATCTCACTTTGGCAGAGGAGCTTGTTACAGGATAGGGATGGTCAGGGTTGCATAACATGCATAATTGTTTGTTGGAAGATGTGTGGCCAAGATGTATTTCTGAGATGTTCTTGCATGAAACCCATTGACACATGGCCAATACTTACTTGCTGAAACACAGACAAATAGTGCCACAACCTTGACAAACTAGTGCCCAGCAGAGATGCAGTGAAGTTTTAAGTTTGTGGGTGAATATGCAATGAAGTTGGCAAATTCGCCCATCGGAGCACTTTGGGTAATTTTTGGAAATTACCTGAAATTTGCCATTTGTGACTTAACCTTGCTTTTGTTGTTTTTAAGTGCAAATTGCACTTAAATAAAACAAAGCAAGTAGAGGTGACAAATGGGAAATCTCCCAACACCACCCCTGATCTATCCCTTGTGTCAAGTGGACACTCCCAACACAGTTACAACAGTTACCCTCCTGCCCCACCCCCACACACATACACAGATCGCTGGCCAGTTGGCCACATGTAGAAACATTAATATTTTTTAAATTAAATTCCCAATTCCCTGGTGTCTAGTTGCTCCCCCACCAGTCACAGTTACAACAATCACCCTCCCATCCCCACACACCCGCATCGATCATTGGCCAGTTGGCCACAGCCCACATGTAAAAATACATATGTTTTTTAAATTAATTTCCCCATTCCCTGCTGCCTAGTGAACACCGTACCCACCCCATCCTATCCAAACCAGTGCCACACCACCCCGCCCCCCCAGTCCACCTTGAGTGGGCCATCAGCACACCCCTCCACTCACCTCCATGGCCAGCAACCCAACTGAGTGCTAATAAATGAATGTGTGCTTGTGCAAGCATGCACTCATTCATTGACAGCTCTACAGACTTTTGGGCAGCTTTTCAGAGGCTAGAGAATGGAAATGGGCTGCTCAGTTCATCAGTGGGGGTGATATTGGGAGCAACCCCTCCCATTCTCCATTGCCATGAAAAGCTACCCAAAGACAGCTAGCTGTTAATGAATGACGCGTCCTTGTACAAGCAAGCATTACTTCATTCAAGCTCAGTTGGGCTGCTGGCCATGGAGATGAGTGGAGGACTGTTCAGTGGCCTCTTGGGTTTGACTGGGGAGAGCGTGGTGTGTGTAGCAGTGGTCTGGGTGGGGTAGTGACGACACCAGGGAATGGGGATTTCATTAAAAATATATTGTATATTTTACATGTGGGCTGTGTCTACCGGCCAGCTATTGGTGGTGTAAGCTTGGGGAGGTAGGATTGTTGTAACTGTGTCGATGGGGGATCTAGTAGACACCAGAGAATGGGAATTTAATTTAAAAATATTAGTATTTTACATATGGCCAACTGGCTGACTATCGGTGGGTGCGTGGGGGCAGGAGGGTGATTGTTGCATCTGTGTCTGGCAGGGTGGAACCACTAGACACCTTGTGGCTAAAGTTTGTGTGGAAGTGTGGAATTTTGGGGCAAAATTCCACCTCCACTTCCGATCTTGCCTCAGTGACTTTGGTAAATTTCAAGTATTGCCCTTTATGTATTGAGCACAATATGCAAAATATTCCATGGAGCAAAGTTTGCCAACTTCACCCACCTCTAGTACCCAGAGTGGGTTGCAGAACTCATGCTCACTATAACTAGCTGGTGAGTTCTCTATCAGTTACTCAAGACCTGTGTTTTTTATTGGGAAATTGAGTTTAGCTTTTAATATAGTTCAATAGTTATTAACCTTGTTTTCATTGTTAGCTACATTGTTTTGCAGGAAGGAGCTTTTGGTGATGAGATGATGGATGTGTGGTCAGCTGCACACGTGTGCCCACTCAACACTAGCAGTGGCACACAGGATCCTCTATTAATAATTTATTGGTAGTCTGGATGGTTTGAGGGCCCTCTCCCCTGCACTGGCATTTTCCATTAGTACAGGACTAAATACGCAAACAACTGGGAATGTTGGGAGGACCCCAAAGGACAAAGCTAAGGGAAATGAAGGAAAACAAAGGGAGGGATAATTAGGCTGAAAGGGGAACAATGTATTCATGTAGAAGCGGACCATTAAAAAGAATGGATATACAAATTCTTCTGCTCAGTATTCACTTAGGAGGGGGTGGGGATATTGCTGGAGATGCAGGGCAGGGGCACAAAGGGTAGGGAAGTGGACACCAGCTGTTTTGCTGAGGAAAGATTCCTGGGTGAGCTAGAGAGGCTAAAGGTGGAGTAGGCCATGGGGCATGATGCAGTGCACCACAGGGTGCTGAAAGAACTCCAGGAGTAGTTGGCTGCACCCCCCCAACACTATTCAACCTATCACTAGAGACAGGGAGGTATCAGTGACTGGAAGACAACGGATGTAGTACCATTCCACAAAGGTGGTGATAGGGAAGAAATTGGAAATTATAGGTCGGTCAGCCTGACTCAAGTAGTGGGCAAGGTAATGGAGGCTCTACTGAGGGAGAGGATAGTTGAATACCTTGATACAAGTGGCCTGCTTAGATACATAGACAGTGTCAGCAGATAACGGCCTATGGCCCACCCAGTCTACCCATTTGAACTTATAAGTTTACTTTCTGTTTTCCTAGAAGTCTGTTGCCCCTTGACCCTGACCTCCAGAATTCCTTTATGTCTATTACATGCATTCTTAAATCCCATGATTGTTTCAGCCCCCACCACTTCCTCTGGCAGGGTGTTCCTCTTGTCCACCACCCGTTCTGTGAAGAAAGTCTTCCTCATGTTTCTCTGAATCATCCTCTCCAACTTCATCTCATGCCCTTTAGTCCTGGAACATCTTTTCACTTAAAAATAGTGTATTCCTGCACCTGTTACTCCCTGTAAGATACTTGTAGGTCTCTATCATATCCCTCTCTCCTCCTCTCCTCCAGGAGTACATATTCAATTCCTTCAACCTGTCCTCATAGGACTTGTGATGCAATCCATGTGCCATCTTTGTTGCCCTCCTCTGAACCTTCTCTACCCTGTCTATGTCCTTACATAAGTAAGATCTCCAGAACTGTACACTGTACTCCAGATGGGGCCTCACTAGTGTCTTGTATAGTGGAATTATGACCTTCTTACCTGCTGGTGATGCCCTGCCTATGCATCCCAGCATCCTATTTGCTTTACCTGCTGCCATGTCACACTGTTTCCCTACCTTAAGGTCCTCAGAGTTGATAACCCCAAGATCCCTTTCCTGCTTGGTGCATGCTATCCTCACCCCCGACTGATATATTGTGCCAGGGTTTTGTGCCCCATATGCATTATCTTGCACTTCTTTGCATTGAATTTCAACTGCCAAACCCTGACCATTCTTCAAGTTTCTGCAGGTCCCTTCTTATTCTGTCTACACCCTCTGATGTGTCTGCTCTGTTACAGAGCTCTGTGTCATCAGCAAACAGAGAAATTCTGCCTTCTAGGTCATGCGCAATGTCACTGATGAAGATGTTGAATAGGACCGGTCCCAGCACTGATCCCTGTGGTACCCCACTGGTCACTCTTCCCTCTGTGGAGTGACAGCCATTTACCACCACCCTCTGTGTCCTGCCACCCAGCCAGTTGCCTACCCACTGCACTACTGTCCTGCCCACACCCATATTCCCTAGTTTGTGTAATAGTCTTCTATGTGGCACAGTGTCAAAGGCCTTGCTGAAGTCCAGATAGGCCATGTCCACTACCCTCCCAATCCACCTCCCTAGTCACCCAGTCAAAAATTCAACAAGGTTGGTCTGACACAACCTCCCTGGTGAAACCATGCTGCCTTGGGTCCTGTGGTCCATTGACAACCAGATGTTCCACCAGTCTCTCCTTCAGTAGTGCTTCCATAATCTTCCCCACTACGGGTGAGGCTGACTGGTCTGTAGTTCCGCTTCCTCTTTGTTCCCACTTTTGTATAAGGGGACTACATCTGCTGTCCTCCAGTCTTTGGGTACTTCCCCTGCTTCCAGTGATCGGCTAAACAGGATTGCCAGAGGTTCAGTCACCACCTCTCTTAGTTTTTAAGGACCCTGGGGTGCACCCCATCTGGCCCCATTGCTTTATCAACTCTTATTACTTCCAGTTCCTTCAGGACCCTTTCTCGTGTAAAGGGACTTGTGTCCATTTCTGCACCATTCCCACTCCTTGTACTCTCTTCAGACCCATTACCCTCTTCTTCCTCAGTAAAAACTGAGCAGAAATACCTGTTCAGTATGTCAGCTTTACTGTTGTCATCCTCCACACGGCACCCATCCTCCCCCTTCAGTCTCATTATCCCTCTCTTTGCCTTTCTTTTTTCACTTATGTACCTGTAAAAGCTTTTGTTCCCTCTACCCACTGATTTTGCAATGTGCTCTTCTGTCTGAACTTTGGCTTCCCTTACTGACCTCCCTGCCTCCCTTTGCTTCTCCTGGTACTTCTCCCTATCCCCTTCTGCCTGTGTCTTTTTGTATTGCCTGAATGCAATATTTTTGGCTTTCACTTTCTCTGCTACCTCCTTGGGAAAACCAAAATGGCCTCCTCTTCCTTTTACCCTTGCTAACCTGCTTAATGCATAATTTGGTTGTTCTTGTAATCCCCATTTTAAATAATGCCCACTGTTCCTCAACCCCTGATTCCTGCCCCATTCCCTTAGTTCCTCTTTCAAGCATCTCTCATTTTCCCAAAGTCTGTCCCCTAAAATCCAAGAAACGTGTTTTTGTGTGGTTTGGTTCTGCTCCTTCTGTGATTTCAAACCACAATGACTGGTGGTCACTGTTCCCAGGTGCTCCCCACTGTTACCCCATCACACTGTCCCTGTTTGTGAGCACAAGGTCCAGTATTGCCTTCTGCTGAGTTGGTTCCTAGACCAGTTGTTTGAGGAAGGCACCCTGACAGGAGTCCAGGATAAATCTGCTCCTAGTTGATGCTGCTGCTGGGATGCTCCAGTCCACATCTGGAATATTGAGGTCTCCAACCAGCACTACCTTACCCTTGTGTGCCATCCTTTGGATGGCTAGCATCAGCTCCCTATCTGTTTCTTCCTCCTGGGCTGGTGGTCTATAGACCACACCTGTGCAGATGGATGGCCCCATTTTCCTTTCCAGCGTAACCCACAGTATCTCTCCCCAATTTTGTTCCTCCTGGATCTCTGTGGCCCTTATGTCATTTTTCACATACAGTGCCACTCCTCCTTCCTTCCTACCTGCCCTGTCTCTTCTGAATATGTTGCAGCCAGGTATGGCCATCTCCCAGTCATGGTTATCATTACACCAGGTTTCTGTGATGGCCACAATGTCCAGGTCTGACTGCACCATGACAGCCTCCAGATCCTCCATTTTGTTGCTAAGGCTCCTGGCATTGGCACACATGGCTTTCCATGATTTGACCTCCCTAGACTGTTTAGCTGTTCTACTCCAGTCCCTTCCCTGGTTGTCCTTTATCCTGGTTCTCCTTGCTGTCTGCCCTTCTGTTGAATTTTGCCCCTTTTCTGCCAATCCACCTCTTGGGCACTTATCTCCATCTTTTGCACACTGCTTTGTAGAGATATCCACTCCTCCAGCTCACTGGTTCCACTGCTAGCTGTGGGGGTGGGCAATTAGGTACCCTCCTTGCTGGCCTGCCCCCCCCCCTTGGCTAGTTTAAATGCTTGTCAATGTAGCAATTAAACTTATCATTGAGTGCTTAGATTCCCCTCCAGGATGGATGCAGACCGTCAGGCTTGAACAAGCCTCCATCCCTCCAGGTGAGTCCCCAGTCACCGATGAATCCAAACCTTTCCTCACAGCACCAGTTCTTCAACCATGAGTTAAAGTTCCTGGTGCATGCACTCTTTACTCTCCCATGCCTCTAAGGTAGTACTCCTGAGAAGGTGACAGAAGTAGCTACTTGCTTGACCCGGGACAGCATGGATTCATCAAAGGGAGGTCCTGCTAGACAAACCTAATAGAGGTTTTCACTGGGTTAGTAAGGTGGTTGACCAGGATGGAGCAGTGGACGTGGCCTATCTGGACTTCAGAAAGCCTTAGACACCACCCCTCACAGAAGACTGATAAGCAATCTTTGCAGCACAAGTAGTAAAATAGGTGAAAAACTGGCTTATTGGCAGGAGCCAAAGGTGGTGGTAAATGGGGAACTCTCTGCCAAGGGAGAGGTGATGATCAGGGTGCTGCAGGTGTCACTGTCTGGGCCTGTCCTGTTTAATGTCTTTATTGGAGTCATTGTGGAGGGGCTGGATGGGAATGTATGCCACTTCACAGATGACACAAAGGAATGCAATAAGGAGGACACTCCATGGGGGGGGGTTGAAAAGATGAGGGAGGACCTTTAAAAAACTGGAGGAATGGTCAGTCCTTGCAACTGGAATTCAATGCAAAAATTCAAGATCATGCACAAAGTGCGAAGGAACCCTGGGGCAACAGGTTCCATGTCATAACCATGAAAATATATTGGCAACAGTAAAAACAGCTACTGTAAAGGTCGCCTACACATACAGGGACTGAACATCACAGCGATCATCACGAATTGCTACAACAGTGCTACATTGAGTTTTTAAGGGGTTCTGCCCCCACACATCCCTTACCTTTTATAATCAACTCCAGGTCAGACATATTTCTGGAAAGGGGTCACAACACAACATTAGAAGAAGAATAAAAGCAAAAACAGGAAACACCCAGCCTTGATCCCAAGTCATGGCACCTAATGAGGACATAGCCAAGGACTCTAGCCACTATGCCAACATGGCAGCTTGGCAGCTTACCCTACATGATCATATTTTAATGCTCCCAAGTCACTTCAACAGTACCTTGCTGCCACTACCATCTCGCTAAAACAATTGTTCAGTGTAAAAACCATGTTGCCCTAAACAAATTTGTGCTTCACCACTAGGTCTTACCTACTCACTGATATTTCTTCACTATTACCACCGGATACTGGGGCAACATGCAAACTGGGGAAGGAGGAAATGGCAGTGAAGAAGCAGGAAAGGACCTGGGTGTTATCATCTTGGATGACTTATAAGTGGCTAGACAGTGTGAAAAGATGGTGGAAAAGCTAGCAGAATGCTTGGCTGCACAGGGAGGGTATCACCAATAGAAGGAGGGAGGTCACTTTGCACTTGTGGGACACTGGTGGACCTCACCTTGAGAACTGCATTCAGTGCTGGAGGCCTCACCGAGAAAAGACATAGACATGGTTGCGGCAGAGAGGAGGGCAACTAAATGATACCGGGCCTGCATGGGAAGTCCTATGAGTATAAGCTAAAGGAGTTAAATATGTATTTCCTGGAGGTAAAATCAAAAACATCAAAAATACTTTTAACCAGCAACCAGGGAGTGTTGGAAACCAAACTCAAAAAAGAATAATATCAACACAAATCAAACAAAAACTCATACAGCAATAACATTGTATTAATTAATGCAAGCAGTCTAAATCTGGACAAAAAAATGACTTAGAAATTCTCCTAACAATGGAAGACATTGATGTGGCAGCTGGTGAGATAATACTAATGAATGATCGATGGATATCCCAAACTACAACTTCTTTTACAAAAATAGATGTGAAAGGAAAGGGGGTGGGGTATGCCTTTATGTCGAGAAGTCTATCAAGTGCTATGAAATTGACTTACAAGGAACCAACAACACTATTACTGAATCAATATGGATAATAATGTTTGCTACTAATGGAAAAAAATCACAATGGAAGCTACCATAGGCCACCAAATAATAATGATAATTACAACGAAGAATTAATCGGACAGTAATCAGTAGCAGCAGCATTATCCAACATCATAGTCCTGGGACAGACTTCAACGTGTCAGGAATTAACTGGAACCATCTAACAAGCATAACTAATGCTGAAACACAGTTTCTTAATAAAATGCTGAGCTTAAGGCTGGACCAAATGGTCTTAGAACTCACCAGGGTTGTCAGTATTTCAGATCTTTTATTTATCGATCTACAACCACTAATAACCGGCATAACTATAAAAGAACCTCTCATCTCAAGTGACCACAATAAGGTGTACTTTACTTTAAATGCACCACAATGTCTGGTCAATATTAACATATAATACGGAATTACAAAAAGTCAAATTACACAAAATGTCTACTGAATTATGCAACATCAACTGGGAAGAACACAGCGTGATCCCTCTGTCGAACAAACTTGGTTATTTATTAAAACAAAAATTAAGCTTCTGGAAGAAACATTTGTACCAGGGAGGAACAAATACTATACAAAGGGTAAAATCCCATTATGGTACACCACAAATATCAGGAAATTGATTAAGAAAAAAGAAAAAGCCTACAACACATTTAAATTACTACCAACAGATCAGAACAAAAAACTATACAAAAAGGCAATAAGGAAAACTACACAAGAAATTGAAACCCAGAGGAAAAAGATAGAATTTAAAATGTCTCATAGCAAAAATAACCAAAAATCTATATTTTCATATATAGACAATAATAGGACTGCAGACAATACAGTAGAGGCCTGATTATAAAACAAACACTGTTCAGAGCCAATATGGCTGCACCAGACTGTTAGGAGTTTATAAGGCACTGGAGTATGGCATTCTTCCTGTGTGCTTGCTGTATGTTTGGTGCTCACAGTCACTACATGATTGGCACTGTCTGCTTGATTGCTTTTGGGAGGTAGCAGTTCCAGAGTATGACATTCAGAGGATGGTGGTGACTACAGAATTGTGCATGTGTGATACTCACGCATGCACCTCTGGAGTCAGTGGCCATCTTGTGCACAGTACCCATCACTTCCACAACTGTGGAAGAAAAAGAAGTGCCACACAAAGTGAGTGAGTTTATGCAGCCAGTGAAGCGGAAATGCCATATAAACAAAACCACTGGAAACTATGCCGCAGCACTGTGGAAGAACAATGGACAGCGGTCTAGTCATGTGCTTTCACAGTGCTAGTCTTAAATGATGATCACATAACGTCTGCAGGGCTCCACCCACACAGCCACTAGTAATGTAGGCAGGAATCTGTTCACAAAAAAGAAAAATCTGCACCATACTGAAAGGAAGTGGATCTTCAGTATGAACATCCTGGACCCCTCAGTAGGAAAGAACTTAAAGACCAACAGACAGGCATGCAATAGAATGGGATGAAAGCTGAAGTGGCGGGGGGTGTAATTTGAGAGTCTATATAAAACAGAAAGAAATTAACAATATAGCCTGGAATTAGGGTGGGGGATGGGGTAATCTGAGATGTTATATAAAACAGAAACAAACAGTAAAGGTGTGATCTGCCGGATAAGAAAGCTTAACATTGGTTCCTCTCTAATCAACTATTCTTAAACTAAAAAAGAAACAGTCTCCCTCACCTTCGGCTCTCGGGCCAAACTAACCCGCCTTACTGCCCTTCCCCCACGTTCTACACTCTGGATAGCTCCCTACTAGAGGCCTGCACTTCATATAGATATGAATTAAGCAACATCAACTGGGAAGAACACATGCGTGATCTCTCTGGTTAGATCAGTACCTTGACTTTTCTGCGCATATAGATGCTCTACACAAAAACTGCATCCTATGCTGGGAGCTCTCTTCCGGAACAAAAACTGCATACCTGTACCAACCAGTCTAGCAATAGTCCAAAAAATTATCCTCCCGATCATGGATTATGGCGATGTTGTCTACTGTGCTGCCCCAAACTTCCTTAGCTAGGCTTGATCCCTCTTCAACTCCTTCTGCGGTTCTCCTGGACGCCTCCTACTACTATCACTGTGACCTCTACCAGTCCTTGACCTCCTTCTCTACATAACTGGTGATTGCTACACTGTGCCAGAACCACTGCTAAGTCCTGGTCACAGACACTCCCCTCCTACCTGTCGTCCTCTCTAACTGCCCTCCCCCCACTGGCCTACGCACTCAGGAACATAGACTCTAGGCTCCTGCACATTCCACACAGATCCACACGGACAGACAAGGCTGCCTTCAGCTTCAGGTTGCCCAAATTATGGAACTCCCTATCAGCTGATATTAGACACACCACAAGTACTCCACACCGGAATGCTCTTCTCAAAACGCACTTCTCTACCAACTGCTCCTGTATCCCCCCCCATTGAACCCCTCACAATTCCTAACTACCAGCTGTTAACACCAGTCTGGTTCTCCATTTTCGGTAGTTGTGTTGCTGTCAGCTCCAAATGTTATTGAAATGTAATGAAAATGTACCTTCAATATTGCATTACGACTGTCGCATCCATTGTTTTGTACCAAATGTATTTATGTAAGTTTTTTTTTCTGTATTACTATACCTTTGTAATCCCCACCCCCAGGGCGCATCTGGAATTGAGCAGTACTCTGCTCAGTATGCCTTCCTGGTAAATCTCTTAAATAAATAAATAAATAACAACATAAATGGGCAGTAATGTACAGAAACACATAAAGATCAAAGTGAAATAAAATATTAATGTACAGAAAGACAGAAGGACACAAATGCAATAACAAATTATAGCCATACAATTAAGTCATGCAACTAAATAAATAACAATATTAAGCAATATGTACATACAATGTACAGTAAATGCAAATTCTAGCCACAGCAGGCCATACCAAAGAAGCAGTATTTTGTATAAATACCCAGCATGATATGCAATAATAAAAAATATGGTCTTATGAAAATGCAGTGGAAACCCACTATATCACTGGGTAGGATGTCTAGGATATTTAAAATAAGCTTGCCATACATTTAAGCAATACGCAATATGGATACTGGACCACTGTCTGCAGCAGAATACAGAAATAAAAGTTTTATTACACACTGGGACTTAACGAGCACTTTCGTGTTTTCTTTTGGTCACCTTATTCTGGAAGAGACGGATAAATACAACTTGTAACATGGCATAAATCTCCATTCTGAAATGTAGAATTTGTATTGGTCTAAATATAAAAGGTGGTATTACAGCAACCATGGTCTAATTCCCAAGTAGACAACAGTTTCTCATGTAGTATATTTATGATCCAGCAAAGCAAGAAGTAGTAGCAAAAGTTCCTGCTGTTTCCTACCGACCAGCCCAGGGACCCATCATTACTGATGGGAAAGACAATGGAGCATTTCAATGCAACATTCTCTATTTGTGGAGTAGCAGGATGTGTTGAAAAACTTAGAAACCAGTTCTTTAACATGTGATCATTTTTCGTAGCTAGCTTATCCCCTTACTCTTGTCCAAGCTGTATGCAAATGTGATGAATTTCACATCACCGTTCCCACACTGCAGCACAGCAGGAGCCAACAAACAGCAGTAGCAAGGACTGAAGAAAGTTAATTGCAAGTTTTTGAAACATTTTAAAATATGTTTTGATGTCACAAAGCTTTAAACTTGTAATGAGAGCTATTTTTGCAAAAGTTAAATAGCAGCCACGATATTTCCAATAGGTGTGTTCCAGTTGTTTTGTACTGTGTGTACGCCATGTTTAACAGCTCAGCATAAAGCATTCCAAGACTAAATCCGAATGTCTGTTCTCATTTGTAGGAAGAATAATAGTCATAGAATGATTGCCATGTTATAAGAGGATTAAGCCACTTAAAAGGATAGGTCTACGGTCGAATTAATCCATGGTTGGTTTGCTGGAGGCACTCAGCCATTGTCCTTTTGCACCACAACCACCCCCCCCAACCAAGGATTAATTTCACAGTAGACCCATCCTTTCTCATGGCTTAATCCTTACATGTATGCTGTATATTTGCTAGTAAAAAATGGATATCTGAATGCAGTCAGAGAATTTGAAGAAGCCTTATTTTTCACAGTAAAACTCATGGAACAGATTAGTGTGATTCCACTTCTTTCTTTTTCCCTTCTTGCCACCATCCATTTGGTCCCCCAACTCCTTCAATGTATCTTTGACAGCAAGTTTACTGCAGTAAAAGAAAATGAATGGCACTGTAATTAATATCCCATATAAAGATGATGCACTTAATGTGAAAAAAATCAGGAATTGTTGACAACAAATGTATTTCCATCTGGGAGCAAACACACAGCTCACTGTGAAAACCAGCCCACTTGAGCAGGTTCCTGATTGCATCCCTAGCAGCATAGGAATGAGTATGTAATCACACTAAGTTTTAGCAAGACTCTGGAGTTGAACTAGCTTACTCCAGGGTAACTTCAAATAGGCTCGAGAGGAAGCAACAATAGGGTTGTAATTGGCATTCTACAAGGCGATGATGCATTTTTCCATTCAAGCAGCAAGCTTCGCTAAAATGGAAAAAGAGATAATATCACACCAAGTTATAAAAAATGCTGTTGGTACAACATGGTGATCATAACATGCAATTGCTTTAAACCTACTTCTCCAATTACTACTGCCCAGTCTGGAACACTGTAATCTAATGTGGGGGCCAAAGAAATATTCACCAGAAAATTGTTACAAAGGGTTACCATTCCACAAGGTAAATTGTGTTGAATTGATGTTTGATTGTGAGTCATCATTCTTCTATATGCTATAAAAAAATAAAAAAAATATCCATCCAAGGGACATAGACTTGTTTTCCCCAGTGTGTACCTTGCTGAAACCTGAGGCAATCAGCACAGTAGCCTTGCATGGATTCATCTTATTCTTAAGGGTTTGGAATTAGGCAGTTGACAGTAGGCTAGTCATAAACATGAAATAAGTTGATAGCTAGAGTGGCAAAAGACATTATCCAACTTTGGTAATTAAATACGAACATACAAATATATGAAAATGCCAGCAGAAGCAGGCCTTATGGTCTATTGAGTCTGCTCGATTGTGCAGCTAGCCCCTCAACTTGCAGCTGCCCTCCACTCCCAACCCCTCTTCATCACATCCCCCCCTCACCCTGTCCCAATCCCTCTTAAAGCCATGCCCCAATCTACAGGATACCACCTCCTCGGGCAGAGCATTCCACCTGTCTACCACCCGTTCAGTGAAAAAATGCTTCCTGATTTCACTCTTGAATCTTCCCCATTCAATCTCAGCTGATGCCCTCTCATATCACTCCCACTTCCAAGCTGGAAAATCCTTTCTGTATTAGCCTTATTTATCCCATCAAGGTATTTAAAGGTTTCATGTTCTTATCATCAAATCTATCCACGGAGGACCTTCCCACAAATTGCTGGATCATCTTGGTCTCCCTACATTGCACCCTCTACAACAATTTGATGTCCTTTTTCAGGAAAGGGCACCAGCACTGCATGCAGTACTCCAGGTGCAGCCTGACCAGAAATCTGTACAAGGGAAGGGTCACCCCTATTTCTGGAGGAGATTCCCCTCACTATACACCCCAGTATCCTGTTGGCTTTTGCTGCCACCTTCCTATACTGAGCTGAGTTGTTCGTGCTGCCCATTATAAGCACCCTCGGATCCTTTTCCTCCACAGTGCTTTCCAGCTGCATCCCTCTCAGCTGATAGCTTCTCCCCTGGTTCCTAGCTCCTTGCTATATCCCAAACAGCACTGGTCCCAGTACCAATCCCTGTGGCACCCCGTTTGTCACTTCCCTCGGTGATGAGAGTTCACTCACCACCACCACCACCCTCTGCTGCCTTCCATTCAGCCAGTTGATGAGCCATCTGACCATTTTTGTTCCCTCCCTTATGTATTCCAGCTCCCCCCTCCAGCCTCCCATGTGGCATGGAATCAAAGGCCTTGCTGAAGTCCAAATACAGGACATTCACCGCATGGCCCCTGTCAAACTCCCTGGTCACCCAGTCATAATACTCAGATTTGTCTGGCAGTAAATGTATATTGATGAAGGTTTACATGTAAGCTATGAGGGCTAGGCAGCATGGTTGGGCTTTTTTTCTTTACATTTTTTTCTTAAACATTTACATGCCACATTGAATATTTATTTATTTATTGACTAATCAGAATTACAACCTTTGCACTAAAAGCTCTTTTACAAAGGATCCTCATCAGATAAGGGAGGGTAACAAATACATGAGTTGGAGAGACGGAGGCAACCATTAGGCATTGTCAAGAATCAACAAGGAGGACTCGAGTTATTAACGTACATGGGTAGGGGAAACAATAGTAGCAAACAGGCACTGTCGAAAAACATCAATTAAGAACACGTTATATCAAAAAGCTATAAGCTAAGGTAAAACGTAACACATTACATTGAACAGATACAGAGTACATGGGCATTCTGCATTCATAACAGCCCAGATAGGCAGAGTTCACTAGTTCATATTCGTACAAGATTGAGAGATCAACAGGTAGTACCTTTACAGCCTTGTCAGTATCCTAAAGGTACCAATGTAAGTACCACGAAAGTCAGTACCGTCAATGGGAAGATGTCAAAAAGTGAACTGGGGTGAGGGGGAAAGATAGGGTAGCAGAACTTGTATCAGGGGAGGTAAGCTGGATGTGTGGAACAGGGAAAGTGGTACAAGGGGGTGTAATGAGGATGGGTAGGTGGGTGAGGGCACATAAAGGAGGAGGTGTTGGGAGTAGAGATGCAGCAGTTTAAATTCTGCCAATGATGAAGAGGTGAAGTAGGCACTTCGTGTTGCCACTCCGCTACGCGGAGTGGGCAATGCAAAGTGCTCACTCCACCTTGTCATTACCACTTTGAATTAAGGCAGAATTGCAATGCTAAGTAAGGTGAAGTCATTGTTTTTAATGGACTTCGCGTTCCTCATTAAGATTCTCAGTGATCCACTTGGTGTTTCAGATTTGGCAGCCCCCCCCACACGTCACATGGCTAACAGTACTGTAAGTCACATGCTCTTTAGCTAGGCAGGAAGAAAGTGAGTCATACAAGCAGACACTTTTACTTTCTCCTGTGCAGATGGAGAGAGAGTAGTGTGTTTTGTGACTGCTGATACTTTGAGATCAGAGTGAGGAGGAGATTTAAACTTTGATTTAGACCCAACAGCTTTTTTAAAAGCTAAATTTTTTGTATTTTCTGTACTCTCTTTTATTTAATTTGTCCTTTCTGTAAATTTTATTTTTCTTACCTTTATAAGTAGTTAGTTGTTTGTCTGTGTCTGTGTGACTCTGTGTGTGTGTGTGTGTGTGTGTGTTGTGTGACAGTGTGAGTAGTGATTGCTCGGAATGAGGGAGCTCAGTAGGAGAGATGGACATGGGTGAAGGAATGTCCAGGGGCAGCTCAGGAAGAGTGTGGCAGTGGTAAGCGTCGTACCATGTGCATGCGTGGAAGGCATGGGCACCCATTCCTGTTGAACTGCTCAAAACATGTGAGTGTCCCCTTCCCCGGAAGCAGGACCAGCACCGCCTCCTGTCCTGACTCTGAGGCAGTTGAACCACCACCACCATCAAGTCCAGCACCAGGTCCTCTGGAGCAGGATGTGCCTTTTCCCCCAGGCCCAGGTGTGGATCCCATCCCTGTTCAGCACCGAGACCTGCTGTCTGCCAGTTTATCTGGCCATCCCCTGCCTCTGCCTGGTCCACCCTGCACCTCTGTTGTTTGGCAGTTTTTTGACTGTGTCAGGGGGAGACAACAGTGTGGTCAAGTGCCCCCTATGTGAGGTGGAGGTGCACTGTGGCCCCTGGGGGACTCACCTGGGGACTGGGGGCCAGCACACCCATATGCTCAATCACCAGCAATTGGAGTGGCAGGCTGCCACAGAATGGACCATACCTGCACCTGCTGGCCTTTCTGCGGCAGAGGGTGTAGCTGTGCATTGCAGCATCCCTAAGAAGAGGAGGGCCACAGCAGCATCTGCTACTCCACCAGCACCCCCACCACCACCACCAGCAGCTCAGCCTGTAGAACATGTGGACCCCAGAGAACTGCGTGTAACACAGGCTGACTTAGCAGGTCTCTGGAGTGCTGTCAAGGAAAACAATGAGAGGGTGAGTGCTGCGGAGCAGTGGCTGGATCACATAGAGGGACATCAGTTGCAAATTATGTCAATGCTGGAACTGCTGCTGGATCACAATGGGATCCCACATTAGTTTTTTTCCTCACACCATGTGCCCCTCCCACACCTTCCTTGCTGTGTTATAAAATGTATTCGTCCACCATCCCTGACCCTTGTATGTAATTATGCCCTTTTTTTATCTTCCATATGCATGACACTTTGTATTCTGAGCAGTACAAGTATACTGTGCTAAACTGTGTGTGTGCAGTCAGTCTTCTTTCCATTCTGTGTACAGTATGTACTGCAGACACTGTCCAACTCCCTGACTTAAAAACAAACATTAATGAGTATAATGGTGGGGTGGTGAAGCATGGAGAGATACTACAATACAGGCTTACAATACATCCAAGTAACTATTAAAAAAAAAATTAATGTTGTGATTTGTGATGTGATCGTAAATCGTGATTTGTGACTGCATGAGTGACCGTGATGATGAAGGAATGTGAATGCCTATGGCTGTACTTCCCCAGGCCCCGATGAGGTGTGGCACAAAACTCCCGGACTTAAAAACAAACATTAATGAGTACAATGGTGGGGTGGTGAAGCATGGATAGATACTACAAAACAGGCTTACAACACATCCAAGTAACTATTAAAAAAAATTAATGTTGTGATTTGTGACGTGATCGTAAATCGTGATTTGTGACTGCATTTGTGACCGAGATGATGAAGAAATGTGAATGCCTACTGCTGTACTTCCCCGATGAGCTGTAGCTTAAAACACCGAGACTTAAAAACAAGTATCAATGAGTACAATGTTGGGGTGGTGAAGCCTGGAGAGATAGTACAAAACAGGCTTACAATACATCTAAGTAACTAGAAAAAAAATTTATGTTGTGATTCGTAACGTGAATGATCGTGAATCGTGATTTGTGACTGTGATGATGAAGAACATGATATGTATCACGAGTGACTTGTGATGATGGTCCTGACTTAAAAACACATATTAATAAGTACAATGTTCATGCAGAATTAAGCACCACACCTGTCCAGTACTCATATGGGAAGCCAAAGAAACAACTGTGACTTAAGTTACAGATGGACATTGGGCCCTAAAGAGATGCAAATGCACAGACAGATTAAGATAGTGTTGTGCACTGAAGAGATGCAGACACAAAGGCATAACACCTAACCAGTGCTCACCACCAGAAATTCAAATCTGGAAAAGAATACCTTTGCCGGTTGGGGCAGGCCTCGGGGGGGGGCAGTGTACTGCGCTGCTGCAGTAACAGTCACTAGTACTAGTACCAGTAAAGATACCACAAAGAAGTACAAAAATCGCACAGCTGCAGGGGATAGCAGCTTCACATTGCTGAAATTATGTGGCACAATAAAAGGTGTCTGATTTGATGACTCGTGTCAAACACATACTCACACACACACTAGGTAATGCAGAGCAAATTGAAAACTTCAGTAATATAACCACATATTTTAAACAAACTAAAATTATGCACTGCTGCACCACAATAATCAGCAAAAAAATGGCTAGAAATATTGAAAATATTACTGTGTGTACATTAACACAGTCATACAAGAAAAATATCACCAAAACAGAAAGCACTGTCTTTTTCTCCAGGTTAATCTACCTACACCACAGATACGCCCCTCCCCAAAGCACACTTCCCCTGTCTCTCAGTAAACAGACTGAATGTTGTACATTAACATTCAAAATCCAAACACAAACAAAAAATGCTTAATGATATGAGCACAGGAGGGTTTCCTATAATTGATGAACTAAAGTTTCAGCAAAAAAAATGACTCAAAAAGGCTTTTTTAACTGCTTTTTGAAGGTTTGAATTGCAGAGAGCTCTCAGAGCAGATTGTCTCTACACACACTACACCAAATTGAGGCATTGCAGAACAATCTAGAGACCATGTGACCTGAAATCCCATGAATCACTGCTAAATTCACCTTTGGAGCTTAAAAACAAGGCGAAGTGAGGTGAAGTGGAAGGCGGAGAAACGCAAAGTCATTGTTTTCAATGGACCGCGTTACCCATTATAACGTGAAGTACTCGCTTCGTGTTGCAGAGCACTCATTGAATCACCTTCACTTCACAAATCACTTTGCAGACGAAGTGGGACCACTTCACCCATCATTAGTTGGGAGCAGGGTAAGGGTCCCAGGTAGGGTCTGGGGTGGTGGGAAGGGGGTTGGGGTAGTGAAATTCAAAGGCCACATGAACCAAACGAGGTGAACACAGGTGTGACCAGCAGAATAAAAAGGCAGGCTACCATGGTTAATTGTAACAGGAGGAGCATACAGCAGGGGAGATAGAATTCTTGAGCTCAGCCTTAAAGTTGCTAAGGCTTGTCAGGCCTGTGATGCCATAAGGGAGCTTGTTTAACCAAGTTAGAGCGCTTACCACAAAGGCTTGCCTTCCCAGGGCAGTTCTTCTGAATGGTACTGCTAAGGCATGTTTAGAGACACTTCTTGTGGCATGAGCAGATGGGGCAGGGTAGAATATGGCTTGTAGAGAGGGAGGAGTAAGTTCTAGGGGGATCTTCTTCTCAAGAAGGCAGGAGTGGAGTTTAATGCAATCCACAAGTGGAAGCCATTGTGTCTTGATATAGAGGTTACATGTATGTGTTAGGCGATCTGCATCTAAAACAAATCTACATGCTTTATGTAGGGTTGTATGGACTCTGTGCAGGCTGTATCAGAGGCTGCACCATAGACCACGTTTCTGTAGTCCAACACAGGCAGGACTGTACCTTTAACCACCAAGAGCTTAGCCTTGGGTGTGAGGCAGAACCTTAACCTACAGTATAAAGGGCCCCTAGTTTCCTGTTGACTGCAATAGCGATATTGCTTGTGTGATCACCAAAAGACAGGGACTCATCAATTGTGATTCCCAGGTACCAGAATGAAGGCACCTGCTCCAGGGTGGTATATGAGTTACACGTAATTGAGAGGGGTTGTATGGCTCTCCTCTTTTGTCATCTGGCAAAGAGCATTGACTTGGTTTTCTTGCTGTTGAGCACTAGCATACTACCTTTGAACTAGTCCTGAAGGAGGTCAAAGTTGTACTGAAAATCCCTAGTGAGGACTTCTTGACAGGAGTTTTGGGAGAACACTACCATGTCATTGGCTTAGATTAGGATCTTAGAGGTGGGGCATGCATCCAGGAGGTTGTTCACAAAGAGGCTGAATAAGAGCAGGACCAGCATGGATCCCTGGGGAACCCCTACTGAGACATCTCAGGTGTCCGATATTGCACTGTTTATTTTTACTTTTTGGGATCACACAGACAGGTAGCTTGAAAACCACCTGACTGTGATGGGGGACAGCCCTAGGCAGCTTAACCTGTGGAGCAGCAATTGGTGGTCCACTAGGTTGAAAGCCTTGGTTAGGTCAATAAAGATGACTCCAACCGACTAGCCCTGATCAAGTGCTTGGTGCACATAGCTAGTGAAGTCCAGTAGTGCAGTGTTGGTGCTATGCATTTTTTGAAAGCCATGTTGTTGAGGCAGAGGAGGTTGTATTTATGCAGGTGGTCCATGAGTTGGTCAGCAATGATTCGCTCCAGTGCATTAGACATCGGGAATAGAATTGAAATAGGTCTGTAACTGGCTACTAGAGGCCAGTCGCCCCTTTGTGCACTGGAGTAACCAGAACTGTTTTCTAGATAGCAAGGAAGGTGGACAGGTAGAGAGACAAGTTGAACAGCTTGGTAATTGGTACGATGACCTCAGGTAGGGCAATAGATATTAGTTTCATGTCAATGCCATCACCTCTCATCCTTGTTTTGCCCAGGACTCTTGTGAGACAATTTCTTGTTTCCTTAGTGGTTACCCATCTGAAATAAAAGGTTGGGCAGGTGCTAGCACTGAAGGAGGAGTGCGAGTGGTCCGTAATCATTTTTTTTCCTGGGTATGTAGCCAGTTGGGGGGAGGAGGAAGGACTGCGCTGTAGTCTGTGAATGCCTTGTTGAATATATTTGCCATTGTGGCATCATCAAGGATTACACCATTATTGTGGTGAAGCATGGGGGGGGGGGACCTATCACTGTCTCCAAGGAGGTTTTTAATAGAGACCCAGAGTTTCTTCCCAGCACCCCAGCATTGTGGTACATTGCCTTTGCCTGATGAATTTCCCAAGTACATCTGTTACGGGCCACTCTGTAGTTTTGGATATCAGTGTTAGTCCCAGTAACCCTAGCCTGGTGCCATAGTAGATCCCATAGCTGCATCAGCCCAAGGAATTGAGGGATGACCCAGTCCATGCTGCCACCTTTAATCATCTTCTTGCTGTAGGGTGTGACTTCGTCTGCAGTTGTGTTGAAGTGTTTGAGGAAGAACTGCAGTACTGTGTCGACAGAGGTGCATGAGTCTTGGAAGCTCCAATCTATCCCTTTGAGGTAGTTCTTGAAGCCACCCATTGAGCTATTTTTGATAGCTCTATTCCTCACCATTCTTGGGAAGGCTTGGTCTGTTTAGATGACCACTCACACTGGATTGGTAAGTGGCCACTGAGGGTTTCAGGGAGTACCTTGACTTCCATTAGCCATTCAGGTTGCATTATTAGCACCCAGTCGATGAGAGTGATAGAACCCATATGGTAGTTTGTGTGGGTGCAGCTCTTGACCGTCTGTGTTAGGTATAGTCCCAATACTAAATCTCTGTGTGCAGTGCTAGTACTGGCTAGCCAGTTGGAGTTAAATTCCCCTAGAATGATGGTTTCCTTGTTCTAGCCCACCTGGGTGTAGTATCTAGCAAAGGATTCTAGTCCTGCCTGCTGGTGACCTGGCGGGATGTATACTGCTATGACGATCAGGGCTTTGCGTCCCTTGCCTATTATAATTTTTATTGCAAGCCATTCACAGTCCTTGCTGGTGTTAGCCAGGTGGACTCAGTGACACTACAGGTGGAGACAAGTGTAAATTAAGCATCTACCACCTCTTTCCCGGTTCTGTCCAACCTGTGCATGTTGTACCCTGGTATGGAGACTACTGAGTCAGCTGTACATAGACAGCCATGTTTCAGTCAGGGCAATGACATCTGGCTGATTGTCACCCAGGCCTCAAACTGTGTCAGCTTGGCTAGGAGGTGACACAATCTTCAGTTGACCAGTATAACCATTTCATGGATGCGGGGAACATCTGACAATCAAAAAGAGGTAATAAACTTACACAATTGGTATATGTATGTGTTTTGTGTGTGTGTGGGGGGGGGGATAACGACATAGGTTCATAGTTGGATTCAAGTTCTATAGACAATTTGTCCTTAATGAACTTGCCACCTACTTATTCTATTGGTGGTATATATATTTTTTGTTTCCCATATGTTGGTCTAATTTATATTTAAAAGTTTTTATTTTATTACTTTCCACCACCTATTTAGGCAGTTAATTCCAGCTTTTTCTGACTTTTTGTGTAAACAAATCACAGTGTTTCTTGGTCACATTTGTTTCTCCTTTTAACCTATAGTTATAGGATCTAGTTTTCTTACTTTGTTCTTGACATTTTTTGATTCTGATGCTTTCCATCAGACAATGATCTTTGGTGGCTTTAAAGATCAAACATAGGTCGCCTCTCAATTGCCTATACTCTGTAGAGTACAGCCCTAGTTTATGTAGTCTGTCCCCATATGTTAAATTGTGTAGCCCCCTTACTTTTTTGGTTATTTTCCTTTGTACACCTTCTTTTAACTTTTGACTTCTAACAGTATCTGCAGCTGAAAATTGGGAACAATATTCTAGAAGTGATCATACTAAACTTGTGTAGAGTGGGAGAATCACTTTTTGGTCCCTACTCTTTATATTTGCCAGAATACAGCCCAAAATATTTTGACATTTTTTGACTGTTTTCCTAGTATACACATCTGTTGATAATGTAACTGTTATGAATATTCCCAGGTCTCTTTCTGCTGTGGTTCTTTCCAATACTTGGTTATTTAATTTGTATACAAAGTTCTGATTCTTAACACCAAAGTGCATCACTTTACACTTAGATATGCTAAACATCATTTTATTTGTTTTGGTCGAAGATAATAATTTATCTAAATTGACTTGAAGTTTTTGACCATCTGACTGATTTTGTACCAGACCCCCTAATTTACAGTCATCTGCGTGCTTGCTTATCCACGCATTGTCTGTTATCTGAAGTGTATTAACTAATATATTAAACAATGTAGGCCCCAGAATGTATCTCTGAGGCACCCCACTTGTCATTTCTCCCCACTCAGATTGAAATCCCTTTACTATCACTCTTTGTTTCCTATCCTTTAACCATGATATTATCCAATCTATTATATCTGTCTCTAACTGAACTTGGTAAAGCTGTTCAATTATTTTTTTGTGAGATACCTTATCAAACGCTTCTGGGAAGTCAAGATATATCACATCAACTTGTACCCCTTTTTCCAGGGCTGCACTTACTGGCTCTAAAAAGGTAATCAAGTTTATAAAGTTGGTGAAGCATGACCTTCCCTTAGTGAATCCATGTTGTGAAATATCCACTGTCTGTTCATTTGCCAAATGATTTAATATTCTATGTTGGATGACTCTTTCTAATATTTTTCCTAATACTGAAGTCAAACATATGGGTCTGTAGTTTTTGACCTTTGATCTTGATCGTGAATTGTGTATTGGAGTTATATAAGCTTGTCCCCATCCAGGTATTGTCCTTCCATTTTTTTAATGATAAATTAAAGAAATAAGTTATTAGTCCCACTAATTCATTTACCAACTCCTGCAGAAATCTTGTAGTTATGCCATCCGGCTCTGCTGAACTGTTTGATTTTAACCCCTTTGTAATAGAAGTAATTTCAGGTGTACCAAGGGGCTCTACATGCCATAAACCTGCACTGTATAATATTAGGATGTAACAATAACTATGTAAAATGAATCTTGCTCTCTGATTAGAATCTGTGCAATCTTGCATGTGACACCAAACCAGTGCTTATCTATTTCACTCTAACTCATTTTTAGTACCTCTGTCTACTTGAAGTGCTGTAAAAACAATGAAAAGGCTCTCTCTCTCTCTCACTATCTTACTCTCTCTCTTTCTTTTTAAATACAGCATGAATAAATGTGACCTCCCCAATATAAATACTTTCATAATTTGCATCACCCTTGCAGTCAAATTCATATACTATTCTCAGTCTGAATGTGTATGTGTGTGTGTGTGTGTGTGTGCATGGGAGGGGGGAAGGAGGAGGAGGAGGGGGAGAATGTTGTAAAGGGAGTAAAAAACAAGAGTTACAAAAACACATATACACACACACACACACACACACACACACACATCTAGCTTAGTGGTCTGGCAGAACAATACAGCAAGTAAAAATCAAGGACACGAAAATGACAAAAATCAGCAAGATGGGTATACATTACAATACTATTGTCTCGTTTTCTTTTTCTTGTTTCCTTTTCATTTTTTTTTAATATGGCATTCAGTCAGCTTTGTACACAAGGAAGCAGAGAGAAATAAAGAAAGCAAGAGAAACAAAGTGATGAATATATTATTTTTATTACCATTCTTTATTTTCTCTTGCCTTCAACAATGCAAGCAGAGAATCTGACTTAAAGAGATATGGAGTGAGAGAATAGGAGATACACAGTGAGCTGGTATCATATCTTCTATCAGATAGTATTCCAGTGACATTTTTGTATAGCAAAAAAAAATCAGGATGCCACATTTATTTTGCATCTAAACTGGATGCAACAAAAAACAAAACTTCATGTAAGAAATAATGGGCTCCCTGTTTATAATTTGATAAACTTTGCATGAACTGGATCTGATGTAACATAAACCCATTACATATCTATATGGCTGTCTTTGGTACACCGACCCAAGGGGGACACCAACACAGTGATCTACCTCACTGTCAACAAAATTGACAGTTTGCCGATCATGTTGATGCACCCGACACAGGGACACACTGTCTCCTGGTCCTGCCCCCCCTCCCAGAGACAACTCTGACTTGGAGTTGATTATAAACAGTACAGGGGTACAGGGCAGAGCCCTCATGGTGGGTCTAGCGGGCAAAGCCCCCTGATAGAAAATGGACCAGGAGACATTCAAGATTTATGTCAACCAAAACTTGCAGTCAACTTAAATTCCATCGCTGTGATGTTGATCGTGAAAGTGTTGTTGAATCGGCATCATAGAACCACTCTGACTGTGACTCTACTTGAACTGGAAGTAGCATACCAAAATAAAGTGATAGCCCCCACCACCAATTACCATACTCTCTTTCTCTGTCCTCCTCTCTCTCTCTCTCTGCTGGCAAAAGTGTGATGAAATAAATTGCATGAGCTCAGACTGCATATGTGTGTGTGTGTTTGTGTTGGGGTGGGGTGGTAATAGGATAAAATCAAAAGTAATATACACACATTGAACATTGTAGCTAA
The DNA here is from genome assembly GCA_016271365.2 of Neoceratodus forsteri. Lineage (NCBI taxonomy): Eukaryota > Metazoa > Chordata > Ceratodontiformes > Ceratodontidae > Neoceratodus > Neoceratodus forsteri. Next base: position 54,126,773 of record CM028137.1, read on the forward strand.
CAAAGAGCACAATAAACAAAGTAAAAATCCTGATCAACCTTATCAAAACCATCAGTAAGGACAATATTCATAATACTATTACAGATGGGTCTTCATCTTGTTTTCTTTGCATAATTTTAATTTTTTAAATAATTTTCATTAGAAACAAAGAATGACAACATTAACCAAAATCACAAAATGTGAATTCTGGACCACTGTTTAATTACGCGTTGTGGGCATGTGTCAGTCAGATGGAAAATGTCATCCCACTGTCCAGATATTATAAAAACTTTTTGTGAGATCTCAGTGCATTAGATATTCAGGAATTCTTTGCGATACACAGGGTCAGTCCAAGACTAAATAACCATGATAGATAGATAGATAGATAGATAGATAGATAGATAGATAGATAGATAGATAGATAGATAGATTCATTCCATTTAGTGGATAGATAGATAGATAAATAGATAGATAGATAGATAGATAGATAGATAGATAGATAGATAGATAGATAGATAGATAGATAGACAGACAGAATAAAATATAAACTGAATAGTATAACAGATAGAAAGTTAGACAGTAATGCAGACATAATGATCAGACAGAAAGATAGATATACAGAGAGACAGACAGACATATACTGTAGATAGATGACAGACAAACACACAGATATGCAGACAGACTGACAGATAGCTAAATGGATAGACAAACAGTGGGATGTATAGATAGACAGACAGACACTTATAAACAGGCAAAAAAAAAATCCAGAAGACCACAAGAAATGCAGCATGAAGCAAAATTAAATAAAGTTATCAATTTATTTATAGCAATTAAGTGAAATATTAATTCTGGAACAAAAAGTCCATCAAATAATTATTCAATTAAAAAACATGTAATTGCTTTGTAAAATATATGAACTGTCCCTAACATACAGTATGTGTCTTTTACACATTAAAAAATATAAAACAAGAAATCAACCACTTCAGCTATAAATATTTATGATAATCCTCTCACCCCTGAACATATCAATTGTTGATTATAATTAACATTTTAAAAATAGACAAACTGACCGTCGTGAATTAAACAGAAGTAAGAATTCTTTGAAAACTTGGTGGGTAAAACTGGTGATGTGCTAAGCTGACTTCTTGTAAACAAATAGAAACATAGAAACATAGAAGTTGATGGCAGATAAAGACCGCAAGGCTCATCCAATCTGCCGTTTTTTTCTGCCTTATGAATGTGCCATCAGCCTTTGCTCTGTCAGTGGTCTATCTATTCATACTTATCTGTATTGCACCCTTATGTCTATCCTATGCCTGTTTGAAGTCCTGCACTGAATTCATATCCACCACTTCCTGAGATAGGCCATTCCATGCATCTACCACCCTTTCTGTGAAAAAGAACTTGCTCGCATTACCCCTTAATCAGCCTCCCTCTAATCTCATTCTGTGTCCTCTTGCCTGCTATTTTTCTTATATTGAAACATGTTAGACTCTTTCACCTTGTTAATACCCTTAAGGTGTTTGAATGTTTAGATCATGTCACCTCTCTCCCTCCTTTGCTCTAGGGTATACATACTGAGCTCTATTAATCTGTCCTCATATGTTTTCTGATGCAGTCCCTGCCCTATTTTGGTTGACCTTCTCTGGACTGCTTCAACTTGGTTAATGTTCTTGTGAAGGTGTGGCCTCCAGTACTGCACACAGTACTCCAGATGGGGCCTAACCAGTGTCTTGTAAAGAGGGATTATTACCTCCCTCTTCTGATTTGTGATACCCCTACTAATACACCCCAACATCCCTCTAGCCTTACCTACTTCTTTAGTGGTCTACTTGGATGATTTCAGGTAATCGGTGATGATGCACATACATCTATTTCTTCCCTTGTGACTGCCAGCAACTCCCCTCCCAGCCTATAGGTGGCTTCAGGGTTTCTCTTCCCTATGTGCATGATCTTGCAATTCTGTTCATTAAACTCCAGTTGCCACTCTTCTGACCATTTTGCTAGTTTATCCAGATCTCTTCTCATTCTGGCCCCCCCATCTGGATCATCTACTCTGTTGCAGATCTTGGTGTAATTTGCAAACAGACAAACCTTACCCTCCAGTCCATTTGCAATGTCACTGATGAAGATATTGAAGAGGATTGGCCCCAGGACTGATCTCTGAGGTGCCCCACTTGTGAGTTGCATCTCTTCTTACTGTATACCATTTACCACCCCTCTCTGTTTTCTGCCTGTCAACCAGTTTGCCACCCAGTGAACCAACTTCTGACCCACCCTGAGCCTACCCAGCTTATTAATCAATCTTCTATGTGGAACAGTATTGAAAGCTTTGCTGAAGTCTAAGTAGGCAACATCAACTGCTCCCCCTTGGTCCACCACTCTAGTTACCCAGTCAAAGAAATCTATGAAATTAGTTTGACAGGGCCTTCCTTTTGTAAACCCATGCTGTCTTGGATCCTGTGCTCCTATGGATCCAAGGTGTTGCACTATCCTTTCCTTAAGGAGTGCCTCCATAATCTTGCCCACTACTGAGGTAAGACTGACTGGTCTGCAGTTCCCTGCCTCCTCCCTGCTACCACTCTTGTGGAGCGGGATCACATGAGCTCTTCTCCAGTCTTCTGGGACCTCTCCTGTGCTCAGAGATACACTAAACAGTTCTAATAATGGCTCTACTAGTTCCACCCTTAGCTCCTTTAGTACCCTGGGATGTATGCCATCAGGTCCCATTGCCTTGTCCACCCTGAGCTTATCGAGCTCTTGTAGGACCCTTTCTTTTGTAAAGGGACTAGTGCACACCTATTTCCCCCCTGTGTCCATGGTGCTGAGCTTTGGGCCCTGCCCTACCTTCTCTTCAGTAAATACTGGCAGAAGTATCTATTTAGGATACATGCTTTTACATGGTCCTCCTCTTCACATGCCCCTTATCCCTTTGATCTTAGCAATACCCCTCTGGACATTCTCCTTTCATTAATGTATCTATAGAAAGTCTTGTCACCTTATTTTACTGTTTGTGCTAGTGTTTCCTCGGTTTGGGCCTTTGCCTGCCTTACTGCCTTCCCTGCTTCATAGAAACATAGACTTTTACGGCAGATAAGGGCCACTTGGCCCACCTAGTCTGCCGATTTTCCTACCTAGAGGATAAGCTGCAGATCCTAGTTAACCAACAACCAACAGCCTTTCCCTTAAGGAAGTTTGATATGCCTCCCTATCTTCATCCTGCTGAGTTCCTTTATATTTCCTGAAGGCCAGCCATTTGGCTCTGACCTTTTCTGCTACTGTTTTGAGAACCAAAGTGGTTTCCTTCTTCTTTGCACTTCCTTTTCTCTCTAACACAATGGGATGTTGCTTCTAGTATTGCATATTTAATACTTGCCTACTTTGCCTGTACCCCCTCACCTGTATTTCTTTTTGCCAGGGCTAGCTTAACTCTGTTGGCCATCATATCAAAGTCAGCTCCTCCAAAGTCTCATATTTTTGCCTTGGAATGGGATGATTTAGTTCTAGTGACCAAATTGAACCATACCATGTGATGGTCACTGGCCCCCAGGTGACCTTCTACATGGAGATCTGTGATCCTTTCCCTGTTAGTCAGTACTAAATCTAGGATAGCCCTGTCTCTTGTGGGTTGTTGTACTAGTTGTTTGAGTCTCTCCCCCTGCCGGGAATCCACCATGTGTCTAGTTCTAGCAGATGTTCTTGCTGGTATTGTCCAATCTGTATCTGGCTTGTTGAAGTCTGCCTTTATCAGAACCTCCCCTTTAGCTATCATGTTTTGAATATCTTCTAACAGTAATGTGTCTATGTCCTCCCCCTGGTCTGGAGGCCTGTACACAACCCCAGTTCGTATGGCTGTCCCATTTTCTGTTTCCAGGGTGACCCACAGTTCTTCTGGCTCCTTATGTGCATTCTGAATTTCTGTACCTTTGATATTTTCATTGACCTAAAGGACCACTCCATCCCCCCTTTTTGCACTCAGTCTCTTCAACAGTCCATAGCCAGGTACTGAAGTCTCCCTAGTGTGGTTACTGGTAAACCATGTCTAGCTAATGACTACTATGTTCAGTTTAGCCTCTGTCATTATTGCCTGCAGGTCTGGGATCTTATTTCCCAGACTGAGAGCATTTCTGTTCATAATTTTCCATTGGTCAGATTTCGGTGTATTAGTTGTTGGGCAAGGTCTGGTGTTTCCCCCATGCGTTGTATGGGGAGCTGGACCTTTTTCCTTACCTGGTGATGCAAATGAACTACAAACATGCTGAACTCCTGTTTGACCACTAGCTGAAGGGGAAGGGGTGTTCTTCCCATTTGATATATGGGGTGCTGCACCCTCTCCCCATTTGCTAGTTTAAATATTCTGCAAAGACATCAAACTTCTCCAATGCACTGACTCTCTCTTTAGTCAGATGCAGTCCATCAAATTTAAAGAACTTTCCTCCCAAACTGTTGCCAGTTCCTACAAATTGGTGTCCTTTTTTCCTGAGCACCATCCTTTGAAACCATGTTTAGCTCCCTTATCTCCCTTTCTCTGACCTTCCATCCATCTGCATGCCTCTCATAGACTGGCAGGATCTCTGAGAAAGAGATGCGGATGAAATGGATGATAGTTTATCACCAAGCCAGGTCAGGTGTTCCTTGGTCTCCACAACTGGCCAGCTGGTGAGATCATTAGTCCCTATGTGTACCAGGACATCAATGTTTTCTCCTGCTTCCTGAACAATTTTAGCAATGTGGTCAGTGTCTCTCCACGCTGATGTACCTGACAGACATCTGATCATTACCCCTGGCTGGAGATATGTATCAACTCCCCAAATCATGGAGTCTCCGATAATCAGAGGTTTTTTTGGATTTCCTTTTTGCTTTTTTGTTTTGGTTCCTGTTTTGAGTGAGTTTTGTTGTTCTAGCTCCTGTGCTGCAGTTTCTTGCTCTGCAGTGTCCTCTGCCCCTTTGTTTGATTTCAGAGATAGCGGCAGATACCTGTTAGTAGTGCTTACATGGTTTGTGGAGATTGTATGTTGGAGAGTACCAAGCAATGGGGCACCCAATTTGCCCCTCCTAACCACCTGCCAACCTCTTGGACCAACTACCCTCTGTGGTAGAGGTGCTTCTGTTGGATGTTGGGGGAAATGGCGGGCAGTCCTTATAATATATTTCCTCTTGAATATGCAATTTGAGACATGCAATCTTTGCCCATGCTGCCTGGAGCTGAACCCTTAGATCTCCAATGGCCCAGCATGTAGGGCAGTGTCCTAAATCCTGTAAAACTGCCCTTCTGAAAAGTGTTCAGCAGTACCTGCAGTTTATGATATCCATTCCAGATAAGTTGCTGTGTTTATAACCTGGTTATGCCATTATGGAACAGCGAGGATGAATGCCTCCACCCCCTTAAAGAAGAGCAACTCCTCCTTTTTTTAACACTCACAGAAGTATACTGACCTTCATTAGTTTTGTAAACCCAATGTCCATTAATCAACTCTTTTCTGTGATGGTCTAAGGTTAAAGGAAGTTGTCTGATGCTCCATTGAGCTAGGCAATAAATTCCACAAGATAAGGGCAGCCAGCCCTGAACTCAATAGAATACATACAATATTCTGCAATCAGCAAACAAAAAAGGAATTATGGCACACAGGCATACATTTGCCAAATTTTGCAAAGGGGTTATTCCTCAATGACAACAAAACATAGAAGCCAGAGTACATAAAAAGTATTGAACTTGCTCCCCATCTCACAATTTGACATGATACAAATGTATTATAATTTACATTTCAAAACATTGTGACAGACTTAGAAAGTTCACTTCAACTTCTGTTTTGTTAGAAAATAACTTGTTTAACATTACTTGCATTTAATTTTTAAAGGAATTATCAAATCAGCATCACTGGGCTTGGAGACGGAACTTCTGTAGTCAACAGTCAAGGCAAAAAGGATCTGTGTAGTGTAAGGCACATCTTCATTTATCTTCAAAATAAAAGTAAACATTTTTCTTAGGGTGTTTTTCACTGCAGAGTATGAAATGGAATGTGCTCTTCACTTTGGGGCACTCAGAATTTGCAATTATAAGCATTTACAGGCAGTCCCTAGGAAAAACAAGATAGGCACTATTCATTGGTGTTCAGCCCTGCTTACATGCTCAGTTCTTGCAGAAGTGCCCTAGTTAAGTAGTGCACCCACATTAAGGGGTGTGACTGTGCCTTGGAGGTGAGCTCCATTCACAGGAGGACAGTGCCAACAAAGTCAGCACTTTACAGACATGCCCACATTACTGTAGGAGAACACAGGGACGAGTTCTGCTCACAGCCCCTTTGTTCTCCTACAGTGATTGCACAACATCTGTGGAGCTCTGCCCATGCAGCCATAAAAATTGGGGAAACTATATATGAACCGGGGATGATAGCAGAGGAATTTAATAATTTTTTTCTATACTGTATTTAACAACAAAAGTGGTGAAAGAATTGAATGGGATAACCATAGAATGACTTCAATACAGTTTTCCAGGAATTAAATAAAAGATGTCCTTAAAAATATAAAACCCAACTCTGTCCGTGCTCGAGATTATATAAACCTTTGTTTTATCAAAGAACTAGCAGGTCGGGAGTGCTGCTGAGCTGCCAAGCAAGATGGCTGCCTAATCCAATTGCCCCATCCTACACTGGATCGTTTTCTCTAAAATGTCCGACCCTTGATCGTCTTTTCTTGACAGCGCAATGGGAGGAGGTTTGGCAGATGCCCTGAGAAAGACTTTTGTTCAGTATTCAATGAGGAGCTCACTCGAGTCAATCTACATGGCAAGGAGTGGAATGCAGGCTGAGCTACTCTGAGGGGAGAGGCCCACGCAGTCTAGTTGCTCTTTATTGGCTGATGCAGTTTACAGTGGTGCTTTTGGGTACCTGAACATCTTTCCTGCTCTACGCTTCATCGCTGGACTGCTAATTCCCCCTTCAGTCTTTGGATTTAATTTTTCTTCTTCTTCGGGTGTGCTGCATTGCTGTAAGCACGGTTACCACCAGCCTTCCATGAGTGATATCAGTGCCTGGCCATTCAACTCCAGCAAGGTACTACATGTCTTGGAAGCCTTACACCGTGCCTCATGGCAGACCGCTCAGCAGCATGGACATGGACTCAACTGCACCATCTGTTTCTGGAGGAGTGCAGCCCCCAGTGGCTGACTCACTCAGCAACATAACTAAAATGCTTGCAACCTTGCTTGTGAGCTTGGACACTATCGGCACAGCCTTAACAGGGAATGTGGCAGATGTTTGAATGCTGGAGGACTGCATGCATGTCTCTGAACTGCACACAGAAGATCTGGAAAAACAGTACTATAGAATTATGTCTCATCTGCGTGAGCAAGACATTAAGATTCAAAACTTATGGGAGAGAGTGGAGGATCAGGAGACTAGAGGGCGTAGAAACAATATTCTTGTTCTGGGAGTCCCCGAGGGGGTTGAAGGTAATAATATGGAAACATTTTTAATGGACTTTATTCCCAGCCTTTTGGAAGAAAGGTGATGGGGTCTATTGAGGTGGAAAGAGCTCACAGGGCTGGGGGCAAGTCAGCAGCACTAGGCTCCCACCTAGACGTATTACGCACACCTGCTGTGTTACTCAGTTAAGGAACAAATTCTATGGATTGTGAAGGAGTATGGGGACTTCTTCTGGAGTGGAGCCCGTATTTCATTCTATAGAGACTACTCCAAGGAAGTGTCTACAAATATAAAGCCTACATCCCCATCAAACAAAAACTGAGAGATTTGGGTTTCCATTACTCCTTTAAGGGACTGACTAGTCTGCATGTGGTGAAAGACGGAAAGGAATGTCTGGCTAATTCACCACAGGATATCGAGTGCTGGGCTAAGCAGCTCTGGCCCTTCACTAACCTTTGAACCTCCCCAACCAAAAGCCTCTGGTCTCCTTAGGCCCAACTGCATCCAACAGGAATAACAGGAGCAGGCCCCGCTCTCCAGGGAAGCAAGGAATTAAAGATACTGTCCCACCGCCCTTCTCTTATTCTCCATTGCCACCATCAGGTGACCCCCAGAAACAGCAACAGGAGCCTAATCGCTCTGCCCCTCCCCACACAGCTCAACATAGGAGAAGTGATGACTGCAGCCTTCCCCTATGGCTCAACAAGAGGCCAGGCACAGATCCAAGCCATAGCCAGAAAACTCCATCCCTGTCACTTTTCCTCTTTCCCCACACCAAGCTTCCTAAAGAAGATTCTCCAAGTGAAGAAGATGACAGAGACACCCTAGCCTCTCTGCTGGACTCTCTGGTGGACACTAGTAGGCCCACCTAGCTGGGCAGATGTGGTGGACATTGCCACAGGGGACACTGTACCTAATGTGGACTCACACCTTGCTTCATGAGTCAAACCTGGACTCAGATCCTTTGCAGATGTGGCAGCAACTCATCCAGCTTCAGCCAAGCCTGACTTACTGCCCACCACCAACACCCCGGAGGGCTGAATGACCCAGAATACAGATTGGCAAGGTCCAGATGGCTCACTGACTTCATAAGAATTTGCATTACATTATACTCACATGGTTTATGCTGTATTCTAACTAGTTCCATACAATTGTCTTTATTATAGGAAAATAACTTTGGTGGTTCTAATTCGAGGGACTCACTCCCTCCCTCTTATGATGGCAGAGTTTCCCCCCTCCCTTCTGACCCTAATTTGCTCTACAGAGTTGGATGGTCTGGGGTCTGCAGTTTGAGCTGGGTAAACCACCTCTGATACCCTCCCCCCCATACATATGATACCATGGCCATTAGGCCCTGTTTACCCTTGGGAGAGGGGTCCCTCCCCATAGCCACAAACCTCAGTTTGACCCTTTGTATTTTATCAGCCCTTCCCACCCCTGTGGCCTTGGCAACTCTCTATGTGCTCTGCTCTGAGTGCCAAGGCAGTGCCATTATCCCCAAACTTCTGTCCTGTCCTGTCCCTCAGTGTTACCTGACCACCCCCTTCTACAGCCAATAATCTAATCCTGATTTTATAGGGCCCCCTCTCACACTCTCCCTCAGAACACTTATGGTCCCTGTTTAGGTTGTCTCATGTCATAGCTCCTCAGAACTAGAATACTATGTCCCCACAATTAAGCTGGCTCGGGAGAGACTCCTTGCATTTCTCTCCTCCCAGCTTGTATCCTAAGATTTACCTGATGGGGGGATTCACAACTCTGCCTCAATCAGGTACAGGGTGGGAGGAGTAATTGTGCTATAGGACACTCACTCTCCCCAATGGGCACTAGGCTAGTATGGCAGAGACTCATTCAGGTCTCATTTCATGCATGCCCTCAGTGCCTATTGTGGTTTCACAACAATTTTTCTATTGTTCTTCTCATGCAGAGCCTTGGTTCAGTGCGATCTGCTTGACCTGTACCCCTTTACACCAACCTTAGCAAGACCGGAGTTGCAGCCCTACCCCTCTCCTTCCCTTAGTGGGGTTGAAGTTGACCTGTGTGGCTTTCACTATTACGGATTGCTCAGTTACTAGAGTTTGTTGATCACAGTTAAACTGTTTCTGTTTGGTGCACTGTGTTATTCTGTACTTGTTATACAGCCAGTGCTATTGCATTTATCTGTTTGAGATTAGAGCTTTCTGTTAAGTTTTAATTGACTCGTTATGCTTTTTCTATATATTAACCTAGCACCAAGTTATAGGTCATCTTACTGCCAGCTAGGCCCCACCTGTGGCTACCTCCATTATTACTCTGTAGTCCCACTAATCTGAGGTAGGTTCAGTTAGGGGAGGGAGCTCACCATAGCCAACCCAGCGCGTTGAGGATGGACATGTATCTCATGGAATATTAAGGGCCTTAACCATCCAGCTAAAAGAACTAAGGCGCTTCAACACCTCAAGTCACTTCATGCTGATGTAGCCTTACTCCAAGAGACACACCTCAAGGTTAAAATGGTGGCATGGCTTAGAAAATTGTGGGTGGGGAAGGTGCTTCATAGCTCTGCCTCATCCAAATCAAGAGGTGTGACCATCTTACTGAGTAAGAACTGCCCCTGGGTGGATGGCGGGCTTAAAACTGACTCACAGGGACGATGGGTGGTTGCATGTTTTTTCCCAGGCAGGAAAGTAGTGGTCTGGTAACATTTATGCACCCAATCAGGATACAGAAGACTTCTTCCAGCAAGTGAGCCAAGACATAGCTGATCTTAAAAAGGAGGACAGTGGCATCCCTGTACTGATAGGGGGAGACTTCAATCTAGGGGAAGACATTTTTCTAGATAAAACTCAGCTGACCCCCACAGCCCACACAAAGGCCAAGGCAGCACTGGCGGAAATGCAGGAGGAGTGGGGGCTATGTGACCCGTGGTGCAGGGATCATCCAATGGGCAGAGATTATACATTCTTTTCCCCAGTTCACACCCACACATAGCTGTATTGACTTTTGGTTGGCTGACTGAGCAGCAGCCCAGGATATCTATAGCACCTCCATAGAGAAAATATTTATCTCAGACCATGCTCCCATCTCCTTGTGTTATCTGCCCCCTGGGAACATGCACTCCTCCCCACGGTGGACATGCAACCCTCTCCTGTTGAAAGACCCAGTATTCTGCGCCCAAATGGTAGAGGAAGCCAGGGGTTACTTCCAAACCAACCAAACGGGTGATGTGGACCCAGCAATGGTATGGGAAGCCTTCAAAGCCTTCCTGTGTGGGCGTATTGTAGCCTACACCACAGTGCAGAACGGAAAAGGCATGAGGAATTGGAGCTACTCTAACCAACAGCTTGAACTGCTGGAAGCCCAGTTCAAGGGTTCCCCCAATCCCCCCACACACCTACTTCCTGCCATTGCAGGGCTGAAATTCAAAATCAATACAATCCTCCAATGCAAAGCTGAAAGGCAGCTTATGCAATCTCAGCACAGTTTTGGAAGGGGGTGACAAAAGAGGTAAGGTCCTTGCCTACCAGCTGTGGAAACAGCAGGCTGCCTCTCAAATCCATGCCCTACAAAATAGCTCAAGAAAGATCGTCACTGAGGCCAGTGTCATCAACTCTGTGATAAGGGACTTTTATCTTGACTTCTACAGCTTGAGACTCCCCCAATCCAAACAGGAGTGGACACAGAAGATGAATGCTTTCCTGGATGCCAATCACATGCCTCAGCTCACAGAGGCAGACAGGGTTATGCTGGATGCTAACATCTCGGCCTCAAAGTTATCAACTGCACTCACCCAGCTGGCTAAAGGTAAGGCACCCAGTCCCGATGGGATGACGGTGGAACTCTATCAAATGCTGTGGAAGCAGATCACCCTACCCCTCCTAGAAGCCCTCAGAAGGCCCAACAGAATGCAGCACTCCCACCAACCATGAGGGACGCCATTATCACACTGCTGCCAAAGAAATCTAATGACCCATTGAGCTGTGCTAATTTTTGCCCTATTTCATTAATTTCTGTAGATACCAAGATACTGGTGAAAATTCTGGCTAACAGACTGGAAAGGGTACTCCTCTTTCTCATTGATCCATACCAGGCAAGCTTCACCAGGGGCAAATGTGGAGCAGATACTTTGCTTTTGGAGTTGGGGAGAGGTCTTAGACAAGTAACTCATGCAGTACCCTTCTCAGAGGTGCTGCCTGTCTATGGCATGCTTGAGGTTATGGTACTGTGCACCATGTGATTCAATGAATATTTGAAAAATGAGTGCAGAGCACAGGGTTTTAGCTTCATTTTGGACTGGAGTTCCACCTGGAGGGATACCCTGCCTATACGGGCATGATGGAATGCATCTGTCCAGGAAGGGAACCAGTCTCCTGGGTTATTGGTTTAAATGCTTCATTGGCAAGCTTTTAAACTAGCCAAGGAGGGAGGCACTGATAAGAAGCAGAGAATTCCCAGCCTGTCCCCACAAAACAGAGTAGTTAGCGAGGTAAACACTGAGGTAGAAAGGTCAATAGGGAGCAGGACAGAGGTAAATGGAGAAGACAAGGTCAGTAAGGGCAGGGATAGGGCTACAAGAGGTAAAGCCATCACAAAATGGAAAGTGATGAGTACCAGTGCCCGTAGTCTGGGTAACAAGCTTCCTGAAATAGTGGCCTTGACGGAAGAGGAATATCTGGATATCGTGGCAGTCACAGAAACATGGTACAGGTTAGGTACGTCTTCCCAATGTACATTTGCCCAAGAATTGATCGCCCAACACTGTTTTCCCAAAAACTATTTCCTGACACATTAAACTGCCTGACTGCACCATCTGCCCAACAAAAAACTCTCAACAGTGTGCAGTTTATAGCGTGAGGATCGAGGCTGTGAGGGAAATAACTATTTGGACAGTGTTTTCACAGTGAGCAATTTACTGTAAAAACTGCTGTTTCCTGCAAAAACTATCCAAACCTTCCCATCTCAGTCCAACAGTTCCCTCCCTAATATAAACCCCCCACTCACAACTCAGTTTTTCTGTGCATAATTTTTACAGTACACAGTAATTCACATTGATCTCTTTCTCTGTTGGTCTGCCTCCATTTAACTGGAATTTCTCAAAATTCACTTTCTCCATCAGGCTCATTTTCTACTCATTTGACTTGTAACCCACCACTGTCCACATGAGATGATCTGCAGATCCTAACTCCTCTGGATGCCCACCCTCAAAAAATGAAATGTATTTTTAAACAAACCCCAAGCAACAGCCAGCTCTGCACTATCAACAGCCAGCCCCACCACCAACATTGTATCTGCTGTCACTTCACAATGCACCTGCTCTCGCTCCCATAGTGCATCTTTTAAAAATAATCTTTTTTTTAACTAAATTGTAGGGTTTGGTATGTCTTCCTGACTGCTTTTTCTAAACCACAGCATAAGACATCAGGCATGATTTATGCTGCAGTTCAGTTACTTCAGTTTCATTTACTCGCTTGTTATACTCACTTACTTGTCAGGCAAAACCATATGTCGGGATTCCAGTTGTCAGTTCCTAAAGTGTCAGTCACTGTGAACAGTTGGGAAGTTGGTGATGGGAAATCAGTTGTCAGGAAGATCCATGTCAGTCAATAGTATGGGTCCCCATGGTACACACAGAACCATGACTGGGATGTAAACATACTAGGGTACACTATCTACAGGAGGGACAGGGGGGTGAAAGAGGAGGAGGAGTAGCTCTCTACATTAGGGAAGGAATCAAAGCAATAGGACAAAAGGTTAAACAGGGAGGAGAGGAGGCACTGTGGATCAGCTTGGAGACAGACAATGGCATCACAATCCGTACAGGGGTTGTATGCAGACTCCATTCTCAAGGGGAGGAAATGGACAAGAAAATGATAGAAGATATCCTTAGAATGGCAGAAAAAAGGGAGATATTGTTGATGGGGGACCTGAATATGCCAGATGTTAACTGGAGCACATTTGCTGCAGCCACATCCAAGAGTGGGGTCATTCTCAATGCCCTGCAGGGTGCATGCCTTAGACAACTTTTATTGGAACCCACTCAGGAGGGAGCAATCTTAGATCTGGTACTCTCAAATGGAGATGGAGAGAGGATCACAGATTTAGAAGTGGGTAGCCATCTGTGAACTAGCGACCACTGAATAGTACGGTTCATGATAAACACAGCAGTAGAGTCAAGTCATACAAAGGCAAAGGTCCTGGACTTTAGGAGGGCTGACTTTGCCAAAATGAGTGAGTGCCTGAGGAATGCACTAGCAAATGGGCAGGAAGGAAGAGTGGAAGAACAATTGGGAATAATCAAAACTGCCATCACAGAGGCAACAAACTTTTGTGTGAAACAAATAAAACAAAACAAAGTAGAAACACACTATGATTCTCAAAGAAGGTGGCAGTGAGGATTAGGGAGAAAAATATAGCATTCAGGAAGTACAAGAAATCACAGAAGGAGCAGGGCAGAGAACTGTATCAATTAAAGCAGAAGGAAGCAGGGTAGGCAGTCAGAATAGCGAAGGCCCACACCGAGGAAAAGATAGCCAACTCAGTTAAGAAAGGGGATAAAACTTTTATAGGTACATCAGGAGTGAAGGAAGACCAAGGGAGGTATAGTGAGGCTTAAAAGGGAGAAGGGTGGGAAGAGGGTGACTGTGAAGAGGCGGAGATACTGAACAAATATTTTTGCTCAGTATTCACAAAAGAAGAAGAGGGGGCGGTACCTAAACCAAACAATAAAAGCACTCTGGACAGTGTGATCGATATCAGTCCATTCACAGAAGAAAGAGTCTTGAAGGAACTCCTAAAACTCAAAGTGGACAAAGCAATGGAGCTGATGGGATTCACCCCAGAATTCTGAAAGAACTAAGGGGAGAACTAGTGACACCACTGACTATCCTTTTTAACAAATCATGAGAGGACGGTGTGGTAGCGGAGGACTGGAGGAGGGCAGATGTGATTCCTCTTCACAAATGTGGGAGCAAGGCAGAGGCAGGAAACTATAGACTTGTTAGCTTGATCTCAGTGGTAGGGAAAATGATGGAATCACTTCTGAAAGAAAGAACTGTTGAATATCTAGAGGTCAGCAGGGCACAGGACCCAAGGCAGCACAGATTTACAGCAGGAAGGTAATGTCAGAGGAATCTAATAGATTTCTTTGACTGGGTAACCAAAGTAATAGACCAGGGAGGGGCTGTGGATATGGCCTACCTAGACTTTAGCAAGGCATATGACACAGTTCCACACAAAAGATTAATAAACAAGTTAGTCAGCCTGGGAGTGGTTCCCAAGGTGGTAGCCTGGGTAACAAGCTGGCTGGACAACAGTAAACAGAGTACACTCTGAAGAAAGGGGGGTTACTGGTGGGGTACCACAGGGTTCAGTATTGAGAATGGTCCTCTTTAATGTCTTTATAGATGACATTGCAGAGGAGCTAGAAGGAAAAGTATGCCTCTTTGCAGATGACACAAAGATCTGCAACAGGGTTGATACACAAGAAGGGGTGAAAAGGATGAGAAAGGACTTGGCAAGATTGAAGAAATGGTCAAAAATATGGTAGCTTAGATGCAATGCAAAAAAGTGCAAAGTAATGGACCTGGGAAACAAAAAAAAACAGGGGAAGAGTACACAGTGGGGGTGGTGGTACTAACAACAACACAAATGGAAAGGGACCTGGGGGTAGTCATATCAGATGACATTAAGGTAGGTAAGTAATGTGAGAAGGCAATAAGGAGGGCTGGGGAGATACTAGGATGCATGGGGGAGGCATCACCAGTAGAAAATAGGAAGTTGTTATCCCTCTGTACAGACAGTTGGTGAGACCCCATCTGGAATACTGTGTATAGTTCTGAGATCCATTTCTTAGGGACATAGACAAGACTGGAGGCAGTCCAGAGGAAGGCAACTAAAATGGTGCAGGATCTGCAACAGAAGCCATATAAGAGAGACTAAAAGTGCTTAATATGTATACTCTTGAGGAAAGGAGGAAGAGGGGGACATGATAGAAACTTTCAAGTACCTCAAGGAAATCAACAAAGTCCAAGACAGTAGCATCTTTAAGAAAAAGAGATGTACAAGAACAAGGGTGCAATTTGAAGATAGAGGGGACAGCTCAGGGGCAACGTGAGGAAGTACTTTTTCACAAAAAGGGTGGTGGACACATGGAACCACCTTCCTGAGGAGGTTGTGGGGTCAAAAACAGTGGGGGAAGTAAAGAATGCATGGGACTGACATAAGGCAATCTTAGTGAGGGGTAGGAGGAAGAAGGGTGTTGGGTAACTGGAATCTGCAGCTTATCCAATAGGTAGGAAATGAGCAGACTAGGTAGGCCAAGCAGTCCTTATCTGCTGTCAAAGTCTATGTTTCTATGGATAACCTCTGCACAGTTCCAAACCTGAAATGTCATGCAGCCCATTCCAAGACTCCCATGGCTGCACTGACAGTCGACTTGTCCAAAGCTTTTTATTCTGTTGAGTGGAGCTACCTCCACCGTATACTGGAGGCCTATGGGTTTGGCGGACCTTTCAGGGGGTGGATTTCCATGCCATACGCCTCACCCACAGCTCACATACTTACCAATAGACAAATTATTCCTTCATTTGAGCTGGGACGAGGAACACGACAGTGCTGCCCCCTGTGGCCACTGCTTTTCCTTCTAGCTCTGGGTCTCCTAATGAGAAGGCTTGTGGCAGACCGGAGGATACAAGGTATTGAGGTAGGAAGGAAGTCCTACCTAGTCAATGCTTACGCAGATGAACTACTCCTCACCATCACCTGCCCAGGTAAATGCTACCACTGGTTTTGTCTACTCTTAAGCAATTTGCACCCTTTTCTGACCTACAAATTAACCAAAGGAAAACCACGCTATCCCCCTCAGTCTAGCCTGCACTAAGGATTGCCTGCTCGATACAAAGCTGTCATGAGCACCCCAGGGCTTCACCTAACTTGGGGTAATGATCCTGACCTCGTGGAAAGATCTGGTTGATGCAAATTTTAGCCCCTTGCTATGTTCTAATAATGCCAAGTTTCAATGGTAGAAGACTGCAACTTTCTCTGAGAGGCAAGGTGGAAGCCATTAGAATGTTCATCCTTCCCAAACTCTCCTACCTTTTTTTTAACCTTCCACTGACAGTGCCCCCCAAAGTCTTCATGAATATAAATAGGCTTATTTCTACTCTCCTCCTTGAAGGGAAATCTCCCAGATTGGGGAAATCGAAGCTCAGGACCCATTGCTCTAAAGGGGGCTTAGGCCTGCCCTGATTCTTAGGGTACTCATTAACCTACAGGATGATTCAGGCCATTAAATGGCTATTGCCACACGGTAACTGCATACCCCCCTGGGTGAAGATGGAAACTGCCCTAATGGGTGGCTTCTGGCTGGGAGCATTGCTGCAGTCCCAGAAGCCTCCAAAAGCCACATGTGGTCCCATTGTAAGTGAGACCTGGAGAGCATGGCAGGCAGGTCTGTCAATCTCCTACATTCCCAAAGGAACCCAGTCCCCACCCTTTAGGTACATAAGACTATGGGATAATCCCAACCTGTTAATTGTCAGAGTGCTACTTCACTGGCCCTCCTGGGAAGGGAAAGGGATTTCGATGGTAAGTGACCTTTGTGTACACCCCTCTGAGGTACTAATGTCCTTTCAGCAAATCCAAGAGTGTTACCCCTTACCCAAATAAGAATTCTGGAGATTTTTGCAACTATGAGATGCTTTGAAATCTATCCGGCACCTGGCACCTGGAAGCTGTCAAGGGGAGTGGCTTAGCAGACTATTGTCACCTGGGAAACACAAAGGCATTGCTGGGGCCTTTTACAAGGGTTTGCAGGATGCACGCTCACTCAGTTTGGACCACTGCAGGTCTCTTTGGCAACAGGAGCTAAACACCACGATCACCCTTGAGCTCTGGGCCCTTTACCTCAGGCATGCTCGCCTTGACTACAGAGGTACAAAGAGTCAACTGATACAACTGAAAATTCTGCATCGGTGGTACTGTATTCCTGCACAGTTGCATCAGATGGGCCTCATCCCTAAAGCACAATGTTGGTGGTGCCAGCAAGACCATGCCCACCTAATTTGTATCCTTTGGCAATGCCTGTGGTTAAGACACTTATCGGATGGGGTACAGGACTGTTCCAAAGTGACCAGGCAGTGTGTCATGCTAACCACCTGTTTATTTTGTTTGGAGACACCTCCACTCTAGATTTCCTTACACCACCATTGAAGCAATGGGCTGTATAGGTACTGATGGAGGCTAAACGTGCCCTTCTTATGAAATGGAGGCAAATCTGCCCCCATCCCTACTGACTTGGCATGCTGCAATAGCTCAACTATCCCCTCTGGAATGACTCTCCTACCTTAATTCTCACAAGTATACTAAATACCATCAAAAATGGGATGCATACCTTCATTCGCACCTATGCTCAGTGCCCCCCCCCCTTACCGGACAACCCACCCAGCAGATGATGAGGTGTTTATGAGACCCTCACTGGTTCTCTTACCCTCATCCTTGGTAATGGTTGCGAGTTGTTCCTAATGCTTTTTCAGGTGAATTTTTAAGATTTCAATTCCTCACAGGAGGTCCTCCCCCTTCTCTCTCCCCACCTGGTTTCTAGCTGCTGCTCACTTGGTGTCATTGAGTTATATTACTCCACCTAACTGTTCATACTGTAATACAAGGAAGGCAGCCCTCCCTTCATTATGAAACAAGACTTCAATGTTACGTATAGTGAATGCTGTTTAACCTATGTTGCACTTCTATTTCTGCTATGGTGTTACTTGCTCTTCCGTGTTGTTAACTTGCACTATGTGTACTGTACTGTACTGTACTGCACTGTACTGCACTGTACTGTACTGTACTGCACTGTACCGTACTGTACTGCACTGTACTGTACTGCACTGCACTGTACTGTACGGTACTATACTGCACTGTACTGTACTATACTGCACTGTACTGTACTGTACTGTACTGCACTGTACTGCACTACACTGCACTGTACTGTACTGTACTGTACTGGCTCTACATATGCTTGGAAAACTAATAAAATATGTCATGTTAAAAATGAACTAGCAGGCCCCTTGAGTGAACCAATGACAATATTGTTTAACAAGTCAATACAATCTGGCCATGTCCCTAAAGACTGGAAGAGAGTCATTGTGACACTGGTTTCTAAAACATGGAGTACAAATTTGGTAGGCAACTATAGGTCAATCAGTCTAACTTTTGTACCTTTCAAAACCGTAGAAAGATTACTTAAAGCCAAATTCTAGGAAGCCATTAAAGTACTTGAGATACTGGACCCAACACAACATAGGTTTGTTAGGGGAAGATCATGCACAGCCAACCTAATAACTTTTTATGAACAGGTCAGTTGTAGTTTGGACAGAGAGGTTCTGGTCGATGTTATTTTCCTTGATTTTCAAAAGGCATTTGACACTATCCTGTGCATCAAACTAGATGTTAAACTCAAAGAAATGGGTATTAGTCATCAGTTAGTAAGATGGCTAGAAAACTGGCTTATGGACAGAACCAACTTAGTGAGAGTCTCGGGGAAAATCTCTGAAGAAAGACCAGTTACTAGCGGAGTGCCACAGAGATCTGTGCTTGGACTCATTGGCTGGATTTTCCAACAGAGCACTTGAAAGGCGCAGTGTGCGTCAAATGGGATGCCTGCATAGAAGAACACTGCATCAAAGCGCCTATGTCAGATTTTCCATTAATGGGCAGGAAAATGGCAAAGTCAGATGCAAGGACGCAGTGGCATCCTGTGGCATAAGAATGATGCATGGGACTATGATGGTCATTGCCTGCGGCAACCCAGAAGTCAAATGGAGAGAATGTTGCGGCAAAGAGGAGGTCATGTATCCACGGGCAGAAGCAAGGAAGGGAAGGATGCCAGGGACACAGTGGTGCCCAGGAGAATGAGAGAGATGGAAGACAGTGGGACAGAGGAGGGGAGGAATACCAGGATGGAGGTCGTCAGGCAAGGTGGACAGGAGGAACAAAGGCCACAAACCAGTCACAGTGCACAAAGTGCAGGGGAGCATGGTGCCAGTCATGGACACCATGGTAGCAGGCCAGCAGTGGGTGGTAGGCACACGGGAAGTAGTGCACCAGAAAGGGGACAGGCAGAGAGCAGTGCTCAGAGGGCACTGGAGAACAGTGCTGCAGAAGGACCATGTGAAGATGCCCATGCAGTGGGCATGAGGAGCAGACACACGGCACAGGACAGAATGGGAACAGAGCGGGTGAGGTTAGTGGGAGGAACCGACAGGCACACAAAGTGGGGAGGTGGTGGTGGTGGAGAAGGGAGGCCCAAAAGAAGGACTGCAGAGTCAAGCAGTGCCACAGAGGAGCACAACAAAGTGGGAGTGGCTGAGGAAGCACAGAAGATGTAGGACAATGGGCAGGGACCCACTGGGCACCTGCGCACAGGAGGAAGCAAGCGTCACTATTGCTGATATAGAGGTACTAGTGGAGAAGACAGAGGCACAATGTAGGCTGTTGCTGTCTGGGAAGGAGACATGGATCTGAGGGACAGGAGGAAACTGGTGTGGGAAGAGTGGCTACCAAGTCAATGCTGTGGGTCCGATTGTATCGGAGTATACATGAGCTGCAGAAACGCTATAACAATGTCAAGCATGGCAGCAAAGATAAACTCGCCACAACAGGTGGTGTACCAGTGGCATGGGTGGCTGACCAACCCTGCTCATGACCCTGAGTGGCCCAGAACAGTGTCTGGCAGAACACCTGAGACTGAGCACAATACAGGGGGACATGAACCTGGACCTGTATAGGCTGCAAAATACAACTCAAGGTGGGAATACATGAAATGACATGTGGAGAAACATAGGAACAGAGACATGAGCATGGGACAGGACGAGCAAGCCACAACAGCACATGTGTGCACAGGTGTGACATCGCTGTCACACCTGTGAAGACACAACACCATGGGCTGTGGCAACGGCAGTGGTGGGCCCTATGGCCCATGGCAAAGCAACAAAATGCATTCATAGTAGCACAAAGTACAGAGGGCCAACACTGCTGCATGACATTGCAAGCGACAGCTGCACACACACACAGTTGAATGTGTGTCACCTGTGGGTGTGCAGGGGCCACAGGTCACCCACACCCACCGCAGATGGCAACACACGAGTGTCACAATGGGATGCCAGTGGTACCATGCTAGGCATACACATGCCCACGGCAAACCAGTCTACGGTGCAGACATGCACAGCCTATCACGGATGGGATATTGGGACACACTACATAGGGTAACATGTGTACAACTGTGAACACACAGACGTAATCATGTACCCCTTACCCTCAGGTGGCCAAGAGGATGATGACAACACAGACAATGAAGACAACAGCAGCAGCAGTAATAGTAGTGGCAGTGGTGATGACAGCAGCAGCAGCAGAAGCAGATGCATCAGCAATGGAAGCAGAGCCAACAGCAGCAGCACACGCACTGCAGTACAACAGCAACATGGATGCCAGCAACAGCATGACGTGGAATTGCGCAGCAACAGTGAACCTGTGTCTGATGGCATGCAGGGTGAAGATATACAGGGCCATGCAGGGACAGACAGTGAAGCAACGCACCAGCATGTGGCGTCAAGCCCCACTGCCAGTGTGGACAGCGCAGAACCGGATATACACAGCGAATATGACTTGCTCAACAACAGTAGTGATGGAGCTGAAAGCAAATGAGGTGCAGTGCCAAGAAGACCCATGTCTCCTGCACAACACGTGGCCACACCACAGCTACCAGATGGGATGAATGAGCCCTCACCACTGCTGGATGCCGACCTTGGACAGTACTGCCAGGAGGTCGTACAGGCAAAGACGATTATGGCAACTGACCTGTGGGACCTATGCAGTGCAGTAGAGGCACACGGCTTGCTGGCATCATGGAAGCTGTTGTAGCCATACAGGACACCATGGTAGAAGCAAGACGGAGCACACGGAAGTGCAACATGCAGTTTCTCGCAGCACTGCATATTGTACGGTCCAGTTCCCAGTGGTAGACATCCTCCCTGGAGCACATGGTTACAATGATGGAGCATGGCACAGAACAGCAAGGTGCACTGGTGGAGCTGCAACAAGCACAGACACAGGCTCCACAACCATGGCCACTATCATACAGGACATCACTCAGGTGTTACTACACTCTCAGGCACACAGCAGGATGGCACAAGAGACATGCGCACAGGCCAAGCCCCACACCAGTGCCTCACATGATCCACATAGCAACCCTGACAATGCCATACACCCAGACTGGTGGCCCAGGGACACAGAATACCCCACACCCGCCAACCCTGCAACGATGTTCACTGGCCAGCATATGGGTGCAGACAGCAGCATGACAGTTGCATCCCATTATCACAGTGCCACATGACAATTCCTGGATATGCAACAACAGGTGCCCAGAATCACTCATAGTGGACCACTGCTGGACATGCAGACACAGATGTCCACCACGGAATATGACCATGGCATGTGTGTGCACCCAGACAGCCTGAACACCACGGTCATGCAGACCATGCCAGAAGCACACCCCAAAACAGTACCCAGTGTGCTGGTCTACACTGTGCTGGCACACATGGTCCTACCTACAGTCCTACAGGTCATGAACAATCTATCAATCAATCAAAATCTTTATTTAGCTAGGCGAACACCATTGAGCAAGCTCATTTTCGAGATGAACCTGGGCAAGATACATGAACAATGCATAAAGAGGAATACCAACTTACAGAGTCATTACATAGAATAGGGATTACACACAAAAGGTTAATAACAGCACTGTGGTACATTTATGAAATAAGACAGAAAGCTAAATTCCACATACTACAGAACTTATGCTACAAAAGATAGAGAGTAAACCTATACAATCATATATACAGAGTTTTCATGGAGCAGGCTTGGATTCAAGTATTGAGTATGTAGTGCAAGGAGGAGTACGGGCGAGGAAGGGGGAAAAACTTGGGAATGAGAGAATAAGTGCAGGGTGCCTGAGGGACTTTACAGCACCAGGGGCAGGTGGCAATGGTTATAGGGCTAGGTGCAATACACCAGGAACAGGGGCAGAGGGTGACATGCCAGGAAGTGTAATATTAGTAGATGCCAGGATGACTCAGAGAAGGAGACTCCAACTTAGACTAGGTGGAACTATCAGGCAGGGTACAAATAGACACAAACATACTGAGTAGTGAGGCAGGAGTACCAGGAATGGAATGCTCCTGACCGGGCTAGAAACTGAATCTGTGGGGGAACGCTGGGAGGCTGTGACATCATGTAAGCAGTTACAAGATTCCTTGAATGAACGAGAATATGGTGATTTGAAGGCTAATAGTTTGATTGGGAATGCCAGTCGCAAGGTTTTTTGCAGTTTGTTCCATAGTGCTGGTAGAGCATGATTAATGGCAGACCTACCAAAGCGTGACTTGAACTTAGGTACTGCAAGCGAGATGTAAGTAGAACTCCTTAGGACATACTTACCCACTGCATTTAGAAGAAGACAGTCATAGATATATTTGGGAAGTAATTTAATAATAGCCCTGTAGGTCCAGAGGGCTGCATTCCTCTGTATTCTGTACCCGAGGGAGGACCAACCTACTGCAGTGTAGAGGGAACAGTGATGAGTAGAATAAGGAAGTCCAGTAAAGAATTTCAGAGCTCTATCGTATAGCGTGTCGAGTTTAGCCAGAGCAGTGGCAGCGCTTTGGCTATATAGAAAGTCTGCATAATCTAATAAGGTGAGGAAAGTGGTTTGTACCAGTCTTTTTTGCCTCCAATGTTAGTAGATTTTTGATCCTGTAAAAGAGGCCAAGCCTCTGCCTCAGCTTCTTTATCAGCTCATCAATGTGATCATTGAAGGAATGCTTTTGGTCTATCCAGACCTCTAGGTTTTTGAATTTTGTGACATAGTTCATTGGTTCGCAGAGGAGCGTATGAATCTGAAGTAAGTTACCTTGAATTGCAAGACTATTAGAATTTGCAAAGGGAGAAAAAGCATCACCTTTGTTTTCTTTACGTTCAGGAGCAGTTTCAGTTGCAGGAGTTGTCATAGCAGGTTAAATTCCTGTTGCAGATCCCTGCAAGCTGCTTCCGGGAGAACCTTTCAATGCAAAGTACCGTATCATCAGCAAAAAGGTGAATGCTAGCAGCTTTGATGTCAACGTCATTTCTGTTTATATATATTGCAAAGAGCAATGGGCCCAGTATTGAGCCTTGTGGTACACCCTTCAGAAGAGGTTTCAGGGATGAGAGCTGCCCTTCACCCTTAATTTGCTGTTGCCATCCTGTAAGATAGTTCAAGAACCATTTCAGGGATAGGGAGTCCAGGCCGATGTCTTGGATGGAGACAAGGAGTAGATCATGGTCAAAAGTATCGAACACCTTGCTTAAATCCAGAAATAAGGCACAGATGAAGTTCTTAGTATCCAGGGCACACTGCCAGTCCTTGGTCAGTTTTGCAAGGGCTGAGATAGTACTATGATGTGGCCTAAAACCAGACTGTAGGGGATTTAACAGGTTAGCAATATTGAGGTAGTTCCTGAGCTGTATACTCACTATTTTCTCCAATAATTTGGATAGGGTGGGAAGTAAGGAGATTGGCCTATAGTTGCTCAGGTTACAGGGGCCTCAGACTTGAAAAGAGGATTACATGGTTGGTTTTCCGGGGGATAATGCCTTGTAAAGGGAGAGGTTAAAGAGATGCGTGATAGTCACTGCCAGTACACAATGACTCCGCTTCAAGGAGAAGGGGTCTAAAAGGTCAGCCCCAGCACTCTTCCTGGTATCCAGGTTTAGGAGAAGATCTTCAACTTCTTTTAGAGTGGTAGGCTGGAGGCAGAACGCCATGCTTGTGATGAGCTGATGTGTCCAGTAAGCCGAGTTGTGAGCAGAGGGTATTGGTAAGAGAGGTATAGAATGCAAGTCCTACGGTTGAGAAATAGTCATTAAAAGAGTTGAGGATGGAGGATTTGTCTGACACCACAGAAACACCAGTAGTGATTTTAGTGGGCAGGGTGTTCAGAGCAGCATAGCCTTCAATATCCTTGATAGTTTTCCACAACCTGACTGAGGAATTGGTGGAAGAGTCCAATTCTTTATGTGCACAATATGCCTGGCACCAACACACATGACCCATACACAGATCACATGAGAATCCACATGGCAATGGGCATGTCCATAATGGCCAACACAACCATGGTGGACAACACAACGCCTACACAGTCACCTCAGAGCATCCCCACACCATCAGAGACAACAATAAAGCCACAGCAGTGGACATGCTGTGACACATCCACAAGAGCGTTACAGCCAGTGTGTCACACGTTGCTGGCCGCAGCACAGATGCCAGAATACAATGTAGACATGCAGCATGACAGTGATCTTATGCAACATCCTACACTTCTGGCTGTCACAAGAGATGCATGTGGAACTGCACACAAATAACACACACATACGAATGCATGGATTCACTGGCAGACAGAGGCACAGGGGCCCATCTGATGTGTCTCACTGTGCAGCAGTCATGTAAATAGCACTACAGCCAGCCACACCCTACCCACACACCACCTACACCCAATCACCCTCGCCTTCCTACCATTGTGTATATTTCTGCAGTACCCTGCCCTACAATGTATCCCAACACCAATGTGAGTGCTTCACCATGTTTTGTCCACTGCACACATGCAGCCATGCGTAACATCCCACCACCACCCTCGCTATGAAGCTGTGTCTCCACAACCACCTAAGTACTGTGGCCCATTCCAACCATTAACTGTGCCCCTACATACAGCTCCCACCTGGTAGAAGAACCACTGTGGCATGCCTGCCAGTACCTAGTGAACACTATCACATATCCCCATCCGCATTACACTGCTAGCGAGTACATAGTAAGCCACCACCACCCGACCACGCACGTCAGAGCCCCGAGTCCGATGATCAGTGTATGTAGGCCTATGCTGCACCACCACCAGTAGTCACACATATAATCATATGCATGTTCACCAGCAATGGACACAGTACCCCTCAAATGTGGCCCCAGCTGTGTTCAATGCAATGGCAGGATAACCACAGCCAGACATGGGATGATCCCACTGGCAATGCTCACTGGCATCCTACGTAGCCATGCTGTCGCCCCCTTACTCTGTGCAGACACCAACGTTTCATCCATGAATGTTACCCCAGGACCCTCTCCAGCACTCCAGCTGGTGCCAGCATGCACAGTAGACATCCACTGTTCCCTTATTTGCTGCCTATGTGGTGCATACCCATGGGCGGCATAGCGGTACACAATAACCAACACTACCTTACCCAGTGCCCTGGTGTTGCAAGCACCTCAGGTGTGTTGGACAGGGCACAGGACATGGATACTATCAAACCCCACACACACACACACACGTCCACACATACGTAGCCCCATCATGGGATACACACCGTGCAGTTGCACACATGGTGGGCAACAAAGCACAAAGACACACAATCAGTGGCATGCACCCATATGTATACAGATACATCGGCTATTACATTTCACAAGACACACTGCCAAAGCTGAACAAAGTGACTGTGGAACCATGACAGAGCACAAGGATCCCATAGGCATCATCAGGATGCCACCATGCTGTGCATGACTATATGTAGGTGTAGACATGTGTACATGATGGTGTCCTGAGGGTCGTGAGCATCACACAGATAAGTGGTCCCATGACAGAATTGTGTTCTGCCATGCTGGCACATGAAGCCTGTAGGATAGGCTGTTCAATGGCCATGGGTCCCAGATGTCACACCCACATGGGGATTCCCTCTCCTGCATGGCACTTACCACATACACTGCATGGTTGTCCGCCTATGCACACCAATGTCAAACCCACTTGGGCCATTGGAATATACATACCCGACTGCTCAACAGTGATCACAGGATGAACCTGGGACACACAGCACATGGGCCTATCCCATCCATCCACTAACTATACAACATGACACCCTTTGCCACAGTTAACATGACACACATTAACATGTCCAAGTGACACACAGCACACATATATCGTCCTTCAACAAAGCATGTTTATTGTGCATGCAAACAACATCAGTGGAACGATACACATGAATGGTTCTGAAAACACAAACTACAAGGATACATGCAAGTGCTATACATGCAGAATGATAGAAATGTTTTAAGTACCTCAGTGGAATCAACAAAGTCCATGAGGTAGCATCTTTCAGAAAAAGAGATGTGCAAGAACAAGGGGACACAATTTGAAGATGGAGGGGATGGCTCAGGGGCAATGTGAGGAAGTATTTTTTCACAGAGAGGGTGGTGGATGCATGGAACAGCCTTCCTGAGGAGGTTGCGGGGTCGAAAACTGTGGGAGAATTCAAGAATGCATGGGACAGACATAAGGCAATTTTTGGGGGGTAGGAAGAAATAGACTGTTGGTTAAATAGGATCTGCAGCTTATCCTCTAGGTAGGGAAATGGGCAGACTAGGTGGGCCAAGTGGTCCTTATCTGTCATCAAAGTCTATGTTTCTATGTTTCAGTGCAAAGATGAACAGTAAGCATGCACTCCAAACAGGGCAATAACACTAGTACACAGGCCTATAGCGAGCATGCAGCGGAGGTACACAACAACAGTTCACATGTGCACAGTGGACCAGCCTATGACTGTACACCAAACCTGTCAAGTGTCCCCAGCACAGCCTGTATGGCATCCTGTAGGGCAGACACTTTCATGGCTACATCCCTCATCTGCTGAAATAAAGTCCAAACAAAGTCCTTCAAGTCCCCATCATCCACATGACTAGCCATGGAGACATCTGGATCACCACTTTCTTGCATCACACATGCGCGGCCATTGTCGGTCATTGACTCATGGTCCTGCAACTGCCGTCATGCACCTCTGATGACGGTTCATCACAACCATTGGGTGGCGATGTATGTGTTTGCATGACAGGGCAATGAGAGGCATGTGCCTGCTGTCCCTGTTGTCCATCAACTGTCCCCTGATACCCCACAACCGTGTTATCACCCCTCCCTTGTGCCACCATGTCCTCGGAAGACATCATGTCTCTCTCTCTCTCCTGCTGCAGCAGCTGGGTTTGCTCAGCATAGTGGCGTGCCTCCATGTGCTTCAGGTCAGCAATGGCCCATTGCAGGTTCCTCAGGAGGATCAGTGCAGGTTCCTCAGTGTACTCCTCTGTGTCGTCACCTGAAACGACATGGTGAGACAGATCAGAGCACATCATCCACAACACCAACAGAACTGTGCTTTACTGGCTGTATAGCACTGCAGTATGGTGTAGACACCCTACACTGTGTGCTGTTGGGTGTGTATGGGCAGCATGCATGACACACGCTAGGCTCACATGCACAGTAGGCTGTGCACAGACTAAGACACATATGCTCTGTACAACAGCACCCTATCTAGGACATGTGTTGAGCAAACATGTGTCATGTTTTACAGGGGCATGCCTGCCATGTGGTGGCACAGGAACCCTCAGGGTACCTGCATGGGTCATTTTGTTGTGGCATAGCATGCAGGACCATGCCTACACCAAGTCAAACACATGTGGCCATGGCAGTCGGGCACTGTAATGCAGGTTGGCTTAGTATGTGTGACAGGCAGACACTTACCTTGAGATGCATCTGATTGTGCCGCCTGGCAATTAGCATTGGCATTGTTGCTGGCGACTTCCACCCCTGCATCCTCTTCAGACACTCCAGGTTTTGGCATCTGTGGGGGACATGATTAGTACTATGGTTGGTACATGCATCAACACACATGATATGCTGACTGCACATGCAGTGGGAAACATCCGCACACACCACACACTGAACACTCACCTGACTGCCTGCAGTGTCCACCATGCATGGTGATGTCCAAATCCTTTGCCTGTTTCTGAAGATACTGCAGGACATTGGGCTCCCATCGACACATATCATTAATCTTGTGTTTTAACTGGTGTATGGTGCATGCTACACCAGACTGTGCCTTCAGTCTATTGGCAATGATGTGTCACACCCTTCCCTTTTCTTTGGGTGTGTGCCGTGAGGCAACTGGGGCATTGTCATCCGTGCCCGTTTCTGGACATAGCTGATCAGTAGCACTGTCTCAGCATCTGTGAAGTTCGGGAGTCTCGTATGTTTGTCAGCCATTATGTGGTGATGCTGCACTTCTGCTGTGGGTGCCCTGTGTCGATATGCCACAGTCCACTCTAGAAAAAGATAGTGCACTGCATCATACAACACACCCCATGGTCTGTGAAGAGGCAATGGTGTGACAGGGGTGTGGCCCTACACAGACTACTGTGTGTACCGCTGGGGCATGTATCTTGCAGTTCTCTGGCCTTGCCGGGTGCGGGGTCCACAGGCCAAGGCAGCACCACTAAAGTATTGTGTGTCAATGTACTTTGATGCTGTACTGCGTCAGTAGCACCACCCTGATGTTGAACCGTGATTGATGTGGCTCTCAGTGGTGATGCACTGTGGTCATTTGTGCTGCATGACACTTTGCGTGGACTACGTGACTCTACTGAGCAGCAAACGTGTTGACTGTGAGTAGGTCTGCTGCATGAGCAGTGTTGTAACCGACGCAGTCACTGGTAGGGGTTGTTGTCACCAATGCACTTCGGTGTGAGCATTTGTTTGGTTGTTGACACACTTGTATCAGGACGTCACTGCCTGTTCTGTGTCAGAACTGCATCACCATGCGACTGGTGATGCATGCATGGCTGCACATGTATCAGGGGTGCAGGGGGTCAGCACTGCAAGGCAGCAGTGCTTAGCATACATGGCTCATAGGATTATCTGACATTCCAGATACTGTTGACTCCTGTCTGCAGTGCCATTTTTATTGGCTGCGGGTGGGAAACTGTCATCAAGGTTGTGTTCCCACGACAGCTGATGGTGTACAATGTACCGGGTTACTCACTATGGGCAGCAAGCATGTGATTCCGAGAAAATACATGCTGGAATGTTCTTATGGTCCAGCATTGGTTGTGGCACATGACATGCATGCCTGTGTGTACACATGGATTACATATGTTTGCATAGTCTGGGCTGAGGCCAGCTGTTGTGGTCTGTGCTGTATGGTGCCGCCACCTGGGTACAACTGTGACACGTCACTCATGATGGTATGTGCACACATGGTTGCAGTGTTATGGCCATCCCAAGTGTCAGCATGTCTCTCCACAATGACTCTATGCTGCACTGTGGCCTGTAGTTGTACACCTTGGTGTGTGCTGGTGTTCTGGTGCATGTGGTCAGTAAGTGGAAACATCATTGGCCATGGTCCTGGCAGTGTTTCCAGGCTAGGGTTGTTACTGCCTATTGGCCCCTTGTTGCATGCAGATGACACTGTCTGCTGGTGGCTCATTGGAAGTGGTTTGGAATGAGCATTGCCCATGTCCTGCATCCTGCAGCTGCACATGTTGCTGCATTGCCATGCACAGCTACATTGTCGCCCCCACCAGCATATTCATCATTGTTGTCTGGTGCATCCCCAGCATTGCTGCCATCCATGTTGCTGTCTTCATCGGGCAAGTGTGAGCAATGCTTGATTGCTATGTTGTGCAGAATACAGCGTGCTAGAAAGAACTTTGGCTGGGGTGTACTGCAGCATACAACCTGAGTGGTCTAGACAATGGAACCGCATCTTCAGTAGTCTAAACGTGTCCTCAATTACTGAGTGCTTGATTGCTTGCACCTCATTGTAGCTTCTCTCACCTTCTGTGTCTGACACCTCGAAGGGTGTCATCAGCCCAGCCAGAGCAGTAAGTGGTATCCACTGTCACCTGTGGGGAGAGGATTAACTGTTAGCTTGTGGGTGGCATTGAACACAGTTGACATATGTGCCTCTGCATAGCTTGTGTGTTGTGGTGATGACTGTGGTGTGCTATATGTGTGTTGCTCTGTGTGTCTCTGGCATGTTCACGGGGAACCCGTCTGCCTTCTGGGTACACCAGTGTGTCTGTGTCACTGGGCCAGGTGTGGGTCAGCACCTTTATGGGTTGTGCAGCACAACATGGTGACATGGACATGTGTGGCCATCATGCTACTGTGCTTCTGGCTATGATGTGTCTCACTGTGTGTAGCCCAATCCATGTCTACATTGGCTTGCGGAACACTTTGGCCATGACTTGTGTCTGGTGCCATGCATGTACTCACCACCATGGCGTATGCCACAGTGTAAATTTGTGTGTCCAGTGTGTGCATCACTGCCTGCTGTGACACATCCTGCATGCTACATGTTTGTTGCTGTGTGGTTCAGTCACAGTGCTGTGCCATTCGACATTGCCGTGTAGACCCATGGTGGGCAACATGCATGTTTCTGTGACAACTGAATGCCTACTGGGTAATTGGGTGTGTGTGGACATGTTTGCATGCTGCCTTTTATGCTGCCTGCTTCTTGGTATATTACCTGTCCATTGCTGTCTTGTTCCTGGTTACATTTGCTGTCATCGGTGGCATGTTGTTGTCTCGTGTCTCCACATAGTACATGCTGTGTATCCTATGTAGTGCCCTTCACTTTTCCCCGCCCATGGTGGTGTGGTATAGTGTCTTGCTGCTGTGAAGTGCAGGTGTGGTGGTTGTGTTGTGGCACTAGTGCAGCTGTGTTATCTATGCACCCACCTATCAGCCAGCCATCTGTTATGCCACCATTTCTGAATGCCTCTGCAATTTCACAGTGCCTGAGGATGTACACATCGTGGGATGAACTCAGGTACTGTGCCACTATGTCCAGTATCCTGTTGTGGCTGTCACATATGACCAGCATGTTCATGCTGTGGTACCCCTTGTGGTTGATGTACACCACTGCATTGACTGTTGGTGCCATGATGGTGATGTGTGTGCAGTTGATCACACCTAGTACATGGGGCAGCCATGCTATGTTGTAGAATCCCTGCTGCAGTGCATGCTGTGATTGGGCATCCCATGGATAGCATATGTAGTCCATGGTGTGGCGTACAATTGCTTCCACCACTTGTCTGATGCATTTTGAGAAAGAGGACTGACAGATCCCAAATGTGTCTCCAGTTGGTGTCTGGAAGGTTCTGTTGGATAAGAACCATAGTGCCTTGATGATCTTCACTTCCATCAATATCGGGTTGCTTCTACGGGTTCGGTGTGTCAACTGTGGTCTCAGAGCATCACAGAGGTCTGTGATGGCTGCCCTTGGCAGGCAGTATCTGGACAGGCACTGTTCCTCGATGAGGTCCAGGTATGATATCCTGCTGCTGTACACCCATGGTATGTAGTGCCTATGGACTACTGCTTGTTGTTGTTGTGCGGCTTGGTGTGGCCGTGCTGCAGGGCCCCATTGTCATTGGCAACAATGCTGCCTCTGTATGGCCCTCACCATCATGATTACTAGTAGTGCGGCTGCATCTGGTATAATCCCGTAGTTCAGGTCCCACAGCTGAGTGTATGCATACCACTGTGTCATTTACTGGACTGAGGACTGCCTCTTCTGTGTGTTGCTATTTGTGCTGTGGGGTGCTTAGACCAGACCTGACTGGTCAAGCAGGTGTGGGGACTTTGTAACCTGCTGCTCCGCCAATGGATTTTGAAATGTGCGGTTCCCACACTCTTATTGACTGTGGCTGATGAGCCCTGCCCGTGCCTGTCGCATGCAGTTTTATGGCACAAGGGTGTCACAGGCATCTTTGATGCACAGTGGAATATGTTTGATGCAGCTCCAGGTCAAAAGTCAGATTTGATGTAGGCTGTGACACAGAGGGTCCTTGCGTCATGGTACTTTGATAGAAACATAGAATTTGACAGCAGATAAGGACCGCTTGGCCCACCCAGTCTGCCCATTTCCCTACCTACTGGATAAGCTGCAGATCCTAGTTAACCAGCAGCCTACTTCTTCCTACCACCACCCCCTAAAATTGCCATATGACTGTCCCATGCATGCGAATTCCACCACTGTTTTGACTCAAACCTCCTCAGAAGGCCGTTCCATGCATCCACAACCCTCTCTGTGAAAAAATACTTCCTTAAATTACCTCTGAGCCGCCCCCCCCCTCTATTTTCAAATTGTGCCTTGTTCTTGCACACCTCTTTTTTGAAAGATGCTACCCTCTTGGACTTTGTTGATTCCCTTGAGGTACTTGAAAGTTTCTATGATGTCCCCCTGCTCCCTGATGCTGCGGTGCCGTGCGTCATAGTTCACTGATGCAAACTACCTTGCATCAGCACTGCCAGTTGGAAAATCTGGCCCATACTGTTTAACATCTATATTAGTGATCTACATCATGGTTTAAACGGCAATGTAGGGAAATTTGCAGATGACACTAAGATTAGCACAGAAGCAGACCAGAAGGAAAAACATCTGTCCTTAGTGAGAGATGTACCTAAAATAGAGAAATAAGCACTGAAAATCAGCATGAGGTTTAATACAGAAAAATGTACATTACTCCATCTGGGCAAACACAATCTGCACAAATCCTTTTACCTTGGAAGTACTACACTAAAGTCAGTCTAGAATGAGAGGGACTTGGGAGTTATAATAAGCAACAATCTTATATTCCATAGTCACTGTAGAACCACTACACAGAAAGTTAACTGATATTTGGAATGTATAAGGAAAGGATTTGTTTCAATATAGGAACACTGTCTACTTCCACTCTACAGATCATATGTACGCCCTTATATTGACTATGTCTCCCCTCCTGGGCCCCTAAATTAAAAAATAATAATAAGATACTTAAAGTCATGCAACATAGACTGACAAACATGATCCCAAGGTTAACAGATATGTCATACTCTGATCGTATCCGAGAACTGAACCTATTTAGCCTAGAAAAAAGATGACTAGGGCCAGCCCACTGGTGCAGGGGTAGGATTTCTACCTGTGTTGCCAGTGACCCAGATTTGAATCTGGACTTGGGCCATCAGAGGGCCAGCCAGGAGGAGAAGGATTGAGCATCCCATTGTCTGCTGTCCTCCTCCAGGGGAAGGGGGGTGTGATCAAGTGTCCAGTGCAAAAGTTCAGACCCCTGGTGAAGGCTGGGGGATCCAATGCGGCTGGCGCCTGATATGTGAAGAGGCAGGATGGACATCAGGTTCATCCCACTGAAGTCATTGCACATCCTGCCTCTTGAGGGAATTAGCATCCACAAAAAAATGCTGCTTGTCCCAGGGATGATTTTGCCTCCTGGTACTGCACTCCCAAGTACCTGATCCAACTGAGACTGTGTTCTGCTGGATGGCCCACCTCCATGACCCCACCTGGAGGGGTAAGTCTAGGGACCCCAACCAGTTGTGGTGATGCAGCCAGCAACCTGGACCTGTCTTCATGGAGTGGGGTCATCTCAGTATGGCCCCACCTTGGGGGTAAGCCAGGGTGAATTGGGGATTGGTTATGGGGTTGGAGCAGTGGGTCCAGGAGGTAGGGGCTGATAATCGTGATAAGTGGCACCCTCAAGAAAAGAAGAAAAAAAGATGACTAAGGGGAGATATTTTGTCATTATACAAAATACTAAGAGACCCAGAATTATGCAAATATGTGGTTTTGTAAACATCAATAGAACAGCAAACCTTAGATCTCACAACCATCAATTGATTGTTCCTACGGTAAATACCAACAGAAGGGATCATTTCATTATAGCAAGAATAAGAAAGATCTGGAACCAACTACCCCAAAATCTTACTGAGATAGAGGACCCTAAGTTCTTTAAAATGGAACTGGACAGGTACCTATTCAATGAATCAGTCCAGTAAATAATATGCACACTCAGAGTGGGAGACAGTCTGGATGGGCCCCAGTGCCTTCTTCTGTCTTGTACACCCAGTAATACCCAGTAAGGAGGTAGATTGGGAACATGACAGAGACATTCAAATATCTCAATGGTATAAACAAGGTGCAGGAGGGGAGCATCATCTAAAGTAAGAGATGCTCTAGAACGAGGGGGCACAGTATGAAGTTGATAGGATGACATCTCAGGGGTAATCTGAGAAAGTATTTTTTCATGGAGAGGGTGGTAGATGCATCGAATGACCTCCCAGAGGAGGTGGTAGGGGCTAAAACAGTCAAAGAATTTAAGAATGAGTGGGACAGACACAGCAGTATCCTGGAGGCAAGTGGGGGTGTTCCAGAGCTCAGTTTGAGGTAGGGATTGATAGGGCAGACTGTGTGGGCCAAGAGGGCCTTACCTGCTAAGAGCATCTATGTATCTATGTAAATATTATTAGGTCCACCAATGACAAAACTGGAAAAGATGTAAAGTTTCATGTTTTCTGTTTATTGTTACTGCAAATGTTGGGGAGGGGAGCAACAGTTGCTACAAATCATATGCATATGGAGATAAAGGGAGTTACTATAATCAAGTCCACTGATTTATGGTGATTAAAATAATGAAATTCCGTTTTCAAGACTTCAGATTCCGGAATTGAACTGGTGATTGTTACTCTAATTTCTGGATTTTACCGGGATTCTGCTATCATTCTTTTAGTACGTGCATAAATGATCAGAATTAAAGAAGGCTTGCTATACAGAGCATTAAATAAAGCAAACTGAAAATAGTACATGAATGAATTAAAAGAAAAACACAAGTTTTGTTGATTTACTGATCTGATATAAAATGGCAGATTCCATGAAATCTTTATTTTTAATGGTCTTCAGGCAGCCCAAATTCCGTAATTTTACCGGATTTCCCGGTAAAAACCGAAAAACAGTGGCCTTGACTACAATGGATACTAAGACTGGGGCAGGGTGAAGGGAGTTTTTAGCTGTACAAAATACTACCAGTGTAATCCTACTATCCAAGAATGGAAATAGGTAATCCAAGACTAAATTACTTAATGTCAAATGTTAAGGGGTCAGTACCCAAACTAAGTACAGTACAAGTCACATTAAACTGTTCCCTCAACTCACTGGAGTAGCATTGTTCAATGAGTTTCCTAATCTGTGCAGTGTTTAATTCAATGAATTATTAAAAGTTTAGTGTTGGTTTGCAATTAGGTGTTAGTATAAGCTTTATTTTCAGCTGAGTGCTTATGAGTTTCATTTCAGAAGGCAGACTAAACAATTGTTAAGGAATGCTATGATATTTATAAACAATGCTCTTAAGGAATGCTGTGATATTTATAAACTATGGTCTTAAGGAATACTGTGATATTTATAAACAATGCCATGAAAATGCATTGCACAAACACTGCAAAACAGCTACTGCCATATCACTAAACAGGTACAAGTGAGTTGAATAGGCAGTGAAGAATGGTTGGAAAAGAATTCAAAGCTTCAACAATTCAAGCTGCCACTGCAGTTGAATATGAAAAAAAAATGCTACACCAGTGAGTTGATGGAACAGTTTAATGTGACTTGTACTATAGTATAGAATCCTCAAACTTTTAGAAAAGGTGCGTACAGATGGGTCATTTCTTAAAAAGGTATACACCAAAGCCAGTGAGATATTATACTTTTGCTGGGGGTGGGTGGGTCAGATCTATGAGACTGGGATGGTTAACAGAAAAGCAGGGGTTACTATTCTCATTTCCCATGGTATGGAGTAATGTTTTTTGTGTCAATGATCTCAGTCTTATGTAGTCCATTTTTGGTCACTATAACAAAATACGGTATGAGCCACTAACATCTGTCAGCCTATGATACTTTTGTTTATGAATGTGTGACTCCCAGTTAAATATCCTTCTGCATCTTTGCTTTGCTGCTTTTCAGTGCCATACCAGGCTTCCCTTAAATAAGGTGACTGTGTGCCTGCAGCCTCCCGTCAGTGGCAGGATACTGAGCCTTTCACGAAAAGAGAGTAATGTCCAGGTGCTGCTTGAAAAACATTCATGTATACCTGGAACTCAGACCTGCATGTCCCCACTGGACTGATCTTGTCCATTTATTTTTTTGTTTCACAGCACCACCACCTTCCTATGTTTCTGTGTAAACTCAAGTTAATAACAAGTGCTAGATATTCATGCTTCTAATCTAGACTGAAGTAAGAATTTAAAAAAATCACAGCTTTACAAATGAGGCATTACATATAAATTAATTCTAAGTAGCTTGTATTTTTCTGCATTCTGATTTGTTTTGAGGAAGCACTACAATTTCACAATTAAACATTTAAAAATAACTTAATAGCATGTTTTTGTATGACCTGATTTTGACTAGATAGAAAAGGATAGTTCACCACTATGATTAACCAGCCCTTTGATAAAAAGTAATAGTGCTCTAGAGAGTAAAAGCACCAGAATGTAATGTTGATTATAACTGCCAACAAAAAAGCTATATTTGCACCGCTCCCCATAGATTGGCACGTTGTATTTCAAGAGTATAAATCCACAATCACTGTACCACAGTTAAAGTGCTGGAAAAGGGACCATGTCCGGTTAAGGAGTTCGTTGTGAAGATAATACATGTGTTCTGCAAAAATCTCTTCAACTGTTTGTGATACAGTGAGTACTTTAGAGTATTGCACCCTTGCAACATATATTACATTGGGGATTATTTTTATTTCTGAACAGGATTGAGAGCAATTCTATTAGTACTGTGTTAGTGCCTTTAGACTATAGATTGTGCAACAAGATATTTTTGTTCTATGGATACAGACTGAAATATCCAGGAGTAGACAACAAAATGATTATCTAAAATGCCAATTTTTTTTCTAATAGCCACAGGCACTTTACAATGTTACAACTGTTGACTATATTTCTTCTGATGAACTCTGATTCTGCTCTCCTGAGCAAACAGGCAGGTTGTAGATTAAGAAGTCGAAAGCTCCGGGCCTTCTTCAGGGATGGTGACATAATTGTTGGAGGAATTTTCCCAGTTCATAATAAAAATGTGTACCCTGAAACATCCTTCACAGAACCACCAGGGTCAGCAGAATGTGAAAGGTAAGAGGTGCAGACTTTTAAATACAAAATTACGATAAAATGAATTATATTAACATAAATTACAATGCCTGCTTTAAAGCTCAGATCTGGATTTATTATACAAAGTGTCTAAATGTGCAGTCTTTATTATACTGAAAATGTAGCTATGCCTGTTTATTCCATTTACAATTAGCCATTTCTCTTGTCTTGTAGGTTGCCCATTTCTCCTATTTTGAATGTCTTAGCATTTTTAGATTTAAAACAACTTAATGGTGAGTTCCTTTAAATAGGGATGCACTCATGTTTTCATTAGTATTCTCAGCTGTATTTACAGCACTGTTCTTGAGGAGCAGATGAATTAGTGTGTATCAGAAATTGTTCTCTGTCAAAGATGAACAGCAGGGAAGAACACTGGGGGACAAAAAGGAGTATAAGCAGAGAGGCATAAAATGTGTTGGCAGTACCGGACTCCTTGGCCCACCCACTCTGTCCAGATGTTCCTCACCTAGCCCATCACTGAAAACCCTAACTGGTCTCTGCTGACCCTCCCTCTTTTCTGCCTGTTTACTAATATCCCCCTGTCTACCCTATAAATTTTTGAAGCCACCTATTATTTTCATCTCTCCAACTGCTGCTGGGAGTTTGCTTCAAGTGTCTACCACCCTTTCAATAAAGTAGTACTTCCTCATATCTCACTTAAATTCCATCCCACAGCTTCATTGCATGCCCCTGGTACTATTTCTCATTTGAAAGAGACTTCCTTCCTGCACCCTATTCACCCTGTGAGGTATTTGTAAGTCTTTATCATGTATCCTCTTGCTTTCTTCTCTTCCAGAGTGTACATGCTCAGATCCTTCAGTTTCTCCTCAAGGGGTTCTGGTGCAACCCTTGTACCATTTTAGTTTCCCTCCTCTGGACTTTCTCACCCTATGTCCTTTCTCAGTACAGCCTCAGAACAGAACACAGTACTTCATGTGCATTCCTACCTCACAGAGCTATACAGTGGTACATCCCCCCTCTCTCATCTTGCTGGAGATACTTCTGGAGTGCAAACTGAAGCACACCATACATGTCTTTAATATTTATTTAATATGAATAGTTGCTTTACGAAAACATAAAGAACTGTTTGAGGAAGTTATAAAAGGCAGGTCACTGGAATTGAAACTTATTTGAACATTCTTAACTGAGCTACAGGAATTATCACATTATACTAGAAGGTTTCAACT
This sequence comes from Neoceratodus forsteri, assembly GCA_016271365.2. Lineage (NCBI taxonomy): Eukaryota > Metazoa > Chordata > Ceratodontiformes > Ceratodontidae > Neoceratodus > Neoceratodus forsteri. Next base: position 54,165,206 of record CM028137.1, read on the forward strand.
TAAATTGACTCGAACTAAAAGAAAAAAGCTATAACAGTTCTCTGTATGAAATGTATTTGGCATAACTGACTTCTGCCTCTGCCACAACTTAGTTCTAAAACCAGAAACCATGCTTATTTAACAGGAGTATAGTTAGTAATGCAGACCATGCCAAAGAAATATCAGGGACCAGTTTACTCACAGAGAGGGAGGTCACCAGTGGTGTGCCACAAGGACTGCTCTGGATCCAGTCCTTTTCTATATGTTTACCAATGATATGGGAGAAGGAATATTTGGAAAGACGTGTCTCTGCAGACACCACCAAGCTCTGTGGCAGGGTAGACAATGAGGAGGGGGTTAGAGTGATGCACTGGAACTTTCAAAGGCTATAGAGGTGGTCAAAGGTTTGGCCGTTGAAATTCAGTGTCAAAAAGTGCAAGATGATGCACACTGGGGACAAGAACCCAAGGACAGAGTACTGAATGGGGAGGGTAAAGCTGACCATAACCTCCAGGAAAGAGACTTGGGGTCTTGATCAGTCACTCCCTGAAACAATCAAATCTATATAACTTGAGGCCTTCAGGAAGTCAAACAGGATGCTCGGTATGCAGGAAGGAGTAAAACAGCAGAAGGAATGTGGTATTACTACCTCTCCATATGTCACTGGTGAGGCCCCACCTGGAGTACTGTTCCCAGCTCTAGAGTCCTTACCTAGTAAAGATAATGAAAGGCTGGAGACTGAACAATATAGGGTAACCAAAATGATTCGGGGCCAGCAGGGCAGATCTTATGATGATCGGCTCAAGGCAGTGAACATGGTATTTACTGAAGGCCAGATGAAAGAGGAGGAGATACAGTATGATAGAGACCTTCAAGTTCCTGAAAAGAATGAACAAGATAAACTGTGAAGAACTACAGTATTTAGCATAAACAGCAGATCAAGAACATGGGGACATGAGTGCAAATTGATGGGGGGTTCAAGAGGGAAGTGAGAAAGTTTTATTTTACAGAAAGGGTGTCAGAACCTTTGAACAATCTGCCAGGTGATGTGGTGGGTGTCAGAACTATTAAGGGTTTCAAACATGGCTAGGATAAAGTGAAGGGCTTAGCAGTTGTCCAGGGTAGTAGCATGGGGGGGGCAGGGTTTGGATGTGGGTTAGAACCATGTATGGACTACAGGTCCCCGGTTTGTTAGTGTTTTGGGGAAAACTGGATGGACCAATGGTCTTTTCCTTCCTTCATTGTCTATGTTTCTATTTTTACAGCACACTGCATATGTGCTTGTATATATGTATGTATGTTTGTGGTGGGGGAGAAACTACCCACTACCCCTATTATGACAACTGGACATTTGTACATTTTTTACATCACCTATTTTGTTTTCAGGTTAGGTATTTTTACAGTAAAGACTATATAACGTAAACCAGTATTGAACATTCCTCTGAATAATGCAAGCCTTCCAGATCTCCTCATTACATCAGGTTTTTGTGCTTTCCCCTTTATCTATCAAGGTTCAATGTCATTTAGTAAATGTATAACATTCTGACAGAATTATTACTTTCAAGTACATGAAATAATAATAATAATAATAGGCCAAAGAATACACATACTTTTATAAATACTACACATTTAAAAACAAGAGTTCAATTTCAGGTCAATATAAAAAGGCAGTCGTTCAAAAGTGTTTTACAGGTAAATACATTTGTATAGCTGTTACACATTTAGTTAAACCATATAAGACATTTTCTTCCTCTTATTTTATCAAATACATGCATTTTCCTTTTTTTGGCCAGTTGATTTTATTATTTAACAGAAGTGATATCCATTTTGACATCCCTCCCACTAATTTTGCACATTTAAACAGCATATGCATTACAGTTGGTTACCCATATTGCATGAACAAAATATGTTTGACCTAGCCTCACTATTTGACACAAAACACAAAGTCATTCCATTTAGAAGGCAAAGTCAAAACAGGCTTAACATATTTCTGTTCCTTATTTTCACAAAAAGCAAGAAATTTTTTCATACCCCAAATTTCCTTAACTTTTTTTTTTCAACTATATTTGTAGCGCTCCCAATCCTGGAACTCTCTCATGCCACTTCTCTCACCTAATCACTCTAATGCCTGCTATAATACCTGCCGTCTTCAGAGATGTTGCAGAATCTCCCCAGGCCCGGGCCCCCATGACCCAGGGAGACTGAAGGGGCAGTGGCAGGTGTCCGGCATTGGGCATGTGGCAGAGGCATTGGAAGGGCCATCGCCTATCCAGGGTGGGAGGGTATTTCTTCTTGTGTATCCCCACCTCCCCCAAGCATGGCACACGTCTGATGCTTTGCAGCACTCGGCAACCCTGCTGGCATCAGCCATGCAGTAACCTTGCCATTCAGCACTACTACAGGACTCTCAGTCTCCACCGGGAGTCGCTGTAGTGGCCTGACATCCCTGGTCCCCGAGATGAGAGCAGCCCGTGGGTGCTCAATCCTCTCTTCTCCCTGTTGACCCCAGGTCCAAGCTCACTCCCGAACCCTGGTCTTCAGCATGGCATGAGGTGTGGCATCCAGCACCTCAGTCCTCAGTGCCACTGTGCCGGCCAGATTTCCTTAACATGCAGATACAGCCCCATTATGTATTTTTTCAATAACAGCTTGCACAGCAATGTCTTCTAGCCTTCGGGTCACCTCTGAGACAAATGCTAATCCATTAGAGGTAGCTTTTGTTGACCAGATGTTCTCCATACCAAGTCTTTTGATACAAATATTCAGTCTTAAAAACTATTTTCTTTTTTCTTTCCATGTTTCAAATTATTCAAAGAGTCAAGCCAACAGAGTTTCAATGGTCTGTTGCAAGTCATATTTATAATATGCCTGCAAATTATAACAACTTCAATAAGTACTTTAGTCTCTAATGGAAACATTCCAGTTTCCAACCTTACAAATGTGAACTAACAGTGTCTTGGCAGATTTAGAGTGAATCTAATAAAGACATTTTGGATTGTTTCAGTATTAAAAGCCTTTATATTCAAACCCCATATTTAACTGTTGTATAGAGTTTGACTAATAGTTGTGGCTTCAAAGGCAGTTTTTAATGCTCTTAGTGAATTATTAGCAAATTTATATATGTAACCCCCTTGTTCCCAGGGGTTACTAGACTCCCACTTAGAATCAGTGGCAGGCAGGGGAAAGCAGCTTGTGAGATGCCAGTTAAATGGGTTTCACACTGCCACACTCTGTTTTCCGTTTCTGCTGAGCTAGAGTGATGATGTCTCCTTAGAATTCTCCCAGCAGCATACGCCACAATGGAATGCTAGCTGCAGGGGTTAGCAGTAGAATGTTGGGAGATTCAAGTTAGTTTGTGTGAAGACTCAGGAGAGTGAGGAGTGCTGCAGAGTATAGCTCCTCAGACCTATCTCTGAAAGAGAGCTACCTCAGGAAAAAGGGGTTGTGTGTTCTCGCTCTAGAGGAGAACACAAAAGGCTTGTAGAAGGAAGTGTTAGAGATGATTCCTAGAAGGTTTTCCAGTGACTCATCCCCGGAGGGATGGGGAGGAATTCCAAGATTTAGGGGCCATCGCCTGGTCCAGCCTGGAGAGTGGTGAAGCTGCCTAGAATTGTTTGTTTTGTGAGTACCCAAGACTGTGTTGTGGGAAAAAGCCCTGGGGCACCTGCATTCTGTGGTGAGTATTTTTTTTCTCTGACAAAGGGACTCTATTCACCAAGACTGTGTTTCAAGAAAAAGTGTCTGCCTACTGTGGGGTCTGAGGGAGACTTGCCAAGTTCAGAACTTTTAGACTGTGTATGATTTAAAAGTATCTGCAACAGTGGTGGTCTAGAGTAAAGACATAGATAGACATCATGAGGAGGGAGGAGGTGATTCTGCCACTGTATAGGTCATTAGTTAGACCACACCTGGAGTACTGCGTGCAGTACTGGTGTCCGTATCTGAAGAGGGACATTAAGTTACTGGAGGAGTGCAGGCATGAAGCGACAAGAGTGACAAAAGATGATCAAGGGGCTGGGGACTTATCACTGAGAGGAAGTTGAAGGAGTTGAACATGTACTCACTGGAGAGAGGAGAAGCAGGGGTGACATGATTGAAACCTTTAAATACATGAAAGGAATAAACAAGACAAGTACAGAGGCTGTTCAAAAGTAAGGAGGGGAGGGACACAGGGGCCATGATATGAGACTGGAGCGAGGAAGGTTCAGGAGGAGATGAGGAGACACTTTTTTACAGAGAGGGTGGTGGCTGGGTGGAATGCGTTACCTCCTGAAGTGGTATGCAGTAGAACAGTGGACTGCTTCAAATGAGGATGGGACAGGACAAGGGGGAGGGTTAATGAAGGGGAATGGTGGAAGGGAGGGGCAGCTGCAGAATAAGGGGTGCTAGCTGCACATTCAAGCAGACATGGAAAATTTCGTATGTTAGTATATAACTTTTAAAGTCAGGACACCTCCATAGAGTGAAAAGTAGAATGTTAAATGTGCAAAACATTTCAAGAGAGCATCTACAAGAATGTATCAGAGAAAGGTGTTGTAACTAGATGAATGGCTGAGTATAGATTTGGGAGCAAAAGGTGGGAGATCCCCCCATCTGGAGTAACCAGGTTTACCTCTCTGGGTTCAGTTTGGGAACCTTTGTTTTCTCTCTGTGCATTTGGCCAATGCCTGAGGAAAGCATTCAGATGTGGGATTTTGGATTTCCCTGAAAGCCGGAATGTGCTTGTGGGTGGTTTAGGGAGCCACCAGTAACCTCCATGCAATATGATAAAGTGTCCTAGTACTGGCTGGGGTGCCAATTCAAGGGAAAGAAGAGAAGTGTACCAGTTTGGGCCGTGTGTACCCAGATCCATTCAGAACCTGAGGGTTCACTGTGTGTGCTCTGTACCTCTGTAATCTGCATTACCAGTGGGAGTAGTCCTGTGGGGGTCCATCTTCACTTTGTTTATTCTTTGTGTATGTGAATAAAAGCCACACTCTAGAATCCCAACCTGGTTTGGACATTTACAGTTATTGCTTCCAGTGTCTGGATTTACTTGGGTGCCCTGACCAGAGTACAAACCTAGCATAATGCTGAGCAAACATTTTCTCCCCAGGGACCCAGGTTGTGGCCATGCTAAATACACCCCTAGGTGTGAGCCATGTAGTTGCCACACTTGGTTTGCCTGCCTGAGGATGGCAGTCTCGAAGTAGAAGTAATGGGTTCTACAGAAATCTGTATTAAGTAGTGACTACCCCACCCTCTGTGGCACCTAGGTTTTGAGAGGAGCAGCCCTGCTAGTTGAACAAGGGGTGCCAGTGAGGGAGGTTACATGTGCAAAGAGTTAGCATTACTAGTTGTTTTGTATGCATTTCCTTTACAACAGTAATATGCAATTTCCATTATAAATTTCTACCAAACAGTATACCTAAATATTGATATTTCTTAATTTTCTCAAACTCATACCCATAAATTAATCATTTATTTGTACTGTTTTATTTACTTCCAAATGTCATTATTTTACGTTTTCCAACATTTAACACCCAATGTATTTGATTTAATTTTATCATAATAGTGATACGTCATCTTCTCAGACCTAAAGGGGTATATGACAATAATACAGCGTCATCTGCATGCAACATAATCAGAACTTCTTTGTTGTTTATAACCGGTGGGAACATTTCAATAATCGAAATGCTCTTTATTAATGATTCTACATATATAAACTGAATAACAAGAGGGCCAAGAGACAACTTTGTTTGATACCATGTTTTATGTATTCCTTCTGTCAAAGCACCATCCTTGGAAAATGTCACCTGAGCAGTAGTATATAGGTGTAACATTTTCAAAAATATAAATAAATGACTGTTTATGCCTAACTCCTGTGATATGTCCCAAAGTATATGCCTATTCACAGGAGTCAAATGCCTTTTAATATCAATGAAACAAGCATACACCTTCCTCTTTTTACCTATATATGGGTTTCTATGAAATAATTTAAATAAACACTGAATCAAGTGTATTGTGGTATTTTCTGAGACCAAACTGAAATTTTGAAATGAGTGATTTTTTTTCCACCCACTGCTGAAATCTATCTAGATTTATTCTAGAATGTATTTTTGTACCTCTGGTAATAGTGTAATTTGTCTCTATCTACTAGGGTCACATCTCTAACCTTTCTCCAAGAGGGGGACTATAATTACTTTATTCCAATACTACAGGAGAATTAGATTAATACTGTTTATTGTAAAAATATGGGCTAATAAATTTTGACCAAAACGCAGGGTTGTGTTCAACATTTTTTTCCAAGAGACAATGTATACCAGCTACTTATTTTGCCTTATTTATTTATTTAGCTTTTGTTGACTGGGTAAGTGCACTATACAGATTCTTGCCTATTTTCAGGCACAACCCAGGGGAAGGGGGAATACAGATGAATGCCAACTGACCTTGAACCAGATTAAGCTGTTGGTATTTTTAGTGAATGGAAGGAAATTTGCCCATGGCACAGAGGAAATTCCACTGCTCTTTTTGGTAGGGCGAGCTGTGATGGAGGACTGACTGATGTCAGTTGCTGTGCAGTATGGTGAGTGTATGGACATGTGGGAGGCTAAGGAGAAAGTCTCCTCCTCTGCCTCGGATGAACCAGAGACCATGGAGCAAGGAGTGGAGGAAGTGGTGAAAGCAAAAGTTTTTGTTGCAGCAGAAGGTAAAGGGAAAAATGGAAATGACACCTCGGATACCACAAATCTGGAACAGCTTGAAAGTGTGTCGACTGAAATTGTAGCAACAGAAGCTCTCTCTGTGGAGACAGAGGATGCAGGTAAGTTGCAATTATCTAAAAAAAACCTCAAAAGTCAACTAGAGGTGTGAGGGGAATTGTTTAAGAATACAAAGAGAGACTTAGTGACAAATGAGTGAGCTTGAGTCAGAGGATAGCGTGGAAAGGGTGGAGACCTGTCAAAATCAGCTGATAGATGCTGTTGCAGGGACATTCAAAGAAACTGCCCAGTGGAAAAGTAATAGAAATTAAAGAAACAGATGTAGATGGAAAAAATAAGGAAACCCTGAAAGGAATGGCCATAAGAGGTCAGAAATGTCTCAGACTAAGAGGGGTTGAACAAAAAATACCAGGAAAAAGGCAAAATGAAAAAAATAAAAAAGGATGCAATAAACAAAGCACAACAAAAAAAAAATGGTGGAACAACAAAAAATAAGGTCAGAAAAAGAGAATGGGGGCCCCCAAAATATTAAAAAAGCACACACTGGAGATGAAGTGATTGAATCTTTGGATACTCTGGACTGGGTTGCAGATGTCCTGACAAATGCAGGGTGGAAAAGAACTGAGGATGGAAGAGAGTGGGATCCAAATAGGACTAGTACTTCTGCTGAAGGTCTTGTTCAAAACCAAAAGAATTAGAGAATAAAGAGGAAAAGCAGGAACACTTTAAAGAAAAGCAGGGTACAAGAAAGAGTACTTGAGCAAGAAGGCACAGAAGATGAGGAAAAAAAAAACAATGGGGAAAATGACACTAAAGATTTAGAAGGCCTAACAGATGAGAAGGGAACTGGACACATCCATGGAAATAGAGGATAAAACATTGCAAAATGAAGAGGAGCAGAGTAAAAATGCAAGCCCTAAGAGTGAAAAAACTTGGGGGGGGTTGTAAGAGAAAGATTATTTCCAGAGGAGATGCGACGGCTAAATGAACCTGCAAAAAGCAGAAATGCAGTAAGACAAACTAGAAAGGTTCAGTAGCAGATGCTCTGGATAGACTATTTGTTGGCAGACAACTCCTAAAAAACTGTATGAAATATTATGATTATAAGATATACACCTTGATCCACATCCCTGGGGACACAACATATGATGTGAGTTTCAAACACCCAGTAGACATTGAGAGGTTTTGGAAACTATATCATCAGATTAAGAACACCCCCTTATGGAGGGATTTCATTGCAATCCCTTTAACCAAGCCTGCGTTCATAGTGGTTACAGTCCTCTTCAGAAATGAAAGGGTAAATGTGGCAGATATTTCCTTTTGTTTAAAGCAGAAAAGTGAACTTAAAGTCACCCCGGTACCAATATTAGATGGTGAAAATTTGTGGACTGGTGGTTGGAGGTTTAAAGAAGTGTTGAAACAACAAAATAGGGAATTTCAATACCGACCTAACTGTTTTTATTTTCTGGGAAGGGACAGAGGGGTTGTCTTTTATGCAGGGCAACCCCATGCATGTTATAGATGTGGAGAGAGAGAACATTTAAGTAATGCCTGTGAAAAGGTAAAATGTGGTTTATGTGGTCAGATTGGTCACCATGGGTCTGCATGCAAAACCCAATAAAATGTTGCCTATGTGAGGAAAATGGACATACCTTAATAACTGTCCTTGGGCTGCTCCTGACAACATGGATCCAGCAGAGCAAGGAGAACAAGATGTCTATCTGGCATTAGCCCAAAAGGAAAAAGCAAAAACAGAATAATTGCAGAAGCAAAAATGACTGAAAAAGGGAATAAGAATGAGAATGAGGCTCTTAAGCAAACACACCCCATCCCCCAATTACAAGAAGAACAAACAGTGGGACTAGAAAAGGGTATTATTATAATAATAGAAAATTAAGAAGAAGGAGGTAAAGCTGATCAACAGGATAAGAGAATGGCTGCCCCATGGGAGGCAAGTGAGAGGTCTTCACAATGGTAACCAGATTAAAGAAAAAGGGGAAGAAAACCTCAAATCTGAAACAAGTCAGGAAAAAAGAGAAGAATTGCAGCTCTCAAATAAATAAATGGCACTACAGGATAACGAATAGGCAATGATGGAGGAGGATTCAGATACGTCTCTGTCTGACCTATCAGGGGAAGGAGATGTGTCAGACAATGACTAAACAGACACCCATGCATCAAAGAAAAGAAAGAAAAGGCAAGCTAGCATAGGAAATAAACAAAAAAAACAGTGTGAATCTTATGACTTCACCCCTAACTGGCAGTATAGCCTAGAGGTTAGAGGAACGAGGTGTGAACAAGCTTGATACATCCAGGAGACCAGACCTGAGTTTGATTCTCACAACCTCCACTTGCATACTGTGTGACTTTGAGCAAGTCACTTAACCACCCAGTGCTCCCAGGTCACCCCTGAAAACAGGAACTTGTGCCTAGTGGGCCTTACCCAGTTACCAAAGACTAAAATAAAAAAAGCAAATAAATAACTGTATTACATGTACAGTAATGTTAATAGGATAAAGAACAGGTCAAAGAGGCTTGTAACCTTTTTCCCTGATAAGTGATTTGAAAGGTGATAGTATATTTTTTCTAAACACTAGATTATACACAATTGCTGAATTAAATCTAGTACAAAAATACTGGAGATGGGTTTCTTCCATTTGGTCCTTGGGAGAAGAGAAATGCTCAGGGGTTGGTATTGCCTTCACAACAAATGAAGTCAAAATATTGAAAATAGTAGATATAGTCTCAGGGAGAGCATAGGTGGTAGATGCAGTAATTACAAAAATAACAGTAAGGCTAATAGTGGTGTATAACCCCCAATCTAAATTAGAAAGGAATAAAATAATGAGTGAGATAGAACATTTCTTACATACGGTTAAACTAACCATATGGGCAGATGATTTTAATTGTGGGCTAACTAAAAAAGACTAGGGAAGAAAATCAGAGTAAGTTTTTTGTGATTCAAAATGTTTGCAAAAGATTTTAGCAAACTCTTGTATGGAAGATGCCTATAAAAAGGGGGAAGCAGATAGAGCACACTTGTTTTAGGGGAAAACTATCATCAAAGCTAGATTTCTGATTTGTACAAAAAATACCAATATAGAAAAATTTACACAATACCACTGGAACATCAGATCATACAGCAGCATTTCTTAAAATACATTTTTAAGAAAATATGATCTTTAGGAAAGGATTTTGGAGAATGAATGTTGAAAACTTAGAAGATGACATAGTAAAAGAAGAGCTATTATACATATTTGCAGCAAGAGGGACAGTGTATGAACTTTATGATAATATTGTCAACTGGTAGGAAGACACAAAAGGGGACATAAAGGAGGCCATGATATTAGCATCACAAAGAAGAAAGAGAGGACAAAATACCAGAATATCCGAGTCTAAGAGCAAAATTATATGGAGAAATGACCTGGTAGTATAAGAGTGGGAAAGACTGTACTGGTAAAATCAATGAACTAAAAGAGCAAATGCGGAAATTTCAGTACAACAGAACACATTCATTAATTATGGATCAAAAAAGTGGAACACAAGGGATCAAATCACTGATGAATCCTTTGGAAAGTAATAGAAAAAGGGTGGAAAATAGAGTACTATATGGTTTAGAAGATAAAAAATGGGAAGGTACATACAAATATTTATAACTTAACACTGATAGTACAAGAGCACCTAAAACACAAATTTCAAAGTTTGGGGATTTCAGCTGTGTGGTAGATAAGGTCAAATCATAGAAGCAGAAAAAAATGCTAGAGGAACCTATTAAAGAAACAGAGGTCAGAGAAGCAATAAGATCATTAACTAATACAAAGCCAGGGATAGATGGGATCCTGAACATTTTTTATAAAAAGATTGAAGAATTAGTGACAACAATGTTAACGTTAGTTTAACAACATTCTTACTAAAGGGGTTATAATGGATCGTATGAAACAGGGTGTAACTATTTTTTAAATAAAAAAGGAGAAAGGACACATATTAAAAACTGGAGGCCAAAAAGCTTATTTACAGCTGATTATAAAATACTGGCAAAAAATCATAAACAAGAGGATAGTTGAGTATGCATCAAAACTAATTGTGGAGACACAAACATGTGCTATCCCAGGAAGAGATATCTTAATTATTTATATTAGGGAGGTAATTAACAAAGGAAAAAATGAGGAACTGGAAGGTTATTTATATGCTATGGATAAAGAAATTGTGTTTGATGCAGTTAAGCATGAGTATATGTGGAAGGTATTAAAGAAATACCAATTTCCCCACAATAATTTATGAAGTTAATCAATGCATTATATAATGAACCGCAAGTGTGCCCAATGATTAATGGACATATAAGAACACCAATGTACATTCATAACGGTGTAAGGCAGGGGTGCCCATTAAACTCTCTCTTATATGTGTTTTGCTTAGACCCGTTGTTAAGATAATAGAAAATGATAATGAAATAAGAACAATTGAGTGGAAAAAGTAAATCTTACAGAAAACCAGAGCATATGCAGATGATTGCTTAGTATTAGTTAAAGATCAGGCATATAGAGAGAGAGTGGTGAAAACATTTGAAGCTAATAAACAGTATACAGGTATTTCAATAAATAAGAAAAAAGGTAGAATAATTCAATTTGGGAAGGTGATTAAAGAAAGGCAAGGGGAAATTGAGATTGCAGAGGGTAGCTTTGAAGTTTGGGGAATAACATTTGGGGGGCAAGACCCCATGAAAGAAAATTGGGAAAAGAAATTTCAGATAGCCCTACAAAAAGTTAACAAATGGAAAGCCTGGAATACGACAAGGGAAAAAAGGATATACCTTCTGAAATCATTTATTGTCCCTATTTTTTGTATATTGCATACGTATTTCCAATGCCCATATAAATGCAAACTAAAGTGTTGGAATTATTCTTTTCAATGCTTTGGGGTAATAGATTAAACCTGGTAAAAAGGGCACACACTTATAGGCCTATTACTGAAGGAGGGTTAAATATTTTATTTTATTTATTTATTTAGTTTTTGTTGACCGGTTAAATGCACTAGACAAATCCTGCCTATTTTCAGGCATGACCCGGAGGAGAGGGATACAGATGAATGCCAACTGACCTTGAACCAGATTAAGCTGTTGGTGGTATGTTTAGTGAATGAGGGAAACATGTTGCATCCTATAGTTTTCTTCTTAAAAATATTTATATATGCTAACGTAAGACCTATTATATAAAAAGAAGTAAGAAAATGGATGCCTTTAGCAAAAGAATGGGGCAAAGTTAATTTAAACAGTCTAGGAAAAAAAGGAAATATAAATAAATAAACAAAGCTGGCAGGCTATACAGATACATACAGAAGGTTTATAGCACAATGGAGAATAACAGTAGATTTGGTATTAACAAACAGCAGAAAGCAGGCATATAAAGAGATTGTGAAGGGAAACTACTATGAAGATTCAGTGTTTAAAGTGAATATGTCAGTTAATATACCATTAGTTTTAGAAACAACATTGGAAAAAAGAATACCAAAAAAATGAGAGAAACTAGAAGAATGGTGGTGGTGTTGGGGGACTTAAACATGCCAGGAACAGACTGGGAGACTATGACATCTTCTGTGACCAGGGAACAGAGGTTGTTGGATGTCTTTCAAGATGCGTTCCTAGCTCAGCAGGTGGGGGAACTGACCAGGGAGGCACGGGTACTGGATGTGGTCCTGACAGACAGTGACCAGATTAGGGGCCTGGAGGTAAGGGACACATTGGTGGGGGTGACCAGCTGCACAAAGACGGAGTTAACTGACTTCAGGAACGGATTTTAAGGAAATGGGAAGTATCCTTAAGGAGCATTTGGATGGGATTGGGTCAGACATGGACGCTGATAGTAGGTGGGAAATCATCAGGAGAGGGGTGCAAGATGCTACCAGCACCTGTGCAAGAGTAAGACGAAAATGCGGTAGGGCCTGAAAACCCTGCTGGTGGACCAGGGAGGTCCAGGAGGTGGTGCAGGGAAAGAAGGCAGCCTACAGGCAATTCAAGTGCTCAAGGAGTGAAAGGGATCGAGGGGAGTATGAGCTGATTGCTAGAAGGGCCACTAGGGTGATGAGGCGGCTAAGGCAAGGAAGGAGCAGAACCTGGCCAGGGAAATCAGGAGGGGAACAAGGGTTCTTTAGATACACTGGGGAAAAATAAGAGGTGAAGGGCAGATTAGCAGGATTAAATCAGGGAGAGATGGGCACAAGACCCAGGGAGCAGGCTGAGGTACTAAATGAGTACTTCATCTCAGTTTCCACCAAGGAAAATGGGGTGCTGCATCATACATGGGAGGAGACAGAGATACTGAGGAGGGGCCCTTACGCGTCGGCGGGTCTGGGAGGGGAGGCATCACTGGCAGGAGGGGGAAGGGCTAAGCAGGGAGAAGAGGTACTGGAAGTGGAAATCACAGCAGAGAGAGTGAGGGAAGCCCTCAGCTCCCTTAAGACGGAGAAAGCACCGGGGCCGGATAAATTACATCCCAGAGTGCTGAAGGAACTTGCGGATCTCCTGGCAAAACCCCTAGCGGAGCTTTTCACCATCTCTCTGAGGACAGGGTGGGTGCCTCAGGACTGGAAGGTGGCGCATATAGTGCCTATCCACAAGGGGGGATCAAGGGAGGTGGCAGAGAACTACAGGCCTGTCAGCCTGACATCGGTGGTGGGCAAGGTGATGGAGGGCATTGTCAAGTAGAGGCTAGGGGGGGACCTGGAAAAGTCCGGGTGCCTGGACGACAGACAGCATGGATTCATCTTGGGGAAATCGTGTCAGTCAAACCTTGTGGAGTTCTGTGACTGGGTGTCGAGTGCCTTGGACCATGGTAGACCAGTGGACGTCCTCTTTCTAGACTTCAGCAAGGCATTTGACTCTGTTCCTCAAATGGGCCTGTTGGATAAGCTGGGAAAAATGGGGGTGGGGAACCAGATGATCAGATGGATAGGCAATTGGCTCCATGACCGGACCCATAGGGTCATAGTTGGTGGGATAGTCTCATCCCCAAAGAGGGTCATTAGTGGGGTCCCACAGGGATCAGTCCTTGGTCCCCTCCTGTTCAATGCCTACGTCTCTGACATAAGGACAGGAATCAGGAGTGAGATAAGCCTCTTGCAGATGACTCAAAACCGGGGGCGGTGGTGGATGGGAGAGGAGAAGAGGGAGGGTGGCCTACAGGGGACCTGGAGGCTCTGGAAGATGGTCTAGAAAGTGGAAGCTGAGGTTCAATGCAGGGAAATGCAAGGTACTCCACCTGGGGCCAGAAACCCGGGCCAAGTGTACACCCTGGGGGGGGGAAATGCTACAAGTCTCGATGGCTGAGAGGGACCTGGGGGTGGTGGTGGATGTCAAGATGAACAACTCGGAGACTTGTGAGGAGGGCAGCAGCCAAGGCCAACAAGATGCTGGGATGCATCACTAGGGGATCACCTCCAGAAGGAGGAAGTGATGCTCCCTCTGTATAACTGCTTGGTGAGGCCACACCTTGAGTACTGCGTGTGCAGTTTTGGAGCCACACTTAAAGAGGGACATTAAACTCCTGGAGAGGGTCCAGAGGAGGGCAACCAAAATGCTTTGGGGCTTGGGAGACAGGACCTATGAGGAGAGGCTCAAAGAGCTAAATATGTACACATTGGAAGAGAGAAGGGACCGGGGGGACATGATAGAGGTCTTTAAGTACATGAAGAGGGTAAATAGGGGAGGAGCAGTCAGGGTGCTTCGAAGGAAGGAGGAGGGGGCCACTAGAGGGCATGGGTGGAAGCTGCAGGGGGGAAGATTCAGGGAGAAAGGAGGAGGTGCTACTTCACTAAGAGGGTGGTGGAGCCATGGAATGCACTACCTAGGGGGCTGGTAGAGGCAGAGACGGTGGAGGGGTTCAAGAGGGGCTGGGACAGGTAGAGGGGAAGGGTTCTGGAAGCAAAATCCAATGCAGCAAGAATATCGGGAACTGGGAAGGGAGAAGCCAGAGAAGGCGAAGGGGACAGCAAGATCAGCACCCAGGGTGGGGGCTGACCAATTGAGAAGACTCGAAAGACCATTAGGCCTATTCTGCTGGCATTTTAGTATGTTAGTATATGGATGTAAAGCCATGGCAAATTGAATGTCAAAGGGAATTTAAAGCACAAAAGAGAGGAGGAAAGGAATTGCCTAGAGGTGGACTGCATAAATCAAGAAGAATCATTGACACTCATGTTATCTGAATGTGGGTTTATAAAATCTTTTTTGGGAATATTGGCACAAGTAAGGGGGATGGCAGTATTTAAGAATATTACATATGAAATATTAGTATATGGGCAGTTAAAAAAGGCTTGGAGTAAATGGGATAAAACACTTTATATGTCGTATTTGCAATATTGAAATGGTCAATTTGGCAGGTAAGGTGGCAACAATTTATACAAAATAAAGATGTTACAGTAAATGACCTGCTATTTAAAATTCAGGAGAAGTAAATGAGGTTTATCAAAAGAAACGAAAAATTTATGGGGAAGAAAGGGGATTGATTCTGTGGAAAAACTTTGACTGTATTGGATGAATATAACAAAATGAATTATGGAGTACTGAAAAGTTTAAAGATATAAAAGAATGTATTACAATGTATGTTTTTGGTTTTAAATAAAAATTTCCCCTACTCTTTTCGAGAAGTGCCATGGGATCTTTAACATTCACCTGAACTAGCATCAGAACAGGCAGATAGGACCTCAGTTTAATGTCTCATGTGAAAGGCAGCACACCCCCATACTGCACTGCAGTGTCAGTATTGGAATATTAACCCAAGTGTGTGATGTGGGTATAGAACCCACAGCTTTCTGATCTCCCAGCCTCAGAGGTGAGTGTGCTAACTGCTGAGCCACTTACATTGCCGATAGATGCCTTTATGCCATTATTGCACCAAAACCTTCACAGGGCAGTATAGGATGCCACTTTTTCTGGTTTATTATAGGAAACTGTTCAGATCGATTAGTAACAATATTAGACAGAGTTTCAGACCTATACACAGCTTTAAAGTATTTAACCCAATCATTTGAGGGTAGTGTGGCACAAATAGCATACTTTATATTGTCCTCCCCACACCCATAAGCAACAAGTGACCAGAATGCCTACATACAGTATCATTTGTACACAGTGCTTCCTGCAATTTAAACCAAAGTGACTGCTTGTAAAGTTTCTTTTCACTGTCAATCAACCTATTGTATTTAATTTTCTTAATTTGTCAGTCTTAAGTTAACAGTGAAAGAGTTGTTTTTTGTAGAAACCCGCCCTACTTTGTTGGTCTGCCACTTACATTTTTTGCATTCAGTGTCATACCATAGTTTTGACATTCATATAGAACTTTTACCTTTAACTCTTTCCTTCATAAGAACATATGAAATTTGCCAGCAGATAAAGGCCTAGAGGTCTATCAAGTCTGCTCGAATGTGCAGCTAGCACCCCTTGTTCTGCAGCAGCCCTTCCCTTCCACCCTTCCCCTTCATTGACCCTCCCCCTTGTCCTGTCCCATCCCCTTTTGAAGCAGTCCACTGTTCTACTCGATACCACTTCCGCAGGTAACGCATTCCACCCAGCCACCACCCTCTCTGTAAAAAGTGTCTCCTCATCTCCTTCCTGAACCTTCCTCCCTCCAGTCTCATATCATGGCCCCTGGTGTCCCTCCCCTCTCTTACTTTGAACATCCCCTCTGTACCTGTCTTGTTTATTCCTTTCATGTACTTAAAGGTTTCAATCATGTGCCCCCTGTCCCTCCTCTCCTCCAGTAAGTACATGTTCAACTCCCTCAGCCTCCTCTCGTATGACAAGTTCCCCAGCCCCTTGATCATCTTTGTCACACTGCACTGCACCCTCTCCAGTAACCTAATGTCCCTCTTCAGATACAGGTGCCAGTACAGCATGCAGTACTCCAGGTGCGGTCTAAATAATGACCTGTACAGTGGCAGAATCATCTCCTCCCTCCTTGAGGATATACCCCTTGCAATACAACCCAGCATTTTGTTGGCCTTTGCAGCTGCCTTCCTACATTGTGCCGAGTTGTTCATTGACCCTGTAATGAGCACCCCCAGATCCTTCTCCTCTTCTGTCTGGGCTAGCTGCACTCCTCCTCCCCCCCAGCTGGTAACTCCTCCTTGGGTTCTTCATCCCAAAATGCAGCACCTTGCACTTTTTGGCATTAAACACCAGTTGCCAGGAGTCTGACCAGGTTTCAAGCTTTGGCAGATCATCCTGCAACCCCTGGCATCCCCCTAGGTCATCCACCACCGCTCCTACCTTGGTATAATGAGAAAACAGACTAATCTTGCTCTTGATGTCCAATGATATGTCTGCAATGAATATCCCAAACAACACTGGCCCCAACACGAGCCCTGTGAGAACCGCTCATCACTACCCTTGGGTGTGAGAGCTCCCAACCCACCACCACCCTCTGTTGCCTTCCCTGAAGCAAGTTCCTACCCATGTCACCAGCTTTGCACCTGCCCCTGTGCCTACTAACTTACTTCCCAGCCTTCCATGCGGCACCGAGTCAAATGCCTTACTAAAGTCCAGATACAGGACATCCACTGCATGGCCCCTGTCCAGTTGTCTAGTTACCCAGTCATAGAACTCCACCAGGTTGGTTTGGCAGGATCTGCCCCGTGTAAACCATGCTGTCTGCTGTCCTGTAGTCCTTTGGCCTCTGGAGGGCCACCAGCCTCTACTTCAGGATAGTCTCCATTAGCTTACCAAATGGATGTGAGGCTCACTGGTCTGTAGTTTCCCAGTTCATCCTTTGGGCCACTCTTGTGGAGGGGCACCATATGAGCCATCCTCCCGTCCTGAGGTACACACCCCGAATGTAGTGAGGCATTAAATAGGTCTGCCAAAGTTCCCGCAAGGACCTCTGCCAGCTCCTTCAGTACCCTGGGGTGGATGCCATCTGGGCCTGGTGCCTTGTCCACCCTCAGTGCTTTCAAACCCTCCTGAACTCTGCCCTCCATAATTTTCCCATCTGTCACCCCTTCCCCCTGTTTCTGCCATTTCTCCCCCACTTGGGTGTCACCCCCCTCTTCTCTTTCGTAAATACTGAGCAGAAGTACTCATTTAGTGCTTCTGCCTTATCCCTCCTCCTTCCACCCAACCCCCTCCTTCCTAATCCTTACTATGTGGTCCTTACAGCTCCTTTTCTCCCTGATGTACCTAAAGTCCTATCTCCCCCTTCTTAATGCCTTTGCCAGCCTGAGTTAAATAGATGCCTTGGCTCCCTTACTGCCCTTATCACCTCCTTCAATTCAAATCAAGTACTCCTCCCTATCCTCCCCTCCTGTTTTCTTGTACTTTCCTAAAGGCAGCTCTTTTCCTCACTTACCTTTTCCATGACCTCCTTGCTCTACCAACTTGGTTTCTTAGCCTAGCCTTCTTGCTCTGGGCCTTGCAGCGAGGTTTGGTTGCCTGCACTATCCCCAACTTTATAGCTCCCACCTCTGATTAGTGTCCATCCGAGATTGAATTCTGGCCAGGTACCCTTTACCACTTCCCCCATCTTCCCAAAGTCGGACCCTCCTGAAGTCAGCACTCTTGTGCCAGATTCCTCCTTCCTTGCATTATCAATGTGAGCCATACTGAGTGGTGGTCACTCCTGACAGCAGTTCCTCCACTGTAAGTTATCTCACAAAGTCCCATTTGTCAGCACAAGGTCAAGGTTATTCCCTAACCTGGTTGATTCACTGACCATTTGCAGCAGGAAGCTGTCTGGAGCATCCAGCGTACCTGCTTCCTTCTGTTCTCCTGGTTGTTAGAGGTACTCAGTCCATTCCTGGCATGTTGAGAGTCTTCCACAATCACCTACCCTTCTCACAGGTCCTCCTGATCTGTCCCCTAGTTCCCTGTCTAACTCCTCCGTCTGAGATGGCAGCCTGTACACCACTCCCATTCTAAGATCCTATTCTTGGAATCCTGTATTTGCATCCAAAGTGACTCCGTACTACCCTCCTCCCCTTCCTCTCTTACACACTTCAGTCCTTCCTTCACATATAGTGCCACACCTCCTCCTTTCCCAATCACCCTGTCCCTATGAAATAACCTGTTCCTTGGTACAGACAGGTCCCAATCATTGTATTGGGTGGCCCATGTTTCTGTGATAGCTGCAATGTCTGCCTCTCCCTCTGCCATGACACCTGTAACTCTGCAATTTCCTCCCAAAGCTCCTTGCATTAAGGAAACCACCTTCCACCTCCCCCCTCCCATCCTGCCATCCTTTACTAGCATCACCAATAGTACTTGCCATTTTGTCCTTTGTCACTGTTATGGAGGTAAAGCTCATATGGTTTCCCAACCTGTGGTCTCTGCATGTCTCTTTGCCCAATTGCCACCCCCGCTCCTAGTTTAAATTACTACTTCCTCCATGTACTCCTTCTTCCTCTGTTTCAACACTTTCTTTCCCTCCTCACCCAAGTGTAGTCTGTCCTTGGCATACAGACTACTGTCTCAGGTCCTCCCACCCCTCCAACAGCCCATACCCTTTAGTACAACACAGGTTCTTTAGACATCCATTAAATTCCTCTATTCTCAGCTTTCTTGTTGTGGTTACATTGGGCTAGGAGTATCTCTAAAGTTACTGATCTTTCTGCCCCCTCATAATTGTCCTAGTTCCTCAAACCTCCTCTGGGCTATATGATACTGTCTTGTCAGCCAGGTAATTAGGTCCCAAGCGTATATAATTAAATGAGGCTTGTCCTACCCTTCTAGCATATTTCAGAACAGATTGTCCCACCCTTTCAGCTGTCATTCCTGGCATGGCCTCCACCCAAATGCAACTATGCCTCTCCCCCTTACTACCCCTCCTGACTCCTCTTAGTATTGAGTCCCCCAGCACTAAAATTCCACCACTCTTACTCCCTGGTTGCTTCCATTCATCTCCTAATCTCCTTTCTGGCTCCTTTTCTTCCTCCTGCACATTATTTTCCCCTTTTGCCAGTGTTGCAATTCTCCCAGCAGAACTTCCCCCCGCTCTGGTTTGGTCCAGTCATTTATCAATTACTCCTCTAATTTCATCATTTCCCTCCTCCACCTTCTTCCTCACTAGCAGTGCAAAACTATTTTCTGAAGACCCTTCACAAATGCTCGCTCCCTCTCTCTTCATAGTAACCTGTTCTCTCCTTTCCACTCCATCACTTTTTCCACTTCTTCACCTCCCCTCACAAGTCCCTATCTCTTCCTTCCATTTGTCTTTTGTCTCCTGACCTGGTTTCCCTGGCAATCATTCTTCCGGGCCTGGGCCCCTTGTCTCTCTTCCCTTCTTCTGACCTCTCCTCACCACTGTTGGCCAAATCACCCTCCTGTCTCATTCTTCCTCCCTCCAGTATTGGGCTAAACCCACCTCAGTCTGCCTTGCCTGTCTTAGTTCATCCTACAGACCGTCAATCTCCTCACCTAAGTTTCTCTGTGGTTTGCACACTAAACATCCTCCCACTCCAGGCAATTTTTAGAAAGATTGGTGCACGCAGGTTGTTGCAGCCTACCACCTACCCATTGCTGTTGTTGCCCACCAGTGACCCCCACTCTTCCAGATGCAGGATACCAAACACTCCCCCATGTCTCCCCTCTCCCCCCTCTATCAGTGCAAAACATTCTTTTCTTAATTTCCCTTACACCCTTTGTTGTACACATTTAGATAGATTGAGCAACTGCTTTTTATATTCCTAACCTTCCTATCCACACTCAAAAAGAGACTTTAAGTAGCTATTGCACAACCTTCTTCAAACTCCTACTTCTCCTTTCCACAATGCAATAACAATGCAAAGAAGTAACAATGAAAGCTCCTATCTTTGCAGTTACTTCCCTTCCACTGAGATAGCAGTCACCTCTTCACTTGCTGCTGTTCCATTCCTGGATGTCTGCTTCTGCTATTACAGGTGCATAGCCTTTGCCCGTTTGAGGAAGTGACATCAGAACTCCTGTTATAAAGGAAATCACAGACCAGGGGTGGGTGGGCAGAGGGTTGAGTGGTGGACCAATCCAAGTCTTCAGAAACAATCAGGTAGCTGAGGCCCCTGGTCAGACCATTAGCATCCTTCACCCACTATGCACTAACCTTTGCAGCTTGTGAAGCCAGCAAAACTGAATCACAGTTCTACTCAAAGCCCCCAAAATAGGTTTGCTACCAAAAGAAACAGGTCTCCAATTCAAACAGCTTCACCAACAACACATCAAAATAGGTTTGAAATTAGAAGATACAGGTCTCTGATTCAAAGAAACAACCCCCATTAAATCACACCAAATAGGTTTTAAATCATAAGAAACAGACCTCTACAAATGCAGCCTGCTACACAGTGAAACATCAAACAAATGAGCCCACTTATAGCCACCAAACAGTTTTCAAAATTCCAAAAGCCCCAAAACAATACCCTGCTAGCCCTTAGAAGTAGTAAGAAAGAAAAGAAATAACCTTCTACCAAGTAAAATACAAACAATGTAAAAACAGCAAGAAGCTACTGTACTGTAAAATATCTGATCCTTTCCCTTCTAGTTCCTTCTGAGAAGTCAAAGCAACTGACACCACACCTGATTTAGCACCACCTCCCTAGCTCAGTGAGACCTGGCCAGACCATTAGCACCCTTCCCCCACTATGCACTAACCTTTGCAGCTAGTGAAGCCAACAAAAATGAATCACAATTCTATTCAAAGCCCCCAAAATAGGTTTGTTACCAAAAAAAACAGGTCTCCAATTCAAACAGCTTCACCAACAACACATCAACATAGGCTTGAAATTAGAATATATAGGTCTCTGATTCAAAGAAACAGCCCCCGTTAAATCACACCAAATAGGTTTTAAATCAGAAGAAATAGTCCTCTACAAATGCAGCCTGCTACACAGTGAAACATCAAACAAATGAGTCCACTTATAGCCACCAAAACAGTTTTCAAAATTCCAACAGCCCCAAAACAATACCATGCTAGCCCTTAGAAGTAGTAAGAAAGAAAAGAAATAACCTTCTACCAAGTAAAATCCAAACAATGTAAAAACAGCAAGAAGCTAATGTGCTGTAAAAGATCTGATCCTTTCCCTTCAATGTCAGTTGGGATGCTAAGTTCTCCTTAAAGTCAGAGAATTAATGTATTATACCTGCCATGTCTAATCCTTTCACCTCAGTACTTTTATTCTTAAAATTGATTGTAAAATTACACAATATGAGGAAGTGGTCACTGTCCCACACCCTATAAACTTATATATAATTAACTTTATGATATGCCTCAGCATCTATAATACAAATGACTAACAAACTTCCCCAGCTTGTAGTGGGGAATGTTATCTTTCCTGACCAGTCCCTTTCTGCATGGCCATTTACAACTGTTAATCCTTGCTTTGTTGTAAATTTCAAAATATATTTACCTTTCAGGTGTAATAGTTTATCTCCAGACTGTCTAAAGAGGTTCCAAAAGTATAATCAATACACCACTCTGACATATTTTCCTCAGTTTTATTACCTATTCCTGCTTTAAAATCCCCAGTCAAAAATAATATTACACTTGGAAAATGGTCCTTCAAAACTTCTATATCATTTTCAATGCAACTATGAATGTTTAAAAAATCATCCGCAAGAATTACTGGTGGAAAACGTACATTGAAAAGTGCTTGAGGTTCATTCCCATCAGAAACAACTAAATGCATATTGTATAAATTATAAATGCTTGCTTCCAAATACTTTATATTTAAGGAAGTATTTAAAAACAATTGACAAACCCCTGTTTGATCTACTAAATCTACAGTCTCTATTGGTTGGCAAATACCAGGATCTATCTCCATCTAAAACATCCTCACTTTCTTTACCCATCAAAGTTTCCTGAAAAAGCAATGTATTATAACCTCAAATTCAGTTTACCAACTGTTTATCTACCAATTTAGAGCCTAGTCCACCAATGTTCCAACTTAAAATTGTAATTGAGCCCTCTTTTTTTATTTCTATCTGTTGGTCACTTGCTAGAATCTAAAATGCTAATTATACTATTTGAACAAATGCTGTCTTCTGCTATACTTCCTTTTGGACTGCAAATTTCTATAATCATAGAGTCATCCTTGCTAAGAAAATAACTAGTTTATTCGTACACCTGTTTGTCTTCTTCCCTTCCTATATAAGCTTTGCGTATCATCCCGCATCAGACTATGTTTCTTCTCTATAGATTTGAAAAATGATGCAGTAGTAGATTTTATTTATTTGGGGCACCCTTCCCAGAAGACTCAGGGTGCCCATGCAATATGATTAAAATATAAACAATAATGAAGAACAAACATTAAATAAAAACATACAGATAATAATTAAAACACCTGAACCAAATCTCAATCTAAACAGCTCAGCCTAAATAGGCACCTCAGACTTGAACACTTGTGCAAAATGAAAGTTTTAAATCAGTGTTTAAATATCTCCAATGAAGGTGCCTCTTCGGAGTGACAGGGCAGAAGAATTCCAAAGAGTTGGGCAGCAACAGCAGATATCGTCCCCAGGCTCTTCAACCATGCTCTGAGGATCTCAGGAGAGCACCAGAAGCCAATCTAGGAGGCCACGATGGGATCTAGGGGTGCAGGAGATCCTTCAGGTAGCCTGGACCCAACCAGTATAGGGCCTTATAGGTCAAAAGACCTATCTTGAAGGTGATGCACTAGTGCACTAACAGTCAATGCAATTCTCACAGCACTGGGGTGATGTGGCTGAATCTGGAATGACCAGTCAACACCAGTGCTGCTGCTTCCTGCAAAAGCTGCAGACACCGCAACACTCCACCTACAACCCTGAGGTAGAGGGTGTTACAGTAATCAAGTCTCAGGTCACAAAAGTGTGCACCAGCATGGTCTGGTTTTCTGGCAGGATGAAAGGCTTGATCTGGGTGATGTTCTGGAGATGGTAAAATCTGGTCTGGACAACAGCTGACACCTGGGCATCAAATATCAGCTCGCTGTCAAACACAGTGCCCAGTTTCTTCACCCTTGATAAAACTTCCCATTCCCTTAGACCTATACAAAGGCCTACAGCCTGTAACTGGAGGTTCCAAGTCCCACCCTCTGACTTGGCTCTACCACCAGAACCTCAGTTTTCCTGGGGTTAAGTCCCAGCCAGTTCGGTGCCATTCAGGCCCAGGTCTCAGTCAAGCATTTATTCAGCACATCAACAGCATCAGGTCAATCTGGTAAGAAAGACAGGTAGAGCTGAGTATGATCAGTGTAAGAATGAAAACTCAGCCCATACCATCTTATGACCTCACCCAGGGGCAGCATGTATACTGTGAACTGCATGAGGGAGAGCACAGAACCTTGGGGAACTCCACAGGGCAGATCCTTCGGTTTGAGGAATAATTTCCTAATTCTACCCTCTGAGACCTGCCCTGTAGAAAGGACTAAAATCAACTGATGACATTACTAGTCAGTCCTACTGTACATACTCCCTCAGTCTGTCCAACAGCACCCCATGGTCCACCATATCAAATGCTGAGGAGAGATCAAGGAGGATGAGGATTGTACACATTCGTCAATCTCTGCTTGATGTAATGTGTGATTGTTTTGTATTAAGCACATTTTCAGATATAAACCTACTGGAATTGCACTACATATTTTTTCCATGTACTGGTTTGTCCTGATCCAAAATAATAGTTGAGTCGAGGGTAATGTCAGTTTCTGAAAAATTGCTCCTAAAGGTTAAAAAATTACTTCTTTTTTTCAGAATTTGCCAGCATAATACACACCCATCCCATATCTAGGTGAGCTTTATATCTATAGGCTGATTTAATATTAGCCTAACCAAATCTGTTTCCCAGTAAAACCCTTACCAAGTTGTATTGTGCCAGTTTATTTTTTTTGTAGTATCGTCTTTATTCCCCGCCTCACACTCTAGTGCCCCCCACTCCTTCAGGATCCTCAGTGCTACCATGACTTACCGGCCATCCACTTTCTTGGACCTCCCTCTGATCCCCACATTGCAGCTGACTCCTGTGGGGTATCCTGGTGTATCCCTTTACTGGCAGATCACACTCCTCTGAGGGGGGGAAGGCACTGGGGGGGAGCATACCGAGCACACACTCCTGTAGGCCCTTGGGAAGCACTGCTGAGGTGAAGGAGGTCCCTTAAAGGTTCCAGCAATATCGTGGAGTGGGGGAGCTGTCATTCAGCAGACACTAGAACAGTTTTCCAGTTTTCTTGTGTGCCCCTGCACCACTCATGCAGTGCCTCCCAGTCTCCACCAGGGGCCAGTGCCAAGTAAGGCAACCCAGTCCCCAACCCCCGAAGAAGAGAGCAGTTCTCTGAATACTCAGATCCTCTTCACCCCCCGTTGACCCCCATCTCCTCAAGCCTGTTTCTGAACCTGGGTCACTGGCATGGGTCCAGGTAAGGCGCCAGCACCTCAACCCTCTAGGCCACTGGGCTGGCTCGTATTCTGCCAGTTTTAAAACATATGAGTTTTCCTTTCTAGATTTCAGAATCACTTTTAAATAAATTGTGGGTTAACTTTTCACCCTGCCATATTAGTTGCTCTTTGTGATCTTCATTACTCCTACATGTGTTTTGTATCTCTTTATTGTCAATCTTTGAGATCTTATTCATGAGAATTATACCTTTTTGATTTTTATCACTCATACCCCCATCACATAACCCTTCCTTTTTTTAATCCATTCCTTTTTCAGGCCCCCATTTTCCCAATTCTCAACCATAGTAGGACTATTAGAAGTACTAGACATTTTTGTTTTTCCTTTTTTAGCTATTTTCCCCCTCATACTTACATCTGTTAGGTATATGATTTTTCCTTTCATTTAGTTCTGCTGCTAAAATATATATTTCCTTAGCTTCTTTGGTAGCAATCTCTGCTGTAATCATTTTTTTTGTGCCTTCCCAGACCCCGGTGAGTCACTCTTTCAGGCCGCTGTTGGTCCCCACTGGCACCCAGGCCCTGATGCCAGCCACCACCACCCCACATTGCAGCCCCCCCAGAGAATCTGGTGTAACCCTTCACCTGATGGTCCTTCCCCTCCTCCAAGGGAGATAGGTGCCTGAGGGGTAGGCCAGCACATTCTACTTGGCCCAGGTGCTGCTGAGGGGGTTCTGGGCCACATTGGGGGCTCAGCAGCAGTGGGAGCCAGCAACTGTCATCCAGTAGGCCATGAAGCACTTTCTGCTTTGCTCCCCAAGGGCATTGTGTCACTAACATCAAGGTGTATGCAGAATTTCACCATGCCCCTTCTTGGTCATCGTGACCCAGTTCATTGCTGTACCACCAGATCCACCAGGCGTCAGCAAGTGCCGGTTCATCACCCCACCCTCCCCCTGAAAGAAGGCGAGCAGTCTTCAGATACTCAAGCCTTCTGTCCCTGGCTGGCCCTCCAGCAACCCAGGTCCATTCTCAAACCCGGGTCACTGGTGTTCCAAGTGAAAATCTAACCACTGCACCAATGGGCTGGCTATGTAATCATTTTATTGATTGATTTCTTTCTTTATTTTTCTCCTCCTCGTTATTTTCATTTTTTACAACTATAACATATTTACTTGGTGATACAACAGATTCTACAACTAACTCATTTTTCTAAGTTGCAGGCTTATCAGCAGATGTACCAATAAATGTACATAATAACGTAACCAATTCCAGAAGTTGTGAGTTGCCTAACTGTATTTGCTTTTTTTTACTTCCTTTAGGATGTGTAAAAGAAGCTTTAATCTCATTCTCATTAGCCTTTGTTCCTTTATTTTCCACCTTGTGGATTTCAGATGAACCAGCCTGTGATCACAATTGTGGTATATCTGGGGGTAATTTTTCAGGGGGGTCCAAATTCAATTTTTTAATATAAGGTGTCAAAAAGGATTAAAATCCCTTAAATAAATCTCATAATGTTTTCTGATTTCTGGCGACTTCACAGTTACCCTGCCCTTTCCCAGAGCTTCCACTGGCTGCAGAACATTATTGTTACATATAACAATATCCTTGTTATAACAAATACCAAATTGCTCTGCAGCTGGATCTGGTTGCTCTGGACCAATTAATTTTGATATATGCAGTGCTGTACCAGTTCCATTATATAGATAAATTGATGAATCTTAATTCATAATTACACCCTGTTCATTACTGACAGGTTCCTCTAATTTTTTTATTTCTTTTAATAAGGGTTTTAAAGATGTGTGACCAGATTTTTTTATTAATGGGAGATGAGGTCACACTTGTATTAAACATATTTTTCAAAATTCTTCTATTTCCTCTCAATTCCATATGGTTTCCAGGAGATTGCAAGGAATGTGTTATTTTTTCAGCTTCAGCAATTGCAACAGCATTGTTACCTTTCATATCTTGATTCTTGGACCTTGCTTTTTGTTTACATGCACTATGTTTATTCTGTAGTGACATTATGTAAAAGGAAAAATAACAGTGTTATATCTTAATGAATGTTGTGAGCTCACAAAATATAAGACATACGTTATGGCAAAACCACACTCTTATATGCTAATGTATGCAATACAGCTTATGCAGTATAAACCCTCGGTTTTAAATACCTGCCAACAAGGTTTTCTTGTGACAAGCTTTAATAAAAAGACTGACACCTATGGTTGTGGCCAGGTAATAGCAGAAAGATTAGAGCAGTCCCTAGCCTGGGGTCCCTTAACTAAAATGTCTTGCAACAAAACTATTGGGATGGCCACAGTAAGCCAGTGATGGTGTCTAGTACATGCTTCCTTGACTACTGAGCATACAGTATGTTCCAGCAAATTTGGACCTTTAGTTAAAAATATTACAAATGCAGAAGACCAACGACATGAAATCCAAAAACCTGTGTTACTAAAACTGCATGAATGGATAAGACAATGGTGCCACACAAATGTCCTAAGGGTAAAGTGACTGGTTTATTTCTTCTTTTTGAACAGACTATTATTTTGCACATATTGAACAGGTTAAGAATTGTTTTGCACATGTTGAAAACAACAAGCTTTGTGGTGATTTCACTGTCTATCAATAACTTATGTGGTGTTTTTTTTTTACAATAAGAATGGTTAGACTCCATTTATCAGATTAGAGTGCTTATAGGCACCCAGGATATTGTTTCTTTACCATACTGGGGAGTCAGATCTACTCTGGGATTGTGAGAACTTCTTGTGGTCTATATGCCCAACAGTGTATTATGAGGGCTTTTGGGTCAATGACTTTGGAAGTGGATATATGGGTTCATAGTAGGGATGGGTGGGTAATAAAATACCTGACCCTCAAGACTACCCATGACTACCTCAAACGTACCTTAAAAATACCCAGATGAAAACTGACTAGTTGGGTTGGGCTGAGTAGTTACCACCCAACCCATTCTACTACCCAATTACCCAACCCGGACCATAGCAAAACTCATGTGAAAGACTGTCTTTTTTGGACTATTACACTATTTGTTAAGTTCCCTGAGCCATTATACCAGTGGGAACATTGCTGAAGCACAGAAAGGTTTACATGAACACGGAAGAGTTCTCGCTCTGGAGTGTTGTGGAGAAGCACCAGAAGCAGGGCTGCATATATGCTTTTATTTTAATTAATACAGGTATGCCACCATTGCCTATGCAGTCTTACCAGTAGAGCTTACAACTCCCCGGTGTGGTGGCTCAGTTCTCATTGTTTTCTTGTGTTTCCTTAGGAGGACTGCCAGTCGTATTGGTGGATTGACGGGAGTAGGAAGATGCGAGAGGCCTTCATAAAGCCTGGGCTAAGGTTAAGGGGCAGCCCAGGACAATGAGAAAAGAGCCCTTTTGTGGTGGGAGAGTGAGTGTTTTTTCCTGCATGACAAGGAGGAGCCGGTGGAGCCGGTGCAGCAAGAAACGAGCAACAAGTTGGAGAAGTGGAGAGAGGGTATAAAGAGGCCAAGAGATAGAAAGACGGAGATGGAGATTGGAGAGTTTGGTAAAAGTAAGATGAGACTGATAAGGAAAAATAGACAGAGTTAAGTTCTCTAACCATGAACCTGGTCTGTGTAAATGCACCGGGGTGCAGTTGCTTTAATGTCTGACTCTTGCTGCCACCCTTAGCTTAATCGCAGCAACAAACTGTGGAAAAATTATTTACGTTTGCATTCTGTTTCCTATATTTCTGCATCCTGCAAATTAACTCTTCTTAATGTTTCTATGATTTTATGAATTTTAGTACTCTGGACTTAATGAATAGTGTTTTCGGACATTAGCGTATTGTCACAGTGCACTACAATCCACCGCTTAGGTGGTTAAAATTGGTTCAAAGCCAATGATTTTAATAGGGGAATCCTGCTGTCTTTTGTAGCTGTCTTTGTTTTAACTAGGATATCAGTAGTAGAGAAAATGTCCCTGGGTTTTTGTTTGGGGAGTTTAAAAACGTGTGCTTCGGGAGACTGAATATCACGTGATTTTTAGTTGAAAAATGCATGCGAGGCACTGGAGTGCATTCACTTTCTCTCTGGTGAACACTCCTGGACAGTCACATACAGCAGCTATCTTTGCTTTCTTGGGGCAGTGTATTGATCGTGCTAAAGGAGGCACCTAGTCAATTGTGAGTAAACTCTAGATTAATATTGAACTTGAACTCGGTTAAATCAGATCTTGTGAAGTTTGTTAAGTTTGTTTGCTGCAGTTCTGAATATAGTGAACATAGTGTGCTCATTACTGGTTTGGGTTCATTTCTTTCAGATCTTACCCCTGTATTGAAAGTGACGACTTTTCAAAGTGGTGTCCTGGACCTGCTAGCTTTTTTGTGGTCTTTTTGAAATTGGAAGATAAAGTGGTAGCAGAGAGAAAGGAACAAATACTGGGTTGGATTGATGCCAAAGAGTAAGTTGCTTATTTATCAGCTCTCATATTTGATACTTGATTTTAACAGTATTATGATTAATCACTTGGGCATTATTTAGAAATAAAGGGGGGAAGTGTAAATGGTTGACACTAATTTTGAATCACTCTCATTTGCATCTCTGTTCCTAGTGGCTACTATTGAGAAAGTATCCTGGGGGACTTTAAAGATATACCAGTTATTGACAAAAGGCATGGACAGGAACAGGAGAGAATATTTCAGTTAGAGAATGGAAAACACAAGAACTTATTAAGAATTTTTAAGAAATGAGTGCAATACTGTTGGATGTTTAGAGCTATTTTATGATCTTTAGTGTTGAAACAGTTATAGTAATTGTCTAAGGGAGTTCTGGGATAATATCTCTGTGTTAGTGGTAATGAGTTTTATATTCATATTTATATTACCTGTGATGGTTGCTAAAATCCCTTCAAAGTCTTTTGTCTGGCTGACAGCGAAGCTAAATGAAAAGTATTGTGTTAAGAAACAAGAAGAAAGTTAAAGGGCAGGAGAAGGTAAAAAAGTTAAAAGTAAAACTGGGAACGAAGATATATGATAGTAAAACCAAAAAGATAACAGAACATAAAAGACCCCTGAATAGGGGATCTCAGGGGATGTATACAACCTCGTCCCCTATAACTGGCAAGACTGTTGGGTATGAGGGGGAAGACCATCCGTTATTAAAAAGTATTAGAATTCTAGAATCTCCAACAACAAAAATCTTTAGTAATTTAGCTCCCCCAAGGATAGATCTAAGTGACATAATTCAAGGAGAGGATAGCTCCAATTTATTAAGCAATGAAGGAGAGAAACAACCCTATCTTAGAGACTACCGGGAATTCCTGACCCCATATTTGGATAGACAAAGAAAATTAGCCCCCCCCCAGAAAAAAAAATGAAGATGACTGTCTCTGGTCTAAAAAAGACCTAGAGACTAGGTCAAAGGAAGAAAGCCAGAACATGAAAGAGGAAACTGGGACATATTTCTCTGAGTTTAAACAATTTTTGGAAAAGGAACTCAATGTAATAAAATGCCATTCTTACAAATAATTTCCTAATGAAGGAAATATTAATAAATACTAAGGAAGCTAATGAAAAGAAATGTGATATTACGGAGATAGGAAAGGAAAAACTTACACACCAGAGTGAAGGGGGACCAAGATGAACAAATTCATGAATCCATCTCGGCCTTGGTGAAATTAGGCCTTCTCCTCCTCCTCACACAACTCTGTTCCTCCTCTCCCACAACTCGCCCGGTCATGATTCAGCCTGTGAGAATGAACGTTGTTACCTGTGACTGTGCAGTCCCATGCATGTCCCAAAATCCACAGTCCACACTCCCAAACAGCATGCAACTCACCAATAGACTGCAGTAACTGACTATGGCCAGTGCAGCCCAATGTCGCACTTTTATGCGCTACCCATGCAAATGAGGCGAGGCGCAACTTTAAGTGGATGCAAATTGCAGTGCTGCGCCATTGAATGGCTGATTAGCTGATTTGCATATGACGGCTGAATATTGCACTTTGCACAATTGTGTTGAACGTGCTGAGTCAAGGGCGCAGTTCTGTGACATGGCAGTACACACCTAACTGCGCATGCCCGGATTGATGACGCAGGCGCCTGCTTCGCTGCTGATGTGCTGTGCGTGGGAGGCAATGCAGGGCACAGCCACCATTGTGCCAGTGGCACTACAGCGATGTTCACCTATATGGAGCTGTGGCAGTGGGGCATCATAGGTGCAGTGGGGCAACAGCGCGGTAGGCCGCTACTGGAGGTAGCACACAGGCACCCAATCACGCTACATGCATTGGGTTCCAATTGCGCTGTGCCTGTCCATACGCCAGAGACCCTTGACCCTGTGCCCGACCTTTTCCTCCTAGGCACCATGCATCAGGCATGGGTGCACCACTATCGTGTTGTTCGGTGACAGCGTGATAGGGAATGGCAGCGCGGTACCACTCAGCATCTGCATGTGGTGGAACTGTGCTGCAGAGCACCATTTTGACCCTATTGAGCAAGAGAGATGGCACAGAAGAGAGCTGCCCAGTGGAGCCAGATTGAAATGGCAAACCTGGTTGTCATAGTTGAGCCACTTTTTGGCCCACTGTTTGGGGAGGCACTCCTGGACAGGTCCAGGAGCCAGGTGTGGCAGGAGGTGACCGACACCCTGGAGGAGGCCACAGAAATGGGCGGATGGTGGAGCAGTGCCGCCACAGGTATGGGGACCTGAGGCAGAGGGACCTAGACCTGCTTGCCCACCTGCAGGCACATGCCAGGAGGGACATGGTGACACAGCCAGGTAGGTGTAATGTCCATACACTTTTATCTTCCATATGGGTATCACAGTTGCATGTGTCCAGAACATGGGGGGGGACTGTCCGGTGTTGGCTGTGGTGGTGTTATCAGGGTGTGGGGTGAGTGGGTCTGGCTGTGTGGGATTGCACACATATGGGGGCAGGGGGACTTTGTTACAGGATTGTACTGATGTTCCTCTCTCCATGTTTGCACCTTAGGCCCAGAAGAAGCGGCTGGTGAGGGCGAGCGCACCAGCTGGAGACCGGAACAACAGGGTGGCGAAGGTCCACAGCGGCAGAGGGACCAGCCTGATGATGGTGAGTGCCTTACCTCCATGATTACTATTGCATGCTGTGTAACAGGGCTGGCAGTGGGGCATGGCCACCATCCATTGACACCACTGCCATGCACGCAACTTGTTACAGTCAGCACTGTCCAGTAGCACTGCATGTCTGGGAGTGCATCAATGGTGGTCCACGCATGTGCGGGTACATGGCTGTGCCACTGCCTTTGCACCACATAGCCATGTCACTAAACAGCCATAATGGTGTTGTGCAGGACTTGGCCGGTGGGTGTGTGGACACGATCACTGTGGGTGGTCACACACCATCACAGAGGCATGTCCCACGGCCGTATGCCATGCACAGTGGGTGGGCTGTATGGGGCTGTGCATTCACACCTATTGACTCTAATCCCTTGTCCTAGGTGTCCGGCAGCTGCACATGATACGGGAGGCACTGCAGGAAATTCTTACTGTAGCCAGGGCGTTGCTGGACATCCTCCAGAGGATTGAGTGGCTGGGGGTCAGGTGGCAGCATGGAAGGAGGAGCAGCCGGAGTGGGGAGTGGGGCTCCCACTGATCATCAAACTGCCCAATTTCCCCTACCCCCAGGACCCACCCTCACACCCCTCCTTTCCTGTACCATTTGTTCACCCCTGCCCCTTACCCACCCCCATCTTGTTTGTGGCCTTCCCCCACATTTGTAAATAATTGTATATAGTTTTGTTGGATGTTTTGAATACAATTCTTTTGATATGACTACTGTGGTGGTCTCTGATTTGCAGTGGGCTATAGGTGCTCAGCTGCAGGGTGTGCATGGTGTCAGGGGTGGTGCAGTCATGGGTATGTGTGTGTGTGACCATGGGAAGTGACTATGGTGTGGGAGTAGCTATCAGTCACTGTCTGTGGTGTGTGTGTTGTTCCCTGTCCACTGGATGACTGTGTGTAGTGATCCATGGTGCATGCTCTGTGTCCATGGGGCACCTGTCAGCCCATCCATGGCCTGTGCAGCTGACACCCTTGCATGTCTGTGACCTGCACGGTCTGCTGGCATGTCAGTGGTAGCTGTCCATGCAGGGCAGCCACTGTACCCGTCACAATGCTGGGTTGCCTCCTGTTACTGGTGTGGTGCATGTCTCACTTGGTGACACTGTGGCCTCCACTGTTGTTGTTCCACCTCCATGCTGTGGCTTCTGTGTGTTGCAGGGATGTGCACCACTGTCTGTGACTTGTGCTCGGGCAAATGCTGGTGGCGTACAGGTCCACAGTGCCTGCGAGGGTGGCTGGCACTCCTGTGCCATGGAGGACTGCTGGCCATGTGCCACAGTTTCCATGGCCCCATGCTGGGGCTTGTTTCCCGCCACTGCGTCCCTGTGTTGGTGTGCCCTTGGGTATGGGTGGGTGTTTGTCCATGCACTGTGTTGCATCCGTGTGGTGCATGCTTCCCATGCACCACTGTGGTGTCTGCACTGGCTGTTGTGGCCAGTGCTGGGTGAGGTGTGTCCTTGGGAGGGTGTGCAGGGTACTGTACCACTGGTGGTGGGGTCAGGGCATGCCCTATCATGTGTGGGTACCTCGTGTGCCGAGCATGTCTCTAGTCTCTCAGCTTGCCTCAGGGGCTGTGTGTGGTGGCACTGTGTATGCTGTTGTTGCATGGCTGTGTGCTGCCACCTGCTGATGGGTGCTTGTGGTGAGGCTGCCTTTCATGGTTCTGTGGTGCACAGGGTTGCATTGTCACAGTGAGGGTGGTGGCATGCATGGGGTATCCTGCACTGGTGGATGCTGCTCCTGGGCAGGGTGTCTGGGGGTCATGGTGCAGGGTGTGTTCTGCATTGGGGGGCTGGTGTGGCATGGGGTGGTCGGCCCTCCTTGTGTGCCAGTCACAGCTTGCCAGGGGGTGTGATGGGGCACCATGGCCCGGCTGTAGGTTGGTTGCTTGTATCCATGGGCCAGTGGTTATTCCAGCCCTCCCCCAGTTGTGCAGTGCATGGGGTGTGGGGGGACGATGGCTGTTGTGCTGTGTATTCCTCTTCCCATCTGAGGCATGGGTGGTGGACCCCTGCATCCCTGGTTGTGCTGTTGCATGGCTGCCCTGCTGCTGGGGGGCATCCCTGGTTGCGCTATGGCGCATCTGGACTGCTCAGCTGAACATTCCTTGTTGCGCTATGGCGCATCAGATATGCTCAGCTTCCCCTCCCTAGTTGTGCTATGGCACAGGTGGTGCGATATTCAGTCATCGGCTGTAGGCGCATCTTGGCCTGTGCAGTTTTTGAATATTGCGCCTCTTGTGCATGGGCACAATGGACTTGCGCTTGCTCCTGCTGTTGCGCACTTTTTGGGTGCAGTTTGAATATCTGGGCCTTGGTAGACAATGGAATTCATTTAAATGATACTCTAACTGATATTCATTTAATACCTAAAATAATTTATAACAAGGGGCAAGAAAATAAAACTAAAAATACAAGGTAACTATGCATAACTAAATATATTCAAAGAGGTGACATTGAAGAATACTCCCTTAAAGGTACTCCAGAGAAAGAAGTATTTCTATGGGGTAGAAGAATTTTGGGAGAAAGAATTAACAACAATTGTGTCTGGGAATCTGGTTCAGAGGATGTGGTAGAGCTTGAAGATGGTAATTGTACAATTTCCAGGGAAGAGAAGGAAGAGTTTAGTGGATAAAGTTTTTATAGTAATTGACAAGGGCATTTATCCCATGAAGGGAGAAGGATTCAAGTTCACCATTATTCAGACCACAATGACATAGGCAAAAAAATAAAGTTATTATCTTTTTTTTCATGGAATATTGCTGGAATCCTAAATAAAATAGAGGATAAAGCCTGGATTGAGGAGATCAAGAACAACACCATTATACTCTTACAGGAAACTTGGATGGGATCTAATCAGGAATTTTTCCTGGAGGGATACAGTAAATTCAAACTTAAGGAGAAAAATCTTAAGAATAATTGTGGTCAGAATAAAGGTGGTATTATGACATTGGTTTCGACAGGTATGAAAATGGAAAATAAGCCTGTCATCATATACAAAAAGTATTGCCTTATTACTGTTTTGTGTTTCCCCAAGCCTATCTATGCATTTTGAACATCTATTTTTGACCCCTCTATGTCAATGCAAACAGTGGTGCAAGAACTGGCAGAAATTCAAAGAGAAATAGCCCTACTTAATGAACAATATGAAGATATGATTACGAACATATGAAATTTGCCAGCAAATAAAGGCCTAGAGGTCTATCAAGTCTCTCGAATGTGCAACTAGCACCCTTATTCTGCAGCTGTCCCTCCATTCCACCCTTCCCTTCATTAACCCTTCTCCTTGTCCTGTCCCATCCCCTTTGAAACAGTCCACTGTTCTACTAAATACCACTTCTGCAGGTAACGCATTCCACCCAGCCACCACCCTCTCTGTAAAAAGTGTCTCCTCATCTCCCTCCTGAACCTTCCTCCTCCAGTCTCATATCATGGCCCTAGGTGTCCCTCTCCTCCCTCCTCCCTTACTTTGAATAGCCCTTCTGTACCTGTCTTGTTTATTCCTTTCATGTACTTAAGTTTCTAACCATGACCCCTGTCCATCCTCTCCTCCAGTGAGTACATGTTCAACTCCCTCAGCCTCTTCTCATATCATAAGTCCCCCAGTCCCCTTGATCATATTTGCCACCCTGTGATGCACCCCTCCAGTATCTTAATGTCCCTCTTCAGATAGGGTGCCAGTACTGCAGCAGTACTCTAGGTGTGGTCTAATTAATGACCTATACAGTGGCAGAATCACCTCCTCCTCCTCGAGGATATACCCTTGCAATACAACCCAGTATTTTGTTGGTCTTTGCAGCTGCCTTCCTACATTGTGCTCAGTTGTTCATTACTCTGTAATGAGCACCCCCAGATCCTTCTCCTCCTCTGTCTGGGCTAGCTGCACTCCCCAGCTAGTAACTCCTCCTGGGTTCTTCATCCCAAAATGCAGCACCTTGCATTTTTGGCATTAATCCCCAGTTGCCAGGTGTCTGACCAGGTTTCAAGCTTTGCCAGATCATCCTGAACCCCTGCCATCTCCCTAGGTCATCCACCATCTCCCTACCTTGGTATCATTAACAAACAGACTGATCTTGCTCTTGATGTCCAATGATATGTCTGCAATAAATATCCCAAACAACACTGGTCCCAACATCGAGCTCATGTAGAACACTGCTCATCACTACCCTTGGGTGTGAGAGCTCCCACCCACCGACCTCCCTCTGTTGCCTTCCTGAAGCGAGTTCCCTACCCATCTCACCAGCTTTGCACCTGTCACTGTGCTTTTAACTTACTTCCAGCCTTCCATGTGGCACTTGGTTGAATGCCTTACTGAAGTCCAGATACAGGACATCCACTGCATGGCCTCTGTCCAGTTGCCCTAGTTACCCAGTCATTGAACTCCAACCAGGTTGGTTTGGCTGGATCTGCCACATGTGAAGCCATGCTGTCTGCTGTCCTGTAGTCCTTTGGTGTCCAGGAGGCCACCAGCCTCTCCTTCATGTTAGTCTCCATTAGCTTACTGATGATGGATGTGAGGCTCACTGGTCTGTAGTTTTCTGGTTTATCCTTGGGGCCACTCTTGTGGAGGGGCACCACATGAGTCATCCTCCAATCCTGGGGTACACACCCGAATGTAGTGAGGCATTAAATAGTCTGCCAAAGGTTCTTCATGGACCTCTGCCAGCTCCTTCAGTCCCTGGGATAGATGCCATCTGGGCCTGGTGCCTTGTTCACCCTCAGTGCCTTCAAAACCTTCTGAACTCTGCCTTCCATGATTTACCCACCTGTCACCCCTCCTCCCTGTTTCTGCCATTCTTCCCACCTGGTGTCACCTCTCTTCTCCATAGTAAATACAGAGAGAAGTAATCATTTAGTGATTCTGCCTTATCACACCTGCTACCAACCCCCCTTCCTAATCCTTACTATGCTGGTTCTTACAGCTCTTTTTCTCCTAGACGTACCTGAAAGTCCTTCTCCCCTTCTTAATGCCTTGTGCCAACCTGAGTTCCATAGATGACTTGGCTCCCTTACTGCCCTTGTCACCTCCTTTGATTCCGTCAAGTACTCCTCCCTGTCCTGCCCCCCCTGTTTTCTTGTACCTCCTAAAGGCAGCTCTTTTCCTCCTTACTTGTAGGAATGGGAGATTTGAATGGGACATTTGAATGCTAGAACTGCTAACTGGACACATTTAGATGCTGATATGCAGATAGAAGAATTATATCAAGTAATGGAGAGAGGTAATAGAAAGTCAAATGATAAACAGCTTAATGAAAGAGGTAAAATGATCTTAAATTGGTTGTCTAGCAACCTGCTATGTATTGTTAATGGGCGTGTAAAAGGAGA
The DNA here is from genome assembly GCA_016271365.2 of Neoceratodus forsteri. Taxonomy (NCBI): domain Eukaryota; kingdom Metazoa; phylum Chordata; order Ceratodontiformes; family Ceratodontidae; genus Neoceratodus; species Neoceratodus forsteri. Next base: position 54,202,616 of record CM028137.1, read on the forward strand.
TTTGGAAGGTAATTTTACTTTTTATTTCATGGTAACAGGCAAGGGCTCAACATTAGACAATGCTTTTATGGATGTCTTTCATTAGCATTTAACTTGAAACTTTTACAATAAATCAAAATTTGACTAGTGATCAATCATCCTGCATATTGCAATTAAACTGGATATGTGAAACAGGAGTGTACCAGGGCAATCAAGGGGACAATTTCTTTATTTATCATAAAAAAAATTATCTGGAATACTCTAGCTCATAATAAACTGTTTGCTATTCAGGGGAGCAAGTTGATAGAACATTTAACAACAGTTATTAAGGAAGGAAGGAACGTCTAGAAAATGTTTGCATATTCCTAAATATCATTAGGCAGCAAACAGCTAGTAAAAAAACAAATATAGGAAAAACATTGGGGAAGGACATGTCCCCATGGTACCATAAAGAATGCCTTAAGTTAAAGGGAGATATTAATAAGGCAAGAAAAATTGCAATAAATAATCCAGATTTAATGCTTTATAAGGGCATTGCGGCAATGAAAAAAGAATACCAGTTATAATTGAAAAGAAAAGAAGGCATAGTGAACATTTGTGGGGGAAATTGCAACATGCTATCATGAAGAAAGATAATAAGCAATTCTGGTCGTTAATTGCATATGGAGAGACAAAAATAACAAGCAATATTGAAGCTTTGATTCCTGAAAAAACAATGGATAGATTTTTATAGTAAGCTTTATGAAGTACCATCGACTTCTAAGAATTTAAAGTTTCAGCCTTTAACAAATACAGGTGATAACTTTATTGAAAATATAATTTGGACAAAATGAACGGTAGATGAAATAAAAAGACATATTAGGACATATTAATAACTAAATGAATAATAAGGCACCTGGAGTTGATGGCATTCCTGCTGAAACATTTAAAGTTAATATAGATTGGTGGGCCTCAATCTTGTTTGCAGTTTTTAATAAGATAATTGAAAATAAAATAATTCCAGAAACACAGAACATAGAAACATAGAAGTTGAAGGCAGATAAGAACCGCAAGGCCCATCCAGTCTGCCCATTTCTTTTTCTACCTTACGAATGTACCATCGGCCTTTGCTCTGTCAATGGCCTATCTATTCATACTCATCTATATTGCTCCCTTATGCCTATCCCATGCCTGTTTGAAGCCCTGCACTGTATTCATATCCACCACTTCCTGAGGTAGGCCGTTCCATGCATCCACCACTCTTTCTGTGAAAAAGAACGTCCTCACATTACCCCTTAATCGTCCTTCCTCTAATCTCATGCTGTGTCCTCTTGTCCTGCTACTTTTCTTATATTGAATCATGTTAGACTCTTTCACCTTGTTAATGCCCTTAAGGTGTTTGAATGCTTCAATCATCTCAACTCTCTCCCTCCTTTGCTCTAGGGTATACATGTTGAGCTCCATTAATCTGTCCTCATATGTTTTCTGTTGCAGTCCCTGCACCATTTTGGTTGCCCACCTCTGGACTGCCTCAATTTGGATAATGTCCTTGTGAAGATGTGGCCTCCAGTACTGCATGCATTACTCCAGATGGGGCCTAACCAGTATCTTGTAAAGAGGGATTAGTACCTCCCTCTTCTGACTTGTGATACCCCTTCTAATACACCCCAACATCCCCCTAGCCTTACCTACTGCTTTAGTGGTCTGCTTGGATGGTTTCGGGTCATCGGTGATGATGATTCCCAAACCTCTTTCTTCCTCTGTGACTGCCAGCAACTCTCACCTCCCCAGCCTATAGATGGCTTAAGGATTTCTCTTCCCTATGTGCATGATCTTACACTTATTTGCAGTAAACTAAAGTTGCCACTCTTTCAACCATTTTGCTAGATTATCCAGATCTCTTCTCATTCTGTTCACCCCATCTGGATTATCCACTCTGTTGCAGATCTTGGTGTCATCTGCAAACAGACAAATTTACCCTCCAGTCCATCTGCAATGTCACTGATGAAGATATTGAAGAGGACTGATCCCTGAGGTACCCTACTTTTCACTTGCATCTCTTCTGACTGTATACTGTTTACGGCCGCTCTTTGTTTTCTGCCTGTCAACCAGTTTGCTGCCCTGTTCACCAACATCTGACCCACCCCAAGCCTACCCAGCTTATTAATCAATTTTCTATGTGGAACAGTATTGAAAGCTTTGCTGAAGTCAAGTTAGGCGATATCAGCTGCTCCCCTTGGTCCACCACTCTGGTTAACCAGTCAAAGACATCTATGAGATTAGTTTGACAGGACCTTCCTGTTGTAAACCCATGCTGTCCTGGATCCTGTGCTCCTATGGATTCCAGGATGTTGTACTATCCTTTCCTTAAGGTGCCTCCATAATCTTGCCCACTACTGAGGTAAGACTGACTGGTCTGTAGTTCCTGCCTCCTCCCTGCTACCACTCTTGTGGAGCGGGATCACATGAGACCTTCTCCAGTCTTCTGGGAACTCTCCTGTGCTCAGAGACTCACTAAACAGTTATGATAATGGCTCTGCTAGTTCCACCCTTAGCTCCTTTAGTACCCTGGGATGTATGCCATCAGGTCTCGTTGCCTTGTCCACCCTGAGCTTATTGAGCTCTTGTAGTTCCCTTTCTTTTGTGAAGGGACTAGTGTACACCTCCCTCCCCCCCTGTTTCCATGATGCTGAGCTGTGGGACCTGCCTACCTTCTCTTCAATAAATACTGAGCAGAAGTATCTATTTAGGATATATGCTTTTACCTGGTCCTCCTCCTGACATGCCCCCTTATCTCCTTTGATCTTAGCAATACCCCCTCTGGACTTTCTTCTTTCACTAATGTATCTATAGAAAGTCTTGTCACTTTCTTTAACAGTTCATGCTAGTGTTTCCTCAGTTTGGGCCTTTGCCTGCCTTACTGCCTTTTCTGCTTCCCCTGGGGAAGTGTGGTATGCCTCCCTATCTTCATCCTGCTGCATTCCCTTATATTTCCTGAAGGCCAGTCTTTTGTCTCTGACCTGTTCTGCTACTGTTTTTGAGAACCAAAGTGGTTTCCTTCTTCTTTTGTATTTTCCTTTTCTCTCTAACACAATGGAATGTTCCTTCAAGCATTGCATCCTTAATGCTTGTCCATTTTGCCTGTACCCCCTCAAGTGTATTTCTTACTGCCAGGGCTAGCTTAACTCTGTTGGCCATCTTATCAAGGTCATCTCCTCTGAAGTCCCATATTTTTGCCTTGGAATGGAATGATTTAGTTCTAGTGGCCAAATTGAACCATACCATATGATGATCACTGGCCCCCAGGTGACCTCCTAAATAAGATCTGTGATCCTTTCTCTGTTAGTCAGTACTAGATCTAGGATAACCTTGTCTCTTGTGGGTTGTTGTACCAGTTGTTTGAGTCCCTCCCCTGCAGGGATCCACCATGTGTCTAGTTCTGGCAGATGTTCCTGCTGGTATTTACCATTTGTATCTGGCATGTTGAAGTCTCCCATTATCAGAACCTCCCTTTAGCTGTCATGTTTTGTTTATCTTTTAACAGTAATGTGTCTATGTCCTCCCCTGGTCTGAGGCCTGTAGACAACCCCAGTTCATATGGTTGTCCCATTTCCTTTTCCAGGATGATCCACAGTTCTACTGGCTCCTTATGTGTATTCTGAATTTCTGTAGCTTTGATATTTTCATTGATATACAGGGCCATTCCACCATCTTTTGCACATCGGTCTCTTCTAAACAGTACATAGCCAGGTACTGAAGTCTCCCAAGTGTGGTTACTGGCAAATCACATCTCATTAATTGTTACTATGTCCAGTTTAGCCTCTGTCATTATTGTCTGCAGGTCTGTGATCTAGTTTCCTAGACTGCCAGTATTTGTGTACATGATTTTCCATTGGCCAGATTTCTGTGTGTTAGTTGTTGGGTGAGGTCTGGTGTTTCTCTTGTGCATCGTATGGGGAGACAGACCTTTTTCCTTACCTGTTAATGCAAATGAACTACAAACATGCTGAACTCCTCTTTGACCACTAGCCGAGGGGGGAGGGGTGTTCTTCCCATTCAATGTATGGGGTGCTGCACCCCTCTCCCCATTTGCTAGTTTAAATATTCTGCAGACATCAATCTTCTGCCCCAAAACATTGATTCCTCCTTAGTCAATGCAGTCCATCAAATTAAAGAGCTTTCACTCCAAAAACTGCTGCCAATTCTGTACAAATGTGTGTTCTTTTCCTGGCACCATTCCTTGAGTCACATGTTTAGCTCCCCTGTCTCCCCTTCTTTGACCTACCATTCATCTGCCCCTCTTCCAGACTGGCAGGATCTCAGAGAAGGAGATGCTGGATGAAATGGATGATAGTCTGTCACCCAGCCTGGCTAGGTGTTCCTTGGTCTCCACAACTGACTGGCTGGTGAGATTGTTAGTCCCTATATGTACCAGGATGTCAATGTCTTCTCCTGCTTCCTGAACAATTTTAGCAATGCTTTCAGTGTCTCTCCATGCTGATGTACCTGAGAGACATCTGACTATTACCCCTGGCTGGAGATAGGTATCAACTCTCCGAAACATGGAGTCTCCTATGATCGAAGTTTTTGATTTCTTTTTTGTTTTTTGTTTTGGTTCCTGTTTTGGGTGAGTTTTGTTGTGCTAGTTCCTTTGCTACAGTGTCCTGCTCTTCAGTGTCCTCTGCTCCTTTGTTTTATTTCAGAGACAGAGGCAGATACCTGTTTTAGTTTTTGTATTGTTTGTGGAGGTAATATGTTGGAGAGGATTGAGTGATGGGGCACCCGATTTGCCCCTCCTAACCACCTGCCAACCTCCCAGACCAACTATCCTCTGAGGTCGAGGTGCTTCTGTTGGATGTTGGGGAAATGGCAGGTGGTTCTTATAATATATTTCCTCTTGAATATGTAGTTTGAGGTGTGCAATCTCTGCCCATGCTGCCCGGAGTTGAGCCCTTAGATCTCCAATGGCCCAGCATGTAGGACAGTGACCTAAATCCTGTAAAACTGCCCTTCTGAAAAGTGTTCAGCAGTACCTGCAGTTAATGATATCCATTCCAGATAAGTTCTGGGTTTATAACCTGGTCAGGGTAATTAGAGAGAATAAAATGAAAGCAAAAGTTTCATTTTGTGTTTTGTTTGTTTGTTTTTGTATAACTTGTTATAACAAGTTCAATTACTAGTGCCTCTGTAAATGAGGTCACTGTGTGGATACCTCTCTGATCCACCCCTTCCTGCTTTGCCACAGGAAATCTCTTGACTGTGCTACCCTATAAAAGGAGTGTAGTGTGGGGTGGTTGGGGATGGGGGTGGGTGGCTGGGCCCTTCCCCTGCCAAAAAAGAAAAACCACAGAAGAAAGAAACACGGAGGTAAGAGCAGAAACAATCAGCCAGCAACAAATGCAGTAGACCTGAAAGCTTATCCTAATGTTAGATAAAACTGTAAAACCTGTAAAGCACCATTTGTAATAATTTCACAGAAGATACACCCAGTAAGAAACACTTTGCTACAGAGAAAAATAAAGCAGTAACAGAAGATATACCTTGCAAAAGACAATTTGAATCAGAAGATTACAGCAGTAATCTGTTAGCACACAACTGTAGGCACACCCTGTAGTAATGCAGCAGAAGATATACCCAGCAACAGCAATTTGAATCAGAGAAAAATAAAGCAATACAATGTTAGCAACAAACAGTAACAATCCCTCTGAGTACAAAGTAAAAATAACAGCACACAGTAAATCTGCCTTGCCAAAAAAAGCCTTAATTCTTTTCCTTGCTCTGGTAAGGTTATTTGGTTAACTTGAGAGGCTATCCCACAGTTTAAAAAGGGGCATAGATCATTACCAATAAATTATAGACCTATTTCCTTAATGTGTATCTCGGCAAAAAAAATTTCTAGGGTAATATTAGAAGGATTGCAGTAATGGATGGATCTTAGAGGAGTACTCTCTAACAATCAGTTTGGTTTCAGAAAAAATAGGGGCACAGTTGATAATATATTCATTGTAGATTATTTGGTTAATAAGCATAAAAAAAAAAAAATAGTGGATTATATGGTTGCTTCTTGGATCAAACAGAAGCGTTTGATAAAGTTAATCAGGAGACTCTTTGGAAAATCTTATTAGCATGGGGAATTGACCCCAGTTTACTAGAGTTGATTGTCAGTTTACATAATAACTCTACAATAAGAGTTAGGTATACTAGAAAAGGTCAATATACATCAAAAACAGCAGTTAAATAATGTGTTAAGCAGGGCTGCCTATTAGCTCCAGCCTTGTTTAACATTTATATAGATCAGTTAATTAGAGAGCTGAACAGATATGAAACAGATGCACCAAAAATAGATGGCTATAAAATCAGCCTATTGCCCTATGCAGATGATGCAATACTTTTATCCAAAACAGTGGGAGGTCTTCAGAAGGCATTAAACATAGTTAATAACATCCTCAGCAGTTGTCATTAGAAGTAAATGTTGAGAAAACAAAAATTATTAAAATGGGAAATTGTGTAGATGACATGGGCCAGATACTCAAAACTTTGTACCGGGCAAAAACAGCTTAGACAGGTTTGTACGGGATTAAGCGGAGGTCTGCTATATTCAAAAGGCTAATAGCATGGCAAATGCATTAGCACCAGGCAAAATCATAATGTATGCAAGGGGCAAACTGACATGAATACAGGCGCAATGCTATATTCAGTGACTAGCGCAGTGCAAAGTGGTTTTGTGCGACTTAGAGTGACATTTAGCGCGGTGCACATTACCACCCAGGAAAAGCTTGTCTTAACCCTGGGCAATCAGCTTTGTGCAACACTATGGCTTTGCGCGGTGTTTGCTAGGGTTTTGCACGACTCTAACAAATAAATATGACACATAGACAAAGCCAAACATAGAGGAAGCATGCTGCTAACTGATGGCATCACAATGATGCCATCATCTGTCACCAGTCCCAGCCATGCCAGGCAGTAAGTGGTGACCCTGCCACCAGTGGACAGCATGACAGTGTGGCCATACAGCACACACCTGCAGACCACACTTCTGTGGACACCAACAGATGCCAGCACACACATGCAGCACTGTGGGCATGGAGGATGTTGAGGGGAGAGTGTATGGGTGGCCAGGCTGTGCCACTGACCAGGTGTGGCCACAAGGCTGGGACACATCATGCAGTGCACATGGGCAGTATTGGGAATACCCCAACACCAGTGTGGCTTTCTGATAATATATTCCCCCCGGCCACATACCACACAGCTGTACAACTGCCACAGCACACAAAGCTGGACATGTATATATCACTGTGAGCATCCGATGCCAGAGGTGCAGCATCTGTGGGTCACACAACAGTGTAACAGTAATGTCCACTGTCAGTAAACACCTGCAGGTTGGGCCTCTCACTGTGTATAGTGCAGTCATCATCACTGCCCTAAACACCATAGGCAGTGCTGTGTCCCTCACACTACTGGCCCCCTTGCTACTGTAGTGTCTGCTGTGAATAGTAGCATAACCTACAGTGTGACAGTTGCATGCAGCACCACCACCATCTGTGCCTATGCTGTGTTGTCCCAGTACAGCTGCAGGCAGCAGCACATGTGGAAGTAGTGTTCAAAACTGTATAATATTCCCCAAGCTGTTTGTGCAGTGCTAACACGTTTGCACGGGTTTAGAACAGGGCTAAACCGTTAGCCCGGTGCAAACAGCATGCAAATCAGGGCATAGTGAGATGCTAATTTGGATGTTTGCCCAGAGACTACATAAGTAGGCTTATTTGCATGTCACTTTTGAATATGGCAGAAGTTTGGCACTTGAGGCAAGCGTGTTTGCAGACGCTAAAGTTTAGCCTACGCTAAACCAGCTACAACATGTTAGCACTGTGCAAACAGTTTGTGGAATATTTTACAGTTTTGAACACTGTACTTTCACATACGCTGCTGCTTGCAGCTGTACTGGGTCCTCATATTTGCTGGCACACCCATTGGCGACATAGTTCACCTCTGCCTACCTTCACATCACTGTGCACTGTTTTGTTGTTGTGATTTGCATTTCCTGGTTGCCATATTCAGAGCTGTCTTATTCCAGGGCTAAGTTTGCCCTGCACTCCCAGCCCAGTTTGCCTGGCCTCATTCCCATGCTATATTCAGAAGCTATTTGCTCTGGGTTATTCCTCTTGAATATGGCTTGCTTTGTGCTCCGGGCTAAGTTTGTCAGCTGGGCAAAACTAATTTAGCCCTGGGTACAAAGATTTGAATATCTGGCCCCATGTGTCTGGAAAGTAAAAGTTTCAAGGCTGCATGAAACAAAAGAATTTAACTACTTAGAAGGACTGATAACTAACACATTAGATTGGTATAAACATATAGACTGTAATAAAAATAAAGGAAAACAAATTGTATTAGCTCTGAAAAGATATGATAATTCATTTATTAAATAACTCCTTTGAGACAACATGCAAAGCATTTATAGTGAAGGCAAAGGCAGTGATGCTATACTCTTCAGAGATATGGGGGCTTGAAGACAAGGTGAAAATATTGAGCCAATCCAAAATATATTTATTAGAATTAATCTGGGTTTACCAACTGCAGTATCTGGTAGCCATCTAAGATTGGAAACATGATTACACTCATTGGTTTTATCTGCAAAATTACAAGCTTTGAATTATTGGAAAAAGATGGTGAAAATGAGGACATTACCTTAAAGTATGCTTGTTGGTTGGAGGATAGAAAAATATATGGAGATGGTTTTGGTTATAATTCATGGTTTAAAAAACTGGATATAGAAATCAGAACCGCAGGATTAGAATCGCTTTATAATGTTAGAACTTCAGTAGAAATAGATATGTACGTAGAATGGATAAAAAATAGATGGATAGATATTCAAATGCAGGATGATCTTACAAAAGTTAATTCTTCCTCTCTGTTGGTGTTTTATCAAACAGTACAGGGAAATTGAGGTCCCCAAAATTACCTGATCTGGTGTCAAACTCCTTACATAGAAAGATATTTGCCAGATTAAGGTTTAATATTCATATGAACTGTCAAGCTCAAATGTTTTATGGGATAAAATAAGTAAACAGCAAATGTGTGAGTGTAGCAACAGTTTTAACAACTGATCACCTGCTATTAGACTGTGATTTATTGAGCAAACTCCAGAGCAAAAATGACTTAATCCTATTACAGAATTTGTATGGTAAAAGAGAGAGGATATAGTTTTAATGTTACTGGATGGAAATGCAACGAGATATTCATATCCTGTAATACGTTTTTATCTTGATGTGTGCAATATTGTGAAATTTTAGTAAGTAGAAATGCAATTATTTTTTGTAAGCTGAAATATGTATTGGAATGTTACTATATTATGTTTCAAAGAAGATTCTGTGTTTGCCTTTTGGAATATGCAATGGCTGAATTTAATAATAAATTAATTCATTCATTGCTTAGGCAGGTATGAGAGGCGCAGCACTCATAATGAACCAGATGCGTTTCCCAAAAATTATACCTATGGCAGACATTGCTGAGGTAGGTATGAGAGGCACAGCTGCTCTGAGTGAGGCTGCTGCTGTTTCCAGAAATTATACCCATAGTGGGCATCAAAGTTACGTAATATCAAATAGATGACTGATAAAAAAAAAATAAGAATAGTGTGGCATGTGTGGCTGGAATGGTGGCAGTGATGATGGCTCTATTTGTTTCATACACAACCTAGTCATAATCTTCAGTATCACTGTTTTAAGGCTGTTCATGTTCAGGGTCAGACTTGCATAATTCAGTGTTTGGAACAATTGAGAAATAGTCACCATTCATTTTGAGAAATGTAAACCGTTCCACATTTGCAGGACTTAGCAGTGTTCTGTGGCCAGTGACTATTCCTCCGCTGCACTAAATATGCAATCTGAATATAAGCTCGAAGGTGGACAACTGAGGCACATTATTACAAGATTTGCTAGATCTGGCCATATTGTTCTCTTTTGTTTCCAACAGAGTAATGCATCTTCCTCAAGACCAGTCAAATATGGTCTGCAAAATACTAGAGGGTCATTGTGCTGTGTGAGGTGGTTACCAGTCTGGCAAAAGAACCAACTGCACTTTCTTTACAGGATACTAGTCCATATTGTTTCAGGTGACTCAGAATTGATTTGTCTTTCTGACCCTTGACATAGGATGCCCAAAAGTAGCTCTAGGTGATATTTCCCTTGCTGATGAAACTAGTGATTGTAAATAATTGATAGATGAGCTGTTGTCTGGGCCAGAGGTGCACACTGACAGTTTGTCAGGGTTTGACTGCTGTTCATCAGTTAATGATGTTGGTAGGGCAATGTCACATTTGGTTAGTAGAAGATCTCTCCAATACTCAGTGTTTTCCCCTTCGGGAAGGATGGCTTCAATGTTCCACATATAGTGGGGATCTAGCAATGAAGCCAACACATACAGTAGGTGTCATTCTTAAACATGGCAGTTATTTTCTGATCAGTTAACAGTCTGAGACTCAAGTCATCTGTAGAGGTGCAGAGAATTTAAATTTTGGTGGCAAAGTGCCTGCGAAGTAGGCACTTTGCATCGTTACTCCACTACTCAGAGTGACCAATGAAAAAGGCTAATTTCACCTTGTAATTATTACTTTGTGTTGTCATTCTGCTTTAATGTGAACTAAGGTGAAGTGTCAACAATATTGGTAGCCCTTCACACACAGTGACCAGAATTAATGTGCATCCCCAAAATTCTCATGTCTTGTCTCCAGAGAATTCCCCAGTGCTGATGAAGTGAAGTGAAATGAGAGCACAAGAAATGCAAAGTCTCTCAGTATTAATGGCACACTCAGACATCATGCATGCAGTAGTCACACACAGTCACCAGAATTAATGTGCATTCCCAAAATGCTACTTTCTAGTGTCCAAAAAATTCCCCAGTGCTGACAAAATGAAATGGGAGGGTAACAAAAAATGCAAAGTCTCCAACAATTAATGGTGCACTCTCTCATGCATGTAGTGGTCACACACAGTCACCAGAATTAATGTGCATCCCCAAAATGCTACTGTCTTATGTCCAGAAAATTCCCCAATGCTGATGAAGTGAAATCTCAAAGTAGTACTCCATGTGATAACAAAAGCAGACATGTAAAAAAAAGAAGCCACCTGCTGGCACAAAAAAATTACTGCTCCAGACCTGAACCCTGCACCCTGCACACCCCGACCTACCACCTTTCCCATCGTGCTGTAGTGGACCAGCTCGGCAGCTGCCCACCACACCGGTTCCCACATACTTCCCCTCCTTTTCCTCTCCCCCCATGCACGTGTGCACACATGCATATGCTTCCCATCACCATACCTCGCCCACACAGGTATCCGGTCACTACCCTGCCAGGTAGCCCTGAACACAGTCACCGTGATTGAGTCACCCTTTTTGAAAGTGCTCAATCGCAGTCGCTGTGTTCACTGGATACATGTCGGAGGGAGGAGTGTTACTGTAGAGACTTGAATAACTGTATGTAAGGGGACATGGTTATGATGGAATTTTTCATATGAAGGAGATGATGAGACAGTAAAATTGAAAAAGGAAAGATAAATTTGAGTACCACAAACGTCTACAACGACCATTGAAAGCCTAGAATAATGATAATCATATAAATAAATGAACAAATAAAAAGGTAAATTAAACTCAAAAGAATACAAATAGGAGTGGTAAAAGTAAGATGAAACATCATGGCATTATCATGTAGTTATCAGGCAGTTCTGCTAACAAAAAGAAAAAAAAACTATTCCTAAAAGTGACCAACACAATGTGTGTTTCATGTAGGGGACTCAACTGTGAACAAGTTCGTAACCCAGAAAACAGCCTTGCAACACTGCTGTGCAAGTGCACGAAACATGTGATGAATAGATTTCTCAATGAACTCAAGAGCATAGATGCTAAAGGCTTGCAAATTTGCACACAGCATGGTGAAGAATAAAAACAATCAGCAATTCTTCCAGACCACCACCCCCCATGCCGACACCACAAGATAGGAGGAATGGTATGTGGTACAATTCATGCAAGCGTCTTCAGTGCATCTCTCCTATGTTTATTTAGATGAGTAGTACCAGTGGAGAGGGGGAATGCATTTTTGTATATATTATTCACCAGGGGAGAGGGTGAATGCATTTTTGTACATGTTATGTAAATCACTGACCACAGCTGAAACTCATAACACACTCTGCCATGTGAACATGAGCTGGAAGTAGAGGTGGCTTAGGGATAGTGAAGATGTCATGTCTACCAGCAATAAAGGTACCACTCTGCCTCCATCTAACAAGTACCAAAAATTTCAGGATTAGCAGTAAGAAGAGAATTTATCAACCGAGTTGTTACCTAAACAAGTGAATAAAATGTTTAGTAGTGTAACTGTCTAGACAAGTATACTGTGTTATGCTCTAATAGGTTGCATTGGTCACAAAGTAGTTAAATGGATCACAAGCTGGCTCCAAGGCAGGACACAGAGGGTTATGATAAATGGCACCTTGTCCCAAGAGGGGAAGGTGTCAAGTGGCATGCCGCATGGGGTCAGTACTAGACCCCATCCTTTTCAACATATTCATCAGTGACATCACTGAAGAACTGAAAGGGAAAGTCTGCCTCTTTGCAGATGATACATAGCTCTGCAACAAGGTGGACACACAGGAAGGGATCACAGAAATGGGGGCAGATCTCAGGATGCTAGAGGAATGGTTCAGCAGCAGGCAGTTGAGATGCAATGCCAAAAAATGTAAAGTCGTGCACTAGGGTAGAAGGAACCCATGCATAAAGCATGTCCTGAAGGGGTAGCTACTAGAAGAAACAAGGCTGGAATGTGATCTTGGTGTCATGATTTCAACTGATTTAAATTTAGGGAAGCAATGTGAAAAAGCATCACTAAAGGCAAGCAGCATCCTTGGATGTATTGGCAGGGGTATTACCAGTAGGAAGCGTGATGTAATCCTTCCACTGTACAGGTCCCTGGTGAGACCTCACTTGGAGTACTGTGTACAGTTCTGGAGACCTCACTAAAAAAGGACACAGACCACCTGGAAACCATGCAGAGACATGCCACCAAAATGTTGCAGGGTCTGCACCACGAAATGTATGAAGCTAGACTCAGCCAGCTAAATTTATTCTACCTTGAGCAGAAGAGGAACAAAGGAGACATGACTGAGAGATCATGACTGAGAGATCAACACAGTACAAAATAAGAACCTCTTCAGAGAAAACATGGCTGCACTTACTAGACGACACAACATGCTCATGGTGGGAGGTAAATTCAAAACAAATGTTAGGAGGTACTTTTTCACGGAGAGGGTGGTGGAACCTTGGAACAGTCTGTACCAGAGGTAGTGGCAGCCAACTCAGTCAGTGAATTCAAATAGGCATGGGATAGACAGTACAGTCATCTTAGCAAGACAAATTGATAGTGGAGGGTAGAAAATCCGAGCAGACTAGATGGACCACATGGTCTCTTTCTGCTGGCAAATTCTTCTGTTCCAGTATTTCTGATATTTTAGGTGCTGGTAGAGAGCAGCAAGTAAGTTTCCTGCAAAATCCACCAGTATTTGCACTGCATTTCAAGTTTTGAGGCACATGAAAAAGGATCTTTATGATTCCTCTTTTGAGGCTGTGCATGAATGGTGGTGTTGTTGGGGGGGGGGCAGCATTGCAGAACTCTCCCTCTCTTCAGTTTGTGGTGTTTGTTTGCCCATTCCTGGGTTGCTGACTTTAAATGTTTCTAGTATGATGCACATACACCTCTAAACTTTCCCTGATGAGAGACGTTCTTTTTTCCCCCTCAAAATTGCAGTGTCCCTCACGGCAGAGAATGAAAGATTTGTAATAGAGGAACCAAAATACAAAACAAACTTTGTACATGAAAACTCAATAGGTCAGGCAGTGACAAAGTAAATTACTTTGATGTCACACCAAGATTGGCTGCCTAACAATGGATCTACCCCTAGCTTCTGTATCTCATTCCCAATTACACAATATATAAATGTTTCTTTTACATAATCTTTATGTAAATCACTAACATAAGACATTAATAGGACTACACTATCACACAGAAGGTAGTTATATGAACACATAAGCTGCTGCTGGTGCCAGAATATCCATGTACCTGGACCTCAACTAGGACTTAGCATTTTTGTCTGCTACAGTGTCTGGCATCCAGATCACCCCCAACCCTCACTGTAGGCATCAACATTTTAACATATGTGTCCCTTCACCGATTGACTGTCACAATTAAAAAGCATACAGGAACCCAGAGTTCAGCACACAGTACTAAACCTTTTTTCCTATTAACATAATTGCATCCCCTCTCCCTATTGTCCAAAAGCTGAGTGAATTGCACACTACATAACTCTCCTGTGAGTGCAGGAGTGTATTTGTGAGCAAGTGTTTGTGTGTTGGGGGTGGGGGAGTTGGAGGAGAGAACAGGTTCCAGTTTTCTGGTAGCAAACTGTTTTAATTTTTAATTGCCAGTTCCACTCTGTAGACCATTTTGCCAGTTTATCAAGATTTCTTCTCATTCTGCCCTCCCCATCTGGATCATCTATTCTGTTGCAGATCTTGGTGTCATCTGCAAACAGACAAACCTTACCCTCCAGTCCATCTGCAATGTCACTGATGAAGATACTGAAGAGGACTGGTCCCAGGACTGATCCCTGAGGTACCCCACTGTGGACCAATAGGCTTGCAGTGCATACTGTAATAGTCATTCACAGCTTTGTGAATGAATGACTTCATTCACAAAGTTGTGAATGACTATTACAGTATGCACTTTAAGCCCATTGGTCCACAATGTGGACCACTGAGCTTGCAGGTGAAACTCTAAACTGTCATTCGGCAGGCAGCTAAGGAGGTATGCGGGTGGGTCAGCTGCCCACCAATAACAGAGGGAGCTGGGTGGGCTGGGGATCCTGTGTGGGTAGGAGAATGGGGGTGCCATTGGAACATGGTGCCATGATCAGAGTAGTGCAACAGTAGATTGTGGAGTTGGGGAGGGGCCTTAGACAAGTAGCACACACGGCAACTTTCTTGGAAGTGCTACCTGTCTATGATATGGATGACTGGGCACTCCACCATGTAGGATTCAGTGACTGGTTGAAAAGCTGGTGCAGTGTTCAGGGATTTGGTTTCATTGGGGACTGGGGCTCTACCTGGAGGGATGCAGGCCTATACAGGCACGATGGTCTGCATCTATCCTGGAGAGGAACCAGGATCCTAAGTGATAGGTTTAAGTGCTTCAGTGGCAAGCATTTAAACTAGTCAAGGGGGGAGGCACTGAAGAGGAGAAGGGAAATCCTACCCCCCCTCCAAAAAAAAATCAGGGTAAATAGTGAGGTAAACACCAAAATAGAGCAGTCAATAGGGAGAAGGGTTGGGGTAAATGGAGAAAAAGACAAAGGCAGTAGGGACAGGGATGGGGAAAAAAGAAATAAAGCCATAAAACAATGGAGGGTAATAAGTACCAATGCCCGTAGTCTAGGTAAAAAGCTCTCTGAAATGGTGGCCTTGATGGAAGAGGGATGCCTGTATATCGTGGCAGTCACAGAAACATGGTACACAGAGAACCATGACTGGGATGTCAACATGTCAGGGTACACAATCTACAGGAGGGACAGGGAGGGAAGAAGAGGAGGAGGAGGAGGAGTAGCTCTCTATGACAGGGAAGGGATAAAAGCAACAGAACTAAAGGGTAAACAGGGAGGAGAGGAGGCACTGTGGGTCACCCAGGGGACTGGAAATGGCTCCACAATCTGCACAGGGGTTGTATACAGACCCCCATCTCAGGGGGAGGAAATGGACAAGGAAATAATAGAAGGCATCCTTGGGATGGCAGAGAAAAGGGAGATATTGCTGATGGGGGACCTGAATATGCCAGATGTTGACTGGAGCACCTTTGATGCAGCCACATCCAAGAGCAAGGCCATTCTTTTTTTTTTTTTAACTTTCCTTTTTACCCTCCTTGTCTGCCCCCAGGGCCCACTCCTTCCTTCCTTCCTCTCCACCTCCGTACCACCTCCGGTGGGATCTTCCCCTAGAGTGCCTCCTTCCTCCTCCTGCACATTGAGGTCTGTCCCTCTTTGGTGGCCCGGATGGAACCTGAGAGCTATCATCTAGGGCCACGAGAGGACGTGTCATTTCTCCCCTGGTTTCCCCTGCCCCTGGGACATCCAGCGCTAGGACGTACGTCCTGAGAGGTGTGCTGGCCTGCACCAGATGTCTCATCGCGCCGCCAACGTCCCCTCCCGGCTCGATGAATGGGGCGCCTCCATCCCTTCAGTTGTCGGTGCTTCCACGGCTCGAAGGGTGATGCAAAATGCGGATGTTCTTGGTTCCCACCTGAGAGAGAGAAGCATCCATTGGGCTTCGTTGTCTCTCCCCTCCTGACCTCCGGCCACCCGAGCTCATCCCGAACCCGGGTCACGGCGTGAGTGCGGTGTGGTGTCCAGCACCTCAACCCTCAGCGCCACCAGGCGGCTCAGCAAGGCCATTCTTGATGCCCTGCAGGCATGCCTCAGACAGCTAGTTTTGGAACCCACTTGGGAGAGAGCAATCTTAGACCTGGTACTCTCAAATGAGGATGGAGAGAGGAGCTCTGATCTTGAAGTGGGTAGCCATCTGGGAACAAGCGGCCACCAAACAGTGTGGTTCACGATAAACTTAGCTGTAGAGTCAAGCCACACAAAAGTGAAGGTACTGGACTTCTGGAGGGCTGATTTTGTCAAAATAAGAGTACCTCAGAAAAGCACTAGCAAATAGGCAAGAAGGTGGGGTGGAGCAATAATGGGAAAACATCAAAACCGCCATCACAGAGGCAACAAGCCTTTGTATGAAGCAAATAAACAAATTAAAATGAAAGAAAAAAACTCTATGGTCCTCAAAAGAAGTGGAGGGGAAGGTAAGGGGAAAAAAAGATAGCATTCAGGAAGTATAGAAAACACAGGAGACAGGACAAAGAACTGTACCAGTTAAAGCAGAAGGAAGCAGGTAAGGCAGTCAGAATAGCAAAGGCCCAAACCAAGGAAAAGATAGCCAACTTGGTTAAGAAGGGGATAAAACCTTTTATAGGTACATTAGGGAGAAGAAAGACTAAGAGCAGGGATACTGAGGCTGAACAAAGAGGAAGGTGGTTGGCGTTGTGCAGAGGCAACAGTGAAAAAGCAGGGATACTGAACAAATACTTCTGCTCAGTATTCACAATGAAAAAGAAGGAAATACCTAATCCGGTCAATAGAAGCACTCTGGATAGGGGGTTGATATTAGTCCTTTCACAGAAGAAAGGGTTCAAAGGACTCAAATCTGAAGGTGGATAAAGCATTGGGGCCTGATGGGAGTCACCCCAGAATTCTAAAAGAACTAAGGGAAGAACTAGTAACACCACTGACTACCCTTTTTAATAAATCATGGGAGGATGGGGTGGTACCTGAGGACTGGAGGAGGGCAGATGTGATTCCCCTTCACAAAAGTGGGAGCAAGACAGAGGCAGGAAACTACAGATCCTGTCAGTTTCACCTCAGTGGTAGGGAAAATGATGGAATCACTTCTGAAGGAAAGAACTGTTGAGTACCTAGAGGCCAGTGGGGCACAGGACCCAAGGCAGCATGGATTCACAGTGGAAAGGTCATGGCAGACAAATCTAATTGATTTCTTTGACTGGGTGACCAAAGCAGTAGACCAGGGAGGGGCTGTGGACATGGCCTACCTAGACTTTAGCAAGGCATTTGACACAGTCTCGCACAATGATTGACAAACAAATTAGCCAGACTGGGAGTGGGTCCCAGAGTGGTAGCCTGGGTAAAACACTAGTTTGACAACAGGACACAGCGGGTAATAGTAAATGGAGTCCACAGTGAAGAAAGGAGGGTTACTAGGGGGGTACCGCAGGGTTCAGTACTGGGGCTGGTCCTTTTTAATATCTTTATAAGTGACATTGCAGAGGAACTGGAAGGGAAAGTATGTCTCTTTGCAGATGACACAAATATCTGGAACAGGGTTGATTCACAAGGTGGGGTGGAAAGGATGAAAAGGGACTTGGCAAAGTTGAAAGAATGGTCAAATGTATGGCAGCTTAGATTCAATGCAAAGAAGTGGAAAGAAATGCACCTGGGAAACAAAAACCCAGGGGAAGAGTACACAATGGGGGTGAGATACTGACAATGACAAAAATGGAAAGGGACCTGGGAGTAGTCATATCAGATGACCTAAATGTGGGCCAGCAATGTGAGAAGGCAGTAAGGAGGGCTGGGGTGATACTGGGATGCATAGGGAGAGGCACCACCAGTAGAAAACAGGAAGTTGTTGGCCCTCTGTACAGACAGTTGGTAAGACCACATCTGGAGTACTGTGTACAGTTCTGGAGACCCCATCTCCGCAAAGACATAGACAGGGCTGAGGGCTGTCCAGAGGGGGGTAACCAAAATGATGCAGTGTCTGCATCAGAAGACATATGAAGAAAGACTAAAGGAACTAAAGATGTATATCCTTGAGGAAAGGAGGGAGAGGGGGGACATGATAGAAACTTTCAAATACCTCAAGGGAATCAACAAAGTCCAAGAGGGTAGCATCTTTCAGAAAAAGAGATGTGAAAAAACAAGGGGGCTCAATTTGAAGATAGAGGGGGGACGGCTCAGAGGTAATGTGAGAAAGTATTTCTTCACAGAGAGGGTTGTGGATACATGGAACAGCCTTCCTGAGGAGGTTGTAGAGTCAAAAACAGTGGTGGAATTCAAGAATGCATGGGACAGACATAAGGCAATTCTAGTGGGGGGTAGGAGGAAGTAGGCTGTTGGTTAACTAGGATCTGCAGCTTATCCATTAGGTAGGGAAATGGGCAGACTAGGTGGGCCAAGCAGTCCTCATCTGCCATCAAATTCTATGTTTCTATGTTTCTATGACCACCAGAGAAATGTTTTATTTAACTTTACGGGCAATCCGGGTTACCGCCGGGGACGGGGGTACCACTAGACTAACATGGATCTTACAAATTAGTATTACAGTGATCACTGGTATGGAATGGGGAGTGAGGAACCACTGGACCACCAGGGATGGGAACTTTAAATTTTTACTGCTATTGGGAATATGAGCAGGGAGGGGTGGGGAACCACTAGACTACCAGAGAAATATGTGGGTGCTTGTGCAAGGTGTTCGAGGGGGGGTAGCCACTCATAGCTGAAGGCTGCTGTTATGCGCATTGCAATACAGCAACACACCTGTGGGTGGCTAGCAGGGAAGCCATTTTTTATGGGCTCAACTTTATGCCCAGGTATGTGGTACATCGTTAGGATGTGCCAGCAGATGTACCGCACATCCCAGGCTGAATATCGGGATGTGTTGCATATGCATGGGCACGCCCTCTGGAGATGTGCCATATACATTATCTTTGTGCCCCAGCACATCGGGAATTGTGCTGTGCAATTCCCCTTTTGAATATTGCCCCATGGCACATTTCTGGGGCTGTGCTGGCACAACCCCTTTGTATATCTCTGTCAATATTTACAATTCCTGATTTTAGAAAAGATTTAATGGCTGTCAGGGTGTATTTAATACTTACTTTGTTGGTATCCAGGCTATAGCAGGTTTGAGCCCCAAAGAGCCAGAGAGGGGCTTCAATTAAATAAAATATCCCCACTCTGAGCAGGGCTCAGCCTGGATTTTGGCATGAGGGGCAGAGCAGGTGTAGCTAGTATCCATACAGTGGGACTTTATTTTCTTTAGTCTTTAAATTATTTTCTTCAATGTCTCTCAGACTTTACTCAGCACAGGAAGAGCCTATAATATTTCCCAAGCTGGATTCAGTTTACTTAGACCCACTCCAGAGGGTGCCCACCAGGGTGGGAACATATTTATTTTTTTTGTTAACAGCAACAACTTTCATTGTATAGCAAGTCTGAAATCTGGAGAGCCCCAGAGAGGCTTTAAATAAATTATCCATTGGCACTCATAGTGGGTCTCAGCCCTGGAAGGCATTCTTAACTTTTAAGTGCCACTTTGTTGCCCCCCCTCAGTGTGAACCTATGTTGTTATAGAAAAGATTGGTATGCACTATTAATTTATAAGTTCCTTACTTGCATGGCAAAAAAAAAAGCTCATTAGTGGCAATTATTATGAGATGTTTGCAAGACATATTCTTATTGGACACTAAAACTACTGTGATTATGTGAGCTACGCTACTTTGTATCTTTTTATTAGACAGGCATGTGTGCTACACATACAATTCAATGCTGCACTATATGATATCTAATTTACTAAGAGATGTCATGTTAGCTTCCTAATGCCTCTATTATTATTTTGTTTTATTATTCTGTGCAGAAACATGGAAATATAAAAGTTGACAACAGATAAGGACTGCAAGGCCCATCCAGTCTGCCCATTTTTTCTACCTTATAAATGTGCCATAGGCCTTTCCTCTGTCAATGGCCTATTTATTCATACTCATCTGTACTGCTCCCTTATGCCTATACCATATATGTCTGGAGCCCTACACTGTATTCATATCCAACACTTCCTGAGGTAGGCCGTTCCATGCATCCACCACCCTGTCTGTGAAAAATAATTTCCTCACATTACCCCTTAATCGTCCTCCCTCTAATCTCAAACTGTTTTCCGATGCAGTCCCTGCCCCATTTTGTTTGCCCGTCTCCATTTTGTTAATGTCCTTGTGCAGGTGCGGCCACCAGTACTGCACACAGATGGGGCCTAATCAGTGTCTTGTAAAGTAGGATTATTGCCTCCCTCTTATGACTTGTGATACCCCTACTAATACACTCCATCATCCCTCTAGCCTTACCTACTGCTTTAGTGGTCTGATTGGATGATTTCTGGTCATCAACTGCGATGATGATGATGCCCAAGTCTCTTTCTTCCATTGTGAATGCCAGCATCTCCCCTCCCAACCTATAGGTAGCTTCAGGGTTTCTCTTCCCTATGTACATGATCTTGCACTTCTTTGCATTAAACCCCAGCTGGCACTCTTCAGACCATTTTGCCAGTTTTTCCAGATCTCTTCTCATTCTGCCCACCCCATCTGGATCATCTACTCTGTTGCAGATCTTGGTGTCATGTGCAAACAGGCAAACCTTACCCTCCAGTTCACCTGCAATGTCACTGATGAAGATATTGAAGAGGATTGGCCCCAGAACTGATCCCTGAGGTGCCCCATTTGTGACTGGCATCTCTTCTGACTGTATACCATTTACCACCACTCTGCTTTCTGCCCGTCAACCAGTTTGCCACCCAGTTGACCAACTTCTGACCCACCCCAAGTCTACCCAGCTTATTAATCAATCTTCTATGTGGAACAGTATCGAAAGCTTTGCTGAAGTCAAGGTAGGTGACATAAGCCACACCCCCTTGGTCCACCACTCTGGTTACCCAGTCAAAGAAATCTATGTGATTAGTTTGACAGGGTATTCCTGTTGTGAACCCATGCTGTCTTGTCTCCTGTACTCCTAGGGATTTCTGGTGTTGCTCTATTCTTTCTTTAAGGAGTGCCTCCATAATCTTGCCCACTACTGAGGTAAGACTGACTGGTGTTTAGTTCACCGCCTCCTCCCTGCTGTCACTCTTGTGGAGTGGAATTACATGAGCCCTTCTCCAGTCTTCTGGGACCTCTCCTGTGGAGCATTGAATTGTTTGAGTAGAACAGTGTTCAGTAGTGCAAACACATGTCTAAGCAAAAGATACAAAGTAGCTCACACAATCACAGTAGTTTGATTATTCCACAAGAATATGTCTTGTGAACATCATAATAATTGGTAGGACGAAACACGTGTCTATGTCTTCTGTTAGCACCCTTTGCAAACTGTGTGAGAGGCCTTTCGGCACCATGCAATTCTGCTTAAAGTTGGACCAGCATAACATTCTGTGGTGATTTGCATATGCAGCCCATGATGCTTTGCATTGTGGGGGCATGTGTGATTTTGTATTTTCTTGAAACTTGGCTTCCAGCTAAATGCCCTTTGGGTAACCCTTGCCTCAGTGTTTAAGCACAGAGGTTCTTTTGTCTTTAAATAGTCTTTTATTTTAATGGGTTCACTACAATATATCCAAGGCACACTGCCTTTGGGGTAGCTGGTCCATTCCACTCGGGTGTCAAACAGACAAGGTATACTGATGAGTCCTGGTAGGACGTAAACACGGTTCATGTCTTCTGTTAGCACCTTTGCAAACTGTGTGAGAGGCCTTTCGCACCATGCATCTGCTTAAAGTTGACCAGCATAACATTCTGTGGTGATTTGCATATGCAGCCCATGATGCTTTGCATTGTGGGGGCATGTGTGATTTTGTATTTTCTTGAAACTTGGCTTCCCAGCTAAATGCCCTTTGGGTAACCCCTGCCTCAGTGTTTAGCATAAGAGGTTCTTTTGTCTTAAACAGTTTTTTTATTTTAATGGGTTCACCACAATATATCCAAGGCACACTGCCTTAGGGGTAGCTGGTCCATTCCACTGGGGTGTCAAACAGACGAGGCATACTGATGAGTCCTGGTAGGACCATTTGCAAACTGTGTGAGAGGCCTTTCGGCACCATGCAATTCTGCTTAAAGTTGGACCAGCATAACATTCTGTGGTGATTTGCATTGTGGGGGCATGTGTGATTTTGTATTTTCTTGAAACTTGGCTTCCCAGCTAAATGCCCTTTGGGGTAACCCTTGCCTCAGTGTTTGCGCACAGAGGTTCTTTGTCTTTTAAATAGTTTTTTATTTTAATGGGTTCACCACAAAATATCCAAGGCACACTGCCTTGAGGTAGCTGGTCCATTCCACTGGGGTGTCAAACAGATGAGGCATACTGATGAGTCCTGGTAGGACGGAACACGTGTCTATGTCTTCTGTTAGCACCCTTTGCAAACTGTGTGAGAGGCCTTTCGGCACCATGCAATTCTGCTTAAAGTTGGACCAGCATAACATTCTGTGGTGATTTGCATATGCAGCCCATGATGCTTTGCATTGTAGGGGCATGTGTGATTTTGTATTATCATAATAATTGTCACCAATGAGCTTTTCATTGGAATAGCTGTCTTTTTTGCCTTGCAAGTAGGGAACTCAAAAAGTAAAGTTGCAAACTGATCTTTTTTCAAAAACCACACAGACACACATGGAGGGGGAGGCACAGTTCTTAATATTCAATAGCAGTTAGTAGAGAAAGATAACAAAGAAGCAAGAACTCTCATAGTAATTTATAAATAGAGGTGGAACTGAGGTCCCTGGCTGCATGTCAGAATGGTGATCATGGAATTGCGATCACCGTTATGGCAAGTGTACATCGCTGAAATGAATTTCAGTGATGCACACTCACAACACCGACAAAAATGGTAACCGAGACCTGCAGGTTCATAATTTAATGCAGGGGCATTTCCTCCCCACCTCCGTATTAAGGATTGTCAACTTCAGGGGGTGCATGCGGGGACTTAAATAAATATAAAGCTGCCTACTGGCAAAAAATGAAAATAGTGCCACAAGCTGGACCCAAACCCTACACCTCCCAGATGACCACCCTCCCCACCAGCTAGCAGACTAGCTTGGCAGCTGCCCGCCACACCCCTTACATCATACCATCCCTCCCATGCCTCTTCCCCACCATGTGCATACACATGTGCATATACCCACTACTTCCCATCATGATATTTAGCCCACCCCAGTATCCAGTCACCCCCCCCGCTATGTAGTCATGAACACAGGTGCTATAATTGAGTCACCATTTTTGTAGGTGCCCAATTTCAGTCACCTTCTTCACTGGATATCGAGGTCCTTTTACTCCTCCCTCTCCTGCCTCTTCCTCCCTTGCCTTAATTTCAGACACCTCACACAGAAGTTTACCAGCAACAGAAAGTGGAAATTTACTGAATATTTATGGTAACTGTTACAAACTTAGGGTCAGATGTTTTGCCTTGCTTTGCTGCAGTGCTGCTGTTAAATGCTGAGTGGAAAGGATTAGGTTAAATAGCTGCTAATGGTCTTAATGTCCATACTTTACACCTCCCAGTTTGGCTACATTTTCACAAAGAAAGGGCTAAACTACTTGAGGTTCCTACAACAACCCCTTCCCCTCATAATTTGTAGTCTCTGTAGTCACACCTTAGGGGGTAGGGGTTGCAGCACAGGGGTCTTGGGTGGTGGAGGTTAACAGGCTACCTTCTCATTAGCAGCAGGCATTGTGGATAGAATTAAGCTGGTCTCTACATATTTATTTATTTATTTACTTATTTATTTATGTCTTTGACAACCGGGTGGGTGCACTGATCCAAAGAACCATTTTCAGGCACAACCCGAGCCACAGCACAGTACATTAAGCAATACAGATGTGGAGAACAACAGCAAACACAGGCCTCAACATGAGGTGCAGGACAATTACAGAACAAGGGATCATTACATAAAGTGCAATTACATAAGAATACAATAAATACATAGTCACAGGCCAGACAACAGACTGAAATATAAGTCACAAAACACAGAGACCAAACGTAAGTCTAAGATATGATACATAAAGTGCAAAATGCATTCAGGTACACTAATAGTGCACAGGTCAATGAGCAGATTGGAACTTTGAAATCAAGTGCAACACTTCCCCTTAGCAAATAGTGATGGGACGTAGAATAGGAAGGCAGCAGTAGAAGCCCCAAAAAGTGGGTGAAAAGGACAGGAGATGTAGTGGTGAATGTAAAAAGGATGAAACACTGCTAATAGGTGGGGGGGGAGGGGATGCCAAAAATTATCCAGGAGAGCAGTGGCATTTAGCTTCGGATAGTAGCCACTCTTTGAAACTGTTTTTGAAGGAGTGATGGGAGGTGGCAGAGCGAAGAGGTGTACGGAGTCTGTTCCATATGGAGGGGGCAGAGATGGAAAAGGCTTTACTACCCATGGTAGAGGAGATTCATGGAACTACCAGAGGGGGGACATATGATTCATGGAGGTTCCTAGCTGCCACTCTGCCCAGGAGGAGGGATGTGTACAGGAACAGGTGTCCACCTCTCAGAGTATTGGCAACTAAGCAACCAAAGACATAGCTGAACTGTCCTTGCAGTGGGAGCCAACCAAGTGACTGGTACAATATACAATGATGGGTAGAAAAGGGGGCATGGAGGACAATTTGACATATACTGTTGTAGACTGAGCTAAGACTACAGAGCAGAGCTGAGGATATGAGGGAATAGGCAGAACAGTATTCAAGGAGAGGTAGAGGCACTGGAGAGAATATCAGGTACTAAGCAACAAAAGAAACACAGTTGATACGGTACAGGCAGCAGTGAGTAGCATAGTAAGCATGTGGAACAATGGAAGCACTGAGTGTTGGAGACAATTCATACATCAGACATGTTTTAAAGCAAGCTTCAGTGCAAGGTAACCTGGGCCTTTAGCAGTGCAAGGCTAGCCAATGAGTCCATCATTGAGTGCCAAATAAAGGTAACAAATACTCGGAGGAGTTTAGAGGCGGAGGCAGTAGCTGGATATAGGGTTATTAGACCACAACGAGGCCATGGCTCTTAAACAAAATCCCCAGTCCCCTGCCATAGAAAAAACAAGGAAGCAAAGGGAAAGCACCATGACACACATGCATACCTGTGATGATATAAATCTGTGCAGGAGGGAGGTTTTGTGAAGTTAGGCAGGAGCATACCTCTCAACCTTTTGTTACTGAAATGAGGGACATGGGCATTTTTGGACACTCAAAATGAGGGACAGCGAGGAACACAGCTTTAACTCAACCTGCTTTTCTGCCTAACAAGCCTCAGTCCCGGCTATTGTCATTGTATGTTTCAAATCACACTGCAATCTGCTGCCGTGCTCCCCCTTAATTGATTACACCTTGTTTATGGCTTTGCTGCCTAGCTAACCACTGTTCCCTATTTTACTGCTTCACAATAATCTAAGCAACTTAGACCATGGAACTCAGTCCTGCTTCCTGAACTTATACAATGCAAATATTGCTACTTTTTTAAGTTCACTGCCTCTCCCTGCAGTTTCTATGTTCATTCAGATTGCTACCCCTTCAGGCTATAGTTAATTGCTGCTGGATGCTGCACAATTTACTTTTACACACTGCTTTATTATACTTTGGAGGTCAGCACAGCTACTGCTGTTGCTGTAAACTAGTTTTGAAAATCTGCATGTGGGTCATAGTGCTTTCCCTTTGTTTCCTTGTTTTTCCTATGGAAGGGGACTGGGGATTTTGTTTAAGAACTGTGGCCTCATTGTGGTCTAATAATCTTATGTTCAGCTACTGCCTCTGCCACTAAACTCATCCAAGTATTTGTCACCTTTATTTGGCACTCAGTGATGGACTGGTTGGCTAGCCTTGCACCGCTAAAGACCCAGGTTACCTTGCACTGAAGCTTGCTTTAAAACATCTGATCTACACTTAGCGCTTCCATTGTTCCACATGCTTACCATGCTACTTATTGCTGCCTATACTGTATCAACTGTGTTTCTTTTGTTGCTAGTACCTGATATTATCTCCAGTGCCTTGTGTGGCCTACTCCAGTGCTACCTGAGGTCAGCTGACCATGCTCATCAATTTGGGTTGAACTCTCTCGCAGCCTTCGGTCTTGCTGTGCACACTAGTCCGCATCCTGTGCGTATGATGCCTGGTGTGGGGTCCTTCCTTTCTGGCCCATAGTGGGAATGTCCTCACTCCAGGTGGAGCTTTAGCCATTAGGTCTGAAAGTCTGTGCACAGAAGCGCCTCTTAATGTTGAATTTTGACTACACTGTGAAGGGCAAATACATTGTTATCCTTTAGCTGCAGCACCAGCTGCCTAAGGTACCATCTATGCTATTCTCCCCATGACTGCCTCTGGTTCACTCGGTTTGTTTTTAGATTGGTAAGCCAGCTGAGCCCCTCAGCAGTCGTTGCTCTCCTCTTCACCTTGGAGGAGCTATGTTGCAGAGTTCACTCATAACCTTTCACAGAGTTCCCTTTAGAAGGACAGTGTGAGAGCCTTCCTCCAAATTGGAATATTTTCCATCCCCCTTTGATTGGGTTGTCAAATGGCAGCTGCAGTGCCGTCATTAAACAAAGTATCCCACACATGGAGGGAAGGGGACCTAGGCCTTGGATCCCCAGAGATTTCCTCCTCAAAGGGGTTTTTTCTCTCCTCCATGCCAAAGGTCATAATACTAGATAGGTGTAGTCCTAGGTCACATAGTTAAGTTTCTGCTGCTAGATAGAGTTAGGTGGCTGCCCCGTAATTGTCCTTTCTCCCCATTTGGCTGTTCTCTCTCTCCCTCTTTAGGAAGTCAGGCCTCCACGCCTTACAGTCAGACCTCCGAGAAGGTCACTTTTCACCTGTTGTTTTCTGCCAACTTTACTCCAACAATGCAACCAACTGAATCCATACTACCAATTGACCAATGTACAGGTCTTCGAACCAATAAGTGTTCACTACCTTGTATGCTTTGCTCAACACTCTTTTTGGGCTTCTTCCTAAGGTACCTTTAGTCAAGGGAATAACTCCCGCAGCACCTCAAAGGGTGGAACCCTCTCCTAGGGCAGGGACTGAGGCTTATTAGGCAGAAAAGCAGGTTGAGCTAAAGCATACAGAGAACAAAGCAGTGAAAAGAGGGCTGCAATATCATCTGAGAAATGGAGCCTTGGGGTACAGGCACAGGGCAGCTTGAGGCAAGGAAACACAGAGTGTAACCTAAAGCACAAGTAGCAATGTATATACAGGGCACTAGAAAACTAGAAAGCCAAAAAGAAACAAACAAGGCAAAAACAAGGACAGGAGAAAGAATGGAACCAGCACACACAGAAGCACTGAGCAGCCAGAGGCCAGTAATGCAAACCAAAAGCAGGAGAACAGAAAACCAGAAGTCCAGCAGAAACAAAGCAGAGTCCAAGCATGCAAAAGGGGGGTAGGGGCAAAGCCCTAGTAGGCCCCAGGAGAAAATACAGACCGACAGAGCCTCTGGCTGCAAGGAAAAAATGCTTGTGTATGGAGTGAGGACAGCAGCCCTTAAATTTGTTGAATGGGGTTGTGACCAGTTGCACCACCCCCTTGAACTACAAGTTGTTGCCTTCCAAAAAGTTTAATGCTGGACAAGCTTGATTTCTTCTTCATCTTACATATGCATAAAACCAGGTTAAAACACTGTATAATAGAAACTGGGATGAGTGAATTTTATACACCTGCAAATAAATATGGGCAAACATGATCTGGGCCGGTGGCGCTGAGGGTTGAGGCACTAGATGCCACACCTCACACCACACTGGTGACCTGGGTTCAGGAATGGACTTGGGTGCTCAGGGTCCCCAGGGGACAGGAGAGGACTGAGCATCTGTAGGACTGCTCTCCTCTCATGGGGAGGGAGGTTGTCATGCCATGATGCTTTAGCTGCCCTTGGTGGAGGCTGGCAACCGCAGGCTCGACATGGAGTGTGTAGTAGGGCTGGGGAACATTGGCAGATGTCTGCAAGCAGGCATGCCCATGTTGTGCTGACATCAGTGCATGTCCACATTCCCAAGGTGACAAACAAGGAAAATTCACACTTCTGGAGATAGGTGATGGCACCTCTGCCTCGGAACCACACTCCTAACACTGGGCCCTCTCCTTTTCCTACAGGGCACACAAGGATCAGCTTGCTACACTCTAGACAGAGCACCCTGAGTGTATAGGGTGGCCCTTCCCTGGGGAGGTTCAGATCTGGGGGCTGTGCCGATCTGAGCATGGGAAGAGTGATGATCTCAGGAGGGAGGTAGAGCTTGTGAGGTGTGTGGATACCGGAGAGAGTTCCCTGGAATGTGGAGCAGAAATAGAGTTTTAAAAAAATACATATATATATATATATATATATAGGTAAACATAAATTGCAACTAACATGGCAGAGTAATGCAATGTTCACCCTCTATTGTCTCAGGAGTGAATTTAGAGACAAGAAAAAGCAAAGAAGTTCAATAACAATAACTGGAGGGGTGGTGGCCTTAGCCCATTGATAATAACTGTCACAAGTAAAACCCCTTCCTTATTTTTATAACCTTGTCAATGATTTTTTGGGGGATAAGAAAGAATTAATCAATAAGGACTGTGGATGTGTGTGTTTTTGCTGGTTTGCGGCGGTGGGGGGGTTATAACTAACATACTAACATACTATTTGCCAGCAGATTAGGCCTTACGGTCTATCGAGTCTGCTTGAACCTAGATCCTTAGTTGGGTGCCGAGATCATCCCATCCCTTGTTCTCTAGAAACCCCTATCATCCATCCCACCCCCTGGGACAGGCCATCATCTGATACATCCACTTTCTGTGTCTGTCCCACCCTCTTGAAGCCCTCCACTGTGGATCTCTGAACCAGCTCACCAGGCAGTGCATTCCAAGGGTCCACCACCCTCTCGGTGAAAAACCTCCTCCTCTTTCCCCTCACCCTTCCACCTTCCAACTTCAAACCATGCCTCTGGTGATACCTCCCTGCTTTAGTCTAAAGATCCCTCCATGTTTACCCTATTTATTCCCTTGAGGTACTTGAAGACCTCAATCATGTCCCCCTGTCTCTCCTCTCCTCCAATGAAAACAGGCAGAGCTCCTCAAGTCTGTCCTCATAAGTCAAATCCCTAGCCCTCAGTATCATCTTTGTTTACCCTCCTCTGTACCCTCTCCAGGAGCTGTATGTCCCTCTTCAAATGTGGTCTCCAGTACTGTACACAGTACTCAAGGTGTGGTCTAACCAGTCCATTGTACAGCGGCAGAATCACTTCCCTGCTCCTAGAGGTGATCCTCCTTACGATGCATCCCAACATCCTGTTTGCCTTGCTAGCTGCTCTCCTGCACTGCTCAGAGTTATTTATACATGTATCCACCATGACCCCTAGGTCTTTTTCCCCTATTGAGGCCTCCAGCGCCTCCCTTCCCAGGGTGTACCTGTGTTTAGGGTTTCCCCGACCAAGATGCAACACCTTGCACTTGGTGATATTGAAATTTAATTTTCATGTGTGAGCCCAGCTTTCCAGGGTGTCCAGGTCCCCTTGCAGGGCCAACCTCCCCTCTTCTCCCTCAACTACTGCTCCCATCTTGGAGTCATCTGCGAAGAGACTCATTTCACACCCTATGCCCTCCCTGATGTCCGATATGTATGCATTAAACAGGATCGGACCCAGGACCGAGCCCTGTGGTACCCCACTACCAACCTCTCTAGGGTTCGAGAGCTCCCCACAGACCACTACTCTCTGAGTGCGTCCAGCTAGCCAGTTTTCAATCCATCTGACCATCAAAGGGCCTACTCCTAACCCCATCAGTTTCTCCACCAGACCATTGTGGGGGACAGAGTCAAACGCCTTGCTGAAGTCCAAGAATAATACATCCACAGGCTTACCCCTGTCCAGTTCTGATGTTACCCATTCATAGAACTCCACAAGGTTGGTTTGACATGATCTACCTGGCACAAACCATGTTGCCGACTATCCAGACCTCCCACCTCCTCAAGTACACCCCAATCGTTCCTTTAGAATACTCTCCATTAATTTTCCCACCACCGAGGTCAAACTGATGGGTCTATAATTACCTGGTACCTTCCTCGACCCCCTTTATGGATTGGTACCACATGTGCCTTCGCCAATCCCTAGGTGCCTCCCTGTCTCAAAGTGACCTGCTGAAAGCTCCGCCAGGGGTGCAGCCAGTATGTCTGCCAATTCCCATAGTACTCTCGGATGAATGCCATCCGGCCCAGGAGATTTGTTTTTCTTTAGGGCCTTGAGGGCTAACCACACCCTTTTGGTGGAGATAGCATCATCCGTCCCTTCCCCCTTACTGGTCTTTTTATCCTTATCCAGATGTGACCCCCCTGGGGTACCTTTCCCTCCCTCTTGCTCCATTTCTGTTGCTCCCCTGATCCCACTCCCTGCCGCTTCCATCCCCTTCATGCCTTGTTTTGTAGATATCCCATCCCCCTCCCTAGTGAACACAGAGGCAAAATACTCATTAAATACCTCTGCCTGGTCCTCGCCTCTCTCCACCCTCCTCCTGATCTCAATCTGCTGAGATGGCCCTTAGTTTTCTCCACTCCCCAATGTACGGAAAAACCCTTTTCCCTCCATGTATCCTGTGCCAGCCGCTGCTCTTTACTGGACTTTGCTCCCTCACCATACGGGTGGACTTTTCTAGATGCAAGCTGGTACATTTCCTTATCCCTATCCCTCTTGTTGTTTTTATATTTTTTGTAAGCTGCCTTCTTTTCTCTGACTGCTACCTATACT
Organism: Neoceratodus forsteri; assembly: GCA_016271365.2. Taxonomy (NCBI): domain Eukaryota; kingdom Metazoa; phylum Chordata; order Ceratodontiformes; family Ceratodontidae; genus Neoceratodus; species Neoceratodus forsteri. The sequence goes on from CM028137.1 coordinate 54,233,751, forward strand.
CACTGGACCACTCAGCATGGTTTACGTGACCTTGCTCCTCTACGTTTCAACTTAGCGCAGATCCTGACTGCTTCATGGAAGTCCCTGCTTTATGACCTCCCATCTCCTTTCCACACTTGTCATTGAGGTAATCCTTCAAGTGATCCTTGAGAATATTCCCATGCCCATAAAGTCTGCCCCCTGAAGTCCACTGCCAGTGTCCTAGATCTCACCCCACTCCCCCATGCTTATTTGAAACCAGACAGTATTGTGGTCACTCCCAGTCAGGGGTCCTGTACAGCTATGTCCCTACCAGATCCCCATCTGCCAGAACCACATCCAGAACATGCCCCTCCCTTGGGGTCCATCACATGCTGTGTTAAGAACACATCCTGGAAGCCATCCAGCAGCCTCTGCTCCTTGGCCACCTAGACGACATGGTTCCCCAGTTTGTACCTGGCATATAAGGTCCCCATCAACACCACTCCTTCCCCTTTGGACCACACTGGGCAATGATGTTGTCCAGCAAACCATCCTCTAGAACATCACTCATCCCGGGGGCCTATATACTACTCCAGCTTGACCTTATCTCCTGCTGGGGATCGTAAGGTGACCCATAAGGCCTCCACTTTTCCCTCTGCCTCTTCTACCATAGCAATTTCTATATCATCTCTAATGAACATAGCCACTCCACCCTCTGACCTCCTTTCTATCCTTCCTAAGCATAGTGGCCCCTGTACATTTAGGTCCCAGTCGTGGTTTTGTTGTTACGTCTCCGTGACCGTAGCCATCCACCCTCGAACAGCATGGCCTGGAACTCCGGCAACATTTCCCAAGCTCCTGGCATTTACTAACACCAACCCCACCCCTTATCCCTGATCCTCTTTGTCGAACCCCACCCAGATTCCTTATACTTCCATCCTCCCTGCTCCTCCTGAAACCTCCACCTCCAGTCTGTTTCCCTCCCCTCTTGGGCTTGACGGCTACTCCCCTCATTCTGGAGGAGGGGGCTTCTGGTCAGCCCTCCTCATCTTCCCTCCCTTCCAAGTTTAAACCCCACCTTTCTTTGTATGTAGTCACCATCCCTGTTTAAGGACTTCCTTCCCTAATGGGGCAAGATGAAACCTGTCCTTGGCATATAGTCCCTTATCCTCCCAAACTCCATTCCAGTTCCCTAACACCCCCAACCCATTCTCTTCACCCCACTTCCTGAGCCAGTCATTAACCTCTGTGAGCTTCTTTTTTTTCTCCACTGAGGCCTTTGGTACTGGCAATATCTCCGAAAAGGAAATGTTGCATCCATTATCCCGACAGACTCTGGCAAGTTCTTGGAACCTTGCTTGGATTTCCAAAATGCTATTTCCCTCTAGATCATTAGTTCCCAAATGCACCAGGAAATCCGGTTTCCCTCCACAATCCCTAACCATTTCATACACCATGAACTTTGCTCTGTGCACTGTCAGCCCAGAGATACTCACTACCTTCACCTGGCTATGGCATCCACCCCCCTGTCCCTCCCAATGGATACCCCTAATCATCGAGTCTCCAGTAACAGAACCTTAACACTGCCATCATCCTTATGGTTACCTCCACTATGCCCTCTCAGCCCCCTTCCCCCCTTTATTCATGATCTCAATTTCATGGGAGTCTTCCTGCCTTATTAGAGACCCCCTTGTCACCTTCCCCTTTCTGCCTCCCTTGCTATTTTGCACACTTAACTCAAACCCCCTCTGAATAGGTGTCCCCTTTAACCCTCTCTTATCTGAACCATTTATCCTGGCCCTGATGGTTTCCCCTTCCCCCACACCACCATCCTCCCCCCTTGTAATAGTACCCCTGCTTCCAGAGGTTCTCTGTGGGTCCCTTTAGCTAGGGCCCCATCCTTGGTACTGACCTCCCAGCTGAAGGGGCTCCTCTCCCACCTCCTTGTCTCCCAGTTCCTCTCCAATCATCTCTCCTCCCTCATGTCTGGAATATGTTGCATCTCCCCCATTTGCTTAACATATGTTTCCTTCTCCTCTGGGACTATGTCTATCCTTTCCATAGCTGGTCTGTGATGCCCTATGGGTATCCAACTCCCTCCCCCAGCCTCTGTATAAGTTTCCTCATTTCCACCAACCCTTCCTCCCCCTCTAGGTTGTAGTAGCTCAAATTTATTGTGACACTCTATATCAGCCTCCATCAAGTAACCCGAGTTTCCCTGACTGCATCTCTAAACTGCACCTCTTCCTCTCTCTTGCACTCTTCACCTTAGGAGCTCCTTCCACAGTCACTGTTGTTTTAGGGCTTCCGCACAACAGCCCCTCCTGACTCTTCCTCCTCCAGTCACTTTGTATCTAGAATGTTCACCCGCACGCTTCCCTTAGCATCAACCCCTATCTGAGGGTCCTCTGTCCCTAATATCTCCCCTCCTGCTTGCTGTAACATAACATCCTGTAATTTCAGAGCGTTGCAGCCTCCCTCAACCCCACCCTTCTGCTGCCCATATCCACACCCCTATCCTTGGACACCCCCAGCTCCCACAGCTACTCCTAACCAATATACCTCACTCCTGATACAAGATAGCTGTCTACAGAGTGGGCAGCCTCCCCTCTCCAGGCCCAATTTAGAATTATTGCCATCCCACAGCCTGTGCAGCCTACAACCCTTCCAAAGATGCCTGCCATGGTGGAATATGGCCACCCTGATTTTCCCCCTCTGTTTATAATAGCACACCCCCTTTTCTCAGTCCCTTTCCGGAGTACAGTTTCTCTCTATACTGACTGTAGTTATTTACAAACCCAATATCAACCCCACCAATAACATTCCCAAGTCTCACAAACACATACAGTCCAGTGTGTGTTCGGTCCCACTAACAGTGTATGTAAGCAGACATCAGGTACCATACGATGTCACAGGCCCACCAGCTCCTGTTGCTTCGAATTTCAGTCCCAAACAGAAATACCAGCCCTTCAATCCCAACCCCCAGTGGCTTTTCAGTATTTAAGAAGGCATACAAACACAGGGTGGGTGGGAGGGCTCTTTACCAAACACCAGGCAAACAACACATTTAAATTTCCCTCTGAGTATCACTGCCAAACAACTATCCACAAGCCACCAGAGTTACAATGTAACAGTTCTAATTCAAGGTGATAATTTTTAACACATAAAACTAATTTCACTTACAAACTATTCAAATATTTCAGTTAAAACAGAATATAACTCCAGCCCTCTTTCCTACCTGGCTGCTGCTTAAGCTCCCAAGTGAACAATGAAAAAAAAAAAAACGAATTTCACACTGAATTTCCCAGGTTTTTTTTTTTCGAGTCAGAATTGTTTATTATAGTGCTACAACCAAAAAGGTTAGAAAAAAAATCAAACTTGTCTGCTGAGAAATAGGTAGAGCGTTGCATTACTCTGACATGTTAGCTGCAATTCCTGTTTGCGAGCATTTATCTGCATACATACAAAACTCTGTCATTAGAATTTCTATTATGTTTTAATTACTGTCACCTCCATGAATTAGCTTTATAGACTAGCACAAACTATCAGCGGTGAATTACACAAAAGCCGAGTTAGATGGATATGGATCACAGGCCCTCCAGACATTTTTAATCGTCACAATTCAGCATACTACTCACTTATGGAAGTGATGGTGAGCATAAGATTGAATGAATGGGGGGACATACAGATGCAGTGAATTTAAATTCTGCCGGTGAAGTGAACTCAAAGTGGGTACTTTGTGTTGCCACTCCACTACGCGGAGTGGGCAATGCAAAGTGCTCACTCTGCCTTGCCATTGCCACTTCACATTAAGGCAGAATGGCAATGCCAAATAAGGCGAAGTCATTGTTTTTAATGGACTTTGCATTCCTCATTATGATTCTAAGTGATCCACTTGGTGTTTCAGATTTGGCAGCCCCCACACACATCACATGGCTTACAGTACTGTAAGTCACATACTGTTTAGCTAGGCAGGAAGGAAGTGAGTCATTCAAGCAGACTTTACTTTCTCCTGTGCAGAGCGGAGAGAGGAGTGTGTTTGTGACTGATGATACTTTGAGATCAGAGCAAGGAGGAGATATAAACTTTGATTTAGACCAACTTCTTTAAAAGCTACATTTTTTATCTTTTCTGTACTCTTTTTATTTAATTTGTTCTTTCTGTAAATGTTATTTTTCTTACCTTTATAAGTAGTTAGTTGTTGTCTGTGACTGTGTGTGTGTGTTGTGTGACAGTGTGAGAAGTGATTGCTCAGACTGAGAAGGAGGTCAGTAGGAGAGATGGACCAGGGTGAGGGAATGTCTGGGGTGGGGCACCTCTGGGAGAGCGTGTAGTGCTATGCATCATACCTGTGCATGCATGAGGGGCATGGGCACCCATTCCTGTTGGATGCCAAACATGAGTGTGCCCCGGCAGCAGGGATCAGCACCTCCTTTGACTCTGAGGCAGCTGGACCACCACCACCACCAAGTCCAGCACCAGGTCCTCTGAGCAAGATGTGCCTGTTCCTCCAGGCCCAGGTGCAGATCCCATCCCTGTTTAGCACTGTGACCAGCCGCCTGCCAGTTGTTCATCTGGCCCTCCCCTGCCTGTGCCTGGTCCTCCCTGCACCTCCACTGTTTGGCAGTTTTTGACTGTGTCGGGAGGGAAAGCAGTGTGGTCAAGTGCTGCCTATGTGAAGTGGAGGTGTGCCTTGGCCCCCGGGGGACTCACCTGGGGACTGGGGGCCAGTGCACCCATATGCTCAATCACCACCAGTTGGAGTGGCAGACTGCCACAGAATGGACCATGCCAGCACCTGCTGGCCCTTCTGTAGCACAGGGTGCAGCTGTGCATGGTGGTGGACCTATGAAGAGGAGGGCAAGACCAGCACCTTCTGCTCAACCAGCACCCAAACCACCACCACCACCACTACCAGCATGTCAGCCTGTAGAACATGTGGACCCCAGAGAACTGCATGTAACACAGGCTGACTTGGCAGTTCTCTGGAGTGCTGTTGAGGAGAACAATGAGAGGGTGAGTGCTGTTGAGCAGCGGTTGGATCACATAAAGGGACATCAGTTGCAAATTATGTCCATGCTGGAACTGCTGCTGAATCACCATTGGATCCCACATTAGCTTTTTTTTTCCTCACACAATGTGCACCCCCGCACCTTCCTTGCTGTGTTATAAAATGTATTCCTCCACCATCCCCGACCCTTGTATGTAATTATGCCCTTTTTTGTTGTCTTCCATATGCATGACACTTTGTATTCTGAGCAGTGCAAGTATACTGGAGCTAAACTACATATGTGCTGTCAGTCTTCTTTCCAGTCTGTGTATATACTGCAGACACTGTCCAACTCTCTGACTTAAAACACTCATTAGTGAGTACAATGGTGGGTGGTGAAGCATGAGAGATACTACAAAACAGGCCTACAATACATCCAAGTAACTAGTAAAAAATTAATGTGATTAGTGACGCCATCAGTAAATCGTGATTTGTGACTGTGATGATGAAGAACGTGACTTGTATCATGAGTGACTAATGATGATGGTCCTGACTTAAAAACACATATTAATGAGTACAATGTTAATGCAGAATTATGCGTCACACCTGTCCAGTACTCTGAAGGGAAGCCAAAGAAACAATTGTGACTTAAGTTACAGATGGAGATTGGGTCCTAAAGAGATGCAAATGCACAGACAGATTAAGATTCGCTGCACACTGAAGAGATACAGATGCAAAGGCACAACACCTAACCAGTGCTCACCATCAGAAATTCAAATCTGGAAAAGAATACCTTTGCCGTTTGGGGTGGGCCTTGGGGGGGGAGTGAGTGTACTGCACTGCTGCAGTAACAGTTACTAGTACTGGTATCAGTAAAGATACCACAAAGAAGTACAAAACTTACACAGCTGCAGTGGACAGCAGGTTCACATTGCTGAAATTTTGTGGCACAATAAAAGGTGTCTGATTTGATGACACGCATCACACACATACTCACACACACACTAAGTAATGCATAGCAAATTGAAAACTTCAGTTATATAACCACATATTTTAAACAAACTAAATTTATGCACTGCTGCACCACAACAATAAGCAAAAAAATGGCAAGAATTATTGAAAATATTACTGTGTGTATATTAACACAGTTATACAAGAAAAATATCACCAAAACAGAAATCAGTCTTTTTCTCCAAGTTAATCTACCTACACCACAGATACACCCCTCCCCGAAAGCACACTTCCACTGTCTCTCAGTACACAGACTGAATATTGTACATTAACATTCAAAATCCACACACAAACAATAAATGCTCGATGATATGTGCACAGGAGGGTTTCTATAATCAAGAACTAAAGTTTCAGCAAAAAATGACTCAAAAGGCTTTTTAACAGCTTTTAGAAGGTTTGAATCGAAGAGCTCTCAGAGCAGATTGTCTCACAGCTTCCAACACACTACCCCAAACTGTGGCTGTCAGAACACTCTAGAGCCCTTGTGACCTGAAATCCTATAAATCACTGTAAAATTTGCCTTTGGAGCTTAAAAACAAAGGAAGTGAGAGGTAGAAGTACATTGCTTTCATTGTACTTTGCCTTAAGAATTGATGGAGTAGTGTTTGGGAAGGTGAAGAACGCAAAGTCATTGTTTTCAATGGACTTTGTGTTACTGAGTGTGGCTCAGTTGGTAGCACATCTGCCTCTGGACCAGAAGGTCATGGGTTCTCGTCCCACACCAGGATGGACTTGCACCTAAAATCACTGGCATCCGAGTACAGTATTGGGGGGTGCTGTACTGTTGGGGTGTGCTGTCCTTCGGATGAGACGTTAAACCGAGGTCCCTTCTGCTCATCCTGGTGTTGTCGTGGTGGGTGTCCAGGTAGAAGTAAAAGAACCCAGGGTACTCTTCATAAAGAGCAGGGAACATTCCAGTGTCCTGGCCAACATTTCCTTCCCATAAACTGGTTCATGTAATCATCCAGGCTGTGTGTGGTGATGATAGTGATATGACTGCCACCACACATTCAGTCACTTCACCTCAGTCTAGCATTGCTTGTAAAGTGCTTTGGGATACTGTTTATGAAAAGTGCTATATAAATGCTGATTCTTTTTCTACCCATTATAATGCAAAGTACTCTGCTTTGCATTGCAGAGCACTCCTCAAATTCACCTTCACTCTGCTAATCACTTCGCGGAGTGAATTTGGGGCCACTTTGCCCATCTCTAGGGGGGCAGTGCATCTATGAGCTTCTTTTCAACTTCACATATCTAGTTTGTGTTGCAGGAGCACTTATGTCTCCCCAGAAGCTAACGGGCCCTTGATAAAAACAAGCATTGCAATCCTGCTCATCAGTTCATTCTGTTATGTCTGAATGAAAAGACATCCTCCTATGGTAGTAACACCTGACTGGCCAACAGTCAGCCAGTCAGAGTGTTACTACTAAAGGAGGCTGCATATTATTCATTCTAGATCGAATGGAAAAGACTGCAGTCTGCTCAAGTGTTACTGATTTTAAACAGTATTGTTTTGCTGCTGAATATTGTCAAGGAGCATATCTGTGGGTTCGGTGGTGAAAGCACTAACTGGGTGCAAGGACAGTCAATAACTTTTCATCTTCAAAAAAATAGGTCCTTGACAGTCTGATTTTTTTTGTGCCATACAAGTTTGGGTCAGCTATTTTTAATATTCTCATCCACTGATTATTCCCAATAATTTTTAAATTGAATATTGCCACTATATTATGCTACCACCATGCTCCTTTGCCCCTTACATTTATGCTCCAATCCATCTTGTAATGTTTCCTGTCATGACCATGGGAGGCTGTGGGGGGTGGGGATGGTTATTGAAAAATTCAATTCCGATCTATTTTGTGCTGTAAAACTATTCCATCACTCCCATTTGTGACACAAGTAAGGAACTTTATGAAATGAGAAATTGGAAAGAATATGTTTATCAGGGTTGATGTAATGCATATTTTGTCACTTGCAGTTTGCAGATCTCTCATTACAGACAAGCAACTTGTGTCTCCATGAATGAAACAGAGAACATCTAGGGCTGTGTCATTTTACTGTCATCAGTCCCCCTATAAAACCACAGACAGCATCACCTAACAGGTGCAGGCTCGTGCTAAAGAAACTGTAGGAATCAATGATATCACACTCACAGTTCACCCTAGATACAGTGCAACAGAGAGGTTCAACCCACCACCCATATAACCACAGATGTTTTTGCCAATGTAGGTAACAAAACATAAGCGCTAAAGTTAGTTTTTTTTTAAAGGGTCATTACTTAAAGATCAAGGCAAATGTCCAGGTATTCTCTAATAAAGAATTTATTAATGAAACTTTGAGTCTTGTTATTTCTTGTTTCCTTGTACCAGTGTGCCATTTTCTTTGTTGTACTGTGGATTCCAATAGTCAGCTAATGATGTCCTATGCTGTTTATTTAGCGCCAGCCTACGCCTGTTCGCAGAAGTTTTCTGGTGGTTTGCGCTACAGTACTCAGCACATGAATTTCTCCCCGAGTGCTAAAATTGCCTGCTAGTGAGACATACAGTACTGTATGTCATTGTGTAGTTTTGCAGTAGTTGTGTAGTTGTATAGTAGTGAGATATATGCATTTTACATCTATTCATCTCCCACCAGACATAAAGTATTCTGCCAAGCAAATGTCCTCATGCCATGAAGATGCCTAAAGTGAACTTGAAAAAAGTCAAAGAAAGCAGTGAGGCACAAATTAGATATACTCTAAGGGCCGGATGTTCAGAAATGCACCAAAGGAGGGCATAGTCCAGTGGGGCACAAGTCAGATGTGCCATGGTATAACAGGAGCCATATTCAGAAGATGAACCCCTTGAAATGCTCCTGTGCAAGCCGGGCTGAATATGGCAAAGATGTATCATGGTCCAGCCATAGAAGTGTTGGTGCAACCAGGGATGCTTGGAGCAGACCTGAGCACAAACCCAGTGAGCAGAGCAGGAGCAACAGGCTGCAGGGATGCATAGACACAGAAGCACAGGGGCAAGGGGCACAGGACCCCACCAGCAGGGCACACCGGGTCACAGAAGCACTGACCTGGAGGTAACACAGGGCACCAGGGATGGAGCACAGACAACCCCAGTCCACCAACCAGTAAAGGACCACCCTGCCAAACCCCCCACCACCTCCATGACAATGGCAGGGCCATGCAACAGACACCAACCAGGCAGAGCTGTAGGGTGCTATGGGCAAGGTGCCAGGTTATGAGGTAAACACATACAACAGACAACCATGGCAAGTGAGGCACAGGCCACACAGGGCACCAGCCGGAGTGGGAGGGCACCACAGTGCTGCCCACAGTAGAGACGCACAGCACCACAAGCAACTGATAGGCAAGGCAGACAAGTGCACAAGGTGCAGAGGCAGACACAAGCCACCATGGGACACATGACAAAGAGCCATGCGCAGGACCAAGTAAAGGTCCACTCACCCAGTGATCACAGGAGCAATGGCCCAGGGGGACGGTGGAGGTACACCAGAGACACAGCAAAGCACAGCAGAACAGAGAACTGCAGCATGGCTCCACACACCACCTGCAAAGCAGACACAGACACACAGACAGAGATGTAGCAAGAAAATGTTTTATAGAAAGTTACAACTATGTACAAGAATAAACAACAGGGTAGGGATGGGGAAGGTAAGAGGAGGATGTGGACAGGAACCAGGGGCTATACAATGGAAAGATGTACTGGAGGGAGACAGGGTAGTTGAGGGTAAAGAGAGCTATATATACAGGGCTTAATGCTGTCTCCAGGTCTGCTGCCACCAGCCGTTCCAGGACCCCTGCATGGTGACCATCTCTGCTGATGCAGCCTGGTCACAGACAACAGCCTCCACTGATTTGCAAGCAACCTCCTGAGGGTCTGGAGGATTGGCCTGGGACCCTCTGCACTGCCATCCTGGGACACCTAAGAGAAAGGACAGAACAGGCAATCAGTGAAATGCCCCATTGAACTCCTGCCCATCCACAGTGTGCAGTGAACAGCGGGGGGGAAAAAAACACTGGGGGGTCACAATGGACCTGTGCCCAGAGGGCTACACCAGGCATCCACATAGCACACCACAATGGTGCTGACAGGCAGACACTGTCACGCAGTGGGCACATGTGCACATGGGCATAGGCACATGGCACAGAGTGAGGGCACCCATCCCAGCACACATAGTAGATGCTGTCACATGCCCCAGGCAGCAAAAGGCCACCATAGGCCGTGCAACACTGGCACATCCAATGGCCATAGTGCCCACCATATCCATGCAGATACATGGCTGGGGTGACCATGGCCAGGCCCTGTCCACATTGGTATTCCACAGAGACATGGAACAGCAATGTGACAATGCTTACCTGCCCTGTTCCATCCAGCAGGTACAGCCTGTGGCACCCTAGCATAGCCCTGTGCCCCTGCTGCTGCCGCCCTGGCCCTCCGGTGGTCCTCTGTCCCTGTGGAAGGAAAGAAGAGAGGAGGTTATGAGTACACAAGCATGCACGGACATCACCCCCACCACCACACAGCCCGCATGGTGAAGGGTGTGTCCTTATCCATCCTGTGGCCCCTGTGCCCGCATGACTGCAACACACAAAGAAGCCATGCATGACACGCAGTGACCACCAGGACTGTGACAGCCCCCTGCAGCGGATCGTGCTGTGCTGCTTCACACCCACTACAGATGAGCCCTGTGCATGCATGCCACTTGTGCATACCAACCTGGCTGTGGCACTGCCCACGCTGAACAAGGGCCTGCTTCTGACACAGCTGGACCAGGTCCCTCAACCACAGGTCCCCATAGCAGGCGACATTGCTCCACCATCCTGACACCTCTGTCCTCTGCTCCATATCTGGTGGCTACCCCTGCCACATGTGGCCACGTGCCTATTGCAGGGTAACAGCCCATTCAGCTGGCCCTCATAGGGCTGTACCACTGCCACCAGATTTATGAGTTCCACTTCTGACCAATTGCTGACCCTTCTAGATCTTCCCTGTCCCACCATGTCATGCAGCAGTCAGGCTATGCCATGGAAAATGGCAAACAAACCGCAGACATGGGGATGCATGTGTACGATGTGCAATTGTGAATGGTATGAAGCAATTCTGCAGCATGTGGATGTGTGATCGCAATGTGCAGTGTGGGTGTATAGCGCAATGCTGCACATACACACAACACCATGGACTGGCGCGTGCTCGAGGTCAAATAAATGACCTTGAAGGCACAGGGCATGACCTTGTGGGGTGGCGTGCATGTGCCCAGCAGTCGTTGCACCCCACATCATGCACAATGCACAGCCATGTGGTAGGAGCAGTGCCATGATGCACACGCATCCACGATGGCCCAGCAGCACTACATGCTCAATGACACACCATCGCACATTGTGCACCAGTCACATGATAGGCATGTGCTACGGTGTGCGCACATGTGCACTGTGGGCACGTGCAAGGTGGATGTGCTGGAATTGCTCAACAGGGATGCTCTGGTGCAACTCGATTGCACCCGGCGCGTTTATGCGATATTTAGCCACCGTATGCAAATCACCTCATCAGCCAATGCGCAGCACAGTATGGTGCAATATCATATCATTACCATTGCGCACAAGTTCATTTGCATGCAATGAGCTCCTATAAGCACCACTGAACAGCACAGGATACTGACCAGTATTGCAACCTTGTAGGTAAGTGGATGCTAACTCAGGGATCCAGAGGCCTACAACAACACTGCAACTGGGGAATGCTCTGGGCCATGCTGACAGTGACCCACTGTGCTGTCACTGTTCACAGGTAGTGACATGTCTGGTAATGATGGTGAGGAGAGGGGCATGGATCTGCCCACAAACACAGTCCCAACTTCACTAGGGAGGAGCAGATTGTCCTGTTCGAGGCCTACCTGGACATGGAGGACCTGCTCAGTTGTGCCATGGGCAAGCCTCAGGAATGGTCAGTAGGGTAGGAGGCCATGGCCACATATGTCAACACACAAGGCAGGCACCAGCGCAGTGCACAGGAGTGTCACAAGAAGATAGTCACTGACAAATGGAGGATAAAGGAGAAGGTGGCAGGAATACGGGCTTCATAAAGCAGAACCAGTGGGGGCCCATCCACCGGCCCCACCCTGTTGGCCACAGAGGAACTGGTGGCTACCACCATCAGCCACACAGCGGTCGAGGGTGTACCCAGTGGCGGCTTCCAGATGGGTGGCAGCCCTTCACTGCATAATGAGTATGCACTCCACATGCATGTCTGACAGGTGTGAATTAGACATGCAGGTGTGCATGCTGCCATGCTGCATGCCACATGCATGGGTGGCCACCACTTTTCATGGCACCCCATTGGACAGTGGCAATGGCAACATGCACACTGGGGGGAGGCACACTCATGGGTGCTACAGCACCACTAACACTCTGTTTCTTTCTTGCAGCACCATCATGCCTCCATGGGGAGGATGGAGCAGAGGTGGCCACAGTCATGGATGATGGACCGTACACCTCCACCAGCATCCATAGCAGGGACAGGCTGTGGCTCAGCAGTACAGGGCATGTGGATGTCCTTGACCTGAGATCAGAGATGACACCTGGCTGAGTTACTGGCTGGATGCCAGCCTGCCCATGCTGTGTTCTGAGACTCAGCTGGGGGCTGAGTCTGACTCCAATGATGACCTGACACTGATTTTGGAAAGTGTAGGGGCTGTGGTGCCTGATATGCCCCAGGGAGTATCACAGGCAACAGCAGGACCCAGTGCTGCGTCTGATGCTGCGCAGCTGCTACCCATCCCCACCAGCATGGTGGTGTGTGGTGCCACCACTGTGTCCAATGTGGGTGGTGGTGCTGTTGCAGAAGTGGCAGTGCAGGGCACTGCCCATCAGATGGTCGGGCAGTGGCAGCAGGATGCAGATACCACCAGGCAGTGAAACAAGGGGTCTGCTGCCAGTGTGCCCAAGGACAGTGTATCCCCAGTACAGCCCCCTGTGCAGCATCCACCTGAGCAGGATGTTGGACAGTGTGCCGTGTGTGTCACCCCAAACAGCCCAGTGTCCTGCTCAGGAGGCACAGGATGCAGAAACGGCTGGCAGAGCACACCGGTTGCTGTGGGCATCCGTTGCACACCATGCACTGCTTGCCACAGAGGTGCATGCACTGCGGGCAGAGGTGCATCAGCTTGCCAAGCAGCAGGACAGGGGTACTGCATGGCCTATTGATGAGCTCTGCCAGATGCAGGAGTCCATGACAATGGCAATGGACCACATGACCGGTGCCATTGTGGCTGGGCTTGTGACGGTGGCAGCCACTGGTTCTCAGCTGTGCACAGAGGACCCCCTGCAGTGCTCTGTATACTTCACAGTTCCAGCTTTTCGCAACACCCTCACAGCATATGCTGGGCTCTGATGTTGTCATCCCGGACATCCCCGGTGCTATCCTGTTTAGCCGCCACTCCACCCCAGCTAGGACATGTTCGTGGTCCCGGACTTCAACCACTGGGGTTGCATTCGACACACACACCCTTGGCTGATGCACAGCCTGCAGCCACTGACCAGCCCCAGTGTGGTCACCCACGTGTCCATGGCAGCTGAAGAACTGAACAGTTGGCCTGATGTGTGAGCTGCTCTTACCTGCTGTCTGCTGCTGCTGCCGCATGCACACATGGGCAGTGGTGGTGCTGCATGCATGTGGTGGCACATGTGTGTTGTGGTGCATGCCCCTGGTGTGTGCTGACCAGGCTGCTGGGCCATATGGAGTGGGTGTAATGACAGCAGCTCCACACTGGTTGTGCCTGTACACAAATGCCATGCTTCTGATCCATGCCATGTTCCTCAGCCTGTGTGTGTGTGTCTCCATGCCTGTGTAGTGTGTGTGTGCATGTGTGTGTGTCTGTGTGCCTCTGCCTCCACCATGCCTGCTGTGTGCCCCATACACTGCATGAATGGAAGCAAGCAGGGAGTAAGAATGGTGGAATCTTAGTGCTGGGGGACTCAATACTAAGAGGAGTCAGGTGGGGTAGCAAGGGGGAGAGGCATAGTCGCATTTGGGAGGAGGCCATGCCAGGAATGACAACGGAAAGGGTGGGACAATCTGTTCTGAAATATGCTAGAAGGGGTAGGGACAAGCCTCATTTAATTATACATCTTGAGACAAATGACCTGGCTGACAAGACAGTGATATAGTCCAGAGGAGGTTTGAGGAACTAGAACAATTATGTGAGGGGGCAGGAAAATCAGTAACTTTTTTGGAGATACTTCCAGTGCCGAAGGCAAGCACAACAAGAAAGCTGAGAATAAAGGAATTTAACAGATGGCTAAGAACCTGGTGTTGTGCTAAAGGGTATGGGCTGTTGGGGGGTGGGGAGGGACCTGAGAGGACAGTAGTCTCTATGCCAAGGACATATTACACTTGAGTGAGGAGGGAAAGAAAGTGTTGAAACAGAGGATGTAGGAGTACATAGAAGAAGTAGGTAATTTAAACTAGGAGCGGGGGGTGGCAATTGGGCAAGAGACATGCAGAGACCACAGGTTGGGAAACCATATGAGCTTACCCCCATAACAGTGACAAAGGACAAATGGCAAGTACTATTGGTGATGCTAGTAAAGAAGGGCAGGATGGGAGGGAGGGAAAAGGGTAGAAGGTGGTTAAACTTAATGCTAGGAGCCTTGGGAGGAAAACTGCAGAGTTACAGGTGCTCATGGCAGAGGGAGAGGTGGACATTGCAGCCATCACAGAAACATGGGCCACCCAACACAATGAATGGGACCTGTCTGTACCAGGGTACAGGTTATTTCGTAGGGACAGAGTGATTGGAAAAGGAGGGGGTGTGGCACTATATGTGAAGGAAGGACTAAAGTATGTAAGGGAGGAAGGGAGGAGGGTGAAACGGAGTCAATTTGGATGCAATCCAGGACTCTAAGAATAGGATTCTTAGAATGGGAGTGGTGTACAGGCCACTATCTCAGACGGAGGAGTTAGACAGAGAACTATTAGCTGGACAGATCAGGAGGACCTGCAAGAAGGGTGAGTGGGGTGATTGTGGTGGACTTCAACATGTCAGGAGTAGACTGGAGTACCCCAACAACCAGGAACAGAAGGGAGCAGGTACTGCTGGATGCCTTCAGGACAGCTTCCTGCTATAAATGGTCAGTGAACCAACCAAGTTAGAGAATACCCTTGACCTTGTGCTGGCAAATGGGGACTTTGTGAGAGAACTTACAGTGGAGGAACCGCTGTCAGGGAGTGACCACCACTCAGTATGGCTCACATTGGATATGGGCAAGGAAGGCATGGAATCTGGCACAAGAGTGCTGGACTTCAGGAGGGCCAACTTTGGGAGGATGGGGGAAGTGGTAAAAGGGTACCTGGCCAGAATTCAGTCTAGTATGGACGCTAAACAGAGGTGGGAACTCATAAGGCTGGGGATCATGCAGGCAACCAAAACCTGCTGCAAGGCCCAGAGCAAGAAGGCTAGGACTAAGAAACCAAGCTGGTTGAGCAACGAGGTCACGGAAAAGGTAAGGAGGAAAAGAGCTGCCTTTAGGAAGTACAAGAAAACAAGGAGAGGGGAGGACAGGGAGGAGTACTTGCAGGAATCGAAGGAGGTGACAAGGGCAGTAAGGGGAGCCAAGGCGTTTATGGAACTCCAGGCTGGCACAAGACATTAAGAAGGGAGAAGGACTTCTTTAGGAACATCAGGGAGAAAAGAAGCTGTAAGGACCACATAGTAAGGATTAGGAAGGAGGGGGTTGGGTGGAAGCAGGGTGAAAAGGCAGAGCACTAAATGAGTACTTCTGCTCAGGATTTACTAAAGAGAAGAGGATGGTGACACTTAATGGGGGAGAAATGGCAGAAACAGGGGGGAGGGGGTGACAGATGGGGAAATCATGTAGGGCAGAGTTCGGGAGGGTTTGGAGGCACTGAGGGTGAATAAGGCGCCAGGCCCAGATGGCATCCACCCCAGCGTACTGAAGGAGATGGCAGAGGTTCTTACATTACCTTTGACAGGCCTATTTAATGTCTCACTACATTTGGGGTGTGTACCTCAGGACTGGAGGATGGCTCATGTGGTGCCCCTCCACAAGAGTGTCCCCAAGGATAAACCTGAAACTACAGACCAGTGAGCCTCCATCCCATCGGGTAAGCTAATGGTGACTATCCTGAAGGAAGGCTGGTGGTCCTCCTAGAGGCCACAAGGACTACAGTAGCAGCAGACAGCATGGCTTCATACAGGGCAGATCTTGCCAAACCAACCTGGTGGAGTTCTATGACTGGGTAACTCAGGCAGCTGGACAGGGGCCATGCAGTGGATGTCCTGTATCTGGACTTCAGTAAAGCATTCGACTCGGTGCCACATGAAGGCTGGGAAGTAAGTTAGTAGCACAGGGCAGGTGCAAAGCTGGTGAGATGGGTAGGGGTGGCTTGGGGAAGGCAACAGAGAGTGGTGGTGGTGGGGGCTCTCACACCCAGGGTAGTGATGGCGGTGTTCCACAGGGCTCGGTGTTGGGACCAGTGTTGTTTGGGGATATTCATTGCAAACATATCATTGGACAGCAAGAGCAAGATCAAGTCTGTTGCTGATGATACCCAAGGTAGGAGCAGTGGTGGATGACCTAGGGGGATGGCAGGAGTCGCAGGATGATCTGGCAAAGCTTGAAACCTGGTCAGACACCTGGCAACTGGTGTTTAATGCCAAAAAGTGCAAGATGCTGCTTTTTGGGATGAAGAACCCAAGGAGGAGTTACCAGCTGGGGGGAGTGCAGCTAGCCCAGACAGAGGAGGAGGAGAAGGATCTGGGGGTGCTCATTACAGGGTCAATGAACAACTTGGCACAATGTGGGAAGGCAGCTGCAAAGGCCAACAAAATGCTGGGTTGTGTTGCAAGGGGTATATCCTCGAGGAGGGAGGAGGTGATTCTGTCACTGTATAGGTCATTAGTTAGACCGCACCTGGAGTATTGCGTGCAGTACTGGCGCCCGTATCTGAAGAGGGACATTAAGTTACTGGAGAGGGTGCAGTGCAGGGTGACAAAGATGATCAAGGGGCTGGGGGACTTATCATATGAGAAGAGGCTGAGGAGTTGAACATGCTCACTGAGAGGAGAGGAGGGACAGGGGGACATGATTGAAACCTTTAAGTACATGAAAGGAATAAACAAGACAAATACAGAGGGCTGTTCAAAGTAAGGGAGGGAGGGACACAGGGGCCATGATATGAGACTAGAGGGAGGAAGATTCAGGAGGAGATGAGGAAATTCTTTTTACAGAGAGGTGGTGGCTGGGTGGAATATGTTACCTGCAAAGTGGTATCCAGTAGAACGAGTGGACTGCTACAAAGGGTATGGCACAGGACAAGGGAGAGGGTCAATGAAGGGGAAGGGTGGAAGGAGGGGCAGCTGCAGGACAAGGGGTGCTAGCTGCACATTCAAGCAGACTTGATAGACCTCTAGGCCTTTATCTGCTGGCAAATTTTGTATGTTCGTATGTCCAGGCCTGTGTGTGGTGTGGTGGTCTGTGTGACCCATGCATGTGTCTTAGTGAACTTACCTGTGTTCTACATAATGCTTCTGTGCTATTATATCCTGATGCCTCCTTGCTTCCACTGCTAGACAGGGGTCCCACCTCTCCAGTGGTGGCTGCCCACCACCCTCCAGCCCATTGTCACCATCATCCCCACTGCTGTCACCCTCATCCACCTGGACTGCTATCCCATGGTGAATAGCCATGTTGTGCAGAATGCAGCAGGCCAGGAATAGGCCACAGGCTTTTGATGGGCTGTATTGTTGGGCACCACCTAACCTGTCTAGGCAATGGAATTGCATTTTAAGCATGCCAAAGACACACTCGATGATACTGCATGTGCTGGTGTGTGCTTCATTATATCTCTTCTCTGCGAGACACGCCGGTCACTGGTAGGGGGTAAGTAGCCAGAGCCTGAGTGGGTATGCGCTTCTACCTGTGTGAAGGAGGGCATGGTTAGTAATGCACTGTGTTGTGGTGACCACCCTGTACCAGTCACCCACTGCCCACTCCACCACACTCATCCTGTCTGCCATCCTTCCTCCCATGGACATGCTGCAGCCGCCCCCTGGCCCATGCCCTACTCACCCACCAAGTGACCAGTGGAGATCTCTCCACATTTGAATCCCTGGCACAGTATAGAACTGTCCCAGATGAATGCATTGTGTGCACTCCTGGGATGTGTGGCACAGACATTGATTATGCGCCCATTGGCATCCATACCACCTGGCAGTTGATGGATGCGTACACTTTACGATTTATGTATGTTGGCCCCTCAGGGCCAGGTGGTGTGTGAATGCCCATGTGGGTGCAGTCTATGGCCCTAATCATGCCTGTCATGTGTGCCATCCTGTGGAAGTCCTGCATGTTTGCTGTATGCTCTGCCTGTGTGCTTGGGAAACATTTGTACTACAAAGTGCATGGCAGCACAACATTGAGAAACTGCATGAGGAGGCAGGACATGGCTGACTGGGTGACGCCCATGGTGTCACCTGTCAATCTTTGGAAGGTGACCATGGTGAGCAGGCACATCACCGTAGTCACCTTTGTCTCCACTGACATGGCATAACTATGTCTGGTGGGTGCCTACATCTCCACACTGGACAGCTCACAGAGCTGCCTCAGAATGGCCCTGTTCAGGTGGTACCAACCCACAATCTCAGCATCGCTGTGGTTCTCAAATGTAATGCGGGCATGGTACCACATGTGTTGAGCATACCGCCGACGGGCCCTTTGTCGGCCACGTTGATGTTCCTTCAGCCTCCTCATGCTCTTCATGACCTTATCTATCAGAAATGGTGCACTGTCCATCTTGGCAGGCTGCTTGCACAGGGTTACATATCTGCTGTCCATGTGTTTGAGCTGGTTTTATATAGGTTCAAATCCGGCTGGTGCTTCTTGTGTTTTGCTCCGGATTTGCGCCATGGTTTCAGGCTGAATATGCCATTGCGCTGCATACATTATTTTGTGCCATAGTGCGATAGGACTTGCACTGCACAGCGTCATTGTTTGAATATCGTTTGGTGTCGCCAAGTCCGTAGTTACGCCATTGCAATGGGCGCAACTACTCTGAATATCTAGGCCTAAGTGTGCATTTTCAAATGTTTCTTTCTGTCTTTCTATTACTGGTTAGATCATCATTACATATCAAAAATACAAGGGCTACTTCAGACTAAACAAGGTATCAGCACTATAATTTGCAGGGCTGACCTTATCATGCAGGTACATTTAGAAATGTTTCAGTAATCAGGGTTGTTATTAATGCAAGTGGCATCTGCAAGTCAGTAATTTACTGTTACAGTCACATTCCTGTTCACTGAGCACACACCGACACAAATGAAATTAATAGCAACCATGATTATTCAAACATTCTATATGTGCCCTGAATGATAATGTCAGCCCTGCAAATGGTGGAAGAAGCCCTCACATTTTTGATGTCTAATGATTGCCTAGCCAGCAACAAAAAGAAAAAAAAAACTCACTGCAATAGATATTTTGAAATGCACACTTACAACAAATTTGTATCTCACTGATTACTCCACTTTTTTGCAAGTTTACTTTAGGCATTAGGAAAAGTCTACAATCCATAACATTCCTTTTACCACCTTTCAAAATTAATTGGATCACACAGTACTGCACATAACAGTACAATTCAGTACTTTTACGATTACTGCATTTTTTCCAGCTTCTCCTTATGATGTGAACTATATTATACAATTTCTGTCTCTTCCATGGGACTGAGAGATTGGAGTCATAGTGCTAGTGGTCTAGGAGTCTAGGTGGCTGTCACCAGAAATTTCTAGTATGCCATGCACTATGGTGGAGGTGCTAGTAAAATGTGTCCAGGCACCTGCTGTGTTTGCAGGCTCTGTTTTCCACAATCAAGCTATGAGTTGCCTGTTTGTTGTGCACCCATTCACAAATTTCTCAGGCTATGGTCACGTGATGAGCCTGGCTAAGAGGACATCTGCAGTGCTGCTCCTAGGCCCTGACTACTTTATAAAGCTATAAAAACCCTATTTGGATTGCTGCAGTTGATCGTTTCCAATGCCTCAATCGGTGAAGTGCTCCTGAGTGATTCCTGCTTGTAAAATACTGTGGACTGAGAGAGTTATACAAAAATTTCTCTCCACCTAAGTGGTGAATCTGATGACGGTGCGATGCCTTGCTAAAGTGCTGAGGTGGAGGGTGAAGCTGCTGAACCTCTCGCGGCAAGAGCACCTGCAGTCAAGCAGCCAAAATCGCAATTGCCAGAGCCCCAGGAGCAAATGGATAAAACAGATCGAGACCAAGAGGGGGGAGACATTAAGAGCGTGGATGACCTAATGGAAATAAAACAGTTACTGCAAGGTCTGCTGGCTGATTTTTCTACAGTGAAGCCGGCGCTAGAGTCCCTGGCACAAAGAATGGGGGATGTGGAAGCTAGAGTCTCCTCGCAAGAACGGAAGGTCTCCATCTTAGATCAGGAGTTGATTTTAGCTCGCAAACAGATTAAAAAATTAGAGGACCGGATGAATGATCAGGAGTCCCGAAGTCAAAGAAATAATGTTATCCTCGCAGGGTTACCAGAGAAGGCCGAGGGGTTGGACTGTGTTACTTTTGTGCAAGATCTGCTTCTTAAACTTCTGGGCTCTACGCCATATGGAGAAGTATATAATCTGGAGCAGGTGCATAGGGCTCTAAGAGATGCCCCACCAGGAGTGAGACCCAGAGTGCTAATTACAAGGTTTTAAATTATAAAGAGTAATCACATTTGCTGGCTAGTGCTCGACAGAATAAAACCTTGCAGTGGAATGGCGCTTCCATTTGGTTATTCCAAGACCAGACACCCTCGGTGCGGGAGAAACAAAAGGAGTACTCTGACATAAAGAAGAAGCTGTATCTTGTGGGCATTAAATTTAGGATGCAATACCCTGCGACCCTGTTTGTTCATCTTCAAACGGGGGAAAAAAGATATTTGACTGCTCAGGATGACTGGAAGATTTCAGGTTCGAGTTGCCTGCTCTGTTTCAAACTATGACATGAGGCCCTGTAAGAAGAAGGAAGAAGTGGTTTGTTTAATCTTTTATAATGGGGACTTGAGATAAGAAGATTACGATGATTGAGGTTTCATCTGCTTCTTTTCTCAGCATATCGTCTCCCAATTTGGATTGTCAGTATGTTTATGGACCTGTGGTTACAAATGTTATTTGGTGGAGGGGTGTTTTTCTTTTCTCTCTTTTTGAATTCACAGCTGATTTATTATCCACAAGAAGTGGGGAGGTCTGTAATGGCAGTTTAGCAATCGAATGATGTTGGGTGTGTTTGGGATATTAGTCCGACCCTCTTCTGGTGTATGGAGGCTTCTCATGGTATTTTGCTGCCAATCCATTTTGAAGAAGGTGAGTATTATGAATATGGGGGTCCTCCTCAAAGAGTAACCTGATATGGATAATGAGGGGACAGGTAATTTTCAAATTCACTTTTGATGGCATATGCAGTTAGGGGGGTTAATGGAGTCCCCGTATGGGAATGAGGACTTCCCTATCGCCTCATGAGGGAATTGCATAAGCGAAGTAGGGGGATAATGGGCATTTTAGAGGTCAGGTGCATCTTTTGGACTGCCTAGCATTCTTAATGGGACAGAGGTTGGTGTGATATTTTGGTTGGTAAATTCCAATCTCCTCTCAAGTTGATGGCTGAGAGTCTCTTATAGGCATATGTTTAAGTTTAAAATAGTAGGAGTTAAATTTTAATTTAGGTGTTAATTAAGGGGATAGGATATGCCATGGGAATTATATGCACAAGGGAAAGGAAAGCTGGAGTAGCTAGTTGATTGTAGGTTGCTAAAGGTGGGTGGAGTCATTATGAGCTACGCTGGTGAGCTTATGGAACTTGGAAGCACACTGCAAATGGCTAATCAATGAACGTGTTTTTTAGGAGGGTGATCTTGGGATCGGGGGCTTGGGGAGGGGTGGGTTTGGGGAATCTGGAAGAGAGTACACTACAGTACAGGAGAGAAGCTACAGAGATAGTTATAATAGCTGGACAGGAATCTACTACATTGGTGTGAAATGTCTTGTACAAAAATCATCTCATGGAATGTAAGGGGTCTTGGGGTAGATGTAAAAGAATTGTAATCTTGAGACACATTGAACAAATGGGGGTACATATTGCTGTACTACAAGAGACTCACCTGATGTCAGAAGAGTTGACTCAGTTAAAGAGGATGTGGGTGAGCCAGGTATATGGAACAGGTAAAAAAACAGCCTCGGGTGGGGTAGCGGTTTTAACTGGAAAAAAATGCCCATATGTTATTGAGAAGGTGTCAGCTAGAGAGGATTGTAGGGGGATATGGCTTTCTGGTACCATACTGGGTATGGATTTGTCAATTGCATCTGTCTATGGCCCTACTCTGCCTAACCCTCAGTTTTTGGCCTCAGTGGAAGCGGATATTGCTATGCTGTCCCCACATCCTCTTATTTTGGCAGGGGACTGAAATCTTTGTCTAAATAATTGGGAGGATAAAATACCACCATCCAGAAGCCCTTTATCCGTGGCTCAGGTGGCTATGTCCAGATTATTGAGGTCACTGCATTAACAGACCTGATAAGGACCCATGCAGCTGGAGGTAATAATATGTCATTTTATTCCGTAGCACATAAAGTCAATCCCGAATAGATTTTTTCTGGTCAATAGGGAGGCACTCCGGGAGGTCAGGAGATATCTACCAAATGCTGAATCCTGTCAGATCATTCCCCAATTCAACTGACCTGGGAACCAGAGAATATTGTTTCTTGACCTTATAGATGGAGGTTAAATGATTCCCTTTTGCAGATACTACAATCCAGAGTAAATTAGAAGATGTTTTACAGGATATTATACAGAACAATTACCTACATTACAAAACAAGGGTTTAGCTTGGTCTACATGTAAGAGTATTATACTCAAGGATCACATGGAGATATGTGGTAAGGCAAAAGAGTATGAGAAGAGCAAAGAAGGAATTCTTACGGGGGCTATTGATTCTCTGGCACCTCAGGAGGGACTTCATGGGAGATAGACTCTGAACTCCAAAGCTTACGACAGGAGATGGCTGACATTAATTATAGTAAAGTGGAATTTTGGCTTGAAAAGACTCAGGCCACATACTTGCTGCGGGGTGATGTTCCTGGATGTCTGCTGGCAGCCAAAGTTAAGGTGGGAAGCCAGTAGAACAATCCCAGCTATAAGACAGAGGCGGGGTTGTCATTACAGACCCTCAACAAATGGTGGATGCTTTTGCATCCTACTATAAGAAATTTATCAATTACAGCAAGTTGGTGGGGAAAAGAAATGAAGACATTCCTAGATGGTATTTCTTTACGGTTCTGGACTTAGACCAGGCTAAGGAACTAGCAGCTTTAATCAGAGAGAAGGAGGAGTAATATGGCGATTCAGGCTTTACCCTATAGTAAAGCTCCAGGGCAGATAGCCTTACAGCTAAATTTTACCAGGTGCATTTGCATACTATACTTCCCCTGTTAAAATATTTATTTAACAGTATAATGCAGGATGGGGTGCCCCACACCCGTTATACCAAAGCTTATATTATGTTGGTTCCTAAACTGGATAAACCTAAGGAATTACTTGGTAGCTACAAACCCATCTCTTTGATGAATCAGGATATTAAGATCCTCACAAGGATTCTATCTAATAGAATCCTGAATATTGCACCATATTTAATTAGTCCTGAGCAGGTGGGTTTTATGCCAGGAAGAGGGTCACACGATGCCCTTAGAAAACTACATCACATACTCAGTTATGTCCCGGACTTCTAATTACCCTTAACTTTGATATCTCTGGGCACTGAGAAGGCCTTTGACAGGGTCTCTCATCCGTTTCTCTTTGCCACTATGGAGAGGATGTTTTTTCCGAAGGGCCTTCTCAGAGGTATCAGAAATGTATATTCCGCTCCCAAGGCTAGGGTAATGTGTAATGGGTATATTTCTTCAGAATTTTTATTGGTCAATGGAACAAGTCAGGGATGCCCTCTCTCACCAGTACTGTTTAATATATATTTGGAACCATTATTAATTGCTATTAAAAATGATGTTAACATTAAAGAGCGATCGATTGTGGGGTAGAATTAAAATTTACAGTCTATGCAGATGATATACTTCTGCACTTTGCCAATCCTGTGGTATGTTTCCATAGAACAGTTGATCTTATAAGCCAATTCTCTAAAGTGTCAAACTATAAATTAAATTTGACTGAGACACAGATTCTCCCTCTGATGCCCCACGTGTGTAGATCTGACTTTGCTCAATGCAAATACACTGGGCTGGGGCGGATAAAATATTTGGGTATGTGGATTACTGCTTGCTTGGAGGTCAGTGCTGCGATGAATATGAATAAGGTGCTGGCTGTAATTAATTGGGATATGCTTAGATGGAATAAGCTTCTTCTAAATTTTGCAGCTAGATTGGGCCTGAGTCAAAATGAATCTGATGCCAATATTATTATACCCGGTCTATTTAGCCCCATTATAATATCCCCAAAATATGGTTAATTAAAATTTGAAGAATACTCTCTGAGTTTGTGTGGAACTCCAAGCCCCAGGAGAAATCACAAGGTGTTATATTTGCACGCAAGATGGGGGGATGAAACTGCCTGACTTACACCTGTATTATGTGAGTCAATTCGTATTATGAGTCACTGGGGTTTAGGTGATGAGGTGGAACCATATACTCCGATATGGCTCCAGATGGAGAGGCAGTTGTTAAAAGATCTGGGCATATCGCCTGAGGCACTGCTCTTTGTCA
Source organism: Neoceratodus forsteri (assembly GCA_016271365.2). Lineage (NCBI taxonomy): Eukaryota > Metazoa > Chordata > Ceratodontiformes > Ceratodontidae > Neoceratodus > Neoceratodus forsteri. Next base: position 54,258,502 of record CM028137.1, read on the forward strand.
ATCCAGGAAAATACTTTGGTAAAGCAACAGGGACTCCAACTGAAAAAACTCATGATGGCCTGGTGGATGTTTCTTTCACCTTCTCAGAGAAAGGAACAGCTGAGGTCCATTAGATCAACCAGTGTTGGAAATCCCAATTTTTGATTGGGGTAAAGTCATCACTAGATGCTGAGCAGTACAGTTAGAGGGCCTTGCATTAAGTGATGTCATGCAAGACACTAGGATTGTCCTTCCAGAGAGATGTGAGTCTATGCACTTTTAAACAAATACAGCTGGTCAAAATGTTGGAGAAGGTTGGAAAGACCTGGGGAGTTCACCAACAGATCCTTTACCTGGGAAAACTTTTCTGCACTAAATCTGTCATCTAATTCTCTATCAAAGCTACATAATTTATTATTGGACTATCTGAGTCCTAAGTCCCCAGTAAAAATATTATACTGGGATGGTGCATGGCCCTCAACAACTAGCTTGGAATGTTATTTGGAAAGGTATCAAATATATACCTATACCCAGGTACAGAATCATGCAGGACATTATTGTCTCAAATATGTATTTACCCTAAGAAATTGTGTGATGACAGCTGAGACAGACAGACCTATGCTTTAGATGTGGAGCTGAGCCAGGCGACATCCTACATGTTATGTGGAATTGTTGTAAAATACGGTCGCTCTGGGTGAAATTGAGCAACAAATGGACTCCATGTTAGATTATTCTGAGTTTATATCACCAGAAGTTTGCATTTTAGGTGATATTTCGCATTTAACAGAATGCACACCCAAATATCACCTATCATTGATGACGCCATAGTTAAATCTTTCATATTGAAACATTGGAAAGATGATCAATGTTATAATTACAAGCATTGGTGAGGATCTTATATGGGCCCAGGGTAGAATCAGGAGATTCATGTGCTTAGAGGGCAAGAAGGGTTTGTTCGATAAAAGATGCTCGACTTTGGAGACCATTTATCTATTATAGGTTGGTAGTACTGAGACATAGATCTGTCTGTTGGGTTGTGATTAGTAAAAAGAATATTGTGTTGTAGATTTAGATGGTTTAAGTGATCACTATACAGTGCCTAGTGGCTACAATCCATAAGTTTGTGTCCATCTCATGTAGTTAGTATGGAATTATTAGCAGGCTCTGGGCTATGCTTTGATGGGCTGACAAATAGGTGTCTCTCTCTCTCTCTCTCCCCAGAGGACACAGCGGTGGTTTGCCCTTCAAGTTAATTAGGGTTACACATTTCCATTTATAGAGTAATATATATTGCAGTTGGAGGACTCTAATTGAAAAGACATCACCCTTGGATTCAAGTTTTTTTTTTCTTTTTCTCCTCCCTTTTTTTTAGTCTTTCTTGGACTTAATTAGTTGAAACTAGGTGTTGGCCAGACTGTGCGGAAGTGCAATGGAGGTCAACCCATCGCTAATGTGTGTACATAGTTTTATGTGTATATAGGTTACACAACCAGTTTTGGGTTTGTGGATCCTGGAGCAATCAGGTTAGTGTATGTATGTCTTGTCTAAAAAAAAAATGGAAACCTAATAAAGAATATTTAAAAAAAAACAATTACTCAGACTCCATTTCTGCTAGGGGATGGGTGTCTCATAGACATACTAAATCCAGAATGTAGCATATGTGCAACATTGTATTCATTACTTGTATCTTTATTTGCCTACACAGCCCTCAAACTTTGATCTTTACATAGGTGCAACACTGCTACCATTTCTTGCACCATTGTTGCCACTTTCAGCAATCAGTTGCACACAGTGTTTAGCTAATGGAAATATGAAAGTTCATGAAGGCATACTGGCTGTGATAGGAAAGTGCAAAGTTTTCTTTTTCCTTTTCTTGCTTTCACACCTATCTTCGCTTTGCTGATTGCTGAAGTATGACAGGGCACATGTAGTGGAAGTACTGTATGTGACTCTTGATGCAGCAGATTTACCTTCTACACATCCTCATTGATAGATAAAATACATGCTTTTATTTCTGCAAAAGGAGTTTGTATCTATGTTTATACTGTATATATTTATCATCACATTCATTTGTATGTAAAACACAATCTTTATACATGACCTGATAGTCAGCTGATAACATCAGCCCTGCAAATGGTGGAAATAGCACTTGTATTTTCAATGTGTAATGATTGCCTAGCCAGCAAAAAAAAAAAAAAACCCTCACTGCAGTAGATGTTTTGAAATGCACATTTACACCAAATTTGTATCTCACCCTTAGTATAGGCTCCTTCAACTCTGAACATTTCATGAAAAAATTCCAACCATCTAGGCTGTATGTGAGAGCAAAAAAAAAAATGCAATGTTACGTATAGTTTTTTTCTTGTTTGTTTTTTGGAACTCTGGGTCTCAGAAACTGAACAGGTTGCCATCACAAAACTTTTCACGTCTTGAGACTCTGGCAGCCTGTTTGTGCATGCCACGTATTGTGTTAATGAGCCAAAGTTATTAAAGTGCAAAAATTGGGGTTTAACATTAAACAGCCTACTCAACCCTAAGTAAAGGGGCTCTACTATAACCCATTATATACATATATCTACATACATGTATAGAGCTTTCTCCTTCATGTGGTACCAAAAAAATCAAAATGTGCACCGTTCCACCGGTATTAATTGAATTGGTTGTTTTAGACTGTCTGTGGTTTACCATTTCTTGCAAATATTGTATGGTGTCTGTGTACAAATGTGCATTAAATAAATGTTTTCAAAAAGTGCCTATTGTTGCTACTTTGAGGATTTATTTATTTTATTTTATTTTTATTTTTTTATACTTGTTAACCAGATGAGTAAATTGTCCGTTTTAACAGGTGACAAGTTTATCACAGAAACAAAACATAACAATTTAAAAGACAATGAAAGAACACACAACTTAAATCCAATCAAGTGTAAAGTACATTCATTTTAGGCAAAAAGTGACTGTTTTAAATGAGTTTTAAAACATCTGATAAGATTACTTTCAACAATTTCTGTCAGAATCATGCTAAAAAGGTGGGAACCCTAAACAATAGAGATCTTTGCTTATTTTTTTTTAAATAAAGGTAGTTTAAAAGTAAATCTAAACTGGACCTAGCGGAAAAAGTATTAAGGGATCTGGGGAACAATAAAGCAATGGAATGTGGATAAAGTCCTTTCATCACTTTATAAAGGACAGTGCCCAATTTAAGTAAAACCCTATTGTCAAATGATAACATGGAAGATTGTTCATATAAGTCACAATGGCAACAACAATAGGAAAATTTAACCAAAATCTAAGTGCAGAATTATATGTAACCTTAGACAATCTAGGGCACTACTACTACTAGAGGGAATACATTAGCAGACCATAGACCAGGATACTAAACACAAAACAATAGTGTTAAAGAGTTAGAAATACATTTTTAATTCTTTTTATTTATTGAACTCTAGGATTACATTACATTTGAGCAAGAACAGCTAATTTACAAAGGTTCCATATTATTTTGGAGGGTAACAAACATACAAAGGTCAGCCCAGAAGGCAGAAGTATAACTATAACAATAATTCATGAGGAGAGACTACTTATGGCTGAGAACTATGCAGAGTTCTAGGGTAAACTATTAGGAGGAGCACAGGTAGTATGAGGACAGTATGATGTAGACCCAAGTAGAGTAGGCAGGCTGGAGGGCCATTGTCACTGTGGGAGGAGGAAAAAGAAGTGCTCAGTTTGGTAGTGGAAAGTGGACAGGCATCAGAGAAGTGCCAGTTTGGGGTGGGGGTGAGTGGGATGAAGAAGGGAAGGGGGTGGAAAGGGGTGAACAGGGGAGACTGCAGCAGCAATGTATCAAATATAATAATCCCAACCTCTGATGTAAGGTCTTTTAAAAAAATTGCATATGGGGTTCAAAAGTGAACTGACTGTCCAATAGAATCCCAAAATACTTGAAGACAGGAACAAACTCTAGTACAGTGCCCTTCTTATCAGTCATAGGAGAGAACTCAAAAATTATATACTTTTTTTTCTAAAGAACACCATCACTTTTGTTTTTTTTCATGTTAAGAACCATATGATTAGAAAGTAACCAAACCTGAAAATGATCAAAGTCAATCTGAAGATTATGAAGAGGAATTTCAGGATTGGGACTGAGACTGCATATAATGGCATCATCTGCATAAACAGTCAATCTGGTCTGTGTACAAGTATTTGGAGCAGAATCCATATATATAAACAAAAAATAGTGGCCCTGGGATTGAACCCTGGGGAACACCACAGTTGGAAGGTATGGGCTGAGAAACAGAAGTACCAATAATGGTTCTATTGTACCTATTACACAAGTAGTTTTGGTAACATCCAGCAACCTCATTGGAAAAAATTAAGCCATCAAGAACACTGGGGAGAAGGCCATGTTCAACCAAATCAAAGGCCTTGGTGAGGTGCACAAGGAAAGCAGCACCAGAGTGGCCTTTGTCAGGGGCACCCTGGATGCTGCTCATGAACTCCACCAAGGCTTCCTCTGTATTATGTTTTGGCTTAAAGCCATCCTGATGACTAAACAATAGAGAGTATTTTACATGGAAATCCAGGTTTAGTCCAAAACAATTTTTAAAGAATTTTTTGAGATGGGTGAAAGAAGAGATACTGGTCAATAATATAACATAGAAGAGAGGTTACATTTTTGGGGATTTTATTTATTTATTTTAAAGTTTTACCAGGAAGGCATGCTGAGCAGACTACCGCTCGATTCCAGATGCATCCTGGGGGGTGTAGGGGAAGGGAGGATACATACAAAATTCAAAATACTGTACAGACATTTCCCAAAATATGTACAAACAATTAGCTATATATAATGCTATGTACAGTATAAATACAGAATGCAACATAGCAAGCAACCAGAAAATCTGGGTAATTCACAGCAGCTAAATTGATATGTGGTGCGAATGACAACATTCACAAGAGTCAGAGATAGTTATTAGGAGTACCCACAGTAGGAGCCAGTTGGAGGGCTAGTACCTGGACTAGTGCGAGTTTAGTCCACATGGGCAGTTGGCAGAGAAATCTTTGAGGAGTGAGTTGATTTGCTGAGAGGAGGGAGCGTGCCGAATGTCCACAGGCAGAGAGTTCCATAGTTTGGGCATGACTGAGCTCTGAAGGCCAACTGGCTGGTAGAGGTCGACATGTTGAATGATAACAGTTTTTGATCAGTTGATGGGCTGCAGCTGTTTTGTTACTTCTCACATATAATGTAGAATTAAACACACTGGGACTGATTTTAAAACTATCTGGACTGGAGCAAGGGGCTTGCAACAAGGATAAACAGTGCAAACTGCTCTTTTCACTGCTTCTTGCACCAGTCCCGATTTTCTGAGGCAGTCTGTGTCACCGGGTGGACCACTTGCATCAACTGGGCTTGAGTCATCTTTGCAACAGCTATACTTGTATGCCATGGAAGAACATGGCTTGTGATGTAGCAGGGCTGATGTATCCCCTAATTTGGGGGTTTGCATGCCCCCAATGGGTGTAAACGCCTGCCATTAGACCAGCCCAGAAATGATCTAACCTGCCATGTACCACTACTGGAGCTCTTGCTGGGTGTGGGTGACTCTGTGTCCCCCTGGAGAAGGCATCCATACAGCCCCCAACACCTGCCAGACCACTGCTAGAGATGCTGGTGGTCCTTGGCAGGTACAAACCTGCACCCCCCCATGGTGGTGCTGGTGCATCAGGACCCCTGCACTGACCTGCAGTTGCCCAGTCATGGGCAGTTGTCATTCCAACTCCCCATGAGCTAGAACATGCCCAGGAAAACCCAACAGCCACAAGGGTGACTGTCTAGCTTGTCAACATCACTGGTCGTTGCTGCCACAAGCATGTCCCATGGCTTGTGACATTCCACTCCAGTGCATCATTTCTTCAGTGCAGCTGTTGGCTTGCAGAAAATCTAGGGACTTTGGCTCTGGCATTCCAATTTTTCTAAAATCATGTGCAGGGCCCGTGATGCACCCAGGTTTGCCACAGGCAGCGGTTTGGCAGACCATGCACTAATCTAATAGCACTTTCTGAAACTGAGCCCCTTGTATTTAGAGGGTAATCAAAGCTATAAAGTAATGCAGAAATCATCAGCCAACTCCAAAGTCTCTTTAAATTACTTCAAGCTGTAACCATGAAAAAAGTTTCTCCCTTCTAATTGGGCTTCCTCAGGGAATGCACAGTCCACCTGATATATGACATGTACAAAAACTTAAAATATTGTGTATATAAATACTGCATCTAAACAAAGTATCAATATATTTTTCTCTACATACTTTAGAGCTCATAAACATATTTTTATAACTAAGTAGACAAAATATATTGCTGTCTGGGATGGACGTATTGAGCTTACTTTCGATCATCAATATTAGACCTGTTGTGTAAAGCCTTTCATAGTGAAGTCTGGAGATTATCATATTAAGTCACATGTGTATAGATAGATAGATAGATAGATAGATAGATAGATAGATAGATAGATAGATAGATAGATAGATAGATAGATAGATATAGATATGGAAATAAATAACAAAATAACATAATTTCTTATGTGATTTCACTTCTCTTTTACTATCAAATATTCATATTATTTCTATCTTTTTTGTGGTTAATCTTTCTATTGAGATTGCAAAGGAGATTGGTAAGCGATATATACAGGATGAATCATAGGTACTTACAAACATGGTACATCAACAGGTGTCATAGTTACAATCTTGTCATCAGATGGTACCTTGCTGTGTGTAGATTACAGGTATGTGGTGTCTTTCTTCAACATTTCAATCCAAAGCATTTGCTTAATAACATCAAGTTCTTGTTAGCATTATTATTAGAGTCATAGATTATACAGCATATATTACACAAGGAACACTTTAAATCATATCATTTTACATCCTTTATATCTTACCAGGTATGTCTGTCCTAGGAGGCATGATTCAATGGGGGTAACAGATCATTAGCCTTTCTCCTATTCCCCATTAGAGAGAGAGAGAGAGAGAGAGGGAGAGAGAGAGTACATGGACATATGTAAAATATGGTTCCCATATACATTCAAAAATCTGGATAGAATTTTGAGCATTGTGGACTATCTTGGATAGGGCCACTATTGTTTCCATGGAAACTTCCCACTGCTGAAGAGATGGTATGTCTACAGTTCTCCATCTGCAGAGAAGCAGCCTTTTTACTTCTATGGATGCAAGCATTAACCAGTGTTTTTAGGGTGTGGTGAGGGAGGTCCCCTCTACCTCAAGACCCAGTATTGTCAGCTCTGGACTTCGTGGGATGGTGACCCAAAGAACTGTTGAGCATCTGTTTATGACCTCATTCCAATAGTGGTGGACTGTTGGGCATGTCCATAGCATGTGGAGTAGGTCAGCATCAAAAGACTGTCACCGGCAACACCTGTCATGCCCTAAAAAGCCCAATCTGTTTAAGGAGGGCAGGAGTGTGATATCAGTGGTGTTTCACATTTGGACAGTGCCTGGAATACCACAAACACCTTTACAGTGACAAAATAGGCAGTTTGCTGCAATGGTCCCAAGTATTCCTGACACTGCTGTCTCCACGGATATCATCCCCTGCCAGAAACAACTCTGACTTGAAGTTGGTTATCTATAGTGTGGGGGTCGCGCGAGACATAGTTCCTCACATGGAGGGTGTGGGTGGTGAAGCCTCCCACAGCAAACACTTGCTTTCCCAGATGGCACAATGCCACTGTCAGCATTGTGCTGTCACTGTAATGTTGTTTGACACAATTTGTGTTGCTGCTGCATGGTGGAACTTACCAGTGGTGCATTATTTTATTTTGAATAAGCAGGCCATGACGATCTAAACATGTTTTATGTATAAGTGACCAGCTGTGGGTCCATGCCTCCTCTGAAATGTTAGTGTGCAGTGCACTTTACCACGTCCATGTGAGGCTATGTAAGGGGTCTACTGCGGCATCCCTCTGAGATTTACAGATGATTCCAGCTAGACCCTTTTTTGTTTTGGTCCATGTCTGCATTAGGAAAGGTTTATAGTTTGCTCACAAAGTTTTTGTGCAGGTGGAGCAGGTGAATTTACTTTTTGACCTCTGTAAGTATAACTTCTTTAGCTGAAGATATCTCCAAAAAATCTTTTTGACAAACCGTACTTCTGCTGTAGGGTTTGGAATGAGTCTATACTGCTCTGATGGGGGGGTGACTAATTCCCTCCAGTAGAATATTTTCTTGTCTTTTTATACACCCCAATCTACTGGTTGGAGGTCTATATGGCAGGCAGGTTTGTTACATACAGGACTATGCACTCTGAGCTTACTACCTTGTTTGGTTATTGTCCCAGCTTTATTCCATGCAGTGTGTGTGCAGCCTTGATAGTCAGCCATTAACTAAAAGTTTTGGGGAGTGCCCTGTCTAGGTATAGAGATGGGTGTGCAATGCCCAGTGATGCAGTTTCTATAGGGATCCAGGCCATCGTGTCGGTCCTTACTACAGAAGACAATTGGCTAGTTTTGCATATTAAAGACGTATAGTGGTAGCATACAAAATATGGTAGTCCCCATCCCTCTCTAGACCAGTACGCCTGTATGCTAGCTCTACTTTATCTAGGGGTTTTCCCTTCCCATAAATAGTGACCTATAAGCTATTGAGTTTCTGGAACCAAATGGTAGTGCTTAGTATTGGTAAGTGGGCCAGTATGTGAAATATTTTTGGCGCTATTAGTATCCTGACTGAATTGATTTTTCCTGCTAGAGAGAGGTGTAGGTGCTGCCATCTGACCACATCTAGTTGTAGTTTATTGAGCAATGGCTTTAGGTTGTCTGCGGCCATTGTTTTGAGAGCTGGGTTAATCACAATACCGAGTCATTTAATATGTTTAGGTGCCAAGGCTAGGCCAAAGCCCCTTACTGGCATGAAGATTAGAAGCCATCCTACTAGGCATTATTCATTCTTCCAGGTAGAGTTTAGTAAAGGCAGAGTTAGTTCTGATCATCTAAGGGCACTGATTTCTCTTATACAGCTCGTGCAGGAACTTTGCACTTCATGGAGTAGGACTATCTACATGTGGTTTGCATCACTTAAAAGTTTGGCCAGACTTTTACTACATGGATTCATGCCATATATAACAAGTGAAGAGGAGACTAGCAGGGTAGAAGATACGGAGGGCAAAAGTGGACACTGAGGAGATAATAGCTAAGCAGACCAAAAGGGGGAACAAAACTTTTTTTAGATATGTGGGGGAAGGAAGGAAGGCAAGGCAGGGGATTGCAAGGCTGAGGGGTGAGAGGGATATAAATGGAAAGGGACTGTGAAAAATGGAAGAGCAGAATAAGTTATTTTGTTCAGTATTTATGAAAGAGGGAGAGGGTGAGGGCCCCGAACTTAGGGGAAGGGGGAGGGAAGACAAAATGGTGGATCCAAGCCTGTTCAGTGTAAAAAGAGTTAGGAGGAACTAGGTAGGCTGAGAGTGGATAAGGCAATGGGGCTGGATGGGCTGCACCTGAGAGTGATCCGGGAGCTGGGGCAGGAGTTGGCCACCCCACTGATGAGGCTATTTAACTTGAATCAGGATTTGTGGATAGTGCCGGACTGGACTGGAAGAGGGCGCATGTGATGACACTGCACAAGGGCACAAGGGGGCTAGTAGGGAGACGACAGAGAACTATTGCCCTGTTAGCCTCGCCTCAGTGTTTTGGAAAGTCATGGAGGCACTCATATAGGATAAGGTAGTGGACTATCTGGAGAACAGTGGCTTGTAAGATGATAGGCAACATGACTTCACAAAGTATGGTATGCCTGTTGTGACATCCCCTGTGAGTACTAGGCATTCATTTGCATACAGCTTGGTACTAAACACTTTATTGCCTACCTTTATGCCTCTTATGTGCATCTGCAGCTTAATGGCTGCTGCCAGCAGCTCTGTGGTAATAACAAAGGGAAAGAGGCAACTTTGTCTTGTTCCCCTGTGCAGAGAAAAGGGGGAAGAGAGTGTATTATTAGTGAACAGTCATTCTGTAGGCTTCTTATATATGGCATGAATCCATGTAGTGAAAGTCTGGCCAAAACATTTAAGTGATGCAAAACCACATGTAGATAGTCCTACTCCATGTAGTCATATACCTTCTCAGAATCTATTGTGATCACAGCTGGTGGAGCGCAAAGTTCCTACACAAGCTGTATAAGACAAATCGGTGCCCTTAGATGATCAGAACTAACTCTGCCTTTACTAAACTCTACCTGGAAGAATGAATAATGTCTGGAAGGATGGCTTCTTATCTTCATACCATTAGCCAACACCAGGAACTTGGGAACTAAGACTGTGGATTTGGAGGCCATCATGTGTGATGAAGGACTGGACACAGTAGTGAAAAGTGAGACATGGTGGACAGAAGATCACACATTGGAGATGACCATCCTTGGCTTCAGGCTGCTTAGAAAGGACAGAGCAGGTGGGGGAGTCACTTTATACATCAGAGATGACATAAGGACAACAGAGGGGCATGAGGAAGATGGGGAGACAGAGTTCCTGAGGGTAACACTGGACAAAAGGACTGGGGTGGTATACAGACCTCCTATGTAGGTGGAGTAATGGGATAGGCAGCTGATACAGGTAGTTAAGCAGATGATCATCAAAGGGGTATTACCCATGGTGGGGGGGGCATAAACCTCCCAGATGTGGACTGGGGTATACTAGATGCAGTATTGGCTTTAAGCAAGGAGGTACTAGAGGTGCAATAGGTTTTATTCTTACAGAAGCTGGTAAGGGAGCCAACAAGGGGAAGCAACCTGATGGGTGTGGTCCTGACAGATGAGGAGAGTGTGGAGGAGGTGGGAGATATACTGGACACCAGTGACCACAGTGAGGTAAGGTTCAGTGTAAGGACAGGTGCTGATGCAAACTAAACCAGCACAACAGTTATGGACTTCAGGAGCATGGACTTCAACAGTACGAGAAGGGTAGTGAGAGAAAAGATGGCGGGAACAGAGAATATAATCGAAGTGGACAGGGAGCCTTATAGGGAGAAGAGGAGACTATCAGGGCAGAAGATAATGACACTGAGGAAAAAATCGCTAAGCATGCCAAAAAGGGGATCAAACATTTGTTTAGATATGTGGGGAAAAGGAGGAAGGCATGGCAGGGGTTTGCAAGGCTGAGGAGTGAGGGGGGTTACAAATGGAAGGGGACTGTGATAAGGTGGAACAGCTAAAAAAGTACTTTTGTTCAGTATTTATGGAGGAGGAGGAGGAGGCCAAGGTGCATGTGTTTAGGGGAAGGGGGAGGGAGGACAAAAGGTGGATCCAAGCCCATTTAGTGTACAAAGAGTTTGGGAGGAACTAGGCAGGTTGAGGGTGGATAAGGCAAAGGGGCTATACAGGCTGCACCCAGGGGTGATGAGGGAGCTGGAGGAGGAGTTGGCCACCCCATTGACAAGGATATTCAACTTGTCTCTGGATTCCAGGAGGGTGCCAGACGACTGGAAGAGGGCACATGTGGTGCCACTGCACAAGGGGAGTAGTAGGGAGGTGACAGAGAACTATTGCCCTGTCAGCTTCAAATCAGTGGTGGTAAAGGTCATGAAGGAACTCATAAAGGTAATGGTGGTGTACTACCTTGATGATAGTGGCTTGCAAGATGTCAGACAGCATGGCTTCCTGAAAGGGAAGTCATGTCAGATAAACTTGATTGAGTTCCTTGATTGGGTGATGCAGGTGGTTAACTGTGTGGTGGGGGCAGTGGATGTAGCCTATTTGGACTTCAGTAAGGCCTTCAACAAATTCCCCATGGAAGACTGATGAGCAAGCTGGAAAGTGCAGGGGTAAGTGTGAAAATAATCAGGTGGGAGGGAACTGGTTGGCAGCAGAAGCCAGAAAGTGGTGGCAATGTGGTGTATTCAGGGTGGGAGGTGGGAGGTTGATGAGTAGTTGCCCCAGGGACAGTGCTGGGACCCTTCTGTTTAATATCTGTGTCATCAGTGGTATAGCAGAGGGCTGAAGGAAGAAGTGTGCCTGTTTGTTGATGCTATGCAAAACTGCAGTAGGCTGCACACCTGAGAGGTTGGAGGACATGAGCAAGACCGAAGACTTTTGATGGAAGGTCAGAGACTTGGCAACTGAGATTCAATGACAAATAGTGTGCTGTGATGCACTTGTGGCACAGGAACCCGAAAGAAAGATATAACCTTGGTGGGGAAGACATCAAAGAAACAGAGCAGAAGAAGGACCTAGGGGTTATAGTATCATGTAACCTTGAGGTGGGGAACCAATGTAGCAGGGTGATGGGAAAGGCCAAGTGGATGTTGGCATGCATCTGCAGAGGCATCACTAGCAGAAGGGGAAGGTACTGTTGCCCATCTACAAAGCCATGGTAAGGCCACACCTGGAGTACGGAGTCCAGTTCTGGAGGCAACATCAACAAAAAGGCATAGACAGGATTGAGATAGTTCAGAGAAGGGCAACCAGGAGGTTGCAGGGTATGCAAGTGAAGGCATACAAGCAGAGATGTAAAGAACTGGATCTGTACACATTGGAGACTAGAAGGAAGAGACGGGACATGATTGAAACTTTAAAAAATGTCAAGAGGATCAACAAAGTAAAAGAAGGGTGTTTACTTAAGATAAAGGAGGGGGCTGAAACTACAAGACATAGCCTAGGACTACAGGGAGGAAGATACAGAGGCATTATGAGAGGACAATTCTTCATGGAAAGGGTGGTGAAGGCATGGAACAAGCTTCCAGAAGAAATGGTGGGGCTGCAATGTTGTAGGGATCCATATGGGGCTGTCTAGCAATGGAAGAAGGGATTCCAGTGGGGAGAGGTACTAGTGAGTGATGCGGGTGTATCCCCTAGGGGGCGCTACCCTTAGAGCTACCACCCCTGTCTGCCCCTGCTGAGGCAGGGTAAGGGGCCCAGATCCGTGGACGGGTGCCTCCACCCAGAGGTCGGGGTTAGCCCAAGTAAGACTACCTCGGTTACAGCCCTTTGGGCTACTGCAACCCCCCTTTTGTCCCACTAGTGACTCACACTGCGTGCCAACAATTCTCTTCACTAGTACACTTACCCCACAGCCGATATAGATCAGCTCACTCCAGAGACCCCCTGTAAAGTAAGATGCAGTTATATCCCAGTCCCCATGCAGTAACTCATCCAAAGTGTATAAACCAGCCAGGGTATGGTTATAACACAGCAATCTGATTTATTAGAAGGGTAGATAACAAAGGGGGGGGGGATCAGGTTAATTGGCTTACACTATGACTGTGTACCTATGGCTCTGTGCACAGGCCTAACCCTACTAGTTACTGTCTCTGGGTACCCAAGCCCCAATGGCTAGTCCAAACGTGGCAGCTGGTAGGGGCCCTTTCACTCAGAGAAGAAAGAAGAATTGATTTTTTACAGTCAGCAATACAGTACTTCCATTTGAATCCACCATTGTAATTCAGCAGGGAGCTACCCTGTATTAGTACTCACAACCTCCAGACAAGATAGGGTCCTCCAAACGTCAGCAGGACTGCTCCTGAACTCCACAAGCCTCCTCACACACTTTTATGGTTATCTCAAACAAGGCAAAGTCCTTCACTGGCAGCAGGATTAACTTGAGCTCACCATCCTCCTCGCACATTTATATGGCAAGCCGCACTAGCAGAGGGGTACCACATCAGGCAGCTGCTCCTAGGCTCTCCAGATTTCACAGTCCCTCCAGGTCTGCAATGGCAGCTTTTCACTTCTCCTGTGGACCGAGCGCGATTCAGCAATTTTTCTCCAGTCCTCCTACAGGTCGAGCCTGGTGGGTAGCAGTACAGGGCACAGCCTCCTCTGACCACCCGCTGCCAGATTTCAGAGCAAACTCCTCGCAGGAAAACGGCCGACTTAGGCCTTCATGTGTTTCCCATCAAACACTCCCCAGCGCAGAAGCACACAGCTCCTTTCTCCTCACCAGCTACAATGCATCTGCCTCTCCACAGCTTGAGGCACTCCTCTCCACTCGGGCGCAACCCAATCCAATTGGCGGCCGGCACCTGCCTGTCACTTTCTCCGGTTCTCAGTGGTGCGAAAAACCGCCATAGCCCATAAATACCTTTCTCAAAGGACGAAAAGCTCCCCATTGGTCAGTCGACTCTGTAGGGTCCCAAGTACTGATTGGTCCAATTCTGCAGTTTGGGACCAAAATGGAGACAATCAAAACTCTCTGTGCTGCAAAGCAAGGCAGGTTAGAACATCTACATTATCATTATTTTCACAGCTTATTTTAAGCAACCACCTACATCGTCTATCAGGTTCCCCCACTATTAGCGATGGCAGAAGGAGCGCTACTCACATCAGGTGGGAGTTGAGCATGACAACACTCAAACTCCCTCCATTTAACTAATCCCAACTGCAACAGGCAGAAATTACTATAGGGACAGTATATGGAGGCCTTAAAGCACTAACGGACCCTCCTTCCGGCGGCTTTATGCCGACTACTAAACTAGGCATAGGGCACATTAGGAACCTCCATTTGCAAGGGGATTACACGGGCAAGGGACAGACTGGATGGGCCAGTGGATCCTTTTCTGCAGCCATGTTTCTATTATTCCATGATTCTGTGATTCTATTTTAACAATGATATTCGCATCTAAGTTAATTAGCAATATTGGCTGGAGCTAGCAGGATAAAGGGGTTCCTTGCAGTCTTTAGGTAAAACCATCATTATGGCTTCACTTAAAGTCTCTGGGAGGGCAGAATTGTCTTTGATTCAATGATCATATGGAGTAGTACTTGTGTAATCTCATTTTGGAGTATTTGGTAGAACTAGATTGGGAAGCCGTCACCACCTGTGGCCTTGTGATGGGCCATGTCCATCATGGCTTGGGTGACTTCCTTAGCTGTAATCATTATATCTACAGTACTTTTTTGCTGCTCATTTATTTTGGGTCTATTGAGGTGGTCTATAAACTCTGAGAATAGCTTCTTATTTACTGATGTATGAGTATTATATAGCTTTAGATAGGTCCCATGTCATAACAGTGAATATTTTTTAGCGTCTCGAAAAACAACGAGTACACCCTTCCAAAAAACAATTCAGCACATCAGAGTAAATGCCGAACGTCAAGTCAGTGCACAAGTAAAATATGGTTTAATATTTGGGGTGTAGCTCTTCACACTCACCAAACTTATATAATCATCTCTGAAGGGGGGTGGACACTGGAGAAAAGAAGAGTGACCAATGATGGCAACAAGTTTAAAAAAAAACCAAAAAGACAAAAAATATACTTGTATTCAGTCCTGAACTGAGGACCACAAGCACTGCAGAGAGTGTCCTGCCCGCTACACTAGGAAGATAGCTTGGTGGCATCATGCTCCTTATCCTATTTAGCCCATCCCTCTTCCTCCTCCTTCCATCGCTATTCCCTCCTATTTCCATCGCTATTCTCTCCCTTTGCCATTTTTCCCATCCTCCCTTGCTATTCCATCCCCATGCTCTCATTCCTTGTCGCTGATTCTGAAAGCGATCAAATTGAAGTGCTTATTTCTGAGTCACTCAGTTTGGTTCACTATATTGACGTGCTATCATTTAGGTTGAATTGTTTCATTACTTCATTAACAGATTTAGGGTCTTAGTGGATTTGGCCTTTGCATCTGCTAATTTAATGATGTATCTTCCCGCTTGCTGCTTCCACCTGAGATAAGATAGTAGTTTTCCTACCTTTTCTCCTTCTGAGCTTATTTCTACTGGTTTGTAGTTCTGCTTTCCAGGGGCCATAATGTTTAATTGGATTCTGGGAGATCTTAGCTCAGTCAGTATAGTGCTGTTTCTCAATTGGTGGGGGGATTTCTTATAAATTTCTTCTCTAGTTTTGAACAGCTCTTCTAATGTTTGGTAATCTCTATCTTTCTGCTTCCACCTGCGTGCTGCTTAACCTACAGTATAATGTTGCTACCTTATAGTGGTTTTAGAAGCCTCACAGATTATGAACGTGAAAATGAACCCAGGGGATTTATTTTTCATAATAGTTTGTGACTTCCTGTTTGAGGTAATGTTGGAATTCTGCATCCTTTGTTAGCAAAGGGTCCAAGCTCCTTGTCTGTGATTTGCCCTTATAGGGGTCCAGAGTTTAGGTTAGGGCTACCAGGGTAAGATCTGGTGTGTACAAAGGCACTATACTGACCTTGGTGATCGTAGAGGTGAGATTTGAGGAGGTTAGCCAGAAGTCTAGGGGACTTGACATGATTCTGGAATGTGAAAAATAGGTATAGTCTGTCAGAGCAGAATGCAGCATTCTCCAAACATCTGACATTTGCTGGAAGTGTGCCAGTTCTTGCAAAGTGTGAAGAGCCCTGGAGTGCGATTCTGGTCTGCTGTTCAATCAATCCAGATAAAAGTCCATCACCAAATTGAAGTCCTCTCCCCATATTATGTCTGGCTTATCAGATGCTATGTCTATGAATGCCTGGGATATGGCATTAAAAATTCTGTGGTATCTTTCTTAGGAGCATAAAGATTGGCTAGTATAGGTGGGTCTCTTGGCGTATCACATTTCACCACAGTCCATCCCCCCTAGATACCATTTTTTTGTAAGAGTAGGGTCCATTTGATGCATTTGTGGAGTAGAATGGATACTCCATGATTGCTTTTGCCAGAGGAGCTGTGGGCCTCCCATTCCACCCATTCAATGGTTAATCTGTGTGCCTCTTTCTCTGTCACTTTGGTTTGCTGAAAAAAAACTATATGCAAATTAATTTGCTTCAGATTGGCCAGCATTTTGTGGTGCTTTACTAGGGAATGTTGTCCACTCACATTCCATGTGGTGACGTTTACTGGCATTGATGTAGCCATAGTAGGAGTATATATATATATATATATATATATATATATAAAATAGTTTGTTCAGGGGGGTGGACTTTATCTTAGGGGAGCATAGTTTTTAGGAATGACAAAGGTAGTAAGGTACAAACTGTTTCACCTGTTGTCCACTAGGATTCTCTTGATCTGCACTCTTTTCTGTAATATTGGTATATTCTGGTACAATGACAGAGAACGTCCTCTACTGGGGGTGTTTTTCCCCTGCATCCTCATTTCCTTGTTTAACCTGTTTACAGTAAACAAACATTTCAAACATCATACAATAACCAGACACACACTTTATAAACATCATACAACTATGTAAACCTAACAAAACATGAGGAAGTAAGAATGGTTACTCGAGAAGTGCTATACCTCCTAAGGAACAGATTTCTCTGGAATAGAGGGTCCCCTTGGGTCTGGAATGGACTATATGGTGCCCTCCAAAGATCCTAGTCTCCAGCCATGGTGAAGTGCAGTGCTACACCATTGGATTCTTATATACTGTAACCTCAGACTTTTAGGGGTCTGGCATTGTTTTCTCTGGGGAATTGTAGAGTCAGCCTGAGAGAAATTTGTAATGATATTTGCAAGTGCCAGCTCTTTCATGAGGCTTATTTTCATCACATAGAGTGTATAGCCCCACAAGTTGCAATTCATAGTCTAGTATTTTAGTGTGAGGGGGAGCTCATTCTAATAAAAATGTATACAAGCCAAGAAACGTATTGATGATGACCTCCATATTTTCAAAGCAAGTTGATACTTGTATGCATCCGACTTGTGGTGTGTTGTCAACAAGTAAAACAGGGGCTGCTATTTCATCAGCTTCTTGTCTGTATGCTACTTTGCATCATTACCAGGGGTAACAGGTGCATGTTTCTGTATGTGACTCCAGAGGTTATGCCCATACAGAATGAGGTCAAGGCAAAAACTGTCCATCTGCCTTAACTGGAGGGGTCAGTGTTGAGACAGAAGTTAGCCACTGGTAGTGGGGAGACATTGGTAAGAAATAGGTGATTGAGGCTGATTTCATACCCTGGGATCAGCATCAGAATTTAGCCATGGCTTGTCTGTGTTACTGATTTTGATTGAGAGCCTCAGGGTATCCATGCAGGATGTAACAATTGTATCCTTTGTACACCATGGATGAAAGTAGTGTGGCTAGGATTGAGGGGGGCTGCTGGGGTTTAGTAAGCACAGCCTCATCCGAATTTTCCATAAATCCCCTACCGCTTACAGTATTCAGGCTGTAAAACATTGCCCTCCCTCATAATAGCACACTCCAAAGTGCCACACTTCATTAGTAAATTTACAGGGCTCTTATATGGGTGAGATGCGAATTGCTAAAGCCCTTTCTGAAAATTGATATGAGCGAGAGAAAAAAAGGAAGAAAAACACAAACATTTAAACTTTTTCATAGCTATACAAAGGCCGATCATCGAGCAATCGAGCCATTTACATGCAGAGAACTATCTCAGAGGAATCAACCGGATCAAAACTAAGGTTAGACTCTGTAGTACTAAACAATTGCATTCCATGTGACCCATTTTTAACCAGGTACATTTATTCTTAATCTTAGGGTGTATTACCTTACTCAGTCGGGATCACCAATAGGTACAGCAACCTGCAGACTGTTTACAGGAAGGAGGAAGGGGTGGCAGAAAAAAACAAAAGTACCACCAGCACCCCCCCCAATAGTCCAGTGTGTATCAAGCATAAGATGTCAGCTGTTATTTTTAATGCCAGGATTATTCCCTCCTAAAATCACCAGCCTCACTGCTAAGTTGCTGTCCTCTTGCTCATTTCTGCATGTTGACTTGTTCTGCAGAAGAGGTTCAGGCTGGTAGTCATTCCTCTATCCTCTAATAAAGCCAGCATGGCTTCTGCATTGTCGACTAACCCACTAATACACTCTGAACAGATAGGTGCCCAGTTTGGTGGTATCTGTGTCATTTAGCCTTGGAAGAGTTGTGGTTGGTGTTCCAATGATGGAAGCAGGAGAGTGGCAGATTATAATTTTCTGAGGGGGTCAAATCTATTCATTGTTTTGATTGGAGTATTGTAAATGGATCCACTGCTGAGCTCTGAGGCAGTATAAGTTCTTTGATGGAGCCGAGACTTGGCACATTGTGGGGTACTTGTGCATTATTGTCTTTGCCCTGTTTCTTCTTTGGGCTCTTCTCTACCTGTTACCAGGGTTTATTGTTGCTAGTAGCTGGGTTCTCTAGGGGTGCAGTTACTCCAGTTACAGGCTGTGATAGATCCATTTGCTGGGCTTCTGGGTAATATGATTTCAACAGAAGCTGGGCAGTTGCAGCATTCTCAAAATCCAGCTGTTGTAGGTGGCATTTGGCTTCTGCTGCTGAATTTAATGTTATAAAAGATCTATTGTACTGTATTCTCAGCATGTCAGGAGACATTAATGATGTGGGCATGTTTCTTTGATAATATTGTTGTCAGATGCCAGTGTTCACTCTCCTTTTCCTTGACAGATCTGGTGAGAAATCTTGAAATATCTGGAGCCTGTGCCTTCCCAATATAGGGCACATTCCTGAGCAAGCCTCAGTATAGCTACCTTCACTGGATACCTCAGTAATTGCATAGAATTTGTCTTGGTTTGTCTCCAGATTTAGGTTTGGAGCCCAGTGAGCCCTCTCTATGTCTGATGGGGCAGTGGTTAGTGTGTAGAATGCCTGGCAGTATTGACCTCAGAAACGCAATCTTGTCTATACCTTCTGCACCTTTCGGAAAACACCAATTATTCTGATATTATTTCACCTGGCATGATTTAGCAGGTCATCAACTTTCTCTAAAAGGTACTGAATTTGCTGGTGCTGCTCACGGATTGTGCCCTTATGGCAGTCTGTGATGTCTTGCTGGGCTTGCATGGCTGTATAATATCATAGCAACAACCATTTCTTGACCCGTTATAGTGAGGGATTCAAGTCTATCACAAATTGCAGTCAGCATAAATCCATTGGGTAAACTCTGCTATTTTCAGGGGGCTCCCCATGCAGGGAGGCTCTGCCCCTGTAGCCCCCATAAAATTGGGATTATCTCCAAGATGGAGTTGATTCATGGAGGGGCAAAACCTGGTGAAGATGCAGTGCTGAGTTCCCCTGGGTATTACAGCAGCAACAGTGGTGCCCGCTGTAATGCCTAATGGTAAATTTTGCTGTGGTGTCGGGACATGGGCTTGCACTTAATTCTGTGGTGTCAACCTCATGGTGAGCTCCCTTAAATCACACATGTTAGAGCAGAGAAAGATTTTAGTTCTGTTGGGTCCTGCAAGATCTGCCATAACATCTGGGTGATTTGTGCCATGTCAGAGCTGATATTTAAGTCCATCATGAAAGTTCTTTGCACAGCTTTATTTTACTGAGTTTGTCATTGCAAGCATGAGCTGATGGCAGGGTGAGTTGGCCTGTAGCCACTGTGGTTCCTTGTACCCTGTGATGTGCACAAAATTCATTAGTTCATTCACAGATTTGGCAGTAAGTCCATCAAGAAAGTTATCAAACTGTAGCTCTGAGCTGCCTCTTTACATCGGATGATGTTTGCAAATGAAAAGACCTGTAGTTCTGGTCAGATGGATGAAAATCCTCCCATGGCTGTTCTCCTCACTAATTAATCTGCCACCAAGCTTGCTGGCAAGCTCCACCCACTTATTATTTCTATCTTTAAATGAAATCCATCACACAACATGCTGCGCCCTCACTGTGAGCACACTCTATCCAATTTATTCCCAACATGCTTCAAAAACACCACTGTTTAAAAGTTTTAATCAATGGTAGTTGCAAAAGCCACAAACTGTTTCTGTCTAATATAATCATAATCAATTCACCTCTCTCTCTTTGTTGTTGATTTTCTTTATAGAACAATCTGTGTTTAGTTTCATGGTATTCTACTCTCATGTACTGTAGATACCTGTAGTTCTAGTTATTCTGTATCTCTGCATTATTAGCTGCATGTAAATCATAAATATTTGTTTTATTTATAAGAACAGAGAATCTTTTCTTAAATTATGTTAGATCATGTGTTTGCTTTTCAGTGCTTTTGTCCAAAGAACCCATACTCACTTATGTCACAGCATAAAGCCTTAGTGCCATTTTTCATTTCTGTAACAGCATAATTAAAGAAAACATTTCCTCAGTGCATTCAAAACTCTTGCTTTCCTCAAAAGTTAAAAATTAAATTGTTGAAACATTTTCTCGAAGAGAGACACCAACTGTAGTCACAGAAAGTCACGCATGTCCTGTTCTTGGCTTCCTCAATGTTCATTAGCACTCTCCTTGCCTAACTAGTCCTTCTTATATACTGTACACGGCTCTTGGTGCCCAATCTATGCACTAGGGTAGCATGCCGTCACAAGAACATCATACAGGGTATCCACACTACTGTCCCTGTGCACAGCCCATTGCAAAAAAAATGTTTTCAAAAAGTACCAATTGTTTTTGGTTTGGGCACTAAAAAGTTGCTGTCAGAAAACTGTTTATGTTCCTACTATGTGTTCAAAAATGTGCCCAGAGTAGCACAGTAGATGTGCTTTGAAGCTTACCTGTTCTGAAAAGTGTTTACTTTTATTTATTTTCTTGTTCCCCATAGTATTTGTGTCTGTGGAGCTCCCAGTCCTATCTGCGCTTACTCCCTGTGCCCGTCAGAGTGATGATGTCGAATGAGAACAGTGACCTTGGAGGGAAAACTGCTGCTTTGTAAAATAGTGCATGAGGTGCATAGCTGTCACAGTCATGACTGCAGTGTTAAATGAGCAACCTAAATCACTTCTGTGAAATTAATCAGTGGATCTTTTTTTTTTTTTATTTTACCTCAGCAGTACAGTAAGGTACATTTTCATAGTCAGACTTATGATAGTATACTTTGAAATTTTTCTGTTGGGGATACATCATGCAGAGGTAGAAATCATTGTCAGTTTGTGGTCACAGTGACAACCTTCTGTTAATATTAAAATTAAAATGACCATTTTTTTTTATCCTCTTATCACAACAATGTAATGATTTATTGTGTTGTACCCTAATGAGTGCAACTGTAGCAGTTCAATGTGTTGTGAATAGCAGTTGTGCTTCTGTACACTGATTAAGCCTTCGGCCTTTACCTATTCCCACCATCGATAGGGAATCCAGGCAGCACTGAAGGAATAGAAAGCCAAGCACCAAGGGTCAGTAGAGTGCCAGAGGAGGAGGACGATGATGTGTGTGACGATACACGATAGGCATGGACTGTAAAGAGTAGGCTGCTTTTGTGCTGAATGTGGGAGGAGCTATTCCCCCACATTGATTCTCAGGCTTCAGCCCTCCCATTTCAGTCTGTTATGGATAGCAATTGTGCTTGTGTGCACTGATTAAGCTTTTGACCTTTCTCAATTCTTACCCTAAGGAAGGAATCCAGGCAGCATGTAGGGAATAGAGGGCCCACAAAGATTACCTCCTCCAACTAATGGAGAGTGTGAACATTAGCTCACAGGAGAGGGGAAACCCCTTATAGAGAAAACCTCTGAGGACTCATGGCTATGGACCTGCCTGTCCTCTGGGCAAACTAAATAGAGATGATCCTAAATGCTTGTCTGATTTTTGCTTCTGGATTAACTGATGAAATCCATCTTCCAAGTATCTTGATGAAGTGCACAGTGGTATTATTCGTTAATGCTGAAGTAGCTGCTCCTTTAAAAAAAATGTCCTGGAAAAGAACATGGATTGAGCCAAGTCAGTGCAGAAGCATTTCTGCTGATAATTGCAAGGCTTGATGGAAAAGTTTGGAATGCAATACTTTGTTCAACATGAGCAGCAGTACTCATGGAGATTTGCAGAGCACAGAATGAAGGTTGCCTTTCATGCTGTAGTAGAAGTAGCTCAGGTGGCATAAATTAAAATTGCCCACATGATAGTGTTTGCTTGCAGGAGATAATATTCAAGTTATGATGTCACTGAACTCAAGAGTCAAAGTTTTGACAGAGGCTGCTGAAGGATGGAGATGATGAACAGATCTTAATTGGAATTGAAAATGAAACAGTTGCTTTGATTGGATAGCCCTTCAGAATGATGTCCAATGCAAATGATCATCAGCAAATTGTAGACTGTCTCGAGGGGCCAGCAATGACCTCATACAAGGGAACCATCTACAATTGGTTAATCCCATACAGAGGAGACATTGTTGAAAATCTCACAGAGATGCAATGACTGGAGGTCAGAGAGTGTCTATCTGGGACTGATTGAAGATAACAGCTTAGCTGTTAGAAATGTAACTGAGCATATACTGCAGCACATTGCATCAGTTAGAAAACATATACTGTAGAAATCGTTGAGCCACTTTTCCAACTGAATATCAGACAAACTACAGAGTAATAACGATGTTCCAAAACATGCCATAGAGTTGTTAGAGATTGATGAAGGGGTTACAACTGAAATGAATGAAAGGTTTCCAGATTTTGAGAGTCAGGAATCAGGGCTGAAGCATTTAGAAAGTGCTATTGCATTACTGATACAAACAGAGGATAGCAAAATCTTCAAAGGAACCAATGATGGATGTCCAGGTTGGATGACGATAAAGTTGCAATTAAGTTGACAATGAGAATCTTTGTGCCAGAAATTATCTAGCATTACTGCAACAGTCACAAGGGACTGGGTATGTATATATGACCTCCCAATGCTACAACATAACCCATGGAGCAGTTGCCATGGAGGGACTCAGGCAGATTTACTATCTTATGGGACCTTGCTTCAGCTCTGTACAGAAAATTATTCAATGCGCCTGTCTGCAAGACTACTAATCAGTGCTCTAACAAGAGGCCAAAGCTCCATGTCCAGATGGAAAACAAAGTGGTATCAGAATAAAAAAAAATGGGCAATGACAAGAATCTTTAACCTATCTCTTGCAGCAACTAGGAGACTATTGATACTATTATTAATATGCTCAGGAAATGTAGAACTTAACCCAGGACCCCCAGAAGTCAACACTGCACCAACAGACTTAGCCAAGATCAAAGGGCTAAGCTTTCTCCATATTAATGTAAGCAGTCTGTTAAAGATCACGATTACCCAAGCCTGGGTTAACCATACCCTACCAGATATACTAGTAGTGTCTGAGACGTGGCTCAGGCCTGTCACAGCTGACAAAGACATAAACTTACCCACTATCAAGTATTCAGAGCCAAATTAGGGTGGTGGGGTGATAGCTTATATATGTGAAGGACAGCCTATCTGTAACCTGCCTTGACTCATTATCCATGGTAAAGGAATTTGAATGCCTATCCCTAAAGTGGCCTCTCCACACCACATTGCTGCAGCTAATAAGCTGCAATAGGCCCCCCTCAGCTGACCTCAAGCTATTATCCCACCTGGGTGACCCTAATCAAGGAAACAGAAGAAACTATAATCATAGGAGACCTAAACCTAAACTGGCTCTCAAAGGCAGCTGCACCCTTAATATTATTCTCATGATAATATGGGTTTACATAACATAAATGAACCCACCAGAACCAACAAAAAGAATACAAGCAACAGCACACTAATAGATGTTACACTAGTGAATAAACCTCACCTTTACTCACATGTTGGAGTACTATTCAATGACATCAGTGACCACTGCCTTATTGCGAGAATAAGATCAGCATGCAAGCCGTCATCCCCCATCAAATTCACAATGAGGATATCAAAGCAAAAATTCAACACTGAGGCATATCTGGAAGAGATAAACCACTCCACATGATGGCAAGAGTTTTACTTAGCAAACACAGTGGAGATAGCGTAAGAGGTGCTAAATGACATTATTACAGGTGCCCTTAATATCCATGCTCCAATTTCTAAGGTACACATCAAAAATAAAACCTACCGTTGGTTCACTCCTGACCTTAAAGCCACCCTCCTTGACAAAGACAAGTTATGGAAAAAGGCACGAAAAACTAAGATATCAACTGATTGGGAGCTGTTCAAAAAAGCCAGGAATATCTGTACCAGGAAAGTACGAGATGCTAAGGCTGTTTATTATATGTCTGAACTAGACCCTCCTGCCACAACCTGCCAAGTTCTGGAACACCATAAAAGACATAACAGGATACGATCCAAGTAACACACTTCCAACCAAAATACACAATAGCAGGGAACCATCTCTGATAGACTGGAACCTGGAATCATTCAACAATCACTTTACAACTGCTGGTCTAGCATTCACACCTTTCCGCTAACCAAATGCATTCCCAGTTAGGTATCAAGAACACTGAAGCATGGGTAACGGAGTCCACCTTCTCCTCCATACCAGCCACCCTGAAGAGGTGGAAGAATTAATATCACAGCTGGACACTAAAAAAAAGTGCAGGTGCAGACTCCCTTGATCCCTATTTTTTAAAAATTGCCATACAAGTATTAGCAGTGCCAATAACACACCTATTTAACCTCTCACTACAACTAGGATCTATTCCATTGATCTGGAAAACAGCCCAAGTTATCCCACTACTGAAAGCAGGGGATCCCATGGACCTCAACAACTACAGGCCAATCTCTATCCTCCCTGTGCTATCCAAGCTGCTAGAAAAAATAGTAAGCACCCAACTAAGAGGATATCTTGAAGAGGCTAATCTTTTAAATCCAGTGCAGTCTGGGTTCAGAACCAACCACAGCACCATCACAGCCCTGGCTAAAGTAACCAATGATTGGCAAATCAAACTGGACAAAAAAAATTGTGTCTGTGCTGTATTTTTAAACCTGAGTAAGGAATTCGATATGGTCGACCACAAACCGCTCCTCTCCTCCCTGAAATCCAAAGGACTCGACTCAACCTCCATTAGATGGTTTAATAACTATCTCACGGGAAGGACCCAGCAGGTGAAGGCTGAAGAAGACCTAACACCACTCAAATCTCTCCAAAGAGGAGTTCCCCAAGGATCCATCCTCAGCCCAATCTTATTTGCTATCTATATCAATAGCATCGACAATAACCTCACCAAAGCCACTGTACGCCTGTTTTCAGATGATACAGTATTGTATGTCAGTCACCCCTTTCCCATAACAGCATGCATAGAGCTACAAGCAGAATTCAACCTATTACAACACCAACTACTGGAAAAGAAAATCCTGCTAAATGCAAAAAAAAAAAAAGGCAATGTTTTTCTCCCCCCAAACACAAGCCGGACACTCCTTCCCAAACAATCTCCCCCACATATCCACTGTCCTTGGTGAAAATCTTGAATATGTTAAAAAATTCAAATATCTGGGGGTCTGGGTAGACAGTAGACTAGAGTACTTAGATCATCTGGAAGATCTGCTAAAAAAACTCCATCAGAAGCTTGGGCTCTATTACAGAATATAGCACTTTCTCACAATTCTAAAAAGAAGCTGGTCCAGGCCACCTTTCTATCAGTATTAGATTATGCAGATTTCCTATATGGTCATTGCCCCAACTCACATCTGAGCAAACTGGACACACTGTACCATAGAGCCTTGAGGCTTATTACAAATTTTCCACTCAGCACTCACCACTGCTCACTTTATGCTGCAGTTGGATGGACCTCGCTCCAATTTAGAAGAGACAGGAATGCCACACTATGGACTTATAGAGCGATATGAAAGATGCTACCAAATTATGTCTCAGACTGCTTCACACAAATCACATCAAGTAAATATGCCCTAAGAAGTCTAAACTTCATTATGCTTAAAGTGCCCAAATTCAATTCTCTATATGGTAGATCTGCTATCAACTATGTCTTATCTGCCTTATGGAATACGATGCAGAGGACCCTGAAAGTGAACAGATACATCTCATTTACATCCTTTAAATATCTGTATTCGAGGCTTATCAAAGAAAAATGTAATTGTTTCCACAAACAGTATAGTATTCCAACTCACGGAAGGGATCCACCTTTACTAAGAGATACCACCCCTCACACTCCATGCACCCCTCCTTTCCATCCACCTCCCCTTAATCCCTTATCATATATCACAGCCCTATTCCCCTGTTATACAAACCCCCCAGTGCTGACCTCCTGCCCTCTTCATAAGGCCTACAGTTTATCCGTTCCACAGTATAGGCCCCCACCATCTTCCTCCTCCCCCACCAGCCAGGCACACCACTTCCCACT
Organism: Neoceratodus forsteri; assembly: GCA_016271365.2. Classification (NCBI taxonomy): domain Eukaryota; kingdom Metazoa; phylum Chordata; order Ceratodontiformes; family Ceratodontidae; genus Neoceratodus; species Neoceratodus forsteri. Next base: position 54,285,380 of record CM028137.1, read on the forward strand.
CCCCTTCGCCTCACCCCTTATTATCACTACACCTGAATTTAATGTATAGTCTGATTAGAATGTATACTTAGACTGTGTGTACACTGAATATTCTATGTAGTATCCTAGAGTGTGTGTATATTGAATATTTTTTATGTATCTATGTAAATTGAACCTTGACCTTACCAGGTCCATCTTGCAAATGAGCTGTGCTCAATGATGTTCGCCTGGATAAATAAAGATTTGATTGATTGATTGATTGATTGATCTAGACTCAACATCTAGGATTGATGGATAAGTAGGAATTCATGGGTGTTAAAAGTGCCAGGGGGAATGTCATTTACAGTTCCTTTGTAAGAGCTGATGGAGCACTGGAGAATGCTTTGCTGCAGACTGCAGATTACAGCAGCAGGAGGCAGCAGAGGGGAGCAGTAAGGAGCCTGCACGGAGTCCGTGGCAAAGCCAGAGAGTATAGAAGCTGAAATCTTGGGTGAAGCTTGCAGCTTGATCGAAGTAGATGGGAGAGTGACCGACAATTGAGGAGGTCAAGGAACTTGTAGCAGAGCATTGGATTATGATAACAGATGACAGGCAGACCAAGACTTAGCTGCATACAAAATGCACAGATGAGTTTGTCATTTTATCGACTCAGGCAATTTGTTGTTCAAAATAAGCAATATACAGAAAGCAAAAGAAACTGAGGTTAGCCATCCTCAGCACTGTGGCTTAGCTTCAGTATCTTTGAATATGAACAGTGCTTGTTCAAGCACACCTAGGAGGTTGTACACCTTCCACATCCAGTCTCTCTCTTTTCTTTAACCATTCTAATTTGTCTGCTGACCCTAAAGGGCTTTCCCCATAGGGAGTGGTGGGCAAAAGTTAAAAGCAAATGCCGCTTCATGACAACATCCTGCTCTGATTCAGGTCGCAGTCACTGTGCTATGGAGCAGTTTCTAAGTAAATACCACTACTAGTTTGACTCTTGCTGGCTGGCATTACTTTTCCACATTTATTCCAGCCAGCTAGTCAGTTGAGGCGCTTTAGAATCAAACAAGAAATCTTTCAGATATGGAGCAGCTTGAGGCAACATCACTAATAATAGCTGCTCCATTTTCTCTACTTTTGGTTTCTTATCTTGTACTGCATAGACATAATGACTCTTTTCATCCCAGGAAGACAAACAGGGACTTTCCTATCAATATATAACTAAATAATATAAAAACTGAGACAGTTTTTCTGCCCTCAAGTCCCTATCACAACCTAACAGGACTGTTCATCAGGTTCCACATACTGTACATAGAAGCTAATACATATTTAACATATACCTGGACAAATATTTAAAGGGCACAATACCTAATTAAATGCACGGCTAGTACCCTACAGTGTGTGGCTGCTTAAACCACTAGCCTACGTGCTGCCAGTTTCTGAAATAGACAGATTTAATCCTACATGACATTTACCGTATGCTACACTTTACACTTGATTTTTGCAGCTCTGTCTGCACTTTAAAAAGGCTTTTTGTTATGGCTCCATGGGGACCAGAGAAAGGGACAGCAAAGTGTTTCAGAGTGTACTGTGGGTGGTCAGTTCACAGTGAAAATAGACAGAGATAAAAAAGTGAAGATAGATAGTAAAATAATAAAATACTAAAATAAATGCAGAGTGAAAAGAATTGGGGGGGTCAGATACTTTTCACAAGGGAATATATTTCAGGCAGGGCATTCTTACTTAGACAGGGATCATGCTGACACACATGCCCCTGCACAAGAGGGCAATCATCTTTTAGTTAGCCTGCACCCTAATAGCACCCTGGAAGGGTTGGAACTTCAGCCCACCCTCACCAGAAGCTCCACCCCAGGGTCCCTTTATAAGCATAAGTATATGTACTGCCACCAATGCAACAGCTGTAATAGCAATACTCACTAAACATTACCTGAGGCTAACGCATCACTAGAAAGTGGCTTAGTAACCACATACATATTCTGTGAATCCATAACAGTACCTCCACCAGTACATACAAAAAGAGAAAAAAACACAAACAGCAGTTTTATGCTGACCAAATGCTTCTTTTACATAGATATATATGGGCAGCTAGACACCCCAGTACAGAGAAAATGTCCTCTGGTGTGTGGCATACCCTGTTCCAACCCTACTTTAAACACTTTGGTTCTACACCAGGGCCCCATCTTAGGTTTCACCCCACACCTACTGTAGATCCTTCATGACCCTAGGTTACTCATTTTATCACATTTCATTTAATACAGTATAAACATTACTTTTATGCATTTTCCTTGTATATATTTCATACATTTCTTTGCTATTCCTACTGAAGGTAAACTTTTGACCCCCAAACCTCTTGTCATCCCTTCCCAGGAGGGTCTAAGCAGACACACCTAAAGGCAATCAAGGAATCTCCAATGCTGAATACCAAACAGTTGGTTCCTATCTCCCAAAACCTCTGGAATACCTTACCCATAAAATATTATCATGCATCAACATACTATTGTCGATTTTTGGCTACCACCATGTACCCTGTGCCCTGTGTGGGAGGCTCCCCAGTTTCTAAGGGTGCCATTTCTGGCCCTCCACCCTTTGGGTCACTCATCCTACACTCCTTTCAGGTACCGTCACCTGTTTGGACATAGCATGTTCCTTCAGATAGGCAGCCACCTGCCTATACATCCCTAGAATGTAATAGAAAGGGGTTATCTGTGCCAAAACCACGACATGGCTCAAAGGCCAAGAGTGGCTTGAGCATGCAGTCTTCATCTCCTCTTTCCTGTTGGCCACTGGAACCACTACCCTGGCATCGACACATCATGTACGGGAGTTAGGCTTCATGTGATGCAAGACTCCTTCCTTAAGCTCATACCACCACAACAGTTTTGCCCCCATGCCACCATTAACTGTTCTACCCTCCTACTGTAGCATAATTGCATAACTAGGCAACCTCTGGATCCCCCATCTGCAATCTCCCCCAGTCAGTATGCAGGGTACTGCCAATAGTATCAGTATCGGCAGTAACCCCTCAAGTACTTTCAACTATAATGGCCTCTTCAGACTTGGTTGGAGTCTTCAACCTAGAAATCAAGTGGCAGCCACAGTCCTACCTGGGAACCCATCCTCCTTTTACCATAATCCAACCAGTAGCAGCCCGGAAAAACAGGCACCAAAGGAATATGCTCCATGGACAATGGTGGTGGCAAAAAATCTATCAGGAGTCCTCCTCTGTCTGAGCCCACGAATCCTCCTCCACTTAGTCCTCCTTGGAACAGTCCGGTTGGGACCTCTCCAGTAGCAACTGGCATTGGTGCTCTGCCTCTCTTTGGCATCAGTCCATCTCTATCCATTGCCCACTCATCCAGTGAATGATCCACATCAGGTTCTTCACCCAGCCTTCAGATCTGCCCCATCCCATCCATGGTGCCTCACCCAGGTCAACATCTCCAACAGGTGCTGTCCTTGTTATACCTGTCATCCTTGTTATACCTGTCATCATGCACATCTCCCAGTTATCCATAGTACCAAGGCTGGTATCACCTGACTGGAATCCCCCTGTTCCTTGGATGTCCAGCCAGATCCCACTGTTTACACCAAATGTAGCGGAGCATGGGATTAGGATAACAGATGACAGGCAGACCAAGAGCTAGGTGCATAAAAAATGCACAGATGCGTTTGTCATTTTATTGACTCAGGCAATGTTTCACTCAAAATAAGCAATATAGAAAGCAAAAGAAAATGAGTTTAGCATTCCTCAGCATATGGCTTAGATTCAGCATCTACAAAGTGCTTGTTCAAGCACACCCAGAAGGTCATACACTTTCCACAGCCAGTATCCAACTGACCTCCTTATCTAAAATTCTAGCCCCTAGTCATGGGCCTTTTCTATTCTTTGAGGGGTGACCTTACTGACATATAATCTACCCCTTTTTATAATATGTACTATAACATATCTCAGATTCCCTTTTTACTTATTATCAACATTCCCCAAGGACAGGTGCATATACATTCATCAGATAAAACCATATGCATTACCCTTGCCTTGGTAGCAGGGCGTATAACAACCCTTACATCCTTAATTAGCAGTAATGGAGCTATGCCTCTCCCTTTGGCAGTGACCTCACAGAAGAGAGTGTCATAAATACTTTCATTGGGTGGGCTTCCAGCCCTATAGCAAGTCAAGGATTTATTTACACTCTGCATATAAAATTAATATCTATTTCTTTCTTCATTTTCTTACACCCACGATGCAAGCTAACTGAGGTTTTTCTGGATTGGCAAGGGGAACGGGAAAATGATGGTGCACTCCTCTTCTCCCTTCTCTTGCCAAATCAATTAACCTCTGACATAAAGGCATACCTTAACATGTTATTGTTTCCTCATTCCTTGTTTATTCACTTTATGTGCCTTTAATTCTTTGGGTGCAAACATCTATTTGGGCACAGGGTGTTTTGCTACAAAAATAACTACTGGTACTTGGGTCCAACAGCTGCAATTATCAGCCATTGGGGAACTTTTCATTTCAGCACATTTATTATTTAGTTACATTTTCTTTTCTGCCATTGGTCGAACACCTGGTATTTATTTCCTTTGAGTCATTTAATAACCTTCTTCCTGTGACTTTACTGAAACAGGCAAACATAATTATATAGGGATGTCCATGTCCTTGCCTCTATAACTGAAGTGCGCAGTCTATTTATTTGCTATAGCAGAGCGGCTGTCTGCTGAAAGTGCAAATTTTCAGCTGCTCTTCTGCAACTGCACCACAGCATTAGTGTAGGTGGAGAGAGAGCAAGGAATGAACGCTTTCCTATTTTATTTCTTTTTTTCAGTCTCACACTCTCCTCTTACCGTTTTAATTTCTCTGCTGACCCTGAAGGACTTTCCCAATGAAGTAGTGAGCAAAAGTTAAAAGCAAATGCTGCTTTGTGTCAGCATGCCCCGATTCAGAACTGCAGTCATTGTGCTAAGGGGCAGCTTTCTAAGTAAAATATTACCACTCCAATTGACTCTTTGGCTGGCTGGCATTACACTTCCACATTTTTGTCAGCCAGCTAGCTAGCTAGGAGCTTTAGAATCAAGTCCGAAATCTTTCAGATATGGAGCAGCTTGGGGCAACATCACTAATAATAGCTGCTCCATTTTCTCTACTTTTTGGTTTCTTATCTTGTACTACATATACATAATACCTCCTTTCAGTCCAGGGAGGCAAACAGGGACTTTTCTAACAATACACAACTAAATAATATAAAAAAATGAAAGTTTTCTGCCCCACAAGTCCCTATCACAACCAAACAGGACTGTTCATCAAGTTGACTGATTAAAGAGGGAAATGTGGGCAGAAGATGTGGAGGATAGAGTATGTTATGCCTCACCTGCTGCCACATCAGTGAGCCATGTTCTGGAGCGAGTGTGGTCGGCTGGGTGTGGGTGGAGGATTGAATGTCCAGTGCATGCTGTTCTCCTCTGGGGGGGTGGGGGAATGGTCCACCGATGCAGTGATTTCATTGGATGGAAATTGTGCGGCATTGCTGGAATAGAGCAGCAGTTTGTGGATTGGTGACTCCCTCATGGATGGTACCATGTGATAATAGTGACAGAATATGGGCAACCATCAAAATGGCGATGGGGACCATACCCTACACAACAATTACAGACTAATCTCAATCCTCCCCCCTCTGTCAAAAGTCCTGGAGCATATAGTTGCGGACCAATTAATTGACCACCTTGAAAAATACTCCATTCAGTGCCCACAGCAGCACAGCTTCAGGAAAGGGCACAGCATGACAGCTGCCCTCCTGGAATTCATTGGGTTCATTCATCTATCGCTCAACCAAGGGAGTCTTGTTGGTGTAGCCTTCATAGATTGAATGAAGGCATTTGATACGGTGAACCATGCAGTGCTGCTTAAACAATTAACCTCAGCATGGCTTTCAATTGACTCTATGCACTGGTGTAAAAGCTATCTGGAGGATCGCTATCAAATGATAAATGTCTCCAATGTTACCTCCTTCTGGTGGAATGTACACTCAGGCATGCCTCAAGGGTCCATCCTTGGCCCCTCTTCAGTATCTTCATAAATAATCTGCCACACTGTTGCCATCAATGAATAATGTTGTATGCAAATGATGCTGTCATATTCTCAAGCCAACCTAACTCCGCTCTTCTCTAATATCACATTCAAGTCGGGCTTGAGGAGGTCGAAAAATGATTCTGTGAACAGAAACTGGTATTAAACTACAAAAAAATGAAGGTTATGATGTTCACCACCTTGCACAGTAAGTTGAAAGCACATGCCCTCAATATTAAAAAACAACTTGGTGTTCCACTTGATCTGGTGGAGCATTTCAAATATCTGGGGGTTACCTTGGATAGCCACCTTACCTTTGCCCAGCACATCGAGAACGTAGCTAAGGCCGTAAATATAAAAACCAGTTTCCTCTATCTGCATAAGCATACTCTAACTCCTGAAGCCTTCTTTAAACTGGCTAGCCATAGCACCATTCTCTCTATCATAGACTATGGCCTTGTTATTTATGGCTCTGCCCCCCCCCCCAATTTGAAGGATAACTGTCGCACTTAAAAAGGCATGCAGGCTTCTTACAGGCTCTGACCACCTGATGCACAATGTACCTGTAAACTTTACACACAGACTGGCTGGCTAGCAGCTTAGTAGTAGGATTAAATATCAAACCTGCTTACTTTGCCAAAAAAGCGCTCCTTGGCCTACTTCCTCCTGGGTCTGCAGCACTACTGACACCTTCATGCAGTTCCAAGTACAGTTGTTCATCTGTCAATTGATTAGTCCATGTCCCCAGATGCTGGACTACCCAAGGACAGAGATCCTTTTCTTACAGAGCTCCCCTTTGGTTCAATTCCTTGCATTTTGATGCATCTCCTTTGCCTACATTTGGTCAATTCAAGCGCTTGCTAAAACAGAACCTGGTATCTTACAGTTCCTGTGACTGCTTCCTCCAGTGACTCCCCTTATCATGCATATGTCACTGCCTCTGTTGTCAAAATCTTACCCTTTGTCAAATGCCTCCCCTAGACTCACACCTTCCTCCCCTCCTCTCTGTTTTCTCTCCTGCCTTAACCTCTCTTCATCTTCCTCTGGTTCCTCTTCCTCCACCTCCACCTCCGCCCTCACCTCCCCATCCCTTCCTAACTTTTTTCCTATGGCCCATTTCAGTTCCCCCTTTGGTCTACCTTGTCCCCTCCTCCCCTTTTGCCTATTGCTTAGCTTGACAAGGCCCAGGGCTGCTACTCCTATGCCTCCCCCAATAACTACTCTTTACCTTACCTCTCTTTAATTTCTGGTTAATTACTGTGTTTACCTATTATTTTTCTTGATTTGAGTTGTTATTGTCATTTAGACTACCACTGTTAGTTCTTTTGGATTTTAACTGTTCGTTTGTCATTTTAGATTACCTCTGTTTAGTATTCCTTTTTCTGTTTGTTACCCTCACCTACTGATGTGGAACCTTTGTAAAACAGTGCCTTGTGATCAAAGGTAATAGAACCCTATATGGAAATAAATAAATAAATATTTGGTGATATTATCATGGGAAACCTGCAAGGGTAGCGACTCACTGTAGGGGAGCGCAACTGGAAAGGGAGGATGGCGAGGGGAAGGGGCAGGATAGGGAAGATGGTTATTAGGGTGTAGTGTGCCTGCTGCCACACAGCCAGCCACGTGGAGTGTGGTGAGGAAGGCTAGCTATGGTGCAGCAGGTACCCTGAGGAATTTTCTACCTCGTCGTGTAAGGGAGTGCCTGACTGTGGAGAGCTTCAAACCTGCTCTACAGACATACCTGTTTGGTCTTGCTTTTCCAGAATACGACTGAAACTGCATTGTTGTCAAATGTTGTGTCTGTTTTATTGTGGTCTTATTCATTGTTTTAAATTACTGTATAAGCACTTGGATACCTATTGACTTGCGCTTTACAAATAAATAAAGTTGAAGTTGAAGTACTGGGTTCGGGGCTGGGGACTGGGAGGGTGAGAAATTTTGCCATTGTCTGCAGCTGTGGCACTTACATTTATTTTACATGCAGACTATGCCCCCTCCCTAACATGCACCACCCCCGGAGTTAGGAATTTAAAATCGGATGGGTGCGGGCACAGCCCCCCTAACACAAAAACACTTATTTTTTTGTGGACTTCTGGTTGCTGGCAAGTGTATATCGCCGAGTTGTTTTTCAGCGATATACACTTGCAATAATAGCGACCGCCATTTTGCATTCAATGTTATCACATAGAACCCCCATGGATGACATCAATATGTCTGTCAACACTTGTGCATGCAGCTGACAATCCCACATCCTGTTTATTGGTGGAATGTATAACATTTTGAAAACTTGAACTTTGTATTTTATAAAATAGTACACTTGTCAGCAAATGCACAGGGCCTTGTGCCCGTCACTGGTGCACAGCATGAGTGCTCTATAGCAAGAGGACATTTGATCTATGTCATAGTACATCATCAGGTGAGTTCTAGTGTGTTCTGTCTTTTTTGTGTGTGAGTGTGGTTCGCTCTGCGTGCTAGGTCATGGTACAATGTCTGTGGGCATTCAATGTTCAAAAACAACCCCAGAAAGACTGACTTTTGTATTCATTGAAGTCAACCTGCATGTGTCTTTTCACCACTGGGGATTGTGTGAGCCATTATGTTGCTATACTATTTCTCAGCAATGGGTTTGGGCATCCCCCAGTGCCAACAAGTATGTAGTGGGGATGGGGGTGTGAGGGACCTGGAAGTAATAGGTGCCAAGAGAAGCATTGCATTAGGTGTTGCATCCCAGTCAATATACATATTATTAATCAAATATTTTAATATAAATATTGGGAATGTCATACATATGAACTGGAGGGGATGGTGGAGAGAGAAGGGGCTATGGTGGGTGAGCACTCTATTCTATTTGTTTGGTACATGTTACAAACCAGTAGCACCCCAGAGCAGAAATGTGAATTGAATTTCATTTAGGACCAAACTATGGGGTCCCACCTTGGCGTTTGGTGGTTTGACTTGCTCACATTGGAATTCCAATCTAAAAAGTAAGAGAACTCCCTTTCTTGGAAATAAAAGTTAGAAAAATTCAGGCAGTTTAAATGTTTTAATTTTCAGATTTGCTCGGGGGGGTGGGGTTGTGCACTGGATTCTGTTTGTTTGTTTGTTTTTACATACCACAGATCACTAGCGCCCCTGGGACAAATGCAAACTGAATTTTGTGAGTACTACAAAGTTTACAGGGTGCTAGTCTTGGAATGTGTTACTACTGTAGTTTGTGAGCATGTGGTACTCCTATTACCATGCTCCCTTTGATGACCTGTGAAGCTACGTGGGTGGAAGCACTTTTACTTTAAAGGAGTCAGTTTAAGCAATTTATTCTATTTAAGAGTAGCCATGTCAGGCGTTTCATAGTTAGGACCAAACTGTGGGGTTCCACCTTAGTGTTTGGTGATTTGCCCTGTTCCCAGTGGAATTCCAATCTGAACACTAGAGCATCCTTTTTCCACTGAGTTAAAAGTAAGAAAATAGCTGATTCAGGCAGTTTAAATATTTTAATTCTCTGATTTACCATGGGGAGGTACTGGATTCTGTTTGTTTGTCTGTCTGTATGTTTGTTTGTTACATGCCACAAATTGGTAGCACCTTATAGCACAAATTAAAATTCAATTTTGGGAGCAAGGCAAAGGTTACAGTGTGCTAGTTTTGGAATGTGTCCCCATTGCTGTAACCTAGGCCTACCAACTTGCATGGCACCTCACACCTTTCTGCATTACTTCTACTGTGAGCATACATCCAACACTCTGGTGAGACCATCCATGCGAGATATGATATGACCAGCGAGGGGAGGAATCATCTGGAATGAACACGTGTGCCTTCTGTGCATACATTTGGTGCTTCTCTGGGATTCCTCAGTACCATGGAGGCACTTAGGCATACCGACTCACTTCACAGATCAATGGCACATAAGCCTGTTGCATACAGCCAATTCACAGTGAAGTGTGAGGAAGCAGACAACAGGCATACATATCTTTTCACAACATTACCCTCACTAAGATATATTCAGTAATATCATCATCTGGTCATATGTATGACTAGGTGTTCAATATTCATTGCTATGTTATAGTCATCTGCAAAGTGTACTCCATTTTATGTATCCATGCTGTGCAAGACATGTACAGCACTACTGCACATGGATCAGTTTCCACTTGCTGTTGGATCCTTCTAAGGTGTTAGTGAGTACAACTCTTAATTGTGTCAGCATGCAACTATTTCACACCTTCCTGTTCAGATTATTATTCTACATAACTGCATGGCTGTGTTGTCTTATGTTGTCATTGTGGTCATGTGCAGTGCTACTGGGACCTGCTTTCCATGGAAACATTGCTCATGATCACAATAACAGTGCAAGTAACTCAAAGTAGGAATGCACAACATTTGATTTGCATGCATAAAGAACTCTTTTTTTTGTATGAGAACAGCATGCTTGAAAATGTAGTTGCGATTTTATATTGTCTTCTGTTCAAATCACACCATATTAATACAGCCTGTTGTGTTTTTGTTTTGTTCTCCTTAGGTCACATTGAGTATTCTTTCTGAAGCTCAATCGGTATACATCAGGTGATCTACAGGAACATGAGGATGGAGATCAAATGGATTTGGAACACAACTACCTTTCTATTGAACCACTGACCTGTCCTCCTAATGTGAAGCATTCCATGGTGCAAGTCTGAACTTCTGACCTCAGGACAAGTTACAGTATGAGGACACAGTCATCCTTTCAAGGAATTTGCTAAGGTATGTAGATTTACAGAAGTAATGACCAGGAACAGAAAACTGCGCCCGCTGTATTCAGCCACTCACAGTGTGCTACATCGCTATGTGACTCAAGATAGCACCTATGTGAGGACACAAGCAACCTAGAAATGCATAATAGATACAGTACAGTGACTGTCATTGTACATATCACTGAAGGAATGGACATTCACAATACTCATTAGAACAATGGGCAACATCCAGGCATGTCAAGCAAGCCAGGCTTCTGTGTATGCAATGCTGTAACCTTTCCTTTGCAGGTACAGTAAGGGATTCTTTGCAGGTATGTCACTATGCTGAGGTGGTCTTCCTGAATGTTAAAACCCCATTGTTCACTTCTATAACAATACACAATGTAGTGCTGCTTGTACTAGGTTTACCCCATGGTCATGGGTGGTTTAAAACATGAGTCAAAGCCGAGTACCTTCATCCCCTGTTTGTCAGGTAAATGTACTACAAGCAATGTCCCCTAACTGCCTTATTACATATACAAAGTTGGACAATCTGCAATGTCTACAAAAGGAACATGCTGAAATTCTGTAGAAGCCACCAATAAAAAGGTAATCAACTGTTGCTCAGTAATGTTAGCTACTCCATCTACTGATGATTTTTTACCTGGCAGGCTTCTGACTTTCTACCCATTCAATAGATTGTGTGATTGTGTCCAATGGAATGCAATAATTCAAAGAACAGCATTATTCCAGTGCTCCAATGCTCAGCCCCCTCACACTCACACACTTGGAATGGTAATATGGAATACATTAATTCAGAATCATTTCTACTTCCAGTGTCACACACATACATACATACAGTCCTCAAGTAGAGTCTGAATCTAAATTATATGTGCTGCAAGGTAAACAGCAGAGAGTTATCTGGCAATATGGTATGGTGCAGAGGGGGAATACTCATGTCATGTTCATCAAAGACACATGAGCAATGCACATTTTGAATTTTTTTTTTAGATTTGTGTAACTGTGTCACATGGCTAATGAGTGTAAATAAATATGCAATAACACACATCAGGGTGTGCAGTACAGCTTAATTACCTGTGCAATACTGCTTAATTTCCACATGCCCCAGGTAGGTTGTGAGGCACGAGGCACAGGTGAGTGCCTTCAAGCACCATGGAACTGTGGTAATTTATAGCATTATCAAACACCCTGAAGTGTGTTATTGCACTTATAATACAGTTTTTAGAAAGAAAAAAATAAGCTAATTTTAATTTGAGTTGTGTGGTAACTGAAATGATACAATGGCAAGAAAAATTTCCTGGGCTCTGACTGCTTGGTGTCCTCCTTCAACAGTGATGTTATTCCAGTACAGCATCAATGTATAAGCGCCAGGAACACAGGTCACCACAGAATAGTGAAAGAAATGACTATCCCCATGCAAGCCACCACAAAGTTGACACTGCCCTGTCTACACAGAACCCAAACATTACCGGACACTGAAGCCATCTTGACATAACCCCTCTCCCCCCACAACAGTAATATCCTCCCTTGCTTCACCAGTCAAGGCTAATACAAAATCATTTTCATCTTTCATCAAAGAAAAAAATGAAGTCCCCCCCTCCCAAACTGGGCAGCTTGAGTGAACCATGCAGATCTTAACTACCCATTGTGCAGTTCACTAAAGCCCCTTTGTTTGTGGAGATTCAAAACTGCCCCTAAGACAAACGAACCACATTTTTTAAAATTTGTCTCTGTTACCAGCTTCACAGAAACCTTGTAAAACCTTGTCGGAACATACGTTTGCCTCACAAATCACAGCTCTTCTGTATGCAGCCACACACTCTCCTGCTCACTCTTTGAGTGGTCTTCAGACACTAGAACACATTTCTGCATTCTCCCAGTCCCAGAGAACACAGAGAACAGTGTGAAGAGGAATGGGACTTTTCAGGACTGTCAAGTGTCAGACACCTTCGATCACTGGTACATTTCTCCGGGTCCCACTCACAACTGTTGCTCCTAGTCCTGCTCACTGCTGTCACTGTGCAAACAAACTCTAGCCAGAACCAATAGGGCAAGTGACCAAGTTTACACATGTGCGTAGAAATTATTCAATGCCCAGGTGTAATTTGACCATTTTTTGAGGTGTTGCACCAAATTTTCAACATGACTTTTTTTGGACCCCTCCTCATGAAGAATGCCAGTGCCATTTTGTTCACTTGTCCCAAAAGTTGATTTCAGAGAGCAAATGTGCTATTCTGTGCCACAGGTATGAAAACATATTTTGGGCAGGTTGTGGAAAATGACAGCTGTACTGTTTTGAAGGAAGAGTGCAAAATGGCAATGTTGAAAATGTGGAGGTTAAATATTACAAATTGGCAAAATTAAAGTGTCGTAGAAACTGCACAATGCACGCTCATAATGCAGTAATTTTTGGAATTTTTTCACAGATTTGCAACATTGGATGTTTGGAACCCCACCTCATGAACAGTGGCACTGTCATTTTCATGAATCGGTCCTGAAAGATGATTCCATGCAGCAACTGTGGAATCACCTTTAGGGACCGAGTAACAAAATAACAGTGACGGTTTTCACGAGCAGGGGTCCCAAGAAACCCCATTTTGAAAATTTGGGGCAAAAATTCCAAACAATGGCTGAGATATCAGAATAAATTGAAAACCCCCATTGAATGGGAGTATAGTACGCTTACCTTTGATTCTTCAGTTTGCAGTTCGGCTTTAAAGAGTGCCAAAATGTCCCAGTCCAGAGAAGATGACAGTGCCAACCTCCGAAGTAAGTATGGGGTAAGGGGGTGTGGGAGGTGGGTAATCAGCGGCAGGGTGGGGATGGGTAGGGGCAGAGAAGCAACAATGAGGGACCATTTTCTTTTTACTGGGAGAAAAAAGACTGTAGTGATGATAAGGGACGTTTTCTTTACAGAAAAAACATTTGGGCACAGTGGGGTGGGATCCCAGTGCCACATGACTGGGGCAGTGTTCATAATGCTGACATGGGGACTGGGTACCCTGATGTCAGTGGCAGTGGGTAGGACGGAGAAAAAAAAGTTAGGTGCACTGGGGTGGGCTCCCAGTGTGCCACATGACTGATGGGGGTGCGCATAATGCTGACATGGGGATTGGGTACCCTGATTTCAGTGGTTAAAAGCAAAATCTTTGGGCACACTGGGGTGGGCTCCTAGTGTGCCACATGAGTCTGAGGGGCACAGAATGCCACAAAGCTGGCAGTGACTGACATGGAAACTGGGCATCCCGATGTTGGCAGGCAACAGTAAAACTTTGGGCAAATAGGGTTGGGCTCCCATTGTGCCAAATGAGTTTTGGGGTGGCACAGAATGCCACAGAGCTGGCAGTGGTGCCACAACTGCCATTCATAGCAGTGCAGTGAATGGCATTTTGCCATGCTTGATGACTCCAGCAGAACCGCGCATGCATGCAGATCACACATGCAGCAGTTCATGCCACCAGAATGCAGAAGTGACAGCCAAAATAGTGTGGCTGTTATTCTCAGTGGCCGATGTGGCGGAGGCCGGATCCAAGCCTGTTGGGTTTTTGGAAGGATACTTCAAAAGTCCAATGGAAGATTCCATGATCAGCCATTTTTTAGAGCCACTGAGTGATTGTAGTAGTGCTGTAGGTTCCGCCCAGAGCCCTGAAAAAATTGCTAAAAGTATTTACAGTCAGTGATGAAGGAAAGATGAAATCCGGTGAGAGTTGAGGTGGGAGGGGATTTGTAAAGAAACACCAAATGATTTATCTACAGTGCCATGTAGCAACAGCACCTTCTTTGGGACACAGTGCAGATTATGGACTTTTTGAATTCATAAACTTGCACATACAAAAAAAAATATGTTTTTCCTACTTTTCTGTCTGTTTTTACAAAGGAACCATTCTGTAATAGCAATAGTGCACTCCAGGGCTGGCTCAGTGGTGCTGAGGGTTGAGGTGCTGAACTTCACAACTCATGCCACACCAATGACCCAGATTCGAAGCAGACTCAGGCCACCAGGAATCTGTGGGGGGGGGAGGATTGAGCATCCAGAGGACTGCTCTCCTCTCTCGTGTTTGGTTGTGGGCTTCCCGTTGCTACACAGTGGCCCCTGATGGAGATAGGGGGCACTGCAGGAGTGCAACAGTAAAAGGGTTGGAGTGGTGGTGGACGTCAGCATGTTTACATATGCAGACATCATTGCACATCCAGGCTTCAGGGGGAAACACAAATGGAAAACCCTGGTTGCTCCATGGAGGAAATGGAGACCCCAGGAGGTGACACCCACATCCCACCACCAGGCTGCCTTCCATCAGGTTCCTGAGCCCTTGAACCAGCAGTAGGACCAGTTGTCTAGATTTCAGATTAAGTTGCCAGGTAGGTGTGGTGGTCCCGGCCTGGTGGGATTAAATCTGGGGTGATGGCCAGTCCTGTGGGCTGGGAACGGGAGGGAGAATCTGGTGGAGTAGCTTCAGGCAGGGATTAGAGGCCAACAAGCTGTGTGGGTACACAGGAGAGATGCCCTGGGTCCCTGTGCAGAAATAGAGTTGAAAAAAAAAATAATGTGCTCAAAAGTGTGTGTAGTGTTGGGATAATGTCATTTCTCAGGCACACTCAGCCTGTGGCCTCATGACAAACCTCCTGAGGCATGACGTTATCCCAGCACGACACACACCTTGTTATGCATTATTGCTTAATTACTGCATGGTCATGTGACAAGTTTTGACCAAGAATATTGCTTGTTTGACACAAGCCATTTTAGAACATTAAATTATATATTTACTTTGTTCAGTGTAACATACCTTTTTTTCAGCTACACAAACCAAACAGAAAAGTATGGGTGTTGGCATCCAATGTGAACTACTTCTATCACCACAGAGCACAGATGAGGACAATGAAGACGTTTTTGAGTACTCGAGTCGTCATCCATATCTGAGTTCACTGATACTGATTATAAGAGGGACATTGACACTGACCCTAATTATGAGCCATCTTCTGATATGGAGGATGACTCTGATGATGCTTCTGAAGTGGAACACATTCCAGTGGCAGCTGATGCAGACTTAGGACTGGGAACAATGCCTAAATATATTGTGTTCTGGAGCCGTCTTGTGCAGTCATACACATGTAAAGTGATAGGCACAATGCTAACATTGTTAATAATGTGCAAATCAAACCTGACATTTTCAAACTGGAGTTGTCAGCCATATGCTGGCCGCTTGTCAGCAGGAAATATATTTCTGTCAGCTGCCATACTCTAGGTGGGGTCATTTGTGGTATGAGTGATTCATATATTTAAAAATATTGGTATTGCTCTTTACAGTGCACAGACCTTTTTCAGGCACCAGAGCAAATTACTGCTACCAACAACTGATAAACTGTGGAGAGAATGACAGCAATGGTGGGTTGTGTCCTTACAGTCTGAGAGCAGAGGATTTGTGTGTGGTGGAGAAGGCTGTGCAGACAGTCCTGGCACTCTGCAAACTATGGAACAGTCCTTACAGTCTGAGAGTATAGGGTTTGTGTGTGGTGGAGAAGGCTGTGCAGACAGTCCTGGCACTCTGCAAACTATGGAACAGTCCTTACAGTCTGAGAGCAGAGGGTTTGTGTGTGGTGGAGAAGGCTGTGCAGACAGTCCTGGGCACTCTGCAAACTATGGAACATATTCTCTGATGAAACTGTCAGCAGAAATCATTCTTGTTGAACAGTTAGTACAGGGGCCCAATTTCAAAATGGTTTCACCCGACGCAAGGTGCTTGCTTCAAACAGCAATGATGCAAGTTTCATCTTGCATCATTTGTTGCTGCTTTCCCTATTCCAGTATGTGGTCTGTGCTAGGCAGGGAAGTCACTGCACCAAATGGGCACTGCTCCACCCTTGCGACCTGCATCTGGGCTTGTCAAATCACAAGGGGACTTGTGCCATGACGGAGCTCACATTTCCAATTCCAAAAGCCCAGCCATGGCCGTCACAAAGGGCCCTACTTAGACCTAAGTCTCTTGCATTTTAGTGGGACACTGTTGTGGGAGGGCTACACGTGGGATCCATGGGTAGGAGGGGTACAGAGGAGATCAGGGATGGTTGGTGTGCCAGCAGGGATGTACAGGATTGCTTTGGCACCCAGCAAGGTGCATATGCCTCCTATATGTTTTACATAGGCATATGCACCCTGTCTGGTTCTAACACAATCCCATACTTCTCCACTGACACACCAACCCTCCCCATGCCTCCCCATGCCCCTCCTGTCCCCTGATCCCCCTCTGACATGGGTTACCCCCCTCACCACCTCCACCAATGCTGGATCCTCCAGTGTTGCAACAGTGAGGGGGAAGCCAGATCCATTCAGCATGTGCCACAGCTGCTCTGATTGTTGGATGCTTTACTCCACTTTCAGCAATCTTGTGGATTGTGTTCCAAGGACCCTGCTTTTTTGCAGAATCCAGATCAGGGTCCCTGGTGCACCCAGGTATTGCCGCAGCCCTAGAGTGATGCAACTTGCGTCGCTCTAAGGGCTCCTTTCGGGATTGGGCCCCAGGTACTGTATTTATGTGCCAGTGTAGTAATCCACATTGACAAAACAGAAATGTGTGTGTTTCCTTTGACTAGGTCACTTTCATTGTTATCTAGTTTGTTTCATTAATATAGACATAATTTTTATACTCCATTTTTTTGTACCTGTACTGTATTGTACTGTATTCATGTTATATGGCTTTAAAAAAAAAAAAATTGTCACTTGTGAAAATGGGCAAAATTGCTCATTTGCTAATAATGGGAGGGCTAAAGCCTGAGGCTTAATGTGGGGGAATAGCTCCTCCCAAATTCCCCTTAAAGGTCATCCTCCTTCTGCAGTTCCCTGCTTAGAGCATTGTGAAACATCTGTACCTGGGATCCTGTGTGGCTCATGGGCTGAGCCTCCTCCCCTTTCTACTCCTCACCTCACTCTTTTCCTAAGCTCTCTTCTGTTCCTCTCCTTCCTCTGGTTCACCAATAGCTTGTTGCTCCTCCCCCATCCTCCTTGACCCTCTTTGCTAAATTCACCCCCATCAATTTGTCTTTCTCTCCTCCTCCTGTCCTTTGTCCATTTTGCCTTTGCCTCCTCATTTCCAATGCCTGCCACTCCTCCCTCCTTGTGGTGGCTCCTGGTTGGTTTCTCCATTTGATGTCCTCCATTTGGGGCCAACACTCCATTTCTGCAGCCCTCCTGAGTGCAGCGTTATCCCCCTGCACCTGCTTTCCTTCCCCGTTATGACAGCCCGTTATTGCAAGTGCTGAACTGTGAAAGCAGCTCTGCTCAGTAAGTGTTTCTGTTTTTGCTCTGCATTTCTGTGTGGGCATAACCTTGTATGACCAAAAGCCTCTGTGTGATATTATGGCTCTTACCCAGACTGGATTTGACTGCATGGCTCTTCTGCTTTCCATTACTCTAGAGGGTAGAACTGGACTCCTGTACTTGTGCAGTGCTCAGACTGATAGTCTTGATAAATGCCTCCTTAACCACCTGTCAATGGACTGGGCTGATCCGTAATGTTGGCATGCACCTGTATGCCACTCTTACTTTCTCTCACTGTGCTGAGTATTCTACCTTTGTATTGACTTCTCTTCCCCTTCTGCAGCACTTCCTGACCATGGTGCATTCACGTTACCTCCCTTAGTTGTGCTGTGCATTTCCTGAGTGCCATCACTGTTTGCAGGACACCATTTCCCTGAATCAATGAGATCTGGATGTGCCTCCTGGGTGCTAACGTGCTCCTTTTACCTAACTCAGTAAGTTTTTATTTCTTCCTACAGTTCCCATCTCCCTGTTTAGCTTCCCATGCTTCAGCTTTTTCTATGGTTTCATTGCTGTTTTCAGCTCATTTGTCTACCATGGGAACACTGTGGCACTCCAGTTTCCCTCTCCTATGCTACTGTTGTCTTACCCTTGCTTATTCTTCCCCCCCTTCCTTTCTTCCCTGGCTCCTTGTCTGACCCTGCTATCTCTTCCTGGCCCCCCTTTTCCTGCCCCCATCCCTGTTCCTACCCTTGTCCCATGTTTCCCTCATTTTCCTTTTTGGTCCTTTTCACCTCACACAGCATTCCATGTCCATTTACGCCCATTCTACCCCCCAGACCCATGCTACCCCCAATCTGGCACTTGCACCCTTTATCATATTGCTCCAGGCACCTTTACCCTGCTCAGTTTCAAAATTCCTGTTTCCATGTTTTCCTCCTGGTGCTCCTCACCTTCATACTTGCAAGTTAACTGCACTGTTCATACCTGCTCCCTTTTCTACGCGCCTTGCAGCACCCCCCCAGGCCCGCATCATTGGATCTCTTCATGAATTTCCATCATTTGTTGCATTTCACACCTAGAGTATGCTCCTCCTGGATTACTCTCCCCCCACTTAACTGGCATTCCCAATGACTCCTCCTCAAGTTTTCCTACTCTGACTTGCTTCTTTCCCATCTCTACCACCTCACAGTTTACCTACCTAACACTATGCAGCCAGCTGCCTTTTCCTTGTTGATGGGGGACCTGAATATGCCAGTTGTCAACTGGAGAAACTTTGCTGCAGCTACGTCCAAGAGCAGGGTCATTCTCGATGCCCTACAGGGGGCATGCCTCAGACAGCTAGTGTTGGAACCCACTCAGATGGAGCAATCTTTGACCTGGTACTGTCAAATGCGGAAGGAGAGATGAACTCAGATTCAGACGTGGATAGCCATCTGGGAACAAGTATCTACCAAAAGTATGATTCACAATAAACACAGCCATAGAGTCAAGCCATACAAAAGCTGAAGGCACTTGACTGTAGGAGGGTTGACTTTGGCAAAATGGAATGGTGCTTCAGTAAAGCACTAGCAAGTGAGCAAGAAGGAGGGGTGGAGGAACAATGGGGGAAAATCTAAATTGCCATCACAGAGGCGACAAGCCTGTGTGTGAATCAAATGAACAAATCAAAATGAAGGAAAAAGTGCTATGGTTCTCAAAAGAGGTGGGGGGATGATTAGGGAGAAAGAGACAGCATTCAGGAAGTATAAGGAAACTCAGAAGAAGCAGGACAGAAAACTGTACCAGTTAAAGCAGAAGGAAATGGGGAAGGAAATCAGAATAGCAAAGGCCCAAATTGAGGAAAAGATAGCCAACTCAGTTAAGATGGAGGATAAAACGGGGGATCACATGATGAGCTAGCAGGGAGTAGACGTCCCCAACAAGGCTCCCAAGTCCCGATGTTAAATAATTACAAATTGCAAAAGTTTTGAGAACCAGCAGGACTAGAGAAATGAAGAATTTTACCTGAATAGAAATTACTGCAGTGGGGAAACCGACTTCAGCTTCTGCATGGTGGGCGAAGACATTAGCGCATCGCCCGCGAGTGTGGAAGGGGAAAAGACCGAGATGGAGCAAGGAAGCCCCGAGCCTTTGGCAGTGAGAACTCCGGCAATTAAGCGCCCAAAACCCCACTCGCCGACTTCGGAGGTACCGGAGGACTGGAAGGTGGAAGACCAGGAGGGGCAATCAACCTTGGAGGACATCATGGAAATTAAACAGCTCCTGAAAGGACTGGTCGCTGATTTTTCAGTCCTAAAGCCAGCCCTGCATGCTCTTACGCAACGAGTTGGGGATGTGGAAGCCAGAGTGGCATCACAGGAGAGGAATACGGGCACTATGGAGCAGGACCTGGTCAATCTGAAAAGGCAGGTGAAAAAATTGGAAAACCGTCTGGAAGACCAAGAAGCGAGGAGCCGGAGGAATAATTTAACATTGGCAGGGCTTCCTGAGAGATTGGAGGGCACAGATTGCATGGCCTTCATGCAGGATCTTCTTATGAAGCTATTCGGGCCCACGCTGTTCGGCGATTCATATAACCTCGAGAGGGCACATCGTGCATTGAGGGAGACCCCCCCCACCTGGAGCTCGACCCCGAGTTATTATAATGCGGTTTCTAAATTACAAAGAGAAAATTTATGTTCTGAATAAAGCTAAAGCTAACAGAAATCTGCACTGGCAAGGGCCTCTCTCTGGCTGTTTCAAGATTGGTCTCCTGGTGAGAGAAAGCAAGAAGAATCAACGATATTAAAAAAGCTGTATGGCAGGGCTGAAATTCAGGCTGTAATTTCTGCCACCTTGGTGGTAAAGTTGGCAAAGGGGACAGAAGGTATCTCACAGCCGAAGAAGCCTTGGGAAGCCCTCAGGGTGGAGCTACCAGATTTGTTCAAATCGGGGACCCGAAGGGAAGAAAGGGACTGGGAAATTGTCAACAGGACAGTGGGAAAAGGAAATTTAACAGTGTTGTGGATAAATGACATTACCGAGAAGAACTTTATGTTGTTGTGATGCTTTCCCTTTTGACCTTCCCCGCCTTTTTTTTTTTTAGTATATGGGTATCAGGTGGCTGCTAGGCTGCTGCAGCAGACAGCTCAGGGAGGTAATTAACAAGTTAATGAAATCGGGTTCCCCTCAATAAATCAAAGTTACTGGAATGGTAGGGGAGTCTGAGTCTGTAACTAGGGGAAGAAGGGTTCCTGAGGTTAGTATTGGGACTCGGGGGGCGTTTGGAGACATCTGGAGAGCTGACTCATACACGTCTCGGGAAGATTAAGGAGGGCGACCGGAGGATCGTGGGTAGTATGAAGGGGAGTTACGAGGGGGGAAGGAAAGAGAGAGAAACCAAGACTTGCGCCGCAAAAAAAGCAGAGAGTATTGGAGAGAAGGTCAAAGGCGTGGTCGTAGTAGATGGGATTACTTAGAATCTTATCGTGGAATGTGAAAGGTCTTAGGAGGAGGAAGAAAAGACTGGTTGTACTTAGATACATTAATCAGATGGGGATACATATTGCTGCACTTCAGGAAACCCACTTATTGACTGAGGAGCTGCACTTACTTAGGAAAGGGATGGGTGGGTAAGCGTGTAATAGGAATGGGATGCGCGAGAAAGCCTCGGTGGGGTGTGATATTAATCAGGAAAGGTTGTCATATATAATTGAGTCCACCCGAATGAGAGATGGTAGGTATATACTGATAGGCTCATTTCTGGACATCCACTGGTGTGTGCTTCTATTTATGGACCCACTCCAGCTAAAGCAGAATTTTTTGCCTCATTGGAGGCTGACACTGTTGCATTTCCGAAGAGCTCATCCATCTTGGCAGGAGACTGGAACATTTGTGCAGACAGCAGGGTTGATAGGAAACCCCCTTCCAATAAAGTACCCAGCCCCTCGCAGGTAGCACTACATAGATTTTTGGAAGCTACTGCACTAGTTGACCCATACAGGATTTATAGAACAGGGGGAGACTGAGATGGCTTTTTATTCAGGAGTACATAAGACATACTCTAGGATTTACTTTTTTTTGGTTAACAGGGAAGTTTTAAGGGGGATCGTAGGTACGTATACTCTTGAAAGAACACTCTCCGATCATTCCCAATACAACTGTTATGGAAGATGGACAGCATTCCCCTAAGCCATATCGATGGCACCTGGATGATAAGGTGCTAACAATGGATAATATGGTAGCTAAACGAGGTAAACACAGAAATCATTCAGAATCAAATCCCAACCCTGGGATAGGAATTTGGCCTGGCCTGTATGCAAAGTGCTGTACACGGGATGGGCACAGGAATAAACAGCTAGGTGGAACAAACTAAGTAGGGCTCGGGAGGAATTCATAATGGGGGCCATTAAGTTGCTATCACCTCTAGAAGGTTCTTCCAAGGAGATAGATAGGGAACTAAGAGAACTGAAAGAGGAATTTAGAGGTATGTTGTATTATAGGGCAGATCATTGGCTGGAGAGGTTGAATGCTAAATATTTGCTACAGGGAGACTTGCCAGGTCGGTTACTGGCCCATAGGATTAAGGAGCGGGAGGCAGAGAGAACGATAGTGGCAGTGAAGTTTGGAGATGAGTTTTTTTCAGAACCCCAAGGATTGGCAGATGCTTTTGCAGATTACTATGCTGCAATATACCAGGAGATGGCCCCTAACTCGGTGATAGATATTGGGAGGTTCCTAGATGAAGTACTGCTACTCCAGATTAGGGTCCAGAGCAGGCCCAGGCCCTAGCGTCCCGATATCAGAGTTGGAAATGCTGGAGGTGTAATTAAAGATCTACCAAATGAAGGCACCAGAGACCTGATGGTCTCCCAGCCAATTTACAAAGTTCATGCAGAGACAATAATACCCCTATTGAAAGAACTCTTCCAAGCTATTATGAGTGGCGGGGTCCCCCACCCTCCACTGTATCAGGCCTACATCATGCTGATCCCAAAACCAGATAAACCCAGGTACCTACCAGGTAACTATAGGCCCATAGCCTTAATAAACCAAGACATTAAGATACTTACAAAAATGTTGGCTAATAGGGTCTTGAAAGTTGCCCCTTTATTGATCAGTCAAGAACAAGTTGAGTTTATGCTGGGGAGGGGGGCTCAAGATGCATTAAGGAAACTCCATCACATCCTAGAGAGAGCGGCTGTTTCAAAGTCTGCTATGGCTTTAATTGCACTAGATGCCGAGAAGGCGTTCGACTGGGTTTCCCACCAATTTTCATTTCTCACAATGGAGAAAATGGGGTTCCCAAGAGAGTTCCTGGGAGGCCTTAGAAATTTGTACGAAGCCCCTACAGCCCGAGTCTTATGCAATGGTTATCTCTCTAAGGAGTTTTTTCTCAGGAATGGAACAAGGCAGGACTGCCCCTTCTCACCAATTTTATTTAACATCTACCTGGAACCTTTGCTAAGATTCCTAGTGATGGATCCAAGAGTTCAGGGGTTGAAGTTTTGGGGTTAAGATCAGCTATCGGTGATACTCCTGATGACATCCTGCTGCATTTAACTAATCCATCCGAAACTTTCAAAGAGCACTGGAAATTATTAGGAAGTTCTCAAGGTGTCTAATTACAAACTAAACTTTGTCAAAAACCCAGGTTCTTCCACTCACAGTGCACACATAGGGCGGACTTCTTGAGCACTTCCAACTTAACTGGGCCCCGGATAAAATTAAGTACCTGGGAATCTGGATTTTGGCTAGATCCGAGTTGGGGTGGAAGAGAATGGGCAGTATTGTGGCTAGAATTGTAAGCAAGATATTGGAAGGGTGGAGGAAGCTTTCTAAACTTCACTGCCAGAATGGGACTAATCAAAATGAACCTCCTGCCCTCGATTTCTGTAACCATCTGTCTCTCTCCTTATAGTATCCGAATGGTAGGTTTACTAATATCCAAAGGATTATTTCAAATTTCTATGGGATTCTAAACCTCTAGGAGGAAACATGCAGTTCGCCTCCCTCACCAGAAGGGTGGCATGAAGGTCCCTGATTTAATGTTATATTATGTTGCGGAGGCAATTAGGGTGCATGGGACATTCGGTCAGGCAATGTGGAAGCGAGGCATATACCCCAACATGGCTGCGAATTGAACAACTCATCCTGGAGGATTTAAAACTTTCCCCAACTGCTCTATTATATGTAGATCCAGAGACTTTGCTGGGTATAAGAAAGCAATCTCCGATATATAAATCAGTTAAGGCGTGGTGGGAGTGGTTATCCCCATGGCAAAAGAGAGCACAAAAAGGGGCTAGGGAGCAGCCGATAGTGGGAAACCCTAATTTTCGCATGGGAAATTGGGTGCTGAGAGGTCAATGGGCATCATTGCTATCAGATTCCAAAGTGGCAGACTTTACGGCCGTGGACGGGGTGCTTCTGCCAATACAATCTAGGGAATGGGACTTTTAAAAAGATTCAGATTACTAAGCTGCTACAAAAGTTCATGAGAAAGTATAAGTGGGGGAATAAGGTGTTTACGTGGGATCACTTAAAGGAATTGGATCTGTTACAACATCCCCGATCCAAAGTATATAAGATTCTGTTAGACTATGCTTGCACAGACCCCGAAAATCGGGTTACATATTGGGACAGAGCACTATCCCCCTGAGACCTGACTGGATAGAAGTGTGGAAACACATGAAAGATCTGCCTATACGGAAGTATATTACTATGCAATTCTTCGTCTGTTCAAATATCTACTACACCCCTGCTAAGTTGTGTTCTAGAAAACTCAGACAGACAGATCGGTGCTTTCGCTGTGGCATGGAGCCAGGAGACCTACTACATGTACTTTGGTCATGCTCTCGAATTCAGCCACTCTGGGCTCAAATCAAAGCAGAAATGGACCCGATATTAAATTACTCGGAGTACATTAGCCCAGAGATATGTATACTCGGGAACATGGGTAGGATATCGATGTAGCCCAGCTAAGGGTCATGTGTCTCTTATATTAACCGTGAGTTAAAGCTTTTGTCCTAAGACACTGGAAGGAGGACAAAACTCATAGTTATGACCAATGGCTGGGGACCTCCTACAGATCTTGGAGAGACTTAAGCAACATATGCGGGTGGAAGGGAAAAAGAAATTATTTGACAGGAAATGGGGGGCCTTAGAGGCAGTGTACTCATCACAGGTGAAAGGTCCTCGGGTTCGGATCTGTCTGTCTGAAGAGGAGTAGCTGGTTGAATTCTTATAGGACAAAGTCTGAGGGGTTCATTACTGAATGCAATTATGTGATTAGTATTAGAAAACTTCTATATTTGCTCTTATATAACTCTCATATAATATTGGATGCCTAAGTAATAAGATAGGTTCTTCTTGGCTGGGCACACGGGATTCTCTCTGTTTCCTAGGGACACAGTTATTCAAGATAGTCCAGAAGATGTGCACTTTGGGAATATAGTAGCAGTTAGATACTATAATCTGGACTATGGTGAAAGTCAAGCAATTTCCGAACTCAAATAATGGACTTGAAGATACCTGAATGTAGAATGGAGTAACCAGTTCGGGGACACTCAAATGTAACTGTGATTGTACATAGTTGGGGGATATACATAGTTTCCACATCCAGTTTAGGGATGTGGGCCCAGGGGTGTATCCTGGGATGTATGTGTGTCTGTTATTGTGTTGGAAATAATAACAAAATCTCAATAAAGAGGGTTAAAAAAAAAAGATGGAGGATAAAACCTTTTATATTTACATTAGGGAGCAAAGAAAGACCAAGGGAGGGATAGTGAGGCTTAATAAAGGGGTGGGGGTGGGAATAGGGTGCCAGTGAAAAAACAGGGATACTGGACAAATATTTATCTATTTCTTTATTTATTGAAATGTTTTACCAGGAATGCACACTGAACAAGTTGCTCATCTCCTGGTGCAACCTGGGGGAGGAGAATATAAAGTATGAAAACAGACAACAGAAGTGATAATTTATTAACACATGCACTAACATGAGTAACTGGACTATGTATTACAATATACAACAGCAAGAAAGAATCCTGGCTTTTGATTGGTCAGTTAGCCATCACAGCAGATATGTTATCCTGGCATAACATTCCTGCTGATGCCTAAGATGATTTCTTGCTCTATCGTTATTTGCATCTTCTCCGAGAAACAAAAATATTTTTCTAGGCTAACAAAACATTCTTTAAAATTATTTTTTATTCTGTATAAATTAACAAGCCATTGTATAAAAGGAATAATGCCCTCCAGGGTGGGTGTCATGCTGGGATAACATCCCTTCTTGGGTGTTGGACAGCCTCGGCCAGTGGCCTCGGGCCCAACCACCCAAGGTGGGATGTTATCCCAGCATAAAACCCACCCTGTCAGGCATTATTCCTTTAATAAAGAATACCAGGAGAAATAGCGGATATCATAAAATGAATAAAAATGGTATAAAATGAAATAGACGTGCCATGTAATTTTGAGTTACTCAGGGACTAGCACATAATGAAACGCAATAGATAGTGCCGTTATTGAGGTGCCACATTATATATAAAGCAGAGCAGCTAGAGGGTGAAGAGGGAAGAGGGCATGGGGATTTTAGGATGGAGGGAAATTACAGTTAGATGAAAAGAAGTGCGGAAGGCAGATGAGAGGGAGTGGAAGGAGATGGAATGGCAGATTTGTTGAAGAAGGGAGTTTCAAATTTAGGGTAGACTGAAGATGAAACTAATTGTCCCGCAAGCGTAGAACAGCGGGAGATCGCTAAGGTGTGGGAGTCGATGGCTCTAAGTCAGTGAGCAGGAGTGGGGGGAGTAGAGAGATGAGGACAAATAGGAGGATAGTGAATCAAACTAGTATTTATAGATAAGTTTAGCACAGTGGGAGAGATGATGGTTAGTGAGGGAAGGCAAAGAGAGAGAGTGGTAGAGATCACAGTGGGTAGTTCTTATAGGGAAGTCCAGGGCAAAGCGATGGAAGAAGTTGTAAAGGGGGTCCAATCTGGATAAGGTGGAAATGGGAGCAGCACTGTAGAATACATCGCAGTAGTCAAAGGCAGAGAGGATCATCTTCTGCACAACTGCATGCCTGGCCGTAAGAAGGATGCTAATATGGTTCTGTAAAGGGCTTCTAGCTTGGGCTAGTGGTGGGCAAGTGGGCTTAATTCACTCGCGAGTGATTACGTGGGAGTAACGTGGAATCCAAGTGCTCCTACAGTGTGAAGCGGAGTACTTCGAATTATAATGGGGAATGAAGTCCATTGAAAACAATGACTGCGTTATTCCACCTTCTCCAAACCACTTCTCCATCAATTTTAAGGTGAAATAACACTGAAATCAATGTACTTCACATCACTTTGCCTTGTTATTGAGTTCCAAAGCGAATTTGCAGTGCTTCATGGGATTGCAGGTCACATGGGCTCTAGAGTGTTCTGAACAGCCTCATTTCTATGTAGTGTGTGTGTAGTGGAAGATGGAGACAGTTTCCTCTCAGAGCTCTGCCATTCAAATCCTCCAAAAGCTGTTAAAAAAGCCTTTTTGAGCCATTTATTTTTTTTTGCTCAAAATTTACTACATCGATTATAGGAAATCCTCCTGTGCTCATATCATTGAGTGTTTATTGTTTGTGTGTGGATTTTGAATGTTAATTTAGAACAGTCAGTCTGTGTACTGTGAAGTGTGCTTTGGGGAGGGGCGTATCTGCAGTGTCAGTAGATTAACTTCGAGAAAAAGGAAGTCTTTCTGTTTTGGTTATATTTTTCTTGTATAACTATGTTAATGTACACACAGTAATATTTTCAGTAATTCTTGGCATTTTTTGCTGATTGTTGTGGTGCAGCAGTGTATAATTTCAGTTTGTTTAAAACATTTGGTTATATTACTAAAGGTTTTCAATTTGCTACACATTACTTTTAGTGCGTGTGTGTGAGTGTGTGTGCAATGCATGCATGCCATTAAATCAGATACCATTTATTGTGCCACAGAGTAATTGCAGCAGTGTGAACCTGCTACTGTATTCACTGCACCTGAATGCATTTTTTTGTACTGCTTGTGATTATCTTTACTGGTAGTAGTGGACTGTTACTGCCATGCACTACCCCCCCAACTGGCAAAAGGTATTCTTTTCCAAATTTGTATTTCTGATGGTGAGCACTGGTTAGGTGGTGTTGTTGTGCCTTTACGTCTACATCTCTTTAGTGTGCAGTGCAATCTTAATCTGTTTGTGCATTTGCATCTCTTTAGGGCCCAATCTCTATCTGTTACAACAAAAGAACAGAAATACTGCCTGATCTTGACAAAACAGACACAGAAGTACAGTATACATTCCAAAAGCCCAGTAAAATAATTTCAATGAATTTTATGTTCTCTTTAAATGTCTGAAAACTGTTATTTTTCTTCTAATGCTCATCCAGCTGCTCTTCCACAACCTTAGCCAGAAATGGCAGGTGTGAGATCAGTCAGCAGGTTAACAAAGCATCCAGAATACTTGCTGAATACATTTTAGAGCAGTGTGAAGAAATGCTTCACCCAAAAAAGCATTCGCAATGTCTGTAAAAACTGGAATGAGAAATATAATGAGTGATGAGACTCACTCCTACATCCCTAGTAAGGGATTAGGCTCAGGTGAGACTCACTCCTTGTCATAAGTCTCCGAGGAAGGACTTGGCTGGTCTGAAAGCTGGGACATTGTTTTCTTTTTGTAACATCTATGTTGGTCCAATAAAAGATATCAAAGCATTTGCTTCTGGGTCATTTCTAATGGGGGCCAATACGACAACTAATCTATTTCTTTATGTCCTAGAATCCCAGTAAGGGATAAGACTCAAGTGTGACTCACTCCCAAAGCCATAATAATGGATAAGGCTCAGGTGAGACTCACTCCAAGAACCCAAATAAGGGATGGGGCTCAGGTGAGACTCACTCCCAGAATCTCAATAAGGAATGAGACTCAGGTGAGACTCACTTCCAGAACCACAGTAAGGAAGGAGACTCATGTGAGACTCTGTCTCCCAGAACCCTAACAGGGATGTGGCTCAGGTGAGACTCACTCCCTGAATCCCAGTAGGGGATGAGGCTCAGATGAGACTCACTTACAGAACCCCATTAAGAGATGAGGCTCAAATGAGAGTCACTTCCTAAGGCCCAATAAGATATAGGCTCAGGTGAGACTCACCCCTGAACCCCAATAAGGGACGAGGCTCAGGTGAGACTCATTCCCAAAACCCCAATAAGGGATGAGGGTCAGGTGAGATTCACTTCCAGAACCCCAATAAGGGATGAGGCTCTAGTGAGACTTATTCCCAGGACCCCAATAAGGGATGAGGCTCAGGTAAGACTCACTCCCAGAACCCAATTAGGGATGAGGATCTGGTGAGACTCACTCCCTGAACTCCAATGAGGGATGAGGACCAGGTGAGACTAGAGGTGCAGCAAACTTTTATTTATTTATTTATTTATTGAAGATATCGGATTTACAACTTTTGAGTCTTAGACTCATTTACAAAGACTCCACGTCAACGAACAGTTGGACAAAGCAATACAGTAGTTAGAAAAACACATAATGTGAATAATACAAACAAATTAGTGAAAAGAGGCCTATACAGATTAGGTAGCTGTTCAGGTCCAATCAAGGAGCCTGACATTGGCAAAGGTGCAGGCAGTCGGAGCTGACATTGTCACTGATACAAACAATAATGCACAGAAGTGAGGTTTACATTTTGTGAAAGCTTTTGATACTATGGAATAATCACAGTTATACATTCAGCAATGTGTCTTGGGTGAGTACAAAGACAGTAGGTAGTAACAGTTTAGCATACACATTCTCAACTTTGTACAGGCTGTGCAGAATATGTATACATTAACTGGGATATCCATAAATGCAACACCACAGTAGTAGGACCGGGGAGGCCCAAGACCTGGTGGTCATGAGGTGGGTGGGGCTAACCATGGGACAGGCTAGCCGTTGCACTGGCAGCTACGGGTGGAAAGTAGGTGGACTTTTAGGGCTTTTTTGAAGGGGCCAAGTCTGGAGTCAGAGGTTATGGTAGGGGGAAGATCATTGCACCATAATGGCACCCGGTAGGAGAAAGACCTTTGGGCAAGGGAGGTCCTGACTCTGGGAATAGACCAGACCAGCTTATTTGCTGAGCGGGTGTTTGCAGATGCATGTGAGGAGCAGAGGGAGTCCGAAACTCCAAACAGGGTAAGTTCTAGGTAGATCTTTTTGGAGAGAAGGCATGTCTGGTAGCGTATTCTTTCATCAAGGGTGAGGATATTTGAAAGGGCATATAAGGTACAAATATGGGTGCATCTGTATACAACAGTGAGGAGTCTACATACCTTGTTGATAGCTGGGTGGATTTTATTGAGAGCTGTGTGGTTGGCGGCTGAGTATATGGTGAATGAATAATTTCATGCTTTTAGAGGATGGAGGAGGTGACAGCAAGGTTAAGGGTCTCTGTCGGGAGGCAGGCTCTATGCTGATACAGCAGTCCTATATGAATGTTTATGGCTGAGGAGTGGTTACTGATATGGGGGTGGAATGACAGGCAGGGGTCGAATGTTAGGCCTAGGTGTTTATATATATGGCAGAAAGAAAATCCAAATGCCAGCACAAGCTACTTACAGCCACTTCCCAGAACTTCCACAAGCTGCAGAGTCATTAATTTGCCAAAATTCAAAAGGAAGGAAGTGAGACCTTACTTAAAAGTGCTATCAGTGCTTAATTTTATTTAAATTGCACAATGTTTCCATGTATGCTGCCCCTCCTACAGCAAACAGCAAACAAGTGAGATCTCTAACGCGTTTCACGCCCCCTGTTGCTTAATCATAGGAATCCTATGATTAAGCACCGGGGGATTGAAACACATTAGGGACCTCACTTGTTTGCTGTTTGTAACCCCCCCCTGCAAATGGGGGTTCCCAAAAGACTTCCAGGAGCTTGCTTGAGTGTTCCAAGCCTGAATGGTGTTTGGCATTTAAGCCATTTATCAGTGAGTGTTTTTAGAACCTCTGGTACTGTCTCTTTAAGAGCTGTCTGCTTGCAGACATAATTAGTTTGTATGGGGGACTGTGTGTTTTTTTGATTGAGTACCACTAGCTGCTGCCAATTCACTTCATTTTGCAGTCACTAGGAGTGCAAAGGAACCTATCTGAAAGATGTAACTGTTTGCAGAAATTATTTAGAGTAATAATGAAATTACAGTTTGTCTACACTTTCTTTGCAGTCAGAACTGTGTCTGCTAGTTCCCCATTCTAGTTTTGAACTGCTGAACTGGACCAATCAGTGTGGGTAAGCTAGCTCTAAAATGGTGCCTTAGACGAATCAGAACTTGGACTCATAATCTGAGCCAGCCACAAGAGGATTGTATGGGCAGTGACTCTTGGGAGATGTAGTTTAGACTTCAGTGCCTTTTGGACCAACAGCAGCAGTCTATTGTGAGTGACAGCCAATCCAGTCAAGAACTGGGAGGAACTCAAAGGAAGTGCCGGTTTTGTCGGTTGGAGTTTCAGTTGAGCTTTGGCAGTGAAGAAGGAAGGAGCCCTGTGCTTTTCAGTGTGCAGTTTTAGTCAAAAAACGTGTTAAGGCCCAGAGTTCTGGTCTGCAGCTTGTGTAACAGCTTGTTGGACTGAATCCGTCCTGTGAAAAGAATCAAAAGGATCTCTGAAGAGTAGAAACCAGGCTCACCCTGTAGAAGACTGGGACAATTGCTGAAAATTGCACGGTCTGTCAGGAACTGAATCTGCTGTGTGTTCTCCGGGTATTGTGCAGTAATTGCGATGGGATACAGATGCAGCCTGCCTGGTATAGTACTTTCTTTTATATGGATGTGTGAAGAGGTTTGTGTACCTCAAGTGAGCCCTGCTGACATTGAAGGACCCTATCTTATTTGGAGGTCGTGATACTAATTCAGGTCGCCCCTGTTGAATTGCCACATTAAATCCAAATGGAATTACTGTACTGCTGACTGTTTAATTCTCCTTTTCTCTGTGTGAAAGGGCCCCTACCAGCTGCCACGGTTTGGACTAGCCACTGGGCTTGGGTACCCAGGGACAGTAGCTGATAGGGATAGCCTGTGCACAGAGCCATAGTAGATTATTAGAGTGATAAGCTAATTAACCTGATTTCCCTGTCCTTGTTATATCCCCTAAATAAATCAGAGCTGCTTGTTTCAGCAAAGTTATACTGCCTGAGGTATTTGTCTATGTTAAAGTACTGTACTGTGATTGTTGCACTGTATCTCATTTCACAGGAGGTCCCAGTGCGGAACCAGACCTGGGGTAAGTGTATACTGTGAAGGTAATTCTGATATATTGTGTGGGCCACTAGTGGGAAGAAAGGGGTTGCAGTGTCCCAGGGGCTGTGACCAAGTTAGTTTAACTATTGCAAACCCTGACCTCTGGGTGGAGGCACCCGCCATTGGATCCAGGCCCCTCAACCTGTTAGTGGCAAATCAGGCAGGGGTAGTAGCCCCTGGGATAGCGCCATCTAGGGGTTACATGTTTGCTGTAGCCGGGGCCAGCATACGTAGAAGCATTGTGCAAATTAATGACTATGCAGCATGTGGAAGTTCTTTGAAGTGGCTGTCAGTAGCTTGTGCTGGCATTTGGATTTTCTTTCTGTTTTACGTGTGTATAGCCAAGCACAGCTCCCAGGTGCAGGCCTTAAAACTTTTTCTATTTATAGGTATGGACCTGTTCCAGTGGGAGGTGAGCTTTGGAGAATATTGTGAGCTGGGCAGCACTGTCCTTGCTCTGTCGGGGAATTGGTCTTTTTTACATTGACCACAAGTCTACGGTCAATTAACCAGTTTTCAATCTGGTTGAAGACAATTTGTAAGGAGGACTGTAGGACTGTGGGATCTGGGTTTGAGGCAAAAGATACCACATCATCTGCATAGAGCAGCAGGTTACTTGGGCAGGATTTAGGAAGGGTGTTCAAGTAGATGCTGAACAATAAGGGACCGAGGATGGAGCCCTGGGGACCCCAGAGTGGACTGGTAAGGTAGAGGAGAGGGTGCTGTTAATCTTGACGCATTGGGACCTACCCGAGAGGTAGCTTGTAAAGCAAGTGAGGGGTCCAGGAAATAGACCAGTAAGATGGAGGGCACTTATAAGCAGGGGGTAGGAGACTGTGTCGAATGCGTTTGTCAGGTCTATGAAAACAGCTCCTGCTAGGTGTTTTTTATCTAGGGCATTGTGCAGGAAGTTAGAGAACTCCATAAGGGTGATGGTTGTACTGTGTACAGCTCTATGGCCATGTTGTTCCATACATAGTATGTTATGCACTAGCAGGCAGTCTTTGAGTTGAGTGGCAAC
Organism: Neoceratodus forsteri; assembly: GCA_016271365.2. Taxonomy (NCBI): domain Eukaryota; kingdom Metazoa; phylum Chordata; order Ceratodontiformes; family Ceratodontidae; genus Neoceratodus; species Neoceratodus forsteri. Next base: position 54,318,698 of record CM028137.1, read on the forward strand.
AATTTTTTCCAGAGCTTTTGAGAGAGGGGGAGAATGGAGATGGGCCAGTAATTGTTGGGGGAGGTGGGGTCCCCACTCTTCAGTATAGGGGTGATGGTGGCCATCTTCCAGGTGGATGGGAACAGCCTTAGACATAGGGAGCGGTTAATTAGGTCAGTTAGGGGTGAGAGTACCAAGTCTAGCACCAAGTTAAGGATTTTCATGTCAAATGAGTCTGAGCAGTAGCTTGATCCCCCGAGGGCATTTGCAAGATATGGCCTCTCTTCATTCATAGAAAGGACCCTGAGGCAGAAGGGGGTGTGTGCTATGCTTGGTTCAGGGGTCCTGGGCACCGGATCAAAGAAGTTGTTTGGGAGAGTTCCACTTAGGTCTGAGAAAGTGGAGTTAAGGCAGTTGGCGATGGTAAGTGGGTCTGAAGTAGTGTCATTGTTGACAGATAGTTGGGTGGGGGGTGGTAACCTGGTTTTTCCGTTTAGCTCCTTTAAGTTGTACCAGAATAACCTAGCTTTCCCCCACAAGAAGGCTAGGGTAGCCTTATAGTATTCAGAGCTGGGCATCCTAATGGCCCAGGTGCACCTGTTACATGCCACCCTGTAAGCCTGTCTGTCTGTCTGCCTGCTTGAGGCTGCAGCTTTGTGCGAAGCTTATCTCGAGTCTTTAGTTGCTGGAGCAGAGCTGGAATGACTCAGGCAGCACTATGCTTTTTTGGTTCGAACCTTGGAGAGTGGGGAAAAGCTATCACATGCCTTGTTGAATGTGCGAGTGAAGTAGTCAAGGGCTGCATCTATAGTAGGGGCATTGCAGATTGGGGACCAGTCACACTAGGTTAGGTGCCGCCTTAGCTTAGTGATTCCTCCAGGTTTGAATAATCGTCGGGTAAAACTGTTTGATTGGGGCATTTGTTGCTGACATGACCAGGTGAAGAGGATGGGGGAGTGGTCACTTAACGAGTCTGGGAGTACCACGATGTTCAAGATTCTGTGTGGTCGATTGGTGAGAAGTAGGTCAAGCAGGGTGCTGGAACCATTACCTGGATTTAACCTGGATGGCTGAGTAACTAACTGGGCCAGGTCTAGATCAGCTAGGGTGTCTTTTATGGGGGAGGCTGAGCTGGATAGCCAGTTCACATTAAAGTCCCCATGTATGATATGTTTATGTTTGGAGGGGAAGCTTGTGATATAGCTGGCCAGAGACTGGATAGCTTGGTTTTGATTTCTTGGGGGGTTGTAAGCAACGGTTATGCTTATAGGGGCTCTAAAAGGATCTGGGGTGAGCTTTATAGACAGGGCTTGTGCTCCATGTTCCAGAGTGGATGCTGGTAAGGCTTGGCAGATCAGGGTGTTTCAGATGTAAAATGCACAACCCCAGCCTCGCTTGCAGATTCTGTCTGCTCTGTAGAGAATGAGGTCTGGGAGTGTGACAAAGGAGTCCGGGTTTTTTTCAGACAGCCAGGTTTCTGTGAGGGCTAAGACATCCTCTGATGTTGCAGCGTCCAGCACTGAAGGGTTGTCATCTTTTTGGGCAGGCTGCAGATATTCACTGCTGCCCTTCTGAGCCCCTGGGGTGGGAGCTAGGGTTTTGTGTGATGAGACCTGGATTGGGATGCACATTGCCTGACATTGGTAGCAGTAAGGTAAAGATCCTCAGGAGGGCTAGAGTAGGTTGCTTGCTGGCATTGACAAGATGCTTCTTGATGTGGGTGTCGACTGTGCAAGGGATGGACAGGGTGATAAGGGTGGGGAAGGTAATGAACATCACTTGGCAGGGTTGGTAGTGGGAGGTGACAGCTGGGAGATGGGTGAGGAGGTGGACACTTGAGTACCAGAGAAGGGGAGAGTGGGTGGGAGTCAGTGTTGTGTGGGGGTGTACCATAGGAGTGTGCTGTTGGTGAGGGTCTGGGCAGACCCTGGAGAAGGATGACAATGGTGATGAGCGGGAGAGCAGAGTGGCTATGTGAGTAAGGGAGGCAAACCGGCAGGAGGGAGGGGGGAGAGAACCTGAGCCGGTATATGGGGTGCAGTGGCACAGCCATAATTGAGGAAGGCTCAGTTGTGCAGCAGTAGTGTACTGGGCTTTGGTGCGAAAGGTACCAGGTTCTAATCCCACAGTAGGCCCCTATGGGAGAGTACTAGAGATACCCTTGGCCAAAGGGGCAGACGGGTGCCCGGGGAAAGGCAAAAGGCAGGGATCAGAGGGCACAGCAGTGACTCCTAGAGGTGGCGGAAGGAATGGCACTGCAGGGCAAGGGGTGGTGGTGGTGATAGTGATAAGCCTAGAATAAGCAAAAGGGGGTGAGATCTAAGGGAGCAGGGTCTAAGAGGGCTGGGTGGAGAGTAAAAGAGGATAGGGAATCTGGAGGAGATAGAGAGACTCTGGAGGAGAGCGACACAGGTTTGATATTGTGAGGAAGGGCTAGAAGGAAATGGAGGTCCTCCTAGTGGCAGGTTCCTATAACCTGCTAATGGCAGAGTGGGGACTTAGAAACAGGGCAGGTAGGAAGTCACATGACCGGGGAGGTCCTTAAATTAAGGGTCATGCTTGGGTGGGAGTGTGGGGCAGTTGACAGGCCCCATCACAAAGATGCAGGCTGGAGGGAAGTATTACCTATTAGCACTCGTTGACTTCTCCTCCCCCCCTGCTGTGAGGGCTCCTGGTCAGGGTATGTTGCTTTGTTGGTGAAGTTGCTGTGAAATGTCATTCAGTTCACACTTGTGGGCTTTCACAAAGTTTTCAGCAACTTCAACTATGCCTAAAATTGCAAAGTTTTCACCACAAAGTGCAAATTTCACCCCATAATTGTTGAATCTGTAAGTGAATCTGCCATTTGTGTGCAAATTCTACCATTAGATGGTGAAATTCCACACTTCACAGATAAACTCTACACTTTGCAAATTGCACTAACTTTGCAGACCAAATTTAATCAAATTCATATGCCAGAGGTGACACTCAGTCCCAGAATCCCAGTGAAGTATGAGGCTCACTCCCAGTACCCAGATGGGGTTATGGCTCATTTCTGGGACCCTGATAAGGGATGAGACTCACTCCAAGAACCTCAATAAGGGATTAGCCCACAGAACCTCAATATGGGATGTAGCTCATTTCCAGAATGCCAATATGGGATGAGGCTCAGGTGAGACTCACTCCCATAACCCCAATAGGGGATAGAAACATAGAAACATAGAATTTGATGGGAGATAAGGACCTCTTGACCCACCCAGTCTGCCCATTTCCCTGTCTACTGGATAAGCTGCAGATCCTAGTTAACCAGCAGCCTACTTCTTCCTACCCCCATCCCCTAGAATTGCCTTATGACTGTCCCATGCATGCTTGAATTCCACCACTGTTTTTGACTCCACGACCACCTCCTCCGGAAGGCCGTTCCATGCATCCACAACCCTCTGTGTGAAAAAATACTTCCTTAAATTACCTCTGAGCCGCCCCCCCTCTATCTTCAAATTGTGCCGCCTTGTTCTTGCACACCTCTTTTTTTGAAAGATGCTACCCTCTTGGACTTTGTTGATTCCCTTGAGGTACTTGAAAGTTTCTATCATGTCCCCCCTCTCCCTCCTTTCCTCGAGGCTATACATATTAAGCTCCTTTAGTCTCTCTTCATATGTCTTCCGGTGCAGACCCTGCGCCATTTTAGTTGCCCTCCTCTGGACAGCTTCCATCCTGTCTATGTCTTTGCGAAGACTGGGTCTCCAGAACTGCATGCAGTACTCCAGATGGGGTCTGACCAGCTGTCTGTACAGAGGGATAATAACTTCCTGTTTTCTACTGGTGATGTCTCTCCCTATGCATCCCAATATCCCCCCGGCCCTCATTGCTGCCCTCTCACATTGCTTGCCCACCTTTAGGTCATCTGATATGACTACCCCCAGGTCCCTTTCCATTTTTGTTGTTGTTAGTATCTCACCCCCCATTGTGTACTTTTCCCCTGGGTTTTTGTTTCCCAGGTGCATTACCGTACACTTCTTAGCATTGAATCTAAGCTGCCATACATTTGACCATTCCTCTAACCTTGCCAAGTCCTTTCTCATCCTTTCCACCCCACCTTGTGCATCAACTCTGTTGCAGATCTTTGTGTCATCTGCAAAGAGACATACTTTTCCTGCTAGTCCCTCTGCAATGTAAAGCTATAAAGACATTGAAGAGGACCAGTCTAATACTGAACCCTGCGGTGCCCCACTAGTAACTCCCCTTTCATCAGAGTGGACTCCATTTACTATTACTCTCTGTGTCCTATTTTCCAGCCAATTTTTTACCCAGGCTGTCATCTTGGGACCACTCCAAGGCTAGCTAACTTGTATAATACACCTTTGTGTAGGCCTGTGTCAAATGCCTTGCTAAAGTCTAGGTAGGCCATGTCCACAGCCCTCCCTGATCTACTACTTTGGTCACCCAGTCAAAGAAATCTATCAGATTTGTCTGGCATGACCTTCCTGCTGTGAATCCATGCTGCCTTGGGTCCTGTGCCCCTCTGGCCTCTAGATACTCGACAATTCTTTCCTTCAGAAGTGATTCCATCATTTTCCCTACCACTGAGGTTAAACTAACAGGTCTGTAGTTTCCTGCTTCTGCCTTGCTCCCACTTTTGTGAAGGGGAATCACATCTGCCCTCCTCCAGTCCTCGGGTACCACCCCATCCTCCCATGATTTGTTAAACAGGGTAGTCAGTGGTGTCACTAATTCTACCCTTAGTTCTTTTAGAATTCTGGGATGAATTCCATCAGGCCCCATTGCTTTGTCCACCTTCAGTTTTAAGAGTTCTTTCAGAACCCTTTCTTCTGTAAATGGGCTGGTATCAACTTCTGTATCCAGTGTGTTTCTACTGTTTGTTCTAGGTACCCCCCCTTCCTTTGTAAATACTGAGCAAAAATATTTGTTTAGTATCTCTGCCTTTTCACAATCTCCTCTGCCCACCCTCCCCCGCTTTATTAAGCCTCACTATCCCTCCCTTGGTCTTCCTTCGCTCCTGATGTACCTATAAAGGTTTTATCCCCTTCTTAACTGAGTTGGCTATCTTTCCTCGGTTTGGGCCTTTGCTGTTCTGACTGCCTTCCCAGCTTCCTTTTGCTTTAACTGATACAGTTCTCTGTCCTGCTCCTTCTGTGATTCTTGTACTTCCTGAAAGCTTTCTTTTCTCTTGAACCTTCACTGCCACTTCCTTTGAGAACCACAGTGGTTTCTTACATCGTTTAGTTTTGTTTATTTTGCTTCACACAAAGGCTTTTTGCCTCTGTGATGGCAGTTTTATCATTCCCCATTGTTCTTCCACCCCTCCTTCCTGCCCATTTGCTAGTACATTCCTTAGGCACTTACCCATGTTGGCAAAGTCAGCCCTCCTAAAATCCAGTACCTTTGCCTTTGTATGGCTTGACTCTATTGCTGTGTTTATTGTGAACCATACTGTTCGATGGTTGCTAGTTCCCAGATGGCTACCCACTTCTAAATCTGTGATCCTCTCTTCATCTCCATTTGAGAGAACAAGGTCTAAGATTGCTCCCTCTCAAGTGGGCTCAAATACTAGTTGTCTAAGGCATGCCCCCTGTAGGGCATCTAGAATAACCCCAGTCTTTGAAGTGGCTGCAGCAACCGCACTCCAATTAACATCTGGCATATTCAGATCACCCATCAGCAATATCTCCCCTTTTTTTGCTATACTAAGTATACTTTCTATCATTTCCTTGTCCATTTCCTCCCCCTGAGAAGGGTGTCTGCATACATCCCCTGTGCGGATTGTGGTGCCATTGCTGGTCTCCAAATTTACGCACAGTGCTTCTTCTCCTCCCTGTTTTCTCTTTTGTTCTGTTACTTTGATTCCTTCCCTTATGTAAAGAGCTACTCCTCCTCCTCTTTTACCCTCTCTCTCTCTCCTGTAGATAGTGTATCCTGGTATGTTTACGTCCCAGTCATGGTTTGTGCAGAACCATGTTTCTGTGACTGCCACAATATCCAGATGTTCCTTCTTCATCAAGGCCACTAATTCAGGAAGCTTGTTACTCAGACTACGTGCATTGGTACTCATTGCTTTCCATTTTTGATGGCTTTACTTTGTTGCAGCATCCCCCACTGACCTTTCTACCTCAGTCTTTTCCCATTTAGTACCCTGTTTTGTAGGGAGAGGCTGGGATTTTTCTGCTGCTTATCAGTGCCTCCCCTTGACTAGTTTAAAAGCTTGCCAATGAAGCATTTAAACCGATTGCTCAAAAGACTTGTTCCTTCCTGGACAGATGCAGACCATCTTGCCAGTATAGGCTGGTGTCCTCCAGGTGGAACCCCAGTCCCAATGAAGCCAAACCCTGTGCTCCACACCATTTTTCAACCACTCATTAAACTGCATGGTGCAAAGTACCTTGCCTCACTCATGCCATTTACAGGCAGCACCTCTGAGAAGGATACTGTGTGTACTACTTGTCTTAGGCCCCTCCCCAGTTCTACAAAGTCCTTCTGCACTGCTCTAAGCTCATGTTGAGCCAAGTCATTTGTCCCTAGGTGGACAATGACATCCAGCTCAGAGTCCCGTGCAGCTGTTCTCATGATCCTGAGGATGCGCTTTCTGTCCCTACAAGCCATGGCACCAGGCAGGCACTTTACTTCAGTTTTCCCTGCTCCCCCCAGTTCTATCCCCCTAATAATTGAGTCCCCCACCAGGAGCTGCTTCCTTTCCTTGTGGCATCCTCTGCCTCCTTCCTGTGGGCCTCACAAAACAATCAGCTAAGAGCTCTGACACACCGCTGCGATGAGTGCCTTCCTGTCTGCAAGATACTATACACAACAATTTGACAGAGAAAATCCCCTGCTAATCAAACAGAGAAAAATCCAGACATACAAGTCAGACACAGGTAAACCTCCCCAGCCCCAAAACAGCCTGGTGGTTTGTGCTCTGAAAGCAGTCAGCCCCAAAATAAGTCAGCTGTGCTTTGAACTCTTCCTGCACTGAAAATCTTAAGAATTGTAACAAGACTGTCTTTTCCTGATAATTGTAAATTCCTTATTTCACCTTTCAGTTAGAAGCAGCCTCCACCTGTTTGGAATTTCCTTTTAAGGCAAACAAAGATAAACACACAAAACAGTTTACTGTCTGGGTCAAATACACAACCTGTACCTGCACTTATTTCAGGATTTGTGACAAATGTTTCGCCCAGAGTTTAAAATCTTCCTGCACTGAAAATCTTAAGAATTGTAACAAGACTGTCTTTTTCTGATAATTGTAAATTCCTTATTTCACCTTTCAGTTAGAAGCAGCCTCCACCTGCAGTATATCTGCTACAAAGCAATGACAATTGAAAGGTTCCCCTCCCTCTGTTGTGAGCACAACTCGCTTTCTTGCAAATCCTATGTTCAGTATTGCAGCTCCCAACAAGAGATAGTTTGACTAGGAAAAATATTAGCTGTTCTGATGAGTTTGCTATAAACACTTGCTTATAATACTGTTCTCAGGTCTGTTATCCAAGCTATTGGCTAATTAAGTCTCTGTGATGTAATCACTTCCTGAGAAAGTTTGGAATTGCCTTTTAAGGCAAACAAAGATAAACACACAAAACAGTTTACTGTCTGGGTCAAATACACAACCCGTACCTACACTTATTTCAGGATTTGTGACAAATGTTTCGCCCAGAGTTTAAAATCTTCCTGCACTGAAAATCTTAAGAATTGTAACAAGACTGTCTTTTCCTGATAATTGTAAATTCCTTATTTCACCTTTCAGTTAGAAGCAGCCTCCACCTGCAGTATATCTGCTACAAAGCAAAGACAATTGAAAGGTTCCCCTCCCTCTGTTGTGAGCACAACTCGCTTTCTTGCAAATCCTATGTTCAGTATTGCAGCTCCCAACAAGAGATAGTTTGACTAGGAAAAATATTAGCCATTCTGATGAGTTTGCTATAAACACTTGCTTATAATACAAAGCTCAGGATGACGCTCAGGAGAGACTCACTCCTAGAACCCCAATAAGGAAGGAGGCTCAGGTGAGACTCATGTCCAGAATTCAGATGAAGTATGAGGCTCAGAAGAGTCTCACTCCCAGAACCCCAACATGAGAGGATGCTCAGATGAGACTCACATCCAGAATCCAAATGAAGTATGAGGCTCACTCTTAGTACCCTGAGGGAGATACGGCTCACTCTCGGGACCACAGTAAGGGATAATGCTCACTCCCAGAACCCCAATAAAGGATGAAGATTACTCACAGAACCTCAATGTGGGATGAGGCTCATCTCCATAACCCTAATAAGGGATGAGGCTCGGGTGAGACTCATTTCTAGAACCCCAATATGGGATTAGACTCAGGTGAGACTCACTCCTTGAACTCCAATAAGGGATGAGACTCAGGTGAGACTCAATCCCAGAACCCCAATAAGGGATGAGTTTCAGGTGAGACTCACTCCCAGAACCCCCAATTAGGGACAAGGCTCAAGTGAGATTCACTCCCAGAACCCCAATAAGGGATGAGGCTCAGGTGAGACTCACTCCCTGAACCCCAGTAAGGGATGAGACTCAGGTTAGACACTCCCAGAACCCAAATAAGGGATGAGACTCTGGTGAAACTCACTCCCAGAACCCAAATAAGGGATGAGGCTCAGGTGAGACTCACTTCCAGAACCCCCAATAAGGGATGATGCTCAGGTGAGACTAGAGGTGCAGCAGACTTACTTTATTGGTGAAGCTGCTGTGAAGTGGCATACAATTCACATTCATGGAGTATCACAAAGTTTCCATTGCCCTCAACAACTTCTACTATGCCTATAATTGCAAAGTTTTACTACAAAGTGCAAAATTCACCCCCACATTGTGGAATCTGCAGGTGAATCTGCCATCCATGTGTGAATTCTGCCACTAGAGGGTGAAATTCCACACTTCAAAAATAAATTCTACACTTCATGAATTGCATTAACTTTGCAGACCAAATTTCTTCAGCTTCATATGCCTCAGGTGACACTTACACCTGGAATTCCAATGACGTATGAGGCTCACTTCCATTACCATGATGGGGGATATGGCTCATTCCTGGAATCCTAATATGGGCTGAGACTCACTCCCAGAACCCCAAAAAGGGATGAGGCTTACTCGCAGAACCTCACGGTGGGATGAGGCTCACTTCCAGAACCCCAATGTGGGATGAGGCTCAGGTGTGACTCTCTCCCAGAACTCCAATAAGAGAAGAGGCTCAGGTAAGACTCACGTCCAGAATACAGATGAGGTATGAGTCTCAGGAGAGACTCACTCCCAGAACCCAAATAAGTGAAGAGGCTCAGGTGAGACTCATGTCTAGAATCCGGAATTAGTAGCTAGAGCTCTCACTGGGGACTTATGGCAGAAACATTTAATTTCTCATTGATATAAAGTACTCTAAGCTCTTCAATTACATTCAATAAGTCATGTCAGGTTAGCTTGGGAACAAGATTTGAATATGAGACTAGATTATCAGTTTTGGCTCATAGCCTTCCACATGCAATTACAGCTTCACCATTTTGGCATCAGTGTGTTTGGAAAAGCCTACTTCAATATTTTCTTAACCTGGCCAGAGGCAAAATACATGTTTCATAGGAGCTCTCAATATTGGAGGGGTTGTGGTTATGACCCATCTTTGTTATCTCATATCCTCTGGTCATGCCCTCTTCTAGACCCTTTCCTGCAACAGATGCAAACAGCTATTTAAGAAATAGGGGACCTAGCCTTGAAATTACCAGATTCATAATTTTTGTTTCTAGATACTCCCCTGGAGTACCATTCCTCTGACTCTCTTAAATTGCTCCATATCTTAATTGTTGTGGCCTGTAAGGCAATCACTAAATGTTAGCTATTCCACCAGATTCCTTCTATAAAGCAGTGGTATAACATAGTTTGTAATATTTATAACATAAAAAAAAATTACTGCTAAACTACGCAATCAGTAGCCTTTATTTGAGGCCTTCTGGCATAGGTGGGTGTTTTTTAACATGAGAAAAAAGGTGGATTTTATACCTTAAACAATTTTTCTTTCTAAGGACTTAATTGTATAGGTGATGATAAGTTACACTTTTAACGTGTAACTTCGATTTATAGTAACCTCATTTCTCTTGCTATGGTGGCTTGGATTTTTGCTGTTTATATGTTTGTGTGCTAGATGTGCATGTTATTGTGTTGTAACATTTTGAAAAACTTTAAATTTGAAACAAAATGTATGGGTCTCACTCTTAGTACCCTGATAGGAGATATGGCTCACTCTCAGGACCACAGTAAGGGATAAGGCTCACTCCCAGAGCCCTGATAAGAGATGAGACTTACTCACAGAACCTCAATGTAGGATGTGGCTTACTCCCAGAATGCTGATAAGGGATGAGGGTTACTCACAGAATAAGAAGAGACCTGAGAAAACTCAAGGGGAGGGGGTGTTCTAGGGCCTGGTAGCTGAGTATCAATGTGAAAAAATGCAAAATCATGAAATTGAGGCACAGAAATCAGAGACAGAGTATAAAATGAGTGTAGAGCTATTGGCGACCACCAAACAGGAATGAGACATATGGATAATCATGTTTGATGACCTAAAGGTGTCTAGACAGTGCAACAAGGCAGTTTAGAGGGATAGTGGGATGCTTGGGTGGATTGGGAGGAGTATCACCAGCGGAAAGGTGGAGGAGGTGTTACCTCTGTATAGATCACTGGTGAAACCTTACCAAGAGTACTTTGTAATCCCTGATGAGGGATAAAGTTCCCTCTTTTAAGCCTAGAGATGAGAGTTATCCCCTATCCAGGGAAGGAGAGCAATTGGAAAACGTTGCTTCCTTCTACTCTAATCTGATGGGGTTCTCCCACATTTTGCACATGAATCCAGGTCTCCATCATGCCAAGCAACAGCCCTGCCACCATATTGATTTGTTAACTTATATTAATGAAAACAATGTCAATATGTTTTTGTACTGGTACCACTAAATGGCTCAATAATTATGGTTGATAAAGATAATTTAAGGTCCTCTTCTTGATTTTCTCTTTTTAGCTATAGTGGCAGACAGTCGTAATGATTTTAAAATGTCTTTTAAATAATTATTGTGCCATTCACTGGAATGAAATGCTCTCATCACAGCTTCTGCCACTGATATCTTGTGGGATCATTCAGGAACACCATGTGATCTGATGATAGTTTCCCCAATCTGTCAGGTGCAGGAAACTGTGACATCAGTATCTCAGAGCGCTTCTTAATGGTGGCTAGTGCTATATATTGAGAATGTAATGTTTTTGTTCTAACATGATAAATTCTGTTTTTAGTTTCCTAATTAATACTTACCAGCAAGTCCTGGCCGTGATTTTTGCCATCAATGAAGTTAACCAGGATCCAAAGATATTGCCAAACATTACTCTGGGATTCCATATTTATGACTCCTGCTACTCAGAGGTCAGAGCAATTGAAGGCAGCATGTGGATGCTATCTGGGCAGAAGGAGCTAGTTCCAAATTACAGATGTCAATCAAGGCCGCAGCTGTCTGCAGTGATTGGAGATGAATCATCAGCAACGTCAGTCCCCATTGCAAGAATCTTAGGAATCTACAGGTTCCCACAGGTGAGATCCCAGTTTTATCTTTTATTTATTTTTATTTTATTTATTTATTTAATTTTATTAAAAGTATTGGAATTGCAATCCTGTGAATCATAGACTCCTTTACAAAAGCTCCACGTCAAGTTAAGAGAGGTACAAAAAACAGTGTGGTGCAATAGACAGTGTGATACAGAGAATACGGAGATGTGCAGACAAAGGTGGTCACTATACAGTGCAATAGTACATACAGTGCAACTAGAATGGATGTTATGCAGTGCAATAATATATACAGTGCAAATAGGCAGGTCACTATATGGTGCAACAATACAGACAGTGCAAATAGGTAATATAATGAGCACAGTGCAACAAATACAAAACAGTCTATTAAATATAGAGTGCAGAAGATATCCATAGAACATAGGCCATAAGACAGCAGCAGACATACGTCAAGAAAGGGGGGGGAGGCGGGATGTAAGTCCATTGTCAAAGGCTGGGGGACCTGGGCATGCAGAGTAGGCTATACGAAGTTGCAGGAATGCAGAGAGCAGAGATAGCATTGGATTGAGGACTTGAAAGAACCAAGTCTGTTTTCAGTGGAGATGGATGCGGGGAGGGAGTTTATCCAAGCAGGGGCTTTGAAGGAGAAGGACCTTTTGGGCTATGTAGGATGGTCCGGGCAGCACTGATAGTTTGGGCAGGCTGAAGGGGCAGATTGGAGTAAGGTGGAGAGTATAGGTGGGTCTGTCCAACAACAATTTTTTTGGCAAAGAGGCAGAACTGGTACTGGAGTCACTCCTCAAAGCTGTGAAGTTTGGCTAGGTTGTATAGGGTGGAGATGTGGGTGAGTTTGTCACAGCCTGCAAATAGGTGGCAGGCTTTGTTTAGTGAGTTGTTGACTCTTAAGAGGGTAGAGTTGGCTGCTGCCCCATAGACTATGAACCCATAGTCCACAAGAGAGAGGACAGAGGAGGTAATAGTGAGTCTTAGGGCATCAAGAGGGAGGTAGTCTCTGTGGCAGTAAAGTAGGCCAATATGGGTATTTCTTTTGGTGCAAAGGAGATGGACATGCTCATGGAAGGATAGAGCCATGTCAAAGGTAGCGCCAAGATATTTAAAGCTAGAAACATGTTCTATTGTGAAAAATTTGCTACTCATAATGTTCAGAGGGGAGCCATGGTGCTTACGCTGGTTGTGGGAGAAAAGCATGGACTTCATTTTTTTGTGATTGAGTATGAGTCTGTGGTCAGTGAAAGATTTCTGGAGGGTGGCTTGAAGGGAGTGAGGGTCAGGATGGGATTGAAAGAGTACTGCAGAATCAGCATAAAGGAGGATGTGCTCAGAGCAGGCAGTTGGAAGTGAGTTGAAGTACAGGCTAAAAAGCAACAGTCCCAGAATGGATCCTTGGGGAACCCCCAACAGAACAGTTTGGTGGGCAGAGATGGTATCATTAATCCTGACACATTGGGAGTGTGAAGAGAGAGATAGTTGGAGAACCAGGAGGTGACCACTTGGGAGAAACCCAGATGAGTAAGGGTGGATAGGAGGAGAGAGTGTCATACCGTGTCAAATGCCTTGGACAGATCAAGTAAGAGAGCCCCAGCCAGGTGTCCTTTGTCAAGGGTGGAGTGGCAGAAACTGAAGAATTCCAGCAAGGCAGTCATAGTGTTATGACCTGAGTGGAAGCCTTTGCATTTACTACTTACACAATTCCCTATTAATCCAGTGTACTGCAGAATTCTGAATGAGAATGCTAGACTTTAAAGGCCAGAGAAATAGATCAGGGAAGGGAAGTTGACATGGCCTACCTGGACATTAGCAAGGCCTTCAGCACTGTGCTGCACAAGAGACTAATGAAGAAAATGAGCAGGCTGAGGTAGGATTCAAAGTGATGATTTGTGTAAGGAGCTTGGTAATAGACAGTCAATAGAGGGTGGTGGTTAATGGCACTTGCTCTAATGAGGGGAAAGTGACTAGTGGGGTACTGTAGGGGCTAAATACTAGGACCAGACTTCTTCATTTTCTTCATAAGAAGAGCTACAGTATGAGGGAAGGTGCTCGCTACTCTCACTCTGTAGTTCTGCAACTTTTTGTTCTGTCTCTGCATGCTTGACCTGACAATTACTCCTATGCCTCTTACACTTGAGCTATGTTGATTAAACACTGCAAGGGAGTTGATACCAAAGAATATTTTTCCCTTGTTTATATTTGTAATGAATCCACTAAGTAATCATACAACCTCCCCTTCCACCTATCCTCACAGTACCGCTTCAGAATTCACTGAATTGCAACTTAATTGCCCTGAAGTCTTACGACTGCATCCAAAGCCCATCTCCCTAACTGCCCCATGTCTCTTCATAAACTATGATCATCACAACCCTCTATCTCCTTCCCCTACTCTTTACCCTGGCTTCCCTTCACCACTTCCCCTCCCTTCCACCCACGTATGTTTTGACTCCAATACCCACCGCCACCCTCCCAGCACCTGCCTATCTCCCTGTTTTGCTCCATTACTCTGGCCCCCAGGAGCCTCCTTCCCTCCCCTTGCTGCCACACTGGGTTGCTTAGGTCCCAGCTCCCCCCTACCCTCCCCCCTTCCCAACACCACTTACCCTACTTGCGGCCACATAGATGGATATGTGTCTCTATCAAGATCCTAATCACCGTACTATTTCTAGCTGTGGGAGACATTGAACCTTACCCTGTCCCGGTTCACTCCCCCCCCCCACCTGTCTTCATAAAGCCTTGAAAATCACACAGCTCAAGAACAGAAGCTTCCTCCATAAGATAGCCCTTATCTAGTCTCTCTCATGGTCAACCTCAAACCTGATCTACTAGTCATTTCTGAATCTTGGCTCTCCCCAAAAATCCCTAATGATACCATCTCTGTCCCTGGATACTCCCTAATCTGACATAACAGGCTCAGCAGGGGCAGTGGAGTAGCCAAATATCTGTCCTCCTCTATCCAATTCTCACTCATATTCTCTAACTCCTCCCTTTCTGCTTTCAAGCTGCTACTCGTGAAACTCTCTCTTTCTTTCTCCTTCCCCATCTTTGTGGTTGGTGCATACTGCTGCCAAGTAGAGATGCAGCAAAGTTTAAATTCACCTGCGACGTGAACTCGAAGTGGGCAACTCCTATTTCAGGTAACACTACATGAAATTTCCATCAAAAGGTTGAAATCCGCCTTTAATGGACTTTGCATTGATAACTATGAGTTCACTTCGAGTTGCAGTTTGAGATGGCGAAGTTGGTAAGAAACAGCCCACAGATCACATGTCTGACTATCTGCAGGTCACATGATGCAGGCAGGTAGTTAATTAGGCAGTAAGTCAGAGAACTAGTTTCACTTTGTCTTGTAGAAGGAGCTGTTTAGTCAGCAGTGTTGGTGGACGGTGTGCTTTTTTTGCAGCAAAGTCTATATATTGAGCGTTTTTGTGCTTTAAAGTTTTTTGATTGCGTTAAGTTTTGCAGCCAGTATGATTTGATTTGAAAGCTTAGTTTAGTTAAAAAAAGTTGTTTATTGTTGTTACTTCATATAAGTTATTAGTAGTTCTACTAGTATTTTTTGTTTTATTTTTCATTTACGTTTAATTTTAGTTAATATGGAGAGAGGTGGCCAAAGTAATGGGCAGCGGGGTCTCTGAATTCATGGTGATCTGGGGCGACCATTTCACCTGAACCACAGTACCGTTTTGATCTTGAGTGCTCCCTCACAGGCACAGCCCAATGTTGAAAGTGGTCAGGCTGAGAAATTCAGTGTACTGCTATTGCAGTGCCACAATAGAATGCATATCAATTGACAGCATGCACACCGATTAAAAGTCAGGCACAGAAACTTTCACTGTTCAGTAAACTACAACACAGTCTTTTAAAACAACTGAAAAAATGCCAAGCAAACATAAAAAAAAACTTATAAAAAAATTAAGTGAAGTTGTACTATGTGTGTACCTGAACACACAACTAATGAAACACTTTTTCATTTACATTTTTAATTTTTTATCCTTTTGAACCTGATGAGCAAACTGCCCATTTTCACAGACGACAAGCTGGGTTACAGGAAACAGACAAAATACACAACGAACAACAGGTAACATTATACAATACCAATGAAATACATGTAATATAAAAAATTTAAATAGTGTCTATTTACAAACACATTTCTGTAAATTTATAAAGTGCATAATAAGCTTGTGCTTGAAATTACAGATTGATTTTAAATGCAAAATGTCAGAGGGAAGGGAATTGAAAGATTTAGGGGCCATATACAATAATGATCTCTGACCGATAGCGCTTTGGAAAAGTGGTAACTTAAATGTATATGTTTATTCTGGGATCGGGTACCACACCCACTGGTAGACCGACAACAACAGAACAACAGTTGTAAAAACTGCCTTTCTCGCTAATCTCCCTTCTACCCCACCGATCCACCCTTCCCCCAAAGCACACTTCTAGTATCTGTTGATACTGAGATTGAATGTACTAAATTAACATTCAACATTCACACTAATTCAATAAATTGTTTGATGATATAAACACACAAGGGTTTACTATAGTTAAAGTATTAAATTTGTACACAAAATGTTTTGGCAAAAATGTTTATTTAAAGGTTTTTCAATGGTTTGATTCTCAGGCCTCTGAAAGCAAACTGTCTCCAGGTTTCCACTACACACACTACTCTGAACTGAGGCCGTGCAAGACAATATCGAGCCCATGTGACCTTACATCCCATGAATCTCTGCAAAATCCATCCTAAAGAGCAAATCAAAAAGGTGAATTACCACAAAGTCAATAGAGAATGATGGGAACTTCACCATACTTCGAGATGAGAAGTTATTCACTTCGCTTTGTGGAGTATTACATAAAATTTGAGTTCTATGTGAAATACTATGCATAGCCAATTTTAGGCACTTCACCCACCTCTATTGCCAAGTTCTCCCCTCATCAATTACTTATCTCCATACTACTCTCATGACACATACCTCCACTGGTGATCCTAACATTTTAGAGGACTTTAACTTAGACTAGCTCTCCCCCTCTGACAATAAAGCTTGAAATGACATTGCATCTCTCAATCTGACCCAATTAATTACAGAACCCACCTGCCTAAGCCTTGAATCCTGCAACCATACCATCACAGGCTGGGGTCACCTCTCCCGTCTGCACTGTATAATTGTTGCTGATATTCTTCCTGACTCTCTCAGTGACCACCACATGATTTAATGCGAATGGAAAATCCACTGTCCCAAAGCTCCCTCTAAACTCCTATTGATCTGCTCTTTCAGATCTTTGGACCTGACTCCCCTTCTAGAGGACCTGACAAATACTGACTGGACACCAATCCCCTCTGCCTTCTCTTTAGGCTCTTCAGACTCAGCCCTCAGCTATTTCAAGGCAAAATTCCTAGGCATCAGGAATCAGCACAATCCGCTCAGGAGTATAAGGGTAAGAGGGTCCCTCCTCCCCTGGATCACAGCTGAACTGCTGGCCTGCCTGCATGAAATTGATAAAACATGCACAAAGCCACCGGCTCCCCTACACTCTTCCACAAGTACTGCTCCCTTCAGAATGCATGCATCAGGGCTATCAGACCCTCCAAAACTAATTACTTTTCTACCTCCTTCCAAACAAACAAACATCAATCATTCTTCCAAGTTCTCGAAGGTTGTTCAAGCCCTTTTCTCCCCAACTGCTTGGACCTATTCTGGTCCTCAGGGTGGGTGTCAACATCTTTTCTGACACCCCTCTCAGTGGCTACTGAATTCAATTCCTTTTTCACCTCCTGTGCTTCTTCCCTTCTCTCCTCTCCCCACCTCCTCTACCGCCAACTCTCCCTTTGCATCATACCCCATCAACCTTTATATCCCTCTTTCTCTTTCTGTCACGTATCCCAGTCAGACACTCTAAAGGCCCTCTTGCCCTAAACCCTGTCAGGGCCAAAAACCCAGATGGGCTAAACTCAAACCTTCTTCATCTCTCTGCCTCTGCCATTGCCTCCTGACTGGCCTATCTCCTAAATCTCTTTTTCTCTCTAGATGCAGTCCCTGGTGCCTGGAAGCATACCACAGTTGCACCCCTCCCTTAAAGTGGCAACTCCTCCAATACAGGCAACTACCACCTTATCTCTTTACTCCCTATCCTTTCAAAATTCTAGGATTGGATAGTACTTTCCCAGCTCTCTCATTTCCTCAGCTGCTCCTCCTTTCTCACCCATTTCCAGTCAGTTTCAGATATTTCCCTCAACATCTACCTCCCTCCTTTGGCTTATTGCTTCCATCTTCTCTAGCATGGACCAGGCCCGTATCACCACTGATCTTTGTCAACCTGGCCAAGGCCTTGGACCCAGTATCCCACCTCGTCCACCTTGATAAACTCACAGCAGCAGGGCTCTTGGCCCCTGTCACCAGCTGGTTTCACTTCTACCTTGAGGATAGGAAGCAATCAGTTAGTATAAGTGACTCCCTATCCATGTCACTCCCCATCAGTGCTGGAGTCCCACAAGGCTCTGTCCTAGACCCACTTATCTTCCCTGTCTTCCTAAATGATCTCCCTGCTGTCTGCTCCTCTACACCCATGCACATTTATGCAGGCAACACTGTCCTCTACACTTCTGGACCCTCCATGTCTGACATGATGACCAGTCTTTAGCTGGACTTTGACAGAGTTCATCTCTGGTTACACGCCAATCAGTTGTTCCTCAGTGCCAAGAAGACTGTCTCCATGACCTTTGGCACTAGGCAGAGACTTTCTAGGCATTCCTCCCTTCCTTCCTTCTACTCTCTGGATGAGACTATGCTTGAGGATTTTACCTCATTTACATACATTGGGGTCTGACTTGACCAGCACATTGACTTTTCTGGGCATGTGAATGCCATTCACAAGGAATTGAACCCCAAGCTTGGTGCACTGTAAAGAAACTGTGGTTGTAGCTTGCCCAGAAAATGATCTTCCCTATCTTCCACTGTGGTAACATAGTCTACAGTGCCGCTCCCAAGTCCTCCCAAATCAGACTGGATACCCTCATTCACATGCTCTGTCTCTTCACTCTAGACTGTCCGCCCCAGACTCATCACAGTGACCTCTATAAATCTCTCTCCTCCCCCTCTCTTGATGACAGGCATCTCGCCCACTTTGCTGCCTTCATAGCTAAATACTGTATACTCCTTGGAAGACAGAAGGGACAGAGGGGACATGATCAACACCTTTAAATATTTGAAGGATATTAATAGAGTAAACACAGAGGGGATTTCAAACTAATGGGGAAAGAGACCACGAGGGGTCATAGCCTGAAACTGGTTGGTGGGAAGTACAGGAGAGACCTGAAAAAGCATTACTTCAAGGAAAGGGTGGTGATGCCTTGAAATGCGCTAACTGAGGAGTTGGTACCAAGGGAATCAGTGGAAGGTTTTAAGAAGAGATGGGACAGATACATGGGCAAGGTACAGGTAGGGAGGTTAGAGTCCAGGGGGAAATCAGAAAGGAAATCAGGGGAGGGATGGAAGCGACAGGGGAAGGGGGCAGCAGCAGTTATCAAGCTGTGAGCTGCATCTCAAGCAGACTTGATATATCTCAAGGCCTAATCTGCTGGCATTTTCATATGTTCATAAATACTAGTTTGGCTCCGTCCCCTCTATCCTCATGTCTACTCTATCCCTCCCTTCACCAACCCTCTACTCCCTTCGTAACTCTGATCACAGGACCTTTGCTCTCCCACCCTGGTCTACAACCACTGGCCAAGCCACCATTTCATAACTCTCCCCTAAATTCTGGAACACATTTCCCCTGTCCATCTGCAATGCCCTCATTCCACTTTCCCTGTCCTCCCTCCTCCATAATTTAATCTCCCCTTCTTGCAACTGCTCTTAACTTATTCATCTCCTATCCCCTCTCCCCTGTTGTGATGCAGTTGCTCTGCTGCTTGTATGCTTCAGGTTTCTTCCTCTATTTTTTTGTAATTTACTCTAGCAATCACTTAATGTACTCATGATCCTGCCTATATTGTTATTTTTGTAAACAGTGACTACCTGAATATAACATACAACACCCTGAATGCACGTTGAACTCAACTCTGTTCTATTGTAATTGCTTGATGTATTCTTGACCATGCCTGTATCACTTACCTTGTATTCTGATATTTTTCTATATGTATCTTATCACCACTATGTTAAGTACCTGAATCTTGATATCTGTATTATTTGTATCTCCCCCTCCTCTTCCCAACAGGACCCATCTGGAAATGAACAGTTCTGCTTGGTATGTCCTGATGAAACCTTTAAATAAATAAAATAAGTTAAAAAAAAAATCTTTTTGCAAATGATACCACAATTTGTAATAGTGTGGACACTCAGAAGTGGGTTGATAGTTTGTGTAGGGACCTTGGCAAACTCAAGGAGTGGTCGAGAGCATGGCAGTTGGGGTTGAATGCTAAAAAGTGCAAATTTATGCATCTAGGGCATAGGAACCCAGAAGGTGAGTCTGGGAAATGGGGAAGTTCTGACAATCAATAATCAGGAATTGGACGTTTGGGTTACTGTATCATATCTGATGAATTCAAATTGGCAGGGCAGTGTGGCACATCAGTTGGTAGGGGGTTACTTAAGCATACTTGTGTGTAATCCCTACACTGTACTTCTGATCACAGGTTGAGGGGTCTGGATTTGGTGTTAGGTGCTTCCACCAGAGTAATAATAGTGAGGGTATCTATCTAACCTGATAAAGCCCACTGGGAAGCTATAACCACCCAAAACCTCACCTAGTGACCAAATACCTTGTAATAAAAGATAGCCATTTGCAGTAGTTGCCACACAGTTAACAATGAGCATTAATGATATGTACACACCCCTCTTGCACTTATCGCCTAGGACTGGTCTTTAGCAACACCCTGAAATGCCCTGGAAAAACAATATTAGCAAGGTAAGCATGCACTCTCAATACTGTATGCCAACTAAGAATATGCTCATAAGCCAGTTTAAATGTGAAACCATTAATCAGGTTTATTAAAGGGACGCGAACAAGGATGGGGGCATGAATCTAGGAGAGTGATTACTGTACTGATTTGATTCAGGTACTATGCATGCATGTATGCACTCTAGTCCCTCAGTAAACAGTCTGACAACACTGGGTACCCAAATTGTTACGCTGGCTGGCCAGAATCTGTGCTCGGAGCTGGCCATCATTACAGCAGCTGTTGGGGCCCTTGATGGAAAGAAAAGATAGTTAAACATGCATAAACAAGGCTTTTGTTTTATTTGTATTCAGGGTCTGTTGACCCAGTCCTCTGTAACCCTGAAACACACTGGAGCAATCAAATGGTACCACAGAAAGATTCAAAGAAAAGTTGCAGGGAGCTATCCTGAGTTTATTAACAACACCAGTTGGTTGAAGAAGGTCTGGTGATATGAAGACCTGCTGCCGGAAACTGAGGAGCATGGAGAAGCTGGGCTTACATGACTCACCTCCGCTTCACAGCATTTCCCTCCAGGTGGCTGCAACCTGTGATTTCTTGCTGTGCAGGGGCTGGATACCCAATCCCCATAATGTGCTTGTTCAACTAAAAACTATCTCTTGATGACCAGATGCAGAGAATCTCCATTTACACCTTTTTCCTTACTCTCTCATCTTCTCCTCATCTCATGGCTCAAAACTGCTCCCAAAACTCCAAACCAGTCAAACAAGCTGAAGGTACACTAAGAAGGTACCGGGATACCAGTTTCCAGACCCACAAAACCAGACAATTCATCAGAGAAACTGGCTTTTTAATTTTAAGTAGGTGCTGAAATAAAACTCAACAGCCAAAAGGGGCAAATAAATATAATATGATTACATGATGCAGAGGGCTATTCTGATGAAGTCCTGCAGCGTGGCGAGGAGCAGAGCAGCAGTGTGGCAATCTTGCTGCTCCCACATAACAGCTCAGTACTTCTCAACCACCCATAACAAGGTGACTACCTCATTGGTCTGGAAAAAGCATCATATTTTACCTTAGCTTGGCAAGGTAAAATATGATGCATTTTCCTGACCGATGAGATGGTCACCCTGTTGGGATGGTCAGGCTTGATTATAATTCAGCAGAAAGATGTGACCAAGAACCCCTCTAACAATCTAAAATAAGCAAAAATACTACAGTTATTTGAAAACATTGCAGGCTTTTAAGTGGCAGAATGTGTGTTTGTGTGCGTGGGGGTTAGTCTGGTACCTTAATTGTATGCTTTTGTTTGGTCACACAGGGCAGTGTGACCAAACATCCTATAAACCTTATAAATCTTATAAAGATGTATTGCAGATGCGATGGGTTGAGCTTTTCAAACCATTAATACTGAATTCCTCCCTATAAATCTTATAAAGATGTATTGCAGATGTGATGGGTTGAACTTTTCAAACCCTTAATACTTAATTCCTCCACAAGACCACTATATCCTTCAGATCTAGTTTTAAAATTACCACCATATGTGGTATATAGTGTGCCAAGGATTCAGCAGTTTTCTTATCAGATATTTCCTACTGTATTCATTCTATTCTCTTGAAAATGTAAAAAGCATAGATGTGATGGCCAGTATCTGTAATGTGTTACTGTAAAAGTACCCTCTGACCCATCAGTCATAACTTTACAGCACTTTGGGTTCATTAGAGACTGTTTGTTGTTTAGTACTATTTGGGAACTAGAGAAAAAGTCAAATATGCCAGTACTATGTTATTGCTGGCAGACATTTCAAATGCCAGTCAAAGCCAATTTAAGAACAGGGTGAGGAGAGTTGGGCAGTCACACAGGAATACATAACTGGTCTGGGCCTCCACACTGTTCTCCTTGTTTTGCTATTTAAAATTTAAATACCCCAGCCTTACCACCCAGCTGAGCATTGAGGGCCCATATTCAGAACTGGCTGGATACACATGTATAATGGTGCAGTGCTCAAATAAATTGGGCCAGCCAGCTGTGGTGCGATATTCAAACAGAATGCATGATAGGAACAGACCACACAATCCATTTGAATATCAGACCTTGGATGCATGGCTTACAGCAAGCAGCCACCATGTATGGTGTGGTGCATCCAGGGTGCGGGAATGAAGGCCACCCATAGGAGAATGTGCAGCATATATCTGCATGCACCACAGCCCCTATGCATGATAATCAGCCCAAATATACAGATGAGCCCATTGGGCATGCGTGGTGCAATGGGAACATTTGCATGCCCATTATGGACTCATATGTATGGCTGCATCTGGTGGAATGTGCTGGGTGAACCCTCCCACTAACCTCTATCTGTGAAAAGCACAACATCCCACATGTGGGTGGTTGGTCTCTGCCTACCGGGGTGTTGGGGTAGGGAGACCACTAGACTACAAGGGAAGTGGTCATTTTTTGTATTTTACAGTGACTGGTAGTCAGGGGAGGAGGGAACCACTCGACTACTGGGGAAGGGGTCTTTACATTATGATAAATGGGTAATCAGTCCTCGGAGGAGTGGGGGGCCACTACACTACCAGGGGGTTACAGAATTACATGTGTCATATGCAGGCAATTGGGTTTTTTGGGGGGCCTCCATACTACCAGGGACTTGGACCTCTATTTTTGAGTGCAATGATTGGGAATCTGGGTGGAGAGATCGACTAGACTATCAGGGATGTGGGATGTTGTGCTTTACACTAATTGGGGCTTGGGTGTGAAAGTGTGCCCTGCCCTAGACTGTGCGGAGGGCAACTACCTGTCTCACACATAGTTAAAGTAGGGTTTCAAAAGCATAACTTTGCACTGGCACAGCTGGCCATAGTTACACTTGGGGAGGTTCAGCATTATGATGCATGGAATATGCATGCAGGACCACTTATTTGCATAGGTGCATCACAACTTTGTGTGTGGTGGCACAGTCGGAGGTGCGTGGAACATTGGTGGCATTTGAATATGGCCACACCCTTGATGGCCCATGAAATCCAGAGATGCATGGCATATCTTATCTGAATATGTGACCCTGAGCATATTTCCAAATCACAATTTAGTTTAACTTAAGTGACCCTACCATGCCGGTTCAACATGCCTAATGTCAACCGGCATCACAGAGAAAGGAATCATGTCAACCGCAAGTTGCAGTCATCATGATTCCTTCAAGTCTCCCGGTTCTTTTTTTTTTTTTTTTGGGAGCTCTGCCCACCACTCCCCCCAACTTATGGATTCTTAACTGCAGTCAGGGTTACTTTGGGATGGGGATGCAGGACCAGGAGACAGTGTGCCCCTGTTTTGGGCACACCAACACAGCAACCTGTCGGCAAAGTGTCGATTTTGCCGACAGAATTGTAGTTTGCCGTGTTGGTGTCACTATAAGGGGGGCATACCAACTTAAGCCACCTTGTCCTTCTATTTCAGCTAATTTTCTGAAAATCTGCTTGTCTACTGACTATTGTAACTTTTTTTGTATATGCATGTTTTATTACAGATTATACCATGGTATACAGCACAAAAGTATATCAAAGTATCACATAGAACAACATACGAGAGCAACAAATACCAGAATAAAGATAGCCGAAGTACCCATTTGATAGCCAGAATTGGAATATTACAGCTGATAGGCAAGAACATAGAACGTGGCTTCATCCTGATAAAGTCTAGTGTAACATAAATGCTCTAAACAGCCTGTAGAGACTTTTTTAACTGTGAGGTCGGCTGTCGTGATTTAACAGTCACAAATAATAAAGTAGAGCATAGAGTAAAACTTATCTATGTCACAATTGATAATAAAATGTACTTACTTGCCATTTTTACCAATAAAATGTCAAACTGAAAAAAGTTGTTTTGTAGAAAATGAGCCATTACAGAGGGAGAAGGATGCATGGATTTTTTTCTGTAGACATTTGTATCCTCTGGGGTGGATTAAGTTGTTGTCCTATAGTTCTTCTGGCAGAATGGAGAGCTTGGGCAGGCCTGTGGCATGATGGTTAGGGCTTCATGTAGCCCACCCTCCATTTTCTCCTGATCTCTCTCTCTCTCTCCTGGGCTCTGCTGCATATGTATTGAGATGGACAGTTCCACCTGCCTGCACAGAGTGGCCCCCAGCACTCTGAACTCTGGCCCTTCCCCTAACTAAGGGTCTAACAAGTGCCACTGCCTGGATTCCTTGAGGTAGTAGATGAGTGGTGAGTCGTGGAATCCCCCTCCCTGAGGGAAGAGAGCAGTCCTAGGGATGCTCAATCTTCCCTCTCTCCGACGAGCCCCATCCTGAGTGTTCCAAGACCATTCCTGAACTCAGTCACTGGTGTGGCAGCAGGGGGGCATGGATACCTCAATCCTCTGTGCCACTGGGCCAGCCAAGGTGGCATGATTTAAAGTAAACTATGATTTAGGAGGATTAAAGTTGCTCACCTGTGTGGTCATGTGAGATATTTGCAAAAACATCAGGTGCCTCCACATTCCATATTGTAATACCATCAATCTAACATCTGAGAAATGATATTAGGAATAAAAGGTGTGGTATTATGACTTCTGGGTATCACTGTTTTCCTATGGAGAAAAGTGACTACACATACAGGGTTCAGTTTAACACCATAAAAGTAGGGAGATATGCCAGCCTTAACTCCTCCCCAGCAGCAAAAGGACACGATCACACAAGCAACCACAGATACACATTCATACTGCCAGACATGCATAGTCACTTCTTGCTGCAGATGCTGAGCCCTTATATTTTAAGTCTCTGTGCAATCCACAGGAGTGACAGATCTGCATTCTTTACATTTAATTATTTTTTGGTTTTGATGCTACAACATAAAAACACATATAGAAGTGGAGGTGATACTTCGCATGCACTGTATTTGTCTAAGGGCCTGATAAAAATAAGATTGTTGAACATTTGGAGAAAGAATTTAAACAGTCTGAGTTATGAAAAACAGTTGTTTTTGAGTATGAAGTCCACCATTTTATGTTCCAGTCCTGTATTCTTTGGTCACAATGAGGAATATGGATGCTCAAAATGAGAGACAATGAGGACACTAACCCTCACATGATCAGGACACATCCTAAATCTTGGAGATACAGTACCTAAGAACACAGCAGAAACCATGGTATTTATTTACTTGTACCAATATTAGCACCTGAGAATGAATTTCTACTGTAAAGGAGGGGTGCCCCCACCCCCCCATTTGTGCCTACGTTGCACTTATGGTGTGGCAATATTGGCATTACATGTGGATTTAATCTTTTGCACAGTAAGTGCCCCCCTGGCCTGAGTGCACTCATGCTGCAGGTACACTCCTGACTCAATTGTGTCTGTATTGTGTTGTCCACTAGCTCCACCTATCAGCAGCAGTGCCATCACATGTGACACAGAGGAGCTCCAGCCAATCAGGAGAACATGAGTTATGTGAGTGCGACACTGTCTTCCTACCACAGAGTAATCAGCCTGTACACTACATCTTGGAGGAGTTGGTGAGCCTTAAACTCTAAATAGCAGTGTTGTGGCAGCATATTTTTGTTAGTCTACTCTTAGTGAGTCTCCATCTCCCCTGGTGAATGAAGAGGCATAGGGGGAGCTAGAAGCTAACTTGAGGCTAGGCTAGCTACCTACTTACTCAACTTGGCTCACCTCACAAAAAAACAAATCATAGGCCCCCCATGGCAGAAAGCTATGCCTAGGAGCAGCAGTGACAGCAGTGGAGGCACCCTTTATAGGCCTTGATTAGTGCAGTGTGGCAGCAGCCATGGCAGCAAGCAAGCAACACAGGTCTGGTGGGTTTGTTTGGTGAAGGGACTTGGTCACAGACCACATTGGGGACCTTGCATGGTTGGGTCTAGCATCCAGCTTCTAACAGAAGGATGGAGGAGGAGCAGATTGAAAATTGGGTTGGTGGCACACTAGGTGAGACAGGAGGTTCTGGCCAGATAGCTGGGAAGTAAAACTGCATCATTTTTTTAATGAGGGATTAGGGAAGGCGGAAGAACTGAAATATTGATGTGTTTTTCATGTTTCTGTGCCTTTGTGTGGCTTCATGGCACACATTAGATGGGTACTGAATGGAATGGAGTTAGGGAGACAAATTGGGACAAAGTTGTTCTTTTGGAGGGTGGTCAGATCTTCAGCCAGGAAAAAATGGTTAGTAAATGGGTGGGGTAAGCACAAATCTGATGCACTGCTCTGGAATACAGACAGATGAATCTTATATGTTGGAATTTTTCCTGATTTGCATATCACTTTTCAGTCACAACAAATACATTTTACCTTTCAGAGACATTCCAGACATTCTAGAGCTTGCCACCAATTGGCTAACTAGCACCTGGCCTCCACTGGTTATTGGCCCCCCCTTTCTAAAATGTGACATGGTGCCCCTGATATAAAGTCAAAATTGACAGGACATCCTCAGTGTGAGCAGCATGTTTCCCATGAGGGATGGATGAGGAGCAGAGCAGTTTTCAAGGGTAAAATGAGGGATGTCCCTTGCATTCAGGGACAGTTGAGTGGTATGATATGCAGGAACTACTGGAGCCCCACTATAGTCAGGCTGATGCCCTTCCCCCAGTGAAGCTGACCTCCACATCCCCACTCTGAAGCACATTAGGACATAGGACAAGGGAAATTGCAGGGGTGTAGATGATTGAAATAAGATTACATTATTTTACATTATTGATGGAGAGTTGGAGATTAATGAAGGTCACCATTCAACTAACAAGGGCCTGGTTAATAGAATGGTGACCTTCATTATTCTCCAACCCACCATCATAATGTATAAAATAGTAATAAAAAATAACTCCATTCATTTAAAGTGGGTACACCCCAGCACTCTGACCCATGGACATCATCTCTTAAAGACTCCTGCTTCTGACTCCCTAGTGAACAGGTAAGAGACTCTTGACTCATAACTATACTTGGTGGGTTGTCTGTATCAGCATGGCTGCACCTGCTGCAGTGTATGTGCATGGGGGTGGCCTGCCATATGGGTAGGTATTGAGTTATTGCTAATTTTGTGTTTGCCTCTTAAAGTCTGTTTGCATGGAAGCATTCAAAACCATGGAGAAAAAACAGTAGGAGTACAGACCAGACAGAAATAATTAGAGTTTTGTGGTTAAGTGTGTGTATTGGGGGTGGGAAGAACCACATGAGTTTCCATTGGTATGTGTGCAACAGTTCAGCTATGCAGTTGAGATGAGAGAGGACAAGAAAACTAAAAAATATAACAGTGCCTACAAGCATGCTGCATGCATACAGAGGTATGCAGATTTGTACTGAAGCACAATCAAGTCATACATTTGCAGGAGGTATGGCTTAGTGGTTAAAGGCACTGAATTGCAAACTGGGAGACTTGAAGACCTAAAGACCTGGGTTTGAATCTCATCAACCCCCACTTGCATATGGTGTGATCCTGAGGAAGTCACTTAACTTTTATGTGTACACTTATCAGTAACCACTTGCTTTTTGCATGCATGCCACGTGCATGCAGTCTGTTCCAATTTAACGTAAAAAGCATGCTTTTCACACTTGCTTGCTGCACAGATGTCACATGCTTACAATCAGTTCAAATTTAACATCTAAATCATGCTTTCAGCATGCATATCACATTGGTAGTTTCATGTGTGCAGCATGAAACATTTCATATAATTATTTCTGCAAGGGTTAACATTAAAATGCTTACTCAACCAATACAATTAAAAGCTACATTTTTAAGATAATATGACTGAAGAATTAACAATTTCACAAAATTGTAGAAAGGCGCTTTTTTGGGCTGAGCCACATCAGCCCTGAAAAGTTTGAATCTAAATTCCAAACAATGTTTAGTCTACAAATGAGGGGTAAAAAAGGTCAAAAAAGTGTATTGTTTCTTATTTTTATACTCCATGTATCTCAAAATCTGGATGTGCACCCATCACAAAACTTGTTAAACTTTAAAAACATGGCACTCTGACACTGCAGTCAAAATTTAATGCAATCTGGTTGAATGTCATCAAAGGTATTAAGGCTGAAGACTCACAACTTGAACATTTTTCTCACAAACATGACAATCATTTTCTCATTAGACAATTTCTGGACATAGCTGACAAGGCTGTGGCAAGTGTTTATGAGTGCCTCCAAAGAATTATGACACTGTGCATTCGTGATGCTCTCACACATGCACATTCTGCCTGGAGGAGAAGTGCCACATAAACACACCACTGAAAACTGTGCCACAGCACTGTGGAGGCACACTGATTAGAGGTCCGTCATGTGCTTCCATAGTGCTATACTAGTGATTCTGTTGCCATAATGCCTGTGGAGCTCCACCCCTGCAGCCATAATAAAAATGGGCTCATGCACATTAACTGTTTGTTCATACCAGACAGCTATCCTGAAAACTCTAGTGAGCATGCTCAGAAGCCAAATTTTAAAACCTTATAACTTGAGCATGTATTAATATTTTGTTATTGCACCTTTGAAAGGTTCACACGTGGACTGTCTGCCTACCCTGAAAAAGTCAATTCCAAACAGTTTTTGCTTCACTAGTCAGAAAAAAAAACGCAAAAAAATGCATTTTATCAGCTTTTTACTTTCCAGGTCTCAGAATTCAGATAAGTGACTGTTATGAAACACACAAGTCATAAGAGCTTGTCACCTTGACTGCACATGCAAAATGTCATACAAATTAATTGAACTGTGCCACAGTTATTTATTTGCATGATATCAGAATTACAATCCTTTGAGTCATAGACTTATTTCCAAAGGCTCCAGAACAGGAAAGCACAGTACATAACATACAGCATAGTAATACATAGATACACAAGTTAGAAGGCCATTGCAAAAGTTTACAATACAGTGCCACTGCTTCACTTCCATTGATTGTGCAGCATATAACAACTACAGAGGATGCCTATGGAGGGCCTATACAAGATGTTAGCTAGGCAAGATAGTTGTAATGCAGAGGCATGTTGCTATTTACTATAATATCTTGGCAGCCTGGTAGGCAGGCTTTGTCATCAGACCCACTGTTTTATACATTACAGCAGACGTATAACTGGGGCAGTCTCATAGATGGGCTTTGCAGGGGGCCTAGTTTGTTACTGGGGGTCTTTATATGTCCATGTGGGCCTGGTGCTGCTGTTTCATTGCTGTGGGCATGTACAGGAGCAGGTAGTGAGAAGGTGGTTTCTGAGGGCTCCTTTGAAAGCATCAAGTTTAGGCAGACTGGTGGCAGATGCAGGTAAGAAGTTGAACCATCTGGGGACCCTAATGGGGAAGGATCTCTAAGCTAGTGAGGTCCTAACCCTTGGGGTGATTAAGACGAATTTATCAGCACTGCAAATATTTGGGTGTAACATTAAACATCCTGCTTATGCTTAACCTTATCTATACAGGTGCAACAACAATGAACTGGCTTAAAAGTAAACCTTTTTTTTATTAGTTAGGGGGCAGGGTCTGAGTGAGTTATGTAAGTCCAGATGTTTTACAGGTGAAGATAAACTGTGTTTTGAGTCTGGCCATTGTTTATTCAATTTATACAGTTCCAGTTTAAAGTAATATCTTTAAAACCAGCTGCCTGTGTGAATATTTAACTGTTTTTCTTTGTGTTCAGCAGTTGGCATCAGGGAAAGACAGCGCTATTGTTAAACCCTCAGCATTTTGAAAGCTGCTATTGGATGGGGTCTCAGAAAAGCTCCAGCTGATGAATGGATGGCTGTTATACATGCAATCTCTAAAATAAATTAATGTGACATATGCAGCCTATAAAATACATTTTTGTGACATATGCAAGAGCTGAAATATGCTTTTTATGATTATTTTAGAGGTTGTATATGAAATCTATGCAGATAACGTATTTACTGTATCAGGCAATTTTCATTCCACTAGTGTTGTATAAATGTGGGTCAGACAGTACATTGGTCAGACTCGAAATACACCTGGCTCAAAATTAGAGATGGGCAAAATGGCCTCAATTCGCTGTGTGGAGTGATTCGTGGAGTGAAGGCGAATTCGCTGAGTACTTCGCATTATAATGGGTGATACGAAGTCCATTGAAAACAATGACTTTGCATTACTATGCTTTCCCAAACCACTACTCCACCAATCTTTAAGGCAAAGTACATTGAAAACAATGTACTTCTCCTCACTTCACCTTGTTTTTAAGCTCCAAATGTGAATTTTGCAGTGATTCATGGGATTTCAGGTCACATGGGCTCTAGATTGTTCTGCACAGCCTCAGTTCGGGGTAGTGTGTGTAGGAAACTGTAGGAGACAGTCTGCTCTGAGAGCTCTCTGTGATTCAAACCTTCTAAAAGCTGATAAAAAAGCCTTTTTGAGTAATTTTTTTTGCTGAAACTTTAGTTCCTCAATTATAGGAAACCCACCTGTGCTCATATCATTGAGCATTTATTGTTTGTGTATGGATTTTGAATGTTATTGTACAACATTCAGTCTGTGTATTGAGAGACAGTAGAAGTGCGCTTTGGGGAAGTGGCGTATCTGTGGTGTAGGTAGATTAAATTGGAGAAAAAGACAGTTCTTTCTGTTTTCGTGATATTTTTCTTGTATAACTGAGTTCATACACACACAGTAATTTTTTCGATAATTCTTGACTTTTTTTGCTGATTGTTGTGGTGCAGCAGTGCATAATTTTAGTTTGTTAAAAATATGTGGTTATATTACTGAAGTTTTCAATTTGCTATGTATTACTTAGTGTGTGTGTGAGTATATGTGATGCGTGTCATCAAATCAGTTACCTTTTATTGTGCCACATAGTAATTTCAGCAATGTGAACCTGCTATCCATTGCAGCTGCGTGATTTTTGTACTTCTTTGTGATAACTTTACTGGTACTAGTTCTAGTGACTGTTACTCCAGTACACTGCCCCCCCAGGGCCTGCCCCAACCTGTAAAGGTTTTCTTTTCCAGATTTGAATTTCTGATGGTGAGCACTGGTTAGGTGTGCCTTTGCATCTGCATCTCTTCAGTGTGCAGCTCAATCTTAATCTGTCTGTGCATTTGCATCTCTTTAGGGCCCAATCTCCATCTGTAACTTAAGTCACAGTTGTTTCTTTGGCTTCCCTTCAGAGTACTGAACTGGTGTGGT
The DNA here is from genome assembly GCA_016271365.2 of Neoceratodus forsteri. Lineage (NCBI taxonomy): Eukaryota > Metazoa > Chordata > Ceratodontiformes > Ceratodontidae > Neoceratodus > Neoceratodus forsteri. The sequence goes on from CM028137.1 coordinate 54,350,222, forward strand.
GCATATCTCTGCATGAATATTATACTCATTAATATGCGTTTTTAAGTCTGAGCCATCATCATGAGTAACTTGTGATACAAATCACATTCTTCATCATCACAGTCACAAATGCAGTCACAAATTATGATTCACGATCATGTCACAAAACACAAAACACATTTTTTGACTAGTTACTTGGATGTATTGTAATCCTGTTTTGTAGTATCTCTCCAGGCTTCACCACCCCACCACAGTACTCGTTAATAAGAGTTTTTAAATTGAGAAGTTTTGTGCTACAGCTTATCGGGGAAGTACAGCCGTAGGCATTTGTGCTCCCATAAAGTTTCATACTGGTTATCTCAGTCACATCGAATCATGTTCTTCATCATCATGGTCACAAATGCAGTCACAAATTATGATTCACGAATCACGATCACATCACAAATCACAAAATTAATTTTTTTACTAGTTACTTCCATGTATTGTAAGCCTGTTTTGTAGTATCTCTCCAGGCTTCACCACCTGACCACTGTACTCAATAATAAGAGTTTTTAAATTGGGGAATTTTGTGCTACAGCTCATCAGGGAAGTACAGCCGTAGGCATTCACGCTCCATACAGTTTCATATTGCTTATCTCACACCTAATCATGTTCTTCATCATCACGGTCACAAATGCAGTCACAAATTATGATTCACTAATCACGATCACATCACGAATCACAAAATACATTTTTTTCTAGTTACTTGCATGTATTGTAAGCCTGTTTCGTAGTATCTCTCCAGGCATCACCCAGTCACCACCACTGTACTCATTAATAAGAGTTTTTAACTTGAGGAGTTGTATGATACAGGCTCAGCTCATCAGGGAAGTACAGCCATATGCATTTGCGTTCCTTCCTGTACAGCATGTGAGTTACAGTACTGTAAGTAGTGGTGGGCGAAGTGGCCCCAATTTGCTCCATGAAGTGATTAATGGAATAACACGGAATCCACAGAGAACTCCACAATGTGAAGCGGAGTAATTCACTTCATAATGAGGATCATGAAGTCCATTGAAACCAATGACTTTGTGTTATTCTACCTCCCACAAACCACTTCTCCACCAATTTTAAGGTGAAGTACATTGAAATCAATGTAATTCACTTCACTTTGCCTCGTAATTGAGCTCCAAATGAAATTCTGCAGTGATTCATGGGACTGCAGGTCACATGGGCTCTAGATTGTTCTGCGCAGCCTCAATTCTGGCCTGGGTAGTGTGTGTGTAGTGGTAGCTGGAGACAGTTTGCTTTCAGAGCTCTGTGATTCAAAACCTCTAAAAGCTGTTTAAAATGCTTTTTTGAGTCTTTTTTTGCTCATAATTTAGTACATAGAGTGTAGGAAACCCTTCTGTGCTCATATGATTGAGTATTTATTGTTGTATGTGGATTTTGAATGTTAATTTAGAACAGTCAGTCTGTACTGTGAAGTTTGCTTTGGGGAGGGCGTATTTATGGTGTAGGTACATTAACTGGGAGAAAAGGCAGTCTTTCTGTTTTGGTTATATTTTTCTTGTATAACTGTGTTAATGTACACACAGTAATATTTTTAGTAATTCTTGACATTTTTTGGCTGATTGTTGTGGTGCATCAGTGTATAATTTATCTGTTTAAAACATTTGGCTATATTATTAAAGGTTTTCAATTTGCTATGAATCACTTGTAGTGTGAGTGTGTGTGTGTGCGATGTGTGCAATTAAATCAGACACTTTTTATTGTGCCACAGAGTAACTGCAGCAGTGAACCTGCTATCCACCGCACCTGCATGAATTTTTTGTACTGCTTTATGGTATCTTTACTGGTAGTGGATTGTTATTGCCATGCACTAATCCCCCAACTGGCAAAAGGTATTCCTTTCCAGATTTGGATTTGTGACTTGGTTGTGAGCACTGGTTAGGTGATGTTGTGCCTTTTTGTATGCATCTCTTCAATGTGCAGCACGATCTTAATCTGTCTGTGTGTTTGCAGTGCACCATTAATTCTGGGAGACTGCATTTCTTGTTATGCTCTCATTTCAGTTCGTTAGCACTGGGGGGTTTTCTGGACACAGGACAGTAGCATTTCATCAGCAATGGGAAATTTTCTGGACACAAGACAGTCACATTTTGGGGATGCACATTAATTCTGGTGTCTGTGTGTGACCACTGCGTGCATGACTGAGTGTGACATTAATTCAGGAAGATTTTTCATTTCTTGTTACACTCTCATTTCACTTTGGCAAATTGGCAGCACTGGGGAGCTTTCTGGACACAAGACAGTAGCACTTTGGGGATACACATTAATTCTGGTGACTGTGTGTGTGGGGTGCAGCCAATATTGTTGTCATTCAACCTTACTTGACGTTATGGCAGAATGAAAATGTGAAGTAATAACCACAAGGTGAAGTGAGCCTTTCCTATGGGGCACTCCGCGTAGTGAAGTGCCAATGCTAAGTGCCCACTTCGAGGGACTTCACAGGCAGAATTTAAATTTGCTGCATCTCTACTCAAAATATGCAGTTTATTATCACAAGTGAGAGAGCAGGGCCATAACTCTCAAGAGGTGAAGCCAAAAGTGAGTTCTGGAAGTCTTGCTCACTTACAAGGGATGATAGAATATGTAGTTTGAGTCAAGTCATTGTATATTCAGTTTATACAACATACATTTACAGGCTAGCAATTTTAAATGGTATGTTTGAAATGTAACCATTTCTTTCTGAGGTCAGTAGCTGGCTTGGGGCAGGGCGGGCTAATGTCTTGTCATCTGTATTGTGAAAGCTTATTTTTGGTACTGAAAAAATACAGCTGCAGAATGCTTGTTTATTACATACAGTACATAGCTTCTAAAATACATGACAGACACATGCAGCTTGTAAAATAAATTACTGTGACATATGCAACATCTAAAATTATATTTTATGTGGTTACATTTGTCATTGGCTAGCTCCATTAGAGTTGTCCTTAACCATGAAAACCAAGTAGAATACTCATTTAGTATTTCTACTTTACCCTTATCCTCATCCAGCAACCTTCCCCCTTATTTAGCCATCAGTAACCCCTCCCCCCACCTTGGATATGTGTTTCTCCACAATGCAGTGGAAGAATGCCATAGCCCCCATCTTTACTCCATCAGTTTTTCTTACCTCTGCTTCTGACTTTGCCCTCCTAACGCTCTTGTTGGTTTCTCTCATCTTCATAAACAATAACATATGAGATGAAGGTAAGAATCTAAAATTTAAGCTGCAGTGTGCCTAGTTATTGAATTTTGTAAAAGTTGTCACTTTGGTGTCAGAGTCTGTTATATTGTATCAATATTTATCTTCTGTGCAGATCAGCCAGGGAGCAGTAGTTGCTTCTCTCAGCGATAAGATGGAGTTTCCTTCCTTCTCCCGAACTCTGGCAAATTTCAACTTCCATGACCTTGGTATAGCTCGGTTAGCAATGCACTTTGGCTGGACATGGCTAGGGATCATCAGTTCTGATGATGACTTTAGTCAACTGGGTAGTAAAAGCCTAAAAAGAAGCCTAATCCTGGCTGGTTGCTGTGTTGAGTTCATGGAAACAATACCCGGAGCCAACTCCAAAAATAGTCTCCTCCAAATAATAGAAGTTGTCAAAAGATCAACGTCAAAAGTAATTGTTGTTTATGTGAGTAAAAAGAACATAGTTCCAATTATGGAAGTGCTAGCTGGCACAATATAACTGGTAGAGTCTGGATAATAGATCACACATGCACAGTGTCTCGGGAAGCTTTGATAAAAGAGATGCTGGCAACAATAAATGGTACAATCGGTCTTGCACCTCATACAACAGAAATGGTTGGCTTCCAGGACTTTATTAATAGATTACATCCTTCAACGTCTCTGGATGATATTTTTGTTAAGCCATTCTGGGAGAAAGCATTTGGCTGCAAATGGGCAAATACTAGCACAGCAGAGGGTAAATTAAACCAAAACACAGAAACGAGGTTTTGTACCAGTGAAGAAAAGGTGAAGGACCTAGATGTGTCATTATTTGATATCTATACTTCTGTCCTGGCCAGCCGTGCCTATAATGCTTTGTATTCTGTGGCACATGCATTACATGACATGCTCTCATGCCAGCATCAAAAGGGACCTTTTCTTAATGGATCATGCACAGACGTTTTTAACTTTACACCATGGCAGGTATGTTTACAAATTATCAGTGTCTTTGCAACATGATGAGTGTGATTTTCAAAAATAGAATTCTTACTTCTCTTCCCTGTTAAACCTTACTGACTATATTTAGCATGTTTGCTATTTTTCTGTAATGCTATCCAGATTTGCATGGCACTGATATAGATAGTTGGGGAGGCAGGTATCCTGTAACTAGTGACAGGTTTCATAGCCACCTATTTGTAAATAATGTATAATTCACAATTTCCTTTCAAAATTACAGTGGGGTCAATAAATGTGTGTTGAATTCTTAAAAAAAAACACTCTTACACTTACAGCCAGTGTAAAAAAATACATTTAATGAATCACTGTGAAAATCTTTGCAGACAGAATGTATCTCCTTTTAGATTTTTATCTGTATTGTTAATTTGAACTTGTTATTGAATTTTGGCATGAACATTTTTGCTTAAACACAACAGTGTAATTTATTTGGAGATAAATGCCTTTCTGTAGCCCAGTTCAAGCATCAGAAACCTCATCACCACCCAGTGGAGCATGTGTACCATTATGTAAGTGACACACTCAAACTCCAGCAATGTTGGGTTCTGGTCCCTTGCAGATGAACGTTACCTGTTTGTGATTTAGAGAGGCACTGACATAGAAAGGCTGATGCATTAACCCTCATGGCCAGATTCAGGGTGCAGTGTAAAGACTCCTACAGAGGTGAGGGAAGGGAGAGAGAGAGAGGGGGAGGGAGGGGGAGGAAGAGAAAGAGAGAGAGAGCGAGAGTGAGAGAGAAGGGAAACATATGAACAGCATGAAGGAACATGGCTCCCCCTAAGCTATAGTTTTTAACTCCTGAATCATTGCTTTGGGATCTTGGTTTTCAGTAACCTAGACTACTAGACTTATACATTTACTTTCTTTATCACAGTCACAATAGACCAATACTCGATTAATTATTTTATTCATTTTTAACTGCTAGGGATGAAAGAATCCTAAAATAACCTTTTTTTTATTTACAATTCTTTACTATTTTTTCAAAAACATATAAACAAGAACATCAATCCTAAACAATGAACAACAATAATCATTGGAACAATACAATCTATGCCCCAAGAAAAACCAAAAGAAAAGCAGAACCTTCCCCCAACGTTGAGTGCTGCTCTCAACTAAGAAAAAAAAACAGGCTTGGATAAGTATTATAAAGATGCAATATAAAACCTTCACATAAGATATGATCCACACATCAGGCACTTGGGTTAAATCCCAGTACTGACACTGTAGTGTAGCATGAGGGGATGCTGCACTTCTGAGGTGCCATCTTTTAGATGAGATGTTAAACCAAGGTCCCATCTGCCTGTTCTAGTGATAGTTCAGGTGGATGCTAAAGATCCTATGGCACTTCTCAAAAAGAGTAGGGGAAGTTTTATTGAACAGAATACAAAACATCACAGAAAGAAAAGTTAAAAATATAACATAAGCAAATATACAAAAGAAAGATTCACATATTAACAGTACAAAAGTTAAATCACCAAAAAACAGGAAAAGATTTCCATAAATTCATAACTTTCTTATTTGAATAATTCTTAATATCTTTCATTCGAAGTGCAAGTAAATCAGTATCTACATAATCAATAATTACCGAATATGTTGTCTGCTGTTGTTGTAAACAAATTGACAACGAGCCTGCCATAAAAAATATTGTAATAAAGCAAAGAAAACATTCAATGTACTTCTATGATATTTCTCCCATATCCCTGTATAATCACCTAAAACAAGAGTATTATATGTCAAAGAAACTAAATATGGCATATACCAATGTACTGCTGCAGCACTCCAAAATGCTTTACTATCCATACAATCTATAAAAAAATGGAATTGACTTTCTTCAATATTAGTACACATAGGTCTCAAACAATATCTATCACTTAAAGGTTTATATTTCATGTTTCCCCTAACGCCTAATCTCCCATGTGCAGAAATCCATATCATATCCCAAGTTTTAATCGGAATTCTAAAATCTGTTAATTTATATAAAGCGAAAGTCATTTTTGTTGGAGTACAATCTGGAAAAATAAGTGTAACCTTCTGAATATCATAAACAATATAATTGTAAAAGGATTTTCTAGTTAAAGTGAGTAATTTTTGAAAAGGTATCTTCCATTGATATAGTTTTTAAAGGTAGGAAGCCCATATTGAGGTAAATCATCAGAAACAAGTATCTTGGGTGGGAACATTGACCATTTAAAAAATATTTATGCCAAATTGATTGAACCCAAAAATGCTATGGTAAACAAGATTCAAACCATATGAAGGGAAAAGAAAAGAATAAAAAAATGGAATGAAAAAAAGCAACAGGATTAACCATTTGTAAACCCCTCTCTTTTTTGAAGATATGTAAAATCTCTTTTAACTGGATTAAGCCTGTTACCCCAAAGCAACTGGAAAAAAATACTGTATAATCTGGTTTCAACAGATATAGGAGGAGGAAAGAGATGACTAAGATAAATAAAAACTGGCAATAGGAATTTTTTATGATAAAAATCCTCTTTGTTTACCAAATTTCCAGTTTTCCATAAATTACCTTTAGCTTCCCAATCAGTAATTGCTTCTCCCAATTATAAAGTGCCATATCATCAGCTCCAAACCATATTCCTAAGATTTTTTGAGGTGTATGTGAAAAGGATATGCCAAAACAGTTAGATAAATCCAGAGAGGTTTGATTTAAGGACAATACAAAACTTTTCTCTATATTAAGAGAAGCTCCTGAAAAATGTCCAAAAGATATGAAAATATCTAAAGCCTTCTGTAATGATAAAGTATCTGCCAATAACAGTGTAACATCATCTGCAAAGGCCGTAACTTTAATCCTTTCTAAATGTGGAGAAGGTGAAATGCCTATAATGTTCTGATCCAAAACAATGCATCTGATGACAGGATCTAATATAAAAGTATATAAAAGGGGGCTTAGGGGGCATCCTTGCCTAACACCCCTGCCAATCCTGATTTGTGTACCCATAAAACCATTCACAAGAGGAATAGTGACCGCCTGACTATAGAATTTAGTTAACCAGTGTACAAAAGTTTGTGGAATACCATAATTCAATAAAATGAAATAAAGATAGGAGTGACAAACTGCATCAAAAGCTTTAGCTTGATCTAATGCTACCACTAATCCAGAATTTTGAATACTAGATGATCTGTTTGCAAAAAGATCCCTTATTAAAAAAAGATTATGCTGAATTTTTCTAGTTGGTACAGAACATGTTTGAGAGGGATGTATAAGAACATCTGCTACCTTTACTAAACAATTATTTAAGATTTTAGTCAAAATCTTATGATCACTGTTCAGAAGACTGATTGGTCTCTAATTGGTTAAAATATTTTTATCACCCTTCTTAAAAATAAAGGTCATAAGTGAAATGGAAAAAATCTTTACAAGCTACAGCTGTAGACAAAATGGAGTTAAACACTAAAGGTAGAAAATACTCCATATATTTTATACAAATTTTATAGAACTCATTTGGAATACCATCTAAACCTGGAGCAGATCCAGATTTTAATTGTTTAATTACCTCTATAACCTCTTGAGCAGAAATGGGTTTCGTTAAAAGTGTTAACATACTTTCTGTAAGTTTTGGTAAAGAAGTAAAATTTTGTATTGGAAAAGAGTCAAAGGAAGACATTAATGGGGATGAAAAAAGAGTCTTGAACATGTTGCTGAATAATGGATAACATTCCAATATCAGTAGTAATTAATTCCCCTTTCAAATTGAAAAGACCTGATATTAATGTATGTGCTAAACGGGCTATGCAGGCCTGATAAGGATACGACATAGGGCTTTGTTTAATACCAAATCTAAATTCTAAATCTAAAGATTTAGCTCTATCATATTGAAATGACTTCATTTGTCTTTTTATTTCCAGAATTTGGGAAGTATACAAAGAATGGTCTTTAGGAGGGAAAGACATCAATTTATATAACTGGTTTCTGTATAATAAGTATTGCATATAATCAGAATTGACCTTAGTTTTACCCCAGCTAAGGAATAAATGTTTAATTTCATATTTAGTTTGCAACCATCAGTCATACTGGGATTTAAAAATATCCATAGTAGAAAATTTGGCCTCAAAAAAAAAATTCTAATTTGGAGAAAGAAACTGCATCATTTAGAAAGGAGAGATTCAATCTCCAACGTTGAGTTCTGGCAAATAATTTAGGAGGCATATTGGTTAAAGAGAGGTTACAAATCACAATAAAATGATCTGAGAATTCAATGGGTCTAACCGTGCAAGAGAAAGAAAAAAAGGTAATGGGAAATAAAAACCATATCAATACGAGTGGCAAAAGTATGTCTATAATAAGTCGCTCCGGCCTGTGAGTGTAAGCTTCTATAAGCATCTTGAAGACCAGCATCTCTAATAATTTTAAGAAGGGCATTTGTGTCATAGTATATCTTCTTTCCAGAAGCTCTACATAAATTAATGTCTAGCGAACAATTAAAATCTCCCCATAATATATGTTGTCTGGTAAAAAGAAAAGGCTTAATTTCCTCAAATAATTCTATATGACTCAATTTCGTTTGAGGGGCATATATATTAATTATACGAAAAGAATAATCTCCTAAGGAGCAATCTAGAATTAAAGCTCTACCAGGCCAAACATCAATTAGTCTAGAAACTTTAAAAGCCGAATTCCCAAATAATATTCCAATGCTATCTGCAGTATCAGACCCGAAGGTCCAGAAAGAGGGCCCCCAAGTCCATCTTGTTTTTAAATGCTCAACTTCAATGAGGGATGATACTCCAGTTTCTTGCAACAAAATAATGTCTAGTTTTAAGTATCCTAAATACATTAATATAGATAACTGTTTTTGAAATGCTTTCAGGCTACAGACATTATAGGATGCTAGTTTAGGAAGCCATGGGATCAAAAACAAAGAAAGTTAAGTACCATTTTTTTGACTAACTTTCCTTTTTTTGCCTTTTTTTCCTTTCTTTTCTTTTGCTAATTCTGTGGTTTTACTATCGTCATCTTCTGTGACCAATTCCGACATGTGAGATGTATCAGATTCAAGGTCTGAGTCCCTAATTTCATCCTGGAGTGGTGAACAAAAATTATCAGTAGGAAGTGGATTTACAAGAGGTTGTTTTAGAGAGGCCCTGGTAAAACGCCTGCTTTAAACTGTCTCAAAAGGAGGGGGCATAGGTAAACCAGAATTCTGCTTCCCAGATACTGAAGGCTTGGGATTAATTTTGTCAATTGGAATCTGGGATTCCTGAAAGTCTGTGATTCTGTTTTCCACTGTATTAGAATCAGATGACTTATTTGAAACCTGAGAGACTGGAATAAGAGATATATCAGGAGAAGTATGTGCACGAGGACCTTTTTTTTTTGTTTGGGCTTTACGTAACAAATCATCTTGGTCCCAGCCTTCTGCACAATTACGTCTTGCCCAAGGACACTGATGGAAGGCATGACCTTTCTCATCACATAAGTTACATTGAAATATCTTATTGCACATGTCAATGGAATGACCAAAACCTCCACGTAAAGGGCATTTTAATACATCACATATGCTGCTAATATGAGTTCGAGCACCACATTTATAGCAGGCTCTAGGTCGACCCCCATAAAAACAGACTCCCCTATCTTTACCTAAAAAGAAACTATTGGGGAGAAGCACAATATCAGAATTAACCTGAAAAAGTTTAACCTTAAATTTCTACCCCCCTGTCCAAATTCCCTCAGTGTCCAATAATGCTTCATGAGGACTTAAAATATCACATTTTGACTGAAGCCAATGATATATATCACTTACATTTACTCCTTCATTCCGAAACATAATAGTAACAAAACGAACTAGTGGCCTGGCAAGTGGAATGGCAAAAAAAGGGGCCCATAAAGGTGTATTTTTTTGTAAGGCATATTTGTCCCAAAATCTTTCTAACTGCAAATTCGTTTGAAAACTCACATCAAATGAATCTTCTCCTGAAATGTGTATTAGAGCATAAATGTCTGAAGGAAGAAACCACATAGAATGTTTTAAAAGCTGTTGAAATACATAATATCTGTCAAGATGTTCCTGGAGACCCTCTTTGTACCTTAATCTAACAGCATTACGACGTGGAGCCTGTTCTAATTTATTTTTAAATAAATCTGACATAGAAGGTTTCATTTGGGAATCTTTTTCCACATCTTTTTGAATTGAAATCCCATCATTTTGTCCCAAATGATTAATAGATTCTGCTGTGGAGGTACTTGGTTTAGAAAAGCCAAGTTACTCTCCTCACCCTCAATAATTTTATTCCTTGCAGTAACAGAATTAGTGCACACAGAGTCAGTACCTGGGCCCAGGATTGAGGAATCGGTGGCATGCATAGAAGTAGGAGAAAGCTGTGAAGATGGAGACCATGTCAAATCCGGTATCCATTGTCCTGATACAGTCTTTTTCCAGCCCGCATCTGATAATGCTGAGGCTTCAGACCAGTCTGTAAGAAATTCGCCCTGGTTTTCCTCCCTGAAGGCTGAACTGTCGTCGCACAGCCTGTGATGTCCGTGATCCCTCTGCTAAAGCCTTCCTGATAGAAACGTTCCCCTGCATGAACTGTTCCGTTGTAGCATCCGGTTTTTGTGAACACTCCGGTATGACGCAAACAACAGGCGTTGAAATAGGTAGAGATTTGAAAGAGGTGCATACTGCAACGTTTGAATTACTCACAAGCGCTGGAATATCACCAGCCGACTCCGGAAAAACAAGTATTCTCTCCGGTGCTGTTTCCAACGATAATGCAGTCATGGGTGAGCCAGAAATACCCTCAGTAATATTATTTGTGGCTATTTCAGATACCACACTGTCTCCGACCTCCATTCCTGAACAAAGCTGTGACTCGTCTGCCATAGTGTAGCATGACATCAGAGTGAGCCCTACCGGCTACAACACGGCAGCCAGTAGGGGAACTTCCCCAGTACCCTGGTCAAATTTCCCCCCTTCACTAAAAATACCACCAACAGCTTAATCTGGTTCGAGGTCAGTTGACATTCATCTGTATCACCCTCCCCCAGGTCATGCCAGAAAATAGGCAGGATTTGTCTAGTGCACTTACCCGGTCACTAAACAGTATGAGTACCTCTTCCAACTCATGGAGAGTGTGATGAGTAGCATGCAGGAGAGGAAAAAAACCCAGGTGGAGGACACCTCTGAGGACCCATGGCTACTGACCCACCTGTCCTCCAGGCAGACTAAAAGGAGATGAACCTAGGTTCCAGAAACTGTGTTTTTAATTTTTAATGAAAGCAAAATGCTTGGAGAGAAAACAGTTCATCTTCAAAGTCCATTGGATGATGTGTTCTGAAAGGACAATGCTGAGGTTGAAGGCATAGTCTGTTCTGAAGAAGCATCTGAATCCTGAATGCAGAGTAGGTCCAGTTAAAAAAAAAGGATCAATGTAGTCCAGGGTTCCAAGGTCAGAATGGATGATATCCAATGGGATTATGGAAAAATGAGCATGAATAAATGATTTGATAAAATATACTACCAGACTTAGAGCTGTGGGATGTTACAGTATAATGGGTTATGAAGTCATAAGGGGAAACAATCAGACTTTGTAGCAGGTTTGAATTTGAGTTACAGTCTGAAAGTTTGGAGTTAAGAGGTGTGCAATGAGTTGTAATGTAGGCATCCATGAAGAGGATGAAAGAGTCAGATTGAATCTTTAGGTACCTGGTAGGAGGAGTGACATGGAAGAATTTTAGGCCAAGGAAGGAAGGTTGTTAACACAGAACAGATGTATGGAACTAACTGGAAATTCGATATGATGAATTTGAGAGTTAATTTGTGTATGGATGCTAAAATGCTACTCGAAGAGACTTGCTGGTCTGCTGGTAGGAAAATGTAGATATGGATAATGCTTTAGCGCAATTGCCTGTATCATGAGCTGAGGTGGCTTTAATCATTTTGCCTTACAGCTTAAGCCAATGTCTAAATGCTGTAAGAAGCTTGGAAAAGGGTCTTTGAAGGAGTCTATGGATTGCAGTGGCAATATAAATTTGAGAGCAGTGTAGAATGCCGGGGATGTCTAGCAATTTAGTCAGATATAGGTCTGTTGAGAGGCATTAATGGGATAGAGAGACAGCCTAGTCAGTTGCGGACATGCAGATTGAGGAATCAGTGGAAGCCTGCTCTCAGTGAATGTCTTTGCAGGAGGAAGTATAATAGGTAAAACATGAGGGATGAAGAGAAAGACTGCTGGATGGGCAGCTGACCTGATGAAGGAATGCAGATGATTAGGTATCCTGTAACATGGGTGACCGTGATTGGGTGCATACAAAAACTGTGACTCAATTGCAGTGCATGTGGTCGGGGCTATCAACCAGGGAGGGTGACCGGATGGGGGGTTAGCGCATATAGTGACAGGATGTTGCTACATGTACACATGCATGGGAGGGAGTGAGCATGTGCAGAGAGGGGCAGGAGGGGAGGGAGGGTTTCTCAGGGGTGTTGCCATGGAGAGTTGCCGACCTAGCCCCGTGGTGAGCTTTGTGGGTTCAGGGCTGGGGTTCTCAGGGTGCTGGGTTCGGACTTGGGAACAGGTACATTTTGTTGCACCTGGTCCAAACTTTTTTCTGATATGCCTCAACATGCACCACCCATAGTTGATAATCATATAGTAGGGAGGTGCAGGGCCGCCCCCATTGGTGTGTGCAGGATGTAGCCCCTGCATAAAATGAGAATTGTAAGTCCCGGCACCTTTTTGCTTTGCGCCGGAGGTACATCACCAAAATTGATTTTCGTTGATGTACAGTTGCCATAATGGCAATCGCCTTTCAGTGGTCACCATTATGACACAGAACCAGATGATTGTATGAAGTATGGTGACATCCAGGGGCTAGAAAACAGAGGTTTGCATAGAGTAACAGTAGCAGGTAGCTAGGCGCTGGAGGTCCAATGATGAGAGTTCTGGGAAGGTAACTGGGAAGGTCTGAGGACATCCAATGGCTATTGAGGAAGTCGGAGTAAGTAAGATGACCAGACAGAGTCAGTACTCATAGGAGAAGCTACAAATGGTAAGATGGGTGACACCAGTACTGCTATGAGGTGTCTTGTGGCTCCTGTTATCCATAACAGGGATAATAATTATGGAGCTGGTGCATCTTAGAAGGAATTAAGTTGGTTCCAGGTAGAGCTAGGAGTGGAGAATGCTCCACTAGATCTTAGATCCTATTAGACTTGTGAAATAGGAATGCCATACCACTTGATTAATAGTATGCATAGGAAGCATCCTGTAAATTCTGTTGAGGTATGAGATATTTCTATATTCCAGTCTAAATGGATTCTGGAACTGGTCCTGGGGAGATGACTGGGAAGTACTGATGATTCTATGGTAACATAAGTGTCTTACAAGGCTAGTCATCCAAGGGATGTTGCTAGAAGTTTTCCTCAGGTGAAATGAATGACTGGTCCGTAGTGGTGGATGGGAGCTGTGGGGATAGCTAGGGCAGGAGAATGCAATAGATGAACAGGAGAAGTAGTAGTAGACCGAGTATGAATACTGGCTGGTGGTAGATACATGATGCCCAAAAGAGCCTCAGCAAACAGGAAGGAGCCTCGAGTCACTAGGGTGGTGAGGAGAAGTCAGCTGTCCAAGGATGTAAGAAAAGTCTGGAGTGGATGGTCACAGACTTGAGGAAGGAGTCTGAGAAGAAGACATCAGGACCAGGCTGTACAGGTATCAAGAGAACAGGTCTGGGTCAGTGCCACAGCAAACTGAAGCGGAAAGTAGGGAAACAGCTGCAGGTCACAAGGTGGATCCAGTGAAGGTGAAGAAGCAAATCCAGGTACCAGGTATTACAAAGTCCAAGTATGAGAGTACCACTTCTGAAGAAGATGGCAAACAACTAGGGCAGACAACAAAAGGTGCTTCAGTGATAAAGCATGGGGGTCCCATTGCCAAGGAGACAGTGAACTCGTATGGTCATTGGGAAGGAGCGACCAGCAGCAAGGAAGTCCAGGAGGCAGTGAAACTGAAGGGAGGAAGAGACTGAACAAGCTGGCAAAATCCAGATCTAGAGCATAAGGAGGCCATGGCAGGGATGAGTATAAGTATTCCATGGAAGTACAGGAGGAAGACTGGTGGTGAAGGATGTGAAGCCAATGGGAATAGCAGTCCCATCCCTAGAGGGAAGTAGCACCAGGCAACAGGGAGATAATGCAGAAGATAGAAATGGAGGAGTGAAGACAAGGGCTTCCGGCCCCGATAGGTGGTGTGAGACAACCTTCAGGTGATACCATGAGGCAGAGGCATTATGTGAAATGCAAATGATCTAGTGGTCCTGGTCCCTGAGGGGAAGTGGCAGTGAGTTAACAATTAGAGAAAGCAAAGTGTGAAACAGTCAATTGCAGATGTAGGCTCCAAGCCCTAATATCTGAGGTGAGGTGACCTTCAGTCAATGCAACCAGGCAGAGGTAGGAGGATGAAGGCAAATGGGTAAAAGTGGTCCCATTCCTGAAGGGAAATGGCAACTGGGCATCAGGTGGAAAATGCTGAAGGATGAATCAGTTGTTTGCAGACACAGTGATCTTTACTCAGTGTTGGCAGGCAATGTAGGATGGTGAAGGCAAATGGGGTAAAGTGGTTCTGTTCCCAAAGGGAAGTGGCTAGCAGATAGTCAGGTAGAGAATGCATAAGGTTAAAAATCGAATGTAGACTCAGGCTGCCATCACAGGTAGGCAAAGTGAAATGACCCAGACTCGACCCCGCCAGGCATACTTAGGATGTTGAAGGCAAATGAGGAAAGATGTCCCTTTCCCAAAGGAAAGTGGCAACCAGTATCAGGTAGAGAATGCAGAAGTATGACACAGTAGAGAGCAGACATGACTCCCATCCCTGGTAGTCGGGGCGAGCTAACCTTCACTCAATTCTGCCAGGTAGAGTTAGGGATGAAGGATGTCAGGTTTGTAAGTAGTAGCTAGTAGTGAGTGAAACGGAATCCCATCCCTGGTAGACAGGGCAAACCTACCTTTGCTCTGTACCTCAGAAGGTACAAGTTAGGGACAGAGTCTGGACAAACTGTGGTATGGGTTGAGCAAGGAGAGGCAGCAGGCTACAAAGTCATGGTTCGGTAAAGTGGGAGGCAGCAGAAATGGGAAAGAAGGATGTCAGAGTAGGGGAAGGAAGGAAGAGTTCTCAGAATGCCAGGAAATGGGAGTGTAGTTTAATCCAGGAAGGAGCATACTGGTAGCAGTGGAAGGCAACAAATGACTGGAAGCTGAGTAAGCTGCAAGGGGAATGAACCATGCAAAATCAGAGGAAGCCATGCAGGCAGGGAGGCATTGCAGAGGAGAAACTTGAGAGACTGCAGGACAAGCAGGCCTAGAGGAGGAGATGTCATAGGCAAAATAGAAACATAGAAACATAGAAGTTGACGGCAGATAAGGACCGCAAGGCCCATCCAGTCTGCCCATTTCTTTTTCTACCTTTATAAATGTGCCATTAGCCTTTGCTCTGTCAGTGACCTATCTATTCATAGTCATTTGTATTGCTCCCTTATGCCTATCCCATGCCTGTTTGAAGCCCTGCACTGTATTCATAGCCACCACTTCTTGTGGTAAGCCATTCCATGCATCTACCACCCTTTCTGTGAAAAAGAATTTCCTCACATTCCCACTTAATCGGCCCTCCTCTAATCTCATGCTGTGTCCTCTTGTCCTGCTATTTTTCTTATATTTAAACATGTTAGACTCTTTCACCTTGTTTATGCCTTTAAGGTGTTTGAATACCTCGATCATATCGCCTCTCTCCCTCCTTTGCTCAAGGGTATACATATTGAGCTCCGTTAATCTGTCCTCATATGTCTTCTGATGCAGTCCCTGCACCATTTTGGTTGCCCTTCTCTGGACTGCCTCAATTTGGTTAATGTCCTTGTGAAGGTGTGGCCTCCAATACTGCACGCAGTACTCCAGATGGGGCCTAACCAATGTCTTGTACAGAGGGATTATTACCTCCCTCTTACGACTTGTGATACCCCTACTAATACACCCTAACACCCCCCTAGCCTTACCTACTGCTTTAGAGGTTTGCTTGGATGATTTTAGGTCATCAGTGATGATGATGCCCAAGTCTCTTTCTTCCTTTGTGACTGCTAGCAACTCCCCTCCCAGCCTATAAGTGGCTTCAGGGTTTCTCTTCCCTATGTGCATGATTTTGCACTTCTTTGCATTAAATCCCAGTTGCCACTCTTCTGACCATTTTGCTAGTTTATCCAGATCTCTTCTCAGTCTGCCCACCCCATCTGGATCATCTACTCTGTTGCAGATCTTGGTGTCATCTGCAAACAGACAAGCCTTACCCTCTAGTCCATCTGCAAGGTCACTAATGAAGATGTTGAATAGGACTGGCCCCAGGACTGATCCCTGAGGTACCCCACTTGTGACTTGCATCTCTTCTGACTGTATACCATTTACCACCACTCTCTGTTTTCTGCCAGTCAACCAGTTTGCTACCCAGTTGACCAACTTCTGACCCACCCCAAGCCTACCTAGCTTATTTATCAATCTTCTATGTGGAACAGTGTCAAAAGCTTTGCTGAAGTCAAGGTAGGCGACATCAACTGCTCCCCCTTGGTCCACCACTCTGGTTACCCAGTCAAAGAAATCTATGAGATTAGTTTGACAGGACCTTCCTTTGTAAACCCATGCTGTCTTGGATCCTGTGCCCTATGATTCCAGGTGTTGCACTATTCTTTCCTTAAGGAGTGCCTCCACAATCTTGCCCACTACTGAGGTAAGACTGACCGGTCTGTAGTTCTCCGCCTCCTCCCTGCTACCACTCTTGTGGAGCGGGATCACATAGAGCCCTTCTCCAGTCTTCTGGGACCTCTCCTGTGCTCAGGGACTCACTAAACAATTCTGCTAATGGCTCTGCTAGTTCCTCCTTTAGCTCTTAGTACCCTGGGATGTATGCCCTCAGGTCCCATTGCCTTATCCACCCTGAGCTTAGCAAGCTCTTGTAGGACCCTTTCTTTTGTGAAGGGAGTAGTGCTCACCTCCCTCCCCTGTGTCCATGATGCTGAGCTGTGGGCCCTGCCCTACCTTCTCTTCTCAGTAAATCACTGAGCAAAAGTATCTATTTAGGATAGATGCCTTTGGGGTCCTCCTCCTCACATGCTCCTTTTTCTCCATTTAGCTTAGCAATACCCCTCTGGACTTTCTCCTTTCACTAATGTATCTATAGAAAGTCTTGTCACCTTCTTTTACTGTTTATGCTAGTGTTTCCTCAGTTTGGGACTTTGCCTGCCTTACTGCCTTCCCTGCTTCCCTTAGGGCAGTTTGGTATGCCTCCTATCTTCATCCCGCTGTGTTCCTTATATTTCCTGAAGGCCAGCCTTTTGGCTCTGACCTTTTCTGCTACTGTATTTGAGAACCAAAGTGGTTTCTTCTTCTTTTGCACTTCCTTTTCTGTCTAACACAATGGGATGTTGCTTCAAGTATTGCATCCTTAATGCTTGCCCACTTTGCCTGTACCCCTCACCTGTGTTTCTTTTTGCCAGGGCTAGCTTAACTCTGTTGGCCATCTTATCAAAGTCAGCTCCTCTGAAGTCCCATATTTTTGCCTTGGAATGGGATGATTTAGATGTAGTAGCCAAATTGAACCATACCATGTGATGGTCACTGGCCCCAGGTGACCTTCTACCTGGAGATCTGTGATCCCTTCTTTGTTAGTCAGTACTAGATCTAGGATAGCCCTGTCTCTTGTGGGTTGCTGTACCAGTTGTTTGGGCCCTCCCCTGCAGGAATCCACTATGAGTCTAGTTCTGGCAGATGTTCCTGCTGGTATTGACCAATCTGCATCTGGCATGTTGAAGTCTCCATTATCAGAACCTCCCCTTTAGCTGTCATGTTTTGTATATCTTCTAACAGTAATTGTCTATGTCCTCCTGGTCTGGGGGCCTGTAGACAACCCCAGTTCTTATGGCTGTCCCATTTCCTGTTTCCAGGGTGACCCACAGTTCTTCTGGCTCCTTATGTGTATTCTGAATTTCTGTAGCTTTGATATTTTCATTAACATACAGGGCACTCCTCCCCTTTTTGCACCTCAGTCTCTTCTGAACAATACATAGCCAGGTACTGAAGTCTTCCAAGTGTGGTTACTGGTAAACCACGTCTCACTAATTGCTACTATGTCCAGTTTAGCCTCTGACATTATTGCCTGCAGGTCTGGGATCTTATTTCCCAGGCTGTGATCATTGTGTACATGATTTTCCATTGGCCAGATTTTGGTGTGTTAGTTGTTGGGTGAAGTTTGGCATTACCCTGTGCATCATATGGGAACACAAACCTTTTTTCTTACCTGGTGATGCAAATGAGACGAAACACACTGAATTCCTGTTTGACCACTAGCTGAGGGGGTGTTCTTCCCATTCGATGTATGGGTGCTGCACCCTCTCCCCATTGCTAGTTTAAATATTCTGCAAAGACGTCAAACTTCTGCCCCAATGCACTGACTCCCTCTTTAGTCAGATGCAGTCCATCAAATTTAAAGAACTTTCGCTCCCAGAACTGTTGCCAGTTCCCTACAAATCTGTGTCCTTTTTCCTGGCACCAGTCCTTGAGCCACGTGTTTAGCTCCCCTATCTCCCCTTCTCTGACCTTCCGTCCATCTGCTCCCTTCTCCCAGACTGGCAGAATGGGGACTGGAAGTAAATAGCATGGTAGTAACAGAGAATGGATAATGCCTGAGGAATGAATGCATTAGGTGAACCAATGATGTGAGCATAAGGGGGTCTGCAAGGGGTGTGAAAGGGGAGGTATGCGTGAACAGTGCAAGCAACTGACAAGCTGGTAGGCAAAAAGCACCAAGGGTAACACATGAAAACTGAATGCTGGAAGCAGGGTAGGGTATAGGAGCTGGGGCAAAATAGCAAAGGGGTGTAAATGCCTGATGAAGGCCAGAAGTAGCATGGGTCTGGGCAGTCGAAGAGGCATGAATGGAGGTGCGAGGAGAGAAAGGCCCAAAATGGAGAAGCAGGACAGCACGGGACCAGAGTAGGAACTGAGGATGGGGGTACCAAGAAGAGACAGCAGGAGACCACCAAGAGAAAGAGGGAACAGAGAAGCATGGAATGGCAGGCTGACAAGCTGCAGAAAGGGCTACCCACTTTGGCCAGTGGCAATGAGCTGGGAAGGCCATCGCCAAGAGGGAAACACTGACAGGCAGAGAGGCAAGGCCCATGCAACAACATGTAGAATGTGGTAGTAGCACAGTTCACAGAGTGCATTCAGTAGATCCGACATGAACAGGCATGAGGTGCAGAAAATGGAGGGGGGGGCGTAATGCCATGGGAAGAAGGAAGGAAAACTCAGGGACAGTTTCCAAGGCAAACAGGAGACACAAGTGAATACCCTGTAGGTGGCTGGGGTACCTGAACAAAAAATACCCACTTAAAGTGTAGTACAGAGTAGAGTGCCCTGATTAGACATTAGCACAGTGCAATGAGAGGCTTGGTTCAGGAAATGCATACAGAATTCTACAACTGATAAGGCCAGAAATTCAATAGGACTGAAAAATAAAATTGATGCCATGGTACAGTGTAGGGAGTAGCAATAAAAACGTCACCATCTCCGTGGCTGACAGTAGTATAGACAGGCAAAAAACTTCTCATGGGATGCACATCCAAGTCAATCCACAAACCAGCAAACTGTCTCATGATAAACTTAGATGGTTCAGACTGCATTCATGCCTCTTCTAGATTATGTTGACTTTCTGTATGGCCAAGGCCCAAAGTTCTCCCTCTCTAAATTGGATATTCTCTACCATTGAGTTATTCGATTCATTACTGGTCTCCCATATGCCACCCATCACTGCGAGCTTTATACCAAGGTAGGGTGGAGCTCACTAAGATTCAGACAACAAAAGCATGCAGTGCTCTTGACCTTCAGAGCCATCACTAATACACTACCACATTATATTGTGAGTTGCCTGCCCACCTGTAGTGCTGATAATTACACATTGAGAAGTCTCTCCTATATCTCACTATTTATTCCTAAGGTGAGAACCAGGCATGGCAAATCTGCAATTAGTCATGCTCTCCCTGTCATTTGCAATGCCATACAGAAAACTCTAAAGCTGGCAATCCCAGTGAAGCAGAGCTTCTTTAAATCCCTATATCAATATTCATTTAAAGAAACTTGTAGTTGCTTCCATTAATAACACTTTTCCCATACTTACCCTAGGATTAGGAATTCATCACTTAAGCTTTTCTCCCTTATGCCTCTTCTGTGCCCTGTTTCACTATAAGTCATAGCATTACTTTGATTTCTCTTTAAGCTACGCAACTCCCTTCCTTAATGCACCCCTCTTACTTCCCTTCCTCATCCCCTGGCTGCTCTCTACCCTCTACCATTGCCTCCGGGCTCTTTATATTCCTTCTCCTGACTCTGTCCTGCTGCCATAGGTCATCTGTTGCAGCTACTGTACACAGGTTTGTTGCTTCATATTATGTATTTTATTATTACTAAATATATGTGCACTCCCTCATTGATTATTCTTGCATTGACTGTGTTACTGTATGTACTCCTATTTGTTGTAGCACTGTATATATTTCTGCCTTGTACTCATATATGTGACTGTCCAGGCCCCTCTTATAAATGAGTTCTTCTCAATGATGTTTCATCTGGTTAAATAAAGATTGATTGATTGATTGATTAATAAGCATTGAGAGTAGAGTCACACAACAATAAATATGGCAGGCTGCAGCTGGGCACCTGTCACAGGAGAGCAAAGAATGAGCAAAATGGAGAGAAAGGTACTACAAAGTGACCTGTGGAAAATGGCAGCGAGGGCCCCAGGAGACGCTGACAATGGCGGAGTCAGAAGTTGGTAGACATCCAGGCAGTTGAACAGGAAGAAGGCCAGCTCCAAAGGGAAGCTGCAGGAAGAAGTAAAAAGGCACAGGGGAATGACAAAGCACCTAGCATGAAGGGAATATCTAGCAGCGAGGAAAAGAGGTACGGAGAGGGGAGAGAGGGAAACAGAGGTAAAAGGAGGAAAGCAGACATCAGATGGGAGGAAGCAGAGAGGGAGGAGCAATGGAAAATGGGGAAAAGTAAGGAAAAGAAGAACAGGAGGGAGCAGGGGAAGACAACAGAAGCAGGGAGCAGATTGGGAAGGGAAGGAGGGTCAGCCCATGAGCCACAAAGCAGCTCAGGAACTGCAGCATTTGACAACGCACTAAGCAAGGGGCTGCTGTGTGAGGCTGGCCTTTATATGTCCCGGGTAGTGCCTGAAAATAGGCAGGTGTCTTTCCTAGTGCACTTACCTGGTCATCAAAAGCTAATAAATAAATAAAGAAATTAATTAAGGGGATGTGGGAGGAACTATTCCCCCACAATGAACCTCAGGCTTTAGCCCTCCCAAATAAGGCAAATTCCATTTGTTTGCACCTAAAGCAGAGAGAGTGGGTTTGTTGATCAGACTTCTAAAGTTTCTGTGGTGTATAGTGAAGATTATGTAATATATTGAATTGTAGCCTATAGTGATCTTGTTATACATACTTATATAAATCAAGCCAAACCTTTTGACAATCACAAGAGGGCCAATCAAGGTGGCAAGTATTTTGCCAATGAAAACAAATTCTACATACTGTAGCTACTGGGGGTCTGTAGATTCAAATATTGTATATATCTGGGAAATCACACATTGAGAACGTGCTGCCTGAATCAGTCAGTCCAAAACAGGGGAATCTTGAGTAGACAACGGAGGAAGACCTAACTGGGACATCAGTGCCGGAGAAAGTTGTAAATACTTAAGCAGATGAGAGAGATGAGTTATATGTAATTTGCAATTGGGAAATTTCTAACAATCTATCTGTAGAACAAATCATGGCCACAGTAGTAGCTGGCCCTAGAGGGGGAACATTTCCTGGGATAGGACCTTAAGCAATATTAAAATTAGGGTTCAGAAAGAGAGGTTAATGGAGGTTACAAGTGGCTGAGATATGAAGATGTTAAGTCAACTGAGCAGCCTGAAACAACTTTTTGATTTGGTATTTAAAGAATGTTAAATTATGCAACAGTCACAGGATGAGCAGTTCTATATGCCATTGCAACAATATCAGCGGCAATTCTTTCTATCTGACTAGCGCAGAATTATTGCTGTCAGCTCCCATATAGTACTATAGGCATCCTTCTGTCAAGTGAAACAAAATATTGGGAGCATGGAGCAGTTTACAGTAAGGCACGGGGTCATTATGTCACAAGACATAATGACGCATGGCACTATTGCGCTGTATGATTTATGCCATGAGGCATCATGTCTTTGTTCTGTACCCCCAGACACCCCCCACTAAAGATTCTCAACTCCAAGGGGGTCCAACTGAGGGAGTGCACAGATGTGGGTTTCGCCATAATGCCATACTCTATTAAGTGTGTGACATTATGACCCAGTACATATAGATACATAGATACATAGACAGTGTCGGCAGATAAGGGCCTATGGCCCACCCAGTCTGCCCATTTGAGCTTGTAAGTTCAGTTTATGTTTTCCTAGAAGTCTGTTGCCCCTTATCCCTGACCTCCAGAATTCCTTTATGTCTATCCCATGCATTCTTAAACCCCATGATTGTTTCAGCCCCCACCACTTCCTCAGGCAGGGTGTTCCATTTGTCCACCACCCATTCTGTGAAGAAATTCTTCCTCACGTTTCCTCTGAATCGTCCTCCCTCCAACTTCAACCCATGCTCTCTAGTCCTGGAAAATCTTTTTTTAAAATAGTGTATTCCTGCACCCTGTTCCTCCCTGTAAGATACTTGTATGTCTCTATCATATCCCCTCTCTCCCTCCTCTCCTCCAGGGAGTACATGTTCAGTTCCTTCAACCTGTCCTCATAGGACTTGTGATGCAATCCATGTACCATCTTTGTTGCTCTCCTCTGAACCTTCTCTACCCTATCTATGTCCTTACGTAGGTAAGGTTTCCAGAACTGTACACTGTACTCCAGGTGGGGCCTCACTAGTGTCTTGTATAGTGGAATTATGACCTCCCTTTTCCTGCTGGTGATACCCCTGCCTAAGCATCCCAGCATCCTATTTGCTTTACCTGCTGCCTTGACACACTGTTTCCCTACCTTGAGGTCATCAGAGATGATAACCCCAAGATCCCTTTCTTGCTTGGTGCATGCTCTATCCTCACCCCCCCAACTGACATATTGTGCCAGGGTTTTTGTGCCCCATATGCATTATCTTGCACTTCTTTGCATTGAATTTCAACTGCCAAACCCCTGACCATTCTTCAAGTTTCTGCAGATCCCTCTCATTCTGTCTCACACCTCTGGTGTCTACTCTGTTACAGAGCTTTGTGTCATCAGCAACAGTGAAATTTTGCCTTATAGGCCCTGCGCAATGTCACTGATGAAGATGTTGAATAGGACCGGTCCCAGCACTGATCCCTGTGGTACCCACTGGTCACTCTTCCCTCTGTGGACTGACAGCCATTTACCACCACCCTCTGTGTCCTGCCACCCAGCCAGTTACCTACCCATCACACTACCGTCTAGCCCACACCCATATTCCCCAGTTTGTGTAATAGACTTCTATGTGGCACAGTGTCAAAGGCCTTGCTGAAGTCCAGATAGACCATGTCCACTGCCCTCCCCTGATCCACCTCCCTAGTCACCCAGTCAAAAAATTCAATGAGGTTGGTCAGATATGGCCTCCCCCTGGTGAAATCATGCTGCCTTGGGTCCTGTAGTCCATTGACAACCAGATGTTCCACCAGTCTTTCTTTCAGTAGTGCTTCCATAATCTTCCCCACTACCGAGGTGAGGCTGACTGGTCTGTAGTTCCCCACTTCCTCTTTGTTCCCACTTTTGTAGTAGGGGACTGTCCTCTAGTCTTTGGTTACCTCCCCTGTTTCCAGTGATTGGCTAAACAGGATGGCCAGAGGTTCAGCCACCACCTCTCTTAGTTCATTAAGGACCCTGGGGTGCACCCCATTTGGCCCCATTGCTTTATTAACTCTTATTCCTTCCAGTTCCTTCAGGACCCTTTCTCGTGTAAAGGGAGTTGTGTCCATTTCTGCACCATTCTCACCCTTTGTACTCCTTCAGACCCATTACCTCTTTCTTCCTCAGTAAAGACTGAGCAGAAATACCTGTTCAATATGTCAGCTTTACTGTTGTCATCCTCCACGCGACCACATCCTCCCCCTTCAGTCTCACTATCCCTCTCTTTGCCTTTCTTTTTTCACTTATGTACCTGTAAAAGGTTTTTTCTCCTCTACCCACTGATTTTGCAATGTGTTCTTCTGTCTGAGCTTTGGCTTCCCTTACTGACCTCCCTGCCTCTCTTTGCTTCTCCTGGTACTTCTCCCTATCCCCTTCTGCCTGTGTCTTTTTGTATTGCCTGAATGCAATCTTTTTGGCTTTCACTTTCTTTGCTACCTCTTTGGAAAACCATGATGGTCTCCTCTTCCTTTTCCTCTTGCTAACCTGCTTAATGCATAATTCTGCTGTTCTTGTAATCCCCATTTTAAATACTGCCCCCTGTTCCTCAACCCTGATTCCTGCTCCATTCCCCTTTACATTATAGTAACATTCATCAGTGATCCTTGCAGTTCCAATATGAAGGCATTGACAAGGAATTCAGCTATATAAGAGTAACAATGATTGGATTAGTATAAGAATTAGGCAATAAGGCATGACAGGGTGTGATATATCATGGGATATCATCACACCTCGGGTGGTTGGGCATGAGACTGCAGGCCGAGTGCGTCCAACCACCCAAGAAGTGATGATATCCCATGATATACCACACCGTGGATTGGCTTATTGCTATTATGAACTGAGTTTCAAGTTTTATAAACAAAAAAATAGAAGAAACAGGTTTTAAAATGTTTTATGAATTAGTTTTTGGGTGGTGTAGGAGTACATTTTAAAAAATGGTTCTCAGACAATAGCTAGCAAGGAGGCTGGTGGCGCTGGAACTCTTTTGAAGTCATGATGATGCAGCCCGATATCATCATGGCTTCAAAGAGCTGTCAACCAACCAGATCCCTCTATTTACGTTCATCAGTTCATAATAAAGGATACGAAATACTAACAAAAATGGGTATGTGGAAGAAGGTCTTTCAGAGAACATTTTCAAAGTGCTATGCTCTGGTTTTCAGCCACTATGGGTGGTTCACAAGCCTAGTGGAAACTGGATGTACCATTGCACCACCAGTTTACAGCAACATCTGCAAAGCTGGGTGCATGTCAAAGGGAGGGAGGAGACTATGTAGGGCCTTCCTTCTAACCTTTTCCACAGCTGTGTCTGGAGCCCTTGGAAGTTAAAGAGGCCATTAAATTATTAGTAATTGGTTGCTGTTTATAACGTTACAGTTACAGAAATGAATTTCATAACCCTAAATAATCCATTTTTAAGTGTACCTGAAAACAAAGTGATGTGAAAAACAGTATCTTTAATCGTTTCTGTTTTTATGGGCTGTATTTTGTTACAGTTCTCATCACGGAACCACTTATAAGGATTTTTAATTATGTCACTGTCTGTGTACAGAACTGTAATCGTGGTTCTGATAGGCAAATGGCTAAAACTTAGCATTCTGTACTCAAACTGTGACACAATAAAACTCCAGATTACTGGATCCATGAACATAACTCTGCAAAATGTTGTTTATGAAAAGAAAACAATTCAAAACACATTTTTCACATCTGAGTTTATTCAGTTACAGCTAAATATGGATCGTAAGGAGGTTATGCATTTCATTTCTGTAAATAGGAAATGTATTAATCTCTGCTGATAAGCACAAATTTCCTGTCCCCTTTAAGTGATTTGCTCAAGGTCATTGGGTGAGTAATCTGAAATCTCCAGGGGCTCGATTCCAGAAGGGCATACGCCAGCATAAGGTGAGATATGCCAAATCCCATGGCATATCATACTAACATACTAACATACTATTTGCCAGCAGATTAGGCCTTATGGTCTATCAAGTCTGCTCGAACCTAGATCCTTAGTTGGGTGCCGAGACCTCCCATCCCTTGTGCTCCAGAAACCCCTATCATCCATCCCACCCCCGGGATAGGCCATCATCTGATACATCCACTTTCTGTGTCTGTCCCACCTCTCTTAAAGCTCTCCACTGTGGATCTCTGAACCAGCTCACCAGGCAGAGCATTCCAAGGGTCCACCACCCTCTCAGTGAAAACCTCCTCCTCTTTTCCCCTCACCTTCCACCTTCCAACTTCAAACCATGCCCTCTGGTGATGCCTCCTGCTTTAGTCTAAAGATCCCTCCATGTTTACCCTATTTATTCCTTGAGGTACTTGAAGACCTCAATCATGTCCCCTGTCTCTCCTCTCCTCCAATGAAAACAGGCAGAGCTCCTCAAGTCTGTCCTCGTAAGTCAAATCCCTAGCCCTCTTATCATCTTTGTTGCCCTCCTCTGTACCCTCTCCAGGAGCTGTATGTCCCTCTTCAGTGTGGTCTCCAGTACTGTACACAGTACTCAAGGTGTGGTCTAACCAGTCCATTGTACAATGGCAGAATCACTTCCTTGCTCTAGAGGTGATCCCCCTTGCGATGCATCCCAACATCCTGTTTGCCTTGCTAGCTGCTCTCCTGCACTGCTCAGTGTTATTCATACATGTATCCACCATGACCCCTAGGTCTTTTTCCCCTGTTGAGGCTTCCAGCACCTCCCCTCCCAGGGTGTATATATCCTGCTACTTACGCCAGTTTATAAGCCAGCCCCTATTCCAAGATGTGGGTTGTGCCTTGGGGTTTGCATCCTGTGACAAATGCAGTTTATGCCAGCACTGATGCCACAGCTCACAACTCCTGGCACAACTCCGGATTACGACAACAACCTAGCCCAGTTCTAGTAGGGAGGCTGTCATAGCCCGCAAGCGAATTTTCAAATGCCACAGTGGTGTGGCTAAGTTAGAACAGTTCTGATCTGCTCTAAGTGGGAATCAATGGTGCCATCCATCAGTTGCCCACCTCCTAGCACCGTAGCAATGGTGCAGACATGTCCCCCGTGTCCCTTATTTTATACCCCTGCCCCCACCCCCAAATAGCAGGGACCCCTGGGAGTCCATTCTCCGGTGTACCTTTCGACACCTGTGTCACCTGTCCTGCCCTCCTCCATGCCCTCTGGTGTGGCTGGTGGTGTTCTGGGGTGGGGGATGCTTCGGGGGGGGGCACCTGACTTTCAGTGCAGGTTGTGACTTGCGGCAGATATACGCCATGCGTGGGCTACCACCACATGCATGGTGTATGTAGCAGGTCACAATTGCCGGGACCCTGCCTCTTCTGGAATGTGGCATAGGGTCCCTGGTGTTGAGGAGATCAATGTAACTCGCAACTGCATGCAAGTTACACTGGCCATCTTGGAATTGGGCCCCTAGTTCCTATCATTGTGCTCTAACCACCAGACAACACTGCCTTCCTATTGCAGGGAATATGCAATGGAGTCAGCCACGATATAAAGCAATAACTTGCAGTAAATGACATTCCACAAAACATTGAACAACAGAGGGGCTTAAGTTACAAAATGGTAAGAAAAGATCTAGAAATTACACTGGCCCCAAGATATCACCTGGCCATGAATCAAATCTCTATAAACACATGTTCAGGTGCTGAATCTCATAGTCCTACCCCCAAAAACCTACTTAGAGCCATTGTATGTGTAATAAGCCTCACCAGGGTGCGCATCATAGGATTTTAATACATTTCCCAGATGTGTAATGGCACTACACTCCTGGGGGCATATATTAGACTGTTCCCTGCAGTATACTGTGTTATTTTGTGATGTGCTGCCGCATTACTACCTTCCATCAAGCAGTAAGCCATTTCATGGTATGGACATTGTAGGGTATGGGTGAATACTGATTACATGCACTGTCTTGCTGCATTGTAAGGCATGACCCCAGTGGCTGAGTGCTTTATAAACCCAGGACATGCCTTAAATCACCATTCACCCCTGCCCTAGTTATCTCACTTATAAAATGGGGTATATCCCCCTGGTCCACCGACCAATGTGATATACTCCACATGTTTCAGATTCTATTTTGGCAGCCTCACTCCATATCTAAAATTGTATCTACCTTCTTTCTCAGATTTTACCCTGAGGTGAAAGGGCAAGCCCCTTTTTGGTCTTCTTCTTTCCCTACTAAAGGTTTCAACTGGGAACATATATTTTTTATTTTTTTTTTTTTATTTTGCACATTCCGTTTACAACCATTGAGCCAGAGTCTTATTTACAAAGGCACCTCGTCATGCTGAGGACAGACAGAGCAGTTAGGTTACAGAATACAGGTCACTGACTTACAGTTACACAGAATGATTTCCTATATTGTACAATTTAGTAGCATTTCCGGTGATACAGCTGAGCACATGCTGGTAGCAACAGAGACAGGATGCACTGGGGGAAGAATTGGGGGGGAGTGAGGTGGAGTGCCACCCAGTGGGCATTGCCTAGTGTAGTAAGATAGTGGTGAGGCACCAATTAGAGACAGGAGCAGCTGCGTGTGTTAAACAGTTGGCTCCAAAGGGCAGTTTTGAAGTTGGAGATTGTGGGGGCATTGGAGATGGGTGCAGGGAGAGAGTTAATCCAGGATGGGGCTCTGTAGCAGAAGGACCTCTGACCATGGGTGGCTCTGGATCTGGGGACCAGAAGAATGGTTGTGTTAGTGGTTTGGGTTGCGATAGTGGATGGGGTATGGTGGATGGAGGCTGTCACCCCAGGAAGGGAGAGCCCGAGTAGTGTTTTTTTTGTGAGGAAGCATGTTTGGTAGCAGAGTCATTAATCTAGGTTAAGGAGTTTTGCCCTGTCATAGAGTTGACATGTATGTGTGAGCCTGGTGGCACCAGTAATCAGCCTGAAAGCCTTGTTTAGGGTGAGGTGAATTTTGTTGAGGGCAGTAGTGTCAGCAGCACCATAAACTGGTAGGCCATAGCTGACAAGGGACAGTACTGATGACGTAATGGCAAGTCAGAGAGCATCAGGGGGGAGGCGATCCTTATAGTGGTAGAGGATGCCAAGCCGTGTGTTAGTGGCGGAGGCAAGGGGATGAATGAGGGCATGGAAGGTGAGGGTTGAGTCGAAGGTAACCCCAAGGTATTTGTAGAAGCAGAATTGTTTAAGCAGTTGTTTGGTGCTAGGGAGGATAAGGGGTGGGTTGTTGTAGGCTTTGTTTTGGGGGTGGGTGAAGAGCATTGTCTTGTTTTTTTTTTAGATTAATGATAAGTCTGTGCTCCTTAAACCAGGCTTTGGCGTCATTGTAGGAGTGTTGTAGAGAGTCCTGGAGGGAGATGGGATTACGGTGGGTGGCAAAAATGATGGCATCATCTGCATGCATAAGAATTTTGCCAGAGCATGCACTGGGCAGGGTGTTTAGATAGAGTGTAAAGGATAGGGGGCCCAGGATGGAGCCCTGGGGTACCCCCGAGCGGATGGGATGAGTTTCTAAGAGTGTCCCAATTGATTTTGGCACACTGAGAACGAGTGGATAGATAGCTCAAACATAATGTGAGGGGGCCAGCAGAGAAACCAGTGTGGCAGAGGGCATCCAGCAGAAGAGGGTGGGAGACAGTGTCAAAGGCCTTTGAGAGGTCAAGGAACACTGCACCAGCTAGGGAGATGGCGTCCAGGGAGGAATGTAGGAAGTTGGAGAACTCAGCTAGTGCAGTGCCAGTACTGTGACCAGTACAGAAGCCATGCTGCTCAGGGCATAAGATGTCATGCTTAGTCAGATATTCAGTGATTTGAATGGCCATCACTTTTTCTAGGGCTTTGGGAGGGGTGGAGATTGGTCGGTAATTGCAGCGGAGTACCTGTCACCCCCCTTTGTAATGGGCATGACTATGGCAGTTTTCCATGCAGTGAGGTACCCCCAGGCAGAGGATCGGTTAAGTAGGCTGGTGAGTGGGGTAGGACTTCATCCAGCACCAGCGGACAATACTAGGGTCCAGGGAGTTGCTGCTGGGACTATTGCTTTTTAACGCTTTAATTAGGAGAGGTCTGGCTTCCTGGGCAGATACCTTGCATAGGTGGAAGCAGGGGCGCTAGAGGACAGGGGGAGGTAGGCTGGGGGTGGGTCAAAAAAATTAGTGGGGAGGACAAAGCTAAGGTCAGTAAAGGAGGTGTTAAGGCAGTTGGCAATGCAGGCAGGGTCAGTGGAGGTAGAGCCATCAATAGTGAGCTGGGATGGGGGAGGGGAGCGTGATTTCCCATTTAGCTCTTTAATATTGTCCCAGAAGGTCGGGGCACACCCCCAGGAGGTGAGGATGGCCTGGTAATGGTCTGCCTTGGCTTTATGGACGGCCCATGAGAACCTGTTCAGAGCAGCATTGTAGGCCTATCTATCAGCCACCTGGCCCGTTTCAGTGGCTAGGTGCCAGAGGTTATCCCTATTTCAAAGCATTTGTAGTAGGGCAGGGGTAACCCAGGATGCATTATGTTTTTTGGATCGAATTTTGGTGAGGGGTGCAAAGAGATCACAGGCCTTGTTAAAGGCTTGGGAGAAAAGGGCAAGGGCAGTATAAATGTCGGGTGCATGATGAACGGGGGACCAATTAATCTGGGCGAGAAACTGTTTGAGTTTAATCAGCCCACCAGAGCGGAGGTGCTCATGGAGTGTGGTTTGGGTTATGGGTTTGGGAGGGGCAGCTCAAAGGAATAGGATAGGGGAGTGGTCACTTAGGGAGTCCAGGAGGACCTGTAAGTTACGGATTTTTTGTGGGTGGTTGGTGATAATGACATCCAGAAGGGTACTGGTTCTTCTCTTTGGGTTAACTCTAGTGGGCTGGGAGATAAGTTGTGTCAGGTCTTGGGCAGCAAAAGTATCGCAGATAGTGGAAGAGGAGGGGCTGAGCCAGTTCACATTAAGGTCCCCCACTAGGATTCGTTCCATCTTGTGGTGGAGGGTGGCAAGATAATCTGTTATAGATATCAGCGCTGGGTTCTGGTCTCTGGGGGGACGTAGGCAGCGGTGAGATAGAGAGGGCCCCTGAAGGGGTCAGGAGTGAGTTTGAGGTTAAGGGCCTGGGCCCCATTCACAACAACGGGGGCAGGGAGCACTTGTCTGATGATTGTGTCCCAGGTATAGATCGCGCAGCCACCCCCGCGTTTGCCTACTTGGTCCTCCCGGTATAGGGTATAGCCTGGGACTGAGACAAAGGAAGCAGGACCTCTACACCCACACTTCGATTGGCTGGCTTCACTTCACAAAATTCTATCTTCTCAACAATATTTATTTTACACCTTTCACACTGGCAGGGATCGGAAAATCCCCCTCCTCTTCATGTATTACGTGTGGTCAGGAACCTGGCAAGCTGCTTCATATTATGTGGGAATGTCCTAAAATTGCCCCACTTGGGGACTTATTCAATCTAAAATGGACCCTCTTCTGGGTTTGGACAATCTGTTTATGCCAGAAATTTGTCTAGTGGAGACTACTCACAGATTAGGTTATGATAGAGAAAATACTATATGTCACATTGTTCCCTTTCTGTGAAGCATGTGGTGTTGCGCCACTAGGAGGACCAATCCACTATTTCATATACCGATTGACTTAATGAGTTTCTGGCTAATCTCCACCTCGAAAAAATTATGGCTAGTGTACGGGATCGGCTCTCGATATATCATAGGTGGGTTTGGCTTCATACCTTGATCTCACTTGCCTCCAGTTCATGAAGGAAATTCCAGGGTATCTTCTTGGCCCTTTCTCCCAACTGGTTTTTAATCATATATGGATTACCACTGACCATGCCTTAGTTAATAGAGGGACCGACAGAACTGTTATATACCTCATATTGCTATATTTGGTTTCTAATTATCTCTTTTTTTTAAACTTTATTCTTATTTTGTATTTTTACAACATACATCATTAATAAATATAACCACAACATTGCTTGACAATTCATAGGTATGATTTCAAATAATCTTGTTTCCTTATATAATCAGTATTGATTTTATTGTGCGAAATCTGGGTTCCTTGTTACATTTTGTTTAATGTCAATAATTCTTGCCGACTCCCCCTTTTTCTCACTCAATGTACCCTTCTCCCCCCCCTCCCCTCTATGGCACAAAATCAGCTCTGTATTGTGGAATATATATGACCCAATGTCTCCAGAGCAATTCAAATTGCTCCTGCCTCTTGTTTAACATGTCTGTGAGTCTTTCCATTTGGTAGATTCCCTTGCATTAGGTCATGTCACTGGTTCAATGAGGGAGCTTCCTTCATCAGCCATTTTCTAGTAATTGCTTTCTTGGCTTATTATGAATAATTTCTTTGTGTTTGCATCTCTGTATCCCTCTGGAAAGTTAGTAAAGAGGAACGTCAGGTGTGAGCTGCAGGTTAGGGTCAAAGACCTCCCTCAGTGCCACCTGTATCTCCTGTATAAAGGGTTGCAGTCTTGGGCATACCCAAAATATATGTCCATGTGTGGTATGTAAAGCCCACATCTTCTCCAATACTCAGCCCCTCCCCCATGAAGGAATTTTGCCGTAACTATCAGGGTCTTGAAAAATCAAAGAGTGACTTTCCAGGAAAATTCCTTCAACCTTAAAGAGGCTGTGCCCATATGTATGTGCTTAAGATGTCTCTTCCACACTTTATTTGGTATGAGGAGGTCTAAGTTCCTTTTCGAAGCAGCCTACACCTTCTGTGTAGAGTCCTGTTTTATCAACATCAATTCAGTATATAGGTATGATATCATATGCTCTAATGATGCTCTCCCCTTCTATAGCCTGGGTTATTCTT
The DNA here is from genome assembly GCA_016271365.2 of Neoceratodus forsteri. Taxonomy (NCBI): domain Eukaryota; kingdom Metazoa; phylum Chordata; order Ceratodontiformes; family Ceratodontidae; genus Neoceratodus; species Neoceratodus forsteri. Next base: position 54,383,112 of record CM028137.1, read on the forward strand.
TCTATTAATGTTGAAACAGAGAACCTCATCATCAATCTCAAATACTAGGTTCTAATATAATTTCTTACTTGAAAGAATCTAAACTGCTCCTGTTGTCTCAAATTATGCTTCCCCTGCAGGTCTGCAATTATTTTTGATAAATTGATTTATTAAATGCAATCCCAGCTATTCTCACCTATGATATTCCTGATCTAGGTGGTCTGGTATAAATTCGGTTAGGAAGGGAGGGAGTACAGAAGATGTCTGCAGGTGATTACATTTTTTAAATTTATTATAGCTTTCCAGCTACACAATGTACTAATAGTGTATGGGTGGTTAGTAATATCCTGCCTTGGTATCCCTTTTGAGGTCAATGGTATTTTGTTTACATTTTCCCCCCTCACCTCCAATTGTTTCCATTTGGCCTCATATTGTGGTTGTAACCAATAAAATACTGTTCTAGGTTGTGCAGCTTGATAGTAGGTTTTCAGGTCTGGTAATGCCAGTCCTCCTCGCCTTTTGGTAGCTGTAAGTAGGAATATCGTACTATGGGTTTCTGTGTAATCCAGATGTACCTAGATATTTTCCTGTTTATATCCCTAAAGTAGTTGTCTGAGACAGTAATAGGGAGGGTTTGGGCCAGATATAGGAAAGTGGGTAGCAAGTTCATTCTGACTGCATCCTCCCTCTGTAGTAAGGACAGTGGCAGTGTCTTCCACCTTTCCAGATCTAAAGAGAACTGTTATTTCAATGGGGTGTAGTTCACTTCAAATAATTTAGTGTGGTGTTTTACTTAATGCACCCCTAGGTATTTCAGTGTTTGTAGCTACCATTTAAATGGGAAAGACTTTTTAATTTGAGCTGAGGGGTCATAATGTAATTGTAGTACTTCTGTCTTAGAGGTATTAACTTTGTATCCTGCCACTCTACTAAATACAGTCAGGATCTGCCATAAGGGGGATAAACAGGTCTCTGGATTTGTTGTAAACACTAAGAGATCATCCGCTTATAAAGCCAGTTTGTGACAGTCTCCTTCCTCCATCAGTCCATCCACTGCCTCCTCCTGTCAAATGGCTTGGGCTAATGGCTCCAAATAGATAGCGAAAAGTAGAGGGGACAAGGGGCACCCCTGCCTAGTTCACCTTAACAAAGGGATCGGCTCTGAGATTGCTTCATTAATCTTGATATATGCCATCAGGCTATGATAGAGGGCCATAATAGTTTTAAGAAAGCTCTCTGACAACTCCAGCTTCATTAGTGATGCTACCAGGAACAGCTACGCCACCCAATCGAATGCCTTTTCCATGTCCAGACTTAGAAAAGGCACCCTCAACCAGGTGGCATGATGGAGGAGATGAAGTGCTCTCTTAATGTTGTCCTGCATTTACCTGGTTGGAATCCACATTGGTCCATGTTAATAAGTGAGGGGAGCAGCACCTACAACCTTCTTGCCATCACTGCTAGATAGATTTTGTAATATATGTTTAACACAGATATAGGCCTAAATGAGGCACAAAGTGTATGGTCTTTGCTGGGTTTAGGGACACTTGTAATCATGGCATATCTCCAGGTCTGAGGTGCAGTTTCCCCTTCCTGCAACCCCCTGCACACTCCAAGTAGGGTTGATAGTAGTTTTCCCCTGAATACTTTCCAGTATATCTGTCTGGCCCTGGACATCTTTTGGTTTTTAGAATAGAGATCACAGCCTCCAGTTCAGCTCTGGTTATAGGGGAATCTAGTGCTTCTGCCTGTTCTTGAGTCAGGGTTGGTAACTTCAACCCTGATAAGAATGTCTGCACTTCAAAGGGATCTACAGGTACCTCAGGCATATACAACTTTTGATAATATGTTTTAAAAAATTGCATAATCTTAGTGGGTGACTTCTCAAGCCCCAAATCCCCTGTCTGCCGGTTTGTGTAATTGTTGTCTGTGCCACTCACTGGCGGAGGCGATGCACCAATATCATGGAAGCCTTAGTGCATTTATAGGGCCTAACACTTGTCGGTGTTAATCTTAACTCTTTAAGTTAGAAGACAACACACTGAACTCTAATCCAACCTAATTTCTCCCCATTCAAAAGGCGTCCCTGTGTCTACTCACTTTCTACTCTCAGAAGACACCACACTGAACTCCAAACCAGCCTAATTTTTTACCAACTGATGGAATCAGTTTATGTCACCAACCTGCAGACACAGCTGTATTAATTATTAAACTGCACATACTGAAAGCCACGGATCAGTACCCAAGGTCAGCTCACAAGTTGGTGATGCCTGGCTGAGACTAATGACAGGATTCCTGCTGAGACCAGGAAGTAGACTGGGTCTCAGCTATACCCCTGAGTCCTCAATGCACAGTTTATCATTCTCCTGATGGTAACCCTGCCTATAATAGGCCTGTACCTGGATAACACCTCGAACCACCAAGGCTGTCTACTTGCAGAAAAGAGTCCTCCAGCCCAGTGAGAGACCCACAGTAACACCCAGCTATTTGACCATCCCTCCTTCCTCCATGCCAGGTACCACAGCTGCCCAAGACTCAACATGCCAATACTGTGCCTATACCCAGTACTGCTTAGCAGCATTTGCACCCCTCCAACAACACACGAAGCACAGACTCACCAGAGAGCAAGAACAACCCACCTTTTCCCTAAATGACCTAGGATTCTCATCCTGATCCTACTACTGATCTCTGGAAATATTCACCTCAACCTTGGCCCTATGCCTGCCATTACCCAGACCCACCTACCCACAGGGAGATTGAGGATTGTGTCCTTAAACATTGGCAGCCTGCTGGCAAAGCTCACTCAGTTCGAAGTCTGGGTAGCACTTGTGCAGTCTGATGTTATTACGCTGACAGAAACCTGGCTTATGCCAAGAACTGCTAACATGGCAATCTCCCTGCCTGGGTACAACTTGTATAGGCTTGATCTGCACAGCGAAAAGAGGGGGTGGATGCCTAATCTACACCAGCAACCAACTCCAGTGCCATTCAGTCCAACTGCCTGATGCCAGCCATGACTGAATGCCTTGCAGTAAAAATCCTCATGGGCAAGGGGAAGAAAGGGATGATTGTCATGTCAGTATACATTCCACCTGGATACCAGGCAAACTGGGTTAACTGATTTCACCAACCTCAATACCCAGGCAAGTCATAATAAGGAAACTATTGTGCTAGGTGACTTCAATTCTAACTGGCTAGCCAGCTCCAGTTCCTCACACAGGGACCTGATTACTGGACTATACCTATCACAGGTGGTCCAGAGTTACACAAGAACCAACTACAGAATGGGAACAAGTACCCTGATTGACTGGGTATTGACCTCGCACCCCAAGAGAATTACAAATGTCCAGGTGCTCCCAGATGAGCTGAGTGACCACTCCTCTGTCCTATGTGAATGGTCCTCCAAGCTGCCAAAACTACCCCAATGCTGGTGAGGAACAGAGTCATCAGAAATTGCTCTAAGGCTGCGTTCAAGAAACACCTGGACAACACAGACTTGCGCATCCTGGATACCTGTCCCTTTGTTGATGCAGCCCTCCAGCTCTTCCTCGATCAGTTTAACTTGGCTGTAGACAAGTATGCCCCCTTTCATAAGAAAATGATAAAAGGGAGGTGTATGGACTGGATCACCCCCCCCAGATCCATGGTTTGATGCGGAATATGCTCTACTATGGCACCAAGCAAGGGTATCAAGGACAGTAGAAAATGTCCAAAATTATAAAGCTGCTAGAAATAGGTGCACATGGGCAATATGGCAAGCCAAGGCCTCCAACCACAGAAATCAGCAGTCCCAGTGTCTGAATGACAGCAAAACATTCTGGGCTACCATCAAGGACCTTGTAGGGTCTTGTGACAGGTCCCCACCAGCCATGCTCCACCACAGTGACAAAGTAATAGTTGAAGAAATTACCATAGCCAATATTTTCAATGAGTCATTTACTGACTACAGTGCAGTCATACCACCTAAAACAACTGCTCACGAGGACAATACACTGAGCTGTGAACACCTGCCCCCACTTCCTAGCACCAGCCCAAAATTCTGCTTTTGGCAGGTGACCACCAAGGAGACTGCTAAATACCTTGCAAGAGTGCTGGGTAAAACAAGGATGGGTGGGGACAGGATTGACATGAAACTTATCTCAATCGCCCTCCCTGAAGTGGTCATAGCTATCACTAAGCTTAATATGTCACTTCAGATGTCAGCCTTCCCATCTATCTGGAAAACTGCCCTGGTCACTCCAGTTCTAAAAGGAGAAGAACGTTCGCTTGTGTCTAGTTACAGGCCCATCTCCATCCTATCTCCTCTCTCCAAAGTGATAGAACAAAATCATTGCAGACCAGCTTTCTACCCACCTACACAAATACAACCTCCTCAGCCCACAACGACATGGGTTCCGCAAGTGGCACGATACCAACATGGCCCTCATTGAATTCACAGGCTATGTCCATGAGGCACTAGACCAAGGACAACTAGCTGGAGCAATTTATATCAACCTATCCAAGGCATTTAACCTTGTGGATAACAAGCTACTGCTCCACAGGTTAGACTGCATTGGGTTGTCCTTCGACATGGTTGGGTGGTTCTCTAGCTATCTGTCTGAACGCTCACAGAAGGTAAAGATTAATAGTACCATCTCAGAGGCCAGGAAAGTCACGGTCAGGGTTCTGCAAGGATCCATACTGGCCACCTCCCATTTAGCATCTTCGTAAATGACTTCCCAGCTGTGTGCCTCTCTGCCAAAGTCCTGCTCTATGCAGATGACATAGTGCTATTCCTTAGAGGCTCCTGCCAAGACACGCTGACCAGGAACCTACAGTGCAACTTCAACCTGCTACAGGAATGGTTTAACACCAGCTTCCTAGTACTTAATGGTGAAAAGAGTAAGACAAGGCTCTTTACCAGTCGCCAGAAAGGAAATCCATCACAGCGTTTAAAATAGCACTCAATACAGACTCCACCTTCAAACAAGTAAACTTTTTCTGGTACCTGAGGGTCACTCACAATCGATGAGTCCCTCTCTTTTGAAGAACACTTAAGTAAAATCACTAAGGCTGCAAACAATAAGTTGTGTACACTCTACAGACTCCATTTCTGCCTCACCCCTGAAGCCAGGCTCCAGGCAGTCAATGGCACAATCCTGTCAATCCTGGATTATTTATTTATTTTATTTATTTTTTGATAACCGGGTAGGTGCATTTGACATGAAAATGACTATTTTCAGGCACGACCCGGGAGGTCAACAACAACACAGAGAGATACAGGTACATAGAATACAGTGTCAAGAGATATGCAATACATCACAATCAGAAGTGGAACAAAATTAAGACAATTATTGGTACAAGGCAAGTAAAGGTGTTTATTATACAAATGGAGATAAGTGCCCATGTGTAGACTGTAATTGTAATATCACAATATAAGGTGCAGAAAAAAATGCCACAGGGTATCATTACATCCGGCTGAAGCTGAAAGGATGTTATCAGCAGGAGGCAGGGAGAGAGGTAATGGTGGGATAGGTTTAAGGGAGGCTGAAGGAGCAGGGTGCCAGCTCACACCATAGAAGGTAGGGGGAATACCAAGGGCAGCCAAGGCAGATGGAGTCAAGTACAATGAGCAAATGCGGTAAGGAGGGAGCCGTGCCTCTTCTTAAAAGTGGCATGATTTGGGGCAAGGTATACATCTAGGAGCAGTGAGTTCCAGTAGGAGGGGCCTACATGCGAGAAGCCTGATTTCTTCTTGGTAGTTCTACATCTGGGAATGCTAATCAAGGAAAGGTCAGTAGATCAGAGACTGTAGGAGATGGGCCGAGGGGTCAGCAAGGAGGCTAGGTAGGTAGGCATACTTGATCGCAGTACACTGTCCAGAAGTTTCCCAAGAGAGAAGAGTCAGTGTGCAATGGGGGATGGCCAATTTAGGTCTGAGTACAGCAGGCAGTGATGTTTTAGTCTGGAGGATGCAGAGGCATAGCTGCATATATTGTTATAAGTTGTGTCCCACCTATGAAGAGCAGCCTTAGATGTGTTAGTATAGATTATGGATCCATAAGAGAGTGATGGAAGTAGGATTCCTCTGGCAATGGCTGTCCTAGCAGAGGGGGTTAGAATATGACATGTTTTGTAGGCTAAATCCAGTTTGGAATTGACAGCCTTACAAGTGGAGGTTATATGGGTGTCATAAGTGAGGGATTCATCACAAGACACCCAGATATTTAAAGGAAGTTACCATCTCCAGTGGGGAACCGTCAGCCCAGGAGACCTGGAAAAATTCATGACACTGCTTTAGTTTAATAGAGGATCCAAAGAGCATAGCCTTGGTCTTTCCAACGTTAAGAACTAGCTTATTTTTGGTGATCCAGGATTGAATATTTTGTAAGTCCATAGAGAGCTTATGATTAATAGAGTGGACATTATCTGAGCTAGTGTAAAGGACAAGGTCATTGGCATATAGCAATGAAGAACAGGAGGATATATTTTGTGCTATATTATTAATAAAAATCAAGAAGAGGAGGGGTCTGAGGATAGATCCCTGAGGTACACCAGCATTAATGACTGCTTTTTTGTAGGTGGCCGAGTTGAATTTCACAGTTTGAGATCTGTTTTATAGGTAGCTATGAAACCAGTTTACAACTCCAGTCAAGAAGCCCAGGGTGTGGAGATTGGTAAGCAGAAGAGGGTGGTTAACAAGATCGAAAGCTTTTGTCAGATCGATAAATACTGCACCGGTTTGATGACCCTGGTCCATGGCTTGAAGAACATCATTTGTCTGCTGCAATATAGCAGTTTGAGTACTATGGCCTTTTCTGAAGCCGTGTTGGTTTGAGTGGAGAAGGTTATACATAGTAAGGTATTCTGAGATCTGTGCTGAGATGAGCTTCTCAAGGACTTTATTTAATACTGACAGTATTGCTATTGGTCTATAATTGGCTATATCTTTTTTGTAGCCTTTTTTAAACACTGGCATGACTCTGGCCAGTTTCCATATATCGGGCACTACGCCTTCACTCAGGGACACATTAAGTATTCTGGACAGTGGTCCCACGATGAATGGTGCCACAAGCTTTAAGAGTTTAGGTTTGAGGCAGTCAGATCCAGCAGCGGTACTGTCTGATATGGAATTTAGATGTTTAAGGACATCTTTCTGTGATATAGCTTTAAAATAGAAGGGAGGTGTCTTTGAAATGTCTTTCGGGGTGGGGGATCCAGGCATTAAGTTATTGGAAGAGAAAGCAGTGGTGTGGCTGGAGAGGTCAGAGAAGTAAGAATTAAATGCAATGGCAATTGTGCCTGAGTCATTACAGTGGACACCTTTCAGTACCATGTCATTGTTCAGTAGAGTTTGCTTTGATCCGAGAAAGTTTGGACATGGGACCAAAATTTCTTTGGGTCGCCAGCTGCATCCAGCAGAAGGCCTTTACAGTATTGGCTTTTTTGCAAGTCTTATTCGTGTTTTGCACTTAGATCGCTGTTCTCTATAGTTGTTATAATCTCCTGAGAGACCAGATATTTTAAACTTTCTCCAGCATTTGTCCCTGTTTTTGAGGGCTGTAAGGAGGTCTTTATTCAGCCGTCTGGTTTGTTTGCCACGAACATGCCGAGTGATGACAGGAGTATGTTTATCTTGAAGGAGTACAAATCTACTCAGGAAGGTGTGAAGAGCAGCATCCATACTTGTTGATTGGAAGACAGGGGACCAATCAGTATGAGACACATCATATAGGAAATGAGCCTAATTTAAGTTTGCATAGTTTCTGAAGCATATATAGCTTTGGGGGGACATGGAGGTTGTGGATGGACTCCATATGCAGAAAACGGGGGAATGATCACTGATATTGTCTGGCAGCATTCCTGTTTTTGTGATTCTGTCCACGTGATTTAAGACCCAATCAATAAGGGTGCTGGAGTCAGTAGTAACAGACACTCTTGTAGGATCAGTAATGATTTGGTGTAAATTGTAGCTCTGTACCAGGGATTGAAGGGTGTCTTGAGATTTGCCGAGCCAGTTTAAATTTAAGTCTCCGAGAATGATGAGTTCGTTCTTCCCCGCATGTGCAGCCGTATGATCCAGCAAATCCACTGGGCCTTTTATTCCACTATTGGGTGGATTATAGGCACAGACAATGTGGGGTTTCTTATCTCCTAGTCTGAGTATGGCATGGATGTATTCACACAAGGAGTTTTTCTTGACAGTTATCATAGTCATGCTTAGATTGTTTTTGTAATAGATTGCGACACCCCCACCATATTTTGGAGGTGGTCTGTCACACCTAAGAAGGTTGTAGTTTGGGAGCAGGCAAAATGTATCTGGGATTGAGGGCTTTAGCCATGTCTCAGATAGACAGAGCACATCTGGGTGGTGGTTAGCCACCCAGGCTTCAAGATCTTCATGATTTCGGAGAAGACTGCTAACATTTAGATGGACTTTGTGAAGTCCTTTCATATCATATCCAGTGCAGTTTAGAGGTAGTATACTTGGCGTGGGACCAGGGTTCAACTCAATGTCCCCAGACAGCAGAAGAGCCAGCAATATGATGTACCTTAACTTATGCAGGACAAATTTAGAGCTACTATAGAAATAGATATGACACTGTTTGGCAGTTGATGCAGTAGTATGGTAGATGAGTAGTTTAGGGAGGAGGGCAGGTGTCATGTCAATGCCTCTGTCTGTTAGGATTAGCATGTTAAAGTAAGGGAAATTGTTTGGAATCAAGTCTCCATTTTGGATGTGATTCTTGAGGTTAGGCGCTGTAAGGATACTTAGTAGCATCAGAAACAGGATAACAGGCTGCAAGTAGAGGTAACCAAGCCATTCTGTAAGATTTAGTAGTAAGCATATTTTTTTTTTTTTTAACCAATTATTTTACCAGGTGAGACACACTAAGCTGAAAGCTTGTTTGCAGGTGCAACCTGGGAGCACAGGAAGTTAAGTGACTTGCTCAGGGTCACACAGTATGCACCTAGGGGGCTGTGGGATTCAAACCCAGGTCTCCAGATTTGCAGCTCAGAGCCTTAACCCACTGCGCCATACTGCCTCCTATATTTATTATATTTGGTAAGGCTGAAATGGAGGGTTTAGGAGATGCAGCAGATGGCAAGAAGTAACTGCTGCAAAAAGGAGCTTCTATTTTTCCGCCTGGTTTATGCATCCTGTGATCTGCCTAGTATATGAGATCCCTAAGATTCCAGGAAAAAGAAAGAAAAAAACCTAGATTGTCGGATTGGTATGTGAGCATCAAGCTGAAATGGCAATTGATAGCTAACAGCTTAGCAAGGGAAGCTACAAGATGTGAAGAGGAAAACTGTGCAAAGATGAAAAGTCAAGCAGACAGTTTTTCACAGTAAAATAGGGATAAGAATTTCAGCCTGAAAATGGCTATGGATGTAGAAGATCAGGGCAGACTAGAGCTAGAATAATATCAGCACAGATATTAGCAAAGTCACTGGAGTGAGGAGAAATAGGGAAATTAATTATGGGCACCCCCAGTGGCTTGTTGGTATAACAAGCAATGGAAAAGTGAGAAGATAGTCTATTTTACCTGATTGGTCACTTCACACTATAAAAGTAAATGCCCAGATAGGGTGGGTGAGGAGACGCCGAAGGCATCGGGGCTAGCAGCTCTGAGAAGAGAGAGAGAGAGATGGTGCCTGGTCCTAAGGGCTCTACTGCAGAGCAAATACCATCTATGAGTGTAGCCTGAGGTGGGGAGAGCCCTTTATAATTAATACATTTAAAGTCTGCTTAAAATTAAATAATGGTCCATGCTCTGCTCGAATTCAGAAGAAAACTGGTAGCTTGAGCCCAGAAACGGTGCCAAGTTTAAATCGTAGAGGAAGTTCACGCTGGGCAGAGGTGCCACAGGTAGTCAGTTACTCATACCTTAGCTTTTCACCAGTGGCATTCTGGGAGCAGCTCCTAATGGGCAGGAGCCCGGGGCGACTGAGGGCAGCTAAGGACAGAGAAGAGGTAAAGGTTAGTAGGAGGGAGGGAACAGTAGACAAAGACAAACCTGAGGACATACAGGATTTGCTGCAGAGGAACAGAGAGGGTTTCTGAGGACAAAGGAATTGCTTGTATGATGCTGTGGGGTGCTGAGGTGGGGGGTGGAGATGCAGCAGGGGCAGAAAGAGACGAGCACCGGTAATCAGATAGCTTTAGTAAGGGGAGAAAGATCAAGTGAGAGGGAATAGGAGGAGGCAAGGGAGAAATGAACAGTTGGATGCACAAGCACAAATTCACTTTTCCTACTATGGTACAAGCCCAGCTAATACACTTTAGGCAATCAGCAGATAGTGGCAATTAATTTACAGCATTTTAAAGCAGTCAGCAGATAGATAGGGTGCAACTAACAATACGTGCAGAAAGTAAAACATAATATGTTGGTAATTACTTTGGACAGAGCTGCAAATACTGTTAGGAGGCTACTGCCCTGGCAGCTCTGAGAAGAGAGAGAGAGAGCACCTGGTCCTACAGGCTCTACCGCGGAGTAAACAACATCTACGAGTGTAGCCCAAGGTGGGGAGAGCCCTTTACAATTAACACATTTAAAATCTGCTTAAAATTAAATAATGCTCCATGCTCTGCTCAAATTCAGGAGAAAACTGGTAGCTTGAGCCCAGAAATGGCGCCAAGTTTAAATCGTAAAGGAAGTTCACACTGGGCAGATGCACCACAGGTAGTCAGTTACTCGTACCTTAGCTTTTCACCGGCTGCATTCTGGGTGCAGCTCCTAATGGGCAGGAGCCTGGGACAACTGAAGGCAGCTTAGCTTTTCACAGGCAGAATTCTGGGAGCAGCTCCTAACGGGAAGGATCCCGGAGCGACTGAGGGCAGCTTGAAACATAGTTTGTGGTGCTGCCACGGACACTAGCCTACAGAAAGTCCACTTTATCCTCAATAAAGCATGCAGATTTGTTCTGGATGTAGATCACATCACACTCACCTGTGAGCTCTACATAAGGAAAAAGTGACTCCTCCCTCTGGGACAGAATAAAGCTCCAGACCTGCTTACTAGGAAAGAAGGCCCTACTATGACTGACACCGGTTTCCCTGCAGGCATTATTCAGACTTGCCCCAGGTGAGCATGCCACAAGAATCGTCTCCAGGCATCCCTCAGCTGTTCCCTTCAGGAAATCAGCCCAGAGGAGATGTGCCTTTGAGGTAAGGGCTCCCACCTGACTAAACGAGCCTCCAAACACAATCACCAGCCTTCAGTGCCTAGGGCACTTTAAATCTAAACTCCATAAGTCCATCTTTCCTCCAGTCTGCTGCCTGTGTCAAACGTAACCCTAGCATCCAGCCAACCACTCAACTGCCCACTTGCTCTGGCCAGGTTGCACCTACTCCCTTCCCCCCACCTCCTTCCTACCAACTCTCCCCCACTTGTCCTTTGTCCAGTACCCCCTCACTACCTCCCCCCATCTGCCCTCTGTCCAGTTCACCAACGCTACCTCCTGCCCAATCCCCTTTCCACTTCCTCTGCCCACACTCCTTCCCTCCACCTGCCCTTTGTCCAGGACACCCACACTACCTCTAGCCCATTTTCCTGACCTCTTGCTCCCCCCCCCACTTCCCCTGCACCTACCTGCACTTGCCAAACCCCAACTTGTCTCTCTGCACTTAACTTCTCTCAGATGGTGAAACATTGCGTACCTCCACTGGAAAATTGACAATGCTACCAGCTGCTTCATTCATGTCTTGACTTGTGTAAACCACAAATTTATTTGCTACCCCTTCCTGTGTAAACTCTGTTAGTAGTACAACCCCAGTGTCAATTTGTCTGCTTTAATTATGCTATTGCAACAAAATGTATCTCCTTAAGTATTGACGAGGATCCTTTGTAAATGAGGTCTTAGCTCAAAGGTTTTTAATTCCGAGTTCCCAATAAATAAGTAAAATAAATAATGAATTGTAGGGCTTGCTCCATTTTAAATTAGGCGCTGCACCCTTTGTCTGGTTGCTTGTAATGAGGGAAAAACCCCTCACCTCCTGCAGCATGCTGCTCCAGAAGAGACCTCAGTTGTGTTTGTAATGTCTCTAGTTGCTCTGCTTGCTTCTTCTTATGGTAGGAGGCAAATTTTATAAGGTGTCCTCTTAATACCACTTTAAGAGTATCCCAAACTGTTCCAGACTATATATCTGGATCAGAGTTCTCCTGTAGTATTTAGGGTATATGATTGTTTACCATGTATTTAAGCTCTTTAAGATTTAGTAGGAAGTTGTTGAACCTCCACAGTGTGGATCTTTTAAGCGACTTCCACTCCATATCCAATTTTATCATTGAGTGATCAGATACAGGGAAAGGGACATGTTCACATTTTTGGATGTTATATTGGTGTTCCCCCAAGACATGCAGGCAGTCTGTCCTGGCATATGATTTATGTGGGTGCGAGTAATGTGAGTATTCCCTGTCTCGGGGATGTATGCATCTCTATGTATCAACCCAGCATGCCTTTTTCAGGTGTAATTGTGCAGCCCGTTGTGCTGTTGACTTTTTGGAGGTCTTAGGACTGGAGTTATCCAGTGGGCTGTATATCAGGTTGTGATCTCCTCCGACTATCAGTACCCCTTAGTGGTATTCTGTGATTTTTTGGAATAATGATCGAACCACCACCCATCTTATCCTGGGGGCATGTAGAGGGACACCAGAGTGATTGGGCTTCCCTCTAAAAGTGCAGTGATCACCATAAGGAAACCCTTCCCATCTATATACTGTGACATCATTAGGAACTGTTCCTGTTTCACTACTAGAATGGCTACCCCTCATCTTTTACCCTCTTTGTATGAGGAGGCTATCACTTGCACATAACACACCCATGCTAACTTCTGATGTTCCATTTTGTTTTAATGGGTTTCCTGCACTAGGACAAATGTAGGTCTCTGTTTCTTAAGAAGGGATAACACTTTAAACCTTTTTACTGGTTTGTTTAATCTGTTCACATTAAGTGAACAGATTGTTATGTGGGGTTTAACTGTCATCTTGTTCCTTTAATATCTTGTCTTCTTTTACAATTCTCTTCCCCCAGATCCCTCTATTATTCTGTGGGTAGTTTATCCCTGGGTAATTCCAGTACATATCTATCAGCTCCCCCCCCCCACATTCATTCCTCACTGAGTGACTGATCTGTTGTGTCCAAGTCAGCTATCCTTTAAAGTTCAGATCTTGCATTGCATAACTAATTGTGTCAAGCTGTAATAAATAGGATAGTATATGGCCTCCCATACACAACAAGGCAATTCTTCACTCAGTGTTTTCTATCACAGCTGATGACCTCAAGAGAAAGCTTGAGAGGTCCCTCTGCCACCATAGAAAATAGGAGGGAAGAGTTGCAGAGTTGTTTGGCAAGCCATACACTGTTCTATATAGTGTATGGTGCTCCAAAATACAGGATCACTTCCGTTTTTTAAACATAGTCTCTCACACAGGAGTTGCCAGCCGCCCCCTCCTATGAACAGCACTGGTGGGGGTGATTGCATTGTGACATCCTTACTAACGCAGAATGAAAAGTCACTCTGCATTACTGAGGATGTCACTACTGACGCAGAATGACTTTTTGCAGTATATGGATTTCCATACACAACCGCATTCCACCATACACTATAACATATGATAACTCTTAACATTTCTATAACATCCTACAAAACTAACTGGTAACATAACAATACACTTCCAAGGTAGAGGTGGAAACTCACCGGCCCTCCACTTAACTGGGCAGTGCCTCCTATGGAAGGCATTGCTTTATTAGGAAGAAATGGACGTGGAACCTCTGTAAAAGAGCCCTTGGCTTAAAGGTCTTTCTGATTTGTTAAATAAATAGAATGTGACAGTATGTTCTGTCAGGCCTTTTAGGTATTGATGTGTTGGACCTGATTATGATGGAAAATAAATAGATAAAGAAAAAGGTCACCACCTTGTTCGCCATCTAGGGTTTCTCTTCCCCTAATGACTTTAAAATGACACAAATATGGCTGCAAACCTGCACCCACTGTGTAATACTTATCATATTATAATAGCAAAATCAGCTTTTAACCATTTTTTATAACAATCATTTTCATATTAGCAATGCTATAGCCTTCTGCCCCTGTGAAAAAAGGGAAGATCTCTGTTAGCTATGAGAATGTACACAAATTAATATGCCTGTAACATCATTCCCTTCTGTTAACTATGTTCCCTTTTTTCTCCTCGTCATTTTCGATAGTGGGGTTTCTATTAATTTCTCCTCCATTGCTTTCTTGTCAAAACGCTCTTTCAACCGCCTCCTTCATCCAACCAGGCTGGTTACCCCTCATATTCAATACAGTGTGGCCATCTACAATTCCCACATTCTCCATAGCTATTATGTGCTACTCAGTTATATCAGATTGCTGCTTATTATTTAGTCTCTATTAGTCCTAGGGTCTTAAGGTCTTAAAGTCATTTGCTAGGGATCCTTCTGCATAACCATCTCTCTGTTGTAAACTTTAGGATGGTACAGGTTTGTCTTTTAAATTGTCCCCATTTTTATTTTTTTAATAACTAAGGAACAAGTGGGGGGGAGGTGAAAGAGATATCCCCTGTCACACCAGCTGCACATCACGATGTAAAAGAAGTGCACCCAGAATTTCTAGTGGACAAAGACCCCACTAACCTCCATAATACCCCCAAGGTAAATCATCTCCTGAATTGTATCCATTCTCCCCTAAGATGGGCCTCAGGAGAATCAAACAATAAAGCCACAACCTACCATCATTGCTTTCAAGTGTCTGTCGTAGTTTGAGTAGGCTCAGTACACACCCTCTTCTCCTGTACGCCATGCAGCAGTTGGCAGATGTCTTTGGAGTGTTTTCAGTGCTGCATTCTTGGCCGAGTTGTTATGTTGATGTAGTTCACCTAGTGTCCAAGCTGTTCGAGCCAGTCTCATAGTTTGCTCTCACCAAGATGTATCTGGAGGTTTCCATCCTTTACTCTGCATTGCCTGACGTGCCTTTTCAGGTGAGTCATAGGTCGCTGTGCCTGAGTCCCAGAATACTCACAGTTTCTCTGGGTAGGGGGTTTGAAATCACACTGTGTGTTCTGTCAGCTCTCAGAGAATCCCAGAGTAGGCCATCCTTTGTCTAAGTGTTTCAGTGGGGTATTCTTGGTCAAAGATTAGCCTAGCTGCGTTGCATTTCACAATTTTTTTTTTTATCCAGGCAATACGTAATATCTCCTCTTTGTCCTTGTAACTGGCAAACTTAAGCACCACTGAGCATGGTCTAGCTGATGGGTCCCATGGTTTAGATGTTAATGCATGGTGTGCTCTCTCAATTCAAAAGTGGAAGCCCGGAGGCAGCTCCAGAACATCCTGCAGTAGATCATCCATAAATTCTGTCATTTTACCAATTTACGAGCCCTCCGGGATACCATATACTCTTAGGTTATCTCTCAGGGAACAGGCTTCTAAATCTAGTAACTTGTTGTTTAGGGCCTCTTGATTATTCACCAAATAGTCAATGGTGGAATGTAGTTGGATAATATCTATTTCTACTGCTGCCACTCAATCCTCTGAGGACCCGACTCTCTCCTCCACCACCCGGAGCTGCAGGTGTAATGAATTGAATTTCTGTTTAGTTTCTGTATGGAAGGATTTTATTTCTCTTAGGAAGGTCTCAAATCGTGAACAGGGTAGGTGTTCATGTTCGGCATCCGTATCTGTGTCGAGGCCATTTAGGCTTGCAGGGGATGGGCTTCGGCTAGGCATGGTGCAGTCTGGTTAATCTGCTGCCATCCAATTTGCTCCCAGGAGTTTTGTGCCAAGATATGCTTGTCCTACTCCCTCCTTGTCGCTTTGATGCCATTTTTGTTTCTTTTGTTTAAGTTTTTGTAGTTTTAGGATGGATTTGGTCTGTGGGTGCTTCGGAGCTCAGTGCTATGTGACCATAAAAGATAGTGACAACACTGGAAGTCTTGGTTTCTAATTATCTCTGAGGATATCTAAGAGTTTGCTAACTTCCTCTCTTTTCATTAGTTTTAGTGTCCCCAAGGCTCTCGGTGGGGGTGGAAAGGATGGGAGGGGTGGTATGGATTTTGGAGGCGGGGGAGGTGGGGTGGGTGGATTTTCATTATTACCATTTGTTAATATCATTTTGTATGTTTTTCTTGTCCTTGCTCTTGTTTTTTTGTGGAAACTCAATAAACTATACTGAATTAAAAAAAATAAATAAATAAAATGGAGACTATGTTGATAAAGTAATAAAATGTATCCAGAAGGGTTTTTTAAGTACTGAAAAACTGAAGAAACTGGCAAAATGTACATCCACTTGTTAAATTAGTTCTTATTTTGTAGTTCTAACTACGGATCCCCCCTTTACTATCAGGCTGCCTCATTAAAAAAGTGTTGGGCTGCTCCTTGAACAGGTTGTATGCAGCTTAGTTCATCAGTCGCTCTGGTCAGTTGAATCAGCAGGGCTGCTTCTTGCTCTTGCACAGTTTGGGGTGCACTGTACCTCAGAAAATTAAGAGCTGTTTTCAGGGTGAGTCAAAAGTCTGATTGGTAGATAAACTGAAGCACAAAATTAAATAAAAATGTCTGACACTGGTTTTATCAGGGTGTGACTTGGACACGGAGGACAATGGCAGCCTAAAACCACCTCTCCATCCCCAACTGTTGTTTTTCAGGTCATCATACAGGCATCCGGCGGGATATCGCTCACTAACGGTAATATACCGACCCTCTGGCCCTAATCCTACCACCCGGTGCAAACTTGATAGTGAATTGGAGCCGGTAATCATCTTGGGACATCGGACCCCTTCCAATCCGCACAGGGCCTAATCCTGATTCTGCAGCTGCTCATGGAGTTCCCCACTCTGCCAGCACGGCGCCTTCAAACGACCGCAATGTACGCGCTGACTCTGGCTACAGAACCTGCCATCACCCGAGCTACGAGAGGAACAGAATGCTGCACTTTTTCTGATCCACCAACACAAAAGCCCGCTGCACACCCAGGCGCCAGTCAAACTGTTTGAGTGAGGCCAGATCTCAGGCACTTGGGGAAATATGTCACAAGCAGTCGATGTTGGCAGTTCATTGCAGCATATTACCACGCTGATGGAAACGTTAATCACCAGGGTGGATTCCCTCTCTACCACGTTGACTGGCACAGTAGAAGAAGTGAGAGTGCTTAACGAACGGGTTAATGTTGCAGAGCAAAAAACAGAAGATTTGGAGGCTAATCAGGCTAAAATTATGCGCTGCCTTCAGGACCATGAGAATAAGTTAGCCATGTTATGGAGGAGGGCAGAGGACCAGAAAAATTGTGGGCAAAGGAATAACATTCGCATTCTGGGCATCCCTGAAGGGGCCAAGGGATCAAATACAGAGTGATTCTTAAATTAGGAGATCCCTCATATGATGGGAGAAAGATGGCAGGGTCAGATTGAGGTAGAAAGGGTGCATAGAATGCCTGGTGGGCCCCGCTCTAATATCCCTTTACTAAGACCCATTGTGGCATATATTTTACGGTACTCTACTAAGGAAAGACTTTTAATAGTTGCTCATGACAAAGGGGACATATTGTGACAGGGAGTCAAAATATAATTTTCTGGGGACTTTTCAGCAGAGTTGGCAGCTCGTAGAAAGGCTCTTATACCCATCAAGAAGCAGCTGGCAGAACATGATTTTAAATACAGTTTTCGAAACTTAGTTCACCTCTATGTATCCCAGGAAGGGAATGACTGCATAGTTGAGACACAACAAGAACTGGAACTTTGGGTATCTAAGAACTGGCAGTGGATCCTGCTCAAAACTATATCTCCCAGGAAGCTGTGGGACCCAATGCAGTGGAGCCAAGACAAAGGGAACCGTCAAGCAGGGGGCAGCAATCTAAGGAGACACAATTCCGGCTGGACTAGTCCTCGACATTCTTCTTCCCCTAGGCCTGCAGGCCCACCTCACACTCCACAGCCTCTTAATACCCCCATAGTACTCAACACCAGCCACCTAACTCTCCTTGTCCTCCTCAAATACAATAAAATCACAGTTCAGGAACTAGAGTAAGGCAGCAGTCACACAGCGACCGGGATTGCAATGCAGCCTCCTTGGGCCAGAAGCAGCCCCTCCTGCAAAGCAAACAAAAGAGAAGCATATATCTATGGAGGATATACCAGACAAGCTGATCATGGAAGTGGCAGATGAAACTTCCTGGGTGGACTGCTCCACTGAACTAGAGGCGGGATCTAATCCAGAGGATCTCCCGGTCAAACCGGGATTGCTGATGTTTTCGGAGGCACTGAAGAAGGATCCCTCGCAGACCACAACTTCACGTCACACCACCACTGAACCCTCCCCTCTGGACTGAGGCTACCTCTGGCACTCTGATTTATGATAGTCAAGTAGAAGCTCAGGAATCTGTGCACCAGCACTGGGGCCACTACATTACAGGGGGGGGGTGGGGGATGATGTCTGCTTATTGCATATTGTAACATTTACAGCTGAAGGCATGGTCCCTCATGGAATTCCAAAGAGGGACATACCGGAAGGCCCCCTCCCCCTCATCCCTCTTTATCCTCTCTGTCATCTCATGGTCTCAGGGATTCCTGGTTGGGGGTCAAGGGAGCTGCGAGCTAGGATCCTCTCCCCCCACTACCCCCTCACTCCTTACTACCCTCCTGGATCCTACACAGGGTAGCGCCACTCTCTCTGTCGAGGAGTGAATACCATCTGACATTGCTACCTACTTAAAAACTTGGATCATGGATTTTTATTGGTTGGCACCTCTGCTTGCCAAGGTAGATCCATTGAGGTCTATAAGGCCACATTATAGGGCTGCTTTTCTGCTCCTTCTCTCCTCCCCTGGCTGTCTCGTCAGATACTCCTTTAAAATATATGATGGTTGGGGATGGAACTTCATTTACCTGCTCAGTTCCACCCCACTATCCCGCATTTAGGTGTCTGGACAGCACGGCTGTGTGACTCCCTCTATATTAGTAAGGGATAGCACTTTGTGCGTAATCCATTCACTAGTAGCATAGTGTTTTGTTAGGATTAGACTCTGTTCAATCAAAAGTCTATATTAAGGCATGTTAGTTGACAGCCATTTCTTTCTCTTCTCCAATTCTGAAAAGTGTTATTTTGTAATATAAATAGTTATTCAGTGAATAATCCTGTTGTTTTTGTTCCTGATCCTTTCCAGGTTGTTCATATACAGTTACTGTAGGGCACCAGCAGCTTGCTCTTTCCTTTCCTAATCAAGGGACTACCTACTTTCCTCCAACTACCTATCTTTATTGTTCCTTGGTGGTGAGTACTACTACTTATCATACTACAGACACTAGAATGCAGAACTCCAGGGCAGGGCTTAAACTGATATCTTGGAACATAAAGGGATTAAATCACCCAGTGAAACAATCTATGGTCCTCAAACACTTACACTCCTTGCAGGTGGACATTGCACTCATTCAAGAAATGCATCTTACTGCAAGAACTGTATTGTGACTTCAGAAATCTTGAGCGAGCAATGTTCTTGCCAGCTCTGCGAAAAACAAATCCAAAGGGGTAGCTATTCTGCTTCAGAAATCCTGCTCATGGATTAAAGATCAGGCGGTCTCCGATGTACATAGGTGTTGGATAGCAGCTAGATTCTCTTACCCTGGAGGGCACGCAATATTGGTCAACGTCTATGGTCCTAACACTGATGAACCAGAGTTCTTCATGGACATTAATCAGGCCCTAGATTCCCTCATGGATGGGTATCCTAATATTCCCATCATGGTAGGGGAGGATTTTAATATAACCATGGATATTTTCCTTAATAAATCCAAACCAACACCCCAAACACATCCCAAAGCAGTACACTCCCTGCAGAAGGTAATGAAGGAGTGGGGCATGACTGATATATGGTGACAGGACAATCCGTCTGGAAGAAACTACTCATTTTTCTTGCCAGTCCACAACACATATAGCCATATCGATTTCTGGTTGGCTAACCTTGCTGCAGTGCAGGATATCATTTCTTCCAAGATGGAGAACCTTATTACCTCCGATCATACCCCTGTCTCCTTCATCTACATGCCTGCCGGGCAGTGCAACCCTGAAACTAGATGGCACTGTAATCCTCTCTTCCTCTGAGATCCAGCATTCCAAACATTAGTGCGTAGCACTGCCAAGGAATACTTTGCGAATAACACCACTGAGGACACGTCAGCTGCCATGGTATGGGAGGTGTTTAAGGCTGTCCTCGGAGGTGTATTATAGCATACTCAGCTCAGAGAAATAGAACATGGAAAACAGAACTGATCCATCTGCAGACAGTTGTCAGCCCTGGAGGCCAGGTTTAAGGCCTCCACGACTAACCAATGCGACCAGACGACCCTCAGGGAAATAGTGGGTTTGAAATACTGTATAAGTACGATACTACAACAACAAGCTGAATGGCTGTTACTGAGAAGCAAGCAGACATATTGGGAGGGTGGGTGACAAAGGTGGGAATCTCTTAGCTTTCCAGCTGAAGAAACAACAGGCAGCTTCTCATATTCATGCCCTCAAGTCCCCCAAGGAGGATATTGTTACTCATCCCCAACAGATTAATGACTGCATGCGTCAGTTTTATGAACAACTGTATCAGTCACGCACTGAAACCGAAGGTCACCAACTAGGGCAATGGATGCAGAACTTCTGTGCCTCTGCCAGTCTTCCCCAATTGTCAGACCCCATGAAGGAGGAGCTGGACAAACCCTTCTCTGAGGAAGAATTGCAGGAGGCGTTATCTCAACTGGCAAAAGGCAAATCTCCCGGGCCAGACGGTATGACCGTGGAGTTATACCAACTCATGAGTTCAGAGATTAGCATTCCTCTCCTGACAACCCTTCAGGAAGCCCATAAGAAGGGCTCTCTCCCACCCACTACGAGAGAAGCCTTGATCACCCTAATCCGGAAAAAGACAGATGATACACTAGATTGTGCAAACTACTGCCCGATCTCTCTTATATCAGTAGATACTAAGATTGCAGCCAAGATGCTTGCTACTCGGCTGATGGATATAATCCACCATAGTACACCCCTCTCAAGCTGGCTTCACTAAGGGCTGAGCCACGGTCTGACAACATCAGATTAATCTTCAACCTTAAGTGGCTAGCTAGGCAATCCCCCACCCCCATAGCAGCCATGGCAATAGATTTTTGAAAGCATTCGACTCTGTCGAATGGCTCTATTTGCACAAGATGCTCCGACTCTATGGGTTTGGTCCTTACTTCAAGCAGTGGGTCCAGCTGCTATACAATGACCCCATGGTCCATATTCTCACTAACAAAGACACTTCTCCTCCCCTTCTTGCTGCAGCAGGGCACATGACAAGGCTGCCGGCTCTCTTCACTGCTATTACTAATTAGACCCCCTTATCCAGAGGTTGCAAACCACCGAGGAGATTACAGGAATGCAGGTAGGTGACCAATCATACTTGACCGCGGCCTACGCGGACGACCTGCTCCTTACAATATCTCACCCTCAAGAATCTATGCCCATAGTGCTGCAGACTCTCCAAGCCTTTGCTCAGATGTCTGGCCTACAAATCAACCAGAAAAAGACCTGTGTTACACCCCTTAATGCAAAATGCACTAGGGAATGTATGCAGGATACAGAGTTAACATGTGCCCCTGACTCTCTCTCCTATTTGGGTATTGTTATACCCTATGAGTGGACGCAGATCGAATCTAGGAATTTCTCTCCCCCTTATAACCCAACTGGTAGCAGAGGTATCTAGGTGGTGCAGGCTGAGCCTCTCTCTTCTTGGCAAGGTAGCCGCACTCCGGATACTCCTCCTTCCAAGAGTCACGTTTCTCCTGAATAATCTGCCCATTGCCCTCTCAGACAAAATATTCCACTCTCTAGATAGGGCAATCACACATTACCTCTGGGAAGGAAAGAAACCACTGTGGAGCTCCCACAAGATGCGGGTGCACTGGTCCAGGGGAGGCCTAGGACTTCCTTGGCTGCAAGGTTATCACTGGTCCTTCCTGTTGGCTCAGGCAACCAGATGGTTTGTTCCCTGTCTAATGCCGCCTGCACTTTGAACCCAGCTGGAAGTGCAAGTCTTAGAGGGGACCCACTTAACCTATTGCTCACTAAGGTCCCCCTGTCCCGCTATAAACTTACACCCAGTAAGACTGCAACCAGGAAGGCATGGTTCCAACTCATGATTGCAGCCAAAACTGCTACAAAGGAGCATTCCTTACCTTTTAGATACCTTCCCTTGTGGCAAAATCAGTTATTAACAATGGACTCCCATCCTTTTGCCTGGCAGAGCTGGGATAAGCAGGGAATTAGTACTGTGCAAGAGCTTCTTATACCTAACTTTAACACTCTAATGTCTTTTGGACAGCATCAAATGGAATACAATCTGCACTCCAGAGATTTCTGGAAATATTTACAGATACTCAGCACAGTACACTCTCTCTGCTGTTCCCATCTGACAGATTCCAAATGGCAGTGGTTAGCTACCTTGCATACTGAATCCACATATCAAGGCCTTGCCAGAAAGTTTTATGCCATGTGGCGGGAAGCTCAACCCGGTCATACAGACTCCTGTAGGTTAGCTTGGAACTCAGAGCTACAGCAGCTTATTGCCCCCAGAACTTGGTCTCACTCTTTGTAACAGGCATATTCTGGTTACATAGATGCCAGGAGCCAGCTAATTCAGCTCAGGATACTTCTCCACTGGTATCACTCCCCAGCTGTCCTATACAGAAGGGGAGTTCTACTGCATGCGAAGTGTTGGAGGTGTCAACATACTCCGGCTGACATACTTCATGTATTGTGGCAATGCCCTACCCTTACCCAATTTTGGGCTGCTGTAGGAATGGAATGTTCCGGAGTACTCGGATATCCCATTGACTTATCAGACCCTATGCTTCTCTTAGGGGACATGACACCACTTGGACATATTGACATGCAGCATAAAAAGTGGATCCTTGTTGCATTCATGGAAGCTAAATGGCTAGTACTATGGGTGGCGTGGAGACAACCCGCTCCTCCGGCCATCTCTGCATGGCACTCTGCCCTGGTGAGTGGTGCAGCCTTTGAGCGTCTTACCTATGCCAATAGGGGACAACTCCCAACATACTACCACAAGTGGGGAGCCTATTTAAACTCCACCCTGTGTCGAGCCCCCCTCCCTCCTCCATGTAACCCTCCCACCTAAGGCTGCAGACAGTCTGTCTTAATATGTTATACTCCTCTCCCTTTTTTATAGGCAGCTGCACCAGGAATAGGATTGCGTTCTGTAACAGTGGTACTCACCAAACCCCCAATCTGTATCTTTCACTTTCTACTTCTACATCCTATTGTAAAGCTGATGACCTGAGATTATTTGTGTCTATTGACATGAAATAGTGTTTCCATTGCAGGCTTTTCCATTTTCATAGAGGCTGTCCAGTAAATTTAGGTAGCTGTAACTGTTATCTAGTTGTTAAACTTGGAACAGCACCGGATAGTAACAGATGTTGTAATATGCTTTATATTACTGTTAGTGTGATGTAATGTTTTAGTTAACCTTAATATAAGGTTGAAGAATATATTACAGTATGCTGGTTTTGGGGATTTTATCCTGTATAGCATTGGATAAACCTGTAATGTATCTTTCCTGTCACTTAATAAAAATTATTCTATGATAAAAAAAAAAATCTGACACTGATTGAAACTAAAAATGTTGTTGCACACGTGGAGCAAGAGAAAAGATGTCAAGCCTGGCAATATAACATTTGAGGCAAAGAGAGACATGCACTGTAAGTGGCAAACTAAACTTTGTAAAATGGACACATGGGCTGAGTAAGTAGAATGATAATAGTGTTGTGGTAGATTGATTTCTTCTGACAAAACAGTTGTTGCTAGGTAAATTAGGGTTGATTACTTATAAACTGTGACTCTCCTAGGAACTTTATCAATGGTAAGGTGATGTGGTTTGATCAGTCAAGTTTTTTTATTTACTTTCTTATACTCCATTACATAAAATATTATACAGCTGTAGTAGTTATGATATAGTTAGTGTTTCCATCAAAACCAAAGGATCTAATAACTTAAATCCCATTGATCTTAACACATAGGACTGCAATATTTGGTGTGCACTGTCTCAAACTCTCAGTTCTTGGGCTAATGTTTTGGCAACTTTGGCAAAAATGGTTTAGTGGTTCAAAAGCTAGGCACCCAATTTCTGACTATTTATTTGCTCATGGCTACCCAGCAATACTAGCCTTACTATTGTTTGATTATGAAAAGTACAGGTTCATTTAAGTTTCATCCAAGGAAGTGCCTTTGGGGAATCATCAGAACAAAATGTTATTTCCTTAAAAGATATTTAGCTGTGAAATATGCTTCTCTTAAAATCTCTCCTCCTTCCCTTGTTCACCCCATCTTCTCCATTGTCTCCCTTGCCTCATCAGGTGAGCTAATTATTCTGGGGATTTTAATCTTAACTGGCTCTCTCCTACCCTTAAGCCTTTCACTGACAAGATAGAGTCCCTAAAGCTCAATCAACTTATTAAGGAACCCATTAGTCTTATCCTGATCTCTCAAAACCACTATCTCCTGGATTCAGTGCTTTCCTCTCACCCATACCATATAGTTGCTGCTAGTACTCTTCCGGATACCTTCAGTGACCTTTTTATGACATACTGCATCAGTAAGGAACAGTATCTGCCTCTCACCCCCCCACCCCCTTATTACTGCTGGCTTAGGTCTTACAGGTTACTTGATACAAATGCCCTCCTCCGTGATATTCAAACCTCTAATTGGTCACTTGTGTGCTCCACCCCTGATATTGACTTGCTCCCCCATGCTACTTTCTACACAAAGTCTGGGGTGCAGGGCCAGATGTTCCCACCACCACTGGATACTGGTGAACATCATGCAGCTCTGCAAGTCCAGTGACTCTGCCTGGATGCACTACAAATCTTCCTTCTTTCTCTCTCTCTCTCTGATTTCCAGCTCTACAGGTCCCTAAGGAATGCTTGTACAAAGGCTAATTGGCCTGGGAAGGCACATTATATCAAAACAGCCCTTCATCATAACCTCAACTGTCCCTCCAACTTTTGACAGATACTCTCTCCCTCTTCAATCCCCTTCTAAAGCTTCCTCTCCACCCTGCAAGATATGGTTTTCCTATCTCTGACCTCACTTCTTCCATAGCCTCCACACTTTAATTTTTCACCACTTGTGCCATCCCCACCTACCCAGTTCCCTTGCCTCCTGCCACTCCTGTGTTTTCCTCATTTACTGGCTTTTCCTTTTCTCCTTTTTCTGTGCAGGAAGTTCTTCATGCTCTCCTCTCACTCAACCACCATAAATCTAGACCAGTTGGCTAGACCACCACCTTCTCAGGTGTCAGCGTGGCTCAGTTGGTAGCACATCCGCCTCTGGACCAGAAGGTCGTGGGTTCTCGCCCCACACCGGGATTGGACTTGCACCTAAAAATCGCTAGCATCCGAGTGCAGTATTGGGGGTGCTGTACTGCTGGGGTATGCCGTCCTTCGGATGAGACGTTAAACCGAGGTCCCTTCTACCCATCCTGGTGTCCTGGTGGGTGTCCAGGTGGAAGTAAAAGAACCCAGGGCACCTTCACGAAAAGAGTAGGGAACATTCCCGGTGTCCTGGCCAACATTCCCCTTCCCATAAGCTGGTTCATGCAATTATCCAGGCTGTGTGTGGGTGATGATGTGCGATATGGCCACCACCACACATTCAGTCACTTCACTACCAGTCTAGCATTGCTTGTAAAGCGCTTTGGTTGTAAGAAAAGCACTATATAAATGCAGATTCTTCTTCTTCTTCTTCTTCTTCTCTGTATCTCTGCCCCTGCTACGACCCTTAATCTCACCCACTTGCTGAACCTCTTTTTCTCTCTAGGCACCATTCCTCAGGCTTTGAAAGTTTCCAGGGTTACTCCCCTTCATAAAGGGGGCAATCCCTCCTATCCTGGCAACTATATACAGCTATCTCTCCTCCCATCCCTGTCCAAATTACACAAGTCCCTCATTTTCTGTTATCTTACTGATTTTCACAACTCTACAGACCTCCTTTCTCCATTTCAATCCAGTTTCAGAAAAAAAAGCACTCTACTATTACTTCCCACCTCCATGTCACTAATGACATTATCACTGGCATTGACTGGGAACACATCACTGTTGCCATATTTATTGACTTCTAAGGGTTTTGATTCTGTGTTCCATCCTCTACTTCTATCTAAATGTCTCTCCACTGGTTTCTCAACTCATGTTGTCGACTTGTTTAGGTTGTATCTCATGGGCCGCATGCAATGTGTCCAGGCAGGTAATGCCCCATCCTCCCACTTCCAATTCAAGTTGGCATTCCTCAAGGCTCAATCCTAGGTCCTGTCCTATTTTTGAACTTTCTTAATGACTTTCCTTCTGTTTGGGTCTCCTGTCCTCTCCTGTCCACTTTTATGCCATCAACACTTTACTCTTTGCTTCTGGTCCTTCCTCCCCTGAGGTGGTGACTCAATTACAATTTGATTTCTTGAGGGAATTTTGTGGGTTCCAGGCCAACCAGCTAAAGAAAAACACCTAACAAAAACATGTCTATGACCTTTGGCACTGCTCAAAAGCTAGTCAAACCCTTCACCCCTCCTTCCTTCTCCACCCATGATGGCACCACCCTAGGTGTAGTCCCAGCCTTCACATATCTGGTGTGTGGTCGGAGAGTTGACTCAACTTCTCCTCACACATTGACTACATCCACTCCAAGCTCTTAAGCTATACACTTTATATGGAAATAAAGACTCCCTCTCTCCTATTGTCCATCAAGAGTTACTCACCAAAATTATCCTCCCTGCCTTTGATTATGCTGATGTTGTCTTTGGATCTGCCCCTGCCACGTCCCTATCTAGACTGGACACCTGCTTCAATGCCTTTTGCTACTTTGCCTTGAATGCCCTGCTCTGCACATACCATTTCTCCTTCTACTCCACCCTCCCCCTTCCATCTCTTGACTTACAATGACAGCACCATTCTACCACACTCATCTCAAAATTCTGATTTGGATCCCTACCCTCCTATCTCTCCTCTTTCTTTTCCCCCTCATTCCCCTTCTTCCTACTGACTATGTTCCAGAGACTCCTGTACTTTCTCTCTCTCTCTCTCTTCCATCATATTTCCAGTTCAGATCTAGCAGCATTCTCCCACCATCTATCATCCCGCTGGAACTCTCTCTCTAGCTCCCTTCATTTCTACACAGTTTAAAGAGTCATCTCTCTCCATCTCCCACACCTTCTTGTTCCTGTCCATCCTGCTCATAGCCAGCGTGATGCACTAGCTTATAAAATAGCAGGGTAAAATCCAGTAATCTGATTGGCTCTTATTTATGTGTAAAATACAGTTTACACATGGTTAAATAAAGGACTGCTCAGCAGTGAAGAATCTGGAACCCTGACCAATGAGCATTTGGAACACAAGCATTTCAGTTAGCCCCCTACAGCCAGAACTGATCTTCCACCATAAACATGGCTGCTACATTTACACTGTAAAACAAAACTTTAACTGGGCACTAAAAATAAAACTACCTTAAATAAAAAATAAAACAAATTAATTAGATGTTGTTTCCCTGATTATCACACTCACCTTACACATGTAAACAAATTAGAAACATTAAGTATTGTTTATAGTGTTCACTACAACAGTTTCTTTGCTGACAGTGAAAAATCCCCCTTCTATCTTTACCTGCTCATCAGAGAACTCTCTTCTTCTTGTCCTGACAGTGAGCTAATTGAGTCTCTGGGCCTCATTCCAAGATGTATGGTGCAACACCCGGGTGTATGCAAGTTGCGCCATGCAGAGCTACACCAGGGACCCTGCACCATATTCCAAGACAAGCAGGGTCTCCAGCAGTGCATGTGTAGCTTGCTGTGATCATATAGTGGTTAGTACTCTGCGTTGTGGCCACAGCAACCTCGGTTCGAATCCGAGTCACGGCAATTTGACAAAAGTGTTCAAAGAAGAAGCAGGGAACTACAGACCAGTCAGCCTCACCTCAGTAGTGGGAAAGATCATGGAAGCACTACTGAAGGAGAGATTGGTAGAACATCTGGTTGTCAATGGACTACAGGACCCAAGGCAGCATGGTTTCACCAGGGGGAGGTCATGTCAGACCAACCTCATTGAATTTTTTGACTGGGTGACTAGGGAGGTGGATCAGGGGAGGGCAGTGGACATGGCCTATCTGGACTTCAGCAAGGCCTTTGACACTGTGCCACATAGAAGACTATTACACAAACTGGGGAATATGGGTGTGGGCAGGACAGTAGTGTGGTGGGTAGGTAACTGGCTGGGTGGCAGGACACAGAGGGTGGTGGTAAATGGCTGTCACTCCACAGAGGGAAGAGTGACCAGTGGGGTACCACAGGGATCAGTGCTGGGACCGGTCCTATTCAACATCTTCATCAGTGACATTGCTAGGATCTAGAAGGCAGAATTTCACTGTTCACTGATGACACAAAGCTCTGTAACAGAGTAGACACACCAGAGGTGTAGACAGAATGAAAGGGACCTGCAGAAACTTGAAGAATGGTCAAGGGTTTGGCAGTTGAAATTCAATACAAAGAAGTGCAAGATAATGCATATGGAGCACAAAAACCCTGGCACAATATATCAGTTGGGGGTGAGGATATAGCATGCACCAAGCAGGAAAGGGATCTTGGGTTGTCATCTCTGATGACCTCAAGGTAGGGAAACAGTGTGACAAGGCAGCAGGTAAAGCAAATAGGATGCTGGGATGTATAGGCAGGGCATCACCAGCAGGAAAAGGGAGGTCATAATTCCGCTTATACAAGACACTAGTGAGGCCCCACCTGGAGTACAGTGTACAGTTCTGGAGACCATACCTACGTAAGGACATAGACAGGGTAGAGAAGGTTCAGAGGAGGGCAACAAAGATGGTGCATGGATTGCATCACAAGTCCTATGAAGACAGGTTGAAGAAACTGAACATGTACTCCCTGGAGGAGAGGAGGGAGAGAGGGGATATGATAGAGACATACAAGTATCTTACAGGGAGAAACAGGGTGCAGGAAAACACTATTTTTAAGTGAAAAAGATGTTCCAGGACTAGAGGCATGGGATGAAGTTGGAGGGAGGACGATTCAGAGGAAACATGAGAAAAATTTCTTCACAGAACGGGTGGTGGACAAGTGGAACACCCTGCCAGAAAGAAGTGGTGGGGGCTGAAACAATCACGGGATTTAAGAATGCATGGGATAGACATAAAGGAATTCTAGAGGTCAGGGGTAAGGGGCAACAGAGTTCTAGGAAAACAAACTGAACTTACAAGCTCAAATGGGCAGACTGGGTGGGCCATAGGCCCTTATCTGCTGACACTGTCTATGTATCTATGTATCTATGTACCTATGTCCCATGACTTGCAGCAGCAGCAGGCTAGCGCCACAGAAATGGCACAATGGACCTGAGGGCCACAAGTCACGGGCAACAAATAACTGCTCCCCCAGAGCCCCCTGCCCTGAAATGCACCTGCAATCACCAAGGGGCATTGGGGGACTGGCCAGTTGGCACTGGTGTTTGAGGGGGCACTGCAGGAAATGGACTCTGTGGGTTCCCTGATATTAGGGGGTGAGGGCATGACTGTCCTGGGGGTACATGGATCAGGACTGTGTGCTTCCCACAGCACCGTGGAGTGGGCATCCATCAGATTTCCATGGACCGATGCCTCTTAGACCACCTCCATGCTGGTTTAACTCTGCAGTATCATTGCTGGTCTAGAAATCATGTAAGTGGGTTATGGCAGCTACCCTTATGGATAAGGGTGCAGTTGCTGCCATAACCCACCCTTGAACTATGCTGCAGTGGATTGCAGATGTAGTGGATGGCATTGCCCTCCTGTGGCACAACCCACATGCGGCATGGCGGAAGCTGTATCTTGGAATCACTAGTCATATAACTCATGGTGTAAGCTGTGATTTGCACCAGAGGATATGGCATAAATCACCTTGCGCTATGCATAATATGACTTGGAATCGGGCACTCTGTCTGTAATGAAATTGAACCTATGCTATTTTGTATTTAAAAATGCCTCACCCATTGTCTGTAATAACCACTCTATGTATGTTTTATTTCTTCTGTACTACTGTACCATTGTCTGTAACAATCACATAATGTATGATTTGTTTTCTTCTGTACAACTGTAACATTGTAAACCCTCTACCCCGAGGGTGCATCTGGAATCAGCGGTACTCTGCTCAGCATGCCTTCCTGGTAAATCTCTTCAATAAATAAATAAACAAAGGCCTTTGTTGTCTGTGTGTACAATATGTTAGGAGAGGAACATTCTGCAATGGAACTGAGCAGAATATTGAATCCATGGTAGACATTCCATGATAAACATTCCATATTTGAATGTGGAGAAACACACAGAAAAAAAACAGGAAGTAGACAATAATACAATTACATCATCAATGACATCACTTGCAGTGGGCAGAAGGACTATTTTATCACAAATGGACACAAGTAAATCTATTGTTTCTACATATAAACATGCTTTTTCCAACAGTAAAAAGTAAAAAAAAAAGTCAATTTTACAAGCGCAATAAGGCACTCAGGGATGTGTTTAAAACATATTTTACAACATGGCCAATGGCTGAAGTCACTCTACCTTTGGATTTGTGCCTTACTAAATCCCTGGCCATGCTGTAAAATATGTTTTACACTCACTCTTTTGTGCCTTATTGCTCACATATCCTCTCTTTGCCTGTAGGCTTTTTGCACACTTAACTAGCCCTACTCACTTTTTTGCATGTTCCTCTCTCTTCCTTTATAATACCTCTTTTGGTTTTTGCCCATGCCAGTTTAGTTGTGTAATTCCAAAGGACTAAGTCACACCATTCCTCTCTCATCATTGTACTTCTAAGCATCATACCGTATGTTCTTATTACCTTATTTATTGTGTAATTTTTTTCTGCCGTAATATAAATCGTAATTTGAATCTTCAGTTGTACTTTCAAAACTGGCCATTTGTACTTGCAGTTTCAGTAACAATTCTGCACTCCCCTTTTTCATCTTCCCCAGGTCACACCTGGAAACAAGCTATGGCTCAGTGTGCCTCTGCTAGTCACCAACATTTTAAATCAATAAAAATAAAATAAATTCCACACTTTGATTTTTTTTCCATTTTGAAAAAAAATAGCTGCAAAAATATAAAATGTTTTCCCAGTTATAGTTGTTGGTCACAAACCAAAAGTTTAAATGACAAAAATGTAACAAATACTTTGTGAAACCTCTTTGCCCACCCAGGTGCCAACAGGGCCACCACTGTTACCTCAGAAGTTGCCAAGAAAGAGGAGCGGTTGGACCAAGTTGGGCTCAGGGAGGGAGAAGCTGGTGGAACAGAGGTGCATCCGTCCAATTGTACCTCTCTACAATTCATATGCTGTTTTGGCAGAGTGTGGTTCCTCTATGGAGGCAACTGCAGTGGAGACCAAGGAGGATGCTGGGAACCTCCACAAAGAGACACACAGAAGGGTGGCATGAGACCCCACAGGGGAAGGAAACAACTCCCGGTGGGGGACTCTATCACTGGGGGGTAGAAGTGGGGAAGGAAGGGGATAGGGAGGTAAGGTGCCTACCTGGTGCCATGGCTCAGAGGGACAGGAAGTGAATCCTCAGGATCACGGGAGCAGCAGCACGAGGGAGGTAGCTGGATGTCATTGTTCACCTAGGGACAAATGACCTGGAGGTGAATGGTATCAGAGCGATGCAAGAGGAGTTTGTGGAATTGGGAAGGGGCCTTAGACAAGTAACATGTATGGTAAACTTCTCAGAGGTGCTATCTGTCTATGGCAAGGATGATGCTAGGGTATTCTGCACCATGGGATTCAATGAATGGTTGAAATACTGGTGTGGAGCTCAGGGTTTTGGCTTCATTGGGGACTGGGGAGCCACCTGAAGGGAGGCAGGCTTATACTGGCGTGATGGTCTGCATCTGTCCAGCGGGAGAACCAGGATCCTAGGTGACAGGTTTAAATGCTTCATTGGGAAGCATTTAAACTAGCTAAGGGGGGAGGCACTGAAAAGGAACAGAGAAATCCCATCTTCCCCCCACAAAACAAGGTAGTTAAAGAGGTAAACACCAAGGTAGAGAAGTCAGTAGGGAGCAGGACAGGGATAAATACAGAAAAAGGCAGTAAGGGCAAGGAAGGGACTAAAAGGGGTAAGGCCATAAAAAATAAATGGAAGGTGATGAGTACCAATCCCCACAGTCTGTGCAACAAGCTCCCTGAACTAGTGGCCTTGATGGAAGAGGGATGCCTGGATATTGTGGCAGTCACTGAAACATGGTATACAGAGAACCATGACTGGGATGTCAACATACCAGGATACGCAGTCTATAGGAGGGACAGGGTGGGTAAAAGAGGAGGTAGTAGCTCTCATATAAGGCAATGGATTAAAGCAACAGAACTAAAGAGTAAACAGGAAGTTGATGAGTCACTATGGGTTACCCCTGAGAACAGGAAATGGCACCACAATCCGCATGGGGGTTGTGTACAGATCCCCATCTCAGAGGGAGGAAATGGACAAGGAAATGATAGAAGGCATACTTAAAATGGCAGGAAAAGGGGAGATTTTGTTGATGGGGGACCTGAATATGCCAGATGTTAACTGGAGTACCTTTGCTGCAGGCACATCCAAGAGCACGGTCATTCTTGATGCCTTAGAGGGGCATGCCTCAAACAACTAGTGTTGCAACCCACTGGGGAGGGAGCAATCTTAGACCTGATACTCTCAAATGGGGAAGGAGAAAGGATCTCAGATTTAGAAGTGGGTAGCCATCTGGGAACAAGTGACCACCAAACAGTGTGGTTCACAGTAAACACAGCCACAGAGTCAAGCCATACAAAAACAAGAGGATTGGACTTTAGGAAGGATGAATTTGGGAAAATGAGAGAGTGCCTCAGAAAAGCACTAGCAAACAGCAAGAAGAAAGGGTGGAGGAACAATGGGGAATAATCAAAATAGCCATCACAGAGGCAACAAGCCTTTGTCTGAAGCAAATCAACAAAACAAAATGAAGGAAAAAAACACTGTGGTTCTCAAAAGATGTGGCAGTGATGGTTAAGGAGAAAAGGATAGCAGTCAGGAAATATAAGGAAACACAGAAGGAGCAGGACTGAGAACTTTATCAGCTAAAGCAGAAGGAGGCAGGGAAGGCAGTCAGAATAGCAAAGGCACAAAATGAGGAAAACATAGCCAACTCTGTTAAGAAAGGGAATAAAACCTTTTATAGGTACATTAGGGAGTGAAGAAAGACCAAGGGAGGGATACAGAAACTTAATAAAGGGAGGAATGTGGAGCAGAGGGTGACAGTGAAAAAGCAGAGATACTGAACTGAATATTTCGCTCCAGTATTCCACAATGGAAGGAGGGGGGAGTACCTAAACTAAACAAGGGAGAAACTCTGAATAGGGGGGTCGATACCAGTCCATTCACAGAAGAATGGGTTTTGAAAGAACTCTTGAAACTGAGGGTGAACAAAGCAATGAAGCCTGATAGGATTCACCCAAGAATTCTAAAAGAACTAAGTGTAGAACTAGTAACACCACTGACTACTCTCTTTAACAAATCATGGGAGGATGGGGTGGTACCTGAGGACTGGATGAGGGCAGATGTGATTCCCCTT
Source organism: Neoceratodus forsteri (assembly GCA_016271365.2). Lineage (NCBI taxonomy): Eukaryota > Metazoa > Chordata > Ceratodontiformes > Ceratodontidae > Neoceratodus > Neoceratodus forsteri. The sequence goes on from CM028137.1 coordinate 54,416,724, forward strand.
CACAAAAGTGGGAGCAGGGCAGAGGCAGTAAACTACAGACTAGTTAGTTTGACTTCAGTGGTAGGGAAAATGATGGAATCACTTCTGAAGGAAAGAATTGTTGAGTGCCTAGAGGCCAGTGGGGCATAGGACTCAAGGCAGCATGGTTTCACAGCAGGAAGGTCATGTCAGATGAACCTAATGGATTTCTTTGACTGGGTGACCAAAGTAGTAGACCAGGGAGGGGCTGTGGATATGGCTTACCTAGATTTTAGCAAGGCATTTGACACAATCTCACACAAAAGATTAATATACAAGTTAGCCAGCCTTGGCATGGATCCCAAGGTGGTAGCCTGGATGAAAAATGGGCTGGACAACAGGACACAAAGGGTAATAGTAAACGGAGTTCACAGTCAAGAAAGGAGGGTAACTAGCGGGGTACCGCAGGGTTCAGTACTGGGACTGGTCCTCTTTAATGTTTTTATAAGTGAAATTGGAGAGCACCTGGAAGGAAAGGTATGTCTCTTTGCAGATGACACAAAGATCTGCAACAGGGTTATTACACAAGGTGGGGTGGAAAGAATGATAAGGGACTTGGCAAGGTTGGAGGAATGGCCACATATGTGGCAGGTCAGATTCAATGCAAAGAAGTGCAAGGTAATGCATCTAGAAAACAAAACCCAGGGAAGAGTACACAAATGGTGTGTGAGTTAATAACAACAATAAAAATTGAAAGAGACCTAGGAGTAATTATATCAGATGACCTAAATGAGGGCAAGCAATGTGAGAAGGCAGTAAGGAGGGCTGGGGGGATACTGGGATGCATAGGGAGAAGCATCACCAGTAGAAAACAGGAAGTTGTTATCCCTCTGTACAGACAGTTAGTGAGACCCCATCTGAAGTACTGCATCTAATTCTAGAGACCCCATCTCCGCAAAGACATAGACAGAGTGGAGGCTGTTCAGAGCAGGGCAACCAAAATGGTGCAGGGTTTGCACCAGGAGACATACGAGGAGAGACTATAGCAGCTTAATATGTATACCCTTGATGAAAGGAGGGGGGGGACATAATAGAAACTTTCAAGTATCTCAAGGGAATTAGCAAAGTACAAGAGGGTAGTACAATAATTACACTGCTATTATTATTATCTAGTAATGTACACCCAAATCCAGGAACTATGGCTTCCAGCCCTTCTAAACCCTGTACTGCAACTGGCCTCCGCTTTGCATCCTTAAACATTTACTGTATCCTTAAGAAATCTGCTGCCCTCCAGTGATGGGTCATTCAACATCAACCTGACATAATTGCACTGGCAGAGACTTGACTGTCCAAATCCATCCCTGACTCCACTATCACCCTCCCTGGATATACCATCTATAGGGAAGATTGAGTAGGCAAACGTGTGGGTGGTTGCGCAGTACTCGTACAGGACTCCTTATAGGTTAGGCACTCCCAGCTCCTAAATTTGATTATGGAACCCAAGCCCTCACCTTAAAAATCACACCTGACCCCACCCGAGGCCCTCTCTTTAACACAGTCTCCTACGTACCCCTGAGGAATCAATACCAAGTGGTCTAGTCCCTCATTGACTACATCACATCTCTCCCTTACAAAGTGGAGCAAGTCATTCTAGGTGATCTCAATGTTAACTGGCTTGCCTTCACTGCCTCCCATATAAGGGACTCCTTTGCTGCCCTGGATATGTCCTAGTTAGTCACCCAGCCCACCAGATTCAACCACTCTACTGGCACCAGCACTCTCCTAGATGTTGTTATATCTAACCATCCCTACAAAATCTGGAATGTCACTGTCCTCCCCGACTCTCTTAGAGATCACTCCCCAGTCCTTTGTATCTGGTCATCCTCAACTCTGAAGCCAGTGTCCCAGGCAACTCTATGCCACTGTTTATGCCCTGGCAGCCTCAGAAAATTAAAACAATACCTAGTCCAGCTAAACTGGTGACCTATTCAGTACGCCCCTGACATTGACTCAGCTTTTGACCACTTCACAAATGCCTTCTGTAAGGCTTGTAACCTTTTTTGCCCCCTCACCAGGATCCGCTCCAAAAATGCAATGGCCCATGGATCACCCCACCCCTCCTCCAGAGACTCAAAACAGAGATGATCTCTGGCACATTGCTGTAGAATCTGGAAAGGCATCTGATGTACAGGCCTACAATGCAGAATGCAATAAGTGCACTTGGTCCATTAGGCGGGCCAAGGCAGAGCACTACCAGACCACCCTTGCTTCCACTTGGGGTTCAGCCTGGACCTTCTGGGATAATATGAAAGAGCTAAATGGGAAGTCCTGCCCCCCCCACCAACTCAGCTTTCCATCAATGGCACCCCCACCACAGATCCACTCCTTATAGCCAATTGCCTTAACACTGCCTTCTCTGACCTAAGCTCGGTCCTCCCCAGCAGCTTCTTTGGCCCAATCCCAAGCTCTCTCCCTCTGGTCCTGTATTGCCCACCATTCTACCTGTGCACCCTATCCCCCCAAAAAGCCAGGCCTGCACCCACTAAAAGCCTTATGCAGCAATAACCCCAGCAGTGACCCCTCAACTCTAGGATCCTCTGTATGGTCTTGGACGAAGTCCTAGTCCCCCTGACTGACCTTCTAAACTGGTCTCTATGCCTGGGTCAGTTCCCAAGTGCTTGGAAACTGCTAAAATCATACCCATACGTAAGAGTTAGGACCCGTCCACCACCAACAATTACCTCTGTCCCGATCTCCATCCTCCCCCACTCTCTAGTAAACCCTTGAAAAGTGGTGTTGATCCAGCTCTCTGAATACCTAACCGAGTATGACATTATGTGCCAAGAGCAGCACAGTTTAAGCCTAGGACACAGTACAACCACAGCTCTCCTGGAATTCTCCCAGCACCTGCATGCTGCTCTCAACTCCGGCAGCCTTGCAGGAGTAGTGTTCACTGACCTCTCCAAGGCCTTTGACACTGTCTGTCATCCCCTTCTACTCAACTCTCTCCACCAACTTGGCTTCTCTGGTGCTCCCATTTCGTGGTTCTCTAGCTACCTCTCTGCTAGATCCCAGCATGTCAAGATCAGCGGCTCCCTCTCCTGCACTCTTCCCATTCACTCCGGGGTCCCTCAGGACTCCATCCTGGGTCCAATACTTTTCAGTCTCTACCTCAGCACCCTGTACTGGTAAAATGCTCCTCTACACCAACAATGAAGTCCTCATTGCCTCACATCTCAATCCCAAATCCCTCCAATTATCCCTCCAGCAAGCTTATAACCAAGCCGAAATGTTGTTCAGCGACTGCAGACTGGTCATTAACCTAAAGAAAACCAAATCAATGCTCTTCTCCCACCACCAAAATAAAGCTAAAAATATCACCCTCTTGATTATCCCCAGCACTCTGCACCTGCTAGAACAAGTGTCCACATACAAGTACCTAGGCATCACGTTCGATACTGCCCTCTCCTTCCACACCCACATTAATGCCCTGTCAGCCACCATTAAGTCTCGGATTGGCTTGCTATACTGGCACAGGGACTGCCTGCTTCAGGTTGCTCTCAGGCTGACCATCACTTCTTCCGTCTTGTCCCTTGTGGGCTATGGCTTGCCCATCTATACTGCAGCTGGCAACACTGCCCTCTCCAAAATCCAACTCTCCATCAATAAGGTCTGTAGGCTCCTGACCGGAACCCCCAGCCAAATTCACACCTGCCTTCTCTATACTACCACCAATCTGCTCAACTTTGAGGAGCGACTGCTCTACCAGACTTGCCTTCTCGCTAAGAAATCACTGCTTGGACTCTCCCCCCAAGGGTCTCCGCCTCCCCACAGCAGTCATCATCATCCATCACCACCCATAGCTCTGTTAAGGCCACTTTCAAGGTGCCCAGAACCAAGACCTCTCTTGCCCAGAGATCCTTCTTCTACCGAGCCCCCACCTGGTTCAACTCCCTCCCTAGCTGCATCTCCAACTTGCCAAAATTTGGTTCCTTCAAAACAGCCCGTTGGAACCATATCTTTAATACCCGCTGTTGTAGCTGCAAATAACCCCTGTTTTAACCTGTGGTACCTGCCTGCCTTGCCCCCTGGCTTGGCAACATCCACTAGACAGTCTTTCTCTCCCCCAGACCCACTCCTTCCCTACTAGGTCCAAACAGGGATGTAACCCGCTGTCTTTTCTGAGGATCTACTATATCCATGAGTGTAACTCACAATTTTGTAACATTATGTAACCTAAGTAACATACAGACTACTACATTATATAACCTAAGTGTATCTCTGTTAAATGTTCCTTTTACTGCACCTGTAATATTATCCTCTGTTTTAATCTGCACTGTAATAACTGTCTTGATGTCTGCTCCCCCGTGACAAGGTACCTTTGTAAATGAGTCTCTGACTCAAAGGTTGTAAACCCAATTTGTAATAAATAGAATAGAATCTTTCAGAAGAAGTGATGTGCAAGAACAAGGGCGCACAATTTGTAGGGAGAGGGGGGATAGCTCTGAGGTAATGTTAGAAAGTATTATTTCACAGAGAGGGTTGTGGATGCATGGAACAGCCTTCCTGAGGAGGTTGTGGAGTCAGGAACAGTGGGAGAATTCAAGAATGCATGGGAAAGGCATAAGGCAATTCTAGTGGGGGGTAGGAGGAAATAAGCTGTTGATTAACTAGAATCTGCAGCTTATCCATCAGGTAGGGAAATGGACAGACTAGGTGGGCCAAGCATTCCTTATCTGCCGTCAAATTCTATGTTTCTGTTTCTATGTTACTTAACTCTGAAAGGTTACAGTTGTGTGGTTTGTCCGTAGACAGTCTAAAATCACATCTGAGCTGACTTAAAAAATACTTGCAATTTGTAGTTTAATAAAAAAATAAGATAAAATGTTCATGATTGCATTGAACAATCATGGAGGCATACTGTAACAAACTCAGTGCACACACAAAAGATAACACATCTGCTTGATAAGATATGATACAAAAATTGAAAAGATAAAAATAGGTGAGAACATAATCAAAACATAGACAACAATACTGTTTTTTTTTTTCCTTTGGTTCATGAGTTACTTGGGGAATTGTAAAAACTGTCATCGAAAATAAGCTAAACCTCCTACATGAACAATATATTGAAAGCCACAAGTGTTGAAAAACAACTGAGAATGCCGGTCAAGTTGTGTGGCGAGCTGAGATAGGGGGCCTTACTGCCAGCTGCACTGGTGAATGAGGTTTGTAAATTAACTGGGCCATCCTGGAATGAGGATTGAGTGTCTCTTAACAGCTCCCCTCATTTGGTGAGGAGGGAACAATATGACTCATTGCTTGATCGCCACCTAGTGGAAGCCGGGTAGTGTCACAACAGTCACATCCTGGTTGACCATATAAAGGTGGTTGAGATGTACTACATCCTCATGCAGTATGTGCATGGCATAACATGCATGCCAGACAGGGAGAAAAACACTCTCGGGGGGGGGACAACCTGAGGGAGCAGGATAATGGCATGTGCTCCATAAGCTGTGCAGCACCCACTTTGGTATCCCCACCCATCCATTGAGGTTAAAGAGGTGGAAGGCAAGTCCTGGGAGTGGTGGGTGATGGGGCTGGGGGCAAGACACTGTAAGGGGGCTGCCAGGATGTAAGCAAACAAGCAAATAATGAAAAAAGAACAACTGAGAACATGAGCAAAAAAAAAAAAAAAAAAAGAGCATTCATTATGTGCACTAATCAAAGTCATACATTAACAGGGCCCTGTGCATAGAAAGTTAGAACTCATGCACCACATTGCACATCCTGCTTCCTGCAGGGCCTGAAGGGCCCTGTGTGATATAAGTTAAGATTCAACTTCTAATCTACACAGCATCCAAAGCGCCTAGCCAAAATTTGTATGAATTCACCAACTAAAGGGCCCTGCACAAAGTATGTCTCTCCTTTCTCAAAAAAGCAAGGCTAGTCATTGCACATAACTGTGCTAATGTCCACACTACAAATAGAAAGTTATGAATGGACGGGGATTTTGTGTTAGGGATTTTTCAACCCTACTGTAAATGCCCACAGTCACCCCCAGACCACACTCTCACAACTCAAGGCAAACATACAGGTCTGGAGCTGTGCCCTATGGATCCGCTGCTTCAAGCTACTGGTCATGGGACTTCAATGATGAAAGTTAAGTCTGATCTCTCACTTAAGACAGGGCCTGTAGGTTTATATAGGTGTTCAGTATATATTACATGGTTAAACATGTTACTCACAGGAAAATCTAAGAGTTATTAAACCATATATCCCTTAATTAAGTCCATATTCCACCAAAATAAAATGAGTGTACATCACCAACTGGCAACCTTTAAAAATAATTCCTACCTCAACTGTAAACCTTAAAAAAGGGATTCCAACCAGTTTGGGTTCCCCCTCAAAGGCAAATGTTATTTTTTCAGAAGCAAAAGATCTTCATAAAAAAAAAACTTGTTCTCTGCAGTGGGAGGCTCTCCTGTCCTACCCAAACCAAGAAGTTATTTAAAGAAATTAATAAAAACAGCTTTGCGAAGAGTTTGGTTTCAGTCTAGATTAATGTCCCAAAAAACATACATTACAAGCAACAGACTTCTAAAAATGGCTTTTCAAACAGTCTGAGATCATGTCCTAAAACAGATTTTACAAACAACTGGATTTCCTTAAAACTGATTTTCAGATATTGATGGTCCAGTTCTTCAAAAGCACACTTTACAAACAATAGACTTTCACACATTTTCATAAACATGGCTTTCCATACAGTTTGGGTTTACTTCATCAAAAGTACACTGTACAAACAACAGATTTTCCTAACCAAAAAAAAAACATGCCAACTGTTTGGGCTCACTGTACAAAAATAATTTTTTGCAAACAGTATACTCTTCTAAAAGGGCATTTCAAACAGGCTGGGTTCACATAACTACCAGTATATTTTAGAAGCAACATCCCAAAATAAATTAACACTTTTAAATATAGATTTAAAACACCTGAGTTACCACTGCTTGTGGTTTTGTGCTTTCCGAACAGAGAGAAAAGCAGGAGTCCTTCCAGAGTTCAGCAGCTGACAGCAGCCATGTTACATCACTTTACAATCATGTGATCTGCATATTCAGATGGTTCACTCATCCTGGCTGCTTCATAGCCAGTGGTAAATAATTATGTATCTGTATTTGTCTTGATTATCCCCTACAAATTGTTAAGGATTAACTCTTGCATTCTTGAAATGTTGTCACATCCCTAACAAAAAATTCAAATAAAGTCATTTTCAACTCATCAAGTGTATTGGCCTCTGACCAAGGATCATAGTCCCAAGTGGTGATGGCCGAGTCTCCTGCCAGTCGGCCACACCTGCTTCCCTGGACCTACCTGCCAGCTTGCCGCAACACCAGTGATCAACCTCTGACTAAGGCTCCTAGCCTCTAGTGGTGATGGCTGAGTCTCCTGCTGGTCGACCATGCCTGCTGCCCGGACCTGTCCACCAGATTGCCGCAACACCAGGTATGAGGTATTTTCAAATTTCAGTGGGCTCTTGAAGCAGTCTGCACTGATTTGCCTCCTTTGCCTGGGTCTATCAACCCATTGGACATGCTGTGGCTCTGCTACAGCCCTATAGGTAGTTTTTTAAACCTGCCCTGGCTCTGCTGAAATTTCCTCGCTCTTGGGGCCGAGTTATTTTAGAACTGATCCTTTGTTAAAGACTCTGTCTGCTGTGTTTTTTTGCCCATCCAGCCTTTCCCACCTCTACCACTATTAAATCCACGGGTGCTCCGCCCTACTCTGCTCCCCTCACTGATTGGCTACTATTTTGGAAGTGCCTCCTCTGTTTCAGGTCCCATTAACACCTTACCACACCAGTGTCTTTGCTTAATTACAGTATTATAAGTGACGTGTGAGCATCATCAACCACTGTACCTAGTTTTCATGAGCTAACTCCTTAGTAACCACCTTATAACCATATTCATTTCTTCCTTGCCCAAGATCGCCTCCCTTTCCTTAAGTAAATACTCCATCTTCTCGCCCTTTTTTCCCACGCAGCATGACTCCCAACATAATTACCACTCTGCTGTTTTCTCTCTCTCTCTCTCTCTCTTTCCTTTTACATGGCCTGACACAGGACCCACCTGCCCTGGCACTGCATCTCCTTAGCACACAATCTCAGCAACTAAAGTAGAGACATTCCCTCAAGCACCATGCACTTTAACTCAGCACTTGCTTTGACTCCCACCCATGCCCCCTTAGTGAACACCCAGAATTTGCACCATCTCTTATCTGATTACCCCCTTCTTATGCAGTTGCTTTCCCTATGTTTAAATGTACCTCTAAAAAAACCAACCAGGCGGAGGCAGCATAAGGCTGCAAAGCTCCTTGCCCAATATATAGCTAGGATTGCACTGCTCCTGTTACTCCTCATTGGGAATGTTCACCCAAACCCAGGTCCTCCAACAATATTGAGCACCATACACTGTAAACAAGGGACCCTCATTATTGCCTCCATTAATATACGTAGCTTGCTTCCCAAGCTCGATGACCTGCAAGTCTGTGTGTCACAGCACAAACCTGATATTATAGCTCTGAATTTTATTTATTTAGTTTTTGTTAACTGGGTTAGGTGCGCTAGCCAAAGTTGACGATTTTCAGGCACGACCCGGGAGAATACATACATAAAATGAGATGAGATCATACAATACATAGTATATAGTACAGGTACATAGTATATAGTAAAGGTAGGTTAGAATACAGATCAAGTCAGACAGTACTCGAGATGATACATATAGCTATGCAGAAATGACAAAAGTGACATTAGTACATGCAAATAACTGAAACTGGGCTAAGTGGCAGCTATAAAGACATTTTATAGCAAAGCTTGTTTAGAAGTGCAGCAGTGTCTTGGGTGAAATAGGGTGGTTAGCTGTGAGGCATTAAGTGGGATCAAAGCATGTGCAGGAGTCCCGGGATAGGTGGCAATATAGTTCTTTTTTGAAGAATGGGTGGGAGTTAGCCTGCCTCAGGGCAGGAGGGAGGAAGGGAGTTCCAGGTGGCTGGGGTGGTGCAGTGAAATGCTCCAGAGCTTTTTGAAGTAAGACACCTGGGTATGGTGAGTAGAAATTTGTTTGCCGAGCGTAGTCCGTGGGCAGGTGTCTGTGGTACAAGTAGAGCTGCAAGGGAGGAGGGGGGGGTTTGGTTACGGATTACAGAGTCTGTGAGGGTGCCTAGGGAGTATAGTCAGTAGGCAGTTGGGGAGAGCCAGCCTAGGTCGCTATACAGTGTGCAGTGGTGCTTGAGACGATGGGAAGAGGAGGCATACCGACATATGTTGTTATACGCGACATCCCATTTATGGAGAGCAATCTTATGGACATTAGCAAAAGTGGAGACACCATATGTCAGCACTGGAAGCAGAATACTCTTGGCAATTGCCAATTTGGTGGATGGTGTTAGAAGGTGACAAGTCTTATAGGCGATTCCAAGTTTGGCATTTGTTGCTTTACAGGTTGACTGGATGTGCAGACTGAAATCAAGGGATTTAGCAAGGAGGACTCCCAGGTATTTGAAGGATGTGACACAGTCGATGAGAGACCCCCAGAGGTCTAGACTAGGAGGGGTTCCTTACAGGCCCTGAGTTTGGGGGCAGTGCCAAATAGCATGTCTTGGGTCTTTTTTGTGTTGAGGATGAGCTTATTAGCATTTAGCCATGTTTGCACATTCCTGAAATCCGAGGAGAGGTTTTTGTTAATAATGTTAACTTTGTCAGCACTGGAGTAGAGGACAAGATCATCAGCGTATAAGATAGCTGAGCAGGAGAGTATGGCATAATCTATGTTGTTGATGTATGGCGAGAAAAGAAGGGGTCCCAGGATGGAGCCCTGGGGTACTCCGATGTCACAGCTGGTCACATCAGAGAGAGTGGAGTTGAATTTAGCAAGTTGTAATCTGTTTTATAGGTAGTTGTTAAACCAGTCAACTACTGAGGATGAGAAATTAAGTCTATGCAGGGTTGAGAGAAGCAGGGGATGATCAACAAGATCGAAAGCTTTGGTAAGATCGATAAATACTGCTCCAGTGAGTAGGCCTTTGTCCATGTTGCAGAGTACATCGGTGGAGAATTTGAGAAGAGCAGTTGAGGTACTGTGCCCTCTTCTGAAACCATGCTGAGTGTCTGAGAGAAGGTTGTTCTTTGTGAAATAGTCAATGGTTTGGGTTGCAACAAGCTTCTCCAGTAGCTTGCTTAGCACAGAGAGGATGGCTATGGGCCTGTAGTTGTTGATATCCTTTGGGTCTCCTTTTTTAAGGATAGGCATAACTCAGGCAATCTTCCAGAGATCTGGGACAATGAAGAGAGAGAGAAAGAGAGAGAGAGAGAGAGAGAGAGAGAGTGAAAATCTTGGCCAGTGGTGAGGCAATCAATGGTGCTGCTAGCTTCAGGAGTCATGGCTCGAGTGAATCTGAGCCGGGGCTAATGTTGTCGGATATGTTTTACAATAGCCTTTGGACCTCGGATCTAGATATAGCTTTAAAGTGGAAAGGGGGGGTAGTAGTTAGTTGGCAGTGGCCAGCACCAGATGCAGATCTCTGGGGTGTGCAGTAAGGCTAAGATGCTGTGGGAGGTGAAGTGAAGGATGAGATGTACTGAGACAGGTCTATGAATAATCTGTTAAAGGTATTCACTATAGTGTTTGAGTCATTGCAATGTAAACCATTTAGGATCATATCCCCTGGGGTCGATGACTGGGTAGACCCAAGAAAGGTCTTGATGTGTGTCCAGAATTTTCTAGGGTCACCAGCAGAGTTTGTGAGAAGTTCTTTGCAGTAGATGCTCTTTGCTGTTCTGATTTGTTTTTTACAGGTGCTCCGAGAGGCCCTGTAGGTATTGTAATCCTCCGGTAGTCTGGACACTTTATACTTCTTCCAGAGTTGGTCCCGTGTTCACAGGTTAGCCAGCAGGTCCTTGTGTAGCCATCTTGTTTGTTTACCCCGACCCTTCTGGTGACCTTCAGGGTATGTTTATCCTGAAGTGCTGTGAAATTATCAGTGAAGATATCAAGGGCTATTTGAACATCATGGGAGTGATAGATGTCAGACCATTTGATACAGGATACATCATAGAGGAAAGCCTCCACATCCAGTTTGGAAAAGTTGGTAATTGTGATGTAGCATGGAGGGGATGAGGGAGCAGTCTCCGGGCTCCATACAAAGAAAGTGGGGGAGTGGTCTGTGATAGCATCTGCCAAGATGCCTGCAGTTTGCACATGGTCAAGGCGATTCACCAGTACCCAGTCTATGAGGGTGGAGGTAGTTAGAGAAGGGGTGGTTCCAGTGGGTTCAGTTGAAACCTGGCTCTCCCCTAAGGTTCCTGATAATGCTGTCTCCATTGCGGGCTACATCCTTTTCCGACTTGACTGTACTGGCAAAGGTGGTGGCGGCTGCACCATATACCTGAGGGGCACCCTTAAAGGTCAAATTCTCCCACTAATTCCCCCTTCCAATAAATCCCACATGCTGGCTGTTAAAATATTTCTCAGCCAACAAGGCAAATCCCTCACCACTATATCCGTCTGTATCCCCCCACGTGAACAAGCCTCTGGTTTCCAAATGATCACTGACTTCCTCAACAGCCACCCCCACCACTATGAGACAATCGTAATGGGCGATTTTAATGTGAACTGGCTTGCACCTGAGGCCGGCCCATATAAGGATGCCATTGCTGCTACAGATATAACCCAAACGATTCCCACCCCCATAAGGTTCAATTATAAGACTGGGTCTAGCACACTGCTTGACCTGATTCTCACTACCCACCCTAATAGAATCATTAACACCCAGGTACTTCTGGATACCCTTAGCGATCATTCCCCAGTAATCTGCCAATGACTCAATAAGGTACCTAAGTTAAAGGCCTCATTTTGCCACCAGTGTTTCCTAAGTAAAGGTAGACTTCCACAGTTCCTTGCCTCCTTGGTGCAGATTGACTAGTCACCCCTCAACACCACGGGAAACATTGACCCTGCCCTTAACTATTTAATCTCCCAGTTTAATGAAGTCTGTGTTATCTATGCCTCCCTTAAGAAAAGGAAACTTAGAGGAACCCCCAACTCCTGGAGTTCCCCTGAGCTTATCACCAAGATGAGGGACAGGGATAATCTCTGGCACCTTGCTATGGCCACAGGTCACGAATATGACCTGCAGTGCTACAAAGCTGCTAGAAACCAGTGTACCCAGGCAGTACACTTGGCCAAATGTCATATTGGGCCATAATGTCATACGCTTAATAGCATACAACATTATAGCTATCCCAAAATAGCACTGTGTAGGGCAGCGAATGGTGCAATACCTCGTATACTGCTCTACGCGGTACTGCACCATTCACACACTCCCAGGCAGAGGATAAGACTTCTGCTGAGAGTGGGTTCCACCAAGCAGCTGCCATGGCTCACTGGACAGAGCCACAGCAGCAGAAACCCAGACACTGCGTCTGGGACCAGGATTGATTCCTAGTCACAGAAATGTTATTTTTTAAAACACTTTGTGCACTCCCTAAGTTGGATCCCCCCGCCCCCCCCAGAGTTGAGAATCTTTGAGTGGAGGGATCACAGGAGGGTGTGGGGAGGAGCCCCCAAGAAAAAGAGTTATGCCGCATGGCATAAATCATGCTGTATTGGCAGCGCGATTCAGCCATGTGGCATAATGTCTTGCGACATTATGACCCCATGCCACCAACCGTGAATACTACAAGCAAGAACTTACAAACTCTTGGGGAAATCGCAAATCCTTCTTGGACAATGTCAAAAGCCTCAAGGGGAAACCCAATAAATCCTCTCCCTCCATGCTTGAAGTCATCGGCAAGGTTACTCAGGATCACAAAGTAATTGCTGACACCATTAATGTTGCATTCACAGATCTTAGTGGTGTCCTTCTTCCTAACTTCTTCAGTGATGGCACCTTGCCACGTTCCAAGGGTAAAGCCACTCCCTCAAGATATACTCCTCCCTTCTATTTCAGGAGAGTATCCATTACTGAAGCCAGGAAGTACCTTCAAAAGGTCTTAGGAAAACCCAGTTACAGCAGTGATACTCTAGATCTTAAACTTCTCTCTCTCTCCCTTAAGATTGTCCTGCACCCACTCGCTAAAGTCCTAAACCACTCTCTATCCACCAAAACAGTTTCCCCAGCTGTGGAAATCTACCATTGTTACACCAGTCCACAAAAGTGGAGATAGGTCTCTTCATACCAATTACCGCCCCATCTCTATTCTACCTCCACTCTCCAAAGCACTTGAGTGAATTGTTGCTGACCAATTGTCAGAACACCTGGAAAAGTATAACCTACAGTGTCAGCAGCAACATGGCTTCCTTAAAACTCACAGTACTGAAACTGCCCTGTTTGAATTTACCATCGATATACATAAGGACCTGGACAGGAGACAGCTTCTAGGTGTGGTTTATATTGATCTGACAAAGGCCTTTGTTACCATAAACCGCCAGCTTCTCCTGTGCTCCCTCTCTGCCCTTGGCCTCTCAGTCGATGTCACAGAATAGTTTGGTAGCTACCTTATGAATAGGAGTCAAAGAGTTAAGATCACTAACACACTATCCTGTAGCCTCCCTGTTCACTCTGGTGTCCCCCAGGGATCTATCCTTGGCCCACTCCTATTCAGCCTCTTTATTAACAACCTCCCAGTGGCTTGTGACAACAAAATAATACTCTATGCAGATGATGCTGTCCTCTTCTCAACCAACATTGACCCTATCCCTCTCTCCTGTGACCTCCAATCTCACTTCAGCCTTGCTGAATCATGGTTTGATTAGCACAAACTGCTGATAAATTACAAAAAAAAAAACAAGACTATGCTGTTCTATAACTGCCACAGCAAGCTCAGAACTGCCAACCTTACAATCCACAACAAACAACAACAACCACTTGATCAAGTCAAGAGTTTAAATATCTAGGTATTACCCTCAATTGTTCATTCTCCTATAACTCACATGTTCACCACATCTCAAAAGCCATTAACTCAAGACTAGGGATCCTCTACCACCACTGACACTGTTTTACCCCTGAAGCCATGTGCACCACAGTAACTAGCTCTATACTGTCCATAATTGATTATGGGTTAGTCTTCTATGGGTCTGCCACAGATACTATGCTAAAAAGAATCAGTACTGCTTTGAATAAGTGCTGTAGGTTTGTCACAGGAGCTGGAAAGAGTATACACACTTGTGACCTCTACAAACATGCAAATTGGCTCAATCTACATGGGAGACTTGCATATCAGACATGCCTCCTGGCCAAGAAGATTTTCCTTCGCCATACCCCACCAGCAACCTTTGCCCTGATGCAGTCTTCCCGTGGCACACGGCTCATGTACAGTTCACTCAAACCCTCTTATCAGGTTCCTTTCTGCAGGTGCTCCCAGGCTCAGCATGCCTTCTATTATAGGGCCCCAACCTTGGCAAATGGTCTCCCTCCTGAAGTAACAGCTGTGAATAAACTTGGCCCATTTGAGTGCCTACTGCATCAGCACCTCATTAATCTCAGCAAGTGTGACTGGAGCCTTTAAGCCTTCTGAATGCTTTTCCTTTGGTCCCCCTACAGCAAATAGTCCCCTCCCACTCCTCCATCCTACCATCTCCCCCCCTCTCATCCCTGACCTCTCTATCCTTATCAGCCCTCCTGCTTCCCTCCCATTTGTGACTCCCCCCTCCCTTCCTTATCTCTTCCCACTCCCTTATTCCACCCCTGATTCCTTCCCCCCTATTACCACCTCCACCTTCCCCCTCAACCGTAAAGTCTTCCTCCCTCCTCATGCCCTCCCCTGCACTTCATGGCTCTTAGCATTTAACAACAAAGTCATTCTGACTGCTCCATGGCCCCACTCTAACTTGTGTCCTTCTGCTCCTTCTTTGTTACTCTCAGCTAACTCCTTTCATTATGTGTACACCTATTTTCTTCTTTTGTATAACTTGTATTTAGCGAATTGTATCCCCCACACCTCTTAACCCACTGACTGATGAACCATGACTTACCCTGATATTATAGTATGTTATAATAATGCTATGTACTGTGCATTGTTGTCTTCCTCTTGTCTATAATTTGTATTTGACGCAGAACCTTTTTAAAAGAACCCCTGGTTTAAAGGTAATTGTAATCCTAGTATTCAATAAATAAATAAAAAGAAATTATATTACCCTTATGGGTCACCTTACGAACCCCAGCAGGAGGTAAGGTCAAATTGGGTGTAGTATATAGGCCCCCTGGGAAGGGTGATGTTCTGAAGGATGGTTTGCTGGACAACATCATTGCCCAGTGTGGACCAAAAGGGGAAGGAGTGGTGTTGATGGGGGACCTTAATATGCCAGGTACAAACTGGGGAACCATGTCCTCTAAGGTGGCCAAGGAGCAGAGACTGCTGGACACCTTCCAGGATGTGTTCTTAACACAGCATGTGATGGAGTCCACAAGGATGGGGCATGTCCTGCACGTGGTTCTGGCAGATGGGGATCTGGTAAGGGACCTTGGTGTAGAGGATCCCTGACTGGGAGTGACCACAATACTGTCTGGTTTCAAATAAGCATGGGGGGAGGGGGGGCGAGATCTAGGACACTGGCAGTGGACTTCAGGGGAGCAGAGTTTGTGGGCATGGGAAATATTCTCATGGATCACTTGAAGGGGATTACATCAATGACAAATGTGGAAAAGAGATGGGAGGTCCTAAAGCCAGGACTTCATGAGGCAGTCAGGACCTGCACTAAGGTGAAACGTAAGGAAGCTAGGTCACATAAACCATGCTGGTGGTCCAGTGAGGTTCATGTAGTGGTCAGAGAAAAGAAGGCGGCCTACAAAAAATATAAAACAACAAGAGGGGATAGGGAAAAGGAAATGTACCATCTTGCATCTAGAAAAGTCACCCTCAATGGTGAGGGGGGCAAAGTCCAGTAAAGAGCAGCGGCTGGCAAAGGGGATACATGGAGGGGAAAAGGGATTGTTCCAGTACATTGGGGAGTGCAGAAAAACTAAGGGCCATTTCAGCAGATTGAGATCAGAAGGAGGGTGGGTGGAAGAGGCGAGGGACCAGGCAGAGGTATTAAATGAGTTCTTCGCCTCTGTGTTCACTAGGGAGGGGGATGGGATATCTACAAAGCATGGCACAATGGGGATAGAAGCAGTAGTGAGTGGGATCAGGGGAGCAACAGAAATGGAACAAGAGGAAGGGAGAGGTACCCTAGCGGTGTCACATCAGGATAAGGATAAAAAGGCCAGTAAGGTGGAGGGGATGGATGATGCTATCTCCACCGAAAGGCTGTGGTTAGCCCTCAAGGCCCTAAAGAAAGATAAATCTCTTGGACCGGATGGCATTCATCCGAGAGTACTATGGGAATTGGTGGACATACTGGCTGCACCCCTGGTGGAGCTCTTCAACAGGTCGCTTGAAACAGGGAGGGTACCTAGGGATTGGCGAGAGGCACATGTGGTGCCAATCCATAAAGGGGGTCTAGGGAAGTACCAGGTAACTATAGACCCATCAGTTTGACCTCAGTAGTGGGAAAATTAATGGAGAGTATACTAAAGGAACGATTGGGGGTGTACTTGGAGGAGGTGGGAGGTCTGGATAGTCGGCAACATGGGTTTGTGCCAGGTAGATCATGTCAAACCAATTTTGTGGAGTTCTATGAATGGGTAACATCAGAACTGGACAGGGGAAAGCCTGTGGATGTATTATTCTTGTGTAACCCCTAGATGGCGCTATCCCAGGGGCTACTACCCCTGCCTGATTTGCCACTAACAGGTTGAGGCCTGGATCCAATGGCGGGTGCCTCCACCCAGAGGTCAGGGTTTGCAATAGTTAAACTACTTGGTCACAGCCCTCTGGGACACTGCAACCCCCTTTCTTCCCACTAGTGGCCCACACAATATATCAGAATTACCTTCACAGTATACACTTACCCCCAGGGCTGGTTCAGGCACTGGGACCTCCTGTAAATAAGATACAGTGCAACAATCACAGTACAATACTTTAACATAGACAAATACCTCAGGCAGTATAACTTTGCTGGAAACAAGCAGCTTCGGATTTATTTAGGGAATATAACAAGGACAGGAAATCAGGTTAATTAGCTTATCACTTTACTCATCTACCTATGGCTCTGTGCACAGCCTATCCCTACCAGTTACTGTCCCTGGGTACCCAAGCCCTAGTGGCTAGTCCAAACCGTGGCAGCTGGTAGGGCCCCTTCCACAGAGAAAAGAAAAATTAGTTTAAACAGTCAACAGTACAGTGATTCCATTGGATTCAATGTGGCAATTCAACAGGGAGCGACCCTGAATTAGTACTCACGACCTCCAAACAAGATAGGGTCCTTCAATGTCAGCAGAGGCTACTCTTGAGCTCCGAGACTCCTCACACATTTATATGGCAAACTGCAACAGGCAAAAGTCACTTTAATGGCAGCAAGTTCACTTGAAACTAACAAGCCTCCTCACACATTTATATGGTGAACAGTAACAGGCAAAAGTCCTTTAATGGCAGCAGGATTCACTTGAGGACACAAGCCTCTTCTACACATTTATATGGTAAAACAGAAAGTACTATACCAGGCAGGCTGCTTCTCTACCGATTGCAATTACTGCACAATACCGGAGAACACACAGCAGATTCAGTTCCTGACAGACAGAGTGCAATTCAGCAATTTCTCCAGTCTTCTACAGGGTGAGCCTGGTTTCTACTCTTCAGATATCCTTTGATTCTCTTCACAGGACGGTTCAGTCCTAACAAGCAGTTACACAAGCTGCAGACCGGAACTCTGGGCCTTCACATTTCGACTAAACTGCACACTGAAAAGCACAGAGCTCCTTCCTTCTTCACTGCCAGAGCTCAACTGAAACTCCAACAGACAAAACCGGGCACTTCCTTTGAGTTCCTCCCAGTTCTTGACTGGATTGGCTGTCACTCACAATGAGACTGCCTGTTGGTCCAAAAGGCGCCAAGTCTAAACTACATCTCCCAGAGTCACTGCCCATACAATCCTCTTGTGGCTGGCTCAGATTATGAGTCCAAGTTCTGATTCATCCAAGGCACCATTTTAGAGCTAGCATACCCCACACTGATTGGTCCAGTTCAGCAGTTCAAAACCAGAATGGGGAACTAGGCAGACACAGTTCTGACTGCAAAGAAAGCAGGTTAGACAAACTGTAATTTCATTATTACTCTAAATGGTTTTGTAAACAGTTACATCTTTCAGATAGGTTCCTTTGCACTCCTAGTGACTTCAAAATGGAGGAATTGGCAGCAGCTCGAGTGGTACTCAATCAAAGAAACACACAGTCCCCCATACAAACTAATTTATGTCTGCAAGCAGACAGCTCTTAAAGAGACAGCACCAGAGGTTCTAAAACAATCACTGATAAATGGCTTAAACGCAAACACCATTCAGGCTTGAGCATTCAAGCAAGCTCCTGGAAGTCTTTTGGGAACCCCCATTTGCAGAGTTACACCTTCTCTTGCCTGGGAAAGCTTGGCGTCCGCGTCAAGCAAGTACCATAGTTTCAACTGCAACCATATACATTTGCATTAGGCTCGCATATGTAATCATTTCAGTCAATATATCATTTTACCAAGAACACATTTCTGCAACATTGCAGTACGTACCTTTACACAGTATTACATACACATTGTACCATAACTCAAGTTATTACCTCTTGTACATGAAACCTGAAGAGAGGGGCCCTTCCTATCAGTTACCTTGGGGCTGGATGGGGCAAGGCACCATACTAGAGGGCAACACAAGTAACTTGGAGTTAGCACTGACTCAGTTTGGGCAATGAGCTCTGGGACACATACACTCCTTTATGGACAACATTGAGAGGCAGATCCACTGGCGGCCCAGGGAATCATAACTGAGGTGCACCACAGGCTTTACAGCTCGACCAGTCTTTCTAGGGGAACTGTTACAGTCTCTGCACTCTGAGCCTCATTTTCAGCATTGTCCTCACTTGTCAGGGAGTCTCCAAGGGGGTAGAGGCTAGAACTTGGGGCACTTTCAGCTCCAGGAGTTACAGTTTCTGAGTCCACAACATTTGGCTCACATGGAGAGCTTTCGGACACTGGCAGTGGACTGTCAGGGCACTCAAAAACTCTTCTTGTTCTGGTGTCACCAGTCTGACCCAATCCATCATTTTCCTCCCCAAAGCTCAAACAGTTCAACCATGCACAATGATTCCATTTCATCTGGATCTGATGCTTTGCACTTCACTTCTGGGAGCATTGGCTCCAGGGACGAAGCTGGGGGCTTGGACAGTCCAGAAGGCCCAGCTTCATCTCCAGTATTGACTAGGGATTGCCCCAAACAATTGACTCAGTTCGTAAGAAGGATAGTATTCAAAGTCACTCACTTTCTTCCGATATGGACTGACAGTCATGCTCAACTGGGACTTGTGGAGGAACACTTTAACTTTGCTTCTGTAGGTGCAGACTTCCTTGATCTTTTCTTAGCAGCAGCTCTAGTCACTGGTCCAGAGGGGGCATCTTCTGGAGGCTCAGACTCAATTAAGATTTGTCCAATGGGCAGTAAATGATTTCTATGCATTGTTTTTACATCTTTTGAATTATTCTCAGGCCTTACTTTGTACACTGGCAGATCATCTAGTTTGCCCATTACAATGTGAGGGAGATGGTGCCATCTGTCAGCAATCTTGTGCTTGCCATGCAGTCCCAGATTTCTTAGCAATACCCAATCTCCTCCTGGAGTTCCTGTGCTTTCACCTTTTATCATACCTTTCTTTGTTGGCCAGATTTCTTTGGCAGCCAAGTGGTTTGAGCCAGTTGGTAGTGCATGAGTTAGCTGGGCCTTTAACTTTTACATACTGTAAATAGTTGTCAGCTTGAACCCCATCAGGAGAGACCCTAAAACACACATCTACTGGTAGTCGAGCTTCTCTTCCAAACATCAGGCGGTAGGGGAGAACCCAGTGGCATCACTTTGGTGCAGTTATAAGCATGTACCAGGGTGCTAATTTGTTGGCTCCATCTAGGCTTGTTCTTTGGGTGCGAGGTGCCTAGTATATCTAGCAAAGTGCGTTGAAACGTCAGGCTGAGGGTCCCCTGGGGGTGGTAAGGAGTGGTTCTGGACTTTCGTGACTCCCCACAGAAAGCATCTCTTGACTCAGGACGACTCTCAAAAGTCTCTCCTTGATCAGAATGGTGGACTTTGTGAGCCCCATAGTGAACAAAAAGTTTTCTACAAGTACTTTGGCCACAGTGGATGCTTTCTGGTCTTTGGTGAGGAAAGCTTGGGCATATCTTGTGAAATGGTCCCGTGACCACCAGCATTAATATTCTTTGATCTGACTCCAAACTCAGAAAATCAATACAGACCAGCTCCATGGGTGCACTGGTGGTGATGTTAACAACGGCAGCCCTCTGGGGCAAAGCTTTCCTCTGTAAGCAGCGACTACAAGTTCAAATGTGTTGCTCCACATCAGCCCCATCTTGAGCCAATAGAATCTGGATCTCACCAAGTCAAGTGTTCTGTCTATACCAAGGTGCCCATGTGGTTGTGCAAGGACATCAGTACTGAGTCTCAAAGGCAGTGGGCAGCACTAGTTGTTGTTTGTCTACTTGTCCCCCTCTGTCTACTGTTTCTCTGTATAACAGTTTATTGATCAGTTTCAACTTAGGACCTTCTTTGTATAATAGTGCAGTTCTCAAATCCGTGGAGCATAATTTGGACAATCTTTTCCTGCATAGAGGGCTAAAGCTGCTTTGATCATAGGATGCGGCGATTGAGCCCGCCGAATACTGTCATCGTCCAGCTGAGGCAGTGCACCAAAAGTCTATTGCAGAAAAGTGGCACAAGCAGCAGGTATGCAATTCTCAGAGGGTCCCAAGCAATCCACATACAGTCCATCATGTCCGTGGGACATTTGTTCCTCCCCTGTCAAACTTTCCGCAGAGTGCCCAAATGTCAGGTTCTGCCAATCAGACCCAATCATTCTGGGAACAGGCCTCCGGAGAGAGCATCAGCATCTATGTGGTTCAGACCTGCTCAGTATCCGAGAGCATAGTCATATGTAGATAATGCAGAAAGCCACCTATGACAAGTGGCATCCAACATAGCTGAGGTCTGCACATAGGTCAAAGGATTATTGTCAGTTTTACTAGTATTTTAGCCCCATACAAGTACTCATGGAATTGGTCAACAATAGCCCACTTCAAAGCTAGAAACTCTAACTTATGTACAGGATAGTTCTTTCGGATGGGGTCAGGCTTCTACTGGCAAAGGCCACTGGTCTCAGGCCATTCTCGTGCTCCTGGTACAACACAGCCCCCAACCCTTGCAAGCTAGCATCAGTGTGCAGGACGTAAGGTTTTCTTGGATCGGCATAGGCCAGCACTGGAGCATGGATAAGTTGGTATATGATCTCATGAAAAGCAGTCTCACAATCAGGAGTCCAGTGGGCCTCAAATACTTCACTCGGATGAAAATACACTCTTTCAGTCTTGAGGGATTCTGACTTTTGGTATTTTTTGTGGGTTGGGGGATACCCTTGAGTAAGGTTAAGTAAAGGGCGGATCACTCTTGAATAGTCCTTGATGAAACGCCGATAATAACCACAGAATCCCAGGAATCTTTGCAGTTCTTTTAGATTTTTGGGCTGTGGCCA
This sequence comes from Neoceratodus forsteri, assembly GCA_016271365.2. Classification (NCBI taxonomy): domain Eukaryota; kingdom Metazoa; phylum Chordata; order Ceratodontiformes; family Ceratodontidae; genus Neoceratodus; species Neoceratodus forsteri. Next base: position 54,438,339 of record CM028137.1, read on the forward strand.
GGTGGTCAAGGCCTCAACTTCTTTGGGTCGGTCTCTATTCCTCGTGGATACTATGTGTCCCACATACTTTACTGATGTTTGAAAGAATTGACACTTATCAATGGACAGTTAAGGCCAAAGTCCTCCAGTCGGTCCAATACCTTAAATAATCTGCTCTCATGTTCCTCAGTGAGCTGCAAACCTATAAATCATCTAGGTATACCAGGCACTCTGAGTAAGTTCATGTCCCCACTGCACGCCCATCAATCGCTGAAAAGTGGCTAGGGCACCTGAAACTCCTTGAGGCATCCCCATGAATTCATAGAAGCCAAGCGGACAGATAAAGGCTGTCTTCTCACAGGTCCTCTGGGGCCATGCGATCTAGTGGTACCCACTGAGAGATCCAGCACAGAGAAACCACTGCTCCCGCTTAGGCAGTCCAAAGCATCCTGAAACGGGGCATTGTGTACTGCTCAGGGATAGTCCGCCGTTTAGTGCGATAATCCACACATCCTTACTGTTCCATTCTTTTTCCTCACTACCACAATGGGGCAAGCATAAGGGCTTCTGTATTCTTGTATTACACCAGCAGTTCAACATCTCTTGCAGATGCTGCCTCACATCATCTATGTCAGCAGGTGCCAGGAGTCGAGACCTCTCACGAAATGGTCTTTCGTCATGCAGCCAGATACTGTGCTCAGCTCTTGCACGCATCCTACATCCCATTCCTTTAAAGAAAACACCTGGTCTCTGGGCAAGCTTCTCACTGATCCTCACTTTCCATTCAGCTGGCAGCGGGAGTCAAATCAAACAAGTCCAGGCGTTATCTCTATCATTCTTCCTTGAACTCTTGCTGCTGGGTAGCACTGCAGTGTCTGCACATGCACATTAGCCAGGATGCAACCTCTATTTACTCGAATGTCTCTTTCAGACACATTATGAACTTGGACCATTACCCTTCTGGCATAAGCATGGGCTCTAGCGGACAAAATACTAGGCTTGACCAGCAGTCCCTCTGGCAATTTTCCATCGCCTGGTGCATCCAACATTAATATTTTATTCTTAACATCCTTTCTGATACGGACCTCTCCCTGTAAGGTACACTGGGCATTTGGCGCCAGGATCAGAGACTCAGGATCCTTCTTCCATACAATCTCGAACCGGTTCCTCTGGTTCTATTTTTCAGCATCTCTCTGTGCCTCAGAGCCTTCTTAATTAAAGCCGAACTCAAAAGCTACTAGTCTTTGACCCTGTTTTTCATAACACAACTGTGCCAGCCTTCTGAACATATGAGCATTTGTTCCAATCAACAAAGGACACCATCATACAGTCCCAGTGGGGGGACACAAAGGCTAGGGTCTCTACTTGTTCGCCACTCCAGCTATGGAGGTGGGGAAAGACAGCCAAATTCGGATATACCTGGAATAGGGGTAGGCCTTCTCCTTAACCCCCATACATGCAGTCCTTCTAATGGTTGTAAGGTACATCTGACAAATGCTTCTGATACAATCCTGGAACATAATTGTCACTTGGGAGCCACTGTCTAATACAGCTCTTGTGAACCTCTATTCACCTTTACAGTGGTCTCCATGGAGGGATCCACTATTCTGGACCAGTCTGGAGAGGAGTAGTGAGGGGCCTGGGCAACTGACCTTGCCACAAAAGGGCGTGAGTTAGCATTTTGGTGCCCTCACTGGGATCATTTCGTGCACCTCTTAACCACTGATTTGTTCTCGAGCTCTCCTTGTAGCCTATATGCAACTTTGTCAGTGTCTTTGGGGACCGCATTCCCTTTTCATGCCCATCTTTTCCCACAATTATAGCAAACATACTTGGAGTTTGAGCTGGCCGAGGCGCCACACTGGGAGCCAGGCGGGGTACTTAACTGGAAACCTAGTCCATCTCTGTCTGCGGGCGTGATAAGCATTTGGAGACATCTCATCGTTTCTCCACTTCCATGGTCAAGGAATCGAGTTCGGAGCTGTTATCAGCAGGAGATACATGGGTGGGTACCCCACCCCACATAAATGCAGTCAGATATAGGTCAGGGCCACGTACTTGCAGGCGTGGCCTTCATAAAGGACTGTTTTGAATTCCGGATCTCTCTCAACAGTTAGCCCTATTGTGGCATATCTTTTCCTTGTCAGAGCACTCATTTACTGCCAACCTCTGCCCCTGAATTTCACTTGATGGGTCACCCTCAGTCACTCGGGTCGTAGCCGCAGCTGTTGGTGCAGGTCCTTCCAGAGGTTGCCTTTTCTCAACTCCTCGAATTTCTCTCATTAACTCCTCATAGGAGGGTGGGGATTCCAGTCGATTTGCCAGGCGTAACTGAAGCAACAGCAGTTCTGAGAAGGGGGCAGACTTGAGGATCCTGTCCAGCCTGGTTTGGTCCAGTTCAATCGCTGGCAAACTACACTTTCTGAGGCATTCTTGCAACAATTTTCCAGCGGTCATATGACACAGACAACAACTCCCTCGGTACTGTTGTGCATCTCTTACTCTCCACCATAGGTCTTCATCAGAATCTGGGCTCCCATACACATTCTCCAGGGCCTCAAGATAGGCCTGTGCAGTCGCTTCAGGGTTACTGGCCCGTTTAGCATGGATGGTAGCCAGGGAAGGACCTCGGAGGCTCTCACTAACCCTCTTTCGCTTTTCGGCTTCCGAGCATTGCCATTCTAGCACTTGGGGGGCAACATAGTCTATCCAGGTCTCCCAGTCATCCTCCCCTTGTGGAGTGGGAAGGGTGCCAGAGAAGATCCTCAACCTTCGGTAAGAGTCGTGACTAATGGCAGGTGCAGAAATAGGAGTCTGCATTGGTTCAGCCACCATTACGGGTACTGGAGCGGGAGAGGGTGTTGGGGGAGGAACACCCCCAGGTGGCAAGAATAGTTTCTTCAAGTCCTCCACAGTTTTCCCTTCCCCAGCAACCATTTAGCAAAATTTCTCCTCAAAGTTTCAGATAGTGGTGGGGCTCATTCCCCACCGGGTCTTTACTGTCCTTAGTTATCACTCTCCAAGCAGTGAGGGCTCCCTCTGGGGTAATGGTCTGTGGCACTTTGGAGCTATCTATGGGATCCTTAAACTCTACTAGGGCCATGAAAGTGTGGGTGAGCAGATTAGCATGCCGACCCACCACCACAGGGTTTTGTAAACCTTCCACCTTGGAAAGTACTCCCTGCACAGTGTCCGTATTGATACCCAGGGGGATGTCCATGATAAGCATAGCATTTTGGGGTCGATCTCCTCCCCAGTACACCACTCCACCAGCCGGTGCACAGCCACTTCTGTCGGGGTACCCATTTATTTATTTTTTTTTCCTTAACAGTGGTTTGTAAATATGGCCACTAGAGGACACACAATCCCAGCGGTGAGCTTCCAAGATGTAACCCCTAGATGCGCTATCCCAGGGCTACTACCCCTGCCTGATTTGCCACTAACAGGTTGAGGGCCTGGATCCAATGGCGGGTGCCTCCACCCAGAGGTCAGGGTTGCAATAGTTAAACTTACTTGGTCACAGCCCTCTGGGACACTGCAACCTTTCTTCCCACTAGTGGCCCACACAATATATCAGAATTATCTTCACAGTATACACTTACCCCCAGGGCTGGTTCAGGCACTGGGACCTCCTGTAAAATAAGATACAGTGCAACAATCACAGTACAATACTTTAACATAGACAAATACCTCAGGCAGTATAACTTTGCTGAAACAAGCAGCTCGGATTTATTTAGGGGGAATATAACAAGGACAGGGGGAAATCAGGTTAATTAGCTTATCACTTTACTCATCTACCTATGGCTCTGTGCACAGGCCTATCCCTACCAGTTACTGTCCCTGGGTACCCAAGCCCTAGTGGCTAGTCCAAACCGTGGCAGCTGGTAGGGGACCTTTCCCACAGAGAAAAGAAAAATTAGTTTAAACAGTCAGCAGTACAGTGATTCCATTTGGATTCAATGTGGCAATTCAACAGGAGCGACCTGAATTAGTACTCATGACCTCCAAACAAGATAGGGTCCTTCAATGTCAGCAGGGCTACTCTTGAGCTCCACGAGACCCCTCCACATTTATATGGCAAACTGCAACAGGCAAAAGTCCTTTAATGGCAGCAGGATTCACTTGACTAACCAAGCCTCCTCACACATTTATATGGTGAACAGTAACAGGCAAAAGTCCTTAATGGCAGCAGGATTCACTTGAGGTACACAAGCCTCTTCACACATTTATATGGTAAAACAGAGAATACTATACCAGGCAGGCTGCTTCTCTATCCGTTCGCAATTACTGCACAACACCGGAGAACACACAGCAGATTCAGTTCCTGACAGACAGAGTGCAATTCAGCAATTTCTCTAGTCTTCTACAGGGTGAGCCTGGTTTCTACTCTTCAGATATCCTTTGATTCTTCACAGGACGGATTCAGTCCTAACAAGCAGTTACACAAGCTGCAGACCGGAACTCTGGGCCTTACACACGTTTCCTGACTAAAACTGCACACTGAAAAAGCACAGGGCTCCTTCCTTCTTCACTGCCAGAGCTCAACTGAAACTCCAACAGACAAAACCGGGCACTTCTTTGAGTTCCTCCCAGTTCTTGACTGGATTGGCTGTCACTCACAATAGACTGCTCCTGTTGGTCCAAAAGGCACGAAGTCTAAACTACATCTCCCAGAGTCACTGCCCATACAATCCTCTTGTGGCTGGCTCAGATTATGAGTCAAGTTCTGATTCGTCCAAGGCACCATTTTAGAGCTAGCCTACCCCACACTGATTGGTCCAGTTCAGCAGTTCAAAACCAGAATGGGAACTAGGCAGACACAGTTCTGACTGCAAAGAAAGCAGGTTAGACAAACTGTAATTTCATTATTACTCTAAATGGTTTCTGGCAAACAGTTACATTTTTCAGATAGGGTCCCTTTGCACTCCTAGTGACTACAAAAATGGAGTGAATTGGCAGCAGCTCGAGTGGTACTCAATCAAAGAAACACACAGTCCTCCATACAAACTAATTATGTCTGCAAGCAGACAGCTCTTAAAGAGACAGTACCAGAGGTTCTAAAAACACTCACTGATAAATGGCTTAAACGCCAAACACCATTCAGGCTTGGAGCATTCAAGCAAGCTCCTGGAAGTCTTTTGGGAACCTCCATTTGCAGGGGGGTTACACCTGGACTTCAGCAAGGCATTTGACTCTGTCCCCCACAATGGTCTGGTGGAGAAACTGACGAGGTTGGGAGTAGGCCCTTTGATTGTCAGACGGATTGAAAACTGACTAGCTGGATGCATCCAGAAAGTAGTGGCCGTTGGGTAGCTCTTGAACCCTAGAGAGGTCGGTAGTGGGGTACCGCAGGGCTTGGTCCTGGGTCCGATCCTGTTTAATCCATACATATCAGACATCAGGGAGGGTATAGGGTGTGAAATGAGTCTCTTCACTGATGACTTCAAGATGGGAGCAGTAGTTGAGGGAGAAGAGGGGAGGTTGGCCCTGCAAGGGGACCTGGACACCCTGGAAAGCTGGGCTCACACATGGAAATTAAATTTCAATATCACCAAGTGCAAGGTGTTACACCTTGGGCAGGGAAATCCTAAACAAAGGTACACCCTGGAAGGGGAGGCGCTGGATGCCTCAATAGGGGAAAAAGACCTAGGGGTCATGGTGGATGCATGTATGAATAACTCTGAGCAGTGCAGGAGAGCGGCTAGCAAGACAAACAGGATGTTGGGATGCATCGTAAGGGGGATCACCTCTAGAAGCAGGGAAGTGATTCTGCCACTGTACAATGGACTGGTTAGACCACACCTTGAGTACTGTGTACAGTACTGGAGACCACACTTGAAGAGGGACATACAGCTCCTGGGGAGGGTACAGAGGAAGGCAACTAAGATGATATGAGGACTAGGGGATTTGACGTATGAGGACAGACTTGAGGAGCCCTGCCTGTTTTCATTGGAGGAGAGGAGAGACAGGGTGACATGATTGAGGTCTTTAAGTAACTCAAGGGAATAAATAGGGTAAACATGGAGGGGATCTTTAGACTAAAGCAGGGAGGTATCACCAGAGGGCATGGTTTGAAGTTGGAAGGTGGAAGGGTGAGGGGGAAAGGAGGAGGTTTTTCACTGAGAGGGTGGTGGACCCTTGGAATGCACTGCCTGGTGAGCTGGTTCAGAGATCCACAGTGGAGGGCTTCAAGAGAGGGTGGGACAGACACAGAAAGCGGATGTACCAGATGATGGTCTGGCCAAGGGGGGTGGGGATGGATGATAGGGGTTTCTGGAACACAAGGTGGGGGGAGGACCTCGGCACCCAACAGGGATCTGAGGTTCGAGCAGACTCGATAGACCGTAAGGCCTAATCTGCTGGCAATTAGTATGTTAGTAACATTAGAAACATGGAACGTACTCATACAATAATGGCCTCTTAGGGTCTGAAGCACTCATAAATCCACTCACCATTTGAGCTCATGGTTTATGAATGTGTTAGCTCTCCATTGATGGCATTGTTTTCTGTGTAGCACATTTGTCTACCATTTATTCTTTCTCTTTATATACTATATAAATAAAATGTTTCTGTTTCAGTTTAAAATCATGTTTTTTCTTTAACTTCATTAGCTCCTCCATTATGTGAGAAATGTCAATTTTAAAACCAAAGTAGGGGAAGAGGTGTTTTTTGATATTAATGGTGACCCACCAGCTGTTTATGACATCTTAAACCAGCAAATCTCAAGGGCTGGTACACTCAAATGTGTGAAAGTTGGCGGCTTTGACTCTAGGGCCCCAGCTGGAACAGAGATCACCATTAATGAGACAGCCATCAGATGGAATAAAGCTTTTAATGAGGTTAGTGCTTCATGTGTTTCAAAGTTGATGGTACTGTACAATCATGCGGCTAGAACTATCTTTTGTTTATTTTGTCCCAAATTACTCTATTTGATGGTGTTCCTTTAGCAAAGTCTTATGAATCCTATAGATTAATGGCTTTTTATAAATGTGGTCCATTTTATAAAATTATCAAAACAGAAAAGGCTAATGTTAAATATTAACAAACTCTGGTCAGAGCTGATATAGCTTCTCAGACATGTTAAGAGAGCTGGAGTGTGTTGTGCCCAACATGGCAGTGCTGACAGAACTGTGAATGTGCGATAGTCGTTCATGCACAGTTTGTGTCAGCACTGCCACCTTGGGCACAGTGCCCATCTCTTCCACAGTTGTGGAAGTAAAGCTAGTGCCCCGTGAAGAGGGGGTGTTTGTGTGGCCCATGGAGTGGTAGGGCCGCATAAATAGAATGAGTGGACATTAGGCAGAACACTGTGGAAGCACACTGGACAGTGGTCTGGTTTCATGCTCCCACAGTGTTCTTTTAAAGAAGATCACATAACATCTGTGGAGCTCCACCCATGCAGCTGTAAAAATACCTGTCTGCACTTAAAGCAGCTGTGCAATGAAAGCTGTGTTTCAAAAAGGCTGACCAGCCTGTCAGCACAGCAGAAGCACTACTGCTTGTGGCGCCAGTGATCTGAGTTCAAGAACAAACTCGGGACACCAGAGGCCTGCTGGTAGCACACTCACCTCTAAGGCTGGGAGATCAGAAGGCTGTGGGTTCTATCCCCACACCAGGCACTTGGATTAAATCCCAATACTGACACGGGAGTGCAGCATGAGGGGGTGCTGCACTCTTGAGGCACAGTCTTTCAGATGAGACATTAAACTGAGGTCCCATCTGCCTGTTCTGGTGGTAGTTCAGGTGGATGTTAAAGATCCCATGGCACTTCTCAAAAAAGAGTAGGGAAATTTACACAGTGCCCTGGCCAAATTTCTCCACATTCACTAAAAATGCCACCAACAGCTTAGCAGCACTCTCTTCACTGAGCGGACATCCAAAACTGCCCCCCACGGATGCCTCCTGAGCCCTACCAGAAATCCTGCCGACTTTTGGATCCAGCATCATGGATCTAGCCTACAGGCTTTCACGCCTGAGCTGCACTCTCTTCACTGGGCAGACAGCCGAAACCGCCCCCAAGGATGCCTCCCGAGCCCTACTTTTGGATCCTGCAGCATGGATCCAGCCTACAGGCTCTCGCGTCTGAGCGGCACATTCTTCACTGGGCGGACAGCCGAAACCGCCCCCACAGATGCCTCCCAAGCCCTACCAGATATCCTGCCAACTTTTGGATCCAGCAGCATGGATCCAGCCTACAGGCTCTTGCACCTGAGCAGCGCTGTCTTCACTGGGCGGACAGCCAAAACTGCCCCCACAGATGCCTCCCGAGCCCTACCAGAAATCCTGCTGACTTTTGGATCCAGCAGCATGGATCCAGCCTACAGGTACAACCATCGCTTGTTCGTAGAGCCATCCCGGAGCAGCAGAACCCGATTAGTGCTCTGACTTTTTCAGAAGGCTCCGATTGGTACGTCCGCTTTCTTCCTGTGCACCGATTGCTGCGCCTTCTGTCATTGACTTTGGCAGGGTTTTCAGTGGGACCCTAACTGCCTTTCCACTGTTAACTGCTGGCTGAATTTTCAAAGAATAACCGGATGTAACTTTGCTAGATGTAGTAACCGTGTGTTAGTTAAAATATGCAATGATTAAGTAGCCACTAAAACAAAGTGCTTATGCCACTACAAACTGAACTTAGAGTAGTCTTTGACGTGCATGGTACAGACATATTCTGTTTTTTACAAAAAGCAAATACTTATTCCTGACTGTGATAGTTCCTGTTAGTCTGCAAAACCCTGCCTAATACTGCTAGTTAAAACCTAAATTGAATGTTTATTGCTGATTTCTAATCTTATTCCTTCCTTGTCTCTCTCTTTTGCTAAGTATCCCCCTCGCCATTATACTGGTACTGCTGTCCCTGACCTAATTTGCCTTTCTATAAACCCTCCCCCTCTGCTGTTTTATCTGGTATCTCTCTCCCTCTTCACAGCTCATCATCTTGGTGTGCCCTACCCCTGCCCCTGCCTCTTAAACTCTCATTGTGTAAAGCGTATTCACCCCCACCCCCACCGGTGGTCTGACGCCAGCTTCCCAACCCTAACTCTACTCCGTACACAGCTATAGTTACCGAGTCTTTCTCTCTCCCCCCTTCCCCTTAGGCTCTCGTGCCTGGGCGGCCCTCTCTTCACTGGACAGACAGCCAAAACTGCCCCCACGGACACCTCTTGCGCCCTACCAGAAATCCTGCCGACTTTTGGATCCAGCAGCACGGATCCAGCTTACAGATATGGCAGCCGCTTGCTCACAGAGCCATCCTGGAGCAGCAGAACCCGATTGGTGCTCTGACTTTTTCAGAAGGCTCCGATTGGTACGCCCGCTGTCCTCCTGCACACCGATTGGTGCGCCTTCTGCCATTGACTTTTGCAGGGTTTTCAGTGGGACCCTATCTGCCTTTCCACTGTTAATTGCTGGCTGAATTTTCTCCCACTCCCCGCCCCCTCCCAGGCCTCCTTTAAATACAGCTTTGCTCTGCCCAAACAAGCTTCAAATTACCTGGCTGAAGCCTATTGGCCGTCACCTGGCAGTGCTAAACCAATCTAGCAAATATCACTTGTAGCGGAACTACAGCACCTAGACTGATTTTAAGTACTTCCTACCTACTTATCTACCAAAATTTTAGTTTAATTACACTTCTACACTAATCTCTCTGAAACTGATAGCTACTGCTTGTGATCCTGGTATCCACTTAGCAGTACTCCCCAACCTGCTCTAATTACTGGTCACAATTATCCTGGCAAGATGGGTTGCCTCTTTTTCCTTCTGCTAATACTTGGGAACATTATGCCATATGCCCTGCTGCATCTCAAAGTGTTAGGCGCTAACCCAGTTGTTGAGTCCCTCACTACACCCTACACTGCTCCCGCACACTGTACCTCCACCCTCTCATCAATCCTCTTGGTACATGTATATACCCTACATCCTTCTGCCCACCCCCTCCAGTACCACTCAACAATGTATATCAGAGCTCTGTCCCTCATTTGCTCTAAACCTTAACTCCTCCATACGCTCTCACACCCGAAATGTACACCCATTACTAGTTATCAAAGGCAACTACAAAGCAAAAAAGTCCTCTCTTTTTTATTATATTCCCTACATAAAATGCTGCTATTACTCCTTCTTTGCTCAGGCAACGTGGAGCTAAATCCTGGCCCTCCACTCCAATTTTCATCTCCATCAGACTTTGTAGCTGCCCCTGGGCTGAAGATGATGTTAGTAAACATTCTAAGCCTGACTAAAATATTTGACCAACTTCAAGCCTGGGCAGCACATACTAACCCTAATCTCATCATTATCACCAAATCATGGCTTAAAAAGACTACCCCTGACCAACAAGTTACTCTTACAGGCTACAAACTATTTAGGGCAGACAGGAACATGGGGGGGGTGGGGTGGTCATATATGCCAGAAACAAGTTTATAGTAACTGACATCCTTTGCAATTCCAAACCTAAAGAATAAGAAGTTGTTTCACTAAAGCTTCACCTTCCCTCCATGGAATGCATCACCATCATAGCTGGCTATAGGCCCCCATCTGGTGGCTCCGAAATCATCGACATTATAAAATCCCTAACCTTAGCCACCAACTCAGAAACAATTATCCTGGGGGATTTCAGCATGGATTGGCTCACTACAAAATCTCACTGCCTTAAAACCCTCTGTGATGAGCTTGGTCTTATACAGCTAGTTTCCGAACCCATGAGGAACAATACCTCCAACTCGGCCAAAAGCTCCATCTTAGATGTTATTCTAACCACCCACTCTCATAAAATCTCCCATTCAGCTGTATTCCATAATGATATGAGTAATCACTGCATGGTGGTTTGCACAAGATCACAAACTAAAACATACCAACAGTCCAAATTTAGAACTAAGAGGTCCTTTCACAAATTTAATGTGTCAAACTTTCTGTATGACTTGAGCAGGATCAGATGGCAAGATTTACATCCTGCAAAAACTGCAGACGAAGCTGTCTCCATCCTTAGTGACAATCTTACTGCCCTGGCAAACAAGCAAGCACCCATTATCAAAGTCAGGGTGCACAACGTGTCCCACCCTTGGTTCACCCCAGAACTAAAGGCTGCGCTTACCAACAGAGACAAACTCTGGGCTGAGGCTAGGTACACGAAGAGCCCGGCAGACTGGCAGGCCTTCAGAACTGCTAGAAATGCTTGTGTTAAAAGCATTTGTGCTACAAAAGCTGACTTCTATATCACCACCCTGGAACAAGCCAAAGGGAACCCCCAAAAAATCTGGAGAACGATTAAATCTATTGAAGGCCATCCTTCAGCTCCATCCATCCCAACTAAGATATTTACCAATGGCAGGTTGGTGGAAAACAGCACCCAAATCCTTGAAGAACTCAATTCACATTTTGTTACCACTGGACTTGCTTTTGACTCCTCACCCTATGCTAACCAAGTGAATACATAGAAACATAGAAACATAGAATTTGATGGCAGATAAAGATCACTTGGCCCACCTAGTCTGCCCATTTTCCTATCTAACAGATAAGCTGCAGATCTTAGTTAACCAACAGGTTACTTCCTCTTACCCGCCACTAGGACTGCCTTATGCCTGTCCCATGCATTCTTGAAGTCCCCCCACTGTTCTTGACTCCACAACCTCCTCAGGGAGGCTGTTCCATGCATCCACAACCCTCTCAGTGAAAAAATACTTCCTCACATTACCCCTGAGCCGTCCCCCCTCTATCTTCAAATTGTGCCCCCTTGTTCTTGCACATCTCTTTTTCTGGAAGATGCTACTCTCTTGGACTTTGTTAATTCCCTTGAGGTACTTGAAAGTTTTTATCATGTCCCCTCTCTCCCCTTCTTTCCTCAAGAGTATACATATTAAGCTCCTTTAGTCATGACCTACTTTCAATGCTCTTCACCTCTAGATCTCCTTTATCACACCTTTTTCCACTCTACTCTGCTAGTCCCTAGCCTCATCTTTTACCTTCTTTCCTTACCATTCCTTCTTAAACTCCCCCTGCTGTCTCAGTATATTTTTCGCCTATGATGCACTTATTTCTTATGTATGCAACTCTACCCAAACACCTGCTGATACAGTATCAGACTTTACTGCCAGAACCCTGCCTTACCTGGCTGTATCACGTCAAGAATTGTCATTTATGAACTTTGTATGTGGTGTTTGCTCGATTGACAATGATACCTTGTATGCTACGTCCATATGTCTCGATTGACAATGTTACCTTGTATGTTATGTCCATAAATCTATGTAAATGACCCAGGACCTCCTTGTGAATGAGCTTGCTCAGTGGAGTTTTTCCTGCAATAAACTTGAACTTGAACTTGGTTTAAGGTCTGTTGGCATTCATCTGTATCCTCTTCTCTGGGTTGTGCCTGAAAACAGGCCAAATTTGTCTAGTGTGCTTACCCGGTCAAACAAAAACGAAAATAAATAAATAAATATTTCCAAGTACTCGGAATTTGATGTGAATGTGCTTTTTTGTACCTTTGCCAAAAATCAATGGAGGAATTTCACTATCTTTAGGAGTGCTGAGTGTGCATGATTCATCTACAGCAGTCCGGCATGGGAGGTGAGTGCTGTGTCCTTTTAAGTTTGATACTAATATTACTGTGGAGCAAACCATTGCTGTGTCTTAGATCATGTTTTTCTTGTTTGGTTACACAGTGGGTGTTTGGTTGTAGTGGCACTTAAACTAGTGGTTTCCTGATTGCTGGGCCAGTACTCTAACAACTAGACAACACAGCTGTAATACATTGATTTTTTAGACATAATTCTTTATACTGAGGACATTTGCATAAAAACAAGATCCATGCTTCTCAGACTTCTTCTTAGCCTCCAGTTTTCCCACCACAAAGGGCATAATCCTGTTTGTGAGATAACAGTGTTTTGCACAGCTGCGAGTTATGAGGGGAAAAGCAAGAGGATGAGAGGAAGTCTGCGACAGAAAAATCCTGATTCAATGTCAGCATTCTCAGTAGTACAGAATCAGATAAATACCATAAATTATTTAATTACATAGTAACGTGTTTGAAAATTATATTTTTAAATGTTTATCTAGATATTACAATATCACCATAATTGGCCAGAAACAGCAGGTGTAGGGATCTACAGAATTGAAGCACACTGCTGTACTGATGAGTTCTGTGAAGAAGCAGCTCTAATAGCTCAGTTACTACAGAAGATAACTCTCTGTCACTGAGGGCCCCTGCTCCTCCCGGGCATGTCATCCCTACGTTTTGCAACATGACTGCTAAACGTCTGTGGCAGATTATGCTTCACTTCTGCAGTACAAATTATTGACTTCTAGCCCTCATCTTCAGTATATCATATGATGTTTTTGAAGGTATCAGATATTGAGCATGGGGTGGGGTTTCTAAACAAACAAAGAAGGAGTAGGGCATAAAATGGGGGAAAATTAATATTTGTTTTTAAATGCAAATCACCGAATATTGTGCATTTTGTGAGAACATATAGTGTAGGTTCTCTAGCAACACACAAGTTATGCAGCACATTTTGTGGCCACAGAACTGTAGAATTCCACAATTAATGATTACACTTACCTAGATCCATTAGAACTCCTCCGACAATGTACTTATATGTAAATAATAACACAAAACAGGGTGTAAGTGTATGGGATTAGAGAAGCATTTTATTATATGAATTAAATGTTAGGAATAATATTATCAACCAGTGATAAATACCCTAAGAGGGCAGTGGTGATCATATAAAAGTTTGGAAGTGCTGAGGTATACCTCGAGGTACCACTGAGGCACTGAAGTTCACGTGGTGGTTGTAAAAAGGTTTGGCAGTGCTGAGGAGGTACCTCAAAGTACCAGGTACCTCCTCAGCACTGCCAAACTTTTATACGATCAACACATGAACTGTATTGCCTCAGTGGTACCTTGAAGTACCTCGAAGTATATCTCAGCACTTCCAAACTTTTATACGATCACCACTGTACTTCTATTCTTAAATATGATCTTGAGAAATCCTAGATGTTTTATGCTAAATATCTTTTTTCCTAGCTCCTTCAAGGGAAATTTTGAACTAAACTTTCAAATATATCTATGAGATTTAAATAAATGCACTTGTTTGTAAATATTATTCTAGGTACTTATCAGACGTCATTCAGAAATTGTACTTGGATGTAAAAGTGATTGAATGTTTATGGGCTGCTGCCTCCTTTCTCCTGGGCCACACATGTAAACAGGACATGACATCATGGGTTATTCCTTATAATCAAAATCTAATTATATAATAGCAGCAAAAAATCCTGAAACCTGATTGTCCAGCCGAGAGCATCATCCGTGATGTTATCCCAGCAAAACATCATGGATGAAGTCCCAGCACACATGACTGATCATTAAAAAAAAACAATCCATGGTCCAAGTTGACACATGTAGAATGTCTGCTATAGATTATGCCAGCACTACACATATTTTTGAAGCACTCAGTCCTACATTCCCATTGAGTCAAAGCCAATTCATATGAAGAAAAGCCATTACACTTTCATCAAACAAACATGCTATCCATTTACTAATTCTGTCTGTTCATTAAAAAGAACCATCAACGGAAATTCAAGCTGCCACTGCAAGTAACTATACAATAATCCAGTGATTCAGCAAACACCAACAGTGCATGCACTAATGAAAGGCATAGAATTTGACTCACTTTGCTCTCTGCTAAATATACCACTCTCTGCTAAATATGCCAATCAGTCCCATGCCACTTTTCAATCAGTATCTAGCCACAGTATCACTGACTTCTACTGGTCAAAATCAAAAGAAGAAGCCCACACCTTACTATACTTGGTGGGAGGGGTGGAAGGTACCATGTACTTGACAGGGTACTGGAGGAAGAGTGTGGGAGGGGGAGAGGGAGAGAGAGAGACAGAGACAGAGGGAGGGAGAGAGAGGGAGAGGGAGAAAGAGTGAAGGAATGGTGTGAAAGAGATTCAATACAATAGAGTACCACTAACAACACCTTCTAGCCAAAACACAAAACAAGATTTTTTTAATTTAATATACCTACACATTCAAACAAGGAGGAGCAGGTAAAAAGTTTGAGAGAGCTGTGAATGGAGAGCTCTCAAGTACTCTATGAAATAAAAAACAAGGCAAGGTTTTGGGATAGCCAGTCAGAAACCTTTTTGTGTCTGTTTTCTACATACAGTTTTGTCATCTCTGAGACTGGCAAACAACTGACATTATCCTAGGTTGGGAAACTAAGGCAAAGGCACCCCTTGGAAATGTGAGCTGACCAACCCTTTCCATTAGTACCTGTGGAAAGATATTAACACTCTTTGAAGCACAATCATTGAAAACATTTTCTTGAAGATTAAACAGCACACATTTTAAGAATCTTGGGAGATTGTTTTGAATATAGCAACCTGCAATGACTCTCAGTTGGGGCAACCTCCAATGGCTCTCAATCCGGGCAGGTCCCAAAGCCTGTAAACAGAAACAGCAGCAGCAAATGTCAAACTAGCATTCCTAGTAGTTGATTGACTCCTGTCAATTCCTGTTAGCTGTTCCATCCTAGACTGCGCTTCTTGCTTTGGAATTGAAAGTATTCTTATCAAAGTGGTCTGAACAGCTGACAGGAGATCGAGAAAGAGTGTTTCTGCTGGCACTAAAAGGAACCTCTGCACTATATTCATTTTATTTGCATATACCACAAGACCTCACATGTCAGCTTTATTTAACCCTTAAGCTATGTCTACTACATGTGTGTTTACAATTATAAATTGGTACTGTCAAATAGATGCAGGTTTTATTCATTCAGCAGTGCTAGTGACCTTTCTGCATTATCAGCAAATTGCTGAATGGGGCTGTCTCCCATAATCCCCAAGAAACACACATATTTAACAGTGGCATTTTGACAAACTTAGTTACTTACTGAGGAAAGTCAAACTATAAAGGGGAAAAAGAGGTTTACATAACAGACACGTTTTATTTTTTTTTATATGTGAAAACGTAAAACGATTGGGTCAGATAACAGACAACTCATGTCTGAGAGGTTAGTTGGTTTCAGTTTTGATTTAGATTTATGTAGACAGTATAAACATTTAGCTTGCCTGTGCGGATATTTTTTCCATTTTACCAGTGCCGAGCTACAAAACAGAAACAGAAAGACGAGTAGCGAGAGCTGGACACAGAAATTGCTAAGTGGTGACAGGTTGGTCTGATAAAATGATATAAGAAGTGAATTATATCTCTTGTCATCACCTTGTTGATACTGGTCTCAGTTTCTGCTCCAGTTCAGAAAAATTGCTCTAGCATTCCTAGTAGTTCATCGACTCCTGTCAAGTCCTGTCAGCTGTTCCCACCTCAATTGTGCTTCCGGTTTTTGAAATGGAAAGTATTCTCTTCAAAGTGATCTGAACAGCTGATAGGCGATTGAGAAAGGGTTTTTGTGGGCACTAATGGGAATCTTTGCACTATATTCAGTTTGTTTGCATATATCCCCAGACTTAACATGACAGCTTTATTTAACCGTCAAGCTACTTGTACTACATATGTGTTTACACTCATAAAATGGGACTGTCAGGCAGTGTAGGTTTTATTCACTCAGTTCTACATTCCTATTGTGTCAAAGCTGATGCACATGTAGAAAAACCTTAGACTTTCCCCTAACATGCTATCTATTTACTAATTCTGTCCCCTCATTTCAAAGAACTGTCTATGAAAATTCAAGCTGCCACTGCAAGTAACTACACACTAATCCACTGATGCAGCAAACACCAACAGTGCATGCACTAGTGAAAGGCATAGAACTTGACCTCACTTTGTGCTCTGCTGAATATATCAATCAGACCCATGCCACTTATCAATTAGTACCTATCCACAGTATCACTGATGTCTACTGGTCAAAATGAAAAGAAGAAGCCCACAGCTTACTGTACTGGGTGGGGGGGAAGGAAGATATCATGTACTTGAGAGGTTACTGGAGGAAAAGCATGGGAGTGACAGAGAAAGAGAAAGAGAGAGAGAGAGGGAAAGATTGAGGGAATGGGGTGGGGCGTGAGAGAGATTCAATACAACAGAGTACCAATAACAACACCTTCTAGCCAAAACACAAAACAAGATTTTTTTATTTACTATACCTACATATTCAAAAAAGCAGGAGCTGGTAAAAAGTTAGAGAGAACCGTGAAGTGGAGAGCTCTCGAGTACTCTATAAAATAAAAAACAAGGCAAAGTTTTGGGGTAGGAGGTCCATAGGATCAGGTCAGAAGAATGTGCTTTACCGTAGTTACATGAAACTTTTAAGAGCAGAGAAGGTGCCAAAATGCAACCTAGGAGGAAGAGCCAGTAAAAACTTTGAAAGAACTATGGAGAGCTCTCGAGTCCTCAATGGAATAAAAACAGAAGGCAAAGTTTTGGGATAGCCAGTCAGAAACCTTTTTGTGTCTGTTTTCTACATACAGTTGTGTCATCTCTGAGACTGGCAAAGAACTGACATTATCCTAGGTTTGGAAACTAAGGCAAAGGCACCCCTTGGAAATGTGAGCTGACCAGCTCTTTCCATTAGTACCTGTGAGGAGACGTTACCATTCTTTGAAGCACAATAATCAAAAACAATTTCTTGAAGATTAAACAGCACATATTTTAAGAAACATGGGAGATCATTCTGAATATAGCAACCTCCAATGGCTCTCAATCGGGGCAGATCCCAAAGCCTGTAAACAGAAACTGCAGCAGCAAATGTCAATCTAGCATTCCTAGTAGTTCATTGACTCCTGTCAATTCCTGTCAGCTGTTCCATCCTGGATTGTTCTTCTTGCTTTGGAATTGAAAGTATTCTTATGAAAGTGGTCTGCAGAGCTGACAGGAGATCAAGAAAGAGTGTTTCTGCTAGCACTAATGGGAACCTTTGCACTATATTCAGCTTTATTTAACCCTTAAGCTATGTCTACTACATGTGGGTTTACAATTATAAATTGTAGGTTTTATTCACTCAGCAGTGCTAGTGACCTATCTGCCTTATCAGCCCATTGCTGAATGAGGCGTCTCACATAAACCCCAAAGAAACACACACACAATTAACAGTGCCATTTTGATAAACTCATTTGCTTACTGGGGAAAGTCAAACTATAAAGGGAAAAAGAAGTTTACACAACAGAAACTTTTCTTTTTTTTATATGTGAAACGTAAAACGATTGGGTCTGATAACAAAAGGACAGCTCATGCCTAAGAGGTTATTTGGCTTCCATTTTTTTTAGTTTGAAATTTTTTTCAAATAGTTTTTTTCAAATACTTTGCAGCAATTATACATATTTAGCTTGTCTGCGTAGAAATGTTTTCCATTTCACCAGTGCCAGCCTAAATAACAAAATGTAGAAAGATGAGGAGTGAGAGCCGTCACTTCCACAGTTGTGGAAGTAAAAAGTAGAACGCTGCAAAGGGTGTGTGTTTATGTGGCCCTCAGAGGGGAAGGGCTACATAAACAGCACCAGTGGACATTTGACAGAGCGCTGTGGAAGCACCCTGGACACTGTTCCAGTCATATGCTTCCACAGTGCTCTATGAAACCCCCAGTGATGCCACAACATGTGCAGAGCTCCATCCATACAGCCATAAAATACATGATTCTGAGATATACTGTGAAGCGAATCGCTAGTAAATTAGATTTCCTTGTGAATAAATGTCCTTCTTCTAAATCGTAAGTGATTGAAATCGGAGGTTGCACAGTTCCTGTGATACACAAGGACATTTTAAGCTAGTTGAATTTTTGTACTGGCTGTAGTACACATTTAACTTATTGAAATATACTACAGTACATACAATTAAGGAAATATTTTATTTGGATTAACAAAGTATTTCTTTATGATAAACAGCAGTGATATAATTCTAAAATCTGACTTGCAAAAATATTACTCTGCTTTTTATCCCCTGTCATCTGGGCAACATTGTAACATGAGAACATGTAAAATTGTAACTGGCTGGATATGTGTATTCTATAAACACTGGTCCTCTTTCTCAAATGATCTAAGACTACCTGCTTCTAAATGCATTTTGCATTATGCTATAAATATGACTTTTAATGCTTTTTGTATTAATGGCCCCTTGTGCATGTAGGGACAGAGTGGCTATGTGCCATGCATCTGGGGTGCGTAGCCACTCTGCACATATAGCGCCCCCCCATGCAAGATGCACAAAGGGGGGGTACACAGATAGTATGGGTACAATCCCCCAGATCCACAGACCGCACTGCACAGGGGGCATGCATGCACTATGCACCTTGCACAAAGGAACGTAGTGCTGGCTCTGGGGTGCATAGAAGGCACAGGGTAAGCCAGGGATGACCCTGCCATAAACCCCCTATGTGCCCAGTGCACACCCCGCAGGACAGGGCAAACAGCCCAGCAACCCACCAGGGCCACAGGAAAGAGCCACATGATGCCACCCACTCATCCCAGCACACAGATGTGAATGTGGTGACTCCCCCATCACCAACACCCATACCCTTCACAGGGAAATGGCACAAGGCTTCTGCCCCCCCTCCCCAGCAGCACCACATGTCCAACCCCTTACTCACTACTGGAGGTAATATTCCTTCCTACTAGAAAACTGCCCACTGCATCACTTTGGTGCCATCAGAGAGGGCCAGTGGCATTGCCCCTCCTACCACTCGCCACAGCCACTGACCCTTAGACATCTGCAGGGCATGCTGCCAATGCATGTCCCTCTGCATAAGGAATCCACTGTTAGATGCATGTCAGGCATCCAATTGGATGCCCAGCTGGGTCCACGACTCCACCCACGCCCACCCTGCATGGATCTGTGGATCTGTGTGCTGGTGGGGCCAGGCCATGGACAAGCAGCAGGTGATGGTGAATTCTGCCGGTGTGCATCTGTCTGCAGGTGTGTAGATGCACTGGTGGGATTTGCTCCTCAGGCCCGTACTTCCCGCCCCTACATGCATAGGGGCCATTGTATATAGTGAGGGTATGTTCTACATAGATTTCAGTGCTAGCTGAAATGTTGTTGTACCACATTTCAAAAGTCATGGAATGTAATTGTTCCTTTCTGTGTTACACTAATGTTAAAA
Organism: Neoceratodus forsteri; assembly: GCA_016271365.2. Classification (NCBI taxonomy): domain Eukaryota; kingdom Metazoa; phylum Chordata; order Ceratodontiformes; family Ceratodontidae; genus Neoceratodus; species Neoceratodus forsteri. The sequence continues at coordinate 54,458,357 of CM028137.1, forward strand.
ACTGATCAGAAATCCTTGTGGCAGCCAGTGTTTTACAGAGTGCTGCCATGTACACAGCAAACAGTTAAAGTTCTGAACTGGTATGAACAAACTGGAGGAGTGCGCATGAGTATAGCAGCTGGGTCTTAATGGGTTTAATGGCAAAAAAGTGCAAAATAATGCATTTAGGCCATAGAAACCTGGGGAAAGTACAAAACAGATGGAGTAATATTAACAACAACTAGGCAGGAAAGAGACCTGAGGGTAATCATATCAGATGACCTAAAGGTGACCAGTCAGTATGACAAAGCAGTCAGGAGTGCTAGTGGAATGCCGATTGCATAGAAAGGGATATCACCAGCAGAAAAAGAGAAGTAACGTGCCTTTGAGTACTGTGTCCAGTTCTGGAAACTGCATCTCAGAAAGGACATTAACAGAGTGAAGATAGTCCAGAGAAGGGATACTAAAATGCATGGTCTGCATCATGAGTCCTATGATGAGAGGCTAAAGGAGCTCAATATGTATACCCAAGAGGAGAGGAGGGAGACAGGGGATATGATTGAGACCTTTGAATACCTGAAGTGAGCTAATAAGGTGGACAAGGGGAGTATTTTTCAGAAAAAAAAGTTGCTCTAAAACAAGGGGACCTGCTGTGAAGCTAGAAGTGCAGGATAGATGTGAGGAAATATTTCTTCATGGAAAGAGAGGTGGATTCCTGGAACAGCCTTTCCACTGGGTAACTGGTGTGAAAGCAATAGTGGGGTTTAAAATACCCAGGATTGGCAGAAGGAACCATAGGGGTAAGGGGAGGAGACAGCACCGTTGATCTGGTGGGTCTACAGCAAAATGAAGGTAGAAAAATAAATTAGGAAGACTGGGGGCAAGTGGTCTTTATCTGTCATCAGACTCAATGTTTCTGTGCCTCTATGAACTGAAACCAGCAGCACTTTTGCTTTTGCTGTGGTGCATTGTGAAACAACTTTCATTAAAACAAAAAATAAAAAAATAAAAACAAATAAATCAAATGAAAAAAAAAACTATACACTATGGAAAATACTGATTGGGCAACCACATGCCCAACCAGCCCGTGCTGCCACCTCAAGCTTCTGATTACACCAGACCTCCCGAGCTTTGTTGTCAGTATCTGACGTACAGTAATCAGGACCCTTATGGCAGCACTAACTGGTTGTGCATGGTTATCCAACCAGTATTCTCTGTTTTAACCACTGGAATGACAGAAAAAAAAATGCTCAATAAAGCTCAGAAACCTTTTGAATCCGTATCTTTTTTTTTACATTGTGTTATTACACCAACTTTTTGAACCACTTGGGTTAATTATATTTTGTGATGATAGAATTTACGTGCTGTTGCTAAAAACAGGCTACAATGTATTTATACATATTGCAAGAATTTCAGGCAGTGGGCCTGATTCACAGAGCTGTCCTTAGATCGACACAAGCTGTGGCAAACAGCAGCTTGCATCAATCACCAAGGCACCAAGGACCATACACCCAAATCATGAATGGTAGGGGTCCTGGCACCAAAGTCTCACAGTTTGCTGCATCTGCTCCTGTGCACCAAACAAAGGGCGCATGGAAGCAGTTTGACAGAGGCAGCCAACCCACTGGCATGAGAACTACTGGCCCATAGAGTGTAGTCAGCTCACTGAATCAGTTGCACCACAGCACTACCCAGTTCTTTGAATGGCTGGCGGTGTGTGCCCAACATATGGCACAACGATGTGCACTCTGTCCATACCTGTGCTGAAACCCTGAGACAATCCCCTACCCATGTCAGTACAGTGACTGTTGAGCAGAGCAGAACAGCCATGACAGTGTACTAATGGCATTCAGAAGGGGCACAGTGATGACCTGGAAGTAGCTGTATACATAGGGGCACTGTTGCACACATAGAGTCAGATTCAGTTGGATCAGTGGGATGAATATGCATGGGTAGTGTCTCATGCAGTATTGGCAGAGTATGTCGCTGGGATCCCAGCACCTATACCACAAGTGCTGGCTGGCATTGCCCTAGATAATGTACTGAACAGCATCCAAGACCAATGGCAACCCTATCAGAGGTGACTGCACCAGAAGCAATGTGTGATCTGGGTCATAGGCTGGCACCCATTGGACGTCCATACGGCAGGTATCCAGGGACCCAGACAGTGCATAGTTGCACAGCTACAGGGCTAGCTATGATACTGAAATGGGTCTTGGCAACAGGGCTCATGCAATCGTTACACTTCATATCCCTCTGTGTCTGATGTGGCAGCTTCAGTGCCTGACCTTTAAGATGAACACATGGCAGCGCATTCTGGGATCCATAGGATTGGGACCGATGTCTGACAGCACCTGCCTATGTATACCACCTGAATACCTCATGTCAGTTGGGTGTACCTGCAGAGGTGCCATGCACTGTAAACCATTCCACACAGCATGGACCATTGTACATGCTTCACACAGCCTGGGTACTATGGTACCCCATCCTCATAATTACTGGTGCACTCCTGTACCCAACTGGACAACAGTCCCCTGGATGTACACCCACTTGTGCTGATGCCTGTTATCAATGTACCAAGAGACATACAGACTAGGTCATCAGTGGGAACTGTTGCAAAGGGATGGTCACTCTTTCCTGCAATGATGCATTACTCAGATATACAACCATGTCCATGTCCCTATTCTGGAGACAATGTCCGCTACTTCTGTAGTGATTACATGTGGCACTGCACTCAACAGCTGTCCAGAAGCTTGCCCAGTCCCTTCCTCTGGCCTGTAAGTGGTGTCACTCTGTCCACATTATGTGCACTAGCTGAAGTGTTCAGAGTAGCCTGGGAGAGTGATGGATTTATGTGTGCGTCCTAGTGCCGCTGCAGTCAGTCACACATATGCCGGTACAGTATATGGTAGTTAGGTACACTATGAGAGCTCACAGGTTGTCCATGCAGAGTATGCTGTGTCCCATATGCCCACCATCTCTTCCATGATCCCCCCGTCACTCACAGTTCCCTGGAGTCCCTCAATGCACACTCACCTCCACATAGCAATGCCACCTTGCCTGGGGAATCCCTCTGTTGTCCGTTGGTAAACACTCACAGCAGGATCTGAACTGGCTTACACTGCAACAATATTCTTCCACGGTACAGCAGCTGGATGCTGTACTGTGGTACTACAGTGTGCCAGAGGTTATGCTGACAAATGTTACACATGTTCAGAGGCTTCATCACAATGCCCAGAGCATCTGGCATAGTGTCCTGTATGTGGTGGTCAATAGAATGTACTTTTGCATTGTCTATTGTAAATGTTCCTACACAGGCATCTGGGTTTCCCAGCTATTCCTCTATGTCACTCCTCTCTGGCCATCCCTCGGCTACAGACTGATGGTGCACAGGGCCACTAGACTAGCTTTTTAGTCTGGGGGCACTTTGTAAATCCTGCTGTAGGAAATATGGCAGCCCAGTTGTAGCATAGGCCCCTACCACCATGGCACACCCATGTGTCTGCTGCAAGGACTTTGCAAGTCTGACTGGCACAGGCAGTCCCCAAACTGGCACAGACTGTGGTGTAAAATCAGGAATGACACAAGGTGTGGCCCGGTGAGCCCCTTGCATTATGTCTCTTCAATGGAAGCGCCATGCATTATTCCCAATGCTTTGTGAATTGGGTCCATTGTGTTTTTATGAGTGATGTTTGATACAGAAACAAAGTGGATACATATGTTTTTACCACATATGACACCTGTCTCAATTACTAAGTGCAACACTTCAGTAAATAGTCTTCCATAACCTTTTTCTAGTGTTTTCTTATTGCTTCACATACTGACAAAACGTGGTTTCCAGGTTGATAAAAAACTTGGAAGGCAATGTTAACATAAAACAAGTACCACCACACCTGCTGGTGTTGGGGAAGGGCTGGTGCTATTATAATACAAACAAACCTGATGAAGTGACCTTCAGAGCCTTGTACAATTAAGGTATTTCTAGCTCAATACTGTTTCACCTCTTCTGATCAAAAATCTATGTTGCTGGTTCAGTAGTCCTCAATATCTGAATATAGGTTGCTATACAAAGTTCTAAAAACACAAAATATATCAAAAGGAGCAGTTTTAATATCTTAAATATGGGGACATCTCAATATTAGAATTGCTGATTTGCAGTACACATGCCTTCAGCCTGGAAGCCAATAGCATTTCTACTCTAGGAGAGGAGTCATGGGCGCCATAGTCATAGCTCCCAGTTTACGCCTTACAAGTCCTTATCTGCAGTACAAATTAGTGCAATGCCTCAAATGTGCAGTACTCAGACAGGCTTGGAGGACAGTGTGAGTGCCCTAAACAAGTTTAAATAAAGCCCCATAGAACAATGCTGCAATGAATGCAATAAAAGTTGTTCTCGGCACAATCCACTGCCCCCTACTGTCCACAAAGAGTAATGTGCCTTTACTTTCCATGGGCTGTCAAGGAGCAAAAGCAGTTAAGGCATTCCAAACCTGTTACCACTTATGTCCTAACTTGCTATATTCAAAAGTCCTCATGCAAATGACCCCTTTGTCCATAAAAGACACTTGGGGTTATTTGCATGTCATTAGTGCTTCATTAACGTGTGAGGCACTTGCTTGTCTGCAGGAATTACAAGGATGACTCCCACCTGTGATGCAATGAAAAAAGTCACTGAGTTGATGCTTGCTGACGTACTCTTTGTTGACATGCACCCTAGTGCCCCAAATACAAGAGGGAGCGTCTCCCAATGCTCTGTGCTGCCACTCTACCTCCAGCTCATTTACTGAATGCTTTTGTAACACCCCAGCAAATGGGGGTTCCCAAAAGTCTTCTAGGAGCTGGCTAAGTGCTCCCATCCTGAATGGTGTTCAGCGTTTAAGCTGCTTAACTGTGAGTGCTTTTAGAGCCTCTGGTACTGTCTCTTTAAGAGCTGCCTGCTCGCAGGCTAAATTAGTTTGAAGGGGAGGGACTGTGTATTTAATGCTTGAATCCCACCCAAGCTGCTGTCTGATTGCTCCATTTCTGCAGTCGCTAAAAACACAGAGGGAGCCCACCTGAGAGATGTAACTGTTTGCCTAAAATCATTTAGAGCATTAGTAAAATTGCAGTTTGTCTAACCTGCCTTTATTGCAGCTAGGACTCTGTGTGTGTTGCCCCTCCATTTTGGACCTGAACTGCTGATCTAGGCCAATTGGGTTAGGGGAGCCATAAAACGGAGACTGCTTGAGCCAACCAGAACTTGGACTCTCACCTGGAGTCTTCTTAAAGGGAGAATGTATGGCAGGTGCTTCTGGGAACTGTAGTTTGGACCTTGGCGCCTTTTTGCACCAACAGAGAGAGCCCTGCAGTGATTGACAGCCGAATCCACCAACCGAACTTGTGTGGGGCCTAAGGGAAATGCCCTGAACTGTTCCTGGAGGGCCAGATGCGAGTTAACTGTGAAAGAAGAAGGAGCTCTGTTCTGCTCTGGCGTGCAGTTTGTGCGGGAAGCACGTGTAAGGTCCTGAAGTCGGCCTGTAGCCATTATCGAGTGCTCTTTGGACTGAATCCGAGTTGTGGAGAAAAAGAAAGAAGTGTGTAGAACCAGGCTTGCTCGTAGACGACCGAAGATTTTCAGAGGTGCGATCGGCCTGTCGGGGACTGATGCTGCGTGTGCTCTCGGGTTTTGCAGTGTTTGCAATCGGGATCGAGAAGCAGCTGCCTGGTATAGTAATTTCCTTACATATAAATGTGTCTAGTGCTTGTGGGGGATCGCGATTCCTTATCTTCTTTTACTGTGAGTTGTGAGCTGAAGCTGGAAGCTGAACTCAAATCCAATCGGACTGAATCCGTCTGCTATCCAAATCAGTTGGGCCCTGTCACGAGGGTCTCATCTCCATGCCCTGATTATCCTGGCCATCCACATCAACCTCCTCAATTTAGCTCTCGGATTGGGGTTTGTGAGTACAAATCGGGGTAACTCCCCGCACCTTCATTTAATCAAAGTGTGTCAACTGATTGCTTTGTGGTCTTCTGTTTGTGGATTGAGCCATCCAGCTCTGGATTACAATTTGTTTGTGCATATATTTTCTTCCTACAGGGCCCTATCCAGCTGCACCAGCTGGCCAACCCCGGGCAACGGACCTGGCTATCCCCACACCATCCTGGGTACCCAGGGTATGACTTTTTGGACCATATACGCATGTACAGTACTGTGATTTGAATATTGCCAATCAACCTGATTTCCCCCTCCCGTGTTCAAGTCCCCTGAATAAACCAGATTTGTTGTCATTGAACTTTATACTGTCTGAGGTGTCAGTACATATAGAACCAGCATTGTATTGTGTGGTGTATATTGATTAACCTTGTTTTACAGGGGATCCTCAGAGATGTGCTGCAGAATCAGTCTCAAGGGTAAGTGGTATCTCTATGTGTAAACCGTGTGCATATGTGGGGTATTGGGACGGTAACTCCCGTGTACTGTGTGGGCCACTAGTGCAAACAGAGGGGTGTCACAGTGTCCCAGTGGGCTGTAATCAAGCTAGCTTAACCACTACCGACCCCGACCTCTGGGTGGAGGCACCCGTTACTGGGCCTAGGTCCCTCAACCTGTCACTGGCCATGTAGACAGGGGTAGTACCCTTGGGATTGCGCCACCTAGGGGTTACATCTTGGAAGCACTGCTGGGATTAGCATCCTCTAGTGGCCACGGGGGAGAATTACCCCATTATGTTCAGTTTAGGGGAGAAAATGGAGGGGCTTACTGCACCCAAGTTAAAAATTGCCCCCCATAAGCTAATGGTGCAGAAATTGATGGGGTGGATCGAGGCTGAGGAGATGGATCCCCAAAAGGCTATTCTGTTGCTGGATGTCCCCTTGGGGACTAACAATGCTGACATTGTGTCCACTGTAGAACATGTTAAGTGTGTGGGCAAAGCTGAAGTAAGGAGACAATATGTTGACTTATTTGAACAAACGCTGCAAGTGCTGCTCTCCTGCAGTTCCCTGATAGACCCTGAAATGGTACGCCCTATGATTTTGCCTGAAGGTGCCCAGAAGGGATGGAGGGTCATTCACTTACAAAGTGGTCTGGCCACCCCAGGTGGGTCCCCTAGTACCGATGGCTTTAAAGAGAAGTTGCTTAAGCTGTTAGCATCAGAAGGGAAAACTGCCCAAGAGTTGGTAAGAGTGTTAGATCTATCAGAGGACAACACACCCATGCTCTCCCCGACCACATCCCACTGTGTCCCCCAAGAGCTCCCCAGTAGCTGCCTCCCCCATCATAATTCCCCCAATACAGTTGGAGTCCTATAGAAGGCTTAGACTTTTGCCCAGTACTATCCCAGTGCCTTCGGAGGAAGATGATTTGGAGACCTGGATGGACTATGCCACCCCTTTATTACAAGAATGGCAATGTTCAGAGGGAGAAAAGATGAAGTGCTTGATGGAGAGCTTGAGAGGCCCTGCCCTGGAAGCCATTCGGTTCCTATGTGCTACTAGTCCGGAGGCCACTGCAGCAGAATATCTCTCTCTGCCTTGGAGGGGGTGTTTGGCAGTACACAATCAGGGGATGATTTATTGTGGAAATTCAAGTCAGCCAAACAGTGGAAAAATGAGAAATTGTCTGCCTTCGTCACTAGGATAGAGAGGGCTTTGCAGAGGGCCCATCGAAAAGGGGGAGTGCCTGCCAAAGAGTTAAACCAGGTCAGATTAGACCACATATTGAAGTCAGCTAGATTTTTTTTTTTTGTAATTAAAATTTTATTACTTTTTACCATTACGATAAAATAACATGTACATTTACAATAACATGATTTGCTGAACGTGCAAATTCACTTGTCAACAAGAATGATTCTGTAAACCTAGCACATTCTGATGGTATGCCAATAACAAACAATAAAGAAAAAGGAAAAAATCCCCACTACCGCCTCCCTCTCCCCCTTCCTATCCCTAAATTGTAAATCATCAAGTCAAGTAGAAATAGTTAAAGAGGTTTCTGCTTCAAGAGTCAAAGCTACTTAGTATTACGGCTTCCAGGTCATCAAGAAGTGTTCCAAAGAGCCCCAAAGCGAAGTATAATGTTCCCGCTTATCCCGCATAGAAGCAATGTGCTTTTCAAGTTGCAATGTTTAGCAGCATTCCCTATGCTACCCATAAGAGTAGGAACCTTGTCCGATGCCCAATGTCGAAGAATTAACAACTTCATAACAGCAGAGACAAGAGAGACACGTGCCCGCCATGCTTTAGGAGCTGACGAAGGGAAAGCAAGCAATAAACATACTTCGGGAGTATCCATTTTTATTGAGCCAAGGATAGGGTCTAGCATATTGCCCATAGCCCTCCAGAGACTACGGATCTCCGGGCATACCCATAACAAGTGATATAGAGTTCCCTCTTCTTTTTTGCACCTGCAACAGCAAGGTGAACTAAGCATGCCACTTCTAAATAGGTGAGTAGGGGTTAAGTATAGATGATGCAGTATATTGAAATGTATCAGTCTAAGCCTATCTTGTTTAATATATCTGTATGCGTTCAACCAAAGTGTTTTCCAAACCTTCGGGGAGTCACTTATTTTTAAAACTTTTACCCAATAATAACCTACACCAGAGGGGAGCCTATGATCCCATTCCTGGAGGAGCTTAGAACCTTGGAGACTGCATGTGGTTGCCTCACTGCATTCAAAACTGAATCAACATTGATTTCTCCCTGATCCGTCAATGAAACCACTGAAAGTATCTGATTTAAAACACTGTTAAGCTGTAACCACTTGAAATAATCTGCATCCGTGAGACCCAAGCTTTTTTTAAGAGCCTCAAATGGATGTGGGCCAGTCTGATCGCATAAGTTGGATACTGTCATATTACTTATTTGGGGCCAAAAAGCTGCAGGTATAGGAGTGCCCGCAATTTTAATTTGGAGATTGTCCATAATAGGTTGGGCACTCGAGAGCCACCAATGGACACCTAAAAAATGTTGCAGCTGGTGATAAGCCCTGCTTGACCAACCTAAAGGCTTGTTTTTGAGAAATCTAGGTATAGAGGCCCAAGGAGTAAACAGTAGAGCATATAAGGAGCTTTTGACCGTCTTCGCCAAACTCCGTTCAATATCTAGCCAAAGGGGCAAATATTCAACCTGTCCCCGTTCTTTGGTCCATAAGGACAGCTTACACATATGCTGAGCAAGGTAGTACTTGAAAAGGGAAGGAGCGGCTAGACCGCCTTTATGTTTGGGAGCTGACAGATTCAAATATGACTGACGAGAAGTTTTGCCTTGCCACAAGAAGAAATTAAAAATTTTCTGTACTTTAGCAAACCAATTCCTTGAAAGGTAGAATCCTAACATATCTAATGGATAAAGTGTCTTTGGAAGGACAATCATTTTTAGAAGATTTAGTCTGCCCCACAAGGAAAGGGAAATTGAGCTCCATCTCTTGAGATCATCTGTGATCTCTTGAATTAAAATTGTTAAATTATCCTTAACCATAGACACAAAATTTGTGCTAATATTTATACCTAGAAACGTTATAAATTTCGTTTCCCAGCCCAAATCTAAACCCTGTAGGTCTGTTTTCCTAGTGTAATAATTTAAGGGAAGACTTTGTTTTAGTATAATTCATTTATAAAAGATACTTTAGAAAAACTATGAATTTCTTCTAAGATGGGTGGGAGCGAAGTTGCTGGATTCTCAAAATGCAATAACACATCATCGGCATATGCCGAACATATATAACTAGAATCGCCAATTTGTATACCTTTAATGAGTGGGTTATTAATCAGCCTACGGAGCAAAGGCTCTAGATACAAATTAAATAATAAAGGGGATAACGGACAGCCCTGTCTAGTGCCTCTCTCCAGTTTGAAAGCTGGTGACAACATCCCATTACATTTCACTCTCGCCGACGGGGAAGAATACAACATTTTTATCCAACCAATAAAGTTGTGAGGTAAACCAAAAGTCGAGAGAGTAGCGAACAGAAAAGGCCAGGACACCCGATCAAACGCTTTTTCAGTGTCAAGTGATAGGAGAGCTGCAGGAACTTTCGATTCTTTGGCCAATGAGATACATTAATTTTCTCATATGATCATGGGAAAGTCTCCCTTTCATGAATCCTACTTGTTCCCTACATATTAGGCGATCCATAACTTTTGATAATCTATTAGCAAGGATTTTTGCCAATATTTTAACATCAGTATTAAAGAGGGATATTGGTCGATAGCTATCTAAACCGGCGGGATCCTTTCCAGGCTTTAAAATCAGGGATATTGTGGCCTCTAAGAAGGTTGGGTCGGAGATACCAAAATTGAACCAGTAGTTGAAAGTATCCAACAGAATTGGCGAGATATCAGGGAGAAAAGTTTTATAAAAATTACTCGTGAACCCGTCAGGGCCTGGGGATTTATCAGGAGGTAACTGCTGAATAACCTGATGAATCTCCGAAATTGTAATTGGTAGATCCAGGCCTTCGGCTTCAGCTTCTGATAACCTTGGTAAGTTAGTTGCACTTAAGAATGCTGCAATTTCCGAGGCCGAGGACCTGGAATCTGGTTCTTGGGCGTACAGTTTTTGAAAATATTCCCCAAATATCTCTGGTATTTCTCTCGGGTCTGTACATATCTGGTTCCCCTGACTAACCCATACACTCACAATATGTTGAGATGAATCTATTTGTTTTACCCGCAAAGCAAGGAGTTTACTGGCCTTTTCCCCAATATCCAAATATTGAAGTTTCGCTCGAGAGAGAGAGCCAATTCTACTTGTTGGAAGACCATTCCCATGTACCGAGCCTGTAATTTGTGTAACTCAGCCCACTCAGAGTCAGACGATCTCCGGGATTAACTATGTTCCAACCCCTTAATTGAGGATAAAACAGAGGACAACTTGTCTGTCCGCTCTCGTTTCTTCCTCGAGGCTAATTTAATTAATTCGCCTCTTAGTGAGCATTGTAGAGCTGCCCATATCATGTCAGTATGAACCACAGAGCCTTTATTCTCCACTAGAAAGTGGCCTATAAAGTCTTTCATGGTCCTTAATGACTATTGTTCTTTTAATAATTGAGAATTTAACCTCCATTGCGTTGACCTACGAATCTCTGGATAAGGCCTATAAATTATACTGACCGGAGCATGATCTGAAATTACTCTTGCAGAGATATCCGCCAAAAACATATTAGAAACTGCCGAGGAACTAACTAGAATATAAACAATTCTTGAATATGAATTATGCATCAGAGAATAAAAGAAGTACTGTCTCATATCTGGATTGAATATATACCAGATGTCAACCAAGGCTGATTTACAGATAAAGTCTTTTAAGGCCTTTTGCGCTGCAGATAGGCCCCTATGTCTATCATGAGACCTATCTAGGTCATTTTGAAGCACCAAGTTCCAATCTCCTCCAAGAATGGTGATTTTATTGCTATCTTGGTCCATTTTGTCAAAAAGATTCATGAAAAAGAAAGGAGAATCACTATTAGGACCATAGATCGAGCCCAAAATCACCGGCTGGGAAGCTAAAATGGCATGTACAAAGACATAGCGACCTTCCGGATCCCAACATTCGTGCACTAATTTAAAGGTGATCCCTTTAGCAACTAATATGGCAACCCCAGCACTTTTAGTTGAAGATCTGGCTCCAAAAACTTGGGCTACCCACGTTCTTCTGAAATAATGAAGATCCGCTCTTTTTAGATGGGTCTCCTGGAGAAATGCAATTTGCGCCCCTAAATGGGAGAGGTGTTTTAATACCACCTGCCTCTTGACCCTATCCTTGGCTCCTTTGATATTCCAGCTAACCAACTTATAAGGTGAGCACATAATGACCTCTTAAGCTATGATGAAGATTAATGTAAACAGTTGTTGGGGATATACCAGTATAAAATTTCGTTTGACAGTTATAAGCACCCAGAAGACTAAGAGAAACACACCTCTTTTTGGACCAGGAAACTTGAAAGCCCCCCTCCTCCCATCCCCACATTACCACCCATCCAATAAGGCCACCCCACTCCCCACACTTAAAACATACCTTCAAACGTTTCCCCCTCCCCCCTATAGCCACAAACCCCAGGTTCCCTAGAACTGCACTCCCATAATAAACTTGCCACATGATATAGATTCGGGCAGCCCAAAACATATCACCACCAGGTCACTAACTGGAGCCCCCGTCACACAGAAAACATTTTTTCTACGTGCATCTAATCTTATTATGAGAACTTCCCAATCCCAGTTAAGTATTCTCTGTTGAAAGAAAAAGAGAAGAAAGAAAAAAAAAAAAGGGGTGGAAAAGCCCCCCTTTTTCCCTTTTGTACTCTTGATTTATATAACAAGTGTCTTATCTTGTAAGAGTCCACTTGGCCCATGCTTGGTATGTCTTCGGAGGCTCATCCGTGACTTCTTGAGAAATGTCCAACCTAATACAAAAAAAACCACATCTTCTCTGTATTTAGAAGGTTAAGTCCAAAGTGTTCAAAATATTAACATCCAGATTGGTCAGCAAGTGAGACGATCTTTTACTTAAAGAGATCCGAAAATAACTGCTGGAACTCCTGTGGATTTCACTTAAAGAGATCTGGTAACAACTGCTGCAGCTCCTGTAATGCCTGCTGATGTGAGTCGAAGGACAGCCATTTACCACCATGAGAGACCATTAATACTGCAGGGTATTTTACTTTGTAAGGCTTAGAAGCTGCAATAAGTTTAGAGACAATAGGGTGTAACTTTGTATTCTGATCCTCAAGAATGGGCAGATCCTGTATGATCTGAATTTTTACCTTCCCATAGGAGCTCCTTCATCTCTGGCCTTATCCAGGACATGTTGTTTATCTAGAAAATTAAGGAACCCCAGGATTAGAGGCCTGGGGGTTGCCCTTGAGCAGGAGGAGGGCGTAAGGCTCGATGCGCTCTTTCTATAATGTAATCACCCTCCCCCGGGGGGAGAACCAGCGACTTTGTGGCAAAGTTTTTGCATAAAAGCAATTGGTGTGGCTCCTTCCTCTTTCTCTGGAATACCAGTGATCACTAAATTGTTCCTTCTGCTGTGCCCCTCCAAATCCTCCATTTTTTCTTCCAATTTCTTGATTCTCCTTTTGGCCAGGACTAATTCAGCATCTGCTCCTGCTTGTTTTATTTCTAGTGAAATTACTTTAGCCTCTGTGTCCCCCATCCTCCTTGCAAGCGAATCCACTGATTTCTTGATATCTTGAATATCCTTTGTCAATGCTTTCATTGAAGTTTGTAGCGGCTGCATTATCTCTAAAAATTTCGCTTCTGTGAGCGGAGTATCCAAAATAGGCAGCTGTGAAAGGCTTGTCCTGTTGCTTCGCCGCTTCGCAGCCTATTGTTTTTCCGGGGTTCGGGGGGGGCGAGTGTTTCGCTCGCGGCTTTTTGACGAAATTATCCATCATCGTAAGCGATAACAGGCAGATCGATGATCGGGAGCCTCACCCGCTAGTATTGGGAGGTTAGTTTTATCGCAAGCAAGAAGTAAATCTGTAGATTAAGCAGATGTGCGACGGAGCTCCGGTGAAGTGCGACCGAGCACTCAGGCTGCCATCACGTGACCCCAGTCAGCTAGATTTTTGAGTGTAATGATATTGAAGCTTAAGTTGCAAGACGGGAGGGCAAGCCCTCCAGAGTACTGTCATTTGATGAAAGAAATCTGTGAGATTGAAACTGATGAGGAGGGCTGGAGGCCTGTGCTGGGGCAGTGAACACTTGCCAGACCCCCAAAAAGAGTGAGTTAGATGAGGCTCAACAGTTGAGAAACTTGATTAAGGAACTGACTGAGGCATTCAGAGAACCAGATCTGTATCAGGCTCCCCCTGAGCCCAAGAGTGGAGTGGGAGTAAATGTTGTTTCCCCGGAGACTTGGATTGAGGGTAACCTGCTCGCACAGCTGTGAGAATTGAGAGAGATGGTGGGGGAGCTGCAAAGGGTGGACCTCACTCCAAACTGTAGTGGAGATTCAGGAGCCAAAGGATGTAGGCCCCCAGTCCAAGAGGAGCTCTGCAGGGCTTCAGAGGTGCCCCAACAGAAAAGAGACACCCCACCCTTCCAGGACACTAGAGACATTAAGTTCTGTTACTGTTGTTGGGAGGATGGGCATTTTCAGTTGGCTTGTTGCTTGTCAGAAAACTTGAGCAAAGTTACCAATAGATTAGCGGCCTGGCATCGCAGAACCTATGCCCGGCCACCAGGGGAAGCTACTCAGAAAAGTTATTCCAACAGGGCCAATGCCTGATTGACACCCAGGTCAGTGCCACCGGAATGATCTGAAGTGGTGGGTCTCTCCATGAAGACCACTGTAAAACCGAATGGAGTGCCTTCAAGAGCTGTGTTAGACAGTGGCTCCCAAGTGACAATTATGTTCCAGGATTGGTATCAGAAGCATTTGTCTGATGTGCTTGTGCTCCTGCAACCATTGGAGGGACTGCATGTTTGGGGTTTAAGTGAGAAGGCCTACCTCTACTCCGGCTATATCTGAATTTGGTTGTCCTTTCCCACCTCTGTGGCTGGAGTGGCAGAGCAAGTCGAGACCTTGGCCCTAGTGTGTCCCCCTACTGGACTGTATGATGGGGTTCCTCTACTATTTAGGACTAATGCACATATATTTGGATGGTTGGCGCAGTTGTGTTATGAAAAACAGGGGTCTCGTACTGGTAGAGCTTTAAGAATTCCGGTCTTGATCAAGAAGGCCTACGATGCCCAGAGAGATGCTGGAAAAGTGGAACCAGAGGAACCGGTTGGAATTGTCTGGAAAAAGGATCCTGAGTCTCTGATCCTGGTGCCAAATTCCCAGTGTACCTTACAGGGAGAGGTCCGCATCAGAAAGGATGGCAAGAACAAAATACTAATGCTAGCTGCACCAGGCGATGGGAAATTGCCAGAAGGACTGCTGGTAAAGTCAAGTATTTTGCCTGCCAGAGCCCATGCTTATGCCAGAAGGGTAATGGTTCAAGTTCATAATGTGTCTAATAGAGAGATTCGAGTGAACAGAGGTTGCACCCTGGCTAATGTACATAGTGCAGACACTGCAGTGCTACCCAGTAACAAGAGGTCGGGGAAGAATGATGGAGTGACGCCCGACTTGTTTGATTTCGGTGACTCCTCATTGCCAGCTGAATGGAAAGGGAGGATCAGTGAGAAGCTTGCTCAGAGAGACCAGGTGTTTTCTTTAAAGGAATGGGACATAGGATGTGTGCAAGGAGCTGAGCACCATATCCAGCTGCATGATGAAAGGCCATTTCAGGAGAGGTCCCAATGCCTGGCCCTTGCTGACATAGATGATGTGAGACGGCATCTGCAAGAGATGCTTGCTGCTGGTGTAATACAAGAATCCAGAAGCCCATATGCTTCCCCTATCATGGTAGTGAGAAAAAAGAATGGGACAGTAAGGATGTGTGTGGATTATCGAACCTTGAACCGGCGGACTATCCCTGATCAGTATACAATGCCCTGCATTCAGGATGCTCTAGACTGCTTGAATGGTAGCAAGTGGTTCTCTGTGCTGGATCTTTGCAGTGGATACTACCAGATCCCGATGGCCCCAGAAGACCATGAGAAGACAGCCTTTATCTGCCCGCTTGGTTTCTATGAGTTCATGAGGATGCCTCAAGGGATTTCAGGTGCCCCAGCACTTTTTAATGACTGATGGAGTGTGCAGTGGGGGACATGAACTTATTACAGTGCCTGGTGTACTTGGATGATGTTATTGTGTTTGGCAGCTTGCTAGAGAACATGAGAGTAGATTGTTAAAGGTGTTGGACCGACTGAAAGACTTTGGCTTGAAACAGTCCATCAATAAATGTCAATTCTTCCAAGCCTCTGTAAAGTATGTGGGACACATAGTCTCCACCGAGGGAATAGAGACAGATCCGAGTAAAGTTGAAACAATCTGAAAGAACTGCAAAGATTCCTGGGATTCTGTGGCTACTATCGCCATTTCATCAAGGACTATTCAAGAGTGATCTGTCCTTCACTTAATCTTACTCAAGGTTACCCTCCTACCCACAAAAAATATAAGAGGTCGACTTCCCCTGAGACTGAGAGAGCGTATTTCTATCTTAATGAAGTTTTTGGGGCACGATGGACACCTGATTGTGAAGCTGCTTTTCATAAGATTATATATCAACTTACCCATGTTCCTGGCCTGGCCTATGCAGATCCAGCAAAACCCTATATCCTACACACTGGTGCTAGCCTGCAAGGTTTGGGGGCTGTGTTGTACCAGGAGCATGAGAATGGCCTGAGACCAGTGGCTTTTGCCAGCAGAAGTCTGACTCCATCTGAAAAGAACTATCCTGTGCATAAGTTAGAGTTCCTAGCTTTGAAGTGGGCCATTGTTGACCAATTCATAAGTACTTGTATGGGGCTAAGATACTTGTAAAAACTGATAATTCTTTGACCTACATGCAGACTTCAGCCAAGTTGGGCCCTACTGGCCATAGGTGGCTTTCCGCATTAGCTACATATGGTTACGCTGTTGAATACAGAGCAGGCCTGAACCACATAGATGCTGATGCTCTCTCTTGGAGGCCTGTTTCCCAAAATGACTGGGTCAGACTGTCAGAACCTGATGATCAAGCACTCTGTCAGAAGTTTGACAGGGAGGAACAATTGTCCCCGGATGCAGTGGATTGTCTGGTTTATTGCTTGGGGCCCTTTGAGAATTGCCTACCTGCTGCCTATTGCCACTTTTCTGCATTAGACATTGGTGCACTGCTTCAGCTAGACAATGACAGTCTTCAGCAGGCTCAATCCCGAGATCCTATGATAAAATCAGCTTTAGATGCCCTCTATGCAGGGAAAGATGTATCCAAGTTATGTTCCACTGATTTAAGAACTGCATTGTTGCACAAGGAAGGTCCTGAGTTGAAGCCGATTAATCGACTGTTATACAGAGAAACAGTAGACAGAGGGGGACAAATAGATAAACAACAGCTAGTTTTGCCCACTGCCTTTCGATACTTGGTACTGAGGTCCCTACACAACCACATGGGGCACCTTGGTATAGACAGAACACTTGACTTGGTGAGATCCAGATTCTGTTGGCCTAAGATGGGGGCTGATGTTGAGCAACACATTCGAACTTGTAGTCGCTGTTTACAGAGGAAAACTTTGCCCCAGAGGGATACCCCCCTTGTTAACATCACCACAAGCACCCCCATGGAGCTGGTTTGTGTTGACTTTCTGAGTTTGGAGCCAGACCAAAGAAATATTAGTAATGTGCCGGTGGTCACTGACCATTTTACAAGGTATGCCTAAGCTTTCCCCACCAATGACCCGAAGGCCTCCACTGTGGCAAAAGTACTAAAAGAAAAATGCTTTGTTCACTATGGGGCTCCGCAAAGAATCCACTCTGACCAAGGGAGAGACTTTAAGAGTCGTTTGATCCAAGAGGTGCTTTCTCTGTGGGGAGGCGAAAGTCCAGAACTACCCCTTACCACCCCAGGGGACCCACAGCCTGAACGTTTCAACCACACTCTGTTAGATATGGTGGAAACCCTCCACCCAAAGGACAAGCCTAGATGGAGCCAACAAATTAGCACCTTGGTACATACCTACAACTACACCAAAAGTGATGCCACTGGGTTCTCCCCCTACCGCCTGATGTTTGGAAGAGAAGCCCGACTACCGGTAGATGTTTGTTTTGGAGTTTCTCCTGATGGGGTTTGAGCTGATAACTATTTACAGTATGTGCAAAAGTTAAAGGCTCAGCTAACTCATGCTTACCAACTGACTCAAACTATGGCTGCCAAAAGAAATCTGGCCAACAAAGAAAGGTATGATAAAAAGGTGAAAGCACAGGAACTCCAGGAGGGAGATCGGGTATTGCTAAGAAATCTGGGACTGCATGGCAGACACAAGATTGCTGACAGGTGTCACCATCTCCCTCACATTGTAGTGGGCAAACTAGATGATCTGCCAGTGTACAAAGTAAGGCCTGAGAATAATTCAAAAGATGTTAAGACAATGCATCGAAATCATTTGTTGTCCATTGGCCAAATCTTGATTGAGGCTGAGCCCCCAGAAAGTGCTCCCTCTGGACCAGCGACCAGAGCTGCTGCTAAGCAAAAGTAAGGAAAGTCTGCACCTACAAATGTTGAGTTAAAGTGTTTTCCACAGCAAGTCTCAGTCAAAAATAACTGTCAGTCTATTTCAGAAGAAAGTGAGTGTAACTTTAGGTACTACCCTTCTTATGAACTGAGTCAATTGCTTCAAGGCAACCTCCTAGTCAATTATGGAGATGAAGCTGGGCCTTCTGGACTGTCTAAACCCCCAGCTTTGCCCCTGGAGCCAATGCTCCCAGAAAGTGAGGTGTAGAGTATTAAGTCAGATGATATGGAATCACTGTGCATGGTGGAACTGTATGAGCTCTCGGAGGAGGAAAATGATGAACTGGCACAGACTGGTGATATGCCAGAACAAGAAGAGTATTTTGAATGTCCTGATGGTTCACTGCCACTGTCAGAAAACTCTCCATGTGAACCAAGTACTGTGACTGCAGAAATTGCAAATCCTGGAACTGAAAGTGCCCCAAATTCTAGCCTCTCTACCCTGAAGGTCATTCCCATGGCCAGTACAGACACTGCAGAAAGTGAGGGTAAAAGCACAGAGACTGTGACAGTTCCACCTAGATGGACTGGTCAAGCTGTGTAGCCTGTAGTGCACTTAAGCTATGATTCTCCTGGGAGGCCTGTAGATTTGCCTCTCAATGTGGTCCATAAGGGAGTGCATGTGTCCTCGAGCTCATTGCCCAAACTGAGCCTAGGTGTTAACTCCAGATTACTTGTCTTGCCCTCTAAGTATGGTGCCCCTGCCCCATCCAGCCCCGAGGTAGCTGATAGGGAAGGGCCCCCCTGTCTCCAGGTTTCATGTGCAGGAAGTAATGACTTGATTTCAAAATGTTTGTATGTGTAATGTTGTGTAACCAGTAGTAGACTGCGTAATACAGTATAAGTGTATCTAACAAAGGTTTAATATGCTGACTGTTGTTTAAAAGGGATGCAAGTTTAAACTGTTCTGCTCTAAAGTGTTGTAAGGGTACCTACTTGACGCGGATGCCAAGTTTTTTCAGGCCAGGAAGGGTGTAACCCCCCCTGCAAATGGGGGTTCCCAAAAGTCTTCTAGGAGCTGGCTAAGTGCTCCCAGCCTGAATGGTGTTCGGCGTTTAAGCTGCTTAACTGTGAGTGCTTTAAGAGCCTCTGGTACTGTCTCTTTAAGGGCTGCCTGCTTGCAGGCTAAATTAGTTTGAATGGGGGGACTGTGTATTTAATGCTCAAATCCCACCTGAGCTGCTGTCTGATTGCTCTGTTTCTGCAGTCGCTAAAAGCGCAGAGGGAGCCCACCTGAGACATGTAACTGTTTGCCTGAAATCATTTAGAGCATTAGTAAAATTGCAGTTTGTCTAACCTGCCTTTATTGTAGCTGGGACTCTGTGTGTGTTGCCCCTCCATTCTGGACCTGAACTGCTGATCTGGGCCAATTGGGTTAGGGGAGCCATAAAATGGAGACTGCTTGAGCCAACCAGAACTTGGACTCTCACCTGGAGCCTGCTTAAAGGGGATATGTATGGCAGGTGCTTCTGGGAACTGTAGTTTGGACCTTGGCATCTTTTTGCACCAACAGAGGGAGCCCTGCAGTGATTGACAGCCGAATCCACCAACCAAACTTGTGTGGAGCCTAAGGGAAATGCCCTGAACTGTTCCTGGAGGGCCAGATGTGAGTTGACTGTGAAAGGAGAAGGAGCTCTGTTCTGCTGCGGCATGCAGTTCACACGGGAAGCACGTGTAAGTCCTGAAGTCAGTCTGTAGCCATTAGCGAGTGCTCATCAGACTGAATCCGAGTTGTGGAGAGAAAAGGGAAGAAGTGTGCAGAACCAGGCTTGCCCGTAGACGACCGAAGATTTGCAGAGGTGCGATCAGCCTGTCGGGGACTCCGATGTTGCGTGTGCTGTCAGGTTTTGCAGTGTTTGTGATCGGGATCAAGAAGCAGCTGCCTGGTATAGTAATTTCCTTACATATAAATGTGTCTAGTGCTTGTGGGGGATCGCAATTCATTGTCCCCTTTTACTGTGAGTTGTGAGCTGAAGCTGGAAGCTGAACTCAGATCCAATCAGACTGAATCCGTCTGCTATCCAAATCAGTTGGGCCCTGTCACGCGGATCTCATCTTCATGCCCTGCTCATCCTGGCCATCCAGAGCAACCTCCTCAATTTAGCTCTCGGCTTGGGGTTGTGAGTACAAATCAGGGTAACTCCCTGCACCTTCATTTAATCAAAGTGTGTCAACTGAATGCTTTGTGTTCTTTTGTTTGTGGACTGAGCCATCCGGCTCTGGATTACAATTTGTTTGTGCACATATTTTCTTCCCACAGGGCCCCATCCAGCTGCACCAGCCGGCCAACCCTGGGCAACGGATCTGGCTAGCCCCTCACCATCCTGGGTACCCAGAGTATGACTTTTTGGACCCTATATGCATGTACAGTACTGTGATTTGAATATTGCCAATCAACCTGATTTCCCCCTCCCATGTTCCATTCCCCTGAATAAACCAGATTTGTTGTTATTGAACTTTATACTGTCTGAGGTGTCAGTACATATAGAACCAGCATTGTATTGTGAGGTGTATATTGATTAACCTTGTTTTACAGGGGATCCTCAGAGACATGCTGCCGAATCAGTCTCGAGGGTAAGTGGTATCTCTATGTGTAAACAGTGTGCATATGTGGGGTATTGGGATGGTAACTCCCGTGTACTGTGTGGACCACTAGTGGGAACAAAGGGGGGGGTCACAGTGTCCCAGAGGGCTGTGACTAAGCTAGCTTAACCACTACCGACCCTGACCTCTGGGTGGAGGGACCCATCACTGGACCTAGGCCCCTCAACCTGTCACTGGCCATACAGGCAGGAGTAGTAGTCGTTGGGATAGCTCCACCAAGGGGTTACACTTACCATTGATGTAAGCACATGTTTTACTGTTTTTGAAGGCTGTTACTACATGGAGGAGAGCACTTAACAGCACAGGCTGGATTAAGCCTTTGAGAATACAATTAAGTGTGGAACTTTAGTGCATATCTATGCATAATCAAAAAACTTGTATTATCATAATCGGGTACTATAAAGAGATGGGATTTTAGTTGAAGTTCAAAGACTATTACAATTAAGTACAAAACAGACAGAAGAATGCAAGGGGCAGGATTTTCAAAATGGAGAGAATGTTGCAAGCCTCAGGCGTGCCAAACCTGTGGTGCATGGGGCTTGCTGCATTCTCTTGGACGACAATTGAAATTTTTTATGCCATGCACTGATTGCCGCATGTTACACCAACTCTTTGTGGTTTTGCTTGGGGCAATCCTGAGGGCCTTTTGTATGGAGCTTGTGCCAGATATTTGGTGCAAGCTGCCGTAAATAGTGGAAACTATTGCAACTGTGCCTAAGCTGGAAAATCTGGTGCAGTTGCAGTGAATAGGGTTGACGCACAACCAGAACCTAAGTGCCATGGCGCCAGGCTTGTTGCAAGCTCGGCGCCATGCTTTGAAAATCCTGACCAGTGTGTCTAAATGCAATAATGCTTAAACTCAACCATAATCAGCTTCCCAGAAGAATGAGATTTCACTTAAAGTTTTTAAAATTTGGTAAAAGGCGCTAAGAGCACTTCTCTGACAGATGAACCGGGGAGGATGGAGCTTATTGATGCTGAAGGACTCCATGGAAGACAAAAGATTACTGCGGTGAGTAATTTTTTCTTCTTACCCCAGGAGTCCTTTAGCATCAGTAACTTTTTTGCAGACTACCAAGCAGTACCAAGTGGGAGGCGGACAAAGAACCCTACTTAGGAAAGAGGATCTGCAGAATTGCCCTGCCAAATTTGGTATCAGATCTGGTCCGCACATCCAGACTGTAGTGTTTCACAAAGGTGTGCACAGATTTCCAGATAGCTGCTTTGCAGACATCCAGTAGGGGAATGTCCCTTGCTGCTGCAAGCAAGGCTGCAGTACCCTTGGTGGAATGGGCCCTGAGCCCCACTGGAGGTTGTTGACCAGCTTTCTCATAGCAGAATCTAATACAAGAGACCAAACAGCGAGAAATAGTCCTCTTAGTAACTGGTCTTCCTCTGCCTACATCCCTGTAGGCGAGTAACAACTGAGTGGAAGAGCATCTGGACTGCCTAGTATGCTCTAGGAAGTGATAGATGGTTCTTTTGACATCCAAGCTGTGGAGCTTTAGCTTGCCAGGAGTGGATGGCTCAGTAAATAAGACAGACAGAGTAATGGACTGGTTCAAGTGAAACTCTGAAACCACCTTAGGCAGAAATGCCCTATTTGTCCTGAGCTCAACTTTGTCGTTGTGAGGGATGATGTAATTCAGCTCAGTGCACAGGGCCTGTAGCTCTGAAATCCTCCTGGCAGATGTAATGGCTACCAGGAAGACGGTCCTCCAAGTTACAAACTTGATGTGGGCTGTGGACATAGGCGTGAAAGGTGGATTCATGAGCCCATCTATGCAAAGGTTCAAGCTCTAAGAAGGAACAGGCTCCCTGGTTGGAGGCTGAAGGTGCAAGAGGTCGTTGAAAACTGTTTAAAAATGTGGAAAAAAAATAATTTTTTCTTTCCCAATAAAAGGTAGGCAGAAATTGCCACCAGGTGCAGCTTGAGTGAAGATGGTTTCAAGCCTGATGCCTGTAGGTGGACCAGGTAGTCTAGCAGCTGAGGGTCTGAAGCCAGTCACCCAGATAGGGATAGAGAGCAACATCTAGTCTCCTGAGATGTGCTACTACCACTGCGAGACACTTGGTAAAGACTCTTGGGGCCAAGGACAGACTGAAGGGCATTGCAGTGAACTGATAGTGACCTGAAGGAAGTTTGAACCTGAGAAACTTCCTGTGAGATCTCCTTATGGGTATGTAGAAGTAGGCATCCTTTAAGTCGAGGGAGGCTAGCTAGTCGCCCTGCTGTAAGGACTGTATGACCAGTTTTCTTTTGTGTCACTCCCTAGTTTTCTTTTGTGTCAGAAAATACCTGGCGTAGAGGCCCTTGCCCTTCTTGTGGGTGGGGACCCTCTCCACTGCTCGTAAAGCCGGAAGGTTTTGTACCTCCATTTCCAACAGCGGTATCTGTGATGGTGACAGAGATCTTGACACTTGGGTACGCTTGAGGTCTGGCAGCTGCTTCAACTGTAATGACAGACTGTTCTCCACTATCTCCAGTACCCACTTGTCCTCTGTGATGAGGGGCCAGTGCTGAAGATAGCGAGAGAGTCGGCCTCCTACCGGAGACGGATAGGCGACCTGGACACTCACATCAGGACTTAGACTGAAGGGCAGATGGCTGGGTAGAGGTTGCTCTTCTTTGGCCCCTTCTGCCCCTGCCCCTGAAAGACCCCCTGTATTGTCTAAAGTCAGATTGGGGATAGGGGTTGTAAGGCCTGGGAACAAAACTTCTGCCCCTACCACCCGGGATCTCTGAGGGGTGGCTGGTTTAGGCTTGGATGAATGGCTCTTCCAGAAGGCCTTGTACTCATCAACCTTTTTCATGTAGACAGTGGTTCTGTAATCAAACAACATATTTTGATCACAGGGAAAATCCATGGCCTTGTTCTGAGTGTCTGTGGTCAGACTGGTTGTTCCAAGCCAGGCGAAGCGTCTCAGAGATATGGCATGGGCCATTGCCCTAGAGGCTGCATCCTTGTCATCTGCCATGTGGAATTGGTACACAGTAGCTTCCAAGGCAGTTTTTGATGTATCCACTGATGCTAAAGGACTCCTGGGGTAAGAAAAGGACAGGTTAGTCATAAAGTAATACTTATCTGATGGTGACTGAGTCAGCATCCTGTCAGACCTGTTAAAGAGAAAAAAAAAAAAAAAATAGGTTAATATGAAAAATACAGTAGCAATACATCACCCCCCCACCTCCTCACCATCACACACAACCTCCTCCCCCTCTAACCCTACATCCCCTCCTCCTCTTTCAGTCCTATATCATCTGTTTAGTACTTTTTCTGTGGTGGTAAGAGGCTAGATTGAGTAGCCTTGCCCTCCCATACCAGACCCCAAACAAAAACAACCTTTTGCCTGTTCTACAATGCCCCCCCAATTCCCTCTCATACCTAGCACCTCCAAAATAAAAGCTCTTCCGGGTGTCCAATGACCTACCCAAGCCCACATACACCAGCCCACACCAAAATTAAAGAGTTCACTGATTTCCAGTGGTCACGCACTTTAATCCCATACCAAGTGCCACCACAAGTAAAGGACATTCTTAAATCCTGTAGCCATCTCATGCCATTTCATACAAGGCCACACCACAAAAAAGAATTCCTTGTTGGCAAGTAGGTCCCCCATTCCCTCCAATACCAGGCTTCTCCAGAAGTAAACAACTCCCTGGTGTCCAATGGCCCCACCAATGCCCCCAAAAATCAGGGCCAGACACCAGAAATGTAACAACTAAATGGAGGCATATCACCACATCGCTTTAAACAGAATTTTTTTTTTTTTTTTTTTAGTTATGGATGCTAAAACAGTTACTGAGGGCCTCGTGCTAATATGGAAAGCACCGGAGACAGAACCAGAGCCAAAGTGTGTGAAGCTCCTGAACCACACTACCAAACAGCACTATTTTATTTCAGTCACTAATACATAACTTAAAATCCACCCCCCAAAAAAAAACCTTATTTTTTCCATCTCCTTAAAAAGCAGACATTGCATAATAGCAATTTACTCCTCCAGGGTGTGCGTTCACTGGATGACAACACGACTGGTGTGGTTCAGTCACTCGGCTGCGCCTTGTGAACGAATCACACCAGCCGTGGCAAATCCTCCAGTATAACCACACTCTGGAGGGATAAATTGCTTAAACAATTATATCCAGGTCTCTCAAAGACCCTTTAGTGTGTGTTAATGCCTCCTGATGTTACCCATTCATAACCAAATAGTGATTTACCGTACTATTGTGACCCACAACTTGCCCTGACATCAGCAGCACTTCATTACTGCATATATGTATGCAGTTCTGGGTATCGGCACACCTGAACAGCCAAGAAAAATCACAGATGCTGAACGTGTTGTCCTCCATCATGGGGAGGGGAGGAACATACATGATAACATGGGGGAGGGGAGAGAGAGGAAGGGGAAACTGGGATAACGAGCAAATATAAGGGAAATAAATGTACAGCTCGGGGAATGGTACGAGGCCAGGGGGTATGGGTGGCTGGGGGACTGGGGTGCAACCTGGCAGAGGTAACCAATTGGGTCATCCAGGAGGATAAGGTTCTAAAAGACCTTAAAGCATTGTGGATGGAAAAGGCATCAGGGCCTGACAGTGTGCTAAAAGTCCTGAAGGAACTGGCAAATATGTTATCTGACGAGGATCCTTTGTAAAGGAGTCAGACTCAAAAGGATTGTAATTCTGATATGTTTAAATAAATATATAATTCCTTGGTGTCCAGTTGCCCCAATCTAACCATAACATTACATGACCTGCTACACAGAAGTCATTCCATTATGCAGTGTTGGCACACACACCATCCCAATGCTCCCATACCAGGAACCACCAGTGATGCCAACTGAGCAGTTCTATACCAGGTGCCACAAAAAATAAAGTCCCCCCCCCCATCTCTGTATGGCACAAGTCAAAGTTTTAATTTGCCATACTGCTCTTATCCAGCCTGTACTCACACAGCCAGACTGAGGCCAGGAATATACTTTGTTATGTCTGTGACTGTAAAAATATCTGTTGCCCAGTAGTTTCCCCCCCACCCCGTATGGCACGAGTCAAAGGATTATTTTGCCAGTCTGCACACACAGTGCCACACTGATGCCAGGAATACACTTCATGATTTCTGTGACTGTTCAAATGCATCTTTGGTCCCCAATAGCCTGTGTGCCTCTCTGTCTCTCTCTGTGCCTCTCTCTCTCAGTGCTTCTCTCTCTGCGCCCCTCTTTCTCTCTCTCTCTCTCTCTCTCTCTCTGCCACCTCTGTGTGCTCCCCTCTCAGTGCACCTCTCTCTGTGTGCCTCCCTCTGTGTGCACCTCCCTCTGTGTTCACCCCAATATGGCACAAGTCAAATATTTATTTTATCTGCCTTCCTTTGTCTACCCTGTACACAAACAAAAACACATTCAGTCCAAGAAAACAATGTTGTGATTTCTGCGACTGTAAAAATGTCTCTGGTCCCTACTAGTGTCTCTGACCATCTCCCCCTCCCTCTGTTTAGTTTACCAGCCTGCCACTGCCCGGCCTGTTCACAAAAAGGCACAATTAACTTTATTTTTGACTGGATTGCAAAATATCTCTTTGGTCAGCAATAGTCAGTCTCCCTCCCTCCGTTCCTCAGGCTCCAACGCCAGATGGACCAGCGACTGTGGAGATGCGGTCTCAGAAATGACGTTAGGAGGCGCTGGGGTGGCCGGAGTTGGAAGGACTTTGACCAAGTGATCCAGCCCCCTCACCATTTTTGTTGCCTTCTCCTGAACTAGCTCCACTCTCTCTACGTCCTTCCTAAGTTAGGGCCTCCAAACATCTCCCCCTCCCAATCTAAAATAGCATTTTTTCCAGCCAGCAACCCCCATATGACACACGCCAATTATTTTGCCAGTCTGCTCTTGCCCCATCTGTGTGTGTGTGTGATGTGTGTGTGTATATATATATATATATATATATATATATATATACATACACACACACACCCGCAACATTGAGGCCAGGATACACAGAAACATAGACTTTGATTGCAGATAAGAACCACTTGGCCCACCTAGTCTGCCCATTCCCTTCATATTGGATAAGCTGCAGATTCTAGTTAACCAACAGCCTACTTTCTCCTACCCTTCACTATAATTGTCTTAGGTCTGTTCCTTACATTTTTGAAATCCTCCACTGTGTTTGACCCCACAACCTCCTCAGGAAGGTGGTTCCATGTGTTCACCACCCTCTCCATGAAACAATACTTCCTCACGTTGCCCCCGAGCTGTCCCCCCTCTATCTTGAAATTGTGCCTGTTTGTTCTTGCACATCTCTTCCTGAAAGGTGCTCCTATCTAGGAATTTATTGATTACCTTGAGATGCAGCTGCCATGCCAGGCATTTCTAAGAGATTTCAGTCCAGCACGGCAGCCAATCAATGAGCTTCTTTAGCTCATGAATAATTAATTATATTTATAAGTGTGATTACTGTGAAAGTATCTCTTTGGACCCCAATCGTCTCCCCCCCATCTGAAATATATTTGTTTTTCCCAGCCTGCCCCTGCACTAAATCTACACACACACGCAATGAAGTCAGGAATATACTTTGCGGTTTGTGACTGTACATTTCTTTTTTTTTTTTTTCACCTCCAGTAGTCTCTCTCCAATCTGAATGGCACAAGTCACATTTATTTTTTCCAGCCTGGCCCTGTACTTAATCTATACACACAGCCACACCATGACTGTTACATTTCTTCCTTTTTAGTCCCCCCCAACTCCACCCATCTGAAGTCACATATTTATTTTTCCAGCCTGCTCCTGCACTGAATCTAGCCACACAAAAGACAGGAATATACTGTGATTTATGTTCCACCTTGGATTATTTGCTCCAAAATGCAGCACATTACATTTTTTGGCATATATGTCCCCACCAAACAGCCTTCTCTGTTGTACAGTGGTCACTCAATTCCCTCAAATACCAGGCGCCATCTAAAGAAAAGCACCTCCTGTTGTCAAACTGACTCCCTATGCCCTACAAAACAGGCCCCACTCCAAAAACAGCATTTACTATTGTGCAATGGCCCCTCAGTATGCTCCAATGCCAGGTGACAACAAGTAAAGCCTTCCCTTACAGTATACACGTGCTCTCCCAAGCCAGACCCCACCCAATAAGTAATATTCTATGTTGTGCTTTTCTCCTCTAATTCTATCAGATTCCGGGCGCCACAACAATTAAAGCTTTTGCTTGGGTGTCTTATGGCCTCCCATGTCCTCACAAACCAGGCCCCACCCCTAACAGCATTCCTGGTTGTGCAGTGGTCCCCCAATTCCAACCTCAAACCATGTGTCACAGCACATTCACACAAAATGCATTCTCTGGTGTCCGTGGGGTCCGTTCCACCATCAGAGACGTGGCACCATCAAACAAAATGTATTCCACTGTTCAACCATGCCATACGAGATTCAGCACCTTCACAAAAATAAAGTCACTGTACAATGGCATAACCACCTCCCACCTTATGCTTGTGATACATCTACCTATGAATCCCAGCATGCCACTAACCCTACCCTGCAGCCTTTGAGCTCTGCTTAGACACCTTTAGATCATCAGAAATGATCCAGGTCCCTTTCTACAATTTTAGTGGTTATCAGTCCCCCTCACCCAAACCTGTAGCACTCACCAGTGTTCCATCTTCCCAGGTACACCACCAAAACAGACCCAGCAATATATGAAGAGTCTCTTACCGGGGTACTAGGGAACCAAAATCAGTAATCTTGAAGGGGCAATGTCCATCAAAACTGTAAAGTAAAAATACATGAAACGAGTCACAAAGGATCTACAGTTCTTAATGAGTAATTAAGAAGTATAGGGCAGGTTAGTCAGAGTAATACTTAGCTGATGGTGACAGAGTCAGCATCCTGTCAGACCTGTTAAAATAAAATAAAATAGGTCAACAAGAAAAATATACAGCAGCAATACAGAACCCCCCCCACCTCCTCACAGTCACACACAACTGCCTCCTCCCTCTAACACCACATCCCCGCCTTCTTTTTCAGTCCCATATCATCTGTTTAGTACTTTACCTGTGGTGGTGAGAGGCTAGATTGAGTAGCCCTGCCCTCGCATACCAGACCCCAAACAAAAACAACCTTTTGCCTGTTCTACAATGGTCCTCCCCAAATTCCCTCCCATACCTAGCGCCTCTAAAATAAAAAAAACTCTTCCTGGTGTCCAATGAGCCACCTAAGCCCACATGCACCAGCCCACACCAGAATTAAAGAATTCACTGATTTCCAGTGGTCACAGACTTTAATCCCATACCAAGTGCCACCACAAGTAAAGGACATTCTTAAATCCTGTTGCTATCTCATGCCATTTCATACAAGGCCACACCACAAAAAAGAATTCCTTGTTGGCAAGTAGGTCCCCCATTCCCTCCAATACCAGGCTCCTCCAGAAGTAAACAACTCCCCGGTGTCCAATGGCCCCACCAATGCCCCCCAAAAATCAAGGCCAAACACTAGAAATCCTGCAGTATACCCACACCCTGGATGGATAAATTGCTTAAACAATTATATCCAGCTCTCTCGAAGGCTCTTTAGTGTGGGTTAATGCCTCCTGATGTTACCCATTCATAACCGAATAGTGATTTACCATACTAGTGATCCACAAGTTGCCCAGACATCAACACTTCAGTACTGCATATGTGTATGCAGTTCTGGGTATCGGCAAACATGAACTGCCAAGTAAAATCACAGAATAGCATGTAAATGACTATCTGGTTATGACCGGATAACATCAGTCAGCATTTTAACCACCCTCACACATAATGCATTCACTGGTGTCAGGGAGATAACCCCACTATCTGAGACCGGGAGCCATCACACCAAAAAAACATTCTCTGCTGTCCAGTGGTTACCCTCACCTCCCCACTCTCAGACTCTCAAACACCCAGCACCATCATACTAACATATTAAAATGGCAGCAGAGTAGGTCAAATGGTCTTTCATGTCTGCTTGTTTAATCAGCCCCCAAAATGTCAGCTGACCCTGCTGTCTCTCCACCCCAACCCCCCTGGAATTCTCCATTTCCAGTACAAGAAATTTCCCCTATATTGGACTTTGCCAGAGCACCCCACCACTTTTCCCCCAAGCTTATCCAACAGGACCCCCTTGAGGAACTGAGTCAAATGCCTTGCTGAAGTCAAGTAAGAGGATGTCCACCGGCCTACCTTGGTCTAGGGCACTCATCACCCAATCGTTGAACTCTGCAAGGTTTGCCCAACACTATTTCTCCTGGACTAAGCCATGCCATCATCAAGGTACTCCAACATTTCCAGTACCCCCCCAGCCCTTATTTGATAATACCCTCCATTACCTTGCACCCCCCCCAATGTCAGGCAGATGGGCCTGTAGTTCCCTACCTCTTATATTGATCCTCCTTTGTGGATATGTATGATATGCACCACCATCCAATCCTGTGGCATCTACCCCATCATCAAAGAGATGCTAAAAAAGGTCCACCAGGGGTTCTGCCAGAACATCCACCAGTTGCCCAGGATGTAATTCCTTTAGCCATGGTGGTTTCTCCATCCTAAGGGACCAGAGGACTTTCCTCACTCCCTCTGCCAGGTCTGCACCCTCGCTTTCCCTCCCTACACACCACTGTCATGGTTGCATCACCTCCAGCAATCACCTCCTCAAGCAGATGGAGAGGGCTGAAGCAGTTGTTGAGCATAAGGTCCAACCCCAATCCCCTCCCAGGTTTCTTCTGCCCAGCACCAGCTACCTGTCTGCATCCTTGGAAGTGTCCTCCTTTTGGGCCCCCTCTGTCAGGGTCCCCATGTGACCCCAAAGTACTTTCCTGCGCTCCTTTCCCTATGCCCGTCTCCAGTGCTTGGTGCAGCACCATGGGTGAGACCCTGCCCTCCCCCACCATACCACCCCTGAAACCCCTAGCTGCCTGCTAATCCCCTCAATCTCCTTCCTGAGCTATGCCAGCTGGTAGCACACTGGGCAACACTGAACATCCAAGCCCAGTCCAGTATCATGGCCACCCCACACCATGTGCACCCAACCACCATCCCAAAGATGCCAGCCCTAACAATGTTTGGTCCCATTCCCCCTCATAGTAGGTTTACCTGGGTGAACCATGAGGATCCCCACTGATCTGAGATACAACAACTACACAATAAACTAGACCCACCCACCCATCACTCAAATTAATCAAAATAATTCAATAACTCATACCAGTTTAGGCAAAACAATATCTCTCAAGTCTTCCACTGTAACTGCTTGTACCCAGCTAACCTCTGTCCCAGATCCATCCTCTACTCCAGTGAGTACATATTGAGATCCTTTAGCCTTTTCTAATATGTTTTCTGGTGAAATCCTTGTACCATCTTAATCGTCCTTCTCTGTACCACCTCCACCCTGTAAATGTTCTTACGATGGTGCAGACTACTGAACTGTGCACAGTACTCTAGGTGAAGCCTCACTAGCGTCTTGTACAATGGCATAACCACCTCCCACCTTATGCTTGTGACACCTCTACCTATGAATCCCAGCATGCCACTGCCCTCACTGTAGCCTTTGAACTCTGCTTAGATACCTTTAGTTTATCAGAAATTATCCTGGTCCCTTTCTACAATTTTAGTAATCAACTCATCCCACCCACCCTGTAGCACTCCCCAGTGTTCCCTCTTCTGAGGTACATTATCATAACAGGCCCAGTAAAAGTAAAACCATGCAAAATATGAACAGTCTCTTACTGGGGCACTAGGGAGCCAAAATCAGTAATCTTCAAGGGAATTGACATCCGGCAAAACTGTAAAGACAAAAATATATGAAAGGAGTCACAAAGGATCTGTAGTTCTTAATGAGTAATTACGAAAAACAGGACAGGTAAGTCATAGAATAATACATATCTGGTGGGGACTGAATTAGCATCCTGTCAAATCTGCTAAAGAGAAATGAAATAGGTTAATATGGAAAAATATACAGTAGCAATACAAAAGACCCCCCACCTCCTCACATCAAACGCTACCTCCTCCCCTTCAATCCCATCGCCCACCCTTCTCTTTCAGTTCTCTCTCACCTATTTACTATTTTTTTTTGTGGTGGTGAGAGGCTAGATTGAGTAATCTCCCTCCCTCCCTCTCACATGCCAGACCCCAAACAAAAAACAATCATACAATGGGCAGTCAAACAGAATGCAAATCCTCCATCCTGATTGGCTGACTGCCACCCCTCTCCCATTGTCAACCCTACTATCACCCCACATGAAGAGGTACCAGCCACCAGACAGCCATGTCAGGAACCCCCTTCGAAATCACTCTACCCACATCAGACCCAGGACTTGCAAAGCCAATGCCAGTCAGTTGCATGCTGACCTGAACATGAACTGTGTTCTTCAAGCTGCTGCTCTGTAATTCTCAAAAACACTGACACCATTCAAGACACACATGCAATGTTGCACCTGCAATTCCTGTAGCCGCCACACCTATTTGAGGATCACCCAATTAAATTTTCCCTCACATTCGCTGTCATGGCCCCTACCAGGGGGGAATCTGGGGCTTGCCCACAATGTCCTAAGGGACTGGGAAGCCCCCCTCAGCATCCCTGCCTAGGGTGATAAGCCAGGGCATGGGGGTGTCGAACAGACAGGTCCCGAGGTAAGGGGGTTCAGTCAAAAAAAAAAAAACACATTCCCACCTGTCTGTGGGATCCATCCCACCCTCCCAAGACTAAGCACTGTCACCACGCTCCCCATTCTACATGCCCACCTATTATATTCTGCTAACTCCTTATCTATCTACTCGGACTGGGCTGATCTATACACCATCACCAACTTTAGCTTTTTACCGTTTGAGTTCATGAGCTGCATCCATAATGACTGTCATCCCTTCCCTTCCTCTCCCTTGTCTCTTGTGCATCTAATCCCATCCTTTACATAGACCACCACCCCTATCACAGTCAACCCCTCTTGTCCTTTCTGGTAATCTTGTACCCTGGCAATGTCAGATCCCAATCCTCGTGTTGGGTTGCCCAAGTATTAGTGATGGCTGTGAAGTCCACCATCCCCTCATCTAAGAGAGCATGGAGCTCAGCTGTTTTGTTACCCGGGCTCCTCACATTTAGGGAGTCCCTCCTACACCACCTCCTATCCATCCTGCCACCCTGTGGCCGCTTGATCTGCTCCCCTCCCTTCTGATGCCCACCCCCGGTGACAATGCATACTAGTTGCACACTCTCATCCCACAATATCCTTTTTTTTTTGCTGTCCCTTAGCTTCTAGCCAGCCTCCTTTGGTGGCCTATGCCCTTGCTGCCATCCTATCCTGATTGTGCAGCCACTGCCACCCCACATTGTGCCCTCGTAACCCGGCACAACCCTTCACTGGATGGGTCCTCCTCCAAGGGAGAAGGCACCTGTGGGGACAAGCCAGTGCACTCTGTTTGGCATGGGGCAGAATTTGAGGATGGGGGGTGGCTCAGGGGCAATGTCAGGAAGTATTTTTTTTCATGGAGAGTGTGGTGGATGCTTTTAAACACCTTTCTGATGAGGTCTTGGGGTCAAGGACAGAAGGGGAATTCAAGAATGCATGGGATAGACATAAGGCAATTATAGTGGGGGGGTAAAAGGAAGTAGTTGGTCAACTAGAATCTTATCCAATTCGAAGGAGAATGGGCAGACTTGGTGAGCCAAGCAGTCCTTATCTGCAGTCAAAGTCTATGTTTCTATGAAAGTCAACAAAAAAACCCAAAAAATAAATAGCTAAAAAACTATGAAATCGACTAGATATCAGTGTCCTGCTGTGCTCCCCCGACCCATATGAATACAGTTGACTTCTGCTGTATAACTCCCAGAGGGACCAAATTTTGGCTAGATTTCAGTTTTTGGGTCAGAAAAAAAAAGTGGCAAGTAGTAGTAATAAATAACCTTACTACAGTGGTGGAGTCTACTTCTAACCCTCTATAAAGAAACTCATCCATCATATTTTCTGCCCCAGGAACTGCAATATTCACCAACCCTTACATCTACCATCTGAATTTCTTAGAAATGTTCCTATTTTTTTCCTACCTTAATATTGGCCAGTAGTCTTTGTCGGCCACCTTGTAGCTCCTCTGAGTCCAATACGGTGCCTTCTCCAGCAGATATGGCCTGTCATGAGAAACCAACAACTCTCAACCAGTGGGCCCTGAAAATGAAGAGATAACAAAAAAAATACAGTGCTAATGCTTCCTTGTCCCACCTCTAGACCAGTGTCCTCAGTCTGCCCTTGCTCTGCCTATAAACACACAGTCACACTGCCATATCTGAGTGTGTGGGTGGAACCCACGTACACAAGGGAATGCTTTTTTCTGTGATTGTGCAACTTCTCAGTGGGTGGAGTGGAACCAATGGACACCAGTCAATGCTGCATGTTTGATGGTACTGGGTCTCAGAGAGTGGGGTGAGGAAAAGAGAAAAATACCCACAAGAAAGGTAAAAATAAGTATCCCCACTCTGTCCCATCCATCCATGATATGAACAAACAGGAATATTGATAAACTGGTAACACTAAAAAAAAAAAAAAAAAGAGTATAACAAAACATAAAAACAAGCAAACATGAAATCCCTGGCCCCCTCTCTCCCTTCTGTCTCGATGGCACATGTCAAAGATTTTGTCAGTCTGCCCTTGATCTGCCTGTACACACACAGCACACTAGCATATCTTGGCATGTGAGGGTGGAACCCACGTACACAAGGGATTGCTTTTTCTGAGACTGTGACATGTCTCGGCAGGTGGGGTGGAACCAATGGGCACCAGGTAATGATGCATGTTTGATGGTACCGGGTCTCAGAGTGTGGGGTGACCCTCTGGCACAAGGAATACAATTTACAGGATTGTTTCAACACCCAGCACCATCCAACAAACAGCATCACCTGATGTTCGTGGGTAGCCCACCACCATCCGATGACCGACACCATCAAACACACATCACTGCCATGTGTAAGAGGGTTCCACCCTACCCAGAGACATATAGGAGCACCATTGCATTAAATGTCTTTTTGGTCCACAGCAGTTAACTTCCCTCTCACCTTAGTTTGTCAGCCTGCACCTTCCCTGCCTGTACATACAAAGCCACACTGAGTCCCAAGAATAAAGTTTGTTATTTCTGTTACTGTAAAACTTTATTTAGGTCCCCAGTAGTCTCTCTCTCTCTCCCCCGCTACATGGCACAACTCAGAAATGTATTTTTCCAGCCAGCCCTTGCACTGACTGTACACACACATCTACACTTAGGCCTGGAATAAACTTTTGTGTTTTCTGTGACTGAAATTTCTATTGGGTCCCCAGTTGTCTCCTCCTCCTCGCATGACACAGGTCAGATTTATTTTTTCAGCCTGCCCTTGCATTGACTGTACGCACACAGCTGCTCTGAGGCAAAGAAAAATTCCATTTGCAATTTCTGTGTCTGCAAAATGTCTATTTGGTCCCCAGTAGTCTACCTCACTCCCCTCTGCATGACATAATTTGCATATTTATTTTGCCAGTCTGCTCTTCTCTGTCTGTACAAACACAGCCACGCTGAGGAATAACATTTATTAGTGATTCGTGACACTATACAATGACTTTTTGGTCCCCAGCAATCTCTCTCCCACCCATGGGCATGATACAGTAGAAAATACCATAACATTATGTAAAGTGTCATGGATTATTGCACAGCTACCTCCCTCCCCCTCACTGCACATGGCAGACCCCACTCAGCCAAGAACAGACACACTTGATGATCCCATAGGCCCACAGAGAGGACCTAACAGCCTTCCCAGCCACATCTGGCAGTGGATCAGTTTTTGGGGGGGTCTACACAACAGCTAGGAGTTAGTCCCACTACAGCTACCAATGGTTTGCCAACATCACTGACCCCCCCACAAAAAAAAACAAAAAAAAATGCAGATCATGCCCCCTCTCTGAACCTGCAATACAAAAGCAGTTGAATTGCAATACAAACCCCTCAGACACACTTATGAATTTATTTCTCTCTATTGCAGACCACCCAGGCTGTGATTTCCAAAGGACAAGGGAGATTTTACAGTTGAAAATGAGCCCCATCCCCGTTATTTGTATTACAGCTGAGGTATATTAATGAGGGCTGAATAACTAGATGGATTACCCACTGGACAGCAAAAAAGAAGCAAAATATGTGCCACTTCTTAAAGGGGAAAAGGGGAACTGAAACTAAATTACTCACTTGTTGAATGCTGATGTAGTGAACATCCTTCTTGCCTTGAGTGTAATGCTCCTGTCAGGTTTGGCCCCCATTGTTGCCCATCTGGACCCAATCAAGTGGTTCAGGCTCCAGTAGCCCTCGAAAACCCACGCGCTAACTCCTGGGTTGTGACTGCGGCATTTGAGCCTCTCTGTAAGACTGTTCTGGAACTCTTACATTTCGCAATGCGGGCATGTGGCCTGCCTCAGGAGTCGAACTTCAGCTGAACAAAAAAAACCAAAAAAACGAACTGCAGCATTCGGGCAAGCTCCTCAACCCGCTTCCATTCTAATCGTATTTATCCATGCCTTGTGATTCCTCTCTGCCTGATGAGTATGGGCAGCACACATAACTCAACCCCTTGCCACCAATACCCAGTCTCTGACAAATTCCATTGCCCTCATGCCCATCATCATCTTTTCTTGTGCCCGAGCGTGGCAGATAGAAGAGAGGGGATAACCACAATGAACAAGCTACAACCCGACTGGGATAGACAAAGCCCCCAGCAGTCCCATTTACTTGTCTGACATGGTTTGCATCTATCCACAATACTCAGTGGGACATCCATCACAAAATGTCGGACATGTAAATCCGAGACTACAAAATGGGCCCCGCTTGCTGGAATGGGGAATAACAAATGGACATTGAGAATCTTGATATGAGAGCTCGGTTGGAATTGCGCACCAATAATGGAACCTTCTAAAATAAAGTCTTAGGGAAATTGAGAAAAACATGCTTTACAGTAACCAAATTAACATTTTGACAGATGTACAATAAATGAACCAAAAATATGCCATGGAATACCGACTGCACTGATGATCCTTTTTTTTTCCCCTTTACTACATTGCACATTTGTTGTATAGCAACACCATCCAGGGAACAACTATTCTGTGATTTTTTTTCCAATATCACTGTTCCAAAACATGCATACATTGGCACCAATCCAATTTTGACTAATCAGCAATCTGTGAGGCAGTACACATATACACAAAGGTCTAACAGAACATCTCACTAACCCTCGCTTTCTAAAAACACACACGCACAAAAAAAAATCAATACTTCAAATTACACCAGTAAAGTTTCACATTCCTCCACCGCACGCATACTATTTATTACCATTTTGAGTCCCAGTACATGAAAACTTGCTAGTGACCTTTTGACAAACAAAACACACCTCAAGATAAAAGGTTCCCACTGACTAAACAAAGCATTGGATTTTTACCATCTTCTCAGATTTTTATTGTGTTCTCAGAGCTCCTAGCAGATTCTGCTGAACAGCATAGACAGTCAGCAACATTCTTGCAAAGCTGCAGGTCAGAGCTGAAAATCCAAGTGAGAGGCAGCTTGGCAACAGGAGCTCGGGAAAAACACTGAGGCTATTTAGTGAGCTGTAATTGGATACTGAAATAACCAATTTCAGTAAGCCACAGGTCCCTGCCTTGTTAAGCACTAGGCAGATTTCTAAAAGGGACAGCTTTGTTTATGCACTGCAGCTCTGAAAAAAAGTGTCACTGAGGATGAGTTATCTCGTCGGCAGCAGCAGAGACTGCAGTTAATTAGGACAAGTTATCTCGTCGTCGGTAGGATGAGGGTTAAGGTTAAAGGGTCAAACTTTGCACCTTAATAACTTTGCCACCATTCAACAGATTTGCCTGAGATTTGGACTGCATGATTAAGAGCCATACATCTTTGGATCTGCCAACTTTAGTACCAGTTGGATAAACAGCTGCGGAGTTATTAAGTGTGATCTGCGCACGCGTTTACAGTTTCTGGTGAATTCTTAGCTCATGCCTACAGGTCACCTGGTTTGCACAACTGGTCCAAAAGCTTCAGCGAACATGTGGCCAGGGTCACCAATGTACCTTTCGAAGATTTCATGAAAAAATATTAAACGGTTCAAAAGTTATTCAAAAAACAAGTTCCCATTATAAGTCAATGGGAAAAGTTAACAAAAAGTTCAACAGTGTTGCAAATTCACTTTTTAGTGTCGCAAATGGCACTTGTAGTGTTGCAAATCCACCATTTTGTTTTCAGTTGGTGATCAGAAAAATGCTTGCCATTTAAATTTGGGACCCTCTAGATACACAATTCTTTTTGTGGTCACCTAGTCGGACCATAAGGATGCTAGCCATGCTTTATTTTGGGGTGGAACACCATAGAAATATGTTTTCAAATTTCTGGAAAAGTAGTGTCACACTCATGACATTTTTGGTAAACAAGCCATGTAAAGCTTAAATCACTGAAGCACTATTTTTCAGACTATGGCCAAAATGACAGCAGTTCTTTGCCACCCTGCTGCAAAAGAATGGTTTGGTCTTTTGAGCTGAAATTGGAGAGAACGAAGCCAACATCTCACAGATGTGCCTTTTGGTGGTTTGGTGAAAAAATATTGCATGGCTGCAAAGTTACAGTACTCCGAAGTTGGTGTTTTTTCCCATAGGCTAACATGGTGGCGTACGCCACGCCTTTTGGGGCTTGTATCTCGAAAACAATGTGAGATACAGATATTTTGTTGAGAGAACAGCAAAAACCTAGCCAGGAAAATCATGATTTTTGTGAAATTTAAATTTTATTTCTACGTCATGCGGTTGCTGAGATATTAGCAATTAAGTACTTCCAATGCTTGTTTTAAGCATCGATGCCCATTACAATGCATACATTCTTTGTGTTTCTCTATGCAACCGTTCAGCAAAAACAGGGTATGCGCTTCTGTTACTGTTACAGTTACTGTTTCCACTTGCATGTATGTCCCTGTTTGCATTACCGTTACCGTGTATGCCACCTTTGCGTTGTCATTTGCGCTTGCGTTTTCATTACTGTTACCATTTGCGTTTCCACTACTGTTTCTGTTTGCGTCACCATGAGCATTGCCATTTGCGTTTCCAGCATCCCTTTCCTTTGCATTTCCATTTCTCTTTCGTTTTGTGTCTTCCTTGCTGTTACTGTTACCATTTGCATTTGCAATTGCTTTACTGTGCCAAGGCACATTCCGGTTTGCATTTCCATATGCGCTTGCATTTCCTTTTGCATTTCTGTTTCCTTTGCTGTTATTGTTGCTGTTACCATTACCATTTGTCTTTACAGTTGTGATACTGGGAGGAGACAGTAATACTGAGGAGGGGGGACCCTTACCGATCGGCGGGTCTGGGGAGAGGGGGAGGCATCACTGGCATGAAGGGGGGAAGGCTAAGCAGGAAGAAGAGGTAGTGGAGGTGGAAATCACAGCAGAGAGAGTGAGGGAAGCCCTCAGGTCCCTTAAGACAGAGAAAGCACCGGGGCCGGATAAACTACATCCCATAGTGCTGAAGGAACTTGTGGATGTCCTGTCGAAACCCCTGGCGGAGCTTTTCACCATCTCTCTGAGGACAGAGTGGCTGCCCCAGGACTGGAAGGTGGCGCATATATTGCCTATCCACAAGGGGGGATCAAGGGAGGTGGCAGGGAACTATAGGCCTGTCAGCCTAACATTGGTGGTGGGCAAGGTGATTGAGGGCATTGTCAAGGAGAGGCTGGGGGGGACCTGGAAAGGTCAGGGTGCCTGGATGATAGACAGCATGGATTTGTCCCAAGGAAGTCATGTCAGACAAACCTTGTGGAGTTCTATGACTGGGTAATGAGTGCCTTGGACCTGGGTAGACCAGTGCACATCCTCTTTCTAGACTTCAGCAAGACATTTGACTCTGTTCCTCATGAGTGCCTGTTGGTTAAGCTGGGAGAAATGGGGGTGGGGAACCAGATGATCAGATGGATGGACAATTGGCTCCAGGACGGGACCCAGAGGGTCATAGTTGGTGGGATAGTCTCATCCCCAAGGAGGGTCATTAGTGGAGTCGCACAGGGATCAGTCCTTGGGCCCCTCCTGTTCAGCACCTACATCTCTGACATAAGGACAGGTATCAGGAGTGAGATGAATCTCTTTGCGGATGACTCAAAACTGGGGGCGGTGGTGGAGGGGGAGAAGGGGTGGGTGGCCCTACAAGGGGATCTGGAGGCTCTGAAAAGATGGTCTATAAAGTGGAAGCCAAGGTTCAATGCAGGAAAATGCAAGGTACTGCACCTAGGGGCCATAAACCTGGGTCAAGTGTACACCCTGGGGGGGAAATGCTACAAGTCTCGATGGCTGAGAGGGACCTGGGGGTGGTGGTGGATGTCACGATGAGCAACTCAGAGACTTGTAGGAGGGCAGCAGCTAAAGCCAACAGGATGCTGGGATGCATCGCTAGGGGGATCACCTCCAGAAGGAGGGAAGTGATACTCCCTCTGTATAACTGCTTGGTGAGGCCACACCTCGAGTACTCCATGCAGTTTTGAGCCACATAAGAGGGACATTAAACTCCTGGAAAGGGTCAGAAGGGCAACCAAAATGGTTTGGGGCTTGGGCGACAGGACCTGTGAGGAGGCCTGAAGAGCTATGTACACATTGGAAGAGAGAAGTGACCGGGGGACATGATAGAGGTCTTCAGGTACATGAAGGGGTAAATAAGGGAGGAGTAGTCAGGTGCTTGAAGGAAGGAGGAGGGGGCAACTAGAGGTATGGGTGGAAGCTGGAGGGGAAGATTCAGGGGAAAGAAGGAGGTGCTACTTCACTGAGAGGTGGTGGAACCATGGAATGCACTGCCCAGGGGGCTGGTGGAGGCAGAGAAGGTAGAGGGGCTCAAGAGGGGGTGGGACAGGTACAGGGGAAGGGTTCTAGAAGCAAAATCCAGTGCAGTGAGAATATCCGGAACTGGGAAGGGAGAAGCCAGAGAAGGCGAGGAGGGCAGCAAGGTTGTCTGTCAGGGTGGGGGCTGACCAAACGAGCAGACATGAAAGACCGTTAGGTCTATTCTGCTGGCATTTTAGTATGTTAGTATGTTACTATGTTACTATGTTAGTATGTTAGTACTGTGCCCGTGTGAGTTTTGGTTTGCGTTTCCATACGTGCTTCTGTTCCCGTTTCCATTTCTGTTTCCTTTGGTATTATTCTTCATGTTAACTTTACTATTGCATTTGCAATTGTGGTACCAAAACCTGGTATCTGAGTTTGTGTTCGTGTGCCCTTCGATTTCTCGTTTCCGTTCTGTTCCTCGGGTTCTTTTGCTGTGACATAACATTTCCATTAAAATTCATCTGCCATCACTGTTCACGTTACCAGTTCGTTTTTGCAAACGCTTCAATGTCCGTTTGTGTCACTGTTCGCTTCGGCGTCACTTTGCACTTGCGTTTCTATTAACATTTCTTTTACTATTTATGGTTGCATTACCTTCTACACCACTGTTGGCACTTCTGTTTGCATTGCTGTTCCTGTTACTATGTCACAAGACATCACATGGTGGGAGCGCGGGGACCAAAGGGCCCCACGCTCCCGCTGCCACATTACATTCACTATTTCTTGTCATCATTCTGAAAAAGAAGGGAAATTAGAGGCAAAAAAATCTGTTTAATGCATCAGTTAGGGTTCTTCTACAGTGACAAAAGTGAGGAAATTCTGTGTTAGGGTTGAAAGCCCCCCCTTGGACCCCTTGAGGCCACCCCCAACCAGCATCGGGGTGCACTTTGGAGTTGTCGGTCCTAACTCTCACCCCCTTCTCCTATTCCTCAGCTTCTTTACACATGTGATGGGGTGAGAGTTAGGGCCGATGACCCCAACGTGCACCCCAATGCTGTTTGGGGGTGTGGGCTGGAGGGGTTTAAGGGGCGCTTTCAACCCTAACACTGAATTTCCTCGCTTTTGTCACTGTGGAACAACTCTAACTGATGCATTAAATGGAGTTTGTTGCCTCTAACATATATATAACATGATACAATTATGTGGTACATCCTTACCTACTATCCCTAATTGATACAAGCAACAGCAATATGCTACCCTGGAGGCCCCAGGTTTCCTCTCATTGAAATGTATCAGTGGCAGCTGGGAATCCCAGTATATGGTTGGATATATGCCAGCAGATGTATTCTCATTGCTAGATTTGTTAGATTCCCTGCCCTATAGAGGTGTGTGAAGTCACCAGGATTCACCCCACAAAATAATTCCCTGATTTTTGCTTATTTATGACATTTGTTTGCCTGGCAAAGTCCAAATTTCAATGTTTAAAAGTGATTTCATGAAATTGCAAACTTCTCTTGTGTTGTGCCACTATTAGGGATAGTTACCATTCCGCAAAATGCTAACTTTGCCAGCAAAATTAACTCTTAATGCAAAATTTGCACTACACTATGGAATGGAATGTCATATGCTACTCCATGGGGATCACATGTTGCTTATGGTCCTATAGGAAGCTAAGCAACTCATGTGTGAGTGCAGTGTTGAGAGTCTCTCAGAGAGTACATTGTTTTAATCTGACTGAGCATTAAATACCTGTTAAAACATTAACAAAACTTTCACTTTGAATTATGTTTTGAACCATATTTGTTTGTGTCTTGTACATACACAGTACTGTTGTTTTTTTTTTTTTGTTGTTGACTCATTTATTAGATAGTGTATGTAGTAGGATTGTTGTTTAGGATACACACTTCAGGCAGACAACTTTATAAGTGCATAAAAATGGCAGGTTGGCATTTATCATTTTATTATTTTTAGCATAAAATGATAATGATACACAACAGAAAAATAAGAAAATAAACATTCATCCATCAACATCCAGTGCTTTCTAAGGTGTAGACGTGCTTTCTTATCTTTAAGGTCTTAAACCTCACACAGCCAGCTCAAGACTGACCCCTTATCTGCTTTTCTATCCCTAGTGAAAGGCTTTTATGTTTTTTATCAATTACATCACTGTCATGTGACATCAATTTAAATTGTATTTAATACTCTCAAAAGGTTTTATGGCTCACAACCCATACTTATAGAATAACGAAAGGTTGTTTCTAAGCCAGATTGAAAGAAGTAAACATTCTAATGTACTTATAGCATTCTTATATACAATCATAATCAGTAAAATGCTCTTTCTTACATAATTAGCTTTAATTTATGTAGACTTCTCCTTCTATCAATAATTCAAGAAGCTAGAGTCTGTATAAATATAGGCCTCTAGGGGACGCTGCTTCCCTATAGCAACAGTCTGAGTGCAGAAGAAGAGCATGTGTAGCCAACACCCTGTCCTGCTGCAGAGAAGGCTGCAGCTTATCAGGCCACCAAACAGTGTCTTTTTTTCCCTCTTTTAACCCCCTGCAAGACTGTTTACACACCAGCAAATTAACCTGAGGTAAACTATTGACCCAGCATTTTGCTATGATGGGGGCTGTCAGTTCTTTATTTTAATTTTGTTTAACTAGAATTACTTTAGTTTTGTATCCATATCAGGCATTCCTGACTCTGTTCACACAGGCTTGAAGGTGACAGGACTATTAACATAAATCCCTAATTTTTATCAACAGCTACAATACGTACTAGGGCTTAATGTAACTTATTTACTGTATTCATTTATTTTTAGGTTGCTGCATAGTGTGCTATGTGCGACAATTCGTGCAGGCACAACAGCAGCACTATACAAACAGCATCTCTAGACACTGATACTTTTACTTCAGCAGAAAATGGTTTTTGCCTTATTGCAAGCCCCAGGGCCTTCCTTTTATTACTACTCTTTCAGGGGACATTACCAGCCAAAAAGGGGGTCACCTTTCCTATAGACCCAACAATACTGCTACTTGCTAACAGAGCATCTACTAATACTGTATCTTAGTAATATCCCACTTATGTTATCTTTGTATTTCTAGCAATGCATGCAACAGGATGCATAATAAAGTAAAGGGAAAGGGAATGCTGTTTACTGGTTTATTTAATTCTGTGCTCATTTAACTAGCCACTAAGTAAAACACATATTGCTACTTGTGTTTTAGTTTATAACTACAAGGTTCCCTTACATGAAACTTTTTACCTGGACCCAGAAAGAAGAGAAGTTGAAAGAGGCTTTAGACAATGAAGGGAGGGGCTGATTAGAGGTGGCCTGCCTCCAACCAAGAAAGAAAGGGATAGCTGCACTAGAAAAGAAGATGGAGGTTGCAACCATAGAAAACAGACAATACAGATGGGTCCTTACTCAGTGGCTCCCTTTCTATATTTTTTATTACTGCAGTTAAAGGCACAGATGCATTTTATATTTCTTCCTTTTTCTTTGTACAGAAAGCACTATTCTGGTACTTTAACCATAGCATTTAACATATCCCTGCACATTATTAGCTAGCACTTTTAGGCCCAGATATTCAAAAGGGTTGCGCATGGCACAACAGTGTTGCACCATGCACAACCCACTGATATTCAAAAGGGAAAAGTGCGCTGCACAAATCCTGATGCGCCAGAGTGCATCAGTAATGTATGCAGGCACAGGTAGAGGGGGCGTGCCCATGCATAACCTGCACAGCCCGATATTCAGCCCAGATGTGCAGAGTCATGCATGCGCAACCCCTACCTGCACCTGCACAAAGTTACGCCCAAAAAGGGAACAGTGATGGCCACCCACAGGTGAGCTGCCGCATTGCAGGGCAACACAGCAGCTGCCACCTGTGGGTGGCCACCAGTCCTGCACCCTGGCGGCACCCCTCATGCCCCATCACGGGCATCACTATAGCCCTCCTCCCCTCAAGTCCAATATCCCTGGTGGTCCAGTGGACCGCACTGAGCCCTATCGTGGGCATCATTAATTGGAACCCCCCAAGTCCAATATCCCTGGTGTTCTAGTGTGCCTCCACCCTGCCCACCATGGGCCCCCACCTTTTCTCCCCGTCAGCGGCAGGCAGCAGCACCCACCACCTGCCACCGCTGACTGACAGCTCAGTGAGCTGCACACCCGTGGTTCCTGGCATGAGCCAATGGGCATGCAACCACCGTACTACTCAGTCCAGATATGAATGAATTCATTCACATATCTGGACTAATCGTCTGTCATATGATGCCGTGGCTCATGCTGCTGTTTGTAAATGCAACCCTACAGGTGTCGGTCGGTGGAGTGCTTGAAATGCTGGCGGTGGGCGCTGCTGCCTGCCGGCTGGCGGGG
This sequence comes from Neoceratodus forsteri, assembly GCA_016271365.2. NCBI lineage: Eukaryota > Metazoa > Chordata > Ceratodontiformes > Ceratodontidae > Neoceratodus > Neoceratodus forsteri. The sequence continues at coordinate 54,503,215 of CM028137.1, forward strand.
GCGGGGCGGTGGGGCTCAGTAGGCGGGTGGGGTGGGGGTACACTAGACCACCAGGGATATTGGACTTGGGGGTTCTTATTAATGATGCCCACGATCGGCTCAGTGTGGTCCACTGGACCACCAGGGATATTGGACTTGGGGGGGTTCTGTTAATGATGCTCATGATCGGGCTCAGTGTGGTCCACTGTACCACCAGGGATATTGGAGGGGGGGACTATAGTGATGCCCACGATCAGGGCACATAGAGGTCCACTGGACCACCAGGGATATTGGATGTTTTTTTATATTACAGGAATGCCTGCGGTCGGGCTGCAGGGGGCGTTGGTCCCTGACGGCTGCTGCCTGGCAGGGCGCCAGGTGCAAATCGTTGGGGATCGGCGCACCTGCATGCTAATGGCATGCAAATGGGGCTATAATGAGATGTAAATGGCCCCCTGTGCACCTTGCATATATTATGGCCTCATTTGCATGTCCCCTTTTGAATATCGCAGGTGCTGTGCATGGCACAATGGCATTTGCGCCAGCACATCTCCATGCTCCACTCTGGCCACTTGCACTGGTGCAGTGCCACTGCGCCATGCACAGTGGGGGTGGCCAGTGTGTGATATTCAAAGCTGCTGCACCATAGCACAGCTCCGTTGAATATTGCCCAGGCCACACCCCTGCGCAACAACGTTGAGCTGCACCCAGGCTTGTGCCACAGCCTGGTGCAGTTTGAATATCCCGGCCTTAATCTTTAACTGTTTTTAAAGCACTCCAGCACTTTCATCTATTCCTCCCAACCACTTTATGTAACACAGGCATAAGGCAGGTTAATGGGGGGCAAGGAAATACTCACATCTCTCACTACCAGGGCACCTCACCAATGACAGGGATCACCTGGTCACAGTGTAAAGTACATGTTTCAGAAATGCATTGAGGTGGAAGTTTCTCTGGATTGTGTGGAGGAGGGGAGCAGTAGCAGTGATGGAGGCTAGTTTAAAAATCTGTGTTTTTTCCTATTTTTGTTAGTTAAGCAGTGGATTTTCTGTTATATGTTATTTCTGTTTCTATTCTTGCTATATTTGCCACAGCTGAAGTAAATCCCTGTGCATTTGGCATCTAAAATACTGATTGAGTGTTCTGTTTCACTTGCTAGATATCACTCTGTTAGAAAAAAAAAACATGCTTTTGACATATGAAATACTAATTTAATGTTCAGTCTCACTTGTCAGACATCACTCTGTTAGATAAAAAGCCCTGTGCTTTTGTCGTATAAAATATTGATTGAACTTTAGTTTAGCCATTATATGTACCCACACATTACCCTTTCATGTCTTTTTCCTCAATAAAGTGTAAACCAATTGAATTTGAAGACTCCAAGGATGGGGAGAGACTTTGTAAATTATAATGGTCAGACTGATTTTCTACTTCCTTCTCCTATGTTCAAGAATTAATTTTACATGTCTACTCTGCCTGAAGTATCCTAAATATCACTGATGATATATGTTGTCATGCTGAACTTTTAAATAAAGTTTGCAAAAAATGATATTGAGTGGGTGTTCTGTTTCACTTGCCAGATTTACAACTGCTAGAAAAAAAAGCCCTGTGCTTTTGACATATAAAATACCGATTGAGTGTTCTGCTTCAGTTTTCAGATGTCACTCACATGAACAAAAAAAGCATTTCTGGCATATAGAATACTGACTGAGTGTTCTGTTTCACTTGTCAGATTTCCCTCTGCTAGATAAAAAAAGCCCTGCACTTTTGGCATATAAAATACCAATTTAGTGTTCTGTTTCACTTGCAAGATCTCACTCACCTGAGAAAAAGCCCTGTGCTTTTGATATATAAAATGCCGACTGAGTGTTCTGTTTCACTTGCCAGATGTCACTCACCTGAAAAAAAATACATTTTTGGCATATAGAATACTGATAAGTGTTCTGTTTCACTTATCAGATTTCCTTCTGCTAGATAAAGAAGCCTGCGCTTTTGGCATATAAAATACTGGTTGCGTGTTCTGTTTCACTTGCCAGATATTCGTCTGCTTGGGAAAAAAAAGATCTGCGCTTTTGGCATAGAAGGATTGAGTGTGGTATAATCTGTCTTGTGTTAAAGAAATTCTTACCATTAAAACACAAACAGGAATCATGACTGCCAAAAAAGTACCGATAAATGGAGGTGTGCCTGTGCGCCAAGGCAGAAGACTGGTAAATCAAAGGTGCCAATTAATACTACACTTCAGAAATCATTGTCTGCGGCCATGTCATCATCAATACCTGTGGGCTCAGGGGCTCCTGGGAGTGGGAGTACAGGAATTATTAGCAGCGGTGGTATACCTGTTATGAAATTTTTCAAAGTTGCATCTGTGGCAGCCATGCTGGTGGGTGAGGTGACACCTGACAAGAAAGGTAGCAGTGGCACAAGTTCCATCGGGGGTGAAACAGTGGAAGAGGAGTAGATAGTCTTGGTACCTGTGGGTGGTGCTGATGGTGGTGCTTCTGAGTCAGGCAATGCTGTTGAGACAGTGGTAAACACGGGAAATGCAGAGAATGTGGTTGAGACTGCACACATGGAGGTTGAGGAGGACATATAGTTGAGGAGAAGGAGTACATTGTTGATGTTTATGATGATGATGTGCAGGATCACCTATGGGAGCCTGACAGTAAGAAACATAAGTCATATGATGCAGATGTTGCTGAGGAGGATATTGCATCCAGTAGCATCACAGCTAGATAAGAAAAAGTTGATAGGAGCTAAACCGCAGCTGAACTTTATCAAAGTCATGCTGAAGTCTGGTAGCTACATCATCAGAGGATTGGAGGTGTCTTCAACGTACATTTGGATGGAGGTGGATGAGCAGACAGAAGGAAGGACATTTAGGAGTATGGAGAATAGGATAGGGCCCACCACAGGTCCCTGTGGGATGCCAGTGTTAATGGGGATTGAGGGGGAAGTGGAGTTAGCTATTCTGACTGGCTGAGTCCTGCATACCAGATGGGTACTAGAGATGCAGTGAAGTTTTACTACCTGGGTGAAACTGGTGCAAAGTCAGCAATTTCGCCAAGTGTAGCACTTTTTGTAATTTTTGAAAATAACACAGAATTCACCATTTGTGACTTCTCCTTGCTTTGTTTTTTTTAAGTGTAAATTGCACTTAAAAACCCCAAAACAAGTAGAGGTAACAAATAGTGAATCCCCCAACACTACCCCTGACGTATCCCTGTTCTCTAGTGATCCCCGCATCCTGTCGGGTAATACCCCCACCCCACTCCTCCCCAACCACAGAGTTCAATTCATTAAAAAATAATTATTTATTTTATCCATTCGCTGGTGTCTAGTGACCCTCCACCTCCCCATCCTGTAAGGTAGTACCTCAACCACGCTCCCCCCCAACCCCAAGTCCAATCCATGTTAAAAATAATTATTTATTTCCTTCCCTGGTGTCTAGTGGTCCCACATCCCCTACCCTGTCTGGCATTGCCCTATGCTGCTCCTCCATCCCAGATCAGAGCAGGCCATTGGCACAGCCCTCCACTCACCTCCACGGTTGGCAGCCCACCCAACTGAACTCAGTGCATGACCATGTGCTTGTACAAGTGCGCGCTCATTCATTAACGATAGGAGGTGATTTATTCTGTGGTTCAGGGGTGCAAGGAAGGGCAGGGAACCGCTCTGGTGTCTAGCAGGTGTGGGTGGAATGAGAGGATTGACTCCACAACACCATTCCCTCCCCATCCCATCTCCCCCACCAGTGATGGGAGCAGAATCTGCCACTTCTCTTCACCCCTGAACCACAGATTAGATCTCCAACAGTTGTAAGGGTGGGTGCCATTAGACACCAGAGAAGGGAATAAAATATTTTTTTTAACATGGATCAGACTTGGGGTCAAGGGTTAGTGGGGTGGAGATACTATCTGACAGGGTGGGGGTGGGGCCACTAGACACCAGGGAAGGGAATACATATTTTTCATGGATCAGACTGGAGGTTGGGGAGTGAGGTGAGGATACTTCCTGACAGGGTGGGGGTGGGTGCCACTAGACACCAAGGAAGGGATAAAATAAATAATTATTTTTAATGGCTTTTACTTGGGAGTTGGGTGGAAGTATTACCTGACAGGATGGGGGGTTCACTAGACACCAGGGAATGGGTCTTTAATTAAAAAAAATGTGTGTGCATATATATATATATATATATATATATATATATATATATTAGAGGCAAAAACCCTTGGATCCCCCAGCCCACCCCACAACCGGCATAAAAGGTGCATATTGGGGTTATCGGCCCTAACTCTCACCCCATCACATGTGTAAATAAGCAGAGGTATAGGAGAATGGGGTGAGAGTTAGGACCAATGACCCCAAAGCGCACATCAATGCCTGTTGGGGGTGGGCTGGGGAGACTAGGGAGGCTTTCAACCCTAACACCGAATTTCCTTGCTTTTGTCGCCATGGAACAACCCTAACTGATGCATTAAATGGAGTTTTTTGCCTCTAATTTCCCTTCTTTTTGAGAATGAGGATAATAAATAATGAATGGAATGCAGTGGCGGGAGCTCCCACCACATGATGTCTTGTTACATAGCAACAGGAACTGCAAAGCAAGTGCAAGCAGCAACGGTAGGCAAATTGTTACGGTAACAGCAACAATAAAGCCAACAGAAACACGAGCGCGTATGGAAATGCAAACTGTGACATGCAAGATCATGGTACCACATTTGTAAATGTAAATGGTAACAGTAACAGCAACAATAAAACCAACAGAAACAGAAATACAAGTGCATATGAAAACACAAACCGTAACATGCACGGGCACGATACCACAATTGCAAATGCAAACGGTAACGGTAACAGCAACAATAACACAAAACAAAACAGAAACGCAAGTGCAAACAAAAGCGCAAACTACTAATGCACAAGTGGCTGAGCGAGAACGGTGATCTGAACGGTAACAGAAGCGCAACTGGAAACGCTAACTGACACAGTAACGAAAGGGCACACCCTTCTTTTCCCCAAAAACTGCATTGAAAAAACACATTGAAAACAAAGAAAGTATGCATTATAATCGACTTCAGAGCAGAAAATTACGACTTAGAATACTAAATTGCTTATATCTCAGGAACCATGCGACATAGAAAAAAAAATAACATTTTGTATGAATTATTACTTTCCTGGCTAGTTTTGTGCTTAGCCCCCATCTGGGGGGCTAATCATTTTTTTGACAAAAAGACAGTATCTCGCACCGTTTCCGAGATACAGGCCCTGAAAGACGCAATGGACGCCATAATGTTATTCTATGGCAAAAAGCGCCAACTTTGGAGTGCCATCACTTTGCCGCCCTGTAATATTATTTCACCAAACCACCAAAAGGCACATTTGTGGGATGTTGGCTTTCTTTCCTCCAAATTCCAGCCCAAACGACCAAACTGTTATTTTGCAGCACTGCAGCAAAGAATTCCTGTAATGCAGCATACGCTGTAATGTTATCCTATGGGAAAAAAGGTCAACTTTGTAGTGCAGTAACTTTGCCACCCTATGCTATTTCTTGACCGAATTACCAAAAGCCAAATCTGTGGGATATTGGCTTTCGTTCCTCCAAATTTTAAGTCAAAAGAGCGAACTGTTCCCAAGATATTCAATATGAAAGATTACTAAAATTTCCCTATCTATTCCATTATATAAAAATCTAGCCATCTTGTCCCTCCCTTGCGACCAAAGATGGTGATCAAAGAATCTCATGATGAAAGAATTTGCAGGCTCACGATCAAAGAATTTGCAGTCTCACGAACAATGATTTAAAAACCTTATAAATCAAGAAACTGAAGGAATTGCGGTAAACCACCACCATGGTTCGACAGAACTAAATCCCCCGAGTAAAACCAACCCTCATTTGACTTCCTACGACACTCCTGGGCTGAGAAAATTGATTTCTTAATTGGGCCATCTCATCCCTCGCTCGCGATGCACGATCACGATCAAAGAATCTCATGATCAAAATATTTGCAGGCTCGTGATCAAAGAATTTGCAGGGTCATGATCAAAGAATTTAAACTGTTGTAATTTTAAAAATATACATAATCGCAGTAAATCACCACCATGGCTTATCAGAACGAAGCCTCCTGAGTAAAACCCACACCCATTTGACTTCCTACGACACCCCTGGGCTGAGATTTTTTCATCTGGCCATCTTGTCCCTCACTTGCAATGCACGATCGCAATCAAAGAATCTAGCAGTCAAAGTTTTTGCATCCTCGCAATCAAAGAAATTGCTCACTCATGAATAAAGAGCGAGGGGCGAGATGGCCAGATTTTAAAATTCATTTTCTGTGCCCTAGAGTGCCCTAGACTGTCAAATAAAGGTGGGTTTTGCTTAGGGGGCTTCATGTGCACCATCTGCATGCCCAAGATAATGTAATAATGATCCTTGGTAGTTTAGTGCCCCCCCTCCCTAATATAATATTTACATCCCTGGTAGTCTAGTGGCCTCCCAATAAAATATATGAAGGAAGTAATGCCCTGGTAGTCTAGTGCCCCCACCCCTGTTTTTTTTTATATCCCTGGTAATCTAGTGGCCCCCAGCATATTGAAGAAATAATGACTTTAATGACGTCTGGAATTCAGAGCTTCACCATCTGTCTGTTCAGCACCCCTACCTCGCCATCTAGCAACTGGCACAGTTTTCTTCTCACTTTCCGTGGCCAGTCGCTGACTGTCTGCATTACGAGTGGTAATGCAAAGAGGTGCTCAGAAATATTTCAGAGCGCCTCTTGCATTACCTCTCAGTAATGCAGACAGTCGGTGGCTGCTGTGAGAGGTGAGAGGAGGGCTGTGCCAGCTGCCATTTGGCAAAAGGTAGGGGGTGCTGGGTGGCTTGGATGGATGGGTAAACTACTAGACTACCAGGTGTATTATAAACTCATTATTTCATTATTCTTGGGGCAATAGACTACTAGGGATATAAAGATTCACTATATTATAAGAGATATAGTTCGGATACTAGACTACCAGGGATCTAAAAAACAGGGGTGGGGGCACTAGACTACTCAGAGCATTAACTTCCTTCATATATTTTATGGGGGCACTAAGCTACGAGGGATGTAAATATTTTATTGGGGGGGCATTAACATACTATTTGCCAGCAGATTAGGCCTTATGGTCTATCGAGTCTGCTCGAACCTCAGATCCCTAGTTGGGTGCCGAGGCCCTCCCCTCCCTTGTGTTCCAGAAACCCCTATCATCCATCCCCACTCCCCCGGGACAGGCTATCATCTGATACATCCACTTTCTGTGTCTGTCCCACCCTCTCTTGAAGCCCTCCACTGTGGATTTCTGAACCAGCTCACCAGGCAGTGCATTCCAAGGGTCCACCACCCTCTCAGTGAAAAACCTCCTCCTCTTTCCCACCTCACCCTTCCACCTTCCAACTTCAAACCATGCCCTCCGGTGATACCTTCCTGCTTTAGTCTAAAGATCCCCTCCATGTTTACCCTATTTATTCCCTTGAGGTACTTGAAGACCTCAATCATGTCCCCCCTGTCTCTCCTCTCCTCCAAAGAAAACAGGCAGAGCTCCTCAAGTCTGTCCTCATACGTCAAATCCCCTAGCCCTCGTATCATCTTAGTTGCCCTCCTCTGTACCCTCTCCAGGAGCTGTATGTCCCTCTTCAAGTGTGGTCTCCAGTACTGTACACAGTACTCAAGGTGTGGTCTAACCAGTCCATTGTACAGCGGCAGAATCACTTCCTTGCTCCTAGAGGTGATCCCCCTTACGATGCATCCCAACATCCTGTTTGCCTTGCTACCCACTCTCCTGCACTGCTCAGAGTTATTCATACATGGATCCACCATGACCCCTAGGTCTTTTTCCCCTATTGAGGCCTCCAGTGCCTCCCCTCCCAGGGTGTACCTGTGTTTAGGGTTTCCCCACCCAAGATGCAACACCTTGCACTTGGTGATATTGAAATTTAATTTCCATGTGTGAGCCCAGCTTTCCAGGGTGTCCAGTCCTCTTGCAAGGCCAACCTCCCCTCTTCTCCCTCAACTACTGCTCCCATCTTGGAGTCATCAACGAAGAGACTCATTTCACACCCTATACCCTCCCTGATGTCTGATATGTATGCATTAAACAGGACCGGACCCAGGACCAAGCCCTGCGGTACCCCACTACCAACCTCTCTAGGGTTTGAGAGCTCCTCACAGACCACTACTCTCTGGGTGCATCCAGCTAGCCAGTTTTCAATCCATTTGACCATCAAAGGGCCTACTCCTAACCCCATCAGTTTCTCCACCAGACCATTGTGGGGGACAGAGTCAAACGCCTTGCTGAAGTCCAAGAATAATACATCCATAGACTACCAGGATAATAGACTACCAGGGATCATTATTACATTATGTTGGGCATGCAGATGGGGCACAACAAAGTTCCCTAAGCAAAACCCACCTTTATTTCACAGTCTATGGCCCTGGGCTGAAAAAATGAATTTTTAAGTCTTGCCATCTCATCCCTTGCTAGCGATGCAGTATCGCGATCAAAGATTCTCGCGATCAAAGAATTTATCGGCTCATGATCAAAGATCATTAGCGACCCACAAATGAAGAATTTAAAAGCTAAAACCTCTATTTTTGGACTGATTTGGATGGAGCCAAAGCCATGGCTCACTAGATCGGGGTCCCCGGAGTAAAACCCATCGAAGTGTTACTTCAGAAATGACCCCTTAGCTGAAATATTTGTGTTTGTGCAATCGGAAAACTGAAAATAAGATGGCGGACCTCCCGGTCAAAGAATTTTTGAAATTCCTTGGGATTGAAGATTCTTGAACAACAAGGCTGCAAATTCTTTGACCGCTAGGTGGGATGAGATGGCCAGAACCCCGATTCTTTGATTACAAGATATACATATAAATTTTCCCATTGACTTATAATGGGAAATTAAAAGTGCCATAACCTTTGAATGCCTTAATATTTTTTCACCAAACAAAAAGCAGCATGTTCAGCCACTAACACTCTTTTACATGAGCCATCTTGCAGAGTGGCATGCGACACAACAGCTGTGCAGGACCACATTAAGAATGCCAAAAGGTGCCTCTAAAAATGGAAAATTTTGCATTTTCCAGCACTTTCGTACACGAAGACTGGCACTCCGACAGAAACACAATTTGGCAAGTCAAGAGATCTAGTATGCCCCAACGTGTATACCAAATTTCTGGGAAATCCATTGAACAGGTCCAAAGTTATTAACATCCAAACTTTTGACTTTAGTATGTAACTGGCTGCTCAACCCTAACTATAGTGGCGTGACCGCACCACTATAATATATATATATATATATATATTTTGCAAAAAACTTCATTAATGCATTGGTTAGGGTTGAAGCAACAAAAGTAGGGAAATAAGATGTTAATGTTGAGCCCCTAACACCCGCTTCCCACCCATCCCACCAGCCTGCGCACACCCACTTTCCACAGACCGGCACATGTCTAAGTGTGCCTTGAAGTCATGGGCCTAACTCTCACCCCATTCCATGTGAAAAAGTTGACATGGTACAACTAGGAGAATGGGGTGAGAGTTATGTGAATAACTCCCAAGGCACACCCCAATGCATGTTGGTCTGTGAAGGGTGAGTTTGGAGTGAGCTGGTGGGATATGGGAGAGGATGGTGTGTTGAGGCTCAACTCTAACATCCCTACTTTTGTTGCTTCAACCCTAACTGAGGCTTTAATGAAGTTTTTTTGCAATTTTTCCCTTACTTTTTGAGATAGTATAACAGTGTCTTTATTTTGCAGTGGGAGTGCAGGGTCCTTTGAACTCTGCACTCCCATTCCTCCACAGATGCACATCATCATCACCATCATCACTTTATTTTTTAAGGAGCGCCCTTACAGATTAAAACATCCAATAACATATGAACATAAACATAAATTCACAACACCATACACAATTAAAATATTAATAAAAAATGTGAGGCCAATAAAAACAAAACCAAAAAAAAAAAATAACCTAAAAGACAAAGAACACCTGTGCACAAACACTGAGGCAAGGGTTGCCCCAAAGGGCGTTGGCTGGGAAGCTAAGTTTCAAAGAACAGTAGAAATCATAATTCTTATAAAACAACTACCTAATACAAGGCCTTTCCTATTATAGGTCAGAAAAGGCCTGATTAAAAAGGTGGGTTTTTAAAGATGTATCTAGCTGTGGAAACACAGGGGTCTCGGGCACCTGTGCTTCCACACATTACGTTAAGAACAGGCACAGTGAAATTGCAACAACTAGTCATAACTGTGCCATCTTAAACAATTTTCACTCCAAATGCTCAATATAACCTTCTTATCACCTCACCACATGCACCCTGTACAGAACATTTTCAAATCCCAGTTGAAATGCAATTTTGTGCAACTGTAACACCATTGTGTGCCAGAGGTGAGGAAAAATGTTTTTGCAGGATTTGAAAAATGATGATTGCACTCTTCATGTAGTGGTGTGAAAAAAATGGCAACGTTGAAAATGTGGAGTGAAAATATGATAAATTGCCAAACTTACACCCGCGCATAGCAACATTCCAATGACCATGTATAACTCAGGCATTTTGGGGTATTTATTTTACCAAATTTGCAACATGGCCTTTTTGGGACCCCACCTCATAAATAGTGGCACTGTGATTTTGTTAATCCATCCTGAAAGTTGATTTTGCATAGTGACTGCATCATTCTGTGCCACAGGTGCCAAAACAAGTTTTGGGCAGGATGTGAAAAATGACAGCTGCACTGTTCATGAGGAGATGTGAAAATTTTTTTTGAAAATCTGGGGTGAAAATATTAAAAACTGGTGATGTTAAGAGCATGTGTAGAAACTGCATAACGCACACTCATAATGCTGTCATTTTGGGGGGGTTTGCACCATATTTTCAGCATGGGCTTTTTGGGACCTCCCCTCATGAGCACTGGCACTGTCATTTTGTTAATCCGTTCGGAAAGGTGATTCCACACAGGGACTGCGAAATCACCTTTTGATGCTGAGTAACAAAATGACACTGCCAGTGTTCATGAGGTGGATTCTCAAGAACCCCAAGTTTGAAAGTTTGGGGTCAAAATTCCTAAACATAGCTGAGATATCAACATAAGTTGAAAACCTCATTGACAGCCATTATACAGTGCTTACCTTGATTTCTCAGTTTGCTGTTTGTCTTTGAAGAGTACAGACATGTCCTGGTCCACAGAAGATTGTAGCTTCCAACCTCGGAAGGTAAGTATGGGGTAAGGGGTGGTAGGTGCTTAATGGAAGGGTAGGAATGGGGGATGGGGGCCAGGAGAGATGGCAAAGGACCATTTTCTTTTTTAAAGGGAACACAAAAAAAGACATCGGGTGACAGTTTTCTTTTTTTTTATACAGGTTAAGTACATATTTCAGCACACTGAGGGGTGGGCTCTCCACTGTGCCTCATTAGGGGGCAATAAATGCAGACACAGGGATTAAGCACCCCTATGTTGGCCAAAAATGATAAATAGAATGGGATTGGTAGGGATGCCAGATTGATGCAGGATTTTGCATTGAAAATTTTGATGCAGGATTCTGCATCGAAAAAAAGACGTCTGGGGATTGTTTTCTTTGATCACCCCCAATGTCCCTTACTACTGGGTGGGGGGTCAAAACAAAAGTTTGACACAGAGATCAAGCCCCTCAAAGTCAGCAGTATAAAAATATAATGGACTGCCAGGGTAGGGTTATCCGATACCAAGGGTAGGCATCCTGGTGTCAAAATAATAAAACAAAAAGCAGGGGAGGGGATCAGAGGATAGGGGCACTAGAAACTAGGGAATGAGAGAATAAAGGAGTCAAGGGGTCCACTAGACCCCAGAGAAAACAGCTGCAGGGACCATAAAAATCCTTCTTCGCAATTCCTTTTCGCCAGTAGATCTGGTGGAAAGGGATTGGCTGGCAAAAAGGGATTGCAAAAAGGGATTTAAAACCATTAAACTGCTGGTTTTAGTAGTAAAAACAAAAACAAAGGTATGGGTGGGTGGAAGATGCCCCCCTCACCAAAACCTGTGCCTTTGTTTTTAGAAAAGACGACTCTTGGGCAAGTTGTGAGGTTTTGTTTTCTCTCCTTGCTAAGGGAGGAAAAAAAAGATGGTGGCTGATGAAGAGGGATTTTTCTCATGAAGAGGGATTACCCAAGATTTCTGAATCCCTCTTCACAATTCCCTCTTCACCATCCCTCCACAACCATGAATCCTTGATCAAAACTGTGCATCCATCCCAAAGACTGAACTAAACATGCTCAGAACCCAAAATTCCAAATTTAATAACTTTGGAATGGATTACTATTTTTTCACAAAACTAATGCCGGTTTGTTTCTTATGATATCCTCTTTCTACATTAAAACTTTCAGGTCAACATTCTAAACAGTGTGGATGCAGCATGATGTTGAAAAATGACCCTGACATTTGACAAAAAAGGAAAGAAATGTGTTTTTTTAGCAGTTCGCTGTATGGAAACTGCAAATCTGATCAAAATTCAACTTGGCAAATCAAAATAGCTACAATCCAAGACTATGTATTCCAAATTCTATGCACATCTGCAGAATGTACAGAACTGTTACAAAGTTATTAACATGCAAAATTTGGGGTTTAACATTAAACTACCTATTCAACCCTAACTGTAAGGGTGTGATCACACTCTTCCATTATACAATGGCAAAGAAAATCCCTGTCCTATGATTGGTCAGTGTGTGTCTGGAATAGTGATGTTATTTCAGTATAACATCACTATGTAAAGTCCAGCTACATCATACCAGTGGAGTTTGATGTCTTGCAGTTAAAATAACACTATTTTTTTTTTTTTTTTTATGAAAACCTTATTTACTAATATTGTGGGGACTAAAGTATTTGTCATGGCTAAAACATTTCATAGTTAGACAGGGAACAAGTGTCAGAACATCTCCTTTATACTGTGGGAACATCTTTTTATAGTATTAGTTTTACGGTTTTATTTTTTAATGAGGAAACACACCACATGTGAATGCACTGCACCATGGGAATGCAAATGCATAATTGCCTGGTATCACATAACACACTACAGTGATACCAGACAATTGATTATTTGCATACCCACGATGCAGTCCTTTCACATGGGAAGTGTTTCCACACAAAAAAAAAAAAAAAACTGTTAGTCTAATACTATTAAAGATATGTTCCCACAGTACAAAAGAGATGTGACACTTGTTCTCTGCCTTACTATGAAATGTTTTATCCATCTACATGGGCTGATTTGTCCCCACAATATTAATAAAATATGAGCCATTGTATAATAGCAATAATGCCCTCCAGAGTGTGTGCTATATAGGGAAAATGTTACTTTTCAAGTGGTGGATGCAGTTGGCCTGTGGTTTTGTGCCCAACTACATGAGACATGAAGTCATCCCAGCATAAAACACATCCTGTTGGATATTATTGTTTAAATATATATTAGGGTTGAGTGGCATGTTTAATGTTAAACCTCAAATTTTGCATTTTAATAATTTTGTAATTGATCAATGGATTTGCACAAAATTTGGTATGTGCTGTTCTGTGGTGTAAATCTCATGATGTGGCACTTTTCGTTCTGGTTGGATGTACGGATTCTGAGATCTGGATTGCGAAAAAATACAAAATCAACTCTTTTTGCAGTTTTTTTCTCCTCACCTTGTGCCCATATAGTGTGGAATTTTTTTGTGATTTTTTTATAGTATAAAGAATGTGGGTAGTAGAACTATCACTGTTACAGTTGTGCAAAAATAATACACTGTTGCAAAGTTAAGTTTTTAAGTCCCCATTATATCTTACAGGAGGTTTATTTTTCATGATAGATGCCTGGCGTTTGACAAATTATTTGATATCATGAGAAAGGAATTCTTCTCAAAAGAGCATTTTCTTTTTCACGAGAACAAAATCCTTCTATATGAGAAAAAATTCCTTTGTCACGAGCAGTCATCTTGTTTTTGGTTTTTTCAAAAAACAAAAATTGAAAAGCACCCACAATTAAGTTATCTAGAGACACAACACATGTATATTGTTCACAGGGACTCTGTTAGGTGGACTGTGAAGTTATTTGGTAGAAGAACAACCTTGCAATGCTGTTTTTTATCATTTTAATTCTTTTTTCAGGACTTGCTTAGATCCTTTTTTGCAAACCAATTCATTTTTTGCAAGCAGATTCTTTTTTCGCAAGCTAATGAAAAAGGATTTTACAGGCTACTTTGATGCATAACTCATCTGTTTTTTGAGATTTTGACCCCAAATTTTCATAATGGTCTTTTGGGGACCCCACCTTATAAACAATGTCACTGTTGTTTGCCAACTCCTGCCCAAAAGGTGATTTTGCAGTAGCTTAGAAATTTCATTTTCTGGGCAGGATTTGCGTAATGACAGTCATATTGTTCATGAGGTACAATCTCCAAAAGGCCATGTTGAACATTTGGGGTCAAGATGTCAAAATATGGCTGAGGCTTAAGAGCAAACAGATTGAAATAAGAAAAGCAAATACTATCAAGAGATTATACTACTTTACTGTAAGAACTTCGACACTGTGAACTACCCTTCTGCAATATTTAGTAGATAGCCTTTTGACTTCTTCCTTCCAAAAGAATCTAGACCATTGGATGGAGACTAATACTTTTGGGGTTTAACCAATTTCCCACCATGGTGGTGGGGGACAATATTGAAGGGCCACTGGCCTACTTTTGTCCTATAATACCAAGTAAACCAGGAGTTATAACCATTGGTTGCAATTTTGCAATGCACACTTGTAACTTTGTGAATTGAAAAAATATTTTGACGCCAAATTTGAAACATAGACTTGTTACTACACCACCAAATGTATGACAAAGCTGTCATTTTTCAAATCCTGGTCAAAACATGTATTCACAGCTTCGGCATGGAAATGGCATTGCAGTTGTGCAGAATTATGTTTCAGCAGGCATTTGAATATTTTGTGTAGTTGGTACATTAGGTGGGGTAATAACATGGCTACACTGACAATTCCATCACTTTTGTGCCATAAATGGA
The DNA here is from genome assembly GCA_016271365.2 of Neoceratodus forsteri. Lineage (NCBI taxonomy): Eukaryota > Metazoa > Chordata > Ceratodontiformes > Ceratodontidae > Neoceratodus > Neoceratodus forsteri. The sequence goes on from CM028137.1 coordinate 54,518,234, forward strand.
GGCTATATATATATATATAAGAGACAAAGAACCTCTGTGCACAAACAGTGAGGCAAGGGTTACCCCAAAAGGCATTTGGCTGGGAAGCCAAGTTTCAAGAAAATATAAAATCACACATGCCCACACAATGCAAAGCATCATGGGCTGCATATGCAAATTACCACAGGATGTCATGCTGGTTCAACTTTAAGCAGAATTGCATGGTGGTGAAAGGCCTCTCACACAGTTTGCAAAGGGTGCTAACAGATGACATAGACACGTGTTTCGTCCTACCAGGACTCATCAGTATGTCTCGTCTGTTTGACACCCCAGTGGAATGAACCAGCTACCCTAAGACGGTCTGTCTGGGTTATGTTGTGGTGAACCCATTAAAATAAAAAAATATTTAAAAGACAAAAAACCTCTGTGCGAAACACTGAGGAATGCCTTTGGGGTAACCCTGCCTCAGTGTTTGCGCACAGAGGTTCTTTGTCTTTAAATAGTTTTTTATTTTAATGGGTTTACTACAACATAACCCAGACAGACTGTCTTAGGGTAGCTGGTTCATTCCACTGGAGTGTCAAACAGACAAGGCATACTGATGAGTCCTGGTAGGACTAAACATGTGTCAATCGTCATCCTTAGCACCTTTGCAAACTGTGTGAGATGCCTTTCGCACCATGTAACTTCTGCTTTAAAGTTGAACCAGCATAACATCCTGTGGTGATTCGCGATGTGCAGCCCATGATGCTTGCATTGTGTGGGCATGTGTGATTTTGTATTTTCTGAAACTTGGCTTCCCAGCCAAATGCCCTTTGAGGTAACCCTTGCCTCAGTGTTTGCGCACGGAGGTTCTTTGTCTTTTAAATAGTTTTTTTATTTTAATGGGTTCACCACAACATAACCCAGACAGACCGTCTTAGGGTAGCTGGTTCATTCCACTGGGATGTCAAACAGATGAGGCATACTGATGAGTTCTGGTAGGACGAAACATGTGTCTATGTCATCTGTTAGCATCCTTTGCAAACTGTGTGAGAAGCATTTCAGCACCATGCAATTCTGCTTAAAGTAGAACCAGCATAACATTCTGTGGTGATTTGCATATGCAGCCCATGATGCTTTGCATTGTGTGGGCATGTGTGATTTTATATATATATATATGTACACACACGCATCTATGGAGGAATGGGAGCAAAGGGCCTGAAGGACCCTGCGCTCCTATAGCTATGTCCATACAGTATGCGCGTCTATGGAGGAATGGGGTGCAGGACCTTTTGGGCCCTGCACTCCAACAGGCAAATTAGGATGTAAATATATTGTCTCAGAAAATAAGGAAATAAATTGCAAAAGTTGGGAAATGTGGCATTAGGGTTTCCAACCCTAACACTCCACCCCCAACCTGCACAGATGAAGAGGGATCGGGGTGGCACTGGAGTCATCAGCTCTAATGCTCACCCCATTCTCAAATTCTTTGCCCACACAGCTTATTTTCTAATGAAATGGGGTGAGTGTTAGGGCTGACGGCCCCAATGCTACCCTCAATCCCTCTTCATCTGTGCAGAGTGGGGTTGGGGAGTTATGGTTGGAAACCCTAACGCCACATTTCCCTACTTTTGTTGCTTTAACCCTAACTGATGCATTAACAACATTTATTTGCAACTTTTATGTGTGTGTGTGTGTGTGACTCCTTCTGTGAAACTGGGATCCCGTGGTATAGACATGTAAATAATAGAATTATTGAAATGATTGCAGAATTTGGAACACATGGGGATAACCTTGATATGTAGTTTAACCTCCACAAGCTCATTTGAATAGTTGTCCACAGGAAATCAGTCCTGGAACAGAATATCTTAATTGGTAGTACCTGTTAAGAAGATCAGTGTACTCCATAAGCTGGTCACTGGAAAGTCAATGAAACAATTCTTGTTATATTTTGTGGAATACAGGAGGTGTCATTTTCAAGAACAGGTTGCTGAGCTAAACTGCCAGGAAAAGTCATCTTATGAAAAGAACAACAATCTTTTGTTTAGTTAGAGGAGGAGCTGGTGATTTTAAGAATGACCCTCAGATGAAAGATTTTTGTATTTTGTTTGCACAGTACTGCCTTCAACAGGAGATATGCTATAAATGTATTAATTTTTTTTATTTTATTGTACTCCATAATAATAAAACACTACTTGCAAAATGTAAACTTCTCCTGGTCTGCCCGTTTTTCTTGACCTATGACTCTATGACAGTAGGCAAAACACTGGGGTTGTATATAAATAATGACATTGGAACATTACTATTTGTGTAGAGGCCTTATTTTAATCCAAAGTGGGCCATCCTTGCATGTTTGAGAATTGAAATGTTGCCATAGCCTGCTCCACTCTAAGGCAACAAAATAAAATATTATGTGATTGCCTGTGACATAGAAACAGAAGCTGTTGTGAAATCAGGGCCTTCAACCCAACTGGTCTGCTCCATTATGTCTCTATCAACTGTGCTCTTTCATGCTCAAAATGCTAGTTATTCACCGCTCTATTTTCCCCATCCACACCTCTAGCACGTATCAATATTCTCTATCTCCACAGCCTTGATCTCCATTCAAACTTGGCTTATAGGCTTAGAATCAAATTTTTCTCCATGACTATACTACTACTACCTGGCACCTCACCCCTGGTTACCTACCAGGTATATGCTCTGAAAATATGCTCCTCTGAACCAGCACTGAGGGCTTCTCAATTTCCTGTCCCCTCAGTACTCTTTCCTAGCTCATGCTCTAAAATTGCCCTAGTGCCCCAGAACTTTCTAGGCTTCTATACTTCCTCAATTACTGGCACTTCCTCTGCATATCCCTTTTCCTGCCCTATCTTCTTCCACTGGTCATCATCACAACATCTGGTGTTGTACTATCCTCCCTCCTCCCTCCTCTGGAATCTTTGGGCTTATATACCTATACTTGAGTACAGTTATCTTAACCAGCACATACTGTAGACCTCTGAAATATCTATATACTGTACATATTATGGCCAGACTAGCTGACTGCATCATCTAGTCTAGTACTGACCAATGATATGTTTATATATTGTAAATATTATGTCTAGTCCTGCTGATTGCACCATTTAGTCTGCAGTTGACCAATGAAATGTTTATACACTGTAAATAACTTGTCTAGTCCTGCTGATGGTATCACTTTTCTCTGTAATTCTACGCTATTTTACCCCTTGCCTTTTGTCCAATGTAAGTATGACTATATGTTCTGTCCACGTCAATCTTGAAAATGAGCTTTGCTCAATGATGTTCACCTGGTAAAATAAAGATTTTGATTGATTGATTGATGCTCTGCTGGTATTAGTTTGTCCACCTCCACTGACTATCAGTATCAGTCTTTGCCTATCCCAAGCATTTGTAAAACCTTTACTCATGTCTGCCCCCACCTCTCCTGAAAGGCTGTTCCATTTGTCAACCATGCTCTCCATGAAGAAGTACTTCCTCACATTAACCCTGAAACTCCCTCCCTCCAGTTTCATCTTGTGCCTTCTCAACCCTGAGCATCTGTTTCTCTGAAAAGTGGTATTCTCCTGTACCTTATTCCTCCCTTTTAGGTACTTAAATGTTTCAGTCACACCCCACCTCTTCCTCAACTCCTCTAGGGAGTACACATGTAATTCCTTCAGGCTAGCCTCATATGGCTTGTGATGTAGTCCCTGCACCATTTTGGATGCCTTCCTGTAGAAGAATTGTTTGCTGCAGGCAACATGAGGAGTTTAATTTGTCCACTTATAGTTTATGGCCTCTCTCCCTATACAGCTGCCTGTGAGATGCTACTAAACAGAGTAAAGCTGGACTGTAATAAGATGTGTCACTTTTCACTTGGTGCTGGCAAGCCTACTCATAGCTTTATGCTTAATGCACTCACTATCTGGCTACCTTTACCCTGCATAATAAATCTCTAGACCTATTTGCAGCTAGCCAAAAAGGCATTCCTGGGCCTAAACCCCATAATTTAACAAACGTCTTTAGAACCGTCTCCAACCAATACAACACTAGGTAAATGGCCAGAAATTACTTTAAGCCTGCTTTCTGATGTACTCAACTTGCTATGAGGGCTGATAACTGGTTAAACGGATTGCCTGATACTCTGCTGAATATCTTATAACCAGCTGGTTATTACAGAGAATTACAACTAGGTGTCCCGGTGTGATAAAACACCCCACAGTTATTATGCTGCTGCTAGCCTTGCTTGTAGAGCAGAAAGCAGCTAACTAAAAGAAGCTACATTTTCTTATTAATTTAACACTTATATCTCAGCAGGAGTCAGTGTCTGTTGAGATTAAGCAAGACAGATACTTTATTAGAAGTAGAAGGGGTCTTATTTAGGGTTAAAAAAAGAAAGAAAAGAAAGTCAGTGTGTGTTCTGTGCTGTGAAGGGTACTGTATCAACTTACTTTGCTAAACCAGTAGGAGGAGAGAGAGAGAGAGAAAGAGAGAGCTTAATTGGGGGGGGTGGCTTAGACACTATAAAAGCAGATGACTCAAAGTACAACTTCCTGTTGCTAGCCTTTTTCTTACTAATTACCCTCCATCCCACCCACCCTAAGCCAGTTCTACTTTTACAGCTTTTTTACTGGATTTGATTGTCAACAGGAACTTCCTGTTTGGCACTAGGAAGGGAAGTATCATAGAAAAACATTAGTTTTGTCAACCCTAAAGGAAGAAAGTAGCTCATTCCCCCCCACCCCAGCTGGTGGTAGTCTGAAACTGAGCAAAGAAGAAGGAGGCTACTGAAGAATATAGGAAGTTTATGACCCAGAACAGGAAGGGTGAGAGTTGTAAGGAGAGGAGAGAGTAAGCATACAGAGAAACAGGAGAGGGGACACAAAATAAGACATGATAGGAGTGGTACAGTGCAATGGCTGTGGGGCAGCAGTGTTCCGGGAGACATTCTGGAGGCTGAGAGGATGCCCTATTTGCAGGCACCTCTCTGGTCTGAGGGAGAAGGTTGCCCATCTCCAGGCTGACCTGGCTAGGATTCGGGAAACCTCCTCCCCCACCGAGGGACCACCAGGGCCAATGCCACTACCTCAGAGGTTGCCAAGAAAGAGGAGAGACTGGACCAGGGTGGGCTCAGGGAGGGAGAGGGTGGTGAACAGAGTTGCATCCCTCCAGCTCTACCTCTCCACAATTCATTCACTCTTCTGGTGGATAGTGATTCCTCTATGGAGGCACCTGCAGTGGAGACCAAGGAGGATGCTGGGAACCTTCAAAAAAGAGAACCACAGGAGGGTGGCATGGGACCCCACAGGTGAAGGAAACAACTCCTAGTGGGGAACTCAATCATTAGAGGGGGTAGAAATGGGGGAGGAAGGGGAGAGGGAGGTAAGGTGCCTGCTTGGTGCCATGGCTTGGAGGGACAGGAAGCAAATCCTCAGTATTGTGGGAGCAGTTGCACGAGGGAGGGAGCTGGATGTCATTATCCTTCTAGGGACAAATGACCTGGCTAGGAATGGGATCAGAACAGTGCAAGAGGAGTTTGTGGAGTTGGGAAGGGGCCTTAGACAAGTAGCGCATACAGTAACCTTCTTGGAGGTGCTGCCTGTCTATGGCAAGGGTGATACTAGGGTACTCCTCACCAGGGAATTCAATAAATGGTTGAAAAACTGGTGTGGAGCTCAGGGTTTTGGCTTCATTGGGGACTGGGGAGCCACTTGGAGGGATGCAGACCTATACTGGTGCGATGGTCTGCATCTGTCCAGGGGGGGATCCAGGATCCTAGGTGAGAGGTTTAAATGCTTCATTGGCAAGCATTTAAACTAGCCAAGGGGGGATGCACTGAAAAGCAGCAGGAAATTCCCAGCCTCCCCCCACAAAACACGGTAATTAGTAAGGTAAACACCATGGTAGAGAAGTCATTAGGGAGAAGCACAGAGGTAAATGCAAAAAATGCAAAGGCAGTAAGGACAGGAATGGGGCTAAAAGGGGTAAGGTCATCAAAATGTGGACGGTGATGAGTACCAATGCCCATAGTCTATGTAACAAGCTCCCTGAACTAGTGGCCTTGATGGAAGAGGGTTGCCTGGATATTGTGGCAGTCACAGAAACATGGTACACAGAGAACCATGACTGGGATGTCAACATACCAGGATACGCAATCTACAGGAGGGACAGGGAGGGTAAAAGAGGAGGAGGAGGAGTAGCTCTATACGTAAAAGAAGGGATCAAAGCAACAGAACTAAAGAGTAAACAGGGAGCAGATGAGGCACTGTGGGTCACCCTGGAGACAGGAAATGGCACCACAATCCACATGGGGGTTGCATACAGACCCCCATCTCAGGGGGAGGGAATGGACAAGAAAATGATTGAAAGCTTCCTTAGAATGACAGAAAAAGGGGAGATATTGTTGATGGGGGACCTGAATGTGCCAGATGTTAACTGGAGCACCTTTGCTGCAGGCACATCCAAAAGCATGGTCATTCTTGATGCCCTACAGGGGGCATGCCTCAGACAGCTAGTATTGGAACCCACATGGGAGGGAGCAATCTTAGACCTGGTACTCTCAAATGGAGATGGAGAAAGAATCTCAGATTTAGAAGTAGGTATCCATCTGGGAACAAGCGACCACAAACAGCGTGGTTCATGATAAACACAGCCATACAATCAAGCCATACAAAAGCAAGAGTATTGGACTTTAGAAGGGCTGACTTTGGGAAAATGAGAGAGTGCCTCAGAAAAGCACTAGCAAACAGGCAAGAAAGAGGGGTGGAGGAACAATGGGGAGTAATTAAAACAGCCATCTCAGAGGCAACAAGCCTTTGTGTAAAGCAAATCAACAAAACACAACGAAGGAAAAAAAATGCTATGGTTCTCAAAAGAGGTGTCAGGGAAGGTTAAGGAGAAAAGGATGGCATTCAGGAAATATAAGGAAACACAGAAGGAGCAGGACAGAGAACTTTATCAGTTAAAGCAGAAAGAGGCTGGGACGGCAGTCAGAATAGAAAAGGCCCAAACCGAGGAAAGGATAGCCAACTTTGTTAAGAAGGGGGATAAGAACTTTTATAGGTACATTAGGGAGTGAAGAAAGACCAAAGGAGGGATACTGAGGCTTAATAAAGGGGAGGGAATGTGGGTAGAGGGTAACAGTGAAAAAGCAGGGATACTGAACGAATATTTCTGCTCAGTATTCACAAAGGAAGGGGGGTACCTAAATCAAACAAGAGAAACACTCTGAAGATGGGGGTCTATACCAGTCCATTTACAGAAGAAAGGGTTCTGAAAGAACTAATAAAATTGAAGGTGGACAAAGCAATGGGGCCTGATGGAATTCACTCAAGAATTCTAAAGGAACTAAGGGTAGAACTAGTGACACTGCTGACTACTGTCTTTAACAAATGATGGGAGGATGGGGTGGTACCTGAGGACTGGAGGAGGGTGGCTGTGATTCCTCTTCACAAAAGTGGAGCAGGATAGAGGCAGAAAACTACAGACCAGTTAGTTTGACCTCAGTGGTAGGGAAAATGATGGAATCACTTCTGAAGGAAAGAATTGTTGAGTGCCTAGAGGCCAGTGGGGCACAGGACCCAAGGCAGCATGGATTCACGATGGGAAGGTCATGCCAGATGAATCTAATAGATTTCTTTGACTGGGTGACCAAAGTAGTAGACCAGGGAGGTGCAGTTGGACATGGCCTACCTAGATTTTAGCAAGGCATTTGATACAGTCCCACACAAAAGATTAATACACAAGTTAGCCAGCCTTGGGGTGGGTCCCAAGGTAGTAGCCTGGATAAAAAATTGGCTAGACAACAGGACGCAAAGGGTAGTAGTAAATGGAGTCCACAGTGAAGAAAGGAGGGTTACTAGTGAGGAACCGCAGGGTTCAGTACTAGGACCGGTCCTTTTTAATGTCTTTATAAGTGACATTGCAGAGGAACTGGAAGGAAAAGTATGCCTCTTTGCAGACAACACAAAGATCTGCAACAGGGTTGATACACAAGATGGAGTGTAAAGGTTGAAAAGGGACTTGGCAAGGTTGGAGGAATGGTCAGATGTATGGCAGCTCATTTCAGTGCAAAGAAGTGCAAGGTAATGCACCTGAGAAACAAAAACCCAGGGGAAGAGTACACAGTGGGGGGTGAGATACTGACAACAGTAAAAATGGAAAGGGACCTGGGGGTAATTATATCAGATGACCTAAAGGTGGACAAGCAATGTGAGAAGGCAGTAAGGAAGGCTGGGGGGATACTGGGATGCATAGGGAGAGGCATCAATAGTTGAAAACAGGAAGTTGTTATCCCTCTGTACAGACAGTTGGTGAGACCCCATCTGGAGTACTGTGTGAAGTTCTGGAGACCCCATCTTCACAAAAACATAGACAAAGTGGAGGCTGTCCAGAGGAGGGCAACCAAAATGGTGCAGGGTCTGCACCAGAAGACATACGAAGAAAGACTAAAGGAGCTTAATATATACACCCTTGAGGAAAGAATGGAGAGAGGGGACATGATAGAAACTTTCAAGTACCTCAAGGGAATCAACAAAGTCCAAGAGGGTAGCATCTATCAGAAAAAGAGATATGCAAGAACAAGGGAGCACAATTTAAAGATAGAGGAGGGACGGCTCAGAGGTAATGTGAGGAAGTATTTTTTTTTCACAGAGAGGGTTGTGGATGCATGGAACAGCCTCCCTGAGGAGGTCGTGGAGGCAAGAACAGTGAGGGAATTCAAGAATGCATGGGACAGACATAAGGCAGTCCTAGTGGGTGGGTAGGAGGAAGTAAGCTGTTGGTTAGCTAGGATCTGCAGCTTATATGTTAGGTAGGAAAATGGGCAGACTAGGTGGGCCAAGCGGTCCTTATCTGCCATCACATTCTATGTTTCTATGGTGAAATAATCTGCACACTGCCAATAATATCTATAATACTGAAAGGTAAGCAAATGTTATCTCTCACAATGAACTTAACTGGGAGTTCTGCTGTATGTCTTTCATGGACTGCCAATACATAAAACACATTTATTTATTCATTTGGCTTCTCAGATCCCACGCTCTGTATGCAGTGAAAGCTGTTCTCCAGGGTATCGGAAATCAGGTCGAAAAGGACAGCCAAGCTGCTGCTTTGATTGCATTCCCTGTTCTCAGGGTGAGGTTACCAACCAAACTGGTGAGTGAGTCTTTCAGTATTTCAAGAACTGAAGTCCTGAAATTGGAAAATTTTGCATGTGCAATTTGATTGTATAAGTAAAGTTCAATGTTTTGACTTACAGAGCAAGTGGTGCTAGAGTTGCAACAGTTGTTCTGCTGTACCAGTATCCTGGCAAATGTTCCAAAATGTTTGTCAGCAGTTTTTAAGCATTCTGACAGATGTGCAACACTGCTCACTTTGTGGCTAAAAAATGATGCATGTGTCCATTTTTTTGATGGATGCATCACTTTCAGTGCAAAACCTGTGGAACTTGTACCATCTACAGCTATGCAGAATATTAATTTCTGCTGTCTGAATTCTCATAGAATTACCATTCCGATTCCACGAAATTTCAAAGAATTTAAGTTACAATGTTGCAGAATTTCACAAAATGTTAATTTTCACTTATTTGGAGTATTATTTTAAAAGTACATATTCAAATGATTCCGACTTTCGAGGTGTACAGGTACTAATGGGTTTCATACATTTACCAAATTGCAGAGTCTTGTCTTGAACTGGGGGTGAGGTATATGTCATCAAATATTTAATCAAACTTTAATGTCATTTCCATCTATTTTTTTTTTCAATTGTTTAACCAGGTGAGACACATTAAGCTGAAAGCTTGTTTATAGGTGCAACCTGGGAACACAAGGAAGCTAAGTGACTTGCTGAGGGTCACACAGCATGCAAGTGGGGGCTGTGGAATTCAAACCCAGGTCTCCAAATTTGCAGCTCAGAGCCTTAAACCACTGCGCTATACTGCCTCCAATTTTGTCCAAATTTCTTCACAGCTTTATGATTTAGAGAAATTTGCAACATGGGTTATGTCCACCAATTTGTAAGTCTCAAACTTTAAAGGGTGCTGGGTTACAGTAACCAAACATTTTGAAAAAAAAAATAGATTTTAGTGTAAATTTGAAATAATTAGTCAAAATGTTGTAAAGTTTTGCAGGTATACAGGTTATTACTACATTTATACAGAAACCTAGTTCAAATTATTATCTTCAATGGGAACCGAGTTATAGACTGCGGAACATGTTGTCAGCAATTTTTTAATTTCATTTATTGCCATCTAATTTTAAAACAACATATGCAAATGTAACCAAATTTGAAACATTGTAACTACTATGCCACATGTTCATGTTTGACTTATTTCACATGTATAGCTTTAAATGGTAAAAGGAGATTTTTTAAAGCTTTAAATGGAGATGAATTAAAACGGTATGCCTCACTATCGGCTACATTTCAAAAGCACGGTCTCCTACAGTGACAACAGTGCTGTGTCACTGTAGGGAACTTGCTGGAACTGGGCACTGTCTTTTGGGTGTCCTGCACCCCCACAAATCAGCTTTGACTCAGTGTTAAGAATCCTAAGTGGAGGGTGTGGGGGCACCCCCCCACATGGGGGGTTCGGCGGCAAAGCCACCCCCAAAGAAACATAGAAACATAGACTTTGATGGCAGATAAGGACCTCTTGGCCTACCCAGTCTGCCCATTTCCCAACCTACTGGATAAGCTGCAGATTTTAGTTAACCAACAGCCTACTTCCTGCAACCCCCCACTATAATTGCCTTTGTCTGTCCCATGCATGTTTGAATTCCCCACTGTTTTAGACCCAACGACCTCCTCAGGAAGGCTGTTCCATGTATCCACCACTCTCCCGTGAAAAAAGTTTCTCACATTACCCTTGAGCCGTCCCCTCTATCTTTTAAATTGTGCCCCTTGTTCTTACACATCTCTTTTTCTGAAAGATGCTACCCTCCTGGACTTTGTTGATTCCTTGAGGTATTTGAACATTTCTATCATGTCCCCCCGTCCCTCCTTTCATCAAGAGTATACATATTAAGCTCTCTCAGTCACTCTTCATATGGTTTCTGATGCAGACCCTGCACCATTTTAGTTGCCCTTCTCTGGATTGCTTCCATCCTGTCTATGTCCTTGCCTAGATGAGGTCTCCAAAACTGCACACAGTACTCCAGATGGGGTCCCACCAACTGTCTGTACAGAGGGATAACCACTTCTCTTTTTTACATTCGCTTGAGCGCATGCGCAAGGAACGTTTTGGGAGAGTAGCACACTTGGAGGTGTGCCTCTCCCATCCAATGCACTGCTCCCTTGAGCAGGCGTGGCGGTCCTGCACCAATGGGTGCAGGAGCTCTGTATGACAGCGGTGTTCCTCTGCTTCAAAGGAAAGCACCGCTGCCATACTGAACACCACTGTCACGCCCTCCCCTCCTCGCATCACGCGGCGCCCCCCCGCGTGCATCATGCCACCCCCCCAAAGCTTTGGTGCCACGCTGGGAGCCCACCCCAGCATGGCAAATGTTGTTTGCCATGGGGTGCCCAAGCCCCTGTTGGCTCCATGCCCCAAGCCATCCTGCTGCCATGCTGAGAGCCCACCCAGCGTGGCAAACGCTCGGTTTGTTTTGTCAACGGGTGCCTAATCCCGCTGGCTCCTCGGCCTCCCTCAAGAGTTTGCCGACGGGGTGCCCACCCCGCCGGCCTCGCCTCTCTCAGCCATCTCACGCCATGCTGGGAGCCTACCCCATCGTGGCAAACGCCCCACGCCGCTGCTTTTTAAACCTGTAAAATAAAACGGTCCCGCTGGCGCTTCTCCCAGCCCCCTCCCACAACCCGCACTCCACCCACTGCGCACTCCAGCCTCTCCACACCCCTCACCCCATACTTACTCCAGACTCTGGCGCGATGATCTTTGGTGGACCAGGAACACGCCTGCACTCTTCAAAGCGACTGTGAACTGAGGAGATGTCGGTAAGCTGTATAATGGGCTAGATAAGGGGTTTCAACTTTATTGCATATCTCAGTCATTTTTGGATTTTGCAATTGACCAACATGGGGTTTTGGACCCTTCTCATGAATAATGTCACTCATGGTGTTATTCGGGCCCGGCGGTGATTTCTTGAGGCACTGCACAGTAACTGCGCAAAATCACCCTTTGGGCTCGAATGACACCATGACAGTGACATCATTCATGAGAAGGGGTCCCAAAAACCCCATGTTGAAAATTTGGTGCAGAAATTCCAAAAAATGACTGTTTTACGAATGTGCGTTGCGCAGTTCCTACGCAGATGCGTAAGTTCGCAAATTTTCAATATTTTCACTCCAGATTTTCAACATTGCCATTTTATCACACCTTCTTATGAGCTGTATGCTGTCATTTTTTACATCTCACCCAAAACATGTTTCCGTCCATGTAGCGCACAATGGCGCAGTCAGTATGCGAAATCAATGTATGGAACACATTAAGAAAATCACAGTGACACTGTTCATGAGCAGAGGTCTTAAAATGGCTATGTTGAAAATTTGGTGAAAAAATTCCTAAAAATGACTGTTTTACGAGCGTGTGTTGCGTAGTTCCTACGCACGCTCATACGTTTGTGAATTTTCAATATTTGCACTCCAGATTTTCAACATTGCCATTTTACCACACCTCCTCATGAGCAGTACAGCTGTCATTTTTCACATCTTGCCCAAAATGTGTTTCTGCCCATGTAGCGCACAATGGCACAGTCGCTGTGTGAACTCAGTGTATGGGACACATTAAGAAAATCACAGTGTCACTGTTCATGAGCAGAGATCTTAAAATGGCTATTTTGAAAATTTGGTGAACAAATTCCTAAAAATAACTGTTTTACGAGCGTGCAGTATGGCAGTTCCTATGCACGCTCGTAAGTTTGTGAATTTTCAATATTTTTACTCCAGATTTTCAACATTGCCATTTTACCACACCTCCTTATGAGCAGTACAGCTGTCATTTTTCACATCCTGCCCAAAACGTGTTTCCACCCATGTACTGCACAATGGCACAGCCAGTGTGCAAAATCAATGTATGGCACACAGTAAGACAATCACAGTGACACTGTTCATTAGCAGAGGTTTTAAAATGCCAATGTTGACAATTTTGGTGAAAAAATTCCTAACAATCACTGTTTTACCAGCGAGCATTGCACAGTTCCCACGCAAGCTCCTAGGTTTGCGAATTTTCAATATTTTCACTCCAGATTTTCAACATTGCCATTTTACCACACCTCCTTATGAGCAGTACAGCTGTCATTTTTCACATCCTGCCCAAAACGTCTTTCCACCCATGTAGTGCACAATGGCACAGTCGGTGTGCGAAATCAATGTATGGGACACAGTAAGAAAATCACAGTGACACTGTTCATTAGCAGAGGTTTTAAAATGGCAATGTTGAAAATTTGGTGAAAAAATTCCTAAAATGACTGTTTTACAAGCGTGCATTGCACAGTTCCCACGCACGCTCATAGGTTTGCGAATTTTCAATATTTCCACTCCAGATTTTCAACATTGGCATTTTACCACACCTCCTCATGAGCAGTACAGCTGTCATTTTTCACATCCTGCCCAAAACGTGTTTCCACCCATGTAGCGCACAATGGCGCAGTCCGTGTGCGAACTTAATGTATGGGACACATTAAGAAAATCACAGTGACACTGTTCATGAGCAGAGGTCTTAAAATGGCTGTGTTGAAAATTTGGTGAAAAAATTCCTAGAAATGACTGTTTTACGAGTGTTCATTGTGCAGTTCCTATGCACGCTCGTAAGTTTGTGAATTTTCAATATTTTCACTCCACATTTTCAACATTGCCATTTTACCACACCTCCTTATGAGCACTGCAGCTGTCATTTTTCACATCTTGCCCAAAACGTGTTTCTGCCCATGTAGCGCACAATGGCACAGTCGTTGTGTGAACTCAGTGTATGGGACACATTAAGAAAATCACAGTGTCACTGTTCATGAGCAGAGATCTTAAAATGGCTATGTTGAAAATTTTATGAACAAATTCCTAAAAATAACTGTTTTACGAGTGATTGTGCAGTTCCTACGCACGCTCGTAAGTTTGCGAATTTTCAATATTTTCACTCCAGATTTTCAACATTGCCATTTTACCACACCTCCTTATGAGCAGTACAGCTGTCATTTTTCACATCCTGCCCAAAACGTGTTTCCGCCCATGTACTGCATAATGGCGCAGTCGGTGTGCAAAATCAATGTATGGCACACAGTAAGACAATCACAGTGACACTGTTCATTAGCAGAGGTTTTAAAATGCCAATGTTGACAATTTGGTGAAAAAATTCCTAACAATCACTGTTTTACCAGCATGCATTGCACAGTTCCCACGCACGCTCCTAGGTTTGCGAATTTTCAATATTTCCACTCCAGATTTTCAACATTGCCATTTTACCACACTTCCTTATGAGCAGTACAGCTGTCATTTTTCACATCCTGCCCAAAATGTGTTTCCTCCTATGTAGCGCACAATGGGGGTAACAAAAAGGTCATGCTGACAATTTATTGTGCAAATACCAGCAATCGCACAGGGCATTAGGGTAAAGCACCATACATGCCAAACACCACTGCAAATACCTGCAAGTGAACGGTCGGCATTGACAAATGCTTGTTCTACTTGTGATGCCCCTTTCTGTGCATCCCGATATCCCCCCTTGCTCTCCTTACCGACTTTTCACATTGCTTACCCACCTTTAGGTCATCTGATATGACTACCCCAGGTCCCTTTCCATTTTTGTTGTTGTTAGTACCTCCCCCGCTATTGTGTACTCTTCTTCTGGGTTTTTTTCCCAGGTGCATTACTTTGCATTTCTTTGCATTGAATCTAAGTTGCCATATGTCTGACCATTCCTCCAACCTTGCCAAGTCCCTTCTCATCTTTTCTACCCCACCTTGTGTATCAGCTCTGTTACAGATCTTTGTGTCATCTGAAAAGAGGCATACCTTTCCCTCCAGACCTTCTGCAGTGTCACCTATAAAGATGTTAAAGAGGACTGGACCCAGTACTGAGCCCTGAGGTACTCCACTAGTAACCCCCCTTTCTTCAGAATGTGTTCCATTCACTATTACCTTCTGTGTCCTGTTGTGCAGCCAGTTTGCTACCCAGACTACCACCCTGGGACCCACTCCCAGGCTGGCTTACTTGATTATTAATCTTTTGTGCGGTACTGTGTCAAATGCCTTGCTAAAGTCTAGGTAGGTGATATCCACAGCCCCTCCCTGGTCTATTACTTTGGTCACCCAGTCAAAGAAATCAATTAGATTCATCTGACATGACCTTCCTGCTGTAAATCCATGTTGCTTTGGGTCCTATGCCCCGCTGGCCTCTAGGTACTCAACAATTCTTTCTTTCAGAAGTGATTCCATCATTTTCCCTACCACTGAGGTCAAACTTACAGGTCTGTAGTTTCCTGCTTCTGCCTTGCTCCCACTTTTGTGAAGGGGAATCACATCTGCCCTCCTCTGGTCCTCAGGTACCACCCCATCCTGCCATGATCTGTTAAAAAGCATGGTTAGTGGTGTCATTAGGTCCTCCCTTAGTTCTTTTAGGATTCTGGGGTGAATCCCGTCAGGCCCCATTGCTTTGTCCACCTTGAGTTTTAGGAGTTCTTTCAGGACTCTTTCTTCTGTGAATGGACTGGAGTCAACCCCCCTACCCAGAGTGCTTCTATTGTCTGGTTTAGGTAACTCCTCATCTTCTTTTGTGAATACTGAGCAAAAGTATTCATTCAGTATCTCTGCCTTTTCACTGTCTCCCTCTGCCCACCTCCCCTCTCCTTTATTAATCTTCAGTATCCCTCCCTTAACCTTTCTATGCTCTCTAATGTACCTATACATGTCCGGTACATTGGGGAGTGGAGAAAAACTAAGGGCCATCTCAGCAGATTGAGATCAGAAGGAGGGTGGGTGGAAGAGGCGAGGGACCAGGCAGAGGTATTTAACGAGTACTTTGCCTCTGTGTTCACTAGGGAGGGGGATGGGATATCTAAAAAGCAAGACACGAAGGGGATAGAAACATCAGTAAGTGGGATCAGGGGAGCAACAAAAATGGAGCAAGAGGGAGAGAGAGGTACTCAGGGTGTCACATCTGGGTAAAGATAAAAGGCCAGTAAGGTGGAGGGACGGATGATGCTATCTCCACCAAAAGGTGTGGTTAGCCCTCAAGGCCCTAAAGAAAGACAAATCCCTGGGCGGATGGCATTCATCCGAGAGTACTATGGGAATTGGCGGGCATACTGGCTGCACTCTGGCGGAGCTTTCAGCAGGTCACTTGAGACAGGGAGGTACCTAGGGATTGGCAAGAGGCACATGGTACCAATCCATAAAGGGGGTCGAGGGAAGTACCAGGTAACTATAGACCCATCAGTTTGACCTCGTGGTGGGAAAATTAATGGAGAGTATACTAAAGGAACGATTGGGTGTACTGGAGGAGGTGGGAGGTCTGGATAGTCAGCAACATGGGTTTGTGCCAGGTAGATCATATCAAACCAACCTTGTGGAGTTCTATGAATGGGTAACATCAGAACTGGACAGGGGTAAGCCTGTGGATGTATTATTCTTGGACTTCAGCAAGGCGTTTGACTCTGTCCCCCACAATGGTCTGGTGGAGAAACTGATGGGGTTAGAAGTAGGCCCTTTGATGGTCAGATGGATTGAAAACTGGCTAGCTGGATGCACTCAGAGAGTAGCGGTCTGTGGGGAGCTCTTGAACCCTAGAGAGGTTGGTAGTGGGGTACCGCAGGGCTCGGTCCTGGGTCCGATCCTGTTTAATGCATACATATCGGACATCAGGGAGGGTATAGGGTGTGAAATGAGAGCAGTAGTTGAGGAAGAAGAGGGTAGATTGGCCCTGCAAGGGGACCTGGACACCCTGGAAAGCTGGGCTCACACATGGAAATTAAATTTCAATATCACCAAGTGCAAGGAGTTGCATCTTGGTCGGGGAAACCCTAAACACAGGTACACCCTGGGAGGGGAGGCGCTGGAGGCCTCAATAGGGGAAAAAGACCTAGGGGTCGTGGTGGATGCATGTATGAATAACTCTGAGCAGTGCAGGAGAGCTAGCAAGGCAAACAGGATGTTGGGATGCATCGTAAGGGGGATCACCTCTAGGAGCAAGGAAGCGATTCTGCCACTGTACAATGGACTGGTTAGACCACACCTTGAGTACTGTGTACAGTACTGGAGACCGCACTTAAAGAGGGACATACAGCTCCTAGAGAGGGTACAGAGGATGGCAACAAAGATGATACGAGGGCTAGGGGATTTGACGTATGAGGACAGACTTAAGGAGCTCTGCCTGTTTTCACTGGAGGAGAGGAGAGACAGGGGGGACATGATTGAGGTTTTCAAGTACCTCAAGGGAATAAATAGGGTAAACATGGAGGGGATCTTTAGACTAAATCAGGTAGGTATCACCAGAGGGCATGGTTTGAAGTTGGAAGGTGGAAGGGTAAGGGGGGAAAAGAGGAGGAGGAGGTTTTTCACTGAGAGGGTGGTGGACCCTTGGAATGCACTGCCTGGTGAGCTAGTTCAGAGATCCACAGTGGAGGGCTTCAAATGAGGATGGGACAGACACAGAAAGTGGATGTATCAGATGATGTCCTGTCCCAGGGGGGTGGGGATGGATGATACGGGTTTCTGGAGCACAAGGGATGGGAGGGTCTCGGCACCCAACTGAGGATCTAAAGTTCGAGCAGACTCGATAGACCGTAAGGCCTAATCTGCTGGCAAATAGTATGTTAGTATAAAAGGCTTTATCCCCCTTCTTAACTGAGTTGGCTATTTTTTCCTCAGTTTGGACCTTTGCTAGTCTGACTGCCTTCCCCACTTCTTTCTGCTTTAATTGATACAGTTCCCTGTCGTGCTCCTTCTGTGATTCCTTATACTTTTTGAATGTAGCCTTTTTCTCCTTAACCTTCCTTGTCACCTCTTTTGAGAACCATAGTGGTTTTTTACTCCGCTTTGTTTTCTTTATTTGTTTCACACAAAGGCTTGTTGCCTCTATGATGGCAGTTTTGATTTTTCTCCATTGTTCTTCCACCCCTCCTTTTTGGTCATTTGCTAGTTCATTTTTCATGTATTCACCCATTTTGCCAAAGTCAGCCCTTCTAAAGTCCAGTATCCTTGTTTTTGTATGGCTTATCTCCATGGTTGTGCTCATTGTAACACACTGTGCAGTGGTCACTTGTTCCCAGATGTCTACTGACTTCTAAATTTGTGATCTCTCTCCATTTGAGAGTACCAGGTCTAGTATTGCTCCCTCCCGAGTGGGTTCCGACACTAGCTGTCTAAGGCCTGCCCCCTGCAGGGCATCGAGAATAACCCTTCTCTTGGATGTGGCTGCACTACATGTTATCTAGTTAACATCTGGCATATTCAGGTCCCCCATCAGTAGTATCTCCCCTTTTTCAGCCATTTTGAGAATGTCCTCTATCATTTTGTTGTCCATTTCCTCCCCTTGAGACGGGGGTCTGTATACAACCCCCGTGCGGATTGTGATACCATTCCCTGTCTCCAAGGTGAACCAGAGTGCATCTTGTCCTCCCCCTTTACTTTTTAGTTCTGTAGCTTTGATCCCTTCCCTTATGTATAGAGCTACTCCAACTCCTCTTTTACCTTCCCTGTCCCTTCTGAAGATTGTGTACCCTGGTATGTTGATATCCCAGTCATGGTTCTCAGTGTACCATGTTTTCATGACTGCCACAATATCCAATTGTTCATCTTCCATCAGGGCTACTAGCTCAGGGAGCTTGTTTCCCAGACTACGGGCATTGGTACTCATTGCCCTCCATTTAATGTTGGCTTTATCCTTTTTTCCCCCATCCCTGCTCTTATTGTCCTTGTCTGTTTTTCCATTTACCCCTGTCCTGTCCTGTGTTGAGCTCTGTACCTCAGTATTTACCTTACTTCCTGCCATGTTTTGTGGGGGGAGACTTGAAATTTCCTGCCTTTTATCAGCGCCTCCACCCTTGGCTAGTTTAAAAGCTTGCCAAGGAAGCATTTAAACCTATCACCTATGAGCTTGGTTCCCTTCGTGGACAGATGCAGACCATCATGCCAGTATAGACCTTTTTCTCTCCAGGTGGCCCCCCAGTCCCCACTGTAGTTTTGCAACCATTCATTAAACTGCATGGTGTGCACTGCCCTAGCCTCATTCCTGCCATGGACTGGTAGCACCTCTGAGAAGGTTACAGTGCTTGCTACCTGTCTGAGGCCCCTCCCCAACTCCACAAATTCATTATGCACTGCACTGAACCCATGCCTTGCTAGGTCATTTGTCCCAAGGTGGACTATGATATCTAGTTCCCTCTCCTGTGATGCTGCTTCTGCAATCCTGAGGATTCGCTTCCTGTCCCTCCAAGCCATGGCACCAGGCAGGCACCTTACTTCCTTCTCCTCTCCCTTTCCCAGTTTTACCCCCCTAACAATAGAGTCCCTATCAGAAGCTGTTTCCTTCCCCTGTGGTGTTCCTTGCCACCCTTTTGTGGGTCTCCCTTGTGGATGTCCTCAGCATTCTTCTGGGTCACCACTGAGGGTGCCATCATCGAGGAACCTTGCTCTGCCAGAATGGCATATGATTTGTGTAGAGGTACAACTAGGGGGCTTCACCTCTGGTCTACCACCTGCACCCTCCCAGAACCCACTGTGGTCCAACTGCTCTTCATACTTAACCACTGAGGCAGTGGTTGTGGCAGTGGTGCTCTTTGGAAGGGGGAGGCCTCCTTAGTCCTTGCTAGTTCTGCCTGGAGGTGGGAAACCTCCTCCCTCAGAGCTGACAGTTGCCTGCAAATAGGACAGCAATGCAGTTTCCAGAATGTCTCCAGGAAAACTGCTGCCCCACAGCCAGTGCATTGTACCACTCCGCACATGTCCCTCTCACTTATAATATACAATGTGTTATATATATATATATATATATATATATATATATATATATATATATATATATATATATATATCTCTATATATATATATTATTTGTGGTGTGTACCTCCCTTTTTGCACTGTGCTGGGTTATTAATGATATGACAGTTCTGCCCCAAGACCTGTTGAGGAAGTGATGTCAGAACTGTGGCTATAAAGGAAATGCCATGCCTGGGGGCGGGTGTGGGTAGGGTGGGTGGGTAGTCCACAGCCACTGGTGACTGTTAGAAACAATCAAATACACAACTGTTCCACCACCCTGGTGAGTATTGCCCTTTATAGTAATTCAACTAACACCACAATTTACTAGACCACGGCTCCTGCACAAACCACTCTACTGAGTCCAGGGATAAAAATTAACTCACTCCTCAGCCAGCAGGACACTTTTAAAATGTTGCAAAAATATCCTTCCAAATCCTAGGTCTCAACCCCAACAATTAAGCAAATTCAGTTGTATCTCTCCCTCTGGTTATAAAATTACTACACTTTTAATGGAATCCTGCAATTTTCTGCTTAATGCCAATAAGAAAACACTTGTTTTCCTATGAAACCGGCAGCCGACTACAAAATGCGGTCAACCTGCCAGTTTCGCTGACTGGTCATTCAAAAAAAAATTTGTCGACGACCAGTCATGGATCCAATTAAAAGTAGTCAGACATTCACAACATTTTAATTAAATTTTGCAAGTATGGAAACTGAGAATTTATAAACCCCTGAAACCTTAAAATTGGAGAATGCAGTGGCCATAAATTTGGCAGGTTCTTAGACCTTAAATAAGACTGCATGTGTCCATTTTTTTAATTGCTTGTGTAAAGCATGTCCGTGTTATTAGCTGCTAAAAATTACAAATTAACATCTGTACTTATTGTCAAATTCTATGAGTCTTTGTGAACATTGTGAAATTTCATGAAAATTATGTGGATGTATTATCTATGAATATTTCCTAGTTCTACACTTGATCTGCCATTCAGAAGAAAGAGATAGGCTAGTGAGAGTAATAATAATAAGGTTTGATTCATGTGTGAACTGCATTGTAAACATAGCAAGATGGTTGGAGGGGCATTGCAGGACCTTTATGCTAATGTTGGTAAAGTGATTTGCCTGCCTGCAGTGCAGGTCAATGGAGTGTGATCCATAGCTGATCATTGCATGTAATGGGATTAGTTGACTGCTGTGTGCATTGTGATATGAAGTACAAGTCCTGAGGACATGAAGATGTCACTTACTCAATGAGAGATGTTCTTAAGGGACAATATCTCAGATAGATCTTCTTCAAGGCCTTCATGGTTCTGAGGACTTTGAGGAATGACAGTGGCATCAATTAGATAAGTTACATTTTTCTAATATTTTGTTAAATGAAGAAGGGTCTTATTTTTCTGGCAAGTTAGAGGGCATTCTAACAAGGTGACATTCTAAGGTGACATTGACTGCAAACTCAGACCTTTCCCCGCCCCACTTCCCATCTGTCCAAAGGGCCGCATATAGTTCATCTAAATATAAGAAGCATTCTCCCCAAAATTGACATTCCTCAATCTCTTATAACCAATTTAAAACCCTCTGTCATCACTATCACCAAGTCTTGGCTCAGCTTGAAAATCCCTGACTCTGCAATCTCCATCCATGGGTACTCAATCATCCAGCAGGACAGATCGTCCAGGTGTGGAGGAGTGGCTATGTATGTTTCCACCGCTATCCAATTCTCAGTCTGCCTCTCCACTGCCTCCCCCTCTGCCTACAAAAGTTTGTTAATAAAGCTATCCCTACCCTGCTTCCTTCCAATCTTTGTGGGCAGAGTCTACTGCTGCTCCAGCTTTTCTGCCTCTTCCCAATCCTCTATCACTGACCTCCTCTCTTCTCTCACCACCCTCACCGCCTCTGTTGAACTCTACATTTTAGGGGACTTCAACATTAATTGATTGTCCAGCACCCAGATCAAAATCTGCAAACAAATCTCATCATTAAATCTTAAATGGCTCATCAAAGATCCTGTGCACTTATATCACAAATCAGGCAAACATACCCTAATAGACTGGGTACTGATATCTTACCCCCACTGAGTCATCTCCTCAAGTATTCTACCGGATGTGCTCAGTGATCACCATATGGTACATTATGTGCAGAAAATCCATCCAGTAAATTCCCCTCCAATTATTCTCAACTTTTGCTCCTTCTGTTCTCTCGACCTGTCATCCCTCCACAATGACCTCACCAGTACAGACTGGTCACCTATTGCCACTGCTTCCTCAGTGGATGCAGCCCTGAACTACTTCAGCTCTCAACTCCTAAACACCTGGAACCATCATGCCCCACTTAGGAAGACAAGGGTTCGTGGCAATCACCTCCCCGGGTCTCCACCAAGCTACTAGTATGTCAGCATGCTCAAGATCAGGTTTGACGGGTGTTTAAAGCTTCTGGAGCTCTCATGGATTTGCTGAAGTATCACTCCATCTGCAATGCCTGCACCATTTCTATCTTCCTTGCCAAGGCAGAGTATTTAAACTCCTCCTTTCGTGTAAACTGTAGCAATCTCTCCAAATTCTGGAAGGTTGTTCATGCTCTATTGTTGTCCCTGCCCAATCCCACTTTCCTGTTTTAAAGACAGGTGACCATACTGTCTCTGATCCCCCCCCCCCATGGTGGCTGAATTCAACAATGTTTTCACCACCTGTGCCTCTTCCATCCTTGCTTCCCTGCTCCCTCTGCCCCTCACCAGCATCCTCTGCTTGTATTCCTTCTTCATCATGCTTTTCGTTCAAACCTGTCTCCCCCAGTGAAATCCTGTGAGAATTACTAGCCCTAAATCCTCATAAGGGCATAAGCCCTGAGTGAGTCAACACCAAGCTGCTTCACCTTTCAGCTTATGCTATAGCCCACCCTTTAGCAACTCTATTGAACCGATCCTTCTCACTTACCACCATCCCCAATGTCTGAAAGGTCACCACTGTTGTCCCATTTCCAATGGGCAGTGACTCTTCCAAACCTGGCAACTTTTACCCTACATCTCTGCATCGTATCCTGGCTAAACTTCAAGAGCAGGAAAACATAAAAAACCAAGCACCGTCCACTGTGTTAAATCCATAGAAACATAAAATTTGACGGCAAATAAGGACCGCTTGGCCCACTTAGTCTGCCCATTTCCCTACCTAACGGATAAGCTGCAGATCCTAGTTAACCAACAGTCTACTTCCTCCTACCCCCCACTAGAATTGCCTTATGTCTGTCCAATGCATTCTTGAATTTCCCCGATGTTTTTGACTCCTTGACCTCCTCAGGAAGGCTGTTCCATGCATCTACAACCCTCTCTGTGAAGAAATACTTCCTCACATTACCTCTGAGCTGTCTCCCCTCTATCTTCAGATTGTTCCCCCTTGTTCTTGCACATCTCTTTTTTTGAAAGATGCTACCCTCTTGGACTTTGTTGATTCCCTTGAGGTATTTGAAAGTTTCTATCATGTCCGCCCTCTCCCTCCTTTCCTCGAGGCAATACATCTTAAGCTCCTTTAGTCTTTCTTCATGTCTTCTGGTGCAGACCCTGCACCATTTTGGTTGCCCTCCTCAGGACAGTCTCCAGTCTGTCTATGTCTTTGCGGAGATGGGGTCTCCAGAACTGTACACAGTACTTCAGATGTGGGCTTACTAACTGCTGTACAGGAGGCCAACAACTTATTGTTTTCTACTGGTGATGCCTCTCCCTATGCATCCCAGTATCCTCCCAGCCCTCCTTACTGCCTTCTCATATTGCTGGCCCACCTTTAGGTCATCTGATATGACTACCTCCAGGACCCTTTCCATTTTTGTTGTTGTCAGTATCTCATCCCCCATTGCATACTCTTGCCCTGGGTTTTTGTTTCCCAGGTCCGTTACTTTGCACTTCTTTACATTAAATCTAAGCTGCATACATCTGACCATTCCTCCAACCTTGCCAAGTCCCTTTTTTAATTCTTTCTGCCCCACCTTGCATATCAACCTGTTGCAAATCTTTGTGTCATCTGCAAAAGTCTAATAGCTATGAGGCAGGGAGCAGGATTATAAAGCAAGAGTAATGGAGCTCAATGCTAACACCATGGTGCACAGTAAGTTACTGTAGTGGCTATTGTATTTAAACATAGTTTGCTGGTCATAGTACTGTCATGTCCTCAAGTATTGAGAACTTTCATGTAGGTGCAGATGACTACCACTCTTTTAGTAATGCACTTTTTTGGTCCCTGAGGAAGTACACATTCACAAAACTGGTTGGGCCTTGTGAGTGTGAGGTCATGCACCTACATGGCACTTTGCAACTTTGGATTTTGTTTTTTACAATTTGGACAATAAATCATGGTTGCTTTACAATCCTGCTCCCTGCTTCATGGTTATTGGACTTCGGACTTAAAACAATGAACAGTGTTTGGCTTTTTATGTTATCCTGGAATCCTGCCATGTTTCTACTCCTGGCTCTCACCCTTTCCCTATTTATTTATTTTATTTATTTATTTGTAAAATCAGTTTACAACCTTTGAGCCAGAGGCTCGTTTCCAAAGGTACTTCGTCACATAAAGACATACATTGTGTTTTTGGTTACATAGCGTAGGTTTGCAAAACAATAGGCGTTCAACAGAGGCGCCACGTCACACTGTGGTCAGACAAATACATTTGGGTTACAGGGTACATGTAAGTTGAGAACAGGTGTTACACAAGTTGGTATCAATAGTGAGCAATCTAGTAGGTAAACACTGAAACAGCTGGTACTGGCCAGGTTAAACATAAGGCACGGTGTACAGGGGCGTGGCGGTGGGGATGGCTGAGTGGAGAGCCGCCCGAGGTGTAAGTCAAGAAGTAGAGGTGGAGGCTACTTAGAGACAGGAGCAGCTACGAGTGTTGATGATGTGGTTTCGAAGGGTGGTTTTGAACTTAGAGATGGTGGTGGCATTGGAGATGGGGCAGGGAGAGATTAAACCAGGTTGGGGCTCTATAGCAGAAGGACCTCTGGCACGGCTGGTTCTTGATCTGGGGGCCATTAGAGTGGTCTTGTTGGAGACTGTGTTGCAATAGTGGGAGGGCTCTGGTGGATGGATGCCGTTACCCCAGGGGGGAGAGCCCGAGTAGGGTTTTTTTTGTGAGGAGACAGGTTTGGTATTGGAGCCGTTCATCCAGGGTAAGCAATTTGGCCTCAACATACAGCTGACAGGTGTGAGTGAGCCTGGGGGCACCAGTAATCAATCTGCAGGCTTTGTTCAGGGTTAAGTGAATTTTTTTGAGTGCAGTGGTGTCAGCAGCAGCATACACTGGTAGGCCATAGTCTACAAGGGACAGAACAGATGATGTAACAGCGAGTCAGAGAGCATTTGGGGGAAGGCAGGTTCTATGGCAGAAGATAATGCCCAGCTGTATGTTAGTGGCGGATGTTAGGGCATCAATGTGGTTGTGAAATGTGAGGGCTGAGTCAAAGGTAACCCCAAGGTATTTGTAGGAGCAGACTTGTTCCAGTGGCTGATTGGAACTTGGAAGGATATAGAGTGGGTGGTTGCTAGCTTTGTTTTGGGGGTGGGAAAAGAGCATAGTTTTGGTCTTTTTAAGATTGATGACGAGTCTGCGCTCCTTAAACCAGGCTTCGGCACTGTTGAAAGACTGCTGTAGGGTGTCCTGGAGGGAGATGGGATTGCGGTGGGTGGCAAAAAGGACAGCGTCATCTGCATACAGTAGAATTTTGCCAGGGCAAGCACTGGGCAGGGTGTTCAGATAGAGCGAGAAGAGAAGGGGGCCCAGGATGGAGCCTTGGGGGACCCCAGAGTGAATGGGACGGGTATCGGAGAGTGTGCTATTGATTTTTACACACTGCAATCGAGCGTCAAGATAGCTTGTGCACCATGCTAAGGGGCCAGCCGAGAGACCAGTGTGGCAGAGTGCATTCAGCAGAAGTGGATGGGAGACGGTGTCGAAGGCCTTTGAGAGGTCTATGAACACTGCACCAGCTAGGGAGCTGGTATCCAAGGAGGAGTGTAGGAAGTTGGAGAATTCAATTAAGGCAGTGCTGGTACTGTGACCAGCACGAGAATACATGTTGCTCTGGGCATAGAATGTTATGCTAGCCAGATAATCAGTGATTTAAATGGCCACCACTTTCTCCAGGGCTTTAGAGATGGGGGGGGGATGGAGATTTGCTGGTAGTTGTTGGCCGACGACCTGTCATCCCCTTTGTGAATTGGTGTGATTATGGCTGTTTTCCACGCTGTGGGAAATTGTCCCAGGCAGAGTGACTGGTTAATTAGGCTAGTGAGTGGGGCAAGGACTTCATCTAGCACCATCCTGAGGATACTGGGGTCCAGTGAGTCACTGCCGGGACTGTTGCCATTCAAAGCTTTGACTAGGATGGGTCGGGCTTCCCGGGTGGAAATCTTGTGCAGGTGGAAGCTGGGGTGCTGGAGGATAGGGGGAGGTTGGTTGGGGGGAGGATCAAAGAAATTACTAGGGAGGACTGAGCTAAGGTCAGTGAAAGCGGTGTTGAACCAGTTAGCTATGGTGGCAGGCTCGGTGGTGGTAGTGCCATTTCTAGTGAGCTGGGATGGGGCAGGAGGCGGTTCTCGTTAAGTTGCTTAATATTATCCCAGAAAGTCCGGGCCGAGCCCCAGGAGGAGGTAAAGAGGCCTGGTAATGGTCGGCCTTGCTTTCCTGATGGCCCATGAGCACTTATTCCAGGCTGCATTGTAAGCCTACCTATCAGACAGATGACCTGTTTCAGTGGCAAGGTGCCAGAGGTTATCCCATTCCTTAGTAATTGTAGAAGGGCTGGGCTAACCAGGTGCATTCTGTTTTTGGACCGGATTTTGGTGAGGGGCGAAGAGATCACAGGCCATGTTGAAGGTGTGAGTGAAGCGGGGCAGTGTCAATGTCAGTAGCATGATGACTGGGGGACCAGTTTATCTGGGTGAGGAATACTTTAAGTTTTTTCAGCCCACCAGGGCGGAGGCGCCTGCGGAGGGTGGTCTGGGCTTTGGGTTTGGGATTGGAGACTGCCCAATGAAATAGGATAGGAGAGTGGTCACTTAGGGAGTCTGGGAGGACCTGGATGTTTTGGATTTTATGGGGTCGGTTAGTTATAATAACATCCAGAAGGGTGCTGGTACCTCTCTTAGGGTTTATTCTTGTGGGCTGGGTGACGAGTTGCGTCAGGTCTTGGGCGGCAAATGAGTCTCTGATCGCAGATGAGGAGGTGCTGAGCCAATTTACATTAAGGTCCCCAACTAGGATTTGCTCCGCCTTATGGTGGAGGTTGCCAGATGATCCGTTAAAGATACCAGGGCGGGTGCTGGTTCTTTGGAGGAAAGTAGCTGTGGTGAGATAGAGAGGGCTCCTAGAGGGTCCGGGGTGAGTTTGAGGTAGAGCCTGGGCCCCATTTACAAGGGCAGGGTGGGGAGTGCGTGTCCAAGTATTGTGTCCCTAGTGTAGGTTGCACAGCCACCCCTCGTTGCCTACTCGATCCTCCTGGTATAAGGTATAGCCTGGGAGGGAACAAATGAGTCAGGGGTGGATTTGGACAGCCATATTTCAACCAGGGCTATGATGTCTGGTTGATGAGCCAAGGCCCAGCACTGTAGGGTGTCAATTTCTTCAGCAGGCTGCATATGTTCATGGAGGCTACTTGAAGACCAATGGGCTGGGTGGGTGGGTGGGGAGGACAGGGCCTGGGTTGGGATGTATGTTCCCTGTTGGGAGTAGAAGGAGGAAAGTGCTCGGGTCAGAGGTGCAGATGGAGAGTTTCGCCCGGGAGTGATAGGATGAGGAAGGGTTTAGTAGAACAGGGGTGGTGGTGCAGCACAGGCAGAGAAGGCTTGTGTGATCAGAAGTGCAAGGGAGCTGGGGGGAGGAAAGGTAATGTCTGGGTGGGGGGTGAGGTGGAGAGGAGCATATGGGGTGTGTGGAGGAGGAGGGAGGGGGAGAAGCAGTGGTAGAGGAGTAGGGGAAGACAGGAGGGTAGGTAGGAACACTGGAATAGAGAGGCTGAAGGTTAATAGGGACAATAGGGTTGGTGGAAGGCAAAAGAAGGAGGAGGAGGAGAAGAGAGAGGCTGGTGAGCAGGGGGTGCACATGCATAGTTGGTAAGGGTGGGGGAGCTGAAGTGAAGAACGAATGGGGTACTAGGATGAACAGAGGGGAGATAGTAGTGAAAGGTCACTTCTAAGCCTAGTTGCTGCTATGGTGTTGTGGCAGGGTTGGTGCCTGAAATGCTTAGAATAGTAGGTTCAAGTCTTGACCAGGGTTACAGGAAGGAGCCCAGCCAGTGGCTGTAGCAACAAGGAGTTGGGTTCAAGGTCCGCTGAAACACTCAGATAACACTTTAGCAGGGTTAGAGCGTTTTTAGAGTTTTGAAATCCTGCAGTAATAATAGACAGGTGTGCTAGCTGAGTGGTGGGACTGCTGACTTTGAAAGTGAGGGTGCAGGGTTCAAAGGCAGCAAGAGAGAAGTGGTAAACTTGTATTTTGGCAGGTGGGAGGGGGGGTAAGAGACTAAAAGCCTTAGAAAGTAGGACAAAAATAGATAGGCAATGTGGTCCAGAGGCAGAGCTGCTGACTCTGACTACAAGAGTACTGGGTTTGAGCACAGCTCAGGGACAGAGCGTAGAAAGTTTTCTTAATTCAGAGAAGGATGGAGGAAGGGTTAAGAGTTTGAAGGCTGTAGTGCAGGACACTTTACCTCTTACAGGCTCTGGCAATCCCTGAATTCAGTCTCCGCTGCTGGGCTGAGTTCTGAAGGGAGTGGGCTGCTTGAGGGCCTCTTACAGGCTCTGGCAATCCCCGAATTCAGTCTCCGCTGCTGGGCTGAGTTCTGAAGGGAGTGGGCTGCTTCAGGGCCTCTTACAGGCTCTGGCAATCCCCGAATTCAGTCTCCGCTGCTGGGCTGGGTTATTAACTCTTCCTGCTGCACCCACCCTTCCCTGTCCACTCCAGCCTGGCTAAAGTTCCACCCCATCTATAGTAGTGTCCCAATTATCTACCCCTCCTCCTTCATTATCATAATAAACAAGTACTCAACAGCCATCATCACTTTCTGTGGTTTTAGCCCAATTTTTCCCCCAGTCATCAGTAATATATCCCTCCTCTTCTTCACCTCTCTAACCTGCCACCCCATACACGGCCTCTTTCTCCTATATGTGTAGTTGCCGGGCTGCCTCACTCAAAAGATCTCTGCTTATAACCTCTGTATGCCTATGGTTGATTGTACACCTGCTGCCTTCTTCAATTGTAAAATAATGCTTTTTTTATTTATTTCAACCTTGTACTGTACTGTATACACTGTATATACTTGTTCTTCCTTGTATATTATTGCCTTTTGTATACCTGCTTCTGTACTGTACTTTGATGTATTCATGACCAGGTCCACCTTGCAAATGAGCCTTGCTCAATGGTGCCTGCCTGGATAAATAAATATTTTGATTGATTGATTGATTGATTTGGATAAATAAAGATTTTGATTGATTGATTGAATTACCCTTGCCTTCTGCATGTCATGGTTAGGAACCATCCTTCCTGCCTGCTTTAAACTTCAAGAGCACCTGACTGTGGTGCAGCTCTCCCCTTTCCTTGACTCTTCCTCCTTTTTCACCCTCTTCCAGTCTGGGTTCCACAAGGCCCACTCCACCAGCACATTCCTACTCAGCTCACTGACTTCATTCTCTCAGGCATGGATCAGAGACACATCACCTCTGCCATCTTTGTCAATCTGGGCAAAGCCTTCAGCACTGTTTCCCACTCCCTTCTCCTCAACAAGCTGATGTGGCCAGCCTCTCTGAATCCACCAACAGCTGGTTCCTGCCCTACCTCAGCAGCAGGTCCCAGTCTGTCAGGATTGGCAACTCCATCTCCTCTCCTCTCCCAATCAACACTGGTGTCCTCCAAGGCTTGGCACTTGGTACAATACTGTTTTCCATATTACTGAACAACCAACCTGATGCCTGCTCATCTGCTAGTATCGACATGTAGGTAGGTGATACCATGTTATCTGCCTCGAGTATTTCCCCCTTGGATGTGGTGACCAGCCTTCAGTTGGACTTCAACAACATCAAGCACTGGTTTCACTCAAATCATCTTTCCTTAAATGCCAAAACAATGGTCTTCATGACTTTTGGCACCAGGAAAACACTTGCCAGGTTTGATGCTACTCCCTCCTTCCATACCCTCGATGGTTCCTTACTGGAAGATGTCTCCTCTTTCAAATACCTAAGGCTATGGCTTGACAAGAACCTCGAGTTTGTGGTGCACATGGATGCATTTCACAAAAAGCTATTCTCCAAACTTGGTGCTCTATACAGACACCACAGTTGCCTTCTACCACAAGCTCAGAAAGAGATAGTCCAAAAGATGATTCTCCCTATCTTTGAATTTGGAGATATTGGACAAGATTCTAGAAAAGTTACACCTGGCGTAACAGCACTTGCACCAAATAGAATGGCGCAAGTTGCAACTTACGCCAGCAGTTGTGACTTGCGCTATTCTAAAAAGTGGCCTGTGACATGTCGCAGGCCACTTGCTCCAAACAGCTGTTACACCGGCAGTTGCACAATAAACTCCCTGTAACATGGTGCTGGGGGGTTTACAGCAGCAGTTGTTCCCCATTCCAAAAAGGCAGCAACAAAGTCCCCACTGTCGGGATGCTATAAGAACCCCCGGAGGAGAACCAGGAGAACTGCAATTAGCTGGTGTAACTTACATCCATCCTCTGAGGGTCCTGTAGGACCCAGTCCATGTGCCTTCCCCCCATGCCCAGACTCTGTTGTTGCCCCAATGGGCATCGCACACCCCCGCCCCATCCCCCATTCCGTACATGCCTCCCATACCCCCCCACAGTACCAGCCCTGCAGGGTGCTCACACCAATTGCCCCCAATCCCCAGTGTATTCAACACCTGCAGGGCTGCCCACACCCCCCATGTCCCTAACTTCGTCCTTCCATAAGCCCCGTGAGGGTGAGACCAACCTCTTCATTTGCGTTCTACCACCGAAGACCGCAACTGCAGAATACCTGTTCTGGCAGCCTCATGGTTATCCACTGATGATGCCAGCCCACCAGCGTACACCCCACCATCTTCAGCTGGCGACTGGCACAGCTCCACTACTCATGGCCAACATTGATCTAGACCAGTGAGCGCATCGAAAGATGCCTGTGAAATTCACTCCCAGTATGTCTTTACAGTATGCACCATACTGAACTTAGTCAGTGGCTGGCCGTAGTGAGGGGCTCTGCCAGTCGCCTGCTGGGGATGGGTGGGGGTGCTGGTGGCTGGCACTGCTGGGGATGCCACTAGACCATCAGGCATGTCTGCAATTGCTGCATTTATGTGTGGGGGACCCAGGTGGTGCACGGTGAGGAGGTTGACTGCGCTGCTCTGTGGGGTATTTCTATGGGTGTTCTTTTAGGGGCTGCGAGGAGCCAGTTCTGTGGGGCACTGTGAGGATGTTTTGGGGACCAGTTGGTGTGGCCAGCCCTGTGGGGCAGTTGCTGGAGGCTGTGGGGGCAGGGTGTGGGCTATCCCCGCGGGGTGGCTTTTGTGGCTTGCTGGGTGATGGTGCACTTGCGCCTGGTTGTTGGTGAGTTGCGCATGCTGGCCAGATGTTAAGCCCTGTGTGGCGTCATCAGCCACATGTCACAAATCACAGGACTTTAGTTATGAGACCCTGCCCTTCTAGAATAGGTCACAGGGTCAATGTCAGTTGTTGCTGTGTTGACCTTGTCTTTCTCTAGATGTGCCCATAGTCGGCACCTCCCATTCACCTTACCTGCCGCACCTTAACCTCTCCCAGTTTGCTTTTGCAGTCCACCTCATACTACGCTGTGACTTTATTTTACTTCCTTCTTCAATGCTAGAAACCTGTACATAGTGCTGCTTTAATTGGGAAGTACTGGCTTGGCTCTATCCCACCCTACTTATAATCCCTCATCTCTGTCTCACCCCTTCCCCTTTACACCCTCCATAACTCTGCCCACAAGGCTCTTGCCCTCCCTCCACCAGCGTACCACGTCAGGGTGAGCCACCTTCTCTTATCAATTCCTAAGTATCTGGAACTCCATCCCATTAGAAATCTGCTTAACCAGACCTCCCCCCGCTCCCTGTCCCTTCTCCTCCGACAACATATGGCTGTCTCTTGCAACAGCACCTAATTCCCCCCACTCTAGTTCTACTCTCCCCCTACTACAAAGTCTATCCAATTAGTTCTATCCCTTCCCTCATGCCAATTCCCTCTCCCCTTGTGGGGTTCTTAGCATCCCAAAGGGGAGAAGGCATTTGGCTTACCTTTCTCCCTCTCACCCCCATTCCTCTAAGCAGACCTGTATCCTTGAGACTGTACAATTTAAAAATAAAGTGGTTGGCTATAGCACTTTACCTGCTAAGTTTCCATCAGGAAATGTATAATTTAGCACTTTGCATGTATTGTGATTTGGTTTCACTATAAATCAAGTGTGTATGATGAAGACTAAGCTTGTTTTCTATTGTATATTTGCAAATGGATAGCCTGTTCTGTGAGTATATATTTGATTTGACTCTCTGTAGAACAACTGTATATGTTATAAGTTTAAGTTGTATGCTACTGTATATTCTTACCTATTTCCCAACTGATGGCGTGTACTGTATTTTCTGTATTCACTCTTTAATGTTATGTTTCTTACACCCTCTTTTGTATCCCCCTCCCCTCAGGATGCATCTGGAAGTGAGATATTGCAGCTCAGTATGTCATTCCTGGTAAAACTTTTTCAAATAAATAATTCTGGGGCAAGGAATGTCTGCATGCTCAGAATGTGGTGTTGCTTTACCAAGAGAGAGCAGATTCTGATCTTGTCAAGGAACATGATGTCTGGGGAACTCAGATTAAAGGATGGGGTTGGAAAGGCAGCTAATGCAGGGTGGGCACCGCTTATAGGAGTTAGATGTAGAGTTAAACAAAGAAATGTACAACTGAACTGGGTAGCAGAACAATAGTAGAGCCCCCTCCCCCACAGTCTGAGCAAGGATACACAGAGTAACAACAATTTCTGCTTGAATGAAGGATGTATAAAAATCACAAACAGTAAATTGATGATCCAGGGAGCCTGACATACAAACCATGTAACTTAAACAATTACTAAATCAGTTCTCTTCGTATTTAGCCAACTCTATAACCCTTACAAAAATGTTATATGTGCTTATTTGCACATATATTGCTCCAAAGGTACCATAGTTATATGCAGATAAAAATGTTCATGAAATTCCACACACAAAAAAATAAAATTACGGATTTGCACATCTATAATTTTGAGACAATGCATCCTAATGTCATGATATTAGGCACATAATTAGCACTCCTCTCAACACATACACATGCCACAAGTCAGATCTCTGTCTTACTAGACGGTGCACCCCTTCAGGACGACACCCTAATGGCGAAACACAAAAAAAGTCCATTATGGCGACAGTCGCTGTAATGGTCCTTTTTTGGTGCTTTGCTTTCCGCCAGTGTTCCGCCCCCCCCGGACCAACTCCAATCTGGAGTTGAGAATCCTAAAGTCTGGGGGTGTGGGGAGCACAGCCCCCCCACAGAAAACACTCACTGCAAGGGTGGCACAATACCGACATCAGTATTGTGCTGTTGCTGTGGGGAAGGTCGGCATTTTCACTGTTGACCTCCCTTGGTGCTTCCCTTAATAGATGGCAGAGTTATGGCCAAATTAATAAATTTCAAAAATTCTAAAGACATTCTGTGGAATTTGGTGGAATCTTACAGAATTCCATCAGAATTCTGCAAATTTGGATTTTCTCATTCTGCACAGCTCTAGCGCCAAAGTGTTAGACCACCTTTTTGTGTACTAACAGTTTTAGTGCAAGTCGTATATTTTATTCATATTACATTTTTAAATACTGGTATGTAGAGTGTGTTCTGTTTTTATTTATGTATATTTGAAATTATGAATATTTGCAGTAACTTATGATGAAATGAATTTTGAGTATTTGTCTGTTTGATATCTATTGTGTTTTATTGTACTTGCTCACGAATGACACAAAGCTCTGTGGGAGGGTAAACATGGAGGAAGGGAGGCATGAACTCAGGGAAGACCTGGCTAATCTGGAGAAGTAGTCTGGTATTTGGCCACTGAGTTCAATGAAGTGCAAAGTTATCCACTTGGGGGGGTAAATAAACTAGGGACCAAATACTGGTTGGGTGGTGTGCAGCTAATTAAGTCAGAAGAGGAGAAGGACCTGGGTATAATTATCAAGGGTGACCTAAAATACTTGGCAAAATTGAGGAAAGGTGCGGCAAATGCAAATAAGATGTTGCGTTTAACAGCCAGGTGGAATCATCAGTAGGAAAGTGGCTGAGATTATTTATACTGGTCCCTGGTCAGACTGCACCTGGAATACAGTGTGCTGTTTTTGGATCCCTTATTGCAAGAAGGATTTCAGCTTACTGGAAGAGGTTCTAAGAATGGCAACAAAGATGATCAAGGGCCAGCAAGGTAACACCTATGAAGAAGGCTCAAGGCGCTCAACATATACTCTCTGGAGGACAAGCAGAAAAGGGGGGGCCTGACTGAGACTTTCAAGTACCTTAAGGGTATAAATGGGGTAAGCACTGATGGCCTCTTCAGTCTTAATGGATATAAGACCATTAGGGGCAACAGCCTGAACCCAGAAGGTGGAAGGTTCAGAAAGGAGATGAGGAGGCACTTTTCACAAAGCAGGTGGTGGCTAAGGGGAACAAATTGCTAGCAGAGGTGGTATCCCTAAATACAGTGGACATTTCAAGGGAGGCTGATATAGGATGGGGAAGTTGTAGTTAGAGTGGGTAAGGGGGCACCTGATGGGGATCAGGTGGGAAAATGAGAGGGAGGAAATTCCCTCTGTGATCACAGTGTGAACCATACATTCTGAGCAGACTTGATAGGCTATACAGCCTTAATTTGCTGCCACATTTGTATGTTTGGGGAAAAAAAAACCAGGGAGATGGACCAGAGAGGGTGATGTAATCTTGGAACAGTTTGTCAACCAAGGTGGTTAGTGCAAAAACAATCAGAGGAATGAAGTAGGGCTGGAATAGAATGAAGAGTATAGTGGTTGCCTCTGGTGACAGAACCAAGGAGGATAATGGGGAGGGGATGGTGAGGGTTAGCACCCTGGAGGAGTGGTAGGTTGCGGGAATTAAAGGGAACTTTGGCAGACTGGCTGGACCTCTGGTCTTTTTTAGCAATCATTGTCTATGTTACTATGTTTGTATGTAACCTAAGGATCCATTAAAAATGAACTTCTTCTCAACTAGGCAATCCTTGTTCATATGCAATTGATGAATAAAATATATCACTACTACTAACATGCTGAAAACTTTCAAAATGTGCCTATTCATGGATGACACCAAGCTCTGTGGGAGGGTGGACATAGCCGAAGGGACACAGGACCTAAAGGAGGATCTGGAAAGAATATGACAGGTAGTACTAGATTTGGCAGCTTGGGTTCAGTGCAAAGAAATGCAAAGTAATGCACATTGAAGGCAAGAGCCCCAGGATGGATTATAGCCTGGGAGGGGCTTGGGTTTCTGCAACAGAGAAGCAGAAAGATCTGGAAGTGATGATCACTAGTGGCCTGAAGTACTCCACATAGTGTAGGAAAGCAGCAGCAAGGGCAAATAAAATGTTGGGCTGCATTGCCAGGGTGATCTACATTAGGTACAGTACTGGAGGCCAAACTTTCACAAGGACATTAGCCAAACTGAGGTAGTCCAGAGAAGGGCAACCCAAATTGTGCAGGGACTGGAACAGAAAACATATGAAGACAGATTAACGGAGCTCAATAGGTATACCCTAGAGCAAAGGAGGGAGAGAGGTAATATGATCAAAACTTTCAAACACCTTAAGGGCATTAACAAGGTTAGAGTCTAACATGTTTCAATATAAGAAAAATAGCAGGACAAGAGGACACAGCATGAGATTAGAGGGAGGCTGATCAAGCGGTAATGTGAGGAAGTTATTTTTCACAGAAAGGGTGGCAGATGCATGGAACGGCCTAGCTCACGAAGTGGTGGATATAAATACAGTGCAGGGCTTCAAGCAGGCATGGGATAGGCAAAAGGGAGAAATAAAGATGGGTATGAATAGATAGGCCATTGACAGAGCAAAGGCCAATGGCACATTTATAAGGTAGAAAAAGAAATGGGCAGACTGGATGGGCCTTGTGGTCCTTATCTGCCATCAACTTCTATGTTTCTATGTGAGAGTAGGTTATACTGCCCTTGTACAGCTCATTAGTGAGGCCATATCAGGAATATGCAATAGAGTACTGGTACCACACCTTACAAAGGACATTAACTTGCTGGACATGGTCCAAAAAGGGCAGTAAAGATGATCATGGACCAGCAAGGTAAAGCATATGAGAGGTGGCTGGGGTCCCTGTACATGTACTCCTGGAGGAGAGGAGAGGAGAGGAGAGAGAGGAGAGGAGAGGAGAGAGGAGGAGATGATTGAGACCTTCAAGTATTTAAAAGGGATACATAGGGTGGATTATGAGGGTCTCTTTAAGCTATGTGAAAACTGAAACATGAGGGGACACAACCTTAAGTTCGAGGGGAAGTGGCTTAAGAGGGAGGCTAGAAAGCATTTTGTCATGGAGAAGGTATTCCCATTGGAATATGCTGCTGGAAGAGGTTTCCCATTGAAAACAGTGGGCAGCTTCAAGGGAGGCTGGGATAGAGTTAAGGGGAAATAAAGGTCAAGGGAGGGGAAGATGTAAAGGATTGGAGGTTCTGGGAGAGGGCACAGGGTCAATAGCTTAAGCTGTGAACACTCCAATACAAACGTGCGAGGAACAACTGTACCAGGACCATCTGATTAGCCAAAAACGTATGCTATAAAGATGCCCTAACCAAAAACTGGAATGACGGGTGCAAAATCTGGGCTAACCTAAATGAGGTCCCCGGGCGAGAACCCAAAACGGCCCCTACCATGCTCTGCATTGAAGGCTCCCCTATCCTTGACCCTAAATCTATCGCCAACACCTTTAACAATGCCTTCACTGACTTGCAGCATGTTCTCCCCGCTGACTTCTTCTCCCCTACCATCCCTGCTACACCCACGCAATCCCCATTGCATCCCCCTTTCGCTTCAAGACTATTATCTTTGGAGAAACCAAGAAATATCTGCGTAAAATGCTTGGTAAGGGGAGATTCAGTGGGGATAACCTCGACCTGAAACTAATCTCGCTCTCACTTGAAAAAATCCTGTCCCCTCTCACCCATATCCTTAACCTCTCACTCTGTCTCGCAGTATTCCCCCAAAAATGGAAAGCTGCAGTAGTCATCCGTGTGTACAAGAGTAGGGATCATGCCCTCCCTGGGAACTATAGACCCATCTCTATACTACCACCACTATCGAAGGCCCTTGAACGAATCTTTGCTGACCAACTTGTCCATTATCTGGACAAGCACATGCTCCTATGCACAGAGCAACATGACTTTAGGGCTGGGCATAGCACCACTACAGCCCTCCTGGAATACACATGCTTCATCCTCTAATCCCTCGATCTTGGCCAGCTCATCGGGGCTATCTATATTGACCTAACAAAGGCCTTTGACATGGTCAACCATGCCCTCCTAATTGACCAACTCACTGCCATAGGCCTTGCCCCTGAGGCGGCTGCATGGTTCCGCAGTTACCTACACTGCCGTTCACAGCAAGTCAGGATAGACACCTTTCTCTCTGACACCAAGCCTGTGTGCTCAGGCATTCCACAGGGGTCAGTACTGGGCCCCCTCCTCTTTAGCTTATTTCTGAATTACCTCCCTCTAGCCAGTCAGTGCCATATCCTCCTCCATGTGGATGATGCAGTTATCTTGTCTAATGGCTCTGACCCCACTGCTCTTGAGCAACAGCTACAAAGTGACTTCACCAGTGTTGAGTCATGTTTTAAAAATCATAAATTGATAGTGAACTACAAAAAAACAAAAACCATGTTGTTCACCAGCCTTAAGAACAAGCACAAAAACAACCCGTTATCAATATGTGATAGGAGTGGTGTTCCTCTTGAACGTGTTCATCACTTCAAATATCTTGGAGTCACTCTTGACAGCTCACTCTCCTATGCCCTCCACATAGACATCGAGCTTTATGCAATTAATAAATGCTTAGGGCTACTTTATCACCATAGGCAGAGCCTGACCCCTGAAGCCCTCAGCATATCGGTCCACAGTTCAGTGGGTTCCTTAGTGGACTACAGACTGCCGATATATGGCTCTGCCACAGACACTGCCTTCTGACATATAAAAACTGCCCTTAATAATGCCTGCAAGCTCACCTTAGGGGCACACCGGCTAACCCACACCTGCGATCTCTATGCAAAGGCTCACTGGCTAATGCTCTTTGGTCGCTTAAAATATCAATCTTGCCTCCTGGCCAAAAAGATCTGCCTTGGTCAGCTCCGGACTGGGGTCCAACAACTCCTAGTTCCCAGCACTAATCCCAGGCCCACCTGAAAATCAGAACTGCAGTCCTTCCTGACTCCAAAATGTCGGACATCTCCAGGACCAAGAAAAGGCATCTCCTACCATCTGCCCTTCTGCCAAACAGATCTCTCTCTCTCTTGAACACCTGCACTTGGGGCTCAACCCCCACCCCGCCTCTCCAGTACTTCTATGCTCAAACCCCCTCATGTTGCAAGACAACTAACAGGCTTCCTGTTGGGCACAGTTATTTAGATTGTTCCTGTATGTATCTGACTGTGTTTATTTATTCTAGTTTTAGTTTTCATTGTACTTTTTGCATTCTTTTGTTTAAAGACCAAATGTACTTAAATGTTCTCATTCTAAATCTATTGCCTTGTTTGTCTCAATCCTCTGTATAATCACCTACTTGTTCTAAATGTACTAACATGGAATCTATGTAAAGAGCTCTGAGCTCAAATGGTTACTCCAAGATCTGACATAAATAAAATACGAGCAGACTGTGTAGAACAAATTTCCTTATTCTGCTGGCCTCTTCATATGTTCATATCTTTACAAAAACATGCTTGACCATCATTTCTAGGGATACAAAATGAATGTTAAGAAGTCATTAAATTCAGACAACATTGTGTTACAAACACTTGGGGAAACTTCAGTACCAGGCTATGTACTGTTCAGAAGAGACCCATGTCCAAAAAGGGGAGGGGGAGTAGCTCTTTATGTCAATGAAAATATTACAGCTACAGAAAGTCAGAATACACATAAGGAGCCAGACGAACTGTTGGTCACCTTGGAAACAGGAAATGGGACAGCCATATGAACTGGGATTGTCTACAGACCTCCAGACCGGGGTGGGGGGGGGTCTTAGACACATTACTGTTAGAAGATATACAAAACATGACAGCTAAAGGGGAGATTCTGATAATGGGAGACTTCATCATGAAAGGTACAGATTGGTGAATACCAGCAGGAACATCCACCAGAACTAGACACACGGTGGATTCCCTGTAGGGGGAGGGCCTCAAACAACTGGTACAACAATCCACTAGAGACAGGGCTATCCTAGATCTAGTACTGACTAACGGGGAAAAGATCACAGATCTTGAGGTAGAAGGTCACCCGTGGGCCAGTGACCATGATATGGTATGGTTCAATTTGGCCACTAGAACTAAATCATCCCAATCCAAGGCAAAAATATGGGACTTCAGAGGAGCTGACTTTGAGAAGATGGCCAACAGAGTTAAGCTAGCCCTGGCAAAAAGAAATACAGGTGAGGGGGTACAGGCAAATTGGGAAAGCATTAAAGATGCAATACTTGAAGCAACATCCCATTGTGTTAGAGAAAAGCAAGCGCAAAAGAAGAAAGAAACCACTTCTATTCTCAAAAACAGTAGCAGAAAAGGTCAGAGCCAAAAGGCTGGCTATCAGGAAATATAAGGGAACGAAGTGGGATGAAGACAGGGAGGCATACCAAACTTCCCTAAGGGAATCAAGGAAGGTAGTAAGGCAGGCAAAGGCCCAAACTAAGGAAACACTAGCATGAACAGTAAAAGAAGGGGACAAGACTTTCTATAGATACATTAGTGAAAGGAGAACGTCTAGAGGGGGTACTGCTACAATCAAAAAGGATGAGGGGGAGTGTGTGGAGGAGAACCAAGGAAAAACATCTATCCTAAATAAATACTTCAGCTCAATATTTACTGAGGAGAAGGTAGGGCAGGGCCCACAGCTCAGCAAAATTGACAGGGGGGAGGGAGGTGTGCACTAGTCCCTTCACAAAAGAAAGGGTCCTACAAGAGCTTACTAAGCTCAGGGTGGAAAAGGCAATGGGGCCTGATGGCATACATCCCAGGGTACTAAAGGAGCTAAGGGTGGAACTAGCAAAGCCATTATCAGAACTTTTTCGTGAGTCTCTGAGCACAGGAGAGGTCCCAGAAGACTGGAGAAGGGCTCATGTGATCCTGCTCCACAATAGTGTAAGCAGGGAGGAGGCAGGGAACTGCAGACCAGTCAGTCTTACCTCAGTAGTGGGCAAGATCATGGAGGCACTCCTTAAGAAAGTGATAGTGCAACACCTGGAATACATAAGAGCACAGGATCCAAGACAACATGGGTTTACAACAGGAAGGTCCTGTCAGACTAGTCTCATAGATTTCTTTGACTGGGTAACCAGAGTGGTGAACCAAGGGGATGCAGTTGATGTCACCTGCCTTGACTTCAGCAAAGCTTTCAATACTGTTCCACATAGAAGATAGATTAATAAGCTGGGTAGGCTCGGTGTGGGCCAGAAGTGGGTCAACTGGGTAAAACTGGTTAGCGGGCAGAAAACAGAGAGTAGTGTTAAATGGTATATAGTCAAAACAGATGCAAGCCACAAGTGGGGTACTTCAGAGATCAGTCCTGGTGCCAGTCCTCTTCAATATCTTCATCAGTGACACTGCAGATGGACTGGAGGGTAAGGTGTGTCTGTTTGCAGATGGCACCAAGATCTGCAACAGAGAAGATGATCCAGATGGGGTGGGCAGAATGAGAAGAGATCTGGATAAGCTGGCAAAATGGTTGAATTCAAAGTTTAATTCAAAGAAGTACAAGATCATGCACATAAGGAAGAGAAACCTTGAAGCCACATATAGGTTGGGAGAGGAGTTGCTGGCAATCATAAGGGAAGAAAGAGACTTGGGCATCATCATCACTGATGACCTGAAATCATCCAAGCAGACCACTAAAGCAATAGGTAAGGCTAGAGGGATGTTGGGGTGTATTAGTAGGGGTATCTCAAGTTGTAAGAGGGAGGTTAAGAATCCCTGTTTACAAGACATTGCTTAGGCCTCATCTGGAGTACTGCATGCAGTACTGGAGGCCACACCTGCACAAGGACATTAACAAAATTGAGGCAGTCCAGAGAAGGGCAACCAAAATGGTGCAGGGACTGCATCAGAAAACATATGAGGACAGATTAACAGAGCTCAATATGTATACCCTTGAGCAAAGGAGGGAGTGAGGTGATGTGATCGAAACATTCAAACATCTCAAGGGCATTATCAAGGTGAAAGAGTCTAACATGTTTCAATATAAGAAAAATAGCAGGACAAGAGGACACATCATGAGATTAGAGGGATGCCAATTAAGGGGTAATGTGAGGAAGTTGTTTTTCACAGAAAGGGGTGGTGGATGCATCGAATGGCCAACCTCAGGAAGTGGTGGTTATGAATGCAGTGCAGGGCTTCAAACAGGCATGGGATAGGCATAAGAGAGCAATACAGATGAGTATGAATAGATAGGCCATTGACAGAGTAAAGGCCTATGGCACATTCAAAGGGTAGAAAAAATGGGCAAACTGGATGGGCCTTGCGGACCTTATCTGCCATCAACTGCTATGTTTCTATGCCACTGGATATTCTGGGCAGACAGTTGCCGACTGAAACAAATGAGGTTTAAGCAACCAAATTGTATGTTTATATGTTTTAAATATCTTGGGCTGTATTCCTTATTGCAGAAGTTGATATTGCTGCAATACATACCGTTATACTGCAGTCATCATTCCTTTATTGGCCCAATGTAGCAAAGACATTACATACTGTATATGGAAATACACAGGAATCAGAAATGCATCATCACAATTGCACATGATGTTTAGAAAGTACCTCTGGCCCAGCTCAAAATTCTTGTGTTACATACATGTGCTATGTTTCTGGAAGGTGTACAGCAATTTTATAACATTACACTGAAAAGGATAAGCATTAGTCAATCACAACATAGGATTATTCACCATTTATTAACTGATAAATTATGTGAATTCCCCCTTTCTCCCTTCCCTGGAAAACAAATTTAGAAACTTGTTACCGCTGGCCCGCCGGTGCAGTGGTTGGATTTCCACTTGCGATGCCGGCGACCCAGGTTTGGGAACGGATCCGGGTCATCGGAGGGCCGGCCGGGGGGAGAAGGATTGAGCGCCGTAAGCAGCTCTCCTTCTCCGGGGGGAGGATCCCACCAGTATCCGGCGTGATGAGGGCTCCTAGTGGAGGCTGGGAGAACTCACGCTACCGGCCTGAGGTCAGGGAGGGACGAGGTAGGCGGGGCGGATGCTGGCGTCATTGCACGTCCCCGCCTCCTCGAGGTTGGGGAAAACATAAGGGGATAAAATCCCTG
The DNA here is from genome assembly GCA_016271365.2 of Neoceratodus forsteri. Taxonomy (NCBI): domain Eukaryota; kingdom Metazoa; phylum Chordata; order Ceratodontiformes; family Ceratodontidae; genus Neoceratodus; species Neoceratodus forsteri. The sequence continues at coordinate 54,560,708 of CM028137.1, forward strand.
CCTTGCGTCTACATGACGCTCTGCCCTGGACTGCCCTGATTGGCCACGGGCTATTTCCCCTAACCAGATACAGTTCTGCAGCCGATAAAGGGGGGTCGGTACCTCGGCCCTGCTCTCTGGGGGGTAAGTCAGGGATGACCTGGGGGATTCGGCAATGTCCGGTGGTCGGGGCTCCAGGGTCCGTGACCAGAGCAGACCAATGACGGAAGGGCAGGGGCATAAAAGAGGTAAAAAAAAAAACAAAAAAACTTATTACCACCTCAGTATCTCTTTCCTGGTAAAACTTTTGAAATAAATAAGTCAGCAATCCTGTAGCAGTAGCTAGTCATCTATCATCTCTGTAAGATCATTATAGCATCAACCAAACATCCAGAGTTTAAAGGGGTTAGGAAATGCTAGCTGATCTACAGCTGTTTGTGAAGATTCGATTTTCAGAAATGGCATTCATGCCATCGAATAATCCATATGTAACTGGACCAGAATAAAAAATGGTGCAAAAAGCTGAGTTTATACTGCTTATTTTTCATGGGCAACATCCTTTCCAGTTGCCATCACAAAACCAGTAATTATGAGTTTTGACTATACCATGGCTTGTGTAAAGAACTCAAGAGTATTGGCTGTTGACCTATTAGAACACATTCCTTAGGTCTATAAAGAAATCGTGACATAATCAAAACCCCAAATTACTGGTTCCGTAAAGAGACTGTGCAGAATGTTGCCATAAAAAACAAGCATTTGTCAATACCGAATGTTTGCTTGCTGGCATTGGCATTGGTAGTGTAGGAGTTAGAGAGCTGCATAATGGGAATGACAGTTATGTATTGAACTGAAGCCAACCCCGCCACCACCCTGCAGAGACTGACAGGCATTGGGGTGTGCTTTTGGGATGCCAGGCATAACGGCCACGTCATGTCACCACATCCTACCCTGCAGACACCGACAAGTGTCACGGTGTGCCTTGAGGTCTTTGGCCCTCATGCTCACCCCATTCCATCAGAAAATATGGTGAGATGGGTGCTGTATAGGAGAATGGGGTGAACTTTGGGGCCAAAGAGTCCAAGGCACACCTCGATGCCTCTCACTGGCTGCAGGGTGTGGAATGGTATGAGCATTACAGGCGAGAATCCCAAGACACACCCCTGATGCCTATCAATCTCTACAGGGTGGGGTGTTATGGTCACAAACCCTAATGCCTCAGGCATTCGTTGGCATTTTCACTCCAAATTTTCAACATGGGTTTTTTGTGAACCCCACTTTATGAACAGTGGCAATATCAGTTTGTTAGCCAAAAGCTGATTTTGCACAGCGACTATGCCATTTGGCACTACAGGTGTGAAAACACATTTCGAACAGGATGTGAAAAATGACAGCTGTACTGTTCATGGGGAGGTGGAAAAAATGGCAATGTTGAAAATCTGCAGTGAAAACATTAAAAAAACTGGTAAAGTCACGAGCGTGTGTAGAAACTGTGCAATGCACACCCATAATACAATTAGTTTGGGGATTTTTTACAGAAGTTTGTCAACACAGGCATTTTGGAACCTCCGCTCATGAACAGCGTTTATGGTGATTTTCTTAATCTGTCCCATACAGTGATTTCCCACAGCGACCATGCATTTCTGCTCTGAAAGTGCAAAAACACATTTTGGCCATGGTGTGAAAAAATGATAGCAGTACTGTTCATAAGGAAATGTAGAAAAAAGCCAGTAGTGAAAATCTGGACTGAAAATATTAGAAATCCATGAAGTTACGAGTGTGAGTGGAAACTGTGCAATGGTTGCTCGTAACACAGTCATTTTATGGACTTTTTTCACCAGATTTTTAACATACCCATTGTAGCACCTCTGCTCATGAACAGTGTCACTGTGATTTTCTTAGTCTGTCCCAAACATTAATTTCACACACTGACTGCGCCATTGTGCGCTACATGCACGTAAACATGTTTTGGGTGAGATGTGAAAAATGACAGCGGTACTGCTCATAAGGAGGTGTGGTAAAATGGCAATGTTGAAAATCTGGAGTGAAAATATTGAAAATTCTCGAACTTAAGAGCGTAGGAACAGCGCAATGCATGCTCGTAAACAGTCATTTGAGGTATTTCTGGAAATTTTCAACATAGGGTTTTAGAGGCCTACTTCCTGAACTCTGACACTGTAATTTTGTAAATCGGTCCCGAAAGGTGGTTCCATGCAGTGACTGCGAAATCACCTTTCGGGGCCGAATAACACAAAGACAGTGACAGAATTCATGAGGTGGGGTCCCAAAAACCCCATGTTGAAAATTTGGTGAAAAAATTCCCAAAAATGCCTGAGATATCCAACAAAGCTGAAAAGAACCCTATTTATTACATAATACAGCTTACCGGCATTTCCTCAGTTCGTGGTAGAGTTTGAAGAGTGCAGACATGTTCCCAGTCCAGCGAAGATCGTCACGCCAGACTCAGAGGTAAGTATGGGGTGGGGGTGGGAGGCAGGGTGTGCAGAAGGTGGGCGGGTGGGCAGAGCAGGTCAGGACAGTCAGCGAGGGAAGGTTTTCTTTTAGGTTTCTGTTTGTTTTTTTCCCACAACAGGACATTTGCCAAGCTGGGGTGAGGCGCCCAGCATGAGCTGGAAGGCTGTTTAGGCGGGGGTACAGGTGGGGTGATGGGGATTGGGCACCCCGTCAGCCACATCTGGGACTACTGCCATGCTGGGTTGGCTCCCAGCGTGGCAGCTGTTGTTTGTTGGGGGACATTGCAGCTGACGGGGACTGAGCACCCCATTGGCCACAGTATGTGTGGGAGGGGAGATTAGCACGAATATGCGTGTGTGCTTATCTGTTGGGGAGCGCAGCCAGTGCGGCTAGTTTTTTCAAGTTGGTGTCAGCATTTGAAACTAAATGTCACGGCTGTGTTCCCCTTATTAATGAACAACACTCCGCCGTAAATGCTGTGCCAGTATTGGCCACAACAGTGTCGCACCTCCAGAACCTGCTTAGGCACCAAGCTGCCACAATATGTTTCTTGCGCTGTGCGTAAGCAAACATAAAAATTATAAACACAGTTACACATCAACATGTATTTCAAAACAATTCAGTATGGATCATTTGGGGGTGTAGATATAATTTCTGAAAGTACAAACATTACATACAGCTGCAATTTAACATTATGTCGTACTCCTTAATCTAGAGAATTCCAGGTGACAGCTCATCTGCTTAGTTCTACTTATAAGTGATCATTAGTAAAAAGCCTTATGCCTGTTTAATCTCACAACTGTGCCAATGTTGAGTAATTATTCATTGTTAAAGAAGGTCTGAGGAGCTGGCCAGGAGGCATCAAGGCCTGAGGAGCTGGATACCTTATCTCCCACAACACCAGTGACCCAGGTCAGGGAATGAACCTGAGTAGCTCAGGGGGTAGCCAGGGAAGGGGGAATGCATACCCCATAGTTTGTCTGCCATCAAGAGGAATATAGGTGGCAGTACCTTGAGGCAACAAGGGAAGGGGACCCCATGCCCAAACACTGGGGGTGTCTTCACAGAGCCAGAGCAGACACAATGTGTCATTTCCCATGTGTGGGCTTCAACTGGGTGAAAATCAGAGAAAAACCCTCCAACCACAGCGTGATGATGGCCTAATTCCTCACAGGTCGTGTGCCAATGACTGGGTGCCTCCAGCCAGGTCCTGTGGCAGAATATAGTGGGGAAGTCAAAATAGGGATGTTGGGTGTTGGTCCCAGGGGGACTGATCCAGATGGGGGCCAGTCAGAGTGACTGGAGATAAACACATAGTGGGGAAATAAAAGAAGGTCTGCACAAAAGATGAGTAGTGATGTTTAAATCAGTCTCTCTGATGTGGCTATGTTGTATGACGGTTAAGCAATGGAATGTTTGGACTTCTAAAAGCACTATGTATCTGACAATGGGAGCATTCCTTTTCCTGCAGGAGACTCAGTTAACTTTGTTGTCTTGGATAGGAATGTGAATTCAATACATGGCAAAAGCTAACATCGTGTTACAATTTGTGGCTGCATTCAAAAGGTTCCCTAGTCATGAACAGTAGAAGCATATCACAGGCTGGTCAAGGAAAATGTCATGTGTCACTATTCATGTTTCTCCCCCTGGCCTGTTTGGCTTCTCTCCCCTGTGACCCCCAGCCCCATCACCCTGTATCCCCTAAGCTTACAGGCCCTAGATTCCTCCCATAGCTTGCCCCCCCCAATGGCAGAGTGGGAGATCCAAATTCATAGCACTGGACAGGATTTGGTTCGTATCCAGTAAGGATAGTGACTAAATATGAGTGATCATTAAAACAGCGACTCATAAACAGCAGTATCCTCATGGGCTACCCTGCAAGGGTAGTGACCCTATGCTAAGGCGACTGTAGGGGAGGGTGATCAGAAGGGGAGAATAGCAAGGGAAAGGGGAGGGATAGGGAAGAGTGTTTCTCAGGGGTAGTGTGCCTGCTGCAGCAGAGCTAGTCATATGGTGTGGTGGTGAGGGTGGCTGGCTCCGGTACAGCAGGTACTTGGTTCGGGGACCGGGGGAAAATGTTGCCGCTGACTGCAGTTGCATTTCTTTTTTTTGCAATACAGAGTGTCGCTCCTTCCCCGACATGCACCCCTCTGGGGTTAGTAATCCTTAAGCAGGGGGGTGCAGGGGGCAATGCATAGTCACTTAGTCTAGTTACCGGATGTTTGGTCGCCGGCATGTGTATATCACCGATTTGCTTTTCCGCGATATACACTCGCCATGATAGAGATCACAGTTTTGCAATTGCTGTTATGACATGGAACCCATCTGGTTAGTCACTCCACGTCACCAGTGAGAGATCTGTTTTACCAAAAATATTTTGTTGAGGAAATCACAGAAACACAACAACAAACAAGAACATACAAAATAATTAGATAACAACCTCATTTAACATAAAAATGAATTGGTCAGTAGTGTTAGGCCTGCGAGGGCTTAGAGAATCATCCTTCCAGCCAGGGTGATTTTCCATTTTTCCTCCCTCCCTTACCCCATAGTGTGGAGGAGCTGGTGTGCAGTGATGTCAATGGCAGTGCTTTTCATACTTTTCTATGCAGCACTCCGGATGTCTCCTGTGTCTGCCCTGAATTGTGGTCCCAGCAGTCTGTCCCCCAGACACTTCTAGGGGCCAGGCTAATACCAGGCACCACCCCACCAAAGTGGAGCAGGGCAGTCCACTGATAGGACGCGCAGTCCTCCTCCTCTCCTGTCTCTCAGGCACTATTAGGGGCCAGGCTAATACCAGGCACCACTTACACCCCACCACAGAGGAGATGAGCAGTGCACCCATTGCACACTCAGTCCTCCTTTCCTGTCCCCCAGACAATACTAGGGGCCAGACTATTAGCAGGCACCACTCCAACACCACCACAGAGGAGGTGAACACTCCATCCATCATACACTAAGTCTTTCTCTCCTGTTCCCCAGACACTGCTAGGGGCCATGCTAATGGCAAGCACCACTCACACCCCACCACAGAGGAGCTGAACAGTCCATCCATCGAATGCTCAGTCCTCCACTCCTGTCCCCCAGACACTATTAGGTGCCAGGCTAATACCAGGCACCACTCCCACTTCACCACAGAGGTGATGAGCAGTCCATACATTGTACACTCAGTCCTCCTCTCCTGTCTCCCAGACTCAATAATTTTTTGTTTATATATTTATTTTAGTCTTTTGTAACCAGGTGAGGCCCACTAGGCACAAGTGCCTGTTTTCAGGGGCGACCTGGGAGCAATGGGGGATATAATGACTTGCTCAGAGTCACACAGTATGCAAGTGGAGGTTGTGGGAATCAAACACAGGTCTGCTGGATGTACCAAGCTCATTCACAGCTCATTACTCTAGCCTCTAGGCTATACTGTCAGCCCCTAGGGGCCAGGCTAATACCAGGCACCACTCATATCTCACCCCTGAAAAACTGAGCAATCCGTGGTATACTCAGACCTCCTTTTCTGCCCCAGACACTACTAGGGGCAAAGCTAATACCAGACACCACTCGCAATCCACCCAGAGGAGCTCAGTAATCCATCCATCATACGCTCAGTCCTCATCTCCTCTCCTCCAGACACTATTAATGGCCAAGCTAATACCAGGCACCACTCCTTTCCTAGCTCAGAAGAGCTGAACAATCCATCCATCGTACGCTCAGTCCTCCTCTCCTGTTGCCCAGACACTATTAGGAACCAAGCTAATACCTGACACCACTCCTTTCCTAGCTCAGAAGAGCTGAACAATCCATCCATTGTACACCAAGTCCTCCTCTGCTATCCCACAGACACTACTAGTGGCCAGGATAATTCCAGTCACCACTCAGACCCCACCACAGAGTAAATGAGCAGTCCATCCATCATACACTCAGAACTCTTCTTCTGTCCTCCAGACACTACTAGGGGCCAGGCTAATACTGGACACAACTCACACCCCACACTGAGGAGCTAAGCAGTCCATCCATCGTAAGTACAGTCCTCCTCTTCTGTCCAGCAGACACCACTAGGAGCCAGGCTAATACCAGACACCACTCACACCCCACCCCAGAGGAGGTGAGTAGTCCATCGATCATACACTCAGCCTCCTAACCTGTCCACCAGACAGTACTAGGGGTCAGGCTAATACCACACAGCACTCACACCCCACCCCATTGAAAGTGAGCAGTCCATCAATCATAATCTCAGCCCTCCTCTCCTGTCCTCCAGACACTACTGGGTCCAAGCTAATACCAGGCACCACTCACACCCCACCCCCAGAAGCAGAGCAGTGCATCCATTCTACATTCATTCCTCCTCTCCTGTATCCCAGACACTTCTAGGGGACAGGCTAATACCAGGCATTACTCTTTCCCTACCCCAGAGGAGCTGATCAGTCTATTCACCATATGCACAGTCCTCCTCTCCTGTCCCCCAGACACTACTAGGGGCCAGGCTAATAGTAGGCCCACTCCTATCCCACCCCAGAGACGTTGAGCAGTCTATCCATCGTATGCTCAGTGCTCCTCTCATGTCCTCCAGACATTACTAGATGCCACACTAATACCAGACACCACTCACAACCCACCCAAGAGGAGCTGAGTAGTCTATCCATCATACGCTTTGTGCTCCTCTCCTGTCCCCAGACACTACTAGGGCCAGGCTAATACCAGGCACCACTCACACCCCATGGCAGAGGAGATGAGCAGTCCATCTATCGTGCACTCAATTCTCCTTTCCTGGCAGATCCTGCTACAACACAGGTTCAGGGTGTGAACTGTATAATGCTTTTGGAACCTGTTTATCTGCAATCCTTTCTTTCCTTCTGAATACATTTCCCCTGTCCACTGCTGCACACTCACACTCTTCCACTACTTAAATCATTTATTACCATGCACACAGTAGAGTTTTAGAAATTACTGAATTTATTTATGTATTTGATTACCGGACAGGTGCATTGATCCAAAGGACCGTTTTCAGGGGTGACCCGGGATATAAAAGATGGCAGAGGAAAGCAACAGTTTTAAATCACAAGGCACATGAATAGTACAAACTTAAACACAGGTCAAAAACATTTACATACAGGGATAGTAAATACAGGAATATTGGCATCAGGGTACATATGTGAGGACATGAGAGGATACAACAAACCCAACCTTACCCCCCCTAATTCGACAACTCCCCACAGGAGTCAACAACTCGGCACAGTGTAGGAAGGCAGTTGCAAAGGCCAACAAAATGCTGGGTTGTATTGCAAGGGGTATATCCTCAAGGAGGGAGGAGGTGATTCTGCCACTGTATAGGTCATTAGTTAGACCACACCTGGAGTACTGCGTGCAGTTCTGGCATCCGTATCTGAAAAGGGACATTAAGTTACTGGAGGAGTGCAGCGAGAGGCGACAAAGATGATCAAGGGTCTGGGGGACTTATCATATGAGAGGAGGTTGAAGGAGTTGAACATGTACTCACTGGAGGAGAGGAGAGACAGGGGGACATGATTGAAACCTTTAAATACATGAAAGGAATAAACAAGACAGGTACAGAGGGCTGTTCAAAGTAGAGGAGGGAGGGCCACCAGGGGCCATGATATGAGACTGGGGCGAGGAAGGTTCAGGAGGGAGATGAGGAGACACTTTTTTACAGAGAGGGTGGTGGCTGGGTGGAATGCGTTACCTGCAGAAGTGGTATGCAGTAGAACAGTGGACTGCTTCAAACGAGGATGGGACAGGACAAGGGGGAGGGTTAATGAAGGGGAAGGGTGGAAGGGAGGGGCAGCTGCAGAATAAGTGGTGCTAGCTGCACATTCGAGCAGACTTGATAGACCTCTAGGCCTTTATCTGCTGGCAAATTTCGTATGTTCGTATGTTCGTAGGTTAGTGTGGGGTTAGAGTTCCTGGGTATGAGAGGGGGGCTACCCCAATAGGCAGGAGCAATGGGCCCTATCCTCAAGCCAACTTTTGAAGACGGATTTGAAGGCTGAATGGGTGTTAGATTAGCGATGCGAATTCATACCACTATTTTAATGTTACACTATTTAAGTGATTTTATTATTTATTAACACATTGAATGTATGTACGTTTGTTAAATTTCCACCTTGCACCATCTGACATTTGCATAGGTTTCATATCTGTTCAATACATTTTTGTGCTACACTTGCTCCTTTTTCCATTGTAAGCTTTTGCAACTTTGTAAATGGTGTATCTTGTGCCCTCTGATACTGTGTATTGTGCATGGCTCTTGGAGCTTTATTCAGTATTGTACTTCATGTTTGTCATTTTCTGTTTATTGTTTTTCTTACCACCTTCTAATCCCCTAACCCCCAGTTGTACCTGGGAACAAGCTCTGTCTCTGTGTAGCTCTCCGAGCCAGAAAAGTTTAAAATGAAACATTTCTTTGTTTATTTAAATCAATCAATCAAAATTTTTATTTATCCTGGCGGGCACCATTGAGCAAGGCTCATTTGCAAGGTGGATCTGGTCATAAATACATCAAAGTACAGTACAGAAGCAGGTATACAAAAGGCAATAATATACAAGGAAGAACAAGTATATACAGTGTATACAGTACAGTACAAGGTTGAAATAAATAAAAAAAAGCATTATTTTACAATTGAAGAAGTCATCAGGTGTACAATCAACCATAGGCATACAGAGGTTATAAGCAGAGATCTTTTGAGTGAGGCAGCCCGGCAACTACACATATAGGGGAAAGAGGCCATGTATGGGGTAGCAGGGTAGAGAGGTAAAGAAGAGGAGGGATATATTACCGACGACTGGGGGAAAAATTGAGCTAAAACCACAGAAAGTGATGATGGCTGTCGTGTACTTGTTTATTATGATAATGACAGAGGAGGGGTAGATAATTGGGACACTACTATGGATGGGTGGGACTTTAGCCAGGCTGGAGTGGACAGGGAAGGGTGGGTGCAATAGGAAGAGTTAATAGGGAAACAGTAATAGGGAAATGGCACAAGTATTGAGTTGAACTGCTTGAAAGGCATCAGGCAATCAATAAAGTGACGTTTAAAAATGTGGTTTAGGTAGAAAATCTAGAAAAAGGACCATTCTGTATTACTGTTAGTACACATTTCACTATATATATATACTGTATATGTGTGTGTGTGTGTACTGTATTAGTAACATAATAATTGTTTTAATGTCTGAAGAAAAAGCTAAAAAGTTGTCTCTATTATCTCAGTCTATAGAACATACAGCAATTAAAAACACACGTGGGAGGGATTTTCAAAGCCTATGTCTAGATACAATTTTCTGTTGTATAAGTTTGGGTATAAGACCAAATCGCTCCTACTGTATGTCTAGTTACCAATGTTGGGACATAACTAAGTTCCATTTTCAAAGCTTTGATTTAATTATGTCTGTGTTGCAAAATTTCAATATAAATGTGACTGGACACAAGTTCCAGAATGAGTATAAACGTGTTTATTATTTACTGTCTTGTTTTATCCAGAATTGGATGTAATATGCCATAAAACAGAGAACACTTCTGTAGATAAGTCCAACTTTTGAAAATAGCTCCAACGGAGAGTGGGGGCAGTAGTATAGAACAGAGTTAAGAGCACCGATTTGTAAACCTGGAGAATTGGGTTTGAATCCCCAAACCACCACTTGTTTGTTTATTTATTTATTTATTTATTTATTTAAATATTTGATAACTGAGAAAGGCAAACACAGCCGAGGCTTATTTCCAGGTGTGACCCTGGGAAGGGGCAAGGGATATAAAGCAGAAAATATATAATAGATACATAAGATAAATATACAGTTGCATAAGTTATACAGCAAAATACACTTCATACTTGCATATCGTATGATCATAAGCAAGTCAGTTAACATCCCTGTGCTCCCAGGATGCACCTGGAAACAAGCCTTGGCTTAATGTATCTTTTCTGTCCAAAAACTGTAAAATAATATAAAAAAAGAAGACAAGGCAGTTTCTGACATTTAAGTAACAAGGGGATGTGGCCCTTTTATGAGATTTAGAAATCACACCCACAGAACATAGGAGTCCAATTTTCAGTCACAGTGCACTCTTGCAGAATCAGTGCAAACCAATTTTGTGACAATCCATTGCTTGTACTCCCCTTGAGTTATGAACAGCGGGGATTGGGAGGCCCTTCCACTCCAGTGCTCATCAAAGTGTGCTTTGGTGCATTGAAAGGGGTGACATTGGCATGTAAGTAGCACAGAGTGCCATTGACAGTGCCAGCTAAGGACAATACAACTGTCACAGCTGTTTTGCAATGTCCCTTAACCACCAGTAAAAAAAGCCAGTGGATGTGGAGTCAGACAGATACATAAAGTGTGCATCAACACCAGGGGACCAAGATCATTACGGGACAGGGTTTATTTTTTTAGTGCACTAGAGGCAAAGAATTTGGGGATTAACTAGACAACCTTGGGTATATGTAACTATAGAATTGCGATGGGGGCCCTCTGGACTAGCAAGGAGAGTGGAGAAGAACATGCTTATGAACTTCATGGCCATACCAAATATGTCCCAAAGAAATAGAGACATGTACTTATAGTGTATCACATACAATGTGTGTATATTGCAGTGTACAGTACCACCTGTATTTTTTGTTTGGTGTTAATATGCACAAGCCATGTCTAATTGAGAAAAAGGCAGTTACACCTTCTTTCCAAGCGCTAATTAGTAGCCTAGAAAAGATAAGAGCAATTAGTGCCACCACCATGCAATCGATGTGAAAGATTATTCACAAGTCCTTGCCTTATCTCCTAGTTCTTTTATATAAATGTTCACCATCAGGTACTCTGTATAGAGTATCATACTATAGAAACAAGAAAGGATACATTCCACTTACCTCATTGTAAACTTTCATTGCTATCACACTTCACATGTGAAAGAATGCATCCAGGGTTGTGTCTAGTTCCAGTAGGTTCCTCTTTTACAGACACAAGGTCACAGATCTTTCATCAGACAGATAATTCTGCATCTAGGCATATAGCTTGCACCTTAAACTAGTCATTATTTGTTTTATACTTTGTTTTTTTTACATTGGATTTATGTGCAAATATTTAACAGCAGTACTTACAATTTGCTTAAGGGCTAAGACAAGTTAAAAAAGGTCTGTATGGCACCTGTAGATTCTCCTTTTGTAGGTTTAGTATCACAAATATTGCATCAAGAGACATGTCTGAAACAAATTTAAATACTCTCCATAAATGTTTGTATGTCACTAGAACTTTCCTTAGTCATGTGATTTAAACCAAGCACTAGTCTCCGCCATGAGAAAAAAACTCAAGCCTCTAGTTAGATGGTTCCACTATTGAACAGCACCCATCCAAGTGCGCCCATCATTAGGGCACCAGTGATTCGAGTTCAAATCCCTCTTGTGATGTGGGGGACTGTGCCCCCCATGCCCCCCGTGTGGGGGGTTATGCCCCTCATTTATAGATTCTAACTTTGGGGGGGAAGACCTCAGGGAAGGGGTGGCAAATCAGGGATTTTGGCACCCTTTGATGGGTGCACTCGGACTGGCACTCGGATGGCCAAAACGGTTGTTGGACAGCTGGCTCATGAGGCCATTAAACAAATGTTTGTTGTTTGTGCTTTCCACTTATGGATAGTTTATTAATTTTATTTATTTACAGTGTTTGATCAGGAAAGGCACACCAAGCTGTGATAGATTGTTTCCAGGAGTGTCCTCAGTGGTAGGATAAATAGACTTGGTTTATTGGGTCTGGCAGTATAGCCTAGAGGTTCGAGTAATGAGCTGTGAATGAGTTTGGTACATCCAACAGACCTGGGCTTGATTTCCATAACCACCACTTGCAAACTGTGTGACTCGGAGCAAGTCACTTAACCCCAGTGCTCCCAGGTCATCCCTGAAAACAGACATTTGTGCCTAGTGGGACTAACCTGGTTACCAAAGACTAAAATAAATTTCACTTAGAATTTGAGGAGCAAAAGGAGGCCGAGGCCCATGTGTAGCTCCTTAGGACATAATGTAAGTAGTTCAAGCTTTCCCCTTTTGCTATATACTTATCAAGATTACTTTTGAATGATTCTTTATTTTTACTAATAATTTCTTCGGGGAGTCGGTTCCAGAGGTTTGCTGATCTCACAGTATAGAAGAATTTTCTTTTATTTGATTTATATTTATTCAGTTTAACTTGTAGTGGGTGGCCCCTTACTTTGAACTGAGAGTCTATTTATAATGTCTAATTCATTCATTAGCACAGGATCATTCATATTATCATAAAAGAATGTGTTCCCCATTTTTCTTCTCAGTTCTAAACTATGTAATCCCAAGCTTCGTAATCGTTCATCATATGACTTGTATGCATTACCTTTGATTAATTGTGTATACCTTTGTTACACCTTTTCAATTCTATTTATTTCTGATTTATTGTGAGGGTTCCATAAGCAAGTTCCATAATCCATGTGTGGCCTGACGTATGATAGATATAGTGGCATAATAATTTCCTTAGCTCTACTACTAATATTTTTCTTTATTGATAGAATTGTTTGGTTTGTTTTTGCAATTATATTTGTACAGTGTTGTTTAAATTGGAGACAATTATCTACTGTGATTCCCAGGTCTTTTTCCATACTTTTATTTTGAATGTTATTATTTAATAAGAGGCAATTATGTATTAGGGAAGAGAAACCGTGAAGCCACCTATAGGCTGGGAGGGGAGTTGCTAGCAGTCACAAAGGAAGAAAGAGACTTCGGCATCATCATCACTGATGACCTGAAATCATCCAAGCAGACCTCTAAAGCAGTAGGTAAGGCTAGGGGGGTGTTAGGGTGCATTAGTAGGGATATCACAAGTCATAAGAGGGAGGTAATAATCCCTATTTACAAGACACTGGTTAGGCCCCATCTGGAGTACTGCGTTCAGTATTGGAGGTCACACCTTCACAAGAACATTAACCAAATTGAGGCAGTCCAGAGAAGGGCAACCAAAATGGTGCAGGGACTGCATCAGAAGACATATGAGGACAGATTAACAGAGCTCAATATGTATACCCTTGAGCAAAGGAGGAGAGGTGATATGATCGAGGCATTCAAACACCTTAAGGGCATTAACAAGGTGAAAAAGAGTCTAACATGTTTAAATATAAGAAAATCGCAGGACAAGAGGACACAGCATGAGATTAGAGGGGCCAATTAAGGGGAATGTGAGGAAATTCTTTTTCACAGAAAGGGTGGTGGATGCATGGAATGGCTTACCACAAGAAGTGGTGGCTATGAATACAGTGCAGGGCTTCAAACAAGCATGGGATAGGCATAAGGGAGCAATACAAATGACTATGAATAGATAGGCCACTGACAGAGCAAAGGCCAATGGCACATTTATAAGGTAGAAAAAGAAATGGGCAGACTGGATGGGCCTTGCAGTCCTTATCTGCCATCAACTTCTATGTTTCTATGTTCTATGTTTCTATGTTTCTATGTACAGGGTTACATTTCCCCAGATGGAGCACACAGCATTTATTAGTATTTAATTTCATGCCCCATCTAGCTGTCCAGTCTGCAATAGCATGTATGTCCTTTTGGAATGAGGAGATTCCCTTCCACTGTATCACATGGTACACATATTTTAGTGCCATCTGCATACTTGATTATATTATTACTTAAATTTTCCTCCAGGTTGGCAATAAAGATTTGAACGATTATTGGTCCCATTACAGACCCCTGTGGGACCCCACTCCACTAGTGACACTGGTCTAAGTTGACGAATGTCCACTTATAGTAACTATCTGTTTCCTGTCTTTTAACCAGTTGACAGCTCATCTTACAATGTGTTGGTCCAGTCCATATTTATTCAATTTCTCAACTATTGCCCACTGTGAAACAAGGTCAAAGGCTTTGCTGAAGTCAAACAGTGTGATGTCAGTTGATTTGCCAGTGTCCAGTAGTTTAGTTACCTTATCATAGAAGCATATCATATTTGTAACACATGATCTACCCTTCTGAAACTCATGCTGGTTATAGTCAAACATAGGTAAGGTATTTAAGTGGTCTAAGATTCTGTTTTTAGTTAGAGACTCAAGGATTTTACAAGGAATGCAGGTCAGGCTAATGGGTCTATAATTTGCTATTACAGATTTGCTTCCTCTTTAATGTATAGAAATAATGTTTGATATTTTCCAATCATTTAGTACTTTCCTATGATTTAATGATTTGTGATATAATATTTTCAGTGGCTTCCAAATATGATTTTTTATAAGTTTTAACATGGGGGGGTGATGTTCTCCGGGCCCGGTGAACTATGGAATTTAAGTTTTTCTGTTTCACTTATTATTTCTTCTTTAGTTATCTCATAGGAACCTTTCCCTGTTTTGAGTGTTATTTATAGATATGTTGGTGTTTGTATTGGAAACTAAATTAAAATATGTGTTAAAGATATTTGCAATATCGAAAGGTTCTGCTATCTGTGTGTCGTTATCCTGTACTAATATTAATTCAGCTGTTGGTTTCTTTATAGAGTTTATATACAGTAACAGTAACTGTAGAATTGTTTAGTGCTATCTATCTCCCGGTAGAAGGTCACCTGGGGGCCAGTTACAATCCCATGGTATGGTTCAATTTGGCCACTAGAACTAAATCATCCCATTCCAAGGAAAAAATATGGGACTTCTGAGGAGCTGACTTTGATAAGATGACCAACAGAGTTAAGCTAGGCCTGGCAAAAAGAAATACAGGTGAGGGAGTATAGGCAAAGTGGGCAAGCATTAAGGATGCAATAATTGAAGCAACATCCCATTGTGTTAGAGAGAAAAGGAGGTGCAAAAGAAGAAGGAAACCACTTTGGTTCTCAAATACAGTAGCAGAAAAGGTCAGAGCCAAAAGGCTGGCCTTCAGGAAATATAAGGGAATGCAGCAGGATGAAGATAGGGAGGCATACCAAACTTCCCTAAGGGAAGCAGGGAAGGCAGTAAGGCAGGCAAAGGCCCAAACCGAGGAAACACTAGCACAAACAGTAAAAGAAGGTGACAAGACTTTCTATAGATACATTTGTGAAAGGAAAAAGTCCAGAGGGGGGTATTGCTAAGATCAAAGGGGATAAGGGGGCATGTGAGGAGGATGAGGACCATGTGAAAACACCTGTCCTAAATAGGTACTTCTGCTCAGTATTTACTGAAAAGAAGGCAGGGCAAGGCCCACAGCTCAGCACCATGGACACAGGGGGGAGGGAGGTGTGCACTAGTCCCTTCACAAAAGAAAAGGTGATACAAGAGCTCAATAAGCTCAGGGTGGACAAGGCAATGAGACCTGATAGCATACATCCCAGGGTACTAAAGGAGCTAAGGGTGGAACTAGCAGAGCCATTATCAGAACTGTTTAGTGAGTCTCTTGAGCACAGGAGAGGTCCCAGAAGACTGGAGAAGGGCTCATGTGATCATGCTCCACAAGAGTGGTAGCAGGGAGGAGGCAGGGAACTACAGAACAGTCAGTCTTACCTCAGTAGTGGGCAAGATTATGGAGGCACTCCTTAAGGAAAGGATAGTGCAATACCCGGAATCCATAAGAGCACAGGATCCAAGACAGCATGGGTTTACAACAGGAAGGTGCTGTCAAACTAATCTCATAGATTTCTTTGACTGAGTAACCAGAGTGGTGAACCAAGTGGGTGCAGTTGATGTCACCTGCCTTGACTTCAACAAAGCATTCGATATTGTTCTACATAGAAGACTGATTAATAAGCTGGGTAGGCTTGGAGTGGGTCAGAAGCTGGTTAACTGAGTGGCAAACTGGTTGACAGGCAGAAAACAGAGAGTGGTGGTAAACGGTATACAGTCAGAAGAGATGCAAGTCACAAGTGGGGTACCTCA
Organism: Neoceratodus forsteri; assembly: GCA_016271365.2. Lineage (NCBI taxonomy): Eukaryota > Metazoa > Chordata > Ceratodontiformes > Ceratodontidae > Neoceratodus > Neoceratodus forsteri. The sequence continues at coordinate 54,576,999 of CM028137.1, forward strand.
GGGATCAGTCCTGGTGCCAGTCCTCTTCAATATCTTCATCAGTGACATTACAGATGGACTGGAGGGTAAGGTGTGTCTGTTTGCAGATGACACCAAGATCTGCAACAGATTAGATGATTCAGATGGGGTGGGCAGAATGAGAAGAGATCTGGATAAACTAGCAAAATGGTTGAAAGAGTGGCAACTGGGATTTAATGCAAAGAAGTGCAATATCGTGCACATAGGGAAGAGAAACCCTGAAGCCACCTATAGGCTGGCATGGAGTTGCTGACAGTCACAAGGGAAGAAAGAGACTTGGGCATCATCATCATCACAGATGACCTGAAATCATCCAAGCAGACCACTAAAGCAGTAGGTAAGGCTAGGGGGATTTGGGGGCGTATTAATAGGGATATCACAATTCAGAAAAGGGAGGTAATAATCCCTCTTTACAAGGTGCTGGTTAAGCCCCATCTGGAGTACTGCATGCAGTACTGGACGCCACACCTTCACAAGGACATTAACCAAACTGAGGCAGTCCAGAGAAGGGCAACCACAATGGTGCAGGGACTGCATCAGAAACCATATGAGGACAGATTAACAGAGCTCAATATGTATACCCTAGAGCAAAGGAGAGAGAGTGGTGATATGATCGAAACATTCAAACACCTTAAGGACATTAACAAGGTGAAAGAGTCTAACATGTTTCAATATACAAAAAATAGCAGGACAAGAGGACATAGCATGAGATTAGAGGGAGGCCAATTAAGGGGTATTGTAAGGAAGATATTTTTCACAGAAAGGGTGGTGGATGCATGGAACGGGCTACCTCAGGAAATGGTGGGTATGAATACAGTGCAGGGCTTCAAACAGGCATGGGATAGGCATAAGGGAGCAATACAGATGAGTATGAATAGATAGGCCACTGACAGAGCAAAGGCAGATGGCACATTCATAAGGTAGAAAAAGAAAAGGGCAGACTGGATGGACCTTGCAGTCCTTTTCTGCCGTCAACTTCTATGTTTCTATGTTTACTTTTGCTGGCTGTATCTTTGCTGGCTGTATTTGCTAATCTAAATTCATAAGTCTTTTTTGCATTATTTATTTTATTTCTGCATCTTTTTTGTAAGCATTTAAACGTTTTTCAATTAATGTCTGTCTTTTGTCTTTTGTATTGTCTGTATATGTTATTTTTCTCTTTTATTATGATGTGTATCCCCTTATTAAGCCATTTAGGCTGTTTTCCTTTGTTTTTATATTTTATAACTCGTTTAACATGTTTGTTCATAGTTGTTAGAATGACAGTTTTTATATGCTTCCAACATTCATTTACTGTTTTCTGGGTTAGGATTTTACACAAATCTATCTCAAAAAGGTCTTTATTTATTTGTTCAATGTCAGCTGATTTGTAGAGATAAAATTCAGTACACCTCCTAATAGTGGGATCCTGATTATTAATGGAAAAGAGCACTGAGGCATGATCACTGTTTCCTATGGGGTCTTGGACATCACATTGTATGATATCTACATCATTATTGACAGAGGAATGTTAGCCATGACACCGGGGAAATTCCCCTACTCGGAGAGTAGGGGGAGTCTACTGTCATTCATGGAGAATGGCCACTGTGTCTTGCAACCCAGGGACTGAGGAGGTGTGCGGAGAAGGGCAGCAGGTCTCCTCCCAAACCTGAGTATTTCTACAGACCCAATACCAGAATGAAGTAAATTTCTCTCCAATTATGTCTGGAGAAAACGATTCAGCCAGAATAATGCATAACGAGGACTTACCAATTGGCATGGAGATTGGAGTAGAGGTGGATTGTGTGCAGGATGGTGAGACCTCAGTGCAGCTCAAACAAATCCCAGAGTTGGAGAGGAGCATGAAAAATGCAACAGCTACAAGTATGGAATGACCGAAGGAAACGGGTGAGCTGAGTAGTGAACCGGAAGAGAAAGAAATCCCCGGATGCATAGAGAAAGTTTTTACAAAAGAATTTGTTTCTACAGGGAAAACATGGGACAACAGGCTAAGAGCAGTACAGCTGCAGAGGCACAGGGCAGCAGGATGCCCACATGGAAAGCTTTGGGGATGATGCATAGAAGGAACACGTCGGGGCACAATTTTGTGAATGTACAGGAAGAACAAGACTGGGCACCTTGTGACACACTAAATGGAGCTGGATGGGTCCAAGCTGAAGGTGGTATATGGTTACCAGACCCCAAAAACCCAAAAGTGGAACAGTACAAAGATATACAGATTACGGCAAGAGTCAAAATAGTATCCCTCACTCCGTGCACAGCTCCAGGAATGAGTGCTGGATATCAACAAAATGGAGGCCAGCCTGAGATTTCAGGCTGAGAACAGGTTTGTGAGAACATGGCTCCCATGAGTATAATTACACAAACAAATGAAATATGTCATGAAGATAAAGCCAGTACAAGCGGCAAAGTTGGAAGGGAAGAGGTTGGAACTAAACTGGGAAATATACCTATTGGAATGCAGAACTTTATATTACAACCTGAAGGGGAGAGTGAAGAGAATTTACCAGTGGGCCTAGGGATGGGGAATTTGCAAGATCCACCCAAACAAAAGTTTTACAAACCCATGTTAAGGATGGTGGATCTCTTTAAACATAGCACCAGAGAACCAGCCCCTAGAAGGAACAATATCAGCTTATTATATAAAGACAATTTGGATAACCCCCTGGACAGAGTTTATATTGGCTGAAAATTGTTAAAAGATTCTTTAAAATTCACACATCAGAAGTATTTGTGCTAATACACATAGATGATCAAAACTATGATGTCAGCTTTAAAACTGTGGAAGCCCTGGACAGATTCTGCGTGAAATATAATACTTTAAAAGATCCTCCCTTATGGTCCCCCTTTCTTGCCATCCCTATTACCAAACCAGCAGTCAGGTCAATAAAGATTATATTTAAGAATGAAGGGTTGGACATCGCAGATATTCTGTACAGGTTAAAAAAATGCTGTGAAGTACTGGAACACCCAATACCAGTAATAGATACGGAGCAATTTTGGACAGGAGGAGGGAAGGTGAAATGTAAATTGTTTATGGTAAACAGTGGGACTGTACATCTGCCAAGTTGTTTTTTTCTAGGGAAGGATAGAGGCTCATTGTTTTACCCAGGGCAACCAAAGTCTTGCCATAAATGTCGATGACGCTTACACTTAAGTAACGCATACGATACTCCAAAATGTACACATTGCTTGGACACATGCCACTTTGTAGCCAATTGTAGTAACCAGTTTCGATGCAATTTATGCGAAGAAAAAGACTACTCATACATCAAATGTCCATGGGCCTCACATAATTCAGGAGAAGGATTATCCCATGAGACCTTAGTAATGCAGGCTCAAAAAAAAAGGGTGTGCTTAAGCATCAGAAAAGAGAAGGCAGGAAATTTTTGAAAAAGAGAAAGAGAGAGAGAAACAAACTGAAGATAGCTTAGGAAATGAACAAGACAGTCATAGAATGGAGAAAACCCAGACAGCAATATGGACAACCTCAAATGAAAGAATGGAGGGGTCAAATAAAGAAAACTCTCGGGAGTCTCCAGTAGAAGCAATGGTAACAGAACAAGAGGAAGAGATAGCTTAAGAACATTTAACCTTACAATACAAGGAAAAAGTGAATAGTAAGAAACAAACCAAGAAACAATGCCCCCCCCAAAGTTACAGGAAGGGGAAGACTATAAAAGAGTGTCATATGAAAAAAGAACAAGGGAAACATCATGCAAACCTTCAGGACCTAAGAGGAAAGAAAGGAGAGTATTAAAGGGAAAACAGAAAGTACAAACTAACAGGTACATGGCTTTGCCAGTAGAAAAATCAATGGAGGATTCAGAGGAGGAGGGGACAGAATCTGACTCATCCTCGATAGCTTCATCAACAATGGAAGCATCATCTGGGCTAGAAGATGGCAGCCTGAAGAAAAAGAAATGGTCTGCAAGATCTAAGGAGTAAAAGTAAAACTGGATACATATTTTCCTGTGGATGGCTCCTTTCCGAATCCTCACAATAAATGTTAATAGTATAACAAATGGGGTCAGAAGATCAGCATTTTTGAAGGAATTAATAAGACAAAAAGCAGATTAAATGTTATTACAGGACACTAGAATCAATACATTTCAGGAAATTACATTGAGCTACAAAATGTGGACCCAGGCGTAACTTTCTGATCCTAAGAAATATGTGATGCAGTGGAAATTTTATTCTTTATTCTAACTTTGAAAGTGACAAGACTACTTGACCTGGAACCAGGGAGGACTCTTATCTTAGACATAACCTATGGTACTATTAGAATGAGAATCATTAATACATACGCCCCACGGTCCAAGGCATTATGGGTAGATTTGTTTAAAAGAATCCAGCCTTTTTTATGTACTGTGAGACAGACAATTTGGGGATGTGATTTTAATTGCAACCTGCATCAAACAGATAGGGGCCTTCAAGCAAAAAAAAAAAATGTTTTGTGACTCAAACGCTTTAAAGGAAATAGCAACTTCAGCACAACTGAAAGATGTTTATAGGTCGGTCGATCCAACTGGGGGATTCACTTACCACAGAGGTCCCTTACAGACTAGAATTGACTTCTTGTTTGCATCCCAAATGGTGGATATACAAAAGTCAGAAGTTAGAAATTTGGCCTTTTCAGACTATTTAGCAGTAGTATTGGACTGTCAATGGAAAAATGGGTTGGTTTGTGGTAAAAACCCATGAAAATTAAATGTGTCTCTGCTGGAACAAGAAAAGTGAATAAAAAAAAGTGTAAGGTTATGGGAGGCAAGAATTTCTGTACAATGCATGTATGACTCATTAAGTGAATGGTGAGAGGAAACAAAGAAAGTGCTTAAAAACCTTTTCCAAAAAGAAGCAGAAAATGAAGCTTGAGACTCATATTTGCATTATTTAAACCTACGAAAGCAACCTCATAGGCTAATATCCCTAATGGAAGTAACCAAACATGATTATAGTCAGCAGATAATTAAAATAAAAAGAGAAATGTATAAACATCAGTATAATACAGCAAAGACCTTGCAGCAAGAGCAGAGGTTTGGAACAGAAAGTAAGAAGCATATGTTTGACCCATATAAAGATAATAGGAAAAGGGTTGGAAATAAAAGGATTTGGGAGCTAGAAGATGAACAGGGCAGGATATGTAAAGACAAAACAGAAATTATACATATATTAGATATATATGTGGCAGAGCCTTTTAGCTCAGCACCTGAAATACAGAACCAAGTAGAATGTATGAATAAATTAGAAGACAGATGCCTTACAAATGTACAAGAACAAAGTTTGGTAACTGTAATAACGGAGGAAGAAGTAAGCAATATGATAAGGACACTAAAGAATAACAAGGTACCAGGACCAGAGGGTTTACCATCGGAATTTTATAAAGTTTTTGCAGACAGTGTAGTTTCTGAGTTAACAAGTGTATATAATGAAATATTACAAAACAAAGAGGTACCTAGGCAATGGAAGAAGCAGAATTGATCCTCCTGTTCAAGAAAGGGGAGAAAACAAAGTTAAAGAATTGGATGCCAATTTGCCAATTAAATATCGACCTTAAAATCTTAAGTAAAATTTTGGCAAGTTGGCTGGTAAATTGTGCTAATGACCTAATTAGTGAAGCACAAGTGTGTTCTGTACCTCAGGGAGGCATTCAGGAGAATTTAATAAAACTCAGAGAGGTGTTTCAGAGAAGTCAGAAAGGAAATAAAAAGGGATATATATATATTAAGAATTGACCAACAGAAAGTCTTTGATTCTCTTTCACAAGAATACTTGTTCTTAGTCTTACAGAAATATGGTATTCCACACGTATTTGTGGAAAGGATAAAGGCCTTATATAAGGTGGCAATGGTTACTCCGAAAATGAATGGGTGGAGGGGAGAAACCAGTCAGGTAAAGAGCGGTGTCAGACAAGGGTGCCCAATGAGCCTACTGTTATATGTATTTGGGACAGACCCATTACTACATTCATTAATAAATGACACTAACATAATGGGAATACAGCTAATACCAACAGCGCCCCCCTAAAAGTAAAGGCTTAAGCGGATGATGTGGTGATAATGGAACAAAAATATACAGAAGAGAGTGTAATCATGAATCAACAAAAGGAATATTCTTTGGTTTCAGGATCAGGCATTAACATGGAAACAAGTATTGGATACCGATTAGGCAATAAAGCACACCAAAAAGTAACAATTGTAGCAATACAGATATCGACATAACCAGTCATGATATTGGGAATAAAGTTTGGTAATGGAGATTTAGCTGCTTTAAACTGGACGGAAAAAATACAGAAAACAGAACAAGCAACAGCAAGATGGGCCTATGGGACATTGTCAAAACAGAAAAGAGTGTTTTTGATTAAAAGTTTATTGATTCCAGTTTTTCTATATATTAGCTACATTTCCCACAAAAAAAAAAAAACAGCTAGTAACAAGACTCTACAGTTTATTTTTCAGAGCATTGTGGGGGAGCTGACTAAACCCAGTGAAAAGGAACATAACTTCTAGAAGTATACAAGAAGAAGGATTGAATATGATACATCCAGTTGCCTTTTATTACAGTATATTTTTGTTCTATAATGTAATTAACCCTCTAAAGAACCCAGATAAAACTTGGAAGACAGTTTTGGTAGAATGGGCAAAGTCATGTATATCTGCCTGGGAACAAGGGAAAAGCAGAATATTGGGAAGGACACAAGTTATACCAGATGATGTAAAAGGAATGTTTCAACAATTAATCACATGGAAAATACAGTATAATGCATTAGGATATCAAAGCAAACAAAGTGTTTATGATGAAATTTCACAGGCACAATGCTCAGAAGATATAGTAATGCCTTATTGTAGGCGAAATCAGGGTAAAGAAATGTTTAGACAACTGTTGAATTAAAGGGTCTCAATAATTACATGGGATGCCCTATGGTTAACAACACATGGGAAGCTGAATGTCAAAAATAACAATAAACACAAATCAATACAGGAACAATACTGTTTAAGAACAAGTTGCTTACAAGTATTAGAAACACAAGAACACTTATTCATAGAATGTGATTATGTGTGACAATTTTGGGACATAGTTGCTAAAAAATGGGAATTGCAGCAGTTTCAATCAATAACCTATATGGAACTGATATGCACAGAACGTTCTACTAAATGGCAACAGTTTACTAAAGAAACTTTACAAGTGGTATTTGCAGTTTTAAAGTACTATATATGGCAGGCATGTTGTAAATGGGTTCTGCAACAAAGCTATATACCTCAAGAAGTTGTGATGAAAAACGTAGGTATTTTGATTCAGCAAGTGTACGAAGCAGATGTGAAAAAGGTTTTTAAAGCACAACTTCAGGTCTTATGGAAATCATATAAAACCATGTTTCAGCAGGTGACAGAGTAAAAGGATAAGGAAATAGAATGGAAGTGAAATGAAGAGACAAGTCTAGAACTGACAAAGGAATTGTTACCCTTTTCCCCCAAGCAAAATTCCCCCGGTAGGTAGCCACCCTGAGAAAAGACGAGGCCCAGGTGTATGGAAATTGAATGTCACTTTATTAGGTATCTCTCAGATACACAGTGGTTTTAGACATGCCTTACATGGTAGAAAATCATTTTTTTTTCTTTATGAGGACAAGAATGCATGGTGGGAGGAGACAAAACAAGATATCAGACAATTTTTTCAGAAAATGGGACGGATAAATGGGAAGTTACAGCAAGACAGACTGAATTATTTAAGAGGACAACTTAACTTTTGGACCAAATTGAGACTTTAAAATGGCAGGGATTGTCACCACAGAATTAAACTGATTAAAGTCGAATTGGCAACATTGCAACTTGCAGTATTAAAAAATATGGAGAAGAGACAAAAGTATGGGGTTACTGGGAAATGAGCCGATACTTTGCCCTTTGAGTCTAGTTATAATTTAAAGGCACAAAAAAACATTTCCTATTTGACTGCATCAGCTGGTAACATGGCGACCGATAATTCACACATCTTGGATGAAATTTATAATTTTTTTGACAAGGCCTTTGACAGCCAGACATTACCTGATGTGGCAAAGAGAAAATGGTTGGACACTTGTAACCTTCCAAAGATTCCGGTGGATATAGGGGTTCTATTAACCTGACCCACTTCCAAGTTAGTGATCAAGGATGTCATTTGGTCTTTAACTTCAGGTACAACCCCAGAGTCTGATGTACTTCCGCATGAATTGTATAACTGATTTGGGAACACTTGGCGGAAGAAATGGAAGTATGCTATAATGCAGCACTAAACTCGGAGAAGCTGCCGGTTAGTATGTTGGAAGTTATTTGGGTTCTCTTGTTTAAATCTGGGGGCAGGGGGAACTTGAATAATTGGTGACCCATTTCCCTCCTCAATATGGATTGTAAAATTTTAATGAAGAGTCTAGGAAATCGAATTAAAGGTGTGTTAGATTGTATCAGTCACCCCATGCAATTTTGTGGAGTTACCTCATGACAACTGCAAGATGCCCTCATTCTTTTAAGAGAAATCATTATAAAAGGTGACAATCAGGAATTAACAGGGCACCTGGTCTGTTTAAATCAGTCAAAGGCCTTTGACTGGGTAGATAATGATTTGCTATGGGAAATACTCCAGAGTTATGGATTCCCTGCAAAATGTATTTCTTGGTTGAAGACCTGTTACAGAGGCATTAGTGGATGGGTAGGCAAGGTAGTGGGGGTGAGGCAGGGTTGGCCGTTAAGCCCTATTTTGTACATATTGTCCTTTGATCCTCTTATACATTATTTGAATGGCAATAATAGTATAATGGGTCTTTCGGTGGGTAGTGCAGATGCCCCGATCATCACAAGTCTATCCGATGATTTGGAACTTATTTTAGCTGATAGAAAATCAGCTGGGGTGGCAAAGAAAAATCTGCAGAAGTTTTTTGGGTTAACAGGATCTGTAGTCAATCATGAGAAGAGCTGTATCCTACCTATTGGGTATGATGAAGCGGATGTCTCAGCTATTTGGTGTATCCTGGTTGATAAAGGATACTGGAGGATTTGAGGAATTTATTTTGGGGGGGTTCACCCACAGGTGTACAACTGGGAACAGAAATTGGTAGAAGCTAAAACAAGGGTGGGTAGATGGAATGAATGGCGCATGTCAAAGGCCAAAATAACATATCTAATTAAAACACATCTGCTATCCTTGTTTTTATTTTTGGCTGTGATTTTCCCTCCCCTGATATCTTTGGAAACCTCAGTTTACAGTGTATTTTTCCAGTGTCTGTGGGACAGTAGACTGAACACAGTGAAAAGAGGGGTTACTAATCTCCCAAAAGACATGGGTGGGCTGGGTATGATCAACCCAGTGGAGTTTTTCTTTGTTATGTATTTTTATTACAATTTTGTACCCATCCTGAAAAACATTCAGAAATCATGGACCCCTTGGGTACTGGATGGTTTTTGGCCCTTATTAGAAGCTTGGGGATTCTTGGGGTGCATTACAAAGCAGGCGAGGATATTTACACCACCTACTTATTTAAGGGATGCAGTCAGTAAGTTGAAAGTCTGGCAAACTGTCCTGCACCATCTATACACCAGTACTAAGAAAGCATTGTATAACTGGATTATGGATTCCTATTATGTATCAGCACCTTGGTTTGCAGAAATGCCCACCTCTGACCAAAAATCTATTACCCAAATTTTAAATAGCAAAAGGGTACCCGCTTCTCTGTGGGATTTCTTATGGCTGTGCACTCAAAAAAAGTTGGGTGTTAGGGGTAACATGAAACACAAAGGAATTGCAGATAAAGAATGCCCCAGGGGTGATGCCTCCGAGGGAATTATTGAATCCATGCAGCACCTTTTTGTTGACTGCCCCTTCACTGTCTCCTTTTGGGATTGTTTCCATAGTTTCTGGCCTTCTAACCTTTTTCAAAATGTAACCACTAATGTCTGGGTAAATGGCATTTTCCGAGGTCCTTGGTTAAATATGATGTTTGAACCATGAGGCACCTCATTGTGTATATTCGATTCCAAATTTGGAAGGCCCATTGTGGATTAACTCTTAGGAAACAACTCGAAATGAGTGAACAAATGTTGCTTCAGATCCGTAGTGATATTACAAGGTGGCAAGCTACTGAGTGACAGCAGACCTCTCCAGAATGCTATGGATTATGGTGGAGACACATGACCTGGCTAGACACAAGATGAGGCATGGGTCTCACTACTTTACTGAGTGCTTTGTTTCTAGCTCTGTAGTCTAAATTTGTACAAGATATTGCAAAATGTTTTGAATTTTGTGTTTTTTTCCCCTTCATTTTGGTTAATGATACTTTTTAGAGTATAATAGTATGTTAAACTAATACTACAGTTTTTCGTTCCAGTATCAGACAGTTACCTCCTTCATCACATCACAGATGGGAGAGGTATGAGGGAGAGACCCTTTTTGTTGGGGGCTTAGTGGTATGGCTAAAGTAACAGTTTCAACCTACCAAAATTGGGCAATTATAGGATGCACTTTGAAAGATAATCTGATCTGTTTATGAAAAGTATCTGCAAGAGGGCATTTGGAGATGTTACAGGGATACGTAGTTACCCTTGACCAAGATAAGGTGTTCAATCAGATTTCTCATGGTATTCTGTTTCAAATCTTAGCCTTTTATAGCATCCCTTAGCAATTCGTTAAATGGTTAAGTACATTATATGGCTCTGCACTAGAGTTGGGTGAAGTCGCAATTTGCTCCGCGAACTTCACAGAGTGAAGGCGATTTTGTGGAGTGCTCCACAACATGAAGTGAAGTACTTCACGTTATAATGGGTAACGCGAAGTCCATTGAAAACAATGACTTTGCGTTACTCCACCTTCCCAAACCACTACTCCACCAGTTCTTAAGGTGAAGTACATTTGAAAACAATGTACTTTGCCTCACTTCACCTTGTTTTTAAGCTCCAAAGGAGAATTTTGCAGTGATTCATGGGATGTCAGGTCACATGGACTCTAGATTTTTCAGCACAGCCTCAGTTTGCGGTAGTGTGTGTAGGAAGCTGTAGGAAACAATTTGCTCTGAGAGCTCTCTGTGATTCAAACGTTCTAAAAGCTGTTAAAAAAGCATTTTTAGGTCATTTTTTTCTGCTGAAACTTTAGTTCATCTATTATAGGAAACCCTCCTGTGCTTATATCATCGAGCGTTTATTGTCGGTGAATGGATTTTGAATGTTAATGTACAACATTCAGTCTGTGTACTGAGAGACAGTGGAAGTGTGCTTTGGGGGAGGGGCATATCAGTTGTGTAGTTAGATTAACTTGGAGAAAAAGACTGCTTTCTGTTTTGGTGATATTTTTCTTGTATAACTGTGTTAATGAACACACTGCAATATTTTCAATAATTCTTGTCATTTTTTCCTGATTGTTGTGGTGCAACAGTGCATAATTTCAGTTTGTTTAAAATATGTGCTTATATTACTGAAGTTTTCACTTTGCTATGCATTACTTTGTGTATGTGTGTGATGCATGTCATCAAATCAGACACTTTTTATTGTGCCACATAATAATTTCGGCAATGTGAAGCTGCTATCCACTGCAGCTGTGTGATTTTTGTTCTTCTTTGTGGTATCTTTACTGGTACCAGTACTAGTGACTGTTACTGCAGCAGTGCAGTACACTGCCCCCCCAATGGCCCGCCCCAACCAGCAAAGGTATTCTTTTCCAGATTTGGATTTCTGATGGTGAGCACTGGTTAGGTGTCATTGTTGTGCCTTTGTGTCTGCATCTATTTAGTGTGCAGCGCAATCTTAATCTGTCTATGCATTTGTATCTCTTTAGGGCCCAATCTCCATCTGTATCTTAAGTCACAGTTGTTTGTTTGGCTTCCCTTCAGAGTACTGGACTGGGGGGTGCTTAATTCTGCATGAACATTGTACTCATTATGTGTTTTTAAGTCAGGACCATCATCATGAGTAACTCGTGATACAAATCACGTTCTTCATCATCACGGTCACAAATGCAGTCCCAAATCATGATTCACGATCATGTCATGAATCACAACATTAATTTTTTTTCTAGTACTTGGATGTATTGTAAGCCTGTTTTGTAGTATGTCTCCAGGCTTCACCACCCCACCACTGTACTCATTGATACGTGTTTTTAAGTCTGGGAGTTTTAAGCTACAGCTCATCAGGGAAGTACAGCCATAGGCATTCATGTTCCCAATACAGTTTCATAAGGGTTATCTCACACCATCGACACCAAATCACGTTCTTCATTATCACAGTCACAAATTCAGTTATAAATCACAATTCATGATCACATCACGAATCACAACATAAATTTTTTTTCTAGTTACTTGAATGTATTGTAAGCCTGTTTTGTAGTATCTCTCCAGGCTTCATCACTCCACCATTGTACTCATTGATACGTGTTTTTAAGTCGGGGAGTTTTAAGTTGCAGCTCATTGGGGACGTACAGCCATAGGCATTCACATTCAAAATACAGTTTCATATTGGTTATCTCACACCATCGACACTGAATCACGTTCTTCATTATCATGGTCACAAATGCAGTCACAAATTACGATCCACGATCACGTCATGAATCACAACATTAATTTTTTTATAAGTTACTTGGATGTATTGTAAGTCTGTTTTGTAGTATCTCTCCAGGCTTCACCACCCCACCATTGTACTCATTGATGCATTTTTTTTAATCATGGAGTTTTGTGCTGCAGCTCATCAAAAAAGTACAGCCATAGGCATTTGCGTTCCTTTCTGTACAGCATGTGAGTTACAGTTCTATAAGTGGGGGCCCCAATTCACTCCACAAAGTAATTCACGGAGTAAAGCAGAACCTGTGGAGTACTCCACAATATGAAATGGAGTACTTCACTTCATAATGAGGAACGCAAAGTCCATTGAAACCAATTACTTTGCATTATTCCACCTTCCCCAAACCACTTCTCCACCAATTTTAAGGTGAAGTACATTGAAATCAATGTAATTCATCTTACTTCACCTTGTAATTGAGCTCCAAATGAAATTCTGCAGTGATTCATGGGATTGCCAGTCACATGGGCTCTAGATTGTTCTGCACAGCCTCAGTTCTTGCCTGGGTAGTGTGTGTGTATACTGGTAGATAGAGACAGGTTGTTCTCAGAGCTCTACGATTCAGAACCTCTCAAAGCTGTTTAAAATGCCTTTTTGAGTCTTTTTTTTTCTCAAAATTTACTGCATCGATTGTAGGAAACACTTCTGTGCTCATATCATCGAGTGATTATTGTTGTGTGTAGATTTTGAATGTCAATTTAGAACAGTCAGTGTCTACTCTGAAGTGTGTTTTGGGGAGGGGCATATGTGTGGTATAGGTACATTAACTGGGAGAAAAAGGCAATCTTTCTGTTTTGGTTATATTTTTCTTGAATAACTGTGTTAATTTATACACAGTAATATTTTCAGTAATTCTTGACTTTTTTTTGCTGATTGTTGTGGTGCAGCAGAGTATAATTTGTCTATTTAAAATATTTGGTTATATTACTTAATGTTTTCAATTTGCTAAGCACTACTTGTAGTGTGTGTGTGTGAGTGTGTGTGCGATGTGTTCCATTTAATCAGACACCTTTTATTGTGCTATAGGGTAATTGCACCAGTGTGAACCTGCTATCCACCTCACCTGCATGAATTTTGTATACTGCTTTGTGGTATCTTTACTGGTAGTGGATTGTTACTGCCATACACTAATCCCCCAACTGGCAAAATGTATTCCTTTTCAGATTTGGATTTGTGACTTGAGTGCACTGGATAGGTGGTGTTGTGCCTTTCCGTATGCATCCCTTGAGTGCACAGCGCAATCTTAATCTGTCTGTGCATTTGCAGTGCACCATTAATTCTGGGAGACTGCATTTCTTGTTACACTCTCATTTCACTTCGTCAGCACTTGGGAATTTTCTGGAAACGAGACAGCAGCATTTCATCAGCACTGGGGAATTTTGTGGACACAAGACTGTAACATTTTGGGGATCCACATTAATTCCTGTGACTCTGTGTGTGAACACTGCATGCATAACTGAGTGCGCCATTAATTCTGGGAGACTTTGCATTTCTAGTTATGCTCTCATTTCATTTCATCAGCACTGGGGAGTTTTCTGGACACAAGACAGTAGCACTTTGGGGATGCACATTCATTCTGGTGACTGTGAGTGGTGGAGTGCTGCCAATATTGTTGCCACTCCACCTTACTTCATGTTTAAAGTTGAATGACAATGCAAAGTAATAATAACAAGGAGAAGTGAGTCTTTCCTATGGGGCACTCCATGTAGCGAAGTGCCAGTGTTAAGTGGCCACTTCGTGTTCACTTCGCAGGTGGATTTTAAATTTGCTGTATCTTTACTCTGCACACTTTCATCCACTTCTGAATGGGATAATTGGTAGAGAAATTCAACTTAGGAGAGGGGTAAGACATGGCTGCCCTTTGATCCCCCCTGTTGCATATCTTTTATATTGATATTTTAGTAAAACAGATTGAACATTCTAGGTACATTGGTGGCATGAACCTGACCCCTCATACTGTACTCCTTAAATTATGCCATATGCAGATGATCTCTGCTTATTTGTGAACTCCCAATCAGAAGGAGACAGGGTATATGATATACTAGCAGCATATTCAGGGACAACAGGTGCCAAGATAAATTTCATAAAAGCCAGGCCCTGGTGGTTGGAAGCCCACCTCCTCTAAACCAGGTTTGTAAGGTGCCAGTAGCCTTGGAAGCCATTATATTAGGTATCAAATTTGGTCCTAAAGACATGGAGAAAGTGAACTGGGAATTAAAACTGGCATTATGTGAAACACAGATAAGGGCAAGGCAGGGTTAACAGACTACCAAACTTAAAAGGGTTTATTTGAGTAAAAACTTTTATTATCCCACTTTTATTATTTGTAGGTTCTATATTTCCACCGTCTGATACCTTGGACTCCAAACTTTATAGTTTATTCAATAGAGTCATTTGGGGGAGCCTTTTAAATCCTATTAAATGGAACATTCTGTATAGATCTATTTCACAAGACAATACAGGTATGGTACACCCAGTGGTGTTTTTTTATTTTATCTTTTGATATGGGAATATAGTACCTGGTTTTAGGAATGAAACACAAAGTTGGATGGTATGGGGACAAGCATGGCTTACAAAGATTATGCCAATTTGGGTAGTGGATAAATGGACCTTTAAACTTCAGAATTTGACCATACCAGCATACTGTATATATGTATATATGTGTGTGTATATATATATATATATATATATTATGCATTTTCAAAAATCAGGACTTGGAAAATTACCATCACTGATTTTAAAACCCTTCCTAGACAACTTTTTTACTAGCAAATTATTTTGGAGCATTTTACAGAGCCTTTTGCTTTCCCCTAAGGTACACCACAAGGAGCTGAGGTCACCACCCAACAATTGTTGGACCCTAGAATTCCTAAATTTCTATGGGATACTTTGTGGCTGGCATGCCAAGGTAGATTGGGAGTAAGGAATAATCACACACACAAAAGCTTAGGTGAAATATATTGCCTTAGAGATACATGTAATATTATCCTGGAGACACAGGAGATCTTTTCTTTGCCCTTTTGTGCTTTCTTTTTGGAATCAGTTGGTTCCTATGATTCAGGATCAAACTTTCCTAAATATAACACATCAGGTGTTAGTCTTAGGTATTTAGAATGGCCCATGGACAAAGTATAGTGTGAGCACACTTAAATTAATCTATGGTGTCTTGAAATCCCATATTTGGTAGGCAAGATGCCACTGGTCATACAAAAACAATATATTTCTCAACAATAAATAGTTAAAATAATTATGGGACAAGTAAAATACAGTTATGAGGTGGACAAAACACAGAATCATGCATGAAATATAGATGCATTATGGAAATACTGTCTTGAGTGGATAAAATGAGAAAAGAAAAAAAAGGAAAAAGAGAGAAAAAAAGGGAGGGGGAGATGAACTAGGATATATACCTAAATAGTAAATGAGACTGCAGGCCAAGACTGGTATCCAGCCTTAGTTATTAGTTATAAATCCTTTAGGTAAACTACAATGAGCACATCTTTTTCTGAGCCAGAATTTCATTACTAGTTAATAAGTTTAGGACCATTTAGTTTATTTTATATTATGGAAAGATGTACTTTTTGTACTGAGCTAAGTTCAAAGGTAATCTTATTTACCAATATTCCCCCAAATATCTTTTATTGATTCTTATAAATATTGCCCACTAGTATTGTTCGATTTTTCACAGTAGAAAACTGCCGCTACTCTTCCCAGTAGGTGAATGATTGTCCATTGTGGCAAAGATGGTGGATGTGGAAGAGGATAGTGTACCAGCAGCTCGAGTGGAGGAGTCTATCTCCCTCCCATCCTGAGAAAGCAAGGAGACACCTGTGATGAGCACTACTGCATTGGGTAATGCAGTTTTGGCTTCCCTAGGGAAAAACCAGAGTGATGGAATGACCTTTGAGGATAGAATTGAGAGTGTACTTACTGAAGGAGATGTTTGTCTGGAGCAAGAGCTGCAGCAGAAAAAAGTCTACCACCTGGGACTGCTGGCTGAGGAGTAGGCCAGTTACGCTGAAAAGAAAATTTTAAATCGGGGACAACTGGTCACTACTACCAGCGCAAAGCAAGCTGTTAGTATTAGTGTTTAAGCAGAGCAGTCAGATGATCCACCTGCACATCTAAACATCCCAGTCTGAGAGATGGATGATATGGATAAACCTTCACAAAAACCTGCAGTGTAGCATACTGTATGAGTTCCCATAGCCCAGAATTGGAACAGGACGGTGAATTGAATAGTCAGTGAGTCAAGTAGGATTCTGCAAGAAATGGAATGACAACCTATGAAAATAAAGCAGTACACCCACCCTCTCCCCAACCAGATGCACCAAGTTGGATGGTGCAAGCTATGCAGAATGCCGGCTGGAAGCAAACGCAAGATAGCCAAGGATAGTATCCGAGCTACCCTGGGCCTTCATTTACCCCAGGGAAGTGCATTCTTTCTATAGATGCCACAATGGGAAATAACTTTCCTGAAGGGCAGCCAGACATGTTGCACTTGATTAAAGTATTAAAAGGGGATGAGGGGGCTTTGGACAAACAAGAAAAAAGGAGACAAATACTACTAAACTAAGGAAAAATGAGGGAACACTGTGGGCTACTGATACTACACTTGAACTAAACTCTGCCTTAGAAGAGAATATTGTAATGATCTGGGATAATGGAGGGTATCCCTATGCAAGCAGAGACTGAACAATGTGACCAAGAAAGACGGTGTACTAGTAACTCTCGAAAACAAACAGGTAGGGCATGGGGCCTAACAGAAGGGAAAGATTATTTACTGAGAATTTCAAATTTGCACTAGAACCAGTAAAAACAAGGAATGAATGTAGGCATTAATAATGTTGGCACAAAATTTGCAGAAGACTCAAAACTGGGAGTAGAGTTAGGAAATGATGAACAGGTGGACACAAAGAGGCAAGACGTGAGGTTATTGGAAAACTGGGCCACACAAAATAGAAAGCTAATTAATACAATTTAATGCATGGTAATGCATCTTGGTGTCAATAATAAACAGAATATTTACACACTACATGAAGTCCAGCTAAGGGCAGTGAATCGTGAGAGAGATCTGGGAATATTGGTCACCAATGTCCTCACTTTTAGTTCTCAGTGTACTGAGGTTATCAATAGAGCCAATATGATAATAGTGTATCTAAAGAAAGCTTTAATATCAAGAACTAGAGCATGCATAGTACCACTGTACAAAGCCTTTGTCAGACCACACCAAGATTATTGTACCCAATTGGTGACCCCCTATTTGAGAAGGGACATAAATAAACTAGAGACGGTACAGAGGAGAATAGCGAAGATGGCAGAATGAGAACTGAGAATGGTGAAGATGGCAGAATGAGAGCTGAGACATACGAATTTAGAATACAGCAATTGAATTTGTACCCCTTAGAATTAAGGTATATTAGAGGGGATTTATTGCAAATGTACAAAATATCAAGGGACAACATCTTGATGCAAAGCTTGGGCCTGTTACCTACTAATAGGAATGTTACTCTGAGAAGCCACAATCACCAAATAAAACTAACATACCCTAGGCAAAATACAAGGAGATATTTCTATACATAAAGAATCATACCAGTGTGGACTGGCCTACCAGGGTAGGTGGTTGAGGCCAATACGTTCCTGAAATTTATAAATAGGTTGGACAAGCATCTACTAACTGGCAATTGTTTTCGATTGCCCCATTATGGGGGAAGACAGACATTATGGGCTATATGCATTCTGCCTGTCTTAAACACCAAGCATAGAACCAAGTATAGAATGCAGGGAGTCTAAAACATAGAGAGGGATTGCCTGAGACACCAGACAAGATTTACGTAGGCCACAAATTTATCAAAGAGAGTTTGAAGTTTTATGCATATGAAATACATGTTCTTATACATATCCTTACAGAGTAACTTTATGATCATTGCTTTAAGCACCCAGATGGAAAAAATATCATGAGCTGAAAGAAATGCATCTCTGGTGGAAACCATTTGTAGCTATTCAATTAACAGTCATCTTTAAAAAAAACAGTTTTGTTTAAAAATCGGGATGTAAATATATCATTGACATCACATACAGTACTTGTTGATGCAGCATTGTACTATAATAGTCGATCCAGAACAAGTATTAGATTCTGAACATTTGTAGATTGTTGGGTGGCACTACAAAGTAACACACAAACGAGAAGCAGGGGAACTAGTACATATGCCAAATAGTTTTTTTCTTGGACAGGATAGAGGGGCCATTCCTTATGCTGGCCAACCCAGTGCATATTACTGTTGTGGAGAACGGGGTCATCTTTCAGGAGTAATGTATGTAATAAAAAAAATGGGGATTGTGTGGAGAATTGGAATATCCTAGTATGCATTGTCAAAATCCTATGAAATGCAACCTGTGTAAGGAAGTGGGACACACTTATAGGAACTGTTCCTGGGCAGCTCATAATAGCATTGAGTCAGCAGAGCAAGCAGAGCAGGATCTGTATGTAAGGCTGGCTCAGAAAGGAAAGTTAGAAGAAGTGCAGCAGAGAATTGGAAGGTTGGGCCTGTAGTTCAATGGACAAGCAGCCAGCCACTCCTACTTCCTGACCTACATAAGCAGTTCCTCTCAGCCTCCTTCTGAAGCATATTTTTCACTTGCAGCCAGAGGGTCTGTTGATCTGTCCTCTGCAGCTGGCTGGGGCCTACCCCCCCCCCACACAGCTTGCTGCTTCAGCTTCTGCTTGTCTCTGTTGGTCTTCTGTGTTTGTTCTCTTGTATCTGGTTTGCATTTTGCCTCCAGCGGTGTGCTTCTTCTGTTGTTTGTTCCCTGTTTCTCTGTGTTTGTGTGTCTTTGGTTTTGCCTTTTGGGGGCTTTGTTTCTAAGCCCCTAGTATACTGCTTATCCACAGCTCATGCTCCTTTGCTCTCAATTACTCACAATGCAACTACAATCATTATCTGTGTGTTTCTGCTCAAGCCATAGATGCTATCCATGTTGCACACTTAATTGTTTTCACCTGATTCAGGCTCACTCTGAACCCTAGCTATGCAGCTCAATCATGCTTTCTCAACTCATTCTACCTACCTCATTGCTGCAGTTTCATTGCACTGCCTGGTGATAGTTGCTTTCAGAGCTTTGTGCCTCCTTCCATTCCATATTTATCAAATTCTACAAGTCATAGTTACTCAATACAGATGCTGCTCTCTGTGTTTGTACACTGCTGTTATTCTCTGAGGTCAGCTAATCTACTGCTGATACTGTAAGCTAGTTTCAATATCTACATGTGGGTCTCAGCCCCTACCATCACTTTCTTGTTTTTCCTGTGGTGGGGACTTGAAAGTGTTTGGGGAGTTATGGAACCATGTGGCTACTTACTTGTATTCTAAATCCTGCCTCCACTGCCAAAAATCCTCAGAGTATTTGTCACCTTTATTGGCTTTCTTTAATGCCTGTCTGGCTTGCCCCACTATTCATAGTGCTGCTCCTCTAACCTAAGTGCAGCTCCCACTGTTGCTGCTATGTTTTGCAGACCTAAGTGCAGGTCTTTTTATTGCTACTGCTTACTGACCTACGTGCAGGTCTCACTATAGCTACACTGCTTTACTGACATACATGAAGGTCCACTCTTGCTTACGCAGTCATTGCTTAATGCTTACTTACTGCCATCTGACCTCATCAAGGTCTCAGCACTCAATGCTCATTCAGCTCCTAATCAGTTTCTCAGGCATGCCAGCCATACCATTCTGGTGCAGGGCTTCCCTGCAAATGACATTCTCACGCTGCTCCCAGAGTCCTCAGCTTGAACATTCAAAGCTTGGGCAGGGTTCTCCTCACCTGGCCCATTGCTAGGAATGTCCTCACTCTGGGTGGACCTTCAGTCATCAACCTTACCAATGGCATGTTGAGGTGTAGAAGTTAAGACTCAGCAGTTAAGAGGTGGGGAATCTCATGGTGGCCCCTTTAGCTGCCTGAGTGGGTTCAGAAGCACCCTTCAAAGCTATTCTCCCCGTGACCACCTCTGGTTCACCTGTTTTGTGTTTAGGGTGAGTGGGCCAGGTAAGAACTTCAGCAGTCATTGCTCTCCTCCTCCCGCTTTGGTTGCCTGTTGTTGTAGAGTAGCACTTGCAACCTTCCACGACGTTCCCGTTAGAGGGACTGAGAGAGAGCATTCCACCAGATTGGAATATTTTCCACTTCCCTTTAATTTGGTTTCCAAATCACAGCTGCAGAGCTGTCACTAAATAAAATATCCCAAGCCTGGAGTGAAGGCAACCTAGGCTTTGGAACCCCAGAAATGTCCTCTGTAAAGGGTGTTTTGTCTCTCCTTCGTTCCTCAGGTCATAAATATTAGTTAGCCATAGTTGGTGTTTCCTAGTCCCTTTAGGTAGGTTCTGCTGTTTTATGGAGGTGGATGGTGCCCCTACTTGCCATTCCCTTTCCTTAGGAGATCCCCTCATTCTCTAGTGCAACCCATCGAACTCATGCCATTGCTAACCTGCGCATCTCATTATGGTATCAAGTTACCTGATGCCTCATCTACTACTATGCCTCACAGCTACTGATTGTTAACATGCTTCATGCTCTACAATTCTTTTTGGGGTTCCTTCCTAAGGTACCTTTAGCCAAGCGAATCTTCCTATGGTACCTCTAGGGGTGGAACCCTCTTCATGGGTTCCTTGCCTTTGGTACCCCTACAGGGTGGTAATTCCTCTGGAATAGACAGTGCAAACGGCCAAAACTAAAGTAACACAGTTGCACAAGCATAACACTATACTGGCTGAATAGGTCATTAAATGGGACCCCCCCCCCCTGCAATGGACTGCAGCTGAGCAAGGAGACACCACTGTCAAAGACATTCTCCACCCCCGCAGGAGGAGGTTCCTGAAGACCAGTTGGAAAACAATGGAGCATCAGGGCAAAACATCTCTAGAGAACTCCCCAAACAGTCCAATGGTGACGTACAGCACCAAACTGTTAGAGGTCTAAAACTGCAGGTGTGTTTTCTGACTAAAGCTCATCTATATCCATGCCACCACCCCTAGCCCCTGCTCAGGATCCCTTTAAAATCAGGACAAGATCAAGAAGCTTCAATAATTTATAAAATTCAGTGTTTATCAAACAAGACAGCATGTTGCTACAGAAGAAACATAATGTTTTGTAAGACAGACTAGGCTGATAATGAAGACGATTTCAAGCTCTCCTCTGTTCTCTCCTCCCAACCAAAGCAAATCTCTGAGTATAACTCTGTGGAAACACAATCTTCATGGAAAAGAAAGAACAGAAGCAAGATGAAGAAAAAGACTCAGCATGTCTAAAGTTTTACCTATTTCCCTATTTAAGTTCACCGTGCGTGCACGCGCAGTGAACTTCTGGTGGTAGAGTGACTTATCATGGGTGTGACATTGTCTGTCCAATGCAGAGTGGTCTGCAAGGGGCTCAGCAGTACCACACAAATCAGCCAGGCTGATTGTGATGCTGTTTTGCCTGAAGTGGTCTGCATTTGAAAAGAAAATGATGCACCAATCATACTACAGCTTTTTCCTTTCATCTGCAGAACACCATCCAGCAACCAGCTGTTGGTTGTTCCGAATATGATCAGTATGTCTGATGTCACTGCCACTGCCAGGGCCATTTCCTGCATCCTGTGGCTGTCCTGCTGTTAATTGTCCTGCAGCCCCCAAAATAGTTGCTGACTCCAAGTGTTCCCATGCTCCCAAAATAGTTGCCCACTTCCAGTATGCCAAAACAATGTAGAAATAGTTGCTGACAACAGGGTACCCAATCAGCATTGGCCCCCTTCTTCCTGATGTCACTGTTGCCACCAGGATCACTTCCCACATCCTATGTTTTTTCCACTCCTCCTTGTGCTGCAACCCCCAAAATAGTTGCCCACTCCCAGTGTCCCCAAACAAAGTAGAAATAGTTGCGACAATGAAGTGCCCAATCCCCATGTTAGTAGTAGCCACCTCCCTCTGACCAGTGTGGGACAGTGAGGAGCCAACCCCCAGTGTCCCCAGTTGTCATACCTTCCCCACTACTGTGGAACACTTGGGAGCCCACCTTCAGTGTCCCTAAGCATTTTCATACATTGTCATGTAAAAAACAAAACAGTCCCATTATTTTTTTTCCTGTAAATAAGAATATGGTCCCTTGTCATCTCCCCCACACCCTCCCCATCCCAGCCCTCCTATTGAGCACCACCCACACCCCTCACCCTATACTTACCACCGGAGGTCAAGCGCTGCCATCTTCTCTCAACTGGGACATGTCTGCACTCTTCAAAGCCCAACCGCAAACTGAACAATCAAGGTAAGGGCCATATAAAGGCAGTCAATGGGGTTTTGAACTTACTGTATGTTGATATCATAGCTATTTTTTGGTATTTTTGCACCAAATTTTCAACATGGACATTTTGACACCCCACCTCATAAACAATGGCACTACCATTTTGTTACTCGGTCCTAAAAGGTGATTTTGTGGTCACTGCTAAGACTCACCTTTCAGGACCCAGTAGTGAAATGACAGTGCCACAGTTCATGAGGTGGGGTTCCAAAAGCCTATGCTGAAAATTTGGTGCAAAAATATGAAAAAACACCTGAGTTACGTGCACTCATTGACATTTTCCCACTCACAAACTTAACTTTGCTAATTTTAAATATTTTCACTCCAAGCGATCAACATTCACATTTTCACACCTCCTCATTAAAAGTACAGCTGTCAGTTCTCACATTCTGCCCTAAATGTGTTTCTGCACCTGTGGTGCAGAATGGCATGGTCATTGTGCAAAATCAACGTTTGGGACCACGTAAGGAAATGTCAGTACCTGTGTTCATGAGGTGGGGTCCCAGAAAGCCCGTATTGAAAATGTGGTGTACAAATATGAAAAAATGCTAGAGTTACGTGCACTCACTGACATTTTCCTATGCACATGCATAACTTTGCCAGTTTTTAGTATTTTTACTCAAAATGTTTAATGTGCACATTATCACAGCACCTCATGAAAAGTACAGTTGTCACTTCTCATGTACTGCCCAAATGTATTTTCACACTTGAGGCATAGAATGGCACGGTTATTGAGACAAATGACCTTTAGGGACAGAGTGAGGTAATGACAGTGCAATGTTAATGAGGTGTAGTCATTAAAAGCCCATGCTGAAAATTTGGTGTCAAAATTTAAAAAAATGTCTATTGTTAGCATTCATTGCAGTCTTGCTGCACATGCTCGTAACATTGGAAAATTTAAATATTTTCACCCTGTATTTTAGATAGATAGATGTTTTATTTATAAAGTGCCCATTTCCATAGACTGGGTGCTGCATAAGCAATTCCATAACAAAATATATAAAGGCAGCAGCTTAAACACAGACTAGAATTCTATCCATCCCATTAAAACCAATCAGTCATTAAAAGACTGCTGGAACAAATAAGTTTTTAATGCTTTCTTAAAGGCTTCTACCAAGGGGGCCTCCCTTAAATAATCAGGCAAGGAGTTCCACAGAGTGGGTGCAGCCACCAAAAATACCCTATCTCCAGAATGCCGCAGCCTCACTCTGGGAACTCAAAGGAGGCCTCCCCAAGGCAGAACGGTGTGCCCAGGGCAGACTGTAGGGGACAAGAAGATCTTGCAGATAGGCAGGTCCCCTTTCATGTAGGGATTTATAGGTCAGGAGCCCTACCTTGAAGACAATCCTCCACCTGACTGGCAGCTAGTGCAGTCCACGGAGGACTGGGGTGATATGATCAGTTCATCTCACCCCAGTCAGTAATCTTGCCTCCACATTCTCCACCAGCTGCAGCCTGCAGAGGTTGCCCCCAGATAACCCTAGGTACAGGGCATTACAATAGTCCAGTCTGGAAGTGACAAAAGCATGTACAAGTGTGGTCAGATCCTCCAGCAGGATCAGGGCTTGGATACGGGCAATGTTCCTTAGCTGATAAAATCCACTCCTGACGACGGCCGATACCTGAGCATTAAGCATCAAACCGTCATCGAGGATCACACCCAAATCCTTCACCTGACTAGATGGAATAAGGGGAACACCCCCCAACACAAGGTCAGGGTTAACACAATCATCTTACTACCACATATCATGTATGCCACAGCTGACATTTTTCAAATCCTTGCCAAAATTTGGTTTCACACTTGGGGGTTAATGGCATGCACAGAATTATGTTGTGGTGGATATATGAACATTTTCTATACTGGGTACATGTGATGATGTGATAAGAAGATTATGTAAACCATTTGGGGTAAAGATTATTTAAGATGACAATTATGACTATGTATTGCAATTTTGCAATGCTAGCTTGCAACTTTATGCAAGGAAACTCAGTGGTCAGAGGCCCCAGTGTTTCCACAGCTACATACATATGCGCATCTGTGGAGGGAGGAAAGCACAAAAAGTAAGGAAATAAATTACAACAAACTTTGTTAATGCATCAGTTAGGGTTCAAACAACAGAAGTAGGGAAATGTGGCATTAGGGTTACCAACCATAACGTCCTACTCCCACCCTGCACAGATGAAGAGGGATCAGGGGTGGCATTGGCTTCTTCAGCCTTAACGCTCACCCCATTCTCCTTTGCTGTGCATGCCCAGCTTACTTTCTGATGGAATGTGGTGAGGGTTAGAGTTGAAGACGCCAGTGCTACCTTCTATCCCTCTTCATCTGTGCAGGGTGATGGTGGGGTGCAAGGGTTGGTAATGCTAATGCCTTAACAAGGGTATGACAGGGTAAGGGGGAAGGTCACAACTGTATGGGAAGGGGGACAACAACAGGGTAGGGGAGGGAAGCAACACAGTATAAAGTTGATTGCTGCACAAATAAGCAGGCTTGATACACCCTAGGGACTATATCTGCTAGCAGTTTTCTTATGTTCATATGTTTGTGGTTATAAAGGAATGTGAGGAAGTTTTTGTTCACAGTGAGGGTGGTGGATAGATGGAATGGTCTCCAACAAGAGGTGATAAGAGCAGGCACTGTGGTTATATTTAAACATGCATGGGACAAGCATAGGGGAACAACAGAGGTAAAGCAGAGGGAGGGACAGAGGCTGTAATGACGTATGGTCCTTATAGGCAGACTGGATGGGCCTAGCAGTCCTTATCTGCTGACAATTTCTTTGTTTCTATGTTTCACTATGCATGCTCATAACTTGAGAGAGCCACAGGATGAGGGAGAAGTTGCTGACAGTCACCAAGGAAGAATGGGATCTGGTGGTTATCTCAGATGACCTAAAAATGTCAAAGCAGAGTACAAGGACAGCAGGGAAGGCCCATGGCATGCAGTGGTGCATAGGCGGGGGTGGCACCAGCAGAACACATGAGGTAGTGATGCCATTATATAAAACCCATGTCAAGCTTCACATGGAGTACTGTGTGCAGTTCTGGAGTCCACACTTTTGAAAGAACATTAACAGTTTGGAGGTGGTCCAGAGAAGGCTGACTAAGATGGTACAGTGCTTGCACCACAAAACAAGTGAGGAGAGATTAAGGAACCTTAATATGTACTTACAGGAGGAGAGGACAGTAAGAGGGGACATGATAGAAACATTCAAGTACCTCATGGACATAAACAAGATGCAGAGGGGAGACATCTTACAATGCAGGAGGAGTACAAGAAAGATGGGGCATGACATGACATTGGAAGGTGGCAGCTTAAGAGGGAATGTGAGGAACTTTTTCTTCACAGAGAGGGTGTTGGATGCATGAAATGGTCTGCCACAAGAGGTGGTGGGAGCAGGCACTGTGGTTGGATTTAAACATGCATGGCACAGGCATGGGGAACCATAAAGGCATAGCAGAGGAAGGGTCAGAAGCCATAATCAAGTATGAGGCTTATGGGCATTCTGGATGGGCCAAGCAGTCCTTATCTGCCAACAAGTTCTGCCTTTCTATGCACGCTCATGACTGGAGAGAGCTACAGGATGAGAGGGGATTGTTGCTGACATTCACTAAGGAAGAAAGGGACCTGGAGGTTATTATTTCAGATGACCTGAACGTGTCAAAGCAGAGTACAAGGGCAGCAGGGAAGGCCAAAGGAATGAGGAAAGAACAGGCAGGAGTGTCACCAGCACAAGACATCAGGTAGTGATGCCCTGATATAAAACCATGGTCAGGCCTCACGTGGAGTACTGTGTGCAGTTATGCATGGGACAAGCATAGGGACACCATTGAGGTAAAGCAGAGGGAGAATCAGAAGCCATAATAAAGAATGGGCCTTATGGGCACACTGGATTGGCTTATCTGCCTTATCTGCCAATATTTTTTATTTTTTTATGTTTTGCTATGCTTGCTCATGACTGCAGAGAGCTACAGGAAGAAAGGGACCTGGGGATTATTATTTCAGATGACCTGAAAATGTCAAAGCAGAGAACAAGGGCAGCAGGGAAGGCCAGTGGCATGATTGAGTGCATAGGCAGGGGTATTTTATTATTTATCAGCTTTTGGTAATCCTGCCTATTTTCAGGCACGACCCGGGAGAGTACAAGACATAGGAGCCACATATTACAGTGATACATCAAGACATGATAACATTAAAGAGGAGAGAAAAAAAAAAGATAGATTGCCAGCAAAAATATAACATTTTCAGGCACAACCCAGTAGAGTACAAGACAAAGGTGCTACAAATTACAGAGATACGTCATAACGTAATGACATGAAAGAAAACAATAGATTGCAAGCAAAAATGTAGCAGGTATACATAGTGGAAGGACAACAATTTAGTACTCCAGGATACTCATAGCAGAGCTTTAATGTTGCAACCACTGGGAGGGGGTCCGAGCAGCAGGCCGATGGTCAGCGGTTATGTTATGAGCATCGGCAGTGACCAAGTGTGATAAGGTGAGAGAACAATGAGTTTTTAAAAACCCGGTGGGAGGTGGCATATTTGAGCTGAAGAGGGAGAGAGTTCCAGAACCTAGGATCATCAGCAGGAGACAGGAGGTTGTGAAGGCCTCATATTAAACCTTGGCCAGGCCTCACATGGAGTACTGTGTGCAGTTCTAGAGGCAGCACCATCAAAAGGACATTAGCATGCTGCAGACAGTCCAGAGAAGCCAACTAAGCTGGTGCAGGGCTTGAACCACAAAACTTACAAGGAGAGATTAAGGGACCTCAACATGTACTCGCTGGAGGACAGGAGAGAGAGAGAGAGAGGGAACATAATAGAAACATTTAAGTACCTGAAGGGCATAAACAAGGTGCAGGGGGAGACATCTTCCCTTACAGGAGGAGTACAAGAATAAGGGAGCATGACATGACTTTGGAAGGTGGCAGGTTAAGATGGAATGTCAGAAAGTTTTTCTTCACAAATAAAATGGTGGACCCATGGAATAGCCTGGCACAAGAGGTGGTGGGAGCAAGCATAGTGGTTGGATGCAAACATGCATGGAACAGGTATAGGGGAACAACAGAGGTGAAGCAGAGGATGGGTAAGATGCCGTAAAGAAGTACAGGGCTTATGGGCAAACTGGATGGGCCAAGCAGTCCTTATCTGCCAACAAGTTCTATGTTTCTATGTTTTACAATAAAACTAACATACTATTATACTATCTGAAAATGTAAGGCAATTCATTACAAAAAACTTTGTTAATGCATCAGTTAGGGTTGTTACTAATGTAGCATATGTTGGGAAATGTGGCATTATGGTTTCCAACCCTAATGCCCCACCCCCAACCTGCAGACACTGATGGGCTTTGGGGGTCTGCCTTGGTGTCATCATCCCTATTACTCACCCACCTCTGCCTGCATCCAGTAGATACTGACAGGCATTGGGGATGTCCCTTGGGGTCATCAGCCCTAACCCTCACCCATTCTTTAACTAAGTTCCTGGGATGGGAACAGTATAGGAGAATGGGGTGAGCATTAGGCCAATGACCCGAAGGGACACCCCCAATGCTTGTTAGTGTCTGCAGAATGGGTGTGGAGGTGGGTAAGCATTAGGGATGATGACCCCAAGGCAGACCTCTGACACCCATCAGTGTCTGCAGGTTGGGGGTGGGGTGGTAGGGTTGGAAACACTAATACCACATTTCCCAACTTTTGCCACATTTGTAACAACCCTAACTGATGTATTAACATTTTTTGCAATGAAAATATACACTCCATACAGTAAACTTGTCTCGACAGGGGCTGTGAGAGCTAGTCAGGGAGAGGTGTGCATGCAGCTTGGCCCACCATCTCCCCCAGAGACACACTGTTCCATTTTCTGATCCTGACTCCTGCTCCTGTGAGGGAGAGAAAGAGAGAGAGAGAGAAAGGTGGTGCAGGAACTCAGCGAGAGGCTGCACAGACAGACACTGGATGCAGAGGTAAATATCTATCTTTCTATCTGTGTTTGTCTCTATCTGTGTTGTGGTCTGTGGTGCTGAGCTGTTAATAATTCAGCTCTCCTGTCAGCCCCCAAGCAGTCAAAGTTGGTACTGAGTGTGTGGAGAGGGAGAGACAGAACTGCACCAATCGCCCACAGGGATGCCTCCCGGCACCTGCTTCAATGCAAGAAAGGACAGGTTTCAGTTCTGTCTGGCACTCCCCATAGAGGTTAAGCTTACCACAATGCTGCAGGAACGCAGGAGACAATACAGGTGGGGATCTCTGTTCTGCTGCCATGCCACTCACCCTCTGTGCGTGTGTCTCTCATAGTGTGTTTGTGTGTCTTAGTGTGTTAAAGCAATACTGCCTGGCCCCTGGACATGCACTGTTTGTTTTCAGCAATGTCTGTGTGGCAGTTGTAGCCGCCATGCAAATCTTGGTAAGACTTCGACTTTGTTGTGATCACCACTGTTTTCCCATACAGTTCAGCACAGCAGATTGGCTACACAGCACAATGTGCTATGAGCTACACTGCTAACTGCACAGTTCAGTGTGGCAGTTTTATAGTCCTGCTCAGCTCTCGGTGTGGCACTTGTGGCCACTTTCATTGTTAAGCCACAGCAGTCAATTAGTGTACACTGCCACAGTCCCTCAGTGTGATATGCACATTGGATCAACAGGTCAGCAACATAGGGCACAGTAAGCAAGTGGAGAGCAGGAGAAAGACAGAGACAGCACAATAGATGGAGAGAGACAGTGAACAAGAAGGCACTGATAACATTGTGTGGAACTACTGTATATTAAGCACATCAAATGTCAGAAATCATGCCAGCACCGTATTTCTGACATTTGTGTGTGCATGAAACCACTGAGGAATAGGAACATAGAAATGTGATGGCAGAAAAGGACCACCAGGCCAACCCAATCTACCCATTTTGCCTATTCTCTAAGCCTCTGCTGCAGTCCTCCCCCATCCCAACATCCCCCTGTGTTTATCCCTTGCCATCTTGAACCATCCCACTGACTTCTCTCCCACCACTTCCCTTGGCAGCCCATTCCAGTTGTCCACCACCCTCTCTGTGAAGATGTATTTCTTAAAATTATTGTACCTCTGAATTTGCCCCCATTGATTTGGTATCCATGTCCCCTCATCCTAGGTTGCTCCTTATGTTGGAACAGGATCTCCACAGACACCTTATTGACACCCTTTAAATATTTAAATATCTCAATCATGTCACCCCTCTCCCTCCTCTGCTCCAGTAAGTACATGCATTATTACTTGGGAACTATTTTTCTTTGAAGCTGGATACAGTCCCTGTGCCCTCGTGCCTCATAATGCCCCCAAGGTGTGTACTAATCTACATTATCAGCTCATCCTGTCTAGTGTTCATGCTTACTTACCTTAGGCTCATTTTGGAGCTATTAGAGAAAGATTACAATTATGGAACTTTTAGGAGGAATTTGTAAATAAAACAGTACATGAACAGTGGGGAATTATGAATAAAGTGTTAGGACAATGTGTTAAAGATCACATCCCATTAAACAAAAATATAATAAAAAGGGTACTACACCAAATTGATTAAATTTTGAAAAAAAAAGTATGATTAAAAAGAAACATAAGTTAACAAAAATATTAAACACAATGCAAAAAGTGAGGGTTGTATTAAATACAGTCAATTACAAACTCAAATAAAGAAGAAAATAAGAAAGGCAAGGAAAGAGCATGAAAGGAAACTTGCAATAACATATAATGAGAACTATAAAGCATTTTATGCTTATGTAAATGAGTTAAAAGGGGTGGACAAAAAAATAGGAGCATTGGAGGGGAGAAATGAGAAAATTGCAACTAGAAATACGGAAATGGCAAATATTCAAAATGAGTATTTTTCATCAGTTTTCACTAAAGAAAATAATTCCAGGACTTACCAGTTTAAAAAGGGGTATAAGACTTTTGGAAATCGTATTAAAATATTAACCCATGATGTTCAAAGTAGGTTGGCAGCTTTAAAAACAAATACATCTCCAGGACCAGGTGGCTATCACCCTAGATTGTTAAAAGAGTTAGCCATTGAGTTGGCACCACCTTTAAGTCACCTATTCCAACAGTCATTAGTTACAGGGGAGGTTTTAGATTCCTGGAGGGAAGCTACGGTGATACCTCTTTAAAAAAAGGGAAATAAAAAGGATCTATCAAATTATAGACCAGTGAGTCTGGCTAGTGTCCTGGGGAAATTGCTGGAAGGGATAATTAAGGACTTTATAAACATCTACAAGAAGATGGAGGATTAGTCACAGCATGGTTTTAGGAAAGGGTATTCCTGTCAGACAAAAATGCTTCATTTTTATGACAGGGAGAGCAGGGTTTTGGACAGAGGGGGAGCTGTGGATATGGTTTATCTGGATTTTACAAAAAGGTTTTGATAAGCTCCCTCATAAACTACTTATTGAAAGGCTTCAGAAGATTGAGCTGCACTCTAGAGTGACACCTTGGAGTGCCTCTTGGTTGGCAAACAGAGTGCAGTGTGTAAATATAAGGGGAACTTTTTCAGATTGGGCAGAGGTGACCCGTTGAGTGCCTCAGGGGTCGGTTTTGGGACTGTTTCTTTTTAATATATATGTGGCAATGCTGGAGGAACATCCAGAAAATGTATGGCTCACCAAATTCACTGATGATTGTCGATTAGGGTTGGAGTTAATGGATCCAAATGATTACTTGAAATTACAACATGCACCAAATTATATTAATACATGGCGTTCAACTTAAAAATTATATTTGAATCCAGAAAAATGTACTGTGATGCATTTGGGATCCAAAAATACAAATGCCACTTACTACTTGGGTGATATCACCCTAAAAACTGTAGATGAGGAAAAAGACCTAGGCATCTTGGTGACAAATGATCTTCATTTTCCACACATTGTAAAAGTGTTACCAAAAAGGCAAATTGGATATTAAATTATATATTGAAATGTATCTCTAGCAGGGATAGTGATGTATTGTTGCCCTTGTATTCCACCCTGGTGAGACCCCTTATGGAATATGGTGCCCAGGTTTGGTCACCTTATTTAAGAGGAGATGTGGATAGATTAGAAGGAGTCCAGAAAAGGGCTACATGAGAGATGAGAGGGATGCAGGGTGAAAACTGTACTGCAAGACTAAATTCATTAAATCTGTTTACTTTAGAATACAGAAGATTAAGAGGGGATATGTGCTTGTTGTTCAAAACCTTTACTGAAGATGAACTCTGGAATAAAGTAGGCTTAAAGTTTAGAATCAAAAATCATAATACTAAAGCACACCCCTATCAATTATATGGTGAACAATGTACAACGTGGCACAGAAAAAGGTGGTATAACCAAAGAGTTGTTCCTATATGGAACTCACTGCCATTGGAGGTGGTGGAAAGTAAGACAATGGAAGTATTCAAGCAGAAATTAGATGGGTTACATAAATTGGGTAGTCTTTAGGAATGCATTTTGGCAAGCATTATGGACATCAATGTCCCACTTAGCTCTGATTTACCTATGATACAGTACCTTAGCCTTACATATTTTACGAGCTGCGTAACTGACAGAGAATTGCACTTTGGAGGACATCATGCAAGGCCAATGTGACAAAGAGAGCTACCTGCCCTCTCAGGGGTCTTGCATTAGAGGGTTCAAGAACAGCAAAGGGAAGGGATTCAGCATGTAAGCATAGTTTAGTTTAGTTTATTGTTCTAGGAATTACTACCTTTGAGTCAGAGACTCTTTTACAAAGGTTCCACGTCAATTAGGTACAGTACAAAAGGTTACATAGATAACACAACAATTTGTGTTGTGTCAAGAGCAAGAAAACATATACAAATACATATCAAATCATTTGTGCAAAAGGACATGAGATATCAATAATCACATTATTATTACAAGAAAGATGTCATGCCAGATTAGGAGAAACAAATAGGGAAAAAGTCCAGAACAGAGAGGGTAAGTGAAAGGTGTGAGGAGCAGACAATAGTTGGAGAAAATGTTTCCCAAACATGTCATTGTCAAATAACGGAACAGGGTGGGTAGTGAGAAAATAGGAGGTTTAATAAGGGCAGTCACAGGAGCTGGAGGTGGCAAGGTGAGAGAACAGCCTTGATTTGAAAATACCTATAGGAGTGGATGCAGTAATATGAGTGCTGAGGGCATTTAGCCAGCTAGGGGCATGATAGGCAAATGATCTTTGCCCCTGAGAAGTCCGGCATCGGGGGATTTGGAGAGGCTGGTGTTCTGATCTTCTGGTAAAACGGGTGCTAGCGCTCGGGCATAACAGGTCTTGGATACAGGGTGGAGTGAGGCCTAGGTGGATTTTTTCACCATCAGGCAGGTAAGGTACTTTATTCGGTTTGAGAGTTGCAACCAACCTGAGTCAGCATAGAGTTCACATGTGTGGGTACATCGATGTGCACCAGTGAGCATCCAACAGGCCTTATTTAGGGATGTTGTAATGCGACTAAGTGCTGTAGTAGTGGCAGATCCATATATAACTAAGCCATAGTCAACGACTGAGATGATAGAGAATTGGATGGCAAACCTCAGTGCAGAATGGGTAAGAAGCTGTCAGTTCCAATACAGAATCCCAATTTTCTGATTAATAGCTTTGCTGTACTATCAGTGTGAGTTGCAAAGGTTAGACCTTGATCAAAGTTGATTCCAAGATATTTGAAAATTGGCACTTGTTCAAGGGTATTTCCCAGGTATGTATTAATGGTGAGTGGGACTTGCCGTTTCTTGTTTTGTGGGTTAGAGGAGAGCATGGATTTAGTTTTTTTTTGTGGTTTAGAACCAGCTTATGTTCAAGGAACCACATCTCAACTTTGGAAAAAGCATGCTGAAGGTTGAGGTGTAAGAGGTTCGGATCTTTATGAGTGGCAAGAATCATGGCATTGTCGGCATAGAGGATTATTTGTTCAGGGCAGGATTTGGGGATGGAGTTTAGGAAAAGGCTGAAAAGGAGGGGGCCCAGAATGGATCCCTGGGTAACTACTGAGCGAACCAGTTTTGAGTCTGAGAGAACTCCAGCATATTTTACAGATTGAGAGCACTGAGCAAGGTAATTTTTTACCCAGTCACCAGGACCCTGCAAGAGCCCTAGGGATAGTAGTTGTTTGATAAGTAGGCCATGGTGAACTGTATCAAATGCCTTGGTTAAGTCAATGTAGACTGCTCCAGTTAGGTTTCCTTTATCCATGGCATTGTGGATTGCTCCTGAGAATTCAAGTAGGGCAGTCGATGTGTTGTGCCCTTTCCTAAATCCATGCTGCTGAGTGCATAGGATGTTGTGCTTTTCCAGGTAGTCTGAAAGTTGGTCCGCCACCAAGCGTTCAAGGGCCTTAGAGAGAGGTGGTAGTATTGATATCAGGCGAGAGTTACCAGGCAGTGACTTATCACCACTTTTGTGCACTGGAGTGACAACTGCAGCCTTCCATTCTCTAGGGAATTGGCTGTAGCAGAGGGAGAGATTGAAAATTTTTATGAGGGGGAGCAGTACTTCCTCCAGAGTGAGGGACAGAAGTTTAAGGTCGGTAGTGTTGCTGCTTGCTCGGGACTTAGAAATGGCCTTCTTTACATATTTATAGACTTCATGTGCCTTTACTAGTTTGAAATGGAAGGGTGGTTTGGTTGGAGAGGCAGTAGTAGAAGTAGAAATTGGAGGGTCAGCATCAGTGAAGAAATCAGATGAGAGGACACCACTAAGGTCCGTGAAGGTATCATTTAGGGTGTTTGCAATGATCTCTGGGTCTAATGTAGTGGTTCCATCCACATTCATTATTGTAGGAGAGGATTTGGCTCCTGCCCCATGATATTCTTTATGTTGTCCCAGAAGGATTTCCCTTTGCCCCAGGAGTTGGATAGTGTCATGAGCTGATAACAAATGTAATGCTGAGGTAGTAATAATTATTTGAATGCTATGACAGGGGTTCAGCTTTTCTGACTGTCCTATTCTGAATATCTGTTCACGGCTCTTTCTCCCACAGCTCAGCTACCCAGCTTGACTCACCTTAGGTTCCCAGAATGCTGATATTTACTGACATGTGTTCACTTTCACATGGAAAACTGCAGGAATGTCATGCTGATGCAGACTGGTGTTACTAGGCTGTTTCAATGGCCTCATAGAATAGGAATCAAATTA
Organism: Neoceratodus forsteri; assembly: GCA_016271365.2. NCBI lineage: Eukaryota > Metazoa > Chordata > Ceratodontiformes > Ceratodontidae > Neoceratodus > Neoceratodus forsteri. Next base: position 54,612,039 of record CM028137.1, read on the forward strand.
ATTTTGCCACAGACCGATCAATCAATGAGCACCAAAGCTGTTTTACATGAAGCCCTTATTCTACCAGCTTCCTTGACTTGTCCTGCCCCACCCAGTACAATACATATACCAACGGCAAACTTCAGCATTGACAAATGCTTGTTTGTTTTTCAAGACGGCCACTTTTACCTCATTAGCGTGCAATGTGAATAGTATGAAGAATGATAAGAAAAGATGAACAACTTTCACTATTTTGCACGGTTTAGGTGCTGATATACTATTTATTCAAGACACATGATTACACACTGTAACCAACATTAAACAGATGCAAAAAGAATGGAGGTGGGGACCATCCATGTGGTCAGTAGGGGAGAATGCTTGCTCAGGACTGGGAGTCCTTTTTACTACAATGGATGTTGCAATCAAGAGGGTAATAGGTGCAATAAATGCCCTGGTAAAGTAATCAGTCTTTATTTTATTAGTAAACTGGAAGGTATGTGAGCAAAAATGCCCATTTTCACACACATACAGTGTAAGAGATACCAAGAAGGTATGACAATACAAAACCGAGTCTACCAGAAACAAGATCTATACAGGGGAAACAATCCAAACAAGTGGTTTAGATATACAGTATAGAACTATGTCAAAGACTAACAGTTGTCTAACAATTACAGTAATTTTCATAAACTGAAAAACAGGAGGCAATTGATTACAATAAAATACAAAGAGAGAAACACATAGAGCAGCTTGAACATTTATGTGTGTAACATATGGAGAGAGGGAAGGGGTATAGAGAGGTCAGTAACCTAAGTACTAGAGGTGGGGAAAGTGCAAGTCTTTTGTGGTTGGTTGTATTCGGGTCCATGATTGAAATATAAAGAAACCTAGGCTAGAAGTGGGAAGTGGGAGTGAAAACTATGTTGGGGGGGCAAAGTGTAGGGGAGATGGGTGTGGAGGAGAGGAGAGGGGAGGGTGTAAAAGGGACTAGCGTAAAGCAAGTGGGACTAGAGATAAGCAAGGTGGAGAGCGGCCGGGTAATGTTTTTGGATATTGTCCTATATAGTATTACAATGTGGCTGATTAACATCTATAAACCACAGACAAAGGCAGAAAGGAATAACATATTTCAGTTCATACAGCCATACTTGTATACTTTAAATATAGTATTACTGGGTGGGGATTTTAATTGTGGTCTGTGTGCGAGGAACTGGGTAAGGAAAACAGGGAACATTTTCTGTGACATAAATATGCTTAACAAAATCATTGGGAAAGCAGGGCTAGTGGATGTGTATGGCATACTGAAGGAGGCACCTGAGCATACCGTCCATAAAAGATCATTATCTTCACGTATAGATTTGTATCACATCAAACTGATATGTAGGAGATACAGGTAGTCCCTATGAAAATCTCAGAAAATAAGTTCAAGTTTATTGGCAGGATAAGCTCCATTGATCAAGCTCATTTACAAGGAGGTCCAGGAAGACAAAGGGAGTCAAACACATGGGCATATACAAAAGGAATGGTACACAATAAATAGAGACCTGGATATCCAGACTGCTCAGAGCAGTGGTGCAAGCCTGGGTGCAACGCAACTGGACAATGCCAGGGCATGGACCAGACGATATTTAATGGTGCTGCGCCATGGCTCAGCACCATTGAATATAGCACAGAGGAAGCACACACTGCACATGGTGTAGTGGCACTGCACCAGTGCAAAACAAAGAACAGGAGCAGGAGGATGCGTCAGCGCAAGTGCAGTTGCGCTAGGCACATCACCCTTGAAATTCAGCATGGGGCATGCAAATGAGTCCATTATGCTTGCAAGGTGCAAAATGGACCCATTTTGCACGTGTCCTCTTGTTGTATGCGTGCACTGATCCCTGCGATTTGTTCCTGGCGCCCTGCCTGGCTGCAGCCATTGGGGATCAACACCCTGCTGTGCCATTGAAGTCTCCCTGCTTCCATATGCCCGATCGTGGGTATTTGTAAATATCAGATCCCTGGTGGTCTGGTGGTAATCCCCCCATCTCCCGATCATAGACATTGGTAAATATCAGATCCCTGGTGATCTGGAGGTAATCCCCCTATTGCCCGATTGTGGGCATTTGCAAATATCAGATCCTTGGTGGTCCAGTGGTATGCCCTTTTCACCCGATCATGAGCACATGTAAACATACGAGCCCTGTGGTCCAGTGGTACACCTTTTTTGCCCGATCATGGCCACATGAAAATATATGAGCCCTAGTCATCCAGTACACTCCTCCCCACCCACCCACAGAGGTCCTCCGCCACCCAGCAGCCCCCCATCATCGGTGGTTGGCAGTACCACACCCACATGCCACCTGGCTGCCCGCCGAATGACAGCGTACAGTATGATCTGTATGCCTAATGGTCCACTGCGTGGACCAATGGACGTGCAGACCATATTTATTTATTTATTTATTTATTTATTTAACAGACTTTAGGATTACAATCTTTGAGTCAGGGACTCATTTACAAAGGCTCCACGTCAGAAAAAACAAACATAAACACTTAATACATATAGACATAGAATGGCAGCTAAAGGTTACAGTTATAAAATATTGCAGAATCAAGATTAGCTATACATTGCATTGAACGTGTTACCGAGCGCTGTATTTTACAGTTTACAAGAGAACAATAAGTTTGCTGATAGAGGGAGGGAGTAACAGGTTAGATAGTTACAGCAAAGTAAAGAATTAGACAGATATATTGTAAGTGCAGCCAAAGGAGACATTGTTAATAGGTAATGTTTGGTAGTCCTATCGGTAGGAGCTCAGTGGCAGGGTGGTCCTGTAAGATGATGGATAGATTACCCAGCACTAGCTGGTACATTGGCAGCACCATGAAGCGAGAATGTGCTCTTCGAGGGCTGACTTGAAAGGTCCTAATTTGGAGATGGAGGAGATGTTGGAGTGGAGTTTGTTGTACCAGGCTGGGGCCCTGTGTGGGAATGACCTTTGGGCTAAGCAGGTTCTAACCCCTCGGGATGGACCACACCTGTTGATTGGCAGTGCGGATGTTCACCGAGGTGTGGAAGGATAGGAGAGAGGCAGAAACTCCAAGGGGATAAGTCCCAGGTGTATTTTCTTTGTGAGGAGACATTTCATCCAGGGTGAAGAGATTTGTCAGGGCATATAGGGTACAGGTATAGGTATGCTTGTCTGCCCCAGAGAGGAGTCTGCATGCTTCGTTTATGACAAGGTGGATTTTGTTAAGGGCTGTGTGGTCAGCAGCCAAGTAGATAGTGAGCCCATAATCAACAAGTAGAGGACTGAGAAGGTGACAGCAAGATTAAGGAATCCAGAGGTAGGCAATCCTTGTGCTGATACAATAGGCCTATACGGACACTTATGGCTGATGGCAAAAATGTCAATGTGTGAATGGAAGGAGAGGCTGGAATCAAATGTAAGCCCCAAGTATTTATATGTATGGACCTGTTCTAGAGGAAGGAGGGAGTGGGAGAGGATTGTTAGCTGTGCATTCTTGGCCTAATTCTGTCAGTGGGTAAAGAGCATGGTCTTAGTCTTTTTTACATTGACCACAAGTTTTTGGTCTATGAACCGGTTTCTAATCTAGTTAAATGCGTGTTCGAGGGAGGACTGCAATACTGTGGGATCTGGGTGTGATGCAAAAAGAACTGTGTCGTCTGCATAGAGTAGTAGGTTGCCAGAGCAGGAATTCGGCAGGGTGTTTAGGTAGATGCTGAATAATAGAGAGCTGAGGATGGAGCCCTGGGGAACCCCAGAGCAGACTCGCAGGGTGGTTGAGAGGGTGTTGTTTATTTTGACAATTTGTTTTTTAACCTTGTGTTTATACTCCTAATCTGCCTCCTCCTTCCACTCTCTCTGACGTCCTCTGTGGACCCCCCAGACCCCGTCGTGATCTGCCCCTAGAGTGCCTTGTCCACTCACAATCTCCTGAAGACCCCCGGTATACCCCTCGGGTAGGGGTGGAGAAGGTATCCCTTGATGCTTACCTCTCCCCAAACCCGCACTCTGTATGTGTGCATAGATGCAGCACAGCAGAGTCTGCCCGACTACTCCCGGAGATGTCAATAGAAGCGTCTTCACCACGAGGAGGGAGTGAGGTGTTTTCTATGAATCCTTTCCCTCCGACATCGGTGTGCAATGAGAGGCTATGAGTTAGGAGGCACACTAAGACGTACCTCCTGCTCTGCCCCTCTGTCGACCGTCACTCAATCTTCTTGCTGCTTCTCCACCTACCGCACCATCCACCTCGGCTCCCCCAGGTGGTGGCATTGCAGCAGGAGCCTGCAGGTACCCCCCTGGAGAAGGAGAGCTGCCATCGGGTGCTCTATCCTTCTCTGTCCCGGCCGACCCATGACTACCAGTTCTCATTCCCGAACCCAGGTCGCCAGTGTGGTGTGAGATGTGGCATCCAGCACCTCAACCTTCAGCACCACTGGACCGGCTATTTTGACACATTGTGATCTAGCTGTGAGGTAACTGGTAAAACAGGTGACAGGTCCTTGGGACAGACCTATGTGGTGGAGTTTGCTGAAGAGTAAGGGGTGGGAGGCTGTATCAAAAGCCTTTGACCAGTCGATGAAGACAGCATCCAGCTAGGTGTTTTCTATCCAGGGCAGAGTGAATAAAATTAGAATACTCAGTGAGAGCCGTAGTTGCACTGTGCCCAGATCTGAAGCCATGCTATTCCCTGCAAAGCGGGTTATGAGCAAGCAGGTTCTCAGTGAGTTGGGTGGCTATAATTTTTCAAGGCTATACTGTACTACACAGGCCGATATGTGAATGAGCCGTGCTCGGTGAGTGGTGGAGGATGTCATGGGTGGGTGGGGGGCTGGACCCCAGGATCGTAAGTTTACATGTGCCCATGATTGGGTGAAAAGGGCATACCACTGGACCAAAGAGATCTGATATTTATAAATGCCCATGATCAGGTGATGGGGGGATTACCACTGGACCACCAGGGATCTGATATATACATATGCCCGAGATCAGGTGGTAGGGGCTTCCCTCTGGACCACCAGGGATCTTATATCTACATATGCCTGCGATTGCATGATGGGGTGGGAGGGGAACATGTCTACCAGGTCAGGGTGCTTTTGGACGGTGTACCTGCTGGTTGGGTGGCCACCCATGACTGGTGGCTGTTGTGTTGCACCATCCACTACAGCCGCCCACCTGTGGGTGGTTGGCATTTGAGCCTTTTTGGGGGCTTAACTTTGTGCACCAGTGCGCTGCACATGTAGGGGTGTGTGCCAGTATATACGTTGCATCCCAGGCTGAATATCAGGATGTCCACATATGCATCAGGTACAGTCCCTGCATCTGTGCCGCATACATTACCAATTCACCCGGCGCATTGAGGTTGCACCATGCAGTCTGCCTTTGAATATCGCGCCAGGGCACATTGGGGTATTGCTCATGGAGCAACCCTGTTGTGCCAGGTGCAACCTTTTTAAATATCCAGGCCAGAGAGTACATAGGATACAGAAAATCAAAACAAGAACATTTACACAATATTATAATAAATACATAGCTGCTGCAGATAAACTAGATAAGTTACATAATGCTTACAATGAGAACACAGGTACAACAAAACTTTGGAGGTTGTACATGGTAAGAATACTGAGCATTTGGGTAGTACTTTTTGTATTACCCAGTATCAAGTCAGCAGTAGTACTACTGCAAGAGATACAACAGAGCTGTAGGCATGGTATGGGTTACAAAGAAGAGAAGGAGGAATGTGATAAAGGGAGGAAGGAGGTGAGTGAGTCTGGGGGTGCCAAGGAAGGTGGAATCATGGAAGCAGGGGTGTGCTGCTAGGGGAGGAGAGGAAAAAAGAGTGGTAGTGCTGAAGTCAGAGAAGGTGAAGGGAAGAAACTGAGGAAAGAGAGATGGTAATTTATTTCAGGACTAATGGGTCAGACACATGACATCTAATTAGCTGCAAATGCAGGATCCACATAGGGTAGCACTGGCTAGTCTTTTGAAACTATTTAGGAGATTAAGCTTTGAAGTTTGAGTATAGATTGTGCCTTGTTTCAAGCTAATAGAAGGGCACAGCTTATAGCCATAGTTCCAAAGCGGGAGCAGAAGCTTGGGATGTCTAGCATAAAATAAGAGCTACTGCAGATGGGGTAAGCCCAGGTGGTCTGCTGAAATAGGTTTGAGATGTAAGGGGAAGTTTTGAAAGTAGGGCTTTGCATAGCCAGGTGATAAAGTGGATGAGACATCTGGTCAATAAAGAGGTTCACCCCAAGGTGGCATAGAGGCTGCAGTGATGTGTACGATGGTGGTGGTTATTAGAGACAAAACATATTGCCCTGTGATTCAGTGTGTCTAACTGGTGTAGCAGGAAGTCAGAGCATCTACCATATAATCTATCAGCATAGTCAAGTAGTGGGATAAACATTGGTTGGACCAGACGTAGCCTGGCTTCAGTGTTAAAGAGAGATTTGTTTAGATAAAGACATCTCATTTTTTGATGTAGTTTCTTTGCAAGTGAGCCAGTATGGGCTGAAAATGATAGGTGTTGCTCTAGATCACAACCAATTTGTTGACTAACTCAACATCATCATCAAGGAGAGTCTTAATGGGGGGCAGGGATGTGAGCACATTAGGGACGGAGGTCAGGTGATTGGAGTTAAAGAACATAACTTTTGTCTTTTTTGCATTTAATAGTAGTTTTGACTGTCCAATGCTGTGCTGGAGAAGATCAAATTTGGACTGGAGCTCCATATGGGCTTCTGCTACCGAGGGTCTGGAAAGGTATATCGCTGTGTCATCTGCAAATAGATGTAATTTTGCTTTGCTAATGCTATTTCCAGTAGTGTTGAAAAATAACATGAATAGCACAGGTCCAAAGATCAATCCTTGATGTACCCCTTTCATGAGTGGAAGGAGTGGGGAGAGGGAACCATCTGACTTCACCTGTTGGAGTCTGTCTGACAGGTAACTGTGGAAACAAGCCAGTACAGAGCTAGGGATACCGTGCCAGTTTAGCATTACAAGGAGTAAGGCATGATCAACCATATTGAATGCTTCTCTGAGATTCAGGAAGACTGCCCCTGTGATAAGTTTCTTATCCATGGCAAGGAGCCATCCATTTGCAACTGAAGCTAAGGCTGAGGTAGTGCTATGGGCAGATCGGAAGCCAGATTAGTTAGAGTTTATTAGGCTGGCTTTATCGAGATAGTCTCTTATTTGAGCATTCACCATCTTCTCGAGTAGTTTGGAGAGCAAAGGCAGGATGGATACAGGGCGGTAATTGTTCAGGTCCATTGGATCAACACATTTAAATAATGGGAGTACCGGAGCTATTTTCCAAACCTCAGGTATGGTGCTAGAAGTAATGGAAAGGTTAAATATGTGCAAGACAGGAGCTGTTAGATACTGGTATCCAGCTTTGAGGAAGTACGGTCCTATGCCATCAGCACCAACACCATTGTTGACATTTAGGTAGAGTAGAAGGTCTTCAGTCTCTTTCTATTGTAAGGGGGGAGAAGGAGAAGATGGTGCTGGGTTGTGTTGGGGAATTCTTAGGTAGTCTGGAGATGATGGAGACAGCCTTGGAGGTGTTGATTGCAAGGTCTGTGGTCGAAAAGTGATCATTGCAAGTGGCTCAGCAGGTAGTACCCTCGCCTCTGTGGTCGGGAGATCAGAGGGCTGTGGGTTCAGTTCCCACATCTGGCACTTGGGTTAATATCCCAGTACTGACACTGTAGTGCAGCATGAGAGGGGTGCTGCACTTCTGAGGTGCCGTCTTTCGGATGAGACATTAAACTGAGGTCCCATCTGCCTGGATTGGTGGTAGTTCAGGTGGATGTTAAAGATCCCATGGCACTTATCAAAAAGAGTAGGGGAATATTTTATTAAAGTAACATCAAATAAAAGGCACAGATACATAATATGAGAAATTTACAACACAAATCATATATATACAGAAAGGCAAAGGAAAAACACAACAATATCCGTAGTATTACTTCATACTACAACAAATTGGATCTATAATTAATATTACAATACTTTGTAAATTTTTATAAATAATAATAAAGGTTGAATCAAGAAATTATAAACTCAATGCAAAGCATCTTAAATAAATACTAAAAACACTCCTAAAATTAACATTTCAATATCTCACAATGTTTCCAAACCAAAAATCTCATTTATATTTGATAAATTTTGAAAAACCTTTCCACCATTCTCTCACCTTTTTTGAGGAAAAAATTGTAATATCATAACTATAAATCCTGAACATAGCCCCTTGTATTAATCTCTGAACCGTGTCATAAGGCATTAATCTTTGATAGAGTACCCATTGGCATGTAGCTTGCCACAGATAATATACCAATGTGCTACAAAAAATCTGTAAAGTATCTTTATGGTATAATAACTGGAATTGAGGAACATGACCCAACACTAATATCTCATAATCCATACATACTAGCCATTTCATATCCCATCGTGCTTCTAAAAACTTCCATAGGTTATTAGCATAGGAACATTCAAAAAGAAAATGATGAACTGTTTCCTCTTGTGCTATACACTCTAAAAATGGACAGTTCCGTTCCTGTAAAGGTTCATGTTTGGCATTTCCTCTAACTCCGATTCGACCATATACGGTAAGCCATAAGGTATCCCATATAGGTAGGTAATCTTGATTATTTAATTTACTTAAAGCCTCCTCCTATAGTCCTTATGACAGTTCTTAAACTCTGGTTCACTTGGATATAATTGAAATAAGACAGATTTGTATAACTGTGAACCTGAACTAACTTTGACAACCTGTGCTTCTAACTCCCATTTAAACAATTTTTTTGCAATTGGAATGAAATATATTGGGAGTAACAGTGTTGGGATCGGTTTTGGTGGTCTATTGTTCCAAAGAGTATAATATCTCCCCATGACTTGTCTATGTAACAATCCAATGTTACCCATGGTGGCCCCCCCATCCTAATTTACTATTGGTTGAAATAAATAGAGTAGCAAAAAAAACAACCGAATCTATCATTCCTAGGCCGCCTTTCTGCTTCTCCAAGTATGTAAATTGTCTCTTAATCGGGTTAAGCCTATTACCCCACAACATCTGAAAAAATAAACTATATAGTCGGGTTTCCAATAACAACGGTAAAGGAAAAATTAATGCTGTATATAGTAACTTTGGAACAATAAATTTCTTAATAATCGCAACCCTTTTAATTTTATCCAGTTTCCAATGTTTCCAAATATTAATTTTTAGATCAATAGTCTTCAATACTGTCATCCAATTAAATTCTGGTACATTATTCGGTTCATAAAATAAACCCAATATTTTAATTGGATCACAAGAAAGGGAAGACTGTACTATTACCTCAGATATGTCATTAATTCCAATAAATACCCCTTTACTTTTGGTCTTGTTAATAGCGGAATTTGCCAATACTGCATATTCCTCCATAAAATCTAAAAAAAACTTTACTTGTGAACTATCAGAAAAAAAAACACATAAATCATCAGCATAAGCTTGTATATACCACTTGTCCACATCAACAGTCCAACCAATTCCTGCCCACCGTGGTGTTTGTGTTAACGATCTAATCAGTGAATCAATCGTAAATGCATATAACAAGGGGCTTAATGGACAACCTTGTCGTACCCCAGTTGGAATATGAAACCCTTCCCGTATCTCAAGTTGTATTACTGGATGTGTTAATGCTGAATCATAAAGTGCTTTTATAATATGTATAAAACCTTTCGGAACTCCATACTTCTGTAGGGATTCAAATAAAAAAGGTTGGTATACTCTATCAAAGGCCTTCATTTGGTCAACAGAGACAATACATCCTGATATCTTTTGCATTTTGCCAACTCCACTATATCTCTTAAGACCATATGAGCCTGGTGTATGTTTTCCCAGGCACCCTACAAAACTGATATGGAAGAGTACCTTACTGCTAATTGTTTCAATCTCATTCAAAATTCTCATAAATAATTTATAATCTGAATTCAGAAGCGTAATTGGTCTCCAATTTTTAAGTCAAATTTATCACCTGACTTATAAAAAAAATCAGCAACCCTCTGCAAACCAACTTGGGAAGTCAGGTCTATTCAGAAATGCATTAAATACAATAACCAAACATTTAGCAAATTCCATCGGAAAAGCTTTATATAGCTCTGATGTCAATCCATCAATCCCCGGGGAAGTTCCTGTATTTTGATTTTGAATAGCTTCAATTATTTCCTGCGTCGTAACTGGCCGAAGCACCTCTGATGACTCTATCCCATGGTCTGGTACCTCAATCTGGTTTAGAAAGTCCAGAATGTTCTGAACAGTTGGGGGCCTGGCTGGCATATATTCCAAAAATAATTGTTTAATAATGAAGAAGTGACTGCTGATCTTGTACTAACAGACCCACCTTATTCGAAGTGTAGTCAAGTGTGTGGCTTGTGTATAAATTTTAAAGGCAGCATATGGATCCCTCCGCTGCTTTGATCCCATAACGTGAAATGCATTTAGGTACTAGCCCTATTATACTGAGCTTTTAGAAGCTGAGCTTTAATAACCTAATCTGTGAATCATATTCCATTGAGGAAATATTGGCTACTGAAAATAAGTTATATAATTGCTGTCTTAATTTTAGATAGTGTAAAAAATCCTTATTTGCCTTTGCTTTTCCTTGCTGCTGTAATAGATGACAAATGTCATCCTTAGAATCCTTCCACCATTTACTCTTTGAGCTATATAAAAAGGCTACTGATAATCGTGCTGTTAACAACAACTGAATTTTATCCAATATTTCTTTTGAAGTTAATAATAAAGGATTCAATTTCCATCTTGCTTTCTGATGTCTCAGACTAACGGAAGGAGAGACAGTGCAAAGTAACATCAAATGATCAGAAAAGGACACTGGGCATGTTTGAAATGTAGAAGAAATGTGGTTGGATAAAAAAAATATAATCTATAGTAGAAGTAAATCGATTCCTTTTATACGTAAACTTGGGCCCTGAACTCTGTTTACTACTACCATTAATTAAACCTGCTGAATGAATCATTTTATAAAGTGCCCTAGTATCACAATAAATCTTTTTTTTTTCCTTCTCTAATTGGATTCTCAACATCTAATAAAGTACAATTGAAATCCCCACACAAGAACACCTCCAATGAAGTCAATAAGTAAGGTTGTAACATATTACAGAGTTCAACCCTTTCTGCTTTAAGCTGAGAACCATATACATTAATAAACCGACATGATCTGCCTTTCCACAGCCCATCTAAAATCATCAACCGGCCTGGTATCAAATCTATCAATCTAATTAAAGAAAAATCATATGAATGAAACAGAAAACCTATGCCATCTGCTGACTGCCGGCCAAAGGACCAATAGGACGGACCCCAGCACCATTCTTGTTGAAAACACCTAACTTGTGACATAGTATATATCCAAGTTTCTTGTATTAAACAGACATCTAACTGCGCAGCATGAATTGAATCATAAATTATCTGCCATCTCTTATAATTCAATATACTATGTACATTCACTGAACCTAACCTAAATTGCAGCATTCCTAGTCAAAGTTAACCTTCACCTATCTTTTTTCCTCCTTTTCTTTTTTTCTTTATAATCCTCTTGTAAGCCTATTGAGGAAGGTGGACTGTCCGTTATCAACTGAGAATCATCCTCAGGTCCATCCATCTCTGATTCTCCCCATTGACTGGTCAGTAAGGCAAAGGAATTACTGGTTTCCACTTCTGAAATCGGCTGTTGAGAAAGATTTTTAACATTTCTGGAGGATCTTCTAACAGCCGCTATTACTGGAGTCCGAAAGGTCTCCTGTTGTTGTTGTCTTTCTATTATCAAAGTTTCCCCTGTATCTAAGTTTAAAGTGCCATTTTTTTGACAGGCTACTTTCGGTACTTCTGTCCCTTGTCCATTTAGTGTAATCCCTGTGGTCAAATCTGCTGTGGCTGTGTGGAACCATCTGAGGTCTTTTCTATCAACAAATCCTAGCTTTCTGAATTAATAGATCTGGACTACCACAACAACCTTTATTTTTTGCTGCCCATGTACAATCAGCAAATACATGTCCTGCCTCTTCACACAAATCACACTTTGTGAGGCTAACACACTGTAAAGTACTATGCCCCACTTCTCCGCAGTTTTCACATATAGGTTTGTCGCATGAGCTTGATAAATGCGTCCTAGCCCCACATTTATAACATGCACGTGGTTGTCCCACATAAAAACACACCCCTCTATCCCTCCCTAATAAAAAGGAATTTGGAATGTGTTCAATACCTGCCTCTGTCTGTCTTAATTTTACTTTAAAACGCCAACCCCCCGTCCAGAATTGCTCTGAATCCAGTATTGCTTCAGGGTCACTCTGAATGTCGCATTTTTCGCCTAGCCAGTAGATAATATCATCAATATGCACCCCCTCATTTCTAAACATAACAGTGACTTATTTAATTAAAGGCTTTGTTAAAGGTATTACCATAAATGGAGTCCACAAGGGAGAAAATTTAACTTGCATATATCTTTCCCAAAACATATCAAGAGCATAGGTAGAGCAAAAACTCACATCAAAATTATCCTCTCCGGAAATATTAATAAGTGCAAATACCTCTCTAGGTGAAAAATGCAAAGACTCCTTTAATAAACTTTTTCCCACATACTGACTGTCAGGTCGAACCTCCAAACCTCCTTTATATCTAATGCGTACCGCATTTCTGCGAGGTGCAGCATCCTGTTTAACTTTAGAAAATAATTCTGACATTAATGGTTTATCCCCACTCAGTTCTCTGCGGTCCTGTGCCTCCTCTTGTGCTTGTGCCACAGGTGTTGAAGGTTCCGGTTCCCCAGAGATTGAACTCTCCATAGGAGTACCTCTCTCATTCACATTTATCCTCTGTTCCCACCCTTGTAAACTACCAGCTTCTTGTGTCTTGGGTTTCCAAGTAGGCTCATTTTGGGAGAAATTCAGTTTTGGGTCCCAATCAGGTGTGGGTTTCCAAGAACCATTATCCAATGTCCAACCTGCTTCACTCAACGCTCTCTGTGGGGACCAGTTGTCAGTAGAAATAGGTGTAATACAAGTATTACCTATTACTGTGTTTTTCCCCTGCTGAGCATTACTTAACTGTTCATCTGTTCCCACTATAGGCAGCACCAAGTTACGTTTAGCAAAATTCAACGCCATTCTTTTTTCCTTTCCTTCTGCTCCTACCTTGTCCACCATTCGTTTGGTGAATGAAAAGTCCATTACACCAGTCTGTAATCCTGGTACTGTCTGATAAATGCACCGTTTCTCTTGTTCCGTAGTCCTTTTCTCCATGTTGCTTTCAGGCTGAAAGACAAAACCCCTCGAACTCAATACAGGACTTCCCTGTCCGTCACAAAAATCTGTCCCCTGTCTCGCTTCCTTTTCCACTACAATGTCCTTGCGCACCTTCAATTCTTGCTGTACACAGTTCCTGTTTCCCAGCATGGTCGGCACTTCAACGCTCAGTGAAGGCATACTGTTAAAACTTTCGCTTATCTCGGTCGCTCGATACACCAGAACATGATTTCTTGCCGTTTCACTGAAAACACCACTTGAAGACTGTTTGGGACTTGTTTCACCCGGGACCTGTTCAAGTTCTATATTGTCATTTGATTCTGTAAGTCGCCCCATTTTTTTGAGTGCCAGTGCTTTTAATTCCTCTGCTACCCTTCGTTGCTCATACTGTAATGTTTCCAATTATCTTTAAGTTGTCTCACCTCAGGTATAAGCTCCGTTGACTCTAATACTGGTATATTCAACAAAAAGGTAGTTAAATCCTCCGTTGAAACAAATAGATCTTTTTCTTCTCTGTCCTCACATTCCACTGTATTCTCTGTTGATTCTAGTAGAATTGTTAGGTCATTTGCAGCCCTCAGCTGCTCCGCTTGCTCCACCACCTCCATTCTCCTTGCGTGCAGGTCTCCAACTGACCTGCTGTCCAGCAACAACCTGTCCCCCTACTGGCCGAGCGGTAGGGGAATTTCCCTGGTGTCGTGGCCAAATTTCCCTCATTCACTAAAAACATACCACCAACAGCTTAATCTGGTTCAAGGTCAGTTGGAGTTCATCTGTATCCCCCTCCCCCGGGTCGTGCCTGAAATTAGACAGGATTTGTCTAGTGCACTTACCCGGTCAACAAAAATTAAATAAAAATAAATAAATTAAAACTGACTAGGATATCAGATTTATCAGAGGGAGAGACAGAGTCTGGACCTGGAAGAGATCATATTGGGAAGTGGAGAAGTCTGTTTTTTCCCTTCCGCAGAATTAATGATATGCCAGAATTTGCTGGAATTCCCTTTAGTGGACCCAAAAGTGGATAGGTAGAAGTTTGCCTTTGAGCCCCTGATCTTTTTGGTGCAGGCATTACGACATACTCTAAAGGCTGCCTAGTCAGATGGGAGTTTATAAGTATAAAGTAGCACAGATTACAATAGGGACATAGGAAGCACAAAAAATAGGTAAGGGCTTTTGGAAAATGAACATATTCTCATTTGCAGAAGACCATATAAAAGAAGAAGTGTTTGAATTGCTAGGAGCTAGAGAATCAGAGTATATCCTATACGATGACTCCACAAAATGGTGGGAAGATACAAAAGCTAATATACAGGCCCTTATGAAGTCACTTTCTCAAAAACAAGAACATATAAAATATAAACAACATCTCAGTTTTAGAGCTCCATTGTTAAAACTTTTGTCTATAACCAGAGAAACAGGGGGAAGGTGTAGCTGAGCAGATAGAAGAAACTAAAAAGGACATGCGTGCTTGTCAGTACAATAGAGCAAAATCACTAAAAATGGAAGAAAACTATGTCATGCAAGGGATAAAATTTCATGTCAATCCCTTTGATAGCTCTTCAGAATGGAGAAAAACTAGAATATTTACCGAACTAAAGGACAGAGAGGAGAGTAAGGGGTCTGATCTACCTGGGTATGGTGTATAGTTCAACAACATATTAATTATGTTTTTAAGATTAGGACTTCTTAAGCCAATTGCAGATACTCAAATTGCTTACGATAGATAAAGAATTAATTTGTGGGAAAATACAGGAAATAGAGGTCAGGCAAGCTATTAGTTTGCAGTCACGGCAGAAGGTGCCTGGACTGGATGGCATACAAACTGACTTTTGTGAAATATTTGTTGAACCCTTAGTGCCTATGTTGCCAGCAGCGTATAATTTAGTAGCTCAGAAAGAAAATTTGAACACTAGTATGAAGCAGGAGGTGATGTTCTTTTTGTCTATAAAAAGGGTATCTTGGTGCTCCTACAAAATTGGAGACCTTTGAGCCTCCTCACTTCTGATTATAAAATGTTGGCCAAAATTGTGTATAAGCGACTTGCTGTGGAAGCTCAGCAACTAGTTATAAAAACACAAACATGTTCCATACCAGGGAGAACTATAACTCAGACTGTATTGTACATCAGAAAGATAGTGGAGAGTGGAGTGAGTATGGATCTAGATGGTTATTTAGCAGCCTTTGATCAGGAACGATCTTTCGATGCAGTAAAACATGAGTACATATGAGCAGTACTAAAATGGTACAGCATTCTAGCAGCTTTCATAGATCTTATAGAACTCTTGTAGAGTAATACAAGAATCATACTTTTAGTTAATGGACATTTGGGGACCCTACTATGAAACTGAGTAATGGGGTCAACCAGGGATGCCCATTTAGTCCAATTATATTAAAGTCGGGGAACACGGTGCAGAAAACTATCACTTATGCAGATGACTATGTATTTTCTTTTTAAAAGATCTGTAGTCACGAGAAAGAGCTTTAAATATTATTGGTAATGTAACAGAAGTCCAAAGCATTAATATAAAGTTAAAAGTAACATTTTAGTGCTTGTGAATGTATCAGTGGAAGATTTGGCAGACATTGAGGTCTCTAAGGGACAAATATAGATTTTAGGCATGATATATGTCTATGGTAACATAATGCAGGACAGTTGGGAAAATAAATACCGAATAGCCGAGACAAAGGTAACAAAATATTTTTACAAATATTTTTGTTCAGTATTCACACGTGAAGAAGGGAAGGTACCTAAACCAAACAGAAACACTCTGCATAAGGGGGTTGATACCAGCCCATTCACAAAAGAAAAAGTTCTGAAAGAACTCTTAAAACTGAAGGTGGACAAAGCAATGGGGCCTGATGGGATTCATCCCAGAATTCTAAAAGAACCAAGGGTAGAACTAGTGACACCACTGACTACCCTCTTTAACAAATCATGGGAGGATGGGGTGGTACCTGAGGACTGGAGGAGGGCAGATGTTGTTCCACATCACAAAAGTGAGAGCAGGGCAGAGGCAGGAAACTACAGACCTGTTAGTTTGACCTCAGTGATAGGGAAAATGATAGAATCACTTCTGAAGTAAAGAATTGGTGCGTACCTAGAGGCCAGTGGGGCACAGGATGCAAGGCAGCATGGATTCACAGCAAGAAGAACATGTCAGATGAGTCAAATAGATTTCTTTGACTGAGTGACCAAAATAGTAGATCAGGGAGGGGCTGTGGACATGGTCTACCTAGACTTTAGCAAGGCATTTGACACAGTCCCACACAAAAGATTACTATACAAGTTAGCCAGCATGGGAGTGGGTCTCAAGATGGTAGCCTGGGTAAAAAATTGGCTGGAAAACAGGACACAGAGGGTAATAGTGAACAGAGTCCACTCTGAAGAAAGGGGGTTTCTAGTGGGGTATCGCAGGGTTCAGTACTAGGACCAGTCCTCTTCAATTTCTTAATAAGTGACATTGCAGAGGGACTGTAAGGAAAAGTATGTCTCTTTGCAGACTACACAAAGATCTGCAAAAGAGTTGATACACAAGATTGGGTGAAAAGGATGAGAAGGGAATTGGCAAGGTTGGAGGAATGGTCAAATGTATGTCAGCTTAGATTCAGTGCTAAGAAGTGCAAAGTAATGCTCCTCATAAACAAAAACCCAGGGGAAGAGTACACAGTGGGGGGTGAGATACTAGAAACAACAAAAATGGAAAGGGACCTGGGGGTTCTCATATCAGGTGACCTAAAGGTGGGCCAGCAATGTGAGAGGGCAGTAAGGAGGGCTGGGGGGATACTGGGATGTATAGAGAAAGGCATCGCCAGTAGAAAACAGGAAGTTGTTATCCCTCTGTACAGACAGCTGATGAGACCCCATCTGGAGTACTGCATGCAGTTCTAGAGACCCAATCTCTGCAGGTACAGAGACAGGATGGAGGCAGTCCAGAGGAGGGTAACTAAAATGTTGCAGGGTGTGCACCAGAAGACATATGAAGAGAGACTTAAGGAGCTTAATATGTATACTCTCGAGGAAATGAGGGATGGGGGGACATGATAGAAACTTGCAAGTACCTAAAGGGAATCAACAAAGTCCAAGAGGGAAGCATCTTTCAGAAATGGAGGTATGCAAGAACAAGGGGGCACAATTTCAAAGTAGAAGGGAGATGGCTCAGAAGTAATGTGAGGAAGTATTTTTTCATGGAGAGGGTTGTGGATGCATGGAATGGCCTTCCTGAGGAGACTGAGGAGTCAAAAACAGTGGGGGAATTCAAGAATGCATTGGGCAGACATAAGGCAATTCTAAGGGTTGGGGGTAGGAGGAAGTAGGCTGTTGGGTAAATAGGATTTTCAGTTTATCCATTAGGTAGGGAAATGAGCAGACTGGGTGGGCCAAGTGGTCCTTATCTGCCATCAAATTCTGTGTTTCTATATGTTTCAATGTTAAAATGGAAGTCATAGCCTATGTCTAAAGAAAAGAGGCTCTAGTTGCTGAAAACATTTATACTACCATTATTCATATATGTCTTCTATGTGTGCTCAGTCCCAATATAGATGCAAATGAAGAGTTGTGGTATCTCCTCTGGGGGAGTCTTCTGAACCAACTAAGAAGATGTCACCCTTATAGATCCATAACAGAAAGAGGTATTAATATGGTACAACCCATAGTATTTTTTTTACCATCTTCCTGTATTCTAATGTTTAACCTTTTGGAAAAAAAAATGATTATAACATACAGGTTCCACTTTTAAATGAATGGGGTAGATCCTTATTAATAGAATGGGGCAATCAGAATACGCTGTAGTCAGCATGTATAAACGTCCAGCTATGTTAAAGCATGTTTTCAATATATCAATCAATGGAAAATAACATTGGAAGAACTGTGAACTCTCACAAGAAAACAGTTTTATTGTACAATATTTTAAGAGCAGTTTTATGATGAAGCAGTGTTTCAAGGAAATGTGTGCGTTGATATAAATGTCATTTTGCAGGCTGCAATTGAAAAACAAATAAAAAAAATGTGAGATGTATTGTTTCGTAGCCATGAAAAACTGAATGTGCAAGGAAATCATAAACATAAAGCTCAGACAGACAGGATGTGTACAGAGCCAGATTGTATAGATCAAGTTGAAACTATGCAACATCTATATTGTGAATGTTCTTTTATTCACCTTTTTTGGAAATTGCTTTCACAGCATTGGAAAAAAAAATGTACTCTGAGCAAATGAATTATGAAATATTGATTTTTGGACAATTAACCCCCTTATAGGTTACATGGAATAGTGTTACTGTTTATGTGATACTGGCATGTATTACATGGACTATCTAGCAAGTTTGATGCCAAAAGACTATTTAACAAAAATACCTCACATTAATGGTCACTTTTGTAAGTTGCAAACTGAAATTGATAAGGTATACCAACATGAGAAAGAACATTTTGCACAAACTGTTGACTTGTAGAAAAATATGTTGTGGGTTGGGAGATGACATTGATGTACAGTATGGTACTGATTTTATTTTGTGCTTTTTTTCTTTCTCTCCTTTATTTTATGAAATGTAATGACTTTTCAGTTGAATTTGTTGTAAGTATTGTTTTTGGATTCTAAATAAAAATTTAACTACTCTACATAGATAAGTGCCCTTGAATCTGTTTCTTCCATCTGGAGACTGACCAGAGATGGACAGGATTGAACTAGGTTTAACACCTCATCTGATAGATGGCACCTCTATTCTGCAATACTATGTCAGTTATGACATTTACTCCAACTTTTCACATTTCAGGTCTTTATCTGAAATGGGATGCAATGACAATTAATCAATTGAGCAAAAGCTTATATTCAATGGCCTCCTGAGTATACATCATTGAAAATTAGAACACAAATGGATCATAACTTTTTATGGTTAAAAAATAACTGGCAAAGACAATACTGTAACATACATTCAGCATTTTAAACATTATCAAAGTACCTGGTGTGGGACTAGAACCCATGATCATCTGATCTTCTTGACCCAGAGGTGAGCAAGCTACTTCCTGAGCAACTGACAATGATGTACACATGAATATCATGGCCATGACAGTGAAGAAGAGAGTGAACATATGAACCACAGGGCTCTGGACAGTGAAGTATTATGCTTAAAGAGATTAAACAACTTATCTAGCAGCCAGAAATCCAAACTGAGCCAAATGACAGAGGCAAACTGCGTATCACAGTACAATACTGCTCACATGCACCAGTTGTGAAGACAGATGGAGAAGTGTGAATGCCACACTGCAGTTGCTCTCTTTTCAAAGTCTGCCATGACTTTTCCAAGGTGCATTGAAGCTGAACTTTTGGCATATGGCTTCTTCAGAGCTAGTGCTCTCTTCTTCCTCCTTGTCCTTTTATAGTGAGCCCTTAGTGTCAGTCACAGCCTGGATCTTAAAAAATATCACTGACTGAAACTGTGATAAGAGCACTTCATCCTGGCAGGTGGCACTGTATTGTGACTATGATTCTGGTTAATGTATGGTATTTTTACTGCTGACATCATTCCAGTGCAAGTAAGAAATGAAACAAACTGCCCTACTGTATCTGGAGTTTGAAACCCGGCTTATCTTGCCTAATGTTCTGTTGCTGAACTAGTTGAGCTGCGAGGATGACTGGAAACCTAAGATTACCACAGACAATTTCCAAGGGTGTGATGTATGTATTTGAATAAACATAGTTCAGAAATGAGGAATTATTTTTCTCTTTTCTAAATCATATTTAAAATACAACACATTATTCTGTCCCTTATGTAACCTTGGATGCACCCTTATGAATTAGCACTGTAAAGCATTGTAACACATGCGCCTCATGAAAATTTAATACAATTAATCTGAATTTGATTGCATCTTATACATGAATGACTTTAATGACCTGGGCACCTGAAAACAATGATTGAGATCTATCAGCTCTGGGTTATGCACTCCTTAGGAAGGATAGAAGGGGAGACAGAGGGGGAGAGTAGCGCTTTATGTTAAAGAGGGAATCCAATTCAATTCATCTTTATTTCTATAGCGCCTATCAAAACCAAGACACTGTATGAGTTATAAATACAATAAAATACAATAAAAACTGAGTTTACAAATATTTAAAAATCAAATCATTATAATCCAACTCCAATCCGGGAAGGCCAGTGAAACAAATATTTTTTTAACATAATTTTAAAACTACTGATGGTCACTCATTCTCTTAACCGACGAGGTAGAGAGTTCCACAGGGTCAGTGCTGCAAAAGAAAAAGCACAAGCACCAGATGTTTCAAGATGAACCCTGGGAAGCTCCATTAATCCCTCATTGGTGGATTGAAGTGGATGATTGGGGGAGTAGGGAGTTAGGAGATCTTTGAGGTAGTCAGGTTCCTGTTCATGTAGGGCTTTAAAGGTAAGCAAGCCTACCTTATAGGTAATCCACTGCTGAACTGACAGCCAGTGCAGTTCACGCAGGACAGGTGTAATATGACTGGACCTAGACGTACCAGTCAACAACCTGACTGCAGTGTTCTGCACCAGCTGCAAGCAGCGCATATCAACCCCTGAAAGCCCTAGGTAGAGGGCATTGCAATTGTCAAGACGGGTAGTAATGAAGGCGTGGACCAATGTTGGAAGGTCACTGAGGGGGAGGAATGAGATGCTTCACCAGGGCAATATTCCTCAGATGGAAAAATAAGGATTTGACCATAGCCAACACCTGAGGCTTCAGGGTCAAGCCATTGTCAAAAATAATGCTCAGGTTTCGTACCCAATATGAGGTGGCGAGCTGGGCACCATCAAGCCAAAAGACAAACACTTGCTTAGCACCAACACCTGCCCCCAGGCAACCTGGTTCCACAACCAGCACCTCAGTCTTATCCAGATTCAGTCTCAGCCAACTAGAGCTCATCCAGTCTTTGATCTTGGAGAGGCAGCTGTTTAGAACAGAGACTGCATCAACCTGTCTGGGTGCAGAGGACACATACAGCTGAGTATCTTCTGCATAGCAGTAAAACCTCAAGCTGTATTGCCTAATGATCTCTCCCAAGGACAGCATTTACACTGTGAACAACATGGATGCCAATATGGAGTCCTGGGGCACCCCACAAGGCAGGTGGAGGGCATCAGAGGAATACATTCCTGTGACCACCCTCTGCAACCTGCCTATCAGGAACAATTGAAACCATTTGAGTACTGTACCTGACAGTCCACAAAGAAGCTGTAGGGTCTCCAAAAGCACCTCATTGTCCACAGTGTGAAAAGCTGCTGAGAGATCGAGAAGATTAAGATGGTATGAGCCTTTTCGATCTCTCACCATTAGGAGATCATTTAATACCCAAACAAGGGCAGTCTCCATTCTATGCTTCTTTTGTAAAACCAGACTGGAGAGCCTCATAGACACCGTGAGTTACTAAGTGATTGTCTAGTTGCACCACAACCACCTTCTCAATAACCTTCCCAACAAAGGGAAGGTTAAAGACAGGTCAGTAGCTAGCTGGATTGTTGGGATCTAAGGAAGATTTGTTAAGGAGTGGTCGAATGACCACCTCCTTTAAGGGGTCCGGAAAGGTTCCCCTCTCCCATAGATCTCCAAACAATTTCAGCTAGGATCAGGCAGATAACATCTAAACATCCCACCAACAGGGAGCTAGGGCTTGGATCCAAACTACAACAGGTTGAGCACAACGTTTGGACAATCTTCACGATGTCCATGAATTCCAGTCAGCAGAAATCCATCCAGGCAGACCGGGCACTCATCATCTCCCTTCTACCTCCACAACCACTAATGGAGAGAGCTTGGCCGATTCTGGACCTGATGCTGGCAACCTTATCTGCGAAGCTCATCACACTTAATTTGTGAAAAAAGCTCTTCCAGACTGCAGACAGACTAGATTGCACAGTCTGTCGACAGTACGAAAGAGTTGTGCAGGTCGGTTCTGCACAGCAGAAATCTCCCTGGACAGGAATTCTGCCTTATTATGGGTGATTTCTGATTGATAGACATTATAATTCTTCAAAAATCTAAGCCTGTCAGCATCCAGGCCAAATTTCTACCAAGCTCTCTCCAGCCTTCAACCACTCCACCTAAACTCCTTCAAGGACCTATCATACCACGGGGACTTTGGGCGAAGAGTGAGTGGTCAAACACGAACAAGAGTAAGCAAGTCCAGGGCATCTCCCACTGCCCTATTATAAGCCAGTACAAGGTCTTCTGGACTTGTGCTTTTGCCCAGCAATCATGATAGGTCCAGTATCACTGATAGACCATCTGGGGTAACTCCCCTCAAAGGGTGGTACTGGACCATCTCCACAGGGGAAGGTCCAATTGGGAGAGCCCTGAAACTGAACCCTATGGTGTGATGGTCAGACCAACTGACTGCTTCCATCACCAAATCAGTGATCTCCATCCCCAGGAGGAACAGCAGATCCAATGAGTGGCCTCCTATATTGGTAGAGGAGGTAACAACCTCTGTAAGATCCAGCGTTGTCATTAACTGGAGGAGATTTTGACCAAATTGCAAGAGATCTTTGTTGACCCAGGCATTGAAATCCCCCCGGAATTACACATCTGGGAAACTCCAATACCATGCCGATGACGAAGTCTACAATCTCCTGCAGGAATAAGCCCCCATCACCTGGTGGACGGTAGATAAGGAGTATCCTGCAAACTACACACTCACCCATAACACACTCAAAGGATCTGGTGGTCCCCACTGGAACATCCATAAGTCCCAGTTTGGTCTTAAAAAAGATGGCTACACCACCACCCCTACGATCCAGCCTCAGGCAGTGAATCACCGAGAACCTGGCTGGAACTGCAGAAGCCAGAACTGGGCCTGCATTTTCATCCAGCCAAGTCTTGGTGATGCATGCCAGGTCCACCGTATCAACAAGATCAGCTATAATAGCTGTCTTGTTCTTGATAGAACTAGCATTACATAACACCACCCCATGTTGGATGAGATGCTGTGGAAGACCTCGACTCCTGTCCAGCACTTACTTCTGGGGCCTTGGGTATGGGAACAAGACAGGGATTTCCCTTATCTTCACACCATTTCACCCCAAGGCGTCGCCTGGTCCCTACCACCCCAATTAGTCCCCCCTTTCCCTTCCACCACTAGGCCGAACCCTGCCCCTCTTCCTATGCCTCCTAGCAATGCAGAGGGATTGACAATGCTTATAAGTTTCAGTTGGTAGAAAAGGGCAATCAAAGGGGCATAAGTCCCTGAGCCTACTGATGGAATACTGCCTGGCCATCCTTAGACCTTCCTTACACATTTTGACACAAACTATCTACACACAGCAGAAAATTTACAACAAAATAAAAATAATACACACCAAAATTAAACCATATACCACAGCTCTCACTTGTGGAACTTAAAATCATTAAAATATTGCAGTATAACACATTAATGACAATCAGCAATAATGCACTGCAGCCATCTAATAAGATTTAGTTTGTCAAATGTTATCCAAATATAAGCTGCAAAGTTCAGAGTAAACATTTTGCCAGAAAGTCCAAAAATATTCACAGTATAAAACGAAGGAGCGCTCACCATCCCCTTTCAAAGAAGTCTGTCCATACAATGCAGCCCTCTCACTGCCACAGTTTAGCTGATTTAAATGATAAAGCAAACAGATGCTCTCTCATTGCCCCCTTAAATAAATGGATAGTTATATGAAACCAATGTATTTTATAATGTACTTGCAGAATTTGATGAATAACTCCAACATCCGATTCTCCACTGGTAATCCAAAAAATCTTCAAACCGAACTCAATCAGCCAGAACTCCAAGAATCCAACAGTTCAAGAGAAATAAAATTGAATCCAGCTACAGCCACTCTTTAGCAAGCCTGGGCCAGACTCCCCACAGCAGGTGCACAGCACAAGCAATCCCCACAGTTTAGCCTCTGGATTATACCCGACACAGTCAAGCATCTCCCAGATAAGCTAAGGACAATTCGAAGGAACTGACCCTCCAGTCAGCACTATCCAAACCTCCCCACAGAAGACAGCTGCACCATGTACCTCCCAGGACAGAACAGCCCAGCCTGCCCAGTTTACCACACTTGCCTTCTTGGATCCTTCTCAAGGACCTGGCTCAAAGTAAAAGGGCAGATAGGGTCTCAGTTTAATCCCTTCACAGCACCATCAGTGTTTAGACCATAAGTCAGAAACTCCAAGTCGATAAAATCCACTGACCGACATCACATTCTGGAAGGTTACATCCCTTCGATCACCATCCAGACATGAACTCTCAGAAATTTACCCAGACAATTTACTAAAAACTTCGTGATTCAGGGTAAACCAAGAATCAAAAATCATGCGGCCTACGTCCATTCCATAAAAGTAGGACAGTCCAAGCAGTACACAGTTGGACAGAACACCACAATACGATAAAACAGCACGATGTTGCTGAATCCACTTGCCATAAACAAATAATACACTCAAAAAACTAATAAACTAATAAACTAACAAACTAAAATGCAAAAAACAATATACATAAACTAAAAATGGAATGGAGGCCACAGCATGTGATGTCTGCATTAAAGCTGTGGAATCCCTGTGGGTACATTTAGTTTGACTTTAGGGAAGGGGATTTAGATCGGAGGGGTATATAGACCTCCGAATCAAGTGGAGGGCAAGGACAGGGGCCTTTTTGAACAAATTAGAGGAGTATAACTGAAAGGGGAACTAGTGTTGGTATGGGAGTTAAATATGCCTGATGTAGACTGGGGCATCCCAATGACTTGATCATCTAAGAATCAATCTGTGGTAGAAACTTTACAGGATTGCTTTCTCATGCAATTAATCAGTGATCCAACTAGGCATGATACCATCTTGGATTTTGTTCTTGCCAACTCGGAAACAGTCAGGGCCCCCAGGGTTGGGGAGCCACTGGCTAACAATGACTACAGCTCTGTTTGTTTTTTAATTATCTATGAGGGATGTAAAATCTCAGTCCATGGCAGAAGTCCTAAATTTTAGAGGGGCTAATTTTGTTAAAATGAAGGATCTAGCCACAGATTAACTAAGATACATGAGCAGTTAGAAGTAGAAGAAATTTGGGGCTCAATTAAACAAACCATGTTAGAGGCCACAGATATATGTGTAAAGACTGTGACAAAAAGGAATAGACACAAACACCTCATATGGCTCACTAGTCAAGAAGAAACAGCCATTAGGACCAAGAGAGAGGCCTTCCTCAACTTCAAAAGGAAGCAAAAATATGACATATGGGAAGATTATGTACAGAAGAATAAGAAGGCTAAGTCGGCAGTGAAGCAAGCAAAGGTGGCAGAGAAACTTCAGATAGGAAAAGAAGTCAAAGGGGAACAATCAATTTTTCAGGTGTTTACAAGAGAAGAGACAGAAAGGGGAAGGGGTAGTTAGATATAAAGATGGGGACAGGATCATTGAGGAAGACAGACAGAAGGCCATTATTCTGATCAAATACTTTTATTCAGTGTTCGCCAAGGAATACAGTGGCTCAGTGCCTAACAATGGCATTACAGCACATGGTAGGGGTGTCCCACAAATGGAAACACCAATTATTACCACAGGCAAGGTTAGGTAGGTGCTCAAACATATAGAACAAGACAAATCTCCTGGACTGTATGGAATACATCCAAGCATATGAAAAGAGTAGGCAAGTGAGTTAGCGAACCCCTTGTCTCATCTGTTTAACCATTCACTTCAAACAAGAGTCGTGCCAAGGGACTGAAAGATGGATGATGTGGTACCTCTACATAAAGATGGAAACAGGGAGGAAGCCGGTAACTACAGACTGGTTAGCCTCACATCAGTGTTAGGAAAACAAATGGAGGTCCTTATTAAAGAAGACCTAATGGAATACTTGAGTAAGAAGGGCCTTCAAGATGTCAAACAACATGGTTTTGAGGTTGGCAGGTCATGGCAAATGAAACTGATAACGTTCTTTGATTGGGTAACTAGGGGAATGGATAGGGGCCATCAAGTGGACATCCTGTATTTCAACTTCAGCAAGGCCTTTAATTCCCTGTCACATAACCACCTGCAAAAAAAGCTAGCAGATTTGGGCTTAGCAAACTGCATTGTAAAGTGGGTGGGTAACTGGCTGGGGGGCAGGAAGCAGAGAGTAGTTTTCAATGGAGAGAAATCAGAGGAGGGAGAGGTGATGAGTGGGGTCCCACTGGGCTCATTCTTAGGACCAGTCCTCTTTATTGTGTTCAAAGTGACTTAGGAGTAGATATCCAGGGCAAAATTGCACTGTTTGCAGATGACAGTAAACTAGTTGGTAAGGTGGTCAATGATGAAGCAGTTGGGAACCTACAAAAATATATGAAAAAGTTGGAAAAACGGTCTAGTGTCTGGCAGCTGAAATTCAGCACCAAGAAGTGTAAAGTGATGCATCTAGGCAAGAATAATCTGAGGACAACCTATTGGCTCAATGAGATCAAACTCAATGCATCGCAAGAGGAAAGGAATCATGAAGGTATCATATGTGACACCATAAAACACGCCAGCTAATGCAATGCAATGCAGCATTTAGTAGGACCAATGTTGGAATATATGGGGTGAGAATTCCACAGTAGGCATCAGGAGGTGACACTGGCACTGTACAGATCCTTTGTGAGACCCTTCTTGGTATACTGTGTCCAGTTTTGGAGCCCACAGCATAAGAAGGTCAGGGACAGGGTAGAAGCCATACAGAGAAAGGTGACCAAAATGATACAGAGGCTCCAGGGGGCTTCTGTAGGAAGGGTGTCTTATGGCATTAAACATGTACTCGCTAGGGACAAGAACAGAATGGGGGGATATGATAGAAACCTTCAAGTACATGAGGGGAATTAATGCAGTGTCCCACTCTGAACTATTCACCAGGGCATCCCGCTCAAAAATATGGGGGTGTGGATGGAAGCTGAAGGGCTGGAAATTCAAACGTGATCTTAGGAAACACTGTTTCACATAAAGGATAGTGAAACATGAAACAGGCTGCCTGCAGATGTAGTGGAAGCAAAGAACACGTCAGCCTTTAAACAGGGTTGGATATAGAGTATGTTCAAATGAAATCCATGGGTAAAAGTGTGGACTAGATCCTGGGATCTGCTAGGGTCTCAGGAACTCACGAGCAGACATGATGGACCTTTTGTCTCCTTCTGCCATTGCCTTTCTATGTTTCTGATGGAAGTTTAGCTGCAAGGAGTTTAGGTAATGTACATTTCAAACACTTGGGGCCAGATATTCAAAACTTTGCCCCGGGGCAAAATTAGCACTGCCCAGCGGGCAAACTTAGCCCGGAGCACAGAGCACGCTTATATTCAAAAGGAATAGCCCAGGCAAACAGCTCCAATATGGCATGGTAATGAGGCCATGCAAACTGGTTGGGAGTGCAGGGCAAAATAGCCCTGGAATAAGACAGCACTGAATAAAGCAACCAGGAAGTGCAACCCACAACAACAACACAGTACACAGCAACATGAGGCAGGTACAGGCAGAACTCACGTGGCCAATGTGTGCCAGCAAATGCATGGACTCAGCACAGCTGCAGGAAGCAGCAGATGTGAAAGAACAGTGATCAAAACTGTATAATATTCCCGTAGCAGTTAAGCGCGCCTAATACATTAGCGCGGCATTAGCGCCGAGCTAGTTAGCCTCGAGCAAACACATGTTTCTGCCCGCCAAAATGTGCCATATTCAAAAGTGCCATGCAAATGAGCCTACTTACTTATTAGTCTCTGGGCAAACAACTGGATTAGTATCTCATTATACCCTGATTTGGCATGTAGTTTGCCCAGCGTTACTGCAGAGTCCCACAGAGCCACCGCAGGTCAGTCTGAAGTACAGGGCTGACCAGGTCCAACCGCAGCCCACCTGTAGGTCAGTCTGGCAGTGCATGATGATAGCTGCAGGCTACATGTAAACAGTACAGCATAGCATAGCACATTATACCCCAGGGACAGGACACCATAGGCACAGGTGGTGATGGTGCTGCATGACACTGTCACATTGTAGGGTATGCTACAGTGCACAGCAGAAACTACAGTAGCAAGGGGGCCAGTAGTGCGTGGACACAGCAATGCCTATGGTGTGTAGGCAGTGATGATGACTGCACTATACACAGTGAGCCGGCAACTTATGGATGTTTTCTGACACTGGACATTACTGTTACGCTGTTGTGTGACCCACAGATGCTGCACCTGTGGTATGGATGCTCACAGGACATGTACATTTCTGGCTTTGTGTGCTATGGCAGTTGTGCAGCTGTGAGGTATGTGGCTGGGGGCATATATTATCCGAAAGGCACACTGGTGTTGGGGTATTCAATACTGACCCATGTACACTGCATGATGTGTCCAAGCCTTGTGGCCACACCTGATCTGTAGCACAGCCTCGCCACCCGTATATGCTCCCCTCAACATCCTCCATGCCCACAGTGCTGCATGTGTGTGCTGGCATCTGTTGGTGTCCACGGAAGTGTGGTCCACAGGTGTGTGCTGTATGGCCACACTGCCGTGCTGTCCACTGGTGGCAGGGTCACCACTTACTGCCTGGCATGGCTGGGACTGGTGGCAGATGATGGCATCATTGTGATGCCATCAGTTAGCAGCATGCTTCCTCTATGTTTGGCTTTATCTATGTGTCATATTTATTTGTTAGGGTCGCGCAAAACCCGCGCTAAACCCGCGCAAACGCCGTGCAAAGCCATAATGTCGCATGAAAGCTGATTGCCCGATTAAGACCAGCTTTTCCTGGGCGGTAATGTGCACCGCGCTAAGTGTCACGCTAAGTCGCGCAAAACCACTTAGCGCGGCGCTAGTCGCTGAATATAGCATTGCGCCTGTATTCATGTCAGTTTGCCCCTTGCATACATTATAATTTTGCCCGGCGCTAATGCAGTTTGCCTGCGCTATTTGGCCTTTTGAATATGGCAGACCCGCGCTAATCCCGCGCTAAACCTGCGCAAATGGTTTTTGCCCAGCGCAAAGTTTTGAATATCTGGCCCTTAGTGTAGTATGTTAAGCTGGCCTAATGGCATGGAGTGCAATGGTGTTAAACATCTTACATCCTGCCACATCAGTGACCTATGTTTGGGAATGAGCACAGGTTGCCAGGGGTTAGCAGGGTGGGAATAGAATTAAACCTCCAAGGGACCACTGCCCTCTCGCAGTGAGGGGTGGCCATTCATCTCAGCCTTTGGCTGCCATGGGTTGGAGGCCTGGTGGCAGTACAGGCAGCAAGTGGCTCAATGGGTAGGAGGCAGATCTGCAGGACATGTCTGCCTCCATGCGAATGTCCCGTCATGACACTGCAGCAGGGGCTTAGGAAGAAAACTGGAAATAGTGATCAAAGGGCAGCATGAAACTCTGTGTACCTCCACGGACCCACACCACCACCACCACCACCCCGATGCCTGGAACCATCTAAATATGTGCATGGGAGGGAGGGGATGGCCCTCCAGCCTTGCCACATTCTGCAATCCATGGGGGACTCAGTCCAAGGTAGGCCCAGGGAAGTTAGCGTTGGTTGAAGGGAAGTGGGGCCAATGCTGAAAGAGCAAGCTTGAGAAGTAAAAAAACATATGAAAAAAAGAAAAAAAAGTAACATGTAAGATTCATGAATGATGCCAGCAGAGAAGAAAGTTAAATACAGAGATACTGTTGACAGGAAGAAGTAATTTTACAGAAAAAACACATTTTCTCAAAGCCTACTAAAGATATTGCAATATTGTTTGCCAGTTTGCATTCTCAGTTACGCTGTTTGCATGTTGTGCTCAGTTGTGCTGAAACTCTTTGTGCTAGTGAATTGATTGTATTTGTGCTGACAGACAGAGAACATAGAAACATAGAAAATGACGGCAGAAGGGAACCAAGGTTCCATCAAGTCTGCCCATGAGTTTCCAAATCTTCTACAGGTCCCAGGACCTAGACCCTCTTCTGGCTCTGTCCCTCCCCAGCTTAAATGTTGTCACATTCCCTACTCCGACCACCTCCTCTGTAGGCAGCCTATTCCAAGAATCCACAACCCTCTCTGTAAAGTAGTACTTCCTTTGATCCTTCTTGAAGCTTCCCATCCCAGCAGTTTCCATTTGTGACTGCTAGAAGTTGCCTTGGTGACCTTATTGAAAGGTTTTGAGTATGGTACCTTATTTATGCTTCTCAGGAACATTAAAGTCTCAATCATATCCGCTTCCTCCTTCCTAGTCACTAGCGAATACATATCTAGTTCCTGCAGACGCTCCTTACACAGGAGCACTTGAAGGCCATGTATCATCTAGGTCGACCTTCTCTGCACTACTTTTAGCCTATACCTGTCTTTCCTAATATGTGGACCACTAAACTGAGGCTACAGAGGAAGGTGGCACATTTTGTTGCCCTATGTAAAAAGGACAAATTAGTCATAAATATGAACAAAACCAATATGGTTGTATATGGAAATAAAACCCCCAAATCACCTATATTGTTCATTGATAAAGTAAAAGTAACAACCATGCCTCATTATAACTATCTAGGACTAAGGTTTGCCCAAAATCATACATGGGCTCCACAGGTGAAAATAATATTACAAAAGTTAAAAACATCTTTTGCTGCCTTTAAAAGGTTTCATTTGAAAATGGGTCAATCATCCATCAAAGGTCTGTAAGTAATTATATAATGGCAAGAAAGAATACTTGCCTCTGATTGGTCAGTCTGGGACTGGACCCATGATGTTATCCCAGTACAACATCACAGGTCTAATCCCAGAGCACAACCTCACTGAATTGAGTAGTTGGATTGTTTCATCTTCTCTTCAGAAACAAAGACACATTGCCACACTAAAAATCTACTAAAAACATTTTTTAAATGTTTTTTTATTTTATTCTGTATAACAGTGAGCCATTGTATAATAGCAATAATGCACTCCAGGGTGTGTGTCGTGTTGTGATAACCTTACTTCTGGGGTCATTGGACGCACTCGGCCTGAGGCCTTATGCCCAACCACCCCAGGTATGAGGTTATCCCAGCACGACACACACCCTGTTGTGCATTTTGCTTATTTAACACAAAAATAAAAATATCTCAGTTCTCTACGCAGCTGAAATATACGGTTTCTATGAAATTTCAAAATATTAGAAATTAAGCTAATAAAATGTATCGTTAGTGTCTTAGTCAGTACCAGCGAAGATTTTGAGGTGAGAGCTGTGACAGTTCTCAATGTCATCGATGGCACTTGAAAGGAGAATAAGTTTCCTCCTGAAACTGTTTCTCTTAGATGAGAAAAGGTTACCAAGGAAGTGCTTAGAAGAACAAATATTTTACCATAATCTGAATTTTACTTCTAATACAATCAAAATTATACAAGACCATATTCTCTTTATGGGATTAGGAAATGTATTTTATGAGATTTATTCTACTCCTTTCCTTGAAATCAAGGATCAAATCAAGAGAAGAGATATCTCAATCCATCAAGAATGGGAAAAAATCAATACGCTATGTCACTACAAATGGTTTACACTATTGAAACTAGATCATAGATTGGAACCTTCTTTGACAAGTCTTAAAAATCCAGAACATAGAAAACCCACAACCAGATATAGATTGGAATTGTACAAAGCCAATTATATTTACTATGATCAGAAACAAACTGGTGCAATAGACCCAAATTGTAAGTGCCAGTTTGGGATGGTGGATGATCTTAAGCAAATTGTATTACATTGCCCAGAATTTGAATCTGCTAGGAAGAAATGGTTGGCACCCATACTGGCTGCTCTTGATCTCCCCTCCAACAGTTTAATAGTATACTTGTTTAACACACAAGACCTTCAGATTCTTAGATTTTTATGTAATTTTCTTGGGTCACTGAAACTTTAACACTGGAAAATAACCAAGATATTTGTTAAATCTTGGGGGGCATATTGTGAACACGTCGACCATGATTGAGAGACTGCAAAAATGGTGACTCAATCACAGTACCTGTGTTCTGGGATACCCGGGAGGGTAGCAAAAGGATACCATGGTGGGTGAAAGAGGGTGATAGAAAGTACATGCTCACAGGGCAGACCACACCCTGCGAGGCACAGACGGGGAGGGGAGGGAGGGTATGTGGGAGGTAGTGTGCTGGTCATCCACAGAGCTGGCCATGTGGCGTGGTGCTGAGGGTGGCTGGCTGGGGTTGGGAAGGTGCCTGGTTTAGTTCTGAGGAAGGCATCACTTTTTGCATAAGGGCAAGTTTTTTTTTTTAAGTTTTACACACAGTCCCCCCAACATGAACCCCCTTGGAGTTGAGAATCTATAGTTGGGGTGTGTGGGAGCTATACATTTTAGTCCCATTGCCTCCTTTGGAGTTGCCATGAGTGTACATCACTGTCATTTATTTTTGGTGATGAACACTCACCCAAATGGCAATTACCCTTTGGCGGGCACCTCTATCACATGGAACAATCTGGGGGTCTATAAATGTAGAAACATAGAAACACTTAGAATTTGATGACAGATAAGGACAGCTTGGTCCACCTAGTCTGCCCATTTCCCTACCTAATGGATAAGCTGCAGATCCTAGTTAACCAACAGCCTGCTTCCTCCTGCTCCCCACTAGAACTGCTTTATGTCTGTCCCATGCATTCCTGAATTTCCCCACTGTTTTTGACTCCATGACCTCCTCAGGATAGCTGTGCCATGCATCCACAACCCTCTCCGTGAAAAAATACTTCCTCACAATACCTCTGAGCCATACCCCTCTATCTTCAAATTGCCCCCTTGTTCTTGCACACCTCTTTTTCTGAAAAATGCTTCCCTCTTGGACTTTGTTGATTCCCTTGAGGTGCTTGAAAGTTTCTATCATGTCCCCCCCCCATCTTTCCTTGAGGGTACACATATTAAGCTCTTTAAGTCTATCTTCATATGTCTTCTAGTGCAGACCCTGCCATTTTGGTTGCCTTCTTCTGGACAACCTTCATGCTGTTTATGTCTTTGCAGAGATGGGGTCACCAGAACTGCATGTAATACTCCAGATGGATCTCACCAACTGTCTCTACAGAGGAATAACAATGTCCTGTTTTCTACTGGTGATGCTTCTCCATATGCATCCCAGTATCCCCTCAGCTTTCCTTACTGCCTTTTCACATTGTTTGCCCACCTTTATGCGATCTGATATAACTACCCCAGGTCCATTTCCATTTTTGTTGTTGTCAGTATCTCATCCCCCACCCCACCCCCACACTGTGTACTCTTCCTCTGGGTTTTTGTTTTCCAGGTACATTACTTTGCACTTCTTTGCATTGAATCTAAGCTTCCATAAATTTGACCATTCCTCCAAACTTGCCAAGCCCCCTCTCATCCTCTCCACCCCACCTTGTGTATCGACCCTGTTGCATATCTTTGTGTTGTCTGCAAAGAGAAATACATTTCCCTTCAGACCTTCTGCAATATCACTTATAAAGACATTAAAAAGGACTGGACCCAGTAATGAACCCTGCTGTACCCCATTAGTAACCCCCTTTCTTCACTGTGGACTCCGTTTACTATTACCCTCTGCATCCTGCTGTCCAGCCAATGTTTTACCCAGGTTACCACCCAGGGACCCATTCCCAGGCTGGCTAATTTGTTTATTAATCTTTTGTGTGGGACTGTGCCAAATGCCTTGGTAAAGTCTAGGTAGCCCATGTCCACAGCCCCTCCCTGATCTACTACTTTGGTCACCCAGTCAAATAAATCGATTAGACTCATCTGACATGACCTTCCCACTGTGAATCCATGCTGCCTTGGGTACTGTGCCCCACTGGCCTCTAGATACTCAGCAATTCTTTCCTTCAGAAGTGATTCCATCCTTTTCCCTACCACTGAGGTCAAACTGACAGGTCTGTAGTTTCCTGCCTCTGTCTTGCTTCCACTTATGTGAAGGGGCATTACATCCACCCTCCTTCAGTTTTCAGGTACCACACCATCCTCCTATGATTTGCTAAAATGGGTAGTCAGTGGTGTTACTAGTTCTCCCCTAAGTTCTTTTAGAATTCTGGGGTGAATCCCATAAGGCCCCATTGCTTTGTCCACCTTCAATTTTAGGAATTGTTTCAGAACCCTTTCTTCTGTGAAAGGACTGGTATTGACGCCCTATCCAGAGTGTTTCCATTGACTGGATTAGGTACCTCCCCCTCCTCTTCTTTTGTGAATACTGAGCAGAAGTATTCATTCAATATCTCTACTTTTTCACTGTCCCTCTTTGCCCACCACCCTCCTCTTTATTCAGCCTCAGTATCCCTCCCTTTGTCTTCCTTTGCTCTCTAATGTAACTATAAAGGTTTTATCCCCCTTCTTAACTGAGTTGGCTATTTGTTCCTTGGTTTGGGCCTTAGCTATTCTGACTGCCTTCCCTGCTTCCTTCTGCTTTAACTGGTACAGTTCTCTGTCCTTCTACTTCTGTGTTTCCGTATACTTCCTGAATGTTATATTTTTCTCGCTAACCTTCCTTGCCACCTCTTTTGAGAACTATAGTGTTTTTTCTTTCATTTTGATTTGTTTGTTTGCTTCACACAAAGGCTTGTTGCATCTGTGATGGCAGTTTTTTTGTTTTCCCATTGTTGCTCCACCCCTCCTTCTTGCCTGTTTGCTAGTGCTTTTCTGAGGCACTCTCCCATTTTGACAAAATCAGCCAACCTGAAGTCCAGATAAAGATTAAATGTCTTTGAGTGATTCCTTCGAAGAATGACCTATTTGATGATCTATTAGTGTAATATGATGACTGATTCATGTGCCCTGATGTTTTTATTTCAGTAGCAAAATGTAATTGTTACAAGACATGTAATCCATTTATTTTCGGAATTTGTTAACCTATTTTAAGCTGTGCAATTTACTTATGAAGTATTTATTGTAATGACTTATGTTGAACAAATAAACTTTCTTCCTACCACTAAATTGAACACAGTACTTCAACTGAGGTTTCACCAGTGACCTATAAAGTGGGAGGATCACTTTCCTGTCCCAATTGTTAAAACCTCTCCCAATACACCCCAGCATTTTGCTGGCCTTGCTGTAAGCTGTGTTGAATTGGCTGGATTGCTTACGTGTGTCACATTTGATGACCCCTAGGTCCCTTTCATGCAGCACGGTATCGATTTTGACCCCCTATTGAACAAATATTTAGTCCTTGGGTTCCCTCTTCCTAGATGCATCACCTTACAATTCTTCGCATTGAATTTCAGCTGTCAGATATTAGACCATTTTTACAGCATTTGCAGGTCCTTTTGTGGGTCCCCAACTGCCTTTTTGCTATCAACCCAGCCACCTAGTTTAGTATTATCCGTGAAGTACAAGCTTGCCCTGAATGTCTATGCTAATATCACTAATGAACATGTTAAACAGGACCAGGCTGAGGAGTGACCCTTGAGGCACTCCACTGCTGACTTTGGCTCCACCTGACTTTGTCCTGCTTACAGTCACTTTCTGCCTTCTGTCCCAGAGCCAATTTCCTATCCACCTGACTATGTTCTTGGCCATGCCTAGGTCCTCCAACATTCTCAGCAGGCAGTTGTATGGCACAGAGTCAAAAGCTTTGCTAAAACTGAAGTAGAAGAGGTCCAATGGGTGGCCCCTATCCAGTTCCTTTGTGACCCAGTCAAAGAATGTAATCAGATTAGTCTGGCATGACCTGCCTACTATGAGTCGATGCTTTCTGATATCCTGAAGATTGTTCTCTTGCAGGCGATCTACTAGGTTTTGCTTAATTAAAGTTTCCATTAGTTTCCCCACCACCAATGTATGTCTAACTGGTCTGTAGTTGCTAACTTTCTCCCTACTCCCTTTGTTGTGTAGAGGTACTACATCTACTCTTCTCTAGTCCCCTGGCATGACTCCTGTCTGCAATGTGCAGATAAACATGTATGCCAAGTGGCCCATTAGCTCCTCTTCAAGCTCCTTCAGCACCTTTGGATGTAGCCCACCCCCTCTGGTGCCTGTCCACTCTTAGTTGCCTAGATCCTCCCTGACCCTGTAGGTTGTAATTAATAGTGTTTTGATCAGTGGTACCAGCTTGTCGACTGCTTTAATGCCACTGTCAGGCATTAGTTCACTGTGTACCTTCATGAACACAGAACAGAAGAAGTTGTTCAGAGCAGTGGCCTTCTGTTCATCATCCTCAGTGATCCCGTCCCCCTCTCAAAGTTTAATAATCTCTCCCCTTTCTTACTCTTTTCTTGAATGTTGCAAAAAAATGAATTCCCTGTTTTAAGCCCCACTGCTGTCCTAGTTTCAGTTGTTGCCTTAGATAGTCTCTCTGTCTTCTTGGCATCCTTGATCTTCTGAGTGAATTTGTTCCATTCTTTGTCACACTTGTGGAAGGCTTCTCATTTCTCCCTAATTGCTTTTCTAACCTTGTCTGTGAACCATATGGGTCTTTCATGCTTATTCTATTTTGACACTGCCCTGATGATAAGTTTGGTAGCCTCTAGGAAGGCTTGTTTAACCATTCCCAAATGTCTTCTGTCTCCAACTGCTCTTGGAGACTCTAATCTGTCTTTGACTACTTTTCTCACATCTTCACAATTAGCTTCTCTAAAATTTAAAACCGCCATCCTGAATTGACAGCTCACATCCCTATGGGGTTACTCAAACCAGATGGAGTTGTGGTCACCATTGGCCAGTGGTTCCCCAACCCTAACTGCACTAACCATTTCCATGTTTTTGAGGATCGTGTCCAGGATGGTATCTACCTTAGTCAGGGTGCTAACCATTTGGGTGAGCAGGCAGTCTCTTAAAGGCTCTACCAAAGTTTGATTCTTGCAGATCTAGCCATAGGAATGCTCCAGTCAGAACTTCATGATCAGATCCCCTACCACCAAGTGCACTCACCCCCGTTTGATCAGGTGGCATCTGTCATCTTCAAAAACATTCTCTCCCAGAAGTCACCTTAACCACGTAGAAATTGATAGCCTTTTTTGAGACACTATGCTTTCAACCATGCATTAAATTCTTCCAGCTCCTTGTCTCTTGTCTTGATTGCACTCTCACCTTTGTCCCACTCTGGGAGGATGTCCAAGAAAGCAGGGAGGTTGATTGACCAGCCAACCTTTCACTCAGCTTGATGAAGTTTTGGTTGGTCTCATCTACCATGTGGTTCATCAGTTCATTGGTTCCAAGGTGAACCAGTACTCCAAATCCTTCTCCCGCTTTGTCCACTATCCTCCAAATATGTTCTGTGGCATGCTTGGTGGCATATAAACCTGCACAGCTACTGAATCATGCTGTTTTCTGAACCTGATTGAAGAGCAGAATTTCAAAAAGATTGGCGCCTACCTTCTTTCATTCTACAGCTGTATGTAAACTGCCATGGTGACTACTAAACACAGAATTGGTAGCACATAAATACAACCATGCTCCGACCAAAAATACACAAAATTGATACAGCATTCCTGGGAGCTGAAGTTATCTGTCCAAGACAAATAGTACTGCATGTTGCTAATGGGTGTTAGTTGCCTAACCTACACTGAAGGACCGCTATTTGTTTTCAATTTTCCTTGTAAATACTAGGAGTCTATCAATTTTAATGACCTCTTGAAGGAAACTTGAAGCTGCAGGAAGCCCCATTCTGGAGTGTTAGAACCAGATTTATGTAACATGTGTGGGTCACAAAATACAAAGGTAACATGGTATACCTTGATACATCACAAACATGTTATCATGAAAAAAAGAACAATTTTGATTACTTGCCTGGGTACTATTTCTTCAATGGCAGAGCAGTTTAAAAAATGTGTGGCAGTATAAGAACAGAACTAGGAAGCAATCAATCTGGGTATTGTAGTCAGAGCAGGGAGTTGAAATAAACAGTTAAAGCTCTCACAAACATCTCATATGAAAGCTTTACATCTGAGCTATGCGGCATAAACTATACAAGAAGTAGTGTGGTCCAGTGGTTAGATCACTGGTTCCAGAACCAGAAATTTGCAGTTTCAAGCTTTTCTAGAGAAAATTACTTAGTGTGTGATCTCCGACAAGTCCTGTAACCTCCCAGTGCTCCAGTCCATCCAGCTAAAGAAACAGGTAGCAGCAATACCTGCCTGGAAACAAGAAGGTGCATGTCACCTGGGCCATCCTGAAGAGAATTATAAAAAAAGAACTGCATGACAATTACCTGCCTCAGACTATGCAATTTATCATCAATTGTGACAGGGCAAGACTTTCATAACTCACTTGCGGCTTTACCGCTCATCAGTTATTGCCCTTTCCCCTTGCTCATCAAAATAAATGGCATAAACTGTGTCAGGCATTGTGTATCCCCTATACACTCTACTGCTGAGCAGTGCATAACAATGACAACCTGCTAAATACATTGACCTTTTGTAAGCTGTTGGTAACTGGGATAGTAAGGCACAGCACCCTGGTATAAAACTTTTTTCATGCAACTTAAAATTAATAAGTCTCTCAGATTACTGCATGTTCTTTAGTGAAATTCATTTATAATAATTTTTTACTTTTCAATAGATCTTGCTATTTGCATCAAATGCCCAGAAGATCAGTGGTCCAATTACAAGAGAGACAGCTGCATCCCTCGACGTATTGAATTTCTTTCCTATGAAGATGCATGGGGTACAACCTTCACTGCTGTATCCATTGGCTGCTCATTAATTACTGTTTCTGTTCTATTCATATTCATTAACTACCGGGACACTCCAATAGTCAAGGCCAACAACCGTGAACTCAGCTACCTTCTCCTACTCTCCCTCATGTTGTGCTTCCTCTGTTCCTTGATATTCATTGGCCAACCCATGACAGTAACCTGTATGTTTCGTCAAGTTGTTTTCAGTATTGTTTTCTCCTTCTGTATTGCTTGTGTACTGGCAAAGACCATTACAGTAGTGATCGCCTTCAATGCCACCAAGCCAGAAAGCAAGCTACGGAAGTGGGTCGGGTCCAGAATCCCCATTTATATAATTGTTTTCTGTACCCTAATTCAAGTTCTGATAGGCATTATCTGGCTGGCTACCTCACCACCTTTTGTAGAAAATAACATGAAATCTACAAAGAATAAGATAATAATTGAATGTAATGAAGGTTCAATAGTCATGTTCTATTGCATGCTTGGATATCTCGGCCTTTTGGCAAGTATAAGCTTCATAGTGGCTTTCCTAGCAAGAAAATTACCTGATAGCTTTAATGAAGCCAAATATATCACCTTCAGCATGTTGTCATTTACCAGTGTTTGGATATCGTTCATACCAGCATATATAAGTGCAAACGGAACGTACTTGGTTGCCGTTGAGATATTTGCCATCTTGTCTTCCAGTGCAGCCTTGCTTAGTTG
Organism: Neoceratodus forsteri; assembly: GCA_016271365.2. Taxonomy (NCBI): domain Eukaryota; kingdom Metazoa; phylum Chordata; order Ceratodontiformes; family Ceratodontidae; genus Neoceratodus; species Neoceratodus forsteri. The sequence continues at coordinate 54,651,570 of CM028137.1, forward strand.
TATATTTGTCCCAAAGTGTTATATTATTCTTCTGAGACCTGAGATGAACACCAGAGAATATTTAATGGGGAAGAAAAATGTTGACAATCATAAATAAAAAAGCAACATATGCTTCTCTAGTTCTAAAATATATACAGATATATTGTTGTTCCTTTGAGCATTTCCCTAAGCCTGTCACATTGTTTTGTTTATTTCATTCTACAGTAACCCTCATATAAAATTACTGTATGATGGAGTTCTTTGCACTGAACACCACCAAAGACTAACCCAGACTCTCACCAGGAAGAACAAAATAACTAATTGACCTCATTTAGTTGTTAACTAATTTTTAATTTTTTTTGGCCAAGAGCTTTGCTATCCACCTGGAGGTCTTAATACTATATCCCTTCCACCTGGAGCAAACTGAGTTGCCTGTTTTTAGAGAACAAGTCATTGACCAATGTGCCGAGAGTCTTAGTTAGAGTTTACTCTAGCCTCAGATTTGATCCCATAATACCAGCATGTAGAAAGACACTAAAAAGGCATTTTCAGCTTTGGCCCTTCAGTTCTGCTCTTGTACATATGCAGTTTACAACACCTCAACAGCAGCGGTACAGTGGTGCTCAGTGTCATGTTTTTTTCTTTTCTAGTCATGATGGTGAGTACCTTCAGACATAAACTGGCAAGAATGGAAAGCACTGAGCCTGTCTAGTGACACAGAGGGACAGTGGTGTTCAGTGCCATCTTCTTGCTGGACTAGTCTTGTCATTGTGTAGCTTCAGACATAGACTGGTAAGAATGGAAAGAGCCAGGCCAGTCCAGTCACACCAGAGGGCTGAGGCACTGGTGCCTAACCTGTTGCTACAATGGTGACCCAGATTTGAGAATGAACTTGGGTCACAGGAGGGTGGCCAAGGGAGAGAGAGGATCAGCCAACCCAGGGTCTGCTCTTCTCTCTCAGGGAAAGGGTGGCAAGTTGTCTTTTTCTTTGACTGCCACTGGGTAGAAGCCCAGTAGTATTGCAGGTGTGAGTGATGCAGTAGGGAGGCACTGCTATCCGCAATACATGCATGTCTCCAAAGTCACTCACTAATGTCACTGTTTTGAGGAGACATAGGAGAAGAGTGAAAAAGGGATCTCCAGAGCTACATGATGCCCTGCCCATCTCCCTCAGACCACACCACCATTTGGACACCTGGAAGCATCTTGGTATCAGCTCTGGGGGAGGACAATGAACCCTATGTTGCCCCAAAACAGAGGGCAATCAGTGGGGGATCGGCTCCAGTTAAGATCTGGGGAAGGTGGTTGCCTGCTGGGGGGAGAAGAGGGCAGGACCTACTAGCCACCCAAGTGGTAAAAAGTTGTATGAAGAAAAGAAGAATGAAAAGAGACATCACTGCTAATTGCGTAACTGCTATGTATTTCAAATCAATGTCTAGTCACCACTCAAAGCATCATGACCATAGTTTCACAACAAGACTAAACAAAAAGGACCCTGATACTGAGGGTTCTATGTCATAACTGTGACCATCGAATGGTGATCGCTGTTACGGTGAAGTCAGAGTGTCGAAAATTAATTTCAGCACTCTGACTCCCCAGCGCACAACAAAATGGCACAGTGGACTTGTTTTTTTTTATGTTTACTAAAGGATTCTCAACTCCAGGGGGGTGCATGTTGGAGGGGGGCAAAACATAAAAAGAAAATTTGGTCTGGGCGCAGCAAAAAGAAACCTACACCTGGACCTGAACCCCACACCCTAGTCACTGAGCCCATGAGCCAGTCCACTACACCACGTGGACAGCTCAACAGCCTACTGCAGTGACACCCCTCAAATCCCCTCCCACCCCTGCCATGCGTGTTCACTCCCACCCACCCCTGCGTGTGTACCTGTAGCAACTTCCTGTTGCTACAGTTGCCCACCCCCCCAATCCGGTTGCTCATCCTCACCAGAAGCCCCTGTGATGGGCACCACAATTGAGTTGCCATTTTACGGGTCACTCAATTGCAGTTGCCCACATCATGGGCTACTGATATGGAGCACCACTGTATCAACAAAAGGCCTTCCCTCTGACATTTTTGAGACCAGCAAAGACCCTCACTCTCTTTTCTGCTGTTTGCATTTTCATTTGAACCTTTGCCAACTTTTATTGGTGCAGATCCACCCAATAAGTCTTATCAATGGAATGACGGAATGCACAGTTTCACTACATGAAGATGATGTGTTCATTCACATTCCAGAACTGCATATCTGAAAATGATGCATTCCTGGACTCATTTTGCAAAATGAGCCTTTGCAAGAACACAACCTTTACTGGGGCAAAATTGAGCTTATGACCCTTGGGGACACCTCAGTACTTTGGTTTGGTATTATCCTCTTGACATGTAGGCAGGTAGTCTCATACATTACCAGCTGGTGAAATGATCTTTTGTGACTTCCTGGGCTCAATTTGCAAAGCTCTAAGAATGCAGCAAGCCCCTGGTGCACCGATCATTTGGCGCACAGGGCTTGCCACATTCTCCCAGCAAGCAATAAGAATTTTCAATCCCCATTACCAAATGCTGCAAGTTAGTCCAGCTTTTTCCCTGGTCTAACTTGCACCATTTGAGGGATCCTTTTTACAGGGCATGAACCAAACCTTTGGTGCAAGCTGCCGAAAATTGAGGAAACTATTACAACTGTGCCTGATGTGCTAAAATTGGGTGCAGGCGTGTCAGAGGAGTTTGGCACAGCTGCACCAAAAATGGGGTTGATACAGGACTTGATCCAAGCACTGTAACACCCTTTGAAAATCAAGCCTCCAGTATTCAGGAAAAGGTTTTACAATATACTATTTAGATACAGTTTTGATGAGATGTTAAATTAAGCACTTTTGCCCATTTCTTTTGGCTGTCACGGCGGAAGTTAAATATCCCATGGCACTTATCATCACAGTAGATGATTTCTCCCAGTGTTCAGACCAGCATTCCACCTGCCAAAAAACAGGTCTATGCATCCTATCTGGAAGACGCTTCTGGAAACAAGCAGTCATAGCTCGGTATACCTTCCCTGGTCAATCATTATAGATTAAATATTTAGCTTATCCTGCATTTTCATCCTCATTCTTTATTGCTGCAGACATTGCCATGGAAACAGGATCTTTGTTTCTCAGACTACAGTGTATCTCATCCTTTTCCTTATTCTTTTGCCAGTCATAAGTTTCTGTTTGTGGTACCACACTCTGCTGACATGGAAATGGGTGTGATTTTACAAGCAGGAGACTGAGATTTCAGCAGAGAGAAAAGAAGGAAGATCTGGGACTCAGTTTTTAAAAGCCCAGTAGTGTGACATGAGTTGCATTCAATTGTCACATGCAGCAAAGTACGGTGCACAAGGAGCCCTGAACTGGATTTTACATCAGCACTGGTCCTGGCACAAAAGTCCACACAGCTGCTGTATGTGGTGTGTTGTGTCCAACACATGATGCATGGGACTGGTTGTTTGGAAGTAGAGGCACAAATGACTGCCAGACACTGACTGACACCTGGAGCCATGGGAGGCACCAAGAGTGGCCAAAAAGTCTGAATGAGCAGCCCCTGCAGTTCACCCCCACTGGAGCAAATGCCGCAGACGTGTGCCTTGAACCATTCCTGTTGTTCTTCCACATATATAGCACATGCCAGGGCCAGAGGGGGAATGTTTTGGCCCTGTCTTACTGACCATCCCCTGTGGCTCTGATACACAATAGGGCTATTAGCTTGTGTGGGATACAGACTACAGCTAGGCTGCCACATTACCTGACAAAATACGAACATACATACATACGAAATTTGCCAGCAGATAAAGGCCTAGAGGTCTATCAAGTCTGCTTGAATGTGCAGCTAGCACCCCTTATTCTGCAGCTGCCCCTCCCTTCCACCCTTCCCCTTCATTAACCTTCCCCCTTGTCCTGTCCCATCTTCGTTTGAAGCAGTCCACTGTTCTACTGCATACCACTTCTGCAGGTAATGCATTCCACCCAGCCACCACCCTCTCTGTAAAAAAAGTGTCTCCTCATCTCCCTCTTGAACCTTCCTTGCTCCAGTCTCATATCATGGCCCCTGGTGGCCCTCCCCTCCCTTACTTTGAACAGCCCCTCTGTACCCATCTTGTTTATTCATTTCATGTATTTAAAGGTTTCAATCATGTCACCCCTGTCTCTCCTCTCCTCCAGTGAGTACATGTTCAACTCCTTCAACCTCCTCTCGTATGATAAGGCCCCCAGCCCCTTGATCATCTTTGTCGCCATGCACTGCACCCCCTCCAGTAACTTAATGTCCCTCTTTAGATACGGACGCCAGTACTGCACGCAGTACTCCAGGGGTGGTCTAACTAATGACCTATACAGTGGCAGAATCACCTCCTCCCTCCTCGTGGATATACCCCTTGCAATACAACCCAGCATTTTGTTGGCCTTTGAAGCTGCCTTCCTACATTGTGCTGAGTTGTTCATTGAACATTGAAATGCACAGAGATCACCAGCAATCGATCCATATCACTACACAGAGCCCTGAGCATCCTCAGCACAAGTACTCCAGGCATTCAAGCTACTGTTCCTTATCAAGCACAGTGAACAGCAGCATGTAGTTGTTTATTCTTGTTATGGTGGCTACTATACCCCGATCCATGGGTGAACATTTTGTGGCTGTATTGACTGCTGGAAAGCTACAGAACATAGCATTATCTGCAGTTGATAGGTGTCATTGATAAGGGTGGGGTGCAAGGAAGTACTGTATAAGGACTTCCTGAATGTGCACTGATGTTCTGTGATCTCAAATGCAGGGGTACAGCTGAGACAATGTCATTACGGGATCAGCATCAGCACATGGTTGTCTTCCATGCACTTCATTGTGAACAGATGACTACTGATAGAGTCTGCAGAAGCACATGTGGGTAGCATTGAGCTTTAATTGACTGTCCAGTCACTGCCAGTTTCACATGAGCAACACTTCCAGAGGGAATCAGGAATTGGTAGTGGCACGTATGCATACCCCACATGGGCAGATGGTGAGTAAAGTGTCAAGTGCAGTGGCAATGTGTGTGGTATTTCAGTCTATTATAAGCCATCTATGGCATGTATGCATGGGTCCATTCTCAATATGTCATGTAGAACACCATTGTCATCAGTACTGACTGTCCAACTCTCACCCATCAGGATGGGGCACATTCCTGTCTGCCACAGCTGATGTTCTGCCCAAGTATACTGTTGGCTGCAACCACAGAGCTATCATGGATGCATTGGTATCATCTGCATTGGATGGGACACTATCAGTCCTGAATTAGATGTGGCCATGTTGGTACCTTGGATGTGACTGCCATGAGCACACAGTCAGCGCACCAGCCATTAGACCATGCACTGGCTGGTCCTAGCTAAGCCTGGACTCATATGCTTTGAAAATTCCAGTTAAAGTGATGGTACAGCAGGGTCATGGTGCATGCCCCCTTTCTGTCATGGCACTGCTGGGTTGTTGGCACAAGCCTGGAGGAAGCTAGCTTGGTTCTGGCTGACTCCAGTATGCTATCAGCACTGTTTGAAAATTAGGGATGATGCAAGGTGTGGCACAGTCAGCCTCTTGTATCATGACTCTTTGATGCAAGCACTTTACAGCATTACATAGATACAGAGATACATAGAATTTGATGGCAGATAAGGCCCACCAGGCCCAACTAGTCTGCCCCTTCTCCCTATCTGCTGCAAAAAATCAAAGATACTACTTGATCTCTGGCTTTGTTCTCCTACCTATTGCAAGGGTACCTTTGTGCAAAACCCAAACATTTTTGAATTCTCCTATTGAATTTACCCCACCACCTCTCCTTGGAGGCTGATCCATGTATCCACCACCCTTTCTGTGAAGAAATACTTCCTCACATTACCTTTTAGTTTGCCCCTTCCAGCTTTGTATCATGACCTTTTGTTCTGGAACATTTCTTTTTCTGAATTATACTACCCTCCTGTACCTTATTTATGCCCTTGAGATATTTGAAGGTCTCTATCATATCCCCACTCTCTCTCCTCTCCTTCAGGGTGTACAAGCTGAGGTCATCCAATCTCTCCTCATATGACTTTTGGTGCAGGTCCTGCACCATTTTTGTTTCCCTTCTCTGAACTGCCTCCACACTGTTGGTGTATTTAAACAGATGTGGCATCCAGAACTGGACACAATACTCCAGATGAGGTGTCACTAATGATTTATGTAGAGACACCATCTCTATATTCTTTGTTGAAACCTGGCTCTCACCTAAAGTGCCTGATATGGTGATCCTGCTGCCTGTTGCCCAGTTACAATGTCCACAGACTGAATCAGAAGTCTAAAAGATGGGGGGGCTGTGCTATTTGCCTGAAAGACTATCTCTTGGGTCATCCCATAACTATCCCTTGCTCAGATTCCTCCGCTCAGCCCCTTCCTATTAAAATCCTACTAGGTGCCTCCCCCCCACAGTTGTTGCTGTGTACGTCCGTCCTAAAGAGCAAGCAAAGTTTAAATGCTGTCCTGAAATTTGTTTGATTACAACCTCAAGGCACAGAGACAATCCTGGTCGGTGACTTTAATATAAACTGATTGGATCCTGAATCAGCCAGCTTCAAGGATGCTTTATCCTTGGCAAACCTTACCCAATTGGTCGATTCAGCAACTAGGAAAAACTACAAAACTAGCACCAGCACCTTCCTTGATTGGGTCCTGTCCAGTCATCCTAATAGGATCACTAATGTCTCTGTCCTCCTGGACTCACTCAGTAACCACTCCTCTGTTACCTGCCAATGGTCTAACACATTCTGCGAGCCACCACCCAGAATAATCTCCACTAGAGTACTGTCATGTGGCCAGTTGTCGCACCTCAAATCCCACCTCAGACAGCAAGATTGGACCCCATTTTACACAAAGGAGGATGTAAACTCTGCCCTGGATCACTTCATTACCATTTTCAATACTGCCTGCGACTCCCATGCCTCTTTCAAAAAACATAAAGTAAAAGGCATGTGGATCTCTGCAGATCTAATCGCTCAAATGAAAACCAAGGATTCGCTCTGGCAATGGGCAAGGGCAACTGGCTCGCCATCTGATATTCAAAACTACAGACGTGCCTAGAGTGACTGCACAAAATCAATCCATCTTCGCAAAAGTAACTACCACAAGGAAGCCCTTACCAATACTTGGGGCAATGGGAAAGCCTTCTGGAATAACATTAAAGAAGTCACTAGGAGACAACCGAAAACCTCCCCCACTACACTCGTCATTGATGGGACAACCACGCTTGACTCCGCTACTATTGCCAATACCTTCAACTGTGCATTCACTAACCTCAGCAGTGTTCTCCTCCCTGACTTTTTTGATGAAGACAATACTACAACCCACCATCCTAGCCCCCTGCCTCGTCTTCCTACCCACCTTTCTTCTTTAAAGCCTTCTGGATGCACTAAACCCACAAATATATTAAGAAAGCAATCGCCAATTCTAAAAGTTGGTCTGACTCACTGGACCTCACAATACAGTCCCTCACCCTCAACGATGTCATTGGACAACTCACTAAGATATTCAAACTCTCTCTTTATGTTGGACAGTTCCCTGACATCTGGAAATCTGCAGCTGTGACCACTGTCCACAAAAGTGGTGATAAGTCCCTCCATGTGATTTATCATCCAATCTCCATCTTGCCCCCGCTCTCCAAGGCCATTGAACGCGTAGTAGCCAACCAGTTTACTGAATATCTGAATAAGCATAAGATCCTATGCTCTCAATAGCATGGCCTCAGAAAAGGGCATAGCACTACCTCTGCCCTCCTTGAATTTCCCAGTGCAACACACAGGATCATTGGACAATGGCCTCCTTGCTGGATCATTTTTTATAGATTTAACAAAGGCCACCAAACGTCCACCATGGTCTTCTACTAGAGCAGCTCCAGTCAGCTGGCCTCTCCTCTGTCTCTTCAGCTTGGTTCAAAAGCTACCTTCAAAACCGCTCCCAAAGAGTAAAAACTGCTGATGTCCTCTCTGATGCAAGACCCATCTGATCAGGAGTCCCACAGGGATTCATTCTGGGGACCTTTCTGTTTTGCCTCTTTCTGAACAGCCTTCCACAATCCTGCCCAGAACAACTCATCCATTATGCCGATGATGACATCATCCATGCCACCCTTAATGACCTCCTACCCCTCCAAAATAAACTCCAGGATGGATTCTCCTCAGTTGAAAGCTGGTTTAGTAAGCATAAACTGCTACTAAACTATAAAAAAAAAGTCTATTCTTTTCTGCAGCACACACAACAAATACAAGCTGCAACCTTTAACCATAACAAACTACCATGGAGCTGCCCTAGAGCAGATTTGTGCATTTAAATATCTTGGAATCATCTTAGACAGTCACCTGTCTTATGGAACCCACATTGACAATGTTGCCAAAGCTGCAAATATCCACCTTGGTCTCCTCTACAAGCATAGACAGCACCTTACACCAGATGCCTTAAGGGTCATGGTTCAGAGCTCTGTTGCCTCAGTCATAGACTATGGACTGATCATTTACAGCTCCGCCTTGCAAACTGCTCTTAGGCACATATCCACGATGCTCAACAAAGCCTGCCAGCTCCTCACTGGCTCCCACTGACTCACATATGTTTGATTTATATTCACAATCTGTCTGGCTTCAACTCTCAAACCACATAAAATACCAGACCTGCACTATGGCTAAGAAAATCACCCTGGGTCTTGTGCCACCTCAAATCCAAGCTCTCCATTTACCCAGCAGCAAGCTTAGAACCACAAGAGTCTCTGCAACCCACCACTTTCAGGTTCCATGCTGCCATACCTCAGAAGGTCAAAGATCCTTTGCCTATAGGGCCCCCAGCTGGATGAATGTGCTCAGCAGTGACCTCTCATCTGTGCCAATGTTTGGATTGTTCAATTCCAAACTCCACCTATACCTCACTGCCTCCAGCACTTGTGACTGGCCCACTTAATTGGCTACCTTCCCCTCACTCCCCACTGCCTTCGTAGCCCACCTCCCACCTTTCTTAGCTACCGCTCTAGTCCCCTCCTTGCATTTCCACTACTCTCTGCCCCCTTCTTCTTTTTTTTCCAACTTCTCTCACATTTTTTTTTGAGTCCAGCACTTCTATCTGTTTTATGACAATTCCTCTGGCTACACCATTAGTTAGTCCCCACCCCCCCCAGTAGCTCTTTTCTCTTACTAATGCTGCTCTGTGCTCTATTGCTCGTTAGACCGAATGTACATGACCACCTGTTTTGTACTTGGTGTTATGCCGTTTACCTGCCTATGTAACCGAATATTTTGTCTACTCTGTATTGTACCTCCTTTGATGTGGAATCTTTGTAAAAGAGCCTTGGCTCAAAGGTACTTGTAATCCTAAAATAAATAAATAAATAAATAAATAAATAAATAAATAAATATACAATTCTTCATTCCAAACCCTTTAAAAATAGAGTCCCTTTTTCATGTAAATGTCTTCAGTAATAAAGAATTGAGGAAGATAGTACTGTATAAATAAAGAGGGACACTTTTCAAAAGGATCCATCCAAGATACAACTGCTGTTACTTTTTAGAACAGATATGCATCCAACCCTGCAAGGCCATATGTTAGATGACCTACTGATATGGCATCCAAAGTTTACATTCAAAAAACAATTGCAAGTGCATCTAAACTTAATGCAACTCCTAAGTGCATCCGTCTTCTGATACAAATTGTGACTTTTTGTAATAAACAGATGCAATCTCTGAAAATAGCAGCGGGGCTGCCTGAACACAAGAGGACGGATGCCAACAAAGACACAGCTTGCAATTGGTCTGTGTCCAACCATTTTGGAAATCCCCTTCCTGGAAATTCATGAAATAAAATATGCTGAGGTATCTGAATCTTATATTTTCTTGAAAGCTGATTTAAGCAGTTCCTTTTGAATTATGGCAATATAAACATATGATCCAGCAACTATAAAAAAAATGACAATCGATGCTCATATTTAAAACACTTGCCAACAAACTTCTCATATTACACGCTTAAGGCTTTAGCAGATCCATTCATTTCTAACATGGTTGTACCTGAGGCTATTATAGTCATTAGAATTATAATAGAAATTTTCACAAAAGAACTTTATGAAAATTGAATGATATGCAACATTGAATGACATGCAAGTCCAAATTGTTGAAGTACAGAAGATTCATTTTGAAATGAAGTTATCTTTATCAACAGTTACTGCTCAACCAATGCATAACAAACAATTTATGAGAGACACACCTCTTAAGGGGAAAAATATAAAGTAACAAACAGGGAGGCAAAGGAGATACTGGGTGATATGTATTATACAAAAGCAAAGAGAAGCACAGGATGACAACAAGAGCAGATAGAAATAAATCATGTAAAGAAACGATTGCACAGTTATGATCAGGCTGCTCACATTAGAAATAAATCAAAAACTGAAAGACAAGCAAAATCACAGAACATGGAACTACAGCTAGAAGAACATAATATGGATAATGGCATTACACATGATAAATTTGAAATATCACAATGTTGTTCTTACTAGAAATGAAACAATTATTTCATTACTTGTCATTTTTGTGAATGAAAATTAGACACAGCAGACTCTTCTCAAATTAATAAGACTTTTATTTCATGCAGAACTACAGATTGCAGACTCAAATGATAAAATAATAAGACTGACTAGGGACGCTGAAGATCCAGATAGCCCAGAGTATGTTATAACAACAAGTCATAACTCTGTAAAACAAGTATAGTTTAAGAAAATAAATTTAATGCTACCAAGTATAAATACTGAAGCATTTGTTACATGAAGAACTATAGATTTGATAGTCCACAATACAGGACAACTCAGAACTAACACGGACTATATGATGTTCCAGTATGCCTTGTTATGGGACTCTATTGGCCAAAAAAAAAAAAAAAGATGAGGACACCTGAACATTCTAAATGAAGATTAGGAGCTATGTATTTATTTTTGGTGTGGACATATGGAAAATGAAACCAATTAAACCTTTATTACTACTGTAAATGTTTTGTTATCCAAAGTTCTTAATTTGGATATTGACCAAAGGGATATTGTCAAAGTTTTCAGAAATGAAATGTTCTCATCAGCTAGCCAAAATGATATTCAACTAAGAAATAGAGAGCAAGCCCAAACAATCTTACAAAAAACATCCTCTATTGAGCATATAGAGAATATTATTGTTATCTTGATCAGTCTATTCACTGCAGGTATTTTCATAGATAGCTATATATATATATATATCTATATATGTATGTATATATATATATATATATATATATATATATGTATATATGCATATATACATAGATATATATTAGAGGAAAAAAACTCCATTTAATGCATCAATTAGGGTTGTTCCACAGCGACAAAAGTGAGGAAATTCAATGTTAGGGTTGAAACCCCCTTTGCACCCTTCCAGCCCACCCCCCAACTGGAATCAGGGTGCGCATTGGGGTCATCGGCCCTAACTGTCCTTACCTGATTACCCAGCAGATGAATACATTAATAAATTTCAGGCAAATCCGTCAAACGGTTGCAAAGTTATTAAGGTGCAAAATCTGGGGTTTAACATGTAAATGACTCCTCAACTCTAACTATGGTAGTACTATCATGTTATATATATATATATATATATATATATATATATATATACTCACTGCATGATGAAATTATTTGAGGAAATAATTCTACAATAGTAACTATTTACCATACAATTGTATTGCTTGGAACACTGCTGATATTCTTATAACATTTTTTAACAGTGACTATATCACTACTATAAAAACATTTGCAGCAATCTGTATACAAGAAACATGGATAAATAATGATATCAAGCTCCATGCGTATAAAGCATATTGTGTCCCTGCAGCTAAATTAAGTAAGAATGGAAAATAAGTAGGGGCCTAGTAATGTTTGTGAAAATTACACCAGGATTAATAGATAAGCTCCAAATAAAACATCTTTGTTCTAGAGCCTTTCACCCAAAGAAGGACACAACACTCAGTATTGCGTTGGTTGCTCAGTCGGCATAGCATTTATTAAAACTTTGTTATTCAATTTTTCATCAACAATACTGAGTTCCTTTACATGCCATATTTTAAAACATTTATTTTCATATTCTCTTTATTCAGACTATCACAATTTATATAACATTTTCATCACATTTTTATCACATTTTACATAATATTTTTCTTCCCTCTCCACTCTCTGGATGTAAACCGGAAGGGATCTTTCTTTCCTGTCCATTTTCTCTTCCATCCCCCCCCGATGTAAACCTGAGGGGTTATCTCTTAATATCTGGGCCTGGTCCAATTCCTGCCCTCCATTTCCATTCCTTGGCGTCCACATACTTTTCTCTTGTCTGGGCCAGGTCCAGTTCTTGTCCCCCATTTTTATTCCTGGGTGTCCATACCCTTTTTCTCTTACACCCCACCTTGGTGTAACTCCAGAATTCCCCCCCTCCTCTCCGGAGAATATTTTCTCTCTCTCTCATTCTTCCTACATAATTCCTTGGGTGGTGGGTGGGAATCAAAATTTGCCTAGCCGAAGTGAGGGACAGCTTCCTTGTGCAACCCCTTATATCCCTCCTTTTGCACCCACCCCTTTGCTCTCTTTCTTCTCTCTCTCTCTCTCTCTCTCCCCCTACAACCTATCCTCGGCTCTCTTTTCTTGATGCCTCATCCCATATTGTGAGGTCACCCTCTCTGGAACCGAGCCCTCCTCCCTCCCCTTTATTTCCTGGCCCTCCCCTATTACCACTTCTCAAAACCCTCCCATTGGTTCCCAGTTCTCCCTCCCACCTCCCCCATTCTCTGTTCCTCCTTCTAGGCTTCCAGGCCTATAACAATGGGGCCCATCTTTTTAGAGACAAACCTTCTTGTTCTAGAGCCTTTCACCCAAAGAAGGACACCACACTTAGTATTGTGTTGGTTGCTCAGTCGGCATAGCATTTATTAAAACTTCATTACTCAATTTTTCATTAACAATACTGAGCTCCTTTACTTGCCATATTTTAAAACATTTATTTTCGTATTCTTTTTATTCGAACTATCACAATTTATATAATATTTTCATTGCATTTTTATCACATTTTATATCATATTTTTCTTCCCTCTCCACTCTCCGGATGTAAACCCAAAGAGGTCTTTCTTTCCTGTCCATTTTCTCTTCCATCCTCCCTGATGTAAACCTGAGGGGTTATCTCTTAAAATCTGGGCCTGGTCCAATTCCTGCCCTCCATTTCCATTCCTGGGTGTCTACACCCTTTTCTCTTGTCTTGGTCAGGTCCAATTCCTGTCCCCCATTTTTATTCCTGGGTGTCCATACCCTTTTTCTCTTACACCCCACCTTGGTGTAACTCCAGAATTTTCCCCCCTCCCCTCCAGAGAATATTTGCTCTCTCATTCTTCCACTAGCCTGTCTCCAGCTTGCATTGGAAGGCGGGCTTCCCCCCATACTCCTTCCTTCCTGTGAAATTCTCAACCCTGCATCCATGTTCTTCTTGATTATTGTGATGATAATTTGTTTACTTCTCTCTACCAGTTGGGCTCTGTTCTATACCATCCATCTATTACTTTACCTGTGTCATCCTGCTGGCCTCATTTTCACCATCCAACCTTGACAATCCATTTTTTTTTGTCTGGCCCTTCTCTATGGCCTTTTTTGCTTTGAGCATGCCCCCATCCCCTTCCTACTGCATCTACCCACCCGACTCTAGGTTCCTCCCCTCTTGGACTCTCTGGTCATCTTGCATCTGATTAAAGATGAATAACCACAAAACGTGCACTTAAGGCACTTGTCCCCAGGTGTACTATAATGCAGTTAGGTTCTGAATTGGTCTGGCAGCTTCCTTCCTTCAATGGCAATAACAGGATCCTCAATGCACCCCTTCCGTGCCCTTCCACTGGATCCATACCTTTTATTGCTCAAAATCAATTGTTAACCCCCCCCCCGCTTCTGTTCAACCTGTCTCTTGGCACACCATATATTCAGTAATGTCTTGTTCCACTATTCTGTCCTGCGGCCGGTCTCTATAGCACATAAACAATTCATGTGAACCATTTATTTTTATATGCATACTGCCCGGCCCCCACCTGGTCTGGTTTTCTGTGGATAGATAAGACACTTCCTTAGTGATTTCCCCTTTTGATGTTTTTTTTTTTTTCAGCTGGGTGTTCCCCCATTCAAATTTCTCGAGCCGTCTTTCAACACCCTTTGGGCTGTGGCCTCCAAGGCTGCTCCCATCGTATTACCTGTAATGATTGCTTTTTCAGGGTTCCCTCATAGGGCCATGCCCCCTTTTTTTTTGTCTATGATTTCCTCTTGCACCTTCCATAAATTGGGCAATGGTCCACTCTCCTGTGCTGTTGTAGTGGAACAGATGGCTCCCTCTTTTTTCTCTCTGGTCCTTTTTTTTTGATATACCAGAATTTTGATCCTTTCACTGCTCCAGTAGACAGTCCCTCATGCAACCCTGATACTGAGGCACTCTGCTGATGGGCCTTATGGCTCCCCCCCAGATTGCACCCCATAGCTTCCCCTGCACCCTACCTTGCACTGTTCACTTTGGATGTCAAGTAGAAAAAACCTGTGGCAGCACCTCTGCCAATTTGCCCAACAACTATTCCCCTGTAGGCTCTCTACCCCCTGCTGTCCTCCGTCCCCTGCTGCCATCCTGTCATCACCATCTTTTCCATTACACTCTATGATTCTGGCCCAACAATTGGCGGTGGCAGCTTCCTCTCCTGAAATGAGGAAAACAAAATTTTCTTGGGTTCCCTAGATGCAGTGGAAGCAAGAATACAGTTCTGCTATCCGCCCTGGGCCTCAGCAGCCACAGGCAAGTGGGTAATGGCAAACTTCCTCAGTCATTCGCAACTTATTTTAGATCAGTAGCTTGAACAACCAGTCTGTTTGATCTCCTGTTTAGAAAAAGAGATGTGCAAGAACAAGGCGACACAATTTAAAGATGGAGGGGGCGGTTCAGGGGCAATGTGAGGAAGTATTATTTCACAGAGAGGGTAGTGGATGCATGGAACAGCCTTCCTGAGGAGGTTATGGGGTCTAGAACTGTGGGAGGATTCAAGAATGCATGGGACAGACATAAGGCAATTCTTGTAGGGGGGTAGGAAGAAATAGGCTGTTGGTTAACTAGGATCTGCGGCCTATCCTGTAGGTTGGGAAATGGGCAGACTAGATGGGCCAAGTGGTCCTTATCTGCCGTCAAAGTCTATGTTTCTATGTTTCTTGTTTCAAACCAGCTTCCTCCATCCTCCCTAAGAATGCTGCTGAATCATCTCTTGCCAGCTGGTACTCTAACACCTGCATGCTCTTCTGAGGTGGAAGTAAAGCTCTAGTCCACTTCTGTCTGGTGGTAATGATCAGGGACATCCATATGCCCCCTCACAGATTTCAATTTCATAACCCCACCCTGCATCCACATAATGCTCAGGTTGGTGCTGCTGTGCTCCCTATAAGCAGCACCTTGAAAATAAGATTATCTATTCCTCTAGCTTTCCAAGACAATTGTCCTCAACTTCCCCCTCCAATCAGTTACCAAAGATCCAAGTGATGCCTCTTGCCAATACATATCCTAAATCCCTGTTAACCCTCCTGCCCTCACCAGCCCCAAGGCCTTACCAAGTATCTGGCAGCTTTAGCAACTAACCTGTGAATGGAGGTGATATTTTTTTTTGTGTGTGTCAGGCTGATTGGTTGCTAAAGGACCTCTCTCCAAGCTTTATTGTGACCAGCACCCCTAAGAGAACCAGGGCAACTATCACAGTTCAGTGGGACTGTAGACAGGACCCCAGAAACCTTAATATATATTGGTAGGGCTGGTACCCCGCCACAATGCAGCCGAGATCATGCCTGAAAATGATCCTTTGAATCAGTCCTTACCTGATTACCCAGCAGATGAATACATTAATAAACCCATCACCTCTCTAAGTTAAATAGGCAATGGTAACTAACCTATGCCAGAGACCTTACAAACTTTCTATCCCGTAATGCAGCTTGACTCATGACCCCCTTCATTGACCCCTACTGTTACCCCCGGCTGGCTCTGGATACTTCTAAACTGTTCCTCTTCCCGACTGGACTTATGTTAACCAATTCACATATAAAGACTATTTGTTCCTTCTGATTATAAAGTGCCTGATCTGTCTTACACTCCCAGCTGCAACCTTGAAGAGTCACAAACTCCAGACCGATAATTCTCGATAAATGATCCACCTAGATGCCAGCCTTAACGGCTGGGTATAAACTCTAAAACACTGCAATGGTGCAAGGAACATGATCTATAACTAATTGCAAAATGACCACAGCAGATGCTGGCAAACTTTATATACTTCTCAGCATTGATCCTGTTGGTGTACCTGGCAGAGGGCCTGGTCATGACAATCGTATTGGTTCCAGTGCTGGGGTTAGCTGTGGCAAGCCGGACCAGTCCTTTTTTTTTATTTTGTAAACATGTGTTTAAGGAGTCCCTGCACTCAAAGAAATAAATAAGGTTAAAAAAAACAACTTTATCAAACCTGGACATCTGAAAGACACACTTGGGAACTGACCTGTTCGATGTCCACCCCTTTCCCCATGGCTCCTGCCTATTTGCAGCCTTCCCCCCCATGTCCTGATTACACCTGTGTATTCATGCCATGCTTGGTACCTGTTGTCCTTGTATAGCCCTTAAAGAGGACTTTCACCAGTCCTTTTGACTTTCAAGCATACATTACCCCAATTGTATTTCATTATTGTCTGCTGCAGTTAGTTGTTGCATTCTGAGCTGCTAAAAACTGCAGGGTGTATCAGGGCTTCTATAGCAAGCTTGGTGTTTCTGTGGACCTATGGTTGTCTGCTGATGTTACTGTAGGGCAGAGTCAATTTTACAAAAAGAAAAACTATACTCACAAGGCATTTTGATTTTGGCATAATGCATTGCTCACATGGTGTCTTGGGGGAAGGAGAACACAGTATGTATACTGAGTACTGGTAGGTTTTCCTTGTGACATTTTTGCAACTACATGGTACTGCACAGTGTGAGTCACACCCCTGTCCTACAATGATGTCCAGAAGCTAGCAGCCCAGCAGCTAAACATCAGTGGCAAGTGCAGTAGGGCTCACAACAAATTCAAATTTTGTAAGGCAGAGTAAATCTTAGCCAAAAATTACAAATGGACACACCCTTTCAGGTCTAGTACTGCATATAATAACTACCAGTTTTTATATATTTTTTTTGATGTGGTGCCCCATAACTGCCCTAATAAATTGGTTCTAATCATCAACTAGATGTGTACTACCCACAGGAACATTAGCCCACCCAAAGTTCCTAAATTGTTTTATGGTGTCCCCTTGCAGAGGAATTTTGGAGTGAACCACCTTTTCCATTGCCACAGTATAGCACCACTTTGCCCCTGTCCGAACCTGCAATACTGTCCCCAAATTGTGCTCTTTCCAAAGAGACCCCTATTGTAAGATAGGAAGTTATGGTTAAAACCAATTTTATTTATTTAATTTTTTATATATTTTTATTTATTTATTTCTTTGCTAGAATTGCAACTGCTCAATGCATACTTGGGCGCCGCCCCATCAAATACCCAAGAACGCAACTATCCTGACAGCCCTGATAGGACTTGTACCTAAATACTCCAGCAAAGATCCCAGCGCCGTCATGATGAGGGGAACTGATCAATGGCAAACCTCTGGCTAGAGTGTCTGTTGTTAAAATTAAAATATCTTGCAAATATAATAAATGCCTAATGTCACTAATAGTTTTATATTCATTGTACCTTTTGCTGGTATTTCTTCATTTTTTTTTTTTCCAAATGGCGAAATGGTAAGAAATTGCATATTCGCGCCTCTGGATACTGTCATAAAATGCAGTTTGTTGGTCAATATCCAATTTAAAATTGCCACCCCACCGCCACTGTTTTTTTTTTATTCTTTTTGATTATTCCGTGTGTTTTCATTTTTACTCAGGTAATGTGCTACCCTGTTATAGAAGCAGTGGCTTCTATTACCTGTTAATTTTGTACTACAGTTTTTGATCCCGGGTGGCTAATCACTGCAGGAGACTATTAATGTAATTCCTTAAATAGGAGCTGTCCTGGTCACCAAACAATTTCACAGGGTGAGCAATTGGTGAATAACGCTTTCTTTGCCCCCCAAAATGGCGGCCGCCATGCTGCCGGAATCAAAATGGCGGCTTCATGAGGTCACTCCCTCAGCCCTTCATGCCTTTTTTTTTTTAAATAAACTCCCCTTTATTCCATGTTTTTCTGCCTCATACTCGGATACTGTTGCTCCATCATGCCCCAAACATCAGCTAATGGCTTGTGGAGACAACACGAAAACAACCCCTCTCCCCACATGGACACTGCATCAGCCCCCTTTTGGGGCCTCCTACTTTGAACCCCCTGTCCACACCCTTATGCTTCCTTTGTCAGTCTAAGTGCCTCACATGGTTAATTGTGGCTTCTATCCTCCCCTTTTTGTGGCAGCTACCTCCTTGCCTCTTACATTGTTTTGGGCCACTAATTACCGTCCCTTGACTCCCATGCACTTGACCCCTGTCCCTGTGCAACTTCTCTGATTGGTCTTGTTCATGCCACTCATAGTCAGTCCTGCTTTCCCCTACCACAGTATAAAAGTCCAAATAGTGGGTCACCACGTGACCCTTAAAAAAACATCAGCATGTGGCCAAATGTACCATCATCAGGCCATTACTGGCTTTTTCTGCCTTCCTTTGCTGCTGCGATAACCCACGATTCTGTTGCTCCAATGGCAATGGCCATGAACAACAGTCACCCCACAGCCAAATCTGCCCTTATTCGTGGTACTGGCATAATTTTCTGCTTTCTCCTGCCACTCTGAACTGGCTTCTGATGTCACACAACAAGTTGTCAGCTGCCAAGTGATTGCCTCTGTTCTATAATGGCGACTGCCACGCTGCTGCCTGATTCACTCAGTTGGCGAGGTCACTAAATGCACTCACATTTTGCACAGCTGGCCCTGTAATAATGACTATCCCCAGCCCCTTGCCCCCTCCCCCCACAAAAAACCCAGCCAAACAACTCGTGGGCCCAATCAAAACCACAGGAAAACATTGCTTTAATGATATCTCTGTGTTCTGCCCCCCTTCACAGATCTGTGCCACGATACCCCTTTCTCCTCTACCCGTACTCATGTGTTTCCTCTTTTAAACTAAATAAACCATCCATCCTGCACCGTCACAGGCTTTCTGCTTCATTCAAGTTAGGCTCTGAGGAGCGCCTTACTACTGCGCTCTAAATCCTCTCTTTTCCGTTTTAGGTTGCTGGCAAACTGAAATTAAAAGTTTGTCCTGTACCTTTCACCAGACAAAACAGCCCACTGGTGACAATTGCCCCTCACCTACCTTCCTGCAGCCCTCTCTTTGTCTAAATAAGTGCTCAATGGTCTGCTGCTAAGCTGAAAAAATGTACTCTTTTTCATTCTTTCATTCATTCATTCATTCTTTATTTATATAAGGCGCCTTTCTTAAAACCAAAGTGCCTGTACAAATACATAAAACAATAAATACTTAAAACAATATCAAAACAATCATAAATCATTAAAAGCTTTGCTAAAAAGATATGTTTTCAAAGCTCGTTTAAAGCTTTGGACAGTCGGGCAATTTCGCACCTGACGAGGTAGAGAATTCCACAGGGTCGGGGCCATAAAACTAAATGATCTTGCCCCTGAAGTTTTTAAACGGACACTGAGAATCTCTAGCAATCCCTCATCAGTGGATTGAAGAGAGCGGGGGGGGACAATAGGGACAAAGGAGCTCTTTCAGGTAAGCAGGTCCCTGATTGTGTAGGGCTTTATAGGTCAGCAAACCAACTTTGAAGGTGATTCACCAGCAAACTGGCAACCGGTGCAGTCCGTGGAGCACAGGTGTTATATGACTAGACCTAGAAGATCCAGTCAACAGCCCTCGCTGCTGCATTCTGCACTAGCTGCAGATGACGAAGTTCAACCTCCGATAGCCCCAGGTAAAGGGCATTGCAATAGTCAAGGCGGGAGGTAACGAAGGCGTGGACCAACGTCGGAAGATCCTCTGGAGAAACCAGGTGCTTCAACCAGGTGATGTTCCTCAGATGGTAAAAAGAGGTTTTGACCACCGCTGACACCTGAGATTTAAAAGTCAGACAGTCATCAATTACGACGCCCAGGTTCTGCACCTGGTCTGAGGCCGTCAGCTGGACACCCCCAAGCCATAAGCCTGAGGGCGATCTAGCTAACAAACCCACCTCACAGTGACCCTTGTCCACAACCAGCACCTCAGTTTTTTCAGGGTTCAACCGCAGCCAACTCCCCATTCATCCAGTCATGGATCTCAGCAAGACAGTTGTTAAATACCGAAATGGCAACATTCTGGCCGGGCACAAAAGACATATACAGCTGGGTATCATCTGCATAGCAATGAAAATCAAGACCGTATCATTTAATCATCACTCCTAATGGCAGCATGTACACTGCAAACAACATGGGTAGCAAAATGGAACCCTGCGGTACCTCACAGGATGGGGAAACTGATGCCGAGGAAAAAATTCCGGACACCACCCTCTGAGTCCTACCCTCGAGGTAAGATTGAAACCACCTGAGGACTGTATCAGACAGTCCACAGATAGACTGCAAACACTCCAGTAGCACACCATGGTCCACAGTGTCAAACACTGCAGAGAGATCAAGAAGAAAAAGGATGGAGCAGGTCCTTCGATCTCTCGCTATTAGGAGGTTATTTAGTACAAGAACAAGTGCTGTCTCGGTACTATGCCTTTTCCTAAATCCAGACTGGAGAGAATCATAGACATTGTTGTTGGTCAGATGATCATCCAGCTGCGCTGCAACCACCTTCTCAATAATTTTACCCACAAAGGGTAAGTTAGAGACAGGCCTGTAATTTGCTAGACAATCCGGGTCCAAGGAGGGCTTCTTCAAAAGAGGCTTAACTAAAGCCTCCTTAAGAGGATCTGGAAAGATCTCCCTCTCCAAGGACCTCCAGACTATCACAAGGACTGGGCTGGTTTTATCCACACAATCCACTAAGAGATGAGTGGGGCCTGGGTCCAAATTACAGTTGGTCAGATGCAGTGATTGGATGATCATCACAATGTCATTGATTGTGGGGAGGCTGAAGTCAGACCATGCAAACTGGGTGTCCGACATCTCCTGCTGACCATCACAACTCCCATTGGAGAGGGTCAAGCGGACGTCCGATCTGAATTTGGCAACCTTATCTGCAAAGAAGAGAGCAAACTACTCACACCATTCTTAAGAAAAGGCTCTTCTGGGCTGAAGACAGACTGGATTGCACAGTCTGTCCATGGTCCAGCAGAGCTGAGCCAGTCTATTTTGTGCAGCTGCAATCTCTCTGGACAGGAATTCTGCCTTCTTATGAGACATTGCTGATTGATAGACCACATAGTGGTTCATCCAACTAAGTTTGTCATCATCCAGACCAGACCTTCACCAGCACCTCTCCAACCTTCGTCCAGCTCTCCTCAACTCCCTCAGGGTCTCATCAAACCAAGGAGACCTAGGACGAAAAGTGAGAGGACAAACATGAACAGGAGTAATGGAATCCAGGACCACTGCCACTGCCGTATTATAGGCATGCACCAGCTCTCCCGGATCCATGCAATCTATCGGTAGGCTCGATAGGTCCAGCACTGCCATCAGGTCAGCTGGAGAAACACCCCTTAATGGGCAGTACTGGACCATTTCCGTAGGGGCTGACCTATTAGGGGTGGCCTCAAAACTGAACCCAATGGAGTGATGGTCCGACCATCCGACCGGTTCCACCACCAAATCGGATATCTCCATCCCCAGAAGGAACACCAAGTCCAATGAATGCCCACCAATATGGGTCGAGGAGGAAATACCCTGTGTGAAGCCCAGTGAAATCATCAACTGGAGGAAGTCTTGACCAAAATGTGAGAGTTCATCATCGACTCAAGCATTGTAGTCCCCCAGAACAAACCTTCTGGGGGACCTCAATGTCAGGTCGATAATGAAGTCTGCAACTTCCCACAGGAAAACATTCTCGTCACCTGGTGGACAGTATACAACAAGTATCCTACACCCCACACCCTCACCTAAGATGCATTCAAAGGACCTGGTGACTCACACTGGTACCTCTACTAGGCCCAGTTCTGTTCTAAAACTGATAGCAACACCCCCGCCCCTACGATCCAACCTCGGGCGGTGTATCAATGGAACAGTCAAGGAAGTGTCACAAAACTGGTCCAGCATTTTCATCCAGCCAGGTCTCAGTGATGCACGCCAGGTCAGATGACCCAACAAAATCAGCTATAATAGCCATTTTGTTTTTAATAGACCTGGTGTTGCACAACACTGCTTGAGTAGGATGAGCCTCCGAGGATGACTGTGTTACCTGGTGACTATATTCAGAACCCTTGGGTATGGGCACCAGACAGGGAGGTCCCCTTTCCTGGGCCCATTTCACCCCAGGGTGTCTCCTTGTCTCCACTATCCCTATCCGCCCACTCCTTTCCATTCATCCTCCAGACCCAGCGCCAGCCCTCCTCCTTCTCCCTACAATCCCAAAGCCCTACATCATCTATAGACCTCCGGCAACGAAGATCCCTGAGCCTGGAGGGGGAATAGTACCCGACTGTCCTAATATTGTCCCAGCACGTAATTAATACAACAATAAACAATCTAGAAAATTAACCCCCCTCAAACAATTAAATGAATAGCACAACTCTACTATAAAATAACATACAATTAGTCAAACAATAATATAAACTATAAATCTAATCAACAGAATAACTAAATAACTTAGAAACTAAATATAAAATATTATATCTAACAAAACCTATATCCCTTATTTCAAACATATAATAAATTAACCCTATCAATCAAAAGATTCATATTATTGTAGTATCCAGAATGTGCCTACAGATCTCCAATTAGTAGCTTTAATTTTATTTCTCTGCTCTCACCGACATTGCTCTCACCACTGCAGGGAAAGGAGCTTTTCAAGGCTTTACAAGCCCCTATCATAAGGCTAGATTTTAAAGTTAGAGAAAAGGCCTCCAAGTCCAACAACCAGATTTTTGGTTAAGTCACAACACCGTTTCCTTTGAAAAATAGAATGAGAATTCCGAGTTGTTTACTGTCCTCACCCGTGTGCTCTCGCCACTACAGGGTAGGAGCTTTAAGATTTTGCAAGCCTCCTCTCACGAGGCTAAAATAACACTTTGGAACTCAGTTCTGTTCTTGCTGAATATGTAACAAAGAAACAAAAACTCACCAGAACACAGAAGTTAAAAAAGTACTTCACCAACAGATGGCCCAAGAAGTCCCAGTTTCCTTCACTCATTGTAGTTTTTCCTCCTCCACAGGAATCTTTACAGTAGTAGGCAAGCAGCATTTAGATCTCACTTTCGGATTTAAGCTCTGCAGATCCTTTACCACAGCTGCTTCAGTTAGACCACCGTTTGGTGGTTTCATTCACCTAAGGAGCTGGACTTATACCACCACCTCCGGTGGCAATAACATCCATCCCTCCATCCGGACCAAGGAACCCAAACACCCTCTAGCTTACACAGAGATCCTTGCTGCACGCAATGCACACCCCTTCTCTGGGCTTCCTCTAGCTGGTCCTCTCACAAACGTACCTGACAACGTCCTCCAAGTTTGGTCCGGCTGTGTTCTCATCCAGTTCGGAACCCACCACTCTATTTACTGTTCCTCACTGTTCATCCGGTACTCCACGGCCTCACCGCAACTCCGCTGGACCACCTAATGATAGAAATCTCTTGGGCAAGTTGATTGAACAGTAAGCAGCTTCTTACAATTCCAGTTTACCAGTTTACCAGTTTACCAGTTTCTATTGTGTTATAACTGCGGATACTAAGTTTCCAAAAGAAATTGAACACGATAAACAGCAGTCGACTTAGACTGTAAAATAAAACTTAAGACTTAAGCATAAACAGTAAAAATAAATCAAACTCTCCTGTAGTTAAACAAACAGACGAAACAAACAATTGTTTTTACTCTCCGATTAGAGAGCTTACAGACGGCAGTCCGGCATGGCCACCATCTTGCCCGTCTCCTCCCTTTTTTAAAACAACTTCCTTAAAAACAAACTTCTCTTACATGCCATGATACTTCTATCCAAACCATTTGTTTGAAAGCAGCCTGTTGGCATGTAATTTTCACTACTAGTCCTACTAGTAGGAACTTAGCAAAACCAATCTAACTAAGGGAGACATTTTCTTAATAAACACACAGACGTTTTTCTCTCTTTTTTTTTCAAACTGCCTAGTAGATAAAATTGACTTTACCAACCATTCTATAACCTCAGGAACTCATCCGACTGATGTACTAAGCAAATCAAAATTTGCTTAGGAGAAGTGAGGAGGAAACTTCCTTATTACATATATATCCTCCTTTTGAACCCACCACTTTGCTCTCTTTCTCTCTCTCTCTCTTCACCTATCCCGGCTCTCTTCTTAATGCCTCATCCCATATTGTGAGGTTGCCCACTCTGGAGCCGACCCCCTTCCCCTTCTTTCCTGGCCCTCCCCATGATCACTTCTCCCAAAACCCCACCCATTGGTTCCTGTTCTCCTCCCTCCCTCAATCTCTATTCCTCCTTCAATGCTTCCAGACCTATAACAATGGGGCCTGTCCTTTTAGAGACAAACATTCTTATAATATAACAATAGTCACATGGAATGCAAATTCATTTATATTTTGATCAATGTTTTTATATGCTCTCAAAAAAGCAATACTAAATGATGAGAACAGCTGGCTTCTGTTATCCAAAAACGTACATGAGATGACTGAAAAATGTTCTTATGTGTATGTGTTACCATGTGGAGACTGCAGTGCAAGAAATGCCGATTATAGCAGAAGTTTACAAGAAACATTTGAGGGTATTATTAATGTCCTCAACAGAAAGAGTAAAGATCATACCAGAAATCACCCTGGAAACAAATGGATAGCTATCATCACAGAAAATTCTCTCTTGGTTTTAAATGGAAGACTACAAGCTGCTGTAGATGACAATGCAGCATTTATTTATTGATTTATTTACCTTTGTTTACCGGGTAGACACAATGAGCCAAATGCCCATTTTCATGCATGACCTGGGACCATAGAAATACAGTCAAGATGTTACATATAAGTAAATACAATTAACACTGAACAATAAACAGAGTCAGAACATACTTAACAGAGAACATAAAAGCAGTCAAAAATAATCACAGCATAATTGATCTAACAGATTGCAAATGTGTTGGATAAATAACTGACACAACCAAACAAGACTCATGTGCATAAAAAATGCACATATGCGTTTGTCAATTATTTTATTGAAAAATCAATAAATATATACAGAAATCATTGAAGAAACAAAAAAATGTTAATCCTGCATGACAAAATAACTTCCTGACTCTGCTTTTCCAGCAGAGCCCATGATCTATTCAGCCCAGATAGCCCCATATGTATATACCTACCTTTATACGTCATCTGCGTGAAAATGAGCACATTTAAAAAAAGATCCTTTTCCTCTCACTGTCATTACCAGACTGACCTGACTATCTATGGTCTCCTAGTGGTGAGCCTTATTTATACCCTAGGAATTATATTGAACTCTGTGGGGGAGTTTCCAGTGGCCGTGACATTACATAAAGGGGAGTTTCCTTAGGCCGTGACTTTACATAATGGGAAGTTTCCATATTATCCCATATTTTAACATGCAGGGCTTTTAATTTGGCCCTTTTTACCCACATATGCTTTATTTCTACAGGCACCCCCAGTTAAAACAACTCTGGGGCTGCAGAAACTCATTTTCATTTAATTATGGGGCACTACTGGCCTTTTTATACATCTGCCCATAGTGTCTCACTAAATGTGTCAAGTGGTATTTCTTTAACCACATGGTGCAGCACAACTCACTCCAGAACATCCTGCTCCAAAATGAATTATGCTCCTGTGTCACACTTCATGA
Organism: Neoceratodus forsteri; assembly: GCA_016271365.2. Taxonomy (NCBI): domain Eukaryota; kingdom Metazoa; phylum Chordata; order Ceratodontiformes; family Ceratodontidae; genus Neoceratodus; species Neoceratodus forsteri. The sequence goes on from CM028137.1 coordinate 54,677,586, forward strand.
CCAGGAGCACTGTTGGACACCGAAGTCATTTATTCCACATGAAGCTGCAACATGCAGCTGCGACTTTGGTGCTCAGTGACTCTAAATTAGGTGCACAGCTAATATTTATTTCTCAGGGGGACCAGCTACTTTTAAACCTAAAGTGCAATGTACACTATTAATTATCTCCAAATTGGGAGATAAAGGAGAAGTGCTTTTCAGCACTTAATGTGCAAGCGGGGGGGGGGGTTCAAGAAAACAGGGAACAGAAGAACAAGGAGAATGTCAGGTTGGCCACCTTGACATGAAAAAAAGGGAAAGACAGAAAAAGAAAAAGGAGATAGGAAAGAGTGAAAGGGAAAAATGGGGAGTGGTTGCACATCTGACTTTCTGAACATTGTTTTAATGGTAATAACAGGAGCTCCCTGTTACACAGCTCCCCCCACTAAAATGCAACAGTATTACAGTTATTAGACACCCTCCTGAAACCCTAGGTGGGTTGGCACTTCTGCCCAACCACTCTCAGAAACTCGACCTCGGGGACCCTTATAAATACGTACAGTATCTTCCTACAGATATAATAAGCTCTATAATACTGTACTTTTCCCTGAGTCTCAAAATCATGGGTTGAATACAAACCCTTTCCTTGTTTATTATTCATATCATATCATATAATATCATATCGTATCATATATCATATCACTTCTTTCAAGTATCATATTGTACAGAAAGCAAAAACACATTAATGCACACATTTCATCAGGTTTCATCAGTATGGGCCACATTTTTGAGAAAAGAAATCTGCATTATGGTGTTTTGAACCTGCTCCATGTTGAATGGTGAAGTGGTAAGGCTGCAGAGTCAAGTACCACCACATCATAAGACCATTCCTCTCCTTTGTCTGCTGGAGTCCACGCAGATGGTTATGATTTGTAATAACCTTAAACTCTGCAACCCATAAATAATACTTCAAAGCCTCTATTGCCCATTTCAATGCTAAGCATTCTTTCTCCACTGCTGAATACTATATCTCCCTCTCATGAAGTTTTCAGCTGATATAAATCACTGGGTGCTCCTCCCCCTTATTGGTCTGGGAAAGAAAGGGAAAGGGAACATTATTTAACCAGGAGTAGAACACTAAGCCAAAGCTTGTTTCCAGTTGCGATCTGGGAGCACAAGGAAGTTAAGTGATTTGCTCAGGATCACACAGTATGCACCTAGGTGGCTGTGGGATTCAAACCCAGGTCTCCAGATCTGCAGCTCAGAGCCTTAACCCACTGCACTATACTGCCTCGATGCCTGTATCAAAGTCATCAATGTGCACTTCAAAAGGGAGAGAAAAATCTGGGTTGAGCAATATAGTGAAGGAACGTAGGATAGCTTTAATATTCTGAAAAGTTTCATCACACTCCTGGGACCAGCGCACTTAATAAGAGCAATTGTTTTTAGTCTGATCAGTCAGTGGCATTGCTATGGTGGCAACATTCGTTAAAAACCGACGATAGTAACTGGCCAGACCCAGGGGTATAGGACTGTCTGCTACTGCTTGAACCTTACTAACATCTAATTTTACAGTATGCTTCCTGATAACAAAGCCCAAATATTTTATCTCTGTTTGGGCAATGGCTCATATGGCAGGATTAATGATTAACTCAGAGTAACATATGGATTGAATGACCGCTCTGAGGTATACAAGGTGCATCTGCTAGTCAGGACTAAAGATAACACATCATCAAGATAGGCTGCACTGTACTGAGAATGGGTATGTAATGTCTGGTCCATGTACCACTGAAAAGATGCTGGTGCCCTATGCAACACAAAGGGCATTTTGGTGAATTGATACAGTCCTAAGGGGGTTCAAAAGGCAGTAAACTCTTGGGCCTGTTGGGCTAGGGGAATCTGACAGTAGCCTTTCATAAGGTCCATGGTGCTGCTGTACTTGGCATTCCCAGTCTTGTCTAAGAGGTCATCTATACATGGCATAGGGTACCCATCAAATTACGAAATGGCATTGATTTTTTGAAAATCAAAGCAGAATCGAATTCACCCTTCCTTCTTGTCCACTACAACTATAAGAAATCCCCAAGCACTAACAGAAGGTTTGATCACCCCCAACAGCTCCATTCTCTTGATTTCCGTATGACCTCATGTCAAACTCTTTCAGGGTGCCTGTAAAGTTTCTGATTAATAGGTTTCTTTTGGGACACTTAAATGATGTTCACCACCCCTTTTGCTCTCCCTAGTATACTAGTGAAGGTGTCCCCAAAATACTTCAGCAATTGGTCAACCTCCTGTCTTTTGGCTACATCAAAACCAGGGTTAATTTGAACCTCTCTGACTTCTTTTTCCATCTCAAGCCACTCATAGGGCTCCTCCAACTCAATAACTTCATGTTCAGGATGGGATAAAATAACTAGGTATGGGATCTTGCCTATCATGCCATTTCCTCATTAAATTGGCATGAAATATTTTTTTTCTGAGATAGTCAGCCTGGCATCTCAATTTCATAGTTAAACTTTCCAGTCTGCCTGATAACCACAAATGGGCCTTTCCATTTCATCAATAGTTTGTTTTTAGATGAAGGCAGCAATAATAAGACCTTATCACCTGGTTGGTAGGTTTTGCCTTTCAACCCATCATACCAAGCCTTCAGTTCCACCAGTCTGTGAGCCACATTCTGGTGAGCCATGGTAACAAATTTCATCAGTTTTTTTTTATCTCAACTCTGTTGTATACTTCTCCATTTGTGGAGCACTCCCAGTGATTGCCTGGCCTCCGGCACCTGCACCTCTGGACCAGGTCTGGCATGTAAATTAATGCTCTTCCACACAGACCAGCCAGCAAACAGGATCATCCGCCCATGGGGATCTGTAGCACAGACACCAAGTGGACATGCCTCTCATGTCCAGAGGTACAGAGCATGGCCATCAGCCACCACAATCGCTCCACAGTTTTTATGGCAGTTTACTCCCCCTAGGAGCCAGATGTGCAATGGCATCAGTGCACAGCCATGCAGATGCCTGCTGCACTCCTGCCCTTGCTGTTCATGCAACTGTAGTGCACCTAGCTTCCACAAGGTGCCACTGCATCGCAATGCAGTTTATCCCCTCTCCCCAGAGGAAGGAGAGCAGTCATGGGATGCTCAATCCTTACTCTCCCCTGCAAGTCCCCTAATGACCTGAGTCTGCTTCTGAACCAGGGTCATCGGTGTGGCATCCATTGCCTCAACCCTCATCACCACTGGGCCAGCCTCACCAGTTTTTTTTAAGGTTGGATATATAGTCTGCAATGTTGGTATGACATACCTCTTTCCCTTCCTCACAGTGTTCCCTCCCCACTTCCAGTGGGCCTCTGGGGTTTCTTCCATACAGAAGGGTAAGAGGTAACAATCCTTTAGTGGCTTGGGGTACCTCCCAGTATGTGAACAGGAGATATGATAAATACTTGTCCCAATCCCACCCCTCTTCTTGCACATACTTTTGGAGCATATACTTTAAGGTTTTTTTAAAACGTTCCACTAGCCCATCAGTCTGGGGTGGTAAGGAGAGGTTTATACAGCTTAAACCACTAACAATTGGTAAAAGTCTTTAAGGAGTACTGGAGTAAAGTTTGTTCCTCTATCCATGAGTTTGGTTTGAGGGATACCCAGATGACTAAACATTTTGGCCAGTTCCTTGGCAATCCGAGGGGCTGTTACAGTCTGAAGGGGATCACCTCTGGATACCTTTTGGTGTAATCACTAACCATTAATATGTACTAATTGCCTTTAGAGCGTTTTGTCAGGGGTCCTACCATGTCCATGGCTATTCTTTAAAATGGGGCCACGACTGCAGGCATTGGCACTAGGGGCACCTTCTCCTGTCTTCCCCTCTGGCCACCATCTGGCACTCAGGGCAAGAGTGGCAGTGCTCAGCTACATTTTCATGCACACCTGGCCAGAAAAAATGGCTTGACAACCTACCTAGGGTCCGATCTAGGCCTTCATCACCAGCCATAGGTACATCATGGGCCAAATGCATGAGTTTCATTCTAAAACATTGGGGGACCATCATTTGTTTCTTACGTTCCCTTGTAATGGGGTTAACACAAATTCAGTACAGCACGTCATTGGTTATAACATATTGTGGCTGCCCTTCTGCAGCTACCTGGTCCACCTGTAAAAAACAAAGGTTTTAATGTTTCATCCAATGTTTGTTCAGTTATTACATTTGTCCCTGCTAACTCAGAGTCAATATCAGGTATTCCCCCCTGATGTGTTACCCTCCACTTTTGTTTTTCAGCTCTTATCTCCTTTTTAGTTTTCAATGTTTTCCCAGGGTCCTCAAATAGACCTACCTCAAAAGGGAAAACATCCTGGCACTGTTCTCTATTTGTCTGGGCCTGAGTGGTAACTGCCACTAGTAGGCCACAGGCCTGTCGAGATTTTATTAATCAATCAAACTTCAGAAAATCCTGCCCAATAATGATAGGTACTGGTAATTTGGGTCTCAAGCCAGCTGTAATCAACTGTGTGTCCTGCCTGACAGTCATTTCCGCTGTTGGATTAAGCAGTAGTTCAGTTTAAACCAATAAAAAGTGTTGGCTGACATATTGTTTTTCTGCTAAAAACAACTAAATATTTATATTTACTTATATTTACAGTAGATGATAAACTATACCTGACCTTTCAAAATCTCCTCACTGTGGAGAAGAAAATACCTGGGGTCAAGGAATGTTTTTCATGGACCAGTTAAGCCTTATCATCAACTGCATTTTTTCCAAGACTGCAGGACCCATCTGGAAACAAATGTCTTTGATCAAAACCAAAGATTGAAGGGGGTCCTGTATAATTAACAAGTAGGTATCTTAATGGCAATCTTTTTTTTATGGCTGCTGTCTCTTCATCCATACCAAGCAAATACTGACCCTGTAATTATCAGGAAGGTTTAGCATTACTTACAATAATGTATATCTAAGAAGCCTCTCAACTGAAACCATTGCCCGACATTCCAATTCTCAGTGTTTGCTGAGTAAAACAATACAGGGTCCACTGGGTTCTTCTGGGTCATGTAAAAGTAATTTATGGGATCTTGGGTTAATAACCAAATGTTTAGACCAACTAATTTATGTATTTGTGGTGTGTCTGAAATATAGTATATAGTACTGGTTTTTACTACCCTTGATTGTCTCTGTACAAATATGCTCTTCTTGTAAATGTAATGTCTTTTGGTAAACTCATTGTAACTCATGTATAAAAGTAGGGCTACTGTATATCCATTTCTGTTCATAAACTGTTTAACTACAGCTAATTCTTAATACTCTGTACAAAGAAATGCAAAGGCTCTGAAAAGAAGTCACAGTTCTGGTACTTTAAACACTGTAGATACATATTCTAAATTGTCTGTTCTCAAGTTCACTGAAAAGTCTGTCAATGTTGTTTACCCAATGTGTAAATGTTTTGTACAAACTGTGATTATGCCTGTATGCTTTATGTGTGTGTGTGTATACACATATATATGTATATAGTGTTATTCAAGTGATAACATGCATGTTTAGTTTAATTGTGTAGGATAAGGATTCTATGTTTCAATGCAAACCATACTGTATCAAAACAAAAAACTAGCTATTATTATAGATGGAGCTCTGCTGCCATCTAATGGCCAGTGTGATTACTCACCAATAATGGAGGCTGTAACCCCTTAGCTATGACATAACTATGTGGTAATTAGCTGTAACCAATCAGAATTGGCCAGCAATTCTTAAAGTTTAAGGCACATACCAAATTTGGAAAAAACCTTATACTAACATCATGATTGGTCCGAGGACCTAGTGGTCACTCAAAGAGTAAGATCAGCTAGAATATAAAAGCTGCACATTTGTGCTGGGTTGAGAAGAGAAGAGAAGGGCAGAGGAGAGAAGAGATAGGCGAAGAAGGAAGAAGTGTAAAAGCTATAACCTGTGTGTGTGTCATAGCCTGCATATGGTGAGTGATCAACACCTGTGTCAGGTAAATTAGGACTGCTTTTTAATTTTGTGCTTGAGTAGGTAGTCTATGCTTGTCATAGGATTAGAAAATAAAAATTGTTCCATAACCTTTAAATATTTGACTGCTAGTTTGATTTAACCTCTATCTTAAAGAACCTAGGGAATCAAGCACTTTGGCCAGGCACTCAGATTCAACAGTTGGTGTAGTTGGCAGGATAGAGGGTGCAAATGAGTCAATATTTGTAATTTTGGGGAATGCTCCTACAGGGAAACCCATATTTGGATCAAGTTTGGCTGTTGGAAAAGGATCATAACCTATCCACAGTGACAGTTGGAGTCAATCTGTTGAGAACAGCGGTTGATCCAAGGTATTGTCTAATAAGACCCAGTCTTAAATAGGTACATATACAGGTTATTGTAACATGAAACAGTACACTATAAAAGTTTAAAAAAATAAAAAATAAAAATACACAAGTTACTGTAACATGGAACAATACATTGCAGATTTTGTAATTTCACTCAAAGGAAAAGAATTTTGCAAAGATGCTAGGCATAAAAGTGACTGTTGGGGTTATGTGAAAGAACAGTTCCAGACAGAATTGGCAAAGAAAATTAAAGATAAACAAAAAAGGGTTACTGCATTGTATGTCACAGTAGTCAGCTTAGAGGAAAAATTAAAATGCATAAAAAAGTAAGCTTTAGATCTCAAATCTAGCAATTCGGATTTACAAAGACAAGTGGAAGAAACAAAACAAAAAGAACTGCAATCTACACTAATGCAATGCAGTCTTACTAATCAGCTAACTGATGCACAGTGTTCTAGCAATACCGTGCATCAGTAGCTAGAACAAATACAAGCTGAAAGAGATAAATTATACTGGGAAAATGCTGACTTAAAAGCTGCTTTAAGGAAACAAATCAAAATGGTAACAGAAATGAAAAAGAGTTCAGAGATAGACCACTTGCATTGTCACCAGCAGATAAAACAATTGCAAAGTGAAATGCAAGTCCATAGGGGTGTAGTTGCTGCAGTGGCACCAGGGATGATGGTACCAAGCCAATCAGTGGTCCCAACTGCACCTCCCTACCATGAGGTCCAGCATCGACTGCTGTGTTCCAACCCCAGTCACACACCCACAAACAGAAAAACGTAAAGAAGGTGAAGAGGAGGACAGGATAGGCCCCTCAAGGCCCCTTTATACCAGCTATGGCAGGGATGGGGCTACAACAGCAGCACCCCCCATGGCACCAGTACTAATAAAAACAGAAACTCGGGGTTTTGGTGGAAATAACCCTCAGATAACGCAAGTAAGAGAGGAGACAGAGGCCAGCCCTGAAATGGTAGATAAAGTGGCTAAGCGAATAGGTGATTTTAAGCCAGGCAAAATGGATCCCTTGTTACACTGCACTCAGATTGAGAAAATGGGTGATATGTACCAGTTCACAGGGAAGGACAGAGTAAAAGTTCTAAAGGCCACAGTGCTGCCTGAACAACTGCGTGCCTTCCAGTGTGACATAATAGGTAGGAGCCCCCCCCCCGGAGTGATACAGTAAAACAGTTTATGAATATCAATAGTTGGAGGTACAAGGATCAATATGAGGTCATCACAAACTATAAGCAAGAGCCAGGTGAACCCCCGGAAGCTTATGCCAACTGATTATTTGCTACATATGGGTTATTTAATAGGATGGCAGACCAGGACCATAGAGAACACAAAAGTTGCCTAATAAATAATGCCCTTCCACTGCTAAAAGCTGCTATAAAAATGCATGTTGACTACTCTGATGTTTATGATGACATCATAGACAAACTAAGAACAGCATGGGAAGCCCTGGGTGGGCCAGAGGTTAAGTTATCCAAAAAGGTAGCAGCTGTTACCCAACCCCCTAATCCTGGGGTCCCTCTACAGGAAGACTCTTCAACTTTGCAGCCAGAATCTCCCATTACCTTTAGCAATGAAGGACCCCATCAAACGCAGCAGCCTAACAACCAATGGAGAGGAAAAGAAAAAGGGCAGGGGCAAGGCCGAAATCATTGGCAATGCAATCAGCAGCCAAATAGAGTCGAGGTGTTAGAAAAGGAAATACATGAGTTGAGGGAGATATTATAGGCCCAAAAACACAGCAGTCAGGCAGATCCACCAAAGACTGCATAGGACAAAAAGGCCTCTACTGTTTTTGTGGCTTCTGTGGAGACAGACATTTGGGGGTGACCATTTGTCAATGCTTTGGTTGGTGGCCACCAAAGCACTGTTTTAATTGACACTAGTGCATCAGTATCTGTCTACCACTCGAGCACCCCCATCCAGTCTAAATTCTCTTCTGGGGTTACATTTTCACTTCAGTCATTTGCAGCAGATGAATCAGGAGCTATGCAATCTGTTCCAATACCAGTGCAGATAGGGGGTATGATAACAGCATATTTTTGGAGCTGAGTTTTTAAACAATTGTATGTGTATTGTGGATCTAGCTTACCACATCGTGTGGAGAATTGAAGGAAAAAGTGAGATGGCTGATTTAATGATCTCTGATGTGCATGCAGTGTTTGCAGTAAAAAGACCAGAGGAGTATGATGTGTTACAGGTTCTAGTTGAAAAGAAATTTAGCGTGGATACAAAGGTGTATAAATTAGTTAAAGAGTGTGATGACGTGTTTGCAAAAAGTAAGCATGATTGTGGGAGAATGCAGGCCTGTGTCATAATTAGGGAGGTAAGTTTGTCATGGATGAGGTTTTAATGATTCATTGTTTGTTCATGAAATCATTAATAAACAGTAGTAAATGTTGTGGCACTGTCATCATTGCTAAATTCTGATGACACTAGTAAAAAGTCATGGAAATCCTGAATAAAGATCAAACGTCATGGAATCAATGACGTGTATGACTGCCATGACAAACTTACATCCCTAGCCATAATCAGTGGGAAAACCCTCCCTACAAAAAGCAGTATAATATCCCAAAGGAGGTATAGCCCTTCATAAAGCAGACCATAGAGTCTTTGCTCCAGCAGGGGAGTACTTAGAAAATGTGCCACACCTAGCAACTCTCCTATATGGCCAGTCAAAAGACCAGTGGTTCTTGGAGATTGACTATTGATTACTGCAGCTTAAACCAAACCACACCGGCTTGTGCTCCTACAGTGGAATCAGTCCCAGACATACTTGCCCAATTACCCCCAACAGCCAAATGGTTTTCCATATTGGACATCTCCAATGGCTTCTGGTCCATACCATTGCATCCTAAATGCCAATACAAGTTTGCATTCACTTTCCAGGGGCAACAGTATACTTGAAAAAGCCTCCCCTGGGGTTCCATAACTCACCCTCCATCTTCCATCTACACATGAAGGAGGCCCTAAAGGGTTTCTCTAGACCTGAGTGTCTGCTACAGTATGTAGATGATTTGTTGTTTGCCAATGTCACAGCAACAGACCATCTAACTTTGTTAAAGGAAATGTTGCATTTGCTAAAAGACAAAGGTTTAAAGGTAAATCCACAAAAAAAACAAATTATGAAGCAACAGATAACCTTTTTGAGGTTCACCATAGGTAAAGATGGTCGTACCCCCGACCAGGAAAAGGTAGAGACAGTAAAGCAGTTGCCACTTCCTACTTCTGAAACAACACTCAGAAGATTGCTGAGTATGGTAGGGTACTCCAGAGATTTTATTCCCCACTTTGCTGACCTTGCCAAACCTCTGTACAACCTTTTACAGAAGGGGATTCTGCGGGTATGGACCCTTGCACACACAGCAGCAGTGCAGACCCTCAAGGAGACGCTTATGAAGGCCCCAGCCCTGGCCAATCCCAATCCATCCCTGCCCTTCCACCTTGAGGTGGCAGCCTATGAAAATTCCATCTCAGCTGTCCTGGCACAGGACCACCATGGCAAGCTGTTGCCAATTGCCTATGCATTCTATCTCCTAACAGGGGTGAAACAAAACTATACACAATGTGAAAAACAAACTTTTGGCCACAAATTGGGCTGTTCATCATTTTACCTACATTGTAGGTTTATATCCCATTATTCTACACACATGTGACACCCCTACTGAATACCTTTTGTCAGGCTGAGTTAAGGAGGGAGCTGTGTCAAATGCAAGGTTAACCCATTGGGCCCTGCAGTTGCAGGATTGGGACACTGTCATCAGGCACCGCCGTACTCCATCACTGCTAGGCTACTCCCTTCCTTATGAAGGAGAACCTCATGAGTGGCCGGCAGTAGATTACAGGCCTCTGGCCCAGTCACTGTTTAAGGTGCTGCTTGATGGCCATCAGATTACTAATGAACTGCAAGTTTTTACTGATGGGTCCAGCTATTACCTAGAAAGGAAGCCCCATACTGGTTTTGGGATCTACTCAGTATAAGGTCCTCAAGAAAATACCTTTTTCTTCAAATGTCTTCCCCATTCCTCTCAGTATGCAGAACTGTCAGCCACTGCATGGGATATGCAACAGTATACCAATGTGCCACAAGGTCTAAGTCTGTTTTCTGATTCAATGTAGATTTGTAATGCTTTGACTGAGTTTCTTCTAGTGTGGGAATAGACTGATTTCCACTCATCTGATGCTAAATTGTTATCACACCCCAAGCTTTTAAAGTAAATTGCTCTGCAAGCTAAGCAGAATGAAGGTCCATTGTTTGTTAAAAAGGTAAAGGCTCGCTCACTAAAAGCCCAATATGCCACAGAAAACAGTACAGCAGATCAGCTAGCCAAAAAGGGAGCTCTCATGGGAGATTGGTGGGGCATACCCATAGAAGAGGTACCAAAGGTTGTTGTGGCAAGCAACTCACCTCAACAAAAGCCCATAGATTTGTTGTCCCTCCAAAAACAAGATCCTGAGCTTAAGACAGTTCTGTCTGAATTTCAGGCAAGCCAGTCTGTATCGTTGCCCACCTATACAAAGCATACCACCAACCTCACGCTCTCTGAGGATAAAGCCATACTGCTATATACTGGCTTTGGACAACCTGTATGGGTGACCCCACATGACCTAAGGTCTGAATTCCTGTACAATGGTGCATGATGCCACCACAGGCCAACAAAGTCCTAAAAGTACCTTGGTTCATCTGAAGACAGTAGCTTGGTGGTCCTTCATGGTACAGGATGTAGAAACATACTGTGAAAATTGCATTGTCTGTGCCCAGAACAACCCAGTGCCCATACAAAACAAATCCCTGCTTTGAGGCCAAAGAATTGGTGGGCCATGGACTCAGCTCCAAATTGATTATGTGGGACCTCTTCCTAAAACTGCCAGAGGTAATAACTACCTACTAGTGGTCACTGACCTGTTCTCAAAATGGGTTGAGACATTCCTATTAAAAATGCAACAGCTAAAGCCACAGCCAACTTGTTGGTGCAACAACTGTTTCCAAGGTGGGGACTGCCATTGCTGGTGAATTCAGACAGGGGACCATCATTTGTGGGTTCTATAATGCAACAAACAATGTACCTGCTGGGTGTTAAGCAAACATTTCACATTACCTTCCATCCACAATCATGAGGTCAGGTGGAAAGGGCCAACAGAACAGTAAAAACCATGTTGAGAAAGTTTGCAGATGAAAATGGGAAAAAATGGGACACCCTGGTGCCTTTGTTATTAATGGCAATCAGAGCCACTCCTGCTAAAAGCACTTCACTGACTCTATTTGAAGTCATGACAGGGAGACAGATGAGACTCCCTGAAGATTTGCTTTATGATTTGCATACACCTATGAAAGAAGCTGTTCAGGTGGATAAATATGTAGAACAGCTAAAAGAGGATTTGCAGCAAGTCTACCTAAAAGCTGCACAAAATATTGGAAAACACTGAGCTCAGGCAGCTAAATACTTTAATCAAGGTGTGACAGTAAATGAGTGTCAAGTGGGTCAGAGAGTAATGGTGTGGTTCTATGATACACAACGCCACCCTCTGAGCCATAAGTGGGAAGGACCATATGACATCATTGATAAATACAGTCCATCTGTGTACATGGTGAGAATCACAAACAGGAAAAAGCCAGTGGACAAATGGTTTCACAGTAACTAGTTAAAATTGTTTAAAGGTGATTAAGCTGGTTAACCACATTTCTTTGTATCTTCTTATTTCAGAATACCAGCTTCCCCATCTCCTCTATCCTTGTTCCCTCATTTCATAACAGCAACCTTGGGCCAAGTACAGTATAGCAACATTTATTCTTGTTATGTTAGGTATTTGTATATATATATATATATATATATATATATATATATATATCATAATTTTTATTTTTAAATTATTGTATCATCTTACAGCTAAAGAAAAAAGAAAGGAAAATAAATGCATATATTTTAAAATACAGGACAGAGTACAAACAGATGTAGTCCCAGTGGCTCTATCAGTCAAATAAAGTGTTTACACAACAGTTCCTGAGCTCCCACCTCCTCTGTGTTGTGGGGAGGAGGGGGGAACAGGAGACCCTCATCAATTTCTAGTCTTTCATTCCAGAATATCAGTAATGCAACTACTTATGGTAATGGTTCTGTTGGGCGCAGTGCACCTGAATCTAATATCATGTTTACAACTCCATATCCATCAAACTGAAGTGGAAAGTTACCAGGGAGGTTCAGCATTACTTCCAGTAACATATACAGCACAACAGACTCCCATTATTATGTGGGGATACAACTCATTAAAGACTAATCTAATCTGGTCCATGACAACTACCCACATGCCCAAAAAGGATGACACATTTTACCTGCATCAATATGAGGGAAGAACAACAGGATTTAAGAATAATGCCTCCTTACTAATAAGGGACTTGCAATTGGAGGATACAGAACTGCATTATGTTGTCATCTTTAATACACATGAGGCTTGGGAAAGTGATGGTGTGGAATCCGCTAATGGGAGCATAAACTTAATAGTTAAAAGGTCCCCATCTACCCCTACTGCATCTACCTTGACTGCATCACAGATAATGGGTTCAATTTTGATAACATAACATAAACGCTATCAACAAATGCACTGTGTCCTAGTATGGAGCCAGGACCACCTAGTGGACTTACTGCCACTTCCATACCTGGGACATTGATAAATAATGTCCAGTTCATGCGTGTGTCTGTCATTTTAAATCTATCTCATTGGAATATGGCAGAATTAGGTCACTGTGTTCAGGCAAATGTTTCATTATTCTATGCTTCTGTGTTAATTGACATCATAGAAAATTATCAACAGTGGGTCCAAGACCCTGTAGCTGGACAAGAAATCATTTCACAACATGGTATATTCTGGACCAGGCATCTACAGAGCCTGGACAGACTTGGGTCTATAGCAGGTCTATTTGGGTCAGGTAAATCAATCTGGAACAGGGCAGATACAGAACAAATAAGACGCCATATTGGATATTTTGAAAACAACAAGGCCCAGGTTGTAGAAAGGCCCGAGCTGCACGGTCTTGAGGGCATTGCACAGGAGGAAAAATTCACAGTATACAATATGCATGACATTGCTAGTTTATTTAAAGAGACTCAGGCAAAAATAAACAAATTGATTGAGGTTAATAATAAAGAAGTAAAGACCAATAAAAAAGGTTTGGAGATCATTTGCACAGCCTATGGTGGTTATGTTCTAACTACAGTAACTAAGTTACTGCAGGATGTGGAAAATGGCCTCATCCCAGATCTCATCAAGGATGAGCAGTTGGCTGAGTGGTATTGTTCCCAATGTGACCATGGTCATGGCAAAATCGGCTGGACATGTGTTAAACAAAATGCCACAGGTCTTTGTTTAGCACTGTCTGAAATTTGGGATCAGTAACATCACATCCGAACAGAGGCCCATGTTACACTCAGGGATCGTGCTCAAGCAGGGACACACTGTATATCTCATTCACTGTGCCTTGCTAGTCCTTGACCCTGCTACCTCAGTGTTTGATAAACTGTCCACTCCATAGGACACTTACAAGAGGACATGTACAAGGAATGACTGAATCCACCACAGCTCCTGGTGTTTCACCCTGAGACACAGATGTGGACAGCCCCACATACTGCATGTTGCTCTGTGAGAGGGTACCGGTATGTGTGTAGATGTGAGGTGTTTGATGTTTATATTCCTGTCTGTGGTTATGTACCTGAAAACCAGACAAATGCTAAAGCAACTGGCAGAATGCAACTGAACCTCACCAGCTCTTGTCCAGTCCAGCTTACTAAATGAAGTCTGTCAACTGTCAAAGTTGTTTATAACATGGAGGGGCAGTATTGTATTGTTACAAATTATAAAACATATCTATATGGGTCCCTGTCTTGTGATGTCGTCACCCCAAATTTTTGTTTTGTCCCTCATGAGCGTACCATTATTGGCCAGACTGTGATCATCCCTGTCTCCATACATGATAAGTCTATCATTCAGAGTGAACCTGACCACCAGGAGGATATTGATAGGTATATACCTGTTTTCAATGTGCATATGGATCCACTGTCCTTAAGTCTACAATCTCTATTAGACTGTGAAGATACCCATCTCATTCAAATTAGCAATGACTTACATAATGTTGAAAATGATTTGGATGAACTGTTACAAGGTGGAGATGCAGTCTTATCCTTATCAATAGCTTAATAGAAATGACCTTAAAAGCATTAATTGTTCTCCAAATATTTCTTATTTTCATCCTTATATGCATATTATGTTTTTTAAAGTCCACACTTAAAAATCATAAAACAAAGCTTCGGTTTTTGCAAACAGTGCAAGTAACTAAGTTAATGTCATCATGATGCCTTGCTTTGCTGGCATCAAGGTGGGGACTGTTGGATTAAGCAGCAGTTCAGTATAAACCAATAAAAGGTGTTTGCTGACATATTGTTTTTCTGGTAAAAAAAAACTAAAGGTTTATATTTACTTATTTTCAGGGTAGATGATAAACTATACCTGACCTTTCAAAATCTCCTCACTGTGGAGAAGAAAACACCTGGGGTCATGGAATGTTTTCATGGACCAGTTAAGCCTTATCATCAACTGTATTTTTTCCAGTACTGCAGGACCCATCTGGAAACAAATGTCTTTGATTAAAACCAAAGACTGGAGGGGGTTCTGTATAATTAACAAGCAGGTGATGCTACTTGTATCTTAATGACAATCTTTTTTATGGCTGCTGTCTCTTTGTCCATGCCAAGCAAATACTGACCCTGTAATTACCAGGAAGGTTTAGCATTACTTACAGTAATGTATATCTAAGAAGCATCTCAACTGAAACCATTGCCCGACATTCCAATTCTCAGTGTTTGTAGAGTAAAACAATACAGGGTCCACTGGTTTCTTCTGGGTCATGTAAAAGTCATTTCTGGGATCTTGGGTTAATAACCAAATGTTTAGACTAACTAATTTATGTATTTGTGGTGTGTCTAAAATATAGTATATAGTATTGGTTTTTACTACCCTTGATTTTTTCTGTATAAATATGCTCTTCTTGTAAATGCAATGTCATTTGGTAAAATCATTTTAACTCCTGTATAAAAGTAGGGCTATATCTATTTCTGTTACTAAACTGTTTAACTACAGCTAATTCTTGATTCTCTATACAAAGAAATGCAAAGGCTCTGAAAAGAAGTCACAGTTCTGGTACTTTAAACACCGTAGATACTTATTCTAAATTGTCTGTTCTCAAGTCCATTGAAAAGTCTGTCAATGTTGTTTACCCAATGTGTAAATGTTTTGTACAAACTGTGATTATGCCTGTATGCTTTATGTGTGTGTATACATATATATAGATTGGATTATTCAAGTGAAAAAATGGATGTTTAGTTTAATTTTGTAGGATAAGGATTGTATGTTTCAATGCAAACCATACTGTATCAAAACAAGACAGTAGCTATTATTATAGATGGAGCGCTGCTGCCATCTAATGGCCAGTGTGATCACTCATCAGTTATGGAGGCTGTAACCCTTTAGCTATGATGTAACTATACAGTATTTAGCTGTAACCAATCAGAATTGGCCAGTAAGTCTTAAAGTTTAACGCACATACCAAATTTGGAAAAAACCTTATACTAACATCATGATTGGTCCAAGAACCTAGTGGTCACTCAAAGAGTAAGGTCAGCTAGAATATAAAAGCTACACATTTGTGCTGGGTTGAGAAGAGAAGGGTGGAGGAGAGAAGAGAGATGAGAAGAAGGAAGAAGTGTAAAAGCCATAACCTGTGTGTCATAGCCTGCATGTGGTGAGTGATCAACACCTGAGTCAGGTAAATTAGGACTGCTTTTTAATTCTATGCTTGAGTAGAAAATCTATGCTTGTCATAGGATTAGAAAATAAAACTGTTCCATAACCTTTAAATATTTGACTATTAGTTTGATTTAACCTCTGTTGTAAAGAACCTAGGGAATCAAGTACTTTGGCCAGGCACTCAGATTCAACACCACCATGGTGGAAGGGTACTGGTGGATAGCCCCATGGACACATGTAACTTTTGCATCCAGCCTTTTACTGCTGTAATTTTTCAGTGTATCTGCCCTTACCAAAGTCTATTTACTGCCATAGTCTATTTGTCTAATTAGTTCTGTTTGGCCAATCCCCACAGTAATGAAATTTTCCCAATTGAATAGAGATAGGTGCATTGCTTCAATTCTTTTATTTGGGCAGTTATGGGCTATGTGTCCCTCCCTTAAATAGTTGAGACATATAAAGTCAGCATGATAAGGTTTCTCCCTTTGTTCCTCTTGCCAGTTATTACCCCTACCGGGGCACTGTCTCTGTTAAGAAGTATCAAAAGGTCTTACTGGTGTTGTTGGTTGGGGTGAAGAGCCCTGGTATCCTTGGAATTTTGTAGTAATCCTCCATCAGAGTGTTGATCTTCTCTGCCATGTCAGGCTTATACTCCTTCTCCCATACCTGGACATCCTGGGGTATAATTTAAATAGACTGTTCTGTAATGATTAACTCTATGATCTGGTCAAGGGTTTTTGACAGTTGGTTGCAACCATTTTAAACAAAAGCTTTGTAGCCTGGCAAATGTCTATCTGGGGGTGTCTTGGCCCAGCATCCTTTGTGTTTGAAATTGCTGCCTATATGTCTCGCTATTAATGTCATACCTACAGAGGATTAGCTCCTTGACCTAATCATAACTGTTAGAGTCAGGGGCAGTCAGGTGACTGCATACCAATTGGGCCCATCCAGAAAAGTAAGGGACCAGTCCGATGACCCATTGGTCTTAGGCCATTCACAGGTCTGTGCTATTCACTCAAATGTTGTCAAGTAGGCTTTAATGTTATCAGCCTATGCCAATTTGGTAAGTTTAATGTCTCTGGGTATATTTCTGTCAGGTTGTCCTGGGGTCAGGGCCTGGATTTCTTGCAAGGCATCCTGCCACCTCTCATCTTGTCTCTTCCTCTCCGCCTCTTATAGCTTTCTGTCCTCCTCTCATAGCCATCATTCTTTAGCTCTCTCACATTCCATTTCTAGTTGTCATAAGCTCAACCTACACAGCCAGGTCACTGGGATACTCTGGGGCACTTTCCTCTTGCTGTCTCTTCTCTTCTTCCTCGTCAGGTCCTCATCCATGCATCCCTCATCTTCCTTTTTTGTCATCATCTTTGATCAAGCTTCTTGTTCCAGTTCTGGTGTAGGCTTCATATCTAGTTTATCAGCCATGGCACAAGCCCATTGGAATTTTCTCAGCTAGGCTATGCACTTGTTACTCTATGCATGTAGTAGTAGTAGTAAAAATATTTAGTTTTAGACAGAAAAATTGATTGTGTATTCACATCATTAGGATTACATCCTTTTTTCAAGATGGTCCTGTTAGTATTTAGTTACAACAAAATAACAAAATGCATACTGTATCAGACAGATATACAAAAGCAAACATTTCATTAACTATAAATACATATACCATTTAACAATAAGTTACAGGACACATTGTAGTCTACAAAAATAAATAAAATATACAGTACAGTGCACTCCAGTTTACATGGACACAGATTAAGTGGATAATCGGCAAAGTCGGACACAATTTCAAATCCCAATGCATTTACAGGTCTTCCTTAATTGTTTTGCATGTGTAACACAGACATTATGTGCCAGCAACCATGAACAGCTGATGAAGCTTCACAGTGCTGCATTAAGTAATTAACACATCATTTGACAGCTGGTTACATGCCAAATTGTTAATTACCATCCACTTAAGTAGTGTTGTGTCTTACCATTCAACAGATTCTTCTGTTGTCTGTGTGCTAGGTGTGAGATGTCTAAATGCCCTGGAATACCTTTGTCCAGCAAAATTGAGCTTCTTAAACAGACTGATACATATCGCAGCAACTGTAGTGCCTGGATGACCACTGACATATTTAACGAATGGGTAGGGGCATGGGGATCAGAGGCTGCGGGGGAGGAAGATCGCTTTACTCCTTGATAATTTCTCTGGTCATCCTGACATTCAAAAGCTTCACAACATCAAGTTAATTGTTCACCCCAAACACAACGTCCATTATTCAACCACTTGATCAGGGAGTGATTTATTCCATTATGCACCACTATGTGTGTGAAACGAGGGCCCTAGTTCTGGAACAGCTTGATGGTGCAGAGGAGCCCACTGCTAATGACTGCGTTAAAAGAATAAATTTATTGGATGCTGTGAGGATGTTAGGGAAAGCATGGGAAAGTGTCTCAACAGAGGCAATTGTGAATTGCTTTGCAAAATGGGTTTTTTGTGTGGAGCAAATCATGGATGAACCCCAGGTTCTTACCTCTGTAGAGGAGCTGATTCCCCCCCCACTGCTGGGGCTCTCTGAGAGTGATTTCACCACCCTCACACATCTTGGCGATAACGACAAGCCAGATTCTGCACCAACAGATGACATAAAAAGAGTTATAGAAGAGATGCAGCACGCCAGCAGTCAATCTGCACCAGAGGGGGAGGAAGGTGAGGCAGAAGATGAGACAGACAAACTGGAACCCCTGCTGGTAATTGCAGCTGATATAATGAATGCTCTACTAATGCTCAGGTGAGCCATGGAGCAATGCAAAGAAATACAGCCTGACCGGGATCTAATGCACAACACTGTGCGCAGCTTCAGCAAATACACAGTGAGTGCTACTCACCAGACCACTACAGAGAGCTTCTTTAAATGAATCCAACTGAAATAAAAAATGTAAAAGACACATGACTGAATAAAGTTTATGTTTTTAACCTACACTTTCCCTCCCATTGCCCCAGTAAATCACAGTAATGCACAAAGCACAAAGCTTCAATTCACATAAGCACAGCAAACAAGCAAACAAAAAAAAAGTTATTAGCCACCTATCAGCAATCCCGGACATCGGCTTAAGCAGACAAAATACAACAGCACAGAGGTGTTCGTGTAAAATGGCTTCCACTGTACTATTTGTGCGGTAATCTTTTTCATATGAATAATACCCAAATACATTACATTTTGGCAAACTCTGAAAGTGGCATGAGTTAAGAGACTATATCTAGCCATAGCACCTACAATGTACATGTAATTCCACTTTTTGATCAGTTGCAAAAGATTTTATGTCTTTATGTATTTTATTTCTCACAGATCAAATAGAATTCCATAGTATGTCAGGTATATTACTACACCCTCTGGTAGCTTTTGCCAAGCAGACTAAATGAGCCAGGTATCCCACTGCTAACACCAGTGTGAATGTGTGAGATAAATAACTGACACAACCAAGCAGGTATTAAGTGCACAAATATTTGCACATATGCGTTTGTCAATTTATTTTGTTCAAAACTCAATAAACAGAAATCATAGAAGAAATAAAAAAATGTTTATTCCTGCATAACAAATTAACTTCATGACTCTACTTTTCCCAGCAGAGCCCATGGCTTCATTTCAGCCTAGATAGTCCCATGTAATACCTCTTACACTTTAATCATCTATGTGAAAATCAGCACCCTCTGAAGAAGATCCTTCTCCTCTCACTGTCAGTACCAGACTGACCTGACTATCTATGGTCCCCTATTGGTGAGCCCTATTTATACCCTAGGGATTACATCACACTGTGTGGGGGCATTCCCATTGGCCATGACTTTACATAATGGGGAGTTCCCATGTTATCCAATGCTTTAACATGCAGGGGCTTTTTATTTGGCCTTTTTTGCCCATATATGTTTTATTTCTAAATGCAGCTCCAGTTACAACATCTCTGAGGATGCAGAAACACATTTTCCTTTGATTATGGGACACTACAGGGCTTTTTATACATCTGCCAGTAGTGTCTCACTAAACGGCAAGTGGCATTTCTTTAACTGCATGATGCAGCATAACTCACTCTGGAGTATCCTGCTCTGAAATTAATTTTGCTCATGAGTCGCATTTCAGACTGGGAACCTTGTCGGGCAGCAGAGTAATTTTTTCCATATGAAGCTGCAACATGCAGTCATGACTTTGGTGCTCAGTGCCTCTAAATCAGGTATACAGCTAATATTTATTGCTCATGGGCAATAGCTGCTTTTAAACCTAAAGCGTGATATGCGCTATTCATTATCTCCTAATCAGGAGATAAAGGAGAAGTGATTTCCAGCAATTAATGTGCAAGTGAGAGGGGGGTCAAGAAAACAAGGAACAGAGAAGCAAGGAGAATGTCAGGTTGGTAACCCTGACATGAAAAAAGGGAAAGAGAAAAAGGAGATAGGAAAGAGTGAAAGGAAAAAAATGGGGTGGGTAGCACATCTGACTTTCTGTACATTGTTTTACAGGTAAAAACAGGAGCTCCCTGTTACACAGCTGTTTCCTTAATTTAACTTTAAAAGTCTGATGACTTATGTTACCAGAAAATGATCTAGGAAGCTCATTCCAATTTGAAGAAGCACTTAAAAAATTATTGATTTCCCATTTTAGTTTTGTTTCTTGGTTTCATTAGTCTAACCATGTCATTTGAATGGGGATCACTAACATTTTTACTAACATGAAGCAATGAGTACAATGGAGAATTTTCCCTTTGACAGAAAATATTATCAGTCAAACTGCCCAAATGGTATAAGCTATTCAGCCTCGGAGGAAGCCATCCAGAAATACCATACAATACACAGTGATGAGTGAAATATGATAATTTGAAAGCAAATCTGCAAAGACTGTGAAATACTGAACTAAGTATTGAAAAATCTTGCGTGGCCAAATTTGTAAAAAGAAAGGAATTATAATTTAGGATTGGAAGCAGTACAACCTTTGCTATAGCCATCTGTGCCTGAACAGTAAACATGAACTGCAATTTAAATAAAGGTCCAATTTTTGATTTACCTGATGGTTAACATCTTATATGGGGGAACAGGTTAAATTTGCATCCAAAAAGATTCACAGATATTTAAACTGAGCAACTTGATCAATTTGTGGCCACAGGAATCAGTTATCAGATCAGGAGCCTTAGCCAATTTCTGCTTGAGCCAAAGAGCATACATTTAGTCCTCATGCTGTTCAGGGAAAGATGTGTTTTTTTTTACTATCCAATCACCCAAGACATAAAAGTCCTCATTTAGTCTTTTATGTATGTCTTCCACCGAGTCTGAGCTACAAAACAAAATAATATAATTGGCATATAACAGA
Organism: Neoceratodus forsteri; assembly: GCA_016271365.2. NCBI lineage: Eukaryota > Metazoa > Chordata > Ceratodontiformes > Ceratodontidae > Neoceratodus > Neoceratodus forsteri. Next base: position 54,699,049 of record CM028137.1, read on the forward strand.
CAATGAGTCTGTGTCATTAAACAAGGAATGTTATCAAGAAACAATGCGAACAGGAGGGGTCCAAGAATTGAATCCTGGGGCACCCCCTGTTCCATCAATCTGCAGCTGGACAGGTTACCACTTAAACTGACTCTCAATGGCCAATTTGATGAATAGCTGTTAAACCAATGAAGTAGAGAATACTCCAGTCCGATGTCCCTAAGGCTCCCAAGCAGCAAGTGATGATTAACTAAATCAAGGGCCTTGGACAGGTCCACGAACACAGCAACTGTGAGTAACCCATGATCCATAGACATGGAGGTGTGGTTCGTGAACCTGACCAAGGCCGTACCCATACCATGAAACTTACAGAAACCATGCTGCTCAGGAGCACTAAGGCCAGCCGAGTGGAGGTATTTGGTTAACTGTTCATTTACCAATTTCTCAAGACTTTTTCCCAGAAGGGGAAGCAGTAAAATAGGATGATAATTGTCCATATTTTCAGTACCACTAGATTTATAAATGGGCCTTATCAGAATCTACAGTACTTACATTGATCAGGGAAGCAGCCTGTGACAAACGACAAATTAAAAATCAAAGTTAGTGGGCAAATAATGTAATCAGAAATTACCTGTAATTTTAAGAACTTAGCCTCCAGTTCACTAGCTCCAGATCTAGAATCAGTCATAAGTTGTAATAATTTTTTGACTTGATGAGACTTTATGGCTCTAAAATAAAACATTGCCATTGCATTAAGATTTTTAGAAAAATTGATAACTTCATTAGAGGTCTGATCAAACATTTGTGTATATCTAGTCAAGTTAGAAAACTTGTCCAGAAAAACATCACAGATTTCCTGAGAGTTTATCAAATTACAGCCTTCATTACAAAAAAATTCAACCTGTTCTTGGGGATTTGGTTTTATAAATGACTTTATAGCTGACCAAAACTTTGTAAGGTTCTGCTATCCTGATTTCTGTAAATCATGCCACAACTTAAATTTATTCTGCCTAACTTTTATTTTATGCTTGTTTCTTAGCTTCCTATAATCATTAAAATCAGTAATATTAGTGGTGATATTAAAGTGTTTCCATACTTAAGGTCAGAAATTCAAAACTTTGACCTGGGGATAAATTAGCACTGCTCAGTGGGCAAACTTAGCCCAGAGCAAAAAAACAAGCTATTTTCAAAGGGATTAGCCAAGGGTAAACAGCTTCTGAATATAGCATGGTAATGAGGCCAGACAAACTGGGGGTGGGAGTGCAGGGAAAACTTAGCCCTGGTATAAGACAGCTCAGAATATAGCAACCAGGAAGTGCAAACCACAACAGCAACACAGTGTGCAGTGACGTGAAGGTAGGTAGAGGTGAACTATATGGCCAATGAGTGTGCCAGCAAATGTGTGGCTCCAGTACAGCTGTAGGCAGCAGCACATGTGAAAGTACAGTGTTCAAAACTGTATAATATTCCCTGAACTGTTTGTGCAGCGTTAACATGTTTGCGTGGGTTTAGCACGGAGCTAAACCATTTGCAAGGTGCAAACCCATTTGCCCGGTGCTAAACTTTGCTATTTTCAAAAGTGACATGCAAATGAGCCTACTTAGGTAGTGTCTGGGCAAACATCAAGATTAGCATCTCATTATGCCCTGATTTGCATGCAGTTTGCCCAGCGTTACTGCAGAGTCCCACAGCTCCACCTGTAGGTCAGCCTGGAAGTACAGGGGCTGGCAAGGTCTGACCACAGCTCCACCTGTAGGTCAGTCTGGCAGTGCATGATGATAGCTGTAGGCTACGTGTAAACAGTAAAGCATAGCACAGAATATTGTACCCCAGAGGACAACACAGCATAGGCACAGATGGTGCTGGTGCTGCATGCAACTGTCAGACTGTAGGTCATGCCACAGTGCACAACAGACACTACAGTAGCAAAGGAGCCAGTAGTGTGTGGATACAGCACTGCCTATGGTGTGTAGGGCAGTGATAATGACTACACTGTACACAGCGATAGACTCAACTTGCAGGTGTTTACTGACAGTGGACATTACTGTTATGCGGTTGTGTGACCCACAGATGCTGCACCTCTGGCATATGATGCTCACAGTGACATATACATGTCTGGCTGCGTATGCTGTGGCAGTAGTACAGTTGTGCAGTATGTGGCTGGGGGCACATATGATCAGAAAGGCACACTGATGTTGGGGTATTCCCAGTACTGGTCCATGTACAGTACACTACGTGATGTGTCTCACCATTGTGGCCACACCTGGTCTCTGGCATAGCCTGTCCACCCATACACCCTCCCCTCAACATCCTCCATGCCCACAGTGCTGCTTGTGTGTGCTGGCATCTGTTGGTGTCCACAGAAGAGTGGTCTGCAGGTGTGTGCTGTATGGCCACATTGCCATGGTGTCCACTGGTGGCCGGGTCACCACTTACTGCCTGGCATGGCTGGGACTGGTGGCAGATGATGGCATCATTTTGATTCCATCTGTGAGCAGCATGTTGTCGCTTTGTCTGGCTTTGCCTATGTGTCATATGGTTCTGTTAGGGTCTCTCAAAGCCATGCAAAACCCGTTCAAACACCACACAAAGCCAAAATGTTTCGCAAAGCTGATTGCCCAGGGCTAAGACTACCTTTTCCTGGACAGTAATTTGCACCATTCTAAGTATCATGCTAAGTCACGCTAAACCACTTTGTGCAGTGCTAGTCACTGAATACAGCATTGCACCTGTATTCATGTACATGCCCCCTCACTTTGCCCCTTGCATACATTATGATATTGCCCAGTACTAGTGCAGTTTGTGTGTGCTATTTGGCCTTTTGAATTTAGCAGAACTATGATAATCCCATGCTAAACCTGCACAAATTGCTATTCCACTTACTCTTTTTATCATTTTAGGAAAGTGTTTATTTTGCATGTCCAAAAGGATGGCTATAAAAAAATGTAACTGCAATATTCACATAATGGATAGCATTGAAATAGGCTGAGTCCATCTGTTGCAAATCAAATTCTAATTCTTCGCTTAACATAGTTGTAAATTTCCTATAAGAAATACATCTAGGGGGTGGTTTAGTTCTTTTGCATTTCCGAGTGCAATAAGTGGCAAAATGGTCACTTATCACATCTGGAAATACACCAGCACTCTTAACATTAGTAGTCTTGTTTGTTAATACCCAGTCAAGAATGATGTAGTTTAGACTCCCTATATTCATGCGAGTACAGTGGAGACCCTAAACAGTCTGTTGCTCCAAAAGGCATCTGGCAAAAACGGCAGTCGGGAGCTGCTGGTACTCGATGGAGTCACTGCAGATGAATGAACTGCTCAGGTTTTTATACAGTCCCCAGCATTTAGCTGAAGTGTCAGCTAGATGTCTGAAGCTGACAACAGTGGACACTGCAAACAGTCTGTTGCTCCAAAAGGCATCTGGAAAATGGAAGTTGGGAGCTGCTGCTACTACTCAGTGGCATACTTTGGGCTCATTTGGCAAAGTGTTTAGACTAACTGATATGTAGCCCATGAAACATGCATCTCTTTGGTAAATTAAAGATAGAAATGAGATCAGAAACTGACAATGCTTTTCTAGAGTTAAAGATTTTTTACTGAAATAAGGCCTTCAGATTTGGCAGTAACTCATTAACAACCTTCACTGGCAGTATAGGGAAATAAAAGGTTGAAAATGGAAGGGTTGGTTCTTGGTAGGATTAGTATTATACTGCATAGTGAAGAAATTAGTGAAACATTGCTTTTGGTTATTCATACTCATGATTCAAAGCTGTCCTTTGATGTATTTCAAAATGTAGTAAAACATATTCATCCAATTCTATATGCAGGAGAACTGAAGCCAGTATTCAATCTCACATATGGTTGGTTCCATGTCATAACAGCAAAAATGGAACAGTGACTCGCATAACAGTGAATACATTTCAGCAAATCCAATAATTGCTACATACCCAAATCAGCAAACCCCACATCGGTGACAGCACTTCAAATAGTAAAAAGGCCACAAAATTCACAAAATTAACCAATATTTTATGCTGTCGGCTATGCCTCCATACACCCCCATTGTGGGGGCAAGAACCCCTGAATTATTATAATCAACTCGGGGGGGAGTGGACAATGGGGGAAAGGGGAATTCACAGGAGGAGGGGCTACCATCACTGGAGCACCACAGTCAGAGGAACAGGAGACAGGGAACTGAAAAAAATTGCAAATGCCCACTCAAAGGTACAAAAAGAAATATCTGCGGCCAGTCCTGAATCACCAACCCTCAGCGTTGCAGGCTGGGACTCACTCCAGCACTCCAGGCAGCCAGTTTGGCAGCATTTGCTGCACTTCTCTGTTTAACCCAGTGTCTTACCATCTCCAATGTCACAGCATCCCCCACCCCCTTCAGTCACTTTTGTTGTTCTTTCCTCCCACAGTCATTATTCTTGTTTCTCACTATTCTTCCATTATTGCTGTTTCATTGAGTGCACAAATTGAGTCACTCATATATGAGTCTGTCATTCTACATTGTCCTCATCACTGGATACCCACATGATTCAAGCAGACCTGCAAGTTGGGTAAGAAGCAACTGTCATGATATATCATATGGGTCAAGAAAAAATAATTGTAATATTCTGGAAAAAAGGAAATATTATTCAGCCATTCTGAAAAGGAAAAGGCAAAATGCACAAAAAGAAAACTGGAATGAGATTTTAAAGGCTATCAATATGAATAACAAGTCTGTCTGTCTATCTATCTATCTATCTATCTATCTATCTATCTATCTATCTATCTATTGATCTATCATCTCTGCCTATCTCTCTCCATCCATCCATCCATCCATCCATCCATCCATCCATCCATCAATCTATCTGCTTGTCTGTCTGTCTGGTTATCTATCTATCTATCTATCTATCTATCTATCTATCTATATCTATCTATCTATCATATGTGTGTCTGTCTATCATCCATCCATCCATCCATCTGCCTATCTGTCTGTCTGTCTATCTATCTGTCTATCTATTATCTATCTATTGATCTATACACACCGGTAGAGACATGCATAGTACATAATTAGTATATTGTTTATCATTCAGACACAGTAACTATTGTGGCAGAGGGAAATAATATATTTTTAGATTTTTCCAGTTTACCATTGTTCTTCTGCATGTATGAGGTACAACAGATCATTGCTACTTTCACAGCTAATAAAGCACCTGGTCCAAATGCCATCACATGTGAGCTGTATCAAAAGAGTTTCAATTTATGGGAACCTATACTAATGACTTTCTTTAAAAAGCAGCTGACACCTTCAGGAGTACTTTAACAAAACCCCATTTTAGAGGGCTTGGAAAACTGGACAGGCATTGCTCCTCAGTGCTGAAAAGGCAGCCCTTTGCAGCTGCTTTTGGTGTTGGCTAACTCGCCTTTATAAAGGCGAGTTATATCGTGCCAGCCCACTGTTTTTGCTTTGTTGTCTACTTGATCACATAGCAACTGGTGACATCACAACATAGCCGCCACATAACTGTCGGCCCAGCGCCAGCGGAGCGAGCGCGGAGGAGGCAACGTAAGCAGAGGCCAGCGCGCCTGGTCGGTATCCTAGAGGTGAAGAAGGTGGAAGGGTTACTTGTGTTTTCCAGACAATCAATACTATTTCTATACTCTATTGTAGCTTGTTTTAAGCTTTACTGTATTTTGTTCAACAGACAGCTTGAGAAGTCAAATACCTTCATAAACTGTAATATACCATCTTGTAGTTAAACTTACTACGTAAAAATATGGAAGATATTATCCAAATAAACAAAGAGTGCTTTGGATGCAGATGTCAATCCTGTAATATGTACTTAATATCTGAGATAAACAACTTCATCTTGCCCTTTACCTGTGTTAAATGTAAAGTTAACCATGATTTAACTGCCGAATTGGAATTGTTTAACAATAGGTTAAGATTTTTAGAGACCAGCCAACAGGAAATGTCTAGTAGATTTAAAATCAAATTAGTGATATTTCCCAACCCACCAAAGTACATGTGGTAGGCAAAAAGCCCAAACGTCAGGGAAAAAAACTTAGACCATTATCAAAATGCCAGAAGGCAAACAAAATTATCACCACTTGCCAAGAACCTATTGAAATACCCCCTGCACAAAAAGAAAAGAAAAAATTTAGTGTTAAGAGAACAAGGGAAGAAGATCCATCTGATAATGTAGATGAAGCTTGGTACACTTTACAAATTCAAAAAAATCCAAAAAAGGGCAGAAGAACAGACCAATTTACAGTTTCTACTTTCAATTCCTTTGATCCCTTAACATATATCTCGGATACAGGCCATGATCCAGAAACAATAAGTGTCCCCATTTCTGAAAATTTTGAAAATATAGAAAACCTAATATTTACTATAACAAATATGAATCTTTCAAATGCAGAGTTTAATTCTTCACCTCTTTTTCCCAGCAATCTACAAAATGTTACTGACACCAGAGAGGCCAAAAAAGTTGATGGCAGATAAGGACCGCAAGGCCCATCCAGTCTGCCCATTTCTTTTTCTACCTTATAAATGTGCCATTGGCCTTTGTCAGTGACCTATCTATTCATAGTCATTTGTATTGCTCCCTTATGCCTATCCCATGCCTGTTTGAAGCCCTGCACTGTATTCATAGCCACCACTTCTTGTGGTAAGCCATTCCATGCATCTACCACCTTTCTGTGAAAAGAATTTCCTCACATTCCCTCTTAATCAAGGCCCCTCTAATCTCATGCTGTGTCCTCTTGTCCTGCTATTTTTCTTATATTTAAACATGTTAGACTCTTTCACCTTGTTTATGCCCTTAAGGTGTTTGAATGCCTCGATCATATCCTCTCTCTCTCCTTTGCTCAAGGGTATACATATTGAGCTCCGTTAATCTGTCCTCATATGTCTTCTGATGCAGTCCCTGCACCATTTTGGTTGCCCTTCTCTGGACTGCCTCAATTTAGTTAATGTCCTTTTTTAGTGTATTGTGGCCTCCAATACTGCCTGCAGTACTCAGATGAGCCTAACCAATGTCTTGTACAGAGAGATTATTACCCCCTCTTATGACTTGTGATACCCCTACTAATACACCTCTAACACCCCTCAGCCTTACCTACTGCTTTAGAGGTCTGCTTGGATGATTTCAGGTCATCAGTGATGATGATGCCCAAGTCTCTTTCTTCCTTTGTGACTGCTAGCAACTCCTCCCAGCCTATAAGTGGCTTCAGGGTTTCTTCCTATGTGCATGATTTTGCACTTCTTTGCATTAAATCCCAGTTGCCACTCTTCTGACCATTCTGCTAGTTTATCCAGATCTCTTCTCATTCTGCCCCCCATCTGGATCATCTACTCTGTTGCAGATCTTGGTGTCATCTGCAAACAGACAAGCCTTACCCTCTAGTCCATCTGCGAGGTCACTAATGAAGATGTTGAATAGGACTGGCCCCAGGACTGATCCATGTGGTACCCCACTTGTGACTTGCATCTCTTCTGACTGTATACCATTTACCACCACTCTCTGTTTTCTGCCAGTCAACCAGTTCGCCACTCAGTTGACCAACTTCTGACCCACCCCAAGCCTACCTAGCTTATTTATCAATCTTCTATGTGGAACAGTGTCAAAAGCTTTGCTGAAGTCAAGGTAGGTGACATCAACTGCTCCCCCTTGGTCCACCACTCTGGTTACCCAGTCAAAGAAATCTATGAGATTAGTTTGACAGGACCTTCCTTTTGTAAACCCATGCTGTCTTGGATCCTGTGCCCTATGGATTCCAGGTGTTACACTATCCTTTCCTTAAGGAGTGCCTCCATAATCTTGCCCACTACTGAGGTTAGACTGACGGTCTGTAGTTCCCCACCTCCTCCCTGCTACCACTCTTGTGGAGTGGGATCACATGAGCCCCTTCTCCAGTCTTCTGGGACCTCTCCTGCTCAGAGAGACTCACTAAACAATTCTGCCAATGGCTCTGCTAGTTCCTCCTTTAGCTCCTTAAGTACCCTGGAATGTATGCCATCAGGTCCCATTGCCTTATCCACCCTGAGCTTAGCAAGCTCTTGTAGGACCCTTTCTTTTGTGAAGGGAGTAGTGCTCACCTCCTCCCCTGTGTCCATGATGTTGAGCTGTGGGCCCTGCCCACCTTCTTTTCAGTAAATACTGAGCAAAAGTATCTATTTAGGATAGATGCCTTTACAGGGTCCTCCTCCTCACTTGCTCCCTTTTCTCCATTAAACAGCAATACCCCTCTGGACTTTCTCCTTTCACTAATGTATCTATAGAAAGTCTTGTCACCTTCTTTACTGTTCGTGCTAGTGTTTCCTCAGTTTGGGACTTTGCCTGCCTTACTGCCTTCCCCTGCTTCCCTTAGGGCAGTTTGGTATGCCTCCCTATCTTCATCCCACTGTGTTCCCTTATATTTCCTGAAGGCCAGCCTTTTGGCTCTGACCTTTTCTGCTACTGTATTTGAGAACCAAAGTGGTTTCCTTCTTCTTTGCACTTCCTTTTCTGTCTAACACAATGGGATGTTGCTTCAAGTATTGCATCCTTAATGCTTGCCCACTTTGCCTGTACCTCCTCACCTGTGTTTCTTTTGCCAGGGCTAGCTTAACTCTGTTGGCCATCTTATCAAAGTCAGCTCCTCTGAAGTCCCATATTTTTGCCTTGGAATGAGATGATTTAGATGTAGTAGCCAAATTGAACCATACCATGTGATGGTCACTGGCCCCAAGGTGACCTTCTACCTGGAGATCTGTGATCCCTTCCTTGTTAGTCAGTACATGACCAAGTTGATGTAAATCCCTTGATTTCACTAGAAAATTGTGACAACCTGGACCTAAATCAAGATGATGTTTGCAAAAAAAGACAGATTATACTGCTAGGAGACTCTATCATCAAACATATTGATAGAATCATTTGCAACCCTGACAACACAAATAGAACTCTTTCAGGCTTCAGGGGTGCTGGCATTACTGACATCACAGTGATGTCCAGCAACATCTTACAAAACTCAGGTTTTAAACCTTTGGTAATAGTTCACATAGGAGCCAACAATGTTCTAAAGGATTCTTCTCAAAAACTAAAAGAAGATTATGTTGCATTAATAAACAAATTATTAGATTTAGGATGTGAGGTAGTCCTGTCTGAAATCTTGCCTATTCCAAGAGCAAATCTTTCCCAACAATGTAAAATGAGAGAAATAAATAATTGGTTGAGATGTTGGTGTCTTAAACAAGATATACAATGTATAACTCACTGGGAAGACTTTTATGGTAAATCAAACCTCTATTGTTGGGACGGACTCCATCTCAGCAGGAGGGGTAGTAGTCTATTCGGCGAAAGCATAGTGCATTCTACCAATAGTTGTTTAAACTTACAGCAAGGGGGGAGTTGTATGTTCTAGATACAACTCTTGAACCTCAATTTTTCAACTATTCTTCAAACCCTGCATCCATAATCAACCGTAAATTCCTCCAAATGAACACTACTGGTGTCATTTCTAAACCAAATATAAATATTATATTAACTAATGCCAAAAGTCTATGCAACAAAAAAACAGAACTTAATTACATCCTTCAAGCACAAAAAATATCAATTTGTGGAGTTACTGAAACTTAGTATAAGGATGAAGACTGGGACACTGACATAAAGGGATATAATAAGTTTTATAAAAACTGAAATGAAAATAAAAAGGGAGGAGGTGTTGTATTATACATTGATGAACACTTGAAAGCAAACACAATTAAACTAAAAAACAAGTAATAATGAGAGCTTATGGGTCAAAATTTTTCTCCCCATAGTCCACTAGTAATTGGGCTAATATATAGATCTCCTAGTTTAACTAATGGTGAAAATCAAAGTTTAATAGAAGAAATATCTGAGGTACACATTGATACTCCCTATATACTGATGGGTGATTTCAATCTTCCAGCTGTCAACTGGGACAATTATAAATCAGCTTCAAATACTGAAAAGATGTTTATGGATACTTTTCTTGAATCTAACCTAGAACAAATAGTTAATAAACCTACCCGTGGTAACAATATTCTTGACATTGTACTCACCGATGTTAATGAGAAAATTGATAATATCAAAATACTTCCTCCTCTGGGTGATAGTGATCATTGCATGGTCAATTATGAATACATAGCAGACTTTCCAAGCACAAATGGCATTACTAAAATCAAAAACTTTAATAAAGCAAACTATAAAAAAAATGATTTTTTATCTAAATGGAATTGGGAGACAGAACTAAATAACCGAAATGTATTACACATTTGGGATTTAATTAATAACAAAATCAATATTTGTCTCTCAAATTGGGTTCCTTATAGAATGAAGTACTGAAACAATAAACATGTCCCTCTTTGGTGGTCCTCAAAAATTAAGAAACAATTACAAAAAAGAGAAAACTATATAGAAAATATAAAAAAATTAATTCCAACAGTCTCCTGGAAAAAATACAAAATTGCAGCCAAAAAAATTAAAACACATGATTAAATCATCTAAATCTAAAATTGAATTCAACTTAGTTACTAAAGTTAAAGACAACAAAAAACAATTTTATAATTATATTGGTTCTATGAAAGAAAGAAATCATACAATTGGACCCTTTAACATCAGTGATATACCTATTTTAGATGAAACTACTGCTACAATTCTAAATGAGACATTTCTAAAAGTTTTCGAAACTAAGGAAGCTGCAACTACGCCTCTTCTAGTAAATAATTCTAGTTTTCCTGCTTTTACAAAAATGGAGGTTGCAAAACAAATTAAATCTTTAAAATCAAACAGCTCTCCTGGTCCTGATGATATTCCACCCAGATTTTTACAAAAAATTAGTCATTCAATTTCTGGATCTCTAGCCGTGTTATTTAATTCATCAATCAGAGAAGGTAAAGTTGTTCAGGCTTGGAGGGAGGCTATAGTTACAACAATATATAAGGGTGGATCCAGACATGACCCTAACAATTATCGGCCCATAAGCCTGACTTCCATCATAGGCAAAATTATGGAAAGATTGCTTAAAGCCCATATTATAGATCATTTAGAAAGAAATAAAATAGTAGATATCTTTCAACATGGTTTTGTGACTGAAAGATCAGTTTTGACCAACCTACTACATTTTTTTGAACCAGTAAGAGCTGCCTTGGACTTGGGTATTCCGGTAGATGTAATATTTTTGGATTTTTCCAAAGCTTTTGATAAAGTATCACATAAATTCTTACTACAAGAATTGGTCAAAATTAAGTTGCAACCTAATATTATAAACTAGATACAGTCATGGTTGGAAAACAGAACTTAACAGGTATCAGTCAAGGGTCACCTGTCTGCGAAGGGTGTGATGACTAGTGGTGTTCCCCAGGGCTCCGTCCTGGGTCCGATACTGTTTAATATTATGGTCTCTACACTGCCTACTACTGATAAGATATGGGTGTAAAAATATGCTGATGACTGTAAAATGGGTAGTTTGATAGCACCTTTCATGATAAATACTCCAACAAAATCATTTAAACAACCTATCAAATGAAGTAAAGGCTTATGGTATGTTTTTAATGTTGACAAATGTAAAGTCTTACATTTGGGCAAAAATAACATCCTTCAATTATTCCTTAAACAATGTTTATCTAAAAGTATTTTGGAAGAAAAGGATGTGGGTGTCATAATCTCAGATAATTTAACTTTAAAAAATAATATAATTAAAGTTAAAAAATGTAATAAAATAATTGGCTCTATTTTAAGAAATATCAAAAGTAGAGACTCCAAGGTTATTATGCCACTCTACACCAATCTGGTACGTCCCCACTTGGAATACTGCTCTCAATTTTGTGCACTAACTTCTATAAGGGGTTTAAAACTCGCTGAGGGTGTTCAGCATAAATTCACTAAAAAAGTATCATCTTTACATAGTAATAGTTAAGAAGATAGATTAAAAAAACTTAACCTATTTTCTGTAAAATACAGACAAATAAGGGGCGACTTAATATTAGTATATCAAACCTTAAAAAATGATTATTTAAGAACCACAATTGGACTTACTACTGCCTCCAACGTCAAATCAACTAGGAGACATGGTTATAAACTCATTGGAGAAAAATGTATATCCACTAGAAGGAGTCTATTTTTCACACAGAGAGTTGTGGGTTTGTGGAATAACTTACCTGTAAGTGTCGTTAATAGTGATAATTTAAATACCTTTAAGCAAAGATTGGATAAACATACGGGAAACAAAAAATTTGATTTCCACCCATAGAACATATGGGTGGCAAGCATACAATGGGCATCCTTACATATGCCTTCATTGCTCGTACACTTCTATGAACCTATGAAAACATTACATTTAGACACAGTTCAGCTTGTATTTCACATTAGTTTTGTAGTCTTCCTCCTCATTATTTATTACTGTGGTCATTTGCATGAAAATATGATCTTTGCTCCTGAAGAGTTAATATATTCCTGTTGCTTTCTCCCTACCTGAGGTCATAATGTCCTGCTTGTGACATCACAGTTATTACCATGGCAACAGATTGTGATGCCACAACAGACCATTTTGACTTGAAGTAGGGAGTAAGCTACAGAGGTGGATAAACTGTAAGGGAAATCTAAGGGATAAAAATCATGTACTCGTGCAAATTTACTCAGTAATAAATGACGAGGAAGAGAAATATATAGAATACATAAGGAATGCAAGCTGAATTGTGCCTAATTATTTTTTTCAAAGTTTTCTTTTTGGCATCTGTAGCTCTTTGATAATGCATTAAATACACTAATATCAGATGAGCATTTGCAAGGTAAAAACTGGGAACTTTCAAGTCCAATGTTATGATGGCAAGGTTTGGAAAGTCCTCCAGTCTGACAGATACACACTGTAAGTGTGACAACAAATCTAAAGAAGACCTATTCCACATAACCTTATTCTGTGAGTGGGGCAATAAAGCAAGAGACCACTGGATTTCACTAATATTAAAAGCCTTACCAACTACAAACTAAAATATGACATTAAAAATACCTATAATCCACAGAGGACAAAAATATATGGTAATTATCAGAGTTGCACATTACTTACAGACTTTTCAAAAAATAAGAAAAAGAATGATCAAGAAATTATACATTTAATAATTAGCTCAGAACTGCCTATTAATGTCATATTTGAACTTATGTATTGATTTGTTTACTGATTTATATAAATTCTGATGCTATGATATTAAAGTCTGTTTCATGTACCTTGTTTTAAATTAATTTCTCCAATCTTGCACTTCTTTTATATTACCCCATTGTAATGATCAATGTTTTTATGATTGAAAAATAATCTTTACCTACCTGATAGTCTATTAGATTCTTGTCTATATTTTTTCCAACATAATTCATCATCTCGGCAGAGTGACACCTTGGCTGGAGATAAATAAAACTATGACTCAAGCAGAGGCAGGATTTTTAGCAAATATTTCGACAATAGATGGTATTCTTTTTTTATTTTTTATTAAGACATTGCATGTAAACACATGAAGCATATAAGAGAAAAAATAATATAATCGCCAAATGAATACATCAGTTCAGCACATTAAGAGGTTGTTATACATCTTATCCAAAAATTTTAGACAAAAATTATTTCTCCTCCACCTCTTCCATAGAGTGGGTTAATTCTCAAAGTTTATGAGTGGAGCAAGTAAATCGATAACTATCATCATTTTCATTTTCGCCCCATGATCTTTCAAATTGGGCAGTTTCTTGTACCATAATGGTCCATCTAAATGAATCAAAATCACCCAGATCTTCTACATTCCATCTGGACAAAGTTAATATTTTAGTAGCCATTGATGCTAAGCACACTATTTTGCTATAGTTTCCTAATAATTCTAGATCTTGAAAATCATTGAATACCATATATTTAAAACTCGGGGGAGATCTATAGTAAGACCTAGATATAACAATGTCTTTGTTTTTTTTCCACCATTCTTGTATGTAGGTACATGTCCATATACAGTGATACAGACTTCCCAATGATCCACATACATGCCAACAGGACTTTATTCCATCCTTCCTTATATTACCCAGTATTTGAGGAGTAAAATGTGCCATAACCAAAAATTGTTTCTGAATTGCTTTATTTTTAACATGCACATAGTCTTTATTAGCTTCTATTCTTACAGTCTTCCACTGTTGTGCTGTATAAACTAATTTAGTTTCCCGTCCCTGTTTATCATGTATTATAGTCCAAGGGTTCTTTACATTGGTTACTAATGCAGCATACATTTGCTGTGCTAATTATGTTTCCCCTTTTTGTAAAATTTTACTGTTCATCAATCAAAACTGATAAATCACACCTTTTTCCTTAGGAAATCTGATCTTGAAAAATTCTGCATAAAGTCTGGTGATAAATAAAATGTGTTCTCTTAGGAGTGGGAAATTACATATTAAAACTTTCAAGAGAGATAAAATTACCCTGTTCTAATAACTGAGCCCATGTATGCATCTCTAAGTTCTCTGAAAGTCTTAACTTCTGTAACAATTTCATTTCCATCCTTTGTATTACTTTGAGAAAGACTTTTTTATTGTAAGACATATTTTTGGGAATGTACTCCTTACCCCCACTTCCTGAATAATGTTGCTAGAATTTCTAAAGGACAGGACTTCCCAAAAGAGGATCTCATAAAAACAGTTTTTTTTTTTGGGGGGGGCAAGAAGGCCCATTCTCATAACAACTTAATCTGAAGGGCTAGTGCATAAGATAGAGGGTCAGGGCAGCTATTTCCCCAATTTCCTAAGATGAATCAATTTTTTTCCATGTTATTCTGGGCTTTCCCTCTCTTCTGAGAAATTTAATAAATCTCCTCCTGATGTTGCTAAACCACTTTTCATTCAGCGTACCTATTATATTTTGTATGACAAAAATTATGCACTAGAGTGTCATCATTTTAAGTGTTTTGACCCCGCCCCATAAGGATACTGACATTTGTCCCATCCTTCCAATAACTTAGACACTTTTTCTTTAGCTTTGTCATAATTGGTGGTATTAGTTTCTGTTTGAGTCTTTGAAATAAAGACCCCCAAATATTTCACTTGTTCACTTGTTGTAAAATCAAGTAAAGTATCATGATCTAATATATAGCTGGGGGCATATATTTTCAGAACAATAGATTTTGCTTTATTCAAGGTAAACCCTGACCAAGCACCATACATATTAAGTTCTTGCAAGATCAAAGGCAAACACTCATTAATATCCTGGATTAACAATAATATGTCATCAGCAAAGACGTTTAGCATAATTTCTTGATTTTGTATTGTAATTCCCTTAATTAATTCACATTGCCTAATAGTTTGTAACATGGGGTCCAGCACCAAGATGAATAATACAGGTGACAGAGAGCAACCCTGTTTCATCCCATTATTCATCTTTAAAGGCTCCCCCAAATAGGAATGCACCAAAAATCTGACCATGGTATTTTTATATAGTAAAGCTATTATTCTGATTAACCTGTGCAGCAAGCCCCAAAACCTTAACATATCTACCAAAAAATGTATGCACTTGCTGGTTTCAGGTATAATGCCCTCAGCACTCACATCACCTCCTCCACCTCCCTAGGAGTTTTCAAATCTAGGCTACAACAACACCTCACAGCCTCCAGCTCCTGTGACTGCTTTGATTAATTTCCTCCCTTGTCTGTTTCTTGCTTAAACCTCCCACCTCTGATTCATTTCTTGACAAAGGCATTTGAGTGGTTCCAGTCTCCCTATGTCTGCATCTCCATTCTCCTCTTCCCCATTGTTCTTTCTCTATTGTATTCCTCCAATCAGCTAGTATTGTGTTTACTAAAGTATTTTTGTTCAAAGCTGACATTACTGTACTGCATTATACTGCTTAATGTTACTTCATAATTTGTTTGTTTTCCTTTGTAATTTTGCCTTGTTTGTACACTAACGATGTGGAACCTTTGTAAAAGAGCCATGCCTCAAAGGTAATAATTCCTAGATTCAATAAATAAATAAAAATAAAAGAATTTCCAGAATGGAGGTACATAAATTACCAGCAGAATTTTTAAAAGAGAAAATCAGATGGCAAAATCTGGGATGTAAACAATCTGACTGATATAAAAATCTTAATTCAGTGTTACATACTTATAGTTTGCAACACCTAAAAAGCTATTATGACAAAAGAAAAAAACTATTTGTCTAATGTATTAAGCATATTCCTCTAAGAAAATTATGAATTACCGTAAGAAAAAGGATGTAGAACTTATTGCTGGCCTCAAGACCTCCCCATGGTTGGTTCAAAACAATAATGTTCATTTTTTTTAGATATTATCTGGAGGATCTTATGGATAAAACTTTAAGAAATTAGTATACAAAATATAGACTGGAATTATTAAGGAGTAATGTTTTAAAAGCAAGATATTCTAAGAATAGTGACCCTATGGCTAAACATTGTAATTGTGCCATTGAAGAGATTAAAGATCTACAGCATGTTATATTTACATGTAGCTGGTACAATAACCCAAGGGTGTATTGGCTACACCCTATATAGTAAGCAATTGGGACAATGGACAAATGTACTTTATTAAATAGTATATTCTCTACTGAAGATGAGCTTGTAATAAACAGAGTAGCAGTTTAGGGGCTATATCAATTATTCGTAAGAGGCATGGCGGATGATTGTATTTTATATGTATCACATTAAGTAGTTTATTATTCATTGGATTGTATTTTAAAGTTCATCATGTTTGTATCTCTATAGTGTTGTAATGGTCCATGACCGATCAATAAAATCTTTACTACTACTAAAAAAAAAATCTCTATTAATTAAATCAAAGACCTTAGAGGCATCTATGGCCAGAGCATGAGTTAATATTTTATTTTTCTGGGCATAACATATTAAAGACTGGACTCTTCTTGTGGCATTAAAAATACTATGTCCCATAACAAAAGTGAATTGAATTTTATGTATGACTCTTGATAAGTCCCCTTTAATAGTATTCACTAAAATTTTGCCAACATTTTATAATCACAATTAAGCAGATCAACTTTTGATGCCATTTCCCCTCTTTTTATATTAAGATCACCTTGGCTTCCAACATAGATGGGGGAGATGTAATTACCTTGTTCAATTATTTCCTAAAACATTAAAATCAACCAGGGCACTGTCATCCAAAAAGGTTATGTAAAACTCAATGGTCAGCCCAAGTCCTGGACCTTTATTTTTAGGCTTGCTTAAGATTACTTCCTGAATTTCATTTTTTTTTAAATCTCATAATTACAATTTAGGGATGGGAGCAGGGCTTTATTTAAGTAGTCCTTAACTGCTTCAAATGAAGGTTGTAAGTTAGCTTGATAGATACTTTTATAAGCCTTATCTGTAGCCCCACCCATCAATTTAACATTGACCAAATTATTGCATTAATCATCTACTAGGATAGAAATTATATTTTTTTTCTTTTCGTTGTTTTAACAAATAAGCCAACATTTTCCCAGACTTGTCACCTTGAACATATTTGGCTTTTTTTGACTTTAACAAGATTGGCCACCACCTCTTTGTTTTTAACCTCAAGTTTTTCAGCTTTTTATTTAAACCTCTCTTGTGCGAATTTGTTATAATTTTGTATTACTAATTGATCAAGCTCTTTTATCCTTCTATCCAGCTCCTGTGTTTTCCCTTTCATTTTTTGTCAAGAAATACTTTATGAGATATAACACTCCTAATTACTGCTTTAAAAGCATCCCAAAATTTTGTTGTTGATTGTGTTCTGTCATGGTTAAAAAGTCAGAATTCCTAATAGCACTTTTAATTTTATGACACAGACTGTCATCCCCCAATAAAGTATTATCAAACTGCCACTCATAAGAGAAAAATCTATTACTGTAGGTTCCTGTATCTCCATATCCACCTGAATTAGGGCATGATCTGTTACATAGATTGAGCTAATTGCAGCATTTCTGAGCATAGTTAACAGGCTTTGAGAAATAAAAATATAATCAATCCTAGAGAATCCCCAGTTCTTTTTATCATGGTGTGTATATTCTTTTAAACCTGGATTCATCACTCTCCAACTATCTACTAAATCATGCTGGGACACAAAATTATTTATTAATTAAGATAGCTAGATATTTGTTGAATTAATTTTTATTTATTTATTTTTTAATTCAGGTATTTTTTCTCCTTGACCTGCTGACACACATCTAACATTCACAGAAATAAAAAAAAAAATCAACAAGCTAGGAAAATATTTTAGTGTAGAATTTAAGTGAAAGATCCTCAGGTAGGCATTGTCCCAGGGTAACATAAATAAGACTTACATTGAAGAAATAAACACTAAGGCCCAGATATTCAGACTGCGCCAGGCTGTGGTACAAGCCTAGGCGCAGCATAACTTGGCTGCGCAGGGGCATTGACTGGGCGATATTCAACGGAGCTGCACCATAGCACAGCATCATTGAATATCGCACTCTGGCCACCCACAGCATGCATGGTGCAGTGGCACTGTTCCAGCGCAAGTGGCCAGAGTGGAGTAGGGGCATGCGCTAGCACAAGTTCCCTTACGCTATGCGCAACAACTGCGATATTCAATAGTGCACAGGCAAATGGGTCCATAATGTATGCAAGGTGCAAATGGGTCTATTTGCATGTCATTATGGCCCCATTTGCATGCAGGTGCACTGATCCCTGGTGACTTGCACCTGGCACCCTGCCAGACAGCTGTCTTTGGGGAATGACCCCACCTGCACTGTGCAGCAATGTGCCCCCTGCCCAATCGCTGGCATATGGAGAGTTAAATAGTGTCCCATATCCCTGGTGGTCCAGGGGACCACAACATGCCCAATCATGGGCTTAAGTATATTATAAAACATGTTCTATAGCCCTGGTGGTCCAGTGGACTGCTGTCAGCCAAATCGTGGGCTTAAGTATAACTAAATTCACATCCTATATTCCTGGTGGTCCAGTGGACCACAGTCAGCCTGATCACAGGCTTAGGTATAAACAAATAAAGTCCTATATCCCTGGTGATCCAGTGGACCACACACAGCCCAATAACGGGCATTTGTATTAAAAATATCAAGTCCAATATCCCTGGTGATACAGTGGACCGATCGCAGCCTGATCTCAGGCTCAAGTATAAAAATAGCACGTCCTATATCCCTGGTGGTCCAGTGGACAGCTGTCAGCCCGATCGTGGGCTTAGGTATAAACAAAGAAAGTCTTATATCCCTGGTGGTCCAGTGGACTGCTCGCAGCCCAATCACGGGCATTTGCATTAAAAAAGTGAAGGCCAATATCCCTGGTGCTCCCGCAGTACCCTCCTCCCCACCCTCCCACTGAGCCCCACTGCCCCAGTCCCCCCAGTCCATGGTGGGTGGCAGCACCACCACCTGCCACCCCACTGCCCACTGACTGACACCATGGTGGGTAGCTGTATGCCCATTGGTCCACAGCGTGAGCCAATGGGCATGCAGCCCATGCCATACTACACATTCCAGATATGTGAATGGATCCATTCACATATCTGGACTGTGTAGTGTGGTACTGACTGCACACCCATTTGCTCACGCTGTGGATAAATGGGCATACAGCCCTACCTATGGTGTCAGTCAGCGGGCGGCGGGGTGGCAGGCAGGTGGGGTGCTGCCACCCTCAGCTGACCGAGGGGGAGCAGGGCAGTGGGGCTCAGTGGGCAGATGGGGAGGGAGGTACCGCAGGACTGCCAGGGATATTGAACTTCATTTTTTTAATACAAATGCCCATGATTGGGCTGCGAGTGGTCCAGTGGACCACCAGGGATAGTGGACTTTATTTTATTATTACAAATGCCCGCAATCAGGTTGTGAGTGGTCCACTGGACCACCAGGGATATTGGACTTCATTTTATTATTACAAATGCAGCACGATCGGGCTGTGAGCAGTCCACTGGGCCACCAGGGAGATAGGACGTTATTATTTTAAACAGATGTCCGCGATTGAGCATGGGGGAGCACTGCCACAGAGTTGCAGCCAGAGCTCGGGTGGCCACCCACGGGTGGCAGCTGCCGGTTGTTCTGCACACGGCAGTTCACCGTGGCCAGCTGTTGTTCTTTTGTTTTTGGCTCACCTGTGTGCGGTGCAAGTAGGGGTTGCGCATGCATGGACTCAGCACATCTCGGGCTGAATATCAGGATGTGTGGAGTATGCATGGGCATGCCCCCCACACCTATGCCACATACATTACTGATGCGCTCCGGCACATCAGGATTTGTCTCAGGCACAATCACTGTTTGAATATCACGCCAGGGTGCATCAGTGGGTTGCGCATGGCACAACACTGTTGCTGCATGCGCAACCCTTTTGAATATCTGGGCCTAAGAATGAACTAAAACAATTAAGTTTCTGATTTACATTTGCCCATCCCTCCTGGTTAGATAGAAAAAAGAAATGGGTTTTCGGCATCTGGCAGGTTGAATCTTGCTTTTGGGGAATAAAATGGCTACAAAGACATGTTTTACAAGAACTCTGAGCTGCTGTAGACAATGTTTTTATAATTCCTTTGTTTCACATTCCTGACTGTTCTGTGTTTTCACAGCAATATATGTCACTAACTATACTGTAAGTAATGCATAACTACACTGTAAATGCACTTTGTAGCATGACAATTAATACAAGCAGGAAAGCAGAAAAATGATTGATACAAACACAGCATATGATTACAAATCAGCAGGGATGAATTCCCTAGTTAAGCGCACTGCTGAAATGCCTGATAAGCTGCAGAATGCATAATAAACCCTCTCATATAGTACCATAAAAGTTCACATTATTTTGGCCACCACACAAGGCAAACAGAGCAACATTATTTGCAAATGAATCCAGTGGTCCAGCAATGAAGGAAGCATTGACTGAAAAACTGAACTTTATCCCAAATCCAGCAGTTAGTGACAGAGCAAATACCAACCTGTTTCCAGAGATGTCCCGAAACTATAAATCCTTTTAATTTACGAAGTTCACAATAACTGGCCCTGTGAACTTTAACTACTACTTGACAACTACCAAAGAGCAATCAGAGTAGAGCTTTACAGTGATTTCCAGTGCAAGCCTAATTGAAATGAGGACATACAAATTTGTGCCGATTCTGATTTTTGCAAAGTAGTTTAAAAGTATTAAAATATAGTAAAGCAATCAAAAGTTAAACAAAAGCTATATAAGTTTCAAACATTTACTTCTTCTTAATAGAAGAAAATTGTTAAAAAAGCGAATCATTATGCTAATTCAAGATTACTCAATCCTATAATGCATAGAAAGAAACAAACATCACAGTTTTCGAGTGCTAAATCAGTTTTATTGCAATATCTGATAATTAGAAATATAC
Source organism: Neoceratodus forsteri (assembly GCA_016271365.2). Taxonomy (NCBI): domain Eukaryota; kingdom Metazoa; phylum Chordata; order Ceratodontiformes; family Ceratodontidae; genus Neoceratodus; species Neoceratodus forsteri. The sequence continues at coordinate 54,720,344 of CM028137.1, forward strand.
TGTATGATAATACTAGTTGATGTGTTAAAGTATAATACCATGTCCTACTGTTCAAAATATGCAAACCACCATAGTAATACATGTGTTTTTTATCAAAATGTTTCTTTCTTATTGTTCAATAAAACTTTACCATACAGCAAATAAGCAATTTTTGTGAGAAATAATCACAACTTTTCCTAACCTTCAGTTGTTCCCCATGCTTGCCATGTTAAAAGCACATTAAACCCCTATAAAGAAGGCATTCTACTAGGCAATTAATGCTTGGTTGGGTGGTTGGAGCACTCGGCATTCAGCCTTATGCACCCCGACCATTCATTAATTCCCTAGTAGAAGCCACCTTTCTTAGGGCTTAATTCTTACATAACTACTGTGCAGTTACATGTAACTTGCTAAGCAGTTGTTAAATAGTTTCACAATTGTGTGTTGTGCGTTTACACAATATGATTGAAGAAACAGTTACATGTGCAACTACTACTGTTGCCTAACGACACAAGTCAATTCATTCTGACAAATGTAATTACACATTTAATAGGTATTGCAAAGTGTAACAGAAAATATATTTCACAACTACCACAGCTCACTGTCTCTCTTCTGGCATTATGAAATGTATTGTAACCAGGGCAACTACACATTTAACAACTATTGCAAATTATAACAGCAAATCTATTCAGTAACTACTGTGTTACTACTTTTGGCATTATTAAATTTGTTCTTACAAGTCTAACTACATACGAATGCAGGTATTGTCCACTGTTTCAACAGTCTGTATCTACAGTATCTGACATTTATTTAAAATGTAATCACACAGAAAAAGTTAAAAGTGTGATCAAAATGGTAACTAAAATATAATTACAATGTCACTTCAGTTTGCAACACTTAAATGCACTAACAGGCAACTATCTAGTGACTTCTGTTTTTCAAGGATCAATATGGCTGCAGACGCTTTTTACTACAGAGGAACTTGCTATAATCTTTAGCAGAGTGAGGATACCACATGCCAGCCTTACATACTAGTGAGCAAATGTTACCACTGTCCTCCTGAAAGAGTTATATATGTTTGTGTTGGTGAATTCAGTTATGAGACTTCAAATCATCACACACAAAGTACACTGGTTGAGAGGTTTAACAGAACCATAGAAACATAAAAACACAGTATCCGATGACAGATAAAGGCTACTTAGCCCACCCAGTCTGCCCTTTCCCTCTACCTGCATTCTCACCACAGACCTTAATTGATCTACAGCTTTTTCCCATCCACTTTCCTTTCCACTGCAGTTCATTTCTGCCTGTCTCATGTATACTTGAAACCTACCACTGTTTTTGCCCCCGCCACCTTAGCTGGAAGGCTGTTCCTGGAATCCACCACTCTTTCTGTGAAAAAGTTCTTCCTTTCATTTGTCCAGCAATTATCCCCTTACAGCTTCATATCATGTCCCCTTGCACTTGAGCACCTTTCCATTCTGAGAAATACTCCCCTCCTATATCTTATTTACCCATGTGAGGTATTTAAAGGACTCTATCATATCCCACCTCTCATTTCTCCCTTTCAGGGTGTACACTTTGAGGACCTTCAGTCTCTCCTCATAGCACTTTTGATGCAGACCCAGCACCATTTTAATTGCCCTTCTCTGGACCACCATAAAGAGATTGCTCAAGAATTTCATGGAGTAGGACTACTATGAGTGGAACTAATATCTCCCCTTCCTGTCATTTGCTTATAGAATAATCTTTGAGCATGTTTCCCTTCACCCTACTCTATTACAGACAACTGAGGAGTCTTCCTTGTTGTAATGAAGGAGATGTGGGAAGACCCATCTGCACCCTTTCAGAACATGATTGAGTGCATTTGGACACGCTTGGAATAGCTGAAACATGTTACAAAGATGGCAAGTGAAAAGGGTGAGCACCCCTAAGCCCAACAGGAAAGTTGATACAACTTAAAGTCCCATAAAAAAAAACACTTTGGACCTGGTAATTTGGCACTGCTATAGTTGCCAATCAGCAAATGTAATCTACTGGTAACTAAAACTGTCCATACAAAGTACTGGAAAAAACAAACAAACTGACCAGGTAATGGGCCAGCCCACTGGAGTAGTGGTACAGCTACCGTTTGCGGTGCCAGTAACCCAGGTTCAGGAATGCATTCTGGCAGCTGGATGGCCAGCCTAGGGAGGAGGATTGAGCACTCAGAGGTCACTCTCCTTCTCCGGGGGGGAGGGTTGCATGTCCCACTGCTCTACTGCCACCTGGGTAACCATCTGTGGAGGTGCAGAGAGACAGAATGCAGCAGGGTGGGAGGACATTGGCCGGAAGCTGGAGCGCTTGCACGTTGTGACATGCTCTGCCCCATGGCTTCCCCTAGCATGCTGATATCCTGAGTGCAGAGACCAGAAGAAATGAGAAAAAGCCCCGCAATAGACATCTGGAGATGGGACCCGGCTACCCAAGAAAATCTGTAATCGGGCTCCAGTTGGGGCCTCTGCAGCATACCCGACACAGACTCGTGGACTGGAGGGGACTACTGGGGGGTCTTCCTCCTCCTCCCAGGCCCGGGGGCAAACCAAGGCCGGATGAGGGTAGAGCCACCAGGACTCAAAGGAGATTCCTGGAGAGGACCTATAGGGGAGTGCACACAGCCTAGGGATCCCCGAAGGTAGGGTCCTGAGTGGTGAGTAAAGGGGCATAAACAGAGAATATATAAAAAAAAAACTGACCAGGTAATTACGAAATGGCTACTCCAGGAAAGTAAGAGGAAAATTAGTATAGCGTATGAATTTAGTAAAACTTGGGTAGTACAAAAGCTGGAAATTACTGTAACTATTTTTCCTTATGTAAATTATTCACCGAGGTCCAATGGTGGCAATTATTTGTATGTTCACTTTGGGAATTTTAAGAGACTGCAAACAGTTTTTTAATGAACAACTAATAACTCCAGCAGAACAATCAGTATGTTTACATGCAGTGCTGTAATCAGATTCAGAAATTATTTCTTTCATTTCCGAATCATCATTATGAATGGTTTTCAGTCTTTTACAGCATGTACACATGTAGAATTCTGTTTTCAAATAATTTCAAAAATTCACTTTGAACTCAGTTTATGGGGCTGGATTTCTCCATTTGTATTTCGACTCCAGCCACATGTATACATTGTGTCTCCCATTCAGAGACTGAACAAGGCATCATGCATGCACTAGTTGACTGTAATAACCTAAAAGAAAGAGGCTTATTCTCCTATTGGGCATCTCACTTCCTAGTTACCAGTGCGCTTCCTGATTACTATTTATGTGTCTTTGTCGTTGCTGTGTGGAAACATCTTTTTATTACGCCTGAATAAATATCAATATTTTTTTATGAGCAATGTTGGTGTGTGTTTTATTTTTTTTTAACTTTCTTTTTATCACCCTTCTGTTTCTGCACCCATTCCCTTTCTCAGAACCCCCAAGCACTGCACTCCACCTTGAGGACAAGGCGGTCTGTTCCTAGGGTGCGTTGCTCCATTCTTACTTTTAGAGCACACAGTAACCCTCAGGCAAGGCAGGGGAGAACCCCAATCTCCTCTGAATCTCAATCCTGAAGCACGCATAATGGAATCTGCCCCCGGTTTCTCACATGGTAGTGGTGCCGTGGGTTTGTCACCTGGAGCAGGTGCAGAGGAGTTTCCTTGTTCTATTGTCCATCCCTATGATATTGGTGTGCAATGAGGACCAATGAGGCAGGTTCACGCAGAGATGTATATCCGTTCCTGTGCTCTGCTGATGTCGACCCTCTGTTGCTTCCACATCTGCACCAGCACCATCCGAGGTCACCCAGGTGGTGGCAGTATAGCAGTGGGACGAGCTTCCAACCCCACCCCAGAGAAGGAGAGCAAGCCATTGGGCACTTAATTCTTCTCCCCCTGGCTGACCCCTGGCAGCCCAAGTGTTGGTGTGTGTTTCATACAGTGGACTCAGACTTCTTAAGCGTTATCCTAATTTCTGGCAGATAGAGGTAGCGGTGAGGTTTTTCTAGCAGTGCAAAGGTAAATAATAACTATATTACCTGCTTAATAAGATGAAATGTTAGCTTATAGAATATAATATGGTATTAAGCATATATTAATATAAGAGGGTGCAGGAAGTATTACAGCTCCTTTCATTTGTATAATTATATAGAAACATAAAAGTTGACAGCAGATAAGGACCACAAGGGCCATCCAGTCTGACTCTTTTTTTCTACCTTATGAACGTGCCATAGTCCTTTACTCTGTCAGTGGCCTATCTATTCATACTCATCTGTATTGCTCACGTATGCCTATCCCATGCCTGTTTGAAGCCCTGCACTGTATTCATATCCACCACTTCCTGAGGTAGGCTGTTCCATGCATCCACCGCCCTTTCTGGGAAAATGAACTTCATCACATTACCCCTTAATCAGCCTCCCTCTAATCTCATGCTTTATCCTTGTCCTGCTATTTTTCTTGTACAGAAACATGTTAGACTCATTCACCTTGTTAATGCCCTTAAGATGTTTGAATGTTTCAATCATATCACCTCTCTCCCTCCTTTGCTCTAGGGTATACATATTGAGCTCCATTAACTCATTGACTCCACAGGCTTACTCTGAGATCACACCACTTGCCTCCTGAATCTCTTGTATACTTTTAACAGTGAATCCTGGGCCTTTCTAAGCAAAATCAAGCCATAGTCAGTATGCCTCAAACAAATGCTAATAGCTCAATAACTGTACATGCTAGACAGAAAGTATGAGTGTCAGAGTTATTCAGCACAAAATTGCCTTTCCAATGGTGGCATGCATGTAATAATAAGTAATTTTGTAATTTTTCTATGCTGGTCGAAAGATCAAACAATATTGTTTTCACTAAAAAAGGGCAACATAAGCCATTTTTTGTTGGAAAATATGTAAAATATCAACATCAAATCAAGCATACAGACATTAGATGGTGTTTTGATATTATGTGTGCTAAAAAAAAGATATCTTTATACTATAAAATGTAATTTTTCCCCATTTTAGTCAAGGTGCTTTGATGAGATTTGAGGGCTAAATCTCAACCACACACACCATATCGTAAACAAATGCGTATAACTCCAAAAGTATACATGATACCCACAAAGTATCAGCGTGAAAGTTGATGAGCACAAAAATGCCTTTCCAATGGTGCTATGCAACCAGTTGTAATCAATACGGTTTTTATTTTATACCTTCTGAAGTACCAAAAAAGTGAATTTTATTCAAGCTGCCTAGGTGAATCTTGATGGAAAACATGTCAGCCATACACACCATACCATAAACAAATGCAAATAACTCCTAAAGTGTACATGATATACACAAACTATCAGTGACAAAGTTGCGCAGCATAAAATTATCTTTCCAACTGTGCTATGCAGTCAAATATATATTATATTCTGTTACAATATATATTAAAATATATAAGTGACTTCTCCAGACGTTGCAAGAGCACACTGGGAGTCAGTAGCCGACTTCTGCAGACATCCTCAGGACACACCAGTGTTTTTTTTACTGATGACTACAGGCGTCTGCTAGGACACAATGAGTTTTTAATCTGTCCTCACATGTTTTCTGATGCAGTCCCTGCACCATTTTGGTTGCCCTTTTCTGGACTGCCTCCATTTTGTTAATGTCCTTGTACAGGTGCAGTCTCCAGTACTACACACAGTACTCCAGATGGGGCCTAACCAATGTCTTGTAAAGAGAAATTATTACCTCCCTCTTACGACTTGTGATACCCCTACTAATACACGTCAACATCCCTGTAGCCTTACCTACTGCTTTAGTGGTCTGCTTGTATAATTTCAGGTCATCTGTGATGATGATGCCAAAGTCTCTTTCTTCCCTTGTGATTGCCAGCAACTCACCTCCCAACCTATAGGTAGCTTCAGGGTTTCTCTTCCCTATGTGCATGATCTTTCATTTCTTTGTGTCAAACCCCAGTTGCCACTCTTCAGACCATTTTGTCATTTTTTTCATCTCTCTTCTCATTCTGCCCACCCTATCTGGATCATCTACTCTATTGAAAATCTTGGTGTCATCTGCAAACAGGCACATTTTACATTCCAGTCCATCTGTAGTGTCACCAATGAAGATATTGAATAGGACTGGCCCAGGACTGATCCCTAAGGTAACTCACTTGTGACTTCCATCTCTTCTGACTGTATAATGTTTACCATCACTCTCTGTTTTCTTACCGCCAACCAGTTTGCCATCCAGTTGATGAACTTCTGACCCACCTTGAGCTCACCTAGCTTATTAATCAATCTTCTATGTGGAACACTATTGAAAACTTTGCTGAAGTCAAAGTAGGTGACATCAACTGCACCCCCTAGGTCTACCACTCTGGTTACCCAGTCAAATAAATCTAAGAGATTAGTTTGACAGGACCTTCCTCTTGTAATCCCATGCTGTCTTTAATCATGTGCTTCTATGGATTCCAGGTATTGCACTATCCTTTCCTTAAGGACTGCCTCCATAATCTTGCCCACTACTGAGGTAAGACTGACTGGTCTGTAGTTCTCTGTCTGCTCCCTGCTGCCACACTTGTGGAGTGAGAGCACATGAACCCTTCTCCAGTCTTCTGGGACTGCTCCTGTGCTCAGAGACTCAATAAACAGTACTGCTTATGGCTCTGCTAGTTCCATCTTTATCTCCTTTAGTACCCCTGGATGTATGCCATTAGGTCTCATTGCCTTGTCCACCCTGAACTTAGATAACTCTTGTAGGACCCTTTCTTTTGTGAAGGGACTTGTGCACACCTCCTTCCCCTCGTGTCCATTGTGCTAATCTGTGGGCCCTGCCCTATCTTCTCCTCAGTAAATACTGAGCAGAAGTATTTATTTAGGATAGATACTTTTCCTTGTTCCTCCTCCACACACTCCCTCTTATCCCCTTTGATCATAGCAATACACCCTTTGGACTTCCCCTTTCACTAATGTATCTTTAGAAAGTCTTGTCCCCTTTTACTGTTCATGCTAGTGTTTCCTCAGTTTGGGCCTTTACCTGCCTTATTGCCTTCCCTGCTTCCCTTATGGAAGTTTGGTATGCCTCCCTATCTTCGTCCTGTTGTGTTCCCTTATATTATCTGAAGGCCAACCTTTTGGCTCTGACCTTTTCTGCTACTGTTTTTGAGAACCAAAGTGGATTACATAATGTATTAATATGTGTACAACAGATGTCTCCCCACCACAACACAAACACACACACACACACACACACACACACTCTGACTTTATCTTATGAAAAGGAAGAGTGCCTTACAATCATTTTTTTGTTTCTGTATGGTCCTACAAAGGTCACTGCCATTATCATGTATGTAGACAGAGCAACCTCCTTCTTTCTGCAGGTAATACCTCTCCCTATGCATACAGTCATCTAGCTGGTGTTCCCTACAGGCAGAAGGCCTACAGGCAGACTAGATGTGCATTGTGGTTTTTACCCCCTCACCCTAACTGATCCTTACAATCCCTCTCCTGATCTTTCTCATTTTGTTTACATCCCAGAGAAAAGTCCTGGGTTTAGATTTTCAAAGTCCTCTGAATGATGCAAGGCGCATAGGTCCAACATCTCTGATGAATGAGGCACCTTGCTTCAATGTATGATCCATGAGCTATTTTGTAATGCTGTCCACATCAAACTGCAGGTAGCATACACTGAAAGTGGCCTGCACCAGCATTGCATCACAAATGTGACTGCGGCATCCTGCTCGGGTGATCGCGTCAGACTCTGGTTGCCATATCCCTTAAGCTTGTCTAATGGTACTTACTTTCAAGTACTTCAAGGGAATCAACAAAGTCCAAGAGGGGAGCATCTTTCAGAAAAAGAGATGTGCAAGAACAAGAGGGCACAATTTGAAGACAGAGCAGGGAACAGCTCAGGGGCAACATGAGGAAACATTTTTTCATGGAGAGAGCGGAAGATGCATGGAACCGCTTCGTGAGGAGGTTATGGGGTCAAAAACAGTGGGGGAATTCCAGAATGCATGAGGCAGACATAAGGCAATTATAGTGGGGGGTAGGAGGAAGTAGGCTCTTGGTTAACTAGAATCTGCAGCTTATCCATTAGGTAAGGAAATGGCCAGACTAGGTGGGCCAAGTGGTCCTTATCTGCCATCAAAGTCTATGTTTCTATGTTTAGAGATTCTCAGGGAGGCTTGGCAATCATAGGCTATTGAGCCCTGCACTACAACTAACATTAGCTCTTATCTGACACCTTCCTGACCCATCACCCTGGTGATCTAGTGCACCCCCCACACGGATATGCCATGATGTCTCCCCATCCTGGCCCCAGTAAGCCCATAAAGTAAAACATAATAATCCATATAAGTCATTACTGTAAGTCCCTGATATCCCCTCATGCCTGTAATGAATATCATGCCTCCATCATGATTACCACCCCCATCCCTATGTGCCTGAATACTGATCAGCAGTACCATCCATACCTGGAAATCTATTGAATCCCAACCCCCACGCCACACACACACACACACACACCTGGCCAGTGGTGCCATCATTCATTTCCTCCACCGTTCCATACTTTGATCCAGTGATCCACACAGCTCTAGTCACACCTCCTTGGCCGGATGCCAAATGACCTGTCAGAGTGCAGCATTGGTGGTATGAAGAGGACAGTGCCGGTCACTGGATCAGGGTACAGGATGAGAGAGGGATCAGGGTAGTGGGCACTATCTTCCTGGTGGGGGGGTAGTTGGGGGCCCACTAGACCACCAGTTAAGGGATAGTAACTGCTGAATGGTATTTGAGCATATTGGGATGAGGCATGAACCAGCTGGGGGGGCCATGGACTTACTTTACAGTAATGACCTATGGATTATTACATTTTACTTTTGATGCATAATGTTGGATTGGGGGTGCAGCCACGAATTTGCTGGAGTCTGTTTACTATCTAGGTAATCACAATATGGCATATTGGTGTGGGGGGCACTCTAGAACACCAGGGTAATGTGTCTGGAAGGTGTTGTGTACCGACGGCTTGGTCAAAGGTGAGGATGCCAGCTGGAGATCAACCACACTGTGGCTGTTGTGGAACTCCACGTAGGTGCACCATCTTTTTTTTCATATTAATTCCCTCCCCCCGAACAAGTACTATAATATATACTAACAGTTAACTGTTTTTTTCATAATTTTTTTATCTACATAAAACACAGTGTGACAGATTGTAGTTATAGCCTCACTACTCTGTGCTGCCAATCCCAGGCAATCTTGAGCAATTGCTGGATGATGGGGACTATCCTGACTATCTAACTGTGTTTTAGACATGTAAAAAGATCACAACCAGCCCCTTTCCCCTGCAGGTGATCAACTCACTGTCTCAGCAGTACACAAATGCAAAAACCTAAATTAAAATACAATTCTTTATAATTGACTTTAGGTTTGTGCTGTGGGGGGGGGGTGAAGTGGTGTTGTGCCTGAATCTATGTGCCCTAGCAACTTCACAGTTTGCCATACTGTTAATCTTTCTCTGTTTATCCGTCCTCAAATTGTATAGCTATCTGGTGGTATAGCGTATCAACCCAAGCAAATCTCATTTTCATAGTAGATAAATCAAAGTGAGGGTTTCTCCCTAGAATCATGAAATAGGTATACTCACTATCAGTGGTAGTATTGCAGTCGCTGATACCTCTTGGACTTCCTGCCTCCAGTTTCATCACATTTCCTTGGTCCTTGGCCCTGTGGGTGTTAAATATCATCTGTAAGATAGCTTCCCCCTTATGAACCTTGTTAACTCCTATGAAGTACACGTAGGCTTCTGTCATGTTTCATATCACACTACTTTCTTCAGGTGTTTACATTTTCCATCCCAATAATACTCCAACCCCCAACACAGTTACCCCTTCCTCCCATATCAGACCTCCTTTCTACAGAGTCATTCCCATCCCACACTTGCCTCTCATCCCCTGTAATAACTCTCTCATTTACACACAGCACCATCCTACCCAATAATACCTCTACCATACACAATGCCCTTCCTCCCCAGTAATTCCCATCTCACAAACATTGTCCTTTATCCACATTAATCCCCTATCCTAATCATGATAAACCTACTGGATGCATGCTCATGATAAATTTAAAAGTGGAATTGCAACTGAAAATCTCTCTCTAGAATTAAAACAATATCCTTTCTATTTCTTTTACCACCATTGACCATAATTGTGGCCCATACACAGTCTGTGCTTTGGGCATGGTTGCTGCCATCATAGATAAAAGAGGACCACATTATATACACCCCCTGGGGAGGAGGGGCAGTGTGTGGAAGAGGTATTACTGGTACGAGGGTGCTGTGTGTGGATGAGAGAGCTACTACTGGGGATGAGGGGCCAGTGTGAGACAGGTATGACTCTGTGGGTGGGAGTTCTGATATGGGGGAAGTGGGCACTGATGAGAAGGTTCTGGGTGTACTAGTGACAGGGGAAAAGAACCACTCAACCCAGTGCAGGAAGGCAGCGACATAGGCCAGCAGAATGCTGGGGTGCATCATAAAGGGAACTAACTTAGGGAGAGGAGAAGTCATACCTCTCCTGCACAGATCCTTGGTGAGGCCGCACTTGAAGTACTGTGTGTAGTACTGGCACCACTACTTGAAAACACACATCAAGCTATTGGAGTTGGTACAGTGCTGGGCAATGAAAATGATCCTGGGTTTGGGAGATAAACCTTATGAGGAGAGACTCAGAAAGCTCCATGTGTATTCCCTGTTGGACAGAAGGGTGAGAGGGGATATACGTGAGACATTCAAGTACCTGAATGGCATGAACATAGTAACATGGAAGTATTATAAAATTGAAAGTGGAAAGGAAACCAGTGGGCACAGTCTGAATTTGGAAGGAGGCAGATTCAGGAGAGAAATGAGGAGGTACTATTTCACTGAAAGGGCAATGGCAGGGTGGAACACTGTCAGATGAGGTGTGCAAAAGGAGTGAAACATATACAATTAAGTTAAAATGGGTTTCAGAATATTCGATCGGTACATAGTCAACATGAGGAAAGCAAGGTGTGGATAATAAGTCTTCTAAAGGGAAGGGGGTGGTTGAGGGAGAGAACCAAAGGAAAGCAGATATACTGGACAAGTCATTTTGTTCAGTATTTACAAATGAAGTGTTAGGAGACAGGCAACAGATGGGGGTAGGGGCATTAGTGGAAGGGAGGTTGATACTATCCCTTTTATGGGTGGTAGAGTCCGTAAGGTACTAGCTAAACTAAGAGTTGTAAGTGCAGTGGGTCAGGACATGGTTCACCCACATAATACTGAAGGTACTAAAGGAGAAACTGTCTGTATTATTCTATCAGTGGTTATAGGGGTAGTTTTGGGTTACTGCATGCAAGCAGATGTCGTCCAACAGTAGAAATGTGGGATTAGGGAAAAGGCAGGGAACTATATACCTGTAAGCATGACTTTGGTGGTCGGCAAGGTTTCATGGATGCATAGATGATGTCCTAATGTTGGGGCCTTCGACTCACGTAGTCTGCCCATTACTGCAATTAAATTTGATTCTTCAAGATTTGCTTGAACTAGATAGTCCTCTTCCCCCATTTACCAGAATGCCCCTTATGCCTATCCCATGTATTCATAACTCCTATAATCGTTTCTGCTCACCTCTACATCTTCCAGCAGTCTAGACATTCTGTTCATCAACTCCTCTATAAAGAAGTTCTTCATCATGTTTAATCTGAGCTCTCTCCCTCCAGTGTCATCCAATGTCCCGTAGTACTGGAGCATTGTTTTCTTTTTTTTAAAATGTGCATCCTTGCACACTGTTCCTCCCTGTGAGGTATTTATATGTCTCATTCACAACCCCCCTCACCAATCTCACTCCTTGATAGTATAGCCTGCCCTCATAGGATTTGTCATTTTAATTATTTATTTCATTTTTGTTGACCAGGTAAGTGCACTAGACAAATTCTGCCTATTTTCAGGCAGGACCAGGGGGAGGGGGATACAGATGAATGCCAACTGACTTTGAACCAGATTAAGCTGTTGGTGGTATTTTAGTAAATTAAATACTCAAACCATTTTGGCTGCCCTCAGCTTATCTGCCTCAACTCTGTCTATGTTCTGCAGTAGACAATGTCTCCTTAAATTGTAAAGGTACTCTCTGAGTGGCATCAATAATGTATTTCATAGTGGAATAATGACCACCCTTTTTCTGCTGTTGAATCTCCTGCCTATGCATCACAGCATCCTGGTTGTTTTTTATTCTGCCTTGTCACACTGACTCTCTATCTTGAGGTCATTCCAGATGATGACCACTAGGTCCCTTTCTTCAATGGAGTATTGTATAAACACACTGCCTCCCCAACTCCAGCTGATATGTTATGAAAACACCATGGACCCTCTGTCAGTGCTGCAGCACAGGTAATGTCTCTCCCTCCCCAGAGGAGGGACATATATTTCAGTCAGTTCTCCATTGGCATCCAAGGCACAGGCTTTTGTGCCCTACCTAAGATACCATCCCATAGGACCGTGACTAGTGATTGGTCTTCCCATCTCCAATTGTTAATGCATTGCCATCAGGCTTTAAGGAAGCCCTAAGTTTGCCTCTCATTCCTAGTGATACCCTCACATGTTAGTATGCATTGTGCTACCTAGTTCCCATAGTTTCACCTTGGTAAAAAAGAACCCCCCACCCCCATTTTCTGAACAGCGTACGGGCATGCACCATGTTTACGTCATTCGTGTAATTTAATATCTCACTCTAGTCCTCCTCTCCTATTTATTTGCTTCAGCTGGTACATGTTAATGTCACTTAATCACTCCTTGTAGGTTCTGTGATGCAAGCCATGTTCTATCCTCATCAGCATTTTCTATTCCTGTTTAGAAAATGGGCAAAGAAAAAAGTGCATGCTGATTGGCTGAAATACACTGGTACCGGTGTTGTTATTTCTTAACAATCCCCAGAAAAAAAACAAGTGCCAATTCAGGATGCCCCATTACTCATGATATTATTGGGCATCCCGAGTTTTGAAATTAAGCAGCCGCCATTTTTTTTTCTCTAAGCGCCAGCAATGAAAGCGGCAGCATGATGGCAAAACTGGAAGGGCAATCCTGCAATGAAAGCACCAGTGTAACAGTGCACCCTGGGGGATGTGGAATAAGGTACCGCAGATGACATAAGTGCCATGCCTGAGAGGCAAGCCCAATGTGGCAGCACACACAACAATCCCCGTCACCGTGGTGATGGGACACATACCGCCAGACAGAATAGTACTGTCCCAATGCACGACCACAGCAATGTGGATGGAAAAGCAGCCCCAGGCAAACAGCTGATTTTGTTATATGGACAGTGGCGACCCCCATGTGGCATGTACCACTGCTGTGGATCAGTGGTGCTGGCCATCAGCATCCATGGTGCACCTGCCTCTTCACCCGGTGACATCTCTGTTGGACATGAGGGGGACCACGCTGCAGGCACATCTGCTGTACTTGTGGGCTGTGCAGATGGGGTGGGGTGGGTACACTGTTGGTGGTCGTGGTAGCTTAGAGGCATGGTGCACAGTGGCACTGGATCTTTGCCATGGTGTGGGTGCCATGTCAACCTTTACCTGGCACCCTGTTTCACATGCATTGCCTCTGCAGGGGATGTGTGCCTGACACACTCTTGCCTGTGGTGCCATCTGTTTTTCCTTCTAGCCCTGTGTCCCTGATGGTGTTTGGCAGGGGGGTTGACAGGGTGCAGTGGTGTGCACCACTCACCAGCGCTGTTGTCTGCGAGTGCCCCTGCTTCTCTGTGCACTGTAGTTGTGGAGTTGTGCTTGTGGACACCTTTATGCTGGCACTTTCATTGCTGGTGCTCCGATGCCAGTGCCCTGACTGCCAGTATCCGACTAGCCCCCCTCCATCCTGTCACCAATCCTCAGCCTACTTTTTTATTACAAATGTGACATAAAAGTCACACATTTAATTTTCCATTTTCCTTCTACCTCATTAACACATCCCGGCTCCACTGCAGTTCTTGATTTTTGCCCCGGTTTCTGCTTTCTCCATGCTGTGTCCTGGTCACTCGCCACCATTCCACTGCTGTCTGATAAAAACTAATGCACTCTCACTGAGTGGAAACCCAGAATCCTGACTAAGCTGACCAAGCTCGTGTCTTCTCATTCACACAAATATTAGAAAAGAAAATCAGGCAGACACAATGTTTTTCTTTTCATGGTGCCCTTCCTCACAAATGGCAGCTTCAGTCATGGCAGCTTCAGCAGTGCTCCCCATCTGCTTCACCTCTCACTTCCTGTCACAAACTGCACACCAGCATCCCTGATGGTGTCCCCAGTAGGTCAAAAATCCATAGTGGCAGAGGAACTACCTTATTACAAACTTATCAGAAAACGTATTGTAAACTAATGCTTAATTTTTTTTTTTATTATTTTTTTTTCCTTTACAGTGCCCATTTTCCAAATGTAATAATACCCTCCAGGGTGGGTGTTATTGGATATAAAGGACATTCTAGGGGTTATAAGGCCCTCTGCATTCTGCACTGGGCCTCATTACACCCCTGAGTGGTCTGTTATATTCCAAAGATGCCCACCCATGGCGAGCATTATTACTTACATATTTTCATACTTACATTGTTCACCCAGGTTTCTTTTTCTTGATATTGGACTGGTATCTATTTCACCCACCCACCTCAACCCTCATGACTTTGTGTCTGTGATCCTACAGTGGGTACTGACTCTGCCTAACAACAGTGAATACTCAGAACTATTTGATCTGTTTTTCTGTCAGTAACAGGTTTCAATTCTCACACTCACTTGCAGACTAGTTATGCTATGTAAGTATAACCACACATGACCTTGGCTTAACTGGCACCCCAAATAAAAGTACTAGTGCCCAATATATGGCATACCATATACTTTTGACAGAATTACTAGATTAGTATCACCCCTAGCTTTACAGTGTAGTCCAGGTTCATTATCTAAAGATGGGGGGTACAGTATTGAAGAATTGAACCTTTGTATTTTCAACCTGGTCCAGGGGAGAGGATGCTAGGCGTGTGCTAGTACCACCTGCTGAGGAGCCCCAATAACATTCACACTGAAGCAATGATGGAATGTCCAATGTAGCAACTGGGATTTTCCAGTACAGCTTTCTTTTCCAGATGTCGTTAAAGCATGGGTGGAACCCCTAGGATTGTCATTGCATTTCTGGAACATTTCTCTTGCAGGCACTTGCATGGCAGAATTAGTTCTCCACAAAACAGTTCATTTTCTCTACCCCAAAATGTGTGCTTGTGGAGTGCAGCCACACACTCAAAACATCTTCTATGTCACAGAGTGTATGCTCGTGGGCTGTTATCACACAGTCAAAAACATACTCAGTTTCCCATACTGTATGCTCGTGGACTGTTTCCCTGTACCTAAAACATTCTTCTGCTGCAATAGCCTTTGTCCAGGGAACCTGGTGCCCATCAACGAACCAGTTAGTCCTGCCTTGGAAACTCAAGATGATGTTTCTCCCTCAGTTTGCACCAACAGACAGTGTCTGCCATTCCATCAGGGTTATACAAATGGGTCTTCAATTCCCACTGAATTGCTAAAGATTCCAACTTTAACTTTAAATTTAACACCAAAGTGAAGAGGGGGTCTTCACAGGTGTGCTCTGGACTTATCTTGAGCACACACTTCTCAGTCAACTCCCTAATGAAAACAGTTACATTTCTCTGTACTCACAGATTTGTTGCTCCATCCTTCCAGTATGGAAAGAACAAAGAAAGCACCTTTTCCTCCTTGGTAGCATGTCAGATTATCTCACACTGTCCTTCCCTAATGCAGTTGTAATCATCTAGGGCATTTAGGGGATTGCTCCTTGGATCCACTAGCTCTTGAAGTCCCTCTCATTCCCCATGTAGTGAAATCAAAGAGTCCTGCAGCAAACGGTATCCACCATTTTGGTGGCAAACTGTAGATTTATTCCAACTACGGTGAGAATCACCAGGGCTCTCTGTGATAGAGCTCCACAGGCAGACCTCTGCCACTCTGACCCTCCAACTCAGACTAACTAAACCTTCTAAGCTTTACCGTGAGCAGCTAATTTAAAAAATGGTTATGCGGCTTTGAGAGTTTTAAGTGACATAATCGTCACCACTCGGGTTAGCTGAATAACCCATGGTGTCATTATGTAAGAAGTCCCTTAATGAGCTCCCTAGCAGCTGCTTTCTGTTACCTGTCTAAGACTAGTACCAATGTGTTTCTAGTAACCGCAGGTGGCTGGGTGGTTACATAAGCACACTAACAGAGCCCCACATAAATACCGACATGCTATGATCAGTAATTGTTTTTTCATTTTTCCGGTTGGCATCCGATTGCAAGGTGAACTTGGTGGAAGCAGTTACAGTGAGCGACGTTACAGAATCTAGTCTGGTTCTCATTTGTGTATTGATGTGTTTTTTCTATATTTAGTTTTTGATTACTTTGACCGACTGTGAATTTTTCATTTATCACTGTTGGCTGTTTTGGATACATCTCGTTCCACTCCTTCACCACCCTCTCCATGAAGAAGTGCCTCCTCATTTTCGTCCTGAAACTGCCCAATACCAATTACTGGCTATTGCCACTTGTTGTATCGTTCTTACTAGTGTAGAGAGTTCCCCTATGCTTGAACTGTTTATTACCTTTCAGCATTAAGGGTCTCAATTTTGTCACCCCTCTACATCCTGCCTTCCTGATAATTAATAAGACGTGACCAGGGATTAGATTAACAGTGTGTTATTCAACTACCTAGGGGTATAGTGTGACACATGACTTTTGACTCCTCATTTTTGTGCTGATTCTAGTAGTTTGATATCTTTCATAAGACAGGGAAACCAGAATTGGGCACAATACTCCAGGTGTGGTCTCACCAGTGACCTGTATATGGCCATTCATGTGTATGGGCTCGGAATGAGCTGCCTTTCACTCCTGAGAGTGATATACTGACATACTAATTAATGTAAAGAATGAACAATGATTTTGTGATGTTTATAAAATGGGCACCAAGTTTTCTTAATGTTGATTGGCTGAAAATCTCTATCAGCCGTGTCCTTATCAGGACATAACACTACAGCTGGCACTACTTATGACAAGCAATGCCTCATCACCATAGGTATCACTTCACCACCATATGCCACTCACAAACTGCACACTTCAAACACAACCTCAATCTGCAAACCTGTGTAGTGGAATTCCTGTCCAATGAAACTCCCCCCTACACACAACAGCAAAGTGTCAGCATCTGCAATCCCCTAGATCACTGTATCTTTATAAACTGCTGACTGACCTGTGTTGTCTGCTGTGTTTAAAGTTGACCACATAGGTAAGTACAATATTGTACAGTACATAAATGGACTATTTTTAGTCTTCTAACATGAAACATTTTTTTTTTTACTAAAATTTTCCATTTTGACAACTTTTTTGAATTCATAATTTCTACTTGAGGATGCCTATTTTATAAGCACAATAAGACACTCCAAGGTGTGGGTAGGAGCTGATAAGTGCACTTCCCAGGTGCTAAAGGCATTTGGCGAAGGCGCCTTATACCTCATAATACTTCTGGGGCATGCTTTTATCAGGTAATAACCCACAATCATTGTGTCTTATTGCTTACTTAAGAGACTATTATCATGTATTTGTTAAGTAGTATAAATGTATTACCTTCAATTTATTTAATCTAATGTTTCTTATTTTGATATTACAGGTATAAATACTTCATGATGCATAACTTTATCATATTATTACTTAACAACATGTTGTACATGCTGCTTAGCCTGCTTTGCATGAAAGTAGAGAATGACACTGCAGTACTACTCTTCATCACATCTCAGTATCGTGAAACTGATGATCTGTTAGATGACACATGTAGATTTTACCAAGATATATGTTTAATACCAGTCTCAAGCTCAAACACAAGAAAGGATCATCAGGTCTGGATGCGTGTGAGAAGCAAGTAATGGTGGGATACAGTATGCTGAGTCAGTTCACAGACAGTGACTGGCAGGATAATTTCCATATGTCACGCTCTTCTTTTTATAAACTGCCAGATACATGTGCAAGTTTCCTGTCTCCAGAAGAAGATTATGTTCGTGAACGCATTCCATTAAGGATGTGCTTGGCTATTGTTTTATTTAAATTAGGGAGCTGTTCATAGTATAGAGAGGTGGCTAATCAGTTTGGAGTACACAAATCTACTGTACATAAATTTATTTAAGCATTTTGTAAGGGATTTACGGCTTCAGTTTCACAACATATCATTCGGATGCCAACTGAAGATGAGGCTCTTTCTATAGCAGCACATTTGAGAAGTACAACGGACTACCGTAGGCTACTGGTTACTTGTATGGAACTCATATTCCTGTTCTTGCATCAACAGATGGCTACAAAGATTTTGTGAACTGTAAAGGTTGGACATCATATGTGCTTCAGGCTGTAGTGGATCACAAATTTTGGTATGAACATATAAAATTATACTCGGTCATTTTTTAGTGTATAGCAGAATATTGTTCTGTATAGAAATCCATTCTTTTCTATATGCTGTTGTACCACTGTTCAAAGGTCATGGAATGTGATTGCACCCTTTTGTGACAGAACAGTATTATAGAACCTCTACAGACTGTGCAAGTCAGTTTCACTGTGAAAGAGAAAAAAAAAACAATGCATACATTTCACATGATACAACACACTATAAAAAATACAGGATGAGCAACTTTATTTATGCACAACCAGTGCAGTCTGCCACCTCAGGGTTCTGACTCCCACACACCTCTCGAGCTTCTTTCTCAAGGTCAGAGGGAGTCAGAATCCCTCTGTTGCAGAACAGTCTGGTTGTGCATACTGTAGTTGCCCATCCAATATTGTCTATATCTCAAATTTTAATTAATTTTATCAGAGGCCATACATAGTAAGTTAAAATAACCCAGTACATCATCCTAATATGTTTTAAAAAAAAGCCATTAATGTACAATTAACCTTGTAAGCACATACACTATAAAATATAATGTGTGTTCTCTGGGTAATATCCACACTAAAAGCACTTCCGTGGTTGCCATGACATTTGAATGCCTCTCAAGCTACGCCCTCAAGGTTTACAATGATGACATGTCAACCTTTAAAAGTGTTTGCAGCATTGTCATTAGCCAAATGACATACATTTAAGCTATAAGGCATGACTAGAGGTTATGTTAATGGTCTGTTAATCACCCTCTAGGTGTGCAATGCAAGCAGAGTGCCACATGCTCTTAGAGGGTGATTAACTAACCATTAACAAAACCCATGGGAGTATCTTATTGCTATTATAATAAAAAATGTTTTAGGAAGTGTTAAACATTGTTCAGCATATGATTAGGTTCTACATGTATGTTAATAAAATATCTACATAAGGGTGATAGAATACTGACAGCCAATCTGAAAGCTCTTTTTATCAGGACCTTTTTATTCCATGCTTTATGTTGCACATACACACTTACCCTGAGCTACAAAGATGACATGATGAATCAATTTTAGTTTTTATGTATTGGGTTTCTGTGTTGAAATATGTGTTGTTTTATATGCAACAAATAAAAAAATAAACACAGATTAATTTACAGGCTTCTTATGTAAACTAGTTTGTGTGAACCATCTGACAGTATAATTAAGCAAATAATTGGATTACTGTATTCTATTCATTGTAAACATTCAACTTCTTGCTTGCTTGCTTGCATGATACCCACATATTACATAGAGGATAATGTATGGTCCTCTATCATTAACAGGTTTGTTAACCGTCGAGAGGTTGCCAGGGTGACCATGTAAACCTCGAGAGCGAAGCTTGAGAGGTTTAAGTCATCATGGCAACCTCGAGATGGTTAACCAAACCGGTTAACGATAGAGGGACCATACATTATATTTTATAGTGTATGGTCCCAATTAACTACCAAAACAAACTACTATGGCTTACTTTTAGCCCCACCGCGGACGTTCTGGGTCATTTTCTGGCTACTGTGCTGGTTTCAGAATGACGCTGCAAGAGATCGCAGGTACATGCATGCGCAGATGGGCTCCGTTTGTAATCCCATCGATATGACCTACTCAAGCGAAGTTTATAACCATTTACATCATAGCAATGGGATTATCGAGACATAATTTTGCCACTTTTTAGCGGTAATAAGGGCGCACCATACATTATAACATTCTAACTTATATCGTTAAGCTGAACTGCTACCTAAGGTATTCGTGATACATTTTATATTCTTTTTTTTGTTAATGTGTTCAATTGTTTCTGTGTTGCACAATTGTTGTGGATCATATTAATTATACTTATTATTCTCTTCCTTTACTGAAAGCTACCACTGATCATTGATGCAAAACCGACTGACATGTTCCTTATGGGTGATCCAATATGCACACTTTTGAGTTGGTTGTTAAAAGGGTTCACTGCTTTGAACAGACTAACCTGGGTCCAGTGATCTTTTAATGTATACCTGATCTCTATTAGAATCTCAGTGGAAATTACTTTTGGGTGATTAAAAGCAAGGTGGCGTGTGCTTCAGAAAAGGAGTGGTTTTCATTTTACTTTCTCTCCATATGTTATCAGCACATGCTGCAAACTGCACCATTTTTGTGAGCTAGAGAAAGACACTGCAGACTGGCTGACTTGAATAGGCTATATGATACGAATGTTTGAGAACACAAACAACATGTGTTGCTTCAGCTGAAGTTGTTTCTGAGGCCAAGGACAACTGAGAAGTGCTATCAAATTACATGGTTAGTAACTTTCACTTGTGTAGGCAGGACAAATATTAACATTTATTATAGATTACTCTCAAACTGACCTCTGCAGTTTAAAGTTAATTGACATTGTGTTAGTCTATGTACCTCTTACAAAAAGGACAAGCACTACAATATCTACTGGGACTGTGTGTCTCCTTCAATGCCCATTTTCAATACATATGAGTATGGCTGGTTTAAATACATTGGCACATGCTGAACCATTTTTAGTTTAATCTATATGCAACTTCTATTTCTGTATGGAATGCATGTTTTTTCAGCATCTTAATGCATATACTCTCACTAACCCATGTGACCTGTGACTGCATGCATTAACCACCATTTGATGTTGCCTCCCCCAATATCACACCTTGCCCACTTGTCTTTTACATTTGAAAACTAGCTGTGACCCATCTAGATTCTTCCTTCCACACACCCCACCTTACAAAACCACTCCAGACAGACCACCCCTATATCTGTTCTGACTAACCATTGTACCTGACCTTTAGAAAGCAAATATTGAGTAATGACAAATCATATGAGGTATGAAGCTTTATTAACACAAAATTCTGTTAGAACAATCATTAGATAATTAATATTATGTTCATCTATCATATTAGATGTTAGCTATAAGGAGTCAAAGGATCAAAATAACCCCCAGTAAGACCCCATAAATCACCCTGGGGTAGTATACAGGACCCTTCCCATCAAAAAGGAAGATGATATTGTACTGAAAAATGATATTCAAGACCTTAACCCTCCTGACAAGATAATATAGTTTGGGATTTTAATTTTCCAGGGATAAAATGGGACACCCTTAAGGTCTCAAACAAAGCAGAGAACACTTATTGGGATGTATTTGATCAAGTGGGCCTGGAGCAAATTGTTAGTCAGAGAACAAGAGTGGGAATACCCTGAATTTAATCCTTACTAATATAAAGGGGATCACATTCAAGAATGCCAAATAACTATACCCCTAGGAAATAGTGACCACTGCATGGTAACATTTAACATAAATGAAATAAACATGCACCTCTAAGGGAAGACAACTACATTAGATTATAATAAAGCTAATGTTACTGCATTTGAACACACCCTAACAACATAGAACTGGAACCAGGAATTTGAAAATAAGGAACTTACAAAGATGTGGGATTCCTTAAGCAATAAATTAAACAAATGCCTGAAGGAATATGTTCCCATCAAAATTAAGTACAATAAAAGGGCCAAAACACTCTGCTGGCTAACTAGCAGAATTAGAAGGATAATTAAAAAGAAGTAAAAACTCTTTAAATCATTAAGGGGTAGTAAGAAGGAGACAGGCTGAATAAGATTCAGAAACCTACAGAGAAAGGTCAAGAAAGAAATAAATAAAGCTAAGGCGGACTACAAAATTAAATTGGCGGACAAGACAAAGGATATCTACAAATCCTTTTATGCTTATGTAAGCAACAACAAGGGTACAGGCAATTCAATAGGCCCCTTGCTGGGTCCAGACGGCACAGTTGCAAGTACAAACTGGGAAATGGCAGACCTTCAAAATACATATTTTGCAACTGTTTTTACTAAAAAAAAAATGATCTGGGTAGCATGGGGCACCAGTTTAATGTTCCTCAGTGTCCTATCCACATTGAGACAGCTGACATAAGGAAAATACTTGGTGCCCTGAATCCCTACAAATCCACAGGACCAGACAGATTCCACACAAAATTATAAAAAAAAAAAACTTGCAGAAGAATTAGCACCCCAATAAGTCACATCTTCCAATATTCCTTGGACAAGGGGGAAGTGGTTTGACTCCTTGAGAGAGGCAACTGTTATTCCACTATTTAAGAAAGGAAACAAAAAAATAAGCAGAACTAATTGTCAGCCGGTTTGTTTAACAACTACCATATGCAAAATTTTGGAGGGGCTCATAAAAGAACAAATTATTAAATTCATCCAGAAGGAACATTTAGGGGATGACTCTCAACATGGCTTTACTAAGAGGAGGTCCTGCCAAAATAATATATTGGAATTTTACAACAGAGTCATTAAAAGTTTGGATGGGCAGGCCAGTCCAGTGGCATTGAGGGTTGAGGCGCTGGACGCTACACCTCGCACTGCACCGGTGACCTGGGTTTGGGAACAGACTCGGGTCTGCACGGGTCAGCAGGGGGAAGGAGGATTGAGTGTCCCAACGGATGCTGTCCTCCCTCTGGGGAGGGTTACCAGGGGTGCCTTGTGCACCCACATCCCAAGAGAGCCAGTGGAAGAACGGGCTCTCCAGGGTTCTGGTGGCTCTGTTCACTGGAGTCCAGGAGGGGGGACGCTGTCAGGATCTTGGAAGAAGGTGTGCGTCAGCACATCGCCTCTCTGGAAGTACATCCTCATGCTGGCATCCCGGAGGGGGTCTGGGAACCACAGAAAAGTGGAAAAAAAAGCCTCAGTGAGCCTAGATGATGGCCGCTCCAAACAGCCAGCCAGGTCCAGAACCCACAGGCAGATCTCCACTGTGCAGGTGCTCCACAAATAGGAGGAGGAGGTAAGGAATAACTAGGCACTCTAGGGGACAGACTCAGTGGTAGCAGGACCTCGGAGGGACATGAACAATGCCCAAAGGAGTGGAGCACTGAGGGAGTGCAAGGGGTATAAATGGGGCAAGGTGTTCCAAAGTAAAAAAATCAACAAAAGTTTGGATGGGGAAGATCAGTTGATGTGGTATTTTTGGACTTCACAAAGGCTTTTGACAAAATACCTCACAATGCAATAGTAAAGGCATTGAAAGCCATGGGCATCCATGACAATATTGGATCATGGATTCATACTTAGCTTTGGGACAGAAATCAGTGAGTCATCATTAGGGGCATTTTTTCTGAGTGGACTAAAGTAACTAGTGGCATGCCACACAGATCAGTTTTGGGTCCATGCCTATTTAACATCTATGTGGAATCACTCCAATATGAGCATGACAAGGTATGGATGACTAAATTTGCAACTGACTGCCAATTGGGGGCCAAGTTAAAAGACAAATGCAACTATGATTGCTACTGCAACTATGATCACTACCCATGAAGCAGGTCTGATGCAGGTCATCTCTGAACCGACCAGACTTAATTACAAAACTGGGAACCACACCACCCTTGACTGGGCTCTGGTGTCTAACCCCACTAATATACAGAGTGTGGGCACAATGGCAGACACCCTGAAGTGACCATTCCCCAATCTTCTGTATATGGAAAAACAAACCACCCAAGGTCCAACCTAGAATTCTCTCCACCCGTGACTTCTCCAAGTTCTCTGAACTACAATACAATTGATACCTAGGTAATCTGGACTGGAACCCCATAAATCTTCTCCCTACTCTTACTGAGGCTGTGCAATACTTCCAGGATGAACTAACCACAGCAGCCAACCTCTTTGCTCCAATGAAGAGAATGAGGGCTAAAGGCAACTGCTACAAGTGGATCTCTCCCTCCCTCAAAGCCCTAATGGCTACTTGGGAAAAAAGCCTGGAAAAAGTTTAGGCTCTCCTCCCCTCCCGGCAGATCTCACTGAATACAAAGCCCTGTGGAACAAAGCCAAGAGAGCCATAAAACTCGCTAAGAGAGATTACTTAACACACCTCCAGAAAACCAGCATGGGCAACCCCAAGCAATTCTGGAATCATATCAATGACCTGATCAAGGGCAGCAAAAAGCCTGAGTCCTGTCCCATGGAGATTAACGGTCAGCTCACAACTGACCCTTCTCAAATATCGGCTGCCCTTAACAGGCACTTCTCAGAGCTCGAGGCCTACAAGACCTGTCTGTCTCCCCAGACTCTCCCCCCCTACCTCAGATGAACCACCTCACATGGAAAGACCCCCATTTCACCTGAGACTGGCTAAACGCACTGAAGTACTAAACCTCCTAAGGAACTTGAAACCGAAAGGGTCAGGGGGACCCGACGGTATCAACCCTCGGCAACTCAAGGTAGAAGCTACCTCCTTAGCCTGGCCTATAACCATGCTCCTCAATCGATCACTGAGGGAAGGAGCAGTCTCTGACCCATGGAAACATGCCAATGTTGTCCCTATTCACAAAGTGGGGCTCAGGGAAAAACTCAACAACTACAGGCCCATCTCCCTCCTCTGCTCACTTGCTAAAGTGCAAGAAAGAGTCCTCTACAATCAACTCAGGGACTACCTGGAAGCTCATCATCTCCTTGCCCCATCCCAACATGGATTTAGAACAAACCGTGGTACTGACACTGCCCTCATTAACTTCACAGATGAAGTTCTCAGGGCAATGGACAAAGGGATACCCACCGGTGCAGTCTTTATAGACTTATCCAAGGCATTAGACCTCATCGACCACAACTTGCTGCTACAGAAGCTGCAAAATATAGGCCTAGACAATCATGCCCTGAAGTGGTTCGGGAGCTACTTATCAGGCAGGGCACAGAGGGTCTCATGGAAAGGGACCATGTCTGACCCACTACCCCTAAACCATGGTGTACCTCAGGGCTCAATTCTAGGCCCTCTCCTGTTTTCCTTGTTTACCAATGACCTGCGTACCCACTGCGGGGAGAGCTCGGTTGTGCAGTACACTGACGATACTGTCATCTTCTGACCTCTGCGTGATGTGGTTGCCCTAGGCCCTCTACTCCAAAAGGATCTCACTTCACTAGAGACTTGGCTATGTAAGAACAGGATGGTACTAAATGCCAACAGGACCAAGGCAATGCTATTCGGGCCAAGATCCCTGGGATTTGACAGGTCCTCATCCCTCTCCTTAACCTCACTCTCTGGTAAAGTCATTAATGTAGTCCCCTCCCTTAAATACTTAGGCCTCACGTTGGATCAGAATATCACATACAAGGAACACATGGACCAGGTCACCAGGAACCTACATCAGAAACTTGGCACCCTGTACCGACTCAGGGACCAACTCATCCCTGAAGCCAGGCTCTCCATAGCCACCAGCGTCCTTCTACCCAACCTGACCTTTGCGGCCCCTATTATACAGGGCATGACTAAACAAGAGATTACCAGAATGCAAACCCTATATAATAAAATAGCTCATTTCACCTTAGACCACCCGAGATGTCATGACTGTGACACTTTGGCCAGTCTTCGTTGGCCCACATTGGTCGCCCGCCTCCAACACCCCTTGCTTGTCCAGGCCTACAAGCTTCTCAAACCCCACGCTCCACCAAGCATTGCCGGGAACATAACCCTCAAACACAACCCAAGGAACCTAAGGACCTCAGATAGGACACTATTAGAAGTCCCTAGGGTAAGGACAAACGCTGGCGGAAGATCCTTTTCCTCCCAAGTAGCCTGCCAATGGAACAAGCTCCATCCTCAGATCCAGGCCTCCTCCTCACTCATGAACTTCCGCACCAGGCTTAAATCTGCTGACCTCAAGCGCATACCACTGTCATGGCACTTAAAGCTCCTAAGGTACTCCCCTCCTCTCCAACTCCTGTCTCCTAGCTTAACTTTCCTACTACCTGCCTTATACAGACTGCTCACCAGAGGCCATGTGTAACCCCTGAATAAACTATATGCAAAGTACTACCAATTGCTTACATGTCATGATGATAACCATGCCTGTACCCATGCCTGCATCCACTGCTTTTCTTTACTGTGCCTGTAAGCCATGCCTGTATCCACTGCTTTTCTTTTACCATGCCTGTAACCATGCCTGTATCCACTATTTTTCTTTACTGTAAACACCTCATGATGTAACTCACAATGCCTCAAATGTTTCTTATGTCCTTGTTCATTCTTATAACTTGTATTGTTATCCTGGGTCACCCCTGAAAAAGGGACCTTCGGGGATCAGTGGGCCTAGCCTCCTTTATGGATCTCTGGTGAGGCCAATACTCAACTATGGTGCACAGTTCTGGCCACCTTTCTAGAAAAAGGAAATGTGTATGTTGGAGGGGGGTACAGAGGAGGGCAACACACGCTATAAAGGGTGTGGATGAAAAGGACTATAGTACCATGCTGGGGAATGTGAATTTGTGTTCTCTAGAATATAGGGGGATAAGAAGAGATACATGTCTGCTGCTTAAGGCTCTGACAGAACAAGATCTTTGGGAGATGTTAGGGCTTACATTTTGAGATCAAGTTTATAACAATATGGCACATTCACTACAGCTAAGAAGAGAAAATTGAAAAAACATGGCAGCAGCAAAGATGGTTTAACTAAAGGATAATCTCAGTATGGAACTCTATACCCATAGAAGTGGTTGGTAGTCCTTCGGTGGAGAGTTTTAAACTAAAACAGGATAAGTTACAACAAGGGGGTGACCTGTTTGTTTAACAAAGATGAGCAGTATGGACGCAAGTCTTATTAAGCTCTATACAAACCTATGTTACCTATGTTAGTCATATAAAAGTTCAATAAATTAAGGGTTCAAAATAATGCATGTTATATTACAGTCATTATTGTTCTACATATAGTTTTTTTATTGACATACATTAAAGTGTGCAGTTTGTGAGTGGCATATGGTGGTGAAGCAATAACAGGATAAATCTTATTATTCAGTAACGTAACTGTAGCTAATACCAATACATGCATCAGATTTTCCTATGCTTGTAATGATCATTCAAATTAACATATGATATTGTTATACAAGGCCCCTGCACCCTAATTGGTACCCTCAGAGGTACACCGTAGACAGCTAGCATTTAGGTATATTTTATACTAACATATAGGGCTTAGGGCATCTATCGTACAAGAGTAGATGTCAGGAGATGAATACATGTTGTTGTAATACCCTTTGCTTGCTAATACATATATTCTTCTATGTATTGTCTGTGTATTTCTTACTTGTAAGATGCCAAGGCATCTGTGTCCTTGGAGTCATTATGATATATAAGTCAGCATTTCACCTTTTGGTGATTTGTACTACTAGACTGAGTTATGTAAGACTCTGTATTAGAACTCTTTTGTTCATAAACTGATTACTATACAAAATTGGATAATGTTATCTTGGACCGTGGAGCCACCTCTAATTTAGCCAATAGGGCTCATCTCTGTAACTAGAAATGTTTCTGTCTTACAGTAACCATAGTAATTATCATAGGTATATAATGTAATACACTAGTCTTATACCTCAGAGATCCCAGGAGACACAGAGAAACCTCGAGGTATAGGGAACGCTTAGCACTGGCTCCCGGTTCGTATTGGTAAAAACTGCTTAGGGCAACTGTGATTTATCCTTTTGGTAGTAATAAACTTGTTTATTACTCTTATGCAACGTGTCTGTGATTACTTGCATTCCCAATATTGTCAAGAATCTGAAAGTGAGGTTTAGACCTCCTAACAAATTGGCAACCATGTGCAGGCAATATTTGGTGTTTGTAAAGTTTTCACTTGTTGCTAAAACTCTTTCCCTTTCCCACGGAGACAGTAGGTGTATATTCCCGTATCACTTCTCCTGTTTTAAACCAGTTTGTAGTCACTTACAAGGGTTGGCTGTCATCCTTTCGGGTGTGGTTGATGCCAACTCAACTCACTCCATTACAGCTTTGAATTGTAAGTCTACAACTTTTACAGTAGCCCGGCTGTGTATAAAGTGCTCCTGCTGTGGATCGATACACAGCATGGTGCCTTTTTCACAGTTTGATTTTTCATTCCCTCCCACAGAATGGCCACCATATCAAATATCTGCACAGAACTAAGACTTGATGTCTCGAACTTCCTTACCTCCCATGGAGGATGGGCTGACTTCGTGCAGGACACAAATCAATCCGAAAACCCTATACTGGGGATTTCAACCCAGTACACAGAGACAAGACAATCAGACAATAAGCGTCAAGGTAAAGGGTTGATGGTCACTGCTCTCTATGCTGCTCTGGAAGCCTCCGAAGTGAGGTTTCAAACCCTTGATCTGCAAATTTCATCTCTTAAGCAACAGATGGGTTTGCAGGAAACAGAATGTGTTAGACTGCAGCAGAACTTGGAGTATGAACTCCAGACTCTGCGGAATGAAAAGGATTCACTATTGCATCATTCAGCTCAAGCTGGAGAACAGGAACTATGTATGTTGAAGCAGGAGTGTGAAAGTTTGAGATAGGATAAGGGACAGGCATTGCAAATGAATGATTTGCTGAGTGCTGCAACTGTGCAGTTGAGTGAAGAAATGGGTGAGCTACAGGATGAGATAAACCATGTATGTAATGACTTAGAGGTATCTATTAGGGACAATCGTGAACCGAGCACTTCGTATAGAGTGTTGCAAAAGCAAAAGCAAAATGAGGTTGATATGGATGTTGCAAGTGTGAGTCATACAGAATGTCAAACAAAGATGGCAAAACTGCACCAAGAGTGGGAGGTTCTGGCTGGCCATGTTAAGGCAATGGGAATCGTAGCCCCTGCCTTACATACGTCATCTGAAGGGGAGTTGTCAGATGACGATATCTCTCAATTCAATGCCCAGTCACACCCCTACTATGGCCCAGAGACCCCACCCAGCCATCCACAACATGGCGGGTCCCCACTACACCCTCACCATGTCATATGTCATCGACATCGTGATGTCCATCATGGGAGACTCCAACATGGTGGCCCCCATGATAGGGGCAGAGCAGGCCCAGACCTGGTCCGACGACACTACTAATAGCCATTATTAATGTGGAAGATAGGCATGAGATAGAAATGATGATTGAAACTACGATAGGCAATGTACCTCTTCCTGAGAGAAGTAAACGGGCCATTAAAACCCAGATTAGGCAGCTTCTGCAGGAGACTGGCACTCAGGAGGGTATTGTCCGCACTGCGGCTGGGGCTGCAGCTCGGGCCACCCTGGACGGCGCTCGAGACAATCTACCTCTGCCTGATCGACCCAGTAATCCCCTACAAATGGCCTACTCTGTTCAGCAAATAGCCGACAGCATCGGTGGGATGAACCCATCCGACAACCTCAGCTCTCACTTGGAAAAGGTGCATTCTAAATGCAAGATGCTTAGCCTCACTGCAGAATACCAGGTCCAAATACTACATCAAACCATCGATCCTAGTTTGTAGGCCAAACTCCCCGATGCCATCCACCAGGATTGGAACGCCACCTTTGAAGAGGTTGCAGCTGAGCTCATTTCTGCTTATAGCCCAGGTGTAGTAGGAGTGATGTTTGCATATCCTGTAAAACAGAATGCAAAGGAAAGTCCAGCGACTTACCACCAGAGACTTTGGATGGCCTACTGAGCAGGGAAGCACTTGGCACAAGAAGCTGCAGATGTAGATCTTATTGAATATAAAACCCTGTTCCTTAGGAACATGATTCCAGCAATATGGGAAAGGTAGAGCCAATCACCTACCCCAATACGGATAGGTTTGCCGACATCTTTTGGAAAACCGAGAGACTTTACCAACTCTATATCCATGATTGGGGCTCCAGTTCCAAGAAGGTAGACACTGTGGAGCCTACTCCAGAGGCCACTATGCACTACACTGTGGAAGGGCAGGCCCAACACCAACAGGCCCCTCCAGCTGATAACCAATACCCCCAACAGGCCAATCAACAACAACAGCAACAGCAGTGAGGTGGGAACCAGAATTGGCATAAGTATAAAAAGCATAAGGGTAAAGGTAAACCACAACAGCAAGGAACAGGCCCTTCATATCGGGAGTCAGCCGAAGAGAACAGGAAATTCCGAGAGCTCCTGGAACAAGTGCGCTCTGTAGTGGATGCTGTTCCTGCACAGGCCCTTGTGGCAGTACAACCGGCATCCCAGACACCAACGGGCCATAAGGACACTGGTGGTGCAGGCCCTCAGGCTCATACAGGCCTGAACCCAGAAGCTCCTCCCTATATAGCATCTGTGCTGCATGGTGAGGTGATTCACAAGAGTCAGGCCCAACCTCTCCATGCTCCCAGCAGTACAGATTGACAATTACAGGCCCCAGTCCATATTGTAAACAAGCTAGTCTTGGATACAAATGGAAGGCCCTGCACTGAGGCCAAAGTCGGGGGCCACCTACTAGTAGTCTTGCTAGATACAGGTGCAGCTGTCTCTGTGTTACATGATGAACATCCAAACATATCCCCCTGGTCCACCAGATGGAGGACCAACATGTCAGGAGTTGATGGTACTAGGCTACCTGCATACCGTTCTCTACCCTTACCACAAGAGCTAGGCCATCTAAGGGCCTCACACACTTTCCAACTAATGGTATTGCATGACCATCCTAGTATCATAGAGATTGACTTCCTCGCACCATACGGCTATGTGGTCGACCTAGCTAACATGCTATTGATACGGATTCAGGGTCAATATCATACCATTTTGATTCCTGATTCACACGTCATGGCAACAATCTCTGCCAATGACAAGGAGTATGACATCATAGATTTGTTCAAGACTCATGAACTTTTCCCAAAGCTTCTCCCCATTTTGCAACAACATTTGGAAGCATTTGCAATTAACAAACATGACTGTGGCAGAATGCACACTGTCATCAAAGTGCCAGGCCCAGCACATGAGAGGCAAAGGCAATATCCTTTCCCAGCTGAGGCCTTGCCTTCCCTTAGAGAAACGATCAAGTCACTCCTCAAGCAAGGAGTAATCAGAACTTGTGTTTCCACTGCCAACTCCCCAGTATGGCCCGTGAAAAAACCCACAGGCACCTGGAGACTTACTATTGACTACAGGAAACTGAATCAGGTCACCCCAGTTGTTCCCCAACTGTGGCTTCAGCACCTGATGTGCTACAACTCTTGACCCCTGACCTGAAATGGTTCAGTGCCTGGACATTTCCAATGGTTTTTGGTCATTACCATTGGCCCTTAGGCAATATAAGTTTGTCTTCACCTTTGAAGGAAGACAGTACACGTGGACTTGCTTGCCACAAGGATTCCATAATAGTCCGTCCCTGTTCTATCTGTACATGATGGATGCCCTCGAGAGTTTCTCTACTCCCCAATGTCTCTTGCAGTATGTGGATGACCTGTTGCTGGCAACAGCCACACAGGAACAACATCTGGATTTCTTGGATGAACTATTGATTGTCATCCAGAGAGCAGGCCTGAAATGTAATCCAGCAAAAGCACAGCTATGTCAGAAAGAAATACTCTTTCTAGGTCTGAAAATAACTGACCAAGGTTGAAGCCCTACCTGGAAGAAGGTACAAGGATTGCAAGACTTGCCATTGCCCACCAGCGTGGCAACTCTTTGAAGGTTTCTAGGTATGGTGAATTATTCGAGAGATTTTATTTGTGATTTTGCTTAGTAAAGCTGCTCCTCTGTATGAGCTACTCAAAAAGGATATCCCATGGACTTGGGGCCCTATACACACCCAGGCTGTGACATCACTGAAGCAGGCCCTGGCCTCCGTCCCAGCTCTGGTTAACCCCAATCCAGCAATACCATTCCATCTGGAAGGCGCCACCTCTGACATTGCCTTGTCAGCAGTGCTGGCCCACAAGGTTCATGGCACCCTGCGACCCATTGCATATGCATCACAGCTCTTGACCCCAGTGGAACAGAAGTATGGCCTTTGTGAAAGGAACCTTCTGGCCACCTATTGGGCTGTCAAGCACTTCCTGTATATCATTGGGTACTCACCATTGATTATCAAGACCAACCATACCCCAACTACCTTTCTGCTCTCAGACAGAGTGAAGGATAGGTCAGTCTCTAATACCAGACTGACACACTGGTCACTTCTTCTCCAGGATAGAGACATACAGGTACAACTGACAAACATTCCATCTATGCAGACTCATAGACTCCTTTTTCAAGGAGAACCCCATGACTGTACACTGCAGTCACCTGACCTTTTGGATCCAGGTCCTTTCCTCCCTGCCATGCCACAAATACTTGATAACACCTCTTTGTGTTGTGTCTTTAATGATGGCTCAGCATCCTACTATCAGGGAAAACAAATTGCAGGGATGGGTATCTTAGTGATTTACCCTTATGGGAACACTGTCAAAAAATCTAAGCACTGTACTGTAGCATCATCACAGTATGCAGAGATGGCAGCGGTGGCCTGTGCCCTCGAGTTCATCCAGCATGGGACCGAGGATACTATCATTTTTATAGACTCTAATTGGGTTTGTTGTTCTCTTACAGAATTTCTTCCTTTCTGGCAGAAGAACTCCTTCCTCTCTTCTGATGGCAACCCCTTGAAGTACAAGGAATTGGTAATCTACATACATTCACTGGTAAAGAAATTTGCACACAAACTCTATGTACATAAAGTCAAAGCTCATTCTCTCCATGACCCCTACCATGCCTTCAATGACACAACAGATACCCTTGCTAAGGAAGGGACCCGAGGGGGGGACACCTGGATGATGGAGCATCCAGAGGCCAATGGGGCTGTACAGATTGCAGCACTCAGGAAGAAACCTGAACCCATCTTCTCCTTGGACCTCTCAGCAGCCCAACATGTTGATACTGAAGTGTTCAGATTCCTTGACAAGAGTACCGAAGAGAATCTTCCCACACATAACCCCTATCGAAGGCATGAAGGTAAGTTAGACTTGTCACCAGATGACAAGTTCATCTGGTACCAACAAGATGATTCCACCACCAAGTTGTGGGTGGTCCCCAGACACCTGAGATCTGAATTATTGCACCAAGTGCATGATACACACACTGGTGGACAACAGGGAATGGAAAATACCCTCCAAAGGCTTAAGACCACTGACTGGTGGCCTGGTGTCACCAAAGATGTAAAACAGTACATAGACAACTGTCTCATTTGTGTGCAAAACAACCCCATCCCTTCCAAATGAAATGCCAAACTTTGACCACAATGACACTCTGGCCCTTGGCATGCCATACAGATTGATTTTATTGGCCCCTCTGACTAACACTAGCAGAATTAATAAGTATGCCCTTGTGGTAACTGACCTATTCTCCAAGTGGGTTGAAGCTTTCCCCACTAAGACATGCACTGCAAAGACTACTGCCAAAACCCTGGTGGAACAGATTTTCTCCAGGTGGGGTCTACCTCTTAATGTAGACTCTGACAAAGGAACCAGTTTTACAGGTAAGTTGATGAAAGAATCCCTTGAACTCCTTGGAGTTCAGTAGACGTTCCACATACCTTACCACCCCCAATCCTCAGGTCAAGTGGAAAAAAGTCAACAGATGGATTAAGCAAATGCTTTACAAATTCATTGAGGACAATCCCAAAACCTGGGATTCCCTACTTCCATTACTCCTTATGGCAATTAGGAGTACACCCTCAGCCACCACCCAGCTCACACCCTTTGAGGTGATGACTGGCAGACAGATGAGATTACCTGAACACCTGTTGTTTGACCTGCACACCCCCACTGCAGACAGTGTGTCTGTAGACCAGTATGTGGAAAAACTCAGAAAAGACCTCATACACACACTTGTATGCTGCCAACTGCATGAGAAAGGCCCAGCAACAATCCAAAATACAGTTTGACAAACACACACAAGAAGTGTATTGGCAGGTTGGAGATCAGGTAATGGTACTCCAATTTGCACATCCCACCCACTCCTTCTCCAACAAGTGGGAAGGCCCATATCCCATTGTCAACAAGCTCAATCCAGCAGTCTATCAAGTTAGACTCCAGCATAACAATAAGTTGACTGACAAATGGTTACATGCAAACCAGCTAAAACTGTATAAAGGAAGCTTAACTACTTTTCCTCACCCCATTGGGTGGAATAGTACTAAAATACTAATCTTTGATCTTCCTTTTCAGATATATTGACAAGATGGCTATCTTGTTCCATTATCTCCTCATCTCAGGAGTTATCCCCTACATCCAAGGCACGGTACCGAACCTCCTACGACACCTCGATCCTCCAGCACCTCCTCCAGAGGGAGTATCCATCAATATACCAGACAGTCTGATCACTATCCAGGAAGGTCCCGATGCTTTCCTCACTGCCTCGGTCATTGCTCCTGATAAATCTACCCTACAAATTGAGTGGCAAAGTACGTCACAAGGAAAAATTCTCCCTGTGGCCAAACTCTCCAAAGGAATTTTCCCAGGGTTGGCCCAATGCTAAATTATCCCCAGATGGTTTTCTGTCCTTGTTACAAACTGCATTAAGACATTCTGGTTTGTACAACATTACTGCCTTAATTGAACCTTCATACTGTAATTCTTTGTCTAGAGATTCTGCTCGGAAATTTTGTGCTATACACCACATAGCTTCAACAGCCATGTACCTCTCTGTGTTACCACTTACTGATAAACAGCTTTTGGAATGTCCTACACATACCCCTGGTCCCCGTAGTGGTCTAACAGCCACTGCCCTCCAAGGTTCATTGATTAATAACTTACAATTTATGCATACACCTGTTTTGTTTAATCTTACTTACTGGAATATGAAAGAATTTGGTATGTGTCACAATACTAACACTTCAGCGTTTTATAGTTCTTTATTGCTTGATAATTTAGCTGCATTTCAGATTCGTACTCAAGACCCTATTGCTGGGGTCCATTCTACAGAACAGAGAGGCAACTTCAGGAGAAAACCAACTCCTGATGATCTAACTCATAAACGTAAGACATGTGAAGTTGACAGTTCTGATGTTACAGGTGCAACAGGTACTGTCACAGGCCTCTTTGGTACAGCTATGTCTATTTGGAATAAAGCAGACATTGCTACTATCAAAGCTCATTCTGCCAAGTTCTCCACTGGTTTGGTTAACGATTTACTACCCCATTATTGCATGGTGTGGATGGCCTTAGTCAGTAAGAAAGATATACTGTATACAACATGCACGACATTGCTAAGGCATTCACTGATTCAAGAGATAAGATCAATGCACTCATACAACAGAACAATAAAGAAGCAGATAAACAATACATTGCTAGAGAAATCCTTTGCTCAGAATATGGCTCTTACATCATCACTACCATCAACAATCTCTTCTGTGATTTAGAATCTGGAAGAATCCCTGATATCATACATAACAGACGCATCTCCAAATGGTATTGTCCACGATGTGAAACCCCTGACTGTATTGCTATGTGTATGCAACAAGCTTTAACAATTCCTCTTTCTACAGCTAGGAATTTGAGGTTTGTGACCAGACACCCTAATACTGTCCTTGTTTTGCTGCTAAGAAATGTTCCACAACAGATACCATGTTTGTTTCTTTTACTGTATCTTTACCACGTTTTGATCTCACTACAGCTTTGTTTGACAAGCTTGCACTGGTCCATTCAATCAGGCATTTGGACAAAGACATCTACAGAGAACACCTGGCTCTACCACCTCTACTGGTTTTCCATCCTTTCCTGGATGCCTGGGTGGCTCTGCACACGGACTGCTGTGCGAAGAAGCAATACATTTACTTGTGCCGATGTGATGTATTTTATGTTATTCAACCTGTTTGTGGTTATTCTCCAGATAGAATTGATTGGACTTTCACCATGGATGATGACATCACCAAGAATGGCATGGATTACTTGGATTCAACTTTGGCTCCGGATAAGCTCTACCAATCATATTGTGAGGAGGTTCATCTCCTGTCAACACAGATTTCGAAGACGGCTTACACCTGCCCTGTCCAGTTGCAAAAGTGGAGACTCCCTACTGTTTGCTCTCAGTATAATTCTGAAGGGGAGTACTGTGTAGTTACGGATTTTGAAAGTTACACTTATGGATCTGTTACATGTGTTATCGATTACCCCAATTTCTGTTTTGTCCCCACCAGAAGACTGTCATTGGACATACGGTCATAACCCCCATCCCCCTCCTCGATGCAGACATCATTAATGGTAACCCCAATTATCTGTTCACACTGTCTGAATACTTATCATATGTTAATGTACACATAGACCCACTGACACTCACATTAAAATCACTTTTAGACAGGAAAGACACACACCTCATCCACATCGGCAATAAAATGACCAAGGCCAATGAAGCTATCCTCTCATTGATTAATTATGGTGACATAAATGACACATTGACTAACACCTGGTTAGAGATTACTTTTAAAGGTTTTATTATTATACAAGCATTTTTAATCTTTATTTTGATTATTATGCTCTGCTGCCTACAATGCACACTGCACCAACACTGTGAGCAGCTCGAGTTCCTTTACAAGGCTCGTGTGTCGGGTTTGTAAACAACCACTGCTCTCTGGCCTTTCCCTAGATTTGCCTGTGTTGCCCTTGGAGGCAACAAAGGGGGGAATGTTACATGAGGCCACTGCAGCCTAATTGGTACCCTCAGAGGTACACCGTAGACAGCTAGCACTTAGGTATATGTTATACAAATATATAGGGCTTAGGGCATCTACCATACAAGAGTAGATGTCAGGAGATGAATACATATTGTTGTAATACCCTTTGATTTCTAATACATATATTCTTCTATGTATTGTCTGTGTATTTCTTACTTGTAAGATGCCAAGGCATCTGTGTCCTTGGAGTAATTATGATATATAAGTTGGCATTGCCACCTTATGGTGATTTGTACTACTACACTGAGTTATGTAAGACTCTGTACAAGAACTCTTTTGTTCATAAACTGATGACTATACAAAACTATATAACGTTATCTTGGACTGTGGAGCCACCTCTAATTTAGCCAATAGGGCTCATCTCTGTAACTAGAAATGTTTCTATCTTACAGTAACCATAGTAATTATCATAGGTATATAATGTAATACACTAGTCTTATACCTTGGAGATCCCTGAAGACACAGAGAAACCTTGAGGTATAGGGAACACTTAGCACTGGCTCCCGGTTCGTATTAGTAAGAACTGCTTAGGGCAACTGTGATTTTGCCTTTTGGTAGTAATAAACTTGTTTATTACTCTTATGCAACATGTCTGTGATTACTTGCATTCCCAATATTGTCAAGAATCTGAAAGTGAGGTTTAGACCTCCTAACAATATGTTCATCACTATATTTTCCTGTAATTGTTAAAAATCTTAATAAAACTTTTAACTTATTTTTTATATAAATCAGGTTGTGATAATCCATATAGTATAAACCATTATAACAGTTCATATATATAACTTTAATTATGAGAATGGAATCTTCTTTTACTCCTCTTAGTCTTTGCAGGAGGTAGCTGGCATCATCACCATCATCATCATCCTCATTACACTTGTTCAAATGTGTGGGTTGTTGAGAATTCTGAGTCCCATAGTGTGAGAAGTTTGAGTGTTCTCATTATAAACAAGCATTTGTCAATGTCAAATGTTTGATTGCTGGCATTGGCATTGGTAGTGTAGGAGTTACAGAGCTGCATAATAGGAATAGCAGTGAAGTATTGAACTGAAGCCAGCCTCACCACCACCCTGCAGATACTGACAGGTACTGGGGTGTGCCTTTGGATCGTCAGGCATATGGCCACACCATGTCACCACACCCTACCCTGCAGACACCGACAAGTGTCACAGTGTGCATTGGGGTCTTTGGCCCTTATGTTCACCCCATTCCATCGGGAAATATGGTGAGATGGGTGCTGTATAGGAGAATGGGGTGAACTTTGGGGCCAAAAATTCCAAGACACACCTCGATGCCTCTCACTGGCTGCAGGGTGTTGGTGGGAGTGGAATGGCATGAGTATTACAGGCGACAGTCCCAAGTCACACCCTTAATGCCTGTCATTCTCTACAGGGTGGGGCGTTATGGTCAGAGACCCTAGCACATTAGGCGTTCATTGGTATTTTCACTCCAAATTTTCAATATGTTTTTTGTGTGATCTCCACCTCATGAACAGTGGCAGTATCAGTTTGTTAGCTAAAAGCTGCTTTGCACAGTGACTACGCCATTTGGCACCACAGGTGCGAAAACACATTTTGAACAGGATGTGAAAAATGACAGTTGTACTGTTCATGGGTAGGTGTAAAAAATGGCAATGTTGAAAATCTGCTGTGAAAATATTAAAAAAACTGGTGAAGTCTCGAGCGTGCATAGAAACTGTGCAACACACACCCGTAATGTAATTAGTTTGGTGATTTTTTACAGCAGATTGTCAACACAGGCATTTTGGGACCTCATGAACAGTGTCACTGTGATTTTCTTAATCTGTCCTGAACAGTGATTTCCCACAGCGACCATGCATTTCTGTGCTAGAAGTGCGAAAACACATTTTGGCCATGGTGTGAAAAATGACAGCTGTACTCTTCATAAGGAAGTGTGAAAAAATGCCAGTGGTGAAAATCGGGACTGAAAATATTATAAATTCATAAACTTACGAGGGTGTATGGAAACTGCACAATGCTTGCTCATACCACAGTCATTTTATGGACTTTTGTCTCCAAATTTTTAACATAGCCATTTTAAGACCTCTGCTCATGAACAGTGTCACTGTGATTTTCTTAATCTGTCCCAAACACTGATTTCGCACACCGACTGCACCTTTGTGCGCTACATGCTCAGAAACACATTTTGGGCAAGATGTGAAAAATGACAACTGTACTGCTCATAAGGAGGTGTGGTAAAATGGCAATGTTGAAAATCTGGAGTGAAAATATGAAAAATTCACAAACTTATGAGTATGAGTAGGAACTGCACAACACACGCTTGTAAATCAGTCATTTTTGGGAATTTTTTCACCAAATTTTCAACATAGGGTTTTTGAGGGCCTATCTCATGAACTGTGACTGTTGTTTTGTAAATCAATCCCGAAAGGTGGTTCCATGCAGTGACTGTGAAATCACCTTTCAGGGCCGATTAACGCCATGACAGTGACTGAATTCATGAGGAGGGGTCCCAAAAACCCCATGATGAAAATGTGGTGCCAAAATTCCCAAAAATGCCTGAGATATGCATCAAAGTTGAAAAAACCCTATTTATTCCATTATACAGCTTACCAGAATTTCTTCAGTTCGCGTTTGGCTTTGAAGAGTGCAGATGTGTTCCCGGTCCACCGAAGATCGTCTGACCTCCGGAGTAGTATGGGTGAAGTGGGGGTGGGGAGGTGGATGCCAGAGAGGGTGGGTGTGGGTTGAGGGTCAAGACAGTCAACGAGGACCTTTTTTTTTTTTCAGGTGTTTTTCTTTTTAGGAGGATGAAGTGGGACTTGTGCCACGCTGGGGTGGGCTCCCAGTGTGGCAGCTGGAAGATTTTTTTGGGGGGACAGTGGAGGCGATGGGGGATTGGGCACCCCTGTCAGCCATACAGATGTGTGCTACACTGGGGTGGGCTCCCAGCATGGCAACTGGAAGTCTGTTTCTTTTAGGGAGGTTTAATTGAGCTGATAGGGGATTGGGCACCCCTGTCGCCTCCTCCTGGAAAGATAGTCCTAGGAAAAGTTCACTTCAAATGAATTTATGTTCTAGGAAGAGAAAGCAGAAACCTATACAAGCAGGATTGCTTTTAGATTAGATTAGACTTTTAGATGCATGGCTATTGCTTCAAAATGAGTGGCACAGTGCACAGAGCCAATTTTATCAAAGTCTACGGACTGTTTTCTTTGTCTTGCATTGGTTTTATTAGTTGATGTTTGCTGAAAACTGGCCAAAGATACAAAGCAGAAGAAATTGTGCAAAATCAGATCCGTATGCGGAACCAATTTGTATAGAAACATAGACTTTGATGGCAGATAAGGACCGCTTGGCCCATCTAGTCTGCCCATTTCCCTACCTACAGGATAGGCTGCAGATCCTAGTTAACCAACAGCCAATTTCTTACTACCACCCACAAGAATTGCCTTATGTCTGTCCCATGCATTCTTGAATTCTCCCACAGTTTTAGACCCCACACCCTCCTCAGGAAGGCTGTTTCATGCATCCACTACCCTCTCTGTGAAATAATACTTCCTCACATTGCCCCTGAACCGCCCCTGAATAGCAAGCAATCCTTTTCAAACACGCATGTGTGGTATGAGAGCAGGGAACCAATTTGTGTCAGGATGTGATTTGGCACAACACTGGCAATATGCTAATCAACACTATCTTATCGCTGCTCACTGAAGTGAAGCTCTCCCTTTCAACTGTACGGCACTGCATTTTGAACTGTTGTGATAGACAGCTGCAGCATTCATTGGTGAACTGTGTCCGTGTCTGCAAACACACTGACTGAACTGGAAGACAGGGTGCCACACCTATAAAAACACGGATGATGGCACTATGTTTCTTGCACATGCGTGCAAGCAAACATAAAAACTGGTTGAATACCATGAGATGCAAAAGTGATGTCTCAACTGTTTATACTAAAAGCCACTATGTTCTGGTCTCTCATGTCTCCTATGATAACAGAAATAACATCAAATAAATAAATGTGGAAGGCACCCCATTATCAAATTCTCCAGAACGTGGTAGCACATGCACATGGAGACATGCATACAATCTGTGACTCTGGTAATGGTAACTTTTGCCCTTCTCCAGCATAGCACTAGGGCTCCTTTGATGAGGAGATCTGTCAGTTGGAAGCTAAATCAGCTCCTCAGACTCCCCTCAGCTGACCTCCAGTGTCCCGAGATCATGCCTATAACCTGGGTCAACAGTGGCATGAGGTGTTGTATCAAGTGTATAGACCTTCTCTGCCAGTGGGCCGTTACTGTATAACTGACAGATGACTCCTTGGAGTACATAATTATTGTTATAGGGCTATTCCAAAAGAAACGTGTTAAAAGTATAGTTTTTGAATGTTTTACACATTTATAAGGAGATTATTAATGACATAGTTCTTCCATCAACAGTTTAAGCATGCTGATTCAGATTCATAATCATCATTCTAGCCATTCAGTAGTGCTAGATGATGGGACACTCACATCATAAATTATTATGCCATGGTGATCAGACTGTACATGACAGTGTAACCTAGATCAATGTATTTCTGTTGAAATCCTAACATCCAATTAGATTACAGCATTTCTTGAGACCCTTTTTATTATTCGCCATAATTTATACCCCGGAGTATTTTATAGCTCTTGTAAAATGTAATACAACGAGATTACTTAAAACATATGATTAGGATTTCTACTAACATTTCATCTTTTAAAGTTGCTATCCAAAAACTGTTATTTGAAGCTGAATGTCAATGTTTTAATTGATTTTGTGTTATGCTGTGTTATATATTTATTGTGATTCTATATGTCTTGTTCCATGTATTTTGTATGTATTTTGTAACTGGTCACCAGTGAAAATGGGCATATTTTTCTCACTGGTTATACAGTAAAAAATTAACAAACAAGCAACCAAAAATAAAAAGAAAGTATATTAGAATTAAAAAAAATGGATCTGTCATTGAGATATGCTACTATTTTAACTCTGTATAAAACAAAACTCCCTATCAGGGAAAGTGGCATTCAGATAAAAAAATAACAAATAGTGAAAACTGTGTGGCAAGACAAAATGTTCAATGAAGGGTGGAGGGCAGATTGTACCAGTCGCCCATCATACATATTTATTTTTGTAACAAATTGCAGGTGTTGTAAAAATAGAGATGTGTGGATGTGTGCGTGAGTGGAGTATGAATGCTGGCATAGTATTGAGACAAGAGGATGCTAGTAAGTCAATCAAGACATCCACAATGGGGCCTAATCAGTAAATTAAGATGGTGGATGAGAACCCTACTCACATGGAGGCAGTCAGGAGGGGCAGCTGCCTCACCAGTCCACCCTCCAGCCCAACCAAAGAGATAATATTTCACTCTCAACCAATAAATATATTATGTAGAAGAGCAGCATTCATTTACTGTATAGAAAAGATTTCATGGTGATGCAGCATATCATTTGCATGTGGAAAGAAAATACCAGCACTTTCTGCAACCTGTTGTGGAATTTTGATTAATTTGCAGAGAATTAAAGCCAGCAAAGTTCATGTTTAAGGATAATGTATGAGATTGATAACAACTTTATTAAATCTTGGTTTTACACAGCATGATGAGTGACAACTGGCATCAAAGGTTGAAGTATGACTTCCTTTCTGTAAAGAAACTGGTCACTAACTCTTTAACTGTTTTAGTTGACTCCTCTCTGAATGAAGTCAAAATCCTTTCTTACCACTTTTGCCATTTTTCCTTTGAAGTTCAATGCGATCTAAAAACTCATTTTGTTGATGAGACCAAAATTGAAACAACTGATCATTTTTGTTTTTTCTCTTGTATTGCTGACCTGAAACACATGAAGGTAGTTGTTAAGAAACGTTTTGATTGCAAATGCTTATATACACTACCATTAGCATAGAGGATTGTGTATGATAAGTCATACATGAAAAGGATATTCATCTATCATTAGGTTTCCATGGTAAGCATTTAATTCACATGCACAGCTTGATAAGTCCTCTGTTACCACTTACCCGGGAAACCTCAAGACACAAGAAGATCCTTGTTTGTCTACTACTATTCATACACAATCTTTTATAGTGTACAGTATTGGCTTCTATGCCCATTTCAGACACTGAACTTTGTTTAGGTGAACTGGTGGTTGGGGGGGGTCTATGAGGGTTGGTGGTCGTCTCAAATTACTGGCACAGTAACATGCATCTGTTTCTGCAAGTTCACATTTAAAAAAACAATTCCAACTTAATTGGATAGGGCAAATCAACTATGTTGCAGCATTTCAAGTTATTCTGCTGCAGTGTTCACCTCGGTACTACAGCAGAACAACATAATGATGACACTACCACATAAGAACTAGCATATTACAGGCATGAGATTTGGTGCATAACAGCAGTCCGCCATACATCTCAGTATGATTTGCAGGTTATTTTTAAACTTTTTTTTAAGTCCCTAGGTGAACAAAGACAGCCAGCATCCTCCTTGGTCTACAGTGTGGTTTTCTCCATAAAGGACCATGCTCAGCCATAAAGGAGGTGTGAACTGTGTTGGGGTACAACAGGAGGGATGCTCCTCTGATTCACCACCCTTACCTGGTGGAGTGGAGGTCACCCGAATCTGGGTCAACTCTGCCTGAAGACAGTCTCCTCCATCCACAAATAGAAAGTTTAAAACAATTAAATAAACAAGTTACAATGTACAGGGGACCAAAGTAGGATAGATATTCTCTAAAATAAATAATACATCATGTCTTAAAAAGAGCTATATAATTCAATTTGTAAAGAGGAAATATTGGTTCAACCTAAGAAGGGTACCTGGAATGGCTTGCCTGTGGAAGTTGTGGCCAGCAATAGTATTTTTTTTTTTTTATTTAGTTGTTTAACCAGGTATAGCACACTAAGCTGAAAGCTTTTTTACAGGAGCGACCTGGGAGCACAAGGAGGTTAAGTGACTTGCTCAGGGTCACACAGTATGCAAGTGGAAGCTGTGGGATTCAAACCCAGATCCGATCTGCTGGATGTCACCAAATTTGAGGCTCAGAGCCTTAGACCACTGCGCTATACTGCCTCCCTAATGTATGAACGAGTTTAAAAACAAACTGGACAAGTACTTAACAGCTAACAAAATTCAGGGCTATATCTAGGTCATACATGGTGAGTGATATGGACTACGGTCCTCTACGCTCTGTATTAAACTATGTAACCTATGTACACCCAATAACTGAGTGTACACTAAGTACATAAGTATAAACAGAGTTTCTTTGATGGAACATGGTATACTTCATCTTTCCAAAGTAAAACAAAAGTATACAATTTATACTTTGTTGTCATAATAAAAACGTGTACCATTTGGTCTGCCTTCCTTCTTGCTGCA
Organism: Neoceratodus forsteri; assembly: GCA_016271365.2. Classification (NCBI taxonomy): domain Eukaryota; kingdom Metazoa; phylum Chordata; order Ceratodontiformes; family Ceratodontidae; genus Neoceratodus; species Neoceratodus forsteri. The sequence continues at coordinate 54,764,622 of CM028137.1, forward strand.
TGTTTCGCTGCCAGGCCCTGACATGTCATTCATAATACTTTCATCTTGATTGTTGCTGGTTCCAAATTTTTTTCTTCCAACTCTTTTTTCTCACCTGTCTTCCAGGGGCATCTCTTAGGCTGCTCACTCGACTTTCCACCACTAACCACACACCTGAACCTCTCCTCCAACAGTCAAATTGGTATCAGGATCCCCACCTTCCTCCCAGACCCCAGAGGAGAAAGTCAAAGATCCCCAAGGGGTAGGGTCAGAGTTGTGGCTGGCATAGGGTGTGTGGAGCATCAGCCCCTGGAGGTCACCATTGCCTTACCCAATAGACAGTTTTTTTCCAACTTGTTGCCCCTCCCCTCTCCCTCCTCCAGAGCTCGAACATGCAATGACGTCTTCCGACGTCCACCGCAGCTCTACGCCCTATATTTCAGCCATAAGCTGTGCAGTGCCTCTGGCTTCCACCGGGGGCTGCTGCTGTGCTGGGCTAGCCCTGGATCCCTCCCCAAACAGAGGAGAGCTGTCCACTGGACACTTGATCCTCTCCCTCCCCTGCTGGCCCCCGGTGGCCCGTGCTCGTTCCTGAACCCAGGTCGCCAGTGTGGTGTGAGGTGTGGTTTCCAGCACCTCAACCCTCAGCACCACCTGGCCAGTAAGCTGGTTCCCAATTCATCTTGTGACTCACAAACTAAATACTGTATCAATTCAGTATCAACCATGTTGTTTGATATAGCAATCTGCTTAGTACAAATTTTCACACTGTGACAAAACTGAATGGCCACTCACAAAAAGGAAAAGATTCTGCTCCAAACTGCAGGAACATTAAAAACAAATATTTTATTTGTAAAATTAGGTGGTATAGGTGGTAGCACCCCAAGCATCAGCGTCAACGATTTAAGTTTTCAAACTCTTTTTCAAGACAAGTACAAATGTCTTCAGTATCATTTCCTTAAAGGGAAGCTGTCATTTGCAGGGGTTTCCATCTCTGCAAACTTTACCCTCCAGTTAAGCTTTTGGCAGAAAAGTGCCTTTTTTCATAACACGTAAAGTAATATAATTTAATTTCTAAAAGTCTTCTACCCAGAGGCATAGTGGATGCTGGAGTGGCTCCTTTAAGAGTAATGGTGCGCGCCGCACCATGCGCTTCAATGCATTTGTATAGAAGCACTCGGTGCCGTGCTGCACCATTACACTTAATGAAGCTGCTCCAGCATCTGCTATACTTCATGGTAGTGGACTTTTAGAAATCAAATTAAATTACTTTGCACCTTATGAAAAAAGGTGCTTTTCTGCCAAAAGCTTAATAGAAGGATAAAGTTTGCAGGGGTGGGAGACCATGCAAATGACAGCTTCACTTTAAAAAAAGCTATTCTGTGATAAGATCACTACACCTAGTGACACAACACAACTCAATGTGATGATAAAGTAACTGTTAATCTAACACCCGGTCATGTCAGCTTGTTTAGGCTGTACCTGTATTTCTGCCGACAGAAGCACTATCACCTCCATGTGTGTCAACATTTGTACTAGTACTATTAGAGAGTCCAATGTCTATAGTACAGGCAGAAAGCACAGTCAGTGATCTGTGACACATTATTTCATTTAGTTCTTCATAAAACTGGAAGCTAGAATGGGCAGTGCCACTTGTATTATTACTACGTTTTGCCTTGAAATACAATGTTTTTATCAGTTTCAATTTATGCTTGACTTGATCAGTCATACATCTAAATCCTTCTAATCTCATCCTCTCAGCCATTCTGTTAAAAATGTCACTATTACATGACTTTCTGCCATCTTTGAGTGTACTAATTAGTATATGTGTTTCATCTTTAGTCCAGTAGAAACTCTTACTGGAGGCTGAAGACATCTGTTCTGTATCCATATTGCTAAATGTATGAATTTCTGAAAGGAATAAGAGAAATGCGTTGAACATATAAAAATGAAACCTATCCTCGGAAACACTTGTCCTAAGAGCCATCTAAATGGTATGGGCTGTGCCTGAAAATGGTCCCTGGGAGTAGTTCACTTACCTGGTTTTCAAATAAATAAATAACACACATATCAAGTGGGCGAGGATTGAACACTGAAGGTCCGACCAAGCAATCTGGCTTCATTCCATAGGTCAGGGAGGTTTAATCTTGGGATTCTTTTGTATATCTTGCCTGCTATCCTACACTATATCAATGTCTGGACAACTGGATGCTGAAAAAGTTGTTGAAGTTGTTGAAGTTCCCCTGATGGTGGGCTTTAGGTTAATGTTTGGGTAGCCCCCTCCCCTAATCTGGAGACACATCCTAAAGAGAATGTGAGTGTATATATATGTAAGCAATAACACACGATGGGGTGTGCATTAAACAGATCTAATGCACAGCTAGGGGGACAAAGTGAGGCACGAGGCCACAGGCCGAGTGCGTCCAGTCCAGTCCACACCCCCAACTGGCATCGGGGTGCGCGTTGGGGTTGTCAGCCCTAGCTCTCACCTCATCAGATGTGTAAAGAAGCAGAGATATAGGAGAATGGGGTGAGAGTTAGGACCGACAACCCCAACATGTACCCCGATGCCGGTTGGGGGTGTGGACAGGGGGGTCAAAGGGGGGCTTTCAACCCTAACACCAAATTTCCTCACTTTTGTCACTGTGGAACAACCCTAACTAATGCATTAAATGGAGTTTTTTGCCTCTAATTTCCCTTCTTTTTGAGATTGATCATGAGAAATAATGAATGTTTGGGTCCCACGCTCCTGCCACGTGATGTCTTGTCACATAGTAACACGGTGCCCACAAACGCAAGTGGTAATGTGCATGGTGACGCAAAGTGAAACAGAAAGATAAACAGTACTGTAGACACAAATGGTTAAAATAACGCAAGCGCAAATAAAGCATAGAGAATACTGACATGGTGCCGTGAAGCGGGAGCAGTAAATGAAACAGGTGCGGAACCGCAAGCGGAAGCAGTAAGGATAACACTAATGTAAGCGCACAGGCTGGTTTTCCCCAAAAGCTGCATAGAGAAAGACAGTAAGTACAAAGAATGTATGCATAATAATGGTTCTCAGAGCATAAAATGAGGATTTGGAATACTAAATTTCTTATATCTCAGGAACCGTACGACGTAGAAAAAAAATTTAAAAGTCATATGATGTATGACTTTCCTGACTAGTTTTGTGCTTAGCCCCCATGAGGGGGCTAAGCACTTTTCTGATGAAAAGTCCATATCTCTCACCGTTTCCGAGATACGGGCCCTGAAAGGTGCGGCGAATGCCATAATGTTATCCTATGTGAAAAAAGAGAAGTTCGGAGTGCGATAACTTTGGTTCCCTGTAGTATTTTTTCACCAAACCACTGAAAGCCACATCTGTGGGATGTTGGCTTTGTTCTTTCCAAATTTCAGCCCAAAAGACCAAACCGTTATTTTGCAGCAGGGTGGCAAAGGATTCCTGTAATGTGGCAGATGCCATAATGTTATCCTATGGGAAAAAGCATCAACTTTGGAGTGCCATAACTTTGCCGCCCTGTAATATTTTTTCACCAAAACACTGAAAGACACATCTGTGAGATGTTGGCTGCGTTCCATCCAAATTTCAGCCCATAAGATCAAACCGTCCTTTTGCAGCAGGGTGGCAAGGAATTGCTGTCATTTTGCCATAGCCTGGAAAACTAGTGTCGCAATTTGTGAAAGCATTCACAAAAATTTACAACACTTTCATGAGTGCGACACTACTTTGCGAAAGTACTTTTTCCAGAAACTTGAAAAACATATTTCTAAGGTGTTTAACCTCAAAATAAAGACATGCCTAGCACCCTCAGGGTCCGACTAGGTAAACACAAAAAGAATTGAGTTGCTAAAGGGTCCCAAATTTAAATGCCAAGCATTTTTATGATCATCAACTGAAAACAAAATGGTGGATTTGTGAAAGTAAAAGGGCCATTTGCGAAAGTAAAAACTGCATTTGCAAAAGTGTTGAACTTTTTGTTAACTTTTCCCATTGACTTATAATGGGAAACTGTTTTTTGAATAACTTTTGAACCATTTAATATTTTTTCACAAAATCTTGAAAAGACACATCGGGGACCCCGGCTGCACATTCCCTGAAGATTTCGGACCAGTCTCACAAACCGTGCGACCTGTAGAGACGACCAAAGAATTACAAAAATGCGTGAACGCATGCGCAGATCATGCTTAATAACTCCGCAGCCGTATATCAGAACAGTACTAAAGTTGGCAGATCCCAAGATGTATGGTTCTTGATCGCATGTTCCAAATTTCAGGCAGATCTGTTGAAAGGTTGCAAAGTTATTAAGGTGCAAAATTTTAGGTTTAACATGTAAATGGCTCCTCAACCCTAACTATGGTAACACTACCGTGCTACCATAATATATATATATATATATATATATATTTATAAAATGGGTAGGGAAATTGCTGCCCATTTTTTGGACCTTGAGCATCACATGACTGTGCGTATATCAGAGTGCCACCGCACACCTGCACTTTAACCCCCCTCCAAAACAATTTTGACATTTTATAAGATAGATTAACCACTCTGAAATTGTCGGTCACACTCTGATATCATGCGCCTTGGGTGGTTGATGTCGACCTGCGGCCTCGTGCATTCAACGCGCGCAAGGCATGCGATACTGTACACCACACACCTCAGAGTGGTTTATCTAATATATATATATATATATATATATATATATATATATATATATATATACTCTATGCAAAAACTTTGTTAATGTATTAGTTAGGGTTGTTTCCACACTGACAAAAAGTGTGGAAATTCCACGTTAGGGTTACCACCCCACTACCACCACCACCACCACCTTCCACACTGCACCAGGCTTTAGGGTGTGCATTTGGGTTGTCGGCCTAACTCTCATCTCATTCCATGTGTAAAGAAGCTGTGGTGGTGGTGCAGTATAGGAGAATGAGGTGAGAGTTAGGCACGATCACCCCAACACCCACCCCAATGCCTGGTGGCATGTGAAGGGTGGGGGTGGTGGTAGTGGGGTGGTGGGGTGGTAAACGTAACATGGAATTTCTACACTTTTGTCAGTGTGGAAACAACCCTTACTTATGTATTAACAAAGTTTTTGCATAGAATTTTCCTTCTTTTTCAAAAGGTGTAAAATAAATAGGAAATGGTATGTGTTGGTGGGCACCACGCTCCCACCAAGCTGCACATTTGTGCATAATGATATGTGTGTCTATAGGAGCGCAGGCCCTTTGGGCCCTGTGCTCCCACTTACACATATGTATGGATGCATACAGCAGGCCAATAAGTGAAGGAACACTTGTAATAGAAATGTGCCCATATCTGGGGAACCATAGCATATAGAATAAAAATTTAAGTATGGTTGAAATCATGAGAGTGAGTAGTTTAAACAACATAAAGTCGACTGAATCCAAATCTTGCATCATTTCCAAGATACGGGCACTGAAAAGCAATGTGAATGCTAACTCTGAGGGCATAATAGTGGGTTACAGCCATGAAAATGAGCAATTGGAACACTAATTCGCAAATATCTCAGGAACCGTACAAGCTAGAAAAAAAAATCACATTTAATGGTTTTCATAGCTTTCCAACCTACTTCTGTAATTAATCCCCCTTTATGGGGGACTCAGAAATTTTGCAACGAAAAGTTTTTGAGATACGGGCCCTGAAAGGTGTGATGGATGCCATAATGTTATCCTATGGGAAAATTTCAGAACTTCGGAATGCAGTAACTATGTCCATATTCAATGTTTTAGTACCAAACCACCAAAAGGCACATCTGTGACAGTAGGGCTTGCCACCATAAAAATTTCAGGCTAATAGCAAAATCCCCGTTGTCACAATGAAGTGACAAAGAAAACAACTGCCTCAATGTTATCCTATGTGAAAAATTTGGCACTTTGGAATGTTGTAACTATAGGCCTGTGGAACGTTTTCGAACCAAAACACTGAAAGGCACATCTGTGGCACTAGGGCTTGCCATCCTGAAAATGTCAGGCCAATATCACAATGTAGCTTGCCACAACCAAGTGACAAAGAAAACAGCATGCAGCAAAATTTGATCATGCAGTGTTAGCACAATCATGTTCATGTTTGCACGATTCTCCTATCTCTATAATGGGAATGTTAGCGCATGCAAAAAAATTGGCTACTTTTTGGAGTTAGCGCGATTGTTTGCAAGCAAAAAAAAAATACTAGCGTAGCACAAAAAATGGAGCATGTTTAAAAACATATTTCAGGACTAGCTCTTGGAAAACTAATACCAGGGTCATGTTCCTCGGGGCCTGATTAGATAAACCCAGTGGTTGGTGTCTTCTAAAATGCAGTAATTTTTGAATTACAATGTTTTTTCTCTCTTACTAAGTGAAAACAAGATGGCGGCAACAGGGCAACATTTTTGGCCAAGCTCAATCAAAAAATGTGTTTGCGATTGTTTTCGCAGTGCACATATAAATTGTCCCATAGGCTATAATGGGACATGAAAAAAAATGGCATAACATTTGAATGGAGCAATATTTTTTCACCAAATCTTCAAAAGGCACCAGTGCAACCAAGGACACATGCAGACAACCCAATTTGAACCAACTCAAATGCATTCTTCAGTGCAATATGGGTGGACACAGAAATCACAACTTTGGGGAATCTACACTTTTTGAGTGCACTACAGAGCCACAACAGTACAGCCGACTGACATGAACATTTCTAGATCCAGAGATCTATGGTAGTTTTTTGAGTATTCCAAGTTTCAGGAAAATCAGATAAATAGATCAAAAGCTATTAAAGTGCAAAACTTGAGGTTTAACATAGAAATGGCTACACAACCCCAACTATAGTGGCACTAACGTGCCACTATAATGTGTGTATAGGAACATAGGAACATAGGAAATCATCAGCAGAAAGGGACCTCCAGACCCTCCTAGTCTGCCCATTTGCCTAGCATTCCTGGGCCTGTCCCTGTCCCCCCCCCTTTCAACAGCCCCCTGTGTCTGTCCCATGCCCTCTTGAACCCTACCACAGAATTTTCTCCTACCACTACCCTAGGCAGCCCATTTCAGAAGTCCACCACCCTCTCTGTAAAGAAGTTATTCCTGATGTTGCCCCTAAACCTGCCTCCTCAAGTTGAAGGTTATACCCCTTTTTTCTGGGACATTTCTTCAACTGGAAGGGGTTTCCTGTAGCCTTGTTCATCCCCTTTTGGAACTTAACAGTATCTATTACCCCCCTCTCCCTCCTCATCTCCAAAGGGTACATATCCAGGGCTCCCAGTCTCTCCTCGTACATCAGGTTGACTAAACCCCTTCACCATCTTGGTTGCTCTCCTCTGTACCCTCTCCACCATTTCCACATCCTTCTTTTGGTAAGATCTCCAGAACTGGACTCCGTACTCCAGATGAGGCCTGACCAGCTGGGTGTACAGGGGAATCAGAACCTCTTCCCTCCTGCTGGTGATCCCTCTACCAATACAACCCAACATTCTACTGGCTTTTGCCACTGCCTTACCACACTACCCGGCCACCTTCAAGTCCTGGGAGATGACGATACCCAGGTCCCTCTCCTCTGTGGTAATCGCTAGCGGCCTGTCCCACAGTCTTTATTCCCTTCTCTCATTCCTTTTTCCCAGGTGCATGACCTTGCATTTTGCCATATTGAGGGATAGCTTCCACATCCTGTCCCACTCCCCCAATCACCCTAGGTCTTCTTGCATCCTTTCTATTAATGTCCACCCTATTACCAATTTTGACATCATCCATGAACAGGCTCATTCTGCCCTCCATCCCTTCCGCAATGTCACTTATATATATGTTGAACAGCAGGGGTCCCAGTACCAACCCCTGAGGCACCCCGCTTGTTACTCCCACCTCCCCGAAGGGACCCCATTTAACAACACCCTCTGAGTCCAGCCTTCCAATCAGTTCCATACCCATCTAATAACCACTTCCCCTAGCCCCAGACACTCCAGTTTGTGCACCAGCCTTCCATGTGATAACGTATCAAATGCCCTCCTGAAATCTAGGTAGGCTATGTCCAGTGATCCCCCTGATCCACTGCCCTAGCGACCTCATCAAAGAACGCTACCAGATTTGTCTGGCAAGATCTGCCCTTGGTAAATCCATGCTGTCTTGGGTTGAGCAGGACGCTTGCCTCCAGGTAGTCGGTGATTCTGCCCTGTAGCAGCTTCTCCATGAGCTTGCCGATCACTGATGTCAGACTGACTTGCCTGTAATTGCTCAGATCCTGCCTTCCCCTCCCTTGTGCAGGAGAATCACATCTGCCTCCCTCCAGTCCCTTGGGACTACCCCCGTTTGCAAGGACTCATTGAACAGATACGTCAAGGGAGTCACCAGCTCCCCACCCAGCTCCTGCAACACCCTAGGGTGAATCTCATCTGGTTCCATGGCCTTGTCCACTCTCAGGCCCTTAAGCTCCTTTGAGATCTCCTCTTCCTGGAATGGTCCCACATCCACCCCTACCCCTTCTCTTCTTATTGGACCACTACCATCCTCCCCCTCCCCCCTCATAATTACCACGCTGAAATAGCTGTTCAGCACTTCAGCCTTCCTCTGATCCCCCTCTACCTTTTCCCTGATTCAGCTTGCAGACTAGGTACCCCAGTCCCCCCTTTCCTCCGCTCTCTTATATACCTAAAAAAGATATTGTCCCCACTCCTAACCACGTGGCAGTACTCTCCTCTGTTCTTGCTTTAGCCCATCTGACCACCCTCCTGATTTCCTTCTGCTTATCCTGGTAAGCCATGCTCGCTCTGCATAGTTTTGTACTGTTTAAATGCCCTTCTCTTAGCTCTGATGCTTTCTCCCACTTCCCTACTGAACCACAGTGGCCTCCTTTTCCTCCTGCTCTTGCTCATCTTCTTTGAACAGTGGTCCGTGGCCCCCACAACTGCCCCTTAATCTTAGCCCAAATAACTTACACCCCTCTACATTCCCCCACCCCCAGTGCCCGTCTAGTATACTCCCTCATTTTTCCGAAATCAGCCCATCCAAAATCCAGCACCTTCACCTTAGTTCGGTGGCGAAAGGCCGATGCACGTATCGTGAACCATACTGTGTTGTGATCACTACTACCAAGGCTGTCCCCCACCGTTACTTCACCCACTCTGTCGCCATTTGTAAGTACCAAATCCAGTATTGCACCCTCCCTGGTAGGCTCTTTTACCAGCTGACTTAGGTGGGCTATCTGTAGGGGGTCAACTATCACCCTGCTTCCGGATGAGAATGCAGACATTGAATTCCACTCCACATCCAGCAAGTTGAGATCTACCATCAGCAGCACCTCCCCCTTAACCGCCATCCTAAGTATCTCCTAGCCCATCTGACTGTCCACCTCCATAGTTTGCCCTGGTGGTCTGTAAATGACTCCGATTCACACCACCTCACCCTTCCCTGTGGCAAGCGAGTCCCACAGGGCCTCAGTGTCACCCCACCTGCCCTGTGATTCCGATGCCTGGATTCCCTCCCTTACGTAAAGCACTATGCCCCCCCCCTTCCTGCCAATCCTGTCCTTCATAAACAGCACATATCCTGGGATATTAATGTCCCATTCCTGCCCATCATGGAACCAGGTTTCTGTGATCCCCAGCATGTCCAACTCCTCCTCCTCCTCCATCATGATAGCCATCAGGTCTTGGATCTTGTTACCCAGGCTCCTGGGGTTTGTGCACATGGCCCTGCAGTTTTCGCTTTCCCTAGCCCCCACCCTTCCTTTCCAAATGGACTTTGCCTCGCATGTGCCAGCTAATCTAGCTCCCGCCAGTTCGTTTTCCTCTTGTGGGGGGGGGCAGCTGTCCCTTTGCTGAGTGCTCTGCTAGGTGACGCTTGCAGCTCCTCCGTATCAGTTTAAATTATACTGTTTCCTAAAGAATTCCTCCATTTTGCTTTTTAGCGCTGCCTTGCCCTGACTATTGAGGTGCAGCCTATCCTGGAGAAAGAGGCTGTCATCCTGCCAGAGCGAACCCCACTGGCTCACTACCCCATAGTCCTTCTTTGCACACCATTTCGAGAGTCAGCAGTTGAATTCCTCTATCCTCTGCTGCCCATCTGTGCTAGCTCTAGGGAAAGGAAGCACCTCCGAAAATGCCACAGAACTGAAGCACAGGCTGCTGCAGAACCTCAATAAGGCCTCAAACCTCGCTTGCATTTCCATCAGGCTGTGCCCAGCAAGGTCATTTGTTCCCAAATGAAACACCAGGTGGGTTCTCTTATCCTGCTGCTTCCACCGTGATGGAATATAGTGTATAACCTCTGCAGCTGTCATTCCTGGCAAGCAACTTACCCACACCTTGCTACCCCTACCACCCTTCCTCCCAGGTGATACTCCTGTCCATGGAATCACCTACTAGCATGACCTCATCCTTGATCCTGCCTGCTCCAGCACTACCTTCTACCTGTTCCCCCGTTTCCCTACCCGATTTGACCATGTCTCCCACGTTGCCCTCATTGGCTTCCCTCCCTCCCTTCCGCATTCTCACTCTTCCTATGACCCGCTTTCTCGGCTGCAAGAACCTTTCTCCTATCCACTGGCCCACTCCCTTTTGTTCCCTCCATAGGCCCCCCTTAACCTCTAACTCCCCATGTCCCCTGCCTCCATCTGCCCCATCGCCTTGGGCCTGGGTGGACACTGCTTGTGCTGTATCCTTTGCCAAATCCAAACCCGTCTGCAAGGCTGCACCATCGGCCCCTGGGGAGACACACCCCCTGCTCTCTCCCCCCTTGTGCTCCCCATGGTCCAGCCCCTCACTCAGGCTAGGTCCTAACAGGTGTGCCCCCCGCTCACCCACCTCAGCCTTCAGGCCTCCTTAGCCATTCCCCCCACTCTCCTTCTCCCTGAAGTGTGTCCCACTGCCCCTGCCTGGTTGTCATCTGTACCTCCCCGGCCAACTCCCTTATCCACCCCATGCACCTCCAGCTCCTCCTCCTCCAAACTAGCAACTTCCTCCTCCCTGCCCTTCTCTAGAAGTAGCTGCATGAATCTATTCCTAATCTCAATGCTCAAGTCCTTCCTATCCCCTGCAGGTACCCCCCCTAACCACTGGTCCTTTCCCCCTAAACCATCTGCAAGCAATTGTTTGTCTTCCGTGAATGACCCCCACCCCTACCAGGGCCCTCCTTTTCTCCCTGCAATACTTTCTCCCTGTGAATGAAGCTGCCTGAGTCACTGAACCTGGGGTTATCCACTGGCCCCAACTGGCCTGCTGCCCTACTCCTCCCTAGGTCCCCTTCCCCAGCCCCTCACCTTGATGACCCTGATGTCTCCCTCTCCCCATCCTGCCCATGAACCCGATTGCAGCTCCAAGAATTATTGGACCAGTTCCTCTGCTGCCCCCTAGCCCCTGTCCCTTCCCCCTTACAGGTCTGCCCCTGTCCCCCCCTCCTCTCCCCTAAGTACCTTCTGAGCCTTGATAATTCCCCCTGAAATTCAGCCAACTGGCTACATATCATACAACCCCCCATACTCCAAGCCCAGTCCAATATCATGGCTGACCCACACTCTGTGCACCCCTCACCCTACCAAAAGGGCCAGCCCTAGTGGCCTGCAGCCCCTGACACACCCTATCTCTCATCCTGTGAAGTTCCCACATAGAAATTAGCATGTAGTACTGCAAGACACCCCAGTAGTGTACTCCTCTTGCAGTTCAATGTCTGTACTCCGCAGTGCATAAACTGCACCTGCACTCAGCAGAGTACCTCTAAGCCTATACTGTACACACAAATTTGCTCTTCACAGCTGTACACACGCCTATTAACAGAATTCCTTAGAATATAACATAGGTACACATGCCCATTAACAGAATCCCTTAGAACATAATATAAGTACACATGCCAATTAACAGAATCTCTTAGAACATAACTCTACACACACTTCACTTAATTACAAGGCTACCCTTTAGGTAGAACCTAGATTCCTCCATCGCAGCGCCTTACACCCTACCTGATATAGCAGCCACCTCCCTTCTTCAGTCTTTAACTTGTTTGCCCATCAACCACTCCTAGTCCCTGTCTATCCATGGTAGCCCCACCCCTTGCTGGCTCACCCAGCCTATTAAAACAAAATCTGGTCAGATCCACCATGGCTGCATAATGAAGTTAGCGAAGTTGTGAGGAATTGTAAAGGAGGCATGGAGAAACAAAACTACAGCTGCAGATGCCATTAACTTGATAACAGTGTTTCATGGGCTTAAACATAAACATGAATTGCATTTAGTAAGGCCTACGATACCATTCCACGTATGACTTGCAAACAAGTTGGGCAGCCTGGGAGTGAGTAACAAGGTGGTAAACTGGGTTAGTAACTGGTTGAATGACAGAAGATAGAGAGTCATGGTAAATGGTGTTCAGTCAAAGGAAAGGTGTGTGACCAGCAGGGTGCCACAGGGATCAATCCTGGGCCCAATCCTATTTTATGTCTTCACAAATGAAATTGCAAAGGGGCTGGAGAGGAAAGTGTGCTTGTTTGTGAATAACACTAAGATCTGCAATAGGATGGACACTTTGGGAAGAGTGGAAAAAATGAGGAGGAACCTAGGAAAACTAGAGGAATGGTCCAAAATGTTGCAGTTGAGATTTGATGCAAAAAAGTGCAAAATCATGCATCTGGGTTGCAGGAACCCAGGGAACAATTACGGGGGAGGATGGTCATCAGAATGGAAAGGATTTGGGGGTAATCATATTGATGACCTAAAGGTGTCTAAACAATATACTAAAGCTGTGAGGGGAGCCAGTGGAATGCTGTGGTGCATAGGAAGAGGTATTACTAGCAGAAGTAAGGAGGTGGTGATGCCACTGTTTAGATCACTGGTGAGGCCTCATTTGGAATATGGTGTCCAGTTTTGGAAGCCACATTTCCGTCGTGCAACTATAAATCACAAATGGGTTGAATGGTTCTATTTTAGATTTCTATCCCTTTCCCCTACTGCTCCCACTGGTTAGCCTTATAGAATGCAACCAGAACGTATCTTGGCTAGCATGATGAATTCACCTACACAAGTTGTTTCTCAGTCTACAGCACTGCCTTATTAAAATGTTAACTTCTTGTTGAAAATATGGCATAATCTTCCCATCCATGTTATTGCTAGACATGCTGTAGCTAGCTTGGCTTGAGGAAGGGTGAACCTGGTCAGGACCTCTTAGCAATTGAGATGCATATGCAGCAAATAAGTCCAGATATGCTAACTTACCCTACAACTGTTAAGTGTCACAGTGTGCATTTTCTTCTTGAAATGGTTACCTTTGCATGTGTTTTTTTTTTTAAATATTTAATGAAACTGATCTCCAGCCTTAACCCCCCTCCCCTCCCATACTCCAGCCCGGTTTCCAAGGTCCTCCTATGTGTATCCCATGCATGTTCGAAATCTGTAACCATTTTGATACCCATTACCTCTGCTGGCAGGCTGTTCCATGTGTCCCCTACTCTACCTCTAAAAAAGTATTTCCTTGTATCCCCTGGACAGGCCACTTATCAGTCATTTACAATAACACAAATGTAGTTTCACATTCTTACTATGAGGAAAGCAAGAAGATCAACCAGCGTGGTTAACAAATACATAGATTGACACCTGTGAATGAGTGGGGAGGGGGATTTTTTCTAACATTCCTGGTAGTTTTATGCCCCCTGGGACCTGCTAATAAGGTTTTTTTTTATTGCATCCTGTCCCAAGCAATCTTCCCGAGTGCAGTTTGCTCTATTGTTTAATAGCTCCTGGTGGAGGCCAGTGTCTTGTTACATTGTCTTTTGTTTCAAATTAACCACAGATGAGACATCATGGCAGCCAAAGCAGTCACACTTTGAGTCTTAGGGTATGTACAGCATAATTAATATGTTTTGTAAATATTAGTATTTTGTCCAGCCGTGTTTATGTGTCTGTGTGTAAGTGTGTCACTATTAATACTGATCCTTTTAATGTAAACTATTGCTAATGATAATATGTTGCCCTAAGCAAGTAAGATCATCCAACATGGTTATCGAACAATGAATTGATGCCTCTGTATGAGTGGTGATGGAGATACCAGCAACATACATTTCTCAGTTTGTAAATGGTTGTAAATTAAGCACTGAAACTTAGCACAGAAGGATCACTATAGCTGAGGTTTAAGTTTGCAAAAAAAAAGGCAGTACTGGGGATAGCTCATTTAAAAAAAACTACATGATAAGAGTGTGTGTGTGTGTGTGTTTTGATTCAGTTGCTTGTGTCTTGAGTTTCAGCATTTTAGTGGAAACTGCACTCTTATTTTCTTATTCTGAATTTTTTGCAGTACATTGTCTGTATTTATATTAATTCTATTGGCATTCCTGGTTATGTACAAGGGCAGGGGACTGAGTTGTGACTGGGTTTGAATAAGGAAGGGTTGCAGGAACCCAGGGAATGACTACCGGGGGGGGGGGGCTGATGGTGATCAAAATGGAAAAGGATTTTGAGGGAATCATATTGGATGACCTAATGGCGGCTAAACAATGTACCAAGCTGTTGGGAGAGCAAGTGGAATGCTGTGGTTCATAGGTAGAGGTATTACCAGCAGATGGAAGGAGGTGGTGATGTCACTGTGCAGATCACTGGTGAGGCATCATTTAGAATATGGTGTCCAGTTCTGGAAGCCACAGTTCTGTTATGCAACTTTAAATCACAAATGGGTTAAATGGTTCAAATTTAGATTTCTATCCCTTTCCCCTACTGCTCCCATTGGTTAGCCTTATAGAACACAACCAGAGCATATCTTGGCTAGCATGATGACTTCACCTACAGAAGCTGCTTCTCAGTCTACAGCACTGTCTTTTTAAAATGTTAACTTCTTGTTGAAAATATGGCATAATCTTTCCATCCATGTTATTGCTAGACATACTGTAGCTAGCTTGGCTTGAGGAAGGGTGGACCTGGTCAGGACCCCTTAGCAATTGAGATGCATATGCAGCAAATAAGTCCAGATACGCTAACTTACCCTACAACTGTTAAGTGTTACAGTGTGCATTTTCTTCTTGAAATGGTTACTTTTGCATTTTTGTTTATTTTAAAATATTTAATATTCTGGCCATGTGGTTATGTCATGTCCATAATTGATCTCCAGCCTTAACCCCCCTTCCCCCCGTGTTCCAGTCCTGTTACCAAGGTCCTCCTATGTGTATCCCATGCATGTTCGAAATCTGTAACCATTTTGACACCCATTATCTCTGCTGGCAGGCTGTTCCATGTGTCCCCTACCCTACCTCTAAAAAGTATTTCCTTGTATCCCCTGGACAGGCCACTTATCAGTCATTTACAATAACACAAATGTAGTTTCACATTCTTACTATGAGGGAAGCAGGAAGATCAACCAGCGTGGTTAACAAATACATAGATTGACACCTGTGAATGAGTGGGAAGGGGGATTTTTCTAACATTCCTGGTAGTTTTATGCCCCCTGGGACCCGCTAATAAGGTTTTTTTTTTATTGCATCCTGTCCCAAGCAATCTTCCCGAGTGCAGTTTGCTCTATTGTTTAATAGCTCCTGGTGGAGGCCAATGTCTTGTTACATTGTCTTTTGTTTCAAATTAACCACAGATGAGACATCATGGCAGCCAAAGCAGTCACACTTTGAGTCTTAGGGTATGTACAGCATAATTAATATGTTTTCCAAATATTAGTATTTTATCCAGCAGTGTTCGTGTGTCTGTGTGTAAGCATGTCACTATTTATACTGATCCTTTTAATGTAAACTATTGCTAATGATAATATGTTGCCTTAAGCAAGTAAGATCATCCAACATGGTTATCGAACAATGAATTGATGCCTCTATATGAGTGGTGATGGAGATACCAGCAACACACATTTCTCAGTTTGTAAATGGTTGTAAATTAAGCACTGAAACTTAGCACAGAAGGATCACTATAGCTGAGGTTTAAGCTTGCAAAAAAAAAAAGGCAGTACTGGGGATAGCTCATTTAAAGGAAAACTACATGATAAGTGTGTGTGTGTGTTGATTCAATTGCTTGTGTCTTGAATTTCAGCATTTTAGTTGAAATTATGTACTCTGATTTTCTTATTCTGGAATTTGTTGCAGTATGTTGTCTGCATTTATATTAATTCTATTGGCATTCCTGGTTATGAACAAGGACAGGGTACTGAGTTGTGACTGGGTTTGAATAAGGAAGGGTAGCAGGAACCCAGGGAATCATTATGGGGGGGGGGCAGATTGTCATCAAAATGGAAAAGGATTTTGGGGTAATCATATTGGGATGACCTAAAGGTGGCTATACAATGTACCAAGCTGTTGGGAGAGCCAGTGGAATGCTGTGGTTCATAGGGAGAGGTATTACCAGCAGACGGAAGGAGATGGTGATGTCACTGTGCAGATCACTTGTGAGGCATCATTTAGAATGTGGTGTCCAGTTCTGGAAGCTGTATTTCTGTCATGCAACTTTAAATCACAAATGGGTTAAATGGTTCTATTTCAGATTTCTATCCCTTCCCCTACTGCTCCCACTGGTTAGCCTTTTGGAACGCAATCAGAGCATTTCTTGGCTAGCATGATGAATTCACCTACAGAAGCTGCTTCTCAGTCTACAGCACTGTCTTTTTAAAATGTTAACTTCTTGTTGAAAATATGATATAATCTTTCCTTCCATGTTATTGCTTGACATACTGTAGCTAGCTTGGCTTGAGGAAGGGTGGACCTGGTCAGGACCCCTTAGCAATTGAGATGCATATGCAGCAAATAAGTCCAGATACGCTAATGTACCCTGTGACTGTTAAGTGTCACAGTCTGCATTTTCTTCTTGAAATGATTACCTTTGCATTTGTGATTATTTTAAAATATTTAATATGCTGACCACGTGGTTATGTCATGGACCATAACTGATCTCTAGCCTTAACCCCCTCCCCCCGTGCTCCAGCCCTGTTACCAAGGTCCTCCTATGTGTATCCCATGCATGTTTGTAATCTGTAACCATTTTGATACCCATTAATACTGCTGGCAGGCTGTTCCACATGTCCCCCACCCTACCTCTAAAGAAGTATTTTCTTGTATCTCCCTGGACATGCCACTTATCAGTCATTTAAAATAACACAAATGTAGTTTCACATTCTTACTATGAGGGAAGCAAGAAGATCAACCAGCATGGTTAACAAATACATTGATTGACATCTGTAAATGAGTGGGGAGGGTTTTTTTTCTAACATTCCTGGTAGTTTTGTGCCCCCTGGAACCTAATGTTCAGGTTTTTTTTATTACATCTTGTCCCAGGCAATCTTCCCAGTGTGCAGTTTCTTGAAATGCTCTCCAAAGCCCTTGAAAAAGTAGTGTCTATTCAACTCTCTGAGTACCTGGACAAATATGACATAATGTGCCCAGAACAGCATCGTTTCCACCCAGAACACAGTACCACTACTGCTCTCCTGGAGTTCTCTCAATACCTGTACTCTGCTCTTGACTCCAGCAACCTCGCCGGTGCAGTGTTCATTGACCTCTCCAAGGCTTTTGACATTGTTTGTCAACCCCACCTGTACAGCTCCTTCTACCAACTCTGCTTTTCCACTGGTACCCTTGCCTGGTTCTCTAGCTACCGCTCAGCTAGAGCTCAGCATGTAAAGATCGATGGCTCCCTATCCAATACCTGGCCCATTCATTCCAGGATACCCCAGGGCTCCATCCTGGGTCCTGTATTTTTCAATCTCTACCTCAATACACTCCCCAGCTCCTGTGCAGGAAAAATGCTCCTCTGTGCTGATGATGCAGTTCTCTTTGCCTCTCACCCAATCAGTCCTCTCTCCAGTTATCCCTCCAGCACACTTACAACCAAGCTGAAAAGTGGTTCCTTGATCACCAACTTGTCATTTACCCAAAGAAGACTAAGTCAATGTTCTTCTCCCACCACCAAAACAAGGACAAAAATGCCCCCCTCTTGATTCTTCCCAGCACACTACACCCGCTGGATCATGTGACCACCTACAAATATCTAGACATCACCTTTGACTCTGCCCTCACCTTCCACACCCACATCAATGCCCTATCCTGCAGCATAAATTCTCAAATAAGCCTACTATACTGTCATAGAAATTGCTTCCCCCAAGTTGCCCTCTGGCTGGCCATCACCTCCTCCATCCTGTCCCTAGTGGACTATGGCTTGCCCATTTACTCAATACTGCCCTCACCAAAATCCAACTCTCTATCAGTAAGGCCTTTAGACTCCTGACCAGAGGCCCCAGCAACACACACACACACACACACACACACACACACACACACACACGTGCCTGCTTTACTGCACTGCCAACCTGCTCACCTCTGAGAAGTGTCTGCTCTTTCAGACCTGCCTACTCATTAAAAAAATCTCTTCTAGGGCTCTCCCAAGGGTTTCTGCTTCCCTATGGCATGCTTCCTTGTCTGTTGCCACCCAGAGTTCTGTTAAGGCCACCTTTCTGGTACGCAAAACCAAGACCTCCCTAGCCCAGAGGTCCTTCTACTACCGAGCCCCTTCTTGGTTCAACTCCCTCCCATCCTGCATCACAGACATTGCCAAAATTGGTCCATTCAAATCGCCCTTCAGAACCATCTCTTTGATGCTTGTTGCTGTAGATGCACCTAATAATCCCAATGTGGGACCTTTCCTGTCAGGCCTCCCCTGACTTGACAATGTCCTCTGGACAGCCTATCCCTCTCCCCCTTTCACCCCAACCCCATCTCTACTTCTACCCTCTCTAGGTTTACACAGGGTTGTAACCCCAATGTAACCCTTGGGTACCTTATATATGACTATAACCTATAATATCCTCCTCCCTCCCCCTGCTAGTCCCCCCCAATCTACATCTATCTCTTTCCAAGAGGTCATTCTCATTTGCTGCTGTCTCTGATTGGAATGCCCTCCCTCCCCATATTCTGACTTGTCCTTCTCTTCCTCTATTCAAGTCCAATCTGCATGTCTTTCTCACAGCCTCTCACTCCTGCTCCTGCTTCAGCTGAAGCTCTAAACCTTCCCTCCCTAGCCTGACATCTGACCCCTACCACCTCTCCCATTCCCTCCCCACCCCCCTTGTCAGCCCTACTCTTCCCTTTCTTTTTCATGCTCAAAATGTGACATCTATTGCCTGTGTATAGTTAAAATCTTAATGTATATAGAACTTATAGATATGTAGATATGGGGCTGGATATTCAAAAGGGTTGCGCCATGCACAATAGGGTTGCACCAGCACAAGTCCGAAAGTTCACCAAACTGCGATATTCAGCGGTAGGCAGTTGCGCCACCGAAAACATGCTGAGCTACAGCGCAATGACAATGAAGGCATGCGCAACCGAAGGGGGAGGAACCATGCATAAAGGGTGCAGTGCAATGTTCAAAGACTTATGAATGCGCAACAGTGGAGCAAGCAGAAGTTGCGCAATAGCGGAAATGAGCCAAAATAAAAAGGAGCAAGGAAGAGGCATAAGAACGCTACAGGGAAGCCACATGAAGCAGGGGGAGAGACAGGCAAAGGGAAACTGTGAGAAACAGGGCAGGCCAGGGAAACCACACTGCAGAAGAGAGGCACAAGGAAGGTGTGTGGTGACACACATACCAGAGGCCAGCATAGACAGGTGTACCCAGTGCAGGGGGGGTAGCAGTCAGGACAGCAGGGGGAGCAAAGCAACAGCTGCAAGGGGAGGGAACGCAAGCCAGGGACATGGCCAGTGCCACCTTCCACATGGAGGCCATAATGAGGGGGGGTGAGAAGACATGCAGCAAGGGGACATGGCCATGGAAGGGCCCATCGGCGGTATGCCCCCAACAGGCAGTACCGAGCCTGCACCAGCTTTGAGCTGTTTACAGATATTGAGATTGTGGGCCGGTACCGCCTGAACAAGACAATACTGAGGCAGCTTTGTGAGCTGTGCAGTGATGAGATGCAGGCACCCACACGACAGAGTCATGCCCTGTCAGTGGAGACAAAGGTAACAGCCTGCGTGTGGTTGCTCACCACGGGTATCTTCCAGAGACCAACCAGGGACACCACAGGCATAACACAGTCGGCCAAGTCATGCATCCTCACCCAATTCCTCAGTGCACTGCTGCCACATGCTGCAGAGTACATCCATTTTCCCAGCACTGCGGCGGAGCGCACAGCTAACACGCAGGAGTTCCACAGGGTTTCAAGTATGCCTGGCATGCTAGGGGCAATAGACTGCACCCATGTGGCCATACGCACACCACCTGGCAAGGAGGGGGCCACATACTTGAACCACAAGGGCTATTCCAGTGTCATCTGCCAGGTGGTGTGCGATGCCAGTGGGTGCACCATCAATGTCTG
This sequence comes from Neoceratodus forsteri, assembly GCA_016271365.2. Taxonomy (NCBI): domain Eukaryota; kingdom Metazoa; phylum Chordata; order Ceratodontiformes; family Ceratodontidae; genus Neoceratodus; species Neoceratodus forsteri. Next base: position 54,784,875 of record CM028137.1, read on the forward strand.
TGTCACGCATCCTGGGGGAGGACATGATTCATACATCTGGCACCAGTCAGCACTGTGCCACCGCTTTAAGAGTGGGGACATCCCCACAGGACATCTAGTGGGTGAGTATGCAAATGAAATGGACATATTGCAGGCCTGGGGGTGTATGGCCAGAGGTGCCATGGGTGTGGCCCACGGGGCTTGGGGCAGTCGGAAGCTGAACACGACACTAACCTCCACTCTCTGCACACAGGTGACAGTGGATACCCACTCCGTCCCTGTCTGCTCACACCCTACCGGTGGCCCACAACCATATCACAGCAGCGGTACAATGAGGCACATGCCACCACATGCAATGTCATTGAGCGGGTGTTCGGGATGCTGAAGACACTTTTCCATTGCCTGGACACCTCTGGCGGCACCCTACAGTACAGCCCCTCAAAGGCCTGTGGGATATTCCTGGCCTGTTGCATCCTGTACAACATGGCCAAAGAATGTGGGATAGCTGTACAGGTCGAAGAGGGGGACAGCAATGGGGACGATGGGACACCGGTGACAATGGTGATGTGCTGTCCCCCCTTGGCCGACGCGACCCCCGACTGATCTGGCAGGCACAGCTGCACTGGGACACCATCACATAGGAGCACTACAGTCAACCCAGGTAAGTCATGGTGCCATGCATAACCACCAGTGGCTAAGGAACAGCCCACAAACATGCATGGAAACACACTAGGGGTGCATGCTGGCAAAGGATGTGGCAGGGCACAGAAGCACACACACACAACCAGGGATGGGTGAACAGTAACATGCCACATGGACGGACACACACACACACGCACACACACAATGCACCAAACGTGCACAGAGGGCAGGAGGGCAACCGAGCCAGAATGCCAACACTAGCAACACACATGTCCACAGGCCACCACATCCACTGTCTGTCCATGTGCGTGTGTCAGGTGCTGGGCACCATCGCACTTTGGTGTACAGCGCAATGCAGGCATCATCATGCACACGTACCTGTGGACAGCAGCTGGGATGGTGTGCAGGTGGACCGTGTATTCACGTGAATGGCTGGGCACCCACCCGTGCACTGCCGACCGAAACACACAATGCACACAGGGCAGCACCAGACAGTGCCCATGCTGGGAGAAAGGTCATTCTCATGGCACAGTGCCACGGCTGCCTCAGATGTGTGGGTGGCCCTGCTGAGACCCGTCAGCACTGGCAGGCTGACCACAGGCCTCATGCGGTGGCACCGATGGTCCCCGAGGGGTTCCACTGTGTGAACACGACCATGCCCATGCAGGGGTCTGCAGCACACCAAAAATGCCTGCACCAGGAGTGCTCTGGATGCCCACAGCTGAACCCAGCGTCGACAGGGTGGGTGTCACATGACACCAGAAATGGGGAGTGGATAGCGTACTGAAGTGAAGTGAGCGACGCATGGGCACCTGACTGTGTGCCCATTGTGGCCATGACAGCAATGGACACCTGTGCATGCCTGTCAATGGCAGCGGTAACATCCTCCCCGCAAATGGTCAATCCGTGACAGGATCCTATCGGTGTCCCTGCTGCAATGCTACTCTGCCCACTCCAGAGCCACATACAGTGCCTCCACAGACGTTGGAAGCCACATCTGCTACTGGACCAATGCCTGGAGTAGGCGGGTGTGCTCGTCAAAGAGGTCGTCTGCCTCCTTGGCATTCTGTCCCACAGGGTGTGCATGGGCCTGATGTTCAGCACCCCTTGAGGGTGGGCGCTGCGCCCAGGACCAGGTATGGGCAAGTCCACAGGCATTGCACAGACATTGCCGCTGAACCCTGAACCCCCAGTCCCAGTGGGAGACTGCTGCTGCCACCACTCTGGCCACTGCACCCAAGGGCTCAGTATTGCCACCGCTGTGGCCGCAACAGTCCCACTGTCCTGACCAGCCACCGGTGCTGCCCCACTGGTGCTGACAGGCACAGCCTGTGACTGTGCTGACACACTGGCCCTCAAAGTGGCACCATCCAGAGCCATGGGCGTGAGCTGACCTACTGTGTGTCCATTCCATGGCACACACGTATCACTGCCCATGATGGTCGTGTCTTCATCACTGGTGCAGGTCTCTGCCCCAGCCACAGCCACAGCCACAGCATGCTGGCATCTGTGGATGCCAGAATGCTGAGACACAGGAAGGACTTCCCCCACACCTGTCTCAACGACATCAGTGTGGACAGCCAGGCGGCACCACTGTCGAAGCCGATCCACAGAAACCTGTGGAGGTGGATGGTCCACACTCCGACTCTGTCCGACTGTCCTCAGTGGACAGGCCCACCAACGTTGACCCATGCAGATGCTCAGGTTCTGTAAGGGAAAGCAAAGTCACGTTACTGTGTGTAACCTAACCAGCCCTCCCCAAGGCACACCATAACTTACCATGCAGAGATGGGCCACCACCCATCTGGAAGCCACCATCCGGAACTCCCTCTATGGCACTGCGGGGCATGCTTGCAGCAAGCCTGTCCTCTGCTGGTGTGAGCTGCACCACCTCCGGCTGTCCACTGCCTGCTGCAGCACGTGCAGCCCTGATGGCAGCCACCTTCTCCTTCACCCTCCTCCTGTCAGTACCCAGCTTCTTCTTACATTCCTGCACAGAGCGCTGGTGGCTGCCATGCAGGTTCACGGCATGTGCCACCTCCTCCCATGCAGTAGCATGGGCCGGAGGGGTGCCCCGCCGTCCACTGAGCAGTGGCTCCTGATCCAGGTAGGCCTCAAAAAGTGCATCTGTCTCCACCTTCATGAAGCTGGGCCTCCTCTTCCACCCACCATCATTGTCCTCCTCATCCAGACCTTGATCGGTCATTATTCAGCCTGTAAAGATGGCAGTGGTTACCTGTGACTGTGCAGTCCAAAGCATGTCCCTGAATCCACAATCCACACTCCCACACAGCATGCAACTCACCTATAAACTGCAGTAACCGAATATGGCCACTGCAGAACTCTGTCGCATTATTATAGCACAATACATGCAAATTAGGTGAGGAGCAACTTTAATTAGATGCAAATCATGGTGCTGCGCCATTGAATGGCTGATCGGATGATTAGCATATGACGGCTGAATATCTCGCTTTTGTGCTTTGCACAATTGTGTTGAATGGGCTGAGCCAATGGCACAGTTCCGTGGCATGCGTAGTACACCTCACTGCGCATGCCCAGGCTGCTGACGCTGGCATCTGCCGCACTGATGACGCACTGTGCACGATGGTCACTGCAGGGCACGGCCACCATTGTGCCAGTGGTGCTATAGTGAGGGTCACTACATGGTGCTGTGACAATTGGCCTCCATATGTGCAATGGCAAAACTGCTCAATAGTCCGTTGTGGCGCTGGCAAACAGGCAACCAATCGCACTATACGCATAGTTGTCTGATGGTGCTGTGCATGGCCTTGCGCCAGAGACCCTTGACCCTGTGCCTGACCTTTGCCGCCTTGGCGCCATACATCCGGCATGGCTGCAACTCTATCGTGCTGTTCGGTAACAGTGCAATGGGGAATGGCAGCGCTGTACCTCGCAGCATTTGCACGTGGGGTACTGCACTGCAGAGCACCATATTGCCTACTATAGTTGTTGAGATGGCATGCAGGAGAGCCCCACAATGGAGTGCCATTGAGTTGGCCAACCTTGTGGCCATTGTAGAGCCACACCATGGGCCTCTGTTTGGGAAGGAGCCACTGGACAGGGCCAGGACCCAGATCTGGCAGGAGGTGGCCACTGACCTTGAGGAGGCCACTGGATGGAGGAGGACCATGGAGTAGTGCAGGCACTGCTATGGGGACCTCAGAAGGAGGGAGCTGGAGCTACTTGCCCATCTGCGGTCGTGTGCCAGGAGGGGCACGGTGCCTCATCCAGTTGGGTGATACGTCTACGCACTTGTATTGTCCATATGGGTAACAGTGTTTTATGTGTCCAGCACATAGGGGAAGGCTAGTCTAGGGTTGGCTGTGGCGGTGTTTACAGGGTGTGGGGTGGGTGGGCACACACATTGGGGCAGGGGGACTTTGCTTTGGGATTGTACTGATGTTCTTCTCTCCTTGTTTCCCCCACAGGCATGGACAAGCGGCGATGGCTGAGGGAGGAGTGCTGGAGGGAGGAGGACAGAGTGCCCAGGAGGGATGGGGACCACCACGCGACCTGACTGGCCTGATGAGGGTGAGTGCCATGACTCCATGATTGCTATTGCATGCTGTGTAACAGGGTGGGCAGCGGGGCATGGCCACCATCCATGGACACCACTGCCATGCACGCAACTTGTGACAGTCAGCACTGTCCAGTGGCACTGCATGTCTGGGAGTGCATCAGTGGTGGTCCATGCATGCACCGTGCACATGGCTGTGGCACTGCCTTCACACCGCATAGCCATGTTACTGTATGGCCTTGGTGGTGCTGTGCAGGACATGGGCAGTGGGTGTGTGCAGTGGTCCACATGGCTGTGGCTGTCTGGGTGGGCAGGTCTTGTGGAAACGGTCACTGTGGGTGGTCGCACACCATCACAGGGGTGTGGCACATGGCTGTATGCCATGCACAATGGGTAGGCTGCAGGGGGATAGACAGTCACACCTATTGACTCTGCTCCCTCGTCCTAGGTGACCGGAGGCTCCAGCAAATACAGCGGTCCATTAATGAGCTGCTACAGGTGGTCAGGGTGACTCTGCTGCTCCTACAGGAGATGAACCAGCATGGGGTCAGGAGGAGGAGAAGGAGGGCCAGACAACAGCGCCAGGAGGAGGAGGACAGGGGCAGAAGTTAATGTCCCCATGCCCCAACTACCACCTTCCCCCCTTTGACCCACCCTCACACACCTTCTTCCCTCTCCCATATGTTCACCCCTGCCCCTTACCCACCTCCACCTTGTTTATGTCCCTCACCCCCACGTTTGTATATAATTCTGTATATAGTCATTTTTGAATATATTCAATACATCTATTTTGATATGAATACTGTGGTGGTCTTTGATTTGCAGTGGGCTATAGATGCTCAGCTGCAGTGGTGTGCATGGAGTCTGGGGTGGTGCAGTCATGGGTATGTGTGTATGTCTGTGGGGAAGTGACTATGGTGTGGGAGTCGCTATCAGTCAGTGTCTGTGGTGTGTGTGTGTTGCTCCCTGTGCATTGGATTACTGTGTGCAGTGATCCATGGTGCATGCTCTGTGTCCATGGTGCCTCTGTCAACACATCCATGGCCTGTACAGCTGACACCCTTGCATGTCTGTGACCTGCAAGGTCTGCTGCCATGTCACTGGTGGCTGTCCATGCAGGTCAGCCACTGTACCCGTCACAATGCTGAGTTGCCTCCTGTCACTGGTGTGGTGCATGTTTGCCTCAGGTGACACTGTGGCCTCCGTGGTTGTTGTCCCACCTCCATGCTGTGGCTTATGTGTGTTGCAGGGGATGTGCACCACTGTCTGTGACTTTGCTCCAGGCATATGATGGTGGCGTACGGGTCCACAGTGCTTGCGAAGGGTGGCTGGCACTCCTGTGCCATGGAGGACTGCAGGCTGTGTGTACACGGTTCCCATGGGCCCACATAGAGGCTTGGTTACCATGCTACTGCATCCCTGTGTTATTGTCCCCTTGGGTATGGGTGGGTGTTTGTCCATGTACTCTGTTGCATCCGGTGTGGTGCATGCTTCCACGCACCACTATGGGTGTCTGTTCCGGCTGTTGTGGCTAGTGGTAGGTCGGGGTACGTCACTGGACTACTGTGCAGGGTACTGTATCACCGGTGGTGGTGTCGGGGGCACGCCCTATCCCATGTGGGCTACCTCTTGTGCTGACGCATGGTCGGTCTCTTAGCTGTGCCTCGGGGGGATTGTGCGTGTTGGCACTGTGTCTGCCGTTGTTGCATTGCCATGTGCTGCCACTCACTGCTGGGTGCTCATGGTGGGGCTGGCTTGTATGGTTCTGTGCTACACGAGGGTGCAGTGTCACAGTGGGGGTGGTGGTATGCATGGGGTTTCCTGCAGTGGTGGTCACTGCTCATGAGGAGGTGTCTGGGGGTCACGGTGCAGGGTGTGCTGCACGCTGGGAGGGATGGTGTGGCACGGGGTGGTCCGCCCTCCTTGTGTGGCAGTCTTAGCTTGCCGGTGAGTGTGATGGGGCACCATGGCCCAGCTGTGGGTTGTTTGCTTGTCCCCATGGGCCAGTGGTTATTCCAGCCCTCCCCCAGTTGTGCTGTGCTTGGGATGTGGGGGCACATTGCCAGTTCTGCTGTTTGTTCCTGTGCCCATCTATGGCATGGGTAGTGGGCCCCTACTTCCCTGGTTGTACAGTTACATTGCTCTGCAGCAGGGGGGCTCCCTGCTTGCGCTATGGCACCTCTCGACTGCTCAGCTGGACATCCCTTGTTGCGCCATAGCACATCATATCTGCTCAGCTTCCCCTCCCTAGTTGCGCTATGGCGCAGGTTGTGCGATATTCAGACGTTAGCTGTAGGCGCAATTTGGCTTGCTCCTTATTTGAATATCGCGTCTATTGCACATGGGCGCAATGGACTTGTGCTTGCTCCTGCTATTGCACACTTTTTGGACGAAGTTTGAATATCCAGCCCATGGTGTACATAACTAGCTCTACATTATTGTATCCACTGCACAATGTATGTCAAATGTAATACTGTAATGTGCTGACTCCCTGTACAATTGCTGTGCTCTACTGTACCATGTATGTCCCTGGGTTGACCCTGAAAAAGGGACTGCAATTGTCTCACTGGTCCTACCCGGTCACCAAAACTAAAATAAATAAATAAATAAAATAATATGTAACATTATGCAACCTAAGTGCACTCTTTGTTCAATGTCTTGCACCTGTAGTGTTTTCACTGTTGTAACCACACTATGTAACTTTGTCTAACCTCCCTGCAACGAGGTGCCTTTGTAAATGAGTCCATGACTCAAAGGTTGTAAATCCAACTTGTACAAATAAATAAATAAATAGATGATGAGTTTCACTAAATTTCCCCTCGAAGGTTCATTATCTCTAAATGCGGTGCTTCCTCAGTCATGTTTTCAATCGAACACCATGGTGTGGAATGCTTTCACCGGGGGGAGGGAGTAGAGCTTCCACCTCATTAGCAGCTCACTTCATTCATGTGGGCATGCCCAGTGATAATGGATGATATTGGTGTGCTTTATTATTGCACAGAAAATACAACAATTAAAAAACAGGATGCTGTATGCTGTTTATATGGATTTTTCAGCTGTGTTCATTTCATTTAATGGAAGGAGATATGGGAAAAGATAATTGCACTGGACATAGATCAGGTGAAAATAATACCCATTTATCAACAATATGATAGCAATATATCTGTAACTGGATTCGATGACCATGGTATTTATCAGCTCTGTTTGTTTCAGATAGGGAACTGAAACAAGTGTTTCTTAACCTCTGGCTTTTTTTAGGTTTACAGTAACTCATTGCTTCACTATGATGAAAAATCATTTTTATGTAGCTTGCGTGTGCAGCGCAAGCAGCATTTTGTGATAGCTTGCTGGAGTAGCAGGTTATGGAGATGCAGCCATGTTGTGGCCAATGACACTACTGCTTTCTTGGGCTGGTCTGTGTAGCACCAATAAATGAGCACGCTGTCTATGACAGCAGCGCAGAAGAGTGCCACCAACTTGAAAGCAATCCGCCACTGCAATGAAGGAGTGCCCCGTCATTGCAGTGGCAGATCTCGCACGCCTCTATTATGTGCCCCTGGTGAAACATTTCAACAAACATGGTGGTGGCTCTCACCTACCGCCACCCACAGTCCCTACAAAGCCAATGTCGGGGGGTCCCAATCCACCTGTTGGCATGCCCCCTCCCCAGTTCATTTACCGACGGGGGAGCCCAATTCCTGTCTCCATAATGCAACTATTTTTGTATTCGTAAAAAGTGCAGTATTTCATGTACATTTGTCAGGAATAGCACAGTACTTCTTTTGCACAGCCCCACTCAGAATAGTTTAGCAGTTCTTTCCTCAGCTGCTGTGGGCGGTCCATACATACAGAAGCGTGTATGGCACTGAAACACAGTGTGTGCTTGTACAATGGGTTGACCCTGTGCCTCTGTACATACTTGGAAGTAAAATCCATTTACCAGCGCATCTATTGCTCAGGCCTCAGTAACATTTTCAGTTGCGAAAGCAAACATTTCTATATGCAGTTGTCGCACACTGGGGGAGTAGGTGTGCTCATTTTAGGCTCCCTGGAATTAGAGTTTCTCCAGGGTGAAGATAGACACAGCTTATTCTGCAGGGCTATCCAGTTCTATCCAAAAGCATTAGGTAAATGTGCAGGTATGTACAAATAAAAATACTACTACTGCCAGTCAACTTATGCGTTAACTATGCATTGTTAATGCAGACAGCTTCTGTTGCGGTGGGTGGGGGCACGATTACTAAAGTGTTGCCTGCAATTTTTGAAAATGTATAAGTACAGTAAGTAATCATTGCTTTTCTTTTTGTAATCCCACATGAGTGGCTATTTTGGGATTGGAACGGGTCAGGTTCATTCACTGCTTTATAATTGATAAATGGGCACACACTAGGCCATTTTTCCAGAGACTTGCTAATTCTGGAGAGATGTAAAGGAAACTGATGCTGATGTGAGTAGTAAATAAGGATATCATGTTATTTACTAGTTACAGTTTTCTGTACCCCCCCTGGAAGGAACAAAATAAATATCAGATTATAACTAGAGGGAATTTTATAACATTGCAACTAGAAGAAGCAAACTATGAAAGGAAGTAAAAGAAAATATTAGGAAACAGGACAATTTCTGTGTAGCATGCTCTCCACTAATATTGTGTTCATGTGTTAGGATTTAGAATCTACTTGATTTGAGAAGCTTAGGTTAGCTCTTTACAATATAAACACATTTCAATTATTTAAATTGGGGCTTCTGGTGGCAGAGTTGTATGCTGAGTAGACCAACTAAATTGAGTATTGATGGAATGTTTTGAATGTGAATGATGGGAAAGGAGCCAATCCCATTGAAGCATACCACATATTAACATTCCAGACAGAGCGTGTTCCCCCAGTTTACGTAGGGAAGAAAGGGGACTTGGAGGCTCGAATTACAGTTCTGAGGTTTATTGGCACTGCACAGTGATGTTCCTGTTGCTGTGTAACTCAGTGACAGCGAGGGACACCCCAGTTTTCAGTCCCAACTGAATCCCGCCTCCTTGAGCACAGTCCCATCAGTCCTCCCAGATTGATTTGGCATTTTTCGTTTAACTCCAGTGCAATTTTCCAGTTTTTTCTTGTAGATCATTGCTGCAAAGTCTATGAGTCCAATTTCCCTACAGTGTGCAGAGCTCCCAGAACTATAGGAATCTATTCTATGTAGATCTGGGAGCCCTGCACAGTGGGTCTCAGTCTCTCTCTTTTCTCTCTCCCCCTCTCTCTCTCTCTCTCTCCAGCCTCGGCTCTGTCCATGCAAGCTTCCCCTTAGAAAATTGCAAATCATGCATTTTCAGTGTCCTAGTACTGTATCGTTATGAAGATATGCACCATATTATGTTCATACCACAGCCTACTGGGTTTGTATGAAACTGGAATGTGAACCTCAAGATTAGACTGTTTCTTGAGTGCTATTCCGGGTACACAGATACTGACAACAGATAAGGGCCTTTGGCCCACCTAGTCTGCCTGGTTGCGCATGTAATTTTGCCTCTTCAAGCTTCTCTTGAACTGGGTTGTCATGTTCCCCCAACTGCTAGGATCCCCCGATGCCTATCCTATACATTCTTGAATCCTGCAATAGTTTCAGCCCCCACCAACTTTTCTGGCAGGCCGTTCCACTTAGAAACATAGAATCATAGACTTTGATGGCAGATAAGGACTGCTTGGCACATCTAGTCTGCCCATTTCCCTACCTACAGGATAAGCTGCAGATCCTAGTTAACCAACAGTCTATTTCTTCCTATCCCCACAAGAATTGCGTTATGTCTCTCCCATGCATTCTTGAATCCTCCCACAGTTTTAGACCCCACAACCTCCTAAGGAAGGCTGTTCCATGTGTCCACTACCCTCTCTGTGAAAAATACTTCCTCACATTACCCCGGAGCTGTCCCCCTGTATCTTCAAATTGTTTCCCCTTGTTCTTGCACATCTCTTTTTCTGAAAGATACTACTCTTGGACTTTGTTGATTCCATTGAGGTACTTAAAGTTTCTATCATGTCCCCCCTCTCCCTCCTTTCCTCAAGGGTATACATGTTAAGCTCCTTTAGCCTCTCCTCGTATGGCTTCTCTTGCAGACCCTGCACCATTTTAGTTACCCTCCTCTGGATTGCCTCCATCCTGTCTATGTCCTTGCAGAGATAGGGTCTCCAGAACTGGATGCAGTACTCCAGATGGGGTCTCACCAACTGTCTGCACAGAGGAATAACGCCATTCTGTTTTCTGCTGGTGGTGCCTCTCCCTATACATCCCAGTATCCCCCCCAAACCCTCCCTACTGCCTTTTCACTTTGCTTGCTAACCTTAAGGTCATCTAATATGATTAGCCCCAGGTCCCTTTGCATTTTTGTTGTTGTTACTACCCCCACAATGTGTAATCTTCCCCTGGGTTTTTGTTTCCCAGGTGCATTATTCTGCATTTCTTTGCATTGAATCCAAGCTGCCTTAATTCTGACCATTCCTCCAACCTTGCCAAGTTCCTTCTCATCCCTTCCATGCCTCCCTGTGTATCAACCCTGTTGCAGATCTTTGTGTCATCTGCAAAGAGGTATACTTTTCCTTCTAGCCCCTCTGCAGTGTCACTTATAAAGACATTAAAAAGGACTGGACCCAGTACTGAATCCTGCTGTACCCCACTAGTAACCCCTCTTTCTTCAGAGTGAAATCCATTTACAATTACCTTCTGTGTCCTGTTGTCCAGCAAATGTTTTACCCAGGCTACCACCCTGGGACCCACTCCCAGGCTGGTTAATTTGATTATTAATCTTTTGTGTGGGACTGTGTCAAATGCCTTGCTAAAGTCTAGGTAGGCCATGTCCACAGCCCCTCCCTGGTCTATTACTTTGGTCACCCAGTCAAAGAAATCAGTTAGATTCATCTGACATGACCTTCCCACTGTGAACCCATGCTGCCTTGGGTCCTGTGCCCCACTGGCCTCTAGGTACTACATCATTTTTCCCTTCAGAAGTGATTCCATCACTTTCCCTAACACAGCGATCAAACTGACAGGTTTGTAGTTTCCTGCTTCTGTCTGGCTCCCACTTTTGTGATGGGGAATTACATCCACATTCCTCCAGTCTCAGATACCATACCATTCTCCCAATAGTTGTTAAAAAGGGTAGTCAGTGGTGTTACTAGTTCTCCCCTGAATTCTTTTAGAATTTTGGGGTTAATTCCATCAGGCCCCATTGCTTGTCCACCTTCAGTTTTAGGAGTTCTTTCAGAACCCTTTCTTCTATGAAAGGACTGGGGTTGACACCCCTATCGAGAGTGCTTCTGTTAATTGGATTAGGCACCTCCTCCTCTAATGTGACTACTGTGCAGAAGTATTCATTCAGTATCCCTGCTTTTTCACTGTCCCTCTCTACTCATCCTCCATCCTTTCTATTCATCCTCACTATCCCTCCCTTTGTCTTTCTATGCTCCCTGATGTACCTATAAAAGGTTATATCCCCCTTCTTAACCGAGTTGGTTATCTTTTCCTCAGTTTGGGCCTTTTCTATTCTGACCTCCCTCTCTGCTTCCTTCTGCCTTAACTGGTACAGTTCTCTGTTCTGCTCATTTTGTGTTTCCTTATACTTCCTAAATGCTATCTTTCTCTCCCTATCCTTCCCTGCCACCTCGTTTGAGAACCACAGTGGCTTTTTCTTTCATTTTGATTTGTTTATTTGCTTCACACAGAGGCTTGTTGCCTCTGTGATGGCAGTTTTGATGTTTCCCCATTGTTGCTCCACCCCTCTTTCTAGTCTGTTTGCTAGTACTTTTCTAAGGCACTGTCCCATCTTGCCAAAATCAGCCCTCCTGAAGTCCAGTACCCTCACTTTTATGTGGCTTGACTCTGTAGCTGAGTTTATCATGATCCACACTGTTTGGTGGTCACTTGTTCCCAGTTGTCTTCCAACTTCTAGATCTGAGATCCTCTCACTGTCCCCATTTAAGAGTATGAGGTCTAAGATTGCTCTCTTGCATCTCCCCCTTCCCCCTCCCACAGTCAATTATTAGGCCACAAGGGCTGCTGTGGTGTGTTACAGTAAATGCAAAGCCTGTGTGAGTTTTGTTACAAAGCTTTGTCTACACTACACTCTGTGTGAGTTGAGCTGCACAGTTGTTTATGTTCTCCTGCTTTGGCAATGCGAATGATGTCATTGGATCTCTGAGCCCCAGGTAGTTTATTGCCACTGCCTGGTGCTGTCACCCAGCATATGATATGAGACCCTAATGTCCCACTACAGGTGCACAAACAACACAACTTTGATCAGAAAATTGTGTCAAAATCAAGTTCTGGTGCCCCCCTGTTTGTCAGTAAAAAACAAAATGTAGGTCTGCGTACTTCAGGCATGTGTTGAGACAACAATCCCACACCATACTGCATGAAAAAGTATGATTTGAGTTGACAACACATAGTTTGTGACACATTTTTGTGTGTTTTTGTTAGTCTAGACCCCCATCGCATCTTAGAGAAATCGCAAAATTCAGGCCTTGCTATACCTAATACTCATTTTCTCAGCAATACCACATGGTAGAGGCATAAGGTTTTCTGTTTTAGATGCAAGATTGACTGGGGCATAACACCAGGCCATGTATTGACTGATATGAGACCCTAAAGTCACACTACAGGTGCACAAGCAACACAACTTTGATCAGAAAATTTTGTCAAAATCAAGATCTGTTGCCCCCCGTTGGTCTGTAAAATACCAAATGTAGGTCTGTGTACTTCAGGCATGTGCTGAGACAATAATCCCGCACCATACTGCATGAAAAGTATGATCTGGGTTGGCAACACATAGTTTGTGATACATTTTCATTTGTTTTTGTTAGTCTAGACCCGTCAACACAACTTAGAGAAATCGCAAAATTAAGGCCTTGCTATACCTAACATTCATTTCCTCAAAAATGCCACATGGTAGAGGCATAAGGTTTTCAGTTTTGGATGCCAGATTGACTGGTGCATTACCGCAGGCCATGAATTGACCGATATGAGACCCTAATGTCCCACTACAGGTGCACAAACAACACAACTTTGATCAGAAAATTGTGTCAAAATCAAGTTCTGGTGCCCCCGTTTGTCAGTAAAATACCAAATGTAGGTCTGTGTACTTCAGGCATGTGTTGAGACAACAATCCCACACAATACTGCATAAAAAGGTATGATCTGGGTTGGAAACACATAGTTTGTGACACATTTTCGTGTGTTTTTGTTAGTCTAAACCCCTTATCACGACTCAGAGAAATCACAAAATTAGGTCTTGCTATACCTACCACTCATTTTCTCAGCAATGTCACATGGTAGAGGCATAAGATTTTCTGTTTTGGATGCCAGATTGACTGGGGCATTATAGCAGGCCATGTATTGACCAATATAAGACCCCGAAGTCACACTACAGGTGCACAAACAACACAATTTTGATCAGAAAATTATGTCAAAATCAAGTTCTGGCGCCCCCTGTTTGTCTGTAAAATACCAAATGTAGGTCTGTGTACTTCAGACATTTGTTGAGACAACAATCCCACACAATACTGCATGAAAAAGTATGATCTGAGTTGGCAACACATAGTTTGTGACACATTTTTGTTATTTTTCGTTTGTCTAGACTCCTCAACGCAACTCAGAGAAATTGCAAAATTCAGGCATTGCTATACCTAACACTCATTTTCTCAGCAATGCCACATGGTAGAGGCATAACATTTTTTGTTTTGGATGTCAAATTGACTGGGGCATTACAGCAGGCCATGTATTGACTGATAGGAGACCCTAATGTTACACTACAGGTGCACAAACAACACAACTTTGATCAGAAAATTGCATCAAAATCAAGATCTGGTGCCACCTGTTGGTCTCTAAAATACCAAATGTAGGTCTGTGTACTCCGGGCATGTGCTGGATGACCAAAGAGTTGTTGTTCCTTTGTGATTATTAATTTTTTCTTTAGGTACCTGGCATCACCCCTTTGGACGACTGCTCTTGCAACCTTCCACAGGCAAATCCCTTTGTTCACATGTCATGAGTGGGTATACAATAATGTGACCAAGAACAAACCCAAAAGTTACACAACCTGTATACATACAATACACATGTAGAACTTTGTAAGAGTATAGTTTATGTACTTGCTGAACACTAAAAACTGAAAGACAAATAATCACGAACAGACAACTGGTATAGTATTTTGTTTCTTGTGAAACAGTAAATTTGAATATCTCAAAACAGACAGTTCAAAACTATTTACAGTAATAATGTACTATATAAATAGAGTAATAGCAATGCACTATATCAGCCTCTGTAGTTCTCCAGATACACTGTCAGAAGTGTTAAAAACGTCTTCATTGTCAAATACTATAGTAATGTCAAGTTTGTTTTTCACCAAGATTTCCATGCATTTAATGAGTGGGCTGTAATCTTAATGTTCAGGTAGCAATGTATGTAAGTTGTGCAGATCTGCAAATGAACAAATAAGAAAGTACACAGAACATATTTCTTGAAACAAATAAAGTATAAATAAACTAAACTATGTATCTTAGCTGGTTTCATTACTAATGAATCAATATGTATTCCCTGGAGAGCAGAAGAGAGAGAGGGATATGATTCAGACCTTCAAGTACCTGGAGAGTATGGACAGAGTAAGCACCAGATGTAGTTTCAAAGTAAAAGCTGAAAAGGTATACTGGGGTCATAGCCTGACGTTGGTAGAAGGCAGGTTCAGAAGGGAAATGAGGAACCACTGTTTCAATGAAAGGGTGGCGGCAGTCTGTATCATGCTGCTGAAGGAGATGATATAACTGCAGACATTGGGCAACTTCAAAATGAAAGGTTGGACAGATTTAGAATGAGTGTTCAGCCCAATGGTGGAGAAGGGATTGGAAATGTTGGATACTATGGAAAAATCAAGGGGTGCAATCTCTCTAGCATACTACATAGACTGATAGGCATGTAGTTGCTGGCAGTTTTTAATAGTTGCATAATAAAGATACATACTTTCTTACTGCCAGTATTTTGTTTTAGTGTGGTACTTCTGGAAGCAATTTCTCTCATCCTTCAGGCAAAGGTGAACACCACACTCACTGCACATGATTTGAGATCTGTGATGGCCTTCCCTGTGGTTTTTTCCTCCTCTTTTCGTGTTTCATTGCACACAAGGCACTGGTTTGTCTCACTTGCCATTACTGGCATGTGACCAACATTTAGCATGTGTGCTGTGTGTGAAGTTGATGACTGTCATCCAGGTACTTTCCTTTATGTAAATCCACCAATGAGTTTCTTAGCAACAGTAAGGCAGAAAGCCACATAATCCGCTCTGTGTTTGGAGGTGGTTGGTGTTATGGAAGTGCCATTTTCCTTTGTATGTGCATTGTAAATAATGTAAGCGTTCAACAGTGAACACTCACTAAGGTATCCAAATAGCCTCTTCCACCACTTCTTTGCCCTTTAATATATGTTGTATAAAGAGATCATCTGATTCCCACTGTCGACTCCCCGCATAAACTTCATGTAGTCCACCAAGGAGGATGGCAAGGAACATCAAGTTTTGATCCATCTTTCTGCACTCATTGCACTGTGAGAAGCTGTTCTCCATCTGCATGTGGTGCATGAATTGTAGAGATGCAGTATACTGCACTTTTGTCAACCCACCAAGTTGCCAGCATAGGACATTTCTGCCTCCAGTCAGTGCTGTCACGAGTCATTTTGTTGACTTCTTTCTTGGGGACAACTATTTGTTTTGGATATTTTCTGTTTGTTCTGATCTTACCACACGCATAAATACCTTTACTGTAAAGGTTCTTCATCAGTTCGGGACTAGAATAATAATTGTCCATGTAAATGTGATGGTATGTGTTGCATAGGTCATTGGTTAGATTTAGAACTACTCTTGTGGGCAACATTGCATCTTCTATTTCTATGCATTCATCTGTATTTTTACCAGTGTATATCTGGATCTTGAAAATGTATCCAGTTTTTGCTTCAGACAAGACCCGCACTTTTATGCCCCATTTATGAGGTTTATCTTTCATGTACTGCACAAAAGATAACCGTTCTTTTGTAGGGCACCATTGCCTCATCCACAGCGAGTTCCTTGTCACAGTCATACTCTTTACTAAACTTTGGCACTGAGCACTCAGGAAGACCTTGGACCTTTCTTAGATGATCTTTTTGTTTGTTGTCACCTTGAATAATTGTGCCTTGATTGACATGCAAATACTTTGCTCAGCATGTAAAACCTATCCCTTGACATGACATGATATATATCTGGTTGGTGAATGAAGGTATCTGCACACCAATACATGCATATTCTGGGTAGATGAACTATGCCCATCATTATGCAGAGTCCAATGTATGCCTTTATTTCATCTGCAGTGGTAGGGTCCCATGAAATTTTGTGCTTTTCTGGCTGTTCAGATCTAATTTCTACTGCATATTTATTAGTGCAGATTGTGATCAGATCAAATATCTTATCTGAGAAAAATCTTCTCATACATGAATATTCATCAATATTGCCCCAGATACTGTGGGTTGGACCAATTGGGCTGTTAAATGATTCAATGACAGCACTGGTTGCTGTGTGAGACCACCCACTTCATGATGTGGCATCAATCACACGCATACCTTGATTTTTTGTTTTCTTTTTGTATGAGGGTTTGTAGTCCTCATCTTCACTTACATTAACAGCTGAAACACATCCTACTTCAGGTGTTGTTTCTTCAGACACATTTGCTCTTCTCTGCTTTGCGCTTCTTACATTTATGTTTCTGTCCAGTGATTTTGCCGTGGCAGCAATATTCATCCCACTGTTTCTTCTACATTTATTTCCATCTGTTTTTGCACAGGTAGTAATATGTTTACTATACGATTTTGTTTGTGCAGAGACCATCTCAGTCGCAACACATGTAATACATTGTTTTTGTGACCCTTTCCTGATTGGTTGTCTGTGGATGATGTTTGGTAAGTATTTTCTTATTTAACTTGTCTGTTTTTCATCTATCACATTTCCCATTACATAGTCTCCAGTTGATGTGGAGGGTAATGTTAAATTATTAGGAAATGTGGAATCAGTGACAACAGGAGTGTGATCATCTACTAGTTATTTTCGATTTTTTCTCTCAATGTCACTGACAAGAAATGATGGCCATATTACTTCATTATCATTTTCTGATTCTGTGCTGCTCTCAGAATCTGAGGTTGATACATTTTCCTCATCTATAATTGAAGCTAGTACCTCATCTGCTGTTTTGAATAATTTCCTTGAGGCCATTTTTACAAGTTTTCTGGTCATAAACTATATCTGACTGACTCCACAAAATAAGACATCAGTTTTCACTTCCTGTTTGAGTCAGAATAACAGATGACAGGGACAACAATAAAATATCTGACCTATTGCTGGATATTGCCTGGACATAATGTGTACTTGAAAATATATGAGCTGTAGTCTTGTTTTCAGTATTGGTCATGAATTATAACTGACACATACTCATTCATATATATATATATATATATTTTCTATGCAAAAAAAACTTCATTAATGCATCATTTAGGGTTAAAACACAAAAAGTAAGGAAATGAAACCTATAGGGTTGACCGATCCCCCCTTGGACCTGCCCATCATCCCGAGATTGACAGCTGACAGGGTGTGTCTTTGGGGTTGTGAGGTCTAAATCTCACCCCATTCAATGTGTAATAATATTCACAAGCCACAGAAAAGAAGAATGGGGTGAGATTTAGGTCTCACAGCCCCAAGGACACACCCCATCAGCTGTCAATCTCGGGATGATGGGCAGGTCCAAGGGGGAAGGGGTTGACCTCCGAGGTTTCATTTCCTTACTTTTTGTGTTTTAACCCTAAATGAGGCATTAACAAAGTTTTTGCATAGACTTTCTTACTTTTTGAGAAAGAATATACAATTAAAAAGTCACAGAAGTTGGTGGGAGCGTGGACCCTTTCGGACCCCGCACTCCCACAAACTTCCAAATTCATTAAAAGTGAAAACTCATGCAAGTTGGTGCGAGCACACCCACCAACTTATAAAATTCTGTGTAAGATAAGACTACAACTACTGAATATCATATGTATTGCTGGTAGCACATATAGGTGGGAGCATGGGGCCCCAAAAGCTCACACCACATTGAAAGTAAGCAAAGGTGTCAGTCATCAGAGTGGCATAATTCAACACCTGTTTACATGTCAGACACGTAACCACTGGAAATTACCTCCATGGCAGTAACGCTAGGCACCCTATAAACATGAACCCAGTACCACAATGCAAAATGGCATACACAAAACATACAGTGTGTCATGCAATAACTCCACAGCAAATTAATTTTACAACATCTAAACACCATAATTCACATGAACAGGACATCTCCTGAAGACCCTCCAAATTTCAATATAAAAGACTAAACCGCTTCTGAGATACAACATGTGAAAGTTTGAGATTTTCATTCGTTGGAGTGACAGACTTCTGCACCTGTTAAGATTTTACATAGAAACATAGAATGTGACGGCAGATAAGGACCGCTTGGCCCACCTAGTCTGCCCATTTTCCTACCTAACACATAAGCAGCAGATCCTAGTTAACCAACAGCTTACTTCCTCCTACCCCCCTACTAGGACTGCCTTATGTCTGTCCCATGCATTCTTTGAATTCTCACACTGTTCTTGACTCCACGGCCTCCTCAGGGAGGCTGTTCCATGCATCCACAACCTTCTCTGTGAAAAAATACTTCCTCACATTACCACTGAGCCATCTCCCCTCTATCTTCAAATTGTGCCCCCTTGTTCTTGCACATCTCTTTTTCTGAAAGATGCTACCCTCTTGGACTTTGTTGATTCCCTTGAGGTACTTGAACGTTTCTATCATGTCCCTCTCTCCATTCTTTCCTCAAGGGTATACATATTAAGCTCCTTTAGTCTTTTTTCGTATGTCTTCTGGTGCAGACCCTGCACCATTTTGGTTGCCCTCCTGTGGACAGCCTCCACTCTGTCTATGTCTTTGCGGGTATGGGGTCTCCAGAACTGCACACAGTACTCCAGATGGGGTCTCACCAATTGTCTGTACAGAGGGATAACAACTTCCTGTTTTCTACTATTGATGGCTCTCCCTATGCATCCCAGTATCCCCCCAGCCTTCCTTACTGCCTTCTTAAATTGCTTGCCCACCTTTAGGTCATCTGATATAATTACCCCAGGTCCCTTTCCATTTTTACTGTTTTCAGTATCTCATCCCCCATTGTGTACCCTTCCCCTGGGTTTTTGTTTCCCAGGTGCATTACCTTGCACTTCTTTGCATTGAATCTGAGCTGCCATACAACTGACCATTCCTTCAACCTTGCCAAGTCCCTTCTCATCCTTTCCACTCCATCTTGTGTCACAACCCTGTTGCAGATCTTTGTGTCATCTGCAAAGAGGCATACTTTTCCTTCCAGTTCCTCTGCAATGTCACTTATAAAGACATTAAAAAGGAGTGGTCCTAGTACTGAACCCTGCGGTACCCCGCTAGTAACCCTACGTTCTTCACTGTGGACTCCATTTACTACTACCCTTTGCGTCCTGTTGTCTAGCCAATTTTTTATCCAGGTTACCACCTTGGGACCCACCCAAGGCTGGCTAACTTGTGTATTAATCTTTGTGTGGACTGTATCAAATGGCTTGGTTAAAATCTAGGTAGGCCATGTCCACAGCCCCTCCCTGGTCTACTACTTTGATCACCCAGTCAAAGAAATCTATTAGATTTGTCTGACATGACCATCCCATAGTAAATCCATGCTGCCTTGGGTCCTGTGCCCCACTGGCCTCTAGGTACTCAACAATTCTTTCCTTCAGAAGAGATTCCATCATTTTCCCTACCACTGAGGTCAAACTAACTGGTCTGTAGTTTAGTGCCTCTGTCCTGCTCCCACCTTTGTGAAGAGGAATCACATCTGCCCTCCTCCAGTCCTCGGGTACCACCCCATCCTCCCATGATTTGTTAAAGAGAGTAGTCAACGGTGTCACTAGTTCTACCCTTAGTTCCTTTAGAATTCTTGGGTGAATCCCATCAGGCCCCATTGCTTTGTCCACTTTCAATTTTATTAGTTCTTTCAGAACCCTTTCTTCTGTAAATGGACTGGTATAGACCCCCGTCTTCAGAGTGTTTCTCTTGTTTGGTTTAGGTACCTCCCCCCCTCCTCTTCCTTTGTGAATACTGAGCAGAAATATTCATTCAGTATCCCTGCTTTTTCACTGTCACCCTCTACCCACATTCCCTCCCCTTTATTAAGCCTCAGTATCCCTCCTTTGGTCTTTCTTCACTCCCTAATGTACCTATAAAAGGTCTTATCCCCCTTCTTAACAGAGTTGGCTATCCTTTCCTCGGTTTGGGCCTTTGCTACTCTGACTGCCTTCCCAGCCTCTTTCTGCTTTAACTGATAAAGTTCTATGTCCTGCTCCTTCTGTGTTTTCTTATATTTCCTGAATGCTATCCTTTTCTCCTTACCTTCCCTGCCACCTCTTTTGAGAACCATAGCAGTTTTTTCCTGCATTGTGTTTTATTTAGTTAAACATCAGTTTAGAAACCTTTTTGTTGATTTGCATTACACAAAGGCTTGTTGCCTCTGTGATGGCTATTTTGATTACTCCCCATTTTTCCTCCACCCCTCTTTCTTGCCTGCTTGCTAGTGCTTTTCTGAGGCACTACTTCATTTTCCCAAAGTCAGCCCTCCAAAAGTCTGATACTCTTGCTTTTGTATGGCTTGATTGTATGGCTGTATTTATCGTGAACCACACTGTTTGGTGGTCGCTTGTTCCCAGATGGCTACCCACTTCTAAATCTGAGATTCTTTCTCCATCCCCATTTGAGAGTACCAGGTCTAAGATTGCTCCCTCCCAAGTGGGTTCCAATACTAGCTGTCTGAGGCATGCCCCCTGTAGGACATCAAGAATGACCATGCTCTTGGATGTGCCTGCAGCAAAGGTGCCCCATTAACATCTGACATATTTAGGTCCCCCATCAACAATATCTCCCCTTTTTCTGCCATTCTAAGGAAGCCTATCATTTCCTTGTCCATTCCCTCCCCCTGAGATTGGGGCCTGTATGCAACCCCCATGTGGATTGTGGTGCCATTTCCTGTCTCCAGGGTGACCCAGAGTGCCTCATCTTCTCCCTGTTTACTCTTTAGTTCTGTTGCTTTGATCTCTTCCTTTACATAGGGAGCTACTCCTCCTCCTCTTTTACCCTCCCTGTCCCTCCTGTAGATTGTGTATCCTGATATGTTGACATCCCAGTCATGGTTCTCTGTGTACTATGTTTCTGTGACTGCCACAATATCCAGGCAACCCTCTTCCATCAATGCCACTAGTTCACGGAGCTTGTTACACAGACTATGGGCTTTGGTACTCATCACCCTCCACTTTTTGATGGACTTACCCCTTTTAGCCCCATTCCTGTCCTTACTGCCTTTGCCTTTTTTTACATTTACATCTGTCCTTCTCCCTAATGACTACTTTACCTTGGTGTTTACCTCCCTAATTACTGTGTTTTGTGGGCGGGGGAGAATGGGATTTCCCTGCTCCTCTTCAGTGCCTCCCCCCTTGGCTAGTTTAAATGCTTGCCAATGAAGCATTTAAACCTCTCACCTAGGATCCTGGTTCCCCCCCTGGACAGATGTAGACCATCACACCAGTATAGGTCTGCATCCCTCCAGGTGGTTCCTCAGTCCCTAATGAAGCCAAAACCCTGAGCTCCACACCAGTTTTTCTACCATTTATTGAATTCCCTGGTAAGGAGTAGCCTAGCATCACCCTTGCCATAGACAGGCAGCACCTCTGAGAAGGTTACCGTATGCGCTACTTGTCTAAGGCCCCTCCCCAACTCTACAAACTCCTCTTGCACTGCTCTGATCCCATTCCTAGCCAGGTCAATTGTCCCTAGGTGGACAATGACATCCAGCTCCCTCCCTCATGCAGCTGCTCCCACGATCCTGAGGATTCGCTTCCTGTCCCTCCAAGTCATGGTGCCAGGCAGGCACCTTACCTCCTTCTCCCCTTTCTCCCCCATTTCTACCCCGCTAATGAATGAGTCCCCCACCAAGACTTGTTTCCTTCCCCTGTGGAGTCCCATGCCACTCTCCTAATGACCTAATGACTGAAAAGTAGATCCATGGCAGTAAGGCTAACTACCATATAAATTAGTGATAATAGGAAACTACAGACCTGTTAGTTTAACCTCAGTGATAGGGAAAATGATGGAATCACTTCTGAAAGAAAGAACTGTTGAGTACCTAGAGGCCAGAGGGGCACAGGACCAAGGCAGCATGGATTCACAGCAGGAAGGTCATGTCAGATGAATCTAATAGATTTCTTTGACTAGGTGACCAAAGTAGTAGATCATGGAGGGGCTGTGGACATGGCTTACCTAGACTTTAGCAAGGCATTTAACACAGTCCCACACAAAAGATTAATATACAAGCTAGCCAGACTGGTAGTGGGTCCCAAGATGGTAGCCTGGGTAAACAACTGGCTGGAGAAAAGGACACAGAGGGTAATGGTAAATGGAGTCCACTCTGAAGAAAGATGGGTTACTAGTGGGGTACCGCAGGTTTCAGTACTAGGACCGGACCTCTTTAATGTCTTTATAAGCAACATTGCAGAGGGACTAGAAGGAAAAGTATGTTTCTTTGCAGTCGACACAAAGATCTGCAACAAAGTTGATACACAAGGTGGGGTGGAAAGGATGAGAAGGGACTTGGCAAGGTTGGAGGAATGGTCAAATGTATGGCAGCTTAGATTCAATGCTAAGAAGTGCAAGGTAATGCAGCTGGAAAACAAAAACCCAGGGGAAGAGTACACAATGGGGGGTGAGATACTAACAACAAAAAAAAAGGAAAGGGACCTGGGGGTAGTCATATCAGATGACCTAAAGGTGGGCAAGCAATGTGAGATGGCAGTAAGGAGAGCTGGGGGGATACTGGGATGCATAGGGAGAGGCATCACTAGTTGAAAACAGGAAGTTGTTATCCCTCTGTACAGACAGCTGGTGAGACCCCACCTGGAGTACTGCATGCAGTTCTGGAGACCCAATCTCCACAAAGACATAAATAGGATGGAGGCAGTCCAGAGGAGGGCAACTAAAATGATGCAGGGTCTGCACCAGAAAACATATGAAGAGAAACTTAAGGAGCTTAATATGTATAGCCCTGATGAAAGGGGGGGATGATAAAAACTTTCAAGTACCTCAAGGGAATCAATAAAGTCCAAGAGGGTAGCATTTTTCAGAAAAAGAGGTGTGCAAGAACAAAGGGGCACAATTTGAAGACGGGGGGTGGCTCAGAGGTAATGTAAGGAAGTACTTTTTCACAGAGAGGGTTGTGGATGCATGGAACTGCCTTTCAGAGGAGGTTGTGGAGTCAAAAACAGTGGTGGAATTAAAGTATACATGGGACAGTCATAAGGCAATTCTAGGGGGTGAGGTTAGGAAGAAGTATGCTGTTGGTTAACTAGGATCTGCAGCTTATCCATTAGGTAGGGAAAAAGGCAGACTGGGTGGGCCAAGTGGTCCTTATCTGCCATCAAATTCTATGTTCTATGTTTCTATGTAATAGGGCCCCAATTCAGTTGTTTTCTAGAATGTAGTTTAGAGGTATGGACCAACAAAAACACTGACAATGAGCCACAAGCAATGTAATACCAACCCAGATAATACTTTCCTATGCTGCCTGGTGCCTCTGTGTTGTCACATGACATGCATGTCTTACAAAACCATAGACGTTGTATTTCTGCAGGTCTGAAGGGATGATCAGACATGAATTTCAGATCATTTTTGCATTACAGTTGAGATCTTTGTGTACCTCTGGTGTGTCTTTGGGGTCTCAATTCAGTCAATACAGGGTCAGTAGTAGTAGCCCAGGTGCCATTGCATCCAAAGCAGAAGATCGTACATCTCTATGTTGTGGCATGGCTGAGAAAATTGGTTTTAGGGATACTAAGGCCTCAATTCACTGGTTTTCTAGAATTGCGTTTAGAGGTATGGACCAACAAAAAACAGAACAATGAGCCACAAGCAATGTAATACCAACCCAGATCATAGTTTTCTATGCTGCCTGGTGCCTGTGTTATGTCACATGACATGCACGGCTTACCTAAACCTAGATTTTGTGTTTCAACAGGTCTGAAGGGGTGGTCAGACATGAATTTCAGATCATTTTTGCATCACAGTTGTGATGTTTGTGTACCTCTGCAGTGACTTTGGGGTCTCAATTCAGTTCATACAGGGTCAGTAGTGGTAGCCTATGTCCTACTGCATCCAGAACAGAAGACTTTACGTCTCTATGTTGTGGCATGGCCGAGTAAATGGGTTTTAGTGATAATAGGGTCCCAATTAAGTGGTTTTCTAGAATTGCATTTAAGAAGTATGGACCAACAAAAATCATGACAATGAGCCACAAGCAATGTAATACCATCCCAGATATTACTTTTCTATGCTGCCTGGTGCCTGTGTTATGTCACATGACATGCACGGCTTACAAAAACCTAGATTTTGTTTTTCTGCAGGTCTGAAGGGGTGATCAGTCATGAATTTCAGATCATTTTTGTATCACAGTTGTGATGTTTGTGTACCTCCTGTGTGACTTTGGGGTCTCAATTCAGTCCATACCAGGTCAGCTGTAGTAGCCTAGGTCCCACTGCATCCAAAACAGAAAACCTTACATCTGTATGTTGTGGCATGGCTGAGAAAATAGATTTTAGGGATAGGGAAGGGAGAGGGGGGACATGATAGAAACCTTCAAGTGCCTCAAGGGAATCAACAAAGTCCAAGAGGGTAGCATCTTTCAGAAAAAGAGACTTGCAAGAACAAGGGGACACAATTTAAAGATAGAAGGAGGGCGGTTCAGGGGCAATGTGAGGAAGTATTATTTCACAGAGAGGGTAGTGGATGCATGGAACAGTCTTCCTGAGGAAGTTGCGGGGTCTAAAACTGTGGGAGAATTCAAGAATGCATGGGACAGACATAAGGCAATTTTTGTGGGGGGCAGGAAGATATAGGCTGTTGGTTAACTAGGATCTGCGGCCTATCCTGTAGGTAGGGAAATGGGCAGACTAGATGGGCCTAGCGGTCCTTATCTGCCATCAAAGTCTAAGTTTCTATGTAATAAGACCTCAGTTCAATGGTTCTCCTGAATTGTGTTTAGAAGTATGGACCAACAAAAAACACAACAATGAGCCACAAACAATGTGATACCAACCCAGATCATACTTCATTATACAGACTGGTGCCTGTGCATTGTCAAATGACATGCATGGCTTACACAAAATTAGATTTTGTATTTCTGTAGGGGTGATCAGGCATGAATTTCAGGTCATTTTTGCATCACAGTTGTGATGTTTGAGTACCTCCGGTGTGACTTTGGGGTATCAATTCATTCCATACAGGGTCAGTAGTAGTAGCTTAGGTTCCACTGCATCCAAAACAGAAAATCTTACATCTGTATGTTGTGGCATGGCTGAGAAATTTGGTTTTAGTGATAATAGGGCCTCAATTCAGTATTTTTCCTGAATTGCGTTTAGAGGAATGGACCAACAAAAAACACGACAATGAGTCAGAAGCAATGTAATACCAACCCAGATCATAGTTTTCTATGCTGCCTTGCACCTGTGTGTAGTCACATGACATGCACGGCTTACAAAAACCTAGATTTTGTATTTCTGCAGGTCTGAAGGGGTGATCAGGCATGAATTTCAGATAATTTTTGCATCACATTTGTGATGTTTGTGTACCTCTGGTGTGACTTTGGGGTCTCAATTCAGTCCCTACAGGGTCAGTAGTAGTAGTAGCCCAGGTCCCACTATATCCAAAACAGAAAGCCTTACATCTCTATTTTGTGGCATGGCTAACAAAATGCGTTTTAGTGATAACAGGGCTCCAATTAAGTGTTTTTCCTGATTTGCGTTTAGAGGTATGGACCAACAAGAAACACAACAGTGAGCCACAAGCAATGTGATACCAGCCCATATCATACTTTTTTATGCTGCCTGGTGCCTGTGTGTTGTCATATGACATGCATGGCTTACAAAAACCTAGATTTTGTAGTTCTGCAGGTCAGAAGGGGTGATCAGACATGAATTTCAGATCATTTTTGCATTACAGTTTTGATGTTTGTGTACCTCTGTTGTGACTTTGGGGTCTCAATTCAGCCCACACAGGATCAGTAGTAGAATCCCTGGTCCCACTGTGTCCAAAATAGAAGATCTTATGTCTCTGTGTTCTGGCATGGCTGAGAAAATGGGTTTTAGGGATAAAAAGGCCTCAATTCAGTGGTTTCCAGAATTGCGTTTAGAGGTATGGACCAACAAAAAACACAACAGTGAACCACATGCAATACGATACCAACCCAGATCATACTTTATTATGCAGCCTTATGCCTGTGCATTGTCAAATGACATGCATGGCTTACACAAACCTAGATTTTGTATTTCTGCAGGTCTGTATCGGTGGTCAGGCATGAATTTCAGGCCATTTTTGCATCACAGTTGTGATGTTTGTGTACCTCCGGTGTGACTTTGGGGTCTCAATTCAGTCCATACAGGGTCAGTAGTGGTAGCCTAGGTCCTACTGCATCCAAAACAGAAAACCTTATGTCTCTATGTTGTGGCATGGCTGAGGAAATGGTGT
Source organism: Neoceratodus forsteri (assembly GCA_016271365.2). NCBI lineage: Eukaryota > Metazoa > Chordata > Ceratodontiformes > Ceratodontidae > Neoceratodus > Neoceratodus forsteri. The sequence goes on from CM028137.1 coordinate 54,811,685, forward strand.
AATCCCTAGGTGGGGCTATCCCAAGGGCTACTACCCCTGCCTGCTTGTCTAGTAGCAGGTTAAGGGGCCTGAGTTCTGAAACGTGTTCCTCCACCTGGAGGTCAGGGTTGGTATTGGTCAAGCTAACCTGGGTACAGCCCTCCTGGACATTGTAACCCCCCCCCTTTCCTTACTAGTGGCTGGAACAATACACACTAATCACTTTCACAATACCCCTGATACACCACTCAGGTACCCACACTGTTTGCACTTACCACCAGGACTTTCCTCTTGTCTGTCCCTGGGGACCCCTTGTAAAATGAGGTTATATGCAGCAAATAACAGCAGTACTGTACTCTTGCACAAACTGGAACCACAGTCAGGGTAAATGCAAAAAAGAGTTGGATCTGATTTACTTAAGGGACGTGAACAAGGGATGGGCATAATCAGGTTAATTTGCTTAAAGGCTGTAGCAATCAAACAGTTATGCATGCACTTCAGAGTCCATAAACAGTCACACACTCTGGGTACCCAGATGGAGAATGGTGGGCTAGCTAGGAACATTGCAGCTGGTTGGGGCCCTGTGTTGGAAGAAAACAACATGCACAGCCCACACTATTTGTAATCCGGAGCCGGAGGGCTGAGGTCATGAAAAGAAAACAACAAGACAATCAGATGACACACTTTAAGATTAGGTTGTTGTTGCAGGGAGCTACCCTGATGATTACTCACGATACCCAAACTGGACACAGGCTGGATGAAAATCAAGACAGCAGGTGGTTAATCTGGAGTGCCAGGAGAAGCAGGGCCTACATGAATCACCAAGGCGTTGTTCCTGTTCAAGCGTGGAGCAAGGGGCTGATCCCCAGGCAGGTCTCTCGTCAATGGCTTTCTCTGTGCAGTGGGTAGTCTGGCTGGGCCAGTGTGGCAAGCCCTGGCCAAATGGACACAAATTCGGATACAGTCCATTTTGGGCTGGATAAAGCATCCAGTGAGCAGAACACAGTTCACACTGTGACACAATCACAATCCACTAACAACTCACAGCACATTTATATGTAAAGAAATTCTACTGTACCAGGCAAACCGCTCTCCGGCCACGATCGCAAAGTCTCTGCACAAATCAGGGATTCAAAAGCAGCTGGAATTCCTGACAGGCCAATTGCATTCAGCGGCCTTCTTCAGGTATGAGCCTGTTAAAAAATCAGTGGCTTACTTTGTTCTCACAAACTTGGATTTAGTCCAAAATAATTCTCTTCTCTCCCTTTCAGGGGCAGCAGGTAGACATGCAGGTAAAAACGCAGGCCTTTCCACAATTCTCCCATGTGAAACTACTCTGACGGCTGCTTGACTGTCTCAAGTTGTTGCTTCTTCAGTTCCCAACTTAGATCTGACTCAACTGCCCGCAAGCCTGGGGCTTTCCCCAGAATCCAAAAGGTTCGGTTGGTTGATCTGTCTGTCAGTCACAACAAAAGCTCCCCCTTCAGGTGCAAAAAGGGACCAAAAGCCCCAAACTACAATTCTACAGATTTTGACTCCAGACAGCTCCCATAGTCCAGCTCCATTTTAGGTCCCACCAGTACTGATTGGTCCAATTCGGCAGTCCAGGACCAAAATAGTGGAGATAAACAAAACAGTCCTTGCTGCAAAGAAGGCAGGTTAGAATAACTGCATTATCATTATCACTCTAAATGATTTTCAGCAAATAGTTACATCTTTCAACAGAGCTCCCTCTCAGATTACTTATGACTGCAATCCAGGCAGCTCTTAAAGAGACAGTGCACAGAGGCTATACAGGCACTCTCTGGCAATGGCATTTAAACTGCTAAAATGCAGGACATCAGCCTGGCAGTGAGCATTTAGGCACACTCAAGGAAGACTTTTCGGGAACCCCCATTTGTAGGGGTTTACACCCTTCCCTGCCTGGAGAAAGGTTAGCGTCTCCGTCAAGCCTGTACCATCATGCATCAGTTAACATAAACTTATTACTTTACTATGCATATTCACTACATTTCCCAATACTTTGTCCATTCTGACAATATATTAGGCATATTTCAAATAAGTCAGTTGAACATTACTATACTAAATCAGGTAATAACTTCTTATACCTTGAACAATGCAAGAGGGGGCCCTTCCTTATCAGCTAACTTGGGGCTGGATGGGGCAGGGGCACCATGGTGAGAGGTCAGAACAAGTAACCTGGAATGGGCCGTCAAGCTCAATTTAGGCAGTGAGTGGTCAGAAACATACACCCCTTTGTGGACCACATTGAGAGGCAAATCCACTGGCCTCCCTGGAGAATCATAACTGAAGCATACTACTGGCTTGACAGCTCAGCCAGTCTTTCTGAGAGGGACAACTACAGTCTCTGTACTCTCAGCACTGGTCTGGGGACTCTTGTCACTTGTGAAGGGTGCCTCTGCTTGGATGGAAATGTCCACACTTGGGGCATTGTCGGCTCCTTGCTCTGCAGGCTCTGTTTCTACAACACTTGACTCATTTTGTGAAGGCTCAGGCACAATCAAACTATAAGGCACTGTAGGGGAGTTGTCAGCACTCTCATGGTGTTCTTCAGATTCTGGTATGTCACCAGAAAAACTCATTCCATCAGCCCCTCCCTCAGGCAAATCATACAGTTCTGCGATACGCAGAGACTCATCATCTTCAGACGTGATACTTTGCACTCCACTTTCAGGGAGCATTGGCTCCAAGGACAAAGCCAGGGGATTAGGCAGTCCAGAAGGCCCAGCTTCATCCCTGCAATTTATCAGGGGGTTACCTCGAAACAGCTGACTCAGTTCATAAAAGGGGTAATAGGCATAGTCACACTCACTTTCATCAGAAGTGGACTGACAGTTACTATCATTCTGGGCCTGCTGTGGAGGAAACCTTAAATCTGTGACCCCTGGGGTAGGTTGACTCTGTCTCTTTCTTGCAGCAGCATGAGTTGCCGGCCCAAGGGGCTCAATTTCTGGGGGTTCAGCCTCAAACATGACTTGGCCGACTGGTAGCAAGTGGTTACGGTGCATGGTCTTGACAGCTTTGGAGTTGTTCTCAGGGCACACCTTGTACACAGGTAAATCATCCAACTTTCCAACTACTACATGGGGAAGATGGTGCCACCGATCAGCAATATTGTGTTTACCATGTAGTCCCAAATTGCGTAACAACACATGGTCTCCAGGTCGAAGCTCTTGAGCCTTTACTTTTTTATCATGCCTCTCTTTGTTGGCTAGATTACACTTGGCGGCCATTGTCTGGGCCAGTTGATAGACATGGTTCAATTGAGCTTTCAGTTTTTGTACATATTGCAAGTAGTTTTTGGCTCTGACCCCATCTGGAGAGACCCCAAAACAGACATCAACTGGGAGCTGGGCCTCTCTCCCGAACATGAGGCAGTAGGGGGAGAACCCAGTAGCATCACTTTTCATGCAATTGTATGCGTGTACCAGGGTGCTAATCTGCTGGCTCCATTTATGCATGTTTTTTGGGTGGAGGGTGCCCAGCATGTCTAGAAGGGTGTAGTTAAAATGTTCTGGTTGAGACTCTCCCTGCGGGTGGTGGAGGGAGTTCTTGACCTTCACATCCCCCATAGACAGAGCATTTCTTTGATTAGTCGACTCTCAAAGTTTCTGCCCTGGTTAGAGTGGATCCACTGGGGGCACTATAGTGGATGAAGAAATGTTCCACCAGCACATTGGCCACAGTAGACACTGTTTGATCTTTGGTGGGAAAAGATTGTGCATACCGTGTGAAATGATCCGTAACCACTAACACATTTCCAATGTTCCGCTGATCAGGTTCTAAACACAAGACGTCTATGCAGACTACCTCCATGGGGATGCTGGTAGTAATATTAACAAGGGGGAAGCCCTCTGAGGCAGGGTTTTCTTTGCAGGCAGTGACTACAAGTCTTTACATGGTGCTCAACATCAGCCCCCATTTTGGGCCAGTAGAAGCAAGATCATACCAGGTCAAGGGTTCTGTCAATAGCGAGGTACCCCATGTGATTGTGGAGGGACCTCAGTACCAAATCTTTAAAACCCATGGGCAAGACCAATTGTCGCTTGTCTACTTTGCCACTACAATCTACTGTCTCTCTATACAACAACTGATTAAGCAACTTCAATCTGGGGCCTTCTTTAAACAATAAAGCAGTTCACAAGTCAGTGGAACGTAACTTAGACACATCTTTTCCCGCACACAGGACATCAAGTGCTTGCTGAATCATAGGATCTTGGGATTGAGCACACTGAATGCTGTCATTGTCAAATTGAGATATTTCACTAATATCTAGGAGTGGCAATAAGCAGCTGGTATGCAGGTGTCAGAAGGTCCCAAGCAATCTACTAAACAGTCCACTGTGTCAGCAGACATCTGTTCATCTCTATCAAACTTTTGGCACAATGCTCAAATGTCAGGTTCAGACAGCCTGACCATATCACATTTGGAAGTGGGCCTCTGTGATAGGGCGTCAGCAACAATATGGTTCAGGACCAGTCTGTATTCAACAGCACAATCATAGGTTGATAATGTAGAAAGTCACCGGTGCCCAGTGGCATCTTACTTAGCTGAAGTCTGTACATAGGTCAACGGGTTATTGTAAGTCTTCACCAATCTTTGCCCCATAGAGGTATTCATGAAACTGGTCAACAATGGCCCATTTTAGCTTAAGGAACTCCAACTTATGCCCAGGGTAGTTTCATTCAGACGGGGTCCAGTTCCTACTGGCAAAAGCTACGGGTCTCAGGCCATCCTCATGGTCTTGATATAGCACAGCTACTAGACCCTGCAGACTAGCATCCATATGCAGCACATAGGGTTTGGTGGGGTCAGCATAGGCGAGGATGGGGACGTGGGTGAGCTGGTATATGATCTCATGAAAGGTTGCTTCACAGTCGGGCGTCCAGTGGGGCCAGATGAGTTCACCTGGGCAGAAGTATACTTTTTCTGGTTCTTTAATGGCCCCTTTTTTGTATTTAGGAATGGTAGGAGGGTAACCCCGGGTAAGGTTCAAGAGTGGACGAATCACCTTGGAATAGCCTTTTATGAACCTGCGGTAGTAGCCACAGAACCCCAGGAAATGTTGTAGTTCTTTCAGATTATGGGACTGGGGCCAAGTAGTCAGTGCTTCAACTTTACTGGGATCAGTCTCTATCCCCTTTTGTAGATACTATGTGCCCCACATACTTTATGGAGTTTTGGAAAAACCGGCACTTGTCAATGGACTGCTTGAGGCCAAAGTCTTCCAGTCAGTCTAGGACTTTAAACAGTCAGTTCTCATGCTCCTCTAAGGTGCTCCCAAACACAATGACATAGTCCAAGTACACCAGGCATTCCAGCAAATTCATATCTCCCACTGCACGTTCCATTGGTAGCTGAAAGGTGGCAGGGGGTGCCCGATATCCCCTGTTGCATCCTCAGAAACTCATAGAACCCCAATGGACAGATGAAGGCTGTTTTATCATGGTCTTCCAGGGTCATTGGGATCTGGTAGTATCCGCTGTGAAGATCCAACACCAAGAACCATTTGCTCCCATTCAAGCAGTCCAGGGCATCTTGTATACGAGGCATAGTGTATTGGTCTGGGATGGTCCACTGGTTCAGGGTTCAATAATCAACACACATGCTTATGGACCCATTCTTCTTATGCACAACCACAATGGGAGAGGCTTATGGGCTCCTGGATTCTTGTATCACACCAGCAGCAAGCATTTCCTGCAGGTATCTTCTCACATCATCTGTGTCTGCTGGGGCTAGGCATCGGGACATCTCTTGAAATGGCCGTTCATCATGCAGGTGTATGTGATGCTCCCCACCCTGGACACTTCCCACATCCCAGTCCTTCAATGAAAACACTTGGTTTCTCTAGGCAAGTCTCTTGCTAATTCTAGCCTTCCATTCAGCTGGCAACGGGGAGTCACCAAAGTCAAACAAGTCTGGGGTCACTCTCTCCTTCTCACCAGGGTGCTTGTTGTTGGGCAATACTACAGTGTCTGTGCAGTATACCATAACTAGGGTGCACCCTCTGTTCACCTGGATCTCCAGATCTCACACATTGTGAATCTGGACCATCACTCGTTGTGCATAGGCATGGGCACAAGCAGGCAAGATGCTGGGCTTGACCAATAATCCCTCTGGCAATTTTCCATCACCTGGTGCATCCAACATCAGTATTTTGTTCCTGACATCTTTCTGGAGGCGGACCTCACCTTGAATGCTATACTGGGCATTAGGGGCCAGTATCATTGAATCGAGATCCTTCTTCCACACGATCCCCACCGATTCATCCTAGTCTACTTCGTTGGGTTTCTGTTGCAAATCATAGGCCCTCTTGATCAGAGTCAGAATTCTCAGGGCCTCCAAGTCCATCACCCTTGTTTCTCATGACAGAGTTGCGTCAGTCTCCCAAACATATTGGCATTTGTCCCAATTAACAGGGGTACCCTATCATACAGTCAGGTGGGGGGACACACTAGGGCCAATGTCTCTGCTCACTCCTCTACACCATTTACAGTTGCAGGAAAAGACAACCAGAGGCAGACATACCCTAGGTAGGGATAAGCCTTGTCACTCAGTCCCCACACATGTAGGTCTTCCACGGATTGCAAAGGCACATCAGATAAGTGTTTGTCATACCAATCCTGGAATACAATGGTCACTTGTAACCCTCTGTCAAGCACAGCACGAGTATGAATACCATTCACAGTAACCATAGTCTCCATTGAAGGGCCCACTATTTTGGACCAGTCTGGAGACGCAGTAGCAGAGGCCTGGACAGATGATTTAGCCACAAAGAAATTTGAGTTAGGGTTTCTCAAACCCTCACTGTGGTCAATTTGGGCACCCCTTGGCCATTGATTTACTTTTCAGAACTCCCTTTGGAGTCTGTTTACTACTCTCTCTAAGTCCTTCTGAGACTGGCATTCTCTTTTCATATGGCCATTTTTCCCACACTTGTGACAAATGATAGATTCCTGGGTCATCCTGGGAGAGAACATCATGTGAGGAACTGAAGCAGTAGTAAGAGATTGGGGTCTACTATCTACTTGCAGCGGTGAGAGTGGTGCAACGTGTCTTAACAGTTCCTTTAGAGTGGTAGTCAATCTGGTGATCTCAGCCTTGGAGCCACCCTCGATAGCGGATGCCTGAGGGTATACCCCCACCTCCATGGCAGTCATGTCCAGAAAGGGACCAGAATCTTGTTCCATGGGGGAAACCCTTGCAGAGACATCCATCTTCAACTCTCGAACTTCCTTTAGTAGCTCATCTTTCCAATGCTGGGCCCAGGGCGGGAAGTCCTTTTGCATTTTCAGAGTGCTCGTTAAGTGCTAACTTTTACCCCTGAGCCTCACTTGGCTGATCACTCTCTGTCACTTGCGCAGCAGCAGCAGATATGGGTGCAATTCCCAAATGGGGTCGCCTTTGCTTATCCCCCTGAATTTCTTTCATTAGCTCATCATAGGAGGGGAGCGATTCCAGTTGGGTGGCAAGGAGCAACTGAAGCAGTAACAGTTCTGAAACTGGATCAGACTTAAGGATCTGGTCCAGCCTAGTTTGATCTAATTCATTTGAGGGCAAACTACCCTTTCTGAGGCACTCTTGTAGCAGCATTTCAAGCGGAGGTATATACACAGACAATGGCTCCCTTGGGTACTGCCGAGTGTTTCTTACTCTCCACCACAGATCCTCATCTGAATCTGGGCTCCCATACACATTCTCCAATGCATCAAGATAGTCCTGTGCAGTTGCTCCGAGGTTATTGGCCCGCTTGGCACGGATGGTAGCAAAGGCAGGATCTCGGAGGCTCCCACTCAACCTCTTTCATTTCTTTGCTTCTGAGCATTGCTATTCATGCACTAGAGGGGCAACAGAGTCTATCCGGGTCTCCCAGTCATCCTTCCCTTGGGGGGTGGGGAGGGTGCCCGAGAAGATTCTCAGCCTTTAGTAGGAGTCGTGACTAATGGCAGGTACAGATGTAGGGGGCCAGCATTGGCATGGGCACTGAAGGTGGGGTAGTATCAGGTGCAGGAGTGGGAGGGAGTGTTGGGGAAGGAACACACACAGGTGGCAGAAATAGTTTCTTATAGTCCTGTATGGTTTTCCCTTCCTCCAGCAACAACTTAGCAAATTTTCCCTCAAAAGTCTCAGATAATTTGTGGGAGCTCATCCTCCCCGGGGTGTTTACTGTCTTTTGCTATCACTCTCCTGGCAGCTAGAACCCCTTCTGGGGCAATAGTCTGTGGCACTTTAGAGCTGTCCTCAAGATCACTACACTCTACTATGGCTATGAAAGTTTGGGTGATCAAATCAGCCTGTCAACCCACCACCACAGGGTTTTTTAAACATTCAACTTTGGAGAGTACTCCCTCTACAGTGTACTTACTGGTGCCCAGGGGAATATCCAGTATAAACAGAGCATTTTGGGGGTCGATCTCCTGCCCAGTGCACCACCCCACCAACTGGTGTACAGCCATTTCTACTGGGGTAGCCATTAATCTTTAACAATAATTCATAATTTTTGGCCACTAGAAGGCACAAAATTCCAGTGGTGAGCCTCCAAAATGTAATCCCTAGGTGGCGCTATCCCAAGGGCTACTTCCCCTGCCTGCTTGGCTAGTAGCAGGTTAAGGGGCCTGAGTTCTGAAACTTGTGCTCCACCTGGAGGTCAGGCTTGGTAGTGGTCAACCTAACCTGGGCATAGCCCTCCAGGACCATGTAACCCCCTCTTTCCTTACTAGTGGCCAGAACAATGCACAATAATCACTTTCACAATACCCCAATACACCACACAAGTACCCACACTGTTTGCACTTACCACCAGGGCTTTCCTCTGGCCTGGCCCTGGGGACCCCTGTAAAACAAGCTTATACACAGCAAATAACAGCAGTACTGTACTCGTGCACAAACTGGAACCACAGTCAGGGTAAATGCAAAAGAGAGTTAGATCTGATTTATTTAAGGGACATGAACAAGGGAGGGGTGTAATCAAGTTAATTTGCTCAAAGGCTGTATCAATCAAACAGTTATGCATGCACTTCAGGGTCCATAAACAGTCACACACTCTGGGAACCCAGATGGAGAATGGTGGGCTAGCCAGGAACGTTGCAGCTGGTTGGGCCCCTGTGATGGAAGAAAACAACATGCACAACACACACTATTTGTAATCCGGAGCTGGAGGGCTCAGTTTGTGAAAAGAAAACAACAAGACATCAGATGACACACTTTTAGATTAGGCTGTTGTTGCAGGGAGCTACCCTGATGATTACTCACGATACACAAACTGGACACAAGCTGGACGAAAATCAAGACAGCAGGCGGTTAATCTGGAGTGCCAGGAGAAGCAGGGCCCACAGGAATCACCGAGGTGTCATTCCTGTTCAAGCATGGAGCAGAAGGCTGATTCCCAGGCAGGTCTCTCGTCGATGGCTTTCTTTGTGCAGTGGGTAGTCTGGCTGGGCCAGTGTGGCAAATGGAAACAAATTTGGATACAGTCCGTTTTGGGCTGGATACAGCTTCCAGCGAGCAGAACACAGTTCACACAGTGGGGAACCAAATTGCAACCCACAAACAACTCACAGCACATTTACATGCAAGGAAATTCTACTGTACCAGGCAAACCACTCTCCAGTCATGATCGCAAAGTCTCTGCACAAACCGGGGATTCAAAAGCAGCTGGAAATCCTGACAGGCTGATTGCATTCAGCAAAATCTTCGGTCTTCTTCAAGTATAAGCCCAGTAAAAAATCAGTGGCTTACTTAGTTCTCATAAACTTGGATTTAGTCTGAAATAATTATATTCTCTCCCTTTCAGGTGCAGCAGGCAGACATGCAGGCCACAACTCAGGCCTTTCCACAGTTCTCCCACGCGAAACTACTCAGTCGGCTGCTTGACTGTCTCAAGCTGTAGCTTCTTCAGCTCCAAACTTAGACCTGACTCAACTGCCCAAAAGCTTGGGACTTTCCACAGAATCCAAAAGGTTTGGTTGGCTGATCTGTCTGTCAGTCACAACAAAGGCTCCCCCTTCCGGTGCAAAAAGGCACCTAAAGCTAGTGGAGATTATCAACACAGTCCTTGCTGCAAAAAAGGCAGGTTAGACAAATCGCATTATTATTATCAGGCTAAATAATTTTCAGCAAATAGTTACATCTTTCAACAGAGCTCCCTCTTAGATTACTTATGACTGCAATCCAGGCAGCTCTTAAAGAGACAGTGTACAGAGGCTATACAGGCACTCTCTGGCAATGACATTTAAACTGCTGAAACGCAGGACACCAGATTGGCAGTGAGCATTTAGGCAAGCCCAAGGAAGACTTTTCGGGAACCCCCATTTGTAGGGGGGTTACAATAGGTTTTAGCAATAATAGGGCCCCAATTCAGTGGTTTTCCTGAATTGCTTTTAGAGGTATGGACCAACAAAAAACACGACAATGAGCCACAAGCATTGTGATACCAACCCAGATCATACTTTTTTGTGCTGCCTGGTGCCTGTATGTTGTCACATATCATGCGTGGCTTACAAAAACATAGATTTTGTATTTCTCGCGGTCTGAAGGGGTGATGAGACATGAATCTCTGATCATTTTTGCATCACAGTTGTGATGTTTGTGAACCTCCGATGTGACTTTGGGGTCTCAATTCAGTCCATACAGAGTCAGTAGTAGTAGCCCAGGTTCCACTTCATCCAAAGCAGAATACCTTACATTGCTATGTTGTGGCATGGCAGAGAAAATGGGTTTTAGTGATAACAGGGCCGTAATTCAGTGGTTTTCTAGAATAGTGTTTATTTATTTATTTATTAGCTTTTGGTAACCAGGTAAGGGCGTTAGACAATATGGACCTGCCTATTTTCAAGCACAACCCTGCAGAGTACAGAAATGAGTACATAAATACAGAGATACAAAATTTATAGGGAGCATTATCAGTCGAACAATTTAGAGGTATGGACCAACAAAAAACACAACAATGAGCCACAAGCAATGTGATACCAACCCAGATATTATTTTATTATGCAGCCTGGTGTCTGTGCTTTGTCAAGTGACTGCATGGCTTACACAAACCTAGATTTTGTATTTCTGCAGATCTGTAGGGATGATCAAGCTTGAATTTCAGGCCATGTTTGCATCACAATTGTGATGTTTGTGTACCTCTGGTGTAACTTTGGGGTTTCACTTCAGTCCATACAGGGTCTGTAGTGGTAGCCCAAGTCCTACTGCATCCAAAACAGAAAACCTTAAGTCTCTATATTGTGGCATGGCTGAGGAAAAGGGTTTTAGTGATAACAGGGCTCCAATTCAGTGTTTTTCCTGAATTGCGTTTAGAGGTATGGACCAACAAAAAACACGACAATGAGCAACAACAATGTGATACCAGTCCAGATCATACCTTTTTATGCTGTCTGGTGCCTGTGTGTTTCACGACTTGCAAAATCCTAGATTTTGTATTTCTGCAGGTCTGAAGGGGTGATCAGACATAAATTTCAGATCATTTTTGCATCTCAGTTGTAATGTTTATGTACCTCTGTTATGACTTTGGGGCTCAATTCAGTCCATACAGGGTCAGTAATAGTAGCCTCGGTCCCACTGCATCCAGAGCAGAAGGCCTTATGTCCCTTATGTTGTGGCATGGCTGAGAAAATGGTTTTTAAGGATAATTCACTAAAAATACCACTAACAGCTAAGTTTGTTTCAAGGTCAGTTGGCATTCATCTATATCCCCATCCCCGGGTCGTGCCTAAAAATAGGCAGGATTTGTCTAGTGCACTTACCCGGTCAACAAAAACTAAATGAATAAATAAATAAGGCCTCAATTCAATGGTTTTCTAGAATTGCGATTAGAGGTATGGACCAACAAAAAACACAACAATGAGCCACAAGCAATGTGATACCAACCCAGAGCATACATTATTAGGCAGCCTGGTGCCTGTGCATTGTCAAATGACATGCATGGCTTACACAAAATTAGATTTTGTATTTCTGCAGGTCTGTAAGGGTGATCAAGGATGAATTTCAGATCATTTTTGCATTACAGTTGTGATGTTTGTGTACCTCTGGTGTGTCTTTGGGGGCTCAATTCAGTCCATACAGGGTCAGTAGTAGTAGCCCAGGTTCCACTGCATCCAAAACAGAAAAGCTTACGTCTCTATGTTGTGGCATGGCTGAGAAAATGTTTTTTTGTGATAATAGGGCCTCAATTCAGGGGTTTACTGGAATTGCGTTTAGAGGTATGGACCAATAAAAAACACAACAATGAACCACAAGCAATGTAAATGTAACCCCCTACAAATGGGGGTTACTGAAAAGTCTTCCTTGAGCTTGCCTAAATGCTCACTGCCAGGCTGGTGTCCTGCATTTTAGCAGTTTAAATGTGATTGCCTGAGAGTGCCTGTATAGCCTCTGTGTACTGTCTCTTTAAGAGCAGCTTTGATTGCAGTCATAAGTAATCTAAATTGGGAGCTGAAGAAGCAAGAGCTCAATAAAGTCTCTGTGGAAAGGCCTAAGTTTTTGGCCTGCATGCCTGCCTGCTGCCCCGAGAGGGAGAGAAGAGAATTATTTTGCAATAATTCCAAGTTTGTGAAAATGAAGTAAGCCACTGATTTTTTACCAGGCTCATACCTGAAGAAGACCGAAGATTTTGCTGAATGAAATCGGCCTGTCAGGATTTCCAGCTGCTTTTGAATCCCCGGTTCATGCATAGACTTTGTGATCATGACCGGAGAGCGGTTTGCCCGGTACAGTAGAATTTCCCCTACATGTAAATGTGCTGTGTACTGAAAGTGGGTCGTGACTTGGTTACCCCCTGTGTGAACTGTGCTCTGCTTGCTGGAAGCTGTAACCAGCCCAAAATGGACTGTATTCGAATTTGTCTCCATTTGGCCTGGGCCTTGCCACACTGGCCCAGCCAGACTACCCGCTGCACAGAGAAAGCCATCGATGAGAGACCTGCCTGGGGATTAGCCCGCTGCTCCACGCTTGAACAAAAATGCTGCCTCAGTGAATCATGTGGGCTCTGCTTCTCCTGGCACTCCAGATCAACCACCTGCAGTCTCAATTTTCATCCAGCCTGTGACTAATACAGCCTTTAAGCAAATTAACCTGATTACGCCCCTCCCTTGATCAAGTCCCTTAATTAAATCAAACCTAACTCTTTTTTGCATTTACCCTGACTGTGGTTCAATTTTGTGCAAGAGTACTGTACTGCTGTTATTTGCTGTTTATAACCTTGTTTTACAGGGGTTCCCCAGGGCCAGGCCAGAGGAAAGCCCTGGTGGTAAGTGCAAACAGTATGGGTACTTGTGTGGTGTATAAGGGGTATTGTGAAAGTGATTATTGTGTATTGTTCTGGCCACTAGTAAGGAAAGAGGGGGGTTTCAGTGTCCCTGAGGGCTCTGCTCAGGTTAGTTTGACCACTACCAACCCTGACCTCTGGGTGGAGGCACCCGTTTCCAAACTCAGGCCCCTTAACCTGTTACTAGCCAAGCAGGCAGGGGAAGTAGCCCTTGGGATAACGCCATATAGGGGTTACCTAATACCAACCCAGATATTAATTTTCTATGCTGCCGGGTGCCTATGTGTTGTCACATGACATGCACAGCTTACAAACACCTAAGTTTTGTATTTCTGCATGTCTGAAGGGGTGATCAGACATGAATTTCAGATCATTTTTGCATCACAGTTGTGATGTTTGTGTACCTCCAGTGTGACTTTGGGGGTTTCAATTCAGTCCATACAGGGTGAGAAGAAGTAGCCCAGGTCCCACTGCGTCCAAAGCAGAAAACCTTACATCTCTATGTTGTGGCATGGCTGAGAAAATGGGTTTTAGGGATAATAAGGCCTCAATTCAGTGGTTCTCCTGAAGGGCGTTTAGAGGTGTGGACCAACAAAAAACACAACAATGAGCCACAAGCAATGTGATGCTAACCCAGAGCATACTTTATTATTCAGCCTGGTGCCTGTGTGTTGTCACATGACATGCATGGCTCACACAAACCTAGAATTTGTGTTTCTGCAGGTCTGTAGGGGTGATCAGACATGAATTTCAGGCCATTTTTGCATCATAGTTGTGATGTTTGTGTACCTCCGGTGTGACTTTGGCATCTCAATTCACTCCATACAGGGTCAGTAGTGGTAGTCCAGGTCCCACTGCATCCAAAACAGAAAACCTTACATCTTTATGTTGTGGCATGGCTGAGAAACTGGGTTATAGTGATAATAGGGCCCCAATTCAGTGTTTTTCCTGAATTGCGTTTATAGCAATTGACCAACAAAAAACATGACAATGAGCCACAAGCAATGTGATACCAGCCCAGATCATACCTTTCTATGCTGCCTGGTGCCTGTGTGTTGTCACATGACATGCACGGCTTACAAAATCCTAGATTTTGTATTTCTGCAGGTTTGAAGGGGTGATCAGACATGAATTTCAGATCATTTTTGCTTCACAGTTGTCATGTTTGTGTACCTCCAGTGTAACTTTGGGCTCTCAATTCAGTCCATACAGGGTCAATAGTATTAGCCCCTGTCCCACTACATCCAAAACAGAAGACCTTATCCCTCTCTATGTTGTGGCTGGCTGAGAAAATTGGTTTTAGGGATAATAAGGCCTCTGATCAGTGGTTTTCTAGAATTGCGTTTAGAGGTATGGACCAAGAAAAAACACAAGAGTGAGACACAAGCAATGTTATACCAACCCAGATCATACTTTATTATGCAGCCTGTTGTCTGCGTATTGTCAAATGACATGCATGGCTTACACAAACCTAGCTTTTGTATTTCTGCAGGTATGTAGGCGTGCTCAGACATGGATTTCAGATCATTTTTGCATCAGATTTGTGATGTTTGTGAAACTCCGTTGTGACTTTGGGGTCTAAATTCAGTACATACAGGGTCAGTGGCAGTAGCCCAGATCCCACTGCATCCAAAACAGAAAACCTTATGTCTCTGTGCTGTGGTATTGCTGTGAAAAATTTTTTTTAGACATGCTCACACCATTTTATGGTCACGTATGTGTGCCTGAGGTGTGCCTATGGGGTTTGGTTTTTGTCCCTACTAGATTTGGTATAGTAGTTCATCTCCCACTCCACCCAATATGGAAAATCTCATGTCTATATGTTGAGGTATGGCTGCGAAAATGATTTTTAGGGAAGGCAAAGTGTCTACAATAGCCTCTGTTTTGGTGATTTTCATGAATTGCACTGTGAGGTACAGACCAACAAAACCTCACGACAATGTGCAACAAACTATTTGCTACAATACAATGTGTTTAACTAGGTCACATATATCAATTACAGTCTACCAACTCATAAAAGGTGAGACAATGGACTTACCTGCCTCAGGATGCCGGGTCGCGGTCCCAAGGTGTGTTGCCGAGGTACCTGTAAAAGAAAAAAATAGAACAAGGGTCACAAAGGATTTGAAGCTCTTATAAGGTCCATAGTGGTGCAAGGGACATGATAAAAAAAAGTATACTTAGAAAATTGGTTGGGGAAATCCCAGAAGCTGATTGGCTTCAGTCACCACCCAGCCGGTCCGGTATCAGGCAACAGAGACGGGCAAATAATGAATCCCAGCCTCTGCTGACTGATTTCATTCCAAATCCTTGTGACAACAGAATGTTCACGTTTAAATTGCCACCATGTTATTCTCTTGGTTTGCAAAGTAATGCCCCCTCCCGGTCTGGGCATTTGGCACACAAATGGTTCCTACGGTTACTGTGTTTTTTTTAACTGAAACTTGTCTGTACAGCTTGCTATAAAGGGGAAAAAATTAAACATTAGTACCACCATGCTCTAACATGATCGCTGAGCCTTCTGGTCCGCTGCCACCCAATCATGATTCCAATCCCTGTTGCTATCAGGCCTGCCAAGCAAAAAATAGTCATGCTAGGCTTACATTTAAAACACACCATCTAAAAAGAAGCTGTAGAAGTTAAACAAAAAGCACAGTTGATGCGCTACCACCGCTCACTATTTCATGATATCCTGTGTTTACATTCGGGGTTTCGTTGCCTTGCTGATCATGCGACATGTCTGACAGCAGTTTAGAACACATGACAAGTGTAAACAAGATTAAAAAAAATATTTTTGTCTTCTTACTCTGTTCATTGAAATTTAATCCTGTTTCCCAACTGCGCACCGCTGATTGCTCTCATACTCTTCTGTCCCGACTTCTGACCCTCACACTTTTCTGCAGCTACGCTAACCCTTCTTGAAGATTTGTCAGTGCTGGCCATGCTGTAACCCTTGGTAAGCATCTTTATTTACGGACTGCTGCTGGAGGGAAAACTCTGCACTGTTAAGGAAGGGGGGCAGGGGGGAACAGCAAGCAACAGATACTGTATAAGTTGGCAGGCAATTTAAAAAGTTGTAAAGTCTGTGAAACACCGAGACCCTCTACTGGCAAGTATACCAGTAGAGGGACTACTTTACAAGAAAATGGACTTTCTATTAATTTTTGCTTATTTGCAAGGGTTTTTTTTTGTTTGTTTTTATTTTGAAACATTTTATTAATGTGTTACCAGGAACCCATTTTTAAGTGCAATAATACCCTCCAGGGTGGGCGGTATTGGGGAATACCAGACCTTCCAGGGGCTATAAGGCCCTCCACCTGCGGTGTCTAGCCTCATTACGCCCCTGGGTGGTACAGTATTCCCTAATACTGCCCAGCCTGTTGGATATTATTGCTTACTTATCTGAAATGGTAGGAGCCCTCCTCCATTCAGACCTGTAAAAATAAAAGAGACACAGGTTCATTAGAACAAAATAAAAGCAGCAAAATAGCAGAAGGAAAGGAAGGGGGCATTGCTGATAAAATTCGTTTTTCACATGACCAGCCTCAATTTGGTGATTTTCCAGAACATTACAATGTGCCAAGAGCTTTGAGATGCCAACCAGATAATACATTTACATGCAGTGCTGTTTTGGGGTGTTGTCACATTACTGCTTGGGTTACACATGCCTTCATATTGTTTTTACATAGAATGCATTTCAAAGTATCGTGGCTAAGAATTTCTGTAGAGCTGGCTATTGTTTTCTAGTAAATGGGGCTTGATTAACCTGTTTACAAGCTGGTGAGTCCCCTCCCCCCAAAAAAAAACATTTTGCAAAACTGATAACAAAATTCCCCAGTTGTTCTACTTGTTTCATGCAAGTTAGCTTTTGTGATACGCAGCTCAGCAAACACCATGAAGACCAGCACTGTAATTGCTACTGAGTTGAACTTTTTTTACATGTGTTGCAGGATCTATACAGCTTGATTATTAGTTTTATATTTGTTAGAGAGAAATCAACAAGGCACAATAAAGATGTTTTTTTCCAGCTTGTATGTCAGAATTTGTGCTGTGCACTGCCTTATGCACATTTTATTTCTGCCAATGATGTTTCAAAAATGAGGCTCATCAGGTATTGTAGCTTAGTTTTGTCAACCAAAAAATGTGTCCCAAACTCCAGAATGCTTAGCTCGCTTTTTTTGCAAATGAACTGTAACCCAAAAGCAAACAGTATGTAGACCAACAGACTGAGCTCATTATCGTGGGTGAAGTTTTATCTTATCTGTGCTGCAAGTTCTAAATGAGCTGTTACCCAACTCAGTAAAAGCAAACAGTGTGCACACCAGCAGACTGGAACTGATACTGGGAGCAGAGCTTTATTTTTATCATGTTTCAGACTTTTTTATTGCAAGGAAGAAAAGCTCCATAGAAAAGAAAGAAGCTGAGCCATTCAGTCCCAGTACAGCATGTAAATTAGCTGCAACATGTCACCTTGTGTGTGCACTTCTATTATGTGTGGCTAAAACATTTGCTTCTCTTACACTGCTTCTCCCGTTTGCCGTCATCTTGCCATACATAGCAGCACAGTTGTTGGGGTGGGGTGTGTGTGGGGGGGGGGCAATTTGTATTTCATATCAGATACTATCAGCCCCACCACTAAAATGTTCTTGCCATAATCGCACCATCTGGAATCCCAGCTAATCAGCACTACAAGTTTGCAT
The DNA here is from genome assembly GCA_016271365.2 of Neoceratodus forsteri. Lineage (NCBI taxonomy): Eukaryota > Metazoa > Chordata > Ceratodontiformes > Ceratodontidae > Neoceratodus > Neoceratodus forsteri. The sequence goes on from CM028137.1 coordinate 54,829,652, forward strand.
TAGCAGCAGCATGTCACAGTCTGCAGATTCTAGAGCTCGGCTGCAGCAATCAGTATTATGATGTGCCGTATGCCCCAATTCACTTTACAACTGAAATATTCAACTGTCGCTGTAGTTGTGATTAGGTAAAGCCTGTGCTGTAAAATAATGTGCAAAGTACGCAAAGATATTTGTTTTTTGGAACAGTGTAGACGTGTTGGTGAAGGGAGATACAGTTTGTAAATACTCGCAGGGAAAACTGTGGTTGTCCAGCTTGGTGGCTTTGAGAGTAGCACTACCTCATCCTTTGTTTTCATCATTAATAGTTTTAATTTAGTTTTCTTCACAAAATAAGACCATATTTAAAGTAGGATCTTGTTCTGCTTTGAGACAGCAAAAAAGATGCAACATACAGTAATAAAAAAAAAACATATTTTAAGACCGCAATCCGTCAGCGGGCACTTCTGGTTTCAGGAGTTGATCTAAAGCAAACTTTTCTGCTCAAATAAAAGTTGTTTCTTTATGAAATCATGTTGGAAACACTGTTGTATGGTGTCTAGCACTAAAATATTGAAGTTTTCTTGATAGGGGGACACAAAAAAATGAGTGTTTTTCTGACTTTGAAAACAGCTGATAATACTGTAAATAGTGCTACAATGTGCCACAAAAGTATTGCATTGGCATGAAGGGGTTAAAAGCAATTTTTTGTACCAAAGAATGTTGTTCAGACTTTCCACCAGTGTAGTATAACTTCAAAAAGTAGACTGTTTTCAATAGAAAATGTTTACTTTCCAATAGCACCTGTTGTGCTCATATAAGCTATGAGACACTTCAATGGGTATGGGATGGTATGCCAAAATTTGATATACTGTCTATTATTTTATTATATTTTATTGGTGAATTATGATACTGCCTGTCTGTGATGCTTACATTGTTGAACTTTCAAATATAATACAACTTTAAATATGAAACAGTTTGTTCTTTTCTTGGGTTTTAATGTGTTTAATTTTTTTTTTTAACATTCACAGTTATATAAGCAGTTAACTGCAGTGCTACAGTATACGTTAACTAGATATTTCTAGAAATATTAAAGAATAATATCTAGGGAGTATCCAATATATATGCATCAGCTATATCCCAGCCATATCCCAGATATTTAGGATCCAGCCAATTTGAGATATAATGCATATATTTGGAAACCATTACAAACATCTATTTTTGAATATACTGTAATTCAAAAATTATTTAAAATATATCTTTTTCTCAGTCAGTTTATATTCCTTCATGCTGTTGTATGCTCTGCGGAGCCAGGTACTGCTAGGGGGGAGGATGGGGGTTATCAACTTTCAAAGAAACACATGGGAGGCATGTACAACTGCAATACTAATGGCGAACCTTCAACATTGATAAATGCTTGTTTAAGAGGGAAGAGAGACACCTGGGTATAATGTCAGTCACAGAAACATGGCAGATGGAGAACCATGAATGGGATGTCAACATACAGTACTAGGGTACACAATATACAGGAGGGACAGGGAGGGTAAAAGAAGAGGAGGAGTAGTTCTCTACATAAGGGAAGGGATCAAAGCAATGGAACTAAAGTGTAAATGGGGAGGAGAGGAGGAACTTAGGTCACCTTGGAGACAGGTAGTGGCACCATAATATGCACAGGGGTTGTAAACAGATCCCCGTCTCGGGAGGATGGACAAGGAAATGATAGAAGGCATCCTCAGAATGGCAGAAAAAGGGGATATATTGTTGATAGGGGACATGAATATTCCAGAAGTTAACTGGAGCACATTTGCTGCAGCCACATCCAAGAGCGGAGTCATTCTCGATGTCATACAGGGGCATGTCTCGGGCAACTAGGGAGAGAGCAGTCTTAGACCTGGTACTCTCAAATGGGAATGGTGAGAGGATCTCAGATTTAGAATTGGGTAGCCATCTGGGAACAAGTGACCACCAGACAGTGTGGTTCACAATAAACACAGCCATAGAGTCAAGCCATACAAAAGCAAGACTACTGGACATTCAGATGGCTGACTTTGGTAGAATGGGAGAGTGCCTAAGAATGCACTAGCAAAGGAGCAGAAAGGAGGGGTGGAGGAACCATTGGGGAAAATCAAAACTGCCATCACAGAGGCAACAATCTTTTGTGTAAAGCAAATAAACAAATCAAAACAAAGGAAAAATCCTTTATGGTTCTCAAAAGAGGTGGCAGGGAAAGTTAGGGAGGAAAAGATAGCATTCAGAAAGTAAAAGGAATCACAGATGGAGCAGGACAGAGAACTGTACCAGTTAAAGCAGAAGGAAACGGGGAAGACAGTCGGAATAGCAAAGGTCTAAACTGATGAAAAGGTAGCCAACTCAGTCAAGAAGGGGGATAAAGCATTTTATAGTTACATTAGTGAGTGAATAAAGACAAAGGGAGGGATAGTGAGGCTTAATAAAGGGAGAGGGTGGGTGGGCAGAGGGTGACAGTGAACAGGCAGAGATACTGAATTAATTGTTTCATTCATTATTCACAAAACAATAGATGGTGGAAGTAACTAAACCAAACAATAGAAGCACTCTGGATAGGGGGTCCATACCAGTCAGTTCACAGAAGAAAGGGTCCTGAAAGAACTCTTAAAACTCAAGGTGGACAAGGCAATGGGACCTGACGGGATTCAACTCAGAATTCTAAAATAACTAAGGGGAGAACTAGTGACACCACTGACAAGTAAGCAATAAGACATGACTGGGTGTGCATGGAACATATTTTACTGCACGGCGAGGGGTGTAATAAGGCCTGAGGCACCGTGGCCAAGTGCCTTTAGCCACTGGTGTGTGGTAAAATATGTTTCATGCACACCCTGGAGAGTCTTATTGTGCTTATAAAATGGGCCCCTATTTTTATTTTACTTTTTACAGTTTGAAAAATCATGCTTCTATATAGAAAATAAGATGTAGTTCTGTTAATCTATGATAAAAAAGCCCTTCTGCGTACATTTTGTGTGAATATTCATGAGCTCATTTACATATTGTGCCATACATTGCTATCCATGGTAGAACTATGTGAGTGGGCACTGTGACGGGAGCAAGTGGGGACTCTGTGTTTTTTCTCCCTCCCTGGGATGGACAAGAGAGTGAGAGACAGCATGAGAGAGCGATAGAGAAACCACATCCAATGGAAGCACAAGTAGTAGAGAGAGAGAGAGAGAGAGAGAGACCACATCTGATGGAAGCACAAGTGAGAGAGAGAGAGAGAGAGAGAAGAGAAACCGCATCCGATGCAAGTACAAGTGGTTGGAGGAGCAGTAGCAGTGCCCGGTAAAACAGTGATAGATCCAGAAGCAAATGATTTGATACCTTTTAATGGACCAACATAGATGTAACAACAAGAACAAAGTGCTCTAGCTTTCGGACCAACCAGTCCTTCTTCAGAAGCTTAACTGTGAAACAGTGAAGTGACAAAGCTCGGTGGCTTTTTAAAAACTTTGTAATTTTTGAAGGGGAACAGAAGGTAAATGATGAACTGCAGAGCACTTTCCCTGATCTGCTGCAATTCTGTGATGGGCCACCTTAGCGAAGGGAAACAACATGGTGGGGTTTTAAAATCAATGTTCTGATTGCCCTGAGACTTCTGTTGTAATGTGGTCCTGCTTTTTTGACCTTGTTATTACCCATGCATATAACAGATTTCATGCATGGGCAATAACCAATTGGAAAACCAGATTTGCTGTTCCCATTTTAAAACCCTTTTTAACAAATCATGAGAGGAGGGCATGGTACCTGAGGACTGGAGGAGGGTGGATGTGAATCCAGTTCCCAAAAGTGGGAGCAAGGGAGATGCAGGACACTACAGACTTGGTATGGAAAATAATGGAATCACTTCTGAAAGAAAGAATAATTCAGTACCTAGAGGCCAGTGGGGCACAGGACCCAAGGCAGCATGGATTCACAGTGGGAAGCTCATGTCAGATGAATCTTATAGATTTCTTTGACTGGGTGACCAACGTAGTAGACCATGGAGGGGCTGTGGACATGGCCTACCTAGACTTTAGCAAGACGTTTGACACAGTCCCACTCAAAAGATTAATAAACAAGTTAGCCAGCCAGGGAGTGGGTCCCAAGGTGGTAGCCTGGGCAAATAATTGGCTGGAGAACAGGATGGAGAGGGTAACAGTAAACAGCATCCACTCCAAAGAAAAGGAAGTTACTAGAGGGGTACCACAGGGTTTAGTACTGGGGCCGGTCCTCTCTAATGTCTTTGTAAGTGACATTGCAGAGGGACTGGAAGGAAAAGTATGCCTTTTGTAATGTGAATAGTCTTTTGTGGATTCTGCATTACTTGGTCTTGGAGTCTACTGACAAGACAAAAGGCCCCCTTTCAAATACTGCTGTCCCCCATGCCATACCAGTACACACTATACTGTAGAATATGCATAGCTCACCTGGAAATTTCTAGGTATCCAGCTTGCCCAATCTGACCCTGGCAAACAGTATCAGCATAGTGTGGGGTCTGGGTCCCTTTGTGTTCTTCTAGGCCTGGAAGAAGAGGCAGGTGTAGCAGCGGGGGAAAAAGAACAAACATTTTCTAAACAAGTTTTACAGCACTAAAGAAGCCACTGTTTACTGTCCTTACCTTGGACAATGGGAGGAGGAAGGGAAGAGCTTTCAGTGTATAGTAATGTCCATTGGCTAGTTGCCTGTTGTCTCTAGTGAGATGATGATTGTCATTCAGGCTGCACAACAGTGATCAGTTCAAAAATTATGCTCCTGCAAGAAGTGGTCACTTAGACAGTTTTTACATAGTTTGTTAAATGTCCTTTTCCTGTGACCCGCTAGCACCTGCACTCACCAGAGACAATGAGAGCGAAGATGAGGACTTATGTGATAACGGCGATCATCGATGGGTTATCGCCGTTAGGGTGACAACAATGTCACCAAAAATATTTCACCAATGCTGTCCCGGCACACAGCACAATGGTGCTGGGGAATTAGATGTTACTTTTAATGCTGGGGCTGTGCCCCACCACCATAGGGGCTTCCCCCCTGCACCCCAACCTAAGGATTCTCAAATCCAGTGGGGTGCATGTTGAGTGAGTGCAAATCCCAAAAAAATCATTTTCAGGCTGGGTGCAACAAAAGGCACCAGCACCCAAACCCAGCACCACACATGCTTTAGCCCTGAACCCACCCACCACACCACAGGAGTGGCTCAGTAACTCACTGCGGCACCACCCCTCACAATCCCTCCCTCCTGTCCCTCCTCATGTGCAGCGTGCTTGCCCCCAGCGCATGTATACATGTAGCAACAGGATGTCGCTATAATTGCACACCCCCCATTCGGTTGCCCTCCCTCCCTCCCTCATCGCTGTGGTCTAAAGCACCTCGATTGAGTCACCATTTTGGTAGGCACCAAACCAAAGTTGCTAAAGTAACAGGCTACCAGAAGCTGAGGGTACGATAAGATGAGTCGTCCTCAATTGTAGATGAGAGATACTTCTGTCTCATTTCCACTACAATGGCGACCTCACACTTGCAAAACAGAACCTGTAAGTAAGAATAATCTGTGACTAAATGGGGACCGGCTGTTACAGTATGTTTGTTTTTAAATCCCCCCCCCCACCGAGACTCCGACCGGCAGTCGCTGACTCCTTGACTGAGTCTCATAGAAAAAATCGTCACATCTTAAAATGATGTGGCAGCAGTGAACAGTAAAAACAAACGTTAAAACAGGACTGCTTTGGTTTTGTTTTGTGTGATTAACTGTGTGTGTGGGGATGTAGCATTATTAATGCATGATGGTTTGCAGCAACAGCTAAGCAGTTAGCTGTATTTTTGACTTTACCACTCCTAATGTCTTACCTCTGCTTCAAAAGTTATTTATTCCTCTATTTAGCCTTTCTAAGGTCACAGTTAATAAAGCTACAAACTGCACAAAGGCCTTCCCCACCACTAGACATTTTTAGCACAGACAGATGTAAAGGTTAGCTTCTGTGTTGCTAGCCTAGCTGCTGGAAAAAGTAATATTGTGACTCCCTCTTTTCCTCTGAGTGGAGAAAAGCATAGAAAGCTCAAAGCTGCCTGCAGGACTTTGTTTTACTTTTGTTAATTTTGTTTATTTTATGTTTTTAGTGTTCACTATGTCTGGCACTCACTACACAATTGCAAAAAGATTGATGATTGATGATGGTAGCCCCTGACCAGGGTCCTTCAATACAGATCGCTGCCCGAGACCCGTTGCCAGAAGTCCACCCGCCTGCTCACCATTCAAGGTAGCCCCTAAACGGGGCCCTCCAATGTAAATCATTGCCATGGGGCCCATGACCAGAAGCCCACCCGACCACCAATCAAGGTAGACCCTGGCCGGGGCCCTCCAATGCAGGTCGCTGCCCCAGAACATGTGGTAAGAAGCCCACCCACCCACCAATCAAGGTAGCCCCTGGCCAGGGCCCTCCAAATGCAGATTGCTGCCCCGGGACCTGCAGACAGAAGCCCACCCATCCACCAATCATGGTAGCCCCTTGACTGGGGCACTCCAGTGCAGATCACTGCCCCGGGACACATGGCTGGAAGCCCACCCACCCACCAATCAAGGTAGCCTCTGACCAGGGCCCTCCAGTGCAGATTGCTGCCCCATGAACCATGGCCAGAAGCCCACCCAACCATCCTGACTGGGGCCTTCCACGCAAATCACTGCCCTAGAAACCATGGCCAGAAGCCCACATGCCCACCAATCAAGGTAGCCCCTTGACCAGGGCCCTCCAGCGCAGATTGTTGCCCTGTTACCTGTGGCCAGAAGCCCACCCACACACCTATCAAGGTAGCCCCTGACTGGTGCCCTCCAATGCAGATTGCTGCCCAGAAACTGTGGCCAGAAGCCCACTAGCCCACCAATCAAGATATGGACAGCTCAGCTCAGTGCAGTCAGTCAGCCAGCCAGCTTCTTCTGAGGATTTGGCACCTTTTTTCAAACAGGATTTTCTGTGGTCTGACTTTGCCTGTTGCGGCTGTTGCTAATCTTTTACTTGAACTGCAGACCTCCTCTTCTGCTGCTACCAGCTTTTTTTGTGCCTATTACTAGTTTTATAGTATTTTAGCCAGTAGCAGAGGGTAATAGTAAATGCCACCCACACCGAAGAAAGGGGAGTTACTAGAGGGATACTGCAGGGTTCAGTACTGGTACTGGTCCTCTTTAATGTCATTGTAAGTGGCATTGCAGAGGGACTGGAAGGAAAAGTATGCCTTTTTACAGATGACACAAAGATTTGCAACCGGATTGATACACTGGGGGGGTGGAAAAGATAAGAAGGGACTTGGCAAGGTTGGAGGAATTGTCAGACGTATGGCAGCTTAGATTCAATACAAAGAAGTGCAAAATAATGCACCTGGGAAACAAACCTCCAGGGGAAGAGTTCGCAATGGGGGGGGTACTAACAACAACAAAAATGGAAAGAGACCTGGGGGTAGTTATATCAGACAACCTAAATGTAGGCAGGCAATGTGAGAGAGCAGTAAGGAGGGCTAGGGGGATACTGGGATGCACAGGGAGAGGCATCACAGGTAGAACACAGGAAGTTGCCATCCCTCTGTACAGACAGTTGGTGAGACCCCATCTGTAGTGCTGCATGTAGTTCTGGAGACCCCATCTCCATAAGGATATAGACAGGATGGAGGCAGTCCAGAGGAGGGCATCTAAAATGGTGTAGGGTCTGTACCAGAAACCATATGAAGAGAAATTAAAGGAGCTTAATATGTACAGTATACCCTTGAGGAAAGGAGTGAGAGGGGAGACATGATATAAACTTTTAAGCAAATCAAGGGAATCAACAAAGTCCAAGAGGGTAGCATCTTTCAGAGAAAGAGATGTGCATGGACAAGGGGGCACAATTTGAACATGGGGGGATGGCTCAGGGACAACATGAGGTAGTATGTTTTCACAGAGAGGGTGGTGGATGCATGGATCAGCCTCCCTGAGAAGGTTGTGGGGTGAAAAACAGTGGGGTAATTCAAGAATGCACATGACAGACATGAGGCAATTTTAGTTTGGGGGGGTAGAAGGAAGTAGGCTGTTGCTTGTCTAGGATCTGCAGCTTATTCAATAGGTAGAGAGATCAGCAGACTGGGTGGGCCAAGCGGTCCTTATCTGCCATCAGAGTCTATGACTCTATGTTTTCTATGTTAAACAAGCAATTAACTTTGTGGAGCAGTGTGTAGGGAATGTGATCATTGATCTAAACATGTCTTAATTAACATTGAACTTCATGCTGCTTCTTACAGCTTTTTGTACTCAGAAATATCTTTTCACGTAGAATACAAGAACTAGACTTTCTAATAGCTTTATAACCAGTTCATATTTTATATAAATCAGTAAAATTAGCAACTAGAAAACATAAGCAATGTAGTTCAAACTGTTGGCATGGATTCAAACCTAAAACAACAAATAAATGTTCATCATATTTTTTTTCTTCTGAGAAATTTTTTTTATTATTATTTGCATGCAAATTGTATGCTAGTACTACACAAAAGACACTTTGTTATTTTCAACATGGGATAGGTAAAATTCCAATCTGATTGTGCACATAAGGTATGTAGTTGTTTGGGTAATGTGCATGACATTTCACTGAATATTAGGAAGTGTCAACAGAAGGAGGAGAGGCAGGGGAAGGACCCGGTAAGGAAAGGCAGGAGACAGTCTATAAGTATGATGCCCAATGGGCTTTTTTCATACCACAAGGAAAGGTAAACACGGTCACAAGGGAAGAGGGGAACCAACCCACACAATAGTCTATAAACTATACTTGCACAGCTTTGTAAACAAAATCATGACTCACTCTCAAATGTTTATTTTAAAATGTAAGCTAATATTAAAGACTCCACCTCTTTAATGACCCTTTTTATATGCAAGACAGCCTTGATGCATCTGTTTCTACAAGGCAGATAGAGTCCCTCGTCTATCACTAGTTCAGTCTCTTTTTCAGATTACTAAATCCTTTACTTTGATTTAGACTAACATTTCTAAATAGCTGATTTAATAACGATGCAGGAAAGATCAGGCATCCGCTTTTATTTCCTTTGTATTGCCCTGCTGTATACTGTTAATACATTCATGGCTGTAGGTAAGTGAATCATTTTTCATGTTTGTATATCTAGATGCATAAGTATTTTAATAAACAATTAATTATATCATATTTTAATAAACATTATACAATGGCAAGAAAAAATCCTGGACTCTGATTAGTCAGTCTGGGGCTGGACCCATGATGTTACCCCAGTACAACATCACAGGTCTAGTCTCAGCCTCACTGTGAACCTGGAGATGAGCATTTTATGGAGCCTTTGATTGATTGTTTCATCTTCTCTTAAAAACCAAAAATATTTTTCCACACAAAAACATCTTTAAAATTTTTTTTTTATTCTGTATAAGAATGAGCCATTGTAAAATAGGAATAATGCCCTCCAGGGTGTGTGTCGTGCTGGGATAACGTCACTTCTGGGGTGATTAGTTGCACTCGGCCTGCGGCCTCATGCCTAATCACGTCAGGCGTGACGTTATCCCAGCACGACACACACCCTGGAGTGCATTATTCCTTTAATAATGTAATGTATAATAGGTTTCAATATGTTAATGGACAGAATGAGTAAAGCTAGGAAACCATTTAATTTCTGAAAATAAGAGAAAAGCATTCTTACATAGATATTGCACTTAATAAAACATGCATAAAGAAAATCCAAAATGTACTATTTATGATTCTCCTGACATAGCTGGTTTGCTTGAAAGATAAATAGAAAATCTGAAACAACAGTCTAAATTTCAGCAAATTCTCACATTTAACAGTTTCCAAATATCGATTTGGATGTAATAAATATAACACTACTCAAGATTTTTAAATGATTATTCAGTTGATTTAGTAGTTAATATAGTCACTGTTTTAATAAAGTATGTAAAGGAAGAATTGCTTGGTGGAATGTTGCACAGTGGGATTAAACGTATAAAGAATAACTGACAATTATGACAATTAAAAAAAACTAATGTCAGAACAATAAAAAGTTACATAAACTGCATTTTACAAATCATACTTCAAAGAAATGACTTTTACATAAGAAAATAATGAAGACACCAGGCAAATGTTCTGTCAATGTGCTGTCACAAAGCTCATTTACTAGTAGGAATATTTAGCAGCCTGGTGGTGCAGTGGTAGTTGTATTGCTCTGGAAGTCAGTGACTCTGGTTCAGGAGCAAGACTGGGTTACAGAGGACAGTCAGGAGGGGGTGGATCAAACTTCCCCGGAGATTCCTTTCTTTCTCTTGGGAGGCTGGTATGACAGCTCCACTACTTGACTGCCACTTGGGTGTCTACAGGTGGCAGTGCAGTGGGCGCTCTGTAAGTGAGGACAGGATGCTGCTTGGTGCAGGCATTTGCACATCCTCATCAGGTGGCACCTCAAGGGGCAAGGAGAACCAGAGCAGTGACAATCATCACAGATGGCAGAATAACTGACCCCTCACGGGCTCTGCCACAATTGTGCTGACTTTGCCCATCTGGATCCTGTGTCAGCAGATCAGAGGAAGGGCATACTACTGTAGGCTGGTGATAATCTGGTTGATGGGATTCTGTGTGTGTGTGTGTGTGGGTGTGTGTGCATGTGGGTGTGTGCATGTGGGTGTGGGTGTGTGGGTGTGGGTGTGTGTGGGTGTGTGTGGTGCGTGTGGGTGCGTGTGGGTGTGGGTGTGTGTGTGGGTGTGGATGTGGGTGTGGGTGTGTGTGGGTGGGTGTGTGTGTGTGGGTGTGTGTGTGGGTGTGGGTGTGTGTGTGGGTGTGTGTGGGTGTGTGTGTGGTGCATGTGGGTGTGTGTGGTGTGGGTGTGGGTGTGTGTGGGGTGTGTGTGGGTGTGTGTGTGTGGTGTGGATGTGGGTGTGGGTGTGTGGTGTGTGTGGGTGGGTGTGTGGGTGTGTGTGGGTGTGTGTGTGCGTGTGGGTGTGTGTGCATGTGGGTGTGGGTGTGGGTGTGTGTGTGTGTGGGTGTGTGGGTGATGTGGGTGTGTGTGGGTGTGGGTGTGTGTGTGTGTGTGTGTGTGGGGGTGTGTGTGTGTGGGTGTGTGTGCATGTGTGTGTGTGTGATGTGTGGGTGTGTGTGTGTGTGTGTGTGGGTGTGGGTGTGTGTGTGTGTGTGCATGTGGGTGTGTGGTTGTGTGTGTGGGTGTGTGGGTGTGTGGGTGTGTGTGGGGTGTGTGGGTGTGTGTGGGTATGTGGCTGTGTGTGGGTGTGTGTGGGGGTGTGGGTGTGTGTGTGTGGGGGTGTGTGCACACATGCACAATGGGCTAGCACGGCAGTGGTTAAATAAAGAAAACAACAACAAAAAATTGAATTTTTCCAGCAGAAAAATCTTATCAAGAGTAGTTAACTGAAAACATTTTTTTGTAGCATTCATAGAAGAGGTGGCCATGAAATTATTTATAAACAGATATTGTTGTTATTGTATCACTGCATCAAATTCTAATGTTTTTAGAAATTATATATCAGGGGCAGGATTTTCAAAGCTTATGATAAAAGTCCATATCCTCAGTTTAGATGCAGCATGCATCATGGGAATCATAAACTGTTTGTGGACTCTCTGTAATATAATCCCTATTCTGCCATACTTTATTTCTTAGGTATCCTACCTTAACATTTGATACTGTTCATTATAAATAATATGGAAAAATATTGAAGTGTAATGTAATTCATAGAGTTACTGAAGGGTTGAAAACAAAGGTGTGAATACAGCTCATAATGGAAGCCTTATAGTGCTGTGTTTAGGACAATGAGTTGCAAACCTGGAGACATGGGTTTGAATTCCCCAGCCCTCACTTGCATACTGTGTGACCATAAGCAATTTGCTAAATTTCCTTGTGCTCCCATGTTGCACCTGGAAACAAGTTTTGGTTTAATGTGCCTTTCCTGGTTAAACAATTTCCCCTTTCCCTCATAAATCAACATTTTTAAATCCTGTCTTTGACTAACAATCATTGTGATCATTTCCTAGTTCCCTTAACTCATTACGTCCTGGTGACGCCATATGGCATCATAAAAAACTTACCTCTTTTTCCTGATGACGCCGTATGGTGTCCTAAATTATGAGCTGTATTGCCAGATGATGTTGATTGGTGTCCATGTCCTTCTCTTGGTGCAGGTCAAGCATTTGTTTACGTTTGATGAATTGAGTTGTACCAGCCAATAGGGGATATCATACCCTTACTGATTTTACCTAATATAATATGCATTCCCTTTGGCCATTTTTGAGAAAACACACGTTAAATAAATTAATAAATAAACGTACTATTTTTTGCATGTGCTGTGAAAAATGTTTATTATACTAGTTCTACCATTAGTTTGTCTTGTAACAACAAATCATCTTGTTTTAGTGTAACATATTAAGCTGATCAGGTTGACACTATAATTAATTTCATGACTTATATTTTTTGTATTCGAGCAATCCGATTGGCTGTCACCACTTTTGGTGTATTTTTTATGTCTTTTGGGGTATTGTTCTACAATAACATGTTGTTACTGATATCACGATTGTTATAACTAATAGTCCATTTATACCACTAAGTAAGCTGAAAATTTCTGCATTTAAAAATCGAGCTCTGTGATTGGTCGGATTTTCTGACACCATCAATTCTGAATTTAATTGGTATAAAGGGATTGTCTTAGATGCAGGCACCATCCCCCTGATGAAGCCTTAATTGTCGAAGCACCCGAGAACCTGCACGCATATCTTTTGTTGTGCCTTCCACTGTTCTATTCAATGTGTGTGCCTGAAACATTGGAATAAATCCTTATTTAGCATTCAAGCAAGGACTCTGGTATTTTTTACAACTGTCACTGGAGGGAAAGTGGCTCTCCAGGCTCTGGAGTGTACAGCGATTTTTTTTTTTTGCTGTTTCAGTTAGGGCCCGCAGCCCTCACCTGCACCCACCCTAGCTCTGTAGTGCGGCACCATTTGGTCTTGTTGATCCTCACTGTTGCATGCTTCCCTTATGCTTATTGTACACATCACTATTTCCATTAACCAGTCAGAGTGCACACTGGTGCAGGAAGAGGGTGGTGACAAGAAACTTAGCTTCAAGATGGAGGTGCTGTCCTCATCCTAAAATACTCACTTCATTTTGGTGCCAAAACCTTGATTTGTAATCTGTACTTACTTTGTTTTATTTTTATTTATGACAAAAGTTTTCATAGTTGTCACTTTGTTCATTTTGGGATCATTTTTGGTCATCCTGTGTGATCACATCTTATGGATCCAGCTGGCATTCCTGATGGGAGAGAAGGCGTTTCTTGTGCATGCACTAGATGAGTTCACATGAATTCAGCACCTTTTGTTGTTTTTTTAAAGAGTTTATGGTTGGATTATGGCTATGTTAAAATCTATGTGGCATTTTGCTCCCTGCATTATGGATGATAAGCAGGTTAGGGTCAGTAGCATGTTTGTCTCATGCTCTGCACTTTAGTTTTCTCCCTTATACACAGTTGCTGATTGTTTAAAATGAAAAAAAAATAATGGTGTTGCCTTCAACTCATCTGGCATCAGTTCAGCCCCAACCTCTGATGCACTGTAAAGGCCAAATCAGTTTTGAATCCCTCCACAGTCACTGGTGTAGTCCATTGACTCATATGATGTCAGTCCAGTCCCAGTCTCTGATGCACTGTAAAGTGCTCTTCAGGTTAAAATCCCTCCACAGCCACTGGTAGATCTAGCTCATTACCATGCATCAGTTGAGCTCCAAACTGTAGTGAACAGTGTAGTGCATTTCAGGTTCAGATCCCTCCACAGCTGATGGTGCTGTCCATCAACTTACCATGCATCAGTCCAGACCAATCCCAAAATGTACTGTGAAGTGCATTTCATGTTCAAAACCCTCCACATCCACTGGTGTAGTCTATCAATTCATATGATGTCAGTTCAGCCCCAATCTCTGATGCACTGTAAAGTATTCTTCATGTTCAAATCCCTCACAGCCACTTGTAAGATGTATCTCCTTATCATGCAGAACTGAGCCCCAAACTGTAGTGAACAGTGAAGTGCATTTCAGGTTCAGATCCCTCCATAGTCAATGATGCTGTCCATCTACTCATCTGGTGTCAGTCCAGTCCCAACCTCTATTGCACTGTAAAGTGCTGTTCGGGTTCAAATCCCACCAGAGTCACTGATGTAGTCCATGTTCATCAGTCTTCAGTCCAGCCTTTATCACTGACACTCTGTGATGTGCAGTACTGTCATGAATCCTGCCTTAGTCACCATGGTGTAGTCCATTGTACACATCAGGATTCATTCCAACACTACCCTCAGATGCACTGTAATGTTCTATTCAAGTCTGAATCACTCCACAACCATTTATTTAGTCCCTTGTGCTCATAAGGCTTCAGACCAGCCCTTACCCCTCTGATGCACTGTGATGTAACCAGTGCCAATGTATGACTTATACAGTCCATTCAAATGAAACATAGCACATAGTACACATGTGCACCAATGAGCCAATCAGCATCACTCCATGGTGCAGGCATACCCACACTCATTCCCACCCACACAGTGCATCATACTGAATGCTGCAACATACCACATGTGTATGCAGGCAATCCATGTGACACAGCACATAGTACACAACCTTTACAGGTGCCTATGTCATCACCCTGTATATATACCCACAATGTCTCTGCATGGCATATGAACACCATTACCAGGTGCAGGCAGCCTCACCTACTTCCCACAACTGAGTATATCCCAAGGACAAGTGCCAATTCATGACACAGAATGACTGCAGTGCCTCTGAACATCATTCCTTGGTATAAGCAGACTCACCCCTTCACCATGACACAGTATACCCCAAATTACCAGTGCCTTTTCAACAATTTCATCACCGTATATGTATACCCATAATGTATCTACGGTGTCTGTTAGCACCATTATTAGATGTATACAGCCCCTCTCATTTCCCCAGAACATATGAAGTGCATCTGAGCATGTATTATAAATGCAGGACCCACCCTCACCCCCACGAACACACAGTGCTTTATCATATAGTCATTATCTCACCCTAAACCATCCCATAATACAACCCCCCAAAAATAAACTATGCCAGAAAATTAAATAATACACACATTTATGTAACATGATGTTTACTGAAAGACTGTGAACCTTTACATGAACAACATCATGCTTCATTTACAGTATGATAAAGCAAACAGCACAAATAAAATACAGTTTCCTATACTTCTTATGGGATTGTATTACAAAAATAGTTTATTTCAATGAAATTACACATTTTAACTACAACAAATATGCAATTAAGCATAGCGAGACCTCCAGCACAAAAAAATGTATCCATTTCCTGTGTCAGCTCACTGACCTACACTGGAAGCGTTCATCCTATTTACATCACTTGACCTCACAAAGCACTTCCTTCCTGCATCAATTCTTGATACGTCCTTCTAAAGTACTGTGTAAATATGTTCTTACTAAACTAGGGGAGACAACAAAAAAATGATAATCAGATTCATAAACTAAAATCAGTGGGTAAGAAGAATTAAACATTGCAAAAATTCCAACCAGTGGAGTGGAACAAAAAACTCAAGCTGTAAAAACAAAAGATTCAGACATCGATTTCTGACTAAAAAAATTGTAAAAACCTTGCAAAATTTATATTTAGAAATGACAGATGTTTATTGTATATTTTAACAAATTTTAACCAACAGTTTTACAGAAATGTAATATGTTTGCATGACTAAGTAAACAGAGCATAATCACATTTAGATAAAATCATCAGAATTTATGAAAATATGAGAAAACTACCTAACACAACACTAAATCCAATTAAATAGACATTACCAAACCTGACTCATTTTCAAAAACTTTTTCTCCTGAAAAACTTTTCTTTTTACAGTTTTAAAATTGGATGTATGGTTTTTAATATATGTAGGTTTAAGCACAGTGTGTTTGTATGAATGCTGCAGATCTAGAACCCCTTCAGGAACACAGGTGTTCTAGCAGCAGGCAGAGGGTACCTGATCATTCTAAGTGACAATAAGATGGAATGAGTTAAACCACATTATACAATGGCAAGAAAATTTCCTGGACTCTGATTGGTCAATGTGTGCCTGAGACAGTGATGTTATTACACAATAACATCACTGTATTGGCTTTTCTATGGATCCTGACCTCCATTATCATGATCATTTGGATCCCTTAAAATCATTTTTTTATGTTTATTTTTTTTTATTTTGTATAATAACGAGCCATTGTATAATAGCAATAAGGCACTCCAGGGATGTGTGTTATCGTGTAATAACTTCACTCCTGGGGTGGTGGAAGCACTCGGCAACCCACCCCAGGAGTGACGTTATTACACGATAACACACACCCTGTCGTGCCTTATTGCTTAATTAAAGTATTTTTATAGAAAACTGGAGAAACATAAAATATAAAACTCTGAAACAATTAAGCCTGCATTGTAGTAAAGATCTAGTGGATCAGAACTGTTATTTAATGTTCAGCGATGAAGTGAACAGACATGGACTAACCTGTTATACAGTTCATGTTGTTCATGTGACTATCTGAACTGTGGTTTTTTGATACATGGTGATCTTATTCCACTGAATGCTGTCAAGAAGATCGCCTATCCCAGTTGCACACCCAGCATCGCCTCAAGCAGGTGGACTGGTGAGACAACGCTGTGGTTAAAATGGGGTTGGGTGGATGGAGGCACCCGGTAGGGAGAGGCAGGGGAGGCACCCAGCAAGGAGAGGGAGGAGTCAATCTATAAGTTTGATGCCCGATGGGCTTTATTCATACCATAGGGAAAGGTAGACACGGTCACAAGGGAAGAGGGGAACCAACCCACACAAGAACAGCAAGTAACACTCTATACCAACTCTAAAAGGTGCACCTTGGCCTAAGGCCATTATCTATTGTACTCTATGATAAACTTCCTCTTAGAAACAAATTGGAACATCTAATACTTTATCATGAAATGAGACAATCACTACAGTGAACAATGGGTACCAGTACAAATCTCAGAGGATTGGGTAGTGTAACCACCTCTAAGAGTTCATAAGGTTAAAGGAGGTCCGAACTTCTTCCTGCTGTCTTCGTGCGCACAGTTGAAGAATGGTGTAACAATGGGGAAAAGCAAAACCGGGGCTGCTGCTTGGCACCAAGCTTCACCTGTGTGAAAACCTAGGAGAGGTTGGTAGGGAAATAGGAGAGATTTTTTAAACAGACCCTGATTCTTCAGCCAACCCACTCTACAAGGTTGCTGGAATATTCTAACATAAGTGAACTGAACTCTGCTGAACACTTCCCCAGCACATACCCTTGACCAGGGCTGCCAAGGATGAAGAAACAAGTACTTGGCGTCAAATCCACTTGCAAGGCTTGCCAAGGATGAAGATTTGCTGCAGTTTCCCAGGCACAAACCCTTGACCAGGGCTGCCAAGGATGAAGAAACATGTACTTGGCATCGAATCCACTTGCAAGGATTGCCAAGGATGAAAGCACATGGAAGCTTCTTTGGCAAAGGATCCACAGCAGGACCACCAAGATCAAGTTGAATCCAAGAAGACAACATGGTGCAAGCAAGGCAAGACAAGCAGGAAGTGTAGGATGCAGGGCAAAGATCAGAGCCCTGTACTGTTCAGGACTAGAAAACAACAAACCGGTGGACAGGGACACACACTGGTCATATTGGACTTGATTATTGGTGAACAACTGGGAGTGATGGATGAGGCTTCTTCCAGGACATTCCACTTCCAGGCTGACTGATCCACAAGAAGGAGCTGGCGGCCATGACTCACACCAGGTTACATCAACTTTAACCAATGGAGACGACAAGGAAGGAAGATGCTGTGATGTTCTCTGCTGGCTGAAGACTGCTTCGGTGAAGAATCAGCTGTGAACAACCCCACCAGGGGTGCTGTGCAGAAGATTGAGTTCATACACTTTGCACTAAAACACTGGTAATTTCACTTTGCACTACACCATGGTGTTCAAGGGTCACTGGAACAATTGTTCATGGCAGGGACAATTTGCCTAGAGCAGGGGCAAATTTCTGAAATCCAGGGCAATTGTTCATTGCAGGGGGGAATTCACCTGGAGCAGGGGTACATTGCTGCAATGTGGGGCAATTGTTCGTTGCAGGGGGACATTCACCTGGAGCAGGGGCAAACTGCTGAAATCTTGGGCACTTGTTCATAGCAGGGGAAAATAACCAAAGTCAAGGGCAATTGTTCTTAGCAGGGGCAAATAACCAAAGTCTAGGACAATTGTTCATAGCAGGGGCAAATAACAAATTCTAGGGCAGTTGTTCATAGCAGGGGCAAATAACCACAATCCTGGTCTAATGGTCTTGGTACTTCACAATCAACACAACATTTTAGGTACTAAGCAATACACAGTTCATCAGCTGAGAGTCATTCAATAGCTGTTGTGTACTAAGCACCCCTTGTTCTGACCTTCCACACTTGTGGGTCCCTTTGGCATCAGGATCTGGCTACCCCTCTGGACTTTCCTTTGGATGCACGCCCTTCTCACTTTGACCCCTTTTGCACTTGTGATTACCGGACTACTGACTGAGCCAGAGGCAGAGACAGAACCCCTTTAACTAATGTGGGCCTTACGTGGCCCCTTTACTGCCTGGGCCTATTACTGCTTCTTTTATGCTGGGGCCTTTGCTTCCCCCTTCAATTATCTGAGGCCTGATGTTGCCCCTTTTTACCTCTCTGGGATCCCTGTGGCTTGCTTGGTCCCTTTAAACACCTCTGGGTCTCTTCTGCCCCTTTAATTAATTGGGGCCTGTCCTTGCCCCCTTTAAATCAACTGAGGCCTGTTCAAGGTCTCCCTGTCAGTTTTCTTCCCAACCCTGCCTTTACTCCACCCCTCCTGCTCCACAAGTTCAATATTTAACAAATCTCCTCTATGGGCCTTTATGGCTGGCCCTCGCTCTTCCGATCCCACAATGGCGCTTTTAGCGCTGAACAGTTTAAACTTTTAAATTTACTTCAAACTTTTGGGCAGCCAGCACTCTTCTTCGTGCCGCTGCTGCCTGACTCACCACCATGGCCCGGGGTGAAGTAGCTGCTAGGAGGGAGAAGAGAAGTTATTGTTGGCAGCAGGCAGAAACTGAGGAACAGCAACAGGCAGAGCGGAGTATGGCTGGGGGCCTCAGGAGGGCCGACAGTCTCTTTGGTACGTGACCCATCTCTTCTGATGCCGTCAATGAGGGATTGAACTTTAATTAACTTTTTTTTTTAAACAAAACGGGCTCCTGAAAAAAACAAACAGGGCTATATAGAACCCATACTGGAGGGAAGGGACTGGGATAATTTTTCTATGACCGATGGACTCAACCACAGGACAGCAGCACCGGAGCAGCAACACTGGAGTCTTCGCTGGCTGGATGAGGGGCACCAAGACTAAGTCAATCAGATGGCTTCAACAACACCAGGTAAACCCCTGTATCCGTCACGCCCTGTAGGTCCCTCTATCTCAACAGCTCAGTCTGAACTACCACAAAAACGATTGACTCCTTTTGAAAAATGCTTGGGTTTCTAGTTTCAGAACCCCGAGCCCATGCTCACACAAATAGCCTGGAGCTCAAATGAGCACCACATGCTGGCCAGGGACAGCAGTCCCAGTGCGTGAGTGCCCACTCTCATGCTGCCTGTTCTGGTAGTGGGGATGGAATAGAGCAGGAAGGTAACATAGAGAGAAAAAACACACTTTTTTTCTTTTTAATGTAAGCCTTGCCTGACAATTCTCTGTGGGGACACTATAAGGGGCCCTAAAACACCACCCCTCATGCCCCTCAACACAATGTAGATCCCTGGGGCAGTCTAAATCCCCTCTGCTTTTCTGCAGTGCCCCCATTCTCTTACCCCCCTTACTTTGGGCACTACAGATATATTTACTGTTTTACATAGCACGGTTAGGCCAAGCTGTGGAGAATGTGGTAAGACTCCAAAGAAACCAGAAATGATGTCTTGTGGGGGGGGGGCATTCTTAAGTCCCTATTTGCCTAGCCATCTGGGTGGTCCTGCCTGCCTGAAAACATTAAATAATGGATTCATTTTCAGTCAGATAGTAGGAAGTTGTTAACTGCTGGGGATCTGTTTTATCTGTCAAAGATTATTTTTTCTTTAATTGTAATTTCTGCCATATTCGTTCTCAGTTTTACTTGGATTTGACTGGGGCACAGCAGGTGGTGAGGTTGTGGTCAGTCAGTAAGAGGCATGTACATTTTTCTTGCCTATGTTCTGATTAAAAATAAATCTATTGTTAAACGTCTTTCTGCCTCTCTATGGTAGCATGTATGGTGTTTGTGGTTTGTGTACAGTTTTCCCCCCACGTGGACAGTCGCAGTTCACCCTACACACACACACACACACAACATACACACAAACACACACTTTGAATGCCTGCACATCGTCTGGGAATTCTAAAAAGTTTTCCAGCTGAAATTGTTCAGCTGTATTGTATTTACCCATCTAAGGTATTGTTTTCAAAGACAGAAGAGTTTCATGGAAAACCGAGTGAGAGAGGCTGTCAGAGGAAAGAAATGGTCACATTGTACAAACTCAGCAGTTCTTACAACATTCCGGATGATTGTTCCAACTCAGTCAGACCTCTCTGTCATAATAAAGTCAACTTACCCTTTTTCTATGTTTTCTTCAAACAAAAAAATCCACATTACACAAATAACTCTTTAATTTACAGGCTGATATGATGCTCCACCAGCAGGCACAATCACAGTGAAGCTGATCGGATCCAGTGTCTCCATCGCCCCCAAATGAGCACTCAAAAGTGGAGGATGCATTTGTATGAAGAGGTGGTAGAAACAAAATTAAATAAAAACCTCTCCAACCAGTCTTCCAGTAAATTCCTACCCTAACAAGCCCATTGCACACAGAGCATGTGAGATTATGGTGAACAAGTCTCTCCGCCGCTGCACCCTTAGTCCCTGTTCCTTCAAAGCTACAGCATTGAACTAAGCTCACGGTTTCTGAACAAGATGCGATCACATTATAACAGGGAAAACTCAGTGTCAAAATAACTGGATTGCCTGTACGATCTCTCACTCGACACCTCAAACAGCAGTCGCGGACTAAGAGGCACGTTTACATCTGCTATAGGAGGCTCACGTGCTCTGTGTGCTATGGGCTTGTTAGGGTAGAGATTTACTGGAAGACTGGTTAGAGAGGATTTTATTTATTTAATTATTGTTACTGGCTCCATTTCCTTTCACAAATGCAATCAACATTTTCTGTGCTCAGTTGGGGAAGGGGGCAATGGAGACACAGGATCGGACCCGCTTCAGTGTGATTGTTCCTGTGGGAGGATCATCATTTCAGCCTGTAAGTTAAATAGAGTTATGTATGTACAGTGGATGTTTTTTTTGTTTTTTTTGAGAAAACATAGAAAAAGGGTAAGTTGCTTGTATTATGACAGAGATGTCTGACTTAGTTGGCATGATCGTCTGGACTGTTAGAAGAATGCCTGAGTTTGTACAATGTGACCATTTCTTTCCCCTGGCAACTTCTCTCATTCAGTTTGCCATGAAACCCATCTGTCTTTGAAAGCAATACATTAGATGGGTAAATACATTATAGCTGAACAACAGTTTCAGCTGGAAAACTTCAATTTCCCTATCAGCGTGAAGTGCAGGAATTCAAAAGTACTGGGCAGTTTTCCTCCCACAGCATCACTTCTTTCCCTGCTGCCTGGTGTTCGTGACTAACAGTCCTGCCAGAGCCGTGATGAGACATGCCTGAACATCAGGTTTTAACTAATGTGTTCTAAGTACAATGTCAGGTAATAAATAAATAAGACAGAAAAATAAAGTACTTAACTACTCCAGTCAGCATACAGTGGTTAAACAGACCTTGTTCCACTAGCTCTTTGAAGTTGCTGTATGTAACTCCCCATATTCATAATTATATAGGACCACTGCAAGTATAACACATTTTCCCTAGTTCACCTGCTCCATTCTATCAGGGGCTAACTTGCTTACAGTCCTTGGGCCTGATTCTAAGATGTATGGTACAACTCGCTGGTGCATGCAAGTTGCGACATATGCCACTCTACCGGGGACCCTGTGCCAGATTCCAGAACAGACAAGGTCCACTGCGACTACAATCTGTGACTTATGGCACCTCCAGCATTACACCACAGGAAGGGCGCAACAGCACACAGTGCCACAACCTCATTACCGCCTTCCGACAGGGTGCAGGATGCTTGGCATGGCTTCCCTGTGCCCCACATCCCGACACCATGGTAATGCCTCACAGGGATGGTGGGGGGGCCACTGGACCTCCATGGTGTGTGTGGCATGCATGCCAATGGTGGCATGATGGTGCACCGGGCTGTGGACTGCCCTGCAGGGCACTACCCAGGGATGGGGCATGGGGGTGCCAGCAGCCCAAAGAGGGCTACTTTGTGAATGGGGGACGGGTGGGGGCCTCATTGGGACTGTGGGATGGTGGTTGGTGGAGCACAGGGCACAGGTGCACCCCACCAGGGATGTAGTGTATGGTTAGACCAGCTAATGTCTGGTATAATTATTCCTAGACTACTGTCTACTGTGGCCATCTCAAAATAGCACTTTGCCGTTCCATTGGCCGCCCTCCTGAAATCAGGCCATAACTGCTGCCTGAATCCCCCCTTGTGCCATGTCGCAGGGGGTTTCTGGCATAGCCAGTGGGGTAGCCCACCTTTGGCACAGGCAGCCTGTGGCAGGTCGCAGGCTGCCTTCCGGGAATAGTGGCGGCATAACACGTGTCGCAAGGTGTAACTTGCGCCATTGGTTTGGTGCAAATCACCTTCTGACATGAATAACTCATTCTGGAATTGGGCCCCTTGATTTATTCTACATTCCATATTCATACATTCCACATTCTATATTCATACATACCACATTCCATATTCATAAATTCCACATTCCTGTTGGAGGACAGTACTTTTACAGTCTCTGCTCCCCTTGCCAGCAGTTCCCTTTCTGTGCAATGGAATAGTTGTGTGTTGGTAGATGTATTTTTGCAGAAGTTAAGACCTATTTAGTGGAGAGGGCCTTTTCAGACATCTGTGCTTCTTTATATTCCTGTCCAGGATGTTTCATTTCTGCATGTGGGAATGTGTCGTCGTATTTATCCATCTATTTTGTTATGTCAATTGTCTGCTTTTAGATTCAAAGCCTCATGAGCTTTAATGGTACTGTAAGGTACCTCAAAGCTGACTCTAGCTTTTCTATGTCTACTGTCTGGTTTTAAAGGTAAAATACCCTGAGCTTTAGGACTATTGTAGGGTGTTATAAAAATAACATTATACAATGGGCATCAAAACAGAACGTAAATGCTCTATCCTGATTGGCTGACTCGTACCCCTCTCCCGTTGTAAAATCTACAATCACCCCACGGGAAGAGGTGCCAGCCACCCTTCAGCCACATCAATAACTAATTTAAATATCACTCCGACCATCGCCAGTCCTAACTCTGAAACACAAGAATACCCGCTAAACACATGCCCCAAACTCCACTACCTCAACTGTCATTTCAAAGCGCACACAACTTAAATTCCTTACGTTTGCAAAACTCGACTACGAAAAACAAATGGATAAGTTGCTCTCCTCCATCCTCGTTCCTCCATTTACTTCATTTTCTGCATCTCCATACCCTTTTTTCTCCTTTACATCCACCTCCCAGCTACCGCTCCTCTCTAACTCCACCACCAATTCTCTCTTCCTCATCAGCTGCACCTCCTTCCTTTTCCCCTCCGACCCTTAATACTTCAGCACTTTCCCTTAGCTGCCATTTCCACTTCCATTTCTTTCTCATTAATCACCATCGATACTCCCTCACGAAACAACACACTACCCTCTCACTTTCTCATTCCGTAATGCTTCCTATTAATTTTCACACTCAACGGCGACTCCTCACAGATCTCCCCTGAGCCGCTTTCTCTCACACGTCACACACACACTCCTCAGACCTTCACCACAATGTGATCCTGCAACCGAAATCCCTGCTTGATAGCGACCAGCAGATTGAGTTACCGAATAGTTACAACACGAAACTGCATACCTCAGATGAAATTGAAACCACGGCTTTCTGCCATGTTCATTGCTATTTCTTTCATACTTTCTTCTGTGCCACACGCACAATTTTCAACATTTCCCAGCCCCTCAAAAACACATTGCAACCGCCAATGCTAACTCAGTACTGTGCATGTACAGTAGCAGCGCGGCTCCAGCAACCAGAGAGTATTTTTTCCCAGCCGAACAATAAACAAAGTAAAATATAGCTTAAAATGAGTAAAACAACTTTTATTTACTATTTTTTTCTATGTGCCAAAAATAGGAGGACATAGTATAATTGCAATATGCCACTTGAGGGTGTTGGTGATGCCAGGATTTACCCACGCCTGGTGTGTTGATGGTCACTCGGCTGTGCCTCGTGACCGAACACCACCCCAGGGCATGGGTAAATCCTGGTATCACCAACACCCTCTCATGGTATATCGCTTAAATTGACTTGCCTTGCAAGCAGAATCTTTCCATTTCGGACTTTATTTCATCCTCTGCTCCCCCCCCCACCCAAGTCAGATTGTGGTATAATAGCTAAAGGATTGTAACTTCAAAGTGGGTCAACAGAGGAAAAGAATATGAAGTCTGAAATATACAAATTGTGATGTAATGAAAATGTCCTGAAGGACACATAAGAAACACTGAAAACTAATGAAATGAAAGCTTAATATTTTATTTTAAAATGTTTTCTAAGAAACAAGAAAAATGTTTAAAGACTACATTCATTAAAATGTTTCACCCTTGATTCTAAAGTTTTAGGGTTAGATTCCTACATTATCCCCAATGAGCACGTGGATAGACCTGTTTATAAAATGTACTGCAAACCAAAAAATTGTAAAGGGGCCAAACCCCCCTGGCAGTTCAAGTCTGACTAAGCTCTTGACCTCTTATATAATGAAAGCATCTATTAACATACACTGATAAAATATATGTAGAGTGTAAAAAGTGGGAACTGATAGTTAAATACAAAACAAGGGTGCTGATTTTTAGGTTGGAGAAATGTGATGAACTGTGTTTTGTTCATGAAACAGAGGCAAACATCTGAGGTACTGTAAATAGCATGTACAGTATTTGGGTGTGTTGTTTTTAAAAGATATTTTTTACATATTGGGCCATATGCACTAATAAAATATTTGCCTATGTGCCACATATCCAAGGCATGTACACAACCTTAAAGAGCAGGTTTCTACCTTGTATGGTGCTACTCTCCCCAGGCTAATCGATGACTTGCGTCCTCACTAGCGCTGTTCCCAAATGTGGCATAAAAGCTCCTTCAGTTTTAAAAGATCCATCCCTCGTAAAACTGAAATATGCAGCCCGGGCCAAAAAAAGACAGACTTCCCAGTACTGAAAACATGCCCTCACGTCGGCCCACGCAGTCCTGTTTTGTGATGTCACAAAATGAAGGCTGCATGAGCACGCCCCATTTACTTCTATGGGACCAATATTTTATAATAGTTTTATACCCTTTGGTGTTGGGATTTTATTCAATCAAAACGATTGATCAATTAGTAGGTAACCTCCTATTGCCAGCCCACATACATTACATTACTTTATGCGTGAATGCTAAAGCTTTTATCTTATGCAACTGCCTCTTTTGAATATTGCGCTCTTACTTAAACCCAGGCAAATGGGGTTTTGAATATTGGGCACAGTAGTCCAGGGGATCTACAGAGATAGGCTGCAGAACTTTGGTGAAGAAGCATTTGAGAATACTTCTTGCAGAAAGTGGCTGCTGCTCAGTTCTCTTCATTTGCTCCACCTGCAGAGATGAACTGAGCTGTGCCCAACAGTCGATTTCCTCCTCCTCCTCCTCAGAGGCATCCTCCTCATTCTGTTCTTCCTGCAATGGCTCAGTAGGTGTCACACCCTGCACACCACATACTAGAGCTGAGCTCTGTCCACAGCTGCTAACGAAACTCATTCGATCATTGTGGAGGCACTGCAAGATGCAGTACCTCATACTTAAATGAGCTGGAGAGAGATCAGAGGTGGTTAACTCAGAATGTATACCAGTTGAAGGATGAGCCATGCCAAACTAGACTAAAAGAATTGGCAATGTATTCTATGGCATACCATAGAATTAGGGGTAATCTTTATTTCATCTTTAAGGCACTTATGGACGAATATCTTTTGGAATCTGCTGGTTTAGTTAAGAAAGAAAGTACTAGTAGAGCTACAAGGGCTCACCCAATTCAACTCAATTCAAGTTGAGTGCGATGAGCTTGCTTGATTTTTTGTGACTAAGGTGGCTAACATCAGTGCGGCGCTCCAATCCGCACACTCTATGGGCGTTGCTTTGGATCGGTGCTTAGCCACTGCCCCTCAGCTTTCCTGGCGTACATACGGTCTGCCGGAGTTCATGGATGTCATACGGATTGTCCAGGGTATGCACCCTACTTGCTGTAGTTTGGATCCAGGACCAACTTCCCTGATTATGGGTTGTATTGACATCATTGGTCTGGTCCTTGCATGGATAGTCTGGTGCTCCTTGGAAACAGGTGAGTTCCCTAGCTCCCTGAAGGAGGTGGTGGTAACACCCCTCCTGAAGAAAGCTTCCTTGGACCAAGACTGCCAAATAAACTACAGACCAATCTCAATCATCCCCTTTTAAGGGAAAGTGATTGAGAAAGTAGTGGCTGCACAACTGGAGAACCATTTGACCATCTATGACATCTATGAACCTATCCAGTCCAGTTTTCGGAAGAGGCATAGTACTGAGACAGCACTGGTTTGGGTGCTCAATGATCTCCTGATGGCAAGAGATCAGAAAAACCATTCCATCTTGTTTCTTCTAGATCTCTCATCAGCATTTGACACTGTGGACCATGGAGTCCTGCTCAGTCTCCTGAGGTTCATCTGCGGCATGTCGGGTACAATCCACAGGTGGTTTACATCTTTCCTTACTGGAAGAACTCAGAGGGTGGTGTCATGGGTTCATTCCTCAGACCCAGTTCCTCTGTCATGTGGGGTTCCTCAGGGATCAGTGTTGTCCCCCATGTTGTTTGCAGAGTACATGCTGCCCCTCAGAGACATTGTAAGAAGGAATGTGCTGAAGTTTCATTGCTATGTCGATGATACCCAGCTCTATCTTTCTTTTGCACCTGACCAGGATAGAGCTCTCTCAGCCTTTAACAACTGCCTAACAGAAATCCAGGATTGGATGAATTTGAGCTGGTTGAGGGTGAACTCAGAAAAGACTGAGGTGCTGGTTGTGGACCCAGTGTGCCGGATAGGGGGGCCGGGGGTAGATTCGCCCTTGGGAATTTTCCTTGGGGGCTTATCACTCCTGACCTCTGAATAGGTGCGAAGCCTGGGGGTAATTTTTGACGAAGGGCTGACACTACGTTCGCAGGTGTCAGCCGTTGTCAAGTCCTCCTTCTACCACTTGAGGAATATCTCCAGGGTTAAGCATCTTGTTCCGTCTGGTGATCTTTCCACATTGGTCCATGCCTTTGTGTCCTCATGCCTTGATTATTACAACTTCCTTTACCTAGGGCTACCTGAGGTGGAAATCCACCACTTGAAGCTGGTGCAGAATATGGCAGGCCAGCTTTTGATGGGAACCCCCGGTCTTGTCATATTTCCTCAGTGCACTGGCTGCCGGTACAGTAGCGGATCACCTTTAAAGTCAGTCTTCTGACTTATAAAGCCCTCCACGGATAGGGCCTGGACTACCTGAAAGAGCTTCTGGTACCTTACTGCCCATGGCGATCACTCCGCTTGGCTGAAAAGGGGTTGCTAGAGATTCCAAGGGTGTTTAAAATCTTCTGGGGCCCAGGCATTTATGCATGTAGCCCCTACCCTTTGGAATTCTCTTCCCCGTCAGTTAGGGGAGTGCACGACTGTGGAGGAATTTAAACAGGCCCTTAAAACGCATCTGTGGTATCAAGCTTTTGGAGACTGGTTTAAATTTTATTAGAGCTGTACTATCTGTTTTTATTCTGTTTATGATGGTGTGAATTTTGATGTTATTTTAAATGACTGTTAAGTGCCTTGATTGTTAAAAGGCACCATACAAATTAATTTTGCATTATTATTATTAACTGAAAGGAGAACAATATAGAACAACCAAGAGGAGCAGGTGGTTTAACAAGAGGGTTGTGAGGTTACGGAATTCCTTACCATCATCAGTTGTCTGTGTTAATAACCTGTCTGCGTTTAAGATAGCCCTTGATGAATATATGGGTTATAGGAAGTGTGCTTTGGCCCACTGATTTCTGACAAGTCCTTTAATGGCTTTTGTAGCTTATGGACTTGTAATTAAACCTATAAACCTATGAACCAATAAACCTCAAGTCCAGCATTGTTGCAAAAAACATAAGGCTTATCGCCACACATGTCAGTAAACCTGCTGTTAACTTCAAGACTAATATTCTCCACAAGGTCCCTCACTGCATGTGCACTATTCTCAGGATCTTTATTAACCTGATTAGTGAATCTCTGCAGTGACTTTTTTTAGTATCTGCACTGCAGGGAAGTCCTGACTGAGCAGTGCAGATCCAGCACTAAGGTGTTGTATGCTCCACTAAAAAGGTGCAAGCACCTTTACAGCACCTTCGATGGTAGCCCAGTCCTGGTGGGTGAGAACTCAGCCAATGTCTGTTTCCCATATTCAGTTCATGCAGTGCCCACTTCTTCTCCAGTAGCCTTTCTAACATATAGTTGGTGGAATTTCACTAGGTTGAGACGTCCTGAATAAGCCTGTGATGTGGAATCTGACTGTTCTCTTGCAGCTGTCATAGTCAGCTCATGGCTTTAACAGAGTGGTGGAAATGGCCACAAATGCTTCTTGCAGATTTCACAGTTTGATCCACCTCTGTTGTCTTGCTGATGGACTTTGTCACCATCAGACTTAAACTGTGGGCAAAACAACAGATCCTTTCAAAGTGCCCATCCAGCAAGGCCTTGATCCTATTATCACTGGAAACAGGGGAGGTACCCAAAGACTGGAGGACAGCAGATGTAGTCCCCTTATACAAAAGTGGGAACAAAGAGGAAGCAGGGAACTACAGACCAGTCAGCCTCACCTCGGTAGTGGGGAAGATCATGGAAGCACTACTGAAGGAGAGATTGGTGGAACATCTGGTTGTCAATGGACTACAGGACCCAAGGCAGCATGGTTTCACCAGGGAGGTCATGTCAGACCAATCTCATTGAATTTTTTGACTGGGTGACTAGGGAGGTGGATCAGGGGAGGGCAGTGGACATGGCCTATCTGGACTTCAGCAAGGCCTTTGACACTGTGCCACATAGAAGACTATTACACAAACTGGGGAATATGGGTGTGGGCAGGACAGTACTGTGGTGGGTAGGTAACTGGCTGGGTGGCAGGACACAGAGGGTGGTGGTAAATGGCTGTCACTCCACATAGGGAAGAGTGACCAGTGGGGTACCACAGGGATCAGTGCTGGGACCGGTCCTATTCAACATCTTCATCAGTGACATTGTGCAGGACCTAGAAGGCAGAATTTCACTGTTCGTTGATGACACAAAGCTCTGTAATAGAGTAGACACACCAGAGGGTGTAGACAGAATGAGAAGCGACCTGCAGAAACTTGAAGAATGGTCAGGGGTTTGGCAGTTGAAATTCAATGCAAAGAAGTGCAAGATAATGCATATGGGGCACAAAACCCTGGCACAATATATCAGTTGGGGTGAGGATAAAGCATGCACCAAGCAGGAAAGGGATCTTGGGGTTGTCATCTCTGATGACCTCAAGGTAGGGAAACAGTGTGACAAGGCAGCAGGTAAAGCAAATAGGATGCTGGGATGGCATGGCAGGGCACCACCAGCAGGAAAAGGGAGGTCATAATTCCGCTATACAAGACACTAGTGAGGTCCCACCTGAGTACAGTGTACAGTTCTGGAGACCATACCCACGTAAGGACATAGACAGGGTAGAGAAGGTTCAGAGGAGGGCAACAAAGATGGTGCATGGATTGCATCACAAGTCCTATGAAGACAGGTTGAAGGAACTGAACATGTACTCCCTGGAGGAGAGGAGGGAGAGAGGGGATATGATAGAGACATACAAGTATCTTACAGGGAGGAACAGGGTGCAGGAAAACACTATTTATAAGCGAAAAAGATGTTCCAGGACTAGAGGGCATGGGATGAAGTTGGAGGGAGGACGATTCAGAGGAAACATGAGAAAGAATTTCTTCACAGAACGGTTGGGGGACAAGTGGAACACCCTGCCAGAGGAAGTGGTGGGGGCTGAAACAATCACAGGATTTAAGAATGCATAGGATAGACATAAAGGAATTCTGGAGGTCAGGGGTAAGGTGCAACAGACTTCTAGGAAAACAAACTGAACTTACAAGCTCAAATGGGCAGACTGGGTGGGCCATAGGCCCTTATCTGCCGACACTGTCTATGTATCTATGTATCTATGTATCTATTTGAAACATTTTTAGTGACCATGAAACCAACATGCAGCCAGCTGCCCTCAGTCCACACACTCAGCATATCTTGTTGGAATGTAAGAATGTTCATGGCCCGGTGATCACTATGCATAACTGCTACATTCAACAGTGTGGACCTGCTATGAGTGGCTATGGAGGCTCCACGAGGAGAATGACCAGAACAAGGCACCTTCAGTGCCACCACCAGTTACTGGGTGTGCTGCACACCAGTGTGCCATGAGCGTCATATATGCATAGTTGGAGTTGGTGCTGCTCCATATGTCTGTGGTGCAATGAAACACACCACTGAGCACTCCTGACAGTTGGCCAAACACTGTCTTGTACACATCCTCATATATGTGGGGCACAACAGTAAGGGAAAGTGTTATGCTGGATGGTATCTGATAGCAAGGGTGCACATTTCCAACTACTGAAAATGGCTGCAGATCCAGTGCTATCATTTCTCAACTCAACTGTGTTGTCTGTCATGCCTCTAGATTTGAGAGATGATATTTTGTCCTTGCATGAAAGGCCTGCATAATGGGGGCCAAGGATGTGTGGGACTGTAATGCTGGATAATTTTTTGGGGCATGTTTTAATGGGAGAGGTTGTGGCCCAGATAACAGGTGAATGAACAGAAAGCAAGGTGAGAAGCACACTTTGTGATGAGCCTATTTCATGATGAACTGTCAGTGGTGTGGAGGGAGAAGAGACAGTGTCAGACTCATTGACATGTTCACCATCACCACCACTTTATGACTGCGAATCTGCAACATCTGGACCACCAGTACCAGCAAATGGGCTCTGCATAATGCTGGGAACCACCTTTGATCCCTGAAGTGCATGGGAATGTTTCCACCACAGCTGATTTATCATTGCTGTAGTTTTAAGGTTTAATAGATTTTTTTCCCTTGTTAATGGTGTTTGGGGTTGGGGGGAATAGCCCACATACTACCTTAGTTGTATCATCTTTTAACAAACTCTGGCCAGAGCCAATAGGGCTGCAGGAGAGGAATCTGGGTTAAAAAATATTGAAAATTATTTTTCTTTTTATATCTTTATATCTACTTGTCAACACAGCCTTGCGATGAACCTGCCTCATAAAGAAGGGCAGACAAAATGTTCAACTCCCAGCATACAGGTGATGTCATTCAAGGACTGCAAAATCAATGTTTGGGCTGCAAACACACATTTTGAGCAGGAGTTGAAAAATGACGGCTGTCACAAATAATGAGTTGCTGTACCAAAATGGCTATGTTGAAATGTTGTGGTAAAAATACTCAATATTAACAAAGTTATGAGCCCACATTTGCAAAATTCAGCATACCCTCATAACTTAAAGCAGCAGTGCAACTATTGTTGACCATTTTGACCTATACTTTTTTATGCTATTTTAGATTGCACAATTTGAGTCAGCTTGAGTACTTTTTTCATGTCTGAAATAATAAAAGGAGCACTCCTTTTAATATGGATTGGACCAGGTTTTCATCAGTATTTGTAGTTGTTTTTAGACAACTAATGTCAGAGAGCACTACCTGTTGCATAATATTTAATTTTAGTCACAGCAGAAGTGATACATAAACAACAGATGGTAAAAAACAGCTGAAAATACTGATGAAGACCAAGGTCCTGATTCCGGAATGCATGGCGCAACTCAGGAGCATATGTGAGTTGCGCCATGCAGTGCTACGCCGGGGACTCTGTGCCATATTCCAAGACAGGCAGGGTCCCCAGCACCTATGTTCTGTGTCCTGCAGCAGCCACAGGCTAGTGCCACAGGAGTGGACTAATGGACCTGGGTGCTGTAAGTCATAGACCACAGATAACTGCCCCCCAGAGCCCCCCATCCTGAAACACTGCAGCATACACCAGGGGACATTGAGGGGGCTGGCCAGATGGCACTGCCATCTGAGAGGCACTTAGTGTGACAGACTTCAGGGGTCCCTCACATTTGGGGGTGGGGGGCATGACTGTGTTGGAGGGTATGGGGAGTTGGGCAATGTGTGTGCCATGGTGCTGTGGAGTGGGCATCCAGCAATTGGCATGGATGGATGCCACTTAGACCATCTCCCCATTAGACTAACTCTGCTGCACCAGTGCAGCTCTTGGAATAGTGTATGTGGGTTATGGCAGCTGCCATTCTGGAATAGGTTGCAGTTGTTGCCGTAACCCACCCTTGCTTCATGCCGCTGTTGGTTGCGGGCATAGTGGGTGGCATAGCCCACCTTTGGAGCAACCCACATATGGCATGGCACAGGTCATGACTTGGAATTGTGACCTGTGTAATGCATGGCACAAGTTGCGATTTACACCATGGAGTTTGGCATAAATCACCTTGTGCCATGCTTACCTTGTCTTGGAATTTGGCCCCAGGTCTACACCCTATTAAAAGGAGTTCTCCTTTTATTATTTCAGACATGAAAGAAGTACTAAAGCAGATTCAGACTTTAGAAACAAGGGTATCATACAAGACAGAATGTAAGTGGCAATCTAAAATAGCATAAAAATGCATTGGTCAACATTTTAACCAGATTATTACACTGCTGTTTTAACAGATGAACATACTAGAATCATACAGCACAAGAATGTACAAAGTATAATACCACCCCATATTAAATTTATTCAAAATCAGGGAATTGATTTCTATTTTTAATTTTTTTTTTGCCATTGAAAACATTTAACTTGGTCCAGTTGGAGGAAATTTGGATACATATTTACTTAATCAAGCCCTAAATATCATGATATCAGGGCAGAAAGGGAGTTAGGGTGCATTACGATGGAAGTGAAAATTAGGTAAAGAAAATATATATATATATGTATATATTTTTGTGGCATTGAAAAAGTTTAACTTGGTCCACAGGGAAGAAATTTAGATACAGCATTACTTAATCAAGCCCTAAATATCATGATATCAGAGCAGAAAGTGGGTTAGGCTGCATTAAGATAGACATGAGGATAAGGTAAAGAAAATCGATTGTGGTACTATATAAAGATCCTGCCAAAAGAATGCAACACATACAGTATGTCAAACAGAGAAACACCAGCTTGGCAAATATGCTGAATTCTTTGGTGCGGTCTTATACTGCAGGAAGTTAAATTGTGTCCGTATTCATTTTTGAGTGAGGGATTGTGAAAAAATGTCAGATGGTTGTCAAGTCCAACCCACCTTTTTCCTTTTTTGATGACAAAACTGCTGCTTTAAGAAAATGGGCTATGCAGACCATATGACCCATCATAGTTTCAATAACCCCAACCTTTTACACCCTGTGGGTCACTGTCCCACATTGGAAAACTAAGCTTTTCACTCCTCTCTGAATGCAAACCAAGCCCCCCTTTTTGTGTTGACAAATCCCTCCCATCTGCCACTTGTTAAGTAGCAGTGAATTTATGTAGCATTTTTTTTAACTCTGCATAGCTATGCAATCACATAAAATGCCTACTGACATCCTTTGTAAACTTCCCTCTATCAGTTTCTTCATATCTCTTCCAGTGTTCATATTTACTGTAGATGTAAAGAGAATATGTTCAGCACTGAAAATAAAAAGAAATTTGCTGGTGGGCTTTTTGTTTAAATACAGTACCACCGTTAAGGGGAATCTGCATTTTCAAAACAGGAATACCTGGAAGACTCTAACCAATAATACCCACATTTATGTTTACTAGTAGTTGTTACCATCTTCTCCCTGTGGAACAAAGCAAAATGGATTCGTAGTGGCGGGACAAGTAATATGGTGCTCAGCGATGAAAAAACTAAAACAAGCAAAAGGATGAGGAGCACTCACACATCCAGAAAGCACCAGGGCTGCAAAAATATTATTTAAAGGTCTTTATTTAAATAAAGTGTATAGTGCACCCACACATAGTGAGCATAAAAAAGTGATTGCTGAGCTGCTCAGAAAGTTATGCTTCTCCCGGCCCCTGCCATGTATCATCAGAGCGAATCACTGTGATGATGCCTGGCAGGGGTCAGGAGAAAGGTTAGTTGCATAAAAGCTCAGTTGCCACTTTTTATGCTTACTGGGTTTGGGTACACTATGCACTTTAGTTAAATAAAGGACTTTGAATAATACTTTTCTGGTCCTGATGCTTTCTGCATATGTGGGTGCTCCTCATCCTTTTGCTTGTCCCTGTGGAACAGCAGGCTGAGATGGGACATGAATGCAGTCTTCCTATTCTCAGGGCTTTTGACAGGATTGAACATATAGATATGTCCTCCAGCAAGAAACAGGAACATGCTCTGAAGGTCACAGATGGCAAGTTTAGGGGTAACATTAGGAAGCATATTTTGTCCCAGAAGGTGATGGCCTTCTGTTTTTTTCATTTACATTTTGTATGCTTTTTTCTTGTTTTCTTCCCATCACTGCCCACACATGTCCAGGGCATTGATATATGCAGGTAGAGGCATGCGCATGTCAGGCACTGCATAGTACCCGACCATACTAGCCACCCCCTGCCTGCCTGCATCACCACTGGATCTCCACCCAGTGCTGACAGGACTACAGGGAGGACAGTGTCCACCCCAGGAAAGGAGAGCTGCCAACAGTTGGCATAATCCTGTTTCTACCCTCCCCTCCAGCTGGCTCCCTGATGACCTGAGGTTGTTCCCAAACCTGGGTCACCAGCGCGATATGAGGTAAGGCTAGATGCCTCAACCCTCTGCTCCACTGGGCCAGCAGGTGATGGCCTTCTAAACTGACTTGCCAATAGAGACTGTGGACATGAAGACAGCAGAGCAGTCTCCAGTGTTGGCCATCCCTTAGCTATTGCCAGAACTGAAATGTCTGTGGAGAGCTTTTAGGAGTGGCAAGCTCATTGAAAAGAATATGAGGTGTTCTCATTGCACCAGAATCAGATGTAACTGATTCTGCTGTGATTACAGAACTGTGCAAGCATGACACTAGTGCATGCGCAGTTTGCCCAATAGTCAGCCATATCATGGTAGCACTGATATGACTACATATGCTCTATACTCACATATGCATAGTTTAAGTCAGCTCGGGTAAATGTAAGACCCCACTGAAAATGAGATATTGTACCTTAGCCAGGCTAACATGTATCAGTACATTGTAGAATTGGGTAAAATTTGGACCCCTCTGAAAATGAGATCCTGTATCTCATCAAAGCTATCCTGTGTCAGAACATTGCCAAAATGGATAAAAGTATGACCCACCAAATATGACATACTGCATCTCAGCCAGACAATCTGTCAGTGTCAGTTCATTGTAACAATGCTATACAATACCATCAAGAGGTTCTGGAGACATGTGAACATTGAGAGCAAAGCTTAAGAAATTTCAGCATTTTTCCAGAGCCTCTGTGAAATGTTGCAGTTGAGTTTTACCATTTAAAATAAATAAAAACAACCTTAACATTTGTTATAGTGATTTTACTGACAGGCATAATGAAGTAAATTGCATACATGTATTGATTTGAGCACACTGAAAAATGTACAGGAGTTTTGTCCCAGTTTTACATGGAAAATACAGGGAAAAGGAGGATACCCTACAGGGAAATGCTTTGTTCAATCTGGAAACAGTGCAGCGGGCACCGTTATCATTCTTTGTAATTCCCTAGGATGCTCCTTGCAACCTCTGAAGACCCCTAAAAGATTAGCTGCCTAGCATTTATTTACCCTTCCTACAAGTATAAAATCACAAGAGTTCCAATTGTCCCATAATTAGCTGTATCATAGCAGCACTGATGTGACTACATATGTGCCATACTCACATATGCATAATTTAAGTCGGCATCGGTAAAAGTAAGACCCCACTGAAAATGAGATACTGCATCTTAGCCATGCTAACATGTATCAGTACCCTGAAAAAGTGGGTAAAATTTGGACCCCTCTGAAAATGATATCCTGCATCTCATCAAAGCTATCCTGTGTCAGTACATTGCCAAAATGGATAAAAGTATGATCCACCGAATATGACATACTGCATCTCAGCCAGGCTATCCGGCTATGTCAATATGTTGTAGCAATCCTATAATACCATTAAGAGGTTTTGGAGACATGTGAACATTGAGAGCAAAGCTTGAGATATTCCAACATTTTTCCAGAGCCTCTGTGATATGTTGCAGGTGAGTTTTAACATTTAAAATAAATAAAAATCTTAACATTTGTTATAGTGATTTTACTGAAAGGCATAATGAAGTCAGTTGTGTACATGTATTGACTTGAGCATAGAGAAAAATGTGCAAGAGTTTTGTCCTAGTTTTACATGGAAAATACAGGGGAAAGGAGGGTGCCCTACAGAGATGCTTTGTTCAGTCTGGGAACACTGCAGTTGACACCACTACCATTCTGTGTAATTCCATAGGATACCCCTTGGAACTTCTGAAAACCCTAAAACATTAGCTGCCTAGCATTTAAAACCCTTCCTATATCCAATGCCACTAATTAGGTCCAGAAAGGGTTAACATAAATCAACTATTCAGAGGAAATGCTGTAAATCATTGACACACACACACACACACACACACACACACACACACGCACACACTGGGAGAGTTGATTAAGGCCATACTTTGACACTACTCTATAGTTACTGTAGATGCTGTTATCTGTTGAAAGTCATGTCAGTAAATTATTAGTCTCCAAAGATAGCAAGTCACATTGCAATAAAAAAACAACACTGAGAAAACAGTGTTGGAATTGGTCTGCACAACAACCCTCTTGCATTAGCTCTAAAAATGCTGTTTTCCAAGGTGGATTCAAAAAAAACCATGGGTTTCTTGTACTCACTGAAGCACTAGAAGGTTAGGGAGGAGAGGTGATTGTCCAGAGCATTTGTTTCGTAATCCCTTGTCTGTGAAAATAACTAAAATTAATCTGTTTGATTGAGCCCTGGACAGATGTTCAGTCTGCAGCACTTCAAGGGTTAAATTCAAGGGCTTCAAAGATGTGAAAGGATCATTCAAAAACTCCAAAGGAAATGTTCCATGGTCTGAATCCAGTAGCTCATTTCTAGAGCTGATGCAAGGGGGCTGCAGGCTCTGCCTACCTGCAGCCCTAAAAATGCAGTCACACTGCATTTCCTCACTCTGCTTACATCAGCAGCACTTGCCTCAATAGAGTGGCCATGGCCAGCATTTTCTTTCCCACCTTTCCCACTAACAGACCTTTGTGCTGTACCCTGTTATTTTGCCCCAACAGCTGTTTAACTAGTAGGATTACTATCATCAGTACTGTACCTTGTGTGCCTGGATCTGGTACAGCCCTTGGAGTGGTCAGTGTGGACTGCTTTTTTTTTTTAAGGGAGAAGGGTTACCTGCTTGTCTGCCCTGCTGGCCACTGTCAGCACCTTTCATTATTTTCTCTGCAACTCTTAGTTTTTTATTAGTCAAACAGAATGCATACTCTGACTCATCCCCAAAATCACTGAGGTCGGTATCAGTATCACTCGATGATGATAATGATTATGGCAATTCTTGAGAGTCAGGAACATATTCAGAGTGAGATGAAGGCTCTGCCTCCTCCTCCTCATCTACAGTATCTGGCATACAAGCAGCACAAGTACTACACTGGGATTGCATGATAGGGGTAGTATTAGTGTTCATAGACACTGAGGAAGTTGGTGGTGGTGCTGTATCTGTGGGCATAGCACTCAACACAGTCATAGTGATGGCAGTGGTTACAGTACAAGGCAGTACAGTGTCAGTGGAGACACTTGTTGCAGAAGTGGTGGTGATGGCTGTGGTGGTGGTGGTGGTGGTCACAGTGACTAGGGCAGCAAAAGTGGTACTGGTGGCTCTGGCTACTGTAATTCAGGTACAGGTGGTGGTATGGAGTTCACTGGCTAGGGGTGTACTGGGTATGGAGGGTGTTATTGGAAGACTTCTGATAATGGCTGCTGTTTCCTCAGTAGGTGATCTACTGAGCTGTAATGCCCATCTACTAGTCACATTGAAGGATGGGGCAGCAAATGGGTGGCTTGTACTAGTTGTGACAGTCACATCAATGTTGCAGTTACAGCTACTTTCCCCACTGCCACTGCTACTAGGGTCTAAAGCCTTGCTAGGTGAGACAAATATTTTGGCCTGCTGAATACGTTCAGAGGACCATCTCTCACCCTGTCCATCACTTCTTGGTACAGGCGGTGCAGAGGACTTGTTGAGGCTGGACCAAGCTCTTTTATGGGGTTGCTGATTATCAGACATGATAAATATTACTAGTGACTGTTGTGAGAACTGAAGCATGGTAACACAGCATGTACATACTACTGTTAGTAGTGCTTGTGTGGGAATGTAATATGTTGATTGTGGAACTGTGAAAGAACAATGCCACCTTGGAGAAGAAAATAAATAAACACATTTCAATTCACCATATACTACAAAAAGCAGTAAATAAAGCACTGCTTTGGTACTTATTTATTTGTTTGTTCATTTGTTCGTTTGTTTATTTATTTATTTGATTCATTCAGATAGCACCTTTGAGCTAACAGATCATTTACAAAGGTTCCACATCAGGCAACATTCACAAGTATCATATTTACAGGTACCAAGAGATTACAGTGCAAGACTATAGACAGAGGGGTAAAGTAACAAGGTTATTTACATGATATATGTCATTGCAGTTGAGATAGGATACAGTTTGACGTTAGGACTGGGGTCAGTTAATACAATACTTATAGGCAGCTGGGTTCCATGACAAAAGGGTGAAGACATAATAGTGACTACATTAAGGGCAAAGTCATTTCGGCTACTGTGGAAAGGGCGATGGTAAATAGCTACTGCACTAACAGCAGCAACTGTGTTTATGTGGGGGGCTACAACCCCCGCACCTCCCTTTGTGGGGGGCTTTGACCCCCCACACCCCGCTTACTATTATAACCAACTCTGAGGTTGTAGCACCTCAGGGAGGGGGAAATTTCATTATCGCCATTAGTGCAGTAGCTCTCATTTACAGTCGCCCTTTTCACTGTAGCTGAAATGACTTCATCCTTATGTAGTTGCTGTTATGTCTTCGCCCTTTTGATGTGCTACCCAGGTGGTTTATAGGAGCACAGTCCTTGTTTCAACAGGGAGAAAATCAGGGGCAGTGACAGTCAACATCAAGCATGAATAGACTTCTCAGTTGTTTTTGAAATGGCCTATTTATTGAGACTAAGGATAGAATCATGGAGCTCATTAAGCCACCGAGGAGTTCTGACAGCAAACAATCTCATTGCATGGGTGATTTATGGAATGGTACTTTGAGTATACAGCTAGCCCTGACTTGGGATACTTCCTCATCAGATGTAATCGACCAGCATTCCTTACACCTGAGCTATTTAGGGCTCTAATGTGCACCTACTCCTCCCATAAAGGACACTCCAAAATCTCCCTCTCTAGCTGTAGTCAAACCAGGAACTTTAGAACTTGGACGTGATACATCACCAGGATAATAATCATCTTATTGCTAATAACTGGGAATATCCACCCCAACCCAGGGCCTATCCCCTCTCAGAACCCCCACCTCATGGGTTAATCAAAATTGCATCTACTGTACAAACATAGCCAGCATATTCTCCAAGCTTTCGAAACTCCATACCTTGGTAACTATACATAATCTCTCTTACAGAAACATGACTCGCACCTAAGATGCTGTACTCTGCAGTCTCCCTGGAGGGCTACACCATTTTCACCTTGATAGACTTACCAAGTGAGTAGGTGGGTGCCTTGTTTATCTGAACAATAACATCAGGGGTTAAGCCATGCCCTACAATGCAAATGCCAGAGAAGCACAGATTCTCTCTATAAAACTCTCAATAGGGCAACAGTGCAAAGCCCTATTACTGATAACAGTGTATATTCCCCAGGGTAAACAGAGACTGGGCCTACAACTCTTTTATGACCACTTCGTTAAAGCTAATCAAGGTTGGGAACAACTTATCATCGGGTACTTCTATTCAAACTGGGTAGCACAGAATGCAGTCACCATAAGAGATAAAATTCATGCCCACTACCTTTCCCCAATGGTAAACCAGACAACCAGGATAAATTATAACCCAGGAACCAGCACTTTAATTGACTGAGTCCTAGCAACCTGCCCAGAGCATAATAATAATGTCTCCATCCTACCTGATACCTTGAGTGACCATTCCCCTATAATCTGCTCCTGGACTAACAAGAGTCCTAAGGACTCTCTCCAGCTCACCAAAAATCATTCCTTGAAAAAAAGGCAATTAAATCAATTTAAGAGATACCTAAAATACACAGACTGAACAACGATAGATGATTGTAAAGACTCCAACCAGGCACTTGAATACTTTATCACAGTCTTTAATAAGGCATGTAACCTGTTTGCCCCTTTTAAAACATCCAAAATTAGAAGATCTGTAAACCCCTGGCTCAACGCTCCACTGATACGGGGAGATGAAACTAAGAGACAACTTATGGCATATAGTGAAAGCAACCCGGAGACAGTCAGATTTTATTTTATTTATTTATTTATTTATTGAACTGTTTCACCAGGAGTGCACACTGAACAAGATGCTCGTTTCATGGTGTGACCTGGGCAGAGGGGGTTACATAAGGTTGTGAAGGATGGTCAGTTATACAATAGTATGTAGGTAGCACAAACAATACAACATTATAAGATTATGCAACAGTTGGAACACACAGTATTGTACAATAAACAGTAGTGGAACATTTGGTAAATTACAATACATGTCTAAAAAATGTACAAAAGAACATATAAATATACAAAACAGTCATAAAGTGACAGAACCATTTATAGTGCACGAGCGTATCAGGAACAGGCTCAAGGTAGTGCGTAAGTGCTGTTGGAGTAAAAAGGATGCGCTAGGGTGTGCACACGGATGGCCCAGAAGGGCAGATGGAGAAGACGGGGGAGAGACAAGAATTGAATATGAGGAGAGGGGGCAGCCATCTCTTGATTCCCCCTCCCAGATGTTGATAGCCCTGCCGGGGGGGGTTAGGGCAGGAAGGCAAAAACTGGGGATAGGTATTAAGGAGAGTTAAAGCATGAACATCTGAGGGAGA
Organism: Neoceratodus forsteri; assembly: GCA_016271365.2. Classification (NCBI taxonomy): domain Eukaryota; kingdom Metazoa; phylum Chordata; order Ceratodontiformes; family Ceratodontidae; genus Neoceratodus; species Neoceratodus forsteri. The sequence goes on from CM028137.1 coordinate 54,871,123, forward strand.
AGTAATTGTGTAGGGTGGAGGTAAGGGAGTAGCTGGAGGAGGAGTGTCATATTTCAGAGTGTAGGGAATTCCAGATTTTAGGGAAATGATAGGCGAAACCAGTCTGACCGATGAGGGTTGAGCGGTGAGGGACCATCTAGGTGTGGGCATCATTTGATCTGAGAGAGTGGGTGGGGGGAGGTGGAGTGGAGAGAGAGGATGAGAGATAAGTGGGAAGCATTCCGAACCAGAATTTGGAGGTTAGTTTGGTACAGTGTGAGGTGTATCTGTGAGACAGTGGAAGGAAGGTAAGAGAATGATTGAGTTTACAGTGGTGGGAACAGGAAAGGGAGTCGAGAGCAAAGTGGCAGAAGGAGTTAAAGAGAGTGTCCAACTTGGTCAGGGAAGATTTGGGAGCAGCACCATAGACTACATCACAGTAGACAAAGATGGGGAGTATCATCTTCTGGACAATTTCGTGCCTCACAGTCAGCGAGATACAACTATGATTCCTATACAGAGCACCAAGCTTAGGACACAGTTTCTTCAGGATAGCATCAATATGCACAGAGAAATTGAGGTGCTGGTCCAGCCAAACCCCCAGATAGCTAAATGAGGAGGTGTCCTCCAGAATGGTCCCATCAAGGGTGTGGAAGGTAGGTAGGGCCGGGAGCCTAGAGAGTCTCTGCCTGGTGCCAAAGGTCATTGAGACTGTCTTCTTGGTGTTTAGAAAAAGCTGGTGAGAAGCAAACTAAAGCTGAACTTGGTTGAAGTCATGCTGTAAGCTGGTTTCCACATCAGCAGGGTTTTTATCAGAACTGTATAAAACAGTATTGTCAGTGTACATGTGGATAGATGAGGATGAGCAGGCAGTGGGAAGATCATTAAGGAAAATGGAGAAGAGTAGGGGACCAAGCACTGAGCCCTGAAGGACACCAGTGTTGATGAGGAGTGGAAGGGAGATGGAATCAAGGATTCTCACTGATTTGGTCCTGCCAGTGAGGCAGGATTTAAGTGAGTTAAGGATTGACAGAGCATGGCCAGCTAAGGAGAGGGAATCAAGAAGCAGGGGATGGGAAACAGTGTTGAAAACTTTGGCTAGGTCGACAAAGATGACCGAGGTGATCAGGCCATCCTCCATCCCTGAAAGGATGGAGTCAGTAAGCCTGAGGAAGGAGGTGGTTTTTGAGTGGTTCTTCCGAAAACCAGATTGGAAAGAGGTGAAGAAGGAGAAATTGGAGAGGAAGGGTAATAGTTGAGAGAGAGAGAGAACTAAATGTTCTTGAAGTTTGGCAAGGGTAGGAATGAGGAAAATGGGGTGATAGTTGCCAGGAGTGGATGTCTCACCACCCTTGGGGAGAGGAAGGACTATGGCATGTTTCCAGGAAGAGGGTACTTGGGCAGAAATAAAGGACAGGTTAAGGATTAGGGAGATGGGATAAGCAATTGCAAGGGCAGAAACGTAGAGAAGTTTAGGATTGAGCTCATCTGGTAAGGAGTCTTTAGAGGGGTTAAGGGATAGGAGAGCACTAAGAGCTTCATCAGAGGAGCTAGTAGAAAAGGAAAGGAAAAAGGGGAGGGGTAGGTGCAGGCTGAGGCGAAGGGCTGAAGTTAGTAGGTGACAAAGGAGAGAGGGAACTTGGAAAAGACATGGTGCACAAGGTGTAGTAATCATTAAATTCATTGGCCATGGAGCCAGGGTCGGAAACAAGGGAGTTATTTATTTTGAGAACTGGAGAGCGGGGAAGGGGGGCGGAATAGGGTGTGAACTACTCTCCAGAATTAAGAATGAGAATTAATGTTAGTCAAGAATGAGGAGTTGAAATAATCAGACTTCGCCAATCTAGTAGCTTTAGTACAGGAATTATGTAGCATTCTGTACTTGGCATAGTCGTTTGGATGTTTTGTAGATTTGTGTTTCTTCCAGGCCCAGTCTTGCTCCCTGAAGCAAGCTAGTAGTTCAGGGGGTGATCATGGGGAGTTGAAGCCTGTGGACTCTGGTCCTTCTGAATAGAGCAAAGGCATTCCAGGTGGCAATGAATTTATCCTTAAAATAGTCAAGGGTTTGATCAACAGAAATAGCAGTGGAGAGTGGGGCCCAATCAGTGGAAGCAAGTGCAGAACTGAGTGGGGTTAGGTCAAGGTATTTAAAGGACCGGAGCTGTATGATTTTAGGGGGAGGTTTGGAGCGATGTACCTTACATACAATGAAGATGGGGTTGTGATCACTAAGGGCATCAGGGAGGAGACCAGATTTAATGATGCAGTGTGGATGGGTTGTGAGTGCCCAGTCAAGCAGGGTGTGGTTTTGTGTTTTTGGATTAGGGTGTGTGGGCTCAAGTATAAATTTGAGTGAGGTTTAGAGCAGTGACATCATTGCACAGCTTGTTTGACTTGGGAGACAACCAATTTAGATTCACGTCAACCATTATGAACAGTTCACCAGATTGCAAGAGGGAGGTGATGTTGGCTAACAGGTCAGTCATGACCGAAGGTTGAATGCTTGTGCAGCAATAAATGCCAGCCACAAAGATTAGGATTGAGAAAGGAAGAGTAATCTGGGTGACAAGGGCTTCATAGGTAGTTGAATGAAGGTAGAGAGGATGGTAGTAAACTGCAGTGAGGACAGGATAAGCATGGCCACTTCCCCTCCACGACCTGATTGATCTTGTCAGGAGAGGCAATACCCAGGGATAGCAAGGGCACTGTCAGGGATGCTTTTTTTGAGACATGTCTCGGTAATAATTAGGATGTCAGGGGTGTGTGAAATCATAAGAGTTTGTAGGAGATCGGTGTTAGGTAGCAGGCTGCAGATGTTCAGGTGGAAGAGCTTCAACCTGTTAGGAAGGGTTGAAGTGGAAGTGGGGTTTGGAGACATGTTGTTTGGGTTAGAAGCCAGGGTAGGAGAAGAAATAGGGCCAGGGTAGATAATTTGCTTTAGGTACGAAGGACCCAGGACTAGAAGTGTTAGGAGAGCAGTGGGAAGAGAATTGCAACTACACATTTTGTTGCCCTCTAGTGGCTTTGCAGTATAATCTGAGCAGTCTTTCCCATTAAAAAATAAGGTCACAGAGAAAGGTAACTTTTTTGCAAGCTACAGAGTACAGCATTGAGAGAAATGTCAATTAAGCCATCAACTTTAAGCCTCAGAAGTGCCTTTAATTCAAAGTAAGAAAAGCACTACTGTTGTTCCAAAGTGGCTTCTGATGTAACAGAGAAGCTCAGATGTACCTGGGGTCCAGAGGAACTGGCTGAAAGTCCAGCAAGGTGGATAGCAGCTGAAATGCTGAAAGTGCCACAGGAGAGAGGAAGCACACTTTCAGCCTGGTCAGAGATAAGGCTGGAGTCCAGAGGATGCGGCTGAAGGTCCAGGGGGGTGGATGGCAGCCAAAATGCTGGAAGTGCCACAGGAGAGAGGCAGCACACATTCAGCCTGGTCAGAGGTAGGGCTGGGGGTCCAGAGGATGCGTCTGAAGGTCCAGGGGGGTGCATGGCAGCTGAAATGCTGGAAGTGCCACAGGAGAGAGGCAGCACGGTTTCAGCCTGGTCAGAGGTAGGGCTGGAGATTTTATTACCTACAAGACTGCAAGGAATAAATGCACCCAGTTAGTTAGAAAAGCAAAGACCACATACTACAGAGAACAGCTGGGAAAAAGCTGGTGGAACGGAAGGGAGTTCTGGAACAACATTAAAACCTTAACACCTTAACACCTTAACACCTTAACAGGGAAGGAATCCACAGCCCCTCTGGATCTTATTGTTACCCCATTAGGCCCACTGCAAAATCCAAAACATCAAGCAGATGGATTTAAACAGGACTTCACCGACCTAAGCTCCATTCTACCCCATGATTTCCTTGACCCAAACCATAGCAGAAAACCCTTGACTCCTGACCTTCCCCCGCCCCTTAGCCCAAAGCAACCTCCCTCATATTTCAAACTAATCACCCAGTCTGAAACTATCAAATATGTCAAAAGGGTCTTAGGTAAAACTTGAGTGGGCAGCAATGCAGTGGATATGAAACTCATTGCGCTCACTTTGTATGAACTAGTGTATACCCTCACTAAATTATTTAACATTTCTTTTATGTTGGAAAAAGGCCCTCATCACCCTAGTCTACAACAAGCATTTGTCAATGCCGAAAGTGTTCCTGCTGGCAATGGCATTTGTAGTGCAGGAGTTAGAGAGAGGCATAATAGGAATGGTAGTGAAGTATGGAACTGATGTCAACCCCACCCCACCCTGCAGAGACTGACAGGCATTGAGGTGTGTCTTTGGGTCATCGGCCATAATGCTCATGCTATTTCACCTCACCCTACCCTGCAGACTCTGACAGGTGTAGTGTTGTGCCTTGGGTCTTTGGGCCTTATGCTCACCCCATTCCATAAGGAAGTAACTTGAGATTGGTGCAATATAGGAGAATGGGGTGAACTTTGGGGCCGAAGAGTCCCAGGCACACATTTATGCCTGTCAGTGGCTGCATGGTGGGAGTGGGGGTGGATTGGTGTAAGCAGTTGACAATCAAAAGGCACACCCCTGATGTCTGTCTGTCTGTACTGGGTGGGGCGTTATGGTTAGAAACCCTAACGTCTCGGGTGTTTGTTGGTATTTGCACTTCAAATTTTCAAAATGGCCTTTTTGTGAGCCCACCTCATGAAAGCATTTGAGACCTCTGCTCATGAACAGTGGCACTGTTATTTTGTTAATCTGTCCCAAACATTGATTTCCCACAGCAACTGTGCCATTCTGTGCCACATGTGTGAAAACACAGTTCGGGCATCATATGAAAAATGACAGCTGCACCATTCATAAGGAGGGGAATTTCTTATTTCTAATTTAAACAAAACAGACAATCAGATTGTGATACATCATACAAAGCATAATAGCTAGAAAAAAAAACATAAAAAAAGCAATACGACATACCCCTAACCTGAAACCTAAATAAATTTGCTTTGAACACACCCCCTGCCTCCCCCTATTAAAAGAGTAGGGGAATCATATCTGCATAGTTTAAAATTATGAACAAAGCAATATGTCTTCATACACAAGCATACAAAAGGGAAAATAAAACATGACAAAGTAGTTGCTTAATGCTTGAAACCCTAAATAGGTATAAAATAACTATAAGCAGACCCCCCAACGAGTAGGGACACCTTTCATTCAGAACCTGATATAACAAAAGAAAATGTTTGTAGCTCAGCCCACAAATCATAGAAAGAAAAACCTTTCATAAGCCTAAAAATTATGCCTGAGGACTTTAAATCCTACCCTTAACTAAAAAAAAACTATGTATGTCCACACCCTCCCTTTTTTTTTATAAAAAGAGTAGGGGAATATGTTACTGATACAAAAAGAAATATACATACAACACAATGATACAGTAGTATTAGCGGAAAACCAACACAGGGAATCCCTACCCAATCTACTATATTCTACAACCGATCCTTCCCTTATCCAGTGTCCAGCCAGGTCATATGTCTCCACCATAATTTATATAAGTCTGGGGACACCAGCTGTCTCTCCAGAGCTTGCCACCTAAAAACATCTTTATGCCGCATAACGAGCAGCTGTTCTCCCATTTTAATTTGCTTACTGAGAGTCAGAGTAGGCGAGCTTGCCATAGTTGAAAACGAATAAATCCCATCAGAAGTCTCATGGTGCAGATATCATAATTAACCCAGGATCTAGGAAAAACACCCTCCACCCAGATGTTAGTGGTTTGAATTCTAAAAGGATTTAAGGGCCAATCAACATGGAACCTGTCCCAAAAGGAGACAGCAAAGGGACATTCAACAAAAAGGTGCAACATGGTTTCAATAACTCCCACACACGGCCCTTGGGCATTCTCTTTCTTGAAGCTCTTTGTGTTTCATATTTCCCCTTACCCCTAACTTTTAATGTGTACATAGCCATAAGAAGTCCCATATATAATTGGGACCCTTTTTACTATTCAGAAGCTGGGTAATAGACTTCTGGTCACCACTAGGTAAATCTATAAACTAGGGGAGTTTGTAAAAAATGGAAATCCATAATCCACCCATACAATCCTTTCCGAGTGCAGGATCACAAAAAGCTCCGGACAATCTTCCAGACTTTTAATTTTCCTATTGCATCCCTAAAATAAACAGGCAGCATAGCCATCCTAGTTTGTTCGGAAATACACTCAGAGGGTTCCCAAACCTCCAACAAAGGCTCCACCTCATCCAAACCCCAAGGAGTCCAAGGTTTCTTAACTTGTTTCAAAAGAGGCACAAAATTATAATGAAAAAACGTAACAAAAAAAAAAAACTACTGGGTTGATCATACCCAAACCCCCCATGGTTTTTGGGAGATAAGTAGCCCCATGTTTCACTGAATTCAGTCTACTTCCCCACAAACACTGGAAAAAAACACTATATACGGAAGTTTCCAATGATTTGGGGGGAGGGAAGACTGCTGCCAAAAACAAAAAAAAAAGGTTTACAAGTATGTATCAAATATATTCTTTTAGCCTTAGTCATGCGCCATTTATTTCAGCCCATCACCTGCACTTTTGCCTCTGTCAAGTTTTGTTCCCAGTTATGCATTTGGTGATCTATTCCACCAAAATAAATTCCCAGTATCCTATAATAGCCAGTATCCACCGGTATGCCTCATACCGCTGAGACATCAGCTGCATCATACCCAATAGGTAATATACTGCTTTTCCATTGATTAATAGAGGATCCAGTCAGGTTCAAAAACTCTTGCAGAACCTTCTTCAATTCCCTAGCAGACTTCCGATCGGCTAGAATAAGACCCAAATCATCCACATACGCTATTGTAATTATCAGGGTGTCCTCACAACCAACTGAGAGACCTGTAATAGAGTCCATACTGTTTAGAGTATGCAAGAGAGGGTCTAAGGATACTATATACAATAAAGAGCTGAGTGAGCAACCCTGCCGTACCCCCCTCTTTACTTCCACAGCCTTACCCACCCACCCATCCATTAATACTAGGCAAGATATTGATACCTAAGTAACAAGTCTGTAGCCAAGCTATAAAAGTTTCTGGAAACCCATAACTCCAGAGTGTTTAGCAGAGATATTCATATTTTACCCGATCAAAAGCTTTGGACTGGTCCAAACTGACCAGATGTCCAATCAGTTCCTGAGTGTCTCCTTTGTGAAGGATTTCACATAAAAGAATAAGAGCATCCTGCAGTTGTCTCGATGCTACTCCACTAAATTGTGTGGGGTGGATAATACTATCCAACATACCAATTATATGATTACCCAAGATTTTCATTAAAATCTTACTATTGGTATTAAGGAGGGAAATCGGTCTCCAATTATTCAGATCACCCCTCTCCCCACCTTTAAACAACGGATCAGAAGGCCTTCCAACATATTATCCGGTAATTGCCCTAAAGTCAGACCTGCACAATACTTTACACTCCCCTAACTCGGGTGCTAAGTGTTCCCAAATATGTTTATAAATTTCATGAGGGAGTCCATCTGACCCCAGTGCCGTCTCCAAATTCAATGACCATATGACTTCCTTTAGGTCTACCTGTGAGATGGGTTTAGTTAATGAAATGCCTATTTCAACCGGGAGTTGTGGTAATCCACAGGAAGTTAACCATCTCTTCATATCCCCAGTGGGCAATGTCTGACTGGTGAAGGTCTTTGTAAAATGTGTATGTATCTCTTCCAAAATATCTGTATTATTGTTCGCCGTGGTACCCTCTGATGTCAACAGGTAGACCATATTTCTATTTTTTCTAAGAACATGAGTTGACTCAAAGGGCAGAGTCTCTGCCTTTTTCCTGGTCACCCTATACTTCTGTATTTTTTTCCATATTCCTCATAAACTCCAGTTGCAGAGTTGCTAATTCCACCTTAAGTCTCTTGATTCTCTGATGACAATCCCTGCCCATCTCCTGTCGTAATTCTGTCCAGAATTGAATTTGGTCCCATAAATATTGTAGTCTGTCCTGTTTTAGCTAACCATTAATGCAGCCCATCTTCTGAAAATAACTCCTTATCTCCATCTTAGTGTCCTCCCACCAGATATTCTTATCCTCATAGAGAAAAAACACTGATTTCCTTGCTTTCAGAACATAAACAAATCCCTCCTGTATCTGTGGGATCTACAACAGGGTAATATTTAATTTCCAGATACCAGGGCCACGTCTCTGCTCGGGGTGGCAACCAGCCATGAGCTCCAGGAGTCTGTGGTCTAATGTTGCAACATCTGTAACTGTGACGGATTGCAACATCAGGGATGGGGAAACAAAAAAATAATCTATTCTAGAAGCCCTCGGTCCACAGAAATAGGTGTAAGAGGCCACAGGGTGTAAAGTTGCAAACACATCAATGAGGCCTACATCCTCAATTAGTTTTTGAAGACAGTGTGTGTCGCAGTGCATTTTCTTTGATTGTGCTGTGGGGGCCTGGGTAGGAAGGGCAAAATTAAAATCACCCCCAAGAGGACGGGACGGTTCATCAATAAAAAGATTTAAGAAACTGAAACAATCTGACTCTGTCATGTTTGAGCTGTGGGGCATAAACATTTACTAAGCGTAATATCATCCCCTCCCATTGTACATCCATTAAAAGGGCCCTCCCCTCTAACAGCTCTAATTGTTGGAGCACACGTACCTTAGACAGAAAAACATATTCCAACCCCAGAACACACCTCAGCCCCTTGTGACCAGAAACTATCCCCCCAAATCCAGCCTTCTAAGGCCGCAGATGAGGATTGTAGTCTGACATCCTGTAAGAATGAACAATCCAGGTTCCCTGTAATAAAGTAGGCATATGTGCTTGAACATTTAACAGTAGACTATATAATGTTCACGTTCAAAGTCACCACTCTAAAATTAAAAAAGCCAGAGTCAAATGTTAAACCTTAGCCTCACATTACTTTACTAGAGGCCCTCATCACTCTACCACTCTTTACTGACACTGTACCAGGGTCTTCCAGCCCCTCTGCTTCTGCCTGGACCCCCATCTGTGATGACTGAACAGATACATTTTCCACATCTCCTTCCATGTCCGAGTGTTCATCCAACAATACTGTATAAAAGTTAGGATCCTCTAGTATTATTTCAAGGTTTTTTTTCTTAGCTTTTACTTTTTGTTTTGGACCCTTTCGTTTTTTTCCAGAAACAATAGTAAATGCCCCTTCAGGAGGTATCTGAATCGGGGTAACCGGGGGGGACCCAGTGTCTGCAATTGGAACTGCAGTGGTAATTTCCTCAGGCCAAGGAACTGAGTCTAAGGTCTCCTGTCTCACAGGGAGCGTATTCGGGATGTCTGTCATGGAGGCTTCAGTCGGCCTTCCAGCAGGGGGAACAAATGTTTGCTGAACGGCAGTTTGAATATAATGGTCCTCTACTCCAAAATCAGCATCATCAGTATTTCTCGCCACCTGAGGACAGTCTGAAAAAATATGGCCCAGTTCATTACCGAGATTACATCTCGGATCTTGAAAACAATGAGCGCTGGGATGCCCTGTTTCCTCACAATGTATACATTTCAGTACCTACAAGTCGTGCTCATATGTTTAGTGGACCCACACTTAAAACACACTCGGGGTTGCCCAGGGTACAACAGGAAACCCTAATCTCTCCCAATAAAAAAGCAGTTTGGAAGATGTGTAATATCTTGATCTGATTGTTGCAATTTTACTTTAAACTTCCACCCTCCATCGCAGAAACCCTCTCATCCATGATCGGCATCGGGTTCCCCTGGATGGAACAGCGTTTCTCCAACCAATGTACGATATCAGTAATGTTCACTCCTTCATTTTGAAAGAGTACAGTAATAACCCTGAAGGGCTATTTAGTCAGAGGAATGACAATGAAATCCACCCATGAAGGGTTAGTTTTAAGGTTTGCATATCGACACCAAAAAGTTTCCAAGAGGGCAGGAGTTCGGAAACTAATGTCAAAAGTCAATTCTCCCTGTGCATGTATCAGTGTATAAACTCCAGAGGGAAAAAATCCCATAGTTTGCTTTAGAAGAATTTTACCTGCATGGAATCTATCCGGGGTGTTCTCGTGGGCCCACGTACTGCAACCTGATAGCATTTTGTCTTTTAGCCAACTCAGTGGGTTTATGAAAATGACACACATAGGTTGGTTTATCAGGACCTTTGTTTGTAGTATTGGGGTCAGCAGCTGTTAAAGGGTTCGTAATAGGTTTCCCAACCACTTCGGTACTTTGTGACACCTCCATCCTAGAACCAAGGTCTGGGAGAGTGTCTTTATGTGTCACACATTTTGCATCATACACACTTTTGGTATTAAAACAGTTTTCACTTATCTGAGGGTGCGGGGAGCCACCCAGTAAAGGGATCTCTGGATCCAGTCTCCAAGTTCCATTCTTCATAGGAATCCATCCGGCCTCATGCAAGGCCGTGTCAGGCGACCAAGAGTTTTCAACCTCCGTACTCCATTCGCACCATGAGGACTGCTCTACTCCAGCCAGAGATGATCTGGGCCTTTCTTCAGCTGCAAGTAGCTTCATAGGGACAGCGGATCCCTCACTACTGGGAGATGTCACCAAATGTTTCTGTTTACAATCTTCTTCTTGCCTTTGTCGAACTTTGGTAAGCTGCTCACTGACTTGCAATAATTCTGTTGCCAAACACTGTTGTTTTTGTTCAAGACTCAACTGAACCATGTCATTTTCATGTAATGGACCACTGTCTCGGGCGATATGCTGACCACTCAAAGGGTGCCTCCAAGCCACCTCCACAGCAGATCCCTCAACCTTTGACATCTCCAAAGGTCTATTTTGCTCCTGTATCACAGCATTCAGCTCCATCTGTGCTCTACCAAGGACTGCTGAGGAATGAGCTCACTTCATAGCTGTAAGGGTTCCCCTACTGGCCGAGTAGGGGAATTTCCCCGGTGTCCTGGCCAAATTTCCCCCATTCAGTAAAATACCATCAACAGCTTAATCTTGTTCGAAGCCAGTTGGCATTCATCTGTATCCCCTTCCCCGTGTCGTGCCTGAAAATAGGCAGAATTTGTCTAGTGCACTTACCCGGTCAACAAAAACTAAATAAACAAATAAATAAATATGATGAAGACATTCAAACATTTTAATGGCATTAACAAGGTGAAAGAGTCTAACATGTTTCAGTATAGGAAAAATAGCAGGACAAGAGGACACAGCATGAGATTAGAGGGAGGATGATTAAGGGGTAATGTGAGAAAGTTCTTTTTCACAGAAATGGTGGTGGATGCATGTAATGGCCTTCCTCAGGAAGTGGTGGATATGAATACAGTGCAGGGCTTCAAACCAGCATGGGATAGGCATAAGGGAGCAATACAGATGAGTATGAATAAACAGTCCATTGACAGAGTAAAGGCCTATGGCACATTCATAAGGTAGAAAAAAATTGGCAGACTGCATGGGCTTTGCGATCCTTATCTGCCCTCAACTTCCATGTTTCATATGGCCCAGGCAATAAAAACTATTAGCTTAGTCTGACTAGATCTCTGTGCCACAAATCCATGCTGTTTACTATCCTACAGACTGTTGCTCTCAAAGTTGTCCCTCAGGTCCTCTTTGACCAGGGACTTAATCAGATTCCCTACAATATAGATACAAGTAACAGGTCTGTAGTTCCCTGCTTGTTCCTTGTCCACCCCAGTTTGTAAGTCATATAAAAAGCCCAGTCACTTATGGTGTATATTTTTCTTTCTGTCTAGGATGAAATGGCTCACTCTGCTGAAAAAATATAGTCATCACCTGAATCTATAATGGATCCCCGGGGACATTTGCCATGAAAGAGTACTACGGGTGATCACATTGTTTTAGAATGACTAAAAGCATAAAGCAAGCCAGAGTTTTCATCCATGAATAACTAATGAAACTACACTTTGGAGTAAATATAAAACTGTTATTTCTGATTTTAAAAGGATAGAATATTAATGTTAATTAAAATAATGTGTGTTTTGTGATATATAAAAAATCTATTGACAGCATTTGTGTATCAGGATGATACAAGAATTGTTGATTGTATGCACGTTAGATGATTTAACTATGAATTAATAGCATAGAAGGGAATACATTAATTTTGGAATGAGTTTAAAAAAATAACTGTTAAATAACTTGTGCATAGCAATCTAACTGTTTCATCTGTGTGTATTAGATTAAGATGATGACATCACTCTTTACTTGATTTTGTAAATGGTAAAAGACCAAGTTTCCAGGCAACAGCATATTGTGTTACATATGATGTCATCACAAACGGACTTATAAATTTATGTTGATGGTCTCTTAGAACCTGCCTTCTGATAAATTCATGCATCAGAGGCAAAGCGTTGAGGTATGGTGAATGTTCTTTGCTTGTTAAAGTTGTCAGTGTAACTTGCTTATGTTAAACATCTTGAAAGAAAGCAGTTTAAACTTCTCATTCATTGAGAGTGTGGACACTTTGAAAACATTATTACTGTGCTGAGGGTTGCTGCCCAGTGCCTGCATCTCCTGCTCAACACTTGAGCATGTTACTGTACTTTAAAACTGCATGTCACAGAGACACAGCTGATGTGGGACACCATACAGTGGTGGCTGGCCTCGAAACATCTGGTGGAGATTGTCCCATTTGTCCATCCAGAACTGACTATCACACTTATGATGAACACATCTCTGGTGTGATGGGAGAGCTACTGGGAGACCACCAGACCCAAGGGTTCTGGTCACCAAGTGAGTTCCATCACTATATCAGTCTCCTGGAGCTCTGTGCTGTACAGATTTTTCTGACAGAATTTGTTACTTTGCTCAGGAGTCAGACCATGCAAGTCCAGATGGACAACACCATAACCATTCTCTACCAGAACAGGCAGGGTGGCATGTACTTATACTATACAAGGTAAAGAAAAAATAGAGGAACTCATGTCTCATTGTGGGTGGCAGAACAATACACCTAACCCAAACTTTCAAGATGCTTACCTTACAGGTAAAAACTTTATTCATAAAGTGCAATGCTATAGTGCTCACTAAATCTGATGCTAAAGTGCAGAGCAAAAACAGCATCAGCAGGACTGGGATGAACACATTAAAACAAATCATGTCAGCCCCAACTGATTGCATCCATCATGATGACAAATAGACTGAGGGCACACACAAAGTGTATGATGCGCCGTGATGTCAAATGCACAAATCAGTTGATCTTTTGGCAATGCTTCTGAGGAAAGCTAGCTCATGATCAGTGCTGCCAGGATTGGAAACATAGTTTTCACAGAAAGTTTTAGGGCAGCATTTATACCCTTCCTTTATGTTGGGAGGCCCTCTACACCTGGAATGCCATGTACAGCCTAAGTGCAGATCTCGTGGCAATTCATGTTGCTGGAGTGGACAATCAGCAGTCAGAGGCTCTCAGCTGGGTGCCAGAGATATCATATGAGTAGTCAATGCATCAGGAAGTGCTGAACCTCCTATTGTTCCTGTGAAGCACACCTCTGATGGACATGTTTGCCTCTTGGAAGAATGCAAAATTGAGGTTGTTTTCTGCCCTACTCTCACAATCGGGACATTAATGGGGGATGCCTTCAGAAGGCCCTGGACCCAGGGTCTTGTATTTGCCTTTCCTCCCTCCCTTCCTCTTGATCCTCAAAGTGGTGGTCAAGGCCTGAAAGGAGAAGGTATGGATGATCCCAATAGCTCCAAACTGGCCAGGGCAGTTCTGGTACCTTGTTCTATTTGGCCTCATCAGCAGACCTCCATGGAAGTTGTCTTTTGGCCTGGACCTGCTGACCAGACAATGCTGGAAGGTTCTGCACATGGACTTTCAGTCCTTGCACCTCACAGCCAGGTTCATGAGTGACTAGAGTTCGAGACTTTAGGTTTTTGGGATGTTATGCGCCACACTGTGAATGCCTCCCAGAAAATGTTGACTTGCCGGCACTATGCCTGTAAATAGAAACATTTTACCATTTGGTGTCAGGGCAAATAACTTTATTCCCTTGCATACCCTGTGGCTAGTATCCTTGTGTACCTCTAGTCCCTCTCACAGCTTGGGCTATGAGTGACAACCATTTAAGTGCTCCTGTCAATTCATCTCTGTGTTCAGGACACGGGCAGGAATGTCAATGGAGACAATGGAGAAGGTGGTTGGGTGCTTTTACAAAGGCCTGGATCACCTGTCCCCTCCAGTGTAAAAAACAACATCATGGGGCTTACTACTGGTGCTGGCTATGCTCATGGGTAAGCCATTTGAGCCTATGCACAGGAGTGAGATGTCACACTTGTCACTGAATACAGTCTTCTTGTTGGCCATCATGTAAGCCAGAAGAATCAGAGCACTCCAGGCACTCTAGATGAAGTCTCCCTGTCTGGTCATCCATAGGGACAAGGTCATCCTTCATCCCCACCTGAAATTCCTCCTAAATGTTATGTCAGAGTTTCCCCTTAACCAGGTGATCAACATTCTGGTATAGTTTACCAAGCCTTCTTCACAGGCTGACCATAGGCTCCATACTCTGGACAGCTGTCAGAGTGAGCTCTCTTACTATGTCAAGTGCACTGCTGGAGTTGGAGAAGAGGCTTGCCAGCTGTTTTTAACATATGTTGAAGCCGCACTTGGCAGACTGGCAGCTAAGCTGAAAGCTGACAATTGGTGGTTAACGTTCTGTATTGACCTCTGCTATAGGTTGGCTGGTATGGAACCTCCAAGATGGCTTAGGGCTCATTTCACCAGACATACCACTTCCCCAATGGCTGCCTAGAGGGACATTCTTATCCAGGAAATCTGCTGGGCTGTCCCCGAGAAGTCAGCACACACCTTCATCTCCATTGCAGCATCAACTAAGAGCGTCATCAGGGTGCTGCATTTGGGACCTCTCTTCTCCAATCTATGTTCACAATGTAGGGGTGCACACCTTGTCCTCTCCTCCCATCAACTGCTGGAAGTCTGAAAATGTGTGAATTGATAACTATATCTATGCCCCTAGAAAAATACGTTACTTCACTGTAACTGTAATTCTAGGAGTTGTATAGACTTCACTTCCACAGCAACCATCTGACCTCACCGGCAAGTGGGACACAGATCCCTACTTCCAGTGTGCAAGATCTGACATTATGGGGCAGAGCTAGAGGATATCATACCTTGGTGGTAGGAAAAGCTTAGCTTAATGATGTTCCAATGAATCAGCAGTTCCAGTAGAGCTGTCAGTGCATGGATGTGAACTATATGTGACTCCTAGAACTACAATTAGTGCGTAACCTATTTTTTCACCTATTGTGATCATCGGGTATGGCCTTAAGAAGACTATTAAAAAGCTGTAGTCAAAATAAAAAAAAAATAACAAAGTTATGAAGGAACCTTGAAACTTTCCAGTGCTTGCTTACAACTTTGGTGAATTTCAATACTTTGACCCAAAATGTTCAGATGTTGGTTAATTTCAATATGTTGATGTCAAATTTTCAACATACGCATTTTTCACACCATCTCATGAACGTGACAGGTGTTGTTTTTCCAATGCTGGCCAAAATGTGATTTTGTACTTCTGGCATGAAATGATGTTTCTTCTGGGATTTGAAAATATATACCTACTGTACTTGGTTGATGAGGTGGAGTCATTAGAAGACTATGTTGAAAATTTGGGTGAAATTATTGAAAAACAACAAAGTTATGAAGGTGAGTTGTAATTTGATAAGGCTCGTTCATTATTTTGGTAATTTTCAGCATTTTGACAGCACATTTTCAACATATCCATTTTTTCACACCACCTCATGAATGTGATAGATATAATTTTTCAGATACTGGGCAAAATGTGTTTTCAAACTAATGGCCTGAAATGACGTTTCATGTAGTATTTTATAAATGACACCTGCCATGTTCTGACAGGGTGTGGTCAAACTGTATTAAAAATTTGGGGCTAATGTGCCTACCCAAAACATTCATGAACAGATCTTTGCAAGGATGGCTGTTGTCAAGATGGGGACCATGTTGCCTTCTCATGCCAGTCACTTGAGTTTGGGTGGTAGCTCAGTGAGCTGGCTGAATGGGTCAAGGCTGATGAGAAGGCGCTGAGGTGCGCAGCACTGACCCTAGCCTGGGGATTGACAGAGCAACATTCTGGCATGCAGACTACACCTTGTGGTGAGCCAGGAAGTCTTCCCTCACAAAGGGTTTCATGTGCAAGTCGAGGCCTGATGGGTCACTGCAATGTGTTGGATATCCCTTATCAGGGTAAGCACTAACATCTGTTTTTGGTCTGACCAGACTATATTACATATAAGAACTCTTACAATGAGTGGAGGAATGTCACTTTTTTGCTTTTGTTTGGAGTCTGGCTGTTTTGATAACTGTTTCATGATTGTAATGAAAAAGAAACACAAAAACAGGGAGAACAAAACAACTGGCTGGTATGGAGGCATGGTGGGATTGAGTGGCCAACCATGACAGCCTCCTGCAGTGTCATCTGCCATCTGGACTGAGTGACATCACTTTTTGGGTCAGACCACACCAGTTACTGCCGTGAGTTTCTGGGTCTTACTATGAAAGGTACTGGAGGTAAACTGCCCTTCAGAAGAGTTGTCCTTTAACCCTTGATTGTTAGGTCTCCAACACACATGTATCTGTCATTTAGGTTGGAATTGCCAACCGTCCGCCTATCCCACAAGAACACTGTGAAAAATGAACTGCGGTGCCTCTTGAATAGGGGAAAGGGGACTTAGGAAGAATGATTTTTTTTCTTAAGGGAGGTGTACTAATGTACCATGCTATACAAAATGTGAATGACTCCACAATTTTGTAAATATTCTTTGGCTTTAGTTTTGTCGAAAAAGTGTGGTACCTATGCTCCCACTCATTAAAATGAAAAATTCACTTATTTATTAAAAGCATCCATCAGTCAGATGAAGTGTCAACAGAAAGCACCCAATGTGACCCCGATGCCCGCGGTGTTCATACCACAGTGTGATGAGAAGTGGGATTATCTTCCAGTGCAGTGCTCTGGCAGCATTGGATACTGTTGTTTCAAATCCAGCTCACTAGATGCCCTTTAATTCTGATAGCAACATAGAAACACAGATAATGACAGCAGAAAAAGGCCATCTGCCCATGTTCCCTATTTAGCCTTGTGACCTGCAATGCCTCAAAGTTCCTCTTCCCCCACCCCCACTCCTGCATTCTCTACCATAATACTGTCACCTCAAGCAACTATTGCACCCTTCATTCTTTTCAAACAATGCCTGAAACCACTAACAATTTTTGTGTCCACCACCTCGGCTGACAGACTATAAGATGGCTTCACCACCCTCTCTGTAAAATAGCACTTACTCACATCTTTCCTGAACCTCCCTCCTGGTAGTTCTCATTCATGTACATCTGAAGGTTGACCATTATTGGAGTTAAATAGTTCCCTGATGTTCATCATGTTGATTCCTTTAGGAAATTGAAGGCCTCTATGATCTCTCCCATTTTCCTTGTGGACACCAATGAGTGCATATTCAGTGTTGAGGTGTTGTCCTAAATCCTTCCATGCTGTTCCTGAATCATTCTTGTTACCCTGCTGTGCACTGTCTCCAGTCTATACCTGTCCTTCCTGAGGTGAGGTGAAGTCACCAGAACATGGTACTGTACTCCTGATGTCACCTTACCGAGGATCTATATAAGGGAATTATTACCGCTTCCTTTCTGCTATCAGTACCCTTCCTGAGACATCCCATTATCCTATTTGACTTGTTATATGCTTTCTTGCACTAAGTTGAATGCTTTCTGGTGTCATTGATGATAACTGCAAGGCCTCGTTCCTCAGTCGTAGTACTAAGTCTCACCCCTTCCATCCAGTACTCCTTCATTGGGTTCTTGCTCCTTAGGTGTATTGACTTGCACTGTTGTTCTAGGAGTGGTACACTTCAATCTATCACACATGCTACTGAGGTGATTAGCTGAACCACACCAGTAGCAGGCCTTTGGCTGGTCCACATAAAATTGTACCCCTCTGTCCCTTCCCAAAGAGAAACTATTGGGGAGGTGCTGCAACTCTGTGTCCGAGTTGTTCAAAATCACACAGGCTCTCCATCCACCAGTCCAAATGTTCTTGGTATTGAAAATCACTTCCGGTATCCCCTGTACAGTACACCATTGTTCTAACCAAAACAGAATGTCCATGATACTGACACCTTCATTCCTAAAAAGGATAGTAATAGTACAAAATGCTGGTCTAGTCAATGGTGTGGCATCAAAAGGAGCCTGTAAAGGTGAAAGTTTTAAATCATGAAACTTCTGCCAAAACTTTTCCAGGCCAGAGCCAACTTTAAAACTAACAACAAACACCATCTTGCTCGAAACTTGAATCAGGGCATACATTTCTGAAGCCTGAAAGCCCATAGAGCCTTTCAACATGGTGCATGTCACATAAACCCAATCAGACACAGTGTGCCTGTGCAGGTGGCACAGGAGCTGTAGAAGGACCCACAGTCCCTGGTGCATTATCAAGTGCTCCCTGGTTGGGATGCAATAAAGGTAGCATAGAAGGATTCTATGTAAGCAGTAATTCAGGAGGTAAAGCTAAAAGAGATGTATGCCTAGTACTAACAGATGTAATTTCAGTATCAGTGGGATCTGGTATACCAGCACTCATTGCAATCAGGTGGTAAGTCTTAGAATGAGACACAGTTAAAGGGGTCATACCTGAGATCCATTTGCAAGTTGAAGAAGCAAAGGCCCATCCAGCACTTCGGCGCCTGTCTGCCACTGGAGTCATGTCTGTAACAGTGGGATGTGTTGTTGTGTTCACCTGAGGTATTTTAACTGGGTCCTGCTCAAACTAAGTCCGCTCTGAACCATTCCAGCTGGCCCGCCTGAAGGGCCTGTGGATGATGTAATTCCAAAAATGAAAGATTCCGGGTTCTAAGCAGCCATGGTAATGTCAAAATTACCACTAGTAAAAGGCTGCGAACTGGAAAAGGCATCTCTAACAGGGAGATCCTGTTCCATCAGCCGCCGTATACAAGCTCTGCTGCCTGTGGCATTAGCTGGTGCATTCTGCACATCTGCCAAACTTCCTTGTTGGGTCACGTCATCTGGGCAAAGCCCCTGCCCAACTTCCATCATAGTATCAGTAGCAGAATTCAGAAGTGATGCACCATCTGCCGAAGTGATCGTGGAATTGTCCAACCCTGGCTGAGATATTTCACCACTTGTCTGTGGAATCTGTACCATTGTGGGACAGGTGCCTTGTGCAGAGACTACTCCATCGCATTTGTCACATAATAAACTTTCCAGGGTTTTCTTCTGCATTTTAAAGGCAAACTCTTCATCTCTCAACAACTGCTAATAGAGTCCTCAGTATCAGCACTTGAAACAGCTTCCCTCTGCTCTGTTGCAGGTAAATCCTTAATTGGCCAATTTTTCTTGTTCTGAAGATACTTTGACTAACACAAGGATATCCACTTCCAGATGCCCGATGGCATCATAGAAATTTTTGGTATCTCCAGATCCAGAAGCCAGGAAGGAGACCTGCTCCCCAACCTCCCACACATCCACCGATGTCGACATCAGGAGAATGACTGAGCAAACAGTCAAAGGTTCCCCCTAAAGGTCAGTAGGGGAATTTCCCTGGTGTCCTGGCCAAATTTCCTCCATTCACTAGAAATACCACAGACAGCTTAATCTGGATCAGTTTCAGTTGGTTACCATCTGTATCCCCACCCCAGGGTCATCCCTGAAAAAGGGACTTCTGGTCTCAGTGGGATTACCCGGTCAACAAATTCAATAAATAAGTATAAATAAATACATAATGATGTTCCAAAGAATCAGCATTCCAGTGGAACTGCAAGTGTATGCATGTGAACCGTATATGACTCCTAGAGCTTTGGTTAGTGAGTAACCTATTTTTTTCACCTAATCTGTTCATGAGGTGGTGTCAAAAGAAAACTATGTTGAAAAGCTGCAGTCAAAATATTACGAAACAACAATGTTATGAAGGCACATTGAAATTTTTCAGTACTCACTTATAACTTTGGTAAATTTCAATATTTTCACCAAACATTATAAAACGGTGAATTTTAATATTATGACCCCAAATTTTCAACATATCCATTTTTTCACACTATCCAATCCCAGCCAAAGTATGTTTTTCTACTTTTGGAGTGAAATGTCATTTTTTCCAGAATTTGAAAATGTACACCTACTTGGTTCAGGAGATGAGGTCATAAGAAGACTATGTTGACAATTTGGAATCGGGGAGTCAGGTGATTAGCTCAGGCTGACTGGTCGCTTCTCTCAGAGCTCCGTGATCAGCAACAATTAAACCATGGCAAAAACAGTTTAAAAGGGCAACAATTTCAAAAACGTGCACTTATTTGCTAGATAAAACAGGCAGCTAGTGAATTACTAAGAAGTCAAACCTCTCAGATATGGCATATGATCAGCAAATGGAGCTTACTGGGACACAGCCTCTGCAGCAATACACTCAGCCATCTAAACAGCAGAAGCAGGACTCACCCTCCAAGATACCAATAGACACAGGTCCTATCAATGTCTTCATGGAAAAAAATGGAACATTTCTTCTCAGATTTTGCATCAGTGAAACTAACCATCGGGGAGCTGGTTACTGACCATGAAGGCAGTAAAACAGACCCTTGAATGACTGACAACCAGAATTTCAGACGCTGAACCTAGAATAAGCTGTCTTGAAGACCAACAGCTCAGAGACAGCAAAGAACTCCAGGACCTAAGGCAGAAAGTTCACAAGCTAGAAAACCAAATTGAGGACCATGAAAGCACATATACAGTAGGAGCAACAACCTTGTCCTAGTTGGTATACCAGAGCTGGCTGAGGGTAAAGATCTCACCTCTTTTACACAGAAACAGCTGCAGGAGGTTGCCAGTCCCCTGGAGTCAGGGGCAGTCGATGGGATAGAGTGAGTTCACAGGTTACAAAAATTACCTCCACCCAATGGTGAGAAACCCATAGCTATAATCCTCTAATGCACCAGCTTCCATGAAAAGTTGTACATTATGACATAAACTCACAAACAGGGAGCCCTAAGCTGGAAGGGTAAGCACTTCTTTATCTTCAGCGATGTGATGCCCCCTGTCCGAGACAAACAGCAGGCTTACCAGGACATAAAGAAAGCCCTTCACCAAGCAAATATCCCATTTGGCATTCTACATCCAGCAAGGTTAATAGTAACAATCTCTGGAGTATCCCATGAATGTCTCAGCGCAAAATCCACCCACAGGAATCTACCAAAACTTCTCCCTCACATATTCCCTGCCCATCAAATCCACCCTACAGTCCCTAAAAAATCCAGGCAAGTCACTAACCTCAGGTACGAAGCCTGCAAATTACAAGCTGCAGTAGCAGAACCTAACATCTCTTCTGAGTCAAGCTGTCTCACTTCACTTTCTCATTCCTCCTGGCTTTGTGTTAGTACTTCAATGTAACAGCTTTTTCCTCAGAGAAACCTCATCATACTTAGATGACAGTGGACATACTTAGGTGACAGTGGATACTTTGGCAAGGAAGGGGGCCTCGGCACTCCAAGTTTGTTAACCCCTTCACAGCAAAGTGACACATAATTGCCTCTTTTCGACTGACCCTTATTTAATTCTAGTGAGAAAGGGTTAAGGTTTGAAACATGGCGGTCACTTTACATCCTTTGTTTTCTATTCCTCATCAACTAGGATTCCTGCCATAGACCCCCACTGGAGTCGCAAAACCACCATTTGCCACTATTTGCACTATCTGAGACTGGAACAATGCCTAGCTGCCTTGGCATTGCAACCATCTTCATCTCCGTCCCTATCCTAGACCTTCAAACAGAAAGACTATCTGGGGCAATGGCCTGGAACCAAACACCCAGCCAAAAATACAGCAGCCTCCCACACAGAGTATTGTAGCTACCTCAACTCTATCTTTTGACTGTCCTGCATAATATTAGCCTGTGGCTCTCCTACTTGCTCAAGAAAATAATCGAAGATGAAGAATACTGCAAAATTACAGACAATCAACTTTTATAATTTAAGCATTGTCTATAGCACCTGTGAAGTCACTGTAAGTTGTTAAACAAAGGAGGGTAAGTGAGAGCCAGCAGTGCACTTATTTTACACTTTTGTTAGTCAAGCTTGCTGCATATCAAGACTGCAAGGGGGGGGCGGGCTGTTAACCATACAGGGGTTAGAAGAGGCTTTATAACGAGCAGCAGGGAGACTGGAAAATGAGAAAAAAAGGAATGCACTATCAACCTGAATATCTCTGAGGAACAAAATGACAGGAATATACCTAGAGCAACTAGTCATCCTCCTGGGGTACTGTGTAATTAAAGTACCAATCTTTCAGATACATATCGTGGGGGCTCAGGTTTGTGTGTGTGTGTGTGTGTGTGTGTGTGTGTCTGTAAGCATGCACACACATGAGGGTGTGTGTGCAGTGGAGATATGCACAGATATATAAGCTTACCTTGGAATCAACAAATTTGAGTCAGAGATTTATGCAATACACCAAAAACACTGTGTCTCCCTTCCTATTGCTGATAAAGAAAGACACTTTGTGGGAGTCACGTAATGAGCTCAGGCAGACTGGATGCTTCTCTCAGGGCACCATGATCCACAACAATTAAACTGTGCATTCACCTGCCCTCATCTGCACACACACACTGTTTTGGAGGATATTTGCTGCATCTACTTCACATGTTATGGGAACTTGTGGTAAGTGTATGTTATGGAACTGACTGTCAAATATGGTGTGTAGTAACCTCACAGGGAGAGAGGCTGAGTGCGCCACACACTAGGTACCCCCTCTGGTGAGACAGGTATGCCTGGCACCAGAAGCCAAGAGAACAGTATGTTCCAAAAGCAGTGAACAACCACTGCACAATTAACAAAGCCCACTCCTCGGTCAGGGCTGATAGGGTGGGGGAGAGGCAAATGCTCCACATCAGGGAGCTTGATGCGATGCCCAGGGCCTCTTACCAGAGCTTTACTGTGACTCCACTGGCTGTACACAGGGAGGTCCCTGCCAAGCAACAGAGCTTCCCTCCACAACCCCAAATTGCTTACATCAAGACCATAGCCAATTGGCAGGGTCCAACAGCATTTATTTATTTATTTATTTATGAGTTTTCGGAAAACCTTTGAGCGTGAGCTCTTTTACAAAGGTTCCATGTCTGGGTGGACAAATAATACAACACACAAATACAGTAGTTACAGATTTTGGAACAAATTCAGTTACAAAGGTTCCACGTCAGGTTGGACAAATGATACAAAACACCAGTACAGTAATTACAGATTTCAGAGAGAATACTTTTGTTACAGGATTTAGCACAAATACAGTGGTTACAGACTACAGAACAAATACAGTAATTACAGGGTACAGCGCATTAGGCAGTTTAAGAGTAGTTTGAGATTTATTGGCTAGTAGTGAAAACAAATCTAACATGAGAGGAATTTGGTTATGTCTTGGGAGATTCTAGGGTAGCTCTGCCTTAGAATCCTCAAGAGGTCTATTGATAGAATAGGGTTAAAGAAAGTGGGGGGGGGGGTTGGGGACTGTACGCAGATACTGAAAGGAGGATTGGTAGCCTACTAGTGCTCCTGGCTCGGCTAGGATGAGGCAAGTGTTCTCGGTTTCAGTGCTGGGTTTAATGGTGGTAGTGGGTTAGTCTTTCAGGTTTGGTCTGAGGAGCATGTGCATTGTGAGCTAGACTGTAGGTGCTGTTTGAGGCCAGTTTTGAACTGAGGCAGGCTGTGTGTTTGTAGTTTCTGCGGGAGTTCATTTAGCCAGAGGGGGGCTCGGTAGGAGAAAGTACGCTGCCGAGTGAGGTTCGCCGGAATGGGAGGAACAGTGCTCCATTTTTCTTCCCTCTGGTAATATGTGATGAGAGAGAGAGAGAGGACTCAAGCAGGTTTTCTATGCAGGGTGTTTTTTTTCCGAGGAGTACCTTTTTTACCCAGTAGACAGGTTTGGTATTTGAGCCTGTCTTTTAGGTTCAGCCAGTTAGTGCTCTTGTATAGGGTGCAAGTGTGAGTGTAATGGTCTGCGCTCAGGGTTAGACAGCATGCCTTATTTAATGCAATTTGGACCCTGTTGAGTGCAGTGTCAGTGGCAGCTCCATAGACAACAAGCCCGTAGTCTATCGTGGGAAGTATTGAGCTGGAGACTGAGATTCGGAGTGCTTCCGGAGTGAGGGATTTCTTATGTCTGTAGAGGACCCCGATCTTTGTATTTACTGATCTGACAAGGGAGTCAATATGGTTTGTATACGTGAGAGAATCATCAATGGTGACCCCTATTTACTTAAATGATTGTACCTGCTCAATCTACTCACCTGCGTTATTGGTGATATTGGGGGGCTGCGCTTATTGTAATGGCTGGAATGGAGCACGGCCTTGGTTTTCTTGTAGTTCAGTAGCAGCCTTTTCCTACAGAACCAGTCCTCGAGTTTGTTGAAGGAGGTTTGTAGTTCTGTTTGTAGTGCTGCCTTGGAGGTGCCACTACTCAGCAGCACAGCATCATCCGCATACAGGATGAAATTGGTGTCACAGGCCGTGGGCAGTTTATTAAGAAAGAGGCTGAAAAGCAAGGGACCAAAGATTGATCCCTGAGGAACTCCGAGGAGTACCTCTCTGGAGCTGGATAATGTCTGCCTGATTTTGACTCGCTAACTCCTTTGTGATATGTAATCATTGAACCAATTTAGGGCATTTGGTGCCACTCCCAGTCTTCAGAGCTGGAATATCAGTAGAGGGTGGTTGACAATATCGAAGGCTTTAGTGAGGTCGATGAAGATGGAACCCACCAATTTACCTTCATCTAGTGCCTTGTGTGCGTAATCAGAGTACGCAAGCAATGCAGTGGTTGTACTGTGTTTCTGCCGGAAACCATGTTGGTTTGGGCAGAGCAGATTGTACTTGTTTAGGTATTCAGTGAGTTGGTTTGCCACAATTTTCTCCAGCACTGCCAATTTGCTTGCAATACTGACTGGTTGTCCCCAGGCTCCCCCTTCCCTGCTGTGAAGCCAATAAGCCAATAGGTCACTTTTGGGGGGTATCACACTGGGCTACAAGTAATACACCAAGAAGTGGGTAACCTGCAAACATGATGTTTCTTTCTACCTCATGCTGTTATTGTAGTTCAATATGAATGTACAATCAGTTGTGTAAACATTTGAAAAGAAGGTTATGCCCTTTCCCTTAGCTAGTAAACCTTGGATCATGGACAGAGAGCAGCATGGGAAGAGAGACTTGCATGGACCCAAGATTTCAGTGGCTAGCCCCCACCTATCCGAATCCCACACCTCAGGGTCTTGGATAATGGGCTCCAGCAGGCCCCACCCTTGTTATTCTCTGATCCTAGTCATAGCTAGTGGTATAGCTAGATTGTGTGTTAGTACTAGTCTTAGTAGCAACCTTATTATTACTCATAGAAGTCTTAAGACATGTAGTTGTGTTCTTGTATAGTCTTTTTTTCAAACTATGCTTTCCTCTGCAGACAATTTAATTTTACAGTAAGATGGCATTGCTAGCTTCCTCTCCAAACCATCTGGGGGGGGGGGCACCAGGAACAGAAGACCTCGAGGCAATCAGCCCAACCTCAAACTGCCTACCTAATGCAAAGCAGATCCTGCTGGGTGGGTGTGGATAGGGTGCACTGGTGCCTCCTCCACACACCTGGCCACTGAGGCTTACATCATGACCACATACCCCATAGAAAAACACCCCAGGCTGTAATCTCACCACATAGAATGTTAAAGA
Organism: Neoceratodus forsteri; assembly: GCA_016271365.2. Classification (NCBI taxonomy): domain Eukaryota; kingdom Metazoa; phylum Chordata; order Ceratodontiformes; family Ceratodontidae; genus Neoceratodus; species Neoceratodus forsteri. The sequence goes on from CM028137.1 coordinate 54,896,791, forward strand.
GGCCCAGATGAAAAGAGAAACAGCACCAAATACTCCAGCACTTCAAACACTTAGGCACAAACATTGCATTCCTTCAAGAATCACACACACCTCCTGCTCAAGCCAATCTCTGGTGAAGGGAGTGGGTAGGCCAGTTCTACACACCTGGGGCCAATAATATACAAGCCAGTACAACTATCCTGATTCACCACAACACCTCCCTTCTAGTTAATTGGCCACACCTCCGATCCTAATGGGTGCTTTGTTGTCCTGAGGGGGGTGCTGGACAGGGCTGAAATCCTGCTGGCATCAGTGTATGGCCCTAACAAAAAAGACCCACAATTCTTCTCATCCCCCCTAGCAGAACTAGGAACATACCAATCAACAACAATGATCTTGGCAGGGGACTGGAACACAATTCAAGATGACACACTGGACAGGTCCAACTTTGTTATAAAAGACCTCATCCCAAATCAACAGGGCATATGTGAAGAAGATTCAGTGGGCTCATAGAAACATTGAGGGTTCTCCACCCAGGAAACAGAAGCTACACCTTCCTCTCCCCTGTGCACAATTCCTCCTCACGTCTGAATTACTTCCTCACCACCCCGGGCATTCTCACAAATTTGACCAAATGTGAAATCCTTACTAAAGTCATCTCTGACCATGCACCAGTCCAACTCTTTTCACCCCTGAACCCCTCAGACGTGGATAGGCATGGTGACTTAACACCTCCCTCTTGAATTACCCATACACTCTAAAAAAACTACAAATTAGCACAGAACACTTCTTCAAGAAAAATACCAATACTATAGACAACATTGCTCATGTGTGGGAAACATATAAATGCACCCTTAGAGGAGAATGCATACAAATAGAGGCCCCCCAGAAGCACACAAATGACCACAATGTAGCAGATCTGCTCCAAGAAATCAGGACAATAGAGCACACTATTTCCAGAATGTCCCTAGAATCTGACTGGCTCAGGCTGAACTCAACCAGAGCTAAGTACAAGGAACTCTTAGGGGAAAAGTCAGAGTTGCCATATTCCAGGCAAGAGTCATGTACGTACAGTAGATCAAGGGGAAAAGGCAGGCAAACTCCTTGCACTAAGACTAAAGCAACAAGAATCCCTTAAATGAATCATAGGTTCATAGGTTTCCGTATGAGTTCAATAGGCTGTTTTGCCCTTAGAAGAACTTGCCACCTTTTCGTAGGTAGTATTCATATTTCCTGTCTCCCATGAATACATCTAATCTATTTTTGAAAGACTTAATATTTGGGCTTGAGACTACATGTGATGGCAGGCTGTTCCATACTTTCACAACTCTCTGTGTAAAATAGCTACTTCTTTTCATGGTTCTTAATAACCTTCCATTGTGCTTGTAGCCATTAATTCTAGTGTTGGTTTTTACTTCACTCAAAGCTAGTCTTACGGTAGCCTCCAGATAATCATTATTTACAGCTTTGTATGTCACGCACAGATCACCTTGAATTTGTCTATATCTGCTGTATATATGTTAAGAGTTCCGAGTCTCATATTGTAATCCATACCTTTCAGGTGTTCTATCTTTTTAGTATACTTCCTCTGCACACTTTCTATGAGATTACAGCCCCTTATTGTGTCGGGTTTGTTAAACTGCAAACAGTATTCTAGGTGCGGGCAAACAAGACTAGAGTAAAGAGGAATTAAAGCTTCCTGATTTCTGCTTTTTATGTTGGCTACAATAAAATGTACTGTATTATTTTATTCACTTTTTGATCTTCTGAATGGTATTTCTCTCGAAGCTGAGGTCATTTGTCATTACTGTAAGTAGGTCCTTTTCTTCTTTAACTGTTTGAAGTGTTACAGTTCCTACTTTATAATCAATTTTTTTGATTGTTCTTGCCCAGGTGCATGACCTTGAATTTATCTATATTAAATTGCATGTACTTGTCTTACTCCAGTCCATAAGAGTGTCGAGTTGTTTTTACTATCACTTATTGATTTTACAACCCCCCAATCTTGCAGTCATTTGAATATTTTGATAGCCATCCAATTTTGAGTTCGTCATGGTACGCAAATGCAGACAAACTCATTGCTGTAACAGGTGCTCTGCTTGGGTGTGTCCAATGGAGCGCTCCATTTCTAGGGGCAGGTCAGCAGCAGGTGAATCAGTTGGCAGGCTAGTGATGACTCCCATTCAGCTGTTGGGGGTGAGTTGGACAACTTTTCAAAGGACAGAGCTGCACCAATAGTGTCGCGACTCGGTCCTTTGATGTTTCATTCCTGCATTGCATTAATGGTTGCACATTCACACAGCTGAAGCTTACAGCAGTGTGAACGAGCTGAGCCCAGGCTGTCTGCATGCTCCCTCGCAGTTAAAAAACAATAAAAAAACAATAGGGGTGCCCAATCCCCCTGTCAGCATGCCCCCTCTCAGTTCATTTGCCGATGGGAGAGCCCACTCCCCATAGGCATAATGTCTCTCCCCCCAATTTGTTGTTTGCTGAGGGGGGTGCCCAATCCCCTTCAGCTCTCCCTTCCCCAACTTGGTATGTGCCGATGGGTGCCCAATCCCTGTCAGCTACAACCTCCCCCAAACACTCAGGTGGCACACTGGGAGACCATCCCAATGTGCCAAAAGTCCCTGTAAGAAGGAAAACCTTCCCACAATGTTTTTACATTTTTTTAAAACCTGTAAATTAGAAAATGGTCCCTCATTGAGTGAGGTGGCACCTCCCTCAACCCACACCCACCCACTGCATACCACAAGTCCCCACACCCCCATCCCATATTTACCTTTGGAGCACAGCGGGACGATCTTCGGTTGGCTGGGAACACGTCTGCACTCTTCAAAGTTGACCGTGAACTGAAGAAATGCAAGAAAGCTGTATAATGGCATAAATAAGTTTTTTTTCAACTTTGGTGCATATCTTGGCCATTTTTGTGAATTTTGGCACCAAATTTTCAACATGGGGTTCTTGGGACCCCTCCACATGAATTCAGTTACTGTCATCTAGTTATTCTGTCCCGAAAGGTGATTTCATGGTCACTGCATGGAATCACCTTTTTGGGACTGATTAATGAAATGACAGTGTCATTGTTCATGAGGTGGGCTCCCAAAAAGTGTATGTTGAAAATTTGGTGAAAAAATGTTAAACAATGACTGTGTTACAAGCGTGCATTGTGCAGTTACAACACACACTTATAATGTCACAAATATGTAATATTTTAACCACAGATTTTCAACATTGGTATTTTTTATACCTCCTCATGAACAGTACAGCTGTCACTTTTCACATCCTGGCTGAAATGTGTTTTTGGACTTCCAGCGCAGAATAGCCTGGTCGCTGTTGGAAATCAGTGTTTGAGACAGATTACGGAAATCACAGTGACACTGTTCGTGAGCGGAGATCTCAAAATACCTATGTTGAAAATTTGGTGACAAAAGTCCATATAATGACTGTGTTATGAGCATGCGTTGCACAGTTTTAACACACACTTGTAACGTCACGAATATGTAATATTTTTACTCCAGATTTTCAACATTGTTATGTTTTTACACCTCCTCATGAACATTGCTGCTGTCATTTTTCACATCCTGGCTGAAATGTGTCTTCACATTTCTGGCGCAGAATAGCGCGGTCACTGTGGGAAATCAGTGTTTGGGACAGATTACAAAAATCACAATGACACTGTTCATGAGCGGAGGCCTCAAAATACTTATGTTGAAAATTTGGTGACAAAAGTCCATATAATGACACTGTTACAAGCATGTGTTGTGCAGTTTCAGTGCACAGACGTAACTTCATGAATTTGTAGTAGTTTCACTCCAGATTTTCAACATTGGCATTTTTTTGCACCTCCTTATGAACAGTACATCTGTCATTTTTCACATCCTGGCTGAAGTGTGTTTTCGCACTTCCGGCGCAGAGTAGCGTGGTCGCTGTGGGAAATCAGTGTTCGGGACAGATTAAGAAAATCACAGTGACACTGTTCATGAGCGGAGGTCCCAAAATGCCTATGTTGAAAGTCTGATGACAAAAGTCCATAAAAAGACTGTTATTAGTGTGTGTTGTGCAGTTTCCGTGCACACTTGTAATGTCAAAAGTTTATATTATTTTCACTCAAGATTTTCAACATTGCCCATTTTGCACACCTCATTATGAACAGTACAGCTGCCATTTTTCACATCCTGGCCGAAATGTGTTTTCACACATCTGGCACACAATGGTGCGGTCGCTGTGGAAAATCAATGTTTGGGACAGATTAAGAAAATCATAGTGACAGTGTTCATGAGCAGAGGTCACAAGATGCCTATGTTGAAATGTTGGTGAAATTATTCCACTAAATGACTGCTATGACCGTGCATTGTGCAGTTTCCACTTACGTTCGTACCTTCGAGCATTTTTAATATTTTCACTCCAGATGTTCAACACTGCCATCTCTTCACACCTCCCCATGAATGGTACAGCTGCAATTTTTCACATCCTGCCTGAACTGTGTTTTCGCACATCTGGTGCAGAATGGCGTGGTCGCTGTGAGAAATCAAAATTCAGAACAGATTAACAAAATCACAGTTCCACTGTTCATGAGCAGAGGTCGCAAATGATTTCATGAGATGGGGGTCACAAAAGGCCATGTTGAAAATTTGTAGTGCAAATACCAACAAACACCTGGGGCATTAGGGTTTCTAACCATAACTTCCCCCATCCCAACCCATAACGGGGCTCCAGTGCCCTCATCTTTTCAGAACCACAGACACATCTTCACTCTTCAAATCCAGATCACGAATTGAGGAAACAGGAATGAACTTCACTGTATTTCAACGGGAACGTGAACTTGGTGGCATAACTTGTTCTTTCTGCTGGGAACTGTAGTCCTGCCAATCTGTGCATATCAACATCAATTCCAACGATGAACTTCAGCATTGACAAATGATTGTTTAAAGTAATCATTGTTGCAACCAGAATATTGAAAAGTATGGTGCCCAGAACAGACCATTGAGGGACACCATTCATTACTTTGCCCTATTTAGAATAGTGACCCTTAACTGCCACTTGTTGGTATCTATCTCCTAACCAAGAGCTAATCTATTTTATGATGTAGGGGGGCAGACCTTTCTTGTGTAATTCCTGTATTAGCACATAATGTGACACTTTGTCAAATGCTTTGGCAAAGTCAAGGAAAACTACATCACATGGAATGCCCTTATCTATTGCCTGGCTTATAGGCTCGAAGAAGTCAATTTGGTTCATTAGACATGATCTTCCAGGGGTAAACCCATGATCAATTAGGCCCTTCCCTTTCGTATGCTAATTCACTAACTCCTGTAGCAGTCATTCCATGATCTTTCCAATTACAGAATTTAGGCTGATAGGTTGGTAATTTTTTTACTCATCTTTTTTCCCTTCTTTGTGAATAGCTGTAACAGTTGCTACCTGCCATTCCTTTAATGTTTTACCTTCCTTAATGGATTTATTGTAGATGACTATGAATGGTCCTACAATCTATTGACTGAGTTCCAGAATCTCAGGTGACATACTCTTCTTGTATTTTCAGAATTATATTTTCTTTTTGTGTATCTGTATCTGTATTTTTTCATTCCATCACTGGGGGAGACGTTGATTTCTGCAGTATTTAGGCTTCATGGGGACATATTAATCAATACAAGAATTTAGTTGTTGTTTAATTATGTGCCAAGTATTTTCAAGGTCAGTATCGGCTAATTCTCTCATCCAATTCCATATTTCTAATTGCGACTTCGTTTTATTTATTTATTTATTGGAATCTTGGATAGCACCTTTGAGCTAAAAGCTTGTTTACAAAGGTTCCACATCATAAGGCAATAGACAAGGTACTTAGATGTTACAAAACAGATAGGGGGTATATACAGCAGGCAAGTACATTATGGTACATACAGATACAGATTCAAGCAAGTACAGTTAAAATACAGCAGGTAGGAGAGGTCAACTTTATTGAAACAGTACTAAGACCATACCTAAGGTGGACAAGCAATTTATAGTGGTACAGTAGCTGAGCTTTAGAGCATGCAGGTAGAGTTATGGAGGGTCAGAAGTGGTGGTGACAAAAGGAGGGGGAGGACAGAATAGATGAGAGCAGGGGGAGGGTGGGGGCAGAGACAAACTATGGAAAAGTGTAATAATCTGTTAAAAGCAGTGGAAACCAAAGATATTTCTGGAGACTATGTCCTTATGGTAGCTTTAATCTCCCTGCCATAGATTGGCAAATTCTGAATAGTAAGGTTGCATTAGAAAACAAGTTCATTGATTTAATTATCCAGTTAAATCTGGAGCAACTGGTTAAGTATCCAAAACGGGGGGGTATTTTCTGACAGTCAGCTCTATGAAAGTCTCTTAGTAAGGTATTACCTTTAGTGTGATTTATTTAGTTTTTATTATATAGAACAGACACCATATTATGATCAGAATCACCTAGTGGTGGGAGTAACTTAATTTTATGAAATTTCTCCTCACAATTTGTCAAGATTAAGTCTAGTGTATTTGCCCCCATTGTTGGATAATTAACCAGTTGGTCCAGATTTAACTGGATAATTAAATCAATGAACTTGTTTTATATTGCAATCTTGCTATTCAGAATTTGCCAATCTATGGCAGGGAGATTAAAGTTATCCATAAGGACATAGTCCCCAGAAATATCTTTGGCTTCTACTACTTTTAACAAATTGTTATACTTTTCCATAGTTCGGCTTGGTGGGCGGTGTACTAATCCTACTGCCAGATTATTACTTCTAAAATGTAGTTTTACCCAAACACCTTATCTCTCTCTTTATCACCACTATCATCTATTTCAAAAGCCTTGACCTCTTCTTTTATATAAAGGGCTACACCTCACCCCGGCAATCTACTCTATTTTGTGAAATCTATTGCATCCCTTGATTTCTACATTCCAATTATCTTCTGTGCCCCTGGTCTCTGTTATTCCACAGATTATTATATTGTTTTCTATTAGTACATATTGCAGCTCATCCATTTTGTTGTTCAGGCTTCTGGCATTCAAGAGTAGCATTCCCACATCATGATTATGTTTTTCTGCCCTGCTGTTTGCTTTTATTTTCTTTCTATGTGATGACTGTGTTAAGTTTGAGGTTAGTTTGCAATTCTGGTTAAAAGAGACATTATTGCTATGTTTATCTCCCCCCCCCAGGCCTCTAGTTTAAAATGCTTTTTTATAATAAATTCAATGTATTAACTGAACATCCTACTTCTCCTTCTGATCAAGTGCAACTCATTATAACAGTACAAATTGGCTCCCCATAGAAGTCTTTCCAATGAGTGATGCATTTTATACTTTGTTCCATGCAACATTTTCTAAGCCAGTTATTAATGTCTCTTATCTTTAATTGATGTTTCCTTGATGCCCTAGGTATTGGGAGAATTTCCGATATGACCACTTTGCAATCTTTCTCAATGCATTTATTTGTGAGTGCTATAAAGTCCTGTTTAATGTTTTGAGTTGGAGCATGCCGGGAATCATTGGACCCTACATGTATGATAACAAGGGGATTAATGCCTCTTCCTTTCAGCATATCATCAAGCATTTTGGTAATGTCACTTATTTTTGCACCACTGAAACTTGAGAGAGTTCTGGTGGCTTTATTAGGGTTACATATTACTTGGTCAAGATGTTTAATTATTGAGTCACCCAGAATTACAATTTCCCTATTGTCTGGATGGTCCTCAATCTGCATTGTTGGTGAGTTTTATTCTCCCTCATTTCCCAGGTCAATCAAGGGTTTATCATTCTTGGTTACTGAATGTGAGTTTGCATTAATAATACTGGGGCCTTTCTGCTGATTTAGCCCTATTTTTGTTGGTTCTTCTGGAAGACCGCCACTCTTGGGGAAGATGTTTCTCTGTTGTTCATTTGGAATCATGAGTGGATCAAAATAGTTAAACAGAGGCAATGTAAACTGATCCGCCCTTTTGCCTCTTTTGCTACCTTAGCTGCCTGCACCTCAAATCACTCATTATCCTTTCCCACTAATGGTTCCTCTTCCCTTATTCTTTTTTTAGTTGGCATCTTAGTTTTGGTCATAGTGTTGGACATCTTGTTTTTTCTAGTTACTACACCATTGGTTCCAGCAGATACTGGTCTTTCTAGTTTATTTCTTAACTTTTTGTGCTTAATTCTTTTTTTATGTTTTTTCCCTATGTTTATTGCTGTTGCTTTTAACCCCCATGTTACTTCCTGCTGATTCCAGTATCTTAATCTCTCCATCTGCACTTGAGGTTGTTGTATGCCCATTTAAATTTAAATATAGTTTCTGTGCCATCACATATTGTTTTTGATACAGAGACTGTAATCTCAATGAAAACATATTGAGTTCTATCTGAAGTTAAAGGTTATAACTGCATTTTGTACAGTTGAAAGGGTCTGTAACTGTTGTTTCAGTGGTTGTGAACATTAAACATTCTGCACACGGGACACCCATGCTTCCTTCGATGTCTACAGTTTGTTTTAAAATTATAGCTTTATTGAGTGCAGTCTGACCAGGAGGTAAAGGTAGGTCAATATCAGCTTAGCAAGTCCTCTAAAGCGCTATAAAGAAAGTCCATTAGTAACACTCAGGCGTTTTTTCTAAATGTATCTGCTCTTCTCCTTCAGAGCCTCTGGTCACTAACCCCAGTGCCATAGACAAACCAGTTGCCAAATACTACAGGCACTTACACTCAGAGAATACATCAACACCAGTTTTGGACATCAAGCACATCATCAAGGTGGTCCACTTACCTAAAATACCCCAGGAGAGTATGGATAAACTAGGAGCAGGCATCTCAGCAGCAGAGGTGGCCCAAACACTCAACAGCCTCCCCTCAGACAAAACCTCAGGTCCAGATGGACTACCAAGCAACCCCTATAAATTCCTCAAACAACACCTGGTCAAACCACTAACTACCCTCTTTAACTCAGTGGCACAAAAACTTGCTACAGCCATTCCTACAGCAGGCCACCATTACCCTTCTCCCTAAACTGGGCAAAGACCCAGAGCATGTCAAGAACTACTGCCCCATCTCTCTCCTCAATGAAGACATCTAAATTTGGGCCAGGATTCTTGTCCACAGGATCAGGGCTGTGTGGTTTCCCCTAACTGAGCCGGAGCAGGTGGGCTTCATGCAGGGCCACCTCTCTTCGGATCACATGCACAAAATCTCATACCTACTTGCCACCACCATGGACTTGAAGCATCCCACAGTGCTGATATAACTAGATGCCAAGAAGGCATTCGATAGGATCTCATGGCCTTTCCTGTTCCAAACACTGGGCCACTTCAGCTTTCTGGAATCTCTCATAGACTACATTAAGCCATGAACAACAATTGAAAGTACCAAGAGCCAAAACAAATAAAAGGGATAACTTTTTCCCTGTTAGAACAGGGAAAGAATGGAATTAATTGTCACGGTATATAATTATGCCCCCTTCATTTGACTCTTTTAAGTTTAGACTTGATTCTTAATTATGATGGTGCAAAATGTAATACACAATATACCCACAATATCATGGGAGACATTCTTGATGGGCGTAAGCCTTCTTATGTCTATTCCAACTGAGTAAACAGAGCACTCCAATCCCCCTGCTTATATTATCTGCAATGAGGTTCACTCAGAACCCTTCAGCCTGCAAAGAGGCACATGTCAGGGTTGCCCACGCTCTCTTCCTACCTCCTTAACCTATACCTTGAACCCCTGACAAAACAAATCCTTCAAAGTGACACAATTAAAAGAATCAAGGTAGGCCAAAACAGATATAAACTCTCTGCTTATGTGGACAATATTCTAATCCACATAGAAGAAGTGGAACAATCAGTTCCAGCCACCATCTCATTACTATCGAAATGTTGCACCCTGTCAGGTTATAAGATGATCACAGAGAAAATTACCATACTGCCTCTTAATCGCTGGACCCTAAAATCCCAGGTTCTCCAAAGGGAAGGTACCTGGGCACCAGACATCACCAAATACCTGGGGATACACATCTCCAACTGTCCCCGTAAGGTGATTACTAAAAATCTTGACTCTATACTAACAGCCATCAGACAGGATCCACACCACTGGCTGTCCCTCCCTATGACACACTGGGCTAGAATCAATGTGGTTAAAATGACCATCCTTCCAAGAATACTTTAACCCTGTGGATGATCAATCCATTTTTTGCCCATTAAATTGCTCACCAGACTTAAATCCATTCTGACCCCCTTCCTCTGGGGGATTAAAGCCCCACGGAGAGCTTATCACAAACTCTTGCCACCGAAATGGATGGGTGGGGGGTACAACTGCCAATCTATATTATTTGGCTCTACACGCAAGTAAATTCATAAAATGGCTGCCAATGATCCCACCAAACCACTCTGACACTTATTCCCCCAAATGGTTGTGAATCGAGACAGAGTTATGTAACCAATTCTATATCAGTCCTAAAGTGCTGATCCACATACCACACACTAAACTACCTACAGTAAGCCCCTGAAGGATACTCCCATTGGGACCTCCCTGCAAATAAGCAAGCAACTAAACAAGCTTTTTCATACCCAACCCCTATTCCTCTTGGATCAGTGCATATTGGGTAACCCCAACTTCAACATACCAAAGAAACTCATTCCTCACAACTTCCTAGGATCCATCCCCCCACCCTAAACCAACCCATACACAAGGACTCAGTCATCCCATGTAACACATTCTCTGAATTGCTCCCCAACACAAAAATATCCTGACTCTCCTTCTCACAGCTCTTCCACACAGTCATAGCTATCCTTGGTCCAAGAACCTGGCCTTTCCCCGATGCCTCTCCAATGAGGGACCTCACCCATCTCACTACTCAGCCACATACCACCTCCCTGCTCTACAAAAAACTGCAGAAGGTATCCACCCCAAGGACATAGAAAAATGCTCCCACTGGGGAAAGAATTCCCATATCTTAAAAAACTCTACATTCACCATCTTATAGATTCCTGCAAATGTACTGTCATTGCTGAAAATTTTGTATAAGTGTACTATGTCTGACCTCTACTTGTTCCATGATATTTCTTGTGTTTACTATAGTCTATATACCCTTTGTTGTAATCTCCTGATTCGTACCTAAAATAGGCAGTTATGCTGTCCAGTGTACCTACCCGGTTAACAGAAACTAAATAAAAATAAATCTTATGTGGAGGAATCTGCATAAATACATCAAATCTGATGGGCTAGGAACCATGCAATACAAGATTGCTCACAACATGTATTACAAACCAACCAAGCTTCATAAGGTGGGTCATCTTCTGTCTCCTAACTACAGCAAGTGTCACTTAGACATAGGGGGCCTGATTCTCCATCGGGGCTGCGTCTGGTGCAAGCTGCAGCAAACAGCAGCTTGTGCTGATGCCCCCTTCATCATGGACCCTGCACACAATTCAGGTACATGAGGTGTCCTGGTGCCTAAGTCCCCTTAAGTGCGGCAGCACCTCCCATGCATCTAACACAAGATGCATGGAAGGGGTGTGCTGCAAGCCTCTTGCTGCAATGCCCAGCTGATCCCCCATCCCTGATGACCTCAGCACAGTCCAATGACCCTCCCAGTGGTGGTCCAGCCCCCCACCCAAAGAGGTAGTGCCCACCCCATCCCCAGATAGAGCAGGGGACCAGCATAGCCCTCTGCACACCTCCACTGCTGGTCCCTGACTGACTGGAATGTGCAGCGGACTATACAGTGTGCCACCATGGAGGTGTGCGGAGGGCTATGCTGGTCCCCTGCTCTATCTGGGGATGGGGTGGGCACTACCAGTTTGAGTGGGGGGGTACAGGACCTGCAGTACATGGGCATATGCCATGCATCTGCGTGGCGGGGACACCTGGGGTCTGATGCATAGTCAGGGAGGGCCATGACAGGGACCCGGAGGGGGAGTCTGCCCTGTATTGCCATGGGGGCACTTCATGGATGGGGTCTGCTCCATGTGGGGTGCATGTGGGGTACATCAGAGTTGTGGAGGTGGGACCCACAGCACCTATGCTACCCAAAGCTTGCCCAAGGGAGAGATGTCTAAGTCCCCTTATGCCGGCCCTGGATGGTCTAAGGGCACTTAGAATTTCTCCGACCGGGTAATGTCTGTGAATAGCAACTGCAGCTTGCATCGGCACAGTCCACCTAGTGCCCTGTTGTAGCACAGTGCAGGGTGCAGGGCTGACACAAGCCCTGTTTGGGGCAGGCAGCCTGCGGTCGACTCAGGCCACTTTTGTGAATCGCATGGTGGGCAGCCCTGGATGCAAGGTGCACTTTGCACCATCTCTGTTTGGTGCAGGGACCTTTTGTCAGATGCAGGGCTTTGAGAATGGGGGCTCATGAAATCTAAAACACATTCTATGGGACTGCCCAAAAGCAAGATCCCTATGGGAAGACATCCTCAGTCATTAAGACCCACTTCTAGAGCTGGACGATTCCTTCACTCCTCGAATCTGTCTACTGGGCCTTGACATGGACTCAGTCTTCAAGTCTTCACAAATTCCACATTTCCCTAGTCTCAACAATAGCCAAACAGGCAATACTCAAACACTGGCTAATGACGCTATGCCCAGCTTCAAGGAGTGGCACAACTCCATCTTGGAAGCACTCAGAATTGAGAAAATGATTAGCTCATATGATAACAGACTGCCCCAGTTGTGCAATAGATGAGGCTGTCTAGAAACTCTTCTGCTTTTGGATTCTCCCTCCCTGGGTGACAGGGGAGAAAAAGCCTCTGCCTCTGAACAACCTCTAGCTATCCCACCTATGAGAGACAATACCTGATAGCAATTGCTGAAAGCCGGAGGGCACCAGGCACCACCCCGTGCTCCTACAGAATGAAGCACATTGTCTATACTGTATAAATGACTGGTTCACACTCTGTAATTGTCTGTTTAATTATAACCATGATTATTCTTTCAATAACGTACTTTATATTAAAAAAGAAAATTTGGAGTCAAAATATTAAATAAACAACAAAGTTATGAAGGTAAGTTGTAATTTGACTAGGCTCATTCATAATGTCATTAATTTTCAGCATTCTAACCGCACATTTTTAACATATCTAATTTTTCACACCGCCTCATGAATGTAATAGATATAATTTTTCAAATACTATGTGAAAGATATCATTTTTAAAATCCTGGACAAAATGTGTTTTTACAGTAATGACCTGAAATAATGTTTCAGCCATTATGTTATAAATTATACCTGTCATGTTCAAAAGGGGGTGTTGTCAAGCTATGTTGAAAATTTGGAGTCAGTGTGTGCCAAAACAATTGCTGAATCGATGTTTGCAAGGATGGCTATTGTCACAATGTGGAAAATGTTGCCTTGTTGTGTCATTCACCTGAGTTTGATTGGGAGCTCAGTGAACCAGTTCAATGGGCCAAGCTAGTGAGAAGGTGCTACGATGTGCTGCACTGGCCCTAGCCTGGAGAAGGACAGAGCAATGTTCTGGCATGCAGGCAACACTTTGTGGAACTCTGGGAAGCCTTCCCTCACTAGGGGTTGATGTGTGTGTGTCGTGACCTGATGGGTCTCTGCACTGGGGCAGATATCCCTCATCAGTTTAATGGACTAGTAGCCACTTTGTCTCTGATCAGAATTTGTTAGATATGAACTCTTACAATAAGCGGAGGAATGTTACTTTTTCACTTTAGCTTGGAGTCTGGCTGTTGTAAGAAGTGTGTCATGATAGTAATGACAAAGACATGCTCAAAAAAGGTAAATGAACACAACTGGCTAGATGGGAGATGTGAGTGGCCAACCATGAGAGCCTCCTGCAGTATCAACTGCCATCTGCAATGAGGGTCATCACTTTGGGGGTAGAGACCACACCAGTTAGTGTTGACAGTTTCTGGGTCTCACTATGTCAGCTACTGGGGGTGAGTTGCACTTCAGAACAGATGCCATTTACCCTGAGGTTTAAGTCTCCAACAATCATGGGTCTGGCATTCAGGCTGCAATTGTCAACCACCTGCTCATCTCACCACAATACTGTGAAAAATGAACTGTGGTGCATCTGGAATAGGGGAAAGGGGATTTAGGAAGACGTGTTTTTGTTTGGAGGGTGTGTTTAAATGTTACGTTCTACACCAATTTTGAATTACTGCATTATTTTGTGTGTATTATTTGGTTTCAGTTTTGAGGAAAAATTGTGGTACCTTTACTCCCAGTAATTAAAATGAAAAATTCATTTATTTATTCAAAGCACCTGTCAATCAGACAAAGTGCCAGCAGAAAGCATCCAGTGTGACCCTGACGCCCGGGGTGTTCATACCACAGTGTGATGAGAATGGAGATTTTCTTCCAATGTAGTGCTCTGGCAGCACTGGATACTGCTGGTGTGTGGACAAGAATGGCACAAAGATTCCAGGGACCAAACAGTTTCGATCAGCGAACTGCAATAGTAAGGATCTGTGTTTATTTGCTTCTGAAAACTCCAGTAGGAAGCATGTCGACAAATGCTTATTATGTACTGGCCTTCCTCTAGGCATTGGTTTAAGAAGCGGGTCAAATGAATAAATGACCTGCACTTAATTTCCTGGAGAACTTGTCTGTTGGACTTGGTCACCAGGATTCAAATCCAGCTCACTAGATGCCCTTTGATTCTGATACAAACATAGAAACACAGCTAATGATGGCAGAAAAAGGCCATTTGCTCAACCAGTCTGCCCGTGTCCCTTATTTTTACCTGTGACCTGCTATGCCTCCAAGGAACTATTCTCCCCACTCCACCTTTATTCCACAGCCCGATAATGTCTACCCAAGCAACCAATGTACCATTCATTCATTCATTCATTCTCTCCCAACCATGCTTGAAACCGCTAATGAATTTTGTGCCCACCGCCTTTGCTGACAGGTTATTAGATAGCTCGACCACCCTCTCTGTAAAATAGGACTTCCTCATATCTTTCCTGAACCTTCCTCCTGTTAGTTTCCACTCCTGTCCATGTGTAGATGAGCTAGTATTGAAGTTAAATAGTTCCCTGCTGTTCACCATGTTGATTCCTTTAAGGAACTGGAAGGCACTATGATATCTCTCCATTTCCGTGTGATCACCAGTAAGTGCATGTTCAGTGCTGAGGTGCTCTCACAGAGCCTGCCATGCAGGTCCTGAATCATTTTTGTCACTGTGCTGTGCTCTGTCTCTAGCCTATCACTATCCTTCCTGATTTGAAGTGAAGTCTGCAGAACGTGGTGCTGTACTCCAGTTGTGGTCTCACCAAGGATCTGTATAAGTGAATCATTACCCCTCCCTTTCTGCTATCAGTACCCTTCTCAACACATCATAGCAGCCTATTTGACTTGCTGTATGCCTTTTTGCACTGAGTTGAATGCTTTCAGGTGTCACTGTTAACAACTGCAAGGTCCTTTTCATCAGTCATAATATTAAGTCTCACCCCTCCAATCCAGTACTCTGTCATGAAGTTCTTGTCCCATAGGTGTATTACTTTGCACAGTTAGCGCTGAATTTCAGCTGCCAAACCCTTACTCACCCCTTTAGCTTATATAGGTCTCTGCATTTTCTCCTTTCCCTGATCACTATCCACTATCCACAGAGCTTAATGTCATCTGTGAACAGTGTTGTGGGAAACTGAAAGATTTCACCAGGTGAAAAATGTTATGCATTTTCACAGTTACGCAAAATGTTTCACCCCGGCAAAATGTAATTTTGCTTGGGATTTCGATTTTGCATAGTTGCAAAATATTGCGTAAAATGCTTTCACCGAGAAATTTCACCCGTCCATGCTTAAATTTTGCCTAGTGGAGAAAATTTCACAGTGTAACTTTTGATTTTGCCAGCAAAATTATGCTCCAAAGGCAAAATTTACAATGCATTGTGGGTAACTATGTCAACTATCACATGCAGGTTGTTTACAGCACAGTTTATTGCCTCTTGCCTGTTGGCTCAGAGAGCAGTCTGTTGTGGTTCATCATAGCCAATAAACCTTTTTAAAATCTCTTTAAAACTTGTTTTTGAGAGCTAATTACTCCAAAATATGCAGTTTGTTCCTAGTGCTTCTATGGAACATTTTCTCATTTTTTTGATTTTTGCATAATACTTACTTTAGTTTTAGTTTTGTCTGTAAAGGAGTGGAGTGGAGTAGGGTAGGTGTGTAAAATGAGTGCAGGCTATTTCTAGCCTTTTACAAACATATTTCTCATAAACTGTGAGTGATTTACTGTTGTTTCTTATATGCCTTTTTTGTTGGTGTTCTACTGCTTTCACATGCTAACAGGGGAGAGGAACCTAACATTATGCTGTCCTGTAATGTGACCAAAAATGATTACTTATGTGCTATCAACTCCCCATGGCTACAGTCTAGGACTCGGCTCTCCCCTTATGGCGGGATGCAAACTGAGCTCCCTAAGAGGCATCCACCACCTGCCTTCCACAGTGTTGATCATCCCCTGCACCTCTCAGTTATGGTGTTACTTTGTGGTACAATAGGCCGACTGAATGTCAGAAAAAGGGAACCCTATCCCAATCTGACTACCAGTGACATCGCACCAGGTCCAGGAGCTATAAACTATCCTACACTGCACTAAAAAAGCTTCTGTTACTATTGCTCATATGCTATGGCAATGTGGAGCTTAATCCCAGGCCTCAAGCTGCTATCACTTCACCCTCGGACTTGGCAAAGATCAAAGGCTTGAGCTTCCTTCATGTCAATGTATGCAGCCTGCTAAAAAAGATCACCATGATTCAGGCCTGAATCTACCACACCTCACCAGACTTCTTAGTGATCTCGGAAACCTGGCTCAGGCCAGCAACAGCTGACAGGGAGGTCAACATCCCTAATTATTCACTATTCAGAGCTGAAAGGCAATCAAGAAGTGGTGGGGTAGCCAAATATGTCAAGGACAAATATACAGTCTCCTGTCTTGACTAGGCAACCATCACAAATGAATTCTAATTTCTGTCCCTCAAAGGAGTGATCTCACCCAACACATCACTGTGTATCTTAGGGTGCTACAGACCCCCATCCACTGGCCTACAACTCCTAACATATCTGGGCACTGCCTTAGGGAATGGTTCTCTGGATATGATTATTCTAGGGGATCTTAACTTAGACTGGCTAACCAAGGCCTCAACACCCCTCTCATCCTTCTGCAATGCCCATGGGCTAATGCAAGTCATTGGCGAACCAATGCACTTGAATAAAAAGAACCCTAGCAATAGTACACTTTTGGATGTTATACTAGTGAGCAAACCACACCTGTTCTCACATGCAGGCACCTTCTTCAGTGATGTCAGCGACCATTGCTTCATAGCTGGAGTATGATCAGTCGCTACACCTCTGTCCTCCTCAAAGTTCTCTGTTAAAAGATCCAAGTGGAACTTTGACCTATATGCCTATCTAGACGAGCTAAAATACTCCACATCATGGCAGGATTTTTACCTGGCGAGGACAGTACAATCAGCTTATGACATCCTCAATAACATAATACATGGGGCTTTAAACAAATGCGCCCCTCTAATAAAAGTGCATGTTAAGAACAGAACATGTTGTTGGTTCTCCGCTGAACTCAAATCTGCTCTATTAGAGAGGGACAAGCTTTGGAAGAAACCACATAGATATAAGACCCCATCGGACTGCTATGCATTTAGGAGGTCCAGAAACCTATGTACCTGGAAGATTACAGACACAAAAGCTGCATACTACCAAATAGAACTGGACTTGGCCACCAAGCACCCAGCCAAATTCTGGAATACCATCAAAGACCTCTCTGGTCACACACCTGGTAACTCTCTCCTACCTAAGAACATTTCAGGTAACAGCACCATCACTGAGAGGGTAGAAATTTTAAACTCCTTTAATAACCACTTTACAATAGTGGGGCTAGCCTTCTCGATAACTCTCCTGCGAACCTGTTACTCTCCCAGCTGGGCTTTCAACCTAATGAAGTCCGAGTCACAAACTCTACATTCTCCCTGCAACCTGCCTCCCTGAAACAGGTTGAAGACCTTCTATGCCTACTGAACATGAAGAAAAGTGCTGGTGCTGACTTCCTAGCCCCATACCTCCTAAAGATTGCTTACCACGTACTAGCTGTACCTATAACACACCTATTTAACTTATCATTTAGCCAAGGAGTCCTTCCGTCCATCTTGAAAACAGCCCATGTTATACCTCTGCTTAAATCAGGAAAACCCTGCTACCTCAACAACTATAGGCCGATTTCCCCTTCTCCCAGTCCTGTCGAAATTATTGGAAAAAATTGTAAGTACACAACTGAGATCTTATTTAGAACTATCAGATCTGCCAAATCCTGCCCAATCTGCATTCAGGGCTAACCATAGCACTATCACATCCCTCGCAAAAGTGACTAACGACTGGCAGATTGAACTGGAAAAAAAAATGTTGTCTGTGCAGTATTCCTGTACCTAAGCAAGGCATTCGACACTGTCGACCATAGCTTACTGCTCTCATCCTTGCAGTCTATAGGCTTAGACTCTCTATCCCTTTGGTGGTTTACAAATTACCTTACTTACCGTTTACAGCAAGTCAAAGCAAAAGGTGAACTCTCATCTATTAAACCTCTACTAAGAGGAGTGCCCCAAGGATCTATTTTAGGTACCATTCCATTTGCGATTTACATCAATAACATCAGTGACAGTGTAACTAAGGCTAACGTCCACCTATTCGCGGATGATATGGTACTTTACTTAAGCTGCCCATCACCTCAAGCTGCATGTAACGATATTCAATCTGAATTTAACCTACTTCAAAAACAGCTCCAAAACAAAAAGCTCTTACTTAACGCAAAGAAAACTAAAGCGATGCTCCTCTCTCCTTATATACATGCAGCTACTCCCGCAACTACAGGAACAGTACCGCAGATCTCTACAATTCTAGGGGAAAACCTAGAATTCATTACAAAGTTCAAGTACCTAGGAATCTGGCTAGACCATAAACTATCCTTCATTGAGCATATTGAGGATTTGCTGAAAAGACTTCACCAGAGACTTGGTTTCTACTTCAGGATCAGTTACCTACTCACAAGCGATGTGAAGATAAGGTTGGTGCAAGCTACATTTCTCTCACTAGTAGATTACGCAAACTTTCTTTACAGCCACTGTCCTACCTCTTATCTAACAAAACTGGATACGCTTTACCATAGAGCTCTTAGATTTATTACCGGTCTCCCCTTCAGTATGCACCACTGTTTATTATATGCAGCCATAGGATGGACCTCCCTCCAGTTTAGGTGGGAAAAAAAATGCTGCTTTATGGACCTACAGAGCTATCTTAAAAAACTTCCACAATACATCTCGGACTGCTTCCCACTAAGTTCAATAAGCACCTATGTCCTGAGAAGTCACTCTTACATCTCATTAAAAATTCCCAAAGCCTACTCTCACCAAGGCAGAACAACCATCAGATTTACGCTGCCCTCCCTGTGGAACAATTTACAGAAAACCATAAAATTGAATACATTCATCAGCATCGGTTCATTCAAGACCTTGTACTCTCGTCTTATTAAGGAATCGTTCAAGTGCTTTTCTTGCCATTAATCAGAACCAATAACTGCAACATCACCATACTGGCTGTCTTTAACCTGTCCTCTTTTACATACATTTCCCTTAATCCTTTCACTTCTCATGCTCTATCCTCCATCTGCTGCTTTGCACTGTCCTCTGTTGATTTACTTATCCTATCTCCATCTAAGCTACCTATTAATAATTATGTTTTATTCTGGCCATGTCTTATGATGATACATTCCCCTACTGCCTGGTTTCATACTTCTAGGTCTACCCTAGTTCCTTCCTCTACTATTACCCACCAAACCCAAATTCGCATACTGTCACTTAAATCTGAGACATCCACAATTTGTCACTTGCAGATGATACCGCTGCAACATTGTTTGTTCTATGCTATTGGCTGATGTCTTGTATGCTATGACCTATATGTATCAAATTGTCCCATTGTCATTAGATATGTATCCCTCATCTTTTGTATTTTGTCTGACATTTTATCATAACCAGGTCAGTCTTGCAAATGAGCTTTGCTCAATGATGTTCGCCTGGATAAATAAAGATTTTGATTGCTTGATTTATTGATTTGTATTCATTTTCTTACATCTTGACAAGTATTTTTTTCTTTCTCTGAAAAGTTACTCCTGTCTGAGAGTTCCTGCTCCTGTTAGCCTGCGTTATATACCATTTTTCTGCTTTTAGTTATGAATTCTTAAGTTTTGAACCCAGTGCTGATCCCTTATTTTATTATTTTTTTTTGTCTGCGGTCAGTTCTGTTTGCTGATAACTTGTGTCACTTAAACTGTGAAAACCATCAGTTATATATTTTTTGTCTGGAAACGTAAGTACTTTTAGGTAAGGTAAGGTAAATCTGTATTTAAATAGCACCTTACTACAACCAAGGTGCTTCACATTTAAAATTCAATATACAAACATAAAATTAAAATTAAAAAATAAATGTAGCAATAAAAATAAAATTCATCTGGGATGGCTATGTTAAAAAGATATATCTTCAGCTCAGTCTTAAATCAGTTGATCACCTGAACTTATCCATATACAGTTTCACTGCTTTGGTGAATTGCTCCCCTGCATTTTATTGCTGGAGTTTGCCTCTGCATTGCGGTGTTCCTCTTTCCCACAGCATTGTTTACTATCTGATGTGCACAATATAAAAAGCGACATATTTATATAGTTGTTGTCAAGAGATTGCTGATCCTATCCAAACTTTTGTAGGCACCTTTGTTTGTCGATATTATATGGTTGTCTCTGCCCTTATATAAAAACAAAATGGTGGTAGTAAATATTAACACAATACAGTACTTAAAGCAGCAGTGCAACAATCTGGTGAAAATGTTGACCTATACTTTTTTATGCTCTTTTACATTGCCACTTACCTCCTGACTTGTATGATACCATTCTTTCCACTGCTTTAGTACTTTTCTTCATGTCTGAAATAATAAAAGGAGCGCTCCTTTTAATACAGTGCGGACCAGGTCTTCATCAGGATTTTCAAGTGGTTTTGTCTATCCATTGTTTATATATCACTTCTGTTATGACTAAAATTAATAATTTTGCAGCAGGCAGTGTTCTCTGACCTTACAGAACAATATTTGTTCAAAAACAGCTGCAAATACTCATGAAAACCTGGTCCGGGTGAAAAGAAGTGTATCCTACAAGTCAGGAGGTAAGTGACAATCTAAAACAGCATAAAAAAGTATAGGTAAGAATTTTCAGCAGATTGTTGCACTGCTGCTTTAAGTTGTACAGACACAGGTTATCTGTATTTAAAGTAGGTTACCTGTGTCTTTTTTCCCTGTGTTGCTTTAATTCCTGTTTGGGGAAAGAAAAAAGTTACCTTTTTGTTTTTACTAGAATAGGCTACCATATATGGTATTAGTTGTACAGAGTGCTGCTCCCTGTCCTGATTGTGTTTGGACTTGGAAGAAAGCCAGTACTGCAGGTGTGAGGTGTTATTCACACAGTTAATAATACATCCTTCCTTGATATACTTGCCACAGAAAGGGAAAACTCTGCAGCAGCAACATATAAAAATGGCTGCTAAGAGACAGTCCAGTACAGGGGGAAAGGCAGCTTAGAAATCTGTTGAGGAAAGTACAACTTCAGTTTCAGTTCCCCAAAGCAATGAAAGCACACCTATGTCTGCATCATTGCCTCTGTGGGCTCTGATGGTGTGGAATGTACCAGCATAGAAGTTGTTCAAAGTACTGGCATGCCTGTGTCTCAGTTGTTTTAAGGCCACAACTGTTGCATCCATGCTGGTGGGGCATGATAATAGTGAGAAGAAGGGAGACGCTGACACCAGCACAGGAACAGTGGTCCAGGGGAAGGTGATACGCCTGCTGGTGTGACTGTCCCAGGACCTGTTCCTGCAGGAGTTGGTGGTGGTTATAATGTTCAGCCACAGTCTGATAATCTGTGAGATGTGGGTAGTCAGCCCCCTGAGGAGATGGTTTTAGTGAAACAAAAAGGTGCCGTGCAAGAAAACAGTGATTTGGGAGGAGGAGGAGGAGGAGGAGGACAAGGACATCATCGGTACTGGTGCTGATGATGACGACTGAGATGATCCCTCATGGGAGCCTGAGCTTAGAAAGGTCAAGAGGGATGTAGTTAGTGGTAGGCAAAGTCCATGCACTTCACTCCGTGGAGCACTTCCCATATATAGATAATTACAAGACGTACTCAGCATTACGAAGCAAAGTAATTCACCATAATGAATAACGCAAAGTGCCATTGTTTTCAATTGACTTTCCATTGACTTTACCTAAATTTTTTTTACTTTAAGACAATGTTTGCGTGTAGTGAAAAGCTGAAAACAGTTTGATCTCAGAGCTCTGAGAATCAAACCATTGAAAAACGTTTTAAAAAGCATTTTTGAGACAATTGTGTTGGGGCAAAATTTAGTATATCGATTGTAGGAAACCTTCCTATGCTTATATCATGGAGTGTTTCTTGGTTTTGTGTGCATTTTGAATGTTAGTTTGCAAGATTAAGTCTGTGTACTGACAGACACTGTAGAAGTGTACTTCGAGGAAGGGGCCTGATGAAGGGAGATTCACAGTGACTCAATGAGAAAGGCAGTCTTTCTAACTGTTTTTGGGCATCTAGTGTGTTAGTATTTGTGTGTTCATGTACACACAGAAATACTTTTAGTAAGTTTTAATAATTGTTTGGTGTTTGCTGTGGTGCTTTGCATTTTTTCAGTTGTTTTCAAAGATTTAGCTGTACTGCACTGAACTTTAAATTTTCTGTGCATTACTTGTAGTGTGTACATGTGTGCCTGCGTGCAGTAAAGTCACACACATTTTATTGTGCCACACCAAAATCACAGGACTCTGATTTGAATCTCTTATTTATCTGCAGTACTTTTTTACTGCTTCATTCTATCTCGGTCAGTAGTGGACTGTTACTGCAGCTGCCTGCTCACCCCCCCCCCCGCAAAAGGTATTATTGTTCCGGTTTTGGATTTCTGATTTTGACCACTGGTTAAGGTGGTGTTCTGCCTGTGCAGCCACATCTCTTAAGTGCAATATCCATCTGTCTGTGCATCTCCATCTCTTTAGGGCCCAATCTTCATTTCTAAATCACAGTTGATTGTTTGGCTTCCCTTCAGAGTACTGGTATGGTGCATATCTCGGCGTAAAAATTGTACTCATTTATGTGTGTTTTTAAGACGGTGATCATCACAAGTCACTCATGTTACAAATCATGTTCTTCATCTTCACAATCATGATTCATGAATTACACAACTTTAAGTTTTTGGGGTATAGGTTGTATGTAATCCTGTTTTTTTTATATTCTTCAGTTTCATCATGAATCAGGAAAATGACTGGGGGACACCCAGTTATATCATGCCACGTCACTCAAGATCCTTGGTATACTTCTATGCTTCTGCTTATGTTCACATTCTGTAGGACACCCCACTAGAATGTTTGTGTGTTAACAAGAAGCCAGCCATATTTAATCCTGAAGATAGTATCTCAGCTTGACCATTGTACTCATTGATAGGCATTTTTAGGTCAGGGTTTGTGGGGTGATACAGGTCAGGGAAGTACAGCTGTAGGTATTTGCATACAGTTCATTAGCCATGTCACACCAGTCACTCATCACAATACAAATCATGTTCTTCATGTTCATGATCACGATTCATGAATTACACAGCCTTAAGTTTATGTGGTGTAAGTTGAATGTAGCCCTGTTTTTTAAAAGTCTTCAGTTTCATCACGAATCAGGAAAATGACTGGAAGACACCCAGTTATATCATAGCACATAACTCAAGGGAGACTTTTTTGGGGGGTTTAATTTGGAAATCAATATACCTTTCTTAATGGACCTGTGGGGGCTGTTGCTACTCATCACCACCACTGTTACTATGCAGCAATCATAGTATTTCATCATTCTGCCCCTCAACACATACCAGCGACTGCATTGCTGCCTCCACCAACATTTTCAGCCCCTATAGCTCAGCATGCAGGTCAGCAAGCCCCCCCCGTGTTGCCAGCTGATGCATCCTCTCTTCATCTTGGGCAGCTGTGAGTCCTGCCACCACCTCACCTGATGCCATTTCCCATCTACTATGGTGATGCACAGGCAGATGAGCTGGTTGTGCCACCACAGCTGCAGGAGGAGCTGCTACCTCCTGCAACTTTGCTTCCCACTGGTCATGGTGGTGAACACCTAGATGGGTGTGCTGAGCACCCACACCCAGGTGGCTGCCCTTGGCCCCCTGCAGGCCACCATGTTACAAAGATTGCAATGCACCACACTGGAGTCACCAGGGAGGGATGAAAAAAAAGCTCACACAGGGCAGCTGTGGGCAGGGTCCGGTACAGGCGGTGGGGGGGCACCAGGACACACCTGCTACTGTTCTGCTGGTGGTTAAGGGCCAACAACCTGCTGCTTTGGCTGCAGTTCCTCCTGCTGATCCTGCAGTGGCTGCTGCTCCTGGATGAAAACCACAGCTGCTAGACTCACTGTGGCTGCAGGTGGGGTCCACAATGCCTGCTGATTTAATTTAACTGGATGAACACCCCGCATTTGTGGCCCATGATGGCCACCACTTGCCCACCACATCCACACTCCATCAAGTAAGTAAATAAACAAACAAAAAAAACTAGTACAAATAATAGTAAAATAAAGCACAGTACCTAAAAATAACTACACAAAAAAATTACTTTTTTAACAAAAAAATCCTTTCTAATTAAATGAAACTTTCCTGAAGGACTACAGCTGAATACACAAAGATTTAACACACAAAAATAGAACTATAGCTTTTTTTTGAGCTCCAAAACACACATAACAGAGTCAAACTACACACTGCAGAACTGCCTGGACTGCAAACTCTTTCCACTAGAGAAAGTGAGGGTAAACGCTGACTTCCTGCCACTGCCTATTGAACTGCCTCCCTGAATCATGTGACCTGCAGACCTGCAGAGACAGTCAGCCATGTGATCACTAATCAGTGGTCTGTTTGTTTCTTAATGACTTTGCCTTGTCTAACCGCAATGAGAAATAACACAACGTCATTAAAGTTGAAGTAGCTCATTTTGGTGTGCAATTTACGTAGTCCCATGCAAATTCAGAGTGGGCTACTTCAGTCATACTTCACGTGTGTATTAAAACTTTGCTGCATCTCTAGATGTAGACCATGTACATGCACAGTCTGTGGGTCAGGCTATCACCAAGTTTATCAGCAGCACTCCTTCATGAAAACTAGTCAACCCCCTCCCAAAACAAGTAGCCTCATGGAAGTGATGAAAGCAGCCCAAAAAGCACAAACTTCAATGCCTGGTTATCAGCCCTCCCAGTCCCAGCAGCATGTTATGTGTTATGTCCAGAGGTCAAAAGTCCCTAGTTTGGGACTCTTATGTGCTTGATCCAGTTGATGAGACCATAGCGATATGTCAACTGCGTCAAGCATGTGTTAGTCGGGGGAGAAAGGGAAGACACTGTAGGCATTGGTGGGCAACATGCTCACCTGAAAAAGAAACTCCCACTGTGCTGGCAGCAATGCCAGAAGGACACAATATCTGTCGGTGGGATGTCACTTGACAGGTTAAATGTAACTGAGACCAGTTCAATAAAGCAGGAGGGAGGGGAGGAGGGAGGGCAGAGAGTGTTGGTGAAGGTGGAAGAGGAGGAGGAACAATCCTTTGCTCTCTTGAGTAGTGGCTATAGTAGTAGAGGCACCACTCCCAGTCCATTGACTCTGAAAAGTACACCATCATACCCAAAAGCAACCAAAATAATGGGTTTCATATGGTCTGCACATCCCCATGAGTCTACTGTTACCCCTAAAAGGACAACAGTGGTGCCTCAAGTACTGCATTCTGGTTGAACAGCCGCAAAGATGCAGCCCACACTGAAGACCGTCCTTGAGCGGCATGCAAAGTAACTCCCCAGTCATGCTGCAGCACCCAAGTTAAATGCAGTCACCACTGAAATGCTGGCCATTGGTCTGTTGCTGTTCTCATTCATGGAGAATGCTGGATTCCACAGGTTGATGGCCCATGCCAGTCCCAAATGATAGGTTCCATCGCAAACCTATTTCTCTAAGTGTGCCATGCCTGAGCTGTATGGTAAAGTTGCTGATTCCATAACATATGCAATGAAGCATTCTGCATCAGAATATATCCATCTTAGCATGGATATGTGGACCAGTGGACAAACAGCAGCAAGCTTGTATCTATGCATAATGGCACATTGGGCACAGGTACCTGAGGTGGTAGTTGATTCTGGACCTAGCAAAACCTGCCTGAAGCAAAACAGTGCTGGTAGCAACACCCCTGCAGTTCAACAGCATGCAACCCTGATTGTGTGAAGTGTTACTAGTTCTTACACAGGTGAGCAAATGCTTAATGTTCTGCTGGATGAGATTGATGAGTGGCTATACAGACAGTCACTTACACCAGGATTCATCACAAGTGATACTGGCTCCAATGTAGTGAAGTGCATTAGCGATGGTGGTTTTTTCAGTGTGTTTCTGCCTAGCATGCTGCCTTAATTTTGTTGTGCAGCAGTTTCTTAACCATGTGGACATTAAGGAAACAGTGACTGTTG
The DNA here is from genome assembly GCA_016271365.2 of Neoceratodus forsteri. NCBI lineage: Eukaryota > Metazoa > Chordata > Ceratodontiformes > Ceratodontidae > Neoceratodus > Neoceratodus forsteri. The sequence continues at coordinate 54,923,334 of CM028137.1, forward strand.
CCTGCCGCATCTGTGTACACTTCACCCATCCTGCAAAGGCCCGTGACCATCTGCATGAGTTACAGTGCAATAACCATTTGCCTAAGCACCATATGAAGGTTAATGCTGTGCCCAGGTGGAACTCCATGCTGTGTGTGCTTGACCAGCTGTACGAACAGTATCAGGCTGTTTCAGAATACCTCCTGGTGCACACTACCCATGACAGTGCAGGAAGTGTCCCTCGCCCTAACAACAGAGCAGTGGTGCCAAATGGTTGGGATAGTATGCATTCTCCATCCATTCAAGCATGCTACACAGCTAGTGAGTGGAGGCATTGCTTGTATAAGTCAATCCATATCCCTCATTCGTATGCTGAGGCAGACACTGGTTAATGTGCAACAACAGAAGGAGGCAAGTGGAGATCATAGCAATAGCGATCTAATGGATCACATGCTCCACGTGCCGGACATGAATACCCATCTATTCAGCATTGTACAGTCGGCTGAATTTGCAGACACTACCCATGCTTGATCCACACTACAAATGTGGCCTGTCTTTTGTAATTGAAAGAGGTCATCAGCTAGTGCAAACGTTGACAGAGAACCTCATTAGATGGGTGTTTGCTAGACAGATGAAAAAGGCATGCACTGCAGAGAAACAAGTGTTGCTACCACTACCAGTGGCTCACAGGCAACCCAATCTGAGAAAATGGGCAAGGTACAGCAGAAAATGGCAAGCAATCACATTTGGGATGTTCTCTGTCAGGTGGGAGTGGAAGATACGGAAGAAAATGAGCAGAAGACAGATGAGGCAGCTGGACTCAGAGCAGCAGTGTGAAGGGTGGATGCCTACATGGGGGGACACAAAGCGCCTTGCCATTACTGATGAGCCATTGCAGTACTGGAGCAGCAAATTGACTGACTGGCCAGCATTAACATCGGTTGCTGTGAAATACCTGAGCTGCCACCTCCCAGTGTCAATGTGAAACGAGAGTGTTTAGTTCAGCTGGGTCCATTGTGCTTGACTGCAGGACCAATTTGTCAACCAAAAATGTGTCTATGCTAACATTCATCAAAATGAACTAAAGGCACATTCCGCATAATGCAGTCATGTCAGTGGTATTGCCACATGAACTGTGTCTTGGTGATGAGGATGATGACAATCCCTTGACGAAGGCATCCACCAGCAGTGAGGTGGATGAAGCGGCAGTGCTGAGAGCAATTCCACCTGATGACAACTTCAGTCTTGAAGACTGTGAGGGCTGCTTCTTGGAGGATTTGGAAGTGGAACAAGGCTGAAGTTATTCAAATTCCCCCAACCAATTTCAACTCATATAGTGTTATAAATTATTTTTTGTCTATCATCGGATTTGTTATGGTTGTGTTATCTGCTGCAGTGTTAATCAGTGTCATTTGATTACCCTTTGCCTTAAACTGTTGTTTGGCCCACACTCTGTATAAAGCAGCAGCAATCAAATTACCATAACCTATAAACATTTTGCACGATTATATAGTTATAATGTGTCATTGTCAAAAAAATATCAAGATACACATTTTACTTTTCATTTTGACCAACCCCATCTTGAATCAAGATACGTTGTTTTGATGCCCTTAAAAGTGTCCAGGCTGGCATATGCCACACCCGGCCCTCCCCTCCTGCCACCCACCTGACATGCCCATGCATTCCATGCGAAAAATAAATATTTTCTGCCGTTTACTATCCGCAACATGTTGAAGAACCTTCCTAGTACAAGTAGAGTATGAATGTAACATGCTCATTCAACCGTTAACACCAGTTGAACAGATTTTTCAAAATGGTGAATTGCAGACATCTTTAAAGATATAACTAATTAATGAAAAAGTAATCATTATAAAAAAGGCTTAACGACATCCAATTCACCCAAAAAGGTTAATTATAAGAAATACAGTAGTACTTGTACAGAAACTGTTATGGTCCCTAGGTGTTTGCTGCCCACAGTTTGTCTTCTAAATTTTCCTAATTACTGCAGCTCCACCACCTCAAATGATTACACCAGACATTAGCCCCTCCACCTAATTACTAAACACCGTCTCCACCATCCATTTCAAAATATACTTCCTCCCTGGATGTGCTGTTTAGTAATTATTGAAACCAGTGGCCTACACTGCAGCTCAAGCAACCCGTTCTGTCTTCTACACACCAGATCCTGCAGGGTCTGGATATAGTCATCACACAGATATGGGATGAAAAGTCACCAGAGGAAAGTGACCTAAGCAGGAACAATGACAGGAAACATGAAGAATACTCTTCCGTCTGCATACCTGGTGTTAGCAAACAAATTAGAAACACAGAAAGAAATATATATATATATACTTACTATACCCTGTGAATGTAATTACACTATGGAAATTGCCTCCAGAAGGAACATGCAGGGCAAGGCACATGAAGCACAACAGCAGGCATCTGGATTCCACATTCCCTTTCGCTAACAGTATGGCATACTTGGAAATAAGATAAAAAGAACACATTTTGAGGATTGTTAAGAGTTCCACCCACCCACCCTCAACCCCCTCCCACCTCACTGAAGACCATAAAAAATGAAGAAATACTTATGTTAGGGACTGTCTGTGAAACTGGAACCATTGCACAAGTAAATAAATTTCCCACGGAGCAGCAGCAGAAGGAGACAGAGGTAACATCACAGGAATTCCTGAATGTTGACAAAAGTAAAAAGAATACAACTGCTATCAAATGCAGACATCCAGACTGCAATAACCTACCCCAGTAATGAAAAAATCAGTACTTACCATCTGCGTTGGGAAATGTGGTGCATTCTAACATCCCAGATCCAAATCCTGGGTGGCCTGGCATGATGTTGTAACCTCCAGCAAACTAACAAATAATAGAAAAGCAGTGCAAATATATTAGAACTCCAGACGCCACAATACCAACCCACCAACACCCTTCTCTTGCATAGAAAACAAAAAATACAGGCAGATATATACATGTGCAGCAGCAGCAGTATGAACTCTGTGATGATGAACAATCAAGCAGCAAAAACATTACTTCTTGTGGCAAGGAATTGGCAACTAGTCAGAGCAGCAGGCAGCAAGCTACAGCACCCCAAAATCTCATTCCCGCCACACTGTGCAAGTTACAACTGCAGAGTCAACACAGTCAAACAGGACAGCAGATTTGAGAAATGATAATTCTGCATTTCTCAGTCAGTTGAGAAACCAGCAGCAGGAGGCAACAAGTTCAAGAAACAGCCAGATTTTGCAGGAGGAATTAATTTTCTCAGCGTGGCACCTCTTTTGGCTTTTTTTTTAATTCCCACAATAATTGTATCTCCCTAGTTCTCTCACAGTTTTGCAATATGGTTTTTCTGGACTTATTGTATAAGGCCTGTTCTGCACACCTCAGCCGCTAGCAGAAACACAATTCAGTCTGAAATCAATTTGTAAACGGTGGACGAAACAACATTTTATGGTCTAGGTGGTGGCAGGGCACTATATAACATGATGACTGAGACCAAATTACTATCTGAATTTTATCTAACATTTTTCATGTAACATTTCTAGACTTATGCAGCCTGTTCTGCACTAGCAGCAACAAGATTCAGCCTGAAATCCTTTGTAAACAGTGGCCCAAACAGCATGTTATGGTCTGGTAGGTGGGGGGGGGCACCAGATAACATCATGACTGAGACCAGATTTCTGTCTGAATTGTATCTAACATTTTTCATGAAACATTTCTGGACATGTATAGCCTGTTCTGCACTAGCAGCAACAAGATTCAGCCTGAAATCCTTTGTAAACCGTGGCCCAAACATCATTATATGGTCTGGTAGGTGGGTGGGGGGCACCAGATAACATCATGACTGAGACCCGATTTCTGTCTCAACTTTATGTAACCTTTTTCATGTAACATTTCTGGACATTTATGGCCTGTTTCGCACTAGTAGCAACAGGATTCAGTCTGAAATCCTTTGTAATATATGGAGATGGCCAAATAATAGTATCCTATCCCATACAAAAAAATCCTGGTAATACAACACTGCCCGAAGTGATAATACCATCATTGACAAGTGATAATACTATTGTTCAGAGCTGATAATACTATAGTTTCAGCTCTCAACGATAGTATTATCACTACAATCCCAGAGCGCATGTCCAAGTCCTCCTGCCAACAAACCCAGTTACCATGGTGCCACGTCCCTTCCTGCACAACCCTTCTGATGGAGTGCATCTCCATTGGCAACTTTACTCTACTAGGTGGGCACAACAGCCTGAAAAACATGGCGTCTTTTTCCTCTCGCTTAGCGAGAGGAATGTGTTAAGTTCGTTGCTTCAATTTGTATTATGTTTTTAAACAAATAATGGACTATGTCGCTCATCCTGCATTTGCCAAATGATGAAAAAACCTGAAAGGTAGGACTGCCTACTAAATTAAAAGAAACAATGTTTTTTTTTTTAAACGAGCAATGGGACACTCATTAGTGTTGTGGGTAGCTCAGAGACAGCGTGTGCTCAATGTGGCAGCCAGCCAGCCAGTTTCACAAAATCCACATGAAAAACAAAAGGAATGTTCACAATGGGGTCCATATATTACAAAAAATAACAAATAAAGAAGTATGTATTATAAGGCAGCCAGACCATCTCAAGGTTTTGGGGACTTTGGAAACATCTCGAGCTTCGCTCTCGAGGTTCCAAGTCCCCAAAACCTCTCGATGGTCTTACTGCCTTATAATACATAGTCCTCTATCTATTATTCTATTTGTAAACAGTGGACAAACTGCATGTTATTGCCTGGGTGATGGTAAGGAGTGATATAACATCATGACTGAGACCATATTTCTGTCTCAGTTTGATGTAACATTTTTCGTGTAACATTTCTGGACTTGTACAGCGTGTTCTGCACTAGCAGCATTAAGATTCAGCCTAAAATCATTTGTAAACAGTGGCAAAACACCATTTTATTTGTCCTGGTGGTGGCAGGGCAATTCTATCTTCATGACTAAGAGCAGATTCATGTCTCAGTTTCATTCTACTTTTTTCCTGTCATATTTCTCATCTTAGCATGCCTGCTCTGCACAGTATGGTGGCAAGAGGCTGTGTTAAACTGTGACCCAAATGCACATTTTGGACCGGGTTTTGGTGGTGGGACACTATAAAACATCATCATGACTGGAGGGAAGGGATACAAAATTAACATTTGTGGGTGGCAAGGCCGGGGGACACGTGTTGTTAAGCACAAAAAACATATTTATGTTTAACTTTACAATAAAATTGCTTATGTTTCTGTCTTTTGTGTATGTATTCGGACTAAAGCTGCTCACAGCCAAAACAACTGCCACAAGCCCACACAACATTGCATAGCTTTGGGGAAAAATGTTTGTTCATAGGAACAAATGACAATACTTGACATTTGTGGATAACAAGGAAAAATATAAAGAAGAAGTAACATAAAACAAGAAAAAAGGTGCAGAGTTTACAGGCACAGTACTACAACGGGGGGACATGCAGGGTCAGGGCAAGGGCATTCACATGAAAGGGCAAGGGAGGAGCATAACCATTACATAACAAATTACGCACAAAACCACTGGACAAGAAAAACGAACAAGAGGATAAAGAAGATCTTTTTATTTTTATTTTTATTTTTTTGTTTTTTTAGGGGGTGCAGATGAGGAAGAGTGAGAGTAACAAATGAGAAGAAAAACAAAAGACACAAAATGAGGTGCTGTGCTGCCTCCGGACCCTCAAAACTGATACAGTGCCAGACCTTGGATCACGATCCATTATGTACTTCCACCAGTGCCACCACCACCACCACCACCCCCACAATGCAGCTCCACCAGGAAGTCCAACACTTTTTTTTTGGTCCTCCATTATATTTTGGAGGTCCCCCCTAACCTCCTTGTGGAACTGGTCAAACTCATGCCAGAAACCTTGCATCTTAGTGTTCATCGCGCCACCTCATGGTGCATGGCCTCTAGTTCTTCAATGCTGACCTGACCTGAAGGGGCTGCTGCAGGCTTTGATGAAGAATCAGCAGCACAGTGGTGCCAGTGGATATGGGGTGCACTACTGAAGTTGGATAGTCCTGCTGCCTCCTAGTCCTGCTGCTGTTGTGTCCTCCTGCTGCACCTATAGTGCCCCATAGGCAACTGACTGCCTTCCTCCTGCTCAATGCCCCCTTCCCTTTGTTCATCTCTACCTCCTGCTCTAGCAAATTCTTGCTGTTTTGCAAGCCACTCTTTGGCATGGTGGTGCTACAGGTGGTTTCTTTGACCTGCGGTCCCAAAATTGGACCCTTCCCCCGCCTGCCTAACACTGCTGCCACAAAGGTTGCAGATGACAACAGTCTCATGTCTAGCCTTTGTGGTAAAAAACTGTCCACATTGCTGTGGGGGGGGCACCAGCTGATGTCCCAGCGGGGGACTCAACACCATTCTCCTGCTGCCCTTGCTTGGAGGGGCAGGGGGCACATGCTCCTGCTACTGGGAGGGCAACAGGCTCCTGTGGCTGCTGGGGGAGTGGGGGAAAGCTGCTGCTTTTGGGGGGGCAATGAGCTCCTGCTGCTGGGGGATGAGGGGCACATGCACCTGCTGGGGGGGCCTGTCTTATGGGCAGAAATGACTGCCTGTTAAGAAGAACAGTAGATCATCCAGTTCTTGCTTCTCCTGCCTTCTGCCCAGTCCCCATTGCCCTATCTTTCCTCCCATCCATCTGAAAAAATGTTTTCTTAGTAGAAAACAACATAAATGAAAAAGAAAGAAGAAGGAGGGAGTCACACACACACACACACACACACACACACACACACACACACTATAAACTTAAAGATAGAAAAAGATAAGCACAACAGAAAATGCCCCACAGCAGAAAGATTGCCTTTTTTATAAATAAAGAAATTGGGGAAGAACACTGACAAAAACAACCACACATAATACAACAGTTTAAAGGTTTTCCTCTCAAGCAGTCTCACACTTACTACTCAGCCTGCAAGCTCTAGGAAAATGAAGCTGATTCAGTGGCTTCCAGCCTAAGTAGTTACCCATGTGACCTGCAGTCTGCTGCAGAGAGTAAGTTATGTGGCAAGATTTTTTTTCACTAATTTCGCCAGATACTACTGCAAGGTGAAATTTACTGGTGAAATTTCACCACAATGGCTTAATTTCATGAAATGTTACACGGAGTGAAATTCATGATTTTGATGAGATTTCACCTTCAAAATAAACATCTCTATCTGTGAAGAGACACAGCCTGCCCCACATTCCTTCACCAATAGCACAGATGTACTTGTTAAAAAGGACCGGAACCAGGACAGATCCCTGTGGTACTCCACTCATTACCTCCAGTTCTTCTAATTTAACTTTGTTGACTATACCTCCCTGCTGGCTCACCTATAATCAATGACCTACCCGGGTTGCTATGACAGTAGCCACTCCCAGATCCTCATTTTCTTCAGCAAGCATCTGTGAAGCTTCGAGTCCAAAGCCTTGCTAAAGTTGAAGTAGAGCAAATCCTTAGCATGGCCCCACTCTAATTCCCTTTTTGCCAAGTCAAAAAGAACTATTAGCAGTCACAGAAAAGAAGGAAGCCTACAAAAAATATAAAACAAAAAGAGGGGGTAGGGAAAAGGAAATGTACCATCTTGCATCTAGAAAAGTCACCAGGATAGTGAGGGGGGCAAAGTCCAGTAAAAAGCAGCGGCTGACACAGGGGATACATGGAGGGGAAAAGAAGTTCTCCTGGTATATTGGGGAGAAGAGAAAAACTAAGGGCCATCTAGGCAGATTGAGATCAGAAGGAGGGTGGGTGGAAGAGGCAAGGGACCAGGCAGAGGTATTAAACAAGTACTTCACCTCTGTGTTCACTAGGGAGGTGGATGGTATATCTACAAAGCAAGGCATGATGGAGATAGAAGTGGTAGTGAGTGGGATCAGGGGAGAAACAGAAATGGAGCAAGATGGAGGGAGAGGTAACCCAGGGGTGTCACATCAGGATAAGGACAAAAAGGCCAATAAGGTGGAGGGGACGGATGATGCTATCTCCACCGAAAGGGTGTGGGTAGCCCTCAAGGCCCTAAAGAAAGAAAAATCTCCTGAGCTGGATGGCATTCATCTAAGAGTACTATGGGAATTGGTGGACATAATGACTGCACCCCTGGCGGAGCTCTTCAGCAGGTCGCTTGAGACAGGGAGGGTACCTAGGGATTGGCGAGAGGCACACGTGGTGCCAATCCATAAAGGGGGGTCGAGGGAAGTACCAGATAACTATAGACCCATCAGTTTGACCTCAGTGGTGGGAAAATTAATGGAGAGTATACTAAAGGAACAATTGGGGGTGTACTTGGAGGAGGTAGGAAGTCTGGATAGTCAGCAACATGGGTTTGTGCCAGGTAGATCATGTCAAACCAATCTTGTGGAGTTCTACGAATGAGTAACATCAGAACTAGGTAGGGGAAAGCCTGTGGATGTATTATTCTTGGACTTCAGCAAGGCGTTTGACTCTGTCCCCCACAATGGTCTGGTGGAGAAACTGACGAGGTTGGGAGTAGGCCCTTTGATGGGCAGATGGATTGAAAACTGACTAGCTGGATGAATCCAGAGAGTAGTGGTCGGTGGGGAGCTCTCAAACCCTAGATAGGTCAGTAGTGGGGTACCGCAGGGCTCGGTCCTTGGTCCGATCCTGTTTAATGCATACATATCGGACATCAGGGAGGGTATAGGGTGTGAAATGAGTCTCTTCGCTGATGACTCCAAGATGGGAGCAGTAGTTGAGGGGGAAGAGGGGAGATTGGCCCTACAAGGGGACCCGGACACCCTGGAAAGCTGGACTCACACATGGAAATTAAATTTCAATATCACCAAGTGCAAGGTGTTACATCTTGGTCGGGGAAACCCTAAACACAGGTACACCCTGGGAGGGGCGCTGGAGGCCTCAACAGGGGAAAAAGACCTAGGGGTCGTGGTGGATGCATGTATGAATAACTCTGAGCAGTGCAGGAGAGCGGCTAGCAAGGCAAACAGGATGTTGGGATGCATCGTAAGGGGGATCACCTCTAGGAGCAGGAAGTGATTCTCGACGCTGTACAATGGACTGGTTAGACCACACCTTGAGTACTGTGTACAGTACTGGAGACCACACTTGAAGAGAACATACAGCTCCTGGAGAGGGTACAGAAGAGGGCAACTAAGATGATATGAGGACTAGGGGATTTGACTTATGAGGACAGACTTGAGGAGCTCTGTCTGTTTTCATTGGAGGAGAGGAGAGACAGGGGGGACATGATTGAGGTCTTCAAGTACCTCAAGGGAATAAATAGGGTAAACATGGAGGGGATATTTAGACTAAAACAGGGAGGTATCACCAGAGGGCATGGTTTGAAGTTGGAAGGTGGAAGGGTGAGGGGGAAAAAGAGGCGGAGGTTTTTCACTGAGAGGGTGGTGGACCCTTGGAATGTGCTGCCTGGAGAGCTGGTTCAGAGATCCAGTGTGGAGGGCTTCAAGAGAGGGTGGGACAGACACAGAAAGTGGATGCATCAGGTGATGGCCTGGCCCAGGGGGGTGGGGATGGATGATAGGGGTTTCTGGAACACAAGGGGGGAGGGCCTCTGCACCCAACTAGGGATCTGAGGTTCGAGCAGACTTGATAGACCGTAAGGTCTAATCTGCTGGCAATTAGTATGTTAGTATTAGTTTAGTCAGACAAAACCTCCCTGCCACAAATCCTTTCTGTTTACTATCATACAGATTGTTGTTCTCAAGATTGTCCACGAGATCCTTTTTGACCAGGGACTCCATCAGCTTCCCTACAATAGAGATAAGACTGACAGGTCCATACTTTCCTGCGTATTCATTATCCCTTCCCCTTTGTGGAGTAAAACAATGTCTGCCTCCTTGCACCAGTGTGGTCAGGTAGGCCTGCTGGTAGGGGGACTTCAACGTGAAATGGGAGTTGGGCAGTTAGTGGTTCCAGCACCAAGGTCACTTGGACCAGCATGTCACAGATAGAGATGCAGCATAATAAAATTTTGCCACCAAAATTGCAGCAAAATTGGCAGTTTTGCCAGTGAAATGTTTCGCAAAATTGCAGCAAAATTTCACCTGAAATTTCACCCATTCCCGTCGGCCACCATAAGTCCGTAAATTGAACCCCCCACTCACACAAGTTACCCTGCACCCCCCCATTTGTTTTATCAAAAAAAAAAAGAAATCACCCTCCACTCCCTGGTGTCTAGTGTCCCCCCCCCTCGGCCATCACTGGCCATAATAACATTAAATAAGCACTCCTCCCCCAAAGTTACTCTGCCGCCTCCATTTGTTTTATAAAAAAAAATTCACCCTCCACTCCCTGGTGTCTAGTGGTGTCCCCCCCCAGCTGACCACTGGCAGTAATAACATGAAATAAGCACTCCCACCCCATGAAGTTACCCTGCCGCCTCCGTTTGTTTTGTTAAAAAAATAAAATTCACCCTCCAATCCCTGGTGTCTAGTGGACCTCCCCACCCCATCAATAGATAGCATCACCCACCCAGCTCCCCCCCCCAGTACCCCGATCAGGCCACCAGCACAGCCCTCCACTCATCTCGATGGCTGGAAGCCTGACTGAGCACCACAGAGTGCTTGAATGAATGAATGAATGAATGAGTGCAGTACGTGCTCATTCATTCAAGTGCTCAGTGGCGCTCAGTCAGGCTGCCAGCCATGGAGATGAGTGGAGGGCTGTGCCAGTGGTGTGATTGGGTTACTGATGGGGAGCTGGGTGGGTGCTGCAATCTATTGATGGGGTGGAGGGTCCACTACACACCAGGGAGAGGAGGGTGAATTTTGTTTTTTTAATAAAACAAACAGAGGTGGCAGGGTAACTTGGGGGGGAAGGGGAGTGCTTATTTCATGTTATTATGGCCAATGATCAGATGGGGGGACCACTAGACACCAGGGAGTGCAGGGTGAATTTTATTTATTTTTTAAAATAAAACAAATTGGGTGGGCAGGGTAACTTGTGTGTGCGGGTGCTTATTTAATGTAATTTTGGATGGTGATCGGCCGAGGGGGACCAATGGACACCAGGGAAAAAACATTTCAGCCAGTGAGCCGCAGGGGGTGGGGGGATCACTAGATACCAGGGAGAACTTTGATCAGTGGCCGAAGCATTTCAGAGCGGGAGGCAAAATTACTCCAGCACGTGGCAAAATTTTGCTGTGGGTGGTGAAATTTGACCCCCGGGTGAAATTTTGCTGGCCTCGGGGTGAAATTTCGAGCCCAACTGCCAGTGAAATTTGGCATTTCACCCAGTGAAATATTTGTCGAAAAGCACTAATTACGCAAAATATTGTGCTGGGTGAAATTTTCCTATTTTGCACATCCCTAGTCACAGAGACACAGCTGATGTGAGACACCACCTGGGGTGCCTAGTCTCAACACATCTTGTGGAAGTAGTCCCATTTGTCCATGCAGAACTGACCATTACTCTGATGATGGACCCATTTCTGCTGTGGTGTGGAGTGCACGTGGGGGACCACCAGGCCCAAGGGTTCTGGTCACCCAGATAGTGTCATCACCACATCAGTCTCCTTGGGTTCTGTGCAGTGCAGCTAGCTCTGACAGAATTTGTTCCTCTTGTCAGGAGTCAGGCCTTTCACGTCCAGCTGGACAACATCACAACCATGTTCTACCTGAACAGGCAGGGCTGAAAGTACTTATTTATTTATTTAGGGATTCAGATCATACATATCATACTTATGCAAAGTAAAGCAAAAATAGAGGGATTCATGTCTCATTGACTCAGCCAAGCCTTCTAAAAGCAGTGGCAGAGCAATGCACCTAAACCAAACTTTCAAGATGTTTATTTTACAGGTAGATGCTTTATTCATTAACTGTAATGCTAGAGTGCTTAGTAAATCCGATGCGGAAGTGCAGGATGAAAATATGATTTAATAAGACATAGTTTGCTTGGATGTGTGCAATTGGTCTAAAAAGATAATGGGACTTATGTTGTTTATTGAAGTTGGGGACTATACTGTTGTCTATAATTAGAGAATGGGCAAGATGTAATTCCCACTTTGTATGTCTAGATATTTTGATAAATTTTCTAGATAGGTAGCTGCATTCTTTTGGAGAAAATCTCTGTGTTTATTTTTCAGAATTGAATGCTACTTAAGCATTAAGATGTGACAATTAATATAAATGTTAGGATTTAATTATGCAGCTCCATTACTGATTTGTTTATCTGATATTGTTTTTTAAATATTATTTTTTCTTATCTTGATGTATATGTAATAAGTAACTAGCCACAAGATATAATTTAGTGCTTAGTTGTGACTCATTGTTTTGAAAATATGAATTACTTCGGCATTTGTGATTTCATGTATACAATGATGCTGACGTAATAATGATGATACTCTAAGATTACTATTTATGGGGCAGTCCTTCACCAAATACCCAGCCCCTGAAGAAGTCTTACATGGTGAAGCACTGGGGCAACTGGTGATACGGACAGCTAACCATGTATTTTGCTGCTTTGTGTCTGACTTTGGGAAAATATCCCATTAAAAACCTTTGAATTTTCACAGCTTTTCTGTGCAAGACTCTTCACTGGAGTTATAAATTAACTCCTTGCTTTGGAGTGCTGGTGTGTTTCTATTGTGTTGAGTGAAAACAGCATCAGCAGGACTGGGATGAACACATTAAAACAAATCATGCCAGCCCCAGCTGATTGCATCCATCATGACGACAAACAGGCTGGTGGCCAGACACAGAGTGCATGATGTGACTTGATGTCAAATGCAAAGATCAATTGATGTTTTTGCAAGGCTTCTGAGGAAGGCTAGCTCACGATCAGTGCTGCAGGGATTAGAAACATAGATTCCACAGTTTGTTTTAGGGTAGCATGCGCTCCCTTCCTTTTTGTTGGGAGGCCCTCTACACCAGGAGCATAATGCACAGCCTGGGTGCAGATCTTGTGGCAATTCAAGTTCCTGGAGTGGACAATCTGCAAGCAGATGCTCTCAGCCAAGTGGCAGAGATGTCGCATGAGTGAGCAATGCATCTGGAAGTGATGAACCTTCTGTTATTCCTGTGCAGTACACTTCCGATTGACATGTTTGACTCTTTGGAGAATGCAAAACTAAGGTTGTTTTGTGGCCACCTCTCATAATCTGGGACATTAATGGGGGATGCCTTTGTGAGGCCTGAGACCTTGAGGCCTTGTATATGCCTTTCCTCCAATCCCCTTGATCCACAAAGTGGTGGTCCTGGACCAGAAGGACAAGGCATGGATGATCCCGATAGTTCCAAACTGTACACAGCAGTTCTTGCACTCCGATCTCCTCACTCTCATCAGCAGAACTCAATGGCAGTTGTCTCTTTGCCTGGACCTGCTGACCAGACAATGTGCGAACGTTCTGCACCTGGATCATCAGTCCTTGCAATTCACAGCCTTGTTCCTAAGCGAGTAGCGTTCCAGGCTTTAGGTTTTTTGGATGATGTACTCCAAGTTGTTGATTTCTCACAGAAAGAGTCAACTTACCGGTACTGTAACTGCTAACGGAAAAAAATTTCCATTTGGTGTCAGGGTAAATAGCTTCATCTCCTTTCGCACCCTGTGGATAGTATCCTTGAGTTCCTCTAGTCCCTCTCTTAGCTTGGGCTGTGACTGAGGACCTTTTAGGTGCTCCTGTCAAGTCATCTCTACATACAGACAATGAGCTGGTATGTTGATGGTGACCTAGGAGAAGGTAGTCTGTGCTTTTTCAAGGGTCTGGAGCACCTGTCCCCTCCAGTGCAAATATCGCCACCCTGGAACTTACTTCTGGTGGTGGCTATGCTCATGGGTATGCCCTTTTAGCCTAGGTACAGGTCTGAGATGTCACACCTGTCATAGAATACGGCTTTCTTGTTGGCCATCATGTCAGCGTGAAAGATCAGACAGCTACAAGCACTTTCGGTGGAGTCTCCTTATCTGTTCATTCACAGGGACAAGGCCATCATTCATTCCCACCTGAAGTTCATCTCAAATGTTGTATCCGAGCTTCCCCTTAACCAGATGATCAACCTTCTGGTACATTTAACCAAACCTTCATCATACGTCAACAGCAGACTCCTTACTCTGTATGACTGTCAATGGGCGTGTTCTTACTATGTAAAGTGTATGGCTGGAGTTTGGGGTCAGGCTTGCCAGCTGTTTTTAACATATACTGAAGGCACACCTGGAAGACTGGCAGATAAGCTGATCACTGGTGTATAACATCCTGCATCATCATTTGCTATAGGTTGGCTGGTTGGGAGCCTCTCAGAATGCTTAGGGCTCATTTCATCAGACATAACACTGCCTCAGTGGCTGCTTAAAGGGACATTCCTATTCAGAAAATCTACAGGGCTGCCACATGGAAGTCAATCAATCAAGCAATCAATCAAATCTTTATTTATCCAGGTGGACTCCATTGAGCAAGCTCATTTACAAGGTGGACCTACATACAGTAAGTCAGCAGACACCTTCATCTCACATTACTGCATCAACTAAGAGTCTTGTCAGGAAGCTGCATTTGGGAAATCACTTCTCCAATCTATCATCACAGTGTAGGGGTGTGCACCTTGCCCTCTCCTCCTGAGATCTGCTGGAAGTCTGCAAATGTGTGGATAGTGAACTATATCAATGCCCTTAGAAAAATAGGTTACTTCGCTCTAACTGTAGTTTTAGGAGTGGTGTATAGTTCACTTCCAAACCAACCACCTGACCTCCCTGGCAAGTGGGACACAGATCCCTGCTTCCAGTGTGCAAGATCTGACATCATGGGACAGAGCTGGAGGATATACTGCCTGGGTGGTAAAAGAAGCTTAGCTTAATGATGTTCCAAAGAATCAGCAGTTCCAGTGGAACTGCAAGTGTGGCATGTGAACTGTATACGACTCCTGGAACTTTGGTTAGTGAGAAACCCATTTTTTTCACCTATTGTGCTCATGAGGATGGCTCAAAAGAAAACTATGTTGAAAAGCTGGGGTCAAAATATTAAGAAACAACAAAGTGATGAAGGTACTTTGACAATTTTCAATGCTCAATTATAACATATAACCCACAGGCTCCATACTCTGGATGACTATCATAGGGTGCTCTCTTACTATGTAAAGCGCATGGCTGAAGTTCAGGGTGAGGCTTGCCAGCTGTTTCTAGCATATTCAGTTTAGTTTATTGATCAACAAAATTTTTGTCATTACAAACAATACAACAAAACAAAATATAATAAAATGTGTAAAAAACAATTGAATATTGCACATTGTTCGATTCAAGTATACAAATATCCAGTCATCCTCACAAATCAAGTTTCTTTTTTGTTCATGTGATGTTTTTTCTTATCGATTATTTTATAGAATGATATTACTTTGTTTAATTTATAGGTATCAGTGGACATTAACAAACTGTTTGCTATCTTTGCTTCATGTCCATATTGGTTAATACATCTTCCAGAAAATATTTTCTTTCCTTATTATGAAGAGTGCAAAGGATCAGAAGGGTGGTTATATCATCTGTGTTGTAGTTATGTTTACATAGCTTCATCTTCATTTTCTCATAAAATGCTACTAGCCATTTACTGGGTAGTATTCGAATGTAAATTTACTCAGCATTTTTCTGCTTTTTGGATCTTTAATCAAATTCAAACATTTTCCAACCACTATGCCTTTTGTTGTTTGCAATCAATCTGCTGATCTTGTAACCCCTGCTTATCCCCATATCCTTTTCAGTATAAATATCCCTTATTTTTTCTTTTATCATATTTTCTATTATGGGGAATGATTTAAAAAATACATCTGTTAGGATATTCAACAAACCATATGGTTTAATAATGTGCTCCAATGCATTTAAGGTTGGGAAGAAAGTCTGGCAGCTCATGTAGTCTATTGTTTCTTTGAAACACAGGCATGGAAGTCTGGACTCTTTCATGGTATATACTGTTAACCAATATGTCACCATGTTTTCCTCAATATGACATTGCACCAGTAATTGCCTTATTCCAAGTCTGACCAGGGTAGAGGGTGCCCCTGATGGAAACCCCAATGGTTTTTGTAATATTGATTCACTGTTCACTCCAGTTTCCTGTTGTCTCCCAACCCCCATATTTCAGCCCCATATAGCTTGTGACCTTTAATTGCGGTACCCATTGCTCTTAAACATCCCTTGACTGAGTCTTCTCCAAGTTTGTATGAAAAAGTGTATACAGCCAGGAGAAATATGTTTGTTTTCTGTGTAATAGTTTTTTTGTGTTAATTCCAACTTAAGTTCCAGGTAAAATTTATTCTCAGATAACAAAATTCCGATACATGTTCTGTAACTTTGTTATTACTTTTCAATTTGTATTTTCTTAAATGTATCCCTCCTTGTGAGATACACACCATGAACTTAGTTTTGTCATAATTAATTTCCAGATTCACTGCCTCACATTATTTTCTAAATTTCTGTATGCTTCTGCAGATTCCTAGAAAGCTTGAAGATATTAATACTATATCATCCGTGTATGCTAGATATGGACCACACCTGGTGCCCACCCTATTCATATGCAAATCTGGGTCATATAGTTTTGTTAATATTTTATTCAAAAACAAATCAAATGAAATGGGAGACATAACACAGCCCTATCGTACCCCACAATTTGTGGGAAACATTTCTGTTATGCCACCTTCATTGTTATATCTTAACTCATCTTATTTTCTGTACATAATGAAATTATGATATTCAGCATGGGTTAATTCATTTCATATTCCCGTAGAGTTTTCCATAATTTTTCTCTATTTACTATGTTAAAAGCTAATTTCAAGTTGATAAATATGCAGAATAGTTTTAGTTTTTTTGATTCTAGTGTATTTATGTATAATATGACATAAGGTACAACACTGATCTGTTATAGAGTGTCCGGGTATAAAACCTGCCTGTGCCTCATCTAATATTACTCTTTCTTTTTTCCAAGCTAAGATTCTCTCATTCAACATTTTAGCAAAGATTTTTAATATGTTATCTTACATTCTTATTGGCCTGTAACAACTTGGGTTTGTACTTTCCCCCTTTTTGAATAGGAGTGCTATTATATTTCCCTCCATGAACTAGGGATTTTAACTTAGTTATATATTTAAATAATTTGCATGAACAGAAAATTCCAAAGTTAAGTGTCTATTATAAATACAATCATTGGGATGCCATCTGGGCCAGGTGCCTTGTTCCTATGAGTGGATAGCATTTTTTTTTATTATTTTTCTCCCATGCTGTTTTTTTCAAATACCCTCCATACCTGCTGTCTATGATTTTCTTTTTTATTCTTCAGGATTCTTTTATATTCTTTCCTGGCTGAATTTAACATATTCTTATTTTCCCATGCTGGGAATAATCTAACGCACCTAATATTTCTATTAACCCTGTTGTTGGTCTCTCTACAGTCTTTATCAAACCATTTAGATTTATTAAGCTACTTTATTTCTAATTCTTTAATTATAATTGTAGCCAGATATTTAAAAATGTCCTCTAGGTCCCATAAACAATTAATATTAGTGTCTATGTTTATTATGTATTCTATTTGTTAATCTATACTGGAATATCTGATAAGTTTTCTTAAAGATTCTTCTTTTTGCAGCCGAAAATGTATACCTTTCCTTACCCTAATATTATTAACATGAATTGTTTTACTATGTTTGGGAGCATTCCAGAAATCTATGTTCATTTTTATTGGACAATGTTCAGTTTCTGCCCTATCACCAATGTTGATCATTTTACAAAATTGTAAGATATTTTCTTATATCCATACCAAATCAAGAATAGAAGCTCCATTGATACCTGTCACAGACCCACTCCTGGGGGTTAGGCCCACTGAGGTCAAAATGCCCACCATTTATTGCAATCCATGATGGGGGGGCAGAGATACCCTCCTCCTCCTTTAGAATGCTTGCCGAGGTCATGATTGCACCTCTGCCATGAGGATCCAGCCTCTTGTTCTGGATAAGGGCACAATACCAGTCTCGAGTCTTGTGGCCAAATATGAACCCTTCCTTGGCTATTACACAGAGGAGGAATAACCAGGTATCACACTCACTTCAGGGTAGCAATGTAAAAACCTGATTTGGCCTTCTTCCTAAATGATATGCAACAGCCTGGTTCAAAATCTTTGTAGACTCTGGTATTCTCCCTATCCTTCCAGATGTCCCTTCCAGACCCCTTTTCAATGTGGTTGCTTATGGTGTGAACCCTTTGGTTATAATAGTTTTCACAGATTATTAATGCTGTTTTCACAATTCACACACAAATCGAGAAAGTCTCACTCAGGCAGAATTTCTTTAGACAAACAAATGTTTTTTACTAAAATACTTAAATGCACTTACAAGTAAAAGAAAACATATACTAATTTAGGTTACAGTATAAGAAACTGAATGAGAAAAGTATACAGAAAAATGCATAAGCTTAATCTACCTTGGTTATAAAGATTTCAAAGTCCTGAGAACTGCTGGTTTGCAAAATACCAGTCTTTCTTTTAGTTCTTGGCAGTCACACTGTGTCTCAGCAGTTTGGCTTCTGGTGTGTCACCTGAAGGAAATAAATACAGTTAATAAGGAAGAAAGAGGGAGAGACCGAGGTAGGGGAGGCAAAATAAATTCAGGAATATGGCTTTCAGTAAATGAAGCAATGCTGGTTTGCACTGGCCTTCACTCAGATTTAACTGACTGTAGGAGAACCCTATTTGATACAATAACAAATGTACTAGAGGTAAATTTGTGAATACCACTTGATAGTAACAACATAATTCATGTCTCTAGGGCAAACAAGAAGGGAACAAAAATCAGGTTCAGATCCTGCTCTCAGATAAGCAAATTGTTAAGAGGATCTAGCTATAAAGATCAAGTCTAAAAAAACAAGGGATTGATCTAAATACATTGGTCAATATAGAAAATGTGCTGAATACAGATAGAATGCATTCCACTTGCATGCATTTTGGTTGTGTGCACTTCCCCATTGTGTGCACAAAATCACCAGGTTCCTATTCATTTCTTATAGTGCTCAATTTAAAATGAATCAGTTGTGTGCTGCAGCGACGTGTAAAATTAGGCAATTGATGCCTGATTTTCTTTACAGCTCCTGCCCCTGAGCTGTCCTGAGATAACAATACCCACTTATAGTATGCGCTCGTTAGCTTCACCTGGTTTTAATTTAACATGTCACAGCAGTGTTATCAGTCTCTGATAGCAGCACAGAACATTCTTACCCTCAGTCAGCCAGACAGCTTAGGTAAACAGAAACAGAATGTTTTGAGCCTTGAACAGAAAGTCCAATTGTTAGATAAGGCTCTGGTGCCTGGAATCACCTGAAAAGAGCTTGTGGGTGACTTTGATATAGATGTCTCCTGTGTTGAGAGAATTTTAAACAAAAGAGAGGCTATTCTCCAAAAATGGAGTACCGGGGCAAATAGGACAGAAAGTGCAAGCGGGAAGGAATGGATAGACCTATTGAAGACACGCTTTTGCAGTGGTTCACTGAAGCAAGAGATCATGGGGTTCCTCTCTCTGGGCATATTCTGTTACAGAAAGCCAAGGGTCTGGAAACTGAAATGGGCATTGTTTTGAGCCAACTACAGACTGGATATCCCGGTGGAAAGCCCAAAACACCATTGGTTATAAGAGGGTTCACGGTGAGCGAGTCTAGAGTGACTTTGAAATATATGACAATAATGAACTCATTCTCTCAAAGGGACATCTTTAATGCTGATGAGGCAGCTTTATTCTTTCATGCTACACACAATGAACTTTAAAATGCTTAACATACTGTAACTGTTTTATATTACTGCAGTGCTTTTAATGCTCGCACATATCACTTTCAGCACTAAACTTTTATATGCTGGGATATTTATTAATGTTTGCTACTATTTAGTGATTTTTTATATGCTTTTTTATACTGTGCTACAATATTTTTCCATGAGAGATGTGTAATAAATTAGTTTTACTCTGGGCATTTTTACTGGATTTTTGGTTTAGTGCATTTTCAGTTGTGTGCACACTTTCAGCTGGACATGAGGTTGCGCACACAAGCGGAATGCACTGTAGATCAAATTTCGCCCAAGGTATATTCATATTGGATCAGGAGCTGAGTCACATTATGGAAAATGTTAAGATTAAGTCAGCCCCAGAGTCAGATAAACAATGCATTTTATTAATACATGGGGTTGAACACCACTCTGAGGAAACAGAAACGTCTTTAATGAGAACAGTTTTTTTTTACATTTTGATTAAAGCCATCATAGGTATGTACAGAGCTTTAAAAGATGGTTTGTCCATTTTGCTCACCAGATTGAACCTAAATAACTCCCTTTCTGTGAAGTATATTCAGTTTAAGTTTAAAACTCTCTAGCGATGTAGATCCCACTACCTCCTCATGCATGGAGTTCCATATTGATATCACTATCTGGCTAAACCAATACTTCTGCTGGCAAGTATTACATTTTTCTCCCCTGAGTTGAAGATGATGTGATCTAGTGTTGTATACTGAATCACTAAACATTAACCCCAAACTTTCCCAAAGTTCTTAATCCAAAATGCCTTAAACCACAGGCACATGTCTCCTCTTAGTCTTCTGTACTCGAGGGAGAACATGTTCAATTCCTTTAGCCTAATATTATATTCCTTATAGTGCATGCCTTTAATAGATTGTGTCACATTCTTTTGTACTCACTCCAATAATGTTAACTCTTTTTTTCTGATATGGTTACCTTATTTGTACCCCATATTCCATTAGTGGTTGCACCAAGGATCCATACAGTGGAATCAACACCTCACTGTGTCTGTGGCTATATGATTCAAAATGCAGTTTAATAAACCATTTGCTTTACCTGCCATTTTCTTACAATGTATTTTGAACTGAAGGTAATTTGTACTGGTGATGCCCAGATCTCTTTCATCTGTAACTACCCTTAGTGGTGTATTTCCTTTATGGTATATTTAGCCTCTGTTCTTTTTACCTAGATGCATAACTGTTCATTTCTCCTTGTTCAATGGGAGTTTGTACAGCTTGCACCAATCATTATTATGGCTTTATGCATCTTGTAGTGCTATAGAATCTTCAATATCTTGTATTTCACCCCGTAGTCAGCAGTCGTCTGTGAATTTAGCCATCCAAACATTTCTGTGCTTGTATTTGAGTGTAGTCACATAAATGTTAAAAAGGCATGGTCCCAGGACTGACCCCTGTGGCACCCCACTAGTTATTTCAGTCAGGCCTGAAAACTGTCCCCTAATGCTGACTCTCTGTTTTCTTTCAGATAACTATGAATTGATCTAATTTACAATATTTTCGTGGAAGCCCAGTGTCCTTAGAGCTTGGATCAATTCATAATGTGGCAATTTATCAAAAGCCTTGGTAATATCTAAAAATACCACATCAATTGATATCTTCATATCCAATGTCTTACTAACTTTATTGTAAAATTGTAACATATTTGTCTGACACAATCTATTTTTTAAGCTGTGCTGTGTGTTATCCCCTAGCTGATTCTCTTTTATAAATTCCTCCATATTCTCCTTAATTAGGAATTATTAATTCCTAGGCTCCCGGCCCTACCCACCTTCCACACCCTTGATGGGACATCCTGGAGGACAACTCCTCATTTAGATATCTGGGGGGTTGGTTGGACCAGCAGCTCAACTTATCTGTGCATATCGATGCTATCCTGAAGAAACTGCACCACAAGCTTGGTGCTCTGTTCAGGAATCGTAGTTGCATCCCTCTGACTGCGAGGTGTCAAATTGTCCAGAAGATGATACTCCCCTTCTTTGACTACTGTGATGTAGTCTATAGTGCTGCTCCCAAATCTTCCCTGACCAAGTTGGACACTCTCTTTAACCCCTTCTGCCACTTTACTCTTGACTCCCCTTCCCACTCCCACCACTGTGAACTCTATTGCTCTCTAATCTTCCTTCCACTATCTCACAGATGCATCTCACACTGTGCCAAACTAACCTCCAAATTCTGGTTCAGAGTGCTCCCCCTCCTATTTCTCTTCCTCTCTCTACACTCCACCTCCCCCCACCCACTCTCTCTCAGATCTAATGATGCCAGCATCTTGACTGTCCCTCGACGCTCCACCCTCATCGGTCTAACTGGTTTTGCCCATTGCTTCCTTAAAACCTGGAATCCACCCCGAAATATGACACTCCTCCTCCAACTACTCCCTTACCTCTGCCCTACACAATTACCTGTCCCTCAGCTGTTCCTGCTTTAACCCTCCTTAATACCTATCCCCAGTTTCTGCCTTCCTACCCTGACATCCCCCCAGCAGGGTTCTCAACATCCTGAAGGGGGAATCAGGAAATGGCTACCCCTTCTCCTCATATTCAGTTCTTGCCTCTCCCCCCTCTTCTCCATCTGCCCTTCTGGGTCACCCGTGTGCACAACCTACCCTGTCCTTTTTTACTCCAACAGCACTTGCGCACTACCTCGAGTCTGCTCCTGGTACACTCATGCACTATAATGGTTCTGTTACATTATTACTGTTTGGTACATTTATATGTTCTTTTGTATGATTTTGGAGATGTATTGTAATTTACCCAATCTTCCTCTACTGTTTATTGTACAATGTCTTGTGTTCCAACTGTTACATAATCTTACAATGTGGTATTATTTGTACTACCCATATACTATTGTAACTGATCATCCTTCACAACTGTATGTAACCCCTTCTCCCCAGGTCACACTGTGAGATGAGCAACTTGTTCAGTGTGTCTCCTGGTGAAATATTTCAATAAATAAATAAAAAAGTATCCTTTCCAGTATTTTGCACAGTATAGATGTTAAGCTTACTGGCCTATAATTTGTTGGGTTGTCTTTCTTTTCCTTTTAAAAATAGGAATGACCATTGCTTCTTTCCAGGGATGTGTAACTTATCTATTATAAAAGGAATTTTGGAAAATATGGCTGATTGGGGATAAAACTGAAGAAAAGTCTTGTGGCTACAGAGGGAAGAAAGTGTTACTAATCAGGGCCAGATCACCTTTGCAGTGAGGGATCAAGTTTTATATCATATAATTTTAAGATCTGCATTTAAACTGGATGATATGGGGATACTCTTATGCACAACAGATGTGTGTGATACATCTGAAATGGAAGAAGATTATCTTGAAGAGTGTCCCATTGCAGGGAACCACAGTAGCCCACCCCTTTCCAAAGACAGGAATTTACTGTACAACTGTATAATCATTTCCAGTTATTTACACAGGATGAACAACAGTGACACCAGAGGTTTAATAACCCATAGATGGAGAATCAAATGAACACTCGGGCCACCTGGGGAACCAAATTATGTCATGGAATATTTCAGTTTTTTCCAAGAAAGTCTTGGATGAGAAATTGAAAGAGTTAATCTCAGCAAATAATATTATTTGTTTACAGGAAACATGGGCCCTTGAAGGGTTTTGCCTCATGGGTTATACCCCTTTTGAAGACGAAGCTCAAATAATTTCAAAACAAGGCTGCCCTTCTGGTGAATTAGTAACATTTGTTAATGTTACAGACCATATTAAAATAATTTCAATGGTTCTCATTTCTCCTAAAATTGTTACAGTTTCAGTAGAACTTGCTAATGAACTGTTCTTGGAACTTAATGCATATACACCCTCTTGTAACACAGAGGGCCAGATATTCAAAGGGGCTGCACCTGGCACAACTGAGGTGCACCAGTGCAACCCCAGAAATCCACCCTGGGGCAGTATTCAAAGGAGGGACCTGCACAGCACAAGTCCCGATGTGCTGGGGAACAAAGATAATGTATGCGATGCATCCCCAGGGTGTGTGCTGCCCATGCATATGCAGCACATCTCGATATTCAGCCCAGGATGTGCAGCGCATATGCTGGTACAACCATGAGATGCGCCGCATACTGGGGCATAAATTGAGCAAGAAAAAAAGGCTCAAATAGGAGCCAGTAGAAAAGGTTTGCAAGCTCAACCCCTGTACTTACGATACAATTTAGTAAAATTAGTGGGGTAGCTCCCGGTGTGTGACTGAACAGAAACATATGGTTAAGGTACCAGGGCACTACACCCCCCCCATTTTGCTGCATCAAAGCCTGCACTTTTCTCAACCTAACTCCAATGTTCTTACTTTTCATACTTTTCAGAGGGGCTCTTGGTTGTCATCATCCAGATGAACCATGATTAAGCCTGACCACTTTGGCAAAGTGAGCACCTCCATTGGTCAGGAGCCACCCACAGGTGGGCTGCTGTACTGCAGGGTGCAACACAGCAGCAGCCAGCCATTGGTGGCACCCCCCAGAACACCGTTCACAAACACCGACATACTGACCTGGTAGTCTAGTGGTACCCCTTCCCTTCCTGTAGCACAATCGCCCATTAAATAGCATTTAAAATATGCCCTGGTGGTATAGTGGTTTCCCCACCCTTACTCCACATAGCACGATCACCTATTAAATACCGTTGAAAATATTCCCTGGTGGTCTAGTGGTGCCCCCTCCCTCCCTGTAGCATGATCACTCATTAAATACTGTTTAATATATTCTCTGGTGGTCTAGTGGTACCTCCTCCATCCCAGTTCCCTGATCGCTGATCATACGGCATGTTTCCTTCCCTTGTGGTTCAGTGGCACCCCCCACCCCCAGGACCCCTGGCCCACCCAGCTCCCCTCCATCAGCGGTGGGCAGCAGCATACCCTGGGCCTGGGGGGTTGGAGGGTGCCACTGGACCACCAGGGAAGGGAACATGCCATATGATCAGTGATCGGGGAATCGGGAGGGAGGGGGTACCACTAGACTACCAGGGCATATTTTAAACTGTATATTTCAGGCAAGCGCACTATGGGGAGGGAGGAGGGGTACTACTAGACCACCAGGAATATTTTCAATGGTATTTAATGGGCGATTATGCTATGGGAGGGAGGGGGGTACCACTAAACCATCAGGGTATATTTTCAATGGTATTTAACAGGCAATGGTGCTACGGGGAGGGAGGGTGTACCACTAGACCACCAGGGAATATTTTCAACAGTATATTTCAGGTGATCACACTACGGGGAGGGAGGGGAGGTATCACTGGAAAACCAGAGCATATTCTAAACAGTATATTTCAGGCGATTGTGCTACGGGAAGGGAGGAGGGTACCACTAGACTACCAGGGCATGCTTCTGTTACATTATAGGTGTGATCACAGCTACAGGCAGGGTGGGGGGTGCCACTAGACCCCTCCTGCATCACCTCATGCTGTGCAGGGTGCCTTGCACTGTTTGCTGGCCAGCCCTGCACAACACATGCAAATGGGCCCATAATGACAAGTAAATAGTCCCATTTGTGCCATGCATACATTATGGCCCCATTTGCATACAGCTGGCTGAAAATCAGGAATTTGAGCACAGTATACCTCTGTTGTGCTGGCGCAGTTCCAATTCCTGGTATTCAGCATTATCTGGATTTGATGAGCCAGTGCATGGTATTTGCACAGTGCACATTACCTGATATATTCAGAGGAGTTGCACCATTGCTCATCTCTTTGAATATATCCCTGGGTTTTACCAGTGCTACACAGTTGCACTGTGCCAACACATGGGCCATTGCCAGGCGCAGCTCTGAATATCGGGGCCAAAGTGTTTTACAGAGACCATGGCCCAGATATTCAAAAGGGTTGCACATGGCGCAACAGTGTTGCACCATGCGCAACCCACTGATGCGCCCTTGCTCAATATTCAAAAGGGAAAAGTGCGCCGTACAAATCCCGATGCACTGGAGCACATCAGTAATGTATGCAGGCACAGATGGGGGGGCGTGCCCATGCAAAACCTGCACAGCCTGATATTCAGTCCGGGATGTGCAGAGCCATGCATGCGCAACCCCTACTTGCGCCTGCACAAAGTTAAGCCCAAAAAAAAAGTTAAAAATGATGGCCACCCACAGGTGAGCTGCCACATTGCAGGGTGCAACACGGCAGCTGCCACCTGTGGGTGGCCACCCGAGTTCCTGCCGCACCTGGCGACACCCCCCATGCCTCATCACAGGCATCTATTTAAATAACCCACCTCCAATGACCCTGGTGGTCCAATGGACCAAGTGCTGCCCGATCACGGGCATCTGTTTAAATAACCCCCCCTCTCCAGCCAATATCCCTAGTGGTCCTGTGGACCACTATGTGCCCAATCACGGGCATCTGTTTTAATAGAGAGAACCCCTCCATCCTATATCCCTGGTGGTCCAGTGGACCATTTCCGCCCAATTGCGGGCATCTGTTTTAATACAGAGAACCCCCGCCAACATCCCTGATGGTCCAGTGGACCGCACTCTGCCCGATCGCAGGCATCAGTACAAAGAAAAATGTCCGATTACCCTGGTGGTCTAAGGTACCCCCTCCCCACCGCCCACTGAGCCGCACTGCCCGCTCCCCGGTCAGCCGGCGGTGGCAGCACCCACCCGCCTGCCACCCGCTGCCCACTGACACATCAGTAGGGCTGCACGCCCATTGGTTCACAGCATGAGCCAATGGGCATGCAGCCCATACCGTACTTCACATTCCAGATATGTGAATGATTGGGACCTTTTACTAAAAGAATGCTGAAGGAAACCTCTATTGCTCAAAATCACATTGTATGATGAGGTAACCAGTAAAAGTGGTAAAATCTTTTACCAGATTTTGAACAAGTATGGTTTATTCACATTTAATGGAAACCACTTGGGGAAAACTCTTCATAC
Source organism: Neoceratodus forsteri (assembly GCA_016271365.2). Taxonomy (NCBI): domain Eukaryota; kingdom Metazoa; phylum Chordata; order Ceratodontiformes; family Ceratodontidae; genus Neoceratodus; species Neoceratodus forsteri. Next base: position 54,950,004 of record CM028137.1, read on the forward strand.
TATACAAATTTAAGTAGAAAAAGGGCAAGTGTGATTCATTACATCTGTACACATGCATGGAAGATCCATCAAGTAACAAAATATGATACTGTATTATCTCCAGATAGTGACCATTATCTATTGATAGTAATTTTGGAATCACAGCAAGGAAATATGGACACACAGATTAATATTGCTCCATCTGTTACAATCAGAAATCAGAAAATCGTTCACTATTCACAAGAAGTAGAGGAAGACATAGCCTCTCTTAGAAATATAAGTGAGGTACAATCAATAGTAAAATATATCCACAATATCTCAACAACAGAATTATATAATTCTATTCAAACATAACGGACAAAATATTACCCAGTCTTTATAAAGATAAAAAGGTAAAACAACAAATGTCTGGGTTTGATGCAGAATGTCAGAATTTTAAGAATAAATTGCATAAAATAATAAAAGCAGTTCAAATGAATAGACCTATAGCAAATATTCAACTTCTCAATAATCAAAGGAAACTTTATGAGTCTTTATTAGTATCAAAACAAAACATGTCTTCCCAGGACACATGGAAATCTACATTGGAAACGACTGAGAAAGATGATATTAAAGACTTTTGGTTTACAGTAGCAAAAGGGACAGGCAACAATGCTTCTAATATTATGGCATATTTTCCACCAGCAAATTTGATTCGGTATTACCAGAAGTTATTTTTCCAGGATACAGATTATAATGAATAGCATGATTTCTTGTCACAACTTATGGAGGCACACACCCCATTAAATATTACTCCTTGGGAAGTATAACAAGCCATTTCAGCCTCTAAACCTAACAAAGCTCCAGGTCGAGACAGGGTACCTCCATTCTTATAGAAAGTTAAACATGACTGGTCGTGTAGCTAACTGGCTATACTGTTTAATAAGATAATTGAAGAAAACATAATTATGTTGACGTGAAAGAAAAATACTATCATTCCTATATACAGAAAAAGGTAATCCAAATATGCCAGTGAATTATAGACCAATCAGCCTGTTAGCCTGAGTAAAATCTTCACAAGAATACTTTTAGCCAGAATAAACATATGGCTAGCCAAAAAAACATTATTAATGACTTTTATGTGGGTTTTAGACAGAAACAGTCAACAATAGACCAGTGTTTTCTACTAACTCACATCAAAAGGCATGCAGCAGTATACATAACTTTTGTAGATTTCCAAGGTGCATTTGATAGCTTGAATAGAAATACATTATGGCAGAAACTAAAAGATCTTCATATAAATCAAAAAAATTCAAAGAATAATTACTAACCTATACTCAGATAATAAAACATTTATGAGGTATTACCTAGAATTTTTATGAATCTGCCTTTGGAGTTTACTGCCTGAGATATGGCTAATTTTAGTAGCTGGATATTCAAGAGAATGTCCAGATTTTCTATATACTGTTTAAATGCTCTAATTCAGCTTGGACAAATGTGCCATTTATAAATGTGCAATTGTTCAAAATGATGCATTTTTTTTGTAGTTGTTTTTGTATTTTGATATTGTGCTGTGTATGTACATTTTTGTCTCATATTTGATTTAAATATTGCTAATGTATGTAAGTCTCTGTCTTTTTAAATATAAAAGTTTGTACTGACTAAAAGTCAAACAAATAAAAGATTACTAAGCTGAAAACTACTCTCCATTTCAGGAATCAAAGGCTGGGGACCCAGTCTCCCATTGTTTTCCACAGGGGCTTCAATGGGGTCCGGGGAACTACAATCAACCTTTGCTATCTGACAGTGGGTAACCACACAAACCACCCCCTTCTGGAGATTGTTCCCTAGAATCACATCCAGGGTGAGGTTGTCTGCTACAGCCACATTTTGCACCCTCTCTCCTGTTTCACCCCAGTCCAGGAGAATGCTAGCAAGTGGCAGAGTGTTCTCCTCCCCAGTGAATACTCTTACTGTTATGAACGGATTAGGTATAAGCTGTTCAAGCTCAACCAAATCCCCATTAACTAATGTAAAAGACAAGCCCATGTCTCTTAACCCATGGGTGTGCACCCCATTCACAGTAACCAGGTGTATGTGCTCCATCAGGTTTATAGGCATGCATTCAGTGAAACACAATGTACCCAGCTCTGTTTGAGCACCACTTTGTCCACTCTGTGCCTTCTTAGGATACTGTCTAGCAAGATGCCCTGGCTGTTTACAAAACCAACAATCATAATTTTTTTTATCCAATAAATCCTTTTTTTGTAACCTGGAACTTCTCCCTTTCTGCGGAGGTGTTGGGGTTTTTAGCTGCCCTGAAGGCAATGTTTTCCCCTTCTGTGCTGCCACTCCCATCCAACTCCCTTTCAGAGCAGACTTGCTCCTGGCATAGTGGTCCAAGAGTTCAGCAGCCTGATGTGATGTTTTGGTGTCTTGATCCTCCAACCAGATTTTTAGCTCTGCTGGGCAAGCCCAAACGTATTGCCCCAGAAGAACAACCTCTTCAATTTTCTCTACAGAGTTTGCATCCACTCCCTCCAACCATTTCAAAAACTGACATGCTTTGTGGCGAGTACCTCATAGTTCATGTCCGGGCTTCTCTGGAGCTTAGGGAACTTAGCCCTCTATGCGTCAGGCATTATTTCTTACTTTCTAAGCAATGCAGGTTTAAGTTTGTCATAGTTACTACTGTCCTGGCTGTCCATTTGGCTAGTGCCTCACGTCCTTTCCCAGTAAGCAGTGGGATAGCTGGAAGCTGTAGGACTCTCTTGGTATTTTGCCCTGGATACAGACTGGGTCTCAGCAATTTGGCTTCTGATGTGTCTCAAGCAGAGTATTCAGATGTAGGAGTGGGCAAAAGTTACAAATTCCGCTTTCACTGAACTTCTGCGAAATTTTGGAAATTTTGCGGAAATTGCAGAACTTACACCATTCATGAAACTGGGATTTTCCTCGGATTTTCACTGAGTTTTGTGGACTTTTTTTGTGAACTGCAGAAAAATGCATATAAACTGTGGAATTTATTCTATCCACAGTTTAATGAACTGTCAGTGAATGAGTGCCTGCTTGTACAACCATGCAGTCATTCACTGACAATTCAGTGGGCCACTGGTAGTGGAGGAGTGAGGAGTGCTGCACTGGTGACCTGCTCAAGTACAGGGAGGGAAGGGGAGCAGGGTGGTGGCAGATGAACTGTCAGGGTGGGGGTGGGGCACCACTAGACACCTGGGAATTGGGATTATTTCTTTTATAAGGGATTGGGGATGGGGAGGTCCATTAGACACCAGGGAATACAGGGAATAGAGGGGGATGAGTTAATGGACTGCTTCTGTTTATTTGTGGATTAAGAAATCCAGGATAGGGAGGGGGTGCTAGATATCAGGGGAATAAAATGTTTTGGGGGCCATGATCAGTGGGTGGGGGGGTCACTAGAAGCCAGGAGGGTCCCAGGCAGTGATTTGAGGTATTTACTGGGATCCCTGATCAGTGTGTGTGTGTGTGTGGGGTGGATTAATGAATTAAACTGCAGTTAAAAATAAATTAACCTGCAGTTTGTGTATTTTTTCTTCAGTTTTTAAGGCAGAATTTCTGTGGAAGTTCTGAAAACGATTCTCGAACTTTCACGGAAGCAAAATTTGCACTTTCGCCGAAATTCCACCGACGGAAATTTTTTTTCACGCATCCCTATTCTGATGAAAATCTTTGTCCAAATGCCCTGAGCTGGGGGTTTAAATACCCTTCTATAATCTTACAGTGTCATCAATTCCTAGTTCAGAGCAACTACTCAGTTTGGCCAGGAGATGTCTGTTTTAGGCCAGAAGATGTCACTACTGTGCTGTTTCCAAAATTTTCAAGCATATTAAGAATCAGATTTTGAGACCTATAATTAGTATAGATATGACATTTCAGAGTTGAGTCCTTTGAAGTCCCCTGTAGACAACTGGATCCTTTAAGATAAAATTCACACATGTTCTCGAGGAATCATATTCCTCTCCTGTTACCGCATAAATGTAGCATATTATAACAGCTTCCTTAGGTCAAAGCATTCCGCTTCTGAGTGCATGGTTTTATGATATACAAATGGATTTGGGCCTATCTCTTTTAAAAAAACTGAGAATGCAATTTCATTTCCTGGCAAACAGGTGTCTTCAGGTCAAAAGAATATCAAGCCTTTTTTTAAATCTAGTCTTTTCCCTATGTACCTTTGTGCTGACACTGGCATGTACATTTAATTACATAAAAAAATATATGCAACAGAATAATAACTATAAATAAGGGCTGGAAGCTGGGCAGCTCACCACACTATCTATATATGTAAAATGCCCAGCTCCATCCCCTGCTGTTCTACCATTAAGTAACAAGAAGTTCCTGTCCTCTAAAATACCATCATTGTTTTCCTCTTAATGTGTCCCTTTTGTCTTGAGAGTTATGCTGCTGTACTTAATGATTTATCTCAGGGTTACTCAATATACACTGGGGTTCTCTGGTGGGCTCCAGGTGCCTTCCAACTCTTGCATTAAAGTCACCCATTATTAAAATTCTACTTTCTGGCAAATCATTAATAAAATCATCCCGCATCTCTTTTAATATATTTATATTGGATGGATCAGTGTATTTTGAATTGCTAGGTGGTAGGTAAATATTTAAGAGAATTGTTGTTACTGTGTTTTCCTTGATCTTGATCCGAAGAATATGTTCACTCCCCATATTAATTTTGTTAACCTCAGACCCTTTTTTTACTTTCCACCATGTTATAAAGCCACCAAACATTCTTACAAACTTTTTCAATCATTTGTCTTTTTTATGAAATGATATGTAACCATTCAGATATACTTCATAACTTGTCCATGTTTCCTATAGGCAAATGCATTCAATGAGTTCAAATAATTAGCTATTGTACAGGCTACCATTTTATCCCTAATACCTGAGCTGTTCAGTAATAAAATATTATAAATCCCATCTGCTGTTCGTAATTGTGTTATTCTGCGGTTATTTTTTCCTGATCACCCCCCCCCATTCAGTTCTCATGTCAGTCTTCCTTATAATTTTGCAAGCTTGCATGTCAGTTATTATTAACAACCAGATTAATCCAATGTTCTAAATTAAGGGACTCCATTATCTTTTCAGTTCCCTGTTGCTTGTTATGTAAGTGTATATCCAGAGGGTCCAGTGTGTAGGTCTTTAGTAATAACTCATCCATGGCTGCCTCATTTTTTAACCATAGGGTGACTTCTCCATTTTCTTTCCATCTAATTGCTTTCTTTATTTTCATATTCATGTCAGGTATTCTGAGTAGATTTTGCAAGAAATCTATGATTTTGACCTTCAAGATATATCTTGTTTCATTTACAAACCTATTCACCCCAAACATAAAGAAAGACCATACCATTTTATTTTGGTGTCTGTTATTCATTTGGTAGTATTCTGGGAACAGTATACTTAATGTGTAAGCAATAAGACATGACGGGGTGTGCGTGGAACACATTTTGCTGCATGGCCAGGGGTGTAATAAGGCACAAGGCCGAAAGCTGAGTGACTTTAGCCACTGGCCACGTGGTAAAATGTGTTCCACACACATCCCAGAGTGCCTTATTGTGCTTATAAAATGGTCTCCTTTTTTAAAACTTTTTACAGTTGGGAAAAGCATGTTTATATGTAGAAGCAATAGATTTACTTGTGTGCATTTATGATCAAATAGTCCTTCCTCCCCCTACAATTGATGCCATTGACCATGCCATTGTATTGTTGCCTACTTTCTTCATCCTGTTTTTTTTTTTTTCTGTTTTCCCCACATTCAAGTTGTGGAATGTCTGTCATGGAATTTTTACCATGGAATAAATGGATTCAAAAGTCTGCTGAGTTCTAGTGCTAGAATACAGTATTATTCTTAAAACACACACACGCACGTATATAAACACACACACACACACACACACACACAAAAACAAAAAAGCCTCTGTTACAGCCAGAGACTCAAATATTTCACTGTCAGGGCAAGGACAAGAGATTTCACTGATGAGCAGGTAAAGATAGAAAAGGGATTTTTCATTGCCAGCAAAGAAACAGTTGTAATGAAAACTATAAACAATACTTAATGTTTCTAATTTGTTTAAGTGCATAAGGAGAATGTGATGATCAGGAAACAACATTTAATTCATCTGTTTTATTTTGCATTTAAGGTAGTTTTATTTTTAGGGCCCAGTGCAAGTAAATGTGATGCTTACAGTTACAGGGCAAAAAACAATGGCTGCCTGTTGAATTCTGAACATTCTATTAGCTTAATGATTCCAGTGGTGATTGGTGCACATTTTGCAGCACTTTTTATTTTCCATGCTTGGAATATAAGTGCTTAATGAACAACAGCTAATCAGATTTCAGGATTTTCTCTTACCATTTTTTAAAGTTACTTTATCTACTTCTATACCTAGATGATTTATTCTGGCTCTTTGATTTTCTAAAGCCTTCAAGGTGAAAACTTGGTCTGATACAACTAATACCAATGCCACGTTACCAATAGGCCTAATCACGCTTAGGCCATTATACACTTTTCCATTCAAGTTCCCATCCAATACTGATATCAGTAGTTGTTTTAACATACTTTCCAATGCTGTCTCATTTTCATTTGGCAAAATGCCCACTCCATACAAGAGTAAAACATAATCATTAGCCAATGTTTTCTTCAGGAAGTTTATAAAATTACCCTGTGTAGTGTCATGTTTGTAGTCCTTATTTAACTTGTTTTCTTTGCTTTCAGGTGGCTCTGCCAATTCTATTCAATTCAATTCAATTCAAACTTTATTTTTCTACCGCCTATCCAAACCAAGGAGCTGTACATAAAACCAAATGCAACAGTATAAATAAAATTAAAAGGAATGATAAAACAAGTTATCAATATTTTGGGAAGACTAAATCAAACAAATACATTTTTAACTCAATTTTAAACCTGTCAATGGTCAGGCATTCTCTCAACCGATGAGGTAAAGAATTCCACAGGGTTGGAGCTGAAAAAGAAAAAGCTCGAGAACCAGATGACTTCAGTCATGCCCTGGGAATCTCCAGCAATCCCTCATTGGTGGAACGGAGAGGGTGGAGGGGGCAGTAGGGTACAAGGATATCTTGCAGGTAGCTGGGTCCCTGATCATGTAGGGCTTTAAAAGTTAGCAAACCAACCTTAAAGGTGATCCGCCACTGAACAAGCAGCCAGTGCAGTTCGTGAAGCCCAGGCATAATATTACTGGTCCTAGAAATCCCAGTCAGGGGCCTGGCTGCCGCATTCTGCATCAGCTGCAAGTGGCAGATAACCCCTGGTAGCCCAAGGTAGAGGGAATTGCAGTAATCAAGATGGGTGGTGACAAAGGCATGGACCAATGTTGGAAGATCATTCGGAGGAATCAGGTGTTTCACCTGGGCGATATTTCTAAGACGATAAAAAGATGATTTAATGACTGCTGAAACCTAAGGCTTTAGAGTCAAGCCATCATAGAAAATAATGCCCAGGTTTTGCACATGGTCTAAGGTAGTGAGCTGTATACCACCAAGTAACAAATCCGATGGGTGCCCAGCCCCCAAACCTGCCCCCAGATGACCTGGGTCCACTACCAGCACTTCAGACATATCTGGTTCAGTCTCAACCAACTGGAACTCATCCAAGTTCTGATTTTAGCAAGGCAATTATTTAGCATGGGGAGTGCATCATTCTGTCTGGGCAGAAAGGACATATATATATATCTGAGTATCATTAGCATAGCAGTGAAAACTCATACTGTATCGCCTGATGATATCTCCCAATGGCAGCATGTACACTGCAAACAACATGGGGGCCATAATGGATCCCTGTGGCACCCCACAGAGCAGGGAGTGAGAACTAGAGGAATAAATTCTGGTAGTAACTCTCTGAGACCTGCCCGTGAGGAAAGAATGGCACCATTTAAGGACTGTACCAGACATCCCGCAAAAAAGCCACAGGCACTCCAGTAGCACACCATGGTCTACAGTGTCAAATACAGCAGAGAGATCAAGAAGGACCAGAAGGGTGCGAGCCTTTCAATCTCTAGCCATTAGGAGGTCATTAAATACCCTGACAAGAGCAGTTTCCATGCTATGCTTCTTCCTGAAACCAGAGTGGAGAGAATCATAGACATTGTGTGTTGTAAGATGATCATCCAATTGCAGCGCAACCACCTTTTCAATAACCTTACCAACAAATGGTAGGTTAGAGTTAGGCCAGTAGTTAACTAGACCATCTGGATCCAAGGAGGATTTCTTAAAGAGTGGTCGAACGACCGCCTCTTTGAGGGGGTCAGGAAAGACTCCACTCTCCAAGGACTTCCAGACAATTTCAGCAATGATTGGGCAGATAACATCTATACATCCCATTAAGAGGGGTGTAGGGCCCAGATCCAAACTACAACTGGTTGGGTGCAGTGTTTGAATGGTCTTTACAATGTCCATGAATTCCAGCAGATAAAAGTCTGACCAGACAGACCGAGTGCATGCCACTTCCTGTCGATCACTGCAATCCTTCAGAGGAGAAGCCGGACCAATGCCAGATTTGATTCTAGCAACCTTATCTGTGAAAAATTGAGCAAACTCCTCACATCTTAGCTGAGAAAAAGCTTCTCTGGGCTGGAGACAGATTGGATTGCACAATCTGTCAACAGTCTGGAAAAGCTGAGATGGTCGGTTTCATGCAGCAGAAATCTCCCTGGACAGGAATTCTGCCTTCTTATGGGTGATTTCTGATTGATAGCTATCATAGTGTGCCATCAACCTAAGCCTGTCAGCATCATGGTCGGACCTCCGCCAGGCTCTCTCCATCCTTCGACTGACTCGTCTCAACTCCTTCTATTCTGCTACTTGCATGTTCATTGAGATCTTCATGTTTGTTGTCAGTTTTTTTCCACCGAATATGGACACATCTTTATCACTTGTTTGTGGTGTAATTCCATGTTTTTTTTTATTCTACTGTGCTGTTCAATTACCCTGATATTTGTTTTTTTATGTTTGCTTGCACGCATGTGCAAGAAACATAGTGTCATCATCTGAGTTTTTGGAGGTGTGGCAGCTGTTTTCCAATTCAGTCAGTGTGTTTTCAGGCACGGCTGCAGTTCTCCAATGAACGCTGCAGCTGTCTATGACAGCAGTTGAAAATGCAGTGTCATACAGTTGAATGGGAGAGCTCCGCTTCAGTGAGCAGCGCTCCCCCCTCCACATGCATCATGCATGAATGCACTTCCCCCCCACACACATACTGTGTGGCCAGCGGTGCCCTAATCCCCAATGACTCCGGCTCCACACACCCCAAAAGCTTTCCAGGTGCCACGTTGGGGCCCACCCAAGCGTGGCAAAATTATTATAGTTGGCGAGGGTGCCCAATCCATCGGCTCAGACCCCCCAAAACAGCCTTCCAGCTGCCACGCTGGGGAGCCCACTAGCGTGGCAAAGCGTCCCAAGTCGCTTCCTAAAATAACAACCTGTAAATGAAAAATTCCCTTGGTGGTCTCCTGCCCACCCGGGTACCACCCACTGTGCACCCTGCCTCCCCACACCCAATCTTCGGTGGACCGGGAACACGTCTGCACTCTTCAAAGCCGACCGCTAACTGAGGAAATGCCGGTAAGCTGTATAATGCAATAAATAGGGTTTTTTCAACTTTAATGCCTATCTCAGGCATTTTTTGGAATTTTGGCACCACATTTTCAACATGGGGTTTTTGGGACCTCTCCTCATGAATTCTTGAACTGTCATGGTGTTAATAGGGCCGGAAGGGTGATTTCGCAGTCACTGTGCAAAATCACCTTTTGGGACTGAATAATGAAATGACAGTGCCAGATTTCATAAGGTGGGCTCTCAAAAAGCCTATGTTGCAAATTTGGTGAAAACACTCCTAAAAATGACTGTTTTACGCACGTGCATTGCGCAGTTCCTATGCACGCTCATAAGTTCACGAATTTTTAATATTTGCACTCTGGATTTTCAACATTGCCATTTTACCACACCTCCTTATGAGCAGTACAGCTGTCATTTTTCACGTCTCACCCAAAATGTGTTTCCCTGCATGTAGCGCACAATGGCGCAGTCGGTGTGCACAATCAATGTTTGGGACAGATTAAGAAAAATCACAGTGACATTGTTCATGAGCAGAAGTCTTAAAATGGCTATGTTGAAAATTTGGTGAAAGAATTCCCAAAAATGACTGCTTTAGGAGTGCACATTGCGCAGTTCCTACGCACGCTCCCAAGTTTGAGAATTTTTAATATTTGCACGCCAGATTTTCAAGTTTGCCATTTTATTACACTTCCTTATGAGCAGTACAGCTGCCATTTTTCACATCTCACCCAAAATGTGCTTCCGCACATGTAGCGCACAATGGTGCAGTCAGTGTGCGAAAGCGGTTTAATGTCAAAATTGCACGTCCCAAATCGCACCTGCAATTATAGCGCGATCAACATAGCGCACGGTCTTCATAGTGCTGAATTTATCGTGCATGTCATGTTTAGCGTGCATGTGTCATTTCAATGCTGGGTGGGCCAAGCAGTCCATTTCTGCTGACAAATTATATGTTTCTGTGTTTCAGGGAGATGCATTTAAAAATCTTGCCACTTTATGGGAACCTCTGTGGGTGATCAGTAAAACAGCAGAAGGCTGGGAACAGTTGTGTCATGATGCAGCTTATATACCTATTTAAATGAGCCAAAGACTAACCCATTATTAAATGTTACACCATGTATGCTATACCCCTGTGAGGCAGACTACATTTCAGGCACTGATACTACCCAAGGTTGTCCGAGATGTGGGTTAGAGAAAGCTAACTTAATACATGTGACATATGACTGCAGGAACTTAGTCACCTGTTGTCAAGACATTGAGAAACTTCGAGCGGAAATATTGGTTGTACCTTTTCAGCTGTCCTCCCAACAAGCTTGTTTGGGAAATATTGAGGCTTATTTGGAAACACAGGAGTTGACGCATGGTGTACAGTAGTTTGTATATTTGGCAATTGTTAAAGTGAAACAACTGATTTTCTGGTACTGGAAACAGTCGGAACCACCAAAGCTGACACAATAGCTGTCTTTCATGGCGTATTGTGCCACATTGGAAAAACTTTTTTTTGGTATAAGGGTAATTTTAAGGCTTCTGATAGGAAATGGGGACAATGGGTGAACTATATTGCTGTGGCCCCTCCTTGTCTGCCCTGACTCCATTCACGTTTTATTAGATTCTGTGAAAAAATTGACACCAAGACAGCATTTGAGTTTTCTTTGTTTTTTTTTTATTAGTATTGTTGTCTTCTATATTTGTTTTGATTGGTTGGAAACTTTGAATTGTTATAACAACTGCAATGTATTGATAATTTCCCACTTTGTTTGACTCGCTGTTAGTTTAATCTACATATGTATCCGAGGGGTGCTGTGCAGTAGTTGGGCTCTTTTTGGTAGGTGTTAGTGAGAAACCAACCATAGCTGCTGGATAGGTTGAGTCTACTCCATGGCCTGACTGGGGGGGGTCAACGTTTCTGTGGGGTGTAACAAGAATTGATGTGCATTAGAGTCAATTGGACATGTTTGTTGTGCTATAATATGAATTTGCTGTATTGGAAGGTGTTCTGACCAGATGGTTTAATGTTGAATCGCGCTATTAAGGTAGGCGCATTTTTGTTAATACGCAATCTTTTACAGGCACGATTTTGAACGTGCTATATTTACTCGCACTATTCTGTCCACGCGATTTTGACCGCATCCCTGCGAAAGCAATGTTTGGGACAGATTAAGAAAATCACAGTGATACTGTTCATAAGCAGAGGTCTTAAAATGGCTATGTTGAAAATTTGGTGACAAAGTCTATAAAATGACTGTGTTACGAGTGAGCATTATGCAGTTTCCTCGCACCGTAAGTTCATGAATTTGTAATATTTTCAGTCCATATTTTCACCAGTGGCATTTTCCACACTTTCTTATGAACAGTACAGCTGTCATTTTTACAACATGGCCAAAATGTGTTTTCACACTTTCAGCACAGAAATGCGTGGTCGTTGTGGGAAATCATTGTTTGGGACAGATAAAGAAAATCACAGTGACATTGTTCATGATTGGAGGTCCCAAAATGCCTGTGTTTTTTTTTATTTAGTAGTTTTTTAACCAGGTATAGCACACTAAGCTGAAAGCTTTTTTACAGGAGCGACCTGGGAACACAAGGAAGTTAAGTGACTTGCTCAGGGTCACACAGTATGCAAGTGGAAGCTGTGGGATTCAAACCCAGGTCTGGTCTGCTGGATGTCACCAGATTTGTAGCTCAGAGCCTTAGACCACTGCGCTATACTGCCTCCCTAACTCCTTGTGTTGGTAATCTGCTGTAAAAATATCCCCAAACTAATTACATTACGGGTGTGCATTGCACAGTTTCTACGCACGCTCGTAACTTCACCAGTTTTTTTAATATTTTCATTGCAGATTTTCAACATTGCCATTTTTTACACCTCCCCATGAACAGTACAGCTGTCATTTTTCACATCCTGTTCGGAATGTGTTTTTGCACCTGTGATGCTAAATGCCATAGTCGCTGTGCAAAAGCAGCTTTCGGCTAGCAAACTGATATTGCCACTGTTCATGAGGTGGGGGCCACAAAAAAACCATGTTGAAAATTTGAGTGAAAATACCAATGAATGCCTGAGGCATTAGGGTTTCTGACCATAACGCCCCACCCTGCAGAGAATGACAGGCATCGGGGGGGTGATTTGGAATTCTTGCTTGTAATGCTCATACCATTCCACACCCTGCAGCCAGTGAGAGGCATCGAGGTGTGCCTTGGACTCTTCAGCCCCAAAGTTCACCCCATTCTCCTATACCACACCCATCTCACCATATTTCCTTTTTTTTTTTTTTATTTACCCTTTTCCTGGCAGGACCACTGGCTACATCCTCCACCCTGGTCACAGCCCCCGGAGACCTCTACCACCACCTATAGCTGCAGAGGACCCTCGGTCACCCCCGGCTTGCCCCTCGGAGGGTGGGGCCGTGGGTCACCTTCGTGACCCCAGAACTGTGACTGGTTGGGGTCCCGCAGCGGCGGTGGCGATACGAGGCTCTCCAGGGAGGGCTTCATCCATCGGTGGTCCTGCCCTGCCATCTTTTTCCTCCTTATTTTCTCCCCAGAGGAGGCAGGGATGTGCAATGACACCAGCGTCTGCCCCGCCTCCCCCCACGTCAAGCGTCGGCTACCTGAGAACTCCCGGCCTCCGCCAGGAGTCCCCAGTGCACCGAGTGCTACCCACACCTTCCCCCCAGAGAAGGAGAGCTGTCCAGTGGATGCTCGATCCTGCTCCCCCCGGCCGGCCCTCCGACAACCCGGATCTGTTCCCGAACCCGGGTCGCCGGCGTCGCAAGTGGAAACCCCACCGCTGCGCCGACGGGCCAGCTCCTCACCCTATTTCCTGATGGAATGGGGTGCACATAAGGGTCAAAGACCCCAAGGCACACCGTGACACTTGTCGGTGTCTGCAGGGTAGGTTTTGATGAAATGGCATGGCCGTTATGCCTGATGACCCAAAGGCACACCCCAATGCCTATAAGTCTCTGCAGGGTGGTGGTGGGGTTGGTTTCAGTTTAATACTTCACTGCCATTCCTATTATGCAGCTCTGTAACTCCTACACTACCAATGCCAATGCCAGCAAGCAAACATTTGGCATTGACAAATGCTTGTTTATTTTTATGTTTGTGAATGTCACCTTTTTGGGTTACATTTATATTTCCTTTTTTTCTCTTTGCCTTTCTTTTTCTGTGAAATCTGTTTAATATTATTCGTAACGGACATGATTTTGTTTGTTTTTTCTAAATATGGTTTATCTTTTCTCGTTGTTTGTGCCCCTTTTTTTCCTCCCCTAATTTTCTCCAACTAATCTCTGTGTTGTTCTTTCTGATTTAGTTCTGTATCTATCATACCAATTTATTTCCCTCTTTTTTATTACTTTTATTTTTATTATTTTGTCTTGTCCACTGTTGAATTTCTCCCTTCTCCCATACTGTAGCCTTTAGTCTTTTTGTGTTGTAAAATTTTTATTTTTCAAATGGTATAAACAATACATTACATGACAGTCAATATTTATATTACACTGTAAAACATGGGGGGAGGGGGGTGGTGAAGTGGGCACATGGGAGAGTTGCAAGGGAATGATAACTCGCAATAAGCATTCTGCACTAGGTTACAGGGTGCAGAACTATTACTATTGCATATAAAGATAAGGCACATGAACAGTCCTACAGTCTAACCATCTAATGGCTGCCAGATGGGCATTGCTTCTCTCTGAAAGGAGGAAAGAGAGAGCTTGTCTTGGAGCTAGTGCTTAAGAGGGTCTCTCTAAGAATATTCATTAAAGAAGGGTTACTTACCTTCTCTGTAACTCATGGACCATAGGTGCCATGTGTTCACAGCACACTGTTCTTGGTGAGTACTATCCACCATAGTGCATGGCTTCTGGTTAAACCCAGGTAAGTATGACTTCAGTCCGCCTGGCCCAGGGAGACACTTCCCCTCTGAAACAGAATAGACATACACACAAAGGATCTTGCAACAATATTGTGTAAAGTTCTAAAAAGAGCTGTGCCTTTTGACCTGATTATGAATGCAACAACTGGGGCACTTGACAGTCTTATTATACTGTATCACTTAACAGCAGCATATGTGATGAACTTTGCACTTATCTTCTGTAAAGGCTATCCCAGGGCAGCAACCAAAGGTGTCTCTACCTAACCATTGTTGAATCTTTCGGTGAGTGAGCCAGGCATGAAACAGCTGGTGTGGTACAAGGATCACACTATCCCAGCTGGATGGTTAGTGTACAGTAAGTAGTGTAAATAGGGGGCCCAACTGTTCTGGAACTTAACCATTTGATAGGATTGTAGATGTGAAATCCTGGCCAATACAGCTAGGGTAGACATGGAGGCCAGAACCTCATCCATTGTAGGTGCAGATGCATTGAGCCACTTGCAAACAATGGCTCTCTGTTTGAATGGCCAGAAGTGCCAGCCACCTGCATTCTTGTGGTGAGAGAGGAGGAAAGTCCATCTTAATCCCTAATATAAAGAAAGTGGGAGAAAGAGGAATCCTTCTGTGGAGGACCCTGGAGTCCATAAGACAAATCTGCCTTCATAGGTGCTGTAGGGCGGGGCAAGTTCAGAATATGTGCAGCAGGTCTCCCCGGGGGCCTGACTCCTCCAACATTTGATGTGGGGGAGGAAGCAAGCTACAGCTCTGGAAGATCCTTTGTGTTGTAACAGCTTCAGGTAAATCTGTGATTTGTTTTGAGTTTAAATTGAGGTGAACTGAGATAGTTTGCCTTAGTTTGCTGTGGGGGAGGGTGCAAGCTATAGCTCTGGAAGTTTCTTTGTGTTGTAACAGTTTCAGGTAATTCTGTGTTGTCTTCCCAGTTTAAATTGCAGTGAACCAAAATAGTTTGCCTCAGTTTGATGTAGGGGAGGGAGCAAGCTGCAGCTCTGGAAATTTCTTTGTGTTGTAACAGCTTCTGGTAATTCTGTGTTTAGTTCTGAGTTTAAATTGAGGTGAGCTGAGATAGTTTGCCTCCGTTTGATGTGGGGGAGGGAGTAAGCTATAGTTCTGAAAGATTCTTTGTGTTGTAACAGATTCAGGTACTTCTGTGTTTTGTTCTGAGTTTAATTAAAGGTGAGCTGAGATAGTTTGCATCAGTTTGATGTGGGGGAGGGAGCAAGCTAGAGCTCTTGAAGTTTCTTTGTGTTTGCTTAGTTTCTGGAAGTTTCATGCTGTTTCTAAGTGGGCATGGGTCTACTTTCAACAGCAGTAGGTCCAAAGGCACAACTGCTCTGTTACTGGACTCTCTGCATTCCTGCTTTGATTTTCTGGGCTTGGTTGTTTTTGGAGGACAGGGGCAGGAGTGTACCTGCCACCTGCCAAAAAAACCCTCCACCCACCCACCCCCAGGCTCCTATTGTGTTATAGACCATGGGCCTCTAGGGTGTAACAATCAGGACATATCTGACTAGAAAGAGGAGAAGCAACAGACTAATAGGTAGTACAATGGGAAGTCCATAACAAACATGTTGGGAGTGGTGCAGTGCAGTGGTTGTGGAGCTGCTGTCTTCAGGGAGACATTCTGGAAGCTGCAATGCTGCCCTATCTGCAGGCACCTCTCTAGGTTAAGGGATGAGGTCACCTGTCTCTGAGCCAAGTTGGCCAGGTTACAGGAGGCTTTCATCCTCACGCAGAGGTCAGTTGATCCACAACCTGAACCTCATAGGTTGCCTAGAGGGAGGATTGGTTGGATCATGCTGGGCTCAGGGAGAGAGGGGGCATGGGCTGAGGTACAACCCCCAGCCAATCCAGCTGAGTAACACCTATACTGTGTTGGAAAACTGGGGCAGCCACATAAGTGGCAGTACAGCAAGGACAGTAAATAGGTTTGCAGTGCTGGCTATGATGGGGGATGAGGATAGAAGAGACCTCTGTGAGAGGGCAGGAGTAGAAAGGGGATCAGGTGCCCAGGGGGCAACATTCAGCCAGAGGTGGTGACCATGAGTAAAGGGAGAAGGAGTTGGGAAAAAAGGGTGGATGAGGGAATCACAGCTGAGATGGGGGAAAGGTGGATGGGGCCTGGTGTGTAGAGAAGAGAAGATGGCATTAGACACAGAGCTTTGGGAAAAGGGAGAGGTCAGACAGGGATGGCAATAGCAGATGGAGTGACACAGGGCCAATGGACAGAGACAGAATTATGGGTGAAGATAGTGACACAGAATGGCTTGGGGAAGATGCAGATGGACAGACTGGGGTGGAACTTCAAAGCAGTTACATGGGGAAAGGGAAGGGGGAAGGGAGGAGAAATTAGGAAGGGAGCCTACTAGTGCTGGGAGACTGTATACTGAAAGGGGACAGATGGGGAAATAAAGGGGAGAGTCATAGTCACATATGGGTAGAGTCTGTACCTGGGTTGATGGTAAGTAGGTAGGGCAGGATAATCTATTCTCAGGTGAACAAAAAGGTGAAGGCTGAATCCACATGTCATGGTGCACTTGGGGATGAATGACCTGTAGGGTGAAAGGGTGGAGCTGGTAAGGGAAGGGTTTGAGGAATTGGGGAGGTTGTGCAAGGAGGAAGGGGGGATCAGTGGCCTTCTCTGAGGTATACTGGTGCCCTGCGCAAGTACAACGAGGAAGATTTGGATAGAGGAGTTGAACACCTGGCTGATGGTATGGTGTTGATCCAAAGGGTACGGGATAGTGGTGGGCTGGGGTGGGGTTTGGGACGATAGTGATCTGTTTGCAGGGGACAGATTACACTTGAGGAGGGAGAAGCAGAGGGTGCTAAAGCAGGAAATAGAGGGGCACTTAGAGACAGAAATTACTTTAAACTAGGCAGGGGTTGTGAGTGGGCATCTGGAAGGGGGGTCTCTGAAGGGGGGGAGCCAAAGAAGCCTATCCACGATACCAACAGGGATGAATCCAGAGTGGGGTCGATGGAGGTAGTTAAGAATGGAGGGACAAGGAGTGAGGAAGGAAGGGAATCAACTTGGAAGGTTGTCTCCTTGAATGATAGAAGCCTAGGAAACAAAACTGTAGAATGTCAGACTCTATTGGTGGGGGGGTGGACATAGTGGCCATCACTGAAAATGGGCCAACCAATACCAGGACTGGGACCTAAAGATCCCAGGGTATAGGATCTTCAAGAAGGATGGGGCAAGGGGTAAGAGGAAGGGGTGTTGATTTATGTGAGGAAGGGGATAAGGTGTGCAAGGGAAGAGGGGGAGGGTAGAACTGAGGACTTGTGGGTTCAGATCCAGGGCATAAGAAATAGGATGCTCAGGATGGGGGTGGAATACAGGCCACTGGCTTAGGAGGAGGACTTGGATAGGGAGCTAGCAGAGCAAATTAGGAAGGTGTGTAGGAATGGTAATACAGTAATCATGGGGGACTTCAATCTGCCAGGAGTGGATTGGATTACCCCAGTCACATCGAGTGCCAGGGAACAAATACTTCTGGAAGCATTCCAGGACAGCTTCCTAGCACAGCTGGAAACTAAGCCAACTAGACTGGGTAATTCACTGGATGTAGTTCTATCCAATGGGGAGGCTGTAAGAGAGGTAGGATGACAGACCCACTGGCAGGGAGTGACCACCAATCCATGCGGTTTATGTTCAACAAGGGCAGGGAGGTGGTGGGTAGAGGGACCAGGGTGGTTGACTTCAGAATGGTTGACTTCAGAAAGATAGATGAAATCTTAGGGGAGTACCTGACAGGAATTCACGTCACACTGTGATGCAAACCACAAATGGGAAAAAAATCAAACTGGGGCTTGTTGAGGCTACTGAGACCTTTACCAAACTGCAGAGAAAGAAGGGAAGAACTAAGAAGCCAAGTTGGATAAGCAGGGAAGTTTGAGATAAGGTGAGGCAAAAAGATCAGCATTCAGTAGATACAAGAAATCTGGGAGGGGGAGGATAGGGAGGAGTATGTGAAAAAATCTAGAGAAGTTACCAATAGAGGTGTGCGGAAAACAAATTCAGCCAGTGGAATTTCTATGAAAGTAAGATTTTCGCTTCTTCGGAAGTGTGGGAATCAAATTAGCAACTTTTATGGAAATTCCAACTTAGAACAGCAAAACACATTTTTAAATTGCAGATTGTTTTATTAAAATGCGGAGAAAAAAGTCTGCAAAACTGATCATTGATCTGTGACATAATTACATGTATTGCGGAATAATTCCTCAAACTGTGGAAAACAATTCCTCAATAATGTTATTCTGCAGTTCATGTGTATTTTTCCATAGTTCAGCCAAGAAATTCTGTTGAACACAACAAAAATCCACCAAACACAAGATTCCGATCTTGCCAATGGCTTTTGGTAGAGAACAGTTACAGGAAGAAGGTGCTGTTAGAACTTTACTACTCTACTGGGACTAAAGAACTAGAACTTTACTACCTTCAATTTAGGGTAAAAACAAACAAACAAAAAAGACTTAGTGTGTTTGTCTGATTTGAGTGAAGGGAATTGTTATCTGTGCAGTTAGCTAGATGAAGAATGAAACTATGAATTAGGGGGAGTGGCTTAGGCAGAAGGAAGCCAGGTGTTTGGATTTAAAAACTGGGTGAGGCTGGGATGCTCCACACCAATGGAGTCAATCAATGGTTGAAAAACTGGTGCAGAGCTCAGGGTTTTGGCTTCATTGGGGAATGGGGGTCCATCTGGAGGGATGCAGGCCTATACTGGTGTGATGGTCTGCATCTGTCTAGGAGGGGAACCAGGATCCTAGGTGATAGGTTTAAATACTTCTTTGGCAAGCATTTAAACTAGCCAAGGTGGGAGGCACTGAAAAGGAGCAGAGAAATTCTAGCCCCCCCAAATAAAAACATCAGGGTAGTTAGTGAGGTAAACACCAAGATAGAGAATTCAGTAGGGAGAAGGGCAGGGGTAAATGGAGAAAAAGGCAAAGACAGTAAGGACTAAGGACAGGAATGGGGCAAAAAGGGGTAAGGCCATCAAATAATTGAGGTTAATTAGTACCAATGCCCGTAGTCTAGGTAAAAAGTTCCCTGAACTGGTGGCCTTGATAGAAGAAGGATTCCTGGATATCATGGCAGTCACAGAAATATGGTACACAGAGAACAATGACTGGGATGTCAACATGCCAAGGTACACAATCTACAGGAGGAACAGGGAGGGTAGAAAGAGGAGGAGGAGGAGGAGGAGGAGAAGGAGTAGCTCTCTATGTAAGGGAAGGGATCAAAGCAATGAAACAAAAGGATAAACAGGGAGGAGAGATGGCACTGTGGGTCACCCTGGAGACTGGAAATGGCACCACAATCCTCACTGGGGTTGTATACAGACTCGAGGGGAGGGAATGGGCAATGAAATTGTAGAAGGCATCCCTTAGATGGCAGAGAAAGGGGAGATATTATTGATGGGGGACCTGAATATGCCAGATATTAACTGAAGCACCTCTGCTGCAGCAACATCCAAGAGCAGAGCCATTCTCGATGTCGTACAGGGGGTATGCCTCAGACAGCTAGTGTTGGAACCCACTCAGGAGGCAGCAATCTTATACCTGGTATTCTCAAATGGAAATGGAGAGAGGATCTCAGATCTAGAAGTGGGTTGCCATCGGGGAAGAAGACACCATTACCAAACAGTGTGGTTCACAAAACACTCAGCTGCAGATTCAAGCCATACAAAAGTGAGGGTACTGGACTTCATGAGGGCTGACTTTGTAAAAATGAGAGAGAGCCTCAGAAAAGCACTAGCAAACAGACAAGAAGGAGAAGTGGAGCAAAAATGGGGACACATCAAAACTGCGATTATAGATACAACAATCCTTTCTGTGAAGTAAATAAACAAATCAAAATGAAAGAAAAAACCACTATGGTTCTCAAAAGAGGTGGCGGGGAAGGTTAGGGGAGCAAAAGACAGCATTCAGGAAGTATAAGAAAACACAGAAGGAGCAGGACAGAGAACTGTACCAGTTAGAGCACAAGGAAGAGGGGAAGGCAGTCAGAATAGCAAAGGCCCAAACTGAGAAAAAGATAGTCAACTTAGTTAAGAAGAGGGATAAAACCTTTTAAAGGTACATTAGGGAGAGAAGAAAGACAAAGGGAGAGTTAATGAGGCTCAATAAAGTGGAGGGTGGGTGGGCATAGAGGGACAGTGAAAAAGCTGGGATAATGAATGAATACTTCTGCTCGGTATTAACAAAAGAAAAGGAGGGGGTACCTAATTCAATTAATTGAAGCACTCTGGATAGGGGTTGATACCAGTCCTTTCACAGAAGAAAGGGTTCTGAAAGAACTAAAACTGAAGGTGGACAAAGCAATTGGGCCTGACGGGATTCACCCCAGAATTCTAAAAGAACTAAGGGGAGAACTAGTGACACCACTTTCTACACTTTTTAACAAACCATGGGAGGATGGTGTGGTACCGGAGGACTAGAGGAGGGTGGATTTGATTCTCCTTCACAAAAGTGAGAGCAAGACAGAGGCAGAAAACTACAGACCTGTTAGTTTGACCTCAGTGGTAGGGAAAATGATGGAATCACTTCTGAAGGAAAGAATGTTTGAGTATCTAGAGGCCAGTGGGGCACAGGACCCAAGGCAGCATGGCTTCACAGCTGGAAGGTCATGTCAGATTAATCTAATCAATTTCTTTGACTGGGTGACCAAAGTAGTAGACCAGGGAGGGGCTGTGGACATGGCCTACCTAGACTTTAGCAAGACATTTGACACAGTCCCTCACAAAAGATTAATAAACAAATTAGCCAGCTTGGGAGTGGGTTCCAGGGTGGTAGCCTGGATAAAACATTGGCTGGACAACAGGACACCGAAGGTAATAGTAAATGGGGTCCACTCCGAAGAAAGGGGGGTTACTAGTGGGGTATCACAGGGTTCAGTACTGGGTCAGTTCCTTTTTAAAGTCTTTATAAGTGACAATACAGAGGGAGTGGAAGGGCAAGTATGCCTCTTTATAGACAACACAAAGATCTGCAACAGGATTGATACACAAGGGAAGGGGAAAAGGATAAGAAGGGACTTGTCAAGGTTGGAGGAATGGTCAGAAGTATGGTGGCTTAGATTCAATGCAAAGAAGTGCAAAGTAATGCAACTGGGAAACAAAAACCCAAGGGAAGAGTACACAATGGAGGGGGCTGGTAACAACAACAATAAGCTCTGGTCAGAGCCGATACAGCTGAGGAGAGCTTTTGGGATGCTTTTACCCATAATTTCTAATGCATTTGCACAATGCAGATCTGTGGAGGGGCAGTTTCAATGTGGTCTTTTTATACATTTTTACAATGTGTTTTCCTAGAATATGCCTGCTGATTGCTATACATTTAGCCTGGATAGTTCACAGAAGAAATGGCATCTTATTTTCAGTGGGACTCTATATCTGCACAATATTATGCTACATTGTGTAAAATCAGAATGCACTTAAAACAATATTTTACATCTGGGGGATATATTAAGTGCTGGATCGATGCACGGGCAGAAAGATGCATTGCACATAGAGGGTGTGCCGGTCGGCACTGATATAATATTCAAAAAAAAATGTGCCACCGGTACAGGATGTGCATACAGTACCTGTTGAAAATGTCACCCTGGATGGGAGTCACAGTGCAGGTGGCCACCAATTCAGGTGCATCCAGGATGACCCTGACTGAATACCTTCTAAGGGGAATGCGTGGTACATACCAGTATGTGCCGATGCCCCCATGGATGATATTCAGCCCTGGAATGCAAATGAACTAACTGAGCATGCAGGGTGCAAATGGGCCTTATGCATGCTGATTACCAGCCCATTTGCATGTTGGTGTGGGAATGGATGCACTGGAGCAGCTCTTGCCCCCAAGTGCCGACCACGATCAGTCCCATGTGGGACAGGCCCTGAAGTCTCTGGTGGTGTAGTAGCACCCAGCCACCATTCAACCAGCCCAAACTGTACCAGAGTCCAGACTCTAGCGGTTCCATAATGTAGAGACCCAAGTGCCATCACTAATTGCACCTGAATACACCTACAGTCTATGTCCATAGTTTATTGGCCCCCACTCCCCCTGAACAGTGCACACACACCCCCATCCCTGCCCCACCAGCCCATACCATTGTGACGACTGGCTCTGTAATGGGATTGTACTTCTCTATCAGCGGGTGGTGGAGCACTTGCAATAGGATGCTGGAATGTGTTATACTTAGGCACAAGCTGTGTGTGGGTGATAACACCCAGTCGCCATACACCTCAGGAACTCGCAGGCAGATCAATCATCCCAGTGCCATTGCATTACTCAGTGTGAGTGATCTGATGCAGTACCCACTCACACTGGTCCCAAAACTGACATGTTACAACTGAGCTCTCATTCGTTCGAACAATTGGGGAACTGCGGATGAAATATCCATAGCCTGAAGCATACACTGCAAATGGCATTACAGGATACCATACCCCATGGCACCAGGCATACCGTAGCAGTCCAGAGGGTGTCATGTTACACAGGGGAAGAGGAGAGGAGACAGTGTGGACTTGCAGTGGTGTATGACAGCAGGAAGATACAGCATCGGCAAGGCATGCATTGGAGGTATATAAATTCCCTCTTCAGTTTGGCAGGGATGTACACACGGCTACATACAGTGGTGGATCCACAGTTGGTGTGGTGTCCCAATTCACAGTACAGCCAGTTGAGTCATTTCAGAGTGCAGGTCCCCAGCCCGGGTTCAGTGCAGTCAATGGTTGGCCATGGCAGGGTGTGAAGGGCATTGTCAATCTTTTCAACAGGTCAGGTATTGGGGGAATGAGGGTGTCTGTGAACAGGAGTGGTGGATGGGAGTCTTCTAGACTATGGATATGGACCATGGTTTCCTCTGGTGTGATCTGGTCTGGGGGGCCCAACACTATGGAGCTCTTCAGGGATGGAGCTGTCAAGATTGTGGATGGAAAGGAGGTACCTCTACTCCACCAGGGCTGTCAGGCTGCTGTGCACCTGGGTGCACATCTACAGCCTGCCTGTGGGTGGCTGGCCGGGTTAGGCCAGCTATTCATGGCCAAACTGGGGACCATGGTGACGTGGACTGGTAAGGGCACATTTCCACTGAATATGCTGCAGCACGGCATATGCATGGGATTGCCCCCTTGACTTGAAGGGCATTCTATTTGTGTGTGCCCTGGTCCATTCCCTTGCAGCCGGCACATCCTGCTAGTTTGAATATCTCACTGCTGCGCATTGTTGGAGTCATGTGGCACATCTCTCTTTTCCACCAGGATGTGCTGCATATCACCTTTGAATATTGGTTCCCTGGACTAGTTACCCTGAATAAATACATTATAAAAATGATAAAATCATGACCCCACTGAAAACAACATATTGCATCTAATCTGGGACAGGCTGAGAAAATACAGTGCAAAAATGTGTAAATGAACACCCCTGTGACAATGAGATGTAGCATCTCCCCTGCCCTATCCAGGATACAAAATACAGGATAAGAATTATTCAGTGCTCCCAGATTCAAATAACCATTACCCTGTAAGACGCCCTCATTTTTCATGTGATTTACCCACAATGGCAGAATCAAAACCATGTATAAATCCCTGTAGATTTTTCCATAAGCCACTGGTTCCTTATTTATGACATTGTTCTTTACTATGTCAGTAGCCTTTTATTAGGAAAAGAGCTCTGATTTGCTGCTCATTATTAATATTATATGTCAAGATAGCCTTGGAATGATTTGGAATTACATGAGAGTTAGGGACGACTACCCCAATGCATACCTTGATGCCTGCTGGTCGGGGTGGGGTGGGGGTAGGGTGCAAGGGATGGGAACCATAAAATTGAATTTCCTTGCTTTTTTCACTGTAGAAGAACTCTGATGCATTAACAAAGTTTTTTGCAAATAATTTCCTTACTTTTTAAAAAAGAATAGAAAAGTAGAAAGTTGTGCAGGCCCCGCGCTCACACCAACTTGTAAGTGCCAGGCCACATTACACACCCAGTGACTAAAAAGTACATTGACAACAGCAAGGCCAGCCACCAAACAAATGTTAATCTAGTAGAACAATAGAAAACGCTGTCCACAGAATGTAAACTGTGCCACACAATATCTTCACCAAAAATATATTGTCCGACATGTAAACACTGCAATTAACATCTACAGGACATGCCGTCAACACCCTCCAAATTTCTAGTAAAAAGACCAATCCGTGTTCGTGATATAACATGTAAAAGTTTGAAATTTTCATTCATTAGAGTGGCATAGTTCCGCACCTGTTGACTGTTAGCACTCACAATGACTGAAAACTACATCCATGACACTAAGGCTAGGCACCCTATCAATTTCAAGTCACCAGCACAATGCAAAACACTGTCTGCAACATATAATGTGTGTCACACAATATCTCCGCAAACTACATTTTCTCTGACACGCAAACACTATAATTTACATCTACAGGACATACCGTAAACACCCTCCAAATTTCAAATAAAAAGACTAAACCATTTCTGAGATATTCAATGTCAAAGATTGGTAAAATTTGCAGGCTCGCGATCAAAGGATGTGCAAGCTCACGAACAAAGAATTAAAAACGCTATAAATCAAAAAATTGAAATAACTGTGGTAAACCACCACCATGGCTCATCAGAATAAAGTCCCCTGAGCAAAACCCACCCTCATTTGACTTCCTAGGGCACCCCTGTGCTGAGAAAATTGATTTTTTAATCCAGCCATCTCGTCCTCCCCTCAATATCCATGATCGCCATCAAAGAATCTCGCGATCAATGAATTTGCATGCTAACGAACAAAGAATAAAAAATGCAATAAATTAAAAAATTGAAGTAATACTGGTAATGTTTTCAATAACCCTGGTAGTTTAGCGCCCCCCCCCGATCTGTATACAAAACATTATGTTCTGCATATCCCTGGTAGTCCAGCGGCCCCCCAATGTGTATTAAATAAATATTTTTATATCTCTGTAGTCTAGCGGTCCCCCAATCTGTAAACAACAAATAATGTCCTTATCCCTGGTAGTCTAGCACCCCCCCCAGCTTTATGAAATGCATACTGTTTTGTATATCCCTGGCAGTCTAGCGGGCCCCCCACAATGTGCATTAAGTAAATAATGGTCTTCCTATCCCTGGTAGTCTAGCGGCTCCCCCGATCTGTATAAAATTTATATATGAGAGGTGGGCTGTGCCAGTTGCTGGCTGGGGATGTGTGTGGGGGGTTGCTGGGTGGACTGGCATGGCTGGGTGTGGGGGGTGGGGGCCACTAGACTACCAGGGAATGGGTGATCCTAATTTATTTTATGATGATCAGGGGGGCCACTAGAGTACCACAGATATGGAGAAGTATATACATTTTATACAGATTGGGGGGGCGCTAGACTACCAGGGATAGGAAGACCATTATTTACTTAATGCACATTGTGGGGGCCCCTAGACTACCAGTGATATACAAAACAGTACACATTATATACAGATCGGGGGGGCTGCTACACTACCAGGGATATAAAAAAATATTTATTTAATACAAATTGGGAGGGCCACTAGACTACCAGGGATATGCAGAACATAATGTTTTGTATACAGATCGGGGGGGGGCAGCTAGACTACCAGGGATATTTAAAACATTATTTATTTTACACAGATCAGGCAGAACGAAGCCCCCTGAGCAAAACCCACCCCCATTTGTCTTCCTAGGACACCCCTGGGCTGAGAAAATAGATTTTTTAATCTGCCCATCTCGTTCCTCACTCGCAATGCACGATCGCATTCAAAGAATCTCACGATCAAAGAATTTGTAGGCTCACAATCAAAGAAATTGCACGCATGTGATCAAAGAATAAAAAATAGTGAAACGCAATTTTTTCACTGATTTGAATTGAACCAACGCTGAGATCGGGCAGGTGGGCTGTGCCAGTCACCAGCTGGGGATGTGTGGGGGGTGCTGTGTGGACTGGCACAGCTGGGTGGGGGCCACTAGTCTACCAGGGAATGGGTGATCCTAATTTATTTTATGATGATCGGGGGGGCCGCTAGACTACCAGGGATATACAAAGCAGTACACATTTTATACAGATTGGGGGGGCCTCTCTACTACCAGGGATAAGGACAGTATTTTTTGTTACAGATCGGGGGACCTCTAGACTACTAGGGATATAAAAATATTTAATACACATTGGTGAGATCAGGCAGGGGGACTGTGCCAGTAGCTGGCTGGGGATGTGTGGGGGGTGCTGGGTGGACTGGCATGGCTGGGTGGGGGCCACTAGACTACCAGGGAATGGATGATCCTAATTTATTTTATGATGATCTGGGGGGGCTAGACTACCAGGGATATGGAGAAGTATATAAATTTTATACAGATCGGGGGGCACTAGACTACCAGGGATAGGAAGACCATTATTTACTTAATGCACATTGTGGGGGGCCCGTTAGACTACCAGGGATATACAAAACAATACGCATTTTATACAGATTGGGGGGGCACTAGACTACCAGGAATAAGGACATTATTTTTTGTTTACAGATCGGGGGGACCGCTAGACTACCAGGGATATAAAAAAATATTTATTTAATACACATTGAGTAGGCCTCTAGATTACCAGGGATATGCAGAACATAATGTTTTGTATACATATCGGGGGGGGGCCTCTAGACTACCAGGGATGTTGAAAACATTAATTTCTTTTACACAGATCGGGCAGAATGAAACCCCCTGAGCAAATCCCACCCTTATTTGTCTTCCTAGGACACCAGTGGGCAATAGATATTTTAATCTGGCCATCTCATCCCTCACTCGCGATGTGCGATCGTGATCAAAGAATCTCATGATCAAAGAATTTGCAGTCTCGCAATCAAAGAAATTGCACGCTCATGATCAAAGAATAAAAAATGGTGAAACGTGATTTTTTTCACTGATTTGAAGTGAACCAATGCCATGCCTCGATTGAACGAAGTCTCCTGAGCAAAAAACACCCTTATTTGTGTCCCTAGCCCACCCCTAAGCTGAAATATTTGTGTTTTTTAGGTCACGATGCAAGAGCGTGATCAAAGAATCTTGTGATGAAAGAATTTGCAGGCTCGCGATCAAAGATCTTTAGAGAGCCATGAATTAAGAATTTAAAAGCTTATAACTCTATTTTTTGACCAATTTGGATGAAACCAAAGGCATGGCTCGATAGATCAGAGTCTCCTGAGTAAAACCCATCCATGTTTTACTTCAGAAGTAACCCCTGAGCTGAGATATTTGTGTTTTTCCGATCGGAAAACAAAAAACAAGATGGTGGACCTCACAATCAAAGAATTTAGAAAATTCTCAGGGACAAAGATTCTTGAACTGCGAGGCTACAAATTCTTTGATTGCCAGGTGGGACCAGATGGCCAGAATCCCATACTTTGTTGGCAAAACATACATATAAATGTTCCCATTGACTTATAATGGGAAATTAAAAGTGGCATAACTTTTGAATGCCCTAATATTTTTTCAACAAATGAAAAGCGGCATGTTTGGCCACAAAAGCTCTTTCAAACTAGCCATCTCAAAGAGTGTCACATCATACAACAGCCGTGCAGGGCCACATCCAATCCCAAAACCTGCCTCCAAAAATGGATAATTTTGCATTTTTCAGTGTTTTCGCCACAAAGAGTGTAAGTCTGACTGAAACACAATTTGGGAAATCAACAGATCTACCATGCCCCACCATGCATATCAAATTTCAGGCAAATCTGTTTAATGGATCCAAAGTTATTAATGCACAAAATTCTGAGTTTAACATAGAAGTGACAATTGAACCCTAACTGTAGTGGTGCGACCGGACCACTATTATATATATATATATATATATGCAAATGCTGTTTTGCATCCTATAGTTGTTTGTTTTCATGCAAATTCTCATAGACTTTTTTCTGTCCCCCGATGGAATCTTGAAGGAGTTAAGCAAATGGTATTATTTTCTTCAAGGCCCTAATTAAGCAACTCAGTAAATACACACTCAGTATATCATATTATAACATGACAAAAAACAGTCTTCTGTTTCCGGTTCTTTTAACAGGAATTATGTAAATGGTATAAGTTCTTTTTGCCACATCTACAGTATGTTGGTCCAATAAAAGGTATCAAATCATTTGCTTTTGTACCACTCATGGTTTGCCAGCAGTTAATTCATTAGATGAGGTCTCCCTTGCCAGGAGTTTGACTGTTTCTCCATCCCTTCTAAGAGATCTCAGTAGCTCTTAGCCGTTATGTCTGGGAAGCAGGCTGTTGCCCTTCCTGTCAAAAATAAATTTATATATTTAGTCTGGGAAGTTCACATGAAGGCCTGGCATTTTATCAGACAGGTCTTGAGAGGTTAAAAAACAGTGTAAATCTTTACAAAATTTGCTGGGAAAGGGTAACATTTCTGAGGTATGAATCTTTCTTGAAAGATAGTCATCCCCAACTGAAGCTTGTAGCAAGAAAATGTTCAAATGCTAGGCATTTAAATGTGCAAGCTGTTGCATTTCAAACAGGGTAAACAAATCTCCAGTTTAATAGGCAACCAATATTTAACATGCTGTTTCAGTTTTCTAATGGCCGTCTGATAAGCAGCTTGGAGTTATGTCTCCAACATTCTAAACAGAAAGAAGAGATTATTTTATTTTAGTTGTCATAGTGATTTGTAGATGTGGAAGGATACATTGAAAGTCCAAAAAATGTGTTCTACGTTACTCCATTTTCAAGCTACACATAGCAAAAGGGCTGTAGGCTCCACCCACAGCCATAAAAATGGAAATGGACCTGTGGTAGTTATGTCAGATGACCTGAAGGTTAACAAGCAATGTGAGAAGGCAGTAGGGATGGCTGGGGGGATACTGGGATGTATACGGGGAGGCATCAAGAGTAGAAAACAGGACGTTGTTATCCCTCTGTACAGTCAGTTGGTGAGACCCCAACTGGAGTACTGCATGCAGTTCTGGAGACCCCATCTCCGCAAGGACATAGACAGGATGGAGGCAGTCCACAGGAGTGCAATTAAAATGGTACAGGGTCTACAACAGAAGCCATACAAAGAGAGATGTTTTTTCCAATTGTTTAATCAGGAGAGATTAAGTAAGCCGAAAGCTTTTTTACAGGTGTGACCTGAGAGCACAGGGAAGTTAAGTGACTTGCTCAGGGTCACACAGTATGCAAGTGGGGGCTGTGGGATTCAAACCCAGGTTTCCAGATTTGCAGTTCAGAGCCTTAAACCACTGCGTTACTACCTCCCCCTACTAAACTAAACTAAACTAAACTTACTAGACTAAAGGCACTTAATATGTATATCCATGAGGAAAGGAGGGAGAGGGGGGAGATGATAGAAACTTTTAAGTACCTCAAGGGAGCCAACAAAGTTCAAGAGGGTAGCATCTTTCAGAAAAAGAGATGTGCAGAACAAGGAGACACAATTTGAAGATAGAGGGGGAATTTTTTTCACAGAGAGGGTAGTGGACACATGGAACAGCTTTCCTGAGGAGGTTGTGGGGTCAAAAACAGTGAGAGAATTCAAGAATGTATGGGACAGACATATGGCAGTTCTTGAAGGGGGCAGGAATAAATAGGCTGTTGGTTAACAAGGATCTGCAACTTATCCAGTAGGTAGGAAAATGGGCAGACTAGGTGGGCCAAGCGGTTCTTATCTGTTGTCAAAGTCTATGTTTCTATGGTGGAAATTCAGAAAAATCAGTGAAATTTCAAAATTTTGACAGAAATTCCACGAAAGCGGAATTCTCAGCTTTTGCCCACATCTTCTTACCAAGCGTGTTAGAGTGGCCAAGGCCTCCAGAGAACTGTGGCTGGCTCTGGGAGTCAAAGGCAGGGAAAACGACTTCTTCTGATACATAAGGGAAAAAAGAACCTGCAAGGACCAGACTGTGAGGATCAAGAAGGGCAGGGGTGGGCAGAGGAAGCAGCAGAACAGGCAGAAGCACTGCATAAGTACTTCTGTTCCATATTAACAAGGGAGAAGGGCAGGGGTGGGCAGAGGAAGCAGCAGAACAGGCAGAAGCACTGCATAAGTACTTCTGTTCCATATTAACAAGGGAGAAGGGCAGGCAGCTTCCACAGGGGTGGGAGGGTGGGAAGGGCAGAGGGGTGACATACAGGGTAATCACTGAGGGTGTGCAATAGGAGGTTCTGAGGGCTCTGAGGATGAATAAGGCACCAGGTCCAGATGACATACATCCTACGGTGCTGAGGGAACTGGCTGAGGTATTAGCAGGGACACAGGCAAACATATTCAACACCTCCCTGTACACAGGGTACATGCCACAGGACTGGACGATGACCAGCATGGGTGCCCTTCCATAAAAGTGACCCTAAGGATGAATCAGGCAATTACAGACCTGTAAGTCAGACATCTATCATGAGGAAGCTGACAGAGACAATCCTGAAGGACAGGCTAGTGACATTTCTGAAGGATAATGGACTCCAGGATGGCCATCAACATGGATTTGTATCAGGAAGGTCCAGTCAGACTAACCTAGTAGAGTATTATGACTGGGTAATGAGAGAACTGGATAAAGATCATGCGGTGGATGTCGTATTTGTGGACTTCAGCAAGGCCTTTGATTCAGTGCCGGGAGGTTGGGAGGAAATTGACGTATGTGGGGGTTGGGACTAAGATGGTTAACTGGACTGAAAATTGGCTACAAGAAAAACAGTAGAAGGTGGTGGTGGGGGGAGATCCCATCTCTAAAAGCAGTGACAAGTGGGGTGCCACAGGTATCGGTACTGGGGCCTATGTTGTATGGGATATTGATAGCGGACATGTCTCATAGCATGAGCAACAAGATAAGCCTCTTTGCTGGGATACCAAGTTGGGGGCAGTGGTGAGTGACATAGAGAGTTGGAAGGGACTGCAGAATGACCTAACTAAACTGAAGGAGTAGTCAGAAGAGTGGCAGCTGGGGTTCAATACCAAAAAGTGCAAAGGGATGCACTTTGGAGCAAAGAACCCAGGGAGGAGCTATCAGCTGGGTGAAGTACAGCCAGGTACCATCAAGGAGGAAAAGGACCTAGGAGTGGCCATAACTTGGAAAATGAACAACTGGGGGCAGTGCAGGAGAGTAGCAACAAATTCCAACAGGATGCTGGGGTGTATTGCGAGAAGAATCTTCTCCAGGAACAGCAAGGAGATCCTGCCTCTCTACAAGTCACAGGTCAGGCCACACCTGGAGTACTGCATGCAGTACTGATGCCCATATCTAAAGAAGGATATCAGACTACTGGAAAGGGTACAGAGCAGAGCAACTAGGATGAGCCAGGGACTGGGGCAAATGCCAAACGAAGAGAGGCTGCATGAGCTGAATATGTACTACCTGGAGGAGAAAAGTGATTGGGGGGATATAACTGAGGCCTTCAAGTACTTAAAGGGGATTAACAAGACATGTACAGAAGGGACATTTAAGTTAAAGAGTCAGAGTGACATGAAAGGTCATGGTCTTAGATTGGAGGGAGGAAGATATAGGAGGGAAATGATGAGACACTTTTTCCTGGAAAGAGTTGTGGCAGAGTGGAACTCTCTGCCAGTGGAGGTAGTATCCTGCAAGACAGTTGGGAGGATTCAAAAGGGGTTGAGACACGGTGAGGGGGGTTATTGTGAGGGGGATGGGGACAGGGTCTGCAAGGTAGGGGTACTAGGTGCACATTCAAGCAGACTTAATAGACTACGTAACCTGTTTCTGCTGGCAAATTTTGTATGTTTGTATGTTCATATGACCTTGTCCAGAAGCCGGTGTTTTGTATCAGGAGTGAGTTCTTATTCTGAATTTGTTTGATATGGGCATCTTTGTACCACCTGTGGGTGTCCTTCCATGCTTGCTCCCATTGGATGGGAGGGATACTACTGTGGAGCATTTTCTGCCATCTCCATTTACATTCTGCTGACTGAGAAGAAAGCGTGTTCCTAAGTTTGGCATATATGCTGCCCGATAGGCCTTTGGGGTGGTTTAGCGAGACATTCAGCTCTGAAGGGGTGGTGTGTAGTGTAATATGTTCAGAAAGGGGTTGGATTACCACACAGAGCCACAGGTACCTCCAAATATCAGTTTGGGGGACCTCATATACCCTTCAAATTTTGAAAGGTGGTCAACCTATGTGATGGGAGTTTGTAAAGATCCCCCACTGTTCGTATCCCTCTTCTGTTCCACTGTGGCCAGGCTACACTCTTATTTACTACAGTAATATGTGGATTCTGCCAGAGTGGAGTGAAAAGGATTGGAAGTGAGACCATACCCAGCTGAGCTTGAATAAAGTGCACTAATTTCCTGGACACCTCTATAGTGGGGGAGAGCCCAATCAACTCATGACAGGCATGTGCAGCTTCCTGGGGGAACATCATAGAGGAGACAGTAATCAACCCAGCCATCTCCCTTTCCTTATGGACCCATTGTGGGATGGCACCAGTGGTGGTCTGGGTGGTCTGGAAAGCCCATTTGTAGCCCTCTACCCACAGTAGGCCCCATCTGCCTTGCGACAAAGGGATCCAAGTTCATTTCAATTCAAAGACAGTAGGGCACTCACCAACCACATATATACTGTAAGATACAGGCTCAAGGATTGCAAGGCAAATATTTATTCCAAAAACACACACAGAGTGCACGTTTGATGCATTTTGGACTGTTGTATTTTATCAAAAGATCCTCACAGAACCTGCCCTGATGGCCCTGACTCAATATTGTTACTCTGCTGTGCTCTGTCTGAAGCATATCCATGTCCTTCCTGAGGTAAGGTGAAGTCACCAAAACTGGTGCCATACTCTAGCTGTGGCTTCTCCAAGGATCTATATAAGAGAGTTGTTACCTCTCCTTTCAGCTGTCAGTACCCTTCCCCATCCCAGCATTATATTTGCCTTGCCATATGCATGTTGCACTGTTTCTAATGCTTTATGTGTCATTGATGATAACACCACGGTCTTGTTCCACAGCCATAGTACTAAGTCTCATCACTCCCATCCATTACTCCATCATGCATTTCTTCTTCCTCAGGAGTATTACCTTGCACTTTTTGGCACTAAATTTCAACCGCCAAACCCTTGATGAACCCTCTTCTTTTTTTAGGTCTTTCTGCATCTCCTCACTTCCCTCATCATTATCCGCCCTCCACAGATAGTTATGCCATCTGTGAAGAGACAGAATCTGCCCCTGATTCCTTCACAAATGGCACCGATGAACATGTTGAAGAGTACCGGACCCAGGACACATCAATGTGGTATCACATTTGTTATGTCCATCTCTTCTGACTTCATTCAGTTGATCACTACCCTCTGCTTCTTCTACCCAGTTTTCTATGAAGTAGCTGCTCATAGAATCTCATGTTAATCTGCAAGCATCTGTGAGGCACTGAGTCGGTAGCCTTACTGAAGTAGAAATAGAGCAATTCCACAGTGTGGTCCCTGTCTAATTCACATTCTGCCAAGTCAAAGAGAACTATTTGGTTAGTATGACAAGACCTCCCTGCCATTATTCCATGCTCTGTACTATCCTGCAGACTGCTTTTGTCAAAATTGACCATGAGGTCCCCTTTAACCAGGGATTCTATCAGCTTCCATACAATAGAGATAAGATTGACAGGTCTATAGTTCTCTGCTTGTTCCTTGTTTCCTTCCTTTTATGGAGCTGAGCGATGTCCACCACCTTGCACCAGCATGTGCCAGTTGGCCCTCTGGCAGATGTGGCCCCTCAAATGGGAGTTGGGCAATCAGTGATCCCAGCACTTAGTCAGTTGGACCAGCTTGTCACATGGACATAGCCGATGTTGGCCAGCATCCAGTGGTGACTGGTATCAAAACATCTGGTGGAAGTAGTTCCATTTGTCCATGAAGAACTGACTGTCAACTTTCATGATGGAGACATCTCTGGTAAGGTCAGGAGTACACTTTGGGTCCACCAGCCCCCCGGCTTATGGTCAGCTAGCACATCTCCTTACCATATCAGTCTGCAAGAGATCTGCGCAGTGCAGCTTGCTCTGACCAAATTTGTTCCTTTGGTCAAGAGTCAGATCATGCAACTCCAAATGGACAACACTATGTCCATGTTCTTCTTGAACATGCAGGGTGGCACATGATTATACAAAATAAAGTCAAAATTGAGGAACTTGTGTCTTACTGACAGTCAACCTTTCTGAATGCTGGGGCAGAGCTATGTATATAATAAGAACAATTCAAGATTCTTATCTCACAAGTAGATGCTTCATTCATAAAGTGCTATGCTAAAGTGCTCACAAAATCTGATGCCAAAGTATAGAGTGAAAATAGCTACAGCAGGACTGGGAAGAAAACATTAAAACAAATCATGACAGTAGCAGTTTGGTGCATCCATCATGAAGACAAAAATATTGGGGCCAGACACAGAATGTGTAATATAACATGATGAAAAAATGCACAGATCAGCTGATGTTTTGGCAATGCTTCTGATTAAGGCTAGCTTATGATCAGTGATGCTGGAATTAGAAACATAGTTTCCACAGTTTTTTTTTACAAAGCATGTAGTCTCTTCCTTTCTGTTAGGAGACACTCCACACATGGAGTCTAATTAGGAGCCCAGGTGCAGATCTCCTGGCAATTCATGTCACCAGAGTGGATAATCAGTAGGCAGATGCTCTCAGCTGAGTTGGAGAGATGTTGTATGAGTGGTTCCAGCATCAGGAGGTATTAATCAACCTGTTCTCCCTGAAGAGCACACCTCTGAACTCAACTTAAATTGTTTTGTGCCACCTCTTAGTGTTATGGGCAGAAACTAATAAAATGCAGTTTAATATAGGAAAGTGCAAGGTGATGCACATGGGGAAAAATGACCCTATGTATAAATACAACATACACAATATCGCATTATTAGAAATAAAGGAAGAAAGAGACTTGGGAGTATTAATTACAGATGATTTGTCATTCAGTTGGCATAATCAGGAAATAGTTAAAAAATGCCAGGAGTTAACTGGATGCACCCAGAGTAATATCAAGAGCAGAGATAGTGAGGTTATAAAACCACTTTATACTAGTTTGATCCAACCCCTCTTGGAGTACTGCACTGCG
Source organism: Neoceratodus forsteri (assembly GCA_016271365.2). Classification (NCBI taxonomy): domain Eukaryota; kingdom Metazoa; phylum Chordata; order Ceratodontiformes; family Ceratodontidae; genus Neoceratodus; species Neoceratodus forsteri. The sequence goes on from CM028137.1 coordinate 54,985,497, forward strand.
TTTTGTGCATCTCAGAATAAAAAAACTCAGACATTAGTGGAGAAGATCCAAAGAAGGATAACAAAAGCAAAATCAGCTCAATTAATCATTTGAGTTATAATAACAGACTTCAAATACTGAATTTATACTCTACACAAAATATACGCACCAGGGAGAACTTTGCCTTATCTATAAGTTTATTAATGATCCTTATGCCTTAGAAAAAATAGGACTTACAAGACACTTGGGCAGGGACTCTGCTATGTCCCACACACACAAATTAATAGGAGAGGCCTCATTTACAGTTAAAAGGAGTAAATTTTACATGCAATGAGTTATTTCAAAATGGAATACTCTTCCAAAAGAGATAATTGAAAGTAACAGCTTAGCTATATTCAAACGCAAATTGGATTTCTACATGGCAGAAAAAAGTTTGCATTCCACCCATGAGTGAGTGGCAAGTTCACTGAAGGGCCCTGGATCACTGAACTTGAACCAAATCTATGAACCTCTCACAATCTGGGGCATTAATGGTGGATGCCTTTGTGAAACACTAGACACTAGGCCTTGTATATGCCATTACTACCTCATCTTTATCCACAAAGTGGTTGTCACGGCCCAGAAGGACAAGGCATGGATTATCCAGATAGCTCCAAACTGGCCATGGAATTTCTGGTACCATGATCTCTTCAGTCTCAGCAGAAGGCTTCCATAGTAGTTGTCTCTGTGCCTGGACCTTCTGACCAGACAACACAGCAAGCGCCTGCACTCAGACCTTCAGGTCCTGCACCTCACAGACTGGTTTCTGAGGAACTAGAGTTCAAGGCCTTAGGTCTTTCAGATGGCGTGCTTCACAATGTTGATGCCTCTTGAAGTCGACTTGCCAGTACTATACCTGTAAACAGAAAAGGTTTATTTATTTTTATTTATTTATTGAAAAGTTTGATCAGGAAAGGTGCACTGAGCAACAATATGCTCATCTTGTGGCAAGTCCTGGAGGAAAGGGTAGTGGGATAAATACAGAAGATAAACAACTTCAGTACATTTAGCATCACTCACTAGTTACATAGCAGAGACCATAACAACAACATCCAGGGCATTTGAAGAGCCAGACAATAAACATGAGGCAGTTATACTACTTAAAGAAGCATACAGAGATTTTGCATTCTTGCATTTGATTAAATAATTGAGTCAAGCAGAAGTTACATAGCCATACTACAGAAAGAATAATTTCTAGACCATTTCAGAGCCAAAATGCTTGCAGAGATTTGAGTACTAGCACCGGTCTGGAACTAGGCAGGCAGAAATTTGAGAATAACGCTGATCAGGATACAGAGTCAGTACAACTAACAGGAATACATACATTATTAGGAGTTATTTGTGCCAGTACTAAGCACCTTGCCCATGAGGACAAAGATCATGTGGTTGGGCAGGGAAAGCCACCTGAGTTTGACATATAGGTCACAGTGGTTGGTGAGGCGAGGGACAGCAAGTGCAAAGCAACAAATGTTATTGTAGGTTGTGTTCCATCTAGTGAGGTGAACTTGGGAGGTGTGTGCAAACAGGAGAAGTCCATAGCAAAGAGAGGGAAGCAACAATCCTCTGGCCAATGCAAGGTGAGCAGCAGACATAAGATTTTTCTTCGCTCTGTAGTCTAGACCCAGTTTGCTGTTGGCATACATTTTGGATATGGCACCCAAGGTCATGTTTGGGATCCAGTGTCACCCCAAGGTATTTGATGGAGTCAGCGGTTAGAAGAGGAGTACCATTGATACCAGTAACACACAGAGGGGCAGGGGATGCCTTAATCTTGGCCAGGGACACAAAAAGCATGGCCTGAGTTTTTTAAGTTGAGGGCCAACTTGTGAGTCATTACCCACAACCTGATATTTCTGAAGTCCTCACTCAGTTGATGGTTGATGACCCCAATGTCCCAGGAATGGGTGAGGATGACCAGGTCATCTGTGTATAGGATAGTACTACAGTTGGTAGCAGTAGCTGGTAGATTGAACTGTGTCATCAGCATACATATGTATGCAAACTGATGTGCAAACCTGAGGGAGGTCATTTAGAAAGATGGAAAAACGAAGTGGATCAAGCACTGAACCTTGGGGAACATCAGTGCTTATGGGCAGGGGAGATGAGATGACGTTAGCAATTAAGGCCAGTTGCGACTTGCCAGTCAGGTAGGCGTTGAACCAGCTTGTGGCAGATGGGAGAGGTCAGCAGCTGTGAGGCTACTCAGAAGGAGTGGTTGTGAGACTGTGTTGAAGGTTTTGGCCAAATCAACAAAGATGTCAGAGATAACTTGGCCTTTATCGAATCCTGTGGAGATAGCATCGGTTAGCTTTAGATGAGAAGTGAGGGTGGAATGTTTTTTCTTAAAACCAGACTGGAAGGGAGTGAAGAAAGTAGAGTCAGTGAGGAAGGAAGAGAGTTGTTCAAGGACAAGATGTTCTTCTAGTTTAGCCAGGGTAGGAAGGAGAGAGCTAGGTCGATAGTTACCAGGATAAGAGTACTCACCACCCTTAGGTAGGGGGAGAACAACTGAGTGTGTCTGCACTGAAGATACAGTAGCAGTTGCGAAGGATAGATTCAGTATGATTGAAAGAGGGTAGGCGATAGCTGGAGCACAAAATAAAAAAAGCCTTTGGTCCAGACCTTGGGGGCAAAGAACCTTTAAAGGGACTTATAGTCAGGAGAGTTTGCAGGGTGTCTTCAGGAGTAATAGGTGTGAAGGAGAAAGTGTTAGGAGCTGAGGAGACAGAGAAAAGTGAAGAAGAGGAGGAGAAGATGACAGAGAGTGAGGAGAAAGGGGTGGGGGGTAGTCTAGGATGGTGGCAGGGGTGGCAGACGCTGAAGAAGGTGGATGTGGTGACGTAGTGGGAACAGAAAAGGGGCAGAAGGGGCTAACAGGAGTGAAGAAGCACAGGTCATAAAGAGAGCATTAAAGCATTCAGCAATGGCCATGGGTTCATAGATAATAGAGAGTTTTTGCTTGAGAATGAGGGTAGGGGTTTAGTAGAAGGGGAGAAGAGGGAGTGGACTACCTTCCAGAATTTAGATGAGTTGTTAGTATTTGATAGGAAGTTCGACTGATAGTCTTCAGATTTGGCTTGTTGGATTGCTTTAGTGCACGCATTATGGATCTCTCTGTATCGTTGGTGATCGCTAGGGTGGAGGGAATCTTTATATTGGTGCCATGCGAGGTTGTGAGCTCGTTGATAGGCCCAAAGCTCAGGTGTCACCCAAGGTAGATGGTTACATCGCAGTTGTGTTTTGCATAAGGAGACGTGACCATTCCATATTTGCAGGAACTTGTTACTGAATGAATGTAAGGCATCATCAACTGAAATGGCCAAGGAAAGATACGGCTAGTCCGAGTGAATGAGGTCATGGTACAGGGAGGGAAGATAGAGCAAGGCATAAGATTGAGTGAGGATGGTTTTAAGAGGGATCTTAGGCTTATGAATCTTTCGTACCATATAAGTCATAGGATGGTCACTTATAGCATCAGGAAGGAGACTGGAGGACACTATCCTGTGGGGTGAGATGTGAGGACTAGATCCAGAGGAAATTATTTTGCTTTTTGTTGTTTATTCGGGTTGGATCTCATATTAATTTGGAGAAGTTTAAGGATTCTAAAGTGGAGTGAACTTTGGCCAGAGAAGGGGACAGCCAATTGATGTTAAGGTCACCCAAGGTGTATAACTTGCCGTCATTGGCATCAGATGTAAATTTAGTGACAAAGTTAGTGATCATAGTTGGGTGTTGCCCAGGGTGACAATAGACCCCAGCTATGAAAACTGAGCAGTGAAAGGCAATGAGAGTTTCAGGAGGATTGCCCCATGAGAAGATGTGACAGAGGTTGAGAGCATAGTGGTATTATGGAGGGAGGAGGAAGTGTATACAGCCACTCCACCTCCCCTACCATCTCTGTTCTGGGGAGTGACTGTGAAGCCAGGGATAGAGATAGCTTGGTCTGGAATGTGATCTGTCAGCCAGGTTTCAGAAATGTTGATTATGTCTGGGACATAGGTGTAGATCATGGTCTGTAGCAAGGGGAGCTTGATTGCAAGGCTGCGGATTTTCAGGTGGATAATTTTTAAGCCTTTGGGTAGGGCTAGGGGGCTATTAGGGGATTGGGCATGGGTGGTTGCTTGGGCTGCAGGTGGGACAGGGTTAGGGTGAACGTCACCTGCAGATAGAAGAAGCAAAAGTATAATGGAATTGTGAATCCTGCTTACTTTATACTGCTTTTGAGCAAAGTGGTTGGCAGTTCTGAGCTGATGCATTTGTTGCAGAGGAGTTCTGGTGAGTCATAGAAGGGAGATGATCAGGTTGGACACAGTGGTTAGCAAAGAGCATGGGATCAAGGGATAATGGGGATGATGTAGAGTTGATGAGGAGGAGGACTTTCTGGTGATGGGGGCCGAGTAAGCATCCACTTGCTGAAAAAGACACATGTAAGGTGTGTACTTTAGGGGATAGCAACTGGGGAGGGGTAGCAGAAGTAAAAACATTAAAGACAGTAGATAGAGAAAAGGGCAATGTGGCAACAACTGCATAATTAGAGTCATATTCAAGATTGAGAGAAACTATGGTATAGGTCGGTGCAGCAAGGGAAGCCAGTAATACTGAATTAAGGTTAAAAGCATAACCACAGGAACCCTCTAATGGTGGAATATTATAAGGGACCAATTGGGAAAAGGTCTGTTAGAAAAAGAAATGTGGCTCATGTGGTACTTGATAGCTATAAATAAGAGTGTCTAGATAGGGCGGGAGTACAGTTGGGTGGGTGGTTGGGTGGGAGCATGCCGTGAAGCGCCAGTGGGTTATATAGTTTGGTTGTGGAGGGTGGCTGAGAAGGTGCCAAACATCCTGAGGGCGCGTCTTCACTGAGGCAATGATTGAGAGCCCTGGTAGGGGGCAGCACAGCTAGGGAGAGAGAGAGAGAGACAGGAAGTGTTTAAATGGAGTTTGGAGACAAAGAGGAGATGGAAGCAGCAGCGCATAGAGGCAGAAGAAAGAAAATTAGCAAGTCTAAGAATGGATTAGGCACCAAAGTGGCTGAGGAGAAGCTTAAACTGCATACTGTAATTAACTCAGTAAAGAGCTGTAGACTATACAAATTAACAATTTTGAAACAGTTTTCTTAACAGTTTTATTATCAGGCAGGCCAGCATTTAAAAAAAATAGAAAAAAAGTGCCAAGTGGCTGAAGAACAGAGACAGGAAAATTTAGATAGTCAGAGCGGTTTCCAGAGAGGAGACTGCTGTCCAATTGGGTGGCTTAGGAGCCATACCTTGCTGAGTTTGGAGCTGAGCTTCTGGTTGCAGACGGTGGCTGAGAAGTTGCTAACTGTCTGAGGGCTGCATCTTTGCTGCGGCAGTGCTTAAGACCTCTGGTCAGGGGGCAGCATGGCTTGCTGAGATTGGAGCCGAGCTTCTGATTGCGAACAGTGGGCTGAGAAGGTGCCAACTATTCGGGGATGCATCTTCATTATGGCGGTGCTTAAAAGCCCAGGTCAGGGTACAGCACAGCTTGCTGAGTTTGGAGCTGAGCTTTTGGTTATAGGTGGCAGCTGAGAAGCTGCCAGTTTTCCATTTAGTGACAGGGAATGGAGCAAAATCTGTTTGCTTGCCCTGTGGCTTGTATCCTTGAGTACCTCTAGTCTCTCATTCACCTTGGGCTGAAATTGACAGCCATAATGGTGCACCTGTCAAATCATCTCTGCATACTGGGTATGGGCTGGTATATCAGGGATGACCCAGGAGAAGGTTGTGAGGTGCTTTTTCAAAGTCCTGGAGCACCTGTCCCATCCAATGTGAAAACTACCACCATGGGACTTACTACTGGTGATGCCTAAACTCATGGGCAAGCAATCTGAGCCTATGTGACATGTGAGATGTAACACCTGTCATTGAAGATGACCTTCTTGTTGGAAATCATGTCAGCCAGAAGGATCAGAAAGATACAGGAGCACTCAGTGGAGTTTCCATTTTGAGTCTTCCACAGGGACAGGGTCATCCTTCATCCTCACATGAAGTTTTGCTCAAATGTGTCAGAGCTCCCCCTTACCCAGGTGATGAACTTTCCGGTATATTTTGCCAAGCCTCTTAAACATAGAAACATAGACTTTGATGGCAGATAAAGACCACTTGGCCCACCCAGTCTGCCCATTTTCCTACCTACTGGATAAGCTGCAGATTCTAGTTTACCAACAGCCTACTTCCTGCCAACTCCCACTACAATTGCCTTATGTCTGTCCCATGCATGTTTGAATTCCCCACTGTTTTAGACTCAACAACCTCCCCAGGAAGGTGGTTCCATGCATCCACCACTCTCTCAGTGAAAAAAAAATTCCTCACATTACCCCTGAGCCATCCCCCCTCTATCTTTAAATTGTGCCCCCTTGTTCTTACACATCTCTTTTTCTGAAAGATGCTACCCTCCTGGACTTTGTTGATTCCCTTCAGGTACTTGAATGTTTCTATCATGTCGCCCCTGTCCCTCCTTTCATCAAGGGTAATATAAATTAAGCTCTCGCAGTCTCTCTTCATATGGTTTCTGATGCAGACCCTGTGCCATTTTAGTTGCCCTCCTCTGGACTGCTTCCATCCTGCCTATGTCCTTGTGTAGATGAGGTCTCCAAAACTGCACACAGTACTCCAGATGGGGTCTCACCAACTGTCTGTACAGAGGGATAACCACTTCCCTTTTTCTACTTGTGATGCACCTTCCTATGCATTCCAGTATCCCCCTGGCTCTCCTTACTGACTTCTCACATTGCTTTCCAACCTTTAGATCATCTGATATGACTACCCCCAGGTCCCTTTCCATTTCTGTTGTTGTTAGTACCTCCCCTGCTATTGTGTACTCTTCTCCTGGGTTTTTGTTTCTCAGGTGCATTACTTTGCACTGCTTTGCATTGAATCTAAGTTGCCATATGTCTGACCATTCCTCCAACCTTGCCAAGTCCCTTCTCATCCTTTCTACCCTCCTTGTGTATCAACTCTGTTACAGATCTTTGTGTCATCTGCAAAGAGGCATACCTTTCCCTCCAGACCCTCTGCAATGTTACCTATAAAGATGTTAAAGAGGACTGGACCCAGTACTGAGCCCTGAGGTACTCCACTAGTGACTCCCCTTTCTTCAGAATGTGTTCCATTCACTATTTCCTTCTGTGTCCTGTTTTGAAGCCAGTTTGCTACCCAGGCTACCCCCCTGGGACCCACTCCCAGGCTGGCTAATTTGATTATTAATCTTTTGTGTGGGACTGTGTCAAATGCCTTGCTAAAGTCTAGGTAGGCCATATCCACAGCCCCTTCCTTGTCTATTACTTTGGTCACCCTTTCAGAGGCTGACCACCGGCTCCATTCTCTGAACTGGCAGAGGGCATTTTCTTTCCATGGAAAGTGCAAGGCTGAAGTTCAGGGTGAGGCTTGCAAGCAGCTTGTAAAATATGATGAAGACATACCTGGCAGACCAGCAGCTAACCTGATGATTGGCGGATATCATCCTGCATCGAACTGTGCAATAAGTTGGCGGTATAGAGCTTCCAGAGGGCTTAGGACATTATCCACTATATGTACCACTGCGTTCTCGGCTGCTTCCAGGGACATTCGAGTCCAGGAAATCTGCATGACTGCCACCTGGAAGTCAGCATACACCTTTGTTTCTTATTATTGCATCAACTAAGACTCTTGTCAGAATGCTGATTTCGGTAACTCACTTCTCCAATCTCTGTTCACAACATATGGGTGTGCACAATGCCCTCTCATCCCAGATGTCTGAAAGTCTGCAATGTGTGGATAGTGAACTATATCCGTACCGCTAGAAAAATAGGCTACTCAGCTGTACCAGGGATTATTGGATTGGTATATAGTTTTCTTCCACACAACTCACCAGACATCCTGGGCAAGGGTCACATGGATCCCTGCTTCCAGTGTGCAAGATATGACATCTTGGTGCAGTTCTGGGTGATTTACCTACTGGGTGATGGGAGGAGTTGAGCTTAAGGATGTTAAAAAGAATCAGCAGTTCCAATTTAACTGCAAGTGTGTGGATGTGAACTATATATGATTCCTAGAACTACAGATAGTAAGTAACCTATTTTTTTTCCACTTATTCAGTTCATGAAGTAGGTTCATAAAGGACTGTATTGAAAACTTAGGGTGAAAATATTGAAAAAACAGATATCAAGGAACATTAAACATTTTCAATGCTTGCTTATAACTTTGGTATATTTCAATATTTCGAATACAAATTTTCAACATAGCCATTTTTTCAAACCATCTAATGAACATGACAGGTGTTGCTTTTCAAATCATGGCCAAATCATGTTTTTGCACTTCTGGAACAATGTGTGATTTCAGCCAGGATTAAAAACATCTTCACCTGAAAGGTTCATGAGGTAAGGTCATAAGAAGGCTATGCTGAAAAAACAAAGGTTTAAAAATATTTAAAAAAAAACAGGTTACGAGGGTTAGTTGTTATTTGACAAGGTTTATTAATCATTTTCATAATTTTTAGTATTTTAACAGCACAATTGCAACATATCCTCATTTTCACACCATCTTATGAATGTAAATTTTGTCGGTTTTAAAATCCTGGCCAAGATGTGTTTTTGCACAAGTTATGTGAGATGACATTTCATCCCATATTTTATAAATGACACCTGTCATGTTCAAAATGGGGCATGGTCAAAATATGTTGAAAATTTGGGGTCAACATGTGGCCAAAAAAAAAAAATCACATATTGACTTTGTTTGCAATGCAGGCTGTTATCCCAAATAGCGACAATGTTGCATTTCCATACCAGTCACCTGTGTTTGGTTGCGAGGTCAGTGAGCCTGCTGAGTGGTCTGAAGCTAGGAAGAAGGAGTTGCTGCATGCAACACAGGCCCTTGCTTGTGGAAGGACAGAGCAATGTTCTAGTAGGCAGACGACACCTAATGGCAGGGTGGGGAGACTTCCCTCACAATGGGTTGACGTGTGTGTCAAAACCTGATAGACACCTGCATTGCATTGGATATCCTTTATAACCTTAATGGACTAGCAGCTGTTTTGGTTCTGGCCAGAGTTTCTTAGATATATGAACTGTTACGAGTAGAGGAATGTCACTTTTATGCTTTAATTTGGAGAATGGCTGTTTCGATAAGTGTTTCATGACAGTAATGAGAAAGACAGACACACACAACAACAAACAAATACCCAACTGGCTGGTAAGGGGGTTGAGTGGACAACCATGAGAGCCTCATGCAGTGTCAACTGCCATTTAGGCTGAGTGCCACAACTATGGGGGTAGAGACCACACCAGTTACTGTCTTCACTATATCAGGTACTGAGGGTGGGTTGCCCCTCAGAACAGGCACACTTTACCTCCCCGAGAGTTGAATCTCCAACACATTTATCTAGCATTCATTCTGGACATGCCAACTGCCTGCTCATCCCATCACAGCACTGTGAAAAATGAAGCATGGAGCCTCTGGAATAGGTGAAAGGGCAATTAGGGAAACATTTCATTTTTTGTTTGGAGTGAGGTGTACAGTATAAATCTTCCATTTTACACAACATTTGAATGATTCCACTATTTTGTGCATATTCTGATTTCAGTTTTGGGAAAAATCATGGTACCTCTACTACCAATCATTAAAATGAAATATTTATTTATTTGTTTATTTATGTATGTATGTATGTATAGGAGTTGTCATTCAGACGAAGTGTCAGAAGGAAGCATCCAGTGTGCCACCCTGGATCATTGGAGCATTCAAACCGCAGTGTGATGAGAAGGGGGATTATCTTCCAATGCAGTGCCATGGCAGCACTGGACACTGCTGGTGTGTGGACAGTAATGGCACAAAGATTTTAGAAACTGAACAACGTGGATTGGTGAAGTGCCCAAGAAAGGCTGTGTGTTTTCTTGCTTCAGAAACATCCACTAGGAAGTATGCCCACAAATCTGTTTATGTACTTGCCTACCTCTACACACTGTTCTGACAAGGGGGCCCAATGAATAAAAAAACTCCAATTAATTTTATAGAGAACTTGTTTACTGGACTTGGGGACCAGGGTTCAAATCCAGCTCACTGGATGGCTTTGATTCTAATATAAACATAAAATTTTAGACAATGAAGGTAGAAACATACTTCTGGCTCCTCCAGCCCACCCTTGTTTGTTTTTAACCATGTGACCTGCTAGCCCTCCAAGTTCCTTATCCCCCCATCTCATGCATACCCTAAGCAACCAATATACCAATCATCCTGGGCCAACCATGCTTGAAACCACTAAAGGTTTTCACACACACCACCCTGGCTGACAGACTGTTCCATGGCTCCACCACCATCTCAGTAAAATAATGCTTCCTCACATCCTTCCTGAACCTCCCTCCTGTTAGTTTCCATTCCAATTATATGTGGCCATGAGCTAGTATTCAAGCTAAATGGTTCCCCATATTTCACCTAGATTGTTCATTTTATGAACTTTAAGGTCTCTGTTATACCTCCCCTTTTCCTTCTGGACTCCAGCAAGTGCATGTTGAGTGTTGTGGCGCAACTCACAGAACCTGCCCTGCTGGCTCTGATTCAATTTTGTTACTCTGCTGTGCTCTGTCTGCAGTATATCCATATCCTTCCTGGATGCCATGCCATAGGTGTGGCTTCTCCAAGAATCTATATAAGGGTATTATTACCTCTCTTTTCAGCTGACAGTACCCTTCCCCATCCCCGCATTACACTTGCCTTGCTATATGCCTGGTTGCACTGACTCAAATGCTTTCATGTGTCATTGATGATTACTCCAGGGTCTCATTCCTCAGTAATAGTATTAAATCTAACCACTCCCATCCAGTACTTCTTCATGGGTTTCTTGTTCCTCAGGTGTATAACCTTGCATTTTTTGGCAATGAATTTCATCTGCCAAACCCTTGATCATCCCCTCTTGTTTTTTTTACTTTTCTCTACATGTCATCACTTCCCTCATCATTATCCACCCACCACAGGGCATCCTGCCCAGTACGGGTCACTGCCTCCTCCGGCAAGCCACAGGAGTAGCTGTGAACCCAGTGGCTGTTCTGCACTGACCCACCTGCTTCTCAGCCTACAACCCGGCATCCTGTTCAGTACAGGTGATTGCCTCCTCCTACAAGTCGCAGGAGCTGCTCTGAACCCAGCGGCTGCTCTGTGCTGGCCTGCCTGCCTGTCAGCCTACAACCTGGCATTCTGCCCTGTACAGGTGACTGCCTCCTCCTGCAAGCTGCAGGAGTTGCTCTGAACCCAACGGCTGTTCTGCACTGACCCACCTGCTTCTCAGCCTACAACCAGGCATCCTGCCTGGTATGGGTGACTGCCTCCTACTGCAAGCTGCGGGGAGCTGCTTGGAACCCAGCAGCTCTTCTGCGCTGACCTGCCTGCCTCTCAGCCTACAACCAGTTACAGATTTTGAAGAGCAGACTAGAGCTGCCAACGGGATTGAACGTGGTACTTTTTGCCTTTCTGGTCATTTGGTTGTACCACTACTGCTCCTGAACTCTGGTTAGGTGTAACGCTATTTCCCCTTCTCTTATTGGCTCTTGAATCTACCCTTCCTAAGCTGCCTCTTTTTTTTATTACAAGAACTGCTAATGCTGAGTTTACCAGTACCGACTGTCATGTAGAACAGGATTGTTAATTTTTCTAGTTTTTTTTTTTTTTTACTTTTCTGTTTGCAAATTATACTGCAAAGCCACTAGAGGGCAACAACTCAGGGGAGGTTGCAGTCCTCTTCCCACTGCCCTCCCCTAACACTTCTAGTCCTGGGTCCTTCATACCTAAAGCAAATTACCTACATCCTAACAATCAGTGGTGCAAACTGAATCTGTAAGCCAGTACACCATGGTCAAGTTCACGGCACTGTACATTCTATTATGCCAAATGTTTCCATTTATTGCTTACTATTTCATAGCTGCATCCCTAACTCACCCTCTGCTGCACAGTGAGGAGGTCCCACCACACAATCTTGATACTGAACCCCAGTCTGTGTATTTCACTCCTACTTCCCTGGAAAAAACGTGGAGTTGTATACCTTGGTAGCTGGCTTACCAGAAGGCTGCAAATGTCCTCTCTTTTTGCTAAAAATTTAAAGCAGCTACTTACTTCCTCAATCCGACCATTCCTACTACTTCTCCTGCTGTTAACCCTTGCGGGTGATGTTGAGCCAAATCCCGGACCCGCCATACCTTCACCTGCCCCTAACCCCCCAACATCATCAAATCAAATGCTGAAAGGTTAGAAATTGCTCATTTAAACATACATAGTCTCATACCTAAGATGTCTGAGCTAGAAGCCTGAATTAATCAATACACTCCTGACATCGTGAGCATCTCTGAGACCTGGCTAAAACCATACAACAAACAACATGAGGCTGCTGTGCCTGGGTACAAATGTTTCAGGAAGGATCAACTGGGGAAAAGGGATGACGGTGTCCTCGTGTATGCTAGGGAGCACTTAGATACTCTTGAAATACCCATGTCTGAATCTGGACCTTCTGCTGTCGAATCAATCTTCCTTTCCCTCACCCTTGGCACCGTAAAAAAACTCATAGTAGGTTGTGCATAAATGCCCCTTACGGTAGCAGTCCCTGGACTACCCTCCTTCATAACCTCCCTTGCTAACCTCCCATGGCATGACCTTATACTTGGAGATGATTTCAACGTTGAGTGCCTGTATTCTAACTCTTCCAAACTGACTGCCATCCTGGCTGACTCAAATCTTGTTCAAATGATTGGCAACCCTACTTGTATTAATACAAAGACGGGTAACCATACTTTACTTGACTGGGTGGTCACATACTGTTCCCCGAAGATAAAATCAGTGTAGGTCCTCTCAGACGGTATAAGCAACCACTCCCTGACACTCTGTGTATGGCATAACAATGTCCCTAACCCCCACTCCTAAGATCATCACTGTGAGAGACATGTCTAGGTTTGACACCAACAACTTTGTCGATATCATCTGCAAAACTGATTGGGATAAAATTAATACTCTGCTTGGCGTTAACTTGGCACTAGACTATTTCATGACAAAATTCACTAACATTGTTGATCAACACACTCCTTTAAAGAGTTGCTGGGTAAAAGGTATTAAAGCACCATAGCTTACCAAGGAATTAAGGCAGCTCATGTCCACTTGCGACAAGGCATGGAGGACTTATAAGGATAGTGGGCTACCTACCAACTGGCAAACATATAGGCAACTAAGGAACAGCATCAATAACTCATTCCAAAAAGGTAAACACCTCCACTTCAAGAGACTCCAGACTGATCACCTTAGTAATCCTAAAGAATTCTGGCAACAGATTAACTCCCTTTTGAATGGTAACACCTCTGAGACCCCAGGTTCCCTTGATTCTCAGGGAGTCTCTCTCACTGCCCCCCTCCCATTGCCTCTGGCTTCAATGAGTTCTTTACCAATCTGGATAGGTACACATCACTATTTTTTAATTCATCCACTCCTCCCCAGCCTGACCCTCTGCCATCAGTCAACTGTATGGACCACCATGCCTTTCATCTAAAGCTTGCAACCCTTGTAGAGGTTCACCATCTCATTTTGCACCTAAAGACTGACAGCTGACCTAGCCACAACACTCTAGAGGTTAAACTCCTTAAGTTGGTTCTGATATCCTAGCCAGCCCTGTTTGAGATTTATTTAATCGATCCTTCCTTACTTGCAAAGTCCCTGAAAAATGGAATGTAGCAGTGGTTGGTCCCATCCGCAAGGGAGGTCCCAACTCAACAGTGGTCAGTTTCTGGCCTATTTCAATACTTTGTCATCTAGCAAAAATACAAGAGTGGATAATCTATGACCACCTACAGGATTACCTTGATCTCCACCATCTGCTCTCAACCTCTCAGCATGGGTTTAGGAAAAACCACAGTACACTTACAGCTCTGATTTATTTATTTATTTATTTATGTATGTATGTATGTATGTATGTCTTTGGTAACTGGGTAGGTGCACTGATCCAAAGGACCATTTTCAGGCACGACCCGGGCCACACAGTGGCAAAAGTACAATGCATACAGTACGTACAAGAAAGATACAGTACAATGTAATAGAAACAGATGGTACAAGTTACATGCAATAACAGAAAACAATTTCAGGTGCACAGACTACATGTGGTTTGTGCAGCAATACCATGTTACATACAAGTATACAATTTCAATTTTAAGAGCAAATTTACAATTTCCAGTCCAAGATGCATGTTGTCCTGGGGCTGTGAAAGGAAGGACAGTGGTGAGGAAGGAGGGACATACAAAGAAGGAAGTGAGTACTGCTTGTTCAATAGAAGTTTAAAAGGTATGTTGGGTCTTGTTTCTTTACGTGGTGCAGTGACAGTTTGCAGCCATGAGGAGCCAGGTTTTCAGGTTCTGTTTGAAAGTTTGATGGGTGTCAGATGTGCAGATGGATGGAGGGAGCTTGTTCCACAGGGAGTGAGCAGTGACCGAGAAGGCTCGACTTCCCATAATAGTAGTGATATGACATACTTCTAGTAGGGTGGTCGAGGAGGCCCTGAGACTCCTATTGAACACTCTATCTGTCAGTAGGGGTGAATAAGGGGACAGGTGCTTATTTTGGAGTGAGTTGTCCAGCAGAAGGCCCATGGCATAATCGAAGCAGCCTTGAAGATGGAGCCACCCTAGGGTCTGATAGAGGGAGCAGTGATGCGAACAGAAAGGAGCTAGGAGGGAAAAATGGCATATCGAGTTGTAGATCATGTTTAGCTGTGAAAGTAGGGTAGAAGATAGGTATGAGTAGACTGGGGATCAGTGGTCAAGGAGGGGTAGGAGGTTACCACATGTGGTGGCGAGGCATGCTTCAGCAGATAGGCAATGTTTATATCGATATGCAGTGCCCAGCCTTTGGTGGATCCTGCATATGGTGTGCTTGACATGATCAGTGAAAGAAAGAGATGGGTCAAGGGTGACTCCTAGGTACCTAAATCTTGTGACATTTACAAGGGGGGGCCAGATGGGGTGAGCACCAGGAGGGAGGAGTTTGTTTTTGCAGCCTTGGCTAGAAAGGGTTTAGAGCTGAAGATCATGGATTTAGTCTTCTTTACATTGACTAACAGTTTTTTGGAGAGGAACCATTTGTGGGCAGAGCCAAAGTTGTGTGTGAGGGCAGAAGAGATGGAGTCCACAGATTTGTCACTGTGGTATATGACTAGGTCATCAGCATAGAGGAGAGCATTGCAGCTAAGGCTGCCACTAGGGACCATGTTGATGAACATGGAGAAGAGCAGGGGCCCAAGTATGGAGCCTTGGGTTACTCTGGTACATACTGGAAAGGGAGCAGAGGAGGCTTTCCCAATGATTACCAACTGAGATCTGTTTGATAGGTAGCTGTGGAACCAGGCCACAGGTCCTGGGGAGCAGCCAAAATGTAACAGGGCGGGGAGGAGGAGTTTGTGGTCTACCAGGTCAAATGCTTTTGATAAGTCAATGAAGACCGCACCTGTTGGTTTGCCCAGGTCCATGTTCCTCAGTACATGATTTGTGAAGATGGCCAGGGCAGATGAAGTGCTATGCTGCTTGTGGAAACCATGCTGAAGGGGACATAGGAGGTTGTATTTTTCCAGGTGCTGTGATAGATGGGCATGGACGATTTTGTCAAGCAGCTTGCTTAGGTGGGGGAGTCGGGAGATAGGCATGTGGTTTTCTGGACAGGAGGGATCACCATCTTTGAAAATTGGCACAACGTTGGCAGGCTTCCAGGAGTTAGGTACGGTAGCTGTTGTGAGTGCAACATTGAAAATGTGGGTGAGGGGTTTAGGGATTAAAGCCACCCCAGACATATTCCGTGAGATGGACCATGACCAAGCCAATGGAGCAATTTTTGTAGACTTGACCAAGGCTTTTGACTTGGTCAACCATGCCTTTCTATTATAACAACTGCATGTCCTTGACCTTGATGCCACTGCCCCATCCTGGACCCAAAGTTACCTTGACAGCCATACCCAAAAAGTAAAATGGGCAGGCTCCCTATCTGACCTAAGGCTCATTACCCATGGTGTCCCCCAGTACTCCATATTGAGCCCATTACTTTTTTCTCTGTATATTAATGACCTCCGTAATAATTGTGGTGGGGCCTTTGTTCACCTATATGCAGATGATGCTATCATCTACCATTATTCTCCTGATATTGGGTGGCTCAATTCAGCACTAGCCTCCAATTTCCACACCCTTGAGGACTGGTTACTTCAGAAGCAGCTTGTCCTAAATACTAAAAAAACAAAGAGCATGTTATTCTCCAATTCATCCACACCAACCCTCCCCCTCTGACTGTACACTCACATACCGGGGATGCACTTAAATCAGTCAGGTCCTTCAGTTACTTGGGCGTCACCTTAGATTCCTCACTTACCCATGATGCACATATTACAGCCATCACTAAAACTATAAACCAAAAAATCTGTGTCCTCTTCCACATCCATTCCTTACATTTACCCCTACCACAAGATTGTGGATGCCACACTCCTGCCTCTCCTTAAGTATGGTGCTCCATTACTACTCTCTGCTACCACATCTGTACTACCATGCCTATCACAGGCCTACCATAGAACTGTCAGGTTTGCTCTCAGGGCCAATGCTCAGCACCATCACTGCAATGTCTTGTCTGCCCTGGGATGGCTACTCTATGAATTTAAATGACATTATGCCACACTAAGCTTTATACATAAGCTTGTACATCGCTTCACTCCTCCTTGCCTTGCTGATATTGTTCAATGTTGTCTTCCTTGACGTACCATCAGATCTAACTCCTTGCCTATTCTGTCAGTGCCAAACATAAGATGCTCCATGGCTCAGAGGTCATTTGCATTTTCTGCTGTGTCCCACTAGAACTCTTTACCTCTATCTGTACTGGTTTGCACCTCTCTCTCTCTCTCTCAGTTTCAAAGTTCACTGTTAACTTACCTAACTGCTCCACCTTGCTTCTGCTTCCACTGACCCCTAACCCCTTTTCACTCCTTGCATGAGTCTCCTAGCAAAACTTTCCACTCTCTCTATCTCCTGCTCTCCAAGACAAAAAAATGTAAATGATGTCTGAATGTATGTAACATTTTGTTGACTGTGCTTTAAGTTGCGTATTTTGCATAACTGAATATAATTGATGTACTCTTACTGTATGACTGTTGACTGGGATTTAAATTGTTTATTTTGCATAACTGAATGTAATTGATGTAGTATGACTACTCCTTGTCTAATTTCTTTTATCAATGATTGCACTATCGATGTACTGCACTTCCTGGGTCGCCCCTGAAAAAGGGACCGTCTTGTCTCAGAGAGCCTACCCGGTTACCAAAATTCAATAAAAAAAAAATAATGTCATCTACAAAGAGACAAAACCTGCCCCAGATTCCTTCATAAATGGCACTGATGAACATGTTGAAGAGTACCGGACTCAGGACACATCAATGCGGTACCACACCTGTTGTGTCCATCTCTTCTGATTTCATCAATTTGATCACTACCCTCTGCTTCATCTACCCAGTTTACTATGAAGTGGCTGCTCCTAGAATCTCATCTTCTTCAGCAGGCATCTGTCAGGCATCGAGTCGGCAGCATTGCTGAAGTAGAAGTAGAACAATTCCATAGTGTGATCCCTATCTTATTCCCTTTTTGCCTCCAGTCAAGGAGAACTATTCGGTTACTATGACAAAACCTCCCTGCCATGAATCCATGCTCTCTACTATCCTGCAAACTTTTTTCCAATGTGGCCATTAGGTCCTCTTTATCCAGAAACTATATCAGCTTCCATACAATAGAGATAAGACTGACAGGTCAGTAGTTATCTGCTTGTTCCTTGTCTCCTCCTAATTATGAAGCAGAACTATGTCCACCACCTTGCACCAGCATATGCCAGTGGGCCCTCTGGCAGATGTGGCTGCTGAAATAGGAGTTGGGCAATCAGTGGTCCCTGCACTTAATCAATTGGACCAACTTGTCACATTGACATAGCTGATGTTGGACAGCATCCAGTGGTGACTGGTCTCAAAACATCTGGTGGAAGTAGTTCCATTTGTCCACCAAGAACTGGCTATCACCTTTCATGCTGGAGACATCTCTGGTAAGGTCAGGAGCACATCTTGGGGTCCACCAGCCCCCCGGCTTCTGTTCATCTAGGGAGTCTCCTCATAGCATCAGTCTGCAAGTGCTCTGTGCACTGCAACTAGCTCTGACCAAATTAATTTTTTTGGTCAAGAGTCAGGTTCTGCAGCTCCAAATGGACAACACCACAACCGTGTTCTTCTTGAACAGTCAGGGTGGCAGGCACTTATACAAAATAAAGTAAAAATTTAGGGATGCATGTCTCACTGAGTTAGCCAACCTTTCTACATGCAGTGGCAGTACTATGTACTGTATTTAAACCAAACTTTCAAGATGCTTATCTCACAAGCAGATGCTTTATTCATAATTTCCCACAGTGACTGCACTATTCTGTGTCAGAAGTGTGAAAACACATTTCAGCCAGGATTTGAAAAATGACAGCTGAACTGTTCATAAGGAGGTGTGGGAAAATACAAATGTTGGAAATCTGGAGTGAAAATATGACAAATTCGCGAATTTACAAATGCGCTGGAAACTACTCAATGCATGCTCACAAAACAGTCACTGTTTGGAATTTTTGTGCAAAATTTTCAACATAGGCATTTTAGAATGTCTGCTCATAAACAGTTTCACTGTGATTTTCTTACTGTGTACCGAATAATGATTTCCCACAGCGGCCGCTCTATTGTATGCCGGAAGTGCAAAAACACATTTTGGCCAGGATGTGAAAAATGACAGATGTACTGGTCATAAGGAGGTGTGGGAAAATGACAATGATGAAAATCTGGAGTGGAAATATTACAAATTCATAAACTTACAAGTGTGCATAGAAACTGCACAACGCATGCTTGTAACACAGTCAATTTATGGACTTCTGCTACCAAATTTTCAACATAGGCATTTTAGGACCTCTGCTCATGAATAGTGTCACTGTGATTGTTTTACTCTGTAGAGAACACTGATTTCCAACAGCAACAGTGATATTTTGTGCCAGAAGCGCAAAAACACATTTCGGCAACGATATGAAAAATGACAGCTGTACTGTTCATAAGGAAGTGTGGAAATATGCCTGTGTTGAAAATCTGGAGTGAATATATTACAAATCCACAAATTTATGAGTGTGCATGGAAACTGCACAACGCACACTTGTAAAACAGTAATTTTTAGGAATTATTTCACCAAATGGCTGTACAGTGTGTGTGTTGGGGGGAGCATGAGCTCACTGTGGTGGGCTCCCTGAGTGCCAATTGGTTGTTTTTTTTCAGGAGGGCTGCAGCCAACAGGGGATTGGGCACCCTGTCAGCCACAAGTGCTGGGGGTTAATGAGCCGAGGGGATTGGGCACGCCCGCTTGGCACACAAGTTGGGGGCTGGGAACAAAAGAAGGGAGGGGAAGGACATTAGCAGAGGAAGGAAGTGGGATGGATACCCGAGCTGTGAATGACAGCAGATCGGCTATATATGCTAATTGCATATATGCTACCACCGCTGATTGCAGCAGACCTTTTCTTTGATGTGTAGACCAACACAGCCGAACTGCTGTCATACACAGCTTGGCATGTATTGGTCCCTTAGGGTCGCGCCTGCTACACTGATTATGGCATTGGGGTAAAGGGCCTCACACCTCCAAAACTCGTACTGTTGCAAGACATTCCTTGCACATGCATGTAAGCGAATGTCAAAAGCAAGAGAGGATGCCTCACATTGGAAAAAAGTTACGTATTGGAGAAAAGAGTAAAGCAAACAGAACAGTTTCAGATACCTACACGAAACAGATTTATTCAGTTACCTAATCAGGATATTGACGAAGTAGATAATTTGACACCAGAATGCACGAGATTCTATCATTAAATTGACTGATAGATATATCAGACAAAATAACAAGGACACAACAACTGTCACTTGCCTTCCCGGAGCTTGAATACATGATGTTAATAAAGTATTAGAGAATATCAAGTTACCATGTAATTCCACAATTATATTGCATGCTGGCCCAAATAATGTGGGTCATATGCACGAAAAAGACATTTGTCATGAATTAATTGACATAGGGACAAGTATGAAAGAGAAAGGGCATAAGGTAGCAATTTCAGGAATTATTCCAGTCCCTAGAGCCCACCCCTCAAAAAACCTACCGATTGAAAGGATTAATGTAAGGCTTTATAACTAGTGTATTAGAGAAAGGCTGACTTTAATTGATAATTGGGCTGTTTTTCAGGGGAAATATGAATTGTATGCAAAAGACAGATTACATCTAAACAGTTATGGGGCCAGATTATTAGCAAGCAGATTGAAAACCACATTGAACTTGTTAAATTCAAATAGACTAAGGGGTGAATATACTGTAATAGACTGGAACCCTCAGAACTTAAAAATGCTCAAGTAGTAAGGAATGGGAGCCTTATTAAGGATCAGTTAGAATTTTGGCATTCAATGCCAGGAGCTTGAGTAATAAAAGTGATGAACTAAAGGACTTGTTAAGGGAAAAATTATATGATATAATTTCCTTAACTGATACCTGGTTGACTAAAAACAGTGAAATTTGGGATAGACATCTGGAGGGTTATACATTATATACAAAAAATAGAATCTGAAAAAGAGGGGGAGGGGTTGCTATGTTTATAAAGAACACAATTAAATCTGCAGATATATCAAATAAAATAAGAACAAAAGACTCAGACACTGAAACCATATGGATAAGAATAAATGGTGGGAAATCACAGTCTATTATTCTGGGTACAGTCTATCATAGTCCCTCATCAAAAACTGAGATTACTGATATTTTAATGAAAGAGTTTGAAATGGCTAGAGAAATGGAGGAGTTTTTTTTTCATGGGTGACCTAAATTTCCCCAGTATTGATTGGACAAATCTGACTGCAACAGGAACAAATGTAAAACAGTTTGTTAATAGTGAAATAATTTAAATTTGGTTCAATACTCAATATTGGGAACAGAACATCTATCCATACAAGACTGTGTTACTGGTCCCCCAGTTGGAAATAGTGACCATGAGTCAGTTACCTTTAAAATAAATTACAAGTACGAAACACACCAGGATAAAACAAAGACTTATTTATATAATAAGGCTAATGAAAAGGAAATTATATACAGACTAAAAAAGTCGGACTTGGTATAACTACTTACGAATTAATCAGTACAATTTATGTGGGAAACTATAACAAGCATTTGTCAATGCCGAATGTTGCCTCACTGGCATTGGCATTGGTAGTGCCAGACTTATAGATGCATAATAGGAATGGCAATGAAGTATTAAAATGATGCCAACCCCACCCCCACCCTGTAGAGACCGACAAGCACTGAGGTGTGCCTTTGGGTCGTCAGCTATAATACTCATGCCATTTCACCTCACCCTATCCTGTATATACTGACACGTGACATGGTGTGCTTTGGGGTCTTTGGGCATTATACTTACCCCATTCCATAAGGAAATACGCTGAGGTGGGTGCAGTATAAGAGAATGAGGTGAACTTTGTGGCTGAACAGTGCAATGCACACAACAATGCCTGTCACTGGCTGCAGGGTGGGGACGGGGGTGGAATGGCATGAGCATTACAGCTGATGATCCCAAGTCACACCCCTGATGTCTGTCATTCTCTACAGGGTGGGGTGCTACAGTTGGAAACCCTAACACTGTAGGAGTGTGTTGGTATTTTCACCCCAAATTTTCAACATGGGCCTCATGAAAAGCAGCACTATCAGTTTGTTAGCTGAAAGGTGGTTTTGCACAGCAGTGACGCAATTTGGTGACAATTTGGTGACACAGGGATGAAAACACATTTTGGGCAGGATGTAGAAAATGACAAATGTATTGTTCATGAGGAGATGTAAAAAAATGGCAACATGGAAAATCTGGAGTGAAAATATAAAAAAATGGTGAAGGTATGAGCATGCATAGAAACTGTGCAACACACGCCAGTAACCCAATTATTTTGAGGATTTTTTTTTAACCACATCTTTAAAAATAGGCATTTTGAGACCTCCCCTCATGAACAGTGGCAGTGTGATTCTGTTAATGTATCCGAAATGTTGATTTCAGACAGTGACCACGCCATTGTGCCCCACAGGTGTGAAAACATATTTAGGGCAGGATGTGAAAAATGACAGCTGTACTGTTCATAAAGAGGTGTAAAAAAATGCCAGTGTTGAAAATCTGTCATGAAAATAGTGCAAATTTGCAAAGTTACAAGAGTGCGTGAAAACTGCGCAATGCACGCTTGTAACACAGTCATTTTATGGAATTTTGTCACCAAATTTTCAACATAGGCATTTTAGGACTTCTGCTCATGAGCAGCATCACCGTCATTTTCTGAAACTGTCCGGAAAACTGATTTTGCACAGCGACCGCATTATTCTGTGCCGGACATGTGAAAGCACATTTTGGCCAGGATATGTAAAATGACAGCTGTACAGTTCTTAAGGAGGTGTGGAAAAATGCAAAGTTTGAAAATCTGGAGGGAAAATATTACAAATTTACAAAGTTATGAGCATGTGTGGAAACTGAGCAATGCACACTCATAAAACAGTCATTTGTGGGATATTTTTCACCAAATTTGCAATGTATTCTTTTAGAGAGCCCACCTCATGAACACTGGCACTGTCCCGAAAGGTGATTCTGCGTAGTGACCACGAAATCACCTTTTGGGGCATATTAATGGCAATGACATTGTGAAAATTCATGAGGAGGGGTTGCAAATGCCCCATGTGGAAGATTTGGTGACAAAATTCAAAAAAATGCCTGAGAAATGCATCAAAGTTGAAAAAACCCTATTTATTCCATTATACAGCTTACCAGCATTTCTTCAGTTCGCGGTCAGCTTTGAAGAATGCAGATGTGTTCCCGGTGCACCAATGATCATTGCGCTGGACTCCAGAGGCAAGTATGGGGTGAGGGGGGTGTGGGGAGGCAGGGTACACAGTGGGTGGGCACAGTTCATGGAAGGGGGGCAGGGAGACAACGAGGGACTGTTTCCTTTTTTTACAGGGTAAATAAAAAACATCACGGGATCATTTTTTTTTAACAGGGGCATGTGGCACAGTGAGGTGAGCTCCCAGCATGCCAATTGACTGTTTTTTTGGAGGGAGCAGCTGTTGCCAATGGGGGATTGGGCACCCCTGTTGGCACACAACAAAAGGGGTGGTACATTACGCCGAAGGGGATTGGGCACCCCCGTCAGCACACAACAAAAGTGGGGGGGTGACATTATGCTGACTGGGATTGTGCACCCGTGCCACATAACAAAAGAGGAGGTGTTAAAAAATGCCTACAGGGAGTGGGCTCCCTCATCAGCAACATCACTTGAGCACTAAAGCCGTTGGGAATTGGGGCCCCTGTCAGCAAAGAAATACTGTTGGGGGCATGCATGATGCCAAGGGGGATTGGGCACCCCCTCAGCATACATTGTAAATGGAAGGGGGGTTATTATGTCGACTGGGAATGGGCTCCCCGATTTGCATTCTGACAGGAGGTGGCAGCAGGGGTGCCTGCACATCGGGAGGCATGTTGTGGTCATACTGCATGAGAGCTCCACTCTCATTGCAGTGGACCTTTTGTTAGATCTGGTGGCCACATTCCACATTGCTGATGTGGTGCCTGCATGCTGCCTGACTGGGGAATGAAGGGCTCACCTACTGATGGGTGCCCTGCATTCACTCAACAGTGACCACGCCTCCAAATCTGCTACTACCACAATATGTTGGCTGCGCATGCGTGAGCCAACATAAAAAGGATTATTCTGGGGTTAAGTGAGATCTATATTCTGCAGACATTTAAGTACAAAAACACCCATAAGAATCATATGTGATTAAATAAAAATCGAAGAAGATTAATAAAGAAGAAAAATAAGTGTTATAAAAAGTTCCTGAAAAATAAGAATATGAAGATACTTTCTGCCCTAAGACAGGCACAACAGAATTATGAAAAAGGTGTAAGAATGGCAAAAAGAAATGCAGAGGAACAGTTAGCTAAGAAGGCCACTAAGGATAACAATAAATCTTTCTTTGCCTATATTAAATCATTGAAGAACCCCAGAAGGCTGTGGGACCCCATATCATGGAAGAAAGGACTGTCACATTAGATATAGAAATGGCCACTGCATTTAACAAATACTTTTGTCAAATTTATGGTGCGAAATCTAATAGTAATCTGGCAGCTGTATGCTCTACTGTTGGTCCAATACATTTTGAGTTATCTGAAATTATACTACATTTTAAGAAATTGAAACCTAATATATCTCCAGGTCTAGACAGAATTTCAGCCAAATGTTTCAAATAATGACTGATTGTATTGTATGTCCATTAAAAATACAATTTGAACAATCAATAAGGACAGAAGAGATACCTAGTGACTGGAAAATGTCTCATGTGGTCCCCATTTATACGAAAGGGGAGAAAACTAATGTTAAGGATTATAGACCTATCAGTCTGACTAGTCTAGTTTGAAAGATAATGGAGGGGCTAGTCAGGAATACACTATTCTCTACACTCGATTTAATAGATTCCAATCAGCATGGCTTTAAAAAGGGCAGGAGCTGTACTACAATCTTACTGTGCTTCTATGAAAATGTAAGTAAATTATTGGATAGTGGGGTACCATGTGATGTGATCTTTCTGGACTTCAGCAGAGCCTTTCGTTTAAAACCACATGGCACCATGATTGACAAAATTAAGTTGCAAAAGGCAAATCCTTATCTAATACACTGGATAGAGGAGTGGCTGTCTGATAGAGAAGAGAGGGTCCAGATAAATGGACAACTGTCAAACATTAGTGTGGTGTTAAGTGGGGTCACACAGGGTTCTGTGCTGGGGCCTGCATTTTTTCAAATATTCATTTCTGATTCGACAAATAATCTGAATGGTTGGGCCACAAAATACGCAGACAATATGAAAATTGGAGGGTCTTGTGGCACTCAGGGGGAGGCAAGGTATATTCATTAAGATTTAGATAGTGTTTCCAGCTGGGTTAAAAAATGGGGTATGTCTTTTAACATGGATAAGGGTAAGGTTATGTATTTGGGGAAGCATAACAGTAGAGTAACTTACACACTGTGTGGACAGATTTTACACTATTGTTCATCTGAGAAGGACTAGGGATATTATGTATCTGATAAATTAGACACAAATGAGCAAACTCAAGAAGCTATTAAAAGTTTAACAAAATTATTTGGTCAATCAAAAGAAATATAACCAGTAGGGTAATAATATAATGATACCTTTATTTCTAGCATATGTGCATCCACAGTTGGAATATGAATCTCAGATATGGTTTCCATCACAAAAACAAGAAAGACAAAAATTAGAACAGGTACAGAGAAAATTCACAAAATGCATTGTTGGTATGGCAGGTTCTGACTATCAAGAGAGATTGCAAAATCTGAACTTAATGTCTATTGAGACTAGAAGGTTAAGAGCAGACCTTCTCTTTATGCTTAACATTATGCAGGACTATAGGTTGTTAAATGATTTGTGGATAACATTCAAGCAGAATGAACGTAATATAAGAGGACATCCTTTACAATTACAAGGTCAAAGGTTTCAGACAAATAAAAGGAAATACTTTTATACTACAAGAGTTATTAAACCCTGGAATGCATTGCCTGAAAATATAATTATTGGTAAAAATAAAGCTATATTTAAATCAAGACTGTATCAGTATTTGCTAAATGGCAATATTCCCAAATATTATTAGATGTACAAAATAGGAGCACATATGGGCAATTGCCTACTGGCTCAAAGTCTTCTGCAGTATGAACCAATATAAATAAGGGCCCTTCCTTGAGGAGGTACAGAACAGTGTTCTAGTAGGCAGACAACACCTTATCGCAGGGTGGGGAGCCTTATCTTAAAATGGGTTGACGTGCATTTCAAAGCCTAATGGACAGTCACTCTGTACACCTTAATGTACCAGCAGCTGTTTTGGTTCTGGCCAGAGTTTCTAGAAATATGAACTCTTACAATGAGTGGAGGAATGTCACTTTCTTGCTTTTATTTGGAGTCTGGCTGTATCGGTAAATGTTTCCTGATAGCAATGAGAAAGAAAGACACCCACGAGAAAAGTAACACAACTGGCTGATATGGGGATTGAGTGGCCTACCATGAGAGCCTCCCTCATTGTCAACTGACATCTGGACTGAGTGCCACAACTTTGGGAGTAGAGACTGTACTAGTTACTGTCATGAGTTTCAGGGTCTCACTATGTAAGATAATGAGTGTGGGTTGCCATTCGGAACAGATGCCCTTTACTTCCCCAA
Organism: Neoceratodus forsteri; assembly: GCA_016271365.2. Taxonomy (NCBI): domain Eukaryota; kingdom Metazoa; phylum Chordata; order Ceratodontiformes; family Ceratodontidae; genus Neoceratodus; species Neoceratodus forsteri. The sequence continues at coordinate 55,011,831 of CM028137.1, forward strand.
GAGCTACATCTACAACACACATGTAACTGGCATTCTGTCTGTACTTGAAAACTGCCTGCTCTTCCAACCACAGTGATCTGAAAAATGAAGTGTGGAGCCATTGGAATAGATGAAAGAGCAGTTAGGGAAAATAGTTATTTTTTTGTTTGGAGGGAGGTATATAAATCTACCATTTTACACAAAATGTGAATGACTCCACTATTTTTGCATATTCTGTGATTTCAGTTTTTGGGAAAAATCGGGGTGCCTCTACTCCCAATCATTAAAAAGAAATATTTATTTATTTATTTATTTATTTATGTATAAATAGGAGTTGTCAATCAGACGAAGTGTCAGAAGGAAGCATCCAGTGTGCCGCCCGGGATCATTGGAGCATTCAAACCGCAGTGTGATGAGAAGGGGGATTATCTTCCAATGCAGTGCCATGGCAGCACTGGACACTGCTGGTGTGTGGACAGTGAGGGCACAAAGCTTCCAGGAACAGAAAAGTTTGGACAAATGATCTGCCCAAGTAAGGCTCTGTGTTTGTTTGCTTCAGAAACATCTACTAGGAAGTATATCCACAAATGTGTATTATGAATTGGCCTTCTTCTACACACTGTTTTGACAAGTCACCCCAGTGAATTAATGACCTCCACTTAATTTTATTGAGAACTTGTTTATTAGACTAGTGGACCAGGGTTCAAATCCAGTTCACTGGATGCACTTTGATTCTAATATAAACATAGAATTATAGACAATGAAGATAGGAACAGACCACTGGCTCTTCCAGCTCACCTGTCTTTGTTTTTTAGCCATGGGACCTGCTATCCCTCCCAGTTCCTTGTCTCCCCACCTCATGCATTCTCTACCCAAGTAATCACTATACCAGTCATTCTGTCCCAACCATGCTTGAAGCCAATAAAGTTTTTCACATGCACCACCTTGGCTGACAGACTTTTCCATGGCACCACCACCCTCTCAGTATAGAAGCAATTCCTCAAATCCTTTCTGAACCTCCCTCTCTCCCTCCTGTTAGATTCCACTCATGTCCATGTTTCCATGAGCTAGTATTTAAGCTATATGGTTCCCCATAGTTCACCTTGTTTATTCATTTTAGGAACTTGAAGGTCTCTATCACTCCTCCACTTTTTTTCTGATCTTCAGCAAGCACATGCACAGTGCTTTGGTGCTCCTCACAGAACCTACAATGCTGACCATGATTTAATTTTGTTTCTGTGCTGTGCTTTGTCTGCAGCCTATCCATATCCTTCTTTTTTTTTATATACTCTTTTTCTCACCAGTCACGGCCTACGGAGCCTCTCTCAGGCATCCTACCAAATCCTGCCCACCTGATGTCCCCCCAGCCTGAGCCTCCTCTCTCCCCCTCCCACTTCCTGAAGAGAGTACCCTCAGCTTAACCCCTCCAGGGTGGGGCCAGATCTCCTCTTTGGGTGATCTTAGAGACTGACCAGGCTGCAGATGAGGGCCCGGGTAGAGGAACTGGAAGGCAGGGTGGGCGGGATCTGGCGGTGGGCATGGAGGCCAAGTGCCGTCACCTGCCCCGCAGCTCCAGGTTTTTCCTTGTTCTGGTGTGCTTATTCCCCACCTGAGCGTGGTGTGCAGTGCCCACATGTTACACGGCAACCCTGCCATCATCAGCCACACTCCCTCATGTATTTGGGCCACATACAGCAGCACCTCTGATCTCCATCAGAGGTCACTGGAATGGCTGACAACCCTGTAGCCCTCTCCCCGGGAGAGGGGAGCTGTGCTACGAATGCTCAATCCTCACCCTCCACTGCAACTACCAGCACCCGAGCTCGCTCATGAACTCAGGTCACCAGTGTAGTGCAAGGTGTGTCATCCAGCGCCTCAACCCTCACCGCCACCGGGCCGATAATCCATATCCTTCTTGAGGTGAGGTGAAGTCACTAAAACTGGGTGCCATACTCCAGGTGTGGCTTCTTCAAGGATCTATATAAGAGAATTATTACCTCTCCTTTCAGCTGTCAGTACTGTTTCCCATTCCATCCCACCCATTATACTTTCTTCTTGCTATATGCCTGATTGCACTGACTCAAATGCTTTCAGGTGTCGTTGATGATGACTCAAGTCTTGTTCCTCAGTCGCTGACATTAAGTCTCACCATTCGCATCCAGTTCTCCAGCATTTTCTTATTCCCTCAGTTGTATTACTTGTACTTTTTGATTTACTTCAACTGGTTTCCTTTTTAGGTCTCTTTGCGTCTCTCTTCCTCATCATTATCCACCCTCCACAAAGCTTACTGTCATATACAAAGAGACATAATCTGCCCCAGATTTCTTCACAAATGACACTGATGAACATGTTGAAGAGCAATGGACCCAGGACAGATCCCTGTGTTATCACATCTGTTACATCATTCTCTTCTGATTTCTTCACATTGGCATCTAACCTCTGCTTCTTTCCCCAAAACCACTTATCTACCCAGTTTACTATGAAGTAGCTGCCCCTAGAATATCGTCTTCTTCAGGAGGCATCTGTGAGGCATTGAGTCGACAGCTCGCTGAAGTAGAAGTAGATCAATTCCACAGTGTGGTCCCTGTTTAATTCCCTTTTGCCCCCAGTAATATAAAACTATTTGGTTAGTATGACAAGACCTTTCTGCCATGAATTCATGCTCTCTACTATCCTGTAGACTGTTTTTGTCAAAATTGTCAATGAGGTCCTCTTTAACCAGGGACTAAATCAGCTTTCATTCAATAGATATAAGACTGACAGGTCAGTAGTTCCCTTCTTGTTCCTTGTCTCCTCCACCTTATGGAACAGAACTATGTCCACCAGCTTGCACTAGCATGTGCCAGTGGGCCCTCTGGAAGATGTGGCCACTGAAATGGTAGTTTTGTATTCAGTGGTCCCAGCACTTAATCAATTGGGCCAGCCTGTCAAATAGGCATAGCAAATGTTGGACAGCACACAGTGGGGACTGGTCTCAAAACATCTGGTGGAAGTGGTTACCCTTGACCACCAACAACTGACTCTCAACTTGAATAATGTGGATGTCTCTGGTAAGGCCTGTAACACACCTAATGGACCACCAGTCCCAAGGCTTTTGGTCACACAGGGAGTCTCCTCACCACATCAGTCTGCAGGAGCTCTGTTCCATGCAGCCAGCTCAGACAGAATTTGTTCCATTGGTCAAGAGTCAGGTTGTGCAACTCCAAATGGACAACACCATGACCATGTTCTTCATGAAAAGGCAGGGTGGCATTTACTGAAACAAAATAAAGCACAAATTTAGGAACTTGTGTCTAACTGACACAGTAAACCGTTCTGCATGTAGGGGCAGAGCTATGCATGTAAACCAAACTTTCAAGATGCTTATCTCCCAAGCAGATGCTTTATTCATAATTTCCCAAAGCGACTGCACTATTCTGCGTCAGAAGTGTGAAAACACATTTCAGCCAGGATGTGAAAAATGACAGCTGAACTGTTCATAAGGAGGTGAGGGAAAAGGCACATGTTGGAAATCTGGAGTGAAAATATGACAAATTTGCGAAGTTACGAATGCACGTGGAAACTGCACAACCCACACTCACAAAACAGTCATTGTTTGGAACTTTTGTGCTAAATTTTCAACATAGGCATTTTTGAATGTCTGCTTATAAACAGTTTCACTGTGATTTTCTTACTGTGTACCGAACATGATTTCCCACAGCGGCCGCGCTATTGTATGCCGGAAGTGCAAAAACACATTTTGGCCAGGATGTGAAAAATGACAGCTGTACTGGTCATAAGGAGATGTGGGAAAATGACAATGATGAAAATCCGGAGTGGAAATATTACAAATTCATAAACTTACATGTGTGTGTAGAAACTGCGCAACGCATGCTGTGTAACACAGCCATTTTATGGACTTTTGCTATCAAATTTTCAACATAGGAATTTTAGGACCTCTGCTCATGAACAGTGTTACTGTGATTGTTTTACTCTGTAGTGAACACTGATTTCCAACAGCGACAGTGATATTTTTTGCCAGAAGCGCAAAAACACATTTCGGCAAGGATATGAAAAATGACAGCTGTACTGTTCATAAGGAGGTGCGGAAATATGCCTATGTTGAAAATCTGGAGTGAATATATTACAAATCCGTAAATTCGTGAGTGTGTGTGGAAACTGCACAATGCACACATGTAAAACAGTCATTTTTTGGAATTATTTCACCAAATTTGCAACATAAGCTTTTTGAGAGCCCACCTCATGAACACTGACATTGTCATTTCATTACAAGGTCCCTAAAGGTGATTCCATGTAGTGACAGCAAAATCACCTTTCAGGACTGAATAATGCCATGACAGTGACTGAAGTGATGAGAAGGGGTGTCAAGAACTCCATGTTGAAAATTTGGTGAAAGAAGTCAAAAGAATGGCTGAGATATCCTCCTAAGTTGGAAAAACCCTATTTAAGCCATTATACAGCTTACTGGCATTTCCTCAGTTTGCAGTCAGCTTTGAAGAGTGCAGATGTGTTCACGGTCCACCGAAGATTGTCACAATGGCCTCCAGAGGTAAGTATGGGGTGAGGGGATTTTGGGGAGGTGGGTGCATAGATGATGGGCATGGGTTTGCTGGGAGTAATGGACTCATTGACGGACCATTTTCTTGTTTTACAGGAATAAAAAAAGAAAAAACAATGGACTCTTTTGACACACTGGGGTAGGCACCCAGCATGCCTCCTACCTATTTGTTGGGGGGGAGTGGAATCGTCGGGGATTAGGCTCCCACACCGGATGTACAGTGTGTGTGTTGGGGGGAGCATGAGCTCGCTGTGGTGGGCTCCCTGCATGCCAATTGGTTGTTTTTGTTTTGGGAGGGCTGCAGTCAACGAGGGATTGGGCACCCCTGTCAGCCACACAGAGTGCTGGGGGGGTTCATGAGCCGAGGGGGATTGGGCACCACCCTCGGCACACAAGGCAGGGGTTGGGGACAAAAGGAGGAAGGGGAAGGATATTAGCAGAGGAAGGAAGTGGGATGGATTGCTGAGCTGTACATGACAGCAGATCGGCTATATATGCTAATTGCATACATGCTACCACCGCTGATTGCAGCAGACCTTTTCTTTGATGCGAACACCAACACAGCCAAACTGCTGTCATACACAGCTCGGCATGTATTGGTCCGCTAGAGCTGCGCCTGCTACACTGATCACGGCATTGGGGTGGAGGGCCTCACACCTCCAAAACTCGTACTGTTGCAAGACATTCCTTGCACATGCACACAAGCGAACATAAAAAGTAAGAGAGGATGCCTCACATTGGAAAAAAGTTATGTATTGGAGAAAACATTAAAGCAAACAGAACAGTTTCAGATACCTACACAAAACAGATTTACTCGGTTACCTAATCAGGATATTGATGAAGTAGATAATTTGACACCAGAATGCACGATAATTGGAGATTCTATCATTAAATTGACTGATAGATATATCAGACAAAATAACTAGGACACAACAACTGTCACTTGCCTTGCATGAATACATGATGTTAATAAAGTATTAGAGAATATCAAGTTACCATGTAATTCCACAATTATATTGCATGCTGGCACAAATAATGTGGGTCATATGCACGAAAAAGACATTTGTCATCAGGAGGGCTGACTTTGGCAAGATGGGAGAGTGCCTCAGAAAAGCACTAGCAAACAGGCTAGAAGGAGGGGTGGAGCAACAATGGGGAATCATCAAAACTGCCACCACAGAGACAACAAGCCTTTGTGTGAAGCAAATAAACAAATCAGAATGAAAGAAAAAGCCACTATGGTTCTCAAAAGAGGTGGCTGGGAAAGTCAGGGAGAAAAAGATAGCATTCAGGAAGTATAAGAAAACACAGAAGGAGAAGGACAGAGAGCTGTACCAGTTAAGGCAGAATGAAGCAGGGAAGGAAGTCAGAATAGCAAAGGCCCAAACTGAGGAAAAGATAGCCAACTCAGTTAAGAAGGGGGATAAAACCTTTTATAGGTACATCGAGAGCGTAGAAAGACAAAGGAGTGATAGTGAGGTTGAATAGAATGAATGGTGGGTGGGCAGAGGGGACAGGAAAAAAGCAGGGATACTGAACGAATATTTCTGCTCAGTATTCCAAAAGATAATGGGAAGTGCCTAATCCAATTAACAGAAGCACTCTTGATAAGGGTCGATCCCAGCCCTTTCTCAGAAGAAAGGGTTCTGCAAGAGCTCCTAAAACTGAAGGTGGACAGAACAATGGGGCCTGATGGCTTCACCCCAGAATTCTAAAAGAATTAAGGGGGAACTAGTGAAACCACTGACTACACTTTTTAATAAATCATGGGAGGATGGTGTGGTACCCGAGGACTGGAGGAAGGTGGATGTGATTCCTCTTCACAAAGTGGGACCAAGACAGAGGCAGGAAACTACAGACCTGTCAGTTTGACCTCTGTGATGGGAAAGTGATGGAGTCACTTCTGAAGGAAAGAATTGTTGAGTACCTAGAGGCCAGTGGGGCACAGGACCCAAGGCAGCATGGGTTCACAGCAGGAAGGTCATGTCAGACAATTTAATAGATTTCTTTAACTGGGTGACCAAAATAGTAGACCAGGGAGGGGCTGTGGACATGACCTACCTAGACTTTAGCACGGCATTTGACACAGTCCCACATAAAAGATTAATAGTCAGATTAACCAACCTGGGAGTGGGTCCCAGGGTGGTAGCCTGGGTAAAACATTGGCTGGACAACAGGACACAGAAGGTAATTGTAAATCGAGTCCACTCTGAAGAAAGAGGGGTTACTAGTGGAGTACTGCAGGGTTCAGTACTGGGTCCAGTCCTTTTTAATGACTTTTAAGTGACATTGCAGAGAGGACTGGAAGGAAAAGTATGCCTCATTGCAGATGACACAAAGATCTGCAACAGGTTGATACACAAGGAGGCGTAGGAATGATGAGAAGGGACTTGGCAAGGTTGGAGGAATGGTCAGAAGTATGGCAAGCTAAGATTGAATGCAAAAAGTGCAAAATAATGCACCTGGGAAACAGAATCCAGGGGAAGATTACACAATTGGGGAGGTAGTAACAACAACAAAAAGGATAGGCACCTGGGGGTAATCATATCAGATGACCTAAGGTTAGCAAGCAATGTGAGAAGGCAGTAGGGGGCTGAGGGTATACTGGGATGCATAGGGAGAGGCATCACAAGCAGAAAACAGGAGTTGTTATCCTCTGTACAGGCAGTTGGTGAGACTCCATCTGATGCTGTGTCCAGTTCTGAGACCCCATCTCCGGAAGGACATAGACAGGATAGAGGCAGTCCAGAGGAGGACAGCTAAAATGGTGCAGGGTCTGCAGAGAAGCAGTATGAGGAGAGACTAAAGGAGCTAAATATATACCCTTGATGAAGAAAAGGGAGAGGGGGACATGATAGAAACTTTTAGGTACCTCAGTGGAATCAACAAAGTCCAAGAGGGTAGCATCATTCAGATAAAGAGACATGCAAGAACAAGGGAGACTAATTTAAAAGATAGAGGGGGGCAGTTCAGGCAATGTGAAAGTATTTTTTCACAGAGAGGGTAGTAGATGCATGAAACAGCCTTCCTGAGGAGGTTGTGGGGTCTAAAACTGTGGGAGAATTCAAGAATGCATGGGCCAGACAAGGCAATTCTTGTGCGGTGTAGAAAGAAATAGGCTGTTGGTTAACTAGGATCTGTGGCCTATCCTGTAGGTAGAGAAATGGGTAGACTAGGTGGGCCAAGCGGTCCTTATCTGCCGTCAAAGTCTATGTTTCTATGTTTCTATGTCATGAATTAATTGACATAGGGACAAGTATGAAAGAGAAAGGGCATAAGGTAGCAATTTCAGGAATTATTCCAGTCTCTAGGGCCCACCCCCTCAAAAAACCTACCTATTGAAAGGAAAAATGCCAAGCTTTATAACTAGAGAAGGGCTGACTTTCATTGATAATTGGGCTCTTTTTCAGGGTAAATATGAATTGTATGCAAAAGAAGGATTACACCTAAACAGTTATGGGGCCAGATTATTAGCAAGCAGATTGAAAACCACCTTGAACTTGTTAAGTTCAAATTGACTAAGGGGTGAATATAATAGACTAGAACCCTCAGAACTTAGAAATACTCAAGTAGTAAAGAATGGGAGCCTTATTAAGGATCAGTTAGAAATTTTGACATTCAATGCCAGGACCTTGAGTAATAAAAGTGATGAACTAAAGACCTTGTTAAGTAAGAAATCATATGATATAATTTTCATAACTGAAACCTGGTGAACTAAAAACAGTGAAACTTGGGATAGATATTTGGAGGGTTATACATTATATACAAAAAATAGAATCTGAAAAAGAGGGGAAGGGGTTGCTTTGTTTATAAAGAACACAGTTAAATCTGCAGATATATAAAAAAAATAAGAACAAAAGACTCAGACACTGAAACTTTATGGATAAGAATAAATGGTGGGAAATCACAGTCTATTATTCTGGGTACAGTCTATCATAGTCCCTCATGAAAAACTGAGATTACTGATAATTTAATGAAAGAGTTTGAAAAGCGAAGAAAACTGCTGATTTGTGTCATGGGTGACCTAAATTTCCCCAGTATTGATTGGACAAATCTGACTACAACAGGAACAAATGCAAAACAGCTCGTTAATAGTTGCAATTATTTAAATTTGGTTCAATACTCAATATTGGTAACAGAACATCTATCCATACAAGACTGTGCTACTGGTCCCCCAACTGGAAATATTGACCATGAGTCAGTTGCCTTTAAAATACATTACAAGTATGAAATACACCAGGGTAGAACAAAGATTTATTTATATAATAAGGCTAATGAAAAGGAAATTATATACAAACTAAAAAAGTTGGACTGGGTAACACTACTTATGAATTAATCAGTACAATTTATATGGGAAACTATAACAAGCATTTGTCAATGCCAAATGTTGCCTCACAGGCATTGGCATTGGTAGTGCCAGACTTATAGACACATAATAGGAATGGCAATGAAGTATTAAAATGATGCCAACCCCACCCCCACCCTGTAGAGACTGACAGACACTGAGGTGTTCCTTTGGGTCATCAGCTATAACGCTCATGCCATTTCACCTCACCCTACCCTGTACACACTGACAAGTGTCATGGTGTGCTTTGGGGTCTTTGGGCATTACACTTACCCCATTCCATAAGGAAATATGCTGAGGTGGGTGCAGTATAGGAGAATGAGGTGAACTTTGTGGCTGAACAGTGCAAGGCACACAACGATGCCTGTCACTGGCTGCAGGTTGGGGTGGGGGTGGAATGGCGTGAGCATTAGAGCCGAAGATCCCAGGTCACACCCCTGACACCTGTCATTCTCTACAGGGTGGGGTGCTACAGTTGGAAACCCTAACACTGTAGGCACGTGTTGGTATTTTTAGCCCAAATTTTCAACATGGGCTTTTTGTGAGCCCACTTCATGAAAAGCAGCACTATCAGTTTGTTAGCTGAAAGGTGTTTTTTTACAGCGGCTATGCCATTTGGTGACACGGGGATGAAAACACATTTTGGGCAGGATGTGGAAAATGACAACTGTATTGTTCCTGAGGAGATGTAAAAAAATGGCAACATAGAAAATCTGGAGTGAAAATATGAAAACTTGGTGAAGGTATGAGCATGAAAAGAAACTGTGCAACACACGTCAGTAACCCAATTATTTTTGGGATTTTTTTAACCACATCTTTAACATATTCATTTTGGGACCTTCCCTCATGAACAGTGGCAGTGTGATTCTGTTAATGGGTCCGAAACCATGATTTCGCACAGTGACCACACCATTGTGCGCCACAGATGCAAAAACACATTTAGGGCAGAATGTGAAAAATGACAGCTGTACTGTTCATAAGGAGGTGTAAAAAAATGCCAGTAGTGAAAATCTGGCATGAAAATAGTGCAAATTTGCAAAGTTACAAGAGTGTGCGAAAACTGCGCAACACATGCTTGTAACACTGTCATTTTATGGAATTTTGTCACCAAATTTTCAACATAGGCATTTTAGGACTTCTGCTCATGAACAGTGTCACCATCATTTCCTGAAACTGTCCCAAAAACTGATTTTGCGCAGCGACCGCACTATTCTGTGCCGGACATGTGAAAACACATTTTGGCCAGGATATGCAAAATGACGGCTATACAGTTCATAAGGAGCTCTGGAAAAATGCCAATCTTGAAAATCTGGAGTGAAAATATTAGAAATTCACAAAGTTATGACGTTGTGTGGAAACTAAGCAATGCACGCTCATAAAACAGTCATTTGTGGGATATTTTCCACCAAATTTACAACATAGGCTTTTAGAGATCCCACCTCATGAACACTGGCACTGTCATTTCATTAATCGGTCCCAAAAGGTGTTTCTACATAGTGACCGCAAAATCACCTTCCGGTGCCTATTAACGCAATGACAGTGCCAAAATTCAAGAGGAGGGGTCACAAATGCCCCATGTGGAAAATATGGTGGCAAAATTCCAAAAAATGCCTGTGATATACGTACGTCAAAGTTGAAAAAAAACTATTTATTCCATTATACAGCTTACCGGCATTTCCTCAGTTCGCGGTCAGCTTTGAAGAATGCAGATGTGTCCCCTGTCCATCACAGATCATTGCGCCAGACTCTGGTAGTATTATGGGCTGGAGGGGTGGGAAGGCTTGGGTGTGCAGTGGATGGGTGCGGTTGTGGCAGGGGCAGCGTGACTGCCTGGGACTGTTTTCTTTTTTGACAGTAAAAAAAAAAATTGCTGTTTTTTTTTTTTTTTTAACATGGGCATGTGGCACGGTGAGGTGAGCTCCCAGCATGACAAATGACTCTTCTTTTGGGGGGAGCTGCTGTAGCTGATGGGGGATTGGGCACCCCCGTCTGCACACAACAAAAGTGGGGGAGTGACATTATGCCGATGGGGATTGGGCACCCCTGTCGATACATAACAAAAACTGAGGGGGGTGATACATAATGCCGACAGGCAGGGGCATGGCTACCACCCTAGCCGAATGGACGCTTGAGCTCTGAGCTCCTGCCTAACCCCTGAAAATCCGTCTGTTTATCTGCAGTTCTACCTAACTCAGTGCGATTTGTTTGGTATACATGCTTGGGTAATTCATGTATGGTGAGATTTGAAGTTTTCACTTTCAGCCGCTCTGGTCCATGACTATCTCTCTCCACGGTCTGGAGTTGCACAACGAGGCCTACTGCTCGATTGGATGGAGACAGTAACTCAGGCTAACCTGCACCAGGGCGATATGCCCGAAATTCTCCAAATGTTTTCCGAGATTCTACAACTCATGGACAATTTAGATGTGGTGACTAAGCAAAATGCATCTGACATTAGTAATTTGGCTCAACGGGCTTGTGTTACCGAGCACAGATTAGCTGAAGTGGAGGATGGATAGCATAAAGTGAACACTCGGCTTCGGGAACAGGAGCGCCTTATTCAGCTACTTTGGGGCAGGGTGGAGGATTTGGAGAATCAAAGTCGTCGCAATAACTTGCGGTTAGTGGGCTTTCTGGAGGGGTGTGAAGGATCTGACACCATCACTTTTTTACAAAAAGAGTTGCCTGCATTGTTGGACTGGCCTGAAAAGGCCCCTATTGAAATTGATAGAGCCCATAGAACTCTGATGCCTCGCCCTGAGGCTGGGGCTCACCGGCGCACAATACTGGCTCGCTTTCTCCAGTTTCAAGATCGCGAGTTGATTACTAAGCTGGCTTGTACTAAAAAGGAGTTATACTGGAAAGGTCATAGAATACAGATTTTTGAGGACTACTATCAGGAGGTTACAAACAGACGTCGGGCCTTCACTGCTGCCGGCAGAGCCTGTGCTGAATTGGGGCTCGAATATTCCCTCCGATACCCTGCTTCGCTTAAAATAATTTACAATGGTGCTCCCAGAATCTTTGACAACCCCGCTGCTGCAGAGCAGTTTCTCTCTGAGCAAGTCCCTAAACTATCTTGGGGCTGCCTGCACGCACCCTCTGGCTCGCTGGCTTTTCATAATCAACTCGCGCCGATGGAAGTAACACCACAGGACCCAGACCTTAATCCCCAGAAGCACAGTTCGACCCAGAGTACCCATAACTGCCCATCCTCATCTCCATCTAAACCCTTGGGTGGTAGTGGTAAGAAATGAAGAAATGGAGATGACAAAGGCATGAGGGCACATTGATAAGATCTCTCGTCTCCGGTCAAGGAGCCACAGTGGAAGCTCGGAGTCCTCGGCTTCTCAGGAGTCTTACAAACCCGATATGAGTAATAATAAATTTCACCCGCTGATGGATCTGCTAACGGAAGAGTCTCTGGCCACTTCTTCCTTACCTCTCCAGTCTTCTCCTTCCAGGGCCACTGGGTCGAAAGGTCTCAGTGCTCCCCCTAAGCCAGAGATTCAAGACCTCTCTGGGGACATTCCACTAAGCCTGAACAAGCCGCGGGACTGTACGCCTACGGAAGAAGCGCCCCCTGTGAAGGTGGCCTTGGGCTGATGCCCCTCCAGTTCTTTTTATTGCGGCCATATCATTGGACTGGTACATGCTGCCGAGGTTGCCCTGGTGGTATTAGTCCGCAACCAACCTGCTCCACCAAGATCTCGTTCTTGTACCCTTCTCTCTCCCTATTTGAACTCTGGTCAACTTGGGGGGCATTTTCAATATCTGGTTGCTCTTTGGTTTTCTGGATCTGGACAGTGTTGGACCTTTCCTGGACTACTGAGTGCATTACTTTCTATATGATCATCAGATCCTGTGTGCGGACTAACCGTCACTATAATGTGTCTCTCACCGCCCGGACCCCAGTGTGGGGTGCGGGGGGCATCTCACCTATTTTTTTTTTTTGTTGTCTTGTTCTAGCTGTGTCTGGGTGTAGAAAGACTTATTGGCACCAGAAGATAGGGGGTGGGTGATCTCGAATCTGGAGAGTCCTTTTTTTTTTAGTGTAGTCTCTGGCTACACTTCCCCCAGCGACCTCCGCTGGTATCTGGACCACTGTTGGTCGATACAGTCAGTGGTTGCTGGTCTGTGATGGACTTATGTTTGGAGTTGGGTAGGGGGTGGGGGAGGATTCAGGGACTGGGTGTTTTTTGGATAGTTACCAATTGGTTATTTACCTATTTGTTAGGGACACTTGTTGCCCATGGACACTTTGTTACATTATGCTGTTTTATGTTTTTCTATGGCAGTCTTAAACTTAGGGCTATTTATGCTACTACAGGAGTAGCTAGAGGGTCTGGGTTAATTGGGCACAGTGCACTTGGGTGGGGCTTCCTCCTGTATTCCCCTTCAGCCATGATAGCAAACTGGATCATGGGGACTAGATTGTCTTGGAAAGTGAGGGCTAAATTCACCAGTTAAGTGTAAGAAAGTCTTGCTCCATTAAAGAAATTGCAGCCTATGTTGATGTTTCTCCAAGAACAACACTGTCTCAATGAGAATATAGCTCAACAGGATTGGGTTGGTGCTGAGCTCCATGGCGTGGTTAAGGGACAGAAAGAGGAGTCTCTAGTTTTACTTCTACAGAACCTGGGGTGGAAAGTGAAGCATCATAAACAGGATAGGAGGGAAGATGGCTCCTGGCTGAGTTAGAGACCCCTGAGGGGTCCTTGATTCTTGCCAACCTATACACCCCCAATCAAGACTGCCCTCAGTTCTTTTTCACTCTGAATCAGGCCCTTATTGATTTTAACAGTCCGAATGCTTCGGTGGTCATGGGGAGATTTCAATTTAGTTTTAGACTCTGCCATGGATAGAAGTAACAAAACTCTTGAACCTCACAGGCAGGCTCTCAGAGCAGTTCAGGCACTAATGTCAGAGCATGCTCTGCTGGATGTGTGGAGAACTATGCACCCAGGGGTTTATGACTACTCTTGCTATTCCCAGGTCTACGGTTCCTCTAGTAGGATTGATTTTTTGCTCCTCTCATCAGGCCTATATGAGAGGAGTTACCAGTACTGATATGCACTCCATTTGTGTCTCTGACCACTGGCATCCCTTGAGTTCAGATTCCAATTGGCGTTGACTCTACTCCTACCCCATGTGGTTGGATCCCCTATTGGTGGGGATGCTGGTTGCTCGCTGGTTGCGGCCCCTGTGGTACAGAATATTGGGATTCCAATGATGATAATGGGAGGTGAATGATTCCAGCGTTTGGGGAGGCTTTAAGGCCACCATTAGAACTTGAGTGTTGCTTATGCCTCTGCTGAGGTGGAAATAGCATCAAGCGGACCAAAGGGCTTTAGACAACAGCTAGCTTCTTTGAGAGGCAGTATAAGTCCTCAACTCTGTCACAGTCATTAGCTCAGTTGAACTAGTGCTAGGATTTCTCTGAAAGCCTATTTGACCCAGGCAGCGAACTACATCTCAGGCTGACTAGCCACTCCTATTCAGAGAGCTAATGCTTTTAACTATCGGCTCAAGCAGCAACAGGCATCTCGCACCATTCATGTGCTGAAAAGATATACACAGGGGTCTCGACCTACTCTCATTAGGGATAAACAAAATCATGGCTCAGTTCTATGAGGCTCTTTATTCTGAGTCCCACCCCCGTCCTCAGTATTCAAATATTTGGGGACCTTCCTATCTCCCAGGCTAGTGGCCTCCAATGCTAAACTTCTGGAGAGTTGCCTATACGTGGGTGGTTGAGATTGGACGAGGCCATTGTTCTAAATTCTCGAAAAAGCCCCCAGGTAGGACGGCCTCCCCATGGACTTTATAAACTTAGGAACATCTTGGCGCTTTCTTGAATAGGATGTTCGGCATTCCCTTACAGGTGGGTTCTCTCCCTCCATCCCTGAGAGCCACCATTCCTGGTGCTACTGCAAAAAATGGGAAGGACCCTTTACTCCCTGCTAGCTGCACGCCCTGTATCCATTATTAATGCGGATGCTAAAATCCTGGCTAGGCTTCTTGCTAGTAGGCTAGAGCACCTTATGAGTGATCTGATCCACCCTTCCCAAGCGGGGTTTATACAGGGGTGCCTAGGGTCTGATCGTCATAGATCATTGATGTCATTGGTACATCAGACTACTGTATCTGGTAAACCCTCCGTGGCCCTAGCAATCGATTTTGAAAAAGCATTCGATTCTGTACAGTGGCCCTTTTTGTTTCACACTCTTTCTAGAATGGGGTTTGGCCCTGGCTCTACCTCTTGGGTTAAGTTGCTATACTCCTCCCCCATGGCCTCAGTCTTAACTAATGGATCATGTCCCGTCCTTCTCTCAAAAAGGTACCATGAGCGAGGTGTTGCTTCCCTCTCCTTTAGGTAGCTTCTGTTGAACCATTGGCCATTCGACTTAGGAATCCTCACATTCCCAGGATATGAGGGGTAGTAGCATTTTTAAAATGTTTCTATACACTGATGACTTGCTCATTACAATGGAGGCCTCTGTTGGAGTGATTGACAATATTCTTGAGATTCTGGCTACCTTCGCTGAGGTATCGGGACTTAGGATCAATCACTCCAAAACTGAAGTGCTCCCATTGAATTCCAAGACCCCTGGGACCGACTTCATAAATAAAGGCCTCATTGGTCCCTAATGGTATAAAATATTTGGGTATTATTCTTCATTTGAATATTGGGAAAATGGTTGCTGCCAATTTCATGATGCTGTTAGAGTCCCTTAAACAGGACATGGGGAGGTGGAAGGCCTTAAGGCTGTCATTGGCTGGTAAAATTGATTCTATCAAAATGATGGCCACCCCCAGGGTACTATATTTATTAGCTCACTTGCCGGTGGTTATCCCTCAAAGATGGTTTCAGAAAGTAGATGCATTAGTGGGGAATTTTTTATATGAAGGGGCCATGCCCCAGTTTAGTAAACATAAGCTTCGTCAGCACTGGAGTAAGGGTGGATGGGGCCTTCCCTGGTTTAAAAGATATCATATGGCCTTCATTACCTCTCAAACTATCAGATGGTTTGCTAAGATTGGTCTATCACTCCCCAACATGGCTGCATTTAGGCGTCATGACCCAGGCCCCTCACCAGCGGTGTTGCTCTATAACAAAACCAAGCATTTCAGGGCTTTTCTCCTCCCTATGAGTTTCAATTCTGTATTGGAAACAAGCCTTTTCAATCCTGGGACAGGACCCTACTCTGTGGAATATATGCCCTTGTGGAACAACCCAGGCCTCCAGATAGGGAGGTCTCTCATTTACTGGTACTGGGAGGCCCAATGGCATCACCGGGGTTCAAGTTTATTGCTCCTAACAAGATTACCATAGTACCTTTGAGTCATGAAAGAAAGTTTGGTCTCCCTCCATCTCATTTTGAATACCTGCAGATTTATTGGATGTCTATTATTCATTTGCCTAATGCTCCATGAGCGGAGGGCAGCTTTATCTCAACCATTAGATGTCTGGGAAGAGTTGCAGGGGCCGGGCCAGCTTGCTATATTCTGCACTTAGGGATGCAGCTGCCAATCCCACTCAGCTGATTAAAGAGCAATGGGAAAAGGACATTCAGGTCTCAATCTCGGACAGGCAGTGGAGACATAGCTGGTTCAGGGCACATAAGGCTTGTCGGGATGGGCGTACCCGGCTCATTATGAACAAAACCAGTCATAGGTTTTATAGGGACCCAGCTAAGCTCCACACGATGGGTCTTCTCCCCAGTGATAATTACTGGAGATGTGGCAAGAAGTTACATTTGTTTCATGTTCTTTAGAGGAATGCCCTATGCTGCATTCCTTTTGGTCTTCAGTTAGGGTATGTGCGACAAATATTCCAAGACATTAGCCCAGACCACCTCTTCTGCTTCTCCGGATGTGCACAACATGGTGTCCTAAACTTAATCCTGGGGGCCATATGAGTTTACGACTGTTGGGGCAGGTGCCAAAGCGTTATTCTGCCCAAGTGGGATCTATATTCTGCAGACACGGCAAAACACCCTAAGAATCCTATGATTAAATAAAAATCGAAGATTAATTAAGAAAAATAAGTGTTATAAAAGTCCTGAAAATAAGAATATGAAGATACTTTCTGCTTTCTAGACAGCGCACAACAGAATTATAAAAGGTGTAGAATTGTAAAAATGCAGAGGAACAGTTAGCTAAGAAGCCACTAGGATAACAATAAATCTTTCCTATATTAAATCTTTAGCTTCCCAAATCTGTGGGACCCAAATCATGGAATAAGGACAGTCACATCAGATATAGGAAATACACTGCATTTAACAAATACTTTTGTCAGATTTATGGTGCTCAATCTTATTGTAATCTGCATTTGTATGCTCTACTGTTGATCAATACATTTGAGTTGAGGTATTCTACTTTTAAGAAATTGAAACCAATTCCAGGTCTGACAAATTTCAGCCAAAATGTTAAAATAATGATGACTATATTGTATATTAAAAATACAATTGAATAATCAATAAGGACTGAAGATACCTATGACTGGAAAATGTCATGTGGTCCCATTTATACAAAGGGAGAAAACTATGTTCATATAGACTTTTCGGTCTGACTAGTCAGTTGTAAGATAATGGAGGGCTAGTCAGATACACTATTCCTCTCGTTGGATTCGATCAGCATGGCTTTAAAGGCAGGAGCTGTACCAATCTACTGTGCTTCTAAGAAATGTAAGTAAATCATTGGATAGTGGGGTACATGTGATGTGATCTTTCTGGACTTCAGAGCCTTTTGTTTAACACCACATGGCACCATTATTGACAAATTAAGTTGCTAAGGCAAATCCTTATCTAATACACTGGATAGAGGTGGCTGTCTGATAGAGAAAATTGCAGGTAAATGGACATCTGTCAAACATTGGTGTGGTGTCAAGTGGGATCACACAGGGTTCTGTGCTGTGGTCTGCACTCTTTCAAATATTCATTTTTGATTCGACAAATAATCTGAATGGTTGTGCCACAAAATACACGGACGATAAGAAAATTGGAGGGCCTTGTGGCACTCAGGTGGAGGCAAAGTATATTCATCAAGATTTAGATAGTGTTTCCAGTTGGGTTAAAAAATTGGGGATGTCTTTTAACATGGATAAGGGTAAGGTTATGTATTTGGGGAAACATAACAGTAGAGTAACTTACACACTGTGTGGACAGATTTTACACTATTGTTCATCTGAGAAGGACTTGGGATGTTATGTATCTGATAAATAAGACAAAAATGAGCAAACTCAAGAAGCTATTAAGGAATTTAACAAAATTATTTGGTCAATCAAAAGAAATATAACCAGTAGGGTAGTAATATATTGATACCTTTATTTCTAGCATATATGGCCCATGTTGGAATATGCATCTCAGATATGGTTTCCATCACAAAACAAGAAAGACAAAAATTAGAACAGGTACAGAGGAAATTCACAAAATGCATTGTAGTATAGCAGGTTCTGACTATCAAGAGATTGCAAAATCTAAACTAAATGTCTATTTAGACTAGAAGGTTAAGAGCAGACCTTCTCTTCATGTTTAACATTATGCAGGACTATAGGTTGTTAAATGATTTGAGGATAACATTCAAGCAGGATGAAAGTAATACTAGAGAACACACTTTACAATTACAAGGGCAAAGGTTTCAGACAAATAAAAGGAAATACTTTTACACTACAAGAATTATTAATCCCTGGAATGCATTGCCTGAAAATATAATTATTACTAAAAATAAAGCTACATTTAAATCAAGACTGGATCAGTACTTGCTAAATGGGAATATTCCCAAATATTATTAGATGTACCCAATAGGAGCACATATGGGCAATTGTCTACTGGCTTCCAAGTCTTTCTGGTATGAACCAATATGAACAAGGTCCCTTCCTTGGGAGGAACAGAATCGTGTTCTAGTAGGCAGACAACACCTATGGCAGGGTGTGAGCCTGGCCTTAAATGGGTTGACATGTTTAAAGTTCTAATGGGCAGTCATCCTGTACACCTTAATGTACTAGCAGCTGTTGTGGTTATGGCCAGAATTTGTTAGAAATGAACTCTTACAATGAGTGGAGGAATGTCACTTTTTGCTTTTATTTGGAGTATGGCTGTATTGGTAATGTTTTTTGACAGCAATGAGAAAGAAAGACACCCTGTTAAAGTAACACAACTGGCTGATATGGGGATTGAGTGGCCAACCACGAGCCTCCCCATTGTCAACTGCCATCTGGACTGGAGTGCCACAACTTTTGGGGTAGAGACCGTACTAGTTACTGTCATGAGTTTCAGGTTCACACTATCTAAGAAATTGAGCGTGGATTGCCATTCAGAACAGATGCCCTTTACTTCCATAAGAGCTACATCTACAACACACATACATCTGGCATTCAGTCTGTATTTGCAAACTGCCTTCTCATCCCACCACAGTGCTCTGAAAAATAAAGTGTGGAGCCATTGGAATAGGTGAAAGAGCAGTTACGGAAAACATTTTTTTTTGTTTGGAGGGAGGTATATAAATCTACCATTTTACACAAAATGTGAATGACTCCACTATTTTTGCATATTCTGTGATTTCAGTTTTTGGGAAAAATTGGGGTACCTCTACTCCCAAACATTAAAGTGAAATATTTATTTATTTATTTTATGTATAGGAGTTGTCAATCAGGCTAAGTGTCAGAAGGAAGCATCCAGTGTGTCAGCGGGATCATTGGAGTATTCAAACCGCAGTGTGATGAGAAGGGGATTATCTTCCAATGCAGTGCCATGGCAGCACTGGACACTGCTGGTGTGTGGACAGTAGGTGCACAAAGCTTCCAGGAACAGAAAAGTTTGACAAATTATCTGCCCACGTAAGGCTCTGTGTTTATTTGCTTCAGAAACATCCGCTAGGAAGTATAATCCACAAATTGTTTTTATGAATGGCCTTCTTCTACACACTGTTTTGAGAAGTCACCCAAGTGAATAAATGATATCCACTTAATTTTGTTGAGAACTTGTTTATTAGACTTGTGGACCAGGGTTCAAATCCAGTTCACTGGATGCACTTTGATTCTAATATAAACATAGAATTAAAGACAATGAAGATAGGAACAGACCACTGGCTCTTCCAGCTCACCTGTCTTTGTTTTTTAGCCATGGGACCTGCTATCCCTCCAAGTTCCTTGTCTCCCCATCTCATGCATTCTCTACCCTAAATAATCATTATACCAATCATTCTGTCCCAACCATGCTTGAAGCCAATAAAGTTTTTCACATGCACCACATTGGCTGACAGACTTTCCCATGGCTCCATCACCCTCTCAGTATAGGAGCAATTCCTCATATCCTTACTGAACCTCCCTCCCTCCTGTTAGATTCCACTCATGTCCATGTGTCCATGAGCTACTATTTAAGCTATATGGTTACCCGTCCTTCACCGTGTTTATTCATTTTAGGAACTTGAAGGTCTCTGTCACACCTCCCCTTTTTGTTCTGATCTTTCAGTGAAGTTACGTTCAGTGTTGAGGCACTCCTCACAGAACCTACGCTGCTGACCATGATTTAATTTTGTTTCTCTGCTGTGCTCTGTCTGCAGCCTATCCATATCCTCCTTTATTTTTTAATACTCTTTTACCCACCAGTCGAGGCCTGCAGAGCCTCTCTCAGGCATCCTGCCTAATCCTGCCTACCTGAATTCCTCCCAGCCTGAGCCTCCTCTCTCTCCCACTCTCTTCCTGAAGCCAGTACCCTCAGCTTAACACAGCCAGGGTGGGGACAGCACTCGTCTTTGGGTGATCTTAGAGACTGACCAGGCTGCAGATGAGGGCCTGGGTGGAGGAACTGGAAGGCCGGGTGGGCGGGATCCTGCAGTGGGCATGGAGGCCAAGTGCCATCACCTGCCCCGCAGAGCCAGGTTTTTCCTTGTTCTGGTGTGCTCATTCCTCACCCCGAACGTGGTGTGCAGTGACCCCATGTAGCACAGCAACCCTGCTAGCATCAGCCACACCCTGCCATGTCTTGGTCCACATCCAGCAGCACCCTGATCTCCATCAGAGTTCACTGGAATGGCTGACAACCCCTGTAGTCCTCCCCGGGAGAGGAGAGCTGTGCTAATGGATGCTCGCAATCCTCACCCTCCACTGCAACTCCCAGCACCCAAGCTCACTCATGAACCCAGGTCACCAGTGTAGCGCAAGGTGTGTCATCCTGCGCCTCAACCCTCAGTGCCAACGGGCCGATAATCCATATCCTTCTTGAGTGAGGTATAGTGACTAAAACTGGGTGCCATACTCCCGGTGTGGTTTCTTCAAGGATCTATATAAGGGAATTATTACCTCTCCTTTCAGCTGTCAGTACTGTTCCCCATTCCATCCCAGCATTACACTTTCCTTGCTATATGCCTGATTGCACTGACTCAAATGCTTTCAGGTGTCATTGATGATGACTCCAAGTCTTGTTCCTCAATCGCATTACTAAGTCCCACCATTCCCATCCAGTTCTCCGGCATTTTCTTATTCCCTCAGTTGTATCACTATGTACTTTTTGATCTCCCTTCCTGGTTTTTTAGGTCTCTTTGTATGTCTTCACTTCCCCTCATCATTATCCACCCTCCACAAAGCTTACTGTCATATACAAAGAGACAGAATCTGCCCCTGATGTCTTCACAAATGACACTGATGAACATGTTGGAGAGCACTGGACCCAGGATAGATCCCTGTGTTATCACACCTGTTACATCCATCTCTTCTGATTTCTTCTCATTGACATCTAATCTCTGCTTCTTTCCCTAAAACCACTTATCTACCCAGTTTACTATGAAGTAGCTGCTCCTTGAATATCATCTTTTTCAGGAGGCATCTGTGAGGCATTGAGTCGACAGCCTTGCTGAAGTAGAAGTAGAGCAATTCCACAGTGTGCTCCCTGTTTAATTCCCTTTTGGCCCCCCTCTCATAGAGAACTATTTGGTTAGTATGACAAGACCTTCCTGCCATAATTTCATGCTCTCTACTATCCTGTAGATTTTTTTGTCAAAATTGTCAATGAGGTCCTCTTTAACCAGTGACTAAATCAGCTTTCATGCAATAGATATAAGACTGACATGTCAGTAGTTCCCTTCTTGTTCTTTGTCTCCTCCCCTTATGGAACAGAATTATGTCCACCAGCTTGCGCTAGCATGTGCCAGTGGGCCCTCTGGCAGATGTGGTCAGTGAAATGGGAGTTTTGTAATCAGTGGTCTCAGCACTTAATCAATTGGGCCAGCCTGTTAAATAGACATAGCAAATGTTGGACATCACACAGTGGGGACTGGCTCAAAACATCTGGTGGAAGTGTTTGCCCTTGTCCACCAAGAACTGACTCTCACCTTAAATAATGTGGACGTCTCTGGTAAGGTCTGTAACACACCTAATGGACCACCAGTCCCAAGGCTTCTGGTCACACAGGGAGTCTCCTCACCACGTCAGTCTGAAGGAGCTCTTTTCCATGCAGCAAGCTCTGACAGAATTTGTTCCATTGGTCAAGAGTCAGGTGATGTAACTCCAAATGGACAACACCATGACCATGTTCTTCATGAACAGGCAGGGTGGCATTTACTGATACAAAATAAAGCACTAATTCAGGAACTTGTGTCTAACTGACACAGTAAACTCTTCTACATGTAGGGGCAGAGCTATGCATGTAAACCAAACTTTCAAGATGCTTATCTCCCAAGCAGATGCTTTTTACATAATTTCCCACAGCGACGGCATTATTCTGCATCAGAAGTGTGAAAACACATTTCAGCCAAGATGTGAAAAATGACAGCTGAACTGTCCATAAAGAGGTGAGGGAAAATGCAAATGTTGGAAATCTGGAGTGAAAATATGACAAATTTGCGAAGTTAAGAATGCGCGTGGAAACTGCGCAATGCATGCTCGCAAAACAGTCATTATTTGGAATTTTTGTGCTAAATTTTCAACATAGGTATTTTAGAATGTCTGCTCATGAACAGTTTCACTGTGATTTTCTTACTGTGTACCGAACATGATTTCCCACAGCAGCCGTGCTAGTGTATGCCGGAAGTGAAAAACACATTTCAGCCAGGATGTGAAAATGACAGCTGTACTGGTCATAAGGAGATGTGGGAAAATGACAATGATGAAAATCTGGAGTGGAAATATTACAAATTCATAAACTTACAAGTGTGTGTAGAAACTGCTCAATGCATGCTTGTAACACAGCCATTTTATGGAATTTTGATATCAAATTTTCAACATAGGAATTTTAGGACCTCTGCTCATGAACAGTGTCACTGTGATTGGTTTACTCTGTAGGTAGTGAACACTGATTTCCAACAGCAACAGTGATATTTTGTGCCAGAAGCGCAAAAACACAATTCGGCAAGGATAAGAAAAATGTCAGCTGTACTATTCATAAGGTGGTGTGGAAATATGTCTGTGTTGAAAATCTGGAGTGAATATATTACAAATCCGTAAATTTATGAGTGTGCATGGAAACTGCACAACGTACGCTTGTAAAACAGTCATTTTTTGGAATTATTTCACCAAATTTGCAACATAGGCTTTTTGAGAGCCCATCTCATGAACACTGACACTGTCATTTCATTACTAGGTCCCAAAATGTGATTCCATGCAGTGACAGTAAAATCACCTTTCAGGACTGAATAACGCCATGACAGTGACTGAATTGATGAGAAGAGGTGTCAAGAACCCCATGTTGAAAATTTGGTGAAAGAAGTCAAAAGAATGGCCGAGATACAGTTTCCACCTAATGTGAGAAAACCCTATTTATGCCATTTTACAGCTTACCGGCATTTCCTCAGTTTGCGGTCAGCTTTTAAGAGTGCAGATGTGTCCCCCGTCCACCAAAGATCATCACACTGGCCTCCAGGGCTAAGTATAGGGTGAGGGCAGTGTGGGGAGGTGGGTGCATAGATGGTGGGCATAGGTTGGCTGGGAGGCATGGACTCATTGACGGATCATTTTCTTGTTTTACAGGAATAAAAAAACAAAACGGACACTTTTGGCACACTGGGGTAGGCTCCCAGCATGCCACCTACCTATTTGTTGGGAGGGAGTGGAACCGGTGGGGATTGGGGTCCCACACTGGCCATACAATGTGTGTGTTGGGGGGAGCATGAGCTCACTGTGATGGGTTCAGTGCATGCCAATTGGTTGTTTTTGTTTCGGGAGGGCTGCAGCCAATGGGGGATTGGGCACCCCTGTCAGCCACACAGAGTGCTGGGGGGGTTCATGAGCCAAGAGGTATTGGGCACCACCCTTGGCACACAAGGTGGGGGTTGGGGACAAAAGGAGGAAGGGGAGGGATATTAGCAGAGGAAGGAAGTGGGATGGATTGCTGAGCTGTGCATGACAGCAGATCAGTTATATATGCTAATTGCATACATGCTACCACTGCTGATTGCAGCAGACCTTTTCTTTGATGTGAAGACCAACACAGCCAAACTGCTGTCATACACAGCTTGGCATGTATTGGTCACCTAGGGTTGCGCCTGCTACACTGATCATGGCATTGTGGTTGAGGGCCTCACACCTCCAAATCTCATACTGTTGCAAGACATTCCTTGCACATGCACCCAAGCAAACATAAAAAGTGGGAGAGGATGCCTCACAGTGGAAAAATGTTACGTATTGGAGAAAACATTAAAGCAAACAGAACAGTTTCAGATACCTACACAAAACAGATTTACTCGGTTACCTAATCAGGATATTGATGAAGTAGATAATTTGACACCAGAATGCATGATAATTGGAGATTCTATCATTAAATTGACTGATAGATATATCAGACAAAATAACAAGGACACAACAACTGTCACTTGCCTTCCCAGAGCATGAATACATGATGTTAATAAAGTATTAGAGAATATCAAGTTACCATGTAATTCCACAATTATATTGCATGCTGGCACAAATAATGCGGGTCATATGCATGAAAAAGACATTTGTCATCAGGACTTAGGGTAAGATGGGAGTGCCGTTCAGAAAGCACTAGCAAACAGGCTAGAAGGAGGGTGGAACAACAATGAGAATCATCAAAACTGCCATCACAGAGGCAACAAGCCTTTGTGTGAAGCAAATAAACAAATCAAAATGAAAGAAAAAGCCTCTATGGTTCTCAAAAGAGGTGGCTGGGAAAGTCAGGGAGAAAAAGATAGCATTCAGGAAGAATAAGGAAACACAAAAATAGCAGGACAGAGAGCTCTACCAGTTTAGGAGACGGAAGCAGGGAGGGAAGTCAGAATAGCAAAGGCCCAAACTGAGGAAAACATAGCCAACTCAATTAAGAAGTGGGATAAAACCTTTTATAGGTACAACTAAGAGCATAGAAAGACAAAGGGAAGGATAGTGAGACTGAATAGAATGAATGGTGAGTGGGCAGAGGGGGACAGTGAAAAAGCAGGAATACTGAATGAATATTTCTGGTCAGTATTCACAAAAGAGGAGGGAGAAGTGCCTAATCCAATTAACAGAAGCACTCTTGATAGGGGGGTCGATCCCAGCCCTTTCACAGAAGAATGGGTTCTGCAAGAGCTCCTAAAACTGAAGGTGGACAGAGCAATGGGGCCTCATGGACTTCACTCCATAATTCTAAAAGAATTAATGGGGGAACTAGTGAAACCACTGACTACTCCTATTAATAAATCTTGGGAGGATGGTGTGGTACCCGAGGACTGTAGGAAGGCAGATGTGATTCCCCTTCCCAAAAGTGGGACAAAGACAGAGGCAAGAAACTACAGACCAGTCAGTTTGACTTCTGTGGTAGGGAAAGTGATGGAGTCACTTCTGAAGGAAAGAATTGTTAAGTACCTAGAGTCCAGTGGGGCATAGGACCCAAACCAGCATGGATTCACAGTGGGAAGGTCATATCAGATAAATCTAATAGATTACTTTGACTGGGTGACCAAAATAGTAGACCAGGGAGGGGCTGTGGACATGGCCTACCTAGACTTTAGCAAGGCGTTAGACACAGTCCCACACAAAAGATTAATAGTCAAATTAACCAGCCTGGGAGTGGGTCCCAGGGTGGTAGCCTGGGTAAAACATTGGCTGGACAACAGGACACAGAAGGTAATTGTAAATGGAGTCCACTGTGAAGAAAGAGGGGTAACTAGTGGAGTAACACAGGGTTCAGTACTGGGTCCAGTCCTTTTTAATGTCTTTATAAGTGACATCAGAGGGACTGAAGGAAAAGTATGCCTCTTTGCAGATGACACAAAGATCTGCAACAGGGTTGATACTACAAGGAGGCATGGAAAGGATGAGAGGACTTGGCAAGGTTGGAGGAATTGTCAGAAGTATGGCAGCTAAGATGCAATACAAAGAAGTGCAAAATAATGCACCTGGGAAACAGGAACCCAGGGAAGATTACATAATTGGGGGAGGGGAGGTAGTAACAACAACAAAAATGGAAAGGCACCTGGGGGTAATCATATCAGATGACCTTAAGGTTAGCAAGCAATGTGAGAAGGCAGTAGGAAGGGCTGGGGGTATACTGGGATGCATAGGGAGAGGCATCACCAGCAGAAAACAGGAAGTAGTTATCCCTCTGAACAGACAGTTGGTGAGATACCATCTGGAGTACTGCATCCAGTTCTGGAGACCCCTTCTCTGCAAGGACATAGACAGGATAGAGGCAGTCCAGAGGAGGGCAACTAAAATGGTGCAGGGTCTGCAAGAGAAGCCGTATGAGGAGAGACTAAAGGAGCTTAATATTTATACCCTTGAGGAAAGAAGGGAGAGGGGGGACATGATAGAAACTTTTAGGTACCTCAGTGGAATCATCAAAGTCCAAGAGGGTAGCATCTTTCAGAAAAAGAGAAGTGCAAGAACAAGGGGACACAATTTAAAGATGGTGGGGTGGTTCTGGAGCAATGTGCGGAAGTATTTTTTCACAGAGAGCATAGTGGATGCGTGGAACAGCCTTCCTGAGGAGGTTGTGGGGTCTAAAACTGTGGGAGAATACAAGAATACATGGGACAGACATAAGGCAATTATTGTGGGGGGTAGGAAGAAAAAGGCTGTTGGTTAACTAGGATCTGCGGCCTATCCTGTAGGTAGGGAAATGGGCAGATTAGGTGGGCCAAGTGGTCCTTATCTGCTGTTAAAGTCTATGTTTCTATGTCATGAATTAATTGACATAGGGACAAGTATGAAAGAGGAAGGTGATAAGGTAGCAATTTCAGGAATTATTCCAGTCCCTAGAGAATCACCCCTCAAAAATCCTACCTATTGAAAGGATTAATGCCAGGCTTTATAACTAGTGTATTAGAGAAGGGCTAACTTTCATTGATAATTGGGCTGTTTTTCAGGGGAAATATGAATTGTATGCAAAAGATTGATTACAACTAAACAGTTATGGGGCCAGATTATTAGCAAGCAGATTGAAAACCACCTTGAACTTGCTAAGTTCAAATTGACTAAGGGGTGAATATAATTGACTGGACCCTCAGAACTTAAAACTACTCAAGTAGTAAAGAATGGGAGCCTTATTAAGGATCAGTTAGAAATGTTGTCATTCAATGCCAGGAGCTTGAGTAATAAAAGTGATGAACTAAAGGACTTGTTAAGTGAGAAATCATATGATAATTTCATAACTGAAACCTGGTGGACTAAAAACAGTGAAACTTGGGATAGACATCTGGAGAGTTATACATTGTACACAAAAAATAGAATCTGAAAAAGAGGGGGAGGGGTTGCTTTGTTTATAAAGAACACAGTTAAATCTGCAGATATATCAAATAAAATAAGAACAAAAGACTCAGACACTGAAACCTTATGGATAAAAACAAATGGTGGGAAATCACAGTCTGTTATTCTGGGTACAGTCTTTCATTGTCCCTCATCAAAAACTGAGGTTACTGATAGTTTAATGAAAGAGTTTGAAATGGCGAGAGAAATTGCTGAGTTTTGTGTCATGGGTGACCTAAATTTCCCCAGTATTGTTTGAACAAATCTGACTGCAACCGTAACAAATGTAAAACAGTTTGTTAATAGTTGTAAAAATTTAAATTTGGTTCATTACTCAATATTGGGAACATAACATCTATCCATACAAGACTGTGCTAATGGTCCCCCAGTTGGAAAGATTGACCATGAGTCAGTTACCTTTAAAATAAATTACAGGTATGAAATACACCAGGGTAGAACAATGATTTATTTATATAATAAGGCTAATAAAAAGGAAATTATATACAAACTAAAAAAGTTGGACTGGATAACACTACTTATGAATTAATCAGTACAATTTATATGGGAAACTATAACAAGCTATTGTCAAAGCCGAATGTTGCCTTACTGGCATTGGCATTGGTAGTACCAGACTTAGAGATGCATAATAGGAATTTCAATGAAGTATTAAAATGACGCCAACCCCACCCCCACCCTGTAGAGTCCGACAGGCACTGAGGTGTTCCTTTGGGTCGTCAGCTATAACGCTCACGCCTTTTCACCTCACCCTGCCCTGTATACGCTGACAAATGTCATGGTGTGCTTTGGGGTGTTTGGGCATTATACTTACCCCATTCCATAATGAAATATGCTGAAGTGGGTGCAGTATAAGAGAATGAGGTGAGCTTTGTGGCCGAACAGTGCAAGGCACACAATGATGCCTGCCACTGGCTGCAGGGTGGGGGTTGGGTGGAATGGAGTGAGCATTAGAGCCGAAGATCCCAAGTCACACCCCTGACACCTGTCAGTCTCTACAGGGTGGGGTGCTACAGTTGGAAACCCTAACACTGTAGGCGTGTGTTGGTATTTTCACCCCAAATTTTCAACATGGGCTTTTTGTGAGGCCACCTCATGAAAAGCAGCACTATCAGTTTGTTAGTTGAAATGTGGTTTTGCACAGTGGCTATGCCATTTGGTGACACAGGGATGAAAACACATTTTGGGCAGGATGTGGAAAATGACAACTGTATTGTTCATGAGTAGATGTAAAAAAATGGCAACATTGAAAATCTGGACTGAAAATATGAAAAATTGGTGAAGGTATGAGCATGCATAGAAACTGTGCAACACACGTCAGTAACCCAATTATTTTGGAATTTTTTAATCACATCTTTAACATAGGCATTTTGGGACCTCCCCTCATGAACAGTGACAGTGTGATTCTGTTAATGCGTCCGAAACCTTGATTTCGCACAGTGACCATGCCATTGTGTGCCACAGGTGTGAAAACACATTTAGGGCAGGATGTGAAAAATAACAGCTCTACTGTTCATAAGGTGGTGTAAAATAATGTCAGTGATGAAAAATCTGGCATGAAAATAGTGCAAATTTGCAAAGTTACAAGAGTGCGTGAAAACTGCACAATGCATGCTTGTAACACAGTCATTTTATGGAATTTTGTCACCAGATTTTCAACATAGGCATTTCAGGACTTCTGCTCATGAGCAGTGTTACCATCATTTCCTGAAATTGTCCCGAAAACTGATTTTGCACAGCGACTGCACTATTCTGTGCTGGACATGTGATAACACATTTTGGCCAGGATATGCAAAATAACAGCTGTACAGTTCATAAGGAGCTCTGGAAAAATGCCAATTTTGAAAATCTGGAGTGAAAATATTACAAATTTACAACGTTATGAGCTTGTGTGGAAACTAAGCAACACATGCTCATAAAACAGTCATTTGTGGGATATTTTTCACCAAATTTACAACATAGGCTTTTAGAGATCTTACCTCATGTACACTGGCATTGTCATTTCGTTAATCGGTCCCAAAAGGTGTTTCTGCATAGTGACCACAAAAATCACCTTTCAGTGCCTATTAACGCAATGACAGTGCCAACATTCATGATGAGAGGTCACAAATGCCCCATGTGGAAAATATGGTGGCAAAATTTCAAAAAATGCCTGAGATATGCATCAAAGTTGAAAAACACCTATTAATTCCATTATGAAGCTTGCCGGGCATTTTCTCAGGGGGCGGTCAGCTTTGAAGAATGCAGATGTGTTCCCTGCCCACCACAGATCATTGCGCTGGACTCCGGAGGTAAGTATGGGGTGAGGGGGGTGTGGGGAGGCAAGGTGCACAGTGGGTGGGCACGGGTTGTGGTGGGGGGCAGGGTTACTGTGAGGGACTGTTTTCTTTTTTGACAGTGTAAAAAAAAAATTTGTGGGATTGTTTTTTTTTTAACAGGGGCATGTGGCACAGTGAGGTAAGCTCCCAGCATGACAAATGACTCTTTTTTTGGGGGGAGCTGCTGTAGCCGATGGGGGATTGGGCACCCCAGTCGGCACACAACAAAAGGTGGGATACATTAAGCCGAAGGGGTTTGGGCACCCCCGTCAGCACACAACGAAAGTGGGGGAGTGACATTATGCTAATGGGGATTGGACACCCCCATCGATACATAACAAAAGCCGGGAGGGTGATATATAATGCCGACAGGCTGTGGGCTCCCCCATCAGCAACATCACTTGGGCACTGAAGCAGATGGGAATTGGGGCCCCTGTCAGCAAAAAAATACTGATGGGGCAGGCATGATGCCATGGGGAATTGGGCACCCCCTCAGCATGCATTGTAAATGGAAGGGAGGGTTATTATTTCTATGGGCAGTGGGCTCCCCCGTTGCATTCTGAAAGGAGGCTGTGGCAGTGGTGCCTGCACATCGGGAGGCGTGTTGCGGTCACTCTGCATGAGAGCTCCACTCTCATTTTAGCAGACCTTTTGTTAGATCTGGTGGCCACATTCCACATTGCTGATATGGTGCCTGCATGCTGTTTGATTGGGGAATGAGGGGGCACACCTACTGATGCATGCCCTGCATTCACTCAACAGTGACCATGCCTCCAAATCTGCTACTACCACAATATGTTGGCTGTGCATGTGTGAGCCAACATAAAAAGAATTATTCTGGGCCTAAGTGAGATCTATATTCTGCAGACATTTAAGTACAAAAACACCCTTAAGAATCCTATGTGATTAAATTAAAATCGAAGAAGATTAATTAAGAAGAAAAATAAGTGTTATAAAAAGTTCCTGAACAATACGAAAATGAAGACACTTTCTGCCCTAAGACAGGCACAACAGAATGATAAAAAAGGTATAAGAATGGCAAAAAGAAATGCAGAGGAACAGTTAGCTAAGAAGGCCACTAAGGATAACAATAAATCTTTCTTTGCCTATATTAAATCATTGAAGAACCCCAGAAGCCTGTGGGACCCCATATCATGGAATAAAGGACAGTCACATCAGATATAGAAATGGCCACTGCATTTAACAAATACATTTGTCAAATTTTTGGTGATAAATCTGATAGTAATCTGGCAGCTGTATGCTCTACTGTTGATCCAATACTTTTTGAGTTATCTGAAATTACAGTATGTTTTAAGAAATTGAAACCTAATATATCTCCAGGCCTGGACAGAATTTCTGCCAACATGTTACAAATAATGACTGACTATATTGCACAACCATTAATAATACAATATGAACAATAAGTAAGGACTGAAGAGATACCTAGTGACTGGAAAATGTCTCATGTGGTCCCCATTTATACGAAAATGGAAAAAACTATTGTTAAGGATTATAGACCTATCAGTCTGACTAGTCTAGTTTGTAAGATAATGGAGGGGCTAGTCAGGGATACACTATTCTCTACACTCGATTTAATAGATTCCGATCAGCATGGCTTTAAAAAGGACAGGAGCTGTACTACAATCTTACTGTGCTTCTATGAAAATGTAAGTAAATCATTGGATAGTGGGGTACCATGTGATGTGATCTTTCTGGACTTCAGCAAAGCCTTTCGTTTAACACCACATGGCACCGTTATTGACAAAATTAAGTTGCTAAAGGCAGATCCTTATCTAATACACTGGATAGAGGAGTGGCTGTCTGATAGAGAACAGAGGGTCCAGATGAAAGGGCAACTGTCAAATGCTGGTGTGGTGTCAAGTGGGGTCACACAGGGTTCTGTGCTCTGGCCAGCATTCTTTCAAATATTAATTTCTGATTCGGCAAATAATCAGAATGGTTGGGCCACAAAATACGTGGACGACATGAAAATTGGAGGGTCTTGTGGCGCTCAGGTGGAGGCAAAGTATATTCATCAAGATTTAGATAGTGTTTCCAGCTGGGTTAAAAAATGGGGTATGTCTTTTACCATGGATAAGGGTAAGGTTATGTATTTGGGGAAAAATTATAGAAGAGCAACTTACACACTGTGTGGACAGATTTTACACTGTTGTTCATCTGAAAAGGACTTGGGATGTTATGTATCTGATAAATTAGACACAAATGAGCAAACTCAAGAAGCTATTAAAAAATTTAACAAAATTATTTGGTCAATCAAAAGAAATATAACCAGTAGGGTAGTAATATAATGATACCTTTATTTCTAGCATATGTGCATCCACAGTTGGAATATGAATCTCAGATATGGTTTCCATCACAAAAACAAAAAAGACAAAAATTAGAACAGGTACAGATGAAATTCACAAAATGCATTGGAGGTATAGCAGGTTCTGACTATCAAGAGAGATTGCAAAATCTAAACTTAATGTCTATTTAGACTAGAAGATTAAGAGCAGACCTTCTCTTTATGTTTAACATTATGCAGGACTATAGGTTGTTAAATGATTTGTGGATAACATTCAAGCAGGATGAAAGTAATACTAGAGGACACACTTTACAATTACAAGGTCAAAGGTTTCAGACAAATAAAAGGAAATACTTTTATACTGCAAGAATTATTAACCCCCTGGAATGCATTGCCTGAAAATATAATTATTACTAAAAATAAAGCTACATTTAAATCAAGACTGGATCAGTATTTGCTAAATGAGAATATTCCCAAATATTTTTAGATCTGCCCAATAGGAGCACATATGGGCAATTGCCTACTGGCTCCAAGTCTTCTGCAGTATGAACCAATATGAACAAGGGCCCTTCCTTGGGGAGGAACAGAACAGTGTTCTAGTAGGCAGACAGCACCTTATGGCAGGGTGGAGAGCCATGTCTTAAAATGGGTTGACATGCATTCAAAGTCTAATGGGCAGTCACTCTGTACACCTTAATGGACTAGCAGCTGTTTTGGTTCTGGCCAGAGTTTGTTAGAAATATGAGCTCTTACAATGAGTGGAGGAATGTCACTTTCTTGCTTTTATTTGGAGTCTGGCTGTATCGGTAAGTGTTTCTTGACAGCAATGAGAAAGAAAGACATCCACAAGAAAAGTAACACAACTGGCTGATATGGGGATTGAGTGGCCAACCACGAGAGCCTCCCTCATTGTCAACTGCCATCTGGACTGAGTGCCACAACTTTTAGGGTAGAGACCATACTAGTTACTGTCATGAATTTCAGGGTCTCACTATCTAAGATAATGAGCGTGGATTGCCTTTCAGGACAGATGCCCTTTACTTCCCGAAGAGCTACATCTACAACACACATGCATCTGGCATTCAGTCGGTATTTTCAAACTGCCTGCTCATCCCACCACAGTGCTCTGAAAAATGAAGTGTGGAGCCATTGGAATAGGTGAAAGAGCAGTTAGGGAAAATATTTTTTTTTGTTTGGAGGGAGGTATATAAATCTACCATTTTATACAAAATGTGAATGACTCCACTATTTTTGCATATTCTGTGATTTCAGATTTTGGGAAAAATCGGTGCACCTCTACTCCCAATCATTAAAATGAAATATTTATTTATTTATTTATGTATAGGAGTTGTCAATCAGACGAAGTGTCAGAAGGAAGCATCCAGTGTGCCGCCCGGGATCATTGGAGCATTCAAACCGCAGTGTGATGAGAAGGGGGATTATCTTCCAATGCAGTGCCATGGCAGCACTGGACACTGCTGGTGTGTGGACAGTAAGGGCACAAAGCTTCCAGGAACAGAAAAGTTTGGACAAATTATCTGCCCAAGTAAGGCTCTGTGTTTATTTGCTTCAGAAACATCCGCTAGGAAGTATATCCACAAATGTGTATTATGAATTGGCCTTCTACTACACACTGTTTTGAGAAGTCACCCCAGTGAATAAATGACATCCACTTAATTTAGTTGAGAACTTGTTTATTAGACTTGTGGACCAGGGTTCAAATTCAGTTCACTGGATGCACTTTGATTCTAATATAAACATAGAATCATAGACAATGAAGATAGGAACAGACAACTGGCTCTTCCAGCTCACCTGTCTTTGTTTTTTAGCCATGGGACCTGCTATCCCTCCAAGTTCCTTGTCTCCCCATCTCATGCATTCTCTACCCAAGTAATCATTATACCAATCATTCTGTCCCAACCATGCTTGAAGCCAATAAAGTTTTTCACATTCACCACCTTGGCTGAAAGACTTTTCCGTGGCTCCACCACCCTCACAGTACAGGAGCAATTCCTCAACTCTTTCCTGAACCTCTCTCCCTCCATCCTGTTAGGTTCCACTCATGTCCATGTGTCCATGAGCTACTATTTGAGCTATATGGCTACCTGTCCTTCACCATGTTTATTCATTTTAGGAACTTGAAGGTCTCTATCACACCTCCCCTTTTTGTTCTGATCTTCAGCAAGCACATGCTCAGTGTTGAGGCACTCCTCACAGAACCTACACTGCTGACCATGATTTAATTTTGTTTCTCTGCTGTACTCTGTCTGCAGCCTATCCATATTATTCTTTATTTTTTAATACTCTTTTACCCACCAGTCGTGGCTGGCAGAGCCTCTCTCAGACATCCTGCCTAATCCTGCCTGCCTGATTTCCCCCCAGCCTGAGCCTCCTCTCTCTCCCACTCTCTTCCTGAAGCCAGTACCCTCAGCTTAACACAGCCAGGGTGGGGACAGCACTCCTCTTTGGGTGATCATAGAGACTGACCAGGCTGCAGATGAGGGCCTGGGTAGAGGAACTGGAAACCGGGTGGGCGGGATCCGGCCGTGGGCATGGAGGCCAAGTGCCATCACCTGTCCCGCAGAGCCAGGTTTTTCCTTGTTCTAGTGTGCTCATTTCCCACCCCGAGCGTGGTGTGCAGTGACCCCATGTTGCACAGCAACCCTGCCAGCATCAGCCACACCGTCATGTCTTTGGTCCACATCCAGCAGCACCTCTGATCTCCATCAGAGGTCACTGGAATGGCTGACAACCCTGTAGCCCTCCCCCTGGGAGAGGAGAGCTGTGCTACGGATGCTCAATCCTCACCCTCCACTGCAACTCCCAGCACTCGAGCTCACTCATGTACCCAGGTCACCAGTGTAGCGCAAGGTGTGTCATCCAGTGCCTCAACCCTCACCACCACCGGGCCGATAATCCATATCCTTCTTGAGGTGAGGTGAAGTCACTAAAACTGGGTGCCATAATCCAGGTGCGGCTTCTTCAAGGATCTATATAAGGGAATTATTACCTCTCCTTTCAGCTGTCAGTACTGTTCCCCATTCCATCCCAGCATTATACATTCCTTGCTATATGCCTGACTGCACTGACTCAAATGCTTTCAGGTGTCATTGATGATGACTCCAAGTCTTATTCCTCAGTCACATTACTAAGTCCCACCATTCCCATCCAGTTCTCTGGCATTTTCTTATTCCCTCAGTTGTATTACTATGGACTTTTTGATCTCCCTTCCTGGTTTTGTAGGTCTCTTTGTATGTCTTCACTTCCCCTCATCATTATCCACCCTCCACAAAGCTTACTGTCATATACAAAGAGACAGAATCTGCCCCAGATGTCTTCACAAATGACACTGATGAACATGTTGAAGAGCACTGGACCCAGGATAGATCCCTGTGTTATCACACCTGTTACATCCATCTCTTCTGATTTCTTCTCCTTGGCATCTAATCTCTGCTTCTTTCCCTAAAACCACTTATCTTCCCTGTTTACTGTGAAGTAGCTGCTCCTTGAATATCATCTTTTTCAGGAGGCATCTGTGAGGCATTGAGACAACAGCCTTGCTGAAGTAGAAGTAGAGCAATTCCACAGTGTGGTCCCTGTTTAATTCCCTTTGGGCCCCCACTCATACAGAACTATTTGGTTAGTATGACAAGGCCTTCCTGCCATGATTTCATGCTCTCTACTATCTTGTAGACTGTTTTGGTCAAAATTGTCAATGAGGTCCTCTTTAACCAGGGACTAAATCAGCTTTCATACAATAGATATAATACTGACATGTCAGTAGTTCCCTTCTTGTTCCTTGTCTCCTCCCCCTTACAGAACAGAATTATGTCCACCAGCTTGCACTAGCATGTGCCAGTGGGCCCTCTGGCAGATGTGGTCAGTGAAATGGGAGTTTTGTAATCAGTGGTCCCAGCACTTAATCAATTGGACCAGCCTGTCAAATAGACATAGCAAATGTTGGACATCACAAAGTGGGGACTGGTCTCAAAACATCTGGTGGAAGTGTTTGCCCTTGTCCACCAAGAACTGACTCTCACCTTGAATAATGTGGATGTCTCTGGTAAGGTCTGTAACATAAGTAAAGTACCACCGGTCCCAAGGCTTCTGGTCACACAGGGAGTCTCCTCACCACATCAGTCTGCAGGAGCTCTTTTCCATGCAGCAAGCTCTGACAGAATTTGTTCCATTGGTCAAGAGTCAGGTTGTGCAACTCCAAATGGACAACACCATGACCATGTTCTTCATGAACAGGCAGGGTGGCATTTACTGATACAAAATAAAGCACAAATTTTGGAACTTGTGTCTAACTGACCCAGTAAACTCTTCTGCATGTAGGGACAGAGCTATGCATGTAAACCAAACTTTCAAGATGCTTATCTCCCAAGCAGATGCTTTATTCATAATTTCCCACAGCAACGGCATTATTCTGCATCAGAAGTGTGAAAACACATTTCGGCCAGGATGTGAAAAATGACAGCTGTACAGGTCATAAGGAGATATGGGGAAATGACAATGATGAAAATCTGGAGTGGAAATATTACAAATTCATAAACTTACGAGTGTGTGTAGAAATCGCGCAATGCATGCTTGTAACACAGCCATTTTATGGACTTTTGCTATCAAATTTTCAACATATGAATTTTAGGACCTCTGCTCATGAACAGTGTCACTGTGACTGTTTTACTCTGTAGTGAACACTGATTTCCAACAGCGACAGTGATATTTTGTGCCAGAAGCGCAAAAACACACTTCGGCAAGGATAAGAAAAATGACTGCTGTACTGTTCATAAGGAGGTGAGGAAAAATGCCTGTGTTGAAAATCTGGAGTGAATATATTACAAATCCATAAATTTATGAGTTTGTGTGCAAACTGCACTACGCACGCTTGTTAAACAGTGATTTTTTTAAATTATTTCACCAAATTTGCAACATAGGCTTTTTGAGAGCCCACCTCATGAACACTGACACTGTCATTTCATTACTAGGTCCAAAAAGGTGATTCCATGCAGTGACAGCAAAATCACCTTTCAGGACCGAATAACGCCGTGACAGTGACTGAATTGATGAGAATGGGTGTCAAGAACCCCATGTTGAAAATTTAGTGAAAGAAGTCAAAAGAATGGCTGAGATACAGTATCCACCTAAGTTAGAAAAACCCTATTTATGCCATTATACAGCTTACCGTTATTTCCTCAGTTTGCGGTCAGCTTTTAAGAGTGCAGATGTGTTCCCGGTCCACCGAAGATTGTCACACTGGCCTCCAGGGGTAAGTATAGGGTGAGGGGAGTGTGGAGAGGTGGGTGCATAGACTGTGGGCATGGGTTGGCTGGGAGGCTGTTTGTTGGGAGGGAGTGGAACCAGTGAGGACTGGGCTCCCACACCGGCCGTACAGTGTGTGTGTTGGTGGGAACATGAGCTCGCTGTGGTGGGCTCCCTGTGTGCCAATTGGTTGTTTTTGTTTTGGGAGGGCTGCAGCCAATGAGGGATTGGGCTCCCCTGTCAGCCACACAGAGTGCTGGGGGGGTTCATGAGCCAGGAGGTATTGGGCACCACCCTTGGCACACAAGGTAGGGGTTGGGGACAAAAGGAGGAATGGGAGGGATATTAGCAGAGGAAGGAAGTGGGATGGATTGCTGAGCTGTGCATGCCAACAGGTCAGTTATATATGCTAATTGCATACATGCTACCACCGCTGATTGCAGCAGACCTTTTCTTTGATGTGAAGAACAACACAGCCAAACTGCTGTCATACACAGCTTGGCATGTATTGGTCAACTAGGGTTGCGCCTGCTACACTGATCACGGCATTTGGGTTGAGGGCCTCACACTTCCAAATCTCATACTGTTGCAAGACATTCCTTGCACATGCACCCAAGCGAATGTAAAAAGTAAGAGAGGATGCCTCACAGTGGAAAAAAGTTACCTATTGGAGAAAACATTAAAGTAAACAGAACAGTTTCTGACACCTACACAAAACAGATTTACTCGGTTACCTAATCAGGATATTGATGAAGTAGATAATTTGACACCATAATGCATTATAATTGGAGATTCTATCATTAAATTGACTGATAGATATATCAGACAAAATAACAAGGACACAACATCTGTCACTTGCCTTTCCGGAGCATGAATACATGATTTTAATAAAGTATTAGAGAATATCAAGTTACCATGTAATTCCACAATTATATTGCATGCTGGCACAAATAATGCAGGTCATATGCACGAAAAAGACATTTGTCATCAGGACTTTGGCAAGATGGGAGAGTGCCTCAGAAAAGCACTAGCAAACAGGCTAGAAGGAGGGATGGAACAACTATGGAGAATCATCAAAAATGCCATCACAGAGGCAACAAGCCTTTTTGTGAAGCAAATAAACAAATCAAAATGAAAGAAAAAGCCACTATGGTTCTCAAAAGAGGTGGCTGGGAAAGTCAGGGAGAAAAAGATAGCATTCAGGAAGAATAAGGAAACACAAAAATAGCAGGACAGAGAGCTGACCAGTTAAGGAGAAGGAAGCAGGGAGGGAAGTCAGAATAGCAAAGGCCCAAACTGAGGAAAAGATAGCCAACTCGGTTAAGAAGGGGGACAAAACCTTTTATAGGTACATCAGAGAGCGTAGAAAGACAAAGGGAGGGATAGTGAGACTGAATAGAATGAATGGTGAGTGGGCAGAGGGGGACAGTGAAAAAGCAGGAATACTGAATGAATATTTCTGCTCAGTATTCACAAAAGAGGAGGGAGAAGTGCCTTATCCAATTAACAGAAGCACTCTTGATAGGGGGGGCGATACTAGCCCTTTCACAGAAGAAAGGGTTCTGCAAGAGCTCCTAAAACTGAAGGTGGACAGAGCAATGGGGACTGATGGTATTCACTCCAGAATTCTAAAAAAGTTAAGGGGGGAACTAGTGAAACCACTGACTACTCTTTTTAATAAATCATGGGAGGATGGTGTGGTACCCGAGGACTGGAGAAAGGCAAATGTGATTCCTCTTCACAAAAGTGGGACCAAGACAGAGGCAGGAAACTACAGACCTGTCAGTTTGACCTCTGTGGTAGGGAAAGTGATGGAGTCACTTCTGAAGGAAAGAATTGTTGAGTACCTAGAGGCCAGTGGGGCACAGGACCCAAAGCAGCATGGGTTCACAGTGGGAAGGTCATGTCAGATGAATCTAATAGATTTCTTTGACTGGGTGACCAAAATAGTAGACCAGGGAGGAGCTGTGGACATGGCCTACCTAGACCTTAGCAAGGCATTTGACACAGGCCCACACAAAAGATTAATAGTCAAATTAACCAGCCTGGGAGTCAGTCACAGGGTGGTGGCCTGGGTAAAACATTGGCTGGACAACAAGACACAGAAGGTATTTGTAAATGGAGTCCACTCTGAAGAAAGAGGGGTTACTAGTGGAGTAACACAGGGTTCAGTACTGGGTCCAGTCCTTTTTAATGTCTTTATAAGTGATATTGCAGAGGGACTGGAAGGAAAAGTATGCCTCATTGCAGGTGACACAAAGATCTACAACAGGGTTGATACACAAGGAGGCGTGGAAAGGATGAGAAGGGACTTGGCAAGGTTGGAGGAATGGTCAGAATTATGGCAGTTAAGATTCAATGCAAAGAAGTGCTAAATAATGCACCTGGGAAACAGTAACCCAGGAGAAGATTACACAATTGGGGGGGAGGTAGTAACAACAACAAAAAAGGATAGGCACCTGGGGGTAATCATATCAGATGACCTTAAGGTTAGCAAGCAATGTGAGAAGGCAGTAGGGAGGGCTGGGGGTATACTGGGATGCATAGGGAGAGGCATCACCAGCAAAAAACAGGAAGTTGTTATCCCTCTGAACAGACAGTTGGTGAGATCCCTTCTGGAGTACTGCATCCAGTTCTGGAGACCCCATCTCCGCAAGGACATAGACAGGATAGAGGCAGTCCAGAGGAGGGCAAGTAAAATGGTGCAGGGTCTGCAAGAGAAGTCATATGAGGAGAGACTAAAGGAGCTTAATATATATACCCTTGAGGAAAGAAGGGAGAGGGAGGACATGATAGAAACTTTTAGGTACCTCAGTGGAATCAACAAAATGCAAGAGGGTAGCATCTTTCAGAAAAAGAGACGTGCAAGAATAAGCGGACACAATTTAAAGATGAGGGGCGGTTCGTGAGCAATGTGCGGAAGTATTTTTTCACAGAGAGGGTTGTGGATGCATGGAACATCCTTCCTGAGGAGGTTGTGGGGTCTAAAACTGTGGGAGAATTCAAGAATACATGGGACAGACATAAGGCAATTCTTGGGGGTAGGAAGAAATAGGCTGTTGGTTAACTAGGATCTGCGGTCTATCCTGTAGGTAGGGAAATGGGCAGACTAGGTGGGCCAAGTGGTCCTTATCTGCTGTTAAAGTCTATGTTTCTATGTTTCTATGTCATGAGTTAATTGAAATAGGGACAAGTATGAAAGAGAAAGGGCATAAGGTAGCAATTTCAGGAATTATTCCAGTCCCTAAAACCCCACCCCTCAAAAATCCTACCTATTGAAAGGATTAATGCCAGGCTTTATAACTAGTGTATTAGAGAAGGGCTAACTTTCATTGATAATTGAGCTGTTTTTCATGGGAAATATAAATTTTATGCAAAAGATGGATTACAACTCAACAGTTATGGGGTCAGATTATTAGCAAGCAGATTGAAAACCACCTTGAACTTGTTAAGCTCAAATTGACTAGGGGTGAATATAATTGACTGGAACCCTCAGAACTTAAAACTACTCAAGTAGTAAAGAATGGGAGCCTTATTAAGGATCAGTTAGAAATGTTGACATTCAATGCCAGGAGCTTGAGTAATAAAAGTGATGAACTAAAGGACTTGTTAAGTGAGAAATCATATGATATAATTTCCATAACTGAAACCTGGTGGACTAAAAACAGTGAAACTTGGGATAGACATCTGGAGAGTTATACATTATACACAAAAATAGAATCTGAAAAAGAGGGGGAAGGGTTGCTTTGTTTATAAAGAACACAGTTAAATCTGCAGATATATCAAATAAAATAAGAACAAAAGACTCAGACACTGAAACCTTATGGATAAGAATAAATGGTGGGAAATCACTGTCTATTATTCTGGGTACTGTCTATCATAGTCCCTCGTCAAAAACTGAGATTACTGATAGTTTAATGAAAGAGTCTGAAAAGGCGAGAGAAATTGCTGAGTTTTGTGTCGTGGGTGACCTACATTTCCCCAGTATTGTTTGGACAAATCTGACTGCAACAGGAACAAATGTAAAACAGTTTGTTAATAGTTGTAATAATTTAAATTTGGTTCATTACTCAATATTGGGAACATAACATCTATCCATACAAGACTGTGCTTCTGATCCCCCAGTTGGAAAGATTGACCATGAGTCAGTTACCTTTAAAATAAATTACACGTATGAAATACACCAGGGTAGAACAACGATTTATTTATATAATAAGGCTAATGAAAAGGAAATTATATACAAACTAAAAAAGTTGGACTGGATAACACTACTTATGAATTAATCAGTACAATTTATATGGGAAACTATAACAAGCATTTGTCAATGCCGAATATTGCCTTACTGGCATTGGCATTGGTAGTGCCAGACTTAGAGATTCATAATAGGAATGGCAATAAAGTATTAAAATGATGCCAACCCCACCCCCACCCTGTAGAGTCTGACAGGCACTGAGGTGTTCCTTTGGATCATCAGCTATAACGCTCATGCCATTTCACCTCACCCTGCCCTGTATACGCTGACAAGTGTCATGGTGTGCTTTGGGGTGTTTGGGCATTATACTTACCCCATTCCATAAAAAAATTTGCTGAGGTGGGTGCGTTAAAGGAGAATGAGATGAACTTTGTGGACGAACTGTGGAAGGCACACAACAATGCCAGTCACTGGCTGCAGGGTGGGGGTGGGGTGGAATGACATGAGCATTAGAGCCGAAGATCCCAAGTCACAAACCTGACACCTGTCAGTCTCTACAGGGTGGGGTGCTACAGTAGGAAACCCTAACACTGTAAGTGTGTGTTGGTATTTTCACCCAAATTTTCAACATGGGCCTTTTGTGAGCCCACCTCATGAAAAGCAGCACTATCAGT
Source organism: Neoceratodus forsteri (assembly GCA_016271365.2). NCBI lineage: Eukaryota > Metazoa > Chordata > Ceratodontiformes > Ceratodontidae > Neoceratodus > Neoceratodus forsteri. The sequence goes on from CM028137.1 coordinate 55,054,158, forward strand.
TTGTTAGCTGAAAGGTGGTTTTGCCCAGTGGGTATGCCATTTGGTGACACAGGGATGAAAACACATTTTGGGAAGGATGTGGAAAATGACAACTGTATTGTTCATGAGTAGATGTAAAAAAATGGCAACATTGAAAATCTGGAATGAAAATTTGAAAAATTGGCCAAGGTATGAGCATGCATAGAAACTGTGCAACACACATCAGTAACCCAATTATTTTGGGGATTTTTTTAATTACATCTTTAACATAGGCGTTTTGGGACCTCCCCTCATGAACACTGACAGTGTGATTCTGTTAATGCGTCTGAAACTTTGATTTCGCACAGTGACCATGCCATTGTGCGTCACAGGTGCGAAAACACATTTAGGGCAGGATGTGAAAAATGACAGCTGTACTGTTCATAAGGAGGTGTAAATTAATGCCAGTGATGAAAAATCCGGCATGAAAATAGTGCAAATTTGCAAAGTTACAAGATTGTGTGAAAACTGTGCAACGCATGCTTATAACACAGTCATTTTATGGAATTTTGTCACCAGATTTTCAACATATGCATTTTAGGACTTCTTCTCATGAGCAGTGTTACCATCATTTCCTGAAATTGTCCTGAAAACTGATTTCGCGCAGCGACCGCACTATTCTCTGCCGGACATGTGAAAACACATTTTGGCCATTATATGCAAAATAACAGCTGTACAGTTCATAAGGAGCTCTGGAAAAATTCCAATTTTGAAAATCTGAAGTGAAAATATTACAAATTTACAAAGATATGAGCTTGTGTGGAAACTAAGCAACACACGCTCGAAAAACAGTCATTTGTGGGATATTTTCCTCCAAATTTACAACATAGGCTTTTAGAGATCTTACCTCATGAACACTGGCATTGTCATTTCGTTAATCGGTCCCAAAAGGTGTTCCTGCATAGTCACCGCAAAAATCACCTTTTGGTGCCTATTAACGCAATGACAGTGCCAACATTCATGATGAGGGGTCACAAATGCCCCATGTGGAAAATATGGTGGCAAAATTTAAAAAAATGCCTGAGATATGCATCAAAGTTGAAAAACACCTATTAATCCCATTAAGCAGCTTGCCGGCATTTTCTCAGTGCACAGTCAGCTTTAAAGAATGCAGATGTGTTCCCTGCTCACCACAGAACATTGCGTTGGACTCCGGAGGTAAGTATGGGGTGTGGGGGGTGTGGGGAGGCAGGGTGCGCAGTGGGTGGGCGCTAGTTGTGGTGGGGGCCATGGTGACTGCGAGGGACTGTTTTCTTTTTTGACAGTTTTAAAAAAAAAATTGCAGGATTGTTTTTTTTTAACAGGAGCATGTGGCACGGTGAGGTAAGCTCCAGCGTGACAAATGACTCTTTTTGGGGAGCTGCTGTAGCCAATGGGGATTGGGTACCCCCAACGGCACACAACAAAAGGTGGGGTACATTATGCCGAAGGGGATTGGGTACCCCTGTCAGCGCACAACAAAAGTGGGGGAGTGACATTATGCTGATTGGGATTGGGCACACGATACATAACAAAAGCTGGGGAGGTGATACATAGTGCTGACAGGCTTTGGGAACCCCCATCCGCAACATCACCTGGGCACTGAAGCAGATGGGAATTGGGGCCCCTGTCAGCAAAAAAATTCTGTTGGGGGCGTGCATGATGCCGTGGGGGATTGGGCACCCCCTCAGCATACATTGTAAATGGGGGGGTTATTATTTCTATGGAGAGTGGGCTGCCCCGTTGGCATTCCGACAGGAGGCCGTGGCAGTGGCGCCTGCACATCAGGAAGCGTGTTGTGGTCACTCTGCATCAGAGTTCCACTCTCATTACAGTGGTCCTTTTGTTAGATCTGGTGGCCACATTCCCATTGCTGATGTGGTGCCTGCATGCTGTCTGATTGGAGAATGAGGGGCACACCTACTGATGCGTGCCCTGCATTCACTCAACAGTGACCATGCCTCCAAATCTGCTACTACCACAATATGTTGGCTGCTCATGCGTGAGCCAACATAAAAAGGATTATTCTGGGCCTAAGTGAGATCTATATTCTGCAGACATTCAAGTAGAAAAACACCCATAAGAATCCTATGTGATTAAATAAAAATTGAAGAAGATTAATTAAGAAGAAACATAAGTGTTATAAAAAGTTCCTGGAAAATAAGAATATGAAGACACTTTCTGCCCTAAGACAGGCACAACAGAATGATAAAAAAGGTATAAGATTGGCAAAAAGAAATGCAGAGGAACAGTTAGCTAAGAAGGCCACTAAGGATAACAATAAATCTTTCTTTGCCTATATTAAATCTTTGAAGAACCCCAGAATCCTATGGGACCCCATATCATGGAATAAAGGACAGTCACATCAGATATAGAAATGGCCACTGCATTTAACAAATACTTTTGTCAAATTTATGGTGCTAAATCTTATTGTAATCTGGCAGCTGTATGCTCTACTGTTGATCCAATACATTTTGAGTTATCTGAAATTATAATATGTTTTAAGAAATTGAAACCTAATATAACTCCAGGCCTGGACAGAATTTCTGCCAAACTGTTACAAATACTGACTGACTATATTGCAATTCCATTAATAATACAATTTGAACAATCAGTAAGGACTGAAGAGATACCTAGTGACTGGAAAATGTCTCATGTGGTCCCCATTTATACGAAAGGGGAAAAAACTAATGTTAAGGATTATAGACCTATCAATCTGACCAGTCTAGTTTGTAAGATAATGGAGGGGCTAGTCACGGATACACTATTCTCTATATTCAATTTAATAGATTCCGATCAGCATGGCCTTTAAAAGGGCAGGAGCTGTACTACAATCTTACTGTGCTTCTATGAAAATGTAAGTAAATCATTGGATAGTGGGGTACCATGTGATGTTATCTTTCTGGACTTCAGCAGAACCTTTCGTTTAACACCACATGGCACCATTATCGACAAAATTAAGTTGCTAAAGGCAAATCCTTATCTAATACACTGGATAGAGGAGTGGCTGTCTGATAGAGAACAGAGGGTCCAGATGAATGGGCAACTGTCAAACTTGGTGTGGTGTCAAGTGGGGTCACACAGGGTTCTGTGCTCTGGCCAGCGTTCTTTCAAATATTCATTTCTGATTCGACAAATAATCAGAATGGTTGGGCCACAAAATATGTGGATAATATGAAAATTGGAGGGCCTTGTGGCACTCAGGTGGAGGCAAAGTATATTCATTAAGATTTAGATAGTGTTTCCAGCTGGGTTAAAAAATTGGGTATGTCTTTTAACATGGATAAGGGTAAGGTTATGTATTTGGCGAAAAATTACAGTAGAGTAACTTACACACTGTGTGGACAGATTTTACACTGTTGTTCATCTGAGAAGGACTTGGGATATTATGTATCTGATAAAATAGACACAAATGAGCAAACTCAAGAAGCTATTAAGAAATTTAACAAAATTATTTGGTCAATCAAAAGAAATATAACCAGTAGGGTAGAATTATAATGATACTTTTATTTCTAGCATATGTGCGTCCACAATTGGAATATGCATCTCAGATATGATTTCCATTACGAAAACAAGAAAGACAAAAATTAGAACAGGTACAGAGGAAATTCACAAAAAGCATTGTAGGTACAGCAGGTTCTGACTATCAAGAGAGATTGCAAAATCTAAACGTAATGTCTATTTAGACTAGAAGATTAAGAGCAGACCTTCTCTTTACGTTTAACCTTATGCAGGACTATAGGTTGTTAAATGATTTGTAGATAACATTCAAGCAGGATGAAAGTAATACTAGAGGACTCCCTTTACAATAACAAGGTCAAAGGTTTCAGACAAATAAAAAGAAATACTTTCATACCACAAGAATTATTAACCCCTGGAACGCATTGCATGAAAATATAATTATTAGTAAAAATAAAGCTACATTTAAATCAAGACTGGATCAGTATTTGTTAAATGGAAATATTCCCAAATATTATTTGATGCACACAATAGGAGCACATATGGGCAATTGCCTACTGGCTCCAAGTCTTCCATAGTATGGACCAATATGAACAAGGGCCATTCCTTGGGGAGGTACAGAACAGTGTTCTAGTAGGCAGACAACACCTTATGGCAGGGTGGGGAGCCTTGTCTTAAAATGGGTTGACATGTGTTTCAAAGTCTAATGGGCAGTCACTCTGTACACCTTAATGTACTAGCAGCTGTTGTGGTTCTGGCCAGAGTTTGTTAGAAATATGAATTCTTACAATGAGTGGTGGAATGTCACTTTCTTGCTTTTATTTGGAGTCTGGCTGTATCGGTAAGTGTTTCTTGACAGCAATGAGAAAGAAAGACACCCACAAGAAAAGTAACACAACTGGCTGATATGAGGACTGAGTGGCCAACCACGAGAGCCTCCCTCATTGTCAACTGCCATCTGGACTGAGTGCCACAACTTTTGGGGTAGAGACCGTACTAGTTACTGTCATGAATTTCAGGGTCTCACTATCTAAGATAATGAGCGTGGATTGCCATTCAGAACAGATGCCCTTTACTTCCCGAAGAACTACATCTACAACACACATGTATCTGGCATTCAGTCGGTATTTGCAAACTGCCTTCTCATCCCACCACAGTGCTCTGAAAAATGAAGTGTGGAGCCATTGGAATAGGTGAAAGAGCAGTTAGGGAAAATATTTTTTTTTTGTTTGGAAGGAGATGTATAAATCTACCATTTTACACAAAATGTGAATGACTCCACTATTTTTGCATATTCTGTGATTTCAGTTTTTGGGAAAAATAGAGGTACCTCTACTCCCAATCATTAAAATGAAATATTCATTCATTCATTCATTTATTTATTTATTTATTTATGTATAGGAGTTGTCACTCAGACGAAGTGTCAGAAGGAAGCATCCAGTGTGCCGCCCGGGATCATTGGAGCATTCAAACCGCAGTGTGATGAGAAGGGGGATTATCGTCCAATGCAGTGCCATGGCAGCACTGGACACTGCTGGTGTGTGGACAGTAAGGGCACAAAGCTTCCAGGAACAGAAAAGTTTGGACAAATGATCTGCCCAAGTAAGGCTCTGTGTTTATTTGCTTCAGAAACATCCACTTGGAAGTATATCCACAAATGTGTAATATGAATTGGCCTTCTTCTACACACTGTTTTGACAAGTCACCCCAGTGAATAAATGACATCCACTTAATTTTGTTGAGAACTTGTTTATTAGACTAGTGGACCAGGGTTCAAATCCAGTTCACAGGATGCACTTTGATTCCTATATAAACAGAGAATCATAGACAATGAAGATAGGAACAGACCACTGGCTCTTCCAGCTCACCTGTCTTTGTTTTTTAGCCATGGAACCTGCTATCCCTCCAAGTTCCTTGTCTCCCCACCTCATGCATTCTCTACCCTAAGTAATCATTATGCCAATCATTCTGTCCCAACCATGCTTGAAGCCAATAAAGTTTTTTACATGCACCACCTTGGCTGACAGACTTTTACATGGCTCCACCACCTTCTCAGTATAGGAGCAATTCCTCAAATCCTTCCTGAACCTCCCTCCCTCCCTCCCGTTAGATTCCACTCATGTCCATGTGTCCATGAGCTAATATTTAAGCTATATGGCTCCCCATAGTTCACCTTGTTTATTCATTTTAGGAACTTGAAGGTCTCTATCACACCTCCCCTTTTTATTCTGATCTTCAGCAAGCACATGTTCAGTATTGAGGTGCTCCTCACAGAACCTGCACTGCTGACCATGATTTTATTTTGTTTCTCTGCTGTGCTTTGTCTGCAGCCTATTCATATCCTCCTTCCTTTTTTATATACTCTTTTTCCCACTAGTCACGGCCTGCGGAGCCCCTCTCAGGCATCCTGCCTAATTCTGCCCGCCAGATGTCCCCTCATCATTAGCCTCCTCTCTCCCCCCCACTTCCTGAAGAGAGTACCCTCACCTTAACCCCTCCAGGGTGGGGCCAGCCTTTCTCTTTGGGTGATCTTAGAGACTGGTCAGGCTGCAGATGAGGGCCCGGGTGAAGGAACTGGAAGGCCGGGTGGGCGGGATCCGGCGATGGGCATGGAGGCCAAGTGCCGTCACCTGCCCTGCAGAGCCAGGCTTTTCCTTGTTCTGGTGTGCTCATTCCCCACCCTGAGCATGGTGTGCAGTGACCCCATGTTGCACGGCAACCCTGCCAGCATCAGCCACACTCCCTCATATCTTTGGTCCTCATGCAGCAGCACCTCTGATCTCCATCAGAGGACGCTGGAATGGCTGACTACCCTGTAGCCCTCCCCCCGTGAGAGGAGAGCAGTGCTATGGATGCTCAATCCTCACCCTCCACTGCAACTCCCAGCACCCGAGCTTGCTCATGAACTCGGGTCACCAGTGTAGCAAATGGTGTGTCATCCAGTGCCTCAACCCTCAGCACCACCTGGCCGATAATCCATATCCTTCTTGAGGTGAGGTGAAGTCACTAAAACTAGGTGGCATACTCCAGGTGTGGCTTCTTCTAGGATCTGTAAAAGGTAATTATTACCTCTCCTTTCAGCTGTCAGTACTCTTCCCCATTCCATCCTAGTATTATACTTTCCTTGCTATATGCCTGATTGCACTGACTCAAATGCTTTCAGGTGTCATTGATGGTGACTCCAAGTCTTGTTCCTCAGTCGCATTACTAAGTCTCACCATTCCCATCCAGTGTTCCGGCATTTTCTTATTCCCTCAGTTGTAATACTATGTACTTTTTGGCTCTGAATTTCAACTGCCAAACATGTGATCTCCCTTCTTGTTTTTTTTTAGGTCTTTTTGCATGTCTTCACTACCCCTCATCATTATCCACCCTCCACAAGGCTTACTGTCATTTAAAAAGAGACAGAATCTGCCCCAGATTTCTTCACAAATGAAACTGATGAACATGTTGAAGAGCACTGGACCCAGGATAGAGCCCTGTGTTATCACACCTGTTACATCCACCTATTCTGATTTCTTCATGTTGGCATCTAACCTCTGCTTCTTTCCCTAAAACCACTTATCTACCCAGTTTACTATGAAGTAGCTGCTCCTAGAATATCATCTTCATCAGGAGGCATCTGTGAGGCATTGAGTCGACAGGTCGCTGAAGTAGAAGTAGAGCAATTCCACAGTGTGGTCCCTGTTTAATTCCCTTTTGGCCCTCCACTCATAGAGAACTATTTGGTCAGTATAACAAGACCCTCCTGCCATGAATTCATGCTCTCTGCTATGCTGCAGACTGTTTTTGTCAAAATTGTCAATGAGGTCCTCTTTAACCAGGGACTAAATCAGCTTTCATACAATAGAGATAGTCAAGACTGACAGGTCAGTAGTTCCCTTCTTGTTCCTTGTCTCCTCTCCCTTATGGAACAGAACTATGTACATCAGCTTGCACTAGCATGTACCAGTGGGCCCTCTCGCAGATGTGGCCACTGAAATGGGAGTTTTGTATTCAGTGGTCCCAGCACTTAATCAATTGGGCCAGCCTGTCAAATAGATATAGCAAATGTTGGACAGCATACAGTGGGGACTGGTCTCAAAACATCTGGTGGAAGTGGTTGCCCTTGTCCACCAAGAACTGACTCTCACCTTGAATAATGTGGATGTCTCTGGTAAGGTCTGTAACACACCTAATGGACCACCAGTCCCAAGGCTTTTGGTCACACAGGGAGTCTCCTCACCACATCAGTCTGCAGGTGCTCTGTCCATGCAGCTAGCTTGGACAGAATTTGTTCCATTGGTCAAGAGTCAGGTTGTGCAACTCCAAATGGACAATACCATGACCGTGTTCTTCATGAACAGGCAGGGTGGCATTTACTAATACAAAATAAAGCACACATTTAGGAACTTGTGTCTAACTGACACAGTAAACCCTTCTGCATGCAGGGGCAGAGTTTTGCATGTAAACCAAACTTTCAAGATGCTTATCTCCCAAGCAGATGCTTTATTCATAATTTCCCACAGCGACTGCACTATTCTGCATCAGAAGTGTGAAAATACATTTCAGCCAGGATGTGAAAAATGACAGCTGAACTGTTCATAAGGAGGTGAGGGAAAATGCAAATGTTGGAAATCTGGAGTGAAAATATGACAAATACGCGAAGTTACTAATGCGCGTGGAAACTGCGCAACGCACGCACGCAAAACTGTCATTGTTTGGAATTTTTGTGCTAAATTTTCAACATAGGCATTTTAGAATGTCTGCTCATAAACAGTTTCACTGTGATTTTCTTACTGTGTACTGAAGATGATTTCCCACAGCGGCCGAGCTATTGTATGCCGGAAGTGCAAAAACACATTTCGGCCAGGATGTGAAAAATGACAGCTGTACTGGTCATAAGGAGATGTGGGAAAATGACAATGATGAAAATCTGGAGTGGAAATATTATAAATTCATAAACTTACAAATGAGTGTAGAAACTGCGTAACGCATGCTTGTAACACAGCCATTTTATGGGCTTTTGCTATCAAATTTTCACATAGGCATTTCAGGATCTCTGCTCATGAACAGTGTCACTGTAATTGTTTTACTCTGTAGTGAACACTGATTTCCAACAGCGACAGTGATATTTTGTGCCAGAAGCACAAAAACACATTTCGGCATGGAAATGACAGCTGTACTGTTGATAAGGAGGTGTGGAAATATGCCTATGTTGAAAATCTGGAGTGAACATATTACAGATCCATAAATTGAGTGTGCATGGAAACTACACAATGCACGCTTGTAAAACAGTCATTTCTTGGAATTATTTCATGAAATTTGCAACATAGGCTTTATGAGAGCCCACCTCATGAACACTGACACTGTCATTTCATTACTATGTCCCAAAAGGTGATTCCAGCAGTGACAGCAAAATCACCTTTCAGGACTGAATAACGCCATGTCAGTGACTGAATTGATGAGAAGGGGTGTCAAGAACCCCATGTTGAAAATTTGGTGAAAGAAGTCAAAAGAATGGCCAAGATATCCACCTAAGATGGAAAAATCCTATTTATGCCATTATACAGCTTACCGGCATTTCCTCAGTTTGCGGTCAACTTTGAAGAGTGCAGATGTGTTCCCGGTCCACCGAAGATCATCACACTGTCCTCCAGGGGTAAGTATGGGGTGAGGGGAATGTGGGAAGGTGGGTGCATAGACAGTGGGCATGGGTTGGCTGGGAGGCATGGACTCGTTGATGGACCATTTTCTTGTTTTACAGGAATAAAAAAAAACAATGGACACTTTTGGCACACTTGGGTAGGCTCCCAGCATGCCACCTACCTGTTTGTAGGAAGGGAGTGGAACTAGCAGAGATTGGGCTCCCACACCGGCCGTATAGTATGTGTGTTGTGGGGTGCATGAGCTTGCTGTGGTGGGTTCTCTGTGTGCCAATTGGTTGTTTTTGTTTCAGAAGGGCTGCAGTCAATCAGGGATTGGGCACCCCTGTCAGCCACACAGAGTGCTGGGGGGGTTCATGAACCGAGGGGGATTGGGCACCACCCTTGGCACACAAGGTGAGGGCTGGGGACAAAAGGAGGAAGGGGAAGGACATTAGCAGAGGAAGGAAGTGGGATGGATTGCTGAGCTGTGCATGACAGCAAATTGGCTATATATGCTAATTGCATACATGCTACCACCGCTGATTGCAGCAGACCTTTTCTTTGATGTGAAGACCAACACAGCTGAACTGCTGTCATACACAGCTCGGCATGTATTGGTTCCCTAGGATTGTGCCTGCTACACTGATCACGGCATTGGGGTGGAGGGTCTCACACCTCCAAAACTCTTACTGTTGCAAGACATTCCTTGCACATGCGCACAAGCGAACATAAAAAGTAAGAGCAGATGCCTCACATTGGAAAAAAGTTACGTATTGGAGAAAACAGTAAAGCAAACAGAACAGCTTCAGATACCTACACAAAAAAGATTTACTCGGTTACCTAATCAGCATATTGATGAAGTAGATAATTTGACACCAGAATGTACGATAATTGGAGATTCTATCATTAAACTGACTGATAGATATATCAGACAAAATAACAAGGACACAACAACTGTCACTTGCCTTCCCGGAGCACGAATACATGATGTTAATAAAGTAATAGAGAATATCAAGTTACCATGTAATTCTTCAATTATTTTGCATGCTGGCCCAAATAATGTGGGTCATATGCATGAAAAAGACATTTGTCATGAATTAATTGATATAAGAACAAGTATGAAAGAGAAAGGGCATAAGGTAACAGTTTCAGGAATTATTCCAGTCCCTAGAGCCCACCCCTCAAAAAACCTACCTATTGAAAGGATTATTGCCAGGCTTTATAACTAGTGTATTAGAGAAGGGGTAACTTTCATTGATAATTGGGCTGTTTTTCAGGGGAAATATGAATTGTATGCAAAAAATGGATTACACCTAAACAGTAATGGGGCCAGATATTAGCAAGCATAGTGAAAACCACCTTGAACTTGTTAAGTTCAAATTGACTAAGGGGTGAATATAATAGACTGGAACCCTCAGAATTTAAAAATACTCAAGTAGTAAAGAATGGGAGCCTTATTAAGGATCAGTTAGACATTTTAACATTCGGTGCCAGGAGCTTGAGTAATAAAAGTGATGAACTAAAGGACTTGTTAAGTGAGAAATCATATGATATAATTTCCATAACTGAAACCTGGTGGACTAAAAACAGTGAAACTTGGGATAGACATCTGGAGGGTTATACATTATATACAAAAAATAGAATCTGAAAAAGAGGGGGAGGGGGGTTGCTTTGTTTATAAAGAACACAGTTAAATCTGCAGATATATCAAATAAAATAAGAACAAAAGACTCAGACACTGAAACCTTATAGATAAGAATACATGGTGGGAAATCACAGTCTATTATTCTGGATACAGTCTATCATAGTCCCTCATCAAAAACTGAGATTACTGATAGTTTAATGAAAGAGTTTGAAAAGGCAAGAGAAATTGCTGAGTTTTGTGTCATGGGTGAATTAAATTTCCCCAGTATTGACTGGACAAATCTGACTGCAACAGGAACAAATGCAAAACAGTTTGTTAATAGTTGCAATTATTTAAATTTGGTTCAATACTCACTATTGGGAACATAACATGTATCCATACAAAACTGTGCTACTGGTCCTCCGGCTGGAAATATTGACCATGAGTCAATTACTGTACCTTTAAAATACATTACAAGTATGAAATATACCAGGGTAGAACAAAGATTTATTTATATAATAAGGCTAATGAAAAGGAAATTATATACAAACTAAAAAAGTTGGACTGGGTATCATTACTTACGAATTAATCAGTATAATTTATATGGGAAACTATAACAAGCATTTGTCAAAGCCGAATGTTGCCTCACTTGCATTGGCATTGGTAGTGCCAGACTTAGAGACACATAATAGGAATGGCAATGAAGTATTAAAATGATGCCAACCTCAGCCCCACCCTGTAGAGACCGACAGGCACTGAGGTATTCCTTTGGGTCGTCAGCTATAACGCTCATGCCATTTCACCTCACCCTACCCTGTACACACTGACAAGTGTCATGGTGTGCTTTGGGATCTTTGGGCATTATACTTACCCCATTCCATAAGGAAATATGCTGAGGTGGGTGCAGTATAGGAGAATGAGGTGAACTTTGTGGCCAAATAGTGCAAGGCACACAATGATGCCTGTCACTGGCTGCAGGTGGGGGTGGGGGTGGAATGGAGTGAGCATTAGAGCCGAAGATGCCAAGTCACACCCCTGACACCTGTCAGTCTCTACAGGGTGGGGTGCTACAGTTGGAAACCCTAACACTGTAGGCGTGTGTTGGTATTTTCACTGAAATTTTCAACATGGGCTTTTTGTGAGCCCACCTCATGAAAAGCAGCACTGTCAGTTTGTTAGCTGAAAGGTGGTTTTGCACAGTGGCTAAGCCATTATGTGACACAGGGATGAAAACACATATTGGGCAGGATGTGGAAAATGACAACTGTATTGTTCATGAGAGATGTAAAAAAATGGCAACATTGAAAATCTGGAGTGAAAATATGAAAAATTGTCGAAGGTATGAGCATGCATAGAAACTGTGCAACACACATCAGTAACCCAATTATTTTGGGGAATTTTTTAATCACATCTTTAACATAGGCATTCTTGGACCTCCTCTCATGAATAGTGGCAGTGTGATTCTGTTAATGCGTCCAAAACCTTGATTTCGCACAGTGCGCCACAGGTGCGAAAACACATTTAGGGCAGGATGTGAAAAATGACAGCTGTACTGTTCATAAAGAGGTGTAAAAAAATGCCAGTGATGAAAGTCTGGCATGAAAATAGTGCAAATTTGCAAAGTTACAAGAGTGCATGAAAACTGTGCAATGCATCCATGTAACACCGTTATTTTATGGAATTTGTCACCAAATATTCAACATAGGCATTTTAAGACTTCTGCTCATGAACAGTGTCACCATAATTTCCTAAAAGTGTCCCGAAAACTGATTTCGTGCAGCGACCACACTATTCTGTGCTGACAGGTGAAAACACATTTTTGCCAGGATATGCAAAATGACTGCTGTACAGTTCATAAGGAGCTCTGGAAAAATGCCAATTTTGAAAATCTGGAGTGAAAATATTACAAATTCACAAAGTTATGAGCTTGTGTGAAAACTAAGCAACGGACGCTCATAAAACAGTCTTTTGTGGGTCATTTTCCACCAAATTTACAACATAGGCTTTTAGAGATCCCACCTCATGAACACTGGCACTGTCGTTTTGTTAATCTGTCCCTTAAGGTGTTTCTGCATAGTGACCGCAAAATCATCTTTTTATGACTATTAATGCAATGACAGTGCCAAAATTCATGAGGAGGGGTTGCAAATGCCCCATGTGGAAAATATGGTGGCAATATTCGAAAAAATGCCTGAGATATGCATCAAAGTTGAAAGAAAACCTATTTATTCCAGTATGCAGTTTACCGGCATTTCCTCAGTTCACGGTCAGTTTTGAAGAATGCATATGTGTTCCCTGTCCACCACAGATCATTGTGCCAAACTCCGGAGGTAAGCATGGGGTGAGGGGGGTGTGGGGAGGCAGAGTGTGTAGTGGGTGGGTGCGGATTGCGCCGGGGAGCAGGGTGACTGCGAGGGACTGTTTTCTTTTTTGACAGGGTAAAAAAAAAATTGTGGGATTTTTTTTTTTTAACAGGGGCATGTGGCAGGGTGAAGTGAGCTCCCAGCGTGACAAAATGATTCTTTTTTTGGGGGGAGCTGCTGTAGCCAATGGGGGATTGGGCATCCCCATCGGCACACAACAAAAGGTGGGGTACATTATGCCGAAAGGGATTGGGCACCCCCATCGGCACACAACAAAAGTGGGGGAGTGACATTATGCTGATGGGGATTGGGCACCCCCGTCGATACATAACAAAAGCTGGGGGGGTGATACATAATGGAGACAGGCAGTGGGCTCCCCCATCAGCAGCATCACTTGGGCACTAAAGCAGATGGGAATTGGGGCCCCTGTCAGCAAAAAATTTCTGTTGGGGGCATGCATGATGCCATGAGGGATTGGGCACCTCACCAGCATACATTGTAAATGGGAGGGAGGTTATTATGTCGATGGGGAGTGGGCTTCGCAGTCGCATTCTGACAGGAGGCGGCGGCAGTGGTGCCTGGACATCAGGAAGCATGTTGTGGTCATACTGCATGAGAGCTCGACTCTCATTTCAGTGGACCTTTTGTTAGATCTGGTGGCCACATTCCACATTGCTGATGTGGTTCCAGCATTCTGTCTTATTGGGGAATGAGGGGCGCACCTACTGATGCATGTCCTGCATTCACCCAACAGTTACCACGCCTCCAAATCTGCTACTACCACAATATGTTGGCTATGCATGCATGAGCCAACATGAAAAGGATTATTATGGGCCTAAGTGAGATCTATATTCTGCAGACATTTAAGTACAAAAACACCCATAAGAATCCTAAGTGATTAAATAAAAATCGAAGGAGATTAATTAAGAAGAAAAATAAGTGTTATAAAAAGTTCCTGAAAAATAAGAATATGAAGACACTTTCTGCCCTAAGACAGGCACAACAGAATGATAAAAAAGGTATAAGAATAGCAAAAAGAAATGCAGAGGAACAGTTAGCTAAGAAGGCCAAAAAGGATAACAATAAATCTTTCTTTGCCTATATTAAATCATTGAAGAACCCCAGAAGCCTGTGGGACCCCATTTCATGGAAGAAAGGACAGTCATATCAGATAAGAAATGGCCACTGCATTTAACAAATACTTTTGTCAAATTTATGGTGATAAATCTTATAGTAATCTGGCAGCTGTATGCTCTACTGTTGATCCAATACATTTTGAGTTATCTGAAATTATACTACGTTTTAAGAAATTGAAACCTAATATATCTCCAGGTATGGACAGAATTTCTGCCAAAAATGTTACAAATAATGACTGACTATATTGCATATCCATTAAAAATATAATTTGAACAATCAGTAAGGACTGAAGAGATACCTAGTGACTGGAAAATGTCTCATGTGGTCCCCATTTATACGAAAGGGGAAAAAACTAATGTTAAGGATTATAGACCAATCAGTCTGACTAGTCTAGTTTGTAAGATAATGGAGGGGCTAGTCAGGGATACGCTATTCTCTACACTCGATTTAATAGATTCCGATCAGCATGGCTTTAAAAAGGGCAGGAGCTGTACTACAATCTTACTCTGCTTCTATGAAAATGTAAGTAAATCATTGGATAGTGGGGTACCATGTTATGTGATCTTTCTGCACTTCAGCAGAGCCTTTCCTTTAACACCAAATGGCACCATTATTGACAAAATTAAGTTGCTAAAGGCAAATCCTTATCTAATACACTGGATAGAGGAGTGGTTGTCTGATAGAGAACAGAGGGTCCAGATAAATGGACAATTGTCAAACATTAGTGTCGTGTCAAGTGGGGTCACACGGGGTTCTGTGCTGTGGCCTGAGTTCTTTCAAATATTCATTTCTGATTCGACAAATAATCAGAATGGTTGGGCCATAAAATACGTGGACAATATGAAAATTGGAGGGCCTTGTGGCACTCAGGTGGAGGCAAAGTATATTCATCAAGATTTAGATAGTGTTTCCAGCTGGGTTAAAAAATGGGGGATGTCTTTTAACATGGATAAGGGTAAGGTTATGTATTTGGGGAAACAAAACAGTAGAGTAACTTACACACTGTGTGGACAGATTTTACACTGTTGTTCATCTGAGAAGGACTTGGGATATTATGGATCTGATAAATTAGACACAAATGAGCAAACTCAAGAAGCTATTAAAACATTTAACAAAATTATGTGGTCAATCAAAAGGAAAATAACCAGTAGGGTAGAAATATAATGATTCCTTTATTTCTAGCATATGTGCATCCACAGTTGGAATATGCATCTCAGATATGGTTTCCATCACAAAAATAAGAAAGACAAAAATTAGAACAGGTACAGAGGAAATTCACAAAATGCATTGTAGGTATAGTAGGTTTTGACTAGCAAGAGAGATTGCAAAATCTGAACTTAATGTCTATTTAGACTAGAAGGTTAAGAGCAGACCTTCTCTTTATGTTTAACATTATGCAGGACTATAGGTTGATAAATTATTTGTGGATAACATTCAAACAGGATGAAAGTAATACTAGAGGACACCCTTTACAATTACAAGGTCAAAGGTTTCAGACAAATAAAAGGAAATACTTTTATACTACAAGAGTTATTAACCCCTGGAATGCATTGACTATATATAAAAGATTGTTCACTTGGGAGCTTAAACAGCAAGCTGGTAGGAAAGAGGGCTGCAGTTATATTCTGTTTTTAACTGAAATATTTGAGTAGTTTGTAAGTGAAATTAGTTCTATGGGTTAAAAATTATTACCTTGAATTAGAACTGTTACTTGGGCTGTGATATTGTAACTTTGGAGATAGTTGTTTGGCAGGGATAATTAGAGGGAAATTTAAATGTGTTTGCCTAGTGCTAGGGGGAGGGGACATTAGCTGCAATTACCTTGTCTTTAAACAGGAATTAGCTTGGCTTTCATTGTTCACTTGGGAGCTTAAACAGCAAGCTGGTAGGAAAGAGGGCTGCAGTTATATTCTGTTTTTAACTGAAATATTTGAATAGTTTGTAAGTGAAATTAGTTCTATGTGTTAAAAATTATTACCTTGAATTAGAACTGTTACTTGGGCTGTGATATTGTAACTTTGGAGATAGTTGTTTGGCAGGGATAATTAGAGGGAAATTTAAATGTGTTTGCCTGGTGCTAGGGGAAGGGGACATTGGCTGCAATTACCTTGTCTTTAAACAGGAATTACCTTGGCTTTCATTGTTCACTTGGGAGCTTAAACAGCAAGCTGGTAGGAAAGAGGGCTGCAGTTATATTCTGTTTTAACTGAAATATTTGAATAGTTTGTAAGTGAAATTAGTTCTATGTGTTAAAAATTATTACCTTGAATTAGAACTGTTACTTGAGCTGTGATATTGTAACTTTGGAGATAGTTGTTTGGCAGGGATAATTAGAGGGAAATTTAAATGTGTTTGCCTGGTGCTAGGGGGAGGGGACATTAGCTTCAATTACCTTGTCTTTAAACAGGAATTACCTTGGCTTCATTGTTCACTTGGGAGCTTAAACAGCAGGATGGTAGGAAAGAGGGCTGCAGTTATATTCTGTTTTAACAGAAATATTTGAATAGTTTGTAAGTGAAATTAGTTCTATGTGTTAAAAATTATTACCTTGAATTAGAACTGTTACTTGGGCTGTGATATTGTAACTTTGGAGATAGTTGTTTTGGCAGGGATAATTAGAGGGAAATTTAAATGTGTTTGCCTGGTGCTAGGGGGATGGGACATTAGCTGCAATTACCTTGTCTTTAAACAGGAATTACCTTGGCTTTCATTGTTCACTTGGGAGCTTAAACAGCAAGCTGGTAGGAAAGAGGGTCAGCAGTTATCTTGTTTAACTGAAATATTTTAATAGTTTGTAAGTGAAATTAGTTCTATGTGTTAAAATTATTACCTTGAATTAGAACTGTTACTTGGGCTGTGATATTGTAACTTTGGAGATAGTTGTTTGTCAGGGATAATTAGGGGAAATTTAAATGTGTTTTGCGTTTGTTTGGAAGAGCCTTCCCACCCTGTTTTGTATAATTTTTAAATACTGAAAAGCCACTGGGGTTGGGATTGAAGGGGCTGAGTATTTCGTTTGGGACTGAAATTGAAGCAACAGGGAGTTGGGGCCTGTGACATCATACGGCACTAGATAAGTTCGCTTATTAATAATTATTAGTGTGACCAACAATACTGGACTGTAAGTGTAAGCATAGACTTAAACTTATTGGTGGGGTTGAAATTAGTTTGTAAATAATCAGCTGTATAGAGAGAAATGGTACCTAGGAAAGGGACTGAGAAAAGGTCAAAAGTAATATAAACAGAGGGGATAATCAGATGGCCATATTCCACCATGGCAGGCATCTTTGGAAGGGTTGTAGGCTGCCCAGGCTGTGGGATGGCAATAATTCTAAATTGGGCCTGAGAGAGGAGGCTGCCCACTCTGTAGAGGAAGCTATCTTGTATCAGGAGGAGGTATATCGTTAGGAGTAGGCTGTGGGGCTGGAGGGGGTGTCCAAGGATAAGGTGGTATGGATACAGAAGGGTGGGGCTGAGGGAGGCTGGGCAACGCCTGAAATTACAGGACATTATGTTACAGCAAGCAGGAAGGGGGTATTAGGACAGAGGACCCTTAGATAGGGAAGTTGATGCTAAGGGGAAAGCATACGGGGTAAATATCTGAACACAAAGAGACTAGAGGGGAAGAGTCAGAGGGCTGTTGTAGTGGAAGCCCAAAACAGCAGACTGTGGGAAGGGAGCTCCTAAGGTGAACAGTGCAAGAGAGGAAGAAGAGGGTCAGCTTAGAGATGCAGTCTGGGAAACTTGGGTTATTTGATGGAGGCTGACAGAGTGTCACAAAAATTTGAGCTACTAAGCAACCTAGAGGGGAGGAAGGGTTGGGGAAAATGAGGAAACTATATAGAGGCCGGGGGAGGGAGTCGGATACCCATAGGGCATCACAGACCAGCTGTGGAAAGGATAGACATAGTCCCAGAGGGAGAAGGGGAAACATATGTTAAGCAAATGGGGGAGATGCAACATATTCCAGACATGAGGGAGGAGAGCATGATTGGAGAGAAACTGGGAGACAAGGAGGTGGGAGAGGAGCCCCCCTTCAGCAGGGAGGTCAGTACCAAGGATGGGGCCATAGCTAAAGGGGACCCACAGAGAGCCTCTGGAGGCAGGGGTACTATTACAAGGGGGGAGGATGGTGGTGTGGGGGAAGGGGAAACCATCAGGGCCAGGATAAATGGTTCAGATAAGAGAGGGTTAAAGGGGACACCTATCCAGAGGGGGTTTGAGTTAAGTGGGCAAAATAACGAGGGAGGCAGAAAGGGAGGTGACAAGGGGTCTCTAATTAAGGCAGGAAGACCTGCATGAAATTGAGATCATGAATAAAGGGGAGGGGGGCTGAGAGGCATAGTGAAGGTAACCATAAGGATGATGGTGGTGCTAAGTTCTGTTACATTGGGAGACTCAAGGATTAGGGGTATCACTGGGAAGGACAGGGCGTGGATGCCATAGCCAGGTGAAGGTGAGTGAGTATCTCTTGGCTGACAGGCACAGAGCAAAGTTCATGGTGTATGAAATGGTTAGGGGATTGTGGAGGAAAATGATTTCTGGCATTTGGGAACTAATGATCTAGAGGAAATAGCGCTTTTGAAATCCCAAGGTTCCAGAGAACTTGCCAAGGAGTCTGTCGGGATAAATTGTTGCAACATTTTTTTCGGAGATATTGCTAGTACCAAAGGCCTCAGTGAGAAAAAAATGAATTACAGAGGTTAATGACTGGCCCAGGAAGTGGGAAGAAGAGAATGGGATGGGGGGTGTTAGGGAACTGAAATGAGTTTGGGAGGATAAGGGACCATATGCTTATGACAGGTTTCATCTTTGCCCCATTAGGGAAGGAAGTCCTTAAACAGGGATGGCTGACTACATACCAAGGAAGGTGGGGCTTAAACTTGTAAGGAGGAAGGGATAAGGGAGGGGCTGATCAGAAGCCCTCCTCCAGATGAGGGAGTCTCTCTGCTCAAGGGGGGAGGGGAGACAGACTGGAGGTGGAGGTTTCAGGAGGAGCAGGGGAGGATGGAAGGATAAGGAATCTGGGTGGGGTTCACAAAGAGGACTGTGGGATAAGGGGTGGGGTTGGTGTTAGTAAATGCCAAGAGCTTGGGGAAACAAGCTGCCAGGAGTTCCAGGCCATGCTGTCTGGGGTGTGGATGTAGCAGTCACGGAGATGGGCCAACAAAACCATGATTGGGACCCAAATGTACGGGGTACACTATGCTTAGGAAGGATAGAAAGGAGGGCAGAGGGGTGTGACTATGTTCATTGAGATGATATAGAAATTGCAGTGGTAGAAGAGGCAGAGGGAAACGTGGAGGCCTTTATGGGTCACTCTCCACGATCCTGGTGCAGGAGATAAGGTCAAGCTGGGAGTAGTATATCAGGCCTCCGGGATGAGTGATGTTCTAGAGGATGGTTTGCTGGACAACATCATTGCCCAGTGTGGTCCAAAAGGGGAAGGGAGTGGTGTTGATGGGGACCTATTATGCCAGGTACAAACTGTCTCTGGTGGCCAAGGAGCAGAGGCTGTGGATGGCTTCCAGGATGTGTTCTTAACATAGCATGTGATGGAGCCACAAGTGAGGGCATGTCCTGATGTGGTTCTGGCAGATGGGGATCTGTAAGGGACATGGTTGTACAGACCCCTGACTGGGAGTGACCACAATACTGTCTGGTTTCAAATAGCATGGGGGGGGTGGGAGATCTAGGACACTGGCAGTGGGACTCTAGGGGGCAGACTTTATGGGCATGGGAATATTCTCAAGGATCACTTGAAGGGGATTACCAACGATAAAATGTGGAAGGAGATGGAGGTCATGAAACGGGACTTAGGAGGCAGTCAGGATCTGTGCTAGTTGAAACGTAAGGAGCGGTCACATAAAACCATGCTGGTGGTCCAGTGAGGTACAGGTAGCAGCCAGAGAAAAGAAGGTGGCTCACAAAAATATAAAACAACAAGAGGGATAGGGATAAGGAAATGTACCAGCTGTATCTAGAAAAGTCACCAGATGGTGAGGGAGGGAGCAAAGTTCAGTTAAAGAGCAACAGCTGGGACAGGGATACATGGAGGGGAAAGGGCCTCCGCACATTGGGGAGTGGAGAAAACTAAGGGCCATCCCAGCAGATTGAGATCAGAAGGAGGGTGGGTGGAAGAGGCGAGGGACCAGGCAGAGGTACTTAAAGAGTACTTTGCCTCTGTGTTCACTACGAGGAGGGATAGACACTCACAAAGTAAGGCACCAAGGGGATAGAAATGGCAGAGAGTGATCAGAGGAGCAACAGAAATGGAGCAAGAGGGAGGAAAGGTACTAGGGTGTCATCATGTGGATAAGGATAAAAAGACCAGTAAGGTGGAGGGATGGATGATGCTATCTCCGCCAAAAGGGTGTGGTTAGCCCTCAAGGCCCTAAAGAAAGACAAATCTCCTGGGCAGGATGGCATATTCATCCGGAGTGCTTATGGGAATTGGCGGACATACTGGCTGCACCCTGATGGAGCTTTTCAGCAGGTCACTTGAGACAGGAGGGTACCTAGGGATTGGCAGAGGCACATGTGGTACCAACCATAAAGGGGCTGAGGGAAGTACTAGGAACTATAGAACCAATCAGTTTGACCTGTGTGGAAAATTAATGGAGAGTATACTAAAGAACGATTGGGGGTGTACTTGGAGGAGGTGGGAGGTCTGGATAGTCGGCAACATGGGTTTCTGCCAGGTAGATCATGTCAAACCAACCTTGTGGAGTTCTGATGAATGGGTAACATCAGAACTGACAGGGTAAGCCTGTGGATGTTTATTCTTGACTCAGCAAGGCATTTGACTGTCCCCACAATGGTCTGGTGGAGAAACTGATGGGTTAGAGTAGGCCCTTTGATGGTCAGATGGATTGAAAACTGGCAGCTGGACGCACTCAGAAAGTAGCGTCTGTGGGGAGCTCTCTCAACCCTAGAGAGGTAGGTAGTGGGGCACCATAAGGCTCGTCCTGGGTCCGATCCTGTTTAATGCATACATCGACATCAGGGAGGGTATAGGGTGTGAAATGAGTCTATTCATGGATGACTCCAAGATGGTACAGTAGTTGAGGGAGAAGAGGGAGGTTGGCCTTGCAAGGGGACCTGGACACCCTGGAAAGTTGGGCTACACATGGAAATTAATTTAATATCACCAAGTGCAAGGTGATTACATCTGGTCGGGGAAACCCTAAACACAGGTGTCTCTGGGGAGGAGGCTGGAGGCCTAATAGGGGAAAAGACCTAGGGGTCATGGTGGATACATGTATGAATAACTCTTGAGCAGTGCAGAAGAGCAGCTAGCAAGGCAAACAGGATGTTGGGATGCATCAAGAGGGATCACCTCTAGGAGCAAGGAAGTGATTCTGCTACTGTAATGGACTAGTTAGACCACTCTTTTGAGTACTGTGTACTGTACTGAGACCACACTTGAAGAGGGATATACAGCTCCTGGAGAGGGTGCAGAGGAGGGCAAACAAAGATGATACAAGGGCTAGGGATTTGACTTATGAGGACAGACTTGAGGAGCTCTGCCTGTTTCTTGGTGTGAGGAGAGGAGAGACAGACATGATTGAGGTCTTCAGTACCCCAAGGAATAAATAGGGTAAACATGGAGGGACTTTAGACTAAAGCAGGGAGGTATCACCAGAGGGCATGGTTTGAAGTTGGAAGGTGGAAGGGTGAGGGGGAAAAGAGGAGGAGGTTTTCACTGAGAGGGTGGTGACCTTTGAATGCACTGCCTGGGAGCTGGTCTAGAGATCCACAGGGAGGGCTTCAAGAGAGGTGGACAGACACAAAAGTGGATGTACTGATGATTGGCCTGTCCTGGGGGTGGGATGGATGATAGGAGCTTTGGAGCACAAAGAATGGAGGGTCTCGCACCCAACTATGATCTAGAGTTCGAGCAGACTGAGTAGACCGTAAGGCTTAATCTGGTGGCAAATAGTATGTTAGTATAATTATTAGTAAAAATATAGCTACATTTAAATCAAGACTGGACTGTATTTAGCTAAATGGGAATATTCCCAAATATTATTAGATGTACACAATAGAGCATATGGGCACTGCCTCACTGGGTTCTAAAGTCTTCCACAGTATGAACCAATATGAACAAGGGCCCTTCCCTTTGGGGAGGTACAGAACAGTGTTCTAGTAGGCAGACTGCACCTATGGCAGGGTGGGGAGCCTAGTCTTAATATGGTTTGACATGTGTTTCAAAGCCTGATGGGCAGTCACTCTGTGCACCTTAATGTACTAGCAGCTGTTTTGGTTCTGGCCAGAGTTTGTTAGAAATATGAACTCTCTGAGATGCAACCTCAAATGACGGTTCGATACTCCTGTTTGCCATGTTCACTGGCAACACAAAAAATGATTAATGTAACCGCAGTAACATGCAGCTAGTCTGGAGACAGTAACAACAAGCATTGATGACCCTGTCAGGCTCTATTTTAGCAGTGATGGCTTCAATAAAGGAAACTCTTTTCCACTGCTTGCCAGCTGGAGCCACTGTAAAGATCAGTAGTGGTTTACATAGTCAAGACAGTCAATTTTTTGCTTCTAAATACGACATATTGAACATCAACGACTTGAGGTGAACTACATGCTTCTGCAGTTCAGTCTTTCTCAAGTCGCTGGATTGACGATGGAGTGTGTTCCATAGCAGTCTACGTTTAAGTTAACGTGGGGACATTTAAGGCAGATGTTCACCTAGAATAGCTTGTCCTCCCGGATCAAAGATTGTCATGAGCTAACAGAGTATCTTCTGAAGTTACTTCTCTGCCTTCTCAGCTGAAACTCAGCCTCCAGCCTCTCTGCATGCATGTCTCTGAGTATTCAATTTTGAAGTCTTGTAACTGAGATGGAATTCTTCTTCAGTCTCTGATCACCTTTTGACAATTCATTCCTCCAGGTCTAAAAGAGAATAGGAGAGAAATAATAATGCTCTACTCTCAGATGCCTAGATGTAATTTACAGTGGTCTGACCATGGCTTGTCTCTTTACAAGACAGCCTTGTAAATGTGCTGTATTGAGTCGGGTGATATCTGCCTTAGTCATACCCTTAGCCACTAGAGACACATATCATCCATCATCGTGTATCAGGGGTAGTATGTCTATGATGTTATTCTTCAAGGCATGTTGAAGAAGTCTATTGGCAATGAGTTCCTCAGTCTTAGCATGAGGAATCAGTACACTTTGTGTTTCTTTTGTAGTTCACACCAAACTGGACAGCATCGACTTCCAGATGTGCCCATTAAATGGTCACTGCTTCATAGGCCCAGATTCTCGCGAAGGGTCTTCAAGCCATGACCACAACTGGATATCAGGCTCTTGCTTGAATAACAACATCTTCCAAAGATCTGCAAGCCAGTCTTCTCATGCTTGGTTATGTATAAAGTCACGTGCCGCACCAGTGCAATGGATGTACAGCCGACCAGACATCTATGTTGCTTGCCACATAGGAGAAAGTTGGTTGTAGTCATTGATACCTCTGCCATCTCTTGACTCGTATACCCTCTTAGTTTGCCTTCAAGTGGTAGCATGCTGAAAATTCATTCATGGAACCATTCAACAAACTCGTCTGAGAATCGAGTAACGTGTGTACAATCAATTTATTCTTTACTACTTGCTAGCAGTATTTTGCACAAATATGTAGCTGAACTTTTGTACCAACTTCCATAGTGTGGGACTGTCATACTTGTCAGAATGTGACCGTGATATATTGCTTGATGAATGCTGGCACTTGTGCTGCTTTATGTTTACCTATAAGTGGTACTTCATGATCCAATACATATGAATATGAGGGCATCAGCGATATTCTGTCCTCCAAAGTAATGCTCCCTGTACAAAGGTGATTGTTCTTTGACAAATAAAGTCAGAATGTCATGGAACAGCTGTGAAAATGTTTTATGAAGACACTGGATCAAGTGAACATTTCTCTGACAGTCATTGATGAAATACCATCAGCATCACAAATTTAACTACTTCAACAGTTCAAAACTTACCAGGTATATTCAACACAACTAGTAAGAAAAACCATGGCTGCACCATACCCAAAACATTGTCATCACATGGTGTCTGCATTAATATTCTTTGGTGCCCGTAGACTTGACAGAATGGAAGATTCCGTGCATTTTCATCTCTCATTTAATTTCTCTAGAAATTGAGCTATTATCCATCTAGTGGACATGTAAGATAAATAGTATCACAATAGACTCAGACAGAATGCTAAGTTCACTCTCCCAGGAGATGAAACAGGTACTGTATCTACATCTAAATTGCCATCTTTACTGAACTCACAGCTAGTACAGTACTCAACCAGTACACACCTTCCTTTCATCCAGCCATCACCTACCCCTTTTGGGAATAAGTCACGAAACAGCGTGCTTCTATGTTGCTCCCAAATACTGACAGGCTCACCCTGCCACTTTCATTTGCTGAGATCAATGTTGTCTCTACTGGATCTCTGCCATGTGGTGAGTGTGTACTGATCACACATTGTCCTTATGTCACTGACCTCACTCATCGCCTTAGTTGTTTCTAAGACATCATGTTGAACAGAATCTACTCATGTGACCAATAGCAAGATCTGCATAAAAGGATTTTACTCTTTAAATAAACAAAGCTTTCACTTCTATACATTGACAACATCTTGCCAGATGACCGCAGGACTTAGTTGGAACACCATTTACAAGATCCACAAACTAAGCACCACGAGGTGCCTCACATTTTCTGTAGAGGGAGATACATCCATAACCCTTTGAGATCTAATAGGTTCTTTCTGTAGATCTGCTGTGTCTTTGTGTTCAGATGTAGAATGGTTTGAAATGGTTTCATTATCTGATTAGATTGCGCTCAAACATATTAAATGTCATAATCTCACTTAGTGTAACATGTGCCTCCATATTATTCAAGCAGTGACCTTGGTGGCAGTCTTGGACTTTAGTTCGGGCAGTGTTTACACAGCACAGTGGTGTCCTGTAACTGAAGTCAGATTTCATCAACAAAATGCTGAGACGGAACCATGGCTCATTGCTTATGGTATCAAGGTTTCAAGGTTCACGCTGACCGTTTGCCTGCCAAGCACAGATGGTCACATGGCACACACATGCAAGTCAAACTTCTAGTCTGCCAGCTCAAATTTTCAATTTCTTTGCCGTACTGTTTCAGTATATCAGTTTCTAACAGAAACGATATTTCACCAGAACGGTGACTGATAAATCATGTCTGGTACAGAGTCACAAGTTGTAGCTATTTGAGAAATGTGATAGCACGCTCATGTCACCAGACGCAATAAGTAATTAAACAAATGTACTGACTGACAACTCATTGGACTTCATATACCCTGTCTGAAAGTCCATGCCTGTTTGACATTCCAGCATCCTCATGTTGTGAAAGACATTATCACAAACACCACTATCGAGGCATGCTAGTAGTGACCATAAATCAGTATGTGGTTCACAAAAGTCAATCTTGTAAACAGTTTATATCTTTCTTTGTGATCTGTTATCAAAAGAAGTTGACAAACTGTTCAACTTTAATAACACCGATTACTACCATTACAGGTTGCATCACATAGCCATAAGAGACAGTGCTGGTTACAGGACACAGTGGTTGCGTCACAGTCATCATTGCCTTCATAACATGTCATCAAAGACACTGACCATTGACCATTACTGGACTTATCAATGATGAACTTGCTCTCTTTTTCATGAATAGATTCTTCCGAAATATACCTCTGAGTGCTGTGTGTGCATCAACAACCTGTGAATACATCACAGAATTGTGCACAGTCAAGGTAGGATAACTCTGTAGCCTCAGATAATTCAAGCACAAGGACATCTTCGCATAAGCGCTGAAGACAAATACTGCTCTATTAACAAATATACGTACTTTGAGATACATTTCATCAAATCAGATGACTCTTTGTCTTTTGCATTTATGTCTCATCCAGCAGCAATAAGCCTGTTGATCTTAGCTTTACTTGCTAGTGAACAGAAATACTTTTGCTTTCTCAAATGAAAATCACCAGCTATGAGCTTGATGCTTTTAGAATGTCTGGTTATACTTACTGTACCAATAGTTGTGTTTTGTCTGAGAGATCACAGCAACTGTCTCTCAGAGTAAAACATTTTTTTCCTTACTGTTGAACAGAGTACAGTATATAGTTTTTATTTGTGCAGTGAGTTACTGTAGAGCTCACTATTCCAGTAGAACTCTGTATTGTTTACATCTTGAACTAGCGTCACTGTTTTTTATCATTTTTAAGCAACAGTGAAGTACTATGATACCTGTTTCATCTTTCTATACATGCATGTCTGTATTTACTAGGCATCTTTTCATATGTGTTACTTCACAGTAGCAGTCAACAATGTTACAGAAGTATCAGACACCTGCATAAAAGACACAGAAAAAGAAATATTAGTATACATTTGTGTTGATCACTTCTAACATTGTATATTGACACAGATGATTTATGTATACAATATTACAAAAAAAAAGGTCTCAGAAAGTACTGTAAATCACGATTGGTTGCTCAATTTTGACAGTCTTATTTTAATTCATGTTACACTGTCCTGTATAGCGTTATCACCATGGCACATGGATTCTTTTTCTTACTATTTCATTGTTGAGCAATGCAAATTACTGCAATTATGTATAGTAATTTTGACCTAAGTATTATTAAACTGTTGGTGAAAAAGAACTACTTTATTTAAAATATTTCTATAAATGAGGGAACATTAATAAGTATACTTTAAACATAACTTTTGAATATTAATTTTCATGATGAATCAAGGCATTCACAGAATCACATTGACCAATTAATGACATCTTTGAAGAGCAACGACACTTGGCTCTACACTTGTACCACATTACACCCCTAGAAACAGTCATACCAACATATTGTTAAACCAAGCTGTGTTCATGTGTGTTATTAGGTAAGACAAATAATCATAATTATTGATTAAGATGACTATCCAAGTCACTAACAGAAAACAACAAAATGAAAATGTAGCTGAAATGAGATAGTTGTGCAAGTTGAGTTCTGATTTCCAGAATAAGTATCGAAAGTATGTGAACTTATGAATTTGTACATTAGGTAATAAGCAGGAAATGTTTCTCCTTCAGTAATCATCATTTTGGAAATAAACCATCAAATAATGTACGTACATTCAAAATTATCATAAAAACAGTGTTGTGTGGATGAAAGTGTATAAAATATGAATTGTTGTGCATTCAAAAGTATCAAAAAGTAGTATCATGCATACAAAGTGTTCACAAAAGTAGTGTATATGCGTAAGCAAATGTGACAAAATTGAGAGTTGGAGTAACAACTGTATCATTATCACATCATATCTTGATTGCTATTAGAGTGACAGGTACTTCTACCAATTGTGAGCTAGATTTATCAGGTCATGTAAGACAAACAATCAGAGATGGAGAAGAACAAAGAAGAAGAACATAGCCGTCATCTTAGACTTAACTGAGATACAGCACATTCTTCACTGTAAGTACATCACATTTTATAAATAATTTTTCTATTATGATAAAACATGTTAGGAACAGTTAACTAGTATTAATCAAAACATTTTGTAGTGCTCTGTTTGACTTTGTAGACTGAAATAAGCTATGATGTTTCATTAGTTAGCTAAAACTGTTTAAAGTTAGAACAGTAATTTATTGCTTACTTGCTGAATACAGCTGCAAATGGAGGAGATAGCAAAGGTGCCACGTGTGCCACAACAGAAGAATTGAACCAATCAGACATGTCTCTGCACTTGTAATTATTTAAAACTGCCTATCAAAAGAATGCATTGTTGCCACCTTTAAATTTTTGCACATTATAGCTGGAGCAGAACTGCAGTGATAGTCAGAGCACACACTACATTGGTTAATGAAGGCACAGTAGTAGCTAATGATTTGTTTTATTTGTGTGTCATGGATCAGCCCACTGAAGCTGAATTGAACTTAGGAGGGAAAATAGCAGTTTTACTTTCACTACTGCTTAGGCACTGCAGGGTGAACCCTGACATTTTTGATAGCTCTCTGTCCACTTCTAAGTTAAAAAGCTGAGAATGGCAGAAAACAGCAAAAGGACTTTGTGGATTGTTGGCAGCAGTATAGTGAGACAAGTGTCTGAGTATGCTCAGAACAGTAATTTTGGGAGAAACCTGCAGCTCCCAAATTGCTGTGTTAAGTGGCTTGGCAGGGGTGGAATGAGGTGGGAGTACCTCATGCTGACCATGCACAGACTTTTGAGTACTCAGACTCATCTGGACATATTGTTGATAGATCTTGGAGCAATGATTTGGGAACCAAGCGCTGGGTAGATTTAGTAACAAAAGCAAGAATTAGCCCTCACTTCTATTATGAGCATGTT
Source organism: Neoceratodus forsteri (assembly GCA_016271365.2). Lineage (NCBI taxonomy): Eukaryota > Metazoa > Chordata > Ceratodontiformes > Ceratodontidae > Neoceratodus > Neoceratodus forsteri. Next base: position 55,082,739 of record CM028137.1, read on the forward strand.
GCCTGCCTGTAAAATAATTTTCAGATATTACAGAAGCGTCTGGTCTGGCAAGACAGAACAAATGTACCTGATTGACAGAGCCTGCAGAAAATCAACATACAAATATCTACATTTCTATGCATAGCTGGAATGTACACCATACATCACCAGAAATAATGTATTCTTATGATTGGCTATACCTACCAGACAGTGTACCTTCTCGCATGCTAGCAGTGCCATTTTCCTGGGAGACCTTCAAGATACAATCCTCAAAGTCCTCTAAGAATGTCAGACTGTTTACACAAATGAAAGTACAAAAAAAGTTCTTTTCAGAACCATAAACTGTTAGTCAAAAATAGAACAACTACATGTATTGTTTCCACATGTCACACAGATAGTACAAAAGTTCTTGCAAGTGTGCCACCTTGTAAATAAGTCTTGGTACAGTGCTACTCAGATGCATGAAAAGCTTCCATAGTGCAATATTTAGCAGTGCTGTGTAATGCCTCAGTACTGTCCAACATTTAAATGTGCTACAAATTTTGTGTATTGCTATGACTGGTGATTGGGGGGTTCCACCGGCACATGCTGGTCCTACAGTTGATGTGGGCACCCAAATATACATCAGCTGCTGTGCTGCTTTTTAGAATATGGCTGCCAAACTGTGGGTATCAATATGTTATTTATAAATATGTCTTTTTTTTATCCCTCAGTGCTGTATATAGTACAATTAGGGATGTTTCTGAATATATCAACATATTCACGGTCTAAATATAAGGAAATGTAAAATATGTATGCGCACAGACATCATATTTGTGACAAACACTAAAGTCATGAACTAATAAGCAGAACATAAATTACACATGCAACAAAATATGACAATAATGCTCTGTTTTCTGTGTATTTTTCTGCAGATTTTCAGTGAAGACAAACAACTAAGTGGCAGTATGAAATCTGGACTACCTGTGAGGTGTGTCTGTTGCTGGAAGACAGTCCAGGCTGGGGTAGAATGTGCATCTTAGTGCACAGCATGAACCGAAAGTTGGGCAGCATGTGGAGGAGTATAAATTCTTACCTGCATATGATCTAGTAGGTTAAGAACAAAACAGCTTTGCAGTGTAAGAAAAAGTGGAAGCTGGTGCACCAGCATTTCTACAACTTGAAAGAGAGGGAGGAGGTACCAGAGAATGACAAGTGCTGGTACTACCGCGGATACGAACTGTGGGAGGCAGCTGAAAAGCCACATGCAGGAGAGTGCCTCACATGCTGTAAATTAATAAGCTATTATTATTTTTTAATAAAATATTTAGTTTGATATCCAGTACTGTGTATGTACCACACAAAAAGTTATAGTGTTAGCAAAGCAGCAATATTTGACCAGTCACAAGTGATGTACTGTGTTGTACAATGTTATGGAGTGGGTGTGAACTGTTCATGGTCAGCTCAGCTGTAGGAGCACTGTCTGTTAGTGTGTCCTATTGCCCTCCACCCCCATCCTTCCATTATTCAAGGTGTTTAGTTATAAAAGTAACCCTGTTGGTGCAGTTGCATACCTGTAATGCCTGATTATGCTGTGTTTTGTTAACAACATACTCCTTGTGATTTACTCAACCCTGTTTCCTACCTAATCATGGGGTGGCACAGAAACAGCCATAGTTGTGATGTTCAACTGGGACACATCTGGGATGTTCAATTGCAGACTCTGTGATTAATATGTGAAAGGAAAAAGTCCAGAAGGGGGGTATTGCTAAGCTCAAATGAGAAAAGGGGGCATGTGAGGGAGGAGGAGGAGGATGCTGTAAAAGCATCTATCCTAAATAGATGCTTTTGCTCAGTATTTGCTGAAAAGAAGGTAAGGCAAGGCCCACAGCTCAGCACCATGGACACAGGGGGGAGGGAGGTGAGCACTACTCCCTTCACAAAAGGAAAGGTCCTACAAAAGCTCGCTAAGCTCAGGGTGGACAAGGCAATGGGACCTGTTGGCATACATCCCCGGCTACTTAAGGAGCTAAGGCTGGAACCAGCAGAGCCATTAGCAGAACTGCTTAGTGAGTCTCTAAGCACAGGAGAGGTCCCAGAATACTGGAGAAGGGATCATGTGATCCCATTCCACAAGAGTGGTAGCAGGGAGGAGGCAGGGAACTACAGACCAGTCAATCTTTCCTCAGTAGTGGGCAAGATTATGGAGGCACTCCTTAAAGAAAGGACAGTGTAACACCTGGAATCCATAGGGGCACAGGATCCAAGACAGCATGGGTTTACAAAAGGAAGGTCCTGTTAAACTAATCTCATAGATTTCTTTGACTGGGTAAGCAGAGTGGTGGACCAAAGGGGGCGGCAGTTGATGTTGCCTACCTTGACTTCAGCAAAGTTTTCGACACGGTTCCACATAGAAGATTGATAAATTAGCTGAGTAGTCTCATGGTGGGTCAGAAGTTGGTCAACTGGGTGGCAAACTGGTTTAATGGCAGAAAACAGAGAGTGGTGGTAAATGGTATACAGTCAGAAGAGATGCAAGTCACAAGTGGGGTACCTCAGGGATGAGTCCTGGGGCCAGTCCTCTTCAATATCTTCATTAGTGACACTGAAGATGAACTAGTGGGTAAGGCTTGTCTGTTTGCAGATGACACCAAGATTTGCAACAGAGTAGATGATCCAGAAGGGGTGGGCAGAATGAGAAGAAATCTGAATAAACTAGCAAAATGGTCAGAAGAGTGGCAACTGGGATTTAATGCAAAGAAGTGCAAGATCATGGTCATAGGAGAGAGAAACCCTAGAAGCCACCTAGGCAGGGAGGGAGTTGCTGGCAGTCACAAGGAAGAAAGAGACTTGGGCATCATCATCACCGATGACTGCAAATCATCAAGCAGACCTCTAAAGCAGTAGATAAGGCTAGGGGGATGTTAGGTTGTATTAGTAGGGGTATCACAAGTCATAAGAGGGGGGTAATAATCCCTCTTTACAAGACACTGGTTAGGCCCCATCTGGAGTACTGAGTGCAGTACTGGAGGCCACACCTACACAAGGACATTAACCAAACTGAGGCAGTCCAGAGAAGGGCAACCAAAATGGTGCAGGAACTGCATCAGAAGACATATGAGGACAGATTAATGGAGCTCAATATGTATACCCTTGAGCAAAGGAGGGAGAGAGGTGATATGATCGAGTCATTCAAACACCCTAAGGGCATTAACAAGGTGAAAGAGTCTAACATGTTTAAATATCAGAAAAATAGCAGGACAAGAGGAAACAGCATGTGATTAGAGGGAGGCCAATTAAGGGGGAATGTGAGGAAATTATTTTTCACAGAAACAGTGGAGGATGCATGGAACGGTCTACCTCAGGAAGTGGTGGCTATGAATACAGTGCAGGGCTTCAAACAGGCGTGGGATAGACATAAGGGAGCAATACAGATGAGCATGAATAGATAGGCCACTGACAGAGCAAAGGCTAATGGCACATTTATAATATAGAAAAAGAAATGGGCAGACTGGATGGGCCTTGTGGTTCTTATCTGCCATCAACCTCTATGTTTCATATGTTTCTATGCTTACTCATGCTGACACAGTTGTCCTACCTATTACAATAATGTTCTCCATGAGGGTTAACATAGCCGTGGCAGTATACTGGATCCTTACATCAGTGCCATAGTGGAGTTTTGCATGGTAGATGTACTCTGGTGCTGTGACATTTCTACCTTTTCCTATTCATTCACTCTGTCACATCAACCCACTATCCAGATACCAAGCCAGCAATGTGCAGCAGCTGACAATCAACACTTCACTGTCTGCAGTGTGTGGCATTACTTGACAGTGTGGCAATGGCCATACAGCCATGCCGTTCAGTGTCAGTTATTGGCTGCAACCTGCTACTGACTACAAAGGGGGGGGAGTCGTGTGGTGGGACTGAGTGTCTTGTTGGCAAGGAGGTTACTGCTATAGCACTAGTGTATGGTTATCATAGGAAGTATGTGATGAGACTGAGGGGTAGCATTTGCCGTATCAGCAGGATATACCTTGAACTCAGAAACTGAAAGTCAAGAATGGTGTGGGATGCAAGCAGGCTACCAGTCCTAGATTAAATATGTAGTGTATTGTGATTTGGGAATTGTTTAGGTGCAGTGGAACACTAGACTAGCTTTAATGCCAGTGAAGACATTGTTGAATAGGGGGTGGGGTGCCAATGGACTAACACAGCTAGTTTTAACACTGAGCAGCATGTGAATGGACAGGGGGGTACAACTGTATAACCACAGGTAGGTTTAATAACAGGGCAGTGTGATTGGATATGGGAGGGCTGTATTCCACCAGGGATAGGCTTTCTAGTTGAAAGTCATGGACATGTGTAACACTGTGTTGATCATCAGTGTCATGGTGCATTGGTTCAAGATGGCTTCTGCCAGGAAGGGCACCAGGTGTGATCCAGTGGGGAATGACACATCTGTATGCAGAAGAGGGTATAATTATATGAAAGTGAGTAAGTAAATACTTGTAACAACATAACAGTTATACCTGTTGAAGTAGTGTAAATACCTTGCTTGGCAGTAACCCTATATTGTATTCATTGCATGGTTATTCAGCAACTGTTCAATGCTTGATCACTTATTATTATAGGTTGCAGAAACAGGTAAGTCTTGTATACTGAGTGATATTAAATAAGCGTAAGTACAAATGCCACAGTTAGTGAATGTCAATTTTTTTTATATTTCTTCACAGCTCGTTGGAGGTGCTCCCATCCAGCTGTAGATGTAGTACCAGCACTGGCAGAGGCTGTGGAGGCTGCAGAGTCTGACTCTGACTCTGTTATCCTTGTAGAATCAGATGGTAAGTATCAACTAGAAGTGATTATGTTGATTATGTGCTATCACTGCTTCTTCTGTATCACAATTATGACATTAAGCAAACAGTCAGGGTGAGATAATGAGAAGTTTTTTTACCGGTTCTCAAATGAGTAGTGTTCTACAAGGTCAGTTACAGAAGACAAAAAAAAAAAAAATTACCATGTTGACAAATTATTTGTCTGGATGAAATACAGTACATGCATATGACATGATGATTGCACCGGATGATTTCTGCAGAAAGTGTAGTGGGAACTTAAAGCTGTGATGAGTAACTTTGCATATGGAATGAGTAATTGTAAGTATCAACATTTTAAACAGTGCATTGCTGTGCGAAGGTGGAAACACTTTGACAATCTGATCAATGTCCTTGGTAGGTGTTCTGTTGTGCTGGTTTAGCAAACATCAATGCATGTGAAACTATTCTGCTCAAACATGTGGAATAGTTCTGTAACTCTCAGATACCAGTAGCATGTTTGTGTGGGTTTGGTGGTGATACGAAGTGTTGCCTGTTCAGTGACTGTATCATCTCAGCAGATTGTGGTGTTTTGATACCATATTTTACTGTGGTGCGACAGTGGCATGTTAACACAAACCAACTATATGATTCATGAATTATTCATTGTCAGTACTGCACAGTATTCACATCAATGTCATATCAGGTGATATTATGAAGGTCTTCACTAGTGGGTGCCGGTAGCACCATTCCAAGGTGCTCAATCAGTACTGCCAATGCAGTAGAACACCCTACAGACAGCTTATGCAGTGTTCTGCCATAGTCTGACACAGGGTTAATATTCGTGATATTATGTTATCTGAGAAGTGTCACTTTAAAGGTGTAGTAGACAGACATATACAGAATTATACCATGTAGTTAGATACCAGTATTATTTTAAAATGTTGAATATGTTTTATACTTAAAATATTCGTATATATTGTAATTTTAATAACATTATACTTATCAAATGTTCTCTGTTATTTCAACATAGTGGCCAGGGAGGCTGTGGCAACATCTGTGGTACAGGTGAAGCAGGAAGAAGGTGCTGGTGTTGAATGTAAGTACAACACCAAAAGCATAGAGAAAAAACATACTGTTAAATACTGTACATTGTCCCACCAAGTTATGTCCCACTCAATTGACCCTGAATGCATTGTTATACTAAGTTATTGTGTGAGGTTGATATATTGTATGTATTAGTGTGACAGTCTAGTATGTTTTCTGTCAGGGACTTCTCAAATTGTTAAGTACATTCATATAGTCACTAATGTTCACAATCTGTCTCATTCATTCCTCTTTGTAATACAAGAACAAAACTTGAAAAATACTGAGCTTCTGCATTATTCTGACAGGCACTTACAAGATAAAGTGTCACATAACATTTCAGTAGTTACTATAGTGATGAAATATGTAAAAAATGTTAATTATTGTATCATTTGCTTGCGTATTGTGTTGCTTATCAAAATCTGAACAGGTCATCTCATGTTAAAAGAATACCTGACAGTGCTGATAAGTTTCAATTTTGAAAGTCTGCACATAAAGTTGAAGATTGCATGTTTACCATTGATAGAATATAGTCCTTTAATGTTAGTGCTGAACAGGTAAAGAATTATCACCGTTGACCTAGTGGTCCCCCCCGTCACATCACATCATCTGAGTTCTGCTGCCATGCTCCACCCTGGTCGATAACAGGTGGCAGCACCACACCCACAACCAATTAGATTGCCTGTGACTGACAGCAAACAATATGGCTGTGTAGCCACTGGTGGACAGTTTGCGCCAATGAGCATGCAGACTATAGTCTACGGAACACTCCCGATGTTTCAATTGCTCAATTCACAATTTTTTATTGTGTACTGCAGCACAGTTTTGACACCCATTGGTGCACGCCATGGGATTATTGTTGTACAGCCATAAGGAACACCGTGGGTAGACAACTGTATGGATTGGTTATAGGTGGAGTGCTGCTGTCTGTCATTCAGAAGCTGGAGGGAGATTGGGATATCAGCACTGAGTGGGTAGGTTGGGAGAAGGGTAGCACTATACCACAAGGCATTATTCCTTATTTGAAGCTTGTGATCAGATCAGGATAGCTTCCACTGGACCACCAGATATTTTTATTCAACTAATTGACTATGACTGTGTATTGAGGATAGGGTCCACTGGGCAACCACAGATATTTAGCACACTGAATGGTTGTGATTCAGCTGTTTAAAATAGGGTCCACTGGCACACCATGAATAATTATTTATATAAAAGACTAAGGTTTAGCATGGATGGGGGGTGAACTATGCGTGTTTAATAGAACATATATATAGGAAGAAAAATGAAATGATACGAACTGCGACACAATATAGGTAGAGGTAAATGATAAGCATATTTTTGTACTGTTTTTCTGTTTGTCTTTTTGCAGAAAAACCTCGTAAGTGCATGTGCAAGGTCCACTGTCACTGTGTTCGCAGGCTCGAGCACAAGATTGATGGTTTGAAAGAGGAGACTGCTGCGCTGCGAGAAGAGGCAAGACAAACTATTGTCCCTCTTCACAGCGCAGCAGGCTACTATCAATCTCGTGCTCGAACCTGTGGGCAGAGTGGCAGATGGGGCTGCACCCACCAGCTCCAGCTCACCTGTACCAACAACATTGAGCCTTTCTGACCCACAATAAGCAGTCTCCACAGCTCTTCTGGTATCTCCCTCCCTCTCCATTCAGCCCTGGCACACCAGTTTCCACTTTTTTATTTATGCGCCTCCACATGCTGTCCAACATTCTGACTAGGCTGCCTCGAGCAACAGAACACCTCAACACAGAATGGACTTTTTTTCTATTTTTCTTGTTTTGGGGTTAATAATACCCAGTTTTTCATTGCAAGAGTTTATGTGAAACACTGTTTTGTTGTTATTTCTGTTTTCTAACACTATATTTGAATCATGTGTAAATGTTATATTTTTATAGTTTTCTATAAAATTCTGTATTTTTTATATCAGAAAAACTTCTATTTTTGCTATGAAAGATTTATTTAAAGTTTTTGTATGAAAAATCAGAATATAAACATACTATTCTCTTTTAAAACTGTTGTTTTTGTTTCATTATCACTTAATTGGGAACATCTTCTAAAAAAGTTCATTAAAAGGTTTTTGTATCTGAGATATGATAAGAAGGCTTTGACAGATGAAGTTCAATGATTTACAATAGGATTCATACAAGAAGTAACATACTGTGACCATGGGACAGAAGAACTAGTTTTCACAGTAACACACCTATTCATTGAATGACATAGTGTGAGTACAGCTAAGAAAACATTGTGCCTGCAACACTACATTTATTTACCAAATGAGGTTGTGGTACTACGGTCTCTAAAGGGTAACACAGGACTATAAGTGCATCAGAATATCAAATGATATTCTTTAAGTATGTAAGTCACAGGGATGGAGTGCCACCATTGGATAAATACAGCTTCTGAGGTACTGAAAGCATGCTACCAAAACAGCCTTTGCTGTCACCACCACCACATTTTCATTTATTATTAAAACTTCTCATCCTCAAAAACAAGGGAAATTCATGGCAAAAAAACTCCATTTAATGCATCAGTTAGGGTTGTCTAAATGTACTACAAGACATCCCCACCCACCCGACCAGGTACTGCATGCTCAGTGGAGATCCACAGCAAAACTGAGGCCATGTACACCAAATGTACACATCCCTGATTGCAGGTGCACACAATGTACCAGACTTAGGAGTTGCATGGCCTTACCTAGCTATGCCACACACCCCAACACACCCGCTACTGTACTGTGACTGTACATCAACAATTAAACTCCATGATTGCAGGTATACAGATGTTTGTACACTTATGAGTAGACAGAAATAAAATACAACTGTTTAAATCAACTGCAACACACATACATCATCATAAAACAACAACTGTAGCATTTGAGAATGTGTTGGGCTTAACAGTACATTTTCTGTGTCTGTCCACTCCATATGCAGAACCTGATCTGGAGGCTTGGCAAGTCATTGCCTGTACAAGGGTGTGCAAGTCCTAATGCTGCTAATAGGTGTGCAGCCTCAGTGATGGAGGTGTACCATTGATGTCCATTGACTTACTTTTGCTGTGGCTGTACACTCAGAATGCAATAACTGCTCTGTGTGTTGGGAGGGGACTACTCGGGTGAGGACATGCAACTCCTAAGTGTACAAAGATGACTATAGCTGCAATACCGTAGGCATATCATGGATGTCCACAAACTCAGTTTAGTTATAGCTCTCTACTCAGGATGCACTACCTGGCTAGGATGATGGCATTCCCTGGGTGAGGCCATGCAAATCCTGACTGTCCTACATTGAGTATCCTTGCAATGACAGACATGTACCATTGATCTTCATGCCCTCAGTTTTGCTGTAGGTCCCCACTCAGAATGCAGTATCTGCTCTTGCAGTTTTGGGGGAGCATTGCCTAACTGAGGCCATGAAACTCACAACTGTGGTAACTGGAGTGTTCCTGCAATCAGGCAGGTGTACCGTTAATGTCCATTACTTGGTACTACTTGGTATGAAGGAACAGAAGAGGGGGATCACGTGATGCAGAGTGCTGAGTAGAAGCTCCTCCGCTAAGCTCCTGCCTCCTGATCATTAAATGGTCTTTTTTAGACATCTAAACTTCTCAAATTCCTCTGCTTTTGAATTCTCCTGCTAGGTAAACATCTTGCATGCCTACTTTGTGAGTTCGATCAGCGGATGGAGGCTTATATGAAGAAAGCCCCACAGAAACATAACCCCCCCCCCGCTACTCCTGAAAAGGCCCCAAAGAAATCCTGGGCCTCGGGTGGGCCAGATAAGCCTGATCCTTCAAGTCAAGTTGGGGAACAAGAACCTTTAATGCTTAATAGGTTCTTAGAAGAATTTAAACCCTTTCGTGAAGAGATGAAAGAAATGGCGATTGACCTGAAGACTCTCTCTAAAAAGCTGGACGAAGTCTCGCTAACTGTCTCTGATAATACAGCCCGAATAATCTCGTTGGAGAAACGGCTAGAGAAACTTGATCCCAAATTAGTGTCTACGTGGAAGAAGCTATCTCGAGTGGAGGCAAAACTTGAAGATCTGGAGGGCCGTAGCCACAGAAACAATGTTGTGATACTAGGGCTACCAGAGAGAGAAGAGGGCCAGCATGCTGTAGCATTCATACAGAAGCTTGTGGAATGGGTCACTGGCCCCTCTCCCTTCGGCCCAGTATATACCATAGAGTGAGCTCACAGGTCACTGCGACCAAAGCCTTCTCCGGATGCTCCCCCCTACCTATTATTTGCCACTTCTTAAATTTCCTAGAAAGTCAGCACTTCTTGCAGAAAGTGAGAGCTTTACAGGAGGTTCATTGGGAGAATACTAAACTGAGAATTGCACAGGATCTCAGGATCGGTTCGTCTGAAATGAAAAGCATTTCATCCCTTTGTATCTAAGATCATTGCCGCGGGCCTGAAATTCAGGATGGGATACCCGGCCAGGCCACAAGTTTTTGTAAACGGATCCTGGTTCAGCTTTGATGATCCTGAAGCTGCCCTTTTGAGCCTTAAAACCATGCTACCGGACTTGTTCCGAGAGCCCTGAGAGGCTCTGTCTATATGCTGAGGAGATCCCTGGAGTTGCCTCATTGGCACGGTTATCTCTCTTCCTGTCTGCGGAGATAATGTCGTCAAGCTATATTTGGAACTTCTTGTTTTCTCATCTGGACTGTGTTAATTAGTACATGGCCTGTCTGTTAAGAGTCTTTCAGGCCCTAACTCCATAAAGTTAACTGTTGTTCAGGGCAAGGACATTTGGGGTGTCTGGGTTTGCTTAATTGGAAAAAGAGCTTTGTGTCCCAGCACATTCAGTTTTGCAAATTGCATTAGAGAGGGGAAGTTTGTATTATTTACTTCAGGACGAATGTTTCACTTTACAGTTTGCTTTAAATGGGAGCGGTGTTGGGCTTTCTCAGTATCTCATATAATTATCCCATCAGGATCAGGTTGTGGCCACAAGAGGGCATATCATACATATGAAATGTAACGCTGCTGCTCTTAATTCGAGGTGGATCTCTCTCAGTTTTGCCACTTGTCTAGAGCTCAGGGCAGCAAATTACCCCAATGGGAATTCTTGTGCCTAAGGGCTGTATATTTCTGGGAAGAGGGTTTTTCTCATCTCTCTTTCCCTGGGGCCCATGATCTCAGTGTTTTTTCTTGATTTCTGCTCTCATTTCGATGGGAAAGGGCTATTTCCCTCCATTAGTTTTCTGATCTGGTGCTGGCTTGTGTAAAGGTTTCTCATGGGTAATCTATCCCCTAATTTTCAGTTAGGTTTTCGAAGCTATTTGGCACATTTATGAGTTTGGCAGTTTACTCTGTTCCCCCTTTCATTATTACGTTAATGTATCTGCGCGTGCACACATTGGAAGCCCAAGGCCGCTCTCTAGTTTTTGGGGGTTGTTAATATCATTTGCATTGTTAAGTATTTACTTGTGGATTCTGTTTATATTGGCTATTAGCAGAGGTGCATCATCGGGAGGCGGGAGAAGGAGGAAAGGACCCAGTACTATGCTAAACGTCACTTATAGCAGTATGGGTGGTTTGGTGGGGGTGGTAAATGTGGAGTTCCATTAGGTGGAATGGGGGAAATTGGGGAGGAAGGAGATGGGTTATTTGTGGGGGTGATGGGGAGGAGGAAGAGTTTTAGAGCAGTAACTTCTGGAGTACGGTGGCATGCTTTATGTATCCTGTGCACAGGGCTGAACATACTAAGTTCAATAACTACTATCAGATGGCCAATGAGGTGACTTTTGCTACTTGGAATGTTAAGGGGATCAGGAAAAAATCCAAACAATATCAGGTTCTCAAACATTTAAACTTACTATGTTCTCAGATAACTTTCCTACAGGAATCCCATTTATTAGAATATGAAGCCTTACAGTTAAGGAGGCAACAGGTGGGGCTGGTTTATGATGCTTAGGGTTCCACTAATAGCTGTGGTGTCATGCTTATTATCAATAGAGGCATTCCCTTTGTTTTCACGCAAGTTATCAAAGATCCTGAGGGCAGATTTATTCTAGTTAAAGGTACTATCTGGTCAGTTCCACTTTTACTTGGTAGTATATATGGCCCTAACATGGATGATCCAGGATTTTTTATGAGACTCATAACCATTATTCTTCCAATGTTTCCCATCAGGATTATTCTGGGGGGCGACTTCAATCAAGTTGTAGATTCTAATCTTGACAGGTCAGGTAGTGGACTGGGAGGGTTGTCTCTGGGGCAGAGGGCTTTTAGGGACTTAGTAGACCAGTGTGGGCTCTGTGATGTCTGGTGCATGTTATATCCTGACTCTAGGGAGTTTACTTTTAGGTCAATGGCGTACGGCTCACAGTCCTGCATTGACTACATATTTATTTCTCAGGCTCTCCTACCTGGGGTCAAGACCTCCTTGATTCAGCCTGGCCCTGTCTCTGATGATTCACTTGTGTTATGCAAATTGGCATTCCTTAATTTACCTAATAGGGAAACCAGATGGAAGCTCAATGATCAACTTCTCAAAGATGCCAAGTATTGCAAGCTCATAAAGGAGCAAATTGAGTTATTTTTTTCAGCTAACCATCTAGACAGTACAAAGCCAGATATCTTATGGGGGGCTTTCAAGGCATACATGAGAGAGTTGCTTATTAGTATGGCGGTGAGTAGGTAAAGGGCACAGGAGAAGGAACTATTGTCATTATTGTCCCAAATTCGGTCACTCAAAATGAATACTTCGGTAAATGCCCCAGATGAAGATAAGAGGAGGCTCCTAGTATTTAAGGACAGATATCTAGAGTTACTAAGGGAAAAAGCAGAATTAGCTATTATTTGAACCAGAGCTAGTTACACGGATCAGGGAGAGAAAGCAGGGCACCTATTGGCATTACATATAAAACAACAAGAATCTGCAAGATTCATCCCATCAATTCGGGCAGTGGCAGATGGGTCCTTGAAAGTATCTCCTACCGAGATAGTACAGGAATTTACTCTATATTATGGAAGATTGTATAGTGACATGGAGCATCCTCCCTGTCCTGGGAATATGGAGAATTATTTGAAGGAATCCCATCTGCCCTTCCTTTCAGAGCAACACAAGGGTTTTTTTTGGTTACCCCTATATCATAGGAGGAGATCGCTGAGGTTATTGGTGGACTACCTGTAGACAAAGTGCCGGGCCCTGATGGATTCTCCTCCCTATTCTACTACGTTTTTCAGGATCTTCTACTGCCAGCACTTTACCACCTATTCCAGCATATTCTAACTGGGACAGAGGCAGACCCTCACCTCTTTGAGGCCTTGATTGTTCTGCTCCCTAAACCAGATAAAGACCCTGAGCTTGTTCAAAGCTACAGACCTATATCCCTTCTAAACCAAGATATTAAAATTCTTTTGAAGATACTAGCCAATAGGTTAACTGTAGTTCTCCCTGAGCTAATAGGTATGAACCAGGTAGGATTCATGAAGAGGCGCTCATCATCTGACCATTTGCGCACCCTTTCCCATGTCTTCTCGGCTACCAGGGATACTGAGTTTCCCGCAGGATTGGTTTCCCTGGATGCCAAGAAGGTATTTGATTGTGTGAATTGGAATTTTTTGTTTTGTGTTCTGGAAGCTTTCCAGTTCCCCCCTGTATTTATATCCTGGATTGCTACATTATATAAAACCCCTACAGCAATGATCTCTGGGAATGGGGCCTTTTCCAAACCTTTTTCATTCCATTCAGGGACCAGACAGGGTTGCCCCCTATCTCCTCTGTTATTTAATTTGTATCTTGAATCTCTCATCCAAAACATTCTCAATAATGCTTCAATACAAGGTATTTGGGTTGGGCGCCATGAAATTAAGGTCACTGCATATGCGGATGACTTACTGATACACTTATCCCATCCTGTATCCTCTGTATCACCTTGCTGGGCAAAATAGAAAAGTTTAGTGCCCTGTCCAATTATAAACTGAATGCTAACAAATCCTCATTCTTTCCTCTAAACCATAAGGTATTCAAGAATGACATTAGTCCCTTAGGTTTATGTTGGGCTCCCAGGTCATTTAAGTACTTGGGCATTAAACTATCTCACAACCCCTTAACATGGTTTAAGGAAAATCTTGAATCCCTCTGTCAGCTTATAACTCATGACCTTGATAGGTGGTCCAAACTTCCCATTTCACTATGGGGCCGGATCAATATAATTAAGATGAACATATTCCCTAGAATTTTTTACCCTTTATCTCTTCTCAATACTTTTATCCCGTTACTCTGGTTTAAAAAGTTGCATGGCATATTTACTAGGTTTATCTGGGCTGATAAGTATCCTCGATTGGCCTATTATAAATTGGCAGCTCCAAAATTTGAGGGGTGTTTGCAGATTCCCCATTTGGCTATATATTACTGGGCCAGCCATTTAGCAAAATGTTTGAGATGGGTGCACCCCGGCCTGGAAAAAGAACAGCCGGTTTGGCTTAGGATTGAATTGGATGTATTTAGGTCTAAGAACCCGGATCCCCTAACCTTATTCTATCTTAAAATGTCTCTGGTGCGTATGGCTGAGGAATGCCTTATAGTAGTTACCTCATTAAAGGTATATGCACAATAATGTTCCTTTTTGCAATATAACCTTCAGTTGGATCTGGCCCAGTCTATCTGGAATTCCCCATCTTTCACCATTAACAAGAAGCAGATTCCCCATAAATGGTTGTCCCAATTGGGGGATGGGAAAGTGCTCTCCTTTGTGGATGAAGAGGGGCAATGGTTGTCAGTAGGAGATATTATTAGGAAATTCAATATTCCGGCTCCCTCTCATTTCAAAGTGGTACAGTTAAGGCATCTACTTACAATAGTTCTTGGCAATACCCCTCCTTCCCAGATTGTCACAGCTCTGATACCTGAAGTTTCTTCACTTCTTAGATCTTCGGGTATCATATCTAAACTATACCAGGTGTTGTTTCATAAAAGATATGGGTACTCTTTTGGACCCAAAAGATTCTGGAACTCCATTCTTCCTCAGTATCATCTGGATTGGCAATCTCTGTGGAGATCTTGCCATAAATATGTTTCTCAGGACAGATTGCATCTCATGCAATATCACATTTTACATAACATGTATTGCACCCCAGTAAAATTAAAGAAATGGGGTCTCTTGAACTCCAATATATGTACTAAGTGTTCACGGGAAGAAGGAACACTTCTTCACATGTTCTGGTCCTGCCCCAAAATTTCTCTTCTATGGGACTCGATCAAGATTTCCCTGGATCCTTTATTGGGCCTTCAGGAGTATTTCACACCTGATATTTGCCTTTTAGGGGACCTGTCTTCTATTAGAGTTAAAGTAAGAAGGTTTCATATATCTATGATTGCCTTATCTGTCAATAAACTTATTCTACTTCATTGGAAAGACAAGTCCTCCCCAACTTTTCAAGAATGGGTGAATGAAATTCTTGCCAATCTACGTACAGGAAAAGTGATTGCCAGTCTCCACAATAGACTGGCAACATATACAAAAATATGGGATCCCCTTCACTCTCTAATTCTAGTTGCTCAGTCTTCATCATGTCACAGTTCAAATTGCCCTCAGGTTCTCAGGTAATGAGTTTATTATTTATGGGATATATGGATTTATTACTGCTGTATGGGAGGGATGGAGGGTCGGGCAGTTATATCTTAATAAGTGGCTGTACTTTCATTTCATTCTCATTGTATCTGCCTTTTATTGTGGAAAATGTACTAATGAAGTTTGAATTATAAAAAAAAAAAAAAAAAGAACAGAAGAAGGCCAGAGCCCATTGAGACTGTTCCCTACACTATGTGGGACATTATTTATCTATTATCCCTCAACCAAACGTCTAATTTATTTTTAAAGACAGTGGCATTAGTTGCCTCTACCAATTCTTGTGGCAAGGTGCTCCATACAATGGATGCTCTTATTGGAAAAAAGTTTCCCCTTTTGCTGGTTTTATAAGTTTTTACTTCAGACTGTTTATTATGCAGTCCTGGAACATGTCTCCTTTTGAAGAGTGTTAGACCACATTTTTCCATTAGATCTGGTGAATTTATTAAATTAAAAACCATAAGCATATCACTTTTTAATCTTCTAGTTTGAAGAGAGAAGAGACCAGTAGCTTTTAATCTGTTCTGATAATCCAAGTTTGTTAATCTTGGAATCATTCTAGTTACTCTCCTTTGAACCTGTTCAAGAATTACTATGTCTTTTTTTTGGCTTGGATTTCAGAAAGGGGAGCCATAGTCTAGATACGGTCTAATTTATGCCCTATACAATGGAATAAGGCATTGTTCAGTGCGATTTACAAAAGTGCGTTTTATTTGCCTCAAAAGTCTGTTGGTCATGCAAGCAGTTCTAACACAGTCATCATTTGATGTAAGTTTATTATTAACATATATCCCATGGCCTTTGTTTTCCTGTGGCTTTGCAGTCAGGATGCAACAAGTGGTGGGGGTGGGGATTGTGTAACTAATAGACTGTGCAACTTCTAAGTGTACAAACCTCTGTATGGATGCAATGAGGGAATTGCACATTTCATGTCCATGGCCTTATTTTTACTGCGGCTGTCTAGTCGGTATGCAGTACCTTGTCTCGTGGCACTGGGGAATTGCCTGCGGAAAGGCCACAGCGCCTAAGTGTGTTATGTTGTGTATTTCTGACATCAGGTAGATATACAATGCATGTTCAAGGCCTTAATTTTGCTGTGGCACACCCTCACCACCATATTCCATTAACTATTTATAGTTTTCATTCTCAAAAAGAAGGGAAATTCATGACAAAAAACTCAGTTTAATGCATCAGTTAGGGTTGTTCCACAGTGACAAAAGTGAGGAAATTTGGTGTTAGGGTTGAAAACCCTAACTCCACATTCACCCCCCCCAGCACCACACACACACAGACACACACACACACACACACACACACACACACACACATATGCAAGTAGGGGGGAGGACCAAGACAATACAACCAATCATAGACAACCAGCAGCAGGTGACAGAAATAAAAAACAACTGTCTAAATGTACTACAAGACATCCCCACCCACCTGACCAGGTACTGCATGCTCAGTGGAGATCCACAGCAAAACTAAGGCCATGTACACCAAACATACACATCCCTGATTGCAGGTGCATACAATGTACCACACTTAGGAGTTGCATGGCCTTACCTAGTGATGCCCCACACCCCACCACACCTGGAACTGCACCCTGACTGGACATCAACAATGCAACTCTTTGATTGCAGCTGTACAAAGATTTGTACACTTATGAGTAAACATAAATAAAAACAACTGTGTAAATGTAGTAAAAGACACATCCATAATCAAGATACAAGAACTGTTGCATTTAAGTATGTGATGTGCATAGTAGTAGGTTTACTGCATCTGTCCACTAGAGATACACAACCTGATCTGGAGGTACGGGGGACCTATTGCCTATACAAGGCTGTGCAACTCCTAATGGCACTAACAGATACACAGTTTTAGTGATGTAGGTGTACTGTTGATGTCCATGGACTTACTTTCACTGTATTTGTATACTAAGAATGCAGTAACTGGTCTATCTATCAGGGAGTGCAATTAGCTGGCTGAGGCCAAGCAACTTCTAAACATGCTAACATGAGTGTATCTACAATGACAGAAGTGTATCATGGATGTCCATAGGCTCAGTTTTGCTGTAGCTCTCTACTGAGGATGTAGTACCTGGTAAAGACAATGGCATTGCCTCTCGGACGCCACACAAACCCAAACTGTGGTAAGTTGAGTATCCTTGCAATGAGTGTGGTGCACCATTTATCTCCACACCCTCACTTTTTTGCAGTCGGTCTCCACTCGGGTTGTAGTACCTGGTCTTTGGGTTTGGCAGACCATTACGTGGGTGACGCCATACAAGTGATAACTATGCTAATTGTACTACACCAGCAATCAGGTAGGTGTACCGTAGATATAAACAGACTTTCTTTTACTATAGCTTTCAGTCACAATGGACCAAGTGTTGTAGGAGGGGAAGGGGCATTCTCTCCCACAGACTGTGTGACTCATTATTGTACTAACCTTTGCAAGGCTGCAGTCATGGTGTACCAGTGTTGATGTTCATGGGTTCATTTTAACTGGTGTTCTCCAGTAAGTATGCAGTACCTGGTTTCAGTGGGTGGGGCATTGCCTCGTAAAGGTCCTCCATTGCTTAACAGTGGGAGATTGTGTATACCTGAAATCAACCACACATACCATACCTGTCCAACTAATTAGTTTTGCTGTGCTCTATAGCTAGGGTGCAGTACCAGGTATGGTGGGGTGTGGGGCATCGCTAGGTAAGGCCATGCAACTCCTAAATGTGGTACGTTGTGTGCACCTGCAATCAGGGATGTGTACGTTTGGTGTACATGGCCTCAGTTTTGCTGTGGATCTCCACTGAGCATGCAGTACCTGGCTAGGTGGGTGAGGATGTCTTGTAGTACATTTAGATAGTTGTTTTTTATTTCTGTCACCTGCTGCTGGTTTTCTGTGATTGGTCATGTTGCCTTGGTCCTCCTCCCTACTTGCATATGTGTGTGTGTGTGTGTGGTGCTGGGGGAGTGAATGCGGAGTTAGGGGTTTCAACCCTAACACTGAATTTCCTCACTTTTGTTGCTGTGGAACAACCCTAACTGATGCATTAAATGGAGTTTTTTGCCATGAATATATATATATATATATATATATATATATATATATATACACATATGATTATATTATGGTAGCACCGTAGTGCTACCATAGTTAGGGTTGAGTTGCACTTTTAAAGTTAAAGGGTCACATTTTGCAGCTTAATAACTTTACTACCATTCAACAGATTTCCCTGACATTTGGTACGCATAATTGGGCATGATAAATCTTGGGATCTGCCAAGTTTTGTACCGGTCGGATATACAGCTGTGGAGTTATTAAGCGGCACCCAATTGTGCAATTACACTATTTTGTGATTTCCTTGCTCTCACCTACAGGTTGCACGGTTTGTGTGACCATTCCAAAAACTTCAGGGAATATGCGGCCATGGTCCCCAATCTGCCTTTTGAAGATTTCGTGAAAACATACTGAACGGTTCAAAAGTTATTCAAAAAACAATTTCCCATTATAAGTCAATTGGAAAAGTTAAAATATTCAACACTTTCACAAATGCACTTTTTAGTGTCACAAATTGCCCTAGTAGTGTCGCAAATTGGCCATTTTTTTTTCAGTTGGTGATCAGAAAAATGCTTGGCATTTAAATTTGGGACCCTCTAGGGACACAGTTCTTTTTATACTCACCTAGTCAGACCCTGAGGATGCTAGCCATGTCTTTATTTTGGGGGAAAACACCCCAGAAATATGTTTTTCAAATTTCTGGAACAAGTAGTGTCACAAAGTAGTGTTGCAGGCACGAAACTTTTGCAAAGTTTTGTGAAAACTGCCACAAATTGCGACACTACTTTTCAGTCTTGGCCAAAATGACAGGAATTCTTTGCCACCCAGCTGTGAAAGAACGGGGTGGTCTTTTCAGCTGAAATTTGGAGAAAAGCAACCAACATCTTGCAAATGTGCCTTGTCATGGTTTGGTGAAAAAATATTGCATGGCTGCCAAGTTACAGTACTCCAAAGTTAACATTTTTCCCATAGACTAACATGGTGGGGTCCGCCGTGCCTTTTGGGGCTTGAATCTCGAAAATGGTGGGAGAGACGGAAATTTTGTTGCAAGTTCCATAGCCCTATGGGCTATGTAATAGTAAAAACCTTGCCAGGAAAATCAAGATTTTTGTGAAATTTAAATGTTTTTTCTACATTGTGCGGTTGCTGAGATATTACCAATTAAGCACTTCCAATGCTCATTTTATGCTTTGATCCCCATTACAGTGCATACATTCTTTGTACACACTGTGTTTCTGTATGCACCTGTTTGGGAAACAGAGGGTATGCGCTTCCATTACTCTTACAGTTACTGTTTCCACTTGCGTTTATATCCCCCTTTGCATTACCGATACCATCTACGCCACTGTGTGCATTACCCTTTGCATTCTCATTCGCGCTAGCATTACCATGTGCGCCACTGTTCGCACTTACATAGATACATACATAGATACATAGACAGTGTTGGCAGATAAGGGCCTATGGCCCACCCAGTCTTCCCATTTGAGCTTGTAAGTTCAGTTTGTTTTCCTAGAAGTCTGTTGCACCTTACCCCTGACCTCCAGAATTCCTTTATGTCTATCCATGCATTCTTAAATCCCGTGATTGTTTCAGCCCCACCACTTCCTCTGGCAGGGTGTTCCACTTGTCCACCACCTGTTCTGTGAAGAAATTCTTTCTCATGTTTCCTCTGAATTGTCCTCCTCCAACTTCATCCCATGCCCTCTAGTTCTGGAACATCTTTTCGCTTAAAATAGTGTTTTTCTGCACCCTGTTCCTCCCTGTAAGATACTTGTATGTCTCTATCATATCCCCTCTCTCCCTCCCTCTCCTCCAGGGAGTACATGTTGAGTTCCTTCAACCTGTCTTCATAGGACTTGTGTTGCAATGCATGCACCATCTTTGTTGCCCTCCTCTGAACCTTCTCTACCCTGTCTATGTCCTTACGTAGGTATGGTCTCCAAAACTGTACACTGTACTCCAGGTGGGGTCTCACTAGTGTCTTGTATAGCGGAATTATGACCTCCCTTTTCCTGCTGGTAATGCCCCTGCCTATACATCCCAGCATCCTATTTGCTTTACCTGCTGCCTTGTCACACTGTTTCCCTACCTTGAGGTCATCAGAGATGATAACCCCAGTATCCCTTTCCTGCTTGGTGCATACTATATCCTCACCCCTCAACTGATATATTGTGCCAGGGTTTTTGTGCCCCATATGCATTATCTTGCACTTCTTTGCATTGAATTTCAACTGCCAAACCCCTGACCATTCTTCAAGTTTCTGCAGGTTGCTTCTCATTCTGTCTACACCCTCTGGTGTGTCTACTCAGTTATAGAGCTTTGTGTCATCAGCGAACAGTGAAATTCTGCCTTCTAGGTCCTGCGCCATGTCACTGATGAAGATGTTGAATAGGACCGGTCCCAGCACTGATCCCTGTGGTACCCACTGGTCACTCTTCCCTCTGTGGAGTGACAGCCATTTATCACCACCCTCTGTGTCCTGCCACCCAGTCAGTTACCTACCCACCACACTACTGTCCTGCCCACACCCTTATTCCCCAGTTTGTGTAATAGTCATCTATGTGGCACAGTGTCAAAGGCCTTGCTGAAGTCCAGATAGGCCATGTCCACTGCCCTCCCCTGATCCACCTCCCTAGTCACCCAGTCAAAAAATTAAATGAGGTTGGTCTGACATGACCTCCCCCTAGTGAAACCATGCTGCCTTGGGTCCTGTAGTCCATTGACAACCAGATGTTCCACCAATCTCTCCTTCAGTGTGCTTCCATGATCTTCCCCACTACCGAGGTGAGGCTGACTGGTCTGTAGTTCCTGCTTCCTCTTTGTTCCCACTTTTGTATAGGGGACTACATCTGCTGTCCTCCAGTCTTTGGGTACCTCCCTGTTTCCAGTGATCGGCTAAACAGGATAGCCAGAGGTTCAGCCACCACCTCTCTAGTTCTTTAAGGACCCTGGGTGCACCCCATCTGGCCCCATTGCTTTATCAACTCTTATTACTTCCAGTTCCTTCAGGACCCTTTCTCGTGTAAAGGGACTTGTGTCCATTTCTGCACCATTCTCACCCTTGTACTCCCTTCAGACCCATTACCCTCCTCTTCCTCAGTAAAGACTGAGCAGAAATACCTGTTCAGTATGTCAGCTTTACTGTTGTCATCCTCCGCTGCCCCATCCTCCCCTTCAGTCTCACTATCCCTCCCTTTGTCTTTCTTTTTCACTTATGTACCTGTAAAGGTTTTGTCCCTCTACCCACTGATTTTGCAATGTGTTCTTCTGTCTGAGCTTTGGCTTCCCTTACTGACCTCCCTGCCTCCTTTGCTTCTCCTGGTACTTCTCCCTATCCCCTTCTGCCTGTGTCTTTTTGTATTGCCTGAATGCAATCTTTTGGCTTTCCTTTCTTTGCTACCTCTTTGGAAAACCATAATGGTCTCCTCCTCTTCCTTTCCTCTTGCTAACCTGTTAATACATAATTCTGTTGTTCTTGTAATCCCCATTTTAAATACTGCCCACTGTTCCTCAACCCCTGATTCCTATTTCATTCCCCTTAATACCTCTTTCAAGTATCTCCTCATTTTCCCAAAGTCTTCCCCCCTAAAATCCAGGATACGTGTTTTTGTGTGGTTTGGTTCTGCTCTTTCTGTGATTTCAAACCACAATGACTAGTGGTCACTGTTTCCAGATGCCCCCACTGTTACCCCCATCACACTGTCCCTGTTTGTGAGCACAAGGTCCAGTATTGCCTTCTGCGAGTTGGTTCCATGACCAGTTGCTAGAGGAAGGCACCCTGAAGGGAGTCCAGGATAAATCTGCTCCTAGTTGATGCTGCTGCTGGGATGCTCCAATCCATGTCTGGAATATTGAAGTCTCCAACCAGTACTACCTCACCCTTGTCTGCCATCCTTTGGATGGCTAGCATCAGCTCCCTATCTGTTTCTTCCTCCTGGGCTTCTGTTTGTGTTGCTCTTCCTGTTCCTATGTCACAAGACATCATGTGGTGGGAATGAGGGGCCCGCTCCCATTGCTGCATTACGTTCATTATTTCTCTTCATCATTCTCAAAAAGAATGGAAATGAAAGGAAAACTCCATTTAATGCATTAGTTAGGGTTGTTCACAGTGACAAAAGCGAAATTAGATTGTTAGAGTTGAAAGCTCTCCGCGGACCCCCACCCATACCACCACCGGCATGGCGTTCGCGTAGGGTTGTCAGTCCTAACTCTCACCCATTCTCCTATATCTCTGCTTCTTCACACATGTGATGGGGTGAGAGTCAGGGCCAGTGACCCCAATCCGCACCCCGATGTCGGTTGGGGGTGTGGGAAGGGGGTCCAAGGGGGGCTTTCAACACTAACACCAAATTTCCTCATTTTTGTTGCTGTGGAACAACCCTAACTAATGCATTAAACTGAGTTTTTTGCCTCTAATAAATAAATATATTATGGTAGCATGGTAGTGCTACCATTATTAGGGTTGAGGAGCCATTTACATGTTAAACCTAAAATTTTGCACCTTAATAACTTTGCAACCGTTCAACAAATTTGGGTGAAATTTGGAATACATGATCAAGAACTATAGATCTTGGGATATTCCAATTTTTATACTGTTTGGATATACAGCTGCCGAGTTATTAGAGTGTGATCTCTGCGCATTTACACTTTTTTAATTTTTTGGTAATCTCAGAATTGGCACTGTTTGTATAGCATTCTGAAAATCTTCAGGGAGCGTGTGGCCAGGGTCCCTGATGTGTCTTTGAAGATTTCATGAAAACATATTAAACAGTTCAAAAGTTATTCAAAAAACAAGTTCCTATTATAAGTCAATGGGAAAAGTTAACAAAAGGTTTGACAGTGTCACAAATGCAGTTTTTACTGTCGCAAATCCACCATTTTGTTTTCAGTTGGTCATCAGAAAAATGCTTGACATTTAAATTTGGGACCCTCTAGCATCCAAATTCTTTTGTATTCACCTAGTCGGACCCTTAGGATGCTAGGTGTGTTTTTATTTGGGGTAAAACACCCCAGAAATATGTTTTTCAGATTTCTGGAAAAAGTACTTTCACAAAGTACTTTCACACTTGTGACAGTGTCGAATGAATTTGCGAAAGCTTTTGCAAAGTTTGACAGTACTTTTCCAGGCTGTGTGAAAATTACAGCAATTCTTTGGCACCCTGCCGCAAAATAACGGTTTGGTCTTTTGGGCTGAAATTTGAAGGGAAGAAAGCCAACATCACACAGATGTGCCTTTCAGTGGTTTGGTGAAAAAATATTGCATTGAGGGAAAGTTATGGGGCTGCGAATTTGTATTTTTTCCCCATAGGATAACATTACGGTGTGCGTTGCACCTTTCGGGACCCGTATCTCGGAAACGGTGCGAGATACGGACTTTTCGTCATAAAAATGCTTAGCCCCCTAGCACAGGCTAAGTACAAAACTAGCCAAGAAAGTGTTAATTAATACGACTTTTACATTTTTTTTCTATGTCATACAGTTCCTGACATATAAGCAATTTAGTATTCCAAGTCCTCATTTCCTTTTCCAAGAGCCATTATTATGCATACATTCTTTGTACTCACTGTTTTTCTATATGCAGATTTTGGGGAATACTATAGTGTGTGTTTCTATAACTGTTACCCTTAGCGCTTCTGGTTGTGGTTCTGTACCTGTTTCAGTTACTTTTTGTGTCTAGGCCACCTTGTGCGTTACTCTGTGTGTTTTCATTTGCACTTGTGTTTTTGTAATTTTAACCTTTTGTGTCTACAGTACTGTTTATCTTTGTGTTTCATTTTGTGCTACCATGTGCATTAACATTTGCATTTGCTGGCACTGTCTTTGTATGTGCGAAGACATTTTGTTGTGGAAGCACAGGGCCCAAAGGGCCCCACGCTTCCAGCACTGTATTACATACAGTATTGGGCCCCATGCTTCCGCTGCCGCATTACATTCACTATTTCTTATTATCATTTTCAAAAAAAAGGGAAATTAGAGGCAAAAAAACTCTGTTTAATGCATCAGTTAGGGTTGTTCCACAGCGACGAAAGTGAGGAAATTTGGTGTTAGGGTTGAAAGCTCCCCTTGGACCACCCCCCAACAGGCATCGGGGTGCACATTGGGGTCGTTGGTCCTAACTGTCACCCCATTCTCCTATACCTCTGCTTCTTTGCACATGTGATGGGGTGAGAGTTAGGGCTGACTACCCCAATGCGCACCCTGATGCCGGTTGTGGGGCTGGTACAAGGGGGGTTTTCAACCCTAACACCGAATTCTCACTTCTTGTCGCTGTGGAACAACCATAACTGATGCATTAGACTGAGTTTTTTGCCTATATATATATATATATATATATATATACACACACATATGTATATATATATATATATATATATATATATACACACACACTCTCTAGGTTCTGTCTAATATCTCTCCTGGTATTGCACATGTTCTGTTTGTGTCTGCAGTATTAAGTTTTGTGCATACTCCACCAATCTTTTATTAATAATCTTTGCTAATATTTTATAGTCCACTGCTAACAAGCTTATAGGTCTCCAGTTCTTCATATCTGCTTTATTTCCTTTTTTGTGCAAATAAAAATAGTAATCCCTTGTTTCATACTATCTGTTAAATTTCCAGTTTAAAATATGTGATTGTACACAAGTGTTAGCATTGGTGTCAAAATGTCTTCAATTTTGTTATAAAAGAAATTGGGAATTCCATCTATCCTGGGGCAGTATTGTTCATTAAGGAGTTTATTGCCTCTTTAACCTCTATTTCTTTTATGTTCACTTTCAGAAAAAAGGCTTCATTTGCTTCAATATTTGGTAAGTCTATCTGTTCTAATATTTTGTTTGCACTTTCCACTCTGTCTTTTTAAAACTTGCTTTTTAAACGTTCTTGCACAGTACATTTCATTTTACAAATATCTGTGTATGGCATCCAATTTTTATCAATTAATTTATTCATGACCCTGTTGTCCAGTCTGTCTTTATTGCTATCAAAGGGGTTTATCTGGGATTTCATCCCTTGCATTCCACTTCTTTGTTCCATTATAAGAGACCTTTTTCTACTGTACTTATACTCCATTTGTGTTTTTATGTTGCCAATTATTTCTGAAAGGTATCTTCCAGTTTTATATCGTCTTGTTATTTCTTTATACAACCTAGCTCTAAGGCTAAGATATTTTTGATATTTTGTTCTTTTTTTGTGACTCTAAAATCATGGCCTGTTTAATATCCCACATTGTATCCTCCCACCAGCCTAATATATCATATAAATCAAATACTGTCCCTCTTGCAGCTAGAATGTCCTGTATTAATTCAGTAATTGGTCCTTCATGTAAGCTTTCTGTATTCATCCTCCAATACACTTTACCAAAATATATATTCTCCCTTAAATCAATTTTTAAAAGAACTGAGAACTGCCATATGATCTGAGGTTTCCAAAGGAATAGTTTTAATATTTTTAATCTTTGTATTTTTTGAAACAACCAAAAGTCTATCCTAGTTGAAACTATGCCTTTAAAGAAGGTGTTCTCTGATGGTTTCCCTATAATTTTAAATGCATCTTCCATCTGTTAACTTGATAATACTTTTTTAGTTGGTTTGAATCGTAAAACATTTTATCTGATTTTTTTCCCAAATCCTTCTTTGTCAATCCACAGTTGAAGTCTTCTCTCCAAAAGGTTAGCTTGGAAGTTTGTAAAAAAGGCTGTATTAGCCCCATTATCTTATTTCTATCTGTTTTAACTTGTGGATTATGTTTTACTATCAACATTATTACTGTCTTCTTAACTAATCCACCACCATTGTCCTCCCTGGTATTATGTCTATTATTTTAAGTATTTTAATATCTGATGTTGAAAAAAACTATATCTATCCCTAAATACCTTTCTTCCCTAATTGCCCAGATTGGTGGACCCCATCTCCATTCTTTCTGAGCTTGATTCATTTGTGCAGTTCTGTGTAATCGTGTGTCTTAAAAAATGATCTCCTCTTTTAAATATTTTGTCAGAGAAAAAGTTACTAGCCTCTTGGCTCTGTTTTTAATACTGTTCACATTGAATGTAATGCAGTTTAAAGAGCCCATTCTGGTTGGAAGACAACAAAAGTGTTTTTCTTTTGAAATACTCTGTTTTATTTCCTTTTGTTGGAGGCCAGAGTGTCTATTGTTTATTATTCAGATAAATCTTAATTTTCTGAACAGTCTGAGAGTGTTGAATCAGTATCCTCATCCATTGCAGCCCACTCTTTGTCTTGTAAAACTGTATATTTATTTGTTACTTCTACTAGTTCCTTTTCTTTTTTGGTCTGCTTGCAGTTTGGAGGTTTAATGTTTTTTTTTTCCTTAGATCTAGTCACCATTGTAAACTTTCCTTCTTGTTTTTTTATTTTTTTTTAGCAATTTTACTTTTCCCATTTTGACTATGATCTCCACTTTCTTCTATTGTTTCTCTGGTTCACTCTGATTGTTTTGTAATAAAATATTTTCCTGGGGAGGGATGATTTGAGTCATGGCGCAGGTTTCACCAGAGGCTTTCTGGTCCCCCTCTTCCATCTCTTTTGTTTCAGCAACAATTTTTTCTTTGTTTGCCTTTTCCTTCTGTGCCAAAGCTAAAGAAACATCTTGCTCTACTTTTTCTGTTGGGTCAAGACTATTGTAGGTAGCCCAAAGACAATTGATGAAAGTCTCCTCACATAAACTATGATTTTTATAGATAGCCCCATGGTGTCCGATTTTCCCACATAGCCCACATTTTATTTTTTCACAAGCATTACTTCAGTGACCTTTCTCCCCACACCTGTAAATGCATGGGGCTGGCCTGCATAAAACACAACCCCACTGTTTTTTCCCAAAGATAAAAAAACAGTTTGGCAAGTGTTGTATCACTCCATTTTGTTGCTTTAATGTTATTTTAAATCTCCAACCACCTGTCCATAGGCTTTCTTCCTCCATTATTGGTTCTGGAGGTCAATTTAATACACGTTTGTTTTAGTCAAAAAAGTAATACCTGCCACATTTATGCCTTCATTTTTGAAAAGCACTGTAACCACTTTGTTGGCTGGTTTGATTAGGCATATTGCTATAAAATCTCTCCATAATGGGGTGTTTTTGATCTGATGGTAGAATTTCCAAAATCTTTCCAGTTTATGATGTTTAACACTCACATCATATATTGTATCTCCTGGGGTATGAATTAAGGTGTAGATTTCATAAACATTGTACTTCATGCTGTTTTTCAGTAACTGACGTCCTACAAATACTATATTGGGGGCATCTGCAGCTGCACCCCTAAATTTCAACCTGATTGCATTCCTTCTTTTTGCAGGCTCAGCCAGTCTCTTTGTCCCTTCTGGAAATAATTTTTCTCTGACATTGCCCTCCCCCCGTACTTTTTCCTCTTTGTGTTTTTTTTTCATTTTCACTATGCCCTTTCTCTGTCTGTATGGTATTTTGCTTGATTTACATTAAGGTATCTAAATCCTCATCCCCTGCTAGATCCTCAATTTCTTTTGTATCATTTTCCCCTTCTGATATTTTTTTCCTCAGTCTCTTTATCATTATTCTCTTTTTTCTTCCATTCTAGGACTCAAAACTTCTGATTGCATTTTGACACCTTTATTTTTTTTCTTCAAGGTAAGATTTTTTTTAAACACCCCTTCTGTAGACATACTTGGCCTATCCAGATCCCAGCCTTTCCCATCCACTGTTTTTTTCCAGCCTGCTTCTAAAAATGCTTCAGCTACCCAATCTGGTGTGTCTCTAAATTCAATTGGTCCTGCATTATTTGGGTCATTAACATCTTTTATTTCTTTATCACTTTGGGGCCTCCTTTGTTAGTTTCTAGCATATTCCTTGATGCATTTCTTTTTATGGTCACAATGTTCCTCTTCACAGTTTTCCTCCTTTTGATTAGTTTCTTCTTTCTTACTTATATCTTGCTGAGCCCATCTTAGGCCAAGCTGTTTCCAACTGTTTTTGGCCATTCCAGCTGGGGCTTCACTTTTACTCTTTTTAGAGAATTGTTCTCTTTCTCAGCTGTTTGCTGACTGCAGGGTGCAGCTCCCTTTGATGATCCTGCTTCCACCGGCTGACCCTGACAGAACACCACCCCATCAGTGCTTTCTGTTTGTTTTTCTGTTTCCCTTTGAATCGCAGAACCTTTCTTTTTATTTATCCATTTACTTTTGCCACTTTCTTTTTGCTGATGTATCAACTGCTCATTACACATAAGTTGCTTACCTGCACTCTCCACCTCCACAGAGTGTGTGCTTTCTTCTTCTTCTGTGGGGACAGTGACACTGACACTTCTAGTAAATCCTGTTCTCGAACATTTCCTGGTTCCTCACCGCACCACTCATCTTCTTTTTTTTTTTACTCTAACATTACTTCTCCTTGCATTGTGGTCTCCATAAACTCATACACAGGGGATGAGACCCACTCCCCAGCCTCCCACATGTCCTTCTTCTCACAGCATTGAACTGAGTCTGACATCAGTCAGTACTCCAACAGGGGTCAAAGAATGTCATAGACAAAGGTTTTCTTCTGTGAGAGGATTGGATTACCATTGAAGTGCTGATCATGTAGTTGTAATCCAATAGATGTTTGAGTAGTGGAGGCAGGAGATGTGAACACTTTGATGAATGAGTACTGGATGCTGAAGATGTACTGTAATCAACTAAATAGTTCAGTGCCACAGACAGGAGATGTACACACTTTGATGAATAAATACTTGATGCTAAAGATGGTATCAACTGGATGATTGAGTGCTGGAGGCAGGTGATATGAACACTTCAATGAACTAGTACTGGATTCTGGAGATGTAATTGACTGGATAATCAAGTGCTGGAGATAGGAAATGTAAGCACCTCGGTAAAAGAGTACTGGATGCTGAAGATGTCTTTGACTGGATGATTTAGTGCCAGAGGAGATAGATGTAACCAAATAAATGATGGACACCCAGATTCTGCAGACATAGTTGAATAGATGATTGAGTGCAGGATGGAGGAGGCATGGATGGAAGAATGATGGATGAGTGCTGGAATCCTGAGACATAAATGAACATATGATGAAGTACCAGAAGCATGAGACTTAATGAACAAATGAATGAGCATCGGACTCAGTTGGTGGAGTCAAACAGATGGCTGAGCACTAGATGGCAGCGTACATGCAAATGCCCCAAAAGAGAACATGGAAGGGAGGAGCTGAAGCTCAGGGTGATAAAGTGGCTAAAAGGAGGGCAGTAGCAGGAAGACGCAATGAGCCAGTCCAGCACTGCTAGGGATGTAGCTGAGGAGGGACCTGAAGACAACTCCTGGGGTGTAGTATGACCATGGAATTGGAATGTTGACAAGGAAATCGGGGCAGGATGACAAGGAGGTGAGATCCAGAGCTAATCCAAAGGCAAGGAAGGAAAGATCGACCAAAGCCAGGAACAATCCATACAGGAAGCAAGCTGAGATATGACTGGCATCGGGATACAGCACAGCAGCAGGATGGAAACTGGAAGGTGGGCAGAGCATGAAGGTCCTCAAGATGGACATCATGGAAGATGTAGAGGAAGAAGAATCCAGTGGTCCAATGATCAAAGCATAATGGGAAATCGGACAATGGAGCACAGTTACAAAGGAAGAACAATCCAGGCACCAAAGAATGAGGAAATGAGACAAATATTGAGGCAAATACATGTAGAATGAGCTGTGGAATGGAAACTGTTGCAACTGGAATATGGCAGAGAAAGTCCACACCAGCAAGCAACTTCAAAAATGGATCCATGACTGGAGCCTGCAGATGGATTGTAGACAAAGGAAAGGCACTGATGAACCACAGATGAGGAGCAGGCTCCCATCCCCCACATGCAGAAGAGGCACAGCTTCACTTGATACCACACTAGATCAAGCTAGGGATGGAGACTGCAGCAAGAAGGATGATGGTAGGAACTGAATACGAGGTACAGGCTTCTATCGCCAGAAGATTGGGATAGCCAGCGTTTGCTTGAAACCCCTCCAACCAGAGCCAAGGACAAAGACTGTAGAAAGAGGGAAAGGAAGTAGGAACTAAAGGCAAGGAACACGATCCCATCCCTGACAGACAGGGAAAGCTCATCTTTGTTCAGTACCCCTCCAAGCAGAGCTAGGGATGGAGACTGCAGAGTGGTGGAATAAAGGTAGAACATGGAATGAGGAAAGGCTCCCAGCTCTGGCAGAAAAGCAAGCTCACTATTGCTTGATACCCCTTCAGGTAGCACTGGGGATAGAGACCATTGAAAGGATGGTATATGGTAGGTCGAAGGCAGATAGGCATCAATGGGTGTAACAGCCATTGACATCGGACAGAACATGCCCACCATAGTAGGGAAGTGGTCAGATGGTAGGAGGTCAAGGAAGGCAGCAGCCAGTGGATAACAGCAAAAGTCATGAAGGAAATTGCATGATTGAAGCAATGAAGGAAGCATGGGACTTGCAAGTGTGCCTTATATAGCATAGAGGCTAGCAGACAGTACTGTCGTGAGAGTCACGATACATGGAAATGCATGGCATAGAATGAGGAAAATGGCATCCACTGCATATGGAAAGGCATTGGAGGTCCAGAAGCCAGAGTCAGTGCTTAGCAAAGCAGCATTCAGTAAAATTCTGTGCATTGATCCTGGAGGTTGGGGTAGCCAGCAGGAGACAACAGTCAGTGCAGGATACAGCTGCAGCACCTAAAAACTGATGCTACTCAGAGTGAACAGCTGAGCAACTGAATACCATAGGACAGAGATCTCAATCCCAGTATAGTTCTCAGTGGTATGGATCAGATGGCATGTCCTTAAGAAATGCAAGATGAAGCATTACAATGGTAGGAGCAAAATGAAGCAGAATGTGGTGGGTGATTGAAAACTACTAAAATGTAGGCATGCAATTAAGCAGCAGCTGGATGAGGCAGTGAAACAGCCCAAGCAGAAATAGGATCACACAGAGGCTGCCGGTACAAAACTAAAAATCCAAGTGAGATACCATGCAGGTGTCATTTAACAGAAGCAGACCCATAAGGTCTGGGCAGTGCAATGCAGATACTAAAAGGAATCCTAAGTACAGCAGTTCAAATGTAGCATAGTGTAGGGAAGACAAAACAAAGCATTGTGGGTGAGGTCACACCCAGGAAGTACCATGGTGAAAATGTTGGTAATTGTTCTGTTTTGATTGTGCATCCAACAACAAAAGAGACATTAACTTATGTTTGTCTACCAAAGGATTTATCCAAACACCAGCTTGTGATCTGCAATGGTAATGCTTAGTGATGGATTACATGGGACCAGGAAGCACCATGGTTCCTCACATCTGATTCAGCAAACCACATACTGTACATGAGGAATGATTTAGTTGTGTTCTACATAAGTATCCAGTTGTCTTACAGTTTCCTCTGGGATTGTCTCACCATGTTCCAGCCATGTTACAAATATATCACATAAATGAAAATCTTATACGGATAGGTGTGGAAAACACATGAAGAAAAACAGTCTCAGAAGAAGGAGGGAGGAAGAGTAGAGTAGGTTCTGTAAGAGAAAAGACTGTGAAACAACAGGAGTCTCTGTCAATTAAAGGAGCAACAGTTCTATGTCTGGGGTGGAATTCAAGCATTGACAAAAGCCGATGGTTTGGCATCACTCCAAGGAAGTTCCAATGGCTATAGAAGCAATTAGATGTAGGCAAGTATGAGGAGTGGCAGTGGCAGCCATTAAAGGAGAGCACAAAAAGATAAATGAACAGGACAAAGGAGGCAGCACAAGAAGGCAATCAAATGAGTAACCAGAAAAAAATCAGAATGGATGAGGAGGATGGGACAAATGAGGGAAGCACAGGAAAGGGAGAACAGGAAGGACATCGGGGGACAACAAACAGGAGAGGGAACAGAGGGACAAAACAAGACAGAGATGAAACTAAAGGGGACTGGAAGGGACAAGGAGTAGGGAACAAAGGAAAAAGAGAGCCCACCTCACCAGCCAAAAGCCGCAGGAGCTGAGAGCACAGACGGCAGCAGACATGGAGCCCCGAGCAGCAAGCTCACAAGAATTGATTGCACAAATCGCTAAGTTTAGCTGAGGGGGAGTGGCTGGCCTTTATTTTGGATTTGGGAGGAGCTGTTCCCCCATATTGAGCCTTTGGCTTTAGCACTCCCATTGTTATCATGGTGGTCAGCAACAACTATCTACCATCGTCATCCCTTTAAAGTCTAGAAGTACTGTATAGAAACATAATTTGTTGATAGATGAGAACCACTTCACCCACCCAGTCTGCCCATTTTTTAATGCCTACATTATCATTATAGGCACTATACTTGATCTCTGGTTTTCTCCCCCCCCCCCCAATTCCTTTCCACTAAGATTCCTTTATGCCTATCCCATGCATTCTTGAACTCCAACATTGCTTTTGCTCCTCCCACACCTTTTCTGGTTGGCTGTTCAAGGAATCTATCACTCTTTCTGGCTTTCTGTGAAGAAGTACTCCCTCACATCTCTCCAGAGTCTACCCCCTTCAACTTCATAGCATGTCCTCTTATGCTGGTTCACCTTTTTTCTGAAAAAAAAAGAAACTTTTCCTGTACATTATTTACCCCTGTGAGGCATTTAAATGTCTCTATCCTATCCCCCTTCCACATCTCCTCTGGGGTGTACATATTAAGTTTGGTTAGTCTCTTTTTTCAGGCTTTTGATGTAGACCCAGACCCTCTGCTGAACAAATAGCATTCCTAGAGCAACTACTTTCTCATCTACTACTCCCTACTTACTCCCTATGTGCATTAATCTCTTGTGCTGCACTCTCACCCTGAGCCACTTGCTATCCATATAACCTTTGGTCTAATCTCTAACTTATGTGGTGGCTCTCTGTTGCATGTCTGTCTGTGTGTGGATATATGTGTGTAGGTGTGTATGTATGTATGTGCGTGTATATGTGTATGTATATATGAGCATGTGTATGTACTGTTCACACTTATGTATATATGCATATTATCAACCATTGGTTGCTGCACTACAAATCACACATGACTGTAACTCTAAAGTATGCTAAGTCCCCTACACGCAGTGACTAATTGTATCCTACTGTGCCTACTTGTAATTACTCTTATATGTAAATATATAAATTCTAACATGTATTATGTATTCTACTACTTGCTTATTGTGCCTTTATGATTATCTTGACCTTTCTAGGTCCACCTTGCAAATAAGTTTTTTCTCAATGGTGCTTCACCTGGTAAAATAAAGGTTTGATTGTTCGACTGATTGATTGATTGATTTTAGTTGTCCTCCTCTGGACTACCTCCTCTCAGTCTATGTTCTTCAAAATTCTGCTACCGAAAAGCAGAATTTTGCCCATAAATAGTGACATTTTGCATGAGAATGGCATAATGTTGCCCTTAAATGGCTAAATTTCACCTATGAGTGCTGGAATTTTAATATTTGCAGGTACAATTCTGCCATTTATGGTCAAAATTCTGCACTTCACGGGCAAAATTCTGAATTTCACAAGCAGAATTTTGCACTTCACATCTGCAAAATATTTTGTGAAATGCACAAAATTCACAAAATATTTTGTTGGAGCAGAGTTTGCCAACTTTGTTCATCTCTATTTAATAGTCTTCTATGTGGAACGGTGTCAAACATCTTCTAAAATATGGATTGCTATCTCATCCACTCCACCCTGATCTAAATGACCTCCCACCTATGATCTATGCTGACTAGGGTCTTGTAACCCACTGGATTTAAGATAGTCCACTATCTTCTCCTTCAGCAGTGATTCCAGTAACTCTCCCACCACTGAAGTCAAGCTTAATCATCTGTAATTGCCAGCCTCCTCCCTGATACCACTTTTGTGAAGTGGGACTACATCTGCTATCCTTCAGTCCTCTGAAACCAGTGCTGTTTCAAGTGAGTTATTAAATAGGACTATCAGAGGTGCAGCCGGTACCTCCCTGAGCTGACTCAGTACCCTAGATGTACCCCGTCTGGCCCCATTGCTTTGCCTGCTTTCAGATCAGTGTGTCCCTTCAGGATTCTTTCCTCTGAAGAAGGACTAGTGCCCATCTTCCTCCCTTTTGAGCTTTGTCTACTATTTTTTGTGGCCCTCTCACCTTCTCCCTTCACTATAAACATTGAACAAAAGTATTTTTTTCAGGCTGCCTGCCTGTTCCTGGTCCCCCACAGCACTGTTCCTCTCATACCTTTTTAACCTTACAATCCCTCTCCTGGTTTTCATCTTTTCACATACATACTTAAGCAAACTCTGGTCAGAGCCAACACAGCTGCTTGAGAGTAACAAGTATGAGTGAAAAGTACTTGAAGCTCCTTCCGCAGCTGACACTGTACTTGTGCCAGGTCAGCAAATCAAGAGGAACAACAGGCACAAGACTTTAGTTTGGGAGTAACCCCATTTTGTAGAGGTAAAAAACCCCAGAAAGAATCAATACCTCCAATTGCAGGAACATTTTATTAAGTCATAGTAGCCACACAGATAATGTTATATTTCTCTAGTGCTTCAGAAATAAACTTGGTTATGTTTTTCATCAAGGGGCTCCCTGATGAAGAACCAAGTTTAAGTCTGAAGCACCAGGTAAGTACAGTCTCTGTGTGGCTATAAGTGCTCTCCATGTGGCTATAACATAAAATGTTTCTACAACTGAAAGTTCTGATGCAATCTATTTTTTACCTCCACAAATCGGTGTTACTCCTGGAGCATGGTCTGAGCCTGCTTTAACAATAACAATATCCTTAGAGTGAAATACCTTTCAAGAAACTGAGCCACTCAGGCAGTGGGGCCCCAAAATGCTGCAAGCATTTTCAGGTTTATTTTAGAGTCATAGAATACAATGCAATTTGGTACATGCTTGCATGTACAGTTATTATGTCTCCTATGGTCATGAGTGCATTTTTGAGTTCTTTGGGTGACAGAACGGTGAGACAGAGCAAAGCTGAGCAGTTCTGGGACACAAATGACTTAAATAGAAACTCATGTAGCCACTGGATGCATGGGAATGGTACACATAAATATATTATAAATAAATGTTGTAAATTTCTGTTAAGAAATACAACTTGAATTTAAAATACAACTGTTAGATTTTGTGGAAAATTAGAGAACTGGCAGTGTGATGAAATGTACTGCTCTATCTGAAATTAAAATTGTAGCATTAAAACTGTTTGCATGAGATGTTTTGTGGAAAAAAATAGTACTTGAAATGTTTAGAAATAAACAGTCCTAATTAGCAAAGAATGATATCATAATTTATAATTTGTGTATAGAGGATAGTGGATGGCCAGCCATGCAAACCAAGCCTTTGTTGTCACAAGCCTTGAGAGTAGTCAGAACCTTGCTGGAAATGCAAGCTTGTTGTGCATGTGACTGGGCATCCACTGTTTCATATAGTCGGTTTTATCTTAAAAAATACATTGCTACCCACCTCTCCACCACTACACACACACACACACACACACACACACACACATATATACACACACCAAAGACACATAATTTGGGAACATTTTAATTAATACAGCTACCCGACACCCAACTGCTAATACTCCTTACCATGCTGTGGACAGTTTATTTGCTTTTACAGGCATTTGAAATAAAAGCTTACTTCATAAAAAAGGAAAACCTGGGTGATGAACGAAAGCAAGAGCTGAA
Source organism: Neoceratodus forsteri (assembly GCA_016271365.2). Classification (NCBI taxonomy): domain Eukaryota; kingdom Metazoa; phylum Chordata; order Ceratodontiformes; family Ceratodontidae; genus Neoceratodus; species Neoceratodus forsteri. Next base: position 55,118,895 of record CM028137.1, read on the forward strand.
CTTATGTGCTTCCATTTAAATCAACACGGATTCACACAAATATGATATACTGCATATTGTGCTCATGCTTGTTTTCCAGTTCCTTTCACTTTTGTAAGTAAGATTCTTTTTAAATGATATTGAAAGCAAAACACTATCAATGGCACTGGGTGTTGCATTAGTGGCCTGGTGCAGGGTGGGTTCATTAGTTAAAATTAATGAAAAGAATAGAAAGTTTATGTATTTGGCCCTATACGTGGGTAAGGGGAGACAACAATTATGAGAATAACAGAACACAGGTGGTACTGAATTTGCATTCTTATTAAAAAGTTAGCACACCACAGACAAGTGCAACAGAATTATATGACCTTTGACCTGTGATACCAAAGCTTTTCAATTTGGATGGAAAGCTATGCAGAACAGACCCTAACTATATAATATAGTGCCTTTCATACACACTGTAACTCTAACTGCTTTACAAAGCTCCCGGTTATACACAGGTAGTAAAGGGTTATGTGTAGCATACAGAGGCCACTGAGCACACTCATGTAATACACACATGCACATTACAATATACTGGTGATTTTCAAGCCACACATCTGGAGGGCCACACAGTGCAACCACCAGAACTTACTGGTGGTCTTGCTATTTACATTTGTCATCTCGTTCCCTTAATACAACTGATCTCTTTTACCACATAGTACAATACATAGCAAATTAAAGTTCTTATTGTCTTCCCTCTTTTTATACAGTAGGTAAGAAATGGCCAAAGGCTGGCATCAGAAAAGTAAAAGAGCTGCTATTCATAGGCCAGCAACTCGAGTTCTGGAATAAGTCAGAGTCATTTATGGCTGGACAGAGAGTAGAGGACTGAGTATCTCAAAGGAGGATCCCCTACTCCACAGTGTGAGGATCTTGGTCTCCACTGCAATGCTGCTACCTTCATAAACACAAGTGGAAGCAGAGCAGAGGCATGGTGGGAGGACATCTGCTGAGCTCCCAGTGGGCATGCAGATGCACATACTGCTGCTCTAAGCCTGTGTGTGGATGGCCAGGGATAGGGAGGAAACTACAAGCAAATAGCTGCAGTAGCAGTCAGGGATGATCTCCAGTATAACTGAAGGACTCTGCACCACTGCCACCATGCTGCTTGATGCAACATTAGAGATCTGGGGAGGTTGCTACTGACTCCTGTCCCTGTCTGTGGTGCTGTGCCATGGCTTGATGGAAGTGATATAGTGCAGTCAGAGGTGATAGGGGTCTGATACTTTAGGGTACCCAAAGAAGAGGTGCACCTGAGCCTGGAGGGGGCATAAATAGTAAGCTAAACAAACAATGGGGTGCTTGCTATTTGCATTGTGTTTAAATAACAGTTCATTGGTGGTGAGGAGGGGGTATTGAGGAGGATGCAGTCCTCCTGGACTGTAGTATCTCCACAAAAAATTAAACCGAATTTCACTTGAACATTGACTGGTGCCAGTGAGGACCCCCAGCACACTGAGGAGGCTCAGAGGACTGGGGACTGGAGAAGTTAAGGCAAAACACAGTTGGATATGCAGTTTGTAGACAGGCAGAGGGTGCCACAAAGCAGCTTCTGCTGCCCTTAGGCAGGCATAGCTAATGGCCCCCTCCACCAGCCCTATGCCTAAAGGAGTTTGTGTCTAGGATTGGATGCCCCTTAGCAAGCCACAATTACTCTCACCTGCCAAGAGAGGCATGCTAGTCAGGCATAGGGTACATAGGGGTCACACTATAATACTATGGATTCTGTCAACTACTTGGCTGGTGTGCATGTGGTGCATAGGGGATGCTCGATGTTCTTTTCCTGGACTTCTGCACATGTGGAGGGGCAGTAACCCATCTGAGGATTAGGCTCTGAATATACAGGCTGCTGCAGATATACAAAACATGGTAATGAAGTGAGATAAATACTGTACATTGCACTATAAAGATACAGTACAGCTGTGAAGCTTCCTCCTACCCTGCCCCAGTGGCTGAGAAGCTTGATCAAATAGAAGTAAAAAACAATTATATATATACATTCACACAGAACAGCATAATAAAACAAGCATTATACAATGGGCCACTAAACAGAACGTAAATTCTATATCCTGATTGGCTGACTCGCACCCCTCTCCCATTGTAAAATCAACAATCACCCCATGGGAAGAGGTGCCAGCCGCTGATCAGCCGCATCAGGATGTCCCCTGAAATCACTTCAACAGTCACCAACACAGCACTCGGAAAGATGGAGAAAATCCCTGCTTGATAGCGACCGGCAAATCGAGTTACCGAATAGTTATTACAACACGAAACCGCATACCTCAGATGACATTGAAACCTCGGCTGTCTGCCATGTTCATTGCTATTTCTTTCATACTCTCTTCTGTGCCCCATGCACAATTTTCAACATTTTCCAGCCCCTCAAAAACACACTGCAACTGGCAATGCTAACTCAGTACTGCGCATGCACAGTAGCAGCGCGGCTCCAGCAACCAGGGAGTATTTTTTCCCAGCGGAACAATAAACACAGTAAAATATAGCTTAAAATGAGTAAAAAAACTTTTATTTACTATTTTTTCTATGTGCCAAAAATAGGAGGACATTGTATAATTGCAATATGCCACGAGAGGGTGTTGGTGATGCCAGGATTTACCCACGCCTGGTGTGTTGTTGGTCACTCGGCGTACCTCATGACGAACAACACCCCAGGGCATGGGTAAATCCTGGCATCACCAACACCCTCTTGTGGTATATTGCTTAATTTGTCAATGCCGAATGTTGTTGCGCTGGCATTGGCGGTAGTGCGGTGCGGAAACACATTTTTGGCAGGATGTGAAAAATGACAGCTGTACTGTTCATAAGGAAGTGTAAAAAATGGCAGTGGTGAAAATGTGGCATGTAAATATTGCAAATTTGCAAAGTTACAAGGGTGCGTGGGAAATGTGCAATGCACACTTGTAACACATTCATTTTATGGACTTTGGGCACCAAATTTTCAACATAGGCATTTTAGCACCTCTGCTTATGTATAGTATCACTGTCATTTCCTCAAACTGTCCCAAAAAGTGAGTTCTCACAGCGACCGCATAATTCTGCGCCGGACGTTCAAAAACACATTTTGGGCAGGATATGTAAAATGACAGCAGTACTGTTCATCAAGAGGTGTGGAAAAATGCCAATGTTGAAAATCCAGAGTGAAAATATTACAGATGCACAACATTACGAGTGTGAGTGCAAACTGCACAACGCACGATCATAACATAGTAATTTTATGGAGAATCGTCACCAAATTTTCAACATAGGCATTTTAGGACCTCTGCTCATGAACAGTGTCACTGTCATTTTTGTAATCTGCCCCAAACACTGATTTCCCACAGCGACTGTGGTATTGTGCGCCGGAAGTGCAGAAACACATTTCAGCCAGGATGTGAAAAATGACAGCTGTACTGTTTACAAGGAGATGTAGAAAAATGACAGTGTTGAAAATCTGGCAAGAAAATATTGTGAATTCATGAAGTTATGAGCGTGCGTAGCAACTGCGCAATGCACGCTTGTAAAACAGCCATTTTTTTATTTTTTCCACCAAATTTATAACATAGGCTTTTTGAGAGCCCAACTCATGAACACTGCCACTGTCCTTACATTAAATGGTCCTGAAGGGTGATTCCATGCAGTGACTGTGAAATCACCTTTCGGGACCGATAAATGTCATAACAATGACAGAATTCATGAGGAGGGGTCCCAAAATCCCATGTTGAAAATTCAGTTCAAAAATTCCAAAAATGCCCAAGATATGCATTAAAGTTAACAAAACCCTATTTATTCCATTATACAGCTTACCGGCATTTCCTGTTTGTGGTAGGCTTTGAAGAGAGCAGATGTGTTCCCAGTCCACCGAAGATCGTCGTGCTGAGCTCCACAGGTAAGTATGGGGTGAGGGGGTGTGGAGAGGCAGGGTGGACAGTGGGTGGGTGCATGTGGTAGGGAGACTATGAGGGACCGTTTTCTGTTTACAGGTGTTAAACAAAAAACATCGTGGATGGTTTTCTTTTTTTATAGTTTTTTTTTGGGGGGGAATACAGTAGCTGATGGGGGATTGGGCACCCCCGTTGGCACATAGGGAGTGGGGGACTAGCTGAGGGGTATTGGGCACCCCCTTACCACAGAAGAAGGGGGAGACATCATGCTGACAGGGAGTGGGCGCCCCTGTTGGCACATTAAAGTGGGAAAGGGGATGATGGATGCCGACGGGGATTGGGGCACCCCAGGCAGCAAACAATGAAAGTGGGGGGGTGCATGAGTCAAGGGGAATTGGGCACACCCTCGGCAAGCAAAAGAGGTTGGGATACATTATGCCGATGGGCAGTGGGCTCACCCATCGGCACATACATGAGGGGCAGGGCAAGCCGACCGGGAGATTGAGCGCCCTGAAGTTGGCAGTTTAGTGGCCACTGAGCCACCATGTTTGTAGCTGGCAAAGCATGTAGGAAGGTCTGCTGCGTGTGATGAGCTTTGCTCGCATTGCAGCAGACCTTTCCTTAGATGTGCTTGACACATTAGTATGCATGGTGTGGCACCGGCATGCAGGCTGATTGGGGAATGAGGGACGCACCTTCTGGTGCATGTCCTGCATTCACCCAACAGCAACGGTTCCTCCAAATTTCCACTACCGCAAGATGTTGGCTGCGCAAGCGCACCAACATAAAATGATGAGGAATACTCTATAAAACACAATGACTTTAATATAGCCCTGTTCTGGAATATCAACTACCAGGATAATCAATGATTAAAAGTTAGTTCTCTCACTGTAAACTGAGAAGGAGGAGGGGGTGTGAACAAGGGAAAGCAGTTAGAGCTCACAGTAGGAATTCAAAGCCTAGAAAAGAATGAAGCACACAGCTACATTTACTTAAATAATTACAGTATTATAATTATCTTGTTTAGGAGACACATTTTTCAAGAAATCCACACTATAGCAGCTTGCTATGAATAATTAGAAGAGGTGTGTGTGTGTGTGCGTGCATGTGTGTGTGTGTGTGTGTGTGTGTGTGTGTGTGTGTGTGGTGGGAGGGTATGCCCTGAACTTGCTGTGTGCCCCAAAGTAATAGGTTGGGGGAGTGGCATAATACACTAACATGAGCACATGTGGGGTAAGAGTTGGCATTGGTGAATCTTTGATCACATTTGAGGGTCTGTGTTGGTTTCTTTGTGCCCCAGAACAAGTCTGGAGATGGGGTTAGTGTCACACAAGTATAAAGCCCTTCCCTGCAAAATTGCTCTGAGGCACACAGAAATCCATACAATGTTTCGGACTTTGCAGGTAATGAGTCCAGTCTGAGGAGCCTTCAGCAAATTCTTTTTGCCTTTTGCCTTTTGTGAGCCTGAAGCACATTACTCTGGGGTAGGGATGGGATGGAGTTGTCAAGGGCTGTGTTGATTGTGTGTGAAAAGCAAGCTCACCCCCGCAACCTAATCTGGTGCTCTCAGTAATTAACATAGCCCCTTGGACTTCACAGGAGAGGGCCTGCACCCTGTGTCCTTTAGCAAGTCTGAAGGGCTGTGTTGCTCACTGTGTGCCCTAGAATAAGTGGGGTGGGGGGAGTCACACAGCACACTAACATGGGCATGTTTTGGGATGAGAGTTGGCAGCACTGCATCTCGGAGCATGTCCATAAGGGCTGTGTTGGCGTCTGTGTGTCCCAGATCAAGTTTGGCAAGGTAGGTTAGTGTTATACACAGACTCTGTTAGACATGTACTGTATAAAGCTCTTGCCTGCAACATTGCTCTGAGGCACACAGAAATCCATACAACACTTCAGACTTTGCAGGTGGGGTTGCAAGTCTGAGGAGCCCTGAGCAAGTTGTTTTTGCCTTTGGTATGCCCCAGAGAAAGTTGTTGAGGGGTGGTGGTGGAGTTATCAAGGCCTGTGGTGATTCTGTGTGAAAAGCAAGCTCACCCCTTCCCACTACCACATCTGGGGCACACAACAAACAACACAGACCCTCACACTTAAGAGAAGGGGGCTTTTACACTGTGGCCCTGAGCAAGACCAAATGACTATGTTGGTTTCTAGGTGCCCCAGAACAAGTATGAGGACCAAATGCTTCTGAGATGCCCAGGAACAGTGGAAAAAAAATCAAAATTGCAGAAAATCCTGTAGATGTATAGCCTGGTGACAGTTCGGCACTTTACCTGATTTTCTCTATTTTACTGTATGCTTGATTAATTTGGTTGCTGTTTAAGACAAATGCTAGATCTTCTTAGAGGATATCTCTTGCAGGATATTTCTAAAAAGGGGCATTGTAGGCAAGTATTGCAATGCAGGGCTACAGTGGGGATTGGGGGGAGGGGGTATTCCCAGATTTCTCCTGCAGAAAAAACTACAGTAAAATGTGGACAAAATCACTGCACCTAGGGTGGTCTCAGAAGCATACTAGGTAGATATTGATTTCTTTTATTTATTTAGTTTTTTTAGACCAGGTGGGGGCTATAGACAGCAGAGCTGGCTAATTTCAGGTATGACCTGGGAGGTTACATGCAATAGGGTAAAAGGCAGCAGTAAAATACATGGATGAGACAGGTAAACAACAGCTGTACTTTTACCTAACCTTTACCTAACAAAGCACTGCTATACAATGTACACATCACAGTGGAAGAAGACATAAGGAATTGGCAGAACAGTGGCCTCATATATGACAATAAATACAATAACACAACAAAGATTATTAAACACCAAGGGTAATTTGGTTTTAGAAAAGCTCAGAGAAAGCCTTACTCAGTGATAGAAACAAGTGCCAGGGCAGATCTAAACGGGGCAGGCAAGGACATGTCAGCTCCGCCCACAGAAGCAGTAGTCTGAACTATCAAGTAACATGGATTTCCAGTTAAAAAATCTGGTGAGTTCAGGAATTTCTGAGCTCCAGTGGTAGGAAGTTCCATTATTTTGGAGTGTAAACCTAGAAGGTGTTTTCTCTCATTTATACCTAGGTATGGCAAGGTATGACCTCTCAGGGGGTAGGTGGAGGGATCCATTTTTAGCAGGATACCCAGCTTGTCAGATTTCTGGGCATTGACAATATAAACAACAAGTGGTGACTTGACGGTACACTGTGGGGAAGGGCCAGCCAAGACTAGAGTAGAGGGATCATCGGTGAATGAGCGTGGATATGGACAGGGCAAAGCAGAACATGTTATTATAGCAGATGTCCCACTTATGGATAAGACCTTTAGAGGATACAGGAAGGACAATCATACCGTAGGCAAGTTTAGGTCTCAGGACCCCCTGAGCTATAGTCAGCCTAGCTGTCACTGTCGGATTGTGTATAACATTGTACACCAACCCCAGCTTTATGTTAACAGCTTCGACTGTTGTAGAGAGATGCAGGTCAAACTCTAGAGCCGGGTCCAGGGTGACTTCTATTTATTTAGATGAGGGACAATATTGAGCTGGGGATCATCAAATCTTCTGGTGTTTAGGACTAGGGGCAGGTCCTGATTTGGGCCCAGATCTGAAGAGCAGGGAAACTGTCTTTTTGTTTTTGTGGATGTGTTTGTTTTGCTTCAGCTACAACTGAATGGTTTTGAAGTCAAGGTTCAGGTTCAAGATGATATCAGATAGGTCAGAGGAGCTGGAGTATAGGACCATGTCATCTGCATATAGAAGGGCAGAACTTGAGCACTGTATTTGGATGATGGGAGTCATAAACTGATGCCACCATTGTACCTGAAGGATGGGGGTCATAGCTGGAGGATGGGAGTTATAGAATGCTGTGGATGAATGGATGGATGGATGGATGGACAGGAGCTGTAGAATGCTGCTGCAGTCATGCCTAAAGGATGTGGGTTGTAGACTACTGCCACCATCATAACGGGAGGATGGGAGTCATAAGAGTGCTGCCACCATTGAACCTGGAGGATGGGAGTCATTGACTGCTGCTGCCATCTCACCATGAGAATAGTAGCCATAGTCTGCTGCTGCTGTTGTACCCATTGGATGGGGGGTGTTGACTGCTGCTGTCAAACCTGTATGATCAGAGCCATATAATGCTGCTGCCACTGTATTAGGATGATGGGAGTTGTAGCCTGCTGCCACCATTTTACCTGGAAGATGAGGGCCGTAGAATGCTGCTGCAATTGTACTTGGAGGATGGGAGTTATAGAATGTTGTTCCCATTGTACCTGGAAGATGGGAGTTGTAGAATGCTGCTGTCTTTGTACCTGGAGGATGGGAGTTATAGAATGCTGCTTCTATTGTACCTGGAGGATGGGAGTTGTAGATTGCTGCTGCCATCTTACCTAGAAAATGGTGGCTGTAGTCTGCTGCTGCTGTTGTTCCCAGATGTTGAGGGTCTTATAATGCTGTTGCACCCATACCTATAGGATGGGAGTCATAGAATGCTGCTGCCACTGTACCTGTAGGATGGGAGTCAGTAACTGCAGCTGCTGTCATACCTGTAGGATGGGAGTCATAGATTGCTGGTGCTGTCATATCCAGAGGATGGGAGTCATAGAATGCTGCTGCCATCATGCCCTGAGGATGGGAGTTGTAAGGCTGCTGCCACTATTGTATCTTGAGAATGGGAATCATAGCCTGCTGCTGCCATCTCACCTGGAAAATAGTATCTGTAATCTGTTGCTGCTGCCATACCAAGAGGATGGGGTTCATGGACTGCTGCTGCTGTCATACCTGTGAGGATGGAAGTCATAGAATGCCACTGCTACCCTATCTGTAGGATGAGAGTCACAAACTGCTGCCACCATTGTACCTGTAGGATCGGGTCATAGTCTTCTTCTGCTGTACCCAGAGAATAGGAGCTGTTGACTGCTGCCATAATACCTAAAGGATAAAAGTCATGGACCGCTATACCATTTTCCCTTAAGTTATCTGATCAGGAGGATTGGAACAGCCTATTAATTTTTTGAACCTTTGGTTGTGATTTCAGTATTTTGCAGATGTAACTGTGTCTGCATGATATCTGCCGCACCACTCAATAAGAAGGTCAAGATCTGCTATACCTCTGTTAAGGAGCAGGTATTTTAGTGCAAGTTTGAGGCCTCTATGAGGCTGGAGGAAAACTGTTCTTTCCATCATGTAACCATGTCCTGGATCATACAAGAAGGGGTACAGTGAATGATTGTTTGATCTGCCAGAAACATAACAAGAATAAGGGTCAAGTTGCCAGGGAAGGAAAGCAAACAAAGTAGGTGACCCTAACTTGCAGTTTCAAATCTGCAACCGAAACATCTGTAGCAAGAAATGATCTGGTCATGGATACAGTGAAAGCTTGGTGTGTGGCAAATATCCTGTTAGAAAAGCTGGATCAGACACAGAAAAGGGAATGAATGGACAAATATGTGAAGGGAATTTGAGCATTGACAAAAGCAGACACCGAGTCATGTCTACATCCAGAAGATAAGAGACCAGTTTGGTGCAGACCCTGTGGCAGGAAAATAACTATCTGTCATATATGATGATAGTACACTGCAAAAAATAATATCTTGACAAGCCTAAATATCTTATCTCATTAACTAAAAATCTTAATATTTTCCCCCAAGATTATCTCTGGAGTTTTTTTCTTACTCGTTAACAAAAAAAAACTTGCATCAAGACAAATTATCTAGAGTTATCTTGTCAAGAAAAACAGGCTTATTTTGTGGCATATTTTTCCTATTTTAATCAATTTTAATGTCAGTGATTAAAAATATAATGTTATAGCTTCATGACATCATCCTATTTTTAGACTACAGTGCTAGTTTTTGGAGTTTAATTTTTTCTCTCAGTCTGGTTTTATGATGCATTGTTTGGCAAGCTTTTTTCCACGCTTACTTTTTGCAGTTGCCAAGCCTACTGTCTATGACATTCTAAAGTGGCTGAGTTTCTATGTATTTCTATGAAATAAACTTTCTTAAACATGACTTTTGTTAAATGATTATTTTGCTTACACTGACACGGGCCATGACACTGGGGAACCTCTCTTACTCTTCTTTGATTAGAGCTAGAAGATCTTTCATTTTCACCTTGATTGTGACCAGAGATGAGCAGCAGGGACCTTGGTTTAATGACTCTTTAGAAGGAAGGCACCTCAACAACCCTTGAATCTGCATCCCCCCCAGCCTATGACCTTCGCTGCAGCTTGGACTCTCCCACCCCTGCCTGACCACCATTCATGAACCAGGACCAGTACCAGCACCGTGACCAGCCTTTCCAGCTGAGCAACTTCCTAGGAACTCCTCCTCCCATCTGATGCCCTGTGCAATTCAATGGGGGGGGTGGAGCAAGAATGCAAAGCTTTATGATTTAGGTGTAATTCCTCCCATCCCTGTGAGTGTTGAGCATCTCCAGAGAGTTCCTAAATCAGGACTCAGCTGCACTCTTCGTTACTCCCACAAATGTTTTGCACACTGCAGGGCCAGAAAGAAGAGAGCTGTCCTTCCCTCATACCTGAATCCAGCGTGGACAGTAGGTGAGCTCCTGGGAAGTGACTTGGGCTCGGAACAAGAAAGCAAAGTTTCACAAAGCTCCATGATGCCCTTTTTATGTTGGCTCACACTTGCGCAACAGCCAACATCTTGCGGTAGTAGCAGATTTGGTGGTGCAGTCACTGTGGGCGAAAGCAGGGCACGCATCGGTAGGTGCGTCCCTCATTCCCCAATAAGCAGCATGCAGGTGCTGACACCAGTAACGCGCAAGGTGGTTATCACATCTAACAAAAGTACCATTGCAATGAGAGGCAAGCTCATCATACAGAAGCACAATATCATGCCTCCTGACGTGCATTTATTGGTAAAGTTTTCCAGTAAACATGTCGGGAACTGAGTGCCACTGAGCATGATGATGACTTCATGATTGCCCAATCCTCCTGTTGGCATGCCCTGACCCACTTCATTTGCCGATCTGCATAATGCCCCCCTTCCATTCCAATTGTGTGCCAAGGTGGTTCCCAATCCCCCTTGGCATCATGCTTCCCCCAACAGTCTTTCTTTGCAGATGGGGGGGGCCCAGTCCCTTTCAGCTTCAGTCCCCCCTGCCCAATTCAATTTGCCAATGGGGGAGCCTACTCCCCATTGACATAATGCCCCCCCTAATTTGTGCTGTGTGCCAAGGGGGTGCCCAATCCCCCTTGGCATCATGTTCGACCCCCATTTCTGTGCTGATGGGGGGGTCAAATGCCCATCGGCTGTGGTCTCCCTCCCTATAAAGCTGGTGGTAACCCCTGCCAAAAAAATAAAACCGACCCTTGTTGTCTTTTTTTTATTCTTGCTCCTGAATAACAAGAAAACAGTCCCTCGTCGTGCCTCCTGCCCCCTCCCCTCACCTGCATCCACCTTCTGCATGTCCTGCCTCCCCACACACACACACTCAACCCATACTTACCACTGGAGCCCAGCGCGATGGTCTTCGGTGGACCGGGCACACATCTGCACTCTTCAAAGCCAACGGCAAACTGAAGAAATGCCGGTAAGCTGTATAATGGCATAAAGAGGGTTTTTTCATCTTTGGTGCATATCTCAGGCATTTTTGGGAATTTTGGCATCAATTTTTCAACATGGGGTTATTGGGACCCATCCTCATGAATTCAGTCATGGTCATGGTGTTATTCGGTCCCGAAAGGTGATTTCACAGTCACTGCACAGAATCACCTTTCAGGACAGATTAATGAAATGACAGCACCACTGTTCATGAGGTGGGCTCTCAAAAAGCCTATGTTGCAAATTTGGTGAAAAAAAATGTCTGTTTTATGAGTGTGCATTGTGCAGTTTCCATGCACGCTCATAACTTTGTGAATTTGTAATATTTTCACTCCAGATTTTCAACATTGGCATTTTTCCACACCTTCTTATGAACAGTACAGCTGCCATTTTACATATCCTGGCTGAAATGTGTTTTCATACTTCCAGCACAGAATAGCACAGTCACTGTGGGAAATCAGTTTGGGGACAGATTAAGAAAATGACTGTGACACTGTTCGTGAACAGAGGTCCTAAAATGCCTATGTTGAAAATTTTGTGATGAAAGTCCATAACATGACTGTGTTACAAGAATGTGTTGTGCAGTTTCCATACACCCTTGTAACTTCTCAAATTTGCAATATTTTCATGCCAGATTTTCAACACTGGCATTTTTTTACACTTCCTTATAAACAGCACAGCTGTCATTTTTCACATACTGCCCGAAATGTGTTTCTACACCTGTGGCACACAATGGTGTGGTCACTGTGGGAAATCAAATTTTGGGACAGATTAACAAGATTTCAGTGCCACTGTTCATGAGGGGAGGTCCCAAAATGCCTATGTTGAAAATGTGGTTAAGAAAATCCCCAAAATAATTGGGTTGCTGACTTGTGTTGCGCAGTTTCTATGCATGCTCATGATTTCACTAATTTTTCATATTTTTACTCCAGATTTTTCAACGTTGCCATTTTTTACACCTCCTCATGAACAATAATACAGTTGTCATTTTTCACATCCTGCCCAAAATGTGTTTCCGTGCCTGTGGCGCCAAATGGCACAGTCGCTGTGCAAAACCACTTGTCAGCTAAGAAACATAGAAACATAGACTTTGTCAGCAGATAAGGACCGCTTGGCCCACCTAGTCTGCCCATTTCCCTACCTAGAGAACAAGCTGCAGATCCTATTTAACCAACAGCCTAAAAAACTGATAGTGCTGCTCTTCATGAAGTGAGGGTCACAAAAAGTCCATGTTGAAAATTTGGAGTGAGAATACCAACAAACACCTACGGCGTTAGGGATTCCAACTGTAACACCCCACCCTGTAGAGACTGACAGGGGTCAGGGTGTGACTTGGGATCATTGACTGTAATGCACGTGCCAGTCCACCACCACTCTGCAGCCAGTGACAGGCATCGAGGTGTGCCTTGGAGTGTTCTGCCCTAATGTTCACCCCATTCTCCTATACTGCACCCATCTCAGCATATTTCCTTATGGAATGGGGTAAGTATAAGGCCCAAAGACCCCAAAGCACACCACGACACTTGTCAGTGTCTACAGGGTAGGGTGAGGTAAAATGGCATGAACGTTATAGCTGACGACCAAAAGGCACAGCCCAACACCTGTCCATCTCTGCAGGGTGGGGGTGGGGTTGGTGTCAGTTCAGTACTTCACTGCCATTCCTATTATGCATCTTTAACTCCTGCACTACCAATGCCAATTCCAGCAAGACAACATTCGGCATTGTTTGTTTTTAACCCTGTATCCTTTCTTTGTTTGACACTCCATATCCTTTCTGTCTCCCATTCACACTTGTCATATTCCCTCTCTCTCTGGGCTCCTTTTTTTCACTCTGTGTCCAGTTTTCCCTGCTACACTTAGTGTCCCCTCACTCTCTTTCACTTTCTGTGTTCCTTGTCTCCCTTTTATATTCCATGTCTCTACTCTGTCCCTTTCACAGTCCTTGTCCATTTCTCCATATCACACTCCCTCAAAATTCATATCCCTCTCTCCATCATGTATTCCCTCTCCCAGTTTCACATGTCCCCTACATCACTGTTACTTGTTTCCATTTCATGAGTGAAAGCAACATGAGGTCTGCCAGCCCACTGGTGCAGTGGTAGCACTACCACTTGTGACACACTGACAGCCAAGGTTCAGGAACTAGTTCTGTCCATCAGAGGGCTTGCTGGGGGGAGGTTGGATGAGCACCCCATGAACTGCTCTCTACCTTCAGTGGGGAGGGATGGTGATGAAGAAGCTGGGTGTACACCATGCCAGGAGCACAACAGAAGAGGGACAGCAGTGGCAGATATCTGCAGGGTATGCATGGAAGCATGCATGCCTGTATGCTGATATCCTTGCACATCTGCACCTTGGGGAAACCAACACAAGGTAAAAACTCCAATCGGTAGAGCTTCATGGTGACCCTTGACCTCTGGTGAATGATGTTGGGAAACACAAGTCCTGTGCAGTCTTCAGGTGGATCACAGTCACTCCCTAGGAAGCCTCACCATAGAGGGCAAGCTACGGAACCTCCAAACTTGGTGGCTGAATGGGGGATGCCATTGAAAGGTGAGTGGGATAAAAATGGAGTAAGTAGCCTGCCTGCAGCCAGTTCAAAAGTGGAGTTGGAAAAAAAAGCAACATGGAGAAGGATGAAGTGGAGGAAAGTGTCATCACCAGGACATATGTCCCACAGTGAGAGCCACATTGTAACTTCCTCACCCTACATCTCAGCTGGGATTAATCTCCCACAGGGATCCCCACTGCTTATGCTGACTGCCATCATCTGTAACATCTGATACTGTGCAGTGAAGTTACAAAAAGAAACACATACACTGTGCAGCTAAAGGTTCTGCCTTTAGCAAAATGCAACACCATAAAACAAAAAAGTGCTAACAATTATCAAGATACTGTGAATTAGATCCTGGAGCCACCATTGGCCATCAGAATCATGGGCTGCAATCCAAGGCATATGCAGTTAGTTCCAACTGCCCTGAATTGCAGCCATATTTGAGTGGAGTTGTAGTCTTCTGAAGTTGATGACTGCAGTGGCAGTTTTATGAATATGCAACCCATGCAATTGTAGGACCACTGAGGCATTGAGTGGGGGCCCCTCTGCTGTCGCGTGACTGATTTACAGCATTATTGCTCTAGTCTGCTTCAGTTCTGTGAGCAGCCAGGTGAAATTAAGTAAAAAAAAAAAAGTTTTGGAATCATTCTCCACTTCAGGATCACAGGGACTGGAACATGGAAACATCAGGCTATGAGCACCCGACTTGCTGTCACCATCACAGCCGCTACTGCGGTAGTTCTTAATGGTGTAATGTGAGACCACTGAGGGACAGCAATGATCAGAATTGGGCGTAACAGTGGTAACACAGCTACTGAAACTGAGGTGTCCAGATGGATCCAGACCTTGAGTTCAGGGATGTTCCCATCTGGAAAAAGAATTTTAGCCATGTGGCAGACTTGTTCAACTATCGAATTTGGGATAATACATTTCAAAGGTGCACACTGGAGCTGTTGCATTTCTTATCTAGAAAATAGGATTGTCACTCCATTTGCAAAATAATCATACCCAGACCAAATCAAACATATCATTGTGGAGAAACATTTTTCAAGTGAGCACTGTGTAATGGATTGACAGTCCTATTTTTCAATGGAATGTGAAGTTTGTCTTCATTAGGAAACTAAACCTAATTTTCTTCACTATGCATCCTTAAATAGAATTCTATAGCTAGGTAATTTTTATCAAAGTGCCCTATATGGTCCATAACCCACTGTATATGTATCCAGTTTTGCTTCCCACAGTCGATAAATTCCTAGATAAGAAGAAGAATCAGCATTTATATAGTGATTTTCATACACAATGTACTCCAAAGTGTTTCACAAGCAATGCTAGAGAGGTAGTGAAGTGACTGTCTGTGTAGTGATGGCCATATCACACATCAGCACCCACACAGAACCTGAACAATTGCTTGAAACAGTTTTATGGGAAGGGGAATGTTTGCCAGGACACTGGGAATGTCCCCTACTCTTTGCGAAGAATGTCCTGGGTTCTTTTACTTCCACCTGGACACCCACCAGGACAGCACCAAGGACCTTAGTTTAACGTCTGATCTGAAGGGCAGCACATCCCTACTTTACAGAACCCTCCTAATACTGAACTTAGGGGACAGCATTTAGTTAAGAGTTCAATCCCTGTGTAGGACAAGAACCCATAACTTTCTAGTCCAGAGGCGGATGTGCTTCCAACTGAGCCACACTGGCACCCATTCACCTGCTTGGTAAAAATAGAAGGTAAGATTGAAGAATAACTACTACAAGGGGTCATATGGTATATCCACAAGTCAGGGTTAAAGCAGACAGGAGGGGCCAACTCAATGGCCTGATCTAAGGCACTTTACTCTTATGAGGGGTTGACCAGCATTCACGTGGTGAGTCTGGGATTCCCAGCTGAATCAACAGAGGGTAAATGTATGCACCAAGCCTCCAGGAAAGAACTGTAACAACTGCCGCTCCCCGCTGTTCGAGGGGAGGGGTCAGAATTGGTGGTAAACTGGAGCCCCCTTTTACCAGTCTTCTAGAACTATGTTACACATAAGAAACATCTCCCTACACAGGCTCCTGCTCTCACTCCATCAGCTTGCACCACTCGCGGAGCTCCCCATTCCTGGTGGAGGGATTCTTGACTACCGCAGTTGGGAATCCCTCACCCTGCACCAGAGGATCTGAATAGATGGAGATGCCATGGGTAAAAAAGGTGGGTATAAGGGAAAAATAAGGATAAACTAGACAAAAAGAAATAAAAAAAATTACAGGCTGGCCCAATGGCACAGAGGGTTGAGGCACTGGCACCTTACCTCTCGTCACACACCGGTGACCCGAGTTGGGAAATGGACTTGGGCGCTGGTGGGTTGGCAGGGGTAGGAGTTGGATCAAGCATCCAGAGGAAAGCTCTCCTCTCATGGGGTGGGTTGGGGAAAGATGCTGCTTTGTAGTGGCCCCCAGTGGAGACCAAGAGTAGCACAGAGGTAATGCAAGCTGGGGAAAGCAGGTTGAAAAACACAGAAAAATGGCATCTCCACCACCAGGATGATGGCTGCCCCAGGCCAAGTGCCTCCACGGACTCTGCTATGACCAGCCACAGCAGCACCTAGACCTAATGCCTAGGCAGCCAGGCCATTTCTCCTCGGAAGAGGAGGACCCACCAGACAAAGGGTTACATTGGGGTACTCAGTGGTGGCTGCAATATGCAGTCGGATGGTGGAGATGAGAGGGGTGCAGGTCTTCAGAGCAATTGGGCTGAGTGCAGGGGATAAATAAATGAAAAAAAAATTATGGCAACATATTGTCATTTAAAAAAAAATTTCAGTGTGCACCAAACCTCATTCTCCTACCCCCCCCCGCCATGCCTAATTGTTGGTGCATGTGAACACAAGAATGAAGTATGTGCAGGTTCAGACAAGGCAGGCAGGCAGTAGGTAAGGAGAGAAATCCAGTTGACAAGAGGATTGCTAACTTGCAGATGGTTGGATCTGAGCCGACCAATGGGTTACAATTACAGCTGATCACCTTGCTGATTAGTGCTGAGCCAGAAAAAAAAGTACCAGTTCCAAAAGTAAAGCTGAGACCTACCTTCAGGTTCGCAGATGCCATGGGAGAACATGCTGTCGGCACTCAAGTTCCTGGACAAACAGATCATCAAGCTGGTGACCACTGTTTAGGTAAGTGACTGGATGTGTGGAGGTAGAAGCTCAAGCAAGGCAGTGTTGCGACTTGATACAGCTAATGCAGCAGTGCCCTGCCCGAGGTGTTCAATCCACTTCTGGTTATTATTTTGAGCATTGTTTTGCACAGGTTAGCTGTTTCCCAGAACATATACCTTGACCTTGCATATGTCTCTGTGCAGTGGAATCATTAATTGTGGGGACTCTAGTTAAATGTTTTTACTTTATGTTTATTAGCTTGCATGACTCATACAAACAACAATATTTCCTCATATATGGCCATTGGCACAAGCCTGCAATAAGTGGCACACATCAGTGACATTTAATATACAATTAAGAATCCCAAGTAGCCAATTAAGTACAATTAAGTACCCAAGGTTAAACTACGCTTTGGTAGAGCGGCCATAATCTTCATGCTGCCCTCTCTGTGGAATAAACTGCAAAAAATGCTGAAATTGAGCATCCCTGTCAGCCTGACTACCTTCAAGACATTATATGCCCATTCCGTTAAGGAACCTTGCAACTGCTTCTCCCATCCCTAGTCAGCCTCTGTGTCTGCTGTGTTACTCTATCCTGCCTGGCTCTTTATATCATGCCAAGATCTCTCGGTTCCTATCCCCCTCTTCCTCTTTTCTATTACCTTTCCTATTCCCTTCTCTTATCATTTCTACCTGACCTTCATCAGCGTTATCCCTTATTTCTACTCTTCTCATTATGTAGTAATTACCTGTCATCCGTTATATGGTAGGGGTTCTTCGTATTCGATGGTTGAGACCTTTCCCTCTTCTCCCCAATGTTTTTATTATTCCCTGTGACATCTTGTGGTCCCTCAATATTACCCCCTGAACCTTTATTCCCACTTCCCCTGCCTCTACCCCCCCTCCTTCTCTATAATCCCTCTGGTATCCCCTTCCTGTCCTGAACACATTGGTTGTCCGGGCTTGTACCAGGCGATGTAAGTATCTATAGTGTCTGCTATCTACTGATATTGATTAACTATGCATCTATGTTAATTTCATGGGATGGTGTCCGCTGCTTGACTGACCCCTGGCGGTGGCTGGAGGCTGGCACAGCAGACCCAGTACATAGGGGGAGGATGCAGGGCAGATGCCCAGTGTGCCACGCACAGAAGTGTGCACAGCTCAGCCATTGGCATCACTGCATTCCTTCTCTCCATGCCTGGGGAGGAGAAAAAGGAAAAATGGGATAATGGAACCCCAACCAGTGGGATGATGCTGACTTCCCGCAGGCGCCACACCCGGCCAGCCGGCATCTTATTATGCAGAGGTGATTTCAGTGGAGACCGGGGTGATGGGGCTGGGGAGGCAGGAGGAAGGGGGCCAGCCAGAGAGAGAAAGAATCTACCAAAAAAATGTGGCTGGAATAAAAGAACTGCAATGAAATAAGCTGAATCAGTTCATTTTTGAAGACCCAGAGTGACTACTGGGTGCAACTGCCTCTGTGCTTTACAATTAACTGACCTTGCAGCAGCACCACTGCTCCAGTGCCTAACCACCCCAATCTACTTAGTTCTTCAACCCCCTTCAATTCCTGGTTTACCTTAAACAAAAAAAGTCCAGCTCCCTTTCTCTACATGCTATCCCACTTCAGGGCAGGACAAATTAGTTTGTCAACAGGAGGGAGAGTGGCCACACGCTTTCAAAATCTGGTAGCCAAACCAGTTTATTTATAGTAGCCACCTTGTTATCTGATTTGTTCCGCTGTGCCCCACCCTCTGTTCCTGGTCCCTGGTATTTGACCATTAGCTAGATTCACCTTGAGTTGAGTGTGTGTGAGTGTGTGTGTGTGTGTTTGTGTGTGTGTGTGTGTGTGTGTGTGTGTGTGTGTGCGTTCAGCCGAGAAAAGAAGTGGGGATGGAGTGAACAAATAAGTGACCTGACAGCAGCTTAAGCAATAATGCACTCCAGGGTGTGGCATAGCATGAGATATCATTACACCTCGGGTGTGCTATGAGGTTTGAGGCTGCAGGCCAAGTGTCTTGTGCACCCAAGAAGTGACAACATCCGTAATACACCACACTCTGGAGTATATCATTGCTATTATGAACAGGCTTAAATGTTTTTCAGTAAAAAAAAAAAGTTTAAAACCCATTAAAAATAACTTTTTTGGGAGTGTTGGAGGGTCAAGGTCCAGCCATGGAGCCATGCTCAGGACATGGCTCCAGCCAAATGCCTAATGGCACCAACCCCTCCCCGCACTGCACCTCAGTGGAGCCCAACCCTCCTCGGGAGAGGGGAGCTGTCATACGACAGCTCAGTCCAGCTCCCACACTCCTCCCCAGCCAGCCCCCGACAACTTGGGCTCATTCCCGAACCCAGGTTGCAGGCATAGAGCGAGGTGTGACATCCAGCATGCAGGGAGTTTGGATCATTCACCACAGTATGTCTTGGGTCCTAAAAGTCCCAGCCAATAATTCCAGTCTTGGGAAGAAGATTTGGTGGTGGTGGTGGGTGTTTTAAATAATTATACACTCTTATATATTGAGGAATAGAAGGGCATGTGTGTTGGTGGGATATACTGGGGGTGGGCAAGACAGACCCATATTTTAAGGGACACCCAGTATAGCGGTACCAGATTTTAGTATGCCAAAAAGAGGACACTTATTCCCTTCCCTGATGAGCCTTTGTGCCAGACCCCGAGTAAATGGGTTTAAAATCTTCACCGCCTACACAGCTCATTTACAAGGAGGTCCTGGGTAGAAGAGAGTAAAAATATAATAATAATAGTAATAATAATAATAATATGAGTGGGAAGCTGGCTGGGGAAAGAAGGCAGAGGGTAAAAATAAATGGCATGGAATCTGGGGAGGGCATGGTCACAAGCAGGGTCCCTCAGGGATGGGTGTTGGGGCCCCTACTATTCAATCTATTTGTTAGGGACATTTTGGAGGGCCTTGAAGGTGGTGTGAGCCTGTTTGCAAATGATATCAAGATATGCAATGGGGTAGACACTCAGGAGGGGGTAGAAAAAATGCAGAGAGGCCTGGGGAGGCTAGAGGCATGGTCAAAGAGGTGGCAGCTTTCCTTCAACACAGAAAAGTGTAAAATCATGCATCTAGGTTTCAGGAACCGGAGGGCAGGGTACTGTATGGGGTGGTAGAGATCTGGAGGTAACGGAACAAGAAATGGACCTGGGTATCACTATATCAGGGGACCTGAAGGTGGAAAGGCACTGCGGGAAAGCAGGGGCTAGGGGCAGCAGAATGCTGGGATGCACTGGAAGAGGGATCACCAGTAGAAATAGAGAGGTCATAGTGCCCTTGCACATCCATCTGGTTAGACCATATTTGGAATATGAAGTCCAGTTCTGGAGGCCATACCTCAAAAAGGATGTGGGAAGCCTGGAGCAAGTTCAGAGGAGTGCAAAGAAATGGTAAGGGGCTCAACCACCTATCCTATGAAGAAACGTTGAGAGGTTTGAACATGTACTCCCTGGCCTGGAACAGAGGAGGGAGAGGTGCAACATGACTGAGACCTTCAAGTACCTTAAGGGTATAAACCAGGTGCCAGGGGAAAGTATCTTCCAGCTGAAAGGTAATCAGAGGATGAGGGGGCATGGCCTGCAGGTGGTGGTGGGGGGCAGTGCAGAGGTAACATTAGGAAGTACTATTTCACAGACAGGGTGGTGGATAAGTGGAATAGGCTCCCAGAGGCAGTGATTGGTGAGGAGACAGTGGAGGGATTCAGAAGGGCATGGGATAGACACAGGGAAGTGTTGAGGATGGGGGGGGCATGTCCTAGCAGATAGCTGGATAAATGGGCAGACTAGGTGGCCTGTCAGTCCTTTTCTGCCATCATACTTCTATGAAATCTATGACAACAGTAGAGAGAAGATGCATGAAGAATATTTGGCAGCTGAAAATGAGGACATCTGGTAACCCTAATTCCTGTATTTTAGTCTGCAAAAAAATGTTGTAGGTGCCGTATTGGTCCTTTTAAGAACAGACCCAGAAACAAATAATTTGATACCTTTTATTGGACCAACATGGATGTTACAGAAAAGAACAAAGTGCTTTAGCTTTCGAACCAACCAGGTCCTTCTTCAGAAGCTTTGTGGCAGTTTTTTTCAAATATCCCATACTATTAACACCAGATGATATAGAAAAAGCAGAAATAATTCTCATTGGTTTAATATATACATTTAAAACATAATAGAAGATTACGTCAGAGAAGCTAATTAACACCAGTATGCCTTTAACTGAGGAGCCTCAGAAGGGCAAAGGTTATCAAGAATTCTCTACAGCCAGAGAGTTCTTGTCACATAACTTTTGAAATGTCTCAGTATGCCAAGAAAGCATTCTAGTGATAAAAAAAAAACAACCTTGGAGTGGCATTCTCTCTAATACATGTAAGATGAGCTTACATCTTACAATCCAATTGTCCTGGTATATTAAAGGACAGATAATGAGAGACAAAATCCTGAAATTAGGTATAACTGCAAGTTGAAAACAAGCTTCAAATTAACCTACACATATAAACATGTCGCATGAAAGTATCACTTGTAAGTGTAAGTGCCAAATAAAAAAATACTTGTCAAGGACCCCCAAGAAAATGAGACCATGAGCCTGATAAGTGCAGATTTCAACACAGAGTCTGTGTATAACAAAAATGCACAGAATCAGTCTAAGTAATCTAAATGAAAACCCAAAGGAATTACACCTTTTATGAACCCCCAAGTAAATGAGATATGCATCTTAATATGAGCAGTTAAAATGTGACAGTGTGTAATCCAACCACTGACAACTAATAGAAGGAAATAAATGCACACTATATGTGAAAACTAAGTGTCCTAGCCACATAACAATTGCCCCATGCCATGCTCCACCCACACATATGTGTGTACATACACCACACCACACACCCCCACACACACACACACCTGCACATCCCACACAACTACAACATACAACAAATATAGCAAACACATTCCACACACACCACACCACACCACGCACAACCAACAAAACACACACACACCATACCCACAACACACAAAAATACAACACACACCAAACACACACAAAACACACACATACTGTACATACATACATCAGTACACACACACACACACACACGCACACTCAAACGCACTCACCACAGTGTTAAGGTGAGAAGTCAACAATGTAGATAGCCATAAACTTACAAAATCAAAGGCCCGCTGAAGAACTAAAGTGTTTATGTCCATCTTTTAAAGTAAAGGTCTGTGTAAGTTTAAGTGGAATAATGTGTCATGTAACCAACATCAATGTTCAATCCATCTGCCACCATATTGAGAAGTAAAATGTCTAATTTCAGAAGCCTGTCTCTGTTGTGTACTGTTGAAATGTCCTTTTAAGACCATCACAGACATATCTGAGATTGAGTGGTCATCCTGGGAGAAGTGCTGGGCTACTGGTTTCTCAATCTTCTTGTGATTAATAGAATGTCTGTGTGAATTAATTCTAGTGCGGAGTTGTTGGCTTGTCTCCCCCACATAACCTGTGCGAGGACATTTCTTGCATTGGATAAAATATACCACATTACTTGATATACATGTATAATTCCCCTGTATCCTGAATAATCTGCTTTGTGATGTGAACACACAGTCTGAAGTGGAAATGAGGTTACATGTCTTACATGTGCATTGATGACAGGGTTGTGTACCATTTGATGTCATGGTATTCTGTTCTGGTTCAAGTTGACTCCTAATAATCAGGATGGCTAAATTAGGTGGTTGTTTAAAAGATAGTAGTGGTAGTTCTTGAAAAATACAGTTAAGGGTTTCATCCTCACTAATTATTGGATGGAGATCCTTAATAATATTACGTAGGAGTTCAAGGTCAGGATGGTATGTGACTACTAAGGGTATTCTGTTTTTTAGTGTAAAATTGCCTGTCCAATATCAAATTCTTACAGGACTCCTCTTATCCCATGTTTTTGGGTTGGGCTTCCAAAAGACTCAAGAGTCCCAGTTTCCCTAGTGGCTGGAGTTAGCCACAGCACAGTGCGTATGCGTGTGGGATGATCAGGGATGTTATTGCAGAGCAGGAAGCATGGGGATGTGCATGCCTTGCACATGCGCTGCTGTGAAATCTGTCGTTAAACTCCACAAGTTTGCATTTATTTATTCTGCAAAAAGCAGAACGACTCCAGCAAGTGCTGCAGCTGCAAGATTCATAGTGGTGTGATCCGATATGACTGGCCTGCTGGTGCTGAGGACTAAGCAACAATTGCAGGTGTGTGCTGTAGAGGCAGCTGTTGCTCCCTGGGCCTAGTCCTTGATTGGGCCCATCGGACTCGGAGGGAGAGGGGAAGAGAGAAGGAAAGCAAAAGCTGCCCTGGGTCTGAATGGCCTGAAATTGGAATAATTGCATCAGTCTCAGGAGACAGAGAGGAGACTGAGAAAAAGTAAGTGTTGTAAGCGGTCGCTCTTCTCCACACTAGGATGCTCCAAGGGGAAGGGGTGTCAGCTTGACTTGGGAGTTCGAGGAAAAGGCGGCTGGAGTGGAGGCGAGGGTCATGGTAGTCAGGTTGCTGGTGATGGCACTGTAGGGGAGGGGAGTCGGCAGGACTACCAGTGAAAGGTCGAGGTCCTGGATAGAGGAGACAGTGGATTAAGCTGAACCGAAGTTCCTCAGTAAACCTGACAAACCAGCGACTGATGCTGGGTCTCAGGGCTGTGATTCACGATTTACAGACAGAAAAAAATCCACAATAACACAGTAACATTTTTTGTCATTTTTTCCATTTAAGTGCTGGCATTGCTAAATGGATCACTGAATTAGGGACCCACGCTGCTCTCCATCTGATGAGGCACTGGTATTTTGCCAAGGCTAAGTTTATACGCTACAGTGAATGGGTGGGATCTAAGAGCAGGCTGCCTTGGGCTTTTGGGTTTGTCTCTGATTGCTGCATGCTATACACCCTTCTCGAGTGTAAGTGTGTGTGTGCATGTGGCTGTCTGTTGTGTGTTTTCTATAGGACAAAGTATAGGTCGAGTGTGTAATGAAAAGTTTACACACACCCAAGGTGTTAGATGCTACATAAACCCCGAGAGTGAAGTTGAAGGGTTTATGCATAGCTTCAAACCCAGAGGGTGTGTGTAAACTTGGAGCTTACACACACTGACCCATATTTTATTTTATAGAATTGCTGGGTTTCCTTTTTTTGCCTCAGCAATTGCATAAAATAAAATACTTTCTGTGCAGCCACAGTCCAGTAAAGCCACAGTGCGGGGCCATGGTAGCCTTTTTTTATTTATTTAAAGGTTTTTTATCTTGTGGGTAGCCACCAACTGAAGTCCCCATGCTGTAGTAGATTTTTTTTTATTACTGCTGAGTCCAGGGTGGTGGTTTAGTGTTCAGTTCAGTGAGTGACGAGTGGCCAGGAAGGAACTACGGTAGGAGCATGTGCAGTGTGAGGGAAACTGTGCGCATGTTTGCTGTAATAAATACTCTTTTAGTATGGAAAATTATGCTATGGTTTCCCTATGGGACAAAAGGGAAACCTGTAATTATAATTAAATTAGACGTCACATCTGTAAATCTGTGTAGAAATAAAACAGATTTTCAACATAACTGTGCCTGGCTCATATTACTTTCTTTTACTACCCATACCCTACTCAAAATCACCACAGGATAAGAAACCTAAAATCTCTGCATGAAATGAAGTACCAAGCCAGGCTTTAGAATTCACTTCAGGTGTGATACTTTTCCATGAAGTAGGTTGCAATTAGCACCTCACATGGCAGGCTGGGTCAGTTGGACACTGTTATTTTCACCAACTGTGCTGTAACTACCTGATAACGTGCAGTTGTTACCAGGTAATTACAGCACAGTTTGTGACAATAGCAGTGACCAACTGACCCAGACTGCCATGTGAGGTGCTAATTACAGCCTACTAAGTTATAAGCAGCTGCTAATGTATCTTGGGTGACTTCATCACATATTGTCACACATGTTATAGCATCACTAATTACTAAAATAAACATTTGTTTATTTACAGTTTGTTGCAATGCACACCTCAGTGTCTAAAATCACTTGTCTTAAAGTTTTATTTCATTTCATTTTATTAAATGGGTTAGACTATTGAGTAAAACTCTTAAAATGGTGACCCTTGGTTGTACAAAAATAAAGTTACAACAATTACAATAAATACAGACATATAATATTCAACACATCAAATACATACATTAACATACATATCTAATAATTATAACCAGTTAACCACAGCAAGCCTTTTTTTGTGCAGAAAGTGATTCCAAAAACCAGGTTTTAACAACTTTTGTGACAGAATTTTTCTACTGTACAAATGAAATTTCAAGGGCATCATATTCCAAAATTTAGGGACTAGCTGGCTGAAGAAAAAGTCAGAACGTTTAGTTTTTGATCTAGGTATTACCAACTCTCAATAGGCCGCATTCCTTAAAGAGGGCTTAACATCCTTAAATTCTAACCTTTCGGCCAGATATTCTGGGATCGCTGCTGTGATGCTTTTAAATGCCAAAAGATATTTATGTAACGGTCTTCTGTCTGACAGAGAAATCCATCCTAAGCTATGATACATTAGACAATGATGGGTATCCCTAGAACACTGTAAGATTAATCTCGCTAGACGATTATACAATCACAGTGATCAGGGAAAGAAAATGCATTTTCAGTTTTATACAGGGAGTGCATGTAGTGTTTATAATAAATGCTCCAGCAACCAACAGCAGCCACTGCTTTAAGATAATTCAACAATTCCTCTCATGCCCATGGCAAGTCTGTGTGGCACCCACACTAAAGTAATTTGGCACTTGAATCATTACGGAATCCTTCCTGAAAAACAAACCAATAAGTACACTCACTGGCATAGCAGGTACTGTACAAGCATGACATTGCCAGAGTCATTTTAAAACTGGTCGCCCCCTTCTACACAACACCACAACAGCGAAAGTTGAAAATAGACCATTACAGCAACAGTCCCTGTAATGGTCTCTTTCAGGTTGATGCTTTTCTCCCAGTGTTCTGCCCCTTCCAGAACAGCTCCAACCTGGAGCTGATTATATAGAAACCTGGAAGGGGGGGTGCAGGGGCATACCCCTCCCTGTAAAAAAACACTTCATTTCTGGATGGCAAAATACTGGTGTCAGTATTGTGCTGTCACTGTGTGGGAGGCTGGCAAATTCACTGTCAGCATCCAATGCATGGGACTGACATAAGGCAATTATAGTTGAGGGGGGGTAGGAGGAAGTAAGCTGCTGGATAACTAGGATCTGCAGCTTATCCAATAGGTAGGGAAATGTGCAGATGGTGGGCCAAGTGGTCCTTATCTGCTGTCAAAGTCTATGTTTCTGTGTTTCAGTGGTGCTTACTTTTAAAACAGTGGTTGCCTGCTGTATTTTTTAATAAACATTACCTGCTGCTAGCCTGGATCTTGGCACAGGGATGGAATCACAGCATTTATAAAATGGCAAGAAAACATTTATAAATCTCATTGACCAAGAGACATCAGTTGACTGTACATTAAATCTCTTTATATGCACAGTCATCCTGGTCCTAAACCACATCACACAATGAACAAATCAGTCCTCCTACAGCCAGAACTATCTCCCATCAGTCCCCCTGCAACCAGAACTGGTCTTCCATCACAAACATGGCTGCTACCTTTACACTGTAAAAACCTTCAAATGGGCCCTAAAAATAAAACTACCTTAAATAAAAAATAAAACAAATTACTTAAATGTTGTTTCCGTGATCATCATACTCTCCTTACACACAGAAACAAATTAAAAACATTAAGTATTGTTTATAGTTTTCATTACAACTCTTTCTTTACTAACAGTGAAAATCCCGCTTCTGTCTTTACCTGCTCATCAGGGAAATATCTTCTACTTGCCCTGATAGTGAGATAATTGAGGCACTGGCTCTAAAACAGGCCTTTGTTGTCTGTGTATACAGTATGTTAGGACAGTAACATTCTACCAGTTGAACTGAGCAGAATTTTGAATCCCTGCATTCCATGGTAAAAGTTCCATGATAAACATTCTATGTCTTGAATGAGGGAAAAAACAGAAAAAAAACAGACTAAGGAAAATAGGCAATACAGTAATACTTTATAAACAAAGAGAAAAGGTGGGAAAACACAGTTACATAAGCAGAGGCAGACCCAAACTGCTCAAATAATACATTGCTGATGTTTATAAAAGCATGTACATTTGAATTATATATAGATGTTTTCAGGTGAAATCTACCCCCCCCAACCCCCACCAAAAAAAGGCAACCTGGCAGGTTTAAAGTTTTTTATTTTATTTATTATTAACCTTTCACCTCAATCCTATACCAGTTTTTCTTTTATGTACTAGACCACAACACATAAGTAAAAAACAAAAATAAAGAGAAGGCTGCCTTTAATGAAACTATATAACTACAGTGTGATGAAAATTAAGTTTTAAACACTGCTTATGTTTTACAGATTTACAGATGTTACAGTGCATTTATATGATAAAATTTATATGCTAGAGAACATATTTATTTTCAACCAACTCTACCAATAAATAATTTTACTGCAAAGTACTGTGCTAGTTAACCTATTACTGAGATATGCTATTTTATGCATTAATAGGGACTATTTTTTTCAGTTATTAGATGTTTTAGAGGTAATGTATTGTACACACTTTTGAAAATAGTAAATACGTTTTAATCCCTGTCAGAGTAAATCAAATTAATTTTATGATGGTGGCCCATTTTACCTTTTATAAGTCTGATAAGTCACTCCAGGGTGTGCATTAAAGGATTTTAATGCACTTCCCAGTGTGTAAGGGCACTCAACCTTTGGCCTCGAGCCTTAGCATGCCCCTGGGCATGCATTAAAATCCTTTAATGCACACCCTGTCATGGCTTATTGCTTACATATTGAGTGTTGTTTATAATGGCTACTGCAACAACCAGCAGCAGTAACTGCTTTAACATAATTTAACAATGCCACACTCATACCAATGACAAGTCTCAGTGTAAGTGCATGGCTCAGCAGGTTGCACACTCATCTATGAGGCCAGGAGTTCAAAAGGTTGTGAGTTCTAGCCCAACACCAGGCAGTTAGGTAAATCCCAATACTGATACTGTAGTGCATCATGAGGGGGGACACCGGACACCTGAGGTGCTATCTTTCCTATTTTACAGTAAACCCAGGTCCCATCTGCCTGTTATGGTCATTGTTCGGGTGGATGTTAAAGAGCCCATGGCACTGCTCAAAAAACTCCTCTAGCTTGGCCAATCTTCCTCCCATTCATTAAAATACTACTAATGGCTTAATTTGGCTCAATTTCAGTTGGTTACCATCTGCATCCTCACCAGGGTTGCCCCTGAACAAGGGACTGCTAGTCTCACTGGGCCTACCCAGTCAACAAAATTCAGTAAACAAATCAAATAATTCAGCAAAGCTACACTCATTCACACAACTGGACACCCCATAGGAATGGCTGGCTGGTAAATCTGGTCAACAACCCCAAGTCAGAGTGAACAAAATGTCACCATCACTCACTGCTAGAGGTACAGTCAGTCAACTACTACCAAGAAACAGCCTTCCAGACAAATATTGTTGA
The DNA here is from genome assembly GCA_016271365.2 of Neoceratodus forsteri. Taxonomy (NCBI): domain Eukaryota; kingdom Metazoa; phylum Chordata; order Ceratodontiformes; family Ceratodontidae; genus Neoceratodus; species Neoceratodus forsteri. Next base: position 55,147,644 of record CM028137.1, read on the forward strand.
TCAGCTATTGAAGATGATTTTAACCACAGAACCAATGTGGTGAGTACCAGCATCCCAGTGCAGATAGGTAAGGGCATGTAATATTCTGTAGACCTTGAACAATAGGCATTTGTAGTTTAATACATATAAACAAGGCAAAAAGTACCACCCCAATGCTTTGATGTGCTCAGGGACATACTACAAAATCAAGGCACACAATCCCAGCACCAACAACTCAACAACTCGACAAAGTTCAGCAGTACTGCCACTGCAGCAGCTATCCACATTACAATCATGGTCAACGACTGTCACAAGTTGTTTCTAAATTTCAAAATAATCAAATTAAAAAATAAAACATTTTATTAGTAACAATAAAGCGGTGGTTGAGTCACGATGGGAAAACTGAATATTGGAAGCTTATTCAATTCTCCCTCAGTGACCCAGCCCTTTATGTGCTTGAAAGTCATTATTATTAATGTTTTTTATTTGAATTTGTTTATTTATTTCCCTATTCCCAGCCATGTAGTACCCTGCCAGTCAGACTCTTTTAGATAAGCATGGACCAGGGATTTAAAGAATTGGACACATTAAAAGAGAAAGGAAAGGAAATGAGCCATAATGGACTGCTCAGTCAGAAGGAACTAGAAGCTAAAACTGAAGTCTGTAATAAGCGTTCATCAGGAAATGTTACAGAACCCAAAAATAATGTTTCGACTCTTACGTAAAGTCATCCTCTCCTTCTTCCCTATAAACAAAGTAAACCATTTTCTTTTGCAACTACAGTTACAGAGATTTTTTCACAAACTGTGGTTGAAATATTTTTTTTTCTATTTAAGGAATCAGACCAGTTTGTGGCATAGACTAAAGTTACACAGAAACAGAATAATTAAATGTGTCCTTAGCTTAGGAGTTACATCTAATTGCAACTTTATTATTAGAAACATTCAACAGTTCAAATGTCATTAGATCTGCGCAAGATTTAGATATAAATCACATGCTGCTAGTTAAACATATGTCATAAGGCATATATATTTAAAAAAATGATAATACCAAGATACCATTTCTGTACAATAGAAGAGACATTAAGAAGCCCTTCAGTCTCCTTCAGCCTAGGGATATACTTATTTGAGATCTTACACTCTCTCATATTGTTTAGCAATATTTAGAAGAAACCTCGCATGCATCATTTCATTTAAACTATAACTGGAGGTGACAGGTCTGCATCTTATTCACTTACTTCTGTAGCAGCCTGCAGCCTAGTTGTGCATGCTGTTTTATTATGTTGGTGCGCTTGTGCAGGCAACATCTTGTGGCAGTGGAGATTTGGAGGCGTGGTCACTGTTGGGCAAATGCAGGGCACGCATCACTAGGTGCGTCCCTCATTCCCCAATCAGCCTGCATGCCGGCGCCACACCATGCATACATAATGTGGTAAGCACATCTAAGAAAAGGTTCACTGGAATCCAAGCAAAGCTCATCAGACACAGTGGACCTCAGGATGTGCTCGGCCACATTGTGTACATGGCGGGCAGCCGCCCAACTGCTAACTTCAGGGATGCCCAGTCCCCCTGTTGGCTTACCGTGGCCCCAATTATGTGCTGACAGGGGAGTCCACTCCCCATTGGCATAAAGCACTCCCCCCATGTGTTATATGCCAAAGGGGTGCCCAATCCCCTTGGCTCTTGCCCTCTGCTTTCCTTGTGTGCCATGAGGGTGCCCAATCCCGTCGGCATAAATCTTTACCCCGTGTTGTGTGCCGATGAGGTGCCCAATCCCCGTTGGCTGCAGCAACCCCCCAAACAGTTATGTGGCACACTGGGGCCACCCCAGCATGTCAAATACCCTGAGGAAAAAACTGGCCCGCAAAGTTTTTTTTTAACCTGTAACACAAAAACGGTCCCTGGTAGTCTCCCTACCCACCACCCGAACACACCCACTGTGCACCCTACCTCCCCACACACACCCTCACCCCATACTTACCTCCGGAGTCTTGTGTGATGACCTTCGGTGGACCGGGAACACGTCTGCACTCTTCAAAGCTGACAGTGAACTGAGGAAATGCCGGTAAGCTGTATAATAGAATAAATAGGGTTTTTTCAACTTTGCTGCATATCTCAGGCATTTTTGAGAATTTTGGCACCAAATTTTCAACATGGGGTTTTTGGGACCCCTCCTCATGAATTCTTGCACTGTCATGGCATTATTCGGTCCCAAAAGGTGATTTTGCAGTCACTGCATGGAATCACCTTTTGGGAGTGAGGAACGAAATGACAGTGCCATTGTTCATGAGGGGGGCTCTCAGACAGCCTATGTTGCAAATTTGGTGGGAAAAATCAAAAAAATTACTGTTTTACGAGCATGCATTGTGCAGGTACTTTGCACGCTCATAACTTAGCGAATTTGCAATATTTTCATGTCACATATTCAGCACCAGCATTTTTCCACGCCTTCTTGTGAACCGTACAGCTGTCATTTTTCACATCCTGCCTGAAATGTGTTTTTGCACTTCCGGTGCAGAATAGCACAGTCTATGTGGGAAATCAGTGTTTGAGACAAGTTACAAAAATGACAGTTACTTTGTTCATGAGCAGAGGTCCTAAAATGCCTATGCTGAAAATTTGGTGATGATAATCCAAAACATGACTGTGTTACGAGCATGCATTGAGCAGTTTACATGCATGCTCGTAAGTTCACAAATTTATAATACAGTATTTTCACTCCAGATTTTCAACATTGCCATTGTTCTGTACCTCCTTATGAACAGTATAGCTGTCATTTTTCACATACTGGACAAAATGTGTTTTCACAGTTCCGGCACAGAATAGTGCAGTCACTGTGGAAAGTCCGTGTTCAAGACACATTATGAAAATGACAGTGACACTGTTCATTAGCAGAGGTCCTAAAATGCCTATGTTAAAAATTTGGGGCCGAAAGTCCATAAAAGTAGAGTTTTACGAGCGTGTGTTGTGCAGTTTTCACGCACACTCGTGACTTCGTGCATTTGTAATATTTGCACTCCACATGTTCAAAATTGGCATTTTTTCCACACCTCCTTATGAACAGCACAGCTGTCATTTTACATATTCTAGCTGAAGTGGGTTTTTGCATGTCCAGCGCATTATTGCATGGTCGCTGTGCGAAATCAGTTTTTGGGGCAGTTTGAGGAAATGACGATGACACTGTTCATGAGCAGAGATCCTAAAATGCCTATGTTGAAAATTTGGTGCCGAAAGTCCATAAAATGACTGTGCTGCAAGCGTGCATTGCACAGTTTCCACGCAGCCTTGTCGCTTCGTACATTTGCAATATTTTCATGCCAGGTTTTCACCATTGGCATTTGTGCACACCTCCTTATCAACAGTACAGCTGCCATTTTTCACAGCCTGCCCAAAATGCGTTCCTGCAACTGTGACACACAATGGCATGCTCGCTGTGGGAAATTACCTTTTTGGGACACATTAAAGCAGCAGTACTACCAAACCAGGAAGTAAATACTGAAATTATTTTTTTGTACTGTAATTATGCATTCATAATTCCGGTTCACATATCTGAAATTATTTTCTGCCTGTGATGCTTTGTTTATTAAATATAAATCTTTAGAGTTTGACATAGTAGCGCTACAGGAAATATGGCTGCTCCCTGTACTTTAGCTGCGCTCCTCCCCAGCGTCCCAGTACGTATTCTGTTTGCTTCCTGTGAGCCCCTTCCTCATGGCGTTCCGCTAAGCGGTACTGAATATGGAGGTGACAGTCTGCACTGTTGAGAAGGATACTGGACCTTACCTTCGTTGTTTTCTCGGTAATGTTAAATAATGTGCCCTTTGACTTGTACTCACTTTCTTCAGGGGATTGTTATTCCGTTTCCTGCCATTAACTTTCACTGCTAACTGGTTCAGTCGTGATTTTCTCCTTCTCCCTAAACTGTGCTCGCTGTGTTAACCCACTATGACTATTCCTGCTGTACGTGATCTAACCCAGCCATAAATTAATCCTCCGTGATGTTCTTTGTTTGATCAGCTTGCTCCGGCGATCACTGGCACTCATTACGTTCTCATATTACACCGGGGCTCAGGCAAGTCCTTATCTTAAAAGTCATGGAGAGGCAGACAGATTGTCTTAGCCCAGCTCTATTTTTCACAGTCTAACACACATCATAAATGGAACTTATCAGGAAAAGATTCCTGTTGTGCCAATGCAGCTGTTAGCTGAGACCCACATGTGAATGTGTTGTTCACATTCCCCACATACCTTCAGATTATGGGATCCTCACTGTTTACTCTGTAACACGCTACTCTTAGGAGGCACACAGTAAAGGATTGTGTCCAGCACAGGGACGTCCCTGAGAATCATGGACAGTTGAGAGGCATGTAGTGCTTCTGTTTGGAATGCTATGTAGTGGAGTGTCACACCACTTTTTCATAGAAACATAGAAACATAGAAGTTGACGGCAGATAAGGACCGCAAGGCCCATCCAGTCTGCCCATTTCTTTTTCTACCTTATAAATGTGCCATCGGCCTTTGCTCTGTCAGTGACCTATCTATTAATGAGTCATTTGTATTGCTCCCTTATGCCTATCCATGCCTGTTTGAAGCCCTGCACTGTATTCATAGCCACCACTTCTTGTGGTAACCATTCCATGCATCTACCACCCTTTCTGTGAAAAATTTCCTCACATTCCCCTTAATCGGCCTCCCTCTAATCTCATGCTGTGTCCTCTTGTCCTGCTATTTTTCTTATATTTAAACATGTTAGACTCTTTCACCTTGTTTATGCCCTTAAGATGTTTAAATGTCTCGATCATATCACCTCTCTCCCTCCTTTGCTCAAGGGTATACATATTGAGCTCCGTTAATCTGTCCTCATATGTCTTCTGATGCAGTCCCTGCACCATTTTGGTTGCCCTTCTCTGGACTGCCTCAATTTGGTTAATGTCCTTGTGAAGGTGTGGCCTCCAATACTGCACGCAGTACTCCAGATGGGGGCCTAACCAATGTCTTGTACAGAGGATTATTACCTCCTCTTACGACTTGTGATACCCCTACTAATACACCCTAACACCCCCTAGCCTTACCTACTGCTTTAGAGGTCTGCTTGGATGATTTTAGGTCATCAGTGATGATGATGCCCAAGTCTCTTTCTTCCTTTGTGACTGCTAGCAACTCCCTCCCAGCCTATAAGTGGCTTCAGGGTTTCTCTTCCCTATGCATGATTTTGCACTTCTTTGCATTAAATCCCAGTTGCCACTCTTCTGACCATTCTGCTAGTTTATCCAGATCTCTTCTCATTCTGCCCACCCCATCTGGATCATCTACTCTGTTGCAGATCTTGGTGTCATCTGCAAACAGACAAGCCTTACCCTCTAGTCCATCTGCGGGGTCACTAATAGAAGATGTTGAATAGGACTGGCCCAGGACTGATTCCTAAGGTACCCACTTGTGACTTGCATCTCTTCTGACTGTATACCATTTACCACCACTCTCTGTTTTCTTACCAGTCAACCAGTTTGCCACCCAGTTGACCAACTTCTGACCCACCCAGAGCCTACCTAGCTTATTTATCAATCTTCTATGTGGAACAGTGTCAAAAGCTTTGCTGAAGTCAAGGTAGGCGACATCAACTGCTCCCCCTTGGTCCACCACTCTGGTTACCCAGTCAAAGAAATCTATGAGATTAGTTTGACAGGACCTTCCTTTGTAAACCCATGCTGTCTTGGATCCTGTGCCCCTATGGATTCCAGGTGTTGCACTATCCTTTCCTTAAAGTGCCTCCATAATCTTGCCCACTACTGAGGTAAGACTGACCGGTCTGTAGTTCCCGCCTCCTCCCTGCTACCACTCTTGTGAGTGGGATCACATGAGCCCTTCTCCAGTCTTCTGGGACCTCTCCTGTGCTCAGAGACTCACTAAACAATTCTGCTAATGGCTCTGCTAGTTCCTCCTTTAGCTCCTTAAGTACCCTGGGATGTATGCCATCAGGTCCCATTGCCTTATCCACCCTGAGCTTAGCAAGCTCTTGTAGGACCCTTTCTTTTGTGAAGGGAGTAGTGCTCACCTCCCTCCCCTGTGTCCATGATGCTGAGCTGTGGGCCCTGCCCTACCTTCTCTTCAGTAAATACTGAGCAAAGTATCTATTTAGGATAGATGCCTTTACAGGGTCCTCCTCCTCACATGCTCCCTTTTCTCCATTAAACTAGCAATACCCCCTCTGGACTTTCTCCTTTCACTAATGTATCTATAGAAAGTCTTGTCACCTTCTTTACTGTTCGTGCTAGTGTTTCCTCAGTTTGGGACTTTGCCTGCCTTACTGCCTTACCTGCTTCCCTTAGGGCAGTTTGGTATGCCTCCCTATCTTCATCCGCTGTGTTCCTTATATTTTCTGAAGGCCAGCCTTTTGGCTCTGACCTTTTCTGCTACTGTATTTGAGAACCAAAGTGGTTTCCTTCTTCTTTACACTTCCTTTTCTGTCTAACACAATGGGATGTTGCTTCAAGTATTGTATCCTTAATGCTTGCCCACTTTGCCTGTACCTCCTCACCTGTGTTTCTTTTGCCAGGGCTAGCTTAACTCTGTTGGCCATCTTATCAAAGTCAGCTCCTCTGAAGTCCCATATTTTTGCCTTGGAATGGGATGATTTAGATGTAGTAGCCAAATTGAACCATACCATGTGATGGTCACTGGCCCCAGGTGACCTTCTACCTGGAGATCTGTGATCCCTTCTTTGTTAGTCAGTACTAGATCTAGGATAGCCCTGTCTCTTGTGGGTTGCTGTACCAGTTGTTTGAGGCCCTCCCCTGCAGGGAATCCACTATATGTCTAGTTCTGGCCGATGTTCCTGCTGGTATTGACCAATCTGTATCTGGCATGTTGAAGTCTCCCATTATCAGAACCTCCCTTTAGCTGTCATGTTTTGTATATCTTCTAACAGTAACGTGTCTATGTCCTCCCTCTGGTCTGGGGCCTGTAGACAACCCCAGTTCTTATGGCTGTCCCATTTCCTGTTTCAGGGTGACCCACAGTTCTTCTGGCTCCTTATGTGTATTCTGAATTTCTGTAGCTTTGATATTTTCATTAACATACAGGGCCCTCCTCCCCCCTTTTTGCACTCGGTCTCTTCTGAACAATACATAGCCAGGTACTGAAGTCTCCCAAGTGTGGTTACTGGTAAACCACGTCTCACTAATTGCTACTATGTCCAGTTTAGCCTCCTGACATTATTGCCTGCAGGTCTGGGATCTTATTTCCCAGGCTGAGCATTGTGTACATGATTTTCCATTGGCCAGATTTTGGTGTGTTAGTTGTTGGGTGAAGTTTGGCATTACCCTGTGCATCGTATGGGGAGACAAACCTTTTTCTTACCTGGTGATGCAAATGAACGGCAAACACGCTGAATTCCTGTTTGACCACTAGCTGAGGGGAGGTGTTCTTCCCATTCGGCGTGTAGGTGCTGCCCCTCTCCCCATTTGCTAGTTTAAATATTCTGCAAAGACGTCAAAAATCTGCCCTCAATGCACTGACTCCCTCTTTAGTCAGATGCAGTCCATCAAATTTAAGAACTTTCGCTCCCAGAACTGTTGCCAGTTCCTACAAATCTGTGTCCTTTTTCTGGCACCAGTCCTTGAGCCACGTGTTTAGCTCCCTATCTCCCCTTCTCTGACCTTCCGTCCATCTGCTCCCTTCTCCCAGACTGGCAGGATCTCAGAAGGAGATGCCAGACGAAATAGATGATAGTTTGTCACCCAGCCTAGTCAGGTGTTCTTGGTCTCCACAACTGACCGGCTGGCGGATCATTAGTCCCTATGTGTACTAGAACATCAATGTTTTCTCCTGCTTTGTGAACAATTTTAGCAATGCGGTCAGTGTCTCTCCATGCTGATGTACCTGGGAGACATCTGACCATCACCCCTGGCTGGAGATGGGTATCAACTCCCCGAATCATGGAGTCTCCTATGATCAGAAGTTTTTTGGATTTCCTTTGTGCTTGTTTAGTTTTGGTTCCTGATTTGGGTGAGTATTGTTGTGCCAGCTCCTGTGCCGCAGTGTCCTGCTGTGCAGTGTCTTCTGCCTCTTTATTTGATTTCAGAGATAGAGGCAGATACCTGTTGTGAGTGTTTATATGGTTTTGGAGGTAATGTGTTGGAGAGCAGAGAGTGATGGGGCACCTGATTTGCTCCTCCTAACCACCTGCCAACCTCCTGGACCAACTACCCTCTCAAGTCGGGGTTTTCTGTTGGATGCTGGGGAAATGGCGGGTGGTTCTTATAATGTATTTCCTCTTCAATATGAAATTTGGGCGTGCAATCTCTGCCCATGCTGCCCGGAGCTGAGACCTAAGATCTGCAAAGGCCCGGCATGTAGGACAGTGTCCTAAATCCTGTAAGACTGTCCTTCTGAAAATTGTTCCACAGTACCTGCAGTTAATGAAATCCATTACAAATAAGTTGCTGGGTTTGTAACCTAGTCAGAGTAATTAGAAGGAAAAAAATGCAAGTAATGGTTTAATTGTGCTTTGTTTAACTTGTTATAACAAGTTAAATTACTAGTGCCCTGTAAATGAGATCACCTTGTGGAGCCCCACTGATCCGCCCCTTTCTGCTCTGCCACAGGAAATGTCACAACTGTGGTACCTATAAAGGAGTGTGGCGTGGGGTGGTTGGGGATGGGGGTGGGTGGCTGGCCCTTCCCTGCCTAAAAGAAGAACCACGGATGAAAGAACAAGGAGGTAAGAGCAGAAACAATCAGTCAACAACAAATGCAGTAACCCTGAAAGCTTATCCTAATGTTAGATAAAACTGTAAAACCTGTAAAGCACCACCTGTAATAATTTCAGAGAAGATATACCCTGTAAGAAACACTTTGCTCCAGAGAAAAATAAAGCAGTAACAGAAGATATACCTTGCAAAAGACAATTTGAATCAGAAGATTACAGCAGTAATCTGTTAGCACACCTGTAGGCACACCTTGTAATAATGCAGAAGAAGGTATACCAGCAACAACAATTTGAATCAGAAAAAAATCAAGCAATGAAATGTTAACAACAAACAGTAGCAATCCCTGTGAGTGAAAAATAAAAACACCACCACACAGTAAATTTGCTTAGCCAAACTAAGTCTTAATCCTTCTCCCTTGCTCTGGTAAGTTTCTCTACTCTGCCTTTCAAGCAGTCTTAGAAGGAAAGAGCTCAGGTGAAGCTAGGTGCCTTGGCCAGCAAACCAAGTCTTCTTCAGCCTGCTGTTAATGAAATGTTTTGCATCATACTGCAGCTGTTATGTTGTATATTGTTGCTGCACACAATAGTGACAGCTGTGATCATTTGCAGCAGTGGTAGGCATACTGAGGTATGTGTGGTATTGGCCTTATACTGACCTGTGACGTCCATGAATAATAGTGCACTGTGTAGTCACACACACTTGTTGTGGGGCACATGGTGTCCCTGCAGGTTGCCTAATGTATTCCTCTGGTCTGTGATGTAATATGCATAATGTGCAAGAGTGTGTATTGCAAGGAAGGAATAAACCAAGGGTGTTCCACTCCTTTGCTAGTAGTACTGTGCTTGGCATGTTTATGATTATTTAGTTGTTTAACCAGGTATAGCACACTAAGCTGAAAGCTTTTTACAGGAGCAACCTGGGAGCACAAGGAGGTTAGTGACTTGCTCAGGGTCCACACAGTATGCAAGTTGAATCTGTGGGATTCAAACCCAGGTCTAGTCTGCGAATGTCACCAGATTTGCAGCTCAGAGCCTTAAAACACTGCACTGTACTGCCTCCAAATACTGGCTGTTTACACTGTCAATATTGTGACTGTGGTCACGTTCATTGTTTTGTAACTTGTGGTGTGTTATGTGCATACTTTGACTGGTGTATAGTGTCTCATGTGAATGCCAATTGAAATATATGAATTATGCCCTTTTTTTCTGCTTGCTGAAGGAGAGTGAATTCTGCTGTCATGGTGTGTTAATGTCTATCATACTGGCTGACACATCACATAAGTGATGTGGTGAACAGCGTGCTGCTGACAATGGGAATAGTGCGCCTCTGTGCTCATATGATGTGTATTAACAAGTGTACCACTCTTAATTGTAGTTTGCACATCTACTTAAAAACCATAATATAATCATGAGTAAGATAGTATGTCTGTCCAGTGACTATATGTGTTTAGAGCAGGATACAACACCTTTGTAAACACTGTCCTTGCTCAGTCTTGAAAACCATTGACCCTAACTTGTTCCTTGAATGGCATCAAACCACAGGTCTGCATAACAGTAAAAGCATTACCTCTGGCAGTGTGGCGAACACCAGGCTCAAGGATATTACATGTTGTGGGGTTAGGGTTAATAAATATTTATATTTATTCCTGCTTCGGGGAAAGGTGCCAAGTGTCTGTAAGGTGTAAAGTAATGAATAGGAGTCCTAATAACAGTACACTAGGAACATTAACTGCAATGTCCATACAGTAACATTGTGATTCTGCTGTCGGGTTTCATTCAATCAGATGAACAAATGAACATTGAAGTCCCCAAGTTTGTCAGTTCCTCTCATTGCCCTCTAGGCCATCCCCCAACTATTTTAAATTGTGCCTCCTTGTTCTTGCACATGTCTTTCTGAAAGATGCTACCCTGTTGGACTTTGATTCCTTTGAGGTACTTTGATTGATTCCTTTCAGGTACTTGACAGTTTCTATCATATACTCCTGACCCCCTTTCAGCAAGGTTACACATATGTTTCAATTTTAGTAAAATAGCAGGACAACAGGACACTCCATGAGATTAGAGGAGGTTGATTAAGGGGTAACGTGAGAAGTTATTTTCACAGAAAGAATGGTACATACATGGAATAGCCTACCTCCACAAGTGGTGGTTATTAATACAGTGCAGAGACTTATAACAGGCATGGGATAGGCATAAGGGGGCAATACAGATGAGTATGAATACATCGCCATTGACAGAACAAAGGCTGATGGCACATTCATAAGGTAAAAAGAAATGGGCGGACTAGTATGGGCCTTGCAGTCCTTATTTGCCATCAACTTCTATGTTTCTATATTAAGTACTCTCAGTCTCTCTTCATATGGAATCTGATGCAAATGCTGCACCATTTTAGTACTGTTCCTCTGGACTGCCTCCAACCTGTCTATGTCCTTCTGGAGATGGGGTCTCAAAACTGACGCAGTACTTCAGATGGGGTCTCAGCAACTGTCAGTACAAAGGATAACCACTTCCCTTTTCTCTACTTTGATGCCCCTTCCTATGCATCCTAGTATCCCCATCTCTTCTTACTGCCTTCTCACACTGCTTGCCCTTGCCGTCATCTGATATGACCACACACAGGTCCCTTTGCATTTCCTTGTTGTTAATACCTCCCCAGCTATCGTGCACTCTTCTCCTTTGTTTTTGTTTCCCAGGTGCATTACTTTGCACTTCTTTGCACTGAATGTAAGTTGCACTACATCTGACCACTCCTCCAACCATGCCAAGTCCCTTTTCATCCTTTAACCCCCCCTTCTGTATCAACTCTGTTACATATCTTTGTGTCATCTGCAAAGGGGCATACTTTTCCTTCCATACCTGGTTCCTTATACAAATGGTCAGTGACCCGAACTGGCTAGGGGACACCATAGATCTTGTGCTGGCAAATGGTAATTTTCGAGGACGTTAAGTGAACTGCTGATCGACACTGAACATCGCTCATTGTGGGTCACAATAAATATGGTGAGGGAAGGAGCAGAAACGGGTACAATGGTGTTAGAACTCAGGAACTAAATCTTACAGAGAATGTGGAAAGTAGTAAGGTATCTCCCGAATACATCCTGTATAGACACAAAGCAGAGGTGGAGATCATTGAGCTAATGATGGAGCTGGAAACCACAACCCTTGTCAGGCTCCACAGCAAGAGGGCTACGCCAATACATCTAGGTGGGTGAGCTGTAGCATCACTGACAAAAGTAATCGAACCAAAGGAGCATCACTGATTAGGCTCAAAGAAGCATGGGGATACAGAGGTTTACCTGAAGGAATCAAGGAGGTGACATGGGCATCAAGAGTGGCTGAGGCACCTGTTGACCACAGGCTGTCACAGGGCATTAAAGAACTTCTTCATGCACACTAGGGAGAAAACAACTGGTAAGGACCAAGTCGTGAGACTCAAGATGAATATGGTGTGTGTTGAAACAGCAACAGAGTATTTAGATGTGCTTCATGAATACTTCAGCCTGGTACTCACCAAGTAGAGACGGAGGGTACCCAAGAGGACAGGCCCAGGGATGGGAAGGTGACAGATGGGAGAATCACAAGGTGCAGAGTTCTGGCAGGCTGGAGGGTATTGAGGGTGGACAAGGCACTAGGGCCTGAAGGGACTGGCATAAATGTAGGTGGACACCTTGGCAGATATGTTCAATGCATCCTGGGATTCAGGGACCACACATCAACACTGGATAATGGCATGGGTGGTTCCACTCCATAACACTGGACACAAGGGTGAACAAATGAACTATACACTGTTAAACCTCACAACCAATGTGGGCAAGCTTATGGTGACAATCCACAAGGAGAGGCTACTTTCCCTTTTGTTCTGTGATGGAGTGTAGGACAGTAGACAGCATGCGTTCTTACCAGGCACATCCTGTCAGAGTAACATTGTTGATTACTATGAGTGGGTAACTAGGCATCCAGACAAAGGCCATGCAGTGTATGTCCTGTACAAGGAATTTATTATAACTTTCGATTAGGTGCTATGTGGAATCCTATGAAGTAAGCCTGAATATCCTGGGGCCATGGCGATGATGGTGGGATGGGTACTGTGCTGGCTGCACAGAAGGCAGCAGACAGTAGTTGTGGGAGGGAGCTGTCAACACCAGGTGTGGTGGTTAGCAGGCTGCAGCATGGAGCAGTGTTGGTTGAAGTGCTGTTTTGATTTTTATAGCACGCATCTTGGTAGGCATCAAGAGCAAGATCAGACTGTTTCCACATGGCACCAACATTGGAGCAGAATTGAATGATATGGGGTGGTGGCAGTGGTTTGCTGCATGAACTGTCACAATTGGGGATCTAGTCAGACAAGTGGCACTTGGTGTTGGATTCAAAACAGTGCAAGGTGCTGCAAGGGCAGTATAGCGCAGTGGTCTAAGGCTCTGAGCTGCAAATTTGGTGACATCAGCAGACCAGCCCTGGGTTTGAATCCACAGCTTCCACTTCATACTGTGTGACCCTGAGCAAGTCACTTAACCTCCTTGTGCTCTAGGTCACTCCTGTAAAAAAGCTTTCAGCTAGTGTGCTGTACCTGGTTAAACAACTAAATAAATAAAATAAAAAAATAAAATTTAACATACAACCAAGAGGGTGGCTGCAGGATAGTTATGTGGCACCAGAGAGGAAACAGTGGGGTACCACTGGGCTCCGTGCTAAGCCAGTGTTGTTCAAAGTCTTCCACAATGATAGTGGGGATGGCATTAACAGGAAAATATGCCTATTTGCAGATGACATCAAGCTCAGTGGTAGAGTGGACACAGGTGAAGGGATACAGAACCCACCTGAAGATCTGGAACAGCTGGGGAGGTGGTCCATGATCTGGTAGCTTGGTTTCAATGCCAAGAAATTCAAAGCTAGGCATATTGCGGCTAAGACTCCCAGGACAGAATACTACCTGGGTAAAATCTAATTATCCGCATCAGAGGAGGACAAGGGCCTGGGAGTGATGGTCAATAGCACCTGGAACCGCTCCATGCAGTGCAAGACAGCAGCAGCAAAGGCAAACAAGATGCTGGGATGCATAGCTAGTTGCATCAGTACTATGAGACAGGAGGTTATACTGCCCTTGTATAGGTTACTGGTAAGGCTGCATTTACAGTATATAGTTTAGTACTTGTGGACACACCTCAAACAGAACAGGAACCTGCTGGAAAAGGTCCAGATGAGGGCTACAAAGATGATGACAGTCAACAAGGTAAACCAGATGACACATTGAGGGTACTGAACATGTAATCACTTAAACACAGGAGACAGAGAGAGAGAGAAAGAAGGGACCTGATTGGGATCTTAGTATGAAGTTATAAATAAGGTTGATGAGGAGAGTCTACTTAAGCTGGTGACAACTGCAACAAGGTTGCACAGTCTGAAGCTTGAGGTGGGAGGTTGAGGACAGAGGTTAGGAAGCAGTTCTTCACAGAGAGGATGGTAGACACTTGGAATGTGCTGCGGAAGAAGTTATCTCGTTGAAGACAATGGGCAAGTTTAACAATGGATGGGATAGGCATGGGAGAGTTAAGGATCGTGGGTAGGAGGATGGGGAGCACATGAACATTACATCAAGCTGTGGGATGGCCCATCGGTGCAGTGGTTCAATTTCTGGTAGCGAAAACAGCGACCTAGGTTCAGGACTGGACACAGGTTGCTGGCAAGATAACTAGGAGAAGGCTTCAGTGTGGGAAGAATGCTCCTCCTTCACCTGGGGTGAGGGGGCAGGAATAGGGCCAAATGCTGGCTGACTCCAAGCGGGAGGCTGTAGGCTCAGCAAGTGCACGGAGCTCATTGCTTTAGGGTGTAGTGGACTTTGACTTGCGCCTTAACATCAGTGGCATGCCAAGCCTCTGTGGAGAAAAAGAGTAAAAGCTCCTGGGTGTACTGGATGACTTTCTGGCACTTGTGGACACCACATCACAGTAGCTAGTCATACCTGCCTCAGCAGCAGCTCCCAGGCCAAATTGAGAGTGTGCTGGCTGCCCCACCAATACCTTCACACTCAGAGGAGGGGGACCCATCCAGTGAAAGGTCAAACAGGGTTACCGGGGATGGACGGATGTCAGTGTGAGGTGGGGCTGGGGAGGATTGGGCACCTGGTGGGGTGACTTGAAGGGCCTGAAGGTGTCAGCCCAGGGCAGGTGTAGGAACAAAAAAAAAAATAATAAAGTTGTGGATCCTTCAGTAGAGAGCAGACTTTATAGGCGAAATGGCCTTCTTCTGCTGGCTTCTTCATATGTTTGTATTGATGCGCGCAAACACAAAGGAGGAGCAATCATTTGTGTGTGTCTGTGGAGGGGAAGGTAGCAGTGTCAAAGGAGAGAAGTATCTTGGGGTCATTAGGAGACTCATGTGAATAACAGCGCAATGTAGAGAGGCAGCTATGAGGGACAACATAATGCTGGTATATACTGACAGGGGTATAACCTCCAGGAGAAGGGCTGATCTGGTTCACTGTCATTTTACAGACTTTACATGTACCTCACTTCCAAAGCAAGTGTGCAATTGATGCATCACACCAGACTTTGATGCTGAAAACGGTCATGTGCCACTCCATACTTAGGTGAAAACACGGAAACCAACATGTCTGCTGCTCACAGAAGGTGATCAGCCAAACAGTTCACCAGCCTCATGCAAGCGTGCGCGAACTGCAACAATTCCATGACTACACCATGAAAAGTTGGTCAACCTGGGTTCTGGCCTATGAAGAGTGGACAGCACTGAGGACACAGAAAGAGTTTCAAAAAGATGAGGAGTTAGCACAATTCCTGTTACATTTTTACAGGTGAGTACTGCATGCCATTTCATCTACATACAGCAACTTTAAGTGAGACAGGTTAATTCATCAGGCATTGTCTAATGTTCTCTACAGTGATCACAGTGTTGAACAATGTTGGCAACCAGTTCAGCCTCTGGAGGTGCCTGTTGGTGAAGTAATACTATCTTCATTTGCTGTTTGTTGAATGGTTTGTCTGTCAGTGTACATATGCATTGCGGATCACTTTCTTGTCCAGGTTTAGACATGTCACATGTTACCTCCTGGCACCCGCACAAACAAATGTTTGTCATGACATGATTGGGCGCTGATGATCACTATCATGTCCTAACACCTGATATCAAAATACCTCCCTATATTTAATGGAAAATCATGGACATTCACCTTTACCTTCCCCGACAGTGATTTCTATGATTTATTTTGCTATATGGTATCTATGCACAACATTTCACAAATCCAGATACTACTGTACCCTGTCCATGGTATAGGACTCAAGACAACAAACACTTTCAATTAGCAAGCACAATGAATACATTTGATGTCCTATGGTTGAACCTATGTGCACCCTTTTCAACTGATTGAAATAACTGTGGTATTACCATGTGACGGACAGCCAGACATGTCAATTACATTCGATTTAGTGCTGTGTGGCTCTACTTCAATGGCAATGCAAGCCATTTTGTATAACCTGAAACATCAGATTTCATTTGGCTGCATGCTTCAGTCATTCTATTGGTGTATCTTTCCACTTGCCAACAGAGTACTCTGAATGTGGGACGTGCACTGTTTGGTGCATGGGAGCACTCATGCATTGTGCTTCTGTGAACACACTAGCTGATCAGCGAACTTGGATCACCAGTAGTCCTGTACAGCACAACAGATTTGCAGAACACATCATGTTGTTAGTGTCCTTACTGACATACTTTACATTGTAGGGGCACAAAAACCCTGCTGATTTGTGAAGATGGCTTTTATTAAGCATGGTACAGGATGAACAGAGACTAAGTTAATGCAACAGTGTGCAATGTGCTACGCAGCAATGTTCTCCATTGTGCCTTACTTTCACCTTTGTATACTACAATTGTTCAACAGTTATCCACACTGTAACACAGGCTTTACAACTATAGATTATGTGGATAATGCTTGTACAATGCTTTTATTATTACAGACAATTGCGCAACTCGGGATTAGTCATGCTGACAGCAACATCTCTGGTCATCACCTTTCTGGCACCTAACATCCACTGTGTTCACTCCTGCTAATGAGTTTCAGCCTCTTTGGAAACGTAAGTAGCTCTGAGCAAAACACAGTAACCAGAAAACTTTCACCACTAGTCTTCATTGTATATATGCCTTTCTCATTCCTGCAGCCATGAGAAGGAATGGTGTCCAGATTCAGAAAGTGATGTTCCAACACGCAGTTGAAGACTCTGGATGTCTCCTACCATCACATTCCTCAAAGTAGAACTCTTGACTCTCCTATGGAGGAACACTCAATGTATGAACAATAGCTTTAGTGATGTGTTAATTGTGCCAAGACTATGCAGTAGCATTGATTTTTTTATTCATTCATTTATTTATTTAATTAATTTGCAGATTAAAACCTTTTGAGCCAACGGTTCTTTTACAAAGGTTCCATATCGGGTATAAGAGACAAAACAAGTTACAAGGTTAAATTTCAGGCAGACAGAACAAATTTACAGGTCAAAATTCATTATGGAGACTACAGGAACACTAGTAGTTTGATGGGCCTTAGTGCTGCTGTTTACTTGATAACAGGATACTGACAGGATGCACATGCCGCAAGTAATCCTATTGCAGTTCATAAGTTGTATAGGTAGTAGAGTACTTTTGATAAGTGGTTTAAGTTGTATTGTTGGGTATTACGGAAGTCTCATGGAGTCTATCCAGAGTTTTGGAGTAGTCTCCTGAGGTGTCTTTGACATTTGTTTAAAAGGGGTGAGAGGTGGAGATGATGTCAGGGGGCAGGGTGCGGAGAGTGTGTGAGTGGGGGTGTGAGGGAGGAGCTTATCATGGCAGACTGCGACTAGTGGTTGCAGCCACACTGGTTGTCTTCTGCCAGAACGGTAAACAGGTCTTTTTTAAAAGGGCCTATTTTGGTGTGTTCCAGTGCAGTAGCGGAGAGTTCGTTAAGCCATGTGGTGCCGTGATAGGAGAGTGACCGTTGAGAAAAACATGTTCTTTTGAATGTGACATGGAGCACACCCTTTGCCATTCCTCTGGTGACCTTAGTCGAGGGGTGTCACTGGAACAGTGTGGCAGTTTAGTCGGTTGTGAGACCAAGTAGGGCTTTTTTTCCTATTATGCAAGCCTAATACTTTGTCCTGAGTTGGAGCTGGAGCCACCCCGTGGAGGTAAAAGTAATCATGTATGGGTACACTGGTTGGCACCGAGAACCAGGTGACAGGCCCTGTTGACTACTTGTTTAACGCGATTTAAGGCTGAGTCAGTGTCAGCTCCGTAAATGACTACTGTGTAGTTGATGATAGACAGGATAGAGTTTTGAGTAACTACAGTAAAAGCCTCGTGAGTCAGGGCCTGCCGATGTCTATATAGCATGCCTAGCTTAATATTGTCAGTTTTGACTACGTGGTCAATATGGTGCACAAAGGAGAGTGTATCATCTGTATCTACTCCAAAGTATTTTAAGGTGTTGACTTGCTCAACACTATCACCTTTTTGGCTAAAGATAGTCAAGGGTTCAACACTCCTTTTGGAATATGGCATGGTTTGGTGCATCATTTTTTTTTTTTTTTTGGTTCAGTGGGAGCTGCTTTTGTGAGAACCATGCCTCTAGTAATGTGAAGCTGCATTGTATGTTCTTACAGAATTCACAAGCATTGCTGCCTGGGACTGATATTACTGTGTCATCTGCATACAGCTGCATTTCAGCAGTGCAGGCTTTAGGAAGTGAATTTATGAAGAGACTGAAGAGAAGTGACCCTAGGATCTAGCCCTGTGGGACCCTTACTGTTACCTTTCTGTGATCTGAGGTAACACCCCTATCCTCACATACTGCATCCTGTGAGAGAGGTAACTGTTGAACAAGGAGATGGTATCTACTGACAGACCCATGGCCCATAGCTGTCTTAACAGGATTTGGTGGTTGACAGTGTGAAAGTCTTTTGTGAGGTCAATAAATATGGACCCCACCATTTTTCCTGAATTAAGGGTTTCATAAGCGTGGGAGGTATAGGAGATACAGTAGGATAGTTCTGTGCTTTTGATGAAAACCACGATTCTGAGGGAAAAGCAGATTGTACCTCTTTAGACAGTCAGTGAGCTGATCAGCGACTACCCTTTCCATTGCTTTACAAAGTCATGTTTCTCTGGCTTCAAGTGAGTACTGTACTTCGTGACATATCTTCAGACAATAGCTGGCCACAGTATGTGTTAGCAGTGACCATAACTCATCTCTGTCTTTTCTTTCAGTTACATCTAGAGTGACAGTGAGGACACCAGTGTGGTACCCGAAGACTGTGATCTCAGCTGTACTGAAAAAGACATAGATATGGACAATGAGGGAAATGTACATATGCACTTTGATGAGCATCAAATACATAAAATGGAAACCTCCATTTCATACGACCACTGTCTCATAAGCCTTGCCAAACTGGCTTTTTCGAAATGCATTTCAAAGACATGCACCAGGAAGGTGAATATCCTGACCAGAAAAAATGGGACAGCACTCCAGATCATTGCTGCATGCTCCCAGGGACACAAACAGTCATGGTGGTCACAGCCAATGGTCAAGCATATCCATGCAGGCAACTTCATGCTATGTTCAAACATTATTCTGAGTGGTAACAATTTTGCCAAAATAGCACTTTTGTTGAAGTTTATGAATATGCCAGTTCCAGCAAAATCAACAATCCATGCCATTCAACGGCTGTATGTGTCTCCCTCTGTACTTGAGTACTGGTCACATTATCAGACTGAAATTTTTCAATCCCTGCAACAGCCACTGGTTCTACTTGGTGATGGTTGGAATGACAGTCCCGGACACTCTGCGAAGTACCAGACTTATACAATGATGGACAATGCAACAAAATGCATTGTAGATATTGAAATAGTGGATGTTCGAGAAGTTGGAGGAAAATCCACAAATATGGAGCTAGCTGCCTTTCAGCGATGCCTCCAGAAGATGGATCAATGTGGCATTCCTGTGGCAGAGGTTGTCACGGATGCACACACGCAGATAGTGTCTATCATGAGTATGTGCACCCTCATAACTTTTGCGTTCACACCAACATCAGTTACATTGCAACATGTTCCATAATTTTTTTTTTTCCTTTTTCCACAGAGAAGAAGTATTCTGGAATATCACACCAGCTAGATCTGTGGCATGGAAGTAAGGCCATAAACAAACGTCTCTTAAAGGTAACAGTTTATAGTTCTTTTAACATATGTAACAACCGCATGTTCATACATTACAACAAGTTTGTTTCCTGGAATTGCAGTAGTGTATCAGGATCCTACGAGTTTATCAGTGAGGAGTGATCAGTGCCTTTCTAATCTAGTCATCTTAACAGTTGGCAGGTCAGAAGTGTAACAGGGACTTGAAGCCGTGGATCAGAGACATAATTAACCATTTTTGGTTTGCATCTTCAAATTGTGGTCAAAGTGAGCAGCAGCTGACGGTAAGGTTGTGTTTCCCAGGAAACTATTGTGCCACTGGATTCTTCACTTGTTACTTACTGGGTTGTTTTGGTCACTCTCTTTCAGTCGATTTGGCGTGGAGTGTTGCACCATGTGGTGAATCAGCATGTGTGGCGTATTGAGAGGCCTGGAGACATAGATCGATGTTTGCATGCACTGAACTGTCACGATGAACAGAAGCCATGGCTCAAGACTGACTCACCTGCTCATAGAGCGCTACGTTCAGTTGTGTATGACAAGTGGATCACTGGCAAGCTGTCCTACTTCACAAAAGCTAGGTAGCCATACATGATTGATGTCATTGCCAGTAACTCATGATGACTCATTTTAGTATATCTTTACAGTGACAACACAAGGTAATGCATTAATCTTGCCATGACATGACTTTACACACACTGTATTAAGCATGCCATGACTTTGTGATGACCACAGCATGACTGTTGAAACTAACCGGAAGCACTGTCAGTGCAAAAAACATAAGCGTGACCAGAAAGGCTTTGACAGTGTTGTAAGGTTTACAGAATAGGTAGTCTTAAAAGTTTGGTACTCTGACAGCGACTCAGATGTGTAGCCAATCAGGGCGTGACAGTGTTTTCAGTTGACAATGTAACACCATTATAAATATTTTCATTATTTTCTTTCAGGTCAACTAGCGATTTGGAAACATTTAACAATCACATATTAATGTATGCCTCCAAGCGTTTTGCATACGGGTAAGTAGCTCTGATACTTTAGTTGTGGGCAAAGCCTGCTCCAGATACTGTCCATAAGGTGACATTTACTGCTATGATCAGCAACATCAGTGCATTGTGTGTTTTACACAACATGGTGCACCCAAAATACACTGCCAGTTCCATGTCTGCAGGTCATACACCTCTGCATGTGAAACTATGCTCACTTTGATGTTGCTGCAGTCATCACCGTACTTATTCCATGGCGGAACAGACAGTAAAAACTCCTCCATGGTAACACATGTCTGCTTACAACTTGTCAGCAGACAGTCATTGATGGGTATTGCACAGTATGTGCACGGAGGCACCATCACAATCATGTGCTGTGCTTTATCTGGTACTGTAATGTTCTGGACAACACACATATTTATTTATGTGATGGTGAGATAGCAGCATCTTTGATGCGCTTACCGGAGCAATAATGGCCATTGATTTGTAAGGTTTTTAAAGGCAAAACAAGTCATGGTCCTTCATAGCCCTTTGTCACACTTTCAATTACTTGTTGGACATTCGTGACGATGGCATGAATTTAAACAGGTCTCTTGTCTTCACAGGTATGAATCATACATGACACGCAATGTTCTTGCAGCGATCGACTACAACCATCACATTGATAGGCAATATCTCCGGAAGAAGAATGGTGACATTGTGTGAGTACACCACAAGGGAACTTGACTGCTCTGTAGGATATGTCAGTGGTCGATGGTGTTTTTCTAAGCCATGGAATCATTGCTGGGGGGGAAATTCTTAAGCAGGCTGCATGAGCGTTCAATGATGCAATTACATTTCTGAGTGACATTCAGAAGGTGTCAAGAGGTTGCCAACCCCACGTCAGTGAACACATTATTATATGTTGTTCATATTCGGCCAAGGGTAGTTCTTTGCATGCCCCAATAATGATGCTGCTTTATGTGGCTCAGGACATACAAAGATACATAGACACGGTTGGCAGATAAGGGCCTCCAGTCCTCCCACTCTCCTGTCCTGGGGTGTGGGTAGGATGTGTTTCACCGCTGATACTGACGCATAGCAGAGGCTGGGTGTACTGAAGCCTCACACCACTTTCAAGATACAGCAAGGTGTCTCTGGACATCCTACGGTCCTGTACAGGCACACACACACCTGCAGTGGATATCATTGCACATCTGTGCCTCGGGGGAAGAGCAAGAAGCACAAACAAGGCAAATAACAATCAAGTGTCGGGTAGGCAACAGCAACTGGCCCCCATGCCCAACACCAGGTCACGCCCACATGGTCTCTTAATTCCTTCATCCTCAGCCTTCCCTCCAGCAGAATATAGACTTCAAAGGAGCACCCAAGAAGGAGTAGTGGCACCACCTTGTGGGGTAAAAGCCAAGGTTTTCCAGCTGCAAGGTAGATGCAAGGGTTGGATTCCGGGGGGGGCATTCTCAGGCCTGCATGAATAAGGCAGGATGCCTAAGACAGTCACAACAGAGAACTGACTGCAGGTACAATAGTTAAAAAAAAAAAAATTAATAATGAACTACACTTGCTATATGTACTGCCTTCAAGCTATATTGTTGTCTATTCCAACCTTCAGGTATACAAGACACTATTCTAAGAGAACCAAACAATGGAGTGCGTTGCCAGTAAAGGAGAGAAAGTCGTACCACTATGTTGCGGATATTCAGGGCAACATCTTGGAATGAAGATTGATGGATACGGACAGGCTGATGCGTTCCATTGGGATGCCAAGTGGACATCCAACTCGTCTCTCCAAGACTACTGCTGCAGTGCCACCTCCACCTGTGCAGGAACTAGTTCTGATGAAGAAACAAAGACTGCAGACCATTGAACAGGTTCAAGAAAATTAACTTATGTAGTTGAAAGAGCCATGCTCTCTACAGCATGGACCTAGTCAATCTGTCATGGCTAACAAACCATGAACTGCAAAGCTGTAATTTATACAGTCATTGTTACCTGTGTGGCAACATTAGTTGGGAAGTAATTGCTCCAGTACACAAAAAGTATATATAGAAACATATAAACATAGGATTTGACATCAGATAAGGAACGCTTGTCCCACCTAGTCTGCCCATTTCACTACCGAATGGATAAGCTGTAGATCTCAGTTAACCTTCAGCATACTTCTTCCGACCCCCACCCCTAGAATTGCCTTTATGACTGTCCCATCAATGCTTTAATTCCACCACTGTTTTTGACTCAACAACCTCCCCTGGAAGGCTGTTCCATGCTTCAACAACTGTCTCTGTCAATAAATACTTCCTTAAATTACCTCTGAGCCGCCCACCCTCTATCTTCCAATTGTGCAACCTTGTCCTTGCACACTTCTTTTTTGAAATATGCTACCCTCTTGGACTTTGTTGATTACCTTGAGGTGAAAGTCTCTATCATGTCCCTCCTCTCCCTTCTTTCCTCCAGGCTATACAGATTAAGCTCTCTCAGTCTATCTTCATATGTCTTCCTGTGCAGACCCTGCACCATTTTAGTTGCCCTACTCTGGACAGCTTCCATCCTGTCTGTCTTTTCAGAGATTTTGTCTCCAGAAATGCATGCAGTACTCCAGATGGGGTCTCACCAGCTGTCTGTACAGAGGGATAATAACTTCCTGTTTTCTACTGGTGATGCCTCTCCATATGCATCCCAGTATCCCCCCCTTCCTCCTTGCTGCCCTCTCACACTGCTTGCCCACCTTTACGACATCTGATGTAACTACCCCCAGGTCTCTTTCCATTTTTGTGGTTGTTACTACCTCACTCCCCATCGTGTACTGTTCCAGGGGTTTTTGTTTCCCAGGTGCATTACCTTGCACTTCTTAGCATTGAATGTAAGCTGCCATACATTTGACTATTCCTCTAACTTTGCCAAGTACATTCTCATGCATTCCAAGCAACCAAGTGCATCAAGTGTGTTGCAGATCTTTGACTGGAGAATAGGACACAGAGAGTAATAGTAAATGCAGTCCACTCTGAAAAAAGTGGGGTTACTAATGGGGTACCGCAGTGTTCAGTATTAGGACCAGTCCTCTTCAATGTCTTTATAAGCGACATTGCAGAGGGACTGGAAGGAAATGTATGTCTCTTTGCAGATGACACAAAGATCTGCAACAGAGTTGATGTACAAGGTGGAGTGGAAAGGATGAGAAGGGTACTTGGCAAGGTTAGAGGAATGGTCAAATGTATGGCAGCTAAAATTCAATGCTAAGAAGTGCAAGGTAATGCACCTGGGAAGCTAAAACCCAGGGGAAGAGTACACAATGGTGGGTGAGATACTAACAACAACAAAAGTGTAAAGGGACCAGGGGGTTATCACATCGAATGACCTAAAGGTGGGCAAGCAATGGGAGAGGGCAGCAAGTAGGGCTGGGGGTATACTGGGATGCATAGGGAGAGGCATCACCAGTATAAAACAGGAAGTTATTATCCCTCTGTACAGACAGCTAGTGAGACCACATCTGGAGTACTGCATGCAGTTCTGGAGACCCAATCTCCACAAAGATATAAACAGGATGGAAGCTGTCCAGAGGAGGGCAACTAAAATGGTGCAGGGTCTGCACCGGAAGACATATGAAGAGAGACTTAAGGAGCTTAATATGTATAGCCTCGAGGAAAGGAGGGAGAGGGTGGACATGATAGAAACTTTTAAGTACCTCAAGGGAATCAACAAAGTCCAAGAGGGTAGCATCTTTCTAAAGAAGAGGTGTGCAAAAAGAAGGTGGCACAATTTGAAGATACAAGGGGAGTGGCTCAGAAGTAATTTAAGTAAGTATTTTTTAACAGAGAGGGATGTGGATGTATGGAACGGCCTTCTAGAGGAGGTTGTGGAGTCAAAAACAGTGGTGGAATTCAAGCAGGCATGGGACAGTCATAAGGCAATTATAGGGGGAAGGGGTAGAAAGAAGAAGGAGGCTGCTGGTTAACTAGGACCTGCAGCTTATCCATCAAGTAGGGAAATGGGCAGACTGGGTGGGCCAAGCGGTCCTTATCTGCCATAAAATTATATGTTTCTATGTATGTTTCTATGTTTCTATCTGCAAAGAGACATACTTTTCCTTCCAGTCCCTCTGCAATGTCGCTTATAAAGACAGTGAAGTGGACAGGTCTTAATACTGAACCCTGCGGTACCCCACTAGTGACCCCCCTTTCTTGAGAGTGGACTCCATTTACTATTACTCTCTGTGTCCTTTTCTCCAGCCAGTTCTTTACCCATGCTGTCATCTTGGGCCCCACTTCCAGGCTGGCTAACTGCTATATTAATCTTTTGTGTGGGACTGTGTCAAATGCCTTGCTAAAGTGTAGGTAGGCCATGTCCACAGCCCCTCCCTGATCTGCTACTTTGGACACCCATTCAAAGAAATGTATCAGATTCATCTGCCATGACCTTACCACTGTAAATCCATGCTACCTTTGGGTCCTGTGACCCTCTGGCATGTAGATACTCAACAATTATTTTCTTCAGAATTGATTACTTTATTTTCCGTATGACTGAGGTTAAACTAACAGGTATGTAGTTTCCTGATCTTGTCTTGCTCCCACTTTTGTGAAGGGGAATCACATCTGACCTCCTCCAGTCCTCAGGTACCACCCTATCCTCACATGACTTGTTAAAGAGGGTAGTCAGTGGTGTAACTAGTTCTACCCTTAGTTCTTTTTGAATTCTGGGATGAATACCATCCGTCCCCATTGCTTTGTCCACCTTCAGTTTTAAAAGTTCTTTCAGAACCGTTTGTTCTGTAAATGGCCTGGTATCAACTTCTGTATCCTGAGTGTTTCTGTTGCTTGTTTTAGGTACCTCCCCCTCTTCATTTGTAAATACTGATCAAAAATATTTGTGTAGTATCTCTGCCTTTTCACAGTCACACTCGGCCCACCCTCCTCCCCTTTATTAAGCCTCACTATCACTCCCGTGGTCTTCCTTCGCTCCCTGATGAACCTATAAAAGGTTTTATCCCCCTTCTTAACTGAGCTGCGTATGTTTTCCTCTGTTTGAGCCTTTGCTGGTCTGACTGCCTGCCCACCTTCCTTTTGCTTGAAGTGATACAGTTGTATGCCCTGCTGCTTCTGTGATTCCTGGCCCTTCCGGAATGTTATCTTTTTTTCTTGAACCTTCCCTGCCACTTCCTTTGAGAACCAGAGTGGTTTCTTACATAGTTTTGATTTGTTTGTTTGCCTCACACAAAGGCTTGTTACCTCTGTGATGGCAGTTGTTATTATTCCCCATTGTTCTTCCACCCCTCTTTCCTGCCCATTTGCAAGTGCATTCCTTAGGCACTCACCCATTTTGGCAAAGTCAGCCCTCCTAAAGTCCAGTGCCTTTGCCTTTGTTTGGCTTGACTCTATTGCTGTGTTGACTGTGAGCCATGCTGTTCGATGGCCACTAGTTCCCAGATGGCTACACACTTCAACATCTGTGATCCTCTCTTATCTCCATTTGAGAGAACCAGGTCTAAGATTGCTCCCTCTCAAGTGGGTTCCAATACTACCTGTCTCAGGCATGACCCCTGTAGGTCATGTATAGTAACCCCACTCTTCGAAGTGGCAGCTGCAACTGCACTGCAGTTAACATCTGTCATATTCAGATCACCCATCAGCAATATCTCCCCTTTTTCTGCCATTCTAAGTATACTTTCTATAATTTCCTGGTCCATTTCCTCCCCTGAGATGGGGGTCTGTATACAACCCATTTGCAGATTGTGGTGCCCTTGTCTGTCTCCAAATTGACCCACAGGGCTTCCTGTCCTCCCTGGTAACCCTTTTATTCTGTTGCTTTGATTTCTCCCTTATGTAGAGAGCTACTCCTCCTCCTCTTTTACCCTCCCTGTCCCTTCTGTAGATAATGTAACCTGGAATGTTTACGTCCCAGTCATGGTTCTATGTGTACCATGTTTCTGTGACTGCCATGATATCCAGATGTTCCTCCTCCATCAAGGCCACTAATTCAGGAAGCTTGTTACCCAGAATATAGTACAGTCCATGTGATGATATGTTAATTCATTCATCAGGGCACAAAGCTGTGTGCGGACATAGGACTTGTCCATGCTGTGTCTTCCTCTGAGACTTAGGTTTGCAGACACTGTGCTGAACACAGTTCTTCTCCAGAACACTATTAACAGCTGAGAGTGGCTACTGCTGCTATCTTGGGGTCAACTGCAAGCAAACTGATTTTGCTGTTGATGCCCATTCAGATGTGTCATATGAACAAGCCAAACACTGGTCACAGCACTCAGCCCTGTGGTACTCCGCTTGTCACTGTCCTCAGAGATGAGATCTCCCCTACAACCTCACCATCTGATGCCTTCCCTGTAACCAGTTTACAACACATCCCATCATGTTCTCCCCTGCACCTGCCACCTTAATACCCAGCCTCCCATGTGGCACTGAGTGGAATGCCATACTGAATTCCAGACACAAGACACCCACTGCATGTCCCTTGTCCAGCTGTCCAGTGTACCAGTCATAGTAATCCACCAGTTTGGTGTGACAGGATCTACTCCTGACAAAGCAATGCTGACGGACATCCGGCAACCCATTGCTGTAAAGAAGGGTCACCAGCCTCTCCTTCATGATTGTTTCCATCAGTTTTCCCACAGTGGATGTGATGTTTACCGGCCTGTAGTTTAACAGTTTCTTTTGTGACTGCTCTTATGGAGGAGTATCAGGTGAGCCATCATCTAGTCATAAGGTGCAGTTCCTGAGACCATGGAGGCATTGAACAGGTGTGCCAAGGGCCCCACCATGATTTGTGCCAGCTGTCCCAGTACCCTAGGGTGACTCACATGTGGGTCTGGCATCTTGTCCACCCTCAGTACCCTCCAGTACCCTGTCCTCTGTGATTCTCCCATATGTCACCTACTGTAATCCTTAGCCTGACCTCCCACGCCCCTTGTTAGTGCCCCACCTGTCTCCTTAGTAAACACCAAGCAGAAGTATTCATTAAGTGCTTCCGCCTGCTCTGCCCCTGTTGCTCCTCACCCCATCCCTCTTAAGCCTCATTGTGTTGTCTCTACAACTTAATTATGCACTTAGGTAATTGTAATGGCTGCTGTTCAGTGTGAAACTTTTTTAAACACTGTCACCCTAGTCCGAAGAGTACCTGTGCACACTCAACACCACATACCCATACTTGTCATTTGTACCCATGTGGACAGTCACAGGCACATCATTGTCATGTCCTGTTGTTTGCAATAATATCTTTCCTGAAACCCACATACCTCCAGGACATGCCACTTAGGGTGCCCCCTTCCTCGATGTCTCACACCTCCTTACCACCCACAATTCAAGCACAATAATCAACCCAAGAACAAGCAACATCCTTGTAATGGGGTGTATAGTGCATCCTCCACTGTCTATACTTACAGAAATTTAATTTAGGTACCTTTGCCACAAACATGAGTATATTGTTTTACATATCCTCCATTACAACATACAGCATACCCACAATAACATTGTTTGATGTTGTTTATTTGTATAACAGCAGTTGTACATACATCATAGCCACATGAGGCCTTCATAACTGATGTTAATAAAACAACACCTGCTCTGTTGCACATTAATTAACAACGGTGGTTATCATCAGACATTGTTGTTGCATTTCTGTCATAACGCTGCACTGTTGACAAAGTGACAGAATTGTACTTCATGTGCTAAATAAAGTAATGATTCCTCACATGTGCTTGAAGTTAGTCATTGTACTTAACAGTCCTGGTATATGGATGAAAATCAACATGTGCACAGTAGAAAACTCAGTATGTTTAAGCAACATAACATTAATGTTAACACAGTGATGAGTATCTGTTCCCAGAACCACATCACAAGTAGCAATGCTTAATGACAATGTTTATAAAAGTGAACAATAAAGACAGTTGTGGCCTTAAGAACCACAAAGTACTTCACACCAAAGGAAGTATTCAGACTACATAATTTTTTAGTAACTTCTGGTTTTCATTCATGTACTATGGATGCCCATACCTTATGGTCCCTTGTCACATGGGACATCGTGATGTCCACAGATGTAGTGGCGTGTAGGTGTGAGAGTGTGTGTGTGTGTGTGTGTGTGTGTGTGGGGGAGTTGGTGGGCATGTGGCCACAGCATGTCATGCACACATCAATCCTCATTTGATGATGTATTTGCAATTTCTAAGAAAAGTGTGAAGCCATCATTCAGTGTTACATAGATATCCGCAGTACAAGTATGTTTAGCAGTCCACCAAATAATGGATTTTGCCCGAATGTATTGCGACATCACTGTAGCTCAACTCCTGAATTGAAAATGAAAAGGAGTTAGGTGAGGCCCTGTCAACTGCTGTGCAGCTCCCAACATACACAGGGTGCATAACGCATGTCAAGGGGTGCATCTGTCCATTGTTCTGCAAAAGTGTGTAACGGTAATGGGTTGCAAGTGTGCACCAATTGTAGGTGACAGCTGAACAGATGAAGTCATGAATGCATCCACATGAACATTTCATTTTTGAGGGCTGTGTACTTTGCAGCACGTAGCTACAAAGAATGTGGTTCTAACCACAGTATTTTGAATACGTAACACTAGACAAAAGGTAACAGCGAATTAACAGTTCAAATTCACATCACAATGTCAGTGAATACATATAATGCAGGAAGTAACATCATATGTAAGAAAAACAGTAACTGTCTCAATTTACTGTAATGCATGTGGGATAAATCCCACATACTGGCCATGGGGATCAGGGAATCTGTCCCGGATACACCACACACAACAGGAGGGAATGACCCTCCTATTACCAGCACCAAGGCGTCCATGCTGCCAAAGTACAAACTGCCTGTAGGCAGTGTACCGCATTTCCCTGTTGTGGTCTTCCACGACATGATTGTGCAACCCAAACAAATCATTGCGGTATAGGGTTGCCACCTGTCAGGTTTTTTTCCTGGTGGTCAGGTTTTCAGGGTCCTTATCAGGTAATTCGGTTTTGCTCTGTGCTGGTCAGGTTTTTGAGTCATTTTGAGTGCTCACATACTTTTGAAACAGATTTTGTCATCTCATTCATTATTTTAACTATATGTCCAGGTTATAAACAAGTTCTGTTGTCAGTATAGCCTTTTGTTTGTGAAAGCAGTCAACCTGGGAGGTGTAAAGTATGGCCATTAACATCATTAGCACTTACTTAACCTAATCTCTTCCACTGCAGCAAAGCTGCCCCCACCTTTTGCAACACCAGCACAGCCAGTTGTCTTCCACTTTCATTTGCTGGTAAACAGTTTCATCTGTAACAGAATTTAGGCATTTTAAATGTTTTAAATTATGTTTTTCCTCAAGGAAAAAATGTGGCCACTTCTTTGACTTTGAAATATTACTGTGGACATGAAAAGGAAGTGGAGCCAGAAAAATATACAGTACACATTATAGAAAGCAATTTCTTTATTATGTATTATTATACACCAAGTATACTGTTGTTTGCTATTTAAAGTATTTCCCTTGTCTCCCCATATCATATCTGTAAATTAGATTTATTTTATCTCTGTATGTTTATCTGGTAAACTAATGTTAATAAATCAATCAATACATACATAAGTAAATAACTAGGAAGAACCTAGGAAAGTACCTTTAACAGGTGCAGTACAGTATATTAAGATTTTTGTTGAACTGCTTTAAGTGTTGTATTTTATTGATATAACCATTGACTTTCTAGGAGGAGCAATGCATGATGAGTCATGAAAAGGGGTGGGGCTAGATGTGGAGTTTAGGATCCAGTTTTTGCCTCATCCAAAGGTGGCAACCCTATTGCGGTATGCTGCTGCTACTGCAAGAACAGGCTCCTGCAGGCAGATCAAACGCATGGTCGCTGTTCTGCTCACACAATGCTGTGGTTCCCTGCCACAGCATACTCGCTCAATCAGCGTTGGCATTTCTTTACAATTGCTCCACACACACCAGTGAGGATCTTCCTGACTAGGTTGGCTTGGTGTGCTGCACTGATGAAGTAGATCAAACAGACCCCCAGGGTGAACTTGAATGAGCCTGATGGCCAATCTTTCCAGCTCTTGTCTTTCTTCTGCTACAACATAGTGCTGAAAGGCAATTGAAGGAAAACTATTGAGTTAAAATGCATGTATAGTCATGAAGTATGGTCATACATTATGAGTCCTAATATCTGACCAAGCTATACTTCTATGTGGCCCTTTGCTAATGTTCTCATTCCTGAGTGGTACAGTGTTTCCCATTCATGGAATCGCATGTTGTGTGAAACCATAGCCTCACTCATGCCATAGGCAGGAAGAATGTACAAGAGGGTTAACATGTATGCTGCTTGTTTAAGGCTCTTCCCCAACTGCACAAAGTTCGTAGCACTGCTGTGACCCCATTCCTGTTAGGTTTTGTGTCCCTAGGTGTAGAATAATGTCCAGCTGCCTCTACCATGCAGTGTCTTCCCCCGATTCTGTGGATTCGCTTCCTGTCCATCCAAGCCAAGGTTCTTGGCATGCACGTAACATCCCTCCCCCTTCCTCTCCCAGTTCTGTAACATTTGAGTCACCCACCAGAATCTGTTGCCTTGTCCTGTAGGGTTCCATGCAACCCTTCCATGATTCTCCCTCTCTTGTGGATGTTCATCTCATCCTCCTTGGTCTCTGCTGCTGGTGCCTCCAGAGACAAATCACACTCTGCCTGAATGGTTTTTGAATGGTGGGGATGTAAAACCAGAGGCATGCACCTCTGTTCCACCACCATCACTGCCCCTAGCCCACTGTGGTCTGGTATAGTGACCTCTGAGACAGTGGTAGCAGCCATCATAGTCCCTTGGTGGTGGAGATTGCCATAGTTCTTACTCATTGAAGAGGGAGAGGGACAATCTCCTTACTCACAGCTGAGTGGTGCCCAAACATAGGGCAGCATTACAGCCTCCAGAATGTGTCTCGGAAGATTGCCGCTGCACAGGTAGTGCATTGCAACAATGACCACATGTCTGTCACACCTCCTGTTTACATTTTTTTTTTTGTGTGTGTATTTCATTCATGTGTTTGTTTCTTTACCATTTATGCAGTGTGATGGGCAGGTTATGATATGACAGGTGTATGTCCTTTTGCCCTTTTGGTAAGTGGTGTCTGAACCTCTGGTGTATATGAAATGATTTCCTTGGGGTGGCTGTCAGTCATGGAACAATGTAATACTTCTGGAATTGTACACAAGGTCAGATGTACTCCCTCGACATTGAAGTAGCAATATGGTGGAGGTGGTAAACCCGGGGCCAGTCATGGAGGCACAGTGGAAATGTAAGATAGCATCAGTAATGGACTGCAACTGTCAGCATCTGTAAATCAACATGGATTTACAGCAGATGTCCATGTCATCAAAAAGTTATAGATGTTTTGGATTGGATGACATCACGAATATACCAGGAAGAGCCAGTAGATGTGACATACATCAATGTCTGCACAGCCTGTCTCAACATACCAGATAGAAGGATGATAAAGTAGATGGTTATTTGGGGCATGTGCATCAAGGGGATAAAGTTGATTAGGTATTAACTGGGTAACAGAAAGAAGGTGGAGTGTTGTTGTAAGTGTGAAGTAAATCAGGTGTTATGGAGCAACTTTTCGTTACCTCTGTGTTCAGTACCTGGACCATTCCAGAGCAATGTTTTCAGTACTAACACTGCATAGTGAATTTAGAAGAGGTCTACATATTTGAAGACAAGTCGATCTATAACAATGTGGATACCCCAAATGATAATTGACTTGTGGAAGCTTGTAAAATGGTCATATGTGTGGAAAGTTTGTTTCTGCAGAACTAAAAATGTAAATGTAATGAACCTAGGAAGGAGGAAGCCAGTGGAGAGAAACTGGATGGTGGAATATGAAGTGCAAACATTCTCCTAACAGTAAATGAACCTAGGTGGTGTCCTTTCTGATTACGAAAGATATCAAAGCAGTGCAGAAAGGATTCAATGAATGCTGGTGTCATCCTGTAATGCACAGGCAGGGCAATCAGCAGCAGATGCCAGGAGTTGGTGCTGCCATTATATAAGATGATACTGAGGACGCATATATTGTGGTGTTTTCCATTTTGTGCAACATACCGGCCTTAATATATGTACGGGTGGAGTCAGTACAGAGAACAGCAATAAAATGTCACACTGATTACATGACAAAACATGGATTCAGTCGATAAACTCAATATGTACTCAGTGGAGGAAATGAATGAGCAAAGGGACATGATAGAAACTTTAAGGTACCCTGAGGGCATAAAGAAGAGTCAGTGGAGAGACATCTTGAAACAGAGAAGGAGACATTGAACATGAGGCCATGAAATTACATTGTAAGGTTGTAGATAAAGATGAAACATGATAACATGTGTCTTCACAGAGAGAGTGGTGGATGCATGCAGTTGTCACCCAGAAGAGGTTGTGAGCTCAAGTACATGTGTGGTTTGGTTTGCACATGCCTGGGATAGGCCCAAGGGAACCTTGAGGTGAGAGGTATTGATTACATACCACTGAGCAGACAGGGTCATAGGCCACATACAAGAATGGGGCTATGGGCATACTGGATCTCTGTAGTGGTCATTATCCAAAGACAGTTTCTATGTTTCTGTGTTGCAATGAAGTAGAGTACCACAGAGCAGTGACGATTCAGTAGTATGAACTGTCATTATGGCACCGCATCAGCAAGTGTGACTAACACCCACCACATGTTGAAATGTTAGTAACACATTGAAGTTTGCCGGCAACATGGCCATACCACAGTGTTCCACTGGGCACAAGGCCGTTGCACAGCAACAATGAATTGTACGACTGCAGTTATGTGACTCATATTGCAATACATGTTTGACTTGGGTCTGTTGTAACTTATGTATGACAAAATTGATCAGGTGTTTGTTACCTGAATTTCCAACTCTTGCTCCCTGATGAGCCTGTCATGCTCCTCCCGTGGCTGTCAGCCAGCAAAGCCTGACGTGCAGATGCACCTCTTCCTCTACCACGACACGACCACGTGGTCTGTTGCCTAATGTGAGTCATGACAGGATCTTGCACCTCTGGCCCTGCTTCTAGCACGTCCACCAGACACTTGCAGTTGTGTTTCATTCATGGAACTTGTGGAAGCAGTGTCTATGCTCCGAAGTTTCTGACATAGATAATCTGTTTTGATTGAAAGTAATATTATGAGACACAACACTGTTGTTACAATCACCATTACTGACAGTGTCTGTGAGTAACAACATTGCCTGCAGATGAAGCACGGATACCTTCTCATTCAAGCACACCATCTCATAATGATTTATGAATAAGTGAGGTGATGCAGACATTGGAATATTGTGATTATTAACATTTAATGTTCATTCCTAGTGGTCGATATCACAGTGTAAAAAAAAAATGCTGACATAAAATGTTGGCAATGTTACAGAACCAGTTAGTCATACTGGGGAAAGGTTACAGTCATTACCTGTAAGAACTGACATGTGTTCTTGAAATGCCACCACAGCAGCTGAGTCAGTGTGTGACCATGGACCTACTGAGGGGCAGCTATTCAGTTAGTCCCTTGTCAAATTACTTGCATAGCCACTGAGTCATTGTGTGACCATATGCTACTGAGGAGCAGCAATTGATTACCTCCTAGGTCCAACTTCCACCAAGGTCAACGTGGAAATTTGTGACCATAGGCCCACTGAGGAACAGCTAGTGCAGACCTTCCTCATGCCACTCCTCTACAGACACCCAATAAGAGTCTAACTATGGGCCTACTGAGAAGCAGCATGTCCTGACCTTCCTCATTTCACTTCCTCCATAGCCTGAATCAGCTTGTGAGCATGGATGTCCTGAGGTGCAGGAAGTCCTGACCTTCCTCCACAGACACCGAATCAGGCTGTGACAATGGTACTACTGCAAAGTTTGAAGTGATGACCTGCCCAGTGCAACTTTCTCCATGATAAAAATAGTCACTGTGACAGCATGGGCCTAGTGAGGCAGCAAGTGCTGACATTCCTTCTCCCACTCCCTCAACAGCCACGCAGTTAGATTGCGACCATGGCCCTACAGCAGAACAACCAGTGCCAAGATTCATTGTTCAACTCCTCCACAGTCACCAAATCGGTTTGTGACTGTGGGCCTACTGAGATGCAGCAATTCAACTCATCCCTCTACAAATTCCTCACACTAGTACCAGTGCTGACATCCCTTGTCCAACTCAATCCACAACCAAGCCACTGTGTGTGGGGAAAGTGAGGATCAGCCAAGTCTGACCTCCCTTGTCCAACTAGTAACACAGCCCCTAAGTCACTGTCTGAGCATGGGGAGAGTGAGTAGTATCCGATCATGAACTTCAATGTTAAACTCCCTCCAGAGCCACTGAGTCAGTGCGTGAGCATGTGGATAGAGATTGACAGTGATTGATGTCATCCCTTGTCAGATTGCCTCCACAGTCATTGACTCAGCTTGTCAACATGGACATAGCTGTGAGCATCCAGTACCGACATCCCTAGATGAAATGCCTACACAGACAATGACTGAGTGCATGAGCATGGGGCAACTGAGTGGCATCAGTCCATGTCCTCCTTTGTGCAGCATCCTCCACAGACACTGAGCATGGTTGTGATACTGTGCCTGCTGAGGAGCACCCTGTCCACACATTCATTGACCAACCACCTCCACAGCCACTGAGTCAGTGTGTGAGTGTGGGGCAAGTGAAGAGTGGCCAGTCCTGCCCTTAACTGTACAAGTCCGTCACAGACGCCACTGCCCAACTCCCACCACAGCCACTGAGTCAGTGTGTGAGTGTGGGCCAAGTGATGATTAAGCCAGTCGTGCCCTTAACTGTACAAGTCCCTCACAGGCACTCACTGCCCACTCCCACCACAGCCACTGAGTCAGTATGTGAGTGTGGCCAAGTGAAGAGTGGCCAGTCCTGCCCTTAACTGTACAAGTCCCTCTACAGACACTCACTGCCCAAATCCTCCACAGTCACTGAGTCAGTGTGTGAGTGTGGGGCAAGTGAAGAGTGGCCAGTCCTGCCCTTAACTGTACAAGTCCCTCTACAGGCACTCACTGCCCAACTTCCACCACAGCCACTGAGTCAGTGTGTGAGTGTGGGCCAAGTAATGATTAGCCAGTCGTGCCCTTAACTGTACAAGTCCCTCTACAGGCACTCACTGCCCAACTCCCACCACAGCCACTGAGTCAGTGTGTGAGTGTGGGGCAAGTGAAAAGTGGCCAGTCCTGCCCTTAACTGTACAAGTCCCTCTACAGGCACTCACTGCCCAGCTCCAACCACAGCCACTGAGTCAGTGTGAGAGTGTGGGCCAAGTGATGATTAGCCAGTCGTGCCCTTCACTGTACAAGTCCCCCTACAGACACTCACTGCCCAAATCCCTCCACAGCCACTGAGTCAGTGTGTGAGTGTGGGACAAGTGAAGAGTGGCCAGTCCTGCCCTTAACTGTACAAGTCCCTCTACAGGCACTCACTGCCCAACCTACCACAGCCACTGGAGTCAGTGTGTGGAATGTGGGGCAAGTGAAGATTAGCCGATCGTGCCCTTCACTGTACAAGTCCCTCTACAGACACTCACTGCCCAAATCCCTCCACAGCCACTGAGTCAGTGTGTGAGTGTGGGCCAAGTGAAGAGTGGCCAGTCCTGCCCTTAACTGTACAAGTCCCTCTACAGGCACTCACTGCCCAAATCCCTCCACAGTCACTGAGTCAGTGTGTGAGTGTGGGCCAAGTGATGAT
This sequence comes from Neoceratodus forsteri, assembly GCA_016271365.2. Classification (NCBI taxonomy): domain Eukaryota; kingdom Metazoa; phylum Chordata; order Ceratodontiformes; family Ceratodontidae; genus Neoceratodus; species Neoceratodus forsteri. The sequence continues at coordinate 55,184,209 of CM028137.1, forward strand.
TATCCAGTCGTGCCCTTCACTGTACAAGTCCCCCTACAGACACTCACTGCCCAACTCCCTCCACAGTCACTAAGTCAGTGTGTGAGTGTGGGGCAAGTGAAGAGTGGCCAGTCCTGCCCTTAACTGTACAAGTCCCCCTACAGGCACTCACTGCCCAACTCCCACCACAGCCACTGAGTCAGTGTGTGAGTGTGGGGCAAGTGAAGAGTGGCCAGTCCTGCCCTTAACTGTACAAGTCCATCTACAGACACTCACTGCCCAACTCCCACCACAGCCACTGAGTCAGTGTGTGAGTGTGGGGCAAGTGAAGAATGGCCAGTCCTGCCCTTAACTGTACAAGTCCCCCTACAGACACTCTCTGCCCAAATCCCTCCACAGCCACTGAGTCAGTGTGTGAGTGTGGGGCAAGTGAAGAGTGGCCAGTCCTGCCCTTAACTGTACAAGTCCGTCTACAGGCACTCACTGCCCAACTCCCACCACAGCCACTGAGTCAGTGTGTGAGTGTGGGGCAAGTGAAGAGTGGCCAGTCCTGCCCTTAACTGTACAAGTCCCTCTACAGGCACTCACTGCCCAAATCCCTCCACAGTCACTGAGTCAGTGTGTGAGTGTGGGGCAAGTGAAAAGTGGCCAGTCCTGCCCTTAACTGTACAAGTCCCTCTACAGGCACTCATTGCCCAACTCCCACACAGTCACTGAGTCAGTGTGTGAGTGTGGGCAAGTGAAAAGTGGCCAGTCCTGCCCTTAACTGTACAAGTCCCTCTACAGGCACTCATTGCCCAACTCCCACCACAGCCACTGAGTCAGTGTGTGAGTGTGGGCCAAGTGATGATTAGCCAGTCGTGCTCTTCACTGTACAAGTCCTCCTACAGACACTCACTGCCCAAATCCCTCCACAGTCACTGAGTCAGTGTGTGAGTGCGGGGCAAGTGAACAGTGGCCAGTCCTGCCCTTAACTGTACAAGTCCCTCTACAGGCACTCACTGCCCAACTCCCACCACAGCCACTGAGTCAGTGTGTGAGTGTGGGCCAAGTGATGATTAGCCAGTCATGCCCTTCACTGTACAAGTCCCCCTACAGCAACTCACTGCCCAACTCCCTCCACAGCCACTGAGTCAGTGTGTGAGTGGTGGCCAAATGAAGAGTAGTCAGTCATGCCCTTCACTTCACAAGTCCCTCTAAGGACACTCACTGCCCAACTCCCTCTCTAGCCACTGACTTGATATGTGAACCAGGGCCTTCTGGGAAGCAGAAAGTCTGGACCTTCCTTGACCATCTCCATCCACATCCAGTAACTCAATGTGTGAGTGTAGAGTGTGTGGATTAGCAGGAAAATCTGACCTTCCTTATTGTGAGCCCTGGTCAGCCACTGAGTCAGTGTGTGATCATGAACCTAATGTGGAGCAGCAACTCCATATCTTCCTTGTCCATTTACATCCATGGACACGGAGTCAGTTGGAGAGCATGAGGCAAGTGTCGAGCAGCAAATGCAGACATCCACAGTTCAACTCCGTGCACAGTCATTAATTCAGCAAGTGAGGTGTCCAATACACATTTGCTTCAAATCAGAACATCACTTGTTCAAAAGACACCATTGCCCAGGATTCACATTGCTGGCAGGCTGTAGTCATTCAGCAGTGACAAGATTCCAGAAAACATCACAAATTGATAAGAAGAGTCACTGTGTGACTGACAGTGACATCTATGAAAAGACAACCCTGTGAATACACTGGGGAAATGGCACCACAAATAATGTCTGCCTATGTGCCAGCCATAGCATGAAATAATGTGCTGTGGAAAATGGTCAGTACAAAGTGAATCCACAGACACATAGTGCATGATGATATGCAATCACACCAGCACCACTGCTTGAATGTGTTCCAGTAATCACCTCATAAAACAGTGCCAGGGAAATCTCAGATTACCATTTCCACCACATAAGGCTGTGAATGTTAACCTAGTTTCATGCAGCAGTTTCCATAGCAAATACAGGTCAGCATCATCAACAAGTGAAACAACAAACAAACTGCTTTCAGCACTCCATGGCATGGTGCACATGGCATGCAACTTTCAACCATTCACAAAGTGAAGCACAGCAGGACAGTATGTGTAGAGACACATTGCTATGTTCAGTGACACACATCCATGTCACAGTACACGAATGTCAGGAACTACTGCTCACCCCATTACAGAATCATATCATGAACTGCTCATCAGCAACGGAGAAATACACTGCATTTCCCACCAGCAGAAAATACTTTACTTGCTTGTAGTACCCATAAAATCATCCACCACCCCTCCCTCAGGACTGTGTTTTCAGTGAACGAATATCAGGAAGTCAGAAAGGGCATTTTACAATGCATGTCACCAGTAGCAGATGGGTAACAGATCAGTCCCCACACCTACATACCCCACTGAACGCTAACCCCAACAATTTCCCTCACATCTTCAGCAGCAGCCTGGAAAAGCAAAGACATTCTCAGCTGCTGACATTTTGCAGTGACTGTTTATGCTTCTCCTCATCCCACACTAACAGTGATGCTGCAGAGATCGTAATCTGCAATGCCTATAACAGATGGGCAGCACAGAACAACTGAAGAATGTCGCGTTACGGCAACAAATATGTCCATCGGGAGACTGTATCTTCAGTAAATACTAAGCAGGAAACTAACAGCAAATGTTTTTTTTTCTGCCAGTTACTGCAAAATTGATTTCATTTACTGCATGCTTTATAATCTAAGCATCAAGACTTGTAGCGCACTTCAGAATGGATATGTAGGCAGTTTGAGGTACATGCAGGACCTTTTTTTTTTTTGTTGAAAACTACTGCCACCCGTTACTGTGTTGATGTTCTCTGCACTGCACTAACAACACACAGAAAAGTAATAATATAATTGAAGAACTAACTGAGAAAGTGACAGGTCACTGCTGGCAGAGAAACTCATAGTGACTGAAGTTATGCAGTGGCAGCTCACAGATACCGTTTCTGTCTCTTGTGAACGCGCATCTCGAGCAGGAAGGGGAGGGACAAGCAACATGACTGACCTACTCACAATCCTGCTGATTGCCTTGCCGTTGGGGCTACGCAGGTCACAGATCGTGGTTTGTAAACAATTACCGATGAATTTTAATTCACTTCTATTTGGCAGAAAACGGACTTTGCAGCAAAAAATATTGCCAGGTCAGTACTCACAGGCACAAATACTATCATCTGAAACACAAATATGAATACCGCTTTCCCGTAGTACTGCTGCTTTAACAAAATCACAGCACCACTGTTTATGAAGGGAGGTCCCAAAATACCTATGTTGAAAATGTGCCTAACAAACTCCCACAAATAATTGGGTTGCCGACGTCTGCTGTGCAGTTTGTATGCATGTTCATTGCTTCACCAATATTTCATATTGCCACTCCAGATTTTCAATGTTGCCATTTTTTACACCTCCTCATGAACAATACAGTTGTCATTCTCCACATCCTGCCCCAAACTGTGTTTTCATCCCCTCTGTCACCAAATACCACAGCTGCTGTGCAAAACCACCTTTCAGCTAACAAAGTGATTGTGCTGCTTTTCATGCGGTGGCCTGACAAGCAGCCCATGTTGAAAATGTAGAGTGAAACTACCACTACACACCTACGGTGTTAGGGTTTCCAACTGTAGCACCACACCCGGTATGGACTGACAGGCATCAGGGTTGTGACTTGGGATCATCGGATGTAATGCTCACGCCATTCCACCCCCCACGCCCACCCTGCAGCCACTGACAGGCATCATGGTGTGTCTCACACTGTTCAGCCACAAACTTCACCCCATGCTCCTATACTGCACCCACGTCAGCATATTTCCTTATGGAATGAGGTAAGTATAATGCCCAAAGACCCCAAAGCACACCATGACACTTGTCAGTGTCTATAGGGTAGGGTGAGGTACAATGGCATTAGCATTATAGCTGACAACCCAAAGGTACACCCCAGTGTCTGTCACTCTCTATAGGGTGGGGGTGGGGTTGGCGTCACTTCAATACTTCACTGCCATTCCTATTATGCGCCTCTAGCTCCGCCACTGCCAATGCCAGTGCCAGCACAACAACATTCAGCATTGACAAATGCTTGTTCATTTAGCTATTCATTGAATTCTCCAGCAGCCTAGTATGCACACAGCTTATATAAGCATAAACAGTCAGCAAAAATAGTCTGCTGAAGAAGTAAATGAATGGCCACAATGAATTAAGCAAAATGCCAGAAAAACTGCCTTACATTAAAAATTATTTTATCTGCAGGAATAACAATCCCTGCCACTGTTTGTTTACAAATAAGATGCAGATCTGTCACTTACAGTAATGGTTTAAATGAAACAATACACACACAATCCTGTAATTTACTGTAGAGAGGCTTCTAATTGCATTAACTGCCAACCTAGCATTATGAAGCTTACTTAATGATCGGCAGCTGCTTTTAAATTGTACTGCAACCACACAACACATACTGTGCCAGATTTCTAAACAAACACCACATATTGTGGTTGAATATAACATCATTTTTTGATATAAGGTAATTTTTTCCCTAGAATGCTGATTTATTAATTTGGTTATTCACTTAATTCTCCAGTAGCCTAGTATACACACAGCTTATAGTAGTCTGCTAGACATGTATTGAAATATTTTATCCTTATGATGATAAGCATACATAGGCAACAGAACTAGGTTGCTGGAGAAGTAAGTGAATGGCTAAATGAATCAAACAGCATCCCAGAAAAAAACATGTTATGTTAAAAAAGTATTGTTTGGTTTATTTATTTTTGGGGTTTCTGTTTACCGGTTAGGTGCACTAGCCAACAACATGACTATTTTCAGGCATGATCCTGGAGAGTACAGGACAATGGTGAAGCAAATACAAAACATGTCAAGTCAATACAGAGCAAACCATACACTTTAAAAGAAAGGAGGGCATTGTACCAAGAATGCAGACCAGTAAAGAGGAAACATAACATTTCATATGCAGCTTCAAAAAGCCCTGCCCCATTTGATTGCAAATAAGATGCAGATCCAGTTTGTTTACTAATTTGTACTGAAGCATAGACACCTTTAAAAGTAATATGCAGCCAGATAAAGTAAGTAGTGACACTCAGAGCTGCTGCGTATGGAAACTGTATACACAAGCTGCTCTTTGTTAAAACAAAAAACACCTGTATGTTGAAGTGATTGATTAGAAGGCAGAACTTAAATATGCAGCTGCTAAAAGTTCAGGGTCTGTGTGTACGCTATAGGACAGCAAGTAAAGAAGCAGGTCCTGGCAATTCCACACAAATCACTCTCAGACTGCTGCTGCTGCCTTGCCATTTTTTGCTATACTACTGCCACAATAGTATTTATTTATTTATGTATTTATTAAAATCTCTGAATTACAACACCATTAAGCCAGGGACTCTTTTACAAAGGCTCCATGTCATTGATGAGCGAAAGACAAAAGGACCTTTAACATGGTACAGAAGACTGCAAGAGTATACAATAAACATAACACAGTAAGTGCTGCATAAGCACCAGGAATTACAAGGTTACAGGTATTGTTCAATTTGTAAGAGCAGTCAGAGAGATGCCCTTTTCATAGACCAAAGTTTGGGAGTTCTAAAAGGAGAGTATGATAACTGTTAAAGCCCTACAGAAGTAATAGTTGTCCTCAGCCAATGGTAGGCATTGTACAGAACAGGGTAGGGATAGTCCGTCAAAATAATTGTGGTAGCAATATGGAGGGAGACTAAGAGTAGGTCCCAACATCTGAAGGGGGTAGTTAAAACTAGAATTATGATGGGGAGGGGAACTCTGGGTGCCTATTCATGTGAGAGGAGGTTAAGGCAGTAAAGAATGGGGAGGCTATGTGAGGTAAACATGCATGAAGCAAGCTAGGCCAGCATTGGATAGGGAACAAGGCAGCCTTATAGTGGAAATGGAGACTAAGGAAGTGATAGAGGGTTAGTAGGGGAGAAGAGCGAAGGGGTAGGGGAGTTGTAAGTTATGTTATACATTCTTAATCTTACCTCAAATAAAAAGGGGTATACTGGACCAGGGCTTCAGTTTTCTCCATTAGTTCTTTATTGTTCTTTTGCTTGGTCACTGGGCTGGCAGGCTGACTGCTGCTGGATGCTCTGCTCACTCACACACTGCAGCTCCAGCTGGCAATCTGTTGCATTGCCAGTAGCAAAAGCTGAGCTTGTAAATGTTATTAAATAAATGAATTAACACAGCTACTTTTACTTTTAGGTCAGTAAAAGTTGTGGCTCAGTGCAGCAGCAGAACCAGTGATCAAAATAAAGTCAAGCGGCAGGGCAAGAATCAAGAAGCAGACTCAGAACTCTTCTTCAGCAAAGTTGATAACTGACAGGCTGGCAGCGGCTTCAATTGCAATGAACTCTTCTGCGATCTGGAATTCTCCTCAACTGAATGAGTTCCAAGAGTGCCAGAGAGGCTGCTTTTATCCAGTGCTCATGGACCTGAGGGGGGGACTGAATTGTTCAGGTCTGCAGTGGGCGGAGGTGCCAAAACATGAATGGACTAAACAATAGCTGGTGATTTGTAGATTGAGCCATGACATCAGCATGTATGATGTCAGAGAGCTTGCTCTGTGCAGCACAGTAAAAGAATACAGGGGGAACAATCAGCGTGGACCACGTGGCATGCAATCTCAGAAAAGAGTCAGCATTTTCAGGACAATGAACAGTAAATTTGGGATGGCAAGGCAGGAGAGAAAAAGTGTCTGAAATACGGGACCTCCCGGGCAAATTGGGACACTTGAGATGTACGCTTTTAGATCTTGGCCTCCACCCCTTTTATCAACTTAGTCCTTTGAACCCTCTAAATCACTGTAATATCTTGTTTCAAGTATGGGGGCCCAAAACTAGCCTCACTGTTGATCTATACAGTGACACAATCACTGCACCCAACATGTGCTTCATCAGCTGCTATGTGGATGTTTCCTATATAGAACTCCTGTGTATACTTCCCTATAACTACTTACGTGTCATGTGCTGTGTCATCCTGATGTATGATACAGTGAGAATATGGATACATCACTGGCGATTAAACAAAAATCTCAACTCCTGTTTTAAACCAATGTAATACTAGCGTTAACCTTTAAGATAAGCACAATCAGTAACTGCAGGAATTTAAAACCAATTTCTTCCAATAGTTTTCCATTACAGACATGCTTAATAAAGCTGTGAAAAAAATAAATAAACAAAAAAAAATTTTTTGTCAGAGCCAAAATGGCTGCTTCAGAGCAATGAGTCAGAATGAAAACTTTTCAAATGTCTTGTTGCAGCTAATAGTGTACTTGTACCAGTTCAACACATCAAGAGGAACAACAGGCATGAGACTGCAGTGAAGCTGTGCAGAATATAAAATTCTGCCAATGGAATGCTCGAAAAATGACTACACCGGTTCTGTGGAATTCACAGAATGTTTGGTAAAATTCTGTAGAATTTTGCAAAATGTTACATTTCTGTTATTTCCCTATCCTTTAAAATGTTCACTTCCAAATGACTCCAAATTTGAAACATAAGCAGTACCCCGATGGCTTACATAAGTGTACTAAATTTTAGAGTTGTAGATGGAAAGGGGGTGGAGTTGTGGGTGGCCAAAAATTAAATCTTCAGTTATTTTGGGATAATTTTAAAATTTCTTCTCCAAAGTTCTCCACAATATCAGGATTTATAGAAACACATATAAGGCATAAATGCACCATGTTTTAAGTCTCAAGCTTTAATAGGAGCTGAGTTACTGGTAGTAATATATTTTGACAAAATTTGGATTTCTGTAATTTTAGTATACCTTCGATAGTATTCATTGAACTATTACAAACATTGCCAAGTATACTGGTTAGTATTACATTTGTATACGCACATAGTTTCAGATTTCTAACTTTAAATTTTGACTGCATTATAGGCAGCCAAACATGTTGCCAAAATTTAAATTTCAGTTAGTTCCATCTAATTTTAAAACTACATATCCAAATTTAACCAGAGTTGAAACATTTTAACTACTATACCACATGATCATTTCTAAAAAAGTTCATATTTTCAGCTTTAAATTGGATTAAATGAAAAGTAGTCAAACTTTCACTAACATTTAAAAATGTGATTTTGCAAGAATGTAAACTACACAATTATAAACCCCTGAAACTTTAAAACTGGAGAATGCAATATCATGACATGTGGCAGGTTCATAGACCTTACAAGGGGACTGTGTGTGTCAATTTTATTAATTGCTTGCTGTGCAAAATTGCAAAGTAACATTTCTACTTAAAGTCAAATTCCATGAGCTATGTGAAAATTATAAAATTTTATGGAAAATTACTTAAAACTGGAATTTTCTAATTTCACTCAGCCTTATCTGGGGGCTTCCAATTAAAGAATAGGGGTATAAGAGGCAGATAGCACAGGGGGTCACCAGGTTCAGGAGTTAGATGAACAGTTTCACCAAGAAATGGACAGCTAAGCTGCATAGAACAACAGTGGTAGACCCCCAGGTTGGAGCAAGAAAGCACAGAGTGTCAACAATTCCAACCTGAATGCAAGATATTTAAGGATCACATCCTGTAAATGTATGATCCAGGAAGCCTGGTGTACATGCAAGTCTAGGACTTAAAGGTACACAAAAACATGTAGTAGGGGAAGACAATATGTTGGGCAGCAGGAAGAAAGAATTCTGGTTATTCCATCAGGGTAGGTTGATAGGAAAAGGAGTAGGTGACTCATGTTTTAAGGAAGTTTGTCACTGTAAAGAACAAAGTAGTGGGATCAGTAGTTCTACTGAGTCAATCTGGCTCTGCCAAAAGAGAAGGGGATAGTCACCCAGTGAGGAATAGCAGGACTGCAAAAAGCTCAGCCCAGTTTATGAAATGAAGTAGTGATCTGTGCATTGTTGATGTTAAATTCCACAGAAAAAAATTCTGGATGCTTCATCTACAGTACATGCTATCATAAATACGTGACAGAATGTTACTAATCATTTTTTTTTCTTCTGCAAAATTAAAAATGATTAACCAATTTATCCAGTTGTGTTAGACTCCAGGATACACAGACTACAGCTATGTATGTCAAATGTTAACTCTATGCATGTAAGAACAGAGAAGTTACAAACATTCACATTTTTGACAGTTTTCAGAAAGTTTTGCAAATATTTACATAGTAAAGTTTTTGAACCCCTGTAATGTAAAAGTCTCTTACCTAATTCACTCCATATTTAGATCATTCTACAACATTACAAAAAGGTTATCCATACTAATTTACACATGCTTTGCTCCAAAGGTGCCTGAGTTATATGTGGATGAAACTGTTTCATTAAATTTCCTGGAAAAATAAAATGACAGATTTTGAGCACATATAATTTTGAGACAATGCATCATATTGTCATGAAATCTGGTACATCGTTACAACACCTATCATTAAGAAATCATGCCAGATTTAGATCCCTGACCCAATAGATGGTTAAGGTATATGCAGATAAAAAATGTCCATGAAGTTTTGCACAAACAATAAAATGGCAATATTTGAGCCCCTATAATTTTGAAACTATCCCTCTAAATTACATGATATTTGGCACATTTGTGGCCCTTGTCCCAGAGAGTACATATTTCAACAATCACTAAATTTAAAACATTCCATGAAATGTCAATGGAATTCCATGGAATTTCACTGAATTTTGTGAAATTTCATCAAAATTACACAGATTCAAAATGTTCCCATGCTGCACAGGTCTACACTGCAGTCCAGGAGTAACACAAATTGTAGAGGTAAAAAGCAGACTGGATCTGCACCTCCAACTGCAGGAACATGTTATTACTTTAAATGCACACAGAGAGTGCTATATTTACCTAGCACTTCAGATATAAACTTGGTTATGTTCTTCATTGTGGGCCTCCTGATGAAGAACTGAGTTTAAGTCTGAAGCAGCAGGTAAGTGCAGGGCTCTTTGTGTAGCTATAAGTGCTCTCTGTGTGGCTATAATGTAATAAAATCTTCATACAATTGAAAGCACTGATCCAATCTGTTTTTTAAAAGCTCTACAAATTAGTGCTACTCCTGGGAGTTTGGTCCTCTGTCTGCTTTAACAATAAGAATGCCCTTGGAGTGAAGTAGCTTTCAAGACACTGAGTCACTTAGGTGGTGGGGCCCCAAAATGCTGCAAGCATTTTCATGTCTAGTTTAGGATAATGGAATAGAATATGATTTGGTATATGCTTGCATGTACAGTTATTGTGGGCTTGATTCCAAGACAAATGTCACAACTAACCAGTGGATGGGAGTTGCAATGTTCACCACTATCCTAGGGATCCTACACCACATTCCAAGAGTGGCAGGCCCTGGCACTTGTGACATGCGGGTAACACCATGTGGAGGCTAATGCCACAGGCATGGCATAACTGACCCACATGTCGCAAGTCATGGACTGCGACTGGCAGACCCCCTGAAGCCCCTCAACCTGGAACAGCACAGCATACACCAGGGGGTATGAGGGGGTCAGGTGGCACAGGTGACCAGAATGGACATTCTGGTGTTCAGACCTCCAGGGGTCCCCAACTTTTGAGGGGTGGGAGGCAGGGGAGTGCTTGTGGGGGCATGGGAAGCAGATTGGTGCCATTGCCACTGTGCTGTGAAGCAGGCATCCAATGGTGTCAGCTGTCAGATGCCCCTTAGAGCAGCTCCGAGCTTCCCTAACTTAGCTCCACCAGTGTGGCTTTTGGAATTGCACCAGTAGGTTATGACAGTCGCCCTCCTGGGAATAGTACACAGTTGCTGTCATAATCCACCCTTGCACCATGTCACTGTGGGCTGCAGCGTAGTAGTTGGTGTAACCCATGATTGTTGTAGCCCACATCTGACATGGCATGGGGCACCTCTTGTAATAGCGGCTGGTGTATAGCTTGACATAAGTCATGAGATATGCCACGGGATTTGGTGTATCTCAGCTTACGCTGGCATATCCTGACTTGGAATTGAGCCCCTTGTCTCTTGTAGTTATAAGAGTGCATTCTTGAGTTCTTCAGGTGACAAAACAGCAAAGTGAAGCTGAGCAGATCTGGGACATAAAGAACTTGAGCAGAAACTCTTATAGCCACAAGACACATGGGAACTGTACACATAAATGTAAATCATGTTGAAGATTTCTGTTAAGAAATGCAACTTAAATTTAAAGAGCACGTTTCTATTCTATAAACTTTCACTCCCCATCAACATAAACAGCACCTTATCTGGCACTTAATCCATGCAAACATAAAGTTAATTTTTGGTTTGCTATATTTATAGAAATTGCATGTCAAAATAACTCCTTTTAGCAGGTAGAGAAAATGCTCCTCCTTACTTATGTGGAGACACGTCCCCACACTAGCATGTTCTGCGATGTCAATATAAGAACAGCACAAGGGTGTTTTATAGAACATAATGTGGTTAAAGTCACAAGCATTTTTTATATGCCAGTGTTAACATTGAGAAAGAAAGGCCACCACTCAGCTAACAAGAACTTTGCTAGTTGAGCAGTGGCCTTCCTTTCTCAATGTCGGCACTATACAGTTTAAACAAAATGCTTGTGAAAACCAGCCCCATTATAGTCTGATGATCATGCCCCCGTATCGTTCTTGTACTGATATCACAAAATGTGCTAGTGTGGTGGTGCAGCTCCACATAAGGACGTAGGAGCGTTTTGTCTTGCTACTCCCCAGAGATTTTTTACAAGTGTAACTTCTTTAAATATAGCGAGGCAAAAGTTAACCTTATAGCTGCATGGATTAAGTGCCTGGTAAGGTGCTGTTTATGTTGAGTGGAAGTGAATGTTTACAGAATAGAAATCTGCTCTTTAAAACACAACTGTTAGATTTTGTGGAAAAAGAAAATAAATCTCTTTGTGAAGAAATGGACTACACTATTTGAACTGTAGCATTAAAACTGGTTGCATGACATGCTTTTGTGCATAAAATAGTACTTGAAATGTTTAGAAATAAATAATCCTCATTAGCCAAAAATGTTGTCATAATTTATTATTTTGTGTATAGAGAATAGTGGCTGGCCTGCCATGCAAATCATGTCTATGTTGTCACCAAGCTCAAGAGTAATCAGAACCCTGCCATCAATGTAGGCTTATTGTGTATGTGACTGAGCATTCTCTGTTATACAGTTTTTTTGTCTTAAAAAAGACATTTTTCCCCCACACAAACACACAAAAAAGGCACATCATTTGGGGAAATTTTAGAACTAATAAAATCCATGCTACACCCAAATGCTGATCCTATTTGTCATGCTACCAACAATTTATTTGCATTTACAGTCATTTGAAAAAAAATCTTACTTCATAAAAAAGGAAGACCTGGGTGGTGAGTGAAGTAAGCTTTGCATTTATGTGCTTCCGTTTAAATCAAAACGGATTCACACAAATACATCATAGTACAAATCATGTTCATGCTTGTTTCCCAGTTCCATTCATTTTTGTAAGATTCTTTTTAAATGATTTTGAAAGCAAAAGAATAGCAAGTGGCATTGGGAGGGGCATTAGCACTGGGTGCAGGGTGGGTTTATTAGTTAAAATTAATTAAAAATAGAAAGTTTGCAGTGTTTGGGTCGATGTGTGCATGTGTGGTGAGGGGGGGAAACAATCATGAGTAGTGATGGGTGAAGTGGCCCCAATTCACTCCGCGGAGTGATTCGCGGAATGAAGGCAAATTCGCGGAGTGCTCCGCACATGAAGCGAGTACTTCGGCGTTATCAATGGGTCAACGCCAAGTCCATTGAAAACAATTATCAGACATCTCGCCTTTCCCAAACCACTACTCCACTAAATCTAAAGTGAAGTACATTGAAAACAATGTACTTTGGCCTCACTCGCTTTGTTTTAAGCTCCAAAGGCAAATTTTGCAGTGATTCATGGGATTTCAGGTTACATGGGCTCTAGATTGTTCTGCATAGCCTCAGTTTGGGGTAGTGTGTGTAGAAAGCTGTAGGAGACAATCTGCTTCAAGAGCTCTCTGTGATTCAAACCTTCAAAAAGCTGTTAAAAAAGCCTGTTGAGTAATTTTTTTTGCTGAAACTTTAGTTCATCGATTATAGAAAACCCTCCTGTGCTCATATCATTGAGCGTTTATTGTTTGTGTATGGATTTTGAATGTTAATGTACAACATTCAATCTGTTTACTGAGAGACAGTGGAAGTGTGCTTTGGGGAGGGGCATATCTGTGGTATAGGCAGATTAACTTGGAGAAAAAGACAGTGATTTCTGTTTTTTTGGTGATATTTTTCTTGTATAACTGTGTTAATGTACACACAGTAATATTTTCAATATTTCTTGCCATTTTTTTGTTGATTGTTGTGGTGCAGCAGTGCATAATTTTAGTTTGTTTAAAATATGTGGTTATATTACTGAAGTTTTCAATTTACTATGCATTACTTAGTGTGTGTGTGAGCGTGTGTGTGCCGCGTGTCATCAAATCAGACACCTTTTATTGTGCCACATAATAATTTCAGCAATGTGAAGCTGCTATCCACTGCAGATGTGTGATTTTTGTACTTCTTTGTGGTATCTTTACTGGTACTAGTACTAGTGACTGTTACTGCTGCAGTGGATAATTTTAGTTTGTTTAAAATATGTGGTTATATTACTGAAGTTTTCAATTTGCTATGCAATACTTGGTGGGTGTGTGAGTATGTGTGTAATGTTTGTCATCAAATCAGGCACTTTTTATTGTGCCACATAATAATTTTAGCAATGTGAAGCTGCTATCCACTGCAGCTGTGTGATTTTTTGTACTTATTTGTGGTATCTTTACTGGTACTAGTACTAGTGACTGTTACTTCAGCAGTGCAGTACCCTGCCCCCCACCGCGGCCTGCCCCAAACGGCAAAGGTATTCTTTTCCAGATTTGAATTTCTGATGGTGAGCACTGGTTAGGTGCTATGCCTTTGTGTCTGCATCTCTTCAGTGCACAGCGCAATCTTAATCTGTCTGTGCATTTGCATCTCTTTAGGGCCCAATCTCCATTTGTAACTTAAGTCACAGTTGTTTCTTTGGCTTCCGCTCAGAGTACTGGACAGGTGTGGTGCTTAATTCTGCATGAACCCTGTACTCATTAATATGCGTTTTTAAGTCAGGACCATCATTACGAGTCACTCGTGATACAAATCACATTCTTCATCATCACGGTCACAAATGCAGTCACAAATCACGATTCATGATCATTCACGTTACAAATCACAACATTAATTTTTTTCTAGTTACCTGGATGTATTGTAAGCCTGTTTTGTAGTATCTCTCCAGGCTTCACCACCCCACCTTTGTACTCATTGATATGTGTTTTTAAGTCTGGGAGTTTTAAGCTACAGCTCATCGGGGAAGTACAGCTGTAGGCATTCACGTAATGTTTCTTCATCATCACGGTCACAAATGTAGTCACAAATTATGATTTACAATCACGTCATGAATCACAACATTAATTTTTTTTAAATAATTACTTGGATGTATTGTAAGCCTGTTTTGTAGTATCTCTCCAGGCTTCACCACCCCACCTTTGTACTCATTGATATGTGTTTTTAAGTCTGGGAGTTTTAAGCTACAGCTCATCGGGGAAGTACAGCCGTAGGCATTCACGTAATGTTTCTTCATCATCACGGTCACAAATGCAGTCACAAATCACGATTCACGATCACGTCACGAATCACAACATTAATTTTTTTCTAATAATTACTTGGATGTGTTGTAAACCTGTTTTGTAGTATCTCTCCGTGCTTCACCACCCCACCATTGTACTCATTAATGTTTGTTTTTAAGTCAGGGAGTTGGACAGTGTCTGCAGTACATACACAGACTGGAAAGAAGACTGACTGCACACATGCAGTTTAGTACACTATACTTGCACTGCTCAGAATACAAAGTGTCATGCATATGGAAGTCAACAAAAAAAGGGCATCATTACATACAAGGGTCAGGGATGGTGGAGGAATATATTTTATAACACAGCAAGGAAGGTGTGGGGGGGCACATGGTATGAGAAAAAAAAAAAACTAATGTGGGATCCCATGGTGATCCAGCAGCAGTTTCAGTATGGACATAATTTGCAACTGATGTCCCTCTATGTGATACAGCCACTGCTCCACAGCACTCACCCTCTCATTGTTATCCTCAACAGCACTCCAGAGAACTTCCAAGTCAGCCTGTGTTACATGCAGTTCTCTGGGGTCCACATGTTCTACAGGCTGATCTGCTGGTGGTGGTGGTGGTGTGGGTGGGGGTGCTGGTGGAGCAGCAGGTGCTGCTGTGGCCCTCCTTTTCTTAGGGATGCCACAATGCACAGCTGCATCCTCCGCCACAGAATGGCCAGCAGGTGCAGGCATGGTCCATTCTATGGCAGCCTGCCACTCCAACTGCTGGTGATTGAGCATCTGGGTGTGCTGGCCCCCAGTCCCCAGGTGAGTCCCCCAGGGGCCACAGTGCACCTCCACCTCACATAGACAGCACTTGACCACACTGCTGTCCCTCCTGACACAGTCAAAAAACTGCCAAACAATGGAGGCACAGGGAGGATGAGGCATAGGCAGGGAATGGCCAGATGAACTCACAGCCAGCTGGTCACAGTGCTGAACAGGGATGGGATCCACACCTGGGTCTGGGGGAACAGGCACATCCTACTCCAGGGGACCTGGTGCTGGAGTTGGTGGTGGTGGTGGTTCAACTGCCTCAGAGTCAGGACAGGAGGTGGTGCTGGTCCTGCTTCTGGGGGGGCACTCACAGGTTTTGAGAGGTTGAACAGGAATGGGCACCCATGCCCTCCACACATGCACATGGTACAACGCTTACCACTACCACGCTCTCCCAGAGCTGCTCCTGCCCCAGACATTCCCTCACCCTGGTCCATTGCTCCTATTAAGCTCCCTCAGTCTGAGCAATCACCACTCACACTGTCACACAACACACACACACACACACACAGTCACACAGACACAGACAAACAACTAACTACTTATAAAGGTAAGAAAAATAAAATTTACAGAAAGAACAAATTAAGTAAAAAAGAGTACAGAAAAGACAAAAATGTAGCTTTTAAAAAAGCTGTTGGGTTTAAATCAAAGTTTAAATCTCCTCCTCACTCTGATCTCAAAGTATCAGCAGTCACAAAACACACTACTCTCTCTCCATCTGCACAGGAGAAAGTAAAAGTGTCTGCTTGTATGACTCACTTTCTTCCTGCCTAGCTAAAGAGCATGTGACTTACAGTACTGTAAGCCATGTGATGTGTGGGGGGGCTTCCAAGTCTGAAACACCAAGTGGATCACTTAGAATCATAATGAGGAACGCAAAGTCCATTAAAAACAATGACTTTGCCTTACTTCGCATTGCCATTCTGCCTTAACACGAAGTGATAATGACAAGGCGGAGTGAGTACTTTGCATTGCCCACTCCGTATAGCAGAGTGGCAACGTGAAGTGCCCACTTCGCGTTCACTTCGCCGGCGGAATTTAAATTCGCTGCATCTCTAATTATGAGAAGCACAGAGCACAGGTGGCACTGATTTTTCATTCTTATTTAAAAGTTGTTACACCACAGACAAGTGCAACAGCATTCTATGACCTTTGCCCTGTAGTACCAAAGCTTTTCAGTTTGGATGGAAAGTCATGAATAATAGACCCAGCAGTAAAAAAATGATGAGGCACACTGCTTCACTGACTTAAATAATCAATATAAATAACTTGTCTGAAACACATACTTTTTCAAGTGTAACCACCCAGTCACCTGGGATTACTCGAATCCAATCAGTGTCAGTGCTAGAAAGGGAAGGTAGCTTGTGAATAACTGGTTAAATGTTTTTTTTCACCTGCTCACTCACTGTTTACTTGGTCTCAGCTGAAAGGAGAGAGATGATGTAATTTAGAACTCTCACAGTCGCATAAGGCACAGCAGCTGGCTGTGAGTGGGGAGTTTTAGAATATTCAGTTTGAGTCGGTGAGTGGAGTCTGTAGTGAGCAGTTGGAGGAGTAAGAGCTGCAGTGTGGGCAGCTGAAATGAGAGCCTATTTTCTCACCCTAATTTATTTATTTATTTATTTAAAAGTTTTACCAGGAAAGGTATACTGAGCAAACTACCACTTGATTCCAAATGCGTCCTGGGGGTTGTTGGGGATGGGATGAATATATATCAAATGCAGAGATACAAAATACAGAATACTGAAAATTCACAGATTATATACAGTACAATATATATAGGGAATATAAACAGTATGTACACAGCAGCAACAGAAAAATCTGAGTAGATAAGGCAGCAGTTGGTAGTAAGTACAGTGACAACTAACTGGGTCAGAGTTAAGCATTTCAAGTAAACCATAGTTGGAGCAGCTGGAGAGCTGGCCATTCTAGTGTGAGTCTAGGCAGCATGAGCAGTTAGTGGAGACTTGCCTTTTAAGGAGGGAAATTTGTTGCCTAGAGGAGGGGACATGCCGGATGTCCACAGGCAGGGAGTTCCATAGTTTTGGTAGACGGGCTCTAAAAGCTGACTGGCTGGCAGAGTTCCCCATGTACAGGACTTGAAGGAGCCGGGGATCAAAATTCCTGAGTGAGTATGTAGGTGGTGTTTGAGCAGCTAGGGTAGTGGTGAGGTAGGAGGGCAATAGCTGGTCCCAGGATTTGGCTGTGAGTCTATTACAGTGGGACTGGCACCTGTCGAACAGCGAGGGGAGGTTAAGGGACCAGTAGAGGTTGCAGTGGTGGGTGGAGGGTGGACAGTCCAGTGTGAAATGACAGAAGGTGTTGAAAAGAGAATCCAGTCTAGCCAGGGTGGACTTAGGGGTGGCACTGTAGACTATGTCCCCGTAGTCAAAAATAGGGAGGATCATTTTCTGCAAAATTTATTTGTGTGCTGGCAGAAGAATGCAGCTATGGTTCCGGTATAATGCACCCAGCCTGGGGTGCAGTTTTTTATGGGTTTCTTTGATGTGCGTTGAAAAGTTGAGGTGTTGGTCCAGCCAGACCCCTAAATATCTGAAGGAGGTACAAACTTCTTGGGGTCCCATCAAGGGTTTTGAAAGTGGGGGAGGCAGGGAGTCGGGAAAGTCTCTGTCTCATGCCAAAAGTTAAGGAGACTGTTTTCTTGGCATTGAGAGTAAGTTGATTAGTGTGAAACCAGAGCTGAACATCGGTGAAATCTTGCTGGAGTCTAGACGCTACTTCCAGGGGAGGGGCCTGAGGTATACAGTACTGTATTGTCTGCATACATATGAATGAATGTGTGTGGGCAGGCTGATGGCAGATCATTGAGAAAAATGGAGAACAAGACTGGGCCAAGGACAGAGCCTTGGGGTACACCGATGGTGACAGGGAGGGGGTTGGAGGTGGAGGCACAAATTCTGACTGATTGGGACCTGTCTGCCAGGTATGATTTGAACCAGCTGATGGCCTTACTGGAGAGTCCAGTGCTGGAGAGTTTTGACAGGAGAAGGACATGTGAGGCGGTGTTGAAAGCCTTAGCTAGGTCAATGAAAATAGCAGATGTGATGTGACCTTTTTCCATGCATGTCAGGATGGAGTCAGTGAGTCTGAGGAGGGAGGTGACAGTGGAGTGGGATTTCCTAAAACCCGACTGGTTAGGAGTAAAGAAGGAGGAGGAGTCAAGGAAAGAGGTAAGTTGCAAGAGGACTAGATGTTCCTGGATTTGGCTAGAATGGGTAGGAGGGAGATGGGGCAGAAGTTACCAGGAGAGGATGGGTCACCGCTTTTATGGAGGGGGATGACTGTGGCATACTTCCAATGAAGATGGACCCAACCAGTTTTCCCTCATCAATGCCTTATGGACATACTCAGTGAAATCGACCAGTGCAGAGTCTGTGCTGTGGAGTTTCCTAAAACCGTGCTGTTGGGGACATTGCAGCTGGTATTTGTGAATACATTCAGTAAATTGGTGTTCCACAATCATTTCCAGTGTTTTAGAGAGGGGGAGAGGATAGAGATGGGCCTGTAGTTTGCGGTCAGTGACGTATCACCTCCCTTATGCACCAGGGTCACCAGCGCTTATTTCCAAGGAGAAGGGAATTTGACGAGCTGGAGGGATTTATTGAAAATCATAGTGATAGGAGCAATTCGTTGATTGCAAGTGCCAGCAGTTTCATGTCAATGTTGTCAGACACTATTCTGGTTTTCCCCAGGACCTTTTTAACATAACCCAGTGCTTCTTTGACATTGACTCTTTTGAAGGAAAATTGTAGGCATGAGTTGATGTCCAGTGGGCCTCTATTATCAGGTCTATTATCAGCTTTGATAGGCTTGAGGTATTCAGCTGGTAGAACAGAGTTAAGATCCGTGAAGGTGGAGTTGAACTCTTTAGCAATGGTGAGGGGATCCATGGTATTTGTGCCATTAATGTTTAGCAGTGGTGGCTGTGTTTTGTCATCCTTCCCTGTGAGTGCCTTTATATTGTCCCCAAACTGCTTCCCATTACCTCAGGTTCTTTCCAATTGATCCTTGTAGAAATTAGCCTTAGCATTCCTGATGAGATGTGTGTATTTGTTTCTGGCTATCCTTTTTCTTTGAAGGTTACTGGGCTTACTCTAGGTCCTGGCTTGATACCAAAGGTTATCCCTTGCCCTCATGTGATCTAGAAGGTCACTAGTAATCCACCCATTGTTATGGCTGTGTGTTTTTCCTTTTTTGAACTGAGCAAATCTGTCACAAACACCATTAAAGTTGTCAGTAAAGTACTAAAGTGTTATGTTAAGGTCAAACAGTGCCTTAAGGTGAGACCAATCAAACTGAGAAAGCACCTACTTGAAAGCTGAGAGCTGCCCTTTCCTGAGAATTCTGCTGTTCACAAAGACAGGTGGTGCTTTTTTGAATTTATTGGACTACAGACAGATGATAGGGGAGTGGTCGCTTTGCGAATCCAGTAGTACCAAGACATCAGTAATCCTGTCAGGCGAGCTTGCAAGGAACCAGTCCAGGAGTGTGTGCTTACCATTCTTATGGTTCATTCTAGTGGGGTCCATGACTAATGATGTAAGAAGGGAGCTGGCTATGGTATCCTTTTGGTTGATCGATTCATTACTGAGCCGATTGATGTCGAATGTCCCAGTCACAATGAGCTCACAGTTGTTGTTAATGCCAGTCAAGGACCCTAGTAGTTTAATTAGACCATCTTAGGCCATTTTTGACAGGAGATAGATGCAGGCAATGACCAGAAATTTTTTATATTCACCAAAAATATTTTAACTGCAAGGAGCTCATGGTCAACACTGCAGGTTGTGATGGGGAGCACAACACCTTGTAGGGTGTTCTGTAAATAGTGATCCTGGTATATATTCCCAAAGTTAGAGATGGTATTGATTGTCCAGAAAAGTTTCGTTTCCCAGTCAAGGGTACCAAGGGGTAGCTTACTGTGCAAAGCAGCAAGGGGTTGGTTCCAAAAAATGGGGGCTCATCCAGGATGCTGTTTAATTTTGAGGATAGAACTAGAAATGTTTTGCTGAGGGTATTGCTAGTGTTTGTTTGTCTGGTAGTGTGGTAGCCCAAACAGAAAAGAACTCTTTGGACAAAAGGATTTTGCTCAGGGAAATGCCATCAGAATGTGCTGCTTGCATGCCTGCTAGTAGAGAAGAAAAGAGTGCTGCTTGTGTGTTTTGTCAACTTGCAATGGACAGTAAAGCCTTGAAGTGTATGGCATTGTCTCTACATCCAAAAAATTTACAGAAATTTTTTAACTTGCACTTCTCAAATGCCAAAAGTAGTGTGGACTTTGGGAAACAGACCGAAGATTGTGCCCTGAAAATTTCATGTACATTGTGTACAAATTGTGTGAGTTGCTAGGGAAATTGCCAGAATCTGAGGAGAAAATTGTCGAAACAGCACTGCCTCCACTGAAATTGCAGCTGAGAGAAAAGTTGCAGTTTGCAGTTTAAATTTGCTCCTGCTCGATGATCGCCATGAAGGAAGAGTGAAAAAGAGAGAGAGAGAGGCTCATTTGCATGGTGTTGAGTGACTGGTGCCACTGCAATCAAACCTGCCCCCTAAACAGCTTCTGTGTGCAGCAGAGTACTCAAGGGGCAGAGAAAGAGTGGTGTGTGAGCTGGTGAGACAATGATCAACCACTGAGGGGGCTGTGAATGTCAACTCACATTTGTAAAAAAACAGACTGTTGCTGTGTAATTTCAGGCTCAACCCATTGTCTGACCAACTGAAAAGTGAGCCTGGCTTTCGTGGCTATGATCAGCAGGATCGCCAGCCCGTTTCACACCAGATGCCTTCCATGATCAGCACCAGACTGAAAATTTCCACCTGAGAAAGCCAGCTACTGAATTCAGTGAGTAAAACCAGATAACTGAGCATCAAACTGTGTGTAAATTTTCAAACCAGCTGAATCTCTATGCAAGCAGTGTGAATGTTTTGCCAAGAAGGACTGTGTGTTTTAACAGCAAGGCAGCAAATAAAAATTCTGAGCATAGACTGTGAGCATTTATAATGGGTTCAGCAACAGTACAATGTTTTTAAGCAAGAAAGAGACTGTGAGCTGTGTAGTGAGAATGCAGAAAACATGCAGTCCTGTGCAGTAGAAAAACTGTAGGCTTGTAAGTGATTTTGAGCATGTGTAAATAGTTGTTTGAATTGATGATGATCACAAAGTCAAGATTAAAATCATATGAATGTGCTGAAAGATACAAGCAGTGCAATCGATTTCAGTTTTGAGCAAATTCAGTAGCCAGACAAGGTCAGAAACACAGTTTTTGAGTCAGTGAACAGATCTGATGCGTAAGAAGAGCAACCACCCTGTGACCCCTAGTTGTACTTCCAGGTCATCACTTGTGTTAAAAGCTTAGAAACATAGAATTTGACTGCAGATAAGGACCGCTTGGCCCACCCAGTCTGCCCATTTCCCTGCATACTGGATAAGCTGCAGATCCTAGTTAACCAGCAGCCTACTTCTTCCTACCCCCACCCCCTAGAATTGCCTTATGACTGTCCCATGCATGCTTGAATTCCACCACTGTTTTTGACTCCACAACTCTCCGAAGGCCATTCCATGCATCCACAACCCTCTCTGTGAAAAATACTTCCTTAAATTACCTCTGAGCGCCTCTATCTTCAAATTGTGTCCCTTGTTCTTGCACACCTCTTTTTGAAAGATGCTACCCTCTTGGACTTTGTTGATTCCCTTGAGGTACTTGAAAGTTTCTATCATATATCCCCTCCTCCTTTCCTCGAGGCTATACATATTAAGCTCCTTAAGTCTCTTCATATGTCTCTCCGGTGCAGACCCTGCACCATTTAGTTGCCCTCCTCTGGACAGCTTCCATCCTGTCTATGTCTTTGCGAAGACTGGGTCTCCAGAACTGCACACAGTACTCCAGATGGGGTCTGACCAGCTGTCTGTACAGAGGGATAATAACTTCCTGTTTTCTACTGGTGATGCCTCCCTATGCATCCCAGTATCCCCAGCCCTCCTTGCTGCCCTCTCACATTGCTTGCCCACCTTTAGGTCATCTGATATGACTACCCCAGGTCCTTTCCATTTTGTTGTTGTTAGTATCTCACCCCCCATTGTGTACTCTTCCCCTGGGTTTTTGTTTCCCAGGTGCATTACCTTGCACTTCTTAGCATTGAATCTAAGCTGCCATACATTTGACCATTCCTCTAACCTTGCCAAGTCCCTTTTCATCCTTTCCACCCCACCTTGTGCATCAACTCTGTTGCAGATCTTTGTGTCATCTGCAAAGAGACAAACTTTTCCTTCCAGTCCCTCTGCAATGTCTCTTATAAAGAGATTGAAGAGGACCGGACCTTGCCCTGCAGCGAGCACAGCACTAAATCTACTGCCTGCAAGGTTGCACAGGTCCCAGACTGTGCCTGGTAGGATTACCTTCATTTATTTGCGATATTTGTTGAAAGTGTGTGAGCCCTGCTATACAGCCAACGAGGCAGGAAACAGGAAGAGAGCTGGTAACCAGGACAACTGTAAACAGTCCTGAAACCAGCTACAGTGGGCTTTCCATAGCATAAAAATGTTTATACTACACCTCAATAGTGTTGAACTGTGTCTAGTCATAGGCTGCGCTGTTAAACTTCACATTTAAAAAGGATTTCTCTGTGTTGCATGTCGCGAGGGCCCTGTGACCCCTAGTTGTACTTCTGGGTCATCACTCGCATTAAAAGCTTGCCCCTGCAGTGAGCAGGGTGAGCACGTGCAGGGCGCATGGCGAAGCATGCGGAGATGCACGCAGAGACACGTGTCCGCTGGGACTGCACACTAATTATTGCCATTGTAAAGATTACATAACCTGGTGTTCTGCTGGACGTGTAATATGGAGGCTCCAAACAACTATTGCCTGTCATGCTCTATGTATGCTACTGGTCCCCAGATTACCAACTTTGTATGTAATAAATGCTTAATGGTGGAAACCCTCCAGGAGGAAATCAACCATTTACTGGCCTCCACAACAGTTGGTCCTGAGATTGAAGCATTGGAGGACTATATTGACTCCATGTTGGGTCAGTCTTTATCTTTAAGTCCCCCATCTGCTGATGAGACAGCAACTGTTACAAGTACTAATGTCATTACATACTCTACTCCTGCTGTATTTCAAGAGGACTCCGGCAGTTGGGCAGTAGTACCCAAGGGTAAATCAAAATGTAGGGGGGGGACAAATTGGATGCAATGTTCCACCCCTACCCTTATTCAATAAATATGATGCCCTCAAGCAGGACATAAATGTTCCATCCCATGATGTCACTATCCATACCACCTATGGTGACCTCCCTAGTCAGTAGTCCACCCCGCAGGAGAGAGAATAACTGTACTGTGATCCCCACACCCAAACAAAATAAATCCCGAACAATAGACCAAACCCACGATTCAGTTACTTTACCATTGACTACTAGCAATATGGATTCTCACCCATTAACTAAACAAATTTTTGTTCTTGGTGACTCAATTATTAAACATCTGGATCGCCCTATATGTAACGTGGACAAATTCAACCGTACCTGCTCTAGCTTGTGAGGTGCTCGAGTATCCGACATCACTACTACTGTAAAAAACATATTGAAAGGGGTTGGTGAAAATCAATTGTTCATAGTACACGCAGGTACAAATGATATAAATAGAGGTAGTATTGACGAACTTAAACAGGACATTATAGCACTCAATAATGTACTAGAGGAAAAAAATAGCCTAGTATGCTTCTCAGAGATTCTACCCATACCGAGAGCGCCTAATATTATTAATACAAAGATTAAGGCCTTTAATGACTGGCTCAGACACTGGTGCCTCCGACAGAACATTCTCCGTCTCACACATTGGGAAACCTTTTATCTAAAAGACTCACTGTACTGCTGGGATGGACTCCACCTCAGTCATAAGGGTAGCTCGCTCCTGGGTAAAAGCTTTACAATAGCCATTAATAAACTTTTAAACTAAAACCCGGGGGTGAGATCAGCGACAAAAGATCCTGTTCTCTAAAGAAACCTACTACGGACATTTCTGAGTGTGAGGTACTCAGTCTAAATGCTAGATCCTTAAACCAGGTTAAAATAGCTGAACTAGAAGCTATGTGTCAACTGAATAAATACAGACTCATTTCTATTACAGAAACTTGGTGGGATCCTGATAATTCTTGGATCCAGCATATCCCAGGGTATAAACTATATCATAAGGACAGCCAGGGGAAAATGTGGGGGGTATGTCTATATGTTAGAGACGACATATCCTCATTCCAAATCCCCACAACGAGTGATATTGAAACAATCTGGGTTAACATCCAGTTTAAGGGTTACCCACAACTAATGGTAGGGACATGCTGCAGGCCCCCGACATCTAATAAAGAATATTCTACATGCTTAAATAATGAGATCTTAGATATGGCCTCTAAAGGAAAAATCCTTATACTGGGTGACTTTAACCTGCCTACTATACATTGGTATTCTTTAACTGGAAGTACGCAGGCCGAGAAAGACTTAATTACACTCATGGTTGATATGGGCTTTGAACAAATCATTACAGAACCAACACGAGGTGACAATATACTGGACTTGGTTATTATAAATATAAGGAATCTAATATCCAAAGTTATAATTGGTGCCCCTCTAGGGTAAAGTGATCACTACACCATTTCCCTTACACTGTCATTTTGTCAACACATCACCAATTGTATTGAATTAAAAAATTGTAACAAAGCTAATTTTAATGCTATTAATAACCAATTAAACTCAATTTCTTGGGATACAACACTATCCTCTCTTTCCATGGAAGAATCCTGGAATTTTTCAAATCTACCATTTACTACTTGGAAAAATTATATGTTCCTATAACAAAAAAATATAATAAAAAGGGGAAAATACCCCTGTGGTTTAACAATACTATTAAAGCCTTAATTAAGAACAAACAGAGGATATTTACACGAGTTAAAAACAGCAAGGGAGACACCAAAAAAATATTGTTCACTCAATACAGGGAAACTCTAAAATCACTAAAACAAGCCAATCTTCAATCAAAAAATAAACTTGAGTTTCATCTGGCCCATACCAAAGACAACTATAAATCACTATTTTCCTACCTTAACAATAAAAAAATTAAAAATAGACACATTGGACCCTTATGCATATATGACACAATTATATCTACAGACAGAGATATGGCAGACACATTTAACAAGCAATTCTGCTCAGTATTTACCAAGAAAGAGGTTCCTAAACGCTTCAAACATGCAAACAATGTTATCCCCTCTTACATCATCACCGAGGATGATACACTAAAAGCAGTTTTATCCCTGAAACCTAATTCTAGTCCAGGCCCTGATAACATCAGCCCCCAATTTTTAATTGAGACAGCTGCTGCTATTGCAAAACCACTTTCAATTATATTCAACAAATCCTTATATGAGGGAATTATCCATCAGGACTGGACAATGGCTACTGTGGTCCCAATCTTTAAGAAGGGTAATCATTCCAGATCAGAAAATTATCATCCGATAAGTCTGACTTCCGTTATAAGCAAGATCATGGAGAAAGTTATTAAGAAACTACTAGAGTACGAATCTATTGGGGGTAATTTGACTGACACTACACAACATGGCTTTAGACAGGGATATTCCTGTACTACTAACTTGGTTTCCTTCTATAATCATGTCAGTACGGCATTGGATAATGGCATCCCTATGGATGTGATACTTCTCGACTACAGTAGAGCATTCAACAAAGTTCCTCATGACATCCTACTTGACAAAATGAATGATATGGGATTTTCTTACTACATAATTAACTTGGTGTCAGGTTGGTTGAATGGAAGATATCAGCAAGTCAGAATTAATGGCACACTTTCATACTCTCTGAGTGTGACCAGCGGGGTCCCGCAGGGGTCCGTGTTGGGACCCACCCTGTTTAACATCTTTATTAGTGATCTGCAGGCTGGCCCTGAGAATGTTCTCTCAAAATTTGCTGATGACACCAAGCTGTGTGGCTCTGTTCTTACATCATTAAACAGAGAATCCATGAGGAATAACTTAAAATCCATCGAAGAATGGGCAGTTTTAAACAAGATGACACTCAACTCAAACAAGTGTCATATTGTACAATTTGG
Organism: Neoceratodus forsteri; assembly: GCA_016271365.2. NCBI lineage: Eukaryota > Metazoa > Chordata > Ceratodontiformes > Ceratodontidae > Neoceratodus > Neoceratodus forsteri. Next base: position 55,210,785 of record CM028137.1, read on the forward strand.
TAAGAACAACCCTAGGCAGACTTATTTTCTGAACTGTGCTGCCCTTCATGTGTCACCATTAGAACGAGATCTCGGGGTAGTCATCAACAATAAATTATCATCCAGTGATCATTGCAAGATGATAGCTAGGAAATCTAATGCCTTGCTCACTCGGATCCAATGCTCATTTGTGTCTAGGACACAGGAATGCGTAATTCCCTTGTACAGAGCTTATGTTAGGCCCCATCTGGACTATGGATCCCCCCTGCTGGAGTCCATACTTGAGGCAGGACATTGACGGAATTGAGAGGGTGCAGAGAAGAGCCACAAAAATGGTCCCTTATTTATCCAAACTTGACTATGAGGAAAGACTAAGGGTTACGGGGTTACACTCACTATGCACAAGACGTACTAGAGGTGACCTTCTCCTATTGTACAAAATCCAGAATTCTCAGGAGTTAATGCACCACTGTGGCTTACATTTCTCTACCAGTTGGACTTCCCCACGGTATCATAACAAACAGATATTTGTATCTAAAGCTAAAACAACAAAAAGGTTAAATTACTTTACAGTAAGAACACCCAAACTGTGGAATCTCCTTCCACAATACTTAGTGGACATCAGCTCTAATCTAGTCTTCAAAAAAGAGGCTGGATTGTTGGCTCGAGTTTAACAACTTCAAGGTATAATTAACCCACCAATGTGGTGGAGGACAATCTCGATGGGCAGTAGCCTTCTTTTGTCCTTTGCAACCAAGTAAACCAAGTAAACCACTGCCATTACAAGGCGGGGTCAATCATGTAAACACAAGCAGCAGGGAGCCAGTTCACGAGACAGCAAAGACACTAGTGAGTAATTTAGTAACAACAAACTTTTATGTGTTTGTTTTCAGACATGGCCAGGCAGTGGAGACCCCTCACTATTTCTAGCCTACACGCTCCTCACCTCCCTCAGTTACCATATAATTGCACTGGACTATGAATGCATTGTATTATGTATAAGATGAGGACTCCCTGAGGTGGCTTACTACCAACTCATATCACACATTGCTTTATTATTATTATTTATTTATTATTTAGCTTTTGTTTGCCAGGTAAGCATGCTAGACAGTCAAGTGCCTATTTTCAGGTGTGTCCCAGGAGAATTACAAAGGTACAGGCAATAACAATTCAGAGACAATGTAATAGAAATCAACAAGGTACAGTCAGAGAACCCATGAAATAACTAATTAAGAGACAAGGTAACAGCAATCAACAAGGCACACACAAGAATAGGCAGCGAACTACAGTCAGGTGCAGGCAGAGAACAAATGCAAGGCAAGTACAGTGTTAAGGCATGGGAACCGTAGGAGGCAGTCGAGGAAGCCAAACATATATCAGCAGGACATTTTCGAAGTGTGCACTATACACATCTGCACACATGCTGTCAAAAGGGCAGAGGTGCACCATGGAGGGTAGGTCAGCTAACAGCAAAGGCAGACAGAAGCTTGTTTTAAGTAGCCCCAGAGGGAGGACCTGAAACAACTGTGGGAGGGGCAGCCCTTACATAAGCAGGGAGTAAGTTCCAGGCTCTGGGGGCAAGGGCCACAAAGGCATGATCCCCTGTGAGGGAGTGCATTTTAGGGATCATGAGAACCTAGGAATTGCTAGACCTCAGCTGATAGCCAGAGGGGGCAGGCTTGAGCAGATCAGCAGGTGCCAGAAGGGTGGACGGTAGGATGATGTTGTCTGTAAAGTTGCCCAAGACAAAGGATTGATGATTACTAGGGGAGAGCTACCCCAGCCTGGAGTAGAGTTGACAGTGATGGGTGAGGCAGGGGGATGATAGGGTGAAGCGACATATGTTGTTGTACGCTGGGTCCCATTTCATGAGCAAGATTTGGGGGGGATTTTAGCTACCAATTGTATAGGTCTTAACCTCTCATTAGGTAAATATGTTGATAGCTCTGCCTGTTTTAGCTACCAAATGTATAGACATTAACCCGTGCTCATTGTACTTATACTCTATATGATTGCTCACACACATTTATTCTATGTATGTACTGTATGAATGTCTATATTTTATTCTGACTTGGAGCCTTTGGAAATGAGTCTATAACTCAAAGGGTTATAATTCTGATTTCCTAAATAAATAAATAAAACTCTTCACTACCCAGATCATGCCCGAGCTAAGATCACAGAGGAGGTGACATCACTAATAGAAACAGAGAGAACTTTATATGGTGAAGGGTTGCCACCAGATATAATAATCCCTAGCTATCCAGTAAGACTCTGCATTGTGTACCACAAGGCTGGAAGCAATGTTTTTCTGATACTCCACTGTTCAGATTGCTTTGTGAAATATGGCATGAGCAGGGGGTGCAGCACCAGACAGGGCATCACAAATTAATTTGTCTCTCATGTGGACCAAAGTAGGAGATTCTGCAAGTAGCACCAGGTTGAATCTGTTGGGGGAAGCCACACAGAGTGTGACACAGAAGGAAAGAGCAATGCTGATCTATTGCAAGGGCAGGCACAGACAGAGATGTTTCCACACCTGTGTCCCAGATGGACAGTGCAACAGAAGGATCTGTGGACCCATGGAAAGAAGATCCAAGTCCTAGTCTAGTATGGGAGGAAGAACAGCAAGAGACACCGAACTGGGAGGTGCCTACCTCAGTGCCCAGTAAGGAGTGGACTGTCTCAGGAATGAGGACCTTTGCTCACTCCTGGGCTCAAATCATGAGTGAGAAAGAGAAGGATGAAGATATGTATCTTCATATTGTGGTTCCCTATGAGTCATCTCAAGCTGCTGCCTCAAAGAAGCCAGAGAGAGAGAATAAGAAGTCTCCAGTAACCCACCCACTCAGATGGTCAGGGACCAGTTCTTTCTTTCTTTCTTTAGGTATGCAGCATTGGTTCAACCAGAACTGGCCACCCCCAAGCTGGGCCATGGGCCACACACTTGTGAAGAACAGCAAAGAGGAGAGACTGATATGTAGGAGGGATGACACCATCTATAGGCAGTCATTTTGTTCCTTTCCTCATACAGTCTGGGATGAAGTTGAACAGAATAGGCAACCCTGGTTGTTGGAAGAGGCAAGCAAGAATTTGTATTCTGGTGCAGCAGAATGTGTCAGGGACAGAGTCATAAATGATTGACTTAAATTCTAGAAATTGGGCAGAACTCTGTTTATGGACACTGTGCGAACTGTGGACAAGGCACGGAATGAGACATTCCACAACATCAACTTTGAATGCCCAGATGATGTCATAGTCCTCACACCTCAACCTGAGTAGTACTACCCTTAATGGGATCACTCCCTATGCATATTCCCAGCATGCCTAGTGGGAAGCAAGCAGTGGCAGCCAGGTATCTGTCATCCAGCAGAAGAAGTATCCAAGGAGGAAGATGCAGCTCTACTAGTATTCCAGGATTCTTCAGGTGCATCCAGATTCATCAGCCCAGAGGTGTTTTCCCATTTTCATCACCTGGCTTTCCAGATGACATCATCACAGCCGTCATCCTGTTCCATTGTTTGATTTTTCCAGATGACATAACCCAGCAGTTTTCCTGTTTCATCGCCTTGGTTTTCAGAGGACATCAGCTCAGCTGAATCTGAAGATGCCATCTGGTCTGAAGGGATAGGGTCCTCAGCTTGGAGAATTAAGATGATCCTTTGTTTTCAGTCATCAAGGAACTGGTAAGACCAAATGTTTGTATGACTGTCCTCAAAGACTCTCCCCATGGATTTCAGTGCTATACAGGCCCTGTCCTGTTACTCCAGCCTAGGAGAGACTCTTTAATGGACCTTACCTTCAGACAACAGCATTCTATCCCTAGTTTGGACTCTTTAGGGCTTTATACACCACCCCCAAATATGTTGTATAAATGTCTTCTTTCCATTTTTTTTTTTTACTTTTGTCCTTTTTTTAGAAAAATATTTTTTGTGTTCTCTAGTGTTCAGGTGGAGGTTTAGGCCTTGTATGGTATGCAGAATGTGTTTTTTTGTTGTGTGTTTTCTTCTCTTGCAGGTGTTCCTGAGGAAGAAAAGAAGAGAAGAAGAGGCTGCTGGAGATCAGCCAAGTTCCTCTTTTCTTAGAGTTTTTTGGATTGTCTGTGGTTAACAGGATGTTAACATGTTTCTCCTTCACAGGTGCGAGGTTGTGGGGATAGTTTAGGAAATGTAATGCATTGCAAAGTGTGTTTTCTTGTTGTTTTTGTTCACAGGTAGCCTAGGAGCTTTGTGGGAGGTTCCTCAGTGGGCAGCTTGGTCAGATAGATAGATAGAGGGCTAGGGGAATAGTCAGGCTGTGGTTCTGTGCTGCAGTAAGGGCCTCAGTTTTGATCTATTAGGGCATGCTTCAAGCAGTTTTTGGAGCCACTGGGTAGCCACAGATAGATTGTAGGATAGGGGCTGAAGGTTCATTAACTGGCCACTTGGCCTTTAGTGTTGAATGTGTGTGACTGGCACATGGTAGGGGAGAAGTAGCGCTACCTCCCTGTAGGTAACACAGAGGGTAGGATGGCCTGGTGCTGGGTGGCGAAATAACTGCAAACAGTAATTTATCTATCTAGGGGAGAGTGTAATCACCCAGTCCCCTGGGGTTACTAGAATCCAATCAGTGTCAGTGCTAGGTACAGAAGGTAGCTGGTGAATAACTGGTTAACTAGGACTTTCACCTACTCACTCTTTGTTTACTTGGTCTAAGTTGAGAGGTGACAGAGATGATGTAATTTACAACTCTTGCAGCAGCATAAGCCATGGCAGCAGACTGTAAGTGGGGAGTTTTAGAATCTTCAGTGAGAGTCTTTGAGTGGAGTCTGTAGTGAGAAGTTGGAGGACTGTGAGCTGCAGTGTGGGCAGCAGAGGGGAGAGCCTATTTTCTCACCTTAGTGCTGAGAAACATCTAGCCTGCCAAGAGAAGTGGTGGAAATCATTGTCTAGAGCAGGAGTTCCTGATTTTTCATCCCCAGATAGATGGAAAGGACTGCCAGAATGGATCTGAGAGGTAATTTCTATTTTGATCTGGGACTTTGAAGCTGCTTGTTTGTTTTCTCCTACCACAAGAAATCTGACTTTGTGCTTCCCAGAGGAAATTACCTGTGTTATGGGTGTACTCTGATAAAAGGAAATATATACCAATTTCTGGTCTAAGCTGAGACAGTTCTCATGTTTTTAAAGCTGGCTGACAATTGTGGGGTCCCCAGAGAGACCTGACACATTGATTGGAACTTTAGTTCTACACTCAGAAGTAGTGTTTTTCATATGCTGGATGTGAAAGTCATTCCGAGATGCATATTGCTAACTGTTTTAACAGAAGTTTTGAGGTCTAACTCTGAAAGAATAGCTGGGTATGGACGTGGAAGGAAAAAGTGGGCAGCCCCCCCCCACCTGGAGTGACCAGTTGAGCACTAGAGGTTCCATAAGGGTTCCTGGTTATTCAGGACATGGTGGCCAATGCCTGAAGATAAAGTTTCCCCCTGGTGTGGGTTTTGCTAATTTTGAGCATCAGTGTGCTCTGTTGTGGCCAGTTGCCACATTGCCAAAATGTTAAGTCCTATGCCATATGGGATATGTGCTCGGTTGAGGCCAGTGCCACTAGAAGAAAATGTGTGTTCAGCTGAGGCCATTGCCACTGAAGAGAATTCAAGGTCCTATGACATATGGGATATGTAGATGTTTCTGTCCAATGTAGATTTCTGTTGTTCTACCATTGTCTTGTGCAATGATGTGTAAACCTTGGGGGTCCACCTTTGCTTTAGTGTACCATCTTTGGAATAGAGTCACACTCCAGAAACCCAACCTGGTTTGGGCATTCATGTTATTGCTTCCTGTGTGGAATTACTGGGTACCCTTCCAGAAGCAGAGACCTAGCATAACCGTAGCAAAATGTTCTCTCCTCGGGACATGGGTTTAGTTTGGTAATCTGTAGTTTTGCTTTTATATAACCCCATCCCTTTCTGACCTATAGAAATAGCAAGTCTGGTATACATTCCCAAAGCAAGGGATGGTACTGATTGTCCATAATAGTTTGGGTGACCAGTCAAGGGTTGCAAGGGGTAGCCTTCTGTGCAAAGTAGCAGGGGAGGTGGTTACACAAGAAAGCAACACTGATGAAGCTCGCTCTTACCAGCTCTGTAATTTGATACAGCTCACAGTGATGGGCTTGATATTGCATGCTGAAGCATTGAAGTAAGTGTGTGTGTGTATGTGTGTGTGTGTGTGTGTGTGTGTGTGTGACCATGGCTGGGCTCTGTTCTCTGTTGTTCACTCTGTCTGCTGAAACTTAAAGTCCAGCTTCAGTTTGGATGAAAAGTCATGCAGAACAGACCCAACAGTAAACAAGCATTTGATAATGCAAAATGTTTGATGATTTGCACCAGCATATCCTCAGATGTTACATGGACACTTGGGCTGAGAGGACAAGGAATGCTGGAAATGGCGAGAAGCTCTCTTTCAGGATACTATAGACAATACTGAGTGTTCAAGATTCACTTGGGGGGAAAATCCATTTTTTTACACCTAGACAGATATAGAGGGTACTAAATAGACAGGTCAGTTAGGAGAATAATAACTGTCTTGAAGCCAGGAGAGGGTTGGTTCAGATGATCACCATGGACAGAAGGCAAATACTCAGATCACTGTGGGAAGGATGGCAGGCAAAATAGCTGAGTACAAGAAAAAGAAGAATACATTTAGGGATCTGCCAGTTATTCTTTTGATTGAATTTCAATATATGTAACATCATAACAACAAGGATTAACCATGTTAAGATCTATGCATCATTCAGATCATAGCAAGTCTTGGTGTATATGCATGGGCTAAAAAGGGAGGGGTAAGGGTAGCATAGAGGGGATGGGTATGGAGGGCTAGGCCATGGGGAGGGTAACATAATAGTTAAGGGAGATGGGGTGGTAAGAAAGGAAATACAGATGGAGGTTATAGGAGTGGATTGCAAAAGCTAGTGACATCAATATAAAGACAGTTCTATAAGTGTGTGTTCACCTTTCAAATTTATTCATAAATATAGACACAAAAAAGTTTAGAATGTACAGTACATGTATCTTTTTCTAGGTTAACTTTGCAATATACACTTGCTGACGGAGAGAAGCAGATGTATACTACAATTTGCCCCTGCATTTAAAGGCTGCCACAGTATAGAGACTAAGTTCCATTCTACTAGCTACCAAAGGGGCAGGCAAGGGTTAAATCTTCTTTAGAGACTTGCTAGTTTAGGTCAAAGAATGGCTATAATCTGAGACATCATCCTATAGGTTAAAACTGCCTGTAGAAACAGAGGCAGGAAAACGCTTAAACAGTAATAACATAAAAAATATTGGCACAACACAGTTTAAACTCAAGAGGCCCCATATTCAAAAATCCCCTGGGAAAGGGCACAAGTGCCTGAGCCACACATCTGAGATGCACTAGCACAAAAGCATGGTATATTCAGAAGATGCGCTGCAGGATGCAATTGCGCATGTCAGGCTGAATATCCCTGTGATGTGCCATCACACATCTTCAGATGTGCTGGCGCATCTCATGCGGGGGGGGGGCATGCATTTCAGGCAGGGACATAGGGAAATGCTCAGGAGCAAGTAAGATGAGCATGGTGCAGTTTTTCAACATTCAGCCAAGTTATGCAAATGGCCTCATTGCACATTCCAAGTGCAAACCCCACTTGCCGGAACTCATTACTGGAATGTGTGCAATCCATTTGCATACCCCAAGGCATTCTTAGTTCCAGTTTTGTAGGGCTGACCCACTACTGCACAAAGGTGAACAGGAGGAACTGCAGCCTAGCAGGCAGGAGTGCCTGATGTATGTGTGTGAGTGGGTGGAATGCAGTGCCCTGGGTACAGTGCAACACCCCATAGCCATGTACAGTGTCGGACAGGGGTAGAGGGAGCCTACTGGGACAGTGGCCATATGGGCCACTGGGACAAGCAATGGGGGGGCATAGGATGACATGGGCTGCTCAGAATACAACATGCATATGATGCTGAAGCTCCATATGCTGTGCATACCCACCTGCAGTGCACCACCCACACCCATATGGGGATACCCAGTGAGACCTGCAAGGGATGGCACTGAGTGGTTCTTGACATGGTGCCTGGGTGGGAGGGTATCAAGGATGTGCACCCATGGATATGTGCCATGAGTCATTTCCTGGCCCGTGCTAGGCAGGCACTGGAATCAGAAGGCTACCCAGGCACAGCCGCAGTGTATGTCACTCTGTGTGCATGCCACCACTGCGTGGCACCCACCAGGCTGCATGGGTGCCAGACAAGGCCCCTGGTGCCTGTGTTGTGGTGTTGCTGTCTACCCCACTGATGTACCCAGGGTCACCTGACAGCACTGATCTGTGGCTGGTGGTTAGCTACATCCAGGGTGTGGTAAAGGGGGTGATCCCTGGTTGGTGGCAGTTTTGGCACAGCCCCTGTGTCTCATGGTGTATCTCTCCTAACATGTCAGCTATGTCAGTGGGTGTCTACAGCATGTCCTAGTGCACCCCGAGGGCTGTCTTCGGATGGCCTGCCTGCAGTTTTGTGGCCTGCCTGTGGGTTGCTGGCCATTTAGGCTTGTCTTTTCCATGCCTAACTTTGGACAGCTCATGTCTGGGATGTGCTGGCAGATGCACCGCCAATTTGGGCTGAATAAGAGATGCATAGCACATTCATGGGCATGCCCCCTCCAGGTGTGCCGCATATATCATAGTTGCTCTGTGGTGCATTCAGAGATGCATGGATCATTTCTATTCTTCGAATATCATGATACAGCAAAGTTTGTGAGATGCACCAGTGCATCTCCTCTGAAAATGTCGCCCAATATGTTTTTCCTTTTATTTTACAAGGTTACAAAGACAGGCTGCTGGTGTTGAGAGCTGATTAGATGTTTGTTGAGTGGCTTCATGCAAATCAAAGAAGCCCTGTGTGAAATGAGTGGCTTGGTTCTTTTGAAGTATAAGCAGTTGACGAAGAGTGGTGTGACAGTGTGTGTGTGTGTGTGTGTGTGTGTGTGTGTGTGTGTGGAGAGACAGCATGTCTGGGCTCTGTTCTCAGTTGGATACTCTTTTTCTGCTGAAACTTACAGTCCTGTTTCAATCTGGAAGGAAATCCATGCAGGACAGACCCAACCGCACAGTTATCAAAGAGACTCGAAGTATCTAACTGAAACTCACTGTCCATGAATGAAATAGTGCAATTAAGTGCTGACAGGGTCAAAGGAGACAGCAGACACAAACAGACCACTGAAATAAATACTGAGAAGGTGGAGGGTTTTAAGTCATGTCCAGTCCAAAACACTCAGGGGAAAAACACAGTCATCTTATCCTGTCAGCCCTCCCCCTCTCTCTCTCTCTCTCTCTCTCTCTCTCTCTCTGTCTCTTTGTCTGTCTCTCTCCTAGTAATCCCAAAATGACTGCAGGGCTCTGCCCATGCAGCTGTAAAAAAGTGCAGCCAAGAACTATCAATATTGCCCATTAAAAATATTGCAAAAGAAATCAGATGTTTTTGAAAGGGCCACTTCATCATACCTCCATTTAAATCTCTCCCTGGTTACTTGGATACTTTATAAAAGTTCTTTAGAGGCAGTGTTCCTATGCCCTATTCTATTTAGAGAGTGTGTGTGTGTGTGTGTGTGTGTGTGTGTGTGTGTGTGTGTGGAGGGGGTTGTCATCATGCAGGTCATGCAGTGGGTCCCTGGCATCTGATGCCACCCATGTTGGCATTTCTGAACATTAGTTGAACTGTGGGAAGGGAACTCTGTATCTTTCTGTTTGTGCATTATGGTGTGACTGAGTGTAATGGGTAGCATCTGTCCATCAGAGCTGGCATGTTATGAACATAAGTTATTTAATTGGACATCATCCAACCACCTCAATATGATCACACCCTTCTAACTCACTCCTGCCCATCCTGCATCGATCCAAAACTCCCCTGTGTCCATGCCAATTATGAGTTTAGTCATCCTCACATGTGGATACATTTTTTATTAACAGCACTTTATTAACATTTTACAAGTAAATAAAACATGCATGAAAGAACAATAAGAACAAGCTATATATCTACAACTCCATAGAGAGAAAAAAAGAAGAAAAAATGAAAACAAAATTCCATAACAGCACATAAGCTAGGACAATATAAACCATACATGGAAGGTAAGGAGTGCACAAAAGTGACAAAACTTTGAAACAAGAAAAAAGGCAAAATATCTTAAACAAGAGAGGCCCTACGCAATGAAAAGGTCAGGGCTCACAGAAAAACTGAATAAATTCCTAGGCAAAATAGCTCAACCGGGAAAGGGCCTAAGCAACACAAGGGTTAGGGCTCAAAGAAAAACTGAATGAATACTATACTCTCAAAAAATAAAGAAAAAGACTCAAGATAATTGGGAGGCAAGATGCATGAGAGTACAAAAATTATCCCAGTGGGTGGACACATCAAGGGCATTTACCGCATGGGAAAAATCACAGCAGATCTGCAATTGCAGGCAGAAAATTTTAGGGGGACATGGCTCCTTCTTCTACTTTTTATTGAAAAATTGGAGGTCACAGCTGTCCTGTTGCAGCAGGCACATGTGTACCGAGAGGTCATTGGAAGATGGAGCTTCCCAGGGTCATCTAGGTAAGGAAGGTCTGGAATCATCAGTATCCCCAAGATGAAGTTAGGCAGGTCACTACAACTTTCAGTAGTAACACCTTCAAAGGTACAGACACAAAGAGGAAGGAGAAGAGTCAGAAAGTTGGGGAAAATCAAAAAAGAGAAGAAAACAAGCCACACACATGTTTGATGTTATTTATTGTTTATTACATTTTGTTCTTATTAAGCAATGTTATAGAAATGAAAATTATAAAATTGACATTGTCAGAACAACACTGTCTGATCAAATTTGTTATAGAAAAGGACCTCATCGGCCCATCGAGTCTGCCCTTCTGCCCCCACTCATCTCCACTTTTACAGGCCCTCCCCTTCTCCCCACTTTCCAGCTCCATATGTCTGTCTCATGCCCTCTTAAATCCCTCCACTGTCTGATACCCCACCTCCTCTTCTGGTAGTCCATTCCAGGCCTCCACCACTCTCTCCATGAAGAATCGCCCACTCACATTGCCTTTATATCTTCCATCTTCCAATCTATGGGTATGCCCTCTAGTTTTAGCCTCCTCTTTCCTTTTGAATAAACTCCACTCCTACACCTTATTGATCCCCTTCACATATTTAGAAGTTTCATCATATCTCCCTCTCTCTTCTTCTCTCCAATGGCTACAGATCCAGATCCCTTTACCTCTGTTCACATGATTTCATCTACATGCCATGCACCACCTTGGTTGCTCTTCTCTGTACCCTCTCCATCCCATCAGTGTTCTTACAAAGGTGAGTCTGCAGAATTGGACCCCGTACTCCAGGTGTGGTCTCACCATGGCATTGTATAGTGGCATTAGCACCCCTCCTTCTGCAAATTATGTCCCTCTCATTGCAAGCCAACACTCCATTTGCCTTCCCCACCCCTTTGCTGCACTGGCTATCCATCTTAAGGTTGCTTTATATTATAATACCCAGGTTCCTTTCCTGCTATGTTTTTTTGATTTCCTCCTCTCCCAGGGCATACATTTTTCATGTTTTTTGTGCCCCAAATGCATCACAGCACACTTCTTGGCATTGAATGTTAGCTGCCAAGTTTCTGACCACCCTTTCAGAGTCCTCAAATCATTCTTCAAAGCCTCAATCTCCCCCCCCCCAGGTGTCCATACTATTGCAGATCTTTGTATCATCCATGAATAGGCACACTCTTCCCTTCAGACCCTCTGCTATATCACTGATGTATATATTAAAAAGTAGGGGTCCCAGCTCTGACCCCTGGAGCACCCCACTTCTTATGCCTCTCACTTTGGAATTCATACCATTTACCACTACTCTCTGACTTCTGCCTGCCAACCAGCTTTCCACTCACCTAGTTATTTTCTTTCCCACTCTAAGCTTTGCAGCTAATTTTCTAGCCTTCTGTGGGGGATGGTGATGAAGGCCTTATTGAAATCTAGACAGGCCACATCCTCTGCCCCCCTCCCAGGGTTAACCACCTGCGTCACCCAACTGAAGAACTCTGTTAAGTTCTTCTGGCATGACCTCCCATTCATGAAGCTATGCTGCCTTTTGTCCTGCAGTCTACTGTCTACCAGGTAGTCTACCACCCTTTAATTTATTAATGCCTCCATCACCTTGCCTACCACTGAGGTGAGGTTAGCCGGGCAATAGTTTTCTGCCACCTCCTTACTGCCCCCCTTGTGCAGTGGCACCACATCTGCCATCCTTCAGTCCCTTGGCACACACCCTGTATCCATGGACAAGTTAAACAGTCTCGCTAGTGGGGCTGCCATCTCCTCCCTTCTTTCCCGGAGTACCCATGAGTGCAAGCCATCCAGTCATTTTCATTAATTTTTATTTCACATAAAACCATTTAGGCAGAGCCTATTTTCAAGCAATTTAGTGTCAGGGAGACTAGATGAATGTAAAGATTTCATCAATCCAAAAACAAAAGAAACATGTAAGATCCCATCCTGTATAAATTGTGACACAACATATGTAATATATTTGGCCACAGGCACAGTGGCAAATGCTATGTAGGGAGAATAAAAAGGAAATTTAAAGAAAAGATAGGTGAGCACATTAGGGCAGTTATTAATGAGGACCTGGAATATGTTCTAGCAGCGCATATAAAAACAGCGCAAAGCAAAAAAAGAACATTTACTCAAATTTATGGGACTGGAATACATAAAGACTGGCTTAAGGGGAGGGAGACAGGGACCTGCTACTCAGCAAAAGGGAGTCTTATTGGATTTATACATTGGGTGCACATAATACAGTAAATGGTGTAAATGTTAAAATAGAAAGTTTACCTTACTTAAAGGTAAGAAGAAACTAATGTGGTATTGTATTGTTACGTTTTTACAGGTTATAAGAAGGACCTATGTACGTTTATGTGAGAGCTCCTTTGATATCAGAAACCAGCTGGTACTGACTGTCAAACTGGAGGATACTGTCTACCTGCTTTGAAATCCATGGCAGGACTTTTTCCTTTATGACACTTATACACTGACTTTCTCATATAATTGTCCATAAACACGGCAAAATAAACATTAAAAAGCAACAAGAAATTCATGATTGGAATGTGTATGTACATGAGTACTGTATGTCCAATATAAACATTCTGTGCACACGAATGGTTCAAGACATGAAGCATATGTATAGAGAACCTTTACAAAGTACCTTCTCAAAGGCATGAACTTCACTGTGTTTTAAAACTCTCAAGCAAAATAGACAACATACAGTAGCTTAAACAAAAGCAAAAACAATATTATTTTTTCCTGATTGCCTATAAAACAAATATAAGAAATATGTCCATTCCTAGGGACCCTACTAAAGTGGTTTTGGAATATTGTGTTGTGAGTTTCAATCTTTTTGAATGATTTGACCTTTTGCAGTAGCATTTGATCTCCATATGTAAAACATGTAGGATCTTCTGTCTTAAGCAATTACATTCCCTTTTAAAAATTTAAAAATTAAAGGTCAGAAGTCATGTCCACCCATTTGGACCATAATTTATATTGCACCCTTAGAAACATTTCTGTAGGATTGCGACCTTTTGCACTGACACATGACCCTCCTAAAATACTATGCCTTTGATGTTCAGTACAATGTGCCATTAGTCAGTTTATGTTTCTGTGTGGATCTTGTCTCTTAACCCACCCTTTCTTCCTTGTCCCACTCATATCCCCCCCCCTTACTTTCTGTCTTTACCTGGGTCAGCACCCTGACTGTGTTAAAAATAGGACTTCTTTTGAATCAATTGTAAGCCAAATAAAACATAAGGGATGACTCTTATTAAATTAATTTGCTCTCTGATCCTCAAAACAGGATGTACCTTGTACAAATTAGATTCATGAGAATGGAGTAAAAGATAACATTAAGTACACATATATTTATACAGGAAAGCAATAGACTTTTGAGCATTTTTAAATGCTGGTATCTGTATCGGAGCACTGTGCATAATAATAATAATAATTATAATATGCTTTATTTATTAAGAGCAATTCTAGAAATCAAAGCGATGTACATAATTAAAAGCATCATTAAAACAAGACAACACAGCTTAAAATTATTTACAATATCATTAAAATAAATCAGCTAAAATTCTCACAAAATACTATATACTAAATGCTAAATGCTTGCTTAAACAAATACATTTTTAGGCCTGCTTTAAAGCTCTCTGCAGTCCCGCACTCTCTAATCTGACAAGGTAGAGCGTTCCACAGGGACGGAGCACCAAACATAAAAGCCCATGCCCCAGATAAATAAAATAAAATAAATCTAAAATTTGTTAATTCATACAAGTAGTTTGATGTAGCTTCAATAAATAGGTACATGTAAGAACAATTATTCTTCCTCTCAGATTGACAAACAGGTGCCTTCCACACACTGCTATTTCAGGCACATGTACAATATGAACTCACGTATTAATGAATTAGGTGGCATTGCACTCTTGTATTAGGAAAAACTTGTATTAGTCTGATTAAGCAGTTAAGACATAATTGAATATACGTGTCTAAAGGAATATACTGCATATGTGTGTGATGTACCAGGGAGCACCATTCATTTGATAAAGCCTAACTGGTGAAATGTCATAATTTGCTAGTAGCCACTGTGGTGGTTGTTACTCTTGAAGGACTTGGAATAAAACTTAACGATCAGTGGTAACCATTTTACACATTGTTTAAAAAAAGCCTAAAAATGTCTGACTTCAAGTCCCTGTGTTATGAGTAGTGTGTCCTGAAAATGTCATGCTATTAGGTTTTGTGGTTTTCTTTAAATTGGCACTTAATAACAGTTCTATAATGTTCTGTGCTAACTGAAAACAGTCAGGCTATTTCTGTCCCTCTGTCTGAGCCTAGGAGATTGAAGACATCGTATTAGACTATGCTGTAGCTTCAGCAGTGTAAATGTCTGCTTGACTAAAGAGCTGTTAACTTCCCAATTAGAACAATCTGTGAAGTAATTGTTTGCTGTCCAGGGTTTTTACGAACTCCGGCCCAGATATTCAAAACTTTGCCCCGGGGCTACATTAGCAGTGGGCAAACTGAGCCCGGAGCAAAAAGCAAGCTATATTCAAAAGGAATAGCCCGGTGCAAAACCAGCTGAATATAGCAAGCAAAGGAAGCCGGGCAAGCAGGGCTAGGAGTGCAGGGCAAAAATAGCTCGGGAATAAGACAGCACTGAATATAGCAATAGGGAAGTGCACACTGCAACTTACACACAGAATTTATTAA
Organism: Neoceratodus forsteri; assembly: GCA_016271365.2. Taxonomy (NCBI): domain Eukaryota; kingdom Metazoa; phylum Chordata; order Ceratodontiformes; family Ceratodontidae; genus Neoceratodus; species Neoceratodus forsteri. Next base: position 55,226,067 of record CM028137.1, read on the forward strand.
CACTGATGTAATAATTCTAAATATTCCTCATTAGCATAAATATCAAGCATAACTGTAAATGTCAACAATTGTTTCAGATAGTCTAACAAACTACTGTAATAACAAATAAAACAAATTCTAACAAATAACCATTGCAAATGAATAAGTAACATTCAGCATGATAAATGGTAATAGTTATACTAGACTTTTAGCATACTGAGGGCCAGATATTCAGACTTTGCCCTGGGACTAAATTAGCACTGCCTGGCATGCAAAGATTGCCTGGACCAAATAGCCCACCAAATTCAAAAGGAATAGCCCGGTGCTAATCCTGCTGACTATAGCATTCTAAGAAAGCCAGGCAAACTGGCCTGGGAGTGCAGGGCAAAAATAGCCCAGGAATAAGACAGCACTGAATATAGCAACAGGGAAGTACGCACTGCAGCTGCAGCTCAGTAGACTCTGGAGCAAGCCAGTGTTGCAGGTAGAGAACATTGTGTATGATTGCACAGAGATGTCTCACATCTACTGAAAACAACAATGTAAGCCACACAATGCAGAACTCTGCTATGCTGAAGTGTTGTTTTCCTGGGCCTAACCCGATAGCACATGCTAATACAATAGCCTGGTGGAAACTGGTTAGCCCGGGGCAAACGTGAGCTATATTCAAAGCTCCCATGCAAATGAGCCTACTTAGGTAATCCATGGGTAAACAGGCACATTTGCATATCATTATGTGGTGCTAGCATACTTTACCACGCAGTTTGCCCGGTGCTACTGCATGGAGCATACAGCTCCACCTGTTGGTCAGGTGGATGCTGCAGGCAAAGGCATGCTCACAGCATCCCCCATTGGTCAGAATGGAAGCACAGGCTGGAAGCAGCAGGAACTGTGTGGTTGCAGGCACAGCCGGTACATACACACCCCTCAATCCCTTGCCTCCTGAATCAGGGACAAGGCTTACAAATATGAGGGACAAAGACCCAAACTCAGGGACACATCCTAAAAAGTGATACCATTCACTCAGACTGCTGATAGAATAAGGGGATTTGTGATAAGATGCATGTTCAGCAGAGGAACAGGTCTGTAACCTTAATGTGTGACAGCATTGTGTGAGTTTTAATCCACACTGTTCTGTCATGAAAACACAACTGTCATAAGGGACAGTGAAATATATGCAGGCAACATCAGGGACGTCCCTGAAAATCAGGGACAGTCGAGAGCTATGGGTGCATACAATGCATATGTGCATATGTGTGCCAGTTACACACCCATCACCGATGCCCTGGTAGTCCTGTGATCCCCCACCCCACAGCATGATTCCCGACCCCTGGTATTTGCTCTAATACCTTATTTCCCTGGTAGTATAGTAGTCCCCCCACCCCCAGCAGGATTCCTGATCCCCGGTAGTTGCTCTAATACATTATTTCCGTGGTAGTCTAGTGATCCCCCAACCCAGCAGTGACTCTCCTGCCCCTCCCAATACCTCCACATAAATGGAGCTGGTTACCATCTCAGCTCTCCTCTCACCACCATTAGCCTACTGAGGTACGCAATTGAGTGGTACCATAGCACCTACCATTCGCATCTCCCTCAGTAGGTGGCTGGCCGTGGTGGTGAGAGGCAGGCTGGGCCAGTTGACTGCTCCATTTGTGTGGAGGTATTTGGAGGGGCAGGGGCATCACTGCCAGGTGGAGGGACCACTAGACTACCAGGGAAATAATGTATTAGAGCTAATGCTGGGGGTCAGAAATCATGCTGGGGGGGACCACTAGACTATGAGGGAATGTAGTGTTTGGAGCGGATACCATGGGTTGGGGTTCATGATGGGGGGGGCACCACCACTGTATTACTGCCACATTGCCACCTGCTTTTTCTCAGCAGTATTTAACGCTGCACTGCAGGTCGCGCTACTGCCTGTAGCGCAGTGCTGTATGTTTGAATATACCACACTGCCGGCATTCCTAGGTGCTCCCCGAACCCCACCCCAGCATATATTATTACCCTTTAGCGTCGGTGCAACCACACAGTGCCGGTGCTATTAAGGACTTTGAATATTGCAGCCTGGGGCAAATCCAGCACTATTCCAGGACTAGGGATTTGCACTGGGCGCAAAGCTTTGAATATCTGGGCCTTAGTCTCTGGTGTTTGTTCAGATGAATTATCTGAAAATTAACATTTTGTTTCTCTAAAGAGCTGATCATTCGAGTTTCAGTGCTGAATTAAAATGGCATGCATTTGAGAAGTCAGCTTATCTGTATTACAGCTGTTGCCAGTTCTTTCTTATTAAACTCTGTCTTTTTCTATCTAGCTATATAACACTGGGTTGTTTATTTAATGAGGACAGGAAGTCATTTCTAATCGGCAGCTGTTTATAAAGTTCTTATTCTCAGAAGTGATATGCATTCACCTAAATTTTCAATATGTAACTGTACTTGGATAAAAAGTGATACAAAAAGCTTTATTTTGCATCATCTTATCTTTATGAGCAGATTCTGTTACACTTCTCTTCATGGAACCAATAATTTGGAGTTTTAACTATGTCATGGTTTGTGCATAGAACTCTAAACAGGGTTCTGATAGGTCAGCAGCTAATAGTTAGCATTCATTACACAAATCCTAACACAGTAAAAACTCCACATAATTGATTCCATGAAGTGAACTGTAACAGACTGCTGTCCATAAAAAAACACAACAATGCAAACTACAGTTTTTCTGATCCCTTTTCATTCAGGTACAGTTAAGTATGGATACTTTAGGAGAATGCATATCATTTCCGAGAATAAAAACTTTATAAACAGCTGCCAATTATAAATCTAAAGTTTGTTAATTCATAAAAGTAGTTTGATGTAGCCTCGATAAACAGGTACATGTAAAAACAATTTTTCTTCATCTCAGATTGACAAACAGGTGTCTTCCACATGCTGCTATTTCAGGCACATGTACAATATGAACTGACACATTTCAGTTCTTTGATGGTTTGTGTGTGAAAATACATAATGTATAATTAGAAACAGTGTGTAGCATCCTGATGCCCCCCTTGTCTCCTGCACCATAGTTGAGGCAGCTGCACTATGATGCCCTGTCTTCTGACCCCACAAGCTCTCTGTCTCTGCCCCACATTCAAGGCCATTGCACCCTGCTGCCCACTGTCCTCTCCCGCACAGCTGGGGTTGCTGCACCCTGTTGCCCACCATCAGCCTGAGCAGTCAGGGCTGCTGTACCATGCTTTCCCATGCCAGAACAGCTGTGGTTGTTGCAACCTGCTATCCACTGTCCCCCAAGCCCACAGTTGGGGACATTGCACCCTGTTGCTCCTTGTTTCTGTCTCCATACTTAGGACTGCTGAGCTCTGTAGCACCCTAGGGTCCATTGTATCTTGTCTCTACTGTTGGAGGTGTTGCACTATGCTGCTCTATGCCACCAGAGGTGGGGCTTTTGCTTCACCCTGCTATCCACATCCAGTGTCTGAAATGAGCTGGGCTGCTGCACCATGAGCACCCTATCCCACAGTCAGGGCTATTACACCCTGATTCCCCCCCTGTGTCCTGCCCCACAGTCAAGGCTTCTGCACCATGATGTCCCTAGTCACCTACTACCATAACCAGGGCTGATGCACCCTGCTCCTGACCACTCAGGCTGGGCTGCTGTGGCCTGCTCTGCCCTAGAGCCCCTTGCCTCTACAATTAGGGCTGGTGCACCATGTTGCCATTTGCCACAACATCTAGGGCATTTGCTGCCCTCTGTCCTCTGCCCCCACAGTTGTGTCAGTTCCACCCAGGTGTAGCTGCTACATCCTGTCCTGCAGTTTGGGCTGCTGTACCCTAATGCCTCCCTTGTTTCCTGACCAAACATTTGGGACTTCTGAACCCTAATGCCCTCTGTCCTTCACCCCATAACACAAGATGAAAGCATTTTTTGTTTTTTTTTTCTTTTGAGCAGTGTAGTAAATAAATCTGACTTTGGTGGTGGGGGAAGCATGGTGCAGTAACCCTAACTGCAGAGTCATGGGGCTGTGGAGGAATTGGGCTGTAGGGTGCATGAGGGTAGGGTAGAGCTGTCCTGACTGTGTAAACAGTAACAGGGTGCAGCAACTCTGGCTGTGGTGACAGGAGACAGACTACAGTATGGCGAAGAAGCCTTGATTATGGGGCAGAACATGGGGGGGCAGCAGGGCACAGCAGCTCTGACTGTGGGATGGGATGTGCATGGTGCAATAGCCCTCCCTAGTTGGGAAAATGGATGTAGGTAGAAGGGTGCAATAAAAGCCCCACCTCTAGTGGCATGGGCATCATGGTACAGCAGCCCCAAATGTGGAAGCAGGGGGCATAGGATTCTAAGGTATAGATGTGCACAGCAGTCCCAACTGTGGTGACAGAAACAGGGGGAACAGGGTGCAGTGACTGTGATTGAGGGTGTGTGGGACAAAAGGCCACAGCAGGATGCAGTAACCTCAGCTGTTCAGGCAGGGGGCAGCAAGGTGCTGAGGCTCTGATTGTTCAGGCAGGACATGGGGCAACAGGGTGCAGCAGCCCTGACTCTATGGGACAACAGAGTGGGTAGCGGAGTGCAGCATCCTCAAATTTGGGGCAGGAGGCAGGGGACATGTGGGGAAGGTGACATGGGGCAGCAGAGTTCTGCTGCCTCAACTCTAAGTAAGAGATGGGGCATCAGGATGCCATGTAGTGTTTCTAGTTATACGTATGCATGATATATTGTAACTCATAAACCATCAAACAACTGAAATGTGTGAGTTCATACAGTACATGTGCCTGAAACAGCAGAGTGTGGAAGGCACCTGTCTGTCAATCTGAGAGGAAAAAAATGTTCTTACATGAACTTATTTATGGAGACTACATTAAAAAGCCAAACTACTTTATGAACTAACACACTTTAGACTTATTTTACATCCATTAAATAAACAACCCAGTGTAATAGCTAGAAAAAAACTTAAGAGTTTTGATGAGAAACAACTGGCAGCAGCTGTGTTACAGATAAGCTGATTTCTCAAATGCATGCCACTTCAATTCAGCACTGAAACTCAAATGATCAGCAGTTTAGAGAACTAAATGTAGGTGTTCAGCTAATTCATCTGAACAAACACCAGATACTGCGTTTGTAAAAACCCTGAACAGCAAGTAATTAGTTGTTTAGCCAGGAGTAGCACACTAAGCTGAAAGCTTTTTTACAGGAGCAACCTGGGAGCACAGGGAAGTTAAGTGACTTGCTTAGGGTCACACAGTATGCAAGTGGAAGCTATGGAATTCAAACCCAGGTCTGGTCTGTTGGATATCACCAACTTTGCAGCTCAGAGCCTTAAACCACTGCACTATACTGCCTTCCAAAACCTCACAGATTGTTCTAATTGGGAAGTTAACAGCTTATCAGTAAAACAGGTAGTTACACTACTAAAACTGTAGCCTAGTCCAATATGATGTAATCACTCTCCCAGGCTCAGTTAGAGGGACAGAAACAGCCTGACTGTTTTTAGTTAGGGCAGAACAAGTTAACAAATGCTGTTTTAAAGGTTTTTTTTTACAATGTGTAAAATGGTTGCCATTGATCTTTAAACACTGCAAGATATCCGTACTTGCCTTTTCTTGCATCTTTACAAAGTAAAACTGTCTAAAAGAATACATAAGGAAGGGGTAAGTGTGCTGTGACTGTATCCGCAAATGTTACACAGATTAGTCAGTACAATCTGAGTACAATCTGAGCACTTCCTCGAAGCAGTTATAAGTAGGTGTAGCATTATACAGAGATTGGTGTGATACAATTTTCATGAGGAACAGTAGACAGTACGATCTGAGCACTTCCAGATGCAATCATAAGTAGGTGCATCATCATACAAATAGACTCTTAATTTATTTATGGTAAAAATACCACAAACATGAGAATAAACTTAGAGTGTAGAGGGATCCTGTCATTTACAGCAATTGCAGGTCTCAAAAGGAGTGAGTAGGAAGTGCAGCTGGGACTTAAAGAAACTGGTGAAAGGACAAGTCTTTAGTGTGATGGGTAGGTCATTCCATTGTCTAGCAAATCTAAGACAAACAGGATTGGCTTAACATAGAAACATAGAAACATAGATTTTGATGGCAGATAAGGACCGCTTGGCCCACCCAGTCTGCCCATTTCCCCTACCTATTGGATGAGCTGCAGATCCTAGTTAACCAGCAGCCTACTTCTTCCTACCCCCACCCCCTGGAACTGCCTTATGACTGTCCCATGCATGCTTGAATTCCACCACTGTTTTTGATTCCACAGCCTCCTCCAGAAGGCCGTTCCATGCATCCACAACCCTCTCTGTGAAAAAATACTTCCTTAAATTACCTCTGAGCCGCCCCCTTCTATCTTCAAATTGTGCCCCCTTGTTCTTGCACACCTCTTTTTTTGAAAGATGCTACCCACTTGGACTTAGTTGATTCCCTTGAGATACTTGAAAGTTTCTATCATGTCCCCCCTCTCCCTCCTTTCCTCGAGGCTATACATATTCAGCTCCTTAAGTCTCTCTTCATATGTCTTCTGGTGCAGACCCTGCACCATTTTAGTTGCCCTCCTCTGGACAGCCTCCATCCTGTCTATGTCCTAGCGGAGATTGGGTCTCCAGAACTGCATGCAGTACTCCAGATGGGGTCTCACCAACTGTCTGTACAGAGGGATAATAACTTCCTGTTTTCTACTTTTGATGCCTCTCCCTATGCATCCCAGTATCCCCCCAGCCCTCCTTGCTGCCCTCTCACATTGCTTGCCCACCTTTAGGTCATCTGATATGACTACCCCAGGTCCCTTTCCATTTTTGTTGTTGTTAGTATCTCACCCCCCATTGTGTACTCTTCCCGTGGGTTTTTGTTTCCCAGGTGCATTACCTTGCACTTCTTAGCATTGAATCTAAGCTGCCATACATTTGACCATTCCTCTAACCTTGCCAAGTCCCTTCTCATCCTTTCCACCACACCTTGTGCATCAACTCTGTTGCAGATCTTTGTGTCATCTGCAAAGAGACATACTTTTCCTTCCAGTCCCTCTGCAATGTCGCTTATAAAGACATTGAAGAGGACCGGTCCTAATACTGAACCCTGCGGTACCCCATTAGTAACCCACCTTTCTTCAGAGTGGACTCCATTTACTATTACTCTCTGTGACCTATTCTTCTGCCAATTCTTTACCCAGGCTGTCATCTTGGGACCCACTCCCAGGCTGGCTAACTTGTATATTAATCTTTTGTGTGGGACTGTGTCAAATGCCTTGCTAAATTCTAGGTAGGCCATGTCCACAGCCCCTCCCTGATCTACTACTTTGGTCACCCAGTCAAAGAAATCTATCAGATTTGTCTGGCATGACCTTCCCACTGTGAATCCATGCTGTCTTAGGTCCTGAGCCCCTCTGGCCTCTAGATACTCAACAATTCTTTCCTTCAGAAGTGATTCCATCATTTTCCCTACCACTGAGGTTAAACTAACAGGTCTGTAGTTTTCTGCTTCTGCCTTGCTCCCACTTTTGTGAAGGGGAATCACAGCTGCCCTTCTCCAGTCCTCAGGTAGCACCCCATCCTCCCATGATTTGTTAAAGAGGGTAGTCAGTGGTGTCACTAGTTCTACCCTTAGTTCTTTTAGAATTCTGGGATGAATCCCATCAGGCCCCATTGCTTTGTCCACCTTCAGTTTTAAGAGTTCTTTCAGAACCTTTTCTTCTGTAAATGGGCTGGTATCAACTTCTGTATCCAGAGTGTTTCTACTGTTTGTTTCAGGTACCTCCTCCACTTCCTTTGTAAATACTGAGCAAAAAATTTGTTTAGTATCTTTGCCTTTTCACAGTCACCCTCTGCCCACCCTCCCTCCTCTTTATTAAGCCTCACTAGCCCTCCCTTGTTCTTCCTTCGCTCCCTGATGTACCTATAAAAGGTTTTATCGCCCTTCTTAACTGAGTTGGCTATCTTTTCCTTGGTTTGGGCCTTTGCTGTTCTGACTGCCTTCCCAGCTTCCTTTTACTTTAACTGATACAGTTCCCTGTCCTGCTCCTTCTGTGATTTCTTGTACTTCCTGAATGCTTTCTTTTCTCTTGAACCTTCACTGCCACTTCCTTTGAGAACCATAGTGGTTTCTTACATCGTTTATTTTGTTAATTTGCTTCACACAAAGGCTTGTTACTTCTGTGATGGCAGTTTTATTATTCCCCATTGTTCTTCCACCCTCCTTCCTGCCCATTTGCTAGTGCATTCCTTAGCACTCACCTATTTGGCAAAGTCAGCCTCCTAAAGTCCAGTACTTTTGCCTTTGTATGGTTGACTCTATTGCTGTGTTTACTGTGAACCATACTGTTCGATGGTCGCTAGTTCCCAGATGGCTACCCACTTCTACATCTGTGATCCTCTCTCATCTCCATTTGAGAGAACCAGGTCTAAGATTGCTCCTCTCGAGTGGGCTCCAATACTAGTTGTCTCAAGGCATGCCCCTTGTAGGGCATCTAGAATAACCCACTCTTTGAAGTGGCTGCTGCAACTGCATTCCAGTTAACATCTGGCATATTCAGATCACCCATCAGCAATATCTCCCTTTTTCTGCCATTCTAAGTATTCTTTCTATCATTTTCTTGTCCATTTCCTCCCCTGAGAAGAGTCTGTCACCTCCAACCCTATGCGGATTATGGTGCCATTGCGGTCTCAAATTTACCACAGTGCTTCTTCTCCTCCCTGTTTTCCATTTTGTTCAGTTGCTTTGATTCCTTCCCTTATGTAAAGAGCTACTCCTCCTTCTCTTTACCCTCCCTGTCCCTCCTGTAGATAGTGTATCCTGGTATGTTTATGTCCCAGTCATGGTTTGTGTGTACCATGTTTCTGTGACTGCCACGATATCCAGATGTTCCTCCTCCATCAAGGCCACTAATTCAGGAAGCTTGTTACTCAGACTATGGGCATTGGTACTCATTGCTCTCCATTTTTGATGGCTTTACCTTCTTTTGCAGCATCCCCCTGTGACCTGTCTACCTCGGTCTTTTTCTCATTTAGTACCCTGTTTTGTAGGGAGAGGCTGGGATTTTCCTGCTGCTTATCAGTGCCTCCCCCCTTGACTAGTTTAAAAGCTTGACAATGAAGCATTTAAACTGATTGCTCAAAAGGCTTACTGTGGTTTTCCTCCTTGGGAACAGCAAGAAACATTGTATAGCTCCTTGTGTGGAGTAATTGTTCTTTATAGTGGTAAAGCTTAATGTTAAACCAGGGGATGGTAGACCATGCAAGGACTTGTGACCAAGAACAAGAGTGTGGTAGACCAACCAACTGTTGTGGTCAAGCCAGTTCAGTGACCTATAGAGGACACAGGTATATCTGTCATGTTTAAGACCCAAGACAAACCAGTATGCCCAGACTGAGAAGGCTTCTGACTCCAGTTAGATCAGTGTCACAGGTAGAGTCATATACAGTAATCTCATAATCAATGAGTCTAGCTATGAGACTATGCACAAGCTGTTTTCTTATCTAGGAATGAAACTGTGCCTATGCCTATATAGCAGACCTAGCCTGTGGTTAGCTGTTCTTATCAATAATTCAATGTGTGTAGTGTATGTCATCCTACTATCCAATGCCATTCCAAGTTAGTTGAACACTAGTACTTTTTTGAGCTGGGAGCCCGAGTTAGTGACAATGGAGAGAGCAGGCAACTTGTTTTGCTTTTGTTTCTTGTGCTAAAGAGAATACATGTGGTTTCTGTTTATTTAGGACAAGGCAATTAACAGTGAACCAGGTCTGTATTGCACTAAAATCTGATTGGAGTGTATATTAAAGAGATGGCAGACATGAATCATCTGTGAATAAGACTGCATCATCCATGCAGAGTAAAATGTGGGTGGAGCTAGAGACTATTGGTCATTTATAAAAAGACTGAATAGAAAGGTCACAAGTACTGACCCCCAGGGAACACCAGTTATGACTGGCAGGTCTTGAAAGAGTACCCCACTGCACTTTACTGCTTTGGCTCTCTTGGTTGCATAATTCTTGAACCAGGCTATAGAATCATTGGAGAGACACAGATGTGAAATCTTGTGGTATAGAAGAGTGTGGTTCACAAGGTCTAAGGCCTTTGTTAGGTCAATGAAGATGGAACTGATCATCTCTCTGCTATCAAAGGCACTGTGGATTGAGTTGATGTATTCAATTAGGGCAGTCATAGTACTGTGATTTTTTTTTGAAAACCATGCTGCTCCTTGGCTAGTAGCTCATGTTCAGGGAAGTACTGAGAGAGTTGGTCATTAACCATCCTCTCCATACTTTTAGAGAGCAGTGCAAGGATTGGTATTAGGTGATAGTTATTAGTCTGGCTGGAGTCTCCCTCTTTTAATACAGTAGTCACATGGGCCTTCTTCCAGATATCTGGAACTATGCCAGTTAACAGTGACTGCTTGAAGATAGCCTTTCAGGGGAAGGTGACTTCCCTTATAGCAGACTTTAGCAGTTTCAGGTCAATGTTATCAGGGCCCATTCTTGTTTTGATTTTCATCCTTTGTAGGTACCCAAAGACTACAGTAGAAAGGTAGTCTGATGAGGGGAGCTGGTGTGTCTGCAGACAAATCATGGTGGGGCCCTAGTACTTGTTTATATGCTGAGAGGTCACTAAAGGAATTGTTGAAGGTGTCTGCTATATTTTTGTCCCAAGTAATGGAGATACTATCCTGAGTAATAGAACTGGGTAGTGTTTTCCTAGGTTGCTCAATGAATTAATTAATTGCAGACCATAATTTTGGGGGGTCTTTTAGTAGGTGTTGTTGCTGGGTGTTGTCGTAATTGGCTTTGGCATCTTTGATGCAGAATTTGACAAGGTTGCTCAACACCTTGTACTTGGGTAATTGAGTGACTTGACCCACAGTTTTATAGAAGATCCAGGCTCTGTCTCTCTGCCTTGATAGGGATTTGATTTCATGTATGTGCCAGGGTTGGGAAATCTCTTTTATTAGTATGGGTTTTGGGAGTGGGGGCGGCAATGTTGCAAACCCTATTAAATTGTAGGATGCAGTATTCAATAGCTAAATTTACATCTCAAGTTACCATCAGGAAGGACCAGTCCACCTGACTAAGCAGGGTTTGGAGAAGAGAGAGTTTATGGGGGCAGAAATCAAGTGCCTTGTTAGTAAGTTAAGGGTTCAACTTTGACCTCTTAGGTGAACCATTTGCAGGTGACTACAGAGTAGTCACTGAGGGCATCTGGGAGGGCAGCACATGATAGGACCCTATCAGGGTAACTGACATGAATCCAATCAAGAAGGGTTGTGGCACCAGTTTTGTAGTTGGGTCTAGTAGGTGATGAAATGATAATGATATGGGTAAGATATACATCAGATAATTTTTCTATAAGACCACAGTTATTACTTGCCAGAAAGTTGATGTTGAAGTCACCAAGCATGATTTTTTTCATGTTGTGTATTAAGATTTTGATGAGGCCATTGAGGGCATCCCTTGCAATCTTAGGCGGTATGTAGGCTACTAGGAGGTTTCGGGTTTTTTCACCATAAGGACCAAGCCTCAGGTTGGCAGTAAGGAGTTCACATCCAACAGATTCAGTGGAAAGGCAAGTCTGCTGGGCCTAAGGTAAGGCTTTAGGAATTGGAGGTAGACACCACAAATTTTAGTGCCTCTGTCCAGTCAAAGGATCATGTACTCATCTATGGGGAGCTCAGAGTCTGTGATCGTTTTGGTGAGCCAAGTCTCCTTAACAGCCACCACATCAAAATTGGTATCTGTCATCCAGAGTTTGAACACATCAAACTTTGGCATGACACCACCAATATTGACATGATCCACCTCCTGATAACCTCTGAAGGTAGTTTGTGTGGTGATCGTGCAAGGATTTCACTGTACATTGCCTCCAATAATTCCGAAGAAGAGGATCACCTGTCTTAGAGCAAGTTGTAGTCTGGATGACCTGGGACCAGTATGTCTCCTGGTTATGGAGGCCTTGCATTTAACATAGTGCTGCAGCTGGATGGAGATTAATAGGGTAGCACCGTCTTGACCACTGAACTTTACCACATGCAGAGTAGCCCTTTTTCTCAGGTAGTTGTGTGTTAGTGGTTCATTGGTTTTATAAGAAGGAACTGTGGTACAGTGGATACACTAATTTATTGCAGACAATTAAATGTCAAACTGTAACTTACTATAGTCAGCATCTCCCAAATTGTAACCACTGATCATATGGAGAAACTTCAGGTTCTCATGGTTCTTTACCTTTTATAAAATCGCAAGAAAAAAATCTAATCACTCCACTGGTCAAGAGATGTCATCTGATTGTGCATTAAATTTGTACTGTAGCACCATGTGGTTAGGTGCCAGATCTTATTACCAAGGTAGCAGCCTAACTGCCTCTCAAATCAAAGAGGATTTCATTTAGAAATTTTATTTAAAATGTATTTAAATATTTTTGTAAAAAATCCTGTTATAATGTTTCACTTTTAAATCTAATACAGAAGAGCAGTGAGCCATTGTATACGTGCAATAAGCCTCTTCAGGATATACATTAAAAGATCTGAATGTGCTTCCCAGAAGCATAAAGACACTTCACCTGCAGCCTTGTGCTTCACTCCCCTGGGCCATGCATTAAAATCCTTTAACTCACACCTTGTCATGATGTATTGCTTATTTATTGGAAAGTTTTAGGACTGGCACTTTGATACATTTAACTGCTGTAGTGTTATTATATAAAGTGTGTGCCAGATAGTGTATTAGTATTTCACCAGGCAAATGAAAAATTAAAAATAAATTGAGAAATAAAATAATGGTTGGCTCTTTACTGCATGATTTGACCACCAGCAATCAATACATTCATAGTAGCTGTTTACAGGTCTTAATTAATAACTATCAGTTAAATTCTACAAGTTGCAATATATCTAATCCTACAGATAGTTCAGCATGCATCTCCTGGATCTGGAACATTTTCTACATTTTCTTGGAAGAGGTTTTAGTTCCCATTAAGTGTTCTCTTGTATTTAGGTGGGGTCTCAGAAGAATAATGTAACATTTAGGGAAAAATATGCAAATGATTATTCCAGCACCAGATGCCATGATGGCAAATATCTCAACAGCCACCATATACTTCCCCGTTGTGCTGAGGTACGCTGGGATGAAAGAGATCCAAACACTAACAAACACAATCATGCTGAAACTGATAAATTTAGCTTCATTGAAACTATCTGGCAATGTCCTCGCTAGAAAAGCCATGACAAAGCTGACACTGGCCAGGAGACCCATGTATCCCAGCATGCAATAGAACATGATCACTGAACCTTCTTTACATTCCACTAAAATTTTTCCCTCTTCAGTTCTCATGTTCAGCTCAAGAAATGGAGGAGAAGTTGCCAACCATATAATGCATATAGTGGCTTGCAGTAGGGAGCCGAAGAATACAATGCAGTAGGGTGTTTTGGGTCCCACATAATTCCTTAAATTGCTGTCAGGTTTTGTGGCTTTAAAGGCAATGACCACTATTATGGTTTTGGCCTGGATCCCAGAAACACACAAGGTGAATATAATTCCAAAACCAGTTTGATGAAGCAAACAGGTAAGTTCTTTGGGTTGACCAATGAATATCAAGGGACAGAGGAAGCAAATGAAAAGGGAGATGAGGATAAGGTAGCTGAGTTCACGGTTGTTGGCTTTTACAATTGGAGTGTCCCGGTACTTAATGAAGGTACATAGAATGGAAGCAGTAATTAAAGACAAGAGCACTGTAGAACCTGTCAGAGTTGAACCCAATGCCTCTTCATATGAAAGAAAATCCACAGATTTCTGGATGCAGATATTCTGTTTATCATTCGGCCATTGATCTTCTGGGCATCTGAAGCAGCTACTGGCATCTAATAGAAATAAATATGTCAAAGGTCATCTCTGCAGTTACTCCAAGAGGCAGTGTAAGTCACATAGTATGAACTCATGTTAAGAACTGTTACTGTTTCCTTATGATTTATTCATTTATTTATTTGGGCTCACACAAATCCTTACTATTTATATAGACAGTCATACTATTGATTATGCCTTTGATGTACATCCACAGGACATGGGCATTGTTTGACAGATATTCATATCAAGTGTATATAAAGAAGGTATGCCATATAGCTACTATTGTCCAGACAGAAACATTGGTCTCTGCTCCATTTAGAAAAAAAATGGCTAACAACAGTCATGGTATGATTGGGACTGTCTGTTCAACCTGTCCTCTCTTTTGGCCAAATTAATAATTGTAGGTACAGTAGACAACTAGCATTAGCTTTGTATTAGCTAAACATACACTATAAAATAGTGTACAGTGGCCCTTAAATAGTAATCTGTAGTAGCAGTTGTCTCTATTTTTGACCAAAATATATTACCTACAGTATGTCCTTATACAGTTGTCCGTTATATCATGGATCCCTGTCACTGTCCTCGTTAATGAACTATATGAACATGGAGTGGGCAGTCATGTTGGATTCAAAAAAATAAATCACAGGCATAGCTAGCTTATAGACACAGTGGTAACATTACTGCTCATGATGCCAGCAACCCAGAATCAGGAGTGGTCTCAGCTCATAGGCACAGAGGTAGCATTACTGCTTACGATGGCCGTAACTCAGGATCTGGAGCAATCTTGGGTCATGGGCACAGCAGTAGCGTTACTGCTCATGATGCCAGGAAGCAAGGCTCAGGTGCAATCCTGAGTCAGCAGCACAGCAGTAGAATTACTACTCACAATGCATGTAGCCCAGGATCAGGAGTGATCTCTGGTCAGTGGCACTGGAGTAAGATTAGAGCTCATGATTTTGGTAACTCAGGCTCAGTAGTGGTCTCAGGTCATTGGCACAGTGGTAGCATTATTGCTCATGATGCCAGGAACCCAGGATCAGAAGCGATGTTGGGTCAACAGCACAGATGTAGCATTACTGCTGAAGATGCCAGTAACCCTGAATCTGGGTTGATCTCGGGTCATCGGCACGGTGATAGCATTACTGCTCATGATGCCAGTGACTCAGGATCAGAAGCCACCTCATGTCATCTACACAGTGGTAGGATTACTGCACAGGATGCTAGTAACCCAGGATCTGGAGCAATTTTGGGTTGTCAGCACAACTGTAGCATTGATGTTCACTATGCTGGTAACTCAGGATCTGGAGAGACCTCATGTCATTGGCACAGAGGTAGCATTACTGCTTACGATGGCCGTAACTCAGGATCAGGAGCCATCTTGGGTCATGGGCACAGCAGTAGCATTACTGCTCATGATGCCAGGAACCAAGGATCAGGTGCAATCCTGAGTCAGCAGCACAGCAGTAGAATTACTACTCACAATGCATGTAGCCCAGGATCAGGAGTGATCTCTGGTCAGTGGCACTGGGGTAAGATTAGGGCTCATGATTTTGGTAACTCAGGATCAGTAGTGGTCTCAGGTCATTGGCACAGTGGTAGCATTATTGCTCATGATGCCAGGAACCCAGGATCAGAAGCGATGTTGGGTCAACAGCACAGATGTAGCATTACTGCTGAAGATGCCAGTAACCCTGAATCTGGGTTGATCTCGGGTCATCGGCACGGTGATAGCAATACTGCTCATGATGCCAGGAACCCAGGATCAGAAGCAATGTTGGGTCAACAGCACAGATGTAGCATTACTGCTGAAGATGCCAGTAACCCTGAATCTGGGTTGATCTCGGGTCATCGGCACGGTGATAGCATTACTGCTCATGATGCCAGTGACTCAGGATCAGAAGCCACCTCATGTCATCTACACAGTGGTAGGATTACTGCACAGGATGCTAGTAACCCAGGATCTGGAGCAATTTTGGGTTGTCAGCACAACTGTAGCATTGATGTTCACTATGCTGGTAACTCAGGATCTGGAGAGACCTCATGTCATTGGCACAGTGGTAGCATTACTGCTCATGATGCCAGTAACCCACAATCAGAAGTGATCTCAGGTCACTGGCACAGTGGTAGTGTTTTCTGCTCACAGTGCCAGTAATCTAGAATCAGGAGAAATCTTGGGTCAATAGGAACAGCTGAAGAAGGAGCATAAGTATCTTGGAGAACACCTTAGAGGGTCATCTCCTCTGCCATAACACTGCTACTTGGGTAAACACAGTTGTAAGTGTGGCTGTGAGGAACATGTTGGGAAGAGACATAGGCATATATTAATGTGATGACATAGTTGGTGTGCACAGATTATGACACCACAACATCTGCTGCCCTGTAGTAAGGGGCAGAGTACAAGGAAAATGGTCCTCTGGCATCGGGGTAAGCAGCCCCCTGACCCTCAACCCAGTTGTCTTCTTACTTGGGGACACTGCAAATCCACAGTACAAGCCATTATGAAAGCCCCAGGAAAATGTAAGGTAAATGGCAATGTGTGGGGCCCAGCTGCCAGTGACAAAAGGGAGCATAAACAGAATAACCAAAAAATCACTAAGACTGTATCATATCCACCCAAAGGTTATTCTGCAGTTAAAAGCAGTTATAAAATAGAGAGTAATGCATAAGCTGGAGTGAATTACGAGAATTTAATGAGTACCCAATATGTGCGATACTACATAAACCCGGGGAGCAAAGCTTGATGGGTTTATAAAGCATCACACACTGATGGTATGTATTAAATTCTAGTTTCACTCCACCCCATACATTAGTTTTTTTTTTATTTCTGGCAAGCAGTTTTTTTCCAAACAGAAATTATAGAAATGAATTGGAGATTATGAATATTTGTTCTCAAATAAATGTATTGGATTACCTCTACATGAACACCTTTCTGGTAACAGAGTATTGATAACTTAATAAAACGGCAAACCAAGGGAATGGCAGTCCAAGAAATGGCCAAAAAAGCCAGTTCTTAAAAATGTATTTTTCAACTTAGAAATATGCACTGCTTGTGCCTCACTGATGAAAAAAAAAGATTTTTTCAGAAAAAGTCCAAAAAACATTCAAAACATTAAAAAATATGAAACATGTTTTACCCTTTGCTATTCAAGTGTGTCTGTTCTGACAGCTGCAGCAAGAAGTGAAACTGACAGCAGCTCTGTGGCCAATGAGAACAGAGTTCACGCTTACAAACTTAAGATAGCACTGAGGATGGAGCCAGAGAGCTCTGAAACATCAGCAGGCATGCTTGCAAGCTGACAAACTGTTCACTAAGATGGATCAGAGTCAGACAGATCAGTAAGTAGCAGCAGGAGCGGCAACACACCAAGGACTGGGAACTGAAAGTAGCATTTCACTGTGCACTTGGGAGGAATGTAATCTGCAAGCAGCAGTAGGCTGCATTTACTTGCATCTGGAGAACGCAAAAATAAGCTTGTTTTTTAAGACTAGACAATTGAGCCAATTACAAGCAACACGGGCCAACTAAGGACTGAAAGTTCTGGTAAAGTGACTTTAAAACCAATACAGAGAAGGACAGTTTGTCTACATGTAAATGAAAAGATTTCTGAAAATAAATGGTGAAGAAAAAAATGGTGTACACAATTAACTCTTTAGTGGAAAAGGCTGGAAGACTTTGTTATACTGCAGAGAACACAATCATACTCATTTTTCAGAACTGGGAGCCAGGAAAAGCATAATATTGATTGGGATCTGTGAGGAAGGTTTGAAATGGAGTTTTACTGATATTTCATTTTTCTTATTTGAATTAAGAAGAGGCTTGCAGGATTCAATTTCAGAAGTGTTCACTTTATAAGCAGAGGGAGTAAACTACTACTGAATTTGCTTTTCACTGTGTTAGATCACTGGAGTAGAGACCTAGTATTTGTAAGGATATTTTTGCACCTTTTAGATTTGTACTTTGGCTGAGGTTTGATTTAATTATTATTCCTGGGTTCAGTGGAGGGACTGTGTATTCAACCCAGACAGAGCAGACTATCTTCACAAAAAGGCCTGCTTACATCACAGGTGTGACACTAGTCAGTCAAGGGTTTCTGGGTGGAGTTTTTCAGTACTGCTTTAGAGATTGGGAGTTTAAACTCAGAGGGATTGAAAAACTGTTTACTGTTTCTTTCCTGGTGCACAGCTGACTTGTTTAAGGGCTGATTGCTTTCAGAGCACAAATCACCAGGCTGTAGACAGGATGGAAGCTGTCCAGAGGAGGGCAACTAAAATGGTGCAGGGTCTGAACTGGAAGACATATGAAGAGATACTAAAGGAGCTTAATATGTATAGCCTTGAGGAAAGGGGGGGGGACATGATAGAAACTTTCAAGTACCTCAAGGGAATCAACAAAGTCCAAGGGGGTAGCATCTTTCAAAAAAAGAGGTGTGCAAGAACAAGGGGCACAATTTGAAGATAGAGGGGTGGCTCAGAGGTAATGTAAGGAAGTATTCTTTCACAGAGAGGGTTGTGGGATGCATGGAACGGCCTTCCGGAGGAGGTTGTGGAGTCAAAAACAGTGGTGGAATTCAAGCATGCATGGGACACTCATAAGGCAATTCTAGGGGGTTGGGGTAGAAAGAAGTAAGCTGCTGGTTAACTAGGATCTGCAGCTTATCCATTAGGTAGGGAAATTGGCAGACTGGGTGGGCCAAGCGGTCCTTATCTGCCCTCAAATCCTATGTTTCTATGTACTGAGGCTGGGGAGGTTTACTTGTGTTTGACTCGACTGTTTGATTTTTCTCTGTTTGTTTAGTAGGGTAATTTCTCTGTTAAATTGTTGTGTAGGTTGTCCTGCTGACAGGAAGGTCAACACTCATTGTAGTGGTGGGTCAGAGCTTTAAGCTGATTGTTTCGAGAGGGCACAGTTTGAGCCCAAGTCCCCCCTTCCACTCACCACACCCACCCCTGGTACCATTTCCTTTATACCAGAGGTTCTGACATCATTTCCTCAAATGGGGAAGGTGCATACCACTGTCATATCCTTTCCTGAACACTGCACTGACAATATAAGCATACACATTATATAATATATGTATATTTATATATACCAAAACAATAACTGGAAGGAGAGAGAAAAAGACAAGATAAAACAATAAAAAAGAAAAAAAAAGAAGAAAAAACACCTTGCACAGGATAAACAGGAAGATAGACAGATATGTGGGGAGTAGTGCAAGGTACTGGCTGTGGGGCAGTAGTTTTCTGAGAGTCTTTCTGGAGGCTCAGATGCTGCCCTATTTGCAGGCAACCCTCTGCTCTGAGAGAGGAGATTGCCCATCTTCAGGCCATACTGGACAGTAGTAAGGGAACCTGTCCCACCCAGGGAGCACTAGGGCCACCACCACCGCCTCAGAGAGTGCCAAGAATGAGCAGTAGTTGGACGACAGTGGGCTCTGGGAGGATGAGAACGGTGGAACAGAGGCACACCCAGTCAGTTGTACCACTCCACAATCCATACACCATTCTGGGGGAACATAGATCCCCTATGGATGCACCTGCAGAGGAGACTAAGGAGGTTGCGGACAACTGTCACAAGGGAGGCCCACAGGAAGGAGGCAGAGGGCACCACAGGGAAAGGAAGCAGCTTCTGTTGGGGGACTCAATTATCAGGGGGGGTAGAACTGGGGGAGCAGGGAAAACTGAAGTAAGGTGCCTGTCTGGTGCCATGGCTTGGAGGGACAGGAAGTGCATCCTCTGGATCACAAGAACAGCTGCACGGGAGACAGAGCTGGACATCATTGTTCACCTAGGGACAAATGACTTGACTCATCATGAGATTAGAGCAGTGCAGGAGAACTTTGTAGAGTGGGGGAGGGGCCTAAGACAAGTAGCACACACAGCATCCTTCTCACAGGTGCTGCCTGAATTTGGCTTGGGTGAGGCGAGGGTACTTCGCACCATGTGATTCAATGAATGGTTGAAAAATGGTGTGGAGTATAGGGGTTTGGATTCATTGGGGACTGGGGCTCCACCTGGAGGGATACCAGCCTACACTGGCAGGATGGTCTGCATCTGTCCAGGAAGGGAACAAGTCTTTTGGGCAACCAGTTTAAATGCTTCATTGGCAAGCTTTTAAACTAGTCAAGGGGGAAGGCACTGATAAGCAGCAGGGAATTCCCAGCCTCCCCCTACAAAACGGGGTACTAAATGAGGAAAAGACCAAGGTAGAAAGGTCAGTGGAGATGCTGCTACAAAAGGTAAAGCCATCAAAAAATGTAGAGCAATGAGTACCACTGCCTGTAGTCTGGGTAACAAGCTTCTTGAATTAGTGACCTTGATGGAGGAGGAACATCTGGATATTGTGGCAGTCACAGAAACATGGTACACACAGAACCATGACTGGGATGTAAACATACCAGGATACACTATATACAGGAGGGACAGGGAGGGTAAAAGAGGAGGAGGAGTAGCTCTCTACATAAGGGAAGGAATCAAAGAAACAGAACAAAAGGGTAAACAAGGAGGACAGAAAGCACTGTGGGTCAATTTGGAGACAGGCAATGGCACCACAATCCGCATAGGGGCTGTATACAGACCCCGCTCTCATGGGGAGGAAATGGACAAGGAAATGATAGAAAGTAAACTTAGAATAGCAAAAAAGTGGAGATATTGCTGATGGGGGAACTGAATATGCCAGAGGTTAACTGGAGTGCAGTTGCAGCGGTCACTTCTAAGAGTGGGGTTATTCTAGATGCCCTACAGGGGGCTTGCCTTAGACAACTAGTATTGTAACCCACTCGAGAGGGAGCAATCTTAGACCTGGTACTCTCAAATGGAGATGGAGAGATGATCACAGATGTAGAAGTGGGTAGTCATCTGGGAACTAGCGATCATCGAACAGTATGGTGCATGATAAACACAGCAGTAGAGTCAAGCCATACAAAGGCAAAAGTACTGGACTTTAGGAGGGCTGACTTTGCCAAAATGGGTGAGTGCCTAAGGAATGCACTAGCAAATGAGCAGGAAGGAGGGGTGGAAGAACAATGGGGAATAATCAAAACTGCCATCACAGAGGCAACAAGCCTTTGTGAGAAGCAAATAAACAAAACAATACAATGTAAGAAACCACTGTGGTTCTCAAAGGAGGTGGCAGGGAAGGTTCAAGAGAAAAATAAAGCATTCAGGAAGTACAAGGAATCACAGAAGGAGCAGGACAGAGAATTGTATCAGTTAAAGCAAAAGGAAGCTGGCAAGGCAGTCAGAACAGCAAAGGCCCAAATCGAGGAAAAGATAGCCAACTCAGTTAAGAAGGGGGATAAGACCTTTAATAGGTACATCAGGGAGTGAAGGAAGACCAAGGGAGGGATAGTGAGGCTTAATTAAGGGGAGGGGGTGGGCAGAGGGTGACTGTGAAATGGCAGAGATACTAAACAAATATTTTTGCTCACTGTTCACAAATGAAGAGGGGGAGGTCCCAAACGAAACAATAGAAACACTCTGGATACAGAAGTTGATATCAGCCCATTTACAGAACAAAGGGTTCTGAAAGAACTCTTAAAACTGAAGGTGGACAAAGCAATGGGGCTGATGGGATTCATCCCAGAATTCTAAAACAACTAAGGGTAGAACTAGTGACACCACTGACTACCCTCTTTAACAAATCATGGGAGGATGGGGTAGTACCTGAGATCTGGAGGAGGGCAGATGTGATTCCACGTCACAAAAGTGGGAGCAGGGCAGAAGCAGAAAACTACAGACCTGTTAGTTTAACCTCAGTGATAGGGAAAATGATGGAATCACTTCTGAAGGAAAGAACTGTCGAGTACCTAGAGGCCAGAGGGGCAAAGGACCCAAGGCAGCATGGATTCACAGCAGGAAGGTCATGTCAGATGAATCTAATAGATTTCTTTGACTGGGTGACCAAAGTAGTAGATCAGGGAGGGCTGTGGACATGGCCACCTAGACTTTAGCAAAGGCATTTGACACAGTCCCACACAAAGATTAATATAGAAGTTAGCCAGCCTGGGAGTGGGTCCTAAGATGGTAGCCTGGGTAAAGAATTGGCTGGAGAACAGGACACAGAGGGTAATAGTAAATGGAGTCCACTCTGAAGAAAGGGGGTTTATTAGTGGGGTACCGCAGGGTTCATTACTTGGACCGGTCCTTTTCAATGTCTTTATAAGCAACATTACAGAGGGACTGGAAGGAAAAGTATGTCTCTTTGCAGATGACAGAAAGATCTGCAACAGAGTTGATACACAAGGTGGGGAGGAAAGGGTGAGAAGGGACTTGGCAAGGTTGGAGGAATGGTCAAATGTTCGGCAGGTTAGATTCAATGCTAAGAAGTGCAAGGTAATGCACCTGGGAAACAAAAACCCAGGGGAAGAGTACACAATGGGGGGTGAGATACTAACAACAGCAAAAATGGAAAGGGACCTGGGGTAGTCATATCAGATGACCTAAAGGTGGGCAAGCAATGTGAGAGGGCAGTAAGGAGGGCTAGGAGGATATTGGGATGCATAGGGAGAGGCATCAAAAGTAGAAAACAGGAAGTTGTTATCTCTCTGTACAGACAGCTGGTGAGAATCCATCTGGAGTACTGAGTGCAGTTCAGGAGACCCAATCTCTTCAAAGACATAAACAGGACAGAGGCAGTCCAGAAGGGGGCAACTAAAATGGTGCAGGATCTGCACTGAAAGACATATGAAGAGAGACTTAAGGAGCTTAATATGTATAGCCTCAAAGAAAGGAGGGAGGGGGGAACCTGATAGAAACTTTCAAGTAACTCAAGGGAATCAACAAAGTCCAAGAGGGTAGCATCTTTCAGAAAAAGAAGTGTCCAAGAACAAGGGGGCACAATCTGAAGATAGAGGGGGAGGGCTCAGAGGTAATGTAAGGAAGTATTTTTCACAGAAAGGGTTGTGGATGCATGGAGTGGCCTTCTGAAGGAGGTTGTGGAGTCAAAAACAGTGGTGGAATTCAAGCATGCATGGGACAGTCATAAGGCAATTCTAGGGGGCAGGGGTAGGAAGAAGTAGGCTGTTGGTTAACTAGGATCTGCAGCTTATCCATTAGGTAGGGAAATGGGCAGATTGGGTGGGCCAAGAGGTCCTTATCTGCCGTCAAATTCTATGTTTCTGTGTTTCTATAAAAGGTAGCACAAATTTACAGGTTTACAAAAAAGTAATACTGAGAGAGTGCCGATAAAACTGTTCACTAAGTGAATACAAAACATAAGGTAGCACTTGTTTGCTATAATAAATGGTTGGTTATTAAGGTGAATCATAACTGGTTGAACCCATAAAAAAATAGCCTTCAAACTAAAACATAGAGAATAATGGCTGGGTATGGGGTTATAACGGAGATTTTACATCCTCCCCCGAGGTGTAGGATGCCACATAAACCCTGACAGCGAAGCTCAAGGAGAGCATACATGCATCCCACACTGAGGGGAGGTGCAAAATCTGAGTTTTACATCCCCCTACCCAGCCTCGATTTTATATAGTTCCTGGGTTGCATTTTTTACCACAGCAATTATATCAAATAAAACTTCTTTCCTGTTCAGCTGCAGTCCCATCTGGCTTAAATGCGGTCCGCGGCTGGTGAGACCTTTTGTTTCATATTTTTTATATATACAGTATTTGTAGGGTGCCTTTACACTTATAAATGAACTGTGGAGATCCAGGAATTTGATAATTTTTGTTTATTTAAAAAGAAATACTTTACGTACCACTGACAGTAAATGGCAGTCGGGGTGGCAGTGCAGTATTCAGAGGGAAGACGGCCAGCTGGCACATGTGGGGATCGAGGGAATCCCGGCGCGTGTTTGCCATTATAACCAGCTGGTTATCATGGAAAAATTATCACCAGTTTCATATGGGAGAAAACGCGACTCGGTAATTATATAGAGAATAATTCTTAGGCAACTATGCTTTATGAATTTTTTTTCAACGCACACGAGATGTGTGATGTGATGTCCCATAAACCTCGAGAGTGATGCTTATGAAGATTATGTGGACAACACACACCTAGGGTGTGTAAAATAAACATCAGAAGCACACAGTCATATATACATAGTCACTGTCAGCAAATAAGGGCCTACAGTCCACCCAGTCTGCCCATTTAAGCTTGTAGGTTCACTTTATGTTTTCCTAAAAGTCTATTGCCCCTTACCCCTGATCTCCAGAATTCCCTTATGTCTATCCCATGCATTCTTAAATACCATGATTGTTTCAGCTCCCACTACATCCTCTGGCAGGGTGTTCCACTTGTCCACTACCCATTCTGTGAAGAAATTCCTCCTCACGTTTCCTCCAACTTCATCGCATGCCCTCTAATCCTGGGACATCTTTTTTGCTGAAAAATAGTGCATTCCTGCACCCTGTTGCTCCCTGTAAGATACTTGTATACCTCTATCACATCCCATCTCTCCCTCCTCTCCTCCAGGGAGTACATATTCAAGTCCTTCAACCTTTCTTCACCGGACTTGTGATGCAATCCATGTACCATTTTTATTGCCCTCCTGTGAACCTTCTCTACCCTGTCTATGTCCTTATGTAGGTAAGGTCTCCAGAACTGTGCACTGTACTCCATGTGGGGTCTCACTAGTGTCTTGTATAGTGGAATTATGACCTTCTTCTCCTCCTGCTGTTGATGCCCCTGCCTATGCATCCTAGCAGTCTATCTGCTTTACCTGCTACAGGTACCCTGTTGCACTGTTTTCCTACCTTGAGGTCATCAGAGATGATAACCCCAAGATCCCTTTACTGTTTAGTGCATGCTATAGCCTCACCCCCCAACTGATATGCTTTTCCAGGGTTTTTGTGCCCCATATGCATTATCTTGCACTTCTTTTCATTGAATTTCATCTGCCAAACCCCTGACCATTCTTCAACTTTCTGCAGGTCCCTACTCATTCTGTCTACACCCTCTGGAGTGTCCACTTTGTTACAGAGCTTTGTGTCATCAGTGAACAGGGAAATTCTGCCTTCTAGGTCCTGTGCAATGTCACTGATGAAGACATTGAATAGAACTGGTCCCAGCACTGATCCATGTGGTACCCCACTGGTCATTCTACCCTCTGTGGAGTAACAGCCATTTACTACCACCCTCTGTGTCCCACCTCCCAGCAAGTTACCTACCTACTGCACTGCTGTCCTGCCCACTCCCATATTCCCCAGTTTGTTTAATAGACTTCTATGTGGCACAATGTCAAAGGCCTTGCTAAAGTCCAAATAGGCTATGTCCACTGCCCTCCCCGAGCCATCTCCCTTGTCACCCAGTCAAGAATTCAGTGAGTTTGGTCTGACATGACCTTCCCCTGGTGAAACCATGCTGCCTTGGGTCCTGTTGTCCATTGGCAACCAGATGTTCCTCCATCCTCTCCTTCACTAGTGCTCTTATGATCTTCCACACTACTGAGATGAGGCTGACTGGTCTGTAGTTCCCCACTTCCTCTTTGTTCCCACTTTTGTATAAGGGAACTACATCTGCTGTCCTCCAGTCTTTGGGTACATCCGCTGTTTCCAGTGATTGGCTAAACAGGGTTGCCAGAGGTTCAGTCACCACCTCTCTTACAGTAGTTCTTTTAGGACTCTGGGGTGCACACCGTCTGGCTCCAATGTTTTATCAACTTTTATTCCTTCCAGTTCTGTCAGGACCCTTTCTTGTGTAAAGGGAATTGTGTCCATTTCTGCTCCATTCCCAGCCCTTGTACTCCCTTCAGGACCATTACCCTCCTCTTCCTCAGTAAAGACTGAGCAGAAATACCTGTTCAATATGTTAGCTTTACTGTTGTCATTCTCCATGCAGCCCCCATTCTCCCACTTCAGTCTCACTATCCCTCCCTTTGCTTTTCTTTTTTCACTTATGTAGCTGTAAAAGGTTTTATCCCCTCTACCCACTGATTTTGCAATGCGCTATTCTGTCTGAGCTTTGGATTCCCTTACTGACATCCCTGCCTCCCTTTGCTTCTCATAGATACATAGACAGTGTCGGCAGATAAGGGCCTATGGCCCACCCAGTCTGCCTATTTGAGTTTGTAAGTTCAGTTTATGTTTTCCTAGAAGTCTGTTGCCCCTTACCCCTGACCTCCAGAATTCCTTTATGTATATCCCATGCATTCTTAAATCCCGTGATTGTTTCAGCCCCCACCACTTCCACTGGCAGGGTGTTCCACTTGTCCACCGCCCGTTTTGTGAAGAAATTCTTCCTCACATTTCCTCTGAATTGTCCTCCCTTCAACTTCATCCCATGCTCTCTAGTCCTGGAACATCTTTTTCACTTAAAAATAGTGTATTCCTGTGCCCTGTTCCTCCCTGTAAGATACTTGTATATCTCTATCATATCCCCTCTCTCCCTCCTCTCCTCCAGGGAGTACATGTTCAGTTCCTTCAACCTGTCCTCATAGGACTTGTGATGCAATCCATGCACCATCTTTGTTGCCCTCCTCTGAACCTTCTCTACCCTGTCTATGTCCTTACGTAGGTAAGGTCTCCAGAACTGTACACTGTACTCCAGGTGGGGCCTCAGTAGTGTCTTGTATAGTGGAAGTATGACCTCCCTTTTCCTGCTGGTAATGCCTCTGCCTATGCATCCCAGCATCCTATTTGCTTTACATGCTGCCTTGTCACACTGTTTTCCTACCTTGAGGTCATCAGAGATGATAACCCCAAGATCCCTTTCCTGCTTGGTGCATGCTAAATCCCCATCCTCCAACTGATATATTGTGCCAGGGTTTTTGTGCCCCATATGCATTATCTTGCACTTCTTTGCATTGAATTTCAACTGCCAAACCCCTGACCATTCTTCAAGTTTCTGCAGGTCCCTTCTCATTCTGTCTACACCCTCTGGTGTGTCTACTCTGTTACAGAGCTTTGTGTCATCTCCTGGTACTTCTCCCTACCCTCTTCTGCCTGCATCTTTTTGTATTACTTGACTGCAGTCTTTTTGGCTTTCACTTTCTCTGCTACCTCCTTGGAAAACCATAATGACCTCTCTGCCTTCCCTTGTCTTAGCCAGCAGCTCAGTTTCATTACAATTTATATAAAACAACACTTGCAGCATTGAAGCAAAAATTGTTAGTCATATACCCTACTAATCTTCTGACTTTTCCCCAGGACATATCTGAAAACAAGCTGTTACTAGTTCAGTATGTCTTTACTTATAAAATCTTTCCAAAAAAATAAATCTCTTATAACAGTAATGCTCTAGCTGCCATCATGGCTCAGATCAGTTTCTGAGAAAACAAAAATCAACCTTCTACCTCAAATCTGACTTAGCCCCACTTCTAGTTATCACATAGCTGAGGTCGGAGATCAGACAATTAGCACCCTTTCACTTATGCTTCTTTTTTTATAATAACTGGTGCAGGGACATATGCACATGAGTGAAGTTTCCCAATATCCATCTGCAGAAAGGGTAAATGGAGAACAAGCACTACAAACAGCAGTAGGAAAATGAGGCGCGGGTGCTATAAATGTTGTCATAACTTAGTATGATGTCATACCCAGTTATTTTGGGGTATGATCAAATAGATAATTAGTGTGATAAAGGGGGTCACTAGTTCTTTTAAAATATTGTTGGATGACGGGCCAAAATCTTGGTTACACCCCGGAAAGAAAACACTGCTAGAGCAGCAGAAGTGGGAAAGTCAGAAGCACAGTAAGGTATATGACTAACAATATTTCCCTTAATGCTGCAAGTGTTGTGTTTGTAAATGGTAATGAAACTGAAGTGCTGGCTAAGACAAGGGAGGGCAGTGAGGTCTAATGTTTAAAGCACAGGTCTAGGTATCAGAATAACAAGGTTCAAATCACACCTGAACAAGATATTCACAATGTAATTTTGAGCAAGTTACTTTAGCCTCCCTCTCCAGTGGTTTGGTTCCCCTGCTGAACAGTTTGGGAAAAAGTAGGACCCCGCTGAAAAAAGGATGTTGCATCTCAACTGGGCTTTCCTGGGTAACTGAACCTCAAAATACAAACAAGTTCTGGTCTGAGCCATGATGGCTACTAATGCATTACTGTGATAAGAGATATTTTTTTAAAAAGGTTTTGCAAGGAAAGACATACTGAGCCAGTAACAGATTGTTTTCAGATATGTCCTGGGGAAAAGGGAAAAAACCTAACAGATACAAAAATCCAGAATATAAAGTTCATAGAAATGGAGTAAATTTAACATGCAAGCATAAGAACATACAACATTGCCTGCAGGTAACGGGCCATCTTGTCTGCTCGAGAGTGTAGCACTTCACTCTTTCAGACTGCAGTTGCCCCCCTTCACTTGACCCCAATTGATTTTGCCCATGTATCCTTCACTCCCACCCCTGCTCCCCCCACTGGTTTGAACCCTCCACCTGAACCTGCCCCAACCCCTTTTAAAGCTGCCCACCAGCCACAGTGATATCACCTCCTCTGGCAATGAGTTCCACCCTGCCACCACCCTTTCATGAAAGAGTGCCTCCTCATTTCTCTCCTGAATCTGCCTCCTTCCAACTTCAGACTGCACCCCTGGTTTCCCTTCCACCTTTAATTTAAAAATACTTCCAGTACTTACTCTGTTCATACCCTTCAGGTACTTGAAGGTCTGAATCATATCCCCTCTCCCTCTTCTATCTTCCAGGGAATATATGGGCTTCAATGACTGGTTGAAAAACTGGTGCAGAGCTCAGGGATTTGGCTTCATTGGGGACTGGGGGTCCACCTGGAGGGATGCAGGACTATACTGGCATCATGGTCTACATCTGTCCAGGAAGGGGACCAGGATCCTAGGTGATAAGTTTAAATACTTCACTGGCAAGCATTTAAACTAGCCAAGGGGAGGCACTGAAGGGAAAGAGAGAAATTCCAGCCCCCCCCCCAAAATAGGGCAGTGAGTGAAGTAGACACAAAGGTAGATAAGTCCATAGGGAGCAGGAAAGGGGCAAATCCAGAAAAAGGCAGTAAGGATGGGGATGGAGCTAAAAGGGGTAAGGTCATCAAAAAATGGAGGGTGATGAGTACCAATGCCTGTAGTTTGTGTAACAAGCTCCATGAACTAGTGACCTTGATGGAAGAGGGACACCTGAATATCATGGCAGTTACAGAAACATGGTACACAGAGAACCGTGACTGGGATGTCAACATACCAGGGTATACAAGCTACAGGAGGGATAGGGAGGGTAAAAGAGGAGGCAGAGTAGCTCTCCATGTAAGGGACGGGATCAAAGAAATGGAACTAAATGATAAACAGGGAGCAGAGGAGGCACTGGGGGTCACCCTGGAGGCAGGAAATGGCACCATAATCTGCATGGGGGTTGTACACAGACCCCCATCTCAGGCAGAGGCAACAGACAAGGAAATGATAGAAGGCATCCTTAGAATGGCAGAAAAAGGGGAAATATTGTTAATGGGGGACCTGAATATGCCAGATGTTAACTGGAGCACCTTTGATGCTGCCACATCCAAAAGCCGAGTTATTCTTGATGCCCTACAGGGGGCATGCCTCAGACAGCTAGTGCTGGAACCCACTCGGGAGGGAGCAATCCTAGACCTGGTACTGTCAAACAGGGATGGAGAAAAGATCTCAGATTTAGAAGTGGGTAGCCATTTGGGGACAAGCAATCACCAAACAGTGTGGTTCATAATAAACACAGCCATAGAGTCAAGCCATACAGAAGCAAGAGTAGGGTCAGCCCATCAGCGCAGTGGTTGGATTTCCGCTCACGACGCCGGCAACCAGTTTTGGGAGCGGACTCAGGTCGCTGGAGGGCCAGCTGGGGGAGAGGCTTGGGCGTCACAGGGACTGCTCGCCTTCTCCGGGGGAGGAGGGACAAGATCCGTGGCTTGTCTGACCCCGGGTGGAGGTCCTAGGTACAGCAAGCTGGCAGGACAGACCAATGGGGAGCTGTGTAGTGGACATGGGCGTGTAATGCCTTGATGTCAGGGCACACACCACCCAGCAA
Organism: Neoceratodus forsteri; assembly: GCA_016271365.2. Classification (NCBI taxonomy): domain Eukaryota; kingdom Metazoa; phylum Chordata; order Ceratodontiformes; family Ceratodontidae; genus Neoceratodus; species Neoceratodus forsteri. The sequence goes on from CM028137.1 coordinate 55,255,790, forward strand.
GAAAACCAGAAAAAGCAGCCCTAATTGTGATGGCCTGCCTGACCACTGGGGGACCCAATGAAACTCAAAGATGACAGGGTGCTGGGCCCCAGCTGGTACCCTCCTGGGGGGTATAGCCATGTCTCCATGGAGGAACCTCCGGGGATTCAGGTAAGCCAGTTGTGGGGGCATGTAGAAGTCTCTTGAAGAAGTGCAGCTCTGGGGTGGGGGAAGGAGAAGAAACAGAAAGCAAAAACCCAAACCAAAAAAACAAAAGCAAGAGTACTGGACTTTAGGACTGACTTTGTCTAGACTTTGTTTAGGCTGACTTTGTGAAAATGGGAGAATTCCTCAGAAAAGCACTAGCAAATGGGCAAGAAGGAGAGGTGGAGGAACAATGGGGAAAAATCAAAACAGCCATCACAGAGGCAACAAGCCTTTGTGTGAAGCAAATCAACAAAACAAAACAAAGGAAAAAAAACTCTATGGTTCTCAAAAGAGGTGGCAGGGAAGGTTAAGGAGAAAAATGTAGCATTCAGGAAGTATAAGGAAACACAGAAGGAGCAGGACAGAGAACTGTACCAGTTAAAGTAGAAGGAAGCAGGGAAGGCAGTCAGAATAGCAAAGGCCCAAACTGAGGAAATGATAGCCAACTTGATTGAGAAGGGGGATAAAACCTTTTATAGGTCCATTAGGGAGCAAAGAAAGACCAAGTGAGGGACAGTAAAGCTTAATAAAAGGAAGGATGGGTGGGCAGAGGGTGACAATGAAAAAGCAGGGATACTGAATGAATACTTCTGCTCAGTATTCACAAAAGAAGAGAAGGGGGAGGTACCTAAATCAAAGAATAGAAGCACTCTGGATAGGGAGGTCGAGACCAGTCCATTCACAGAAGAAAGGGTTCTGAAAGAACTCTTAAAACTGAAGGTGGAAAAGCAATGGGGCCTAATGGGATTCGCCCATGAATTATAAAAGAATTAAGGGTAGAACTAGGGACACCACTGACTACCCTCTTCAACTAATCATGGGAGGATGGTGTGGTACCTGAGGACTGGAGGAGTGCAGATGTGATCCCCTTCACAAAAGTTGGAGCAAGACAGAGGCAGGAAACTACAGACCTGTTAGTTTGACCTCAGTGGTAGGGAAAATGATGGAATCACTTCTGAAGGAAAGAACTGATGAGTTCCTAGAGGCCAGTGGGGCACAGGACCCATGGCAGCATATATTCACAGCAGGAAGTTAATGTCAGATTAATCAAATAGATTTATTTCACTGGGTGACCAAAGCAGTAGACCAGGGAGGGGCTGTGGACATGGCCTACCTAGACTTTAGCAAGGTATTTGACACAGTCCCACACAAAATATTAATATACACGTTAGCCAGCCTTGGAGTAGGCCACAAGATGGTAGCCTGGGTAAAATATTGGCTAGACAACAGGATGCAGAGGGTAATAGTAAACGGAGTCCATTCTGAAGAAAGGGAGGTTACTAGCGGGGTACTGCAGGGTTCAGTACTGGGACCGGTCCTCCTTAATGTCTTTATAAGTGACATTGCAGATGGACTGGAAGGTAAAGTACCTGTATGTCTCTGCAGATGACACAAAGATCTGCAACAGGGTTGATACAGAAGGTGGGGTGAAAAGGATGCAAAGAGACTTGGCAAGGTTGGAGGAATGGTCAAATGTATGGCAGCTTAGATTCAACACAAAGAAGTACAAAGTAATGCAACTGGGAAGCAAAAACCCAGGGGAAGAGTACACTATATGGGTGAGATACTAACAAAAAGAAAAATGGAAAGGGACCTGGGGGTAGTCATACCAGATGACCTTAAAGTGGGCAAGCAATGTGAGAAGGCAGTAAGGATGGCTGGCGGGATACTGGGATGCATCACCAGTAGAAAACAGGAAGTTGCTATCCCTCTGTACAGACAGTTGGTGAGACCCCATCTGGAGTACTGCATGCAGTTCTGGAGAGCTCATCTCTGCAAGGACATAGACAGGATGGAGGCTGTCCAGAGAAGGACAACTAAAATGGTGCAGGGTCTACAGCAGAAGACATACTGTATGAAAAGAGAGTAAAGAACCTTAATATGCATACCCTTGAGGAGAGGAGGAAGAGGGGGGACATGATAGAAACATTCAAGTACCTCAGTGGAATCAAAAAAATCCAAGAGGGTAGCATCTTTCAGAAAAGGAGATGTGCAAGAACAAGGGGCACAATTTGAAGATGGGGGGGAATGGGTCAGAGGTAATGTGAAGAAGCATTTTTTCACTGAGAGAGCTGTGGATACATGGAACAACCTTCCTGAGGAGATAGTGGAGTCAAAAACAGTGGGAGAATTCAAGACTGCATGGGACAGACGTAAAACAATTCTAGTGGGGGGGTAGGAAGAAATAAGCTGTAGGTTATCTAGGATCTGCAGTTTATTTTTAGGTAGGGAAATGGGCAGACTAGGTGGGCCAAGTGGTTCTTATCTGCTGTCAAATTCTATGTTTCTATGTTTCTATATATTGAGCTCTCTCAGTGTCTCCTCATAAGGTTTATCTCCCAATCCCAGGATCATTTTCTTTGCCCAGGGCTTTACCACCACAATAGCTTGCTGCCCATTTTCAAATAGGGGTGCTATTACTACATGCAACACTCCCAGTATGACCTCTCCAGGGATGTGTACAGGGACAGGATGACCGCCCCTCTCCTAGAAGTATTTCCCCTTGCGATGCACCCCAGCATTCTGTTTGCCTTTGCCACTGCCTTTCTGCACAGGGCTGGGTCATACATTTCCCCTTTCTCTAGTACATCCAGATCCTTCTCCTTTGATTTGAATAACTGCACTCCCCCCAAACCAGTAACTATTTCTGGAGTTCCTGGCTCCCAAGAGCATGACTTTGCACTTCTTGCCATTGAACCCAAGTTGTCATGTGTTAGACCATTCCTCCAGTTTTGCCAAATCCTCCTGTAGTACTGTACCACCTTCCACTAATCAGTGAAGGGACTGATTGTATTCTTTATTCCTTCTGTGATGTCAGCAATGAAAATGTTAAACAGCACTGGTCCCAGCACCAAGCCCTGTGGGACTCTACTTGTTACCACCCTGGGCTTAGATACCCCCCCAACTGCTACCTTCTACTGAAGTCCTGGTATAGGATGTTTACCTCATGACCCATGTCCAGTGCCTGCATCACCCAATCAATAAAGCCCACTGGGTTAATCTGGCTGCATCTGCTAGAGATAAACCCATGCTGTCTGCTATCCTGGAGATCATTATTCTCCAGACATTTTACCAGCCTTTCCTTGAGGATAGTCTCCCTTAGTTTTCCCATGCTTGAGGTTAGGCTGATTGGTTTATAGTTTCCTGGTTTGTCCTTGGGCCCACTCTTATGAAGGGGCAACACATGCTCCACCCTCCGATCCCTGGGTATGGATCCCATTTCCAGAGATGTGTTGAACAGTTCTGCCAATGGCCCAGCCAGGATTACTGCCAACTCTTTCAGTACTCTAGGATGAATTCTGTCTGGCCCTGGTGCCTTATCAACCCTCAGGGACTTAAGGACCTCCGATACCCTTCCTTCTGTGATTTCTGCATCCATGATCTCCTCCCCATCCCGCCCTTCCCTTTAGGTATGGGCCTGTCTCTTTCCTTGGTGAATATGGAACAGAAGTACTAATTGAGCAGTTCTGCCTGCTCTGCTCCCATTTCTGCCCTCCCACTGCCATTATTGATCATAACAATCTGATCCTTACTCTTTCTGTTCTCCTTTAAATACCTGAAGAAATCGTTTTTACCTTCTTTAATCTCCTGGGCCAGCCTCAGTTCTCTCGATGCCTTGGCTGCCCTTACTGTTCTAAAAAGATCAAAAGGACACGTATGTTGAAGAATAAATAGACAAAAGTAAGTTACCAGGCAATAAGCTATGGAACTAACCAAAAAACAAAAATAGCTATCAACTAATCAAAATAAAACTAGGAGAGTGACTGATGTTGGAGAAGAGATATAGAATTAATGTGTGACTTAGATGTATTACTGTGATGTAAAATCGTTCACTGGCCAGGCTGACTTCTCCTTCTGCTTTCCTAAACTTTTGAACTCTCTCCCCCTAACCTTTCATTCCACCTCTTCCAAATAGTCTCTCTCCTCTCTGCTCCATGACCACACCACTACTTCCTGTGCTTGTCACTGAGTCACAGCCCTTCCCCACTCCTCAATTTCCCTCTTCCCTCTTTCTCCATGACCACACCACTTCCTCCTGTCATTGTTTTTAAGTCATAGCCCTTCCATGCTCCACAATTTATCTTTTCCTCTTTCTCATCCTACTTGACCCTCCACCCACCTCATCAATCCTTCTCCCTCTCTTCTTCCTCCTTCATTTGTCTGCACATTCTCATCTCCCCACCATACATGCTCCTTACTTTACCACCCTATCCCCTTGTGCCGTCCCTATTGAATAGTGCTGTTGCTTGTACCCATGGGACAGATTCCCTGCTATGTCCTTGTAAAATGTGTGCCTATAATTTGACCTGTCTGATGAAGCTAATTCATGTTTGTTTTGCACTGTTTATTTGATATATCTGTATGATGTTTTATTATATAAGTTATTGTTCTATATTGTTTGTGCACCTCCCTTCCCCCTTCACCCTAGAATGCATCTGGAAATGAGCGATGTTTCAACTCAGCATGTCTTGCCTGATGAAACTTTTGAAATAAATAAATAATTAAATACATACATAAATAAATAATGTAAAAGTACCACATTTACACCACAATAGTAGAAAAAAACAAAATCATAAACATCAAGATAATGCAGTGAAATGTGTTTTGGCTCTGGACATACATACCCCATTGAAAATGCGCACAACACAAACACACACACGCACGCACACACGCACACACACATAGCTGTTACAACAGCTGTGCACACACACAGAGTGTGAGTTTCATGTGTAGGACAGAGCAGCTATAATATTTCATTTCCAGTGGGGTCCTGCTTTTACACATTATTCAGTGTATTTAGTAGAGTTAGCACCAGTAAAATACAGAATCTTTTTTTTCTGAGTTCTGCTTTTATACATTTTTACAATGTAGTTACCCAGGAAAAGTCAATTAACATTCAGGATCTCATTTTAAATGAGGTCCTCATTGTACCTATTGAAACACTAAAAGGTCTGGGGTGCTGTAAATGAGCTGGCTGTGATATGGCACCAGTTACCATTGCATTATGTGTGCTGGTGAATGGAGAGGGATTCCCTGCAATGTGTAATGATTCTCAGAAGCACTGTTCAAACACTGTGGTGCAACAAGGCACATATCACAATGGTGTACTGCTTGCAGGTGAAAGATGAAGGAATGCTTGCACAAGGGAGTCATGTTAGAAGCACTGCATGAACATAGTGGGGTGATGTGGGACCCATCATGTGTTGTGTACAGTGTGCTGGTGAAAGGTGAGGGACTGCCTACACTGTGGAGTGGTGCTCAGAGGCACAGTATGAACACAGTGGGGTGACATGCCAGCACTCATGATAGTATACTGTCTGCTGGTGAAAGGTGAGGGAATGCATGCTCTGTGGAGTGCTGCTCAGAAACACTGCATGAACACTGTGGAGTGACATGGAACCCATCATTGTGGTGTACTGCAGACAGGTGAATGGGTAGGGATTGCCTGCACTGAGGAGCAATGCTCAGATGCAAAGAACAAACACAGTGGGGTGTCATGTCACTCATTCCTGTTTCATAGTGTGTGCTGGTGAAAGGTAAGGGAATGCCTGTACTGGGGAGCGATGCTCAGAAGCGATGCATGAACAGAGAGGGGCAACAAGGCACCCATAAGAGCTGCATACTGCATGCTGGTGAAAGGTGAGGGACTTCTGGTGCTGTGGAATAATCCTTAGAAACACCGTATGAACACAATGCGGTGGCATGGCACTCATCAAAGTGGTGTACTATGTGCTAGTGAAAGGTGAGGTACTGCCTGCACAGGGGAGTGATGCTCAGAAGCTGAGCTTGAACACAGTAATGCAACATGGCACCCAGCATGCTTGTGTACTATGTGCTGGTAAACGGTCAGGGATTCCCTTTACTGAGGAGTGATGCCCAGAATCACTGCATGAATACAGTGGGGTGTCATAGCACCCATCTCTTTTGTGTACTGCCTGCTGTTGAATAATAAGGGACTGCCTGTGCTGTGGAGCGACGTTCAGAAGCACTGCTTAAATACAGTTGGGTGACATGGTACCCAAAAGAGCTATGTACTGCATGCTGGTAAAAGGTGAGTGACTGCGTGCCTGTGAAGCGATACTCAAAAGGACTGCATGAACAAATTGGGACAAGATACCATTCGTCACAGTTGTGTACTGTGTGCTGGGGAGACATAAGGCACTGTCTGCACTGTGGAGTGATGCTCAGAAGCACTACATGAACATAGTGAGGTTACATGGCTCCCATCTCTGTGGTGTACTGCATGCTGGTGAATGGTAAAGGACTGCCTGCACTGTGCACTGATGCTCATAAGCACTGCATGAACACAGTGGGATGACATGACACCTATCACAGTGGTGTACTGTGTGCTGGTGAAATGTGAGGCACTGCCTGAATGGAAGACCGATGCCCATAAACACTGCACTGGCACAGTTGAGAGACATGGTGCCCATTACATAGTTACATAGTTACGTAGTAGTTGTTGGCAGAAAAAACACCCCATGGTCCATACAATCTGCCCTGATTCTAGATTAGTTCCTGTTTCTTTACCACAGATCGTGTCTGACCTGTGTCCTTTCTTTCCTCGTTTTCTGACTTCATGAGTCCTCTGTGCCTATCCCATGCATGTTTGAATGCCTCCACAGTGCCTGCACCCACCATGTCCTCTAGTAGCTTTTTCCAGAAACATAGAAACATAGAATTTGATGGCAGATAAGGACCACTTGGCCCACCTAGTCTGCCCATTTCCCTACCTAACAGATAAGCTGCAGATCCTAGTTAACCAACAGCCTACTTCCTCCTACCCCCCACTAGAATTGCTTATGCCAGTCCCATGCATTCTGAATTCCCCCACTGTTTTTGACGCTATGACCTCATCAGAAAGGCTGTTCCATTCATCTATAACCCTCTCTGTGAAGAAATACTTCCTCACATTACTTCTGAGCCGTCCCCCCTCTATCTTCAATTTGTGCTCCCTTGTTCTTGCACATCCCTTTTTCTGAAAGATGCTATCCTCTTGGACTTTGTTGACTCCCTTGAGATATTTGAAAGTTTCTATCATGTCCCCCCTCTCCCTCCTTTCATCGAGGATATACATCTTAAGCTCCTTTAGTTTTCTTCATAAGTCTTCTGGTGCAGACCCTGCACCATTTTGATTGCCCTCCTCTGGACAGCCTCCACCCTGTCTATGTCTTTGCGGAGATGGGGTCTCCAGAACTGTACACAGTACTCCAGATGTGGTCTTACCAACTGTCTGTACAGAGGGCCAACAACTTCCTGTTTTCTACTGGCGATGCCTCTCCCTATGCATCCCAGTATCCCCCAGCCCTCCTTACTGCCTTCTCACATTGCTGGCCCATCTTTAGGTCATCTGATATGACTACCCCTAGGTCCCTTTCCATTTTTGTTGTTGTCAGTATCTTACCCCCATTGTGTACTCTTGCCCTGGGTTTTTGTTTCCCAAGTGCATTACTTTGCACTTCTTTGCGTTGAATCTAAGCTGCCATACATTTGACCATTCCTCCAACCTTGCCAAGTCCCTTTTCATCCTTTCCACCCCAGCTTGCATATCGACCCTGTTGCAGATCTTTGTGTTATCTGCAAAGAGACATACTTTCCCTTCCAGTCCCTCTGTAATATCGCTTATAAAGACATTAAAAAGGACCAGCCCCAGTACTGAACCCTGCGGTACTCCACTAGTAACCCTCCTTTCTTCACTGTGTACTCCATTTACTATTACCTGCTGTGTCCTGTTGTTCAGACAGTGTTTTACACAGGCTACCACCCTGGGGCCCACTCCCAGGCTGGCTAATTTGTTTATTAATCTTTTGTGCGGGACTGTGTCAAATGCCTTGCTAAAGTCTAGGTAGGCCATGTCCACAGCCCCTCCCTGGTCTACTACTTTGGTCACCCAGTCAAAGAAATCAATTAGATTTGTTTGACATGACCTTCCCACTGTAAATTCATGCTGCCTTGGGTCCTGTGCCCCACTGGCCTCTAGGTACTCAACAATTCTTTCCTTCAGAAGTGATTCCATCATTTCCCTACCACTGAGGTCAAACTGACAGGTCTGTAGTTTCCTGCCTCTGTCTTGCTCCCACTTTTGTGAAGTGGAATCACATCCACCCTCCTCCAGTCCTCAGGTACCACACCATCCTCCCATAATTTATTAAAAAAAGTAGTCAGTGGTGTTACTAGTTCTTCCTTTAGTTCTTTTAGAATTCTGGGGTGAATCCCATCAGGCCCCATTGCTTTATCCACCTTCAGTTTTAAGAGTTCTTTCAGAACCCTTTCTTCTGTGAAAGAACTATCAACCCCCCTATCCAGAGTGCTTCTACTGACTGAATTAGGTATCTCCCCTGCTTTTCCATTGTGAATACTGAGCAGAAATATTCATTCATCCCTGCTTTTTCACTGTCGCTCTCTGCCCAACCACCTTCTTCTTTATTCAGCCTCAGTATCCCTGCCTTCATCTTTCTTTGCTCCCTAATGTACCTAGAAAAGGTTTTATCCTCCTTCTTAACCAAGTTGGCTATCTTTTGCTCGGTTTGGGCCTTTGCTATTCTGACTGCCTTCCCCACTTCCTTCTGCTTCAACTGGTACAGTTCTCTGTCCTGCTCCTTCTGTGTTTCCTTATACTTCTGGAATGCTATCTTTTTCTCCCTTACCTTCCCAGCCACTTCTTTTGAGAACCATAGTGTTTTTTTCTTTTGTTTTGATTTGTTTATTTGCTTCACACAAAGGCTTGTTGCCTCTGTGATGGCAGTTTTGATGTTTCCCCATTGTTGCTCCACCCCATCTTCTTTTCTGTTTGCTAGTGCTTTTCTGAGGCACTCTTCCATTTTGACAAACTCAGCCCTCCAGAAGTCCAGTACCTTCACTTTTATGTGGCTTGACTGTACAGCTAAGTTTATTGTGAACCACACTGTTTGGTGGTTGCTTGTTCCCAGATGGCTACCCACTTCAAGATCAGAGATCCTTCCTCTGTCCCCATTTGAGAGTACCAAGTCTAAGATTGCTCCCTCCCAAGTGGGTTCCAAAACTAGCTGTCTGAGGCATGCTCCCTGTAGGACATCAAGAATGGCCCTGCTCTTGGATGTGGCTACACAAAGATGTTCCAGCTAACATCTGGCATATTCAGGTCCCCCATCAGCAATATCTCCCCTTTCTCTGCCATCCCAAGGATGCCTTCTATCATTTCCTTGTCCATTTCCTCCCCCTGAGACAGTGGTCTGTATACAACCTCTGTTTGGACTGTGAAGCCATTTCAAGTCTCCAGGGTGACCCACAGTGCCTCCTCTCCTCCCTGTTTACCCTTTAGTTCTGTTGCTTTGATCCCTTCCCTTACATAGACAGCTACTCCTCCTCCTCTACTTCCCTCCCTGTCCCTCCTGTAGATTGTGTACTCTGGTATGTTGACATCCTAGTCATGGTTCTCTGTGTACCATGTTTCTGTGACTGCCACAATATCCAGGCATCCCTCTTCAATTAAGGCCACCATTTTGGGGAGCTTTTTACCTAGACTGCGGGCATTGGTATTCATTACCCTCCATTTTTTTATGACTTTATTTCTTTTTGCCCCATCCCTGTCCTTACTGCCTTGGTCTTTTTCTCCATTTACCCCTGCCCTTATCCCTATCGACTGCTCTATCTTGGTGTTTACCTCACTAACTACCCTGATTTTTTTGGGGGGGCTAGGATTTCCCTTCTCCTTTTCAGTGCCTCCCCCCCTTGGCTAGTTTAAATGTTTGCCAATGAAGCATTTACACCTATCACCTAGGATCCTGGTTCCCCTCCTGGACAGATACAGACCATCGTGCCTGTTTAGGCCTGTATCCCTCCAAGTGGAGCCCCAGTCCCCAATGAAGCCCAATCCCTGAGCTCTGCACCAGTTTTTCAAACAGTCATTGAATCCTATGGTGCAGAGTACCCTAGCCTCATCCATGCCATAGACAGGTAGCACTTCCAAGAAAGTTACCTTGTGTGCTACTTGTCTAAGGCCCCTCCCTAATTCCACAAACTCCTGTTGCACTGCTCTGATATCATTCTCAGCCAGGTCATTCATTCCTAGGTGGATAATGACATCCAGCTCCGTTCCCCCTTGCAGCTGCTCCCACGATCCTGAGGATTCATTTCCTGTCCCTCTAAGCCATGGCACCAGGCAGGCACCTTACCTCCCTTTCCCCTTCCTCCCCCAGTTCTACCCCCCTAACAAATGAGTCTCCCACCAGTAGTTGTTTCCTTCCCTTTTGGGGTCCTGGGCCACCCTCCTGTGGGTCTCCATTATGGAGGTTCCCAGCATCCTCCTTGGTCTCCACTGCAGGTGCCTCCATAGAGGAACCATGCTCTGCCAGAGTGGTGAATGAATTGTGAAGAGGCACAACTGGAGGGATGTGCCTCTGTTCCACCACCCTCACCCTCCCTGAGCCCACCATGGTCCAACCACTCCTCTTTCTTGGCAACCTCAGAGGTAGTGGTGGTGGCCTGGGTGGTCCCTGGGTGAGGGAGCAGGTTTCCTGAATCATTGCCAGGTCAGCATGGAGACGAGCAACCTCCTCCCTCAGACCAGAGAGGTGCCTGCAAAAAGGGCAGCAACTCAGTTTCCATAATGTCTCCCGGAAGACTGCTGCTCCACAGCCAGTGCATTGCACCACTCCCCACATATCTGTGTCCCTTCCTGTTACTGATGCTTTTCTTTTGTTGCTTTTTTTGTTCTTGTTTTAGTGTATGCAAGCTTGTGAGTGTCTCTACCCCCTATTCAGTGTGCTGTGCTTTTAAGGATATGAACAGGTGTATGTTGTTAGCAGTTTTGGGGAAGTGATGTCAGAACCCCTGCTATAAAGGAAGTTATGCGCTTGGGGTGGGTGGGTGAGGGAAGGTGGGAGGGAGTAAACCTATGCTGTCCAGAAACAACCAACTACAACTCTGACCCTCCACCCTGGGGAGTGCCTTCCTTCCTTTCAGACACCTATTGCCCAGAGGTTAAGTACCAGGTCTAGTCACAAATGACTGTAAATATCTTCCAGCTACAATTCCTCCCTGGCAAATTAAAGTTAAAACTAAGACAAGTCAACCCCAAAAACAGAATCAATTCTAGTTACTTACACAGGTCCAAAAAGTAATATTTCAGTTCTGTGTAGTCTAGAAAATAACCTCCTTGATTTAAGGAAATTCTGTCTGCTTTCTCTCTCTCTGTGTCTCAGCAGGGTTCTACCACCCTTTCTGTGAAGCAGTACTTCCTTACATTAAACCTAAATCTCCACCTTCCAGCCTCATGCCATGCTCCCTTGTCCTTATGCATTTCCTTTTTGTAGAAAGCAGCTTTCCTCTGCTTTATTTATTCCTTGATGTGTTTGAATGCCTCTGTCATGTCCACCCTCTCCCTTCTAACCTCCAGTGTGTATACATTTAACTCTCTGAGCCTTTTCTCACAGTTTTCCTGACGCATGCCCTGGACCTTCTGGGTAGCCCTTCTCTGCACTGCATCCACCTGTTCAGTGTCCTATCTGAGATGGGGTCCTCCAGAACTGGACACAGTACTCAAGATGAGGCCTCACCAGTGACCCATACAGAGGCAATATTTCCTCTCCCTCTCTTTCTACTTGTTATAACTTTCCCTATGCAACCCATCACCCTATTTGCCTTCCCCACTGCCCTTTCACACTGATCTGCCATTTTGAGGTCATCTGTTATGATGGCTCCCAGGTCCATTTCATGATTAGTTATTGCCATCTCCTCTCCCCCCAGTTGGTACATTGCCCTTGGGTTCTTGTGTCCGTTATGCATAACTTTATACTTTTTAGCATTAAATCCCAGCCTCCAAACCCTTGACCATTCCTCCAGCCTTTTTAAGTCCCTTCACACTCTATCTGCTCTCTCTGGTGTGTTGATGCTGTTGCAGATCTTTGTTTCATTTGTGAATAGGTAAACCTTCCGTTCTAGCCCCTCTGCTATATCACCAATGAATACATTGAACAGTAAAGGCCCCAGAATGTATCCCTGTGGTACCGCACTTGTCTCTTGCCCCTTACCTGATCTCACAACATTTACTACTACTTGCTGGGTCCTGCTGCTCAGCCAATTTTGCACCTACCTTGCCACTTTATCCCCCGCCCCAAGACTGCTCAACTTGTTAACTAATCTCTTGTGCAGGACAGTGTCAAAGACTCCTGAAGTCCAGGTAGGCCACATCCATTGCCCCCCACCCGATCCACCACTCCTGTCACCCAGATAAAGAACTACAGCAGGTTTGTTCGGCATGATCTCCCTACTGTGAAACCATGATCTCTTGTATCCTGCAAACCATTTTCAGATACGTACTCCACTATCCTTTCCTTTATTAACATCTCCATAATCTTTCCCACCACTGATATTAGGCTTACCGGACTATAGTTCCCTGCCTCCTCCCTACTACCACTCTTGTGAATTTTCATTGCATCTGCCCTACTTCAGTCCCTTGGAACTACCCGTTTCCAAGGATTGATTGAACAGGGCTACCAGGGAAGCAGATAGTTCTCCCCTCATTTCTTTTAGTATCTTTGGGGGCACACCATCAGGTCCCTTTGCATTATCCAATCGTACTTTCTCAAGTTTTCTGAGTATCCTCCCCTCTGAAAAGGGGTTTGTGTCTACCCCCTTCTTGTCCTCCCCTTATCTTTTACCCATGGACCATGTCCACTGCCTTCTCTTGTGAATACTGAGGAAAAATACCTGTTCAGTATAGCTGTCTTCTTCTGGTCCTCCTTCACACTTTCGTCATCCTCCCCCATAATTCTAATTATTCCTGCTTTGTTTTTTTTCTCCTTTAGCTAATATATCTGTAGAATGTTTTGTCTGCCTGTTTCACTGTCCTAACTATGTTCTCCTCTGTATGTGCTTTTGATTCCCTAACAGTTTTTGCAGCCTTCCCCAGTTTCACCTGATAATCTTCCCTGTCCTATACCCCTTCATTGCTTTTTATTTCTTGAAGGCCAGACTTTTTGCCCTAACTTTTGATGCTACTTCTTTGGAGAACCATAGTGATATCTTCTTTTATTTATTTATTTATTTATTGATTGATTGATTGATATGTTTCACCAGGAGGGCACACTGAACAATAAGTTGCTCATCTCATGGTGCGACATGGGGGAAGGGGGCTACATAGGGTTGTGAAGGATGATCAGTAACAATAGTATGTGGGTAATACAAACAATACAACATTGTAAGATTGTTTCAACAGTTGGAATGCAAGGTATTGTACAATAAACAGTAGTGGAACATTGGGTAAATTACAATAAAGGGCCTGCTGGCCACTAGAGGGACCTATGATCCCTCACTACTTCCTACTCCTACCTGTACAGCACTACTTCCCTGGGATCTTGCTCACCACAATGTATTGGCCCTGCATCACGCTCTTCCTGTGCCTATCCCCACTAGCAGTGCACTTACCCACTCACCCATCTGCTAGTCCACACTGTGCCCTGGCACCCCTCCTCCCTTGCTCCTGAACCTCCTCTCCTGCCCCTTGGGACCTCTGTGTGTCCCATCCTCCCTACCCTCCCCATAGCTTTCTCTTCAACTCAGGCACATCTGGGTGTCTTCTTATTCTTGCTTTCCCTCCTGTACCTCCCTGCCCACCCCTGCTCCTTAGCCTCCCTCCCCTCTCCCTTGTCAATCGTAGGAAAACCTCTCACCATCTCCCAGCCAGGGTGTTAGTCATGCTACTACTCCTGTCAGGAACATTCATCAAACCCTGGCCCGGTTCCCAGGAGCTCCCCAACTCGCACCACAGGCCTATGCATGGTCTCCATGAATATCTGTAGCCTCCTAAAAAGTTTGACTCACTACAATGCCTGGTCACATCAATTAACCCTGATGTTATCACCCTGGTTGAGACTTGGCTTTGAAATCCTCCCTGACTCCTAGTCTCCCTTCCTGGTTTCACCCTTTTCCGGTCCGACCATGTTGGGAGACAGAGTGAACTAAGCTATTTATGTCAGGAATCTCTCCCGTATTAGCCTGCCCATTCCATCCTTGACTCCAGGGCCCAGCGCTTCACGCTGAAACTAACCCCTGACCCTTTAAAGGGACCCCTTTATCTGACTACTGCATACGTGCCCCCCAGGGACCAAATGCAGGCCATTGCCTCTCTTACAGAATACCTTACCTATCTACCTCCTACCGCTGATCAAATTCTGGTGGGTGACTTAAATGTCAACTGGCTCAGCCCCTCCTCCTCCTCTACCCAAGACTCCTTTTCTGCAATAGACCTAACGCAACTAGTTACCCACCCTATCAGGACTAACCCCAAGAGAGGCTCCAGTACCCTGCTTGATGTGGTACTCACCAACCGCCCTAATCGGATCCCCAATGTACAAGTCCTCCCAGACTCTCTCAGCGATCACTCCCCCATTCTATTCCACTGGTCAACCTCAGTCCCCAAACCCATAGCACAGTCCACATGCCGGCGGCGTCTAATACCTGGTGGACTGATAAAACTTAAGGAACTTCTGTCCCAAATTGACTGGTCTCCTATACAGGCAACTCCTGACATCGACACAGCTCTCTCCTTCTTTACCCAAACTTTTAATAATGCCTGTGATATCTTTGCCCCAGTGTTGACCCGCCATTCTAAAAGGAAGAATGCCCCCTGGGTTACCCCAGCTTTGATCCACCAGCTCAAACATAGGACAACCTATGGCACCGTGCCATTGAGACTGGCCGGCCCAATGACAGGCGGTTAATGCTGCCGCCGAAACAAGTGCACTCGGGCCATCAGAAAGGCCAAGTCTGAGCACTATCAGTCTCACTCACTGCCTCATGGGGAATCCCAGAACCTTCTGGGATAACATTAAACAGTTAAATGGGAGTGCACACTCCCCACCCACCCAGATCAACATTAATGGTGTGATCTCCTCAGACCCAGCCCTCATAGCCAACCACCTCAACACCTCATTCACTGACCTTAGCCCTATCCTCCCTACAAATTTTTGACCCTCCTCCCCAGCACCTGCCATCAATCTTTCTGCTCTATTTTCTCCTCCACCATGTTTCTGCCCAAGAACTTAGGCGCACCTTGTCACTGCTCTCAAGAGTAATAGTGCAGGCAGTGACACCCTGGATCCGTGTATCCTACGGCTGGTCTTAGACACAGTTCTTACCCCAATAACATGCCTCATCAACCACTCTCTTTGCCTGGGGAAGGTTCCAACTGCCTGGAAAGTCACCACTGTCACCCCTATCTTTAAAGGTGGTGATAGGACTGTGGCTGGAAACTATCGACCAATCTCCATTCTCTCTCCTCTCTCCAAGGCCTTGGAAAAAGTGGTGGCCTCTCAAATCTCTGACTACCTCTCCACCTACAATGTCCTTTGTCCTGAGCAGCATGGCTTCCAGGGGGCCACAGTACCAACACAGCCCTCCTAGAGTTCTCCAACTTTCTCCACTCCTCCTTAGACACTGGTTCTCTGGCTGGTGCTGTCTTCATTGACCTCTCGAAAGCTTTTGACACTGTCTCCCACCCCCTCCTTCTTGATGCCCTTAGTCTCTCTGGTTTTGCTGCTGGGCCTATCTCCTGGTGCAACAGTTATCTGTCTGACCGCTCACAGCATGTAAAAATTAATGGGACCTGCTCAGACATCTGTCCCATTTTTCTGGGGTTCCCCAGGGCTCCATTCTGGGCCCCTTACTATTCTCCCTTTACCTTAACACCCTTCCACACTCTTGCTCGGGGAACATTCTATTGTACGCTGATGATGCAGTCATCTTTGCCTCAAGTCGTAACCCTATTGCCCTCCAGGACTCACTGCAGAAGTCCTTCACTGAAGCCAAGGGCTGGTTCAAGGAACATAGATTGGTGATAAATCTTAAAAAAACAAAAACTATGTTCTTCTCTCATCCCCAAAACAAGTCCTGCAACTTCAAACTCCTCATTCACTCTGGGTCCTCATTCCCACTCGAACAAGTTTGCTCCTATAAATACCTAGGATCCATTTTGACCCCTCCTCTCCTTCCATGGACACATCGCTGCCCTAGCCACTGCCACTAATATCCGATTGGGCATCTTACATCGGTATAAACACTGCCTCCCGGGGCTCTTGACTTCATGATCACCTCCTCTATCCTGTCCCTAGTGGACTATGGACTGCCGGTGTATGGTGCTGCTGATCAGACCGCACTCCATAAAATTCTTTTCTCTGAATAAGGCCTGCAGGTTAATTACTGGAGCACCTAGGATGACACACACCTGTCTACTGTATGCTAAAGCACTGGTACTTGATCTCCATGAGTGCCTCAAATATCTTACCTGTACCCTTACAAAAGACCCTCCTTGGACTTTCCCACCAGGATTGACCACCACCATACGCCGCTCTGTCCCACTAGTTCATACTTGGACCTCTGGGAAAACCTCTCTTGTTATCCCTAGAGCTAGGACCTCTCATGGCCAAAGACCCTTCAGCTTTAGGGCCCCCTCCTGGTTCAACACACTGCCCCTCTCCATCTCCGAAGCTCCAACTATATTGTGCTTCAAAACTTCCTTACGTAACCACCTTATTAACACCCGATGCTGTAACTGCAGCTAGTCAAAGCCGTACTCAATACTTATGACAAAGCTTATTACTAAGCTGCTAAGGACAACATAACTCTGGTATTGTTTGCATCCATCCTACCTGTACCAGCTTGTTTGTATCTATGTCTTAATTTACTGTTATACCTATGTGTTGTACTGCTATACTGTGTATTTTGGTTTGTCTTACTGTGACAAGGTACCTTTGTAAATGAGCCTATGGCTCAAAGGTTTTCCAAACTGCTGTTTAAATAAAATAAAATAAAAATTAAAAAAATAAAATAATACAAAAGAACATATAAACATACAAAACAGAATAATCCAATAGCACCATTTATAGTGCATGAGTGTAGCAGGAGCAGGTTCGAGATAGTATGCAAGTGCTGTTATAGTAAAAAGGATGGGGTAGGTTGTGCACACTGGTGACCCAGAAGGGCAGGTGGAGAAGAGAGGGGAGTGGAAAAAACTGAACATGAGGAGAAGGGGTAGCCATTTCCTGATTTTTCCTTTCAGGATGTTGAGATCCCTGCCAGGGGGGTCATGGTAGGAAGCCAGAAACTGGGGATAGGTATTAAAGAGGGTTAAAGCAGGAACAACTGAGGGAAAGGTAATTGTGTAGGGCAGAGGTAAGGGAGTAGTTAGAAGAGGAGTGTTGTATTTCAGGAGGAAGGGAATTTCATATTTTAGGGAAATAAGGGGCCAAACCAGTCTGACCAATGAGGGTGGAGCGACAAAGGACTGTCAAGCTATGGGCGTCATTTGATCTGAGAGAGTGGGTGGGGGGAGGTGGAGTGGAGAGAGAGGATGAGAGATAGGAGAGGAGCCCCCTGAACCAGAATTTGGAGGTTAGTTTGGCACAGTGAGAGATGCGTCTATGAGATAGTGGAAGGAAGGTTAGAGAGCGATAGAGTTCACATTGGTTGGAGGGGGAAGGGGATTTGATAGCAAAGAAGCAGAAGAAGTTAAAAAGAGTGTCTAACTTGGTCAGGGAAGATTTGGGAGCAGCTCCATAGACTACGTCGCAGTAGCCAAAGATGAGAAGTATCATCTTCTGGAAAATTTAGCACCTCACAGTCACTGGGATGCAACTATAATTCCTGTACAGAGCACCAAGCTTGGGGCACAGTTTCTTCAGGATCGCATCAATATGCCCAGAGAAGTTGAGGTGCTGGTACAGCCAAACCCCCAGATATCTAAATGAGGAGGTGTCCTCCAAGATGATTCCATCAAGGGTGTGGAAGGTTGGTAGGGCTGGGATCCTAAAGAGTCTCTGCCTGGTGCCAAAGGTCACAGAGACTGTCTTCTTGGTGTTTAGAAAAAGATGGTGAGAAGCAAACCAGAGCTGAACTTGGTTGAAGTCATGCTGTAAACTGGTTTCCACAGCAACAGGGTTTTTGCTGGAACTGTACAAAACAGTATCATCAGCGTACATGTGGATAGAAGAGGATGAGCAGGCTGTGGGAAGATCATTAAGGAAAATAGAGAAGAGTAGGGGACCAAGCACTGAACCCTGAGGGACACCAGTGTTGATGGGGAGTGGAGGGGAGATGGAATCAAGAATTCTAACCTATTGGGTCCTGCTAATGAGGTAGGATTTAAACCACTTGGTGGATGAGGGAGCAAGGCTAGCTGAGGAGAGTGAAATGAGAAGCAGGGGATGGGAAACAGTGTTGAAAGCTTTGGCTAGGTCGACAAAGATGGCTGAAGTGATCAGGCTATTGTCCATCCCTGAAAGGATGGAGTCAGTAAGCCTGAGGAGGGAGGTGGTTGTTGAGTGGTTCTTCCGAAAACCAGATAGGAAGGGGGGTGAAAAGGAGGAATCAGAGAGGGATGGTGATAGTTGAGAGAGAACTAAATGTTCTTGAAGTTTGGCATGGGTAGGAAGGAGGGAAATAGGGTGATAGTTGCCAGGAGTGGATGTGTCACCACCCTTGGGGAAAGGAAGGACTACAGCCTGTTTCCAGGATGAGGGTACTGTACTTGGGCAGAAATAAAGGTCAGGTTAAGGATTAGGGAGATAGGCTAGGCAATTACAGGAGCAGAAAGGTAGAGAAGTTTAGGATTGAGCTGATCTGGTGAGGAGTCTTTAGAGGAGTTGAGACATAGGGGAACACTAAGACCTTCATCAGGGGAGATAGCAGAAAAGGAAAATGGGGGAGGGGTAGGCACTGGCTGAGGCAAAGGTGCTGAAGTTAGTAGGTGGCAATGGGGAGAGGGAATTTAGAAGAGACGTGGTACAAGAGGTGTAGTAGACATTAAATTCACTGGCCACAGAGCCAGGGTTGGAAACTAGGGAGTTATTTATTTTGAGATCTGGAGGGGGAGGGTGACGGGGGGAAAGAATAGGGCATGAACTACCCTCCAGAATTTAGATTGAAAGTTAATGCTAGAGAGGAATGAGGAGTTGGAATAATTGGACTTAGCCAGTCTAGTAGCTTTAGTACATGAATTGCGTAGTGTTCTGTACTTGGCATAGTCGTTTGGATGTTTAGTAGATTTGTGTTTTCTCCAAGCCAGGCCATGCTCCCTGAAGCAGGCCAGTAGTTCGGGGGTGATCCAAGGGAGATGAAGCCCAGGGACTCTGGTCCTTCTGAAAGGAGCAAAGGCATTCCAGGTGGCAATGAATTTATCCTAAAAATAGTCAAGCGCTTGGTCGACAGAAATGGCAGTGGAGAGGGGAGCCTAGTTGGTGGAAGCAAGTGCAGAGCTGATTTGGATAAGGTCTAAGGATTTAAAGGACTGGAGTTGTATGATTTTAGGGGGAGGTTTGGGGTGATGAACCTTACATGCAATGAAAATGGGGTTGTGGTCACTAAGGGCATCGGGGAGGAGACCAGATTTAATAATGCAGTGAGGGTGGGTTATGAGTGCCCAGTCAAGCAGGGTGTGGATTTTTGGTTTTGGATTAGGGTGTGTGGGCTCAATTATAAACTGAGTGAGGTTTAAAGCAGTGATGTCATTGCATAGCTTGTTTAACTTGGGTGACAACCAATTTAGATTCACGTCACCCATTATGAAAAGTTCACCAGATTATGAGAGGGAGGTGATGTTGGCTAAGAGTTCAGTCATGACGGAGGGTTGAATGCTTGGGTGGCAATAGATGCCAGCCACAAAGATTGGGATAGAGAAAGGAAGGGTAATGCGGGTGACAAGGGCTTTATAGGTAGCTGGGATGGAGGTAGACAGGGTGGTAGTAAACTGTAGTGAGGACAGGATATAGATGGCCACTCCCCCTCCATGACCTGATTGATCTTGTCAGGTGATGGAAAACCTAGGGATAGCAATGGCACTGTCGGGGGTGCTTTTTTTGAGCCATGCCTTGGTAATAATTAAGATGTCAGGGGTGTGTGAAATCATAAGAGTTTGTAGGAGGTCAATTTTAGGTAGCAGGCTGCAGATGTTCAGGTGGAGGAGCTTCAACCCCTTAGGGAGGGTTGAAGTGGAAATGGGGTTTGGAAACATGTTATTTGGGTAAGAAGCCAGGGTAGGAGAAGAAATAGGGCCTGGGTTGGGGTGGATGTTCCCTGATGAAAGAAGGAGGAGGGCAAGGATGAAACAGTGAAGTTTAGGACTTTTGTATTTGGAGTAGGAAATACTGGAGGGAGGGGAAGAGGGAAGGATGGGTGGAGAGAAGGAGATAAGGAAAAGAAGAAAGGCAAAGTGACTGGGAAAGAAAAACAGAGAGGCTGGAGGGTAATAGGGAAAGTGGGGTCTGTTTACAAGGGGAGCTGTGGGGGTGATTGACAGAATGAAGGAGGTATCCAGAAGGGAAGGGGAGAGAGAAGTGGCAATAGGTGTAGAGGGGAGACTGGGATAAGGGTAAGAACCAGGAAGGGTGTGAATAGGAGGGAGATGGAAACCATTCTGGGTAGGTAGTAGAGGCTTTGTACAGGCTTACAGATTCAGATCACACCACTGAATGTTAGGATATTGATAATGTGCTTTAAGTATGAATGACCCAAGACTAGAAGTGTTAGGATAGAGCAGTGGGAAGAGGATTGCCACCTATATGTGATGTTGCCCTCTAGTGGCTTTATAGTATAATTTGCAAATGGAAAAGTAGACAAAAAAAAAAAGCAACAAATCACTTGGGATGACGGTGGGGGGGGCTCTGTTACAGACTCTGGCTAGGTGCTAGCAACAAATTGCAGCACAGAGTTAAAACAAAGGGTGTTAAATGGGGGCATGTATCTGACCTGAAATGTTTGGTACCAGGTCCTGGGGGCAGGTTTAGTAGCCAGACAGATTAGAAATGCAGAAAAAGTCTTAAACTTTAAAAGAAAAGTGCAGAAATTACCATCAGCAATCTAATACACAATGTAACCACTGTACAACTTAAAATTAGTTCTGAAAATTAAACTCTACAGTCCATTTAAGGAAACCCTAGTAGCAGGATTGCCATAAATAACACAAAAAATAAAAAGCAACAAATCACTGACAGGCCAGTGCAAGTTACGCAAATGCTGCTCACAGAAGTGTGCAACTGAGTGAATTGGCAAGCAAAAAGATAAGGACTTCACTACACAGCTGCTAAAAGAAGAAATGCCAATGGTCAATGTTTCTCTGCAGTCTTATGCCCTAGTCCAATAAGTTCACCACTGGCTGCAGCGTTGGGCAGGAAACCAATGTCAGCGCTCGGGGCTGTCTGGGACCTTTCCATTCCCTCTGGGAGGAAGGCCTGTTCTTTGTTACCTCTCTTATGCATAGGTTTTTAGCTTCCACTAAGGCCTTCTTAATTTTTGTTCACCTTTGCTCTACCCTTACCATTTTCCTACCTTTGCCAGTGCTCGCCTAATCCCGTCCCCATTTTCCCCAAATCAACACTCCTGAAATCCAGGACCCTTGTCTTAGGTCCCGTTCACACTACACCGCTCAGGCCCGGTAACGGATGCAAACCATTACGGACGGGAAGTGGTGCAGTGTGTCCACACTGCGGCGGTGTCCGTTATGGGATCAGTACCGCTGGTCCACACTGCGGGAGCCGGGCGACCGTTACAGCAGCACCCAATTCCACAATGCAGCTTGCGCTGCACTAGGGAACTGTTACCATGCATCCACTCACGGCCAGTAACGCATCAGGCGTAACCTGTTCCATCGCTGTTGAAACCACCTCAAATGTGGTTTCAACAACGGTTATGAAAACACCTTCTGTAACGCTATGAGGTGTAAACGCAAACCGTTGCGGTAACGGTTTGGGCCCCTGTAACATTACAGAGGCATAGTGTGGACAGGGCCAAAGTGTGGAATGCTTCCTGTTCTGTTCTATTCTACCTCAATCTGCAGTGTGTTATGATCACTTGTTCCTAGGTGACTTCCCACTGTGGTGTACTGTGTGTTGAAGAAATGTCAGGGACTGCCTGCACTGTGTAGTGATGCTCAGAAACAATGCATGAACACAGTGGGGCAACACTGCACTCACCACAATGATGTACTGTGTGCTGGTTAAAGGTGAGGGACTGCCTGCACTGGGGAGTGATGCTCAGAAGCACTGCATAAACACAGTGGGGTGACATGGCACACATCACAGTGGTATACTGTGTGCTGATGAAAGATGAGGGGCAGCCTACACAGGGGAGTGAAACTTAGAAGCACTGCATGAACACAGTGGGGTGACAGGGCACCCATTATGGTGGTGTACTGTGCGCAGGTGAAACGTAAGGGACAGCATGCATGAAGAACTGATGCTTAGAAGCATTGCACGGACACAGTGAGGCAACATGGCAGCCTCTACAGTGGTGAACTGTGTGCTGGTAAAATGTCATGGACTGCCTTAGCTGTGGAGTGATTCTCAGAAGCACTGCATGAACAGAGTGGGGTGACATTACATCCATCGTGTTGGTGTACTGCTAAAAGATGAGGGACTGCCTGCATTGTGGATTGAGGCTCAGAAGCACAGCTGGAACACAGTGGGTGACATGACACCAATCACAGTAGTGTACAGTACTGTGTGCGTGTGAAAGGTGCGGGAGTGCCTACTCTGTGGAATGCTGCTCAGAAGCACTGCATGAACACTGTGGGGCAACATGGCATGCATTACTGTGATGTACTGCATGCTGGTGAAAGGTAAGTGACTGCCTGCACTTCGGAGTTATACTCAGAAGCACTACATTAATAGAGTGCGGTGACACCACATCCTTCACAGTGGTGTACTGTGTGCTGGTGAAAGATGAAGGACTGCCTGCACTGTGGATTGAGGCTCAGAAGCACAGCTGGAACACAGTAGGCAAAATGACACCAATCACAGTAGTGTACAGTACTTTGCGGTGGTGAAAGGTGAGGGATAGCCTGCTCTGTGGAGTGATGCTCAAAAGCACTGCATAAATACTGTGGGGCAACATTGCATCCATTACTGTGGTGTACTGCACACTGTTGAAAGGTAAGTGGCTGCCTGTATTGTGGAGTGATGCTCATAAGCACTGCGTTAACACAAAGGAGTGACAAGGCACCCATCACAGTTGTGTAGTGGTGTACTATGTGCTGGTGAAAGATGAGGAACTGCTTGCATAGGGGAATGATGCTTATAAGCACTGCATGGACACAGTGGGGCAACATTGCACCTATCACAGTGGTGTACAGCAGTGTGGTGAAAGGTGAGAGAATGCATGCTTGGAGGAGTGATGCTCAGAAGCACTGCATGAACAAGTGATGTTGCTGGGGAAATGTCAGGGACTGCCTGCACTGTGGAGTGATGTGCAGAAACACTGCATGAACACAGTGGGGCAACATAGTATCCATTATGGTGATGTACTTTTTTGGGGGAAATGTCAGGGACTACCTACAATGTGGAGTGATGCTCAGAAGCAGTGAGTGAACACAGTTCAGTGACATGGCATCCTTTACCATGGTGTACTGCATGATGGTTAAAGTTGAGGGGCTGCCTGCACTTTTAAATGATCCTCAGAGGCACTGCACGGACACAGTGGTGCAACATGGCACCCATCCCTATT
The DNA here is from genome assembly GCA_016271365.2 of Neoceratodus forsteri. Classification (NCBI taxonomy): domain Eukaryota; kingdom Metazoa; phylum Chordata; order Ceratodontiformes; family Ceratodontidae; genus Neoceratodus; species Neoceratodus forsteri. Next base: position 55,279,448 of record CM028137.1, read on the forward strand.
GAGTACTGTGTGCTGTCTGCACTGGGGAGAGATGCTCAGAAGCACTGCATGAACACAGTGGGGAGTCAAGGCACTCATCCCTGTTGTGTACTGTTTGCTGGTGAAAGGAAAGGGACTGTCTGCCCAGTGGAGTGATGCTTAGTAGCACTGCATGAACACAGTGGGGTCAACATGGCACCCATAATGACCATGTACTGCGTGCTGCTGAAAGCTGAGGGATTGTCTGCACTGAGGAGCAATGCTCAGAAGCACTGCATGAACACAGTGACCACCATGGCACCCATTCCTGTTGCAAGCTGTGTGTTGGTGTTAGGTAAGGGACTGCCTGCATGGAAAAATGATGCACTGAAAAACTGCATGAACACAGTGGGGCATAATGGCACACATCTCTTTTGGGTACTGTGTGCTGGAAAAAGATAAGGGACTGCGTGCATTGAGAAGCGATGTTCAGAAGTATATGGAACCCATAGGAGATGTGTACTGCATGCTGGTGAAAGGTGAGGGACTGCTTGCCCTATGGAGTGATAATCTGAAAGACTGCATGAGCATAGGGGGCACATGTGGGGAACTGAATACCTTTTTTAACAAATCATAGGAGGATGGTGTGGTACCTGAGGACTGGAGGAAGGTGGATGTGATTAATCTTCACAAAAGTGGGAACAAGGCAGAGGCAGGAAACTATAGACCTTTTAGTTTGACCTCTGTGGTGGGGAAATGATGGAATCAATTGTGAAAGAAAGAATAGTTGAGTCTCTAGAGGGCAGGGGGGCAAAGGACCCAAGGCAGTATGGATTTACTTGGGAAGATCATGTCAGATGAATCTAATAGATTTCATTGGGGTGACCAAAGTAGTAGACCAGGGAGAGGCTGTGGACATAGCCTACCTAGACTTTAGCAAGGCAGTTGACACTGTCCCACACAAAACATGAATAAACAAGTTTGCCAGCCTGGGTAAAAAATTGGCTGGACAACAGGACGCAGAGGATAAGAATAAACGGAGTCCTTTCTAAAGAAAGGGAGGTTACTAGTGGGGTACTGCAGGGTTCAGTACTTGGACCAGTCCTTTTTAATGTCTTTATAAGTGAATTTGCAAATGGTCTGGAAGGAAAAGTATGCCTCTTTACATGACACAAAGTTCTGCGACAGAGTTGATACACAAGGGGAGGTGGAAAGAATGAGAAGGGGCTTGGCTAGGTTGGAGGAAAGGTCAAAAGTATTGCAGCCTATATTCAATTTAAAGAAGTCCAAAGTAATGCACATTGGAAACCAAAACCCAGGGCAAGAGTACACAATGGGGGGTACTAACAACAACAAAAATAGAAAGGGACCCGGGGGAAGTCATGTCAGATGACCTGAGCTAGCAATGTGAGAAGGCAGTAAGGAGGGCTGGGGGGAATACTTGGATGCAAAAGGAGAGGCATCACCAGTAGATAACAGGAAGTTGTCATCTCTCTGTACAGACAGCTGGTGAGACCCCATCTGGAGTACTGTGTGTAGTTCTGGAGGCCCATCTCCACAAGGATATAGACAGGATGGAGCCATTCCAGAGTACGGCAACTAAAATGGGGCATTGTCTGCACCAGAAACCATACAAAGAGAGACTAAAGAAGCTTAATATGTATACCGTAGAGGAAAGGGGGAAGGGGCATGATAGAAACTTTCAAGTACATCAAGGGAATCAACAAAGTCCAAGAGGGTAGCATCTTTCAGAAAAAGAGATGTGCAATAACAAGGGGGCACAATTTGAAGACGTGGGGGGGCAGCTCAGGGGCAATGTGAGGAATTATTTTTTCACAGAGAGGGTGGCGGACAAATGGAATGGCCTTCTTGAGGAGGATGTGGTGTCAAAAACAGTATTGGAATTCAAGAATGCATGGGACGGGCATAAGGCAATTATAGCGGGAAGTAGGAGGAAGTAGGTTGTTGGTTAACTAGGATCTGCAGCTTATTCAATAGATAGGAAAATGGGGAGACTGGGTGAGCCAAGTGGTCCATATTTGCTGTTAAAGTCTGTGTTTCTATGTTTCTATGTTCTATGTTTCTATGTCAGCCATAGTCACACATGATCAGAAACCCTGCATGAACACAGTGAGGTGACATGGCACCCATTACGGTGGTGTATTTTGTGCTGTTGAATGGGTTAGGGATTGCCTGCACTGTAGAGTGATGCATTGCCTGAACACAGTGGGGCAAAATGGTACCTATCATGCTGGTGCACTGTGTTCTGGTGAAAGAGTAAGGACTACCTGCACAGGCGACTGACACTCAGCAGCCCTGCATAAACACAGTGGACAACATGGCACCCATTTCAGTGGTACACTGTGTGCAGGTAGAGGTGGGCGAAGTGACAAAAATTTGCTATGCGGAGTAATCCACTAATTTATCCCACTTCTTGTTGCGAAATTTCACTGCAACATTTCCCCTCCTGAAAGGCAACATTTCTCCTTCCAAGGTGAAATTCACTTTTCACAAGCGAATTTAAGCTTTTCATGAACAAAATGTTGCCTTCTGCAGGCAAAATTTTGCCTTGGGGAAATCAGGGGAATACAGGAGAAATACACGGATCATTCCATGTAGGGATATCAGCCACTTCATCATGACTTCAACAGCAGCATTTAAATTTGCTGCAGCTGTATGTGTAGGTGAAATGTGAGGGCCTGCCTGCTTGGAGGATCGATGATCTGAAGCACTGCACAGACAGAGCGGGGAGACATGGCCCCCATTTCTGTGGTGTACTGTCTGTTGGGGACATGTCAGGGACTGCCTGCACAGTGGGGTGATGCTCAGAAGCCCTGCATAGACAGAGCAGGGAGACATGGCCCCCATTTCTGTGGTGTACTGTCTGTTGGGGACATGTCAGGGACTGACTGCACTGTGGAGTGATGCTCAGAAGCACTGCATAGACAGAGCGGGGAGACATGTCCCCCATTTCTGTGGTGTACTGTCTGTTGGGGACATGTCAGGGACTGCCTGCACAGTGGGGTGATGCTCAGAAGCCCTGCATAGACAGAGCAGGGAGACATGGCCCCCATTTCTGTGGTGTACTGTCTGTTGGGGACATGTCAGGGACTGACCGCACTGTGGGGTGATGCTCAGAAGCCCTGCATGAACACAGTGTGGTGACATCACACCCATCACTGTGGTGTTCTGTGTGCTGGCTAAAGGTAAGGGACTGCCTGCACTGTGCAGTGATGCTCAAAAGGCCGCTTGAACACTGTGGAGTGACATGCACCATAACTGTGGTGTAATGTGGACTGTTTAATGGGTAGGGATGTCTGCACTGTGCAGTGATGCTAAAAAGGCCGCTTGAACACTGTGGAGTGACATGCACCATAACTGTGGTGTAATGTGGACTGTTTAATGGGTAGGGATGTCTGCACTGTGCAGTGATGCTCAAAAGGTCGCTTGAACACTGTGGAGTGACATGCACCACAACTGTGGTGTAATGTGAACTGTTTAATGGGTAGGGACTGCCTGCACTGTGCAGTGATTCTCAAAAGGCCACTTGAACACTGTGGAGTGACATGCACCATAACTGAGGTGTAATGTGAACTGTTTAATGGGTAGGGACTGCCTGCACTGTGCAGTGATGCTCAAAAGGCCGCTTGAACACTGTGGAGTGACATGCACCATAACTGTGGTGTAATGTGAACTGTTTAATGGGTAGGGATGTCTGCACTGTGCAGTGATGCTCAAAAGGCCGCTTGAACACTGTGGAGTGACATGCACCATAACTGTGGTGTAATGTGAACTGTTTAATGGGTAGGGACTGCCTGCACTGTGCAGTGATGCTCAAAAGGCCGCTTGAACACTATGGAGTGACATGCACCATAACTGTGGTGTAATGTGAACTGTTTAATGGGTATGGATGCCTGCACTGTGGAGTGATGATCAGAAGGCTGCATGAATACTGTAGAGTGACATGGCACCATAACGGTTGTGTAATGTGGACTGTTTGATGGGTAGGGATGCCTGCACTGTACAGTGATGCTCAAAAGGCTGCTTGAACACTGTGGAGTGACATGCACCTTAACTGTGGTGTAATGTGAACTATTTAATGGGTAAGGATGCCTGCACTGTGGAGTGATGATCAGAAGCACTGCATTAACAAAGTGTGGGGACATGGCACCCATACCGGTGCTGTAAAGCTAGCTGGTGAATCAGTAGGGACTGCCTTCCCTGAAGAATGATGCTCAGAAGCACTGCATAAACAGAGTGCTGTGACATGGCACCAATCATAGTGGCATACTGCATGCTAGTTAATGATGAGGAACTGCCTGCCTGCTAAGTGATGCTCAGAACTGCCTGGACATACTGGTACAACATGGCACCAATCACAGTTGCCTACTGTGTGCTCGGAAATTGTCAGGGACTGCCTGCTGTGAGGAGCAATGCTCAGAAGCACTGCATAGAAACATAGAAACATAGAAGTTGATGGCAGATAAGGACCGCAAGGCCCATCCAGTCTGCCCATTTCTTTTACTACCTTATAAATATGCCATCGGCCTTTGCTGTCAGTGGCCTATCTAGTCATACTCATTTGTATTGCTCCCTTATGCCTATCTCATGCCTGTTTGAAGCCCTGCACTGTATTCATAGCCACCACTTCCTGAGGTAGGCCGTTCCATGTATCCACCACCCTTCTGTGAAAAAGAACTTTCTGACATTACCCCTTAATCGGCCTCCCTCTAATCTCATGCTGTGTCCTCTTGTCCTGCTATGTTTATTATATTAAAACATGTTAGACTCTTTCACCTTGTTAATGTCCTTAAGGTGTTTGAATGTTTCAATCATGTCACCTCTCTCCCTCCTTTGCTCTAGGGTATTCATATTGAGATCCATTAATCTGTCCTCGTGTCTTCTGATGCAGTGCCTGCACCATTTTGGTTGCCCTTCTCTGGACTGCCTCAATTTGGTTAATGTCCTTGTGAAGGTGTGGCCTCCAGTACTGCATGCAGTACTCCAGATAAGGCCTAACTAGTGTCTTATAAAGAGGGGATTATTACCTCCCTCTTATGACTTGTGATACCCCTACTAATACACCCTAACATCCCCCTAGCCTCACCTACTGCTTTAGAGGTCTGCTTGGATGATTTCAGGTCATCGGTGATGATGATGCCCAAGTCTCTTTCTTCCTTTGTGACTGCCAGCAACCCCCCTCCCAGCCTATAGGTCTTCAGGGTTTCTCTTCCCTATGTGCATGATCTTGCACTTCTTTGCATTAAATCCCAGTTGCCACTCTTCCTACCATTTTGCTAGTTTATCCAGATCTCTTCTCATTCTGCCCACCCCATCTGGATCATCTACATTCTGGTGTCATCTGCAAACAGGCAAGCCTTACCCTCTAGTCCATCTGCAATGTCACTAATGAAGATATTGAAGAGGACTGGCCCCAGGACTGTTCCCCTGAGGTACCCCACTTGTGACCCGCATCTCTTCTGACTGTATACCATTTACCACTACTCTCTGTTTTCTGCCCGTCAACCAGTTTGCAACCCAGTTGACCAACTTCTGACCCACCACGAGCCTACCCAGCTATTTATCTATCTTCTATGTGGAACAGTGTCGAAAGCTTTGCTGAAGTCAAGGTAGGCGACATCAACTGCTCCCCCTTGGTCCACCACTCGGTTACCCAATAAAAGAAATTTATGAGATTAGTTTGATAGGACCTTCCTTTTATAAATCCTTGCTGTCTTGGATCCTGTGCCCCTATGGATTCCAGGTGTTGCACTATCCTTTCCTTAAGGAGTGCCTCCATAATTTTGCCCACTAGTGAGGTAAGACTGACTGGTCTGTTGTTCCCTGCCTCCTCCCTGCTACCACTCTTGCAGAGTGGGATTACATGATCCCTTCTCCAGTCTTCTGGGACCTCTCCTGTGCTCAGAGACTCACTAAACAGTTCTGCTAATGGCTCTGCTAGTTCCACCCTTAGCTCCTTAAGTACCCTGGGATGTATGCCATCAGGTCCCATTGCCTTGTCTACCTTGAGCTTGGCGAGCTCTTGTAGGACCCTTTCTTTTGTAAAGGGAGTAATGCTTACCTCACTTCCCCCTGTGTCCATGGTGCTGAGCTGTGGGCTCTGCCCTACTTTCTCTTCAGTAAATATTGAGCAAAAGTATCTATTTAGGATAAATGCTTTTACAGGGTCCTCCTCCTCACACACCCCCTTTTCTCCGTTGAGCTTAGCAATACCCCCTCTGGACTTTCTCCTTTCACTACTGTATCTATAGAAAGTCTTGTCACCTTCTTTTACTGTTTGTGCTAGTGTTTCCTCAGTTTGGGACTTTGCCTGCCTTACTGCCTTACCTGCTTCCCTTAGGGCAGTTTGGTATGCCTCCCTTTCTTCATCCTGCTGTGTTCCCTTATATTTCCTGAAGGTCAGCATTTTAGCTCTAACCTTTCCTGCTACTATATTTGAGAACCAAATTGGGTTCCTTCTTCTTTTGCACTTCCTTTTCTGTCTAACACAATGGGATGTTGCTTCAAGTATTGCATCCTTAATGCTTGCCCACTTTGCCTGTACCCCCTCACCTGTGTTTCTTTTTGCCAGGGCTAGCTTAACTCTTTTGGTCATTTTATCAAAGTCAGCTCCTCTGAAGTCCCATATTTTTGCCTTGGAAAGGGATGATTTAGTTGTAGTGGTCAAATTGAACCATACCATGTGATGGTCACTGGCCCCCAGGTGACCTTCTAACTGGAGATCTGTGATCCCCTCCCTGTTAGGCAGTACTAGATCTAGGATAGCCCTGTCTCTTGTGGGTTGTTGTACCAGTTGTTTGAGGCCCTCCCCCTGCAGGGAATTCACCATGTGTCCAGTTCTGGCAGATGTTCCTGCTGGTATTGACCAATCTGTATCTGGCATGTTGAAGTCTCCCATTATCAGAACCTCCCCTTTAGCTGTCATGATTTGTATATCTTCTAACAGTAATGTGTCTATGTCCTCCCCCTGGTCTTGGGGCCTGTAGACAACCCCAGTTCTTATGGCTGTCCCATTTCCTGTTTCCAGGGTGACCCACAGTTCTTCTGGCTCCTTATGTGTATTCTGAATTTCTGTAGCTTTGATATTTTCATTGACATACAGGGCCACTCCACTCCCCTTTTGTACCTCGGTCTCTTCTGAACAGTACATAGCCAGGTACTGAAGTCTCCCAAGTGTGGTTACTGGTAAACCACGTCTCACTAATTGCTACGATGTCCAGTTTAGCATCTGACATTATTGCCTGCAGGTCTGGGATCTGTTTTCCCAGGCTGTGAGCATTTGTGTACATGATTTTCCATTGGCCAGATTTCGGTGTGTTTGTTGTTGGGTGAGGTCTGGCATTTCTCCTGTGCATCACATGGGGAGATGGACCTTTTTTCTTACCTGGTGATGCAAATGAACTGCAAACATGCTGAATCCCTGTTTGACCACTAGCTGAGGGGGGAGGGCTGTTCTTCCCATTTGACATATGGGGTGCTGCACCCTTCTTCCCATTTGCTAGTTCAAATGTTCTGCAAAGACATCAAACTTCTGCCCCAATGCACTGACTCCCTCCTTAGTCAGATGCAGTCCATCAAATTTAAAGAAGTTTCGCTCCCAGAACTGTTGCCAGTTCCCTACAAATCTGTGTCCTTTTTCGTGGCACCAGCCCTTGAGCCACATGTTTAGCTCCCCTATCTCCCCTTCTCTGACCTTCCGTCCATCTGCCCCCCTCTCACAGACTGGCAGGATCTCAGAGAAGGAAATGCCAGATGAAATGGATGATAGTTTGTCACCCAGCCTGGTCAGGTGTTCCTCGGTCTCCACAGCTGATCGGCTGGTGAGATTATTAGTCCCTATGTGTATCAGGAAGTCAATGTTTTCTCCTGCTTCCTGAACAACTTTAGCCAATGTGGTCAGTGTCTCTCCATGCTGATGTACCTGGGAGACATCTGACCATTACCCCTTGCTGGAGATGGGTATCAACTCCCCGAATCATGGAGTCTCCTATGATCAGAAGTTTTTTGGATTTTCTTTTTGCTTTTTTTGTTTTGTTTCCTGATTTGGGTGAGTTTTGTTGTGCTAGCTCCTGTCTGCAGTGTCCTGCTCTGCAGTGTCCTCTGCCCCTTATTTTGATTTCAGAGATAGAGGCAGATACCTGTTTGTAGTGTTTATATGGTTTTTGGAGGTAATATGTTGGAGAGCACTAAATGATGGGGCACCCAATTTGCCCCTCCTAACCACCTGCCGACCTCCCAGACCAACTACCCTCTGTGATCGAAGTTCTTCTGTTGGACGTTGGGGAAATGGCAGGTGGTTCTTATAATGTATTTCCTCTTGAATATGAAATTTGAGGCACGCAATCTCTGCACATGCTGCCCGGAGCTCAGCCCTAAGATCTCCAATGGTCCAGCATGTAAGACAGTGTCCTAAATCCTTTTTTTTTTCAACAAATCTTTATTGATCTTTTGATTTAAAATCAACATCTACCACAGCTATAGGTAAAGACCTGGACGAACCAGGGTATACAGCCCAAAACTGACTGTATGAACTATATACAATCCCATATTTACAAACACAGCAGGAATCCATCTCATAGCTGTACACAAATCAATTAGCAACTCCTGTATCTAGGTTACGTCTCGCATTCCATATTAGTCAAATATCACCAAAAAATATAATCCTGACAGGTAAACAGGAGGCAATTCACAATCAACATAAGATAAAAAAAAGGAAGAAGAAAGAAAAAACCATAACAGGAGTAAACTCCACCATACCAGCACATATAATGTTTTACAATGTTAATCCACTGGTGGAGATCAATACACCTATTGAATTAAATCAGAGGTGAAGTCCTGCCACGTCCCCTGGAAAGAGAGAGAGAGAGTCCCCATCCCCACCTACAGTCTGGAAGGCTTACATTCCAAACTCATTTAACCCTTATTTTAATCACAAATTGTCTGTACACCGGCCATATTACTCGATCAAGTCAAAAGATGCAATTTGACCTATTCTCATTCTGAAAAACTAAGCTCCTACTACTCAGAACATGACAGACAGACCTGTAGAGACCTCTGTGGTGAATAAATTGTTTCTAGAGATGACCATCTCTTAGTGTATAGCCTTTTATTCCCCTCACCCCAGAGCTGTCTCCTTACTCTGCCCAGAGAAACCACCAAATCCCATACCCACTGTCCATAAGGATACTCTTGATCGTCTTTCCAATGCTGAACCAGAAAAGATTTCACTATTGCAGTCATCAAAGCCAAATGAAATTTGGGTAAGACTCTGGGTATTTTTGAAAAATCCCCCAGAACACACACCTCTGGCATTATATATTCTGAATAGTTCAGCAATGGATCCATACGCTGCCTAATTTTGGACCACAGAGGAGAGATTTTACAGCATTCCCACATCACATGCAGCAAATCTCCTATCCCCATCCCACATCTAAAACAACGGTCCATCTGTCTTAGCTTCCTATCATATAGTTTTGCCGGGGTAAAATATAGATTGGAAACAATAAAATATTGCATGGTCCTAAACTTAGGTATTGATATATACCTATGATTTTTCCAAATCGAATCCCAAGCAAGATTTCTGGGAGCCATTACTTTATCCAGTACGCTACTTGTACAGGTGAGGGTGGACTACAAAACTCCACCAACTCTCTGTAAATCTGGGAAAGAGCATTTGCCTTCGGATCCACTCCCTTCAGGAGATCCCAAGTAAATGAGCCATCTGAAAACCCTCCAATTCTTTTCACCACTCCCTCCAACAAACGGATTAGTTGCAGTCTTTTAAAAAAAGACAGTCCCTCAATTAAGGCTGGCATAATAACCCTTTCACCTTGGATAAGATCCCTCACCTTTAGACCCCTCACCTGGTTGGCCCACCGCACACTTACCATCTGCCCCCCAATTTTGAAGGTGGGATTAGCCAGCAACGGTTGGTCCCAGGCTTTCAACTGTGCTTTCCTCTGCATAGGGGTAAGGAAGGACCACCACGCACTCATTGATTTCCCAATTGGGTTCCCACCCCCTTTAATAAAATCTTTTACAAAATTAGCATACAATAATGCCTCCGGCGAGAAGCCCCGCTCTTTCAACATTTGCCTCTCCATTTGTAGCCACGTTGGCGTATACATTCCCCCATCAGTCTCCCTAACCCAGCGAAGCATAAGACCCAATTGTCCTGCCACGTAATATACTTGAAGATCAGGCAGTTTAATCCCACCCATTAGCTGAGGCAAACGTAATAGTTCATATTTCTTCCTGGGTGGTTTAGAGTTCCATAAAAAATCAGAAAGAAGCTTCCTGATGACCCTAAACCAAATAGTATGGATATCATAAGGGGCAATATATAAAGGATATAATAACCTGGGCAATAAGTTCATTTTAATGAGGCCAAGTCTAGCCATAAAGTTCAAGGGTAACTTATTCCATCTCAATATGTCTCCTCTTATTGCAGATATCGCCCCTCCCATGTTTGCCTCGGCCCCCTTTTCCCTGTTTGCCAAGATCTGAATGCCCAAGTATTTAATCTCATCCAACCTCCACTGAAGATTTAAGAGAGCGAAGTCCGCCCTGTATACATGCGGGGTCAGGGGGAGAACCTGGGTTTGGTTAAGTTCAATTTATAGTTTGATACATGGCAGCCCAACTAAGACCCTTACTCTTTCAAAACTAGAGACTGGGTCCTCTAAGTGCAGCAGGATGTCATCAGCAAAAACTGAAAATTTAAGTTCCCTCCCCCCTAACCTTACCCCTTTTATAAGTTTGTCCTCCTTTATAGCTCTTAACAATGGCTCCAAATAAATATTGAATAATATTGGTGACAGTGGACAGCCCTGTCTAGTCCCATTTTTTAACATTATTTCTTGTGAGCTATACCCATTGCATAATATCCTAGCCGTTGGGGTGGCATAAAGATGTTTAATACCTTTGAGCAGACCCTCCGGAAAACCCATCTTCCTCATTGTGGCAAACAAAAAACCATGGGAAACCCTATCGAACGCCTTTTCGACGTCTAATGATATTAGAGCTAGAGGTAATTGAGAATCTGGTGCATAGCTAAGTATATGATGCAACTTCCTAAGAGCATCCTGAGCCCCCCTCCCTGGCATAAATCCCACCTGCTCCTCACTGATTAAGCTTGGAGCAATGCTCAAAATTCTGTTGGCCAGGATTCTCGTTAAAATCTTGATATCCTGGTTCATTAAAGCTATAGGCCTGTAGCTATCCACCCGATCCCTAGGTTTGTCTGGTTTAGGGATCAATGATATAAATGCCTGGTACAACGGCGGATGGGACAACCCCTCCTGCATAATAGTATTGAAAAACTCTAACAAAAGTGGCAGTATGGTCTGAATGTGTGCTTGATAGAACTTACCTGTAAGACCATCTGGACCCGGAGTCCTACCAGTCGGTAAAGATCATACCACCTCCAATATCTCCAAGTCTGTAATAGGAGACGCTAACTTTCTAGCCTGCGCTTCACCCAGCACTGGGAGGGGTACTTCCTCAAGAAAAGCATTGATTTTCTCCTCTCCAGCTACGTTTCCCAACCCGTATAGGTCGGTAAAATGGGACGCGAACGCATCTGCCATTTTTTGAGAATCCGTTAACAATTTCCCCCCATACCATATAGAGGTGATAGTTCTGCTAGCTTCCCATTCCCTAACCCTGGCCGCTAACAAGTGACCTGGGACATCCCCCTGTAGTAGATATTTAGCCTGAATCTTATCCAACCAGAGTTCCACTTTACCATAGCAGATATCAGCCCATTCCCCCCGCAAGGTCTTAAGTTCCAGATCAATTTCTCCAGAGGAACCCTCCAGAGGAGATAGCCATTCTATCGCTCCCAGAATGAATTCTTCCTTTGCCTTCCTCAATCTATTCCTCCTGGCCGCCATAGCCTGAACTGCCCCTACATATAGCACTTTACATGTCGGCCACGCCAACTTTTGATTTTGTAGGGATGGTAATTGAAACTGAATGAATCCCCTCAGGGATTCGTCTAACTCTTCTTGCACTGTAGTTTCAGAAAGCAACGAATCATTCATTCTCCACCTAATTGGCTTGGGAGGAGCAGGACTTGGCTCCCACAACAAAGAAATAGGGGAATGATCCGAGAGGACCCTCGCCTCTGTCGTCATGTCCTCCACTTCCCGAAGAACCGCGCTACTAACCAAAAAAAAAATCAATGCGTGACTGAGTCCTATGGGCCGCCGAGTAAAAGGTCATAATGTTGCCCTTCTTGGAGTGAGTCCTACTCGGATCGACAGTGTCCTAAATCCTGTAAGACTGTTCTTCTGAAAAGTGCTCCACAGTACCTGCAGTTAATGATATCCATTCCAGATAAGTTGCTGGGTTTATAACTTGGTCAGAGTAATTAGAAGGAAGAAAATGCAAGTAATGGTTTGATTTTGTGTTCTGTTTTCGTATAACTTGTTATAACAAGTTAAATTACTAGTGCCCCTGTAAATAAGCTCACCTTTTGGATGCCCCACTGATCCACGCCTTCCTTCTTTTCCAAGGGAAATGTCACAACTGTGGTACCCTACAAAAGAAGTGTAGTGTGGGGTGGTTGGGGATGGGGGTGGGTGACTGGGCCCTTCCACTGCCGAAAAAGAACCACAGATGAAAGAACAAGGAGGTAAGAGCAGAAACAATCAGTCAGCAACAAATGCAGTAACCCTGAAAGCTTATCCTAATGTTAGATAAAACTGTAAACCCTGTAAAGCACCACCTGTAATAATTTCAGAGAAGCTATACCCTGTAAGAAACACTTTGCTACAGAGAAAAATAAAGCAGTAACAGAAGATATACCTTGCAAAAGACAATTTGAATAAGAAGATTACAGCAGTGATCTGTTAGCACACACCTGTAGGCACACCTTGTAATAATGCAGAAGAAGGTATACCAGCAACAACAATTTGAATCGGAGAAAAATACAGCAAAGAAGTGTTAGCAACAAACAGTAGCAATCCCTATGATTGCAAAATAAAAATAACAATACACAGTAAATCTGCTTTGCCAAAAGAAGTCTTAATCCTTTCCCTTGCTCTGGTAAGTTTCTCTGCTCTGTCCTTTCAAGCAATCTAGAAGGAAAGAGCTCAGGTGAAGCTAGGTGCCTTGGCCAGTGAAGCAACATTGCACCCATCATGGTGAGTAATGCAGACTGCTGAATGGGTAGAGACTGCCAGCAGTGTAGAGCGATGCTCAGAAGCACTGCATGAACACAGTGGGGCAAATTGGTACCCATCATGCTGTGCAATGTGTGCTGGTGAAAGATGAAGGACTTCATTCATAGGGAAGTGATGCTCAGTAGCACTGCATAAACACAGAGGGCAACATGGCACCCATCTCAGTGATGCACTGTGTGAAACTTAAGGTGGGCAAAGTGACAGAAATTCACTATGTGGAGTAATCATTGAATTTTGCCCATTTCGAGTAATGAAATGCAAAATTTCACCACCAAATTTCACCTATGGAATGGAAAAATTTCAGTTTGTAAGGCTAAATTTTGTTTTCCAAGGCAAAATTCAGGTTTTAGAAGCAAACTTTCACCTTCCACGGTAAAATTTCGCTTTTCCGCAGGCAAAATTTTGCCTTCCACAAGCAAAGTTTTGCCTTGACAAAATCAGTATAACACAAGAGAAATACGTGGATCACGCTACGTGGCAAAATCTGTGACTTTATCATGACTTTGCCAGTGAATTTTACATTTGCTGCATCTCTATCTGTAGGTGAAATGTGAGGGACTGCCTGCTTGGAACAGCAATGATCAGAAGCATTGCATAGACACAGTGGTGTGACATGGCACCCATTACTGTGGAGTACTGTCTGTTTGAGAAATGTCAGGGACTGCCTGCGCTGTGGAGTGACATGGCAACATAACACTTGTGTAATGTGGACTGTTTAATGGGTAGGGATGCCTGCACTGTGGAGTTATGAGCAGAAGCACAGATGGACACAGTGTGGCACCATGTCACCCATCATGGTGATGTACTGCATGCCAGTTAAAGGTGAGGCACTGCTTGTACTGTGGAGTGATGCTCAGAAGCACTACATTGACACAGCAGTGCAACTTGGCAACATCACTGTTGTGTACTGCTTGCTGGTCAAATGTAAGGGACTGCCTGCACTGAGGAGCAATGTTTAGAAGTGTTGCATGCACACAGTGGGGCAGCATGGTAGAGATCAGGATGGTGCTCCGTCTGCTGGTAAAATATGTAGGACTGCCTCCACAGGTGACTGATGTTCAGCAGCACTGCATAAACGCAGTGGGCAACATGGCACCCATCACAGTTGTGTACTGTGTGCTGGTAAACATTCAGGTACTGCCTGCACTGAGGACCAATGCACAGAATCACTGCATGAACACAGTGCAGCAACGTGGCACCCATCATGGTGTTGTACTGCGGGCTGTTGAATGGATAGGGACTGCCTGCATTGTAGAGTGATGCTCAGAAGCACTGCATACAGAGTGTGTTGACATCACACCCATCATTTGTGTGTTTCCTGAGCTTGTGAGAGGTAAGGGACTGCCTGCACTGTGCAGTGATGTTCAGAAGCACTGCATGAACACAGTGGGGTGACATGGTACCATCACATAGTGTATTGTGTGCTGTGGAATGGGTAGGGACTGCTTGCATTGTGGAGTGATAATCAGAAGCCTTGCTTGTGCACAGTTCCTGGCACCCATCATGGTTGTGTAATGCAGGCAGGTAAATGGGTGTGGACTGCCTACCCTGTAGAGAGATTTTCAGAAACACTAATGAAGCACAATGAGGTGACATGGCACCCATTATGGTGATATACTGCATGCTGATTAAAAGTGAGGGACTGCTTGCACTGCCAAGTTATGCTCAGAAGCACTGCATTTACACAGTGGTGTAACAAGGCACCAATCACAGTTGCCTACTGAGTGCTGGTAAATGTTCAGAGACTGCCTGCACTGAGGAGCGTTGCTCAGAAGCATTACATGATCATAATCCAGTGAAATATCACACATCAAGGTGGTGTAATGCAGGCTGTTGAATAGGTGGGGACTGACTGTACTGCAGAGTGATGCTAAGAAGCACTGCATGGACACAGTGTGGTGCCATGGTACCCATTACAGTGGTATACTGCAAGATGGATAAAGGTGAGGGACTGTCTGCACTGTGGAGTGATGCACTGCATGAACACAGTGTGGCTACATGGCACGTATCACAGCATTGTAATGCAGGTTGATGAATGGGTAGGGACTGCCTGTCCTGGACAGTGATGCTCAGAAGCACTATAAGAACACAATGCAGTGACATGGCACCTTTTATGGTGGCATATGACATGCTGGTTAAAGGTAAGGGACTGCATGCACTGCTGATTAATGCTCAGAAGCACTGCATGGCAACAGTGTGTTGACATCACACTCATCACTGTGGTGTTTCCTGGGCTTATGAAAGGTAAGGGACTGCCTGCAATGTGCAGTGATGGTCAGAAGCCCTGCATGAACTCAGTGTGGTGATATGACACAATCACGGTGGTGTAATGCAGGCAGGTGAATGGGTACAGACTGCCACCCCTGTAGAAAGATGCTCAGGACCACTGCATGAAACACAATGCAGTGACATGGCACACATTTGGTGGTATACTGCATGGTGATTAAAGGTGAGGGACTGCCTACACTGCCAAATGATACTCAAAAGCACTGCATGGACACAGTGGTGCAACATGGCACCCATCACAGTTGTATACTGTGTGCTGATAAACATTCAAGGACTGTCTTCACTGAGAAGCAATGCTCAGAAGCACTGCATGAACACAGTACAGGAACATGGCACCCCTCACTGTGGTGTACTGTGGGCTGTTGAATGGAGAGGAACTGCCTGCATTGTAGAGTGATTCTCAGAAGCACTTCATACACTGTGTGGTGCCATGGCACCCATCATGGTGGAATACAGCATGCCACTTAAAGGTGAGGGACTGCCTGTACTGTGGAATGATGCTAAAAAGCACTTCATGGACACACTGGAGCAACATGACACCCATTTCAGCATGTACTGCATGCTGATGAACGTTGATGGACTGCTTGCATGGGAGAGTGATGCTCATCGGCAGTACATGAACTAAATCGGGCAACATTGCTCCCATAACCATGGTGTGCTGTGGGATGGTTAAAGGTGAGAGACTGAATGCAATGGAGAGTAATGCTAAGAAGTATTGCATGAACACTGTGGGGCAACATTGTAACCATCACACTGGTGCACTGTGTGCTGGACTACCTACGTAAGGAACTGGTGTTCGGTAGCACTGCATAAACACAGTGGGAAAAATGACACTCAACACAGTTGAGTACGGCATGCTGGTAAAAGGTAAGGGACTGCCTTCACTAGGAAGTAATCCTGAGAAACACTGCAAGAACACAATAGGGAAATATGGCACAGATCCATTTTGTATACTTCTTGCAGATGAAAGGTGAGGGAGTGCTTGCACTGGGGAACAATGCTCAGAAACATTGCATGAACACAGTGGGGCAACATGGTACCCATCGCGCTGGTGCTCTGTGTGCTGGTGAAAAAAGAAGGACTGCCTACGCAGTGGACTGTTGCTCAGCAGCACTGCATAAACACAGTGGGCAACATGGCACCCATTACAGTTGTGCATTGTGTGCAGGTGAAATGTGAGGTACTGCCTGTTTTGAGGAGTAATGCTCAGAAGCACTGCATAGACACAGTGGGGCAACATGGCACCCATAATGGTGGTGTACTGTCTGTTTGAGAAATGTCAGGGACTGCCTGCACTGTGGAATGATGTTCAGAAGCACTGCATGAACACAGATGTTGACATCACACCCATCACTGTATTGTTTCCTGATCTTGTGAAGGGTAAGTGACTGCCTGCATTGTGCAATGATTTTCCAGAAGCGCTGCATGAACACAGTGGGGTGACATGGCACCATCACTGTGGTGTATTGTGCTCTGTTGGATGGGTATGGACTGCCTGCACTGTACAGTGATGGTCAGCAGCCCAGCATAAACACAGTGTGGTGACATGGCACCAATCATAGTGGCTTAATGCAGGTTGGTGAATAGGTATGGACTGCCTGCATGTAGAGTGAGGATCAGAAGCACTGCATGAAACACAGTGCGGTGACATGGCACCCATTATGGTGGTATACTGCATGCTGGTTAAAGGTGAGAGACTGCCTGCACTGTCAAATGATATTCAGAAGCATTGCATGCACACAATGGTGCAACATGGCACCCATCATGATTTTGTAGTGTGTGCTGGTAAACACTCAGGGACTGCCTACACTGAGCAGCAATGCTCGGAAGCACTGCATGAACACAGTGCAGCAACATGGCACCCATCAAGGTGGTGTATTGGGGGCTGCTGAATCGGTTGGGACTGCCTACGTTGTTGAGTGATGCTCAGAATCGCTGCATAGATGGTGTGGGACCATGACACCAATCACAGTGCTATGTTGCACACCGGTTAAAGGTGAGGGACTGACTGCACTTTGGAGTGATACTAAGAAGCACTGCATGGACACAGTGGTGCAACATGGCACCATCACAGTTGTGTACTGCATGCTGGTAAAAGGTAAGGGACTGCCTGCTCTGGTTAGGAAACATCAGAAACACTCAATGAACAAAACAGGGAAATATGGTACCAATACATGTTGTGTACTTCTTGCTGGTGAAAGTTGAGGGACTGCCTGCACTGAGGAGTAATGCTCAGAAGAGTTGCATGAACACAGTGGGGCAAAATGGTAACCATCATGCTGGTGCACTGTGCACTGGTGAAAGAAGAAGGACTGCCTACACATGGGACTGATGCTCAGCAGCACTGAATAAACACAGTGGTCAACATGGCACCCATCACAGTTGAGTACGGCATTCTGGTAAAAGGTAAGGGATTGACTGCACCAGGAAGCAATCCTCAGAAGCATTGCATGAACTCAATCGGGCAATATGCCACCATTCCATTTTGTGTACTGCTTGCTGATTAAAAGTGAGGGACTGCTTGCAGTGGGGATAAATGCTCAGAAGCATTGCATGAACACAGTGGGGCAACATGGTACCCATCATGCTGGTGCTCTGCTTGCTGGTGAAAGAAGAAGGACTGCCTACACATGGGACTGATGCCCAGCTGCGCTGCATGAACACAGTGGTCAACATAGCACCCACTGCAGTTGTGCATTATGTGCTGGCGAAATATGAGGTACTGCCCACTTGCAGGAGTGATACTCAGAAGCACTGCATATATACAGTGGGTTCACATTGCACCAAGTACTGTGGTATACTGTCTGTCAGAGAAATTTCAGGGACTTCTCATTCCCTTGTGGACCAGTTTCTGGAGGGCCTGCCCTTTCCTACCCTCCAAACTCACCTAGGAGTTCTGACTACTCCTATCACGGTAATGGAAGTGGAGGAGGTGATCAAAAAATTTGCTCAGGACAAAGCTCCGGGACCTGATGGCTTCCCCTCCAATTTTTATAAAACTTTTGGGAAGGAACTTGCCCCTCTCCTCACGAAACTATTTGAATACATGTTTAACGCTACCACTCTGGACCCTTCCTTGCTGGAAGCCACTATTGTTCTGATACTGAAACCAGACAAATCCCTGACCGATCCTGCTAGTTACCGCCCAATTTCACTTCTTAATTACGACATTAAAATCCTAACGAAATTCGTATCCCTTAGACTCAAAAAGGTCTGGCTTAACTTGTTGAGTCCCGAACAAGTAGGGTTTGTGCAGGGCAGGTCCTCTGTAGACCATCTGTGTACTCTCTCACATATTTTTCAAGCCACCCAGGACTCTCAAATCCCTATGGCTCTGATACCATTAGATGCAGAGAAAGCCTTTGATAGAGTCCATTAGGAATTTCTCTGGATTATATTAAAGAGAATGGGCTTCCCAGAGGTCTTTATTCAATGGATTAAATCGGTCTACCAATCCCCTACTGCCAGAATTTATTGTAACGGGTTTTTTCTTCTCGATTTTTGCTATTTACAGGCACCCCGCAGGGCTGCCCCCTGTCACCTTTCCTGTTTAATCTCTACCTGGAGCCTCTCCTTCTCAGAATCAAAAACTCTCCATTGGTCACGGAATGTTTCATTCAACAGCAGTCTCTGGTTCTCTCGGCTTATGCTGATGATATTCTCTTACACTTGACTAACCCCGAAGTGTCCCTAACACACAGATTACACATTATAGCCCAGTTTGGCCAGGTGACTAAGTACAAGTTGAATCTAGCTAAATCAATCATATTTCCACTGAACGTTAACACGCGTCAGGTCAACTTTTCCCAGTTTGGTATGAAATGGGCCCCCTCATCTCTCAAATATTTAGGCATCTTCCTTACTAAAGACCCTGAACTCTTCAGGAAGCTTAACCTGGACAATCTATTGATTAAAATTCAACAAGACCTTCAAAGATGGTCTGTCCTCCCTTTATCTCTGTGGGGCCGTATCAATATTGTTAAGATGAATGTGTTGCCTCGAGTTTTCTACCCACTTAGCTTAATGAACATTTTTCTGCTGATGTCCTATTTTCATCACTTCCACAGGTCCATTTCTAAGTTTATTTGGCAGGGTAAACAGCCCAGGAAAGCCTTCTTAAAAGTTAATTTACCCAAAGAGAAGGGGGGGCTCTGTCTTCCCAACTTTATGCTGTATTACTGGGCAAGCCACATGGCGAAAATTGAGAGGTGGTATGACCAGAGGGTGGATGAGTTTCTACCAATTTGGGTACAACTTCAGAAAAAGATTCTAACTGAGCTTGGTCTTCCCCCATCCAGACTCCTCTACTATAACCTCTCCACTTTGCCTCCACTTTTACAGGGGAGCGTCATTGGCACTTCTATCAAGGCGTTGAATCAATGCTGGCATTTTTTCAATCTCTATCCCAGGAAAGACACTTCACAACCTCTTACCCTAAATTTAAATATTAGGATCGGGGGTCTCCCGCTTTCTCTAGACTGGCTTCCTCAGCTGAGAGATTGCTGTGTCGATGGTTTATTCCTGAATAATTCTCTTCAATCTTCCGGGGAGGTCCTGACCAAGTATAATATTCCTCAGAAGCACATTTTTAAAGTTTTCCAGTTACGACATCTAGTGGCTTCCAGTTTCGGCTCCAATCCTACACCATCTCAAATTAAACCCTTCCTAAACCAGATACAGGAACAGACAACTAAGGCCCATAGCATTTCTAAGCTTTATTCTTTCCTGCTGGACACTAAATTCCCGGATTCCCTGACTGGTTCCAAATGCTGGTGTTCTCTTCTGCCAGATACCCCTCTAGATTGGGAACAAATTTGGGTAGACACATACCAGTATCTCTCTCAAGACAGACATAGACTCACTCAATACCATATATTGAACAACATGTATTATACCCCAGTTAAACTGGTTAAATTAAACAGATTATCTTCAACCCTATGCACAAGGTGTGGCACAGAGGAAGGGAACCTGGTACACATTTTCTGGTATAGTGAGAAGGTGGCTCCCTTATGGCAGTCCATCCAATCTAACTTAGACCCTCTTTTGGGCCTTGATGTTTTATTCACTATAGAAGTTTGTATCCTAGGGAAGCTTCTCAATATACAAGTGATGGAGTGTAGATTCCATATGGCTTTAATCTCGATGGTTGTCAAAAGATTGGTCCTTAGGCATTGGATGGACCAATTGGTTATCGCGTATGCAGAACGGATCAGTGAAATTTCTCTCTGTTTTCGGACTGAAAAGTTAATAGCAAGTTCTCGGAATTGTTTGGTTTCATTTGAGTGGAAATGGGGCAAATTATATGCTCTTTATTTGAATTAATCTCCTGTTGGGTACACCTCTAGCTACCTTGGCAGCTGATATACCTTTATGCATCTCATATGTATCAGATTCAGCTCCCCTTCTTCCCTTTTCTTCTCCTTTCTTTTTTTCCTTTTTCCTTTATAGAAGGCACATCCTGGGGGTGGGGGGATGGGGGCCTAGGGATTTGGGTGAGGGGGTAAGGTTTTTTTTTCTCATTGTTTTTCCAGATTCAGGGATTTCAGTAAAATGCTGTATATTGCCACTCTGCAGCTGATATACAGTTTATGTCATTGGTCATAATGTGCAATCCCTGTACTGTTCTCTCAGGTATATTACTTTTATAAAAAAATAAAAAGTAAATATAATTTCAAAGAAATTCCAGGGACTGCCTGCACTGTGGAGTGATACTAAGAATTATTGCATAAACACAGTGTGGAGACAATAGATCCATCATTGAGATGTTCCCTGTGCTTGTGAAATGTAAAGGACTACCTGCACTGTGGAGAGAGGATCGGAAGTGCTACATGAACACAGTGTGGTGACATGGCACCCATCAAGATGGTGTATTACATGAAGGTTAAAGGTGAGGGACTGACTGCACTGCCAAGTTATGCTCAGAAACACTGCATGGACACAGTGGTGCAACATGGCACCCATCACAGTTGTGTACTGTGTGCTGGTAAACATTCTGGGACTGCCTGCTGTGAGAAGAAAAGCTCAGAAACAGTACATGCACACAGTGCAGCAACATGGCACACATCACAGTGGTTTAATGCTATCTACTGAAAGGGTGGAGAGTGCCTGCACCACAGAGTGATGTTCAGAAGCACTGCATGAACACATTGCAGCAACATGGCACTCAACAAGGTGGTATACTGTGAGATGTTGAATAGGTGGGCAATGCCTGCACCGAAAAGTGATGCTCAAAAGCACTTCCTTTAGCACAGTGTGGTGACATGACACCCATCATGGTGATATATTGCATGCCAGTTAAAGGTGAGGGACTGCCTGCACTGTGGAGTGATGCTCAGAATCACTACATGGACACAGTTGTGTAACATGGCACCATCCCAGGTGTATAATACTTCCTGGTGAAAGGTGAGGAACTGCTTGCACTGAGGAGCAATGCTCAGAAGCATTGCTTGAACACAGTGGGGCAGCATGGTACCCATTACACTGGTGCACTGTGTGCTGTTGAAAAATGTAGGAATGCCTACGCAGTGTACTGATGCTCAGCAGGACTACATAAAAACAGTGGGTGACATGGCACCCATCACAGTGGTGCACTGTGTGCTGGTGAAATGTGAGGGTCTTCCTGCTTGGAGGAGTGATGCTCAGAAGCACTGCATAGACACAGTGGGGCAACTTGGCTCCCATTACAGTGGTGTACTCTCTGTTGGACAAATATCAGGGACTGCCTGCTGTGTGGAGTGATGCTCAAAAGCAGTGAATGAACACAGTGAGGTGACATCACACAAGTCACTGTGGTGTTCTGTGTGCTTGTAAAAGACAAGAGACTGCCTCCACTGTGCAGTGATGCTCAGAAGCACTGCATGAACACTGCTAGGTGACATGGCACCATCAGGGTGGTCCAATGTTTACTTTTTAATGTGTAGTGACTGCCTGCACTGTGGAGAGATGATCAGAAGCACTGCATGAACAAAGTGTGGTGACGTGGCACCCTTCTCTGTGGAGTAATGTAATGATGGCTGCTGAATGAGTGGGGACTGCCTGCCCTGTAAAGTTATGTTCAGAAGCACTGAATGAACACAGTGTGGCAACATGGCATCCATCATGGTGGTATACTGCTTGCTGTTTAAAGATAAGGGACTGCACTCACTGCCGAGTGATGCTCTGAAACACTGCATGGACACAATGGTGCAACATGGCACCCATCACAGTTGTGTGCTACATACTGGTAAATGTTAAGGGACTGCCTGCTCTGAGAGCAATGCTCAGAAGCACTGCATGATCAAAGTGCTGTGACATGGGACCAATCATCGTAGTATACTGTGCGGGTGGTTAAACTTGAGGGACTGCCTGCATTGCCAAGTGATGCTCACAAGCACTTGATGGACACAGTGGCGCAACATGGTACTATCACAGTTGAACACTGTGTGCTGGTAAAGGTTCAGGTACTGCCTGCATGAGGAGCAATTCTGAGAAGTACTGCATAAACACTGTGCAGTGATATGGCACCCATCATGGTGGTGTAATTCAGGCAGTTGAATGGGTAGGGACTGCATACACTGTAAAGTGATGGTCAGAAGCACTGCATGGACACAGTGTGGTGCCATGGCACCCATCATGGTGGTATACTGTATGCCATTTAAGGTGAGGGACTGCCTGCACTGTTGAGTGATACTCTGAACCACTGCATGGACACAGTTGTGCAACATGGCACCATCCCTGCTGTGTACTGCTTGCTGGCAAAAAGAAAGGCACTGCCTGTTCTAGGGAGCAATCCTGAAAAACCCTGCATGAACATGATAGTGCAATATGGCACAACTCCATGTTGTGTACTGCTTACTGGTGAAAGGTAAGTGACTGCCTGCACTAAGGAGCAATACTCAGAAGCATTGCATGAACACAATGGGATAACATGGTATCCATCACGCTGGTGCACTGTGCGCTGGTGAAAGATGAAGGACTACTTAAGCAGGGGACATGTGCTGTGCAGCACTGCAGAAACACAGTGGGCAACATGGCACCAATCCAGTGGTGCTTTGTGTGCTTGTAAAATGTGGGGGACTGCCTGCTTGGATGAGCAATTCTCAGAAGCACTGCATAGACATAGTGCTATGACATGGCATCCATTATGGTGGTGTACTGACTGAATGGAGAAATGTCAAGGACTGCCTGCAGTGTGGAGTAATCCTCAAAAGCACTGCATAAACTCAGTGTGCTGATATCACACTCATCACCGTGTGGTGTTCTGTGTGCTTGTGAAATCTAAGTGGCTGTATGCACTGTGCAGTGATGCTCAAAAGCACTGCATGAACACAGTGGAGTGATATGGTACCATCACAGTGGTGTAATGTGGGCTGTTGAATCAGTAGGGACTGCCTGCACTGTGGAGTGATGATGAATAGCTAGGGACTGTCTGCCCTATAGAGTGATGCTCAGAAGCACTGCATGAACACAGTGCGGTGACATGGGACCAATAATGGTGGTATAATGCATGCTGGTTAAAGATGAAGACTGCCTTCACTGCCAAGTAATGCACAGAAGGATTACATGGACACAGTGGTGCAATATGGCACCCATCACAGATGTGTACTGTGTGCTGGAAAACTTTCAGGGACTGCCTACACTGAGGAGTTATGCTCAGAAGCAATGCATGAACACAGTTCAGCAACATGGCATCCATCATGGTGGTGTACTGTGGCTGTTGAATGGGTGGTGTCTGCCTTCACTGAATAATGATGCTCAGAAGCACTTCCTTTAGCACAGTGTGGTGCCATCGCACCCATTACGGTGCCATTGCACCCATCATGGTGATATACTGCATGCCGGTTAAAGGTGAGGGGACTACCTGTGTTGTGAAGTGATGTTCAGAAGCACTACGTGGACACAGTACTGCAACAAGGCAACATCATAGCTGTGTACTTCTTGCTGGTGAAATGTGAGGGACTGCGTGCACTGAGGAACAATGCTTAGAAGTATTGCATGAACACAGTGGGGCAGTATGGTACCCATCACGCTGATGCAGTGTGTGCTGCTGAACGATGAAGGACAGCCTACACACAGGTGACTGATACTCAGCTGCACTGCATAAACAAAGTTGGCATCATGGCACTCTTTACAGGGGTGCAATGTGTGCTAGTGAAATGTGTGGGACTGCCTGCTTGGAGAAGTGATGCTCAGAAGCACTGCATTGACACAGTGGGGGCAATATGGCACCCATGATGGTGGTGTACTGTCTGTTTGAGAAATGTCAGGGACTGCCTGCACTGTGGAGTGATGTTCAGAAGCACTGCATGAACACAGGTGTTGACATCACACCCATCACTGTGTTTTTTCCTGATGTTGTGAAGGGTAAGTGACTGCCTGCATTGTGCAATGATTTTCCAGAAGCACTGCATGAACACAGTGGGGTGACATGGCACCATCACTGTGGTGTATTGAGTGCTGTTGAATGGGTACGGACTGCCTGCACTGTGCAGTGATGGTTGAGAAGCCCAACACAAACACATTGTGGTGACATGGCACCCATCATGGTGGTTTAAAGGAGGTTTGTGAATAGGTATGGACTGCCTGCCTATAGAGTGTTGCTCAGAAGCACTGCATGAAACAGTGGGGTGACATGGCATACATTATGGTGCTATACTGCATGCTGGTTAAAGGTGAGGGACTGCCTGCACTGTCAAATGATATTCAGAAGCACTGCATGTGCACAGTGGCGCAACATAGCACCCATTATGCTTTTGTTGTGTGTGCTGGTAAACAGTCAGGGACTGCCTGGACTGAGCAGCAATGCTCAGAAGCACTGGATGAACACAGTGCAGCAATATGGCACCCATCACGGTGGTGTACTGTGGGCTGTTGAATGGGTCGGGACTGCCTGCATTGTTGAGTGATGCTCAGAGTCGCCGCTTAGGCACAGTGTGGCTCCATGGCACCAATCACTGTGCTATACTGCAAGCCGGTTAAAAGTGAGGGACTGACTGCACTTTGGAGTGATATTAAGAATCACTACATGGGCACAGTGGTGCAACATGGCGCCATCACAGTTATGTATTGCATGCTGGTTAAAGTTAAGGGACTGCATGCACTGGTTAGGAAATCTCAGAAACACTACATGAACAAAACAGGGAAATATGGAACAATTCCATGTTGTGTACTTCCTGTCAGTGAAAGATGAGGAACTGCCTGCACAGAGGAGTAATGCTCAGATCGTGTATTGCATAAACACAGTGGGGCAAAATGGTACTCATCACACTGGTGCACTGTGCGCTGGTGAAAGAGGAAGGGCTACCTAACCAGGGGACTGATGCTCAGCAGCCATGCATAAACACAATGGGCAACATGGCACCCATCTTAGTGGTGCACTGTGTGCAGGTAGAGGTGGGCAAAGTGACAAAAATTCGCTTTGCAGAGTAATCCACTAATTTTGCCCACTTCGCATTGTGAAATGAGAAATTTCACTGTGAAATTTCACCTCCTGAAAGGTGAAATTTTACCTTGTAAGGTGAAATTTCACTTTCCAAAGTGAAATTTGGATTTCAGAAGTGAAATTGTGCCTTGCAAGGTGAAATTTCACTTTTCCACAGGCAAAATGTTGCCTTGGAGAAATCAGGCTAACAGGAGAAATACATGGATCACTCCACATGGTGATATCAGCCACTTCACAGGCGAATTTTAAATTCACTGTAGCTATTTGTGCAAGGTAAATGTGAGGTTCTGCCTGCTTGGAGGAGCAAGACTCAGAAGCACTGCTTAGACACAGTGGGGAGACAGGGCACGAATTTCTGTGGTGTACTGCCTTTTCGAGAAATGTCAGGGACTGCCTGCACTGTGAAGTGATGCTCAGAAGCACTGTATGAATATAGTGTGGTGACATCACACCCATCACTGTGGTGTTTCCTGATCTTGTGAAAGGTAAGGGACTGCTGCACCGTAGAGTGATGCTCAGAAGGCTGCATGAACACTGTAGAGTGACATAGCACCATAACGGTTGTGAAGACTGTTTGATGGGTAGTGATGCCTGCACTGTGGAGTGAAGCTCAGAAGGCTGAATGAACACTGTAGAGTGACATGGCACCATAACAGTTGTGTAGACTGTTTGATGGGTAGGGACTGCTTGCACCATAGAGTGATGCTCAGAAGGCTGCATGAACACTGTAGAGTGACATAGCACCATAACGGTTGTGTAGACTGCTTGATGGGTAGTGATGCCTGCACTGTGGAGTGAAGCTCAGAAGGCTGCATGAACACTGTAGAGTGACAGGGCACCATAACGGTTGTGTAGACTGTTTGATGGGTAGGGATGCCTGCACTGTGGAGTGATGCTCAGAAGGCTGCATGAGCACTGTAGAGTGACATGGCACCATAACGGTTGTGTAGACTGTTTGATGGGTAGGGATGCCTGCACTGTAGAGTGATGATCAGAAGCACTGCATTAACAAAGTGTGGTGACATTGCACCCATCTTGGTGGTGTAATGCAGGCTGGTGAATTGCTGGGACTGTCTGCCCCGAAGAATGATGCTCAGAAGCACTGTGTAAACACAGTGCAGTGACATGGCACTCACCATTGTGGCATACTGCAAGTGGGTTAAAGGTAAGGGACTGCCTACACTACCAAGTGATGCTCAGAAGCACTGCATGTGCACAGTGGTGCAACATGTCACCCACCACAGTTGTGTACTATGTGCTGGTAAATGTTCAGGTACTGTCTGAACTGAAGAGCAATGCTCAGAAGCACTGCATGAACACAGTACTGTGACATGGCACCAATAATGGTGGTATACTGCATGCTGGTTAAAGGTGAGGGACTACCTGTACTGCCAAGTGATGCTTAGAAGAACTGCATGGACACACTGGTGCAACATGACACCAATCATGGTTGTACACTGTGTGCTTGTAAATGTTCAGGGACTGCCTGCAGTGAGGAGCAATGCTCAGAAGCACTGCACAAACACAATGCGTCAACATGGCACCCATCATGGTGGTTTAATGCAGGCTGTTGAATAGGTAGGGACTGCCAGCAGTGTACAGTGATGCTCAAAAGTACTGCGTGGAGACAGTGTGGCACCATGGCACTCATAACAGTGGTATACTGCATGCCGCTTAAAGGTGAGGGAGTGCCTGCATTGTGGAGTGATGCTCTGAAGCATTGCATGGACACAAAAGAGCAACATGGCACCACTCCATATTATGTACTACTTGCTGGTGAAAGGTGAGGGACTGCCTACACTAAAAAGGAATGGTCAGAAGCAGTGCATGGACACAATGGGGCAGCATGGTACCCATCACCTTGGTGTACTGTATGCTGGTGAAAGATGAAGGACGGCCTACACAGGGGACTGATGCTCAGCAGCAATGCATAAACTCAGTGGGTAACATGTTACCAATCTCTGTGGTGCACTGTGTGCTGCTCGAATGTGAGGGGCTGCCTCCTTGGAGGAGTGATGCTCAGAAGCACTTCATAGACACAGTGCTTTGACATGGCACCCATTCCAGTGATGTACTGTCTGTTGGAGAAATGTCAGGGGCTGCCTGCTCTGTGGAGTGATGCTCAGAAGTATTACATGAACACAGTGTGGTTACATCACACCCACCCCCTTGGGGTTCTGTATGCTTGTGAAAGGTAAGGAACTGTCTGCACTGTGCAGGCATTCTTAGAATCACTGAATGAACACAGTGGGGTGTTATGACACCATCACAGTGGTCAAATGTGGGTGGTTGAGTGGGTAGGGACTGCTTTCATTGTGGAATTATGATTAGAAGCACTGCATGTACACAATGCGGAGACATGGCACACTTCATGGTGGTATACTGCCTGCTGGTTAAAAATGAGGGACTGCCTGCACTGCTAAGTGATGTTCAGAAGCACTGCATGGACACAGTGGTGCAACATGGCACCCACCACAGTTGTGTACTGTGTGCTGGTAAACATTCATAGACTGCCTACACTGAGGAGCAATGCTCAGAAGCACTGCATGAATACAGAGCAGCAACATGGCACCCATCATGGTGGTGTAACGCAGGCTGTTGAATGGATGTGGACTGCCTGTACTGTACAGTGATGCTCAAAAGCACTGTATGGACACTGCGTGGCAACATGGCACCCATCAAGGTGTATACTGCATGCCGGTTAAAGGTGAGGGCTTGCCTGCACTGTGCAGTTATGCTCAAAAGCACTCCATGGACACAGTAGAGTAACATGGCACTATCACAGATGTGTACTGCATGCTGGTAAAAGGTAAGGGACTTCCTGCACTGAGGAGCAATGCTTAGAAGCACTGCATGAACACAGTGGGGTGAGATGTCTTCCATAACGGCTGTGTGCTTTGTGCTGGTGAAAGGCGAGGGATTGCCTGCACTGGGGAGCAATGCACAGAAGCACTGCATGAACACAGTGAGGTGAGAAGGCACCCATCACAGTTGTGTACTGCATGCTGGTGAAAGGTAAGGGACTTTCTGTGCTCATTTAACTGCTGTATCAGAAATAACACTTACACTGCCTTATATAGCATTTTTTTACTTAAACCTTTATTGTATTTATGATAAGCACTTTGACTCACTAAAACACATGCACTGCTTCATATTCTAAACAGTTCACAGTAGTGCAGTATTGCATTACAGCCATTTGCAATCTGACTAGGAAAAGCATAATGTACCAGGAAAGGGTTAACAGAAATGCCATACAGGTGCGCACATGCACACTCACACACATATACACACATGCACACGCGCACACATGCAAACACACACACACACTCCATTATGCAAGCAGAATTTAGAGACATTTATCTCTGCCTGCATGTAGCATCTCATATTAGCCTTCTTTGTTGTACTTTCAACAAATAATTTCAAAAATATGAACAATAACAGAATAACCAATATAAAACAACTCATTAAGTGATCTACATACTGTAGGTTAGTGTGTTATTTACTGCTATCCTTTTTTAATTCTTGCAGAACCCAGCATCTGAAATCTGAGCCTCCTTCCTCAATCTCAATTACAGTTTATGGCTGGGAAAGGCCTAGTAAGATGAGATGTTTATGACCTGTGAAAGTTTCTTGACAGAGAATAGTACCCAGATCAAAGTCAGTAACCATGTTATCACACAAAATAGTCAGGTGCAACACTTCTCTGCTGAATGAACACAGCAGGCTGCTTCATTTAGTGGAGTGATTATACAAACCTCCAGTTTTATGTAGTCTGTTTGAAATCTGGTGAGCCTCCTTTTTCTACTGTGATAGCACAACATCTGCAGGGCTTCACCCACTGCAGCTGTAAAATTAAGTAGATGAACCTCTTGCTAAGATTTTTCAGGGTCCATTAGAAAAGTAGTGATGCTGGTGGATTGAATAACAGTACTGAGTGATGGTAAACTGACTGAAATAGAGGATTAGTCTTGAACTCATTAATGTAATGGCTTTAATTAATATAATAGTTTCCCTACAAATAATTAACATGATCCCTGCAATAAAGCACAATTCACTTGATAACAATGAGTCTTATGAGACTACTACAGTATGAACTAATACTTTTAAAATAAGTCTAACATTCAAAATCAGTACTGTATATTCATTCAAAGATTTTGCTTACCAGTTTGATTGGTGATCTCCCCTTTGGAACATAGGGTACAATCAAAACAGCAGATTGGCTCTCCCCTTCGGGCAGCTTTACTGGATCCAAGAGGACAGGATTCACTGCAGACAGAGTGTGGGATCTGGGAAGAAAGAAATTATATGTTTTAAAAAACAGGAAAAAGGTGCATGATTCAGAATCATCAGATACTTAAGAATATCACATCAAGAGGGTTTCCAAGATCTTCAACTGATAGCAGCAGTGTTTGCCTTGTGCTCTGTCAATGACCTTTCTAAAAATCATATGTTAAAGAGGATTCTGTCAGCTTAGTTCCACAGAAGTGCTAAAATGGGTGAACATAACCAAGTTATTCAATGACCAGTAGCATTTTATTTTAAGTGTCCTTAAGTACATTGTAATTACTGTATAACTGCAATGCAACAGCTATGTAAGTACAGTGTAGTTACATGTAACTACAATTTAGTTGGTAATTAGTTATGTAGTTAGACACACATTTCTATGAAGTAACTACACTGTTTTAGCACTGCAAATACTATGTAGTTGTTAATTACTTTCACATTTGACTGGTGTGTAGTTATACCATTTGCATGAAGTGGTAGTTACACATGCAGCCACAACCATTTAAGTTTTGGCACAAATTTATTTATGCTGGAAGTGTAACTACACATGTAACAACTGTTGCAAAGTGCAACAGAAATATTGATTTATGCTGGCGTAACATAGTTACATTTGACAGAAATAATTGATTTGATGCAGAAGGGAGGCAATAGTAATTGCTGTAACTACCACTTGATGCGAATTGTCAAACTAGAGCACAATACTACTGATCTTCCCTGTGTCAGTCTTCTTTATTCATCACCATCTGGATGATGGCCCGGAGGCACAGCTCCCCATGGGAGCTTTTTTCTTTTGTAGGGGGGAGGAACTGGCACCAGAGGTACCGCTGCTCTCAAGGCTAACGTATTATGTAACGCTTGCCACCGCAATGCACTAGCCGGCTCCTCCTCCACCCCAGTTGTGCTTCTCCCACCGTTGAGAGTGCAGCACCTCGCACCTGCTGAAGAAATTTCATCTGCGACATTACAGTCTAGTTAGTTGTTTTGACACCATTGTCGGCGCTGTTTTCACTTCATTCTAGTTCCACCATTGGCTAGTAACTCAGCACCAACTTCTACCAAATTCCTGGTAAGACCTTTCCTTTTTTCTTTCTTGAAGCAGTGCCAAGTCTGTTTCTTCTTATTACTTTAGTTACTGTGAGTTGTGTCGGGTTTGTCTGTGGAAAAAAGCACTCTTCCAAGGTGTGTCAGTGTCCCTGCATCGGCAGATGTCCATCATGGACTGGCATGACCGATGTCTCACTTGCCTGGTTTCATCTCACGATATGGATAGTTGCAATGCTTGCTTCTCAATGGGCCATTGAGTACTGGAGCACCAAGTATGGAAAGTCAGCTGCAATTGGCCAACTTTCAGAGGGCGTCATCATTTGAGGGACTCCAAGCACAGGTCTCTCTGCCCTTCCTCTATGTCCCCTAAAATTCTATACAGACCAGTGAGGAGGAGGCCTCCTCCCCTTCTAGCCTTGCCAGGGAGCAGGCTTCTTCCATGATGCTGGAGAAACAGTCTGGCCCTCTCGGAGGGCTTGACCAGGAGCACCACACAGGCAGTCAACTCCTCAGAGGTCACAGTTCCACAGTATGGCTGCACACAACGGAAAAAATGCCACAAAGACTATAAATGCTGAATTGCAATATTTATTCTTGCAGAGCCAAGCTACACCAGACCCCAGCACTTTGGTGATTAGGTGTTCATTAGGGATCATGGTTCTGGAAGCAATCTACACCCATTTAAATACAACATAATCTGTGACCTCACCAATGACATCACAAAAGTGCTTCACACAAATAATATAGTGATACAATTAATTTTCACATATAAATATACAAAAATACTAAAGTACAAAAACACAGTTTAGAACATCAATATTTCCCTACAGTTCAATGTTCAATGTTAGTTACGTCTTCATATTTTTATTATATTTTATTCTCCTTATTGAAGGCAAAAATTAGAAATATGGTTCCAAAGTAACATCAAGAAAGTATCAAAAAGACATTCCCTTAGAGACTATCCAGAAGAGGGCCAGTTACCCTCTCACAGTTATCATGGACCATGAAGCATCAACAGGAGTTGTCATCATGGTGGCTGAGGCCATCTTGGGACCAGCCCTGGAGCTCTGGTACATCCAGCATCCTGCCCAGTATCCTCAGCCCATATGAGCTGCAGGTATACAATCCCCAGTAGTGCCCATTCAGGATTTTAGGACCACTCCTCCCCAGAGGGGTAGGTTACAGACTCAGTGTTCTGCAAGTCGAGACACCAGCAGAATAAGGATAAGCTACCAGACAAAGAGTCCTATAAAGCTGACCACAACACAAAAAAAGTATATGCAGTGACTACTTTGCATCTCATGCAGGGTAGTTATGGTTTTATGATGTCTAACTATGGCCATGCCATGATTGACATGTCTGATGTTATCCTCCTCGACCTCCACCTGAATCAGAGGGTGGCAGTTGAACTTCTTCAAAACCAGAGTCAAATGCTAGCTAAAGAGCAGCTCTTGACAGCCTTTGACATGGGCGACTCTTGTGTCTGTGCACTGGCAGCAGCTGTCTCTGTGGGTCACAGGGCCTGGATACACTTGTCCAACTTTATAGTGAACACCCAACAGAGGCTGGTGGATGTCCCTTTCTTGGGCACTGACCTCATTGACCTCTGGAGAGGAAGGGCAACTCAAGTGTATTGAGAAAATCAGCACCACCCTAAACTTGGTGACTTACTCCCAGAAGGACCTGAAAAGGAAGCCCAAGAAACCTGCCTTCCAGTACCCATCCTTTCAGTTACTTCCTTCACAGAAATAGCCCCAGCAGGATCAGTTCCAATTCTTGTGGCCCAAAAATCTAGGTGCCAGAGTTCCAAAAAGGGGTAGGGGTAATTGTGCTCCTCTTGCAGCAGTTGCCAGTGCCCTCTGATTGCATTCCTAGTAACAGGTCATGGGGTGTAATCTCTCCACCTGTCCCCTTCCTGACTACTCTTTCCATTAGAGGCAAGCTGGGTCTCTTCTTTCCATGCTGGTCCACAATCACAAAGGAAAAGTGAATAGAAACATAGAATTTGATGGCAGATAAGGAATGCCTGGTCCATCTAGTCTGCTCATTTACCCTACCTACTGTATAAACTCCAGATCCTACTTGTCTGCAGCCTACTACATCATTCTCACCCCTAGTGTTGCCTTCTACCTGTCCCATGTATTTCTGAATTGGTCTACCATTTTTGCTCCCACAACTAGGCTGTTCCATGAATCCACCAACCTTTCTGTGAAAAAATACTTTGTCATGTTGCCCGATTCTCCCCCCTTCCAGCCTCATATTGTGACTCCTTGTTCTTGCACACCTTGTTTTCTGAAGGATGTTTCACTCTTGAATTCGATTGATCCTCTTCGGGTATTAGAATGTCTCTATCATGTCCCCACTTTCCCTCCTTTCAGCCAGTATAAACATATTGAGTTCCCACAAGCTATCTTCATATGATTTTTGTTGTAGCCCCTGCACCATTATCATTGCCCTTCCCTGGACTGCCTCCATCCTGACAAAATCCTTTCAGAGATGAGGTCTGGAGAACTGCACACAGTACACCAGATGAGGCCTCATCAACTGCCTGTACAGCATCATCACCAACTCCTATGTTCTACTAGTGATGCCCCTCCCTATGCACTCCAGCATTGCCCCGGCTTTACTCACTGCTTTCTCACATTGTTTGGCTACTTTTAGATCATCTACTATGACTACTGCAGGTCTCTTTCCAGATTGGTTGTTGTCAGTACGTTTCCCCCCCATTGTGTATTCCTCCCCTTGATTTTTGTTCCCCAACTGCATGATTTTGCACTTCCTGGTGTTGAAGCTGAGCTGCCACTCTCTTGACCACTACTTCAGCTTAGCTAAGTAACTACTCATCTTTTTTCCACCCCCAGCATACCTCTCAACTGTTCCTGATTTTCAGGAACGTCCCTGATTTTGCCTCCAAATGTTACTCTGTCCCTCCTAAAAATTGTGTTTCCGTGACCAAACAGCAGGGGTTATAAGCACAAAATAATGTCAAACATTAAAGTTACAGACTTGTTCTTCCTTAGAAAATGCATTTTACACTTAGCCCTTTATTCTACCAGCTCCCTGAATGGATATCTCCAATTTTAAAGAAGTGTCCCTGATTTTGGTCCTTCGTCCCCGATTTTTTTAAGCCTTGTCCCTGATTTATGAGGCAGGAGGTTGAGAGGTATGACCCCCAGGAGTGTCAACCCTATTGTAGATCTTGGTGTCATCTGCAACGAGGGATACCTTTCCTTTGAGTCCCTCTGTAATGTCACTAATAAAGACATTAAAGAGGACTGGCCCCAGTACTGAACCCTGTGGCACCCTGCTGGTTACTCCCCTTTCTTCAGATTGAACTCTATTTACCACCACCCTCTGTGTCCTGTTGTTAAGCCAATGCCTGACCCAGTTTACCAGCTAGTGACCCACTCCCAGACTGCCCAACTTGTTTAATAACCTCTTGTGTGGGACTGTGTCAAATGCATTTCTAAAATCTAGGTAGGCCATGTCCACCAACCCTCCTTGATCTGCTATCCTTATCACCCAGTCAAAAAATATATCGGATTTGTTTAACAAGACCTTCCTGTTGTGACTCCATGTTGCCTTGAGTAAGGCGCCCTGCTGGCTTTGAAATATTCTGCAATCCTTTCCTTTAACCCATAATTCCATAATCTTTTTCACCACTGAGGTCAAACTGATA
Organism: Neoceratodus forsteri; assembly: GCA_016271365.2. Classification (NCBI taxonomy): domain Eukaryota; kingdom Metazoa; phylum Chordata; order Ceratodontiformes; family Ceratodontidae; genus Neoceratodus; species Neoceratodus forsteri. The sequence continues at coordinate 55,314,327 of CM028137.1, forward strand.
GGTCTATAGTTTCCCATTTCTACCTTGCTTCCACTTTTGGGTATCATGTCCGCCCTCCTCCAGTCCTCTGGTACACCTTCCTCCAATGATTTGTTGAATAGGGCTGTCAGTGTCTTCTTGCTTTGTTAACTTGCTTCACACAAATGCTTGTTGCCTATACTACCTACCTGACCATGTAACCTCACAAAAATACGGCTTGTCCTCTTCATTGATAAATGCTCGCTCCTGTGTAGCTGGCACCTTGTTTGCATTCTGTTTGGAGCCATGGCTATGTACCTGCCTGTAGTGGTTGTACTCTACCTTACTTATGTGAAATTATGCTTAACATGTAAATCGACAAAATTGCATACGTTGTAAGCTCTCCTATTTTTGATGTACAACATGTAATGAACCTTACAGTTTATGTTTGTATGTTCCCCTATTTTCCCCTTCCCCCAGGGCACATATGGAATCAAGCAGTAGTTTGCTCAGTATGCCTCCCTGGTAAAATGCTTAAATAAATAAATAAATAGTTAAGGCTCTCTTGAGATTCTCACACTGTACCCCTGCTCCCCCCCCACCCTTTACCAGTGTTCCTTGAGGCATTCTCCCTTTTTAGCAGAGTCAGCTCTTTTAAAGTCTAGGACTCTTGCTTGTTTGTGGCTTGACTTTTCTACTGTCTTTACCTTGAACTATACTGTATGGTGGTCATTGGACCCTAGATGGCTGCCCACACATACATTGATTATTCTGTCTCCATTTGTGAGCACCAGGCCCAATATCACCCCCTCCCAGGTGGGTTCCACTACTAGCTGCACGAGGCATGCCCACTGCAGGGCATTCATGATGACCCTGCTACTGGATGTGGCTGCAGCATAGGTGTCCCAGTTAGCATCAGGCATATTTAGGTCCCCTACAAACAACACTTCCCCCTTTTCTGCCATCGTATGAATGTTATCTACCATTTGCCTATCTGTTTCCTTCCCTTGCGTGAGGGTTCTGCAGATGACCCCCATGTGGATAGTGTTGCCATTTCCTGACTCCACAGGGACCCACAGTGCCAGCTCTCCTCCCCAATTTCCATTTATTTCAGATGCTTTGATACCCTCTTTGATGTAGATCACTATCCATCCTCCCTTTTTGCCCTCCCTGTCTTTCCTGTATACTGTGTACCCAGGTATATCAACATCCCAGTCATGGTTTTCCGTATACCATGTTTCAGTGACTGCCACAATAACCAGGTGTCCCTCTGCCATCAAAGCCACCAGGTCAGGAATCTTCTTACTTAGGCTGCGGGCATTTGTACACATGTTTTGATGGCTTCACTCCTACTTCTTCCCCTCCTATTCCTTCCCTTGTGCCGCCCCTGAGATTACCTCCCGCTTCAGTCCATTGTGTTTTTTCCCATCCTTAGTATACTCTTGTTTGATTACCTTAACCTGTTGGGGGGGGCAGTTGGGTTCTTCCTCCATATTTCCACCTCCCCACTTGACTAGTTAATTTTTGCCAGTGAAACATTCAAATCATTTACTCAGGATACTGGTCCCCCCCCCCCCAAGACAGATGCAAAATATACTTTGTGTACAAGCCTATATCTCTCTCCAAGTGGACTCCAGTCCACCATGAAGTTAAAACCCACAACTCTGCACCAGTTCTTTGGCCATTCATTGAATCCCATGCTGCAGAGCATCCTGGCCTCTCCCATGCTGTATACAGGTAGCACTTTCAAGAAGGTTACTGAGTATGCTCCCTCCCTAAGACCCTTCCCCATCTCTGTAAACTCCCTCTGCACTGCCCCAGCCTCACTGTCAGCCAGGTTATTTGTCCCCATCTGACAATGACATCTAGCTCCCCTTCCTGTGTTATTGCCCCTGCAATCCTTAGGATTTATCTCTTATCCCTCCAAGCTGAGGCATCAGGTAGACACTCTATCTCTCTTCTTCATTACTTCCCCACCTTTAATTCTATCCACTAATAGTAGAGTCCCCAACTAGGAGTTGCTTCCTTCTCCTCTAGGGCCCTTGCCTCCCCCCAGGGTCTCCATTCTGGAAGTTCTCCGCATCTACCTTGTCCAGCACTGTGGGTTCCCCCATGGGATAGCTTCACTCTGCCAGAATGGCATAGGAGTTGTGGAGTGGAACCACTGGTGGTACGCGCCTCTGCCCAACATTCCTCATCCTCTCTGAGCCCACCATTGTCCAACTGCCCCCACCTTACTGGTATTCTCTGAGACAGCAGGTGTAGCTTCGGTGTCCCTTGGTGGGAAAGGAGGTTACCTGAATCCTAGCCAACTCTGCCTGGAGACGAGCAACCTCCACCCCCAAACCAGAAAGGTGCATGCAGATTGGGCAGCACTGCAGCCTCCAGAATGTTTCTTGGACCACTACTGCCCCACAGTCACTGCATTGTACCACTGCCATCACGTCTGTTGTTTGACTTCTCCTTCATGAGCTTTAGGTGCTCAAGAAAATGGATTTTTTGTTATACTGTATTAGATCAAGCAGCTGTGTTAGGAAACTCTCACAATTAAAAAAAATTTTTACCCAGTACAATAGTAAGCTTCTAGTCAATCACTGAGTACCCCACACCAACTTGGGAGACAAATAGTTACTTTTGATATCCCTATCTAGTTGCATGCCAACACACCCCTCCTGAGGCAGGATAGGAAATGGAGGAAGTACCTACAGGGGAGCCCTATAAATGTACACACACACACACCTGGGGTGGGTGGGACAAGGGGAGAGTGGGTGGCTATAAGCAGAGGTATTGTCTCTCAGAAAACAATCAGCCCACTGATGTTGGATATTGCATGTAGTGGTAGAATCAATTTGGATAATATCACCCCCACCAACTCCATGTGCTTTGAAAGTCTGGGGCATCTCAGTACATGCTGTCCCCCTTCAGTAAGATGTTGCTCAGTACCTTGCAAAATGAGACATAACCTGTGTTGCAGATGCCCCGGCCAGTCAGGCTTTCATGTCCATGTACTTCCTGGTCCCAAAATGGATGGATCTTCAGGATCTCAACCAGTAGGCATGGAAATGCAAGTTCCAAATGGTCACTCTGAACTAGATTATCCCATCTCTGGAACAGGTTATGTGGTTCTGTTCTCCAGGCCTCTAGAAAGCATTCTTCTACATTTCTGTGTGCAGGTCCCACCTTCAGTACCTTCGCTTCCAAGTAGAAGGGGGTCCTGTACCAGTTCCAGGTCATGCAGTTTGTCCTCTCTTCAGATCCCAGGGTCTTCACCAACTGCATAGCAGTTGCGGTAGCCCCACTTGAGGTGCCTCAGGGTCAGAGTTTATCCCTACCTGGATGACTGACTGATTGCTGTTCCATCCAGGGAGGCCGTAGTGAGGTCCACAGCCTGGCACTCCATACCTGCAGAGACTTGGGCCTCTTGATCAGCCTGGACAAGTCTGAACTGGTACCACACCAAGTAATCAAGTTCCTTGGGCAGAGCTCGACTTCCTGCAGGCCAATGCCCACCTCTCTGTAGACCAGTTACTGGATCTTACCTCCTTTGCTCCATCATTTCAGGTTGAGCTATTGAGCCCTGCCTGAGATTTCCTGTGGCTGTTGGGGTACATGGTATCCTGCACCAGTGTGGTTCATTGGGACTGCTGGCAGAGGTACATCCTTCAGTGGGAGCTGGGCCATCAGTGATCAAAGCACCAAAGTCACTTGGACCGGCTGGTCTTAGTGAATCAGCTGATGTGTGATTCCATACAGGGGTGGCTCACCCCAGATCATCTGAAGGAAGGAATCCTGTTCAGAGGCTAAAGTTACATTGATGATGGATGCAGCTCTGGCAGAGTGGGGAGGGCAGCTGAGGAAGCATGGGTTCTCATCACCCAGGGTTCCCTATGATCACATCAACTAGCTAAAGTTCTATGCATTGTGCTTAGTCCTCATAGGAATTGTTCCACTGATCAGGGGTTAAGTCATTCAAGTCCATAGGGAAAACACTGTGACCTTGTTTTACCTGAACAGGCAGGGCAGCACTCACTCCCTTCTCTTGTGTGGGGAGGCACTCTGCATCTGAACTCTTGTGTGCAGCCTGGGCACCTACCTCCTCACAATTTATGTCATAGGAAAGGAAAAATTAGCTGGAAGATGCTCTTAGCTGTATAGAAGAGACATCACATGAATGTTCCCTGCATCAGAAGGTGGTGAACAACCTGTTTTCACAGGGTCCAAAGAAACACCAGGCTTGCAACAGAAGCTCTGGCACACCCTGCAGTTTTTAAGGGGTCAGAATGCAAAAACTAACTGCAGAAGATAGTAATGAAATGCAATTCCAGAATCAATGCAAGAAGGGGTGATTTATGCATGAAAGTCAAAAGGACGTGGAAAGGTGCTCAGTCTCTATCTGTCAACAAAATAGTGTTCTCTTTTATAAGATGTATTTTCCTAGCAGTTGAAACTCTGCCTCCTGCTCTTGTAAGTTGCATGTCCTGTCTTTCACAAAGTGGGGTAATTTATGAATGAAAGTCAAAAGGACTGGGAAAGGTGTGGACAGCAACTCTGTCTTCTCTCAATCCTCATGCTTTATTACAGAGGCAGAAGTAAGTCAATTTGACAAAAAAATACTGACAATGCATTTGGATTTTGCCATTATGCATTGCTAACAGGGTGTCTTGGGGCAAGGGGAACACTGTATGTACTGTACATTGAGTACTGGTAGTTTTCCCTTGCAAAACTGATGTGACTACACTGTACTGCACAGTATGAGTCACTCCTCTACCTTATAGTGATATTGAGAGCAAGCAGCCCAGCAGCTGAACAGCAAAGGCAAGTACAGCAGGGCTCAAAAACAAATCCAAGTTATGGAAGGCAGAGTAAACCTTGGCCAAAAATAACAAATGCACAAACTCTTTCAGGTTTAGTACTGCATACAATGACTACAAGATGTAACTTTTTGGACCATCATGGAAGGTGCTCTTTTAGGTGCAGCTGGAAGCCATCTCTGCTTACAGGGTGGGGGCCAGTATTCTGATGGTGGCTCAGAAGAATTTCTCTGGGAACTTTTTTAAGGGCCTTGACCACTTGTCCCCTCTGGTGTGGGAGTCTCCTGCACCACGGAACCTACTATGGATCCTGGCTATGATCATGGGCAAGCCATATGACCCAATGCACAGGTGTCATACTTGTCATGGAAGGCAACCTTCCTAGTGACTACTACACCTGCCAGAAGGATTGGGGAGTTTCTTGAACCCTTGGTGGACTCTCTCTACATAGTCTTCTACAGGGACAAGGTTGCTCTTTCCCCAGCTGGTAGTTCCTCCCAAAGGTGGTTTCAGAGTTTCACCTTAACATGGTGAGTAACTTGCTGGTATATTTTACCAACCATTTTTTGAAGGCTGACTGAAGGTTCCATACCCTGGACCTGCAGAGGGCAGAATCATATGATATAGATTGTACAGCTGGAGTTTGGGGACAGGCTTGCAAGCTGCTCATTATTTATGGAGAAGCTGCATCTGGCAGACCAGCAGCCACATGGACCATTCCAAGATGGATCATATCTTGCATCAACCTGTGCTCTGGGTTGGCTGGTTGAGGGCTTCCTCTAGGGATCAGGGCTCATTCCACCAGACATACCACTGCCTCCGTTGCTGCTTCCAGGGATGTGCCAATACAGGAGGTCTTTAGGGCCACTACCTGGAAGTCATTTTACACCTTCATTTCCCACTACCACATCAACCTTGAGGCATGCTGGGATGCAGGTTTTATGACCTCAGTTCTCCAGTCTCTGTTCATCATGCAAGGGTGTAAAACTTGCTACCTGTTCCTGATAAAATTCTTGGATTCTGTCAGAGTGTGTATAGTGTGCCATATCTACTCCCCTAGAAGAATACACTACTCACCTAAAACCATAGTTCTACAAGTGGTAAATGGTACACATCTAAACAAACCACCCAACCTCCCCTGGAAAGTGGCACATGATTCTGTATCTAGCATACAGGATCTGATGTCATGGTGTGGATTCAGGGGATATATCCACCCAGGTGGTAGTAAGAGCTTAGCTTAAAGATGTCTGGCCAGTCATCGTCTTCCAGTGGAACTGTCAGAGTGTGGATGCGAACCATATTCTGCTGTTAGAACTATGGTTACAGTTGAGGAACCAATTGTTTTAGCAGAACCTGATGCCAGAATTACACTTTGATACAATGGTGTGAAAATCCTCTGTTATGGAGAAGATGGCAATGGAGATAAAATGATTTGAAACACAAATTAGAAACATTCACTATCCTTATCTGTTTAGAGCCAGACAGCCTGATAGACAGATAGATTGATTGAGTGAGGGTGGGAGACAGACAGACAGGTAGATGGCCAGACAGACAAACAGACAGACAGACAGACAGCTAGATAGATAGAAAAAGATAGATAATAGAGAGCGAAGTATGCACCTTTACAGTATATTAGGGTTGAGTAGACAGTTTAGTGCTAAACACCTATATTTGTGCCTTAATAACCAGGCTGGTATTTGACTGAGCCACCTGATATGTAACACGTACAGAATGGGTTCCTGGATCCCTAGATTCTGTGATTCTTATAATGATTGGTTTCACGGGTGAAAAGTAGAGATATGCAAAGTTAGGAACACTTTGATTCAAAATAACTGTGAAGTTACTTGCAAATAAAAACTGCTAGCAAAGTTCATTGGGATTTCACAAAATGGCTGAGTCATTCAGTGCTGTTTCTGCATCATGTGACCTACAGATCACATGGTTACATTGCAGCATGAAACACACGAGGTGTCAGATTTTCAAAAGTGCGCACTGGTGCAGTGTTTATCCTGTGCTGTTCTTTGCACCTGCACCAGTCCCACAGCTTATTATATTCAGATACCCAGTGCTGGGGCTATGCTCTCACAGTACAGAGTGGAGTATGCTTCATGTAAATGAGAGGCAAGTGCACAATGCAGTGTAGTGGTGCAGTGCTGAATATAGCATAAAAAGAGTGCAGCCCATAAAGGGGACTGGGTATGCAGCTGCTCACTGTGGGTAGCTGTGGGTGGGCTGAGTGTGCATCAAGGACAGACACACAACACAGCTGCTTCAGTAACAACAACAAAAAATTTAACTAAGATGGGGTGGCAACAAATGTGAATGCCTGTGTTGCAGGCAAGCTCATGGCACTGGTGGTTCTGGATGCTATTCTTGCTGGTGGTGCTGGCACTGTTGGGGCATTGTCACTCCTGGACAGCCTTGGCAGTCTCATCAAGATCCTTCAGGATCAGGCACTGCTGCTGCACCAGCCAGTACAGCAGGTTATCATGGCCCTCTAAGGTTTCTGGCTGCTAGCGATGGCTGGGAATCCCCTGTACACATATGGCTAAAACAAAATGAAATCATCCAGCTGTGCACACAGAATGAGACAAGCCAGTTTTGCCTTTCATACGCAGCCACAATATACCCAGCCAACACATGCACCACCATGCCACACAGGCAAAATGGGTGGCAGTCATCATGGCTTGGGCATGGCATACTAGAGACAGCATTGTGTGCCCATACATCGAAGAGATGTACATGCAACAGACACCCCATGCAAAACCAGACCAGCCCTGGCTATAGTATTTATTTATTTATTTGCTTTTGTTAACCGGGTAAGCACACTAGACAACCAAGTGCCTATTTTCAGGTGCGACCCGGGAGTTTTACAAGTAAAGTGAGTACAGGTACAGTGATGGAGACAATGCATCACGCATTAAAAAACAGGCATCACAGGGATTACAGTAGGTACAGGATACAGAGAATACCAGGCATCATGGGGAAATTACAGATGGTGCCAACAATAATTAGAATAACTGAAAGTACAAAAACAGTACGGTATTGGTACATACTGGGTAATGGGGCAGTAAGACAGTAACAGGCTACTTACTAGCACAAGATAATTCAGTGGAGATTAGTACAGGGAGGACTTGAATAGAAGGCGTACTAGGGAAGCTTACAGAGGGTATAACGGGCTACCAGGGGACAGCCTTGGGTGGCATGACAGTATCTAAGAGCTAAGTGGGACGTGAGCAAAGCGGGAAGTGAGTACGGGGTGGGAATGGGAGTGTAAGACGTATGATCAGGGAGGGGGAACTGGGGTAAGTGCCGGGGGGGAGGGCGAACAGTGTCAAGTCAGGTGCAATTGCTCAGAGTGGTCCGTGAGGATAAGTGCAGGGGTGCTGTGGCCCCCATCCAGAATTCCCTGGGTAGGAAGTAGTTGGGTAGGGCTGGAAGACTACGAGGTGCAGGGACACGCTGAAGAGTGTTTTAAAACGTTCCAAAGGGAGGCCTTAAAGCTGGTGTGGGAGGGGGAGGCCCGCGTTAGTACAGGGAGGGAGTTCCACATTTTTGGGGCTTAGGTGTAGGAAGGCCCGATCTGCCTGCAAGGGTACGGGTTCTGGGGACAAGCCGATCCAGCGACGCCCTGGATCTAAGGAGATAGGAGGGGGTGCTGGGTTTGGGGGGAAGGGCAAGAGCAGGAGGGGTGGCCGAGCGAATGATGTTGTCAATGAGATTTCCAAGCACGAAGTATGGACACACATGATCAGTCATTCATTCATTCATTCATTCATTCATTCATTTATTCATTTATTTATTTGAATTTTGGTGGCCAGGTTAGCACAATGGCACAAAAATATCCCTTTTCAGGGGCAATCCAAAGTTAATTACATACAATAGAGTAGAAAAATATTTTCAGCATTTACAGAAAGCATATCAAATAATATAATTACAAGGTACAACGGTATTAGTTACATACAGTACATAAAATACATTGCCACAGTATTTACAGAGAAATATACAGATGAAACATTATGTAATTACAACTAAGGTACACCAAGGAACCTAGAGGTCATGGGCTGCAGCTGGAATAAGTACTGTAGCTTAATATTTAAAGAGAGGTAGATAAACAGAGCAGCAAGTAATATAGTAAGTCATTGGGAAGCCTTGAAGACAGCTTTACTAACTGTTTCTGACCAGTGCACAAAGTACATCAGCAAATCAAAAAGAAGACAAAAGCCACTGCGGTCATAGAAACAAATATTTATAAATATGTTTATTCATGTAGTCTAAAAAAGTTGGATACTGAGAAATTTAAGGCAGCTGTGGCCTCAGTGGACTAGTCTGTGGTGGAACATTCAGCCAGGGTGGGTGCAGCCTTATCCAGTTTCTGTTCCCTTTTTAACGAAGTGTGTGTGATATGTTTGTTCCCCTTAGGAGGCTCAGGATCAGGGGCAACAAACTTCAATGGGTCATCCCTGAACCCCTACATTTAACGAGGAACCAAGATAGTCTCTGGAATTTTTATAGGAAAACCTTTACTCAGGCTTCCCTGGTGGCATATAAGGCAGCAAGAAATAAATGTAAAACTTTAATAAGCCTAAAAAGAAATGTCTGTGTTGCTAGATAAAAGGATTTTGAGGGAAAGAATACATCAGATACATGGAAATTAATTAATGCGCTTTTGGGTAAAAAATGTTCTTCAATTACACCATGTCACAATACTTCAACTGGTATCATTACTGATCCAACTTTGATTGCACACAAATTTAATACAATCTTTACTGACTTATCTAATTATATTCCATCTGACACTGTCAATATAGAAAGACCATTAAACCCTGATTTAAACAATCCTAGGTTTCTCTTCAGATCTCTATCACCTGGATAGCTCCTTGGATATTTGCAAAGCATGGACTCTCATCCCTCTGTAGGGAGAGACAGGACTTATTTTATGCTCATGAGGATCACTGTGGACATACTGTGTCTTCCTATTTCTTTAATACTTAATTTGTCAGTCTGTCATTCTTTTTTCATACTATTTGGAAGAGTTCTGTTGTTGCTCCTAAATTTTAATTAGGTGAATCCACTAAGATACAAAACTATGGTCCCATTTCACTTTTAGCTCCACTTTCTAAAATTCTCGAGGGAATAATCTCTCCCTGTCCTATACTAGCTTGACTGGGTTGCTTATCCCAAAAGGGGCCCCGATTGTTAATCGGATGCCTACATGGGCTCATACTCCTTTCAGAGTGTCCTCACATGTCCACTCCTACCATAATGAAGCATCTATTCCCATTGGTTGTGACAATCCTCCTGACTGGTACCCTCCTTTCAGTCGACCTCTCTGCCTGAACACTATCCATTCACCAAGCAGACTTCCTCCACTTTTCTGAAGATAATCTCCCCATTCTCTCTCCTTCCTCCCAACTAGATGGAATTTAGGCCCTCTTGGCACCCTCACACTTAGCTTACTATCAAACCTTGAGTGCCACCTGCTAGGTTTCTCCCTTCTCTCCACCAAATCCCTCTCACCCCCTCTCTTCCAGCTGCTATGCCCCTACTGTCTCATGCTCTCCCTGCTTCTACTGGATGGGGACATTGAATCCAACCATAGGCCTGTTTCCTCTTCATCCAGCCTTCCCCCCACAAGTAATTTGGGCATTTACCACCTAAACACAAGGATCCTTCTGCCCAAACTGGATCACATCAAGGCTTGGATAGCCCAATACTCCCCCGATATCCTCTGTATCTGAGAGACTTGATTATCTGCCAATGTCCCTGATTCCTTAGTTGCCAGGGTACTCCATTTTCTGTCAAAACAGAGGTAAGCATGGTGGTGTTGTTGCTATCTATGCACACAAGTCCTTTCACATCACCACTGTCTCCTAGGAGGTCACCCCCAAGTTGCACAAGATCCTACTATCCAAGCTGGTGTTCTCTTCTTCTTCTCCTCCCCTCCTTGTCACAGTCAGCTACTTCTCCCCCAGCACCTAATCCTCTACAGTGGTTTCTGCTCTTGCCAACCTAACCTGTTCTGCTGCCTCAGGTGAGCTCTTAATCCTGGGTCACTTCAACATTAACTGGCTTCCCAACATTCTAAGGCTATCACCCAGGATATCAAAGCCCTCAATCTTACACAACTTATCTCTGACCCAACTAGGCTCAGCCTCCACCCCTTCAGTCATTCGCTGCTGGACTGGATACTAACCACCTATCCTCTAAAATTCTATTCAGTTGGCACCCTTCCTGACACTTTCAGTGACAATTGTATCACCTTCTGCCACAGGAAGCACCATCCTCCCCCTGCCCCATTCAAGTACATGTGGTTCAGATCCCTATGGTCCCTCAATCAGCAGGCACTACAAGCTGATCTCTACCTGGCCGACTGGTCTGGTGTCTTCACCACACCTGACATCAACTCTGTTTTGGTGGCCTGCATCTCCAGCGCAGGCACCTTCCCTGGATCTCCCCTCATCTAGTGAAGCTCTTCAAAGCCAGGGACAAAGCCTGGAAATTGTTTAAAGCCTCTTCCAATGTCTCTGACCTTCAAACTTACAGAACACTGAGGAATGCCTGTACCAAGGCTGTGTGTTTCACCAAAGCTGACTTCTTTAAGTTTCAGCTTGAGGATTGTCACCCCACTCCAGTGGCCTTCAGGAAAACTCTCCACTCCCTGTTTAGTTCCACCCAGGAAGCCCTTTCCCCCAGTTCAGGTCCCACTGACAATGGCTCAGAAGCTGTTGCCTCTTACATAAATCACTTCTTTACTACCCATGCCTTACCCCACAGGCAGCCACCTCCCTCACTTTCCCTCCCTGCAGACACCAGTTTGCACCCTCCCCCTGTGACAAGTAGGACTTCTGTTTCCCCTGCCCCCCACCCCACTCCTATTCGAAGTACTATCTTTCCACTCTCCCACCTAGCTACATCTTCCCCCATCACCCCCTCAGAGCTACTTTGTGCCCACAAATCTCTGAACTCCTCTAAACAAAGTCCAGATGGTATTAATCCCATCATCCTGAAAATCTCCTCTCCTGCCATAGTCCCTCTAATCAACTCACCTCTTCAATCTCTCTCTCTCTCTCCACCTACTCTTGCCTAAGGCCTGGAAGTTAGCCAAAGTCATCCCCCTACACAAGGTGGGGGGTCACCAACCATACCTGGGAACTACAGGCCTGTCTCTCTCCATCCCTCCCTGTCTTAAATTTTGGAATCTCTCATCTCTAAAAGACTAAACTCATTTCTCACTACAAATGATGTTCTGACTCCAATCCAATCCAGCTTCTGTCATTGACACTCTACTTCCTCCTCCCTTCTCCATCTTACCAACCACATCCACTCAGCCATGGACACGGGTCATGTAACATTGGCCGTATTTGTAGATTTAGCCATGTCCTTTGATTCTGTTGCTCACAATCTGCTCCTTGAAGATCTCACATCTATAGGATTATCCCTCACATCCATTGAATGGTTCAAGGCTTACCTAACAGATAGGTTTCAATTCTTCCAGCTTGGTGACATCAAGTCCACCCACCTCCCCACTCTTGTTGGTGTACCCCAGGGTCGATCCTTGAACCAACCCTATTCTCTGTATTCATAAACAACCTACATTCTGCCTGCTCCGGTTCCCAAGTTCAAATGTATGCCAATGACACCATGATATTTGCTTCTGGCTCCTCCCTAGCCCAGGTAGAAACCATCCTCCAGACCAATTTTGAGAATACCCTAAAGTGGCTTGAAAGTAAATCACTTAAATGCAACACCAAGAAAATGGTGGCTATGTCTTTTGGCACCACCCAGAAACTAACCAAAATGTCCGCATCCCTTTCTATGCTTTCAATGGCTCCAAAATCATGCCAGCTGAGTCTTACAAATACCTGGGAGTTTGGCTTGATCCCAAGTTGGACTTCTCCCTACACTTGGATGTTATTTACAATAAACTACGTCCAACACTAGGAATGCTTTATAGGCATAAGGACAGTCTCTCTCCCCCCCCCATCAGGAGGGAATAAATTTCCAAACTCAACCTCCCTTCATTTGATTATGTGGATGTGGTCTATAGTTCAGCTACACTGTCCTCCCTCACCAAGTTAGACTCACTGTTTCATGTCTTTGCCAATTCACCTCTAATCTCCCGTTCTATACTCATCACTGCTTCCTCTTCGATTCTGTCTCCATGCCTTCACTCATTAACCATTGTCTGGCACATGGTGCAGTCTTTATCACCAAGTTCTGGTTCAACACCCTTCCCTCCTACCTCTCCTCCCTATTAGCCCATGCTCCTAGAACTGGCTACTCCCTGCACTCATGTGACCACTGCTCCTTCACCATGGCTACACCTTGCACCCATGCCGGGCAACAAGCCTTCATCCATTGACTCCCTGCCCTCTTGAACTCTCTTCCCCTCACTGTACATAGCTTGCCCACATTGCACCATGTTATCCATTATCCATTAAACATGAAAAAGTACTTCAAGTGCCTCCCACCTCCTTCTTGCCTTTGTTTCCACACCTCTTAGCTGCCAGGTATTACTAGTTACAATGGTCTACACCCTTCTATTATCTTGCCAACTCCAGCTCTTATTTCTTTCATCTACTGTCCCCTACAAGCTACTGAGTTTCCCCTATAGTCACCAGTGTATACAATGTTGGCCGCATACACTTGTGCACTCTCGTCTGCATCTAGTACCTAGTCTTGTTATGTTAGCTCAGGTGTTGCTGCTCCCATTATTTAACTGTACTTGTTGCTGTTCCTTGTAATTAATTGTCTATTGCTAGGCCTAACTTCGGGTCCTGCTGTAACCATTGATTACTATTGTATTCCTGTATATCTCTTGTCCATGTAAATATGTATTGTATACTATACAAATGTACTGTTTCTTTACCCCCTGCCCTGGATCACACCTGAAATCGAGCCTTGGCTCAGTTTGCCTTTCCTGGTGATCAACTTTAAACACATAAATAATAAATAAATAAATAACATTCTCACACCAGCACAGCATGGCTTCAGACCTGGCCACAGTACTGCTATAGCCTTGGTGAGGTTCACAAGTGCAGTCCAGTCTGCCATGAATGGTGGTCTTTGTACTGGGTCTGTGTTCATGGACCTCACCAAGGCCTTTCACCTTCTTGAGCATGGTCTCCTTTTAGCATCTCTGAATGGCCTGGGCCTGTCCAGAGATGTAGTGGGGTAGTTTCAAAGCTACCTGAACCAACATTCTCAGGTAACTAAAATTGATAATCATCTATCATCTTCTGCTTTAGTTGTACTGGGTATTCCTCAGGGATCTATTCTGGGTCCTCTTCTATTTATTCTTTTTCTGAATACTCTTCCTTCTGTTTGCATTCTCAGATTTTACTTTATACAGATGATGCAGTGAACCTCACAAGTGGTTCTAATTTAAAGACAGTCCCAAAAAGTTTAAGTTGTGACTTTCAGGCAGTGCATAGCTAGTTTGTTAGGAACAGATTGCTGTTAAATGAACATTTTATTTATTTATTGAAATGTTTCATCATGAAGGCACACTGACCGACAAGTGACTCATCTCTCGGTGTGACCTGGGGGAAGGGGTACAATAGGAATGAGACAATAAACATTTAAGTTGTAAGTTAAACATTAACATACACTTGTAAGGCACGTGTTACAGTGTTACAACAGTGTTACGCATGATAGGTAGAAAGAATGGACCATAATAAGTGCTGGGTTAATAAGTAAACAAATGCTTACATCAAAGAAAAGGGGGAAGAGAGAGGCAGGTGTGAGCTGGAGGGGGAAGAGTGGAGTCCCTGAAGACCACTTCAGGATGTGAGGAACCCTGAAAGGGGACTGGTGGGACCAGAGAGAAAGGGATAAGGAAGTTTCCCAAAGAGACCCCTTCAGGATGGTAGAGTAATGGAGTAGATGAGAGATACAAGCCCCTTGGGGGGTAGGAGAGGGACCCATGGAGAGCATTAGGGTCCCTGACATTCTGTGAGAGATCAAGGCAAGCCAGTAAGGGGGATACATTTGGGGAAGGGAGGAAGCTAGAAATTTGTGGGAAATGTACAGGGTAAAATAAATGTGATTGTAGAGGGGTAGGGTTTGTCTAGGGAGTTAGAGAGGGACATGGCAGAAGCAGCTAGGAGCAAGGTAATTATTGAGGGCAGAGCTGATGGAGTAGGCACAGAATGAGTGCCAGATTTGAGGGGGGAAGGAATTCCCAATTTTTGGGAGGCAGTGAGAATAACTGGATTGGCCCATTTGGGTGGATTTTTGGGGGACTACTAGGGTGTGAGAGTCAGTTGATCTAAGGAAATGGGAGAGGGGGTGTTATAAAGGAGGAGGTGAGGTAGGACGGGAGCTCACCCAACCAGTGCTTGGAGGTGAATTTAACACAGTGGAAGAGTCACCTATTTGTTAGAGAGGGGAAGGATAGGGTACACTAAAGATCACAGTGGTGGGTGAGTGGGGGGGGGCATCCAGGGAAAATCAGCAAAAGGAATTGAAGAGGGCGTCCAGTCTGGCCTGGGGAGGACTTAGGGGAAGCACCATAGACTACGTCACAGTAGTCGAAAATAGGTAGTATCATCTTCTGAACAAGTTCACGCCTAGCCGTAGGAGGGATGCAACTACGGTTCCTGAACAGGGCACCAAACCTGGGGTGCAGTTTTTTCTGGATGGCATCAATATGTTCAGAGAAATTTAAGTGTTTGTTCAACCAAACACCTAAGTACCTGAAGGAGGATGTGTCCTCAAGTAAAGTCCCATCAAGGGTGTGAAAAATGGGTAGGGAGAGAAGCCTAGAGAGTCTCTCCCTCATGCCAAAGGTCATGGAGACAGTCTTCCTGGTGCTGAGGAAAAGCTGATGGTTAGCAAACCAGAGCTGAACCTTGTCGAAGTCTTGCTGTAAACTGGTTGTAACCTCATCAGGACAGGAGCAAGATGCATATAGGACTGTATCATCTGCATATATATATATATATGTATGTATAGCAGAGGATGAGGAGCAAACAGAGGGAAGGTCATTTAAGAAGATGAAGAATAGGAGGGGCCCTAATACAGAGCCCTTGGGGACTCTAGTGCTAATCAGGAGGGGAGGGGAAGGGAAGTGGCATCCAAGATATTAACTGATTGGGTTCTGCCAAAATGGTAGGCCTTGAACCAGTTTGTGGCAGAGAGAGATAGGCTGGCTGCTGGGGGTGAGTTGAGGAGAAGGGAGTGGTGAAGGCCTTGGCTAGGTCAACAAAAATGGCAGAGGTAATTTGGCCATTGTCCATCCTGGTTAGGATGGAGTCTGTGTACTGTAAGAGAGAGGTGGTGGTTGTTGAGTGTTTTTTCCTGAAACCAGACTGGAAAGGGGTGAAAAGGGAGGTGTCCGATAGAAAAGAGGTGAGTTGGGAGAGGACAATGTGTTCTTGAAGCTTGGCAAGGGTAGGGAGGAGAGAAATGGGGTGATTGTTGCCAGGGGATGAGAGGTCACCCCCTTTGGGTAGAGGGAGAACCACTGCATGTTTCCATGAAGAAGGGACTGAGGCAGTAGAAAATGAGAGATTTAGAATTATTGAAAGGGGGTAGGCAATGGCCAAAGTGGAGAGGGAGAGGAGTTTTGGGTCAAGGCCATCAGTGGAGGCATCTTTAGAGGGGTTGATGGTGAGGAGGGTGCTTAAGGCATCATTTTGGGTTATAGTAGTGAAAGAGAAAGGGAGGTGGGAGGGTGATGAAGGTGCACACTGGTAGAGGGTGGGGAGGGTGATGGGTAGAAGGGAAGGGATTTCAATAGTTCAGTGGTGCAGGAGGTATAGTAGGAGTTAAACTCTGCACCTCTGGCTGGTGGGTCAGACACTAGTGAGCTATTTACTTTAAATACCAGTGGGGGACAAGATGAGGGGGTAAATAGGGTGTGGACCACTTTCCAGAACTTTGAAAGGGAACTTATGTTGGTGATGAAGGCAGATTTGAAATATTCGGACTTGGATAACCTTGTAGCCCTGGTGTAAGCATTTTGGAGCATGTGGTAGTTTGCAAGGTCACTAGGATGCTGGGCAGCTTTATAACACTTCCAGGTTTTACCTCTAGCCCTGACACAGGCCAGAAGTTCAGGAGTTATCCAATGTAAGTGGTTACCTCTGACTCTGGTTTGTTTGAGTGGGGCAAAGGCATTCCAGTTTGCAAGAAAGATTTCTTTGAAGTAGGCAAGGGCCTTATCAACCAAGGGGAAGGAGGTTATGCGGGACCAGTCAGAAGTGGCAAGGTTACTCAGGAGGGGTTCATGGTCAAGAGGCTTGAAAGAGTATAGTTGTATGGCTTTGTGAGGTGATTTAGTTCTGTGGACTTTCCTAACTATGTATATTGGGATATGGTCACTGATAGCATTGGGGAGGATGAGGATGCCAGAGGTTATGATGCGGTGCGGATGGGAGATAAGGTCCCAGTCGAGCAGGGAGTATTGTTGTGTCTTGTGGTTTGGGTGGGTGGGTTTGGAGATCAGTCGGGAGAGGTTTAGAACTCTGATTTCATTTTTAGTTTCGGTAGTTTTAGGTGACAACCAATTTATACTGAAGTCACCTAGGATGAATAATTCCCCAGAGAGAGCAAGGTAAGTGATGAAGGTTTGGAGATCTAGCGTGACCAAAGGATGGATATTTGGGTGGCAGTATATACCGGTTACAAAGATTGGGAGAGTGAAGGGGAGGGTCACATGGATAGTTAGGGTATCACGGGTCTCAGGATTGAAGGATGAGTAGATGATGGAATATTGAATGGAGGCTAGGACATAACTGGCCACACCACCACCACCACTGCCAGCACGGTCTTGCCTTAACAGTAAATAGCCAGGAATGGAGACTGAGTGGTCAGGGTTAGTGCTTTTTAGCCAAGTTTCTGAGATGATTAGAATGTCTGGTTTTAGAGTGCACACCATTGTCTGAATCTGGTCTATTTTTTGCAACAAACTGCGTGTGTTTAGATGTAGGATATTTAAGCCCTTTGGGAGGGCTGAGAAAAGAGAGTGGGGGTAGGTAGTAGAGGAAGAAGCACCAGAGGAGCTAGGGGCAATAGGGCCTGGGTTGGGGTGGAGATCTCCAGCGGAGAGCAAGAGGAGAGCAAGTTTGAGAAAGTGGAGCTCAGGGGATTTTGAAGGGGCTGGCAAGGAGGTTGGGAATTTTGAGGAGAAGGGAGTGGATGAGTGAGGAAGAAGAAGGTGGAGAACTGCAGCGAAAGTGGACACCATTATCAAAGTCGCATGAGGAATAGTGGTAGAGTGAGACCATATTTTAAAAAGGGGGGGAGTGATAGCATGGATGTGGGTAGGGGACTGGAGATAGTAACTGATGGGGTTGAGAGAGTTATTAGGAATATATGGGTATTGTGCAAGTGGAGGTGGTAAAGACAGGGTTCTGAGCAGAAAAAAGGGAGAAAGGAGAGCAGGAGAAACATTGTTTATAAAGGCAGACAAATTAGTGAATAATTGATTTAGGAACAGGAAGGAATTTGTAAGCAGAGAGCACGGGGGGCTGGTCAGATGGAGGGGGTAGCTGTAGTTTAGGAAGGTACAGTATCTATATGAATAACAGGCAGAGATTGCTTTAGAGAAAGATTGTGTCCCTCTAGTGGCCGTATAGTATAACTTGCTAGTGGAAAACAAAGTAAGGAAAAAAGATACAAAATGGAGAGGGAAAAACAAATATTCTTTTCAGGTTAACTTAATTTTAACTCATTACCTCCTAGAAACGTCTGTAGGCGTCAGCAAATCTAACTACAGTGTGTCCCAGAACGCCTACAGAAGTCACCTACAGACTTCCTGTGTGCCCTAGAAACGTCTGGAGAAGTCACTCACGTGTTTTAATATTATTTGCCAGCCAGAATTGATTAGAATTGACTGCATAGTACCATTAGAAAGGTAATGTTGTGCTGAACCAAAGAATGATGCAGAACCCATCACTGCCACTTCGACATGTGAGATGGACTCTTATTTTGTATTTAGCATTGAAACTCTCTGAAATAATATATATCCAGCATAATGGTTCTCCATTCTTGAACTGTCGGTATCTGAGTCGATATACTCTGTCCCTTCTGTTCACTTTGAAGATGTCGCCTCATCCAAGGTGTGATACAGAGGTGGGCTCGTTACTTCATATTTTATAGGGGTATTCCAAGTTGCAAGATTGGTGGCAAAGGCTACCATGGAGCATTGTAGAGATTTTGGGATGCAGGCTGAAACTCAACCCAGAGTTATGGATTCTGGGAAACACATTGAAGCTCCCGGTATCAAAGGCGTATACCGTCGCCGCAGCGAATCCCTGACCGCGAAGACCACCACAGTGCCAGAAATCAGGCAAAATCCTCCTGTTGCTGTGGTGGTCTGTGCAGCGACTGGGACTGCCTCGCTGGGTGACTCCCCCCCAGTCCAACTCTGACTTGGCATTAGAATCTTAGAGACCGGTGGTGTGGGAGCAGAGCCCCCCTCAAGGGGGGTGGGTTTCGAGGGAGCATCCCCCCCTATTGTGAGCACCGACATCCTGTGACTACAATGCTGACAGTCGGCATTGTAGCTGTTGTGGTAGGGGATGTTGGCGCTAGCGCTGTCGAAGCGCTATAGGTAAACCGTATCAAAGGATTTCATTGGGTCCTTTTCGCTTATGCCCCTATTCCCCACCTCTCCCTATATTATGTGCTTGATATCTTCTATCTGGCATGCCTACCCTCTCCCTAACATTTCCCACTACAAAATACACAGTTTTTGGGCTTGGATCCAGCACAAGTTCATTATCCACGACTCCTTGTAGTTCTATGTTCAATGTATATTACCTGTAAATGTGCATTTTTACTATAATAGCAGCTATTTTTGCTGTTTGTACTATTGCAGCTTGTCTTTCTGCATTTTTACTGTAGGACCACAGGTCCACCTTGTAAATGAGCTTGCTCAATGGTGCCTGCCTGGATAAGTAAAGATATTGATTGATTGATTTGGTTTATGATGACTATTAAAGAAGTCAAGTGGGTTGTTTTACGTAGATGGTGGATGGACGAGGTCCCCACGTTGGTGGAGTAGGTAGATTGTATCCTTCGGATAGACAGTTTTGAACACTTGTTCTACTTGGCTTGTGACAACTTGGGTAAGTTTGGTTGCATATGGCAACTTTTTTTGGGTTGTATATGTGTGCCCACTCCTACAGGTCAGATTTGGTTGGCCCCTCGCAGGTTCCAATGCTTGGACTATTCCTCAGGGGTATAGTTGGAGGGGGTCCACTGCTGTACTGCCCCTTATGGGGCTGGAGGAGGTGGGGGTTCTCTTTTTGGATTCAGTTCCTCCCTTCCTCCTTTGTCTCAGTTAGTTGGCTCTGCTGTGGGGGGCCATTGCTGAAGATCGATGGTCCTATTTAGATGGACCATGTTTGGGCCTATAAGTCAGAAAGGGTCCTGTTTCATCTAAGAGCAGTGGCTCTGCTCAGAGTCTTAGCTCGTATTTTTTAATTTTGAAATATGATACACAACCTCAAACAGACACCCTTTTGGTTAAATAGTTTAATAGAGTTCTTAGATTCTAGAGTTTTTTAGCTTTCTGTTCATTAGGGGTATTATTCTCTGTTTGGATTAATAGCAGTTCCATTCTGGTTTCAGGTATGGTGTATATTATAGTGGTACTTCTAGACTGTAACTTTCTGCAGTGTATACTCCGGCTTGGTGACTCAGAAGATATCTGATTGTATTTTATATGTGTTTCTTAGTTGTAACCTTGTATAAAATGTTAATAAATAGTCAGGTCATGTGTGATGCAATGGGTCACATCATCACTTTCTTTGCACAGTTCCCCAGCAATACCCATGACGCGTACATTTGGCACCTGTCACGGCTGAGCTAGGCATTTGAGGCAGGTGTAATACCCAGTGTACACTTGTCAGTGAGAAACTGCAGCAGGCACAACCAAAGCCCACCCAATGGCAGAACATTGCCCTGGAGCAGCAGGAAAGGTGGGTGGGGAGGGGGAGTCTGCATAGTTAAACAGGACAACCCAAACAGTAGGGTCAGCTAGCAGGCAGGCTGACTGGTACAGTACACATGTGCTAACATTTGGCAATGTTTCAACAGGGGACAGTGCCTATCCCCTGAGACCTTGGCACCTAATAGCTGTCCTCCGGCCTGCAACAGTGGCCAAGGAGTGCAACAATGAGGCACACACTGCAACAAGGAACATAACAGAGAGAGTCTTTGGCATGCTCAAAATGAGATTTCATTGCCTGGACTGGTCTGGAGGTGCCCTACAATACACCCCTCAGAAGGTATGCTACATATTCCTTGCCTGTTGCATGTTGCACTACATTTATTTATTTTTATTTATTTAAATTTTGGTAACCAGGTAGGCCCACTGAGACCTTGACAGTCCCTTTTTCAGGGGCGACCTGGGATTAGTTACATGTACCTAAGGAAGACGAAGAACCAATGCTTTGATACAAACAGGGGAGCAAGACAATTACATAGTGCAGCAGACCATCAATTCAGCATATTCTGCATCGTACACAGAATCTAAAACAGCAACTGGACATTTAATTAGAAACAGACAGATCAACAGAAACAGTTTAGCTAAGTGCCCTTCGGTAGTATATTGTCCTACTTTGCACCCCCTTCCATCTATAGCCTGTGGAAACCGTTCCTACCATCTCCCCTTTCTTGGGAGAAAGTCTTTCAGGTAGCCTCATTTGAGGCAGCAGCATATTGTCCCAGTGCATAGGTGTGTTTTTAGTGCTTTCCTGAAGCCCCCAGGAGAGGTGCAGTCCTGTATTTCTCTTGGTAGATTGTTCCAAAGTTTGGGTAGGGCTGTTTTGGCAGACAGAAGGCCGAGGGATGACCTGGCTCTAGGTATTTCGGGTAACTTCCGGTCAGTAGACCTAAGCTCTCTTCTATTTGTTTTGGGGGCTACCAGGTCCCGTAGTCTTGGGGGAGCCCCAGGTTGCAGTAGTTTAAAAGCCAAGCATAAGGAAGGATAAGTTAGTCTGACTTCAAGGGATGGCCAGTCGATGGCCTGGAGCACTTTGCAGTGATGCTTCATCCATTGTGCACCAGCTGTGAATCGGCCAACCCTGTGGTACAGTGCCCCTAGGCGCTGTTTTTCTGTTGCCCTCAGTGTCTGGAGCATGGTCGCTCCATAGACAAGAGTGGGTAGTATTGCCCCATTGCTGGTCGCTTTCATGGTTTCCTTGTTCAAAAAGGGGTTTAGCATATAAAGGAGGCCCAGCTTTTGGTTTATCAACTTTGTGAGGTGGTCAATATGCTTCCTGAAGGAGACCTCCTGGTCCAGGTATATCCCCAGGTACTTGAAGTTGTCCACTACCTCTATCACCATCCCATTTAGGGTGGTGAGGGGATAGAAAGGTCGATCTGTCATGGCCAAGTATTTTTTGGCCAAAGAGCATGGCTTTAGTTTTCTTTCTGTTTAGAACCAGCCGATGCTCCTGGCACCAGGCATACATGGCAATGAACCTTAGAATACGTGCACCAGAACCTGAGGAACAGGCTAAAAATGAGACAGAGGTCCAGGCAATAGTAGAGCAACTCGAACGGTGAGACCTTCGCATGGCCAGAAGGTCCCAGGAGCACTGCAACAACTTAACTGCAATACTAACATGGATGGGCAGGTGAAGTGAAAATAACATGGACAACAAACATGTGATAAGATGTGTATTTACAGGACAAACAACAGTGACAGGTATCGTAATATGGCACACTAAATGCAATGCACACATGTGATAGTGGGAATGTGGTGGGATGTGGTACTAAACACAGAGGTGAATGTGTGGAGTGAAGATGATTGAGGGGTGCAGGATGTTGTGACACACACTTGCCATTAATGCCATCTCCCACCATGGACCCTTACAGAATCATGAGTGCGCACCTGCACAGGGGGCATACTGTGGGCAGAGGAGATGCTAGGCAAGTACAGTGGGGATGCAGATGCCTGGGACAACCAGGGGAATGCTGTGGGCTTGGTGTGGCCAATGACCCCAGATGCCCAGTGTTCCATGGCCCGCCCATGGGTGACATTATTGCAGCAGTGAGGGCTGACCCAGATTGTCCACCATGTGCCATGGAGGTATGCTGGGGTACATTACTGGCCCGGTGACGTGTGCCAGTGGTGTTCCTCTACCCTGCCATACCATC
Organism: Neoceratodus forsteri; assembly: GCA_016271365.2. NCBI lineage: Eukaryota > Metazoa > Chordata > Ceratodontiformes > Ceratodontidae > Neoceratodus > Neoceratodus forsteri. The sequence continues at coordinate 55,337,216 of CM028137.1, forward strand.
AGTCAACACTGTGGCTGTGAGCTCCTTCACAGCCCCAGTGAGCTCACCAGACACCTATTGGAGGTGTTGCAGTGATGCGCATGGCACTCCTCTGTATGCTGCTTCACCCATAATAAGCCATTGTTCACGGCATCCCGGAGCAGGGGCAGCTCCTGCCACATCTCCTAACTGAAGACATGCTGCTCCTGCTATGCAGCTGTTTTTGACTCTACTGCAGAATGGAGGAGCAGTCAGAACTCTAAGGCCACCAGACCCTGGGGTGCATGGTCACTCTGGACAGTGTGTTGGGGTGGCTGGGGCCATTCAGTAGCATCTGAGCAGTGCGCAGCTTGTGTGTCTGCTTGCCACCCCAATGCACTGTCCACCGTGCTATGCATATTGTATGGGCAGTCCACCTGTCCAGCAGGAGGACCACGCACAGGTAGCAGGCATGTGGGCTGGCATGTGTGTGTGTTGCTGCAGACCAGTCAGGGACACCACTTGCACTGGTGGTGATGGAATTGCTGGTGGTGCTGGCAGTGGCAGTACTCAGAGCATACAACATGGATGAGCCTGGCAGCTGCAGGGGCACTGGCTGTCTTGTGGGTGATGCAGTTGTGGCAGCAGTGTGACCAGAGCCATCCACCCCTGGCATGTCCCCCTCCTGAAAACCAAAGTCCGAAGGGGAGAAACCCCCCCCATGGCAATGTCACCCATGTGGTCTATGCTGGGGATGTATGTCTAATGGTCATCATTTGCCTCCTCCTCAATGTCATGAAAAGCGGTGGACAGAGCAGTTCTTGCATCCATGGTGACACCCCTGGCCGATGCCATTGTCATCTGGGGCACTTATGTTGATGGGCCCTCCACATCGTCTGCTTCCTCACAGTCCACTGCTGTGGGTAAAGCACTTGGCTCCATGGAGCAAGAAAATGCCTGTGAGTGGTCTGCAAATCAAAAAGTGGTCCACCACCGGTGCCACCACATGCAATAGGCCTGAGTGCTGCCAGTGATGCATCGTGCTGACTCAACTTGCCGTGCACACCCTATACCGCACACAGCAATGGTGCATGCACAATCACACAAGCATGTGCATCCCAGAGGGCCATATCCACCCAGAACACAATATGGTCAATTACACGCACACACATGACTCCCAACACCATAATGTGGCTGACAGTACTTGCACACAGTGGCACACGTGGCAGCAGGCATGACTGCACAGTGTATGCACACCCACCGACAATGTACACACCAAGTGCAGGTGCACAGTGACAGCGCTCAAAGAGTACAACATGACTGTGTGCACATGGCTCATGTGGCATGTCACGCAATGCATAGGACACATGACAAGTGACAGCCAGATTGCAAACATGCCCACAGTATGCACCCATGTGTGCCCAGGCCAGTACAGTTGTGTGCCACCATGCATGCACAGCCAACAGCAGCACCCTGTATTGAAATGTGTACCATGATGCTGCATGACCTGTACTCACTTGCGCAGTGTAAATTCTGCTGTGTCTCACAGATACCACCCTTCATACCTGCCACAGCCACAGTGCATATGGCAATGCAACTAGCTCCTTTACGGGGTCCACTGTCATCAGCCCTGCATGTCTTGGCCCCCTTGATGGCATGAAGTTCCCGTAGGTGAGGTGTCTACTCCTCCTTGGCGCTACACAGCATGTCATGCCACCACTTCTGGACTGCCTCCATAGTGCACCCACGGCCACTTATGGTGTTGATCTCTGCTGTTATTTGATCCCACATCAATCTGAAAGTGGCATCTGTATTCTTGTGGTTCTGCATGGCCTCCTCCCTTGCCTTGTAGCCATGGATAAGAGCCTTCAGTTCCTGAACAGAAAACTTATATGACTGCGGCTTTTCCCATCCCGCTGAGGCAGCCGTGTGAGAATGAAGAATGACAGTGGTCAGTGGCTGTCGTGCAGTGTGTGTGTGTGGGAGCCACTACACACAACCAAATGGGCACAGCCCCACATTGTATCTGGAAATGCAACACATGGATGTTGGTGTACAGAGCGCTACACGTGACCCAGAGGCCCGACACTCCATAGCATGACCACCTGTGGCAGTCAGCCGCTGGACAGGTGTTGTGTGCAACAGTACACAGCCACATAAAGACACTGTGAGGGCAGCAACAGTAACACTGCACCAACAGTGGCCATACAGTTGTGTTGCATGACTGTGATGCACAGCTCAATGCTGCCGTCTTGAGGTACACTGTGCCCGTGTTGGAGGTGACCACAGCATGGGATATGCATATGTTGGTGCCACATGGCAACCATGTGGACTGTATTGAGTTGTCACCCACCCAAGACATAGTCATACCCCATGAATGCATTACTGCATCCACTTGTGCCCCAATATGTGCATACAGGGACACAATCACAGGGTGGACGTGTGTGCCATGGGCATAGCAGTGCTGTGACTGAGTACACATGCATACAGCACCTGCAGGCACTGTGTATGCTGTGGCATGCAGTAACCACAACAGCACAGCACACCACTGCACATGCACACATGTAAGCATGCACGCACGTGCACACACACATGCACACACCTACAGTGGACCCAGTACAGTGTACAAGAGCAGCACACACTGTTTAGCATTGCAGTACCAAGATGTAATGAAAGTGGGATGTCTACCTTGTTCTCCTGTGTTTGGATCCTGGGACATGTTTGAGCCTACTGTAGTGTTCCAACAACGCCTGAAAATAGCCTGGTTTGCCAATCCATAGAGGAATGCATGCAGATGAGGCTGTAATGAGCTGCTAATGTGGTGAATTTTACACCGATTGCTGTAGGCTAATTAGCATACAGGCTCTGAATATAGCAGTTTTTTGTGCCGGGCAAACACGTTAGCAGCAAGCAAAACATATGTACGCCATTGCATGACACTACCTGAGCAGCACTGGCAAAGTGCCATTGCACCACCCCTTTGCGCAGGTGCACAAATGTTGGGAAGTCTGGGGGTCACACAGGGGTCACGCATGCTCACTGGCAGCATTATGGCATTATGGCCTAGAGCGGCGCCATTGCAACTTATGCCTCACCAGACCAGCATAATGTGGCGCTACCTTTTGCACGGATCATAATTCGGCCTACACAGCTAGAAGTGGCAGAGGTGATAGGGTGTAGTCTGTAACAGCCATACCAGCTGAAATGGCATCAGGCAGGCATGTCAGGGCGGTGGTCCAGAGGGACCACAGTTGGGGTGAGACAGAATTGGCAAATCTTGTCCAGCTGGTCATGCAGAGGAAGCACCAACTATTTTGAGAGATCAAGGAAGGGGACAGGCCTAGAAGACAGGTGTGGGTGTCTATTGCACGCTACCTGTCACAACGTATGGACATTGAGAGGAACAGAGAACAGTGTAGGCATCATTATGTCAACATGCAGCACCGGGAAGCCCGGTGACTGGAGTGCTTCAAGCGCATGGTGTGACAGGGGACTGCACCTGCACCATGTAAGTGTACACCAGTGCCACACAACTCTGTGTCACATGTCAGTGTGTGTGTTGTGTGTGCCCATCCATTTGCATGCATCGCATGTGTGTACATATGTATTGGGGGTGAATGGCACACATTGTGCATGGTCATTGTCATGCATTGGTCGGCATGATACACAGTCAGTAAGGTGTTGGGCATGATTGGGTGCACCGTACCTGTGTCTGTAGATCTGCATTTATGATGCACAGTGTTACCCTTACTGTGTAGGCTGCACTGTGTGCATCCAGTGCTTCTGTGACACATTTGCACTGTGCCAACAGGCATCCTGTCCCATGCAACATGGGCCTCTTGGGGGGGAGAATGTACTGTGGTATGTAGTGTCGCTGTGTAGCAGTGGCATTGGTGGGGAGGTATATCATGATTTCCATGCTGGTCCTGACAGTGGTGTTCTCTCTTCTTTCTGCAGATCACAGTGACAGGGGCAGCCAAGGGCACAGCTGGAGGGGCCACGACCACACACAGCAAGGGACAGAGACCAGTGACGGGCAGTCTGATGCCAAATGTGAATATGCTACCATGTTTTCACACTGTGTTGCAGCTGCTGCAGGTTGGGTAATCATTGTTCACCAGTATGTCAATGGGTCACACACATCTGTGTGTACAGTAAATGGTTCTGGGTGCAGAGATCCCTGGGTTTGTCTTTGTGCTGTGCTGCCGGGTTGTGCAACTTCCACAATTTCCACTGGCTGAGTTAGGTTGGGGTGTCTGATGCCTGGCTTGGCTACACAGATGTGGTGCTGTTGTGGCTGCACATGTATTCTCAGAGCCCTGCACTGCTGCAGAATGTATCCCATGTTGGGGGGGGTGTCAGCTGTACACTGGCCTTCACAGACATCCACACCCACATGGTGTGGCACTCCCACTGTGGCGTGTCCACACACTGTGCATGGTATGCATTCCATGCAATATACCAGTCTCCCATCTGTGTCTGTGTAATGGTGCCATAGCCCTGTCTGTCACCTTGTGCTTTATGAAGCATACTGCACACGGTATCCTGCTGCACAGGGTGGTTCCATCGGTGACCATCATTATGCTGTGTAGGATGTGCTGTCCTCAGACTGTGTTGCCCATTACATGTGGAGGCAGTCAAGAGCACTGTACACGGTTGTGTATAAATTATTGGGTGCATGTCCAGCAAATGTCCCTCAACAGTCTACATGCTCATCAGCATGTGTGTATTTGGGTACATGGACATGTCTAGGGTATTGTTGTGTGGCGACTGGTTAGGGTGTCAGTGTGTCATGTGCCTTTCTTCTGCTAACATGTGTTGGGGCAGCAGTCTGTACAGCTGTGTGCCTCATCCTTTCATTGGTGCAGTGGTTGTGGTGTGTTACCACGCCCGGTTGGTTCCCGTCACTCTGTGTGCTTTGCATGCTGGTGCCGGTGGCATTGCAGTGTTGTATGGTACCATTGCATGTGGCCAGCTGTACCTGTGTACTGGGCTACAGGACACCCATCCCAGTGCCGTGGCCCTGTCTGAACTGTGTACATTGCACAGTGCACAGCAGGCTCCAGTGCATGCATTACTGCTCACAGCATGCAGACACCATATGCTGAGACACTTCCCTGGACATTGGCTTCCGGTCGTGGTGTGTCCTTGTGTGCCTCATCATGTCAGCTGTGTTGCACCACTGGGGATCCCATGTGATACAGTGTTGTGCCTGTGCTGTACACTGTGCGCACAGTCCCTTTCACCTCCTGGGGGGGGCGGTCTGTTGTTTGGGTCTGTGTTGCTGTGGTGACCTAGGGTACTGTGTCCACTGCATGTGCACATAACACACTGCTGTAATGGTCTGGGTCTGTGGGAGGGGTGGTGGGGACAGTGAACACTGTCTGCTCCACAGCCTGTGGATTGCCACTACAGGCCACAGTCCATTGCCGTGTGATGTGATTGTGTGCATTCATGTTGTACTGTTGCATGACTGTCAGCTTCTTACCACTGTTCCATTGGGCAGCATGTCCCCACCATTTTGTTGCTACACTGTTTTGCTGTTGCTCTGGGCTACTCTATTGGTCAACTGGGGGGCCTGTGTGGTTGCACAGTGTCAGTGTCTACATCACTGGACTGTGTGGCTTCATCCAGACTGTGGTGTTGGCTATGGCCTTCAGTGTCTTCCCATGTGCTTTGGATAGGCGTGTGCAGCATGGGGGTTCATGCAGCAGCAGCATGCCAGCATGGGCTAGGTGGCACATGTAGTGTTCCATTATACGGGTACATGAGCATGGTGATTGGGTCATGCTGTCCTCCCCTGGAGCAACCTCCTGGGGTTTTCAGTGCTCCACATTGTCAGTGCAACATCTTTACATGGTCATTATTCCACCCATAAGTCCCTGTAGGAGCTACCTGTGGGCCACACAGCCAGAGGAGACTGAGGGCTGGGACATGCTACTCCACAGGATAGTGCAGTAGCAAAGGACCACTTATTTGAGCAGCAAACAGTCTTCATATCAGAGACATGGAGGTAGCATCCCAGCCCAGCCTTCAGAACCTTGATGCCCCTTCCAGTGTTGTGCTCCCCCCCACCCCGTTGTTGCTGTGCTGCTGCTGCTGCATAGTTTTCTATGTTTGGCTTGCTGTTCATTCCTTCCTTTTTGATGTCACAGTCTGTGTTTAAGAGTTTATCCCTTTATTCATTGCTGGTTGCCCTTCCCGGTTCCTTCATTCTACTACATATTGTTGTACCTGTTCATGTTTTCTCTTTGATTAATACATCTTTATTGCTTTGCAATCCTGTGTCCTGTTTCATTATTGGATGACTGTTTTATCTTTCAGTTTCTTTCTTTTTGTTTGATATTTATATTCTTAGTTCATGTGTTGTTTCATGCCATTACCTTTGGTGGTTGATTTGCCATTGTTTGCATTTTACACTGCTGTATGCTCTTGTGTTCACATTCTGGGCTGCACTTCTTTGCATGCGCACTCAGTGGAAAAATGGTTCCCCTCTGCACTGTGCTGCACCAGCTGTTTGCACTGTCTGGTTACCTTATTCAGAGCTGTCTTATTTGTTATATTCAGCGTTGTCTTATTTGCCTAGCTATTTTTGTACTGCACTCTCAGCCCCGTTTGCATGGCTTCCTTTGCATGCTATATTAAAAAGGTTTAGACCAGGTGAAATTCCTTTGAATATAGCATCCTAATGACTCCCAGCTAATTTTACACGCTGGGCAGTGCTAATTTCACCTCTGGGCTCAGTTTTGAATATCTGGTCCCATATTTCTTCCTCTCAATTACGACTTCATTAGGTAGGTCCTGAAATTTTTTTTTATTATAGTACCATTCAGGTGTATCTTCTTGTTTTTAAAGACTTGACTCATTATTTTGTCCCAATCTTCTGTTTTTGCATCGTAACAATGATAGCTCTAGGTGTGGCTTCATCATCCGGGTTTTGTCTAAGAGCTCTGTGTACACGGTTGTATTCTATTTTAATTTTAAATTCTTCTTTTGGGATTTCGAGAAGGGAAGAGAAAATGTCACTCAAAGTTTTGCTAAAGCTGCCTGTTAATCCCATTTCTCTAGAACCCCTAATAATTTTAAGTTTTTTTCTTCTGGATCTGATTTCTGCATCAATGACTTTAGTTTGTAGTTCTTTAGTTTCCAGTTCCTGATGGGATAATTGCTTCTGCATTATCACTGTGTTAACCTCTACCTCACTTATTCATTTTTCTGCTGTTTCTATTTTGTCTACGTTAGGTTTATTTGAAGTTCCTACGTGTTTTAAAGAGATGTCTATGTTATCCACTTCCCAAAACTATTTTTTTTCAATGGGTCCATCTTATTTTTGATAGTGAGGATTTCTGGTAAAATACTTTTGGCCCATGGGGGGAGTGGTCCATGTCATGTTCATGTGGCACCTTATTTGGTTCCCTGTTAGTCTGACTTTCTTCTGTATGCATTTTATGCAGGTTTAGAGACTTCAGAGAATCTTGCCCATCCTCTTTGGAAGTGCAGGAATTTTTTGTCTTTTCTAGTTCGCGTTTATCTGTTTCAATGTCTTTTTCTCTTGTAACATCTGCATTGAGTTCTATTGTGTCTTTCTTGGCCATGTTCATATCACCTCTTCCTTTTATATTGGACTTTTCTGAAGCTGGTATGGGTGAATTAACCGAGGATAACAATTTTGGTAAACTAGTATTGGGTACAGTAGGTGTACCAAAGAAGAAATTCATTCTTGATTGATTTGGGGTGACTTTTTGTTTGCCAGTCTCTGTGAACTTTCATAAACAGACCTGGGCCCCTTATTATATTTTTTTTTACTTTTTGATGGTTTAATTAGTTTAGGCTTTGCCTCAAATCTTTTGGCTGGGCTGACAGATTTGTTGTTTTTTTATTCAGGATCTTTGCTTCTGGTAAACACTAGCTTATTTTTTTTTTTCTCTCTCTCTCTCTCTTCTTCCCCCTTTCTTCCTCCTTCCTTCTCTTCTCCCTTCCATCTTCTTCCCTCCTCTCTTTCCACCCACTTCCCCTTCCCATCTCTTTTTTTATACACTGTTTCACTCTTCTGTTCTCCAGTTCACTTTCTTATTCATAGATTCACATTCATTAGATGTGTTCCCCTTTTTGTAATTATACAGCTGATTTAGCAAAATTATTTTGTTTGATAGTCATGCACACAAGTGGACAAAAAGGCTGATAATCTCTCTTGTGAGTGCTTATCTCAAACCATTTGGTAACCTCCACTCCTACCTTGTCACTTTATTTCAAACTTCTCCATACAAAAAAAAGGTGTTTTCCCTTCTTCAGTAAACTGTTTAATTCAAAGCTTAGTTCATGTAATCATTGTGGCTGTACATTGACTCCCCCTTGTTTTTTCCTTCTACATCCACCAACCACCACACAATCTGGGTAGGTTTTTTCTGTTGTTGTTGTTGTTTTCTTCCCTTTCAAACATGCAACATGTTCCAGAGCAATGTTATAAAGCCTTCTGTCATAATTACAATTAGTAGCAGTGTTACATGTCTTTCTATGTTCATTATTATTAGACAGGCTTTCTCAAACAGTTTGCAAAAGCAATGTGCAGATTCAAAGTGGAGTCTCCATGCCAATGCAATTTATTCAGTTCTCAAGAGCCTGGTCTATATATGTAGGCAATAGCATATTGTAGCATACAGTCTAAAATTACATGTATGTGTAAGACTAAGGAACAAGGACAGGAATCTCACCTCCTTAGCTCCCAACCGTGTATTTTGTAGACTTAAATAGGAGCTCTTAATCAAAAAGTTGTTTGTGGTCTTGTTCTGCAGTCCCTGATAGCTTGCATATGCCACATGAAAGACCAGTGTTGTACTTAATAAAGACAGCGAGATAAACACAGAAAGAACAGAAATACTTTTTTTAAAGTTGGATACCTGGTCTGAGTTATCGATCAGGTGTCAGTTTAGAATGTCAGTCTCTGCTTCAGTGACTGAGCATACTAGGCCAATGCTAAGTACATCCTCAAGTCGGAGCTGGCAAAGTAATGCTCGATTAACAGCTGTTCTTGTTTGCAATCAATATTTCATTAGTACACAGTATTTTCCTCCGTTTCTGGATTGACATTAAATGCAAGGCTTTTTCCTTAGGGGAGACACTGTTAGTGCTAAGCTTTCTTGTTAACAAAAAGCAAAAGTATAATAAATGTGAATGCAAGGAGAAGGTAGCAACACATCCACAGCTCCTCCGTGGTTCTCCGTTCAGGATTCTGTCTCACGGCACAAAACTCTCCTCCTCCTCCTCCTAGCATCCTCCCATAAAATTGTCCTGATCCTTGATAACTGTAATGGTCACCTTCCAGTGTCTGGTCTCGGAAACATTAAACTTATATTCCTACAGTGGCAGCCTTAGATATGGTCAGATATTTCCTGAAATTTCTGTGATATCTTTGGAGAAATGTCCTGCCTGTTTGCAGCATCTCCCAGCATAACTACCATTGTCCAACCCTTAGACCAGGGCAATATTTACAGTTTTAAAAGATATTATATAAAGCTAATAAGAAGTCAAGTACAGAGAATCCTAGATTCCTCTGAAGATCTTACAGTGGCTACATGTGTTCACTGCAATTGTCTTCTGTATGCTGCAGACTCATGCAGCACACCTGGGGCTGTGACAACCAATGTACAATCAAGTGCTGCTTCAGAAAGGTGGATTTTGTTTACAAGCAGAGGAGAACATGCCCACTGCTCAATGTGTATAGGAGGATGATGAGGATAAGGAGGAGGACACAGGGAATCACACAGAAACTCAGGGTTTTAAATAATTGATTAGCAGTTTTTTTCTTGGGACAATACTAACTGTAAAGAAAGTATTTATTTAGGTTTTCTAGAAGTGCTATGTTAGTTAAACACAGTGAGGCAAGTGCTATGCATTTTCACATTGTTTTAGAATTTTTATGAGCAAAACGCTAATCAATTTTTAGAGTTAAATAAAACCCTGGAAACTGGATTTACTTGTGAACAGCTCAACAAATTATGCAAACTAGGGAGCAATGAAGTCCATCTCACAGAAGTTGATGACATAGAGGAAGCAATAGCAACCAAAGACCCGGATACAGATCCTGGCAACAAGGAGGAGGAAGGGGCGAAGATGGAGATGCTAACAGTGTGGAGGAAATCCATGTTATACCTGATGAAGTTTAGAATACCTTATTAACCCTGTGTCAGGCAGTAGAGCAATGTGAGGATATCGATATCAAGCCTGACTAGAAGCTTTTCAAACAAACTAAAGCTGCATGGAAGAAAAGCACAACCATGTGAAGATGGCAGATTGATACTACTGCATCTACTGCACATGTCACAAATTCAACTATGTTCCGAGTTGTTGGAGTAAAGATATCATCAGCATCTTCATGGGCCTTGCAGGTCAGTAAAGACAAAGGACTAAAAGTGAAAGCATGGAAGCCGAAGCGTTGGAGATGAAAGATGTATAGAACTTTGGCAGTTGTCTACTGTGAAGATGCAATGAGCAAAAATAAAAAAAGGAATGGGGGAAAAGGAAGTAAATTGAATCACTAAAAAAAACCCAGAAATGACTAGAATAATACTTTATTTTAACTGTGTTATTACTGCTTTATAAATGCTTAAGTATTTGTTAATAATGCAAGATTAATACTAAATGACATACAGTATCATCAAATTCAAACACAAAGGATAATTTATGGCACCTGTGAATAAGGGGCTATTTTAAATCAGTAAATCTGGGGTTCGAATGTGCCATGAGGATGAATGTCACAGCTTCCTGAAATAAAATTAACACCAAGTTGTCTTATATTGATTATATTACATGTGTTTCTACATATTTAATACATCCTGTTGTGCACTGACCTGTGTGCTGCCTCCATTCCACAAAATCAGGCTCTTGTTAATAAAGAGGGTTTGTCCTGAAGGAGCACATGAGTCAAAATATCCAATCTGCACATACTTGGAGGAACTTCCATCAGGAGATGCCTGCCAATTTAGTATGTCAAATATCAGAGGAGAGTCTCCATTCACATCAAACAACACGTCTTCACCATCACTGTCCTTAAAAAATACATTCTTTACATAATGAAGGAGCTGAAAATAAATTCACAGTGTTGCTCAGTGACAGATCCACCATTTTACAGATGTTAATCAGTAATTTTCAGTGACTTCTGTTAGTGAAGTTAAAGTGTTAACAGTTGTACTCAGTGATAAGATGTGCCATGTCACAATACATCAATCAGTAACTCTTAGTAACTCCAGTTAACAGTGTTACAGTGATGCTCAGTGAGAGGTTCTACCATGTCATAACATGTCATCAGTAACTCTCAGTAACTTCAGATAACACTGTTACAGTGATGATCAGTGACAGATTGTGTCATGGTATGGTTACAGATGTGCGAACTCGGCAAAATTCAATTTGCAGCTTAATTAGTGGATTTTGTTGATTTCATGGAACGAGTTCGTGAAATTTGCGGTCACAAATTTTGTGGATTATGACAGAAAATGCAAATTTATTCAGTGAATTTCATTCTTTGCCTGTGAAATTTGCTCTTCACAAAAAAACCCACAAATTTCCCCACTGTGGACCAATAGGCTTGCAGGGCATACTGTACTAGACAGTCCCAAATATGAATGATGGGTGGGAGGGTGGGGGTGCCACTGGATCACCAGGGATTTACGTGTGGGTGATTTACTATAATTGGGGACCCGGGAGGGAGGGGGAGGTCCACTAGACCACCAAGGACTGTATATTTACAAATCCATTGGGTCATCAGGGGGGTACCACTGGACTACCAGGGAATGGTTTATAATACTTCCACCGTGATCGGGGACTTGGGAGGGAGGGGGGTCCACTAGACTACCAGGGAATGTTTTAATATATGTTTACCATGATTGCAGCAATGGGTGGGGGGGTTCTACTAGACTACCAGGACAGGCATATTTACATGTATCGGGGACTCAGGTTGGAGGGGGGACCACTAGACCACCAGGGATAGTCATGTATTATATTCATCGGGGAATCAGGGACTGGGGATCCACTAGACTACCAAAGATTTATTTTTACACAGATGCCACGTGATCACAGCTATAGGGTGGGGGAAGCCCCGGGATCCCCACAGCACATGTCATGCTGTGCAGGGTGCCAGGTGCAAGTCGCCAGGCTGCCCTGCGCAAGGCATGCAAATAGGGCCCTAATGACATGTAAATGTTCCCAGGTCACCCCTGAAAACAGGAACTTGTGCCTAGTGGGCCATACCAGGTTACCAAAGACTAAAATAAAAAAAAAAATAAATGGCCCCATTTGTGCCTTGCATATATAATGGACTCATTTGTATGTCCCCTGCTGAATATCGCAGGTGATGCGCCTAGCACAACTGCAGTTGTGCTGGCACATTCCCATGCTCCCTATCTGTGGCTTGCACTGGCAGAGTGCCACTGCGCCATGCGCAGTATGTGTGCTGACCTTGCCATATTCAATGGTGCTGCGCCATGGTACATCCCCATCGAATATCACCTGGCCTTGACCCCAGCACATCACAGCTGCGCCCAGGCTTGCGTCACTGCCTGGTGCAGTCAGAATATCCGGGCCTAAGTGTCTGGGGAGGGCTAGTGAATATTGTTTGTTTGTTTGTGGGGCTGTGTTCTGGGTTATGTTAGCTGCTGGGGAATGTGCAGTCCGATCGTGCCTGCGGCTTAGTCACCCCAATCTAGTCTGGCAATGTGTACAACTGTGTTTGATCTGTGAATGTGCCTGGCAGTTAGAGATTTCTGCAGTTTAAATTACATTTACCTGTTTGCTGGCAACTTCAAGTCTCTCTCTCTCCACTGCAGCACTCGTGACTGTTGCACATGTGCAGTTGTGATTACAGCTCCTCCATTGTTCCTGTTCCCACTCATAACCTGAGCCCTTTCTGTTTTCCTTAATAGGAACCCCCTCAGCCACATTTACATCTTGACCACCACCCGACATCAAGGCCCAGGATGCAAAGGCCTTGCAGAGCTCTCCTGGACTACAGGAGCGGATGTGGAGCAGCCATGAGGTACAGGCACCCCTCCTCCTAGGCACCTCTGCTTGTGAGTGTTTACCTGTCAATGCTTCTCATTAACTCCCCACCTTTTCCAGCCACCGTCCCACCCTTGGCCGGCTCCTCTTTTATTGATCCAGTCATGTGACACACTTTAGAGTGTCTGTCTCCCCTTTGCAGGTTAAACTGACCAGGGGTCAATATTGTGCACCTCTCCGGCCGCTCCTGTAGCCTCCTTCTGCGTCTCTCCCCTGTGTTTCCCAGAAATCTCCACCTAGTTACAGTGCCTGCATTGAGTGCCTTCCCTTGGTCTTCCAAGGAACAGCTTTTCACCTGACCAGGATTTGAATCCTGCACCCTTTGCACCATAAGCAGGCATGCTGCCGCTGTGCTACTGTGGCAGCCCTACTCTCCTCTACTTATTAACCCACTTCAATCTGTAAACCGCATTCCCTGCCCAGTGATGGTGCTGCTCTGATTACTCCTCATCTCCACTGGAATCATCACCCCCACCCACCCCCTGACCCACCGTTACCACCACCTACCCTACTGCCCATGAATATATTATGAGGCACCTCCAGCAGTGTCACCCTCACACCTAGCATTCCACCCACCTACTGTCAGACATTAAGCCCGTACCCTCCCCGTATCATTTGGCTAGCCCTCAACCTTAGAACTCTTCCCATCCCTATGGTAATGTATAACCCCCCCCACACACACACACACACACTGGTCTTCACCATTGCACTCTAAAGTTCCCAAAATATGCCCTTCTATGGTATACACTCCTTCTTCTTCTTCTTCTTCTCCTTCTCCTCTCTGGCAATGTACATCCCAGCCCTGGTCCTCCCTCTCTACACGCCCCTCACAATGTCAAACAATGTCGACTCCTAATAACCTCAATTAATATCTGCCACCTGCAAAAGAAATTCCTTTCCCTCTAGGGCTGGATTGCATGTCACTTCCCTGACATCCTGGCAATAACAGAAAGTTGGCTGTCAAAGGGCACCCTCGACTCAGCAGTGTCCTTAGATGGCTACTCAATTTTCTGAGCCGACCAACTCACCAAAAGTGGTGGCGGCTGCGCCCTTTACATAAAAAACACTATACAAGCCACCTAAGCAACCCTATCCTCCCAACACCAAGAAGCACAAGTTATCACTGTCAAACTGCTCCTTGGTAACCCTGGGCTGGCAATATAGCCTAGAGGTTAGAGTAATGAGCTATGAATGAGCTTGGTACATCCAGCAGACCAGACCTGGGTTTGATTGTCACAGCCTCCACTTGCATACTGTGTGCATACTGTGTGACTCTAAGAAAGTCACTTAACCACCCAGTGTTCCCAGGTCACCCCTTAAAATAGGCACTTGTGCCTAGTAAGCCTTACCTGGTTACCAAAGACTAAAAAAAAACAACCCTTTACCTCTCTGTGGTCTATATCCCGCCCTGTAACCAAAGGGTCACATTTACATCCATCTTAAAGGAAAACTCCATGTTAAAATCAGAAAAAGATATGTAGTAGTCTTATTTTCTGTGTTCTAACCAGTTCCCAGTGTTTTCTTTTCCTCTGGCTGTGAGATATGTTTTTTCTAACCTTCCCTGTTTTATTGCCCTTGGAGTTTGCCATTCTGGTTTATTTTATGGCCTCTTCTTCCAGATAGTCTTCCCAGTGTGCCCTTTGGTGTGATGTCTAATTGCCCCTGCAGGAAGCTATTGTCTTGTTACAGGGTCTGTCACAGCTCAGCCACAGAGAAAATACTTCTTCCAGAGAAGAGACACCACTAGATTTCAGGTGAGTGTAATCATTATTATATTTTGATATCAGTACCTTGTCCTGTTATGCTCTGCTATGTGTGTGTATGTGTGTATATGTGTGTGTGTGTGTGTGTGTGTGTATGTGTGAGAATCATGTCACTGTTTATTCTATTCCTCTCAGTCACTTTCAGTTTTTGCACCAGTACTAAGTAGCAAAAAATGAACATCACCTTATACTTAGGTTGTAACTTAGCAGGACAAGGTACTAATATCAAAAAATAATAATGATTACACTCACCCAAAATCTAGCAGTGTGACTTCTCTGAAAGAAGCATTATCTTTGTTGCTGAGCTGTCACAGCCCCTCCTAAATCTAAGGGCATAGCTACATCACTGTCACATGAGCCAGGGTGCATAGTAGGAGAAAGAAAGTCAATAAACCTATTTGTGATGGAGATCCCCAGGGGTCATAAAACTACCATAAAGCTAGCAGGCTAATTTAGGAAAAACTCCTAATAGCAGGCAGAGGGAAGGACACACTAGCACTTAACATACATATCAAAACACTCTACATAACACGTGTTTTTGCACATTCTGGGTGGACTTCTCCTTTAAGCCACATCTCGCAACCCCCCCCCAAAAAAATTAAGTCATTATCATCAGTGACTTCAACATCAACTAGCTATCACCCTCCTCCTTGCATTTTAATGACTCTGTCTTAGCCCTCGACCTCACTCAAGTCATTCTATCTCCCACCAGGCTGAATGACAAGACAGGCAGCGTGACCCTACATGACCTCATTTTCACCAGCAGACCAAGAAATATCACACAGGTCAAGGTGCTTCCATAAGTGCATAGTGACCACTCTCCAGTTGCCTGCTAGTGGTCAAATGAGAATCCCTGCTTTTTGACTTTGTACCCTGTCACCTAATCAAGTTAGAGAATACCTAGCCAAAGCCCTGGCCAAGTCCCATCACAGTAATGACTCCCTGGACTTAAAACTCATTCGACTCACCCCTGATGAGGTGATCCACCCACTGACCAAAGTGCTTAACAAATCTCTCTGCCCCAGCCAATTCCTGTATCTTTGGAAACAGGCTGTTATTACCCCCATCCTGAAATGTGGGGACATTACCTCCTCCAATAATTACAGGCATATTTCCATACTTCCTGTACTCTCGAAAGCATTACAGAAAATCATAGCCGATCAACTCTTGGACTACTTATCGCAGCCCAATCTTCTTTGCCCAGAAAAGCATGACCTTAGAAGGGCCCACAGCACAACCACCACCCTTGTACAGCACGTCTCCTACATAACCATGCCCTCGACCATCATCACATAGTTGGCTCTATCTATATTGACCTCAGAAAGGTTTTTGACATGGTCAATCATGCCTTACTCCTGCACTACCTCCTGGTCCTGGGCCTTTCCCATGAAACAACTTCCTGGCTCACAGACTACCTTGCTGGCAGGACCCAATGTGTCAAACTTGGATCTACCCTATCTGACTCCTGCCCCATCCTCTCTGGTGTCCCACAGGGCTCCATTCTCGGCCCCCTCCTCTTTAGCCTATTTCTTAACTCACTTCCCAATGCCTGCTCAGGTAAACTCCTCTTATACACCAGCGATGCTGTCATTTGCATCCACACACCTTCACCCTCCAGCACACTCTCCAGAACAACTTCATGGATGTTGAGTCCTGGTTTCAGGACCATAGACTTATCATTAACCACAAAAAATCAAAAACTGTGATTTTTGCCCACCACCAGAGCCCTCTCTCTGGATCAACCCATTCCATAGTCAATTCGCTGGGGGTTCCACTAGAGCACATTAACACATTTAAATACCTGGGCATAACACTAGACATGACCCTATCCCTCCATGCACAAATTCAGTTCCTGTCTACCCCTATGGCTCAAATAGCTTCGTGCCTCCATCTCTTTTGAACCCTAGCTAGGCCTTTTCAAAACCAACCTCAAAAATCAGCTCCTCATGTGCTCATCCTGTGTCTGCCCTTAGTCCCTCCTCCTCCCTGTTTTTCCTCCTGCTGTCCACTCAGTGGTCTGCCACCATGTGACGCACACACTGTGCTCAATGACGGGTCTGATTCCCAGACTCTATATGAATTTTTTTTTTTGCACTGTTATTTTCTTTATTAACATTTTGACACCAGGCATGTCCTGTCCTATTATGAATCTCAATCTTAGTTAACGTACTTCTATGTACATACGTTTATCTCTGTATCTACCTATGTTGTCCTCTGTATCCCTGACATGGAACCTTTGCAAAGGAGTCCTTGACTCAAAGGTGTATTCCTAATTATCTGAAATAAATAAAGTAAAACAAATAAACTTTTAGGTTGTAAGAAGAGAAGCCTTTAATCAAGTCCATAACATTCGCATGGACTATGAAGAAAAATACCATAGGAAAACCTACTACTGTACAATACAAAGAAGAAAATATACCTGACTAAATATACTTTTTGCTGTTATCTATAGCACCATACATACCTGACAATATATACTATATAAGTTCCTGCATAGCTGCTCATTGTATCTCCTTAAATATAATACCTGATCAACCTCCTTTTTAAATTTATCTAACGTATCACTCATAACAATATACTCTGGTAGTGCATTCCACACTCTAGCTGTTCTATGTATATAGTAGAAATATCTTGTATTCATTTTAACCATCTTTAGTTTTATCTGAAGTCTGTGTGCCCTTAAACCTTCTGGTTTACCCAACAACACTATCCCAAGTTCTTTCAATAATTCCGGATCCTTCATTATTTTAAATAGCTATAAATGATCCCCTCTCTTCCTTCTATACTCCAAACTAAACAAGTTCAACTTCCTAGGTGATAGGTTTAAATGCACAGTTGGCAAGCATTTAAACTAGCCAAGGGGGGAGGCACTGAAAGGAGCAGAGAAAACCCAGCCCCCCACTACAAAACACAGTAGTTAGAGAGGTAAACACCAAGGTAGAGAAGTTAATGGGGAGCAGGACAGGGGTGAATGCAGAAAAAGGTAGTAAGGACAGGGATGGGGCTAAAAGGGGTAAGGCCATCAACAAATGGAGGGTGATGAGTACTAATGCCAATAGTCAGTGTAACAAGCTCCCTAAACTAGTGGCCTTGATGAAAGAGGGACATCTGGATAGCGTGGCAATCACAGAAACATGGTACACTGAGAACCATGACTGGGATGTCAACATACCAGGATACACAATGTGCAGGAGGGACAGGGAGGGTAAAAGAGGAGGAGGAGGAGTAGCTCTCTGTGTAAGGGAAGGGATCAAAGCAATGGAACTAAAGGATAAACAGGTAGTAGAGGAGGCACTGTGGGTTACCCTGGAAACAGGTTATGGCACCACAATTCACACAGAGGTGGTATACAGACCTCCATCTCGGGGGAGGCAATAGACAAGGAAATGATAGAAGGCATCCTTTGAATGGCAGAAAAAGGGGAGATACTGTTGATGAGGGACCTGAATATGAGACATTAGCTGGAGTACCCTGGCTGCAGTCACATCAAAAAGCAGGTTTATTCTTGATGCCTTGCAGGGGGCATGCCTCAGACAGCTAGCGGTGGAACCCACTTGGGAGGGAGCAATCTTAGACCTGGTACTGTCAAATGGGAATGGAGAAAGGATATCAGATTTAGAAGTGGATCGCCATCTGGGAACAAGTGACCACAAAACAGAGTGGTTCACGATAAACACGGCCATAGAGTCAAGCCATACAAAAGCAAGAGTGTTGGACTTTAGGAAGGCTGACTTTGGGAAAATGAAGAATGCCTCAGAAAATTGCTAGCAAACTGGCAAGAAGGAGGGGTGGAGGAACAATGGGGAAAAATCAAAACAGCCATCACAGAGGCAACAAGCCTTTGTGTGAAGCAAATCAACAAAGCAAAATGAAGGAAAAAAACACTATGGTTCTCAAAAGAGGTGGCAGGGAAGGTTAAGGAGAAAAAGGTAGCATTCATGAAGTATAAGGAAACACAGAAGGAGAAAGACAGAGAACTGTACCAGTTAAAGTAGAAGGAAGTGAGGAAGGCAGTCAGAATAGCAAAAGCCCAAACTGAGGAAAAGATAGCCAACTCAGTTCAGAAGGGGGATAAAACCTTTTATAGGTACATTAGGGAGTGAAGAAAGATGAAGGAAGGGATAGTAAAGCTTACTAAAGGGAAGGGAGAGTGGGCAGAGGATGACAGTGAAAAAGCAGGGATACTGAATGAATACTTCTGCCCAGTATTCACAAAAGAAGAGGAGGGGGTGGTACCATAATCAAACAATAGAGGCACTTTGGATAGGGAGATCGATACCAGTCTATTCACAGAAGAAAGGGTCCTGAAAGAACTCTTAAAACTGAAGGTGGACAAAGCAATGGGGCCTGATGGGATTCACCCAAGAATTCTAAAAGAATTAGTGACACCACTGACTACCCTTTTTAACAAATCATGGGAGTATGGTGTAGTACCAGAGGACTGGAGGAGGGTAGACATGATTTCCCTTCACAAAACTGGGAGCAAGACAGAGGCAGGAAACTACAGAACTGTTAGTTTGACCTCAGTGGTAGGAAAAATTATGGAATCACTTCTAAAGGAAAGAACTGTTGAGTTCCTAGAGGTCAGTGGGGCACAGGACCCAAGGCAACGTGGATTCACAGCAGGAAGGTCATGTCAGATGAATCTAATAGATTTCTTTGACTGGGTGACCAATGTGGTAGACCAGCGAGAGGCAGTGGACATGGCCTACCTACACTTTAGCAAGGCATATGACACAGTCCCACACAAAAGATTAATATACAAGTTAGCCAGCCTTGGAGTGGGTCCCAAGGTGGTAGCCTGGGTTAAAAATTGACTGGACAACAGGATACAGAGGGTAATAGTAAACAGAGTTTACTCTGAAGAAAGGGAGGTTACTAGTGGGGTACCTCAGGGTTCAGTACTAGGACCGGTCCTCTTTAATGTCTTTATAAGTGACATTGTAGAGGGACTGGAAGGAAAAGTATGTCTCTTTGCAGATGACACAAAGATCTGCAACAGTGTTGATACAGAAGGTGGGGTGGAGAGGATGCAAAGGGACTTGGCAAGGTTGGAGGAATGGTCAAATATATGGCAGCTTACATTCAATGCAAAGAAGTGCAAAGTAATGCACCTGGGAAACAAAAATCCAGGGGAAGAGTACACAATGGGGGGGGGGTGAGATAATAACAACAACAGAAATGGAAAGGGACCTGGGGGCAGTCATATCAGATGACCATAAGGTGGGCAAGCAATGTGAGAAGGCAGTATGGAGGGCTGTTGGGATACTGGGATGCATAGGGAGAGGCATCACCAGTAGAAAACAGGAAGTTGTTATCCAACTGTACAGATAGTTGGTGAGACCCCATCTGGAGTACTGCATCCAGTTCTGAAGACCCCATCTCCGCAAGGACATAGACATGATGGAGGCTGTCCAGAGGAGAACTTAAAATAGTGCAGGTGCCACCAGAAGACTTACAAAGAGAGATTAAAGAAGCTTAATATGTATACACTCGAGGAGAAGAGGGAGAGGGGAACATGATAGAAACTTTAAAATACATCAAGGGAATCTACAGAGTCCAAGATGGTAGCATCTTTCAGAAAAAAAGATGTGCAAGAACAAGGGGCATAATTTGAAGATAGAGGGGGGACTGGCTCAAAGGTAATGTGAGGAAGTATTTTTTCATGGAAAGGGTTGTGGATACATAGAACAGCCTTACTGAGGAGGTAGTGGACTCAAAAACAGTGGGGGAATTCAATAACGCATGGGACAGACATAAAGCAATTCTAGTGGGTGGTAGGAGGAAGTAGGCTGTTGGTTAACTAGGATCTGCAGCCTATGCATTAGGTAGGGAAATGAGCAGACTAGGTGGGCCAAGCGGTCCTTATCTGCCATCAAATTCCATGTTTCTGTTTCATCCTATCTTCATAACCATAGTTTTTCATGGATGTTATCATCTTGGTATAAGTCCTTTGAATCTTTTCTAACTTGTATATTTCCCCTTTAGTATAAGGGCTCCACAGTGGTGATCCATAGTCAATGTGAGGCCTGACAAATGCCCTGTACAATGGGACCATGCATTCTTTGGATCTATTTATAAAGTTCTTTTTGATATTTTCGTAATAGCATTTGTTTTCCTAATTACCTCCATCCTCTGTGCCCTAAATGTCATGCCATCCCATCATCTTTTATAATCCCACAATACTTTTCGTTATCTGAAGCTTCCATTTTTCTACCATTTAACCAATATTCATGTCTGGGATTCTTTTTCCCCATATGCGTCACTCGACATTTCTCAGCACTGAAAGGCATTTTGTTCTTTATTGCCCAGGCTTCCAATATGTTAAGGTCCTTTTCTAATCCTTGAATATCCTTATCTGTGCTCACTTGTCTTCCCAGCTTTACATCATCTGCAAATTTTACCAAGATGTTCCCTATACCACAGTATAAGTCCCATATATATAATGAAAAATGTGACGGACTGAGCACCAACCCCTACAGTGCCCCACTCGTCATGCTCACCAAACCTGAATATACACCCCTGATTCTAACTCTCAGTTTTCTTTCCCCCAACCAGCTCTACACCCATCTCACCAGTCTAGTGTCCACCCCATTTTACCATTTTTGCATTAAGTTGATCATGAGGTACCTTATCAAATGCCTTCTGAAAGTCCAAAAAAACAACATCCACTGGCTTATTAACATGTATGTTTTTATTAATTTGTTCATAAACAAGCATTTGTCAATGCCGAACGTTCGCTTGCAGGTATTTGCAGTGGTATTTGGCACTTGGACATGGCTTAAAAAAATCAGTGACAAAGAAGTACAAGCATTTGTCAATGCCGAATGTTGCTTGCTTCTATGTGCTGTTTAGGTACTTGGAAGTCATTGGAGTGCAAATATTGAAAATTCACAAACTTACGAGCGTGCGTAGAAAATGCGCAATGCACGCTCGTAAAACAGTCATTTTTAAGAATTTTTTCACCAAATTTTTAACATAGCCATTTTAAGATCTCTGCTAATGAACAGTGTCACTGTGATTTTCTTAATGTGTCCCATACATTTAGATTACTTTTACCGACTGTGCCATTATGCGCTATGGAAACATGTTTTGGGCAAGATGTGAAAAATGACAGCTGCGCACTGCTAAGGAGGTGTGGTAAAATGGCAATGTAGAAAATCTGGGTGAAAATATTGAAAATTCACAAACTTGCGAGCCTGCGTGGGACCGACGCAACAGACGCTCATAAAAGCAGTCATTTTTAGGAATTTTTCCACAAATATTCAAAATAGGCTTTTTTGAGAAACCCACACTTATGAAACGCTGGCACTGTTGTTTTACCGTTAATCAGGCCGAAGGTGATTTCACGCAGTGACTGCGAAATCACCCTTCGGCGCGAATAACGCCATGACAGTGACAGAATTCATGAGAAGGGTCCCAAAAACCCCATTTGAAAATTTGGTGCAAAATTCCCAAAATGCTAAGATATGCAACAAAGTTGAAAAAACCCATCTAGCCCATTATACAGCTTACCGGCATTTCCTCAGTTCGCGGTCGGCTTTGAAGAGTGAGCGTGTCCTGGTCCACGAAGATCGTCGTGCCAAGCTGTGGAGGTAAGTATGGGGTGAGGGGGTGTGGGAGGCAGGGTGCGCGGTGGGTGGGTGCGGGTTGTGGGAGGCGGGGAGACTGCGTGGGACTGTTTTTTAATTTACAGGGGTTTTTTCTATAATTGACGACGGGGCGTTTGCCATGCTGGGGTGGGCTCTAGCGTGGCAGAAAAAGGATAACTGGGGGCCGATGGAGCCGGTGAGGATTGGGCATCCCGTGCGGCGGGCGGCGATGGGGCGGTTGCCACGCTGGGGTGGGCTCCCAGCGTGGCAGCGAAAAGCTGTTTGGGAGGTGGAGCCGAGGGGGATTGGGCACCCCGTCAGCAGGCGATAAGGATGTTTGCCACGCTGGGCTGGGCTCACAGCGAGCAGCAAAGATTTTTGGGGGCGGATGCGCTGCAAGCACGCAGCGGTGGTTTTCTTTGAAGAGAAGACCACCGCTGTCATTCACAGCACTGCAGCGATTGGTGCAGGACTACCACGCCTGCTCAATGGAGCAGGGGATTGCACAGGGAAGGCGCACCTCCAAAGTGTCCCATTCTCCCAAGACGTTCCTTGCGCATGCGCGCACGCGAACGGAAAAATGAGCTGGTTGGTCTAACACAACCTATTTTTCTTAAATTCACACTGCCTTATATCATTAACTTCCAACTAACATACTAACATACTATTTGCCAGCAGATTAGGCCTTACGGTCTATTGAGTCTGCTCGAACCTTAGATCCTTAGTTGGGTGCCGAGACCCTCCCATCCCTTGTGCTCCAGAAACCCGTATCATCCATCCCCACCCCCCTGGGACAGGCCATCATCTGATACAACCACTTTCTGTGTCTGTCCCACCCTCTCTTGAAGCCCTTCACTGTGGATCTCTGAACCAGCTCACCAGGCAGTGCATTCCAAGGGTCCACCACCCTCTCAGTGAAAAACCTCCTCCTCTTTTCCCCCCTCACCCTTCCACCTTCCAACTTCAAACCATGCCCTCTGGTGATACCTTCCTGCTTTAGTCTAAAGATCTCCTCCATGTTTACCCTATTTATTCCCTTGAGGTACTTGAAGACCTCAATCATGTCCCCCCTGTCTCTCCTCTCCGCCAATGAAAACAGGCAGAGCTCCTTAAGTCTGTCCTCATACGGCAAATCCCCTAGCCCTCATATCACCTTTGTTGCCCTCCTCTGTACCCTCTCCAGGAGCTGTATGTCCCTCTTCAAGTGTGGTCTCCAGTACTGTACACAGTACTCAAGGTGTGGTCTAACCAGTCCATTGTACTGCGGCAGAATCACTTCCTTGCTCCTAGAGGTGATCCCCCTTACGATGCATCCCAACATCCTGTTTGCCTTGCTAGCCGCTCTCCTGCACTGCTCAGAGTTATTCACATGCATCCACCATGACCCCTAGGTCTTTTCCCTATTGAGGCCTCCAGCGCCTCCCTCCCAGGGTGTACCTGTGTTTAGGAGTTTCACCAAGATGCAACACCTTGCACTTGGTGATATTGAAATTTAATTTCATGTGTGAGCCCAGCTTTCAGGGTGTCCAGGTCTCTTGCAGGCCAACCTCCCTCTTCTCCTCAACTACTGTTCCCATCTTGGAGTCATCCGCTAAGAGACTCATTTCACACTCTATACCCTCCCTGATGTCCGATATGTATGCATTAAACAGGATCGGACCCAGGACTGAGACCTCACGGTACCCCACTACCAACCTCTCTAGGGTTCAGAGCTCCCCACAGACCACTACTCTCTGAGTGCGTCCAGCTAGCCAGTTTTCAATCCATCTGACCATCAAAGGCCTACTCCTAACCCCATCAGTTTCTCAACCAGACCATTGTGAGGACAGAGTCAAATGCCTTGCTGAAGTCCAAGAATAATACATCCACAGGCTTACCCTGTCCAGTTCTGATGTTACCCATTCATAGAACTCCACAAGGTTGGTTTGACATGATCTACCTGGCACAAACCCATGTTGCCGACTATCCAGACCTCCCACCTCCTCCAAGTACACCCCAATTGTTCCTTTAGTATACTCTCCATTAATTTTCCCACCACCGAGGTCAAACTGATGGGTCTATAGTTACCTGGTACTTCTCGACCCCCTTTATGGATTGGTACCACATGTGCCTCTCGCCAATCCCTAGGTACCCTCTCTGTCTCAGTGACCTGCTGAAAGCTCCCGCCAGGGGTGCAGCCAGTATGTCCGCCAATTCCATAGTACTCCTCGGATGAATGCCATCTGCCCAGGAGATTTGTCTTTCTTTAGGCCTTGAGGGCTAACCCACCCTTTGGCAGAGATAGCATCATCCGTCCCTCCACCTTACTGGCCTTTTATCCCTACCCAGATGTGACACCCTGGGGTTCCTCTCCCTCCCTCTTGCTCCATTTCTGTTGCCCCTGATCCCACTTACTGATGTTTCTATCCCTTCGTGCCTTGCTTTGTAGATATCCCATTCCCTCCCTAGTGAACACAGAGGCAAAGTACTCATTAAATACCTCTGCCTGGTCCTCGCCTCTTCCACCCACCTCCTTCTGATCTCAATCTGCTGATATGGCCTTAGTTTTCTCCGCCTCCCAATGTACCGAAGAACCCTTTTCTCCTCCATGAATCCCTGTGCCAGCCGCTGCTCTTACTGGACTTTGCTCCCCTCACCATACGGGTGACTTTTCTAGATGCAAGCTGGTACATTTCCTTATCCCTATCCCCTCTTGTTGTTTTGTATTTTTGTAGGCTGCCTTTTCTCTGACTGCTACCTGTACCTCACTGGACCACCAGCATGGTTTATGTGACCTTGCTCCTTACATTTCAACTTAGCGAGATCCTGACTGCCTCATGAAGTCCCGTTTATGACCTCCCATCTCCTTACCACACTTGTCATTGAGGTAATCCTTCAAGTGATCCTTGAGAATATTTCCCATGCCCATAAGTCTGCCCCTTAAGTCCACTGCCAGTGTCCTAGATCTCACCCCTCCCCCATGCTTATTTGAAACCAGACAGTATTGTGGTCGCTCCCAGTCAGGGGGTCTTGTACAACCATGTCCCTTACCAGATCCCCATCTGCCAGAACCACATCCAGGACATGCCACTCCCTTGTGGGCTCCATCACATGCTGTGTTAAGAACACATCCTGGAAGCCATCCAGCAGCCTCTGCTCCTTGGCCACCTTAGAGGACATGGTTCCCCAGTTTATACCTGGCATATTAAGGTCCCCCATCAACACCACTCCTTCCCCTTTTGGTCCACACTGGGCAATGATGTTGTCCAGCAAACCATCCTCTAGAACATCACTCATCCCGGGGGGCCTATATGCTACACCCAGCTTGACCAGATCTCCTGCTGGGGATCGTAAGGTAACCCATAAGGCCCCCACGTTTCCCTCTGCCTCTTCTACCCTTGCAATTTCTATGTCATCTCTAATGTACATAGCCACTCCACCCCCTCTGCCCTCCTTTCTATCCTTCCTAAGCATAGTGTACCCCCGTACGTTTCGGTCCCAGTCATGGTTTTTGTTGGCCTCGTTTCGTGACGCCATACATCCACCCCTCGAACAGCATGGCCTGGAACTCTGGCAACTTGTTTCCCAAGCTCCTGGCATTTACTAACACCAACCCCCTTATCCCTGATCCTCTTTGTCAACCCACCCAGATTCCTATACTTCCATCCTCCTCTGCTCCTCCTGAAACCTCCACCCCAATCTGTTTCCCCCCTCCCCTTGGGCTTGAATACTACTCCCTCATCTGGAGGAAAGGGCTTCTGGTCAGCCCTCCTTCTCCTTCCCCCCTCACAAGTTTAATCCCACCTTTCTTGTATGTAGTCAGCCATCCCCTGTTTGAGACTTCCTTCCTAATGGAGCAAGATGAAACCTGTCCTTGGCATATAGTCTCCTTATCCTCCCAAACTCCATTCCAGTTCCTAACACCCCAACCCACTCTTCACCCCACTTCCTGAGCCAGTCATTAATCTCTGTGAGCTTCATTTTTTTCTCCACTGAGGCCTTTGGTACTGGCAATATCTCCGAAAAGGAAATGTTGCATCCATTATCCCAACAGACTCTGGCAAGTTCTTGGAACCTTGCTTGGATTTCCAAAATGCTATTTCCCTCTAGATCATTAGTTCCCAAATGCACCAGGAAATCTGTTTCCTCCACAATCCCTAACCATTTCATACACCATGTACTTTGCTCTGTGCACTGTCAGCCCAGAGATACTCACTACCTTCACCTGGCTATGGCATCCACCCCCCTGTCCCTCCCACTGGATACCCCTAATCATCGAGTCTCCCAATAACAGAACCGTAACACTGCCATCATCCTTATGGTTACCTCCACTATGCCCTCTCAGCCCCCTTCCCCCTTTATTCATGATCTCAATTTTGTGGGAGTCTTCCTGCCTTATTTGAGACCCCCTTGTCACCCTCCACTTTCTGCCTCCCTTGCTATTTTGCCCACTTAACTCAAACCCCCTCTGAATAGGTGTCCACTTTAACCCTCTCTTATCCGAACCATTTATCCTGGCCCTGATGGTTTCCCCTTCCCCCACACCACCATCCTCCCCCCTTGTAATAGTACCCCTGCCTCCAGAGGCTCTCTGTGGGTCCCCTTTAGCTAGGGCCCCATCCTTGCTACTGACCCCCCTGCTGAAGGGGGGCTCCTCTCCCACCTCCTTGTCTCCCAGTTTCTCTCCAATCATGCTCTCCTCCTCATGTCTGGAATATGTTGCATCTCCCCATTTGCTTAACATATATGTTTCCTTCTCCTCTGGGACTATTTCTATCCTTTCCATAGCCGGTCTGTGATGCCCTATGGGTATCCAACTCCTCCCCCAGCCTCTGTATAAGTTTCCTCATTTCACCAACCCTTCCTCCCCTTTAGGTTGCTTAGTAGCTCAAATTTATTGTGATACTCTATGTCAGCCTCCATCAAGTAACCCGAGTTTCCCTGACTGCACCTCTAAACTGCCTCTCTTCTTCCCTCTGCTCTGTTCACCTTGAGAGCTCCTTCCCACAGTCTGCTGTTTTAGGCTTCCGCACAACAGCCCCTCCTGACTCTTCCCCCTCCACTCTCTTTGTATTCAGAATGTTCACCCCGTACGCTTTCCCCTTAGCATCAACTTCCCTATCTAAGAGTCCTCTGTCCCTAATATCCCCCCTCCTGCTTGCTGTAACATAATGTCCTGTAATTTCAGAGTGTTGCCCCAACCTCCCCTCAGCCCCACCCTTCTGCTGCCCATATCCACACCCCTTATCCTTGGACACCCCCAGCTCCCACAGCTTACTCCTTAACCAATATACCTCACTCCTGATACAAGATAGCTGTCTACAGAGTGGGCAGCCTCCCTCTCTCCAGGCCCAATTTAGAATTATTGCCATCCCACAGCCTGTGCAGCCTACAACCCTTCCGAAGATGCCTGCCATGGTGGAATATGGCCACCCTGTTTATCCCCCTCTGTTTATAATGGCACATCCCTTTTCTCAGTCCCTTTCCCCTGGAATACAGTTTCTCTCTATACTGACTGTAGTTATTTACAAACCCAATTTCAACCCCCCCAATAAAGTTCCCAAGTCTCACAAACACATACAGTCCAGTGTGTGTTCGGTACCACTAACAGTGTGTGTAAGCAGACATCAGGTACCGTATGATGTCACAGGCCCACCAGCTCCTGTTGCTTCGAATTTCAGTCCCAAAACAGAAATACTCAGCCCTTCAATCCCCACCCCCAGTGGCTTTCCAGTATTTAAGAAAGCCTACAAAACAGGGTGGGTGGGAGGGCTCTTACCAAACACCAGGCAAACAACACATTTAAATTTCCCTCTAATTAACCCTGACAAACAACAGTCCCCAAACCTCCAAAGTTACAATATCACAACCCAAGTAACAGTTCTAATTCAAGGTAATAATTTTTAATGCATAGAGCTAATTTCACTTACAAACTATTCAAATATTTCAGTTAAAACAGAATATAACCCCAGACCTCTGTTCTCCCAGCCAGTTGCTAGAGTTCCCAAGTGAACTCCTTAAGATTTTCCTCTAACCTATCCTTCAGGAAGCCTTCTGCTATCTTACACAGGACCGCAGTCAAGCTAACCAGCCTGTAGTTAGTGTTTGATGTTTTTAACCCTTTCTTTTTATATAGTAGAATCACAATCATGCATCTCCAATCCTCAGGCACCTCGCTTGAGAAAAACAACTGACTGAATAGGTATGCCAATGGTGCTGCAATATATGCCCCTACTTCTCTCAGCAATCTGGGGTGCAACAGGTCGGGCCCTGCTGATTTATGAGGTTTCAATTTGTTCAACAGCTCCTCTGTATGCCCTGCATTAATCTCTAAATCCAGCTTCTTACTTATTTTCTGTTTGATATTAGCCTTATCTAGTGTCTTCTTATTGTACACTGAACAAAAATACTGATTTAACTGCTCTGTCATTTCTACGGTTTCAGTCATTTCATCCCCATTTATGTATAATAGTCCTATCTGATTAGATGACTCTGTTAGTATTGATATGGGAATAAAATCATTTTCCATTATCTTTTCTAAAAACTAAGTTTGTTTCCAATCTCTTTCTTTCTAACCTTATTTTTGATTTCAATGTCCTCAGCATTTTTTTATATTCCATACTTGCCTCAATGTTACCTTGCTTTTTCATTCTATCATATGCTTTTCTCTTCTTTTTATACAGCCTCATGATTTTATTCATGCACCACATGGGGTTTTTCCCTTTCTTTGTATACAGTATTCTCTTGGGGTGTATTTTCTTCTAACTCAAGCAATTTATGCGTAATCATAGCCCATATTTCTCCTACTGTTTTATCCTTGAATAAGCCCTCCCATTTCCAATCTGCCAAATGCATCTTAATTTTATAAAAATTAGCCTTGTTATAATTTCTAATAACAGTAGACACTTTTTTGAGCACTAATTTTCTTTTAATATAAAATTGTACGATACTATGGTCACTATTACATAAATTATCTACAGTACTGATCTTCGATGTTATATCCTCTTGAGTAGTAGCAATCCAGTCTAAAATATTATCCCCTCTAGTAGGCTTAAAGACTAACTGATTCATCCTCACCTCATCCAACATCTCCAAATATCTGTTATGAATTACGTTATGTGCAGTTTTTTAACCCAATCAATATCAGGTAGATTGAAATCTCCTGCAATGATCACATCTCCCTGCAATGCCATTTGTCTAATTTCTACATCGATATACTTATGTTGGGCTTTATTGGTATTCAGTAGGCTGTAGTACAATCCCCAACAGGAGCTTTTTTTAAGTTTGTGAGTCTTGCAGTGATACCCAAATAGATTCAATCTCTTCTTGTTGGTTAAATTTATTATAGATTGTACTCTTAATTCCCTGTTTAATTGCTATTCCTCCCCTTTTCTTATTTTCCCTTTCTTTTGAAAACAACTCATATCCCTTGTTCTCTCTATTCCATAGAATGTCCTTCTCCCACTATGTCTCAGTAATAAAACAAAGATCTATACCCTCAGTTTTTAATCTTATCTCTAGCTCTGATTTCTTTGACATATTCAGACTCCTTGCATTTAAGAACCACATTTTAAAGCCTTTATACAATTTGCTTTTGTTTGTTTTTTGATCGTGAGACATCTTTCCTTCATTATTCACTTTTGTTCTACTTTTAATATCCTTGTTATCCCCTCTCCCTGATTAATCAGTTTAAATGGGTATCCAATATTCTCTTAATTTCCATCCCCAACTTTCTACTCACCTTTTTGCTTAAATGCATCCCATTTTTACCAAAATATTCTGGGTTGTTCACAAATTGCTCCAAATGGGTTATACACCCCAACCCCTACTGCAGTGTCCAGCTCCTTAATCAGTTATTCAGTTCTTTTATTTTCTTTTGGTTACCCTCACTTTCTCTTGGTACTGGAAGAATTTCAGAAAAATATATCTGACATCCTAAACTTCTAGCTTCATCACTTATGTTTTTATATTCCTGTTTAATTTCACCTATTTTTGTTGTTTTATATTATTGACTCCCAAATGTAGAACTAACATATTTCTCCCCATCCTATCTTTTATTATTTTGGGCAACATCTCTTGAATGTCCCTAACTTTAGCTCCTGAGAAATAACAAGTTTTAATGTTTTCTTTATTCCCTCTCAATGTATACCTGTCCGTGTACTTTAGAATTGAGTCCCCCAACACATAAGCATTAGTATCCCTATTGGTCTCTATACCAATTTCTTCATTCCCCTGCAATATTGTGCCTATCTTTCCTAACTCCATATCCTCAACTGTACTAGACCAACTATTATGTTCATGTATCTCTGGTCCCATACTTTCTTCTTGATTTCCCCTATTTTCTTGTGTGATTGAATCTATGATCTTCTGTCCAATAACTACAATGTTTCTGGAATTAGAGATAAGGCCTTCTGCACGTCCTTCAGTTACTTGTTCATCCCTTTTACCTATCCTCTCCTCTTTATTTATACAATCAGTCTGTACTCTTATCTCTGTATAGCAATTGCTACCTTGTATACTACTTTCTCCTAAATCTTTCCCCGTATTTGCTATAAAAGAATCATTTACTACTTCCACAGTACCATTTGTATCTTAATTTACAGCAGCTTCCAAATCAATCAATTGTTCAAATCTGTTAGTAGTCTCTATAGCAAACCCCCATGGCCCTTCTTCCCTTCCTGCATTTCCTTGTTTCCACAAACCATTCACCACCTTCCATATCTCTACATCTTTTTCTGCTACTTAAATATTCTGTACTATTATTAACATCTTCCCTTTCATCAAATAAAGGATGCTCTTGGTTAGACTGAATGATTTTTTGTTGCTGCAGAGAGATCAGTTTCATTTCTAGTGTTAGGTTACTCTGCCTTAATTCTTTAATCAATATGCATTATATATCTTTTATCTATAGCCCCATACTATTACCCCTCCAGAACATTACAAATAAACTATAATCCATGCTCGGGAAAGAGAGTAAACTAGAAAAAATATTCCCTGACCCACCAGTTAAAGACTACAAACATACAAGCCCAATGACATACTGAATTAATCTGAGTCAAACTCTAACCAAACAAGAATAAGAAAGCAGAAGAAACAGTACTGTGAACTAAAACACGTTATAAAATCTGTCCCAACATTTGCTTTCAAACTACTGATCTGGATAGACCAGAACAAGGTACTATAAATACATACGTCATACATATGCAAATCAGTCAATATGGTTCACATCACTGAATGCAAAAAATGATCAGAAGCCCTGCTGATTCATGCAGTGGTGGCACTACTGCTTGTGGAACAGATAACCTGGGACTGGAAACAATCTTGGGTCATTGGGGGTTGGCTTGTGCAAGTATCAAGCAACCCAGAGGATGCTTTCCTCCACTGGGGAGGGGAGGTTGTCTCCTCCATCACAACACTGACACCTGCGTCACCATAGGTAGTAGTGTGGCAGGAGGGACATACTGGAAAGAGACAGAGATGGACATTGATGTGCTGACATGCTTAGCATGTGCAAAACATAACGTCTCCCACATGGTGCCTTGGAACCATGGGGGGAGAAAAACAGAAAATTATCCCTAGCACCAGGGGCTAGCCACTAAAGTAAACAAATACCCTGATCTCAACTCAATTGTGCTACAAAGGGTCATGAAGACAGAGATTCTATTTAGGGGTGCCCCTACCCTTGATCCCACCTAGAGAGCTATCCATGGCACTGTAACAGCCAAGGAAAAACTGAGGAAAGTATCAATGGTGAACAGGTGCCAGTGACAACGGGGTATAAAAAAGAATGAAGAAAAAATCCATAAAGATACTATGTTGGAAAAACCAAATACCATCTCAAACCAGAATAAAACTTTACATGCAAGCACTGTCAAATAAGATAACTTCCATGCCAGTAGAACCCCACATCTCATAACCTAACCTCACTTCTAGACATGTTGGTACTGATACTTGAAGTCAACTATAAAAGCAGACATGCAAAAAGGACATGGGAACTTCAGCTCCTAAAATTACAGACTCAGCTGGGGAACTGGTTTCATGATATACAATATACAGTATGGGGACATGTGACCATTATAGTAGGGCTGTGCTAAACAAATACTATTTGTGACAAATATACACAAATATGGCACTTTTTACAAATACTGTACAAATAAAAATATCACTCTTAAGTATCTGTGTGTGACCATGTAAAGTAGTGTTAGAGCTTGATTTAGGCTGACATGAAACACTGACTGTTACGGTTCAATACATGGATGTATATTTTCTTGATAAATCTGCAAATTGTATTGAAACCTCTCAAACTCTTGGTCTTATGTCATCATTAACAACAGAAACAAGTCAATAATGTAAAATAAAATATTCAAATACCGATATGCAAATACAAATATCAGAAATCAATCTTTTGCACAGCCCTGCATTAAATTACACCAGTATATATGTAGTAAGAGAGCTCTGTTCATAATAAGAGTTTCCTGTTCATGTACTTTCTACTGTAATACAGTTCTGCTATATGCTCCCATTGTTTACTCTCCAAGTAGTAATGTCTACATACAGTACTAATGGTATTTCACTATAGTACATATTATGGTGTTTAGGCAAAATGACACAAAAAGTTTAATTACTTAAACATTTTACTTGTACTTAATACTTGCACATTACAATGCTGGTAATGGGGAACATACTGGCATGGCAAAAGGGTTTAAACATTTAAGCTTTTTATTTCTGATTCCTTTGATATAGCCTGTGTTTTGTCTTTCTTTCTTTCTTTCTTTCTTTCTTTCTTTCTTTCTTTCTTTCTTTCTTTCTTTCTTTCTTTCTTTCTCCTTTGAAAAAGAAGCTCATTTACAAAGGTTCCACATCATGACATGTACAGTTACAGATTATGATAGACAATTTGAGCAAACCGTAGAAAACAAGATATATTAAACAATACAGTTATTTGCATATTTAGTATGTGCTGAGAAAAGCAGTCAGGGGTTAACTTTGTCCAAGGCAGAGAAAGGTGGAGAGGAGTGAATAGGTGGGTTGGGGCAAGTGGAGGTGGTTGGAAGCATTGAGGCAGGGGTAGGATGGTGGGAGACAAATGGCTGGACAGTCAGGGAAAAAGGGGGTCTTTTGTGTGACTTTTGTCACCTACATTTGGACTAGCACTATATGTTCAGACATTATCAACCATTCCTTTGTTTTAGTGTTGCTTATGATGGAAGTACAGTGTATTAAATGCCTGCAATTTAAAATTACAACTTTTTGAATATGACACATACCAGCATGAACATGACATACTGAAATGGGTATGATGTATGTCACAATGACTATAACACATCATGATTCAAGTATGACACCAACTGAAATGAGCATAACATATGTATTGGTTAAGATGGAAGTCGGCTACTCTATATAGCCCTCTGCAATGCTCCCCCATCTCTCAACTTTCACAGTTAACTGGATTCCTCTCTTCATGTATTTGTCTAGTCACTCTTTAAAAACTGTAATATTGTTTTTCTCCACTAATCACAAAGTGGTACATTATAAAGATCATGTGTATACTGGCTATAGAAACGTTTCCTTTTATTGTGCATCAATATTTAATGCTGTAGTTTCATAGTGTGTCCTCTAATTATGTTATTTTTACCCTGGCAAATTAATCACAATATGCCTAATCTGTTTTCATCTCTTATAATTTTGTGGATCAGTACTAAACTCCCTCTTAGTCTCCTTCTCTCTAAGGTAAAGAGTGCTCATCTCTGCTGTGTCTCTCTTACTCCCCCCCCCCAGCCATGGGTTACTGCATTATTTAACCACAGGTAAACACCTTAGCTGACCAATCAGGTTACATGATCCTTAACAGTGGAGCCACCCATGATACAATGCAATAACTTGCCATAAATGACATGCCACAAAATATTGCATGTCTAAAGAGCTTAATTGCCATGGAATTACACTGTTCCCTGTAGTATACTGCAGTAATTTGTGTTATACTACAATATTACTGCACTGCATCCTTACTGGCACTGCTACAGTATATGTCAGCTGTATAATTTGGTGTATTATAGGCTAATACAGATGAGTGAATCAGAAGCTGGGTGTCAGCTTTTGACTAAAACACATTATGACACTTGACATGTGGTTGCACATAGCCCAGGATACGCTACTCCCCCTTCTTTACTACTGCTCTCCTGTTTATACAAAACCTCATATTTCAACCTATCCAGACTCAAAACAACTTGCAACAGCATCTGTACTTTTGCCTTATTGGCTCCTTCTTTAACTCCTCATTGATTCCTTTAGCAGTCCCTTGGCTGGCTCTTCCCACACACTCACCATGGGTATGCACTAGGCAGCCTAGCTGACAAAACCCTCTTGGAGAAAGAGTTCTCACCAATATCACTCCTCAAACCCAAGCCTGGAACCCAGAGCCTCTAGTCCTCCTTACATCTTCTCATGGAATTTCCTTAAACTGTTACCTATAGTACATGGGTCAAAGGTTCTTTTCTACTGGTACCCCATAAGCATCGGAACAGCTTGCCTATTTTCCTCCATGCTCTTGACTCACATTCCCTTTTTAAGTTCCACATTAGGACTAGAGGAGGGTGAAGTCAGCAAAATTTGCTACATGGAGTATTTCGTGAATTGCACTCAATTCACATAGCGCAATTTGCAAAATTCACCATTTTGCAGAGTATGGATCAAAGTCAAAAATGTGGAATTTTACATGTGCAGTTCCACATTTTGCTCCCCACCCACCCACAGACCCCAATATAAAAATTGGGAAATCTCTGGTGTCTAGTGGAACCCCCCACCACACCGATCACCTGCCCCAAATCCCTGGGGTTTAGTGGATCTCAACCCCACCTATACCCACCCCAATAATAGAAATCCCTGGTGCCTAGTGAATCACTCTACCCTGCTGATCATTGGCCCCAATAATATAACAATCCCTGGTATCTAGTGGAACCCCCTACCCCACAGATCACTGGCCCCAATAATAAGTTTTAATAATTCCTGGTGTCTAGTGGAACTCCCAGCCCCCACACCATCAGGTTGTGCCCCCCAGCCCCCAACCTGCACTTAACCCAAAGTGACCAATGGCACAGCCCTCCATTCACCTCTGCAGCTGAACAACATGACTGATGTGCTCTCTCTTTCTGAATGAATGAGCATATGCTTGTTAAAAACGCATTTCATTCAGTCAGCTCCTCATTAAGTGAATGTTGCTTTGGTAAGCAGAGAAGGAAGGTGTCCGGGCTTTGGGAGGGTATCAGGATGGGGAGGAATGGTGTTGTGGACCCATCCGGGGTCCACAATGCCATCCCCCATCCCACTCCCTGCAGAAGCCCAGAGCAACCCCCCTTCCTTCTCTAGCTCCAGGAATAACATCCACGTCAATGAGGAGCTGGCTGAATGAATGAATAAATGAATAAATGAGCACATACTTGTGCAAGGATGCACTCATTAATTCAGAATGAGAGAGCACATCAGTCCAGCTGCCAGCTGCGGAGGTGAGTGGAAGGCTATGCTGGTGGTCCTTTGGGGTCAGGGACAGGGTGGGGGGTTGGGGAGGCACAACCTGACAGGGTGGGAGGTTCAACTAGACACCAGGGACTGTTAAAACTTATTATTTGAGATAGTGATTGGTGGGGCGTGGAGCTCGACTAGACACCAGGGATTTTTATTATTGGGGCAGGGGATCAGTGGGGTGGGGATCTATATCTATATTCATGGCAAAAAACTCCATTTAATGCATCAGTTAGGGTTGTTCCACAGTGACAAAATCAAGGAAATTCGATGTTAGGGTTCCCACCCCTTGCACCCCACCCCACCCCCCCCCACCAGCAGGCATTGGGGTGTGTGTTGGGTTGTCAGTCCTAACTCTCACCCCATCCCATGTGTAAAGAAGCTGAGGTGGTGTAGTATAGGAGAATGGGGTGACAGTTAGGCACGCTGACCCCTAAGCACACCCCAATGCCTGTTGGTGGGAGTGGGGCGTGGTGTGGCGTGCAAGGGGTGGGAACCCTAACATCAAATTTCTTTGCTTTTGTCACTGTGGAACAACCATAACTGATGCATTAAACAGAATTTTTTGTCATGAATTTCTCTTGTTTTTGAAAATGTGCAGTATAAATAATGAATGGAACGTGATGCTG
This sequence comes from Neoceratodus forsteri, assembly GCA_016271365.2. Classification (NCBI taxonomy): domain Eukaryota; kingdom Metazoa; phylum Chordata; order Ceratodontiformes; family Ceratodontidae; genus Neoceratodus; species Neoceratodus forsteri. The sequence continues at coordinate 55,373,705 of CM028137.1, forward strand.
CGAGCGCTGGGCCCTTCGGTAACGGTAATGCAAGTGGAAATGCAAATGGTTACGGTAACAGCAAGGAGGATGCCAAAGGGAACAGTAACAGATAAGGAAGCAGAAATGCAAGTGCATAAGCAAACACAAATCGTTACGTGCACAGTCACGGTAATGCAATTGGAAACGCAAACGCTTATGGTAACAGCAACGATGAAGCCAAAGGAAACAGAAATGCAAACAGAAGCAAGTATGCAAATGCAAACAGCAATGCGCACGGTGATGCAAAAGAAAATGCAAACAAAACCAGTAATGGAAAAGCAAATAGTAACAGTAACGGAAACGCAAGCACAAATGCAAATGCAAAGGATAACGCACACGGCGACGTAAATGGAAATGCTAACGCAAATGGTCACGGAAACGCAAGCGGAAACACTAACTGTAACAGTAACACAAAAGCACCCACTTTTTTTCCCAAAAAAGTGCACTCAGAAGCACAGTGAATACAAAGAATGTATGCATAATAAAGGCCCTCGAAGCAGAAAATGAACACTTGGAATACTAAATTGCTTATATCTCAGGAATCGTAAGATGTAGAAAAGAAAATTTAAATTTCATATGATTTATGACTTTCCTGGCTAGTTTTCTACTTAGCTCACTAGTAGGGGGCTAAGTATTGTTCTGACGAAAAGTCCGTATCGCGAAGAGTTTTCGAAATACGGGCCCGAAATGCGCGGCGGACACCGTAATGTTAGTCTATGGAAAGAATATTCAACTTTGGAGTGCTGTAACTTTTAAGCCCTGTAATATTTTGTCACCAAGCCATGAAAAGGCAAATCTGTGGGATGTTGTCTTTCTTCCCTCCAAATTTCAGCCCCAAAGACCAAACTGTTCTTTTGCAGCAGGGTGGCAAAGATTCCCTACTGTTTTGGGTACAGTGTCGCAAAGTAGTGTCGCAAATCATGACACTTTCACAAAAAAAAAAATTGTGAACGTGTCGCAAGTGCAACACTACTTTGTGACACTACAGTTTACAAAAATTTGAAAAACATATTTCTGGAGTGTTTAACCCCCCAAACAAGACATGGCTAGCATCCTCAGGGCTCGACTAGGTGAACACAAAAATAATTGTTTCCCTAGAGGGTCCCAAATTTAAATGCCAAGCATTTCTGTGATCAGTAACTGAAAAAAAAATGTCTGACTCATGACACTACAGGGGTCATTTGCGACACTAAAAACTGCATTTGCGACACTGTTGAATAGTTTGTTAACTTTTCCCATTGACTATAATGGGAAACTTGTTTTTTGAATAACTTTTGAACCGTTTAATATTTTTTCATGAAATCTTCAAAAGGCACATTGGGGACCCTGGCTGCATGTTCCATTAAGATCAGTTATGCAAACCGTGTGACCTGTAGGTGCGAGCAAAGAATGCACAAAAAAATGTAAATATGACTTTATATTGCGCTTTATAGCTCTGCAACCATATATCCGACCATTATGAAACTTGGCAGATCCAGAGATCTATGGTAACGCTCTGTGCCTGCCAAATATCAGGCAACTCTGTCATACAGTGGCAAGATTATTAAGCTGCAAATTTTTACACTTTAACCTTAAATGGTGTACTCAACCCTAACTATAGTGGCACTACCATGCCACTATAATATATACTGTATATGTAATAGATACGGAGTCGCGGGCTTGATATACGCCTTTGGTGTGCGCAGATGCACGAGGTCAAGAGGGGCGGCATTCAACTGCCCAAGGCGCAAGATATCAGAGCGCCACCGCACACCCCTAGAGTGGTATATCTATCTTATAAAATGGCCACACGTGTTTTGGGGTGGTGGAAAAATAATCCTTTGTCTAGCTGGTAAATGATACGCTGGCAGAGTTCAAAGTAAGTCCTGTGTTTAAAAAAGATGAAAAGTGTGCTCTGTTAGGTTGTTTTGGCTTATAATAATGCCTCTGTGTCTAGTAAATTATATGCTGGCAGAGTTAACAAAGTAGTCCCAAGTGAAAGGAAGATGAGAGGCTGCGATTGAAGGGTGCGCATTGTGGAGTAGAAGTTGTTATGTTGAAAGTGTTCTTTGAGCAGAGGTAGTTGTTTTGATCTTCTCATCATTAACAGTTGCTGAGCATTGAGCGGAGATCGGCGCGAGTCGGGCAGCTTTACCGCTGCGACGCAGCCGAGCGCAGAGTTATCATAGCAACACTCGCCTGGCTTCGCCTCGCCTTTGTAAAGCTGCCGACTACCTGGGCGCTCTCGCCCGCTGCTGTACATACACTCTGCAGCTTGTTTTAGTTAAATTAAGGAAAGTCAAAGCAGGAAAATACTTTTTATCTTTCTTTAACTCAAAGGACTTACTTTCAACTCGTGAACAGCTTGTTACTCACGCACGCGCACCGCCGTCACGCTATACTCTCAGGTAGGAAAAGTGAAAGTGGTGAACGATCGGCAAGTCTGTGTAGAAAGGAGATTTTTAACTGAAAGTGAGAGTAGGAAGTAAGAGAACTGTAGTTTGTCTTTTTTTTATACACGGTTTCTGTTAAATGGGCTGCATTATGTTGTTTTTAGAATTTAGGGTGGTGAAACAGTGTGCAGTAGTAACAGTGTGTGTGTGTGTGTGTGTGTTTGTATGTGGCTGCTTAACTGCATTAGGCGTGGTGATCTCACTGCTGGTGAGAAGGTTTTGAGGGCTGGAAAGTAGTTTGGTGTGCGGTCGATTGGGAGGCGCGTCGTTGGGAAATAATGCACGTCATGTGATGCATTCTGTCCAATCATGTTACTGGAATTTCTATGATTTTACCACCCCATTTTATAAATATATATATATATATATAGAATACATGATGGGTGGCTGTATATATATATATATATATATATATAGGATACATGATGGGCAGCTGTGGAATATGGCAAATAGTAGAGTGAGTGCAGAGTGTCCTGTGATAATATCACACGTGCCGCAGGCACGAGTGATATTATCTCAGGGAGCTCTGCACTAGTGCCAATATTTGCCACATTCCACAAGTCGCACATCATGTGAGCAATTTATACAATAGGGCTCTGAGTTATTTATTTCTGTATTTTACAGTGTGTTTTTGGTTATATTTCATGTCTAAAGGATTTATTTTATATTCATGTGTGCAGCCACGGGTTATTTGGCCTTAGCAAGTTTGTTTGAATGGGTTTTGTTTGGGTAGGTTGTGAATGGAAAAGATGTATCTAACGATTGGTTGTTCAGGATTGAATGTATTGTGATAGGTTCTGCGTGATTGCTTTCTGAGATGTGTGTCTTCTGATTGGTGATACTGCTTTCCTGGGTGTAGTTTCAGAGAGAATGCAAATGCATGGAGATGTTTAATGTTTTACTTCATAGGAATGTAATTTTTTTTATTTATTTTGTAGTATTTCACATACTTCATTGAATGTTGTGAAGGTAATGGAAGCTTTATTTATGTTTAATTTCTTTTCAGGAACATTTACTGCCCCCATTTGTAATATTTTCAGTTTGTTTGAAATACTGCCTGCTTTTGTTTTCTGTGGTTTTGTGCAGTGTGGTTAAGTTCACCCGGTTCAATAAACTTTTCTACGGGATACAGTACATTTACTTTGTTTTATTGTTGTTAAATGGTGTAACAATGTTTCTTGAATAAAAAGGATGCAAGGCTTTGTTGGTAGTTAGTCAGAGCCACTCTTGGGTTCCACAACAGCAGCTCATTTTCATGGTTGATTCTTGTAGTGGTTGCTTCGAGAAAAAAAAAAAAGATGTTGTGAGAAGGTGTGTTTACAAACGGAATTAAATAAGGGCTGTTTTTAAATTTGTGAATTTGTGAGTGTTTAGGATACTAGTGCCGGTATAGCGGAGGTTAGATTTGTAGAGTGTGACATCACCACTGTTGAACTATCACTTGGTGATGTAGACACTGTGGAAATAAATGGAGATAAACTCAGTGTCTACATCATCACAGTTATTCCACTGCAGTGAGAATATCTGTTTTTATTGTAAATGTTACATGCTCACCCCTATTGTATAAATACTGTATATATATATATATATATATATGGGGCTGGTGATCAGTGGGGGAGGGGGACCACTAGACACCAGGGATAGATCAAGGATGGTGTTGGGGGGATTCACTATTTGTAACCTCTACTTGCTTTGGCTTTTTTAAGTGTAATTTGCACTAAAAAAAAAAAAAACAAGGCAAAGTCACAAGTGGTGAATTCCAGATAATTTACAATAATTATGCGTAGTGCTCTGCGAGGCGAAATTTGGGACTTCACAACATATTCGCCTGCGGAGTAAAACTTTGCTGCATCTGTAATTATGACTGCCCTTGCAGCTACTGCTGCCTGCAAGTGTCCCCCAGTTTGGAAATCAGTGAGTGTCATAATGAGATGAACACATTCTGCTGGCATATTTTTCCACTTATTGTTTTATCCTGAAAATATATTTATGATTGTACTTTATTGCCAGGGTTGCCTTCAAACCCCTGGTGATGTACTGTAGTTGTACATTTCAACTAGTATTTCTGTATTTCTTGATTACTGACTTGCACAGTTCCTTCAGGGTTCATGGACAATATCATTCCATGCTAATAGCTCCTGTCATGTATGGGCTCTCATTGTTTACTGTGTTGTGCTTTGTACTGTTTAATACTTTGTGTCATCTTGCTGGCCAGGGTTGTGCCTGAAGGTGGACCCAGGGACCAGAGCATCCACCCAGTCAACAAAATATACTGTTAATGTGCCCAATGCACTAAGGGGTGGGAAACAAGCCCTGGAGGAGTGTATTCCACCCATGTAGCTCTGCACTTGCGGACAGGTTTGCACTGGCTGGTATTCACTACTGGCCACCACCTGTCTGTGGCCCCCCCACAGTTAGATCCATGCAGAGTGGCTGAGGGGAGGCATACAAGATCCAGCCTGGCATCCAATCGGATGCCCACCCTGGGTCCCTAGTGGATCACTTGCACATCTGGGTGCTGGTCTGCGCACATGAATTGCATCAGCAGACACCTGGACCAGCACAGTAATGCCATATCTAGCCCTGGCCCTGGCCCCCTGGCTGAGCCCCTAGAGCATGGGGGCCACCCACTGCCCTTCACCAACTCCTGGCAACCCCAGCACCTATGTAGCACGGCACCCCCCCATGCACACACCACACACAGGTGCACCTGCTCCACACAAGCAACTCCCAAACTCAGTTCCCCCAACCCAGCATTGGTGTTTAGTGGTGACCCCCTGCACCAACAACCCCAACCCATACCTGAAGTGTTGGTAGTATGGGCCGGATGGCCAGTGGTACAGCCCTCTGCACACCTCAATGGCTGACCATCTGACATACATGGGTACGCATTGGCTGCACTTCTCTGCATAGGTCAGATGGCCAGCAGCTGTGGAGGTGTGTGGAGGGCTGTGCCACTGGTCATCCAGCCCATGGCACCAACACTTCAGGTATGGGTTGGGGGTTGTTGGTGATGTGGGAGCCTCTAGTGACAGGGGGTCCACTCGAGGGGAAGGGGTACCCCCACATCTGTAGGTGGGGGGGCTGCCATGTCACACCTGGGCTGGGTGTTTCCATATAGGTAGGGGCTATGGACCATTGATGGGTGCCACTGAGGGGGAGGAATGACTGTGCCTGTCTAGGTGCCATGCCAGCACTATGTCGGGCAATTGGCTGCTTTGGCACGGCCGTGCATCCCTGGGTTGGGTGGGTGCAGCATTGGGGGTGTGGAATGCACTGTTGTTTGTGTGGGGGTGTCTGCCAGGGGGATACAGGGTCAGGGCTAGCCCAAGATGTGTGTGAGGGGGAGGCTGCCTGCTGGTTGCAGGGCTGTTCAACTGTTCATTGTGCGTGGGGCTGGGCATGTAGAGGCACTTATGGTAAGGCTATCCCTGGTGTACCAGCCAGCCCTCTAAGTGCCCCAGTGTGCAGCTCTACTCACCATGGTGCATGGTGCATGGTGCGTAGTGCTGGCATGCCCCCAGCATGTCCCCACCCATCCCTGGTGTGCTGCTGGCCATGTGGCCGGGGAATTAGGTGCATACCGACTGTGCACCCCAGTTGTGAATGCCACTCCATGGCATTACAACTTATCTATGCTAATGTGCCCGATTTATGTGGTGCATTGGCATAGTGCATAGTGCCCAATATAAATAAATAAATAAACAAACAAACACATACATACACACTTACGTAAAAAAAAAAAAAGAAATACATTTCTGAATAAATTACAATGTGAGCTTGACTTGAAACTCTTTGATATTAGGATGGGAGGCTTTCTCAGCTGAATGAAGGAGGAATGAGACTAAGGAATCAAAACCCCACCCATTGGCAACTAGCAGAATGGGGTAGACAGAACAATAAATTCTGCTGAATTAATTTCACCAGGTAGAAATTACAGTTTTGCAAAATCTGAAAACAGTTTTACTCAACATTGTTGCAAGCCCTATATAGGGCCAATTTATGAAACAAACACAAATATTAAAGTAAGATCTTGGGCTTCTCCTACATGTGATGTCTTACCTGCCATGGCTTAAGGTCATCAATACTTGCACAAGTTTTATTAGTAAAAGGCCCATTGCTGGATTTGCAGGACAGCAGGTCACGAAGGCCATGTGCAATTGCATATACTGCTTTATAGGTATTATAGGTAACTCTAAAGTTAAGCAAATTAAATTTAGACAGGTGGTATTTGTCCAGCTTTTCTGTACCTGTGCAAGAAGTGTTTACCCTGTTCATATCTTCAGACTCTTGGAAATTATCAGCAGTTGGCCAGTAGCAACCAAATGCTTCCTCCCAGAATGACCTGATAAAAATGTCATCTGGAGATGTGGAAGGGTGCAGAGTCTGAATGAAGTCACTGAGTCCAGGAATCCTCCCTCTGTGGATAGCAATTCCAATGGTGCCATTAAGGGTTTTCCATGATTCTTTCCTTGAGAAAATAGGGGAGATTATCCAACTGATAGTGGCCAACCAGACTTTTCCTGTGATGTTTTGCTTGGCAATCTCCTCCATTAATGTCATCAGCTCCACCCTGCTTCCATAGACAACAATAACAGCCACAGTGGATTTTCTGATTACCTTGATGATCTTTAGCACCTGCTGCTGGGAGTTGCTCAATGGAAGAATTTCTGTAAAAGCAACACATACCCCACTCTGGCCAAGAGCTGTTTTCAGGTTTTGACTACCCAGGAGACCATATTCATCATCTGAAGCTATAATACCTATCCAGCTCCATCCAAAATACTTGACCAAATGAGCTAGGACAGGATACTGAAATATGTCATTTGGAGCTGTCCGTAGAAATGATGGAAACTGAAGTTTGTCACTCAGGATTGGGAATGATGAGCCATAGCCGATCTAAAAAAAGTTTATTCAAACAACATGATATTTGAAAACTACAGCATCTGCATTTTAAAACAAGTTCCATAATATTAATAAAAGAAGATAGTGATTACAGAATCACTGCTGGCATCAGAAAAGTTCAGTTACCAAATATTTCTGCAAAAATATTGCATTTCAAACCATTTCCCAAAGAACATTCTCTTTGGATGCAGGGCTGTGGTCCCTGAGAATCCATCTGCTCCCGTAGTTACTAGTGGATGGCATAATGTACAACTCGTAACACCATTTTTATTTATTTATTTGTACAATCGGATCTACAACCTTTGAGCCAGAGGCTCGTTTACAAAGGTACCTCGTCACATAGAGGACATATAGTGTTACGTATTTACAGTATACAAACAATGAATGACATAGAGTTGCACAGTTGTTTTCACACATTGAGCAATTCGAAACATTTCAAGATGACATAATTTTGCACAAGCAGGTACTAACAGAAGGGCAGGGTGCCGGGGGGATTTTTTTGGGGGGGGAGGAGGCAGTGGTTTGGCCCAGGGGGGCATTGTCAGGTGCTAAGTGACAGTAGCAGAGTCCATTTAGGCACAGGAGCAACTGTGGGTGTTAAACAGTTTGTTCTGAAGGGTGGTTTTGAAGGTGGCAATTTTGGGGGCATTGGAGATGGTTGCAGGGAGAGAGTTAAAACAGGATGGGGCTCTGTAGCAGAATGACCACTGTGCCCGGGTGGTCCTTGTTCTAGGAACTAGAAGAGTGGACTTGTTTGCGGTTCGGGTTGAGACAGTCGACGGGGTATGATGGATGGAGGCTGCCACCCTGGGTGGGGAGAGGCTGAGCAGAATTTTCTTAGTTAGCAGGCAGGTCTGGTAGTGGAGGCATTCATCAAGGTTAAGGAGATTGGCCTTGTCATAGAGTTGACATGTGTGAGTGAGCCTGGAGGCACCAGTTATTAGTCTGCAAGCCCTGTTGAGGGTGAGACGAATTTTGTTGAGGGCAGTGGTGTCAGCAGCACCATATACTGGCAGTCCATAGTCCACAAGTGACAGTACTGAGGATGTAATGGTAAGTCAGAGGGCATCAGGTGGGAGGCAGTCCTTGTGGTGGTAGAGGATGCCAAGCCGAGTGTTAGTAGCAGATGCAAGGACATTAATGTGGGCATGAAAGGTGAGGGCTGAGTTGAAGGTGACCCCAAGGTATTTGTAGGAGTAGACTTGCTCAAGTGGTTGTAGGGTGCTAGGGAGGATACGGAGTGGGTTGTTGCAAGCTTTGTTTTGGGGGTGGGTGAAGAGCATTGTCTTGTTTTTTTTGAGATTAATGATGAGTCTGCGCTCCTTAAATCAGGTTTCGGCATCATTGAAGGAGTGTTGGAGGGAGTCCTGGAGGAAGGTAGGATTTCCATGGGTGGCAAAGATGACAGCATCGTCGCCATATAAAAGAATCTTGCCTGAGCAGGCACTAGGCAGGGTGTTTAGATAGAGACTAAAAAGCAGGGAACCAAGGATGGAGCCCTGGGGTACCCCATAGTGGATGGGACAGGTTTCCGAGAGTGTCCCATTGATTTTGACACACTGGGAACAAGCTGTTAGGTAGCTCGAGCACCAGACGAGGGGGCCAGCAGAGAAGCCAGTGTGGCAAAGGGCATCCAGTAGAAGAGGGTGGGAGACAGTGTCGAAGGCCTTAGAGAGGTCAACGAACACTGCGCCGGCTAGGGAGCTGGCATCCAGGGAGGAGTGCAGGAAGTTGGAAAGCTCCATTAACTCTGTACCAGTACTGTGACCAGCACGGAAGTCATGCTGCTCCGGGTACAAGACTGATGACTTTGGAAATTGTAGTGATGGGCAAGTACTAGTTTATCATGCAGATGCCCTTAGTAATACAGAATGAAATGGCTGGACATTTAACAAAATCTTACTCAAAATGAGTGCAGTGTATGAAAACAAAAGGCAGTCATTGCAAAGCATTGCCATCTAGTGGTAAACACATGGAGGGGAAGCCAAAATAAATACAGCCATCGAATGATGAAAGCCTTGAAGAACCACCAAGAAACATAGAAACATAGAAGTTGACATCAAGAAACATAGAAACATAGAAGTTGACTGTAGATAAGGACCGCAAGGCCCATCCAGTCTACCCATTTTTTCTACCTTATGAATGTGCCATTGGCCTTTACTCTGTCATTGGCCTATCTATTCCTATTCATCTGTATTGCTCCCTTATGCCTATCCCATGCCTGTTTGAAGCCCTGCACTGTATTCATATCCACCACTTCCTGAGGTAGGCTGTTCCATGCATCCACCACCCTTTCTGTGAAGAACTTCCTCACATCACCCCTTAATAGTCCTCCCTCTAATCTCATGCTGTGTCCTCTTGTCCTGCTATTTTTCTTATATTGAAACATGTTAGACTCCTTCACCTTGTTAATGCCCTTAAGATGTTTGAATGTTTCAATCATATCACCTCTCTCCCTCCTTTGTTCTAGGATATACATATTGAGCTCCGTTAATGTGTCCTCATATGTGTTCTGATGGAGTCCCTGCCCCATTTTGGTTGCTCTTCTCTGGACTGCCTACATTTTGTTAATGTCCTTGTGCAGGTGCGGCCTCTAGTACTACATGCAGTACTCCAGATGGAGCCTAAGCAGTATCTTGTAAAGAGGAATTATTACCTCCCTCTTATGATTTGTGATACCCCTGCTAATACATACAACATCCTTCTAGCCTTACCTACTGCTTTAGTGGTCTGCTTGGATGATTTTAGGTCATCTGTGATGATGGTGCCCAAGTTTCTTTCTTCCCTTGTGATTGCCTGCAACTTCCTTCCCAATCTATAAGTAGCTTCAGGGTTTCTCTTCCCTATGTGCATGATCTTGCACTTCTTTGGGTTAAAACCCAGTTGCCAGTCTTCTGGCCATTTTGCCAGTTTTCCCAGATCTCTTCTCTTTCTGCCCACCCCATCTGGATCATCAATTCTGTTGCAGATCTTGGTGTCATCTGCAAACAGGCAAACCTTACCCTCAAGATCAATACATCCATCCAGTGTAGGTTTATAGGATAGCAAGCATAATGCAAAGAAGCTGGATAACCTCCTTGCTAATGAAACATTCCCTTTAGATTAAGGGTTAGCACTGTTGTCTTCAGAAGTCAGGTTATCTGGTTTGATCCCCAGCATGGGCTGGAGATGGATCTGCCCAAACAGAGGGGATGTACTGTACGTACAAGGCAATCCTGAAAATTAACAAACAACCTGGTGATCTTAATCCTGTACATATATTAAATCCACTGAAAGTGAACTGAATACTAATTTATTATTCAAGTGTACTACTGCTGTGTAAAGTGGAGGGTCATTTTTACGTTTGCTTACGTGCATGCGCAAGGAACGATTTGGGAGAGTAGCACACTTTGGAGGTGTGCCTCTCCCTTTCAATCCAGTGCTCTGTTGAGCAGGCGTGGCGGTCCTGCACCAATGGGTGTGGGGCTGTGTATGACAGCCGGTGGTCTTCGCTTCAAAAGAAAACCACAGCTGTCATGCAAGCACAGCGATCACGCCGCCCCAGCGTCCGCCCCCAAATCTTTGGTGCCGTGCTGAGGGCCCCACCCCAGCATGGCAAACATCCAGCGTTGTTTGCAGATGGGGTGCCCAATCCCCGTCAGCTCTCGCACCCCAGCCATCCTTCTGCCACGCTGGGAGCCCACCCCAGTGTGAAACGTCCCACAGTCTTTTTTTTTCACCTGTAAACCAAAAACGGTCCCACGGCGCTTCTCCAGTCCCCTCCTCAACCCGCACCCATCCACTGCGCATCCAGCCTCCACCCCCCTCACCTATATTTACCTCCGGGCTCGCGTGCCATCCCGGTGGACCGGGGAACATGTCTGCACTCTTCAAAGCCGACCTGAACTGAGGAAATGCCAGTAAGCTGTATAATGGGCTAGATAGGGAGTTTCAACTTTATTGCATATCTCAGGCATTTTTTGGAATTTTGCACCAAATTTTCAACATGGGGTTTTGGGACCCTCTCATGAATGATGTCACTGTCATGGCGTTATTAGGGCCCAAAGGGTGATTCGCAGTTACTGCACAGTCACTGCATGAAATCCTGCTGAACAATAACCCATGACAGTGACATCATTCATGAAGAGGTCCCAAAACTCATATTGAATTGGCAAAATCAAAATTACTGTTTTACTGAGTCTGCGTTGCGCAGTTCCTCATGCGGCTACGTGGGTTTGCGAATTTTCAATATTTCCACTCAGATTTTCAACATTGCCATTTTACCACACCTTCTTATGAGTAGTACAGCTGTCATTCTTCATCTCACCCAAAAGCGTGTTTCCGCCCATGTAGCGCACAATGTGCGGTCGGTGTCTTGAAATCAATGTATGGGACACATTAAGAAAATCACAGTGACACTGTTCATGAGCAGAGGTCTTAAAATGGCTATGTTGAAAATTTGGTGAAAAAATTCCTAAAAATGACTGTTTTACGAGCGTGCGTTGCGCAGTTCCTACGCATGCTTGTAGGTTTGCGAATTTTCAATATTTTCACTCCAGATTTTCAACATTGCCATTTTACCACACCTCCTCATGAGCAGTACAGCTGTCATTTTCACATCCTGCCCAAAACATGATTCCGCCCATGTAGCGCACAATGGCGTAGTTGGTGTGTGAACTCAATGTATGGGACATATTCAGAAAATCACAGTGATACTGATCATGAGCAGAGGTCTTAAAATGGCTTTGTTGAAAATTTGCTGAAAAAATTCCTAAAAATGACTGTTTTACAAGTGTGCGTTGCACAGTTCCTACGCACGCTAGTAAGTTTGCGAATTTTCAATATTTTCACTCCAGATTTTCAACATTGCCATTTTACCACACCTCCTCATGAGCAGTACAGCTGTCATTTTTCACATCCTGCCCAAAACATGTTTCCGCCCATGTAGCGCACAATGGCGCAGTCGGTGTGCGAACTCAATGTATGGGACACATTAAGAAAATCACAGTGACACTGTTCATGAGCAGAGGTCTTAAAATGGCTTTGTTGAAAATTTGGTGAAAAAATTCCTAAAAATGACTGTTTCACGAGCGTGCATTGCGCAGTTCCTACGTACACTAGTAAGTTTGCGAATTTTCAATATTTTCACTCCAGATTTTCAACATTGCCATTTTACCACACCTCCTCATGAGCAGTACAGCTGTCATTTTTCACATCCTGCCCAAAACGTGTTTCCGCCCATGTAGCGCACAATGGCACAGTCGGTGTACAAACTCAATATATGGGACACATTAAGAAAATCACAGTGACACTGTTCATGAGCAGAGGTCTTAAAATGGCTGTGTTGAAAATTTGGTGACAAAATTCCTAAAAATGACTGTTTTACGAGTGTTCGTTGCGCAGTTCCTATGCACACTCGTAAGTATGCGAATTTTCAATATTTTCACTCCAGATTTTCAACATTGCAATTTTACCACACCTCCTTATGAGCAGTGCAGCTGTCATTTTCACATCTTGCCCAAAACGTTTTCCACCCATGAAGCGCACAATGGCACAGTTGCTCGCGAAATCAATGTATGGGACACAGTAAAAATCACAGTGACACTGTTCATTAGCAGAAGGTTTAAAATGCCAATGTTGAAAATTTGCTGAAAAAATTCCTAACAATGACTGTTTCTGACGTGCATTGCACACTTCCATGCCTTTCGTGGGTTTTGCAATTTTCAATATTTCCTCCAGATTTTCAACATTGCCATTTTACCACACTTCCTTATGAGCAGTACAGCTGTCATTTTTCACATCCTGCCCAAAAACGTGTTTCCGCCTATTTAGCGCACAATGGGGGTAACAAAAAGGTCATGCTGAAAATTTATTGTGCAAATACCAGCAATCGCACAGGGCATTAGGGTAAAGCACCATACGTGCCAAACACCACTGCAAATACCTGCAAGTGAATGTTCGGCATTGACAAATGCTTGTTTTATTAATTTTGAGGTTGCTACAAGAGAAAGACATTTTGGGAGTGACAGGATCACTAGATAAGATTAAATCAAATTTAAGAAAGCAATGCATCAGTGGTCACAGCTAGAGGACTGGGGTTTATTCTGGATTATGTGGAGGCTGGGTATAAAGATCAAGATAGGACATTTTGTTTTTATAAAAACCATTTCTTTTATAAAAAATATCAAAATAAAACATGATAGAGACACCGTGTAAGCCCTTAGTTTGTAATGACCATGCAAATCACTCATGCTTGAAGTCATTACAGACCTAAAGGCTCTTGATAAGACTCATAGTACAGGACCTCAGACAGTGTTTTCCGAAGCTTTCCCAGGAAGTCGATGGGTTACTAAATGAAGATTACTGTACTGGGGCGTGGCTTGCCATCTGAAGGTATGGCAGCCTGAAACTTAAGCTCTACAACTCCTGACTACAATATCTGACTATATACATGCTACATACATTAATTTTATACTGCAAAGATACATTGTACATGGTGAGAGTTCAACTTACTGAATCCTCCAAAAGACTTTTCTGCTGCCAGGATATTTCGCTATAGAGCTTCTGGGTATTTTTGCCTCATTTATTTATTTAGTTATTTGAGGACAATCAGAATTACAACCCTTTGAGTCAGAGACTCATTTACAAAGACTCCACGTCAATGAGGAACACACAACGAAAAACAGGATAAAACAAAACAGTAAATAGTACAGATGAGGAACACACAAAGAAAAACAGGGTAAAACAAAACAGTAAATAGCACAGACAGATTATATACAGGTGACAGTAAGAGCATATAGGGACTAGTTACAAAAGCCCCATGTTAGTGTGTAAGAAGACAATATCATTTGCTATACAATAGACAGATATGTGCCTTATAAACAAGCAGAATACTTCAAAGTCAACCATGACAATCGTAGTGACGCGAGTTGAGGAGGTTCTTGAGGGCTGTTTTGAAAGGCCCGAGTCTTTTCCCAGTAGTGACTGAGCCAGGGAGGGAATTATACCATGATGGAGCACAATAGTGAAAAGATCTCTGTGCAAGGGAGGTCCGAACCCTGGGTACATGCAGGGAGGGATGAGCAGAGCAACGAGTGGAGAGGGTGGGGGGCACCTGTAGATGATTGATGAAAGGCCATGAATCTGGGCCCACTGGACAGAATGGATCCCTGGGATGGCAGTTCATCCATCCCCAAACATTTTATTTATTTATTTGCTTTTGTTTACCAGGTAAGCACACTAGACAGCCAAGCGCCTATTTTCAGGAGTTACCCGGGAGGTTACAAGGTACAGAAGTGAACAATTTGGCAGTAGACATCACATCACATATAAAACAGTATGGAACAGGCCTGTGACAGCAGTCAATATACAGAACATCACTAATACATATTAGTGTGCTAGAGCCCAATAAGCTCAGGGATAGTATAGAATAATTTGCTTAATAGGTACAGAAAGGCAAGAAAGGAACATATTTCCGGACAATACAGCAGATAGCAGCAGGCTAGCCAACGGATTGGGCACATTCAGTACCAGGAGGCTCACCTCCTCAAACAGTAATGGCTGAGTTAGAATAGCCTCAGCTGGTCAGCTTGGACTAGGGAGGGACCTTAAGTGCAGAGACAGTTGAATGCCAATTTGAGGAAACCCCATAGGGAGGATTTGAAACTGGAGTAGGAGGGGGAAGCGAGTGTTTACTGGGAGGATGTCCCACAGTCTAGGCGCAAAGACAGCGAAGGCCCGATCACCCATTTGGGTATGGGTTTTGGGAACCTGGAGGGCATGAGAGTCACAGGATCTTAAGTGGTAGGAGGGGGTAGCAGGTTTGAGGGACAGAGCGAGTGCAGGAGGTGTGGCAGCTCTGATGATGTTATTGATGAAGCTGCCGAGAACAAAGGTATAATGTTTTTCTGGGGGGAGCCACTCACGCATGCTGTACAACTCACAGTGGTGAATGAGGCAGGGAACAGAGAGCGCAAAGTGACACACACTGTTGTAGGTGGTGTCCCATTTTGAGAGACTGGTTTTTGTGATGGGGGCAAAGGAGACAAGCCCATAGAAGAGAGAGGGGAGGAGGACCCCCTTGGCCAGGGTGAGTCATGCAGCCGGGGTTAGATAGCTTTTTGCTTTGTATGCCAGGCCCATCTTGAAGTTTGCAGCCTTGCAAACATTGTGAATGTGCAGGGATAGGTCAAGTTTCGGGTCAAGGGTTACCCCCAGATACTTGATGGAGTCCACAGCCTGCAGGAGGGAACCATCAGCTCCTGAGATTCATAGTGGAGCTGGACAGGTTTTAGTTTTGGCCAGAGAGCCAAAGAGCATGGCCTGAGTCTTTTGTAGGTTGATAGCAAGCTTCTGGCCCTTTAGCCAGATTTGGATTTGAATGAAGTCTGAGTTCATCCTGGTGCTGATGTCTTTGATGTCCTGGGAGCTGGTGAGGATGACGAGGTCATCTGTGTACAGGGTGTGGAGCCCGTGGACTGGGACTGAGGGCAGCTCATTTATGTAAAAGGAAAACAGGAGATGCCCAAGAACAGATCCCTGAGGGACCCCACAGTTCACAGGAGAGGGATCAGCAAGGGCTTGGCTGAATCTAGTGTATTGTTGTCTACCGGAGAGGTAGTTTGCGAACCAGGAGTGAGCCGGTGGGACGAGGCCAAGGGACAAGAGTGTGGAACACAGGAGCGAGTGGTCGACCAAGTCAAATACTTTCAAGAGGTCCACGAAGATGGCACCGGTCAGCTTGCCTTGGTCAGTGGCGGACCTGATCTCTGAGGTGACCCCAGCAAGGGTAGTGGTAGTGCTGTGCTCTTTTCAGAAGCTGTGTTGTGCTGGGATGAGTAGGTCATAGCTTTGTAGGTAGTGGGTGAGCTGCGAGGCAACCACCTTTTCAAGTAGTTTACTAACCGCAGACAGGATTTCAATGGGGCGGTAGTTCTTGAGGGTTTTGGAGTCCCCTTGTTTGAAGACCGGGACGACTCTGGCCACTGTCCACACATCAGGGATAGATCCCAAGGTTAGGGAGGTGTTAAAGATGTAGGCAATAGGCTGGGCCAGGGGAGAGGCCCCCAGGCAGAGCAATTTTGGCTCTAGATTGTCATGCCCAGCTCCAGTGTCAGGGGAGAGACCAGCAAGGAGTTTCTGAGTCTCAGTGACAGAGACAACCTTTAGGTAGAAAGGAGGTTGAGTGGTTTTACCACTGAGCGAGGGACCTTGAGCCCTTGGGTTAGGAGGTTGGGAGGGGTGAGCGGGTTAGTCAGAAAACATGGAGTTAAAAGCATTGGCAATTGTATGGGGGTTGTTGCAACTAACCCCGCCAATTTGCATGTCAGTGACCTGGACTCTGACAGAGCCTCCAACAGTGTTCTTGATGTTTTGCCAGAAACTCCTCAGGTGCCTGACCGAGGATAGCAAGACAGGTCTGCAGTATTCGCTCTTTGCAGAGTGAATGGCTCTTTTGCATTTGTTTCTCAGCTGCCTATATTTGTGGAAGTCAGAACTAGTGTGGGAGGTTTTGTACTTCACCCAGCATTTGTCCCTCTGCTTCATGAGGGAAAATAGTCCACTATGAAGCCATTTTGTGACAGTGCCTCTCACCTTCCTCTTTGTAAGGGGAGTGTATTTGTTTTGCAAGGGAGTAAAGACAGCAATAATGTTGTCAAGGGCTAAAGAGGGGTCGCTTGTGGCAGTGACCCTGGACCAGTCAGTTTGGCAGAGGTCGGCAAGGTAGTCGTCAATGTTAAATTTGGAGAAATCCCTCATCTGGATTACTTTACAGGGGATCTTGGGTGAAGAGCTACCCCAGGTAAAGAAGGCGGGAGAGTGATCAGAGATGATGTCAGGGATGATCCCAGAGGAGATGATATTGTCGGGTCTGTTGCTCAGCACCCAGTCGATGAGGGACCCTTTATCCCCTAGATGGGAGAGCCTTTTGGGATACGAGATGAGTTGGGTAAGGGCAAGACTGGACAGCATGAACTCATATTGCTTGGCATTGCAGCCCTACCAGTTCTGATTAAAGTCACCAAAGATTAGTAACTCATTTGTGCCAACCTTGGAGCCGAGACTGTCAAGGAGGTAGGACAGCCCTAGCAAGCCTCCTGTTGGAGGATTGTAGGCACAGACCAGGTGTAACTTTTTTGAGTTACCTAGCAGGAGCAGGGCATGCAGGAACTCACAGTGAGTGGATGTAGGAGGTGAGGGTGGTTATGCCCAAAGACAGACAAGTTTAATTGCACCCTATAGTAGAGGAGCACACCACCCCCATGTTTATTTCCTGGTCTATCTTGCCTAATGAAGTTGTATCCAGGGAGGGTACATGTAGAGTCCAGGATGTGGGGTTTTAGCCAGGTTTCTGAAACCCCCAGGATATTAGGGTTGTAGTGAGCCACCCAGCCTGTTAGCTCTGCAAGAGTTGGTAAGAGACTGTGTACATTCAGATATACCATTTTTATGCCCTTGGTGGATTGCCAGGTGGGGGGGCTTGAGGGGAGGTAGGGCGGCCAGCAGTCCAGTGTTTTGGGCTATGCCCCCAGCCAGATCTGGAGAAAATGGGCAGCCACTCAGGGAGAGCAACTGTTAGGCCCCTTGGGGGGGATTGTCCAGGTAGAGAGAGAGTAGGCTAGGATGGATACTGCAGAAGCAATTATTACAAGCAGCAGAACTTAGACTTTAGCTGCAATTCGTAGCATACATTGACCCTGGCTATCAGCTGCACACCAGCGCCCCTATCCTGATGAATTGTCCTTCAAGTAGGTTAGACATTCTGTAACTCTGGCAAAGAGAAAAAACAGTGTCCAAGGCGGGGGGGGGGCATCCTCCGGTGGCCGTACATGATAAGCTGCAGATGGGGAAGTAGACTGATAGGCTATGAATGGCACGTGATATACCTTATATATCACTAAGTCCGCAAAGGGTGGTGGCAGTGGGGCAGCTGATGCAGAGTGTCAGTGGGACCTTCCACACACACACACACACACTCAGTTGCAACTTCAGTGCCTCTCTGGCCAGCTTCATACCTGTATTTTTTGTTTGGTGGCGGTTTGGCTCGCTCGGGAGAGGGCAGGAGCACAGCTGGCCCTCATGCCCACCCAGAAGCTGTGGAGAGAACACAGAGGGATTATTATTTATAAGGTAGGGTGCAGGAAGGGGCTACTAAAGTAAATTCAGAGAAGGGGTCTTCTACACCCAGTCAGGATCCAGCAAGCAGGCAATCTGAGTTGGGTGGACTTAATTAAGCACAGTTTTAGCCTGTAGCCAACCTCTGGTAATTTGGGTTGAAAACTGAGTTTAAACTGCACACAACCCCAGTATGGCAATTGATTGGTGCAGGGCTGCTTTTTTAAAAACGGAGATTTAAATCTGCACTCAGCCCCTTCAAAGCAAATAAAATCTGTCCACAACTGCCTTAAAGCAAATGTTGAAAAACGGAGTATTAAATCTGCCATCAACCCCCGTAAGGCAATTAATTGGTGCAGGACTGATTTTTACAAACGGAGATTTAAATCTGCACACAACCCCCTTAAAGGAAATAAATCTGTACACACAACCCCCTTAAGCAAGCAATTAATTTCATTTTAAAGGCTCCCTGAAAACGGAGTCAAAGGGAATTGCAGCATAAATCAATTAAAGCTCCCAAATAAAGTTGTGGTAACTCCGTACTTTACACGTTTCAGGCAGCTAAATAAAACTATCAGCATTGCTCTGCCAAGAGCTACAGACAGAGGAACTCGGGGAAGAAAAAAGCAGGCCAGGTTTGAAACTGGCGCCAAAAACAAAGTCCTTTGTTCACACACACACTCCGTTATGACTTCAGTGCCTCTCTGGCCAGCGTCCTACCTGTATTTCTTTTCGGCTGGGGTTCGGCTTGCTTGGGGAAGGGCAGGAGCACATCTGGCCCTCACAACCACCCAGAAGCTGTTTTTTTTTTTTTTTTGGCGGGGGAGCTCGCTCAGGGGAGAGCAGGAGCACAGCTGGCCCTCATGACCACCCAGAAGCTGGGGAAAACCTACAAGAGATAGGACTTGAAGGATGTTCGATCAACTTCTGACCACAATAAGGAAACTGGAGCTATCAACTAGCATAGTGCAGAGGATATTATTACCATCTCCCAGCGTACTAATGTAAATGAACAAATAATTGCTAACATGGGAGATAAGACCATGTGACAAGAGGCCCATATAAGGGAACAAGACCGGACTATCGATCTACAGTATTCTGGAAGTAGGTCAAGGACCTTGAGAACCACAGCCGGAGAAACAATTTGCAATTTTTGGGCTTTCTGGAGGATTCTGAGGGCCCAAATACAAATAAGTTCCTACAGACAGTGATCCCTGGACTGTTGACCCACTCATGGGCGAGCCCAATAGAGATGGATTGGGCTCACTGCTCTCTAGCCCTCAAACCACCACACAGAGCCAGACCCAACCCATTTTGGTTCAGTTCTTCTGCTTTCAAGACTGAGAAGATATCAACAATGCTGCCTTGGGAAAAAATGAGGTTTCCTGGAGGGGGCATAAAATTCAGATTTTTGCCGACTTTTCACAGGAACTCTTGGAGTGCAGGAGGGCCTTCACTCCCGCCAGGACAGCCTGTGCAACAGTGGGCCTAAGGTACACTCTTCAGTACCCTGCTACACTTAAAATTACCTTCCAAGGGTCCCACCATACCTTTGACATGCTAGAGTCTGCAGAAAACTTTCTGTCTGCGAAAGCCCCAGACCTGGACTGGGGAAAACTCAGGGGCACATAGCAGCCTCATGGCCGACTGAGCCACTCCTCTCCATCTCAGAGACAGGCCCAGGACAACTACATTCAGGCACCACAGCACCCAGGGCTACCTGAGCACAAGCCTCAGGACATGGAGGCAGAGTAGTGGACACTGACGCCCAAAGCCCGGAGGCACAGCCAAAGGAATAAGACCAAGAAGGGGCAGCATCTTCACAAAGCTCCTAGGCTCTGATCCAGGAGCTGCAGCCACAGTGATGGGGCAGCCTACCCCAAATCTGTGGCGGATGGTCCTGGAGAAATATTGAAAGCCATCAACTGATATGAACTGCTATGCAACCTACTGGATGAGCCCAAGGTGCTGCCACAGGTCCTAACACAGCTCCTGGTCTCCCCGCAACAAAAGGCCCTCCCAATGAGACCAGCAATGCCACAGGCCAATGTGGCTGTTCATCTGATCTTGAAGGAGGCCCAATTCCAACCGGGCGGCCCCAAAATACAAAACAGTCCGCCAGCTATTCCTCCCAGATCTGAGACTTATATCAAGGAGAGCGACCTGGGGTGAGAGCTTGTTGTGAACTTGAGGTGGAGGTACATTTTGTTTTTCTTGTTGCCACACCGCAATTGCAGGCCTGATTTGAAGCAGGCCACAATCTGAATACTGAACACTGAAGGAAGCATGTGGGACTTAACCCTTCTAGTCCCATGGCATGCTGCACAGTTGTGTAGCAATTTAATGCCTCCTATTTCTTTGGGTCTGAGTTGATGTAGACTTACAGGCATTATAGGAGTCAACTGAAATTCAGACTCCCTGTGTGATTTTTAAATGTTCTTTGTCTCTTCACCTGAATATTAGCAAAATCACAGTATTATATGATGTTGTTTACAGGGGAGGATCATTATGATAGGTCTCGCTTCGAAGAGGGGGGGATGCTCCTGATGGGATCAATATAATAATTGCCTTCTAGCCCTCAGATGTGGGACCTCACAGGGGTTGCAAACTTGGGCAATCCAAGCTGAATCTGTATATGTGTCTGTGTGTGTGTGGGGAGGGGGGTGCGGGGCTATGGTGACTGTAACAGTGTGGGCTCAATAAAAGACACCAGTCGACCAATTTAATGCATAAAAAAGCAAGAGCTGCATTTATCATTTTATTTTTAAATTGAAAAAAAGATTGTTCAGATATTTACAGAAAAGCAATTAACTGGGTGTTAAAACTTTCACACCAAAAGAAATACAAAATCAGTTATTCAGGTAAGTCTTCCTTCAGGCTCCCTGCTCTTCTCTGTAAATACAGTATCTCCTTACTAGACTTTGGTGTGTAAACTCTCACACCTCCTCTCTCCTCACTTGATCAGAAGACACTGACCAACCTCTTACAATGTAGCACTCTAGTGGACAGGTTATATAGCAAACAGGTATGACATCATAGACATGTGACTGGCCACGTTATTCTGGTAAGGTTCACTAGGCTATAGGTTCCCCTCATAAGCTGTCACCATAATCCCTCCTACCTCTATGATATTTACAAATAATAAAGAGGTCTTAGTTTACCTAAAAGTATCTTCATTACGGATTTTTGGGCATCATTAGTTTGGCTCCTCCCTCTCTGGTGACATCACTGCCCAATCTCCATATAAGCAGCCAATACCTGGGCTGCCAGCCCTATAGAAAGGACCTTCCCAATACCAGGCTATAATCAGGCACAGATAATTACATTTTATTTCTTGTTATTCCTGCTGGAATCTCTAGCATTGTCAGGGATAAATAGATGAGGGGCACACTTCCTACCTATTTATTCTGCAAGGCTAAGAAACCACACTTATGCTTCTTATTTAAAATTTCTGAGACTTGTCATTTTGTAAGTCAAAGAACAACCATTGCGTTTTATTCATTTTTATACAGCAAACAGCCTAGAACATCATGTTTTTGTCCTACTAGGTCTGTTTTCATTCATATAATAAACAAAACTCTCTGGAATGCCTAAATCCAACTACTCAGTTTTCAGTCATCGGGTAAACTTTTCATTTCTGGCTTTCAATGAGGCATCTACTTCTCTGAGCTATAATTGCACAATGCCAACATTCTTTAATAGAAACTATACTGCAGGGCTCTTCTCTGGGGCCTGTACTGTGCTTTAGCACTCATTTAAGCTTATTTGTTTTTTTTCTGAAAACAGACATTGGTTTAGCAGCAAGCGGCTGCAAGGAGTGTTTACTGCTTCTATAGCAACAGCCAGACCACTCCTTTACTCATATCGCAGCTAGTCTGCTGCGTCTTGTTAAACCTCAGCAAATGGTTTCCTTTCAGGAGCTCAGCAGCTCCAAAACAATATCTACTGCATGAATGTGCACACTATTCCTGCACGATCATGTGCATAGCGGCTGTGCGAATGTGCAACCATGCGATCGTGCTCACATTCTCTCGCATATAGTGAGTGAATTCCTTTTAGCTACCAGAAACTCTTAGCGAGAGGCGCTAGAGGTACTGATTTTATTCCATTTTTTTATACATTAGTTATTTTCACCATGCATCCTCACTGGTGACTTCCTGATTTACAAAGGGATGTTTAAATTATTACTTCAAAGTGGCAGCTGTATAGAAAGACTTCAACTAATGTTCTAAACAAGAAAAAAAGGGATAGTACAGGGGGATAGAGATGTCAGGTTGGCCACCCTGAGATGAAAATTAAGGACAGTTTAGAAAAAGATTTAGTAGACAGAACAGAGTGAAAGGAAAAAAAATGTTTTAATCTGAGCTGTTTCACATCCTGCCACATTCCTCTCCATTCAAGAAGGCAACACCACATTGTTGCCTATATCCAGAACCCTAGGAAGGGTTGGAACTTCCTCCACCCACTCCAGACGTTTCCCTTAACATTGATGGGAACAATTATCTTAATGATAATTAGTTATTAATGCAAACAAAATACTTCTTGTTCCAATCCAATCAATTCCCTGAGGTACGTTCACATCAAAACTGGTACATACATGTTACAGTTTGTCAATATCAATCAAGTACTATAAATATAGATTTAATCATTTTCTCCTACTGAGACAGTTTTGTCTGCACCGAACCTGGACAAAAAAATTGTATTTTTATGCTGGGTTCCTGCTCTATGTTTAACTGTAAATTTATAGGGCTGTAGAGACAGGTACCACCTCATGATCCTCATATTTTTATCTTTCATGAGGTTCAGCCAACACAGGGGCTTGTGGTCTGTCATTATGGTGAACTCATTCCCCCAAAGATAGTATTTTAGAGCTTTGATGGCCCATTTCATGGCCAGACACTCCTTTCCACCATAGAATACCTTCTTTCCCTTTCATGTAGCATCCTACTTAGAAAAAGGATGGGATGTTCCCCCTTTTTGTCATGTTTGGTGAGGACTGCCCCAATGCCTGTGTCAAAGGGGTCTGTTTGGACTTCAAACGGTTTGGTAAAATCTGGACTGTGTAAAACTGGAACAGAACTAAAGATGGCTTTTATCATTCTAAAAGCAGTTTCACAGTCCAGTGTCCATTTAATCTTTGTGCGAAAATAATTCTTTGTGAGGTCTGTCAGGGGCGTGGCAATGGTGGAAAAATCTGGAATAAACTGACGATAATAATTGGCAAGACCTAAAAAGGAGCGTACATGTTTCTTTGTACTGGGTACTGGACTATTGGCCACTGCTTCAGCTTTGTTAATCTTGGGATTTACAGATCCGTTACCAATAATGAAACCTAGGTAATGGGTTTTGGTCTTTGCAAGGGCACATTTAGCCGGATTAATAGTCAGGCCAGCATCTTTAAGGCTCTGGATGGCTGCACTTAAATGAACCAAATGGGTATCCCAATCTGAACTATAGATCACCACATCATCCAGATAGGCTGCACTGTAGGATTTATGGAGTCTTAACTTATGATCCATGTACCTTTGAAGGGTAGCAAGAGCCCCATGCAACCCAAATGGCATCATCGTGAAATGGTACAACCCAAGTGGCATACAAAAAGCTGTTAATTCATCGGCTTGGGTTGCCAACGGGATCTGTCTGTACCCTTTCATTAAATCTAGAGTACTGATGTACTGAGCAGATCCTATTTGGTCCAACAGACTATCGATCTGGGGCATGGGGTATCCATCAAATTCAGAGATTGCATTTATGCGTCTAAAGTCTAGGCATAACCTCACTTCACCTTCCTTTTTATTAACCACCACCAAAGGTGAAGACCATGGACTGCGTGATGGTATGATGACATTGGCATGTTCCATTCTCTTTACTTCCTCTACTCCCTCCTGCCTAACCTTTTCAGGAAGCCTATATGGTTTCTGATGTACAGGCCTGGTCTGGGAAATTTTAATCTCCTGCACCACCCCCTTCGATTGACCTAGTGCTTTCTAAAAGTGTCTTGATAGCATGTTAAAAGATGGTCAATCTCTTGGTGCTAGTCTGGTGTCAAGTCTGGGTTTATGTGTATTGGTGTCTCTTCACTAAGTGGATCCAGGTGCTTGTAGGCTCTCTCCAGTTCTGTCCTACCCTATTCTGGTTGGATGTAACAAACCACCTCACGCTTAGGTTTTTCTACCCATTTTCTTAATAAATTGGCATGGTAAATATGCTTCAAGGGTCTATGCCCTGGCAGCTCTAATTCATAATTTACCGCACCAATCTGACAAACAATATCATAGGGCCCTTGCTACCTCATCAATAATTTGTTCTCAATAGTGGGCAACAACAACAGCACTTTGCCCCACGTTCAAACTGTTTGCTTTTAAGCCCCACATTGTACCTTTCTTTTGGATCTGCTGCTTGTTTTCCACATTTTCATGGGCTAAGGTTACACATGTCACCAACCTTTCCCTTAATGACAACGGCCGGGATGTTCAAAGCAGTTGCACATGGTGCAAATGAGTTGCGCTGGCACAAGTGCAGACTTGTGCCAAGGAGAGATATTCAATGGGAGTCATTGCACAGAGCAAGTCCCATTGCACCAATGTGCAACTATAATGAATGCATGCGCAAGAGCAGGGGGTGTGCCCATGAATATTCTGCGCAGTGTGATATTCAACCGTGGAACCATGGCACAAGCTCGGAGCAAAATCTGGATGCGCCGAGCAGACTTGAGCCTATTTTGTATCTATTGTATCTATTTTGTAAGCCTTGTTTGTATCTATGTCTTAAGTTACTGTTATACTTATGTGTTGTACTGCTATACTGTGTATTTTCGTGTGTCTTACTGTAACAAGGTACCTTTGTAAATGAGCCTATGGCTCAAAGGTTTTCCAAACTGCTGTTTAAATAAAATAAAAAAAATAAAATATAAATACAGGGCGCAAGCACACAAACAACACTTGTGCCAGGGGAGAGGGAGCGGGAGGAGAGAGAGAGAGAGAGAGAGAGAGAGAGAGACAAGAGATGGTGGAGAGACAAAGAGACAGAGCAAGGGAGACAGAGCCAGTGAGGTACAGATTGACTGTCACAGGCAGCTACAGCGGTAGAGGGATTGAGGTGGAAGTGGAGCATGAGCTAGGTGCTGAGTGAGTGAGAGGGACAGGCAGGCATAGTGCCATGCAGTGCACCAGGATGGCATACAGCCTACAGCAGCCGACCTCCCGGGGGGGGACAGGACATCAGGGGCCATGGATAGTGCACTATTCCTATTGGAGGCCATAATGAAGGGTGTGAGGAGGCAGGAGGAACAACGGAATGGCCGTGGAAGGGCCCATCGGTGGTATGCCAAGAACAGGTGGTACCATGCCCGCACCACCTTCAAGATTTACACAGATATGGAGATTGTGGAATGGTATTGCCTGAACATGGCCATTCAGAGGCAGCTATGTGAGCTATGCAGTGAGGAGATGCAGGCACCCACAAGACGAAGCCACCCAATGTCTGTACAGACAAAGGTGACAGCAGTTGTGTGCCTGCTTACCATGGGCACCTTCCAGAGACTAACAGGGGACACTACAGGCATTACCCATTCATCCTCGTCCCGCCTCCTCACACAGTTCCTCAATGCCCTGCTGCCACATGCTTTGGAATGCATCCATTTCCCCAGCATACAGGCAGAGCATACAGCAACCATGCGGGACTTCCACAGGGTAGCACTCATGCCAGGCATGCTTGGGGCCATTGACTGCACCCATGTGGGCATTCACATGGTACCTGGCCCTGAGGGTGTGGCCTATGTGAACAGGAAGGGGTTCCCAAGTGTGAACTGCCAGGTGGTGTATGATACCAAGGGGCACATCACCAGTGTCTGTGCCACACACCCTGGGGGTGCACATGATGCGTTCATCTGGCACAGCTGTGTGCTGTGCCACAGGTATGAGCATGGGGACATCCCCACGGGCCACCTAGTGGGTGAGTATGGGATGGGCAAGGGGTGCCGGGCAGAGCAGGCCATGGGATGGGAGAGCAGGGTGGGTGTGCTGGTGAGGACACAGGGACAGGCAAGGGGCACAGCAACAGAGGACACCGGGCTAACCATGTCATTATCCACACAGGAGACAGTGCCTATCCACTCAGGCCCTGACTGCTCACCCCAATCGGCACCCATTGTCCCCAGCAGAGGAACGCTACAATGAGGCACATGCCAGCACACGGAACATCATTGAGTGTGTATTTGGAATGCTGAAGGCATGGTTTCATTGTCTAGACAGGTCTGATGGTGCCCTACAGTACAGCCTCCAGAAAGCCTGTGGCCTATTCCTGACCTGCTTCATACTGCACAACATGGTCATCGACCATGAGATAGCTGTCGAGGCCGATGAGAGTGACAGTAGTGGGGACGACGAGGGCAATGGGCCGGAGGGTGGTGGACAGCCACCCCAGATGGAGGGATCCCCAGCTGCAGAGGATGGCACGGCAGCATTGGGACACCTTTGCACAGGAGCACTATGGTGTCCACAGGTAGGTGGCACCACACCCATGCACTGGCAACACACACTGACACAGCACACAAGCAGGAGTGTGCATGGCAATGGGCATGCACACACAGAGGCATGGTGCAAGGGTGGGGGTGTCAGTGCCACACATCTACACACAACTGCACATAGCAGCAGACAGCAACACACACACATGCCCAGGTGCTGGTTAGTGGCAGAGATCAGATGCATTGCACTGGTGCACAGGCGCAACTGGTGCAGAACTGTTCTCATCAAGACCTTCCCACACAGGCCAGCGACCGGGCAGGCATTCACACAGGCAGCATGCGGTGTGACACACAGGTGCCACACCTATGGTATGCACACATACGTACCGCCCATGCATGCACAGGACAGCGGCAGAAGACTGCACATACGGCAGCACTCACATCAGCTCCGCCGCACAGAACCATGGCCACCGCTGCCATGGGGGTGGCCTCGTTGGGGCCGATTGGCAGCCACAGGCTGCTCATTTGCCACAGGGGGTGTTTGCAACAGCCCCTCAGAGGTTGTACTGCGGGACCGCAACTGGGTCCACACAGGGGTGTTTAACTACACTGTCAGTGACTGACAGTAGCCTATTAGTCAGTATCAGTGTTAGTGGCTCAGTAGGTAGCACACTCACCTCTGAGGCTGGGAGATCAGAGAGCTGTGGGTTCAGTTCCCACATCTGGCACTTGGGTTAATATCTCAATTCTGACACAGTAGTGAAGCATGAGGGGGGGTGTTGCGTTTCTGAGGTGCCGTCTTTCAGATGAGACTTTAAGCCAGGTCCCATCTGCTTGGATTGGTGGTAGTTCAGGTGGATGCTAAAGATCCCATGGCACTTATCGAAAAAAGAGTAGGGGACATTTTTATTCAATGTTCAAAAACAAAATACAAATTAACACATCATCAAAACCTGTGATATAAATAAATCATACTGAGATTTCTTATTGGCGCAAAGAAAAAAACAAAAGCACTTTCAGACAATTATTCCTATAACTAACCCTTCTACCTCTTTCTAAACCCCCCCAAAAATAAAAATCATCACCAAAACAAATTAGAGAAAGGAAAAGCATAACACTACTAACATTTTCCATGTTTCCTCTTATTATTCTCCATACGTTAAAGATACCATTCCTCAACACAAACACCCTTACCCCACCCAACCAACATTTCTCCATAATTTAGCAAGTGTTACTTTCCCCAGGGTATGGTTTTCATATTCATAAATATTATCCAGTTCTTGCTGTATTCGAAAAAAAACATCTTGCTGTTGAACTACTTTACCTTGTAGAACTCTAAGGCATCTTGTCTGCCAAATGGACCATTTTATACATACCAATAAAATATGGACTGTACTTTTTGCCCATTTCGCCCAGGTAATTGGAATTTGTCCTGGAACCAAAACATTATAATTTATTAACAAAATTAATTCCTCCCCCCCATAAATCTGACAGTAATTTCCAAAAATCATGAACATGAACACAGTAAAAAAAAAGATGCTGCATTGTCTCCACAACTCCAGCACAAGCTCTTTCTCCACACCTTCTCTCATCCATCTGCTTATGCTTCTGATTGCCCTTTACTTGCAATTTCTGATGACCACAGATCCAAGCAAAATCCTGCATTTTCAGAGGTATTCTCGGGTCAATCATTCCATCCAACAACAAAGTAATATCAATTAGAGGAGATACCTTAAACACTGGATCCTCTCGATACGAAGTATCTAAAATTGTATTATAAAACAATTTCTTTTCTTTCCCTACGCACAATGCCAACTCTATCTTACAGGTTCTAATATAACGGATTGTAGTTTGTACATAACTAGAGAGCATTCGTTCTGTAGGATGCCATTTCCCTCTCCCCCATGCTGCTAAGAAAGGTTTGCCCCAGAGCTGCATACAAGCTTGCCCCATCCCTGGTGCCTGCAACAACAAAGGGCAAATTGAACTAAAAAAGAAGTTAACAAATAGATAAACTAGAGGATGTAACATTTTCAGCGCTCCTTCTTTACTTACCCTATAGGTGTGATTTCTCTTGACTGGATTCAACCTACTATCCCATAAAAAGTGAAAAAATAAACCCAAAACTTTTGCGTGCATCTTATAAAGCAGGGGGAACACATGAGATACATACAAAAAAATAGGCGCTATGTATGCTGTCAAGAGATAAACCCTCTTTTTTTCTTGACATCTTCCAAGATAACCATGCCTGCACTTTAAGTTTTGCTTTATCATAAACCTCGTTCCAGTTTTGTTCTTCTGACTCTTTTTTCCAAAAAATATTACCAAAATTTTAACTTGATCAGTGGTCATAAGAATGGGAAAATTCTCTATTTTTCTACTTTTCCCTAAAACCAAAACAATACATTTACTCATGTTAACTCTAATACCTGTCATATTATAAACCTCTTGCAGCATATTCAAAATTTTAACTCCTGATTCTCCGTCTGCTACAGGAAAAGCACAATCATCTGCATAAGCTGAGACTTTTTGAAATTCATAACCATCATTGTTGATTATAGCCTTAATGTCCCTGGTTTGCCCAATTTTCCTTAATAAAGGGTCCAAACCAAAAACATATAGTAAGAGGCTCATTGGGCAACCTTGCTTTACCCCATTTTTCAAATAAATTGGAACCCCTAAAAAAACATTCACCAATGGTATAGCCTGAGCCTCATCATTCAACACCTTAACTATCTCTATAAAACCTTGTGAAACCCCATAATGGTGCAGTACCCTCCAAAGATATTCCTGTCCGACCGTATCGAAAGCAGTTTCTTGGACCACTGACACTAAATAACCACTTAATTTATTGCCTAAACTTTGCTCCACAATCTCCCTAATAAATGCTAGATTCTGCACAACATTCCTACCTGGGACCGCATAAGTCTGCTCCCGGACAATTACTTTCTGTGCTATTTGTGCCAACCTCTTTGTAAGTATTTTTGCAAGTATTTTATAGTCAGCATTCAGTAACGTTAATGGCCTCCAATTTTTTAACTCATATGGATCACCTTTTTTAAATAGAAAAAACATCATTCCCATCTGCATTGAGGGAGCAAGCCTTCTTTCTTCCCAAATGGCATTATAAAGCACTTCTAAACAGGGAACCAAAAATATCAATATAATGCTTATAAAAGTCATTTGGTATCCCATCCTTTCCAGGAGTCGTCTTAGCAGATAATTTCAAAATAGCGTCCCTAATTTCTAGCACAGAAATGGAAGCAACTAAACATTCTTTCTCCTCACTTGACAATGCCGGTATATCTATCTCTGTAACAAAAAAATCTTGGCCTTCCTTCCCTTCTTTTTGAAAGGTGTCTACCATATGCTGTTGTATAATAAGCATTATATCTTGATTATGGTCCTTCAGATTACCTTGTTTATCTCTGAGGCCTGTCATGGTCACCTTTTGCACACCTTGCATGTTTCCTTCATAAGGATTTACTTCCTCTTTTGTGCCTCTTGTCCTATATTTGATTTGGTTGATGTTGTCTACCTTGACTTCAGCAAAGCTTTTGACACTGTTCCACATAGAAGATTGATAAATAAGCTGGGTAGGCTTGGGGTGGGTCAGAAGTTGATCAACTGGGTGGAAAACTGGTTGACGGGCAGAAAACAGAGAGTGGTGGTAAATGGTATACAGTCAGAAGAGATGCAAGTCACAAGTGGGGTACCTCAGGGATCAGTCCTGGGGCCAGTCCTCTTCAACATCTTCATTAGTGACCTTGCAGATGGACTAAAGGTAAGAGCTTGTCTGTTTGCCGATGACACCAAGATCTGCAACAGAGTAGATGATCCAGATAGGGTGGGCAGAATGAAAGAGATCTGGATAAACTAGCAAAATGGTCAGAAGAGTAGCAACTGGGATTTAATGCAAGAGTGCAAAATCATGCACATAGGAAGAGAAACCCTGAAGCCAACTATAGGCTGGGAGGAGTTGCTAGCAGTCACAAAGAAAGAAAGAGACTTGGGCATCATCATCACTGATGACCTGAAATCATCCAAGCAGACCTCTAAAGCAGTAGGTAAGGCTAGGGGGGTGTTAGGGTGTATTAGTAAGGGTATCACAAGTCATAAGAGGGAGGTAATAATCCCTGTTTGCAAGACACTGGTTAGGCCCCATCTGGAGTACTGCGTGCAGTATTGGAAGCCACACCTTCACAAGGACATTAACCAAATTGAGGCAGTCCAGAGAAGGAAAATCAAAATGGTGCAGGGACTGCATCAGAAAACATATGAGGACAGATTAATCGAGCTCAATATGTATACCCTTGAGCAAAGGAGGGAGAGAGGTGATATGATCGAGGCATTCAAACACCTTAAGGGCATTAACAAGGTGAAAGAGTCTAACATGTTTAAATATAAGAAAAATAGCAGGACAGAGGACACAGCATGAGATTAGAGGGGGGCCGATTAAGGGGGAATGTGAGGAAATTCTTTTTCACAGAAAGGGTGGTGGATGCATGGAATGGCTTACCTCAAGAAGTGGTGGCTATGAATACAGTGCAGGGCTTCAAACAGGCATGGGATAGGCATAAGGGAGCAATACAAATGAGTATGAATAGATAGGCCACTGACAGAGCAAAGGCTGATGTCACACTAATAAGGTAGAAAAAGAAATGGGCAGACTGGATGGGCCTTGCGGTCCTTATCTGCCGTCAACGTCTATGTTTCTATGTTTCTATTTCTGCTGACATGCCATTTTCCTTACCGTTTCCTGTAAATATTGTCTCATTTGGTCTTTTAAATTCTGTAACCTTACTGTATTATTATTTTCTCTATCCACCACCTGTGTTACGATTTGCAGATATTTTGCCCTAAGTCCCAAATATGCAATGTAACTATCCTTAGCCTGCCTTTTTGTAAAAATTCCATACCAATACTGCAGATCCCTCTTTGTATCTTCCCACCATTCTATTGGGTCTCATACATAAAACATATAGCCTTCTTTACCTGAAATAACTCCATTATAGATTTTTATACCACGGCATCCTGCAACATTGAAGTATTAATTTTCCAGCAACCCCTCCCTACCATTAACTTCTGTCTTTCCCCCAGCTTTAATTTAACTACCAAATGGTTTGATGTTTCCAAGGGTGACACTTCCACTCTTTGACAAGTCATCCTTACTGATACCAACCAAAAGTCTATCTTAGTAGATAGTTTTCCTTTACAAAAGGTATACTTCGTCTCCTGCTGTA
Organism: Neoceratodus forsteri; assembly: GCA_016271365.2. Lineage (NCBI taxonomy): Eukaryota > Metazoa > Chordata > Ceratodontiformes > Ceratodontidae > Neoceratodus > Neoceratodus forsteri. Next base: position 55,405,864 of record CM028137.1, read on the forward strand.
AAATATCATATACATCTTTTAAATTATTCCTACGCAAGACTGCTAACAAAGTATTAGTATCACAAAAGACTTTCTGTGTAGCCCTTCCCCAATCCCTATGTGAAAGCCCACAATTAAAATCTCCTCCCCATAACACCAATTTGGAAGTGTTTAAATAAGGTTCTACCTGTTTAAACACATCAGACCTTTCTGCTTTAGTCTGCGGGGCATATATGTTTATAATCCGAAATACTGTACTTCTTTCTGTAGTATCACATCCATAACCATGACCCTTCCTGGCATTATATCATAAACATGTAACACCTGAACAACCCCTGTAAAAAGCACCCCTATCCTAGAGTACTGTTCTTCTCCTACTGACCAATATGAGATACCCCACCTCCAATCTTTCTGTGCAACTTGTACTTCAAATAAGGAATGTAACCGAGTATCTTGTAACAAGATAACTTGCCCACACCCAATGCTGAGTCTCAGAAAAGTGCTCTGTCTCCTCTCGTAGGACTTTATGCTATTGACATTAACCGTAAGAAAGGAGATAGCCATAACCACTTCATAAAAAAATAGAAAACGTCCAATTTTACTCATTTTTTCTTTTTCCTCTTCCTAGTTTTCAGTTTTTCTGGAGGGCCAGGCTCTGAAACTCCATCTGCCTGAGAGGAGGCCACTGAGGAAAAATCTGAGTCACAGCCGTCCTCCTCCAACCTTTCCTCAAACAACAGTACCTATGAATTTTGTACTGCTACCTCATCCATTCTTTTAGGCTGCACCGAGGCAGTTGCTAGTAACTTTCCTGCTTTGGATCTGGTCACCCTCTGGAAATCTGCCTCTAACTGTACTGGAGGGGGGCATGGAAACACCTTCTTCTACTATTTCTTCTACCTGATCTACCTCCGCCTTTTCCCTGTCGCCTCCTTCTACCTGACAAGGGTGTCTTGCTACTTCTACCAAGTCTTCTGTTCCCATTTCCCCACCTAAATCTTGTGCACCATTTTGAATGTTGCCCTCTAAACTTTCTTCCCCTACTTCATTTTCCACAGTCACAGCCTTCCCTGTCTTCCTTGGAACCCTTTGTGGTGATGGATTTCTATCAGGAACTATAGTCAACAACTCAACCATTCTCATTTTCTCTTTTTGCGCTGTAGCTACATATATATCCTGCTCAGCTCTATCAGTGCTATCTACATTGTTATGCGAGGCCCATGAGCAGGTATGAAAAGAATGCCCCTGTTCCTCACATAAGTTACATTTTAAGGGTTGCCGACAATGAGCCCCTACCCTACATGCCCCAAATCCCCACACAATCCACATTTTTGTTTATCACATGCATTACTGAGGTGACCCACATCTCCACATCTGAAACAGACCCTTGGTTGCCCAGGATAGAAAATCACTTCCCTACCCCAACCCAAAAAAAAAACAATTTGGTAAATGATTAGTCTGACCATTCACCAACTTCAGAACCACTTGATATTTCCACCCCCCCCCGTCCATAATTGTTCCTCGTCCAAATTGGTTCAGGGAAACCTTTAATAGTACAGTGCTGCTGTAACCAATATGTGATATCCACAACATTTACCCCTTCATTACAAAATAAAACTGTAGTTTTTTTTGTTAGGGGAATCGTTAAAGGTATAGCCAAGAAAGGCCTCCATAAGGGTGAAAGCTTCATGATCCGGTATTTCTTCCAGAATCTTTCTAATCCTGCAGGGTACTTAAAACTAACATCAGATATCACATCTCCTGGCACATGTATTAAAGCATAAACCTCGTATGCATAATACTTCATACTGTCTTTTAACAAAACTCTACCAACAAATTTCCTGTCTGGGACTGTGGCAACATCACCCCTGTATTTTAATCTTACAGCGTTCCTTCTTTCTGCAGGTTCCATCAAAGGGCCTTTATCAGCTGGAAATAAATGCTCTGTTACCTTCCCATGCCATACTTTATCAGGAGTTGGAACCAGGGAAACATGCTCTGACGCATCCACAGAAGTGGTTCCCTGGTTCACCACCTCCTTTACTCTCTCAGTTCCCTCTACCAAATCACTGAACCCTCTGATTCCTGGTCTCTAATAATCTTTAGCAAGGGATGAAGCTCATCTTGTTGTTGAAGTACTTCTTCCCCTAAAGGGGAGAGCTGTCCCGGGGGTAATGAGAGAGTCACTGTAACCTCGGGGGGGGGTCCTTCTAGAGCTCCAGAACTTTTTAATCCAGCAGAAGAATCTTCTTTATTTAGATTTGCATCCCACCCATTCCCTGTGAGGTTTTTCACCCAGCCTGCAGCTTGCAAGGTTGTTGCCACCCAGTTATCTGGGTCTTTTCCCACTTGCAGCTGGTCTTGCCCCTGCCTGGGACCATCCACAACACGGCTCTGTAACTTCCTGCTCTTTTCCCCCCTCTTTTAACAGTCTCTTCGAGCCTCCTACGGAGGACCCAATAGTAAAAGTTACAGCTGGCAGCACAATCTGAGCAGAAGCTCCTATAATGCCTGTGTCTGCCATTTGTCCAGCTATCATGTCCATTTCCCTCTTGTCTGCCCCCGAACTTCCTAATTGCTGCTTCAGTATTCCATCTCCCCTTGTAGCAAGGTTTACCCCCAATTTGTCTGCACAATCCATCTTCAAACTATCGCCAGTTTGACTCACCATTTCCTCACTCGTAGCTTCTCCCTCTTCCACGTCTGTAGCCATCATTCCATCCTGTACTTCCACTTCTTGTACCAGTGCTGCTTCTGTGCTCTGCTCCAGTGCCTCCTGCAAATGCGTCCTCACTGCCTGATAGCAGCGTTCTGCCTTGTAGACTTGGGACCACAAAGCCTGCTCCGTTACCTGCTCTTCGAGCCATACTTCCTGCTGTTGCACCTGGACTCGGGAAACTGCATCCCCCTGTGAGTCCTCCCCATCATCTCTTGTCTCCATCATCATCGTTTCACTTTCTATCATTTCTCCGTTTGCACAGGCCTCTATAGCAATACCAAAGGGAGCCAAGGAGGAGACCTACTTCTCAGCCTCCCACACATCCGTCTCTGCCAAAGCTCCAGATGCCACTGAGCAGTAATGCTGCTCAGCCACACAGTGCCCTCTGCCTCCAGCGAGTAGGAGAATTTCCCTGGTGTCCTGGCCAAATTTCTCCCATTCACTGAAAATACCACCAACAGCTTAATCTGGTTCAATTTCAGTTGCTTACCATCTGTATCCCCCTTCCCCCGGTTGCCCCTGAAAAAGGGACTTCTAGGCCCAGTGGGCTTACCGGGTCAACAAAATTCGATAAATAAAATAAATAAATCAATAGGCACCCAAACAGGCCCATCCCAGGCATGCCTGGGATGCCAACGGCAGAACTTGGCTTTGACAGGGAGGATGTCACCAAACGCTGAGATCATGGGGTGGACAGTGAACTATATGGTGTCCATGGTGGCTGCCCACACCCTGTGGCAGTGAGCAGTGCAAGGTCATCCGTGATCGCATTGGCTATGCAATCCTGGGATGTGGTCATGTCCTCCCACAAGTGCTGTATATCCACCAGGAACTGCACAGTACCCCTCTCGTGCTGCTCGGATGCCTGGCTCACCTCCACATGCAGTGCACACACCTCAGTTACAAGCAGCACCTGTTGCTCCATGGATGCCCACAGCAAACAGGTGTGCTCTGCCAATAGGTCAGTGCCCAGGGTAACCTGGGCAGGGTGCCAGCCCTCCTGTGGTGAATGACCATGCTGCAGAGCGCCCCACTCAGGTGGATACTGCACAGTGGGGTCCCTATGGGGTAAGTCTCTATCAGGTGCCCCGGCAGTGGACCCCATGTCCAGCTGCCCTGTGGCCTCTGCTGCCTGTCGCTGCTGCCCAACCAGCTGCTGAATGCTGTCCAGTGCCTGTACAGCCACACCACCACCACAACATGGCACTGCCATGGCAGTGCACACAGCAGCACCCACAATGGCGACAGGCAGCTGTCTCACCACTGTCAGGCTGCTGGGCATGCTGCCTGTGATAGTACCCGCTATGGGTGTCTCCCTCAGCACACCACCCAAGCTGTCCAGGATCATGGTCAGGTCGTCATCGGAGTCAGACCCCACCCTAATCTGTGTCTCCATGCAGAGGACACTGTGGCTGGCATCCTGCAGAAACACATCCAGTGCCTCATCTGACCCCATGCCCAGGACATCCGGCTGGACAGTGGTGGGTTGCTACAGCTGATCAGGCCCCTGGATGCCCTTGGAGGTGGATGGCTGGTTGTCCGGGGCTGGGCCTTCCTCCACGGCTGCTGCTGGCGCCCCATCCTCTGCATGTAGACGTGCTGGTGCTGAAAGAGAAAACAGATGCATCAGCAAAGCAAGGCCCCCATTCCCCCGTCGCCACTGCATGCTGTGCATGACCAACATACATACCATGCAGTGATGGGCTTCCACCCATCTGAAATCTTCCTCCTGGCACACACTTCACAGTGCTGTGGTGCATGGTGGCTGCCACTAACTCTTCCTGCACCATGAGCTGTGGTGCATCTGCAGGCCCCCCTCTGTTGGAAGTCCAGGCTGCATGGATGGCTGCCACCTTCTCTTTGATGCGCCCCTTATCGGTGCACACTTTCTTGTGGCACTCCTGCACAGACCACTGGTGGCCACCCTGCTGGTTGACACATGCTGCCACCTCTTCCCAGGCCTCAGCCCTGGCCTGTTGTGTGCCTGTGGCACCACTCAGCAGTGGCTCCCTGTCAAGGTAGGCCTCAAACAGGGCATCTGCCTCTGTCTTTGTGAAGTTGGGCCTGCATTTGTGAGCAGGCCCACGCTCTTCTTCCTCTTCATGTTCCGACATTGTGCTACCTGTGGACACGGACAGGTGTGTCAGTGTCAGCAGCAGCCTACTCCATCCTCCCTGCTGTGCTGGTTGGGTTCAGCAGCATGTGCAACTAACCTCAGATGGTTGCAATATCAGTCCATGACCTGTGCTGGTCCATGGTGCTTTTATAGTGCAACGCATGCAAATGAGCATTGCCGCAATGGTAATGACATGCTAATTTCCTCAGTGCGCCGTGCATAGGCTGATGAGCTCATTTGCATGTGGCAGCTCAATATCACGTGCTTGCTCTGTGCACAATGGAACTGCTCTGGAACAAGTCGCGATGCAATGTCCAGGCATGCACACTGCGCAGGACTGCAGTGTGCATGTGCCAGTCGATGTGCTTCCGCCAATTGCACACTGTGCACCTGGTGCTCAATAGGGACTGTGGTGCACAGTGCACCATGCCAGCTATTGTGCACCAGCGCACTGTGTGCCAGCTGACCCCTAGCCCCTAGTGTGACCCCCTGACCCCTTGGTACTCCCCTGCCACATGCCAGTTTGGCCACACCCATGTCGCGCATCTCCAGCATTGTACAATGGGCAGACACAGAACATGTCTCCATGAGGTACACATCCCGCGCATGTTGTGCACATGTGCGCCTCTTGCCACCATTTTGCCTCAACACATTGCGGTTCACACAATGGTGTAGCGAGGAGTTCGCCGGGCCCATACTCAGACCAATGCAGAGCTTATGAATCTGGTGGCCTGTGTGCAGCCCCATGCCCAACAGCTCTTTGGTCAGAAGCCCCTGCAACAGATACATGCTGATGTCTGGCAGGGGATAGCTGACAGACTGCAGCAGAGTACTGGAATGGCCAGAACAGGGGAGCAATGCTGCCAATGGTATGGTGACCCCATGCGGCAGGACCTGCGATGGTTGCAGGCACGCGTCCAGCGAGGGGCCATGCCACTGCCAGGTAAGTCAGCCCATTTTGCATGTGTGCCATAGTGCTGTACTGTGGTGATGGCTTGGCTGCTTGGCATGCCCTGCAGAGGGGTACATTGTTGTTGTGCACATTGTGATGTGGCATTGCTAGCCACAGCTTGTGTTGCGATACAGCCTTGCAGTACAAGTTGGGCAGGGGCACATGCTCTGCACCGGGGTGGGGGTGGTGGGCACATGCTGTGGATGTTTCTGATGTGCACCTGTCTTTGTTCCATTCCCAGGACCTGAGGATTGCAGCAGAGCTGGGGAAAGCTCAGCAGTCTGTGGCAGGCCATGGAGGTGGTGCAGCAGCAGGAACAGCACCATTGGGGCCACAGAGGGCAGGTAGGCATTGTTTTGGTCCTGCACACAGTACATGGGGGTCAGCAGGGGAGTGGGTGCAGCCATGGCCACCTGTGCCATGTGCCATGGCAGCTGTGTGTGCCGCACTGTGCGTGGTGCATGCCACTGTGGGGTGGCCATTGCACAGGTGTGTCAGCTGTTGGTGAGGTGGGTGTGCACCCTGCTGCCACTGGTGTTGCTGTGGTGCTGCTGGTGACTGTGTCATGTGACTGTTGTTGCACAGTTGGGTGGCAGTGACCACCTCTGAGCACTGTCCTGGCATGCCAGGTTGCTGGCAGGCATTGGTCCACCCCCTGTGGGTGGCTGGGGTGCCACTCCAGGGGTGTGTGTTCCCAGTGCCCATCGCACATGGTGGGTAGCAAGGTACCAAGGTACCTTGCACTGATCACCTGTCCTGTCCCTTGTCATAGGTATCTGGCAGAGGAGGAGGCTGCCCCTATACTGTCGGATGCTGCACCAGATTATCCTTATCATGGCCACCACCATGGAGGCAGTCTGTCAAGTGCACCGGCTTTTGCTGGCTGAACAGCAACAGAGGAGGTGCAAAGAAGCAGCAGGGCGTGGCCACCCTTAGTTCATGCCCCAGCTTTTCTGTATTTCACCGGCTTTACCTTCCCCCATCTGCCCTCCTTCCCACTGTACAGTCCCTGCTCCTGTCCCCTTCCCTCCCCTCTTGCTCATAGTTCTGTTTAATACATATTTTTTGACAAACCTACCTGTGTCAGTGTTGCAACTGGCATTACCTGGGCTGCCAGCCCTATATTTTTTTTAGTTGACCAGGTAAGTGCACTAGACAAATCCTGCCTATTTTCAGGCACAACCCAGGGAGAGGGATACAGATGAATGCCAACTGACCTTGAACCAGATTAAGCTGTTGGTGGTATTCTTAGTGAATGAGGGAAATTTTGGCCAGGACACCAGGGAAATTCCCCTACTCTTTTCAATAAGTGCCATGGGATCTTTAACATCCACCTGAACTACCACCAATCCAGGCAGATGGGACCTCGGTTTAACGTCTCATCCAAAAGATGGCACCTCAGAAGTGCAGCACCCCTCTTATGCTGCACTACAGTGTCAGTAGTGGGATATGAACTCAAGTGCCAGATGTGGGAACTGAACCCACAGCCTTCTGTTCTCCCGGCCTCAGAGGCAAGTGTGCTAGTTACTGAGTCACTGACACTGACAGTCAGATAGAAAGGACCTTCCCAATACCAGGCTATAATCGGGTACAGCGAATTAAGTTTTATTTCTTGTTATTCCTGCTGGAATCTCTAGCCTTGTCAGGGATAAATAGATGAGGGGCACGCTCCCTATTTATTTATTCTGCAAGGCTAGGAAACCATACTTATGCTTCTTATTTAACATTTCTGAGACTTGCCATTTTATAAATCAAAGAACAACCATTGCATTTCATTCATTTTTATACAGCAAACAACCTAGAACATCATTTTTTTTGTCCTCCTAGGTCTGTATTCATTCATATAATAAAACCAAACTCTCTGGAATGTCTAAATCTGATGACTTAGTTTTCAGACGTCAGGTAAACTTTTCATTTCTGGCTCTCAATGAGGCATCTACTTCTCTGAGCTGTAAATGCACAATTCCAACAGTCTTTAATAGAAACTACAGTATACTGTAGGACTCTTCTCTGGAGCCTGTGCTGTGCTTTAGCACTCATTTAAGATTATTTTGTTTTTTTCTGAAAACAGACATTGGTTTAGCAGTGAGCTGCTGCAGGGAGTGTTTACTGCTCCTATAGCAACAGCCAGCCCGCTCCTTTACTCAGATCACAGCTACTCTGCTGCGTCTTGTTAAACCTCAGCAAGCGGTTTTCTTTTAGGAGCTCAGCGGCTCCAAAATAATATCTCCTGCATGAATGTGCGCACTATTCCTGCACAATCATGTGCACAGTGCCTGTGTGAACGTGTGATCGTGTAACCATGCGATTGTGCACACATTCTCTTGCATAAAGTGAGCAATTTCTTTTTAGCAGGAACACTGGTTTACCGGGATTGAGAAAGAAAAAATTTCATTTTGTAAATTGTAAAAAACGGTATTGTCATCGGTGTCTGCTAAGTCAAAATCCAGTTTTACCAGTGTTTGGTTTTGTGTAATTTATTTAACAATGTTTAACTCTGCTAACATGCATTTTAGCAATTTTGACCTCTCCTACTGCACATCCTTCCATCCTTCTACCAATTTAATGTTATTTTAGTTACAAGATGTGATGGCAACAGAAGCACTACAGCCCTCATCCCTAAGATGTGATGAAAGCAGCAATATGGCCCCCATCCCTTAGGTGTGACAGCAGCACTACTACATTCTCCATATCCCTTACGTGTGATGACAGTATCAGCACTATGGGCCCCATCCCTCAAGTGGGACAGCTGAAATACTACATTCCCCATCCACCAGTGGTGATGGCTGAAGCAGTACAGCCCCTGCCCTTCAGATGTGTTGGCAGTAGAAACAATGCAGTCCACATCCCAGAACTCAGCCCAGCAGCAGAGACTGAATTCGGGGATTGCCAGAGCCTGTAAGGGGTAAAGTGTCCTACACTACAGCCTGACTGACTGTTGTGAGGCACTTCCTGCCCACCCACCCAGGGTCAGCACTCCATATATTGCTGCTGGCAGGTCACATCACATGACCTACCCCTTTTTTTTTTTACACTTTCCCATTTGCAGGTTATAGACACCAACCACCAGGGGTCACTGCACTTTCCACTCTAGCTACTCTTTCAGCTCTATACCCCTCCTAGCTACCATTTCAAAGCTGACCCACTAGAGGTCACTGCAGTTCCCTTTGAATCCTTCTACCACCTACTTTCCTTACTCCTCCATCAGCTTATCTCTAAGCACCTGCTAGCAGCAAACCTGGTACCTTTCTGTCCAAATTCTACTGGCTAGTCCTCTAAGCCAATGAACCAGGCCAACAACTTCCTCTATTTTCATGCTCTTAACCCTCCCTCACTCCCTCCTTTTCTGAATTAAAAATTAAACCTTTCTACACTCAGTCCCTGAGCTGTGATCAAACCCAGTACCTTTGCAGTCAGAGTCAGCTGCTCTACCTCTGCACCACATTGCCTACCTATTTTATTTCTACTTTCTAAGCCTTTTAGTCACTTACCCCCCCACCTGCCAAAATATAAGTTTACCTCTTCTCTCTTGCTGCCTTGCACCCTGCACCCTTACTTCCAAAGGCCACAGTTCCACCACTCAGCTAGCACACCTGCCTATTTTTACTGCAGGATTTCAAAAAACTAAAAACGCACTAACCCTCTGACACAACTAAAGTGTTAGCCAAGTGCTTCTGCAGACCTTGAACCCAACTCCCTGCTGCTATAGCCACTGAGCAAGCTCTTTCCTGCTATCCTGGTCAAGGCTTGAAGCTGGTATTTTGTGCACCTCAGGCACGTGCACTGCCACTACACCATAGCAGCAACTAGGCTCAGAGGTGACCTCTTGCTACTATCTCCCCTCTATCATCCTAGTACCCCCCATTCTTTCCTCACTTCAGCTCCCCCACCCTTTCCAACTATGCATATGCATCCCCTGCTCACCAGCCTATCTCTTCTCCTCCTCCTTCCTTTGCCTTCCACCAACCCTAGTGCCCCTATTAACCCTCAGCCTCACTATTCCAGTGTGCCTACCTACCCTCCTGTCTTCCCCTCCTCCTCTACCACTGCTCCTCCCCCTCCCTCCTCCTCCACACACCCCATATGCTCCTCTCCACCTCACCCCCCTTCCAGACATTACCTTTCCTCCCCCCCAGCTCCCTTGTGCTTCTGATCACTCAGGCCTTCTCTACCTGTGCTGCCCTACCCACCCCTTGTGCAACTAAACCCCTTCCTCATTCTATCGCTCGCGCGTAAACTCTCCATCTGCCTCCCTCTGACCAAGCACTTCTCCTCCTTCTACTCCTAACAGGAACATACATCCCAATCCAGGCCCTGCCCTCCCACCCACCCACCCAGCCCACTGGTCTTCAAGTAGCCTCCATGAACATTTGCAGCCTGCTGAAGAATTTTGACGCCCTACAGTGCTGGGCCTTGGCTCATCAACCAGACATCATAGCCCTGGTTGAAACCTGGCTGTCCAAATCCACCCCTGACTCATTTGTCTCCCTCCCAGGCTATACCTTATACCGGGAGGACCGAGTAGGCAAATGAGGGGGAGGCTGTGCAATCTACACCAGGGACACAATACCTGGACACGCACTCCCCAACCCTGCCCTTATAAATGGGGCCCAGGCTCTTACCCTCAAACTCACCCCAGACCCCTCTAGGAGCCCTCTCTATCTCACCACAGCCTACATTCCCCCAAAGAACCAGCACCTGGCCCTGGTATCTTTAACAGACTACCTGGCCACCCTCCACCATAAGGCAGAACAAATCCTAGTGGGGGACCTTAATGTAAATTGGCTCAGCACCTCCTCATCTGCAATCAGAGACTCATTTTCCGCCCAAGATCTGACGCAACTCGTCACCCAGCCCACAAGACTTAACCCTAAGAGTGGTACCAGCACACTTCTGGATGTTATTATAACTAACCGACCCCATAATATCCAAAACATCCAGGTCCTCCCAGACTCCCTAAGTGACCACTCCCCTATCCTATTTCATTGGGTAGTCCCCAATCCCAAACCCAAAGCCCAGACCACCCTCCATGAGCGCCTCCAACCTGGTGGGCTGAAAAAACTTAAAGCACTCCTCACCCAGATAAACTGGTCCCCCATTCAGCATGCAACCAACATTGACACTGCCCTCGCCTTCTTCACTCACACCTTCAACATGGCCTGTGATCTCTTTGCACCCTTCACCAAAATCCGGTCCAAAAAACAGAACGCATCCTGGGTTAGCCCAGCCCTCCTACAATTACTTAGAAACCGGGATAACCTCTGGCACCTTGCCACTGAAACAGGTCATCTGTCTGATAGGCAAGCCTACAATGCAGCCCGGAATAAGTGCTCATGGGCCATCAGGAAAGCCAAGGCAGACCATTACCAGGCCTCCCTTACCTCCTCCTGGGGCTCAGCCCGGACTTTCTGGGATAATATTAAGCAACTTAATGGTAAAGCTTGCTCCCCTGCCCCATCCCAGCTCACTAGAAATGGCACTACCTCCACTGAGCCTGCCACCATAGCAAACTGGTTCAACACCACTTTCACTGACCTTAGTTCAGTCCTCCCTAGTAATTTCTTTGACCCTCCCCCCAACCAACCTCCCCCTGTCCTCCAGCACCCCAGCTTCCACCTGCGAAAGATTTCCACCCGGGAAGCCAGACCCATCCTAATCCAAGCTCTCAATGGCAACAATCCTGGCAGTGACTCACTGGACCCCAGCATCCTCAGGCTGGTGCTAGATGAAGTCCTTGCCCCACTCACCAGCCTAATTAACCAGTCACTCTGCCTGGGACAATTTCCCACAGCTTGGAAAACAGCCATTATCACACCTATTCATAAAGGGGGCGACAGGTCATTGGCCAACAACTACCGGCCAATCTCCATCCTCCCCTCTAAAGCCCTGGAGAAAGTGGTGGCCATTCAAATCACTGATTATCTGGCTAAGCATAACATTTTATGCCTAGAGCAACATGGCTTCTGTGCTGGTCACAGTACCAGCACTGCCCTTATTGAATTCTCCAACTTTCTACACTCCTCCTTGGATACCAGCTCCCTAGCTGGTGCAGTGTTCCTCGACCTCTCAAAAGCTTTCGACACCATCTCCCATCCACTTCTGCTGAATGCACTCTGCCACACTGGTCTCTCAGCTGGCCCCCTAGCATGGTGCGCTAGCTATCTTGACACTCGATCTCAGTGTGTAAAAATTAATCACACTCTCCGATACCCATCCCATTCTCTCTGGGGTCCCCAAGGCTCCATCCTGGCCCTTCTCTTCTCGCTCTATCTGAACACCCTGCTCAGTGCATGCCCTGGCAAAATTCTACTGTATGCAGACGACACTGTCCTTTTGCCACCCACCAATCCCATCTCCCTACAGGACTCCCTACAGCAGTCTTTCAACAGTGCGAGGCTTGGTTTAGAGGCGCAGACTCGTCATCAATCTTAATAAAACCAAAGCTATGCTCTTTTCCACCCCCAAAACAAAGCTAGCAACCACCCACTCTATATCCTTCCAAGTACCAATCAGCCACTGGAACAAGTCTGCTCCTACAAATACCTTGAGGTTACCTTCGACTCAGCCCTCATATTTCACAACCACATCGGCGCCCTAACATCCGCCACTAACACACGGCTTGGCATCCTCTTCTGCCATAGAACCTGCCTTCCCCCAAATGCTCTCCGGCTCACTGTTACATTATCTGTTCTGTCCCTCGTAGACTATGGTCTACCAGTGTATGGTGCTGCCGACACCACTGCACTCAACAAAATTCACTTAACCCTGAATAAAGCCTGCAGATTGATTACTGGTGCCCCCAGGCTCACACACACCTGTCAGCTGTATGTTGAGGCTAACCTGCTTACCCTGGATGAACGGCTCCGATACCAAACCTGTCTCCTCACAAAAAAAACCCTACTCGGGCTCTCCCCCCCTGGGGTAATGGCATCTATCCACCAGAGCCCTCCCACTATTGCAACACGGTCTTCCTACAAGACCACTCTAAAGGTCCCCAGATCAAGAACCAGCCGTTGCCAGAGGTCCTTCTGCTATAGAGCCCCAACCTGGTTTAACTCTCTCCCTGCCCCCATCACCAATGCCACCACCATCTCCAAGTTCAAAACCACCCTTCAGAACCACATCATCAGCACTCATAACTGCTCCTGTCTCTGAACATAGCCTCCACCTCTGCTTCTCTTGACAATGCCCCCAGCCAGCTCTCCACCTAGCCATCCCCACCACCACTTCCCTGTACACGGTGCCTATGTTTAACCTGGCCAGTGCCAGCTGTTTAGGTGTTTACCAACTAGATTGCTCACTTGATAGCAACTTGTGTAACACCTGTTATCAGTTACATGTACCCTGTAACCTAATTGTATTTGTCTGACCACAGTGTGACGTGGCGCCTCTGTTGAACGCCTATTGTTTTGTAAATCTATGCTATGTAACCAAAAACACAATGAATGTCTTTATGTGACGAAGTACCTTTGGAAACGAGCCTCTGGCTCAAAGGTTGTAAACTGATTCTTAGAAATAAATAAATAAATAAATAAATAAATAAATAAATCCCTCTGGGGTGATGGCAGTAGTGACAGCACTATGATCCCCTTTCTTCAACACCCACACCCCATATGGGCACGTTACAAATTACTTAGTCTCTTTGCTTGTTAGAACTCAGATGTGAATTAATCTGAACCACCACCACTAACGTGGACCACCTTTGTTTTTTTCTATCTATCATTTAACTGACTTAATTGGATTTCTGCCAGTGACACTGCTGACCAGGGTTTGGGAACAGACTTGGGTGTTTGAGGGCTGGCCGGGGGTGAAGGCTTGAGTGTCAAATGACCACTTGCCTTCTCCTGGGAAGGAAGGTGGATTCATGGTTCAGCATTTGCTGGCCCCTGGTGGAGGCCAGAGGCATGGCAACATGTCAGCCCTCACTGTGGCAGGGAGCGTGACAGATGTCGGCTTATGCCTTGACGTCATGTGGCCTGACATTCTTCCAAGAAAATGAGAGACCACCCACTAGCCAACCAGAGGACAGCTTCTGGTTCCTCCTTAAGCCTGAAGTCCCAGATACATGTGTCCATTCTGACCCCCGCCATGCTCGGGATACACAGGAAGCTCTTTCAGGTGATTCTCCTCCCCTGGTAGCCTCCTACAGGGGTAGGTGCCCACTCAATAAAGGATTACGTTGGGTTACCTGATAGCACAGGAATAAGGGGCAGTTGATGGTGGTCAGGACTCAGCAGTGATGGTCGGGAGCCTTGGCAGGCCTGAAGAAGTGGATGGCCAAGGGGTATGAGGAGCAAAAAAAACTGCCTGAATTTGTTGCTTTGAAATAAAGTGTCTTCACCTAAAAAATCCACAAGTGATTAGTTGAGGACCTTCACATGGAAAATCATGCATCTCCCAAGCATGTTGATGCTTTTTTCACTTGGTCTCCATGAAAAAGGTGTCTCGCAGTTTTCATGTCTGAGCTCAGATGTGAATTGAGCACCACTCTGCCCACCAGCATCATGCAGCCCCTGGGGTCTTACCTTCTGTGTGTCATTGAATGTGCTTTCAAAATGTGCTGACCAAGCTTAAGTACACTTAAACACTTAACATTTGCATTTTGTTGAAGCAGTCTATCAGAAAACGTTTTGTTGTCACAGAGATTTAAACAGCAGGTGAGAGAAAAGGTGCAAATGATCCCATTCACCTAAATGGGGTGCTAACTGTGAAGTCTTTTTGTAAGAAGTAAGGCATTCAAACAACTGAGGATTTTGGATGGCCCTGCTGATTATAAACTTGAATAAGCTGGTTGGTAACAGTGATCCTGCGCTTAACAATCTACAACCTAGATGCTCACATACAAAGAATACAATAAAAACCTGACTAGTAGTAGTAAGTAGTATTTCATTTTTATTCATAAAGAATAAGGGAAACATTCAATTGAGCATAACTCATTTACAATGACGTCTCGAGTATTATAAGACAATAACATCAAACATCAGTTTCAGAAGACATGACAGTCAACATAATCACATATCAATATAAAAATATACAATTCTACAGCAAGGAGCAATATAGATAGATAGATAGATAGATAGATAGATAGATAGATAGATAGATAGTTCAAGTTCAAGTTTATTGCAGGAAAACTCCATTGAGAAAGCTCATTCACAAGGAGGTCCTGTGACACGTACAGTGATAAAGAACATACATAAATAAAAAATAAAAATAAATGATAGACAGTAATGTAACATGTATGCATGTGATCATACAATACAAGCAAGTTATTACATAAGAGGACACCACATTGGATGATGAGCAAACAAGTGTTACGAAGTGATGAACATTTCTAGGTAGTATACTAACAATGCAAGACATGGTAACCAGAATTTGCAATACATACATTTTAGTAAATTGAGTAAAACTGAGTAAATTGAGCAGCAACTTAAAATATAGGGCAAGGGAGGTATTCAAGGCTTGGTAAGGTGAGCGTAGTAGTATATGCGCAAACAGAGCCAAGAGTAGGATGGGAAAGGGGAGCAGGAGTGGGATTGCTGCAGTAAAGGTAGTCGTTATAAAATCA
Source organism: Neoceratodus forsteri (assembly GCA_016271365.2). Classification (NCBI taxonomy): domain Eukaryota; kingdom Metazoa; phylum Chordata; order Ceratodontiformes; family Ceratodontidae; genus Neoceratodus; species Neoceratodus forsteri. The sequence continues at coordinate 55,421,195 of CM028137.1, forward strand.
GGAGCCAGAGAATGAAATAGTGTCTTAGTTTAAATGATAGTGGGAACAATAAGCAGTTAACATGCACAAGGCAATTAAGGACTTACGCAGAATGTGCATAGCACACATAGGGATAAGACGGGGCTTAATGACAGTTGCAGATATTTTAGATAGATAGATATAAGCAATCAGTTAATTAATAAATATCACATTGATTACAGTTAAATTGACTACTAGCCCATCGCAAGTACCATTTATACAAATCTGAGAACTAGATTATCTGATTCTCATCCCTTAGGCACAAAGGTAGTTTATTCCATAGAGTCATCCCTCTAACAGGGACAGATGTCTTACCAATATTCTAATTACATCTTGAGGTTAAATAATGCAACCCCTGGGCAGATCTAAGATTACCCTTCATAATTCTAGGAGGAAACATTTGAGAGATAAAAAATTGGAACCCTTTTTTCCAGATCTAGAACATGGTTTTTAGGAGATGAAGGTTCCTATGCTCAGAAGGCCTCACCCAACCCAAACTGGTAAACAAGATGCATCTGTGGGTCCTATATGGGACCTCCAATACAAATTGAGCCATTGTATGGAACATCAAATCCACCCTATCCAATAAAAATCCAGAGGCTCTCCCCATAAAGGAGATCCCCATAATTTAAATTGGGCATTAATAAAGAATTCACAACATTTAAACAAACATCTCTGGACATATATCCCTTAAACCTATATAAAGCCCCTAATTTCTTATTTAAGCCCATTATCATATTATTTATATGAAGGGACCAAGATAGGTTACAATCTAACCAAAGACCCAAATACTTATAATGATCCTTTTCCATTAAAATAGTACCATCCATTGTTGTTATATTCAGACCTAAAATCTGATCTTTAAACTGCTTGTTTCTAAATACAACACCCTGTGTCTTTTTTGAATTTAATACTAAACATAGAAGCACAGACTTTGACGGCAGATAAAGACCACTTGGTCCACCCAGTCTGCCCATTTCCCTACCTACTGGATAAGCTGCAGATTCTAGTTAACCAACAGCCTACTTCCTGCAACCCCCCACTATAATTGCCTTGTGTTTGTCCCATGCATATTTGAATTCCCCCACTGTTTTAGACCCAACGACCTCCTCAGGAAGGCGGTTCCATGTTTCCACCACTCTCTCCATGAAAAAAAAATTCTTCACATTACCCCTGAGCCATCCCCCCTCTATCTTTAAATTATGCCCCCTTGTTCTTACACATCTCTTTTTCTGAAAGATGCTACCCTCCTGGACTTTGTTGATTCCCTTGAGGTACCTGAAAGTTTCTATCATGTCCCCCGACCCTCCTTTCATCAAGAGTATACATCATATTAAGCTCTTTCAGTCTCTCTTCATATGGTTGCTGCTGCAGACCCTGCACCATTTTAGTTGTCCTCCTCTGGACTGCTTCCATCCTGTTTATGTCCTTGCATAGATGAGGTCTCCAAAACTGCACACAGTACTCCAGATGGGATCTCACCAACTGTCTGTATAGAGGGATAACCACTTCTCTTTTTCTACTTGTGATGCCCCTTCCTATGCATCCCAGTATCCCCCTGGCTCTCCTTACTGACTTTCACATTGCTTACCCACCTTTAGGTCATCTGATATGACTACCCCCAGGTCCCTTTCCATTTTTGTTGTTGTTAGTACCGCCCCTGCTATTGAGTACTCTTCTCCTGGGTTTCTGTTTCCCAGGTGCATTACTTTGCACTTCTTGGCATTGAATCTAAGTTGCCATATGTCTGACCATTCCTCCAACCTTGCCAAGTCCCTTCTCATCTTTTCTACCCCCTCTTGTGTATCAACTCTGTTACAGATCATTGTGTCATCTGCAAAGAGGCATACCTTTCCCTCCAGACCCTCTGCAATGTCACCTATAAAGATGTTAAAGAGGATTGGACCCAGTACTGAGCCGTGAGATACTCCACTAGTAAACCCCCTTTCTTCAGAATGTGTTCCATTCACTATTACCTTCTGTGTCCTGTAGTGCAGCTAGTTTGCTACCCAGGCTACCAGCCTGGGACCCACTCCCAGGCTGGCTAACTTGATTATTAATCTTTTGTGTGGGACTGTGTCAAATGCCTTGCTAAAGTCTAGGTAGGCCATATCCACAGCCCCTCCCTGGTCTATTACTTTGGACACTCAGTCAAAGAAATCAATTAGATTCATCTGACATGACCTTCCTGCTGTAAATCCATGCTGTTTTGGGTTCTGTGCCCTGCTGGCCTCTAGGTACTCAACAATTCTTTCTTTCAGAAGTGATTCCATCATTTTCCCTACAACTGAGGTCAAACTTACAGGTCTGTAGTTTCCTGCTTCTGCCTTGCTCCCACTTTTGTAAAGGGGAATCACATCTGCCCTCCTCCAGTCCTCAGGTACCACCCATCCTGCCATGATTTGTTAAAAATCATGGTCAGTGATCACTAGGTCCTCCTTAGTTCTTTTAGGATTCTGGGTGAATCCATCAGGCCCCATTGCTTTGTCCACCTTGAGTTTTAGGAGTTCTTTCAGGACTCTTTCTTCTGTGAATGGACTAGTGTCAACGCCCCTACCCAGACTGCTTCTATTGTCTCATTTAGGTAACTCCTCCTCATCTTCTTTTGTGAATACTGAGCAAAAGTATTCATTCAGTATCTCTGCCTTTTCACTGTCTCCCTCTACCCACCTCCCCTCTCCTTTATTAATCTTCACTATCCCTCCCTTAACCTTTCTATGCTCCCTAATGTACCTATAAAAGGTTTTATCCCCCTTCTTAACTGAGTTGGCTAATTTTTCCTCGGTTTGGGCCTTTTTTATTCTGACTGCCTTCCCCACTTCTTTCTGCTTTAATTGATACAGTTCCCTGTCATGCTTCTTCTGTGATTCATTATACTTTTTGAATGCAGCCTTTTTCTCCTTAACCTTCCCTGCCACCTCTTTTGAGAACCATAGTGGTTTTTTACTCTGCTTTGTTTTCGTTTTTTACACAAAGACTTGTTGCCTCTATGATGGCAGTTTTGATTTTTCTCCATTGTTCTTCCACCCCTCCTTTTTGGCCATTTGCTAGTGCATTCTTCAGGTGTTCACCCATTTTGCCAAAGTCAGCCTTTCTAAAGTCCAGTATCTTGTTTTTGTATGGCTTATCTCCATGGTTGTGCTCATTGTGAAGCACACTGTGCAGTGGTCGCTTGTTTCCAGATGTCTACTGACTTCTAAATTTGTGATCCTCTCTCCATTTGAGAGTACCAGATCTAGTATTGCTCCCTCCCGAGTGGGTTCCAACACTAGCTGTCTAAGGCCTGCCCCCTGCAGGGCATCGAGAATGACCCTGCTCTTGGGTGTGACTGCAGTACATGTCATCCAGTTAATGTCTGGCATATTCAGGTCCCCCATCAACAATATCTCCCCTTTTTCAGCCATTTTGAGAATGTCCTCTATCATTTTCTTGTCCATTTCCTCCCCATGAGATGGGGGTCTGTATACAACCCCTGTGTGGATTGTGATGCCATTCCCTGTCTCCAAGGTGACCCAGAGTATCTCTTGTCCTCCCCCTTTACTTTTTAGTTCTGTAGCTTTGATCCCTTCCCTTATGTATAGAGCTGCTCCACCTCCTCTTTTACCTTCCCTGTCCCTTCTGTAGATTGTGTACCCTGGTATGTTGACATCCCAGTCATGGTTCTCTGTGTACCATGTTTCCATGACTGACACAATATCCAATTGTTCATCCTCCATCAGGGCTACTAGCTCAGGAAGCTTGTTTCCCAGACTACAGGCATTGGTACTCATTGCCCTCCATTTAATGTTGGCTTTCTCCTTTTTCCCCCATCCCTGCTCTTATTGCCCTTGTCTATTTTTCCATTTACCCCTGTCCTGCCCTGTGTTGAGCTGCATACCTCAGTGTTTACCTTACTACCTGCCATGTTTTGTGGGGGGAGGCTTGAAAGTTCCTGCCTCTTATCAGCACCTCCCCCCTTGGCTAGTTCAAAAGCTGGCCAAGGAAGCATTTAAACCTGTCACCTAGGAGCTTGGTTCCCTTTGTGGACAGATGCAGACCATCATGCCAGTATAGACCTTTATCTCTCCAGGTGTACCCCCAGTCCCCAATGAAGCCAAAGCCCTGTGCTCTGCACCAGTTTTGCAACCATTCATTAAACTGCATGGTGTGCAGTACCCTAGCCTCACCCCTACCATGTATTGGCAGCACCTCTGAGAAGATTACCATGCTTGCTACCCATCTGAGGCCCCTCCCCAACTCCACAAATTCATTCTGCACTGCACTGATCCCATGCCTAGCTAGGTCATTTGTTCCAAGGTGGACAATGATATCTAGTTCCCTCTCCTGTGATGCTGCTTCTGCAATTGTGAGGATTCGCTTCTTGTCCCTCCAAGCCATGGCACCAGGCAGGCACCTTGCTTCCTTCTCCTCTCCCTTCCCCAGTTCTAACCCCCTAACAATTGAATCTCCTATCAGAAGCTGTTTCCTGCCCCAGTGGTGTCCCTTGCCACCTTTTGTGGGTCTTCCTTGTGGATGTCCTCAGCTCACATAGTGGCACATGGGTAGAATCTGTACCTGGGTTGATGGCAGAAAAAGCAGGACAGACTATTCTCAAATGTACAAACAGTGGAAGGCATAAACCACATGTGGTGGTGCACATGACTACAAATGACTTGGCTGGGAAAACAGTAGAGGTGGTTAGGGAGAGGTTCCTGGAACAGGGTAAAATGAGTGAGGAGGTAGGGAGCTCAGTGGCCTTCTCTGAGGTATTCCCAGTGCCCAGGTCAAGGATCCTCACAATTGCAGAAGCAGCATCACAGGAGAGGGAACTAGATATCATTGTCCACCTTGGAACAAATGACCTAGCTAGGCAAAGCACATTTGCTGGAGCTGGAAGGATACTGCTTTCTTCAACTGCGAGCTGTGTGAGAAATTCTATATTGCACTTGATATCTGCAACAAACGTGCACTTTTACTTAATTCTGTGGGAGGTGAAACTAACTACCCTTGGTAATTGCTTTTTATTCACATATTTATTTAGGGTTTAACCAAGAAGGGGCTTGTAAACTCTGTTTATCTTGTTAGTAACTTCAGAAGGATTTAAATACTGCATTTGGGTAGGTCCTTGGAGGTAGCTAGATTGTCTACTAGGATTTGCTGACAGTTAAACTATTTTTAAATTTCAGGTGGCTGAGGAGTTGAAAAGAAACTTGCAAACTCTGCTTATCTTGGAAGTAACCTCATAAGTGTTTAAATACTTCATTCTGGTTGTCCCTTGGGGTAGCTGGATTGACTACTAGGCTTTGGGACTGAAACTATTTTAAATAATTTACTGGTGCGTAGGAGTTTGTGATAGTTAAACTCTTTTAAACAGAGTTACTGGGGTTAAGGAGTGGTCACAGAAAATCCTGCAGTGTGAACTGAAACACAGACAGCCTTAGGGGCAGGACATTGTTTTCAGACCAAACAGGTTGTATTGGAACAGGAAGGGCTACATACAACTGTGGCAACAAATTGCCCTGGTGGAGATATCAGACTAGATCAGATTACTATAAGTCACTACAGGCTGCAATTTTCAAAGACACAAAGCACATTTGCTGGAGCTGGAAGGATACTGCTTTCTTCAACTGCGAGCTCTTTTTAAACAGAGTTACTGGGGTTAAGGAGTGGTCACAGAAAAACCTGCAGTGTGAAACAGGAAAAGACGGTCTTTCAAGCAACAGAGGGTGGTGGATTAAGGTTTACGTTTGTTTGTTACAATTCTTAAGATTTTCCATGCAGGAAGAGTTTAAAGCACAGCTGACTTATTTTGGGGTGGACAGCTCTCAGGCACAAACCACCAGGCCTGTTTTGGGGCTGGGAAGGTTTACCTGTGTCTGACTTGGATGTGTGGATTTTCTCTGATTGATTAGCAGGGTATTTCTCTATCAAATTGTTGTGTAGGGCATCTTCCTGACAGGAAGGCACTCATTGCAGCAGTGGGTCAGAGCTTCTAGCTGATTGTTTTGTGAGGGCACAGTTTAGGCCCAACCCTTCCCACCTCACCACCACCCCTGGAAATAGTTCCTTTATACCTGGGGTTCTGACATCATTTCCTCAAGAGTGCAAGGTGCATGTCACTGTCATATCCTCTCTAGCACACTGCACTGACAATATAAGCATAAACATTGTATAATAGAAATATATATTTCTACATTACAAACCAATCACACACACACAAAAAAAAAATGTGGGGAGTAGTGCAATGTAATGGCTGTGGGGCAGCAGTCTTCCAGGAGTCTTTCTGGAGGCTGAGATGCTGCCCTATTTGCATACAACTGTCTGCCCTGAGGGAGGAAGTTGCCCGTCTTCAGGCCACACTGGACAGTAGTACGGGGACTTTCCCCCAGGCCACAATGGACAGTAGGAAGGAACCTCCCCATCCAGGGAGCACCAGAACCACCACCACTACCTCCAGAGGTTTGCAAAAAAGCACAGCAGTTGGACCACAGTGGGCTCAGGGAGGATGAGGATGGTGAACAGAGGCACACCAGTCAGATGTTACACACCACAATCCATCGCCATTCTGGAGGAGCATAGCTCCCCTATGAAATACCCGCAGAGGAGACTAAGGAGGCTGAGGACAACTGTCACAAGGGAGGCCCACAGGAAGAGGCAGAGGACACACAAGGAAAGGAAGCAGCTCCTGGTGGGGGACTCAATTATTAGGGGATAGAACTTGGAGGAGCTGGGAAATCTGAGTAAGGTGCCTGTCTGGTGCCATGGGCTTGGAGGGACAGAAGCGCATCCTCAGGATCACAACAACAGCTGCAAGGGATTCTGAGCTGGACATAATTGTCCACCTAGGGACAAATGACTTGGCTCATCATGAGGTTAGAGCAGTGCAGGAGGACATTGCAGAGTTGGGGATGGGCCTAAGACAAGTAGCAAACACAGTATCCTTCTCAGAGGTGCTGCCTGTCAAAGGCATGGGGGAGGTGAGGGTAATTGGCACCATGCAGTTTAATGAATGGTTGAAAAAATGGTGCGGAGCACAGGGGTTTGGCTTCATTGGGACTGGGTTCCACCTGGAGGGACACCAGCCTATACTGGCAGGATGGTCTGCATCTGTCCAGGAAGGAACAAGTCTTTTGAGCAATCGGTTTAAATGCTTCATTGGCAAGCTTTTAAACTAGTCAAGGGAGGCACTGACAAGCAGCAGAAAAATCCCAGCCTCTCCCTACAAAACAGGGTACTAAATGAGAAAAAGACCAAGGTAGAACGGTCAGTGGGGATGCTGCAACAGAAGGTAAGGCCATCAAAAAATGGAGAGCAATGAGTACCAATGCCCGTAGTCTAGGTAACAAGCTTCCTGAATTAGTGGCCTTGATGGAGGAGGAACATCTGGATATCGTGGCAGTCACAGAAACATGGTACACACAAAACCATGACTGGGATGTGACATACCAGGATAGACTATCTACAGGAGGGACAGGAGGGTAAAGAGGGGAGGAGTAGTTCTTTACATAAGGGAAGGAATAAAAGCAACAGAACAAAAGGGTAAACAGGGAGGAGAAGAAGCACTGTGGGTAAATTTGGAGACAGGCAATGGCACCACAATCCGCATTGGGGTTGTATACAGACCCTTCTCTCAGGGGAGGAAGTGGACAAGAAATGATAGAAAGTATACTTAGAATGGCAGAAAAAGGGAATATTGCTGATGGGTGATCTGAATATGCCAGATGATAACTGACGCAGTTGCAGCTGCCACTTCGAAGAGTGCAGTTATTCTAGATGCTCTACAAAGGGCATGCCTTGAGACAACTAGTACTGGAGCCCACTCGAGAGGAGCAATATTAGACTTGATACTCTCAAATGGAGATGGAGAGAGGATCACAGATGTAGAAGTGGGTAGCCATCTGGGAACTAGCGACCATCGAACAGTATGGTTCACAATAAACACAGCAATAGAGTCTAGCCAACAAGACAAAAGTACTGGACTTTAGGAGGCTGACTTTGCCAAAATGGGTGAGTGCCTAAGAATGCACTAGCAAATGGGCGGGAAGGAGGGTGGAAGAACAATGGAATAATAAGAACTGCCATCACAGAGGTAAGAGCCTTGTGTGCAGCAAATAAACAAAACAAGACGATGTAAGAAACCACTATAGTTCTCAAAGGAAGTGGCAGTGAAGGTTCAAGAGAAAAAGAAAGCATTCAGGAAGTACAAGGAATCGCAGAAGGAGCAGGACAGAGAACTGTATCAGTTAAAGCAAAAGGAGGCTGGGAAGGCAGTCAGAACAAAAGGCCCAAACTGAGAAAAGATAGCCAACTCAGTTAAGAAGGAATAAAACCTTTATAGGTACATCAGGGAGCAAAGGAAGACCAAGGGAGGGATAGTGAGGCTTAATAAAGGGAGGGAGGGTGGGCAGAGGAGAATGTGAAAAGGCAGAGATACTAAACAAATATTTTTGCTCAGTATTTACAAAGGAAGAGGGAGGTACATAAAACAAACAGTAGTAACACTCTGGATACAGAAGTTGATACCAACCCATTTACAGAAGAAAGGGTTCTGAAAGAACTCTTAAAACTGAAGGTGGACAAAGCAATGGGGCCTGATGGGATTCATCCCAGAATTCTAAAAGAACTAAGGGTAGAACTAGTGACACCACTGACTACCCTCTTTAACAAATCATGGGAGGATGGGTGGTACCGAGGACTGGAGGAGGCAGATGTGATTCCCTTCACAAAAGTGGGAGCAAGGCAGAAGCAGGAAACTATAGACCTGTTAGTTTAACCTCAGTGATAGGAAAATGATGGAATCACTTCTAAAGGAAAAGAATTGTCGCGTATCTAGAGGCCAGAAGGGCACAGGACCCTAGGCAGCATGGATTCACAGCGGGAAGGTCATGCCAGATGAATCTGATAGATTTCTTTGACTGGGTAACCAAAGTAGTAGAACAGGGCGGGGCTGTGGACATGGCCTACCTAGACTTTAGCAAGGCATTTGACACAGTCCCACACAAAAGATTAATATATAAGTTAGCCAGCCTGGGAGTGGGTCCTAAGATGACAGCCTGGGTAAAGAATTGGCTGGAGAATAGGACACAGAGAGTAATAGTAAATGGAGTCCACTCAGAAGAAAGGAGGGTTACTAGCGGGTACACGAGGGTTCAGTATTAGGACCAGTCCTCTTCAATGTCTTTATAAGCGACATTGCAGAAGGACTGGAAGGAAAAGTATGTCTCTTTGCAGATGACACTAAGATCTGCAACAGAGTTGATGCACAGGGTGGGGTGGAAAGGATGAGAAGGGACTTGGCAAGGTTAGAGGAATGGTCAAATGTATGGCAGCTAGATTCAATGCTAAGAAGTGCAAGGTAATGCACCTGGGAAACAAAAACCCAGGGAAGAGTACACAATGGGGGTGAGATACTAACAACAACAAAAATGGAAAGGGACCTGGGGGTAGTCATATCAGATGACCTAAGGTGGGCAAGCAATGTGAGAAGGCAGCAAGGAGGGCTGGGGGATACTGGGATGTATAGGAGAGGCATCACCAGTAGAAAACAGGAAGTTATTATCCTCTGTACAGACAGCTGGTGAGACCCCATCTGAGTACTGTGTGCAGTTCTGGAGACCCAATCTCCAGAAAGACATAGACAGGATGGAAGCTGTCCAGAGGAGGGCAACTAAAATGGTGCAGGGTCTGCCGGAGGACATATGAAGAGAGACTTAAGGAGCTTAATATGTATAGCCTCGAGGAAAGGAGGGAGGGGACATGATAGAAACTTTCAAGTACCTCAAGGAATCAACAAAGTCCAAGAGGGTAGCATCTTTCAAAAAGAGGTGTGCAAGAACAAGAGGGCACAATTTGAAGATAGAGGGGGCAGCTCAGAGGTAATTTAAGGAAGTATTTTTCACAGAGGGTTGTGGATGCATGGAATGGCCTTCGGAGGGTTGTGAGTCAAAATCAGTGGTGGAATTCAAGCATGCATGGGATAGTCATAAGGCAGTTCTGGGGGGTTGGGGTAGGAAGAAGTAGGCTGCTGGTTAACTAGGATCTGCAGCTTATCCAGTAGGTAGGGAAATGGGCAGACTGGGTGGGCCAAGCGGTCCTTATCTGCCGTCAAATTCTATGTTTCTATGTTTCTATGTTTAAGTACGGCAAGGAAGGGTAGGACAGATGAATTCAACAGTTGGCTGGAAAATTGGTGCAGATCCAAGGGGTACAGGTTAATGGAAGGCTGGGGCAGGGTCTGGGATAATAGGGATCTGTACACAGGGGACAGATTACATTGGGGGGGGGGAATGGGCTGCTAAACAGAGGTTTGAAGAATTCATAGAAACAAAGGTTAATTTAAACTAGGTGGGGGGTGGCAAGTGGGTTGCTGAAGGGAAGACTCTCTGGAGATGGGAGAAAAATGAGCCTACTACCAGAACAAACTGGGTTGGAAGCATTGAGGGATAAAAGAGTTCGGCTGAGAAGGGTGGGAAATTGGGTAAGGAGTGTAAGGGAATGTCTAGGAGGGCTGTTTCCTTGAATGAAAGGAGTCTGGGGAATAAATCGCAGAACTTCAGGCTCTTTTGGCAGAGGGGATGGGGGACATAGCAGCCATTCCAGAAACATGGGCCAACCAAAACAGGGACTGGGACCTGATGATTCTAGGGTGTAGGATTTACAGGAAGAATATGGGCAAAGGGAAAGGGGGAGGGGTAGCAATATAAGGAAGAGAAGGGATAAAGTGTGCAAGGGAAGAGGGGGAGGAGGGGAGGACAGAGACCTTGTGGATGTAATTCCAGGACACAAAGAATAGGATTCTCAGGATGGGGGTGATATACAGACACTGACTCAAGGGGAAGACCTGGACAGGGAGCTGGTGGACCAAATAAGGAAGGTGTGTGGGAAAGGTACACAGTAAGTGTGGGGGACTTCAATCTTCCAGGAGTAGATTGGAGTACCCCAACCACCTTGAGTGCCAGGGAGCAAATACTCCTGGATGCATTCCAGGATTGTTTCCTGGCACAGATGATCACTGAGCCAGCTAGGTTGGGGAATACGCTGTCTAGTTCTGGCTAGCGGGCAGGCTGTCAGGGAGGTGCAGGTGGAGGATCCATTGGCTGGGTGTGACCACCAGTCAGTGTGGTTCACACTTAATATGATCACAGAAGCGGCCGGTACAGGGATCATGGTGGCAGACTTCAGACAGGCTGACTTTGGTAAGATGGGTTAAATCCTAAGGGGGCATCAGGAAGGAATACAGCCACACTGGGATGTGAATCAGAAATGGGGAAAAAAAACTAATTGGGGATATTGGAGTCTATTGAGACATGTAGCAGAGTGCAGAACAAAAAGGGAAGGGCTAAAAAACTGAGCTGATTAAGTAGAGGGGTCTTAGAAATGGTGAGGGCTAAAACAGCAGCATTTAAGAAATACAAGAAATCCATGAAGGGGGAGGATGGGGAAGAGTTTGGGAAGAGGTCCAAGGATGTTACCGGGGAGTCAGAGCAGCTAAGGCCTCCAGGGAATTAAGGGTGGTGCAGGGCATTAGGGATGGAGAAAAGGACTTCTTCAGATACGTACAAGAGAGAAGGAGCTGCAAGGACCAGATAGTGAGGATCAGGAAGGGGGGGTGACCAAAGAAAGGGATGGATCAGGCAGAAACACAGAATGAGCACATCTGTATTCATGAGGGAGAAAGGAGGGCAGCTACCGCAGTGGGTAGGCAGGGTGGGCAGATAGGAGAGGGGTAAAGGATGGGGTGATCACTGAGGTTAGGGTATTGGAGATGTAAAGGGTTCTGAGGGTGGATAAGGCACTAGAACTGGATGGCATACACCCCAGGGTGTTGAAGGAAATGGGCAAGATTTTGGCTGGACCACTAGCGGAACTATTCAATACCTCCCTGGACACAGAGTACGTAACGCATAACTGGAAGATGGTCCACGTGGTACCCATCCATAAACATGGACCAAAGGATGAGCTGGGTAATTACAGGCCAGTAAACCTAACTTCCATCATGGGGAAGCTGATGGAGACAATACTTAAGGAAAGGCTGGTGACCTTTATGGAAGACAGTGGCCTCCAGGCTCCAGGACTGTCACCAGCATGGGTTTGACTCTGGAAAATCCTGCCAGATAAATCTAATTGAGTATTACAACTTGGTCATAAGGGAATTGGACAAGGGTCATGCAGTGGATGTCACATACTGTACTTGGACTTCAGTAAGGACTTTGATTCAGTGCCACATGGGAGGTTAGAAGGGAAGCTGATATACATGGGTGTGGGGACTAAGATGGTTAAATAGATTGAGAATTGACTGCAGGGGAGACAGCACAGTTTAATGGTAGTGGTGGCAGGGGAATCTCCTCTCCAAGGGCTGTGACAAGTGGGGTGCAGCAGAGATTGGTACTGGGGCCAGTGCTGTTTGGAATATTCATAGTGGACAAATAGTATGGCATCATGAATAAAATCAGTCTATTTGCTGACGATACCAAATTGGGGACAGTGGAGGAAGCTATAGCAGGTTGGCAGGGGCTGCAAGATGACCTGACCAAACTGGTGCAGTGGTCAGAAGCATGGCAGTTGGGGTTCAATGTGAAAAAGTACAAAGTCCTGCACTTTGGAGCAAAGAACCCAGGGAGGGGTTACCAGCTGGGAGGGGTGCAGCTAGGTTCCGCTGAGGAGGAGAACAATCTAGGGGTGGTTGTAATAGGGAAGATGAACAATACAGGGCAAAGTAGGAAGGCAGCAATGAAAGCCAACAGGATGCTGGCTTGTATCGTGAGAAGGATCTCCTCCAGGGGCAGGGAGGTGATCCTGCTTCTCTACAGGACACTGATCAGGCCGCACCTGGAGTACTGTGTGCAGTTCTAGTGCCCATATCTGAAGAAGGATGTGAAATTACTGGAAGGGGTACAACACAGGGCAACAAGGATGATCCAGGGACTGGAGGACAGACCGTACAAGGAGAGGCTGAAAGAGTTGAACATGTACTCCTTGGAGGAGAGAAGGGACTGGGGGAATATGACTGAGACCCTTAAGTACCTAAAGGGAGTAAACAAGATAGACACTGAAGGGATACTCAGGCTGAGAAGGGGGAGGGACATGAGAGGGCATGGCCTTAGACTGGGGGGGTGGATTTAGGCTGGAAATGAGGAGACACTTTTTCATGGAGAGGGTCATGGCAGAATGGAATGCTCTACCAGAGGAAGTGGTAGCCTGTAAGACAGTGGGTAGTTTCAAAAGGGAATTGGACAAGGTGAGAGGGGGGGTAATTGAGAAGGGGAGGGGCTGGGGCAGCTGAAAGGTGAGGGTGCTAACTGCACACTCGAGCAGACTTGATTGACCAGGTGGCCTATTTCTGCTGGCAAATTTGTATGTTCAGATGTACACAGGGCTCCAAATTCACCCTCCCCACACACATCACATTGGAGCAGTGTTCTGTTCCTTGGGAGTCTGCACTCCAGCAGCAGGTATTACAACATCACAGAGCTCTTGGCAGAACTGTGTTGCAGTACTACTCTTTGCACAGCACTGCATTGTCTCTTCTCACTCAACCAGCCCATCCAGGGGTGGTTCTGGGAATAGGCAGAACCAATCAGCCCACTTTGTCACCTCTCTGTGAGAGTAAAAAGTGGACCCTCTCCTCCATCAGAGGCTTTTTGGCTGATTTAATTTGAACAACTGTCTCCATTTCCCTATATCCTTTCCCCATTTCTCCAAGTTACACTTAGAGGCTCTGAGTTTCAAACGCTGGTCTAAGGCTTGCCTGAATCATCTTCAGCCCAGTGCTCTGTCCACTAGGCTACCATTGCCAACAAGTATCCAGCCAGAAACCATTCTAATATCTGCTATGGCTTTCCTCCTCTTGATTTTTCGGCTATACTGCCACCTAGTATCTCTATCTCTTAGTATTCCTGCTCCTTTATGATCACTCATATTTGCATCAGAAGACCCTCTCAACCTCTATCTGGACACAAAATACAATAAGATCATACACCCTTGTCCCATCCTGCTTGTTCTCCAATAACATGTCTCTTCTCCCCCCACATCTACTGCTCCCCATCATCTTTCTAGCTATCGACATCTTCCTTATCAGCCCCTTTCACCCAAACACCTACCCCACACACCTTTCTGACCGCTAGCCCACTCCTACCTCCATCTAAGCCAGTCCTCAGCCCTCCCCCATCTGCTTCCACCCTCTGCACTCCTACTCTGCCACGGCAATTTACACCCACCTCTGTTTCATCCCCAGAGCTCGCCCCCCCGACAGTTGTCATACCATCACTACTATATCGAGAACATACTCTTTCAACAGCCTAAGAAAAAACTGTTACTCCAGGTTTCTATTGCCTTCTTCCCTGTCCTCCAAATGGCTGTTGATGTTGAATCCAACCCCAGTCCTACCACCCATGCCGACTCCACATCAGGCATCTTTGGCATCTAGCACCTAAATGCCAATAGCTTACTGCATAAAATGGACCATCTAAGGGCCTGAGTGTCACTCAACTCCCCAGACATCCTATACGTATCTGAGATCTGGTTATCATCCAAAATTCCAAACTGCTCTGTGGACCTCCCAGGATACCTACTGCCCAGACAGGTCAGAGAGGAAAGGGGTGGAGGTGTAGCCACCTATGTACACGATTCTCTCCCCTCCTCCAACATACTCCAACAAGTCTCTCTGTCTTCACATGAACTACTGCCTCTTTCTTGTCCCCCACATCACCAGAGGTCTATAGACGTTGCAGGGCCTTGGGGATTGTGGGGAGGAGGAGGAGGATGGGGGCAGGGTCTGGAGGGGGAATGGAAAGGAGTGAGCGGATTGGGACAGTGAGGACAAGAAGATGCCCTGTGGTGAAATGGGCCCAGGAAAGGGGACCTCCCTGTCTAGTGCCCATAGCCAAGGGTTCTGACTATAGTCAGCAGGTAGCACGGTCATCCTCGGAGGCTCATCCCACTCGGGCGGTGTTATGTAACGCCAGGTCTATTAAAAACAAGACGGCTATCATAGCTGATTTTGTTGAGTCATCTGACCTGGCGTGCATCACCGAGACCTAGCTTGATGAAAATGGTGGACCAGTTTTGGCGGCAGCAATTCCGGTCAGGTACTCGGTGATACACCGCCCGAGGGTGGATCGTAGGGGCGGGGGTGTTGATATTTGTTTTAAAACAGAACTGGGCATAGTGGAAGTGCCGGTGGGAGTTACCAAATCCTTTGAATGTATTTTAGATGAGGGTGTGGGGTGCAGGATACTTCTCATATACCGTCCACCAGGTGATGGGAATGTTTTCCTGCGGGAAGTCGCAGACTTCATTGTCGACCTAACATTGGGATCCCCCAGATGGTTGGTTCTGGTGGACTTCAGTGCTTGGGTCGATGATGAACTCTCACACTTTGGTCATGACTTCCTTCAGTTAATGACTTCGCTGGGCTTCACACAGGTAATTTCCTCCTCGACCCATGTTGGTGGTCATTCACTGGATTTGGTGTTCCTTCTGGGGATGGAGATATCCGACCTGGTGGTGGAACTGGTCGGATGGTCGGACCATCACACCATTGGGGTCAGTTTTGAGGCCACCCCTAGTAGGTCAGTCCCTATGGAAATGGTCCGGTACCGCCCATTAAGGGGTGTTTCCTCAGATGACCTGATGGCAGTACTGGATCTATCGGGCTTTCCGAGAGATTGCATGGATCCAGGAGAGCTGGTACGTGCTTATAATGAGGCGGTGGCAGGGGCCCTGGATTCTATTGCTCCTGTTCATGTTCATCCTCTCATTCTTCGCCCCAGGTCTCTTTGGTTTGATGAGACCCTGAGGGAGTTGAGGAGAGTTGGATGAAGGTTGGAGAGGTGTTGATGGAGATTGGGTCTGGATAGTGACAAACTTATTTTGATGGACCATTATTTGGTCTATCAATCCGCAATCTCTCATAAGAAGGCAGAATTCCTGTCCAGAGAGATTGCGGCTGCACAGAATAGACCAGCTCAGCTCTTCCGGACTGTGGACAGACTGTGCAATCCAGTCTGTCTTCAGCCCGGAAGAGCCTTTTCTCAAGAACGATGTGAGGAGTTTGCTTTGTTCTTTGCAGATAAGATTGCCAAAATCAGATCCGAGATCCATTTGACCCTCTCAACTGGGAGTTGTGATGGTCAGGAGGAGATGTTGGACACCCAGTTTGTGTGGTCTGACTTCAGCCTCCCCACAATCAGTGACATTGTGATGGTTATCCAATCACTGTGTCCGACCAACTGTGATTTGGACCCGGGCCCCACACGTCGCTTAGTGGATTGTATGGATAAAATCGGCTCAGTTCTTGCTGAGATAGTCTGGAGGTCCTTGGAGAGGGGGAATTTTCCAGATCCTCTTAAGGAGGCTGTGGTTAAGCACCTTCTTAAGAAGTCCTCCTTGGATCCGGACTGTCTGGCTAATTACAGGCCTGTCTCTAACTTACCCTTTGTGGGTAAAGTTATTGAGAAGGTGGTCACATCACAGTTGGATGATCGTCTGATCAACAACAATGTCTATGATTATCTCCAGTCTGGATTTAGGAAAAGGCATAGTACCGAGACAGCACTTGTACGGGTACTAAATGACCTCCTAATAGCGAGAGATCGAAGGACCTGTTCCATCTTGGTCCTTCTTGATCTCTCTGCAGCATTTGACACTGTGGACCATGGTGTGCTTTTGGAACATTTGCGATCTATCTGTGGACTGTCTGGTACAGACCTAGGGTGGTTTTGATCATACCTCGAGGGTAGGACTCAGAGGGTGGTGTCTGGAATTTTTTCCTCGACTTCAGTCTCCCTATCCTGTGGGGTACCACAGGGTTCCATTTTGGCACCCATGTTGTTTGCAGTGTATATGCTGCCGTTAGGGGTGATTTTAGGCAGTACGGCTTGGGTTTTCATTGCTAATGCAGATGATACCCAGCTGTACATGTCCTTTGCGCCCGGCCAGGATACTGCCTTTTCGGTCTTTAACAACTGTCTTGCCGAAATCCAAGACTGGATGAATGTGAGTTGGCTGCAGTTGAACCCTGAAAAAACTGAGGTGTTGGTTGTGGACCAGAGTCGCTGTGAGGTGGGTTTGTTAGCTGGATCACCCTCGGGCTTATGGCTTGGGGGTGTCCAGCTGACTATCTCAGACTGGGTGCGGAACTTGGGCATTGTATTCGATGATTGTCTGACTTTTAAGTCTCAGGTGTCAGCAGTTGTCAAAACCTCTTTTTATCATCTGAGGAACATCGCCAGGGTGAAGCACTTGGTTCCTCCAGAGGATCTTCCAACTTTGGTCCATGCCTTCATTACCTCCTGCCTGGACTATTGCAATGCCCTGTACCTAGGGCTTACGGGGGTTGAATTTCGCCACCTGCAGCTAGTGCAGAATGTGACAGCCAGGCTTTTGACTGGTTCTTCTAGGTCCAGTCATATAACGCCTGTGCTCTGCGGACTGCACTGGCTGCCAGTTTGTTGGCGAATCACCTTCAAGGTTGGTTTGCTGACCTATAAGGCCCTACACGATCAGGGACCTGCTTACCTGAAAGATCTCCTGCATCTCTACTGTCCCCCCCCCGCTCACTCCGATCCACTGACGAGGGATTGCTAGAGATTACCAGGCTTCATTTAAAAGCTTCAGGGGCAAGATCTTTTAGTTTTATGGCCCCCACCCTGTGGAATTCTCTACCTCGTCAGGTACGAATTTGCCCAACTGTCCAGAGCTTTAAAGGAGCTTTGAAAACCTACCTTTTTAACAAAGCTTTTAATGACTGTTAATTATTTAATCTTAATCTTGTTTTAAATCTTGTTTTAAATCTTTATTGTTTTATGTAATTTGTAAAGGCGTCTTGGTTTAAGAAAGGCGCCTTAAATAAATAAAGATTGATTGATTGAGATTGATACTGCTCCTAAATCTGTTCTTCCCATCTACTTCTCTGCTTTTCATAGGAGTCTGTTGTTTCACCCCTAGAGTCTTGCTCTCCATCATTGACACCACTGTAGCGTCCCTCACCTCTTTTACCCAGGCCGGTGAACTCCTACTTCTACTAAACTGTCTTTCTCCTCATGCCAAATCCACCACCCAAGAAATCGTGGATGTAAACCTAACCCAACTCCTATCAGAGCCAGCCAGATTAAATCCCCACTCTGCTAACCACTCCTTAATTGACTGGGTCTTAGCATTCCACACCTTGAAATACATATCCACTGGTACCCTACCCAGTGCCTTCAGTGACCACCGTGTGACATACTATCACAGGAAATCCTGCCCCCAAACTCCATGCCGAACTACCTGTATTTCCCTCGACTCAAATTAGTAAACATCAGAGAGCTCCTGTATGATATCTACTAGGATGGCTAGACCAAGGTTTAATGTGGGGGAATAAACTCTTCCAACAGACAATACTTAAACTAGCTGCTCCTAGGAACCATGCATGTGGAAAAACTAGCATTCTCCTGCCTGGGCTGCTGTGTGCCAGTGTGCTGGTTTCTCCTCTGTCCCTACCTGCTTCACCTCTCTGGTTGCTGTCCTTCCCTCTTCTTGTTTCTGATGCTGATGAGTCCCATTGCTCCCCAGTCCTTCCTGTTGTGCTCTCCACACCTCCTGTAGCTAAAGTGCTCCTTCCAAGCCATCAGTGCTCCTCTGCTGCCCCCCCATGGATGTGCCTAGTGTAGCTCCATCTCATCTGCCTGGTAGCTACAGCAATCACTCACCCACTGCTTTGCCATTCAGGGTGTTGCTCACGTGGGTGAGTGAGAGGACTGTTGTCCAGGTCCTTATGCCCCACTTTCCCATATGTATTTCATGTTGGCTGAAATCAGTATTACTCACCATATGGCTTGATTTTAGTCCTCCAGGAACCAGGCTGTGTTTGCTTGGGGACCTTGCAGTGAACTGCTAACCTTTGTTCCCTTCCTGGTTGGCAGTTCTGGGTTTGCTTTCTCCTCTGCTCCCTGTGATCAGGCAATGCTCCCTCCTTCCGATCTCCTCTGAGTCCATTCCCCATTCTATCACCTTTCCTCTGTAGGGCCAGCCTGCTGTTCCCTTGCACTGGGACTCATCTAAGTGTGTTATTTTTGCCACACATCATTAGAATCCTTCCTCTACCGTGCAAGGCCAGTGGTGCATGCCCGCATATGGCTCTTGTTTGCCCTTTCACATTTGACCATCACTGCTGCACCTCTGTGCACCCACTCGATAACCTGCATGTTATCCTATCTCAAATGTAACCCCTCATGCCACTGTATTTACTGTTAAATATTCCTCAGTTGATATCCTGCATGTTATCCAATCCCCTGTTCCCCCTTCCCCGGTCACACAGGGAGACAAGCAGCTTGTTGCTCAGTGTGCCTTTCCTGGTGAAACAATTCAATAAATAAATAAATAAAATGTAAAACTATATTATGTCTCATACCTGTGGGTATCCATACAGCCCCAAAACTCTAGCCATGGGAAGTGCAGTATTTGATTGTCCATCTCCAATGATGCTAGGTAACGGTGGGCGGGGTTGACATCTATAATTGGGAACAGCCCTCTCTCCTCCAGATACTATCCAAAATGTTCCACCAAGGGCTCTAAATTCAGAACTGCATGAGTCAAATATTTTAAATCCCAGTGTAATGTTTGGCAATATTTGAGGATTTTCATTCAGCTCTGCTATGGCAAAAATCATTGCAAGAAGGCACTGGTATGCCTGAATGTCGAATCTAAAAAAATATTGGTCATTGCTATATAAGTGGTCTGTCTATGTGAACAGTTACCATGGTTATTCCAATAATTATATGACAGTCCATACAGTGTGTTATAAACTGCAATGTGCTTGGCTCACCTGATAAACTGCTCAGCATAACACACTTCCCGATACAAGCAGCCATCTTAATGCTTTTTACAAAACAATAAATCAAAGTAGAAAACTGCTCACACAAATAATAATAAAAAATATACAGTCCATCACCGAGGCAGTTCAAGTAGTATATCTATAAACAATATTAGGAATATTATGAATTAATTTGTCATGGTTAAACACAACAGTAAGTACTCAGACTCGAAGTTTAGTTGAGTGTGACATTAGCATACTCTCTCTCATTTCTGACTCCATGTTCCTGCTAAAACAGGTTTCTTTTGTCTGAGTACATACATTTCACTAATACCAGGACAGTGTTGAGTGGGTCTGAAATTTTTATGGTGTATCTGCTATCAGCACACCATTTTTCACTAGACAGTAGACTCTTATTTTGCTTCTTGAAACATAAATGTTCCCCTGACTTGGAACTTAAACCTGGAGACAATCCTCTGTTACCAGTTTTCCAGAACTCAAGTAATCTTTACATTTTTCTGCAGTGTATGTCCTCTTTGGATAGCAGTATAAGTGTTTACTAAGCTTCATATTTATATGGTTCCTGCATTGACAGCAATTACTCTTATTCTTATCAATGTATTTATCCTTGTAATTCTTCTATTGCAATGTCACTAATTAAAGACTATGGGATCAATTTTCAAAAGTGGTTAAAAATGTGCAGAGCATAGTTATGCTTCTGAATCCCTACCCTAACTATGAACAGGGTAGGTTGGTGCCCTACGCACAGTCTAGGGCCTGGAACATAGTTTCCATGCCATGGCAAGCCCTGATCTCTGTTAAAAATAGAATCCCCAATCCCCATTTCTATAGTTTAGTGTCCTCCACAACCCCCAGTCACTGTTAAAAACAATAGACTCCGTGGTCCCCATTTCTATAGTGTAGTTCCCCTCTCCTTTGCCCTGATCACTGTTAAAAATTAAAAAAAAATCTCCCTGATCCTCTTTTCCACAGTGTAGTGTCCACCTCTCCACTCCCGATCACTTTTAAAAATAATAGAATTCCTGATCCCTGTTTCCATAGTGTAGTGTCTCCCCTTCCCAGCCTCCATCACTGTTAAAATTAATAGAATCCCTGAAGCCCCTTTCCATATGTAGAGTTCCCCCCAGCCCCAATCACTGGTACAATCCAAACCCCGAAACCCATTCCCTGGTGGCTTGTGTTCCCCCCATCCCTCACCCCAGTAGGCAGTAACCCACCTCCCTGCACTGACCCATTCTGACCCATGCCAGAAACTGGCACAACCCTCCTCACCCTGCCATGATCAGCTACTGACTGCATCTTTGCAGGTGAGAAGACAGGGCCCTCCGGGCCCTGTGCTGCAATGTATGCATAAGGCCTACACACCCATCACTCTGGAATGGTATTCATATTTGCATAAGGGTGTTCACATTTCCATCAATCTCTAATTTTTTAGATATTGTAATCATTTTCATATTCCCCTCAGTCCTTAATGGTATTCATATGTGCTTGTGAGAGTGCCGTCCCAAAGAAACACCAGACAATGCAATGTGATCATATACAAAACACAGGAAAATTTGAATCCTGTGTAACTGGACTCCAAATTCATATATTCTCACAAAAACTGCCAAAAAAAAAACACTGGTAGGGCTAGCCCTTTGTACCCTGAACCTTTCAGAACAGAATAGCAAACCATTTCTTCATAGTGGAGTGACAAAGAAATGAAAATATTCATCTCCCATTACAATGTTATCCTATGGGAAATGAAACAAAATTCAACCCTGCAGAATTCCAGAGCAAAGTAGAGTCAGACCTGTTTAATCCATGCCTCGTTATTATATATTTTCACCAATCCAGCAAAAGGCACATCTGTTGACCAAGCACATTGTACCCTGAAAATTTCGGACTAAAATTCAGACTAAAATTCCAAACCTTTTGTTTACTGTGAAGTGACAAAAAACAACTATATAAACATTCTTTATTCGCAAATTTGCAAAAAAGAATCCTTTTACGCAGTTTATTTTTCACAATTTGTGGAAAAAGACAATCCTTTTTTGCAAACTGTGAAAAAATTATCTTGTTTCATTCAATCCTTTTTTGCAATTTGTAGCAAAGGAAAGTCCTTTTTTGCAAACTGAGAAAAAGGATCCTGTTTCACAAAACCTTTCTCAAAGGTTTGCAAAAAAGGATTTTCTGTATGGTATAAAAGCACATTTCTAAGTAAGTAATGAAAACAACTAACCCCAAAATTGGATTCTGTGGACCGTGATTAAGTAAACAAAACTGTTGGTGTTTACTAAATCCCTCTATTTGTTTAGTAATGTAAATTTTTTTGTCGCCGTTAACTGAAAACAAGATAGCAGCAGCAGGAAGAAGATTCTGCATTTGACGCAAAATATCTAGTTTTTGTGAAAAAGGATTCCACATTTGTGATAAAGAATCCTTTTTCGAGGAGAACATCCAAGATTTTCCATATAAAATAATGGGAAAC
Organism: Neoceratodus forsteri; assembly: GCA_016271365.2. Lineage (NCBI taxonomy): Eukaryota > Metazoa > Chordata > Ceratodontiformes > Ceratodontidae > Neoceratodus > Neoceratodus forsteri. The sequence continues at coordinate 55,443,475 of CM028137.1, forward strand.
TTTGAAATTTTATAATTTTGGAATTGATTAATATTCTTCCTCCCAAATTTTCTAAAGGCACATCTGTGACCCTTTTCTACTCTAAACATTCCAGATCAAAATTTCAAAACATTTCTGTAGTGTATGGTAGAACACTGTTGAGCATGGAAATCCATGCTCCCAACAGCATTGTTATGCTGCACTAGCTACGTCATCATAGCTGTTGTGCTGCACTAACTATGTAGCTAGTGCAGCATAACACCTAGAAGGTGCGCATGCATTGAAGCTGGGTGCGCATGCACGATCGGGTGACCGGCAATGCGCCAGGAAGGGCTGCGGTAGTGAAACAGGCCAGAGAGTAAAAACTGCACAGAAATGTGGAAAAAGTAAGTGCAGTCTTTGTATGAGTGACCATACATCAGAAGATCTGTATGATCGCCGATACACGATGACAGTTTTTCAACTCGAGGTTTTCATGGTAACAAGACCTCCCGAGCTGTGCTCTTGAGGTCTCCAGTTACCATGGAAACCTCTAGAGTGAAAAATACCCTTGTTGTGTATGAGCGATCATACATAATCCTCTAATGTGTGGTAGTGTGAAAATGAATTTGAAAAAAAAAAACAGTAATTTGCATGTTGTTTGACACTCTGTATCTCTGCACTCACACATCTGACCATAACGAATCTTGCCACATCAGGAGATCTCTGATCCTTGATTGCACCTGTAAAGTTTAGTATAAACCGCTTAATAATTGTTAAGTTGTTAAAGTGTAGAATTTTCAGTTTTACACAGAAGTGAAGACTTAACCCTAATATAGGGGTGTGACTGTGCCCCTACAATATACTACAGTATTTCACTGTTTAAGAGGTAACCAGACTGTTATTAATGCCATGCTATGAATTTCTTTATATTTCACAATCCATTCAGATTTGAAGTGGGATGAGGTGTTAGCCATTTTATGGTGATGCATTTACATAGAGTAGCTATATTTATATTGTACATCCTCTTAGCCAGTCTACCCATTATACCCTTTGGTAATTGACCAAAGATGACATCTTTCACTTCCAGATCTACATTGAAGGAAAAGATTGTTTTAATACTTGTAGAGATATCCTCCCCAAACCCTGCCTGTTTGGAACAGAACCATAAGATAAGTATGTGATGATCAATCAGTTGGCATAATCTCAGGATCAAAGTCATAGATATGGGAGTATAATGAGAAGGAACTGAGGTGTCCAAAATATCTAGGACTTATTCCCTATCTGAATTCTTTCCAGTCAGCAACTGCAGCAGTTTTGTGTGTTTCCTGATACGTGTGAATCTAGTCCAGGTCTGTAAAATTTATATGAGCTTCAGTACATCAGTTTTGACATATGACTGGAACATGGTGACTGGTATTAGTTTGTAGGATAGTATCACCCAGGAGATGTGGCCACTATTAGTGGGTGAGTTAACTAACACTATAAATGTTAAAAATTCAGACTGAGGCTCTAGCATCCACATTGTGGCTGGAGGATATGTGAGGAAGGTCCATATATGTAGGTATCAATCTAAATGAGATCTGGGAATATGATATGCTGTTTGGAGATCTGTTAAATGTAGAATTCCAAATCACAAAACTACTGCCCATGACGTACTAATCTCTTATCTCCCCATTGTTTAAAGGCAGGGTCTTCACTAGCTTGAGGAAAACAAAAGGACATTTTACTATCAGGGTGAGAGTAGAACTCAAATAAGGAATGTCAGTATCCCTAATGATATGGTACGAGCTTTATAGTTTTATTTTTGTCCATGGGTTACTCAGCTCTCTAATCACTTTTGAGGTCAAAGGAAAAACTAGGAGCTAATGGAGATTTACTGAGGAGGAAGAATTATCCTTCATGTCATACCAGCTATTATTTAATTTTATTATAAGTACTGTAGTTCTGGGACCTCTGCCAGTCTTGTAGCACAGTTGCAATTTTTATACTGAAATTTAAGGAGTCCCATCCCACCCTGCTGCTTGTAAGCACATAGAACTTATTTAAGATGAGGTTTAGAATGTCTGTTTTTATTCATATACCTTTTTCTCTTCACCTGAGTCTGATTTTTAATGTTATGCATTAGTATCTAAAGTTTTCTTTACATTTTGTTCTGTTTAATTATCAATTTGACCTCAGTATCACAGGCTGCAGATAATATTTGATGTCTTCATTTGCAGTGAGGCTGCATGCATTCTTATGAGCTCTGTCAATCAATATGGGTCACAGAGAATATTTAAAATCAGTCTCTGTAAGTTACATTATGCTCACAGGGATGAAACCTCTTGTGCAGCCAGCAGCATGGCTTTTGCCAAAATCACAGCACCACTACAGCCCTGGCACTCTTTACTGATCACCTTCTTACAAATGTGGATCAGTGAACCACCATTGCTGTCATCTTTGTGAACCTGTCCAAGGCCTCTGACGTGGTCAATCACACCTTCCTCCTCTCCAAACTACCCCTGCTTGGATGCTTCTCAGAGACCACAAACTGGTTTTGGAGCAACATTTTGGATCTCCCCCAAACCATATGTATTGACTCTGCCACTTTCCCTGCCCTGCTGATCACCACTGGTGGTCCCCAGTCTCCATTCAGGGCCTCCTACTCTTTTTTAGCTTTGTCAATACCCTACTCTCAGATAGCCTAAATTGCAACACCCTCCTGTATGTGGATGACCTTCTCCTCTTTCAAAGTGACAAGTCCCTCTCTCACAAATCCTCCATCCTTACACAGAATTATGAATCAGCCCACAGTTGGTTCACATCCAGTCTGCTTTGGCTTAATGAAAAAAAACCAAAAACAAAAAAAAACAAGGCAATGCTGTTTGGCTGTAAATCTTACCTTGTTAGGACTCATATATACACTCCTGATGACCCGGCCCTTGAAAATGTCTCCACCTTTAAATACCTGGGGGTAATGCTTGACCCCTCTCTCTCCTTCATTGAAAACATCAATCTTGTTCACAGGGTAAATCTGAAACTTGCGGCTGCTTCTCATCTGAAACACTACTGTCCATGAAGGCTTGTCTGGTTATCATCATAGGCAATCTTCTCCACATCATAGATTACTGTTCTCCCATATATTCATGCATATCCTCTACCCTTCAAGCTAGACTCATGTCAGTCTATAACAGTGCTTGCCTCTTTGATCTTTTGGCTCCATTCTCTACCCATCACTATGACCTCTATTGGTCACTCGGTTGGCTTCCTCTCCAAGATAGCTTTGATTTTACCCTCGGCTGCATTGTGGACAACACAATTAGGATTGGAAACATGTCCCCTTACTCCTTCCTCTTCAAGGTCAGAACTACACCTAGAACTAGAGATGTGTGAAGTCCATGAAATTTGCTCCATAAATTAATTTATGGAGGTTGTGAAATTCATGCAGTGATTTCAGAAAAAATTTGCAATCGTGGATTGTGTGAATCTTGCAGTGAATTGCAAACATTTGCCTGCGAATTTCACACTTCACCTGCACAGTTTGCACTTCCTGGTAAAATAAATGGAATTTTACTGCAAACTTTGAAAAAAGTGCATGAAGCCAATTTCAAGGGACCAGCCAAAACTCTACAAATTCCACAAAGTGCGAGTTGTCACCACTTCGAGCGAACTTCGAGGCTGAAGTTTGAGGTCACAATATCAATACCTAGGACTCTATGCTCTTCCATTGTCCCTCCCCTTGAGGTTTCTAGAGAGTCTAACAACAGGGGAGGGGAAAGCAATATCAGTTGTGCCCCCTTCCCCTGTGGAACAGTATACCTGCACCTCTCCATTCATCCAACATGCATCTCTCCTTCAAATCCAACTTCAAATTCTGGCTTCTGGCAGAAAGCCAGCTACAGTTGCTTTCCTCAGTAGCCCAACCAGACACTTATGCCCTTTCTTTTTGAAATAAGTCCTGTTACCTCTTACCTTTTACTGTTACTGTTAGCTAGTCCTTAATGGTAACCACATTTGTATGATGGGGTGGGGGATCAGTTAAGTCACGACTGTGTATAAATGTGTATCTGTATTCTGTACCTTTATCTGCTTGCTATCTGTATCCATATCTAATCTTGTCTGTAAAAACAGTTTATCATGATTGTATTTAATGTGTTGTGCCATTTCTGTATATAAAGCAGTTTATCATGATTGTATGTTAATGTAGTGTGCCACTTCTGTGGCCTGGGTCGTGCCCCAAAATGGTCCAGTCAGATCAGTGCACTTACCCGGCAATCAAGGTAATAAATAAATAAAACAGAGAAATCTGACTTCTATATCCATAAGCTGTGTTCTGTAAAGCAAAAGCCAGTTCACAGAGGAGGAAGGCATAAGGGAGGAATCAAGGTATAGAACTATTTTAGTGGCTTTATTTTTCTCCTAGAGATAGGGACTTAGTAATTAAAGCTGTTAGACAGCCCCTTGATCTAAGGTGCACAAATCTGAAAATGTTGTTTTTCCTGATTTAGCATGGGCAACCCAAACCCACAGTTGCAGATTTTTGCTTTACATTTACTGGGGTCAATAATTTGATAACACAGGGAAAGTTTTTTTTTTTTTTTATTTGACGTATTGCTTTATTTAAGCAAAGGGAACATTGTTTAACCAGGAGTAGCATACTAAGCCAAAGCTTGTTTCCAGATGCAACCTGGGAGCAGAAGGAAGTTAAGTGACTTGCTCATAATCACACTGCATGCACATAGGAGGCAGTGGGATTCAAACTCAGGTCTCTAGATCTACAGCTCACAGCCTTAACCCACTGCGCTATATGTCATGGGGTTCAGTTAAGGAAGACAGCATGAATCATAAAATATTGTACAAAACACCCTAAAGTGTTGTTTTATTGCCAGTTTTGTACAGGTGGTATTTTCAGATGCAAACTTTTGTCAGGTTACTGTAAGAAAACAATAAAGAGTATGGGCTGGGAGCTTAGCTAGGAGACCTCTCACTATAGCACTGCAGTTGGACCTTACAATGCTCTCTAGAGACCAGGAAATGAACCCATCACATGGTATGGTCATCCTGCCAATAACCCCTGGGTGGGATATTCAAAGGGGTTGTGCATGGCGCAACAATATTGTGCCATGTGCAACCCACTGATGCGCTCTGGCGTGATATTCAAAAGGGGATGTTGCGCTGTGCAAATCAAGATGCGCCGAGGTGCACCAGTAATGTATGCGGTGCAAGTGCAGGGGGCATGCCCATGCGTATGCGGCACATCAAGATATTCAGCCTGGGATGTGCAGTGCATATGCAGACACAAACCCACCTTGCGCCACCCAGGGGTGCACAAAGATGTGCCTGAAACAAAAAAAGGAACAAGTCGGGGGACACCCACAGGCCAGCCCCTGTATTGTTGGGTGCAACATGGCAGCTGCCTGCTGTGGGTGGCCACCCGACCTCCTGAGTCACGGGCCAGGTGTTGGGCCCCCCCATGCCCTATCGTGGGCTCTGTAACCTATGAAAATCCCTGTTGGTCCAGTGGACCCGCTCCCCTGCCCGATTGCGGGCATAAATAAACATATCTATTCCCTGGTGGTCCAGTGGACCTCCCCAGCCCGATCGCGGGCATAAATAAACATATCTATTCCCTGGTGGTCCAGTGGACCTGCTCCCCAGCCTGATCGCGGGCTCCGTAAATGAAACAAATTCCCTGGTGGAACTGTGGTACCCCCTCACCCACCCACCCACTCGGACCCACCACCCGCTCCCATCCTGAGTCAGTGGTGGGTGTGATTCTCACCCTTAAGCAGCCCAGCCACCGGCCGACTGACGGCGTACAGTGCGGCTATATGCCCATTGGTCCACTGTGTGGGTCAATGGGCATGCAGACTATGCTGTGCTACACACAGCCTGATATGCAGATGAATTCCATTCACATATAAGGACTGCGTAGTAGTACAGTATGGTCTGTATGCCCATTGGCCCATGCAGTGGACCAATGGGCGTACAGCCATACTGTCAGTCGGTGGGCGGCCTGGTGGCTTGCGGGTGGGGAGCTGCTGCCTGCTGCCAACTGGGGAGAAGCAGGGTGGTGGGTCTGAGTGGGTGGATGGGGAAGGGGGTTAAGGCTGGACCACCAGGGAATTAGTTTAATTTATGGAACCCGCGATTGGGCTGGGATTCAGTCCACTGGACCACCAGGGAATAGATATGTTAATTTATGCCCACGATCTGCTGGGGAGCAGGTCCACTGGACCACCAGGGACTCTGATTTATTCACTAAGCCCACGGTTGGGCTGGGGAGCAGGTCCACTGGACCACCAGGGCATTTTTATTTATACAAAGCCTGCGATCGGGCATTGGGACATGTTGCCACCGAGGGGCACGGGGTGTCGGTCCCAGATGGCTGCAGCCTGGCAGGGCGTCAGGTGCAAGTCACTCGGGATCGGTGCACCTGCATGCAAATGGGGCCATAATGACATGCAAATGGCCCCATTTGTGCCTTGCATGCATAGTGGCTTCATTTGCATACCCACCACTGAATATCACGGTTCCTGCACCTAATGCAACCACACTTGTGTTGGCGCATCCCCCTGCTCCTCTTTTGCCACTTGCACTGGTGCAGTGCCACTGTGCCCTGCACAATGTGGGCGGCCACAGTGTCATATTCAATGGTGCTGAGCCATGGTGCAGCATCATTGAATATTGCACGGACCATGCCCTGGCGCATCCCAGTTGCACTGCGCCCAGGCTTGTCACCCTGCCTGGCTCAAGTCTGAATATCCCACCCCCCTGGGTTTCTGCAAGTTCCTCTGTAGTCTGAGTATCTGCACACTCAGGCCTCTGCAGCTTCTCACCAGTCTGAGTCCTCTCCCTTTGGTAAATTCTAGGTGAGTAGCTTCTAGCATCCAGGTAGCCCAAACCTGACCTTTGGAGGTCCAGGGCCAATCCCAGGCCACAGTGATTCCTCCTTGCTTTTAGGCTTTACAGAACTTTCAACCTGAGCTCCACCTTAATCTTGCCTCAGTTTCACCCTTGGGTAACCAGGATTTCAGTAATTCAACACTGGCATGTCTCTTTCACTTTTGGCTGCTTCTCTGGCTCCACACTGCTTCTCCCTGAGGTTCCTCTCTGCTCCTCAGCCTAAAGAAAAACTGAGTGTAGGTTACCTGAGTAGCCCTTATACTGTATACTGCTCAGGTGTCACATGATTTGTCAATCATGTTCTATTAAACAATTAGAGGAATACTAGATTTATAATTCACACAGCTGCATTATTTTCAAGGAAATATACAGGACATATATAGGGGCAATTGTTACACAATGCTAAACCCCTTACTAAAGCATAAACACAAGAAAATAAAAATATCCTTTTCGGAAAGTTCATCCCTCTAAACTACTCACTTCCTGGCAGGACAAGACCCAACCCTTCCCTATGTACTAATGCAATTAAGGGCCAGTCCTTCCTTAAGGGAACACCTTTCTGAAATGACTGCAGCTGCTGATGTAGCAGCAGCAGGAACACAGACCCAGGAGTTTCTGAACTCCCAGCTTCCAGGTAAAAACTCCTTTTAAAAAGCATAGATTCTTCTAGAGATGAACTCAACTTATTTTAACTGTTATCCTGTATGTACTTTTATAGTTTATATAGTTTTTACAAATCTCCTTTTCTAAAGCTATCAAATACTTCCTTCTATCATGTTTTGTTTCACAGGAAGATAGTCTCAACTGTTTCCAAAAATCAGCCACAACCTGCAAACAGCAAACTATTTAGCACAGGTGTATTTGCCTAGATTTACTGCTCAACACTTTGTTATACTTATACTGGGCGGGGGGTTGGTTGCACTCTCCCATTAACAGCCAAACTGCTATGCTCACAGAGTTTATACAGCAAGGAGAGCTTTATTCATTTGTTAGCTGGCAGGTTATAACCCTTGGGCAGTTTCTTTTACTCTTTTTTTAAAAGCAAAGCCCTCATTTAATGCTTCTTATGGTGATCTCTATAGACCAGCATGCCATATTCTTTGGGGGGGGGGGGAATTACAGAACACAAAGTAGATAGAATACCACCCTAGTAGTGGCCAACTAGCAAAGCTCAGACAAAGGAGTAACAAAATATGAAGTGTAACAGACTTACATAGAGGAAAGAAAAGGTAACTACAACTTTATTTTACTTCCAGGGTCTACTTCATGCCTTGCATATCCCTAATTTGACACCAAGGGGTAAACTTTGTTGAAGCCGAGTTGCTTTAACCATCACTGCAGTTTTCCAACTGGGATAGGGTCACCCACCCTATCACACTATACTGCCTCCACTTAAAAAAACACCATAAACCATTTAATACATTAGGAAGGAACTGAGAACTGTGGATGCTGGAAGAATACACAGGGATGCATCGCTTAAGTTAATTATGCACACCAGCACAATCCTTTATGAGATCAGTTTGATAAGGATGTGAGCAGTGCTACTTCCTACCAAATCTGTATACTTTATCAGTAATCTTACATTTATTTATTTAGTTTTTATTTACAGCTAAGTGCACTGGATAATAACCAGTTCCTTTTTTCAGGCACAACCTGGGAGAGTACAATCCAGGGACATGTAGTACAACAGGGAAATAAATCAGTTGGTTTGATACACTTGCAATATACAGTGTAACATTAAATGAAAAAATGCCACCAGCAAACTGAGTACAGCAACCTGTAAATATATCAGGGCCCAGATATTCAAAAGGGTTGAGCCATGCGCAACAGATATGCGCCAGCGCAAGTCCGAAATTGCGCCATTGTGTGATATTCAGCGGGAGGCAGCTGTGCACCCCAAATCGCAATGCACAAGAGTGCAATGGTAATGAATGCATGCGCAACTGAAGGGGGAGGAACCATGAATAAATGGCACAGTGCTATATTCAACAGCATGCGCCATGCGCAATAGGGGAGCAAGCGGAAGTTGCGCGATAGCGGAAATGATCCAAAATAAAAAGGAACAAGAGAGAGGTGCAATAATGCTACAGGGAAGCCAGAGGTGGGAGCGAGATGACAGCAACAAGGCAGAGGGTAGCAGTGAGCAGGACTGGGCAGGAGCAGGACAGAGCACACCTGGAAACAACCAGGAACAGGACAGGAGTGGGGAGCCTGTGCCACTGTCAGGAGTCAAGGAAGTGCCACAGTGGACTGGGGGCAGTGACAGTGGGCAGGACAGCCAAATCTTGAGGTGTTCCTGGTGCGGGGCAGTGAGCATAAAGGGCAGCGGGGAACAGGAATATAGCTGGGGGGACACAAGCCAGGGACATGGCCAGTGCCACCATTCAGATGGAGGCAGTAATGAGGGGGTGTGAAAGGCAGGCTGCAGGGGCGCAGCTGTGGAAGGCCCGTTGGTGGTATACTCCCAACAGGCGATGTGAGCCCTTTTCAACTTGAGCACTACAGTGACACGAGATAGTGGACCGGTTACCGCCTGAATCAGGTGATCCTGAGGTGGCTCTGTGAGCTGTGCAGTGATGAGATGCAGGCACCCACACGATGGAGCCATGCTCTGTCAGTGGAGACAAAGGTGACAGCTATTATGTGCCTGCTCACCACGGGCACCTTCTAGAGACCAACAGGGGACACAACAGGCATAACCCAGTCAGCCGCGTCACGCCTACTTGCACAATTCCTCAGCGCACTGCTGCCACATGCTGTGGAGTACATCCATTTCCCCAGCACACAGGTGGAGCGCACAGCACACACACAAGAGTTCCACAGGGTAGTACGCATGTCTGGCATGCTCGTGGCAATTGACTGCACCCATGTGGCCATCCAGACACCACCTGGCCGGAAGGTGCTGCATACGTGTCGGAAGGGCTATGCCAGCATCAACTGCCAGGTGGTGTACAATGCTAGGGGCGCATAACCAATGTCTGTGCCATGCACCCTGGGGAGTACATGATGCCTTCATCTGGCACCAGTCTGCACTGTGCCACAGGTTCGAGAGTGGGGACATCCCCACTGGCCACCTAGTGGGTGAGTATGCAAATCACACAGAAAGACATGGATCTTGGGAGGGGCATAGTCAGAGGTGACATGGGTACTGGCCTAGATGGCCCATGGCAGGGCGACACTGATCACCAAACTAATGTCCACCCTCTACACACAGGTGACAGTGGATATCCACTCCGTCCCTGGCTGTTCACACCATACCGGCGGCCCGCGAACCCATCGCAGCAACGGTACAATGAGGCACATGCCACCACACGCAATGTCATAGAGCGGGTGTTCGGGATGCTGAAGGCACTTTTCTGTTGCCTGGATATGTCTGGCAGTGCCCTACAGTACAGCCCCTCAAAGGCCTGTGGGCTATTCCTGGCCTGTTGCATCCTACAAAACATGGTCAATGACTGTGGAAAAGCTGTAGAGGTCGAAGAGGGGGACAGCGATGAGGATGCTGGTGCAGATGGTGATGGGCAGTCCCTCTTGGTCAAAGGGAACCCCAACTGATCCAGATGTCGCAGCTGCACCAGGACACCATCACAGAGGAGCACTTCAACCAACGCAGTTAAGTCATGGGGCCATGTGCAATCACCAATGGCAAGTGCACAACCCACAAACATGCATGGACAAACCCCAGGGGCGCATGTCATAAAGAGAATTGGCGGAACATGGAACCGCACATGCCATCAGGGATGGGCAAGGCCTAACACGGCACACGGTCTCACACACACACACACACACACACACACACACACCACCCACAAGACATGCACAAAGGGTAGGAGGCACGCCGAACCCAACCACCACCCCTAACCACACACACATTCACAGACCACCACACCCAGTGCCTGTCATTGTGCGTGTCTCAGACACTGGGCACCATTGCACAGTGGTGGACAGCACAATGCAGGCATCATCATGCACACACCACAGTGGGTGTGCACATGGAATGTGTGTGTGCAGGGCCGAGTACCCCACCCGTGCATTGCACATTGAACAACACACTGCACACAGGGCAGCGTCAGACAGTAGCCATGGTGGGAGACAGGTCAGTCACGCAGCACAGCCACCACGGATGCATGGGTGGCCCCACTGAGACCCTGCCAGCAGTGACAGGCTGACCAATGGCCTCATGGGGTGGCACTGACTGTCCCCCAAGGGTGCCACTGTGGGAATGTGACTGTTCTTGAGCAGGGGTCTGCAGCTCACTGAACATGCCTGCACCAGGCATGCTCAGGATGCCCACAGCTGAATCCAGTGTCGACAAGGATGGTGTCGCTTGATGCCAGGAATGGGGGGTGGACATGGCACTGCGCAGTGTCTGTGGTGCATGGGCAAATAACTGTGTGCCCCTTGTGGCCATGACAGCTGTGATTGCCTGTGTCTACCTATCAATGGCGGCTGTCACATCCTCCCATAGCCGGTCCATCCCTGCCAGGAGCAGACCGGTGTCCCTGCTGCGCCGCTCCTCTGCCTGGTGCAGGACTGCACTGAGTGCATCCACCACTGTCACAAGCCACAACTGCTGATCCGCTGATTCATGGAGTATGCAGGTGTGCTCATCTAAGAGGTCATCCGCCTGATCGGCCTGCTGTCCCTCATGGTGTTCGCGGCCGTGCTGGGCAGTACCCCTGGAGGTTGGGCGCTGCACACCAGGGCCATGCCTGGGCATGTCCACAGGCGGTGCACTGATGCTGCCCCCTGACATTGTCTCCCCATCGCCATTGGCCAACTGCTGACACTGCCCCTCCAGTCGCCGCTCTCCAGGGCTCAACGGTGCAGCTGCAGTGGCCACAACAGCCCCACTGTCCTGGACACACACCAGTGCTGCCCCACTGGTGCAGACAGGCACAGGCTGTGACTGTGATGTCACACAGGCCTACACAGTGACAGCACCCATGGCTATGCCCGTGCTGTAACCTGCTGTGCGGCCATCCTGAAGCCCACACGTATCACTGTCCATGACGTGAGCTCCATCATCATCATCAGTGATGGATCCGGCACCAGTTTAAGTCTCAGCATGCTGGCATCCATGGAGGCTGTCATGCTGGGACACAGGCAGGGCCTCCTCCACACCTGCTCCACCAACATCAGTCCAGACAGCCAGGCGGGCCTACTGTCATCCTGACCGTCGGACACCTTTGGAGGTGGATGAGCCCTCCTCTGTGTCCAGGGTATCACCCTCAGTGGACGAGCCCACCACCACTGACCCATGTAGACACTCAGGAACTATAAGGGAACACAGTAGCATTAATGTATCTGCCCTACCCTGTGGCATCCGCACCACACAGAGACAGATCAGGACCTACCATGCAGTGACGGACTACCACCCATCTGGAAGCCACCACCTGGAACACCCTTGATGGCACAATGCCACATGCTGCAAGCAACCCGCTCTTCCTGTGGGGTCAGGTGTTGCATGGCCGGCTGTTCCCCACCAGTCATAGCCCGTGCTGCCCTGATGGTAGCCACCTTATCTTTAATCCTCCTCCTGTCCATGCCCACTTTCTTCTTGCACTCCTGCACGGACCACTGGTGGCTGCCATGGTGGTTGACGGCACGCGCCACCTCACCCCATGACGCAGCATGGGCCTGTGATGTTCCCTGCTGTCTGCTGAGCAGCGGTTCCTGGTCAAGGTAGGCCTCAAACAGGGCATCTGATTCTGTCTTGGTAAAGTTTCCGTCTCCCACGTCTCTGTTCCTCCTCCTCCACCTCACGTTCTGTCATCATTGATCCTGTGGGAATGACAGGTGTTACCTTTGACTGTGCAGTCCCATGCATCTCCCACACACCACAGTCCACACTCCCAAACAGCATGCAACTCTCCACAGCAGACTGCAATACCAGACTATGGCCTCTGCAGCTCCATGTCACATTTATATAGTGCAACGCATGCAAATGAGGCGAGGCTCAATTTTAAGTGGATGCTAATGCAGTAGCTGTGCCGTTGAATCGCTGATGAGCTGATTTGGATATGCCGGCTGAATATCGCACTGTTGCGCCTTGCGCAATTGTGTTGAACGTGCTCAGGCAAAGGCGCAGCTCTGTGACGTGCGCAGTAGACACCGAACGGTGCATGCCTGGAGTGCTGACACTGATGCCTGCCATGCTGCTGATGTGCTGTGCACGGGAGGCAGTGCAGGGCATGGCCACCACTGTGCCAGTGGCACTAGTGCGCTGTTCACATGTGTGGCGCTCTGGCACTGGGGCGCCGTAGGCACTGTGGAGCCACAGCATGGTAGGCCACTACAGGGCATCTCACACAGGCACCCAATCATGCAGGGAGTACCAGTCGCACTGTGGCAGTCCATGCGCGAGAGACCCTTGACCCTGTTCCCGACCTTTGCCCCCTATTTGCCATGCATCTGCATGGGTGCACCCCTGTCGCGCTGTTCAGTGACAGTGCGATGGGGAATGGCAGTGCTGTACCATGCAGCATCTGCATGTGGTGGATGCGTGCTACAGAGTGCCATTTTGTGATCCTACCTGAATCAGTGATGGCAAGGAGGAGAGCTGCTGTCTGGATCCCACTGGAGCTGGCCAATTTGGTGGCCATTGTGGATCCCCATGCTGGGGCCCTGTGTGGGGATGACCCCCTGGACAGGGCTAGGAGTGCAGTTTGGGAGGAGGTGGCAGTGGCACTAGAAAAGGCCACAGTGATATGCCGAGCAGTGTCACCACCAATATGGGGACCTCCAGGGGAGGGACCCAGACAGGCTTGGCCGTCTATGGGCACGTGCCAGGTGAGCAACAGTGTCACATCCAGGTAGGTGTTCCATCCATACACTGGTTGCATCCATACGGGTATCACGGAGGGCATGTATCCACCACACAGTCCAGTGTGGGCAGTGGTGGTGGTGGTGGTGGGGTTGCAGCATGGCTGGGCTGTACGGGATCGCAGACACCCGGGGGGGCCTTTGCTACTGGTTTGTACTGATGTTCCCCTCTTCATGTTTGCACCCTAGGCCCTGAGGAGCGGCAAAGAGCCAGGGAGGCATGGCAATGCTGGGAGGCAGGGGATGCAGGGCAATAGCCGCAGGCTGCCGGGCCCATCCAGCAACAGTGCCTGGATCCAGCCAATGCAGATGAATGCCTTTCTTCCAGGATATTCTGTGCATGCTGTGTTGTGGGGTAGGCGGTGGGGCATGGCCACCATCCATTGACACCACTGACATGCACACCACATGGTACGCTCAGCACTGTCCTGTGGCACTGCATGTGTGGGTGTGCATCGCTGGTGGTCCATGCGTGCACCAAGTACATGGCTGTGTCACTGCCTTCGCACTGCATGGACATGTCACTGTACAGCCACAGTGGTGCTGTGCGGGACTTGAGCGGTGGGTGTGTGCAGTGACCCACATGGCTGTGTTCGCATGGGCAGGCAGGTCTTGTGGACATGATCACTGTGGGTGGTCGCACACCATCACAGGGGTGTGGCCCATGGCTGTTTGCCATGCACAATGGGTGGGCTGCAGGGGGATGGACATTTACACATATTGACTCTGCTTCCTTGTCCTAGGTGGATGGAGGCTGATGCAGCTAGAGAGTGCCATGCAGGAGCTCCTGCAGATAGCGAGGGCATCCTTGGAGTTACTCCAGGGATTGAAACAGCATGGTGTCCAGAGGCGGAGGACAAGGAGGCACCACAGGAGTGGGGAACGGGGCAGAAGCTAAGCCCTCCATGCCCCAGGATTCACCCTACCCCCCTGGACCCACCCTCACACCCCTTCTTCCCTCTCCCATTTGTTCACACCTACCCCTTACCCACCCCCACCTGGTATGTGGCCCTCACCCCCCATGTAAATATTTGTATATAGTTGTTTGGACCTTTATATAATACATTTGTTTTGTTATGCCTACTGTGGTGGCCTCTGATTTGCAGCAAGCTACAGGTGCTCAGCTGCAGTGGTGTGCATAGCATTAGGAGTGGTGCAGGCATGGGCATGTGTGTGTGTGTCCGGAGGGGAACCACCTATGATGTGGGCGTAGGTATCAGTCACTGTCTGTGGTTTGTGTGTTGTTCTGTGTGCAGTGGTCCATGGTGCATGCACTGTGTCCATGGCACCCCTGTCAGACCGTCCATGGCCTGTGCAGCTGACACCCTTGCATGTCTGTGATCTGCACGGTCTGCTGGCATGTCAGTGGTGGCTGTCCTTGCTGGACAACCACTGTACCCGGCACAATGCCAGGTTGCCTCTTGTCACTGGTATGGTTCACATCTGCCTTGGGTGGCAACGTGGCCTCCGCTGTTGTCCCCCCTCCATGCTGTCACTTGTGTCTGTTGCAGGGGATGTGCTCCACTGTCTGTCACTTGTGCTTCGGCCGCATGCTGGTGGTGTACAGCTTCATGGTGCCTGCGCAGGGTGGTTGGCACACCTGTGCCATGGAGGGGTGCTGGCTGTGTGTACACGGCTACCGTGGCCACACACCAGTGGCTTTATTGACCTGCTACAGTGTCCCTGTGTAGGTGTGCCCTTGGGTATGGGTGGGTGTTTGTCCATGCACTGTGTTGCATCCTGTGTGGCACATGCTTCCATGCAACACTGTGGGTATATGTGCTGGCTGTTGTGGCCAGTGCTGGGATGGGGTGTGTCCTTGGGAGGGTGTGCAGGGTGCAGTACCGCTGGTGGTGGGCTCCGGGGCATGCCCTGTCACGTGTGGGGTACCTCGTGTGCCGACGCATGGTAGGTCTCTCAGCTGTACCTCGGGGGGGGACATGCAGGGTGGCACTGTGTATGCAGTTGTTGCATCGCTGTCTGCTGCCACCCGCTGCAGGGTGATCGCAGTGGGGCTGCCTTGCATCGCTCTGTGGTGCACAGGGTTGCATTGTCACAGTGGGGGTGGTGTCATGCATGGGGTGCCCTGCACTGTTGGGTGCTAGTCCTGGGCAGGGTGTCTGGGGATCGTGGTGCAGGGTGTGCTCTGCATTGGTGGGATGGTGTGGTATGGGGTGGCCGGACATCCTTGTATGCCGGTCACAGCTTGCCAGTGGGTGTGCTGGGGCACCATGCCCTGGCTGTGGGATTGTTGCTGGTGTCCATGGGGCAGTGGTTCTTCCAGCTCTCCTCAGGTTCTGCAGTGCATGGGGTGTGGGGGGCGATGTCTGTTCTGCTGTGTGCTCCTCTGCCCATAACTACCATGGGTGGTGGACCCCTGCATCCCGTCCCTGCGCATCCCTGGTTGTGCTGATGCACTGCTACCCTGCTCCACTGCGCATCCCTGGTTGTGCTATTGCGCATCAGACCTTCGCCACTTCGCATCCCTGGTTGCGCCATGGTGCAGTTGCCGTGATATTCAGTTGTGTGGTGCAGGCGCATCTTGACCTGCACAGTATTTGAATATCGCGCGTGTTGCGCATAGGCGCACTGGATTTGCGCCTGCTCCTGCTGTTGCGCACTTTTGTGGTGCCGTTTGAATATCTGGGCCTATATGTAAGTCGAAAAACCATACATTACATGAAAGGAGTGTACAAACAGTAGATCATATAGCAGAATGACAGTCACATGAGCACAGAGTAGATAGGGGCAACCCCCCACTGCAAGGGCCTAAGGGCAGAAACATACTGAAGATTGGGACAGAAAGGAGTGATCAGCTTTTTTAAATGCATTTGGATTCACACTGTCGAACTGCAGCAGGGACAGAGTTCCATATAGATGGGACATAACTGAGCACAAACATCCACCCATATCAACACACAATACCTCTGAAAATAATTAGATTCCCAAGGGAACTTGCTATTCCATGAAAGTTTGACTGACCTCTGCATAGAAAGGCTTGAGAAATAGCCTAGTAGATAAAATTGTTTTGCTGAGCAGTGTGGAGTCTGAGTGATCATTCTAGGACAAAAATATTTCATGCTGCAGATATCGCCATGATTACATCACATGTGATATTGTAGAAACACAGAATGTGTCAGCAGAAAATCCATCTAGTCTGCCCTATTTTCCCTGCCTATCCTTTATTATACCCTGGGCTCTATTTGGTCACATGTGCTCCTTCTCCCTTAAATCTAGTCATTATACCCATGTGCCTATCCCATGCATGTTTGAAGTTCCCTACTGTCTTCATCCTATTGCCACCTGTTCTAGCAGGCAGTTCCAGGCATCTGGTTCAAAGGCAAACCTGCACAACAGTAAACGATGGACACAATGCAGCTCACTCATTTTCAAGACTGGCAAATGCAAAATAAATTTATTCAGACTAAAACCTCAGGTGAGGGGTGTAGCACGATACACAGCCCCAGAACGTCACTCTTTCTATGAAGAAATATTTCATCATATCCCTCTTTACCCCCCCCAAGCTTCATAGCATGCCCCTGTGCTCACTCCTTCTTCTGTGAAGACTCCCCTTCTGCACCTTGTTCATCCCCATGAGGTACTTATAGGTCTCAATTATGTTCCTTCTTTCTCACCTCTCCTCCAAGGAGTACAGTACATGTTGAGCTCCTTCATCCTCTCCTCATGTGGTTTCTTATGCAACCCCTGCACCATTTTAGTACCCCATCCTCTGGACAGCTTCCATACTGTAGATGTCCTTGCGGAGGTGCAACACCCAGAACTGGACACAGTACTCTAGGTAGGGTGCAAGTGAGTGATACAGAGGCAACACCACCTTTCTTCTCCTCTCACCCTCTCCCCATGCACATCTTAGGTAGGCAGGGATTAGTCTGATACATATTGAAACCTGCGATGCCTCGTTCCTCATTGTATACAGTGCCATACTCAAAATAAACACGGGTGCATCTGTGGTAATTCACAGTTGTCTTACAAACAAACACACACACACACACACACACCCTAATTATGGCTTCGGCAAATGATCTGAGGGTCTGGTGCCACAAGACACCAAAAAGAATATATGGGGCCAGTGATACACAGTTCATAATTTCATTCTGCAGTTCAGTGACTTACAGAACTGCAGAATGAATGTATGAATTGTAGAGTAACTATTGTTGTATTAAACTGCCAAAAGTAATTTCACAGTACTGACCTCTGACAGTGATCCGTTCCCCAGAAGTTTTTTCTGCACTTAATTGCATTAATCTCCACCATTCATACATGTATTCTGCTGTTCTGTGTCAGAATTTGGGTAAAAGTTGTTTATTTGATTTTTGCTCTTCTATGGAAGCAAAGACCAACCTTTGCACAAATTAGTAACATAGTTACATACAGTAGAAGTTGAAGGCAGATAAGAACTGCTAGTCCCATCTAATCTTCTCATATTCCTTGCCTGAATCAGTGGCCACTGACCCTTCTTGGTCATTGTCTTTAGACTCTTTTCCCCACATCTAGGGTTTTGTTATGTTTATTCCATTCATGTTGGAATCCTCCCACTGTGTTAGCACCCACCACTTCCTGGGGAAGGCTATTCCAAGCATCTACCACCCTCACTGGGAAGAGAAACTTCCTCACATTCCCCCGTATACTGCCCCCCTCCAATATCATACTGTACCCCCTTGTTCTTATACAATTCCTGCACTGCAAGATGTCACTGATCTGTACTTTGTTTAGGCCTTTGATACTTGAAGGTCTCTGTCATATTCCCCCGCTCCCTCCTCTCTTCAAGTGTATACATATTGAGTTTTTTTAATCTATCGTCATATTTATTCTGATACAGGACCTGCACCAATTTGCTTTTTTCTCGATCAGCTCTGCCTTATGTCCTTGTGAAGATGTGGTCTCCAAAACTGAACACCGTATTCTAGATGAGGCCGGCCCAGTGTTTTGAACAATGGAATCAGCACCTCCCTTCTTCTGCTAGTGATACCCCTTCCTATGCATCCCAACTTCCCACAGACCTTTCCAACAGCCTTGTTACACTATTTGGCCACTATTGGGTCATCTGAGATGATTATCCCTAAATCCCTCTCCTCCCTGGTGACTGCCAGCAATACCCCCACTCCATACTGTAGTTCTCCACCAGGTTTCTACACCCCAGGTGTATGATTTTGCACTTCTTTGCATTAAATTTGAACTGTCACACCTGTGACCATTTCTCCAGCTTTCTCAAATCCCTCCTCCTGCTGTCAACCTTGTCTGGAGTGTTTACTCTGTTGCAAATCTAGGTATTGTCTGCAAATGCAAACCTCCCCCTCCAGCCCTTCTGCAGTGTCACTGATAAAGACATTAAAAAGGACTGGCCCCAGAATTAATCTCTGAGGTACCCCACTGGTCACCCTTCTTTCTTCAGACTTGATCCCATTTACTACCACCCCTTTGCTTTCTGTCCTTAAACCTGTGTCTAACTCAGTTTTCCACTTTTTGGCCCACCCCAGGCTGCCTAGCTTGTTCACCAGTCTTCTGTGGAGTATGGTGTTGAAGGCCTTGCTGAAACTGAGGTAGGTGATATCTACCACTCTACCCTGATCCACCATATTCGTCAACCAGTAAAAAAAAGTCAATCAGATTTATTTGACATGACACTCCTCTTGTGAAACCGTGCTGCCTTGGATACTGTGCTCCCATGGTTACCAAGTGTTCCACAATCCTTTACTTTAGCTGCACCTCCATTATCTTATGCACTACTGAGGTGAGGCTGACCAGCCTGTAGTTTCCTGCCTCATCTGTGCTACCACTCTTGTGGAGAGGGACTACATTTGCCCCCTTCCAGTCCTCTGGAACCACCCCTGTGTTGAGTGATACTCTAAACAGGGCTGCCAACAGTGCCACTAGCACCATTTATAATTCCTTTAATATGCTGGGGAGTATATCATCCTGTCCCATCTCTTTGTCCACCCTCAGTTTTGTGAGTTCTTCCAAGACTTATCTTCTGTAAAAGAACTAGTGTTAACCTCTCTCCCCGTGATGTTACTGTTGTTTGTTTGTTTATTTTTTCATTTATTGAATTTTGATGACCGGGTAGGCCCACTAGGCCCCGGAGGTCCCTTTTTCAGGGGCGACCCAGGAACTAACAATGCATAAGCTTAATAAGCAGTAGTACATCAAACAAGTTGTAGGCATGCAGTGGTCATACATATAAGTGAAGTAGAACAGTCTTTTCTAAGGGTTACATATATATCTAAGAACCATCAGCGGGGAAGAGCTAGCTAAGGAGTAAGTGCTGCCCATTCAGGTGTAGGAAATTTACATGTGGTGAAGTGCACAGACTCTGGTCATGGTTGGAGTGTCAGGTACCGTAGCATTGGCATTTACTTGTTGCCAGCATATGAGTCTTGAGTCTAGTGCGGAAACACGGTAAGGATGGGGTTTCTCGCACCACCAGTGGGAGGTTGTTCCAGAGGGAAGGGGCAGCATGAGAAAAAGACTCATAACCTGCCTTGGTCCTGACCTTAGGGACCTCAAGTAGCCTTTGGCCTAAGGATCTGAGGTTGTACAGATTACTCTTTACAGTTAGGAGTCCTTCGAGACTCGGGGGAGGCGTGGTGCTAATTAGCTTTTTTGCCAGACAGAGTACCAGGTACCTGAGGCGAGATTCGAATGATGGCCAGCTGAGTCTCATTAAGGACTCACAGTGGTGGCTCCTAGAGTGGGATGACGAGGCAAAGCGGACCACCTTATTGTGTAATGTCTGCAGTTTACTGAACTCCAGCTTTGCGACTCCCTGAAGGACCGGGGCAGTGTATGTTAGTGTTGGGATTAGGACAGTATAGTTGTGGTCCCAGTACCTCCCTCTCCAACTTGAATACTGAACAGAAGTACTCCGTGTCGAAGCTTTTTCTAAATCGCCTTCTACCCAACCCCTTCTTCCCTACAGTCCTTCCCCTGGCCTCGCTTCAATCTCTAATGAATGTATAACATGTCTTGTCCCTCCTCCTTTACCATCTGATCCAGTCTCTCCTCAGTTAATGCCTTTGAGCTTCAAACTGATTTGCCTGCCTCCCTCTGTCTCTGTATGATGTATGTTTCTTCTTTGTTGTTTATTTATTATGTTAGTAATGTATGTGTTTATGTTTAACATAATGTGGAACTTTGCACTTTATAGGACCTGGAACTTCATTGAAAATGAGCTTTACTCAATGGAATGTCTCCAGTATTCTTTGAATAAAAATGATTTACTACTACATACTCTCAAGGTATACAACTCAACCCTCTTCCATCTGAGTCTCCTTGTAGTTTTTGAAGGCCCCCTTTTTGTTACTCACTTACTCTGCCACCTGCTTTGTGGAACATAGTGGTTTGTTACTCTTTTTTTCCCTTGTTGCTTAGCCTTATGTACTGATTTGTTGCCTCCACTATGGCTTATTTTATGTGTGCCCGCTGCCTCTTAACCTTACCCCGCTGGCTCCACTCTTTGTAGGGTTTCTTTGATCCATCTTTCCATCTAAGCAAAATGCACTTTCTTAACATCCAGGACTCTTGTCTTCATGTGACTCTCCTGCAACACTGTACTGATGCTGAACTGCACTTTATGGTGGTCACTGTACCCTAGGTGCCCATCCACCCTGAATTCCTTGATCCTGTTTCCATTGGTTAGCACAAGGTAGCATAACCAGGCAGACTAGATGGGCCTGGTGGCCCTCATCTGCCGACAGTGTCTTTGTATCTATATAAGGTCTAAGATTGTCTTGTCCCTGGTGGACTCCAGAACAAACTGCCTGAAGCCTGCCCCCTGTAAGGATTCTATGTCTCAGCTTCTGGTTGAGGCAGCTGCTGGGATGCTCCAGTCCATATCAAACATGTTAGAATTTCCAGTAACAGTACTTCACCCTTTGAGGCCATCCTGTGTATTTCCCCCACTAATGCTCTATCAATCTCCCTCTGTGTCAGAGGCCTGTAGATCATACCTGTGTGAACTGCTGTTCCATCACCTGGCTCAAATGTGACCCACAGTTCCTTTGCTCCCCCTGTCTACACT
This sequence comes from Neoceratodus forsteri, assembly GCA_016271365.2. Taxonomy (NCBI): domain Eukaryota; kingdom Metazoa; phylum Chordata; order Ceratodontiformes; family Ceratodontidae; genus Neoceratodus; species Neoceratodus forsteri. Next base: position 55,465,184 of record CM028137.1, read on the forward strand.
GCTCTGCTGTTGCATTAGTACTTTCTCTGACATAGAGGGTCAACCCTGCCTTTTTACCCTCCCTATCCCTCTTGTGCAGGACGTACCCAAGTACATTTACTTCCTAGTCATGGTTTTCAGTGTACCATGTCTCAATGATTGCCAGTACATCCAGGTCCACCTCTGCCATTAAGCCCATCAGGTTTTGGATTTTGTTCCCTAGACTATGGACATTTTTTCTACATTGCCATCCATATGTTACCACCTATGCTCCTAGCATTTCTACCTTTGCCTTTTTGCTCCTTCCTTACATCCCTGTTTTCCCTGCTTGTCCCCCTGTACAGCTACACTTTCTCTTCTTTTCTTCCTTTCCAATCTTGGTTTCTCTATTTTGCTGCCACCCCTCCTCTGCCTTTCCTCCTGTAGTGAGATTGGGAAAATCTGACCTCAACAATTTTACTTGCTCCATCCAACTAGCTACTCTAGACTTTGGGGGTGGGCTGCCTAAGTCTTCCTGCCCCTGATTGCCCCCCCTGGCAAGTTTAAATGCTTGGCAAGGAAGCATCCAAACTTTTCATTGAGGATTGCAGTCCTCACCCTGGATGGATGAAGACCACCCCCCCCCCATAAAAGCCTCCATCCATCCAGGTTGGTCTGCAGTCCCCAATTATGCCAAAACCATTATCTCTGCACCAGTCCATCAACCAAGTGTTGAATTTTCTAACTTAGAGATTTCAAGCCTCCCCCCACCATGACCTGGCAGCACCTCCAAGAATATTACAGAGTTTTCTACCTCTTCAAGGTGCCTACCCAACCCCTTGAAGTCTTCCTGAACCTGCTGTATGCTCACCCCCTCCTTAGCTAGGTCATTTGTCCCCAGGTGGACCATAACCTCAAGTTCCCTCACCTTGTCACCGCTGTGGTGATCCTCTAGATTCACATCCCCTCCCTCCGAGCTGTGCCTTCAGGAAGGCACTTGACCTCACTCTCCTCCTCACTACTTGTACCCACATCCATTCTCCTGACTATTGAGTCCCCCACCAGGAGTAGTTTCCTCTTCGTCTGGAGTCCTCTACTTCCCACCCCTGATTCTCCCTGCTGGAGGACCTGCTCATCCTCCATAATCTCAACCTTGGGCTTCCTTGTGGGCTTGCCTGCTCATCCAGGTCAGCAAATTCCCTCAGTGGAAGGGTTTTGCTTCACACAGATCTATTAGGAACACACATTTTTTTCATCCTTCTGAATTTTCAATTCCTGAACCATATCTTGACATTAAATCAGCACTGACATTCTCTCTTTTGGATTTGTGCATCACTCTGAACTTTTATTTTTATTTTAATTTCCACAGGTTTCAGCCAGAAAAAAAAAAACACACTAATCTGATGCTTGTTTCCAGCTGTATCCTGGGAGCATAGGGAAGTTAAGTGAAGTGCTGTTGGTCACAGCATGCCAGTGGTGGCTGTGGGATTCAACCCCAGTTCAATCGGTTATTTATTTATTTATTTATTTATTTACGAGTTTTACCAGGAAAACATATTGAGCAAACATGCTCGATTTCAGATGTGACCTGGGGGCTGAGGCCCACATACAATTTGACATACATAGACTGTACAGACATGAGCATTGGCTTGTACAATTAACAATTTAGGAGAAAATTTGAGAGTAAATTTCAGACATGGGTAGGAAAGATACATACAGTGTAACGACATTTAGATTGAGTACTTACATTACTTATCTAATTATAAGAGCATGACATCTGAGAAAATATACTTAGATTAAAATAATCCTAGTTAAAACAGGAACAGCTGGAGGTGAAGTGTGCTCTGAGTAATTGGTTACGTAGGGAGGAGTTTGGGGGGTGTCTAATGGGGGCAGGTAGGGCATTCCAGGTCTGGGGTATCCGGTACTTAAAAGTGGCCTGGCCTTTGGATGTGCTCATAAACGGGACATGGAACAGTCTTTGGTCCATACTCCTAAGGGAGTACGCAGGTGAAAGTTGTTGGGAGAGGACAGAGGTCAGGTAGGGAGGAAGGGAGGGGGACCAATATTTGGCAGCGAACCTAGTACAGTTAGTTTGTCTGCGGTCATGTAGGGATGACAGGGTTAATGAGCTGTAGAGGTTGCAATGGTGTATGGATTGGGGGCAGCAGAGGATGAAACAGCAGAAGGAGTGGAACAGGGTGTCTAGGCTGGCCAGTGTGGACCCGGGGACGATAGAGTAAACTATATTGCCATAGTCGAGTACCGGAAGGATCATTTTTTGAACAATGACGTGCCTTGTCTGTGTTGGGAGGCAGCTTTTGTTACGGTGTAGTGCACCAAGTTTGGGGATCAGCCGCTTGTGTAGGGAGGTGATGTGAGCCGAGAAATCTAGATGCTGATCTAGCCAGACGCCCAGATATTTGAAGCTCGTGCAGTTATCCAGGGGTGTTCCGTCCAAGGTTTTGAAGGTGGGGGTGGAGGCTTGGAGGGAGAGTCTTTGAGGTGAGCCAAAAGTTAGCGATACTTTTTTTTGGGGTTAAGATATAGCTGGTTTGACCTGAACCAGTTCTGGATGGCATTGAAATTGTCCTGGAGGAGAGTTGCTACACTGTGTGTTGTGGGACCAGAGGTGTAAAGGACAGTGTCATCTGTGTACATCTGAATGGAAGAGCGGAAGCATGCAGTAGGGAGGTCATTTAGAAAGATGGAGAAGAGCAGGGGACCCAGGACAGAGCCTTGGGGGATGCCTACAGGGACTAGCAGTGGGTGGGAGGTGTGAGAGGCAATTTTGACTACTTGTTTCCTGCTTACTTGGTAGTCACGGAACCAATTAGTTGCCTGTGTAGCGATCCCTGCTTCGGTGAGTTTGGCGATGAGTAGGGGGTGAGAGACGGTGTCAAAGGCCTTGGCTAGGTCTATGAAGATGGCAGAGGTGATATATCCTTTGTCCATACTCATGAGGATGTCATCTGTGACTTGAAGCAGAGAGGTGATGGTTGAGTGGGATTTATGGAAGCCCGATTGGAAAGGTGTGAAAAAGGAGGAGGCGTCAAGGTATGGAGTGAGTTGAGACAGGACCAGTCGTTCCTGTAATTTGGCCAGGGTTGAGTGAGGGAGATGGGTCGATAGTTTCCTGGGAGGAGGTCACCTTCTTTTGGCAGGGGTATAACGGTGGTGAGCTTCCAGGCTGAAGGTAGCTTGCCCAAGGAGAAGGATAGATTGAAAAGGTTGGCTAGGGGGGCGGCTATGGCAGGGGTGGAGAAGTAAAGCATCTTTGCATCCATGGATGCAGGGCACTTACCTTTATTTGGGTTTAACGCTCTAAGGGAGTGGAAGACATCAGCTCGGGAGACTGGGCGGAAGGAGAATGGTATGGTTGTGGGGTAGGCTGGGGGCACTTGTGCGGTGGGGGGACCCGGGGCGAGAATGAGGGAGGGAGGAGAGAAGCTTGTCAGTGCAGCTGGAGAAGTGGGTGTTAAAAGCTTCAGCCACGTAAATTGGGTTGGAGATTGGGGTGCCCTGTACAAGTAGTGTCTGGGGTGCTGGTTGGGTTGGGGGGGGGAGAGCAGGGTTTTGAGAGATTTCCAGAAGTCACTTGGGTGATTTAAATTTTTGCTGAAAGCCGATAGAAAGTAGGTTTTTTTCACTTGACGAATGCTGTTTGTACATGCGTTCCAAAGGGATCTGTATGTAGAGAGGGAGGCCTGTGTGCCCAACTTCTTATAGTCTTTCCAGGCAAGGTCTCTGGTGTGGCATTTTCTAATTATGTCAGCCGAGATCCAGGGGAGATGCACTCCTCTGATTCTTTTCGTCTGTAATGGTGCATGTTTGTCCCATATTTTAAGGAAGTTTGTTTTGAAAGCCTCAGAGGCAATGTCAATGGAGGGTGCCACTGAGATGAAATTCCAGTTAATTTGTCTTAGGTCTGACAGGAGGGAAGCTAGGTTGAAGGAGTTATAGGACCTAGTGTTTATTGTCTTTGGGAGTGGGACAGGGGGGCTGTGTACCTTCCAGACCATAGAAATCATATGATGATCGCTTATGGAATCAGGTAGGAGGCCCACGCTTAGAATCCTGTGGGGGTGGGAGGTAAGAGCCCAGTCCAGTAAAGTGTGGTTAAGGGTTTTGTGGTTTAGTCTGGTCGGATCAATAATGAGTTGAGATAGATTCTGGGCCTTAATTTTTGTCTTAAGGTGGGTTTTGTCTGGGCCGAGCCAATTTATATTGAAGTAGACGGTGACATGGAGCTCACCCTCAGCCGCTAGAGACTGTAGGTTGCCCAAGTGGGATAGGATGTCCTCGGGGGGGGGGGAGTGCAGGGGGGGCAGTATGAGCCAGCCACATAGATGGGGGAGGAACTAGGGAGAGATTTTGATGAGTAGAGAGTCTATGTTACCAGGAGATAGGGGGATGTCCACTAAAGTGAACTGGTGACTGTTTGAGATGTATATAGCCGTGCCACCACCTCTCCTTTTACCAATGTGGTCATGCCTGATTATTGCATACCCTGGTAGTGATACTTCCATATCAGTGTGGTGTGGCTTTAGCCAGGTTTCAGAAATGACTAGGATGTCCTGGCACAGGGTTAAGGCAAGTGACTGCAACAGGGAGAATTTAGATAGAAGGCTGCAGATGTTTAAGTGGAGGATACAGAGGCCTTTGGGGAAAGAGAAAGGGGAGTGGGTGCTTGAAACTGGGGTAATTGGGCCAGGGTTGGCCTCTATGTCCCCGACAGGAGTAGTAGTAGGGTGATGAGGTGTTTAAGTTTGACCCAGGGAGGTTTAAGGCAGGTTTTGGCGGTTCAATAGGAAGAGGTAGTTGGGAGTGGCGGAAGGTTGAAAGGTGTAGAACTGAGTGGCCCATATAAAATGAAGGAGGTAGAATAGTAGCACTAATGAGACTGTAATGTACATTTGCCTTAGCTTGAGCAGGCGTGCATGTGTAAGCTGTGTAGCAAGGCAGTGTGGTTAGGTTATGATGCATAAATGATGGATGTACGTTGCATGCGAAGATAGCTGGTGGCAGGGAGGATAGGCTTGCCAGTTGGAGAAAGATGAGTAATGCAGGCATCAGCAATATCCTAGCCTGGGATATATTTGGGTGAGCAAAAATGTTGGTTGGGAGCCCTCTGGTGGTAGCAGCTGATAAGCAGCAGATGGAGAAGTGGGCTGATAGGCTGTGGAGAGTCATGTGACAGCCTATATAAGGAGGAGCTCACCAAGGGTGGTGGGGGGTGGTGGGGAGCCGGCGCGCAGCGCTGGTGGGGCAGAACCACACAGACAGTGGAAAGCAATAAGCTTCCTTTTGCAGGCAGTAGCCAGGTTTAAAAAGTTTGAAAATGGTGCCTGTGGCGTCCGCTGGAGAGTGCAGTGTTCTTCTTCATACCTGTGCATTCGGGGGTGGTTCATCCTTGAGTGCAGCAGGGGAAGGCTTTTCAATATCCTGGGCCCTCGCGACCCTTTCCCGATGTTGCTGGCTGAGGAGAGAAAGAGGAATTTAAGGACAGAGTTGAAGGAGGAGCTGAAGGTATGCAGAGCTTTTAATTGGTGCAGTAAATTCACTACAAGCTTCTATAGTCCCCAGTAGATAATTTTGGCGAATGGCTAGGGGGTTGGGGGCTCAGAGTTAGCCACGTGGTAAAACCGCCTGGCTGAGAGAGACAGCAGTTTAAGCACTGGGTTAGCTTTTCCTTTCCCAATCGCACTTCACAGCTGATTTTCATATAAATCAGCAAAAGAGACTTGCTCGTAGAGCAGGGAAGGAAAATTTGCTTAGCGCTCCAGATGCTGCTCCAGCGTTCCCTGTGATGGCTGCAAAATACAACAAACAGAGCAGGAGGTGGCAGGATTACTCAATTAGCAATGAATGTAAGCATCATACAACTGCTATGGAGAGTTTAGGCAGCCACTTTTAGCTTAAATTACTTGAATACTGTATACTGTATACATCAAGATTACAATTAAAGGTGCAGCTCAGTGTGCCTTGCCACTACATTGTACTGCCTTCCCCACTTAGATAGCCGCTGTGTATGATGTCAGCTTGTGATTCTGTGATTTGTATCCTTTATTTGATTAAGCCAACAGAGGATTGTGATCTGCATTAAGTACAATGCCAGCTCCTAGCAGATACAATTTAAGCAGCTCTATTGCCCATTTCACAGCATGGCATTCTTTCTTAATAGTGGAGTACTTTTTCTCCTTGTTTTGCAGTTTCCAAGTGATATACAAACTAGCATGGTACTTTCCACCTGCAGTATATTCTGGCTCAGGACTTCATCTAGGCTTAGTTCTGATGCATCCATCTGTAACAGAAACTATTTCTCTAAGTCTGATCTTCTTAAAATGGGGGTTGAACATAATGTAGCCTTGATGGCCTAAAAACCCTCATCTTGTCCTCAGGACTATTTCAAATCATTCAGATGGCAATTTTTTTGTGTGAATTCTGTGAGGGGAGTAGTTAACTGGGCAAAGTTTGAAACAAATATATGGTAGTAACCAGCCAGACCTAAACATGACCTGACATGTTTCTTTTTTTAGGGATAGTACTGATAGCTACAGCTTCTGTCTTGGAAATCTCTGGCTTTACTTTTTCATTTCCCAAAATATAACCCAATATCTAGTTTCCTGCATGCCTAATCAACACTTGGTAGATTTAATGTTCAGACCTGTATTATTGATAAGACTGGATAACGTTTTGTAGGTGTTCTAAGTAGCTTTCAAGTGTAGACTGTACACTACAACAGTATCCTGGTAAGCAGCACAACAACCAGAGTGAAGGATCAGAATTACATCCAGGTACAACTGGAATGTTGCAGGTGCACCATGTTAAACAAATGGCATGGTGGTGATCTGATAAAATCCAACTGGAGTGGAAAATACAGTTTTGTATCTGGATTTGCCAGTTAGGGGAATTTGCCAGTAACCATTGGTGAGCTCAAGGGTACTACAGATTTGCCAATCTATTTGTGTGTTGGGTGGAGGAACAGTTTTTTCTCTCATTCATAGGGCCTCTGCCTGAACTCTACAAATGCTACATAGATGACTGTGTGGGGGCTACCTCCTGCTCCAGGCAGACCCCCAAGCCTTCTTGAAAAAGTTTACCATTGCACATTCTTCCCTTCAGTACACCGTTGATGTATCCTCCTCTACACTGCCTTTTCTGTCTGTGCAGAGCACTGGTCTGAAGACATCAGTTTATTACAAACCTACTGACTCACACACTTTCCTCCTCCCATAGCTCCTTTCATCCTAAACATGTCAAGAACTGCCTGCCATATTCACAGTTTCTTAGACTTTGCAGGTTATGCAGTGAAAATGATGATTTTGCCGAACAGGCCCAAATAATGCATATTTTTTTATTAACAGGGGATACGCTAAAGGTACAGTGGACAGAGCACTCTCCCAGGTCAGTATCATGCCCCGTAACTTTGACCCTGTAGGAAGGATATTGTCATGCAAGAACAATGGCAAATTCAACTAGTGCTTCCCTTCCATCAGAGTACACCTTCACTTTACAGGACCATCACCAGTAACTTTACTATTTTGCAAACAGACCCCAACATTGGTGCTTCTTTATAGAACCACCTATTGCCTCCTACCACCGGCCACCCAACCTGCAGAATCTCCTGGTGAGAAGCAGCCTACCTACTCCTAACAGTTCCTCTGTACCAGGCACCACACCTTGCAACAGAACTTGCTGCTACACCTGCAAATTTATTTCAAGCATGACTGAAATTTGGGGTCCCACAGGTGTTTTTCACATCACCAAGGAGGTCTCATGCACCTCCACTAATGTGGAATATTGTATTCTTTGCAGGACATATTCAGCTATTTACATCAGAGAGACTGGTAGATGTCTTGCTGACCATTTCAGGGAACATTACAGGGTAGTCAGGAATGGAGACACTGATAAACCCATTGTATCCCACTTTATCTCCAGGGACCACAGCATCAATTATATTTCTGTTTGTGTCCTCCAGCAGGGCTTCTGGGATTCTGACCATAGAGAAAACATAGAAACCAAGCTGATCATCTGCCTTGGTTCCCAGCAACCCTCCGGTTTAAATGATAAACTTATTTTCTACCAACATCTTTCAGTCACCCCTTGTTTTCCCTAAAGTTTGTTTGTATCTGTTCACATCCATTTTCATTTTCACCAGATGTCTCCATCTCTGTCTCCCCCCCCCCCATTTGTCACCTTTCAGCCTTCTTACTAGGCCCTTTTAATTAGTCCCACCAGGGGACTTCGCTAGCTCATTCACTGCTATTAAGCCATGTCATTTCCATCACCTTTTTGGTTTCCAGATTCTCTCTTTATCTCGCCATTTATCACTTCTTCTCCCACAGGCTCCACTTTTTTTCTTTCCCCACATATGTAGCACTTATTTTACCTCCCCTCTACACTAGCTTTGTTTTTTTTTCTCTTTTAGCTATTCCCTGAAGAAGACCTAAGGTCAAAAAATAGATTTTTAACTCTTCTTTCTATTTTCAGCCTGCATTTAATATTACTGTTTTGTTTTGCTTCAAGAGAACTAAGGTACTTGACACTTTCCAGTATGTTCACCAGATCATCTATTCTGGGTTTAGGATAGCTATTGGATACTTCACTGTGTTTCCCTAAAATCAAGGCAAATTATTACATCCGCATCTTTTCAATATACAGTCACCACTGGTGATGACCAATCATTTCTCAATAGGGATACCCAGCTCTTTCACTTTTTGAATTTACCTAACCACTTTTCTTCAGTTTGTTCTCTGGATAAGGAAATATTCACCTTTACAGCATCAGAAGTTAGTTTGTTCTAGTCTGTCATAAGCTACGTAGCTTCAATAGCAGTTTCTTTTTTTTTAATTCAATATACTTTATTGAACATTTAACAGCCAAAAACATTAAAGGGAAGACAAAAATACAAAGAAAAAAAACAGAAGAAACACACATATAATACAACAGTCTAAGTAACTACAACAACTCTAATACATAAACCTATGTAACAATAGAAGTTATACATTGAAGGCGAACCATCCAGTCGCCTTCCCACCCACAGCACCCCTATAGCCAAGCAACACATCACTGTAAGTTAGGACCCAAAAGGCATCATACAAAATAAAACCCAAGTCTCTACCTCTGTTCTATCTTTCTCTTTTATGAGCTTAAAGTTCCATCCATCTCTTTCTTTTCTACCAGCATGTGTACCTCTGTGTACGGGGTCAGTATACAGTACAGTAAGGCCTTTGATGGGTTTTGCCCCTGCTGTATTACCTACCTACACTATTTTATTTCAATATGCCTGCTATAATAAAATCTTGAGGGTCTTTGTTACATGCATTTCCAAGTACAGTAACAGATTACTGTTTCAGTACCATGTTTTCTTTTGGGCAACTCTGTTTCATCACTGCCTTCACACTTTCTCATGAACAGGCCAATTATAACTTGCTGGCCTCCCGCACATTAGGAGATTTGTATGGTTTCCATCCAGTCTTATCCTCTCCCCCCCTCTTCATTTTCCTGGTGGCTCCTGTATTGTCCTTCCAGGTGGGCCCCCCATCCCAGTCCGACCCTGCCAGCTTCGCTGCCTGACCTTGTACCTTCTCCATCTTGTCCTGTCGCTGGTGACTCTTGCCCTTCAGGTCCTGTAGCTGCTCACCTTCCCTGTCTGCTTTTGGTGCTGTCTGATTGCATTTGCTCCTGGATTGCCTTCCCGTTTCCTCTACCTTCCATTCCACTCCTCTGACCTTTGCTTTCTTTTGAGGTTTTCCCTATCCCACCATCACCTTCCTTATTCACATCCTCCTCCTACCCTAGTCCACCTGATCCTATCCTGCCATCACCTTCCTTACTCGTACCCTCCTCTTACTTTAGTCTATATGGTGTTCAGGTTCATCAGTCTGGTTCTCTTTCACTCAGTCTCACCTCAGGGTTTACTAATTTACATTGCTTAATTGAGCATACTGTTCATTAGGTCCTATGCAACCTCATCGAACCGCAACACTCCTGCAGTTATTATCACCATCAGTCTTTTCATGCCTGCATCTGGGTATCCCTCACACATCCAACCTATATATGGGTCTACTCCTTCACAATGGACACTCAAGCATAACCATCTCGAGTCCATACTAACTCAGCTTGCCCTGCTGTCCACTCGGAGACATGCCTTCATGTCTGTTGCCCCTTTGCTAGGGGTTGGCAGGCTTCATCTCCATCATCGTACATCATTTTTTTCATGTCTCCCCTTAAACCATTCCGGTCTTTAAGGAATCTTTCCACCATCATACTTCCTCTCTTGCTTTTGAGCATCTAGTTGCAGACATCTCTCACATCCCTCGACTGCTGTCCATTTAGAGGGTCAGAGTGAGAAATCCCTCTAAAATTGGATTTTTTTCCTCCTTCCTCAATCTTTACTTTAAATTACTGCAGCAGTGCCATCTCTAATCAAAATGTCCTTCAGCCTGGAGGGAAGGTGACCTAGGCCTTGGATCCCCAGAGCTTTCCTCCTCAAAGGGTTTTTTTCCTCACCTCCATGCCAGTGGTCATAATATGAGTCAGGGTTACTGCTTGCATAGGTGCCTTAGTTAGGTTCCGCTGTTGGATGGGGGCCCTGGCAGTTCCCTCTCTCCTTAGGAAGTCCGGTTTTCTGCATCTTGCCAAATTTCCTTGGATTCATTGTCCTCCCCTTTTCTCATTCTTCTCCTGTCTTTCCTATCTATGTCTGTCACATTTATTCCAGTCTAGATATCTTCTGATTTCTCACTTCTTTGATGCTTGACACCCTTTAGGGTATTCTTTTTGGGCTCTTCCTAAGCCACCTTTAGCCAAGGGAATTTCCCACAGAACCTATTGGGGGGGACCCTCCTCTAAGGTTCCTTGCATCATACCGCTACAGGGTGTTGTATCCCATGGATAAAGAGGCGGATAGCCACAGTGTATCAAAGTCACACAAGCATACATCTCATCCAGTTGCATAAGCACAATTGAATGGGAAGGTTTTAAGCCTGAGGTTCAATGGGCAGAGCAACTACATCACTTCCCCATCAGGCCTTAAAAGGCCACTCCTCCTGGACTGTTCCAAGATTCATACTTTCATTGCCCCACCATCCACCCCTCCTCCTCCAGCAGCTCATCTCTCTTTCCTGTGGGTTTCCTCCTAAGCTACGTTTAGCCAAAGGAATTTCCCACAGCACCTATGGGGGGACCTTCCTCTAGGGTTCCTTGCATTGTACCCCTACAGCGTGGTATATCCCATGGATAGAGAGGCGAATAGCCACAATGTATCAAAGTCACACAAGCATACATCTCAACCAGTTGCATAAGCACAATTGAAACATTGGTTTTCCCTGTTTTTGTTTCACCCCTAGCTACAGAAAATAAACTTGGAAAGAGAAACATTCTTAGCTTGCTCAGAAACAAAATCACTAACAGTTGATACTCCCTCTGTATAACTGCTTGGTGAGGCCGCACCTTGAGTACTGCGTGCAGTTTTGGAGGCCACACTTAAAGAGGGACATTAAACTCCTGGAGAGGGTTCAGAGGAGGGAAACCAAAATGATTTGGGGCTTGGGGACAGGACCTATGAGGAGAGGCTCAAAGAGCTAAATATGTACACATTGGAAGAGAGAAGGGACCGGGGGACATGATAGAGGTCTTCAGGTACATGAAGAGGGTAAATAGGGAGGAACAGTTGGGGTGCTTCGAAGGAAGGAGGAGGGGGCCACTAGAGGGCATGGGTGGAAGCTGGAGGAAGATTCAGGGAGAAAGAAGGAGGTGCTACTTCACTGAGAGGGTGGTGGAGCCATGGAATGCACTGCCTAGGGGGCTGGTGGAGGCAGAGACAGTGGAGGGGTTCAAGAGGGGGTGGGACAGGTACAGGGGAAGGGTTCTGGAAGCAAAATCCAATGCAGCAAGAATATCCGGAACTGGGAAGGGAGAAGCCAGAGAAGGCGAGGGAGGCAGCAAGGTCAGCACCCAGGGTGGGAGCTGACCAGACGAGCAGACATGAAACACTGTTAGGCCTATTCTGCTGTCATTTTAGTATGTTAGTATGTTATTAGTTTAGTTTTAGCATTTTCATATATCAACCCCTCTTTTCCATCAGACTTTTGGTGCCACTGTTTTTTTTTTTTGGGCATCTTCTTGCTATCCAGGACTTCTGCATCTTGGAGCTGGGCTCAAACAAGTACAAATCCAAGTCATTAAAAGGAAAAGAGTCCCCCAAATCTATGATTTTCTTTACATGTGCTCTTGTTATTGCAGTTTCTGAAACAGCAGTAAATCCTGGAAAGTCATTTTCAATAATCACTAGTACAGGTAACTTAGGTACCACCCCCACTTTTACTAAGTGTGACACCCCATTAATATTCAGAGTCACTTGGGTGGTGGGATAGTGTTGTAGATGTAGATGACCTCAGCACCTGGCCCTGTTGCACAGTACTTTCCCAGAACTTCAGCATGCAACAGGATCTGTCTGCTTCCCAATTCTTTAAGCCCCTTCACAGTCATCTCTCCCATTATAATATCTATTAAATATTTGCCCCAGTTTGCTAAGGCCAGTTTAGATCCAGTGTCACTCTTCTTATTCTTATGGAAGTTTCTTGTAATATGGCCTGGCTTGTTACAGTTATAACAAATAAAGTCTTTGGGAGGAGATTTGTTTTGCAATCTGAGTCCTTATCTGATCTGGTGTAAAGTCAAGAAAAAGACGGTTTTACCATTCCTTGGCTGTTGCTTCACTGTTGCAGTGTCCGTCTGGCAGTCTAGTAGGCCTCAGCCAAAGGAATGGCCTTTTCCCCACTTTCTGGTTTGTGTTTTTACCCAAAACTGCACACCTGTTGGAAGGATGTTGATGAATTGCTTCATTGAAAATATGTCGGTGATCAGCGGAACTGTTTTGCCCTCTGATTGGAGTAATTTAATGAGGATTTCTTTGAGTCAGGTGAAAACTTCTCAAGGATTGTTGACTGAGTAATACTTCAGAAACTGGAATGTTTGCTTGTAGGTCTGTCCTGAGATGTCAAAAGTTTTAAGGATTTCTCTTTTCACAAGGTTAGTTTTCTCTCTGTGCAGTATCCACTTTGCTGTATGTATGTTGGGCTTTACCTGTCAGACAAGGTGGCAGCCTGACTGCCCTTCAATGTTTTGTCAATTCCACTGAATTGGAAGGCTCCAGAAACCCTTTCAAAAGTTGTCACGTTTGCTTCAATATCATTCAATGGATATGGCTTTGTAAGTTTGGTGCCTTTTAAGTTGATTGTGTTATGTTGATCTGCTGCACCTGTACTAGATCCTCCAGCATTGATATCATTTAAGGCATCCAGCCATCGCTGATCCTGTCACTGTATCTCCTCTTGTCTTTGAGGTTCTAAATGTTGAATCTATTTTTCTCTCTCTTTCTCAGTCTCTTTGTTGTATAGTGCACCATTTGAAGAAGGCAGACATGCTTTTTATTTCTATCCCTTTCCTTTTCTTCTTTCATCACTGGAGCCGGCTATACAGACTCAGTATGGACTTTTGATTCTATGTCTAGTCTGGCTGCCATTCTTTTATTAATCACTCCTGGGTTTGCTATTGCAGGATCCGTACCTTTCTTCTATGCTTCCTTAGTAGCAGCTATATCGTTCACTGTGACAGGGTTAAGTAAGACCCTGTCCTGTTTGTTACGCAGGGAGAGAAAAAAGTAAGGATCTTTTCTGTCCTTTCCTATTCTGTTACTTGTCAAAATCTTATGTGTCTGATTGTGCAGTAACATTTTCGTTATGGCACCTAGGAACTGGCCACTCCAAAAGTCCACAATCCCACAGTTTCTCCTCCTCACTTGCTTTTCTCTTCCTTCCTTCCTTCCTTCTTCCTTCCTTCCTTCCTTCCTTCCTTCCTTCCTTCCTTCCTTCCTTCCTTCCTTCCTTCCTTCCTTCCTTCCTTCCTTCCTTCCTTCCTCCTATGTTTTATATAATATTTCTGATCCTCCTTTTGTTGATGTACCCTGGTCATGCATAGTTTCTCACAGTGGCCTCTAATCATGCCATTAATTTCTTCCAGTTCTGATGTGAATTATGTGTACTTTTGCCATCCTCTTTTAGGCTGCATGCTACTAATTTGGAGTTCTTATCTCCACTCTATCTATCTGGTAAACAAAAGTTTAAATAAAAAAAACTCTCCAAATAATGATACCTGTTACAGAATATGGCTCTTTCTGCCTTCTGATGAAGAAAGGTGCTAAAACTATATTTAAGGAGAATGTCCTCTCATTCATGCTGCACCTTACTCACACTGTTTGCATACAGCTGCTTTGCTGCCTCCTTGAGTTGCATTTCAAGGCTGGAGAGTTCTGCCTTTTTAACCCTATTTAGCTTTGCTGCATAACTGATTATTCATCCCCTGATTAACATTTTGTATGCATCCCCAAGGGTTTGCTCTGTTAGGTTGCCTGCTTCAGTCACTGTATAGCTTGATCTCTGCCTTTAGCCATGCAACAAAATCCTTGGGCTGGAGGATCATGGGGTTAAGTCTCCAACACAGTGACTTAGCTTCTGTATGCAACAGAAGAAGAAACAATGAGACCACGGCATGATCTGACACCTTGATGGGATGAATGTAGGAATCAATGACATCTCTGATACGTCCCCCACTGACAAAGAAAGAGCCCAGATGCTTTGCATGCTGACATGGGGTGATTGATAGGTGTAATCCTGTGTGGTAGGATACAGCATCCTCCATTTATCTTGGAGGCAATGGTTTGCACACATTTGGATCATGGCATGCCTTGCCTATGTGATGGCATGCCCTTTTCTTTCAGAGCCTGTCTTATAGAGGGACACTCACCATATTGAAGTTCCCTACTGCAATAACACTAGCACCTGATTGACCCATGTCAAGTACCTGTTGTGCTAGCTGGTGGAAGGAAACTGCGTCATCAGAGTTAGGTGCATGTAAGTTAGCTATAATAAGTTCTTTGTTCTCAACCTAGCCTTTCACAATGACTCATCACCTTTCCTGATCTGTCTGTGAAGAATGAGTTTTAAACTGGCACCACTGTTTCATCAGAACTGAAACCCTTCTCTTTTTTTAAAATGAAACAATGAAAGGCTTCCTCCTCCACCCACTTTCTTCATAATTTAACCTCCTCTGGCTTAAGGAGATGTATCTTCTGCAGGAGAGCAATATCACATATGAGATGTTTCAAAGTAGCCAGCAGCTTCTTCCTTTTTATTGGGTGGTTCACCTCTTCTACTTTTCAGGTTACATATCTAAATTCCGCCGTATTCATTGTGTATTGTATACTGGGAAAGACCAATGAAAAAAGACATTCCCTGCGGGCCCTTATTTTCGACAACATCACCAGATGGCAGTGTTTTATCAGATTACCCACCATTAGAGAGACACCATAGAAATGTTAGACATGACACCAGAAGAGGGAGCGCATATACCTAAGATGAGAACTCTGTCTGCAAACAGAAGAACATTTGTGAATACATCATGCTAACAGGGCAAATATAGAAACATAGAATTTGATGGCAGATAAGAACCACTTGGCCCACCTAGTCTGTCCATTTCCCTACCTGATGGATAAGCTGAAGATTCTAGTTAATCAACAGCTTACTTCCTCCTACCCACCACTAGAACTGCTTTATGCCTGTTCCATGCATTCTTGAATTGTCCCGCTGTTCCTGACTCCACAACCTCCTCAGGAAGGCTGTTCCATGCATCCACAACCCTCTATGTGAAAAAAATACTTTCTAACATTACCTCTGAGCGGTCCCCCCTCTATCTTCAAATTGTTCCCTCTTGTTCTTGCACATCTATTCTTCTGAAAGATGCTACCCTCTTGTACTTTAATTCCCTTGAGATACTTGAAAGTTTCTATCATGTCCCCCCCTCCCTCCTTTCCTCAAGGGTATACTTATTAAGCTGCTTTAGTCTCTCCTCGTATGTCTTCTGGTGCAGACCCTGCACCATTTTGGTTGCCCTTCTCTGAACAGCCTCCACTCTGTCTATGCGGAGATGGGGTCTCCAGAATTGCACGCAGTACTCCAGATGGGGTCTCACTAACTGTCTGTACAGAGGGATAACAACTTCCTGTTTTCTACTGTTGATGCCTCTCCCTATGCATCCCAGTATCCCCCAGCCCTCCTTACTGCCTTCTCACATTGCTTGCCCACCTTTAGGACATCTGATATAATTACTCCTAGGTCTCTTTTGATTTTTGTTGTTGTTATTAACCCACCCCCCATTGTGTACACTTCCCCAGGGTTTTTGTTTCCCAGATGCATTACCTTGCACTTCTTTGCACTGAATCTGAGCTGCCACATATTTGACCATTCCTCCAACCTTGCCAAGTCCCTTTTCATCCTTTCCACCCTACCTTGTGTATCAACTCTGCTGCAGATCTTTGTGTCATCTGCAAAGAGACATACCTTTCCTTCCAGGTGCTCTCCAATGTCACTTATAAAGACATTAAAGAGGACCGATCCCAGTACCAAACCATGCGGTACTCCACTAGTTACCCTCCTTTCTTCACTGTGGACTCCGTTTACTATTACCCTTTGCGTCCTGTTGTCCAGCCAGTTTTTTATCCAGGCTACCACTTTGGGACTCACTCCAAGGCTGGCTAACTTGTATATTAATATTTTCTGTGAGACTCTGTCAAATGCCTTGCTAAAATCTAGGTAGGCCATATCCACAGCCCCTCCCTGGTCTACTACTTTGGTCACCCAGTCATAGAAATCTCCTCAGGTACCACCCCATCCTCCCATGATTTGTTAGAGAGTAGTCAGTGGTGTTACTAGTTCTACCCTTAGTTCTTTTAGAATTCTTGGGTGAATCCCATCAGGCCCCATTGCTTTGTCCACCCTCAGTTTCAAGAGTTCTTTCGAAACCATTTCTTCTGTGAATGGACTGGTATTGACCCCCCTATTCAGAGTTTCTCTCTTGTTTGGTATAGGTACCTCCCTCTCCTCTTCTGTTGTGAATACTGAGCAGAAATATTTGTTCAGTATCCCTGCTTTTTCACTGTCTCCCTCTGCCCACATTCCCTCCCTTGGTCTTTTTTCGCTCCCTAATACACCTATAAAAGGTTTTATCCCCCTTCTTAACAGAGTTGGCTATCTTTTCTTCAGTTTGTGCCTTTGTTATTCTGACTGCCTTCCCTGCCTCCTTCTGCTTTAACTGATAAAGTTCTCTGTCCTGCTCCTTCTGTGTTTCCTTATATTTCCTGAATGCTATCCTTTTCTCCTTAACCATCCCTGCCACCTCTTTTGAGAACCATAGTGTTTTTTTCCTTCATTTTGCTTTGTTGATTTGCTTCACACAAAGGCTTGTTGCCTCTGTGATGGCTGTTTTGATTATTCCCCATTGTTCCTCCACCCCTCCTTCTTGCCCATTTGCTAGTGCTTTTCTGAGGCACTCTCTCATTTTCCTAAAGTCAGCCCTCCTAAAGTCCAATACCCTTGCTTTTGTATGGCTTGACTCTATGGCTGTGTTTATTGTGAACCACACAGTGTGGTGGTCACTTGTTCCCAGATGGCTACCCACTTCTAAATCTGACATCCTTTCTCCTTCCCCATTTGAGAGTACCAGGTCTAAGATTGCTCCCTCCCGAGTGGGTTCCAACACTAGCTGTCTGAGGCATGCCCACCGTAGGGCATCAAGAATAACCCTGCTCTTGGATGTGCCTGCAGCAAAGGTACTCCAGTTAACATTGGGCATATCCAGGTCCCCTATCAACAATATCTCCCCTTTTTCTGCCATGTTAAGGATGCCTTCTATCATTTCCTTGTCCAATTTCTCCCCCTGAGATGTGGGTCTGTAAACAACTCCCATGCGGATTGTGGTGCCATTTCCTGCTCCAGGGTGACCCATAGTGACTCATCAGCTTCCTGTTTACTCTTTAGTTCTGTTGCTTTAATCCCTTCCCTAATATAAAGAGCTACTCCTCCTCCTCTTTTACCCACCCTGTCCCTCCTGTAGACTGTGTATCCTGGTATGTTGACATCTCAGTCATGGTTCTCTGTGTACCATGTTTCAGTGACTGCCACAATATCCAGGCATCCCTCTTCCATCAAGGCCACTAGTTCAGGGAGCTTGTTGCACAGACTGCGGGCATTGGTACTCATCACCTTCCATTTATTTTTTATGGCCTTACCCCTTTTAACCCCATCCCTGTCCTTACTGCCTTTTTCTGCATTTACCCCTGTCATGCTCCCTACTGACTTCTCTACCTTGGTGTTTACCTCTCTAACTACCGTGTTTTGTGAGGGGAGGCTGGGATTTCCCTGCTCTTTTTCAGTGCCTCCCCCCTTGACTAGTTTAAATGCTTGCCAATAAAGCATTTAAACCTGTCTCCTAGGATCCTGGTTCCCCCCCCGGACAGATGCAGATCATCGCACCAGTATAAGCCTGCATCCCTCCAGGTGACTCCCCAGTTCCCAGTGAAGCCAAAACCCTGAGCTCCACACCAGTTTTTCAACCATTCATTGAATTTCATGGTGCAGAATACCCTAGCATTATCCTTGTGATAGACAGGCAGCACCTCCGAGAAGGTTACCATACATGCTACTTGTCTAAGGCCCCTCCCCAACTCCACCAGCTCCTCTTGCACTGCTCTGATCCCATTCACAGCCAGGTCATTTGTCCCTAGGTGGACAATGACATCCAGCTCCCTCCCTTGTGTAGTTGCTCCCATGATCCTGAGGATTCACTTCTAGTCACTCCGAGCTGTGGCGCCAGGCAGACACCTTACCTCCCTATCCCTTTTCTCCCCCACTTCTATCCCCCAATGATTGAGTCCCCCACCAGGAGTTGTTTTCTTCCCCTATGGGGTCTCATGCCACCCTCCTGTGTGTCTCCTTTGTGGAGGTTCCCAGCATCCTCCTTGGTCTCTACTGCAGGTACCTCCATAGAGGAACCACTCTTTGCCAGAACAGCATATGAATTGTGGAGAGGTACAGCTGGAGGGATGCACCTCTGTTCCACCACCCTCTCTCTCCCCCTCGATCCCACCTTGGTCCAACCACTCCTCTTTCTTGGCAAACTCTGAGGTAATGTTGGTGGCCCTGGTGGTCCCTGGGTGGGAGAAGAGGTTTCACGAGTCATAGCCAGGTCAGTCTGGAGATGGGAAACCTCCTCCCTCAGACCAGAGAGGTGCCTGTAAACAGGGCACCATTGCAGCCTCCAGAATGTCTCCCAGAACACTGCTGCCCCACAGCCATTGCATTGCACCACTGCCATCTTGACTTATTTTGTGTCCCCTCTCCTGTTGCTTTGTATGCTTACTGTCTCCTCCCTCTATGTATTTTTACACCTACTTTCCTACTGCCTATGTGCCCTTACAACTCTCACCCTTCCTGTTCTGGGACAGGAACTTCCTGTAGTCTTTCTTCTGTGCTTCGATTCAGACCTCCAGCAGCCGGGGAGGGGGGAAAGAGTTTTTTTTTTTGTTTGTTTGTTCCTTCAAGGTTGATGAAACGAATGTGTCTCAGTGATCCTTCCCTTCCTACTGCCAAACAGGAAGTTCATGTTGTCAGTCAAATCCAGTGGCTATAAAAGTAGAACTGGCTTAGGGTGGGAGGGTGGAGGGGTGAAACCATTATGAGACTCTACATTGCATTTGGCACTGCTTCAACAAGGGAAAAATAGTTATGCATAAACTCTGTTACATGTTTCTGAAACTCATAATAAATTTAACAGTATGTACAAAGAGATCCTGTGATTAACTGAGAGGGCCAGTCATTTTGAAGGGTGGCTTGCTGGACCCCAACTTTACCCATCATCCCTATCTCCTATATCACAGTGAACCATAGTGTGTCTACTAACCACATTTAGCCATTGGGGGGCCAACTGTTGTATCTCATGAAACTAGCATGTATGTAGTACCATATCCAAAGTTTTGATCTAAAACGAGCAGCATTATTGTGACTGCTGTATCTGTGTTCTTGGTGTTAGTGGCTCCAACCTTTCTCTCCCCAGTAATCCTTAGTCAAGGAATTGCAGGAGTTATCTGATATTGAGAAAAGAAAGGGGGGTGCAGAAGTAGGTTAGCTCATACCACATAGTTCCACCTCGTGTGGAACATGTGTACTCCTTGCTGAATGATGAAACCAGGGTAGCTGTGTGTGAAGAGCACAGTAATGCAAATGCATTATGGGTGTTGGTGGCAGGCTGGACCATTTATTGAAGTTCATCCCAGCACAAGGCTACTGGTGCACTTCCTTATGGTGTCTCATAACAAAGGCAGACACCTTCACTAATCCATGCAAGTATCCTTTAGCATTACGTATTACAATATACTGAGTCACTTTTTCATGATAAGTAGCCACCATGGGCTACCTCTAGAGCTTTGGGCTAAGAGGGTTCCCTCTCCTCTACAGAGATCAGAAAGCAATGGATGTACTGCCTTTCTATGCTCCTACTCATTCAAAGAACCACACCTTTGATCCATACCAGGTCACAGAAAGTATTGATTCCATCACTTTAGAGTTGGGAAGTGCTGCTTTGCCAGCATACATAACCACATGTTGTCAATCCAGCCAGACCTGACCTCCATCCACCCCATCCCTCCACCCCACTATTTGGTACACTGCCCCTCTCCAGTTGGCTCTACATCCATGTAGCCACACCAGTTTCATCAGCTCATCCAAGGAAGAATCTTGGGGCTCCTCTGCACCTGTCCTCACCAGACGACAGAACATTTCTTCTATCCTTCTAGTATAGTTAAACCTGCCCCACTATAAGGTCATTATGGTACAACTATACATAAGGGTGACTTGGTCTACTGTTGCCCCCTTCCCCAGAGGATATGTTCCAGCAGACTTGGTGTGTGGCAAAACCTGAAGAGAGGCTCAACTCCTCACCCTCCATCTGACATGAGGGCATGTCCTCAGCCCTTTATTGGCCCATGCCATGTGTAATCTGCAGGGCTGTACTGTGCAGTACAGAGAAGTATGGGCTTTATGAAATTCTGAGAATCATGTCTGGTAGGAACTGAATGACTCTCATCATACTCTGGTATAATAAAACAGCTAAACTCCAGCAGATCTGATTGCCAAGGGTAGTTCTGTGTCTGCAGAGCAGAGGTCAGCCCCAGCAGAGGGTCTATGGGAGGCTGCCCGGTAGGAGGGAATTTCTGTGTTCATACGTTTGTAGTATGTGACTGTGTGAGAAGTAATATCTGCCCTCCCTCCACCAGGTCACATGTTCAAGCAGCTTGACCATGCAATCATTTATGTGGGAGCCAATTTCTGACTCATCCCAGCCAGGCAGCCATTTGTAAAGCATGTTAGAGTGGCAGAACATGAAATGGCTATCCCTACCATCTCCATCCATAGGCAGTACCCCAGAATTCATTCTGAATAGAAGAGAACTACTTGGAGTCCTGGGGTGTTTGTTAGAATATCAACACAGAAAAAAGAAGATAAAGAGAGCCGTGCTATAGCTGGAGAGCAAGTGAAAAGGTACTGGTAGGAGGGGTGGTGTAAGAGAATTTCCATTGTTGTACTCTCATAGTGCTTTTCTTTGTGTGAAAAAAAAAACTGCCACCATCACTCCCCTGGGTCACATGTTTATGCTGCTTGATCATTCAACTGTGTGGATGCCATTTTCCCACACTTGCTGCCTGGCAGCTACCCATGATGTTCGCTATGTTTCACCACATGAAATGGTGATCCCCACTCCATCCCAAACATCTGATGGCTCCAGGGAAATGCAGACAAAGGATACATTCCAGATAATCAGGAGCCCACGTTAGAGTACCATTCAACCTGCTGTGGGAGGCTGGAAAAGATAGTCAACCATGGGTGGCAGACCACTGTATGGAACACCAAGACCACATCTTTGGACCCATTCAGCCAGAGTTTGCCCATAGTAACTCCTACCTCTCATCCCTGCACCTAGATACCATGGTATGATGGGGGTTGGGGGTATCCATAGTATCCCAACTGAGCACACAACATCTGCATCACACACAACCCTCCCCAAATGTCCTGATGGTGTACAGAAACCTCAGAGTCCTCCCTCCAAGGAAAGTATCCTGTTTCTCTCAAAAGCTGTGTCAGGTACCCCATGAAAACCAAGTACATACATAGAATGACACACACTTCTTGGTATGTTGAAAAAAGCAGCTCCTGGAAGCCATTAATGGAGGTGGTTACTTACAGCACCTCATCCCTGGGAGACGGAAGAAAATAAAAAGAAAACGCAAAACATTAGCAAAGTGATACTTTGAAGTCCACCCTCAAGATCAATTTTTATTCCACAGGGCTGCTTCAGCATTTTGTATTTCTGAACATGAGAGTGACTACAATTGGATGTTGAGGAGATTTTACCAATGATTCTGCCCCTTCCACAATGTTGACCTAGCTGGATGATAGTGAAAGGTCTTCCTCAGGTGGTATGGTACAAGCATAGTCTATCTGAGCCTAGTTTTCACCTCCGTGCAATGCGAAGGCTACAGGACCTCTGGGCTCTTCTTGGGCTCACTGGGGACCTTCCTATGTGGTTTAATCTCTGAAGATGGGAGACTAAATTCAGTGGTAGAATGCCTGGATTCCTAGCTCCTAGATCTCAGATGGGTAGAGGGCATTTCAGATCTTGTGGTGTGAGCATGTCTTCTTACCTTATATTTCTTCAGTCTGACAGTTTGCCAGCTATCCTTGCTTCCCAGATATTGCTGCTCTGTATCCTCTGATTAAGATTTCTTTTCAGCTGCCCTTTCAGTGTTGCATTCCTTTTGGTTCTGCTGGCTGGATGCTTGAGGTGCGTTGTTGACACCTGACTGAACCTAACACTGACATCAGGAACTCATTGGCATCTTGAGGCAGTAGACAAGATCATCACTTGCCTTCCAGGTGGACTTGCAATGCTGCTGGGTATTTTTAATGAATAAAGCACATTTATTTTTCTAAATCTTGCTTAATGGGGCACACTGCTTTATGAAAATCTACAAGGTCCTTTGTGAAATCCTGAAAAAAGAAATTCTGTGCCCATTCCACTTAGGCACCCCTCTCTCTGTGGCTAAATTCAGAACCTTCTCCTTGACACTGTACCAGAGAAAGTATGCTGGTACTATATTGGTCAATGGGGAGCACTATGGCAGGATTAGGACCCTTGGATCTACAGTATATGCACTCTCAATGCCCAGAGGAGTATTCCAGTAAAAGTCCAACAGCGTAGGAAACACAATATGCAGGACGTTGCACATATTTCTGTCCTCTGTTCCTTTAGGCAGACCCACAATCTGTGTATTTTTAAGGCATACCCTATTTTCCTGGTTGCCTATTTTTTTTCAAAAGGTGGCGGTCTTGCTGTTCTAAATAAGTCATTCTGCCTGTTTGAACTGACACCTTCCTTTTTAGGGGTGGTTGGACTGCTCTGCAGGAGATCCGGATCCCCAGATTGAACTCTCAATCCATGGACCCAGATAAATGTGGACTTCGCCATAGAAGTCCGGTTCTGGGTCCAAGGAGATGCCATTTCAGTGATTTTGTTGTCTGTTGCTTGGGGGATGCCGTCAGGATGTGCAGACAGCTGGCAGCATCCAATCAGGCAACAGAAGGTCATGTGATGAACTCACTGGTATATAAGGCTGGTGAGTGTGCCACATAGCCCAGAAGGAGGAGGAAGATTGTAACAGAAGAGAGACTACAGAGAGACTGGAGAGAGAGACTAAAAGGTGAAGCACCAAAATGCAAAAGCACTATAGTTAGGGGAGGGAGGGGGAGAGATTCCGGATTGTGAAGGATGTGGGTTGGGTGAATTCAATAAGCTGATGAAGAGAGGGAGCATCGGGAGTATGGGTGGGGTCATGAATGATTAGTTACAGAAGATACCAAATTAAACTTTTTCTCACCTCGGACAGTAGCTGTATGTACAAAAAGACCAGGCTGGCCACTAGCAAAATCTGACTTGTGCTATTCCATATCTAGAGAGGAGAGAATACTGGAGGTGGTACTGGCCCAGAGATTAGTTTCAGAAAATCCCAAATGAAAGTTTTTTTTTTTCTTGGCATCAGACAGTGTATCTGTGTATACAAAAAAGGCAGGCTGGCAAAATCTGACAGTGCTATTCTAGACCCAGAGTATTGGGGGAGGGGGGACTCCCAGAGATTACAATTACAGAAAATCCCAAATGAAACTTTTTCTCAAAACATAGAAACATAGAAGTTGATGGAAGATAAGGACCGCATGGCCCATCCAGTCTGCCCATTTCTTTTTCTACCTTATAAATGTGCCATCGGCCTTTCCTCTGTCAGTGGCCTATCTATTCATACTCATTTGTATTGCTCCCTTATGCCTATCCCATGCCTGTTTGAAGCCCTGCACTGCATTCATAGCCATCACTTCTTGAGGTATGCCATTCCATGCATCCACCACCCTTTCTTTGAAAAAGAATTTCCTCACATTCCCCCTTAATCGACCCCTCTAATCTCATGCTGTGTCCTCTTGTCCTGCTATTTTTCTTATATTTAAACATGTTAGACTCTTTCACCTTGTTAATGCCCTTAAGGTGTTTGAATGCCTCGATCATATCACCTCTCTCCCTCCTTTGCTCAAGGGTATACATATTGAGCTCTGTTAATCTGTCCTCATATGTCTTCTGATGCAGTCCCTGCACCATTTTGGTTGCCCTTTTCTGGACTGCCTCAATTTGGTTAATGTTCTTGTGATGGTGTGGCCTCCAATACTACACGCAGTACTCTAGATGGGGCCTAACCAGTGTCTTGTAAAGAGGATTATTACCTCCCTCTTACAACATGAAACCCTAATACACCCTAACACAGCCTTGCCTACTGCTTTAGAGGTCTGCTTGGATGATTTCAGGTCATCAGTGATGATGATGCCCAAGTCTTTTTCTTCCTTTGTGACTGCTAGCAACTCCTCCCAGCCTATGGGTGGCTTCAGGTTTCTCTTCCCTATGTGCATGATCTTGCACTTCTTTGCATTAAATCCAGTTGCCACTGTTCTGACCATTTTGCTAGTTTATCAGATCTCTTCTCATTCTGCCCACCCCATCCGGATCATCTACTCTGTTGCAGATCTTGGTGTCATCTGCAAACAGACAAGCCTTACCCTCTAGTCCATCTGCAAGGTCACTAATGAAGATGTTGAAGAGGACTGGCCCCAAGACTGATCCCTGAGGTACCCCACTTGTGACTTACATCTCTTCTGACTGTATACCATTTACCACCACTCTCTGTTTTCTGCCTGTCAGCCAGTTTGCCACCCAGTTGACCAACTTCTGACCCACCCCAAGCCTACCCAGCTTATTTATCAATCTTCTATGTGGAACAGTGTCAAAAGCTTTGCTGAAGTCCAAGGTAGGCGACATCAACCGCTCCCCTTGGTCCACCACTCTGGTTACCCAGTCAAAGAAATCTATGAGATTAGTTTGACAGGACCTTCTTTGTAAACCCATGCTGTCTTGGATCCCTGTGCCCCTATGGATTCCAGGTGTTGCACTATCCTTTCCTTAAGGGTGCCTCCATAATCGTGTCCACTACTGAGGTAAGACTGACTGGTCTGTGGTTCCCTGCCTCCTCCTGCTGCCACTCTTGTGGAGTGGGATCACATGAGCCCTTCTCCAGTCTTCTGGGACCTCTCCTGTGCTCAGAGACTCACTAAACAGTTCTGCTAATGGCTCTGCTAGTTCCACCTTTAGCTCCTTAAGTACCCTGGGATGTATGCCATCAGGTCCCATTGCCTTATCCACCCTGAGCTTAGCAAGCTCTTGTAGGACCCTTTCTTTTGTGAAGGGAGTAGCTTACCTCCTCCCCCCGTGTCCATGAAAGGAGCTGTGGCCCTGCCCTACCTTCTTCAGTAAATACTGAGCAAAAGTATCTATTTAGGATAGATGCTTTACATGGTCCTCCTCCTCACATGCTCCTTTTCTCCATTAAGCTTAGCAATACCCCCTCTGGACTTTCTCCTTTCACTAATGTATCTATAGAAAGTCTTGTCACCTTCTTTTACTGTTCGTGCTAGTGTTTCCTCAGTTTGGGACTTTGCCTGCCTTACTGCCTTCCCTGCTTCCCTTAGGGCAGTTTGGTATGCCTGCCTATCTTCATCCCGCTGTGTTCCCTTATATTTCCTGAAGGCCAGCCTTTTGGCTCTGACCTTTTCTGCTACTGTATTTGAGAACCAAAGTGGTTTCCTTCTTTTGCACTTCCTTTTCTGTCTAACACAATGGGATGTTGCTTCAAGTATTGCATCCTTAATTCTTGCCCACTTTGCCTGTACCCCCTCACCTGTGTTTCTTTTTGCCAGGGCTAGCTTAACTCTGTTGGCCATCTTATCAAAGTCAGCTCCTCTGAAGTCCCATATTTTTGCATATTTTTGTCTTGGCCTCAGACAGTAGCTTTGTGTACAAAAAGTGCAGGCTGGCAAAATCAGACTTGTGCCATTCCAGATCCAGAGTACTGGGGAAGGGCAGTGATTACAGTTTCAGAAAATCTCAAATGAAACTTTTTCTTGGCCTCAGACAGAAGCTGTGTGTACAAAAAGTGCAGGCTGGCAAAATCTGACTTGTGCCATTTCAGATCCAGAGGAGAGAGTACTAGTGGCCCAGCGATTACAGTTACAGAAAATCCAAAATGAAAGTTTTTTTTTTTTTTCTTGACAGTAGAGTGGCAAAATAAATCTTTGTGACATAAAGAGGGGAGAGGGAAAGAGACTGCAGGATGGCCCACAATAAATGTGACATCCCAGAAATCCCAAATATTTTTTTTCCCTGGCTTCAGTGTGGCTGTGGGTACAATCCAATCATGAATAACGATCATTACCTATGTTCAGTCAAGAGTTCATGTATTAAACAAAATACTGTTCAAACAACATACAAGTTAATGCACCTGTCCGGTGCTGCTGACTGTGGGTGGCCCAGGGTGTAATCTGACTGTGAGTTGTAGTAAGCTGAGTGTTTATCAGTACAACACAAGTAAAGCACAAGCACTACACCCAAGTGTTATCATCATCACTCATTCCCCATTATCCCTTATCATTAGTTTCATAGTATATTGTATTACAAACTTACATTATGTACTATAAGCATTAACCAACCCCTAGTGTGAGACTGTGCTGCGTGTGGCTAATATACCAGATGTGTCTGTATCTCCATTTCAAATTCTGAGGCACAGTCAACAGTTGCTGAATTTGGTTACATTCACTTAACAGTAAGTATTATAGGAGCCAGTCCTGCTATCTTGGAAGGAAGTGGTGGTGTACTGCTGTGCTGTCAGTGTACTGTGTACGGTCACGAGTAATGACAATACATTTGTTCCTGGTCTTTATGGGTGGTAGTCATCAGAAGGACATCACGTTTCACTTTAGAGGGATCTTTTGTTCCAAAATGGATCAAAGTGTTGCTGAGGCCCTTTCTAGTTCTCAGGTAGGCAGTGGCACTACAAAAGATAGGAACTGGCCTAAAAAGGAAAAATAAAATCAAACCCAAAAAAGTTGTTTTTCACATCTAATAAGGTTTCATTTGACATAGCTACATATAAACATAGACAGCGTCGGCAGATAAGGGCCTAGGCCCACCCAGTCTGCCCATTTGAGCTTGTAAGTTCACTTTATGGTTTCCTAGAAGTCTGTTGCCCCTTAACCCTGACCTCCAGAATTCCTTTATGGCTGTCCTATGCATTCTTAAATCCCGTGATTGTTTCAGCCTCCATCACTTCCTCTGGCAGGGTGTTCCACTTGTCCACCACCCGTTCTGTGAAGCAATTTTTCCTCATGTTTCCTCTGAATCATCCTTCCTCCAACTTCATCCCATGCCCTCTAGTCCTGGAACATCTTTTTCACTTAAAAATACTGTATTCCTGCACCCTGTTCCTCCCTGTAAGATACTTGTATGTCTCTATCATATGCACTCTCTCTCCTCTCCTCTCCTCTCCTCTCCTCCAGGGAGTACATATTCAATTCCTTCAACCTGTCCTCATAGGACTTGTGATGCAATCCATGTACCATCTTTGTTGCCCTCCTCTGAACATTCTCTACCCTGTCTATGTCCTTACATAAGTAAAGACTCCAGAACTGTACACTGTACTCCAGGTGGGGCCTCACTAGTGTCTTGTATAGTGGAATTATGACCTCCCTTTTCCTGCTGGTGATGCCCCTGCCTGTGCATCCCAGCATCCTATTTGCTTTACCTGCTGCCTTGTCACACTGTTTCCCTACCTTGAGGTCATCAGATGATAACTCCAAGATCCCTTTCCTGCTTGGTGCATGCTATACCCTCACCCCCAACTAATATATTGTGCCAGGGTTTTTGTGCCCCATATGCATTATCTTGCACTTCTTTGCATTGAATTTCAACCCCCTGACCATTCTTTAAGTTTCTGCAGGTCCCTTCTCATTCTTTCTACACCATCTGGCTTGTCTACTCTGTTGCAGAGCTTTGTGTCAACAGCGAATGCTTGAATCCAAAAAGATGAATGTCTCAGATCATTATCATCAGTCCCAAGTAAAAAAAAAAAAGTTATGCAGTTAAAAAAACTAAAGACATGGTGGGTACCACCCACAGAGGCATCCAATGATAAGGAACAATTGCATACTATGCTACTGCCAGTCCCTCATCCGATTCTTCTGAGGTTGAACCCAGCAAGGATAATACTGATGATAATAAAGAAGATGAAGAGAATGCTCAGGCAGCAGAAGGTTTACTGGAGGGGGATGGAAATTACAGATGAGGAGGAAACAGGCAGAAATGTTTCAGTTATGGAGGAGGGGGGCAGTGGGAATAAACCAGAACAAGCCCAGAACAAATCCAATGGGAGGAACCCTGAAAAGATGACTGAGGTGTTGTGCCTTCCTGGGAAAAAACTAAAAAAATATCATCTTTTGTTTGGTCATACTTCTCCATTAGTGCTTCCAATGAGTTGACAGCAACATGTGCTATTTGGTAATGGACAATCAGCCGGGGTAAAAAGAAAGGAGCACTGGGAACTTCAGCACTGAAAAGGCACCTAAGACAGATGTTATAACATTACTGAGAAGGTCAGTTGTGAGTCTCAAAGAGAAAGTGATAGTGATAGCTCACTACAATCGGGGGTAATGCCCATAGATGAAAGCAGTGGCAGCCCCCACAGCACTACACCTCAAGCACCACTTGCTGCCATTCAAAGAACTCCTCCGACTGTTACTGAATGTGATCATGTGTTCAAAAGCCCTTTTCCTCAGGAAGTGGTGGCTATGAATACAGTGCAGGGCTTCAAACAGGCATGGGATAGGCATAAGGGAGCAATACAGATGAGTATGAATAGATAGACCACTGACAGAGCAAAGGCCGATGGCACATTTATAAGGTAGAAAAAGAAATGGGCAGACTGGATGGGCCTTACAGTCCTTATCTGCCGTCAGCTTCTATGTTTCTATGTTTCAAAGAGACAGCTTACCATCTCAGAAACATATTAGCATAAGGCCAAATATGCCTTGACTCACCCTGTTGCTGTTACAATAACCCAAAACATTTCAGAAATGATAGCTGTTGATTTGCTACCATATAACGTGGTTGAACATATAGGATTCAGGTGGCTGCTTGAGTACCTTGAACCTCGATATAGTATACCATCATGGAAGTACTTCTCGGCAACAGGGATCCTCAATCTTTATGATGTATGTGAAAAATTCAGATGCGTCTTGTGCAGTGCTGTTGGCAGGGTGGTGCATCTCACAACAGATATCTGGACAAGCTGTCAGCATGAACCCTTCGTGTTTGTCATGGCTCATTGGGCATGTTTAGATAATTCACGTGGGAGTGGGAACAGTGAAGCATCGCAATTTGGAGCTCTTCATTGATGTTGTATTAGGTATGTTCAGATGGAAAATAAAACATTCTTAGAACAGCAAAGACCAGTATAGCAATGGCTCACTTTACAGGAACTGTCAGTTGGCTTTATAGGTGCAGATAATTATTTCAACATAAGGAAGGGCTTGGAGGTGGGGGGGGCTTTGTTCACATTCGCTGTTTTGCTCATTACTTAGATTTAATGGTTCACAGTTTTCTTGATGATGACAGGGAGATAAAGCTGTCATTAGCACTGGTAAAATAATATGGACTCATTTCAGTCACTTAAGCAATGCCTGTCACTTGTTTGAAAAAATACAACAGGAGTACAGTTTACAGTACCTTTGCCAGACTGATCCAAGACATTTCTGCTTGATGGAGTTTTACCTTTTTATGTTCCAAAGGCTGCTGGAACAAAAGAAAGCAGACAGGCAGTACACCTTAGCAAATAGAATTGGTTATGCAGATGTCTATATCACTCCATCACAGCGGGCCTTGCTGGAGTTTGTCATTTTACTGCTCCAGCCATTTGAAGAAATCCCCAGGGAGATGAATGCAAACACAACAACTCTGAGCCAGGTGATACCCCTAATAAAAATGTTAAAATTCAGATTGAATCTGATGAGTGAAAAGATAGAGAAGCAAGACAATTCCAAGATCACACAGGCTGCCAGTGCCACTGACACATGCAGGTTACCCTCCAGAATACAAGATCTAATGAGATGTATCATCAAAAAAGTTAAAGAAGATGACAAACTATGTAAAATGGTTCATTCTGAGTACTACATTAAAGCAACAATCTTGGACCTACTATACAAATTAAAGCAACTATTGAGTGATGGTGATGACACTTGTTTTGAGATAAACAAATAAGAAATAATTTATGAGGTGCATGCGGTCATGGAACAGAGTACAACAGTGGCACCACATTCAGAATCTTATTCATGACACAGCAGCACAGCATCAGGTGGCCCATCCTCTACTGTTGTGGCAATTTCTCCCTCTTTCTCCTCAGCCACTGCAGCTGAATCTTCTTCTTCTTCACCACCAGCCAAGCATGATAGCACTGTCCCACCATCACTTGGTTCAGCTTCATGTCTCTGGAGTCACTTAGAAGATGATATTGTGACATATTCATCTGCCTCTTGTAACACAGCCTCTGCACAGATCATTGTTGAAATGTACCTGGCAGAGTCCAATATCAGCTGGAATGCTGATCCTTTGCAATACTGGAAATCCAAACAAAATATGTGGCCTGCTTTAGCAAACATTGCAATGAAGTACATGAATTGCCCTCCTACTAGTGTCTGTTCAGAATGATTGTTCCATTCAGCTGGTAATGTCATTACTGACACACAATCCTGTTTGACACCAGAAAATGCTGAACGCCTTACATTTCTCAAAGTCAGGATTCCTCACTTTAATTTCAAATATAATATAATAATGAATAAAGCATACAGTAACTGCTCTGAGCAGACCTTATTCACAAAACACTTTCAAGAATTTGTGCCTGTGGTGAAAATCTTTTGTGAATAGGGTTTATTATATGAGGCTGCAATTAATTGCAATAAGTCAGGACAGGACAGGCTAGGCCAGGCCAGGCCACTGTGATCACATAAGCAGCACAGAATATAAAAAAAAAAAAATAACATCAGAGTCCAAATACAGCAAGTAACTGCATTTCATGTCTTTTTTTTTTTTTTCAGATTATTTAACCAGGATTGGCACATTAAGCTGAAAGCTTATTTACAGGTGTGACCTGGGAGCACAGGGAAGTTAAGTGACTTGCTCAGGCTGACAGTATGCAAGTGGGGGCTGTGGGATTCAAACCCAAGTCTCCAGATTTGCAGCTCAGAACCTTAAACCACTCCACTATCTACTGATCTGATTTGTAAGATAGGGTACTGCTGTCTACTACTACTACTATCATCACTTTTTATTGTCACAAGTCACGGTTATGAGTCATGACAGCTACTTGTCACTTTTTGTCCTTGCTCTAGTCCTCCTTACTACTATTCACTTTTTTGCCCTCAAAGTGATCCTGACCATATTTTTTTTAATTTTCGTACAGTGCATGCATGGCTTAATAGATGCCTGAAAGTTCAGAAACTGAATACTTTTTGTATATTTCTCACATCTCCAATATTTGGCTGCAAATACTTCACAGAAAAAAAATGCTACTAAATTGAAAAGTCATACAATTTCTTTATTGTTTGTGCATGTGCGTGGTATGCTAGCCTGGTTACATCTCATTTTCAGTAACTGGGATGAGATTATTATATTAATCTGTTTTATTTGTGATACTTAAATTACTTGGCAGTGGCTGGCAGCAAGCAACTGTTGAACTGGGAAGGATGTCATTGGCTTGTGTTGTGTGTCATCAGGTCCCCTGGTGGCAGTGGAAAACTTTTTTATGACTGCACTGCACTTGACCAATGTGATATGTGACTGGCTGCCTGCCTATGTGTAAACACTAGGGGCAGGATTTAAACTTATGCGGTGCGCCAACCCTCTTTGCCACAACTGCACCTGATTTATCAAAGCTCGGGTGCGGTTGTGACATTTTACACGACTTACAGCAGCTTGTGTCAATGCTTTGGCACAAGCACCATGCAACAGCCTCCTCAGGATGGCGCACGATAGACCACAAAACTGTAGTCTAAGGAGGGGCACGTGACACAAGGGATTAAAAATCCTGATCATCGACAGGGGACACCAGCAAGCTCCATGCATCATTTGTTTGGTGCACCAGAGGCTTACAGCATCCTCGGCGCTCCGAAAATCTGGCCCCATGTCTTTCTTTTTTCTTCTTTAAGGATTCAACATCCATTCCTCCGCATGTTGATCAGATTCAGTGGAAGTAGTTGTAGTACTAGAAAACATTACCACCTCTTGAACTGGGTAGTGTATCGTATACCACAGTACACTGGGGGATGCAAAGCAATTGCATTATTCATGTGGGTAGGATGGGTGGGCTGTCTTAGTGCAGTTCACTTGATCATTCATGTCCATTTCTTTGACTTGTTTGGCTCTGACTGGAACATCCATTAAAATAATACCCACACAGCACCATTAATTAAAAAAAAAAAAATCTGAGCTGCCTGGCAGTGCCTGCAGTGCTTGATGGTGCTATGATGTCCTGTAGGTATTTGCATATTTCTGTTTGTCAGTATCTCTCTGAGCA
The DNA here is from genome assembly GCA_016271365.2 of Neoceratodus forsteri. Lineage (NCBI taxonomy): Eukaryota > Metazoa > Chordata > Ceratodontiformes > Ceratodontidae > Neoceratodus > Neoceratodus forsteri. The sequence goes on from CM028137.1 coordinate 55,498,086, forward strand.
CACTCATGTCATGGGCCCGAGCATGATATGCTACCATTATAGGCCAGCCATGAAGGAGCTAGTAGTGACAGATTGCTTTTTTGTTTGGAATTTTCACTTCAGTTTTTATACAAATAATCCATTAAATTATTTCCTTTGTGCTTGTGTTAAATGTGAGCAACTTTGGCCACGTTTATGCATTTTTTTCACATTTTTTCAAATATTGGCCAGTATATCAGAACTAATCAGGATAAATCAGGACTTAGAAACATAGAATTTGATGGCAGATAAGGACTGCTTGGCCCACATAGTCTGCCCATTTTCCCTACCTAACGGATAAGCTGCAGATCCTAATTAACCAACAGCCTACTTCCTCCTACCCCCCACTAGAACTGCCTTATGTCTGTCCCATGCATTCTTGAATTCTCCCACTGTTTTTGACTATACAACCTCCTCAGGAAGGCTGTTCCATGTATCTGCAACCCTCTCTGTAAAGAAATACTTCCTCACATTACCTCTGAGCCATCCCCCCTCTATCTTTAAATTGTGCCCCTTTGTTTTTGCACATCTCTTTTTCTGAAAGATGCTACCCTCTTGGACTTTGTTGATTCCCCTGAGGTATTTGAAAGTTTCTATCATGTCCTACTCCCTCCTTTCCTCGAGGCTATACATCTTTAGTTCCTTTAGTCTTTCTTCATATGTATTCTGATGCAGACTCTGCATCATTTTGGTTGCCCTCCTCTGGACAGCCTCCACCCTGTCTTTGTCTTTGCGGAGATGGGGTCTCCAGAACTGTACTCGGTACTCCAGATGTGGTCTTACCAACTTCACTGTGTTCCGGTTCTTATTTAATAAGGGTCAGAACTTCACCAAGTTCTCCAATCCCAACTTCTTATCTATCCTGATGTTAACTGTATGGGTTCCACCCTCTGGCCCAGATCTACTGTGCCTCTCAATTGTGGTATATGTTGTATGTTGGCTGCAGTATCTGTTTTAAGTCAGCGAGATCCGTGTTATAAAATGTTGTCTCTCTAGGAGCTGTCTCAGCTATCATTGCTGCTCTTGGCTTCTTTCTGAGGTAAGGTTTCAGATGATCACAGCTAAGACTGTGTACTTGATTTAAAAAAATTGAAACTGCTCTGGACTACTGTCATCTCCCATTAACTTACTAGGTTTAATTTAGAGCACAGATTATATGCTTTACCTGGCACATTTCTGAGACTAAAATTTTAAGGCTGCAGATATTATTTCCTAAGTGGCTATCTTGGCCGTGGTCTGCATACAGTATGCAGTGGTGTGGTGTTTTGATGCAAGTAACAAAATTGTGCTGCAGTCATGACAAGTCTGCATGCATACCTGAAAGCCTTGACAATCTATTTTTCATTATCATTTATATCTCTTTTTAGACACTTTTTATTTATTAGTTTGTTGAAAACTTTGGAGATTACCATTTTGCACAAGTGCCTACTTACAAAAGTTCCATGTCAAATACATAGCCACAAACAAATTACAAGTACAATACTCAGTTCTAGGGGAAATGCACTAGAGTCAGGCTTAAATCACTTAAGACAGAAAAATTACATCTAGTTCTGGAAAGATCCATACAGGTGGTTATACTAAAATGTCACTGGATATGTACTGAGAAAGACCAAATAAAACAGTTTAATGGTTACAATTGCACTGGACTGCAGGGTGGACTGCCGAGACCTCTGAAACTGATACACTGTTGAATCTTCCCACAATTTATCAGGCAGATCATTTAACCAGTTTAACAGCCTGGCAGCAAATCACCACTTGCCCAGCTGAGCATGCAGGAAAGTGGGTGTAAAGGCATTCCTGTCCATGTTCCTTCTGTTGTACGCGACTGGAAAAAGTGCAGAAGCAATTTCTTAAAATAGGGGTGTTAGACCCAGGAGTGCCTTTTGTCTAGCAAACAGGTTTGGAGATTTATTCTGCTGTGTAAAGGTAACGAGTTAGTGGGTGCGTAAATGGTACAACTATGAGTGTGGATATCTGCACAAAGTGCAAAGTGACGCACCTTATTACAGCTCAGCTTTACTTTCTTTAACACTGTGTCACAGGCAGCAGTGAGGAGGAGGAGGAGGAGGCCATATCTATAAGTGACAGAATGGAGCTGGCCACACTAAGACATCTATCATTCCCAGTAAGATCCTTCTGGTTTTTGTACAGGGCTTACAGTTTTCTGTTGCCTATGGCCACCAGATTGTTAACATGGGGAGGGGGGCAAAAGATAAGGTGTCATTCAGAGTTATTATAAGGTATTCGAAGGTCTTCACCTGTTCAAGCTTTTGGCCCAGGCCATTTTCAATGACAAAGGTTGAACGTTCCTCTTCTGTGAGAGGCTAGAGAAGAAAATGGTCCTCATCTTTTTTTTTTTATTTTGTAACTGAGTACCAGTATGTTGTTGGAAAACCAGCTTTCTAGTGACCTGAAGTTACTTTGGAGAGTGGGGAGAGGCTATCAGTGTCAAAAGTGTTGGAGTACCTGACACCATCATCGGCATAGAGGAGTATGTTTACTTTTTGGCAGGCATCGGTCAGTTGATTTATAAAGAGACTAGATAGGGAGTGGGCTTGAGGTGGAGCCCAGGGGGATACCAATGATACTTTGCTAGTGTAGAACACGGATTTATTAGTCTTCCCATGTTGGGTTTGATTGATGAGATAGCTGTGGAACCAGTCAACAGTGTTCTGAGACAATATGAGGACAATAAGTTTGTTAAACAGGAATCTATGGTTGACCAAGCTGAAGGCCTTAGTAAGATATATCTATATCAATGTCCATGCACATACTCGTATCTCTGTCTCTGTCTCTGTCTCTCTCTCTCTCTCTCTATGTATGTATGTATGTGTGTGTGTGTGTGTGTGTGTGTGTGTGTGTGTGTGTGTGTATGTATGTATGAGTGTGTGTGTGTGTGTGTGTGTGTGTGTGTGTGTGTGTGTGTGTGTATATGTATGTATGTGCGGTGTGTGTGTGTGTGTATATATTTATTTATTAGGCAAAAAATCTGTTTAATGCATCAGTTAGGGTTGTTCTACAGTGACAAAAGTGAGGAAATTCGATTAGGGGTTGAAACCTCTCCAGCCCACCTCAACTGGAATCGCGCGATTGGGGTCATCAGCCCTAACTGTCACCCCATCACATGTGGAAATAAGCTGAGGAATAGGAGAATAGGGTGACAGTTAGACTGACGACTCCAATGCACACCCCGATTCCAGTTGGGGGTGGGCTGAGGGTGCAAAGGGGGTTTCAACCCTAACATCAAATTTCCTTGCTTTTGTCGCTGTGGAACAACCCTAACTGATGCATTAAACAGAGTTTTTTGCCACTAATTTCCCTTCTTTTTGAGAATGATAATGAAAAATAGTGAATGTAAGGTGGTGGCGGGAGCGCAGGGCCCCGCACTCCCGCCACGTGATGTCTTGTCACATAGTAACATTGTACCCACAAACACAAATCGTAATGCACATGGTGACACAAAGCGAAACAGAAAGAGAAACAGTACTGTGGACAAAAATGTTAAAAACAACGCAAATGAAAACACAAAGGGTAATGCACATGGTGGAGTAAACGTGAATGGTAAGTGAAATGGGTATGGAACCGCAAGCAGAAATGGTAATGGTAACAGTAATGTAAGCGCACAGGCTGGTCTTCCCAAATAGCTGTATAGAGAAAGACAGTGAGTAGAAAGAATGTATGCAAAATAATGACTCTCGGAACACAAAAATGGAACAAAAAAAACACAAAAAAAAGGACTTGGAATTGTAAATTGCTTATATCGCAGTAACCATACGACATAGAAAACAAATTTAAGAGTCATATGCATTATCACTTTCTTGGCTAGTTTTGTACTTATGGGGGCTAAGAATTTTTTGATAAAAAGTCTATCTTGCACCGTTTAAGCTACAGGCCCTGAAATGTGCTGCGAACGCCGTAATGTTATCCTATGGGAAAAAAACAGAAGTTCGGACTGCCATAACTTTGCCTCCATGTAATATTTTTTCACCAAGCCACTGAAAGGCACAACTGTGGGATGTTGGCTGTGTTCCCTGCAAATTTCAGCCCAAAAGACCAAACCATTATTTTGCAGCAGGGCGCCAAATGATTGCTTTGATGTGTCGTACACCGTAATGTTATCCTATGGGAAAAAGCGTCAACTTTGGAGTATGATAACTTTGCCGCCATGTAATATTTTTTCAACAAAACACTGAAAGGCACATGTGCCAGATGTTGGCTGTGTTCCCTCCAAATTTCAGTCCAAAACTCCAAACCGTTCTTTTGCAGCGGGGTGCCAAAGAATTAGTGTTATTTTGGGCATAGTGTGGCAAAGTAGTGTCGTGATTTGCAAAAGCTTTCATAAAAATTTGTGACACTTTCGTGAGTGCGACACTACTTTGTGAAAGTACTTTTTCCAGAAATCTGAAAAACATATTTCTGGGGTGTTTTACCCCAAAATAAAGACATGGCTATCATCCTCAGGGCCCAACTAGGTGAATACAAAAAGAATTAGGTTACTAGAGGGTCTCAATTTTAAATGCCAAGCATTTTTCTGATCACTAACTGAAAACAAAATGGCAGATTTGTGATAGTAAAAGGGCCATTTGTGACAGTAAAAAGTGCATTTGTGACACTGTTGAACTTTTTGTTAACTTTTCCCATTGACTTATAATGTGAAACTGTTTTTTGAATAACTTTTGAACCGTTTAATATTTTTTTCACGAAATCTTCAAAAGGCACATCAGGGACCCCGGCCACACATTCCCTGAAGATTTCAGGCTGGTAGTGCAAACCATGCGACCTGTAGGCACGACCATATAATTCCAGAAAAAGTGTAAATGCACACGCAGATCATGCTTAATAACTCTGCAGCTGTGTATCCGATCACTACAAAACTTGGCAGATCCCAAGGCATATGGTTCTTGATTGTGTATTCCAAATTTCAGGCAACTCTGCCAAATGGTTGCAAAGTTGTTAAGGTGCAAAATTTTGGGTTTAATATGTAAATGGCTCCTGAACCCTAACTATGGTAGCACTACCGTGATACCATAATATATATATATTCATTCATTGAAAAAAAATCCATTTACTGCATCAGTTAGGGTTGTTCCACAGTGACAAAAGTGAGGAAATTTGATGTTAGGATTCCCACCCCTTGCACCCCACCCCACCCCCACCAACAGGCATATGTTTTATGACGTTCCTGGCTAGTTTTGCACTTAGCCCTCATTTGGGAGGCTAAGCATTTTTCCAATGAAAAGTCCGTATCTCGGAGCGTTTCCAAAATATGGGCCCCGAAAGGTGCAGCGGATGCCATAATATTAGTCTATGGGGAAAAGCGTCAACTTCAGAGTACTGTAACTTTTCATCCCTGCAATATTTTGTCACCAAAAGGCACATCTGTGGCATGTTGGCTTTCTTCCTTCCAAATTTCAACCCAAAAGACAAAATTGTTGTTTTGCAGCAGGGTGTCAAAGAATTCCTGTTTTTTTGGGCATAGTGTCTCAAAGCAGTGTCGCAAATTACGACGCTTTCACAAAAAAAAAAATCATGAAAGTGTCGCATATTCGACACTACTTTGCAACACTGCTTTTTAAAAAAAATTCAAAAACATATTCCTGGGGTGTTTAACCCCCCAACAAAGACATGGCTAGCATCCTCAGGGTCTGACTAGGTGAACACAGAAAGAATTGTGTCCTAGAGGGTCCCAGTTTTAAATGCCAAACATTTCTGTGATCAGTAACTGAAAACAAAATGGCAGATTTGAGACACTACAGTGGTCATTTGTAACACTAAAATCAGCATTTGAGACACTGTCAAACTTTTTGTTAACTTTTTCCATTGACTATAATGGGAAACTTGTTTTTTGAATAAGTTTTGAACCATTTAATATTTTTTCATGAAATCTTCAAAAGGCACACTGGGGACCCTGGCCTCATGTTCCCTGTCACAAACCATGTGACCTGTAGGCACGAGCAAAGAATATGCAAAAAAACATAAATACGGTACGGAATGTCGCTTTATAACTCTGCAACCGTGTATATATATATATCTATATATCTATATCTATATATATATATATATATATATATATATATATATATATATAGTTGCACAATATAGCTGCACAGTAGTGCAGCTAATATTACGATTGCCCAGCCTCTTCAACGTAAAACCCCAAATTTTGTACTTTAATAACTTTGCTACTGTGTTACAGATTTGTTTAAGAGTTTGCATGTGTGGTGGGGCACCAAAGATCTCTGGATCTGTTAAGTTGTGTTACGGTTGGATGAATGATTGAAGAGCTGCAGAGTGCCAAATAACGTGCAAAAATAGGGGTTTTATTCTTTATTTGCTTGTGGCTACAACCCACATGATGTGTTTGTTTAGTATAACTTCTTCAGGGAAGATGCAGTCTCGATCACTGATGTGCCTTTTGAATTGTTTTGGTGAAAAAAATATTAATCCATTCAAAAGTTATTCAGTTTTTAATTTTCCCATTATAGTCAATGAGAAAAATATGTGCCTCTCGAAAGCTGCCACCACTACATTTTAATGTTGCAAATGGCCCTTTTACTGTCATGTGGTGTGTCACAGGCTGTGGGAAAAGTATGTACTCACAAGGCAAATTGGCAGCAAAGTAAAGTATTTATTTACATAAACTTAAAGCGAACAGTTAAACGGCAAAATAAAAGAGAAGCAAATGCAGCAAAACTTAAGATAAATACAGCAAGTAATAACTAGCTACACAGGATGTTCACAGCTTCACATCCTCCTGTTGACTGACTATCTGTCTTAGGTGCACCATTATATAGCTCTCAGGGGTCATGTGACGTGCTAACTCCTCCCCTGTTTACTCCTTTTAATATTATTTTCTTTAATACGGTGCAAATCTTTCTTTTACAAGGCACAAACATTTTTAAATCATAATAACTTGAATGCAGTCAGAGAAATGAATTTTCATCATTTTAAAGAATGAAAATTGTCTTTGGGCTCCAAGAAGCACCACCCCCTTTCTAGCAACAGCACAAATATGTTTAGTAAGCGGCCAGCCAGCTCTTAATACATTGCTGAAGGTGATGTGTTTCAGGAGCTCTTAGATGCTAACAGCAACAGGAGAGCACTAGTTTTTAACGGACCCAGAAAGCCCCATGAAAACTCACGGGACACACAGTCTCAACAGCCAGGGGTATGTACAGAGTAAATCACTTGGTTTCTGGGAGAAAAAGTAAAATGGGCAGGAAATACAGGCATTTTTACCTTCGTGATAGTGCGCACGTGTGCAGGCATAAGATTACTGGTGCACTGTCAAGAAGGAATGCAGTGGCTTATTTCATTACTGAAGCGCATTTCTGGGGGAACTTTCACTATTTTAAGAATAACTGGGGATAAACAGCTAAACCTAAAGGTTCCCAGGATATGTATTTTAACCAACCAAAAGGGAGCAACAGGCATTTCTAGTACAGTGCCCTGAAAACTTTAAAAAACGAAGGGATTTCTTTTCACAGTCCCTTTCTAAAATGGGGCTAACTTGCAGCCATTTTACAGTGGAAGCCTGTGGAGCAAAAACAGCTCAAAATATACAGTACATTTGTACAGGGAAACATGAGGGGTTTTATTATAAGGAGCAAAACGAGCTCCAGGCACACAAACTATAGAGAGGACAGGACGCTTTTCACTATTTTAAACAGGCAGGAAGCAGTCCCAAAGTCCTCGGTCTTTTTAGACTTTACTTTTGTAACCATGACTTTTGTAAGCAGGAATAGTGACTCTAGGATGTACAGAAAAGACAGACAGACAGCACTACAACATATAAACAAAGTGGGTGGCCAGCCCAACAAACAAATATAGAGTAATACAAAGACAAAGAAACAGGAGTACATCCAGGACCACTATCCTTTTTACAAAAACAAAAGGGGAGGGAACAGAGTCACTTTGTCACAGTCAGGGAAACTGATGTGCCTTTTGAAGATTTGGTGAAAAAATATTAATCTGTTCAAAAGTTATTCAGTTTTTAATTTTCCTATTATAGTCAATGAGAAAAATATGTGCCTCTTGAAAGCTGCCACCACTACATTTTAATGTTGCAAATGGCCCTTTTACTGTCATGTGGTGACCATCTTGTTTTTAGTTGGTGAGAGAGAGAAAAATGCCTTGTGTTTAAATTTGGGACCACCTAGGTAAACACTGACAGCTGTGTTTACCTAGTCGGGCCCTGATGATCACAGCTGTGTCTTTTTTTTTGGGGGGGGGGACAGCAATGCCTTTTCCATAAATGGCACCCCCACTTTGTGGCAAGTTGTGACAGAATGGATATGACACTTTTGCAAATCATGAAAGTGTTATTCCTGTTCTTTCACAAATTTTTATGAAAGTGTCGCAATTTGCGGCACTACTGCTCCCAACAAAAAAACAATTATTTGACACCCCACTGCATCAACAAGGTTAGTGCTTTGGGGCCTTTTGGTAGTTTGGTCCCAAAACAGCTTTCCGAATTTGAGAAATTGAGATAACATTGTGGTGCCACAGCGTCTTTCGGTGCCCATATCTCAAGAATGATATGAGATACAGATTTGTTGCTACCCATAGCTTAGTCCACCTTCAGGTGGACTAAGTATATGCGGAGGTTTTGAAGTCATAGATTATAACTGCAGTGGATTTTTTTCATAGTTGCTATGGTTTCTGAAATATTGCCAAATAAGTGTTGCAAGGGTTCTTGTTCAGCACTATGGGGCTGCTGCATGACTGCTTACATATGTGTACATGGGAGTGCAGGGCCCAGAGGGCCCACGCTCCCATGTACACATACCATTACTCAAAAAATGAGGAATCATAAGGGGGCCCAGGGACCGGAGGGTCCACACTTCCACACCACATACAAGTTATCAGTTACATTACACTTTACCAAAAAGAAGGGAAATTCATTGCAAAAAAAAAAATTTGTTAATGCATCAGTTAAGATTGCTAACAAAGTGACAAAAGTGTGGAAAAGTGATGTTAGGGTTCCCCCAACGACCCCACCCACCACACACCAACAGATGTTGGGGTGTTCCAAGGGGGTGTTAGGCCTAGCTCTGAACCCATTCTCCTACACTGTAGCATGTCAGCTTGTTTGCACATGGAATGGGGTGAGAATTGGACCTAATGACCACATGGCACACCACAACATCTGTTGACGTGTGGAGGGTGGGGTGGTAGGGCGGTAACCCTAACATCACATTTCCATACTTTTGTCACTGTGCTATCAACCCTAACTGATGTATTAATGAAGTTTTTTGCAATGAATATATTTGTGTGTGTGTGTATATGTATATGTGTGTGTGTGTGTGTGTGTGTGTGTGTGTGTATATATATATATATATATATATATATATATATATGTATATATGTATATGTGTGTGTGTGTGTGTGTGTGTGTGTGTGTGTATGTATATATATATGTATATACACACATATATATATATATATGTGTGTGTGTGTGTGTGTGTGTGTGTGTGTGTGTGTGTATGTATATGTATATATATATATATATATATATATATATATATATATATATATATATATATATATATATATATATATAGAGAGAGAGATTAGAGGCAACAAACTCTATTTAATGAATCAGTTAGGGTTGTTCCACAGTGACAAAAGCAGGAAATTCAATGTTAGGGTTGAAACCCCTTGCACCCCTCCAGTCCACCCCCCAACCAGCATCGGGGTGCGCGTGGGGGTCATCGGCCCTAACTCTCACCCCATCACATGTGGAAAGAAGCTGAGGAATAGGAGAATGGGGTGAGAGTTAGGACCGATGATCCCAACGTGCACCCCGATGCCAGTTGAGGGGGTGGGCTGGAGGCGTGCAAGGGGGTTTCAACCCTAACATCAAATTTCCTCACTTTTGTCACTGTGGAACAACCCTAACTGATTCATTAAATGGATTTTTTTGCCTCTAGTTTCCCTTCTTTTTGAGAATGATAACAAGAAATAGTGAATGTAATGCGGCGGTGTGAGCACGGGGCCCTTTGGACCCCGCGCTCCCGCCACATATTGTCCTGTCACATAGTAATACGGTGCCCACAAATGCAAATGGTAATATGCATGGTGACGCAAAGTGAAACAGAAAGAGAAACAGTACTGTAGACACAAATGGTAAAAGTAACACAAACGCAAGCACAAATGAAAACGCAAAGGGTAACGCACATGGTGGCATAGGTGGGAACAGTAAGTGAAATGGGCACGGAACCACAAGCGGAAGTGGTAAGGGTAACAGTATTGTAAGTGCACAGGCCGGTTTTCCCCCAAAGCTGCATAGAGAAAGACAGTGAGTACAAAGAGTGTATGCATAATAATGGGTCTCTGAGCAGAAAATGAGGATTTGCTTATATCTTAGGAACCGTACGACGTAGAAAAAAAAAATGAAGTCATATTATTTATGACTTTCCTGGCCAGTTTTTCACTTTGCCTCCAGCATTTTTCTGATGAAAAGTCTGTATCTCGCACCGTTTCTGAGATATGGGCCCTGAAAGGCGTGGCGAACGCCGTAATGTTATCCTATAGGAAAAAATGAGAAGTTCAGAGTGCCGTAACTTTGCCGCCCTGTAGCAGTTTTCACCAAACCACCAAAAGGCACATCTGTGGGATGTTGGCTTTCTTCCCTCCAAATTTCAGTGTAAAAGACCAAACCGTTATTTTTCAGCAGGGTGGCAAAGAATTCCTGTCATGCAGTGGACCCCGCAATGTTAGTCTAAGGGAAAAAGTGTCAACTTTGGAGTACTGTAACTTTGCATCCTTGCAATATTTTGGCACCAAGACACCAAAAGGCACATCAGTGAGATGTTGGCTGCCTTCCCTCTAAATTTCAGCCCAAAAGACCAAACCATTCATTTGCAGCAGGGTGGCAAAGAACTGCGGTAATTTTGTCTATAGTCTGAAAAAGTAGTATCGTGATTTCCTACAGCTTTCGCAAGCATTTGCAAAAGTGTCATGAGTGCGACAATATTTTTTCTGGAAATTTGAAAAACATATTTCTAGGGTGTTTCACCCCAAAATAAAGACATGGCTAGCATCCTCAGGGTCCAACTAGGTGAACACAAAAAGAATTGTGTTGCTACAGGGTCCCAAATTTAAATGCCAAGCATTTTTCTGATCACCAACTGAAAACAAAATGGTGTATTTGAGACACTGTTAGGGCCATTTGAGACACTAAAAAGTGCATTTGCAACACTGTTGTACTTTTTGTTAACTTTTTCTATTGACTTATAATGGGAAATTGTTTTTTGAATAACTTTTGAACCATTTAATATTTTTTCACGAGATCTTCAAAAGGCACATCGGGGACCCTCGCTGCATGTTCCCTGAAGTTTTTGGACCAGTCGCACAAACCATGTGACCTGTAGGGATGAATAAAGAATTCAAAAAAGCACAAACGTGCACGCAGATCATGTAGTGTGACTACACATCTGAACTACTTTCCAGCCCTCAAGACCATCTCACCAGCAGTGAGATCACTCCACACCTGGCACAGCTAGCGCCACACACACACACACACACACACATATGCATTTGGCACTGGCACATTCAGGCTGCCTCCCACAGGCATAGGTAAATATACTAATAGTCTCACACTGTAAACTGATGTGCTTGATTGTGCCATTAATTTTTAAATAAAATGTCAAGTAAAAATCTAATCCTACATGCCATTTTTACAGTCTCTTAATGCAGAATCACTTTAACTTTTATTACTGTAAGCAGCGTGACCAAGCAGTCTCAATACTATTAAAAAATATGGTGGCAGGTGTTTAAGACAAATCTAGCTGTGTACAAAAAGCAAGAGGTAACATTTTTTTTATTTTTTTTCTCTTAATTTCTGTGAAAAAAAGCTCCGCTTGCAGGGAAGGTAGAGCGATCATGGAGCACTTTCATTTTCATTGCCAAAATGTACAGTAACCGAGCAGTGCATATTGCAGAAAGTGACAAGCTGTAAAGACTTCAAAGTAAGCCCCTCTCTGTAGGCAGCTTCAGAGAGGTAGGCGGAAGCTAGAATTGCTGTTGCTATAGCAACACTGGCTCTGGCTTCCGTCTTCCTTTCTAAAACTGCCGACTCACTCGGTCTGTCCTCGTTCTCTTCTGGATACAGTCTGCAGTTTGTACTACTGAACGTAGGACAAGCTAACAGGAAGGACACACTTTTCTTATTTTTAAACAGAGAGGGTCTTACCTTGAAGTCTTTACAACTTGTCATTTTCTGCAATACACATTGCTCAGTTATGCTGCATTTCGGAAATGAAAGTCAAAGTGCTCCACAATTGCTCTACTCTCCCTTCAAATAGAGCTTTTTTTCACAGAATTTAAGAGAAAACAACTTTAAAAACTAAGTTCTCTTACGTTTTAGCACACAGACAGGGTTAGTTAAACCTCTGCCACCATATAATTTAGCAGCTACACTTTAGCAATTACAGTGAAAGTGCTCCCCAATTATGCTCATCTTCCTTTCCCTATAAACACCACCTTCTTTCACAGAAATGAAGTAAATGCAAAAAAAAAAAAAGTTGTCTTACTTTTTTCAACACAAGCTTACCTTAAACCTCTTCCAGCATATCATTTAGCAGCTGGGGAGAGGGACTACTTTTTCCATCCTCACCCAAAAAGTGTAAAATATTTGATAAGATAGATAACCTATTTAGGGTGTCACGCTCTGATATATGCATACCTTGGGTGGTTGAATGTACTCAGCCTGCAGCCTAGTGAATCACAACGCACACCAAGGTGTGTGTATATCAGAGAGTGACCACACACCGTAGAATGGGTTATCTATTATATATACAGCTCCAATGAATCACCATTGTCAAGGGCCTCATGACCACAATAGGTGCATTCCAACATTACCATGTTTGTTCTATGGGGCTTCTGGAAGCCATGCTGCTGTACACACTGAATACTGTATTTCTTTGTGGTATGTAGCAAGCTTGTTAGACAGTATTCTTCTCAAGTCTTGGAAGGGGGAAGAGAATAGGAAAAGGATCTATAAGTGGAAATGCTAGTGCAGTTACTGTTCTTGAAAACTGATGAAACTAGTGTAGAGTTCCATTTATCAGGGAACTACAAGTATCACAGGGAAAAGTAGAAAATTCTATTCTGGGGTTGGAAAGTTCTTTTGCCGCCAGGGCAAGAAGTTTCATATCAACTAAATCAGTCCCACTCCTAATTTTGCCAAGCACTCTACTGATGTATTTTGAGGTGTGTCTGACTGAAACAAAACACAAAGGTATTAATGAATGTATGCTAAAAATAGAAAATAGAGTTAGAATCAACATTTCAGCCACCAGTCTTCTTCGGGAATTATCTAAAACAAAAAACAAGCAAAGTTTAATAGAGAGGTAATGGGGAACAAGGGGTGCATCTGTGAGGAAGAAAATAAGGGGAGGTTCTAGGAGAAAAAGTGATACTAAAAGAGGTAAGAATGAGTCTGGAAAACACAATGGGAATGACGGATATGAAAAGCCATAGTAGGAATGAATGAAGTAAGGAGTCTCTCAAGTGAGGATTGATTAACAAGGAGACTTAAAGGTGACACATGACGGGGAAAGAAACGGAGGTAGACATCTGGAAAAAATGGAAATAGATATGCACACACAGCTGGAATGCCCATGTGAGAATGCCCACACAAACACACTGGATGGAAGTGTGTGTAAGCATACTGACATGTTGTGCACACATGCAAGCAGGGATATGACAGGCGGTGGGGTAAAAAGGACAGACTACAGTGGTGACCCTATGGTGTCTGAGGGATGTTAGTAGAAAATATCTTCCACATTTTCTTGGACAAGTTTACTGAGGCCCATCCTTCCTGTCAGTACACTGTTAAAGTGTTCTTCTCCACACTGCTTTTCTGGATATCAGATTGTCAGTACAGAACACCGGTCGGAAGACAGTAATTTATTACAAACTCACTGACTCACACAGCTTTCTCCTCCACAACTCCTTCCATCCAAATTATGTTAAGAATGGTTTATCATATTCACAGTTTTCTTGGATCTCACAGGTTATGCAGTGAAAATGATTACTTTACAGAGCAGATGAAAAGAGCTAGTGACACAGTTAGGAGAACTTTAACAAAGCCTAATATTCCTCCTGCCTGTTACTTATTACAGAAGTCATCTGTATGAAAGCAGGATCTTTGTTCCAGAAGAGTTTGTTTATTCTTTCTGCTTTCTTCCGACCTGAAGTCACAGATCACTGCCTGTGATATCAAAGTTTCTCTCACTGCAACATATTATGATGTCGCAACAGAGGATTATGACTTGAAGCAGGGAGTAACCGATAGAGGCAGTAAGACTGTAAAGACAATGTAATGGATAAAGATCATATATTAGTGTGCTTTTATTAGTAATAAATAATGCAGAGAAGAAATATATAAAATATAAACAGAATGCTGGCAGAACTGTATCTAATTATTCTGTTTTTTTTAAGTTTTCTTTGAGGCGTCAGTAGCTCTTTAAATAATGAACATTTTTTATTAATAGAGGATATACAGGAAGCACAGAGGACAGAGCACTCTTCTGGGTTGTAATATGTCCCATAACCTTGACCCTCACTAGAGGGATGTTCTCATGCAACGTCAATGATGCATTCCACCACTGCATCCTTTCCATTTAATTCTGATACCACTTCTCTTTACAGGATCACCACTAGGAACTTCCCGTTCTACGAACTGACCCTACTATCAAAGCTATCTTTACAGAGTCCCCAATTTCCTCCTACTGCAGAATACCTAACCTGCAGATTATCCTGGTATAAAGCAGCCTACACATAGCTAAGAATTCCTCCCTACCAGGTACCAAAGCTTACAGCAGAATTCATTGCTATACCAGTTTATTTCTTCCAGTGTCCCTAAAATTCAAGGTCTCACAAGTGTTTTTCATATCACCAAGGAGTTCTCATGTACTTCCAGTAATTTGATATATTATATTTTGGCTGGAATTCTGCAGCTATCTGCATTGAAGAAGTTGATAGATGCCTGAAGATTCATGGAATTTTATAAGACAGTCTGAAATGCAGACACTAATAGACTCATTGCATCCCCTTATCCTTCTGGTACCATAATGTCCATGGTCTTTCTGTTTTTGTCCTCCAGTAGGAGTTCCAGGATACTGACCAAATTAAAAACACAGAAACTAAGCTGATCACCCACCTAGGCTCCAAGCAGGCATCTGGATTAATAGGCAGACTTATTTTCTACTAACATCTTTCCACCACCTTATGGTTCATCATTGTTTTCTGTCCCTTTTGCCCCCACCTCCCCTCATATCTCTGCTAGCATGTGTGCATGGTACATTTGCATGTGGGGATATGACTGCACAGATTTCCATCGTGTGTGTGTGTGTGTGTGTGTGTGTGTGTGTGTGTGTGTGTGTGTGTGCATTAATTTTCTTCAGATGGCTGTCTCTGTCTCCTGCCCCCCCCCATTTGTCATCTTTTAGCCTTTTACTAGGTCCTGTTAATTAGTCCCCACTTGAGGACCCCTCAGCTCATTCGCTCCAAGTATATCTTTTGATATCCATCTGCACCTTTTGGTTTTCCCACTTCTATTCTTGCCTTCCCCATTATCACTTTGTTCTCCAAGATCCTTCCCTATTTTATTTCCTCATGTATATACCCCTTATTTCCCCCTTACCTCTCAATGAATTTTGCTTTTTTCTGTTTCAGATGTTGTCACAAGCCCACTCACATGGGGTGAGAGTTCTCTACATCACATCAAAAATTCCTCTTGTGATGGGGGGGGGGGAGGTCAGAGATACCATTCCTTAGTCACTTTGCTCTCTGTTTCACTACTGAACATATGCCAGAGGATCCCAGCGTTCCCTCTCTTCATGTGATGGGATACAAATACAGTCTCAAGTCTGTGTTCCTGGGGTAGAACTCTTTTAGCCACTGCTCCACAAACCAGAAAGCCAAAGCTGTGTATAACTTCCGGGGGCTATACACCCTGTTCTGTAACTTTCCCCAGAAAATGCAGAACTCCGTTTAAAACCCCTACAGACTTCTGTTAAGACCTTTTGTATTTCCTCCCCTCCTTTCATCAGGAATGTCTGAAGAGAACTTCCCTTTTGGTAGTGTTTTAGCCCCCAAGCAATCATACAGGTATAGTATAGTCTGAACAACATTTTCTAAGGCAGTCCTCACACAAATGATGTAGGCAGAATTATTTTAAACAAGTCAAAGGTTTTACTAGTTCAATTAACAAAATGCATTAAATAACATGAAGACAACTAGATTAGACATTGGTTACAAGGTATTGAAGCTAAAATAGGAAAATATACATAAAAACCTACATTTTAAAACTCTGAGATTTAAAGTTTACCTCAAGTCTTTAGTGGTTGAATTTTAAAGTGTAAAGTCATTAGCAATAGCAGTTGAAGACCTCAGTTGTTACTATTCTAGGAAAATGTTCTTGAAAGTAAATGTTCTCTGCTCTGCTAAGCAGACAGGCAGGCAGGGTCCCCAAATGAAATGAGCTAAAGTCTTCAAGCAAACAGGCTTTAGCTAAAAGGCTAAAAAGGCAGTAAAAGGCCCAGATACCCTTCTGCACCCTAGTTTTACAGGATTTCAAAAGGGTATGTCCAGTGGGTAGTGGCTTGCTTTGTGATTAGCTAGCATTTCTGTTTCTGTGACTACACAACTAATTAGTTTTTATTAGTTTATCATAATACAGTACATATTGCAGTTCTAAATATGAAAAGACAAGAACTCCGAGATCAACTAGTTCAGACCAGACTTCTTTGAGGGAGGATCTTAGCCTTCCTGCTGGGATATAACTGTCATTAATCAACTCTAAATGTAGCTATCAACATAAATGATATCCCATTCAGCTGGTAACAAGATTAGCTGAAGTAGCCTCTGAAAACAAAGGGAATGTAGATGGGCTGGCACCAGATGATGCTGGGGTCTAACAAGATGCAAATGGACCTGCCAGCTGGCCAGATCTGCTTAATTATTTTTTTTGTTTCTTTTTAAATAATTTATTTAACTCCAGGTCCTGCTAGCATATAACATTTTTTTGTAGTATCCAGAAAATTACACCAGTCTACAAGGCCCATGATCTGTACCCATGATCCCTTGCACTTACATTGGGCCACCCTGGTATCTGATGCATTTCTCACAAATAAATGTATGAAACATGACCAAAACAATAAGATACGGCCCTGTCTTACCACAGATTTTTCCTTAGGAAACCCATTGTCCATCTATTAATTCTAACCTTATTTTCTATTTTCATTGTGCATTTAATATTCTTTTTTCTTTGTTTTCCAACCACATGCTGATGTAGCACCATGTTTTTTGACTGAAATAGCCCTAAAGTAGCATTCATGGTACCCTGCTTTAAAGCCCACATTTGGGAGGCTTCAGGATGGGGTTCACTACATGGGGTCTGGGCAGACTCGGTGGGGATGATGGAACTGAGGTCAGTAATGGTTATGCTGAACTAATTGGCAATTTCAGTGAGCTCAAGACCTCTGTCCTTCACCGTGAGCACTTGAGGAATGGTTTTAATTGACTAGGAGCTTACAGTAATTGTCCCAGAATCATTTGCCATTGCTCCAGTTCTGGGTCTGGTGGTCCTTATAGAAGTCAGAGTTGACTTTTCTAATCATAATGGCTCACTTAGTGCAAGTTTCCTTGTATCTTTGCAGGTGGACAGGGGAACCTGTTTCCCTGGTCATTGCCCATAGATTGTCCCTCTCACTCATGCAGGCAAGTAGTTCAGGTGTGATCCATCTGGACAGTGTTCCTCTTGCCTAGTGTTTTTTTTTTTATATACATTTATCACTGACATGTGTGAACTGAGACAGAAAGAATTCTAAGGTCAAGTCAATATTAGGAATGGCATCTAAGAAGCTCCACAATTTTGAGGCAAGTAAGATTTGAATTCAGGCACCTTCATTTTGGTTTTGGCTCAACTGACTGTGTTACGAATGGGGAGGTGGACTTATTTGTTTAACTGTCCATAGACTTTGCACTGGAGTGTGGTCACTTAGGGTATTTGGCAGAACTTTTACAACTTTATACCCTATCAGGGTGTATAACAAGTACACAGTCATGCATCATCATAGTGCCTGTTTTATAATTGGCTCTGGTGTGCTCCATGACCATTTGTGTGAGAAATGGGATGGACCTCTTAGCCCTAGGACCTTTGCTGTGCTTAGCATTGCAGCTGACGTTAAAGAGCTAGTGTACTGAGACAAATTAGCCATACTGAGCTGATTGAAGTTCTAAAATATGCTCAGTGTAAGTATTTTCTTAAGACTTTGGTTGTAAAATAAGGCAAGTTTAACTAATCTAACTTCCGTTTTCAGTAGCCCTTTTAGTTTGTCTTTGTGAACACTGGGTGTCACATGCAGGAGGACAGACAAGAAGGAGCCGACACAGTGGAGGAAGCCACCAGCTCCTCACAAAAGGCTGTAGTTGACAGGAACTTTCAATACAGAGTTAATATAATGGTAAATCCAGACTCTAAGAAAGTATTACGAAAGTGTTCATTAATAGATGTCAGCATTCTTAATACAATTTAGCTGAGTGTCTTTCATAGATAATCTTTTCCTTTTTCATTCTTTTTCATCCTGCTATCCCAGCAAGCCAAGAGAGACTGTTACACAGCAACGTAGTGTCACACACAAAAGTCATTCATATTTCTGATTCATTTTCTTATAAAGATGTGAGAAAAAATTCGGTTTTAGTAGATGTTTAACACATTGCTTTTGTGGTTTTTGGGGTCTGGTATGCTGTTGATTCTTATATTAAAATGCCATAGCTGTTTATAATCCCCCAATTAATAAGTTAAAAATAATCTGTGAGACTGTTACTGTGATCAAATGACATTTTGCAGGTGTTTCTTTCATGAAATTATATATGTATGGCTTTTTCATTTTTAAGTGAATACACCAAAAAGATTAGAGGACGCTCAGAAAAAACTGACATGAACATAATAAATGAAAACACTGATTTCATACTGCAGACATGTGAGCATGGCTGCAAACAATTCAGCGACTCATGAAACAGTAAACTTAAAAAAACAAATGTATTTGAAATGGGTGACACATACTTAAAGGCATAAAAGTCAGAGACTGCTACATTCACTTTGCATTCTTCTTAGATAGCATACTTGGGACTGTCCTTCATCATAAATGATAATGGCCCTTGTTAGTTAAGTGAAGAGCTTCATTCATCTCCTACTGTCCACTCTTGAACTTAAAAATCTATAAATTGAGCCCCATTCATTTCAATAGGGCATGTTCCCGCACTCTCCCTGGTCACATGTCAGTACATGCTTAAGCACAGAGGGTTGTCAGTAGGACCAGGGCACAGAATACAGATGGGCTGGATAGGCCTTTACAAAAGTTATTAGTGATATTATAAAGTAATGGACAGGAAATAAATGTTAACACCTGGCTAAAATGACTATCGAGGTGGGCAGTGCTCAGGACTGCGTGAGTATCGGCCTTTTATCTGAACATTCCTTTAAACATGTTGGATAATAGATGCATTTGAACAAAGTCATCTAATTTACATAGACATGGTTGCTTCCCTATATTTGGGGTTAGAAATGCATTTCAATGTTCATCCTCGATTTTTGCACCATAATTTTGCAGCCTTCCCTTGGCAAAATTACCAGAAATTTGGAAAGCTTGTACTTGGTTTCCTACCCTCTGGATCTTTTAAAGTTGGTAATGGTAAGCTGGATTTTTGAAATCTTCAAAAATATGAAAATACATTAAAATATGAATTTCAAGACCATTTTTTTGTTCACTGATAGCACACAAATGGATAAGAATTGACACTTGATACTTTTACATTTCTCAGAGTTTTGCCAGAGGATCATTCTTTTATTGGTGGCTTTATTGAGACATTTTTAGATGTAACAACATTAAGACAATAAAATGTCTCTTTCATGTACGCTGCAGTTCATTACATCACTTATTTTACGTAACTGGATTTTTGCAAACTGAAGTACCGTACTGTAAATTGGTTTTGTGGCTCCGAATTCACTTTTGTGTGATAAGACTCGTGATTTTATCAGACCTAGCAGCCATGAAAATAGAAAAAAACAAAATAATCATTTGCACAAACATTTCAGAGAGTCCAATACATGTCTGGGGAAATGTTGGGCCACTCACAAAGTCTCTTTTCAAGAAGTGCCATAGGGTATTTAACATCTACCTGAACAGCCACACAGCTCAACATTTCATCTGAAAGACAGCACCTCAGGAGTGCCGCACCCCCGTAGCAGTATTCAGATTTTACCCAAAGTTCCTGGCCTAGGGCTAGAACCCACAAGCTTCCAATCATCTGGACTCGAAGGTGAGAGTGCAACCTGCTGAGCCACTGACACTGATAATTAGTTAATAGGAAAATTTACCCCTTTCATCAAACTACTGTACAATATACAATATGGTGTCAGAAAATACTGTGGCTGCTGTACAATTGTTTGATTATAACCCAGTATCATTATCTCATAACTGCATTATCCCACCATTGCACACACCTGCTCAAGTCACCTCACTGCTTTCAGGTTCCTATTTGCATCATCGATCAGCTGTGTTATTTGTGGGATATTTTTTAAACAAAATCTTTGCTCTGCAGCAAAGCTGCTGATTTTTATTTCTGCCCCAGACAAGGTGAACTCAGAGATTAATTGCATTATGAATAAGTCCTGTCTTTACTTCAGCTGCCAGAGCAAGAGGCAAGGCAATAAAAAAAAAAAAACAAAAAAAAAAACTCATATATTGTACATAAGAAAAAGTTGGCTGTCCATGAGAAATGGTGGCCACTGCATGCTGTCATATTTTGGTTGCCCTGTTAGCCTGCTTGAAACCCCAGTGTTATGGATTACTGTGGTAACAGGATTGCTTGTATAATGGAAAAGGACAATTCTTCATGGACAGCCAACTGATATCTTTATAACAACATTCTCAGACAGAGTTGGAATGCACAAAATTTTATTTATTTTATTTAGTTTTTGTTGACCGGGTAAGTGCACTAGACAAATCCTGCCTATTATCAGGCACGACCCGGGGGAGGTGGATACAGATGAATGCCAACTGACCATGAACCAGATTAAGCTGTTGGTGGTACTTTTAGTGAATGAGGGAAATTTGGCCAGGACACCGGGGAAATTCCCCTACTCTTTTTGAGATGTGCCATGGGATCTTTAACATCCACCTGAACTACCACCAATCCAGGCAGATGGAACCTTGGTTTAATGTCTCATCCAAAAGACGGCACCTCAGAAGTGCAGCACCCCTCTTATGCTGCACTACAGTGTCAGTATTGGGATAATAACCCAAGTGCCAGATGTGGGAACTGAACCAACAGCCCTCTGATCTCCCGGCCTCAGACATGAGTGTGCTACCTACTGAGCCACTGACACTGATAAAATGGTCAGTCTGTACCCAAAAAGTAGTACTGGCACCAGAAACTATTAAAACAAAAAGGATGGAGCATGTTGCAAGGGGATGTCCTCTGTATCTGTGGTACATTGCTTACTGAATTGACTGGTACAAACCGGGTTTGCTGCCAACACCTAGCATGCACCCACCAGCACTAAATACCAATGCATACACTGCATGTCATTATGCCTAAAGTTGCTCTGTATTGCTTGAGCTGGGCACACAACCAGAGAATGCTTCACCTTTTGACTTATCTTGAATTTTGCTGGATTAGAAAAACATTTGCTATATTTCGTATCACATATTTCAGCATGTTGGCTGTCAGTTATGATTTCACTTTTTTTCTTATATTTTTCAGGTCTTCTGGGTGCTTTAATCTTCTGTTTGTTCAGGCACACGACAATCTGACTTCAACTTGGGTAGTTTGTGCAGAGCCTGATTAGGTAGATTGGGTGTGGGGGGGGGAGTCTTCACTCTTTTTTCTGGTACATGCACACTCCTGGCCTCTGCTTAGGGTCCCCTTGCTTCTTTCTATTAATTCGTACTGAGATTGTATGTACTATCCTTGGATTTACGATTCTGGAGTAGGTTGGAGCAGTTACAGACTTTTTCCGGATTGTTTGTGTGTCATTCGATCTTTCGCTGGATCTTTTACCATTACTTTGTGAGGGATAGTGTGGGCAGTGAGAGTGCCTTAACATTCTCGAGTGTTTGGACCCTGTTTAATTTCCTTTCCATTATTGTTGGCAGTGAGAGTGCCCAAAAACTGGATAAAAGATCATTTATATTCTTGCTTTTGAGTACTTTTACAGTCCTGCTGGTAGTGAGAGGACCATCGGGACTTAGGTTATTTTCTTTTGTATGTATTTATTGATTTTATTATTTTGTTTTATTTTAAATATTATGTTTATGTTTGTTTAGTTTAACTTTCTCCTCTTCAGAGCCGTGAGAGGGTTTTGGTGTGTGGAAGTTTTTTATTTGTGTTTTGTTTGCTTATTTCTTGGGTTAGGATTTTTAAAGTTTATGTAAGTGAGAAAGGTGCATTTGGGTGGGTTTTTAGCTAAAAGTTCTATTGAGTATATTGTAATTCAGGATAGTTATCTATAAGAAAATTAGGACTTTTTTGAGGTGTTTGGTTCTAGCTGTTGTTTGCTTGTGGTATGTGCCTGTTAGCTCCCCTGGTTGTGCGTTAGTTGTCCTCCTCTCTCTGTGCCTCTGCCCATTCCCCCACCCATTTTCAAGCTACCAGCACTGATGGGCGCTTGGTATTACACATAAGAGGGATGGGGTGGGCATGGTGGGGGGGCACGGAGATTGGAGAGTGAAGGAACGACCCTCTCATATAGGGTTGGGAAGGTTCAGAAGATGCCCTGGGGCAAAATGGAGCCTGAAACGTGGTGATCCATGTCTAGTCCCCATACCCAAGAGCATAATCATTTTTGATGGGCAAGTGGTCGGGACTGCCCAGGAACCCTGCCCAGCCTGGGCGGTGTTGTGCAATGCCAGATCTGTTAAGAACAAGTCTGCTGTTATTGCCGACTTTGTTGGAACAGCTGATCTGGCTTGCATCACTGAGATCTGGCTGGATGAAAATACTGGCCCCATTTTAGAGTCAGCAATTCCAGCCGGGTACTCGGTGATGCACCACCTGAGATTAGACTGCGGGGGGTAATGGTCTGTTTCAAGACCGAGTTGGGTCTCATGGGTGTACCAGTTGAGGAAGCCAAATCCTTTGAGTGTACTGCGGTAGCTGATGTGGGCTGCAGGATAGCTCTAGTCTATCGTCCACACAGGGATGAGAAGCGATTCCTGCAGGAAGTGGCAGACTTCATCGCTGACATGGCATTGGAGTCACCCAGATTGATGGATCTGGGCGACTTCAATGCCTGGGTCGACGACGAACTCTCGTCTTTTGGTCAACACTTCCTCCAGCTGTTGACATTGCTGGGCTTTACACAGATTGTTTCTTCAACTACCCATAATCATGGTCACTCTTTGGATCTGGTTTTCCTCCTGGGATTGAGTCCTCTGGTTTGGGGGTGGAACCTGTCAGTTGGTCTGATCATTACACTGTGAGGTTCAACTTTTGTGCTCCCCTTCGTAGGTCTGCCCCGTGGAGATGGTCAGTTACCACCCTTTATGTGATGTGTGCCCTGAAGACCTGATGGAGGTGATTGACCTCTCAGAATTTCCTGTTGCCAGCTCAAGTCCAGAGTCAATGGATCTGGCCTATAATCAGGTCTATTTCCTTGGCTCTAGACTTGATAACTCTCTCCGTGTTCATCCTCTCCCTGTCTGCCCTCAGGCCCCTTGATTTGATTGGTCTTTGAGGGAGTTGTAGCTCGTGGGCTGAGGGTTAGAGAGTTGCTGGTGGAAATCTGCTCTGGAAGTCAACCGCCTTAGTTTGGTGGAGCATTATCAGCTCTACCAATCAGAGATCTCCTGTAAGAAGGCAAAGTTCCTGTCCAGGGAGATTGCTGTCACTCAGAATTGACCGGCTCAGCTATTCCAAACTGTAGACAGGTTGTGCAACCCAGCCTGTCTGCAGCTCCATCGAGCTTTTTCACAAAAAGAGTGTGATTAGATTGCTCAATTATTTGTGAATAAGGTGGCTGGCATCAGATCAGAGATCCACTTGACCCGCTCTATGGAGGGTGCTGTTGGTCGGCATTTGGTCACAGTACCTCGTGTCTCCTGGAGCACCTTTGACTTGCAGGAGTTTGAGGATATTATTTGGATTGTCCAGGGGATGCACCCTACATGCTGTAGTTTAGATCCGGGCCCAACTTCCCTGATTTTGGGTTGTTTTGAGATCATTGGCCTGTTTCTGGCTCAAATTATCTGGTGCTCCTTAGAATCGGGTGAGTTTCCAAGCTCTCTGAAGGAGTCAGTGGTGACACCCCTTCTGAAGAAAGCTTCATTGAACCCAGATATTTTTGCTAACTAGAGACTAATCTCGAACCTTCCCTTTATTGGAAAGGTTATAGAGAAAGTAGTGGCAAACCAGCTGGAGAACCATTTGACCATCCATAGTATCTACGAACCTTTCCAGTCGGGTTTTCCTAAGAGGCATAGTACTGAGACTGCTCTGGTTCGGATGCTCAATGATCTTCTGACGGTGAGAGATTGGAGAAACCATTCTATTCTGGTACTCCTTGATCTCTCTTCAGCCTTTGACACTGTAGACCATGGGGTTTTGCTTGAGCGTCTGAGGTCCATCTGTGGCTTGTCAAATACAGTGCTCAGATGGTTTACATCATTCCTATCTGGGAAAATGCAAAGAGTTGTGTCAGGGATTTTTTCTTTTGACCCTTTCTGTCTGCCTTGTGGGGTTCCCCAGGGCTCGGTGCTGTCCCCCATGTTGTTTGCAGTGTACATGCTACCCCTTGGAGATATTGTAAGATAATAAGGCTGAGGTTTCACTGCTATGCTGATGATACCCAGCTCTACCTGTCTTTTGCTCCTGATCAGGTTAGTGCTGTCTCAGTATTTAATAACTGCCTCGCTGAAATCCATGACTGGATGAATTCAAGTTGGTTAAAGTTTTAATGCAGGAAAGACTGAGGCAATGGTAGTGGACCCGGGTCACAGGATAGAGGGGCTGTGGACTGAACAGCCCTCCGGTTTATTTCTGGGGGGCGATCAAATCCTTACCTCAGAAGGGGTGCATAACCTGGGAGTGGTACTTGATGATGGGCTGATCCTTCGTTATCAGGAGTCAGCAGTCGTCAAGTCAGCCTTTTACCATCTTAGGAACATTGCCAGGGTGAAACACCTCATTCTGTCCAGTGATTTACCTGTGTTGGTCCACTCCTTTGTGACCTCTCACCTTGACTACTGCAACTCCCTTTACTGAAGGCTTCCTGGGGTTGATATCCTCTGCTTGCAGCTAGTGCAGAATGTTGCAGCTCGATTGTTGACAAGGGTGTCAAGAAGGTTACACATTACCCCTGTGTTGCGTGACCAGCACTGGCTGCCGATTCAGTGGCAAATCACATTTAAAGTAGGCTTATTGACCTACAAAGCCCTACAAGGACTTGGTCCCGAATACTTGAAAGATCTTCTAAATCCTTACAACCCTGTGCGACAGCTCTGTTCGGCTGATGAGGGGTTGCTGGAGGTTTAAAGGGTTACTTTAAAATCTTCTGTGGCCCGTGCTTTTATGTTTATGGCCCCACCCCTCTGGAATTCTCTGCCCAGTCAGCTTCGGGAATGTACGACCGTGGGGAGCTTCAAGCGGGAACATAAGACCTACCCATGGAGACAAGCATTTATGAGTTGATGTGAGTGATATTGTGATTTTAATGTTTATTTTAGCTTTATTTCTTGGGATTTTATTGTCATTTTTGTACAGCGCCTTGGTGCCTGAAAAGCACTTAATAAATAGTTTTATTTATTATTATTATTACTGTGCCCCCTATCTCCTGCCTGCTCAGCCCATCACGTTCCTGATTCCCCAGTGGTCCAGTAGTTCTCCATCCCCACCTCCTCTTCACTATACTGCAGTGCCCTGATGGCTCAGTGGTCCCCATTACCCCCAATAACATAGCCTACTTCTGTGTCATTGGGTGCCAGCCTGCAGCTCTATGCCCCTGTCACTGCCTGCTCCCAATATTTGACTAGTTTGCTACATGCCCAAAATATGCACATAGTGATCTTTTTTGTGTCACTTACTCTCTAGCACCTATAGAATTCAAAAACTTTTCATTTGTATTTTTTCAATACAATTGAAATCAATGTATTGTAGCAAAGAAAGTGAAAGCCAAAAAGATTGCATTCAGAAAATACAAAAAGACACAGGCAGAAGGGGATAGGGAGAAGTACCAGGAGAAGCAAAGGGAGGTCAGTAAGGAAAGCCAAAGCTCAGACAGAACAACACATTGCAAAATCAGTGGGTAGAGGGGATAAAATCTTTTACAGGTACATAAGTGAAAAAAGAAAGACAAAGGGAGGGGTAGTGAGGCTGAAGGGGGAGGATGAGGGCCACGTGGAGGATGACAACAGTAAAGCTGACATATTGAACAGGTATTTCTGCTCAGTCTTTACTGAGGAAGAGGAGGGTAATGGGTCTGAAGGGAGTACAAGGGGTGAGAATGGTGCAGAAATGGACACAAGTCCCTTTACATGAGAAAGGGTCCTGAAGGAACTGGAAGTAATAAGAGTTGATAAAGCAATGGGGCCAGATGGGGTGCACCCCAGGGTCCTTAAAGAACTAAGAGAGGTGGTGGCTGAACCTCTGGCTATCCTGTTTAGCCGATCACTGGAAACAGGGGAGGTACCCAAAGACTGGAGGACAGCAGATGTAGTCCCCTTATACAAAAGCAGGAACAAAGAGGAAGCAGGGAACTACAGACCAGTCAGCCTCACCGGTAGTGGGAAGATCATGGAAGCACTACTGAAGGAGAGATTGGTGGAACATCTGGTTGTCAATGGACTACAGGACCCAAGGCAGCATGGTTTCCACCAGGGGTGGTCATGTCAGACCAACCTCATTGAATTTTTGACTGGGTGACTAGGGAGGTAGATCAGGGGAGGGCAGTGGACATGGCCTATCTGGACTTCAGCAAGGCCTTTGACACTGTGCCACATAGAAGACTATTACACAAACTGGGGAATATGGGTGTGGGCAGGACAGTAGTGTGGTGGGTAGGTAACTGGCTGGGTGGCAGGACACAGAGGGTGGTGGTAAATGGCTGTCACTCCACAGAGGGAAAAGTGACCAGTGAGGTACCACAGGGATCAGTGCTGGGATCGGTCCTATTCAACATCTTCATCAGTGACATTGCACAGGACCTAGAAGGCAGAATTTCACTGTTCGCTGATGACACAAAGCTCTGTAACAGAGTAGACACACCAGGGGTGTAGACAGAATGAGAAGGGACCTGCAGAAACTTGAAGAATGGTCAAGGGTTTAGCAGTTGAAATTCAATGCAAAGAAGTGCAAGATAATGCATATGGGGCACAAAAACCCTGGCACAATATATCAGTTGGGGGGTGAGGATATAGCATGCACCAAGCAGGAAAGGGATCTTGGGGTTATCATCTCTGATGACCTCAAGGTAGGGAAATAATGTGACAAGGCAGCAGGTAAAGCAAATAGGATGCTGGGATGTATAGGCAGGGGCATCACCAGCAGGAAAAGGGGGGTCATAATTCTGCTATACAAGACACTAGTTTGGCCCCACCTGGAGTACAGTGTACAGTTCTGGAGACCATACCTACGTAAGGACATAGACAGGGTAGAGAAGGTTCAGAGGAGGGCAACACAGATGGTGCATGGATTGCATCACAAGTCCTATGAAGACAGGTTGAAGGAACTGAACATGTACTCCCTGGAGGAGAGGAGGGAGAGAGGGGATATGATAGAGACATACAAGTATCTCACAGGGAGGAACAGGGTGCAGGAATACACTATTTTAAGTGAAAAAGATGTTCCAGGACTAGAGGGCATGGGATGAAGTTGGAGGGAGGATGATTCAGAGGAAACATGAGGAAGAATTTCTTCACAGAACGGGTGGTGGACAAGTGGAACACCCTGCCAGAGGAAGTGGTGGGGGCTGAAACAATCACAGGATTTAAGAATGCATAGGATAGACATAAAGGAATTCTGGAGGTCAAGGGTAAGGGGCAATAGACTTCTAGGAAAACATAAACTGAACTTACAAGCTCAAATGGGCAGACTGGGTGGGTCATAGGTACTTATCTGCCAACACTGTCTATGTATCTATGTATTATTGCCTTAAATTTTTTAATGTACATAC
The DNA here is from genome assembly GCA_016271365.2 of Neoceratodus forsteri. Classification (NCBI taxonomy): domain Eukaryota; kingdom Metazoa; phylum Chordata; order Ceratodontiformes; family Ceratodontidae; genus Neoceratodus; species Neoceratodus forsteri. The sequence continues at coordinate 55,526,287 of CM028137.1, forward strand.
AGCTTAATGAAAAACATAAAAATATACTATGAGTGCTTATGGAGCTCTTTATGAAATGAAAACCCACATTACAGAATTCTAGTACTGTTTAGGGACACTGTACATACTAGACAGCATAAATATACATAAAGTGCTCTCTCTCTTTATAGTGAACCCACTATAACAAAATCCCTCTTGTAGTGAACACATGTAATGGCTCCCATTGTTTGCTAAGTAGTCATACCAGCACCTCGCTAATGCTATAGTGAACATCTAGCTATAGTGAACCCCTCAGATAGCTCCACAGGTAGTCACTGCAGTAAGGTACCACTGTAACAGAAGAAATCTGCGTTTCTGTCCGCAGGCTTAATGAAATCTCTTAATAACCCTGTTCTCCTACACATTAGCATATGTATTAATTTACATCCGGAAGCAATTCTAAATCTTACCTTTTGCAATGCTGTGGTTCAGGATATTCGGTAAACGTAATGAAAGGAGGATTCAAATTTTGGAAATGTATTGGGAACATTCCACCAATTATGATGTCTCCTGTCCTGAAGAATGCCTTCATTTTCTGTCCCTGCAGTTTACATCTTGCATCTTTAGTCTGGTAGGTGAAAACACCCCCTGCCAGCAGTAGCAGAATACAGAAGAGCACCATAATCATAGCATTCCTTCAAACAAAAGCCTGTTCAAAGATATTTGGAGTTGTTGGTGGCAAGCACTTGCCAATACCTCTTACTTGGTTTCTTGTTCTTTATCCATTTATAAATATATCTGGAAACAAAGGACAATAACAGCAAACAAATTAATTATTGAGACCGTATTCATAAAATAGATCATTGGATGCTTCCCACACCTGACGGACATAATACTCCCAAAGTTATTATATTGTTGCAAAGATGATGATCATTGCACTTGTCTTGAACTGCCATTTTAAATAATAACAGATCAGTTAATTTGTACTGTAGAATTCTAACACTGAATTCTGTTCTTAGTGGAAAGTTTCTCTAATTAAAGCAAAATAACCATGCATTTATATCCTGTTTTTCTGCAGCTCTGCCAATAACATAGTTGTTGTGTATTATGTTGATGTTTTGCAGTACTGGCAACCCAGCACTCATCCCATACTTGTAGGTGTCAGCAGAGAGAAACTTGTTTTTCCTTTCTGTTTGTTCTTTGTCCTCCTCACTAGTCAGTTAAGCTGCCTCACCAGACCCACTCAGCTTGACCTATGAACCCCTTCACCTCTTCTGCTCTGTCACCCTTGCTTAATCCCTCTGGAGCAAAGTCTTCAGCCATCTGACAGTGGTGGAGCACAAGGTGCAAAGAGTATTGTAGAGGTCATTAATTTGCTCTGCTTTCTGGGTAGGGGCGGGCGAAAGTTGCTAATTCCACTTTTGTGGAACTTCCGTGAAATTTTTGGAAATTTTGCAGAGCTTTTTGAACTTTCACCATTGGCAAAATTATGATCTTCTGCAAATTTTTGCACAGTTCTGTAGACTTCTGTGCTGAATTGTGCAATAGTACTTCTAAACTGCTGAATTATTTCATCCACAGTTTAGTGTATTATTTCACAAAGCAGCAAACCCCTCTCCCACTGCAGGACCCCTGTCCTAGACAGCACCCTGACCCTGGTGCCTTCCCCCATGCGATTGTGGGACCAAAGGAAAAAAAAAAATTCCCTTGTGGCTAGTGGCTCCACCACCACTAACCAACTGTGGGTCCCATCAGATTAAATAAAAATGATATTCTGATCCTTGCCAGCTAGAGGCCGCACCCCCTCCGATAGTGGATCCCATCAGTTTAAAAAAAAAATAAATAAATAATCTGCTCCATAGTGGCTAGTGGTCAGCCCACTCATTGATCATGGCCCCCCTCAAAGTTATATTCCCTGGTGTCTAGGGGAACCCCCTCCCTGTCCATGATCCCTCCCTTTAATTCAAAAAAGGCAGTCTTCTCCATCACCTCCTTCAAATTTATTTCCTGGTGTCTAGTGGAACCCCCTCCCTATCCTCGATGCTCCCCAGCAAAAAAAAAATAACCCCATTCCTTGGTGTCTAGTTGACCTTCACCCCCACCCTGAAAGTTAGTCTGCCACCTCCCCACTCCCCACAACAACCGTGATCCCAAGCAGGCCACTGACGCAGTCCTCCTCTCTCCCCCATGGCTGGTGACACTCTGAGATGTCATTGAATGAATGCATGCTTGTGAGATGGACATGACCTCCTTTTTTTAATTAAAGGGATGGTTCATGGGGAGGAAGAGGGGTCCACTAGACACTGTGGAATATAATTTTGTGGGGAGCACATGATCATTGGATGGGGAGATTACTAGCCACCCCCTGTTCCACCCTAACAAAGTGAGAAACACACCAAGCACTGCAGAAAAATGGCCGCAGCCATGTATTTATTTGACAAAAAAAAAAAAAAAAAGTCTGCATGATGTGGGCAGCCAGGTAGTCTTGATTGGTATTCTACATTACAACTCTAGGCTTCCATTCACCCAAAGGAAGCTGCTTAACATTTGCCAGCCAACATGGGGCAATGGGTCTGCAGCTGTGTTCTCAGTAGGATTTTTCATTTGTGGGTCTGGGAGTTTCTTCTAAAAAAAAAAAAAAAAAAAGTCAGTCCACATCCCAAAAGTAGGAGTCCCTGTTACATTTCAATGGGTCTCCATTTAAATACATGTTAGCCATGGCCAAGCACCTGCATGGCTTGTAATGTAAGATTCTGTTGAGCATGGGGGGGCACTCCATTGGCATCTATGGTGCCATGTTTTAAACTGAAATTTTTAATGTTTCAGCATGTGAATTCAAATTAAGTATGGCCACTGCATAACTAATAGTAGCCATAGTTGAGCAGTGGCAGTAATTGGCGCACTTTGACTATGCCACAGGCTGCCTGGTGGACAGTGCTCTCAGAAGCAGACAGTTCTCCCCCATGCTCCTCTACTTACTAATAGGGCCACCACTAGCTCCCTTAGGACCTCCTCCTCCATCCCTCCCTTGGACGTTCCTCTCACTACTACTGTGATGGGTAGTAAGGCTTTCTCCGTCTCTGCTCCCTCCCTTTAGAACCGACTCCCCCCATCCATTCACACATCCACATCCCATGTGTCCTTCAAATCTAACTTAAAGGCCTGGCTCCAGGCAGAGTCTACCTGCAACTTCTCCCTAGGCCATGCAGGATCCCATAAACCACCATAACTTACCTCAGCCAGTGATTATTGTACCCATTTTGGTCTATGCCCCCTCCTTTTCCCTCTGTCATACCCTGCCCCCATACTCTTTAGCGCATGCACCCGCACATTTGACTTTCTGACGTTTGCAATCCCACATAACCTACCTCTCTGACTACTCCCACATCTAGTACCCTATGTTAGGATTAGATTTAGTATGCACTTTGACTCTTCAGGACACGTCCTTTCATGTCTCCTGTACAACAGCCTATGTTCTCTACTGTCTGTGGACCACACTCTGTTCACCACAGTGCTTTCTCAGATTGGCCTGCTTTTCTTCTCCAGAATATGTTCTTGTTGCCTAGACTAATTGTTTACAATATGTGACGTTTAACTGCTCACTTGCTGAGTTGTACAAATGCACTATATCCAGGGCCCCTACTGCTCTGCAGCAGAAGTTTCTGATTTCTGCGGCAGAACTCCTTGGTTTCTGCAGTAGTATTTTCTGATTTCTGCGGCATGATTTATTCATTTCTCTGGCAGAACGCAGCCCTGCCATTAGTTAAATATAATGTGATGCTATCAATGACATCATATGCTGAGCATGGAGAGGGGCTTCAGGATAAACAAGATGGGAAAGAAAGCCTGACACTGTGGAAAAACAGTAAATTCTGTGGCACTACATACATTCTGCAGCATGATGAAAATTTTTCAAAAAATTCCGCAACTACAGAATCACAGAATTCCAGGGGCCTTGACTATATATTCCTTTTTACTAATACCTGTATCCTTGATGTAATGTAATTTTAGAAGACATGCCTGTATACAGTACCATATGTAAAGTGTGCTGTTGTTGATTTGCTGTCTCAGCACTTTGTGGCACAGGTCATGACTGAAAATGGTCCCCTGGATCAGTGCACTTACTTGGTTATCAAAAGCATCAATCAATCAATAAATAAATTGGTTTGCAGTCACTATCTGAAACATTGAACATTGCAGCCTAAAACAGCCCTAGAAAAAACAATGGAGTGCTCCTCCTGCTCTGCAGATTCTTACATTACAAGCCACGCAGCCACAGAGGTCTGGTTCACTCAAAGGACTCCCTGCGCACTGGAAAGGAGCATCTCGGGGACTTTCACCAAAAAGCCACAGGCATCCTGATGCACAAAAATAAAGGATGAGGTACCTTCTCATCTTCAGCATCAACCAAGACTTCCTTGCCACCCAAGACAAAACAGTGATTTACCTAACCGGCCCTACTGTACCTGCTGCCTAACCTGATCTCACTAGAGAAGGCAAACAACCTGGAAAAACCCTGTGGTAAAACTGGGAAAATACCTTCTCAACCCCAAAGGTGAGCTCCCTAACTGGACAGCGAGACCCTACTGCCCTCCCAGCCCCCCTGCTTTTACAAGGGTGGGGCATGGGTGGGTGCACTACCCGCTCGATGTAATCTAAAAATCTATCTAAACCTACGCTACACAAATGCACACTATACTTTGTGTGACAACAATGTGTCCTTAATCCTAATACCTTCTTTTCTTAAGACAGCCCCCCATAGTGCCTATAAATGTTCGCATTCTCAAGCCAGCGGTCATTCTTCAATGTTCCTCACAGTGCATTTGCACAAAAAATTGATTTTCACCTCCATGGAACTGCCTCGAGTTGAACTTCATGGACAGCCACATACACAATGATTGATTGGATGACTGCACACTCAAAGCATTTTCTTTCTTGAAGTTACACATGCCAAAACAAATTACACAGACTAAAGTCGTGTCCCTCATCACATAACATTCAAATTCTAGTGACTGCAGATGCCCAAGGGCCTGCATCCACTGACACCTGACAAAACAAACAAACAAAAAAAAACAGGTTTATTATATTCTGCCTCGCATAACCTTCAAAATCCAGTGACTGCAAATGCCTGAAGGCCTGCATCCGCTCATCCATGGCATGGGATGCTCTCCAAATGTGAAATATGTTGAACTCCTTCAAGTTCACCCCCAGCCTCTCCAAGCTGATGCTCAATGCATGCCTGAACTGACATGCTGTCACTGTGGACACATCCTCATGCCAGAAGAATGCCATATCCCTGGCAGTCCTCTGTGCAAATGAGTCCGTAATCCTTGTTCACATATCTCATTGTCCCCCCCTCCACCCTTTCTTTTATTCTTTCACACCTTCACCATTCTCCTTTTCCTTCACATCTTCCCCACTTTATCATCTCTCCTTCTTTCCATCAACAACCCCTTAAGCTTAATTCCACCACATGACAACCTCCACTTGGTCACCACATTTGTCTAACTTCAGCAGCCCTTGTGGCCACCAACATTCCTTAAATTCTTCCACAACACTTGTCCACCTTCAGCAGTCCATGACCAACTGACTTGCAGTCCTCCTTCAGTATACCCTCTGGCCTCATGTTTCCATCCATCTGCTCACCTACTGCTGCCCACCATATCTACCTGTGTACCTGCCCTTACCTGCCCAACCTCTAACATAGTTACAGACCATTCAGAAATGTTAAAAGACAATACTTCCTTGAAAGTATGCTACTTTCAGTGTTTGTTTTTCATGTTTGTTTTGATGGTCATCTGGTGATATGTCAAATTTTCCTTCTCCTGTCACTGTTACCAGTCCATAAAAAATTCTTCTTCCCTTTACGACATCAGTGTCTGGATGGCATGGCCATGAGAATTTGCCATCCCTGCTCTGTAGCATAAATTTACATTCAAATTCTTGTTTCATTTTACCAAATTATGTTACTTGTCCAATGTAAAAAAGTGTTAAAGTAATACATGACTTAAAACTGGCTGGTCTGTATGTGATCATACTTCTTTTGTCTTGTGGTGGTAGATGAGATGGCAATAGATGATGTGTTGGTTGTTATGCTTGTGGCTGAATCTGTTACAATGGCAGCATGATCATCACTCTTGTTTGCAACAGTAGACATACTGGTCATCATTGGAGGCCCAATATCAGAAGTGAGAGTGGGTATGTGAGTGATTGCATTGGAGGCAGAGATTGGCAATGTAGAAGGCCCAGGAGTCTCAATATCAGAAGAGTGAATGGGCATGTGAGTGATTGCACTGGAAACTGGAATCAGCAGTGTAGAGGGCCCAGGAGTCTCGATATCAGAAACGGAAGTAGGTGTGTGAGTGATTGCATTGGAGACAGGAATTGGCAAAGCAGAGGACCTAGAAGTTTTTTTTATCATTCACTGAAGAAATGTAGCCAGATGCAGTCTAAAGAGTCCTCTTCTTCCATTTGTCAATATGGCTTGCATTTTCACATGGGCCATCTTTCTGCATGGCCTGCAGAAACAGCTGTAGTCTCGGACTGCAACAGCACCATCCGCTGCCAACCAGACACTCTGGACCTTTCATGTGTCGGGTATTGTTTCTAGTTCTGGAGCAGAAATTCTTTTAATTTTGTTTTCACTGACCTAAAAGAAAGTTCTGTGGAAATGAGTGCACCATTCAATGGCAGGTTCCATTGTTAAATTTCTCTTGCACTACTGAAAGAGCTGCACAGCATTTGAAATCGCAGCCTGCTGTGACTGAACAGCTAGGCTTACATGTGACTTCACCACAGCAGTTTCACCATCTGAGGATTCTTCACCATGCCTGGATCCAAAAAATGCCCATTCTATTGGAAATCCATATAGTGATGGGGACAATTACCGTACACATTTTAGAATGTATTTATTTATTTATTTATTTATTTAAATTTTGGTAACTGTGTAGGCCCGCTGAGACCTTGACGGTCCCTTTTTCAGGGGCAACCCGGGATTAGTTACATGTACCTAAAGGGAAAAGAAAACCAATGCTTTAATATGTACCATACAGCAAAGCTTACATAGTGTATAGGAACATACATCACAGCATGTAGTACATCACAACATATTACAACAATAGTGCAGACATTTTTGTTAGAAACAGGCAATTAATGATTATCAACATAGATAGGTCTATTTCAACTTGTACTGACTCCCACATCCATCAGTGAAGTGTACCTGTTTCACAGTATCGATGCCATGGCTGTTCCTGAGGTGGGAATTAGACATGTTAATGAAATGCTGAACAGCGTGGTGGTCATATTTGAGGTAACTAGATATGAACACAAGTGACTCTGTAATTGTTTCTGTGAATCTTTTATACCTGTAGTATGTTATTACAGAGTGAACAGTTGCTTGCTCGTAGTGCCAATGGCATGACTGTATTTCATCCTGGTACTTGCACGTGTAATTCTCTGCAAAATCTAGGACCATCAATACCCAGCCATCAGGAATGCTTTCTTTGAGTGATTCAATTGTTTGTGTTGCCAGGATGCCGTGTGTAGATGTTGACCCAAAAACAAGAGGTCATCCTTCAAGACTTCAACCAGACATCGAAATGTGGCCACTTTTCACTCCATAATTTTTTTTGTTTGTTTACGTTCTGAGCCATTTATGTGACCTTGGATATAGTCATACTATTCCACTGTTGCCATTTCACCCCTTCAGTTCTGTGCCCATGTAAAACTTCTTCCAGTGCTTTGTCAATAGCAAATGTGCTACACTTTTTGCAAATTTTCTCAATACAGCCCTTCTTAAAGAATTTCTCACCTTCCATCTCTGGGCACATTGTCAGCTCTACTGCTTGATAAATATTTGCAATTTTACACTATGGTCTTCTTTTATATGAAGAAAATTGGTTTATTGTTATCAGCTTTAGTTTAGCATTTGTGCAAAACTCACATAGACACTGGTACAGTTTTTGCTACTTTTTGAGTTTAATATTATCAGGGCAAAGACTGCTAAATTTAGTTAGTCCAGTTTTCATCTGGGTTTTGCTCACAGAACTCATGGTGCAGCCTTTGTAATATTTTGCCTATGAAAGATCTTGCTTTTCCAGTTATTTTAGAAAATGCCTTCTTGTGTGCAAGCGATGTTGCTGATGTGTTGAAAACATTTTGTACTTTCTTTTGCATCTTTGCCGATATTCCCAACTTATGACTGGTGCTTCTTTTAACTTGTCTGCTCTTCAATGTTCTCATCATTCTCCTACACCTGATCCCCAGGCAGGTGCTTGCTCTTTGGAGAAGGCGGCACTTTCTCAATAAAAGAAATGTACTGATAAATTCTTTTTTCAGTTCTTTTTCAGTCTTCCGGATGCATTTTTTAACTGATCTAAATTTTTCTTGAAGGTTTTCAATTAGTTTGTTATCCAGTTTTATTTAATATTTTTATTTTATTTAGTTGTTTTTAACCAGGTATAGCACACAGTTTGGTGCAACAGCTGAACCTTAACAGAGCAGCCTGTTTTTTTGGGTGTGGCCATGGAGATAACTTTTGCATTGGTTGCAGCAAACCGGTTTGGGAAATTGGGCAGTCCTTCACATGCTCTCTGTACAGTCTTTTCAATGTTTCCTTCCTTACTTTGGGTAGACTACTGTAGTTGCACTTTTATCCAAGGCAACAGATGTCATGGTTGCAGTGGTAATGAATGGCATGCTCACTTGTATTTCCATTGTGTTGGACAGGGTGCTCAATTGTGTCCCATTGTATTTGTAGTGGTGGTGGCTGTGGTAATGGAATTGGTGGTCCATGTCTTCTTTGCTTCTTGGTATCCTTGTCATCATTTTTCATTTATTCTTCTGTGTTTTTGGGAGGTCATCATTGAGCATTGTTCTGTTTTTCTCTCTTTCTCCAGTGTGCTGTTTTTGGTTCCTCTGTTTGTTTAGTTGTTTCTTTAGTTGCTAAAGTGTTTACAGTATCCAGAATCATGTTCTTCTTCTTCCTGGATTCCTTTATTCACATTCACCTTTTCTTTCTAGCAAGTGTGCATTGTTCTTCTGTTATGTTCTCGCTGTGCTTCCAAGCACACACTTTTGTTTTATCTTTATATACTGGCTGCATTGTAGATCCTTTCTTAAAGGGATACATTCATGTTCAGTGGCCTGAATAGTTTGAAAGCCTATGAAAAGTTCTTTTAATTGTGGTATTGGGCATACCTGTAGCGGGAAGCAATCCAGAGATATAGATGACTGAGTCTGTGCAATATAAATACTACATTAGAGCCATTCTTTGAACCTTGTGATGTCAGTGATGCTCTGGCATTGCTTAACTGCATTGAGTTTAGCACTGCTTGATTGTCACTGACATTACAAGTTTCCAAGAATGGCTCTGATATAGTATTTATATTGCACAGACTCAGTCATCTGTATCTCTGGACTGCTTCCAGCTACAGGTATTCCTAATACCTCACTTAAAAGAACATTTCATGTGCTTTCAAATTATGTATGCCACTGTACATGAATGTGTTCTCTTTAAGTTATCCCAGTACCGCTTACTTCATTTTTTCACTGTGAGCGGTCCAGAACAACTCTTTTGAGACCCATGGAGCAAGTCAGCAGCAGACACACATGGTGTTTGATAGAAACATAGAAACATTGAATTTGACAGCAGATGAGGACCACTTGGCCCATCCAGTCTGCCCATTTCCCTATCTAATGGTTAAGCTGCAGATCCTAGTTAACTAACAGCCTACTTCCTCCTACCCCACCCCCACCCACTGTTTTTGACTCCACAACCTCCTCAGGAAGGTCCTTCCATGCATCTTCATGAAAAAATACTACCTCACATTTCGTCTGAGACATTCCCCCTCTATCTTCAAGTTGTGACCCCTTATTCATGCACACCTATTTTTCTGAAAGAAACTACTCTTTGACTTTTTTGATTCCCTTGAGATATTTGAAAGTTTCTATCATGTCCTCCCTCTCCATACTTTCCTCAAGGGTATACATATTAAGCTGAAGCTCCTTAAATCTCTTCATATGCCTTCTAGTGCAGGCCCTGTACCGTTTTAATGTCCCTCCTTTGGACTGCCTCCATCCTGTCTGTGTCCTTGCGGAGACTGAGTCTCCAGAACTGCATGCAGTACTCCAGATAGGGTCTCTCCTGCTGTCTGTACAGACGGATAACAACTTCCTGTTTTCTACTGGTGATGCCTCCCCCTATGCATCACACTTTAAAATGAAAACATACAGCAATCAAAATTCAGCATGTGTAATAACAATGCTTCTTTTCTGGTGTGCTTATCCACCCCCACCAAGCAAAGAAAGCATGGTGCTCATGATGTCCACTCTCTGTGAACAAGCACAACTGCAAACAGGCATTGCCTGTAGCAACCCCTCAGCATCAAGATTCTTCAAATAAAAATAATTACAGACCACAGATCATCTCGATACCTCCTGGTGAGTCATCTTTCCAGGCCTGCCTGCTTCTCTTGCCACACCATTACACCCAAACCACTCTCCCTGCCCCTGAACTAAGAAACCTTGGTTCACAAAATGGCTGAACCTTGAACAGGACTGAAAAAAAAATCTCCTGGTCGCCACCTCCAGCATCTCACTTTAAAATGAGTGTCTCACTTTAAAGCAAAAACGTACAGCAATCACAATTCTGCACATGTAATAGACAATGCTTTTTCCAGGTGTGCTTATCCACCCTCCACTAAGCAAAGAAAGCATGGTGCGTAAGATGGCCCACACCCAGTGAAGAAGCACACATGGAGACAAGCATTGCCAGCAGCAACCCCTCAGCATCACAATTTCGAATAAAAATAATCACAGACCACAAACCAATACAAGACCTCCGGGTGATGCATCTTTCCAGGTCTGCATGCTTCTCTGCCCACCCCACTTTATTCACCCCCCCACAGCTAACTAAGAAAGCATGGTGCACAAAATGGCAGAGTCTTTAACAGGCCTGGCAATAAGCATCTCTTGGGCCCCTCAGCATCGCGGTTTAAAATAATCACAGACCACAATTCAACACATGCTCTCCACAACAACAAGCATAAGGCCCCTGGACCGCACAAAGGCAGCATGTTATGGAAACATCACAATACTCCAAAAAAGTACTTACAGTATATGATCACCTTTACCAGAAGCATGAAAGGAAACAAGTGGCACCCATGATCGACCCCACATGGTTACAAGGCAGCAGGAGTTAGTTCCGTAACCCTGCAAACTAAACAAGATTCAGTGCATCCTGCCACAGTTAAAAGTAGTTTAGCAAAAATAGTCTTTTCCTCAACACAGAAACATAGAATTTGAAGGCAGATAAGGACCACTTGATCCACCTAGTTTGCCCATTTCCCTACCTGATGGATAAGCTGCAGATTCTAGTTAACCAACAGCTTACTTCCTCCTACCCACCACTAGAATTGTCTCATGTTTGTCCCATGCATTCTTGAATTCCCCCACTGTTCTTGGCTCCACAACCTCCTCAAGAAGGCAGTTCCATGCATCCACGACCCTCTCCGTGAAAAGAATAATTTCTGACATTACTGCTGAGCCATCCCCCCTCTATCTTCAAATTGTGCCCCCTTGTTCTTGCACATCTCTTTTTCTGAATGACGCTACCCTCTTGTACTTTGTTGATTCCTTGAGGTACTTGAAAGTTTCTATCATGTCCTCCCCTCCCTCCTTTCCTCAAGGGTATACATATTAAGCTGCTTTGGTCTCTCCTCATATGTCTTCTGGTGCAGACCCTACACCATTTTGGTTGCCCTCCTCTGAACAGCCTCCACTCTGTCTATGTCTTTGCAGAGATGGGGTCTCCAGAACTGTAAACAGTATTCCAGATGGGGTCTCATCAACTGTCTGTACAGAGGGACAACAACTTCCTGTTTTCTACTGTTGATGCCTCTCGCTATGCATCCCAGTATCCCCCCAGCCCTCCTTACTGCCTTCTCAAATAGCTTGCCCACCTTTCAGTCATGTTATATAATTACTCCTAGGTCCCTTTCCATTTTTGTTGTTATTATCTCACCCCCATTGTGTACTCAACAGAAAACTGATCCTGGCCAGTTTAATAGCACTCAGTAAAGCTACATGAAAATATGCAATTTGAAAGATTCTAGGTTAAGGGCATGGAGCACAGTTCAGGGGTGTCACTATCCACCTACAGTACTTGCAGAATTCACAACCAAATTGCCACAACCAAGTAGACTCCCAAGAAACAGAAAACAGCTGAAAGCAAGAAGTTGGAGAAGTAACTTTAACCAGACCATGAAGCAGTGAACAGTATGGGCACTTAGGTACTCCTCAGTGCTTGCTGTAGCAAACAGTGTGGGCACAGCAAAAAAAAAATTTAGGGAAACTAAAGAATAATGTACACATGTGTAATAATAAGGTACTGTACTAAATAGTTTTAAGCTATATGGATGAAATTAGTAGCCCTTATGTGTGTGTCTGCCCCCGAGGGAAAGATATTCTTAGCCACTCACCTTGTGCAAACCAAGAGGCACTGCAAACAGTGCTGGGCCCCCAAAACACAGAAACACCAGATAACAACCCAACAGAAAGCAAGCCAATTACAATACACTGCCCTTACTTTTTTGTCATCTTACAGAGGGCAAATAAGTGGAAAACATTAACAGATCACTCTATCTCGGGGAAACAGTGTGGCACAGCAAACCGCATGGTGCAGAAACAGTCAAAGTGGCCTAAAAACACTGAAAAATAACCCAGCCCAGTAACAAACAGATAACAAGCCAATTCTCATGCATTGCCTTTACTTTTTTGTCATCTTCCAGAGGGCCAATAAGAGGAAATCACTGATCTGTTAATCTGGCAAGGCAAACAGTGTGGTGCAGGAAAGAGCATGGTGCCACAAACAGCTGGTGCAGCAAATGGTGTGGTGCAGACACAGAGCAGGTGATTGTGAACACAGGGCTCCTGGGTCACCAAAGTCATACTGGCAAAGGGGATGAACGGCACCAGAGCACAGGCTTTTGTAGCCAACTGGAACCTCCCAACGTGTGATGTCCAGATAAATCCCTGAGTGATCCCAGATTCATTGGAACCAGTACTTCTGCAGCACAGACACATCTTGGTTGTTGAGACAAAACTGACCTGGAGCATAAAATCCCATTTTGTGATAAAAAAGACAGCGGGAACTCACAACATGCTTGCCAGCCATGTACCTCTGAGCCTTTCACTAACAGCTGGAATACTTTGTAAACAATAAATACTTAACATAGAAATTTGTGGTGCATATTAGGTGTGGTCTTTGCAGGGGACACCGCATGTTTCCTTCACCACAGAAATGTTGGGACCAAAGCTACATTACTTTGACTGTTTCAATTGGATGGAGACACATATAGTTTTAAAGAGCTACTGACTCTTCAAAGAAAACTTTAAAAAACAAAATAATTAAGTACAATTCTGCTTGCATTCCATATATACTCTATACATTTCTCTTCTGTGTTATTACTGAGGAAATTTGCATGAATACATGATCTTTAGCCCTTAGAATTTCTTTAGAGTTAATTTGCCTCTGTAACGTACTCCCTATTTCATGTCATAATCCTATGTTGTGACATCACAATCTGTTGCCATGGGACTAAATGTGATGTCACAAGCAGTGCATTATGCCCTCTAGTAGGGAGAAGCAATAGGAACAGATGAACTCTTCAGGAGCAAAGATTATGTTTTCATGCAAATGGGCTCAGTAATAAATAATGAGGAGGAAAAATACAGAACTAATGTGAAATACAAGCTCAACTATGTCTAAATATTATGTTTGGTTAAAGTTCTCCTGAAAGTGTCAGCTGCTCTTTAATAAAGAGACACAACACACACTATTGAAACCATTTTTAGTCACTGACAGCAACACATGTGCTGAATGTAAGTAGCAAACCGGCAGTGATCTGGCATGTCACAATTTACAGCTAACAATATGTGTTTTTTCATAGATAGCTATTAAAAAAAAAAAAAAAAAAATGACTGCAGCCAGGAATTTAAAACTAAGTACTTTATCTGTGCATGCCCATCTATGAAAATCACACATAATTTAAGTTCTGTAGCTATTTCTATTCTTTTAAATTACGGGTAAAATTCTGCGGCACATTGGTGACCCTTTTCCTTCAATCCTTCCACAGGAAATCAGCTCAAAGAAACCCCAACACACACATGCACTCACTCACTAACTCTTCTCACACAGACACACTATTGTGCAGAGTCTGGCCATTTCTCTTTCATCCATTAAGCAGCTACCAACTGTACTCTGACCTGTAGGCACCTGTGTGGCAGCAACATGGCAGGAGCTGGATAGCTTGATTCCCCGGAGGAGGAGAGCATTTCTAGGGATACTTGAGCCTGGGACACCAGCGTTATGAATGGCAGAACTCTCTTTTCTGTACTGGCTTCCTCTCTGTCCTCCGTCTCCATCACCACTGTTTTTATCTCAGGCCCAGTGACCTTCATTTAAAAAAAATCTAGCAACCAGTGACCTCTGTTTTTTTTTCTTATCAATGTTTATCTGCCTCTTAGCCTGGTGATCTCACTTCCCATGGTGGCCCCAGTCCCATTACCTACACTACCCAGGACTAATCCCTTTGCCTCTTGAACCACCATAAGTGGGTGTCAGTGTTAGGTATTGCTGAGCCAATGGGGGGCAGGGTGCCACCATCATCCATGACCTGAACTGTTTTCCCATTTACAGTGCTCCGCTGGACTGGCATGCATGCAGTAGCATGTCTGCACTGTGTGATGATATAACGATGCTTCTGGCCAACTAGTTTGGTGACTGCTGCCAGATCACCTAGCCTTCAATTCACCGAGTAGCAGTACACACTGTCACCCCCTTTGAAGACAACATCTGTTTTAGGATTCTGCTCAATTCAGCTTCCCTGGGCTGGCTTCTGAATGACCCAGCTCATCTTTGAACTCTGGTAAGGGATATTGCTGGTGGGAAGCCCTGTTATTAAGCCCACCATGCCACTGTGCTAGACACTTCCTCTTAAAGAATCAAGTGCCCAGTGATCTTCATGGTAAAGAGTCTAGCAACCAGTGATCTTCATGTTAAAGAATCTAGCAACCAGTAATCTTCATGCTTAAGAATATAGCACCCAGTGATCTTAATGTTGTAGAGTCAAACACTCACAGATCTTCATTTTGTATAATCTAGCACAATGTTATATTCATGTTAGGTCTAGTACCAAGTAATCTTCATATAAAAGAACCTAGCACCCAGTGATATTCATGTTAAAAATCTAGCACACTCTGATCTTCATATTGAAGTGCTTAGCACTGAGAGATTTTCATGTTAGAGCATAGGATCAAGTGATTTTTATGTTACACAATCCAGAACCCAGAGATTTTCTAGTTAAGGAATCTAACACCCTGTGACCTTTATGTTAAACATCTAGCTCTCAGAGATCTTTTCATGTTAAAGAATATAGAATAAAGTAAGCTTCACGTTAAAAATCTAGCACCCAGTGGTCTTTATGTTAAAGGATATAGCACTCCTTGATCTTTGTGTTAAAAATTTAGCATCCAGTGATCTTAATGTTTTTTTCCATATACATTGTAACTCCTGTTTCTCCCTTGCAGCCTCCATCTAACTAACCCCCAGCCCCATCACCTGACTCCTCTGGATTTACCTTCACCTCTGTCTTCTGCCACGGGATTTGTGGTTGTGCCTGGCCACCAGTGCAGAGCCTGCAGGGGATCTGTCATCATTTTGTTGATGGGGGGGCCTTCTATTTCTCTCTGGGCCCACAGATGTGCTGTGGATGCAATGTCTGAGCTTTGTTTCTGCATAGATGGCCCTGGAGCCCTGAATGTAGGGTCCCTTCCTTTACATGGTGGCGTGCATGTGCTGGCACCAAGCCCCCGCTGGGTGTCAGGCACTCTTCATGCCACACTAACACCTCCCCCAGGGAGGGAGAGTTGACTAGGGGTGCTCAATTCATCCCCATCCAGCTGGGCATCGAGCAACTTGAGTCTGTTCCCGACCCAGGTTTTCTGGTGTGGCAGGAGGTAAGGTGCCCATTGCTTCAGCAGTCCAAGACACTGGGTTGTGTCAGTGATCCTAATGTTAATGAATCTAGGAGTGATCTTCATGTTAAAGAATCTAGAACCAAGTGATATTCGTTTTGAAGGATCTGTCACTAAGTAATATTCATGTTAAAGTATCAGCATCCAGTGCTTCATGTTAAAAGTCTGGTGCCCACTGATCTTCATATTAAAAAATCTAGCACTGAGTGATTTTCATGTTAGAGTCTAGCACTCAGTGATCTTCATGTTAAATAATCCAGCACTCAGTGATTTTTATATTAAGAATATAGAACCCAGTGATTGTCCTGCTGGAGTCTACCACCCAGTGATCTCCATGTTAACGAATCTAATACCCAGTGATGTTTATATTAAAGAATCTAGCACCAAGTGACTGTCATGTTGGAGTCTAGCACCAAGTGATCTTCATATTAAAGAATATAGCACCCAGTAATATTCACGTTAAAGAATCTAGCGACCCGTGATCTTTGTGTTAAAAATTTAGCACCCAGTGATCTTCATGTTACAGAATCCAGCACTCCATGATCTTCATATTACAGAATCTAACACCCAGTGGTCTTCACGTAACAGAATATAGCATCCATTGATCTTCATATTACAGAATCTTACACCCAGTGATCTTCAGAATGCAGCAAGTGACTTTTCATGTTACAAAATCCAGCACCCAGGAATCATCATGTTACAGAATCTAGCACCCAGTCATCTTCATATTACAGAATCTCACACCCAGTGATCTTCATGTTACAGAATCCAGCATTCAGTGATCTTCATGTTACAGAATCTAACACCAAGTGATCTTCAGAATGGAACAAGTGACTCTTCATGTTCCAGAATCCAACACCCACTGATTGTCATGTTACAGAATTTAGCACCCAGTGATCTTCATGTTACAGAATCTAGCACCCAGTGATCTTCATATTACAAAATATCACACCCAGTGATCTTCATGTTGCAGAATCTAGCACTCAGTGCTATTCTTATTACAGAATCTAACATCAAATGTTCTTCATATTACAAAATCTAACACCCAGTGATCTTCATATTATAGAATCTAACACCCAGTGATCTTCCTGTTACAGAATCCAGCAGTCAGTGATCTTCTTATTACAGAATCTAACACCCAGTGATCTTCGTATTACAGAATCTAACACCTAGTGATCTTCATGTTAAAGAATTCAACAGCCTGTGACTAATCATGTTACAAAATCTAGCACCTAGTGATCTTCATATTATAGAATCTCACATACAGTGATCTTTATGTAACAGACTCTAGCAGCCAATGAGTTTTATATTTAAGCAATAAGGCACAGCAGGGCTTTGGCTATACTAGTTTTACCCCATTCAGGGGCATTGCAAGGTACAATGCAAAGCCAAGTGCCTTCAGCACCTGACCTTGGGGTAAACCTAGTACAACCAATGTCCCTGAAGTGCCTAATTGCTTATATAAAATAGGCCTATAGGCAACTTTAAAAAATGAACACTCTAGAATTTTTCAAAGCCACAAAAATATAATAAAATGTTGCTAAATTTTGTCAAATAGTCCCTCAGCAGATGTTTTCACCTGTCAGTTGTCTGTCTTTTCTCACATTCATGATACTGTGTGACTGTCTACCATGGAATAGAAGAATTTAAAGCTCTGTGTTATTCCAGTAGTAGAATCCCCCCCCACACACACACTCATGCAGAATGGTAAAATGGAATGCATGAATTCAAAATTCTTCAGAGTTCCATTAGCACACACACACACACACACACACACACACACACACACACAGCCATGTGCTACAGTGACAGTACCAGGGATGGCGTGGATCAGTGTGTACTGCTGCTGGCACACATGTGCAGTAGACACTGCACTGCACTTATCATGCCCATGGCACAACAGTGTTGCACACAAACATGCAGGTGGCACTGCATAGGGGGCCCATGATGGCGGTGCACTGGGGCAGGCACATGACACCCATGCAACCCCAGGCATTGGTATCCAGGAGAGGGGGACACACAGGTGGCAAGTGCAGTGACCATTGGATAGGGGACCTGGATGTCGCAGGGTGGCACCACAGCTGCCATGGACATGTGGGTGGCCTCTGCCATGACTGGTGGATGCAGCTGCAGCACCAGCAGCCACAGGGGGTGTTGCCAAAGCCCTTGTAGGGATACTGCAATGAGATCATGAATGTGTGCTCTTTGGTGTGGTGGCCCCGCAAGCCATGTCTGTACCAGGGATGCTGGGCATTGCGATGTGTGGCGACTGCATCAGCAGCAATGAGTCTACCTGATGCCACTGCCTGGACATGTGGGAGGCACCTCTGGGTGCCCAGCTGGAGGCCTGACAGCCACAGCATGCACCGGATGCACATGCTGCCTTAGCAGCAGTTGCAATCCACTTCAGAGCCGTGGTCATGACCATCTGCAGTAGTCATGCCTCTGCCAACATCTGGGCATGCCATGTGACTGCAGACTCATGCTCGGGGACCATCAGCATCCAGAAGCCCCTGAATTCCACATGTAGAGCTGCCTACCCCTCCAGAGTATCTTGCAGGAGGTGGGCATAGCTCTCAATCTCCTTGGTGGGTGTTGGCTCATGGTGATGTTGCCGATAGGTGGGTGGTGTTCCAGCCCACTACAGGGCATCCACCGGTGGTGGCTGCACCACAACAGGCTGCCGCAAGGGCAGAGCATAAGCATGCATGGCCCCATCTTGTCCAGGGCTGGTAGAGTCATGGGCCATTGGCACTTGCGTGTGTCCCACAGCAACCAGACATGACATGCTGAATGACCCCACTGCCACAGCAGAACTGGATGCAGAGGGCAGAGCACCCACCATCATGGGCAGCTGTGCAGACTCTGCAGGCATGCCATGTGCAGCAGGGCCACCAACGGCAACAGGTGCCACCTGTGCAGGCACTTGTGTGCAGAATGCCCCACTGTCAACTGTGTGTCCCTGTATCTGTGTGGCGTCTTCATCTGCAGGGACATCGCTGTATGCTTCCTGCATGCCAGATGCCAATATAAGTAGGGCATCAGTGATGTCCACTGAGTTTGCTGGTTCATCAGGCAAACCCAGTAGACCCTCCAGCCATGTGATGTCATGCCCGCCAGCAGTGGCAGCAATGGCTGAAGGGTCTGACAGGCCCACCACCACTGGCACTGCAGCTGGTGACACTGGTGCAGTGGATGGTCCAGGGCACTGTCCCCCATCATGCCCGCAGCCCTGTCTGATGGGCTAGCATCATCACCTACCAAGGCATCCTGTGCAGCCGTGGATACAGCTGCACCTGGGAGACGTGATGGAGCTGTGGAAAGAAGAAAGGAGAACATGGTCAGTGTCAATGGAAAATACAGTGGCAAATATACATGTATAGTGTGTCACAATGTTGTGCAAGACAGTCCCTGGCATGACTGTACAATGCCTGTAACGCTGCTGTAGCCATGCACTAGCTGTGACTGTGGCTGTGTGGTGACAGCACATGTTCACATGGCACCTTGTGTGCCAGTGCTACATCATGCTCATCCAACAGTGGGAGTGTCCCACTACCCTGATTGACACTGGCACAGCACATGTGCCACCACTGGCATAGACTGTCAGACACAGCTGAGTACAGCATGGACCACGTATGGGCCACTGCTACACAAGGTACAACTCACGTGCACACAGTTGCATAATAGCACACATTGGGTCTGTCATGGCAGCCATGGTGCACACACATGGCCTGACACATGTTGTGCACATGGCTATGCACAGTGCTGTGATGGACTGCCACCTCTCTGGAACCTCCCCTCCAGGGACACCCTGCACAGTGGACCAGCAATGCTGGCCACTAGCAGCTCCTCATTTGGGCTGAAGCGCATGTCGGACTGTAGGCCACCCCCTGTCCTGCACAGTGAGGCCTCAATTTTGGCCACCTTGTCCTTGGCCCTCTACTTCCCATCATTAAGATGTTTCCGACACTCCAGTGGGGTCTGATTCTACTTGTCCACAGCACTGACATGGCATGTCACTGTCTCCCAGCCCTCCTCCCATGCTGCATGGTTGCCATCCCAGCCAGTCAGGACATCCTGTTGCAGGTTATACACCTCTGTGAGGGGTCTCTCCTCATCCTTTGTAAAGTTTGGCCACCTGTGAATGGTGGTACTGTCTGCTCCAGACAGTCTGGCTTCTGTGGGAGAGAACAGACAGACATTTATTTATTAGCTTTTGGTGACCGGGTAAGTGCGTTAGGCAATTAGACCTGTCTGTTTTCAAGCATGACCTGGGAGAGTACAGAATACTGAGATACAAAGATAAACAGTAGAAAATGGTACAGTATGCCAAAGCAAGACCTCACACAGGAAGGTCAAAATACAAATCAACATTGTTAACATAGGTCACCCATGCAGGAGTGAGACACATGAAAACAAAAACAAATTAAACATGTGCTGGACCCCAACACAGGAAGGTCTGACAGTGTGGATTACAATGAGACAATTGGACACCCAGAGATAATACAGAGAGAAGCAAAACATAACACTGTATATGGGGAGTTAACATAGTAGTGATATTGGACAAGACAAGCAACAAAAAAGAAAGTTAAGAGCATTTGCAGACACCATGTGTCCTTAGGTAAGAGAAGAGTGCTGTCTTGAATGTGTCACGAGATGCAGAGACCCTGATATAGGGAGGTAGGGAGTTCTAGAATTTGGGGGCAAAGTGAGAGAAAGCTTGTTCACCCATTCTTGTTGAGCAAGGGGGAACAAAGAATAGGGGGGAGGCAGAGGACCTCAGGGAGTGAGCATAACTCAAAGGTTTAACATAGCTCCAAGAGAGTCAGGTCTGGGAATATGGGTAAGAGAGTCTAAAAAGCATCCAAGGGTGTATGAGCTCAAGTCATTGGGAGCAAGCCAGTTAAAAGAGGAGTAGAGGAGACAGTGGTGGGTGAGTCTTGGGACAGAGAGGGCAAATCTACAGATAATATTGTATGTGACTTCCCACTTGTGGAGAGCAGTAACATTAGCCTGGGACAGGACTGGAATGGCATATTTAAGCCCTTGGAGGAGGATACCTGGGCTATGGGAATCCTTGCCAAAAGGGTAAGTGAATGGCGAACTTTGTAGGCGACTCCAATCTTCATGTTAATATGCTTACAGACCTCATTTATATGAGAGGAAAAGTTCAGAGATGGGTCAAGTGTCACACCCAAGTATTTAAAGGAGTCAGCATTGGATATATCAGATCCATCAAGGCAACAGACCTGCAGACAGGGGGGCAGCTGTCTGGACTTTCTGGTGGATCCGACAAGCATGGCAGACATTTTGGGTAGGTTAAGGGGGAGCTGATTCAAGGAGAGCCAGGACTGGATGCTTTGGAAGGAGGAGGATAGTTTATCACTTATGTCAGTGACAGAATAAGAGGCAGTGAAGAAGACCAGGTTATCAGCATACATTATAGCCCGGGAGTGAGTAGGAAAGGAAGGAATATCATTGAGTAAGAGAGAAAAGAGCAAGGGGCCTAGTATGGAACCCTGGGGGACACCACAGGGGAGGACCTCATTAGAGATGCGCATGCATGTTCCCATATGCCCAGTACTGCCATGCAGTGGCCACAGTGTTCCACCACAGCAATCACCTGACAAAGGCCTGCAGTCAGTGTATGTCTGTTGTGGTACACGGTCTGTTGGGACAGTCTGTGCTGTGTCCGCCATGGTCATTGGCACAGCCATGGACAGCTGTACATCCATGGACATGCCACAAGTGTTGCATGTCCAGATACACATGCAGCTGGCCTGGCTATCACTGACACTACTCACACCTCACTGTCTGTGCATGCACGGCAGCTACTAGCATCCCCCCCTCTTGTCATAAGGCGGCCTGTGGGACAGTGTGTGGCACAGAATGGTGTGCAACAGGTGCCCCTGCACAGGTCTGGATGGAAACAGGCTGTTCATTGATCATTGCATCGTGTGGATTGACTACACTGGTAATGGTATTGTAAAATAGTACTCCCCTTCAAGGCTGTGAATCCTCTCAGTCACCTACTCTCAGTGTGGGTTGAGTTGGAAACATTTATGGTTCAGGGCATGCAAATGAGGACTGGGGCAGTGATAATGACATGCTAAACAGCTGAGATGTATCTGAACATGTTAATAGGCTGATTTGGGTGCCTTGTCTGTGAATTGCATAATTGCCCTCAGCTCATCCTAATCAGCAAGGAGCATCTGCTGCATTCAGCACATTTTCAAATGGAGTGTTTCCAGTGCATGCGCAGTGCATTTGGGGCATCTTCCTGAATGGGGCACAAGTGCATGGGTGCAGTCTGTGATCATGTATTGTGTATGTTGTACCACTGGTGCAGTACTGCATTTGCACAACTGGGCCAACAGTCACATCATGGACATGCATATAGTGCACATCGCATGGTGCCACCTGTACATGCATGCATGTCCGTATGTATGAGGCACATTATGCCACCTGTCCATGGTTGTGCACTGATCATGTGTTACGTGCCATAGCGCACCATTCTACTACTGCACAACACAGGCGCTATGCGCGATGATGCGTGTCACACATATCATGGCAGACAGCTACATATCGTGCATGCGCAACCTGGTCATGACCCATGGCCCCACATTCCCACCATAATATTGTGCATTGTGCTTGCCTCTGTGGGTGCATGACTGACCAACTGCACATCACACTGCTATGTGTGGGGGACTGCACGTGGCCAAGTGGCGCATGTGGTGCAATTAGGCATTTCAGTAGCACAGGCCTCAGACACTGCACTGTTGAAAACACTGTACTGCAGCCATGCCCAGAGACAGGAGGTCAGGTCCAAGGGCCATGAACTGGTCCAACATGGAGCTGCTTCACATTGTGGCACTGGTGATGCAGGTGGAGGGCCAGTTATTTGGACAGGAAGACCTGCTGGTGGCCAGGGTACAGGTGTGGGCTGAAATTGCATGGCTGCTGGTGTACTGCACAGAGGAAGAGCACAGGCACCAGTATGGTGACTTGGGGCGAAGGGACAGTGTGTGGCTGGAGTGGCTGAGGGAGCATGCACGCAGCGGTGCACTGCCAGTCCCAGGTATGTATCATGCATACATGTGCGGTACAGGTGCTTGTGGGATGGGGATGGCACACAACACAACATCACACTTACACGGGCACTCAACAACACACACACTTGGGTGTGGCTTCACGTGCCCTGTGGTGCCCTGTCATGCATGCCACATGATGTGGGTCTCTCTGCGGTGGTGTGTGTGTGGGACAGGTACACTGTGTCATGCATGAGGTGGGACAACAGTTTGCAGTGCATAACAGTGGCTGGGCACTTTGGGGGCTCAGGCCAGGGTGCTGTGCACAGCTGCACAATGCCAGGCCATTCACCAGTGTTGCACTGGCCATTTACACCATCACTGCATGCCCACACTGGTGTTGGAGGGTGTTTGTGGCATGTCTTGACTACTCATGGTGATCTCTGTCTTTTGTATCCTGCAGGGCTGGAGGTTGCTGAATATAACAGGTAGGGGGCCATGGACAGAGCACAGTGTGGTGGCCTTGTGAGTGCAGGTAGGTGGCTATCTTGTGCATGTAGTGTCTGTCGGGTGGGGTGGACTTCTGCTCAGTGGGGACTGTGTGTCTTCAATGGCACTTAGCATCTGTTCTCTGTGTTCTGCTGTAGGTCTCTGGTATGGTCACGGTGTGGCAAGACGTGGACAGCCAATGGGATGATGCCACAGTGTCGGGCCTGGTGTGCGGAGGGCCAGCAGGGAGTCATTGCAACCCATCCTGCATCTCCATAGATAGATGCTGAGGATGCTTGCAGCAGTTGTCCAACTGCTGTTGGCAGGTGGCCACTGGTAAGTGCACAGACATGTCATTCTGCCACGCACATAATTGTATATAGTGTACATTGTGTCTCTTAGTATATAGTGTTGTTCCAACTGCCCTCCCTACATATGTTGCTGCCCTGTCCCCTATGCCCATAATTGTATATAGCGTACATCGTGTGTCTCTTAGTATATAGTGTTGTTCCAACTGCTCTCCCTACATATGTTGCTGTCCCCATTCCCTATGACCATCCCCACGTCCTGTCTGCTCTCCCCATTTCACACCTGTTGTTGCTGTACGTAGTCCTGCACACATCATTTGTTATACATAGTCCTGTATATAGTTTAGTTTACCTTTGTATATGTTGTTGTTGTTGTTGTTGTTGTTGTTGTTTTTGTATTAAATATTTGCTTATCTGGTACATTGTCTGTGGTCTTTCACTGTTCCATGGACCTGGGATTGCTGTTGTCTCCATCTCATCTCTGTCCCCTTACTGCCACACCCCTGTCTGCTTCCGTATTTGTACAGTCTGCTTCTCCCTGCCCCCCCCAGCCTCTGTGTGACCCCACTGTTGCCTGTGGCATGTTGGTGGGACTCATGTCCTACTGCTCATGTCTTTGCCCCCAGTCTGTGTGTGTTGCTTGTGGCATGCATACATTGCACTGCTGCACTATTAGTCTGTGGCCCTGTGTGCGGTGTCCTGTAGTTGGGGGTCTGGACTGGCTGAGTGGCACTGTGGTGGCACTGTGTGCCACCCAACATATGCCACTGTGTCATCCTGTGTGACTTTCTACATGGCCACAGTCTTGGCCACCTGTGGTGCTGGCCTTGTCCAGTGGCCACCACCTTGCTGCTTGCTTTCCCCCACTGTTGTGAGGCACCATGCCAGTGACAGTGTACCTGTTCTGTGTGCCTGCCATGGGCCTGTGTGGGGTGTGCCTTGTGCTTCTGGGTGTTGTTCTGTATGCTCAGTCTCGTTATTGTGCCTGATTCAGCCACTATTGTGCCCTTGGCCACTCTGGTTTGTCCCTTTGGTCGCATGTCCCTCTCTTCTTTGTCCCACTGCATGTTTCCTGTTGCTCCCACATGCCTTGCTGGGTTGCTCTGTATTCCGTGTTCTGCTCCCCTGGGTGGTTGTGTGCATCCTGGATGCTCTGGCACATCTCCACTTGTGCCATACCCTTACCGGGTGATTCATCCCTTTGTGCATCACTCAGCATTTGGTGGGCACATCCCTAGTTGCGCCAGTGCATCTCTTTTGTGAATCCTTCCCCTGCTGTATAAATAAAGAAGTTATTATTTATCCCAGTATACATACTGGTTGGGTATAGTTTATGAATCTCTGGGGTACCCATCATTCTGTAGAGGAATGCTAATTTTGGTTTAAGCAATCTGGAAGCATATTCTTTCCTGATACAGGGAAAAGACAGTTTGATAATACAGAGCCCACGTGGTGACTGGGCTTAGAAAGTTCTGGTGTCTGCAGTGCACCACCTTTGCAGAGGGCCGACCATGACCACAAGGTCACATTAAGGGGAGAACACAGGAGATGGTTTGTGACAGTGGACTGTGACAGCAGTGCTGGTTGTGGCACAGATGGGTTTGTTTCTCACATCAGATATTGATATCAGTTTGGCATATATATTTGCGAAGATATTGCATTTTGAGATGAAGAAGATCCTTGCAGGTATAAGTTTGGCTTTTCCTCCCCCTTCCATTTCCTTGTATTTTGTAGCCTAGACTAGTTTTCATGACACATTTAATCATTTAGAGGTATTATTTGTGATTCTCTAGGAAAAAAGTAAAGCAATGTGGTACATCCAGGGATATCATATCAATAGATTTAAAACTGATCTAAAGACATATGTATTCAGTTTAGCCTTCCCAAGTAATGTTTAATTTATTGATATATTTATTGTTTTAATGTTTTATGATGTGTTTATATTTTAATTTGCAGTGCCTTGGCTTTGAAAAGCACTATATAAATAAAGTTTGATTTGATTTTGAATAAATTCTTATTGTCTTTTGAATGCATCAAATCCACAGTGTTAAAAATTTCATTTTGCATATGGAGTCTGAAATATAAGCGTTATCATTGAAATTACTTGTTTCAACTGCTTTGTATGAATAATCTTTTGGTATTTTAAGACATATAATGAGACCAGGCTAAAGGAGGGTGCTACCGTCAGAAAGTGTGAGCTTACACAGGAATCACTGGTTTGATGTTTTGGTCTTGCTCCTCACACTGTCAGCAACAATGCTACTAGTGGAGTCGGTAAGTGCCTGTTTTAAATTTTTAATAAAGGATATGCTGACAGAACTTGGACTGGAGCCACCTTTTACTTGAGCACCTTTGTACTAAGGGGGTCGTTGTAGGCACCTGTTTTTTTTCTGTCCTTTGACTGTTTTCTGCTATTGGAGTAGTACAGTACCAGCTCTCCTGAGTGTAGCTTTTTGTCTATCATTTTTTTTTTTTTTTTCATATTTAGTAAGCTTTATTAAGTTTACCAAACAACAAACAATCCATAGTTACATTACATAACATGGCATAACACACCACGACAATAACTTAAGCTATGTAGCTGATCAGGGCTTTGTCTATCATTTTTAACCAACTTGTACATTAGTTTCAAGTACCCCTCACTCTTCTCTTCTCTTCTCTAGGCTTTTGCTTCCCAAGATATATAACCTGTCCTCTTAGGTCTTGCCCTCCAATCTTTTTTATCATCTTCATCCTGTGAACCCTCTCAGCCATAGTAATATCTTATTTCAACTATAAGACCCAAAACTGGCTTCACCAATGATCTGTGCAGTGGCACAACTACTGCACCTCCCATATCCTTTACAAGTTACTAGCTGTGATGTTTCTCATAAGGGACTGCTGTGGATACCTCCCCCATGACTACTTGCCTGTCATGTGCTGTGTTATCTGAATGTGTGATGCAGTGAGAATATAAATATATCACTCGATATAAAAAATATAACTCCTGTTAAAACTCAATGTAATGCCAGCTTCAACCTTTAAGAAAATTACAATCCATAATTGCAGGAAATAAAAACAGTGTACTTCCAGTAGTGTTCCATTGCAGACATGCTAAATAAAGCTATGAAAAAAAAAGATTTTCTTCTGTGAACTGGCAATGTTGACTATAAAAAATATTGTGAACAAAATTAGATATATTTGTGAAATGTCCACTTCATCTCCTTTTAAAGCTCTCTCTGGCTACCTCCATAGTTCCTAAGAGTCATTCAGAAGCAGTGCTTACTGGATCTGCCTTTTCCCATTCAGTGAAGGGGGGGGGGGTCTCCTCATGCAACTCATGCAGTAGGACCCAGGCATCTGATGCCAGACCCATCAGTATTTCTGAACATTACTTGAATTGAGGGGAGGGGGAAGGGGAGTTCAGCATCTTCCTGTTGGGACTGAGTCTAACAGACAGCATCTATACACCAGAGCTACTGTAAGGGCTTGTGCACACAAAGCATTCCACTGGGCATCAGCTGAGCACCTCAATGGGATCATACCCTTCTAACTTACACCAGTCCAACCTTTATCAGTATATTCCTCACCTGTGATGATGCAAGTTAGGAGTTTAATCATCGTGTGGATGAATATGTCAGAGAGAGAGTCATATGGTATTGTTCTCTATCTCATCACACATATTTACAATACAATATAATATACAGTAGCTTTAGTCTGCATTGTGTCTTAAATACAAATGATCTCAAAGAAATGGAAGAGACTAAAGATGATATAAAATGACTCTCACCATTTTAAATCAAACTAAGCTAGTGATACTGTATATATGGGATGTACTTCAATAAAACCTACATACATTCATTGTATAACATGCATTTTAATTCAAAACAAGCATTTGTCAATGCTGAATGTTTGCTTGCTGGTATTGGCATTGGTAGTGCAGGAGTTAGAGAGATGCATAGTAGGAATTGCAGTAAAGTAGTAAACTAATGCCAACCCCCACCCCTACCCTGCAGAGACTGACAGGCATTGGGGTGTGCCTTTGAGTTGGCCATGACGCTCATGCCATTTCATCTCACCCCACCCTGCAGACAGTGACAGGTGTCACGGTGTGCCTTGGGGTCTTTGGCTCTTACGCTCACCCCATTCCATAAGGAAATAAGGTGATATTGGTGCAGTATAGGAGAATGGCGTGAACATTAGGGCCAAAGACCCCAAAGCACACCTCAATGCCAGTCAGTGGCTGCAGGGTTGGGGTGAAATGGCATGCGCATTATGGCTGAGAACCCCAAGCTACTCCTTTGATGCCTGTCAGTCTGAACAAGGTGGGGAATTAACAGTTTGAAACCCTAACACCCCGGGCGTTTGTTGATATTTTCATTCAAAATTTTCAACATAGACTTTTTGGGACCTCCCCTCATGAACAGTGGCACTGAGATTTCATTAGTGTGTTCCAAAGCTTGAATTTGCACAGCGACTGCACCATCCTGCTCCACAGGCACAAAAACACTTTTTGGGAAGGATTCAAAAAAATGACAGCTGTACTATTCATAAGGAGGTGTGCAAAATGGGTAACGTTGAAAATTGTGAGTGATCATTTTACAAATTTGTAAAGTTACGAGTGTGCATGGAAACTGCGTAATGCACGCTGGTAACATAGTCATGTTATGGACTTTTGTCACCAAGTTTTCAACATAGGCATTTTAGAACTTCTGCTCATGAACAGTATCACTGTGATTTTCTTAATATATCATGAACACTGATTTCCCACAGCGACCATGCTATTCTGTGCCAGAAGTGCAAAAACACGTTTCAGCAAGTATATGAAAAATGACAACTATACTGTTCATAAGGAGGTGTGAAAAAATGCCAGTGTTGAAAATCTGGAGTGAAAATATTACAAATTCGTGAAGTTATGAGTGTGCGTAGAAACTATGCAATGCACGCTCGTAACTAATTTTTTTGGAATTTTTTCACCAAATTTGCAACATATGCTTTTGAGAGCCCACCTCATGAACAGTGACACCGTAGTTTTGTTACTCAGTCCCAAAAGGTGATTCCACACCATGACCATGAAATCACCTTTTGGGACCGAATAACACCATGACTGACTGAATTCATGAGGAGGGCTCCCAAGAACCCCATGTTAAAAACTGAGTGCCAAAAGTTGAAAAAATGGCTAAGATATCCACATAAGTTGAAAAAACCCATTATGCATTATACAGCTTACTGGCATTTCTTCAGTTCGTAGTCAGCTTTGAAGAGTGCAGACGTGTTCCCTGTCCACCGAAGATCATCACACTGGAGGTAAGTATGGGATGAGGGGGGGTGTGAGGAGGTGGGGGTGCATAGAGGTTGCATGTGGGTTGGGAGAGGGGGCAAGGGACTCAACGAGGGACTGTTTTCTTTTTTAAAAGGAATAAAAAAAAAAAGACACTGCAGGATGCCTTTGACTCACTGGGGTGGACTCCCAGCATGCTACATGGATGTTTGTTGGGGGGGCGAGTTGAGCCGACTGGGAGTGGGCACTCCCATCCACCATAGAATGAGCTGGGGGGAGTTCATGAGCATGCTAGGGTGGGCTCCAGTGTGCTCCCTGGGTGTTTGTTGGGAGGGGACTGGAGCTGATGGGCATTGGGCACCCCCATCCACCATACAGTGTGCTTGGGGGTATTGTGCATGAGCCCAGGTGGATTGGGCATCCCCATGGCACACAACAAATGGAGGAGTGCATCATGCTGATGGGGATTGAGCTACCCCATCTGCAAAAGAACTGGGGAGGGGGCATGCCGACAGGGGGATTAGGCACTCCCGTCAACTTTAACATCTACTGGCAGAGGTGGTGGCTATCTGTCAGCTTCGTGGGGATTGTGAGAGGCCAACGGAGAAGCTGTTGCCATGTTTCTCTGAAATGGGACACCACACAATGCAGCTGTATTTGGCTGCTGCAGTCAGGGGCTGCCCCACAAACATAGCTGATTGTTTAATGATGGGGAGTTCCCTGATTGCAGTGGCCAGTTTCTTTCAAGGTTGTGGCATGCTACAGTACTGCTGTCATGGACAGCGTGATCTTCTGTTGGTGCCACACAGACCAGCCCCAAAATGGGCTGCTGACATTGGCAACAACACTGCCTCACCTCCACAGCTCACTACTGCAGCAAGCTGCCGCAACATGTTTCTTGCACCTGCATGCAAGCAAACACAGTGATGCTTTTTTATATTAACTAATCCAATTTTAATTCTGCCAGTGTATTTTTTTGTTTTAATCACTATATGTTTGTAGTAGCCAATATATTTTTTAAAACTAGTTAGTTTTTATCAAAACAACCACATATCTGCTTGAATCAATACATTTCCAAAACACACCCAGTACCTATGAACATGTGACAATATATTTTTTTAAACAATTTGTCAACCAGAACTAATGTGTTCTTGATTGTATGCAAATTAATACATTCACAAAAATGAATTATATGCATTCCTTTTTTTTAATTTCTTTTCCATACAAGGTCTTCCATCCAGGACCTCCTTCAGCAACTAATAGTATTTCTTGCCTATCCTCTGAGCACCTCCTGATTAGTGTAATGGAGACCATGGGGCTTCCTCAACACCCACCGTTGCTTTGCACTCTTGTAGTGTGCCCACGTGGCAGTGTGTTATGCAAGCAATAACACACGATGAGGTGTGGTTTATCACCTGATAAGAGCACGCCCAGGGGTGTACTAAGGCACGAGGCACTTGTGCTGAGTGCCTTATGCCACTGGGCGTGCTCTTATCAGGCGATAAACCATACCTTGGAGTGTTATTGCGCTTATAAAATAAGTAATTTTTTAATGTGTAAAAAGTGAAACATAAAAAAAGGTTTCAAATAGTTAAAACAGTAAAAAATAGTCCCTCCTATAAAGTTTATTTGGAATGTATTTATTGCCCCCCCCCCCGCACACAAAAAGTTACGAATCCATTCAGAATATGCCTTTTACTTTATTGGGTCTTTTTTACATTTCTTTCTTTGGCTGTGTTTAGTTAGGGAATTGCACTGTTAACAGAGGAGTGGCTGTGTTGACTGGGAGTGAGCCTGTCCCTCACCAGACACCATAGAGAGCTGAGAGAATCCTTCTTCCTGTTTCCTGCTTTCATTCTGACAGGCACATTTTGGTGAATATTTCATTTAAAAAAAGGAAAGTGAGTGCCTGGTCTGAAAAGTGAGCATGTTCTTTTGGAGGCAGTGACAAA
Organism: Neoceratodus forsteri; assembly: GCA_016271365.2. Lineage (NCBI taxonomy): Eukaryota > Metazoa > Chordata > Ceratodontiformes > Ceratodontidae > Neoceratodus > Neoceratodus forsteri. The sequence continues at coordinate 55,557,317 of CM028137.1, forward strand.
CACTGCTGCGCTGATGGTCGCCGATGGTGCGTTGGGTAGATGGCATTCGCTGACGGCATTTGCGGTTAATGATGAAAAAAAATTACTGTTTCTGTTTTCTCGGCGGGTTTCTCGGCGCTGTTTGAAAATGCTGGGAATGACAGCTATACACTGGTGGCGAGAGGCAGACAAGCAGTGAAAAAGATAACAAACAGGTACGAAGTTCTATAATTGAACTAAAATGTAGCTTTGCCCTTTGAGAAGTCGCTGCAAGTAAGGAAGATGGCTGTTTGTGTGCAAGGGAGGAGAGTGGTCAGCGAGAGAGCCTGACAGAATTGTTTTTCTGAACTGTCATGCATGGATCTTTGGCTGCACTGCGTCTTGCTTGGCGTAACAAGTACCAGTTGCCATATATATCAGCTGATAAGGACATGGCTACTGGTACCTGTTAGCCAATCAGGATGCAGGCTCTTTCTTGCCCATTTTATAAAATGTTTTATGCTCTTTAATAATATTTCCTCAGTAGTCATCCATCCCTGCCAGAGCACCTGGGATTGGAAAGGAAGAGCCTTGAGTTGGATGTTGGCGTCAGATGGATGATTCAGTCACTATTTTCTCTTTTTCTCCCACCTCCTTCCAGTGCTTCATCAACAGGCGAGCCCCAATTACATTCATTCTTAATATATTTTTATATAAATCAATATACAGTCTAGCAAACCCACAGTGCTGTGTGACATCATTGGATTTCTTTTACTATATGTCACTTTTTATTTGTGCCTGCTAAGTGAATTTAGCAATGTATGCATGAGCAATACACTACGGCGAGGTGTGGTTTATCGCTTGATAAGAGCACGCCCAGGGTGTACTAGGCACGGCGCGATACGGCGCTGAAAGAGCCTTATGCCACTGGGCGTGCTCTTATCAGGGTTATAAAACCACAATCGGAGTGTGTTATTGCGCTTATAAAATGGGTTTTATTAAATGGTAGGACACTTTACTTAATTGAACAGGTTTTTTTATTTGTAACTTTTAAAACAGAGACAGAGTTGTTGTTTTTAAATCTTGCGCTTATAAAATGGGTTTTATTAAATGGTAGGACACTTTACTTAATTGAACAGGTTTTTTATTTGTAACTTTTAAAACAGAGACAGAGTTGTTGTTTTTAAATCATGTAGACATAAAATAGTCCCACTTTATATTGTTGTAATGTTTTCAAACAATGAACTGGTAAGGTTTATGTAAAGCATTGTTTTTACATTTAAACAGAAGAAATTGTAAACATTTGAAGACAAACTTTTAAATGTTTGAAAAGATTAAAACTTGTCAAGTTACGTTTTTAACTACTATTTATTGTAATGCAGGATGTTTACGTGACTACTTTTTATTTTGTGTAGTTAATAAATTCAACATGTTCCATATAGCAATTTTGTATAATGTAAGGAGAAGTGCTGCTTGTTTCTTTAAATTGTTGGATGACTTGGTTTCTGATAGTCTGTGCTTCTGGTATCTTTGTGGTTGAGGATTTCCAGTTTCTTTTTCGGCAGTTTTTGAAGCATGGCGCTCTGTGCATCAGGAGTTTCTGGCTGTTCTGCTTCAGATTTATGTATTGATCTCAGTTGTTGCTGATTTGTTCTAGTCGGAGGAAAATAGGTGCAGAGGGTTTCTGTAGTCGGAGGAAAATAGCTTTACAGGCTTTCTGTGTTGCTTGCTGTGTTTGCAGGGAGAGATTTGCTGCAGCATGGAGTTTCATCGTCGGGCATGATTTCACATTGCGGTTCTGTGGACAGGTTGTTAGAATGCAAACACTGATTTCTTGTTTTGTTGGCTAAAATATTGCTCCACAACTGTCGGTCTTTTGGAGTAGCAGCCCAGTATGAGCGTAAGCTGCTTTCTGCATGATGGCCCGTTACTGCCATTATTTCGCGGGAGTCTAGGCCTGCTGTAGACAGTAACTGTACAGCTGTAGCTCTCACTGAATGGTTTGTGTAGCGTGTTGAGAGCTCTGCTTCTTCACTGATTTTCGGCATCAGGCTTGCTAAGTAGTTTAATCCTAATGGCTCACGGGTGTACCAGATAGTTGAGGTTGCCAGTAGATTGTTGGCTATTTTATGAGGGTGTAAGTAGAAGGCAGGAGGGTTAGGTGGAAGCTTGGATATGTATTTTTTAAAGGAAGCAACTGGACATAAAGGGCTGTTTGGAATTTCATAGATGTAGCCTCTATGCTGTTGCTTTGTGCAGTCATTTTCTTATGGTTTTAGTATATTCGTTGAAGCTGAGTGTTACATATTCATAGCCTTGCTCATCTTTTTATTTCAAAATGTTCCGTTTCAACTGTCTGAGACCTTCTCTGCCCCTGCGCGCCATGCACAGCTGTATATCAAGCCAAGCTTTGTACAGTAGTCCTCGGGCAGTGTTTGGTGAGAGGACTGGTGATAATCGTAAAATTTGTAAGTCGTTTTCATTTATTGCAGGGTGGTGGGCTGCTCGATCTTTACCTTCTCTCCTGTACTTTTTTAAGACTGCTAAAACATGTTGTTAGCTGGTTGCATATCAGGGTGGTTGTGGAGATTTATATTTCTGGACAGTGGTGGTGCATTTAAATGGCGATTTAGGCCTGCTCTGAGGGAAATTATGCTAGCTATACTGTATTCTGTGCCATCTGTTTGTCTGATTTCTGCATAGAATTTGTGGAGGATGTCTGCTAGGTGGTGTATGTCTATTTCTTTAAAATCTATGGCTATTTGCTTTGCTGTGCACCAACCTTGAAAGACTGCTACTGCCCATGATGTTGTTTTTTGAGTGTTGATTTCCTCTTTCATTTGTTCTATGTGATCCTGCTCTTCTGAAGTTAGGGTTACAAATTTGCCAGTGTTTTTACGTTTTGTTTTTCCTTTTTTAGGTATCGCTGCTTCATTATGGATGTCTGACGTTGTATTGACCTGCTGATGAGGTGCTGTGCCTTGCGGTTCCGTCATACTGTCACTGCGGGAAACTGGTTCAGCTGAGGTAGTTTGAAGACGGTCGTCATCTCGCTGAGGAGATAGATCGGTGAGTATCTTTCAAATGACAGCGCAAATTAATATCCATTTTAGGATCGGAAATTAGCGCTTTGTAACGGTTTACTATATGGTAGCTTTAATAAGAGAGTGCTCGTGCTGTCGGAAGATTGTCGGTTGCCTTCTGTCAGCGCCGCATTGTTGATTTCATGCTCAGCTGTGCCAGCCTGTCTTTTTTTTTTTTTTCTGGTTGCCTCTGCTCACTGATTTGTCGTTGTCAGTGGGCAGTGTGGTAGAGCTTAGTGCCGGTTGGTAGAATACCAGGCATTAAGGACACGGCTAGGAGGGTCAAACAGCCAATCATTGGCTTTGTTTTTTTTTCCCATTTTATAAAATGAGATATTTCTATGGTGTTTCGGTGAATAACAATAATGCTGTTATTGCAATATTGCATATTCTGCTGTTTTTGTCTGTGATGCTGAACTACTATGGCAGTCCTTGACAGAAACACCAAATGTAGACATGCAAACTAAACTGTGTTTACCACATGACTTTGCTCTGGAGACTTTACAGCACAATAGTCGGGTAACACAAGACACTTGAAATAACTTAGAAGACTAAGAACAGTTAAAATTCAATAAATAGTACTGGCAGAGTTCTGCCTTGTGTGGGACTGGCCATCCACATTTTAAATTTTCAGGAAAATATTGGAAGAAAAGACTGAAAATGAATAGTATACTGCAATATTCAGGTAATGAAATAAAAAAAACAATAATAATACCATGCATTTTTATACCATGATACGGCACCATACTGATATACAGTATACTGTGACATCCCTAGGCCAGTCAGTGATACTGGAAGTATAGTAAACTGATAGACAGGGGAATATATTGACTAGGGTGTGAGATCATAGTGGATTTACACTAAGGGGTATACACGACTGATCCTGAGTCGGGGAGAGTGTACATGGACTCTGTCTGAGTTATTACACCAGGGAGCATTTCTGGGGGGATTGTAGTAGATTTACACTGAGGGGTACACACAACTGACCCTAAGTGGGGGAGAATGTATATGGGATCTGTCTGAGTTACTACGCCAGGGAGCATTTCTGGGGTGGAATTGTACCTAACAGGGAGAGGTGGAATTTGCACTGAGACACTATCTTTGGAGGATTGATAACTGGGGGGGTATAGATGCTGGTTATTGGCTGCAGTTGTTAACCTTGTGGGCATTTACTTAGAGGGTTGAGTAACTCTATTTGTTAAGGTCAGTTTCTAACTGTAAAGGGTAAATCTGCTTCTTGAAAAAGGGAGTGTTCACTACCTAATAAGCGTGTGCCATACCCAGGTGACTGGGTATTAGGACAAGTACACCGGGAGCAGACTGGGGGAGGGGTTCTGTTACATCGAGTATGGCTGGAATGCTGGGGGCAGGTGGATGGGGTGGGGGTGATGGAATAGTCAAGAGGAATGGTGAACTCAGGTTGGCAGGACTGGGAAGGGTGGCATGGGAGGTGGTATTGGTATCAAGAGAAGGGAGGCTGGTGCAGGAGGCAGAAGACGAACAGGGGGTCCAGGAGTGACAGGTTGGCGGGCTGCAGTGGCTCTGGGGCAGCAATATGGATAGATAAACTGTGGAGGCTGTGGGAATGTCCCATTTTCTGTAGACTGAAGGCACTGTAGGCAGAGGTCAACTGGTTGTCAGAAGAGATAAGTAGGTTAAGGGAGAGATGGATGAAGCGATGGTAGGAGGGGCACCACCTTGGGCATTTGAGATGACTAGGGGGTGAATGGATACCAGGCCATAATGCAGGTCCCAAGCCACTCTGGGGTGGCAGTAACTATAAAGCCAGTATGATGATGATAGGGTTAAGTAACAGGTATGAGGTTCTGATGTTGGTAGGGGGGAATGGTACTACCAGGAGTGAGACAGGCAATAGTGAAGGCAGAGTGAACACTGGTGACAGGAGTCCTGATGGGGAGGAGGTGGGCTCAAAAGATAGAAGGTGAGGTGGTGGAGACAGGGCAAGGGTAGCGGTGGGGAGGTAGCCAAGTGAGAGTTGGAGGGGCACTTGTGGGGCAGGGGGAAAATAGGTGCAAGGTCAGACAATGGGAGGGTGGTAGGCAAGAGGGGCAAGCTGAAGGGGAGGAGAAGTGCAGGGGAGGGAGATTCAAGTGCTGCTTGGCAGGAAAGACAAATGCCTAAGGGGGGTAAAGGGTTGCAGACAGACACAGGCAAAGGGGGGGAGGGAGGTGGAGTAGTGGTGTTAGGAGACCTGCACTTAAAGGGATCAGGTGGGGAGGGATGGGTGAATGACACATTCGGATATGTGTGGAATCCATACTGGGCTTAACAGCAGGAAGGGCGGAGCAGGCTTTGCTCAGATGTGTCAGGAGGAGAAGGGAAAAACCTTATGTGGTGGTGCACATAGGCACCTATGACCTGGCGGAGAGTCAGGTGGAGTTGGTTAGGGAGATATTTGCAGAACTAGGGAAGTTGTGCAAGGAGGTTGGGTGCTCCATGGCCTTCTCAGAAGTGCTTCTGGTACCCAGGGTGAGCAGGGTAAGGAAGGACAGGATTGTGGAGTTTAATTCTTGGCTGATGGAGTGGTGCAGCTCACAAGGATATGGGCTGGTGGAGGACTGAGGGATCATATGGGACAACAGTGATCTATGTGCAGCAGACAGGTTGCACTTGAGTAGGGCTGGGCAGGGTCCTTGAAGCAGAAACTGGAGGAATACATAGCTTCCATGAGGGGTTTAAACTAGGAAGGGGGTGACGAGTGTGCAGCTAGTGCACAGGGCCACTGAGTAGTGGAGCTGTGTGACAGGGTTGAATAGGACCCTGTCCCAGTTGTTAAGGAGAGTTTGAATGCAGGTATCTGTTTTGTCCTTTCCTTTCCTGTCTCTTGTCTGTGTGGTTGCACAATCAAATTTTCCTGTGAGACCTAGGATTTGATCACACTTACAGTCTTGCAGTTCTCTGTCTGTCACTGTCTCTCAATCTCCCCTTGCTGTTCTCTTTTCCTCCCTTGCATATCTGCTGGTATAAAAATATATGCACATCATTATGTGGAAATGTAACTAGTATTGTGATCCCTTTGTTTAGAAATTATATAGTGTTACTGTTGAAATGTATATAATTATAGTTTGAAATGATTGCAAAAAGCTATTGGGAATGGAAGTAGTTAACATGAAATGCAATGTTTTAAGCCTTTTGCAGAAGCTATGGAAAAGGGGCCTTAGTTCTGGGACATTGTGTTCTAGTTGCACCTGCCTGATATATACAAGCTTCTGGATCTCACATATTCAAGAGCATTTTAGAAAAAAAGCAGGATGCTTGTTAAGAAGGGGGGTTTGCAAATACTTATAAGACAGAGCTGTAATTGATTGCAGGGGACACAGAGATCGAAGGAAAACTCAGATGGCACTTCTCTATTTTTTCGGCCTTTGTAAATAGTTATTCTGAACAATTTTATTTTTTTATTTTATTGGTATTCATAATAAAACTCTTGCTGCAAATTTTATAATTGCTCCTGGTTTTTCCTATGCTTCCTGGCCTGTGCCTTGATGACAAATGGTGTCAGCCTAAGTTGGATTTACACCGTGCATACTGTAAGCTAGGAGTTTTGTGCATGGGTACTGGATTTAGTACCAGGGAAGCATAGAGAAAGGTATTGATTCTGCAGCAGCAAATCCAGGAGTGGTTACCAGGAGACGGTAGCCAAACTAGCAGAGACAGAAGTCTAAGCTGAGATTGTACAGCTAGCACAAGTTATGGAGAAAGAACAGGCAGTGACAGAACCTGAAAGTCTGATGGACTTTTTCAGATGGTGGGCTATACAACAAAAAGAGTCAGAAAAACAGTGGTGAGAAGAGAAGCAGCAGATGACTGAAGAGATGCAGTGACAGGAGCAGCAATGGCTGGATGCCTTGCAAGCTATCAAAGGCAGAGGATCTGGAACAGATCCAGATAAGCAACAGAACACAAGCAACTTAAAAGCCATTAAACTTACAAAGTTGTCCCTTGGATAATATCGAGGCATACCTGACAACTTTTGAAAGAGTTGCCACAGTCGGCCAAAGGCCAAAGCAGCAATAGACAATCAGACTGGTACCCTCCTGACAGAGAAAGCCCAACTTGCCTACAACAATATGGACACTGCACAGTCAGAAAACTATTTATTGAGATCTTGGATTAACACCTTTGAGCAGAAAGCTCTTTCATAGGTTTCACGTCAAGCATGACACAAAGAAGAATACAGATCTGTTCAACAGATACAGATACAGCAAGAAATAATTGAAAACTGTCTCCAATGGTAAAAAATTCTAACAATAGTTTCACAATCTAAGCAGGTACAGAGTGCAGTGTCAAAACAAAGGCTAACGTTTCACTAGATAATGGTAACATAACATGAGGACGCTTGTTTAAAAAGAGGAATTGTACAACTAACAACATAGGCAGATAATTGGATTGTGCCTGAGTCAAAGAAAGAAGGAGGGTCTTGTACCAGTAGAGAAGGACAGGGGAAGGAGGAGGAAAGTGCGGGGAGGGAGAAGACAAGCAGAAGTGGGGTAGGATGGGACTAGATAGGAGGGAAAGGGAAGAATTGCTATTTAGTCAAAGTGGAATAAAGGGGAAGGAGGTTGGGGAAAGGAAGGGTGAAGGACAGTAGGGAGGAAGAGGTGGTGTAGGTAGTGGGGTGATAATGAAGATGTAATTAAGGTGGTAGGGAGGAAAGAGGTATGGAATGACGGAGGGGCAAAAAAAGGAGGAGGAGGTGGAGGAAGGTAGGAGGGAAAGTAAATAATTTAGGCAGGGGTAGAAAGCCCATGAAAGTATTAACTTGATAGGGGGCCCAAGAAATGACCTATGACACTATGACCTGGTGAAAAGTGAAATCCTGAAAAGGTATGACATCTCAGGAGAGACCTACAGGCAGAGATTTTGATCTCTGAACTACAAATCAGTTGGCAATCCTCAAGAAGCCTTCACCCCACTCAAAGAACTCCTGATAAGGAGTGATAAGGGGGAGGGTCAATGGGGGGGAGGAGAGGGAGGGAGGGCAGCTGGAGAATAAGGGGTGCTAGCTACATATTTGAGTAGACTTGATAGACCTCTATTCCTTTATCTGATGGCAAATTTTGTATGTTCTTATATTCGATAAAACAGCTCCAACCAGAGAGCAAAACAGTCACACAGATTATCGACACATAATGGAGCAAATCATCAACATCCTGCCTACAGATATGTAGCTTTGGGTGAAGGGACACGGACCAGAAAGTGGGGAAAAGACTGTTTCTTTGGCCGAAGACTACCAAATGGCCAGACAAACACCACAGCAGTGAGGTAACAGCCAAGCACCAGTAAGACACTCTTTTTTCCCATTTAAACTCCAAGTCTATAAGACCTCTGGTGGGGGTAGCAAATGTGTGCCTAAAGATAGTATTTGTTATGACTGTAATAAGCCAGGTCATATTACAAGAAATTGTCATGAGAAGAGTGACACTGGAGCAGATTTGTCCTTGACAGATTGGGGCAAGTACTTATCAGATGTGAAAGTGGGGGATAAGACTGTAAAGGGACTCACTGATTCTGGAAGCAGACAGACCCTAGTGCATGTTGAAGTGCTGGGAAAACACTATGCAAAAGGACCAGGTACTGGTGTCATCTGCATCCACAGGGACACTCGATACAACCCCATCACCCAAGTGACTCTGACCGTTAAGGGTGTGTTGCACCAAATGAAAGTGGGGGTAGTACATAAGTTACCTGTACCCATGATTATTGGAAATGACTGTCCAGGATTTATTGAGTTAATCTCAGAGGAACTGAACTCTGCAGTTTCAGCAGCAGTGGCAAAAAGAGTTCAGGCAAAGAAAATTTCAAATAGTGGGGACACTTTTCCTTTCAGTGATTGTGATTCAGATTTGTCTGAGCACAGCTCCAAGATCCAGAAATCCAGGGAAGAAACATGATGCCTGAAGAAACTGTGGCAACAAATGACTGATGGACATAAGGGGTTAACATATGAAAATGCTGAAACTAAACTGATCACTGATTATGATTTTCTTTCAGAACAATCTAATAATGTTTCTCTCCAGGGTTATTTTAAGCAGCTGGGGGTAAAACCAAAACAGGGAAACCAATGTTTAAAAAAATGTAATGGGTTACTGTACAGAGTTTGGGTTAAACCTCAGACACAGGACCAGACAGAACAGTTGGTTATACACCAGAAGTATAGAACAGAGTTGTTACAGATAACACATGATAGTCCTATGGCTGGACACTCAGGGAGGGATTGCACCCTTGCTAGATTGCTATACAGATTCTACTGGCCTGAAATTCATGAAGATGTTACTACCTATTAAAATTCCTGTGCTGAGTGTCAGAAAGCAGCCCCAGTGACTAAAACAGAAAAGGTGCTCCGGTTCCCCTACCTTTGATAGAATTGCCTTTTGAGAGAATTGCAATGGATGTGGTTGGTCCTTTAGACAAAAGTAAAAAGCGTAATAGATTTATCCTGGTAGTGTGTGACTATGCTACTTGATACCCAGAAACACTTCCAATGTGTACTGTCACAGCTTCTAAAGTGGCAGAACAGCTTGCAGAAATGTTCAGCAGAGTGGGCATACCTAAAGAAATTGTTACTGATCAGGGTACTGATTTTGGTGCTGCATTAATTAAGGAGCTGTACCGACTGCTAGGTATCACTGCCATAGAACCTCCCCCCATCCCCCTCAGACAGATGGTCTTGTTGAGCATTTTAACCAAACCCTAAAATGCATGTTAAAAGGGTTTGAAAAAGGGGAAGGGAAAGCTTGGGACCAATACTTGCCTTACCTACTTTTTGCTTACAGTGAAGTGCCACAGGCATCTACAGGGTTTTCACCATTTGAAATGCTGTATAGTGGGCAGCCAAGAGGGCCACTGCATGTGATAAAAGAAATGTGGGAAGATAACCCCACTCAGAAACAATCTATAATGTCTTATATGTATGCCTTAAAAAAGAAGCTGGGAAAATATGTTGAAAATGCCCCTAGTAAGCAGGAAGAGGCCCCAGACCAGCAGAATGTACTGTATGTTATGACCATGGGGTAAAAGAAAATGTTTTTGAACCAGGTGAAAAGGTTTTGCTACTGTTACTCACAACAGAAAATAAACTGTTAATGAAGTGGCAAGAACCTTATAGAGTGCTTAGACTTACTGGCACCATTAACTATGCGACTGAGACCCCTGACCGGAGAAGTCCTACTAAGATACAGTATACCATGCTAACCTCCTCAAGAAATGAGTTGAAAAAAATGCCAAAAGCTGCATTGCTAATTTTACCAGAAACAGATAAAGAAGATATTGATACAGCTTATGATAGACTGGAGCAAACTGTAACTGCTGATGCAGTAAAGATGAATGTTTCCTTAACCTCAGAAATTCATAATGGCTAAATACATTTAACAGTACTTTTACCACAGTATCAGGCTGAGCACGTAATAGTGCCAAGGAATGCTCGCCCTATTAGGCAAAAGACATACAGTTTACCAAAGCAGTTAAGAGCTGATGTGGTAAAGGAAATACAAAACAAGCATTTGTCAATGCCAAATGTTTGCTTGCTGGTATTAGCATTGGAAATGCAGGAGTTAGACAGATGCAGAATAGGAATGGCAGTGAAGTATTGAACTTCACGCCAATCCCACCTCCATCCTGTAGAGATGGACAGGCATTGGGGTAAGTGTTTGGGTCTTCGCCCATGATGGTCATGCCATGTCACCTCACCCTATTCTGCAGACACCGACATGTGTTGAGGTGTGCCTTAGGGTGTTTGGCTTTACAGTCACCCCATTCCATGAGGACATATGCTGAAATAGGTGCAGCATAGGAGAATGGGGTGAAGTCTGGGGCCGAAGAGTCCAAGGTACACCTCGATGCCTGTCAGTGGCTGGGGGATGGAGGTGGGATGGCATGAGCAGTACAGTCAGCAATCCAAAGGCACACCCGATGCCTGTCAGTCTGTACAGGGTAGGACCTTATGGTTAGAAACCCTAACACCTCAGGCGTTTGTTGATATTTACACTACACATTTTCAACAAGGCCTTTTCTTGACCCCACCTCATGAAAGCATTTGGGACGTCTTCTCATGAAGAGTGGCAGTGTGATTTTTGTCAATGTGTCCCGAACATTGACTTCCAACAGCGACAGTGCCATTCTGCGCCACATGTACAAAAACACAGATCAGGCAGGATGAGAAGAATGACATCTGTACCATCCATAGGGAGGTGTGATGAGATGGTAATGTTGAAAATCTGTAGTGGGAATATTAAAAATGCTTGCACTTCCGAGCATACATGGAAACTGTGCAACACATGCGCATAACAGAGTCATTTTATGGACTTTTGTCACCAAATTTTCAACATAGGCATTTTAGGACCTCTGGTCATGAACAGTGTCACTGTGATTTTCTTAATGTGTCCCAAACACTGATTTCCCACAGCAACGACGCTATTCTGTGCAGGAAGTGCAAAAACACATTTCGTCCAGGTTGTGAAAAATGACAGGTGTACTGTTCATAAGGAGGTGTGGAAAAATGACAATGTTGACAATCTGGAGTAAAAATATTACAAATGTGCGAGGTTATGAACATGTGTGGAAACTGTGCAAAGCATGCTCGTAACAGTAATTTTATGGACTTTAGTCACCAAATTTTCAACATAGGCATTTTAGGACCTCTGCTTATGAACAGTGTCACTACGATTTTCTTAATGTGTCCAGAACACTGATTTCCCACAGCGACCATGCTATTCTGCACCGGAAGTGCAAAAACACATTTTTGGCCAGGATGTGAAAAATGACAGCTGTACTTTACATAAGGAGGTGCAGAAAAATGGCAATGTTGAAAATCTGGTGTGAAAATATTGCAAATTTGCAAAGTTATGAGTGTGCATAGCAACTGCACAACACATGCTCGTAAAACAGTCATTTCTTGGATTTTTTCAACCAAATTTGCAACATAGACTTTTTGAGAGGCCACCTCATGAACACTGGCACTGTCATTTTGTTAATCGGTCCCGAAAGGCGATTCCGCTCAGTGACCATGAAATCATCTTTCGGGACTGAATAACGTTATGACAGTGGTTGAATTTATGAGGAGGGCTCCCAATAACCCCATGTTGAAAATGTGGTGCTAAAATTCCCCAAAATGCCTGAGATATGCACCAAAGTTGAAAAAAAAAAAAAACTATTTATCCCATTATACAGCTTACCGGCATTTCTTCAGTTCGTGGTTGGCACTGAAGAATGCAGACGTGTTCCCAGTCCACCGAAGATTGTCGTGCAGGGCTCCGGAGATAAGTGTGGGGTGAGGGGGGTGTGGGGAGACAGGTTGCGCAGAGGGTGGATGCGGGTTGGAGTGGGGCCACCGGACTCAACAAGTGATCGTTTTCTGATTTACAGGAACAAAAATAAAAACATTGCTGGACTTTTTTTTTTTTTTTTAACAAGGACATTTGGTATGCTGGGGTGGGCTCCCAGCATGCCAACCAAGTGTTTTTTTTTTTTGGGGGGGTGGCTGTATCCTATGGGGGATTGGGCACCCCGTCGGCACCTACGAGGGAGCACAAGAGCCAAGAGGGATTGGGCACCCCGCTTGGCACAAACCTACTTTTTGGGGGGGAATTATGCTGACAGGGAGTGGGCTCCCCCATCGGCAAATTAAACTGGGATGGGGGGACATTATGCTGATGGGGAGTGGGTTCCCCATTGGCAAATCAAACTGGGATGGGACTGAAGCTGACGACGACTGGGGTCCCTGTCGGCAAACAAAGACTGTTTTGAGAGGAGGCACATGCTGCTGAGGGGGATGAGGCACCCCCTCGGCAGTGGAGGCTGAATAATATTGTTTGTGAATGTGGTGGCAAGCTGCCGCCATGTTCACGAACAATATTATATTAGGTAACGTTCCACCCTGAAATGATGGGTTGCTCCCTCATTGCAGCAGTATGGCTGATGCTGCAATGACGAGGTGGCCCTGACTGCTGCGGTGAAAACATTACAAGCTGGTGGCACTTTTGGAAGCCAGTGTCATCAGCACACTGTGCCTCCATTGGTGCACCACTGCCAAGCCTCCAAATGCAATGCCTCTGTTGGCTGCCACACTGCCACGCCTCCACAACCCGCTTCTCTCCTAAGCTGCCACATAATGTTTCTTGTGCATGCGTGCAAGCAAACATAAAAATAAAAGAATTGGGCATCATAGAAGAGTCAAGGAGTGCTTGGTCATCTCCAATGGTAATTGTAAACAAAAAAGAAAGAAGTGTTAGAATCTGCCTTGATTTTAGGAAACTTAATCAAGTGTCAGAATTAAACAGTTATCCTATGTCCAGAATAGATGATTTGGTGGACAGACTGGGGAGTGCAAAGTACAGTGAATCCCACCAGGATGAAGTGCAGTGTGATATGTTTACTGCAAGACAAAAGGGATTAACTGTACTGAAAGAATTCTGCAGCACTATGCCTCATCCTGGTGGGCTTCACTGTATATTAGTACCCTTGATCTCACCAAGGGATACTGGCAACTCCCTTTAGCTAAATAATCCAGAGTCAAAACTGCATTTGCCACTCTTGTTGGATTCTATCAGTTCACCACTATGCCATTTGGTCTACCTGGTGCGCCAGCTACATTCCAGCGGTACATGGATGTAATTTGATCCCCTCACACTGGTTATTGTGCTGCATACCTGGATGATGTTGTGGTGTACAGTCCAGACTGGAAAAGCCACCTGGAACACCTACGAGCAGTTGTCCAAGCTATCAAAAATGCAGGTCTGACTATTAATCCTATCAAATGTGCATTGGGCATGCAGGAAACCAGATATTTGGGCTATGTGTTGGGAAATGAAGAAATTAAGCCTGACATTTCTAAAATAGAAGCCTGTAGCTAACAGTCCTGTCCCTAAAACAAAGAAACATGTCAGGTGATTTTAGGGCTGGCTGGTTATTATGGGAGATTTGTTCCCAACTTTGCTGAGTTAGCTACTCCCCTCACTGAACTCACAAAAAAACAGTACCGAAATAATATAAAATGGACCACAGACTGCGATGAAGCTTTTCAAGCCATTAAGGCTACATTATGTTCAGCTCCTATTTTAAGAAGCCCAGACTTTAAGAAACCATTTTTGTTACAAACAGAAACACCAGAGGTAGGCCTAGGTGCAGTCCTGAGTCAAAATATAGATGGGATGGAACATCCTATTCTGTACATATGTACGAAGTTGCATGACAGAGAGAAAATGTACTCCTCCATTGAAAAAGAATGTTTAGCAGTAAAGTAAGCAATGGAGTCCCTTAAGTTTTATTTGCTAGGAGCTGACTTTGTACTTCAGTCCTCTCTGTTGGCTTAACCAAATGAAAGTAAAAAATTCCAAAATCACAAGGTGGTACCTGGCACTACAGCCATTTAAATTCAAGGTGATACACACATTTGGTGAGGAGAATGGCAATGCAGATTTTCTGTCAAGATACGGGTCGGGAACTGAGGGTACTGAAGGTTGAAAAACATATGTATGATTTTAAACTTTACTGTTTGCTGTACTGTTATAGAAAAAAGGATACTGCACGTGTGCTTAACTTCTGAAAGTTAGAAGCTAATGTTAAAGAATTAATAGAAAGTATTGGAAACCTGTTTGATAAAACAGGTTCCCTCTTAAGGAGGAGGGTGCATGTGACAGGCTTGACTAGGACCCTGTCCCAGTTGTTATGGAGAGTTTGAATGCAAGGATCAGTTCTGTCCTTTCCTGTCTCTTGTCTGTCTGGTTGCGTAACCACATTTTTCTGTGAGAACTAGGATTTGATCACCCCGACAGTCTCACAATTCTCTGCCTCTCATTGTCTCTCAGTCATCTTTTGCTAATCTGTCTTCCTCCCTTGCATATCTGCTGGTATAAAAATATATGCAAATCATTCTGTGGAACTGTAACTGATATTGGGACCCCTTTGTTTAGAAATTATTTAATTTAATTTAATTTTAATTTAATGAGAATCAAAATTATAATACTTTGAGTCTTAGACTCCTTTGCAAAGGTTCCTTGTCAGTACAAAAGAATACACATTACATTAAACATTTTATACATTGGTCACACAGTATAGTGTATTACATTAGTTGGTTACCACTGCTAGGATCTTACAGGACCCTAGGTCATTGTAGAGAGACAAGACAGGTGAACAGATTTGAGGGGGTCATTACAGAACCCTGAGTCGAGGTTTATATGCAGCTAGACAGCAGGACCTAAGGATGTTAGCAGGGGATAAGTTAGTCCTTTGGTATATTTGGCCAAGAGGAAAGCTGGTAACAGCCACAGGCTTCTGAGTCAAGAATGAGGCTCTTGATGCCAGTTTTGAATTGGCCAAGACTAGGGGCCAGGGAGATATAGGGAGGTAGGTTGTTAAGCCAAGAGGGAGCACAATAACGGAAAGACCTTTGCTCTAATGAGGTCCTACAGCGGGGGACTAGTAGGGAGGTGCTTGTAGGGCATCTAGGGGCCCTCCTGTGAGTGGTTGATTGGATGAGGGGGTGTAGGCCCTTGGGTGTAAGATTCATAAGTATTTTTTTGGCTTGGAGGCAGGTATGGTACTTAAGTCTCCCCTCGAAGGACAGCCCGTCTGCAAGCTTGTAGATCTCACACATGTGGGTTAGTCTATCACAGCCTGTGACCAGACGGCAAGCTTTGTTGAGAGCTAACATAATGCAGTGTAGGGCTGCTTGGTCTGTGGTGCTATAAATTACAATACCATAGTCAACCAATGAAAGGACTGAGCAGGTTATAGCAAGACGTAGGGCTGGGGGGGTAGGCAGTGCTTATGTCTGTGTAGAATCCCTATCCAGGTATTAACAGAGGAGGAAAGGTGTTTAATATGTGTGTGGTAGGTGAGGGATGTGCCCAGCGTGACACCCAGATATTTAAAGTTTGAGACCTGTTCAATGAGGAGGCCCTGTGAGTTTGAGATGGTTAGGGGGGTGTTACTATATGGGCTTTGACGGTGGGCAAAGATCATATATTTCGTTTTGCTGTGGTTTAGTATTAAGTGATAGTCAGTGAACCAGGATTCTAAATCTCTGAAAAATCCTTGTAGGGCAATTTGGAGGGAGTTAGGATTGGGGTGTTTCCAGAAAACTATAGCGTCGTCAGCACAGAGCAAGATCTTTCCACTGCAGGACTGTGGGAGGGAGTTTAGGAAGAGAGAGAAAAGTAGTGGCCCCAGAATAGACCCTTGGGGGACACCCGTTAGGACTGGTTGCTTGGAGGAGAGGGTGGAGTTAATTTTGACTTGTTGTGTCCGGCCAGTGAGATGGTCTTTAAGCAAGGAGATAGCCTCAGTGGTGAAATGGTAGGAGGGGAGAGAGTGGAGAAGTAGTGCATGACTGACGGTGTTGAACTCTTTGGTCAGATCAACATATATTGCTCTGACTATTGACCCCTGTTCCAGTGCCCTGTGTATGTAAGATGTAAATTTGAGTAAGGCTGTGGTTGTGCTGTGTCCCTTCCTGAAGCTGTGTTGTTCATGACAGAGCAGATTGTGTTTGGCCAGGTATTCGGTGAGCTGGTCTGATACAATTTTCTTGAGAGCCTTTGGGGGGGGGGGATAGAAATGGGTAGGTAGATAGTGTTAGTGTTGAAATGTATATAATTATGGTTTGAGATGACTGCAAAAAGCTATTAGGAACTCAAAGGGTTAACCCAAAATGCAATGTTTAAGCCTTTTGCAGAAGTTGTGGAAAAGGAGCCTTAGTTCTGGGACATTGCGTTCTAGCTGCACCTGCCTGATATATACAAGAACATTTTAGAAAAAAAAACAGGATGCTGGTTAAGAAGGTGGGTCGAAAAGCCTTATAAAACAGAGCTGTAATTGCTTGCAGGGGACACAGAGATTGAAGGAAAACTCAGATGGATCTTCTCTGTTTATTCAGCCTTTGTAAATAGTTATTCTGAACAATTTTATTTTTTTTTATTTAATTGGTATTCATAATAGAAGTCTTGTTGCGAATTTTACAACTGCTCTTGGTTTTTCCTATTCTTCCTGACCTGTGCCTCAATGACAAGCTGTATGAGCTGACTTCCCAGTACAGAAGTGTTTGCAATGAGGGAGAGCCAAGGGGGGGGGTGGAATCAGGTGGAGGGGGCATGGGGCAAGGAGATTGCGGGTACTGAGTGGAAGGTGGTCTCCCTGAATTCAAGGAGCCAGGGTAAAAAAAGTAGCTAAGCTACAGGCTGTCTTAAGCATAGGGAAGGTGGACATTGTGGCCATCATGGAGTCATGAGCCAGCCAACACCAGGATTGGAATCTGATGATTCCTTAGTACATGATGTATAGGAAAGACAGAGGAGTGGGGAAAGCGGGAGAGGTGGCAATTTATGTAAGAATGGGATCAGGTTCACAAGGGTTGAGAGAGAAGAGGGGAGGATGGAGGCACTGTGGATGCAGTTCCTGGACCCAAGAGGTAGGAATCTGAGGCTAGGGGTGGTGTATAGACCACAAGCACAGTGGGAGGAGTTGGATAGGGAGTTGGAAGACCAGATACGACAGATGTGTAACAAGGGGAATATGGTGGCTGTCCGGGACCTCAATCTACCTGGCGTGGACTGGGGAGCCCATGCAACCTCTATTGCCAGTGAACACGTACTTCTGGATGTATTCAAGGATAGCCACCTGGGGCAGTTGGTAGGCAAACCAACCAGACTGGGCAACATATTGGACCTGATACTATCAAATGGGGAGATGATGAAAGAGCTATGGGGGTAGGATCCAATAGCTGGGAGTGACCACCTTTCAGTGTGGTTCAGGCTCAGCATGAGCAGGGAGAAGGTGGGGTCAGCATCAAATGTTGTGGACTTCAAATGGGTGGACTTTGGGAGGAAGAAGGAAATATTGAGGGGGGCATCTTGAGGGAATTAGGTCAGAGATGGATGCACATTAAAAATGGGATATCATAAATTCTGGCCTAAGGGAGGCTACTGTAGTGTGCACCAGAACTCTAAGCAAGAAGTCCAGGGCCAAGGTACCATGCTGGCTGACCAGGAGTGTGTTGGAGGGGTGAGGGCTGAGAAAGCTGCTTTAAGGAGAATGAAAAGGACAGGGAGGAGGGAAGACAGGGAGTTGTGTGCAAGGAGGACCATGGAAGTAATCAATTTAGTAAGGGAGGTCAAGGCCACCAAGCAACTGAGGCTGGCTAAGGGCATAAGGGAGGGAGAGAAAGAGTTCTGTAGATACATTAGGGAGAAAAGGGATTGTAGGGACCAGATAGTTAGGATTAGGAAAGGCGAGTGATGGCTGGAAAAGGAGGAGGAACAGGCAAAGGTACTGAATGAATACTTCTGCTGTGTTCATGAGGGAGGTAGGAGGTCCGCTACCTCCATGAAAAAGAAGGGTGAGGAGGAGGAGGGGGGGGAGAGAAAGACATAGTGATTCAAGAAAGCAGAGTATTGGAAGGTCTGAAGGCACTTAGGGTGGATAAGGCACCAGGTACTGATGGCATTCAGAATAGACAATTGGTAGCAAATGAGCCACTCACCAAATAGTATATAAAAACATCACTTTTTTATTTTTGTTATTTTTTATGTTTTAAAAATGCAGGGATACAGCATCAATACATCTTAAACGTTTCGGACACAGTCCTTCCTCAGTAGGATTGTACTGTATCTAGAAATGGATAAACAATATTTATATTAATACCCCCAAATAAAGAAATTAGAATTTTATATCTCTTTAGTATTACTCCAATATAAATTAAATTCTGTTATGGGCACACTATCTCTTACCATATGCACCACTTTATGCTCAGTTCTCTTTCAACTCATATACAGTCCCAAACAGTTAAGTTCCCTGTCAAAGATATACCACAAATAATCAAGGGAAATGCCCAATACAAATAAACCAGTCGGTATTAGTAACAATATTTTTATTTATTTATCTATTGAATTGTTTCACCAGGAAAGATACAATGAGCAACTCAATGCTCGTCTCACTGTACGTACTGGGGGAAATGGGAGAGGGATGTACAGTAGTAGCATTGACAAAGCATACAGCAATAAAGAGGTGCAATAAAAATACATACATACAATTCAAAACATGGTCATGGAACATAGTAAATAATGCAGCCATTTTCAAAGCATCCATTTATAATACATGAGGAGCACAGATGATGCAGATATACAATGCATAAAAACAATAAAATCCTATGCTGAGTCATTGGCATAGGTGGAGTACAAATGCATTATTTGGGTGGTTCACCGGAACAATCACAGTAGCCAGAGTGGAAACATAGGTGAGTATGACTCAAGTTTAACTCTAGACAATAAGGGGCAAGGTAATTGCAATGAGGTAAGAGGGCAGGAGAGAGGGCGAGAAAGGAGCTGGGCAAGGACGGGGTCAGAAGCAGGTGCAGGAAGGAGTGAGGTAATTGTGAAGTGTAGAGGTAAGAAACATAGAAACATAGAAGTTGACGGCAGATAAGGACCGCAAGGCCCATCCAGTCTGCCCATTTCTTTTTCTACCTTATAAATGTGCCATCGGCCTTTGCGATGTCAGTGACCTATCTATTCATAGTCATTTGTATTGCTCCCTTATGCCTATCCCATGCCTGTTTGAAGCCCTGCACTGTATTCATAGCCACTACTTCTTGTGGTAAGCCATTCCATGCATCTACCACTTTTCTGTGAAAAAGAATTTCACATTCCCCTTAATCGCCCCCTCTAATCTCATGCTGTGTCCTCTTGTCCTGCTATTTTTCTTATATTTAAACATGTTAGACTCTTTCACCTTGTTTATGCCCTTAAGGTGTTTAAATGTCTGATCATATCACCTCTCCTCCTTTGCTCAAGGGTATACATATTGAGCTCCGTTAATCTGTCCTCATATGTCTTCTGATGCAGTCCCTGCACCATTTTGCTGCTCCTTCTCTGACTGCCTCAATTTGGTTAATGTCCTTGTGAAGGTGTGGCTCCAATACTGCACGAGTACTCCAGATGGGGCCTAACTAATGTCTTGTACAGAGGATTATTACCTCCTCTACGACTTTGTGATACCCCTACTAATACACCCTAACACCCCCTAGCCTTACCTACTGCTTTAGAGGTCTGCTTGGATGATTTCAGGTCATCAGTGATGATGATGCCCAAGTCTCTTTCTTCCTTTGTGACTGCTAGCAACTCCCCTCCCAGCCTATAAGTGGCTTCAGGGTTTCTCTTCCCTATGTGCATGATTTTGCACTTCTTTGCATTAAATCCCAGTTGCCACTCTTCTGACCATTCTGCTAGTTTATCCAGATCTCTTCTCATTCTGCCCACCCCATCTGGATCATCTACTCTGTTGCAGATCTTGGTGTCATCTGCAAACAGACAAGCCTTACCTCTAGTCCATCTGCTAGGTCACTAATGAAGATGTTGAATAGGACTGGCCCCAGGACTGATCCTCGAGGTACCCCACTTGTGACTTGCATCTCTTCTGACTGTATACCATTTACCACCACTTCTGTTTTCTGCCAGTCAACCAGTTTGCCACCCAGTTGACCAACTTCTGACCCACCCGAGCCTACCTAGCTTATTTATCAATCTTCTATGTGGAACAGTGTCAAAAGCTTTGCTGAAGTCAAGGGTAGCGACATCAACTGCTCCCCCTTGGTCCACCACTTGGTTACCCAGTCAAAGAAATCTATGAGATTAGTTTGACAGGACCTTCCTTTGTAAACCCATGCTGTCTTGGATCCTGTGCCCTATGGATTCCAGGTGTTGCACTATCCTTTCCTTAAGGAGTGCTTCCATAATCTTGCCCACTACTAGGTAAGACTGACCGGTCTGTAGTTCCCCGCCTCCTCCCTGCTACCACTCTTGTGGAGCGGGATCACATGAGCCCTTCTCCAGTCTTCTGGGACCTCTCCTGTGCTCAGAGACTCACTAAACGATTCTGCTAATGGCTCTGCTAGTTCCTCCTTTAGCTCCTTAAGTACCCTGGGATGTATGCCATCAGGTCCCATTGCCTTATCCAACCTGAGCTTAGCAAGCTCTTGTAGGATCCTTTCTTTTGTGAAGGAGTAGTGCTCACCTCCCTCCCCTGTGTCCATGATGTTGAGCTGTGGCCCTGCCCTACCTTCTCTTCAGTGAATACTGAGCAAAAGTATCTATTTAGGATAGATGCCTTTACAGGGTCCTCCTCCTCACATGCTCCCTTTTCTCCATTAAGCTTAGCAATACCCTCTGGACTTTCTCCTTTCACTAATGTATCTATAGAAAGTCTTGTCACCTTCTTTACTGTTTGTGCTAGTGTTTCCTCAGTTTGGGACTTTGCCTGCCTTACTGCCTACCTGCTTCCCTAGGGCAGTTTGGTATGCCCCTATCTTCATCCCGCTGTGTTCCTTATATTTTCTGAAGGCCAGCCTTTGGCTCTGACCTTTTCTGCTACTGTATTTGAGAACCAAAGTGGTTTCCTTCTTCTTTGCACTTCCTTTCTGTCTAACACAATGGGATGTTGCTTCAAGTATTGTATCCTTAATGCTTGCCCACTTTGCCTGTACCTCCTCACCTGTGTTTCTTTTGCCAGGGCTAGCTTAACTCTGTTGGCCATCTTATCAAAGTCAGCTCCTCTGAAGTCCCATATTTTTGCCTTGGAATGGATGATTTAGATGTAGTAGCCAAATTGAACCATACCATGTGATGGTCACTGGCCCCAGGTGACCTTCTACCTGGAGATCTGTGATCCTCTTTGTTAGTCAGTACTAGATCTAGGATAGCCCTGTCTCTTGTGGGTTGCTGTACCAGTTGTTTGAGGCCCTCCCCTGCAGGAATCCACTATGAGTCTAGTTCTGGCAGATGTTCCTGCTGGTATTGACCAATCTGTATCTGGCATGTTGAAGTCTCCCATTATCAGAACCTCCCTTTAGCTGTCATGTTTTGTATATCTTCTAACAGTAATGTGTCTATGTCCTCCTCTGGTCTGGGGGCCTGTAGACAACCCCAGTTCTTATGGCTGTCCCATTTCCTGTTTCCAGGGTGACCCACAGTTCTTCTGGCTCCTTATGTGTATTCTGAATTTCTGTAGCTTTGATATTTTCATTAACATACAGGGCCACTCCTCCCCCCCTTTTTGCACCTCGGTCTCTTCTGAACAATACATAGCCAGGTACTGAAGTCTCCCAAGTGTGGTTACTGGTAAACCACGTCTCACTAATTGCTACTATGTCCAAGAGAAAAAAGGGAGGAGGAGAAGCGGATTTGAGAAGGCAGTGAATTCCACAGTTTAGGCAGGTGATACGAGAAGGCTTTCTGGTCAGAGGATGTGGTTCTGCCTGGGACTGAGAGGGTGCGAGTGTCAGCATGGGATCTCAGGGAATAGAGGGAGGGAGTTGGAGTGCCAAGAGAGGAGGTGATGTAGGAGGGGAGCAAACCAAGCCAGAATTTTGAGATGAACTTAGCACCATGTAATGCTCACTGATTGTGGAGGGGAAAGAAGTTGAGGGAGAAGTAAAGATCACAATGATGAGTGAGGGGGTGTCAAGAGTGAAATGACAGAAGGAGTTGTAGAGGAAGTCCAGTCTGGATAGCTGGGACTGCAGGGCTGCACCATAGACTATGTCGCAGTAGTCAAAAATGAGCAAGATCAACTTCTGTACCAGCTCACACCTGGTGGCAAGAGGGATGCAGCTGTGGTTTTTGTAAAGGGCTCTGAGCTTAGGCCCTAATTTTTTCAGAACGGGATCTATATGTGAAGAGAAGTTGCGGTATCTATCCAGCCAAATGCTGAGATACCTGAATGAGGAGACGTCCTCCAGAGCAGTCCCATCAAGGGTGTGAAAGGTGGGGATGTTGTTTAGCCTAGCAAGTCTCTGCCTTGTGCCAAAGGACATGGAGATTGTCTTCTTTGGCATTTAGAAAAAGTTGATGAGAGCTAAACCAGAGTTGGACCTTGGTGAAGTCAGACTGAAGCCTGGCAGTGACATTAGGGACTGATTTGCCAGAGGTAAACAGCACTGTATCATCAGCATACATGTGGATGCTGGATGCAGAGCAAACCTAGGGGAGCTCATTTAAAAAGATGGAGAACAGGATGGGGCCTAGCACTGAACCCTGGGGAACTCCAGTTGTAATAGGCGGGGGGGGGGGAAGGCAACATCAGCTATTCTAACTGATTGTGACCTGCCGGACAGGTAGGCACTGAACCAGTCTGTGGCAGTAGGGAGAGTCCAGCTGCTGATAAGCTGTGCAGGAGGAGGGGGGTGAGAGACAGTGTCAAAGGCTTTGGCCAAGTCGACAAAGATAGCCGAGGTAATGTGCCCTTTGTCAAAGCCTGAGGAGATGGTCAACAGAGAGGTGGTGGTGGAGTGGGATTTCCTGAAGCCGGACTGGAAGGGTGTGAAAAAAGCGGAGTCAGAGAGGAACAAGGAGAGTTGGTCGAGCGCTATGTGTTCTTGGAGTTTGGCTAAGGTAGGTAGGAGAGAGATAGGATGATAGTTCCCAGGAGAGCTGGAGTCACCCCCCTTAGGGAGGGGAGGACAACAGCATGTTTCCAAGCCAAGGGAACAGTAGCAGACTCAAAGGAGAGGTTTAGCATCAGGGAGGGTGGATAGGCGATGGCAGGAGGAGAAAGGGGGAGAGGAGCCTAGAGTCAAGGCCATCAGGTGAGGAGCCTTTGGTAGAATATAATGCCAGGAGAACTGATAGAGTAGTTTCGGGAGAGACAGGAGAGAAGGAGAACTGAGGTGTTGGGGGGGGGAGGTAGGGATGAGGGATGGAGTAGGGGCTGAGCAGCAGGGGGAAGGAGGGGCAGATTGAGGGATGAGATGGGGCGGGTAGGGGAGCAGTGGGTGGGGATCCCACATGGGAGATGGTAGATGGGGACACCAGAGCAAGAGGTGGGGCTTGGGAGGGTGCTAAGCAGAGCAGAGGCACAGGTGGCAAAGTGGGAACTGAAGCATTCGGCAATGGCCATAGGTTCAGATAGGACAGCATGGTTGTGCCTGAGGATAGGTGGTGGAGTATTAGAAGAAGGCGAGAAGAGGGAGTGGACAACCTCTCAGAATTAGGATGGGTTATTAGTGTTAGTCTGGAAGTTGGACTTGAAATGCTTGGCTTTGGCTAGGTGGATGGCTTTAGTGCAGCCATTTCTGAGTTCACAGTATCTCTTGAGATCACTAGGGCAGTTGGTGACTTCAGCCCGATGCCATGCGAGGTCACGAGCTTGTTGGCAGGCCAGTAGTGCAGGAGTGACCCAGGGTTGATGGCCACCATGAATCCTAGTTTTTGTGGAATGGAGCACAGGAGTTCCAAATCTGTAGGAACTTTGAGCTGAAATGGGCAAGGCCACATCAGCTGAGGTAGCTGTGGACAGGGGGACAAGTCAGTTTGAGCGAGGTCCTGCAGCAAAAGTTTCAGGTCAAGAGATGCCAAAGGACGAGTGAGAATCATTTTTGCTGGTTGCTTGGACCTATTAATTTCACGCACAACAAAGGTCATGTGGTGGTCACTAATAGAGTTGGGTAATAGCCCCAAGGCCACTGCACAATGGGGATGGGAGGTGACAACTAGGTCCAGCAGGGAGTGGTTTAGTGACTTATAGTTTAGTCGAGTGGATTCCAGTATAAGTTGGTGGAGGTTTAAGGCTTTGATGGTGGAGAAAATATGAGCCAGGGATGGGGCCAGCCAGTTTAGATTTAGGTCACCCAGGATGAATAGTTCACCACCACTGGTCATTGAGGAGAGTTTTGTGACCAAGTCAGTGACATTAGAAGTTGGCTGCCCTGGGCGTCGGTAGACTTCAGCGACAAAGATGGGGATAGGAGATTTTTAAAAGTAGAGCCTCGTGGGAGGATTGAATAGAAGTAGTGAAGGAGGGTGTGAACTGGAGGATAGAGGAGGTGTAGATAGCCATGCCACTGCCTCTCCCTGCCCTGTCCTGTCTAGAGATGGTAAAGCCAGGGATGGCGATAGCATGATCCAGAATGTTTTTTGTCAGCCAAATTTCAGAAATTACAATGATATCTGGGGCATACATACATACATAGATACATAGACAGTGTCGGCAGATAAGGGCCTATGGCCCACCCAGTCTGCCCATTTGAGCTTGTAAGTTCAGTTTGTTTTCCTAGAAGTCTGTTTCCCCTTACCCCTGACCTCTAGAATTCCGTTATGTCTATCCCATGCATTCTTAAATCCTGTGATTGTTTCAGCCCCCACCACTTCCTCTGGCAGGGTGTTCCACTTGTCCACCACCCGTTCTGTGAAGAAATTCTTTCTCACGCTTCCTCTGAATCGTCCTCCTCCAACTTCATCCCATGCCCTCTAGTCCTGGAACATCTTTTTGCTTAAAAATAGTGTTTTCCTGCACCCTGTTTCTCCTGTAAGATACTTGTATGTCTCTATCATATCCTCTCTCTCCTTCTCTCCTCCAGGGAGTACATGTTCAGTTCCTTCAACCTGTCTTCATAGGACTTGTGATGCAATCCATGCACCATCTTTGTTGCCCTCCTTTGAACCTTCTCTACCCTGTCTATGTCCTTACGTAGGTATGGTCTCCAGAACTGTACACTGTATGCAAGTACAGTCAAACCTAGTTAAACCGTGACCCGTTAGTCTGTTTTACTCATTATCCATTCTATTCTACACAGTGACCAAAAAAACATGTTGTTAATCACCTCATTAAACCAAATATCTTCCTATCCATAATGGGCTACAGCAGTAAAGCATCTATGTGTGCTTAGCAATCACGCCTAGTTATTCCATTTTTGCTGACAGGTGTTAATGATGTGTAGAGATAGCAGAGGGAGGTGAGTGATGTGATAATGCATGCTGATTAAGTGTAAGAGCTAACAGTCTCGAGCTCCATTCAGATAAGAGGTGAAATTATCAAATTCAGTTAAGCTATACAAGTGATAATCACCTCTCCCATTCTCTCTCATTCAAGCAGCATTCACCACACAATGGCAGCCAAAGAGAAGAGGGAGAGAAGTGAGATAATCTCACAGAAAAGAGATCTCTGCCTTTGGAAACAGGGGAATCCAGCAGTCATGAACAGAGACATGGCTGAATGTGCAGCACAGGCTTACGGTCTGAAAATTGCAGCTAGCACTTGCAGTGACATCTGGCGCGCAAAGGAAAAGTGTCTTTCTGCCTTGAGTGATTCAAAGTCATTGACCCGTATAAGGCTGGGACAGCACCAAAATGTAGAAACAGCACTTAGCCTTTGGGTCACGGAGATGAACAGCCGAGGTGCTGCAGTGTCCGACAACATGGTGGTTGAGAAGGCGAGGTTTATTGGTCAGCAGATGGGAGTTTCTGAGTTTGCTTATTCATGAGGGTGGATCCATGGATTTAAAAAAAGGCATGATTTAAGCAGTAAGATTTACCACGGGGAGTCGGCCAGTGCTGACTAGACTGCTGTCATATCTGGCAGAATACAACTGAGAGAGTCCTAGCTGAGTTTTCACTTAATGACATTTATAATCTTGACGAATCCGGACTTTTCTATTGTTTGGGTCCCACGCTACATTATCTTCAGCCCCAGTGTCTGGTATCAAAAACTGTAAAGACAGACTGTTGCCCTCTGTTGCAATGCTGATGGAAGCCACAAATTAAAACTGTTTGTTATAGGCAAAGCCAAAAAGCCAAGATGTTTTGCTGGTGATTTTGATCCGGAGATTTATGCCAGGTACAGTGCTAACTCAAAGGCATGGATGACCGGAGCAGAGTTCAAAGAATGGGTAATTGATTTTAACCGTGCCATGAGGCTTCGAAGGAGACATGTTATTCTACTGGTTGGTTGATAATGCAACTAGCCATGCTGTGCCTCCAAACATTTCAAATGTTAAAATTCACTTCCTACCCCAAAACACAACCTCACATATACAGCCGATGGATGCTGGCATAATCAAAAACTTTTAATATTTCTACAAAAAAGAGTTCTGACGCCATTTCATCTTCTGCACAGAGGCTGGAACTGATCTAAGAGTTACCGTTAGACAAGCTTTGCTGTTTACCCACTCTTCATGGAGATCTGTGACTGAAACCACAATGAGAAATTGCTGGCATCATGTCAAAATACTGCCGGACAATGATTTAAGTGAAATTGAAACAGCAGAGCCAGCAGTACCTGCCACTGAGTTAATGGAATTGCAGGTTCTTATTCAGCGACTGCCAGCTTCTTTTGTGAACACTCTCACTGCACAACAGTACATCTAAGCAGAGGATGATATTGACACTGCCCACCACTGACTGATGCGGGTATCTTGGATAACGCTCTCACTGTACAGCAGCACATCTCAGCAGAGGATGATATTGACACTGCCCCACCACTGACTGATGCGGATATCTTGGATACTGTATGCATTAAGGAAAACAATGAAATGGGTGAAGAGGAGGACTCACAGGATTCTCAGGATGCCCTGTCTGATGACCCTCCTCCACCTGTGTCAGCATCGGTTGCATTCACTCACATAGGCTTCTTGTTGAGCTACCTTGAGCAACATCCAACCGATGAAACTGGGAAGCATATTGACGCACTCCTTGATCTAAAAAAATTCATTACAGCACAGGCAGTTGGGTCTTTTAAACAGAAACAAATCACTGAATATTTTTTCAATGAAAGTGACAATGCTTCCGAGTCAGCCAACCCCCTCTCTCCCCATAATTATGCCACACTGTCTCACAAGCTGCAAAATGCTAAAGTGCTGCTTCAGTACTGTGGGGCTGATTCTTCATGCCAGCACACTTTCACCCACTGTGTTGCCCTCCCTCCCCAAAGTAAGCAGAGAATGCTAAAGTGCTGTTAAGTGTTGCCAGCCCGCCCTACCCGCAGTAAGCAACCTTGCGATCTTGAGGTGTAATCATACACAAAATAAAATTACTTGGAGTGCAACTTTTTAAAAATATTTTTAAAATGTAGAATGGAATAATTTATGTGTGCAATAAAATTCTTAAACGCAGAATTGTGCCGTTGTACTAATTACAGTACTGTATTTGAATAAAGCTGTGACTTATTTGTC
Source organism: Neoceratodus forsteri (assembly GCA_016271365.2). Taxonomy (NCBI): domain Eukaryota; kingdom Metazoa; phylum Chordata; order Ceratodontiformes; family Ceratodontidae; genus Neoceratodus; species Neoceratodus forsteri. Next base: position 55,585,310 of record CM028137.1, read on the forward strand.
CGTTGTTTTATAATCTGGACAGCATTTGAGCAATACAAACATGAATGGATTAACCAGGTTTGACTGTACCATGGGTTGTAACAGTGAGATTTTTGGAGCGAGGCTTCTTATGTTTAGGTGAATGATTTTAAGGCCATTTGGTAATGACAGAGGGGTGGTGGTTGGATGGGCATCGGCTGGTGGGTAGACTATATCAGGGCCAGGGTTTGAGTGGATATCTCCAGATGCTAGCAGAAGTAAGAGAATAAGGAGCTGAAGCACCCTGCTTCCCTCATAGGAGCTAAGGATTGACCATTTAGCTTTTTATGGGGGAGTGATAGAAACATAGGGTAGGATACCATCCTGAGGAGGGTGATGAAGTGAGTGGGCGCTGAGGTTACAGAAGCGCAGGGGACCACCGGGCAGTGGAGGAGGAGTATAGCATCAGGGTGGAGCGCTGTTCCAGAGAGGCAGACTGTGCTATTTCCCACCATCAGTGCTTCAGCCAGTCTGGGTGAGCCCCTTGGCAGCTTAGTAGGGAGAGAGAGAGAAGTAGCACTAGGGATGGTATCATAAGTAGATACCAAAGTTTTGGTGCCTGCCAGGACACCATGGTGAAGTCCAGAAAGGGCGGAGTGACTAGCAGGACTGTGATGTGCTAGTGAGCTGTGATAGTGATAGAGGCGCTCAGCTAGCAGATCCCTCTAGTGGTAGAGAATTATAAGCAGCAAATGGGGAAGTGGGCTGTTAGAAAAAAAGCTGAACAGGTGACCAGCGGTAGGGTATAAATAAAAGTGTCAAGCTAGGGTGGAAGGTTGGGGGGCGGGTGGGGAGCCAGCATATAGTGCCAGTGGGGCAATAATGGCTGGCGGCAGAGCCGTACCTGGAAGACTGTGGCTCCAGGGAAGAGTGCTCAGGTGGCGGCTTGAGAAGAGCCATCAGTCCAGGGGCTGAGGTGGCTCGGCGGTGGGAGCTTGTGGTCCCTGCGGTGGAAGGCCCAGCTGAAGAAAAGAAGAGAGGTGGAGATTAAGTAAGCTGGCTGAGGCACAGAGGCACAGTCAGCCCAGCAGGGAGCCCAATTTGCACAACAATAGCAACAGTTGGTTTGGGCGCCAACAGTCTGGAGCAGCACAAAACCACAAGAGAGGCCTGTAATCACAGCCCTTTTTAGATAAATTGCACTTAAAACAGTAAACAGGCTGTAATCTTACCATACATTTCAAATACAGTACTTAATTCTCTAAACAAATGCTGGGTTTGGAGAGCAGAGACTGAGAAGAGCTTCTGGACAATCAGAACGGACCCTGGAGAGGTGCTCGTGTTCTGGTTGGCTGGTGGCAGAGCCGTACCTGGAAGACTGTGGATCCGGGGAAGAGTGCTCAGGCGGTGGCTTGGGAAGAGCCATCGGTTCGGGGGCTGAGGCAGCTCGACGGTGGGAGCTCATGATCCCTGTGGTGGGGGCCCAGCTAGAAGACTGTGGATCTGGGGAAGAGTGCTCGGGCGGTGGCTTGAGAAAAGCCATCAGTTCGGGGGCCGAGGTGGCTCGGCAGTGGTGGCTTGTGATCCCTGTGGTGGGGGGCCCAGCTGGAAGACTGTAGATCTGGAGAAGAGTGCTCGGGCGGCGGCTTGAGAAGAGCTGTCAGTTCGGGAGCTGACATGGCTCAGGGGTCGGAGTTTGTGGTCCCTGCGATGGCGGACCCAGCTGGAAGACTGTGGATCCGGGTAAGAGTGCTTGGGTGGCAGCTTGAGAAATGCCATCAGTCTGGGGGCCGAGGCGGCTCAGGCAGTGGGAGCTTGTGGTCCCTGCGGTGGGGAGCCCAGCTGGAAGACTGTGGATCTGGGGAAGAGTGCTCTGGCAGCGGCTTGAGAAGAGCTGTCGGTCCGGGGGCTGAGGCGGCTCGGCAGTGGGAGCTTGCGGTCCCTGTGATGGTGGGCCCAGCTAATATGATAAAAATAATTGCAAAATATCACCACCTGTGATATATTGAAACAAGCTAATCTTTCATTAAATACAACTTGTCAAGCCTTTTATGAAACCTCATTTACCTATAAGTCCATCACCAAATCGGTTATATAATAAACAAATACATCCACTGTATCGTGTATACAATATATAAACAAGCATTCATGTCTCTACCTGAGCATCAATATGTGTAACCTCTTATGTGCTGCAAAAAGAAGATATAATAAGCACTCCATATTAGTAAAATAAGTTTTTCACTCCCCCCCCCAAAGCCTTTTAAAAAGTGAAAAACTTCTTTAACTAATATGGAGTCCTTATATCTGCTTGTACGTTTTGCAGCACATAAGAGGCTACACATATTGATGCTCAGGCAGAGACACGAATGCTTGTTTATATGTTGTATACACGATACAGTGGATGGGTAGCCTGTGATGTTGGCACCTGAAAGATGGATCCATCCAAAACTGCAATGCTTTGAGGGCGAAAGCCCGAATGACGATCGGGGGTAGGGCATTGGATGTGGGCGGGGTTACTGCAGCAACAGGATGTCGCTTATATGTACACATCGGGGAGCGAGTACAGTGAGCATTGGCTGGGAAGGGGTGGAGGGGATGTAGGGGTGGCACTGCGGTCAGCTGCTGAGCTGCACTGTGGTGTCAGGGGTTGGCCTCCACTTGCGGTGCATGGGGTACCGGGTTCGGGTCTGGGCGCTACTGCATTTTTGCTGTGCCCATCCTAAAACTTGTCTTTTTTTGCTTCCCCCCCTCTGACATGCACCCCCTGGAGTTGAGAATCCTTTAGTAGGGGGATATGGGGGGGCAGCCCCCCACAGAAAGCAAATTAAGTAAGTTCCTGGCACCGTTCCTCCATGCACCGAGGATGTCAGGGTGGCGAAAATGTTTTCGCCGCCCTGACGTCGCGATCATGCGGATTGCCGTTCGGCAGTTGCCATTGTCACATTGAACCCAGTGGATGTATTTGTTTATTCTATAACTGATTTGGTGATGGACTTATAAGTAAATGAGGTTTCATAAAAGGCTTGACAAGTTGTATTTAATGAAAGATTAGCTTGTTTCAATATATCACAGATGGTGATATTTTATAATTATTTTTATCATACTGTTACCAATACCGACTGGTTTATTTGTATTGGGCATTTTCCTTGCTTATTTGTGGTATATCATCTACAGGGAACTTAACTGTTTGGGACTGTATATGAGTTGAAAGAGAACTGAGCATAAAATGGTGCATATGATAAAAGATAATGTGCCATAACAGAATTTAATTGATATTGAAGTAATACTAAAAAGATATAAAATTCTAATTTCTTTATTTGGGGGTATTAATATTAATATTGTTTATCCATTTGTAGATACAGAACAATCTTACTGAGGAAGGACTGTGTCCGAAATGTTTAAGACATATTGATACTGTATCCCTGCACTTTTAAAACAAAAAAATAACAAAAATATAAAAGATGTTTTTATATACTATTTGGTGAGTGGCTCATTTTCTACCAATTGTCTATTCAGTTTTCTTGCCTCGTTAGTAGAGAGGTAGTCCCTTATTGTTTCTATTTTGTTTCTTTACTGAGATTGGCTGTACTGGGACTTTTGACTGATGGCATTCACCCTAGGGTGTTGAGTGAAATGGCAGAGGTGTTGGCCAGGCCACTGACAGATCTGTTCAACACCTCCCTGGACACAGGATGCATGCCACTGGACTGGAGGTTGGCTCATGTGGTGCCTATCCAGAGCAGCCCAAAAAAAGAGCAGCACTTACAATCAGTCTTTGCACCCCTAGCACCTTACCTGTCATATTCCCTCAACAAGGCCCCCTGGCTGCACTGTCTCCCGCCCTCACCCCCTCCCCTGTATCTCCACTCCTGCCCTGCCCCAACCACCTCCTGTACCCCCTTACCCCTGCACCTCCCACCCCCTCGATCTCCTACCCTCACTTCCCTCCCCACCGACCCTCCCTTCCCTTGTCTTGCTTATAGCTCACGTCTTTGTACTGGTTATTACATGTCTGTAAGTCAATGACTATATGTTTGTAACTAAAAATGATGACTGTTGCACAAGCTGACATGGAACCTTTGTGAAAGAGCCTCGGCTCAAAGGTATTGTAATCCTAGATTGAAATAAATAAAATAATAAATAAATAAATAAATAAAAAGACTAGCCAGGCATCTAAAAACCTATCAGTCTCACTCCCATAGTGGGTAAACTCATGGAAGCAATCTTGAAGGAGAGACTGGTAACATTCCTGGAGGTCAATGACCTCCAGGAGAAGCAGCAGCATGGGTTCATCTCAGGCAGATCATGCCAGACCAGCCTAATAGAATACTAAGAATGGGTAGCAAGGGCACTAGAGAGGGGCCATGTAGTGGATATCCTATATTTGGATTTTAGCAAGGCCTTTGATTCGGTCCCTCATAGGATACTGGGTGCACAGCTGGAACGCCTGGGGATGGGGGCTAAGGTGGCTGGCTGGATCAGGAATTGGCTTGGAGATAGATTAAAATGGGTGCTAGTGGGAGGAGAACTCTCATCTCCCCCAGCCATTGACTAGCAGTGTGCCGCAGGGCTCTGTACTTGGGCTGGTGTTGTTTGGACTGTTCATATCAGATATTTCACATGGGGTTGAGGGCAGGATCAGTCTGTTAGTGGACAACACCAAGATGGAAGTGTAATAGATGACATAGAGGGGTCACAGAGGCTACAGGATGACCTAACCAAACTTGAGGAGTTGTCAGTGTGGTGGCATTGGGCTTTAATTCAAAGGAGTGCAAAGTTATGCACTTCGGGGCAAGGAACCCGAGGAGGGAATATTGGTTGGATGGGGTGCGGTTAGGGGTCACTAAGGAGGAGAAGGACCTGTGGTCTTTGTAATGGGGAGCATGAACAGCTCTGCTCAATACAGGAGGGCTGCAGCTAAGGCCAGTAGGATGCTGGGGTGCATTGTGTGGGGAATTCTCATCCCAGCACAAGGAGGGAACCCTGCCCTTGTACAGGTCCTTAGTCAGGCCACAGTTGGAGTACTGCATGCATTATTGGCGTCTATACCTGAAGAAGCATATCAAGGTACTCAAAGCGCTGCAGCACAGGGCAATGAAAATGATGCAGGGGATGGAAGGCAGAACCTACGAAGAAAGGCTGAGTCACTTGAGTTTATTCTCCCTGGAGGAGAGAAGGGATGGGGGGACATGACTGAAACTTTCAAATACTTGAGGGGGGTCAACAAATCTGGTATAGAGGGGATGTTTAAGTTGAGAAAGGGAGGGGACAAGAGAGGCACGGACTAGGACTGGAGGGTGGCAGGTTCAGGGAGGGAGATGAGAAAGCATTATTTCACTGAAAGAGTAATGTCAAAATGGAATGCTCTACAAGAGGAGGTGGTGGCATGCAGGACAGTGGGGAGTTTCAAAAGGGCATGGGACAGTGCAACGGGAGGGGCTGGTATAGGACACTGAGCAGTTCCAGGAACATGAATGGGGGGTTGGGGGTTGGGTAGCTGCAACATAGGGGTGCTAGCTGTGCCTACAAGCAGACTTGATAGGCTGTGAGGCCTGTTTCTGCTGGCAAGTTTCGTGTCGTTGTAAGTGAAATGGCTTTTGTAGTTGAAATTACAGATGGATGTAAATTATCTAGATTAGTTGGTGCATCTGATGGGAGGAATCACAAATGCTAGAGAAAGTGTTATCATCAAGCCAATTTGTTTACAAATTTAATTTGAAATTTATTACTCAAATATAGACCAAATTTAGGTATAGTATTCAGTTTGCAAGTGAGCCTGAGGGGCATGAACACCTTGAAAAGGGAACATGGGTGTGCAAGGTCACTCCTAGGAGAGGATACTTCCACCTCTAAGGTACTGTTCTGTACATATATACTGCATCACATCATTACTTGACCAAAAGAATGTACATGGTCTGGTTTAGTTCTTCCTTATCTGTCTAGTCTCAGACGTACTTTCCCTCCACCTCCCCCAAACCTTAAATGCAGGTTCAGCTCCATTTGAATATCCAGCACCAAGGAAGAGTAAATTTTACAAGATATTGTAAAATAGCTAATATATTTTTTTACATTTAAATGCATTGTTTCTGTTAGCCTTGTAGGTATGTCCTATCATATCAGTAAATTTCCAAAACACACCCATTACTTGTGAACATGTGAGAATATATTTTTATTTTAACTGTGTATTTCAAGATAATTTCAATTCAATTCAGTTTATCGGAGAGCAAATTAAGAACATAAATTCTCATTTACAATCACGTCAAACACATAAACATAAGACATGCATCAAATCAAATCAGATTTCATTTATCCTGTGCTTTTTAGAAAACCAAAGTGCAATACAATAAAAACCCTAAAAACAATCTGCATAAAACAGTTTGAATGACAACACTAAAACTCATCCCCGAAAGTTAAACTAAATAAATAAGTCTTCAGGGAGGACTTGAAGGTCTTTGTGGACAGGCACTCTCTAATCCAACGAGGTAGAGTTCCACAGGGTCGGGGCAGCAAAAAAACAAGATCTAGCTCCCGAAGTTTGAAGATGGACCCTGGGACACTGGGAACCTAGCATTTCCTCATTGGTGGAACAGAGTGAGTGAAGGGGACAGTAGGTACGTAGGAGGTCTTGCAGGTAGCCCGGTCCCTGTCTGTGGAGGGCCTTATAGGTCAGCAATGCGACCTTAACTTATTCAGGCTGAGATACATCTGTGGGTGGCACCTGAAAACATTGCACCACAGGTCAATAGTGACTCCAGACGTACAGCATTTACTGCCAGCCAGGCCGGGGGATGTCTGAGAACGTCAGCATTTTAAGCATAGATATTTTGCCAACCAATCCACGGAGGGTTTATTAATATACTTCTGTGTGTACTAGACATGTTAACCCTCCATTGATTGTTTGGAAAACTGGTGTTTCCCATTTGAAAAAGTCAAGAAAAACAGGTTGCAAGCCTCCATTTGTAATCGGCTGTTAACCTGGTGTTGATCTGTCACCCGGCTCCCAAAAAAACTCATCTGGTGGCTGTTTTTGTGGTAATTTGCTTAATCCGTCTACTCACATTGCAGAGGACACATTTATCTACCTCTGCAATGTGTTTTTCTGTCCAGATATATACTTTTAATGCTTATTTCATCCTCTAGTGTCCACAGGTGAGAGGCGCGTCACTGAGCAGCTTGTGTTTGCGGAAATATGGCTCCTCACTGAACGCGTCTCTCCCATGAGGTAAACACCAAGAGATACATTTTTAATTTTGTTAGTTTTGGTGTCGATTGCTGTAAAATACTCAGTATAAAAGCTTCAGTATAACCACTGGGCTCACTCCATCCAACTGCCCACAAGTGGGTGGTATCGAAGTCCTCTGGATGGTGGCTCCTGGAACTAGTGAACTGACCCTGTCTAACCGAAGACTAAAAAGTCAGTCAGCAATGCCATTTTTTTACCCCTTCTGTATGCTTGACTCTGAATGGCAGATTAAGTTTAAGCCCCTCTAAAATCAGTTGCGGAAGCACCCTAATCACCTTCTCAGTGGACCCCTTCTGTCTGTTAATTACCTCAACAACTGCTTTGTTGTTGCAACAAAATGTAATCCTCTGAATAGCCAACTTCTGACCACAGACTACTAAAACCACCCAAATTGGGAATATTTCCAACTGGGTTATGTCCTTTAACAAACCCTTCTATCCCTATACCACTGGCCAGGCCTCAGATATCCACTCCCTTTTAAAGTATGGTACCATCCCAAGAGCCCTTGATGCATCCATGTAAAGGTCCAGGTCATTATAAAATACCCATTCCCTCTGCCAAAACATGACCCCATTATAGCTGTCTAGGAACTGGTCCCACACCGCTAAGTCTTGCCTCACTCTTCATGATATTTACCCAATGATGAGGCAATCTTGCCTTCCCCATACCCCTGGCTAGTCTCTTAGTGAATGCTCTTCCTGGGCCAGTTGCTTTGCAGGCAAAGTTTAGATGGCCCAGGAGCTGATGAACATATGTTAAAAGTACCCGTCTCCATGCCACAACTTGCTGCAGTAGTTTCTTCAGTTTCCTAACTTTATCATCTGGTAACCAGAACAGTTCATGCTCCATATTCACCTCAATACCCAAAAATCTAACTTTCTGGAGGGCCCTTCCGTCTTACCTTTTGCCAATAGGATGCCTATAGTAGTGCATGACTCCCAGAACTTGACCAACCTTCTTGCTACCTCCTACTTGCTGTTGCCCACTATTAAAAAAATCATCTAGGTAGTGCACAATTGTGGTGTGTACAAAACATTCTTTGAAGACCCATTGCACCAAAATACTAAATGCCTCAAATGTAGAGCAGCTATGGAACACCCCATGGGCATATCTTTGTCGAAGTGATACACCCCTTGGAATTGGAAACCTAACAAGTCTCAGTCCTCGAGATGCATGGAAAGGAGTCTAAAAGCAGACTCAGTGTCTGTCTTTGCAAGCCATCTCCCCACTGATGCCCTGATCAAGTCCACTGCTTGATCCAGGGTCCAGTAGGAAACCACACTCAGCTCCTCCAGGATGCCGTCATTCACTGATGACCCTGACGGTTATGACAGGTAATGGATCAACCTGAATTCACCCTCTTGTTTCTTAGAGACCACACCTACAGGGGATATCCTCAAGTTAATGAACAGCAGTTGCTTAAAGGGTTCTTTCACCCTCCCAACCACCACCTTCTTCTTTATCTTATTAATAACCACCCCTTCCTCATCTTTTACTGACCCCAAATTTTTTGCCTTCATCAACCTCTGAGGTCCTACGTACCTTAACCTAAAGCCCACCCATAAAAACTTCCCTCCCTTTCTTGGTAACCTATGACCAATCCTGGATCACCTGTGGGTTGACTGGGGTCCTGACTAATGGGAACCCCCTTGTAATTTTTTCTTTAATTTCCCCCATAACCATTGTTGAATGCCCTTCTCCCGAATTACTCTCTCCTCCTATTGTCTTGGTAATGCCCTGCACTGCTGGTGGGGTTGCCACTAATCTAAAACAACTGCTCCACTTGCTGCTGTTAACCTTGTTTGTCACCTACTATTCTACAGCGGAACATGGGGTGTTGCCCAGAGCATTTTGAAAGTACATGTTTAAACTTACAATTCGACCATGTGAACAAGGTCTTATTATAGTCCCAGCAGGATTTTGTGAATGAGGCTACCCAGCTCTTCTTGCTGGTTTCCCCCATGCTACCCACCTTGGCTGGACAATGTCCCAATCCAAATTTCTGAATTCATGTAATCGCATCTCTGATCCCCCTGGGTCACCATTCCTTGATGAAAAGACTCATCGTATTTCAACCACCCATAGCCCATCTACACTTTTTAGGCAGCCCTAATTACAGTTGAGTAAGCTAGAAGTGGGATGGCCAAATCTATTTTTATCTCCAGCAAGACAGCACTGAACATTGCAAAATCTGCTTGCCAGGTCTCGATGTTCTTCCCCTTGTAATTTACCTCCTCTGTTGGGTTTCCTACTACTGCAAGTGCCACCACCGTCTCAGACTTACCAACAGTCTCTTTCTGCTCATATTTCTTGACTGTGTCCTTGTCCACCAGAGTGAACAGATCCACAAACTCACCCTTCCAATTTTTTCTTTGATTGTGAGGGGTACATGATCTCCCAGGGTTACCCCCGGGATCCCTACGACAGCATTGTTCCCCTCTGCCCCAATGGTGCCCTCTCCCTGCCCCCCTTATTACCTCCTCTAATTTCTGCCAACACGTTATCCATTTTGTCAATACCTGTGTTCCCCCATATCAGTAATAATCCCTTCAAGGAACATTTTCAAATCCCCTTCACCTGCAAAGCTGATTTTTCCATTACCCAGCCCAGTGTCCAGCGCCTCTGGCTCCAGTAGGGTCTCCGGCTCTGACTCTGGCTCTGGAACCGGTACTGGTGGCCTCTTGCCTCTGCCCTTCACTCTTGGCCCTGGTAGGTCTTTTCACTTCTTGCTCTGTTCTTCCTCTTCATCCCTCACCCATGCTGCCTCGATAAGCTCTGTCATCTTTGCATTAACTAAGATGTTTCCTCCTTCAGCTGGGTGCTAGTGGGTGGGACTGGTACTCATTTAGGTGTCATCTGGTCTGCGGTATTGATGCTTGCAACTGAATAGTGAAAGAAGATGGAAGGACAGAGACAGGAAACACAACTAACACTGTAGCCCTTGTGTCATGCCAATCTTCACACTCTGATGTTACCATTATCATTCGAACTAAAACTCTTCAGGTCATTTACCTCTTTATAATATATTCCTAATCCCCCTTTTTTTTTTTGCTCCTTCAACTTCTGCTAATACAATATTCCACTGCTCCAGTTTGTCCTGTCCTGGCCAGCTACTCCAAAAATACCAACTATATCGTCCCTGGGCCCACCCCCTGCTGCAACGTATTGGGGTTCATGTGGACTTAATCTCCATCCTCCTTGTTATTTCTTTGTTGTTTGTTTTTTTTTCATTGCCCTTTGTATCCACCCCCCACTCTTTCTGCCTGCTGCCCCCCCCTTGACTACACGCATGTGGCTTGGTGCACTAGGTGCAACTCACACACCCAAAATTGCCATCTTTCTGCCCCTGTGGGCTGTCCATTAAGCTCTGCTGTCTAATCCTGTATAGGCCCCTGTGTGGACTTCAACTATGCACTCCTTGCTTCCACCTTTCATTGCTGGGTATTATTTATTTTATTTCCCCTTTTTTTATATAACCCCGCTACCATCCCTTTCCAGCCTGGGGATTGCAATCCTTCAGAACCTGTTACCCTCCCCATGCTCCCATTTTCCCGTGAGTTACTAATGCTGGGCCCAGACTTTCTCTGTGTCTGGCCCTTGTGTAGGCCTGGCCACATGGCTAGCCTGCTGTGCCTGAGGCCCTGTGCCTCCTCCAATTCCCTTATCTTTCCTTCTTAATTATTCTTTCCTTGTTTTATTATAAGCATGTTTTTATAAGAATCACATCCCCCCAAAGAAAGAGGAATTCAACACTGCTGCCTTAAAAAAAATTCCATTACTCTCTTCTCACCCCCAGGATCCCCATCTAGGCTTCCTAGTTGAACAAACGTATGACTTCTGCAGCAGATCCCTCCTGCCCTCTGGGCTTCTTGCCCAGTCAAACCACCATGAGGCCTTCTCTCAGCCCATTCACATAAGACTAACTGTGTCATCATGCCCGCAACATGCACGTGCCCTCCTGCCTGGCGAGCACAGATTGTCTGCTTTTGGCATTCTTGTAACTCAGCAATACTGGCCACAAAATAGTACCAGGCTCAGTACCTCCTATGCCTCTCTCTTGAACAAAGGAAAATGAAGGGGGGTGATGGCCGGTATCTCCATTACCTGACCTTCCATGTGGTACAGGTGCTGCATCTACTCCTTGGCCCATCTGGCCATCTCCAGGCCTACAAGGGAGCGGCAGACAAATCAACCCAGCTGCCCGCCATTCAAGGTCCCTGTCCCCGACTCCATTAGGGCCAACTCTGGCACTGGCTTCTGGCCCAGCTTACCGATCCAGCTACTGACCCCTGTTGCAGTCCTGGGCCAGATGCTGAATGAGTGTATCAGCATTGGCATGCAAGATGCTGCTCGGACTGCCAGCTGCTTTCTCTTAACAATGACCAAACCACAAATAATTCATTTTTCCAAAACAGAACCTAGGATGGTGCACTGACATGTCCTGCAAATCACAGAATACAAAGGTCAGACACCAACCAAATGCCGTATGCACCCAGGGACTATCCTCTTGTGTTTAACAAGCAGCGCAAACATCAAACACTTCATAAAGGGGCTATATATTCATGCAGTTCAGCCCACAAATCATGATCCCCATCCAGACAAAATTTAAAAATGCATTTTTTATATACAGCTATTAAAATAAGAATCCTCTGTCTCACCAAAACAATGAAGAGTATCAGCTTCCAAGTGCCTAGAAGGGATGCCTGCAGTCTCTTTCTTGGCCCTGCTCCAATAGGCCCAAACTTTGCAGGCCATCCTCACATGGTCACTCACCTTACCTAATCTGGAGCAATGAAATTGCCCTCGATGTGATGAGATCTTGCAACATAGTACATCTTAGCAGAAGAAGGGGGATCCCTTGCTCTATTTCACTCTACATACCCCCTAAAGACACAAATCAGGACCCTTGCTGGCTCTGCCCCTTATCCAGTCCCTCCTTACCTGCTCCACCTGGCTACCTCCCCTTTGTGACCTCAATTTCACTTTGCTTTTTCTCCTCCTCCCATCCTCTCTCCACCCCCTTTTCCTTAAACCTGCCTACCCTGTCCACCCTCTGCCTTCCATTATTTCTTTTGGAAACCCCTGACAACTCTTATTGCCTTTTATTGGCAACCACATTTATATTACTTCTTAATGTATTCATGTATGAATAAAGACACATTCAAGCAAACATACACCGCTGTGTGACATAATTGGATTTCTTTTTGTGTATATCACTTTATATGCACAATAAGGTATGTCCATGGTATTTCAGTGAACAGCAAAAATGTAGTTATTGCAATATTGCATATTTTGCTGTTTTTGACTGTGATGCTGAATTGCTATGGTAGTATCTGAGAGGAACATCAAATGTGAGCATGCAAACTACATTGTATTTACTATACGACTTTACTCTATGTACTTTACAGAACAACAGTGAGGTAACACAAGACACTCTCAATAACTTAGAACATTGAGAACAGTTAAAATTCAATAAATGCTACTGGCAAACAAATGGATTCAGGCTTTTGTTGGACTGGCCATCCACAATCAAAATTTTTGAGGAAGGTATTAGAAGTAAAGACCAAGAATTGATACTATACTGTAATATTTGGGTTTTAAATCACACACAATAATAATACAATCCATTTCTATACTGTAGGAGCAAACACAGTGAGGGTGGGATTCAAGCATATATGGGGCAGAGATTGGAGAACCCTAGCAGTAGAAACAAGGAGGTAAAGCTGTAGAGCAAGTATGATCTGCAGCTTTTATGACAGGCAGGGAAAATGGGCAGACTAGACGTGCCTAGCAGTCCTTATCTGCCATCAATTTCTATGTTTCTATGTGATATGGTACCATACTGATGTACAGTATATTGTAATATCCATAGGCTGGTCTGTGCCACTATAGTCAAGTGAAATGGCTTTTGTAGTTGGAGTTATGGATGAATGCAAAGTGTCTGTATTGGTGGGCGCATGTGATGGGAGGAGTCATGAATGCAGAGAAAGTGCTATCATCAAACAAATGTATTTACTGTACTACTCCGATGTAGCCACCTGTATGAATAGCATCTAGCTTGCAAGGCAGCCTCCAGGGCAGGAACTCTTTGGAAAGGGAATATAGTTGTGCGGGGTCATTCCTAGGAGAGGAGACTTCTGTCTGTAAAGTACTGTACATATGCATTGCATCACACAATTATTTACCCCAAAAGAGTCTAGATTGCCTACTGTAATGAGTCTTTCATACTTATATGTGCTCTCAGATCTACATTCCCCCACCTACCCCAAAACTGAACTGAGCTTCAGCTCCATTTGAAATTGGAGCACCAAGGGAAAGTCTAGGAAGAATACATTTTATAAGATATTGTAAAATAAGCACAATTTGTTTTTACTTTTAAATATATTGCTTCTGTTAGTCTGGTAGGTAAGTCTCATCATGTAAGCTACTGTAAATTGTATTGCCAGGATATTAGCTCTTTAATAGAATATTTAATAAGGAAATACAATAAAACTGTAACTTACAATAATCAGCCCCTTCCATCTGTGAACACTGATCATTGGCAGCAGTTCCAGGTTCTCAAGTTTCTTTACCTTTCATAAAATAGCCAAAAAAATAAAGAACTGAGCACTCCACTGGCCAAGAGATGTCACCTAACTGTACATTAAATTCCTAGCACCACACACTTAGGGTTCACATGATATTACCAAGGCAACAGCCTAATTGCCTCCAAAATCAAGGATTATTTCATGTTCAAATGTAGTCATGTAAAATGTATTTAAACAAATGATTTTGTAAAATGAAAAAAAATACTAAAATGTTTCTCTTTACATATAGCAAAACAAACTTTATTTATAAAGCACTCATTCCTAGAGACAAAGGTGCTGAACAGTAAAATACATCAATTAAAAAACATAACTAACATATACTAAATTATGACAAAATGAAATGAAGCTAAATAACTTAAATCAACATAAAGCTATTTATAACCAGCCAATAAATTTAATATGAAAAAAAGCCTCCTTAAATATGTAGGATGTCAGACCTCTCTTAAAGACTTCCAATAAGGGCCCTTCCTCAAGGACACTCACTGAATGACTTCAGCTGAGTCCTAGGGACCACCAGATGACCCACCTCAGGGGAACAAAAAAGGCAGGAGTGCTGGTAAGGAGACAGAAGATCATGTAGGTAGCTAAGGCTCAATCTTTGAAAGGCCTTACAGGTCATCAATCTGACCATGAAGGAGATCTGCCTCCTCAGTGACTGCCAATGCAGTTCACAAAAGACTGGAGTAATGTAACAGGACCTAGGAAGGCCCATCAATAGCTTGACCACAACATTCTGCATTAGCTGCAGGCAACATGATGTTCCTCCATTTAGGCAAAGGTAAAGGACATTTCAGAAGTCAAGCCTGGATGTTACAAAGGCATGTACTAGTCAGGGTAAGTCATCCGGTGGGATAAAAGGTTTAATCCAGGTGATATTCCTAAAATGGTAAAACCCATTTTAGACAATTGCCAACAAGTGAGCCTCCAGTGTCAGTTTGCTGTTGAGGATCATTCCCAGATTCATCACTTCAGCAGGGGTGTCCAGCTGGAAAGCACAAAGTACAAGATCATTCGCCCCTTCTGCTAGCCCAGCATCCCACTAATGACCAGGCTTAACCACCAATACTTAAATCTTAGCCTTAGCCAGTTGGGGGACATTCAGTCCTGAACCTCAGACAGGCAACAGTTCAATATAGATATCATGCACTGTAACCCTTGTGCAAAAGACATAGCTGGGTGTCATCTGAGTAGCAGCGAAACATACACTGTAACATCTAATGATATCCTCCAGAGGTAGCATATATACCCCAAAAGATATGTGCAAAAGGATCAAGCCCTGGGGAGCTCCATAGGATAGGGATTTCAGGTGGGAAGAATGAGTTCCAGTCATCACATCCTGCGTGTAAGAAAGGACTGAATCCGGCAGATGGTAGTACTGGTGAGTCCACACTGTTCCCTATGGTGATCTAATAACACCCCATGATCAATGGTGTCAAATGATTAGGTGAGGTGAGGAGAACAATTGATCATTCACCTCTATCTCTTGCAAAGAGGACATCATTTTGCACCATGACATGTGCAGTCTCAGCACTGTGTCTGGAACTAAATCCAGAGTGGAGTGGCTCATAGATGTCAAAGAGAGTCAGATGTGCCTCAAATTGTATGGTCACCACTTTCTCAATAAACGTCTCTAAAATGAATAGGTTAGAAATGAGTCGATAGTTTGTCAAGCACTCCAGGTCCGATGATGGCTTCACTAGTGCATCTTTAAAGGCTCAGGGGAAAACCCTCCACTCTATGAAAGGGAACACCAGACTATGTCAGCAAACATTGCACAAAGGGACTCCACACAACCCACCAGTAGGCATGTCACACCTGGGTTCCAGTCATGACATGTGGACCACAACTTTGAGATTGTCTCACTGACCTCTTCAATCCTCGCTGGATTAAACACACTCCAGACATGAGGATGATCTCTGTTTGTGTCATCCTTGGCACTGCATACCAACTGTCGCACCCCTGGAGAGATTATTGCCCTGCTAGAGGACATCTTGATAGCAATGAACATCTCAAACTCTTAGCATCTAGCAGGCAACAAAGCTCTATCCTTCTGAAGAAGGGCAGGGTAAAGTAGCCTATTCAAAGTCCAGAAAAGCCGAATTGGTCTGTTCTTCACTGTGGCAGTCTCTATGGATAGGAACTCTGCCTTCTTAAGGGAGCTTGCCATTTGATACTCCTTATAATGAGATTTCAAAGTCAACTTGATCTCCTCAGCATGGAATCTCTTCCAGTGGCACTCCAACCTCTGACCCTTTAATACAGAAGAGCAGTGGCCCATTGTGTGAGTGCAATAGTGCAATAAGCGACACCAGGATAAGCATTAATGGATTTGAATGCACTTAAGAACACTCAACCTTCAATCTCATGCCTCAGTCCTCTGGGACATGCATAAATGTCATATAATTAATTGGTCCTCCTTTTTTCCTTTAGGGAAACCGTGCCGTAATTTGCTGTCATAAAGCAGTGTTTATTACGGCAAACATGTGCACGGTTTCCCCACTCTGCACATGCGCTCCCTGTAGTTATTCACTTCCCAACCACTCTTCTGCCTTGTGCCCACAAATCAACCACCAGAAGAACTCAGTGGTAAAGAAATAATTATATTAATTGTTTTCATGCTGCACACATAAAACTACCCAAGTGATATGCATGCTGCAAGTATGATTTAAATGTTAAATTAGAACTGATTTCATGCATATGGCTTGCGTGCAGCAAGCAAATGTGGAAACCATGATTTTTATCATAAACTGGGAAAGATTGCATGCATGTGGCATGTGTGCAAAATAGCAAGTGGTCAATGTTAACTGCAAATGGAAAAGTTAAGTGATTTGCTCAGGAACATACTATACACAAGTGGGAGTTGATAAGATTCAAACCCAGGTCTTCATGCCTTCAAGTCTCCTGGTTTGCAGTTCAGTGCTTTTAACCACTAAGCCATACTGTCTGCACATATATGACTCACTTGTACTTTAATACTTACTGTATCTGAATACATCTGCATGCATGCTGCATACTTGCAGCCATGTATGCTTTTCAGTTTTGTTCTCTTCCTCATCTCAATTTCACAGTTGAACTGTAGCACACATGCTAATGGAAAGACATGTTTTTCCTACCCCAATACACAGACATACCCACAAAACCACTTTATTACTTCTATCTGGCCTGTACTCCTACTAGTTTTTCTCCATAGTTTTGAATGTTTCCATGCAAATAGACTTTAAGGTGCAAACACAAAAGTAGCAATATCTTCACACACACACAGACACACACACACACACACACACACACGTATCCACCCCCCCACATGCACACACACTACAGTGGGTACAGCCATGCTGCTACAGACAACCCACCAAGTATAGATATAAGTAAAAAGTTTCTTTCTTGAGTACTATTGAGCCAGAGGCTGGAGTCTTTAAGAGATGATGCCCATTGGTCAGCATGCTGGGGCATATCCCATTGAAATGAATTAAGTTATTTTCTATTACTATTTTATACATTATGATGGTGAGTTTCAGAATAATGAAGGCCACTGTTCTACTAACAATGCCCTTGTTAGTCGAGCTGTGGCCATCATTAATCTCCAACTCTTCATCAATAATGTATAAAATAGTATTAAAAAAAATTCCCAATCATTTCAATGGCGCACACACCTGCAGTCTCCTTTGCCCTTTGTCATAATGTGCCTGAGCGTGGGGATGTGTAGGTCAGCTTCACGGTGGGGGGGCATAAGCCTGACTATAATGGGGCTCCAATAGTCAGTGCATACCATACGGATCAACTGTCCGTGAATGCATGGGACAGCTCTAGAATGTCTGTAACATCCCTAAATGGTACAGCTTATTTGGTTTGACTGAAACGTGATATGCAAATAAAAAAAATTCAAATGTATGGGGTTCATTTGCATATACCCTGGAGCAGTGCATCAGATTTGGGCTTAAACCCACCCAGTTACTAACCAATTTGTTTCCTAACTGAAGTTTTTCTCCCCACCAAAAAAGAACTTTGTCCCAGTTTTTCTCCCTGACGCCATTCCATTCAATACCCATCCCCTATGGGTCATGAAGTCACACAAAGGTAAAGAAACATGAAAAACACATCAATATTTCAGTCCTTCCTCCTTCTCCAATCCTCCTACAACAAAAATTATTTACTTTTACTTACACAGCCATATGGCCAGAACCTGCAGCTTGGCACAGTATGCCACCAGCCCCGTTTTTAGTCCACTGCCCAACTCTCTTTCACCAGAAGCTGGATGGTAGAACCGACCATCACAGGTCCCCAACGTGGTCCACAATCAAGTCACCTCACCATACAAATCCACCCAACCTGGGTTGCTTCCTTCTTGCTTGGTTGCTGCTGTGGCTTCTGCCACACTACACTGATCAAGGCCTAAGAAGGCCACCCACACCACTGTCACCACTGCTGCTAAGCCTAATTTGCTGCCATGGAGGGTCTGTACTGTTTGTTTTGTAAGGTGAGCCTAGTATAGCAAGTAGGTAGCCTAGTCTTGAGTTAGCTTCTAGCTCACCCTCTGTCCCTTCAGCAACCAGGGGGAGATAGAGACTCACTAAGAGTAGAACAGCAAAAGTATGCTGCCACAAAACTGCTATTGAGAGTTCAGTGCTCACGGACTCCCACAAGCTGTAGTGTTCAGCCTGTCTACTCTGTGGTTAGAAAGACAGTGCCACACTTGCAAGGCTCATGCACTCTTTTTTGACTGGAGCTCATCCACATCATATGTGATTGTGCCATCATTAATAGGTGGAGAGAGTGGACAGCATACTACAGACACAGTCAAGACTGGAGCATACCTGCAGCATGAGCACACACAGGCCAGGTGGGCACTTATTGTGCAAATGATTAAATCCAAATTTAAAGCCATTACTGCCACACAATAAGAGCAACCTAGTAACAAATATGGGGGGGGGGGCAGCTCCACTCTGCCCTACCTAAATGGTGCCCCCTGCTTAATGGTATAAATTCATTCTCAGGTACTAACATAATGGTTTCCACTGTGTTCTGAGATACCGTATCTCCATGTTTCATGATATGTCCGGATCATCATGTGGATTAGTGTCCCTCATTGTTCCTCATTTTGAGTGTCCATGTCCCTCATTTCAGTGACAAAATGTGAGGTATGGTGCATGCTTTCAAGACCCTACTCAGCACAAAGAATGCTGAGCATGGCCATAGTGTATATGCTCAATACAGAATGACAAAGGGAAAGTATGTGAGATGAAACAGTCATGGAGAAACACATTGTAGCACTAAATATGAGTAAGGGATTTCTGTGATCCAAAAACAAAAAGGATAGGCTTCAAAACACAGAGGCTCCTATTTGTACATCTGGAGGATGTTGGCTGGCTATATCCTAGGCATGTAATGCAATAGGCAAACAATACTTTACAGATTAATGGTGATTTAATGACAAATATCAAAAGCCATTAAACAACTTGAGAAAGAATCAGAATTAATTCAGTAGGTTTACCTAATTTTGATGGGAATTCAAATAAAAATGTATTTTAATGAATAATTGCTAGCAGAAGTATAAGAAATAGAAACTAATGTGTTTTTCTATAGATGAGATTTGCACCAGCTTATCTGCTGCACATATGGTAAGCACGCAAAATGTGAACCTGATGTGATGCTTAAATGATATTCATCATAGCTTAACTGCTGCATTCATGTCAAGCATGTGTAACCCCCCCCCACAAATGGGGGTTCCCAAAAAGCCTTCCATGAGCTTGCCTAAATGCTCACTGCCCGGTTGGTGTTCGGTGCTATAGCCGTTTAAATGTTGTTACCAGTGAGTGCCTTTCAAGCCTCCATGTACTGTCTCTTTAAGTGCTGCCTAATTGCAGATATAATTAATCTGAATGGGGGATCTGAGTGTTTCCCTGCTCAAGTCCTGCCCGGGCTGCTGAATAATCGCTCTGTTTCTGCCATCGCTAATTGTGCAGAGGGAGCCCTGCTGAAAGATGTAACTAATTGCTGGTAATCATTTAGAGTAGTGAGGATAATGTAGTTTGTTCTAACCTGCCTTCTTTGCAGCAAGGACTGTTCAGTTTAGCTCCACCATTTTGGTCCCCAAATGCCGAATTGGACCAATCAGTATTCTGGGACTCTAAAATGGAGCCTGCAACTAAAGGGGATATGTAGAGCCAGACTCTGGGAATTGTAGTTTTGGACTGATGGTGCCTTTTTGCACCAACAGGGGGAGTATGTTGTGACTAACAGCAGAACCAACCAATTGAACCTTTTGGATCTGAGGGAAATCCCCTAAACTGTCTGCTGGCAAGCCAGATCTAAGTTGGAAGCTGAGAGAGCAACAGCTCGGATAGTTCGAGCAACCGTTTTGTGCAGTAGTTTGTGCGGGAGAACTGTGGAAGGCCTGACTTCTGGCCTGCTTGCCAATTTTCTGCCCTGAGAGGGGGAACAGGAGTATTTTCAGACTAGTTCCATTTTTGTGAGAACAAAGAAGCCACTGAAGTGTAACCAGGCTCAACCTTTAGAGACCGAAGAGTTTGCTAAATGCGATCGGCCTGTCAGGAACTTCAGCTACCTTTGAGCTCCCGGGTTTGGGCAATGACTTTGCGATCAGGATCGGGGAGCAGTTTGCCTGGTACAGTAATCTTTCCTTACATATAAATGTGCTGGGTACTGAATGGGGTCGCAGTCTAGTTTCCCACTGTGCGAACTGTGTGTTTCTGGTTTTTACATATTAATGTGCTGTTTGATGACTGCGGGGCGTACTGTGTTTCCCCACTGAGTGAAGTGTGTGCAGTTTGCTGAGAACTGTGGCCTGCACAAATGGACTGAATCCACAGTTAGCTTCATGTGGCTGGGCCTTGCCATGAGGGCCTTGTCATCCTACCCTGCTGCACAGAAAAGATCCATCGACGAGAGACCTGTCAGGGGATCAGCCCCCTGCTCCATGCCTGAACAGGAACGATGCTGTAGCGAATTGTGTGGGTCATGCTTCTTCTGGCAATCCAGAGAATTCGACTGTCTTGACCTTCGTCCATCCTGTGTCCAGTTTTGGGTAAGGTGAGTAACCACCAGGGTAGCTCCCTGCAACATATAGCTAAATCAAAAGTGTGTCACCTGATTGCTTGTTATTTCTTTTCTTTTGCATGAACTGAGCCCTCTGGCTCCAGATTACAATTAGGGTGTGGTGCATGCTGTTTCTTTTCCTCACTGGGCCCCGACCAGCTGCAACAATGTCCTACCCCAGGCAATAGTCCTGGCTAGCCCATCTCTTCTCCATCTGGGTACCCAGAGAGTGTAACTGTCGTAGGGACTCTGAATGCTTGCACTTTAGAGTAAACGATAGAGGACTTAAACTAATTAACCTGATTGCCCCTTTCCTTGTTAAACCTCCCCTAAATAAATCAGATCTACTTTTTCTGCATTTTAAACAGTCTGTGGATTCTGTTTGTGCCTGAAGTAGTATACTGTTGCCATTTGCTTTGTCTAACCTTATTTTCAGGGGGTCCCCAGGGTCAAACTGGAGAAAGCAGCCCTGGTGGTAAGTGCAAACTGTTTTTGTACTGGAAAAGAATATCAGTGGTGCTGGGAAAGTAATTATAGTGTACGGTTTCGGTAACTAGTGGGGAACAAGGGGGGTTACAGTGTCCTGGAGGGCTGTGCCCAAGCTAGTGTGATCACTACCAACCCTGACCTTCGGGTGGAGGCACCCATTATAGAACCTATGCCCCTCAATGTGCTATTAGCCAAGCAGGCAGGGATAGTAGTCCTTGGGATAGTGCCACATAGGGGTTACACATGCAACACATGAACCTGATGTAATTTTTAGAAGATGTCTACCCCAGCTTACCTGCTACCCACATGTTAAGCTTGTAGCATGCAAACCTGAGTTGCCTTTTAGACCTGGTTTGCATATGTTCACTTAGTGTATGTGAACCACATGCAAACATTGCACAATTAAGCATGTGGCATGCATTCTGCATGTACACAGCACACCTATATTTCTGTACTGGTAAGTCATACTAAAAATTAAAACAAAAACTGTCAAGTTCCTCATACAGGGGGAAGACCAAAACATGTTAAAACCTTGGGCACTGAAAATGTGAGGACGGCAGAAAACGAAACTGTAACATGGCCACACTGGAATGCCTACTATTTTATATAATTGCTGTGGTGGAAAAGGGAGACCCAGCAATTATGTAAAATAAAATATGAGGTCGTGTGTAAACTCCACCCTATACTTTATTCTGTTTTTATTTAATGCACATCCTGTTATGGCTTATTGATTACTGACTGGAAACTTTTATGACTGGCCCATTGATACATTTACCCACTGTAGTATTATATAAAGTGCATGCCTGACAATGTATAGGCATTCTTGCAGACCAATTAAAATAAGAAAAGAGAATTCAGAACTAAAATAGTGGTTGGCTCTTTACTGCAGTATTTGATTACCGGCAATCAATGCATTCATAGTAGCTGTTTACAGTTCTTCACTAATAATTATAAGATAAATCCTACAAGGTACAACATATCTGATTCTACAGATATTTCAGCACTCATCTCTTGAATATGGAACAATTCCTACATTTTCTTGGAAGAGTTTCTATTCCCCATTAATTGTCCTCTTGTGTTTAAGTGGGGTCTCAGAAGAATAATGTAACACTTAGGACAAAATATGCAAATGATTATTCCAGCACCAGATGCCATGATGGCAAATATCTCAACGGCCACCATATACTTCCCTGTTGTGCTAAGGTACGCTGGGATGAAAGAGAGCCAAACACTAACAAACACAATCATACTTAAACTGATAAATTTAGCTTCATTAAAACTATCCGGCAATGTCCTCGCTAGAAAGGCCACGACAAAGCTGACACTTGCCAGGAGACCCAGATATCCCAGCATGCAATAGAACATGATCACTGAATCTTCTTTACATTCCACTATAATTTTACCCTCTTCAGTTTTCACGTTCAGCTCAGGAAATGGAGGAGATGTTGTCAACCATATTATACATATAGTGACTTGTAGCATGGTGCCGAAGAAGACAATGCAGTAGGGTGTCTTGGGTCCCACATATTTCCTTAAATTGCTGTCAGGCTTTGTTGCTTTAAAGGCAATGACCACTGTAATGGTTTTGGCCAGTATCCCAGAAACACATAGGGAGAATATTATACCAAAACCAGTTTGACAGAGCAGGCAGGTAAGTTTTTTTGGTCGACCAATGAATATCAAGGGACAAAGGAAGCAAAGGAACAGGGAAATAAGGATAAGGTAGCTGAGTTCACGGTTGTTGGCTTTCACAATTGGAGTGTCCCGGTTCTTAATGAAGGTACATAGGATGGAAGCAGTAATAAAAGAAAAGAACACTGTAGAACTGGTCAGAGTTACTCCCAAGGCCTCTTCATAAGAAAGAAAGTCCACAGATTTCTGGATGCAGATATTCTGTTTGTCATTAGGCCATTGATCATCTGGACATCTGAAGCAGTTATTGGCATCTAAAAGAAAGAAAAAGGTCACAGGTCATAACTACAGTTACTCCAAGAAGCAATGTTATGTCATACAGTATGTAGTCATTGTAAGAACTGTTACTAATTTTTATTATCTTCTTTGTGCTCATACTGATCCATACCAATTATATAGGTAGGTGTACTGTGGACAGTCCCCTTCATTGTATATCCCCAGTATATAGGTACTGTTTGACATATATTAATATCAACTGCATATAAAGAAAGTAGTTCTTATAGCTGTTAATGGTGAGACAGAAATGTTGGTCTTTGCTCCATTTAGAAATAAGGGCTCCCAGTCTCTCTTCATACTGCAAGTGGTTGAGCCTCTTCATCATCCTGGTTGCCCTCCTTTGTACCCTCTCCACCCTCTCCACCTCCTTTTTTAGGTAAAGCCTCAAGAACTTGACCCCATATTCCAGATGAGGCCTGACCAGCTGGGTGTACAAGGGTATCAGGACCTCCTTCCTCCTGCTGGTGATCCCCCTCCCAATACAACCTAACATGTTGCTGGCTTTTGCCACTGCTTTTCCACACTGCCCACCACCTTTGGTCACTGTCAGCAGCTCATCCCCCAATCTATATTCCGCTCTCCCATTTTTTTTTTACCCAGGTGCATGATTTTGCATTTTGCATGTTGGGCAATAACTTCCACTTCCTGGCCCATTCCTCTAATTTCCTTAGGTCCCTCTGCATCCTCTTAACTCCACCCTGTATGTCCACTCTATTGCAGATCTTTATATAGTCCAAAAACAGGCTCACTCTACCCTGCAACCCCTCTGCTATGTCTCTTAGAAAGATGTTGAACAGTAAGTTTCCCAGCACTGACCCCTGGGGAACACCACTAGTGACCCCTGACACTGAAGAGGGGACCCCATTTACTAACACCCTCTGTATTCTGCCCTCCTACCAGTTTCACACCCACCTTGTAACCACCTCCCCGAGTCCCAGGCACTGCATTTTGTACAATAGCCTTATGTGCAGTAATGTATCAAAAGCCTTCTTGAAATCCAGGTAAGCTACAGTATGTCTACTGACTCACCCTGATCCACTGCCCTAGTAACCCAGTCAAAAATCCCTGCCAAGTTTGTTTGACAGGATCTGCCCTTGCAAAAGCCATGCTGCTTTGGGTCAAGGAGACCATTTGCCTCCAGGTAGCTGGTGATTCTGTCTTTGAGCAATTTTTTATGTGCTTGCTGACCACACAAGTCAGACTTATTGGTCTGTAATTGCTCATGTCTTGCCTCCCCATCCCTGGTGCAGGGGCAATACATCCATACACTTCCAGTCCTTTGGGATTACCACTGAGTGTAAGAACCCATTGAACAGAGTGGTCAAGGAGGCCACAAACACTTCCCTCAACTCCCTGAACACTCTTGGGTGAATCCCATCCAGCCCCATGGCCTTGTCCACCTTCAGGCCCTTTAGTTCTCTCAAGATATCCTCTTCCCAGAAGGGACTCGCATTCACCCCTGCCCCCTCCATGTCAGTTGGCCTGGTGTTGCCTCCCTCTCATTCCTCCTCCCCCATCATGAATACTGTGCTGAAGCAATTGTTCAGCATTTCAGCCTTCTCCTGGCCCTCCTCCACCCTCTGCTAACAGACTAGGTATCCCATTCTCTCCTTTTCTACACTCACTGATATACCTGAAGAAGGACTTATCCCCCTTCTTAGTCTTCTTAGTGACATTCTCTTCCATCCTTGCTTTTGCCCGTCTGACCACCCTCCCTGCCTCCCTTTGCGTTTCCTGGTATTCCACCCTGGTCTAGTTCACGCTGCGTAATTTTACAGTATATAGTCTGAAGGCTTTCCTCTTTGCTCTGATGCTGGCCCCCACATCCCTACTGAACCACAGTGGACTCTTTTTCTTATTATTTTTGCTTACTCTCCTTGTGCAGTGGTCACGGGGGGATACTGGGATGCATAAGGAGAGGCATCACCAGTAGAAAACAGAAAGTTATTATCCCTCTGTACAGACAGCTGGTGAGACTCCATCTGGAGTACTGTATGCAGTTCTGGAGACCCAATCTCAGCAAACACATAGACAGGATGGAAGCTGTCCAGAGGAGGGCAGCTAAAATGGTGCAGGGTCTGCACCGGAAGACATATGAAGAGAGGCGAAAGGAGCTTAATATGTGTAGCCTCGAGGAAAGGAGGAGAGGGACATGATGAAATGTTCAGAGTACCTCAAGGGAATCAACAAAGTCCAAGAGGGTAGCATCTTTCAAAAAGAGGTGTGCAAGAACAAGAGGCACAATTTGAAGATGGGGGGTGGCTCAGAGGTAATTTAAAGAAGCATTTTTCACAGAGAGGGTTGTGGATGCATGGAACGCCTTCCGGAGGAGGTTGTGGAGTCAAAATCAGTGGTGGAATTCAAGCATGCATGCGACTGTCATAAGGCCATTCTAGGGGGTTGGGGTAGGAAGACGTAGGCTGCTGGTTAATTAGGATCTGCAGCTTATCCAGTAGGTAGGGAAATGGGCAGACTGGGTGGGCCAAGCGGTCCTTATCTGCCGTCAAATTCTATGTTTCTATGTAAGTGTCCCC
The DNA here is from genome assembly GCA_016271365.2 of Neoceratodus forsteri. Lineage (NCBI taxonomy): Eukaryota > Metazoa > Chordata > Ceratodontiformes > Ceratodontidae > Neoceratodus > Neoceratodus forsteri. Next base: position 55,611,145 of record CM028137.1, read on the forward strand.
CACAATGGCTCCTTTTATTATGGCCCATAAGTTTTCTACCCCTCTAAGCTCCCCCATCCCTTTATATGCTTGACAAGCATGCTCCAGCATTTCGTCAAAATTTGCATGTCTGAAATCAATCACCTAGGTCAGGTAGCATGAAGCCAATGTGCACACCGTGAACCACACAGTGCTGTGGGCACTAGTGCCCAGGTGATCCCTCACTGATACCTCCCCTGCCCTGTCTCCATTTGTAAGCACCAGATCTAGCACCACTCCTTCCCTGGTTGGTTCCTTGACTAGCTGCCTGAGGTGGGCAATCTGGAGAGAGTCTATAATTGCTCTGCTTCTGGATGAGGCTGCAGTCATTGACTCCCACTCCTCATCTGACAGGTTGAGATCTATCAAGAGCAGCACCTCTCCTTAGCCACCATTCTAAGTATCTCCTCGACCATCTGGTTGCCCACCCCTTCAGATTGCTTTGGTGGCCTGTACACCACTCCAGTGTGCACTACCTCAGCCTTCTCCATGGTCAATGAGACCCATAGTGCCTTTGTGTCCCCTCACCTACCCTGTTTTTCCGATGCTGGGATCCCCTGCCTCATGTATAATGCTACACCACACCCTCTCCTGTCAACCCTGTCCTTAATGTATAGTGTATACTCCGGAATGTTCATGTCCCAGTCCTGTCCTTCATGGAACGATGCCTCCGTAATTCCCAGTAAGTCCAAATCCTCCTGTGCCATTACTGCTGCCCGATCTGGGACCTTGTTACCCAGACTCCTGATGTTTGTGCACATGGCCTTCCAGTATGTAGTTTCCCAGCCCTCCACCCCGTCGTGATGATCCTCATCATACATAATGTATTATTTCCAGCCCGACCGGATAGTTTGTTATCTCTGGGGGGGGCTGACAACTGACCCCTCTTGTCACTAGCACTGTTTGGTATTGCTAGCAGCTCTCCCCCCATTCAGTTTAAATTAAATTGTGTACTAAAGAACTCCTTCAGTTTCCACTTACGCACCTCCTTACTGTCTCTATTCAGGTGTAGCCTTTCTGGGGCAAAGAGGCTGTCATCTTGCCACATGGTCCCTCCATGGCTCACCAACCCATAACCCTTCTGAGCACACTATTTGGACAGCCAGCTGTTGAACTCTGTTGTCCTCTGTTTCCTATCCATGCTAGCTCTTGGGACTGGAAGCACCTCTGAGAATGCTGCTGAAGGAAAGCTCAGGTTATTATAGAACTGCTATAGGTCCTCAAACCTCACTTGTACTTCCATCAGACTATGTTCAGCAAGGTCATTTGTTCCCAAATGGAACACCAGGTGGATTCTCATATCTTGCTGCTTCCTCCAGGAAGGGTTGTAGTGAATAACCTCAGCAACTGTCATTCCAGGCAAGCAGCTGACCCAAACCTTGCCACCACTCCACCCATTCCTCCCTAGCTGATACCTCTAACCATGGAGTCCCCAACGATCATGCCCTAATCCTCCATCTTGCCTGCCACAGGACCACTCCCAGCCTGCTCCACTCTCTTGTAATGTGCTTTCACAGTCAATGGAAACTCCTTACTAACAACTGACTCACTTTTCTTAGCCCTCATGACTTGGCCCCCCAGTGGCAGTCTCCTGGACCTCCTGGAGTTAGACCCTGTGTCCCCAGAAACCCCTTCAATCTCAAGTCTCCCTTGGCCCCCATCAGTGCAGAGCACCTTATCCTGTGCCCGCATTGACACCTCCTGTGTTGTGGTTGCTCCCTTGTCCTTTTCTGCCCAGGGGTCGGGCTTGTCCTTTTCTGCCCAGGGGCCCGCCCGGCCCCAACCAGGGGGAAACTCCCCTTTAGGGTCCTCCTCCCTGTGCTATCTGACCCCTGAGGCCCCCAACTGGTCTGATCTGATCTGAGGTGTCCTCCTTCATCCACCCTCAGCCCCCTGGACCCCGATGGCCAACTCTGTGATTTCCCTTAACTGTGGAGGATGTCCAGGGGCCCCTTTATCCCTGCCCATCACACTTTTCTGGCCATCCCCCACTACCAGCCCTCCCTTCTCCTCCTTATCCACCTCCCATCTGGTTTCACCCTCCTCCTAATCCTTCCTTAATAGTAGAAGTGCGAATCTGTTTCTAAGCTCTATGCCTAGTTTCTTACTTCCCCCCCATTGTACACACCCCCACCTTCCGGTTGTTCCCCATTCCTCCTCTTCCCCCAACCATCTGCCAACAAGTATGACTTTTTTTGCAATCCCCCCTGCTGGTTCCCCCTTTTTCCCCTTGTGGTCCCTCCATTGTGCAAAAGTCTCTGATCCCAGGGGCAGCTACTGTACTCATTTGGCCTGCCACATTACTCCCCTCCCGGCCCCAATCCCCACCTCCACTGCCCTGACAGTCTGCATATTCCCCACCCATTTTCCTACTCCTGTTCATTATCCTGGGTGCAGCTGCGGGACCCAACAGGCCAGACTCAATGCCTACCCCCCACCAGGATGGCCTCCATCCTCCCCTCTCCTCCCACCAAAGCTCCTCCTTAACCACCATAGTACCTCCCTTATTTTAGCCAACTGGCAACAAACCATACACCCACCCATCCTCCAAGCCCAGTCCAGAACCATGGCTGACCCACAGCCAGTACATCCCATGACTCTTCCAAAGATGCCAGCCCTAGTGACATGCGGCCCCTGTCCAAACCTAATCCACATCCTGTGTTACAGGCCCTACAAGAATTCAGTTCTCTGTATAGCTCCCTCCCACAATCTCTCTGTTCCCTGCTCACAATTCAATGTGTATATGCAGCGCTTAGCTTAACACAGCTTCAAAACACATTCAATCAAGATTTAAGGCACAGAATAAAGGTACAAGTTAAAACACCCCCACAAGATCCTGCCCCCTTGATTGGCCAAGCACCAATCCCCTTTGTAAAGTCAATCCTTGTAAAGTCAAGTCAATCCAAAACAGCACCTCCTCTTGCCCGCTGGTAAAGACAATCCATGTAGCTCCTCCCCTTACCCGTACAGTCAGAATATTTAAAAATGGAGGTAGTGAGGGGTGGGAGAAAAACAGCAAGAACAGCTCCCTTGGTGAAAGATCAGGATAGCGGCTGGGCACCCTGCTTTCAAGCCCAGCTACTGAGCCTGAAAATCATGCCTGCTCCTTCTATTTACTCCTTACAAACAAAGGAGCCTCCTCTGTTGTGACCCAGCTGTCGATGTGGTCAGATCCTCCACTGCTCCCCAGTTTCACCATTGATGTGGTTGAAATCCTTCATAGGAACCCCCAACAGCAAGAACAGCTCCCTTGGTGAAAGATGATGTGTACCTTTAGTATACCAGGGTTTCAAGGCAGCTGTGCACTTGAGTGCACTTCCACAGCCCACCTGTGGGTGGCCGGCTGGCTTAGGTCAGCTATTCATAGCTTAGCTGTGGGCCACACTGCTGTGGGCTGTGAGGGGCACATTTCCCACTGAGTATGCTGTAGCACGGCATATGTATGAGAACACACCCTCGACTTTCACGGCATACTATTTGCGTGCATGCTGACCCATTCCCTTGTGGCAGGTGCATCCCGCACGTTTGGATATCATGCTGTGGTGCATTTTTGGAGTTGCATGGCACATCTCGCACTTCCACCAGGATGTGCTGCTCATCTCCTTTGAATATGGGAGCCCTGGACTAGGCTACCCTGAAGAAATACATTATCAAAATGGAAAAATCATGGCCCCACTAAAAATAAGATATTGCATCTAATCTGGGACAGCCTGAGTAAACACAGTGCAGAAATGTGTAAATGAAGATCCCTGTGATGATGAGATGTAGCATCTCCCCTGCGCTATCCAGGATACAGAATATAGGATAAGAAATATTTAAAGGAAATCTACCCTAAACTGAACTTCACTGTGGTCACTGACATAAACAAACAGTTTCTTTATTGTAACAGTCACACAAGGGTCTAGTGTGCATATTTTAGGGGACACATACAAACAGAGGTGAGAAAGAATACATGCCTCAGCTGGGACTTGAACCCAGGCTGCCCAGAATACCGTTCTGATTTCACTAATCAGCTGTGCCTCTGAGACCACTGGAACCTGGGCTATCACTGAGCACATTACTCTTTTTCAAATGTACAACCCAATGGCAACACAAATATTTATTTGAAACAATCACACAGGAGTGTGGTGCATATTTTATGGAACACATACAAACAGAGGTGAGTAAGAATACATGCCTCAGCTGGGACTTGAACCCAGGCTGCCCAGAATACCGTTCTGATTTCACTAATCAGCTGCACCACTGAGACAACTGGAACCTGGTCCAACCTCAAGTGCATTATTCTTTCTCAAATGCACAACCCCATGGCAACACAAGTATTTACTTGTAACAATCACACAAAAGTGTGGTGTGCATATTTTATGGAACACATAAAAACATAAGTGAGAAAAAATACTTACCTCAGCTGGGACTTGAACCTAGGCTGCCTGGCAGTATTGTGGCCATGAGGATGGTATGTGTGTGTGTGTGTGCACAAAATATAAGATAAGAAATATTTAAAGGAAATCTACTGTAAACTGAACTTCACTGTGTTCACTGACATAAACATTTTTTTTAACATATTAGAATGCAATATTTATTTTGAATGTTGTGGCCATGATGATGATGATTGTGTGTGTGTGTGTGTGTGTGTTGCTTTAGCTCATTATATTTTTTCCTAAAACAATAGTAAAAAATGACTTTTTATTGATACATATTTAGTCTAAGAGGGTCACTGAAGACCTGGCATATGTCTGAGACTGCTCGTCAGATAGTGTCTGCAGAGGTTAAAAAAAACAGTGCAAATCATAGATTTGCTGGAGAAAGGGTGACATTTATGAGGTATGACTCTTTCTTGAAGGACAATACATTCCTAAGTTAAACTAGTAGCAAGAAGCTGTTTAAATGCTTAATATTTAATGTGCAAATTTCCAGATTCATAAGCAACCAATATTTAACAAGCTGTTTCAGTTTCCTAATGGCATCTGATAAGCAGCTTAGAGTTATGTCTCCAACATTCTTAACAGAATGAAGGGAATATTTTATTTCAGTTGGCTTGGAAGGATACATTGAAATGTCCAAAACATGTGATCCACGAAACTCCATTTTCAAGCTACAGATAGCAAAATGGCTGTAGACTCTGCCCACAACCATAAAAAAGCCTGCCTAACAATGGTTGAGGACTGATAGGGACTATCCATTCCATCTGTCCTCACCTTTGACCAAACCTATAGTGGTAGTTAGACAACTAGGGTTACTGTAGCTCTGTTTTAACTAAACATACACTATAAGGTAGTGAACAGTTGCCCTTTAACAATATTCTGTAGTAGTATTCTTCCCAATTCTTGCCTAAGATGTATAACTTATGTCCTTATATAGTTGTCAATTATATCATAGATCATAGTCAGTGTCCTTTTTAGGGCTGCATGTAGGCAGAGCTTGCAGCCCTACTACGTCAGCTTTAAAAATGAGCTACAGGATTCAGACTGAAGAACACTTCCTTTGCAGTTTTCAAATGATCCTTCCACTACTTTGCAGCTCTTCAATTTAACCCTTGCAGTGCTGCAGACTAAACATCTGTGCAGAGCTCAATCAAAAAGATTAATTCTAGTTCTTTTGGCAGCCTTGTAGCTCTTGCAGTGAGAATGCTCTAGTTTTTGGTTTGCATTACAGATAACAGCACCTAACTGCACAGCAGTATCAAATTACAGTACACTCTTGGTCATCTCTCCCAGTGTGTGTGTGTGTGTGTGTGTGTGTGTGTGTGTGTGTGTGTGTGTGTAACAATGATTTACAGTACTTTTGAAACATAACGGAAGATTACTTCAGAGACGCTAACACCAGCATGCTTTTAGCTAAGAAGCCGCTGAAGGGCAAAGTTTATCAAGGATTATCAACAAGTAGAGAGCCTCTCACATACATTTTAAACTGTCTCATTAAGTTTCAAAAAAGCATTCTACTGATAGAAAAACCTTGGGATTCTATACTCCCTAATACATGAAAGATGAGCTTACAACTTTTATTACAAGTGTCCTTGTGTTTTAAAGAGCATAGTCAATTAAAGACAAAATGCTGAAATGAGGTTTAATTGCAAGTTGAAATTAAAATAAAATTATACATATATTTGTGTGTGTGTGTATATATATATATATGTATGTATATATATATATATATATATATATATATATTATGTAATAGTACTGATGTAGTGCTACCATAGTTAGGGTTGAGGAGCCATTTCTATGTTAAACCCCAAAATTTTGCACCTTAATAACTTTGCAACTGTTTGATGGATTTGCCTGAAATTTGGCATACTTGATCAAGAACTATAGGCCTTGGGATCTGCCAAGTTTTGTACTGGTTGGATGTACGGCTGTGGAGTTATTAAGCATGATCTGTGCGCACATTTACGCTTTTTCTGGAATTCTACGGTTGCGCCTACAGGTTGTACGGTTTGTGCGACTGACCTGAAATCTTCAGGGAACATGCTGCCAGGGTCCCCTATGTGCCTTTTGAAGATTTGGTGAAAAAAAATTAAACGGTTTAAAAGTTATTAAAAAAACAATTTCCCATTATAAGTCAATGGGAAAAGTTAACAAAAAGTTCGACAGTGTCACAAATGCATTTTTGTTTTCGCAAATGGCCCTGTTACTTTCGCAAATCTGCCATTTTGTTTTCAGTTGGTGATCAGAAAAATGGTTGGCATTTAAATTTGGGACCGTCTAGCAACCTAATTCTTTTTGTATTCACCTAGTCGGACCCTGAGAATGCTAGTCATGTCTTTTGTTTGGTAAAACACCCAGAAATATGTTTTCAAATTTCTGGAAAAGTACTTTCACAAATTACTTCGTGCTCATGAAAGTACGAACATTTTGCGGGTTTATGCAATTCGACAGTAGTTTTCTAGGCTGTGGGAAAATGACAGCAATTCTTTGGCACTGCGCTGCAAAAGAACGGTTGGGAGTTTTGGGCTGAAATTTGGAGGGAAAGCAGCCGACATCTCACAGATGTGCCCTTCAGTGTTGTATTGAAAAAATATTAAATGGCAGCAAAGTTACAGCACTCAAAATTTGACGTTTTTTCCCATAGGATAACATTACGGCGCCCGACGCATTACAGGAATCCTTTGGCACCCTGCTGCAAAATAACGGTTTGGTCTTTTTTCCTGAAATTTGGAGGGAAGACAGCCAACAGCCCACAGATGTGCCTTTCAGTGGTTTGGTAACAAAATATTACAGGGATGCAAAGTTATGGCACTGCGAACTTCTCTTTTTTCCCCATAGGATAACATTATGGCATTCGCCGCGCTTTTCAGGGCCCGTATCTCAGAAACGGTGCGAGATACAGACTTTTCATTGGAAAATTGCTTAGCCCCCTAATGGGGGTTAAGTACAAAACTAGCTAGGACAGTTGTAAATCATATGACTTTTAAATTTTTTTTCTACGTCATACGGTTCCTGAGATATAACCTATTTAGTATTCCAAGTCCTCATTTTCTGCTCCGATAACCATTATTATGCATACATTCTTTGTACTCACCGTCTTTCTCTATGCAGCTTTTGGGGAAAACCAGCCTGTGCCCTTACATTACTGTTACCGTTGCCTTTTCTGCTTGCAGTTCCGTACTTGTTTCACTTACTGTTGACGTCTACACCACCATGTGCATTATGCTTTGCGTTTTCATCTGTGGTTGTGTTTCTGTTATTTTTTCCCATTTGTGTCTATAGTACTGTTTCTATTTCTGTTTCACTTTGCATCACCATGCCCATTGACATTTCCGTTTGCAGGCACCAAGTTACTATGTGACTACAAATCACATGGTAGACCATTCCTGTGTACGCCACCGTGTGTGTTACCCTTTCTGTTCTCATTTGCGTTACCATATGCGCCACTGTTAGTGCTTCTGTTTGCATTGCAGTTCCTGTTACTATGCCAAAAGATATCAGCGGTAGGGAGCGTAGTCTGAGGCCTCAAGGCCCCAACGCTTGCATTACATCTACTATTTCTTGTTATCATTCTCAAAAAGAAGGGAAATTAGAGGCAAAAAACTCAGGCACCATGTTACTATGTGACAACAAATCACATGGTAGACCGTTCCCATGTACGCCACCGTGTGTGTTACCCTTTCTGCTCTCATTCGTGCATGCGTTACCATGTGCGGCACTGTTAGCACTTCTGTTTGCATTGCAGTTCCTGTTACTATGCCACAAGATAGGCCCTGAGCTCCCGCTGCTGCATTACATTGACTATTTCTCGTTATCATTCTCAAAAAGAAGGGAAATTAGTGGCAAAACACTCCGTTTAATGCATTAGTTAGGGTTGTTCCACAGTGACAAAAGTGAGGAAATTTGGTGTTAGGGTTGAAAACCCACCTTGGACCCCCACCCCCCATCCGGCATTGGGGTCATCTGTCCTGTCACCCCATTCTCCTATACTTCTGCTGCTTTACACATGTCATGGGGTGAGAGTTAGGTCTGACGACCCCGATATGCACCCCAATGTCTGTAGGGGCTGTGAACTCTCCCTCACAGCTGTTATTATTGGCTAAAGTGGCTCCATCTGTTGATGTCTGTCTCGTCCCTGTCTTCACAGATACGTTGATAACAGTTGATTTCAAGTGTGATATTTTTGCAAGTAAGGTAATAAAAAAGTCCCTTTTAATTAGCTGTTACAGCTAAATGTTGCAACTATTGTTTTGAAACTGTAATAGGTACAGTGTAAGGGACAGAGCAGTAATCTACCATCCAGTTGGTCTTGGTCAAAAATTAAGCCTTAAAACTGCAAATCAGCTACTATTGTGTCTTACAGTATTCAGAAGCATGAAGACAGTGGTGTTTTTGTGTACTCACACCAAAGTCATCTACTCAGTCCCAACAAGCTTCTCCCACCTCTCTTCACATGATTGGTGCCACCACCTCAGTTGGTTGTAACCCCAATGTCTATCAAATGACAAGTTACTACGGTAACATATCCATTTGTTCACAAGATGAACTAATGGTATCCATCTCATGCCATATACTCTTTTAGTTATGCACATCTTTTTCTTTACATATCTGTTGTGAGTAGCAGGGCATGGGCTGCATACCCATTGGTTGATGTTGATAAACAATGGTTGTTCAAGTATACTGACCTGTTAGTTTCTCAGTGGCATGTGGAAGCCGCTGCCTACAGCCATCTGTTAAGTGTCATACAGTAAATAATGGTGCTAGGATTTACTGTCAGGGTGCTCTAGTGTATGATTCACCATCAGGGTTTTAGGGTTTTTATGAGGTTCAGATGTTCTTGATCAATCATGAACTGGCTCTGTGTATCATAAACAATATTGTACTGTAGTAATGTGTTAATGATGACTGCGATTGGAGCTCACTGCACCACACTATACCAGGAGGTATTGCAGTTTTGGGTGGTGCATTTAATGATGTGTGTTATTGGGTCAGAACAATACACTGAACTATTTGTAATATTGCATCTTTTGGTGGGTGTTAATGAATCTGTCTGACTGGGGTGTATGCAGTGTTGTTTTTTATGACTGCTAACTGTGAGGGCACCTCCCACTACTTCTGAGAGAATGGTAATTGTGTATGGTAGTCACATGCAAATTGGGCTGCAATAAGAGTCAAATGTTTCTCTGTGTGTCTTGTAGAGATAATGAACCTGTTTGGATGTCACATTCTGAATATGTGAGAAGCACTGCATGGTGCAATGACAATTCCACTAGCGGTTCTGCATGACACACTCTGGACAGTTGTGTTGTAGCAGTAGTACTACAACATGCACAGTTAGGGTACCAAGGCTGTGATATTCAAAATACTACACCATAGTGCAGTTCTGTCGAATATAACCATGACACACCACTGCACAAGCAACTTCTGGTGTGCGCCAAGGGTTGTGTGATACCTGGCATACTTTAAATATTCACCCCATACATTGCTACATTCATCATGTGTCTGAAGAGTACTTACATTGAATGCACAAAGAAAAAGAGTAAGACACTGTAACATAAAAAATACAAAATGAAATAACAGTGAAAACTTACAATGAATAGAGTTATATAAAAAACAATATGATTCACAGTGAAGTACTGTTACTGTAAATAACAGAAAATAGTACTACAAGACTTGAAATATTCCTGATATTGGAACATTTTTGGTATGTATGTGCAGTATTCTTAGAACAATAAATCGTGTACTATAGTGAGTAATACTTCTGAAAAAGACAGGATATTCATGGCAAAAAACTCCGTTTAATGCATCAGTTAGGGTTGTTCCACAGTGACAAAAGTGAGGAAATTCGCTGTTAGGGTTGAAAACTCTAACTCCGAATTCACCACACACACACACACACACACACACACACACACACACACACACATGCAAGTATGGGGGAGGACCAAGTCAACACAGCCAATGACAGACATCCAGCAGCAGGTGACAGAAATAACAAACAATTGTCTAAATGTACTACGAGACATCCCCACCCACCTGACCAGGTACTGCATGCTCAGTGGAGATCAACAGCAAAACTGAGGCCATGTACACCAAACGTACACATCCCTGATTGCAGCTGCACACAACGTACCACACTTAGTAGTTGCATGGCCTTACCTACCGATGCCCCACACCAGACGACACCATATGTGGTGGGCCACCTGAGCAATAGAGTTGAGCAAAACCAAGGAGTTGTACAGGTATAATATCTCTGATTATAACAAGGGCTTGAGAAATGCAGTTTTCTAATTGACTGTAAACATTGTAACAGCCTTATATTTAGTTTTTATTAACATACATGTAGAGCCTAACCATATGATGAACATGCTGTAATGTTGTTTAAAAAAACAGTTTTATTATGATAGCAATAAGCCACTCCCAGGTATTATGTTAATGGTCAGTTTATCACTGTCTAGCGACATGTGGCACTCGGCTACGCCTCATTCAACATAAAACCCCTACATGGTGATTAACAAACCATTTAACATAACTGTTGGTCATGCCCTATTGCTTAATTGTCTTTATGACTAGATAGTCTCCCTCTGCTAGGCACTGCAGGTGTTTTGCAAGACAGTGTCACACCCAGTTACACCATACTCTGTCTACTTACTGGAGAATGGCTGTGAATATGAACTTATGAAGATGAACAGTGCAACTTAATCATTACAGTCATCGAAACCTTAGTGTGATTATAACTGACAGAGTCAGTGATAGAGAATAACCCTTGCCGTCCTAGTACATTTATCCCATTGTGAGTTAAATCAATACTAAAAGACATTCTGTTTATATCTACACTATACCTACTTGATTGCTGTTGTACCACAATTAACATAGTTATCACTTTGATAGCATCAGTGACAGAAGTGTGGCAAACCCAAATACTAGGTATACAGCCTGAGTATGAAACAACTGTTAAAAAAATTACGCTGAGTCCATAAGTAGTATAGATCACTCATTGCAATAATAGTAAATGTATCACTGTTTGAATAAGTTAGTCATCACAGATGCAATGAGATTGTCTTTATCAGGTACAACATACTGAGTAAGTGTCTACAAGAAAATCTCTCCTATAGACATCTCCAATACAGGTACATCATTGTTGGCTCAGAAGTCCTATGATATTTAGAAGTTGCTTGGCCTGATCCATGCAATTACACTGTTTCTTGCAAAGAATAATTACTGCATCTTTAGTATTGAAACACACTGAAGGTCTATGTATGTACATCAGCAGTACACCTTCATCAGTAAGAATGCATCTGATACTGGCAGTACGAATTTCACAGCGTTGAACAGGCAATGCTTTTAAATACGTTTACATCAGCCTCTCTATCTTGAGTAAACCATTGCCGTAAATGTACTACTATGTAAATCACCTACTAAATGTATCACTACTTTTATCTTGAGCATGCTAGTGTCTTATAGTTAATTTATGTACTTCTCTTAATTAATGTATACTCACTAGTGTTAAAACCTTTCTACAACTGTGATCATGCACCTTTAGCATTTATATTGACTAACGGCACAGTACCAGTTGTGGTGTGGTGTGGGGCATCGTTAGGTAAGGCCATGCAACTACTATGTGGTACGTTGTGTGCAGCTGCAATCAGGGATGTGTACGTTTGGTGTACATGGCCTCAGTTTTGCTGTTGATCTCCACTGAGCATGCGGTACCTGGTCAGGTGGGTGGGGATGTCTCGTAGTACATTTAGACAATTGTTTGTTATTTCTGTCGCCTGCTGCTGGATGTCTGTCATTGGTTGTGTTGACTTGGTCCTCCCCCATACGTGTGTGTGTGTGTGTGTGGTGCTGGGGGGGTGAATTCAGAGTTAGGGTTTTCAACCCTAACAGCGAATTTCCTCACTTTTGTCGCTGTGGAACAACCCTAACTGATGCATTAAACGGAGTTTTTGCCGCGGAATATATATATATATATATACACACATACAAACATATATACATCTGTCATATATATATATATATATATATATATATATACACACACACACACACACACACACACACACGCATATTTTTTTTAGTTTTTTAACCAGGAGCAGCACACTAAGCTGAAAACTGTTTTACAGGTGTGACCTGGGAGCACAGGGAAGTTAAGTGACTTGCTCATGGTCACACAGTATGCAAGTGGAAGCTGTGGGATTCAAACCCAGGTCTGATCTGCTGGATGTCACCAGATTTGCAGCTCAGAGCCTTAAACCACTGCGCTATACTGCCTCCTTCAGTATAAAAGTAGTAAGCCATGACAGAGTGTGCATTAAAGGATTATAATAACTGGCTCCCAATTTTTCCCTTAGGGAAACTGTGGCATAATTTGCCATTATAAAGGAGCATTTATAATGGCAAACACAAGCACGATTTCTCTCACTCTGCACATGTGCCTGTCAGAGTTCGCCAGTTCCCAAACATGCCACTTTCCTGCTCGTTGAAAAGTGAACTGCCATCCACCACAGTAACTTGCCGGTAAGTTAAATAAATGTTTTTACATTTTCAGGGATAAATGAACACCATGGACCCCTTTTTAAATCTGGCACCATCACCCAATGAAAAAATGAAAATGGAGCACGGTCCCTAGCCAGAACCTCTGCTATTTTATATAATTGCTGTGGTGAAAAATGGGGAGCCAGCAATTATACTAAATAAAATATGAGGTGTTGTGTGTAAACTTGAAGTTTACACACACACCCTCAGGGTTAGATGCTTGCACAAACCCCTGAGCTTCACTCTCAGGGTTTATCTAGCATGTAACCCCGAGGGTGTGTGTAAACTTCTTGTTACACACACCACTCCATACTTTATTCTCTATTTAATGCACACCCCACGGGTGTGCTAAGGCACAGGGCCAAAGGTCAAGTGTCCTTACACTCCTGGGAAGTGCATTAAAATCCTTTAATGCACACCCTGGAGTGGCTTATCATATTTATAAAATGGACCACTATCATAAAATAATTAGTTTGATTTACTCTGATAGGGATGAAAACTTATTTACTATTTTCAATAGAGTGTACAATACATTACATCTACAACATCTAAAATCTGAAAAAAGTAGTCGCTATTAATGAATAAAATAGTATATCTCAGCAGTAGGTTAACTAGTACAGTACTTTGAAGTAAAAGTACTTATTAGTAGAGTTGGTTGAAAATAAATATTTTCACTGTAACATGTAAATTATCATATAAATGCACTGTAACATCTGTAAATTTGTAAAACATAAGTAGTGTTTAAAACTTAATTTCCATTACACTGTAGATATATGTAAGTAATAAGACATGATGGGGTGTGCATTATGGTGTGATAACCGCACTTCTAGGGGCGTAGTTAGGCATGGAGCCGAAGGCCTAGTGGCGGTCGTCCCTAGGAGTGTGGTTATCACACTGTAATGCGTAACCCCGGAGTGTCTTATTGCATTTATAAAATGGCCCTTTATTTTTAGAAGCAATTTTTTTTATTTTGAAACACATTTTTAAATAAGTAAAAATGTAAGTGAATCTGTACTTTTAACATAAAATAATCCTTCTGCCTATTGGTGCTAGATTAAAATAGTGTTATACAGTGTGTGCCTCTCTGCCCACTTAAGCTTCATATTCCCCTGCCAGCCACAACAACTCACATATGCTGTTTTCCTCATTTTAAGTATGACACATAGCCTCCTTACTTTATCTCATTCTCCTCACTCTGTAGATAAAACTAAAAGGAAGCCATAGCAGAGGCTCCTCAGTTCCCCGATGCTGCAAGCATGACTGTGGTTCAAAACTGCCACATTCACTGACAGCATCATGAACTGCTCACTCTGTCTTTAAAGCTAAACAGCAGGGTTAGTCATTTACCACCTTTTCCCTGTGTTTATATAGTATTATTGCTTACTTTCTTCATTCTGTGTTTTTTTTCTCTGTGTTTCCCAACATTCAAGAAATGGAATGTTTACCATGGAACGCAGGGATTCAAAATTCTGCTCACTTCTACTGGCAGAATGTTCCTCTACTAACATACTGTATATACACACACAAAGGCCTTTTCTAAAGCCACAGACTCAATTTTCTCACTGTCAGGGAAAGCAGAAGAGATTTCCCTGATGAGCATGGTAAAAATAGAAGGGTGATTTTTCACTGTCAGCAAAGAACCAGTTGTAATGAAAACTATAAACAATACTTATTGTTTCTAATTTGTTTATGTGTGTAAGGAGAGTTTGATGATGAAGGAAAAAACATTTAATTAATTTGTGCTCTATATCTCCTTTATAGAGCATGCTGAAGAATTACTCAAAAAATTATGACAGAGACTTGGCCGGTTCTTTAGGACAGCCTGCTTCTTAACTAGAGATGGCAAACTACAGCTGGTAGAATCAACCTTTCTATCCTTGATAGATTATGCTGACATCATCTACAGTTACTGTCCCATTTCCTACCTCACCAAACTTGACACATTATATCATAGAGCTTTGAGGTTCATCACAGGCCTGCCTTATTCCACTCACCACTGCTCCCTATATCAATCAGTGGGGTGGAGTTCTCTTCAATTCAGGCATGGTAAAAATGCAGCCTTATGGTCCCTGAAAGCCATCTCAAAAAAACTGCCCCAATTCATTACATACTGTCTTCCTATAAAACCAATAGGCAATTACGCTCTGAGAAGTTGCAAATCTCTCCTACTGATGGTTTCCAAAGTTAGCTCTTGCTTTGGCAGGGCTGCTATAAGCTTTACACTGTCCTCCTTGTGGAATAAATTGCAAAAAAACCTGAAACTATCCTGTAGGTAGGGAAATGGTCAGATTAGATGGGCCAAGCAGTCCTTATCTGCCATCAAAGTCTATGTTTCTATGTTTCTTTGTAACTGACGTCACCCATCGGCAACTCATCTTTCATGCTCTTATATTCACGTCTCAGAAACAATGAATACAATTGTTTCCCATGACCATGAATTGTCACCATGCTAACCTGTACCATTTAACCATGAATGAATTACTTCTAGTGCTTGTCTCCTTCTTGGCCTTGATCGATCATCATGCTTTCATGTAACAGCTTGATGCTTCTGTCCTCCCTTTGATACTGGTCTATCTTCTCGCTTTCTCCAGCCTTCTTTTCACAACTCTATACTGCACTCATCCACAATCTACACGCAATCATACTATAAAAGTCCTAACTCCCCTTTCCCTCTCCCCGTAGGCCCCCACTACCGCATCAGTTCTACCAATCTATCCTTGGTACGTCACTTCTCACAATGTTTATCCTTCGATTACATATTACATACCCCTCCTGATATCCCATCTGCCATTAGTTGGTGGTTCTCCAAGCTATTTTCATGGCTAGTACTAGTGACTGCCCCTGGTAAATGAACTAACTGGTACTTCTTTACAGAGAACATGGTTTACAGTATATACAGTTGCATGGTTCAATGGTGGACCTGCCCCCTTGTATTTGAATCCTCCTCTGTTATGGCTTGCCTTGTCTTCCTTTTATCATTTGACTCCCCTATTACTGCACCATTGTGTTTGTGTTTATATACTTATTTACGTGTATTTATATGTTTTTATGATGGATGTTACCTGAACCTGTTCTAACCAGGTCCATCTTGTAAAAGAGCTCTGCTCAATGATGTTCACCTAGATAAATAAAGATTTTGATTGATTGATTGATTTAAGTTAGTTTTAGTTTTAGGGCCCAGTTGAAGGTTTTTACAGTGTAAAGGTAACAGCCATGTTTGTGATGGAAAATCAGTTCTGGATCTAGGGAGAATGGTGAAAGACAGTTCTGGTTGTAGGAGGTCTGATTTGCTTATTTTGTGATGTGGTTTAGGACCAGCATGACTGTGCATACATAGAGACTTAGGCCCAGATATTCAAACTGCGCTCAAAAGTAGCGCAACAGCAGGAGCAAGCACAAACCAGTTGCGCAAATGCGCAACAGGTGCGATATTCAAACATGGAGCAGAGCAAATTGCGCAAGCAACCAACATCTCAATATCGCACATACTGTGCCATGGCGCAACCAGGTAGGAGAGGCTAAGCCAAAATGCTGCGCTATGGCGCAACCATGGAAGCTCAGCTGAGCAGTGCAGAGCTGCCATAGCGCAAGCACAGCCCCCAGAGCAATGGAACTGCACATCCAGGGAGGCAGGCTGGGGCCCACCGCCAGCCATGCCACACATGGGCACAGGGAACTCACTGCAGAACCCACACCACACTGGCACACCCCAAGCACAGCATCACTGGGGGTGGGACGGATGATCCACGTGCCCATGGGGACAAGCCAACTAAAGCATAGCAGAGCCATGACACCCCAGCACAACCACTGGCAGGCAAGAGGTGCCACACCCGGGGTTGACAACCACAGTGCACATCAGTCCCCCCGTACGCACAGCACAGCGTGCACCGTGCCCCCAAGACACCGCTCATGTGCAGTGACAGGCACTGCAGGAAACACCATGCCCCCTGCCACACACGGCAACCCCATGCTGCAGAGAAGCAGACCAGCCAGACCCACCCTGTGCACCCAGCAGTGGGTGGCAGCAGATGGCAAGAGCAACAGAAAGGCAATGCTATGCTGGTGATACCTCCCCATGGACACACACACACACACACACACACACACATATACCCAGGACCATAGTAGCCCAGATGGCATGTACACCCCTGCAACGGAGCACCCAGAGCCAGTTGCAAAGCAGACACCAACACAGCAGTTGTACCAAAATAGAAATGTATATTGAAATAAAACAGTGAACAATAAAGTTATAACTATGTACAAGTTAGGGGGACGGGTAAAGGCAGGGTGTTCAAGGGAGGAAAAAACTTGGAGAAGGAAGGCAGGGTGAAAGGGATGGGTGAAGGTCAAATGAAAGGTGAGCTCACGGCCCAGCAGGCTCCTGCTCCTCCCTTGCCGTCGTCCCTCTATGTCTGCGCCGCCGTTCCCCCCTAGCGCTGTAGGGCTTGCAGGAGCTCCGGTTTTGACCACAACCTGGATCAGGCGCGACATCATGCGCCATGTGCTGAAGCACACCGAGGCCTAGGAAATGGGAACACAGTCAATGGCTGAGACTGACCACAACCCTGAACACCACCCAACCTGCAACCCATCTAACCCAATGTGCTGCACATGTGATGGCATGCACCCACCCACAGTGAACATGCACATGGCCATCACAAACAGGCAGCACCAGCCATGTGCACCACCGCCCACACACACTGCCCATGTCAATCACAGTACAAACTAGGCTGTCATGTGATGTTGCAACGTGGTGCAATGCCAGTTACACAGCTATGTGCCCAGTGCATGCCTGGACCACCTGTGATGCATACACAGACGTGTCGTGATGCTGCACTGTGATGCAGGTCACCTGTGTCACGCCTACATACATGGATACATAGACAGTGTCGGCAGATAAGGGCCTATGGGACACCCAGTCTGGCCATTTGGCCTTGTACGATCACTCTCTTGTCCTATAAGTCCGTTCCCCCTCACCCCTGACCTCCAGAAGTCCCTCATGGCGAACCCACACATACAGATATCCGTGACCAAGTCAGCCCCACCAAATCCTCTTGCAGGTGTTCCACTCGTCCATCACCCATTATGTGAAGAAACACTTTGCATGTTCCTCTTAAACGAGCCCCTCAACTGCATCCCATGCCCTCTAGTCCTGGAACATCCTTTACACTGACAAATATTGTTTCCTGCACTCTTTTCCCCCTGTACAATACTTGTATGTCCCCATCATATCCCCACCCTCCCTCCCCTCCAGGAGTACATGTTCAGTTCCGTCAACCGGTCTGCATAGGACTTGTGATGCAATCCATGCACCATCCATGTCAGCCCTCCTGTGAACGCTCTCCACCCAGTCCCTGTCCACACGCAGGAATGTTTTCCGGAACTGTACACTGTACTCCAGTGTGGGACTCACTAGTGTTTCGTCTAGTGGAACTCGACCTCCATTTGGTTGTGTCCATTATGGTTGGTGGTCCTGCCCCCAGCATGCAATAGCATCCATGACGTAATGATACTCACACTCCTCCAGCAGCTCGGTCTGCTGCTGCTGCTGCTGTGCTGCTGCTGATGCTGCTGTTGCCCAATGGCCTGTGGCACTGGGGCCCTGGCATAGCCCACATCAGCCTCGTCTGGCGCCTCACCATCCGGCCTGTGGGAGACATATGGTGAGACAAACATCAGTGTGACTCAAAAGCAGAGTGCCCCTGCCCCAGTAAGACTGCCTGCCCACAGCCATAACCATCCATCGCACAGCTGCACACATTGACACACCGATGCACAGCCACAGGCACACACACCCCTACAGAGAATATGGTGAATAGATGGTACACTCCGTGGCCTGGGCACCAGGCCCCGCCTGGCGGAAGCAGCAGCGTTAACAGTTCAGGTCCCTCCGGCAGAGATCACTGTACGGTGCGGCACTGCTCCGCAGCCGGCCCTGGCCAGTGACCCCACCAGGTCAGTGGCGCACTTGCTGCCACATGGGTCCTAGGTCCAGTGAGGGGGCCTCACCATATAGTCCCTCATGGTGGGGCTCCACTAGGGCCACCAGGTTGGCCACTTCAACTGGGCTCCAGGACACCGCCCTCCTCCGAGCCATGGCCCCAACTTTACAGCAGGCAATGGCCCGCTGCGCTGTGACCCCACGTGGGAGTTGTTGCGCAATAGACCAGCACAGGCTCCAATCCGCTGTTCTGCTGGCGCGCCGTCACTTACATGGCGCTGTAACCAGACAGCGCAATGAGGACGATACATGGCATGCCCACAGTGCCAGGGTCAGAGGGCATACACAAAGGTCATGGCAATGCGCAAGGCTACGCAGGCGCCATAGGATGTATAGGCATCCTGCCGACTGCTAAGCAGAGCACCAGTGCCACAGTGGACTATCACGCCAGAAGTGCCACAGTGCCATATAGTGCCCAGTGCTGTAGCGCCACTGGCACAATGGTGGCCATGGCCAGAATCGCCCTGTCGCGCTCAGCAGGTCTGCAGCACGATCGGCGCATGCGTAACCTGTCTGGGCATGCGCAATGCGAAGTAGCACACAGCCAGAAACATGCGCCATCGGCTCAGCGGACCTTCCCTATTGCGCTAAGCGCCAATCTGCGATATTCAGCCGACATATGCAATCAGTCGATCAGCCATGCAAAGCGCGATGAAGCGCGATTAGCATGTCATTAAAGTTGCGCCACACCTCATTTGCATGTGTTGCGCTATAAAAAATGCGACACTGGGTTGTGGAGGCCAGATTTGGTTGTTGCAGCTGAGAGGTGAGTTACATGCTGTGTGTGCTCAGGACAATGCTCATGGGCAGGGGTGCTGGAGGATGTCACAGGTTGAGGGGGCTGAGCATGATGAGGGAAATTAGAAAGGGGCAGAGGGCACCCTTTCCATCAGTATCTGCCATGCGGCGAGGAAAGGGGGGGCTTCTGCAGCTATGCTCATGGGGAAATGCTGTGGACTGCACAGTGACAGGTGTCCACTTCCACCCATACAGATCAGCATGAGTGACAAGAACCAGGCCGAGGCTGTGGACGGCGGGCGTAGGAGGAGGCCGAACTTCACCACAGCAAGACCGGGCCCTCTTCCAGGCCTACCTGGAGGATGAGCCGCTTTTGAGTGGGCGGAGGGCACCCTCAGCAGCATGCAGCTGCATGGGAGGGGTAGCTCTGGCCGTCAACCTGCACGAAGCCACCAGCGCTCCGTGCAGGAATGCCGCTAGAAGATGGGGACTGACCGCGGGAGGCTGAAGGAGAAGGTGGCAGCCTTCAGGGGAGCGTGCTGCCACTGGTGGGGACCACCAGTGGTGTTGCAGCTGACCCGACCGAGGAGACACTGGTTGCGGCCATGCAGCCGAGTGCCATGCGGGTGTTCCTGGCGGAGGATTCCAGACAGGTGGAAGCCCATTACTGCACGGTATGTCATGGTGATGTTGTGGGGGCTGTTGTTCACATGCACTCACATGCTCTCTTTCTGTTTCAGATCCTGTTCGTCTGCAGGAGACGGTGGTGGTGGAGTGCTGACAGTGAGGCAGACCTGCTGGACCAGGAGGAGGACCTTCCACCTCCGCCAGCAGCCTGCACGCACTGCAGCAGCAGGCGGCTGGGCAGACAACTCCGCCCGGCAGTGATACGGGTGCAGGGTGCACAGCCTGTGTCACAGCAGTTTGGCATGCAGGTGTGCCAGCATGCTGTGCCTATGGCAGTGGCACGCACCGGCACTATTGATGATGGCAGGCCTGCAATGGCCAGTGAGAGGTGTGTGTCCCACGAGGGACATGGCGAGCCAACACGTGCCCCTGGGCCATCCAGCTCCACACCTGTGTGCCAGCATGCTGGCACAGTCACAGACTGGGCCTGTCAGCACCGTGGGGCAGCATCGGTGGCTGAGCAGGTGTCTGGCACTGTTGACAGCAACACAGGAGGTGGAACAGGTGGACCTGGGGCTCACCAGTTGGAGGGCGGCAGCAGTTGCACACCAGGCCTGGGGGGACAGCGTCAGGCAGTGGCACTTGTCCACCACCGCCGTAGCAGCCCATACCTGGTCTGGCAAACAGCGGCCACCCTCAAGGGGTGCTGTGCACCAGGACCATCCACACCCTGGGGTCACGTGCCATTGGGGCACAGTACCCTGTGGACGCACACCCGCCTGCTGCAGGAGTTGGTACAGCTGCAGGGGCGGGTTGCAAGGTCTGTGGAGGCACTGACTGTGTCCGTGGAGCGCATAGCAGGAGTGTGCTCGGGACTGGGCCAAGATGGTCCATATGCAGACGGATGTGACCGCTGCCACCGACAGGCTGACCCAGGCAGTGGTCTCTGTGGCGACCGCATTGACCACACTGTCTGGTGACCCTGTACCACGCACCCCACAGTGCGCACTCCACTCCATTCCGGCGTCGTGCGACACCAGGCCTGTCGGCGCGGGGGTTCTGCTAATGGCATCCCGAGACACCTGGTGCAAGTTTCTTTCACGGGATGCAGACCCTGTGTGGGAAAGGTCGCGGTCACGCACTGGGACCCCTGGTGGTGCAGTAGTGCCACCGATGTAGCCCTCGCAGCCTGCCAGTGCTGCTAGGCCACGGTGGGGCTGCCCACTCATCCGTGGTGGCCGTGGGACAGTGCTCCCTGACTGAGCTGTCTCCCAATGCAGGCCCTGTCTGGTGCTGCCCTGTGTGCAATGTGTGTCATGGTGGGCAGTGCACTGCTGGGTGCTCTGATCACCAAACTGACACCACGGACCACCACACTCTCCCAACTGCTGTCCACAGGTGCGTGTGGATGATGATGCCTGCATTGCACTGTACACAAGGTGCAAGGTTGCCCAGGTCCTGACACACGTCGTGGACAGTCCAGGTGGTGAGGTGGTTGGTGGTGCTGTGTGATAGCGTGTAATTTCCGCGGTGTGTGCTGCTGCCCGTATGCTGCCTGGTGTGTGTGTGTGTGTTCATTTGAGTGCTCACCCTCTCTAATGATGTGTTGGTATGCCTAGACCCTTCAACTCCCTGACCTTCCTGCCGCGGTGTGTTCCTGTGAGCCTGTGGTTTGCGCATGAACAGTGTTGCCTGCACATGTCCCCTTGACTTACCTGTATGTTGGGCGTAGTGCTCTTCTGCAATGGTGTCCCAGTGCAGCTGGGCCTGCCATGTCAGTCGGGGTCCCTCCATCCTAGGGGCGGCTCATCACCCATATCACCGGTGCCACTGGCGTCCCCATCGCTGTCCCCTCTTGGACCTGTATGGCTATCCCATGGTCTTTGGCCATGTTGTGCAGGATGCAACAGGCCAGGAATATCCCACAGGCCTTTTGGGGGCTGTACTGGAGCTCCGCGGGTGTCCAGGCATCCGGGCGTGCCTTGAGCATCCCGAACACCCGCTCTATGATGTTCCATGTTGCGGCATGTGCATCATTGAACTGTGCTGCGCTGGGGTGGTAGGGCGCTGGTATGAGTGTGAGCAGCCAGGGATGGAGTGGGTATCCACAGTCACCTGTGTGGAGATAGTGGAGATCAGTGTTAGGTCAGGTCCATATTTCCCATATCCTTGTGTGCCACTACCATGGCACCTGTGTCATTCCCACCCTTGCACAGAGTTTGCATTCCATACATGTGTACTCACCCACTAGATGACCCGTGGGGATGTTCCCACTCTCGAATCGATGGCACAGTGCAGATTGGTGCCATATGAAGGCATCATGTGCTCCGCCAGGGTGTGTGGCACAGACATTGATGATGCGCCCAGTGGCATCACACACCACCTGGCAGTTGACACTCGAGAAGCCCTTTCGGTTCCGATATGCTTGCCCGTCGGGGCCAGGTGGCGTGCGAATGGCCACATGGGTGCAGTCTATGGCACCTAGCATGCCAGGCATTTGTGCTACCCTGTGGAACTCCTGCATGTTTGCTGTACGCTCTGCCGCAGTGCTGGGAAATGGATGTACTCCGCAGCATGAGGCAGCAGTGCGCTGAGGAATTGGGTGAGGATGCGTGGCGGGCCGACCGCGTAATGCCTGTGGTGTCCCCTGTCAGCCTCTGGAAGGTGCCCGTGGTGAGCAGGCACATGCAGGCTGTCACCTTGGTCTCCACGGACAGAGCATGACTCCGTCATTGAGGTGCCTGCATCACATCACTGCACAGCTCACTGAGCTGTCTCAGTATTGCCCTGTTCAGGCGTGCGGGCCGATCACAGCCATCGCTGTACAGCTCGTAGCTGATGCGGGCCCGATACCGCCTGTCGAGACCACCTGACGGGCCCTCCACGGCCACGTCCCCTGCAGCATGCTGTCTCACCCCTCATTACAGCTTCCATGTGGAAGCTGACACTGTCCATCTCCTGGCTCCTGCCCCCAGCTGCTGTTCCTGTGTTACCCCCACTGCCCCACTGCTGCTTCCACTGCACGGCACCCCACTGGCCTCTCTGTCCTCCAGGACCCACTGTCCCTCTCTGCCCTTCCTGCTCCCGTCTCTGTCTCTCTGTCTCTCTCTCTCTCTGTCTCTCTGTCTCTCTCCCCCGGTTTGCGGCCTGCTAGAGTTCTTGCGCCGCTCCCTTGAGCCTTTTTATTTTGGCTCACATCCGGTACAGCGCATCCTCCGGC
Organism: Neoceratodus forsteri; assembly: GCA_016271365.2. Lineage (NCBI taxonomy): Eukaryota > Metazoa > Chordata > Ceratodontiformes > Ceratodontidae > Neoceratodus > Neoceratodus forsteri. The sequence goes on from CM028137.1 coordinate 55,634,711, forward strand.
TGAGCCACTCTTGCGCATTGCGCAAGTGTTCAAATATCACATTGCGCACTTTATGCATGGACCCGCCCCCTTCAGTTGCGCATGCCTTCATTTCCATTGCGCTGTGGCTCAGCGTGTTTTTGGTGGCGCAACTGGCCCCTTCTCAATATCGCAGAATGGCGCATTTTTAGAGTTGCGCACGCGCAACCCTGTTGCGCATGGCGCAACCCTTTTGAATATCTGGGCCTTAATGTACAGTCGGTTGATGTCCCTTGGCCAATGATATTTCTAGATTTTCTCGTGCCATTTTATAAACTTTCATTGAATGAAACCTTCTCATTATTTTTGTTTTTTACTTATGTGTTGTGGTCTAGTACATGAAAGGAAAACTGCTATAGGACTGAGGTGAAAGGTTAGTAAGAAAAAAAACTTTAAACATGCCAAGTTGACTTTTTTTTGGTGGTGGTTGTGGGTAGATTTCACCTGAAAACACCTATATATGATCAAAATGTAAGTGCTTTTATAAACATCAGCAATGTAGTTGAGCAGTTTGGATCTACCTCTATGTAACTGTGTTTTCCCACCTTTTCTCTTTGTTTACAAAATATTACTATATTGCCTACTTTCTTCATTCTGTTTTTTTTTCTGTTTCTCCCCACATTAAAGACATGGAATGTTTATCACGGAATACAGGGATTCAAAATTCTGCTCACTTCTACTGGTAGAATGCTATTCTCCTAACATACTGTACACACAGACAACAAAGACCTGTTTTAGAGCCAGAGACTCAATTATCTCACTGTCGGGGCAAGCAGAAGAGATTTCCCTGATGAGCAGGTAAAGACAGAAGGGGGATTTTTCACTGTCAGTAAAGGCACAGTTGTAATGAAATCTATAAACAATACATAACGTTTCTAATTTGTTCATGTGTGTAAGGAGAGTGTGATGATCAAGTAAACAACATTTAATTAATTTCTTTTATTTTTTATTTAAGGTACAGTAGTTTTATTTTTTGGGCCCAGTTGAAGGTTTTAAAGTGTAAAGGTAGCAGCCATGTTTGTGATGGAAGATCAGTTCTGGTTGCAGGGGGAATGACAGAAGAAAGTTCTGGTTGTAGAAGGACTGATTTGCTCATTGTATGATGTCATTTAGGACCAGGATGACTGTGGGTATATAGAGATTTAATGTACAGTCAGCTGCTGTCTCTTGCCAATGATATATCTAGATTTTGTTCTTGCCATTTTATATATATATATATATATATATATATATATATGTATATATATATATATATATATATATATATATATATATAATGCAAATTCATTAATGCATCAGTTAGGGTTCTTCTACAATGAAAAAAGTGAGGAAATTCGATTTTAGGGTTCCCACCCCTTGCACCCCACTCCCAGTCCGCCCCCACCAACATGCATAGGGGTGTGTGTAGGGTTCATCAGTCCTAACTCTCACCCACCCCATGAGTAAACAAGCTGAGGTGGTGCAGTGTAGGAGAATGGGGTGAGAGTTAGGGCCAATGACCCCAATACACACCCCGATGCTTGTTGGTGGGAGCAGGCTGGGGGTGGGATGCAATGGGTGGGAACACTAAAATGGAATTTCCTCACTTTTTTCACTGTAGAAGAACCATAACTGATGCATTAATGAAGTTTTCGCATAGAATTTCCTTACTTTTTAAGAAAGAATAGAAAATTAGAAAGTTGCGCAAGTCGGTGGGAGCGCGGGGCCCTCCCACCAACTTGCAAGTGTTGGGCCACATTACACACCCAATGACTAAAAAATACATTGACAACAGCAAGGCCAGCCACCAAACAAATGTTAATCTAGTAGAGCAATAGAAAACGCTGTCCACAAAATGTAAACTGCACCACACAATATCTCCACAAACAATATATTGTCCAACACATAAGCACTGCTATTGACATCTATAGGCCATGCTGTCAACACCTTCCAAATTTCAAGTAAAAATACGAAACCGTGTCTGAGATATAACATGTCAAAATTTGAAATTTTCATATGTCAGAGTGGTAAAATTCCACACCTGTTGACATTTAACATACACAGCAACTGAAAACTACATCCATGACACTAAGGCTAGGTAGCCTATCAATTTCAAGCCACCAACACAATGCAAAACACTGTCCACAACACATAAAGTGCATCATGCAATATCTCCACAAAAAATAATTCTCTGACATGTAAACACCATAATTCACATCAACAGGACATTCCATACACACCCTCCAAATTTCAAATAAAAAGACCAAACTGTTTCTGAGATATTCAATCTTAAAGATTGATAAAATTTCCCCTATTTATTCTGTTATAAAAAATCTGGCCATCTTGTCCCTCCCTCATGATCAAAGATGGCGATCAAAGAATCTCAAGATCAAAGAATTTGCAGGCTCGTGATCAAAGAATTTGCAGGGTCATGACCAAAGAATAAAAACAGTAATAATTTAAAAATTTAAAAGAATTGCGGTAAACCACTACCATAGCTCATCAGAGTGAAGCCCTCTGAGTAAAACCCACCCTCATTTGTCTTCCTAGGACACCCCTGGGCTGAGAAAATTTAATTTTTTTATCTGGCCATCTTGTCCCTCGCTCATGATGTGTGATCACGATCAAAGAATCTCGCAATCAAAGAATTTGCAGGGTCATGACTTAAGAATAAAAACTGTTCTAATTAAAAAATTTCAAAGATTTGCGATAAATCGCTGCCATGGTTCATCAGAACAAAGGCCTCTGAGTAAAACCCACCCTCATTTGTCTTCCTAGGACAACCCTGGGAGGAGAAATTTGATTTTTTAATCTGGCCATCTCGTCCCTTGTTCACGATCAAAGAATTTGTAGGCTCACGATCAAAGAAATTACTCGCCCGCAAACGAAGAGCGAGGGATGAGATGGCCAGATTTACAAATTGATTTTCTCAGCCCAGGAGTGCCCTACAAAGTTAAATGAGAGTGCGTTTTGCTCAAGGGGCTTTGTTCTGTCCCATCTGAATACAAAAAAATAGTGTTTTTAATATCCCTGGTAGTCTAGCATCCCCCCAATCATGATTAAATAGAGAACTATCTATTATTCCCTGGTAGTCTAGTGGCCCCCCAATGTATATTTCATACATAGTGTGTTTTTTTATATAATTGGCAGTCTATTGGCCCCCCAATCTGTATTAAATTAATATACTTGTTCATATCCCTGGTAGTCTAGTGACCCCCCTCATCATAATAAGATACATAACAATCTTGAACTTCCTGCCCTGGTAGTCTAGTGGCCCCCCAATAGTGTATTTCATAGATATTGATTTGTTATATCCTGATAGTCTAGTGGCCCCTAGATCTGTATTAAATGATCATACTTGTTCATATCCCTGGTAGTCTAGAGGCCCCCATCATCAATTTAGATACCAATGATGTGCAATTTCCTGGTAGTCTAGTGGCCCCACCCAGCCGTGCCAGCCATCCAGTACCCCCCAACCCTTCCCCAGCTGGTGACTGGCACAGACCACCTTTCACCTCCACCGCCAGCCACCAACTATGTGTATTATGAGTGCAAATGCAAAGAGGCACTCTGAAATTATTTCTGAGTGCCTCTTTGCATTTGCGATCGTAATGCACACAGTCAGTGGCTGGCCGTGGAGGTGAGAGGTGAGCTGTGCCAGTCGCCAGCTGGGGAAGGGTGGGGAAGGTGCTGGGTGGGCTGGCATGGCTGGGTGGGGGCCACTAGATTACCAGGAAATTGCACATTGTTATGTATCTAATTATGATGGGGGTTGCTAGACACCAGGGATAAGGAACAAGTATAATCATTTATTACAGATCGGGGCCACTAGACTAACAGGGATAGAACAAATCAATATCTATGAAATACACATTGGGGGGGGCCACTAGACTACCAGGGCAGGAAATTCAAGATTGTTATGTATCTTATTATGATGGGGGGGCACAAGACTGCCAGGGATATGAACAAGTATAATAATTTAATACAGATCAGGGGATCCACTATACTATCAGGAATATTAAAAAAAAACACTATGTGTGAAATATACATTGGGGGGTCCACTAGACTACCAGGGAATTACAGATAGTTATCTATTTATTCATGATGGGGGGTCGCTAGATTACCAGGGATATTGAAAACACTATTTTGTGTATTCACATGGGGCAGAACAAAGCCCCCTGAGCAAAACCCACCCTCATTTAAGTGTCTAGGGCACCCCTGGGCTGAGAAAATCAATTTTTAAATCTGGCCATCTTTTCCCTCACACGTGATGCACGATCGTGATCAAAGAATCTTACGATCAAAGAAATTGCAGCCTCGTGATCAAAGGTCATTAGCGAGCCATGAACAAAGATTTTAAAAGCTCAAAACTCTATTTTTAGACCAATTTTGATCAAACCAAAGGCATGGCTCGATAGATCCTGGTGCCCTGAGTAAAACCCATCCAAGTTTTACTTCAGAAGTGACCCCTGAGCTGAGATATTTGTGTTTTTTCCGATCAGAAAATCAAAAACAAGATGGCAAACCTCGCGATCAAAGAATTTTAAAAATCCTTGGGGACAAAGATTCTTGAACCAATAGACTGCAAATTCTTTGATTGCCAGATGGGATGAGATGGCCAGAACCCCATTCTTTGTTCACAAAACATACATATAAATTTTCCCTTTGACTTATAATGGGAACTTAAAAGTGGCATAACTTTTGAATGCCTTAATATTTTTTCACCAAATGAAAAGAGGCATGTTCAGCCACCAAAGCTCTTTCAAATGAGCCATCTCCCAGAGTGGCATGCCACACAACAGCCGTGCAGGTCCAAATCCAAAATCCCAAAAGCTTCCTCAAAAAATGGATAATTTTGCATTTTTCAGTGTTTTTGTATGCAAAGACTGTAAAACTTGAAATATTTGGTAGTTCATGATCACGGCGTTCTACTGTGTATTCCAAGTTTCAGGCAAACTGCTCAATGGGTCCAAAAGTTATTAATGCCCAAACTTTTGACTTTAGTATGTAAGTGACTGCTGAATCCTAACTATAGTGGCATGACTACGGCACTATGATATATATATATATATATATATATCATAGGGGCACAGTCATGCTCCTATAGTTAGGGTTATGAAGCCACTTTAATGTTAAAGTTGAAATTTTGCACGTTAATACTTTCAACAGATTTGCATTAAATTTAGTATGCATGGTGGAGAATGGTAGATCTCTTGATTTGCCAAATTGTGTTTTGGTTGGATGTATGGTTTTTGCACAGTGAATCACTGAAAAATGCACTTTTCGACACTTTTGTGGTCAGTTTTTTTGATTTTATCCGTGGTACTGTGCCGGTGCCATACGAACATACAAATGTGCCAGCAGAAACAGACCACCTGGTCTATCTAAGTCTGCTTGAGTGTGCAGCTAGCACCCCGAGTTTGCAGCTGCCCCACCCCCTCCCATTTGTCATCCCACTGCCACCACCACCTCCCCCACCCTCACTCTCCTCTGTTTCCTGTCCCATGCCCTTTTGCCATGTGGTGTGCTGGTCTGAAACCTGGTATGAAGAAAGAGCTTGGGTCAAGAAATATGCCACTTTTTGTTTGGTGAAATAATATTAATCCATTCAAAAGTTATTAAACATTTAAGCTCCCATTATAAGTCTATGGGCACATTTATATGGTTATTTTGCAAAAGAAGAATGGGGTTTTGGCCATCTGGTCTATCCTCGTGATCAAAGAATTTGCAGGCTCACCATCAAAGAATCTTTGATCACGAAAAATGTATTGATCGCGATGGCTGCCATCTTGTTTTCAGTTTGGGGTTGGAAAAAAACAAATATCTCAGCCCAGGAGTGACTTCTGAAGTAAAACTTGGATGGGTTTTGCTCAGGGGTGCTTCTCTCTATTGAACAATGCCTGTGGTTTAATGTAATTGTGTCAAAAAATAGAGTTTTAAACTTTTAAATTCTTTGATCGAGGCTCGCTAACAATCTTTGATTGTGAGCCTGCAAATTCTTTGATCGTGAGATTCTTTGACCACACTATTCGTTTCTGAGGGAGGGACAAGATGTCCAGATTTTTCAGTTGGAAAAAATCAAATATCTCAGCACAGGGGTGACTTGTGAAGTCAAACTAGGATCTCAGGGGGCTTCCCTCTATCGAGTCATGCCTGTGGTTTAATGTAATTGTGTCAAAAAATAGAGTTTTAATATTTTAAATTCTTTGATCGCTAGCCTCCAAATTATTTGGTCACTAGCCTGCAAATTCTTTGATCATAAGATTCTTTGATCGTGAGTTTCATTCATGAGGGCAAGACAAGATGACCAGATTTTTGCTCGACCAGATGTCTCTGGGAGGGATCAGATAGCCCAAATTTGATAACCAGACATCCTCTCATGATCATTGATGATCCTTGATCATGAATTCGTGGTCAATTCTTATGATCAAAGAATTTTTAAAGGTGCAAAAACTTTAAAATTAAATATCTCAGAAACAGTTTGGTCTTTTAACTTGAAATTTGGAGGGTGTTGAGGGGATGTCCTGTGGATGTGAATTATGCTGTTTATGTGTTGGAAAATTAATTTGCTGCAGAGATATTGCATGATGCAGTTTACATTTTGTGGATAGCGTTCTGCATTGTACTAGTGGCTTAAAATTTGTAGAGAAGCTAGCCTTACTGCCATGGATTTATTTTTCAGTAGTTAAGTGTGTGAAATGTCAACAGGTGAGGAATTATTCCACTCCAGTGAATGACAATTTGGTTTGTTTCACTTCAGTAAGTTTTGAAAAGTTTTCATGATTTACGTGATATTTGGTACGTAGAAAGAGTCATCATAGATCTTGGATTGTGTCAGTTTTTGTGTTGGTGCCAGTTACAGTTGTTGAGTTGTGGTGCATGTTCTTAATAGTTACTGGCAAAACATTTCTGTGTATTGTGAAAAGCATGGTGAGCATATATTTGGGAGTGTAGGAAGATTTCATGATAAGGTATAGGAGAGTTAAAAATGTATGACAGATGTATGTGGCTATGGAGTGCTGGCAATGTGGGAGGGAGCGCGGGGCTCGAAGGCAGAAGTGGACAATATGTGCTCCCACCAATACATATGATTTTCAGTAGTTGACGTGCGATGTTAGGGAGAAGTGGACAAGCTGGTGGGAGTGTGGGGCCCAAAGGACCCTACGCTCCCTGCAATATGTGCTCCCACCAATACATATGAGATTTAGTACTTGTACTGTGATGTTAGGCAGAAATGGACAAGTTAGTGGCCACACTCCCATCAATACGTGCTCCCACCATCGTGTATAATATTCATTTGTTGCAGTGTGATGTTAGGCAGAAGTGGACAAGTTGGTGGGAGCATGGGGACCGAAGGGCCCTGCTCTCCTAGCAATATGTGCTCCACCAATACATATGATATTCAGTACTTGTACTGTGATGTTATGGACAAATGGATGAGTTGGTGGGAGTGCAGGGCCCAAAGGGAGCTGCACTCCCAGCATCTGTCAAACAATGTATTTGAGTGACTTCAGATTAGGTTGTATGCATGGGTGCTGGGCATTGGTGGTGTCCTTTGAATATTTTGTTAAAATGGATTGCTCCTTTTTAAAGTAATGCTTTTTTGGGGGGTCTGTCACTGTAGTTAATGAGAAAATATATCTCTGTGTATTGTGAAAACAGTGATTTTATCATCTTTGGTGTGAGGTAAGGATGTATTTTACTGACTTCAGACTGTTTTGTATACATGGGTGCTGGGCTGTGGTGTTTGAAGATTTTGCAAGAAAATGCTGCTCTGTTGACAAGGAATATTTTGCCACTTGTGTGCACTTTTCTGCTTGTGCTGCTCTGGAATTGTTAAAAAATATTTGGATAATATTTGATATACATGCACTGACATGATACATCTCTTTCTTTACCAATTTATATTTCACTAGTATATACATTTCTTTGTGCAGAGAAGTGCAAAAAAATGCAGTTTCTGCTATTTTTGCTCACTGCCTTCCATCACACATAGCACAGCCACTGTGTGGTTGATTTCTCTGATACTGGCCGCGTAGAAAGCCCTTTATTTAAGAAACATACCAGTTTTTGTTTGGTGAAAAAATGTTGTTCTGTTCTAGAGTTATAAGGGTTTGCATTATCCAAACCCTTGCAATCAAAGATTTTCTGCTATTTTTGCTCAGTCTTCCATGATACATAGCACAGCCACTGTGAGGTTGATTTGTCTGAAACTTGGCACGTGGAAAGCCCTTTGTTTAGGGAACATGCCTGTGTTAGCTTGGTGAAAAAATGTTTTTCTCTTCCAGAGCTATAAGGGTTTCAATTTGCACCCCCATGATCAAAGATTTTTCAGTCGTGAGGTCCACTACTTTAGTGCATTTTCGGCCGCAAGGTCCGCCATTTTGTGAGTCGTGGCCAATTCTCACACTCAAAGAATTCTTAAAGGTGCACAAACTTGAAATTGAATACCTCTGAAATGGTTTGGTGTTTTACCTTGAAATTTGGAGGGTGTTGAGGAGATGTCCTGTAGATGTGTATTATTGTGTTTAGGTGTCTGAAAATACATTTTTTGCAGAGATATTGTGTGGCGCACTTAACGTTTTGTGAGGAGCATTCTGAATTGTAGTAGTGCCAAAGGTCCCCCAAGACTCCATCAATACATGCTGCCACCAATACACACATGATATTCAGTACTTGTACTGTTATGTTAGGTAGAATTTGCAAGTTGGTGGGCCCCAGCTATCACCAATCTCATGGACATTATACTCTTACTATGCTTTTTCAAAAGTAAGAAATTCTTTACATAAAACTGCATTAATGCAACAGTTAGGTTTTTTTTACAGTAACAAAAGTGAGGAAATTCAGCATTAGGGTTTTCAACCCTAACTCCGACTCCCCCCCACAATGCCACACATACTGTACACACACACAACTATAGGGGGCGGTACAAGGCAAGAAAGCCAATCACAGACGCACCATAATGCAACAGAAATAACATACAACTTCTTAAACATACCGCAACAGGCATCCATCATCATGTTTCACTAACTGTATCACTCCTGCTGCCATCCCAGTCTCTTGGGTGCATACACCCTTCTACATAACAGCATACTGTAAGAAGTAAAACACATGTATTGGTGAAAGTGCAGGTCCCATTTGGCCCCACAGTCTCACCTACTTTTCCATTTCTGCATAACAGCATAGCCCATGCTACCATCAACTTGTCCATTTCTGCATAACAGCATAGCCCCATGCCCCACCAACTTTCCTGTTTCTGAATAATAGCATAGCCCCATGCTACCACCAACTTGTGCATTTCTGAAGAACAGCATAGCACCATGCCCCCACCAACTTGCCCATTTCTGCATAACACCATAATATAGCTAGTAAAATACATGTATTGGTAGGAGCGCAGGACCCAGCCCCCAACAACTTGCCAATTTCTGCATAACAGCATAGCCCCATGCTACAACCAACTTGGCCATTTCTGCATAACAGCATAGCCCCATGTCCCCACCAACTTGCCCATTTCTGTGTAACACCATTACATAACCAGTAAAATACATGTATTGGTGGTAGCGCGGGACCAAGCCCCCACCAACTTGCCCATTTCTGCATAACAGCATAGCCCCATTTTCCCACCAAGTTCTTCATTTCTGCATAACTCCATAATATAAGTAGCAAAACACATGTGTTGGTGAGACCCTGGGACCTTTCAGGTCCCTGCACTACAACCAGCTTTCCCCAAATTACCCATTTCTGCATAACAGCATAATATAAGAAGTGAAACACATGTATTGGTGAGAGTGCAGGGCCCTTTGGTTTCTGTGCCCCACCAAATTTACCATTTCTGCATAACAGCATAGCCCCATGTTCCCACCAACTTGCCCATTTCTGCATAACACCATAATATTTTGTTTTATTTACTTATTGAATTTTGATGACCGGGTAGGCCCGCTGGGAACTGGAGGTCCCTTTTTCAGGGGCGACCCGGGAGTTACAGGACAAAAACATGGTAAAACAGTAGTACAGATACAGCTTTGGCATGCGTCATTCTAACATGTATATTTAGCAGTGATATGTTACATAGCAGGTTACATTGATTATTGAGGTGTACAATATAGGAGAGCCTGAGATTAAACGGAGTCACAATTACCCTCTTAGAAAAATTCTTGGGGGAGAGACAACTGAGAGGGTTAGTGCTGCCAGCTCAGGTGGTAGTGAAGTAAGTGCTCAGGCCAGCGGGTAGTGTGGAGGTGTCAGGTAACGTAGCATTGGCATTGACTCATAGCAAGCATATGAGCCTTGAATCTTGTTCAGAAGCACATTAATGATGTAGCTTCCCGAACCTCTGGAGGAAGGTTGTTCCAGAGGGAAGGGGCAGCATGGGAAAAGGACATGTCCCCTGCCTTGGTCCTTACCCTAGGGATCTCTAGGAGAGTTTGGCCTGAGGTCCGTAGGTTGTGCGGATTTCACTTAGCAGTTATGAGCCCTGCGAGGCTTGGGGGAGATGTGGAGCTAATTGGCTTATGTGCTAGGCAGAGCACTGGGTACCTGAAGCGGGCTTTGAATGACGGCCAGCTGAGTAGTGCCCATGAGTCAGAATGGTGGCTCCTAGAGTGGGACAGAGTGGTGAATCGGACAACCTTATTGTACAAAATCTGTAACTTGCTGAACTCCAGCTTGGCCACTCCCTGCAGTACTGGGGCAGCGTAGGTGAGTGTTGGGAGTAAGACACACGAGGCAATGGCAGTCCTGGCATCAGAGATCATCCTTAAGTCGATAGAGTATGCCAAGTTTGCCATGGATAACTTTTGTGACTTGATCAACATGTTGCTTTAGGGTGAAACCTTGGTCCAGGGTAAGGCCAAGGTATTTTGTGGAGGCAACCACTTCAAGTTTGTTACCCACCCTGGAAGTAAGTTGAAGGAGTTGTGTTCTGTCTATGCCAAGGGATCTGGGTCCGAACAACATAGCCTTAGTTTTGGTAGTATTAAGGACCATTTTATTCTCCATGAGCCAGTCCTCCATAATGAGAATGTCCTCTTGGAGGGATGGACCAAGGACATCCAGGTTGTCAGAGGCTCTGTAAATCACAGCATCATCAGCGTACTGGATGACATTACTTCTCCCACAATGGTTGTGCAGATCATTTACAAACAAGGAGAACCTGAGGGGACCAAGTATCAACCCTTGTGGTACCCCCTCCTTAAGAGGCAGTGGATCAGAAATTTTATCCTTCCATTTGACCCTCTGTGTGTGCCCAGTAAGGTAGCTTTCAGACCATCTGAGGGAATGAGTGTCCAGACCTATGTAGCACAATTTTTGAAGTAAAAGTCGGTGATCCACCAAGTCGAAGGCCTTGGAAAGGTCGATGAAAACCACACCTGTATTGGACCCTGAGTCAAGTTCCCTAAGCACATCTGCTGAGAACTTAGGGCAGTGTCAGTCCCATGTTTGGCTCTGAAACCATGTTGCACCAGGGAAAGAAGCAGGTGTGCCTCTAAGTACTCACGAGTTGGGTATGCACCAGTTTCTCCTGAATTTTTGCAAGGATACAAAGCAAGGAGATCGGTCTGTATTTGCCAATTGGTTCTGCAGGCCCACCCTTGTGAATAGGGACAATATGAGCCTGCTTCCACAGCTCTGGGACACACCCCTCTAGAAGGGACCTGTTTATGAACCAGGTAAGAGGCCTTGCGAGTGCTGGGGCACTGTCCTTGAGTAGTCTAGCTTGGATGCCATCAGGCCCACCTGAACGTCTTGTTTTCAAGGACTTAGGAATGAAGAAGACTTCATTCACCTTACCTGACCTCAGATGAAACGATGGTCAGTCTAGGTTAGGAAGTTCCAGTATGAGGGATTCATTTTTGGTCACTGGGCACCCTGCCTTGTAATCATCAAGGTTCATGAAATGGCTATTGAGGGCCTCAGCAATGAGTGTCCTGTCATTCAGTAACTGCCCATTAGCCACTATAGGGCCCGGGGCTGTCTTTTTGGTTCCCTTTATCAGCTCATTGATGTGAGACCAGAATAACTTTGGGTTGCCTAGGTTAGTTTTCTGGAGGTGATTGATGTATGCCTTTTTTGCTAGCTTAACAGCATGTTTACTTTGGTTTCTAAGAGCTCTGTAGTTTACAAGGTCAGCTAGGAGCGTACAGCTCTTGAACTTTTTGCAGGCTTTGTCATGGCAGATCATCAAGGCCTTTAAGGAGGGAGTGATCCACTTATAGCAACTGCCTTTTACAAGATGGGTCTTCATCAGGGCAAAGAGATCTGCAGCCCTCGTTAGGGATTTCAGGAAGAAGGCGACTGCCCCTTCCAGGGTAGGGAGGCATCGTAGTGGACTCCAGTCAATGTCACCGAGAAAGCTGTTATATTGCTCAGGTGAGAATTTAGAGTAGTCCCTTGTAGTGAGTATTCTAGTTTGAATCCTATCCACCCTATTCTTCCAGACAAAGAAAATGGGCAAGTGGTCACTCAGAACATCAGCCATGGTGCCTGCTAATTGAATATTCTTTGGGATTGACACCAGGGCCCAGTCAATGGTTGAGTGACTTCCCGTTTTATGATTCATTCTGGTGGGTTGAGTGATAATCTGGGCCAGATTTGCCTCATGCAGAAGGCCATCAATAGAGGACTTAGCCTCTTGGGCCCAGTTAAGGTTAAAATCTCCCAGTAGGAGAAGTTCAGATGCAACCTCAGTGGCTAGGTCTTTCCTGAGTGTCTCCAGAGATTGGAGAGCATTAGTAGGGGGGCTATATACACACCCTATGGTAAGGTGCTTGACACCACCTAGGGTGAACTGTATGAAGATCGATTCAATTACAGGTGACATGCTATGCAGCATGTTGACATGGGAGGAGATAAGGGTATCCTTCACATAGATAAATACCCCCCCTTTTCAGTATTCTGTCTTTCCTGTAGTGGACATATCCTGCGGCAGCTACTTTGTGATCGGGGACATGGGGTTTTAGCCAGGTCTTCGAAACTGCTAGCATGTCTGGTTTATATAGGGCAAGCCATGCTTGGACTTCATGTATCTTAGGCCGAAGACTACATATATTCATATGAGCTGGCCACATCCCCTTTGATAATAGCCAGGTCTGGTCTTGTGAGGAGGAGATTGAGATATTAGCAATTCTGGGGCCTGGGTTCTGTTGGATATCACCTGCAAGTAGCAATAGAGCTGTGAGCAGGAGACGGAGGGTAAGGGTAAGAGATGGGAGCCTCACTTTGCTAGGTATACTCCTAGTATGGAGAAGGGACCTGTAGCAAATCTCATTTCTTTTGAATTCGTAGGCAACTAGCAGGGAGATAGTGCACACTGGGGATGGAGAGTAGTAGTGACTGGCTGGGTGTGCAGCAGTTCCATAAGTGCCTTGGGTGTTAGGGTCAAGTTGGCAGGCGAGCCACTCCACCCAGAGTACAGATAGAATATAGAGGTAGTAGTGAGGAGGAGACCTCTGTTAGGTCTGCAGGATCTCAGCTTGCCATCCCACTTTGACTGCTGGCTAGGCATCCTTGCGTCAGGGTGCAGACAGTGAGTTCTCATGCCTTTGGCTCTCAAAATAACAGATTAGGTATTATGCAATTTCAGGACAGGCAAAGTGCAGTTGGAGAGGTCAGAGTGCAATTCAGTACAATATAGGTTCCGCACTCAAGTAATAATAGGATTACACAGAATTAACTTCCTATCTATTATTTTCTGTACAATATTGATTCAGCATTCAAATAATAATAGGATTACACAGGATTAACTTCAGCATGTTATTATTCTAACATTAGTGGCCAGCAAAGACAGACCACACTGTGCCTGTGTTAACACTTGTCATTAGATCACTTTAGGGATATACTGCTGCATGCATTTAGTTAATCAGGCTAGCATCAGATCTGAGCAACAATAATTGTGAATAGGTCAGATAACTGTCTGATTGTGAGCCTAACAGGCAAGTTCCAAGCAAGAGGTAAGAGTTACGCCCTAACGAGCCGAAATGTACCAACTCGTGTGGTACTTGATTGGTGGTGAACTGACAGTTAGGAGGAGCAGGCTTAGGTGAAATGAGTCAGGGTAAAACTCCTCCTAGAGTAATGGCCCCAGCCCTCTCTATTGGTTATTTAGGAGCAGTGGGTGGGGCAACTGCGTATTTAATGGGAAGAGGGAATGGGGTGGTTGGGCAGGAAATTTTGACTTCTAAGAGTCAGTAAACAGTTTCTGCTTCAGGGGAGGTCTGCCCGGCAGGCTCAGCTGGCCGGTGCCTCAACCCCAAGGTTCAGTCCCTTTCTACGAGCGATTCAGGGGGCCTGATTCAGCAGGTCTCCCTTGCCGCCCCTGATAAATGTGTTACTGTTCTGTGCTGGGAGGGATGCAGTCTTTTCAGTGGGGCTGCACAGCATCATTGCCCCTTTCAGCCAAGTGGCACTTGTGCCTATTTGAAAGTCAGAAGGTGCCAAGGACAAAGGAGTCTGTGTGGAGCTAACAAGCCCTCTAGCTCGCAAATGGCTTCAGGAGGTAGCGAACAGTTTTGGCTTCAGGGGAGGTCCACCCAGCAGGATCAGCTGGCTGGCACCTCAACCCCAAGGTTCAGTCCCTTTCAACGAGCGGTGGAGGGGGGGACCCGATTCAGCAGGTCTCCCTCGCCACCCCTGGCGAATGCGTTACTGTTCTGAAAAACACATGTATTCCCACCAACTTGCCCATTTCTGCATAACTGCATAGCCCCGTGTTCCCACCAACTTGCCCATTTCTGTATAACACCACAATATAAGTAATAAAACACATGTATTGGTAGCAGCATCTCAGATGCTTGTACAGGATGTCGGTGAACACACCTAAGAGACTGGGATAGCAGCAGAAGTGATACAGTTGGTGAAACATGATGATGGATGCCTGTTGTGGTATATTTAAGAAGTTGTATATTATTTCTGTTGCGTTATGGTGTGTGTCTGTGATTGGTTGTCTTGCCTTGTACCGCCCCCCCTTAGCTGTGTGGTTGGGGTGGGTGTGTGTGTGTGTGTGTATGTGTGTGCAGTGGGGAAGTCAGAGTTGAAGGTTGAAACACCGAATTCCTCACTTTGTCACTGTAAAACCCTAACTGTTGCATTAACACAGTTTCTTGCAAATTATTTATATATATATATATATATATATATATATATATGCAAAAACTGTGTTAATGCATTATTAGGTTAAAACAAAAAGTCAGTAAATGAAAAATCTTTAAGGGTTACCCCTCACCCTCATGGACATCCAATCATCCTAAGATTGACAGATGATAGGGTGTGTCACTGGGGTTGTGAGGCCTAAATGTTGCCTCATTCCTTGTGTAATCATATTCAGAAGCAACAGTGAAGAAGAATGGGGTAACCTTTAGGCCTCACAACCCAACGACACATCCGTCATCTGTAAATCTTGGGATGATTGATGGGTCCATGAGGAGGGGGGTGAGGGGAAACCTAAAGATTTTCATTTCCTGACTTTTGTGTTTTAACCCTAAATGATGCATTAATGCAGTTTTTGCATAGAATTTCCTTACTTTTGAGAAAGAATAAAAAACTAAGAAGTTACAGATGTTGGTGGAGGGTCCTTGGGCCCTGCACTCCCACCAACTTGTAAATATGCCCGTACCATCAACACCCTCCAAATTTCAATGTAAAAGACCAAACCGTGTCTGAGATATAACATTTTAAAGTTTGAGATTTTCATTCCTTGTAGTTGCAGAATTCCACACCTGTTGACATTTCCAGACACAACAACTGAAAACTACATCCATGACAGTAAGGCTAGGCACCCTATCAATTTCAAGCCACTACTACAATGCAAAAGCTGTCTAAAATGTAAACTGCGTGATGCAATATCTCCATCCAAAATATATTTTCCAGCATGTAAACACCGTAATTTACATCTACAGGACATACAGTAAACACCCTCCAAATTTCAAGTAAAAAGACCAAACCATTTCCAAGATATGTAATGTTAAAGATTGCTAAATTGGCCTATGTAATGCATTATAAAATCTGGCCATCTTGTTCCTTTCTCACGATCAAAGATGGCATCAAAGAATCTCGTGATCAAAGAATATGCAGGCTCGTGATCAAAGAATTTGCAGGCTCGTGATCAAAGAATAAAAAATGCTGTAATTCAAAATTTGAGAGAAATGTGATAAACCACTGCCATGGTTTGACAGAACGAAGACCCTGAGCAGAACCCACCCTCATTTGTCTTCCTAGGGCACCCTGGGCTGAGTAATTTGAGTTTTCATTTGGCCATCTCATCTCTCTCACTCGCAATCAAAGATTGCGATCAAAGAATCTCATGGTCAAAAATTTGCAGCTCACGAGCAACGATTTTGCAGGCTCACGGTCAAAGAATAAAAATTGTGAAAATCCAAATTTTGACAGAAATCCAGCAAACCACTGCCATGGTTCGACAGAGCGAATCCCCTGAGTAGAACCCACCCTCAGTTGTCTTCAAGGCCACCCCTACTGAGAAATTGGTGTTTTCTATTCTGCCATCTCGTCCCTCGCTTGCGATCAAAAATCGCTATCAAAGAATTTGTAGGCTCGTGATCAAAGATCATTAGCAACCCACGATCAAAGAATTAAAAATGTTATAACTCTATTTTTAGACAGTTTTGCAGCAAACCACGACCATAGGTCGATAGATCGAAGCCCCCTGAGTAAAATCCATCCAAGTTTTACTTCAGGAGTGACCCCTGAGCCGAGATATTTGATTTTTTACAATTGGAATTCAAAAACAAGATGGCGGACCTCACGATTAAAGAATTCTCGGGGACAAAGATTCTTTGACCGTGAGGCTGCAAATTCTTTGACCACCGTGTGGGATGAGAAGGCCCAAACCTGACCAAACCAAGCCTGATGGATTCATCCCAGAATTCTAAAAGAACTAAGGGTAGAACTAGTGACACCACTGACTACTCTTTTTAACAAATCATGGGAGGATGGGGTGGTACCTGAGGACTGGAGGAGGGCAGATGTGATTCCCCTTCACAAAAGTGGGAGCAAGGCAGAAGCAGGAAACTACAGACCTGTTAATTTAACCTCAGTGGTAGGGAAAATGATGGAATCACTTCTGAAGGAAATAATTGTTGAGTATCTAGAGGCCAGAGGGGCACAGGACCCAAGGCAGCATGGATTCACAGCGGGAAGGTCATGCCAGACAAATCTGATAGATTTCTTTGACTGGGTGACCAAAGTAGTTGATCAGGAGGGCTGTGGACATGGCCTACCTAGACTTTAGCAAGGCATTTGACACAGTCCCGCACAAAAGATTAATATACAAGTTAGCCAGCCTGGGAGTGGGTCCCAAGATGACAGCGTGGGTAAAAGAATTGGCTGGAGAATAGGACACAGAGGTAATAGTAAATGGAGTCCACTCTGAAAAAAGGGGGGTTAGTAGTGGGGTATCACAGGGTTCAGTATTAGGACCGGTCCTCTTCAATGTCTTTATAAGCGACATTGCAGAGGGACTGGAAGGAAAAGTATGTCTCTTTGCAGATGACACAAAGATCTGCAACAGAGTTGATGCACAAGGTGGGGTGGAAAGGATGAGAAAGGACTTGGCAAGGTTAGAGGAATGGTCAAATGTATGGCAGCTTAGATTCAATGCTAAGAAGTGCAAGGTAATGCATCTGGGAAACAAAACCCAGGGAAGAGTACACAATGGGGGTGAGATACTAACAACAACAAAAATGGAAGGGACCTGTGGTAGTCATATCAGATGACCTAAAGGTGGTCAAGCAATGTGAGAGGGCAGCAAGGAGGGCTGGGGAATACTGGGATGCATAGAGAGGCATCACCAGTAAAACAAGAAGTTATTATCCATCTGTACAGACAGCTGGTGAGACCACATCTGAGTACTGCTTGCAGTTCTGGAGACCAATCTCCACAAAGACATAGACAGGATGGAAGCTGTCCAGAGGAGGGCAACTAAAATGGTGCAGGGTCTGCACCGGAAGACATATGAAGAGAGACTTAGGAGCTTAATATGTATAGCTTGAGGAAAGGAGGGAGGGGGACATGATAGAAACTTTCAAGTACCTCAAGGGAATCAACAAAGTCCAAGAGGGTAGCATCTTTCAAAAAGAGGTGTGCAAGAAGAAGGGCACAATTTGAAGATAGAAGGGGCGGCTCAGAGGTAATTTAAGGAAGTATTTTTTACAGAGAGGGTTGTGGATGTATGGAACGGCCTTCAGAGGAGGTTGTGGAGTCAAAAACAGTGGTGGAATTCAAGCATGCATGGGACAGTCATAAGGCAATTCTAGGGGTGGGGTAGGAAGAAGTAGGCTGCTGGTTAACTAGGATCTGCAACTTATCCATCAGGTAGGGAAATGGGCAGACTGGGTGGGATAAGCGGTCCTTATCTGCCGTCAAATTCTGTTTCTATGTTTCTAAACCCCATTCTTTGTTTGCAAAACAACTATATAAATTTTCCCCTTGACTTATAATGGGAGCTTAAAAGTGCTATAACTTTTGAATGCCTTAATATTTATTCACCAAACAAAAAGTGCCATGTTTGGCCACTGAAGCTCTTTCAAATGAGCAATCTCACAGAGTGGCATCCTACATGATGGCCATGCAGGGCCATGTGCAAAATCCCCAAAACTGCCTACATAACTGGCGAAAAGTGCATTTTTCAGCATTTTGGTGCGCTAAGACCATAAGTCAGACCAAAATGAAATTTAGCAGATCAAGAGACCTACCATGTCCCGTGCGTACCAAATTTTAGGCAAATCTGTTGAACAGATCTAAAGTTATTAACATGCAAAGTTTGACTTTAACATAGGCGTGCCTTCATAACCTAAATATAGAGACACGACCGTTGCCCTATACTATATATATATATATATATATATATATATATATATATATATATATATATATATATATAAATATATATACAAACATATACAACACATACAAACATATACACACACACATACACATATGGCATACAGAGGGTTTGAAGTGAAGTTTAGTCAAAGTGAGCAAATGTTTCACACAAAATGTAATACAGAACTTAGCTTGAGACATTTTCTCAACTATACTCTCAACTAGTTAATGCACTGCATAAATGTTAAAGTCTTCAGTGTTGTAACAGCATTTAATACATGATAATATCAATTATAAGTATAGGTGCTGAATAAAAAAAAAAAAAACTACTTGTCAAGGACCCCCAAGAAAATGAAACCATGAGCCTGATATGTAGAGATTTCAGTAGTGTCAATGTATAACAAACATGTACAGAACCAGTCTAAGGAATCTAAATAAAACCTCATAGGAATGCAATCCCACAGCTTCCCCTTTCCCTGGGAAAGGTAACTAGTAGGAATGAGATACATGTACATGAGTCCTAATACATCATCATTCATAACAATCTTTGCAATATTTACGCAAAAGAATTGAAGAGTTGATTTATATTAACCTTTTCAGGACTTATGTAATTAATGGCATTGGAACTCTCATAGTTTTATACTTGTAGGAAGGGTAAAGAAATGCTACTGTAGGTAGCTAATGTTTTAGGTATTTTCTGAGGTTGAATGGGGCATCCTAGGAAATTACAAAGAATCATAGTGGTGTCAACTGCAGTGCTCAAAGATTGAACACAGTATTTCCCTGTAAGGCAGCCTCCTTTTCCCTGTATTTTTCATGTAAAACTGTTTGAATCTCTCAAGCTTTGCTCCCAATGTTCTTATATCTCCAGAACCTCATGATGATATTATAGCATTCTTGCAATATACTGGCGCAGCCGGATAGCCTGGCTGAGATGCAGTATGTCATATTCAGCGGGATCATACCTTTATTCATTTTGGCAATGTACTGATACAGGATAGCATTGATGAGATCCAGTGTTGGATAAGTTACTTTTTCTATTACTTTATATTACTTTTAGAAACTTGTTCCAGGAAGCTCTGTGCAGTCACTAGCAAGGATGGAGAAGTGCTAGAAAAAGTAAAACACCTTACAGTTACTTATTTCTTTTTATACAAAAACAGTACATAAGTAATAAGTAACTATAACTATAACAGATTACATTTATTTGAGAGTAATAGGTGAGTTACTTTCAAAAAAATTTATTCAGTTACAGTTACATATTACTTTTGTATAAAAAGACATAAGTAACTGTAACTGTAACTGTAGGGTATATTACTTGTTCTAGTTCTTCTCCATCTTTGCTAGTGACTGCACAAAGGTTCTTGGAACAAGTTTCCAAAAGTAATAAAAAGTAATAGAAAAAGTAGCTTACCCAACACTGATGAGATGCAGGGTCTCATTTTCAGAGGGGTCCTAATTTTCCCGATTTCTGTAATGTACTGATACAGGTTAGCCTGGCCAAGATGCAATATCTCATTTTCAGTGGGGTCTTTTGTTTCCCCATGTTTGAGTTCCAACAGAGGATACAGCATCTAAGTGAAGAGCAATTCCAAGTTACATCCTTGGCCATCTCTCCCAATGTGTGTATGTGTGTAGCAACGATTTACAATATTTTCTCTGAAGAGTTGATTTATTTTAACCCTTTCAGGGACCTACCTAATTAGTGGCATTGGAACTCTTATGGTTTTATATTTGTAGGAAGGGTAAATGCTAGACAGCTATTATTTTAGGGGGGTTCAGATGTTGCAAAGAATTCATAGGGGTGTCAACTGCAGTGTTCCCAGACTGAAGAAAGCATTTCCCTGTAGGACAACCTCACACTTCCTGTGTTTTCCATGTAAAACTAGGACAAAACTCCTGTACATTTTCCTGTATGCTCAAATCAATACATGCATGCAACTAACTTCATTATGCATGTCAGTAAAATTGCTATAACAAATGTTAAGGATGTGTTATGTGCTCTTTAGCCCTGTTACAATGCACTGACATAAGATAGCCTGGCTGAGATGCAGTATGTCATATTCAGTGGACTCATACTTTTATCCATTCTGGCATAGTACTGACACAGGTCAGGTTTGTTGAGATGCAGTATCTCATTTTCAGGGGGTCATAATTTTACCCATTTTTGCAATGTACTGATACAGCTTAGCCTGGCTGAGATGCAGTATCTCATTTTCAGTGGGGGTTTACTTTTACCCATGTTTACATCTACGTGCAATGTACAGACAGAGGACAGATCTGCTGAGATACTAATGGCCACTGTGTGCAACATGGCAGTGCTGACTTAAACTGTGTATATGTAAGTATCACCCTCATGTAGTCATGTCAGTGCTGCCATGATACAACTGACTCTGGAGCAAACTGCACATGTGCGAGAATCAATCATGTGCAGTTCTGTAATCACAGCAGTATCAGTTACATCTGTCTGTGGTGTGGCAAGAGCACAGCATATTCTTTTCAACACACTTGCCACTCCTAAAAGCTCTCCACAGATATATTGGTTCAATGCTGGCAAAGGCTAATGAATGGGTAACACTGGGGACCACTCAACTGCCTTCATGTCCACTGAGTCTATTGGCAGGTCATTTTAGAAGGCCACCACCTTCTGGAACATAATATGCTTCCTAATGTTTCCCTAAACTTGCCATCTGTTACCTTCAGAGCATGTCCCTGCATCCTGCTGGAGAACATATCCATATGTTCAGTCCTGTCAATATCTCTGAGACTGGGAAGACTGAACTTATGTCCCATCTCAGTCTGCTGTTCCACAGGGACAAGCAAAAGGATGAGGAGCACCCACATAAGTAGAAAACACCAGGACCACAAAAATATTATTCAAAGTCCTTTATGTAACTAAAGTGCATAGTGTATCCCCACATAGTGAGCATAAAAAAGTGGTGTCCGAGCCTTTCTGCTACTATCATTTCTCCTGACTCCTGCTTGGTATCATCAGAGTGATTCACTCTGATGATGCCAGGCAGAGGCCGGGAGAAGCAATATTTTCAGAGCGGCTCAGTCATCACTTTTTTATGATCACTATGTGTGGCTACACTATACATTTTACTTAAACGAAGAACTCTAATATTTTTGTGATCCTAGTGCTTTCTGCATATGTGGTATTTCTCCTCATCCTTTTGCTTATTTCAGTTTTTCCATTGCTGAGCACAATATTACTTGTTCTGCCACTCCAGGTCCATTTTTGCTTTGATCCACATGGAGAGGACAGTAATAACTACTAGTAAACATAAATGTGGATGTTATCTGTTAGACCCTTCCAGGTATTCCTGTTTTGAAAATGCAGCTTCCCTTTAACAAAGGTATCCAAACAGAGAGCCCACCAACACATTTCTTCTTTTTCTTTCTAGCACTGAACACATTCTCTTTACTGCTGCAGTAAATGTAAACACTGCATGAAATATGAGGAAACTGACCGAGGGAAGCCTACAAAGGGTGTCAGTTGGCATTTTACTGGGACTGCATGAATATGCTGAAATTAAAACATGCTACATAAATTCACTGCCACTAAGTAAGTGGCATATGGTGGTGGTGGTGATGGGGATTTGTCAGCACAAAAGGGGGCTTGGTTTGCACTCAGATCAGTGTTCCTATGTGGGACAGTGACCCACAGGGTGTAAAAAGTTGAGGTTACTGAAAATATGATGGATCCTAATGATCTATATTTTTTTAACCAGGTATAGCACACTAAGCTGAAAGCTTTTTTTACAGGAGTGACCTGGGAGCACAAGGAGGTTAAGTGACTTACTCAGGGTCACACAGTATGCAAGTGGAATCTGTGGGATTCAAACCCAGGTCTGGTCTGCTGGATGTTACCAAATTTGCAGCTCAGAGCTTTAGACCACTGCATTATACTGCCTCCTATAGCCCATGTTCTTAATGCAGTGATTTTGTCATCAAAGAAGAAAAAAAGGTGGGTTGGAATTGAAAACTATCTGACATTTTTCACAATCCCTCACTCAAAAAAGAATACTGATACCAACTTGCTGCACTATAAGACCGCACCAAAGAATTTAGCATCTATGCCAAGCTCCATGTTGCATTCTTTCAGCAAGGTCTTTATAGAGTACAGTACCACAATAAATTGTCTTTACCTTATCCTTGCTGTCATCCGAATGTACCCTGACTAACTTTCTGCCCTGACATCATGATATTTAGGGTTTGATTTAGTCAAGCTGTTTCCAAAGTTTCTCCCAATGGACCAAGATAAACGTTTTCAAGGCCAAAAAAAAAGACTAGCAATTCATGCCATGGCTTTGAATAAATGTTGTATACAAGCAATAATACCCAACAGGGTGGGTGGCATTGGGCTATACCCACCCACCCAGGGGTGCAATGAGGCCTGATGCCACAGGCGGAGGGCCATATAGTCCCTGGAAGGGTGGGTGTAGCCCATAAAGCCCACCCTGGAGGGTATTATTGCACTTAGAAAATGGAGTTTCAATGTCATTTTTTAAAATTATTTTATGATGAAAAAATGGGGGTAAAATAGTAATAAAAAGAATCAGAAACAGACATTTCTGTAAAATAGTCCCTTTAGTCTAGTAACGTTAAATTGCCATCAGAGGGAGCTGTTGCTTATGAGATTAGTTTCTTGCTGCTTTATGGTGTTTCTCTTGTTTTAGTATATTTTTTTAGTTAAACCCATCCCCGCTCCACAGACACACACATGCACGATTTACTAATATTTGTTATGTTAATGTAATGGACATTGTTGGGCAAAAAAAGAGAGGTGAGCGATCGGCAGAGTGGTGCCAAAGTGGCGATGTGAACTGGATGTAGCATTGTAAACAGAACAAAAGTCGCATGACACGGGCAGCTGAAAGGTGGTGTCTGAGTTTCTTCGGCTTCCCGATTGTAGACACGTATTGCAGTGTTGGTCGGGTCCTGCGACTTGGTCAGTTGCTATTGCTGCTTTTTTTACTTTGCCAAAGCTGGAAACATTTAAATGGTTTAAAAGTCAGAAAATTAGCTTTTGAAGGGTGATGACAGTTTTGGAAGGGGGCTGGTAGTGAAGGAATGAGCACTGGGTAGCTAAGCAAGAGGCAAAAAATGGTGGTTATTTCAAATTCAGCCTCGTGGTTTTGGCCAATGAGGAAGCAAGCTGAGCACATGAATATTTCAGTGGATGATGTGGCACCTTATGCTGGCACTCATTTTAGGTGGGCATTGCTGTCTGATAGATGCCCACCTAAAGAAGTGTCTCAGCCAATCAGAAGAGAGAATTGTCTTTGCCCATTTTCTAAGGGGTGGTATTATACTTTGCACATTCTTGTATTCTATGGCCCAGATATTCAAAAGGGTTGCGCCATGCTCAACAGGGTTGCGCAAGCGCAAGTCCTACATTGCGCCATTCTGCGATATTCAGCAGGAGGCAGTTGCGCCACTGAAAACAGGTTGAGCAACAGCGCAATGCAAATGAATGCATGCTCAACAGGAGGAGGAACCATGCATAAACTGCGCCAACCCGATATTCAGTCCGTTGTGCAGGCGCAACCCCTAACCTCGCGCCTGCACAACTTTGAAAAAAGGATCAGTTGAGGGCCACCCACAGGTGAGCTGCTGTATTGCAGGCGCAACACAGCAGCTGCCACCAGCATGCTGGCCCCAACTCAATCTCTGTGCCCCCCACCAGCCCGATCGCTGGCAGAGCGTAAAACAACCCCCGTCAAACAGCTCCCAATGCCCGATCGCGGGCAGAACATAAAAACAACCCCATGAAACAGCTCCCAATGCCCAGATGTGGGCAGAGCGTGTATCATAACCCCCACCCAAACAGCTCCCAATGCCCGATCGCTGGCAGAGCGTAAAAACAACCCCCTGCCCAAACAGCTCCCAATGCCGATCGCGGGCAGAATGTAAAACAACCCCCGCCCAAACAGCTCCCAATGCCCGATCGCGGGCAGAGCGTCAAAACAACCCCAGTGCCCGATCGTGGGCAGAATTTAAAAGACCCCCAAACCGAATATCTCCCTGGTGGTCAGTGGACCGTAATGCCTGATCGTGGGCAGAATGTCAGTGACAACCCCCAAACATCTCCCTGGTGTCTGGTGTCCCCACCCCACCCACCCACCCACGAAGCCCCACCACCCCCTCAGCAGCGGCGGCAGCAGCATCCCACCGCCTGCTGCCCTGCCACCTGCCGACTGACTGTCCGGTAGGGCTGCACGCCATTGGTGCTTTTAAAGTTTGAGATTTTCATTCCTCGTAGTTGCAGAATTCACACCTGTTGACATTTTCCGGACACAATAACTGAAAACTATATCCATGACAGTAAGGCTAGGCACCCTATCAATTTCAAGCCACTACTACAATGCAAAAAGCTGTCCTCAAAATGTAAACTGCGTGATGCAATATCTCATCCAAAAATACATTTTCCAGCATGTAAACACCGTAATTTACATCTACAGGACATGCAGTAACCACCCTCCAAATTTCAAGTAAAAAGACGAAACCATTTCCAAGATATGCAACGGTAAAGATTGCTAAATTGGCCTATGTAATGCATTATAAAATCTGTCCATCTTGTTCCTTTCTCGCGATCAAAGATGGCGATCAAAGAATCTCGTGATCAAAGAATATGCAGGCTCGTGATCAAAGAATTTGCAGGCTCGCGATCAAAGAATAAAAAATGCTGTAATTCAATATTTTGAGAGAAATGCGGTAAACCACTGCCATGGTTCGACAGAATGAAGACCCCTGAGCAGAACCCACCCTCATTTGTCTTCCTAGGGCACCCCCGGGCTGAGTAATTTGAGTTTTTCATTTGGCCATCTTGTCCCTCGCTCGCGATCAAAGATCGCCATCAAAGAATCTCATGGTCAAAAAATTTGCAGGCTCGCAAACAAAGATTTTGCAGGCTCACGGTCAAAAAATAAAAAAATGTTGAAAATCCAAATTTTGACAGAAATCCGGCAAACCACTGCCATGGTTTGACAGAACGAAGACCCCTGAGCAGAACCCACCCTCAGTTGTCTTCCTCGGCACCCCTGGGCTGAGAAATTGATGTTTTTCATTCTGCCATCTTGTCCCTCGCTCACATCAAAGATCGCGATCAAAGAAACTCACGGTCAAAGAATTTGCAGGCTAGCAATCAAAGATCATTAGCAACCCACGATCATAGAATACAAAATGTTGTAACTCTATTTTTAGACAGTTTTACAGCAAACCACGACCATAGATTGATAGATCGAAGCCCCCTGAGTAAAACCCATCCAAGTTTTACTTCAGGAGTGACCCCTGAGTCGAGATATTTGATTTTTTACAATCGGAATTCAAAAACAAGATAGCGGACCTCGAGATTAAAGAATTCTCGGTGAAAAAGATTCTTTGACCGTGAGGCTGCAAATTCTTTGACCACCAGGTGGGACGAGATGGCCCAAACCCCATTCTTTGTTTGCAAAACAACTATAATGGGAGCTTAAAAGTGCTATAACTTTTGAATGCCTTAATATTTTTTCACCAAACAAAAAGTGGCATGTTTGGCAACTGAAGCTCTTTCAAATGAGCCATCTCACAGAGAGGCATGCCACATGATGGCCACACAGGGCCATGGGCAAAATCCCAAAAACTGCCTACATGACTGGCGAAAAGTGCATTTTTCAGCGTTTTGGTGCGCTAAGACCATAAGTCCAACCAAACCAAAATTTGGCAAATCAAGAGTACCATGCCCCACAGTGCATACCAAATTTCAGGTAAATCTGTTGAATAGATCCAAAGTTATTAACATGCAAAAGTTTGACTTTAACATACAGTAGAAGTGCCTTCATAACCCTAAATATAGGGCACGACCCTATTATATATATATATATATATATATATATATATCTATATTTATTTATATATTATATATATATATATATATATATATATATATATATATATATATATATATATATATATATATATATATATACACACACATACATATACAAACACACACAAACATATACACACACATACACATATGGCATACAGAGGGTTTGAAGTGAAGTTTAGTCAAAGTGAGCAAATGTTTCACACAAAATATAATACAGAACTTAGCTTGAGACATTTTCTCAACTATATTCTCAACCAGTTAATGCACTACATACATGTTAAAGTCTTCAGTGTTGTAACAGCATTTAATACATGATAATATCAATTATAAGTGCTGAATAAAAAAAAACTACTTGTCAAGGACCCCCAAGAAAATGAGACCATGAACCTGATATGTAGAGATTTCAATAGTGTCAATGTATAACAAACATGCACAGAACCAGTCTAAGGAATCTAAATAAAAACTCATAGGAATACAATCCCACAGCCTCCCCTTTCCCTGGGAAAGGTAACTAGTAGGAATGAGATATATGTACATGGGTCCTAATACATCATCATTCATACCAATCTTTGCAGTATCTCCCCAAAGGAATTGAAGAGTTGATTTATAGTAACCTTTTCAGGACCTATGTAATTAATGGCATTGGAACTCTCATAGTTTTATACTTGTAGGAAGGGTAAATAAATGCTACTGTAGGTAGCTAATGTTTTAGGCATTTTCTGAGGTTGAACAGGGCATCCTAGGAAATTATTAAGAATCATAGTGGTGTCAACTGCAGTGCTCAAAGATTGAACACAGTATTTCCCTGTAAGGCAGCCTCCCTTTCCCTGTATTTTTCATGTAAAACTGTTTGAATCTCTCAAGCTTTGCTCCCAATGTTCTTATATCTCCAGAACCTCTTGATGATATTATAACAGCGTTGCAATATACTGATGCAGCCGGATAGCCTGGCTGAGATGCAATATGCCATATTCAGCGGGATCATACTTTTATCCATTTTGGCAATGTACTGACACAGGATAGCATTGATGAGATGCAGTGTTGGGTAAGTTACTTTTTCTATTACTTTCAGAAACTTGTTCCAGGAAGCTCTGTGTAATCACTAGCAAGGATGGAGAAGTACTAGAAAAAGTAAAACACCTTACAGTTACAGTTACTTATATCTTGTTATATAAAAACAATACAAAAGTAATAAGAAACTATAATAGATTACATTTATTTGAGAGTAACAGGTTAGTTACTTTCAAAAAATTGTAATCAGTTACAGTTAAGTATTACTTTTGTATAAAAAGACATACATAACTGTAGGGTATATTACTTGTTCTAGTACCTCTCCATCTTTGCTAGTGACTGCACAGAGCTTCCTGGAACAAGTTTTCAAAAGTAAGAGAAAGTAAGAGAAAAAGTAACTTACCCAACACTGATGAGATGCAGGACCTCATTTTCAGAGGGGTCCTAATTTTACAGATTTCTATAATGTACTGATACAGGTTAGCCTAGCCAAGATGCAATATGTCATTTCCAGTGGGATCTTACATTTCCCCATGTTTGAGCTCCAACAGAGGATACAGCATCTAAGTGCAGAGCAGTTCCAAGTTACTTCCTTGGCCATCTCTCCCAACGTGTGTATGTGTGTAGCAATGATTTACAGTATTTTCTCTGAAGAGTTGATTTATCTTAACCCTTTCAGGGACCTATCTAATTAGTGGCATTGGAACCCTCATGGTTTTATATTTGTATGAAGGGTAAAAGCTAGGCAGCTATTGTTTTAGGTGGTTTCAGAGGTTGCAAAGAATTCATAGGGGTATCAACTGCAGTGTTTCCAGACTGAAGAAAGCATTTCCCTGTAGGGTAACCTTACACTTCCTGTGTTCTCCATGTAAAACTAGGACAAAACTCCTGTACATTTTCCTGTATGCTCAAATCAATACATGCATGCAACTAACTTCATTATGCCTGTCAGTAAAATTGTTATAACAAATGTTAAGGATATGTTATGTGTTCTTTAGCCCTGTTACAATGCACTGACATAAGATAGCCTGGCTGAGATGCAGTATATCATATTCAGTGGGCTCATACTTTTATCCATTCTGGCATAATACTGACACAGGTCAGGTTTGTTGAGATACAGTATCTCATTTTCAGGGGGTCATAATTTTACCCACTTTTACAATGTACTGATACAGCTTAGCTTGGCTGAGATGCAGTATCTCATTTTCAGTGGGGGTTTACTTTTTCCCATGTTCACATCTACGTGCAATATACTGACAGAGGACAGATTTGCTGAGATACTCATGGCCGCTGTGTGCAACATGGCAGTGCTGACTTAAACTATGCATATGTAAATATCACCCTCATGTAGTCATGTCAGTGCTGCCATGATACAACTGAGTCTGGAGCAAACTGCACATGTGTGAGTATCAATCTTGTGCAGTCCTGTAATCACAGCAGTATCAGTTACATCTGTCTCTGGTGTGGCAAGAGCACAGCATATTCTTTTCAACACTCTTGCCACTCCTAAAAGCTCTCCACAGCTATATTGGTTCAATGCTGGCAAAGGCTAATGAATGGGTAACACTGGGGACCACTCAACTGCCTTCATGTCCACCGGCTCTATTGGCAGGTCATTTTAGAACGCCACCACCTTCTGGAACAAAATATGCTTCCTAACGTTTCCCCTAAACTTGCCATCTGTTACCTTCAGAGCATGTCCCTGCATCCTGCTGGAGAACATATCCATATGTTCAGTCCTGTCAATATCCCTGAGGCTGGGAAGACTGAGTTCATGTCCCATCTCAGTCTGCTGTTCCACAGGGACAAGCAAAAGGATGAGCAGCATCCACATATGTAGAAAGCACCAGGACCAAAAAAAATATTATTTAAAGTCCTTTATGTAACTAAAGTGCATAGTGTATCCACACATAGTGAGCATAAAAAAGTGGTGGCCGAGCCTTTCTGCAACTATCATTTCTCCTGACTCCTGACAGGTGTGTCATCAGAGTGATTCACTCTGATGATGCCTGGCAGAGGCCGGGAGAAGCATTACTTTCAGAGCGGCTCAGTCATCACTTTTTTATGATCACTATGTGTGGCTGCACTATGCACTTTACTTAAACAAACTATTCTAATATTTTTGTGATCCTAATGCTTTCTGCATATGTGGTATTTCTCCTCATCCTTTTGCTTATTTCAGTTTTTCCATTGCTGAGCATGATATTACATGTTCTGCCACTCCAAGTCAATTTTTGCTTTGATCCACATGGAGAGGACAGTAATAACTACTAGTAAAGTTAAATGTGGATGTTATCTGTTAGACCCTTCCAGGTAATACTGTTTTGAAAATGCAGCTTCCTCTTAACAAAGGTATCCAAACAGAAAGCCCACCAACAAATTTATTTTTCTTTCTAGTACTGAACACATTCTTTTCACTGCTGCAGTAAATGTAAACACTGCATGAAATATGAGGAAACTGACCGAGGGAAGCTTACAAAGGCTGTCAGTTGGCATTTTACTGTATGGGACTGCATGAATATGCAGAAATTAAAACATGCTACATAAATTCACTGCCACTAAGTAAGTGGCAAATGGTGATGGGGATTTGTCAGCACAAAAAGGGGGCTTGGTTTGCACTCACAGAGGAGTGAGAAGATCAGTGTTCCTATGTGGGACAGTGACCCACAGGGTGTAAAAAGTTGAGGTTATTGAAAATATGATGGATCCTAATGATCTATGTAGCCCATGTTCTTATTGCAGTGATTTTGTCATTAAAGAAGAAAAAAGATAGGTTGGAATTGACAACTATCTGACATTTTTCACAATCCCCCACTCAAAACAGAATACCGATACCAACTTGCTGCACTATAAGACTGCACCAAAGAATTTAGCATCTACGCTGCATTCTTTCAGCAGGGTCTTTATAGAGTAGATTACCACAATAAATTGTCTTTACCTTATCCTTACTGTCATCTGAATGTACCCTGACCGACTTTCTGCCCTGACATTATGATATTTAGGGCTTGATTAAGTCAAGCTGTTTCCAAAGTTCCTCCCCATGGACCAAGTTAAACTTTTTCAATGCCAAAAAAATACTAGCAATGCATTCCATAGCTTTGAATAAATGAAATATGCAGGCAATAATACTCAACAAGGTGGATGGCACTGGGCTATACCCACCCACCTAGGGGCGCAATGAGACCTGATGCCACAGGTGGAGGGCCATATAGCCCCTGGACGGGTGGGTATAGCCCATACCACCCACCCTGGAGAGTATTACTGCACTTAGAAAATGGAGTTTCAATGTTATATTTTTTTATTATTTTATGATGGAAAAAAAGAGGGTAAAATAGAAATAAAAAGAATCAAAAACAGACATTTCTGTAAAATAGTCCCTTTAGTTTAGTAACGTTAAATTGCCATCAGAGGGAGCTGTTGCTTATAAGACTAGTTTCTTGCTGCTTTATGGTGTTTCTCTTGTTTTAGTATATTTTTAAACACATCCCTGCTCCACAGACATACACACATGCGATTTACTAATATTTGTTTTGTTAATGTAATGGACATTGTTGGGCAAAAAAAGAGAGGTGAGCGATCGGCAGAGAGGCGCAAAAGTGGCGATGTGAACCAGAGGTAGCATTGTAAACAGAACAAAAGTCGCATGACACGGGCAGCTGAAAGGTGGTGGCTGAGTTTCTTCGGCTTCCTGATTGTGGACATGCATTGCAGGGTTGGTTGGGTCCTGTGACTTGGTCAGTTGCTGTTGTTGCTTTTTTTACTTTGCCAAGGCTGAAAACATTTAAATGGTTTAAAAGTCAGAAAATTAGCTTTTGAAGGGTGATGACAGTTTTGGAAGGGGGCTGGTAGTGGAGGAATGAGCACTGGGTAGCTAAGCGAGAGGCAAAAAATGGTGGTTATTTCAACTTCAGCCCCCGTGGTTTTGTCCAATGAGGAAGCAAAGTGAGCACATGAATATTTCAGTGGATGATGTGGTACCTTGGGCTGGCACTCATTTTAGGTGGGCATTGTTGTCTGATAGATGCCCACCTAAAGAAATGTCTCAGCCAATCAGAAGAGAGAATTTTCTTTGCCCATTTTCTAAGGGGTGGTATTATACTTCGAGCATTCCTGTATTCTATGATTTTAGTATGTTCACCTATTAATTAAAGAGGCAATGCGAATTTTGCAAATGCGGGTTCATAACTTTTGTAATATTAAATATTTTTACCACATTTCAACATAGCCATTTCAAAACAGCGATTCATGAAATGTGACAGCTGTCATTTTTCAACTCCTGCCCTATATGTGTGTTTGCAGCCCAAAATCTGATTTTGCAGTCCCTGCACAATATCACCTTTATGCCAGCAGTTAAACATTTTCTCTACCCTTCTTTATGAGGCAAGTTCATCACAAGGTTGTGTTGAAAATTTGGTGTAAAAATATTGAAAAAAAATAATTTTCAATGTTTTAAACCCAAATTCCTTCCCTGCAGCCCTATTGACTCGGGACAGAGTTTGTTTATGAACTGTAGGAGCAAGGAGTGGGCAGTCATGCAGGATGTTCTCTTACATGGAGACACAGTGTAGATTCACAGCTCAAATAAACAGAAACATAAAAACATCCCTCCTAGTAGGCCCTTTTTCATGCTATTGCAATACCGAAGTGACTAGTTAATCTGCAGCCTACCCTTTCTTCCCAGTTGCCGGGGTACTCTAATGTCTATCCCATGCATTCTTAAATTCTACTGCTGCTTCTACTATCTGGAAATAGAAACATAGAAACATAGAATTTGATGGCAGATAAGGACCGCTTGGCCCACCCAGTTTTCCCATTTCCCTACCTAATGGATAAGCTGCAGACCCTAGTTAACCAACAGCCTATCTCCTCCTAACTTCAACCCCTAGAATTGCCATATGTCTGTCCCATGCATTCCTGAATTCCCCCACTGTTTTTGACTCCACAACATCCACAGGAAGGCTGTTCCATGCATCCACAACCCTCTCTATGAAAACTTTTTCCTCACATTACCTCTGAGCCATCCCCCTTCTATCTTCAAGTTGTGCCCCCTTGTTCTTGCACATCTCTTTTTCTGAATGATGCCACCCTCTTGGACTTTGTTGATTCTCTTGAGGTACTTTAAAGTTTCTATCATGTCCCCCATCCCTCCTTTCCTCGAGGTTATACATGTTAAGCTCCTTAAGTCTCTCTTCATATGTCTTTTGATGCAGACCCTGCACTATTTCAGTTTCCCTCCTCTGGACTGCCTCCATCCTGTCTATGTCTTTGCAGAGATTGGGTCTCCAGAACTGCACACAGTACTCCAGATGGGGTCTCATCAGCTGTCTGTACAGAGGGATAACAACTTCCTGTTTTCTACTGGTGATGCATCTTCCTATACATCCCTGTATCCCCCCAGCCCTCCTTACTGCCCTCTTACATTGCTTGCCCACCTTTAGGTGATCTGATATGATTACCCCCAGGTCCTTTTCCATTTTCTTGTTGTTAGTATCTCACCCCCATAGTGTACTCTTCCTTG
Organism: Neoceratodus forsteri; assembly: GCA_016271365.2. NCBI lineage: Eukaryota > Metazoa > Chordata > Ceratodontiformes > Ceratodontidae > Neoceratodus > Neoceratodus forsteri. The sequence continues at coordinate 55,667,947 of CM028137.1, forward strand.
GGTTTTGTCTCCCAGGTGCATTACTTTGTACTTCTTAGCATTGAATCTAAGGTGCCATACATTTGACCATTCCACCAACCTTGCCAAGTCCCTTCTCATCCTTTCCATCCCACCTTGTGTATCAACTCTGTTGCAGATCTTTGTGTTGTCTGCAAAGAGATGTACATTTCCTTTCAGTCCCTCTGCAATATCACTTATAAAGACATTGAAGAGGACCGGTCCTAGAACTGAACCTTGTGGTACCCCATTAGTAACCCCCTTTTCTTCAGAGTGGACTCTGTTTACTATTACCTTCTGTGTCCTGTTCTCCAGCCAATTATTTTATCCAGGCCACCATATTGGGATCCACTCCCAGGCTGGCTAACTTGTATATTAATCTTTTGTGTGGGATTGTGTCAAATGCCTTGCTAATGTTTAGGTAGGCCATGTCCACAGCTCCTCCCTGATCTACTACTTTGGTCAACCAGTCAAAGAAATCTATTACATTTGTCTGGCATGACCTTCCTGCTGAGAATCTATGCTGCCTTGGGTCCTGTGCCCCTCTGGCCTTTAGGTACTCAACAATTCTTTCCTTCAGAAGTGATTCCATCATTTTCTCTATCACTGAGGTCAAGCTAACAGGTCCGCAGTTTCCTGCCTCTACCCTGCTTCCACTTTTGTGAAGTGGAATCACATCTGCCCTCTTCCAGTCCTCAGGTACCACCCCATCTTCCCATGATTTGTTAAAGAGGGTAATCAGTGGTGTCACTAGTTGTACCCTTAGTTCTTTTAGAATTCTGGGATGAATCCCATCAGGCCCCATTGCTTTGTCCACCTTCAGTTTTAAGAGTTCTTTCAGAACTCTTTCTTCTGTGAATGGGCTCATATCAACCCCCCCCATCTGGCGTGTTTCTGTTGTTTGGTTTAGGTATCTCACCTGCTTCACTTGTGAATACTGAGCAAAAATATTTGTTTAGTATATTGGCCTATTCACAGTCACTATCTGCCCCCCCTTTATTAAGCCTCACTATCCCTCCCATGGTCTTTGTTCACTCCCTGATGTACCTATAAAAGGTTTTATTCCCCTTCTTAACTGAGTTGGCTATCTTTTCCTCGGTTTGGGCCTTTGCACTTCTGACTGCCTTCCCTACTTCCTTCTGCTTTAACTGATACTGTTCTCTGTCCTGAACCTTCTGTGATTTCTTGTACTTCCTGAATGCTATCTTTTTCTTCCTAACCTACCCTACCACCTCCTTTGAGAACCATAGTGTTTTTTTTTTGCATTGCTTTGTTGTGTTTATTTGCTTCACACAAAGGCTTGTTGCCTTAGTGATGGCAGTTCTGATTATTCCCCATTGTTCTTCCACCCCTCCTTCCTGCCCATTTGCTAGTGCATTCCTTAGGTACTCACCAATTTTGGCAAAGTCAGCCCTCCTAAAGTCCAGGACCCTTGCCATTGTATGGCTTGACTTTACTGCTGTGTTTATCATGAACCATACTGTTCGATGGTTGCTGGTTCCCAGATGGCTACCCACTTCTACATCTGTGATCCTCTCTCCATCTCCATTTGAGAGAATCAGGTCTAAGATTGCTCCCTCCCGAGTGGGTTCCAGTACTAGTTGTCTATGGCATGCCCCCTGCAGGACTTCTAGAATGACCCCGCTCTTTGATGTGGCTACAGCAAATGCACTCCAGTTAACATCTGGCATATTCAGATCCCCCATCAACAATATCTCCCCATTTTCTGCCATTCTAAGGGTACCTTCTATCATTTCCTTGTCCATTTCCTCTCCCTGAGAATGGGGTCTGTATACAACCCCTGTGCTGATTGTGGTGTCATTGCCTGTCTCTAAGTTGACCCACAGTGCTTCCTCTCCTCCCTGTTTACCCTTTTGTTCTGTTGCTTTGATCCCTTCCCTTATGTAGAGAGCTACTCCACCAACTCTTTTACCTTCCCTGTCCCTCCTATAGATAGTGTAGAAACATAGAAACATAGAATTTGACAGCAGATAAGGACCGCTTGGCCCACCCAGCCTGCCCATTTCCCTACCTAATGGATAAGCTGCAGATTCTAGTTAACCAGCAGCCTACTTCTTCCTACCACCACTCCCTAGAATTGCCTTATGACTGTCCCATGCATGCTTGAATTCCACCACTGTTTTTGACTCTACAGCCTCCTCCATCAGGCCTTTCCATGTATCCACAACCCTCTCTGTGAAAACATACTTACCTTAAATTACCTCTGAGCCACCCCCTCATCTTCAAATTGTGCCCCCTTGTTCTTGCACACCTCTTTTTTTGAAAGATGCTACCTTCTTGGACTTTATTGTTTCCCTTGAGGTACTTGAAAGTTTCTATCATGTCCCAACTCTCTCTCCTTTCCTCGAGGCTATACATATTAGGCTCCTTAGTCTGTCTTCATATGTCTTCCAGTGCAGACCCTGCACCATTTTAGTTGCCCTCCTCGGACAGCTTCCATCCTGTCTGTCTTTGTGGTGATTAGGTTCCAGAACTGCACACAGTACTCCAGTTGGGTCTCACCAGCTGTCTGTACAGAGGGATATTAACTTCCTGTTTTCTACAGGTGATGCCTCTTCCTATACATCCCTGTATCCCCCAAGCCCTCCTTACTGCCCTCTTACATTGCATGCCCACCTTTAGGTGATCTGATATGATTACCCCCAGGTCCTTTTCCATTTTTCTTGTTGTTAGTATCTCACCCCCCATAGCATACTCTTCCCTTGGGTTTTTGTCTCCCAGGTGCATTACTTTGTACTTCTTAGCATTGAATCTAAGGTGCCATACATTTGACCATTCCACCAACCTTGCCATGTCCCTTCTCATCCTTTCCATCCCACCTTGTGTATCAACTCTGTTGCAGATCTTTGTGTTGCTGCAAAGAGATATACATTTCCTTTCAGTCCCTCTGCAATGTCACTTATAAAGACATTGAAGAGGACCGGTCCTAGAACTGAACCCTGCGGTACCCGACTAGTAACCCCCTTTTCTTCAGAGTGGACTCCGTTTGCTATTACCCTCTGTGTCCTGTTCTCCAGCCAATTTTTTACCCAGGCCACCATATTGAGACCCACTCCCAGGCTGGCTAACTAGTATATTAATCTTTTGTGTGGGATTGTGTCAAATGCCTTGCTAAAGTTCAAGTAGGCCATGTCCACAGCTCCATCCTGATCTACTACTTTGGTCAGCCAGTCAAAGAAATCTATTAAATTTGTCTGACATGACCTTCCTGCTGAGAATCTATGCTACCTTGGGTCCTGTACCCCTCTGGCCTTTAGGTACTCAACAATTCTTTCCTTCAGAAGTGATTCCATCATTTTCCCTATCACTGAGGTCAAGCTAACAGGTCTGCAGTTTCCTGCCTCTATCCTGCTTCCACTTTTGTGAAGTGGAATCACATCTGCCCTCTTCCAGTCCTCAGGTACCACCCCATCTTCCCATGATTTGTTAAAGAGTGTAATCAGTGGTGTCACTAATTGTACCCTTAGTTCTTTTAGAATTCTGGGATGAATCCCATCAGGCCCCATTGCTTTGTCCACCTTCAGTTTTAAGAGTTCTTTCAGAACTCTTTCTTCTGTGAATGGGGTCATATCAACCCCCCTATCCAGTGTGTTTCTGTTGTTTGGTTTAGGTACCTCACCTTCTTCACTTGTGAATACTGAGCAAAAATATTTGTTTAGTATCTCTGCCTCTTCACAGTCACTATCTGCCCCCCACTTTATTAAGCCTCACTATCCCTCCCTTGGTCTTCCTTCACTCCCTGATGTAACTATAAAAGGTTTTATCCCCCTTCTTAACTGAGTTGGCTATCTTTTCCTCAGTTTGGGCCTTTGCACTTCTGACTGCCTTCCCTACTTCCTTCTGCTTTAACTGATACTGTTCTCTGCCCTGCTTCTTCAGTGATTTCTTATACTTCCTGAATGCTATCTTTTTCTCCCTAACCTACCCTACCACCTCCTTTGAGAACCATAGTGTTTTTTTTGCATTGCTTTATTGTGTTTATTTGCTTCACACAAAGGCTTGTTGCCTTAGTGATGGCAGTTCTGATTATTCCCCATTGTTTTTCCACCCCTCCTTCCTGCCCATTTGCTAGTGCATTCCTTAGGTACTCTCCAATTTTGGTGAAGTTAGCCCTCCTAAAGTCCAGGACCTTTGCCTTTGTATGGTTTGACTTTACTGCTGTGTTTATCATGAACCATACTGTTCGATGGTTGCTAGTTCCCAGATGGCTACCCACTTCTACATCTGTGATCCTCTCTCCATCTCCATTTGAGAGAATCAGGTCTAAGATTGCTCCCTCCCGAGTGGGTTCCAGTTCTAGTTGTCTATGGCATGCCCCCTGCAGGGCATCTAGAATGACCCCGCTCTTTGATGTGGCTACAGCAAATGCACTCCAGTTAACATCTGGCATATTCGGATCCCCCATCAACAATATCTCCCCATTTTCTGCCATTCTAAGGGTACCTTCTATCATTTCCTTGTCCATTTCCTCTCCCTGAGATGGAGGTGTGTATACAACCCCTGTTCAGATTGAGGTGCCATTGCCTGTCTCTAAGTTGACCCACAGTGCTTCCTCTCCTCCCTGTTTACCCTTTTGTTCTGTTGCTTTGATCCCTTCCTTTATGTAGAGAGCTACTCCACCAACTCTTTTACCTTCACTGTCCCTCCTATAGATAGTGTAGAAACATAGAAACATAGAATTTGACAGCAGATAAGGACTGCTTGGCCCACCCAGCCTGCCCATTTCCCTACCTAATTTATAAGCTGCAGATTCTAGTTAACCAGCAGCCTACTTCTTCCTACCCCACCCCCTAGAATTGCCTTATGACTGTCCCATGCATGCTTGGATTCCACCACTGTTTTTGACTCTACAACCTCCTCCGGAAGGCCTTTCCATGCATCCACAACCCTCTCTGTGAAAAAATACTCCCTTAAATTACCTCTAAGCTGCCCCCCATCTTCAAATTGTGCCCCCTTGTTCTTGCACACCTCTTTTTTTGAAAGATGCTACCCTCTTGGACTTTGTTGATTCCCTTGAGGTACTTGAAAGTTTCTATCACGTCCCCACTCTCCCTCCTTTCCTCGAGGCTATACATATTAAGCTTCTGTAGTCTGTCTTCATATGTCTTCCAGTACAGACCCTGCGCCATTTAAGTTGCCCTCCTCTGGACAGCTTCCATCCTGTCTATGTCTTTGTGGAGACTGGGTCTCCAGAACTGCACACAGTACTCCAGATGGGGTCTCACCAACTGTCTGTACAGAGGGATATTAACTTCCTGTTTTCTACTGGTGATGCCTTTCTCTATGCATCCCAATATCCCCACAGCCCTCCTTACTGCCCTCTCCATTGCTTGCCCACCTTTAGGTCATCTGATGATGCTACCCCCCGCTCCTTTCCATTTTTTGTTGTTGTTAGTATCTCACCCCCATTGTGTGTGCTCTTCCCCTGGGTTTTTGTTTCCCAGGTGCATTACCTTGCACTTCTTAGCCTTGAATCTAAGCTGCCATACATTTGACCATTCCTCTCTTGCCAAGTCCTTCTCATCCTTTCCACCCCACCTTGTGCATCAACTCTGTTGCAGATCTTTGCGTCATCTGCAAAGAGACATACATTCCTTCCAGTCCCTCTGCAATGTCGCTTATAAAGACATTGAAGAGGACCAGTCTAATACTGAACCCTGCAGTACCCCACTAGTAGCCTTTCTTCAGAGTGGACTCAATTTACTATTACTCTCTGTGTCCTATTCTCTAGCCAATTCTTTGACCCAGGCTGTCATCTTGGGACCCACTCTCAGGCTGGCTAACTTGTACATTAATCTTTTGTGTGGGACTGTGTCAAATGCCTTGCTAAAGTCGAGGTAGGTCATGACCACAGCCCCTCCCTGATTTACTACTTTGGTCACCCAGTCAAAGAAATCAATCAGATTCATCTGGCATGATCTTCCTGCTGTGAATCCATGCTGCCTTGGGTCCTGTGCCCCTCTGGCCTCTAGATACTCGACAATACTTTCCTTCAAAAGTGATTCCATCATTTTCCCTATCACTGAGGTTAAACTAACAGGTCTGTAGTTTCTTGCTTCTGCCTTGCTCCCACTTTTGTGAAGGGGAATCACATCTGCCCTCCTCCAGTCCTTGGGTACCACCCCATCCTCCCTTGATTTGTTAAAGGGTCATCAGTGGTGTCACTAGTTCTACCCTTAGTTCTTTAGAATTCTGGGATGAATCCCATCAGGCCCCATTGCTTTGTCCACTTTCAGTTTTAAGAGTTCTTTCAGAACCCTTTCTTCTGTAAATGGGCTGGTATCAACTTCTGTATCCAGAGTGTTTCTATTGTTTGTTTTAGGTACCTCCCTCTTCATTTGTAAATACTGAGGCAAAATATTTGTTTAGTATCTCTGCCTTTTCACAGTCACGCTCTGCCCACCCCTCCCTTTATTAAGCCTCACTATCCCTCCCTTGGTCTTCCTTCACTCCCAGATGTACCTATAAAGATTTTCCCCCTTCTTAACTGAGTTGGCTATCTTTTCCTCCAGTTTGGGCCTTTGCTGTTCTGACTGCCTTCCAGCTTCCTTTTGCTTTAACTTGAGTACAGTTCTCTGTCCTGCTCCTTCTGTGATTCCTTGTACTTCCTGACTGCTTTTTTTCTCTTGAACCTTCCTGCCACTTCCTTTGAGAACCATAGTGGTTTCTTACATCACTTTGTTTTGTTTATTTGCTTCACACAAGGCTTGTTACCTCTGGGATGGCAGTTTTATTATCCCCATTGTCAGCATGGCTCAGTTGGTAGCACATCCTCCTCTGGACCAGAAGGTCGTGGGTTCTCATCCCACTCCGGGATTGGGCTTGCACCTAAAATCGCTGGCACCCGAGTGCAGTATTGGGGGGTGCTGTACTGCTGGGGTGTGCCGTCCTTCAGATGAGATGTTAAACCGAGGTCCCTTCTGCCCATCCTGATATTGTCCTGGTGGGTGTCCAGGTGGAAGTAAAAGAACCCAGGGCACTCTTCACAAAGAGCAGAGAACATTCCCAGTGTCCTGGCCAACATTCACCTTCCCATAAAAACTGGTTCATCCAATTATCCAGGCTGTGTGTGAGTGATGATGTGCAATATGGCCACCACCACACATTCAGTCACTTCACTACCAGTCTAGCATTGCTTGTAAAGCACTTTGGGATACTGTGTATGAAAAGCGCTATATAAATGCTGATTCTTCTTCTTCTTCTTCTTCTTCTTCTTCTTCTTCTTCTTCTTCTTCTTCTTCTTCTTCTTCTTCTTCTTCTTCTTCTTCTTCTTCTTCTTCTTCTTCTTCTTCTTCTTCTTCTTCTTCTTCTTCTTCTTCTTCTTCTTCTTCTTCTTCTTCTTCTTCTTCTTCTTCTTCTTCTTCTTCTTCTTCTTCTTCTTCTTCTTCTTCTTCTTCTTCTTCTTCTTCAACCCCTCCTTCCTGCCCATTTGCTAGTGCATTCCTTAGGCACTCACCCATTTTGGCAAATGTGTGTATCCTGGTATGTTTACATTCCAGTCATGGTTCTGTGTGTACCATGTTTCTGTGACTGCCACAATATCCAGATGTTCCTCTTCGATCAAGGCCACTAGTTCAGGAAGCTTGGTACCTAGACTACAGGCATTGGTACTCATTACTCTATATTTTTGATGGCTTTTCCTCTTGTAGCTCCATCCCTGCCCTTACTGACTTTGCTTTCTCCATTTACCCCAGTCCTGCTCTCTACTGACCTTTCTACCTTGGTCTTTACCTCATTTAGTACCCTGTTTTGGAGGGGGAGGCTTGGAATTCACTGATGCTTATCAGCGTCTCCCCCCTTGGCTAGTTTAAATGCTTGCCAATGAAGCATTTAAACTGATCACTGAGGAGACTGGTTCCTTTTCCAGACAGATGCAGACCATCGTGCCAGTATAGGTGGGTATCTCTCCAGGTGGAACCCCAGTCCCCAATGAAGCCAAAACCCTGTGCTCTACACCAGTTTTTGAACCATTCATTGAATTGCTTAGTGTGGAGTGCCCTCGCCTTACCCATGCCATAGACAGGCAGCACCTCTGAGAAGGATACTGTATGAGCTACTTGTCTAAGGCCCCTCCCCAACTCCACAAACTCCTCCTGCACTGCTCTGATCCCATGACTGGCCAAGTCATTTGTCCCTAGGTGGACAATGATATCCCGCACTGTATCCTGTGGCTGCTATACGTGATCCTTAGGAATCCGGCTTCCTGTCCCTCCAAGCTCATGGCAGCGGGCACCGCCACTTCACCTTGCCCCACCATTTCTATCCTCTGATAATTGAGTCTCCCACCAGGAGCCGCTTCTTTCCCTGCTGCATCCTGTGGCACCTTCCTGTGGGCCTCCCTTTTGATGGTTGCCAGCAACCTCAGTCTCCACCCTGTGTGCCTCCATAGGGGAACTATGTTCCACCAGAATGGCGTATAGATTGTGGAGTGGTATGTCAGAAGGAGTGCACCTCTGTTCCACATCCCTCACCCTCCCTGAGCCCACTGTGGTCCAACCGCTGCTCCTTCATGGCAACCTCTGAGGCAGAGGTGGTGGCTATGGTGTTCCCTGCATGGGGGGTCCTGTAATCCTGTCCAGTTTAGCCTGGAAATGGGCAACCTCCTCCCTCAGAGAAGAGAGCTGCCTGCAAATAGGGCAGCATCTCAGCCTCCAAAAAGTCTCCCAGAAGACTGCTGCCCCACAGTCATTGCATTGCACTACTCCCCACATGTCTGTCTTCTTTCCAGTTTACCCTGCGTATTTTTTTTTAAATAGTGTGCTTTACTGTCATTGCAATGTGCTGTGCTGGTAAGGATATGACAGTTGTATGCCCTCAGTGGAAATGATGTCACAACCTCTGGTATAAAGAAGTGACACCAAGGGAGTGTGGGTGAGGGGTGGGGGGTTTGAGCCTAAGCCATACCCTCCAGTCACAATCAGCTACAAGTTCTGACCCACCACTGTGATGAGTGTTGACCTTCCTTTCACCAAGACAACCTGCTCAACGAGTTAACAGCAAAAATACCCAGCAAAGGAAAAAACAGAAAAATCAAGCAGTTCAGTACAACACAGGTAAGCTTCCCTGACCCTATACAACCTGGTGTTATGTGCACTGAAAGTAATCAGGGAATGACAATCTCCCCCAACTAAGGCTCTGTCTGGATTCAAATACACAAACTGCAGCCTTTGCTATGAGTACTAATCAGCCACCACCATCAGTAAATTATTTAAAAATAGTTTGATGCAAACTGTCACAGAATACTAGTAGACAGTCCAGTTACCCACAAGGGAAAATCAAATATGCAATATTTCAACCCTTCTGAAGTTACAAGATAAGCAGTTTTGCAACCCCCCCTTCTTGATTAAAAACTAAAATAATTAAAAACAAAGCGATACTAATGTAAGAATGCAAAGTAAGGAACACCTCCCTCAGATTTAAGTAAGAGTGAGATTTGTTGCAGATTTCTATTCCAATATAGTATCTCCCATGCAGCTCCCAGTTGTTTCAAAGCACACCCTGTTCCAACTTCAAGAAGATGGTCTTCCTAACCCAGGACCTCCCAAGGCAGGCAGAAACTCAAGGCTTGGACACCTCAAGATTGTCTCTCTGAATATCGGAGGTTGCTGATGCTGCCATAGCCCTGAATTGCTATACTACATTCTGCCAGGACAGACTGTTCAAGTGGGGTGGAGGCTGTATGGTATAACTCAAGAGCGACACCAGAGGTCAAGTGCTGCCTATCGGCCTGCACACTAAGGAGGCTCAAATTCTTAATATCAAGCTCTTCATAGGACAACAAAAGAAGGTACTAGTGCTATCTATGGTATATATACACCCTGGTAAGCACACCACAAGCCTAGAGCAGATCATTAACAACCAAGAACAGCTCAGAAATAACTGGGAGCAGGCTGTAGTTGGAGATTTCAATGTTAACTGGCAATCCAAAGATGCAACTGCAGTTAGGGACTAAATATCAGGCCTCTACCTTACCCAGATGGTTACCTGTCCCACCAGGCTAAATTACCGAGAGGCACAAGTACCCTAATTGACTGGATTATCTGCACCTCCCCAGAAAGTATCACTGAGGTATCACTCATAGTAGACTCCTTCAGTGTCCATTCCCCAGTTATGTGCACCTAGTCAAACAGGTTCAAAAAGTGCACACTCCTGCTCTCTAGAAATCATTCCCTGAGATCTGGGCAGCTGGATACCTTCAAGCAATATCTGAGACTGGCTGATTGATCCCTCCTTGCTAGAGCTAAAGAAGTGCATTTTGGTTCTATCTTCACCCCTTCCCCATACAGGTACATGCACTAGTCCCATAAATTATCACAGGTACATGATTTATTCCCATAAATTATATCTCCTACTTCATAAAATAAGAGTAAAACAACATTTTGTAAAACATGCACAATCTTGGAAATATTGGAAAAGTTTAAGCGAAGAATTCAGGGACGAAAACCCAAGAGTGATGGAAGAGCTGGTGGCTGTACTGTTAGAACAAGAAGATAATTTGGACTGTAATGCAACTGTTGTTAGCAATGAATCTAAAGGCAGCAGGACCACATCCCTCACAACCACATGCCAGGACACAGCTTGACCACGGCTGCCTGTAAAGGTAATAACAACCCCTCTGGGACAGCACTGTTTTTGCAGGGGTATTAGCCTGTCAACGCTGTGGATTGACTGCTTCACTGCACATCAACTGCCCACCAGCCCAGCCACCCTCTCATCTAGGGGCGTCCCTTAACTTAAGAACCTCCCTGGTTATGTGACTTCCTGTCTCCTCTTTTTCTTAGTCCCTGTTTTTCCCTCTGCAGTTTATAAGCTCCCACCACTAAGTGGCAGTGCCGTGCATCAGTCCTCCACTGTTTGCATCTCTTCACTCACTCTCAGGCTGACTTTCTCTACTCCTCCACTACTCTCCTCTTCCCCACTCTCTAAGTCCACTCTCCTGTGCCCTGGGTGCACTACCCTCAGCGCTCCCTAGGAGTCACTACTGTCCTTTCCCAAATCCCCTTGCCCCACACTTTCTCATGAGCCTTGCCCCCCTGCACACCTAATTTACACAGTCTCTAACCAGGCTCATTCCCTGGGTCTCGAATCTTGCACTCTCTGCACAAGAGCCCGTGGTCCTGCTGCTGCACCAAAGGGTCTGCCACATTTCAGGAAGATACTCACTACCTTTTATATCTCAGAGCATGGCCTATGCAAGTGTTCTCTGAGAGCTCACCTGACTGGCACTACCATCTCTTCTTTCCCTAGCACTGACAACTTCCATCCCTTCCAGGTCGCACCCCCACCAATCCACCCACAATTATTCTCCCCACCACACCCAGCCCCAACCATGTCCACCATTCCTTCCTTTTCACCCTCAGCTCATCTGTCCTCACCTCCAGCTTCCCTTGACTCACCATGGCCACAGCTATTTGACCATGCCAGCTCTTTGGTCCCTCCCATTTCTATCCTTCTTGGGCAGGCCACACACAGTGCCCTGCCCACCCAATATAGACAACACATGGCTCTTTTCAGACTCATCTCCTCCTTCTTCTTCTGTTAGGCAATGTCCACCCCAACTCAGGTACCACTACAGCCAGCCACAAGCACTCCCCCACACCTACTGGTCTATGCATGGCTTCAATGACTATATGCAGCCTCCTTAAAAAATTCATCACCCTCCAGGGTTGATTTGCCCAACACCAGCCTGATGTTTTATTTCTTTTTATTTATTGAAATAATCAGTTTTACAGAATTTGAGTCAGAGACTCATTTACAAAGGTACCTCGTCTCGGGGGGTGGAGACAACAATTAAGTGCGGTTTTAGACAGAGGTTACATACAGTTGAGATACATACATACAGTTGAGTTACATGCATCGTTATATAAACACAGTTGTTACAGTTATTCGGTTATACCATTACACAGTTGTCTGTGGAACCCAGTGAAGACTTAGGGGGCTATTCAAGACAGGGTTATGTTCCACTACAGGTATTTACAGCACCGGCTGTCAATAATGTGTTTACGGAGGGCTATTTTGAACAGGCCAATCCTGGGGATCTTTGTGATTCCCTCAGGAAGGGAGTTAAACCAGGCCAGGGCTTTATGATGAAAGGATCTGTGGCAGAGAGAGGTCCTTGCTCTGGGTACTAGGAAGGTGGCTTTGGTGGAGTTACAGGTTAGCACAGGCCGGACAGCTGGTTGCAGGGATGTGGAGACCCCTGGTTGGCATAACCCAGACAGGGACTTTTTAGCCAGCAGGCAGGTGTGGTATTTCAGCCATTCCTCAAGAGTATGTTAGTGGCAGAGTATAGCAGGCAAGCGTGAGTTCTGCTATGGGTGCCAGTCAGGAGCCTACAGGCTTTGTTAATAGAGGTCTGGACTTTAGAGAGGGTGGTGGAGTCTGCAGCTGCGTATATTGGAAGTCTGTAGTTGGCCAGAGACAACACAGATGAGGTGATTTTAAGGTAGATTCTGGGAGGCAGTCTTTATGGCGGTAGAGGAGCCCAATCCTGGAGTTCATGGCTGATGACAGGGCTTTTAGATGGGCATGGAATGTAAAGCCTGCATCAAAAGTGATGCCCAGGTACTTATATGTTGTTACCTGTTCAAGTGGAAGGAGTGTGCTAGGGGTGATGAGAAGGGGAGTATCCTTGGCGCTGTTTTGCCCATGTGCGAACAGCATTGACTTTGTTTTTTTTTTTTTTGTTTTGTTTTTCTTTTTTAGGTTCAGGACTAGCCGATGGTTACTGAACCATTTTTCTGCTTGGAGGAAAGTGCTTTGCAGTAGGAGTGGGTCCGAGTGTGATGCTAAGATCACTGCATCATCTGCATAAAGCAGTATTTTGTTGGAGCAGGAGCTTGGGAGGGTGTTTAGGAAGAGACTGAAAAGGGTGGGTCCAAGGATGGAGCCTTGCGGGACCCTTGAGAGTACCGGTAGGTTGGTGGAGAAGGTCCTATTTAGCTTAACTCTTTGGGATCTGTTGTGTAGGTAGCTTGAGAACCAGTTCAGGGGGCTAGATGAGAATCCTAGTTGGCTAAGGGAGTTTAACAGCAGGGGGTGGCACACAGTGTCAAAGGCCTTGGATAGGTCGATGAAAACTGCCCCTGCAAGTTGCCCATCATCAAGCGCAGAGTGTATATGGTGGGAGAATTCCAGAAGGGCAGTGGATGTGCTGTGGCCCAGATGAAACCCATGTTGCTCAGGACATAGGATGTCATATTTAGATAGGTATTTTATTAGCTGTGTGGATACTATTTTTTCCAAGGCTTTCGAGAGGGGGGGAAGGATGGAGATGGGCCTGTAGTTATTTGGTAGTGTTCTGTCCCCAGACTTATAGATGGGGGTGACTTCGGCCTGTTTCCATGCTTCCGGGAATTGGCCAAGGCATAGGGATCTATTAATGGCAATCGTGAGGGGGATTAGCATGACATCCAGCATGAGCGGGTATCCTGGAGTCAAGAGGGTCATTACTTGGGTTTTGAGGTGAGTGCTTTTAGTAGGAAAGGTTTGGAATCATGGGGTGAGATAGTCTGGAAGCAGAATAGAGGCTGGGAGGTGGGGGTGTGGGAGGGCGTGGGGACGGGGTCAAAGAATTGGGCAGGGAGAACTGCGCTTAAGTCCGAGAAAGTTTTGTTAAGGCAGTCTGCGATACATGTTTGGTCTGTCCAGACTGCCCCGTTTATGACAATCTGAGACTGACGGAATGAGAGGGTTTTGCTATTCAGTACTTTTATATTGTCCCAGAAGTCTCTGGCTGAGCCCCAGGAGGATGTCAGAGCAGTCTGATAGTGTCTAGCTTTTGCTTGTTTGATGGCCCAGGTGCATTGGTTGCCGGCTGCCCTATAGGCTTGCCTGTCTGCCACTCTACCAGAGTCATTTGCTATGTGCCAAAGATTGTCCCTCTGTTTTAGTTGCTGGATCAGTGCAGCGGACATCCATGCAGCAGCCCGTTCTTTTGGTCTAGATGTGGTGATGGGGCAAATACGTCACAGGCATTGTTGAAGGCCCTAGTGAAATATGTTAGAGCAGAATTTATGTCAGATGCAAGGGTCAATGGAGTCCAGTCGACTTGTGTGAGGTGATGCTTGAGGTTGTCAAGACCCCTGGGGAGAAATCTGCATCGAGGGGTGCTGCAGTACTCAGGTCTGAGTGTGAGGGAGGACCAGAAGCAGAGGATGGGGGAGTGGTCGCAAAGTGAGTCCGCTAGGACTTTTACAGATTCCAACTTGTGTGGCCGATTAGAAAGAACTATGTCCAGGAGGGAGCTAGTTCCTTCGCTTGGTTAAGTCTGGTGGGCTGAGCACTAGTGGAAACGTCACTCTGCAAGAACACCCCAGACCACTTTATTGCCCTACTGGGATACACACTCTTTAGGGAAGATAGGGTTGGGAAATGTGGAGGAGGCTGCGTGTTATGCTTCAATGATAGGCTTCAAGGACTTGCCCTCCCCCCACCTCAGCTGGAGGATGGTGCCCAAGCAATCTCCCTCAAAATTACCACTAGTGCCTCCAGAGCCCCCTAACATTCACAGCTGCCTATATCCCCTGCACCACCAGAACCCTGCCTTTCAGGCACTTCTAGAGCATCTTTCCAGCTTGTGCAGCAAAATGGAACAGATCTTGATGTGAGATCTCAATATCAAATGGCTGTCTAGCTCTGCCTCCCTAGCCAAAGATGCTATTACAGTCCTTGACTTTTACCCAGCTGGTCACTACATCCACCCAGTTCCACCCTACCAAAGGCTCCACCACACTACTGGACATTGTCTTCTTGAACAGACCCCATAAGACCACCAGCACCACCGTTCTACCCAATGCGCTAAATGACCACTCTCCTGTCACCCTCTCCTGGTCCTGTAAGATGAAAAAGACAGCACCAGAAATTGTCTTCCAATGGCACCTACACCCTAGCAAACTAGCTCAACTCAGAGAGTACCTTGCCAACTGGGACTGGTCCCTGATTAAACTAGCCACTGACATCAACACTTCCTTCAGTTACTTTGTGCGCTCGTTTAAGGCCGCATGTGACATTTTCACTCCCCTTATTAAATTGTTTATTAAGGTGTGTGACTCCCTGTGGATAACCCCTTCCCTTATCAGTCAGTTGTGGAGTAGAGATAACCTCTGGCACAGATCAATCAAATCTGGCAAGCCTGTGGATAGGCAAGCCTATAATGCTGCGTGCAATAAATGCACCTATGTCATCCACAAGGCAAAAATCAGATTACTACAGATCTACCCTTGCCTCCTCCAGGGGGTCTGCCCAGAAGTTCTGGCACAATATAAAGGAGCTTAATGGAAAATCTGTAGCACCCCCACCAGCCCAACTCTACATCAATGGCTCGCTCTCTCCAGACCCACAGAGCATTGCAGATAGGCTCAATGATGCCTTCTCAGTTCTTCCCACCAATCTCTTTGACCCCGTTCCTGCCCTCCCTGCCCCATCTTCTCTACCACCTTCCATTTCAGGGCCCTCACACCATCTGAGGCCAAATCCTACCTACTTAAAGCTCTCAATGGCACCTGCCATAGTAATGGCACACTGGACCCCCAAACTCCTACGACTAGTCCTGGACGCAGTACTTGCACCATTTACCAGCCTTTTCAATTGTTCCCTCTGCCATGGCCAATCCCTCCATGCCTGGGGAACCACCGTGGTCACCCCAATACACAAAGGTGGGGACCACACTTCACCAGGGAACTACAGTACAGACCAATATTGATCCTGCCCCCCCTCTTGAAAGCCTTAGAAAAGGTTGAAGCTGACCAAATGACCAAATACCTTGACAAACACAACCTCCTCTGTATGGAACAGCATGGCTTCCATAGGTGGCATAGTACAACCACTGCTGTCATAGACTTTTCCAACTACATACACATAGCTCTGGATAAAGGGCTCCTCGTGGGCTCAGTCTACATCAACCTATCGAAAGCTTTTGATACTTTCTGCCATCCACTTCTCATATCCACCCTCTCACAGCTAGGCTTTTCACAAGGCCTCCGTCCTGGTTCTCCAACTACCTCACCTTCCTTTCACAGTGTGTGAAAATCAACAGTACCCTCTCCAGCACCCATCAGGTCTGCTCAGGTGTCCCTCAAGGCTCAATCCTAGGACTGCTGCTTTTCAGTCTCCACTTAAACACGTTCCCCAGCTCCTGCTCAGAAAAATGCTCCTTACACAGACAATGCAGTCCTGTTCACATCCCACCAGGCCCCCACTCATCTCCAAAGTGCCCTCCAAAGTTCCTTTAACCAGGTGGAATCCTGGTTCCTTGACCGACGACTTGTAATTAACCTAAAAAAGATGAAGCTCATGCTTTTCTTGCACACTCAAAACAAGTACAAAGACTCCCCTCTCTCTCTATTGTCTAGTACCCTTCTTCCCCTCAAGCAGTTAAAAACCTACAAATACCTGGAAATATCGCTTGACTCTGCCCTCTCTTTTCATGACCACATACCCTTCCTTTCAAATGCCATAAACACACGTGTTGGCCTGCTATACCGCCACAAAAACTGCCTATCACCTGCAGCCCTAAGACTGACCATCACCTCCTCAGTGAACTATGGCATTCTAGTATATGGTGCAGCTGACAAGACTGCACTTATCAAAATCAAAATGTCTTCTTACTGGCTCCAGCAGACTCATCCACACATGTACATTATATGCCCTTGTTGATATTCTCATCCTTGAGGAGAGGTCGGGCTACCAAACCTGCCTCCTCACCAAGAAATTAGTTGCTGGATTAACACCTCCAGGTTTAGCTACTATCCTCATCCCCACCATCCCTACTATCTCCACCTGGAGCACACATAAATGGACACTTCAAGTGCCCAGAGTCAAGACATCCCTGGCTCAAAGGTCTTCTCTACCGAGCCCCTTCCTGGAGCAACACCCTCCCTCCAGATAGCTCCTCTCAACAAAGGATTGGGCCATTCAAAACAGCCCTTGGGCAACATCTAATCACCACCCACTGTTGTAACTGCACATAGCTGTTGCATCCCCACCTCACTGTGGATACCCCCATCCCCCTCCCTCTGCCCCTCCACCCTTGTATCATATGTAGCTGCTTAAGTATCTCTTCCTTTGCATTAAGTAGCTGCTTAAATAACCTTAACTGAGTGTATTTTGCTGTTGCCTGCAATGATGATTAGCTACCTCTCTATATAGGACCTGCATAAAGTTTCACTGTCCTATGACTTAACATTGAACATATACTGTACATACATGTATAGAATCGTTATGTTGTACTGTAATCCACTTTGTACCTATGACTGTTTAGGTAGGTCTGTCTTAGTTCCTTGATGAGGAGCCTTTGTAAACGAGTCTTTGACTCAAAGTTTTGCAATTCTGATTCTATTAAATAAATAAAATAAATAAAGCCCTAGATTATTTTTGTGCAGTCTTCACAAATGCCTGCAATATCTTTGCCCTCTACAAGATGAAAAAATTAAGAGGGCTGGTAACCCTTGGCTTTCTAGTTCCGTAATTGAGATCATGCGCAACAGAGACAACTTATGGTACAAGGCCAGGGCAACTAGGAAACAGGCTGACCTCATTGCCTAAAAGGAAGACAGAAATAAATGTATGAGGCTCATTCAGCTGACCAAGGCCTATTCCTATAATGATCTCCTCAGCAGGAGCTGGGGTCGTGGTAGGGAGTTCTGGAACTCCATGAAATCTCTGATGGGAAGGGCAACCAGGGTACCAGCAGACCTCATTGTAACAACATCAGAAACTCTCCAGGAGCCTTGTGATATTGCTAATGCATTCAACCTCACCTTCACTGACCTTAGCACAGTGTTTCCGAGTGACTCCCCCCAACCGCCTGGTCAGCGCCCCACCACAAAACAGTATACCACTATTCTACTTCAGGCAGATATCCAGGTCTTATACCAATAAATATGTCAAGCGGGTCCTAGGTAAGACTAGGATGGGGAGTGATTTAATTGACATGAAGATGATAGCCCTCACATTAAAAGAACTTGCTGAGCCACTCACCATGCTCTTCAGTGCTTCATTAAGGTTGGGAGTCTTCCATGACAAATGGAAGGCAGCAATCATCTCCCTGTCTATAAAAGTGGTGGTAGAACTAAATCTATCTAATTTTAGGCCTATCTCTATACTATGCCCCTTTCCAAAGCCTTGGAATGAGTGGTCTCAGACAAACGTACAGAGTACATAGAGAAGAACAACCTCCTATGCTCACAACAGCATAGATTTTGTAAAAAATCATTCCAACTAAACCACATTAATCGACTACACTACTCAGCTGTATGATGCCTTAGATAATGGGATGGCAGTGAGTCAGTCTTCATAGACCTCACCAAGGCATTTGACACCATAAACCATCAACTTCTATTAAACTGCCTTGGATCCACTGGCCTGCCCACAAGCACAGTAGCATGGTTTGGCGGCTGCATCTGGGAAGAACACAATATGTTAGAATCAGCGGTACACTATCAGAGCCAAGGGAGGTGAGCCAAGGAGTCCCTCAAGGGTCTATTCTAGGACCACTACTATTCATTCTCTTCATTAATTCCCTACCTTCCATCAGCCCGGCACACATAGGTGCTCTATGCCAATGATGCCGTCACCTCAGCAGCTGGCACAGAACTGTCCACTATCACTTCTGAATTGCAAACCAACTTCCAAAGGCTGGAAACATGGTTTTCCCAGAATAAACTACTACTCAACCATAAAAGACCAAAGACTTGCTCTTCATGGTACCACATAGCAAGAAGATGTACAGCCCGTTGCTGATACGGAACCAAGGAGGTGACCTGCTTGAACAATGATATACATTTAAATACCTTGGTGTACACCTGGATGACACCTTTACTTTCTCAGTGCATATTGACTAGGTCATCAACTCTGATAATATAAAGCTTGGTGTTCTTTACCACCACTGACTCTCAATGACTCCTGATGTACTACAACTGGTCACATGCAGCTCAGTACTATCTACCATTGATTACGGGCTGGTGATTTATGGGGGTGGCTGTGATACAGTGCTAAAAAGGGTGAAAACCCTGCTAAATAAGGCCTGCCATCTAATCCCTGGGGCCAGTCACCTAACCCACACTTGTTCACTATACAAAGAGATGGGTTAGCTCCCATTCACCTTAGAACTCAATACTAGACCTGACTAGTAAAAAAATCAGTGCTTGGACTTATACCAGGGTCCATCACCAGTTTATTTAAAAATGTGCAACCTACTGTTTACACCAGAAATGTGACTAGGGGGGGGTTCTAATGCCATTTAAGCACACTACGATTACTCAATGGTCCCTCTCTCACAGGGCACTCAAGTGGATAAATGGCCTACCTGCTGCCCTTATCGACTGTTGCAAGTTAAGCCAGTTTAAAATTGGGCTCTTTACCCACCTTACCAGTGAAAATCCTTGCTGCTGCTCTGTATAATCCCTGGCCGATTCCAAGATTCACCATTAGCCACTCCCTTCCACCTCCTCTGCCATACCAGACATTCCCCCTCCCTGACCCCTCCAGACATCTCATCCTTCACCCCTTATTAATCTTCCCCAGTACACCTATGATAAAGCCTACTCTCTTTACCCTGCCCCTTTTTGCACCCCTGACAAAGCCAACTCTTGGCCGCTAATACTTCTGCCCTAAACTTTACAGTAGTCTGGGGTCTGTACCAGCCTAAGACTGTACCCTGCACTTATCTAAGCTTTGTGTCACACTCATGGAGTGCTGTTGTTCTAGTCACTTACTTCTGTAACTATGTAACCATTATCTTCTGTACCTGTTCGACAGTGTCTATTTGTAACCTATGTAATGTACTGTACTGTGTCTGATTTCGAACATTTGTAAATGAGCCTTGGGCTCAAAGGTATTTATCTGAATCTGAAATAAAAAAAACAATTAAAATTCCTTAACTGTTTTCACCCCTGCCACTTCTGCAGGGAGGCTATTTCGAGCATCCACCACCCTTTCTGTGAAAAAGAACTTTCTTATCCTGCCCCTGAGCCTACCCCACTCTAGTCTCATATCCAGCCCCCAAGTTCTTGTTCCTCTTCTTTTCTGAAAAATGCTACCCTCCTATACCTTGTTTATACTCGTGAGGTACTTGAATGTTTCTATCATATTCCCCCTTCTCTCCTGTCCTCCAGGGAATACATGTTCAGTTCCTCCAGTCTTTCCTCATATGATTTCTGGTGCAGTCCTTGCACCATTTTAGTTGCCCTTTTCTGGACTACCTCCACTTTGTCTATGTTTTCCAGAGATGTGGTTCTAAATCATAGGTATTGCTGGTTCATTGGCATAGTAGTAACATTACTGCTCGTGATGCCTTTAACTCAGGATCAGGAGTGGTCTTGGGACATCAGGGACCAGCTGGGGGTGGAGGATTGAGCATCTTAGAGGTCACCTTAGAGTTTCTTATCCTCCACCTTATCACTGCCCCCTGGGTGACCGCAGTTGGCAGTTCAACTGGAAGGAACATGTGAGGAAGAGGCAGACACTGATGTGTTTGGTGTGTGACAATCATGCCACCATACCATGTGCTGCCTTGGGAGAATGGGCAGAGAACAAGGAAAATGGTGTCCTGGCTCCAGGGGCAAGCAGCACCTCAACCCTCAAACCAGTTATTCTCTTATATGGGGACACAGTGCAGATTTACAGCCCAAAGCATCATGACAGCCCTGGAAATGTTGAGATAAATGGAAATGTGGGGGACACAGTTGCTAGAGACAGAAGGGGACATAAATACAATGACCAAAAAAATTTCCAGGACTGTATTTGGATCCACACAAAGGTTATTCTAGAGATGAATGTGGCTATAAAATTAAGCAATAAACCACAACAGGGTGTGGGTCATGTTGGGACTTACCCATGCCTGGTGTGATTTGGTGACCAAACCACAAAATAAGTGGAAAAATCCCAGCATAACCTACTCCCTGGAGTGGTTTATTGTGATTATACAATGTCCATCTTTATTTTATTTTATGTCAGTTAGGGTGCCAAACTCCTGCTGTGAACATGTTGCCACTACTTTTTTCATTCCTATGAAATGTCCAGAGAGTGGTCTCTACTTGCCTTCTCCCCCCCTTATCTGTCCCAATCCCCCTCTTTTCTGTGATCCTCTGGCACTTCAGTAGCCAAGCAGCAGCACCGTCATAAAGGGCACGTCAGTAGACCATGATCTGCAGCTTAGTTGTCCCTTTAGTAATGATCAAAGATGGCAGATTTTTCTTTATATTTTCAGGGGTCATACTGATCTTGGTGAAGGGGCTGACTGGTACCTTTTCCAGTGGATTATGCAAGGATTTACCATGGGTAAAGGATGTCCATCAGCCAATCAGAATGCATGATTATTGGATTCCATTATATAATAGAGACTACATCATAGGCATCTGTATGTTATGAAGTTTCTTTTCTACACAGCTAAGGTGTATAGTGTACCATAAGCCTGATGAGTGAAATTGGAAAGGTTTATGTGGACATCACACACCATGGATGTGTAAAACAAAAAAACTTTGGAAGCACACAGTCAATTATTTTTTTTATAAAAACTGGTGCAGGTGATACCAGGGAAGTCTATGATCAGGGGAACAATGGAGAGGTGGAGGAGGAGAGATGGAGAACAAGTATCAGACTGCTGAGGGTAAACTTTTGCAAGGAGCAAATGGATATTTATTTCAAAGGCAGAGTGATTTCAACACAAATGATATTAAGGTAGTGTGAAAAAACTTGGAAATGAATTTAAAGCAAACCAAAATAAATCATATTTCAATGCCGGCTGTGCAGACATCCTGTGACATCCGACAGGTGTGATGAAGGGAACACTCTGAAGCATCACCATGGTGCCCTCATGCCACATAATGTCTACATAGCCAGCATGGAAATAGGATTTCTTTCAGTTTGGTTTAAAAACCTTTTGTAGTTTTTTCAGACTGCTTTAATATAATTTGTGTTAAAATCACTGTCTTACAAAAATATCCATTGACCTTTTCCAAATGTTTACCCTCACCAGTCAGATACACACTCTTAATCTCTCCCCCTCCCCTCTGCCACACCCATGATCTCAGCAGGATAAAGTGTAGAAGTACTTGATAAATGGCCCAAACCCAGGACTGGTGCATTTACAGAGGCTTGTTGCCTGAGCTTTAACTAGGTCAGTGAAATAACTATCCCACTAATCCACTGTTAGCTTATGGCACAGGGGAATTATTAATGGATTTTTCACAAGCTGCCTGACATGTACCATTCAGTGTTTGAAATGCCTTTTCACTGTGTGTGTGTGTGTGTGTGTGTGTGTGTGTGAGAGTCATAGACTTCTGCCTGAAGTACCCTACTTTTCCTTTCCAGAGCAGGAGGTTTCATTTTACAACAGGAGCTCTGCTCTCTTTCTCCACTCCATGGTCATGGGGGAGAGATGGAGTCACTTATTCTGTCATTTCATTCCTCTAATTTTTACTCTGTAACAGTTGGAGGCATTGATGATGTTTTGGGTGCTCAATACCATGAATCCCATGTGTTACCTTTATTAATTGAGAAACCTGGCAGTTTAAATGAGGGGTGTGTTCTTAAAGATAATGTGCAAAGGTTTTTGCATATTGTTAATAAAGCTTGAAATCAAGTCCTTGTGTCATGATTACAGTTTCTTGAAAGTGTCATGCTGTTTGGTTTTGTGATTTTCTTTAAATCAAAATTTGTAAGCTTGCTCTAAAGTGGTTGAAAACAGTAATAGCTATTTATGTGTCTCTCTCAGTCAGGCTTGGAGAGCAATTTCATCATTTTAGAGTACTGTAGCTTGCTGCTTCAGATTTCCAGTCTCAGCAGACTGTAGAGGTAATGGTTGCTCACCAGGTATCTTACAAGTTCAGTCCGTGGCTTGTGTTTAGATAGATTAGCTTAGAATCTATCATTCTTTTCTTATAAAAAGTTGATCATTTGAGTTTCAGTGCTGAATTGAGTAGTGAAAAATTTTCTCTGTGAGAGATCAGCTTGTCTGTATCACAGCTCTCAGTTCCTTCACATCAAAACTCTGATTTTTTTTCTAACTATGCAACACAGGGTTGTTTAATGAATACAAAATAAATAAAAATGTTGTTCATTCATAGAAATAGTTTGTCTTTGATGTAGCCTTCATAAATACATTGATGTAAGAACATTTTATGTCATGGCAGATTGACAAACATGTGCCTGTCACTCTTTACTATTTCAAGCACATATACCATCTGACCTCACAACGTTCAGTTTTTTGGTGGTTTCTGTGTGGAAAAACATCATGTACGTGTATAAATAGAAATACTACTAGCATCCCCATACACCATGACTCTTCCCCACAGTTGAGGCAGATGCACCCTGCTGTCATCTGTCCCCAGCCCCAAAAGCCCCCTGACTTCTGCATTATCACATCATGTCAGCATAAGCAATTGAGCACAAGCATGTAAGCACAAGCAAATGTGCATAAAATAATAACATCTAGTGGCACAGTATATCACACAGCACTTACAGCGTGGTACCGAAAAGAAGCAGTCTCTATCAATGAGTACTTTGGTAAATCATCAACAGACATCAACAACAACTGGCAAGTCAGTGAAACAGTCCTTTGACTGAGCCCCCACAACTCAGCATATTTTTTTCCTGACTCCCAGGAATAAAAAGCATACTGTCGATTGAAGACTGGCATAGCGGCATCACCTGCATGTCTTCTCGATCCACAGCCCCTATAGAGAAAGCACAGTGGCATGGAGATCAAAACAATCCAGCAGACTTTCTCCTGTTCCCCCCCAAAAAAAAGTAGATGAAAACTAAGATTTCAGCACTCCAGAGGCTGACAGAGCACAACAGGACATGAAAGGTGAAATAATGAGCTTTCTTGGAAGGAGAGGAGGTACTAGGGATCACAGGATACTAAAGAAGGAATAATTAAGAAACGTTAGTTTTGTTTCTAATCTACAGAAATACGTCTGTTCTCTTCTTTGTATGGCACCGGTTGAGGATGGGTGGGTCTGGTGGGGAAGGCTGTGTCGGTCACCAAAAGTTGATGTTTGCTGGTGCCCTAGTTAGAGAACCATTATGAGCAACAGTCCTTACTTGTTAAAGCACTAGAAATTTGCATTATGAAATTTTTTTTAAAACTAAAAAACCTCACTGAAGCCACTGTTTAGTATCTATCTCCTTCAAGGTTCCACAATACCCTGTAGTCACTGTTACCGATTTGCGCTACTGTGTAGTGCATTTATATTTACTAATGCTACTTTGAAATGTTTTCAAATGAACATGGTTAACTGTACTATGACCAAATTTCATGCACTGTGTTGACATGGAACTGCCTTCTGCTCCACATTTGAAGCTGTTGCACCCTGCTACCTACTGACTTATCCCACACTGTTGGGGATTGTGCACCCTGCGACCTCCATCCCCTGGCAAAAGAATCATGGTTGCTGCACCCTGCTTCCCTCTGCCCAAACAGTTGGGGTTGCTGCAACCTGCTGCTCTCTTTCCCCCACCCCCATTAGTCAGGGATGCTGTACCTGTTGCAGCCTGTTTCTGTCTCTGCAGCCAGAGCTGATGAGCTCTGCACTCAACAGTGTACAGCAAAAGCCCTGATACTTGTGGCAAGTGGCAGCATGTTGTAGCAGCCCTAACTGCAGAGACATGGGGCTCTAGGGCACAGCAGGCCACAGCAACCCAACTGTGTAGTCATCAGCAGGGTGCAGCAGCCCTGGCTGAGGTGACATGGGACAGAGGGCAACATGGTACAGAAGTCTCAACTGTGGGAATGGACATAGGAGGGCATCAGGGTACAGTATCACTGACTGCGAGACAGTGTGTGGTGCAGGAGCCCTACCCTTTTGGGGCAATGGAAGTGGGTAGCAGGGTGCAGCAAAAGCCCCACCTCAGGTGTGCTAAAGTAGCATGGGGTAGCAGCCCCAAGTGTGGAGGCAGGGGAACCTGGGACTCTAGGGTTGAGCAGAGCACACCAGCTCTGACTGTGGAGATAGGAACAGGTGCAACAATTGAAGCACCCCTGACTTGAGGGGGAGAGAGGGTAGCAGAGTGCAGCAACCCCAACTGTTTTGGCAGGGGGCAGCAGCCCTGATTCTTTAAGGCATGGGTTGGAGGCAGCAGGATGCACAATTCCTGACTGTGTGGGAGAAGACAGTGGGCAGCAAGGTGCACCAGCCTCTAATGTGTAGCAGAAGGCAGGTGGCTCATGAGCCAGAGGACAGGTGGCAGCAGAGTTCAGCTACCTCAACTGTGGGGAAGAAACATTGTGTA
The DNA here is from genome assembly GCA_016271365.2 of Neoceratodus forsteri. NCBI lineage: Eukaryota > Metazoa > Chordata > Ceratodontiformes > Ceratodontidae > Neoceratodus > Neoceratodus forsteri. The sequence goes on from CM028137.1 coordinate 55,693,198, forward strand.
TCAGGATGCCATATAGTATTTCTGGTTATACAGTTCCACCAAGCCACATCAACAACAAAGTTGTCAAAGTGTGGCACAGTGACAGGAACAATGTCGGCAGCTGAAATTTCGAACCGGGTTTGTTCGAAGGGGGAGAGCTGGGGTCGAAATTGACAAAATTTTGGCATCAAGTCCATTACAGCAACACCCTTGAAACTATCACAGTAATGGATTTCAGTGTTGAAATTTTGACATCTTAAAGGTGTACATATTTAAACAGATACATGATGTACTTTCACACGGAAACCACCAAAGAACTAAAATTTATGTGTTCAGACGGTACATGTGCTTGAAATAGTTGACTGTGACATGCACCTGTTTGCCAATCTGACATGAAAAAAAAAGTTCTTACATGAATGTATTTACGAAGGCTACATCAGGGACAAACTGTATCTATGAATGAACAACATTTAGATTTATGTTGTTTTCATTAAACAACCCTGTGTTATATAGTTAGAAAAAAATCAGAGTTTTGATGAGAAAGAACTGAAAGCTGTGCTACAGACAAGCTGATCTCTCACAGAGAAAGATTTCCATTACTTTAATTCATCATTGACACTCAAATGATCAACCTATAAAAAGAGATTGGTAGATTTTAAGCTAATCCATCTAAACACAAACCATAGAATGAGTTTGTAAGAAACCTGGATCACAAACCATTAATTCTACAGCCTGCTGTGATTGGGAATCTGAAGCAGCAAGCTACAGAACTCCAAGATTATGTCACCACTCTCCAAACCTGACTGAGAGAGACAGACGTACCCCCACTGTTTTCAGCCATTGTAGAGCAAGTAAACAAATTCTGATTTAAAGAAAATCACAAAACCAAACAGCATGAAACTTGTAGGAAACTCTAATGAATTCAAGCTTTAGTAACAATATGCAAAAACCTTTGCACATGATCTTTAAAAGCAAAATCTCAAAACTCCTTAGTGATTCTTAGACCCCATTTCAGTGAGATTCCATGAATCATGACTGTTTCCAGCTTCCATTTGTCCATGATTCCTGATAACAATTTTTGGTTGGGCCATTCATTGTCATATCTCAGACACGCAAACAGGAGATTGTAATAATAATTTTCAGCAGTTATAGCACTCATAAAATGGGACTAACATTACTATGTTCAGCTCCCTGATTACTATTAGAAAGCATTTCAACTTGATAGTGCATGAGAAATTCAAAACTGCTCCATGCACAAGTTTACTGATGCCATGCCACCACTGTGAAATATAAATGCACTACCACTGCAGAATGCTGAGGGACAGCATGTCTCCTACAAAAAGAAAATTAACAAAGCGGCTGACAGTACCTGTTTAACATCACTATTCTGTTTGACTCTGAGAGGTTGGGAGCAAGAAAATAATGCAGTGGGAGAGGAGGAGGAAGGAAGCAAGCACATTGTACCATTCTCTACTGACATAATTGCAATACATCAATATAGCTCAGCTATGCAGCTTGAAAAAAACACCTGAACTATACCATTATGCTCCAGATCTGTTCTATAAAATACAAGTAAAATAGAGGACTTATATTGTGTCATATAAACCCTGACACCAGCACTGGTACTGGTACTGGTACCAGTTCCAGTACTAAGGACATAGGCATGTGAGTGAAGTTTCCTGCTAAGGTAAAATGGAGCACAAGGCTACAAACAACAAATGGAAAATTAAGAGCAAGTGCTACAAATGCCATAATAATGGGGTATGACATCATACCTGGTTATTATAGGGTTTGATCACACTGATAAGCTGTGTGATAAAGGAGGTGACTGGTCATTATAAAATATTATTGGGAGAAGGGTAGGGATCTTAGTTACACCCCAAAAGAAACACACTGCCAGAGCAACGGAAGTGGGAAAGTCAGAAGATTAGTAGGACATATGAATAATAATGTTGACCTTAATGCCACAAACAATGTAAGATAATGAAACTGAACTGTGGGTTATGACAAGGGAAGGCAGTGAGGTCTAATGCTTAAAGCACATGTTTGCAAATCAGCAGAACAAGGTTCATATCCCATCTGAACTAAGTATTTACAGTGAGAATTTGAGCAAATTGCTTTAACCCAGCCTTGCTTTAGTTCTCCCTGCTGTACAATTGGGTAAATGTAGGACCCCACTGAAAAAGGAATCTTACATCTCAGTTGGGCTATCTTAGATAAATGAACTGCAAAACAAAATAATTACAGTAGGTGCACGTCTTGCTGAGATTTTTCAGGAAATGTTAGAAAAAAACGGGTACTGGAGGATCGGATAACAGTACTGAGTGTAAGCTGGCTGAAATAGAAGACCAAAATTGAGCTCATTAATGTAATGGCTTCATATACCACGCTGTAACCACCCTTTCAGTGTAAAAGTGCCTTCTCATTTCCCTTCTGAATCTGCCACCCTCCAGCTTCAGACTATGACCCCTATTTTCCCTTCCACCTTTTAATTTGAAAATACGCCTGGTGCTTACTCTGTTCATTTCCTTCAGATACTTGAAGGACTCTGTCATATCTCCTTTCTCCCTCCTATCCTCCAGGGAATACATATTGCCAACCTTTTCCTCATTTAAATCTGCTTCAATGGAGCGTTATTCATTTGAATGCAAATGTTCTAAGTGACTATATTGAATGGTGTTCTACTTTGTTTTTGTACTGTGTTCATTCTGTAGTCTATGGCCGGATATTCAAAGGGGTTGCACCTGGCACAACAGAGATGCACCGGCTCAGCCCCGCATTGCACCCTCATGGGATATTGAGATGGCTGCCTGGCGCGGTGCAAATCCCTGATGCACTGGGCGCAATGATAATGTGCGGTGCAGATGCAGAGGCATGCCCATGCATGTCACGGCACATCCTGATATTCAGCCCAGGATGTGCAGCAGTATGCAAGCGCACCTACTTAGCTGCAGAGGGGCTCAAAGTTGAGCCGTGCACAGGAGGAACATATCCTGGCCACCCACAGGTGGGCTGCTGAATGCAGGGTGCAACACGAAGCCCAGCCATTGGTGGCCACCCACCCACCCAGAACACCATCTGCAAGCACTCACAACCCTGGTGGTGTAGTGGACCCCCCGCCCATAACCGCAACTGTGCAGAACATGGTTAACGATAAATCCCTGGTAGTCTAGTGGCCCCCCCAGTCCCCAATTACCCAATAATCATGATACATGAGCATCCCTGGTGAGCCAGTGGTCCCCCCACCTGAGTCCCCAATTCCCTGATTTATGTCACTATGACCATCCCTGGTGGTGTAGTGGAACCCTCCCCCCACCCATTGCCATGATCATGGTAAAACTCTGTAATGAAATGACCTGGTGATCCAGCGGCAGCCCCAACCCTCCACCCACACAGAACCCCTTGCCCACCCTGCCCCCCATCATCGGCAGGCAACTGCATCCCACCTGGCCACCCACTGAATAACAGGTACAGTATGGGCTGTAAGCCCACTGGTCCCCAGTGTGGACCAATGGGCTTGCAGGGCATAGTGTACTAGACAGTCCCAAATCCCAAATATGGAATGACTTCATGTCACTGGGGAACAATAGACTTACAGCCCATACTGTACCTGTCAATTGGCGGGCAGCTGGGCGGTATGCGGACGGGATGCAGCCACCCACTGATGATTGGGGGATCGAGAGGTGCAAGGCTCTGTGTGGGTGGGGGTAGGGGTGCCACTGGATTACCAGGGCATTTCATTACTTGAGTTTTACCAATGCATCACTGCAACGAAGGGGGGTCCACTAGACCACCAGGGATGATCATAGTGACATAAATCGGGGAAATTGGGGATTCAGGTGGGGACTACTGACCATCAGGGATGGTCATGTATCATATTTATCCAGGTATCAGGGACTGGGGAGCCACCAGACTACCAGGGATTTATCTGTAAACATCTACCACCGTGTGATCACGCAAAGGGGTGGGGGATGCCCCGGTTCCCCACTGCACACGTCATGCTGTGCAGGGCATCAGGCGCAAGTCACTGGACTGCCCTGCCCAAGGCATGCATATGGGGCCATAATGGCATGCAGATGGCCCCATTTGTGCCTTGCATCTATTATGGCCTCATTTGCATGCATCCTGCTGAATATCGTGGGTGATGCACTTAGAGCAACTGCACTTGCACTGGCGCATCCCCATGCTCTCTATCTGTAGCTTGCGCTGGTGCAGTGCCACTGCACCATACACAGTTTGTGCACTGACCATGCCATATTCAATAGTGCTGCACCATGGCACATCCCCGTTGAATATCACCTACACCTGGCCCTGGTGCATCACAGTTGCACTGCACCCAGGCTTGCGCCACTGCCTGGTGCAGTCTGAATATCTCGGCCTACGTATGTTCCAGAAGTGTGTTGAGAGATTTTTATACCTGTAAATTTGCACATGTATGCTCCTGATGTGTGCTGAAAATTATGTCACTTTTGCAACTATGTACTTTTTGCTATTTTGTAAACAGGACAGCACTGAAAATAGGCATGCCTAATGTCCTATCCTGAAGAAATATACAAATAATATAAAAATAAATGCATAATGAGCTCTCTTAGTTTCTCCTCATGAGGGACTGGGAGATAAACCCTGAAGGGTATGAACAGAATAAGCACCAGGAGTATTTTCAAATTAAATGATGAAAGGGAAACCAGGGGACAGAGTCTGAAGTTGGAGAGTGGCAGATTCAGGAGGGAAATGAGAAGGCGCTAGTTCACCAAAAGGGTGCTTACAGGGTTGCACTGCTGAGGAGGTGATATCACTGCAGATAGTGAGAAGCTTAAGGAGGGGTGGGACAGGATCAAAGGGTGGGTTCAAACAATGAGAGGGAGGGGTGAGAGTGAAGGAAACATGGGCAAAAACAGTTGGGAGGAGGCAAGGGGGGCAGCTGCAATATTTTTTTTTAACATAAAAGAATGTTATTGATTTTTCAGTATACATTGCAAACACATGAAAACAAGATGCACATACATAATGTGGCATCATGTACAGGATATAACTCAAAACAGTTCGAATACCTATGTATCAATCGTGCAAATATAGCAGTCAGTCATTGCAATTATTGCTATTTTATTCTACCAGATTCCAGAGTGTGGGTAGCTCTCTGGCTATCAGAACCCTCCTGCAGAGGAGTGGTACATATGACCTCTCCTTACCACTGCTTGCATACAGAGAGAACCTTTTACCCCCACACAGGGGTGAGACAGTGGAGCAGGACAGGTGTTAAAACATTCAGATAGGGGGTTGATAGGTGATGTAGGGAGTACAGTACAGAGGTGCAAATGTAAATAGGCATCCCATTTCTTTTAATATTTTTAATTTATTTAGTTGTTTAACCAGGAGTAGCACACTAAGCTGAAAGCTTTTTTTACATTAGCGACCTGGGAGCACAGGGAAGTTAAGTGACTTGCTCAGGGTCACACATTATGCAAGTGGAAGCTGTGGGATTCAAACCCAGGTCTGGTCTGCTGGATGTCACCAGATATGCAGCTCAGAGCTTTAAACCACTGCGCTACACTGCCTCCTATTTGGGCCCTTGGTTTAGACTGAAGTGCGAAAGTATCTCAAAGATAGCCAGTTTGGCTACAGCCATATAGCAGGTCAGTAAAGATGGGGACTGAGGCTGCCTTCATTTCATGTTGATGGCTCTTTTGGCTTCCATCAAGACAGCCATCACCCAGTTCTTTGAGGAGATTGGGAGTGGGTCAAGTGAGGAAGTATCTCCCGACAGCAGAAGGGGAAGAACAGTAAAAATCTCTAGGACCACCACTTTGGAGCAGTCCTCCAGCATTGCTGACCAAAAGTGGGATATGTTTGGGCATTGCCGCAGGACATGTAGTAGATGTAGTGGACTATGCTGGCATCTCCAACACTGAGCATGTTGCAACAGACCCATGGATTGCAGCTGGGCCGGGGTTCGATACCAGTGCAGAAGTAGCTTTAATTGTAGCAGTTGACTTCGAGAGTTCCTATACCCCAGACGACTGCTTTAAAGGCATTGTGACCACAGCTCTGGGGAAATAGAGGGCTGTGTATCCTGCTCCCGCTTAAGTGTACACTTGTCCCTGTCATTGGGTTGAGAGTCCCTTAGAGTTTTATAGACTCTGCTGAATAATCCTTTTGGTCTTCCTGGTTTGTGCAATCTACCCAGACATTCCCACTGTTATTCCTGATTCTGGGTTACTTGGAGAGCCCGAATTGCACTCCAGATCAGAAGGAATCTCCAGAATTCCTGCTTTGGGAGCAAGTATTTCTGTTGCATTGGCAAGAAGGACATCATCACTATGGAGCCAGGCCTGCACAGGTCCCTTATAATGTGGATGCCTTCATTCTCCCATAATAGCCAGTGTAGTAGCTCCTTCCCCACTAGGATCCCATGGTTAACCCACAGTGGGGTATGTTCAAAGGAAGAGTACCATGCTGCTCCGGGGTCTGTGATAGTGACATACATGTGTGCCAGGCCTTCCATGTTTCACCTAGATGGCGGCCACGCTGGGCTAGCCACTTGTTCTGCTCTGTTTTGTTTCGCCTTGCCCATTCTATTTTATCCTCTCGTTTATCTTTTGCTGCTTCTGTAATTTTGTTGTGGGTTTTGTTTTATTTATATCGCTACCAGTTTTATCGACATTGTTACCCGCCTTTATTCCGCATTAGTATACTCGGCTCGCTTATGCGTTGTTTCCCGGTTCCCGTTTGGCCCGTTTTTGTTTTGTTCTACGGGCCGGGACCTAGTGTGCTGTCTGGACACCTGGAGATCTGTGAAGAGCCATGGTGTTTTAATGGAGAAGACCTGGTGATATTCTGAGAAGCTTTCTGGAGTCTCCGTTTACTCGATCTTAATGCCTGGGTTGAGTTCTTGTACGCGGACTGAGTTACTGATTGATTGGTCCAGGGAGGGGATCGGTCGGTTTTATGGCTTTTTAGCGGAACTTAAGCAAGTTACTGTTTGAACTGTCACCCTGTTCTCCATATGTGGATTTGAACCAGTGGCTGTGCTTTTGAATATCCCTGGATTTATTTATGTTTGGCCAGTGGATTGTGGGGAGCAGTGATCCGGTGGAGTCGTTCTGAAGAACCTTCAAGGATAAGTGGATTTGAAGTCTTTAGTGACATTTTTGATGGACTAAACGCTATTTTTTGAGATTGACATTTCTGGGCTTAATAGTTGGGCTTGTAGAGTTCCTGGGGGGCCCGGGTCGGTGTCACACACAGAGGTGGGGAGTGTGGTAGGCTGGAGAGCTTGTCCTTGACTCCCCTTCCTCTAGACTCCTGGGGTAGTCGGCTGGGGGGCTGACTCCTCTTGGAGTGGAAGTAATGGGCCACTGACTTTCTGGGCTGGTTGGAACCTGCAGCCTGCTAGTGGCCTTTCTACGATTCAAATCAGAGTGGATTTAGAAGTCCTGTTTTTTTGAAGACTGACTTGTTTGCTGCTCCTATTGACGTTTGGGCGGGTTATTTGATATTTGTATCCTGTTGCATATAGACAGGATTCTTGTTGTCTGCAATTATATTTTGTTTGAGGAAATAACATGAGCAGTGAAAGTGCTATATAATATCTTTTATCCCACCTGTATCCGGTATTGTGAGAGAGTCCCGGAGGGTGGTTTTAAATTATTTCCTCTGTTTATTATTTTTTTATTGTTATGATTTAATTATTAGTATGTGTTTATTTTTGTGAGATTGTTTAATTTGCTTTTAAGTACCAGGTAGTGAGAGGACCTGGGAATAATTTAAAATTGTTTTGGTTAATCTTTGGTTGACCCCCAGGCTGTGAGAGGACCTGTAGGTTAAATCAATTAACTAGGCTTTGTGTTTCAGAGTTGGTTTAGTTTTATTTTATCTTAGTCAGTTTCATAATTTGTAGTTGTATAATTTTAGTCTCAGGAAGTTTGCGGGTAGTTTTTATTATATTTATTGTTTTAAATTGAGCAGCTAGATGTGCCTGCCTGCCCCTCCTGTCTTATGCTATTCAGCCTCCGCTTTCCATGCCTGTGCCTTCTCTTTACCCTCCGCCCGCTTATATTTATCATCATTGTGGGCGTTGGGGATTCTTTGGGGGAATGGGGGTGGGTGGGGGTTGTGGACAGCGGAGTGAGCAGGGCCTTCCCATAGGGGTGGTCAGGCCCAGAAGACGCCCTGGGGTGAAATGGCTGCTTGAACGCGGTGACTCTGTTCTGGTTCCCATACCCAAGGGCACCTCCAATTTGGGAGGGCAAGTGGTTGGGACAACTCGCCAACCTCGTCCAACTCGGGCGTTGTTGTGCAATGCCAGATCTGTCTGCAACAAGACTGGTCTTATTACAGATTTTGTTGCAAGGGCAGATCTGGCTTGCATTACCGAGACCTGGTTAGATGGGAATGCGGCCCCTCTTTTAGAGGCTGCTGTTTCCACTAGGTACTAGGTTATACCTTAGCCCAAGATTGGATCAGAGGGGTGGAGTGGCGGTCTGTTCAAGACCGAATTGGGCCTAACTGGTGTACCAGTTGAGGAGGCCAGGTCATTTGAGTGTATGTGGTAGCTGGTGTAGGGTGCAGGATTGCCCTCATTTATCGTCCACCAGGTGATGAGAAGCTTTTCTGCGGAAATAGCAGATTTCGCCGACATTGCCTTGGGTTGCCCAGACTGATGGTTCTGGGCGCTCCAGTGCTTGGGTCGACGATGAATCTTTGCTTTTTGGTCAACATTTCCTCCAGGAGATGACATCTCTGGGCTTTACACAGGTTGTTTCCTCAGCTACACACAAGGGAGGTCACTCTCTTGACCTGGTCTTCCTCCTGGGGATCGAGGCCTCCGATTTGGTGGTGGAACCAGTCGGTTGGTCCAATCACTACTTAGTTGGGTTCAATTTTGAGGCCCCCCCTGGGTAGGTCAGCCTCTGTGGAATTGGTCAGGTACCGCCATTGCGGGACATTGTCCCTGAAGACCTGATGGCGGTTATTGACTTCTCATTGTTGGGCGAGTTTGCACTGATCCTGAGCAGCTGGTAGTGGCCTATAATAGGGCCATATTGGTAACCTTGATCAGATTGCACCAGTCCGTGTTCACCCCTTCGCGTTGTCCCACTGCCCATGGTTTGATGGGGCTCTGAGAGGTTGCAGAGGATGGGGTAGGTTGGAGCATCGTTGGAGGAAGACTACCACTGATGCCGACCACCTTATTTTGCTAGAGCATTATAAACTCTACCCAACAGCAATTTCCCATAAGAAGGCAGAATTCCTGTCTAGGGAAATTTCTGTCACATGGAATCGACCAGCTCAGCTCTTCAGAACTGTTGACAGACTGTGCAACCCAGTCTGTCAGCAGATCCGTCGAGTCTTTACTCAAACTGATTGTGAGGAGATTGCTCGATTCTTTGCGAATAAGGTTGAAGACATCAGGAGGGAGTGCCTCCAACCTCATTCCAAGGTTGTTGCAGTTGATTGGTGTCCTGTCACAGAGGCCGGAGTTTACTGGAGTGCCTTTGACCTGCCGGACCTCGTAGACACAATGAGGATTGTCCATGAGATGCGTCCCACATGCTGTAGTTTAGACCCTGGCCCTACTTCCCTGATTTTGGGTTGTAGTGAGATCATCGGCCCGGCCTTAGCTCGGATTATCCAGTGTTCTTTTGATATGGGAGTTTTCCTTAGCTCTCTGAAGGAAGGGATGGTGACTCCCCTTCTGAAGAAGCTTCTTTAGACCCGGATGACCTAGCAAACTACAGGCCAATCTCTAACCTCCTTTTTGTGGGGAAGGTTATTGAGGGAGTTGTGGTGGCTCAATTGGATAACCATTTGACCATCCATAGTTTATACGAACCTCTCCAGTCTGGTTTTCAGAAGAGGCATAGTACTGAGACTGCTCTGGTTTGGGTGCTCAATGATCTCCTGATGGCGAGAGATCAGAGACACCGTTCTATCTTGGTTCTTCTTGATCTGTCATCAGCTTTTGATACTGTGGATCATGGGGTTCTGCTCGAATGCCTGAGGTCCATTTGTGGGCTATTGAGTACAGTCCTCAGATGGTTTTCATCGTTCCTCGAAGGGAGAACGCAGAGAGTGGTCTCAGGTTTGTTTTCATCTGGGGCCTTCTCTCTGCCTTGCGGGCTGCCTCAGGGCTCGGTGCTTTCCCCCATGTTATTCACGGTATATATGCTACCCCTCATAAACATTGTAAGATGGTATAAGCTGAGGTTTCACTGCTATGCTGATGATACCCAGCTCTACCTGTCTTTTGCACCTGACCAGGTTAGTGCTGTCTCGGTACTGAAGAACTGCCTTGCAGACATCCAAGACTGGATGAATTCCAGCGGTTTAAAGTTGAACCCAGGAAAGACTGAGGTTATGGTTGTGGACCCAGGTCACAGGGTAGAGGGATTGGGGACTGGTATCCCCTCTGGATTAATCCTGGGAGTGGACCAGATCCTCACCTCTGAACAGGTGCGTAACCTGGGAGTGGAGCTTGCGCTGGTTTGACCCTCTGTCATCAGCTGTCTGCAGTTGTCAAGCTGGCCTTTTTCCATCTTAGGAACATTGCCAGGATTAGGCATCTTGTTCCGCTAGTGACCTGCAGGTCTTGGTCACGCCTTTGTGACATCTCACCTAGATTACTGTAACTCCCTTTACCTAGGACTTCCTGGGTTGATATCTGCCGCTTGCAGCTAGTGCAGAGCGTGGCAGCACATTTGTTGACTGGGGCCTCTAGAAGTTCTCATATTACCCCTGTGCTGTGCGCTCTGCACTGGCTGCCAATGTAGTGGCAGATCACCTTTAAAGTGGGTCTTTTGACCTACAAAGCCCTACATGGTCTGGTTCCCGACTACATGAAAGAACTCCTGGTGCCTTACACCCCTCTGTGACAGCTCCGCTCGGCTGACGAGGGGTTGCTGGAGATTCTGAGGGTAAATTTGAAGTCATCTGGTGGCCATGCATTTGGATTTGCTGCACCTACCCTTTGGAATTCTCTGCCCCGTCAGCTCCAGGAGTTTAGGATGGTGGGGAGTTTTAAGCAGGCACTAACGACCTTTTTATGGGAAAAGGCGTTTCCTTCTCTGTTCTGATTTTATACTGTTGTATTGGAATATATGTTCGTATTTGATTTTACTGAATGTATTCAATATGTTTTATGTTTGTTCCTGCTGTACAGCGCCTTGAAATTTTGAAAGGTGCTCAATTAAATAAATGTTATTGTTATTATTATTATCTAGGATGGGGGAGTTAAGCACCATGGTGGTCTTCCTGGCTTGTGGCAGAAAGCCAAGCCATTTGCCTCCAGAGATGGCAATCTTGGGATACCCAAGTGGGTGTATTAGTGTGTGTTGGTAAAAAACAATTTGTGGCCTGCACCATCCTATAGGCTAGGCAGTATCCCTGAAACCAAGGGAGGCCCAGGCCCCCTTTGGGCCAGTGTGCCCTCAGTTTAGTCTTACCAAATAGTGAGGCCTTACCTTCCTGCAGGAGAGTAGGCATCACCTTATCCAGAGTCTGGAATATTTTAGAGGCATTCTTACTGGGAGATTATGAAACAGGTAGGAAATCTTTGGGAGGGTAAACATCATCACCGCCTCCACCTTCCCTTTTAAGGATAGTTTGAACCTCAACCAGCATTGTACTTTAACTGTCACAGAGGTTTGTAGTGGGTTAAAGTACATGCCCACCAGGTCTCTCCAGCTGGCAATGATTGTGATGCCCAGGTATGAGAGCCCTGTGAGGTACAGCCTATAATTGTGCCCTGTAAGCATTCCTTGGAGCAAGAGAGATTGGGAGGGGGGCAGTAGTTTTCTTTTGGTTGACTTGTAGCCCTGAGTATGCTGCAAAATCTTGCATGGTTGCCAGGACCGGGGGGAGGGATAATGTTGGGTTAGCAAGTGTAAGCAGCAGGTCATCGGTGTATGAGTTAACTAGGTAGCCCTTCCTGTGTACCTCTATACCCTGTATCTCCAGGGATGTCAATAACTTCCTTGTCCGGGGATCAAGGGCTATTAGGAAGAGTAAGGTGAGAGAGGACATCCTGATGGGTGCCTCTCCAACTCAAATGGGGAGGAAATGTTCTTGTTAGTAAGGATTTTTGCTGTGGGGGAATTATATAGGGTGGTTATCCATGTGCAGAAATAGGGTCCAAAACTGTACAATTCCAACACACAATAAAGATACTCTCATTCCACTGAGTCGAAAGCCTTGGAGAAATTGACTGCCAGTGCTGCCATGGGGGTGTGGGTGTGGAGAGCATGCCATTTTAGATTAGGCACAGTCTGTAAAGTGTCTGCCCCATGGGACAGCTGCAGTCTAAAAGTCTGTAGTGCTGCATACTTGAGCAAACTAGATAGACCATTAGGCCTGTATCTGCTGGCAATTTCATACGTCACTATGTGCATATAGATTAATTTTCTCTATAAAGAATTATCAGCATACCTAAAATTAAGCATTATTCACTTGATAGCAAATAATAAGATTTAAGAGGATATGTGTTAAAACTTCTAAAATAAGTCTAAAAGTTTAAAGTAGGTACTGAACATTCATTCACAGATGCTGCTTACCAGTTTGATTGGTGATCGCCCCCTTGGAACATGGGATACAGTCAAAACAGCAGATTGGTCTCCTCTACGGGCAGCTTTCCTAGATCCAAGAGGACAGGGTTCACTGCAGACTGAGCGTGGGATCTGGAAGAAGAAAATTCTAAAATAGTACAGCATGTGTTGGAAAGTAAGAAAAGGTACATGTTTTGAGGTTATCAGATACTTTTTGCAATAAGGCATAACAAGGTGCATGTTGTATCATGTAATAACGTCTCTCCTGGGTGGGTTGAAGCACGAGGTGAAGTTGAGTGCTTCCACCACCCCAGGAGTGATGATATTACACAATAACGCACTCCTTGGTGTGCCTTATTGCAATTATACAATGACTCTATGTTATATAAAATAAAAAAAATATATAAAATGTTTTTAGTAGATTTTTTGTGAGGCAGTATATCTTTGTTTCAGAAAAGCAAACAATGCAAATCATGTGGCAACAAATCAATACAGTGATGCTATTGTGTAATAACATCACTGTCTCGGGCACTCACTGGCCAATCAGAATAGAGGACATTTCCTTGCCATTGTATAATTAAAAATTTCACACCAGAGGGTTTTAGTTTGACTGCTGATTTTCAGTGCCATTGGTGGTGGTTGGGGGTGCTGCTCACACGACTGCAGCTGGCCAATAGTGTGGTTGCAGTCCAATATAAATTACCTGGAGGTCCAAGTAACCCCAAAGTGTGAGTGATGCCAGTATGAGCGCCATGAAGCAAGAGTGTGGTGTCTACCTAAGTGGTGTCTGAGACATTTGAAAGATATCTACAGGAAGAACCACAGGTGACAGGCCATGCTGGTCATTGGAGGGTAGGTAAGTGTAAATGGAGTCAGAAAATATACTGTCAGGGGTTGGTAGGGGTTACAAACTTCTGGGGTTGCAGCAGGATCAGCATGCAAATATGTAATGTATTGGGATGTGCTAGTGAGGGCAGACAGCTCCTATCTAGCATCAGCTTACTATAGTAACAAGGGTAAGGGAGTGTAACTAGCCCTCATCTAGGTGTCCCTTATATTGTTATTGGGATGCAAGGAAGCATAATGCAGAAAGAATAAAAAAAAGTTAATATGTAGAGAGGAGACATGTAGTTGGGGCAGGGTGAAGCAGGTAGAGTGGTGGAGTGTAGGGAGTGTGGGGCAGCGGTGCTTGTTGGAACTCCCTTGGAGGTGGGAGGATGCCTGGTTTGTCAACATATTAGACAGCTGAGAGTGGAGGTTTGGCAGCCGAGGCAAGAGATAGGTGCACTGGTGGTGGAGAAATCAAACAGTGAAAAAGGGAGGGGTGGAGGGGCCACAGGGGATGCAGTCAGGTAAGTTGGAGTGGGAAAACATGACACCAAGGAAAGGACTGGGGCTAGCAGTGAGGGTAGGAGGGAACAAGAGATTTAGTGAGTTCCCAGGGTCCACCTGCCCGTACAGGTAAGGAGGCCTGGGGGGAGTGAATAACAGTAAAAGGGAGATGTAAGGCATGAATGGAAGGGGGTCTTGTGGGAGCATTGTCAGGACTACCAGTGAAGAACAGATTCATGCTACTGGATTGGGGGTGGTGGGGGGCAGTGGTGAGAAGGAAAGGGCCAGTGAGATGGGAAAGGTTGCAAGAAGTAGGGGATAGTCAGGGTATGTTTGGAGATGGATTGAGTGGAGATATGTTCCATTGAGGAGGGTAGCATATGTGGTGCAGGGAAGAGGACAGTGGGCCTGGAAGAATGATGGGATAGGCATGGGGGGATGGGAGGGATAGGGTCAGATGGGGGGGAACAGAAGGGAAGGATAGAGGGTGTGCCAGAGGAAGGAGAGGCTCAGTAGTGAATGATGATGATAGTGGGTATAAAGGTCAGGAGAGAAAGCAGGAGACAGATAGGACTGGGCAACAAAATGGACCAAAGAGAGGAAAGGCAAATGATGAGGTGGCAGAGAGGTCTTGGGGCATTTAGTTGTGAAAGGAGTGAGATGGGAGGGAAGATCAAACCACAGGTGGGTAGAACTCATGCCAGCAATGACAACAGGAAGGATGGGACCTCTAGTAGCAAAATATGTGGGACAGGGAGGAGGAAAATCCACATTATACTGCATCTGGGTATGAATGACCTTGCAGGGTGAGCGGTAGGGGTAGTACAAGACATGTTAAAGGAGGTGTGGAAAAATCTACACAGAGGAAGGGAAGTCAGTAGCCTTCTCAGAGGTGCTTCTGATTCCGAGAACTAGTACTGCAAGGAAGTTCAGGATTGCTGAATTTAATGAATTGGTTAGAGGGTAGGGTTAGGCACTGGTGTATTGATGGTTAGGAAGGGATTTGGGATAACACGGGCCTGCATGCACTGGACAATTGAAACTCAAGTAGAAAGAGAAAAAGGGTCCAAAACTTACATTTAAACTGTCAAGGAGGGGGAAGCAATGGGGTGCAGAGCACCCTTAGTCACCTGGTGTTGGAGACCAATAGACCTCCCCCAAAACAGGATACCAGGAGGAAGGAAGGGATTGGAAGGGTGGGGAAAGAAGGGAGGAGCCAAGGATAGAAGAGGATAGAAAGGGGCAGGAAAGGAGCAAGGGGGCCCAGAGTTGAAGTAGATGGTGGTGTTCCTAAATGCTGAAAGTCTCAGGAACAAAATGGTAAAATTGCAGTTATTGTTGACTGACCCAGAGATGGACAGAGTGGCCATTACAGAGACATAGACCACACTAAACCAAGATTGGGATCTAGAAGTTCCCGGGTATAAAATGTACAGAAAGGATAGGAGGATGGAAGGGGGAGGAGTGGTGTTGTATCTAAATTAGGGGATAATTTGCACCAGAAAAAAAGATGTGGTGGGCACAACTGAAGCTTTTTTGGTGCAAATCCAATCTGAGGAAGGTATGGATCGGAGTGGTCTACAGGCCACTTTCCCAGGATGAGGAAGTATGTCAGCTATTGTAGTCCCAGATCGTAGACATGTCCAGCAGTGGGGGATGTAGTAATAATGTGGGACTTCACTCTACCTGGGGTGGACTGGAAAATCCCTGGTACATTCTGTGCTAGTGAACAGTTACTTCTGGATGCTTTAGAGTGCATCCTGACCCAAACTGTCATGAAGCCCACTAGAAAGAAGGGTTGTTATGGATCTCGTTCATCCAACTGTGCACATGTTCGGGATGTGAAGCTGGATGGTCTGCTAACAGGATGTGACCACTATATGGTGTGGTTTTACCTGGACATGGCAGAGGGATGGTCAGGAACAAAATAATTGTCTTGCACTTTCAGAAGGCAGACTTTGGTAGGAGAGGAAAAGTTCTGCAAGGATGTCTTGCTGGGGTCAGAGTGGGAATAAATGTGGAACAGAAATAGGCCATAATAATGAAAGAGAGATGGAGGCTGCTAGCGAATGTGCAAAACCAAAAGCAAGAAAGCTAAGGCCAAAAAAACTGCTGGTTCAGCAAGGAAGTGGCAATGGTTCTAAAGGACAAAAGGACAGCCTTTAGGAAGTACAAGCATACTGAGATGGAGGAGGATAAGGTACACTATGCCAGGTTCCACCAAGCAGCATCGACATCATAGTTGTTGAAATATGGCTTGGCAACATCCACAATGTCGACCGAAGAAATTTCATCTGTCAGACATTGTGTGTTTTGCTGGGGGCTTCCCTCTCCTCCTACTTTAGACAACAAACTCTGAGTCGGAGTTTGTTCATGTTGGGGGGGGTCGTTGAAAGGGAGAAACTGTGAAATTCCCACATCAGGTCCATTACAGTGACATTGAAGTTGTCACTGTAATGGATTTTGATGTCAGAGTTTCCCTGCTGCAATGGTATACCACTGTGCCATTAAGTCAAGGGAGGTGAGCAGGACAGTAAGGAAGGCAAAGGCCAAGATAGAGATACAGATTGACCAGTGGGTAAAAGCAGGTGAGAAGGCATTCTTTAAGTATATAGAGGAGAAAATAAACATAAAGGATGACATTGTATGGCTAAAAAAGGAGGGAGGTTAGGCACAGATGGTGCCTCTGCATAAGGGAGAACCAAGGGAAGGACCAGAAAACTATAGACCAGTCAGTCTGATCTCAATAGTGGGTAAGCTGATGAATACTATCCTGAATAAGAGACTGATCAGCTTTCTGGAGAGGAATGTGCTCCTGGATGAGTGGCAGCATGTGTTTGTGTTCGGGAGATCTTGATAGACTATCCTAATTGACATATTCTATTGGGTCACTAGGTCAGTGGACAGAGGTCAAACAGTTAATGTCCTGTATCTGGACTTTAGCAAGATCTTTGACTTGGTACCTCAGGAGACTAGTCAGGAAATTAGAGGATCTGGGTGTTGGGGCCAAGATCATAGGATGGGTCAGAAACTGGCTGCAATATAGAAGCCAAAGAGTGGTAGTAGGGGGAGAATACTCTGCAGCAAGGCTTGTGACCAGTGGAGTCCCAGGAGCTCAGTTCTTGGCCCAGTGTTATTTGACATCTTCATAAGTAACATCATGGATGGTATCAAGGGTAAAATCTGCCTGTTCACAGACGATACCAAGCTCCGGGGATTGATACCTGCCGATTGCAGCTAGTGTAGAATGTGGTGGCCTGGTTGTTGACTGGCTTACCAATCTCTTGCCATGTCAATCCTTGTGCTCCGTGAGCTGCACTGGCTGCCTGTACAGTGGAGGATCACCCTTCAGGTCAGGTTGCTGACCTATAAAGCCCTACATGGACAGAGACCTGGCTACTTGCAAGATTTCTCTGCCCCACCCCCCACTCACTCTGTTCCTCCAGTGAGGGATTGCTAGAGGTTCCCAGGGTTAAAGTAAAGATTTCTGGGGCTCGCTCTTTTGCTTTTGTGACCCCTACCCTATGGAATAATCTACCTCATCAGATTACAGAGTGCCTGACCATCAAGAGTTTTAAAACCGCTTTGAAAACACATCTGTTCTGCTTAGCATTTACTGATGAAATTAAGCACACTGCCATCAATCATAGAAACATAGAAAAATAGAATTTGGCAGCAGATAAGGACCGCTTGGCCAACCCAGTCTGCCCATTTCCCTACCTGATGGATAAGTTGCAGATTCTAGTTAATCAACAGCTTACTTCCTCCTGCTCCCCACTAGAATTGCATTATGCCTGTCCCATGCATTCTTGAATTCTCCCACTGTTCCTGACTCCACAACTGCCTCAGAAAGACTGTTCCATGCATCCACAACTCCCTCTGTGAAAAAATACTTTCTATCATTGACTCTGAGCCATCCCCCCTCTATCTTCAAATTGTGCCCGCTTGTTCTTGCACATCATATTTACGTTTATGTTCTAAAATCTTAAATTTTAAGTTTTATTTACCGTAGTGTATATGGATTTTATTGTTTTGATATACAGTGCTTTGACCAATCTGGAATTTAGCCTATAAATAAAGTTTGATATGATATGTATGATATCTTTGGGAAGATAGACAAGGAGGAGGAGACACAGGAACTCAGGAAAGACATATCTATGCTAGAAAGGTGGCCAGACATTTGACAGCTGGGGTTCAATGCTTAAAAGTGAAAAGTTATGTACTTGGGACGAAGAATCTGTGGAACAAATACTGGCTGGACAGAGTGCAGGTTACCAGGTAAGAAGAAGAAAAAGATCTGGAAGTTATAGTGATGTGAAACACTCTGCACACTGCAAGACAGCAGTCAAAGCAAATCAGATACTGGGCTGCATTGCCAGGGACATTACCACCAGAAAGGTGTAGGTCATTCTGCCACTGTACAGATCACTGGGAACACTGCACCTGGGGCACAGTGCACAGTTTTGCAGCCTGTATCTTAAGAAGGATGGCAGGTGCTGAAGACAGTCCAGAGAAGTGCAACCAAGAGGATTCAGGAGCAGGAGGACAACACCTATGATGAGATGCTCAGGGAACTCAAAATGTACTCTCTCAGGGAAGGAAGGGAGATGGGAGACATGACTGAGACCTTCAAGTACTTTAATGGCATTACCTGAGTGAGTACTAAGGGCCTCTTCAGCCTTAGTAGCAACAAGACCACTAGGGGGCACAGTCAAAAGCTGGTCGCGGGGATTCAGGAGGAAGATGAGGATGCACACTCTCACTAAAATGGTGGTGTCTTATTGGAATGAGCTGTCAGAAGAAGGTTTATCCCTAAAATCAATGGGCAACTTCAAGAGGACTTGGCAAAGGGTGAGGGGAAAATTTGCAGGTCAAAGGGGAATGAGTGGTGGGAGAGAGAGAGAGAGAGAAAGCAGAGAAAGGTCAAAAAGGGAATGGCGAGGGGGCAGTTCTCTTTGTAAATACCTAGGGAGCTACACAATCAAGCAGACTAAATAGACAACATTATCTGATGGCATGTTCGTATATTCCAAGATGTCTGACTGATAGCAACAGTGTTTGCCTTGTGCTTTGTCAATGTCCTTTCTAAAAATCACTTGTGAAAGTTAATTCTGTTAGTTTAGTTCCACAGAAGTGCTAAAATGGGTGAACATGAGCATGATATTCAATTACCAAAACAAAGGAGTTAAAGACCCAATAAGATAGGGAGAAGCTGGCCCACCAGCACAGAGATTGGAATTCCGCTTGCGATGCCAGCAACTTGGGTTCGGGAATGGACCCGGGTGCTGGAGGGCTGGCCAGGGAGAGAGGGCTCGAGCATCATAAGACTGCTCTTCCTCTCTCGAGAGGAGGGTGGGGAGGCAACCCGGTGCTCGCTGACCCCTGGGTGAGGCTGTGGGTATGGCAACGTGCTGAGTCCCAGTGACTAATGGGGTGTGGGGAACATCGGCATACACCTTGACATTTGTGGCACACCATGCCCCTCAGGGAAAAGAGCCCCTCGACCGACTGGATGATGATCACCAGTTCCCACTGCCACAAGACCCTGAACAGTCCACAGACCACCTCAGCAGCACTCGGGCCAAGAACTGCGGTGGCTGCCCCACTGGTGCCTTCCCCTTTGGAGAAGAGAGACCCACCTGGTGAAAGTTTACATCCAGGTTACCCGGGGGGGGGGCTGCAATGTGAGGTGAAGAGTTGCTGCATCAGGGCGGTGTGACAAGCAAGGGGCATAGGAAGGCCTGAAGGAGAGACTGGCCCAGAGCTGGGGGAGCAAAAAAAAAAAAAAGATAGGAAGAAGCAGGCTCCTAAGAACAAAGAGCTCAGCTTTTTTCCTGACAGATGATCTGATTACTAGAGCGTGAGAAAGGAAAGAGTCTGAAGGGAAATTCCTGTGCTTTGTCCTGGCAGAGAGTCAGAATATATGAACCCTGTTCTTTCAGGCTTTGATCACCTCTGTCCTGTTAAAAAGGACTCCTCTAAAGCCGATGCAAAAGGCCCTTGAGGTCCATGTTCCTCAGCTCATGCTTTGAGATTTCTAATTTTAAAGAAGTCACAAAATCATTCAGTGCTCTCATTTATGTAGTTTTAAAGCTGGAGGAGAACCTGATGCCATCATTACACATTGACTGAATACTGTGGAAACCCCTCTATTATGGAGAAAGTAACATAGGAATTAAAAACTTGATTTGAAACAAAAATTAGAAACGGTCATTGCCCTTAGAGATGATATATAGTAGATAGATAGATAGATACTGTCTGTAGATAGATAGTAGACAGACAGACAGATAGATAGACAAACAGGCAGACAGACAGACATGCAGGTAGAGAGATAGACAGACAAACAGACAGATATATACAGTCTGTAGATAGATACTAGATTGACAGACAGACAGATAGATAGACACACCGAGGAGACAGACAGGCAGACAGACTAGATAGATAGATACTGTCTGTAGATATATACTAGACAGATAGATAGATAGACAGACAGATAGATACTAGATTGACAGACAGACAGATAGACGCACAGACAGACAGACAGATGGGCAGACTAGACAGATAGATAGATAGATAGATAGATAGATAGATAGATAGATAGATAGATAGATAGATAGATAGATAGTATATAGGTGCATCAGACATGTAACATACAACAGAGAGGGTTTCCAGCTAGACCTTGCTCCTACAATTTTCGTAAAGGTTGGTTTAGTGGGTGAAAAGTACAGGTGTGTGAGGTTTGGAAAACATAAAATTCACAATAACTTTATGAAGTTCTGCAACTTTTCAGTTATTTGTACTTTGCAAAGTCAAAATTCGAAGTACTGACAACTTTCCGAAGTTGCGAATTTACAACTTTACTGATGGAATTTATTGGGACTTCACAAAATAGCTGAGTCATTCAGTGCTGTAGCTGTACCATATGATCTGCAGATCACGTGGTTATACAGCTGCAGGAAAAAGACTAGAAAAGCTATGTTGTTTGAAGTTCTAGGAAGTGTGTTCAGGAGAGAGGATCTGCACTGCACTTAGAGCTCAGTTTTGAATTGATTTGTACTGCTGTTCATTGCATAAACTTATTTTAAATGCTTGGTGTTCAGCATCTGCAGATTTAATTTTAAATTATTTTGCAGATTAATATATGTTTTTCCTTTTTATGTTGGTGCGCTTGTGCAGCCAACATCTTGGGGCAGTGGAGATTTGGAGGTGCGGTCACTGTTGGGCGAATGCAGGGCATGCACCAGTAGGTGCGGGCCTCATTCCCTAATCAGCCAGCATGCCAGCGCCACACCATGCATAGCTAATGCGGCAAGCACATCTAAGGAAAGGTCACTGTAATCTGAGCAAAGCTCTCATCAATAGCCGGACCAAGTGCTTCTGCTTCCTATGCTCAGTGGCACAGTGGCGCTAAACTGCCAACTTCTGGAGCATACACTCCCCGCTTTTGTTGTTTGCTGATGGGGTTCTCAATCCCGTCGGCATCCATACCCTTTCCTATTTTAATGTGCCGACAGAGGCCCTCCCCGTCAACATGACATCCCCTTTCTTCTGTGCTGAGGGGTGCCCAATCCCCCTCACCTGAGTAATCCCCCACCTCCCTATTTGCAGATGGGGTTCCCAATCCCCGTCGGCTACTGTATCCCTTCAAAAAACATCTGTAACAAAAGAAAACTGTCCACAATGTTTTTTTTTTACACCTGTAAACAGAAAACAATCCCTCATAATCTCCCTACCCACCACCCGCACCCACCTACTGTGCACCCTGCCTCCACACACCCCCTTCACCCCATAGTTACCTCCGGAGCTCAGCGTGATGATCTTCGGTGGACCGGGAACACGTCTGCACTCTTCAAAGCTGACCGTGAACTGAGGAAATGCCGGTAAGCTGTATAATGTGATTTTTTTCAACTTTGATGCATATCTCGGGCATTTTTTGGAATTTTTGCACCAAATTTTCAACATGGGGTTTTTGGGACCCCTCCTCATGAATTCTGTCACTGTTATGATGTTAATCGGTCCCAAAAGGTGATTTCGCAGTCACTGCGTGGAATCACCTTTCGGGGCTGATTAACCCAAGGACAGTGGCAGTGTTCATGAGGTGGGCTCTCAAAAAGCCTGTGTCGCAAATTTGGTGGAAACATCAAAAAAATGGCTGTTTTATGAGTGTGCGTTGCGCAGTTGCTATGCATGCTCGTAACTTCAAGAATTCGAAATATTTTCAGACCACATTTTCAACATTGTCATTTTTCTACACCTTCTTGTGAACAGTACAGCTGTCATGTTTCACATCCTGGTGGAACTGTGTTTCCGCACTTCCGGCGCACAATAGCGTGATCACTGTGGGAAATCAATTTGAAACAGATTATGAAAATGACAGTGACACTGTTCATGAGCAGAAGTCCTAAAATGCCTATGTTGAAAATTTGGGGACGATACTCGATAAAATGACTGTGTTACTAATGTGCATTGTGCAGTTGCTATGCACGCTTGTAACTTCGCAAATTCGCAATATTTTCATGCCAGATTTTCAAGACTGTAATTTTTCTTCACCTCCTTGTGAACAGTATAGCTGTCATTTTTTACATCCTGGTCAAAATGTGTTTCTGCACTTCCTGCGCACAATAGCGTGGTCGCTATGGGAAATCAGTGTTCGGGGCAGATTACGAAAATGACAGTGACACTGTTCATGAGCAGAGGTCCTAAAATGCCTATGTTCAACATTTGGTGATGATACTCCTTAAAATGACTGTGTTATGAGCGTGCGTTGTGCAGCCTGCACACATGCTCGTAATGCGCATTTGTAATATTTTCACTCTGGATTTTCACCATAGACATTTTTCCACACCTCTTGATGAACAGTACAGCTGTCATTTTACATATCCTGCCCGAAATGTGTTTTCGCACGTCTGGCGCAGAATAGTGCAGTTGCTGTGCGAAATCACTTTTTGGGACAGTGTAAGGAAATGACAGTGACACAGTAGATGAGCAGAGGTGCTAAAATGCCTATGTTGAAAATTTGGTGCCAAAAGTCCATAATATGACTGTATTACAAGCGTGCATTGTGCATTTCCCACGCACCCTTGTAACTTCACAAATTTGCAGTATTTACATGCCACATTTCCAACACTGCCATTTTTTTACACATCCTTATGAACACTACAGCTGTCATTTTTCACATCCTGCCCAAACTGTGTTTCTGCACTGCGCTACCAAAGCCAATGCCAGCACAACAACATTCGGCATTGACAAATGCTTGTTTTATGGCTGCAGTGGGCATTGCCTTGCAGACATTTTGCTTTCAGAAAAGTACTACCTGCACAATTACCTTCCAAACAACATGGTAGAGTGTTAAAAATAGTGTCCTCCACAGAAGCCTCACTACTACGCTGCCTGTATGTGTATGGCAGCTGGGGAGCACTATTTTTCCTCTGGCTTGAGAAGTTAATTGAGCCCTCCCCAGTACTACCTTTTTAACAAGTTGAAACCTCCTCCATCGTGTTTTATGGGACTTTTCTTTGTTAAATTTCAGTGCTTAAGTTGAGTCTTCACCACTACTACCTTTCTTTTGCAAGTTGAAACCTCCTCCATAGTATTTTAGGGGGCTTTCCTTTGACTTGAGAGAAGTTGAAAGAAAACTCCACCCAAAGTCCAAGTCTGGTGCCTCTGCAATTTCTCTGAATTTGCTAAAAAACTAGCTTGCACATTTTCAGTCCCTCCATAGGAGATATCAATAAAGTAGCCAAATACTAAGGATTAGATCACATAAACAGTCTCAACGCTTACTCAGCCAATGGATGACCACAGCTACAAAATGATTAGATATGTATACAAGCACCATCGTCTATGCAAGACTGGGGGCCTGGAGGTAAGGGACCCATTGGTGGGGAATGACCATGCCACGGTCTGGTTCCGCCTGGACCTAGGAGGGCTAGAAGGCTGCACAAAGATAGAGGTAACTGACTTCAGGGGGGCAGATTTTAAGGAAATGGGAAGGATCCTTAAGGATCATTTGGATGTGATTGGGTCAGACATGGACGCTGATAGTAGGTGGGAAATCATCAGGAGAGGGGTACAGGATGCTACCAGCACCTGTGCAAGAGTAAGACGAAAATGCGGTAGGGCCCAAAAACCCTGCTGATGGACCAGGGAGGTCCAGGAGGTGGTGCAGGGAAAGAAGGCAGCCCATAGGCAATTCAAGTGCTCAAGGAGTGAAAGGGATCAAGGGGAGTATGAGCTGATGGCTAGAAGGGCCACTAGGGTGGTGAGGGTGGCTAAGGCAAGGAAGGAGCAGAACCTGGCCAGGGAAATTAGGAGAGGGAACAAGGAATTCTTCAGATACATTGGGGAAAAATGAAGGGTGAAGGGGCAGATTAACAGGATTAAATCAGGGGAGAGATGGGCACAAGACCCAGGGGAGCAGGCTGAGGTACTAAATGAGTACTTCACCTCAGTTTTCACCAAGGAAAATGGGGGTGCTGCATCATACATGGGAGGAGACAGAGATACTGAGGAGGGAGGGACCCTTACCAATCGGTGGGTCTGGGGAGAGGGGGAGGCATCACTGGCAGGAGGGGGGAGGGCTAAGCAGGAGAAGAGGTACGGAAGTGGAAATCACAGCAGAGAGAGAGGAAGCCCTCAGCTCCCTTAAGACAGAAAAGCACAGGGCCGGATAAATTACATCCCAGAGTGCTGAAGGAACTTACAGATGTCCTGGCAAAACCCCTGGTGGAGCTTTTCACTATCTCTCTGAGGACAGGGTGGGTGCCCCAGGACTGGAAGGTGTTGAATATAGTGCCTATCTACAAGGGGGGATCAAGGGAGGTGGCAGGGAACTACAGGCCTGTCAGCCTGACATCGGTGGTGGGCAAGGTGATGGAAGGCATTGTCAAGGAGAGGCTGCGGGGGGCCTGGAAAAGTCAGGGTGCCTGGACAACAGACAGCATGGATTCATCCCGGGGAAATCATGTCAGACAAACCTTGTGGAGTTCTATGACTGGGTGATGAGTGCCTTGGACCTGGGTAGACCAGTGGATGTCCTCTTTCTAGACTTCAGCAAGGCATTTGACTCTGTTCCTCACGTGGGCCTGTTGGATAAGCTGGCAGAAATGGGGGTGGGGAACCAGATAATCAGATGGATAGGCAATTGGCTCCAGGACTGGACCCAGAGGGTTGTAGTTGGTGAGATAGTCTCATCCCCAAGGAGGGTCATTAGTGGGGTCCCACAGGGATCAGTCCTTGGGCCCCTACTCTTCAATGCCTATGTCTCTGACATAAGGAAAGGAATCAGGAGTGAGATGAGTCTCTTTGCAGATGACTCAAAACTGGGGGCAGTGGTGGATGGGGAGGAGGGGAGGGTGGCCCTACAGGGGGATCTGGAGGCTCTGGAAAGATGGTCTAGAAAGTGGAAGCTGAAGTTCAATGCAGGGAAATGCAAGGTACTCTACCTGGGGGCCAGAAACCCAGGCCAAGTGTACACCCTGAGGGGGGGAATGCTACAAGTCTCGGTGGCTGAGAAGGACCTGGAGGTGGTGGTGGATGTCAAGATGAACAACTCAGAGACCTGTAGAAGGGCAGCAGCCAAGGCCAACAGGATGCTGGGTTGCATCGCTAGGGGGATCACCTCCAGAAGGAGGGAAGTGATGCTCCCTCTGTATAACTGCTTGGTGAGGCCGCACCTTGAGTACTGCGTGCAGTTTTGGAGGCCACAATTAAAGAGGGACATTACCCTCCTGGAGAGGGTCCAGAGGAGGGCAAGCAAAATGATTTGGGGCTTGGAGGACAGGACATATGAGAAGAGGCTCGAAGAGCTAAATATGTACACATTGGAAGAGAGAAGAGACCGGGGGACATGATAGAGGTCTTAGGGTACATGAAAAGGGTAAATAGGGAAGGAACAGTCAGGGTGCTTTGAAGGAAGGAGGAGGGGGTCACTAGAGGGCATGGGTGGAAGCTGGAGGGGAGATTCAGGGAGAAGGAGGAGGTGCTACTTCAATGAGAGGGTGGTGGAGCCATGGAATGCACTGCCTAGGGGGCTGGTGGAGGCAGAGACAGTGGAGGGGTTCAAGAGGGGGTGGGATAGGTACAGGGGAAGGGTTCTGGAAGCAAAATCCAATGCAGCAAGAATATCCAGAACTGGGAAGGGAGAAGCCAGAGGAGGCGAGAGGGGCAGCAAGGTCAGCACCCAGGGTGGAGGCTGACCAAATGAGCAGACACGAAAGACCGTTAGGCCTATTCTGCTGGCATTTTAGTATGTTAGTAAGGCACAAGCAATTGAATCAAAAGTCCATAACATGTTGGTCAAAACGGGGGGAGCAGGATTTTAGGCAACATGACACAGTTTATATACAGATTGCAGGCAGCAATAACTGCTGCTGAGATAAACTGATGTGTCCCTTGCTATGCAATTGGGGGGGGGTGTAAAGTAGCATTGTTGAGGAGAAATCACAGATTTGTTTTATAAATAGCTGTGCTCCATTATGTTTCCAGACTAGTTTATATAAACCATTCCAATCCAGCATATATTATTTAATTCCCGGTCTACTGTAACAAACTATAAAATGCTGTCCATTTCTGCTATTTGGTAGTGCTGCAAAAACTGAAAGGGACTGAGGGATAGCAACAGGAGTGCATACAAAACTACTTTAAACAGAGATATGCTTACACACACACACACACACACACACTGCAGGCAGCAATGAGTGCTGAGATAAACTGATGTGTCCCTTGCTATGTAGTTAGGGGGGAGTGTAAAGTATCATTGCTGAGGAGCAGCCACAGATTTGTTTTTATAAACAGCTGTACTCCATTATGTTTCCAGACTAGTTTATATAAACCATTTCAATTCTGCATATATTAGTTCATTCATGGTCTACTCTAACAAACTGGAAAGGGCTGTTCCATTTCTGATACTTGGTAGTGGCACAAAAAACTAAAAGGGACTGAGGGATAGCAACAAGAGCGCAGGCAAAACTACTTTAAATAGTGACATGCACACACACACACACACACACACACACACACACACACACCCTGAATGGCAGCCCACAGGGGCCATGAAATAGCCAGGGGAAAGTTAGAAAAAACTCCTCTCACAGCCAGAACTGAAAACAAAACCTCACTAAGATGAAGTTAGAACACACAAAAAAGTTAATAATATACATCTTTTCCTGATTTTAACATGTAGTTTTCCTTTAATTGAACTATCCCCAGTACTGCCTCTTTTTTTGCAAGATGAAACCTATTCTGTAGTGTTTTATGAGCCTTCTTTTTCTAGGTTAAGTTTCAGTGCTTAATTTACAACCATTTGCAAACAAAGAAACTTGTTTTGCTGGTATCCCTTCCCCCAATCATCCAGAATTGTCAA
Source organism: Neoceratodus forsteri (assembly GCA_016271365.2). Taxonomy (NCBI): domain Eukaryota; kingdom Metazoa; phylum Chordata; order Ceratodontiformes; family Ceratodontidae; genus Neoceratodus; species Neoceratodus forsteri. The sequence continues at coordinate 55,720,411 of CM028137.1, forward strand.
TTCATTTGTTTGCTAACCATGCTGGTTGAGCTTACTTGCTTCCCTCAGAGTAAGAATGTGAAACTAAATGTGTGTTATTTTAAATGATTGATAAAGTGACATGTCCAGTTTGAATCTCTCGGGGATGAAGCTGTATCCCTTTACCTGTATGGAGTAATTCACTTGGTACCAGCTATTAAGACCTCAGCTGTAAGATACATCATGCATATAACCAGGGGTGTAGCCAGGAATTTTAAACTTGTACTCAAGATGAGAGATGACGGAACTGTTGCCTATGGGGAAAGACTCAGGGAGTTAAATATGTACTCTCTAGAGGAAATGAGGGAAAGGGGAGACATGATAGAAGAATTCAAATACCTCCAAGGTATCAGTAAGGTACAGGAAGGTTCAATTCTGCTGAGAAAGAGATGTTCAAGGACAAGGGGGAATGATATGTAGCTAGAAGGGGGGGAAGACGTAGAGGGCATATGAGGAAATACTTCTTTACAGATAGGACGGTGGACACCTGAAATTGCCTGCCAGCAGAGGTAATGGGTACCAAAATGGTAACAGATTTCAAACATGCATGGGATATACATAAGGGGACATTGGTTACAGAGCTGGAGTGTGGAGGGGGGTGTTAAGGCTGGAGACCAGTTATGGTCCATGGCAGCACAGTAGATACTGACCTTAAGGCAGACTAGGTGGGCCAGGAGGTCCTTTTCTGCCAGCAGATTCTGTTTCTGTGTTAGTAAATAGCTCGCACATGAACATTATACAATCATGTTGACATCAATTTTAAGTTGTTAAAAATAAAGCTTATGGTACCAGTAACACAATGCCATAACAAGTAGTGCTCATTGGCAGATTATAAAGAGCAACATATTATCATTTGCAATAGTTTACATTAAAAATATCAAGGAATATAACAACAAATGATGGCAAGCAAGATGGCTAAATGAGGATGTAATGAAAGTGACTCAACAACAACTACAAAAGCTAAATATGGAATAAAATATCTGAAAACAAAAGCCATGTCATAACCACATGGTCAGAATATTAAACATTTTAAGAGAAACATAAACACAAAAGTAACCATTTCAAAAAGAAAATAGAACTCAAATGCAACAGATGCAGACAAAAGCAACAGCAAGCAAATGTGCAGTTAGATCAGTAACATAAACAAAAAAAAAAATATATATATATATATATATTCTATGCAAAAACTTCATTAATGCATCAGTTAGGGTTTTCTACAGTGACAAAAGTGAGAAATTCACTATTAGGGTTCCCACCGTTGAACCCCACCCGCCCACCAACAGGCATCAGGGTATGCGTTGGGAGTCATCAGCCTAATTCTCACCCCATCCCATGTGTCATAAAAGCTGAGGTGGTGCAGTGTAGAAAAATGAGGTGAGAGTTAGGGCTGATGACCCCAACGCACATCCTGATGCCTGTTGGTGGGGGCGGGGTGGGGTTTTTTTTGCATAGAATTTCCTTACTTTTTAAGAAAGAATAGAAAAGTAGAAAGCTGCGCAAGTTGGTGGGAGAGCGCTCCCATCAACTTGTAAGTGTCGGGCCACATTACACACCCAATGAATAAAAATTACATTGACAACTGCAAGGCCAGCCACCAAACAAATGTTAATTTAGTAGAACAATAGAAAGGACTGTCCACAAAACATAAATTGCGCTACACAATGCCTCTGCAACAAATATATTGTCTGACACATAAACACCGCTATTAACATCTACAGGACATGCCGTCAACACCCTCAAAATTTCAAGTAAAAAGATCAAACCGTGTCTGAGATATAACATGTCAAAATTTGAAATGTTCATTTGTCAGAGTGGCACAGTTCTGCACCTGTTGACATTTTACACACACAATGACTGAAAACTACATCCATGACACTAAGGCTAGGCACCCTATCAATTTCAAGCCACCAGCACAATTCAGAACACTGTCCTCAACATGTAAAGTGGGTCACTCAATATCACCACAAAAAAATTTTTCTCCCACACATAAGCACCATCATTCACATCTACATGACATGCCGTAAACACCCTCCAAAGTTCAAGTAAAAAGACCAAACCATTTCCAAGATACTCAATGTTAAAGATTGGTAAAATTTTCCTATCTATTCAATTATAAAAAATCTGGCCATCTTGTCCCCCCTTGCGATCAAAGATGGCGATCAAAGAACTTGCAGGCTCATGATCAAAGAATTTTCAGGCTCATGAACAAAGAATAAAAAATGCTATAAATCCAAAAATTGAAGTAATTGTGGTAAACCACTGTCATGGTTTGACAGAATTAAGTCCCCTGAACAAAACCCACCATCATTTGACTTCCTAGGGCAACCCTAGGCTGAGAAGCTGGCCATGGAGGTGAGAGGTGGACTGTGCCATTCGCCAGCTTGGGAAGGGTGGGAGGTGCTGGGTGGGCTGGCATGCCTGGGTGGGGGGCCACTAGACTACCAGGGAATTGGAGATCATAATGTATTTTATAATGATCTGGGGGGGCCACTAGACTACCAGGAATATGGACAACAATATTAATTTTATGCAGATTGGGGGGGGGCTAGAATACCAGGGATATAAAAAAGCATTATTTATCAAATATACATTGGGGGGCAACTAGACTACAGTGGAATTTAAGATCCTAATGTATTTTATGATGATTGGGAGGGCACTAGACTACCATGGATATGGACAACAATATCAATTTTATACAGATCGGGGGGACCACTAGACTACCAGGGATACACAAAGCATTATTTATTAAATACACATTGGGGGAGGCCACTAGACTACCAGGGATACGGACAACATTATTTCTTACATGCACATGGGGGGGCTGATAGACTACCAGGGAAATGCAGAACATTATTTTTTTTATACAGATTGAGGGGGGCCGCTAGACTACCAGGGATATCGAAAACATGATTTATTTTATTCAGACCAGGCAGAATGAAGCCCCCTGAGCAAAACCCACCCTCATTTAACTACCTAGACAACCCTGGGATGAGAAAATAGATTTTTAAACCTGGTCATCTCGTCCCTCGCTCACGATCGCGATCAAAGAATCTTGCAATCAAAGAATTTGCAGGCTCGCGTTCAAAAATCGTTAGTGAGCCACAAATTAAGATTTTAAAAGCTCATAACTCTATTTTTTGACCAATTTGGATGACACCAAAGGCATGGCTCAATAGATCAGAGTCCTCTGAGTAAAACTCATTCAAGTTTTACTTCAGAAGTGACTCCTGAGCCGAGATATTTGTGTTTTTCCAATCAGAAATTTAAAAACAAGATGGTGGACCTCACGATCAAAGAATTTTTGAAATTCTCAGGGACAAAGATTCTTGAACCATGAGGCTGCAAATTCTATGATCACCAGGTGGGACGAGATGGCCAGAATCCCATTCTTTGTTCGCAAAATATACATAAAAATGTTCCCATTGAACTTAAAAGTGGCATAACTTTTGAATGCCTTAATATTTTTTCACCAAATGAAAAGCGGCATGTTCAGCCACCAAAGTTCTTTCAAACAAGCCATCTCACAGAGTGGCATGCCACACAATGGCCATGCAGGGCCACATCCAAAATCCCAAAAGCTGCCTAAAAAACTGATAATTTTGCATTTTTCAGTGTTTTTGTATGCAAAGACCTTAAGTCCAACTGAAATGTAATTTGGCAGATCAAGAGATCTACCATGCCCCACCGCACATACCAAATTTCAGGCAAATCTGTTGAATGGGTCCAAAGTTACTAAAGTGCACAATTTTGAGTTTAACATAGAAGTGACAACTGAACCCTAACTATAGTGGCGCGACCAGACCACTATAATATATATTTTAATATTAAAGGGGAAACAGTAAAAAATCCAGTGGAGATAGCAAAGCAATGTAATTAATGTTTGTGTTTCTTATTCAAACCCAATCACAACTTAGTCCCCTGTCCCTGTACATTACCAGGAAAGCCAACAGAATTAATATAAATACAGACAACATACTGTAAAAAATTCAGAATAAGAAAATCAGAGTGCAACGTTTCTACTAAAATGTTGACATTAAATATTGGGATAATCCATAACCAGGGACCGGCTCAAAATTTATATTTTTTTAAATTATTAAATACAGGTTTGGGGTAAAACTCTAGAATCACTACTTAAAGATTTAAGTTAGACACATGTCTAAAAGTGATTTCAGTACAGAGAGCATATGCACCACAGCATCCCACTGGCTCTTCCCCCAGTCTTAGTACATTGTTTAGCTACCTTTAGGTCATCTAATATGATTACCCCAAAATCTCTTTCCTGTTTGGTGACCATCAGTCCCCCCCCCCCCCGTAATCCTCCCCTGGGTTCCTGCAACCCAAATGCATGATTTTGCACTTTTTGCATCAAATCTCAGCTGTGAAACTTCGTACCATTCCTCCAGTTTTCCTAGGTCCTTCCTCATTTTTCCACCCTTCCCAGAGTGTCCACCCTGTTGTAGATACTACTACTACTACAGTTCATACTACGGTGAAATGAAGAGCAAGGGGGAAAGCCCATAATTGCTCTTATAGTAAACCATAGAATAATATGACAGGACAAAACCTGAGGTGAGTAACTTATCAAGTTGATACTTAAAGATACTTTTAGTTTTGCTCACAACAACATACAATGGCAATCTATTCCATGGTCCTATGGTTCTTAAAGTAAAAAAATATTTATGATCGGAGGAATGAAAGGATTTGCCCACCAGTTGAAGAGAATGTCCACAAGTGTCATGTAAATGATCTCTTAATTGTAGTCCCAATTCGCATACTAAATAAGGGTCTTGGACTTCGTCGTAAAGCAACAATAGATCACCCCTAAGATGACTAGTGGCTAACGGCATAAGATTCAGGGATCGTAATCTAGTCTCATAAGACATAGTGTGTAACCCTAGTAGTGTCATTCACAGACAGGCACACTTTCCCCTCCAGCCCCTCCACAATTTCATGTGTGTAAACATAAAATAGGACTTGGCCAGGATAGATTCCTGTGGCACCCTGCTGGTCACACTCCTTTCCTTAGATTGAGCTCCATTTACCATGACTCTCCATCTTCTATTATTCAGCCAGTTTCTAACCCAGTTTACCACCTTGTGACCCACTCCCAGGCTGCCCAGCTTGTTCACAAGTCATATGTGGAACAGTATTGTAGGCCTTACTACAGTAAATGCAGTTCATGTGTATGTTTAAGCCCATGAAAACCCCTTATCAAGTTAATGTATTTGCAGCTGCAGTAGCTCTGCCAGAATTTGTTTCTTTCTGTGCTGTGCTACCATGCTTGACTAGTGCTGCGTGTTGAGGGAGGGAGGCAGGCTTTTTTTCTTCACCCAGTCAAAGAAATTGATTAGATTCATCTGACATGACCTTCCCACTGTGAATCAATGCTGCATTTGGACCTGTGCTGCACTGGCCTCTAGGTTCCCAACAGTTCTTTCCTTCAGAAGTGATTCCATCATTTTCCCTACCACTGAGATCTAACTACAAGGTCTGTAGTTTCCTACCTCTGTCTTGCTCCCACTTTTGTGAAGGGAAATCACATCTACCCTCCCCCAGTTCTCAGGTACCACACCAGTCTCCCATGATTTGTTAAAAAGGGTAGCTACTGGTGTCACAAGTTCTCCCCATATTTCTTTTAGAATTCCTGGGTGAATCCCATCAGGCCCCATTGCTTTGTCCACCTTCAGTTTTAGGAGTTGTTTTAGAAGCCTTTCTTCTGTGAATGGACTGGTATCACCCCCCCCATCCAGAGTGCTTCTATTGTTTGGTTTACGTACCTCCCCTCCTCTTCTTTTGTGAATACTGAACAGAAGTATTAGTTCAGTATCCCTGCTTTTTCACTGTCAACCTCAGCCCACCCCCCTTCTCTTTATTAAGCCTCACTACCCCTCCCATGGTCTTTCTTCACTCCCTAATGTACCTATAATTTTTTTCCCTTCTTAACTGAGTTGGCTATCTTCTCCTCAGTTTGGGCCTTTGCTGTTCTGATTGCCTTCCCTGCTTCCTTCTTCTTTAACTGGTACAATTCTTTGTCCTGCTCCTTCTGTTTTTTCTTTATACTTCCTGAATGCTATCTTTTTTTTTCCCTAACCTTCCCTGACACCTCTTTTGAGAATCATAGTGTTTTTTACTTCATTTTGTTTTGATTTGTTTCACATAAATGCTTGTTGCCTCTGTGATGGCTGTTTTGATTTTTTCCCATTGTTCCTCCACCCTTCCTTCTTGCCTGTTTGCTAGTGCTTTTCTGAGGCACGCTCCCATTTTCCCAAAGTAAGCCCTCCTAAAGTCCAGTACCATTGCTTTTGTATGGCTTGACTTCATGACTGTGTTTATTGTGAACCACACTGTTTGGTGGTCACTTGTTCCCAGATGGGTACCCACTTCTAAGTCTAAGATCCTTTTTCTATCCCCATTTGAGAGTACCAGGTCAAAGATTGCTACTGCCCAAGTGGGTTCTAACACTAGCTGTCTGAGGCATGTCCCCTGTAAGGCATAGAGAATTACCCTGTTCTTGGACGTGGCTGCAGCAAAGGTGCTCCAGTTAACATCTGGCTTATTCAGGTCCCCCATCAACAATATCTCCCCTTTTTCTACCATTCTAAGGGTGTCTTCTATCATTTCCTTGTCCATTGCCTCCCCCTGAGATGGGATCTGTATACAACCAGATTGTGGTGCTATTTCCTGTCTCCAGGGTGACCTCTGTAAAGTACAGAAAATACTGTGACATTTTGAAGTTTTTATTAAGTTTTCTGCAAATTAAGGTTAAATTCTAACTAACCAGAAAACAAACAACAAACTAATAATATGAATGCAAATCACTATGCATGTTTACTTTTCTGCATTGGTCTATCTCTTTGTTAGTCTGTTTTGTAATGCTGGCTCACACAATTAGCTTTTTTTTTACCATAGTTAAACAGACTGCTTACACCACTAGATAAACGGTATGCCAAAGGTATCCAGTATAAGCAGCATCTGCTGCACATACCACGGGGCCAGCTGCATTCTCAGTTGCTGGACCAAAGATATCATCAACACCTCCTTGGGCCTAGCAGGCAAGCAAAGACAAAGGACAAAAAGTGAAAGTACGGAAGTCGATGTCCTGCAGATGTAAGATCTGTAGAATGTTTTGCAGTTGTCTACAGTGCAGATGCAATGGGCAAAAGATCAAAAAAGGAATGGACAACAACGAAAGGAAACTGAATCACTACAATCATTCACATAGATTATACCAATAATGACTAAAGTGTAATAATTAATGTTAACTGGATTATTACTACTTTATAAATGCTTAATAATTGATCACAATGTAAAAGTATTATTAATACTAAGTAACACATCAACAGATGTAAATATACAGGATAATTCATGGCACCTGTGAATAAGAGGATATTTTAAATTGGAAATTGGGATAGAAGCAGCAGTGAGTGGGATCAGGGGAGCAACAGAAATGGATCAAGAGGGAGGGAGAGATACCCAAGGGGTGTCACATCAGGATAAGGATAAAAAGGCCAGTAAGGTGGAGGGGATGGATGATGCTATCTCCGTCAAAAGGGTGTGCTTAGCCCTCAAGACCCTAAAGAAAGACAAATCTCCTGGGCCGGATGGCATTCATCTGAGAGTACTATGGGAATTGGCAGACATACTGGCTGCGCCCCTGGTGGAGCTATTCAACAGGTCACTTGAGACAGGGAGGGTACCTAGGGATTCGCGAGAGGCACATGTGGTGCCAATCCATAAAGGGGGGTCAAGGGAAGTACCAGATCCATCAGTTTGACCTCGGTGATGGGAAAATTAATGGAGAGTATACTAAAGGAATGATTGGGGGTGTATTTGGAGGAGGTGGGAGGTCTGGATAGTCAGCAACATGGGTTTGTGCCAGGTAGATCATGTCAAACCAATCCTGTGGAGTTCTACGAATGGGTAACATCAGAACTGGACAGGGGAAAGCCTGTGGATGTATTATTCTTGGACTTCAGCAAGGTGTTTGACTCTGTCCCCCACAATGGTCTGGTGGAGAAACTGATGGGGTTGGGAGTAGACCCTTTGATGGTCAGATGGATTGAAAACTGACTAGGTGGATGCACCCAGAGAGTAGTGGTCTGTGGGGAGCTCTCAAACCCTAGAGAGGTTGGTAGTGGGGTACCGCAGGGCTCGGTCCTGGGTCCGATCTGGTTTAATGCATACATATCAGACATCAGGGAGGGTATAGGGTGTGAAATGAGTCTCTTCGCTGATGACTCCAAGATGGGAGCAGTAGTTGAGGGAGAAGAGGGGAGGTTGGCCCTGCAAGGGGACCTGGACACCCTGGAAAGCTGGGCACACACATGGAAAATAAATTTCAATATCACCAAGTGCAAGGTTTACATCTTGGGCGGGGAAACCCTAAACAAAGGTACACCCTGAGAGGGGAGGCGCTGGAGGCCTCAATAGGGGAAAAAGACCTAGGGGTCATGGTGGATGCATGTATGAATAACTCTGAGCAGTGCAGAAGAGTGGCTAGCAAGGCAAACAGGATGTTGGGATGCATGGTAACGGGGATCACCTCTAGGAGCAAGGAAGTGATTCTGCCGCTGTACAATGGACTGGTTAGACCACACCTTGAGTACTGTGTACAGTACTGGAGACCACACTTGAAGAGGGACATACAGCTCCTGGAGAGGGTACAGAGGAGGGCAACTAAGATGATAAGAGGGCTAGGGGATTTGACCTATGAGGACAGACTTGATGAGCTCTGCCTGTTTTCATTGGAGGAGAGGAGAGGAGAGACAGGGGGGACATGATTGAGGTCTTCAAGTACCTCAAGGGAATAAATAGGGCAAACATGGAGGGGATCTTTAGACTAAAGCAGGGAGGTATCACCAGAGGGCATGGTTTGAAGGTGGAAGGGTGATGGGGGGAAAAGAGGAGGAGGTTTTCGCTGAGAGGGGGGTGGTGGACCCTTGGAATGCACTGCCTGGCAAGCTGGTTTAGAGATCCACAGTAGAGGGCTTCAAGAGAGGGTGGGACAGACACAGAAAGTGGATGATGAACTGTCCCAGGGGGGTGGGGATGGATGATAGGGGTTTCTGGAACACAGGGGGGGAGGGCCTCGGCACCCAACTAGGGATCTGAGGTTCGAGCAGACTCGATAGACCGTAAGGCCTAATCTTCTGGCAAATAGTATGTTAGTATGTTAAAACCTGGGGCAAGAATAAGCCACAAGGCTGAATGCCCCAGCCTGCTCAAATAAAATTACCACCAGGTGGTCTGTGTTTATTTTTTAATTATATATTTTTTCAGTTTTAAGTTGCATCTTTTTCTGTAGCATTAACACATTGGGTTGTGCACTGACCTGCATGTTGCCTGTACTCCACAAAATCAGGCTCTCATTGATGAAGATGTCTTGTCCTGGTGGTGCACGAGAGTCAAAATGTCCAATTTTCACATACTTAGTGGTACTTCCATCAGGGGCTACCTGCCAATTTAGTATGTCATACACTGCAGGAGGGTCTCCATTTACATCAAAAAACACCTTCTCACCGGCACTGTCCTCAAAAAATACATTCTTCACATGATGGAGGAGCTGGAAATATAAGCACAGTGGTGCTCAGTGATAGGCTTCACCATCTGACAATTTTTTTTACTTTCTTTATGCTCCCTCTCTCTCTCTTCCTCTTTGTCTCCTGGACTCTCTCCAGAGTGGTCACTTGGTCCAGCCTTGTACCCACCTGCCTGAAGAATCCAGTCCTGTCTTGTATGGGCCTACCTCCATTCCACTGTTCCTGACCACCTGAACCCCAGCTCTGAGCCCCCTAGGGTGGGACCATCAACTCCTACCCGGTAGTCTATCTAGAATCTGGTGGACCGACCAGGATGGGTGGGAGTAATGGAGCAGGATGGAAGGCTCAACATTGGGCATGAGGGTCATCCACTGGACCCTCTTTCACATACCAGGAGCCAGGCCTTTTCCATGTTTTCTGGTTCCCCCAACATGAGACATGCAGTGCCGTCCAGCACATAACATGAGCATTCCTGCACGTGTCTGCAGGATGGCCTCCTGATGTTCCCCCTGTTTGCTGGTCCCCGAGTGCAGTGCACCCAGTCTTCACCAGGCAACACTAGTGTCGCGGGATGGGAACCCCCCCTCCTTCCCAGTAGAGGAGAGCAGTCCATCAGATGCTCAATCCAATCCTCCCTGGCTGACCTCCAGCTATCCGGGCTCATTCCTGAACCAGGGTCACTGGGGTGGCACAAGGTAAGGTAGATGCCTCAACTCTCAGCACCACTGGGCCAGCACTATTTCACAAATGTTAATCAGTAACTGTCAGCAATTAAACTTGACAATGTTATAGTAATACTCTGCGATGGGGTGTGCCATGTCACGAAATGTTAGTTACTCAGTAACTCTCAATAACTACAATTAACAATGTCACAGTGATGCTCAGTAATGGGTTGTGCCATGTTTCAACACTTCAATCAGTAACACTAACTTCAGTTAACACTGTTACAGTAATGCTCAGTGATAGGGTGTGCCATGTCATAACATGTTAATTAGCAACTCTCTGTAACTCCAGTTAACAGTGGTACACTGTTCCAGTGGTGCTAAGTGACAGGTTGTGCCATGTCACAACATATCAGTCAGCAACTCTCAATAACTCTCAGTGGCTTAGCAAAGAACACTAGGAGGAAGGAGTGCTGTGTGACTGGACTTCTCTACTGGGACTATATTGCCCTCCTTCCTTCCCCTCCACCCTCCCACCCAAAGCTATTTCTGCTTTTATAGGCACAGGATTTGACTGACAACAGGAACTTCCTGTTTGAGAGCAGGATTTGAGTGATCACAGAGCCACCAAAGACTCACTCTCCTAGGAGGGCAAGAGTAGCTCTCGGGCCCCCTCTAGCTGCTGGAGGTCAGCTTCTGAGCAAGTAAGGGGTCTACTGTGAAATACAGTATTATCTTGTCTTAGAACAGGATGATCAGGAGCTAAAAGGGCACAGAGGCAGTAAGTAAGCAGAGAGAGAAGAAAAAAAAACAGAGGAAAGAGTAAGGATTCCAAACAACAGTGAAGGGGCCAGAAATAAGACATGATGGGAGTGGTGCAGTGCAGTGGCTGTGGAGCAGCAGTCTTCCAAGAGATGTTCTGGAGGATGCAGTGTCATCCCATCTGCAGACACCTCTCTGGGATGAGGGAGGAGGTTGCTCATATCCAGGCTGAGTTGGCCAGGATTTGTGAGACCTCCTCTTCCATCCAGAGACCACCAGGGCCACTGCCGTTGCCTCAGAGGTTGCCAAGAAAGAGGAGTGGTTGGACCACAGTGGGGTCAGGGAGGGTGAGGGTGGTGGAACAGAGGTGCATCCCTTCAGTTGTGCCTCTCCACAATTCCTATGTCATTCTGGCAAAGTGTGGTTCCTATATGGAGGCACCTGCAGTGGCGACCAAGGAGGATGCTGGGAACCTCCACAGAGGAGACCCACAGGAGGGTGGCATGGGACCCCACAGGGGAAGGAAACAACTCCTAGTGGGGACTCCATTGTTAGGAAGGTAGAACTCGGGGAGAGGGAGGTAAGGTGCCTGCCTGGCACCATGGCTTGGATGGACAGGGAGCGAATCCTCAGGATTGCTGGGGCAGCTGCACAGGGGAGGGAGCTGTATGTTATTGTCCACCTAGGGACAATTGGCCTGGCTAAGAAAGAGATTAGAGCAGTGCAGGAAGAGTTTGTGGAATTGGGGAGGGGCCTTAGACAAGTAACACACATGGTAACCTTCTCAGAGGTGCTGCCTGTCTATGGCATAGGACAGGCTAGGGTGCTCCACACCATGGGATTCAATCAGTGGTTGAAAAACTGGTGCAGAGCTCAGGGATTTGGCTTCATTGGGGACTGGGGGTCCACCTGGGGTGATGCAAGCCTATACTGGCATGATGGGCTGCATCTGTCCAGGAGGGGAACCAGAATCCTAGGTGGTAGGTTTAAATGCTTCATTGGAAAACATTTAAACTAGCCAAGGGGGGAGGCACTGGAAAGGAGCAAGGAAATCCTAGCCCCCCCAAAAAGTCACGATAGTAAGGGAGGTAGGCACCAAGATAGAGATGTCAAAAGGGAGAAGGGCAGGGATAAATGTTGAAACTGACAAAGGCAAGAAGGACAGGGATGGGGCAAAAAGGAGTAAGGCCATCAGGAAATGGAGGATAATGAGTACCAATGCCCATAGTCTGGGCAACAAGCTCCCTGAACTGGTGGCCTTGATGGAAGAGGGATGCCTGGAAATCATAACACTTACAGAAACATGGTACACAGAGAACCATGACTGGGATGTTAACATACCAGGGTACATAACCTATAGGAGAGACAGGGAGAGGAAAAGAGAGGGAGGAGTAGCTCTCTATGTAAAGGAAGGGATAAAAGCAACTGAACAAAAGAGTAAACAAGTAGGAGAGGAGGCACTGTGGGTTACCTTAGAAACTGGAAATGGCACCACAATCCGCACAAGGGTTGTGTACAGACCCCCATGTCAGGGGAAGGGAATGAACAAGGATATGATAGAAGGCATTCTTAAGATGGCAGAGAAAGGGGAGATACTGTTGATGGGAGACCTCAATATGCCAGATGTTAACTGGAGCACATTTACTGCAGCCACATCCAAGAGCAGGGTCATTCTTGATGCTCTACAGGTGGCATGCCTCATACAGTTAGTTTCGGAACTCACTTGTGAGGGAGCAATCTTAGACCTCGTACTCTCAAATGGGGACAGTGAGAGGATCTCAGATCTAGAAGTGGGTTGCCATCTTGGAACAAGCAACCATCAAACAGTGTGGTTCATGTTAAACTCGTCTATAGAGTCAAGCCATACAAAAGTGAGGGTGCTGTACTTCAGGAGGGCTGACTTTGGCAAGATGGGAGAATGCCTTAGAAAAGCACTAGCAAACAGGCTAGAAGGAGGGGTGGAGCAACAATGGGGAAACATCAAAACTGCCATCACAGAAGCAACAAGTCTTCGTGTGAAGCAAATAAACAATTCAAAATGAAAGAAAAAGCCACTATGGTTCTCAAAAGAGGTGGCTGGGAAAGTCGGGGAGAAAAAGATAGTATTCAGGAAGTATAAGGAAACACAGAAGGAGCAGGACAGAAAGCTGTACCAGTTAAGGCAGAAGGAAGCAGGGAGGGAAGTCAGAATAGCAAGGGCCCACACTGAGGAAAAGATAGCCAACTCAGTTAAGAAGGGGGATAAAACCTTTTAAAGGTATATCAGGGAGTGTAGAAAGACAAAGGGAGGGACAGTGAGGCTGAATAGAATGGACAGTGGGTGGGCAGAGAGGGACAGTGAAAAAGCAGGGATACTGAATGAATATTTCTGCTCAGTATTCACAAAAGAGGAGGGGGAGGTGCCTAATCCTATTAACAGAAGCACTCTTGATAGGGGGGGTCAATCCCAGTCCTTTCACAGAAGAAAGGGTTCTGAAAGAACTCCTAAAACTGAAGGTGGACAAAGCAGTGGGGCCTGATGGAATTCACCCCAGAATTCTAAAAGAATTAAGGGGAGAACTAGTGAAACCACTGACTACCCTTTTTAACAAATCATGGGAGGATGGTGTGGTACCTGAGGACTGGAGGAAGGCAGATGTGATTCCCCTTCACAAAAGTGGGACCAAGACAGAGGCAGGAAACTACAGACCTGTCAGTTTGACCTCAGTGGTAGGGAAAGTGATGGAATCACTTCTGAAGGAAAGAATTGTTGAGTACCTAGAGGTCAGTGGGGCACAGTACCCAAGGCAGCATGGGTTCACAGCAGGAAGGTCATGTCAGACAAATCTAATTGATTTCTTTGACTGGGTGACCAAAGTAGTAGATCAGGGAGGGGCTGTGGACATGGCCTACCTAGACTTTAGCAAGGCATTTGACACAGTCCCACAGCAAAGATTAATAGTCAAATTAATCAGTCTGGGAGTGGGTCCCCGGGTGGTAGCCTGGGTAAAACATTGGCTGGACAACAAGACCCAGAAGGTAATTGTAAATGGAATTCACTCTGAAGAAAGAGGGGTTACTAGTGGGTATCGCAGGGTTCAGTACTGGGTCCAGTCTTTTTTAATGTCTTTATAAGTGACATTGCAGAGGGACTGGAAGGAAAAGTATTCCTCTTGGCAGATGACACAAAGATCTGCAACAGGGTTGATACACAAGGAGGCATGGAAAGGATGAAAAGGGACTTGGCAAGGTTGGAGGAATGGTCAGAAATATGGCAGCTTGGATTCAATGCAAAGAAGTGCAAAATAATGCACCTGGGAAACAAAAAGCCAGGGGAAGATTACACAATGGAGGGGAGGTACTAACAATAACAAAAATGGAAAGAGACCTTGGGGTAATACTTTCAGATGACCTTAAGGTGGGCAAGCAATGTGAGAAGGCAGTAGGAAAGGCTGGGGGTGTACTTGGATGCATAGGGAGAGGCATCACCAGCAGAAAACAGGAAGCTGTTATCCCTCTGTACAAACAGTTGGTGAGACCCCATCTGGAGTACTGCATCCAGTTCTGGAGACCCTATCTCTGCAAGGATATAGACAGGATAGAGGCAGTTCGGAGGAGGGCAACTAAAATGGTGCAGGGTCTGCAAGAGGAGCCATACGAGGAGAGACTAAAGGAGCTTAACATGTATACCCTTGAGGAAAGGAGGGAGAGGGTGGACATGATAGAAACTTTTAAGTACCTCAATAGAATCAACAAAGTCCAAGAGGGTAGCATCTTTCAGAAAAGAGATGTGCAAGAACAAGGGACACAATTTAAAGATTGGGGGCGGTTCAGGGAAATGTGAGGAAGAATTTTTCACAGACAGAGTGGTGGACGCATGGAACAACCTTCCTGAGGAGATTGTGGGGTCTAAAACTGTGGGAGAATTCAAGAATACATGGGACAGACATAAGGCAATTCTTGTGGGGGGTAGGAAGAAATAGGCAGTTGGTTAACTAGGATCTGCGGCTTATCATGTAGGTAGGGAAATGGGCAGACTAGGTGGGCCAAGTGGTCCTTATCTGCTGTCAGTCTATGTTTCTATAGTGATGCTCAGTGATAGGATGTGCCACATCAAGACACACCAAATCAATAACTCTTAGTAACTCCAAATAACAATGTTAATCTTATCACTTTTAAACACATTTTAAACACTAAGTTTCTAGTGATGTAACTACTCAGACCATAGTGATTGTAATACTGGTATTATGATATCAATAGCTGTAACAGAACTTATTACTGAGCATCACTGCATATGTAATATCCATCAACTAACTATACAATAGAGCATGGGAAGTCCATACAGCAACTGTCAAAGGTGGAGGAAAATATTTCAATCATTTAAAAGAGTTCTCTACTTCCCTATCCTACCATTCAGCTATTTATATTATTTATTTGTTTATTAAATATTTTGATCAGGTAGGCCCACTGAGACTAAAAGTAAATTGTTCATGGGTAATCCACAATTAATTACACATATCCAGAACATAACATAATATACAACCAGTAAATAATGGGAAATGCATATGAATCAAAAACAGGGTATACATACAAAAATGAGTGAACATCTGATTACAGAAGATAGGCAGACACCTTATAGGGGCATCACAGAGTCATGAAGGAATTGAGTCAGGGAAGGGCAGTAGCATGTATGTTATTAAGGAGGTTCAAGTTGATTCATAATTGTGAGACACTGGAAATCAAGTGCTGGCTATAATGCAACCCTTTAGCATAAGCAAACATATAGGCTGTGCTCAAGAAAAAATACCTTTAGTCCTTTTTTTAATCGACCAAAGGATGAGCACTCTTGGAGTACAGTAGGGAGGGCATTCCAGACTAATGGGGCAGAGTTTATAATGGCTGTCACTCCTACAAATGACTTTGTCCTCAGAACCTCTAGGAGAGTGTGACTGGAGGACCTAAGTGTTCTCCTGCACATTATTCTGACTAGTACATCCCTAAGGCTGTGGGAAGGGGATGTACTGTGGATAATTTCATGGGCAAGGCAAAGGGGAGGCCATTGAACCTCCTTGGAAAGGCAGGCCAGTTAATAGAGAGGAAGCCCTCACAGTGATGTGCCCTTAATGGGATGCTGGCAGCAAACCAGCCTATTTTATTGCACTGGGCTATTAGCTGGT
Organism: Neoceratodus forsteri; assembly: GCA_016271365.2. NCBI lineage: Eukaryota > Metazoa > Chordata > Ceratodontiformes > Ceratodontidae > Neoceratodus > Neoceratodus forsteri. Next base: position 55,736,548 of record CM028137.1, read on the forward strand.
TAACATCTGATGCTCCTAGGAACTGCAGTAGCAGGGTACCATACATTAGTGCTAGTAGTAGCATAGTATTGGCAATAGAGTGATGTAAATCACGGTCAAATAGCTGCTCAGGCAATGGAGCAACTCAGTTTTCTGGTGCAGTGACTTGGTGTTATGTTCAACATGGCATTTAAATGTGATTTCCTTGTCTGAGTGTACTCAAAGGTATTAACAGAGTCTACCACCTCAGTGGGTGCACTGATGGATATACTTATGAGTTACAGATGTTTCCTGGCAGTGCCAAGTTATCCTGAGTCAAATAAGATGGTTTTATTGTCTTACAGACTAGTCTGTTTTCCAGAAACCAATATTCTAGTTCACAAAAGTTATCAGTGAGTTGACAGCCAGGTTGGGCAGTACTCTGGAGCGCCTGTACAGAATGGCATCATCTACATAGAGAAGAACATTAGCCCTACCACAGTTTGTGGGAAGAACATTGACAATTAGGGAAAACAGCAGTGGGCCTATGATGGAGCCCTGTGGGACACTATCGGTTATAGGCATTTTTACAGTTTGAGCACATTTCCACTCTACCAATAGATATCTGTTTGATAGCTATTGAGAGAACCAGAGACAGGATAGGATATCTAGACCCAATACATTAAGTTTATCTAACAACAGTTAGGTAAAAGGCCTTAGTGAGGTCTATGAAAACAGCACTTGTTACAAGCCTCCTGTCCACAGCCTCCAGTATATCTGTTGACAGGCTAAGCAGGGCAGTATGTGTACCATGCTGTTTTCTGAAACCATGCAGCCTGTCATTGAGTAAGTGATGCAGTTCAAGGTAGTTCTCCAGCTGGTTTAGTCTTCCCAGGATTTTGGCCAAGTATCACAGTAAGGAAATAGGTCAGTAGTTTTCAATGAATTTTCTGAGACCGCCATTGGGTAGGAGAATCAATAGAACCTCTTTACAGGTTTCAGGGACTGTCCCCTCAATAAGGGATTTATTAAACAGGATAGTCACAGGGTAGGTGATGACAGGAGCAGAAATCTGAGGAGCTTAGGTTCAATATTATCATGACCTGTAGAACCTACAGCCATTAGATGGGTCATGAGGGGAATTGCCTCTTTTCTATCAGTCTAAAATGTAACTCTGGATGCTGGTATTCAGAATTAGTCTGGTTGGAGGACAGGGAAGGGGACTTTAGAAAGTTGGGTTTGAACCGATCCAGCTCAGCAAAAGATTTGTTGAACACATTAGCTATAGCCATATAGACTTGATAGGCTGTACCATCCACTACAATATCTCACACTACTATACTATTGCTGCCCTTTAGTAGCCTGCTAATCTGAGAACAGAAACATTTTAGGTGAGATAGGTTTTTCTCCTGTAGCTGCCTCAGGAACTTTCTTTTAGTCACTTTCATGCCCATTTAACATGCATTTCTCAGTTCCCTGTATTTGTGCCAATCAGGCTTAAGACCTGAGTTTTTGTAAACACCCCAGGTCCTGGCCCTTGATTACATGGCCTTCTTAAGCTTACTGTAACTAGACACTCAAAAAGATGAATTAAAACATAGGAATCAGAGGTGTTTCACTGGGTACAGCTAACCTTAAACAGTTCAAAAAACGTGCACTATAGTAATGTGGTTGTACCACTATTATTAGAGTTGAGCCGGGTGTTTAATAATAAATCTCCAAATTTTGCAATATTATAGCTTTGCCCGTTTTATCAACTTGCATGACATTTTGCATCTGTGGTCCTGTGGGGTGGATATCTTGGCATGCCAACATTCATTCAAATTAGATGTGTGGATTCTGAGATCCAGATAGTGAAAACAAAAGTATTTTTTTGTTTGTTTGTTTGCTGTTTTCTTTGTCCACCCCTAGCATCCAGATGGTTTGGAAATTTGGCCTCACATGTTTGGGGCAGAAAGGGCTTGTCACACAGATGTGTATTTTGCTAGTTTGGTGAAAAGATATTCTAACACGGCTAGGTAGCAGACCCTCTTCTTATTGGGCAACACAGGTCAGCTCACCATGGATTAATTCTTAATTATTCCATGGTTGCCCTCCAGAGTGAGTACATAGGAATCAGCTAATGGAAGCATGCTCAACAGTCTGTAATACAACCCCCTCCCTTAATGATTAGGTTGCAATGAAAGAAGTTGAGAATGTTGTCAGAGAGGATGAAGCAAATGGAATGCATGCTTGAGAAAACCATTATACTGATATGTACTTTGAAATCCAATTGAGGAATGTTAGATTGCTTTTACTTCTTCAGGGATAGCTCATAAGTCAGGGAACACAAGTCAGCACAACATGGCAGAAAGACTCCAGAGACCTGGAGGGGAGTGGAAGGGTGTTTGTGCTCTGTCCCAGGGGCCAGCTATCCAGAGCAAACCCAACTGTCAGTGGGGGGACTGGAGGAGTGGCATGTCCCAGAGGGGCCAGGGATATTGGGAGCACTTATGTATGTGTGTGTCTCTCTGCTCAGTGAAAGAGAGAGAGAGAGAGCAAGAGAGGGAGACACAAAGAAACAGAGCAGTTATTATGCAAAGTGTGTTTCTGTTGCTTCTGTTATGCTGAATTACTAGCTTTTACTGGGAGTCCAAAATTGATAGAAGTTGTCCGCAGTTTGACAGAGTTGGCAGGACAAGAACTAGCAGTGGTGGGGCATGACACAGAATCAGGAGAGAAATGCCCCCCACCCGGGAAGTCACTGTTTTACAATGACAACAAGTCCTGTGGTGGGAGACACTGAGAGCAACCTCAGAGATATGTCCTTCCTGGTGCAATACATTACATATAACTAAAGTGTGGTGCATATATAAATGTGTCCTGCTAGAGATTCAACTGAACAATGGCAACAGGTCCAGTGGTGAAAGACAATGAGAGAGACCTCAGGGATCTGTCCTGCCTGGTACATGTTACATTCTGAATAACTAAATTCTGGTGCACATACATCCTGATCCTGCTAGGGGTTCAACTGATCAATAGTGCTGAAATGGGAGCACCACACCCTTGTAACCAAATGTTGGCACAGCACCACTGTCATAGCCCCCCTGTCAACTCACCAACAGACATCCGACCATAGTAGAAAGTGACTGCAGATGTCTGCACCATTGTTCAGTGCTCCGGCTTGTTGTTGTTTCAGGGCTTGCACCTGCCATATTACAAGTGTATTAACCCACCTGACAGCATGGATCTACTGTATAATTAGTCCATCATGGGTGGTTAGAGGCACTCAGCCTTTTGCCTCGGGACCCCCAAGCATGGATTAACTCTCCAGTAGAAACATGCTGTCAGGTGGCTTAATGCTTACTTAATGCAATCCAAAGACCTCTTTAGCCCAAAGGTCCTTACACTACAATGCCCCACATGGTTCACCTCCCTCCCTCCTGCCCTCCATCACTAATCTTACCAAAATTGGTCCTTTCAAGGTCACTCATTGTAACCTCCTCTTTGACGATGGAAGCTGTAATTGCCCATAATTAATTTAATGGTGGGGTGCCTCTTGTCTGGTCCATAGCCTTGACAATGTCTGTTGGACTGCTATTCCCCCCCTTTCCCCCCGTCCCCCCCCAACCTTTCCTCATAGGTATTCCTCCCTGGTACATCCAGGGTTGTACCTTCTATTATTGTAATATTTTATACGATTATAACTAACTGTATGCAATTTTATATGTATATCTGTATTGTACCTGTATGTTACCACTGTAATACCTTACACTGTAACCATGTCTACCCTCCCTGTGATGAGGTGCCTTTGTAAATGAGTCCACAACTCAAAGGTTGTAAATCTGACATTCAAATAAATAAATAAATACACTGATTTTAAAAATGTTGGTTTTTTAGCTTGCTCAGCGGGTACTTTCAGGTTAGCTGCAGAGAAAAAAAACAAGAAGTGGGTCATACAACAAAGGATCTTTCTTAGTATTGGTTAATCCTTTGTCATGTGAAAAAAAAATACTTTTTCTTATGCCACCATCTTGGTTTCCTTTTTCTTTTAAATTTCCAAAACCCACAAAAATGACATGTTACAAAGAGACCAATATATGTATCTTGCTCATCTGAACTCCCTTAGGTGGTTTCTGAGGTTATCAGTTGAAAAATACCATTCTGAAGTGGGTCTTTTTACCTTTTCAATCTTTTTTGTGACTCGCACCTAGTTTTTTCATATGTCATTATTTGTCCATACAAAGAAGGAGTCATACTTATGGGAAAAGATTAGTCAGATGCGAGGGGTGGAGGGTGCCACTGAAAACCAGTGATACTTAACAAAATATAGGGATGGTGACTGGGGGGCACAAGACACTAGGGAAACTGCAACAAACACGGGGACAGAGATCAGGGGTACCAGTAGACACCAGGGATACAGCAATCTTTTCCCATATGTATGAATCCTTTTTTTTGAACTCACGGATGTGTCATGCAATAAAAAAGGACATAAGGTTTTATAACAGTTCTCCCAGTTAGGCTCCTCAGCACTGTCACGGTTATCCTATGAGCATTATTCCTTTTTTTATATCTGCAGTCACTCCTCCAATCCCTCCCAAAAAAATAAGCTGTAAACTGCTGGTCCTTATGTTCCCTCACACATCCCAGGCCCTTCTTGCCTCAATACGTGAGGATGACTAACTAGTTTAAACTGTCACTGACAGCTTCTTCTGTTACCCATACCTACAAACAAGCCAAGATCCATGTGTCCTACTTTCCCCACAGGACACTAAGAATTTGGCATCTGATGGCTCCTCATGCCCTCCCATCAGTAGAGGGGGACGCAAGTGACTAACAAGCCACGATTACTAGAGGAGTCCACCAGACTTCCTCGGTAGAGGGGAAATGAGAAAAAAAATGAAAGCCGTAATCAGTGCTGCTACTGATCAACAGGTTTATGTACTATAGTGTAGAATTACTTGTGGAGAGACCATGCCAACTAAACTTGCAAACTTCTAAAATATGACCACAGTGTCTTATTTACTGGATCTAAATAAACTTACAACAAAAATTCCCTAAAGTGCATTTATTCTAAATCAAGTGGCAACTGTGGAATGATTTTGTTTCATGCCACTATACACTGCAATTTTTTCACCACTGCATTCCAAGTACTCAGGTTCATGCAGTGTCAAATTGAAAAACACAAGAGAATTCCTACCTCCTTGCATCTGAACATTACTTCGTGAAAGCCCCTCTGTTTAAGGCAGCTGCTGATTGCTTTCTGTCGTAGCAGATGGTCTAGCCCGCTTCGAGCATTCTGGCGTTGACACTCACCCCCTTGGTCGGCTCTCCCTTAAGTGAGCTGATAGTGGTCACATGGGCTGAAATTTAATTTAATTTCAGCCTAGTTTTCCATCTGCAGGTTATCTTTTTCTGCGCTAGGGGCAGACCTAATAATTCCAGCTCCCACAACTCCCTAGCGGACTGAATACACTGCTGTTCTAACAAGACATACCTTGCTGCAGGTTTTGTTACATTACTGTGCACAGTTACAGGCTGGAACAATTCCCTAGCTGACTGAATACACTGCTGTTTTTAAGAAGACATACCTTGCTGCAGGTTTTGTTACATTACTATGCACAGTTACTGGCTGAAACAATTCCAGTTGCTGTTATTCCTCCTCATAGCCCCTAACCTCGTTGCCGTCATGGCTGTCCCCTCCACCCACCCGGGCCCTCCAGGTGGGACTACCCATTCCCATCAGGCTGGCCTCCTGCCCCCCTCTCCAGCCCCCCATGGCGATCCACCAAGGGGTTACAAATGGACGACATCTAAGCGTCCATGGCATCCTTCACAGCCTTGTTGAGCTTACTGCCTGGGTTGCTCACTACAAGACGGATATCTTGGGTATCACGGCATGTAAAAGCCACACACTACCCGATGCAGTGTGCACCTGCCACGGTACAGCCATATCAGACACGATCATGGGGGCAAAGCGAGGCAGTGGGTAAAACATAGAAACATAGAATTTGGCGGCAGATAAGGACTGCTTGGCCCACCTAGTCTGCCCATTTTTCTACCTAACAGATAGCTGCAGATCCTAGTTAACCAACAGCTTACTTCCTCCTACCCCCACTAGGACTGCCTTATGCCTGTCCCATGCATTCTTAAGAGTCCCCATGTTCTTGACTCACGACCTCCTCAGGAGGCTATTCCATGCATCCACAACCCTCTCAGTGAAAAAATGCTTCCTCCACATTACCTCTGAGCCATCCTCCCTCAATCTTCAAATTGTGCCCTTGTTCTTGCACATCTCTTTTCTGGAAGATGCTACCCTCTTGGACTTTGTTTATTCCCTTGAGGTACTTGAAAGTTTCTATCATGTCCCTCTCTCCTTCTTTCCTCCATAGGTATACATATTAAGCTCCTTTAGTCTTTCTTTGTATGTCTTCTGGTGCAGACCCTACACCATTTGGTTGCCCTCCTCTGGACAGCCCTACTCTGTCTATGTCTTTGCGGAGATGGGGTCTCCAGAACTGCACAACACTCAGATGGGGTTTCACCAACTGTCTGTACAGAGGATAACAATTTCCTGTTTTTCTACTTGATGCCTCTTCCTATGCATCCCAGTATCCCCCAGCCTTCCTTACTGCCTTCTCCATTGCTTGCCCATACTAGGTCATCTGATATAATTACCCCCAGGTCCCTTTCTATTTTTACTGTTGTCAGTATCTCACCCCCCATTGTGTATGCTTCCCTGGGTTTTGTTTCCCATGTGCATTACTTGCACTTCTTTGCATTGAATCTGAGCTGCCATACATTTGACCATTCCTCTAACCTTGCCAAGTCCCTTCTCATCCTTTCCACTCATCTTGTGTATCGACCCTGTTGCAGATCTTTGTGTCTTCTGCAAAGAGACATACTTTTCTTCAGTTCCTCTGCAATGTTACTTATAAAGACATTAAAAGGACCGGTCCCAGTACTGAACCTGTGGTACCCCGGTAACCCTCCTTTCTTCACTGTGTACTCCATTTACTACTACCCTTTGTGTCCTGTTGTCTAGCCAATTTTTTATCGAGGCTACCACCTTGGAACCCACTCCAAGGCTGGCTATCTTGTGTATTAATCTTTTGTGTGGGACTGTATCAAATGCCTTGCTAAAATCTAGGAAGGCCATGTCCACAGCCCCTCCCTGGTCTACTACTTTGGTCACCCAGTCAACGAAATCTATTAGATTCATCTGACATGACCTTCCCATCATGAATCCATACTGCCTTGGGTCCTGTGCCCACTGGCCTCTAGGTACTCAACAATCCTTTCCTTCAGAGATTCCATCATTTTCCTACCACTGAGGTTAAACTAACTGGTCTGTAGTTTCTGCCTCTGTCCTGCTCCCACTTTTGTGAGAGGAATCACATCTGCCCTCCTCCAGTCCTCGGGTACCACCCCATCCTCCATGATTTGTTAAAGGAGAGTAATCAGCAGTTGTCGCTAGTTCTACCCTTAGTTCTTTTAGAATTCTTGGGTGAATCCCATCAGGCCCCATTGCTTTGTCCACCTTCAATTTTATTGTCTTTCAGAACCCTTTCTTCTGTAAATGGACTGGTATGAAACCCGTCTTCTGAGTGTTTCTCTTGTTTGTTTAGGTAACTCCCCTCCTCTTCCTTTGTGAATACTGAGCAGAAATATTCGTTCAGTATCCCTGATTTTCACTGTCACCCTCTCGCATTCCCTCCCTTTATTAAGCTTCAGTATCCCTCCTTTGGTCTTTCTTCGCTCCTAATGTACCTATAAAGGTCTTATCCCCCTTCTTAACAAATTGGCTATCCTTTCCTCAGTTTGGGCCTTTGCTATTCTGACCTTCCCAGCCTCTTTCTGCTTAACTGATAAAATTCTCTATATAACTTCTTCTGTGTTTCCTTATATTTCCTGAATGCTGTCCTTTTCTGTAACCTTCTTACCACCTCTTTTTGAGAACCATAACGGTTTTCGCCGTTGTGTTTTATTGATTTGCTTTACACAAAACATTGCCTCTGTGATGCTTTATTTTGATCACTCCCCATTGTTCCTCCACCCTCTTCTTGCCTGTTTCCTAGTGTTTTTCTGAGGCACCCTCTCATTTTCCCAAAGTCAGCCCTCCTAAAGTCCAGTACTCTTGCTTTTGTATGGCTTGATTATCGTGAACCACACTGTTTGGTGGTCACTTGTTCCCAGGTGGCTACCCACTTCTAAATCTGAGATTCTTTCTCCATCCCCATTTGAGAGTACCAGGTCTAAGATTGCTCCCTCCCGAGTGGGTTCCAATACTAGCTGTCTGAGGCACGCCCCCTGTAGGGCATCAAGAATGACCCTGCTCTTGGATGTGCCTGCAGCAAAGGTGCTCCAGTTCACATCTGGCATATTCAGGTCCCCCATCAACAATATCTCCCCTTTTTCTGCTACTCTACTCTACTATACTACTACTCTACTATAAGGCACACCTTAATGTGACTGCCATTGATCACCCGCCTACCACTCCCCCCAACATGTGAGCTCTCACCCCCTTCTTCTTCTACTTGGACACAAAAAAATCCACCTGATCTGCTGCACTAGCCTCCTGAGGTGGACTACCTGGACTCTCCTCACTTCTCCACAGCGCCCAGTGCGAGTGGGCACAAGTGAAGTCCTGATTATAGGAGACTCAACCTTGACTGGTTGGGCTCTAACTCTAAATCTTATGAGCCCCTTGCTCTCCGGCCTTGCCTGGGCCAAATTATATCTGAACTAACAAGGCCCTCCCAAGGGACAAGGGTTCACTGATTGACTGGATCCTGACCAATAGACCTGACAGGATCACATCCTCAGCATCCTACCCATGCCATCTCGGGACCATAGCCTATCTTCTGCACTTGGGGGCACCTCTCAGGCAAGATTCCCAGTAAGTGATACAAATGAGGAACTACTCAAAATTCTACTTACCAGACTTCCTAAGCTGACCTCAGTTCAATTGACTGGTCAGAGTGCCGCCTCAGCAGACCCGGACCAAGCACTGGATGAATTCTTAATCAATACATCCCGGTGCAGAACAAACGACCCCCTTACAAGGAGGAGGTGCAGGGCACCGTCACCAAATGGCTTCACGGGGCCTATTCTTCCTAATGAAACTCAGGGACAAATGCTGGGAAACCTACAAGGCCTCCCAAAGCATCAATGATCTCACTGCTTACAGGCGCCTCAGAAACTCCTGTAAAAAAGCCATCCAGGCAGCAAAAAGTGAGTTCTGCCGATCTGCCCTACTGTCCTCAGCCAGCAATCCTAGGAGCTTCTGACAGAACATTAGAAGCGCGGTTGGGGGCTCTGCAAGATCGCAAGTCATGGACTTACTCATTGACGGGGTTAGCTTCAATAACCCACACACAATTGCTAATACCTTCAACACTATGTTCTCTGAGCAGCCCCCCCTTCCCAGCCCACTGCCCCCAAGTCCCCAAACTCTCAACCACCCGAGCCCAAGTCCCTGTCACCCCTCGACTAAGCCCTGAGACCGACCCTCCTTCTTCCCCAACAGGTATCTACCACACAGACCCAGAGGTTGCTTGCTAGCCTCTCCCCTCATACTGGAGCAGGGCATGACAGCCTCGAGCCAAAGCTGCTCAAGCTAGGAGCCCACCTTCTTGCCAGACCCATAGCGCATATATTAAATTCTTCTCTAACCACTGGTGTCATCCCAGATGTCTGGAAAGTGACCAAGGTTACCCCTGTTCTTAAACAAGGAAACCCCAAAGACCCCCTGAACTACTGACCTATAGCTTTCCTGTTGGCCGCCTCCAAAATTCTGGAGAAAGTTGTGGCCTCTCAGCTCACCGAGTACCTACAGGAACACAACCTCCTCTCTCTGGCCCAACATGGGTTCAGGAAGGGACACAGCATGGCTACCGCCCTTGCTGTAGTCACCTCGCAGATCAGAACTGCAACTGACCAGGGCTACCTCACTGGAGCAATCTTCGTGGATCTCTCCAAAGCCTTCGACAGGGTAGATCACTCCCTCCTTAGCTCCACTCTTCTCTCCCTCAGACTCTCAAACTCCACCCATGCCTGGTTCCTCAATTACCTTACTGGTAGGAAGCAATACACCGACTTTAACCAGACTCTCTTCAACTCCACCACTGTGCAATGTGGAGTCCCACAGGGATCCGTCCTCGGTCCGACTCTCTTCTCCCTTTTCATCAACGAACTACACTCTGTCACCACCCATGGGCTTACCACCCTGTATGCCGATGGCCTTGTTATTCTGGACAGCGCCTGCAACATTGACACCATCAATTCCCAACTAAACTCCGACTTCAAGCGGATCCAATCCTGGCTGGTGGAACACAAGCTTACCACCAACCTTAAGAAAACCCAGGCTATGCTCTTCGGCTCCCTGAACAAAACAAAATCCAGCCCTGCCCCCCCTACTAATCTACGGGGCTGATGGCACACCCCTGCTGACGGTGGCCGCTGTCAAATACCTGGGCGTCACTCTGGACCCTCAGCTGAATCTTTCCCTGCACATCCGTAATGTCTGCAAGTCTACAAGTATCAAACTCGGTCTCGCCTACAGAGCCAAAAACTGCCTGACCCCGGGCTGCTCGGGTGGCCCTAGCCAGAGGTGTTCTCCTCCCCTCTCTCTGCTATGGGCTAGTGACCTTTGCCCCATGCCAAAAACCAGCCTTTCGAAATGGGACACGGCCTACAACAGCATCTGCCACTTTGCGCTATCTGCCCCACCCCTAACACACCGCTGCAACCTCTACACACGCCTCGAGTGGCTCCCTCCTGAGAAACACCGCACCTTTGTAGTAGGGAACTTCATTGACAGCATTGTAAGATCAGCCACCCCTGCTGCCCTTGCCTTCCCTCAACCCTGACACCTCTTCCACCACCTTAAGTCAAGCACGACACTCAATTGTCCGGTTCCTAGAACACGCACCATTGCAGGTGATCGAGCCTTCGCCAACTATGCCCCTAAACTATGGAATTCATTCCCAGCCCTTACTCGGTCCACCCTCTCCCATCCAAGCTTTAAAACTTCCCTTTGGAACTTCCTGAAGGGCTCTTCCACCTGTCTATGCACCTCGTAGCCCCCTGCACTATGTAGGCATGGGGGGTCTCTGTGCCCCCAGGGTCGCCTCACTTATTCTCCTATCCACTGATCAAGTAATGGCTGACCCCCCTGTCTTACCTTCTGAACGAGGTCACCTGGCTCCCCACCTCATTAGCTCATCCCGAGGTCACCCCCCCACATGCTGGCACTTATTCCGCTTAACATATGGCTGAACCTGTGTTATGGTTATTATGTACACTGCACCTACCTTGTCCTAACCCTTTTGAGCACTGTCAACTACCTACCCAAATCATTCTAAAGAGTACCATCTCCTACTTGAGTGCCATATTGGTTTCGCCTGCTCTCCCGTTAAATGTAAATCTTGACTCACTCATTGTTTGTGTATGCTCTAGCTTGTAACTCTCCCGGGTCATCTGTAACACCCCACGGGTTCGTGACTTGTTACTGGTTGTCATTCTATTCCATCACCTGTTATTCCATTGTATGTAAAACTGATTTATCACTGTACCTGCCTACCTAAGTTTGTAACTCTCTCAGGTCGCACCTGAAAATAGGCACTTGGCTGTCTAGTGTGACTTACCTGGTCAACAAAAGCAAATAAATAAACTGGCAGTGCGGAGCCTCACCTGATCTCACAGTGAGTTGCTCCTTACTCTGCTCCCATATCCTCTGCAGTGTTGGGAATGCACAGTGATGTGACTGGTGTAGGCTGCCATGTGGCCTGCCTGCATCGCTCCCATCACTGCAGTGTTCGGACTACAGACTTGCCCCTATCCTAACAGAGAGTGGTCTTTTTGTGCATGGCAGTCACCCTCCACAGTAGTCCAATACTGCACTTCCACAAACTGACAGCATGCAATGACTGAGTCACTCTGCCTGTGTGGTTTGGTGTGAGCTAACATTGCACTTTTTTCTTAGCACAGCATATACAGTATTTTAATGGAGTCCTTTTATATACGTACAGTCCACACCACTTATAGCATCCACAGTTTAAATGGGTAGTGTTTTTTTTGTGGGCAGATTACATTTTCCAGTGTTCACTGCTACAGGTTATAATGTAAAAAGAACGCTGGTTATAGTGTTCTGTGGCCACCTTCTGTTTCAGGCAGATTAGCCCAATTAGCAGCTAGTTATGGCAGTAGACAGTGGAAAATGTCATCTGCCTCAGAGTGCTAATTGTGTCAGTTAACAATTCACTCAGCCTCGTCCCAACCTCTCACCTCAGACAGCCATTTCTGTAACAGCCTCCTGTCTCCCATCAGGAGAACTCACTGTATTGCCTTTCTTCCCTTCCCTCAATCCTGTCTTGTCATGATGACCAAGTGTGCAGTTGATGGCAGGAGACTACAAACTCCTGGAGTCTGAGATCACAGAGCTGTGTGGGACAAGTTTGGCGGCGGTGTGTATCTCATTTGTTCATTTATAACAGCACAGTAATTTGGATGACAGGAGACTGTAATGTCACAAGCAATGCAGCAGCAAGGGAGACCTGGAGTCTGAGATCACAGAGCTGTGCGGGGGTAAGGTTCAGCAACAGAGACAACTAATTGTTGGACTCGCAATATAGTGATTAACTCCTATAGCAGGTAGAACAGGCTTATACAGACTAGCCCACTATAACCAGTGGGGACTGTGTTTCTTATTATAGCTTTAAAATAGATGTACAGTTTGATTACCAGTAACAGCAGCATGACATACACCACTCCACCCCCGATCTAATGATTTACCAGTATCAGCAGCATGACTAATGCCAGCCCTCCCCTGAACTCACAGCTCCTCTTGAGTACAACTCATCTCAGCACTGAGAGGAGTCATATTAATGTGTTCATGCAGTCATGCAGGAAGAGATGGGGGACTGCAAATTCCAAGCACAGGGGCATTCCATGCAGCAGTCAAAATGGGTTCTATGTGAAAATGAAACAAAAATAGTTAAAACAATTTGAATGAAGCAATATCAGTACCGGCCAACACAGAGAACAACAATCACAGGGAACCATCACAAGAATGAAATGTTCCACAATGGTATGCATGGGAGGTTGTTCCCCATGCAACCCCCTTTAAAATATATTAATCTGACTCCAGGGGATTCAACTTGGGCAGTGGAGACAGTTACGAGGGAGCAGATATATTAAAGTAATTCCGAGGGGGATACAACTCAGAAAGTTGGAGACAGTCGGGATGGGGACAGATTTATTAAAGTGCCTGGTGGGGGACACAATTTGGGGAGGGGGACAAAGCTGGGACAGGGAATATGATCTCAAAAAAGGAAAAATGTTAACACAGTGCCCTGAAACCCAAACCCAAGGAAGCTGTATATCCCAATGCCACTCACAAAGTGTGACTCTAACCTCTGAGCCACACTGGCAGGATAGTGAAGCAGCACACAGTTGAAAAGTTGCAGTGGTCTGTATGACACAACGATACCACCATCACCAAAATTACATTTGTTATACTTACCACTTCGCCAAAATGACATAGGCTTTTTTCATTGGCCATTACTGACTTACTGTTATTCCTTTGCTGTTTTCATCTGACACTGTCTAATTGTGCTTTTAAGCAGTGAACCAACCTAATATTGGGTGCTATGCACTATTCGAGCACAGGTACAGTACATGAAAAATTCCATACTCCACCCACACAGCTGTACACCCATGGACAGGTGCGCTCATAGTGACATGCACAAAATCCAGCTACCTGTCCATGGCTCCACCTCCCCGTCACACAGGACTCTGCAGGGTGGCTGGGGGAGGAGTCACTGTCCCCAGTGGGCATCCAATGGGATGCCCTCCTGGGACCCCTAGTAGATCCCTAATAGAGAGACGTGAATCCGGGCCTGTGCATGCTGATTGCAGGCACCTGAACCCACACAGCACCATCCCATCCTGGTGCCACCAATTCCATCCATTGCCAGGGACTCACCTTCCAGCTGCCTCTGCTGTCTCCAGCTACCCAGCAGTCAGGGGCAGGACAGAGAGCCCTGTCCCAGTCCCCTGGCAACCAGTGGCTGGTGTCCGTGGGGACTCACAGTAAGTTACAGCAGGGTCCCCCTGCTGTAACCAGTGCACTGCTTCCCACCCATGCAGCCAGCACTACGTGGGTTCGTGCATCCCACATAGTGGTGGCACACCCCTGGAATTCCCCCATCCATCCCCAGCATATTGCTGTCTGCGCAGCTGGGAGCTCGGGTGCGTAACACCTATGCACCCATATCATGAAGGCTTCATGGTCACTGCTCTGTGGCATTCACCACATGATGCCAACATGCCCAGTTTATGAGGGCACATTGGCATCATGCATAGGGCGCTATGTTATTATGCAAAGAAAACTGCTTTAGGATAGAAAAGAAGATGGGCTTCCCTCTTTATATATAAAATGATATTACTTTGGTTTTGCTTCACCCACCACTTAAGCTGTATTATATTTATTAGACCTCTTGTTTATTGTAGGACCTGTGTGAAGGAGGATGCAATTCTACTATCTCAATAAAAAGGGAAACTATTTGCAAAAAATACTGCAGAGTTGAATCCTAACTGGTGCATTAAGGTATTTTTTTTGCAAAGGAAGAAATATAAGCTTAGGACAAAACTATGATGTTGTAAGAAGAGAAACATTCAATCAAGACCATAATGTTGACATAGAATGAGAAGAAAAATACCATGAGAAAATGTACTTTAGTACAAAGAAAGAAACATACCTGACAGTATGCCTCTTGTTGTTACCTATAGCCCCATACTATTACACCTCTAGAACATTACATATACAATAATGGATGGGGTGGTAAATATAACGAGATTTTACACACACCCAAGTTGTGGGATGCTACATAAACCCCAAGGGTGAAGCCGAGGGGTTTTAAAGCATCCACGAGCAAGGGTGTATGTAAAAATCAAGTTTTACACACCACCTCATCTGTTATTTTTTATAATTGCTGGTCAGCAATTTTTTTTGTTTATTTTGACACACACACTCTCATGGTTCTGGGTTGTCCTGTCCCGTTAACGCTTACCTCTGAAGCGCATCGTGATTCCCAGTGCCAGTTTTTCCTCTGGTGTGGATGAAAACTGCACGGTGCAGTTTCTGAATGGCAGGATCAGCGAGAGCAAGTAGAGGAGAGAATAAATATTTAAAAATAAAATCACCCGCACTCTTGGAGTGGCGGCTCATCACTAAGTGGAACGGAGGAGCCGCCATGTTTGTTTTAGTGGAAAGCCCACCCAGGAGGCATAAATAGCCAATTAGGATGCGGCTCTTGTTTGAGTGACATGGCGCGTGTTCCCCGTTATAACTCGAGAATTATAATGGGAAATTATAACTGGGTCAGGCAATGTAAAAAATTGCTGAACAGTTATTATAAATAAACTATACACCATGCTCAGGAAGGACAGTAAACTGAGAAGGAGATTCCCTGACCCATGACCCACCAGTTGAAGACTACAAACATACAAGCCTGTCAACATACTGTACTGGTATGAAACAAACACTATTCAAACAAGAATATGAAACCAGGAACTAAATTCACAAAAAAATTGTAAAGCACAGTGCAGAATTTTACATTGGGTTTTGTGTTTGCATAGGTGTCCAGAATTGCTGTTCACAATCGGATAGCACACAGCATGATCTGACTGTGAATAGGACTAGGTTGAGGCAGTGGTAACCCCAGTACCGCTAGTGCTACCCTTCTAGCTCTGTCCCGACATGCAGCCAGGAGTATGCCTCGCAATGAATAATGCATGAGTGCCATTCCCATTTCACAAAGGCAGACATGCAAATGAGCCCATTGGGCATAGGCTGCAGCAAGTTTAGGGTGCCCCCAAACCCCTGTCCCAGAGGCAGCACTGAGTCAGTATGTTTACCAACACCCCTGCCAATTGCCCATTGCTAGCTCGAATAAAACCAAAAAGGTCTTCATGGTGTTTTGGCCCGTCCCCCCCCATGATCTCTTATCACCAGCCCAAGCAAACAAAAAATTCCTGCTGGTGCTACTGGCCTCCTGAGATTGTAGAGCGTTGGTCCATGTATGAAACAGAAGATTTCCTCCTGTCCCCCCTGCATACATTCCTAATGTACAGGAACTGTTCCTTGGTGTCCAGTGATCCCTCCCCCACCTGATCCCCAATCCTCTGTAATATAAATGACACGCATTCCCTGGCATCTAGGAGACCCCCCCTCCTTATCTCTGATCCCCTGTAACATAGCCAAACATCCCTTCCCTGTTGTCTAGTAGACTCCAGTCCTCTCAACCGACCAGGTAATGTTCCACCTTCCTGCTCCCCCATCCGAAACCTTAGCTTGTGATCAGCACAGCCCTCTTCTCTCCACCATGGTCAACCACTGACTGAGCTGTCAAGGAAAGCATACTGCATATGCTATGTACTCATTGACTGAAAGCTCAGAATGAGTTGTCAATCAATGAGTTTCTACAATATACAGTATGTACCCCTTAACAGCTCCATCGGTGGCTGGCTGTGGTGGAGAGAAAGCAGGGCTGTACTAGTTGCTGGCTAAGGTTCAGAATGGGGGCATGGGGTGGTGGGATACTACCTGTCTTGTTGGGGTTGGGGGTCACTAAACACCAGGTAAAGGGCATTTGGCTATGTTACAGGGGATTTGGGATAGGAAGGGGACTCTGCTAGACACCAGGGAATGTATGTCACTGATATTATAAGGGGTGGGGATAGGGACTACTAGACACCATAGTACAGTGGTTGAGATGTGTGGTGAGGAAACATGTTGAGGGAGGAACCACTGATCACCAGAAGAAGAAGAATCAGCATTTATACAGCACTTTTCATACACGGTGTATCCCAAAGCACTTTACAACCAATGCTAGACTGGTAGTGAAGTGACCAGGGAATAGTCCCTGTACATCAGGGATGTGTGTGATTTGGGGGAAGGAGGCAATCTTCTGTTTCATACATGGACCAGCTGTAGGTAATCATGGATGGGCCACTAGCACCAGAGAAAATATTTTGATTACTCATGCCGGTGATTGGCTAGGGTCACCGCAGTACCTCCTTCAACCACTAGGGTTGCATGGGATAAGGCAAAGTCTCCACTGGCAATATTTGCTCTGCACAAGAGAACTGCACAAGAGGCCTTTGTGTGCAATAAATGCTTAGTGAATCAGACATTGCTCTTATTCACATCTCCTACCCTTCACTAACATTGCAGCCCCCTCCACACATTACGCCAGCACAAACCTGGTTTTAGAGTGCAGACCTGGCTTTTGCGAATACCAACTTGACCAAAATCCAGTTTACTTGTGCAAAACTGAATTTGTACCATAGCAAAGATTTGTTATCCTGACCCAGAAGAAACAATACTGACACTGCACAAGCTACAAAATCTGCCCCTGCATTTGCTTTCAAAGCATCATCCAGTAGCCCAGAAAAAAGCGTTGTAAATACATTGATCACACACATGCAAATCAAACAGTCAGTCACCTCACTGAATGAAAAAAACACCTAGAAGGCTGGCCCATTAGTGCAGTGATGGTGCTACTGCTTGCGATACCGTGACCCAGGATTGGGAACAATCTTGGGTCAATTGGAGGTTTGCTGGTGAGAGGGTCAAGAATTCCAGAAGATGTTCCTCACCTCAAGGAAGGGAGAGTGGTCTCCTCCACCACAAGTTTGACATGTGGGTGACCACAGATGGTACGGTGGCAGGAAGGACAAACTAGGAAGAGCAGGGTGGACATCAGTGTGCTGACACCCTTAGTGGGTGCAAGGCATAATGTCACTCCACATGATGCCTTGGAGCCAGGGAGAGAAAAACAGAAAATTTCCACTTGCACCAGGGCAAGTGGCCCCAGTAGATCTATTACCTCACCCCCAACTTGATTGTCTTTCAAAGGGCCAAGAACACAGAGATCCTATTTAGGGGTGCTGCATCCCTTGACCCTGCCTGGGGGGGGGGGACTATCCATGGCAATGCATCACCAAGGAAAAACTAATGAAAGAATTGATGTGTGGGGGTCCATGTGCCAGTCACAGAAAGGGGATATAAAACAGAATGAAGAAAAAAAACGCCTAGAAGGACACGATGGAGTAGAAATCAAATACCCTTTCAAACAAGGATAAAACTCTACAGGGAAACAATCAAATAAGATAAATCTCTGTACCAGTAGGACCCCATGTCTCCCTACCTACCCTCATTTCTGGACATATCAGTCCCGGTCCCTGAAGTCACTTGAAGTCAAATATAAAAGCAAACAGGAAAAAAGGACACCGGAACTTCGGCTTTTAAAAATACAGACTCAATTGGGACACTGGTTTCAGGACACACAATGTGGGGGACATGTGACCATTATGTTATACCATTTTAATATATGGCTAATGAATTTAATGCCACACTAAAGCATACAAAAATTTTTCGGTAATACTATCACTCCCGAAGTGATAATACCACACTTTGAGAGTGATAATACTATCATTCACATCCAGTAATAGTTTAATTTGGTACCTGAACGATAGTATTACCAGACAAGCTGAACAGCACAAGCCCACAACTCCTGACATCAGAAAACCTTCCACAGGTCAGTCATCCATTCACGCTCACAATGTGTCTAATCATCGGACACACTCTGCCTGTGGGCGACTGAAACGGTTTCGAAAAGATGGCGGTCATCTCTCGCTTAGCGAGAGTGCACAGTATCCATGGCAGTTTCCATTTTTTGGTTTTGAAAAGGTACTTATCTGGCTGATCCTGTGACCCCCACCCCCACCCAAGAAGAAAAGGTACGACCACAACAATTTATTTTTTAACTGTGCCATGCATGTGAGTGGGTGGTCAAGAAACACACAGAGCAAGGCAGTACAGCAAAGTGTGTCGGTCGGCCAGGAGTAATAGAATACTACATGACAGCAGCCGACCGCCCACTACAAAAATACCAAAAAACCTCAAGCTTGGATCCATATATTTAAAAAAATAATCAATAGTTTACAGTCTGTTACCGGTCAGAATACCATCTCGAGGTTCAGGACATGTAGGAACCTCTCGAGCCTCACTCTCGAGTTTCTTACATGTCCTGAACCTCTTGATGGTATTACTGACCGGTAATACACTGTAAACTATCCATTATTCTCTTTTTAATATATGGCTAACGAATTTAATGCCACACTAAAGCATACAAAAATTTTCCGGTAATACTATCACTCCTGAAGTGATAATACTATCGTTCACGTCTCATAATGGTTGCATTTGGGACCTGAACGATAGTATTACCAGACAAGCTGAACAGTGCAAGCCCACAACTCCTGACATCAGGAATCCTTCCACAGGTCAATCATCCATTCACGTTCACAACATGTCTAATCATCGGCCACTCTCTGCCTGTGGGCAGGTGAAACGGTTTCGAAAAGATGGCAGTCATCTCTCGCTTAGCAAGAGTGCACAGTGTCCACAGCAGTTTCCATTTTTTTGTTTTAAAAATGTACTTATCTGGCTGATCCTGTCACCCCCCCCCCCCAAGAAGAAAAAGTACAACCACAACAATTTATTTTTTAACTGTGCCATGCATGTGAGTGGGTGGTCAAGAAACACACGGAGCGAGGCAGTACAGCAAAGTGCGTCGGTCGTCCAGGAGTGACAGAATCCTACATGACAGTAGCCGACCGCCCACTACAAAAATACCAAAAAACCTAAAGGTTGGATCCATATATTAAAAAAAATAATCAATAGTTTACAGTTCGTTACCGGTCAGAATACCATCTCGAGGTTCAGGACATGTAGGAACCTCTCGAGGTTCTTACATGTTCTGAACCTCTTGATGGTATTACTGACCGGTAATACACTGTAAACTATCCATTATTCTCTTTATATTACACCATAATGTATGTAGTAAGAGAATTCTGTTTATAGTAAGAGTTTCCTGTTCATGTGCTTTTTACTGTAATACAGTTCTGCTACATTCTCCCATTGTATGCTCTCCAAGCAGCAATGTACAGTATACATCCTAATATATTTCACTATTGTATGTACACATCAAATAATAATTATACAATGGCAAGAAAATTTCCTGGACTCTGGTCAGTGTGTGCCTGAGACAGTGATGATATTACACAATAACATCACTGTGTTGATCTTATGGACCCTGAGCCTGAGCTTGAGCTTTTTTTTTTTCCAGAAACAAAGATATACTGCCTCACTAAAAATCTACTAAAAACATTTTTATTTTTATTTTTGTTTTGTATAACATCGAGCCATCGTATAATTGCAATAAGGCCTCCAAGGTGTGTGTTATTGTGTAATAACTTCACTCCTGGGGTGGTGGAAGCACTCGGCTTCGCCTCGTGCTTCAACCCACCCCAGGAGTGATGTTATTACATGATAACACACACCTTGTCGTGCCTTATTGCTTAAATATGGACTGCACAAAAGGAGACTGAAACAAAAAGCTTCATTGCTTAAATATGATACTTGTCCTTAACACTTGTATTACAAAGTCAGTAATGGGGACACATTGGCATGGCAAAATGGTGTTTCCATGCAAATGTGTTCCCTTTTCCCTAAAGCCAGTAATGAGGAATACACTGGCTTGGAAAAGGGGTTTTCCATGTTAGTGTGTCCCCGTTACTGAAATTGTAGTATGCAGGAATTAGTACAAGTAAAATGTTTAAGCAATGAAGCTTCTTGTTTCCATCTTATTTTGTGCATTAAATACCTATCATTTTGCCATGTTCATGTAGAGCTTGCCACCTTTATTTAGACTAGCACTGTTTGTTCAGACAGTGTTAACCCATCATTTCCTTTGCCTTAATATTGCTTAAAGGAGACAGGAAAGTATTTTTACATAGTCACTGCCCTTCTATAAGAACACAAAAAGAAGTCAACAGAAGGAAACCACCTGGTCTATCTTGTCTGCTTGATTTGTGTTGAGGTTTTGTGTTTTACCCCTACACCAATGCCTGTGCTCCCTCATCCCTCCCTTTTCCTTGGTCCCACATCTTCCCTCTGTGTTTGTCCCATGCTCAATTGAATAATCCCACTGACTTGGTTGCCAGGACTTCTTCTGGCAGCTCATTCTATGACAACACCGGCCTTTCTGTGAAGAAGTACTTCCTCACTTCCCTCCTATATCTTCCTCCCACCATCTTCAGGCTGTGTACTCTAGTGGAGGTATTTTTCTTATGTTGAAGAGACCTTCACATTCTACTTTGTTTATTCCCTTTAGGTACAAGAAGGTCTTCAGCATATCCCCCTCTGCCTCCTCTCCTCCAAAGAGTACATCCTTGAGAATGCCAGCCTCTCTTTGTATGGCCTGTCTTGTTGTCCTCTGATTATTTTAGTGACCCTCCTCTGCACCCCCTCCAGCAATTGAATGTCTTTTTTTAGGTACAAGTCCCAATACCTCACTCCATATTCCAAGTGAGGCTTCATCAGTGACCTGTACAATGGCAGAATAACCTCACTGAGCCTGCTACTGAAGCACCTTGCGATGCACCCCAGCATCCTGCTGAACTTTGCCACCGCCTTTTTGCATTGTGTGAACTGCTTCAGGCCACTTGTAATTGCTACTCCCAGGTTTTTTTCTTCCTCCAACTCGGCTACTTGCACTTTTCCTATGTAGTACTCTGCCCTCGGGTTCCTTGCCCCCATGTGCATCACCTTGCATTTCTTGGCATTGAACCCCAGCTGCCAAATCCTTGACCATTTCTCCAGTCTGGCTAGATCCCCTCTTAATTCCTGTATCACTTCCTGGGTGTAAACCCTCCCACAGAGCTTGGTGTCATGAGTGAATAGGCACATCTTGCCCTGAATACCCTCCCCAAAGTCATTTATAAATATACTAAACAATACTGGGCCCAAGACCGAGCCCTGTGGAACTCCACTGGTAACCTTCTTTGTACTGGAGGCTGTCCCCCCACCACCACCCTTTGTGTCCTTCCCTCCAACCAGTTTTCTACCTTTCTTGTCAATCTTTTCCCCAACCCTAGCTCCCTCCATTTTATCAGCCTTCTGCATGGCACTGAATCAAAGGCTTTACTAAAGTCCAGGTATATGATGTCTATTGTCTGACCATTGTCCACTGCTTTCATGACACTGTCGAAGAACGCAACTAAATTTGTTTGACATGACCTGCCAGCTACAAAACCACATTGCTTTCTATCTTGTAGTCCATTCTTCTCCACGTACAGTATCTCACTAGTTCCTCCTTCAGTATGGTCTCCATACGTTTGCACAGTATAGAGGTCAGGCTGACTGGCCTGAAGTTGCCTGGGTCCTCCCTGGGACCACTTTTGTGGAGTTGCAGTGCATTAACTGTTCCCCTTTCTGCTGGCACCTCTCCTGAGTTCAGGGAATTATTAAACAGAATTGTCATTGGGACTGCCAGTTCTTCGGCCAATGACCTGAGGACCCTGGGGTGTACCCCATCCGGCCATGGGGATTTTTACACTTTCAGTGCCCTCAGTCCATCCCTCACACTTTCTGTCCCAATGGACCCTACTGGATCTGCCCCTGTTTCCTCCTTTCTTATCCCTGCCTGTGGCATTAGTCCATCTTTTTCTTTGGTAAATACAGAACTGAAGTATTAATTTAATACTTCTGCTTTTGACCTGTCTCCCACTACCCATTCATCTCCATCACTGAGCCAGACAATGCTGTCCTTCTTGTCCCTTTTTTCTTTTATATAGTTAAAGAAAGCCTTTTCTTCCTTTGTATCCCTCCTGCTATCTGGAGCTCCTTCTGCACCTTGGTATTCTGTACAGTACCTCCTAGTGAAATTCCTCCTCATCCTCTTCCTTAGCAGTTCTTATGCTTTTCTTATAGGCTTCCCACTTTTACCTTATTGTTTTTGCTACCTCCCCACTGAACCAGCTAGGCCATCTTGCCCCCTTTCTCTTCCATCTCATTTTTATGCAGCTTTCCATTGTTTTTGAATGACTCCCTTGATGGTTCTCCATAGTGTTGCCACCTCCATTCCCTCTTCTAGGTTCCCTAGTTGTTCCCTGATCAGTTCCCTCATTTTGTTAAAGTTAGCTGTCCTGAAGTCCAGTACCTTAGTTTGTGTTTGTATATCCTTTTTTCCCATATGTCAATACATGCATTAGACTGCTGTACAGGCACAAGCACAGTCTAACCCCTAAGGCTCTGAAGCTAGCTGCGTAAAGTTCCCTGGTGACCCTCATTGACTCTGACCTGGTAATATGTGGTTCAACTACAGATACTGCCCTTTGCTGCATAAAAGTAGCATTAAACAAAGCCTGTCAACTTGTTATGGAGCCACATGGGTGCGGTATACGTGGACCTATCTAAAGCATTTGATTTGTAAACCATAGTATTTTGATAAACTCATTAATGAAAATAGGGGTGGAGGAAGAAACCTGCAATTGGTTTATATCATACCTTGATAAAAGATCACAATTTGTTGTCCTAAACGGACACCAGTCAAAAATGGACTATGTAACAAGAGGGGTTCTCCAGGGATCTATCCTGGGCCCCCTCCTGTTCATAGTCTATTTAAATGACTTATCAAAGAAAATTGGATATTCAAAAATTTGTCTATATGTAGACGATACGGTTTTAGTAGCAGAGGGAAAAACTACAAGTGAAATAGAACTAAACTTACAGAGTGACTTTAGTATCATGCAAGGTCACTTTTCATCTCTGGGTTTATTAGTTAATAGTAAAAAGACACAGGTTATGTCATTTGCATTGGACTTAAAGGGAATTTCAAAATCAAATATAAAGACACAAGAGGGTAAGTTTTTAGAACAAACTGAAACATATACATATTTAGGGGTACATATAGATCAATGTCTTACTTTCCAATATCATATAAAAAAATTAATAAAGAAAACACATGTTAAGATTGGAGCTATGAGACGAATATCAAATTGTATGACAAGAGAAACAAGATTGATTATGATCAATCAATTAATAATGCCGGTTATTGACTATGGAAGTCATATTTACGGACATACAGCAAGAAAACATTTAAATAACTTGGATACACTTTATAATAAGCTTGCAAGATTTGTGTTAAGGTGTGATTTTAAAACTCATCATTGCACTATGTATATGGATTTGGGTTGGATTCCATTAGACTTATGGGCTAGGGGAATCTGGCTAAATCAGGTTCATAATATATTTAAAAATCAATCTTTAGGTAACTTAAAAAACAAATTACAAAAACCAAAACATGGTTTAAATTTAAGAAAAACTGGTGCTAGAGATTTAATAATACCAAAGTTAAAAAATCGATTTAGTGAAATGACCCTTCAATATCAAGTAGCTAAAAGCTGGAATTGTCTTC
Organism: Neoceratodus forsteri; assembly: GCA_016271365.2. Taxonomy (NCBI): domain Eukaryota; kingdom Metazoa; phylum Chordata; order Ceratodontiformes; family Ceratodontidae; genus Neoceratodus; species Neoceratodus forsteri. Next base: position 55,760,811 of record CM028137.1, read on the forward strand.
CTCCTTTTTTACGTGAACTAACAACTACTGATCATGTTTTTAAAAATGGCCTGAATCACGAACTTAGTTTTCGTTGTTGTTGTAATAGGTGAAATTAATGTAAATCTAAAAATGCTAACATGCCTGTCATTGATGAGTTTGTAAAACTCTGATGTATTGTTTGTACTTTTCTGTAACTTGTATTGTTATAAATGTACAGTTGTAATAATTTTGCATAATGTAAACAGTTAAGTTTTGTGAACAGGGATTTTCGGAACCCTAATGGCTGTATCACTGTATAAATAAAATTTTACCATACCATACCATACATGCATGATGCACACGTGTGACCTGTATGCCCAGGCTACAGTTCTCAGGCAACCTTCTCTACCAGTCCTGTTTATTGGCAAAAAGAGTTAGTCTTGACCTGGTACCCACTGGATTTCAGAATCTTCTCTCCCCCAATGATAACCATCACTGCACTCATAGCTCAGATTGCTGAATATTTAAAATTCCCCATTATCTCACATCCTTGGGTCAAAGGTCCTTCACCTACCATATCCCTGGATGTCTGAACTCTCTACATGCTGCTATGTCATTGTTAACTTTGATCGGTCCTTTAAAAGAAAACTGAGACAACATCTAATAGTAAAAACCAGCTGTGACTGTTTACAGTAACTTACTTGCTACATTTCTAGAGAGTGTTACTCTGGCCCTGGCTCCTGTCCTATCTCTGGTCCACTCCTACATTGCCTACATTGCACCTAGCCTGTCTTCTGTCGACTTCCACATTGCCTGGTTTTTATTCACTTCTGCTCATATTTCCACTTAGCACTCTGTCCTCGCCTGTCTTCCTCCTCCTCCTCCCCCCTGCCCTTATCTATCCCATCCTTCCACACTTAACTTTTTTGCTCATCCTCCCCACTTCCCACATGCAGGCCCAGCAATCTGTACTCTGCCTTCTGCCTTCACCCCTGATTCTGTTCCCCTCTTTCCATCAGACCTAGCTAGCCCACTGGGCTTATTCTTTTTCATCTTTTTCCACCACCTCAAGTTCCTGTCTTTTTCTGTCCTACATCCTTGGTAATAATTCCTAATTTAATGTACCTGACTCCGGCTATTTGTACATAGCCTTTGTAATAATTGCCTAAGTTATCATACCTGACTTTGGCTATTTGTACATAGCCTACGACTGTGACTTTACTAGTTAAAACCATTCCTGTACAATTGCATTGCTATTTCCTTCTCCCTTATCTGTATAATATTCTTATTCTTTGTTTTCCCAGTTTTGGAACCTATTTAATGAGCTTGTCCTCAAAGGTATCAATGCAAGAGTTCACATAAATAAATAAATAAATACATACATACCTACCTTGAACCATACTGATCTGTGGTCGCTTCCACCAAGGGGTTTTCTGATGTCAATTTCCATCTTCTTTTCCATGACGGTTATGTATTGTGATATAATTTGACACATTTTTGATAAATACATGGGGCCTGATTCTCAAAGGGTTATGCCTGGCGTAAACTGACTTGCGCCATAAAAAATGGTGTAAGTAGCAGTTTACACCAGGAGTTGCTACGTTCGGTATTCTGCAAAGCAGCCTGCATCATGTTGCAGGCTGCTTGCGCCAAAGTGGACATACACTACCAGTTATTCCATAGAGTCCCTGCGACATGGTGCTAGGGGGTTTATGGCAGCAGTTGCACCCTATTCTGGAAGGGCAGCCTCCAAGTCCCCAAGTTTGCTATTCATGAACAACCCCTAGCGGTCATCTGCCAAAGTACAGTTACACCAGCTATTAGCTGGTGTAAGTGTACTTTACAGCCACCGGGAGTTGTGCCATTGTGCCACCAAGCCATCCTCAAGCACATGTAGCCCCCCATCCTTATCCCCAATATTTGCAGAAACTCTGCAGGGCTAGCACATGCCCCCCCAATCCCCCAAAATACACAAAAAGCCCCACAGGGCTAGCACATGCCCCTGATCTCCAAAAATACATAAAAGCCCCAGAGGGCTAGCACATGCCCCCTAATCCCCCAAAATACACAAACATCCCTGCAGGGCTAGTTCATGCCCCTGATTCCCCTCAAATACACAAAAAGCCCCACAGGGCTAACACATGCCCCCAGATCTCTCAAAATACACAAAAAGCCCCACAGTCCTAAAGCAGTGAATTCCAAATATCAATTATACATTGGATACTGAACAATTTACTTTTATTGTGAATCAGTAATAAATCTGAAGTTTCACAGTGTGTCCTCTATTTATGTTTACCCTGAAAAATTCATCCTAAATTGGCTAATCCATTTTCATCCATCAGTAGTAGACTGTCTCTTAGTCTCCTTCTCTGTAAAGTACAAAGTGCTTCTCTGCTGTGTCCATCCATCTGTCTGTCTGTCTATCTGTCTCTCTCTCATTCACTGTCTCTCCCTACTAGCTGACACTCTGTTCCTCGGCCATTGGTTATTGCAGGTTTTAACCACATGTAAATAATCCAAATGGAGCCAGCCATGATGTAATGCAGGAACTTTTATTTATTTTATTTATTTATTTCAATCTAGGATTACAATACCTTTGAGCTGAGGCTCTTTTACAAAGGTTCCAAGTCAGCGTGTGCAACAGTCATCATTTTAGTTACAAACATATAATCATTGACTTACAGGACATGTAATAACCAGTACAAAGACTTGAGCTATGAGCAAGACAAGGGAAGGAGGGGTGGATGGGGGAGTGAGGGTAGGAGATCGAGGGGGGTAGGAGGTGCAGGGAGTAAGGGGGAGTACAGGAGGTGGTTGGGGGCAGGGGCAGGAGTGGAGATACGGGGGAGGTGGGTGAGGGCAGGAGACAGTGCAACCAGGGGGCCTTGTTGAGGGAATATGATAGGTAAGGTGCTAGGGGTGCAAACACTGATTGTAAGTGCTGGGTGCTGGAGCATGTGCCACTGGAATGGTGGAAATGTTAAGATGGGCAACAGCAGGATACAAGCAGTGAGAGGCACAACTTGGACTTGAAGAGGCTGAGTGTTAGAGCGGTCACTATATTGCTACCAAGAGAGTTGAGCCAGTTGGATGCACGATAAGCGAATGATCTTTGTCCTTGGGTCATGCGACATTGTGGGATATGTAGTAGATGGGAATTGGATCTCCTTGTAGTGACGTTCCTATGTCTAGGCTTAAGGAGGGCACAGACACCAGGTGGGGCAAGCTCCATTATAATTTTCTTGGCTGTGATGCAGGTTTGGTATTTTATGCATTTGTCTAGTTGAAACCATCCAGATTGGGAATAAAGGTCACATGTGTGGGTATGGCGATATGAGCCAGTGATGAGATGACAGGCCTTATTCAGGGAGGTTGTGATACGTTTGAGAGCAATGGTAGTTGCAGACCCATATATGATAAGACCATAGTCTATGATGCTGATGATGGAGCTTTGGACGGCCACTGACAGTGCTTCTGGGGTTAGGTGTTTCCTGTGCTGGGAATAATATGCCTAACCTCACATTGTCAGACTTTGCAACACTGCTGATATGGACAGTGTATGAGAGGTGGGGATCAAGGGTGATGCCGAGGTACTTGAACGATTGTGTTTGCTCTAGGATGGCTCCTTGTTCGGTTGCAGTGGAGAGGTGGAGTTGTTTGCTTTTGTTGTGGGGGCTGCAGAAGACCATAGACTTGTTTTTTTTCTGATTGAGAAGCAGTTTATGATTTAGGAACCAGGATTCGATGGAGGAGAAGGCCCGCTGAAGTTTATTTTGTAATTGGATTGGATCAGGGTCCGAGGTGAGGATCACAGCATCATTGATATAGAGAATTATTTGTTCTGGGCAGTTGTCCAGTAGTGAGTTTAAGAATAGGCTGAAAAAGAGGGGTCCCAGAATGGAGCCCTGGGGGACTCCCAAGCTGACCGGTCTAGGGTCCGAGAGTGTACTGTTTGGGACCGTTCTTCAAGGTAGCTCTTAAACCAGCCAATGGAGTCAGTTGACAGCCCAGTGTTCTGAAGCTGGACAAGCAGGAGGCGGTGATTGACAGTGCCAAAGGCATTAGTTAAGTCAATGTAAATTGAGCCTAGTAGTTCACCAGAGTCAAGTGCGTTGTGGATTGCGCCAGTGAATTCAAGTAGGGCTGCTGTGGAGGTGCTGTGACCTTTGCGGAACCCGTGTTGTTGCTTGCACAGGATGTTGTACATATCCAGGTATTCTGTGAGCTGGTCAGAGATGATGCATTTTAGTGCCTTGGAGAGTTTTGTCACCACTTTTATGGATTGGGATGACAGTGGCAGATTTCCATCTGTCCGGGAACTGGCTAAGAATGAGGGAGAGGTTGAAAATTCTGGTCAGAGGACTAAGCACTTCATCAAGTGTGAGAGACAGGATTTTGAGATCGAGGGAGTCATTACTGAAATCTTGATTTACCAAGGGCTTTGGTAACATATTTGCATACTTGGTGAGCCTTGACTGCTTTGAAGTAGAAGTGGGGGGAGCTGGTGGGAGTAGTGTTTATTGTGGACAGAGGGGCTTCACCATCTTTGAAGTAGTCCTTGCAGAAAATGACACGTCACAAAATACTGCATGACAACAGGGCTCAATTGCCATTGAATTATACACTGTTCCCTGCAGTATGCTGCAGTATTTTAGTTATACTACAGTATTGCTGTGTTGCATCGTGGCTAACACTGCTGCATGTCAATTATATAATTTGGTGTATTATAGGTTAATACAGGTGAGTGAATTCGAAGTTTACTGTCAGATTCAGACAAAAAGACATTATGACCACAGAAGTGTGGATGTGCATAGCCCAGGGTACACTACTTCTGCTTCTGGACTATACTACTCTCTTGTTTAAACACACACTTCATCTTCCAACCTGTATAGACTCAACACAACTTGCTCAGCATCTTGACTTTTGCCTAATTGGCTCCTTATTTAACTCATTATTGCTCCCTCTAGCAGTCCCTTGGCTTGCTCTACCCAAAAGCTTACCATGGGCATATACTAGGCAGCCTGGTGGACAAATACCTTTTGGAGAATGAGTTCTCAACAATATCACTCCTCTCAAACCCAAGCCTGATACCCGGAGCCTCCAGTCCTCTTTGTGTCTTTTGCTGAATTCCACCAAACTGCAAGGGCCTTCTCAATTGCTACCCTTAGGCACATGAACAGCTTGCTTATTTGCCTTTGCTCTTTGATTCACACTCCCCTTTTAAGCTGAACATTAGGACTGACTTCACATCTACCTTTGCTTGCAAGTGTCCCCCAATATAGAAATCAGTTAGTGCCATAATGAAATGTACATGTCCTCCTGATGTAGCTTTCCACTCATTGTTATATCCTGTAAATATGTACTTGATTGTTGTTTATTGCCTGGCAAGGTATTTGCATATTTGTAATGGTATTTCTGTATTTATTGCTTGTTGATGTATGCAATCCCCATCTGTGTTCATGGACAACACATTACATGCTAATGTTTGCCCCATATGCACTGTTATTGTTCACTATTTTATGCTTTGAAGTCTTTAATACTTTGTGCTATCTTATTGGCCTGTGTTATGCCTGAAATTTGTACCTGAGAACAGTGCACCCACCCAGTCAACAAATAAATAAATTACAATGTGAGCTTAACTTGAAACCCTTTGATGTTAGGATGGGTGGGTTCCTCTGCTGAATGAAAATTAAAACTATGAACTGTTTTTAATTGTTTTAATTTATGAGCAATGTCCTTTATAGTTCACTTCAGTGTAATAGGGTTCTTGCAACTTCTTAGAAAGAGTACAGGTTCATAAGGGTGTAATTACCAAATTTTATCTTACACATTTCTCATTGGAGAATGGAGCTAAGTAATTCTGTTCTGCAGAATTCCCATACTAGAATAGAAATTCCCACAGAATGCTGTAGAAATTCCCACCAAATCCTGTAAGGCTGGGATTCCAAATATCAGAATTCTTCAAGGAGAAATATACAGAATTAGTTTAGTTGCTGCATTGGTGCTTGTAAGAACAGATCATGAAACAAATGGTTTGATACCTTTTATTGGACCACCATAGATGTAACAGAGTAAACAGTGCCTAAACTTTTAGATAAACCAGTTCTTCCTTGGAAGATTCCAGTTGCCAAGGAAGAATATGAATTCCATTGGCAGAATTCAGACTTCTACAGGAGGAATTCAACTGTGGAATCGAAGCTCCACCTAAATGGCAACACCCAGAATGGGGGAGACAGAGTAGTCAATTGTGCTGAAATAATTTCACCAGGCAGAAATAACAGGTTTGCAAAATCCCACTGGTGGAAGGAAGAACAATGTCTCTCAGTCCTGTTGCAAATCTTACATTGGCCCGGTTTATGAAATGAACACAAACATTAAAGTATGATCACTGGCTTCTCATATATGTGATGAGAAAATAAAGTACTTCTTGCCATAGAAAGAAAATGGTCTTACCTGCCATGGCTTAAAATCATCAACTCTTGCACAAGTTTTATTAGTAAAAGGTCCACTACTGGACCTGCAGGAAAGCAGATTATGTAAGCCATGTGCAATTACGTATACTGCTTTATAGGTATTATAGGCATATCTAAAGTCAAACAAATTAAATTTAGACAAGTCATAGTCATCCAGCTTTTCTGCACCTGTACAAGGAGTGCGTAATTTGTTCATATCATTTGACTCTGTGAAATTATCATCAGTTGGCCAGTAGCAGTCAAATGCTTCCTCCCAAAATGTCCTGATAAAAATGTCATCTGGAGATGTGGAAGGGTGCAGTTTGTAAAGGAAGTCACTCAATCCAGGAATCACCCCTCTATGGATTGCAAGTCCGAAGGTGCCATTAAGGGTTTTCCATGTTTCTTTTTTTGAGAAAATAGGGGAGATTATCCAACTGAAAGTGGCCAACCAGACTTTTCCTGTAATATTTTGCTTGGCAATCTCCTCCATTAATGGCATCAGCTCCATCTTGGTTACATAGACAACAATAACAGTCACAGTTGACTTTTTGATTATCTCAATGATCTGAAACAACGGATTCTTGGACATGCTCAGTGAAATGATTGATGTGAAAGCAACACATGCTTCACTCTGACCAAGAGCTTTTTTCAGGTTCTGACTACCCAAGAGACCATATTCATTATCTGAAGCTATAATACCTGTCCATGTCCAACCAAAATATGTGACCAAATGGGCTAGGACATGGTTCTGAAATTTGTCATTTGGTATTGTCCGTAGATATGATGGAAACTGAAGTTTGTCACTCAGGATTTCAATTGCTGAACCATGGCTGATCTGAAAAGAAAAAACAAGTTTATTCACACAGCAGGATGCTTGAAAGCTACAGTATCCTCATTTTATAAACGAGTTCCCTAACATTAATAAAGGAGGATGGTAATTACAGTATAACACCTGACATCAGCAATGCTGCTACTATTGCTGAACATACTATTCCTGCCAAAATATTACATTTCAAACTTTCTTTCTTTCTTTCTTTCTTTCTTTCTTTCTTTCTTTCTTTCTTTCTTTCTTTCTTTCTTTCTTTCTTTCTTTCTTTCTTTCTTTCTTTCTTTCTTTCTTTCTCTTCCTTACATTGGAGCTTAACACTTATTTGTTTTATCAGGCTTTTTCTGATGGTTTTTAGAATTTTACTGGTGTGATTTGTTATACTGAATATTTATTTTATTGTATAGCACCTTGGTACAGTACTTGAAATGCACTCAAGAAATTCCTTCCTTCCTTCCTTCCTTCCTTCCTTCCCCTATCAGGAGAGGTGCACTGAGCTGAGGCACTTTTTCAGGTGTGACCCAGTGCACTGGGTCAGAATAGCACTCACCATAATGCCATCAGCAACAATAGCATGGCAATAATGCCATCAGTTTTATTTTTGCATGGGGATCCACCAGCCACACTCCTCAACACGGGGGGCTCTGCCCCTCACACCCCCAGACTGAAGGATTCTCACTCCAAGGGAGGGGCAGATCATGGTGAAAGTTAAAATATGTGGGGACATGGAATACTGTTTCCATGGCCCTGTGTCAAAGAAACAAAGTTCAGAGTGCACAAAAATGTTAGAGACCAGGATTAGAACCCTGGTCTCCACTGCCACTGGCCGAGTTACTCTATGATCTAACCCTCCACACCATGGGAGCAGCTCGCCAGGCTCTTGGATCCTAGTGCTCTTGTCTGTGGTGAGCACAATGGACAGTGACCTGGGGAGCACTTACTGAAAGTGCTGTAGATCTCCTCTTGTTGTCTGTACTAATGCCACACAAACTAGCATTCTCTAGACTGGCGCTATTCATGTAGTGCTATTCTAACTGTGTACCATGACCCAGGGGAAGAGAAGAAGGGAGCAATGTATTATACATGAGTATTAGCAATGACAGTAAAGACTGCAACAAGAAAAAAATGATTGTACAGGTACCAAGACAATGAAATACAGCGTAATAATTATTAAGGCACTACCATAGTAAACAAGTGCGAGTCAGTGAAAAACAAAGTAATGATTATTAGGCAAATAATAGTAAACCTGTGCAATACAACAGGTTGAGCTAGACAAGGAGCAAGGAGTATGTAGAGGTAGCAAGAGGTATGTTAGGATGGGACAGGACCTAACAGGAACAGGAGCCAGAAAAAGAGAGTGTTCTGATGGGGCTCTTTTGAGTAGGTGTGGAGGAGGAGAAATGAATGGAGAGAGGGAGGTAGAGTTCCAGAGAGAGGGAAGCCTAAAAGTGAAGGGACAGAGCTGGCACAAGACAAGGGGCATGGCAGGGAGAAAGAGTAGGTGTCCCTGGACTGGAGAGAATAGAAGAGTTCAGACACAGGAGAGAGGAGAGGTGAGAGGGGAGAAAATCGAACTAGCATTTGGAGCTGAAGAGAAAGGAATGCAGCGTGTGACAGCAATGAAGTGAGGAGAGGGAGAGGGATTTATGGAGTGCAGTGGTGGGTGCATGAAGGAGCATTCAAAGCAAAACGACAGAAGGCATTTAAGAGGGAGTCAAGCCAAACCAGAGCAGAGACTGGGGCAGTACCATAGATAATGTCAGCATAGTCGAAGGTGGGTAAATCATTTTAAGGAGTGCGACATGAGTGTTCTTTGGCAGTGAGTACTGATTGCAATACAGAGCACCAAACCTGTGGCAGAACTTGGAGTAGATGTGCTTGACGTGTTTGGAAAAACTGAGGTGGCAATTGAGCCAGACACCCAGGTATTTACAGTTGGGGGCATCTTCCAGTTTTGCCCTGTCCAAGGCTGAGAATATGAGTGGGGAGGAGAGGTTGGCTAGTTTGTAGGGAGAACCGAAAGTCATTAAAACATTTTTTTTTAATTTACTATGAGGTGATTGCCTTGAAACCAATGTAGGACTGAGTAAAAATCAGCTGGGGAATAAGATTTAACAACTGATGTGGGAGGACCGGAGACAGAGAATGGTATCATCCGAGTAGATCTGTATGCTTGAAATGGAGCAGGCTGACAGAAGTTCATTCCGAGAAATAGAAAAGAGTATGGGCCCCAGGACTGAGCCTTGGGAGACGCCAGCTTGGATGACTAGGGTGGGACAGAGCACCACCAACTTGGACACATTGTAAACAACAGGAGAGATAGGAGAGTCCAGCAAACACAAGTTTATTTAGCAAGAGGGAATGGGAGACCGCATCAAAGGCCTTGGCAAGGTCTATGAAAACGGCAGCCATTAGGAAGCTTTTATCAATACCAGAGAGGACAGAGTTATTAACATGACAGAGAGAGGTGACAGTTGAGTGATTAGCACACAATTTTGATTGTAAGAGGGAGAGAGTCTGTGGAGCTGAGAAAGTCATTAAGTCAAGAAAAGACTAGTGATACCTGTAGATTAGCCAGAGAAGGGAGAAGGGATATGGGGTGATAGTTGCCTGGTGTGCATGGTGTGGAGGAGTACTATATTTTCTGTCTTCCAAGCCAGGGTGACCTTACTAAGGCAGAAAGATAAGTTCAGTAGATGCATAAGTGAGAGAGAGACAGCAGGTGTGGAGAAGCGGAGGACACAAGGGTCAAGACTGTGGGGGCTGGACTTTTTTGGGATTAAGGGTTAAGGGTATTGTAAACATTGATGTGTGAAGTGAGGAGGCTGCCAAATGGCAGAGACTGGAGCCAAACAAGCAAATGTAGTCTAATGGTTGTGAGGAGCTTAGCTACGCAGTCATCACTTTTGGAAAACACATGTTGATTCAGTGTTAAAAAGTTTTTATTTAGAAAAAAGCATAGTAAAAACCAGCAATAGCAAAATACTCAATTGCACAGAGTGTGTGCAGCCAGCCAAACCTTTTCACCCTTCCCTCTGACTTTGTCAAGACTGAATTACCAACAGGTGAACACTTCCTAAAAGGCAGATACTTAAACTGTCACACACCTTTTTTACCTTTTCTATTGTGAATGAAATTAATTACACCATCACCTGTAAATAAGCACAGTATATCCACATTCTACAATATAATAAATACACATAAATTACAACACTACTACATATCAAAAATGATAAAAAAATATGCCTAGTGTATACAGTAATTGTAACATATGTCCCTTTTTAAGAAAGATATCATTAACTTAAGGAATTCAATGAATTCATTGGAATAACAGGAAGAGGAACAACTGGAAATGGTTCGTAATCATTTAACCCAAGAGAGCAATATGATTTTAAACAATATTGCCAATAAGCTTCTTGTCCAAGCCCCCCCCCCACTTACACTCTCACACACCATCTCTAAAGCTGAGAATAAAAATGTGTGTGTGTGTGTGTTCTATCATTGTCTGTCTGTTTTATTAATTTATTACTGATAAGACCATAGGCTAGATGACCCATTTACATGGGCGACCAGTACGTTATTCGATGCTACATGCTGAGACAGTGCACTAATACTCTAAGAGGGCATTGTAAATTTCAAGGCAGAAGACTGGAGGGAAGGTGTAGCTGTTTGTGCCGTAGGTGTGTGAGGAGATGGGGATGATGGGGTTGAGGGGAGTGTGCAGGAAGTGAAAAAGGAGTTATGTTCTAAGGCTATGGTGGCTCAATTAGAGACTGGTGTGCCATCAATGTTAAGTGTACAGGTGGATTGTAGGGTGGGAGGGTCAAGGAGAGAATGGACTGTGCACCAAAATTTGGCTGGGGAGTTATAATTTTAGAGGAGGTGAGAGCGTAATTATTTAGCTCTTGCAACCTTAAAGCTTTTGTGCACGTATTTCTTATTGTCCTGTAGTGCTGGAGGTCAGAAGTGTCACTTGAGCCTTTGAAACAAACCCAGGCTAGGTCCAGTGATCTACACAGGTAGATGATGTTGGCTGATGGTGATGTTTAAGTCTGCACCTCCTTAACGGGATATGTTGGTTCCAAATGATTAAAAGGAGGTGAATAAAGATTGACAGGATGGAGTTAATGCCAAGTGTTGAGTACATGTTATTTACTTATTTAGTTTTTGTTAACTGGGTAAGTGCACTAGACAAATTCTGCCTATTTTCAGGTATGACCCGGGAAGGGGGATACAGATGAATGCCAACTGACCTTGAACCAGATTAAGCTGTTGATGGTATTTTTAGTAAATGGGGGGAAATTTGGCCAGGCACTGGGGGAAATTCCCCTACCCTGCTGTAGGAGGACCCTTGGCAGTCATTCTGCAAGATGGCTACTGTCCAGGAGAATGGAGGAGGAAGCCATGGTGGAGCAAGCTCTCCCTTGCAAAATTCTTCAGCTTTACCTACAACATCGGCTAGTGGAGAAATGGATGTGAATTTACAAGAAGACATTTTTGAGGCACCAGTAGCAGTTTCAAACTCTTAACCTTTAGCAACTGATAACACTCAGAAGGAGGACTCAAACCTAGCCCTCAACTGGCAAGTGCAAATATACTTGTAAATATCATTTTGACAGAGGATCAATTGCATTCAGTGGTGGGACAACACAGGATTCTTGTACAGCAAATAATGCAAGAGTATCTGTTTATTGATTTACCTGATGCCACGTATGCATCCTCAGAACACAGAGAACCTGGTTTTACACCCTCAGTACTGACTGTTGCTGTTAGTCCATCTGCTGTGCCTGGAACTTCATCAGATCCAAGTTTGCCCTCATCTTTGCATCTGAGGGACAGCCGGCATACCGACTCAAAGCAGACCCCATCTGGACTCCTGAAGCCACCCTTCACATGGTGGGTTGGAAATGAGCATCTCCTGAAATGGTATGGATGTCCCTGGAACTGGTGAGCACTCAGGAAATCATGAGCATTGATCAAACCACAGCACAAACAGCAAGGGAACATGGAAACATTGAAACGGAGCAAAATAGTGATGCTGTCACTACAAAAAACACCCAAGCCATTTCAGCATCGGAAACTCCCATACCAGGTTGGCCTGCACTAGTTGCCATAGCTACAGAACACTCGCAGGGCCCTGACAGAGTTCAGCAAAATTTGGACACGGAGCTTATTCCTTTGGAGGATGATAGTGCACAGAATATAGACACAGTACCACAGAATTTCTACACTGAAGAGAACACTTCTGAAAATACTTCTTTTCAGCTAAGTGACATATTCCACAAATGTTGGCGTGCCTGCACAATGCAGGAATGCAGTTAGAATGAAGTTTTTGGGGGGATATTAGTACTGCTCCTGATCATATAACTGTGCTACATAAAATGTTAAGGGATTCTATGGGAATTGGGGCAGGGGAGTTGTTTTCTTTCATTCATGTTCACGGAGAGCCTATTTATGATCTCAGCTTTAAAACTGTATACACATTAGAAACGTTGTGAAGCAAGTATGAAGTAGTCAAATCACAGCCTCTGTGGGCTTCTTTTATGCTTATCCCCCTCAGTAAACCTATAGTCAAAACTATAACTTTGCTATTTTGCAGTGATGAGGTAAGCATAGCAGACATGCAGTATTGGCTCAAGCAGTGCTATGACATTCTCAAGGCCCCCCATCCTATTTTGGATGAGGACCTTGTTTGGACCGGAGGGTGGAAGATAAAAGTACAACTGAGGCAGTTAGATAGGGGAACCTCATCTTCCAGGCAGTTTTTCTATAGGAAGAGACCGAAGTTCATGTTTTTATCCTGGCCAGCCACACACTTGTCATAATTGCTGGGCAAGAACCCACCTCAGCAGTACCTGTGATAAGCCAAGATGTAGTTTTTATTTAACCTAAGGTCTTGTGAGCTTAGGATGTCATAACCCGCTAAGATGAAATCTTTATTTTAGTCTTTGGTAACCAGGTAAGGCCCACTAGGCAGACGTGCCTGTTTTTTGGAGTGACCTGGGAGCACTGGGCAGTTAATTGACTTACTCAGAGTCACACAGTATGCAAGTGGTGGTTGTGAGAATCAAACTCAGGTCTAGTCTGCTGCATGTATCAAGCTCGTTCACACCTCATTCCTCTAACCTCTAGGCTATACTGCCAGCCCAATCTAAGTGATGAGTCGGGACACTCTTACCAACAGTGCCCTTGGGCAGACCATAATAGAATGGATCAACCAACCACCACAGGATCAGGTGGCCCTTATAACAGACTCTCTAACACAAGCCCTTAGACAGCAAGAAGCAGTACCCCTGACTCAAGTTCCTGCTCCCCCAACAACACCCTTAGAATCAGAGCTCCCTGACCCTGGTCTACAAAATGATCTTCCTGTTGAACAAGGCCCAGCCCTACCAGCTGAATCACTAGGCCCACCAACAGATACAGGGACAGGCTCAATGCCTCCTCCCCCCCCCCAATGATTAGCACTCCGGAAGAAGCCCCCTTTAGAGTAGTCCCTCCATCTAGAAGGGGGAAGGAAAAAAGAAAGCCCAGTCTACAGCTCCACAACAACCTGTTCTCACTCAGACTAGGTACCATGCTTTACACAAAAGGAAACAATGGGGGAATACAGAGGGGGAGGAAGGTGACTCTGACTTCTCTCATGCATCTTCCTCTAGGATGGATTACTCTTCTGACTCCCAACATGATACCTCCTATCAAAGAAACTTTCAGGTGTAACATAGTAGAACCTCTCACATCTAAGTACTCTTTACACCTCTTATGCTGCCTGGACTTACACTATGCTGTCTCCCCCTAAATGTATGCAGTACAAAGTCCTATAGAAAGCAGATAACTACATTACATTTTTTTACAGAACAAGGACATGACATTTATTTTCTCCAAAATACCAGACTAAAAACCAGATTTGAATTATCACAAGTTAAAAAGAAATGCCCTTGTCACTGGTCCTTTTGAGAAGATAGATGTGATGGCCTGGGAATACTGTTTTCTAGTTATGATTTTTCAGACAATCAGAATGGTTGATATATCACCTAGAAGGACTTTGTTATTGGACTATAAATATAAAAGCATGGACATTAGACGTATCAATGTGTATGCACCTCAAAGTATAGCAGCAAGAACAGTATTATTTAAACTACTTCAACCATATTTACATGCAACACGGTATTTATATATGGGAGGAGATTTTAACTTTGGACTCACATTAGCAGACAAGGGGGCACACAAAATCTCTTCAGTGATATGTCCACTCTGAAAACTATTATCAAGAATGCAGCACTTAAGGATGGCTTCTATGAAATTCATCAAACAGGGGCAAAAACATTCTATAAAGGTTCATTAGCCACACGCATAGATTTTACTTTTCTTTCCCAAAATGTTACAGTGCAAAAAGCTGAAGTTTCGCCTTGTGAAACTTCAGATCACTTGGCTATTTCATTAGTTTGTATTCCAAAGGGTGGTTCTTATCCACACAAACCTCAGTCCAGATGGAAACTAAATAGCAACCTATTGGCTGACCCTTACATAGAAAAAAATTGTCAGACACTTTTAAAGGCAAGGATTTCAGTTTTCGATGCATATAATTCCCCATTAAGTTGGTTGGAAGACACTAAAACTGACTTAAAACAATTTTTTGTACAACATGCCAAATATAAATACTAGACTTCTTATTTAAGATACTTAACTTTGAGGCAAAAACTTATGGATAACATATTAAAAGCTTATGAATGTAATCTTGACCTTTCCCAGGATATCAAGAACCTGAAAATTGAAATGGAGAAATTTCAATACAGTAGGGCCCAATCCATCAAAATAGAGGCACAGTATGGTACACAAGGTATTAAGACTACTCTAGATATCTATAAAAGTTGCAAGGATAAAATATCTGCCACACACATAGAAAACCTTACTGCTACTGAGCCACATATAACACACAACTCTTTGCCAGCCATTAAAAAGATAGTCAGTTCATATTTGGAACAGATGTTTGGTATTTTCCCCAAGGTTGTTCCTAGCAAAGACTTTTTTTCAGATCTTAATGTTCCTTTAAGTCCAGATGATCAGTTCAAAAACATGGTTAAACCACTAACTTTGGAAGAGACCCAAATAGCTGTAAAAAAAACCCAGAAAAAATGCACTTCCCCAGGAAAAGACGGTTTTATAGAGGAGTTATATCAACATTTTATTACTCTACTTGAACCGATATTAACTTTAGTTTTTAACACAATAATTACTACAAATTCTACTCCTAAACATTTTTTGGATGCAGTTATGATCCTCCTTTTTAAAAAAAGGATAGATCCAATATTTAAAACTGGAGGCCAGAAAGCCTCTTAAATTTGGACTACAAAATATTCGCAACCATTTCGCTTCAGAGGCTCACCCACATAGCTGAGCAAGTTATGTCTGAAGTCCAAACCTTTGCTGTTCCAAACAGATCCATTACTTCAAATTTGACATTAATCAGAGATATTGTCACTTACAGTATGCAACACTCTTCTTCACTCCTTATAGCATTGGACCAGGATAAGGCTTTCGACTGGGTAGACCATACCTATCTCCTCTCTACATTGCAGAAATATAATATTCCATGTCAATACATTTCTTGGATAAAATTGTTATACAGCACAGCATGGATTGAGCCACATGTAAATGGTTCACCTTGTGCACCCTGTTTGAGTCAAAGAGGGGTCAGGCAAGGTTGCCCCCTCAGCCCACTTCTTTACGCTTTTCAAATTGATCCATTGCTTAGAAAACTATTACAAAACCTTTCGTTCCCAGGCCTATCACTACCTTCAGGTACTATTATCCCACTAGTCTCTGCTTATGCAGATGATTTATGCATACACACTACCGCTGATTTTAATTAAAATGAATTTTTAACACTTATGGGAAAATTTGAAGCGGTGTCCGGGTCTAAATTGAACTATGACAAAAGTTCATCACTCTATCTCACACAGGCAGATCTGATACCCTCTGCCAGAAGCATAGCTGGCATACCTTTTATAGCCACTCCAATTAAAATTTTAGGTTTGACCTTTGGGACAGCAGAAGATGCCACCTATAATTGGGAGACTGCCCTAGATAAAGCTTCTTACATTACTGCTGGGTGGAAGGGTCAAATAATGACAAACAAGAAAAGGGTAATGCTGTTAAAAACATTGTTTCTCCCCTTATTTCTTCACACTGCTGCCATCTTTCCAATACCTTTGTCTTTAGAGGCTAAGGTTAATAAAAAAAAATCAGGGATTTTGGGGGAGCCGATTAAACCCTATTAAAAGTGTATATACTTTTCAGGATTATTGCCAAGGAGGGGTAACAATTATCAATCCAATAGCCTTTTTTCACAGTTTATTCCTGAAATCTACTATTCCACTTCTATTACAATCACAGACCTCAGTTCGGTATTCTATTATTAGAAGCTTCACTGTAACAATATCCCCAAATGAAATAGCTTGGAACATGAGGAAACTTGGTCCCCCTCAGTATACATTCCCTGCCTTTCTCAAGATTAAGCAATGGCACTTATCCCCTCACATGATATTATCTAACACTAGAAAGCAACTTTATCAGCTAATAATAGACACTATTTCTCTGAAACTCCTTCTTTAATGGATGTTTATGAGAACTCAGTAGATCACATTAAGGTTTTTCTGCAACTCACTGACTCAAGAATTACCCAAAAAATATGGGACATAACATGGTTGACATGTCATGGAAGCCTATGGGTCAGAGACGATCTGAAGCACAAAGCTATGGAGGACAGGTTGTGTCCACAGGATACTTGCCCTACCGTACCTGAAACAATGAGGCATTTTTATTTAGATTGTCATTTCTATAATTCAGTATGGACCCTTTTACTTCATACGTGGAAAGAAAAAGCTCTTCCAGTGTTAACTTATGCTATATTGACACTGGGCATATATCCACCTGCACTAAATTTTTACCACCCAAGTACAAGGAGATTGATATTTGCCTTATGCCAGTACTATCTATGGCAGGCTAGATGTGCCTTTTTACTACAGCAGAAACTATATAACCCTACACAAATTTATAATCAAATTTCCTGTAACATACGTGACATTTATGACTATGAGAAAAAAAAACATGCCTCCCAAAAACTTACACAATCTTTGAAAAAAATGCTGATGGATTTATGAATGTGAGTGATGAGTCAGTTAGTATGAATATGATTTAGGTATTTTAGACTCAGAGTTGAGTTTAATATTTTTTTCTTTTTTCCAAAAAAAAAAAAAAAACACATAGAGGGGTTCATTTGTATATAACACCACTATTCCAGGAGTGTCGAGGGAGGTTCATTTATTTTTTTCCTTCATCCTTTGTGGTTTAGATTTATGGTATGAGGGTAATACCTAGTATGTTCCTTTCCCCCTTTATGCTCAAGTGTGAAGTAACACTGGTTTGCATATGGCACTCCTTTGTTTTATTGTTTTCAATATTTACACAAAATGTATGCCTGTTTTTTTTAAGGTTCTTTGTATACTTTGGAGTTATTATTGATATTGGATGCATTTCAGTGTGACGTAACACTATCTGTGGATATTTTTTCTTTTAAATGTTTTACATAAAAAATTCCCCTACAATCCTGTAGGGAGAACCTCTGGCCTGTGAGATGGCCACTGTTGCTGAATCCCCAACTGAGATGGATGTGCAAGAGGCAGTGGAGCTGGTCTTCTCCACTGCCTTACAATCTTCTGAGGCTGACAAATTTTTTGACGCCCCAGTTTCACTGGAGGAGGCTCTGAAAAACCAGACAACAGCAGATGTGGATACTTTGTCCAGACGAGGAGACATGGATGCAGCAATGCTGATTAAGGAAACACAGGCCTCAAATTCTACTTTACTGATACCAGTTGACCCGCTGCAAGACAAACCTGATGTGTTGGAAGCTCAGCTTCTGCAGAAGAAACAAATGTTTATGATTAGACAATATGAATTAAAATCTGCAATTGTGAGATGCAGAACAACACAACAACAGATGACGGATGTGCATATTTTGCCCCCAGACAACCAGTCGCCAGTACAGCTGGAGATGTGAGCACTGCTGGAGATACTTCCAGTGCAGCAATACTCCCTGTCTTCCAGCCAGAGATCCAGTCACAGGATTGAGAGGACATCTCAGACTCCCAGTCTTTGACAAGTGCTTGTGCTTCTTCCTTATTCTGTTTCAAAGACAATCTCGCACCACAGACTGTAGGGACTATGATGGGATTGGCACCTTTAGGAGTGATGGCTCCTAGCCTAAATCATAGTCCTAATATACAAGAACAACCAGCGATGGATTGGTCAGTGGGGTCTGCTCTATGAGAAGCTGGCTGGGAGACAAATTCAGAGGGACATTGGGTGTCAAGAAATTCACCGATATGGATGCAGAAGTCTCAGGCCGAATATCCTAGGACACAAAATACTGAAAATAATGATGCAGATGTGGCATTCCAAGGTGCATAGTCCCCCTGCATATTCCTGAAGCACTGCATTTATAATACAAAATCCCCAATTGCTTTTTAATAATCCAGGCCTTGCAAGTGAACCAGCTGTAAGTGTGCCTATTGTAACTGACTGGACATCAGACATTGGCAGTCCTAGGACAACTAGGCCAGATGCTCCCCCACAGGACCCTGCAGATAACACATACAGTCAGCAACATACAGGATGGAGAAGATCCTATGCCCCTTTTTTTTAGAGGACCTACATTCCCTGCTAAACGGCATAACACTGTGCAATTGATTTATACAGGAGGGCTGGATACATTTCCTGATCGCTTATTTGCAGCCAAATCATTGCTTTAAAATTCCATGCACTACAAAGCTGCAGAAATATACACACTGATTCATGTATCAGGGGAGCAGACTTTTGATATTAGTTTTAAATTTAATAGCGGTCTTCAAACATTTGTGGATCTGTTCCATACTTTAAAATCTACTCGATTGTGGTCCTCATTTGAAGCCATACCCTTGACAAAACCTGCTACTCAAACAATAACTGTTTTGTTTTGAAATGAAGGAGTCAGTGTAATAGATTTACTGTATTGGCTATGACAATGATGTACTGTGTTAGGTAATCCTAAGACAATTTTTGACGATGAACAAATCTGGACAGAGGGATGGAGAGTTTGGATTGTTTTGTACACTATTGAGAGAGGCCTACAGCATTTGCCAAACAGTTTTTTTTATAGGTCATAACAGGGGTGTTTTGTTTTATCAGGGCCAGCTAATGGCATGCTACAGGTGTGGAGAAATGGGGCACATTGGTAGTGTCTGTAACAAACTGAAATGTAATCTTTGTGGAGATTTGGGGCATACTAGTGGTCATTGTCAGAACGAACAACTGTGTAACCTCTGTGACACAAAAGGAAATTCATACCATTCTTGTCCCTGCGCGACTCACAACCAGCCTAACAAAGCAGATACTGAGGAACAGATGTTAGCCATTGTGATGGCACAAAGAACGAGGGGCAGAACTTTCCCTAATCCTGACCCCCACCCCCCAACACTGGCTGATGTAACTTCTCAGAGAAAGCAGACTGTAGTCCACCCTACAAGACACCAGCCTAGGTCAGAACAAAAAGAGGTGATCCCCTCCTGTTCCTCATTAGTCTCCCCTTCCCCCTGACCCTCAGGTAGCTCAGGAATAAGGAAGGACAGTAATAAAACACCAAGGTAATGAGGGCATGTAGACTGAAATGCCTCCCCCTCCACCCCAGCCACTTCCAGAAGCAGAAAAAAACAAGAACGAAGTTAGACGTAGCCAAAATTGGTCACAACCTAATTCCAAGGTTTTGAGAACTACAGGAATTCCAGTGACCAATAGGTTTGAGTCATTAGTGGACATCCCGGGAACCTCTGGTAATGAGTCTGATGATTCATAAGTTAGGTCTTCCTTACCAGATGAAGAATCAGAAGGAGAGAACCCCCTCCCTGTCGATAAAGCTGGCCTGAGTGAGCTACGACACCCCACTGAGGATTCTATTAAACCTAAGCTAGTTAGACGAACCAGAAGGTCTTCTAGAAAACCTCAATGATTAGTAACCCTCCACTCCTCATAAAATGGAAACTACTATGGCATTCTACTCACTGAATGTAAACAGTATTAAGAACCATAGGAAGAAAACTGCAGTGTTTTCCTTTCCCAAATCTGTGGGTACTGGACTTTTTCTGCTACAGGACACTAGACTACATAGACTTCAGGACTCAAGGGAAGCAACCAAACTATGACACGTTGGACACTCTTATTGGTCCATTGGCCCTGACCCTTGCTCAGGGGTGGCTATTCTTACTGCAGATATTAGCTTCCAATTTATTAAGGTCCTAGATTTATCTCCAGGTAGAGTGCTACTGTTAGAACTTAAAATTCATAATGTCTTATTCTGTATTATTAAGATCTATGCTGCACAGATCAAGGCAGACAGGATAGCACTGTTTCAGCTTATCCAGCCTTACTTGCACGCCTCCCAAACAATGGTATTGGGAAGTGACTTTAATTGCAGCATTGCCATAACAGGTAGAGGTAAGAATACCAAAACAAAAAAAGTCTTTTTTTATATGGCCTGTTTGAAAATTATAATTCATGCAGCAGCCTTGATAGACACATATAGTACAACATCAAGGAAAGCATAGCCCACATTCCACAAGGGATCATTGGCCACAAAAATTTATTATTTTTTCATTTCCCCATCCTTACATATACATACTGCAGATGTGCTGGCTGCTGAATTGTCTGACCATAAATGGTTGCGAATCATCATAGGCAACACAGGATACACTTCTTGTGTCACAGGAACTTTCCTCCCTGTTAGACTCTCTTGAAGTGCAACAAGAAATTGATTATTTTTTGGTGGCTAGAAAATCAGTATATGGCATGTATGATAACCCCCCCACCCCCCCATGGTGGGAGGACACAATTGCAGATTTAACAGCATTATTGAAATCATACAATAAAAATAGAAGAAATACAGAATATCATTGCTACTTACAAAATAGGATGCAACTGCAAAGGTTGCTGCCCTTATCACATAGTACAGGCCAGAACTTTAATGAGCAGATAAATAACATAAAGAAAGAGATGGTAGATTTTCATCAGTCACAAGCCCAGAACTTACAGAACCAGCAGAGATTCACAACACAAGGTAAAAAAGAATACACGTGCCCCTATGACACTTGCAATAATAATGTGAAACAGAAATGTATGACAGGATTATGGGATGAACACCATACACTTTGTGAAGATCTCCCTAGTATTAAAGGGCTTGTATATCATCACATCCAATGCTTGTATGCAGCTGGTTATTCAGGAACCCAGGATTATGAGACCTTATTTCAGGTCTTGGATAATCCTATCTGCTTAGCCATACATGTCACCCTATTAACACAAAATATTCAACTGGGAGAAGTTGTTCAAGCTTTGAGCACCTTGGTAGGTAACAAAACTCCAAGAAGTGATGTGTTGACCAATGAATTATATAAATATATTGGGAATAAATTGCAGGAAGAATTAGCCCAGGTATTTATTCGGATTCTTAAAGATAATAACCCCTCACTAAGAATGACAACTGGACAGATCATTTATATTTTCAAAAGTAGAATTGGAGGCCCATAACCTTTTTGAATAATGATTTTAAGATCCTTGCAAAAATGTTAAATTCTAGGTTGCTGAAAACTGCAGACTATTTAATTTCCCCAGTCCAGACGTGCTCAGTACCTGGCAGGAACATTTCAGACCATCTCATTCTTCTTACGGAATTATTTGAGCAAGGGCAAAGAGGCAAGACTACGGGGATTGTGTTATCACTGGACCAAACCAAAGCATTTGACTAGGTCTGTCATGATTTTCTGTGGGCGGTGCTTCAGCAATATGGAATACCTGACACTTTCATATCCTAGATTCAGTGCTTACATAAAACAGCAACAGTTATACCTATGGTACACGGCTGGAAGAGCCATATGTATTCTGTTAGAAAGGGTGTCAGACAAGGGTGACCCATGAGCCCCTCCTTTTTGCTTTCTGTATAGAACACCTACTTAGAGTTTTAAATAAATGTACTGTGCTCCAACATGTTCAGATTATGAACAATACTCTTAGATTTGCCACAATAGCTTACACGGATGACATATACATCCTAGTACACAATTCAGGATCTACAATGGCAGCTATTCAGGTGTGTGACCAATATAGTACTTATTGTGGATTTGCTTTGAACATTGCAAAATGTATAGCAAAATAATTAGGAACATCTGATTCTAGTGTAACCCAGATTCAAGTTATTAATGTGACAGTAAACCCAGTCAAAATCCTAGGAATTACCTTTGGTTCTGAAAAGGATGACAAAACTAATTGGGAACCTGATTCAAGGGCAGCGACTGGTTTCTGGTTGGAACAAATGGTCACATAGTAAGCAGAAGAGGGTGTACTTTGTTAAAACGTGTTTAATCCCTCTCTCTATGTCAGTCATATTTACCCACCACCCAAACATCTTGAGACTACCCTGTTAGGCATTTTTTTCAGGCTATATGGGGGAATAGAGTGAGCCCTATAAAAAGAAATCTGACTTACTTAGACACCAAGAAAGGAGGGTTAGGGATGATCATTCCTATCTCCTTTTATTTTAGCATCTTTGTTTATACTAATATTAGACCTTTACTGGTGTATGCGAGCCAGAAGTGGCCCCCTTTTTTAATCCCATCTTGTTCCCTGTGGTTGTCCCAATGGGAAGGTGGGAGATTAAGAGTACTGAAGAAATCCACAGCTACACCAGAATATATCAGAGAGGTATTTCTAAAACTTAAGCATCGGCAGATTACGAGTACCATGGTTATCATAAAATCCAGAAAGGATGTCTATAAAGGGATACAGGAAACATTTTTTAAGGAACCCATTACATTCCCAAACTGCTCCTCAAGGCATGTTGCATCCTTGGCCCTCTTAGTTAAGGAGCCACAAATTCCGGATAAAATGAGGGACCTGCACTGGCTCAGTTGCCATGAGAAAATTAATACTAAATAAAATTATAAGCATAAACAGCTCCAAGAAAAGTATTGTAGGAGACCACAGTGTATTACACAAGTAGAAACTATACAACACCTGTTTTTTACATGCTCGTATATTCAGGGGTTTGGGGCATTGCTCTCTATAGAGTGTCAGGCTCCATGGTTTTAGTCCATATCACATGAGGCCTTAATGTATGGGCATTATGGTGGTCAAGCCTTGGTCTGGTATAAAAGCACATTGCACTTGGTCTTATTGGATATTACATGGTTTATCTGGACTGCCAGATCATTATTCACTTTACAGCAGAAACAGATGGATCATGTGGAAGTAATTCTTAAAATTCAACATGAACTGCATGTTGTTTTTCAAAAAGAAATGAAAATGTTCCCAATCAATGTCATAAGGACACAATGGAGAAACATGCCATGGGTGACCGATTCCGATGTCCCAGTAACTTGATTATATATTTGAATGTTTGATAAATCACATACTGTGCTAGAGAACAGAATATCCTTTAGTCCTTGATTTTCATATTACTAACATACTATTTGCCAGCAGATTAGGCCTTACGGTCTATCGAGTCTGTTCAAACCTCAGATCCCTAGTTGGGTGCTGAAGCCCTCCCTTCTCTTGTGTTCCAGAAACCCCTATCATCCATCCCCACCCCCCCCCGGGACAGGCCATCATCTGATACATCCACTTTCTGTGTCTGTCCCACCCTCTCTTGAAGCCCTCCACTGTGGATCTCTGAACCAGCTCGCCAGGCAGTGCATTCCAAGGGTCCACCACCCCCTCAGTGAAAAACCTCCTCCTCTTTCCCCCCTCACCCTTCCTCCTTCCAACTTCAAACCATGCCTTCTTGTAATACCTCCCTGCTTTAGTCTAAAGATCCCCTCCATGTTTACTCTATTTATTCCCTTGAGGTACTTGAAGACCTCAATCATGTCCCCCCTGTCTCTCCTCTCCTCCAATGAAAACAGGCAGAGCTCCTCAAGTCTGTCCTCATACGTCAAATCTCCTAGCCTCGTATCATCTTAGTTGCCCTCCTCTGTACCCTCTCCAGGAGCTATATGTCCCTCTTCAAGTCTGGTCTACAGTACTGCACACAGTACTCAAGGTGTGATCTAACCAGTCCATTGTACAGTGGCAAAATCACTTCCTTGCTCCTAGAGGTGATCCCCTTACGATGCATCCCAACATCCTGTTTGCCTTGCTAGCCACTCTCCTGCACTGCTCAGAGTTATTCATACATGCATCACCACCATGACCCCTAGGTCTTTTTCCCTATTGAGGCCTCCACGCCTCCTCACCGGGTGTACCTCTGTTAGGGTTTCCCACCCAAGATGCAACACCTTGCCTTGGTGATTGAAATTTAATTTCCATGTGTGAGCCCAGCTTTCCAGGGTGTCCAGGTCCCCTTGCAGGGCCAACCTCCCCTCTTCTCCCTCAACTACTGCTCCCATCTTGGAGTCATCAGCGAAGAGACTCATTTCACACCCTATACCCTCTCTGTTGTCAGATATGTATGCATTAAACAGGATCGGACCCAGGACCGAGCCCTGCGGTACCCCACTACCAACCTCTCTAGGGTTTGAGAGCTCCCCACAGACCACTACTCTCTGGGTGCATCCAGCTAGCCAGTTTTCAATCCATCTGACCATCAAAGGGCCTACTCCTAACCCCATCAGTTTCTCAACCAGACCATTGTGGTGGACAGAGTCAAACGCCTTGCTGAAGTCCAAGAATAATACATTCACAGGCTTTCCCCAGTCCAGTTCTGATGTTACCCATTCGTAGAACTCCACAAGATTGGTTTGACATGATCTCCCTGGCACAAACCCATGTTGCCGACTATCCAGACCTCCCACCTCCTCCAAATACACCCCCAATCATTTCTTTAGTATACTCTCAATTAATTTTCCCACCACTGAGGTCAAACTGATGGGTCTATAGTTACCTGGTACTTCCCTTGACCCCCCTTTATGGATTGGCACCACATGTGCCTCTCGCCAGTCCCTAGGTACCCTCCCTGTCTCAAGTGACCTGTTGAAGAGCTCCGCCAGGGGTGCAGCCAGTATGTCCGTCAATTCCCATAGTACTCTTGGTTGAATGCCATCCAGTCCAGGAGATTTGTCTTTCTTTAGGGCCTTGAGGGCTAATCACACCCTTTTGGTGGAGATAGCATCATCCATCCCCTCCACCTTACTGGCCTTTTTATCCTTGTCCAGATGTGACACCCCTGGGGTACCTCTCCCTCCCTCTTGCTCCATTTCTGTTGCTCCCCTGTTCCCACTCTGCCGCTTCTATCCCCATCATGCCTTGCTTTATAGATATCCCATCCTCCCTAGTGAACACAGAGGCAAAGTACTTGTTAAATACCTCTGCCTGGTCCCTCACCTCTTCCACCCACCCTCCTTCTGATCTCAATCTGCTGAGATGGCGCTTAGATTTCTCCCTCTCTCCAATGTACCGGAAAGAACCCCTTTCCCTCCATGTATCCCTGTGCAACCCGCTGCTCTTTACTGGACTTTGCTCGACTCACCATCCGGGTGACTTTTCTAGATGCAAGATGGTACATTTCCTTATCCCTATCCCCTCTTGTTGTTTTATATTTTTTGTAGGCCACCTTCTTTTCTCTGACCACTATCTGTACCTCACTGGACCACCAGCATGGTTCATGTGACCTTGCTCCCTTACGTTTCAACTTAGCGCAGATCCTGACTGCCTCATGAAGTCCCTGTTTTATGACCTCCCATCTCCTTTCCACACTTGTCATTGATGTAATCCCCTTCAAGTAATCCTTGAGAATATTTCCCATGCCCTCAAAGTCTGCCCCCCTGAAGTCCACTGCCAGTGTCCAAGATCTCACCCCCCCTCCCCCCATGCTTATTTGAAACCAAACAGTATTGTGGTGGCTCGCAGTCAGGGAGTCCTCTACAACCAGGTCCCTTACCAGATCCCCATCTGCCAGAACCACATCCAGGACATGCTCCTTCCTTGTGGGCTCCATCACATGCTGTGTTAAGATCACATCCTGGAAGCCATCCAGCAGCCTCTGCTCCTTGGCCACCTTAGAAGACATGGTTCCCCAGTTAGTACCTGGCATATTAAGGTCCCCCATCAACACCACTCTTTCCCTTTTGGTCACAACTGGGCAATGATGTTGTCAAGCAAACCATCCTCTAGAACATCACTCATCCAGGGGCCTATATACTACACCCAGCTGACCTTATCTCTGCTGCAGGGATGGTAAGGTGACCCATAAGACCTCCACGTTCCCTCTTCCTCTTCTACCCTAGCAATTTCTATGTCATCTCTAATGAACATAAGCCACTCCCTCCTCTGCCCGTCCTTTCTATCCTTCCACTAAGTATAGTGTACCCCACATTTGAGGTCCCAGTCATGGTTTTGCTTGCGTCTCCGTGACGCCGCCACATACACCGCCCCCTCGAACAGCATGGCCTGGATCTCTGGCAACTTGTTTCCCAAGCTCCTGGCATTTACTAGCACCAACCCCAACCCCTTATCCCTGATCCCCTTTGTTGAACTCCACCCAGGTTCCTTATACTTCCATCCTCCCTCTGCTCCTCCTGAAACCTTCACCCCCAGTCTGTTTCCCCCTCCCCCCTTGGGTTTGAAGGCTACTCCCCTCATCTGGAGGAGAGGGCTTCTATTAGCCTACTGTATGTTATTGCAGCCACTGATTCAGGATTTTGTGTGCAGTTACTTTGTATTTCCGTTTCCTGTTGTTTTTTTCTCCCAGTAGGATTAGATAATACTGTCTTATTTGTTTACGTATTAAGTTTCATTGTATTACCTTGTTATATGTCTGAAGATTATGTGTATGATTTTTTTCTTTAATAAAAAACCCTACTCTTTTCAAGAAGTGCCATGGGATCTTTTAACATCCACCTGAACTGCCACCAGAACAGGCAGATGGGACCTTGGTTTAATGTCTCATCCAAAAGATGGCACCTCAGGAGTACAGCACCCCCCCATGCTGCATTAGTATCAGTATTGGGATTCAACCCAAGTGCCTGGTGTGGGGATAGAACCTGCATCCTTCTAATCTCCCAGATTCGTAGGCAAGTGTGCTACCTGGTGAGCCACTAACACTGCTGAGACAATGCACTAGGGGAAAGTTGACTGAGTGTAGGTCATGTACAGTAGGAGAGCTTCAGGATCAAAGGACCTGTGGGGGGGGGACCCATCTGTAGATAGGGGATATGCGGGGAGAGTGAAGTTTGTGGATGCGCTTGGTTATAAGGTGATCACTGAAGATGTCAGCGAGGGTGCCAGTAGCAACAATATGATGAGGATGGGTAGAAAGAATCACGTCAAATAGGGAGTGGTTCAGTGTGACGGGGCTAGGATGGGTAGCCTCCTGAAGTAGCTGAGCTAGGTTTAGGGATTCAATTTGCTCAGTGAGGGGCTTTAAGTGATGATGAGATCCAGTTTATTTACCATGGGAGGATGTGTGGACCAGGAAATTGGAGCAGGCAGCAGCCCAGTGGGGAGGCATGGGGGCAGAGAATGGATGAGTGGAGCAGAACACAGAAGGCAGCTGGGAGTGTGGTAAGCAGCAATGGGTGTTGGATAGCTA
Organism: Neoceratodus forsteri; assembly: GCA_016271365.2. NCBI lineage: Eukaryota > Metazoa > Chordata > Ceratodontiformes > Ceratodontidae > Neoceratodus > Neoceratodus forsteri. The sequence continues at coordinate 55,788,664 of CM028137.1, forward strand.
TTATCATAGGGATCTTATGGAGAGCAGGAGAATTTCTGGTTTGTAAGTAACTTGGTCAGCTTAGCAGGATGTAGGGTGGCTGTGATGGGAGCTGGGGTGGGTAGAGGAGGTTGTAGAGGATGGTGCGGCTGAGGCCAAAGGAGAAGATAATGGCTCCTCCAGGAAGCACAATAGGTAGACATCTGAAGACTTGTATCCAGATTGCTCTTCTCAAGATTGGTAACCTGGACCATGATCTAAAGACCTTCTTCTTTGCTACAGAAGTTCTTCTCATTTGCTGCAGAATTTCTTCTCATCCCAGCAACCCATGGAAGGGGTTGTGATGAATAATCTGTGTCAAGCTCCATGTCTTCATTTTGTATTGGCAGCCTAAGAAGGGGTTTATGCCAAAGAGTCTTTCCTCAGTTACAGTCTTGTTTTCTCTTGTCCTGGCAGATAAGAAAATGGACTTTGCCAAAGAACCTATGGCTTCTTTCCTTCCCTAAGTCCCAGTGGCCTAAATGATGCTCCTCACCAGAGCATCAGTTTCATAGCTGTAACCAGTGCCCCTTTCTTGGTAATGGTGCCCTGTTCAGGCATCAGTTTTCTGTAAAGTTCCTCTTATGCCCTGATATAGACTTTAAAGTGACTTGATTCTTATTTTGTACTAAGGTACTACCAGTACCTTGGACAAACAAAAAGAAAACCAACAAGAGATATGTCAATTCAACCAATGGCTATGAGCCTGAGCAAGTAATAGAACATTTAAGTTTACAAGGCATTGGGATAATTTATGGAATAAATCAGATCTATATTGCAAGGATGGATTGCATCTTAGTCATATACAGTATGCATTAGAACCCTGGGGTTAAGCTTGGCAAGGGCAGCAATGTCGCATTTAACCTAACTTGGGAGCAAAAGACTCAGTGTCACATTACCACCACGTGGCAAACACCAGAAAGATGGTGGCAATAGATCTGCAAGCATTATGTCCTTCAATGCACGTAGCCTTAATGGGGAGAAGTTGGCAGAATTATTAGCCATAGTTGGTACCACCAATATGGACTTTGTCTGCATAACAGAAACATGGTGGAGTTATGACAGTGAATGGAACAAATAAATATAGGGCTACCACTATTTAGTAGACACTGGAATGGCTGCAGGGGTGGGGATGTGGCCATTTATGCTAAGGATAGTATGGAAAGCCATCTGTTGGAAACAAACAACATACAGGGGGTTGAAGTGGAGTCTATTTGGATTAATGTGACAGGGCTCTTGGGGGGGACTTTATTTAAGGAACATTGTATAGGCCTCCAAACAACAGCACACAGTCCACTGATTTCTTACTGGAACAAGTATCAGACATGACAGACAAAGAGGATAGTATCCTGCTAGGGGACTTGAACTTGCCCAACGTAGGCTGGATAGAGTACTTAGCAAATTGCCCCCAAGACCAGGAAATAGTAAACTTCTTGGATTCCCTAGAGTTAAATCAATTGGTGACACAACCAACTAAACAAAACAATATACTGGATATCCTTTTAACCAATATAATGATGGAAAAGAGAAAATGTTAATATAAACTACCCCATCAAACAATGACTACAACATTGACTGTTTTACTTTGTACAGAAATAAACAAATTCACTAGGGGAACCATCATCTTTAAAAAATAACAGAAAAGAAGGTCAGGAAGTTATAAAACATAAGCTTAATGAATATGACCTTCCCATAAAAAATTCACAGCAAAATACAGATTCTGCTTGGTCCCTATTTGTAGAAATAGATAAAATGGTGGAAGACAAATTTATCCTGCATAAAAAAATATGCAATGACAGGACAAAAAACATTATGGTTTAACAATAAAAATACAAAGATAAATCAATAAAAAGAAACATCTTAGTAATGAAAAAAGCATATACAACAATAAATGTTAGGAAACATAAAATGGCACTGAAAGAAATAAATTGTCTATTAACATAGCACATAGAGAAACTGAGTTCCAATTAGCCCACTGCAAAGATAACGTGAAGGGCTTCTATTCATATGTAAACAATAAAAGAGGGTCTACTAGAGTCATTGGTCCCTTAATTCATAATGGGACACAATACAGTAAACCATAGGTAATGGGCATTTTTAACAACTACTTTTGTTCTGTATATGCTCAGAAAAATAATACACCAAACAATGTAGAGGGGGTCACAGTTGGACCAGATCAGGGTAACATCAATACCTGTAAATGAGAGTGAATTAAAAATAAACCCTCTGAGCTTTGTTGTAACAAATCACAAGGTCTAGATGGTTTTCATCCTCGTATTTTGAAGGAACTGGCTAGCGAAATGGCTTTACCAATAGCAATCATTGGAAACAAGTCTATTAGTGGAGGAAACATCCCAAAAGATTGGAGGAGAGCAGCTGTAGTGCCTATTTATACAAAAGGTAGTAAAGCTATAACTTCAAACTACAGACCAGTGAGCCTAACATCAATTGTCTGCAAAATAATAGAGGGAATTATTAAAGATGAGATCTCGTGCGACTTTTCACATTGTGGACTAACTGATAAGATGAAGCACACCTTCACCAAAAATAGGAGCTGCAACACAAACTTATTAGGTTTTTACAACATGGTAACAAAAATCTGGACCAAAATGAGGTAGTGGATGTGTTTTTTTTTTCGATTTCACGTAAGCGTTTGACACCCTTCCACACAGGGGTATATTAGATAAGCTTCTTGGACTAGGAATAAACACTCATATAGTTGCATGGATATCTTCATGGCTGGCAGACAGAACACAGAATTTTCGAGTAAATGGCTCACTCTCTACTGATGGAGGTGTGACTAGTGTGGTCCCCCAGGGACCAGTTCTTGGACCACTCTTGTTTTACTTATTTGTTGATGACCTACAAATACAAGGAAACAGTAAACTTGCTAAATTCACTGATGATTTAAAACTAGGTGGCAGGTTCAGCACCGAGGAGGGCCAAATTAATATGACAGTGGTCCTCACTCAAATTGTTAACTGGGCTGATAAAAAGCAAAATGAGCTTTAGCCTGGACCAGTTGAATCATAATGCACTGTGGTAAGAACAATCCCAAACAAAGCTACAAGATTCACATAAGGACTTACATAAGCTAGATGAATTAGGAGATCTGGGGATGACATTTACAAGTAATATGAAAAATAGTAGTCAATACAGACAAGTGGCTAGGATAGCAAACCACTTGACAATCTGCATTAGGAGATCTTTCGCAAATAAAACAAAGTCAGTAATGTTACCCCATACAAGGCATACGTTAGACCACATTTGGATTACTGCTCCCAAGTTTGCAGTACAGGAAGGACTGGAAAGTATATTTATTTATTAGAAATAGCCCAGCACCGTTATACTAGGCAGATCTTCAGTTTAAAAAATACACAATATAAATCCAGATTGCAAATATTGAGACTGTGGCCTCTTTTGGTCTTACGAGACAAAGAGGAGATTTATTATACCTTTACAAATTACTCCAAAACAAAGATTTAATATCAGATTTAAGCATCATATTTAAAGACAATTTGCATAATCTAAGGACACATAATAAACAGATTCTGAGTCATGTGCTGAGGACAGATATAAGAAATTGTACTTGTCTATCTAGAACTACTAGGCTATGGAATCAACTCCCATCTGACATTGTTAATGAAACAACATTTATTGGTTTCACATCAAAGCTTGGTGCTTATTTCAATGAGAGCAACCTATGCAGTTGCATCCATTGAGTACAGGGGATAGCAAACATGGGCATATAGCCTTCTGCTGTCCAACAACCACAGTATAAACTGTAGTATAATGCTTTGAAAGTAACACATTTTTACATGTAAAGGCATAGGCTAGCACTGGTTGATCAGGTAGTACGGTACCATAGGTAATCACAGTTGCAGTAGAGTAACAGTAGTTAATGTTTGTCAAGGTGCACCTTTTAACTTTATTTATTGGTTATTTATTCAACTATTTCTTGCATAGCTAGTAATTGCCTTGTACAGCCATATTGTTGTTGTTGTATGTCTGCTTCTGTGATCATTGCCATTCAATTTGCTGAATAGAGACTTTATTTCATTGAACTTCTGAGTACAACCCTGCCTCTCATTGCGGGGTGTTTTTATCCAACCACCAAGGAACCGACAATGTTTCCTTGCCACAATAGATGCCTGAGGTGTCACTCACACCTATGATGAAGTCTCAGTTCCTGCTTCCTGACACAACTCATCAGGGTTTGACATGTATGGTGTAGTCATTAGGAAAGTCTACATTTTGAACAAAGCTCCCCAGCCACAATTACAAGTGTGTATAAAACATTGGGCATACTGTGGTGTTCAAAGGGAAACTGGGTTATTTGTGCATGCACGAGTACGAGATAAAGGAGTTTGAACTGCAATGCAATTTGCACTAATTATTTAGTTGCTGTATTGGTCCTAGAAAGAACAGATTCAGGAGCAAGTGGTGTGTTACCTTTTATTGCACCAACATAGATGTTACAAAGAAAACAAAGTGCTATAGCTTTCAGACCAAACAAATCCTGCCTTGGAGGCTTTTGACAGTTATTTAGAAAGTCACATACTAGGCAAGGAAATGATAGAAGGCATCCTTGGGATGGCAGAGAAAGGGGAGATATTGCTGATGGGGGACCTGAATATGCCCGATGTTGACTGGAGCACTTTTGCTGCAGCCACATCCAAAAGCAGGGCCATTCTCAATGCCCTACAGGTGGCATTCCTCAGACAGCCAGTTTTGGAACCCACTCAGGAGAGAGCAATCTTAGACCTGGTACTCTCAAATGGGGATGGAGAGAGGATCTCTGATCTTGAAGTGGGTAGCCATCTGGGAACAAGCAACCACCAAACAGTGTGGTTCATGATAAACTTAGCTGTATTGTCAAGCCACACAAAAGTGAAGGTACTGGACTTCAGGAGGGCTGATTTTGTCAAAATGGGAGAGTGCCTCAGAAAAGCACTAGCAAACAGGCAAGAAAGTGTGGTGGAGCAACAATGGGAAAACATCAAAACCGCCATCACAGAGGCAACAAGCCTTTGTGTGAAGCAAATAAACAAATGAAAATGAAAGAAAAAAACACTATGGTTCTCAAAAGAAGTGGCGGGGAAGGTAAGGGAGAAAAAGATAGCATTCAGGAAGTATAAGGAAACACAGAAGGAGCAGGACAGAGAACTGTACCAGTTAAAGCATAAGGAAGCGGTAAGGCAGTCAGAATAGCAAAGGCCCAAACCAAGGAAAAGATAACCAACTTGGTTAAGAAGGGGGATAAAACATTTTATAGGTACATTAGGGAGCAAAGAAAGACTAAGACAGGGATACTGAGGCTGAATAAAGAGGAAGATGGTTGGGCAGAGAGCAATAGTGAAAAAGCAGGGATACTGAATAAATACTTCTGCTCAGTATTCACAATGGAAAACCAAGGGGGAAATACCTAATCCAGTCAATAGAAGCACTCTGGATAGAGGAATTGATATTAGTCCTTTCACAGAAGAAAGGGTTCTGAAAGAACTCTTAAAACTGAAGGTGGATAAAGCAATGGGGCCTGATGGGATTCACCCCAGAATTCTAAAAGAACTAAGGGAAGAAATAGTAACACCACTGACTACCCTTTTTAATAAATCATGGGAGGATGGTGTGGTACCTGAGGACTGGAGGAGGGCAGATGTGATTCCCCTTCACAAAAGTGGGAGCAAGACAGAGGCAGCAAATTACAGACCTGTCAGTTTGACCTCAGTGGTAGGGAAAATGATGGAATCACTTCTGAAGGAAAGAATTGTTGAGTACCTAGAGGCCAGTGGGGCAGAGGACCCAAGGCAGCATGGAGTCACAGTGGAAGGTCATGTCAGACAAATCTAACTGATTTCTTTGACTGGGTGACCAAAGCAGTAGATCAGGGAGGGCTGTGGACATGGCCTACCTAGACTTTAGCAAGGCATTTGAAACAGTCCTGCACAAAAGATTAATAAACAAATTAGCCGGTCTAGGAGTGGGTCACAGGGTGGTAGCCTGGGTAAAACACTGGTTGGACAACAAGACACACCAGGTAATAGTAAATGGAGTCCACAGTGAAGAAAGGAGGGTTATTAGTGGGGTGCCGCAGGGTTCAGTACTGGGACCGGTCCTTGTTAATGTCTTTATAAGTGACATTGCAGAGGGACTGGAAGGGAAAGTATGTCTCTTTGCAGATGACACAAAGATCTGCAACAGAGCTAATACACAAAGTGGGGTGGAAAGGATGAAATGGGACTTGGCAAGGTTGGAGGCATGGTCAAATGTATGGCAGCTTAGATTCAATGCAAAGACGTGCAAAGTAATGCACCTGGGAAACAAAAACACAGGGGAAGAGTACATAATGGAGAGGTGAGATGCTGACAACAACAAAAATGGAAAGGGACCTGGGGGTAGTCATATCAGATGACCTAATGGTGGGCCAGCAATGTGAGAAGGCAGTAAGGAGGGCTGGGGGATACTGGGATGCATAGGGAGAGGCATCACCAGTAGAAAACAGGAAGTTGTTGGCCCTCTGTACAGACAGTTGGTAAGACCACATCTGTGTACAGTTCTGGAGACCCCATTTCTGCAAAGACATAGACAGGGTGGAGGCTGTCCAGAGTACGGCACCAAAATGATGCAGGGCCTGCATCAGAAGACATATGAAGAAAGACTAAAGGAACTAAAGATGTATAGCCTAGAGGAAAGGAGGGAGAGGGGAGACATGATAGAAACTTTCAAATAGCTCAAGGGAATCAGCAAAGTCCAAGAGGGTAGCATCTTTCAGAAAAATAAATGTGCAAAAACAAGGGGGCACAATTTGAAGATAGAGGGGGGATAGCTCAGAGGTAATGTGAGGAAGTATTTCTTCACAGAGAGGGTTGTGGATACTTGGAACAGCCTTGCTGAGGAGTTCATAGAGTCAAAAACAGTGGGGGGAATTCAAGAATGCATGGGACAGACATAAGGCAATTCTAGTGGGGGGTAGGAGGAAGTAGGCTGTTGGTTAACTAGGATCTGCAGCTTATCCATTAGGTAGGGAAATGGGCAGACTAATTGGGCCAAGCGGTCCTTATCTGTCGTCAAATTCTATGTTTCTATGTTTCTATTAACAACCAGATCGTGCATAAAAAACAGATATAATTCTCATAGGTTTAAAATACTCATTTAAACCTCTGAAGATGACCACTCAGTCTCAGATATGTCAGTAATGGTCTAAAAGGGACATTTCAAAAGTACACAATGGAGACAGGTTTCAGTGATTAGGTTTATTTTACTTCTCAATATGGTGGAAGATGGCATGAACATTGATGTGGGGTTTATGTCACATTATACAATGGCAAGGAAGAATGCTGGTCCCTAATTGGTCAGTCTGGATCTGGACCCATGATGTTATCCCAGCATAAGGTCACGGGTCTAGTCCCAGCACAGAGTAGACTGCATCAAATGGAAAATGAAATCATTGCACACAGCCCTGCTGATCTGGTCAGCCCACTATACTGGTTCCTGCTGCCAAGCCACCAACAGTATCCCTGACTCCCTTGCCACCAGACACAGTAACCACAACCCCCCAAGCATATAGTATTCCTCCCCCAAATCTTTTTGAAATGTCCTCTAATACAGCAGTTCATTCTGCTTCTCTCTGATGCAGCACAAGCGCTTTTTCCGGCTTCACAGCCGCGGTCCCTGCTCACTAGACAGACCACTCACATACTGAAGAAAACAACTGCAGCCACAGCTCTTTTCTGTCATTGCTTTCACTTTTAAGCTAAAAGAACAACCGAAAAACATCAAAAGCCGGGCCGAGTGACTTACAGTATGATCACCGGTGAAGCAGAAGTCCCTTATTCCTTGCAAGTTAGCCAGTCAGTGCTCCATTTTGTGATTGGGAATTGCGATCTGCACACAAAAAAAAAAAAATCACTCAGCTGAACTAATGACAGGCCACAGCCAACTTAAAAAAAAGAGAGAGAAAGGCATAGAACACAGAGATTGGTGGTGGGGAGGGAGACACAGACAGACAGAAAAACTGTGACAGATAAAAATGCTACACCACCTACTGGCCAAAACAGTAACATCAGGACTTATTTTTTAAACTGTATACTTACACTTACCGAATAAAACAAAAATATATTTAAAAACTGCACTTTTTAATCTTTTTTTTCCTTTTTCTTATACAACAGAGCAATTGAATAATAGGAATAATGCACTCCAGGGTGTGTGTCGTGCTGGGACAACATCACTTTGGGGGTGATTAGTCACACTCGGCCTGCGCCTCATGCCAAATCACCCCAGGTATGATGTTATCCCAGCACAACACCCAACCTGTCATGGATTATTCCTTTATTATTCTATTTAAACTTACACAGACCTTTACCTCAAAGGATGGACATATAATAGGACTTAAGCAAGTCTTTCATTTTAATTTTTTAATTTTTATTGTTATATGGGTGGGAGGGTGGCATGGTGTGTTTTTATGGGGGTGTTAGGTGGAGGGGTTATGTGGGTATACCGGGTGTATATATGTGGGTGTGGGAGTTGTGGTGATATTGAAGTAGGTTTATATTCAGATACATTACATAATGGTGTTATAGTGGCTAGAGCTCTTAGTTCACACACAAAATTAATATTTACTTTATTCAGTCTAGTTTATATTTCCATGGGGGGTTATATCATTAGGTTTTTATTCAGATTCCTTATACTGTTACTGTACCTATAATAGTTTGATTATCTAATGACACATTTTTATATTCTGTACATATTAGAATGCATAATCTCATTCACTTGGGGACCCTTGATAGGTTTAATAAGTTTAATTCCACTGAGTACATTTTGCAGTGAAATGGTGCAAATGATGGTGTATTAGGACACTTGGTTCACATACATAATGAACATGTACTTCCTTCTAACTAATTACCTTCTCACAAGAGGGGGTGTAGGAACAAAACTGTTATGAAAATATTTTAATTTTATTGTAATTTTTATTATCATACCATTATTATTTATTGATTACTATTTTATATTCCTCATAAGGGATTAAGTAATATGATTGAGGTTAAGTGAGGCAATACTATAATTAGCTGGTCATCATCCTTGTGTACATGGACTTGAAGAAGACAAAAAAAGAGCTGCTTAAGTGAGCACTGGAAAAGGGGATGGTGCATTAAATTAAGGCTGTAATATTTCGAAGGACTTTCTGCAATGTTAGTCTGAAGCAAGGGGCCTTGCATACCTGAAGGGTCAAAGGTAATAATACCCTAGCTACCAGGAGATAAGGAAGGGTGAGTTGCTATGAACTTAACAGGTGATGTATCACGTCTGGACTCTGTGCAAAGCTGAGTCTGGCACAGAGAACTTCTTTTAAAAACAAACATACTACAATTGGAGTAAGGAATTATTATCATTTGCAAAGTTGTGTGAAGTCCTATAAAACCAAATGCAGACACTTAATAAGGGTTGTAGAGATTTGTAAAATGACTTACTCGTAGGTCTGCAAGAGCTTTATAATGCTTACTATTTATAAAACTCTGTAGCACCAGAACTGTCTGAAATAAGCAAACACGTTTGGTGTCAAAAGCAAGCTAACCTTCTGAACTTTCTAGGAGCCTATCTCTTAAGTACCTGAAAGCAGAATTTAATCTCTTTATGTTACAGAGTTTCTCAATAAGTTCCAAGCTCATGATGTCACACTTTATTTAGGACAGAAATCTAATGCTGTAAAGACCTTTCTAAAGGTTTTTCTGAACAAATCTCATATTATTCTGCTACCTAGAATATTTTGAACAAGACTATCATTTTGTTTTGAGAAACTTTGCTAAAAAAAACAAAGTTATAGCCCTTATTAACCTAATTCAGAAAATACAGGTCCTAGAGACATGGGGAAATGTGTTAAAAGACTCCATTCAATGAAATAAATCTAAGAATGTGAGTTTAAAAGTTATAACATTTTGCATAAAACAGAAGGAAAAAATGATTTAATTTATAAAAGTAAGCCTAAAGTACGTGGGACGTCATTAGGGTGGTGATAAATGTCAACCATTCATCATCTGCAAGGACCAATCAGAATCTGGTGATGATGTCACTCAACAAGGAAACATAGGCAAGTTTGACCAGCCCACTTCAGAAGTGCCTGATTTTCGGTGCTGGAAGGACCCCACATTGTTTGGACTGAATTAACTAAGACTTTTACTAGGCCAAAAGCCTGAAGCCATGCCTGCTTGGACCAGCATTTGGGATAAGCCTTTGTGTCCACCAGGGGGTGTTAAGGACAAGCTTGAAAGTTCACAACACATTGCAACGAGGTCCAGCTACAAAAAGTTTGTTACCAGGGGGACTTTTTCCAAAATTGGATGAAGCAAGGCCTATGTTTTACCTACTGAGTATTTTGATAGAAGTAATGTTTTGGAATTTCTGTTTAAAGCCTGGACAAGAGACTGACTTTGAAATTCAGCAGTATACAGTAAGCAAGCCTGCAGTGCTGTTGAATAAGAGTGAGTCCAGAGTTATAGGTTTGAGAGCAGAAAGAAACTAAAACAGGAAGAAGTCATAGACTCTAGTTATTGAAACAACTTTGCTGTCTACCGGGAAATCTTTTCCTACAAACTGTTATGCTGCTGAACTGTTAAAATTTTGTTGCCTCATTGTTCCTGCCAAAATCCTAATAACTGACTTTTGGTGCTTCATGACATTTCATGCAAGGAGAATCCAGCCTGCACTGCTTCACTGATGCCAGTAGAGTCTACGGCTCCAGGTTCGAGCACAACCAGGGGAAAGACACCACAGCCAAGCCTGATGCCTGAAGGAGTTTAATAACCCAGAATCAGAAATTTCTCACCAAGATTTTGAAAGTTAAAAGGAAAGAAGACCACAAACTACAGATAACCACACATTTAAGTATTATTTTATATTATTATTATTAACTTAATTATTAATTAATAATAGCTTTATATGTTGATGTGGCTATTTGGAGTGGTAACAATGTCTATAACTTTTAACTACAAAAACTTGGGTATATAGTTAAGCAAACATTGAGACAAAATAAATAAAATTTGCATGCTATAAAGTTTTAAAATAAGCTTTGTAGAAGTATAATCTGAGACACTAGTGTAATGGGTTGCAAGTTATGATGAAAAGAAAAAGGTCATGCAAGGTGTACTAAAAGCATAGTATATAGCCAATGCTATTTATCATATTTAATTATTTATTTATTTTAGTTTTTGTTGACCGGGTAAGTGCACTAGACAAATTCTACCTATTTTTAGGCATGACCTGGGAAGGGGGATACAGATGAATGTCAACTGACCTTGAATCAGATTAAGCTGTTGACGGCATTTTTTTGTGAATGTTGAATATTGCTAATTCGTTTGCACTGTTTATTTGCTGAAATTTGTTTTATTTTATTTCTTTGTGGTTTGTTTGATTTTCTGAAACCTTTATTGTTTATGTTATAGTTTTATTATGTTTACAATGTATATTTATGAAAATTAGGGATGTTTAGAATTGTTCATAGCTGTTAATAAAATACATATTTTTCATACTTCTGAATGTGGCAGAAACATTTTCATCATTATCCAGAACCTGGAGAATGGGGTAATATAATCTTTAAATTTTATAATTAGTTCTGGTAATTCTGAAAATATTTTTGGGGTAAGGCCCGAGGTATATCCAAGTGCTATATTATAAAAAGTGATATTATAACCTAATGTTCTGATGGGGGGTATAATTCCATTGAGTTTTTTTCAGATTTCTTAGACTGTTTCTGTACATATACTGTAATAGTTTTGTTTCACACTGACAATTTATTGGAACTCTGTATACATCACAATGCCTACTTTCATTTTCTTGAGAGTCTTTGACAGATATTTTTTTTTTTGGCACCTACACTGACAATTTATATTATCATGTATAAAATCCTGCTATAGCACTGACGGCCTTAACATTTATGAATTTAATAACTACTTGAGAGTATAGCTGGGAAAGTGTCTCCAGATTAGCTTTACACTGCATGGATGTGTGAAACATTTGTTCACTTTAGGTAAGTAAGTATTGAGACTGTATTCTAATAACACACTGAGACTTTCATAATTTATGTTAGTGTAGCGCTCTCTGCTTGAAGTGTTTTTATCTTAGTCTGGAGTTATTTGACCTTCAGAGGTTCCTCAGCTGAAGGCTAACTATTGCTATCCAGTTTCTCTGATTTTACAGTAACTTCAGTTATGGTTTAAATGTGTAGTTTAAACCAATGATAATTATTTCTGTTTTTATGCATGATGTGGGTGTTAATAGTATATGACTTTCTAAATAACTGGCATAAGCTTCCAATTAAGGACTCGTTTGGTCCGAAAGGTACTGAAAAGCACTTTGTTCTTTTTGCAACATCTATATTGGTCTAATAAAAGGTATTAAACCATTTGCTTCTGGATCTGCAATTTACACTGATTTCCTGGGGCATGGTGTTGAAGCAGGTGTATTCTTACTGGTATGACTCCTGACCTGTGATGCCACCATAGTAAGAATTAACTTTATCAGATATCTACTGTTCACAGACAGCATCCTGAAACAGAAACTGACAAACATTCTGATCATTAGCAGTGGGTAGCATTTATTAATGTGAGACAGAGTGGGAGACAGACAGGGCCAGATATTCAAACCTTTGTGCCTGGTGCAAAGCCAAAGACCTGGAATAGCATTGGAGTATCACCAGGCTGCAATATTCAGAAGCCCTAATAGCGCCGGCACTGTATGATAGCTCTGATGTGAAAAATAAATGTATGCAGGGGTGGGGGTTAAGGGAGTAGCCCGGAATGCTGGCTGCACGGCATATTAAAATGCACAGTGCCGCACTACAGGCAGTAGTGTGACCTGTAGTGCGTGCCAAATACCATCAACAAGAAGCTGGCAGTAATGTGGTGGTGCCCCCCACTCCCCCATCATGATCCCAGACCCCCGGTAGCACAGAAAATAAGTACATTTCACTGGTGGTTTAGTGGTCCCCCACCACCCCATCATGATCTTGGACCCCCAGTAGCACCGAAAATAGGTATATTTCCCTGGTGATTTAGTGGTTCCCTCCACCCCCCCATCATGATCTCAGACACCTGGTAGTAAAGGAAATATGCAAAAGTCCCTGATGATCTAGATGCCCCCGACACACACAATCCCCAGCCCCACAGCACTGGATAACCTGGTGGTCTAGTGGCCCCCCCCACCCAGTGGTGACAGCTCCCTTTAACCCCAAATACATCCTATGAAGGAGCTGGCAACTGACTCAGCCCTCCTCTCACCACCATGGCCGGTTGCCGACTGTGGTATGCATGAACGCTACTGAAATGAATGAATCCAGGGCATGTGTGGCCACAGGTTGTGTGATAGTGTGTGTGTGTGTGTGTGTGTGTGAGCTATCTATATATATATATATATATATATATATATATATATATATACACTACATATACATACATACAACATGTGTTTAAGGATAAATCAAGGATAAAAGTAATATCTGACTCACCCAGTGAAGATATCATTGATATCTCCACATTCCTATACGTCATTATGATATCTTCACACTCCTATACGTCATAGTGTTATCCCCACATTCCTATATGTCATCTGGTTGATCCTGCCATTTGTGCTATCACTTTCACTTTTTCTAATGTTCCTCCTGTTAAGTAGCGTGGCCGAGCGGTATTAATTTTGTATTGGCACTGTGGCAGTACTTTAAACTAAAGCATTCCAAATCAGTATCAAAATAAAAATGGTCTTTTTTTCATTCTTGTACTCTCTTCTCCCCAAATGAAACTGACTGCAGAGAAACCGCTAGTGCTTCTTGTTACACAGCGTGACCGAGCAGTGTAAATAACATGGGCCAGGAAATGAAATAAAAACACTTTGCACTAAGAGGACTTAGGAAAGATGTGCGTTTTATTAATCCTGCTCCCTTTTTGTTTAAAAGATACCACCGACTGCGTAGAGATGACAGTGATTAAGTTGTGGCTTTAGAGTAGTAGACGCAATCCCCACCAAGCATTGCTATAGCAACAACGCTAGCTCAGGCTTGTGTCTACATGCTAAAGCCGCAACTTGCTCACTGTCATCTCTACACAGTCGGCGGTATCTTTTAAACAAAACACAGCAAGATTAGAAAAACATGCAGAGTTTCTAAATCTCTGTAGTACAGAGTGTCTTAATTTCAGTCCCTGCCAGCTCGTCATTTATTTGGTCATGCTACTTAAAAGAAAAACTGAAACTCCTGTTGCAAAACATGCCACAAATTGCACCAGACAAGTCCAATTGAAAATGCATTTTTTTGTGTTGGTGAAATATGCAGAGTTGTATGGGGGGGGCATAACATAACTGGGAGGAGAAAGTCCAAAACGTCTATCTGCCAAATGAAAACCTTTCTATAAACATAACAAAAAGTGATGGTACTAGTTTAAAATATAGCACTAATGGCAGGATCTAACAGATTTTGTCTTCAAAATAAAATATGCCCTATCTTCTTTTGGTTCTATGCACAGTTCTGTTGGGGGAGTAAAACATAATTTTAGTAATCTGGGAGTGAGAAGCTCCAAAACTTCTATCTGAAAATTGAAAACCCCCATGTGGGAAATTACCTCGAGGGAGAGATGTACAGGGCTTGTTTTTTTTTTTTTTTTTTTTTGGGGGATCAAAACACATGTTGTATAAACAGAACATGACATGGCCTGACAGAAGATATATTTATCTTCACTCTAGGCCAATGACATCAAGATATCTCACTCGTGACTTCGCCACTCGTGAGATATCATGATATCATTGGCCTCTCGTGAACATAAATATGATATCTTCTGTCAGGCCATGTCATATCCCCTATATACAGTGTGTATGTATATATATATATATATATATATATCTATATATATATATATATATATATATCTATCTATCTATATTTATAGATAGATATGGATCTACACATATATATATTTATATATTAGAGGCAAAAAACTCCATTTAATGCATTTGTTAGGGTTGTTCCACACCGACAAAAGTGAGGAAATTTGGTGTTAGGGTTGAAAGCCCCCCCTTGGCCCCCTCTGCCCACACCCCAAACGGCATCGGGGTGCGCATTATGGTTGTCAGCCATAACTCTCACCCCATCACATGTGTAAAGAAGCAGAGGTGTAGGAGAATGGGGTGAGAGTTAGCACCGACAACCCTATTGCGCACCCCGATGCCGGTTGGGGGTGTGGGCGGGGGGCCAAGGGGGCTTTCAACCCTAACACTGAATTTCCTCATTTTGTCAGTGTGGAACAACCCTAACTAATGCATTAAATGTATTTTTTTGCCTCTAATTTCCCTTCTTTTTGAGAATGATAGCAAGAAATAGTGAATGTAATGTGGCAGCGGGAGTGCAGGGCCCTTTGGGCCCTGCGCTCCTGCCACACGATGTCTTGTCACATAGAAACATTGTGCTCGCAAACGCAAATAGTAGTGCGCATGGTGATGCAAATCGAAACAGAAAGAGAAACAGTAGTGTAGACAGAAATGTTAAAAACAACGCAAAAGCAAGTGCAAATGAAAACACAAAGGGTAACATGGTCGCATAGAAGTGAACGGTAAGTGAAACGGGAATGGAACCACAAGTGAAAATGGTAATGGTAACAGTAATGTAAGTGCACAGGCTGATTTTCCCCAAAAGCTGCACAAAGAAAGACAGTGAGTACAAAGAATGTATGCATAATAATTGTTCTCGGAGCAGAAAATGAGGAGTTGGAATACTAAATTACTTATATCTCAGGAACCGTACGACATAGAAAAAAAATTAAAAGTCTTATGATTTATGACTTTCCTGTCTAGTTTTGCACTTAGCTCCCAGTAGGGGTCTAAGTATTTTTCCAATGAAAAGTCTGTATCTACGCCGTTTCGAGATCGTGCCCTGAAAGGTACGATGAATGCTGTAATGTTATCCTATGGGAAAAAAGAGAAGTTCGGAGTACCATAACTTTGGCTCCCTGTAATATTTTTTCACCAAACTACAAAAAGTCACATCTGTGGGATGTTGGCTGTGTTCCTTTCAAATTTCAGCCCAAAAGACAAAACTGTTATTTTGTAGCAGGCACAAAAGGATTCCTGTAATGCGTCAGATGCTGTAATGTTATCCTAAGGGAAAAAGCATCAACTTTAGAGTGCCGTAACTTTGCTGCCATGTAATATATTTTCAATGAAACAGTGAAAGGCACATCTGTGAGGTGTCGGCTGCGTTCCCTCCAAATTTAATGCCAAAACACCAAACTGTTCTTTTACAGCAGGGTGTCAAAGAATTGCTGTCATTTTCCCACAGCCTAGAAAAGTACTGTCAAAGTTTGCGAAAGCTTTCACAAATTCATTCAACAGTACTTTGTGAAAGTACTTTTTCCAGAAATTTGAAGAACATATTTCTGGGGTGTTTTACCCCAAAATAAAGACATGGCTAGCATCCTCAGGGTACGACTAGGTGAATACAAAAAGAATTAGGTTGCTAGATGGTCCCAATTTTAAATGCCAAGCATTTTTCTGATCGCTAACTGAAAACAAAATGGCGGATTTGCGACAGTAAAAGGACCATTTGCAAAAGTAAAAACTGCATTTGCGACACTGTCGGACTTTTTGTTAACTTTTCCCATTGACTTATAATGGGAACTTGTTTTTTGAATAACTTTTGAACCGTTTAATATTTTTTCACAAAATCTTCAAAAGGCACATTGGGGATCCTGGCTGTACTTTCCCTGAAGATTTCGGACCGGTCGCACTAACCATGCGACCTGTAGAGACGACAGTAAAATTCCAGAAAAGCGTAAACGCGCATGCAGATCACGCTTAATCACTCCGCAGCCGTATATGCGAGCAGTACGAAACTTCGCAGATCCCAAGGTGTATGAGTCTTGAATGTGTATTCCAAATTTCAGGCAAATCCATCAAACAGTTGCAAAGATATTAAGGTGCAAAATTTTGGGTTTAACATGTGAATGGCTCCTAAACCCTAACTATAGTGGCTCTACTGTGCCACTATAATATATCTACATATACATACTGTATACTACATATACACATATATATATATATATATACAGCATTATGTACTGCTTGCAGTGCTGCATGTGTATATTGTAGGCACTGCTTGTGCCTGCCAACACCCAGTTCCTGCTGCTTCCAACCTGTACTTCCATTCCAACCAACAGGGGATCCTGTTGGCATGCCTTGGCCTACAGCATCCATCCTGCACTGCCATTCTGACCAAAAGGTGAAGCTGTGTGCTCTATGCAGTAGCACTGGGCAAACTGCATGGTACTGTATGCTGAGCAGCACATAATGAGTTACAAATGTGCCTGTTTGCCCACAGATTGCCAAAGTAGGCTCATTTGCATGGGAGCTTTAAATATAGCTCATATTTGCCCTGGGCTAACCAGTTTGCACTGGGCGATTGTGTTAGCAATGTGCACTCGGGCAAACCACACTTCAGCAATGCACAGTTCTGCAGTGTGTGGCTTGCATTGTTGTTTGATGTAGATGTGACACAGCTCTGTGCAATCACACACTATTTTCTCCCCCTGCAACACTGGCTTTCTCCAGTCTCCTGAGCTGCAGTTGCAGTGTGCACTTCACTGTTGCTATATTCAGTGCTGTCTTATTCCTTGGTTATTTTTGCCCTGCACTCTCAACCCAGTTTGCCCTCCAGGTAGAGATGTTTTAAAATTTAATTTTGTCTGCAAAATATTTTTCACAATTATGTGTTTACGGAGAAATTTCACTGGTTAATTTCACTGTAAATTTTGGCTTGTGTTACTATTAGATGAAATTGGGCTTGTCACATGACTTGCTTTCTGCAGGTCACATGGATGACTGTATACAGGCATGAAGTGAGTGATTAATTTCCTTCATAGGAGTAGAGACTTGGAGAGAAGCAGGCAATCAGCAGCAGAGTAGGGTTTGCACTGTACTGTGTGCTATTGTTTGTGTGTGTTTTTTGTACACTATTTAGTTTATAATAATTTAGTTAGACTGTGTATTTGTGTTTCTGGTGTGTGCTCATACTTTCTGTGTGTCTGTAGATTGATTGTGTGTGTGTGTGTCTGTGTGTGTAATTCCCTCTCTCTCTGCCTTTCTATCTTTTTCTCTTTTCTGTTAGGGGCACTTTTTTATAAATAAATAAGGAGGCTGGATGGGATGGGTAGGGACAAGGGGACTGGGAAGAAGGCAGCTGGACCCAGTGTTCTGCTTGACAGGCAGACCTTTAAGTCTGAGCCCCCAGCAGGAGCATGTGCCCCCACCCCAGTAGGAACACATGGCACGCACTCCAAGGAGCAGCACCTCCCCAGCAGTGTGATGATAATGGCCCCCCACCACCCAGCAGCAGCAGCATCCCGCTATCCCCCAACAGCAGCAGCAGGAGCATGTGGCCCCTACTCCCAGCCTGCAGAGCAGCAACCGGATACCAATGCCCTTCCCCAGCAGGGGCATGTACCGCCCTCCCCCAGCAGGAATATGATGTTGCCCCTGGGACATCAGCTGGTGGTGGCCCCCCCCCCAGAAAGTGTCAGCTCTGTGGTGTTTTTTCACCAGAAACACTGATGACGATAGTGTTGTGATCTGCAGCCTGTGTGGTAGATCTGTTAGACGGGGTAAGAAAGGGGGCATTTTGATACTGGTGGCCAAAGGAGCCACCTGCAGCACCACCACCCTGCAGAGTGTCTTCAAAAGCAGCAAGAGGTGGCAGAAGCTGCAGGCTGTGGGGCCTGGGGTGAGCAATCAGAAGGGGAACTGGGCCAGCAGGAGGAAGGGGTCTGGGGAGGCACTGCACGGCAAGGCAATAGCAGGCAGCAGCAGCACCCCACCACACTCACCCCAAAGCCACCAGTGGTGCCACACTCATACTGGTGAACCTGCACAGCCCGCAGCAGCCCCAGCCACACATGTTGTTCCAGTAATCCAAGAAGACCTGGTGAGTGTATGCAGACAGGTGGGAGCTCTGCACTGTGACTTTAATGAGTTCTACCAGGAGGCCAGGGGGGACCTCAGAAAACTCCTTGAGGGCAAACAGAAAGTATTTGCACTCCTGGTGGAGCTGTGTTGAGTGGGTGGTGGTGGTGGTGGTGGTGGTGGTGGCAGGGCAAAATCGGGCCTGGAGACAGCGCAGTGTAATTATGGTCAAAAAATTATAATTTATGACTGAGACAGCACAGGCAGCTAATTTTTTTTTCTTTTTGCTGTCCTTGCTTTCTTACTGTCACTCTTCCTTCATTTACCCCTAAAAATAACAAAAAAAAAAATTTAAAAAAAAGTTAAAAGAACAAAAAAAAATTTCTGTCCTCTTCTGTATCTTCTTGTTTCTTTTTCTTGTCCAGTGTTTTGTATTTTATGTAATGTTTATGCTCCCTCCCTTTCCCTCTCATATAAATACCCTTGCCCTGACCCTACATGTACAACATGTGTCCCCTGAGCTTGCTACAACTGTTAACTTGGTGTCCCTCCCCTCCAGTCATGATGATGTTTTATAACGCCACTCCATCACAAACTCTTTTCTTTCCATTGAGGATTCTATTGCTCGGCTAAAACAGGATGTCAGTGACTGCTGATGAAAAGGTGTGCCTACAAAAAGAATAGGTCAGGATACACTCTTTTACAGGGGAAATATAAACTACAAGGCAGCTCTGTAGCATGGAGGGTTTAGGCACTGCGTGCCTTACCTCCTGCCACACAAGTAGTCAGTGACTGCTGGCATAGAGGTGTACTTAGGGGAAACAAAAAGACAAATACAGATATATTATTATGTTATGTAGAAAAATAAACTGCAGGCCGGCCCAGTGGCATGGAGGGAAGAGGTGCTGTGTGCCTTATCTCTTACCATACTGGCCAACTCTGTTCGGGAGGCAAATGAAATGGCTGACATGGGCCTGACTGCCCTCATCTCACTCTGTCACCAGCTCATGGAGACCCCAAGCTGGATTATATGCACTAGAAGAGGGGGGGGAGGACAGCCCTCACCTTCAGGCCTCACCACAGGGAAGGGGGTGGGAGAATGGGGTCCCACAGAAAACAGAATATGAAAAATACAATAAAATGCAAATGTCTGTGTGAATAGTACTTACTTTGCTTGTTTTTCATTGCTGCTTCTTTTCCCTCCAGATGTTTCTGCAACTTCATATGCATGTTCACTGTATGCTTACAGATGAAGTTGATGGTGTGGGCACAAACACAACAAAACAGCATTCCTCCATCCTCTTAAAGATCTTCCAGATACAACTTGACCCGATCATTGGCGTGCACAAAATAGGAGACATGACACTGCTTGGTCTCTTCCTGTGAGAGATGGAAGCACTTTAGTGGTGCCAGTGTAGATGTAGTGTAGTTTTATTAACTAAAGAAACAATATACCATAAAAAAACAATTAAGTGAAAAGTCAGAAAAACAGTCAGAGCCGCTCATGGACTATGGTGCCCACAATATCAATAATCCAGGAAAAACAGCAAATTGCGTCACTCACTCATGCCAAGGAACAAGGTATCCAATAAATGTTATGCTAAAAAACTTTTATTACAATATTCAGCACAACCAGGATCTTCACCACTCCAACCCAGAAAAATGCAACATATAATGCAGGCTTACTGCACTTTGTCAAGAGATGCATCATATGCACTGGTGATGTATCTCTTGACAAAGCGCAGTAACCTGCGTACTGATGAGTTTTCTGGGTTGTGAAGATGCTGGTCATGCTGAATATTGTAATAAAGGATTCTTAACATCACATTTTTTTCGATTGTTTAACCAGGAGTGACACACTAAGCTGAAAGCTTGTTTACAGGTGCAACCTGGGAGCGAAGGGAGGTTAAGTGACTTGCTCAGGGTCACACAGTATGCAAGTGGGGGCTGTGGGATTCAGACACAGGTCTCCAGAATTGCAGCTCAGAGCCTCAGACCACTGTGCTGTGCTATACTGCCTCCATTTACTGGATGCCTTATTGCTTGGTGTGAGTGCTTGATACAATTTGTGTTTTTTCCTAAGTGTTGAAATAGTCACTGCACAGAGGGAGGAAAGCATTCCATGGCATGCTCTATCCTCACATGGAGTGTGCTCATGTTCGACTCAGCTAGTGTCCATGGTAGCCAAAGACTCCAGCAACTCTGTTTTTTCTTTCTGTTTCTTCCTACCTCTTTTTTTTAATCTGGGTGCTATATAGACCACAGCAGCAAGTGCGCATGTGTGACCATCACCTTGGCCAGTACATATATTTTCCAATAACAATAGCTCCCAGGAGCAACTGACAGACCAAGCTGAGTGGGATACATGTTAAAAAAAATTGATCAGTGTCAGAGGTCAGAAGTTCTGAAGCAGAACAGTTTTATCAAACAAGGGTGCCAGTCGGCCCAGCCTGCCCCAATCCCATCCTCCATTAACAACAAACAGAAGTGCTGGATGGACCCAGTCAACTGCCATACATGTTGAAAAAACTTGTTCCTTGCCAGTCTGGTCGACCGCCCCACCTTGCCCCCTCACCAGAAGCCAGACCATTTTTTTTTTTTACATGTCTGACTGTCTGCCAGGCACGTCCCTCCACACTCCATCACCAAGGAACCACAACAGCAAGGCACGGACACACCACGGGAGTGAGGGACAGACCCGGTTGACCGCTATACATGATGGAAACATTGTTCCGTGCCAGTCTGGTCTACCACCCCACCTTGCTCCTCACCAGAAGCCAGAACATTTTTTTCAACATGCCTGTCAGTCTGCAAGGCAAGTCCCTCCACCCTCCATCACCAAGGAACCACAGCAACGAGGCACGGACACACTACGGGAGCAAGGGACAGACCCGATCAATTGCTATACATGTTGGAAAAAATTGTTCTGTGTCAGTCTGGTTGACCGCCCCACCCTACTCCCTCTCCAGAAGCCAGAACAATTTTTTCAACATGTCTGCAAGTCTGCCAGGTACGTCCCTCCACCCTCCATCTCCAAGGAACCACAGCAATGTGGCAAAGACGCACCACAGGAGCAAAGTTTGACATGTACATTTCCAACAAAAAACATTTTTCACAGAACAGTACATTTCATGCCTCTCCCCTCATTCATTTCCTGATCCGCCATTACATTTCTTTTCACAAACCAGTACTTTGCCTTCCACATGGACCCGCCAGGGCTTTCACCCTGCCTCCATGTCCAATACAGACTTTTTAAACCACTTGCCCCTCTTATCTGAACTCCTCTTGGACTGCCACCCTCCCACTCTCCGAGAGGAACACAATTCTTTTTAAACCACTTGCCCCCTCATCTGACCCCACCCGGGCTCCCACCCTCCCTCTGACATCAATACCTATTTTCTTAAAACCACTTTCCCTCTTACCTGAACTCCCCAGGGCTACCACACTCCCCTCTGGAAGGAACTCAATTCTTTTAAACCCTCACCCCTCGTCTCCCCCACCTAGGCTCCCCGACACCAATACATATTTTTTAAAACCACTTGCCCTCTTATCTGAACTCCCCAGGCTGCCACCCTCCTCCAAGAGGAACACAATTCTTTTAAACCATTTGCTTCCCATCTAGACACCGTCGGGCTCCTACCCTCCCTCTAAGTCCAATACAGATTTTTAAACCTCTTGACCTCTTACCTGAAATCCCCCTGGGCTGTCACACTCCCTCCTAGAGGAACACAGTTCTTTTAAACCACTTGTCCCTCATCTGCCCCACCCAGTCTCCCACCCTCCCTCCGACACCAATACATATTTTTAAAACAACTTGCCCCTCCTTAGCTGGCCGACCCCTCACTACCTCTCTTCCTCATAGAGGAACACATTTTGTTAACAAAGTTTCACTCCTCACCAGACATTCAACTGCAACCCTCCAAACAGTAAATAGACCTGGCAGTAAACAGCATACCTGGCAGTTGGTTAAAAAGTTGAAGCAGTAGCAGAAGTCTCTTGCCAGGATCTGAAGAATCTCTTCAGGAGGCAGGCAGCACATTGGGGAAGCAAGCTGGTGAGAGGAGGGTCCAGCAGTGGATCTTGAAGCAGACAAAATTGTGGTGTGCCCACTGCTGGCAATGCCCAAGTAGTTTAGTTCTTTTGTGGGTGTTGTTGAGGGCCAGCCAGCAGTCATCAGCAGAGGTGGAACAGGCAGAAATCTCTAGCAGCAGTCACCCCTCCTAGGGTCACTTGGTCATTGGATCACTGAGTCGCAGGGCCACTAGGTAGCACAGCAGGTCAGCTGCTTACACAGCAGTTTGACAGATCACACAGCAGGTCACAGGTCAAAATGACAGGATGCAGGTCACAACGGCAGGTCGCAGGTCACACAGCAGGTTGCAGGTTAAATAGCAGGTTGCACAGTTGGACCTCCCTGTTTGTGGCATTCATTTATTTAGGTTTGGTGGACCTGAGGGTGAGCAGGCACTTCAAAAAGGCACCAGTATCTGATACAATTTTTAAAATATATCGGAGATTTGATTGGGTGTTTCTGGCATGTGACGTGCATAGCCTGACCTCAGTACCACATCTCATGCCAAATTAAAACCTGTGGTTCTTTGTTCTCAGCAGATGTAAAGACTGGCAGAAAGGGAGAACATGCGGAGCTAATAGAGACCACAGCCACGGATTGGAGGTACAGTGGGCAAGGAACAGGACACATAAAGGTACAAAAATGTTTGCCAGCATAATTGAGTATTTTGTGGGTGGCAGAATATTTTCTTGGAGGTGACCCAAAAGCATGGGTTCCTCAATTAAAATGTGTCTGCGATTTTCAAGCGGTCCTGGTGATAAGGAGATGTAGCAGGGGAAACAGATGGAAGCAGGTAGAGCAGTAAGGAGTGCAAATGTGTAAACTGAATACAGAATAGCCAAAGCAGTAATAAAAGGTGACAAGAAATTCTGTAGATATGTAAGTCAATAGAAGAAAACCGGGGTGGTATTGTAAGGTTAAGAAGGGAAGGAGGACTGTGTAGAGGGGGAACAGGTAAAGGCACACATCATGAACAAATTGTTTTGTTCAGTGTTCACAGAGGAAATAGACAGGAAGGGGTCACAAAAATGTAACAGGAGTATTGGGTCAGGGAGGTGGAGGTCCATTTTTGGAGGACAGAGTCTGAAAGGGACTCACAAATCTGAATATGGACAAAACAATGGAGCCAGAGGGGTCCACCCAAGGGTATCGAGGGAGCTCAAGGTGGTACTCACTGAACTTGCAATTGTCCTATTTGATAGCTCATTGGAAATGGAAGTGGTTATGGAGGACTGGAAGAAGGGCAGATGTAGTCTCAGTTCACAAAAGTGTCAGCAAGGAAGAGGCTGGAAATTATAGGACAGTCAGACTAACTTTGGTGTTGGGAAAGTTAATGGGAATCACTCATGAAGGAAAGGATTGTGGAATAACTTGAATCCAATGGGTTACACGTCCCATGGTGGCATGGATTCTTGGGGGGGGGGGTTATGTCAAATGAACTTCATACAGTTCTTTTATTGGGTGACCTAGGAACTAGATCAGGGTGGTGCACTGGATGTAGAAAATTTAGATTTCAGTAAGGCATTGGACACTGCATCACACAGGTGACTAGTAAGCAAGTTGGGTACCACAGAAGTGGGCCAAAAGGTGGTAAACAGGGTAAGAAATGTCTTAAGGGCTAGGTGGCAGTGGCTGGTCTTAAATGGAGTTCATGCTGAGTAAAGGAAATTGACTGGGGGGTGGCTCAGGGATTAGTGCTGGGACCACTCCACATTAATGTCTTTACAAGTGATATTGCAGGAGAGTTGGAAGGTAAGGTCTGCCTCTTTGTCAATAACACCAAACTCTACAAATGGATGGACACTGTATGGGGGGTAGAATGGATGAGCAGTAACTTGAGAAAACCTGAATAGAGGTCAAGGGTTTGGCTGCTGGATTTCAATAAGAAAAAGTGCAAGATAATGCCTTGGGGCATAAAACCTGGGGCAGAGAGACAAAATGGGGAGGTGGTACTGATGATCACCAAGCAGGAAAGAGACCGAAGGGTGAACATATCAAACAACCTAAAGATGTCCAGGGAGTGCAGCAAGGCAGTTGGGAGGGCATGTTGGATGTTGGGGTGTGTTGGAAGGGCTATCACTAGCAGAAAGTGGGAGGTGGTGTTGCCTCTGTATAGATCTCTGGTAAGACTCCTCCTAGAGTACTCTGTCCAGTTCTGGAGACCACATCTCAGAAAGGACATAGACAGACTGGAAGCAGTCCACAGAAGGGCAACTAAAATTATGCTGGGTCTGCACCAGAAGCCATGAGGAGAGATTAAAGGACCTGAATATGTACGTCCTTGAAGAGAGGAGAGAGAGGGGGGATATGATAGAGACCTTTGTATACCTCATGGGGGTGAACAAAGTACCTGAGGAGAGTATTCTTCAGAAACTAAAAAGTGCTTAAGGACACAGGGATATGACAAAAAGCTGGAACTGGGTAGATTCAGGAGAGATGAGAAGAAATATTTATTTATTTATTTCAATCTAGGATTACAATACCTTTGAGCCGACGCTCTTTTACAAGGTTCCATGTCAGCATGTGCAGCAGTCATCATTTTTAGTTACAAACATATAGTCATTGACTTACAGACATATAATAACCAGTACAAAGACTTGAGCTATGAGCAAGACGAGGGGGAGGTGGGGAGGATGAGGTAGGAGATCAAGGGGAAGGAGGTGAGGGTAAGGGAAATCACGGGAGGTGGTTGGGGTGGGGCAGGAGTGGGGAAGCACAGGGAGAGGTGGGAGAGGTGGGAGACAGTGCAACAAGGGGCCTTGTTGAGGCTGTGACGTAAGGTGCTAGGGGTGCAAAAGACTGGTATAAAGTGGGTGCTGGGGCATGTGCAGCTGGGACAGTGGACATGTTAAGATGGAGCAATCATGGGATACAAGCAGTGAGGAGCCGTAGCTTGGACTTGAAAGAGGCCGAGTGTTGAAGCAGTCGCTATATTGCTATGTTGCTGCCAAGAGAGTTGAACCAGTTGGATGCCTGATAGGCGAATGATCTTTGTCCTTGGGTCGTGCGACATCATAGGATATATAGTAGATGGGAATTGGATCTCCTTGTAGTGATGTTCCTATGTCTAGGCTTAAGGAGGACACCATGTGGGGCAAGCCCCATTATAATTTTCTTGGCCGTGATGCAGGTTTGGTATTTTATGCGTTTGTCCGGTTGAAGCCTTCCAGATTGGGAATAAAGTTAACATGTGTGGGTATGGCAATGTGAGTCAGTGATGAGATGACAGGCCTTATTCATGGAGGTCACTATACATTTGAGAGCAGTAGTAGTTGCAACCCATATATGATAAGACCATAGTCTATGATGCTGACGATGGAGCTTTGGACGGCCACTGACAGTGCTTCTGGGGTTAGGTGTTTCTTGTGCCGGAATAATATGCCTAACCTCACACTGGCAGACTTTGCAACATTGATAATATATACAGCGTATGAGAGGTGGGGATCAAGGGTGATGCTGAGGTACTTGAACGATTGTGTTTGCTCTAGGATGGCTCCTTGTTCAGTTGCATTGGAGAGGTGGAGTTGTTTCTTTTCATTGTGGGGGCTGCAGAAGATCATAGACTTGTTTTTTTTCTGATTGAGAAGCAGTTTATGATTTAGGAACCAGGATTCAATGGAAGAGAAGGCCCGCTGCAATTTATTTTGTAATTGGATTGCAGCAGGGTCCGAGGTGAGGATCACAGCATCGTCGGCGTAGAGGATTATTTGTTCTGGGCAGCTGTCTGGTAGTGAGTTTAAGAATAGGCTGAAGAGGAGGGGTCCTAGAATGGAGCCCTGGTGAACTCCTGGGCAGACTGGTCTAGGTTCCGAGAGTGTATCAGCTATTCTTACTGTTTGGGACCGTTCTTCAAGGTAGCTCTTAAACCAGCCAATGGAGTCGGTTGACAGCCCAGTGTTCTGAAGCTGGACAAGCAGGAGGCGGTGATTGACAGTGTCAAAGGCTTTAGTTAAGTCAATGTAGATTGAGCCTAGTAGTTCAACGAAGTCAAGTATGTTGTGGATTGCGCTTGTGAATTCAAGTAGGGCTGTGGAGGTGCTGTGACCTTTGTGGAACCCATATTGTTGCTTGCACAGGATGTTGTACAAATCCTGGTATTCTGTGAGCTGGTCCGAGACATTGCGTTCTAATGTCTTGGAGAGTGGGGGTAGTAGGGAGATAGGTCTGTAGTTATCGTGGGCTGTTTTGTCACCACTTTTATGGATTGTGGTGACAGTGGCAGATTTCCATCTTTCCGGGAACTGGCTAAGGCTGAGAGAGAGCTTGAAAATTCTGGTCAGAGGACTAAGCACTTCATCAAGTGTGAGAGACAGGATTTTGAGATCGAGGGAGTCATTACTGAATCTTGATTTACCAAGGGCTTTGGTAACATATTTGTGTACTTGGTGAGCCTTGGCTGTTTTGAAGTAGAAGTGGGGGGAGCTGGTGGGAGTAGTGTTCATTGCGGACAGAGGGGCTTCACCATCTTTGAAGTAGTCCTGAGGTAGAACAGCTCTGAGGTGGGTAAAGGCTTTGTTAAAGCTATCCTCAATGGTTTTTGGGTTGAGGGTTGTGGTTCTGTTGATGTTGAGTATTGATGGGGGGGTTTTGGGTGGATTCCCGGTGAGTTCCTTTATGTTCTTCCAGAATTTCCGACCATTGCCCCAGGAGTTTGTGAGGGCATGCTTATAGTAGGTGGACTTCATTTGCCGGATGGTTTTGGTGCAGTCATTGCGGGCAAGCTTGTAGTTTTGGATGTCATTTTGCCTTCCAGAGTTTCTGGACAGCTCCCATAGATGGTCTCTTGTTTTTAGCATCCTAAGGAGGTCACCTGTGAGCCAAGGGTTACTGAGTGATTTGACTTTGCATTTCTTAATAGGAGCATACGTGTCACAGGCCACAGTGAAGATATTTATGAAGTGGTCAAGGGCAGTGTTTACGTTGGTTCCACTGAATATAGGGGACTAGTCTTGATGGAGGAGGTGGGATTTGAGTCAAGGAAGGTGACCACTGGGTAGAACCCTGCTGATGATAGTTTTTGGCGGTTGTTTGATGAATTTATTTGACCAAGTGCAGCTAACAGGGGAGTGGTCGCTGAGAGAGTCAGGGAGGACATTAGTGTTTGATATCCGCAATGGGTGACTGGTAAGAATCCAGTCCCACAGTGTGTTGGTGCCAGTCATGTAATTTTTCCTGGTTGGTGAGTCAACGATTTGTGTGAGGTTCGCCGCAGCTATGGTATCCCTATGTGCACCAGCATCGGCCGCAGGCCAGTTGATGTTGAAGTCTCCTAGGAGGATGGATTCGGTGTCCGGTGGGAGTGACTTTATAAAGTCAAGAACAGCTGTTAAACCAGTTCTCTGTTCTTTGGGAAGGATGTAGATGGTGGCAACAGTGAGGGTTTTGTTTTGGGCTCCAAGGAGGATTCTCACTGCAGTATCTGAGCAGTTGTGGGTTGGAGTGAGGTTATGATACGGTGCCCCTGTATGGAGTCTTTTAGATAGAGAGCGCAGCCCCCACCTCTTTTGGAGTGGTGATCCAGCCTAAAGATATTGTAGCCAGGAAGACTGATTGCATGGTCCGGTACTGATGGCATGAGCCAGATTTCGACAACTGCCAGGATGTCAGGGCAGTGTTGGCTAGTAAAGGCCTGTAGGGCATCCATTTTGGGAAGGAGGCTGCAGATGTTGATTGATATGAATGAGAGGGCACCCAAAGGCTTGTTCAGATTAGTGGCTTTAGAGCAGAATGGGCCAGGGTTTGGGTGCATGTTGCCTGAAAGGGTTAGGAGGAGGAGAACTAGCCTCAAGCAGCTGTGGCATATTTCATTAAGGGAATGCTTTCACCTGCTAGCATCTCAGGAAATTGCTGAGCATTGACGATAGTGGATGAGGGTAAGCATAGACAGGGGGACCCAGAGTTGAGGGCAAGGACCAGTGTGGGTGTAGGACAGTTTCATGATGGTAGAATGGACCCTGGGCAAGGGGCAGTGACCAGTGTGACTATGTGGAAGAAGGATGAAGGAATGTGGAAGCTGTGGGGGAGGTAGAGAAAGCAGGCTTTTGGGGCATGCAGTAGGGGAAGAAGGCAGGCAAGAAGAAATAGAATAGAGGGTAGAGAACGTTGGAGGCGCATGATTAATTCATAGTAAATGTGGTGGATTCCTGGAACAAATTTCCTGTGGAGGTGGTGGGAGCGAAAACAGTGGTGGGGTTCAAGAATGCACGTCTAGGCATAAGGAAATTTTAGGGAAAGGGAAGAAGGGTGGATGGGCTGGAGATCAAGTAGGATCTGCAGTGATACTATAGACAGGGATATACTGGGCAGACTAGGTGGGCCAAGCTGTCCTTATACGCTGACAAATTATGTTTCTATGGAGCCAATTCCAATATGAATGTCGCAGCTCACAGGCATATGTGAGTTGTGACATTCGCCGCTATGCCGGGGACCCTGCGCCATATTCCAAGAGTGTCAGGGTCTCGGGCACCTACAACTTGCTGCAAACATAGGCTGATGCAATGGGCATGGAGAAATTGCCCTGCATGCTACAAGTTGCAGCCCACTACGAACTGCCCGCCTGATCCCCACCCACCCCAAAACACTGCCGAATGCACCGGGGGCATGGGGGACTGGCCAGATCGCACTGACATTTGGGGGGGCAAGCTGTTTATTGGACCCAGGAGTCCCCAACATTGGGGGGATGGGAGGCATGGATGTGTTTGGGGGAATGGGGAGCACAGTGGTATAAGTATTGTGGTACTGCGGAGTGGGAATGAATCGAATGGCACTGATGGATGCCCCTTAGAGCATCTCTGAGATGTTCTAACTCCACTACACCATTGTGGCTCCTGGAACAGCTAAGTGGGTTACTGAAGCCACCCTTTTGGAATAGGGCTCAGTTGCTGCTGTAACCCACCCTTGTGCTATGTAGTTGTGGGTTGCAGCATAGCAGGTGGCATATCCCACATTTGGTGTAACCCACATATGGCTTGGCACAAGGTGCCTTTTAGAATTGCTGCCAGTGTAACGCATGGCACATGTTGCAATTTACGCCATGGGGTTAGGCGTAACTCAGCTTGCCCTGGTGTAAGCCATCTTGGAATTGGGCCCCATGTTTCTAAATTATACATTTCTGTCTGATTCTGTAGGTAGATCTCCGATCTAAGCTATACTGCTTAGCATGCATACAGTCTACATAAAACTGGTATGTGGGGGCTTCACTATTTATGCTGCTGTGCACTGGACAGCAATAGTAAACTTCATGTGTTGTTCAATTTAATCAATCATAAATAGAGTACAGTTTCTGTAGGTATCATCAGTAATACACAGTTGTGCCATAATCTTCTATGATCACTCTCAGTTCTCAACCATTTCTAGTTTACTCTGCAGTCTCATAAAAAAGTGATTAAAACTGAAGGCACCATCATGGCAGCATGGTAGTTTTGAACACAGCAGCATCTGAAAGGTGTAACAGAATTTAGCAACATTTTTAACATTTGGGTGTAATGATGCATGACATACCAGATTTGCAATTGTATCTCTTGTTGTTCTTATGAGAGGCCAGGGAGTGAATGGGGAAGCATCTGAGACACCCTTTCACCTGTGAGGTGCTCGCTGTGTTGCAAAGTTCAGTGTGATGACCAGTGGGGCAATATAGGTCAGCCTGCACTGTTACTGTGCATAAAGCATCTGAGATACCCCCCACCTTCAAGGTGGCCCCTCCGTGATAAAGTTTAGTGTGATCAATGTGGAAGAATAGGTTAGCCTCCATTGAGACTGTGCATTAAACATGCAAGATACCCCCTTATCTGTGTCGTGGTTCCTCCATGAGAAAGTTCTCTGTGATGAGTGGGGCAGCATAGGTTAGCCTGCGCTCTGACTGTTCATAAATCATCTGAGATACCCCTCACTTGTGATGCAGTCACTATGTGACAAAGTTTACTGTGATCAGTGGAGCAGTACAGGTCAGCCTTCACCTTGACTGTGTATAAAGCATCTGAGATACCCCTCAACTGCGAGATGGTCCCTCTGTGACAAACATCAGAGGGATCATTGGGGCATTATTGGTTAGCCTGCACTGTGACTGTGCATAAAGCATCAGAGATTACCCCTCACATGAGAGGTGGTCTCTCTGAGACAAAGTTCTGTACAATCCATGAGGTAGTATAGATCAGCACGCACCTTGACTGTGCATAAAGAATCTGTGATACCCCCTCACCTGTGTGATGTTCTCTCTATGACAAACATAAGTGCAATTATAGGGCACTATAGGTGACTTTGTACTATGACTGTGTTTAAAGCATCTGAGATAGCCCTCTCGTTAGGTGGTCACTCCCTGTCAAAGTTCAGCTTGATCAGTGGGGCAGTATAGGTTACCCTGCACTGTGACTGTACATAAAGCATCTGAGATATCCCCTCAACTGCAAGGTGGTCCCTCTCTGACAAAGTTCTTTGTGATCAGTGGGGCAGTATATTTTAGCCTGCACTGTCTATACAGCATCTGAGATACCTCCTCATCTGCAAGGTGATTGCTCCATGGCAAAGTTCAGTGTGATGTGAGGTGCAGTATAGTTTACCCTGCACTCTGTCTGTGTATAAAGCACCTGAAATGCCCCCTCACCTGTGAGGTGGTCACTCTGTTACAAAGTTCAATGCAATCAGCTGGGCAGTAAAGGTTAGCCTGCACCTTGACTGTGCATGCTGTACCTATCAAATAACTGCACAAAAAACTTCAGACTCCAGTGCTGACAGTCTGGTATCTTTTATGAGATCTATATTTATGAGGAAATAACTAGCTAAATTACCAGCTAATGCACTAACTAAACAAACCAATAGTAACTGAATTTCATCAAAGTTTGATGTTTAGTCAAAAATGGTACATACGCACATTACCAGATTTTATAGATATAGTTCCTAACTTTTTGGAGTTATTTACCAATTTAATGTAGTGAATGTGTGCCGCTGTTAGGTAATGGCTACAGTATGTTCACTCTACAAATCAGAATACAATTGCATATGCTAAGGCAAATGGCATTTAAAACACCATACTGTTTCATACCTGTGTATATCCATATAACCCAAAACTCTAGCCATGAGAAGGACAGTATCTGCCTTGGAATCTCCAACTATGCCAGATTACTGTGGATGGGAACAACATCTGTAATTAGGAACATACCTTTCTCCTCCTAATACTTTTATTTATTTATTTAATTCTTTGGAAAACAACCTTTGAGCAATATGCTCTTTTTTAAAGATTCCCCATCAAAGGGATAGGGTTCATGACAATTACAGCAGAAACAGTACAACAGAAACATCACAAAATATGACCAGTGCGCAGCCAACATATTACGAAGGTTACATCTGGGACAACAGCATACAGCTGTACATGTGGTTATAAAACTCAAGTGCTGGATTAAACAAGTTGATTGGAAATAAAGGTGGCAGGAGGAATACAAACCAGTGAAAAAACAATATGATTGGTGAGCTTCCATGTGGCCCAGAAGGCACTCAGAGAACTTACTAGGCAGCAAATGAGAAATAGGAAAAACATTAAAGGAAATTATAGCAGTCAGGAAATGGGGGGGAGGGTAAGGATTTAATTAGCATAGGGGGTGGAAGTCTGGAGGAGAATGTGGGTGGGAGCACCAGATTGGTTACCCATTGAGAGACCTGGGGCCCCACAGAAAGGCCGAGTGGCAGAGTTCAGAGTGGTGATGAATATGACGGATAAGGTGCTAATATGGATGGAGGAGGGTGAATCCAAAACATTCCCCCAAGTGCTCTAACTTCTGAATTGCACAA
Source organism: Neoceratodus forsteri (assembly GCA_016271365.2). Classification (NCBI taxonomy): domain Eukaryota; kingdom Metazoa; phylum Chordata; order Ceratodontiformes; family Ceratodontidae; genus Neoceratodus; species Neoceratodus forsteri. The sequence continues at coordinate 55,821,458 of CM028137.1, forward strand.
GTCAAACATCTGAAATCCCAGAGTAAGGTTTGGCAGTATATGAGGATTTTGATTCAGCTTTCCTATGGCAAAAACCACTGCAAGAAGGTACTGGCATGACTCAGCATTGAATCTAAAAATGTTAATTATTCATTATTATACAAGGGTATACCATTGTAACAATGACTCCCCTACAGTGAGTCCATCACATCAATAACAACTCATTCGACATCCACAGTGTCGAGCGGTTGTTACAGCAAAGAATCTGGATGCTGCGACTCCACTGCAAGTCACTCTCCCCCATAATCTAACCCCCTCCGGAGCTGAGAATACTTAAGTCCGGTGGAGTGGGGGGGGGATGCAGCCTCTTCCCCCTGCATTACCATGAGAACTGTGGCAGCTGGTGCCAATCTGTTCCTCGGTCGGTGTTGGGACCTGGTGCTGTCAGGATGTCGGCGGCATTTTGTTGCTGTGGGGGATGATGGAGAAATTACATCCATTGTGACTTGGTGGAACCTTATACAAGTGGCCTCTCTGCGTCAAGAGCTATCATAGTTGTTCCCATAATTGTACAACAGTTCAGTTACCCTTACAGTATGCTATAATCCGCAATATGTTGCTTCACCTGATAAACTGCACAACATACCACACTTACCGACACAGGAAGCTATCTTGAAGCTTTTTACAAAACAAAAAATCAAAATAGAAAACTTCACACAAATCATAGCAAAAATGTAAAAACCATTACCGTGTTTTAGCCAAGTTATATGCCCAAAAATAAAATCAGGAATAACATGACCAAATTTGTCAAGGTTCAGCACAACAGTACTTGAACTTGAAATTTACTTCAGTGTGTCATTGACCCACCCAATCTCTTATGAGTATTTGACCCTACTAAAACTGTTTTTTTTCCCTCTCTCTGAGCACATATATTTCACTAATACTTGGACACTAATGAGTGGGTCTAAAATTTTGCTAGTGTCTCTGCTACCAGCACACCATTACCCATAGAAACTTAGAAACATAGACTTCGATAGCAGATAAGGACCGCTTCTCTTGCAGACCCTGCACCATTTTAGTTGCCCTCCTCTGGACTACCTCCATCCTGTCTATGTCCTTGTGGAGATGGGGTCTCCAGAACTGGATGCAGTACTCCAGATGGGGTCTCACCAACTGTCTATACAGAAGGATAACAACTTCTTGTTTTCTGCTGGTGATGCCTCCCTATATATACTCATTGGACAGTAGACTCTCCTTTTCCTTCTTGTCATACTTATGTGCCCCTGACTTGGACTTAATTCTGGAGGCAATTCTCTGTTACCTGTTTTCCAGAACTGAAGTAATTTTCACCTTTTTCAACAGTGTATTTCTTCGTTGGATAGCAGTAAATAAGTTTACTAATCTCGATAGATAAATTTCCTGTAATGGCAGTAATAACACAGTTCTTATTATTATCATTGTATTGGTTCTTGTAATTCTAGTATTACAATGTCACTAATCAGACAGAAAAGAAAGTGCATTAGTTGACATCATCCGTTACATACTCCTAACACAACATAAACTGAACTGTCCTGATTTTTGTTCCAAATGAGTAGAGAGTGAGCTTTTTCCACAACTTGCATATCTGAGATACCCTCTCAGCTGTGAGGTGGTGCTTCCATCACAAAGTTTGGTGTGATCAGTGAAGCAATATAGGTTGGCTTGCACAGAGGCTGTGCATAAAGCATCAGAGATACCCCTAACTTGTGAGATGGTCCCTAAGATATAAAGTTCAGTGCGATCAGTGGGGCAGTATTGGTTAGCCTACATTATGACTGTGCATAACGTATCTGAGATACCCCTTTGTCTGTGAGTTGGTCCCTATGTGACATAGTTCAGTGTGATCAGTGGGGCAGTATAGGATAGCCTGCACTAAGACTGTGCATAGAGTATCTGCGATACCCCCTTGTCAATGAGGTGGTCCTTTTGTGACATAGTTCAGTGTGATCAGTGAGGCAGTATAGTGTAGGCTAGCCTGAACTGTGACTGTGCATACTGTACCTGACAAATAGGTACACAAAGGATTTCAGTCTGCAGTGCTGTCAGTCTATTTCAATTTCAGTTTTATTTTTTATACTGGAAAGTATGTGAGCAAAAATGCTCATTTTCACAAACATCCAGTGGTACAGAAATTCAGTGATACAGAGAAAAATATAAAAACAATATTTGCAAAATGTTACAGTATTTACAATAGGAACAGTGTACATGACAGGAGCATCTAGACTAGAAAAATTAAAAAATAAAAATACAGAGCACACAGCAATAGAGCCAATATACAGACACATATAAACTCTAAGGTAACTCAAGGGTTGGTGGTATTTGGGAGGGCAGGGGTTACCTACCAGGTTCAATACAGGTGGTGGATTGGAGTAAATGGTCCTTGAGGGAGGAGGTGAATGAGCAAATTGAACTACAGGCCTGATGTTTGGGGGCAAGTTATTGTAAAACTTAAGGCCCTTGTATATGATAGAGTTCTGCACATGCTTGGCGTGGTAAAAAAAGGGTGTCGAAGATATGACAAGCAGCCCCTCTTGTACTGCACTTGGGAACCAATAAGGGGAAACAGGAGTTAAGCTGATCAGCAGCAGGTGACATGGAACTTTGTGTAGGAAAGGGAGCATTTTAAGCAAATCTGGCACCTTTCATGAGAGCTACATTCACTAGAAAATAACTAACCAGCTAATATACAAGTACACAAATACATAAGTGGATTTCAACAATATTCGATGTTTTGTCACAAAAGGTGCTCATGTCCATTATCAAATTTTATATAACTACTTTCCACCTTTTTTGAGATATACATTGGCCACCTCGGTTTATCAACTTAATGTATGGAATGTGTTTTTCACTGTTTATATACCGTTTTCATTATTACTCTATGAAACAACATACAATTGCATATGTTAAAATAATGACATTTAAAACTCTATTATGTCTTATACCTGTGGGTATCCATACAGTCCCAAAACTCTTGCCATGGGAAGGGTGGTATTTGCTTGTAAATCTCCAATGATGCCAGATAAGGGTGGATGGGGTTGACATTTGTAATTCGGAACAGCTTTCACTCCTCCAGATACTATCCAGAACATTCCACCAAGTGCTCTTGCTACTGAATAGCATGAGTCAAACATTTTAAATCCCACCGTAATGTTTGGTAGTATTTGAAGATTTTGATTCAGTTCTGCCACAGCAAATGCCATTGCAAGAAGGCACTGGTATGCCTCAATGAAGAATCTAAAAAATATAGTTAATTATTTATCATTATACAAGTGGTCTCCTTATGTTCAAGAGTTAGTAAAGTTATTCCCATAATTGTATTACAGCCCAGTTATTCATACAGTATGCTATAACCTGTAACATGCTTGTGTCATCTGATAAACTTCACTGCATACCACACTTACCCAAGCAGCTATGTTGGAGCTTTTTAAAAAACAATAAATCAAAATAGAAAACTGCACACACAAGTCATAGCAAAAATACAGAATATACCACCAAGCTCAGACTAAGTAGTATACCCAAAACAGTAGCAGGAAAAATATGAACCAATATGTCAAAGTTCGACATGCCAGTACTCAAAACTGAAGTTTAGTGTGATGTTGGTATACCCACTCTCCTGTGACTCTTTGATCCTGATAAAACAGTTCTTTTTCTCTCAGAGTACATACATTTCACTAATACTCGCATAGTGATGAGTGGGTCTATAATTGTTCTGGTGTTTCTGCTGCTAGCACACCATTACTCACTGGACAGTAGACTCTCCTTTTGCTTCTTGAAGCACCTATGTATCCCTGACTTGGGACTTACATCTGAAGCTAATTAATCCTCTGTTACCTGTTTTTCAGAGCTCAAGTAATCTTCAAATTTTTGTTGCAGCGTATATCCTATTTGGATAGCAGTAAATGTGTTTTAAAAGCTTAAGATAGATAAAGGTCCTGACCTGGTAGTACTAATTCTATTATTATTACAATTAATGCATTTGTCTTTGTAATTCTTAAATTGCAATTTCACTAATTTGCAGAAATTAAAGTGCATTAGTAGACATCATCCAAACATTTGCATAACACACATGATATAATGTCCAAATCCAATCAAGACGCTCAATCAAATTTAGACACACTAACAATCTCTAATTATAATCATGTTAATAAAAATGCTATATAAATATTAGCAACTAATGTATGACAAAGAACCTCTGTGCGCAAACACTGAGGCAAGGGTTACCCCAAAGGGCATTTGGCTGGGAAGCCGAGTTTCAAGAAAATACAAAATCACACATGCCCCCACAATGCAAAGCATCATGGGCTGCATATGCAAATCACCACAGAATGTTATGCTGGTCCAACTTTAAGCAGAATTGCATGGTGCGGAAAGGCCTCTCACACAGGTTGCAAAGGGTGCTAACAGAGAAGACATGAACCGTGTTTCGTCCTTCCAGGACTCATCAGTATGCCTCGTCTGTTTGACACCCCAGTGGAATGGACCAGCTACCCTTAAGGCAGTGATGCCTTGGATATCTTGTGGTGAACCCATTAAAATAAAAAACTATTTAAAGACAAAAGAACCTCTGTGCAAAACACTGAGGCAAGGTTACCCAATTATACTCACGCTTTTAAGAAATTGAAACTCATTATATTCCAGGTATGGACAGAATTTCTGCCAAAATGTTACAAATAATGACTGACTATATTGCATATCCATTAAAAATATATTGAACAATCAGTAAGGACTGAAGAGATACCTATGATGAAAAGTTCATGGTCCCCTTTTACGTAAAGGGAAAACTAATGTTAAGGATTATAGACCAATCAGTTGATTCAGTTTTAAGATAATGGAGGGGCTAGTCAGGATATGCTTATTCTCTACACTCTATTTAATAGATTCCATCAGCATGGCTTTAAAAGGGCAGGAGCTGTACCATAATCTATTTCTTATGAAATGTAAGTAAATCATTGGATAGGGGTACTATGTTATGTGATCTTCTGCACTTCAGCAGAGCCTTTCCTTTAACACTAAATGGTACCATTATTGACAAATTGTTGTTAAAGGCAACTTATCTAATACACTTATTAGAGTGTTGTCGATAGAGAACAGAGGGTCCAGATAAATGACAATTGTCAAACATAGTGTCGTGTCGGGTGGGTCACACGGGTTCTGTGTTGTGGCTGAGTTCTTCAATATTCATTTCGATTCGACAACAATCAGAATGGTTGGGCCAAACACGTGGACAATATGAAATTGAGGGCTTTGTGGCACTCAGGTGAGGCAAGTATATTCATCAAGATTTAGATGTTTTCAGCTGGGTTAAAAAATGGGATGTCTTTAACATGGATAAGGGTATGGTTATGTATTTGGGAAACAAAACAGAGTAACTACACACTGTGTGGACAGATTTTACACTGTTGTTCATCGAGAAGGACGGATATTATGGATCTGATAAATTAGACACAAATGAGCAACTCAAGAAGCATAAAACATTTAACAAAAATTATGTGGTCAATTCAAAGAAAACAACTAGTAGGGTAGAAATATAATGATTCCTTTATTTCTAGTATATGTATCCACAGTTGAATATGTATCCTGATATGGTTTCCATACAAAATAAGAAAGACAAAATTAGAACAGGCAGAGAATTACAAAGCATTGTAGGTATAGTAGGTTTGACTAGCAAGAGAGATTGTAACCTGAACTTAATGTCTATTTAATTAGAAGGTTAAGAGCAGACCTTCTCTTTATGTTTAACATTATGTGTGATTAGGTTGATAAATTATTTGTGATGGCCATTCAAACAGGATGAAAGTAATACTAGAGGACACCCTTACAATTATGGTCAAGTTTCAGATAAATAGGAATACTTTATACTACAAGAGTTATTAACTTCTGGAATGCATTGACTATATATAAAAGATTGTTCACTTGGGAGTTTAAACAGCAAGCTGGTAAAAGAGGGCTGCAGTTATATTCTGTTTTTAACTGAAATATTTGAGAGTTTGTAAGTGAAATAGTTCTATGGGAAAATTATTACCTTGAATTAGAACTGTTACTTGGCCAGATATTGTAACTTGGAGATAGTTGCCACAGGATAATTAGTGGAAATAAATGTGTTTGCTTAGTGTTAGGGGGGGGGACATTAGCTGCATTACCTTGTCTTTAAACAGGAATTAGCTTGTTTATTGTTCACTTGGGAGTTAAACACGTTGGTAGGAAAGAGGGTTGCAGTTATATTCTGTTTTAATTGAAATATTTGAGTAGTTTGTAAGTGGAAATTAGTTCTATGTGTTAAAAATTATTACCTTGAATTAGAACTGTTACTTGGGCTGTGATATTGTAACTTGGAGATAGTTGTTTGGCAGGGGATACTAGAGGAAATTTAAATGTGTTTGGCTTGGTGCTAGGGAGGGACATTAGCCGTAATTACCTTGTCTTTAAACAGGAATTACCTTGGCTTTCATTGTTCACTTGGGAGCTTAAACAGCAAGCTGGTAGGAAAGAGGGCTGCAGTTATATTCTGTTTTTAACTGAAATATTTGAATAGTTTGTAAGTGAAATTAGTTCTATGTGTTAAAAATTATTACCTTGAATTAGAACTGTTACTTGGGTTGTGATATTGTAACTTTGGAGATAGTTGTTTGGCAGGGATAATTAGAGGGAAATTTAAATGTGTTTGCCTGGTGCTAGGGGGAGGGGACATTAGCTGCAATTACCTTGTCTTTAAACAGGAATTACCTTGGCTTTCATTGTTCACTTGGGAGCTTAAACAGCAAGCTGGTAGGAAAGAGGGCTGCAGTTATATTCTGTTTTAACTGAAATATTTGAATAGTTTGTAAGTGAAATTAGTTCTATGTGTTAAAAATTATTACCTTGAATTAGAACTGTTACTTGGGCTTTGATATTGTAACTTTGGAGATAGTTGTTTGGCAGGATAATTAGAGGGAAATTTAAATGTGTTTGCCTGGTGCTAGGGGGAGGGGACATTAGCTGCAATTACCTTGTCTTTAAACAGGAATTACCTTGTCTTTCATTGTTCACTTGGGAGCTTAAACAGCAAGCTGGTAGGAAAGAGGGCTGCAGTTATATTCTGTTTTTAACTGAAATATTTGAATAGTTTGTAAGTGAAATTAGTTCTATGTGTTAAAAATTATTACCTTGAATTAGAACTGTTACTTGGGCTGTGATATTGTAACTTTGGAGATAGTTGTTTGGCAGGATAATTAGAGGGAAATTCTAAATGTGTTTGCCTGGTGTTTGGTAAGAGCCCTCCCCACCCTCTGTTTTGTATAATTTAAATACTGAAAAGCCACTGGGGTTGGGATTGAAGGCTGAGTATTTTGTTTGGGACTGAAATTGAAGCAACAGGAGCTGGTGGGTCTGTGACATCATACGGTACCTGATGTCTCGCTTACACACACTATTAGTGTGACCGAACACACACTGGACTGTATGTGTTTGTTAGACTTGGAACTTTATTGGTGGGGTTGAAATTAGGTTTGTAACAACTCACAGTCAGTATAGAGAGAAATGGTACTCCAGGGAAAAGGGACTGAGAAAGGTGGTAAAGTATTATAAACAGAGGGGATAATCAGATGGCCATATTCCACCATGGCAGGCATCTTCGGAAGGGTTGTAGGCTGCTCAGGCTGTGGGATGGCACACACTCAAAATTGGGCCTGGAGAGGGAGGCTGCCACCTGTAGACAGCTATCTTGTATCAGGAGTGAGGTATATCGGTTAATGAGCAAGCTGTTTGGGGCTGGAGGGGGTGTCCAGGATAAGGGGTGTGGATATGGACAGCAGAAGGGTGGGGCTGAGGGAGGCTGGGGCAACGCCTGAAATTACAGGACATTATGTTACAGCAAGCAGGAAGGGGATATTAGGATGAGGACCCTTAGATAGGGAAGTTATGCTAAGGGAAAGCATACGGGGTGAACATTCTGAATACAAAGAGACTAGAGGGGAAGAGTGTGAGGGGCTGTTGCTGCGAAGCCAAAACAGCAGACTGTGGAAGGGAGCCTAAGGTGAACAGTGCAAGAGAGGAAGAAGAGGGTCAGTTTAGAGATGCAGTCAGGGAAACTTGAGTTACTTGATGGAGGCTGACATAGAGTCGTAACAAATTTGAGCTACTAACAACCTAGAGGGGAGGAAGGGGTTGAGGAAATGAGGAAACTATATAGAGGCCGGGGGGAGGGAGTATGATACCCATAGGGCATCACAGACCAGCTGTGGAAAGGATAGACATAGTCCCAGAGGGAGAAGGGGAAACATATGTGTTAAGCAAATGGGGGAGATGCAACATATTCCAGACATGAGGGAGGAGAGCATGATTGGAGAGAAACTGGGAGACAAGGAGGTGGGAGAGGAGCCCCCTTCAGCAGATAGGTCAGTACCAAGGATGGGGCCATAGCTAAAGGGGACCCACAGAGAGCCTCTGGAGGCAGGGGTACTATTACAAGTGGGGAGGATGGTGGTGTGGGGGAAGGGGAAACCATCAGGGCCAGGATAAATGGTTCAGATAAGAGAGGGTTAAAGTGACACCTATCCAGAGGGGTTTGAGTTATGTGCAAAATAAGGGAGGCAGAAAGGGGAGGGTGACAGGGGTCTCTAATAAGGGCAGGAAGACTCCACATGAAATTGAGATCATGAATAAAGGGGGGAGGGGCTGAGAGGGCATAGTGAAGGGTAACCATAAGGATGATGGTGGTGTTAAGGTTCTGTTACTGGAGACCTCGGAGATTAGGGGTATCAATTGGGAAGGACAGTCGTGGATGCCATAGCCAGGTGAAGGTAGTGAGTATCTCTTGGCTGATAGTGCACAGAGCAAAGTTCTGGTGTATGAAATGGTTAGGGATTGTGAGGAAAACTGATTTGCATTTGGGAACCAATGATCTAGAGGAAATAAGTTGGAATCCAAGCAAGGTTCCAAGAATCCTGCTGTGAGTCTGTCGTGATAATTGCTGCAACATTTCCGAGATATTGCCAGTACCAAAGGCCTCAGTGGAGAAAAAATAGTCACAGAGGTTAATGACTGGCTCAGGAAGTGGGGGAAGAGAATGGATGGGGTGTTAGGGAACTGAAATGGAGTTTGGGAGGATAAGGGACTATATGCCAAGGACAGGTTTCATCTTGCCCCATTAGGGAAGGAAGTCCTTAAACAGGGGATGGCTGACTACATACAAGGAAGGTGGGGTTTAAACTTGTAGGGGGAAGGGATAAGGGAGGGGCTGATCAGAAGCCCTCCTCCAGATGAGGGGAGTAGCCTTCAAGCCCAAGGGGGGAGGGGGGAAACAGACTGGAGGTGGAGGTTTCAGGAGGAGCAGGGGGAGGATGGAAGTATAAGGAATCTGGGTGGGGTTCGACAAAGAGGATCAGGGATAAGGGGTGGGGGTTGGTGTTAGTAAATGCCAGGAGCTTGGGAAACAAGTTGCCAGAGTTCCAGGCCATGCTGTTCGGGGTGGATGGGCGGCAGTCACTGGAGATGTGGGCCAACAAAACACATGACTGGGACCTAAATGTACGGGGGTACACTATGCTTAGGAAGGATAGAAAGGAGGGCAGAGGGGTGGAGTGGCTATGTTCATTAGAGATGACATAGAAATTGCTATGGTAGAAGAGGCAGAGGGAAACGTGGAGGCCTTATGGGGTCACTCCCGATCCCCAGCAGGAGATAAGGTCAAGTTGGGAGTAGCATAGGCCCCCGGATGAGTGATGTTCTAGAGGATGGCTTGCTGGACAACATCATTGCCCAGTGTGGTCCAAAGGGGAAGGAGTGGTGTTGATGGGGACCCATTATGCCAGGCAAACCTGTCCTCTAAGGTGGCCAAGGAGCAGAGGCTGCTGGATGGTTTCCAGGATGTGTTCTTAACACAGCATGTGATGGAGCCCACAAGGGAGGGGCATGTCCTGGATGTGGTTCTGTTGATGGGGATCTGTAAGGGACATGGTTGTACAGGACCCCTGACTGGGAGTGACCACAATACTGTCTGGTTTCAAACAAGCATGGGGGAGTGGGTGAGATCTAGGACACTGGCAGTGACTTCTGGGGGGGCAGACTTTATGGGCATGGGAAATATTCTCAAGGATCACTTGAAGGGATTACCCAACGAAAATGTGGAAAGGAGATGGAGGTCATAAAACGGGACTTCAAGGAGGCAGTCAGGATCTGTGCTGTTGAAACGTATGAGCAAGGTCACATAAACCATGCTGGTGGTCCAGTGAGGCAGGTAGCAGTCAGAGAAAAGAAGGCGTTACAAAAATATAAAACAACAAGAGGGATAGGGATAAGGAAATGTACCAGCTGTATCTAGAAAAGTCACCCGATGGTGAGGGGAGGGGAGCAAAGTTCAGTAAAGAGCAACAGCTGGGACAGGGGATACATGGAGGGGAAAAGGGGTTCTTCCGCTACATTGGGGAGTGGAGAAAAACTAAGGGCCATCTCAGCAGATTGAGATCAGAAGGAGGGTGGGTGGAAGAGGCGAGGGACCAGGCAGAGGTACTTAAAGAGTACTTTGCCTCTGTGTTCACTAGGGAGGGGGATGAGATATCTACAAAGCAAGGCACGAAGGGGATAGAAATGGCAGGGAGTGGGATCAGAGGAGCAACAGAAATGGAGCAAGAGGGAGGAAAGGTACTCCAGGGTGTCATATGTGGATAAGGACAAAAGACCAGTAAGGTGGAGGATGGATGATGCTATCCTACCAAAAGGGTGTGGTTATCCTCACGTCTCTAAAGAAAGACAAATCTCCTGGGCAGGATGGCATCTTATCCGAGAGTGTATGGGAATTGGCGGACATACTGGCTGCACCCCTGATGGAGCTTTCTTGTGCAGGTCACTTGGAGACAGGGAGGGTACCTAGGGATTACAGAGGCACATGTGGTACCAATCTACAAGGGGCTTGAGGGAAGTACCAGGGAACTATAGACCACATCAGTTTGACCTTGGTGGTGGGAAAATTAATGGGAGAGTATACTTAAAGGAACGATTGGGAAGTATTTGGAGGAGGTGGGAGGTTCTGGATAGTTGGCAACATGGGTTTGTGCCAGGTAGATCATGTCAAACCAACCTTGTGGGAGTTCTATGAATGGGTAACATCAGAACTGGACAGGGGTAAGCCTGTGGATGTATTATTCTTGGACTTCTGCAAGGCATTTGACTCTGTCCCCTACAATGGTCTGGTGGAGAAACTGATGGGGTTAGAGTAGGCCCTTTGATGGTCAGATGGATTGAAAACTGGCTAGCTGGACGCACTCAGAAAGTAGCGGTCTGTGGGGAGCTCTCGAACCCTAGAGAGGTAGGTGGTGGGGCACCACAGGGTCGGTCCTGGGTCCGATCCTGTTTAATGCATACACGTGGACATCAGGGAGGTATAGGGTGTGAAATGAGTCTATTCATGGATGACTTCCAAGATGGGAGCAGTAGTTGAGGGAGAAGAGGGGAGGTTGGCCTTGCAAGGGGACCTGGACACCTGGAAAGCTGGGCTATACATGGAAATTAATTTCAATATCACCAAGTGCAAGGTGTTACATCTTGGTCGGGGAAACCCTAAACACAGGTGTTCCCTGGGAGGGGAGGCGCTGGAGGCCTCAATAGGGGAAAAAGACCTAGGGGTCATGGTGGATACATGTATGAATAACTCTGAGCAGTGCAGAAGAGCAGCTAGCAAGGCAAACAGGATGTTGGGATGCATCGTAAGAGGGATCACCTCTAGGAGCAAGGAAGTGATTCTGCTGCTGTACAATGGACTAGTTAGACCACACTTTAAGTACTGTGTACTGTACTGGAGACCACACTTGAAGAGGGATATACAGCTCCTGGAGAGGGTATAGAGGAGGGCAACAAAGATGATACAAGGGCTAGGGGATTTGACTTATGAGGACAGACTTGAGGAGCTCTGCCTGTTTTCATTGGAGGAGAGGAGAGACAGGGGGGACATGATTGAGGTCTTCAAGTACCTCAAGGGAATAAATAGGGTAAACATGGAGGGATCTTTAGACTAAAGCAGGGAGGTATCACCAGAGGGTATGGTTTGAAGTTGGAAGGTGGAAGGGTGAGGGGAAAAGAGGAGGAGGTTTTTCACTGAGAGGGTGGTGGACCCTTGGAATGCACTGCCTGGGGAGCTGGTTCAGAGATCCACAGTGGAGGGCTTCAAGAGAGGGTGGGACAGACACAAAAAGTGGATGTATCAGATGATGGCCTGTCCTGGGGGGGGTGGGGATGGATGATAGGAGTTTCTGGAGCACAAAGAATGGGAGGGTCTCGGCACCCAACTAAGGATCTAGGTTCGAGCAGACTCGATAGACCGTAAGGCCTAATCTGGTGGCAAATAGTATGTTAGTATAATTATTAGTAAAAATATAGCTACATTTAAATCAAGACTGGATCAGTATTTGCTAAATGGGAATATTCCCAAATATTATTAGATGTACACAATAGGAGCACATATGGGCAATTGCCTACTGGCTCCAAGTCTTCCACAGTATGAACCAATATGAACAAGGGCCCTTCCTTGGGGAGGTACAGAACAGTGTTCTAGTAGGCAGACTGCACCTTATGGCAGGGTGGGGAGCCTAGTCTTAATATGGTTTGACATGTGTTTCAAAGCCTGATGGGCAGTCACTCTGTGCACCTTAATGTACTAGCAGCTGTTTTGGTTCTGGCCAGAGTTTGTTAGAAATATGAACTCTAACAATGAGTGGAGGAATTTCATTTTCTTGCTTTTATTTGGAGTCTGGCTGTATCGGTAAGTGTTTCTTGACAGCAATGAGAAAGAAAGATACCCACAAGAAAAGTAACACAACGGGCTGATATGCGGATTGAGTGGCCAACCATGAGAGCCTCCCTCATTGTGATCTGCCATCTGGACTGAGTGCCACAACTTTGAGGATAGAGACCATACTAGTTACTGTCATGAGTTTCAGGGTCTCACTGTGTAAGATAATGAGTGTGAGTTGCCATTCAGAACAGATGCCCTTTACTTCCCGAAGAGCTACATCTACAACACACATGTATCTGGCATTCAGTCTGTACTTGCAAACTGCCTGCTCATCCCACCACAGTGCTCTGAAAAATGAAGTGTGGAGCCATTGGAATAGGTGAAAGAGCAGTTAGGGAAAATAGTTATTTTTTTGTTTGGAGGGAGGTATATAAAGCTACCATTTTACACAAAATGTGAATGACTCCACTATTTTTGCATATTCTGTGATTTCAGTTTTTGGGAAAAAACAGTGTACCTCTACTCCCAATCATTAAAATGAAATATTTATTAATTTATTTGTTTATTTATTTATTTATGTATGTATGTATAGGAGCTGTCAATCAGACGAAGTGTCAGAAGGAAGCATCCAGTGTGCCGCCCGGGATCATTGGAGCATTCAAACCGCAGTGTGATGAGAAGGGGGATTATCTTCCAATGCAGTGCCATGGCAGCACTGGACACTGCTGGTGTGTGGACAGTGAGGGCACAAAGCTTCCAGGAACAGAAAAGTTTGGACAAATGATCTGCCCAAGTAAGGCTCTGTGTTTATTTCCTTCAGAAATATCTACTAGGAAGTATATCCACAAATGTGTATTATGAATTGGCCTTCTTCTACACACTGTTTTGACAAGTCACCCCAGTGAATTAATGACCTCCACTTAATTTTATTGAGAACTTGTTTATTTGACTAGTGGACCAGGGTTCAAATCCAGTTCACTGGATGCACTTTGATTCTAATATAAACATAGAATTATAGACAATGAAGATAGTAACAGACCACTGGCTCTTCCAGCTCACCTGTCTTTGTTTTTTAGCCATGGGACCTGCTATCCCTCCAAGTTCCTTGTCTCCGCACCTCATGCATTCTCTACCTAAGTAATCATTATACCAATCATTCTGTCCCAACCATGCTTGAAGCCAAAAAAGTTTTTCACATGCACCACCTTGGCTGAAAGACTTTTCCGTGGCTCCACCACCCTCACAGTACAGGAGCAATTCCTCAACTCTTTCCTGAACCTCTCTCCCTCCCTCCTCCGTTAGATTCCACTCATGTTCATGTGTCCATGAGCTACTATTTAAGCTATATGGTTACCCGTCCTTCACCATGTTTATTCATTTTAGGAACTTGAAGGTCTCTATCACACCTCCCCTTTTTGTTCTGATCTTCAGCAAGCACATGTTCAGTGTTGAGGCACTCCTCACAGAACCTACACTGCTGACCATGATTTAATTTTGTTTCTCTGCTGTGCTCTGTCTGCAGCCTATCCATATCCTTCTTTTTTTTTAATACTCTTTTTCCCATCGGTCATGGCCTGCGGAGCCTCTCTCAGGCATCCTGCCGAATCCTGCCCACCTGATGTCCCCTCAGCCTGAGCCTCCTCTCTCTCCCGCCCTCTTCCTGAAGCCAGTACCCTCAGCTTAATCCAGCCAGGGTGGAGACAGCACTCCTCTTTGGGTGATCTTAGAGACTGACCAGGCTGCAGATGAGGGCCCGGGTAGAGGAACTGGAAGGCCAGGTGGTTGGGATCCGGCAGTGGGCATGGAGGCCAAGTGCCATCACCTTCCCCACAGAGCTGTGTTTTTCCCTGTTGTGGTGTGCTCATCCCTCCCCCTGAGCATGATGTGCAGTGACCCCATGGTGCACAGCAACCCTGCTAGCATCAACCACTCTCCCCCATGTCTTTGGTCCACATCCTGCAGCACATCTGATCTCCATAAGTGGTCACTGGAATGGCTGACAACCCTGTAGCTTTCTCCCTGGGAGAGGAGAGCTGTGCTATGGATGCTCAATCCTAACACTCCCCTGCAACTCCCAGTGCCCAAGCTCACTCACGAACTCGGGTCACCGGTGTAGAGCAAGGTGTGTCATCCAGCGCCTCAACCCTCAGCACCACCGGGCCGATAATCCATATCCTTCTTGAGGTGAGGTGAAGTCACAAAAACTGGGTGCCATACTCCAGGTGTGGCTTCTTCAAGTATCTATATAAGGGAATTATTACCTCTCCTTTCAGCTGTCAGTACCCTTCCCCATTCCATCCCAGCATTATACTTTCCTTGCTATCTGCCTGATTGCACTGTCTCAAATGCTTTCAGGTGTCATTGATGATGACTCCAAGTCTTGTTCTTCAGTTGCAGTACTAAGGCTCACCATTCCCATCCAGTTCTCCGGCATTTTCTTATTCCCTCATTTGTATTACTATATACTTTTAGGGTCTGAATTTCAACTGCCAAACATTTGATCTCCCTTCCTGTTTTTTTTAGGTCTCTTTCCATGTCTTCACTTCCCTCATCATAATCCACCCTCCACAAAGCTTACCGTCATATACAGAGAGACAGAATCTGCCCCAGATTTCTTCACAAATGACACTGATGAACATGTTGAAGAGCACTGAACCCAAAATAGACCCCTGTGTTATCACACCTGTTACATCCATCTCTTCTAACATCTTCACGTTGGCATCTAACCTCTGCTTCTTTCCCTAAAACCACTTATCTACCCAGTTTACTATGAAGTAGCTGCTCCTGGAATATCATCTTCTTCAGGAGGCATCTGTGAGGCATTAAGTCGACAGCCTTGCTGAAGTCGAAAGTAGAGCAATTCCACAGTGTGGTCCCTGTCTAATTCCCTTTTGACCCCCCATTCGAAGAGAACTATTTGGTTAGTATGACAAGACCTTCCTGCCATGAATTCATGATCTCTATTATCCTGCAGACTGTTTTTGTCAAAATTGTCCATGAGGTCCTCTTTAACCAGGGACTAAATCAGCTTTCATGCAATAGAGATAAGACTGATAGGTCAGTAGTTCTCTTCTTGTTCCTTGTCTTCTCCTCCCCCTTATGGAACAGAACTATGTCCACCAGCTTGCACTAGCATGTGCCAATGGGTCCTCTGGCAGATGTGGCCACTGAAATGGGAGTTTTGTAATCAGTGGTCCCAGCACTTAATCAATTGGTCCAGTCTGTCAAACAGACATAGCCAATGTTGGACAACACACAGTGGGGACTGGTCTCAAAACATCTGGTGGAAGTTGTTGCCCTTGTCCACCAAGAACTGACTCTCACCTTGAATAATGTGCACATCTCTGGTAAGGTCTTTAACACACCAGTCCCAAGGCTTCTGGTCACAGACAGAGTCTCCTCACCACATCAGTTTGTAGGAGCTCTGTTCCATGCAGCTATCTCTGACAGAATTTGTTCCATTGGTCAAGAGTCAGGTTGTGCAACTCCAAATGGACAACACCATGACCATGTTCTTTATGAACGGGCAGGGTGGCATTTACTGATACAAATTAAAGCACACATTTAGGAACTTGTGTCTCACTGACACAGTAAACCCTTCTGCATGCAGGGGCAGAGCTATGCATGTAAACCAAACTTTCAAGATGCTTATCTCCCAAGCAGATGCTTTATTCATAATTTCCCACAGCGACTGCTCTATCCTGTGTCAGAAGTGTGAAAACACATTTCAGCCAGGATGTGAAAAATGACAGCTAAACTGTTCATAAGGAGGTGAGTGGAAATACAAATGTTGAAATCTGGAGTGAAAATATGTCGATCATTGAGAGTTAAGAATGTATGGAAATTGCACAACGACGTCATAAAACAGTCATTGTTCGAATTTTGTGCTAAATTTTCAACATAGGCATTTTTGAATGTCTGCTCATAAACAGTTTCACTGTGATTTTCTTACTGTGAATTGAACATGTTTTCCCACAGCTGCCGTGCTATTGTATTCCGGAAGTGTGAAAACACATTTCAGCCAGGATGTGAAAAATGACAGCTGTACTGGTCATAAGGAGATGTTTGAAAATGACAATGATGAAAATCTGGAGTAGAAATATTACAAATTCATAAACTTACAAGTGTGTGTAGAAACTGCGCAATGCATGCTTGTAACAGCCATTTTATGGACTTTTGCTACCAAATTTTCAACATAGGCATTTTAGGACCTCTGCTCATGAGCAGTGTAACTGTGATTGTTTTACTCTGGTGTTAACACTGATTTCCAACAGCGACAGTGATCTTTTGTGCCAGAAGCGCAAAAATACGTTTCGGCAAAGATATGGAAAATGACAGCTGTACTGTTCATTAGGAGGTGTGGAAATATGCCTATGTTGAAAATCTGGAGTGAATCTATTACAAATCCACAAATTTATGAGTGTGTGTGGAAACTGCACAATGCACACTTGTAAAACAGTCATTTTGGGGAATTATTTCACCAAATTTGCAACATAGGCTTTTTGAGAGCCTACCTCATGAACACTGACACTGTCATTCCATTACTAGGTCCCAAAAGGTGATTCTACAAAGTGACAGTGAAATCATCTTTCTGGACAAAATAATGCCATGACAGTGACTGAATTGATGAGAAGGGGTGTCAAGAACCCCATGTTGAAAATTTGGTGAAAGAAGTCAAAAGAATGGCCGAGATATCCACCTAAGTTGGAAAACCCCTATTTATGCCATTATACAGCTTACCGGCTTTTCCTCAGTTTGCGGTCAGCTTTGAAGAGTGCAGATGTATTCCCAGTCCACTGAAGATTGTTGCACTGGCCTCCAGAGGTAAGTATGGGGTGAAGGGAGTTTGGTGAGGTGGGTGTGCAGACGGTGGGCATGGGTTGGTGGGGTGGCATGGACCCATTGACAGACCGTTTTCTTGTTTTACAGGGAAAAAAAATGACAGACTCTTTTGGCATACTGAGGTAGGCTCCCAGCATGCCACCTACCTAGTTGTTGTGGGGTAGTGAAACCGGTGGGATTTGGGCTCCCACACCAACCATACAGTGTGTGTGTTGGGAGGAGCATGAGCTCACTGTTGTGGGCTCCCTGCGTGCCAATTGGTTGTATTTTTGGGAGGGCTGCAGCCAATGGGGGATTGGGCACCCTTGTCAGCCACACAGAGTTCTGGGGGGGGTTCATGAGCTGAGGGGGATTGGGCACCCTGCTTGGCACACAAGGTAGGGGCTGGGAAGGGGGAGGACATTAGCAGAGGAAGGAAGTGGGATGGATTGCCGAGATGTGTATGACAGCAGATCAGCTATAAATGCTAATTGTATACATGCTACCACCGCTGATTGCAGAAGACCTTTTCTTTGATGTGAAGACCAACACAGCCGAACTGCTGTCATACAGAGCTCGGCATATATTCGTCCACTAGGGTCTCACCTGCTGCACTGATCACGGCATTGGGGTGGAGGGCCACACACCTCCAAAACTCATATTGTTGCAAGACATTCCTTGCACATGAGTGCAAGTGAATGTAAAAAGTAAGAGAGGATGCCTCACATTGGAATAAAGTTATGTACTGGAGAAATCAGTAAAGCTAACAGAACAGTTTCAGATACTACACAAAACAGATTTACTCGGTTACCTAATCAGGATATTGATGAAGTAGATAATTTGACATTAGAAAGCACGATAATTGGAGATTCTATCATTAAATTGACTGATAGATATATCAGACAAAATAACAAGGACACAACTGTCACTTGCCTTCCCGGAGCAGGAATACATGATGTTAATAAAGTATTAGAAAATATCAAGTTACCATGTAATTCCACAATTATATTGCATGCTGGCCTAAATAATGTGGGTCATATGCACGAAAAAGACATTTGTCATTAATTAATTGACATAGGGACAAGTATGAAAGAGAAAGGGCATAAAATAGCAATTTCAGGAATTATTCCAGTCCCTAGAGCCCACCCCTCAAAAACCTACCTATTGAAAGGATTAATGCCAGGCTTTATAACTAGTGTATTAGAGAAGGGTAACTTTCATTGACAATTGGGCTGTCTTTCAGGAGAAATATGAATTGTATGCAAAAGACGGATTATACCTAAACAGTTATTTGGCCAGATTATTAGCAAGCAGATTGAAAACCACCTTGAACTTGCTGAATTCAAATTGACTAAGGGGTATATATCATTCAATCAATCAAATCTTTATTTATTCAGGTGAACATCGTTGAGCAAAGCTCATTTGCAAGATGGACCTGATAAGGTCAAGGTTCAATAATTGATACATATACAGATATATTTAAAACACTTATATAAACAGTAAGAAAAAGGCAGAAATTGATTAAACATAACAGTACAAGGTAGGACAATGAAAGCAGACTAGAAAATCTAATATATACATATCAACTATGGAGGTATCATGACATACATTCAGCATATGGCACCCAAAACTTCTAAGGTTCCTGGGCAAGCCAATGTAGACAAGGAGACACAGTGTTTGGGTGACTGAAAAAAAATGGTGATCATAGCCTCTGGTAAGTGACAAGGCAGGAAGGGGGTTTGAGGTACTAGAACAGGGGCTGGGGCTAGTACAAGAGATGTGTGGGAGTGATAAGGGCTAAGGTAAGGGCCAGGAGTGAGTGGGCGAGGATTATAGCCAGGAGTTGAGAGATCTGTGGAGATAAAATTTATCGGAAACAGAAATGTCATAATATGAAGGCTGCCTGAGAGGGAGATTTGTGGAGATAAGTATAGGGAAGTGGATTGCCAAATTAAGATGGCTGACTGAGAGGAAGAGGGTTAGGAATGCGAATAAATTAGAACTTGTGGAAGCAGTTGCATTTATCTGGGAAGAGACTTAGGTAAAGATGTTTGAAGGATGCTAATGATATCAAATTGAACAGCTTCAGGGTCTTCTGTAAGGTATTCCATGATATAGCTAGAGTATAGCTGAGAGCAGATCTCCCATGCCGGGTGTTGACTCTAGGCACCTTGAGCATGATGAAGTTGTGGCTTCTTAGGGCATAGGTACTAGCTCTGACCTGTGTGAAGCAGTCTAGAATATAGTTTGGACGCTTCTTAGTCAATGCTCTGTAAATCCAAAATGCAGCATTTCTGTTTCTTCTGAGGTGTAGGGACGTCCAACCAACTGCAGCATAGAGAGAGCAGTGATGAGTGCTAAGTGGAAGATCTGTAATGAACCTTAGTGCTCTGTGGTATAGTGTATCCAATTTGCTTATGTAGGAGATGGGACAGTGACTGTAAAGGAAATCTGCATAGTCAAGCACTGAGAGAAATGTGGCCTGAACCAACCTCATCTTGGAGTCTCTGGTTAGGAAGTGCCTTATTCTGAAGAATAGACCAAGTCTCTGGCGAAGCTTTTTTAGAAGTTCTTCAATGTGAACTGTGCAGTCAAGCCTGCTATCTATCTACACCCAAGTACTTGAATTTTTCTACATAGTCAAGGCTTTCTCCTAGGATAGTGGATAGCTGGGGGAGATTGCTTAGTGAGGAGGGACTTGTGTGGCTTTGGTTGGAGAACAGCATTGCTTTTGTTTTCTTTGCATTTAAAAGAAGTTTTTTTTCCAATAGTTGATGTTTTAATAAGAAGAATTCCGCTTGTAGAATTTCACAAGCTGTAGTAGACGATGGGTTGCTGACATATAGAACAGTGTCATCTGCAAACAAGTGAACAGTGGCTCTGGTAAGATTTGAATCAATATTATTAATATAAATGGCAAAAAGGATAGGGCCCAGAATAGAACCTTGTGGAACTCCTCTTAGAAGTGGTTTTAGTGGAGATAGATCACCTTCAGCTTTCACTTGTTGTGTCCTTCCCGTGAGGTAACACCTAAACCATCTAAGGGAGGATGGATCCAGGCCTATGGAATGCAAGGAGGAGAATAGCAGTTCATGGTCCACCATGTCAAAAGCCTTGCATAGATCTAGGAATACAGCACAAACACTATTCTTTTTATCCAATTCAGTTTGCCAGTCATTTGTAACTTTAGCCAATGCAGAAATAGTACTATGCCTAGCTCTAAACCCAGATTGTGCTGGATTTAAGAGATTAGTTTCTTCAAGGTATTCTCTTAGCTGGATGCACACTAATTTCTCTAGCAGCTTGGATAGCACTGGAAGGATAGATATTGGTCTATAATTGTTGAGATCCATGGGGTCCCCTGATTTCAATAGGGGTAAAACTTGGGCTGTTTTCCACATAGCAGGAATAGAACCAGATGTTAATGACATATTAAAAAGATGTGTTAAAGGAACTGCAAGTGTATGTATTGCAAGCTTTAGAAAGTAGGGGTCAAGGGAGTCTGCACCTGCACTTTTTTTTATATCCATCTGCGAAATTAGATCCTCCACTTGTTTCAACAGAACCGGCTTGAAGGAGAAGGAGAATCAGGTCTCTGAGTCCCGTGTACTGGGAGCTTAATTGTGCATGCGTAGCAGTTAGCTGAGGGTATCAAATGCAAGGCCAGCAGTTGTAAAGTGGTTATTGAATGCATCCAGTATTTCCAGCCTGTCTGAAATTATCCCTCACTGTGGTGCATTTGGATTGGTAGTGAGGTGCTAGAGTCTTGGCCTATTATGCCCTTAATGGTGCTCCAGAACTTGGCAGGATTGTAGTAGGAGGAGTTGAGTTCAGCCCTATAATAGGCAGCCTTTGCATCCCGTACTTTCCTGGTACAGCTATTTCTGGCTTTCTTAAATATTGTCCAGTCATTTGGGTTCTTAGTCTTCCTCGCCTTTTTCCATAGCTTATCTCTCTCCATCAGTGCTGATTTAAGGTCAGCTGAAAACCAACGGCAAGATTTGTTTTTTATTCGAACACAAGTGATTGGTGCATGAGTGTTAAGAGCACCTAGTAATATGCTGTTTAACACCTGATGTGCTTTTTCCACAGAGTCTGCTAGGTAGAACTCTTGCCATCTGGTAGAGTGATTTAGATCATGCAGATAAGCCTTAATATTGAAGATTTTCTTGTATCTCCTCAGTAGGAATTTAGCTGGGGGCATTAGTTTGTTGGATGATCTTACTCCAGCAATAAGGCAGTGGTCACTTATATCACTAAAAAGCACTCCAGTGTGCGTGAATAGGTGGGGTTTATTCACCAGTATGATGTTGAGTAGTGTGCTGTTGCTCAGGTTCTTTTTTGTTGATTCTTGTTGGTTCGTTTATCAGTTGTGAAAACTCATATGTATCACAGAATGATACTAAAGGTGCTGCAGCCTTGGATAGCCAATTTAGGTTTAGATCACCTAGGATTATGGTTTCTTCAGTACCCGGCTTGAGTAAATTCCCCAAGTGGTTTAGAAGCTTGTAATCAGCTGAGGGGGGCCTGTAACAGCCAATTAGCTGAAAAGCTGCCTTGTTGGAGAGAGAGCCACTTTGAGGGATAGACATTCGAATTCTTTGGACATGGATGTTGCATCTAAGCAGGTTACAGATATACTGGATTTTACATAAATAACCACTCCCCCCACCCCTTGTCTGGTGATCCGCTCTGAATATTTGATAATTGGGTAAATTTATGTCCCTATCTGCTGTGGTGGGTTTGAGCCATGTCTCAGACACCACTAGAAAGTCTGGCAAAGTATGGGCAACCCAGGCTTGTATCATCGTTAACTTTTTTAGGAGGCTGTTGGCATTGATATGTATAAAGCTTAGACCTTTGGCTGAGGCTAAGTCTGCTGGTGAGGTAATGCACTCAGGAGGGCCTGGGTTAATTTCCACATTTCCAATACAGAGCAATAAAAAAAATAGTAGATTCATAAGGGCTCCAAGAGATAAGATAAGATGAGGGGACTGTCTTTGGCCCTCCTTTTCCTATTCAGGGGCCTCTGTTTTGAGGTATTCCAATCGGGGTTATGGATTCGTGCCAACTCACTAAATAGCAAGCTGGTGGACAGGCATAATGGGGAACTGCATACCCAATAATGGAGCATCGGGTGAAACGTAGACAGGGTAATTTGAGTCCCATCATGGAGCTTGACCCACTGATTGTGATGTGGCATAGGTAGGGCATAAATGAGGATTTGGTCCTTCTTCAATAAAGGTGAAACAGAAAGACTAGAAAAGTGGGTTGCATTTTTTGATGTGGCAGTGACCAGTAGGATATCATTCTGAATGAACACCACGAACAGTAGAGATAGAGTTAGCCAAAGGGATCCCCCCATTATGAAAGCGGCACTGGTGACTAAATCCAGCTGAAAAGCGATAGTGTTGTTATAGGGAGAGCAGTAAGGAAGGGCTGCTGGTTGGACGACACAGCAGGGGCAAAGAGCCCGATTACTGGTTAGCGTGGCACTGGGGGTGGGATATGCAACTTGGCGGGAAGATGCCTATAAAACTAACACCCAAGAGCGGGAAGGGTGGGTGGGCAAAAATTTACTGCGGTTTCCCGTACCTTCCCTCGCTGTCTCCCCGGCTTCCTGGTCCCTGAAGGCAGCCAAGCGGTTGCCGACCGCACGCTGGCGGAGAGTGGCCCCGGTCACTCGACTGAGGGCTTCAGACAGGGAGCTTCGACTGGGAAGAGACAGAGGAAGGCACAGCAATTAATATTTTAGCAGGAACAAGCGTTTCTGCTGGGCAAAGTGACAAAAAAATTAACACAATAAAGGCTGGGGGGAGCTGGGGCGCTGTAGCGTCTGGCCCACTTTAAAGTGTCCTAAAAGGCTGTAAATCACTTAAACACAGTATCTCTAACAATAGCCTCAAGGATTCCCTTTTTCATGAAGACAGCTCTTATTTAGCAAAAGTTAACAAGTGGTTCAAAACCCCAAAAAACAGCTTTAGCAGTGAAAATTTAAGCAATGCAAGTCAATGGAGCAAGGGGACCAATGGGATGCGAGGCCTTGAGAGCGCCTGCCTTCCGATTGGCCAGCAACTTTCCCGTACCTTCCCTCGCAGTCTCCCCGGCTTCCTGGTCCCTGAAGGTGGCCAAGTGAACTGCCGACTGCCAGCTGTGGGAGGCGTGGCCTGGTCACTCAACGGGAGGCTTCAGACAGGAGCTTCGACTTCCCTTGCTGTCTCCCGGCTTCCTGGTCCCTGAAGGTGGCCAGCAGGTTGCCGACAGCCGCTGGTGGGCGTGGCCCCGATTCGCTCGACTGAGGGCTTCCAGACAAGAGCTTCGACTTCTCGCTGTCTCCCGGCTTCCTGGTCCCTGAAGGCGGCCAAGAGCGTCCGACCGCCCTGGCGGGAGGCGTGGCCCCGGTGGCTCGACTGAGGGCTTCAGACAGCGAGCTTCGACTTCCATCGCTATATATATATATAATAGAATGGAACCCTCAGAACTTAAAAATACTCAAGTAGTAAAGAATGGGAGCCTTATTAAGGATCAGTTAGACATTTTGACATTCAATGCCAGGAGCTTGAGTAATAAAAGTGATGAATTAAAGGCCTTGTTAAGTGAGAAATCATATCATATAATTTCCATAACTGAAACCTGGTAGACTAAAAACAGTGAAACTTGGGATAGACAGCTGGAGGGTTATACAATATATACAAAAAATAGAATCTGAAAAAGAGTAGGAGGGGTTGCTATGTTTATAAAGAACACAGTTAAATCTGCAGATATATCAAATAAAATAAGAACAAAAGACTCAGACACTGAAACCTTATGGATAGGAATAAATGGTGGGAAATCACAGTCTAGTATTCTGGGTACAGTCTATCATAGTCCCTCATGAAAAACTGAGATTACTGATGGTTTAATGAAAGAGTTTGAAAAGGAGAGAGAAATTGCTGAGTTTTATGTCATGGGTGACCTAAATTTCCCCAGTATTGATTGGACAAATCTGACTGTAACAGGAACAAAAGCAAAACAAGTTTGTTAATAGTTGTAATAATTTAAATTTGGTTCAATACTCAATATTGCGAACATAACATGTATCCATACAAGACTGTGCTACTGGTCCCCAGTTGGAAATATTGACCATGAGTCAGTTACCTTTAAAATAAATTACAAGTATGAAATACACCAGGGTAGAACAAAGATGTATTTAGATAATAAGGCTAATGAAAAGGAAATTATATACAAACTAAAAATGTTGGACTGGGTATCACTACTTACGAATTAATCAGTACAATTTATATGGGAAAATATAACAAGCATTTGTCAATGCTGAATGTTGCCTCACTGGCATTGGCATTGGTAGTGCCAGACTCAGAGATGCATAATAGGAATGGCAATGAAGTATTAAAATGATGCCAACCCCCCCACCCTGTAGAGACCGACTGGCACTGAGGTGTTCCTTTGGGTCGTCAGCTCTAACGCTCATGCCATTTCACCTCACTCTACCCTGTATACACTGACAAGTGTCATGGTGTGCTTTAGGATCTTTGGGCATTATTCTTACCCCATTCCAAAAGGAAATATGTTGAGGTGGGTGCAGTATAAGAGAATGAGATGAACTTTGTGACTGAACAGTGTGACGCACACAACGATTCCTGTCACTGGCTGCAGGGTGGGGGTGGGGTGGAATGGCATGAGCATTACAGCCAATGATCCCAAGTCACACCACTGACACCAGTCAGTCTCTACAGGGTGGGGTGCTGCAGTTTGAAACCCTAACACTGTAGGCGTGTGATGGTATTTTCACCCCAAATTTTCAACATGGGCTTTTTGTGAACCCACCTCATGAAAAGCAGCACTATCAGTTTGTTAGCTGAAAAGTGGTTTTGCACAGTGGGTATGCCATTTGGTGACACAGGGATGAAAACTCATTTTTGGTAGGACGTGGAAAATGACAACTGTATTGGTCATGAGGAAATGTAAAAAAATGGCAACACTGAAAATCTGGAGTGAAAATATGAAAAATTGGTGAAGGTATGAGCATGCATAGAAACTATGCAACACATGTCAGTAACCCAATTATTTTGGGAATTTTTTTAACCACATCTTTAACATAGGCATTTTGGGACCTCCCCTCATGAGCAGTTGCAGTGCGATTCTGTTAATGCGTCCGAAACATTGATTTTGCAAAGTGACCACACCATTGTGCGCCACAGGTGTGAAAACACATTTAGGGCAGGATGTGAAAAATGACAGCTGTACTGTTCATAAGGAGGTATATTAAAATGCCAGTGTTGAAAATCTGGCATGAAAATAGTGCAAATTTGCAAAGTTACAAGAGTGCGTGAAAACTGTGTAACGCATGCTTGTAACACAGTTATTTTATGAAATTTGTCAGAAAATTTTCAACATAGGCATTTTAGGACTGCTCATGAACAGTGTTACTGTCATTTCCTGAAACTGTTGCGAAAACTGATTTCACGCAGTGACCGCACTATTCTGTGCCGGACATGTGAAAACACATTTTGGCCAGGATATTCAAAATGACAGCTGTACAGTTCATAAGGAGCTCTAGAAAAATGCCAATTTTGAAAATCTGGAGTGAAAATATTACAAATTCACAAAATTATGAGCGTGTGTGGAAACTAAGCAATGCACACTCATAAAACAGTCATTTGTGGGATATTTTCCACCAAATTTGCGACATAGGCTTTTAGAGAGCCCACCTCATGAACACTGGCACTTTCGTTTCGTTATTCCATCCCAAAAGGTGTTTTTGCACAGTGACTGCAAAATCACCTTTTGGGCCATATTAACACAATGATAGTACCAAAATTCATGAGGAGGGGTCGCAAAAGCCCCATGTGGAAAATTTGGTGGCAAAATTACAAAAAATGCCTGAGATATGCATCAAAGTTGAAAAAACCCTATTTATTCCATTATACAGCTTACCGGCATTTCCTCAGTTCGCGGTCAGCTTTGAAGAATGCAGATGTGTTCCCGGTAAACCGAAGATCATTCGCCATACTCGGAGGTAAGTATGGGGTGAGGGTGTGGGAGGCAGAGTGTGCAGTGGGTGGGCGTGGGTTCTGGCGGGGGAATGGTGACTACGAGGACTGTTTCTTTTTGACAGGATAAAAAAAATGGATTGGGATTATTTTTTAACAGGGCATGTGGCACAGTGAGGTAAGCTCCCAGCATGACAAATGACTCTTTTTTGGGGAGCTGCTGTAGCAATGGGGGATTGGGCACCCCCATCGGCACACAACAAAAGGCGGGGTACATTATGCCAAAGGGGATTGGGCACCCCTGATGGCACACAACAAAAGTGAGGGAGTGACATTATGCCAACGGGGATTGGGCACCCCTGTCGATACATAACAAAAGCTGGGGGGGGTGATACATAATACTGACAGGCAGTGGGCTCCCCATCAGCAACATCACTTGGGCACTAAAGCAGGAAGGAATTGGGGCCCCTGTCAGCAAAAAATACTGTTGGGGGCATGCATGATGCTGAGGGGGACTGGGCACCCCCTCAGCATACATTGTAAATGGGAGAGGGCTATTATGCCGACGGGAAGTGGGATCCCCCATCGGCATTCTGACAGGAGGTGGCGGCAGTGGTGCCTGCACATTGGGAGGCGTGTTGTGGTCATGCTGCATGAGAGCTTCACTCTCCTTTCAGCGGACCTTTTGATAGATCTGGTGGCCACATTCCACATTGTTGATGTGGTGCCTGCATGCTGTCTGATTGGGGAATGAGGGGCACACCTACTGATGCGTGCTCTGCATTCACCCAACAGTGACCACGCCTCCAAATCTGCTACTACCACAATATGTTGGCTGCGCATGCCTGAACCAACATAAAAATGATTATTCGGGGCCTAAGTGAGATCTATGTTCTGCAGACATTTAAGTACAAAAACACCCTTAAGAATCCTATGTGATTAAATAAAAATCGAAGAAGATTAATTAAGAAGAAAAATAAGTGTTATAAAAAGTTCCTGGAAAATAAGAATATGTAGACACTTTCTGCCCTAAGACAGGCACAACAGAATGATAAAAAAGGTATAAGAATGGCAAAAAGAAATGCAGAGGAACAGTTAGCTAAGAAGGCCACTAAGGATAACAATAAATCTTTCTTTGCCTATATTAAATCATTGAAGAACCCCAGAAGCCTGTGGCACCCCATATCATGGAAGAAAGGACAGTCACATCAGATATAGAAATGGCCATTGCATTTAACAAATACTTTTGTCAAATTTATGGTGCTAAATCTTATAGTAATCTGGCAGCTGTATGCTCTACTGTTGATCCAATACATTTTGAGTTATCTGAAATTATACTACGTTTTAAGAAATTGAAACCTAATATATATCCAGGTATGGACAGAATTTCTGCCAAAATGTTACAAATAATGACTGACTATATTGCATATCCATTAAAAATATAATTTGAACAGTCAGTAAGGACTGAAGAGATACCTAGTGACTGGAAAATATCTCATGTGGTCCCCATTTATACGAAAGGGGAAAAAAACTAATGTTAAGGATAATACACTTATCAGTCTGACTAGTCTAGTTTGTAAGATAATGGAGGGGCTAGTCAGGGATACACTATTCTCTACACTCGATTTAATAGATTCTGATCAGCATGGCTTTAAAAAGGGCAGGAACTGTACTACAATCTTAATGTGCGTCTATGAAAATGTAAGTAAATCATTGGTGATGTGATCTTTCTGGACTTCAGCAGAGCCTTTGGTTTAACACCACATGGCACCATTATTGACAAAATTAAGTTGCAAAAGGCAAATTCTTATCTAATACACTGGAGAGAGGAGTGGCTGTCTGATAAAGAACAGGGGGGTACAGATAAATGGACAATTGTCAGACATTGGTGTGGTGTCAAGTGTAATCACACAGGGTTCTCTACTGTGGCCTGTGTTCTTTCAAATATTCATTTCTGATTCGACAAATAATCAGAATGGTTGGGCCACAAAATACGAGGATGATATGAAAATTGGAGGGCCTTGTGGCACTCAGGTGGAGGCAAAGTATATTCAATAAGATTTAGACAGTGTTTCCAGCTGGGTTAAAAAATGGGGGATGTCTTTTAACATGGATAAGGGTAAGGTTATGTATTTGGGGAAACATAACAGTAGAGTAACTTACACGCTGTGGACAGATTTTACACTGTTGTTCATCTGAGAAGGACTTGGGATATTACGTATCTGATAAATTAGACACAAATGAGCAAACTCAAGAAGCTATTAAAAAATTTAACAAAATTATTTGGTCAATCAAAAGAAATATAACCAGTAGAGTAGTAATATAATGATACCTTTATTTATAGCATATGTGCGTCCACAGTTGGAATATGCATCTCAGATATGGTTTCCATCACAAAAACAAGAAAGACAAAAATGAGAACAGATACAGGGGAAATTCACAAAATGCACTGTAGGTACAGCAAGTTCTGACTATCAAGAGAGAGATTGCAAAATCTGAACTTAATGTCTATTTAGTCTAGAAGGTTAAGAGCAGATCTTCTCTTTATGTTTAACATTATGCAGGACTATAGGTTGTTAAATGATTTGTGGATAACATTTAAGCAGGATGAACGTAATACTAGAGGACTTTACAATTACAAGGTCAAAGGTTTTATACAAATAAAAGGAAATACTTTTATACTACAAGAGTTATTAACCCCTGGAATGCATTGACTGAAAATATAATTATTAGTAAAAATAAAGCTACATTTAAATCAAGACTGGATCAGTATTTGCTAAATGGGAATATTCCCAAATATTATTAGATGTACAAAATAGGAGCACATATGGACAATTGCCTACTGGCTCCAAGTCTTCCACAGTATGAACCAATATGAACAAGGGCCCTTCCTTAGGGAGGTACAGAACAGTGTTCTAGTAGGCAGACAACACCACATGGCAGGGTGGGAAGCCTTGTCTTAAAATGGGTTGACGTGCATTTCAAAGCCTAATGGGCAGTCACTCTGTACACCTTAATGTACTAGCAGCTGATTTGGTTCTGGCCAGAGTTTGTTAGAAATATGAACTCTTACAATGAGGGGAGGAATGTCACTTTCTTGCTTTTATTTTGAAGTCTGGCTGTATCGGCAAGTGTTTCTTGACAGCAATGAGAAAGAAAGACACCCACAAGAAAAGTAACACAACTGGCTGATATGGGGATTGAGTGGCCAACCATGAGAGCCTCCCTCATTGTCAACTGCCATCTGGACTGAGTGCCACAACTTTGGGGGTAGAGATAGTACTAGTTACTGTCATGAGTTTCAGGGTCTCACTATGTAAGATAATGAGCGTGAGTTGCCATTCAGAACAGATGCCCTTTACTTTTCCTAGAGCTACATCTACTGTACAACACACATGTTTCTGGCATTCAGTCTGTACTTGTAAACTGCCTGCTCATCCCACCAGAGTGCTCTGAAAAGTGAAGTGTGGAACCATTGGAATAGGTGAAAGAGCAGTTAGGGAAAATATATTTTTTTTTGTTTGGAGTGAGGTATATAAATCTACCATTTTACACAAAATGTGAATGACTGCACTATTTTTGCATATTCTGTGATTTCAGTTTTGGGGAAAAATCAGTGTACCTGTACTCCCAATCATTAAAATGAAGTATTTATTTATTTATTTATTTATTTATTTATTTATTTATGTATAGGAGTTGTCAATCAGACGAAGTGTCAGAAGGAAGCATCCAGTGTGCCGCCCGGGATCATTGGAGCATTCAAACCGCAGTGTGATGAGAAGGGGGATTATCTTCCAATGCAGTGCCATGGCAGCACTGGACACTGCTGGTGTGTGGACAGTGAGGGCACAAAGCTTCCAGGAACAGAAAAGTTTGGACAAATGATCTGCCCAAGTAAGGCTCTGTGTTTATTTGCTTCAGAAACATCCACTAGGAAGAATATCCACAAATGTGTATTATGAATTGGCCTTCCTCTACACACTGTTTTGACAAGTCACCCCAGTGAATAAATGACCTCCACTTAATTTTGTTGAGACTAGTGGACCAGGGTTCAAATCCAGTTCACTGGATGCACTTTGATTCTAATATAAACATAGAATCATAGACAATGAAGATAGGAACAGACCACTGGCTCTTCCAGCTCACCTGTCTTTGTTTTTTAGCCATGGGACCTGCTATCCCTCCAAGTTCCTTGTCTCCCCACCTCATGCATTCTCTACCCTAAGTAATCATTATACCAGTCATTCTGTCCCATCCATGCTTGAAGCCAATAAACTTTTTCACATGCACCACCTTGGCTGACAGACTTTTCCATGTCTCCACCACCCTCTTAGAATAGGAACAAATCCTCAAATCTTTCCTGAACCTCCCTCCCTCCCTTCTGTTAGATTCCACTCATGTCCATGTGTCCATCAACTAGTATTTATGCTATATGGTTACCTGTCCTTCACCATGTTTATTCATTTTAGGAACTTGAAGGTCTCTATCACACCTCCCCTTTTTGTTCTGATCTTCAGCAAGCACATGCTCAGTGTTGAGGCGCTCCTCACAGAACCTACACTGCTGACCATGATTTAATTTTGTTTCACTGCTGTGCTCTGTCTGCAGCCTATACTTATCCTCCTTTTTTTTTTAATACTCTTTTTCCCACCGGTCGAGGCCTGCGGAGCCTCTCTCAGGCATTATGCCTAATCCTGCCCGTCTGATGTCCCCCCATCCTGAGCCTCCTCTCTTTCCTGCCATCTTCCTGAAGCCAGTACCCTCAGCTTAACCCAGCCAGGATGGGGCCAGCCCTCCTCTTTGGGGAATCTTAGAGCCCGACAAGGCTGCAGATGAGGGCCCGGGTGGAGGAACTGGAAGGCCGGGAGGGCGGGATCCGGTGGTGGAGGCCAAGTGCCATCACCTGCCCTGCAGATCTGGATTTTTCCCTGTTCTGGTGTGCTCACCCCCCCAAGCATGGTGTGCAGTGACCCCATGGTGCACAGCAACCCTGCCAGCATCAGCCACACTCCCCCATGTCTTTGTTCCACATCCTGCAGTACTTCTGATCTTCATCAGTGGTCACTGGAATGGCTGACAACCCTGTAGCCTTCCCCCCGGGAGAGGAGAGCTGTGCTATGGATGCTCAATCCTCACCCTCCCCTGCAACTCCCAGTGCCCGCGCTCACTCATGAACTTGGGTCACCAGTGTAACGCAAGTTGTGTCATCCAGAGCCTCAACCCTTAGTGCCACCATGCCGATAATCCATATCCTTCTTGAGGTGAGGTGAAGTCACTAAAACTGGGTGCCATACTCCAGGTGTGGCTTCTTCAAGTATCTATATAAGGGAATTATTACCTCTCCTTTCAGCTCTCAGTACTCTTCCCCATTCCATCCCAGCATTATACTTTCCTTGCTATATGCCTGATTGCACTGACTCAAATGCTTTCAGGTGTCATTGATGATGACTCCAAGTCTTGTTCTTCAGTTGCAGTACTAAGTCTCACCATTCCCATCCAGTTCGCCGGCATTTTCTTATTCCCTCATTTTTATTATTATATACTTTTTGGGTCTGAATTTCAACTGCCAAACATTTGATCTCCCTTCCTGTTTTTTTTTAGGTCTATTTGCATGTCTTCACTTCCCTCATCATTATCCACCCTCCACAAAGCTTACTGTCATATACAAAGAGACAGAATCTGCCCCAGATTTCTTCACAAATGACACTGATGAACATGTTGAAGAGCACTGGACCCAGGATAGATCCCTGTGTTATCACACCTGTTACATCCATCTCTTCTAATTTCTTCACGTTGGCGTCTAACCTCTACTTCTTTCCCTAAAACCACTTGTCTACCCAGTTTACTATGAAGTAGCTGCTCCTAGAATATCATCTTCTTCAGGAAGCATCTGTGAGGCATTGAGTCGACAGTCTTGCTGAAGTCGAAGTAGAGCAATTCCACAGTGTGGTCCCTGTCTAATTCCCTTTTGGTCCCCCATCAAAGAGAACTATTTGATTAGTATGACAATACCTTCTGGCCATGAATTCATGATCTCTATTATACTGCAGACTGTTTTTGTCAAAATTGTCCATGAGGTCCTCTTTGACCAGTGACTAAATCAGCTTTCATACAATAGAGCAAAGACTGACAGGTCAGAAGTTCCCTTCTTGTTCCTTTTCTCCTCCCCCTTATGGAACAGAACTATGTCCACCAGCTTTCACTAGCATGTGCCAGTGGGCCCTCTCGCAGATGTGGCCCCTGAAATTGGAGTTTTGTAATCAGTGGTCCCAGCACTTAATCAATTGGGCCAGCCTGTCAAACAGACATAGCCAACGTTGGACAGCACACAGTGGGGACTGGTCTCAAAACATCTGGTGGAAGTGGTTGCCCTTGTCCACCAAGAACTGACAACCACCTTGAATAATGTGGATGTTTCTGGTAAGGTCTGTAACACACCTAATGGACCACCAGTCCAAAGGCTTCTGGTCACACAGGGAGTCTCCTCACCACATCAGTTTGCAGGAGCTCTGTTCCATGTAGCTACCTCTGACAGAATTTGATCCATTGGTCGAGAGTCAGGTTGTGTAACTCCAAATGGACAACACCATGACCATGTTCTTCATGAACAGGCAGGATGGCATTTACTAATACAAAATAAAGCATAAATTTAGGAACTTCTGTCTCACTGACACAGTAAACCTTCTGCATGCTGGGGCATAGCTATGCATGTAAACCAAACTTTTAAGATGCTAATCTCCCAAGCAGATGCTTTATTCATAATTTCCCACAGTGACCGCGCTATTCTGAATCAGAAGTGTGAAAACACATTTCAGCCAGGATGTGAAAAATGACAGCAGAACTGTTCATATGGAGGTGAGGGAAAAATGCAAATGTTGGAAATCTGATGTGAAAATATGACAAATTCGGGAAGTTAAGAATGCGCGTGGAAACTGCGCAATGCACACTCACAAAACAGTCATTGTTCGGAATTTTTGGGCTAAATTTTCAACATAGGCATTTTAGAATGTCTGCTCATAAACAGTTTCACTGTGATTTTCTTACTGTGTACTGAACATGATTTCCCATAGCGGTCACGCTATTGTATACTGGAAGTGCGAAAACACATTTTGGCCAGGATGTAAAAAATGACAGCTGTACTGGTCATAAGGAGATGTGGGAAAATGACAATGATGAAAATCTGGATTGGAAATATTACAAATTCATAAACTTACAAGTGTGTGTAAAAACTGCTCAATGCATGCTTGTAACACAGCCATTTTATGGACTTTTGCTACCAAATTTTCAACATAGGCATTTTAGGACCTCCGCTCATGAACAGTGTAACTGTGATTCTTTTACTCTGTAGTGAACACTGATTTCCAACAGCGACAGTGATATTTTGTGCCAGAAGTGCAAAAACACATTTCAGCAAGGATATGAAAAATGACAGCTGTACTGTTCAAAAGGAGGTTTGGAAATATGCCTATATTGAAAATCTGGAGTGAATATATTACAAATCCGCAAATTTATGAGTGTGCATGGAAACTGCATAAAGCACGCTTGTAAAACAGTCATTTTTGGGAATTATTTTACCAAATTTGCAACATAGGTTTTTTGAGAGCCCACTTCATGAACACTGACACTGTCATTCCATTACTAGGTCCCAAAAGGTGATTCTACGCAGTGATAGCGAAATCACCTTTCTGGACCGAATACCGCCATGACAGTGACTGTATTCATGAGAAGGGGTGTCAAGAATCTCATGTTGAAAATTTGGTGAAAGAAGTCAAAAGAATGGCAAAGATATCCACCTAAGCTGGAAAAACCCTATTTATGCCATTATACAGCTTACCGGCATTCCCTCAGTTTGCTGTCAGCTTTGAACAGTGCAGATGTGTTCCTGGTCCACCAAAGATCATAGCACTGGCCTCCAGAGGTAAGTATGAGGTGAGGGGAGTTTGGTGAGGTAGGTGCGCAGATGGTGGGTATGGGTTGGCGGGGAGGCATGGACTCATCAACGGACCATTTTCTTGTTTTACAGGAATAAAAAAAAACAACGGACTCTTTTGGCACACTGGGGTAGGATCCCAGCATGCCACCTACTTCTTTGTTGGGGGGTAGTGGAACCGGGGGGGGGTTTGGGCTCCCACAATGACCATACAATGAGTGTGTTGGGGGGAGCATGAGCTCGCTGTGGTGGGCTTCCTGCGTGCCAGTTGGTTGTTTTTTTCTGGAGGACTACAGCCAATGGAAGATTGGGAACCCCTGTCAGCCACATAGAGTTCAGAGGGGGTTCATGAGCTGAGGTGGATTGGGCACCCTGCTTGGCACACAAGGTGGGGGCTGGGGACAAAAGAAGGAAGGGGAAGGACATTAGCAGAGGAAGGAAGTGGGATGGATTGCCGAGCTGTGTATGACAGCAGATCGGCTGTATACGCTAATTGCATACATGCTACCACCGCTGATTGCAGAAGACCTTTTCTTTTATGTGAAGACCAACATAGCCGAACTGCTGTCATACACAGCTCGGCATGTATTCGTCCACTAGAGTCGCGCCTGCTACACAGATAACGGCATTGGGGTGGAAGGCCTCACACCTCCAAAACTCAAACTGTTGCAAGACATTCCTTGCACATTCGCACAAGTAAATGTAAACAGTAAGAGAGGATGCCTCACATTGGAAAAAAGTTACGTATTGGAGAAAACAGTAAAGCAAACAGAACAGTTTCAAATACCTACACAAAACAGATTTACTCGGTTACCTAATCAGGATATTGATGAAGTAGATAATTTGACACCAGAATGCACAATAATTGGAGATTCTATCATTAAATTGACTGATAGATATATCAGACAAAATAACAAGGATACAACAACTGTCACTTGCCTTTCTGGAGCACGAATATATGATGTTAATAAAGTATTAGAGAATATCAAGTTACCATGTAATTCCACAATTAGATTGCATGCTGGCCCAAATAATGTGGGTCATATGCAAGAAAAAGACATTTGTCATGAATTAATTGACATAGGGACAAGTATGAAAGAGAAAGGTCATAAGATAGCAATTTCAGGAATTATTCCAGTCCCTAGAACCCACCCCTCAAAAAACCTACCAATTGAAAGGATTAATGCCAGGCTTTATAACTAATGTATTAGAGAAGGACTGACTTTCATTGATAATTGGGCTGTTTTTCAGGGGAAATATGAATTGTATGCAAAAGACGGATTACACCTAAACAGTTATGGGGCCAGATTATTTGCAAGCAGATTGAAAACCACCTTGAACTTGCTGAATTCAAATTAACTAAGGGTTGAATATAATAGACTGAAACACTCAGAACTTGGCTAATAGCTTGGCAGAAGACAACAAGAGAAAGGACTGCTGTGTGACTGAACTTCTCTGCTGGGACTAAAGTAGAAGAACTTTTGTATTTGGACCTTTAATTTAGGGTAAAAAAACTAACATACAAAAAGAAAAAAAAAGTGTGTGTTTGGGTTAACTGAACTGAATGGGTAACTGAAAAGTCATCTAGGTGTAAATCTCAGGTGACTGAAAGGACTTAACTGCTGTGAGGTTTAAATTACTTGTAGAAAGATCTGGTAAGTAGGGGGAGTGGCTTACCTAGAAAGAAGCTACATTTAAAGACTGCCATAGAAAGATTCTGCTAATAGCTTGGCAGAAGACAACAGGAGAAAGGACTGCTGTGTGAATGAACTTCTCTACTGGGGCTATATTGCCCTCCTTCCCTCCCCTCCACCCCCCCACCCCAAGCTAGTTCTATTTTTATAGGCACAGGATTTGACTGACAACAGGAACTTCCTGTTTAGGGGCAGGAAGTGAGTGATCACAGAACCACCAAGGACCCACCATCCTAGAAGGGCAAGAGTAGCTCTCCGGCCCCCTCTAGCAGCTGGAGGTCTGCCTCTGAACAAGTAAGTGGTCTACTGAGAAATATAGGATATTCTTGTCTCAGAACAGGACAATCAGGAGCTTAAAGGGCACACAGGCAGAAAAGTAAGGCAGAGAGAAAAAAACAGAGGAAAGAGTAAGGATTGCAAACAGTTAAGGGGCCAGAAATAAGACATGATTGGAGTGGTGCAGTGCAGTGGCTGTGGAGCAGCAGTCTTCTGGGAGATGTTCTGGAGGATGCAGTGTTGTCCCATCTGCAGGCACCTCTCTGGGCTGAGGGAGGAGGTTGCTCATCTCCAGGCTGAGTTGGCCAGGATTTGTGGGACCTCCTCTTCCATCCAGGGACCACCAGTGCCACTGCCGTTGCCTCAGAGGTTGCCAAGAAAGAGGAGCAGTTGGACCACAGTGGGCTCAGGGAGGGTGAGAGTGGTGGAACAGAGGCACATCCCTCTAGTTGTACCTCTCCACAATTCCTATGCCATTCTGGCAAAGTGTGGTTCCTCTATGGAGGCACCTACAGTGTAGACCAAGGAGGATGCTGGGAACCTCCACAAAGGAGACCCACAGGAGGGTGGCAGGGGACCCTGTAGGGGAAGGAAACAACTCCTGGTGGGGGACTCCATTGTTAGGAAGGTAGAACTGGGCAAGGAAGGGGAGAGGGAGGTAAGGTGCCTGCCTGGCGCCATGGCTTGGAGGGACAGGGAGCGAATCCTCAGGATTGCCGGAGCAGCTGCACAGGGGAGGGAGCTGGATGTCATTGTCCACCTAGGGACAAATGATCTGGCTAAGAAAGGGATTAGAGAAGTGCAGGAAGAGTTTGTGGAATTGGGGAGGGGCCTTAGTCAAGTAGCATGCACGGTAACCTTTTCGGAGGTGCTACCCATCTATGGCATAGAAGAGGCTAGGGTGTTCCATACCATGGGATTCAATCAGTGGTTGAAAAACTGGTGTGGAGCTCAGGGATTTGGCTTCATTGGGGACTGGGGGTCCACCTGGAGTGATGCAAGCCTATACTGGCATGATGGGCTGCATCTGTCCGGGAGGGGAACCAGAATCCTAGGTGATAGGTTTAAATGCTTCATTGGCAAGCTTTTAAACTAGCCAAGGGGGGAGGCACTGGAAAAGAGCAGGAAAATCCTAGCCCCCCCAAACAATCACGGTAGTAAGTGTGGCAAACACCAATATGGAGGTGTCGATAGGGAGAAGGGCAGGGGTAAATGGAGAAAGTGACAAAGGCAGGAAGGACAGGGATGGGGCAAAAGGGGGTAAGGCCATCAGGAAATGGAGGGTAATGAGTACCAATGCCTGTAGTCTGGGCAACAAGCTCCTGAGCTGGTGGCCTTAATGGAAGAGGATGCCTGGATATTGTAGCAGTCACAGAAACATGGTACACAGAGAACCATGACTGGGATGTTAACATACCAGGGTACATAACCTACAGGAGAGACAGGCAGGGGAGAAGAGGGGGAGGAGTAGCTCTCTATGTAAAGGAAGGGATAAAAGCAACTGAACAAAAGAGTAAACAGGGAGGAGAGGAGGCACTGTGGGTCACCTTGGAGACTGGAAAGGGCACCACAATCCGCACAGGGGTTGTGTACAGACCCCCATGTCAGGGGGAAGAAATGGACAAGGATATGATAGAAGGCATTCTTAGAATGGCAGAGAAAGGGGAGATACTGTTGATGGGAGACCTGAATATGCCAGATGTTAACTGGAGCACATTTGCTGCAGCCACATCCAAGAGCAGGGCCATTCTTGACGCCCTACAGGTGGCAGGCATTAGACAGCTAGTTTCGAACCCACTCGTGAGGGAGCAATCTTAGACCTCATACTCTCAAACAGGGGCAGTGAGAGGATCTCAGATCTAGAAGTGGGTTGCCATCTGGGGACAAGTGACCATCAAACAGTGTGGTTCACGTTAAACTCAGCTACAGAGTCAAGCCATACAAAAGTGAGGGTACTGGACTTTAGGAGGGCTGACTTTGGCAAGATGGGAGAGTGCCTCAGAAAAGCACTAGCAAACAGGCTAGTAGGAGGTGTGGAGCAACAATGGGGAATTATCAAAACTGCCATCACAGAGGCAACAAGCCTTTGTGTGAAGCAAATAAACAAATCAAAATGAAAGAAAAAGCCACTATGGTTCTCAAGAGAGGTGGCTGTGAAAGTCAGGAAGAAAAAGATAGCATTCCGGAAGTATAAGGAAACACAGAAGGAGCAGGACAGAGAGCTGTACCAGTTAAGGCAGAAAGAAGCAGGGAGGGAAGTCAGAATAGCAAAGGCCCAAACTGAGGAAAAGATAGCCAACTCAGTTAAGAAGGGGGATAAAACCTTTTATAGGTACATCAGCGGGTGTAGAAAGACAAAGGGAGGGATAGTGAGGCTGAATAGAATGAACGGTGGGTGGGCAGAGGGGGACAGTGAAAAAGCAGGAATACTGAACGAATATTTCTGCTCAGTATTCACAAAAGAGGAGGGGGAAGTGCCTAATCCAATTAACAGAAGCACTCTTGATAGGGGGGTCGATCCCAGTCCTTTCACAGAAGAAAGGGTTCTTCAAGAACTCTTAAAACTGAAGTTGGACAAAGCAATGGGTCCTGATGGAATTCACCTCAAAATTCTAAAAGAATTAAGGAAGGAACTAGTGAAACCACTAGCTACTCTTTTTAATAAATCATGGGAGGATGGTGTGGTACCCGAGGACTGGAGGAAGGCGGATGTGATTCCCCTTCACAAAAGTGGGACCAAGACAGAGGCAGGAAACTACAGACCTGTCAGTCTGACCTCTGTGGTAGGGAAAGTGATGGAGTCACTTCTGAAGGAAAGAATAATTGAGTACCTAGAGGTCAGTGGAGCACAGGATCCAAGGCAGCATGGGTTCACAGCGGGAAGGTCATGTCAGATGAATCTAATAGATTTCTTTGACTGGGTGACCAAAGTAGTAGACCAGGGAGTGGCTGTGGACATGGCCTACCTAGACTTTAGCAAGGCATTTGACACAGTCCCACACAAAAGATTATTAGTCAAATTAACCAGCCTGGGAGTGGGTCCCAGGGTGGTAGCCTGCAAAACATTGGCTGGACAACAGGACACAGAAGGTAATTGTAAATGGAGTCCACTCTGAAGAAAGGGTGGTTACCAGTGGGTACCGTAGGGTTCAGTATTGGGTCCAGTCCCTTTTAATGTCTTCATCAGTGACATTGCAGAGGGACTGAAGGAAAAGTATGCCTTTTTGCAGATGACACAAAGATCTGCAACAGGGTTGATACACAAGGAGGTGTGGAAAGGATGAAAAGGGACTTAGCAAGGTTGGAGGAATGGTCCGACATATGGCAGCTAGGATTCAATGCAAAAGTGCAAAATAATGCACCTGGGAAACAAGAACCCAGGGGAAGAATACACAATGGGTGGGGAGGTAGTAACAACAACAAAACAGGAAAGGGACCTGGGGTAATCATATCAGATGACCTTAAGGTTAGCAAGCAATGTGAGAAGGCAGTAGGGAGGGCTGGGGTATACTGGGATGTATAGGAGAGGCATCAGCAGCAGAAAACAGGAAGTTGTTATCCCTCTGTACAGACAGTTGGTGAGACCCCATCTGGAGTACTGTGTCCAGTTCTGGAGACCCCATCTCCGCAAGGACATAGACAGGATAGAGGCAGTCCAGAGGAGGGCAACTAAAATGGTTCAGGGTCTGCAAGAGAAGCCGTATGAGGAGAGACTAAAGGTGCTTAATATGTATACCCTTGAGGAAAGAAGGGAGAGGGGGACATGATAGAAACTTTCAAGTACCTCAAGAGAATCAACAAAGTCCAAGAGGTAGCATCTTTCAGAAAAAGAGACTTGAAGAACAAGGGACAAATTTAAAGATAGAAGGAGGGCGGTTCAGGGG
This sequence comes from Neoceratodus forsteri, assembly GCA_016271365.2. Lineage (NCBI taxonomy): Eukaryota > Metazoa > Chordata > Ceratodontiformes > Ceratodontidae > Neoceratodus > Neoceratodus forsteri. Next base: position 55,861,774 of record CM028137.1, read on the forward strand.
CAATGTGAGGAAGTATTATTTCACAGAGAGGGTAGTGGATGCATGGAACAGCCTTCCTGAGGAAGTTGTGGGCTCTAAATCTGTGGGAGAATTCAAGAATGCATGGGACAGACATAAGGTAATTCTTGTGGTGGGCAGGAAGATATAGGCTGTTGGTTAACTAGGATCTGCGGCCTATCCTGTAAGTAGGGAAATGGGCAGACTAGATGGGCCTAGCGGTCCTTATCTGCCATCAAAGTCTATGTTTCTATGTTCTTAAAAATACTCAAGTAGTAAAGAATGGGAGCCTTATTAAGGATCAGTTAGAAATGTTGACATTCAATGCCAGGAGCTTGAGTAATAAAAGTGATGAACTAAAGGCGTTGTTAAGTGAGAAATCATATGATATAATTTCCATAACTGAAACTTGGTGGACTAAAAACAGTGAAACTTGGGATAGACATCTGGAGGGTTATACATTATATACAAAAAATAGAATCTGAAAAAGAGGGGGAGGGGTTGCTATGTTTCTAAAGAACACAATTAAATCTGCAGACATATCAAATAAAATAAGAACAAAAGACTCAGACACTGAAACCTTATAGATAAGAATAAATGGTGGGAAATCACAGTCTATTTTTCTGGGTACAGTCTATCATAGTCCCTCATCAAAAACTGAGATTACTGATAGTTTAATGAAAGAGTTTGAAAAGGCAAGAGAAATTGCTGAGTTTTGTGTCATGGGTGACCTAAATTTCCCCAGTATTGATTGGACAAATCTGACTGCAACAGGAACAGATGCAAAACAGTTTGTTAATAGTTGTAATAATTTACATTTGGTTCAATACTCTAAATTTCCCACTAGACGGCATAATATATTAGATATAGTATTGAGAACAGAAGATGTATCCATACAAGACTGCGCTACTGGTCCCCTAGTTGGAAAGAGTGACCATGAGTCAGTTGCCTTTAAAATAAATTACAAGTATGAAATACAGCAGGGTAGAACAAAGATTTATTTATATAATAAGGCTAATGAAAAAGAAATTATAAACAAGCTAAAAAAGATGGACTTGGTATCACTACTTATGAATTAATCCGAACAATTTATATGGGAAACTATAACAAGCATTTGTCAATGCCGAATGTTGCCTCACTGGCATTGGCATTGGTAGTACCATAGTTAGAGACGCATAATAGGAATGGCAATGAAGTATTAAAATGACACCAACCCCACCCCCACCCTGTAAAGACCAACAGGCACTGAGGTGTGCCTTTGGGTTGTCAGCTATAATGCTTATGCCATTTCACCTCACCCTACCCTGTAGACACTGACAAGTGTTGTGGTACGCTTTTGGGTCTTTGGGCATTATGCTTACCCAATTCCATAAGGAAATACACTGAGGTGGGTGCAATATAGGAGAATGAGGTGAACTTTGTGGCTGAACAGTGCAAGGCACACAACGATTCCTGTACCTGGCTGCAGAGTGGGGGTTGGGGTGGAATGGTGTGAGCATTACAGCCAATGATCCCAAGTCACACCCCTGATGCCTGTCAGTCTCTACAGGGTGGGGTACTACAGTTGGAAACCCTAACACAGTAAGTGTGTGTTGGTATTTTTACCCCAAATTTTCAACATGGGCTTTCTGCCAGCCCAGCTCATGAAAAGCGGCACTATCAGTTTGTTAGCTGAAAGGTGGCTTTGCACAGCGGCTATGCCATTTGGTGACACAGGGATGAAAACACATTTTGGGCAGGATGTGGAAAATGACAACTCTACTGTTCATGAGGAGATGTAAAAAAATGGCAACGTTGAACATCTGGAGTGAAAATATGAAAAATTGGTGAAGGTATGAGCATGCATAGAAACTGTGCAACACACGTCAGTAACCCAATTATTTGGGGAATTTTTTTAACCACATCTTTAACATAGGCATTTTGGGACATCCCCTCATGAACGGTGGCAGTGTGATTCTGTTAATGCATCCAAAATGTTGATTTCGCACAGTGACCATGGCATTGTGCACCACAGGTGTGAAAACAAATTTAGGGCAGGATGTGAAAAATGACAGCTGTACTGTTCATAAGGAGGTGTGAAAAAATGCCAGTGTTGAAAATCTGGCAAGAAAATAGTGCAAATTTGCAAAGTTACAAGAGTGCATGGAAACTGCTCAACGCATGCTTGTAACACAGTCATTTTATGGAATTTTGTCGACAAATTTTCAACATAGGCATTTTAGGACTTCTGCTCATGAACAGTGTCACCGTCATTTCCTGAAAATGTCCCAGAAACTGATTTCGTGCAGCGACCGCACTATTCTGTGCCGGACATGTGAAAACACATTTCAGCCTGGATATGTAAAATGACAGCTCTACTGTTCATAAAGAGGTGTGAAAAAATGCCAATGTTGAAAATCAGAAGTGAAAATATTACAAATTCACAAAGTTATGAGCATGTGTGGAAACTAAGCAATGCATGCTTGTAAAACAGTCATTTTTGGGATATTTTCCACCAAACTTGCAACATAGGCTTTTAGAGCTCCCACCTCATGAACACTGGCACTGTCGTTTTGTTAATCTGTCCCCAAAAGGTGATTCCGTGAAGTGACCGAGAAATCACCTTTTGGGGCCTATTATCGCCATGGCAGTGCCAAAATTCATGAGGAGGTATCCCAAAAGCCACATGTGGAAAATTTGGTGGCAAAATTCCAAAAAATGCCTGAGATATGCATCAAAGTTGAAAAAACCCTATTTATTCCATTATACAGCTTACTGTCATTTCCTCAGTTCGCAGTCAGCTTTGAAGAATGCAGATGTGTTCCCAGTACACCGAAGATCATCACGCCAGACTCCGGAGGTAAGTATGGGGTGAGGGGGTGTGGGGAGGCAGGGTGTGCAGTGGATGGGTGCAGGTTGTGGGAGAGAGGCAGGGATATTAAGAGGGACTGTTTTCTTTTTTGACATGGTACAAAAAACAAACATCGGGGGATCATTTTTTATTTAACAGGGGCATGTGGCATGGTGAGGTGAGCTCCCAGCATGACAAATGACTCTTTTATGGTGGGGAGATGCTGTAGCTGACAGGGCATTGGGCACCCCCGTCGCCACACAAAAAAGGGGGGTACATTATGCCGAAGGGGATTGGGCACCCCCTTCAGCACATAAAAAAAGCGGGGGGGTGATACATAATGCCGACAGGCAGTGGGATCCCCCATCAGCAACATCATTTGGGCACTAAAGCCGACAGGAATAGGGGACCCTGTCGGCAAAGAAATACTGTTGGGGGGCGCGCATGATGCCGAGGGGGACTGGGCACCCCCTCAGCATACATTGTAAATGGGAGGGGGGCTATTATGCCGATGGGAAGTGGGATCCCCCATCAGCATTCTGATAGGAGGTGGCGGCAGTGGTGCCTGCACATTGGGAGGCAAGTTGTGGTCATGCTGCATGAGAGCTCCACTCTCCTTTCAGAGGACCTTTTGTTAGATCTGGTGGCCACATTCCACATTGCTGATGTGGTGCCTGCACGCTGTCTGATTGGGAAATGAGGGGCGCACCTACTGATGCATGCCCTGCATTCACCCAACAGTGACCATGCCTCCAAATCTGCTACTGCCACAATATGTTGGCTGCGCATGCGTGAGCCAACATAAAAAGGATTATTTTGGGCCTAAGTGAGATCTATATTCTGCAGACATTTAAGTACAAATACACCCATAAGAATCCTATGTGGTTGAATAAAAATCGAAGAAGATTAATAAAGAAGAAAAATAAGTGTTATAAAAAGTTCCTGAAAATAAGAATATGAAGACACTTTCTGCCCTAAGACAGGCACAACAGAATTATAAAAAAGGTATAAGAATGGCAAAAAGAAATGCAGAGGAACAGTTAGCTAAGAAGGCAATTAAGGATAACAATAAAGCTTTCTTTGCCTATATTAAATCATTGAAGAACCCCAGAAGCCTGTGGAACCCCTTATCATGGAAGAAAGGACAGTCACATCAGATATAGAAAAGGCCACTGCATTTAACAAATACTTTTGTGAAATTTATGGTGCTAAATCTTATAGTAATCTGGCAGCTGTATGCTCTAGTGACCTGAGTTCATGAGCGAGCTCGGGTGCTGGGAGTTGCAGGGGAGGGTGATCCAATACATTTTGAGTTATCTGAAATTATACTATGTTTTAAGAATTTGAAACCTAATATATCTCCAGGTCTGGACAGAATTTTAGCCAAATGTTACAAGTAATGACTTACTATATTGCATATCCGTTAAAAATACAATTTGAACAATCAGTAAGGACTGAAGAGATACCTAGTGACTGGAAAATGTCTCATGTGATCCCCATTTATACGAAAGGGGTAAAAACTAATGTTAAGGATTATAGACCTATCAGTCTGACTAGTCTAGTTTATAAGATAATGGAGGGGCTAGTCAGGGATACACTATTCTCTACACTCGATTTAATAGATTCCGATCAGCATGGCTTTAAAAAGGGCAGGAGCTGTACTACAATCTTACTGTGCTTCTATGAAAATGTAAGTAAATCATTGGATAGTGGGGTACCATAGGATGTGATCTTTCTGGACTTCAGCAGAGCCTTTAGTTTAACACCACATGGTGTCATTATAGACAAACTTAAGTTGCTAAAGGCAAATCCTTATCTAATACACTGGATAGAGGAGTGGCTGTCTGATTGAGAACAGAGGGTCCATATAAATGGACAATTGTCAAACATTGGTGTGGTGTCAAGTGGGGTCACACAGGGTTCTGTGATGGGGTCTGCATTCTTTCAAATATTCATTTCTGATTCGACAAATAATCTGAATGGTTGGGCCACAAAATACGCGGATGATAAGAAAATTGGAGGGCCTTGCGGCACTCAGGTGGAGGCAAAGTATATTCAACAGGGAGGAGGTTGCTCATCTCCAGGCTGATTGGCCAGGATTTGTGGGACCTCCTCTTCCATCCAGGGACCACCAGTGCCACTGCCGTTGCCTCAGAGGTTGCCAAGAAAGAGGAGCAGTTGGACCACAGTGGGCTCAGGGAGGGTGAGGGTGGCGGAACAGAGCCGCATCCCTCCAGTTGTACCTCTCCACACTTCCTATGCCATTCTGGCAAAGTGTGGTTCCTCTATGGAGGCACCCACAGTGGAGACCAAGGAGGATGTTGAGAACCTCCACAAAGGAGACCCACAGGAGGGTGGCAGGGGACCCCACAAGGGAAGGAAACAACTCCTGGTGGGGACTCCATTGTTAGGAAGGTAGAACTGGGGGAGGAAGGGGAGGTGGAGGTAAGGTGCCTGCCTGGCGCCATGGCTTGGAGGGACAGGGAGCGAATCCTCAGGATTGCCAGAGCAGCTGCAAAGGGGAGGGAGCTGGATGTCATTGTCCACCTAGGGACAAATGACCTGGCTAAGAAAGGGATTAGAGAAGTGCAGGAAGAGTTTGTGGAATTGGGGAGGGGCCTTAGACAAGTACCACGCACGGTAACCTTCTTGGAGGTGCTGCCCATCTATGGCGTAGGAGAGGCTAGGGTGTTCCGACACCATGGGATTCAATCAGTGGTTGAAAAACTGGTGTGGAGCTCAGGGATTTGGCTTCACTGGGGACTGGGGATCCACCTGGAGTGATGCAAGCCTAAACTGGCATGATGGGCTGCATCTGTCCAGGAGGGGAACTAGGATCCTAGGTGATAGGTTTAAATGCTTCATTGGCAAGCATTTAAACTAGCCAAGGGGGGAGGCACTGGAAAAGAGCAGGGAAATCCTAGCCCCCCCAAAAATCACGGTAGTAAGTGTGGTAAACACCAACATAGAGGTGTCGATAGGGAGAAGGTCAGGGGTAAATGGAGAAAGTGACATAGGCAGAAAGGACAGGGATGGGGCAAAAAGGAGTAAGGCCATCAGGAAATGGAGGGTAATGAGTACCAATGCCCATAGTCTGGGCAACAAGCTCCCTGAGCTGGTGGCCTTGATGGAAGAGGGATGCCTGGATATCGTAGCAGTCACAGAAACATGGTACAGAGAGAACCATGACTGGGATGTTAACATACCAGGGTACATAACCTACAGGAGAGACAGGCAGGGGAGAAGAGGGGGAGGAGTAGCTCTCTATGTAAAGGAAGGGATAAAAGCAAATGAACAAAAGAGTAAACAGGGAGGAGAGGAGGCACTGTGGGTCACCTTGGAGACTGGAAAGGGCACCACAATTCGCACAGGGGTTGTGTACAGACCCCCATGTCAGGGGAAGGGAATGGACAAGGATATGATAGAAGGCATTCTTAGAATGGCAGAGAAATTGGAGATACTGTTGATGGGAGACCTGAATATGCCACATGTTAACTGGAGCACATTTGCTGCAGCCACATCCAAGAGCAGGGCCATTCTTGATGCCTTACAGGTGGCAGGCCTCAGACAGCTAGTTTCAGTACCCACTTGTGAGGGAGCAATCTTAGACCTCATACTCTCAAACAGGGGCAGTGAGAGGATCTCAGATCTAGAAGTGGGTTGCCATCTGGGAACAGGTGACCATCAAACAGTGTGGTTCACGTTAAACTCAGCTACAGAGTCAAGCCATACAAAAGTGAAGGTACTGGACTTCAGGAGGGCTGACTTTGGCAAGATGGGAGAGTGCCTCAGAAAAGCACTGGCAAACAGGCTAGAAGGAGGTGTGGAGCAACAATGGGGAATCATCAAAACTGACATTACAGAGGCAACAAGCCTTTGTGTGAAGCAAATAAACAAATCAAAATGAAAGAAAAAGCCAATATGGTTCTCAAAAGAGGTGGCTGGGAAAGTCAGGAAGAAAAAGATAGCATTCCAGAAGTATAAGGAAACACAGAAGGAGCAGGACAGAGAGCTGTACCAGTTAAGGCAGAAGGAAGCAGGAGGGAAGTCAGAATAGCAAAGGCTCAAACTGAGGAAAAGATAGCCAACTCGTTAAGAAGGGGATAAAACCTTTATAGATACATCAGTGAGCGTGAGAAAGACAAAGGGAGGGATAGTGAGGCTGAATAGAATGAATGGTGGGTGGGCAGAGGGGACAGTGAAAAGCAGGGATACTGAACGAATATTTCTGCTCAGTATTCACAAAAGAGGAGGGGGAAGTGCCTAATCCAATTAACAGAAGCACTTGATGGGGGGGTCAATCCCAGTCCTTTCACAGAAGAAAGGGGTCTGCAAGTACTCCAAAAACTGAAGGTGGACAAAGCTATGGGGCCTGATGGAATTCACTCCAGAATTCTAACAGAATTAAGGGGGGAACTAGTGAAACCACTGACTACTCTTTTTATTAAATCATGGGAGGATGGTGTGGTACCTGAGGACTGGAGGAAGGTGGATGTGATTTCCCTTCACAAAAGTGGGACCAAGACAGAGGCAGGAAACTACAGACCTGTCAGTCTGACCTCTGTGGTAGGGAAAGTGGTGGAGTCACTTCTGAAGGAAAGAATAGTTGAGTTCCTAGAGGCCAGTGGGGCACAGGACCCAAGGCAGCATGGTTTCACAGAGGGAAGGTTATGTCAGACGAATCTAATAGATTTATTTGACTGGGAGACCAAAGTAGTAACCAGGGAGGGGCTGTGGACATGGCCTACCTAGACTTTAGCAAGGCATTTGACACAGTCCCACACAAAAGATTAATAGTCAAATTAACCAGCCTGGGAGTGGGTCCCAGGGTGGTAGCCTGGGTAAAACATTGGCTGGACAACAGGACACAGAAGGTAATTGTAAATGGAGTCCACTCTGAAGAAAGAGGGGTTACTAGTGGGGTAATGCAGAGTTCAGTAATGGGTCCAGTCCTTTTTAATGTCTTCATAAGTGACATTGCAGAGGGACTGGAAGGAAAAGTATGCCTCTTTGCAGATGACACAAAGATCTGCAACAGGATTGATACACAAGGAGGTGTGGAAAGGATGAGAAGGGACTTGGCAAGGTTGGAGGAATGGTCAGAAGTATGGCAGTTAGGATTCAATGTAAAGAAGTGCAAAACAATGCACCTGGAAACAGGAACCAAGGGGAAGAATACACAATGGGGGGGAGGTAGTAACAACAACAAAAAAGGAAAGGGACCTGGGGGTAATCATATTAGATGACCTTAAGGTTAGCAAGCAATGTGGGAAGGCAGTAGGGAAGGCTGGGGTATACTGGGATGCATAGGGAGAGGCATCAGCAGCAGAAAACAGGAAGTTGTTATCCCTCTGTACAGACAGTTGGTGAGACCCCATCTGGAGTACTGCGTCCAGTTCTGGCGACCCCATCTCCACAAGGAAATAGACAGGGTAGAGGCAGTCCAGAGGAGGGCAACAAAATGGTGCAGGGTCTGCAAGAGAAGTCAGAGGAGGAGAGAGAGAAGGAGCTTAATATGTATACCCTTGAGGAAAGAAGGGAGAGGGGGGACATGACAGAAACTTTTAGTACCGAGTGGAATCAACAAAGTCCAAGAGGGTAGCATCTTTCAGAAAAGAGACGTCAAGAACAAGGGGACACAATTTAAAGATGGGGGCAGTTCAGGGGCAATGTGAGGAAGTATTATTTCACAGAGAGGGTAGTGGATGCATGGAACAGCCTTTCTGAGGAGATTGTGGATCCAAAACTGTGGGAGAATTCAAGAATACATGGGACAGACATAAGGCAATTCTTGTGGGGGGTAGGAAGAAATAGGCTATTGGTTAACTAGGATCTGCGGTCTATCCTGTAGGTAGGGAAATGGGCAGACTAGATGGGCCAAGCGGTCCTTATCTGCCGTCAAAGTCTATGTTTCAACAAGATTTAGATAGTGTTTCCAGATGGGTTAAAAAATGGGGTATGTCTTTTAACATGGATAAGGGTAAGGTAATGTATTTGGGGAAACATAACAGTAGAGTAATTTACACACTGTGTGGACAGATTTTACACTGTTGTTCATCTGAGAAGGACTTGTTATATTATGTATCTGATAAATTAGACACAAATGAACAAACTCAAGAAGCTATTAAAAAATGTAACAAAATTGTTTGGTCAATCAAAAGAAATATAACCAGTAGGGCAGTAATATAATGATACCTTTATTTTGAGCATTTGTGCGTTCACAGTTGGAATATGCATCTCAAATATGATTTCCATCACAAAAACAAGAAACACAAAAATTAGAACAGGTACAGAGGAAATTCACCAAATGCATTGTAGGTATGGCAGGTTCTGGCTATCAAGAGAGATTGCAAAAGCTGAACTTAATGTCTTTTGAGACTAGAAGGTTAAGAGCAGACCTTCTCTTTATGTTTAACATTATGCATGACTATAGGTTGTTAAATGATTTGTGGATAACATACAGGCAGGATGAAAGTAATACTAGAGGACACCCTTTACAATTACAAGGTCTAAGGTTTCAGACAAATAAAAGGAAATACTTTTATACTACAAGAGTTATTAACCCCTGGAATGCATTGCCTAAAAATATAAGTATTAGTAAAAATAAAGCTACATTTAAATAAAGACTGGATCAGTATTTGCTAAATGGGAATATTCCAAATATAATTAGATGTACATAATAAGGAGCACACATGGGCAATTGCCTACTGGCTCCAAGTCTTCCACAGTATGAATCAATATGAAAAAGGGCCCTTCCTTGGGGAGGTACAGAACAGAGTTCTAGGAGGTAGACAGCACCTTATGGCGGGGGTGGGGTGGGAGCCTTGTCTTAAAATGGGTTGACATGCGTTTCAAAGCCTAATGGGCAGTCACTCTGTATGTCTTAATGTACTAGCAGCTGTTTTGGTTCTGGCCAGAGTTTGTTAGAAATATGAACTCTTACAATGAGTGGAGGAATGTCGCTTTCTTGCTTTTATTAGGAGTCTGTCTGTATCGGTAAGTGTTTCTTGACAGCAATGAGAAAGAAAGACACCCACCAAGAAAAGTAACACAACAGACTGATATGGGGATTGAGTGGCCAACCATGACAGCCTCCCTCATTGTCAACTGCCATCTGGACTGAGTGCCACAACTTTGGGGGTAGAGACAGTACTAGTTACTGTCATGAGTTTCAGGGTCTCACTATCTAAGATAATGAGCGTGGGTTGCCATTCAGAACAGATGCCCTTTACTTCCCCAAGAGCTACATCTACAACACACATGTATCTGGCATTCAGTCTGTATTTGCAAACTGCCTGCTCATCCCACCACAGTGCTCTGAAAAATGAAGTGTGGAGCTATTGGAATAGGTGAAAGAGCATTTAGGGAAATATTTTTTTTTTCTTTGGAGGGAGGTATTGAAATCTACCATTTTGCACAAAATATGAATGACTCCACTATTTTGGCATATTCTGTGATTTCAGTTTTTGGGAAAAATAGGGGTACCTCTACTCCCAATCATTAAAATGAAATATTTATGTATTTATCTATGTATTTATTTATTTATTTATTTGTTTGTTTATTTAATTATGTATAGGAGTTGTCAATCAGACGAAGTGTCAGAAGGAAGCATCCAGTGTGCCGCCCGGGATCATTGGAGCATTCAAACCGCAGTGTGATGAGAAGGGGGATTATCTTCCAATGCAGTGCCATGGCAGCACTGGACACTGCTGGTGTGTGGACAGTAACGGCACAAAGGATCCGGAGACTGAACAGCGTGGACCGGTGATCTGCCCAAGTAAGTCTCTGTTTATTTACTTAGGAAACATCCACTAGGAAGCATGTCCACAAATATGTTTTGTGTACTATCCTTCCTCTGCGCATTGGTATGAGAAGTAGGCCTAGAAGATAAATGACATGCACTTTTTTCCTTGAGAGCTTGTCTTTTTGTTTTGAAGACCAGGGTTCAGTTTCAGGATGCCCCTTAGTTCTGATAAAAACATACCTACAATGACAATGATGGGAGAAAAAAATCATAATCTCATCCAGTTTTCCAGTGTTTCTTCTTTTTCTCGTGGAAGCTGCTATCTCTCCAATATCCTAGTCTCCCCAACCCCCTGCATTGTTTACCCTGATACTGCCACCCTAACTAACCACTATACCCTTCATTCTATCCCAACCATGCTTGAAAGCACTCACCGTTGTCCCACACACCATCTTGACTTAAAGACTGTTTCACATTTTCACACCCTGGGACTGTCCGATTGCTCCACGGCTCCACCAAACTATGGAAATTAGGGCTATAGGTTGTTAAATGATTTGTGGATAACATTCAAGCAGGATGAACGTAATACTAGAGGACACCCGTTACAATTACAAGGTCAAAGGTTTCAGACAAATAGAAGGAAATACTTTCATACTACAAGAGATATTAACCCCTGGAATGCATTGCCCGAAAATATAAGTATTAGTAAAAATAAAGCTACATTTAAATCAAGACTGGATCAGTTTTTGCTAAATGGGAATATTCCAAATATTATTAGATGTACCCAATAAGGAGCACACATGGGCAATTGCCTACTGGATCCAAGTCTACCGCAGTATGAATCAATATGAAAAAGGGCCCTTCCTTGGGGAGGTACAGAACAGTGTTCTAGTAGGCAGAAAACACCTTATCGCAGGATGGGGAGCCTTGTCTTAAAATGGATTGACGTGCGTTTCAAAGCCTAATGGGCAGTCACTCTGTACATCTTAATGGACTAGCAGCTGTTTTGGTTCTGGTCAGAGTTTGTTAGAAATATGAACCTTTACAATGAGTGGAGGAATGTCACTTTCTTGCTTTTATTTGGAGTCTGTCTGTATTGGTAAGTGTTTCTTGACAGCCATGAGAAAGAAAGACACCCACCAAGAAAAGTAACACAACAGACTGATATGGGGATTGAGTGGCCAACCATGAGAGCCTCCCTCATTGTCAACTGCCATCTGTACTGAGTACCAAAACTTTGGGGGTAGAGACAGTACTAGTTACTGTCATGAGTTTCAGGGTCTCACTATCTAAGATAATGAGCGTGGGTTGCCATTCAGAACAGATGCCCTTTACTTCCCCAAGAGCTACATCTACAACACACATGTATCTGGCATTCAGTCTGTATTTGCAAACTGCCTGCTCATCCCACCACAGTGCTCTGAAAAATGAAGTGTGGAGCCATTGGAATAGGTGAAAGAGCAGTTAGGGAAAATATTTTTTTTTCTTTGAAGGGAGGTATAGAAATCTACCATTTTGCACAAAATGTGAATGACTCCACTATTTTGGCATATTCTATGATTTTAGTTTTTGGGAAAAATAGGGGTACCTCTACTCCCAATCATTAAACTGAAGTACTTATTTATTTATTTATGTGTCTATCTATTTATTTATTTATTTATTTATGTATAGGAGTTGTCAATCAGACGAAGTGTCAGAAGGAAGCATCCAGTGTGCCGCCCGGGATCATTGGAGCATTCAAACCGCAGTGTGATGAGAAGGGGGATTATCTTCCAATGCAGTGCCATGGCAGCACTGGACACTGCTGGTGTGTGGACAGTAGCGGCACAAAGGATCTGGAGATGGAACAGCGTGGACCAGTGATCTGCCCAAGTAAGCCTCTGTTTATTTACTTAGGAAACATCCACTAGGAAGCATGACCACAAATATGTTTTGTGTACTGTCCTGCCTCTGTGCATTGGTATGAGAAGTGGGCCTAGAGGATAAATGACCTGCACTTTTTTTCCTTGAGAGCTTGTCTTTTTGTTTTGAAGACCAGGGTTCAGTTTCAGGTTGCCCCTTAGTTCTGATAAAAACATACCGACGTCGACAATAATGGCAGAAAAAAATCATAATCTCATTCAGTTTTCCAGTGTTTCTTCTTTTTCCCCTTGGAACTGCTATCCCTCCAATATCCTAGTTTGCCCAACCCCCTGCATTGTTTACCCTGATACTGCCACCCTAACTAACCACTATACCCTTCATTCTATCCCAACCACGCTTGAAAGCCCTCACCATTGTCCCACACACCATCTTGACTTAAAGACTGTTTCACATCTCCACACCCTGGGACTGTCAGATTGCTCCATGGCTCCACCACACTCTGAAAATTAGGGCTATAGGTTGTTAAATGATTTGTGGATAACATTCAATCAGGATGAACGTAACACTAGAGGACACCCTTTACAATTACAAGGTCAAAGGTTTCAGACAAATAAAAGGAAATACTTTTATACTACAAGAGTTATTAACCCCTGGAATGCATTGCCTGAAAATATAAGTATTAGTAAAAATAAAGCTACATTTAATTCAAGACTGGATCAGTATTTGCAAAATGGGAATATTCCAAATATTATTAGATGTACACAATAGGAGCACATATGGGCAATTGCCTACTGGCTCCAAGTCTTCCACAGTATGAACCAATATGAACAAGGGCCCTTCCTTGGGGAGGTACAGAACAGTGTTCTAGTAGGAAGACAACACCTTATGGCAGGGTGGGGAGCCTTGTCTTAAAATGGGTTGACATGCGTTTCAAAGCCTAATGGGCAGTCACTCTGCACACCTTAATGTACTAGCAGCTGTTGTGGTTCTGGCCAGAGTTTGTTAGAAATATGAACCCATACAATGAGTGGAGGAATGTCACTTTCTTGCTTTTATTTGGAGTCTGGCTATAGTGGTAAGTGTTTCTTGACAGCAATGAGAAAGAAAGACACCCACCAAGAAAAGTAACACAACTGGCTGATATGGGGATTGAGTGGTAAACCATGAGAGCCTCCCCTCATTGTCAACTGCCATCTGGACTGAGTACCACAACTTTGGGGGTAGAGACAGTACTAGTTACTGTCATGAGTTTTAGTGTCTCACTGTGTAAGATAATGAGCATGGGTTGCCATTCAGAACAGATGCCCTTTACTTACCGAAGAGCTACATCTACAACACACATGTATCTGGCATTCAGTCTGTACTTGTAAATTGCCTGCTCATACCACCACAGAGCTCTGAAAAATGAAGTGTGGAGCTATTAGAACAGGTGAAAGAGCAGTTAAGGAAAATATTTTTGTTTTTATTTGGAAGGAGGTATATAAATCTACCATTTTACACAAAATGTGAATGACTCCACTATTTTTGCATATTCTGTTTTCAATTTTTGGGAAAAATAGGGGTACCTCTATTCCCAATCATTAAAATGAAATATTTATGTATTTATGTATGTATTTATTTATTTATGTATAGGAGTTGTCAATCAGACGAAGTGTCAGAAGGAAGCATCCAGTGTGACCCCGATGCGTGGGGCGTTCATAGCACAGTGTGATGAGAAGGGGGATTATCTTCCAATGCAGTGCCATGGCAGCACTGGATACTGCTGGTGTGTGGACAGTAACGGCACAAAGGATCCGGAGACTGAACAGCGTGGACCGGTGATCTGCCCAATTAAGCCTCTGTTTATTTACTTAGGAAACATCCACTAGGAAGCATGTCCACGAATATGTTGTGTGTACTATCCTTCCTCTGCGCATTGGTATGAGAAGTGGGCCTAGAGGATAAATGACCTGCACTTTTTTTCCTTGAGAACTTGTCTTTTTGTTTTGAAGACCAGGGTTCACTTTCAAGATGCCCCTTAGTTCTGATAAAAACATACCTACGTTGACAATGATGGCAGAAAAAATCATAATCTCCTTCAGTTTTCCAGTGTTTCTTCTTTTTCTCCTGGGAGCTGCTATCCCTCCAATATCCTAGTTTGCCCAACCCCCTGCATTGTTTACCCTGATACTGCCACCCTAACTAACCACTATACCCTTCATTCTATCCCAACCACACTTGAAAGCACTCACCATTGCCCCACACACCATCTTGACTTAAAGACTGTTTCACATCTCCACACCCTGGGACTGTCAGATTGCTCCACGGCTCCACCACACTCTGAAAATTAGGACTCCTCACGTCCTTCCTTTACCTCCCTCCTGTTAGTTTCAACTAAGTTATTTATTTATTAAAATCTTGGATTCAGGACCTTTGAGTGGACACTCTTTACATAGGTTCCATGTCAGAATGATAACATAGTCTGGCCTGTGACTATGTATGTTTGACAGGCATGCTGGCCTTCTTTGACACCTTGTATTCTTATGTAATCGCACTTTATGTAATGATCACTTGTTCTGTAATTTCCTGCACCTCATGTTAAGGCCTGTGTTTACTGTTGTTCTCAACACCTGTATTGTTTACTATGCCATGCTGTGGCTCGAGTCATGCCTGAAAATGGTTGTTTGGATCAGTGCACTAACCC
Organism: Neoceratodus forsteri; assembly: GCA_016271365.2. Taxonomy (NCBI): domain Eukaryota; kingdom Metazoa; phylum Chordata; order Ceratodontiformes; family Ceratodontidae; genus Neoceratodus; species Neoceratodus forsteri. Next base: position 55,876,891 of record CM028137.1, read on the forward strand.
AGTTATCAAATAAATAAATAATTATTTACAATACTTACATTACAAATGTCACCAGACCTAAATACATTTATGTATAAACACAAGGGCATGAAGATGCAGGAGATTACTATAGATAAAATAAAGTGAAAATGACACTAACACTGATCAGAGGTACATCTTACAAGCAGCAGAGACATTGTACAGTGTATGCCTGAGCCTTATTGTTACCAAGTTACTAAATACAGAGTGAAACAGAGGGCCATAAAGGAAGAGAAGGAGGAGGAGAAATGAGGAAGGAGGGGTGGGGTGGAAGGTTTGGTGGGGGAGAGGATAGGTAAGGCAGGAGCGCTCCCAAGGCAAGTGCAAAATAAGTGCAAATGAGGTTAGTAATTAGAGTATATGAGGTTCAGGGGGATACCCATAAGGAGCAGGTGCAGTAGAATTTTGTAGTGCCTAGTGGTAGCAGTCACAGGTAGCCTCTGCAACTAAATGCTGCTGAAGTAAGTGCTTAAAGGAGCCCATCTTTCTTGCATTGGAAATGTGTGATGTCCAAGTGATCAAGAGCTAGAATTCAAGCTAAATAGATCACAGCTGTTCATCTTGTTGATGCCTCTCCAGAGCTAGAAGGTCTTTATCATACCTGCAGTTTTCCTTCTGGTGTCCAGTGAGTGCATGTTAAGTGTTGAGGGGCTTCTCATAGAACTTGTCCTGCTGGCCCTAATACAAATCTTTATCATGTTGTCCACTGTCTCCAGAATATTTCTGTTCTTTCCTGAGGTGAGGTGAAGTCTTCAGAACTTGGTGCAATACCCCATTTGCCACCTAAACAAGGTTCTATATAAGGGATTTATTACCTCCCCGTTTGCTATCAGTAACCTTCCTAATACCATCCCAGCATTTGATCTGACTTGCTATATGCCTTGCTGCACTGATTCAAATGCTTTTGAGTGTAATTAGTGATAACTCCAAGGTCTCATTCTTCATCCATAGTACTAAGTCTCAACCCTCCCATCCAGTACACCATCATGGGATTTTTGTTAAGCAGGTGTATTTGCATGTTTTGGTGCTCAGTTTCAACTGCCATACTCTTGACCTGTCCTCTCCTTTTGGTTTTTTACATATTTCTTCATGTCCTCTTTTCCCTTATCACTATCCACATTCCACAGAATTTAGTGTCATCTGTGAAGAGACACACCCTTAACCAATGGCACTAATGAACATGTTGAAGAGGACTGTACTCAGGATAGATCCCTGTGGTACACCACTCATTACTCCCTTCTATACTGATTTAATCGCACTGACCACAACCCTCTACTGCCTCTCTTTTAACCAATTACCCCACCCAGCCTACTATAACCATAGTGGCTCCAAGATCATCTTCTTCAGCAGGCATCCGAGATTCATCGAGTTGACAGCATTGCAGAAGCTGAAGTAGAGCAATTCCACGGTGTGTTCCCTGTCTAATTCCCTTTTTGCCCAGTCAAAGAGAACTATTATTTTAGTCAGATAGGACCTCCATGCTATGCATCTATGCTGTTTACTATCCTATAGACTATGGCCCTCAAAGTTGTCCACAGGGTTCTCTTCGACCAGTGACTTCATCAGCTTCCCTACAACATGGATAGGACTGAAAGGTCTGTAGTTCCCTGCTAGATGTTTGTGCCCCCTTATGATGTGGAACTATGTTCATCATCATGCACCAGAATGGTCTGCATGGCTGCTAGGAGATGGGGAAGCTGAAATGTAGTTGGGCTATCAGTGGTCTCTGCACCTAGGTCACATGGACCAGCCTGACATAGTGACATAGCTGCTGTGTGATGCCATCCAGCAGTGGCTGGTCCCAAGAAATCTGGTGGAAGTAGTCCCATTTGTCCACCAAGAACTGTGACTATCACCTCTAATGATGGAGATGTCTCTGTTGGGGGTGGAGAGTGCACCAGGGGATCAGCAGGGCGAAGGGGTCTGGTCACCCATGTAGTGTTGTCACTACATCAGTCTGCTGGAGCTCCCTGCAGTGAAGCTTGCTCTGGCAGATTTCTCTCATTTTTTCAGGATTCAGGTTGAGTAAGTCCAGATGGAGAACAGCATGACCATGTTTTACCTGAACAGGCAGGGCAGAATGCACATGTACAGAGAAAAGCAAAAATAGAGAAATTCATGTCTCACTAACCTAATCAATCCTTCTACATGTTTGGGCAGAGAAAATGCACTTAAACCAAGCTTTCAAGATGCTTGCTTTACAGGTAGATGCTTTATTCATGAAGTGCAATGCTAAATTGCTTGGTAAATCTGATGCTAAAGTGGAGAGCAAAAACACTGTCGGAAAGACTGAGGTGAAAACATTAAAACAAATCATAACAGTCGCAGCTGGGTTCATACAAGGTTGCAAAAAACAGACTGGGGGTCAGACACAGAGTGCATAATGTAATGTGATGTTAAAAGCACAGATGAGCTGATGTTTTTTCAATTCTTCTAAGGAAGGCTAACTTATGATCAGTGTGCCAGGAATTGGAAACATAGTTTCCACAGTTAGTTTTAGGTGACATGCACTCCCTTCCTTTGTGCTGCAAGGCCTTCAACACCTCGAGTCTCAAGTTTGGCCTAGGTTCAGATCTCTTGGCAATTTTTGTCACTGGAATGGACACTGAGCAGGCAGATACCCTCAGCCATGTTGGAGAGATGTTGTATGAATTGTCCCTGCATCATGTGGTGGTAAATCACCTCTTCTCCCTGTGGAGCAGAACTCTGATGGACATGTTTGCCTCTTGAGAGAATGAAAAGCTTAAGTTGTTTTGTGCCCCATCTCACAATCTGGCTCATTAATAGTGGATCCCTTTGTGAGGTTCTAGAACCTATGCCTGGTATATGCCTGTCCTTCTTTCCACTTGCCTCACAACGTGGTGGTCAAGGCACAGAAGTAGAAGGCATGGATGATTCCGCTAGCTCCAAACTAGCCATGGCATTTCTGGTACAATGATAGCCTCAGCTGAAGGCCTCCATTTCAGTTCTCTTTGCTTGTACCTGCTAAATGGACAGCTAGGAAAGGTTCTACACTTAGAACTTCAGTCCCTGCAACTCATACTCTGGTTCCTGAATGACTAGAATTCCAGTCTTTGGGTTTTTTGGATGATGAGCTCCACATTGTGGATGCCTCCCAGAAAGAGTTGGCTAGATGTTATATGCCTGTAAATGGAAAAGGTTTTCAATTTAGTGTCAGGGCAAGGAGCTTGAGCCCCTTTCCTACCCTGTGGCTAGCATCTCTGAGAGAACCTCTTTTCCATCTACCTGCTTGGGCTGCGAGCTGGGACCATTAAGATGCCCCAGTCAAGTCATCTCTGCATCCTGGGCATGGGCAGGTATATCGACTGTGATGTAGAAACACAGAAACACAAAAATGGTTGACAGATAAGGACCTCTGTGCCCATCCAGTCTGCCCTCAAGCCCTACATTTGTGTGCGGCCTCTGACCCTACCTTGTCAATGGCTCTTCACCACACCATCCCACCTCTAATGTTTCCAAATGCCTGTCCTAGGCATTTTATATCGCTCACTATTTCCGTTCTCACCAACAACTCCTGTGTCAGCCAATTCAATTTGTCCACCACCCTCTCTGTGAAAAAAAAAAACTTCCTCACATTTTCCCTCAACCTGTCACCTTACAATTTCATTTATTTTGTGTAAGTGTCCCATTCAACATCTTCGTCAGTGACATTACACAGAAACATAGAAACATAGAATTTGACGGCAGATAAGGACCACTTGGCCCACCCAGTCTGCCCATTTTCCTACCTAATGGATAAGCTGCAGATCCTAGTTAACCAGCAGCCTACTTCTTTCTACTCCCACCCTCTAGAATTGCCTTATGGCTGTCCCATGCATGCTTGAATTCAATCACTGTTTTTGACTCCACAACCTCCTCTGGAAGGCCGTGCCATGCATCCACAACCCTCTATGTGAAAAAATACTTCCTCACATTACCTCTGAGCCGCCCCCCCATCTTCAAATTGTGCCCTCTTGTTCTTGCACACCTGTTTTTTGGAAAAATGCTACCCTCTTGGACTTTGTTGATTCCCTTGAGGTACTTGAAAGTTTCTATCATGTCCCCCCTTTCCCTCCTTTCCTCAAGGGTATACATATTAAGCTCCTTTAGTCTCTCCTCATATGTCTTCCGGTGCAGATGCTGCACCATTTTTGTTGCCCTCCTCTGGACAGCTTCCATCTTCTATGTGTCCTTGCGGAGATTTGGTCTCCAGAACTGCACACAGTACTCCAGATGGGGTCTCACCAGTTGTCTGTACAGAGGTATAACAAGTTCCTGTTTTCTACTGGTGATGCCTCTCCCTATGCATCCCAGTATCCCCTCGGCCCTCCTTACTGCCCTCTCACATTGCTTGCCCACCTTTAAGTCATCTGATATGACTACCCCCAGGTCCCTTTTCATTTTTGTTGTTGTTAGTATCTCACCCCCCATTGTGTACTCTTCCCCTGGGTTTTTGTTTCCCAGGTGCATTATCTTGCACTTCTTAGCATTAAATCTAAGCTGCCATACATTTGACCATTCCTCTAACCTTGCCAAGTCCCTTCTCATCCTTTCCACCCCACCTTGTGCATCAACTCTGTTGCAGATCTTTGTGTCATCTGCAAAGAGACATACTTTTCCTTCCAGTCCCTCTGCAATGTCGCTTACAAAGACATTGAAGAGGACCAGTCCTAATACTGAACCCTGCGGCACCCCATTAGTAACCCCCCTTTCTTCAGAGTGAACTCCATTTACTATTATCTTCTGTGTCCTAGTCTCCAGCCAATTCTTTACCCAGGCTATCATCTTGGAACCGACTCCCAGGCTGGCTAACTTGTATATTAATCTTTTGTGTGGGACTGATTCAAATGCCTTGCTAAAATCTAGGTAGGTCATGTCCACAGCCCCTCCCTGATCTACTACTTTGGTCACCCAGTCAAAGAAATCTATTAGATTCATCTGGCATGACCTTCCTGCTGTGAATCCATGCTGCCTTGGGTCCTGTGCCCCTCTGGCCTCTGGGTACTCGACAATTCTTTCCTTCAGAAGTGATTCCATCACTTTCCCTATCACTGAGGTTAAACTAACTGGTCTGTAGTTTCCTGCTTCTGCCCCACTTTTGTGAAGGGGAATCACATCTGCCGTCCTCCAGTTCTCAGGTACCACCCCATCCTCCCATGATTTGTTAAAGATGGTAGTCAGTGGTTTCACTAGGTCTACCCTTAGTTCTTTTAGAATTCTGGGATGAATCCCATCAGGCCCCATTGCTTTGTCCACCTTCAGTTTTAAGAGTTCCTTCAGAACCCTTTCTTCAGCAAATGGGCTGGTATCAACTTCTGTATACAGAGTGTTTCTATTGTTTGTTTTAGGTGCCTCCCCCTCTTCATTTGTAAATACTGAGCAAAAATATATGTTTAGTATCTCTGCCTTTTCAGTCACCCTCTGCCCACCCCCTCCCCTTTATTAAGCCTCACTATCCCTCCCTTAGTCTTCCTTCGCTCCCTGATGTACCTAAAAAAGGTTTTATCCCTCTTCTTAACTAAGTTGGCTATCTTTTCCTCAGTTCGGGCCTTTGCTGTTCTGACTGCCTTCCCAGCGTCCTCTTGCTTTAACTGATACGGTTCTCTGTCCTGCTCCTTCTGTGATTCCTTGTACTTTCTGAATGCTTTCTTTTTCTCTTGAACCTTCACTGCCACCTCCTTTGAGAACCATAGTGGTTTCTTACATCGTTTTGTTTTGTTTATTTGCTTCACACAAAGGCTTGTTACCTATGTGATGGCAGTTTTTATTATTCCCCATTGTTCTTTCAACCCTCCTTCCTGCCCATTTGCTAGTGCATTCCTTAGGCACTCACCCATTTTGGCAAAGTCAGCCCTCCTGAAGTCCAGTACTTTTGCCTTTGTATGGCTTGACTCTATTGCTGTGTTTATTGTGAACCATACTGTTCAATGGTCACTAGTTCCCAGATGGCTGCCCACTTCTACATCTGTGATCCTCTCTCCATCTCCATTTGAGAGGACCCAGTCTAAGACTGCTCCCTCTCGAGTGGGTTCCAATACTAGTTGTCTAAGGCATGCCAGACCTAGAAGGCAGAATTTCTCTGTTTGCTGATGACACAAAGCTCTGTAACAGAGTAGACACACCAGAGGGTGTAGACAGAATGAGAAGGGACCTGCAGAAACTTGAAGAATGGTCAGGGGTTTGGCAGTTGAAATTCATTGCAAAGAAGTGTAAGATAATGCATATGGGTCACAAAAACCCTGGAACAATATATCATTTGGGGGTGAGGATATAGTATGCACCAAGCAGGAAAGGAATCTTGGGGTTATCATCTCTGATGACCTCAAGGTAGGGAAACAGTGTGACAAGGCAGCAGGTAAAGCAAATAGGATGCTGGGAAGCATAGGCAGGGGCATCGCCAGCAGGAAAAGGGAGGTCATAATTCCACTATACAAGATACTAGTGAGGCCCCACCTGGAGTACAGTGTACAGTTCTGGAGACCCTACTTACATAAGGGCATAGACAGGTTAGAGAAGGTCCAGAGGTGGGCAACAAAGATGGTACATGGATTGCATCACAAGTCCTATGAGGACCAGTTGAAGGATTTGAATATGTACTCCCTGGAGGAGATGAGGGAGAGAGGGGATATGATAGAGACATACAAGTACAGTATCTGACAGGGAGGAACAAGGTGCAGGAATACACTATTTTTAAGTGAAAAAGATGTTCCAGCACTACAGGGCATGGGATGAAGTTGGAGGGAGGACGATTCAGAGGACAGACTTCTAGGAAAACATAAAGTAAACTTACAAGCTCAAATGGGCAGACTGGGTGTGCCATAGGCCCTTATCTGCCGGCACTGTCTATGTATCTACAGTATGAGAACAGACAGTTTGGTATACATAAAGTGCAGCAAAACAATTCTAAGGTGTGAGTAGTTCATAGGAATGCAGAGCTGGAGGAGGCATCAAGGAGGGGCAGAGCAGGAACAGCGGGAATGGGAGATTCCCTAACTTTGTGTTGTAGTGCAGATGGTGTCTGAGTAAGGTGGGTTGAGAGAGTGAGTTGGTTCCAAAGAGCTGGTAGTCTGTATGAGAATGCATCTATGCCCACTTGAGAGTGTGGGAGCGGGATATGGAATGATCGACAATTGCGCAATCTGAGGCTGTAGCCAGAGGAGGGAGAAGGGTAGAAGAGGGCTGATAGGCATCTGGTGTTTGTGGAAAACCAATACTTTTTTTTTTTTTATTTAGTTATTTAACCAGGTATAGCACACTAAGCTGAAAGCTTTTTTACAGGAGCGACCTGGGAGCACAAGGAGGTTAAATGACTTGCTCAGGGTCACACAGTATGCAAGTGGAAGCTGTGGGATTCAAACCCAGGTCTGGTCTGCTGGATGTCACCAAATTTGCAGCTCAGATCCTTAGACCACTGCGCTATACTGCCAATACTTGCCAAAGAACATGGCATAATGAGTGAAGGAACTAGTGGCAATGGATAGTAGTCTAATGGCTGAGTAGAAGGAGCAGTGCTGAGTGCGAAAGGGGAGGTCCAAGGCAATGTGACAGAAAGCACTAAAAAGAAGGTCATGTTTGGAGTAAGAAGTTAGTGGGGTAGCACTGTAAACAATTTCTGCATAATCAAAGGTTGGGAGAATAAGCTTATTGACTAGTTCTTTTCAGATAACAGGAGAGAGAGACAGTCTTTGATTCTATAAAGGGCACCTAATTTAGGTTGGAGTTTGGCATGAAAAGTGTCTTAGTGTTTGGAGATGTGTAATTTAGGGTCAAGACATACCACAAATTACTTAATGGACTGTACCGTATCAATTATTTATGTATAGGAGTTGTCAATCAGATGAATTGTCAGAAGGAAGCATCCAGTGTGCCGCCCGTGATCACTGGAGCATTCAAACCGCAGTGTGATGAGAAGGGTGATTATCTTCCAAAGCAGTGCCATAGCAGCACTGGATACTGCTGGTGTGTGGACAGTAAGGGCACAAAGCTTCCAGGAACAGAAAAGTTTGAACAAATTATCTGCCCAAGTAAGGCTCTGTGTTTATTTGCTTCAGAAACATCCACTAGGAAGTATATCCACAAATGTCTATTTTGAATTGGCCTTCCTCTACACACTGTTTTGAGAAGTCACCCCAGTGAATAAACAACCTCCACTTAATTTTGTTGAGAACTTGTTTATTAGACTTGTGGACCAGGGTTCAAATCCAGTTCACTGGATGCACTTTGATTCTAATATAAACATAGAATCATAGACAATGAAGATAGAAACAGATCACTGTCTCTTCCAGCACACCTGTCTTTGTTGTTTAGCCATGGGACCTGCTATCCCACCAAGTTCCTTGTCTAACCACCTCATGCATTCTCTACTCTAAGTAATCGTTATACTAATCATTCTGTCTCAACCATGCTTGAAGCCAATAAAGTTTTTCACATGCACCACCTTGGCTGAAAGACTTTTCCATGGCTCCTCCACCCTATCAGTAAAAGAGCAATTTCTCATATCCTTCCTGAACCTCCCTCCCTCCTTCCTGTTAGATTCCACTCATGTCCATGTGTCCATGACCTAGTATTTAAGCTACTGTATATGGTTCCCCGTAGTTCACCTTGTTTATTCATTTTAGGAACTTGAAGGTCTCTATCACACCTCTCCTTTTTGTTCTGATCTCCAGCAAACATATGTTTGGTGTTGAGGCACTCCTCACAGAACTTACAATGCTGACCATGATTTAATGTTGTTTCTCTGCTGTGCTCTGTCTGCAGCCTATCCATTTTCTTCTTTTTTTACATATATACTCTTTTTCCCACTGGTCATGGCCTGCTGAGCCTCTCTCACGCATCCTGCCTAATTCTGCCCGCCTGATGTCCCCTCAGCCTGAGTCTCCTTCCTTCCCCCTTCCTGAAGCCAGTACCCTCAGCTTAACCCCTCTAGGATGGGGTCAACCCTCCTTTTTGGGGATCATAGAGAGTGACCAGGCTGCAGGTGAGGGCCTGGGTGGAGGAACTGGAAGGCCAGGTGGGCGGGATCCGGAGGTGGGCATGGAGGCCAAGTGCTGTCACCTGCCCCTCAGAGCCGGGTTTTTCCTTGTTCTAGTGTGCTTATCCCCCCCAAGCATGGTGTGCAGTGACCCCATGGATCACGGCAACTCTTCCAGCATCAGCCACACTCCCCAATGTCTTTGGTCCACATCCTGCAGCACCTCTGATCTCCATCAGAGGTTGCTGGAATGGCTGGCAACCCTGTAACCCTCCCCTCAGGAAAGGAGAAGAGAGCTTTGCTACGGATGCTCAATCCTCCCCTTCCCCTGCAACTCCCAGCACCCGAGCTCACTCACGAACTCGGGTCACCAGGGTAGTGCAAGGTGTGTCATCCAGCGCCTCAACCCTCAGCACCACCAGGCCGACAATCCATATCCTTCTTGAGGTGAGGTGAAGTCACTAAAACTGGGTGCCATACTCCAGGTGTGGCTTCTTCAAGGATCTATATAAGGGAATTATTACCTCACCTTTCAGCTCTCAGTACCCTTCCCCATTCCATCCCAGCATTATACTTTCCTTGCTATATACCTGATTGCATTGACTAAAATGCTTTCAGGTGTCATTGATGATGACTCCAAGTCTTGTTCCTCAGTCACAGTACTAAGTCTCACCATTCCCATCCAGTTCTCTGGCATTTTCTTATTCCCTCAGTTGTATTACTATGTACTTTTTGGCTCTGAATTTCAACTGCCAAACATTTGATCTCCCTTCCTGTTTTTTTAAGTCTCTTTGCATGTCTTTACTTCCCTCATCATTATCCACCCTTCACAAAGCTTACTGTCATATACAAAGAGTCAGAATCTTCCCCAGATTTCTTCACAAATGACACTGATGAACATGTTGAAGAACACTGGACCCAGGACAGATCCCTGAGTTCTCACACCTGTTACATCCATCTCTTCTGATTTCTTCACGTTGGCATCTAATCTCTGCTTCTTTCCCTAAAACCACTTATCTAGCCAGTTTACTATGAAGTAGCTGCTCCTAGAATATCTTCTTCAGGAGGCATCTGTGAGGCATTGAGTCGACAGCCTTGTTGAAGCAGAAGTAGAGCAGTTCCAAAGTGTGGTCCCTATCTAATTCCCTTTTGGCCCCCCAGTCAAAGAGAACTATTTGGTTAGTATGACAAGACCTTCCTACCATGAATTCATGCTCTCTACTATCCTGCAGACTGTTTTTGTCAAAATTGTCCATGAGTTCCTCTTTAACCAGGGACTAAATCAGCTTTCATACAATAGAGATAAGACTGACAGGTCAGTAGTTCCCTTCTTGTTCCTTGTCTCCTCCCCCTTATGGAACAGAACTATGTCCACTAGCTTGCACTAGCATGTGCCAGTGGGCGCTCTGGCAGATGTGGCCACTAATATGGGAGTTTTGTAATCAGTGGTCCTAGCACTTAATCAATTGGGCCAGCCTGCCAAATAGATATAGCCAATGTTGGACTGCACACAGTGGGGACTGGCCTCAAAACACCTGGTGGAAGTTGTTGCTCTTGTCCACCAAGAACTGACTGTCACCTTGAATAATGTGGACATCTCTGGTAAGGTCTGTAACACACCTAATGGACCACCAGTCCCAAGTCTTCTGGTCACACAGGGAGTTTTCTCACCACATAAGTCTGCAGGAGCTCTGTTCCATGCAGCTAGCTCTGACAGAATTTGTTCCATTGGTCAAGAGTCAGGTTGTGCAACTCCAAATGGACAACACCATGACCATGTTCTTCATGAACAGGCAGGATGGCATTTACAGATAAAAAATAAAGCACACATTTAGGAACTTGTGTCTCACTGACACAGTAAACCCTTCTGCATGCAGGGGCAGAGCTATGCATGTAAACCAAACTTTCAAGATGCTTATCTATCAAGCAGATGCTTTATTCATAATTTCCCACAGCGACCGCACTATTCTGCATCAGAAGTGAAAAAACACATTTCAGCAAGGATGTGAAAAATGGCAGTTGCACTGTTCATAAGGAGGAGAGGAAAAATACAAATGTTTGAAATCTGGAGTGAAAGTATGACAAATTCGTGAAGTTACGAATGTGCGTGGAAACTGCGCAACGCACGCTCACAAAACAGTTATTGTTTGGAATTTTAGTGCTAAATTTTCAACATAGGCATTTTAGAATATCTGCTCATAAACAGTTTCTCTGTGATTTTCTTACTGTGTACTGAACATGATTTCCCAAAGTGGCCGTGCAATTGTATGACGGAAGTGCGAAAGCACATTTTGGGCAGGATATGAAAAATGACAGCCCTACTGGCCATAAGGAGATGTTGGAAAATGACAATGATGAAAATCTGGAGTGGAAATATTACAAATTCATAAACTTGCATAGAAACTGCGCAATGCATGCTTGTAGCACAGCCATTTTATGGACTTTTGCTACCAAATTTTCAACATAGGCATTTTAGGACCTCTGCTCATGAACAGTGTCACTGTGATTGTTTTACTCTGTAGTAAACACTGATTTCCAACAGCGACAGTGATATTTTGTGCCAAAAGCACAAAAACACATTTCGGCAAGGATATGAAAAATGACAGCTGTACTCTTCATAAGGAGGTGAAGTATGCCTATGTTGAAAATCTGGAGTGAATATATTACAAATCCACAAATTTATGAGTGTGCATGGATACTGCACAATGCACGCTTGTAAAACAGTCAGTTTTTGGAATTATTAAATGTAGGCTTTTTGAGAGCCCACCTCATGACACTGTCATTTCATTACTAGGTCCCAAAAGGTGATTCCACACAGTAGCAGCGAAATCACTTTTCATGACCAAATAATGCCATGACAGTGACTGAATTCATGAGAAGGGGTGTCAAGAACCCTATGTTGAAAATGTGGTGAAAGAAGTCAAAAAAATGGCTGAGATATCCACCTAAGTTGGAAAAACCCTATTTATGCCATTATACAGCTTCCCTGCATTTCCTCAGTTTGCGGTCAGCTTTGAAGTGTGCAGATGTGTTCTTGGCCCACTGAAGATCATTGCACTGGCCTCCAGAGGTAAGTATGGGGTGAGTGGAGTGTGGGGAGGTGGGTGCGTCGACAGCGTTGGCAGGGTGGCATGGACTCATAGATTGACCATTTTCTTGTTTTACAGGAATAAAAAAACAACAGACTCTTTTGGCATGCTGGGGTAGGCTCCAAGCATGCCACCTACCTATTTGTTGGGGGGAGTGGAGCTCACTGTGGTGGGCTCCTGCATGCCAATTAGTTGTTTTTTTTCAAGAGGGCTGCAGCCAATGGGGATTGGGCACCCAAGTCAGCCACACAGAGTGCTGGGGGGTTCATGAGCTGAGGGGAATTTTTCACCCCTTTTAGCACACATGGTGGGGGGTTGGGGTCAAAAGGAGGAAGGGGAAGGACATTAGCAGAGGAAGGAAGTGGGATGGATTGCCGAGCTGTGCATGACAGCAGATAGGCTATATATTCTAAATGCATACAGTACATGCTACCACGTTGATTGCAACATAACTTTTCTTTGATTTGAAGTCCAACACAGCAGAACTGCTGTCATACACAGCTCGGCATGAATTGGTCCCCTAGGGTTGCGCCTGCTACACTGATCACGGCATTGAGGTGGAGGGCCTCACACCTCCAAAACTCGTACTGTTGCAAGACATTCCTTGCACATGCACGCAAGTGAATGTAAAAAGTAAGAGAGGATGCCTCACATTGGAAACAAGTTACGTATTGGAGAAAACAGTAAAGCAAACAGAACAGTTTCAGATACCTACACAAAACAGATTTACTCGGTTACCTAATCAGGATATTGATGAAGTAGATAATTTGACAACAGAATGCACGATAATTGGAGACTCTATCATTAAATTGACTGCTAGATCTATCAGACAAAATAACAAGGACACAACAACTGTCACTTGTCTTCCTGGAGCACGAATACATGATGTTAATAAAGTATTAGAGAATATCAAGTTACCATGTAATTCCACAATTATATTGCATGCTGGCCCAAATAATGTGTGTCATATGCACAAAAAAGACATTTGTCATGAATTAATTGACATAGGGAGAAGTATGAAAAAGAAAGGGCATAAGGTAGTAATTTCAGGAATTATTCCAGTCCCTAGAGCCCACCCCTCAAAAAACCTACCTATTGAAAGGATTAATGCCAGGCTTTATAACTAGTGTATTAGCGAAGGGCTGACTTTCATTGATAATTGGGCTGTTTTTTCAGGGGAAATATGAATTGTATGCAAAAGATGGATTACACCTAAACAGTTATGGGGCCAGATTAATAGCAAGCAGATTGAAAACCACCTTGAACTTCCTAAGGTTGACTAAGGGGTGAATATAATAGATTGGAACCCTCAGAACTTAAAAATACTCTAGTAGTAAAGAAAGGGAGCCTTATTAAGGATCAGTTAGAAATTTTGACATTCAATGCCAGGAGCTTGAGTAATAAAAGGATGAACTAAAGGCGCTGTTAAGTGAGAAACCATATGATATAATTTCTATAACTGAAACCTGGTGGACTAAAAACAGTGAAACTTGGGAAAGACATCTGGAGGGTTATACATTATATACAAAAAATGGAATGTGAAAAAGAGGGGGAGGGGTTGCTATGTTTATAAAGAACACAGTTAAATCTGCAGAAATATCAAATAAAATAAGAACAAAAGACTCAGACATTGAAACCTTATGGATAAGAATAAATGGTGGGAAATCACATTCTATTATTCTGGGTACAGTCTATCATAGTCCCTCATCAAAAACTGAGATTACTGATAGTTTAATGAAAGAGTTTGAAAAGGCAAGAGAAATTGCTGAGTTTTGTGTCATGGGTGACCTAAATTTCCCCAATACTGATTGGAGAAATCTGACCGCAACAGGAACAAATGCAAAACAGTTTGTTAATAGTTGTAATAATTTAAATTTGGTTCAATACTCAATATTGGGAACAGAACATTTATCCATACAAGACTGTGCTGCTGGTTCCCCAGTTGCAAATAATGACCATGAGTCTGTTACCTTTAAAATAAATTACAAGTATGAAATACACCAGGGTAGAATAAAATTTATTTATATCATAAGACTAATGGAAAGAAAATTATATACAAACTAAAAAAGTTGGACTGGGTATCACTACTTATGATTTAATCAGTACAATTGATATGGGAAAATATAACAAGCATTTGTCAATGCTGAATGTTGCCTCAGTGGCATTGGCATTGGTAGTGCCAGACTTATAGATGCATAATAGGAATGGCAATGAAGTATTAAAATGAAGCCAACCCTACCCCCACCCTGTAGAGACCGACAGGCACTGAGGTGTGCTTTGGGTCGTCAGCTATAATGCTCATGCCATGTTGCCTCACCCTACCCTGAATACACTGACAAGTGTCATGGTGTGCTTTGGGGTCTTTGGGCATTATACTTACCCCATTCCATAAGGAAATAAGCTAAGGTGGATGCAATATAGGAGAATGAGGTGAACTTTGTGGCCGAACAGTGCAAGGCACACAACGATGCCTGTCACTGGCTGCAAGGTGGGGGTGGGAGTGGAATGGAGTGAGCATTACGGCCGATGATCCCAAGTCACACCCTGATGCCTGCCAGTCTCTTCAGGGTGGGGTGCTACAGTTGGAAACCCTAACACTGTAGGCGTGTGTTGGTATTTTCACCACAAATTTGCAACATGGGCTTTTTGTGAGCCCACCTCATGAAAAGGAGCACTATCAGTTTGTTAGCTGAAAGGTGGTTTTGTACAGCAGCTATGCCATTTGGTGACACAGGGATGAAAACACATTTTGGGCAGGATGTGGAAAATGACAACTGTATTGTTCATGAGGAGATGTAAAAAAATGGCAACATTGCAAATCTGGAGTGAAAATATGAAAAATTGGTGAAGGTATGAGCATGCATAGAAACTGTGCAACACATGTCAGTAACCCAAATATTTGGAGGATTTTTTTAACCACATCTTTAACATAGGCATTTTAGGACCTCCTCATGAACAGTCGCAGTGTGGTTCTGTTAATGAATCCGAAACATTGATTTCACGCATTGACCACGCCATTGTGTACCACAAGTGCAAAAACACATTTAGGGCACTATGTGAAAAATAACAGCTGCACTGTCCCTAAGGAGGTGTAAAAAAATGCCAGTGTTGAAAATCTGGCATGAAAATAGTGCAAATTTGCAAAGTTACAAGAGTGCATGGAAACTGCGCAACACATACTTGTAACACAGTCATTTTATGGAATTTTGTCACCAAATTTTCAACATAGGCATCTTAGAACTTCTGCTCATGAACAGTGTCACTGTCTTTTCCTGAAACTGTCCCAAAAACTGATTTCACGCAGTGACCACACTATTCTGTGCAGGACATGTGAAAACACATTTTGGGCAGGATATGCAAAATGATAGCTGTACAGTTCATAAGGAGCTCTGGAAAAATGCCAGTTTTGAAAATCTGGAGTGAAAATATTACAAATTCACAAAATTATGAGCGTGTGTGGAACCTGAGCAATGCACACTCATGAAACAGTCATTTGTGGGATATTATCCACCAAATGTGCAACATAGACTTTTAGAGAGCCCA
Organism: Neoceratodus forsteri; assembly: GCA_016271365.2. NCBI lineage: Eukaryota > Metazoa > Chordata > Ceratodontiformes > Ceratodontidae > Neoceratodus > Neoceratodus forsteri. Next base: position 55,892,512 of record CM028137.1, read on the forward strand.
CCTCATGAAAACTGGTACTGTTGTTTCGTTAATCAGTCCCAAAAGGTGATTCTGCACAGTGACTGAAATCACCTTTCAGGGCCTATTAAAGCAAAGACAGTGCCAAAATTCATGAGGAGGGGACTCAAATGCCCCATGTGGAAAATTTGGTGGCAAAATTCCAAAAATGACTGAGATATGCATCAAAGTTGAAAAAAAACTATTTATTCCATTATACAGCTTACCAGCATTTCCTTAGTTTGCGGTCAGCTTTGAAGAATGCAGATGTGTTCCTGGTCCACCGAAGATCATCGCCCCAGACTCCGGAGGTAAGTATGGAGTGAGGGGGTGTGGGGAGGCAGGGTGCGCTGTGCGTGGGTGCGGGTTGTGGCAGGGGGGGCAGGCTGACTGTGAGGGACGGTTTTCTTTTTTGACAGGGTAAAAAAAAATTGCTGGATTTTTTTTTTTTAAACAGGGGCATGTGGCACAGTGAGGTGAGCTCCCAGCATGAAAAATGACTCTTTTTTGGGGGCAGCTGCTGTAGCCAATGGGGGAGTGGGCACCCCCATCGGCACCAACAAAAGGGGGAGTACATTATGCCAAAGGAGATTGGGCACCCCCGCTGGCACACAACAAAAGTGGGGGAGTGACATTATGCTGACAGGGATTGAGTACCCCCATTAGTACATAACAAAAGCTGGGGGGGATACATAATGCAGACAGGCAGTGGGATCCCCCATCAGCAACATCGCATGGGCACTAAAGCTGACTGGAATTGGGGCCCCTGTCAGCAAAGAAATACTGTTGGGAGCATGCATGATGCCAAGGGGTATTGGGCACCCCCTCAGCATACATTGTAAATGGGAAGGGGGTTATTGTGCCGACGGGGAGTGGGTTCCCCCATCTGCATTCTGAAAGGAGGTGGCGGCAGTGGTGCCTGCACATTGGGAGGCCTGTTGTGGTCACGCTGCATGAAAGCTCCACTCTCATTTCAGCGGACCTTTTGTTAGATCTGGTGGCCACATTCCACATTGCTGATGTGGTGCTGCCTGCTGTCTGATTGGGGGAATGAGGGGAGCACCTACTGATGCATGCCCTGCATTCACCCAACAGTGACCACGCCTCCAAATCTGCTACTACCACAATATGTTGGCTGCGCATGCATGAGCCAACATAAAAAGGATTATTCTGGGCCTAAGTGAGGTCTATATTCTGCAGACATTTAAGTACAAAAACACCCATAAGAATCCTATCATTTAATAAAAATCTAAGGAGATTAATTAAGAAGAAAAACAAGTGTTATAAAAAGTTCCTGAAAAATAAGAATATGAAGACACTTTCTGCCCTAAGACAGACACAACAGAATTATAAAAAAGGTATAAGAATGGCGAAAAGAAATGCAGAGGAACAGTTGGCTAGAAGGCCACTAAGGATAACAATAAATCTTTCTTTGCCTATATTAAATCATTGAAGAACCCCAGAAGCCTGTGGGACCCCTTATCATGGAAGAAAGGACAGTCACGTCAGATATAGAAATGGCCACTGCATTTAACAAATACTTTTGTCAAATTTATGGTGCTAAATCTTATAGTAATCTGGCAGCTGTATGCTCTACTGTTGATCCAATACATTTTGAGTTATCTGAAAATATTATGTTTTAAGAAATTGAAACCTAATGTATATCTCCAGGTCTGGACAGAATTTCTGCCAAATGTTACAAATTATCTCCATATGCAGCCCATGATGCTTTGCATTGTGTGGGCATGTGTAATTTGTATTTTCTTGAAACTTGGCTTCCCAGCCAAATGCGCTTTGGGGTAACCCTTGCCTCAGTGTTTGCGCACAGAGGTTCTTTGTCTTTTAGGTGTTTTTTTATTTTAATGGGTTCACCACAACATAACCCAGGCAGACCGTCTTAGGATACCAGGTTCATTCCACTGGGGTGTCAAACAGATGAGGCATACTGATGAGTCCTGAAAGGATGAAACACATGTCTATGTCATCTGTTAGCACCCTTTTGCAAACTGTGTGAGAGGCCTTTCGGCACCATGCAATTCTGCTTAAAGTTGAACCAGCATTCTGTGGTGATCTGCATATGCAGCCCATGATGCTTTGCATTGTGTGAGCATGTGTGATTTTGTATTTTCTTGAAACTTGGCTTCCCAGCCAAATGCCCTTTGGGGTAACCCTTGCCTCAGTGTTTGCACACAGAGGTTCTTTGTCTTTCGGATGACTGACTATATTGCATATCCATTAAAAATACAATTTGAACAGTCAGTAATGACTGAAGAGATACCTAGTGACTGGAAAATGTCTCATGTGGTCCCTATTTATACAAAGGGGGAAAAAACTAGTGTTAAGGATTATAGACCTATCAGTCTGATTAGTCTAGTTTGTAAGATAATGGAGGGGCTAGTCAGGGATACGTTATTCTCTACACTCGATTTAATAGATTCCAATCAGCATGGCTTTAAAAAGGGCAGGAGCTGTACTATAATCTTACTCTGCTTCTACGAAAATGTAAGTAAATCATTGGATAGTGGATTACCATGTGATGTGATCTTTCTAGACTTCAGCAGAGCCTTTGGTTTAACACTGCATGGCACCATTATAGACAAACTTAAGTTGCTAAAGGCAAATCCTTATCTAATACACTGGATAGAGGAGTGGCTGTCTGATAGAGAACACAGGGTCCAGATAAATGGACAACTGTCAAACATTGGTGTGGTGTCAAGTGGGGTCACACAGGGTTCTGTGCTGGGGCCTGCGTTCTTTCAAATATTCATTTCTGATTTGACAAATAATCTGAATGGTTGGGCCACAAAATACGCGGATGATATGAAAATTGGAGGGCCTTGTGGCACTCAGGTGAAGGCAAAGTATATTCAAAAAGATTTAGATAGTGTTTCCAGCGGGGTTAAAAATGGGGTATGTCTTTTAACATGGATAAGGGTAAGGTTATGTATTTGGGGAAACATAACAGTAGAGTAACTTACACACAGTGTGGACAGATTTTACACTGTTGTTCATCTGAGAAGGACTTGGGATATTATGTATTTGATAAAATAGACACAAATGAGCAAACTCAAGAAACTATTAAAAAATTTAACAAAATTATTCGGTCAATCAAAAGAAATATAACCAGTAGGGAAATAATATAATGATACCTTTATATCTAGCACATGTTCATCCACAGTTGGAATATGCATCTCAGATATGGTTTCCGTCACAAAAACAAGAAAACCAAAAATTAGAACAAGTACAGAGGAAATTCACAAAATGCATTGTAGGTATTGAAGGTTCTGACTATCAAGACAGACTGCAAAATCTGAACTGAACTTAATGTATATTGAGACTAGAAGGTTAAGTGCAGACCTTCTCTTTATGTTTAACATTATGCAGGACTACAGGTTGTTAAAAAATTTGTGGATAACATTCAAGCAGGATGAACGTAATACTAGAGGACACCCTTGACATTTACAAGGTCAAAGGTTTCAGGCAAATAAAAGGAAATACTTTTATACTACAAGAGTTATTAACCCCTGGAATGCACTGCCTGAAAATATAAGTATTAGTAAATAATAAAGCTACATTTAAATCAAGACTGGACTAGTATTTGCTAAATGGGAATATTCCCAAATATTATTAGATGTATTCAATAGCAGTACATATGGGCAATTGCCTACTGGCTCCAAGTCTTCCGCAGTATGAATCAATATGAAAAAGTTCCCTTCCTTGAGGAGGTACAGAACACTGTTGTAGTAAGCAGACAACATCTTATGGCAGGGTGGGGAGCCTTATCTTAAAATGGGTTGACGTGCGTTTCAAAGCCTAATGGGCAGTCACCCTGTACACCTTAAAGTACTAGCAGCTGTTGTGGTTCTGGCCAGAGTTTGTTAGAAATATGAACTCTTACAATGAGTGGGGGAATATCACTTTTTTGCTTTTATTTGGAGTCTGGCTGTATTGGTAAGTGTTTCTTGACAGCAATGAGAAAGAAAGACACCCACCAAGAAAAGTAACACAACTGGCTGATATGAGGATTGAGTGGCCAACCATGAGAGCCTCCCTCATTGTCAACTGCCATCTGGACTGAGTGCCACAACTTTTGGGGTAGAGACCGTACTAGTTACTGTCATGAGTTTCAGGGTCTCACTGTATAAGATAATGAGCGTGGGTTGCCATTCAGAAGAGATGCCCTTTACTTCCCCAAGAGCTACATCTACAACACACATGTATCTGGCATTCAGTTTGTATTTGCAAACTGCCCGCTCATCCGACCGCAGTGCTCTGAAAAAAGAAGTGTGGAGCCATTGGAATAGGTGAAAGAGAATTTTTTTTTCTTTGAAGGGAGGCATAGAAATCTACCATTTTACACAAAATGTGAATGACTCCACTATTTTTGCATATTCTGTGATTTCAGTTTTTGGGAAAAATAGGGTACCTCTACTCCGAATCATTAAAATGAAATATGTATTTATTTATTTATTTGTTTGTTTGTTTATTTAATTATGTATAGGAGTTGTCAATCAGACGAAGTGTCAGAAGGAAGCATCCAGTGTGCCGCCTGGGATCATTGGAGCGTTCAAACCGCAGTGTGATGAGAAGGGGGATTATCTTCCAATGCAGTGCCATGGCAGCACTGGATACTGCTGGTGTGTGGACAGTAACGGCACAAAGGATCCAGAGACTGAACAGCGTGGACCGGTGATCTGCCCAAGTAAGCCTCTGTTTATTTACTTAGGAAACATCTACTAGGAAGCATGACCACAAATATGTTTTGTGTACTATCCTTCCTCTGCACATTGGTATGAGAAGTGGGCCTAGAGGATAAATGACCTGCACTTTTTTTCCTTGAGAACTTGTCTTTTTGTTTTGAAGACCAGGGTTCACTTTCAAGATGCCCCTTAGTTCTGATAAAAACATACCTACATTGACAATGATGGCAGAAAAAATCATAATCTCCTTCAGTTTTCCAGTGTTTCTTCTTTTTCTCCTGGGAGCTGCTATCCCTCCAATATCCTAGTCTCCCCAACCCTCTGCATTGTTTACCCTGATACTGCCACCCTAACTAACCACTATACCCTTCATTCTATCCCAATCACGCTTGAAAGCATTCACCATTGTCCCACACACCATCTTGACTTAAAGACTGTTTCACATCTCCACACCCTGGGACTGTCAGATTGCTCCACGGCTCCACCACACTCTGAAAATTAGGACTCCTCACGTCCTTCCTTTACCTTCCTCCTGTTAGTTTCAACTAAGTTATTTATTTATTAAAATCTTGGATTCAGGACCTTTGAGTGGACACTCTTTACATAGGTTCCATGCCAGAATGATAACATAGTCTGGCATGTGACTATGTATGTTTGACAGGCATGCTGGCTTCTTTGACACCTTGTATTCTTATGTAATCGCACTTTATGTAACGATCACTTGTTCTGTAATTTCCTGCACCTCATGTTAAGGCCTGTGTTTACTGTTGTTCTCAACACCTGTATTGCTTACTATGCCATGCTGTGGCTCGAGTCATGCCTGAAAATGGTTGTTTGGATCAGTGCACTAACCCAGTTATCAAATAAATAAATAATTATTTACAATACTTACATTACAAATGTCACCAGACCTAAATACATTTATGTATAAACACAAGGGGCATGAAGATGCAGGAGATTACTATAGATAAAATAAAGTGAAAATGACACTAACACTGATCAGAGGTACATCTTACAAGCAGCAGAGACATTGTACAGTGTATGCCTGAGCCTTATTGTTACCAAGTTACTAAATACAGAGTGAAACAGAGGGCCATAAAGGAAGAGAAGGAGGAGGAGAAATGAGGAAAGAGAGGTGGGGGATGGGGAAGGAGAGAGGGAGAGGATAGGTAAGGGCAGATGGGCTCCCAAGGCAAGTGCAAAATAAATGCAAATGAGGGTAGAAATTAGAGTATATGAGGTTCAGGGATACCCATAAGGAGCAGGTGCAGTAGAATTTTGTAGTGCCTAGTGGTAGCAGTCACAGGTAGCCTCTGCAACTAAATGCTGCTGAAGGAAGTGCTTAAAGGAGCCCATCTTTCTTGCATTGGAAATGTGTGATGTCCAAGTGATCAAGAGCTAGAATTCAAGCTAAATAGATCACCGCTGTTCATCTTGTTGATGCCTCTCCAGAGCTAGAAGGTCTTTGTCATACCTGCAGTTTTCCTTCTGGTGTCCAGTGAGTGCATGTTAAGTGTTGAGGGGCTTCTCATAGAACTTGTCCTGCTGGCCCTAATACAAATCTTTATCATGTTGTCCACTGTCTCCAGAATATTCCTGTTCTTTTCTGAGGTGAGGTGAAGTCTTCAGAACTTGGTGCAATACCCCATTTTCCACCTAAACAAGGTTCTATATAAAGGATTTATTACCGCCCCGTTTGCTATCAGTAACCTTCCTAATACCATCCCAGCATTTGATTTGACTTGCTATATGCCTTGCTTCACTGACTCAAATGCTTTTGGGTGTAATTAGTGATAACTCCAAGGTCTCATTCTTCATCCATAGTACTAAGTCTCAACCCTCCCATCCAGTACACCATCATGGGATTCTTGTTACCCAGGTGTATTACTTTGCATTTTTTGGTGCTCAGTTTCAACTGCCATATTCTTGACCTGTCTTCTCCTTTTGCTTTTTTATATCTCTCTGCATGTCCTCTCTTCCTTATCACTATCCACCTTTCACAAAATTTAGTGTCATCTGTGAAGAGACACACCTTTAACCAATGGCACTAATGAACATGTTGAAGAGGACTGGACTCAGGATAGATCCCTGTGGTACACCACTCATTACCTCCTTCTATACTGATTTAATCCCACTGATCACAACCCTCTGCTGCCTCTCTTTTAACCAGTTACCCTACCCAGCTTAATATAACCATAGCGGCTCCAAGATCATCTTCTTCAGCAGGCATCTGAGATTCATCGAGTTGACAGCATTGCAAAAGCTGAAGTAGAGCAATTCCACTGTGTCTTCCCGTCTAATTCCATATTTTCCCAGTCAAGGAGAACTATTAATTTAGTCAGATAGAACCTCCATGCTATGCATCTATGCTGTTTACTATCCTATAGACTATGGCCCTCAAAGTTGTCCACAGGGTTCTCTTCGACCAGTGACTTCATCAGCTTCCCTACAACATGGATAGGACTGAAAGGTCTGTAGTTCCCTGCTTGATGTTTGTGCCCCGTTATGATGTGGAACTATGTTCATCATCATGCACCAGAATGGTCTGCATGGCTGCTGGGAGATGGGGAAGCTGAAATTGTAGTTGGGCTATCAGTGGTCTCTGCACCTAGGTCACATGGACCAGCCTGCCACAGTGACATAGCTGCTGTGTGATGCCATCCAGTAGTGGCTGGTCCCAAGAAATCTTGTGGAAGTAGTCCCATTTGTCCTCCAAGAACTGACCATCACCTTTAATAATGGAGACGTCTCCATTGGGGGTGGAGAGTGCAACAGAGGGACCAGCAAAGCAAAGGGGTCTGGTCACCCATGGAGTGTTGTCGCCACATTAGTTTGCTGGAGCTCCCTGCAGTGCAGCTTGCTCTGACAGATTTATCTCCCTTTTTCAGGATTCAGGTTGAGTAAGTCCAGATGGAGAACAGCAAGACCATGTTTTACCTGAACAGGCAGGGCAGAATGCACATGTACAAAAAAAAAAGCAAAAATAGAGGAATTCATGTCTCACTAACCTAATCAATCCTTCTACATGTATGGGCAGAGAAATGCACCTAAACCAATCTTTCAAGATGCTTACTTTACAGATAGATGCTTTATGCATGAAGTGCAATGCTAAATTGCTTGGTAAATCTGATGCTAAAGTGGAGAGCAAAGACACTGTCGGAAAGACTGGGGTGAAAACATTAAAACAAAATATAACAGTTACAGCTGAGTTCATACAAGGTGGCAGAAAACAGACTGGGGTTCAGACACAGAGTGCATAATGTAATGTGATGTTAAAAGCACAGATGAGATAATGTTTTTTCAGTTCTTTTGAGGAAGGCTAGCTCATGATCAGTGCGGCAAGGATTGGAAACATAGTTTTCACAGTTAGTTTTAGGTGGCATGCACTCCCTTAATTTGTGCTGCTAGGCCTTCAACACCTCGAGTCTCAAGTGTGGCCTAGATTCAGATTTCTTGGCAATTTTTGTCACTGGAGTGGACACTGAGCAGGCAGATACCCTCAGCTATGTTGGAGAGATGTTGTATGAGTTGTCCTTGCGTCATGAGGTGGTAAATCACCTGTTCTCTCTGTGGAGCAGAACTCTGATTGACATGTTTGCCTCTTGAGAGAATGAAAAGCTTAAGCTGTTTTGTGCCCCATCTCACAATCTGGGTCATTAATAGTGGATGCTTTTGTGAGGCTCTAGAACTTATGCCTTGTATGTGCCTTTCCTTCTTTCCACTTAACCCACAACATGGTGGTCAAGGCAGAGAAGTAGAAGGCAAGAATGATTCCGATAGCTCCAAACTGGCCATGGCATTTCTGGTACAAAGATTGCCTCAGACTCAGCTGAAGGCCTCCATTTCAGTTCTCTTTGCTTGTACCTGCTACACAGACAACTAGGAAAGGTCCTTCACCCGGACCTTCAGTCCCTGCAGCTCAAAGCCTGGTTTCTGAATGACTAGAATTCCAGACTTTGGGTTTTTCGGATGATGAGCTCCACATTGTAGATGCCTCCCAGAAAGTGTTGACTAGATGTTATATCCCTGTAAATGGAAAAGGTTTTCAATTTACTGTCAGGGCAAGGAGCTTGAGCCCCTTTCCTACCCTGTGGCTAGTATCTCTGAGAACATCTATTCCATCTACCTGCTTGGGCTGTCAGCTGGGACCATTAAGATGCACCAGACAAAACCATGATGTAGAAACACAGAAACATAAAAATGGTTGACAGATAAGGACCTCAGTGCCCATCCAGTCTGCTCTTAAGCCCTACATTTGTGTGCGGCCTCTGACCCTACCTTGTCAATGGCTCTTCACCACACCTTCCCACCTCTAATGTTGCCAAATGCCTGTCCCAGGCATCTTTTTATCCCTCCACTATCTCCGCTCTCACCAACTCCTGTGGCAGGCAATTCAATTTGTCCACCACCCTCTCTCTGAAAAAAAAAAACCTTCCTCACATTTTCCCTCAACCTGCCACCTTACAATTTCATTTATTTTGTGTAAGTGTCATATGTCCTGCACATCTACTCACCCCAGCAGTAAGGATGCAATGAATATTCAGTTCGATAGCAAATGAACATACTGTATTTATTCATCCATCAGATACAGAGTTCTGCAAACCAGTGTAGCAGGTAGTTCTTGCGTATTGCCCAAAGGCTTCTTCAGAGAATTACAGTATACCAGAATTCTATCTGTTTTATATACTGTAGGTCATTTATTTAGTGCACCTATCACATTCTCCTACATGTAATGACCAACAAAATAAACTTGTGACAACAGGTTCAAGTCTCACAGTGGCATCAAAAAAACATAAAATATATAACAATCACACAATATCTGTCTTTTAAGATTTTTGTCTTTTCAATGCATACAGATTTTGGGCTGGCATGGCTTCCACAGGGCTCATCTGTGAAAAATGAAAAATAGAGAAACAATTTAGCATTTTCTGTATACCAATGCAAAAATTACACAGTATCGTATGTTTCTACAAGAGTTTTTATAGGCAACTATAATCACATGTATGAGGTAAAGGGGGTTGTTGAATTTTGTTTGGGGGTGTTGCGGGGTCATTTAAATCATCTTATTTTAACAATTTAATTGTTACATAATCACTTTCTTTTAAAAAAGATTTAAGTTCAAGTTTGCCATTCAGGCCAGGCGGTTTGAGTGCCCCAGAGCATAAATCTATTTCTGCTCTTTTTTACCCAGGAGATTGTCTATGTCTCCTACTCTGATGTCTGTCGGCACAACGTTGAAGCCTATGGCTCTCAGCTTATGTTGCAATGTACAGATATCTATTTGTGCATTTATGTGTGCTGCTAAGGCACTCTTGCGGTTTTTGCTTCTGATTGCCAGAACATGTTCATTCAAGTGTTGTCTCAATTTTCTTTTCATGCTACCCTCATTGTACCTCCCACAGCTGCACATTAATAGATAGATCACATATTCAGTGCCACAATGAATGTTTTCCACAGTATTAACTGTTTCTCTGTTTTGGAGTTTAGAAACTGCTTGCATCTGTCAACATATTTGTACATCCTGCAGTCACAACATGGTTTTGTACCCCACTTAGGAGTCTGAGTTTGGATGAAGGTGCTCCTAGGTTGGTAGCTATTAACCTCTGTGTCCCTGATGATCTGTTCCCATCTGTAAAAAATCCTGAGTGGTTTCTCCATCAGGTGCCTTAATTCAGGGATCCCCTTAAAAACAGAGATGTTTCTCCTTACTATCTCAATGACTTCCTTGGTACCCCTTCCATATGTTGTCACAAAAGTAACTTGTTCACTCCTCTCCTTCTTCCTTGTATGTTTCAGGTTCTTTTTTTATCTAAAATTTTGGTAACCAGAAAAGACACACTAAGCCAGGGCTCGTTTCCAGGTGTGAAAGGGGAGTAGGATACGCAAAGGTAGTGTAATAGCAAGTATTTTACATCAAATGGGCAAAATGTGGAGAATCCAGAGCAATCATACAGATCAAAAAGAGAGTGGGGAATTCAAAGGCAGCACAGGGTGGTATATAATAGCACATGAAATGAACAAAAATGAGGTGAATCCAGACAGGAAGATAATTGGAGCTGAGGTAGCAAGTGATTTTGGTTTTCTCAGAAGAAGCCAGAGGCCAGAAGGGGATGGAAACAGATTCATTTCAGTGCTTTACAATAACTGTTCATTGCTATTTTTGTTTTAAACTTAGAATATGGGCTTTTAGTGACACTGAAATTTCTTTGCTATCTTTACTTAGAATTGTTTTTGGACTGTTGAACATTTAAAACCTAGTTTGTTGTGCTTGTAGTGGTGGTGTATTTCTTTGCTGTCTTTAATTGCTGCAAATTTTGGCCCCCTCTCCCCTGCCCACAACACTTAATTATATGCCCTGTTAAATCTGATTGACAGGAGCTAAGCACAGGATATGGTAGGTGTTGTGGAGAAGGGGGGGCATAAGGGGGAAGAAGCCTGCCCTCAGCACGGCAAGTGTTTTGACTCATTTTTTATTTATTTTTTTCTTTTTCAAAGAAAAGTATCAGAGGAGCAGTGGCAGGATTTTTAGGACAGTAAATTAATAAAAAGGGAACTAGGAGAGCTTCAGTAACAGACAAGTACTGGAATAGCAGTATAACTGCAGTATAATGTGGGGAGTGGTGAATGCAGTGGCTGTGGGGCAGCCATATTCAGGCAGACCTTCTGGATGCTGAGGTGATGCCCTATCTGACTGCATCTCTCTGGACTTCAGGATAAGGTAGCCAGACTCAGAGTGGAAGTAAACTGGGTCAGGAGTACCATCACCCCTGTCCAGAGACCATTCAGTCCAATGCCGCTGCTGCAAAGGATGCCGAGAACGAGGAACACTTGGAAGACAGTGGGCACAGGGAGGGTTAGGGCGGTCAGGCAGAGGCACATCCCAGATTCTTTTCCACTCAAGAACTCAGATGCCACACTGGCAAATGGGGACAACCAAATAGAGGTACCCAGAGAAGTGGAAGGAAAGTATTTGGTGGTTAGCCAGGGAGGTGACCTCAGTGGGGAGAGCAGTGGACCCCAGAGGAGGAGGAAGCGAATCCTGGTGGGGGACTCCATCATAAGAGGGATCCAGCTAGGAACACAGGAGGAGGAGGACAGGGAGGTGAGGTGCCTACCAGATGTCCAAGCATGGAGGGATGGAAGGAAGATCATGGGGATCACTGGGAAGGCAAGACAGGAAGGTGAGCTGGATGTCATTATCCACTTAGGTACTGATGACCTGGCAAATGGGGAGCCAAAGGAAGTTCAGGAAGAGTTTAGGAAATTGGGGAGGGGTCTCAAGCAAGTAGCTACTTCTGTCACCATCTCAGAAGTACTACCTGTGAGAGGCATGGCAGAGAAAGGGGTGCATGCACCGGGAACTTTAACTCATGGTTGAAGAACTGGTGTTGTGAGGAAGAGTTTGGATTCAGTGGTGACTGGGGACCCACCTGGAGGGATGGATGCTTGTTCAAGCCTGACAGCCTGCATCCATCCTGGATTGGAATCCAAGCACTCAATGATAAGTTTAAATGCTACATTGACAAGCATTTTAACTAGCCAAGGGGAGGTGGCAGGCCAGCAAGGAGGGTACCTAATTGCCTACCCTCCACAGCTAGCAGTGGAACCAGGGAACCGGAGGAGTGGATATCTCGAAAAAGCAGTGTGCAAAAGATGGAGATAAGTAAGCTGGCCTGGTGGCACTGAGGGCTGAGGTGCTGGATGCAACACCTTGCACCACACCAGTGACCCGGGTTCGGGAACAAGCCAGGGCCATTGCGGGTTGGTAGGGGAGAGACAGGATTGAGGGTTTGGTGGACTGCTCTCCTCTCTCAGGGAAGGGACTTGGGGCTGCTCGGCATCCTGGTGACCCCCGGTAGAGACTGAGGGTATTACAGGAATGCCCACCAGAAGAAGGGGTGGAAGTGTGGCAGACGTCAGCAGGGAGACCGTGTGTGGTCGTCGTTGCATGCCACACTCCCGAGGGGACCAGAAATCTAAATACCCTTCTCGCCTGTGGAGATGAAGGGGTGCCAGGAACACAACTCACATCCCGTCAGCTAGCCCGTTAGTTGGGGGGGCTCCACGTCTGACCCAACTCACTGCAGGATTGATCTCCCTAATTGCAGATAGGACATTGCAGGAGGACGGGCCTGCCCCTGGAGGGAAATCCAGGGGGTTAGATCTACCTTGGTGTTTGGGGGAGCTCGTCCAACAGGTTGGGTTCAGGCTTGGGAGTAGAGACTGGTGGTCAAGTGCACACCTCAGAAGGATGCCCAGGCTGGGAAGGTGAAATAAATAAAGTGTACAAAAAAAAAAGATGGAGATAAGAGCCCAAGAGGTGGATAGCAAGAAAAGGGGCAACATTCAACAGAAGGGCAGACAGCAAGGACAACCAGGGATAAAGGACAACCAGGGAAGGGGCTGGAGTAGAACAGCTAAACAGTCTAGGGAGGTCAATTCATGGAAAGCCATGTGTGCCAATGTCAGAAGCCTTAGCAACAAAATGGAGGATCTGGAGGCTGTCATGGTGCAGTCAGACCTGGACATTCTGGCCATCACAGAAACCTGGTGTAATGATAACCATGACTGGGAGATGACCATACCTGGCTACATCAGATTCAGAAGAGACAGGGCAGGTAGGAAGGGAGGAGGAGTGGCACTGTATGTGACAAATTACATGAGGGCCACAGAGATCCAGGAGGAACAAAATGGGGGAGAGATACTGTGGGTTAAGCTGGAAAGGAAAATGGGGCCAACCATCTGCACAGGTGTGGTCTATAGACCACCAGCCCAGGAGGAAGAAACAGATAGGGATCTGATGCCAGCCATCCAAAGGATGGCAGACAAGGGTGAGGTAGTGCTGGTTGGAGACCTCAGTATTCCAGATATGGACTGGAGCATCCCAGCAGCTGCATCAACTAGGAGCAGATTTATCCTGGAATCCCTTCAGGGTGCCTTCCTCAAGCAACTGGTTATGGAACCAACTTGGCAGAAGGCAATACTGGACCTTGTGCTTACAAACAGAGACAGTGCGATGGGGGTAACAGTCGGGGTGCACCTGGGGAACAGTGACCCCCAGTCTTTGTGGTTTGAAATCACAGGAGGAGCATAACCAAACCACACAAAAACACGTATCCTGGATTTTAGGGGACAGACTTTGGGAAAATGGGGAGATGCTTGAAAGAGGCATTAAGGGGAATGGGGCAGGAATCAGGGGTTGAGGAACACTGGGCAGTATTTAAAATGGGGGTTACAAGAACAACAGAATTATGCATTAAGCTGGTTAGCAAGGGGAAAAGGAAGAGGAGGCCATTATGGTTTTCCAAGGAGGTAGCAAAGAAAGTGAAGGCCAAAAAGATTGCATTCAGGCAATACAAAAAGACACAGCAGAAGGGGACAGAGAGAAGTACCAGGAGAAGCAAGGGGAGGCAGGGAGGTCAGTAAGGGAAGCCAAAGCTCTGACAGAAGAGCACATTGCAAAATCAGTGGGTAGAGGGGACAAAACCTTTTACAGGTACATAAGTAAAAAAAGAAAGGCAAAGGGAGGGATAGTGAGACTGAAGGGTGAGGATGGGGGCCATATGGAGGATGACAACAGTAAAGCTGACATACTAAACAGGTATTTCTGCTCAGTCTTTACTGAGGAAGAGGAGGGTAATGGGTCTGAAGGGAGTACAAGGGTTGAAAGTGGTGCAGAAATGGACACAAGTCCCTTTACACGAGAAAGGATCCTGAAGTAACTGGAAGTAATAAGATTTGATAAAGCAGTGGGCCCAGATGGGGTGCACCCCAGGGTCCTTAAAGAACTAATAGAGGTGGTGGCTTAACCTCTGGAAATCCTGTTTAGCCAATCACTGGAAACAGGGAGGTAGCCAAAGACTGGAGGACAGCAGATGTAGTCTCTTTATACAAAAGTGGGAACAAAGAGGAAGCGGGGAACTACAGACCAGTCTGCCTCAGCTTGGTAGTGGGCAAGATTATGGAAGCTCAAATGGGCAGACTGGGTGTGCCATAGGCCTTTATCTGCCAACACTGTCCATGTATCTATGAAAACATACAGTTTGGTATACATAAAGTGCAGTAAAACAATTCTAAGGTGTGAGTAGTTCATAGGAATGCAGAGCTGGAGGAGGCATCAAGGAGGGGCGGAGCAGGAACAGCAGGAAGGGAGAGATTCCAAACTTTGTGTTGTAGTGCAGATGGTGTCCGAGCAAGGTGGGTTAAGAGAGTGAGTTGGTTCCAAAGAGCTGGTAGTCTGTATGAGAATGCACCTATGCCCACTTGAGAGTGTGGGAGTGGGATATGGAATGATCAACAATTGCGCAATCTGAGGCTGTAGCCAGAAGAGGGGGAAGGGGAGAAGAGGGCTGATAGGCATCTGGTGTTTGTGGAAAACCAATACTTGCCAGGGAACATGGCATAATGAGTGAAGCAACTAGTGGCAATGGACAGTAGTCTAATGGCTGAGTAGAAGGAGCAGTGCTGAGTACGAAAGGGGAGGTCCAAGGCAATGTGACAGAAAGCACTAAAAAGATGGTCATGTTTGGAGAGGGAAGATAGTGGGGTAGCACTGTAAACAATTTCTACATAATCAAAGGTTGGGAGAATAAGCTTATTGACTAGTTCTTTTCGGATAGCAGGAGAGAGACAGTCTTTGATTCTATAAAGGGCATCTAATTTAGGTCAGAGTTTGGCATGAAAAGTGTCTTAGTGTTTGGAGACATCTAATTTAGGGTCAAGACATAGCCCAAATTACGTAACGGACTGTACTGTATCAATTGTTGAACCATCCAGGGTGAAGAAGGAGGGTGAAGGTGATAGTTTGGCCAAGTGTTGGGAGGTGCCGAAGGCCACAATGTTTTGTTTGATATTGCACCTCTGGTTATTTGCCTTGAACCACTTTAGGACATTCATAAAGGCTTCTTGGAGGGATGACTGTATGGGAGAGAGTGAGGGGCTGGAGGCAAAGATGACCGTATTTTCTGCACACATGTGAGTGAGCATGGGAGAGTAGGTGGAGGGGAGGTAATTTACAAAGATAGAGAAGAGAGTGGTGCCAAGTAGAGAGCCATGGGTAATGCCCGAATGGATGGGAAGAGGGGAGAATGTTGCTTGCCCAAGTTGCACGTACTGTATCCTACCTATTAGATATGATTTGAACAAGGGTGTGGAGGAGGAGGCGAGTCCTAAGGATTATATAATGCCGGGGAGGAGATTGTGGGGGACTGAGTTTAACACTTTAGCAGGGTCAATGAAAATTGCTAGGGGAATATTTCATTATCCATGGCAGTGTGAATATAATTAGTGAGGTGAAGCGGGGATGAAGAGGCAGAATGTACACATCAGAAGCAGGAGTGAAAGGGGTTGAGGGAGTTGGAGGAGTCAAGGAAGGAGTTTAGTCTGGCTGAAGTGAGTTTCTTCTGGATTTTTTATAGTTGCAGGGTTGGGAGGGGTCTCCTCCTTTCTGGAGGGTGATGACCCTAAGTGCTTGGAATAATGCCTTGAGTGATAGAAAGGTTGAGAAGATGGGTGAGTGGGGACGCTATGGCTGGGGTTGAGTTCCTAAAAGGGTTGGGATCAAAGCCATCACAGCTGGACTTGTAGGGGTTTAGAGCTTTTAAGGCTCTTAGAACTTCATGATGGGGCAGGGAGAACCTGGTAGAGAAGTGGGGGGTATCTGGTTGGGAGGGTGAAAACTTAGTGGGAGGAGGTGAGTCAGAGAGTATAGCGCAGGTGGTGAAGAGATTTGTAGAGGTGGCAGCTGAGGAGGGGTCAGTGCTGGAGGAGCTGGGGAGGGCAGATGTAGCTGTGGAAGTCAAGCCAAGGGGAGGGTGAATGGTTTTCCAGAAACCTGTTACAGATGACGAAGTGTCATTTAGTTTGTCCCTCAGATAGTTGGCTTTCATTAACAACACAGCCTTGGTGTAAGTATTGTGTAGCTTCGTATAATGTTGCTGGTCCGTGGGTCTGGAGGAAGCTTTAAAAGTGAGCCAAGACTGGTCTCTTGATTTTTATTTATTTATTTATTTTTACTTAGTTTTTGTTGACTGGGTAAGTGCACTACACTAATCCTGTCTATTTTCAGGCACAACCCGGAGGGAGGGGGATACAGATGAATGCCAAATGACCTTGAACCAGATGAAACTGAGAAAAAGGGAGATGAGCTTGTCAAAGATTCATGGTAGATGTTTCCAGTGAAGCTGCAACCTTTTTAGAGAGGTGTGCTGGTCCTAGATTCTGAGGATGGTAGAGATGATGGAAGTGAGGTCAGAACCTACATCAGAGGAGATGAAGACATCTGACCAGTGAAACAGATGCAAATCAGATAGGAGGGCCCTCTAGTTTATGGATTTGAGGGCACTGAAGTATAGATACTTGGGGGTGTGGGGGTGCTATGAAACTCAGCAGCAGTGAGCAATATGGTGACCCCAACTAACTGAGATGCTACCTAAACATTATGACTTGGGCAGAGCACAACTGTGCTCATACTCCTCCCGTTTTCACAGCGTATATAAAAATGGACCATTTAGGCCCACCGCCAAAACAGGGTGAGCACTATAACTGTGCACTCCTTTCTCTCGCACTGGGCCCACTCTATCCCAACTGTGACTCCTCCTTATTCGAACTGTTAGCCTTACAACTTGCTGCCTAGAGTGATGAATTCACACTGCACTTCTTCCTACTGACTGCAATGTTTAATACGTATTGTAATACCTGTTTTTGGTATTGTTGTCTTACAATGTCCCTGTGTTCTGGTCACTTTATATTAACTCTTCACTACTATTTGCCTGATGAAATCTGATGCTTGTAAAGTCCCTGTTGTGCTAATTCTTTGTAATGTAATCCTCCACTTGCATTTGCCTGATGTTCATGCATGTACCTTATAATGTACCTTGTAATCTCCCGAGTCACACCTGAAAATAGGCACCTGGCTATCTAGTGTGCTTACCCGATTAACAAAAGCAAATAAATAAATCTGGAAGGGTGTAGGTAGATGATAAGTTTTGAGGGAGGGTTATTAGAATCCAATCAAATAAAGAGTAATTGGAGGAGTGTGGATTTAGCCTAGTTGGTTCCGATAGAGTTGAACTTAGTTTACTGCCTCTGTGCCTTGGGTGATGGACCTGGCAGAAGCTGAGAGCCAGTTCACATTATAGTCCCCCAGGAGGAGTACCTCTCTCTTCTGTGAGATGGAGACTGCGGGGGCAAATGTGGAGGTAAGAACAGCAGGCTGGGCTTTGGGGAGAAGTAGCATACATCTATAAAGATGTAGGTCAATGATGGGAAGGTCATATAATGCCTCCTTGTTCTTGTACTCCTCCTATACTGAAAGATGTCTCCCTGTGCACCTTATCTATACTCTGAAGGAACTTGAATATTTCTATCATGTAGCTCCAATCCTTCTCTCCTCCAGAGAGTACATATTGTAGTAATTTAATCTCTCCTCATATGTTTTCTAGAGCATGCCTTGTACCATCTTTGTTGCCCTTCTCTGGACTGCCTTAACCCTGCTGATGTCCTTACAAAGGTGCAGCCCCCAGAACTGCGCACTTTACTCCAGAGGAGGCCTCACCATAGTTTTATTACAGTGTCATCACCGCCTCCCACCTTATGCTCATGATAACTCTGCCTATGCACCCCATCATGCCACTGGCCCTCTCTGCAGCCTTTGTACTGTTCTTCGACACCTTGAGAGCATATGAAATGATAACCCCCAGGTCCCTTTCTTCCTTTGTGATCATCAGCAACTCACTCCCCACCCTATAGCTCTCCTCAAGGTTTCCTCATCCCAGGCACATTATTTTGCACATGCGAACATACAAAATTGCCAGCAGAAACAAACCTCATGGTCTATCAAGTCTGCTTGAATGTGCAGCTAGCACCTCATCTTGCAGTTGCCCCTCCCATCAGTCTCTTCCTAGTATCCCTTCCCCTTCCCCTGTCCCAACCCTTTACCCATCTTACATGATACTATCTTCGAATTAAACCTCAGTTGCCACACCTCAGTCCATTTGTCAAGCTTCCTCAGGTCTCTCCTCATTCTCTCCTTCTCGTCTGCTGTATCTACCCTGTTGCAGATCTTGGTGACATCTACAAAAAAGCAGATCTTTCTCTCCAGCCCTTCTGCAATGTGACACAGAAGAAGGTGATCAGGTGCTTTTTTTTGAAAGACCAGGAACATGAACCTGATTCTGTGTGAAAACCACCACCGTCATGGGACTTACTACTGGCGATGGGTATACTCAAGGGCAAGCCATTTGAGACTATGCACATGTGTGAGATGTCTAGTGGACCCCCGTCCCCTGCACACTGTCTGGTTAATCCCACCCTACCTTGCACCCCCTCATCTAGGATCCCCACAGTTCATCATCAGAACCCTCCATTTACCTCCACAGCCAGCAGCCCAACTGAGCTCTTTTACTAATGAGCCTGAGTCAATGAGCCCTTTCAATGAATGAGCACATGCATTTAAAATATTATCATACCTACACACTATCTCAAATACAGAATTTCACCCACAGGTGGTGAAATTAAAATTTCACTGGTGAAATTCCACATTTCGTGTGGGGGGGATTTCACAAATTGCGGGGGCTGCACAAAATATTCTTCTGGGCAAAAGTTTTTAAGTGCACACACCTCTACTTCAGACATAGGCTAGACTGTTTTCTGAATGGCAGAGCCTAAGGCTGCTTTATCCACCGATCAGTGAAGGATGGCTATTATGGGATTCTGCCTTCTGCTTTCCTGAAAACAAAGTATAAACCACAGTGTAAAGTGTATATTAAATTGTTCACATCACTTCATGAATATAATGGGTGTTGTTTTTCACATCGAACCCAAAATGTGTCATTGCAATAGTGACACAAAATGAAGGTTCATCCAAAATTTTATAAATGACACCTGTCATTTTCAAAGGTGGTGGTGGGGGCCAAATTAAGATGACTATTTGGGGTCAACATGTGCCAAATAAAATGAAAGAATTTATCTTCTTTGCAAGGATGGCTGTTGTTCCAATAGGTGCTATGTTGCCTTCTAACTCCAGTCACCTGAATTTGGTTGGCAGCTCAGTGAGCTGACACAATTGGCCGAGGTTTGGGAGTATGTGTTGCAGCATGCTGCACTGGTCCTATCCAAGGGAAGGAAAGATCAGTGTTCTGGCATGCAGACAGCACCTTGAGGAAGGCTGGGGAGCAATCTCTCACAAGGGGCTGACGTGTGTAAAGGCCTGATGGGCACCTGCACTGCATCAGATTTCCCTTATCAGGTTAATGCATTTGTAACTATTTTGCCTTTGACCACAGCTTCTTAGATATAATAACTACTGTAATGAGTGGAGGAATGTCACTTTCTTACTTTAGTTTGGAAACTGAGTGTTTTAATAAGGGTTTCATGATAAAAATGACAGACACACACACAAAAAAAGAAACCCAACACAATTGGTTGGTATGAGGTGGCTGAGTGGCCAACCATGAGAGCCTCCTGCAGTGTCAACTGCTATCTGGACTGAGTATCATCACTTTGGGGTTAGAGACTGCACCAATTACTGTTATGATTTTCTGAGTCTCACTTTGTCAGGTACTGAGGGTGAATTGTCCTTCCGGAGAGATGCCCTTTACTGCACAAAGGGTTGATTCTTTGATACGCATATCTCTGGCATTCTGGCTGGAATTGCCAACTGCCTGCTGATCGCACCACAACACTGTAAAAAGGAACTGTGGAACCTCTGGAATATGGGAAAGGGAACTAAGGGAAAATTAGTTTTTGTTTGGAAGAAGTGCATAAATGTTCCATTCTACACAAAATTTGTATGGCTCCACTATTTTGTCCATATGTTTTGTTTTCAGTTGGGTGAAAAATTGTGGTACCTTTATTCACTATTATTACAATGAAATATTCATTTATTTAAACCATCTGTCAATCACACAGTGTCAGCAGGAAGCATCTGGTGTGACCGCTATGCCTGGGGTGTTTATATCACAGTGTGATGAGAAGGGGGATTATCTTCCAGTGCAGTGCTTCATCTGGAGGGTTAATTACTCGGTGCCAAATAATGCAAGGAATAGAGTATAAGGAAACTGAAATGGATTTGGAGCATATTTTGCCTATTCGATTAACTATGAAAGAGGGATCTTTTGTAATTATTAATGTTTTTCTTCCCCCTATAAGCTCAAATTACAGGGATGATAGGGATATGGATACATTAGTAGGATTTATAGATACCTACATGGATAATACTCCAGTATGTGGAATTGTTGTAATTGGGGACTTCAATAGCAGGGTGGGCCATCACCTGGTGCTCATGGAAGAACTACAGGAGGTATGTGAGGCTCTGGATATAATGACTATTACAAGATTTAGATCTTCCAGAGATGAAAAAGGGTGTGAAAGAGGGATGATGACTTCTAGAAAACTAGAAGATAGAGAATTTATTTTAATCAATGGTCATTCACAAGGACACATGTGGGGAATACACTTATTTGGGAGCAAGAGGAGCTTCAGTTATTGATCTATGTTGGATTAATATAAATCTAGTAAAGAGATTAGGGTATTTCAGAATAGGATCGAGATTGGATAAAGAACACAGGCCTCTACAGGTGGAAATATTAATCGGTCCAAATATCGATAAGATGCTAATAAATAGGGAGGATATTACCAGAGTTAAAAGGAAAATTAAATGGGAAATATTGGAGAAATATAATGCTATTAAGATTTCCATTACTATGGAATTAGAGATCTTATATTAGAACTGGGTCATCAAAAAATATCAAATTTGTGCCAAACTATTTGAAGAAGTTATGGGAACTCTTTCATCAATTTTCTTTCATATTTCTTTCATAACTTCATTAGTCAGCTGCCTTATTGTCCCACGGCACTCATGGCACCACTTCTCCCATACTACTTTCCTCTCACCACCCACTTAACTAGAAGTTATAGACTCCACAAGGGGCCCCTCTGTAGCCTAGGATCCTCACCCAAGCATGTCAAATGGTCACTGAGGGCTGACATACAAAGAATTGTACCCTCTGATAGTGACTTGATTGTGATTTAATAAATATGCAACCTCAACTGCTGTATCCATAAAGGCTGTATATACCACAATAATGTTGTGTGATGCATATATGTTCTCACAAGAACAACTGTAATGTGTACCATGTGCCTACCACTATTCTGTAATTTTGCTTGTATCTTAACACACACTCTCTATTTTGTACCCTAATCTATGTATGTATAACTGTCTTTGACAACAGCAGGTCCATCTTGTAAATGAGCTTGCTCAACGATGATCGCCTGGATAAATAAATATTTGATATGATTTAATTAGACTTAGAACAGCTAATATTTTTCAAGTCAAACTACCTCTTGCTGGGAGTTGCAATACTGAACATAGGATTTGCAAGAAAGCTAGTTGTGCTCACAACAGAGGGAGGTGCACCTTACAATTGTCTTTGGTTTGTAGCAGATATTCTGCAGATGGAGGCTAATTCTAACTGAAAGGTGAAATAAGGAACTTAGAATTATCAGGAAAAGACAGTCTTGTTACAATTCGTAAGATTTTCAGTGCAGGAAGAGTTTAAAGCTCAGCTGACTTATTTTGGGGCTGACTGCTTTCAGATCACAAACCACCAGGCTGTTTTGGGGCTGGGGAGGTTTACCTGTATCTGACTTGGATGTCTGGATTTTTCTCTGTTTGATTAGCAGGGGATTTTCTCTGTCAAATTGTTGTGTATGGTATCTTGCTGACAGGAAGGCACTCATCACAGCGGTGGGTCAGAGCTCTTAGCTGATTGTTTTGTGAGGGCACAGTTTAGGCCCAACACCTTCTCACCCCTCACCCAACCCATCCACCTTTGGAAATAGTTCCTTTATACCTAGGGTTCTGACATCAGTTCCTCAGGAGTGCAAGGTGCATATCAATGTCATATCCTCTCTAGCACACAGCACTGAAAATATAAGCATACACATTGTATAATATATATATTTCTATATAACAAACCAATCACACACACAAACACACACACACACACAAAAAAAGTACACAATCATGTGGGGAGCAGTGCAATGTAATGGCTGTGGGGCAGCAGTCTTCCGGGATTCTTTATGGAGGTTGAGATGCAGCCCTATTTGCAGACAAATCTCTGCCCTGAGGGAGGAATTTGCCCATCTTCAGGCCACACTGGACAGCAGAAAGGGAACCTTCCCCCAGGCCAGACTGGATGGTAGGAAGGGAACCTCCCCCATCCAGGGAGCACCAGAGCCACCACCACTACCTCAGAGGTTGCAAAGAAAGCACAGCAGTTGGACCACATTGGGCTCAGGGAGGGTGAGGATGGTGGAACAGAGGTACACCCAGTCAGTTGTTCCACTCCACAATCCATACACCATTCTGGGGGAGCACAGCTCCCCTATGGATGCACCCACAGAGGAGACTAAGGAGGCTGACGACATCTGTCACAAAGGAGGCCCACAGGAAGGAGGCAGAGGACACCACAAGGAAAGGAAGCAGCTCCTGGTGGGGGACTCAATTATTAGCGGGCTAGAACTGGGGGGGGAGCAGGGAAAACTGAAGTAAGGTGCCTGCCTGGTGCCATGGCTTGGAGGGACAGGAAGCACATCCTCAGGATCATGAGAACAGCTGCACGGGAGTCTGAGCCAGACATCATTGTCCACCTAGGGACAAATGACTTGGCTCAACATGAGATTAAGGCAGTGCAGAAGGACTTT
The DNA here is from genome assembly GCA_016271365.2 of Neoceratodus forsteri. Taxonomy (NCBI): domain Eukaryota; kingdom Metazoa; phylum Chordata; order Ceratodontiformes; family Ceratodontidae; genus Neoceratodus; species Neoceratodus forsteri. The sequence goes on from CM028137.1 coordinate 55,915,914, forward strand.
GTAGAACTGGGGAGGGGGCCTAAGACAATTAGCACACACAGTATCCTTCTCAGAGGTGCTGCCTGTCAATGGCATGAGTGAGGCAAGGGTACTTTGCATCATGCAGTTTAATGAATGGTTGAAAAAGTGGTGTGGAGCACAGGAGTTTGGCTTCATTGGGGACTGGGGTTCCACCTGGAAGGACACCAGCCTATACTGGCAGGATGGTCTGCATCTGTCCAGGAAGGGAACAAGTCTTTTGAGCAATCGGTTTAAATGCTTCATTGGCAAGCTTTTAAACTAGTCAAGGGGGGAGGCACTGATAAGCAGCAGGAAAATCCCAGCCTCTCCCTACAAAACAGGGTGCTAAATGAGAAAAAGACCGAGGTAGAAAGGTCAGTGGGGGATGCTGCAACAGAAGGTAAAGCCATCAAGAAATGGAAAGCAATGAGTACCAATGCCCATAGTCTGAGTAACAAGCTTCCTGAATTAGTGGCCTTGATGGAGGAGGAACATCTGGATATCGAAGCAGTCACAGAAACATGGTTCACACAAAACCATGACTGGGATGTAAACATACCAGGATACACTATCTACAGGAGGGACAGAGAGGGTAAAAGAGGAGGAGGAGTAGCTCTTTACATAAGGGAAGGAATCAAAGCAACAGAACAAAAGTGAAAACAGGGAGGAGAAGAAGCACTGTGGGTAAATTTGGAGACCGGCAATGGCACCACAATCTGCACAGGGGTTGTATACAGACCCCCCTTCTCAGGGGGAGGAAATAGACAAGGAAATGATAGAAAGTATACTTAGTATGGCAGAAAAAGGGGAGATATTGCTGATGGGCGATCTGAATATGCCAGATGTTAACTGGAGTTCAGTTGCAGCAGCCACTTTGAAGAGTGGGGTTATTCTAGATGCCCTACAGGGGCATGCATTAGACAACTAGTATTGGAGCCCACTTGAGAGGGAGCAATCTTAGACCTGGTTCTCTCAAATGGAGATGAAGAGAGGATCACAGATGTAGAAGTGGGTAGCCATATGGGAACTAGCGACCATCGAACAGTATGGTTCACAATAAACACAGCAATAGAGTCAAGCCATACAAAGGCAAAGGTACTGGACTTTAGGAGGGCTGACTTTGCCAAAATGGGTGAGTGCCTAAGGAATGCACTAGCAAATGGGCAGGAAGGAGGGGTGGAAGAACAATGGGGAATAATAAAAAACTGCCATCACAGAGGTAACAAGCCTCTGTGTGAAGCAAATAAATAAAACTAAACGATGTAAGAAACCACTATGGTTCTCAAAGGAAGTGGCAGTGAAGGTTCAAGAGAAAAAGAAAGCTTTCAGGAAGTACAAGGAATCACAGAAGGAGCAGGACAGAGAACTGTATCAGTTAAAGCAAAAGGAAGCTGGGAAGGCAGTCAGAATAGCAAAGGCCCAAACCAAGGAAAAGATAGCCAACTCAGTTAAGAAGTGGGATAAAACCTTTTATAGGTACATCAGGAGCGAAGGAAGACCAACGGAGGGATAGTGAGGCTTAATAAAGGGGAGGGTGGGAAGAGGGTGACTGTGAAAAGGCAGAGATACTAAACAAATATTTTTGCTCAGTATTTACAAAGGAAGAGGGAGAGGTACCTAAAACAAACAGTAGAAACACTCTGGATACAGAAGTTGATACCAGCCCATTTACAGAAGAAAGGATTCTGAAATAACTCTTAAAACTGAAGGTGGACAAAGCAATGGGGCCTGATGGGATTCATCCCAGAATTCTAAAAGAACTAAGGGTAGAATTAGTGACACCACTGACTACCCTGTTTAACAAATCATGGGAGGATGGGGTGGTACCCGAGGACTGGAGGAGGGCAGATGTGATTCCCTTTCACAAAAGTGGGAGCAAGGCAGAAGCAGGAAACTACAGACCTGTTAGTTTAACCTCAGTGGTAGGGAAAATGATGGAATCACTTCAGAAGGAAAGAATTGTCGAGTATCTAGAGGCCAGAGGGGCACAGGACCCAAGGCAGCATGGATTCACAGCAGGAAGGTCATGCCAGGCAAATCTGATAGATTTCTTTGACTGGGTGACCAAAGTAGTAGATCAGGGAGGGGCTGTAGACATGGCCTACCTAGACTTTAGCAAGGCACTTGACACAGTCCCACACAAAAGATTATACAAGTTAGCAAGCCTGGGAGTGGGTCCCAAGATGACAGCCTGGGTAAAAATTGGCTGGAGAATAGGACACAGAGGTAATAGTAAATGAGTCCACTCTGAAGAAAGGGGGTTACTAGTGGGGTACCGTAGGGTTCAGTATTAGGACCGGTCCTCTTCAATGTCTTTATAAGCGACATTGCAGAGGGACTGGAAGGAAAAGTATGTCTCTTTGCAGATGACACAGAGATCTGCAACAGAGTTGATGCACAAGGTGAGGTGGAAAGGATGAAAAGGGACTTGGCAAGGTTAGAGGAATGGTCAAATGTATGGCAGCTTAGATTCAATGCTAAGAAGTGCAAGGTAATGCACCTGGGAAACAAAACCCAGGGAAGAGTACACAATGGGGGTGAGATACTAACAACAACAAAATGGAAAGGGACCTGAGGCTAGTCATATCAGATGAGCTAAAGGTGGGCAAGCAATGTGAAAGGCAGCAAGGAGGGCTGGGGATACTGGGATGCATAGGGAGAGGCATCACCAGTAGAAAACAGGAAGTTATTATCCCTCTGTACAGACAGCTGGTCAGACCCCATCTGGAGTACTGCATGCAGTTCTGGAGACCCAGTCTTGCAAAGACATAGACAGGATGGAAGCTGTCCAGAGGAGGGCAACTAAAATGGTGCAGGATCTGCAATGGAAGACATATGAAGAGAGACTTAAGGAGCTTAATTTGTATAGCCTTGAGGAAAGGAGGGAGAGGGGGACATGATAGAAACTTTCAAGTACCTCAAGGGAATCAACAAAGTCCAAGAGGGTAGCATCTTTCAAAAAAAGAGGTGTGCAACAACAAGGGGGCACAATTTGAAGATAGAGGGGGCAGCTCAGAGGTAATTTAAGAAAGTATTTTTTCACAGAGAGGGTTGTGGATGCATGGAACGGCCTTCTGGAGGAGGTTGTGGAGTCAAAAACAGTGGTGGAATTCAAGCATGCATGGGACAGTCATAAGGCAATTCTAGGGGGTGGGGGTAGGAAGAAGTAGGCTGCTGGTTAACTAGGATCTGCAGCTTATCCAGTAGGCAGAGAAATGGGCAGACTGGGTGGGCCAAGTGGTCCTTATCTGCCGTCAAATTCTATGTTTCTATGTTTTACTTAGAATCTCAATTATTAAAGAAAAAGAAAATGAAGTACATGGTTTGATGAAGATTCTATAAAAAAAAAAAGAGAAAGTAATAGACTTGCCAGAATAGTAATTAGTCATCCTACAAAAGATAATAAGCAAAAATTAAATAACATAGGAAAGAGTATAAAAAATTATTGGAAACAAAAAAGGAAAATATAGAAAGCACTTCGGGGAAGAATTTGAAAAAGCGGCCAAGGACAAAGATAGTAAGAAATGTTGGAGGTTGGTTACCAATAGATGGGATAATATTTCAGAAAATAGAGAAAGTCATATAGACTCCTCTACTTGGAAACAATACTACAAAGAATTATTTTATAAAATAAATATGAATCAAACAACAGTTAAAGATAATATAGTAATGGTGGCTATGGAGAAACAAATCATATCTTCAGATTTAGAACTAGCAATAAAGGATGCAAAAAGACACAAAGCCCTGGGACCAGATGGTGTCCCAATGGACTGTTTTTTTTTTTGATTAACCAGATGAGAAACACTAAACTGAAAGCTATGTTTACAGGTGCAGCCTGGGAGCACAGGGAAGTTAAGTGACTTGCTCAGGGTCTCACAGTATATGCAAGTGGGGGCTGTGAGATTCTGACCTAGGTCTCCCAATTTGCAGCTCAGAGCCTTAAACCACTGCACTGTACTGCCTCCCAGATGTAATAATAGGTGTCCCAGATTTATGGATCTAGGTCTTAACAGTATTGTTTAACCATGTAAAAGAGAAAAGTATTACACCTGGATCATGGAAAGAGAATATAATAATTCCTATCTTCAAGAAAGAAGACAAACGATTATGAGAGAATTACAAACCAATTAGTTTGTTAGATAACTCATTACAGATGTTTGCAAAAGTAACATTAAATATAGTGATTTATTGGTTAATTAATAAAAAAAAATAACAGATACTGCACAAGCTGGCTTTATGGCTGGTCATTCGACAATAGATCAATGCTTCGTCTTATCACATTTGGTACATAAATACATAAATTTAAAAAAACAAAAATTATTTTGTGTTTTTGTTGATTTAAAAGTGGCATTTGATAGCGCTGACAGAACTAAACTGTGGGAAGTCTTTGAAGAATATGGAACGGAGGAAGGAATATGCAGTATCTTAAAAAAATGTTATATGAGGATAATTATACATACATTAGATCAAATAAAGAAGAAGATACTACATCCAAATATCACACAAATGTAAGATTAAGACAGGATTGCGTACTATCTTCTATACTATTCAACATATTCTTAAATAAGACACTGGAAAGACAGTATGACCCAGAGCTTCACATGCCATGTGTGGGCGCCAGGTGCTACCTCTACCTGACAATCGTAGATGACATAGCTTTGATGTCAGCCAGTCATCTGGGAATAAAAAGGAGTATTAAAATATTTAATGAAGAATGTATCAAGATGGGTTTGGAAATAAACACTACTAAAACAAAATATATGATATTTAGCAGGAACATAGTGAAAAATTGTAAATTGGGTGCTATTAAAAATGTAATAACCAGATAATAGAAAGAGTGAATAAATTCTGCTATTTAGGGATAACCTTTAACTTTAATTTAAAATAGACAGAACATATTTCAAACATTGTACAAAAAGTAAAAAGATTAATACTGGGAATAACAAGGTTTCATACAAATATAGTGGTCATTCAGTTAGAGGCCCAATTAGGGCTTTAAAGGCAACATTAAAAGTCAGATACCTTACGGGGCAGAGATCTGGGGTTCTGACAATACTGGAGGTTTGGAAACAGTAATGAATACATTTTATAGACAAATTTTGGGACTCCCCAATGGAGCTACTAGTTGTATTACTAGATTGGAATTAGGACAGTTACCAGTTAAAAGTAATATTGAACAGAGATTATGTGCATACTTGACTAAGGTATATAATATGCACCAAGAAAGACTTCCTAGAATGTGCCTTGAGGATATACTAATAAATAGATATAAAGGTTTTGTGTACCCGAGTGTAAACACTATTGAAGAGATTTTCAAACCATATGGTCTATTGTATTGTCTCACTTTGAGCATTAATACTCCTCATGATGTAATTACATCTATTATTAAAGAAAAAATTGAAGATTTACATATCCAGAAAGAAAGAGAATTTGCAAAAAATTGTAAACTCAGTAGTAAGGTTGGCCTATAATATTAATAGAATGTTTGTCATTCAAGAATACCTCTTAAGACTAAAAAACCCAAAATTAAGGAAAGCATACACAACGTTTAGATTTAGCTATGTGGAATGTCAGAAATTGAAAAAAATGTATGGCTTGATTAATTCTAGAGTTTTCGCATGTGGACTGGATGAAGATACCCTTATGCATTAATTGTTCTTCTGCCCATTATATTTAAAAGAAAGGAAAACCCTCATAGGTGATATTCTGCAGAATTTAGACATAGAACCCAAATAGCAATATAACTATTTGATGAAAACTAACAATGTTCTACATCTGGAAAACATAGCAAGTCTATGTAGGATAGTAGAAGCAGAAAAAGACATATTATGTAAAATGGATTATACATTTAATAATTTAATAATGCAAAATGAAAACACAAGGTTTTTCTTTTTAGAAAAAAAAGTATATAGTGAGGTATGTTAAGGTATTTTTTTCTTAGCTATTGAGGTTTAAATTATTAGATTGTTAGTATGTGATTTGTAACTTCTGCATTTTAAATTAAGTGTGATGTATTTATTATGTATATTGTAACTGCAACATGGTTTGTCAACAATAAATTGAAAGTGTTTGATTGATAAACCAAGGGCTTTATCCCTCACTTTTTACCAGCACTAAATTCATTACAGTGGGTAGCTGGGTGGGAGGAAGCCTGCACTGTACCTGTCCCTTTGGATAAACAAAGAGCCTTAGTTTACTGTGTAGTGCTGTCTGTGCTGTACCTTTTATGAACATTAAATGCATTACAGTGAAAAAGCCAGCAGCAAACCTGACTCTTTGGATAAACAGAGTGTGCTGTAAGCCCTCACATTTCACTAGCACTGGGTAGCAAATATACAAAGGCTGAATAGAAAAAGGAAAGAAACAACAGAAGAAAGTGGTCTCAGATCCCAATAAATGCCCACGGGAACAAGGGTTAAAACTTAGTTCTGTCTGTAATGGGGGAGGGAGTGATAGAGTTTTAGCAGGAGAAAGAGTTGTCAAGGGCTTTTGACAAAGTTCTGCAAAGACACACACACACACACACACACACACATTCTTCAGCGCCATTTCACACACATGTCTTTTATACTGCAATAAGCCTCCAGTTTGCAAATGCATTCTTTTTCATTATAATATAAACAAGCATTTGTCAATGCCGAATGTAGCCTTGCTGGCATTGACATTGGTAGTGCAGGAGTTAGAGGGATGCATAACAGGGATGGCAGTGAAGTATGAAACTGATGCCAAACCCACACCACCCTGCAAAGACTGGTAGGCGTTGAGGTATGCCTTTGTGTCGTCGTCCATAACGCTCATGCCATTTCACCTTACCCTACCCTGCAGACCCTGACAAGTGTCGCATTGTGCCTTAGGGTCATCAGTCTTTACAGTCACCCCATTCCATAAGAAAATATATTGAGATGGGTGGAGTATAGGAGAATGGGTTCAACCTTGCAATTGAAAAGTCCAAGGCACACCTGGATGCTTGTCACTGGCTGCAGGGTGGGGGTGGAATGGCATGAGCATTACAGCTGACAATCCAAAGTCACACTCCTGATGGCTGTCAGTCTCTACAGGGTGGGAGTTATGGTTAGAAACCCTAATGCCCCAGGCATTTGTTGGTATTTGCACTCCAAATTTTCAAAATGGGCATTTTGTGACCCCCACCTCATGAAAACATTTGGGACATCTGGTCATGAACAGTGAAAATGTGATTTTGTTAATCTGTACTGAATTTTGATTTCCCACAGTCACCGTGCCATTGTGTGTCAGATGTGCAAAAACACATTTGGGCAGGATGTGAAAGATTACAGCTGTACTGTTCATAAGGAGGTTTTAAAAAATGGCAATGTTGAAAATCTGGAGTAAAAAATTAAAAAATGCTCAAAGTTATGAGCATGTTTGGAAACTGCACAATGCATGCTCGTAAGTCATTTTTGGGAATTTTTATACCAAATTTGCAACATAGGCTTTTTCAGAGCCCACCTCATGAACAGTGACACTGTTGTTTTGTTAATCCATCCCAAAAGGTGATTCTAAGCAGTGACCGTAAAATCACCTTTTGAGACTGAATAACAAAGTGACAGTGACTGACTTCATGAGGTGGGTTCCAAGAACCCCCTGTTGATAATTTGGAACCAAAAGTCACAAAAGTAACCGAGATATACACCTATGTTGCCCCTCCCCATTGATGCCATTATACAGCTTACTGACATTTTTTAAGTTCATGGTCAGCTTTGAAGAGTGCAGACATGTTCCTGCTCCACCAAAGATCAATGCACCAGGCTCTGGAGGTAAGTATGGGGTAAGGGGTGTGTGGGGAGGTGGGATGTGCAGAGGGTGGGTGCGGGTTGGGGGAGGGACCCATCAGTGAGGGACCGTTTTCTTCATTTCTGGTAATAAAAAAAATTAACGAACACCGCAAACAGTTTTCTTTCTTTACAGGTGTAAGAAAAATGTTGGGCACACACTGGTGTGGGCTCCCAGTGTGCCACATGACTTTGGGGGGTGATGTTAGCCACACTGGGGTGGGCTCCCAGTGTGGCACACAATGGGGGTATGGCAGAGCAGGAAAATACCGATGGTGATCGGCTTAGGAACACATGGAGACATACTGGGGTCAGCTCCCAGTGTGCCCCCATGACTTTGGTTGGTGATGTTGGCCACACTGGGGTCAGCTCCCAGTGTGGCACACAGTGGGGGTGGGGCAGGGGCAGAAACATGTGGCAATCTGCATTTGAACATGGAGGCACACTGGGAGTGGGCTCCCAGTGTGCCATACAATCTTGGAGAGGTTTAAACATTCCAACAGAGGGATTGGACACCCCTGAAGTCAGCTTTCTGGAGATTGTGAGAGTGAAAAAGAGAGAGAGAACTCTCAGTTACCCCTCCAAAAAGGCACAATAAAAATTCCATGAGCTAGCCTACTATGATCGCAATATATATACTTTTTTGCTCCCACCCTGCGCTCTGGCTGATCACTCCTTTGGGCCCCACATGGTCCCTCCCATCCTAGCTGCTCCTGACTCCACAGCCTCACATTGCAGACAGACCCAGTATCCCTGCCGTATGCCTTCATTGGGAGTGTCTCTTATCTGCACTAGGGATGAGCCTATTTTGGCCATGCATCACAACCCTGGGTGCTACTGAGGCAGCTGATGGAGGTCCGGATGTCCAGCGATGAGGAGTCAGAGATGCCATCACCTGATCGGCCGAGGCACTATTTTCCACTTTTTCTCCCCCGAAAGAATGGCATGCCACTGACATCATGGCAATCGCTGACATCTGCCAATCCCCAGACATCTAAGGCTGGCCAACCTGCTATGCCTCCAGCCTCTGCCAGGGGCCAGCAGATGCTGCACGACATCTCCACCCTTCCCCATGAGAAGGCGAGCTATCTATGGATGCTCCAGCCTTCTCCCCTGGCCAGCCCTCCAATGACCTTGGTCCATTCCAAAGCCTAGGTTGCCAGTGTCGCAGGTGAAAATCCAGTCACTGCACCAGTGGGCCAACAGTTCATAATAATTTATTGTATGTAAAAGCTGAAGTAGCACCCCCACAGATGATGCCATCTGTGTGGGGGGGTGCTACTTCAAGTTTTATGTACAATACATTATTGCGATCATAGTATGCTAAATCATGGCATTTTTATTGTGCCTTTTTGGAGGTGTAGCCAAGAGTTTTCTCTCTTTTTGACTTTCACTATTGGATACTTGTATTTCAACTCCTCCACTTTTTGCCATGTAGCAGCATTTCTCTCCTGTGGACTGTGAGAGGCAAACAGTGGCAGCCACTGCCATGTTTATTGTAATGTTTCAGCTGGCAAGGCACACACTGCAATGACGGTGTGCTCCCTCATTGCAGTGGCAACATTTTTTCAAGTTGGTGGTGTGCTTCTGAAGAACTGTCATAGACAGCGTGCTTATTCATTGGTGCCACAGAGACCAGCCCAGAAAAGCAGTGGTGGCATTGGCCACAACATGGCTGCACCTCCACAACTTGCTACTCCAGCAAGCTATCACAAACTGTTGCTTGTTCATGCAAGACTATGTAAAAAATGCACAGCAACCCTCTGCAGTACTGAGTCTTGGTTTTGAACTACTGGGTAAAATTGTAGCTGGACTGTCAGTTATTTGACACTTTAGTCTGCTTAATGAGGCAGTAAGAGTTTCAAAGCCTCAATAAGGGAAACTTACTTGTATGCTTCTTTTCAGCCATAAGAAAAGTAATTTGGAGCTCCTCAGAAGTTCATCTAGAAACCAAACACAAATTTAGTTAAAATGAACATACTCCTGATGTATATTTGTTCCAAAATATCCCAGCTAGAGCTCCTGAACTGCTTTTCAAACAGTTAAATATCAATCAGTCAATCAAGTTTGTGTTTAAAAAGGCACCTTTCCATAGTTTAAGGTGTCTGTACATGCAATAAATATCACATCAGCCAATAACTTCCATACAACTATAACAATATATCAAACCATAAATATAAAACAGTATAGCCAGCAGGTTACTAAAAAGAATGCCAGACAACATTATTCTTCATCAGAAAAAAGACATGTCATAGAGGTATGTCTTCAATTCAGTTTTAACCCTTGCTGTGCCATGGACTGATATATCAGACCAAAGTTCCTGTATGTTCTAATTCTGTCGGCAGTCTAAAGGTTAAAACTTTGGATGGTCAGGCATTCTCTTATCCAATGAGGTAGAAAATTCCATGGGGTAGGGGCCACAAATGCAAATGAATGGGCCCCAGATGTCTGTAAGCACACCCTGAGAATCTGTAGCAATCCCCTGCCAGTGGATCAGAGTGGCTGGGAGGGGCAGCAGGGAGAAAGGAGATCTTATAAGTAGCGGGGTGCCTGGTCAAGTAGGACTTTGTAGGTCAGGAAACTGAACTTGAAGGTGATACACCACCACACTGGCAACCAGTGCAGTGTGCAGAACACAGGCATAATATGACTGATCCTAGATGTACCAGTCAGAAGCCTGGCAGCCACATTCTGCATCAATTGCAGGCAGCAGATAACAATCCCCAATAACCCTAGGTACAGGGCATTGCAGTAGTTAAGGCGAGTGGCCATGAAGGTATGCACCAGTGTCAGGAGATCCTCGGGAGGGACCAGGTGTTTCACCCAGGTGATATTCATCAGATAGAAAAAAAAGATCCTGACAAAGGCTGACACCTGAGATTTCTGGGTCAGAACACTGTAAAAAATAACACCCAGGTTCAGCATCCGATCTTAGAAAGTAAGCTGGACACCTCAGAGCCGAAGACCTGTGGGTTGTCCCACTGACACACCCCACCCCCAGTGATCTGGGTCCACCACCTACACCTCGGTTTTATCTGGGTTTAACCTTAGCCAACTAGCACTCCTCCTTTCCTGGATCTCGAATAGGCAGTTATTAAACATCAAGAGAATATCTTCCAGTTCAGGTACAAATGACAAGTGCAGTTGAGTATCATGTACATAGCAGTGAAAACTCAAACTGTACCACCTAATATTTTCTTCTAACAGCAGCATATACACAGAGAACAACATAGGCACCAAAAATGGAGCTCTGCGGTTCCCCACAGGATAAGGAGAGAGGGTCAGAGGAATAAATTCTTGAGACCACTTTCTGCATTCTACCCTTGAGGTATGATCAAAACCATATGAGGACAGTGCCAGACAGTCCATAGATGAACAGTCATGGCACACCTATACACTAAATAAAAGGCAGTAGTACACTACTTAACCAAATACAATAATTTATTCACTGGCCACTACAACAGTGCAACATCACTTGGAGTCTCACAACACAACTTCTAACATTTCAACCAATCCTGGTCTTTAATGAAGATAACGCCCCCCCAGTGAACACTCTCAATCAAATCAAACCAAATCAAAACTTTATTTATAAAAGGCGCCTTTCTAAAACCAAGGCGCCTGTACATATTGTAATAAAAATCAATAAATAATACAATATTAAAAATATTCAAGGCTGCAGCATTAAAGATCATTATATGCTTGTCTAAAAAGGAATGTTTTTAATGCCTCCTTAAAACTTTGGACAGTTGGGCAGTCTCACACCTGATGAGGTAGAGAATTCCACAAGGTTGGGGCCATAAAACTAAAAGATCTAGCCCCGGCTGTCTTTAAACGAACCGTGGGAATCTCCAGCAATCCCTCATCAGTGGATCGGAGAGAGTGGGAGGGACAGTAGGGACAAAGGAGATCTTTTGGGTAGCCAGGTCCCTGATCACGTAGGGCCTTATAGGTCAGCAAGCTGACCTTGAAGGTGATTCGCCAGCACACTGGCAACCAGTGCAGTCCGCAGAGTACAGGTGTTATTTGACTGGCCCTAGAAGAACCAGTCAATAACCTGGCTGCCGCATTCTGCACTAGCTACAGGTGGTGAATTTCAACCCCCGTTAGCCCAAGATAAAGGGAGTTGCAGTAGTCCAGGCGGGAGGTAACAAAGGCATGGACCAAAGTAGGAAGATCGTCAGGAGGAACCAGGTGCTTCACCTGGGTGATGTTCCTCAGATAGTAAAAAGAGGCTTTGACAACTGCTGACACCTGAAGTTTAAGTGGCAAACAGTCATCAAACACAACGCCCAGGTTCCTCATCTGGTCTGAGGTAGTTAGCTGAACACCCCCAAGCCATATACCTGAGGGTGATCCTGCCAACAAACCCACCTCCCAGTGACCTGGGTCCACCACCAACACCTCAGTTTTCTCTGGATTCAACCGCAGCCAACTCACATTCATCCAGTCCTGGATTTCGGCCAGACAGTTGTTAAAGACTGAAATTGCAGCATCTTGGCCGGGCACAAAGGACATGTGCAGTTGAGTATCATCTGCATAGCAGTGAAAACTCAAACGGTACCACCTAATAATCACTCCCAATGGGAGCATATACATCGCAAACAACATGGACGCCAAATAGGAAATGGAGTATAGTTGGAAATGTAGTTAAAATAAAAAGAGGGTGATTGGTGTTGGTGTTTTCCACTTTGTGTGTACACTGTTTTACATTTGAATGTGTTTATGAAATGCACTGATGGCACTTTAAATGTTTAATCATGTGAATGTAGGAATGGTATTTATTAAGAGTGCTCACTGGGGGGCATTATCTTCGTTAAAGACCAGGATTGGTTGAAATGTTAGAAGTTGTGTTGTGAGACCCCAGGTGATGTTGCACTGTTGTGGTGGCCAATGAAAAAATGATTGTATTTGGTTACGTAATGGACTACTGCCCTTTATTTGGGGTGTAGGTGTGCTGTGACTATTTAATCTGTGTTATTTTGTCACTGAGCACCGTGTCCCCTGTGCAGCTCTTTATTTTGAAAAGTCCACAGATAAACCGCAGGTGCTCCAATGGTGCACCATGGTCCACAGTGTCAAATGCCACTGAGAGCTCAAGAAAGACCAAGATGAAATGAGTCCTCCAATCTCTTGCTATTAGGAGATCATTAAGCACCGAACAAAGGCTGTCTTGGTGCTGGGCGTCTTTGTAAATCTGGACTGTAGAGAGTCATTTATTTATTACTTATTTATTTTTATTTAGCTTTTGTTGACCGGGTAAGTGCACTAGACAAATCCTGCCTATTTTCAGGCACGACCCGGGGAGGGGAATACAGATGAATGCCAACTGACCTTGACCCAGATTAAGCTGCTGGTGGTATTTTTAGTGAATGAGTTAAATTTGGCCAGGACACCGGGGAGATTCCCCCCTACTCTTTTCGATAAGTGCCATGGGACCTTTAACATCCACCTGAACTACTACCAATCCAGGCAGATGGGACCTCGGTTTAACATCTCATCCAAAAGACGGCACCTCAGAAGTGCAGCACCCCTCTCATGCTGCACTACAGTGTCAGTACTGGGATATTAACCCAAGTGCCAGATGTGGGAACTGAACTCACAGCCCACAGATCTCCCAGCCTCAGAGGTGAGTGTGCTACCTACTGAACCACTGACACTGTTAATAGACCTTGTGGATGGATAAATGATCATCCAGCTGCAGCACAACTACCTTGTCAATAACTTTACCAACAAAGGGCAGGTTAGAGACAGGTCTGTAGTTGGTAAGACAGTCTGGATCTAGGGAGGTCTTTTTCTAAGACTGGTAGTACAACCGCCTCCTTCAGGGGGTCTGGAAAGACCCCCCCCATGTACCCCACAAGAAGAAGTATTGGGCCCTGGTCTAAACTACAGCAGGATGGCCGCAAGGTCTGGATGATGCTCATGTTATCCATGATGTCTGGCTGTCCAAAGTTGTACCAGACAAATCAGGTGCTCACAACCTCTCACTGACCTCTGCATTCACCATAGAGGGGGCTGAGCGGATACCGGACCTTATGGTGTCTGTCACTTTCTCAGCTACTGACTTAGAGAACCATAGTCACCACTTCTGTCTTTTGCTTTTTCTAAGCAATATAGTCTTAACTTGCAATAAGGTTACTCCTTTCTGGGGTCAGAAATGCAAGAGCTAATGCAGGAGTTGTTAAACCATCCTCTTAATTATATAACCCTATGCTACTTGTGCTAGGGGGTTGACCCTGCTTGAACTAGATTTGTGAATCAGATAATGCTTTAAAATGATTCAGAAAGTGGGGCTTATACTGAGCATGTTCTTATGAATATGCATTAGTGCATGGCCAGTATAAGCCCCACCTTCTGGGTCATTTTAAAGCATTTTTACCCAACGTTACACAAAACTGATTACTTGCCTGAGTTCAGGTTTCTTTGTGCTGTCAGAAAATGTAAATAGCTGAACTTGGGCACAATACTGCTAGTAAAAGCATCAGGAGGCAGTGATAGTGAGAGACCATGAGGATCCCGAAGGGTCACGTAAGACTTTCACTGGCTGAGATGTGAGTGCTGCTATCCAATTACGCAGCCAGTAGATGCACTTCACGATGATGCGCTGAAATGGTGAACCCAGAAAAACAGGGAACCTTATTTCAGGTAATGCTCATACTGGAAGTGGCGCAGGTTGCCTTCACACAAAAAAAAGGCAACACTACAATTGTTCTGCACCAGTCAGTGTGGTGCAGAGCCTGGCATGTAAAGGTACCTTTAGTGAAAACTTCCTGAACATTAGAAACACCCTCAGACAGTGCAGCCAGCCACTCATGATGCAATAGTCTCCTCTACTCCCACTGAATAATGAGTGGCTATATTGTGTTGGGGGTGTTTCTGAGTCCAGGAAAGATGCAGTGGGAGCTGGTCAAGAAATGTAAACAAACATGGTTTGGTGTGGTAACGCCAGTATGGTGGGCACTCAGTTTTTCACTTTTTAAAAGAAAAAGGGGATCTGAATCAAACTACCAGCTTCATCAACAGTCTCTAAAGAATGTGAACAATCATGATTGTGTTTTTATGTTGGCTCACAGTTCTGCACCAGCTAACATATTGCATTTGTAGCAGATTTGGAGGTGCGGTCACTGTGGGTAAATGCAGGACACACATCAGTAGGTGTGTCCTTCATTCCCCAATATGGTAGCTGCAGGAGCTGGCACAAGCAACATGTAAACTGGCCACCAGATCAAAGAAAAGGTCCACTGCAATAAGAGCCAAGCTTCTCATGCAGTGTGCTTTTCCTGATGAACCAGTTTACAAAACATGGTGGCATGCTGCCGCAGAGTGCCCCGACCCACTTCATTTGCTGACAGGGTAGCCCACTCCCAGTCAGCATAATGCAACCCCCCTTCTATTAAAAGTGTGTGCCAAGAGGGTGCCCAATCCCCCTTGGCATCATGTCCCCACCCTTCCCAGTTTAATTTGCCAAAGGACAGCCCACTCCCCATCGGCATAATGTCCCCCTTTTCATTGTATGCTGATGGAGGTGCCCAATCCCCCATTGGCTGCAGAACCCCTTCGAAAATAAAACACTCAGGTGGCATGCTGGGAGCCAACCCCAGTGTGCCAAAAGCCCATGTGAAAGAAAAATTGTCCAGCGATGTTTTTTTTTAACCTGCAAAGCAAAAGACAGTCCTGATCAACTCCAGTGGCCGCCCCACCCTGCACCCACCCTCTGTGCACATTACCTCCCCACAACCCCCTCACCCCATACTTACCTCTGGAGCATGTCGCGACGATCATCGGTGGACCAAGAACATGTCTGAACTCTTCAAAGCCGACCACGAACTGAAGAAATGCTGGTAAGATGTATAATGGCATAAATAGGGCTTTTTCAACTTTGATGCATATCTCAGGCATTTAGGGGAACTGAGGCACCAAATTTTCAACATGGGGTTATTGGGACCCCTCCTCATTAATTCAGTCACTGTTGTGGCATTATTCAGTCCTAAAAGGTGATTTTGTGGTCACTGTGTGGAATCACTTTTAGGGACCGAGTAATGAAATGTCAGTGTCACTGTTCATGAGGGAGACTTTCAAAAAGCCTGCAGTATGTTGCAAATTTGGTAAAAAAATCAAAAAACTTGCTGTTTTATGATCATGCATTGTGCAGTTTCTACGCATAACTTCATGAATCTGTAATATTTTCACTCCAGATTTTCAAAATTGACATTTTTCCACACCTCCTTATGAACAGTACAGCTGTCATTTTACATATCCTGGCTGAAATGTGTTATTGCATGTCTGATGCAGAATAGCATGGTCACTGTGCAAAATCAGTTTTCAGGACAGTTTGAGAAAATGGCAGTGACATTGCTCACGAGCAGAGGTCCTAAAATGCCTATGTTGAAAATTTGGTGATGAAAGTCTATAAAATGAATGTGTTACAAGCGTGCATTGCACAGTTTCCATGCACCCTTGAAACTACACAAATTTGCACTAAGTGTTTGTGCACCGAAGGTTAGTTTAAATTAATCTGGGGTTTGCACTTTTATGTTTGCTGCCCCAACCCTCTGGGCGGGACAGTGGGGAGTTTTAAGCAGGCACTGAAGACATTTTTTATGGAGCAAAGCTTTTCCTGATTATCTGTGATTTTATATGTATTTATTAAATTTTGTATGTACCTGTGAGGCACCTTGATACTGTGAAAGGCCCTCAATCAAATAAAGTTATTATTATTATTATTATTATTTTCATGTCAGATTTTCAACACTGGAATTTTGTCACATCTCTGTATGAACACTACAGCTGTCATTTTTCACATCCTGCCCAAAATGTTTTTTTCGCACCTCTGGTGCATAATGGCATGATCGCTGTGGGAAATCAACTATTGGGACAGATTAACAAAATCACAGTGCCACTGTTCTTAAGGGGAGGTCCCCAAATGCCTATGTTGAAAATGTAGTTAAAGAAATCCCCAAAATAATTGGGTCACGGACAAGTGCTGCATAGTTTCTATGCATGCTCATGACTTCAACAATTTTTCATATTTTCAATCCAGATTTTCAGCTTTGCTATTTTTCTACACCTCCTCATGAACAATACAGTTGTCATTTTTCACGTCCTGCTTAAAATGCTTTTTCATGCCTGTGTCACCAAATGGCATACTCCCTGTGCAAAACCACCTTTCAGCTAAAAAACTGATAGTGTTGCTCTTCATGATGTGGGGTCACAAAAAGCCCATGTTGAAAATTTGGAGTCAAAATCCCAACAAACGCTAATGGTGCTAGGGTTTCCAACTGTAACATCACACCCTGTACAGACTGACAGGCATCAGGGGTGTGACTTGGGATCATTGGCTGTAGTGCTCATGCCATTCCACTCTCACATCCCACCCTGCAGCCACTGACAAGCATTAGGGTGTGCCTTGGAGTGTTCAGCCCTAAAGTTCACTCCATTCTCCTATGCTGCACCCATCTCTGTGTATTGCCTTATGGAATGGGGGAAGTATAAGGCCTAAAGACCCCAAAACACACCACAACATTTGGTGTCTACAGGGTAGGGTGAGGTAAAATGGCATGAGCATTATAGCTGATGACTCAAAAGCACACCCCAATGCCTGTTAGTCTCTGCAGGGTGGGGGTGGGGTTGGTGTCCATTCAATACTTCGTTGCCATTCTTATTATGCATCTCTAACTCCTGCACTACCAATGCCAGTGAGACAACATATGGCATTGACAAATGCTTGTTTTTTTTCAGTTTAACTTTGAGTTTCATTCCAGTTATGTAAAAGCACTTTTGATAACAGTCACGTGCACGCAGAGGACTAAGAATGCCACTGGAAGACAGATATTAAAGCAGAAAGATGTGTCCAGTAAGAGGCACTATGCTGGACTATGGACACAGAAAAAGAAACTCATTTTTGGGAGCTTGGTGTTTTTTTCCATTGTTTTTGCATGGAAAGTTGCTATTAGAAACAGTGTTCATAGTGTGAACAATAAGCCACCAGTGGGCAGCAGTGACATGCTAGAGTGGAAACATAGTTACTATATGAACAACAGGGGGAAATGTTACAAAATATAAAGAAAGTAATAGGTATTTTGTTTCTTTAGCTATTTAAAAGGTTTTTAATTATGATAAAGTTGTCCTCTGTCTTTTCCGTTTTTTCCTCACTAACACAGATGAAAAAATGGCATCATTTTTTAAACTGAACATTCTGGGCACCTTACTGTTTGCTTTAGTGCATCCTGATTTTGAGGTACTTGTTTTTACCTGTGCATTGAATTGATTTAGTGCACAGGTGACAACGAGTCAGGGTGCAGAACTTTCACTGCCCATGTTATAATTTATTTTACAACTGCCAGCTGCCCAAATTCAGGCTATAATGGTTTATGTAATGTTGTTAGGTTTCTTAGCTTGTGGATGGTTCATACAAACCCCATCTAAGAGCCCTGAGGGACACACCCTCAGTAGAAGCCTTTAAACAGGGTCTAAAACTTTCCTGTTTACTCCGGCATTTGAGGATTAATTTCCCCATACCTGCTAACATCTAAGTTTTCATGCAATTACTGATTTATTTATAAATGCATTTATTAGGAAAGTGTTATGATGCTTATTACAGCTAAATTCTGGGGTATGTGGTTTGTATCACTTATTTGCTACTGCTTTTATTCATTTTGCTTCTACTATACTCTATGTTGTAATGGTGCCTGAGCCTCCAGGGAAGGCTGCTAGATACAAATTAAGACTTCTACTACTTAACACAACCAGCCAGTTCACATTTCACCTATTTTACTTCAAGAAAAGAAAAGCTCAGCTCAATGAAACTTGAAACAAATTGCTCACTACCTGCACATTGTAAAACAGGCAACAGAAACGATTAGGAAGAAATAATAATAATAATAATTTTATTTAGTATAGCATCTTTCTAATCATTAAGGTGCTTCACAGATAAAAAACAAACACAATTAAACAATAAATAAGAATAAAATCATTGAAAATCAGGAAATGCCTTGTCCCAGAGAAAGGTCTTCAGTGTCTGCTTAAAACTCCCCACCATTCTGCACTCCTGTAGCTGATAAGGTAGAGAATTCCAGAGGGATGGAGCAGCAAACATAAAAGCCCGAGCCCCAGATGACTTCAATCTAACCCTCGGAATCTCTAACAACCCCTCATCAGCTGAGCGGAGTTCTCGCACAGGGGTGTAAGGGATCAGAAGTTCTTTCAGGTAGTCAGGACCCAGTCCATGTAGGGCCTTGTAAATTAACAAACTTAAAGGTGATCAACCACTGAACTGGCAGCCAGTGCAGATAGCGCAGCACTGGGGTTATATGAGATCTTCTTGATGCCCCAGTCAATAAACATGCAGCCACATTCTGCACTAGCTGCAGGCAGCGGATATCAACCCCAGGAAGCCCTAGGTATAGGGAGTTACAGTAGTCAAGGTGCGAGATCACAAAGGCGTGGACCAAAATTGGCAAGTCGCTGGACAGAACAAGGTGCATGATCCTGGCAATGTTCCTAAGATGATAAAAGGCTAACTTGATGACAGCAGACACCTGATGATGAAGAGTCAAACCATCATCAATTATCATTCCCAGGTCACGCACCGGTTCAGAGGTAGGGATCTGCCCACCTCCCAGGAATAAAGCAGAGTGCAAGTCTGTCCCTAACCCTTCTATCCTATGACCAGGGTCAACCACCAAAACCTCAGTCTTTCCTGCGTTCAACTTTAATCCACTGGAACTCATCCAGTCTTGGATTTCAATGAGGCAGCTATTAAATACTGAAAGGGCACACATCTGGTCTGGCGCAAAAGACAGGTAGAGCTGGGAATCATCAGTATAGCAATGAAACCCCAGCCCATACTGCCTTACAATGTCTCTGAGGGGGCAGCATGTACACTGCAAACAAAATGGGGGAGAACACCGAGCCCTGAGGTACCCCAAAAGACAGAAAGAAAGACATGGAAGTAAATATTCCCGAGACAACTCTCTGAGATCAACCAGTGAGGAAGGATGAAAACCATCTGAGCGCTGTACCCATCAGCCCACAGATGACCCTCAGACACTCGAGCAGAATCCCATGGTCGACAGTGTCAAAAGCTGAGGACAGATCAAGCAGTACCAGAATAGAATGGTTCCTCCGATCTCTCACCATCAGGAGATCATTGAGCACCTGAACCAGAGCCTTCTCAGTACTATGCCTCTTACGGAAGCCCAGCTGGAGAGGTTCATATAGATTATGGATGGTTAGATGGTCCTCCAGTTGGATTGCCACCACTTTCTCAATAACCTTTCCCACAAAAGGAAGGTTCAAGATAGGTTTGTAGTTAGCCAGAGACTCCGGATCCAAAGAAGCTTTCTTCACAAGGGGTGTCACCACCGCCTCCTTCAGGGAGCCAGGGAACTCACCCGATTCCAGGGAGCAGCAGACAATCTGAGCTAAGACCGGGCCAATGACATCACTACAACCCAAAATTAGGGAAGTAGGGCCCGGGTCTAAACTACAGCATGTGGGGTGCATCCCCTGGACAATCCTCATAATCTCAATGAAATCCGGTAGGTCAAAGGTACTCCAGGAAACACCGGGCATAGTGACTGAGCACCGGCCAACCATATCACCCATGGAATGAGAAAGGTGAATCTTCTGCCTGATATCAGCCACCTTGTTTGCAAAGAATCGCGCTATCTCATCACACTCAATTTGTGAAAAAACTCGACAGAGCTGTAGACAGATTGGGTTGCATGACCTGTCCACAGTTCGGAAGAGCTGAGCTGGTTGGTTCCCAGCAACAGCGATTTTCCTGGACAGGAATTCTGCCTTCTTATGGGAAATCACTTATTGATAGAGCTGATAATGCTTTAACAAAATAAGATGGTTGGTATCCAAGGTGGATTTACACCAACGATGTTCTAACCAACGACCCGACTTCCTCATCTCTCTCGGTTACCAATCAAACCATGGGGTCCGAGGGCGAAGCGGAAGGGGACAAACATGGATTGGAGCAATCTGATCAAGAGCTGAAGTAATAGCTTTATTATAGGCTACCACTAAATGCTCTGGATCGGTGCTGGTCTCACCGAACACCAAGAGGTCAATCACCACCGCCGGGTCTTCAGGGACCACATCCTGCAAAGGGCGGTAACTGACCATCTCCACAGGGGCAGGCCTACTCAGGGGGCAGAAAAATTGAACCTCACGGTGTAGTGAGCAGACCAACTGACAGATTCCACCCCCAAGTTGGAGGTCTCGATCCCCTGGAGGAAGACCAAATCAAGAGAATGACCACCTTTATGGGTAGCTGAGGAAACAACCTGTGTGAAGCCTAGTGATGTCATCAACTAGCAGAAGTGTTGTTCAAAAAGTGAGGATTCATCGTTGATCTAGGTATTGAAGTCACCCAGAACCATCAATCTGGGCAACTCCAATGCCATGTCAGCAACAATGTCTGCTACTTCCTGCAGGAACAGCTTTTCATCCCCTGGTGGACGGTAAATGAGAGCTATCCTGCACTCCACACCAGTTACCACAGTGCACTCAAATGATTACGTCTCTCTTCAACTGGAACACCAGTGAGGTCCATTTCTGTCTTAAAACAGACCACTAACCTCCCACCCCTGCAATCCAACCTCGGGTGATGTATCACTGAGTACCTGGGAGGAATAGCTGCCTCCAGAATTGGGGCAGTATTATCATCCAACCAGATCTCAGTGATGCAAGCCAGATCCGCTGTTCCAACACAATCTGCAATCACTGCAGTTTTGTTCTTAATGGATCTGGCATTGCATAACAATGCTCGGGTTGGACCGTGCTTGTAGGCCATCCTGGCTACTTGCCCACCTAAAAAGGAGGTGCCCTTGGGTATGGGGACTAGGCATGGATTACCACATTCTAGGCTCCATTTCACCCCAGGGTGTCTTCTGGACTTAATCTCTTCTATGGGGAAACATGCTCATTCGAGCTCCAATGTTCATGCTCTCCAGCCCACCCTCCCACCCTGTGGGCAATTCCCAGTGCCCGACAGTGCCAGTAAAGAAAAGCAGGAAGTGGGGGGAAGAGAACAGGTGGAGGACACAGAGAGAGGAGGTCGAATAGCGCAGGACTGGGGGTGCAAGCAGGCACATTCTATAAAATACTCCCAAAATGTAGTAAAACACCACAAACAATCCTAATTTTCAAATAAAGCAGTAATGCAGTTGAAGTCAGTTAAAAAATATAAATCACAACACCCCCCCAATAAATCCCATAGACAACAAACAAACTAAAAATAAATCAACTAATTAAAGCAAAATTAATAAACCAAAGATAAATAAAAATAAAATAAAATAAAAATAAGCAACAGCCCCACTGGGTTACACAGTACTCTCACTATGGTAACCAGGTGAGACAAAATGGTACTCTCACTACCACATTTAAATAAATAAAATAAAATAATACAACATACAAAATAAATACAAGTATTGTAATTAAAGTCAATTAAAGAACATCAGGAGGCCCCAGTCCTAAGCACTCTCACTGCAGATCTTCCAAGGTACAAGATTCTCCAGACACCAGATATAAATAATAAAATGAAATTGAAGAAAATTAAGTACATGTCCAAGGGCCAATACCCCAGAAAACACTCTCACTGAATCAGGGGTATTTTAATCAGTCAAGCAGTCTGTCCACAAAAGACAGAAAAAGCTTCAGGACTGGAAATATTCCCCTAGCTAAACCCAACAGGTTACCCCCAGCTCACCACCCGGCTACAGCAGATTGCTACAAAACCCTGGAGGAGCCCACCCAGATGGTCACTCCAGGGTGTCTAGTGGAAGGGACCGTCACCCACTGGTTCCCCAGTGAGGGAGACCCCCCCACACCACTATAGTCAGAGGGGCCAGGATTCACCAAGAAAGGCAATAAAAGCAGGGAAAGAAGCCTTAAAAGTCCCCAATTAGTTAAGGCCCACAAGATAGTCAAAATCCAGACTCAGAGCCTCAGTTCAAAGATATTCTATGTTCATCACGAAGTAAACCCTCCCAAAAAAATTTGTCCTGGACAAGAAGAAAAACCAAGCTGGGGTCCAATTAGACTCCGGCCTCAGTACTCACAAACAACCAGGTGTAAAAAATATCAAACCAGGCTGATCGATCCAAGAGTTAAAAAGGCTGTGAAACCATACTCCATGCAGCCCATGGCCTGGGGTCGATTAAATCGATAGATCCTTAGGATCCAATAAATCCTCAAGCACCAATGAGCAGTAGTGAAATCCCCCCCCCAAAAAACGAATGATAAATACTCTCAGTGCTCAGCTCACAACATCCAGTTCACAAGAGCAAATGTAATAACCGCTAGCCCAACCGATTATTAAAACTGGCAGCTTAATTGTAAAAAAATAGAGTGACTGTGCAGCTCTGACGAACAGGCAAAGGGATAATACCCTTTCTTGTGTCTCCAGGATCCCTCAAAGTCCAGAGTCTCGGAGTTGGAAGACCAACAAACTGGTAACTGAACAGAGTCCATGAAGAAAAAATAAAACAATAATAAAGCAAAAAAAAGCAAAAAAGCTATAAAACAGTAAAACGTTAAACGCAGCTAAAAAACAATAAACTAAAACACTTCAACTGCAATGTAAGAGCAAAAACAAACACACGCCCAACCTCGCAGCCATCTTTTTGCAGAGAGATAGTGAAAGAGAGAACAAAGGGAGATGTAACATCTGTCATTCAAATCTATTTTCTGTCCCTTGGACCATTCCTCACTCGATGCAATTGTCAGTCTCATTAGTGAGTCTTTGGCCTAGGCCCAGCTAGTGTGTTCCTTTTTTTTTTTTTTACATTCCTTTATTTCATATTTTTTAGAACACAATCTACTACAAAATCATAAAAGTAAAGATGAAACAAATGTACAACAACGGTATCACAGGATGGTTCAGTTAAGATACATTCATTAACTCCCTCCCTCCCTCCCTCCCTCCTCTCCAAATATGATACTCAGTACATTGATACTTTAGAAAGGTACATGGAAGAAATGCTAGTTGGTAGTGTTCCTGGAAATAAAAATGTAGCCTTTTCATAACAAAAAATATATAAGCCTAGGGAAAAAGTCAATGCCTCTCAGGTATTGGAAAGAAATTATAGGTTAGAGTGAGTCAATAAAAAGTAGATCTTTATCCATTTATTTTGAAATTAAGTGATTCTGTTGTTAAATAAATAAATTAGTCTGGTAATCTGCAGGTTAGGAAGTAAGTTGGGTAGCCATTCTCCCATACTTAGTGTCTGGTTGTCTAACCAGTGCTTTACAATAAGTAGTTTTGTCGAGATAGCTAACATAGTGATGATTATTTCTCTGTTACTGGGGCCTCTAACTGTGGCAAGATTATCTAAAATAAAGGTCTCAAAATTAAAGAAATGACATAAGGAAAGTTTCTTGCCATGTGTAGTTTTAACTAAATTCTAAATGGATTGGGATTTCAGGCAGTCCTATAAGATATGTTGGATAGTTCCCTCTCCTGGGTTGCACTTAGTACATCTGCCGGATTCTAAAAAAAACATATTTATACATTTCCTGAGAGGTCATATAGGTATTGTGAATGAGTTTATATTGAATTAACCTTAGGTTGTCTAAGGGAATAAATTGGTATATGTTCTTCCATAAAGTAGACCAATATTGAGTACCAGCCTCAGCCTCCTTGAGTCAATAGTAGGAAATTATAGGTTCTGTGCCAAATTTTTGAGTAAGTACTGTAGCAGCTTGTAAAGATTAGAGATGAGGTGGGGTTTAAAACTATTAGTTATCATGTCGCTCAGTGGATCTTGAGCAGTAGTGGTCAATGGGATATGTCCAAAATAAGCTTTGAAGGCAATTTTGATTATTAACAGCTTAGGAAGGAACTTGTTATGAAGAGATTAATTGAGCAAAACATCATGTAAGAGGATATATAAATTGTTCCTAATAAAGGAACCAGCAGTGAACCTGATGTTGTGGAACCAATTGCCCAGTATAGGCTTCCCATTTATTTTAAAATTTGGGTTATCAAAGATAGACTGACCTAAGCTTCTGAGACATGATAAGCCTATGAAAGATAAGATTTGGTGCTGAATTTTCAGAGAAGTTCCAATCGTAGAACCCTTCAGTTTTTTGGGTAATGACCTGAACTTGGTACGTAATAATGAATCAGGATGAACTTTATATTTTTTCATCATGTTAAGTTGCAGGTCAAGCCATATAGGATGGTAACTACCAGAAGAACTGTGTGGAGATAACCACTTTACATATTTCTTGATTTGTGAAGCCATGTAATATAATTTAATTCCACCTTGCTCTTCAGAGAGAAAATGTTTACTCCATGCTATTCTTAGGGTTTTACCACACCATATTAATTTGATGATTTCTGAGTTTAAATTATTGAACCACTTCAACGGTATCAAAACATTTAACATATTGAGGGGATGAAAAATTCTCAGAAAAATATTCATTTTAATGACGTTAACTCTACCCAAAAAGAAGGGAGGAGTCGATGCCATCTTTTAAAGTCTTGTTTAATTGTATTAATTAAGTCATCCAGGTTTAATTATAATAGTTGGGATTGATCTTCTGTTAGATATATTCCTAAATATTTTAATTTCTGAGGGGACCAAGTAAAGCCTAAGTTTATTATTTCTGTTTTCAATAAACAGGAATTAAGGGGCAATACTTCCATTTTGTCAAAATTTAGTTTATAGTTGGAATGGATACTATATTGTTGTATAGTAACCAACACTGCCTTTATGGAGGACACTGGATTAACAACATGAAGTAAAATAACATCTGCAAATGCAAAGAGTTTAAATTGAAAGTTACTACAGTTAATGCCTATAATTTGAGGATTAGTATTTAGGAAATAAAACAGGGGTTCAAGTTATAGAGTAAATAAGAGGGGAGATAAAGGGCATCCTTGTCTAGTTCCACAATGTAGAATAATTGCACCTGAGCCTAAACTGTAGCAACTTAATCTGGTTGAGAGAAAAGTATAAAGAATTTTTAACCATGATACAAATTTGCATGGAAATCCAAAACTAGAGAGAGTAAGAAATAAGAATTCATGGTGGACTCTGTGAAATGCTTTTTCTGCATTTAGTGAAACCAAGGCCATAAGGATGGTGGAGTCACTAGATGCATAAAAAATATGGGCCAATTTTCTAATATGATCTGATGCGTATCTATTGGGAATAAAACCTACTTGCTCTCTAGAGATAAGTGGGTGCAAGATTAGTTTAATTCTTTGTGTCAGGATGGAACAAGAATTTTTATATCATAGTTAATTAAGAAGATAGGTCTGTAGCTACTCACCTTGATGTTTGGTTTATTAGATATAGGTATTAAGATAATAAGTGCTTCAAGAAGTGAGCGATCCTTGACTCCATTTTCAAAAATAAAATTTTAAAACTTTAGTAGCAAAGGAATAAGGGATTTTTTTGAACAGTTTATAAAATTTTACTGTAATGCCACTTGGCCCTGGTGATTTATTTGGGGCCAACCCATCAATGGCCACTTCTATCTCCTTTTGTTATATATGGCTGATAAGGCTATTCATATGGCTTTGTGTAAGTTTTGGGCAAATAAAATTAGATGGATATTCTTCTATCTCTTTAGCTAAAGGGGGAATTAATCATTGGACCGTATAATTTTGAATAGCATTTACAGAACTCTACTAAAATATCTTTAGGGTCTGTTTTAACTTGACCCAAATTCTCAGAAATTATTGATTCAATAAACTTAGATTTTTCTTGATGTTTAAGCCTGTTTGCTAAAAGCTTACTGGGTTTATCCCCTAAATCAATGTATTTGGCTTTTACTTTTAAAATAACAAATTCAGCCCTCTCCTTTTAAAGTAGAAAAAGGTTGTTCTTACATTGTTGTAGTTCCTTGGTTTCTGATTTAGATATTATAGAGCGGTCTATATATTCTAGTATGTCTATTCTCTTAGTGATAGACTCAATTTTTTCTAAGTGTTTCTTCTTCTGTTTGACGTGAATCTAATAAAATACCCCCGATGTAGCTCTTTGAAGCTGCCCATGTCATAAGTACAATATCTATAGAAGCAAAGTTCTCCTTCCAAAAATTGTTAATAGAACTATTGATATAGTTAATAATGTAGTCAGGACTAAGCAGGGTGTTATTTAACAGGCCTGCTTCTTTACTGGTAGTGAGTTAGTCTACAACTCCTGCTGAGTGTCTCAGCAGATGCCACCTACCCCGCTGCTTTTTTCACCACTAGTCAAGCCATCAGAACCATGAAGGCCACACAGACCAATCAAACTTCTATGCTTGCCCACTCATCCACACTCACTATGTCACCTTGTCCTCCTGCCACGTGCCAGCCATCCTTGACCTCCAGAGCAGTCCTACTGGATGTGATCGCCACTCCCGTATGTTGCCAACACTCCAGTACAGGCACTCTAACAGTGCTCTGCTTGAGCTCTCCTGACCTTGGCTCCTTCTTCCAGTTCTTCTCCTGCAGTGATTCACTTAATTGTACTTGTCTGCTTCCTCTGCTTTCTACTCTGACCTGCAAGACCTCTTTGACAGACTGATGAGCATGGCAGATGATGGCAAGATGACTCTGAAAGACAACTCATGGCTGAGAGTGTCAGATGAATGTTGCCAAATCCACCAACCACTGCTCTGATTACTCACTCTGCACAGCCACCAGTGTTGAATCACAGCCTTTACTGGACTGGCTGAGGCTCACATTCTCCTGGGGTATGTGTACTGAGTGAATTCAAGGGCAAGACAGTCACAACACTGCAGGAGTGGTTAACAGACCCCTGTGTGTCTGCTGAGTCAGGTCATGTGGAGGAGTTCTGCATGTCCAAACACAGTCCAACAAACCAAATATAAATTGATGCTGTGTATGCAAGCACAGACCAACTACTGCAGCACTGGGTCAAATGTCATCACTGAGCTAGACAGCCACAGAGCAGGGGTTGAAAACAGATTGGGAAGGGGGCAAAAAATTATACTGGTTGCAAATGCGATGATGCCTACAGAGGATTATTTTTAGATGATCTCATACACTATCTACCAGCTAGGTGGAGACAGGATTTTGAAAAGGTACAGAGTGCCAGCTCTGATGAGATGGTTATAGCAGATTGTTTCTTAATAATAATTATAATTCATAGGAATGGGATACAACTTAGAGTCAAAGGCAGTTTTATAGTGATTTCCAGTTGTAGTGAAAGACAGGATGTAGTTACTGTTAAAAGTTACAGTAAGAATTACAAAGCATAACATAATTACATACAGTGGAGAGACACACTGTTATATGACAATTGTATTCCATATGCACTTCACATAAGGAGACGGGCATCATCTCAGCAAACATAAAACGTACCTTAGTACCTATCCGACCTATCATAATCACCACTTATGACTTAGGACTAAAGATACCAATGTTTCTAGTCAGCCACAGCATGGCCTACACTGAGGGCTGTGCAAATGTTTCCATCTGCATATGGAGCCAATCATCAGCGTGAGGACAGCAGCGGGGCAGAAATCTTCCTTGATTTGTTAAGGTTCTAACAGGGCTGAAATACAGTTTGATACATTTCTCAAGATATATATGTACAGTACCTGAAGTGTAGAAGATGAATCCTCCTTTGGTTGTTAATGTCGAGGCAGTTAAATTTTCTGTAGTGAGAGCATTGGTGGCTATCATGGATGCATTTAATACAAAGCTAGCAAGCCTACTGTAAAGAACAGTTGGCTTGTTTAGGACTAACCTGTTGTCCCCATTGTATCTGAAGTCTCATTTTCCAGTAAGGGAGTTGCTACTCTGTTTACTATATGCCGATATGTAAATTAGGAGTTTAGAAGCAGTCCTTATTCAAGAACAGGAAGCTGATTTGGACCAGTTTGTACTGCTGGATACTCAACAAGCAGATTCTGTCTGGTAGGAGTGTCCAGCCACATGCCCAGACATCTGAATAAGGTAGAGAATTGGAGCTCATGGTGTTCTGGGGTAGAAATAGTCAGCTATTGCATGACAAATCTGAGTTTTCCTTCAGATTTAGAAAACATTGAGTTTTTTTTTTCTGTTTAGCACTAAGACTGAGTAAATGGAGAAATCAAAAACTTTAGTTAGACTTTGATTTTGACCTTCTGCCTTCAAAAGAAAAATGTAATATTTAATGCACCTGAAAACAGAAGCTAGAGTTAAAATTAATATTTCCACCATTGGTTTTCTTCAGGAATTACCTATAAACGGAAAATTATATAAAGTCAGTTAAGAGGTAAGGTAAATGAAAGTGTCTGTGTGTGTGTGTGTATGTGTGTGTGTGTGTGTGTGTGTGTGTGTGTGTGTGTGTGCGTGTGTGTGCAAGCACCATATGGTACCGGGTCAATATAGAACTACAAAAAGAGGAAAACAAAAAAAACAGGCTGTGGAAAGCACGGAAACATTCGCAGTGACAGGAGTATAACAGTGGCAGGGAATTACCACTACCCCTGCCTCTGACAAGGAAGTAGATGAAGGGATGAAGTAGGCTGTGTTACTGGGTCTGGCTGAGCCACTCCTGTAGTGGAGTGGCTAAGGCATCAGCACCAAGCAATGAAGGAGACCTCGGACTGTGGTTTAGTTCCTCCCAGGTCTCCAGGTGTTGCAACTGATTTTTTGTAAATGAATTTTCCCCCTCCTCCAAGCTTAAACCCCATCCCCAAAGTCCATTCCCCCATGGAGTTAGTTATTTAAAGTGCAGGGGGTGTGGAGAGCAAAGCCTTCCATATCAGGGTGTGCGGAGGATGGAGTCCCACACAAAAAAAAGATAAATTCTCATTATCATTAATGGGGTGTGTACGTTTGTTGCATGGTCAGTGTTTTCACCAACCTTATTTCAGCAAGTTGCTGTTTTGACTGTGGCATATAGTTGTGCATGATTTTGTCCGTGACATTATGACTCCATGTCACAACAGATAGATAGCTCTAGGAGTAAAATTGATAATAGGAAATGGAAGCTGGTGGCCAAGTGGTGCTGTGGGTTGAGGAACTGGATGCCACACCTCGGGGGTCAGCAGTGGGGAGGGCTGGAAGAGGAATGTAGTGGCTGCTGGGCTGCTCTCCTCTCCCAGATTGGGTAGGCTAGTCACCTCGCTCTCAAATGACACATGGTAGGGGCTGGGTGTCACATCAAGGGAGATCTGGGGGACTGACATTGGGAGGGTGGAAAGAGTATTGTTTCCAGGAACTTGCAAATGCCTCCTCATATGCTAAAGGTGTACTGGATTGTAGGCTTACTGTGTCTAAATAACAAGGGTTAGTACTGTCACTACTGTATCACAGATCTACTGTGTCTAGTTAACTAGGGATACTACTGTTACCACTGTGGCACAAATCTAAGATCTCTTGAGGAATTATCCTGGCTGTACTTTACATCCTGGTGGTCCTACACTCAGACTACATCTTGCATCATGGTTACCAGCTATCTGAACAGACAATTGACCCACCTCACCACAGATGTCTTAATGTGTATCCCTTATTTGGGATCAACACTTCTTTAATCAATATGCAGGGTCTCAGGCAAAGCGAAAACCTCTATAATATAATGTTTTATGTTTGAGAACATAGAAAAAGGACCCCCTCATCTATACCATGGCTTCTAGTCAAAATCTTGACTAAACTACAGCAACTACTTGGAGGCGACATTGAGGAGAACCCTTGCTCCACCTCAACAAATGTTAACATGACCTCCTCCACTATGTCTAACTGGGTTAGTGTTAAAGGGTTAAGAATAACACATATGAACATCAATAGCCTAAGACCAAAGACGCATTAGATGGAAGCCTGGATGAGTTTGTACTCCCAGAAGTAGTTGCAACACCAGAAACTTGGCCCAAACTATCTATGCTACACCATGAGGTTGAGTTAAAAAGTTTCAAGATGTTTAGGCAGGAGAGACCTGAAAAAAGGGTGAAGTCTTGATCTACTGCTGATCCTGTTTAAACACTTTCCAGGTGACAACATCTGCCCTTGACAACACTGGCTGTGAAGCTGTATTCACATCACTGCTGCTAGTGGGAACCAAAGCCCTAATAAGAGGGTATGTGTATGACCCCACCCAAAGGCAGCAACCAATGCCCTAAAACCTCTTCTAGCTATGCTGCCTGACTTCCCCAAGGGAGAGAAGGTAATATTAAATGACTTTAATATCCACTGGGGGCCTCAAACAAATGGAGACCTAAAAAACCTCCTTCAAGAGACAGACTTAGTTGAGATACTCTGGGAACAAACTTTGCTAAATACAAAAAAAAGAAACCATTCCACACAGGACTGGAACCCAGCCTCAAACTCTGACAGCTTCAAACAAGCAAGAACGTTCACAGATTCTCTAAGTGACCACTCTCCCACTTTTAGAATATGGAAAATCAACTTCCAGCCACCCCCAACCTAGAATATTATGGGTCTGAAACTACTTTAATTTGGACACGGGATCCTTTCTCAAAACACTAGCTGAAGTACATTGGATAGAAATCAAACATGCCACAAATTTGGACACAGCCCTAGATTTCTTCATTAGCAACTTCCTAGCAGCAGCAAATAAGTACGCACCACTGAAAAAACTCAGAGTTACAGGACAGGATGCCAGGTGGTTATCCTGGGATCTGAAAAGAATTCATAAGGGAATGTGATAGGGCATGGTGGACCTTTAAATCCACAAGTCTACCCAAGGATTGGCAAGACTACAGAGAAATATGAAACAAGTGTAAGAGAGAGTGAAAAACAGCAAAAAAACATGACATCAGAGACCTCCAGAAAAGAAACCTTTCTTATCTCAAACAATTCTGGCAAAAAATTAACACTCTCATCAAGGGATGTCCCACCCAGGATGAATGTGATATACTAGCCAATGATGTTCACCTGAAAAAAAGCAGTAGATGCTGCTAAGGCAATGAATTCGTATTTCACTGGCCTAGACAAGTTCAAGACTCATCACACAGGGGAACAGGTTAACATTAACACAAGTCCTCCCTCCTTGAATTTCCAGTTTAAGTTAATATCAAAAAAGAGGTCCTAAAACTACTTAGGAATATCAAAACCCATTGATCTTCTGGGTAAGACAAACTAGAACCCAGATTACTCAAAATTGCTGCCCACCTATTGCTGTCCCAGTCTCATGGTTATTCAACAGATCCCTCCAAAAAGGAAAAGTCCCAACAGTCTGGAAAGTGGCTATGGTTACACCAATCCACAAAGGTGGATCATAAGTAGGTAGGTGAACTGGGCTCACCTGCTCTCATGGCGATTCATGGAGTAGCAGGAATTCATGAAGTACCTGCAACGCGGGAAGCGGAGTACTTCATGTCATAATGGGGAAAACGAAATCCATTGAAAACAATGACTTTGCATTACTCCGCCTTCCCCAAACCACTACTCAACCAATTTTAAGGTGAAGTGCATTAAAAACAATGTGCTTCACCTCCCTTCAGCTTGTTTTAAGCTTCAAAGGTGAATTTTGCAGTGATTCATGGGATTTCAGGTCACATGGGCTCGAGAGCACAGCTTCAGTTCAGTGTAGTGTGTGTGTAGGAAGCTGTAGGACACTGTCTGCTCTGAGAGCTCTCTGTCATTCAAACCTTCTAAAAGCTGTTAAAAAACCTTTTTGAGTAATTTTATTGCTCAAACTTTAGTTCATCAATTGTAGGAAACCCTACTGTGCTCATATCATTGAGCATTTATTGTTTGTGTGTGGATTTTAAATGTTAATGTACAACATTGAGTCTGTGTAGTAAGAGACAGTGAAAGTGTGCTTTGGGGAAGGGGAATATATGTGGTGTTGGTAAATTAAGCTTGGCGAAATAGGGAGTTCTTTGTTTTTGGTTATATGTTTGTTGTATAACTGTGTTAATGTACACACAGTAATATGTTCAGTAATTGTTGAAATTTTTTTGTTGATTGTGTGTTGTGGATCTGGTGCAGCAGTCCATAATTTCAGGTTGTTTAAAATACATGGTATATTACTGAAGCTTTCAATTTGCTACTCTTTACTTGAAGACAAATTGTGTGTGTGTATGTGTGTGTGTGAGTGTGTGTATGCAGTGCTGCGTGACATCAAATAATACACCTTTTATTTTGCCATAGTGTAATTGCAGGTGCAGCATGCAACTGTGTGATTTTGTACTGCTATTATGGTATCTTTTCTTGGTTTTTCACTGTCGTGATCTGCAGTCAGTGTCCCCCCCACCACACCGGCAAAAGGAATTATTTTCCAGATTGGATTGCTTGTGACTTCAGCACTACTGGTTAGCTAAGGTGTTGTTGAACTTGTTGTGACTTTGCATCTGTAGCTGTTGTTGAGGCCACATTTGTTTTTTTGGCTTCACATCCAGTGTCCCCCCCAGCCCCCACCCAGAGTGAACATTCCAAAATCTAAATTTGTTTAGAATATTCTTGTTGATCCCCCAAAATGCCTGCAAAGAGAAGCGCAAGCAAAGCTGTTTCTCACCATGGCACTGCTGCCAGTGGTAAGATTGTCTATGGATGTGGTAGTATGCAGTCGCAGCAGTGCTTTGCTGATGTGAGGAAAGGTATTTCTCCTTCAATGTTTTTACAGTGCAATCAGTAGCTTCAATCACAGTTGGAGGAGATGATGTTGTCCTAGCTGGTGGTGGTAGTGTAGTTGCTGGTGGTGGTATGAATATTGCTCCCTCAAGTTCCACTTCTGACCAGTTTACTGTGTCCAAAAATATAGTGGAGTGTGAAGCACTGCTAGTGAGTGGCAGTGTAGATGATGTCATACTCCCCAGTAACATCCCAGTAACTGAACATGAGGATTCTGATCAGCATGTCAACAATAGAATACAATGTGGCATTTCTTCCACAGAGGTTCAGGTCATGCATTTGCCATGCAGTGATTCACAGAGTGGTAAAAAAAGATCAGGTGATGGTGGTATTGTTCACGATGATGAATCTGATGATGATGATGTTGCTGTGGTTGCAACATGCAGTCCATATTCCAGCATCCAAGCAGAAGACGTGTATGTGGGCGATGTTGATGAATATGATGATGATGTAAGTGGCCCTAGTTGAGAACCAGAGGAAAAGAAATTCAAGGTGACTGTGTCTGGTTCTGTTTGTATTAACCCCTCCACCACAAAGTTGTGATTTATTAGTTTCAGTTGATGGTGATGATGATGATGATGACCCAATAATAATGATAGGTAGTCATGGTGGTCATTTGCAGTCCAAGTGTGTCCTGCCTTAAAAATCATGTAGCACCCCCCCCCCACACTTCATGGCTTAAAACAACAGAGTCCAATAAGCAGCATCAGGGACATGTTAAAACTAGCACATCACAATCTCTTGTTTGGGATTTTTTTGTGCAAGATGTAAATGATGAGTCAGTTGCAATCTGCTAGGTTTGCCATGTGCATGTGAGTCGAGGTAAAAAGGGGAGCCATCTGGGCACAGGAAGACAGCATACACATCTTCAGAACAGGCACATGGCACTGTGGACCCAGCAAAAGATGGCAGCTAATACCACAGTGGGGCATTCACCCTATTTATCAACCATAACGAGCATGTTATCCCCTTCCATGACTGTAAAATCAAGTAGGAAATTAAATGTGTGCAGTAGTGATGAAATAAGAGCAGAGGATTAATACAGGCATAATGAGGTGGAGGAGCATAATGATTTTGAAATGTTGTCCAGTGATGGTGAGAGTAGCAGTTTTGGTGGTGGAGGTGATGGTGGTGAATGCAGTATGTCTAGTGCAAGTGAAACATCAACCCCATTTGGTAAATCTGGGAAAATAACTGCATTTCTGGATTTGTCATCATAACCTGTACAACCGCCTTCATCAAACGTCCACACTCCACCCCCTGCCATTCGTAGAGCAGAAACATTTGTCATCACACCCCATGTAAAACGTTTAAGTCAGCCCACGTTACAGAGTGTTTTTGTGCATAAGCTGAAGTACCCACCCAGTCATACAGTGTCACGTGAACTTAAGCCTGCTGTAGCTGAAATGCTGACAGTTGATCTTTTGCCTTCTCCTTTGTGGAGAATTCTGGGTTATGGTAGTTTGCTGCATGTGCCTGTCCAAAATGGAAAGTCTCATCCGGGACATACTTTTCGACCCATGCTGTCACAGAGTTGTACCGTACTGTGTCTGACTCTGTAAGACATGCCTTTCAACATTCCTCCTGTCTAGTCATCCATTTAAGTATGGATATGTGGACAAGTGACAAAACAGCAGGGAGTTCATATTTGTGTGTAACTGCCTATTGGGCACAGGTGCCGGGTGTTGTTTGTGCTGTTAGTAGTGTGAATAATCAGTGCAGTAAGGTGGAGTGTCGTGGAAGCAATCTTCCAGGAATTTGACAGCATGCAGTGATTGATATGCACAATGTGACCTGTTCACACACTGGGGAAAACATGTTGGACTTGGTACTGATGAAAACTGACAAGTGGCTGAACCCCAAGTCCCTGAGAGCTGGGTTCATAGCAAGTGACAATGTGTCAAATGTGGTGAAATGCATCATGAATGGTGGTTTTGTTCAGGTTCCATGCATGACCCACTGTTTAAATCTTGTGTTGCAGGAGTTTCTGCAGCAACCTGATATAAAGGAAATGGTGACAGCTGCATGCCTAATCTGTTCTCACTTGTCATGCTCTGCAAAGGCCCATGGCCAACTTCAGCAATTACAGATCCGAAACAACCTCCCTCAGCATCACTTGAAGCTGGAAGTTGTCACCCTGTGGAACTCCACTTTATACATGGCAGAGAGGTTGTATGAACAATACAAAGCCATCTCAGAATATCTTGTCATGCACACTAGCCATGACACTTCCGGGACCTCCATGTCTATGGCGACTGAACAGTGGCACTTCATGGACTCTGTAATAACAGTTTTGAGGCCTTTTGAACATGCTATGTAGGCAGTGAGTGGTAACTCTGCCTCCATTAGCCAATCAATTCCACTGCTGCAGTTCTGATGCAGACATTGGTGAATGTACAGCATAGCCTTGATGTTGCCAGAAACAGTGCTAGAGGTATGTTGCTGAAACACATGCTGACAGTATTCGACCAGAATCATCACATCTTGAGCACTCAGTGTAGTGACAACTTTGCAATAGCAACAATCCTGGACCCACGATACAAACATGGAATTGCTTTAGTACTGGAGGGCGGGCCTGAACAGATAAAAAATGTCAGTGGGCAACTAGTGTGCTTGGTTCATGGGGCACAGAAGTCACATGCCAAGGTCAGCAAACATCAGCAGCATAATCAGGTTGAAAGTGAACTTTGAAGAGTTTCAAGCATATCCTGTAAGGAAAGGTGACTGCAGTTCCAGGTGGTCTGTCATCAAAAGCGGTTGACGTTAATCCACTTTGGGAGGCTTTGTCCCAAGTGGGGATTTGTGACATGAATGATTCTAGAGAACAGAATAATGCATCAACCACTGGACTTAGTGCATCACAGAAAATGGTCTAGTCATATTTATCTGGAAACAGGTATCTGTCAATAACTGATGGTCCTCTTTTATACTGGAGTGGAAAGGTCAGTGAATGGCTGGAGCTGACTGCAGTGGCACTAAAGTACCTGACATGCACACCCTCCAGTGTAAGTGTTAAGAGGGTATTCAGCTCAGCAGGTGCAATAGTTCAGGATCATCATACAAACCTCTTTTCTGCAAATGTCAGTTTGATAACATTCATAAAAATGAATGAGAGGCACATACCAGCTCAGACTGCAAACTCAGTATTCATAAGCCTGCTAGTCATGGCTTCGCTGATGCAGAAATGGACCATCCTGGTGGCACTGGCAGTGGCAGCATGAAATGGCCTACCACTGACGTAGATGATGACATAATGGAGAAAGAGTTTCCCAGTGGTCAGAATTCGGACATAGATGACTGCAAAGTCAGCTTTCTTTATGAGGATGATGATGAGGTTAATGTTGGCAGGTTTTAACTTAAGTGGTTAAAAGGCTGTTACATTTGTTGTGTGATACATGTTTTCTTTTTCGGAAAGTTAAATGAGTGTCCCACTCAAAGTGACTCAAATTCCATATGTCATGTCACATTTGTAACACAGAGCAAAATACATCCTGGCCTCTGTACCACCACCATAAGACTGCTGTTAGCCAGTGCCACTATAGGGAATGTCACTGTGTGGCCCCCTGGATGACCATCACTATAAGACTGCTATTAGTCACTGCCACCAGAGGGAATGACTTTGTATGCCCCCCCTGGACCACCACCATAAAACTGCTATTAGCCAGTGCCATAATAGGGAATGTCACTATGTGCCTTCTTAAATTACCATCATGGAACCACTGTTAGCCACTGCTATCAGGGGCAATGACTGTGTGCCCTCCGTACCACCACTATAAGACTGCTGTTAGCCAGTGCCACCAGAGGAAATGACTTTGTGTGCCCCCACCGTATCACCACCACTGTAATACCACTGTTAGCTACTGCCACCACTACCAGATGCAAGAAGATGTGATAGGGAATGTCATCATCTACCTCAGCTGTGACCACCACCACCACCACCACCACCCACCACAACAGTTGTGAAAATGTTACATGTCTTGACCATGCCAAGGCAGAGGGAGTTGAACAGGAGACCACATCCATTAACCACAGGCACAAGGCTTCTTACTATGAATACTATAAAGTGAGTATGTGTACTAATGGTTTTCATGCTATTCTGCTGTTCAGCTTCCTTTAGCTGTGTTTTGTTTTCTGTACCTTTTCCGAGCTGCAATGGTCAAACACATATGATCAACTGATTTTGTTTTTTTACAGGTTAACAACAATGGACTGTCCTTCACTGAAGTTCTGTATCAATGGTACGGCAGCAGTACTGTCTACAGGAACCTATGGGATATTCATTTCTAATCCATAATGGCAAGTATATCAATTTTATTTCAGCTGCTCGTTTTTTTTTATAACAGTGCAAAAAATCTGATTGACGATTATAAACTGGATGACATGTACGTCACAAAAAATATTTCTGCTCCATATCATGACTGTGTTCCAAATTTGCAGCTGCAGCCATAGCAGTGTTCAAAAAGTTTGATCCAGGTCATATTGCTTGACAAGATGTGGTTTTAAGCTGTAACTTGAGTTGAGACACAGGGACACTGTCACAATGTATTTGTTACAGCCTAGTATTTAAATTATCTGATGATTGCAGTGGGACAGCTTGCTATCTGTGCTAATTCATAAATCTGTAGTGGAACAGCAACGGCTTAAACATAATGGTTTACTGCTGCAATGAAGTTGTAATAAGTCCTTCATTTCTCTTTTTAGGAAACTTCCATTTGCTTTGTGGTGCCATAGATGCCTTATCCAAAGAACTTCTTCAACATCATGCCCCACCCTGGGCTGGGGCAGACATGCAACCAGCAGAAGTCGTTTGAATCAATGATGACCATGACCATCATTACCGGACTGGAGAAGGATGCAGATGAAATCTGAGATGAAGTAACCAAATCATAAACCATTCATGATATCTACTTGCAAATATGCCCCCCCCAAAAAAAATACTTACCTTCATTGGCTTAACAGTATTCCGTTTCCAATTCCAACACCAACATTTCTCATCAAGCACGGGAATGTGGACACAACAGTATGTGACCTGTGATACAAAACAATACAATGTGTACGTGTGTGTGTGTGTGTGTGTATATATATATATATATATATATATATATCAACCCCACCAAGAAAATACATACATATATTGGAAATATATATAATAGTGGCGCAGTCATGCCACTATATGTAGGTTTGTGAAGGCATGTCTATGTTAAAGTCAAAAGTTTGGGTGTTGATGACTTTGGACCCATTCAATGGATTTGCATGAAATTTGGAACGCAAAGTGGGGCATGGCAGTTCTCTTGATTTGCCAGATTTTGTTTCAGTCAGACTTACGGTCTTTGCACATGAAAACATTAAAAAATGCAGTTTTCGCCAGCTTTGTGAGCAGTTTGGGGAATTTTTTTCTATGTGGCTGTGTGGCTGTCATGTGTTGTGCCACTCTGCAACATGGCTCATTTGAAAGAGCATCACTGGCTGAAAATGCTGCTTTTCATTTGGTGAAAAAATACTGAGGCATTCAAAAGTTATTCCACTTTTAAGCTCCCATTATAAGTCAATGGGAAAACTTGATATGGTTATTTTGTCCCTGAGAATTCTTTGATCGCAGTGTCTGCCATCTTGTTTTTGAAATCTGACTGTAAAAAAATAAATATCTTGGCTCAGGGGTCACTCCTGAAGTAAAACTTGCATGGATTTGAATCAGGAGGCTTCAGTCTATTGACCCATGCCTTTGGTTTCATGAAAATTGTCAAAAAATAGTTATTACATTTTAAATTCTTTGATCGTGGCTCTCAAACAATCTTTGATCGCAAGCCTGCAAATTCTTTGATCGTGAGATTATTTGATTGCAATCTTGTATCATGAGGTAAAAAAACATTTTTAACAGCTTGGAGGTGGCCTAGGAACCTAAATGAGGGTGGGGTTTGCTCAGGCAGCTTCGTTCTATCGAGGCATGGCAGTGGTTTTATCCAATTCTGCCAAAAACTCATGTTTCACCATTTTTTATTTTTTGATCCTGAGCATGCAATTTCTTTGATCGCGAACCTGCAAATTCTTTGATCACGAGATTCTTTGATCATGATCTTGCATCGTGAGGGCAAGACTAGATGGCCCTTTAAAAAATTCACATTTCTCAGACCAGGGGTGGCCTAGGAATACAAATGAGGGTGTGTTTTGCTCAGGGAGCTTTGTTCTATTGAGGCATGGTAGTGGGTTCATGTAATTCTGCCTAAAACTCAAGTTTCACAATTTCTTATTCTTGGATTGTGAGCCTGTAAATTCTTTGACTGCAAGATTCTTTGTTCTCCATCTTTGACCACGAGGGAGGGGCAAGATGGCCAGATTTTATAATGGAATAGATAGGCCAATTTTCACAATCTTTAAGTTTAAATACGGAAATGGCTTGGTCTTTTTACTTGAAATTTGGAGGATGTTCACAGCATGTCCTGAAGATGTGAATTACGGTGTGTATGGGTCAGAGAAAATATTTTTGCAGTGATATTGCATGACTCAAGTTACATTTTGTGGACAGTGTTTTGCATTGTGGTGGTGACTTGAAATTGATAGGGTGCCTAGCCTTAGTGTCATGAATGTAGTTTTCAGTCATTGTGTCTATAAAATGCCAACAGGTGCAGAATTCTGCAACCCTGAAGAATGAAAATCTCAAACTTTTACATGTTATATCTCGGACATGGTTTGGTCTTTTACATTGAAATTTGGAGGATGTTGATAGTACAGACACATTTACAAGTTGGTGGGAGTATAGGCCCTGAAGGGCTCATGCTTTCACCAACTTCCACAAGTTCTTAGTTTTGTATTCTTTCTCAAAAAGTAAGGAAGTTCTATATAAAAAACTGTGTTAATGCATCATTTAGGGTTAAAACTCAAAAAGTTAAGAAATGAGACCGTTAGAGTTGCCCCATCCCCCCCCATGAACCCGCCCATCATCCTGAGATTGACAGCTGATTAGGTGTGTCCTTGGGTTATGAGGCCTAAATGCCACTCCATTCTTCTTTGCTGTGACTTGTGAATATACTAACAGAAGGAATGGGGTGACAATTAAGCCTCATAACCCTAATAGCATACCCTATCACCTGTCAATCTCAGGATGATGGGCAGGTCCATGAGGGAGGGGATGGGGCAACCCTAAAGGTCTCATTTATGGACATTTTGTGTTTTAGCCCTAAATGATGCATTAACATAGTTTTTTTGCATAGAATATATGTGTGTGTGTATATATATATATATATATATATATAGATATATGGATATATGTAGATATATATATATCTATATATATATATATATACATATAAAATATATTATGGTGGCATGGTAGTGTCACCATAGTTAGGGTTGAGCACCCCATTTAAAAACAGAGTGTGAAATTTGTCAGGTTAATAACTTTGCCACCCTAAGATAAATTTGCCTGACATTTGCAGGCAGAGGGCAGTACTATAGCTCTCTGGATTTGCCAAGTTTTGTACTGTTTGGATATAGAGTTGTGGAGTTATAAAGCATTGGTCCACAGTGCAGTTATGCTTTTTTGTGCATTCTTTGCTCACTCCTACAGGTCACACGGTTTGCACGACCAGTCCAAAAACCTTCAGGGAACATGCAGACAGTGTCCCCAATGTGCCTTTCGAAGATTTCATGAAAAAATATTAAATGGTTCAAAAGTTATTCAAAAACAAGTTTCCCATTATAGTCAATGGGAAAAGTTAACAAAAAGTTTGACAGTGCCACAAATGCAGTGTTTAGTGTCACAAATGACCCCTGTAGTGTCATGAATCATCCATTTTTTTTCAGTTAGTGGTCACAGAAATGTTTGCCATTTAAATCTGGGACCCTCTAGGGACACAATTTTTTTGTGTTCACCCAGTTGATCCACCTATGGGCCCCGCGCTCCCACCATGTGATGTCTTGTCACATAGTAACAGGAACAGCAATGGAAATGCAAGCGCCAACAGTTATGCACATGGTAACGCAAATGTAAATGGTAAAGTAAATGTTAATAGAAATGCAAGTGCAAATAGATGCTGAAGTGAACAGAGACACAAACGGACACACAAGTGCATACAAAAATGCAACTGGTAACATGCACAGTGATGGCTGTGGTATTTTAAATGCAAATGTTAAGTGTTACAGCAAAATGAATGCCAAAGGGAACAGAAACGGAAACATGAATGGAAGTGCACACAAAAATGCAACCGTAACATGCATGGGCATGGTACCACAATTGTAAATGCAAATTGTAAAGTTAACATGAAGAATAACGCCAAAGGAAACAGAAATGGAAATGGGAACAGAAGTGCATATGGAAATGCAAACCGTAACACGCATGGGCATGGTACCGCAATTCTAAATGTAAATGGTATTGGTAACAGCAACAATAATGTCAAAGGAAACAGAAACAGTAAAGGAAACACAAGCGCATATGGAAACACAAACCATAATGTGCACAGGCACAGTAACGAAGTTGCAAATGCAAATGGTAAAAGTAACAACAACGATGACGCAAAACGAAAGACAAACACAAACGCAAATGAAAGGGCTGCTGTAAATGCAAATGGCAATGTGCATGGTGATGCAAACCAAAACACAAAGACAAACAGTAGTAGAAATACAAATGGTTACAGTAATGCAAATGCAAGCGCAAACGAGAAAACAAAGGGTAACTCACGGTGACGTACACGGGAACAGTAATGCAAATGGGTACAGAAACACAAGTGGTAACACTAAGTGTAACAGTAATATAAGTGCAGACCCTGTTTTTGCCCAACAGCTGCATAGAGAAACACAGTGTGTACAAAGAATGTATGCATAATAATGAGCCTCAGAGCAGAAAATGAGCTGTTGGAAGACTAAATTGCTTACATCTCAGGAAACATACGACGTGGAAAAAAAATTCCCATGATTCATGATTTTTCTGCCCGCATTTTGCTGAATGTGTAACCATAGGCTACGCCGTGTTGTGATGAAAATTCCATATCTAGCACCATTTCCGAGATACGAGCCCGGAAAGGCATGGCGGACGCCACCATGTTAGTCTATGGGAAAAAACTTCAACTTCAGAGTATCGTAACTTGGCTGCAGTGCAATATTTTTTCACCAAACCAGTTAAAGGCACATCTGTAAGATATTGGCTGCCTTTACTCTAAATGTAAGCCCAAAAGACCAAACCGTTTGTTTGCATCAGGGTGGCAAAGAATTCCTGTCATTTTGGCCATAGCCTGATAAGTAATGTGGCAATTTGCAACCCTTTTCACAAAAATTTGTAAAAGTGTCATGCATGCAACACTACTTTGCGACACTACTATTTCCAGAAATTTGAAAAACATATTTCTGGGGTGTTTAACCCCCAAAAATAAAGACATGGCTAGCATCCTCAGGGTTTGACTAGGTGAACACAGAAAGAATTGTGTCCCTAGAGGGTCCCAAATAAAAATGCCAAGCATTTTTCTGATCACCAACTAAAAGCAAAATGGGGGATTTGCGACACAAACTTTTTGTTAACTTTTCCCTTTAACTTATAATGGGAAATTGTTTTTTGAATAACTTTTGAACCGTTCAATATTTTTTCATGAAATCTTCAAAAGGCACATCGGGGACCCTGGCTGCATGTTCCCTGAAGTTTTCAGACCGGTCGCACAAACTGTGTGGCCTGTAGGCAAGAGCAAAGAAATCGCAAAAAAGCATAATTGTGCAATTGGTTGTCGCTTAATAACTCCACAGCTGTATATCTGACCAGTACGACACTTGGCAGATCCCAAGACATACCATGTCCAATCATGCTTACCAAATTTCAGGCAAATCTGTTGAACAGTGGCAAAGTTATTAAGGTGCAAAATTTGACCCTTTAACCTTAAAAGTGCTACTCAACCCTAACTATGGTAACACTACCATGCTTCCATAATTATAGTGGGACGGTAGTGTCACTATAGTTAGGGTTGTGTACCCCATATAAGGTTAAACTCTGAAATTTGGCAGCTTAATAACTCTGACATCATATGACAGATTTGCCTGACATTTGGCATGCATGGAGTGGTACAATGGATCTCTGGATCTGTTAAGTTTCATAA
Source organism: Neoceratodus forsteri (assembly GCA_016271365.2). NCBI lineage: Eukaryota > Metazoa > Chordata > Ceratodontiformes > Ceratodontidae > Neoceratodus > Neoceratodus forsteri. The sequence continues at coordinate 55,959,332 of CM028137.1, forward strand.
TGGTCAGACATGCAGTTGCGGAGCTCCATAGCTCCATAGAAAGTCTGTATTTACACATTTTTGTGCATTCTTTGCTCACACCTACAGGTCGCGCAGTCTTTGTGACTGGTCTGAACTCTTCAGGGAGCATGCAATTAAGTAGCCGATATTACCTTCAAATTATTGGAAAAATATTAAACAGTTCAAAAGTTATTCAAAAAACAAGTTCTCATCATAGTCAATTGGAAAAGTTAAAATATGTGAAAGTGTTGCAAATGCAGTTTTTAGTGTCGCAAATGACCCCTGTAGTATCACAAATCCACCATCTTGTTTTCAGTTGGTGGTCACAGAAATGCTTGGCATTTAAATTTGGGACCATCTAGGGACACAGTTCTTGTTGTTTTCACCTAGTTCACCTAGTCTATTCCTGAGGATGCTAGACATGTCTTTTTTGGGGGTCAAACAACCAGAAATATGTTTTTTAATTTTGTAAAAAGTAGTGTGATAAAGTGTATTTGCATGCGACTCTTTCGTGATTTTATTTGCGAAAATGTCATGCTTTGCGACACTACTTTGTGACACACTGCCCAAAATAGTAGGAAATCTTTGCCACCCTGCTGTAAAAGAACAGTTTGTTCTTTTTGTCTGAAATTTGGAGAGAAGAAAGCCAGGATCCCACAGATGTACCTTTTGGTGGTTTAGTGACAAAATATTACAAGGCTGCAAAGTTACGACACTTCAAAGTTGACAATTTTTCCCATAGGCTAACATTACGGCATCCCTTGCGCCTTTCAGGGCCCATATCTTGAAAATGCTTCGAGATATGGACTTTTCATCGGAAATGTTCTGAGGCCCCCCAATAGGGGGCTAATTACAAAACTATCCAGGAAAGTCATAAATAATATGAGATTTTACTTTTCTTTCTACGTCATATGGTTCCTGAGATATAAGCAATTTGGTATTCCAAGTGTTCATTTTCTGCTCCGGAAGCCATTATTATGCATACATTCTTTGTATTCACTGTGCTTCTGAATGCACCTTTTTGGGATAAAAAGTCTGTGTGTTTGCATTACTGTTACAGTTAGCATTTCTCCTTGCATTTCCATAACCGTTTGCGTTAGCGTTTCTGTTTACATCACCATTTGCATTACCCTTTGTGCTTGCATTTGTGTTACTGTTACCATCTGCATTTCCATTACTGTTTTTGACTGTATTTCTTTTTGCGTCATCATGTGCATTACCATTTGTGGTTGTGTATATGTGCTTCCTTTTATGTTTCTGTTTGCATTTGTGTTTCCTTTGGCATCATCGTTGGTGTTACCGTAAATGTTTGCATTTCCAATTGCATTACCATGACCGTGCGCATTACCATTTGCATTTGCATACATGCTTACATTTGCATTTCTGTTTATGTTACTGTTCACTTTGGCATCATCATTTGTGTTACCGTAACCATTTGCATTTCCAATTGCGTTACCATTACTGTTTGAGTGTTTGTCACGATTTGTATTTCTATTGGCCTTAGCATTTGCATTTTTGGTAGCATTTCCGTTGTTGATTGCATTACTGTTTCCTTCTGCATCGCTGTTGCCATTACCGTTTGCTTTTCTGTTTGCATTTGTGATACCATTTGCATTTTTGTTACCGTTTGTGTTTCTGTTGGCATTGGCGCTTGCAATACTGTTTTTGTTAACTTTTACATTTCCGTTGCCGTTAGCATTTGCGTTAGCGTTTTCATTACCGTTTCTATTTTCAATGTCTGCACTTGCATTTCTCTTACCATTTGCATTATAATTTACATTTGCATCACCATGTGCGTTATCATTTGCGCTTGCATTTGCGTTACCATTAGCGTTACTGTTTTATTTTACCTCACTGTTTCCATCACCATTTAGTTTAGCATTACCGTTTGTGTTGAGTTTACGTAGTGCAGTGCAAAACATTATGTTTTTGCTATTTTTCTGTAATGTGTTCTGTGATGTATAGCACAGCCAGTGTGTGATTGATTGGTCTAAAGTTTGACAGGCAGAAAAACATTTGTTCAAGGAACATGCCAGTTTTTGTTCAGTGAAAACATGTTGTTCTGTTCCAGAGTTATGGCCATTTGAAGTTGGCCTGCTTCACTGTTACTGATTTTTTGGTCGCCAGGTCCACCATTTTAGTACATTTTTGGCTATGATTTCTACCATTTTGTGGTGGAAGACTTCTTAAAGGTGCAGAAATATAAAAATTGAATATCTCTGGAATGGTTTGGCCTTTTCACAGGAAATTTAGAGAATGTTGAGTGGATGTCCTGGAGATGTGAATTATTCTTTGTATATGTTTGAAAAATTATTTGCTGCAGAGATACTGTGTGATGCAGTTAACATTTTGCACATAGCACTCTGTGTGGTGCTACTTCCTTTAGATTTATAATGTAGGTAACCCTAAAGGCACAGAGGTTCCTTACAATGGTTTTGTGTGTAAAACATTAACAAATGCAGAATTATGCACTCTGACGAATGCAAAGTTGGTTCATTATGCTTCAATAACTTCTGAATCATGCGTCCAATTTGCCTGGCATTTAAAATGTACAAAGATTTATAATTCATCTTTCACTGTGCAAGTGTTTGGGTCACTGGCACTTACGGTTGCTGAATTGTGCATGTTATGTTGTTTACTTGTCCTGCAGTGCAAACGTTGAAAGGATGTACACACAATTCTGGACATACGGTGTGCCATGGTGCATGTCTTCATTTAACAATTTTCATTTCAGTCGGTCATACACTTTTTGCACAATGAAGTGATGATAAAATCACATGGTGTGAGCTCCCACCACCGCATTCCATTCACTATATATAGTGCATATTCTCAAAAAGAAGGGAAATTCATGGCAAAAAACTCTGTTTAATGCATCAGTTAGGGCTGTTCCACAGCGACAAAAGCAAGGAAATTCGGTGTTAGGCTAGCCACCCCTTGCATCCCACACCCACCCCATCCCCACCAGCAGGCATTGGGGTGTGTGTTGGGGTCATCAGTTCTAATTCTCTCCCCATTCTCCTATACTGCACCACCTCAGCTTATTTACCCATGGAATGGGATGAGAGTTAGGGCTGATGACCCCAATTCACACCCCGATGCCTGTTGGTGGGGGCAAGGCGGGTGTAGGATGCAAGGGGTGGCAACCTTAGCACTGAATTTCCACAATTTTGTTGCTGTGGAAAAACCCTAACTGATGCATTAAACAGAGTTTTTCACCATGAATATATATCTTATGGTGGCATGGTAGTGCCACCATATTTAGGGTCGAGTACCCCTTTTAAAGTTAAAGTGAGAAATTTTGTAGCTTAATAACATTGCCACTGTATAATGGATTTGCCTGAAATTTGGCAGGTATGGAGTGACACTATTGATCTCTGGATCGACCAAGTTTTGTAACAGTCAGGTATACCATTGCGGAGATATGAAGCACAACAAAAAGTTGCATTTACAGTTTTTTGTGCATTTTTTGCTCATGCCAGAGGTCACACATTTTGCATGACTGGTCAGAAACCTTCAGGGAACATGCAGTCAGGGTCCCCAATGTACCTTTTGAAGATTCTGTGAAAAAATATTAAATGGTTGAAAAGTTATTCAAATAACCAAGTTTCCCATTATAGTCAATGCAAAAAGTTAACAAAAAGTTCCACAGTGTTGTAAATGCAGTTTATAGTGTTGCAAATGATCCCTGTAGTGTAGTGTGTCAGCCATTTTTTTTTAGTTACTGGTCACAGAAATGCTTGGCATTTAAATTTGGGACCTCTAGGGACACTATTCTTTTATGTGTTTACCTAGTCAAGCCCTGAGGATGCTATCTATGTCATTTTTGAGGGGGGTTAAACCCCTCAGAAATATGTTTTTAAATTTTTTGTAAAAAGTAGTGTCATAAAGTGGTGTTGCACTTGTGACACTTTCATGATGTTTTTGCGAAAGTGTCATGAGGTGCGACACTATGCCCAAAATAACAGGAATTCTTTGCCACCCTGCTGTAAAACAACAGTATGGTCTACTTGCCTGAAATTTGGAGGGAACAAAGCCAACATCCAACATATCTGCCTTTTAGTGGTTTGATGAAAAAATATTAGAGGGCTGAAAAGTTATGGCACTCCAAAGTCGACTATTATTCCCATAGGATAACATTACCGTGTCTGTCACAATTTTCAGGGCCTGTATCTTGAAAACGCTTCGAGATACAGACTTTTCATCGGAAAAATGCTTAGCCTCTTGCTAGGGGGGTAAGTACAAAACTAGCCAGGAAAGTCATAAAGTATATAATTTTTTTTCCACATCATATGATTCCTGAGATATAAGCAATTTAGTATTCTAAGTATTCATTTTCTGCTCTGAGGCCCATTATTATGCATACATTCTTTGTATTGATTTTGTTTCTATATGCAGCTTTTGGGAAAAAAGCTGTGAATTTTCGTGACTGTCACAGTTAGCATTTCCACTTGAGTTTCCATTTCCGTTACCGTTTGCATTAGCATTCCCAACTACGCCACCATGTGCATTATGCATTATGCATAATGCATTTGTGCTTGCATTTGTGTTACTGTTACTATTTTCATTTCTGTCACTGTTTTGGTTTGCATTTCATTTTGTGGCACTGTGTGCATTTCCATTTGCTGCTGGATCCTGAGTGCAGAGCCACACACAAACTAAGGCATTGCACATCATGGGTATACATCTGTGATTCCAGCTGTACACAAGTTAGGACACTGAGTAGTTGTACGGCCTCAGCCAGGCAATGTCCCTCCCAGATGAGTTGCTGTATCCTGAGTGCAGAGCCACAGTCAAACTAAGGCCATGGACATTATTGGTATACCTCCCTGATACCAGCTGCACACTACTGAACACACTGAGTAGTTGCACAGACTCAGCCTGGCAATGACCCCCCTTCAGATCATGCATGGATGCTGAGCACAGAGCCATAGCCCATTTAAAGCAATGGACATCATCAGTATATATCACTGATACCAGCTGCACACGTTAAGATACTGAGCAGTTGCACAGCCTCAGCAAGGCAATGCCCCCCCTCCAGACCAGGTACTGCATCCTGAGTGCAGAGTTACAGCCCAACTAAAGCCACAGACATCATTGGTATGCCTCCCTAATACCAGCTGGACACAAGGTAAGACACTGCGCAGTTGTATGGCCTCAGCCAGGTAATGCCCCACCCCCCTCCAGAACAGGTACTGCATCCTGAGTGTAGAATCACAGCCCAGGTAAAGTCACGGACATAATCATTATACATGTCTGATGCCAACTGCACACATCTTAGGACACTGAGGAGTTGCACAGCCTCAGCCATGCTATGCCCACCCAATTATGTACTGGAACCTGAGTGCAGAGCCACAACAGAACTAATGTCATGGGCATCAATGGTATACCTCCCTGATTCCAGGTGGACACAAGTTAGCATACTGAGGAATTGCATGGCCTCAGCCAGACAATGTCCCAGAACAGGTTCTGAATCCTGAGTGTAGAGTCACAGCCCAAATAAAGCCATGGACATCATTGTTATACCTGTCTGGTACCATATGCACACATCTTAGGACACTGAGGAGTTGCATGGCATCAGCCATGCTATGCCCTCCTCTGACTAGGTGCTGAATCCTGAGTGCAGAGCCACAGTAGAACTAAAGCCATGGACATCAACAGTATACCTCCCTGATTCCAGGTGGACATAAGTTAGTGCACTGAGGAGTTGCATGGTCTCAGACAGGCAATCTCCCCCTCTGCCAGACCAAGCACTGGATCCTGAGTGCAGAGCTACAGTCCAATTAAGAGCATGTACATCATTGATATATGTCTCTGATGCTAGCTGCAGACAAGTTAGGACACAGTAGTTGCATGCACTCGGCCAGGCAATCCCCCCCTTCTGACCAGGTAGTGGATCCTAAGGAAAGAGAAACAGCCCAACTAAGGCCATGGACTTCATCGGTATACTTCCATGATAGCAGCTGCACACTAGTTAGGACAGTGAGGAGTTGCACTGCCTCAGCCATGCAATGCACCTCCCACCCCAGGTCCTAGATACTTGCTACAGAGCCACAGCACAACTAAAGCTATGGACATCAACAGTATACCTCCCTGACTGTAGCAGCACCCAAGTTAGCATGCCGAGTAGTTGCACGGCCTCACCCAGGCAATGCCCCCCCAAACCACGTACTGTATCCTAAGTGCAGAGCCACAACACAAGTAAAGCCATGGACATCAACGGTATACCTTCCTGATTCCAGCTGCACACAGGTTAGCACACTGAGAAGTTTCACAGCCTCAGCCAGGCAATGCCTCCCCGCCAGACCAGGCACTGGATCCTGAGTGCAGATACTCAGCAGAACTAAAGCCATGGACATCATTGGTATGCATCTATGATGCCAGCCGAACAATAGTTTGGACACTGAGGAGTTGCATGGCCGCAGCCAGGCAATGCCCCCCCCAGACCAGGTGCTGGATCCTGAGTGCAGAGCCACAGCAGAACCTGTCTGATAACAGCTGAAGATAAATTATCACTGTAAACAAATCATCTTCGCTATTGAATACTGATAATAAAAATACTATGTGCTTTTAGTTAGGAAAATTTATTTACATAAAATTTTTTCTTATTTTAAATATATGTAAATAAAACATTTTTTTTAAATATATAAAAAATTAACTTTTTATAAAACTGTTTCATTGTTCTTATACAAAAATATAACTTTTTTTAATAGAATGAGAGATGGGGAGGTGTGTTTTCTGGTCGAGGTGGCACAGACCAGGAAACTGGAGTTATGTAGAGGTGCACTGGAGGTGGAAACTGCTGCACCATTGAGGAGATACTGGTCCTGTGGAGGGTCTTCAGCTCTGCCCAGAGAGAATGGATTCTGTTGCATGTGGTGGGGCACTGCTGGTCTGCCCCATTGCATCTCTGGCCGTGTTGACAGGCTCCAGATGGAGGCTGACTGCCCCCTGTTGTGCCTGTGACAGGGACTGGATTTCCTCCTGTCCCTGAAGGAGATGGTCAACCTTCTGCAGTAGTCTGTCTACATGGCCAAAGCATTCATGGAGCGATGCTGCTGTTATAGGACCTGTGAACAGAAAAAAGACAAATCAATGTGGTGCATTGATAAGTGCACTTTTGTTGTAGACGTTATTACAATGTACATTGACAAGGAGATGTCTGTATGGTTAATAGTTCAATGTGAGTAGTTGCATATTGTCACCATGCATAGCACTGTGCACCCCACAGCCCAATTTAAGCCATGGACATAACCGTTATACCTGTGAGATAACAGCTTCACATATCTTAGGACACTGAGGAGTTCCACGTCCTCAGCCATGCAGTGTCCCCCCACACTAGGTACTAGACCCTGAGTGCAGATGCACAGTAGAACTAAAGCCATGGACATTAACAGTATACCTCTATGATTTCAGATGGATACAAGTTAGCTCACTAAGCAGTTGCACATCTAAGCCAGGTAATGCCCCCCCCCAAAACCAGGTACTGGATCCCGAGTACAGAGTCACAGCACAACTAAAGCAATAGACATCAACAGTATACCTCCCTGATTCCAGGTGGACCCAATTAGTGCACTGAGGAGTTGCATACGTTCAGCAAGGCAATGCCCCCACAGACCAGGTACTGGATCCTGAGTGCAGAGCCACAGACCAACTAAAACCATGGATATCATTGGTATGTCTCACTGATACCAGCTGGACACAAGTTAGGACATTGCAGAGTTGCATAAAATGAGCCAGGCAATACCCCACCAGACCAGCTATTGCATCCTGAGTCAATCAATCAATCAATCAATCAATCAATCAAATCTTTATTTATTCAGGCGAACATCATTGAGCAAGGCTCATTTACAAGATGGACCTGATAAGATCAAGGTTCAATAGTTGATACACAACAGATACATCTTACACTTTATAAGACAGTTATACATACAGAGGAAAACTAACGTTTATAACACAATGATGTACAGTGAATTCACATGATAAAACTCAGTTACAGGAAAGTTAAGCTAATATTTACAGTATATACAGTACATACATATCCCAATGGGGGGCCATGGCAGACACACAACATAATGAATACTAGGATGATGAAGGTATTATTGGGTGCCATAAGATGGGGGTGCCTGTCTGGAAGGAATATGCCATATATGGTTTGGAAGTGAGATTTGTGATATGACAATTCTAGCTCTAGTGGTAGCAACTGCATTTCTCTGTGAAGAAGACTGTACAATGCTGTTTAAAGGATGCAAATGGAATGATGATGGACAGTTTTAGGGATTTTTGTAGGGTGTTCCATGCTATAGCTAGAGAATAGCTGATTGCTGCCCTCCCTAGCCTGGTGTTGAATTTGGGCAATTTGAGCAGGATGATGTTGTTGCTTCTTAGGGCATAGGTGCTAGGAGTGGTCAGGGTGAAGCAGTCCAGGATATAGTTTGGAAGTTTTTTGATAAGGCTCTGTAAATCCGTAGTGCTGCATTTCTGCTCCTTCTGATATGAAGGGGAAACCCATCCAACTGCATCATAAGGAGGACAATGATGGGTATTATATGGCAGATCTGTAAAGAACCTTATTGCTCTATGATATAAGGTATCCAATTTGTGAAGGTAGGAGATGGGGCAGTGACTATAAAGGAAGTCTGCATAGTCAACAACTGATAGAAAAATGGCCTGGACTAACCTCATCTTTGAGTCTCTGTTAAGCAAGGGTTTTAATCTATAGAGAAAGCCAAGCCTTTGTCGAAGCTTTTTTAACAGTTCTTCTAGATGATGAGTGAAGTCGAGTCTGCTGTCAATCCACACACCTAGGTATTTGAAGTTTTTAACATACCCAGATTTTCTCCAAGTATAGTGCATAGCTGGGGAGAGTGATTGAAGAGGGATGTGCAGGAGTTTTGATTTGTGAACATCATTGCTTTAGTTTTCTTTGCATTTAACAGAAGCTTTTTCTCAAGTAGCTGATGTTGTAACAAGGAGAATTCTGTTTGTAGGATTTCACGAGCAACTGCAGGCGAGGGGTTGCTGACATACAGAACAGTGTCATCAGCAAAAAGGTGTACTGAGGAATTGGTAAGGGTTGAATCAATGTTATTTATATAAATGGCAAAAAGGATAAGACCCAGAATAGAACCTTGGGTGACTCCTCTTGACAGTGGTTTTAATGGGGATAGGTCACCTTCAGCTTTTACCTGCTGTGACCTACCGGTGAGGTAGCATCTGAACCACTTAAGGGAGGGTGGATCTAGGCCAAGGCAGTGCAGGGATGAGTGTAGCAGCTCATGGTCCACAGTATCGAATGCTTTGCTCAGGTCCAGGAATACTGCACAGACATTATTCTTTTTATCCAGTTCAGTTTGCCAGTCATTTGTGACCTTGGCTAATGCAGTGATAGTGCTATGCTTGACCCTGAATCCAGATTGAGCTGGATTTAAGAGGTTAGCATTGTCAAGATATTCCCTTAGCTGATTACTCACTAATTTCTCCAGCATCTTGGATAGCACTGGTAGAATGGAAATGGGCCTGCAATTATTAAGATCCATAGGGTCCCCTGATTTTAGAAGGGGGACCACTTGGGCTGTCTTCCACAGTGTGGGAATAGAGCCAGAGTTTAGGAAAGGTTAAGAGGGTGTGTTAGGGGACTGCAAGTACATGGCACACAGTCTTTAGAAAGAAGGGGTCCAGAGAGTCTGCTCCTGCACTTTCTTTGTGCATCCAGATGCCATAATAGATCCTCAACTTGTTCCAACAGTATAGGTTTGAAGCTAAATGAAGAGTCAACTCTTTGATCACCAGTGTAATGGGAGCTTAATTGTTCCCTCAGCAGGTTAGCAAGGAGGTGTCAAAGGCAAGGCCAACCCGTTGTGAAGTGGTTATTGAATGTCCAGGATTTCCATTTTCACAGTGATAGGCCATAACTGTTGTGTAGTTGAGTTGGAAGGGGGTTGTTAGCATCCTGCCCCACCATACCCTTGATGGTGCCCCAAAACCTAGCAGGACTATGGTAGGAGGAGTCAAGCTCGGCCAGGTAGAAGGCAGCCTTTGCATCCCTAACTTTCTTGGTGCATCTATTCCTGGCTTTCCTAAAAATCATCCAGTCATTTGCATTCTTAGTTTTTCTTGCCATTTTCCAGAGTTTGTCTCTCTCCAGCAGTGCAGCTTTGAGGTCAGCTGAAAACCAACGACAGGATTTGTTTTTTATACGGATACTAGAGATTGGGGCATGGGTGTTAAGGGCATTTATTATAATGCTATTTAGCACCTGCTGAGCTTTTTCTACAGAATGTGCAAGATAAAACTCTTGCCAGTGTGGAGAGTAAGCTAGATCATGCAAATATCCTTCAATATTGATGTTTTTCTTGGACCTCCTCATGAGGAATTTTGCAGGATTTGTTGTTATGTTGGTGGATCTTACCCCTGCAATGGGGCAGTGATCACTTATATTGCAGAGAAGCACTCCAGCGTGTGTGAATAGATGTGGTTTACTCACTAGCTTGATATCAAGTAGTGTGCTGTTATTACTATTCCTTGCATTAATTCTTGTTGGTTCATTAATTAGCTGTGTGAACCCATATGTGTCACAGAATGATACCAGAGGTGTAGCTGCTTGGGTGAGCCAGTTGAAATTCAGGTCACCTAGAATAGTGACTTCAGTGCTGGGCTTGACCAGGTTCCCCAGGTGGGATAAGAGCTTGTGTTCAGCAGAGGGGGGTCTGTAGTTGAAAAGCTGCTGTATTAGGGAGAGAGACTTTTAGGGATAGGCATTCAAACTCCTTGGACATAGATGTTGCAGCAATACAGGATACAGCTATACCAGATTTTGCATATATGGCTACTCCACCTCCCCTTGTTTGGCGATCAACTCTGAATAGCTGATAGTTAGGTAGGTTAACGGCCCTGTCTGCTGTGGTGGGTTTGAGCCATGTCTCAGATACCACGAGAAAGTCTGGCAAGGTATGGGCAACCCAGGCTTGTATCAATGTACGTTTTTTTAACAGACTGCATACATTAATATGCAGGAAACTGAGGCCTTTAATTGAGGTTAGGTCTGATGGAGAGGTGATACATTCAAGAGGTCCAGGGTTGATTTCCACATTACCAATACAGAGCAATAGAAAGAGCAGGAGTTTCATGAGGGCTGCCAGTGATAGGGAGAGGGGGCTGTCTTTGGTCCTCCTTCTTTTATTCTGTTGCCACTCTTTTTTTGGGGTGCTCCTTGTGGGTTTAAGGAAATGTGTTGAGACACCAAGTAGCAGTTTGGCGCTTAGGCTTAGGGGGATCTGTATATCCAGCAGTGGAGCCTTGATTGAAATACATGTGTGGTGGTATGTGTCTCTTTATGGTGATTATACTACTGTAGTCGATGCAGCAATGGTAGAGCATATGTGAGGGTTTGAGTGTCAACCAAAGGGGATGGTTCAGAGAGACTGGGCAGATGGATCACCCTAATTTGTATGACAGGGACATCTTCTTTGTGGAACCCTACGGCTGATAGTGAAAGGAGTATTAGAAGTAAACTCCCCGTTCTGAAAGAGATATTCTTAGTTGGCTGTCGGGGAGTAGTGAAGTTGCTGATTGGTTGGATCAGCAAGCCGGTGTGACTGTCTGTTGGTTTAGAAAAATGCTGAGGGAGGGGAAGAGATTTCAGCGGGAAGATGCCTATAAAGTAACACACAAGAGGGGGGAAGGGCAGGTGGGCAAAAATGTTGTGCCTTCCCGAGTGCTCCCTCGCTGTTCCTCCCGGCCTCATGGTTCCCTGGTTCGGCTAAGGTGCCTCCGACTGCCCGCTGGCGGAGCGCAGCCCCGGCACTCAGCTGGGTGCTGTGGGGTGGGAATTGCAGGCTGGAGAGAGACAGAAGAGGGCACAGCAGTTAATAAAGGCAGAAACATGTGTTCCTGAGCGTCACTGACTGAATCTGCACAACAAAAGGACTGTGGGGGGGTGCTGTGGCGCCTCAGCATCTGGCCCAGCTTGCAAATGCAAAAAAGGAGCTGTAATTACAGTAAAGAGCAATAAAATGGCAGTTTCCCCTTGCAATTACAATAGTAGAAATCAGCACCTTTTAGGTAATTTACACAGTTAAGGGAAAGAGAGTGGCGCCTCAGCGTCTGGCCCACTGCTGCTAACAGGACCCAGAGATACAGCAGAATTCAAACAAAAACAACAGATTCTCTGAGTGGAGAACCACAGCTCAACTGAATCCATGGGCATCATCAGTATACCACTCTGATTGCAGCAGCAGCACCCAAGTTAGGATGCTGAGGAGTTGCACGGCCTCAGACAGGCAATGCCCACCCCGATCCAAACCAGGTGCTGGATCCTGAGTGCAGAGCCACAGCCCAACTAAAGCAATGGTCATCTGTGGTATACCTCCCTGATTGCAGCTCCACACAAGTTAGCACACTGAGGGGTTGCACGTACTCAGCCAGGCAATGCCCTCCCAGACCAGGTACTGTATCCTGAGTGCACAGCCACAACAGAAGTAAAGCCATGGATGTCAACAGTATACCTCACTGATTATGGCTGCACACAAATTAGCATACTGAGTAGTTGCACAGCCTCAGCCAGGCAATGCCCGCCCCCCGCAGACCAGGTACTGGATGCTGAGTGCAGATACTCAGCAGAACTAAAGCCAAGGATATCAACAGTATACCTTCCTGATTGCAGCTGCACACAAGTTAGCACACTGAGGATTTGCACGGCCTCAGCCATGCAATGCCACCCCCAAATCAGATACTGTATCCTGAGTGCAGAGTCACAGCCCAAATAAAGCCATGGACATGATTGTTTACCTGTCTGATAACAGCTGCACACATCTTAGCACGCTGAGGAGTTGCACAGCCTCAGATAGGCAATGCCCCACCCCCCAACAGGAACTGGATCCTGAGTGCAGAGACACAGCCCAACTAAGGCTGTGGACATCATCAGTATATGCCTCTGATGCCAGCTGCACAATTTTATTGAGAGGAAGATGTAGAAGTGTTATTTCTCCTGTATATCACTAAAGCGTGTACTATTTTGTAACACTTACGCACACCATCGCCACCTGGCTCTTCCTTCACTACATGCAGTGGCTGATCTGATCCAATCTCCATGGCAGCTAGGGAAAAAATAAATACATTTTTGATAACAGATCGCATTGTTATCTCTATGTTCATTAGGACTGGTATTGTTTTTCATGTGTTTTCTATTATACTATTACATTATACCACGAAGCATAATTAGTAACACTGTCATAGCAACGTGTGAGATTTGTTTTTATGTTTCGTATGCATACAACAGTTATGTCTGTACATTGGTAGCAGTAGATGTACACAAGTGCCATGCTGAGCAGTGTTCATATATCAGTGAAGGGTGACAGCACACGTGGACATAGCAGGTAATGTACCCCCAGTTAAAAAAAAAAGAAATTGTATCTTAATTGTATAGTTGCTGGTGAACTGAAGTCATGGATGTGAACCCTATTACTTAATGATAGCAACTTAAGACTAGATAGGAGAGTGGTGTGCTGCATGTCATCAGCCAGGCAATGACCTCTCCAACCCCCCCTCCCCTGACTATGTGCTACATGCTGAGTAGTGAGACACAAACAAGTAAACTACTGGACATTAACATTACTATTGTGATAGCAGGTGAATGCAAGTTACAACACATATTAGTTGCATGCCTTAAAGAAGGCAATGCAGCTGTTCCCCCTGCAAAAAAAAAAGCACAGATACTAGGGCTGTGTGAATACCTTTTTTGGAATATTCAGCTGAATATTTGGTATTCGGAGCCCATGTGTCGGAATATTTGGTCAAATATTCTATTCGAGCACTTTTGCAAATTTTTAATAAAAATACTAAAATTGCCCTCCCACCTGCCTTCCTTACCCAGATCTGGCAAGGTAAGAAAGAACCCCCCTTCCCCCCACCCACAGATAGCACCCAAACCCCCTCGTCCCCCCAACCAAGTCATAAAAAAAAAAGGAAAGAGAAGTGAACTCCAATGGGCGACCGGCACAAACCCACCCACCTCCATGGCTGGCCGCCAGGTTTCAATTCTGCCCCCCCCCACACACACACGCACACACACACAGAGCCATCCCCACCCCAGTAGCCAGTAGTGGCTCGCACCCTGCACCCTACAGCTAAAGAGAAGTTTTAAAAAAAGGCAGCCGGTGCAGCCCAACCTCCTCCTTGGCTGGCTGCCTTCTTGTGAATGAAATCATTCACTTGCTTACACTTATATAGTAGAATGAGCTGATCATGTGATCATCACCTTACACCACCTCAACTTGTTTACACATGGGATAGGGTGATAGTTAGGACAGAGAACCCCAACACACACCAGGATGCCTGTTGGTGAGGACAGGGTGGGCTTGGGGTGCAAGGGGTGGCAGCCCTAACACCAAATTTCCTTGCTTTTACCACTGTGGAACAACCCTAACTCTGATGCATTAAACCAAGATTTTTGCTGTGAATATATATATATATATATCTATATATACATATATATATATATAGAGAGAGAGATAGATAGATAGATAGATAGATAGATAGATAGATAGATAGATAGACAGACAGATAGATATTCATGGCAAAACTCATTTAGTGCATCAGTTAGGGTTGTTCTACAAGTGACAAAGAGAGAATGGAGCAATAGAGTTGATATTTTAGACCATTTCACCCCACCCCCACCAACAGGCATTGGCGTTGGGGTCATCTGGCCCCAACTCACCCCATCACATGTGGAAAGAAACTGAGGTGGTGCAGCATAGGAGAATGGGTGTGTTAGACTGATGACCCCAACGCCTGTTTGTGGGGGTGGAGGGGGGTGGGTGCAAGGGGGTGGCAAACCTAATATCGAATTTCCTCACTTTGTTGCAGTGGAACAACCCTAACTGATGCATTAAATTGATTTTTTTGCAATGAATTTCCCTTCTTTTTAAGAATTAGCACTATAAATAGTGAATGGAATGTGGTGGTAGGAGCGTGGGGCCCACCACCATGTAATGATTTGTCACATACTGTAGAAATGGTAACTGTAATGCAAACGCAAGTGGAAACAGTAGCACACATGGTAATACAAATGTAAATGGTAATGCAAACGTTAAGAGAAACGCAAGTGCAAAGGGTAATGCACATGGTGGCATAGACGGGAACGGTAAAGCAAATGGAAATGCAAATGGAAGCACTTACGGAAATGCAAATGGAAATGCAAAAGGTCATGGTACTGCAATAGGAAATGCAAATAGTAACAGTAACAGCAACGATGATGCCAAAGGAAACGGAAATGGAAGCACATACTCAAACGTAAATGGTAATGCACACAGTGACGCAAAACGAAAGGCAAAAAAACAGTAATGGAAATGCAAATGTTAACAGTAATGGAAACACAAGCACAGACAAAAGCTCAAAGGGTAACGTACATGGTGGCATACCCAGGAATGATAATGCAAATGGTTACAGAAAAGCAAGCACATACGGAAATGCAAATTGTAACGCACACAGTCACGGTACCACAATAGGAAACGCAAATGCTAATGGTGACAGCATTGATGAAGCCAAAGAAAACACAAACAGGAGCACATATGCAAAAGCAAATGGTAATGCACATAGTGACGCATAATGAAATGCAAAGGGAAACAGTAATGGGAACGCAAATGGTAACAGTAAGGCAAATGCAAGCGCAAACAAAAATGCAAAGGGTAATGCACACGGTGGCATGGACAAGAACGTTAACGCAAACGGTTATGGAAATGGAAGTGGGAACGCTAACTGTGGCAGTAACAAAAGAGCACACCCTTTTTTTCACCAACAGCTGCATAGAGAAATACAGTGAGTACAAAAAATGTATGCATATTATTGGGCCTCGGAGCAGAAAATGAGCACTTGAAATACTAAACTTCTTATATCTCAGGAACTGTGCAGAAAAAAAAAATTAATTTCATACAAATTATGACTTTTCTGGCTAGTTTTGTACTTAGCCCCATGGCAGGGCTAAGCATTTTTCTGATGAAAAGTTTGTATCTCGAAGTGTTTCTGAGATACAGGCCTTTATAGGCGTGTCGGATGCTGTAATGTTAGTCTATGGGAAAAAGCGTCAACTTCAGAGTGCTGTAACTTTGTATCTACTTAATATTTTGTCACCAAACCACCCAAAGGCACATCTGTGGGATGTTGGCTTTCTTCCCTCTAAATTTCAGCCCAAAAGACCAAACTGGTGTTTTGCAGCAGGCTTGCATAATATTCCTGTTATTTTGGCTATAGTGTGACAAAGTAGTGTCGCAAATCACAACACTTTCACAAAAAAAATCACAGAAGTGTCACAAGTTTGACACTACGTTGTGACACTACAGATTACAAAAATTTGGAAAACATATTTCTGGGGTGTTTCACCCCTCAAAAAAGACATGGCTACCATCCTCAGGGCCCGACTAGGTGAACACAAAAAGAATTGTGTCCCTGGAGGGTGCCAAATTTAACTGCCAAGCATTTCTGTGAACACTAACTGAAAAAAAAAATGGCTGACTCATGACACTACAGGGGTCATTTGCAACACTGAAAACTGCATTTGCGGCACTGTTAAACTTTTTGTTAACTTTTTCCATTGACTACAATGGGAAACTTGTTTTTTGAATAACTTTTGAATCATTTAATATTTCTTCACAAAATCTTCGAAAGGCACATCAAGAACCCTGGCTGCATGTTCACTGAAGCTTTCGGACTGGTCGTGCAAACTGTGTGACCTGTAGGCATCAGCAAAGAATGTGCAAAAAAGTGTAACTGCACTACAGAATGTTGCTTTATAACTCTGCAACTGTATATCCGACTGGTACAAACTTGGCATATCCTGAGATCTATGGTACTGCTCCGTGTCTGCCAAATTTCAGGCAAGTCTGTCACACAGTGGCAAAGTTATTGAGGTGCAAAATTTCACCATTTAACCTTAAATGGGGTATTCAATCCTAACTATGGTAGCACTGCCGTACCATCATAATATT
The DNA here is from genome assembly GCA_016271365.2 of Neoceratodus forsteri. Lineage (NCBI taxonomy): Eukaryota > Metazoa > Chordata > Ceratodontiformes > Ceratodontidae > Neoceratodus > Neoceratodus forsteri. Next base: position 55,976,311 of record CM028137.1, read on the forward strand.
TATATATTTATTTATGTATGTTTATATTTATTAATTTGTTTGTTTGATCTAGGATTACAAATACCTTTGAGCTGAGGCTCTTTTACAAAGGTACCACATCATTGGTACAATTGAGACAATCATAAGCAAAGATAACAGTTTATAAAGTAAAAAAAAAAAAAACACATAGGGCTGGATATTCAAAAGGGTTGCGCCATGTGCAATAGGGTTGCACCTGCACAACTCCGAAATTGCACCATTCTGCAATATTCAGCAGGAGGCAGTTGCGCCCCCCAAGTCATGCTGAGCAACAGCGCAATGCTAATGAAGGCATGCTCAACCGGAAGGGGGGGAACCATGCATAAACTGCACAGCCTGATATTCAGCCGGGCTGTGCAGAGTTGTGCAGACGCAACCCCCAACCTGCGCCTGCACAACTTTGAGCAAAAAAAAAAAAAGGAGCAAGTTGAGGGCCACCCACAGGTGAGCTGCCACATTGCAGGGCACAACACAGCAGCTGCCACCTGTGGATGGCCCTCCACTTCTACCCTGTGCCCTCCTGCAGCCCGATTACGGGCATAATAGTTACCCCCTCCGACTGGCCCGATCACAGGCAAAACTGCAGTAACCTCACCCCCCCGACTGGCCCAATCGCAGGCAAAACTGTAGTAACCCCACCCCCCACTAGCCCGATCAAGGGCAGAACAGAGTTCAACCCCCCAAGACCAATATCTCTGGTGGTCCAGTGGACCGCGCCCAATCGCGACATTAGAGTCTCCCCAGGTCCAAGTACCCTAGTGATCTAGTGGCCCCGACCCCACCCACCTACGAAGCCCCACCACCCCAATCCCCTGTCAGCCGGCAGGCGGCAGCACCCACCTGCCACCCCGTCACCCACTGGCTGACTGCTTGTTAGGACTGCATGCCCATTGGTTCAGAGCAAGAGCCAATGGGCGTGCAGCCCATACCGTACAAGGCAATCCAGATATGTGAATGAATGAGTGTTAGGCAGTGAGTGTTAGGCAGAGACGAGTCTTAAAACTGCTGAGTGATAGTGAGGATGAGATGCCACTGGGAAGACTGTTGTACCAACTAGTGGTCCGGTAGTCAAAGGATCTTTGGCCTTGTGTTGTGCAGCAATCCGGGATTTGCAGAAGCTGAGGTTTTGATCCCCTGGTATGTCTGGTATGGCTTCTAGGTAGTATGAGGGCACAGACTCCAGGGGGGACAAGGCCCAGCAAGATTTTCTTAGTAGTAATACAAGTTTGGTGTTTTATTCGATTGGCAAGATTCAACCATTCAGTTTGAGAATAGAGGTCACAGGTGTGAGTTAAGCATTTGGAGCCAGTGACAAGTTGACAGGCCTTGTTGAGGGTGGTGGATACACGTTTGAGTGCGGTGGTTGTAGCAGAGCCATAAATGATAATGCCATAATCAATGATGGATATGATGGCGCTCTGGACAGCGACAGCGAGGGCTTCGGGTGTCAGGTGTTTCCTATGACAGAATTGCAGGCCTAGCCAGGAGTTAGCAGCTTTGGTGACATGGTCGATGTGGGCAGTGTAGGAGAGGTGAGGGTCAAGGGTGATCCTGAGGTATTTAAAGTTTTTGACCTGTTCCAGTGTGGCACCTTGTCTGGTGATAACAGAGAGTTGGAAGTGCTTATGTTTATTATGGGAGCTGCTGAAGATCATGGTGTTTTTTGTTTTTTTTTTGATTAAGGATCAGTCTGTGCTTTGCGAACCAATTCTCAACTGAGGAGAAGCCGAGTTGGAGATTTTCTTGCAATTTCTTTGGGTCCTGGTATGTGGCAAGGATTACTGCATCATCGGCATACAGGGTGATATGTTCAGTGCAGGAGTCCAGTAGGGTGTTAAGGAACAGGCTGAAGAGTAGGGAGCCCAGTATTGAACCCTTGGGGACTCCAGATAGGACAGGTTTGGAATCAGAGTGCACAGCTCCAATTTTTACATGCTGGGAGCAGTTTTCAAGATAGCTTTTGAACCAAGAGATTTAATCATTGGAGAGACCAGCATTTTTTAGTTGGCTCAGCAGGAGGGAGTGGTGGACAGTATTGAAGGCTTTGGTCAGGTCGATGAAAATAGCACCAGTTAGTTGTCCATTGTCGAGGGAGCTGTAAATGGAGCTGGTGAATTCGAGTAAGGCAGAGGCTGTACTATGACCTTTTCTAAAGCCATGTTGCTGTTTATAGAGAATATTATAATTGTCCAGATGCTTATTAAGTTGGTCCACTACTATACATTCCAGTGTCTTCGATAGGGGAGGCAGAATGGAGATAGGGTGGAAGTTCGCATAGTCAGTCTTATCACCACTTTTGTGAATCAGGGTAACAGTGGCCATTTTCCATTTGTCTGGGAATTGGCTAGAGGAAAGAGAGAGATTAAAGATCTTGGTGAGGGGCCCAAGTACCTCATCAAGCGTTTGGGCCAGTAGCTTGAGGTCAAGTGTGTCATTGCTTGTTCTAGATTTGCTGATGGCTTTGGCAACGTAGTTTCGGACTTGATGTTTCTTTAGTGCTTTAAAGTAGAAAGGTGGGTGACAGGTGTGGGTGGAGGAGTTGGGGGATGGGAGTTGACACATCTTGGAAGAAGCCGAAGGGGAGAACACTGCTAAGGTCAGTGAAAGCGATGTTAAAAGTGTTCGCTATAGTTATAGAGTCGAGTGTAGTGTGCCCATTTATGTTGAGTATGTTCGGCGAAGATTTTGACTGCTTCCCAGTGACATCTTTAATGTTTTTTCAGAAATCCCTCCCATTTCCCCAGGAGTTAGTGAGGGCATTTTTATAGTAGTCAGATTTCTGTTGCCGAATGGATTTGGTGCAGTCGTTCTGTGCCCATTTATAATTATGGATATCGAGTTGCTTACCAGAGTTTCTAGCCAGTTCCCAGAGGTGGTCCCTGGATTTAAATTTTTTTAGGAGGTCTCCTGACAGCCAAGGGTTACTGAGCAATTTAACTTTACGCTTTTTGAGGGGGGCAAATTTATTACAGGCTTCATTGAAAATGTGAATAAATTGCACCAGTGCAGTATTAGTATCTGTTGCCTTGAAGATGGGGGACCAGTCCTGCAGACTGAGGTGCGATTTGAGGTGGGGTAGCTGACCACAGGGTAGGACTCAACTGGTGATGATTTTTGGAGGGGGCTTATAGAATTTGTTTGACCAGGTACATCTGATGGGAGAGTGGTCACTGAGTGAGTCAGGGAGGACTGAGGTTTTCATGATCCGAGAGGGGTGGTTGGTTAGGATCCAGTCGAGTAGGGTGCAGGTCCCAGTTCTGTAGTTCTTTCTGGTTGCATAGTCAACCATTTGAGTCAGGTTAGCTAATATAATGGAGTCCTTAAATGACCCACCTTCAGCTGAGAGCCAATTAATGTTAAAGTCACCAAGAAGGATGATTTCAGAGTCTGATGGGTGGCATTTGATAAAGTCAAGGACAGCAGTTAGGCCAGGTCCCTGTTCCTTAGGAGGTATGTAAACAGTGACAACTGTGAGGGCCTTATTGTGGGCGCCTAATAGGAGTTTGATGGGAAGAATCTGAGCAGGTGCTGCTGGAAGATTGGAATCAATGGGGTGTCCTCGAAAAGTGTCTTTCACACACACACACATATATATATATATATAGAAAGAGAGAGAGAGAGAGATGCTGATGCTGACTTGTTGCAGTGTTTATGATATAAAGAATAAAGATAAGAATAGATATTGTATATTTTATCTGTACCATCAATGGCAGCAGGCAAAGTGATATGATATGTTTTCAGAAGTCTTGGGCCAGTGTGCACCTCAATCACTCACACAGACACAGTGCACACATGACTTTGTGGAGATAATAGCACAAAAAATTATTCTTTTAAATAAACAATACCGAATAGACATAAAATATTGCTGAGGCACCCAAAATATTTTATGGTCTACAGACACGTTCAAGTCAGAAAATATAACAGGTCCTACAGTCCACTGCCACCACACTGTGCTACCACTGGTGCCATGTCATGTTATGGTGTACATCAATTTGCTGCAACACTGACACTGCCAGTGTAAACTAGAAAGACATATTCCAGAACAAATAATGAAAAGAAGGAATGTGGTACCACAGTGTGGTGGCAGTGAACTGGACCTTATATATTTTCTGATTTTATAATGTCTGCACACTGTGAAATATTTTGGGTGCATCAGCAATACTTCATGCCTGTTGGATACAGTTTGTTGAAAAGCAGGATTTTTTGTTGTTGTGATCTCCTAACAAATAAAATATACATTATATATTCTTATCTTTATTCTTTTTACCATAAACACAGCAAAAAGTCATACAACAATCAGCATATATATGTTTGTAAGAAGCTGAACAGTGTCTGCATTACATACACACACAGGAAAGAAGACTGACTGCACGCATGAAGTTTAGCACAGTATACTTGCACTGCTCAGTCCTGCTTTTCCACAAACACTCCATGACAGAAGGTAAACTTTGTGTTTTCTGGACTTCTGTCTCTGCTTTGTGGGGCGCCGCTCATTAGCGGCTGAAGCTGTGTCTGGTTTCCTGTTGGGACCTGCCTCTTGCTCTGGTGTTTGCTGCCCTCTCTGTGTCTGTTGGCCCCTTGGACTGGTCGATGTGCACAGCGTGAGAGGCCGTGCCGAAATTTGCCTGATTCCAGCTGGAGCTGGTGGAGTGAGTAGGGAGCAATTATCATTGTGGAGGGGGTAGGGAGGTCTCTCTACAAAAGTAAGCGCCACTCGCAGGTGGCAGCTTTGTGTTTTCTGGACTTCTGTCTCTGCTTTGTGAGGCGACGCTCATTAGCGGCTGAAGCTGTGTCTGGGTTTCCCGTTGAGACCTGCCTCTTGCTCTGGTGTTTGCTGCCCTCTCCATGTCTGTTGGCCCCCTGGACTGGTCGATGTGCACGGTGTGAGAGGCCATGCTGAAATTTGCCCGATTCCAGCTGGAGCTGGTGGAGGAGTAGAGCAATTATCATTGTGGAGGGGCGGGGAGGTCTCTCTACAAAAAGTAAGCATAGATGATAGCAAGAGAATGTTGTGAGTGGTGCGAGTGCCACTCGGTGCCAAAATATTTCTATATGAGATGAGAGGAGGGAAGTGGGTCTGTGTATTGAAGGGTTTTTAACTGTGTTAGTTAGGCTATTTAAGGCAGGAGTGTTTTAAATTATTTTGAGTTTGTATTAATTAATATCTGCTTGTTAGTTTCAAAGTTTGTTAAATTAGAAATGTGTAGGGGGTCTGTAGGGTGATCTGTGGGGGCTAGGATCATCTATGGGAACTCACAGCTGTATGCTCTGCGTCCCTTTATCCCTCTCCTTGTGTCCGATACTATTATCAGGCGTTGCAGGGAAGTGGCGATTGCAAGGGATTGCTCTGCTTGTGGGCTGTGGGTTGACCAGGAGCGGGTTGATGGAAGGATAGAGGTAGTTAGGTCCAGGGGACACCCTGGATTATTTAGGGCATCTAGGCGTAGCCAGACGTGGATGGTGCCCATTTCCAGGGAGACCACCAGACTGAGTGGTCAGGTAACCCAAGGGGCTGCACCACCCTCTACATCTCTGATGGCAGTGCTGTGCAATGCCAGGTCAATCAGAAACAAGACAGCAATTATTGCTGCCTTGGTTTCATCAGTCGACCTGGCTTGCATTATGGAGACCTGGGTGGGTGATGATGCTGGCCCTGTTTTTGAGGCTGCAGTCCCCCCAGGATATACCGTTGTGCACTGCCCCAGAGAAAATCGCAGGGGTGGCGGTGTAGCCATTTGCTTTAGATCTAGCCTGACCTTCACCGTGCACCTGGTGGGAACCCCAGGTTCATTTAAGGGTGTGGCCATTCGTGGAGGATTCGGCATTGGCTGCAGGATTCTCCTCATCTATCGCCCTCCTGGCCCGATGGGGGTTGGGGGTTCCTGCAGGAATTTGCCGAATTTGTTGCCGGCGAGACGTTGGATTCCCCCAGATGTGTTTTTCTGGGGGATTTCAATGTCTGGGCCGAGGATACAGCTTAAAGGTGCACCGGTGAATTTTTGCAAAGTATGTCCCTGTTAGGGCTGATGCAGTTTGTTGATGCACCTACTCACCAGGATGGCCACACATTGGCCCTGGTGTTCTCACTGGGGATTGAGATTGTTGATCTTGCGATTGATCAGGTATTTTGGTCTGATCATTGCACGGTGAAGTTTACGCTTGGGGTTCCCGCCATAAGTTTCTCCCCTGCTGAGATGATTCGCTGCCGTCCTTTATGTGATCTTACCCCTGAGGGTTTTATGGCAGCAGTTGACTTATCTACTATGGGTGGTGCATGCATCGGGGCTGTTGATGTGGGTGGACACCTATAATAAGGTGTTATTTGACACCATCAACTTCCTCGCACCTCTCCGTGTATGACCCAAAACTTCGTACCTGAGGTCTCCGTGGTATGACGGAGATCTTAGGGAAATGAAGAAGATGGGTCAGAGATTAGAGCGCTGCTGGAGGAAGTCCTGCCTTGAGATGGACAAACTGGTCCTGTGTGCACATTATTGCGCATATCAGGAGGCAATCAACCGAAAGAAGACAGCATTTCTGTCTCAGGAGATTGCTGCTGGGAGAAACTGACCAGCCTCACTTTTCTGGACTGTTGATAGACTTCTCCATCCTGCCTGTCTCCAGCCCGGAAGAGTTTCCTCAAATAAGGATTGTGAGGATTTTGCTCAGTTTTTCTCAGACAGGGTGTCTTTGATCTGGCGGGAGGTTTCTTCAGCCAGCAATACCATTGCTGACAGTGGTCGCCAGTTGTGTGCTGAGTGCACTCCGCCTAGTTGGGGAGAGTTTAGGCCAGTGGAGGTCCGTGAGGTTATTGAGGTGGCAGTCAATCTGAAGCATACCTTTTTTGAACTGGACCCAGTGCCAATGCGTTTCTTAATGAGATGCATTGACTTTGTTGGCCCGGTGTTTGCCCTGACTGTCTAGTGCTCCTTGAATCAGGGTGTCTTTCCGGATGCCTTGAAGGAGGCTCTGGTGAGACCCCTTTTAAAGAAATCTTCTTTGGAACCGGAGGTCAGGGCAAATTACCGTCCTATCTCCAATCTCCCATTTTTGGGGAAGATTGTCGAGAAGGTGGTATCTCTTCAGTTGGAGGAACACCTCATGACTCACGAGTTGTATGATCCTTTCCAGTCGGCTTTTCGGGCCAGACATAGCACCGAAACTGCGTTAGTTCAGTGCAAAATTACCTCCTCAGGGCTAGAGACCGAGGGGACAAGACAATTCTTGTTCTCCTCGATCTCTCATCAGCATTTGATACTGTGGACCATTGTGTGTTGCTTTTTCACCTGAGGGAGTTATGTGGACTCACCGGTAATGTCATCAAGTGGTTTGAGTCCTTTCTCACCAATAGGAGACAGCGGGTTGTGATGGGAAATTTCTCATCTACATCCTGTCTCCTTTTGTGTGGAGTCCCTCAGGGTTCAATATTGGCCCCAATGTTGTTCGCAGTAATCATGCTGCCCCTGGGGGGGATCATTAGGAAGTATGGTTTGAGTTTTCATTGCTATGCTGATGATACTCAGCTATACTTATCCTTTGCCTCAGGAACATCAAACGCAGTGGGTGTGTTAAATATCTGTCTGGCTGAGATTAGTGACTGGATGGCCTCCAGCTGGTTAGGACTAAACCCTTGCAAGACTGAGGTACTGGTAGTGGAGTCGAACAGAGTTTGTGATGGGATGGCCTCTGACTCTGCAACTGGACTTGTGCTAGGAGCTGCGTCATTGATGGCCTCCCCTTGGGTGTGAAATCTTGGTGTGATTCTTGACAGGAATTTGTCCATGGAGGCTCAAATATCTTCCATGGTCCATTCCTGTTTTTTCCATCTTAGAAACATTGCCAGGATTAAGCCTCTTGTTCCGTCTCTGGACCTCCCTACTTTGATACATGCCTTAGTCACTTTTAGGCTTGACTACTGTAATGACCTCTATCTCAGGGTCTCTGGGGGCTCTCTTTGCAGACTACAGCTAGTGCAAAATTCTGCTGCCTGGCTCTTGTCTGGGCAAAGTAAATTTTGCCTTTACACCTGTGTTGCACAAATTGCACTGGCTGCCTGTCAGGTGGAGAGTGCTCTTTAAGGTGGGTTTTCTCACCTATAAGGCCCTACACGGACAGGGCCCTGGTTACCTGTCAGTTCTCCTGGTACCTTCTTCCTCTACCCGTAATCTCCGCTCTTCTAGTGGTGGCCTCCTAAATGTTCCAAGAGCGAGGTTAAAATCTGCAGGCGACCGAGCTTTTAGAGTTGCCGCCCCCACTCTTTGGAACTCTTTGCTAGCTGTAGTTAGGGAGGCCCTCACTACAACTGCCTTTAAGGTTCACCTGAAGACCTTCCTATTTATGCAAGCTTTTGGGGTGAAATTTTGATTATTTATATGTATTTATACTTGTTTTAAATTTTATATGATTATACGGTATGAAATGCTGTAAAGTTCTGTGCGGCGCCCAGAGCCTTTGGGATTGGGTGTCTTTTTAAATAAACTTGCCTTTGCCTTTGCCTAAACTTTAATGAGGCACCAAAACAGCACACACACACACACACACACACACACACACATACACACACACACACACACACACACACACACATATACACTCACACACTTAACAGAAGGAAGAGGGGCCAAAATACAAAGTGTCATGCATACAGAAGACAACAGAAGAAGAGCATAATTGCAAACAAGAGTCAGGGATGGGTGGAGGAATACATTTTGTAACACAGCAAGGAAGGTGTGAGGGGGGCACATGGTGTGAGGAAAAACAAGTAATGTGGGATCCCCTGGTGGTCCAGCAGCAGTTCCAGCATGGACATTTCTATGCAATCCATCCACTGCTGGACAGCACTCACCCTCTCATTGTTCTCCTCGACAGCACTCCAGAGAACTGCCAGGTCAGCCAGCATTACATGCAGTTCTCTGGGGTCCACACATTCTACAGGATCAGCTGGTGGTGGTGGAGGTGATGGTGGTGCTGTTGGAGCAAAAGGTACTGCCTTGGCCGTCTTCTTCTTAGGGCCACTGCCATGCACAGCTGCACCCTCTGCCACAGAATGGCCTTCAGCTGCAGACCTGGCCCATTCTGTGTCAGCCTGCCACTCCGACTGGTGGTGGTTTAGCATATGGGTGGGCTGGCCCCCAGTTCCCAGGTGAGTCCGACAGAGGCCATGGTGCACCTCCACCTGACCAATGCTGCTGTCCCCCCGACGCAGTCAAAAAACTCCTAAACAGCGGAGGTATGGGGAGAACAAGGCACAGGCAGGGGAGGACCAGATTCACTGGCAGCCAGCTGGTCACAGTGCTCAACAGGAATGGGATCTACATCTCCACATCTGGGCCCGGGGGCACAGGCAGATCCTGCTCCAGAGGATCTGGTGCTGGAGCTGGTAGTGGACATGGAGGTGGTGGTGGCAGTGGTAGTTCAACGGCCTCGGAGTCAGCAGAAAGTGCTAGTCCTGTTTCCGGGGAAGGGAACATCAGAATTTTGAATCAGTCCAACTGGAACCTGCAGCCTTGCCACCCCAGATGTGTGCATGGTGTAATGCCTACCATGCTCTCCCAGAACTACCCCACCCTAGACATTCCCTCACCCTGGTCCATTTCTCCTACTGCACTCCCTCAGTCTGAATAATGATTACTCGACTAGACAGAAAACACTCACACTGTCACACAACATACATACAGTGACACAGACAGAGACAAAGAACAAATTACTTATAAAGGTAAGAAAAAAATTAATTTACAGAAAGAATAAATTAAGTAAGAAAGAGTACAGAAAACACAAAAAAAATTAGCTTTTAAAAAAGCTGTTGGGTCTAATTCAAAGTTTAAATCTCCTTGCTCTGATCTCCAAGTCTCAGGCTGTCTCACTGTCACAAAACAACACACTCCACTCTCTCCATCTGCATAGAAGAAAGTGAAACTGTCTCCTTGGCAAGGCACTTTCTTCCTGCCTTGCTGAAGAGCAAGTGACATGTGACGTGTGGGGATGGCTGCTAAATCTGGAATGTGAAGTGGATCACTTAGAATCATAATGAGGAATGCGAAGTCCATTTAAAACAATGACTTTACCTTACTTTTCGTTATCATTCTGCCTTAACGTAAAGTGGTAATAACAAAGCAAAGTGAGCATTTTACATTGCCCACTTGGCAATGCAAAATGCCCACTTCGCATTCACTACGCTGGCAGAATTTAAATTTGCTGCGTCTGTAATCACAAAAACGAGTTGAAAATTATCGGCCCATATGGCTCCTCTCCATCATAAGTAAGGTACTAAAGAGGGCTGTGTATAACCAAATAACATTTTGTTGTGAGCGACACAAAATATTCACACCTAGACAATGCGTGTTCAGGAAAAAATGCAGCACAGACAGTGCCCTAGTCATCTTTTCAGCTCTCCATAAAGGCCTGTTAACTGGTGCAGTTTTCATTGACCTCACCAAGGCCTTCAACCTAGTGGACCACCAATTGCTTCTTGTGAAACTAAAACACATAGGCCTAGACTGTCTGACCACCCAATAGTTCTCCGACTACATTCAGGGAAGATCCCAACTTGTCAGATGGCAGGGTGCCCAATCTGATAAACGCTACATTCTTGATGGGATCACCCCGGGTCCATCTTGGTGCCCCTACTAGTTTACATATTCATTAATTACATGCCAAATTACTGTGGTAGGGTAAACATAAGCCTGTGTGCAGATGATGCTGTACTCTATATGACCTCCAAGGGCATAGCTATACCAAATAACTTGCTGACAAAAGACCTGCAACTCCTAGAGGGCTGGTTGGAGAGCAACAAACTATTGCTGAACAGCAAAAAAACAAAGACAATACTATTCAGCCCTACAAGCTTGGGATTGGACAGGTCAACAATTCTGACACTCATTCTTTCAGATGGTAAAAAGGTTGAGGTAGTGGAGTCTACAAAGTACTTAGGTATTGCCTTAGACCAAAACTGCACCTTCAAAACACACACAGACCAGTTGACCAACTCTGTAAACCAGATACTTGGTCTACTATACCACCTTAGCCCATTCCTTGCAGAGGACTCCCGACTAAAGATAACAACCGACACCCCACTACCCACCCTGCTGTATGGTTCACCAGTTCTTCTCACTGTTAAAGGTGGGGACATGAACAAGCTTAGAACCTTATGCCATAGGATAAGACAATTTGCAGCAGGGGCCCAGTCCCAGAAGCACTATTGCCATGTGCTTCAAGTCCTGTCAGGGCTGTGTTTGGAATGGTGATTTATATATCGGTAATTATGTTTAGCATTCAAGCTCAGGTTGGAAAATGTCCCCTGCAAGCCTGGCTGAAATGCTATCAGCTAAACAAAACAGTAGAGCACTCATATCCTCAAGCTGCCAGTTCTTAAACATACCTAAAGTTAAGTTATCCCAAGGGCAGAGGTAGTTTTTTGCCAGCATTCTGTTCCCATGGAACACACTCTCTGAGAATGTTCAGGTATGTAACTCCCTTCGGGGGTGTAAAAAGGGACTCAGAGCTCACCTGTTAGAGCACAGCCAATGCACTTGCTACCACTGATAGGCTGGCAAGTCCTCATTTGCACATGATGTTCCTACTTGTGACTGTCTATAACCATTGTTGTCTTATACAGATTAATAAATCTTGAGTACAGATGCTTATTGAAATGTGAACAAGTACAGTAAGAGTATTTTGTAAAGTAAGAGATTCACTGGATGTCTCTGTAATTCTCCATTATCTGTAATTAATTCCAATTCACCCCTGAAAAAGGGACTGTCATGGTCCCAGTGGGTCTACCCGGTTACCCAAATTAATTAATTAAATAAATAAATATGCACACCCACCTGTGTTCACCACTGCTCTTGGAAGGACTGGGAGAAAAGCCACAAAATCCGATGTCTCCCCATGACAGTCAGTGACAGTCCCCGAAGCCCTGAAACCCTGCTCCCTGTAAATCACCATGAGGGGGGAATGATGGAGTCTGGAGTTGAAGGGGGACTAGAAGAAAGCTGTAATTGGCCACAGGGTCAAACAGCTATATAGAAACAAGCATTAGTCAGTGCTGAATGTTGTCTTGCTGGCATTGGCATTAGTAGTGCAGGAGATTGAGAGATGAATAATATGAATGGCAGTAAATTATGGAACCGATGTCAACCCTTCCCCACCCTTCAGAGACTGATAGGCATTGGGGAATACCTTTAGGCCATTGGCTATAACAGTCATGCCATTTCACCTCTCCCTATCCTGCAGACACTAACAAGTGTCAAGGTGTACCTTGGGGTGTTTGGGCTTTACACTCACCCCATTCCATAAGAAAATATTCTGAAATGGGTGCAGTATAGGAGAATGAGGTGAACTTTGGGGTTAAGGAGACCAAGACACACCTTGATGCCTGTCACTGGATGCAGGGTGGGGGTGGAATGGCATGAGCATTACTGTTGACAATCCCAAGTCACACCCGTGAGGCCTGCCAGTCCCGATAAGGTAGGGTGTTATAGTTGGAAAGCCTAATGCCCTGGGCATTTCTTGATATTTTCACTCCAAGTTTTTTAACAGGGTCTTTTTGTGACCCCACTGCATGAACAGTCACACTATCAGTTCATTAGCTGATAGGTGATTTTGCACAACTATGACCTTTGGCACAACAGGTGCAAAAACACATTTCGATCAGGATGTGAAAAATGACAGCTGTACTGTTCTTGAGAAGGTGTAAAAAAATGGCAATGTTGAAAATGTGGAGTGAAAATTTAACAAACTTGGTGAAGTCACTAGCATACGTAGAAACTGTGCAACGTAGAACCATAATGCTGTTATTTTGGGGTTTTGTTACACCAGATTTCCAATATAGGCATTCTGGGACATCCGCTCATGAACAGTGGCACTGTGATTTTCTTAATCTGTCCCAAATATTGATTTTGCACAGCAACTGTACCCATTGTGTACCACAGGTGTGAAACATGTTTCGGGCAAGATGTGAAAAATTACATCTGTACTGTTCATCAGGCAGTGTGCAAATATGATAAAACACTGGTGAAGTTACAAACGTGCATAGAAACTGTGCAACACATGCTGGTAACTTTTTTTACTTTACAGGTTCATGTAGAGTCTAATTAACTGTGTGTACAGTAGTAAGAGTGTTCAAAGATGACAGAGTTGGGAGAAGGGCTGAGAGAAAACTGGAGGGAAAGAAAATGGATATGTACACATCAGGGCAATTTTTGTGCATAGGCTAACTAGGCTACAGCCTAGGGGCATCAGCTATTTAGGGGCATCTGCAAAATGAGGTAGCAAAATGTATTTTTTTTTTGTTGCTGGGCTGGCTGCTTGTTTATTGTCTCTGGTGCTGGTCTAGCATAGCAGCATAGTGTGACAAGTCAAGCAAAACAAAAAAAAAAACACAAAGCCCATCCAGGCTCCTGCTGTGTGACCCCCTGCCAGCATCATTTGGCAATTGGCTCCCCTCTCTCATCCCTTCTGTCTTGGCAGACACAAATGTTTATTGCATGTTCTCACTGTTGTGCTAGTGAGATGTTGCTTGCCTTTGTTTGTTGTCCACCAATCCCCCAGCCCTGGCCCCACATCCCTGGCGATGGCATTCTGTGTGAAGGAAAGTCTGATGCTGCTGATGACATCAATGATTCATCCTCCGCCAGACCACTTCAGCCCCCCCCTTGTCTCTACCTGACCCTGTCATTTATTCATTGACTGAGAGATAATCTATGGTGCTGCTGACCCTGTCTTACCTCAGTCAGGCTCTCCAATCAGCAGCAGTTTCTGTTTCAAATTCCACTGGTGTCTAGTGATTAGAGCAGCAAGGGAATGCTGAACTAAGTGTGCTGCAGTTCACCTGGGAGAGTATAAGAAGCAGTGTTTTTCAGATGGACGGCTTTTTCTGTTTACTTTTATTGGATCAGCATTGGATGCAGAATTGACTTTGAGAGTAGTTAGTTACCTGATGGCACGCACAGGTGATTCGGGAGACAGGACTGCCTGGACTGGACTGAAAAACATCTCCTCATCTTCTTGACACTGGGACAACAGACCACACCAGTCCAGTCCATCAGTGTACTTGTTTTTCAAGTTTCTGCCTGGGGTGTTGGGACTCAATATTGCTCAGGAGAAGAACAGAGGAGGAGCAGCACACAATTTTCTCTTTTTTCAGAATCCTCAATCTGGAATCCGAACTAAGGTACTGACATCTAAATAATTTAATTCCTTCCTTACTATCATACTTCCTATCCTCCTCCAATAGCACAGCTAACAAAACTAGTTAAGCGAGGTTAGGTACTGTAGGTGGTTGATCTCGTTTAGATTTGCTGGGAAGTGGAACTTAACATTTTTGATTGCCTGACACAGGTAGTGGACTGTGGAAATGAAAATATTTTTTTTCTCTAAGCAAGCTAGCAAAGATGAAGAGTGAGGAATGGATTGAAACTGTCTGACCATCACATCTCCTTCAGAGTAAATAGTCACACACTGTCTGTGTTCATATTCTATACAAAAAACTGTGTTAATGCATCGTTTAGGGTTAAAGCAAAAAAAGTCAGGAAATGGGACATTAGGGTTGAACCCCTAATTTCCCACACACACACCCACCCCAATCCTCCACAGACTGACAGACTCCAGGGTGTCTCATTGGGGTCATGAGGCCCAAATCTTACCCCATTCCGTGTGTGAGCACATTGACATGCTACAGTAAAGGAGAATGGGGTGAAAAAGTGTAATATAATTAGTAAAATAAACATATTCGTGGGAATGCGGGGCCCATTGGGCCCCATGCTCCTGCCAAGTTACCAATTTTTGCATAACAATATGCATTTGGGCCCATGATCCCACTTACGTAAAGCCACAGAGCCATGCAACAGCCCTATAGGGCAACAAACCATTGTAATAGGAATTTGTGCATATCTTGTGAAACGTAAGAGCCAGAAAATAAATTCTTACATCACTGTAATCATGACAGCGAGTACTGCATGCATCATCGGAATGATCGCACCTGCATCTCAAATCATTTCTGAGATATGGGCACCGAACAGCACTGGACAGGTACTCTTTGAACCCTTGTGACAGTAATGTCACAATATCTCATGAACTGTGCAACGTATGGAAAAAAGTCCACTGCAGGCTTACTCTGCAATTTCAAATATTTTTTCGGCAAAGACACAGTAGCGAAAAGTCTGTATCAAAGCTTGCAGTGTTTTTGCAGTAATGGTTGAAAAGAGAAGTAATGTCAGGCTCTTTACCACTGTATGAACTTCCTGCTTAACCCCTAGCTTGCAAATGATGCAAGACAAGTGACCAAATACATTGAAGCAGTTCTCAGACACAGAAAAAGTGGTCTTTAGTCTCAAACACTAGACTGTAAAAGAATCTCCACTGTTGTGTTTCAGATATGACATTTATTTTTAGTAATTTGACGTTTTTTTTATTCATGTAACGGTGTCCATTTATCAGTTGCTGTTGTAGATAAGGGCCCAATACATTTTGAAACTTTCAAGGCAGTGCTCTCTAATCTTGCTTACTCACACTAATAGACAAGAAGTCCACTGAAGACTGTGATTGATTAATAAAAATATCCAGCCCCACCCCCACAGACCACCACACACAGTCAGGAACACATTTGTTTTCACAGTGAAGAGTTTATTTAGATATAAAAATAATAATATATTCACCTCGCTTAAGTCTTAATTCTCTCTCTCACACACACTAAAGCAAAGACCAAGAGCCATCTGATGACTGCTGAGTGGTGTACAAAAATACCCCCACCCCAGGCCACCACACACACACACACACACACACACACACACAATATAATAATAAGATTCAGGGCTCTGAGCTACAAAATTAGAGATCTGTGTTTGAATCCCACAGCTGGATGGGCAGCCATGCACAACCAGTGTGTTCTTGCACAGATGGGTTCTGATTCTCTTTGACCTCAAGATTGATGCTCAAGAGGTCCATGGGAATCAGAATCCCTGAGGTGGCAGGACACACTGGTTATGCATAAAGTTGCTCATCCCATATTTTTTATAGTATATAGTATTATGTGAAATGTGTGCATTGTGTTTTTTATCTTTCACAACGTAACTGACTTGTGCAGTCTCTAGAGGTTCTAGAATGCTGTTCTACCACGGAAGAGTATAATCACACTCCATGATCCTTGAACTGTGGTACAACAGCATTTTGAAAACAATGGATTTCATTTCTGTATAAACAGTACTGATTTCCCTACCCTTAGAGCCATGATTTCCCTACCCTAAGAAGAGCATGGTAGAATAATGAAAAAGTTATTACCAAACTGTGAGGACAATAATAACCCAATCTTTTCTGTATCACTGGATTACTTTAGCTCCTCCTGCCATTAAATCCAAAACACCTCCATAAAGAGTGTTAAACCTCATACTGTTATTCCTCGTGTAAGGTTTCCTTTTCTCCTAGCCTGAATTTTTACGTCTTGCATTGGGTGAAAACTCTAATGATGACTATCGAGTTTGGTATTTAAAAGTCACTTTATTATTTTTGACTTTTTCAGTAATCCTGCATTTTTGTCTCTTCTCCAAATTGGGGTGCATACTCAAAGGGGAAGTAATTAGCTTTTTGTTGTTTGCGAGCAGGCAAGTTATGTTTCTTGTCCTTAAAGAGCCGTGAACACTTCTGGGGCTGACGACTCATGTCTAGCAGCTGCTTGCCCCAAGACCCAAAGTAGCCACAAATTAAATTTTTTTGTGCTAGCAATAGTTAGATTTGTAATGTAATAAAAGCAAGATCACACTTCTGGTTCTTCTGATTCCTCTGAAGCTGCCAAGTCCCCACCGCAGCTCCACCCAGAAACCAGCATTCTTGTTTTTGACGATGCAGATTAGAGAAGAGGCTGCAGTGCTGCAGATAGCATTCTAATGCAGTTAGGACAGTGGTGGCCTTTAGGTGTAACTTGTGGTTAAGACAGGCACTTGTACTTCTTATTGGGGGTAGTACATGTGAGTCATGTCCCCCTTAACATGTACATGTACATGACTTCAGCAAAGGTTACACCTAAAGGCCACCACTACCCCTGATAACATTATAATGCTATCCGTAGCCCTGCAGTCCCTTCCTTTTCTCACATCATCAAAATGCTATTTTCTGGGTGGGACTGCAGTGTGCACTTGGTGGCTATGGAGGAATTGGGAAGTGCAATTGTGCTTCTTTTAAGCAGAAATGTAACTATGGCTAGCACAGAAAAAAATGACAAGTCACAACTGTGGCTACTTTGGGTCCTGGGTAGGCAGCTACTGGACATGAGTTGCCTGCCCCATGCAACAGAATATGTCGTCAGCTCTTTAATCGAGCACAACCCCCAACAACTTGTGGCTAATGACTTCCCTATTCTGGAGGCTGCATCTAAACAAGATTTTGTTAAGTGGAACAGCAGTGTTTTTTTTATGACTAGGTTGCTCTCCTATACAGGGATATGATGGTATGTTATGCTTTCTTGTGAGCTGAGCAAGGAAAGCAGAAATGCAGCTTGTCTCATAAGTGAGCATGGTTGAGAGAGACTACCTCTCTTTACAAAACAAGCAATTTCTTTTTGTTTTTGAGTGTATGTCCAAGTTGTGTGCTTAAATGTACTTTTGTTTTTTGTCAGTTGCCAATGCCTTCAGTTTTTCTTTTGAATGTCTTGTGTGTTGGCTGGACTGAAGTTTCTTTTGTAGAATGCAGTCCCAATAACCAGTATTGAAACTGAGCTTCATTCTCATCAGCCTCCGTTTCAATAGTGTGTAATGCCAGCATTTCTGCCATATGTCTGGAAAGTACTAAATACCATTTATTTATTTGATTTATTGAGTATTCGGAAAATAGCTTTGAGTCAAAGACTCCTTTTCAAAGGTTCCATGTCATTACAGGCATACTGTGAGAGAACACTACAGAAATGCAACAAAACAAACAGGCATGATACAAGAGCTACAGTTTTAGGCTAACATTTTGATACTAGAGATACACGGTATTTTAGTCACAGTGCATAGATACATTTATAAGCTCCCTTAGGAGCTAGTACAGAGAGTTTTCAGATTGGGGGTTAGCCAGCCAAAAACCTTAGTCAGGGGAAGGAGGGGTCAGGGCTGGGTTACGTGGCAATCTCAGGGATTAGAGGACTGTAGGTGGTTCCTAAAGTAGGCTTTGAAAGGGCCGATTCTATTCAAGTTCGTGAGACCATTAGGCAGGTTATTTATCCAGGAAGAGGCTCAGTAGCTAAAGGATCTTTGGAATTGGGAGGTTCGGCATCGGGGAACCTTAAGGAGTTGCTTGCTTGAACTATGGGTGTGTTGGAGTGATGGGGTCGGTTGTACTAGAGGTGAGAGACTGGTGGGGGTGAGACCGAGAGTAATCTTTTTGGTCATGAGGCAGGTATGAAACCTAATTCTGTTATCCAGGTTAAGCCAGTTTGCGGACTTTTAGAGGAAGCATGT
Organism: Neoceratodus forsteri; assembly: GCA_016271365.2. Taxonomy (NCBI): domain Eukaryota; kingdom Metazoa; phylum Chordata; order Ceratodontiformes; family Ceratodontidae; genus Neoceratodus; species Neoceratodus forsteri. The sequence goes on from CM028137.1 coordinate 55,994,757, forward strand.
GTGGGTTAGATGATCACAGCCCAGGATAAGGTAGCAGGCTTTGTTGAGGGAGAGTCAGAGTCTAGACTAGTTGAGGGAGAGTCAGAGTCTAGGTGGGTTCCACCTGGAGGGACACCAGCCTATACTGGCAGGATGGTCTGCATCTGTCCAGGAAGGGAACAAGTCTTTTGAGCAATCGGTTTAAATGCTTCATTGGCAAGCTTTTAAACTAGTCAAGGGGGGAGGCACTGATAAGCAGCAAGAAAATCCCAGCCTCTCCCTACAAAACAGGGTACTAAATGAGAAAAAACCCGAGGTAGACAGGTCAGTGGGGGATGCTGCAAAAGAAGGTAAAGCCATCAAAAAATGGAGAGCAATGAGTACCAATGCCCGTAGTCTGAGTAACAAGCTTCCTGAATTAGTGGCCTTGATGGAGGAGGAACATCTGGATATCGTGGCAGTCACAGAAACATGGTACACACAAAACCATGACTGGGACATAAACATACCAGGATACACTATCTACAGGAGGGACAGGGAGGGTAAAAGAGGAGGAGGAGTAGCTCTTTACATAAGGGAAGGAATCAAGGCAACAGAACAAAAGGGAAAACAGGGAGGAGAAGAAGCACTGTGGGTAAATTTGGAGACCGGCAATGGCACCACAATCCGCGCAGGGGTTGTATACAGACCCCCTTCTCAGGGGGAGGAAATGGACAAGGAAATGATAGAAAGAATACTTAGAATGGCAGAAAAAGGGGAGATATTGCTGATGGGTGATCTGAATATGCCAGATGTTAACTGGAATGCAGTTGCAGCAGCCACTTCAAAGAGTGGGATTATTCTAGATGCCCTACAGGGGCATGCCTTAGACAACTAGTATTGGAGCCCACTCGAGGAGGAGCAATCTTAGACCTGGTTCTCTCAAATGGAGATGAAGAGGCTCACAGATGTAGAAGTGGGTAGCCATCTGGGAACTAGCAACCATCGAACAGTATGGTTCTAATAAACAGCAATAGAGTCAAGCCATACAAAGGCAAAAGTACTGGACTTTAGGAGGGCTGACTTTGCCAAAATGGGTGCGTGCCTAAGGAATGCACTAGCAAATGGGCAGGAAGAAGGGGTGGAAGAACAATGGGGAATAATAAAAACTGCCATCACAGGGGTAACAAGCCGTTGTGTGAAGCAAATTAACAAAACAAAACGATGTAAGAAACCACTATGGTTCTCAAAGGAAGTGGCAGTGAAGGTTCAAGAGAAAAAGAAAGCATTCAGGAAGTACAAGGAATCACAGAAGGAGCAGGACAGAGAACTGTATCAGTTAAAGCAAAGGAAGCTGGGAAGGCAGTCAGAACAGCAAAGGCCCAAACCGAGGAAAGATAGCTAACTCTGTTAAGAAGGGATAAAACCTTTTATAGGTACATCAGGGAGCGAAGGAAGACCAAGGGAGGGCTAGTGAGGCTTAATAAAGAGGAGGGAGGATGGGCAGAGGGTGACTGTGAAAAGGCAGAGATACTAAACAAATATTTTTGCTCAGTATTTACAAAGGAAGTGGGGGAGGTACCTAAAACAAGCAGTAGAAACACTCTGGATACAGAAGTTGATATCAGTCCATTTACAGAAGAAAGGGTTCTGAAAGAACTCTTAAAACTGAAGGTGGACAAAGCAATGGGACCTGATGGGATTCATCCCAGAATTCTAAAAGAACTAAGGGTAGAACTAGTGACACCACTGACTACCCTCTTTAACAAATCATGGGAGGATGGGGTGGTACCCGAGGACTGGAGACGGGCAGATGTGATTCCCCTTCACAAAAGTGGGAGCAAGGCAGAAGCAGAAAACTACAGAGCTGTTAGTTTAACCTCAGTGGTAGGGAAAATGATGGAATCACTTCTGAAGGAAAGAATTGTTGAGTGTCTAGAGGCCAGAGGGGCTCAGGACCCAAGGCAGCATGGATTCACAGCGGGAAGGTCATGCCAGACAAATCTGATAGATTTCTTTGACTGGGTGACCAAAGTAGTAGATCAGGGAGGGACTGTGGACAAGGCCTACCTAGACTTTAGCAAGGCATTTGACACAGTCCCACACAAAAGATTAATATACAAGTTAGCCAGCCTGGGAGTGGGTCCAAGATGACAGCCTGGGTAAAGAATTGGCTGGAGAATAGGACACAGAGAGTAATAGTAAATGGAGTCCACTCTGAAGAAAGGGGGGTTACTAGTGGGGTACCGCAGGGTTCAGTATTAGGACCGGTCCTCTTCAATGTCTTTATAAGCGATATTGCAGAGGGACTGGAAGGAAAAGTATGTCTCTTTGCAGATGACACAAAGATCTGCAACAGAGTTGATGCACAAGGTGGGTGGAAAGGATGAGAAGGGACTTGGCAAGGTTAGAGGAATGGTCAAATGTATGACAGCTTAGATTCAATGTTAAGAAGTGCAAGGTAATGCACCTGGGAAACAAAACCCAGGGAAGAGTACACAATGGGGGTGAGATACTAACAACAACAAAAATGGAAAGGGACCTGGGGGTAATCTTATCAGATGACCTAAAGGTGGGCAAGCAATGTGAGAGGACAGCAAGGAGGGCTGGGGGGATACTGGGATGCATAGGGAGAGGCATCACCAGCAGAAAACAGGAAGTTATCCCTCTGTACAGACAGTTGGTGAGACCCCATCTGGAGTACTGCGTGCAGTTCTGGAGACCCAATCTCCGCAAGGACATAGACAGGATGGAGGCTGTCCAGAGGAGGGCAACTAAAATGGTGCAGGGTCTGCACCGGAAGACATATGAAGAGAGACTTAAGAAGCTGAATATGTATAGCCTCGAGGAAAGGAGAGAGAGGGGGGACATGATAGAAACTTTCAAGTATCTCAAGGGAATCAACAAAGTCCAAGAGGGTAGCATCTTTCAAAAAAAGAGGTGTGCAAGAACAAGGGGTCACAATTTGAAGATAGAAGGAGGGCGGCTCAGAGGTAATTTAAGGAAGTATTTTTTCACAGAGAGGGTTGTGGATGCATGGAATGGCCTTCCGGAGGAGGTTGTGGAGTCAAAAACAGTGGTAGAATTCAAGCATGCATGGGACAGTCACAAAGCAATTCTAGGGGGTGGGGGTAGGAAGAAGTAGGCTGCTGATTAACTAAGATCTGCAGCTTATCCAATAGGTAGGGAAATGGGCAGACTGGGTGGGCCAAGCGGTCCTTATCTGCCGTCAAAATCTATGTTTCTATGTTTCTATGTTAGGCAAGGACATGGAACTGGCAGCACCATAGATAAGTATGCCATAGTCAAGGAGGGAGAGGACCGAGGTAGAGACCGCGAGGCGGAGGGCATCAGGAGTGAGGCAATGCTTAAACCGATAGAGGATGCCAACCTGGATATTGAGGGCTGTAGAGAGTTGATGAATGTGCCGGTGGAAGTTTAGGGCTGGGTCTAGTGTGACGCCCAGGTATTTGAAGGAGTCCACCTGTTCAAAAGAGATCTTGTTGGCTGTCATGATTTGTGGGCAGTAGTCTTTCCTGGAGTTAGGTGGGTGTGAGAAGTACATAACTTTGTTTTTCTTGTAGTTTAGAATAAGGCATTGTATGATGAACCACTTTTCTGTATCATTGAAGGAGGATTGAAGGGCAAGGTTGAGCTTGGTGGAGTCAGGATTGGAGGAGTACAGGACAGCACCATCTGCATAGAGTAGGATATTACCGGAACATGACTGGGGGAAGGAGTTGAGGAAGTGACTAAATAATAAAGGTCCGAGGATGGACACCTGTGGGACACCGGAGCACACTGGCAGCCTGCTGGAAAAAATGGTACCAATTTTGACCTGCTGGAAATGATCTGACAAGTAGTCCATGAACCAGCATAGGGCATCTTGAGAAATGCCAAGCTTGGATAGGGTAGTTAGCAGTAGGGAGAGGTTGACTGTGTCAAACGCCTTGGTGAGGTCGGTGAAGACTGCACCAGAAAGATGACCACTATCTAGGGCAGTATGAAGGTATGAGGTGAACTTGAGAAGGGCAGTCATTGTGCTATGTCCATTGTGAAAACCATGTTACTGGTTGCAATGTATATTGTGTTGTTTAAGATGGTCAGTGAGCTGATCAGAGACGATATGTTCTAGTGCCTTAGATGGGGGGAGAATAGAGATGGGACTATAGGGGTAATAGAAGCAGATTTCAAGCACGTCGGGAATTTCCCAAGACATAAAGACTGGTTGATAATGTTGGTGAGGGGGATTAGCACCTTGTGGAGAGTGAGCTGGAGAAGTCTGAGGTCTAAGGAGTCTCTGCTGTATTAGGAGTGCCTTATGGCCTTTTGGAGGTAGGGTTCAGCAGCTCTGGGGGGTTGCAACATAGGTGAAATGGGGGTGTACTGAGAGGGATGGGGTGTTGGAGAGAGGGGGAGGGTCAAAGAATTGGGAAGGGAGGAATTGGCTGAGGTCAGAGAAAGCGTGGTTAAGTGTGGTGGCTATCTGAAAGGGGTCAGTGGACAGGCCCCCTGCGACTAAGATTTGTGTGGGGGCAGAGTTTGGGGCAGTGCCACAGATGTCCTTAATATTGCTCCAAAATTTACGCCCTTGGCCCCAGGTGGAGGTTAGGGTAGATATATAGTACTCGGCCTTGGCTTTCTGCAGGGACCAAGTGCAGTGGTTTTGGGATTCTCTGTACTTCTGTCTGTCAGCTGGAAGGCCAGTCTCAATGGAGAGGTGCCACAGAGAAACCCTAGCTTGCATCAAGGCCAATAGGTAGTCAGAAATCCAGGGCACCGGGTTCCCTTTGACCATCCTTCTGGCAAGAGGGACAAACATGTCACAGATAGCATTGAAGGGATGAATGAAGAGGTCAAGGGCTCTGTCAGGGTCAAGGGCGTTTGTTATGAAAGACCAATCCAGCTTACTAAGGTGAGCTTTCAGGAGAGTGAGTTTATGTCATAGGACCATTTTCGGAGGGGACTTGGGGGTCTTACAAGACCAGAAACAGAGGACAGGGGAGTGGTCACTAATCACATCTGGGAGAATAATGGTGCTAGTGATTTTGTGAGGGTGGTTAGTGAAACCTAGGCACAGTAAGGAGGAGGATCCTGTGCGATGGTCCAGGTGGGTGGGGAGGGGACTATTTGTGTAAGGTCATGGGCGGTGGCTTCATCGATGAAAGTGGTGACAGACTTAGATAGCCAATTGATATTGAAGTCCCCCAGAACAATTTTTTCAATATGAGATGATAATGTGGCCAAGTAAGACATCACAGAGTGGAAGGCCACCTTTTGGTCACGGGGGGGATGTAAATAGCGGTGATGAGAAGGGGGGTGGTACGGGAACAACCAAAAGTAAGTTTCAGTGTGAGGGCCTGTGGACCGGGAATGAGATGGGGAGGGGGAAGCAGCTGTACCTGGAGAGTGTCCTTGATGTAAATGGCACAGCCTCCGCCATGTTTCCCTGTCGGTCAGCACGGAATATGTTATACCCTGAGAGGGTCACCGATAAGTCAGGGATATGGGAGGGGAGCCAGGTCTCACCCATGGCAATGATGTTGGACTGATGTTGCAATACCCATCCCTGGAATGAGTCCCATTTTTTAGTAAGCTGCATACATTAAGGGTGGCAATACGCAGCTCACCTGCAGGAGATTGTGTGGACATGGAGGGTGCAAGAGGTCCTGGGTTGGGGTGTATATTGCCTGACATAAGGAGGAGGGGGAGGAGAAGAAGAGACCTGAGGAAAGGCTTCCAGGCAAATTTTTTAGGGCAGTGTGATTTGTGTGCTTGGGCCCCTCTAGGGTTTAGAAATGCGGGAATGGGGAGGGTAAGTAAGTGGGGGGAGGCCAGGAGCAGGATACTCATCGAGGGAGGAAAGGGGAGTAACAGGGTCAGGTAGTGGGATGTCCGCGAGGCGCAGGGTGCAGAGCTCCCATTTCTGGTGCTGATATGATACTGTGTGAGGTGATAGATATGACAGTAAAGCTATGGGAAAAGAATCATTGGCAGTGCTGTGGAGTTTGTTGTAGGGGGTGGCAGCTTTATTGCCGGATGGTCATCATATCCATACGAAAGTAGATTTTCAGGGAAAGTGCAGGGTAGGGATGTAAGCACAGGGATCAGCAGTATGATTGTGGGGATAATTAACAGAAGCATGGTGAGAGGCGGTGGAAGGAGACCTGAGGTAAAGCCAGTAGAGGGAGATGGAAAGCTGAAAAATCTGCCCCTAGAGGTGAGAGAGTATAGGCTGCTAGTAGAGAAGGGGGCTGATTGGTTCAGGACTACAGCTTTCTTCCCTATATAAGGGAAAGCTCACCAAGGGTGGTGGTGGAGGTGGTGGGGATTTAACACGGAGTGTCAGCGGGGACAAAACTACGCAGTTCCTGCAAGCGAGGAGGGGATGAAGCTCTTTGGCCAGCCGGGATTCTGAAGATTCCTGTACCTTGCCTTGCTGCAATCAATGGTTTTGGGAGGTGGGGAAGGGCGACTTGTCTGCTTGCCCTCGTGACCTCCATGGACCCTCACAGGATCAGCTGAGGAGAGAATGCAGAATCAGGTAAGAGATTTATAGGGGGAAACAGAAAAGAAATGGGCGGGGGTTCAGCTGGAGAACTACAAGTCTGACAGTGACTGTGCTTAGGATCTGAGCCTGCCCTTATCTGGTTACAGGGGCTCAAGTTACATGCTGGCAGGAGAAATGCTCTGGGACACAGGCTGTACTAAAATGAGCTCTAGGGTGCTGTAAATTTGTAATTCAGTACAGACCAAATCTTGAACTCGTAAGGCAAACAAAGCTTTTAAGGCAGACTTAGGGTATAAAGTGCAGTACAGAAATATTGAGATATTGGAGGGCTTTCAGAGTTATATTGGCTCTGATTAATTAAAAAATGCCTTTAAGGTTTACATGGCTTTACAGAGCTGCAGTACATACTTTAAGGCAGACTTTTTAGAGGGTTTTAAGAGTCATATTGGCTCTGTTAATACAGTACATTCATATAAAAAAATATATAGTATATGGTGGGATGCGGTTGTGTTTGGAAATCCATACACCTCAAAAGTTGTTCTGCTGCAGTAGTGATGTCCTCACTAATGCAGAATGACTTTTCATTCTGCGTTAGCGAGGACGTCATAATACAAGGGGCTACAGCAGACATCCTGATTCATCCCTTGCTGTGTGAGAGGGGTGCGCAAGTGTGTTGGGCAGTGGCAGTTGTAAATCGATGGCCTCAGCAGAACCAAGTGAAAATACGGAAAAGTGAGTCTCTTTTTGTCTTTTTTTCAGGCACCATACACTATAAAAAAAAGTTTATGGTTACCAATACACTACAAGGCAATTTTTTCACCTCGTAGATATAATGCCAACTTGGAGACCTCTCGTCCTTAGCTCTCTAGGTCATCAGTCGGCATTGTATCCACTTGGTGGAAGAATAGCCTTGTAGTGTATGGGTAACCATACACTATCCTATGTATCTCCATGTGTATGCCAGCAATTAAGAGAGGCGCCAAACACAAACAGGGTTTGAAAATTTGAAAAGAAATATGCCGCCAACTACGCAGCTCCCTCAAGCGAGGAGGGGATGGAGCTCTTTGGCCAGCCGGGATTCTGAAGATTCCTGTACCTTGCCTTGCTGCGATCAGTGGTTGTGATTTTTAAAACTGTAACTAATGTCATTCCTAAGGAAGGCCGGTTCACCTTTGTCCTTACTATCAGAGAAGTCTCTGTGCAGATTAATTTACAGCCATTAGATCTGCCCCACAATCTTGAGAGGTCTCTGTGTAGTCTGGCAATTCTGCTTTCAGCAAAGTTTCTCCCACCATCAGAGGGCTGTCTAGTGCAAAGAGGCATGCAGCACACTAGCTAAGGGTATCTGCTTTGCTTAGTGCACTACTGCCTGCCTAGCCCATAACACCACATCTAGCCTAGACCCCCTTCCCACTCAGTCTCTCTCAGACTCTTAACATTTATTTTTGTTTTTAAATGTGTATGGTTGATTTCACTCTGCTCTGTGTTATATGGACATGACATTCTTTTTTGTGCATAGTTGTATTAATATTGGTGTGCTTTCTTAGTCTGTAATCCAAGGAGCAGATATCCGTGCCTGCCAGGCTCTGAGATGGCATGTAGAATATGTAATATTGAGTGTATTATTTTGTCAAACCTTAATAAACTGAGTTTTAACAAAAAGTCAGTATTCTGTTCTTTCATTTTTCTAATATGAATATGCATTGTTGCTGTCCCCAATTGAGCCATATGTGTGTGTGTGGGCGGCACCCAGTGCAGTAGAGTGCACTGGGTGCCTGAGGGTGCCTGAAGTTTCAAGCCTATGGGCACTATCTATATAAACACAGCCCTGGTGCACATGTCTGAAACCCTCTGTCTTCAGTTCAGCTTCCACACTTCAGTCAATGATACTTCTGGTTCTTGTTATTAGAGTTTGCCAGGCTACAAGTAGTGTAAGTGACACCCCTCCACAAAATCTCACCCACCCAGAGGAGGTGGTCCAGAATCTGACAGACAAGGTATTGCATCCTGAGTGCAAAGCCACAGCCCATGAAATGTACAAAACCATGAGGCAACAATGTTGGTGGCGTCAGGTATGATTATGGCAAAAACATTGGCAGCAGTGCAGGACATACGTGTTAAAGTAATGAGACAGTAAATACAGAAAGAAAAGCTGTTTTAATTGACAATAATGTTCACTATTGTTAGGCTTTATGCACGTTTCTACGTACAATAGTGGTAGCACCAATTGAGCTTGCCTACACACACATGACTATCCTACAACTTCATGCTCGACCTTGTCTGTGCCCACTGCAACAACACAGCTGAATTTATATCAGTAACACATTATTTAGGAATTATATTACACACAGAAAATAAGTATAACACTAGTACATTACAGAAAAGATTGCATGATTGACATTGGCAAATTAAAGTAATGCTTTAGAATAAAAAAGCAAAAAAAAAAATATGCTTACCATTGCAGTTCGTACGGACACATTACTAGAGGTGGTCAGATCAGCAGCAGCACTGTCTCAGGGCCTAGCAGTTCCTCACTATGGTGTTCCATGATTCTGTCTTGAGAGTGGTGGCAATGAGCATTAGTAGGCTTTGACAGGGCAGCACAGCAGGAGTGGTGGTCAGATCCACAGCAGCACTATCTCAAGGCCTAGTAGTTCCTCATTACAGAGCTCATTGGTGGAAATAGCACAGCATGGTGCAGACAGACATCTCAGGCTCTGGTAACTGCGACACATGGGTGCAAGAATGAATGGCATACCTGAAAGATAAATCATAAAGAGAGTTGTAGAGGCATCACATCATCATCCTTCGATAATATGTAGAAGCTGTTTATGTCTTGCTCTTCATGAGGTTAAGTGCAGCGTACATTACTGAAGTCAGAGATGCAACCAGGTTTGAAAACAGCAGGTAAGTAAGTGGCACCATCTTCTGGTCTAATAGTTAATGTTTATGTTGTTTTGTTGCGGTCATCTCAGCATTAGTGGTCATGGATCATGCCGGTATGTGGACAACATACATATCGACAAAGGTTCATCTTCAGCAGCATAGGGAAGGGACGGTAGTAGTTCATGTTTATGTTGTTATGATGTTCAGAATGTCTTTTCTTCTAACAAATGTCTGTCACAGCTGTCACACACTGACATGACATCATCTACGGAAAGACAGAAGGCTGCCTGTGCTGGTTGAATAATAATTGTGCACTAATTAAGCAATAAGGCATGGAGAGGGGGGTGTTATGGTATGACACTGATAACGGCCTACCTTGTGGTAGGTTGAAGCACAAGGCATAGACGACTGCTTCCACCACCTGATAAGGGATGTTAGCCAACTATAATACACCCCATGGAGTGCCTTATAGCGATTATGAAATGAGTATTTTTTTTAGTAAATTTTATGCATTTTTAAACATAATACTTTCAGCTGGGATGCTGTGCTGTGATAACGGCCTAGCTGAAAGCTGCTGTTGGCAAATCACAATTCAGCATTCTCTGTACCCATTTCATAATGAAAGTTATAAAAATGGGTGTAAAGAATGCTGAATTATGATTGACCGAGAGTTACTTTTAGCAGGTCCGTTATCACAAAGCACAATGGCTCAGCTGAAAGTAACATGTTTAAATAAATGCATAAAATTACCTAAAAAGGATACATATTATTGCAAAGAGGCACTCCAGGGGGTGTGTTATTGGAGGTTAATGGCCCTTATCGGGTGGTGGAAGCAGTCGGGTACGCCTCGTGCTTCAATCCACATGAGGTGGTCCATTATGCAACCATAACACCCCCCATCATGCCTTATAATGTGGCAGGATTTCACAAGTTTATTTTACTGGGACAGACTGTGGAATTAAACAGTTCATAGAATTTAGTATTTAAGCAGTGCAAACTTCCATCTAGCTCACACTTACAGTACATCATTCCATGTATGGTACATCTGACATCCATTTAATAGGGGAGATAGTTCAGTGGTCAGTGCTTTATTTTCATGTTAGAAGACTTTGTTTAACACTACTGAAATTGTACAAAAATATGGACTAATGATAATAGCATTAATGCTACGAAGCAATTTTATCATTAATGAAATCAATGTGTGCTTGAAATGCAACAGTGGGACACAGATAGGTGGTAGTGTGGCCATGAACCCATGATACAGCGCAATACTTACTTTAGGCCAAGTCACAGTCAGGTGTCATCCCTACACTTCAAGAACGGCACAAACACACAAATGTACTTGGTGAATGTGATTCAGCTATCTCCATCGAGTGACAACATCACATCCTGTACTTAAAGGGGCACTGTAAGCTTTGTCTCTCATTTTTCATGGAAGCGTAATCACTGTGCCTCTAGGCACATACATGCAAAGCAATTAGCATGTAATGCCCCAGTGCAGCCCAAAAAAACATTATTTACCCAATTTGTTTTATATTTTCATTAATTTCTTTTCTGTCATCCCGCAGTAAACTCCGATGTCCACTGGAAGCATATCCACAAGGGGAACTTGCGTCTGCTTGGGAGCGTGGTCCCAAGGCACAGTTTTCTACATGCCCATTGAGAAAAGGCATTTTTCCAACACAGCTCCCTGTAGTAAATCTTTCTTTGCATGTAAATGAAAAAAAATGAGCACTGGTAATGCCGTAAAAAACATTTGAAAAGGGGTGCTGACATGGCGCACATGTGGAACAGCTACGGGAGCAAAAGTCCGGTGCATGCACAAGAGCAGCACATTTGCGCATGTGTGGGATTCTGGCGCCGGCTCTTCCACATGAACATGATTTTGGCACCCCTTTTCAAATGCATAAAACTGAGCTGTTAATTTTAAGAAAAACATCACAGTCAGAAGTACATTTGAATGAAAATAAAGCTAACTCTTTTAAAGTAAGACATGGGGCCAGATATTTAAACTGCACCCAAAAAGTGCACAGTAGCAGGAGCAAGCGCCAGTCTATTGCGCCCATGCACAAGAGACGCAATATTCAAAAATGGAGCAGGCCAAATTGCACCTACAGCCAACAACTGAATACCGCACCACCTGCACCATAGCGCAACTAGGGAGGGGAAGCTGAGCAGATCTGATGCACCATAGCTCAACAAGGGATGTTCAGCTGAGCAGTCCAGGGGTGCCATAGCACAACCAGGGAGACCCCAGCTGCAGAGCAATGTAACTGCACAATCAGGGAGGTAGGGGCCCACCACACATGCCACAGATGGGCACAGGAACACACAGCAGAACAGACATCGTCCCCCCACACCCCAAGCACAGCACAACTGGGGGAGGGCTGGAATAACCACTGGCCCATGGAGACCAGCAACCAACCCACAGCCTGGCCATGGTGCCCCATCACACCTACCAGCAAGCTGTGACCTGCACACAAGGAGGCAGACCACTCCGTGCCACACCATGCCCCCCCAGTGCAGAGCACACCCTGCACCGTGACCCTCAGACATCCCCACATGAGCAGTGACCACCACTGTAGGAAACCCCATCCATGCCACCACCCCCACTGTGTCAATGCAACCCTGTGCACCACAGAACCATGCAAGCCAGCTCCCCCATGAGCACCCATCAGTGGGTTGCCGCACATGGCAATGCAACAATGGCAGACACGTTGCCACCATGCTTAGTCTCCCCAAAGTACTGCTGAGAGACCGACCATGCGTTGGCACAAGAGGTACCCCACATGGGACAGGGCGTGCCCTTGACACCACCACCAGTGGTACAGCGCCCTGCACAGTATTACAGTGACACACCCCGACCCACCACTGGCCACAACAGCCAGCACAGACACCCACAGTGGTGCGTGGAAGCATGCACCACACCAGATGCCACACAGGGTATGGATAGACACCCACCCATACCCAAGGGCACATCAACACAAGGACACAGTGGTGGGGCAACCAAGCCTCCACTGTGGGCCCATGTAAGCCATGTACACACAACCCGCAGTCCTTCATGGCACTGGAGTGCCAGCCACCCTGTGCAGGCACTGTGGACCCGTACACAGCCAGTAGTCACCCGGAGCACAAGCCACAGACAGTGGGGCATATCCCCTGCAACACACACAAGGCACAGCATGGCTGTGGGACAACAACTGTGGTGCCCACAGTGCCACCCGAGCCAGGTATGCACCACACCAGTGACAGGGGCAACCCAGCAAAGTGACGGGTACAGTGGCCGCCCTGCAGGGACTGCCACCACTGACATGCCAGTGGACCGTGCAGGTCACTGACATGCATGTGTGTCAGCTGCACAGGCCATGGACGGGCCAATGGGTGCACCATGGACACAGAGCACGCACCATGGACCACTGCACACAGTCATCCAGTGCACAGGGAACAACACACACACCACAGACACTGACTGACAGCTACCCCCACACCATAGTCACCTCCACACGGACACACACACATACCCATGACCGCACCACCCCTGATGCCATGCACACTACTGCAGCTGAGCACCTATAGCCCGCAGATCAGAACCACCACAGTATTCATATCAAAATCAAATGTATTGAAAAATGTAACAGTTAACTATGTACAGGAATAAAACTATATACAAGCTTGGGGGCACAAAGAAGGTGGGGTGGGTGGGGGGAAGGGTGGACAAATGGGATGGGATAGGAGGGGTGTGAGGGTGGGTCAAGGGGGGTAGGGGAAGTCAGGGACCGAGGGACTCCTATCGGGACAGCCGTTCAGGACTCCGTGACCTCCAGCCTCTGTGCCTCCTCAGCATCCCCATCGTGTCCAGCCTCCTCAGAATGTTGAGGGACTCGCGGGCCAGCTGTAGGACCTCCCTCAAGGTGTTCCGAATGTCCCTGAGATGGCGGGTACCTAGTACAAGGGAGCACAGTCAATAGGTGTGAATGCACAACCCCATACAGCCCACCCACTGTGCATGGCATACAGCCATGGGACATAGCACTGTGATGGTGTGTGACCACCCGCAGTGATCACGTCCACAGGACCTGTCCACCCAGGCACATACAGCCATGCGGAATGCTGCACACACCCACTGGCCAAGTCATGCACAGCACCACCGTGGCTGTTTAGTGACATGGCTATGTGGTGCAAAGAGAGTGGCACAACCGTGCACCTGGGGCATGCATGGACCACCAGTGACACACACCCAGACATGCATTGCCACTGGACAGTGTTGACTGTAACAAGTTGCATGCATGGCAGTGGTGTCGATGAATGGTGGCCATGCCCCGCTGCCCACCCTGTCACACAGCATGCAGTAGTAAACATGGATGTATGGCACTCACCCTCATTGGGCCGGTCAGGTGGGCGGTGATGGCCCTCGCCCCACTTGGCTGCACTGTCCTCCCCCCTCGGCCACTCTGCCCACAATCTGCGGAGTTCGTCCGGGCCTGTGGGGAAAAAAAGGAGAGAAGAACATCAGTACACTCCCGAAGCAAAGTCCTCCTTTCCCCTAAGGTGTGTGCCCTCCCACCCAGCCAGACCCACCCACCCCACACTCTGTGAACACTGGCCACGGCCAACCTCATGCGGTCTCTCCCCAATATGCTGGACACATACAACACTGTGACCTATATGGATTATAAAAGTGTGTTGGTGGAACCCCTACCTGGATGTGGCACTGTGCCTCTCCTGGCATGTGCCCACAGTCGGGCCAGTAGCTCCGGCTCCCTCCTCCGCAGATCACCATAGTGGTGCCTACACTGCTCTGCACTGTGCCCCCATCAGGTGGCCTCTTCCAGGGCAGTGGCCACCTCCTGCCACACCTGGGTCCTGGCCCTGTCCAGGGGAGCCTCCCCAAAGAGAGGCCCATGGTGTGGCTCCACAATTGCCACCCGATTGGCGAGCTCAATCGTTGTCCACTGTGCTGCCCATCTGCGTGCCATCCTAGCTGCTATAGTAGGCAATATGGCGCTCTGCAGCATGGATCCCCATGTGCAGATGCTGCGCGGTACAGCACTGCCATTCCCTATCCCGCTGTTACCAAACAGTGCGATACAGGTGCAGCCATGCCTGATGCATGGCGCCTAGGGGGCAAAGGTTGGGCACATGGTCAAGGGGCTCTGGCGCATGGCCACGCACAGCACCATCAGATGACAATGCGTGTAGCGCTATTGGCTGCCTGTGTGCCAGTGCCATAGTGGACTACTGAGCAGTTGGGCCATTGTACCCATGATGGCCCAGTGCCACAGCGCCATGTAGTGACCATCGCTATAGCACCACTGGCACAATGGTGGCCATGTCCTGCATTGCCTACCATGCACAGCACATCATCAGTGTGGCAGATGCCTGCGTCAGCAACCCAGGCATGCGCAACGAGGTGTACTACACATGTCACAGGACTGCGCCATTGGCTCAGCACGTTCAACACAATTGCACAAAGCGCAACAGCGTGATATTCAGCCGTCATATGCAAATCATCTAATCAGCCATTCAATGATGCAGCACTGCAATTTGCATCTACTTAAAGTTGCTCCTCACCTCATTTGCATGGATTGCACTATAAAAGTGCGACAATGTGCTGCAGTGGCCGTAGTCGGTTACTGCAGTTTATGGTGAGTTGCATGCTGTTAGGGAGTGTGGACTGTGGATTCAGGGACATGCATGGGACTGCACAGTCACAGGTAACAACTTCCATTCTTACAGGCTACATAATGACCGAGCAGGTTGTTGGAGAGGAAGGAAACAGTGGTGGGAGGAGGAGGAGGCCGAACTTTACAAAGGCTGAAACAAAGGCCCTGTGCGAGGTCTACCTGGATCAGGAGCCACTTCTCAGTGGGCAGCGGGGAACCCCACAAGCCCGTGCTGCTGCATGGGAGGAGGTGGCATGTGCTGTGAACCTGCATGGCAGCCAGCAGTGCTCCATGCAGGAGTGTAAGAAGAAGATGGGCACGGACAGGAGGAGGGTAAAGGAGAAGGTGGCTGCCATCAGGGCGGCACATGCTGCAACAGGCGGGGGACAGCCGGAGGTGGTACAGCTGACCCCAATGGAGGACAGGTTTGCTGGAAGCATGCAGCACAGTGCCATTGAGGGTGTTCCAGGTGGTGGCTTCCAGACGGGTGGTGGCCCATCACCGCATGGCAAGTCATGGTCTGTATATGGGAGGGGGGCAGGGTAAGTCACACGCAGTAAAGCGACTTTGCTTTCCCTTACAGATCCTGAGCATCTGCATGAGTCAGCGGTGGTGGGCCTGTCCACTGAGGACAATTGGATGGAGTCAGAGGTGGGACCATCCACCTCCACAGGTATATGTGGATCATTGCGACAGTGGGGCCGCCTGGCTATCCACACTGATGTCGTTGTAACAGGTGTGGAGGAAGCCCTGCCTGTGTCCCAGTGTGCTGGCATCCACAGATGCCAACACACTGTGGCTGTGGCCAGGGCCGAGTCCGGCACCAGTAATGATGACATGACTGTCATGGGCAGTGACACATGTGTGCCATGGGATGGTCACACAGCTGGGCAATTCGTGCCCATGGCTGTGGGTGGTGCCGCCGTGGAGGCCTGCGTGTCAGCACAGTCCCAGGCTGTGCCTGTCAGCACCAGTGAGGCAGCACTGGTGTCTGTTCAGGACAGTGGGACTGTTGCGGCCACTGTGGCGGCATCACTGAGCCCTGGGGTGCGGCAGCCGGAAGGGCAGTATCAGCAGTCACCCAATGGGCTTGGGGGTACAGGGTTCAGCATTGTCGTCTGTGCACCACCTGTAGACATGCCCAGACCTGGTCCTGGTGCGCAGCACCCACCCTCAAGAGGTGCTGAACATCAGGGCCTTGCACACCCTGAGGGACAGGATGCTGAGGAGGCTGATGACCTCTTGGATAAGCACATCCACCTACTGCGAGCATCGGTCCAGCAGCAGATGTAGCTTGCAACATCTGTGGATGCACTGCGTGTGGCTCTGAAGTGGGCAGAGGAGCGTCGCAGCAGGGACACTGCACTGATCCTGGCAGGGTGGACTGTTTGTGGGAGGATGTGATTGCTGCCATTGACAGGCATGCACTGGCATTCATTGCTGTTATGGCCACAATGGGCACACAATCAGGTGCCCATGCATCGTGGACTCCACACAGTGCACTATCCACCCCCCATTCCTGGCGTCGTGCGACTCCCACCCTGTCGACGCCGGGTTCAGCTGTGGGCATCCCGAGCACTCCTGGTGCAGGCATGTTCAGTGTGCTGCAGACACCTGCACGAGCATGGTCGCGTTCACGGAGTGGAACCCCTGGGGGACCATTGGTGCCACCCCATGAGGCCAGTGGTCAGCCTGCCAGTGCTGGCGGGTCTCGGCGGGGCCGCCCACGTATCCGTGGCAGCCATGGCACTGTGTAGCGTGACTGACCTGTCTTCTAGCCCAGCTACTGTCTGGTACTGCCCTGTGTGCATTGTTTGTGTCAGTGGGCAGAGCACGGGTGGGTACCCGGCCCTGTACGCAGACACACAGTCCACCTGCACACCCTCCCAGATGCTGTCCGCAGTTGCGTGTGCATGATGATGCCTGCAATGTGCTGTACACCAATGTGCAATGGTGCTCAGCATCTGACACATGCACATGGACAGGCAGTGGGCATGGTGGCCTGTGGACATGTGTGTTGCTAGGGTGTGCATTCTGGGTCGGTGTGCCTTCTGCCCTCTGTGAACTTTTGTTGCATTGAGTGTGAGCATGTGTGTGTGTCCTTTGGCATGGCATGTTAATCCTCACCCATCCCTGGTTGTGTGTGTGCCTCTGTGCCCTGCCACTTCCCTTGAAGGCATGCACCCCCGGTGTGTGTCCATGCATGTTTGTGGGTTGTGCCTTGGCCACTGGTGGTTGCACATGGCCCCATGACTTACCTGGGTTGGCTGAAGTGCTCCTCCATGATGGTGTCCCGGTGCAGCTGTGCCAGCCGGAAAAGTCGGGGGTCCCGTCGGCCAAGGGGGGGCTGCCCATCACCATCGTCACCGGCGTCCCTATCGTCCCCATCGCTGTTCCCCTCTTTGACCTGTAAGGCTATCCCACATTTGTTGGCCATGTTGTGCAGGATGCAACAGGCCAGGAATAGCCTGCAGACCTTTGAGGGGCTGTACTGTAGGGCACCGCCAGAGGTGTCCAGGCAATGGAAACGTGCCTTCAGCATCCCGAACACCCGCTTGATGACATTACATGTGGTGGCATGTGCCTCATTGTAGCGTTGCTGTGATGGGGTCACGGCTGCCGGGGTGTGAGCAGTCACGGACTGAGAGGGTATCCACTGTCACCTGTGTGTAGAGGCGGAGGTTAGTTTTGTGATCAGCATCACCCTGCCCCAGGCCATGTAGGCCACTACCCATACCACCTCTGGCCATGCCCCCCAGGCCCTATGATTGTCCATGTGGTTTGCATACTCACCCACTAGGTGTCCAGTGGGGATGTCCCCACTCTCGAATCTGTGGCACAGTGCCGACTGGTGCCAGATGAATGAATCATGTGCTCCCCCAGGGTGCGTGGCACAGACATTGATTATGCGCCCCCTGGCATCGCACACCACCTGGCAGTTGATGCTGGCATAGCCCTTGTGATTTATGTTTGTGGCCCCCTTGGGGCCAGGTGGTGTGCATTTGGCCACGTGGGTGCAGTCTATTGCCCCTAGCATGCCAAGCATATGTGCTACCCTGTGGAACTCCTGTATGTTTGCTGTGTGCTCCACCACTGTGCTGGGGAAATGGATGTACTCCTCAGCATGTGGCAGCAGTGCGCTGAGGAACTGGGTGAGGTGGCATGACGTGGCTGACTGGGTTATGCCTCTGGTGTCCCCAGTTGGTCTCTGGAAGGTACCCGTGGTGAGCAAGCACATGTAGGCTGTTACCTTAGTCTCCACTGACAGGGCATGGCTCCGTCGTGTGGGTGCCTGCATCACATCACTGCACAGCTCACAGAGCCACCTCAGAATTGCCCTATTCAGGCGATACCATCCCACAATCTCAGTATCAGTGTACAGCTCAAAGCTGGTGCGGGCTCGGTACTGCCTGTTGGAGGCATACCTGACGGCCCTTCGGCCACGCCCCGCCGCCTGCCTTCTCACCCCCTCATTACGGGTCTCCATGTGGAAGGTGGCACTGGCCATGTCCCTGGCTTGTGTTCACCCCCTGGCAGCTGTTGCTGTATTCCCCCCGCTGTCCTGTCTGCTACCTCCCCTGCACCTGGTACACCTGCCTGTGCTGGCCTCTGTGCTGTGTGGCTCCCCACACCTTCCCTGTGCCTGGCTGTTCAGAGTGACCTTTCCCTGGCATGCCCTGTTTGTGCCTCCTGCCCTGTCTGTCTGCCTCTGACACATGTGGCTTCCCTGTAGCGTTCTTGCGCCCCTCCCTTGCTCCTTTTTATTTTGGCTCATTTCCGCTATGGCTCAACTTCCGCTTGCTCCCCTATTGTGCATGGCACAAGTAGTTGAATATTGCACTGCGCCATTTATGCATGGTTACTCCCCCTTCGGTTGTGCATGTCTTCATTATCATTGCGCTGTTGCTCAGCATGATTTCGGGGGCTCAACTGCCTCCTGCTGAATATCGCAGAATGGCACAATTTCAGACTTGCGCAGGCGCAACCCTATTGCGCATGGCTCAACTCTTTTGAATATCTGGGCCACGAAGTACAAAAGACAGGGAGTAGTTTTATATACCATGTTAAACAAATGGTGCAGAGTAAAGTGTGAAACAATCTGTATTATTAATGTAAAAATATGTGCAAAAACTAACCAATGTTGTTTCATTATTTAATGCTACCATGATACATACTATTATAGCTTGTTAAAACATCATGTTGTATCAGTACTGCAATCATTTTTGGCATAAGTGATTGCAGTAATGATGTACCATAACTGAAATGTAACTATATGGGTCTCAATCTAGCTTTATTGCCTTCTTTACTAATTTGGGAACAATTAAACCCAGAGAAAATTAACAAGTACAATTTGTGTAACCTAATGGTGAATTCTGGAATAAGAGTATATACCATAATAAAATGATTTAAAAAAATGTATGGATTCATGTTGCCACCAATGTTATATATGGATACATATGGATCGTTACACACTTTAGTATGCACTTTTGGTAAAATAGTATATAACACTATTCCCTTATTTTACGTGTGTTTCATAACATACCATTAATAAAGTATATATAATTTGCATGTACTTCTGAATGTGATCTTCAAGAAATGATTCATACACTGCATTTAATTATGTCATGTAATTAACACATGACATAACAATGTGGACTGGAACTGTGATTACTGATTGTTTAATAAGTAACATATATATATATATATATATATTTCCTGTTCACAAATGTTTTTAATCCTCTGATAAAGATTTTCTTTCTGAACATGAGAAACGTTAGGAAACTGTTATGATATTCTCACCCGATAGAGATGGATGGATGAACAAATAAGCAGTAAGGATGTCAAAAGAGCATCTTCCTAGTACTAGCAGGGCAGCTCGCCTCCCCTGCCTGTTAAATGAATAGCCATTTCAATATCCTCCTCATGAAGTTTGGCTTACATAGTCACTGTGGTTTACATGTTCTGTCCCTCAATATTTAACTTCTTTTTCGTCATAACACAGGCCAAAACAAGACCAACTTCAACTTCCAAAAACCACTCTCCTGCGTCAACACATGCAGCCCTGTTGTGATGTCACATATTGAAGACTGCATAACTGACTGTTCCCCGTTGACTTGTATGAGATATTTCGTTCTTTCAACATACTTGTATACACCCTGTACAATTTGGATTTCATGAAATCAAAGAAATCAGTTAGTTGACTAATACGGTCCACAACATTAGTCATTCAATCATTTTGATTTAATGAAATACAAACAGTAAACTATATAAACATGTAAAAATAACAAATATTATCAACCACATACACGTCAGTGGGGCACGATCACTCAGACTTCATTGTGTGACACACATCTCAAAACAGGGGTGTGGGGGTCTACATGGTGGTGTGGTTTTCAGATACGGAAGTTGGAATTTGTTTTGTCCCATATGCAGATACAGAACATTGCAAGTGAATGCCATCTACACTACAGGTAACATTTAAGTCAGACTTCATTAGTAAGATCATCAAAAGGTTAGTGACTAGATTGGGAGAGGTAGCAACTCTGAAGCTTCTGTTTCACTACATGTATTACCAGTATGCACTTGGCTATGGAGTACAGTTTTCAAATAATGTGTGACCAAAAAGAACTTCTTTTGGATGTTACATTGGGTAACTAAAAATAATATGAATAATACTTTCAGCAATTTGCTGTCATAAAACAAACTGCAAAATTATGTAAACTAAAAATGTGTCCCTCTGATGTATCCTCACCATCAGAACACATACCCTCTACCTGCTTAACATCATTTTCATCATCATCTAAGCCCTCATCGTCACCACTAGGCGTAACACCGCCAGACAAAGACCATTGAGGTGGAACAAAATGTTTATTCATTTTTATTTATGTCAGTCACTCAACATTAAAATTGGACAGACATGTCCGATGGTCTGACCCAATTGCCCCTGCTGCACTAAAAACCCGTTCCGATGTTACACTGGAACAAGGTCAACTTAACAGTTCCAGTGCAACTGATGCCAGTGTAGGCCACACTGTCACCCTGTGTTGCCAGTATAATAACAAAGGGTCATCCTCAACAGACACCTGCTCAGGATCAGCAAGGTAGGCAGTGGCCATGTTTGCTGCTAACATCTGCAGTTTGCTGCTGTATTCCTGCTTCTGGGGCTGAGAAACACCCACTTGCTGTAATATTAACCACACTGGATTGTGGGTGGCTTTGGGTACTGAAGAAGCTGATAACTTTGATGACACAGAGAGTTGGGACACAGAACACACATGCTGCTGAGTACTTCCCTCAGTTGTTTTACTGTCATCCGTTCCAAGCATTTTGTTGTGCACTTTGTCATGAAGAGCATGTGAACAATGATCAACCTCTACATTACCCCCTGGCAGAAGTGATGTGATACCATGCTTGTACCGGGGATCTATTCACATTGCCATCTGGTATGAATCACTCTGCAACATGTAACAGACATGATTATCACTTTCTAAGATGTCCATCATGTGGTTACACAGGTTCACACCAACCTCATCTACTACACATTCAAATTGGTCTTTCAAGTTGACCACTGTCTGCTTAAGTATCCACAACAATGGAATAATCTGACTCAAACATGCTGAATCAACACTAACAGCCTAAGTGGCATGCTCAAAAGGGCACAAAACCTGTATTACACTATCCATGACCCTCCACTGAGATGGACAGAGTGTCATTGCCTGTTGAGTGATGGGATCACGAAGCTGCATGACATAGTCATTGACAGGTTTACACTGCTCAAACAAGTGTTCCAGCATATACAGAGTTGAGTTCCACCCTGTGGGAACATCCTGCTTGAGATGATGCTGTGGCACACTGTATGAACGCTGCAACACATTAAACTCAGATTGAGCTTTTGTGGAATGACTGAAATGTCCACAAATACGATAGCTAATGGTTACCATGCTGCCCACTACCTCATGTTTTAAGAACTGATGTACAATCAGATTCAAAACATGTGCCAAGCAAGGAATGTTCTCAAAGCCACCATCACTTATGGCTTTCACTACATTGGCTCCATTGTTGCTTGAAATAAAACTCACTTTGAGTCCATGTGGTTTCAACCAACAAGAAATTGTCTCATTTAGATGTTCAAGAATTCTTTCAGCTGTGTGTCAGCCATGCATACTTTGTATGCTTAGTATTGCCTGATTGTACACACCACCACTGCCTCCATATGTTGTTTGCAAATGACAATCACTTGCAGGACAAGATGAAGTATCGTACACACCAGGGATGTGTGCCCAATGTGCTGTAACACACATAAAGCTAATTGTGGATCCCAGACCACTGGTCCACATATCAGTGGCGAGATGCACAGTACTGACCACAGAGTGTGACAGTACATGTGAAACTGTGCAACATAATGTGCTGTACAGCTCAGGGACACCTTTCATCGAAAAGTAAGTTCTGCTGGGCAATTCATATTTGGCTACCGCCTTACTCATGAGCTGCCAAAACCAGATTTTTCACAAAAGATTACAGAAGAAGATCCTTTGCAAGCATTTGAGAAACTTCTGCATTCAAGTGCCTTGCAACTGGATGATTCGTATGGTACTTTGTATTCTTGGACAATGCATCCTTAATATTAGGTTGCCTCATAGTGACAACTGACTTGGAAATTCTCAGCTGCGTATGGGTAACTCTGGAACTGAAAGGAGTTTATAAACTTTGTGGCATGATACTGCGGAGAGGGAAGTCTGAACACACAGAGGAGGCTGAGGTACAGGATGATGATTTACCTAGAACTAAAGATTCAGAACGCTTTGGGGTGGATGTTATTTGTGGTGGAACAACACTTCTCTCACTGTGAACGGGGTCCAATATGTAGTTCTGTAGAGGAACACAGTCACTGTTTTCTACCTAGGAGGCCTGACGTTTATGCTGCTGCCAGCTAATGCTGTGTTTGATTTGGAGATGTGAGTGCATCCCACTTGTGCCTAAGTTTGGCCCTGCCTTGCTACGACTCACTTTACTTTGGCATATTTGGCAAATAGCCGTGCTGTCACCATTATCTTACAATGCCAAAAAGTCCCACACTAGAGATTTGCCCACTCTAAACTGCTTTTTACAAGGGGTAACACTCTCAGCCTTACTGCTGACTGTGATCTGCCGCTGTGTCTAATCTGACAGGCACATGCAGGTGTTTCTTCTGCATGATATTACTTGTAGTGACACAAATAGGCACTGGAGACTGTATGTTATTGTTAACAGTCACTGATGTTTCATTCTGTGCTTGTGATGACACTTTTACATTTACATTCTGAGGAAAGGTACATGAATTGTTAACAGGGACATAGGGAGGTTGGTAATTAGGATCTATTACAGGGTCATCTTAAACATCCTGAAAATCACATACACTAACACTATCAATATCATTGACATGACTAATGTCTGCTACAGTATCCTCCTGTTCCTCATTAACCACCATCAAAACATCATTATCAATAGAATCTGCAGAGTTACTGTCACCACAACCAATAGTTTTACGGACCACCTTGACTATGGGAACATCATCCTCCATATCACATTCAAAACTGCTACACGGCGAAATGTGTGAGTCCATCACAGACAAAAGCAAATCAGGATTTTCAGGCTGAGAATCCTCCTGTGAATCAAGCATCAATGCAGCAACATCAACTGCAGTTTTCAGTTTCCTCCCCCAACACTGAATTTGCCTGCTGCATTCTCAGTAACATTAATAATTTTGTTGCTCAACTATTTGTGCTATTGTCTGTATTACGGAACGAGTAATACTTTCTGGTTCCACTCTTACTTACTGCACTACTAGAAGAACACAGACCTATTGGAGACACTTTTGTGCCTCTGACTAAACTGCTGCTACTACCTGTAACCACTCTACTGCCAACCACAGGACTGATAGTGATGCTGCTACTAAGTGCATCCACTCTACTGCCAACAACAGGACCTGCTGTGCTGCTGCTACTACCTGCACTCACTTTATTGCCAACCACAGGACCCATAGTACTGCTGATACCATCTGCACCCACTCTACTGCCAACCACAGGATCTACAGTACTATTGCAGCCAGAATGACCAGCAGCACCATCAAATTAAATATTCATTTCATGAGACATTGCAGCCAGAGCTCCGGGGGGGAGTTAAAACTCATAAGAGCCACTGAACTACCACATCCAAGTCCTCATCCACCATGCACGCTAACCCTAGTACCTGACTTCTTTCCAATCATTTTTTCACTCAAATCTTAACTGGTGCACACACACAATCAATCAAATAATATCTATACCAACAGTGTGTATTGCAAAATCAGTAGATCAGTCAAATGCAATGCAATACACAATAAGAACAGCCTCTCACAGTATTGATTTTAGTTTCAAGTCAAAAAATACCAAACTGCTGTTTACAACTAAAAGTAGTTTAAACCACACACACACACACACACACACACACACACAATGTCCTGTCCTGTTACCTAGTTAACTATTTAAACAGTTAATCAAGTTTCATATATTAGATTGCTGAAGGAGGACCCAACTACAGAATGATCTACAGCTATGTCAATCAGATTGAGATGCAAAAGGTTTTAACTCTAGTTGAATGCAAACAAATGCAGAAACACAGAGCAGCAGAACTTTCTACTTCACAAAACTCTAAAGAACTGCACAGAAAGCAAGGAACAGCAATCATTTGACTCAGAGGGGGAGGGTGGTTGTTATAGTAACATGGACCTTTGACAGTAAAAACCCCACCTCATGGAACCTAAATCAGCCAATCAAAGAACTGCAAATTTTTTTGAAGGTTGTTCTGCAGAATATTTTTATGATCTGTTGATTTTCGGCATAAACTGCAGAATATATCTGACAACATTTTTAAAATAAGAAGGTTTGGAAACAACTATAATATTGAATAGGCAGTCTTACTTAACACCACAAAAGTTAACACATTTAACTGACAGCCACAGTAGAAAGAATTACTTTTATAATTCGTTTCCCACCAAAATTAATGGAATCACATTACCAAAAAGTGTGCAGAATATTATTCAGAAGTTTCATGACCAAACTGCAGATTATGTCAATAACTATGAGTTCCACAATAATTCAATACAGATTTTCCACAGTATTAATAATAATTCTGCTGTTTGGGAAGAAATTCCACAGAAATTGTGAAATCTCTAGTACTAATAATAATTCCACGGTTTGGGGGATAAATTCTGTGGAAACCGCAAAATCTGCAGGAGGCGAAAATAAGATGAAATTCCATGGAAACTGTGCAATGTTGCAGAAATTCTGCGGTAGTGAAGTATACAAATTTCACCCAGGCCAAACATGTACTCCCTGGAAGACAGGAGAGAGAGAAGAGAAGAGAGAGAGAGAGAGAGAGGGGACATGATTGAGACCTTCAAGTACTTGAAAGGGATAAATATGGTTGACAAGGAGAGTCTCTTTTAACTGAGTGGCAACTATAACACGAGGGGGCACAGTCTTAAGATGGAGGGTGGGAGGTTTAGGAGGGAGGTCAGGAAGCACTTCTTTACATAGAAGGTGGTGGACACTTGGAATGTTTTGCTGGAAGAGGTCATCTGGTTAAAGACAGCAGGTAGCTTTAAGAGAGGCAGGGATAAACATAGGGGAAGGTAAGGATCATGGGTAGGGAGGATGGGAGGAGTGGGGATGGAGGGCAGAGACATTAGCTCAAGCTGTGGACCCTGCAATATGAGCAGACTTGATAGACCTTATGGCCTTCTTCTGCTGGGTTCTTTGTATGTTTGTATGTACCTACCCGGTTACCAAAGTTCAATAAATAAATAAAGTAATCCCAACCTCTTCTACCATCCCCTGTTTTTTTCATTCAAATTTTCAGAAAGAGAAAAGAATCTCTGTGAGCATCAGACACAGTGTCAAGAGAGAGAATTTTCTTAATAAAATAATGTGTGGGTAGGGAAGAGAAGAGGGATTTGGGAAACACTGGGACACATGAAAAGGTGGTTATGGAACAAGCCCTTCCCACCTGGGTAATGTTAAAGTGTTTTTTTTTTTCAATTAACTGGACACATTTTTGGACAAAAGTTCAATTGTTGCAAAGTGGCCCAACTCAAAGGTAAAAGTGTCAACTTTTGGTACATTCACCAAATAAAAATTGGGCATTAGCTGGTCCTTAATCCCAACCTATTCTGCACACAGAAGAATTGAACCTAGTTGCATCCTTGCTGGAGACTGGTGTGGATTTCCAGCATATTTTGCCTATGAGTTGATATGGTAATTGAAGTCGTTGTGTAGATCAAACCAGATTCAGATATGTAAAGTGCTTGAAAGGTTAAGCCATGGGCCTGCCTTGAGTGTTGATGTGTGAGATAGAAATTCTGTATATTCTCTGTTTTGAGCCAAAGATCAGGGGAACATTATTTTCCCATGTTAAAGGGTTTCATTTTCCCAGTGTGCTTACCCAGTCAGCAAATTAAAACAAATAATTAGCAGTTAGTGTAAGGCTGTATGCATAGAGCCAGTGTTAGATCTTACTTATGTTATTCTGAAGATGTTTAGATAGTTCAGGGGTAAAGAGACTGTGGCAAAAATAACTGAATCATTAAGAAAAACAAAGTAGAGAACCCGATAGTTTCCCAGTACTGAGTCATTGGAAAACCCTAGCCTAAATGAAACTAGAAGAGAAGACTATGTCACCTAAATGTAATAACTGGAAGCAATACATTATGAAAGACTTAAACCAATTTGTCACTGAGGTAGAGAGACCTGCATTTGACAATCTGGAAGTGATAAAGGTGTTTGCTACTTCATAAAAATGCTTTTCAATAATCAACAAACATGTTACTCCTGGATTCAGCATTGCATAAAATGCAAGACTTGCAAGGCAGAGGAACATGTTTCAGCTTTTCATTTCTTTAGATATACTGTATTCTCCTACTTCTGTTGTCCTGTTCCTCTTTACACATCATCAATACTGTGACCTCAGTGCATAAGACATCACACCACACCATACCGAGAGGAGCCAATTACTTGCTGTAACAGTGGTAACTTCTGATGTCATAATACATTAGGTGACAGTGCTGATAAAGTGTGAAGAGGAAAAAATAAACTATGAGGGCATCATCTTCAAAGAACCACATCTGTTATTCAGACACAGCGGCACAATATCCATCCAGATAGACCACATAAAAGGTAGTCTGACATCTTGATCGGATTGCTTCATATTGAGCCCTGAAAATTATGCAAACATCAGAATTTTAATGTGTGCGCCATTTTTGGGGCTGGAAACCTGGCAAACTATTGCAGATGCATCCAGATGTATGAAAACTAACCACAAGCATACCAATGCATTTGCTGGGAGGAAGCACAGATCCAAAATATGGTTGCTGCATCATCATCACTTTTGAAAATCCCACCCCATACTGTATGTTAGTTTTCAGAGAAAGTACTTTTTTTTTTTTAATTACAACTAATATTTTCAGGTGGAGTCAGTTCCAATGAGTAGAGATGTGGCAACGATTTAATTCCTCTGCAAAGTTGCCACGGAGTGATGAAAGTTTGCATTTCTAGAGCTTGCAATGTTTTTCTAGACATCAGAAACTATGACTACTTCCAAATCGAGAAGTTTTCATCACATAGTGCAAAGTTTTTGCCACGAAGTGCTGACTTTCATCATGAAGTGTGGAATTTCACCCTCGAGATTCCGTACTTCACAGGTGAAATTCTACACTTCACAGTAAAATGTCACACTTCACAGAGTGACACTCCACCAATTGTGTAAAATTCTCTAATTTTACCAACTTCGCCAATCTGTACCAGTAAGCAAGTGGAAAAAGAGAAAATACCTCAGAAATAAAAAAATATATAGCAACTGATGACTTTTAAACATTAATGATAGGTTCTGACGACTCTTTTTGCTGCTACTAGGTCTTTAAACCATTCTTCTGCAGTCTTTCAAGAACCCAGTTCAATTTATATGAGCTCAATCTTCCGCAGAATAAAACAGAAAGCTGTGTTTCTGAAGTAAATCTACAGTCAGTTAAATGCTTTGAACATTGATAACTGAATAATCCTAGTTTGTTTGGGGCAATTTTGTGTTGCATCCTGTATATTATATTGTGATGTTTTTTCAGATAATTGAAAACCTGCTATCCCTGACAAAACAAGGACCAATGAAAGAAACATGACTTCAGAGCTCGACTTCTGCAACTTCATCACCAGAAGAATGAAAACATGAAACTTTGCACTAGAGTTCCACCTTTCTAAGTGTTTTCTTCACTGAAGGAATTTGTCTAAAGGAATATGCTTTTATGGGGGCCCTGTACACTCTTTAAATACTAGCTTCTTGACTGCATGAAAATGTTATTTCTGTTAGCGCTGTGATTTACCTCTTGTGAATAAAAGAGTACAGTACATATCCACTGTTCTAATTTACTGTAAATATGAACCTACTGTAGTAAAGTGGTATTACTACTTGTACTATTTTAATGAAAGTGATTTGTATTTCTCTTGCTAAATGTAGATGCACCTATAATTCTTTCCATGTTACTGATGCAGGTGAAAATTCTGTTCTGTGTTCTAGTCTAAAATATCAAGAAAACACTTGTGTATCTTGCAGTATGAGTTACTGTTTTAAGTAATCAAACTATTTCCCAATAAAAATATTAGAATATTCTTACATAAATAGATGGGTTTTCTCATTGTCTACTCAAAATCAAACTTGTTGAGAAATCTAGTGTAGGACAAAAATCATTCCTGGGGATTGATTTTCTATCAGCCGCTAGAGCAACACATGATACATCGATCTATGGCTGTGGCCAACTCCAGGTGCAGCAGGAACCCTGCACCCCCAATTCCATACAAATGAGGGTGACTTCACCAAAGTCCTGAGAACTGCCACAGCTGCAGGGTTGTATCATACCTTTGGTGCACCTTAGGGGTTTGGCAGAGGGTCTCGTCATGCCCTCCAACTTGGTGCACCATAAAGGAACTGCAAAGGTGGGTGGAAAGAATATGCCAACAAGGTCAGGACAGGGGTAGAGGGACCAATGGGGATGCCTTGGTGGGTGACAGGGGCATGGCAGCAGTGGAAGGGTTTAGAGGTGGCACCCAACAGAGGTGCCATGGCCATAAGGAGAGTGCTACTAGGCCCGGGTACACAGAGGTAGGTAGGTAGGAATGGACCCTATCCTAGACCCCAGGTGTTAACAGCTCTGACAACTGCCCTAGAGGTGACACAGTCCCCAACAGTGCAGTCGGCATCAACCTGGTGGGCTGCTGGAATGTTACATCCAGGAATATTTAAAGAACTTGGAGATGTGCTGGCAGCACCACTAACAGCCTTGTTCAACAAATCAATGGAGACAGGGGTGTTTCCAGGAGATTGAAGGAGGGCAAATGTAGTCCCTCTCCATGAAAGTGGGAACTGGGAGGAGGCTGGCAACTTCAGTGCAAGTCAGCCTGACATCAGTGGTGGGGAAATTAATGAAGACACTGCTAAAGCAAATGATTGTGATATTTCTAGAATCCAGCAGAGCACAGGATCCAAGGCAGCATGGAATCACAGCAGGAAGGTCTTCTCAAACAAATATGATAGATTTCTTTGACTGGGTGACCAAGAAGGTAGATAGGGAAGGGGGAGTGGATGTGGCCTACCTAAATTTCAACAAGGCCTTTGACACCATCCCACGTAGGAGGTTGATATATAAGTTGGGCAACCTGGGAGGGGACCCCAAGGTGGTAAACTGGGTCAGAAACTGGTTGAGTGACAGGAAACTGAGGGTGGTGGTAAATCGTGTTCAGTCTGAGGACAGGGGGTGACAAGCTGGGTGCCACAGGGATGTGTGCTGGGGCTAGTCCTCTTTAACATCTTCATAAGAGACATTGCACAGAGGAAGGGAAGGTATATCTCTTTGCAAATGACACTAAAATCTGCAACAGGGTCGACACTCCAGGGGGTGGAAAAATGAGAAAGGACCTAAACATGCTTGAGGAGTTGTCAAAAGTGTGGCAGCTAAGATTTTATTGCAAAGATGTGCAAAATCATTCACATGAAACACAAAAATCTAAGGGAGGAGTACAAGATGAGGGGTATCAATGGCCTCCAGTCAAGGAAGGGACCTGGGGGTAATCATATGTGATGACCAAAAGGTAACCAAATAATGTGAAAAGGCTGTGGGGAGAGCAAGTGGGGTGCTAGGGTTCATAAGGAGAGGTATCACCAGCAGAACAATGGAGGTAGTTATGCCACTGTACAGATCACTAGTGAGACCTCATCTGGGATACGGAGTCCAGTTATGGAGGCCACATCTCTGGAAGGACATAGACAAAACAGAGGCAGTTAGAGAAGGGCAACAAAAATGGTGCAAGGACTGCACCAAAAGTCATACGAGGAAAGACTAGAGGACCTAAATATGTATTCCCTGGAGGAGAGGAGAGATGGGGGGGTATGATACAGACATTTAAATACATCATAAAACATATATACAAGGTACCGGAGAACAGCCTCTTTCAGAAAAGGTGCACTAGAACAAGGGGACATGATATGAGACTAGAGGGAGGTAGGCCCAGGAGCAACGTGAGCAGGTACTTTTTATAGAATGATTAGTGGATTCTTGGAACAGCCTCCCTGTGGAGGTTTAGGGGGAAGCAACACTGGAGGAACTTAAGAATGCATGGGATAGACATGAGTACTCTCACAGTAGGGAAGAGAGGGTAAGCCTCAGATCAACTAGAGTCTGCAGCAATGCATTAGGTAGGGAAAAGGGGCAGACTAGGTTAGCCACATGGTCCTTATCTGCCATCACCTTCTGTGTATCTATGTTTCAGTGTTTGGGGATGTTCCCTTCCACTGACTCATAGAAACATAGAAAACTATCAGCAGATATAGACTGCCAGGCCCATCCAGTCTGCCACTAAACCCTATGCTAGTTTACAGCCACTGACCATACGTTGCCATTGGCTTCTCACCCATTTTTCCCAACTCTAATGTTCCCTTATGCCTGTTTCAGGTATGTTTAAATCCCTCCACTGTGCTAGCTCCTACCACCTCCTGGAGGAGACTATTCTATGTGTTCACCACCCTCTTTGTGAAGAAAAACCTCCTTACATTTCCCCTTAACCTGCTACGTTCCAATTTCATATAATGCTCTCACCTTCTTGTACTCCTCCTATGCTGGAACATGTCTCACCCTGAACCTTGTTTATGTCCTTAAGTTATTTGAATGTTTCTATCATATCCCCACACACTCCCTCCTTTCCACCAGTGAGTTCAAATTGAGGACCTTTAATCTCTCCTCATATGTTTTCTGGTGGAAGCCCTGTACCATCTTAGTCGCCATTCTCTGAACTGCCTCCACCCTGTCAATGTCCTTATGTAAGTCCAGCCTCCAGAACTGCACACAGTACTTCAAGTGAGACCTCACCAGTGTTTTATACAGTGGCATCTTCAACTCCCTCCTTCACTCCACACTGTAACCTACAGCCAATGCCACCTGCCACATGTCGGGGACTGTGTCACCTCTTGAGCAGGTGCCAGGGCTGTTGTCATCTGTGGCCTAGGACTTGGTTCATCCCTGCCTACCTTATTGTACCCAGGCCAAGTGACTCTCTCATAGTAGCCATGGCCCTCCACCAGGTGCCACCTTGAACCCTGCCATTGCTATCATGCCTACGTTACCCAATATGGCACTCCCTCTTGTCCCACTGCCCCCTAGTCCTGACCTTACAGCCCTGCCACTCACACCCCTCCACACCAGTAGTGCAGGGCCTTTAGACCAGCTGATGGCTGGTCTAACCACAGCACCATCATGCATCCAGGGTGGGGCCTTCTGAAATCTCAAATAAGGATATAGAGTAGCCAGGCAGTAGCACAAGCCCCCTTTGTGACCTGGCAGGGTGGCACATTTGGCACAGTGGTGGCATAGAATGGGTTTAACACTAGAAATCCTGTGTTTGATGCAGCCTGCATTCAAAAATCAGGACTGCCACAAACATTGGTGCAAGATGACACTTGTATCAAATTCTTTTCGCTCAGGCACTTTGTGCCACCTTTTGGACTTTGACAATCAAGCCTTTGGTCCTGAAATTGTATTCCTTTAGAAAGCAATAAGAGATGGCAGAGTGTGGGTTTCTTTTCCTGATCCACATGCAAAAGTGCATTGTGAGGCATTAGGCACTTGTACCACGTGTCTTAAACCACCTGCAAGTGTGGTGCAGGAAAAACAAACAAACCCTGTAGTGTCGTATTGTGCTTATATAACGCGTAATATCTGACAAAATGGAAGACCAATTCATTTTAATACAATACAAAATAATTTTCAAAAGGGGTCTATTTGTGTGAATGTAAAAAATGTAGTCGATTGTTTAGCCTGTGCTCCCACAAAACTATTGGTTATGATATGTCAGCACTATGCGGTGCTGCTTTCCTTTAGTCCTACAGTACATACTGATCTGTAATTACTGCTGCCTTCTTACATATTGTGCTTGGTAACAATAACAGAAAAGAAATCAAACAGTGTTTTTTGTGTGCTTAAAGTAAGGGGGGACAGAGAGAGAGAGATAGAGTGCATAACATGATAAAGCTGAAACATGGATATCTTTGCTGTTCACATTGGGAGGCCCTTTTCTCTCAGAAGGCATTGGCTTTGTGAACCTGCCTACCAGCAGAGACATAGGACATGAATGCAGTACAGGCTTTCAGGGTGTGTCTGGATAAATGTCTCTCACCAAATGACTCACAGGATAACCTGGGAACTAGTATAAGCTGAAAACTCATTCACATGTGCAACTATTTGCACAGCATACTCTTCTACCCAGCTTATGAGGAAAGGGAGATGGAGGCTGTTGCCTATTGCTAGCCTTGCTTGTAGAGCAGAAAGCAGCTAACTAAAAGAAGCTACATTTTCTTCTTCATTTAAAACGTATATCTCAGCAGGAGGCAGTGTCTGTTAAGATTAAGTAGACAGATAACTTTATTAGAAGTAGAAGGGATCTTATTTAGGGTTAAAAAAAGAAAGAAAAGAAAGAAAGTCAGTGTGTGTTCTGTGCTGGGAAGGGTACTGTATCAGCTGACTTTGCTAAACCAGTAGGAGGAAAGAGAGCTTAATTGGGGGTTTGGTTTAGACACTATAATAGCAGGTGAGTCAAATTACAACTTCCTGTTGCTAGCCTTTTTTCTTACTAATTGCCCTCCATCCCACCCAAAGCCAGTTCTACTTTTATAGCCACTGGATTTGACTGACAACAGGAACTTCCTGTTTGGCAGTAGGAAGAGATCATAGACAAACATGGTTTTCTCAACCCTAAAGGAAAAAGTAGCTCCTCTCCCCCAGCTGCTGGTGGTCTGATATTGAGCAAGGAAGAAGGAGGCTACTGAAGGAGATAGGAAGTTGCTGTCCCAGAACAGGAAGGGTGAGAGTTGTAAGGAGAGGAGAGGTAGCGTCCAGAGAAACAGTAGAGGGACACAAAATAAGACATGATAGGAGTGGTGCAGTGCAATGGCTGTGGGGCGGCAGTGTTCCGGGAGACATTCTGGAGGCTGCGATTCTGCCCTATTTGCAGGCACCTCTCTGGTCTGAGAGAGGAGGTTGCCAATCTCCAGGCTGACCTGGCTAGGATTCGTGAAACCTCCTCCCTCACCCGGGAACCACCAGGGCCAATGCCACTACCTCAGAGGTTGCCAAGAAAGAGGAGAGGCTGGAACAGGGTGGGCTCAGGGAGGGAGAGGGTGGTGGAACAGAGTTGTATCCCTCCAGCTGTACCTCTCCACAATTCATTCACTCTTCTGGTGGATAGTGGTTCCTCTATGGAGGCACCTGTAGTGGAGACCAAGGAGGATGCTGGGAACCTTCACAAAGGAGACCTACAGGAGGGTGGCATGGGACCCCACAGGGGAAGGAAACAACTCCTGGTGGGGGACTCAATCATTAGGGGGTAGAAATGGGGGAGGAAGGGAGAGAGGTAAGGTGCCTTCCTGGCGCCACAGCTTGGAGGGACAGGAAGTGAATCCTCAGGATCGTGGGAGGAGCTGCATGAGGGAGGGAGCTGGATGTCATTGTCCACCTAGGGACAAATGACCTGGCTAGGAATGGGATCAGAGCAGTGCAAGAGGAGTTTGTAGAGTGGGGAAGGGGCCTTAGACAAGTAGCGCATACGGTAACCTTCTCGGAGGTGCTGCCTGTTTATGGCAAGGGAGATGCTAGGGCACTCCTCACCAGGGAATTCAATGAATGGTTGAAAAACTGGTGTGGAGCTCAGGGTTTTGGCTTCATTGGGACTGGGGAGCCACCTGGAGGGATGCGGACCTATACTGGTGCGATGGTCTGCATCTGTCCAGGGGGTGAACCAGGATCCTAGGTGAGAGGTTTAAATGCTTCATTGGCAAGCATTTAAACTAGCCAAGGGGGAGACACTGAAAAGAAACAGGGAAATCCCAGCCTCCCCCCACAAAACATAGTGATTAGTGAGGTAAACACCAATGTACAGAAGTTATTAGGGACCTGAACAGATTTAAATGTAAAAAAAGGCAAAGGCAGTAAGGACAGAAATGGGGCTAAAAGAGGTAAGGCTATCAAAAAGTGGAGGGTGATGAGTACCAATGCTCATAGTCTGTGTAACAAGCTCCCTTAACAAGTGGCCTTGATGGAAGAGGGTTGCCTGGATATTGTGGCAGCCACAGAAACATGGTACACAGAGAACCATGACTGGGATGTCAACATACCAGGATACACAATCTACAGGAGGGACAGGGAGGGTAAAAGAGGAGGAGGAGTAGCTCTCATGTAAAGGAATGGATCAAAGCAACAGAACTAAAGAGTAAACAGGGAGTAGATGAGGCACTTTGGGTCACCCTGGAGACAGAAAATGGCACCACAATCGCATGGGGGTTGTATACAGACTCCCATCTCAGGAGGAGGGAATGTACAAGGAAATGATAGAAGGCTTTCTTAGAATGGCAGAAAAAGGGGAGATATTGTTGATGGGGGACCTGAATATGCCAGATGTTAACTGGAGTACCTTTGCTGCGGGCGCATCCAAGAGCAGGGTCATTCTTGATGCCCTACAGGGGGCATGCCTCAGACAGCTAGTATTGGAACCCATTCAGGAGGGAGCAATCTTAGACCTGGTACTCTCAAATGGGGACAGAGAAAGAATCTCAGATTTAGAAGTGGGTAGCCATCTGGGAAAAAGCAACAACCAAACAGTGTGGTTCACGATAAACACAGCCATACAATCAAGCCATACAAAAGCAAGAGTACTGGACTTTAGGAGGGCTGACTTTGGGAAAATGAGAGAGTGCCTCAGAAAAGCACTAGCAAACAGGCAAGAAGGAGGGGTGGAGGAACAATGGGGAGTGATCAAAACAGCCATCACAGAGGCAACAAGACTTTGTGTAAAGCAAATCAATAAAACACAATGAAGGAAAAAAGCTATGGTTCTCAAAAGAGGTGGCAGGGAAGGTTAAGGAGAAAAGGACAGCATTCAGGAAATATAAGGAAACACAGAAGGAGCAGGACAGAGAACTTTATCAGTTAAAGCAGAAAGAGGCTGGGAAGGCAGTCAGAATAGCAAAGGCCCAAACCGAGGAAAGGATAGCCAATTATATTAAGAAGGGGGATAAGACCTTTTATAGGTATATTAGGGAGCAAAGAAAGACCAAAGGAGGGATACTGAAGCTTAATAAAGGGAGGGAATGTGGGTAGAGGGTGACAGTGAAAAAGCAGGGATACTGAACGAATATTTGCTCAGTATTCACAAAGGAAGAGGAGGGAGAGTTACCTAAACCAAACAAGAGAAACACTCTGAAGATGTGGGTCGATACCAGTCCATTTACAGAAGAAAGGGTTCTGAAAGAACTAATAAAATTGAAGGTGGACAAAGCAATGGGGCCTGATGGGATTTATCCAAGAATTCTAAAAGAACTAAGGGTAGAACTAGTGACACTGCTGACTACTCTCTTTAACAAATCATGGGAGGATGAGGTGATACCCGAGGACTGGAGGAGAGCAGATGTGATTCCTCTTCACAAAAGTGGGAGCAGGACAGAGGCAGGAAACTACAGACCAGTTAGTTTGACCTCAGTGGTAGGGAAAATGATGGAATCACTTCTGAAGGAAAGAATTGTTGAGTACCTAGAGGCCAGTGGGGCACAGGACCCAAGGCAGCATAGATTCACAATGGGAAGGTCATGTCAGACAAATCTAATAGATTTCTTTGACTGGGTGACCAAAGTAGTAGACCAGGAAGGGGCTGTGGACATGGCCTACCTAGATTTTAGCAAGGCATTTGATACAGTCCCAAACAAAAGATTAATACACAAGATAGCCAGCCTTGGAGTGGGTCCCAAGGTGGTTGCCTGGATAAAAAATTGGCTAGACAACAGGACGCAAAGGGTAGTAGTAAATGGAGTACACAGTGAAGAAAGGAGGGTTACTAGTGGGGTACCGCAGGGTTCGGTACTGGGACCGGTCCTTTTTAATGTCTTTATAAGTGACATTGCAGAGGAACTGGAAGGAAAAATATGTCTCTTTGCAGATGACACAAAGATCTGCAACAGGGTTGATACACATGATGGAGTGGAAAGGATGAGAAGGGACTTGGCAAGGCTGGAGGAATGGTCAAATGTATGGCAGCTCAGATTCAATGCAAAGAAGTGCAAGGTAATGTACATGGGAAACAAAAACCCAGGGGAAGCGTACACAATGGGGGGTGAGATACTGACAACATTAAAAATAGAAAGGGACCTGGGGGTAATTATATCAGATGACCTAAAGGTGGGCAAGCAATGTGAGAAGGCAGTAAGGAAGGCTGGGGGGGATACTGGGATGCATAGGAAGAGGCATCAATAGTAGAAAACAGGAAGTTGTTATCCCTCTGTACAGACAGTTGGTGAGACCCCATCTGGAGTACTGAGTGCAGTTCTGGAGACCCCATCTCTGCAAGGACATAGACAGAGTGGAGGCTGTCCAGAGGAGGGCAACCAAAATGGTGCAAGGCCTGCACCGGAAGACATATAAAAAAGACTAAAGGAGCTTAATATGTATACCCTTGAGGAAAGAAGGGAGAGAGGGGACATGATAGAAACTTTCAAGTACCTCTAGGGAATCAACAAAGTCCAAGAGGGTAGCATCTTCCAGAAAAAGAGATGTGCAAGAACAAGGAGGCACAATTTGAAGATAGAGGGGGGACAGCTCAGAGGTAAAGTGAGGAAGTATTTTTTCACAGTGAGGGTTGTGGTTGCATGGAACAGTCTCCCTGAGGAGGTCGTGGAGTCAAGAACAGTGGGGGAATCCAAGAATGCATGGGACAGGCATAAGGCAGTCCTAGTGGGGGGTAGGAGGAAGTAAGCTGTTAGTTAACTAGGATCTGCAACTTACCTGTTAGGTAGGAAAATGGGCAGACTAGGTGGGCCAAGCAGTCCTTATCTGCCGTCAAATTCTATGTTTCTATGAGGCATTATGGGTTCAATTAAGGTCCAATAGAGGGAGAAAGGCCAATGCTGTATTTTTCACCCTCTCCCCACCCTTCCTACATTCCTTCTCCCCCCCTCCCCTCTTCCCTCTCCCTATGACTCTGGCACTTCTTATCTGTTGTCTATTTTCTCTCACCAATGCTGCTGGCTGCCTTGTTACAATGCTACCTTTGAATTGTATTAATCTGTACTCTGTTTGCAATGTCCACATTGTTGTAATGTCTGTCTTGATGTTCCCCATAATTTGTATTTCTCTGATGTGGAACCTTTGTAAAAGAGCCAAGGCTCAAAGGTATTTGTAATCCTAGACTTGATAAATAAATAAATAAAAATTAAAAAAGTTGAGTTTGCGGTGGTTTACAGATCACCCAACCAGAATGAGGAGGAGAGGGATAGAGAACTAAACTTACAAATATCAGAAGCTGTGGGGAAAGGAGAGGTGCTGACTGTGGGGGACTTCAACCTGACCAAGGTGGAATGGAACATATCATCCACAACATGTGCTAGGAGTCAGGTAATCATGGAAGGGCTGCAGAGTGGGTTACTGACTCAGGACATCACCGAACCAACAAGAGCAGAGGAAATGCTTTTTCTGGTGCTCACAAATGGGGAGCATGTACAAGAAATAATGGTCAAGAAGCCACTGGGTAGAAGTGACCATTGCACAGTGTGGTTCCAGTTGGATATGGCCAAGGAAAGCATCCTGATTAAGACCAAAATCTTGGATTTCAGGAGGGTGGACTTCAGGAAATTGGGCGAAGTGCTAAGGAGCCACTTGGTGGGGATTGGAGCAGATATGAGGGAAGACCAAAGGAGGTCCATCATTAAGGAATGAATACTGGTCATCACAGATGACTACGTTAGGCTCAGGGGGAAGAACACAAGAGCTAAAGAGCCTAGCTGATTTATTTCTGGGGTTGCCCAGGCAGTAAGGGAAAAGAGGTTGGCCTACAGAAAATTCAGGAAGACCAAGAGAGAGGTGGCTAGGGATAATTACCTAAGGTTGGCTATTGAGGCAAGTAAGGAAGTCCGGCAGGCAAAGGCACAGAAGGAGCTGCAGATAGCTGAAGGAATTAAGAAGAGGGAGAAGGCTTTTTTTTGCTATGTAAGTGAGAAAAGAGACAAGAAGGAAAGGATTGTTAGGCTTAAGAAAGGGGACAAGTTGGTGGAGGATAATGGGGCAAATGCAGATACTAAACAAATACTTCTGTTCTGTCTTCACCAGGGAGAAGGACAGACCAGTGCCTTCAGGAGGGAAAAGAGAAGTGGGGGGAGGAACACAGATGTACTGATAGAAGAGGATAGAATGAGGGAGGGGCTGCTGGCATTGAAGGTGGTCTAGTCACCAGGCTCAGACAGAGTACATCCAAAGGTACTAAAGGAACTAGCAGAGGAGATGGCAGGGCCACTGGCAGACATATTTAATAGTTCACTAGAGTCAGACATAGTACTGCAGGACTGGAGAACAGCACATGTAGTGCCCCTCCACAAAAGCGGTCTTTAGAATGACCCATAGAATTACAAACCAGTCAGTCTGACCTCCATTGTGGGCAAGCTCATGGAGACCATACTAAAGGTTGGTAGAATATCTAGAGAAGCATGGTCTGCAGGATGCAAGAAAGCATGGGTTCGTGGGGGAGAGAGAGCATGTCAAACACATCTGATTGACTTCTTTGACTGTGTTACTTAGAAAGTAGACTGAGTCAAGCAGTAGACATCCTCTATCTTGATTTCAGCAAAACCTTTGACTCTGGGCCCCACAAATGGTTAATCAAGAAGTTGGTGAATCTCAGGGTTTGGGAAAAGATGGCCAGATGGGTAAAAACTGACTGAGGGAAAGAACCTAGAGGGTGGTTTTGGAAGGAGAGTTATCTGGCACCAGAGAGGTAACAAGTGGGGTCCCTCAGGGTTTGGTACTGGTGTCAGTGTTTTTCAATGTCTTCATCAATGACGTTGGGGATGGCATTAAGGGCAAAATATGCCTGTTCATGGATGACATCAAGCTCTGCAGGAGAGTGGACACCGCTGAAGGGATACAGGATCTACCGGATGTTCTGAAAAAGCTGGGGAGGTGGTCCAGGATCCAGCAACTTGGCTTCAATGCCAAGAAATGCAAAGTGATGTATATTGGAGCCAAGACTCCACAGACAGAGTACTACCTGGGTGAAGTCTGAGTATCTTCACCAGATGAGAAGGATCTGGGAGTGATGATCACTAGTGACCCGAAGCACTCCATGCAGTTCAAGAAAGCAGCAGCAAAAGCAAACATGATGCTGGGATGCATATCTAGGGGATAAGTAGTAGGAGAGAGGAGGTGATACTGCCATTGTGCAGGCCACTGTTAAGGCCTCATCTAGAGTATGGAGTTCAGTATTGGTGCTTACACCTTAAAAATGACATTAACCAGCTAGAGAAGGTCTAGAAGATGGCTACAAAGATGAACGGGTCAACAGGGTAAGGCATATGAGGAGAGGTTGAGGGCACTGAACATGTACTCTCTGAAAAGACAGGCAAGAGATAGGGGACATGATTGGGGCCTTCAAGTACTTGAAAGGGATAAATGAGGTCGATAAGGAGTCTCTTTAAGCTGAGTGGCAACCATAACATGAGGGGGCACAGTCTTATGCTGGAGCATGGAAGGTTTAGGAGGAAGGTGAGGAAGCACTTCTTCACAGAGAGGGTGGTGGAAACATGGAATGCGCTGCCGGAAGAGGTAATCTCATTGAAGACAGTGGACAGCATTAAGAGAGGCTGGGATAGGCATAGGGGAAAGTAAGGCTCATGGGTAGAGAGAATGAGAGTAGTGGGGAGGGAGGGCAGGGACAGTAGCTCAAGCTGTGGA
This sequence comes from Neoceratodus forsteri, assembly GCA_016271365.2. Taxonomy (NCBI): domain Eukaryota; kingdom Metazoa; phylum Chordata; order Ceratodontiformes; family Ceratodontidae; genus Neoceratodus; species Neoceratodus forsteri. The sequence continues at coordinate 56,035,087 of CM028137.1, forward strand.
CTCTGGAATATGAGCAGATTGGATAGACCAAATGGCCTTCTTCTGCTGGTTCTTCATATGTTCATACGAAGGGGGTTTGGTGATAAGCCTGAACAAATGCCTGCTTACCAAGGGAACTGATGGATTTCCTGGATGCTAGTATGGGTCGGTAACCTGATTAAGTTAGTAAATATTTGCACAATATACATTTCATTCAAGCTTACAAAGTGGGTGCTGGTGAAATCAACTTGCCTAAGATGTGCAAATTAAGGGAAGCACAGGGTACCCTGGCTACTAGATTGGATAGGGACAGCATTAAATTAGAAAATGTGTGCAAAGCAAACTTTTCATACCAGCTTATGGGGGGTTTATGGAGCTAGTGCAGTGTTTCTCAAGTGAGATCATCATGGCCACATGATGCTACTAGCACTGTTTTCTGTACCTCCCTCATAAGTTGGCATGAAACATTTGCCGTGTACACCTTTTACTTTTGCACTTCACTAAAAATGATAGCTGGATTCCTGAGTGAATATTGTCATGTTTAACAATGTGTTCCTGATTTGACACTTGTCCTTGTTTTTATGGCTGCAGAGGCAGAGCCGGCAGCTGTTTTGCTGTAGCTCTAAAAAGAAGCTACTGGATTCAAACCCTGGAACACTTCCATTTTGTAGTTTTGGAATGATCCTTCTGAAACTGCAAAACAGTCAGAAACAGTCCACCAAGGGTGCACTATTTCTCGCGCTCTTTCTTTTAAATATGACCCATTGTAATTCACCCCCACCGCCGCTAGGGCACCAAAATGACTCCCTTTTGGGGTGCATGCCACACAGTGCCCTGATTCTCTTGTGTAGGTCTTCTCCTACTTGCAAACTCTTCTCCCTCTTCCTAGCACCTAGGGCACTAAATTAGATAATGTTGGGGATACCAGCCCACTTACTGCCTGGCCTGGGTTCTCCGATGTGGAGGGTATCAATGGTGGTGTTGGGGGTGATGGCCAGTGGGGGGCTGTGATCCCACCCTGCACCTCTGTTTTCCTTTCTTTTAGGTGGGTGGAACTCTAGAGCTAGGGGCCGTCATTCCCACTCGGACACAATTTTCTGTGACTTACCCTTATTTGGGCTCCAAACCCTTCCCCTCCTTCAACACAGCTTAGATTACAAGGTGTAGAACAGGTCATTGTCCTCAGCAGACATTGAGTGGCACAAGACTGGTCATCTAAGCAGTTACCTGTAACCTGATGACTGCTGTTCCATAGAAAAGTACTAGTGGTAGTTTACTATTTGTAATTTCACATTGGAGCTCGGGTAAGATTACAGTCCTTGCAAGTATAACAGTTCTGATGTAGATGAGAGAAGCAAGATTCAGAAATGTTAGTAGGCAAATCAAAGGTGTGTGTGCCCTGGGATGTGGAATTTGGGTGCTCTAGCCATTGTGTCACTGCCCCAGAACACAATCTCACTGCCAAAAGTCTGAGCACAGTGCACCTGCACAAAATGTTGAGGGCTTTATTCCTTGGCTGGCAAGAGTGATGGTGTTTGTGGCAGCTGATTTTTAATAATAAAAAATCGAGCACCGAATTGCCTGTGGCTGCAGTAACTTTTCTTGGAGTGAGTGCCACAGTTTGTTGCTTCTCTCCAATGCTAAGCAGTATCTGTTACAACAAACACAAATTACAACATGACAAACATCCCTTACACAATAAGAATAGGAGTGAAACCTTGGCTTAGAGGAAGAAACCTAATTTATAAAGTGCTCTTCAGTGCCAATTCCTGTTTTTTATTCCTCAACAAATGTGCATGATACTTTGAAATGATATTGGAAACGGAAGCAGTCTGTGCAGAAAACAATAAGTACTGCTCAGACCTTTGCTACCTGTTACTGATCACTCTTTGTATTTTTTTTTGGGAGGAATTTTCCATAGCATCCCTTGATCCTTAGGGATATGACCACAGTCCTCCATGAGTTGCGGCAACTAGATTAATTTATGCCACTGTCTCTATGAAAAAAAAGAATATAAACAAGCACATTAATATGCAGGGGTATTATAATAAAAAATACATTTTGAACCCACCTCTCCAAATCAGCAAAATGGTAGAAGAGGCCAAAGACTCAGCTATAAAGTAAAAGGGACAAGAAGGTGGGGGGCACTGGTAAAACCAGCCACTCACTTTTATTTTGCAGAGGTAAACAGATATGCAATGAAAGACTGAGCAACGTATAGAGACATGGGGGTAATGTAAACTACAAACTGGAGTACGTATGTAGGTGGAATTCACACCCATTTCTTTGGAAAATATGCACTTCAACCGAAATAGTAAGGCATATGTTCAGCCATGGTCATTTTTGACAACTCAGAATTAGAGACCAAGTAATGGGTTTACATAAGCATGGTATGCAACTAAAATGGTGTAAGGTCCTGTTCTTCATTGAGACCTTTAGGTCTGAGGGTGTTCATGAAGATTGATTGATTGATTGGTTTATTTATTTATTTCAAGATTCAGACGTTACCTTTGAGCAAAAGCTCTTTTAAAAAGGTTCCACATCAAGTAAAACAAAGTGTGAACAATTGAGAACAAGAAAACAAAGGAGGGTGGAGCCCCAGTGTAAGCAAATTACATGGGTGAAACATTACTAACAGAGACATAAGCTATCTGGTAAGTGCAAAGAAACATGACAAGGCCAAACACTGTCAGGTACACGGGTATAATTTACAACAGCCAAAGGCTAGGCATATTGGAGCTTGGGTAAGATTATAATCCTTGCAAGTGTAAGAGTTCTGATGTATGTGAGAGAAGCAGGATTCAAAAACAATAGGAAACTGCTTTCCATTTGCAAGAGTCAGTTGAATGTGTCACCACACCCCACCCCATGTTTCATTGGTGGTACCCATTCTATGCTAGTAGAGCATTAATTCTTTGGGATCAGACCTACAGTACATAAGTCTCTGAAATGCATAACGATGAGTGTATTTATGTCTGCTTTCAAAATACTCATGATGTGCTCTTGTGTTATGATTTTAACCAGATGTGCAGTACATCCCAAATAGCCCAGATTACAGCTGCACCATAACACATAGTGTAGTTTGGTGACAGCATAGTTTTTACAGCTGCAGTAGTGAAGCCTGCAGCCAATTTGTGGTAGCTGTAAAAATGAGCTGTTGGATTCACACCCATGGAATGCTTTCGTTTTGGAGTTTCAGAATGATTCTTTTGCAACTCCAAAACAGTCTGTGACTTCTGCACACCCCGCGTCTCAACACAGTGTCTTATATGGGTTAGAGGCACTACAGATTCACACAGCTTGGGACTAAGTAATAGTAGTTAGTTTCAAAACACGAACAGGTAGAGCAGACAGAAGTATGAAAAAATATTATTTTGCTTTCGGGAATTAAAAATTACCTGATCAAGTCTGTACATTTGCATTGATTTGCAAAACTAAATATTTTCGGCTACTTCTTTTTGATTGACCACTTGAAAAATATCTGCTCACCCTGATTGGTAATGCTTCAGCAGCATACCATGGCAAGTTTCAAAATCTCTCAGTTGTCACTGGGTGTTGATGGGAAGAGAAATTGGATTAGTTGTGCAGGTAATGATTTGTGAGCGGCGGGGGAATTAGTCAGATAGGCAGTAAAACTTTTTTTTGTTTCCTCCTGGCCTGTTGTTCACTCCCTCCCCCACCGTGCAGATGCAGTCCACTGCTCCACAATGACTAGTCAGCCAAGTCAGCCCACCCAGACAGGCATGTCCTATGACTCTTTCTCAATGGCTCCTATGTACTGCTCTGCAATGCTGAAGTCCTGACCCTGGCTGGTCATATTTTCAGTTACTTTTGGAGTTGGATCAGACTTCTGCAGCTGTGGACACTTATGTGTGGTGCACAGCCTGCATGCGACCAATAGCTAATCAGCTGTACTGCCGCTCAAAGGAATGCTCTTGCTGCCTGCACCCATGCCCTTAGTTGCCATCTGCTAGCCAGCACTGAGAATTCTGCTTCCTCTGACCAATGAGCTCCCCCCCCCCAGGTTCTCACCTCCTCCAGTTGGCACTTCTGTCTCTCCCGTGGTCATATACTGCACTCTGTAGTACTTTGCTGCTGCCACTGCTAGATCCGATGGCATCGCTGACAAAGTGACAAAGGAGCAGCTTATGCTGAACAAATAAAAGGCAGTCAGCAGCATGTCTATGATCTGACTCCGAGCTGAGAAGCAACAGGCCAGTGTCATTTCTTGGTATGTGGTGTGCTGAAGGAATTGGGATCAATCAGCGTCGCAGCCAGCAGACTGCAGAACGGCAGGCACTTGACTTCAACCATAACTGCCAAGCCAATGGACCTCCAGACCAGGACCAGGAGCTAGCCTGTACAATTAGGTAGTAAGTAGCCTACTACTACTATGCTACACACTCCACTACTACTAGCCACCCTGACCCATGCCAAGCCCAGTCAGTAGCTGCACTATTCTTCAACTACACTGCAGCAGTCAGTAGTTCTTCTGCACTCTTAGTCACACTTTGCAGCACAGAGTCAGAAAGCATGTTAGCACCACAGCCTCCTGCATGGAGTACAGCCAGCAGCATGTAACACAAGGGCCAAGACAAGAGAGAAACTGCCTGCTTGCCTGCCTGAAGAAGTTGAAGTTCAACCAGAGAGACAGGGTCATGTGTCTACTGCTTGTGCCGTGAGGTAAGTGGTTCACTGGGTTTGTTTCTGTATACTGTGGGGAAGAAGAGGGGACTCAAGGGAGAGAACTCACAGTGTCCTAGCACTGCCTCTGTGTACGAACAATCCATGGGGGACAAGTTTGGGTGGTGGTGGTGGTGGTGGTGGATACTTGCTGGAAAACTGTGGGGCAGATGACCCTGCTTCTTTTGGTTGGGGGGGAATGTCACTGCTTCACCTGGCTCGGGTGGGAGTTAGGGAATGGCTCTGCTTCTCCTATCGGGGGGGTGGCCCTACTTTGTCTAGCTTATGGCTGGTGGGTATGGTCCTGCTTCTTCTGGCTTGGGGGGGTATGCTAATGGCCCTGCTTTTCATGGCTCTAGGTCCAGGATGAGGATGGTCCTAATTTGTTTTGGCCTGGCTTGGGTGTATGTCAATAGCACTGCTTTTTGTGGCTCTGGGTCTAGGAAGGGGATGGCCCTACTTTTTCTGGCCTGTGGGGGTGGTCCTGTTTCTTCTGACTTGGGGGGGCCTGCTTCTCCTGGCTTGGGGGAGGGTGGTTGAGACAAAAGAAGCAAGCACATATCCTCCCACCCGAGCCAGGGGAAGCAAGCCCCTCCTCCTGCGCCATGAAAAGCAGGACCATCCACTTTCTGAGGAAGAGGTGTTTAATGCCTTGAAGTGCTGGGGCTTGTTAGGTTGGCGGTCCAGTCCATTTGCAATGCATCAAGAAGTTTATATGGAACTGTTCTGCACAACTTGTATAGTGCACATTTTCAGCAAGTAAAGCTTTTGTGACTGTTTCTCAGGAGTGCTTGACGAAGTTGTCATCTGTTTCTCCATCCTCCTTCAATGCAGGAAAAACTGGGCCATTCCTTCCCCGAGCCTGGAGAAGCAGGGTCATCCTCCCTTGAGCTGCTTCTTCTGGCTTGGGACCCTTGAGCTGCTTATCTGGCTTGGGGGGAGCTTGTTTTTCCTGACTTAGACAGGGTCCTGCGTCTACTGCTTGTGCCTTGAGATAAGTTGTTCACTGAGTTTATTTGTCTCAGTATACTGTGGGGAGGGGAAGGGGAGGGGACTCAAGGGACAGAATACACAGTGTCCTGGACCCATAACTCTCAACTGTCCCTGATTTTCAGGGACGTCCCTGATTTTGCCTCAAAATTTTACTCTGTCCTTCCTAAAAGTTTTGTTTCCATGTCTAAACTCTGGGGATTGTGAGGACAAAATAATGTCAAACATTAAAGTTACAGACTTAATCTTCTTTAGAAAATGAATTTTGCACTAAGCCCCATATTCTACCAGCTTTGTGGGTGGATATCTTTAATTGTGAGTACTTGTCCCTGATTTTGGTCCTTTGCCCCTGATTTTTTAAGCTTTGTCCATGATTTATGAGGCAGGAGGTTGAGAGGTATGCCTGGCCCTGCCACTGTGGATGAACAATCCATGAGGAACTAGTTAGGGAGGTGGTGGTGGTGGTTACCTGCTGAAAAAAGGTGGGACAGATGATCCTGCTTCTTCTAGTGTGGGGGGGAGATGTCCCTGCTTCACCTGGCTCAGAGGGGGTAGAGAATGGCTCTGCTTCTCCTGTCGGGGAAGGGGAATGGCCCTGCTTTGTCTGGCTCAGGGTTGGGGGGTATGGTCCTGCTTCTTCTGGCTTGGGGGTATGGCAATGCCCTTGCTTTTTGTCACTCTGGGTCTGGGATGGGGATGGCTCTACTTTTTCTGGCTTGTATTTGGGGATATGGCAATGGCCCTGTTTTTTGTGGCTCTGGGTTCATGGACGGCCCTACTTTTCCTGTTCTGCGAGGGGGTTGTCCTGTTTTTCCTGACTTATGGTGGGGGGGACCCTGTATCTCCTGGCATGTGAGATGGTGGCTGAGCCAAAAGAAGCAGGCACATAACCCTCCCTCGAGCCAGGAAAAGCAGCCCCTCACCTGAGCCAGGAGAAGCAGGACCCCCCTTCAACCAGTAAAAGCAGGGCCATCTACCCCTCAAGGAAGATGTGTTTAATGCTTCCGAGTGCTGGGGCTTATAAGATTGGAGGTACAGTCCATTTGCAGTGCATCAAGAAGTTTGTATGGAATGGTTTTGCACTACAGTACTTGCATTGTGCACTTTTTCTGCAAGTAAAGGTTTTGAGACTGATTCTCTGGAGTGCTTGATGAAGTTGTCATCTGTTTCTCCATCATCTTCCAATGCAGGAGAAGCTGGGACATCCCTACCCCGAGCCTTGAGAAGCAGAGTCATACTCCTTTAAGCTGCTTCTTCTGGCTCAAGGGGAGGAGGACCAGTTTCTCCTGGCTAATTGGTTTGGAAGGGTGATGTCCTGCTTCTTCTGGCTGGGGGGGAGTGGCCCTGCAGCTTCTGGCTTGGGCCAGAGGGGTGAGAATAGGCAGATGGTCATGCTTCTTCTGTCTTAGCGGGGGGGTTGGCCCTACTTCTTTTGGCTCAGGGCAGGGCAGGATAACCCTGCTTCTCTCCCTGGCTCTGCCACTGAGAGGACTGTATGGGGCACCACCTGTAGGAGGTGGCTGGGCATCCACTGGGCCTGGGAGGAGAGGGATAGCCAGGCTTAGAGCTAGGCCTACCTGTCTGTGTCTGGGGAAAAGGTAAAGGGGGGGAACACAATTAACTGTGTGGTTGGTTGAGGATTTTGAGTCTCAAGAAGCCAGTATGGCCCAAGGATTAGATGCCTGCAAGCAGAGGGTAGCCTTAAAGAAGAATTGTCAGCAGTCCCACTGCAGAACCATGGTTTCATGGTTTCATAAGTATTTGCAGGATAGATGTCAGAGAGTGACATACTGTGAGGTTGTCTCTGCTATAGCCCTGGTCAAGTGTGGCATTCCACAAGGCTCCATACTTGGCCTGTGCTATTCTCATTATTCTTTGATAGAGTGAGTACTGTTATTTGTAACACTAGGTTTACATTATACGGAGATGATGTGGTCATTTACCAACATGGTACTTCTATTGATGAGTTGGGTAGCACACTATCTGAAGAGATGTGGGCCATACAAAGGTGGCTTGAGACAAATACATTGGTCTTGAATAAAACAAAGACCAAGATTATGCTGTTTGGGACTAAAACTAGGGTTAAGGATAAAGGACAAAATCTGCATGTTACTGATCTGGATGTATCTTGTTTTGAACGGGTTACTAATTTTCATTATTTGGGTGTTATATTAGATCCTGTTTTAAATTTTGATAGTCATTTTGAAAATATTACTTCAACAATTCATTCTAGGATCTCAGTATTGTATAGATTATGTGCTTTCCTTCTTGCTGAAACTAGGATGGCAATATCAAGACAGTGTTGGACTCCTATAATTAATTATGCTACCTCGATTACTGATTGTGCCTTAGCTAGGGTACTGGTAAAATAATCTGCTTTACTCCAATTAATTGGTGAATTTGCCTTCACGATTCCTCGCTCAACACTTCATTGTGTAGTTTTAAAGTTAATGGGTTGGTTGCCTGTCCATTTAAATTTTCTTTTTTTTTTAATATACTTAATTTTTTTATTCAGCGAGAAATTGTTTTTACATAAAAAGTATAATAATCATCAAACAAAATGTCTTCTCAAATCTTAAACATTCTTAGAAAGCATAAATCATTTTTCTTATTTTTGAGGGGTCAAATAGTATTAACTGAAATTAAATCTTATTATGAGTTTTATTACCATGCTCCTTCAAATAAGATAAAACGTTGTTGCTCCAAGCTTTAACACCCAACCAAATTTTTTCTTATTTTACAATAATCCAAATAAAGCCAAAAACATGCCTCAAATTTCACTCACACAAGAAAAACTATCTTTAAGCTTAGAAAAAAAAAAAATATTATAATCCATTCTTTAGTTACATTTATGTAACCACCGGCAAATACTGGGTTTCATCCACCTGTTCCTCTTCCAGATCCAAATCAATGTCCTTCGGGAGTGCAACGTTCTTTTCATAAAGACTCCTTTGCTTTGTCTACATCTTGAAAGTAATAGACATTTCCCTGAAAAGTAACCCCTAATTTTGCTGGAGCATGCAGAACTGTGGGTATTCCAGCCTCCACAAACTCTGATCTCATGTTCAAAAATCTCTTCCTCTGACGCTGTGCACTCATCGAGAAATCAGCATAAAAGTGTAGTTTAATGTCTTCATACATTACTCCCTTTTGCTCTCTTGCAAAACTTAAAACTTTGTTTCTGTCTGAAACTGAAAGAAAAGTGACAATCACATATCTGGCAGCTGATCCTTGTTGCTCTTCCCTTGATTGTGGCCAAAAAACAAAATCTAATACCAGTGGCTGATCTAAAGACAAAAACAGTTAAGCAGATTTTCAACATAGTCCCATAGGGTCTAATAAGCAATATCTACTGAGAGACTAATAATTTGCAGATTTCTTAGCAAAAGGGTATTTTCTATTCTTTCGATTTTGCTCTTTACTGCTAGTTGTTCATGTAGAACAGCATTCAGAGCACTCTCTGAAGTCAGAACATGAGCTGACAATTTCTCCATTGAACTCTCAGTAGCTTCTTCCCGCTACTCGACCATAGAAATCTTCTTTTTGATTAGTTGACAGCGATTTGAAATGCTCCCAAGTGTGACATTAACCTGAGTTAGGGATACTTGCATTTCTTGCTGAAAATCATAAATTAGGTTTTGGATTGTTTGCTGTGAGGGCTTCATCGGCTGTTTCAGTTTTGCGTCCATCTAAGGATGCCCAGTTATGGGGGAAGCTATTCCTCCTCCTCCTGAGCGGGGAACTTCTGTCCCACCCACGTCAGAGTTGCTTTCCCTTGTTGTGGGCTAAGAAACTTTTCAATCGAAGCCACTTTGCCTTTGGCGACTTCTTTAGCCAACTTTGATCTTGTTACAGAAGTCATTACCTTTTAAATTTTGCACCAAAATGTAGTTCTATAGCGGAGCTAAAACAACTAGTGTGCAGCCATCTAAAACCCCTAGAATCCCAACCAGTCCATTTAAACTTTCAATTTCAAATGGTAAAATTTATATTTAAATTTATTAAATCTGGTGGGCCTTTAAGTTTGTATAGACAGCTCCAATCTTATAACGCAGGTTTCTTCTCCAGAAATAGGACTGATAAAAGATTTTTGAAGTTACCCTTAATGAGGACTGTTACTGGTCAGAGGATTTTATGTATTTTGGTCCATTTACATGGAATAATCTTCCAGTTGTCTTGCAAGAAGTCTTAAATGTCTCCTCTGTTAAGAAATTGTTATCTGATTACTTTGAAGGTGTTGTTAAATGTGAGTGTTTTGGCTGATGTTATCTATTATTATTATTTTATTTATTTGAATGTGTATTGTATTAATGTTTAGTTATGTTTACTGTGAGTCGCACCTGTAAACAGAACTCTTTTGTTCTAGAGTGCCAACTTGTTAAGCAAATAAACTAACAAACAAAAAACCATGGAACCCATAGGTCCCGATAAGGTAAATCACATGGGTGGTGATTTTTTTGAAATAATTTTCAAAGTTCTTATTTACAATTTATCTGGTTGGTCCCACGATGCTCAGCCCAGAGTTACTAGTGCAGAGTCCCTCACGTCAAGCCCTTAGATGATGTGACTGATGATCTCAGCTGCTGGGAACTCCTATTTGACAGTACAGTTCTCAGAAAATAACAAAATATATTAAGTGCATATTTGCACTTCAGGATCCGGTACTGATCAACTGAGGAAAGCTCTTCCTCAGTGGATTGGTACCGGATCCCAAAGAGCAAATATGCACTTGACATCTTTTGTTATTTTCTGAGAACTGTACTGTAAAATAGAGAGCCCAGTGACTGAGCCCCTCAGACAGCTTGAGGGCGTGCTCCAGAGACAGTAATAGGGCTATTTTTTAATATTTTTTTTTTATATTTTAGATGCCCATTCTGAGCAAATCAAAGTCTCCCTGGTTCCTTCAACTAACGAGACCCTTGTTAGTTGAGTGGGGGGGGGTGATTTGTTCAGAACAGGCATCTAAAATATAACAAATATATATGTATATTGAAAAAACAGCCCTATTACAGTCTGTGGAGCATGCCCCCATGCCTTTCAGATGCATTACAAAACATCACAAAACTTGCTGGCATGGGGGCAGCGCTCAGGACAAGGATGTGGAAAAACGATCGGCAGCTCAGCTCCCACACTCGCATCATGTGAGACTGCCATCAGATATGCCAGTTCTTCAGGGAGGTGGAGAACTGTATCTCAGAGGTCCTTTATACCCACATTGCTGTTACAATGGCATTTTATTTGTGTTACCAGTGTCCCAGGCAAGTAAAAGATAGCAGATAGGACTGATTTTTTTTTGCGTACCCTGTTCAAGACCAAACAATTAAATTTAAATCTCTACATATAGTTCCAGAGTCTGAACATTTCAGGGGAGGGAGAGGAATGTGCAAGTGGATTTTTCGTTAGACTGGGGTTTCTTCCTGCCATCTAGTCAAACCTCTCAACCAATTACCTCAGAAATCATGGACATGGCTTGAAACATTAAGAGATTAGTGGGCCAAAGCAGGGTCATCCTTGGAAGTCAGGTACACATAAAAGGTAACACAGATTGCACATACCCCAATAATGCAAAGCATCATGGGAAGAATATGCAAATGCCAATTAATTAATTTGGACTGGCTCAACTTTAAGAAGAATTGCATGGTGCCAGAAGGCCTCACAATACAAATAGCAAAGGCTGAGAACAGTAGACACGGACACATGTTTTGTCCTTATTTGGACTAATCAGTGTGCCATATCTGTATCTAGCCCAGGGAGAGGTAGACAGCCACACTATAGGGGAGCTCTGGGGTTCTTTTGTAGTTCTCTTCTCTCTCTATTTTGGGCTGCCCATGAGCCAAACATATAAGATCTCATATAGGGTGGCTGACTACCTCTCTCTGGGCTGAGATACAGATATGGCACACTGATGAGTCCAAATAAGGACGAAACATGTGTCTGTGTCTGCTGATTGTATTGTGAGGCCTTCTGGCACCATGCAATTCTGCTTAAAGTTGAGCCAGTCCAAATTAATTCATGGGCATTTGCATATGCTTCTCATGATGCTTTGCACTATTGGGGTAAGTGCAATTTGTGTTTTCTTTAAAATATGGCTGTAAGGCCAATATCCTCCAGGATAACCCATGCCCCACTGCATTTACTCTGGGGTTCTTTTGTAGTTCTCTTAAAAGGTATATGCCCATCACCCATTTTAATGTTCACTTTTTAGTGTAAGATAGCAGGCTTGGAGTTCCAAGGACTGGGGGGGCAGAGAGCAGCCCTCCAGCTCTAAAGAGATAGCATTTGCATCTATTGGATCACTGCCATTGACTTATAAGAGGAGAGGCCTTTAAAGACAGAAATAAGAGACCCTCATAGCTCCCAAAGCTCATAATGTAAAATTCCATAACCAGAAGAAAAACATGGCTAAATGTTTATTAGCATTTTTGCCCAACTCAAAATTCCTCCTGGTTTGTGGGTTCAGACCTCTAACCACATGGCCATTTTTACTGGATTGCCATAAGTTTTGTAGTTTTCTTTCACCACATCATCTGATGCGACTTATCTACTGGCCATCTCCACCAAAGGGCTTGCACCTTCCCCCCGTGGGGTTGGCTGGGATTCCCAAGCCCCACCTCAGAATTGATCCAGTTCCATTTTGGCATGTCCATCTGATCAGGTGCAGGACCTGCAGGCACTTGTCATCCTGCCACTGGATTTTTCCCTTGGTTGTCACCCTGAGAGATGTGGTAAGCAACGACATCATGGTGCATGCCACGTGCTCCTACGTGACATGCGCTGACATCTGGTATGCCTCCTGACCTGCTTGACACGGGCTGCAATTCACCCAGCTTTGACCAGGGGCCAGACAAGCTATGGTCTCTGCCCACCCACTACCCACCAGAGGAGAAGAAAAGTCCTATGGACACTTGCTCCCCTTCCACCCAGCCGGCCCTCTGACAGCCTGGATTTGCTTGTGGTCCCGGGTCATCAGCATTGCAAGCAATAGTGCTACCATTGCTCAGGCAGGCCATAAAATATTCAGAATAAATATGGATATCTGTGTCCTCAACATCACTAGCACTCAATAAAAATGTGTTAAATAAATCTTTTAGAAATCCCCATGTACCTTTCCAAGAGTGTTAAATAGGCTGGCCCGGTGGTGCTGAGGGTTGAGGCACTGGACGTAAAACCTCGCGCCATGCCAGTGACCCGGGTTCAGAAATGAGCCCGGACCTCCGGGGGTTGGCAGGGGAGAGAGATGATTGAGCATCTGATGGACTGCTATCCTCCTTCAGTGAGGGATCTGGGGGAGGTCCGGTGTAACAGTGACCTCCGGTGGAGATTGGCAGCACTGCATTGCTCTCGGACTTAGCATGAGGGGCGACATTGGGCAGCTGCCTTCCCAACATACGTGGGAGCACCTACGCCGTGGGCTGGGCGGCATTGTACATCCCACATCGGAGGGGTGTAACCAGAACACAGGATAACACCGGCGCTGAGGACCAGGCGGCGGCACCAATCCCCCATGCCCACCACTGGGCTTCCTTGGCTGGCTTTCAATTTCCTCAGTCTCACCTCATCCAATGTCAGAGTCTGCCTTATTAAGAGTTCCCCAAGCAGGAAAGGGGCGACCCACCCCGGATAGGGTTAGCTGGGGTGCTGACATCAGTGAGGGGGAGAGAATAGGCAGAGCTCAAGGATCCCAAGGCGGGCAGGACAAGGGTTGGATGCCCAAGAGAGGACCTCAGGGCCTTGACAGGAGTGAAATAAAGTTAAAAAAAAAAAAAAGAGTGTTAGATAAATTCTGCCCTGATCTAGCAGATGCACATTTTAAAGTGATCAGTGCAGGTGGAGACTGTGCACTCTCTCCCTCTCGCTTCATCATGATTTCATTAGCCTGCATGCCTGAAACAAAAGTCATATATAGTGAGAATGAACCAGCTGGAGTGATAATAATTCTATGATTTCTAAAGCTTTCTGACTGAAAAGTCACACTAAAACATTAAAGGAGCTTCTTCCTGCAAAAGGCCCTTCTTCAGGAAGAGACAGCTGTAGATGTATTTATTTCTAACCATTTACCATAAAAGACACACTGAGCTGAAATAGCTCTTTTCCAGGTGTGTCCTGGGGGACTGGACTGACGTATGCAGCATGCAGAATTCTCAGTCTCTAGCATCACTGATTGGTTACTGCAGGCTGTGTAGTTTGCCAACAGCTTACATATGCTCAGTATGTGCTTTCTGTAAAAAGTGCTGGATCATGATGTCAAAGTGCTGACATACCAGTTGGAAACTGAGTTCCCTTAGGCCTACTTTGCTGATGTCCAAATGCTGTATCTTGCTACTTTCACCAAAAGCAAATGCAGCATCAGAGTGGGGTGACGGGTCCTTCTGTTTGCGCCACTTCCTATATTTTGTACTTGAGGCTACCAAATTTGGCTACTAACCACTTTTAGCCTTTTTGCCAACATCGGCAGTACACTCTGTACCCTTGCTCTTCTTATGGGCCTTCTGTATCAGTTTTTAGCTGTATCTCCTCTGTAGCAACCTGTTTTCCAGATCAGATGCTTGTAAATTCTGATTGTCTCATGTATACATGTTGTGCTGTTTTCACACTGACGAGGTACCTTTGTAAACGAGCCTCTGGCTCAAAGGTTTTAAACTGATGTTAAAATAAATAAATAAATCAAAATCTGCTTCATTAGTACAATTTCTTCTAATGCGTAGCATCTGACTGTAAGGAATAAATCTTTGAGACTCCTTGGGTGGCCACTGTCATATATTTGTACCACATTGGTCGCAGTGCTTTTCCTATAGCCCTTGGTCTTGAGTTTGTGTGTGACTCTGTCCCCCATCAATGGGATGTCTATGAAGTCAATAGTAATTCTATCTTACTGGGAAATTTAAGGTTCATCTCATTTGTGTTTTAGCCATTCTATGAAAATTCTTTGCTGAATCCTCACTCCCTTTCCAGATGTATAATTAATCATCTATGAACCTAAACCATTTTACTCTGTTCTTATGGAAAGGATTGGCTGTGGCACTTTGCGCTCTCATTAGTTCTCAGCAAGCCAGAAACATATTCACATACAATGGGGCCACTACTGCCCCCATCACTGTACCACAGGTTTGGAGGTAACAGTTATCATTGAATTCAAACACATTGTGTGTTAGTACAAATTCCAGAGCATTAAGGATGAACTCTGTACGTGTGGCATCACTGAATTATATATTTTCCAAGAAGTATTTATTAACCTTAATCCCATCCTCATGTCTGATAGAGGAATACAATGCCTCTGTATCTACTGCTAGCCAAATAAATTCTTCCTCCCACTCAGGATTAGTCATTTTACTAACAGTATCCTCTGTATCTCTTAAAAACTTTGAAAACAGGAATTTAAAGGTAAATCAGACGTTTGCCCTAATGTGTTTAACACCTGGGAACTAAAGTGCAAAATGTCAAAGCCAGTCCTTTCATAACAACATAGTAAAAAGGTTTAGGTTTATAGATAAAATAAGTAGGGCTACCATTGACTTCTTAGACATCACATTGTTGGGGATGGAGTCAGACAATTTCATGACCAAGGGTACAGAAATAGCACTGCAACCAGTGCAGTACTAAGATATGACAGTGCTTGCCAGCATGCTGGCACAGTGGCAAGGCATCCTCTTGCAATGCTGACATCCCAGGATCGGGAATGGACCTGGGAGTCAGAGGGCCAGCCAGGCAGAGAAGGATTGCGCACCAGAGTGGTGGCTCTCCTTCTGTGGGGAGGAGGGGAGTGAGCACCTGGTACAACATTAGCCCCTGGCAGATGCTAGGGGGTCTGCAGAGACCAGCACCACATGAAGATGGGAGGTGGGACAGACATCAGGTGTGCCCATTGTTGTCATTGCACATCCAATCTCCAAGCGAAATCAGCAATCAAACAAATCCGGCCCTGCTCATGATGTTCCTGCCTTCGCCACCGCTCTTGCTGAGACCTATGTCCACTGGGGGAGTCCCACTCCCTTGGCCCCAGCCTGGGGGGTAAGCCAGGGAAAGAGACTGTGTTCCTAGGGGAGGGGATGTCTGGCCGGCGGCCCTCCCAGGGAGGTAAGTCTGAGCATTGGGGGATGGCATACCAGGCTAGGGGTCAAAAACTTCAGCTCGGTATGGGCATTGGGGTACTAAGTAAAAAAAAAGATGTGACCGTGCCCACCCAAAGGAGTCTCAAGTAGCATTGCTCAGATGGATCTGGACAAATCTGGATACACAGATACCTGCCCTTAGCAGCAGGATAGTGGATCTTCCACTATCTGCCTTTGGTTCCAGCCATCAGATCCTAACCAGGATCCATCCACTAATCTGGCCCCTGAATCCTAATTATCTGCCCTAGCATCTGTGGATCCTAACCAGGATCCATCACTATCTGATCCTGGATCCTGCATCTGTCTTTGGCAGGATATCTGGTAGGATCCATTCAGGATACCAGCACTATCTGACAGATAGTGGTAGGGTCCACAAAAGCACTAACCGAGCAACACTAGTCTCGAGGACTCCTTTTTCATATAGTCAGATGCTACGCATTAGAATAAATTGTACTAATGCAGTAGATAGAAACATAGAAATATAGAATTTGACAGCAGATAAGGACTGCTTGGCCTATCCATTCTGCCCATAGATACTGATTTACAAGAATCTGGTCTGGAAAACAGGTTACTACAGAGTGAGTACAGCAAAAACCTGATACAGAAGGCCCTATAATCATATGCAATCAATGAATCAGAAAGATTTGGTAGAAAGGAAAGGAATGTTGAGGAAAGAAAATTATTGGGATCCAGTTACTTTCTCTACAGAGTTTAACATGATAGCAGGTACACTTGGGATTATAATATGGAAGAACTGGCCCATATTGCTTGATGACACTGTAATGTGTGGAGCTGTTGGAGCTACCCTTAGAGTCACCTTTAGAAAAGCACCAAGTACAAGGGACAAGGTTACAAGAAGCCAGTCTTGAGGTAAACCAGTTACTCAATCAACAAGACTCCAGATAAGACCCTTTGAAAATTAAAAGTTTGTCAGATGCAATATTTGTCAGTATGTAAATGTCACAAAATATTTGAGTGCCTTCAATGGAAATCCATACATTAAGATCAGAAAACTGATTACGTGCAACACCATATTTGTGGTGTATCTGATTTGGTGCGCATGTGGCTTGGGATATGTAGGGAAAACAGTTAGATCCCTTAAGAAGATAGTGCAGGAACATATCAGATCGATAATTAATGTTAGGTTACACAAACCTGTAGGGAGACACTTTGTGGAGAAGCACAATTGCAAGCCAGAAACTTCATATGTTTAGGAATTGAAAATGTGAAATGTGGTAACAGAGGAGGAGGCTGATAAAATCTCCTCTTACAGAAAGAAGGATAATGGATCTGCAAAGTGAACACTGTGGCCCTGATTCTTAAAGTGGGCGTGGATCGGTGCAAGCTGCGGCAAACAGCAGTCTGCACCAAAGCCCGGTATGCCAGGGACCTTGCACCAGATTCTCTAACAGACATGGACCCAGCAGCTAAGTCCCTGTGCTTGTGCCAAGCCAGAAAGGGTGCTGAATGCACAGCACAGCAGAAGGGCTTGCCACAAACTATAAGGAGGCTGTGCTCTGGTCCAGCAGTGCTCTCAGTGGCATGTTTCCCCCCAGTTGCCTGGTGGACTGCTCACACTCCCTCCACCTGTACCCCAAGCCAGGACTGGCATAATCCTTTGCACACCACCATGGCTGGTCCAACTGGTCCTTCACTGAGCACATAATACATTACAATAGATGCTCAGTGAGCACCTACTGTAATGCTGAATGTGCTCAGTGACACTGCAGTCGGGGCTAGCTGAGGTGGTGTGCAGAAGTTTGTGCTGGTCCTGGCTCAGGGTACAGGTGTAGGGGGGTGCAGTGTGGTGGGCATGGCTGGCCAGGTTGGGGGTGGAATGCTTTACAACCAGGTACACCAGTTGCCAATGGGCATATGTGGTTGGGGGAGGGACTGCTAGACCACCAGGCACAGGGGTTGGCATATGGCATGGGTATAGGGATATTGGGGAGTGACCGCTAGGGCACCAGGGCATTGTCACAATGCCACAGTTCAGGTAGGTCTCTCGGGGGAGACATGTCTAAGTACCCTTGTGCCAGCCCTGGCTGGTCAAAGGGTCCTTAGAAATTCTCCCACTGGGAGAGGTTTGTGAATCCTGATTCTAGGCTGTGGCAGCATGCCTCCTTGTGCTGTGTCACAGCCCAGTGGTGTGTGCACGGGTGGCACAAGCCCTGTTTGGGGCAGGCAGCCTGCATTTGCCACCGGCTACCTTAAAGAATGGTTCCGGGGTTATATCAGTCACAAGGTGCTACTTGTGCTATATTTCTTTGGTGCAGGCACCTTGCGCCACTCTCAGGGCTTTGAGAATTGGACTCTGTGTGTCCAAAAGGTGATAACGAATGGCTTGATCTAAAACCTAACCTGAAATGAAAATCACTAGATAAGGTACACATTTTGAGTAGCCATCCTTATATGACTGCTCATCCTCTAAAAAATAATAACCTTAGAGCTCTGTGGTACAGTGTGTCAAGTTTTGCAAGCACTGTGGCAGGACTCTGACTGTAGAGGAAATCTGCATAGTATGCATAGTCCAAAAGGGAAAGGAAGGTGGTTTGTACCAGTCTCATCTTGGCATCCCTCGAAAGGATTAAGTTAATTCTATAAAAGAGATCAAGTCTCTGTCTGAGCTTTTGTACCAGTTCTTCTATGTGGTCCACGAAGGGAAGTTTATGGTCAATCCAAACCCCAAGATATTTAAACTTTGTTACAAATTCTAAAGGTTCACCTAGGAGTGTAAGGATCATTGGTGTAGTCACAGGGGAGGCTTCGTAGAAATGGGGTGAGAAGATCATCTCCTTAGTTTTTTTGGCATTTAGGAGTACTTTCTGGTTTAGAAGTAGTTGCAGTTGGTTGAAGTCTTGTTGTAGGTCACTACATGCTGCTCTGGGGGTCAGTCTCCGTATATACAACACTGTCATCTGCAAAGAGGTGTATGTTGGCTGCATTGATACTGACATTGATTCTGTTAACGTAGATTGTGAAAAGCAGTGGACCCAAAATAGAGCCCTGTGGAATACCTCTCGACATGGGGTTTTAAAGGAGAGAGTTCTCTGTCTGCTTTTACCTGCTGAAACTGACCTATGAGATAGTTAGAAAACCATCTCAGTGATGGTTGATCTAGGCCAATGTTGTGGAGGGATGAAAGGAGCAGGGCATGATCAACAGTATGAAATGCCTTACTCAGGTCTAAAAATACTGCACAAACAAAATTCTAGGCATCCACCTCACACTGCCAGTCATTAGTTACTTTAGCAAGTGCCGAAATGGTACTGTGTCGTGGTCTAAAACCTGATTCTAGTGGATTAAGTAGTTTTGCAGAATCTAAGTAATTTCTGAGCTGGCCACTCACAATTTTTTCCAGTAATGTGGACAGAATACAGTGTAAGCAGATTGGCCTGTAGTTATTAAGATCAGTGGGGTCTCCGGATTTGAAAAGGGGAATCACATGGGTGGTTTTCCATATCGGAGGGAGGTCACCTGTGAGAGAGACAGATTAAAAAGATGTGTAAGTGGCACAGCCAGGACCTGCTAACTAATTTTCAGGTCTCATCTGGAATTGAGCATGTTGCTCAGTATGCCTTCCTGGTAAAACTCATAAATAAATAAATAAATAAATAAAGGGTCAATGAGGTCAGCTCCAGCACTTTTCCTAGTATCCAGCTGTAAAAGGAGGTCTTCTACCTCCTTCAAGGATACCAGCTGCAGTGAGAACATAGAGCTAGTGACAGAGACCTCTTGATCCTGTGCACCAATTGCAAGAGAACATTATTGGCAGGTGATACATTGAATGTGAGACCTTTGGTAGCAAAGTATAGTATGCCTGTCTGAAACTGTGGCATTACCAATGGTAATTTTTGTAGGTAGGGAATTACCAGAAGTGTGACCTTCTATGTCCTTTAAGGTTTTCCAAAATTTGGATGGACACTTTGAGGAGAAGTCAAGTTCCATGTGATAAAAGTGAGCCTTTGCCTCTCTTGCCATCTTGATGCAGAGGTTCCTCACCCTTCTAAATGACATCCAATCAGCTTCACACTTGGTTTTCAGGGCTGTTTTCCAAAGCATGTCTCCATTCTGCAATGCAGTCTTCGGCTCCTTCACAAACCATTGGCGTGATGTAGTTTTGGTGCAGACTTTTAACCAGAGGTGCATGCTTATCCAGTTCCCCTAACACAATATCATGAACGATATCATACGCCATCTTCACCGATTTTGCTAGGTAGAAGTCCTGCCAAAGTAAGGAGACTCTTAGCTAGGTGATGAAAGCATGAGGAACAAAATTACATTGACACATCTTAGTAGGCCGATTTGGAGGCCAATGTCAATTTCAGGGTGGCTCTTACATACGCGATAACACAGTGGTCATCGATATCAGAGAAAAATGTGCCAGCATGGGAAAATAATTGAGGTTTACTTACTACAACAAGATCCAGTAGAGTGCTATAATTTGGATTCTTCTTATTTGGGCAAGTAGCTTCATTAAAGAGTTGTGACAGCCCAAAGGCATCACAGATAGCTTTAAGGGGTGTGGAGACTCTAGAAAACCAGTCCAGATTGAAGTCTCCTAAAATTATGAACTCAGAAGGTAAGGATGCCAGGGTATTACTTAAGTGCTTCAAAAGCTGAAATATTGCAGATGGGGCATATAGCATCCTACTACACAAAGCGAGACAGTGGAAGAAATATCAATTTTGAGAGACAGACTTTCAAATTCTTTTTGGATAGAGGTCAAGTCAATGATAGATATAGAAAATGTATCCTTAATATGAATGGCAACTCCACCTCCTCTAGACTGCTTATCAGTTCTAAACAGGGAGTAGGAGGGAATGTTCACCTCATGATCAGAAGTTCCAGGTCTAAGCCAGGATTCTGTGACCACTCAGGTGTGGTATGGCAGACCCAAGCCTGAATGGAGGTAAATTTCTTTAGAAAGCTATACACATTGATGTGTATAAAGCTCATACCTTTAAGCCTAGGAAGACCAGCAGGAGAAGAGATAGTTGCTGGAGGACCAGGGTTAAGTTTGATGTTTCCTGAGCAGAGCAATAGGAGGAGCAGAAGCTTCCTTATAGCCCCAAGGAGAAGTTTAAGTGCTCTAGGCCATTCTTGTTTGCAGGGATTATTGGAAGTAATGGATGGGTCCCTAAAACTACTGCCTAGTTGACCTAATATCAACAAGATTAAGACTGTAGCTGTGTAAAGCATGGGGGACAATGGGATATAAGTGGAAGGCGCCATGCCCTTTAGAACTGACACTGCAATAGTACCAGCCCAAGGGGGATAGAAGGGCAGATCCAGTGTGGAGAACTTGAAGGCATGTATGTACCAGTCAGAGTAGTCAAAAGTGCCCTGGCAGTCCACTGTGTTTCTATTTATGGATGCACCACTGTGCGGCAGCTGAGATAGCCTAACAGGATGTAGGTAATATAGTAGGAAGGGACACATGGGGTAATGAGTAAGTAGCCCACATTATGGTGCCTGGTCACATATAAGGCTTAAGAGTCCCTGGTTTGGATAGCTGAAGATGGCACTACAGTGGTTCTTGGGTAATTCCACACAGTGTGGTGGTGCAGTTAATGTTCGACTACCTCAGTCACACTTGCACATGAAGTGGCAGGATGTATAAGAGATGACCAGAGCTCAACTACTCTAGCCAGTTGGTGTACCTGCTAGCAGGCCATGGTAATTGTTGATGTGAGTTTTGTTTGGTGAGAAGGGAGTGACTAATAAGTCATAATAAATGTACAGAACTGACAAAGGTATGTCGCCCTTTAAGAAGAACTGAAAAAAATCACTAGTAAGGCTCAAAGCCAATAAGAGATAGGATGTGGAAAGTAAGTGGGGTTTAGGTGTATTTAAGGTGGCCCAGGGAGGGGATGGGGTGGTGGGCCAGAAAATTCAGAGGGCTAGGAGGATGCCTGGGGAAAGGGGACAGACAGGAATTAGTTATAGTCAGGAGCAGTGGGAGGGTTCATACAGTGCACAAAAGGGCTGTTTCACTGAAAGGAGCTAGATTGGTAAGGGGTGGGTCACAGACAGCAAGCAAGGCACCAGCTGTGTCTGCAAGCCAAACAAAGGAACAGTGCTCGGGGGGTGGGCTAAGAAACAGAAGAAGAAAGAAAGAAAAAAATAAAGATTTAAAAGTTAACCAGGCAGGTTCTTATTTCACAGGAGTCAGAATTTAAACATTTTTACAGTCTCCAGACTGAGCCTAATATATCTAACACAGAGTTCCTACCTACAAACTTATTGCTCTAACAGAGGAAATAAAAACAAGGTATCAATGTACAAGACTCTGGTTATAAAAGAAAGGAGAGAATCTGACTTCAGTTTAGATGCAGCCATGGCACACAAAACAGTTCCGGGTCTTAGCAGGATTTTTGTTCTTTTTCACCACCACGAGGCAAAATAAAAAACTGTGCAGGGAGGAGAAGCAAAAGCAATTCAGCATTCAATTCCATTGTGGAAATGAGTGCAGAGCTGTGGTAGGATTCAGAGCAGAGTCCGGTTTCAGGAGAGCTTGGGGAAAAAGTCAGGCTAGTAGGTTGGGACAATCAGGGAGCATCAAGTTGGTGAGAGCCAAAGTCCCTGGGAAGGTGCCTAAATTCAAAGAGAAAACAAAACAAAACAGAAGTTGGATTCAAGATTTCATGGCTACCCAAGAGCCGGTGTGCTGTTTTCAAAAGCCATACCTATAGCTGGGACTCTGTGGCGGGTGACAACAGGCTCCTCACACCATGGTGTGCTGGCAGTTTAGTCTGAGCCTCATACCTGGTACTAGCCCAGAGGGCTAGGAGGACACCTGTAGCTGGGACTCGGTGGTGGGTGGCAGCAGGCTTCTTGTGCCATGGAGCACTGGCAGTTCAGTCCAAGCCTATGACCTGGTACTAGCCCAGATGGTTAGGAGGACAACTGTAGCTGGGACTCTGTGGCAGGTGGCAGCAGGATCCTCATGCCATGGGGCACTGACACCTTAATTGCTACCTTAATTGCTGGCTGTAATTTTATAAGTGCCTTCTCGTATCCGGAGGATGTGTCACATTCGTTGTTTTAAATTTTAAATTTGTACACATCACTGGTGGTGGATAATGTAAGGGCATTTCTGCATTAAGTTACTAACTATGATGAAGTTCCTCTTCTGGAGTGAAATATTAGTTGGTTTTGCCCCAATCTAACATAGCATTGCTCCCTGCTATTCATTGCACTACTGCACTTTTGTTGTTTTTGAGTATTCATCCTATGAATTCACGTATGCTTTTTTATGAAGCTGGATAAAGGTTTACTGCTGACTATGGAATACAACTGCTTTTTATTTGATGTATGAGTGACAAGAACACAGAAGTGCCATTGTACAAGGAATATCAGGGAGCAATGCTACAATAGATTAGTGCAAAAAACAACTAACGTTTCTTTCTAAAACATCACAGAGTTAGGCTCCTAGTGTCTGCTTACTATTTTTCATTGACTCTTGAACCTGTTGGCTGGGCACCTGGTGTCAGAGTGGGGGGCTGATAGCACTGAGGTTTGGCTATCATTGTCCATTTTTATGTTTGCTTGCACATATGTGCAAGAAACATAGTGCCATCATCTGAGTTTTCGGAGGTGTGACATCCGTCTTCCAATTCAGTCAGTGTGTTTGCAGGTGCGGCCGCAGTTATCGAATGAATGCTGCAGCTGTCTATGACAGCAGTTGAAAATGCAGTGCCATACAGTTGAAAGGGAGAGCTCCGCTTCAGTGAGCAGTGCTCCCCTCCTCCACACGCATGCATGCAAGCATATTGCATGCTCATGTGCCCCCTCACGCACACACTTTATGGCCAATGGGGGTGCCCAATCCCCTGTCAGCTCCATGCTCCCCCAAAAATGCTTTCCAGGTGCCACGCTGGGAGCCCACTCCAGCGTGGCAAAAATTGTTATGGCTGAAGGGGATGCTCACTCCCCCGTTAGCTCTAGGCCCCCCCAAACAGCCTTCCAGCTGCCACGCTGGGAGCCCACTCCAGCGTGGCAGACATCCGTATGGCTGATGGGCGTGCCCAATCACCTGTCAGCTCCAGGCCCCCCAAACAGCCTTCCAGGTGCCACACTGGGAGCCCACCCCAGCGTTGCAAACGTCCCGTGTCATCTTCCTAAAAAAAAAAAAACCCTGTAAACAAAAAAGTTCCCTTGGTGGTCTCCCTGCCCACCCGCGCCCACTCACTGTGCACCCTGCCTCTCCACACCCATCTCACCCCATACTTACCTCTAGAGCTTGGCACGATGATCTTGGGTGGACCAGGAACACGTCTGCACTCTTCAAAGCCGACCGTGAACTGAGGAAATGCCGGTAAGTTGTATAATGCAATAAATCATTTTTTTTTCAACTTTAATGCATATCTCAGGCATTTTTTGGAATTTTGGCATCACATTTTCAACATGGGGTTTTTGGGACCCCTCCTCATGAATTCTTGAACTGTTATGGTGTTAATCAGGCCCGAATGGTGATTTCGCATTCACTGCATGAAATCACCTTTTGGGACTGATTAATGAAATAACAGTGCCAGTGTTCATAAGGTGGGCTCTCAAAAAGCCTATGTTGCAAATTTAGTGAAAAAATTCCTAAAAATGACTGTTTTACGAGCGTGCATTACGCAGTTCCTATGTGCGCTCATAAGTTCACAAATTTTTAATATTTGCACTCTGGATTTTCAACATTGCCATTTTACCACACCTCCTTATGAGTAGTACAGCTGTCATTTTTCACATCTCACCCAAAATGTTTTTCCGCGCATTTGACGCACAATGGCGCAGTCAGTGTGTGAAATCAATGTATGGGACACATTAAGAAAATCACAGCGACACTGTTAATGAGCAGAGGTCTTAAAATGGTTATGCTGAAAATGTGGTTAAAAAATTCCTAAAAATTAATGTTTTACGAGTGTGCATTGCACAGTTCCTAAGCACACTCGTAAGTTTGCAAATTTTTAATGTTTACACTGCAGATTTTCAATATTGCCAATTTACCACAACTCCTTATGAGCAGTACAGTTGTCATTTTTCACATGCCACCCAAAATGTGTTTCCCTGCATGTAGCGCACAATGGCACAGTTGGTGTGTGCAATCAATGTTTGGGACAGATTAAGAAAATCACAGTGACACTGTTCATGAGCAGAGGTCTATGTTGAAAATTTGGTCACAAAAGTCCATAAAATGACTGTGTTACGAGTGAGCATTGCACAATTTCCATGCACCCTCGTAAGTTCCTGAATTTGTAGTATTTTCAGTCCAGATTTTCACCAGTGGCATTTTTCCACACTTCTTTATGAACAATACAGTTGTCATTTTTCACAACATGGCCGAAATGTGTTTTCACACTTTCAGCGCAGAAATGTGTGGTCACTGTGGGAAATCATTGTTCCGTTCAGATAAAGAAAAATCATAGTGACACTGTTCATGATCGGTGGTCCCAAATGCCTGTGTTGACAATCTGCTGCAAAAAATCCCCAAACTAATTACATTACAGGTGTACGCTGCACAGTTTCTACTCACACTCGTGACTTCACCAGTTTTTTTTAATATTTCCATGGCAGATTTTCAATATTGACATTTTTTACACCTCCCCATGAACAGTACAGCTGTAATTTTTCGCATCCTGTTCGGAATGTGTTTTTGCACCTGTGGTGCTAAATGCCGTAGTCGCTGTGCAAAAGCAGTTTTCAGCTAACAAACTGATATTGCCACTGTTCATGAGGTGGGGGTCACAAAAAGACTATGTTGAAAATTTAGAGTGAAAATATCAATGAATGCCTAAGTTGTTAGGGTTTTCCGATCATAACACCCCACCCTGTAGAGAATGACAGGCATCAGGGGTGTGATTTGGGATACTCACCTGTAATGATCATACCATTCCACAGCCTACAGCCAGTGAGAGGCATTGAGGTGTGCCTTGGACTCCTTGGCCCCAAAGTTCACCCCATTCTCCTATACCTCACCCATCTCACCTTATTTTCTGATGGAATGGGGTGCGCATAAGGGCCAAAGACCCCAAGGCACACTGTGACACTTAGTGTCTGCAGGGTAGGGTGTGGTGAAATGGCATGGCCGTTATGCCTGACGACCCAAAGACACACACCAATGCCTGTCACTCTCTGCAGGGTGGTGGTAGGGTTGGCTTCAGTTCAATACTTCACTGCCATTCCTATTATGCAGCTCTGTAACTCCTACACTACCAATGCTGAAGTCAGCAAGCACACATTCGGCATTGATAAATGCTTGTTTTTTTACTGTCTGACTTCAGAGTTGGGCACTTTGTGTCAGAATGGGGGGAGTTTGGTGGCATCAGATTTTGACAGTAAGTGGCTAATTACTTTTGATTATAGTTTACCATTCAACCCTGGAATTGGGCAGCCAGTGCTGGAGGGTGAGGGAAAATGCCACTGGGTTTGGCTCCTGGTGACTGCCTAGCTATATTAATAGTGGCAGCTTCAGGTTTTCAAATATTTGCAATATTTATATGTCTCTGACTGCTCAGTGCTTGTGTCACAAATGCCCCACTCATACTTTAACCAGCATGCCTCTCACAACTGGCTATCACAGACCCTTCTTTGTGTTTGCCCTTCACCCTTTCCAGTACCCACACCCAGCCCTTTCAGCAAAAGTGGCATGCCTGGACTCCTGGATAGTTGATGCCTAGTCATCAGTCGTCTTCATCAAGCCAGCGCTGACTGCTCAATCCCCAGGTGTATTGTGGGTCTGGTTTTATATAATTTTAATCCACTCACTTTCTGTGTCGGGGGGATAAACTTTTTTCAGTTATTTAAAATAAAGTAACATGTCTCTTTTGGAATGTAGATACTTCCTAAAACCTACAATGACTCTTGATAAACAGAGAGGGACTAAACATGATAGACCTAGAGTCCTTTACAACATTAAATTAATATGTTACAGTGAGGGGTTGGACATGATGGACCCAGAGTCCCTTATAAGCTTTTCTAGGACCTCTGCATGCACAAAGGGGCAGCGAACTGTTTGAGGATTAATGGGCCCTCAATATACAGACTGCTATAGCTACAGCTGTGAACCTTCCTCCTTGCTTACCTCACATGCTGTGAGGCTTGATCAAATAGAAATAAAAAAATGTAAATGTGGAGGTGGACATTGGACAGAAAAATAAAATGAGAGAGGCGAGGAAGTTAAAAAAACACAGTGTCTTTCTGGGTATGAACAAGGAAATTCATTAAACAGGCAGCTAAAATAAAATGCCAGGTTCTATGTGTCTAACACAGGAATGCTGAATAGTAACTATCAAGGTAAGCAAGGGTTAAGGCTCCAATAGGATGCAAAGGAATCTGAGAGCAGGTAGCAGTGGAATGCAGGATAGGTTGAGGACTGAAAAGTGCCTTTGAAAGAAAATCATCTTTTCATTGCTTATGGAAGTTAGCTAGCTGTTCCAAAGAAATAAAAAATGTAAATGTGGAAGTGGACATTGGATGACAAAATAAAATGAAAGAGGTGAGGAAGTGAAAAAAAAACAGTAAAAACAAAATGGCTTTATGGATTTGAACAGGGAAATTCACAAAACAGGCAGCTAAAACAAAATGTCAACTTCTATGCATCTAACACAAGAAGGCTGAAGATTAACCAATAAGATAATCAAGGGTTAAGACTCCAAGGATTTGCAAAGTAATCTGAGAGCAGGCAGCAGTGGAATGCAGAACAGCTTGCAGAGTGAAAAGTGCTGTTGAAATAAAATTAGCTTTTCATTGTTTATGGAAGTTAGCTAGCTGTTCCAAAGCTATTTATAATCTTATATGCCCATAAAATGATAAATGTGTTTCAATAGGAATTACAGCATTTATTGCCTTAAGCTCTATTAACAGGCGTATTTATTTAATGGGCTCTAGAAATAGTATTATCTACTGCAGGCAGGGGTGCACACCACTGTAGTAAATGGAGAGATCAGCAAAGTAATATGATCTACACTACTCAGTGGAAGACGACAGTCTTACAATCCGGTCAGTCCTTTCCCCTACTTGTGCTCATTCCCGAACATGGGTCTCCGGCATGGTGTGAGGTGTGGCACACAGCGCCTCAACCCTCAGCATCACTGGGCCAAACATTCTGGATTTTTAAATTTAATAGCTTCAAACCATATGGCCTGAATGAGGACTGGGATTTAAAGTATTTCTTATAAGATACTGATTAGCAAAGAAACTGTTGTTTCACTCTGATTATACAATGGGGCCAAGAATGGGACACTCTAATTGGCTAACTGGCATCTCTCTGCTGTGGTAAATCCTAGTATAAACACCACATAAAATGTTAGTCAGCCACTTCCCCAACACACAGTAAAACAAAATCATTATGACCCCCAATAAAAAAGCAAAACAAAAAATAAAATGCCATATTAGACCCTCTATAACTGGCGGTGGAAAATCATGAATAACAGAACGGAGTGCAGCTTAAAAAAAAGGTTAATATAATTTTGTTTGCCTCAATACGTGATCCTTAGGACCATCTCCCAAATACACACTGCATCTACGGTATTAGTTTTAATGATGCCGCTCCTCCCAAACCTCAATTGCACTCTTACTGTGGATTTGGATCCATGATCGTACCTGCAACCCCAAGCAGCAACTCAGTTGAATTCCAGTCAAGGATGCCGGAAGATTTAGAATGTATAGGTTTTTAGGACAAGATATCCCGTTGGTGGCAGCCTAAGGTAGCCTCCTCAGCTTGTACCCCTGCCCCTGCTGAAGCTCTAATGAGTGAAACACCGAGTCACCTTGCAGTTGATAGCTGTATGTGTGGACATCTGCTGAGAACTCAATAAATTTTTGTGAGAAAATGTGTTTTTTTTAATTTCAAGAGTCTCCTTCAGTGTGCACTGCATTCTCAGAGGTCGTGACAATGTAGGGGTTCGCCAGTCCCTGTGGTGGCACCTGCACAGCAGTTCTAGGAAGTGCAGGTCTGTTTGGTGGGGTTAGAGAAACTAAGGTGTTGATCTGTATATGTGGCTGTAACACACTTGAACTGAGCATATCCCAGCCATTGCTCACTACACCCTTATGCTGAATGGCATCCACAGCACTACTTACTGTGCTATGCTAGTGCAGAGCCTCACACTATGGCAGGAGATGGAAGGGGTGGGTGGAGCCAGTTGTACTCTACCTGACCGATGTGCATGGAATAACAGGATATGGCAGTCCAGCTGTGGTCATACAGAGAGGCACATTGCCACTAATACTGCCTCGAGGCAGATGTACCAGCTAACCCCTTTGCTGGCATTTACTTCTACAGAGATTATGTTCCGTGTGTTGTGCATGTCCACACCCAGACATGGACCACTCCCATCCAGGCCACCCACGTAGTCACACTTGCAGTTCTGGATCAGATGTGGGTGGGGGCAGCTGCCAGAGCTGTCGATGGAAAGAGGAGACTGCACAAATGCTTTAAAAACAGGTACAGAGACTCTGTATAGGCTGCTGAGACAGGGCAAATTACCTTGTGTGAAGTCAGAAATTTTTAAAAGACTGAAATCTGGTATTTTAACAGGTATACAGCAGTACTCCATGCTGCTGGGACAGGGCAAAACACTGTTATATGGAGTTATAAAAACAACAACTTTGAGATACCTACATTTATTATTTAGATAGGTACAGGGGTTAACTATATGCTTCTGGTTGAAAGAACTGATCAGTTGCAATTCAGAATATATCCCACAGGACATTACAACCGAATGTGAAGTCAGAAAACTTTGGACATCTTAGCTGGCTGTTGGCACAGAGGGCTTAGGTGCTGGTGCCTTACATCATACTACGCCATTGACCTGTGTTCAGGAATGACCTTGGGTCACCAAGGAGCTGCCTCGGGGGGGACTAGAGTGGGATCAAGCTATAGCTCTCCCCTCCAAAGGGGTGGATACCCACTCCGTCGTAGTCCAGCTTCCCCTGGGTGGAGGTCTGGTAGCTAACGCAGGTAGTTGGAGCAGTGACACAAGTCTAGGGAGAGGCCGAAGGGACCACCAGATCCTGGTGTGTGCATGAATCTCCATGCACATACACGCATGTGTATGCTGTGGCTCCAGAAGGGAAGGAAAGAAAATAGAAAATACCAGAAAGTATGAATGAAAAAAAAAAAGAAAGTCTGGGCATCTTAAATCTGCAATTTAATCAGGTGCAAAGAATCTCTCTATGGTAACAGGACAGGACAAAGCACCCATATGTGAACAAAACAATGGGGAGTAGAAATAAATCTGTTATTTAAACAGGTACAGGGGTTCCCTCTGTGTTTCTTGGACAGGGCAAAATGGCTGTACTGCATGAGGGGTCAGAACATTTTGTGAGAATTAATTCTGGCATTTAAACAGGCACAGGGTTACCTATATGCTGCTGGTTGCAAAACTAATCTGCAGCAATTGAGGATATTCCCAACAGGACACTACACCTGAATGTGGAGCCAGAATGCTTTGGGAGTCTTACTATCTAATAGACGTGTCAACCACCCAATCCAGGCAAGCTTGACAAATGCAGCACTAGCATTGAAATTTTAGCTGCCGGTTGATAATACTGTACCACCCTTTCGGGTTACCCACAGCACCCAAATACACTTTCCTGCCAGCCTGGTTTCTACAATGCATTTCTCTTACATAGAGAAGAAGTTGAAAAAGCAACAGAAAATGCAGGCTGAGCCCATTACAATTTGAAAGTTCAACTAATTATTCCAAGAAATGGTGAACAGTAGCAACTCCAGTGGCAAAGAAGGCTGAGGCACCATAAGTGTCTTACCTTTTTCTACACTGCTGACCCACATTTGAGAATGGAGGTGAGTCGCTTGGGGGTCAGCCAGAAGAGAGAGGATAAAGCATCCGTCAGACTGCTCTTCTCCCACTGGGGGCTTCTTGGCTCAGCAATCAACCGCAACCTGGAGGAATCTTGGTAGAGGGCTGTGTGAATTACCACTGGGGAGTTCCATGATAGAGCACTGGGAGTGTAACTCTGCTGAGGCAGAGTGTGCTCATTGTGCTCACTGCAGATAGTGTGAGGAACCAGAGGAGAAATGTCAGGAGGAAAACCTGAGGGATGGGCTCCATGAAGCCCTATCCTTTAAGCTGTTGGCCCAACCACTCTCTCCAGGATCCAGGACCTTCTGAATATGTGTTCCAGGTGGGAGAGGATAGCCTTCCCTTCCTGGCCCAGCCACATTGAGGAATCCATGGGGGATACTGGTCCCCAGTCTACTGGAGGAGAGAAAGGGATGGCTGCAGCTGATAGAACAGAAGTGGAACCAGTTGCCTGTCCTGTTGCAAAGGAGAATAAACACCATTATAGCAAAGAAATGGTTAACAGTAAGTTGAATAAGTAAGTATATAATATTAAACTATATGTTGGTCCATATTCCATAAATATAACCATGGATTCAGGTGGACTTCTACCCCTTTCAAATTATAGCCAAACCCATCTCTTAACCCACCCACTCTGGACTCACAACCTCACACTCCCCTCATCCCACTCTCCCCAGGCTCTGCACAGTGATAGTAGTGACAGTGACCAGTACAACCCTCCACTCACCTCCATAGCTGCCCACCATCTGACTGTCAGAAAGCATTCATGAGAAAACACACAGTCACTCCCTGACAGTCATATGGCTGGCCAAGGAGGTGGGTAGAGGGCAGTACAGGTTAGAGTCAATATCATTAGCAACCAGAGTCCAGAGTGAGGGGGCTGTGGGGCAGTGGGTCTAAAGCTGATGTATCAGGAGAGGGGTTCAGCTACTGTTTGGGGGTGGGAATCCTCTACACACCAAGGTTAGTTCTATGGAATACTAACTAGGGTGTGGGAATACCTTATTTCAAGTATCTGGCCAAATATTCATATATGGGACCCCAACTAGTAGGGTATTCATTATGTATATTCATTATCTGTGTAACTGTGAAAGCAAACAATAGAAAAAGAAACAGCCCCTCAACCTCATTTCCAACCCAATCCTTCAGAATACAGATCTCATCCCTCTGTCCTCTGCTACAATCACAATTTTTCTTTTAAAAGAAAGCCCCCATGGACAATGATGAAGGCTACAAACACAACCTATCCATGACCAGCTCCCATTCTTGTGAATGAAAGAACTTCTGTGTTTCCGTGTGCAGTGAAACAGCTGATCATGTGATCATGTTTGAGAAGAAAAATTGGGTGCTGGGGCAGGAGGCTGGAAGGAGGGTGCATCCAGAATGTGATGTGGGAATATACTGATTTTCATAAATGAAAGTGCTGAAGATGGTGGTTGGCTGCAGAGGTGGGCAGGTTTGGCCAGTAGCCAACATGGCAGTTTTTTTAAACATGAAATATGGGTGCTGGTGGGAAAGTGGGAGGGACTGGAATTATAGCAGAGGATAGGCAGAAAGTGGTTGTATTTTAAAGGACTGGGCTGGGAGGAGGATTGGGTTGTTTCTTTTTCTTTTTTTTCCAGAAATAGCAGTTTCCAAATAGGAATCTGTATGAATAGTGCCACAATTCTGTATTCATATCTGAATAACCAATAGTGCATTGTTCATGGTATTTGAGGAATACTATTCGTTACTCGCACACCATTGATATAGATCAACATATTTTTGAATATGATATAGTAGGTTATTCAGCTTATTGTTCACCATTTCTTGGAATAGTTTTTTGAGACTGAGATTGTAATGGGTTCTCCATTTTTTCACTATGAAAAGGCTGTGTATTTTAGGAACCAGGCTGGCAAGGAGGTGCACTTTGATTTTGAGGATAACCCAACACGGCAGTATTATACTATCAACTCGCAGCTTAACTTTCAGGGTAGTGCTGCATCAAGATTACAAGGATAGTGGGGTGTGAGTCCACTAGTCACCAGAGTTAGGTCCATGGCATAGAGACTGGGAGACCAGCAGGTGGGGAGGCAGCCAGAATGCCAAATTAAGGGCAAGGTTTAGGCAGCATTAAACAGCACTGTGATGTTGACTATTTAGCACTGTCAAAATCTTTGAATCTACCACTGTGCCATTTATGCATGATGGATCCCTAATTTTCTTAGTTGTAGCAGTATATTCATCAGTAATGGAGAAATAAGGATGCCAAGAATAGAGTGCCTGCACTATAAGCAGTAAAAAGAGACCAAAAAAACATGGTGGTAAAATGCAAGTTGATTCAGCAGTAAAACAGGCCAAGAACACTTTGTTTTCACAAGACGGCAAGTAACTGTTGAGAACAACAAACAACAGAAAGTAAATAAGATCCCTTTATAAAACAAATAGAATGAATGTACAATAAAATTAATAGGTGGAAGGAATGATGTGCATTTACTTGTGGTGTTTAAAAAGCCTATTCCCTGAGGAAAAGATTGTTTTTAGATCTTGAAACATTGGATGAATTAAAATTAAAGGATCTGAATTAAGAAATTGCACATCAGTGAAAACAGATGGCTCAGCATTGGTATTATTATTTCATTGAAATTTACATCCGTTGGTTTAAGACAAAGGACCAACAAAGACTTTAAGAACTTAAATAAAAGGAACTGGACATTTATGGAGGTTGTGATTTTCTTTCCAGATGATCCTACAAGGATCTTAATGCCCTGAACATGTTTTCACTGGAGACCAGAAGGAAGGTGGGCAACATAATAGAGACAAAGAACCTTAGTGCGTAAGTACTAAGGCAAGGGTTACCCAAATGGGCATAGGCCGGGAAGCAAAGTTTCAAAGAAATACTAAACCACACATACCCCTATAATGCAAAGCATCATGGGCTGTATATTCAAATCATGGTGGTGAAACACGGTGGTGAAATGCAAGTTGATTCAGCAGTAAAACAGGCCAAGAACACTTTGTTTTCACAAGAAGGCAGGCAAATGCTGAGAAAAACAAACAACACATAATAAATAAGGTCCCTTTATAAAAGAAATAGAATGAAGGCACAATAAAATGAATAGGTGGAAGGAAGGATGTGCATGTACTTGTGGTGTTTAAAAAGCCTATTCCCAAAGGACAAGATCATTTTTAGGTGCCCTAATGAGTCTTGGTAGGACGAAACATGTGTCTGTGTCTTCTGTTGGCACCCTTTGCAGACTGTGTGAGAGGCCTTTCGGCAACATGCATTTGTGCTTAAAGTTGAACCAGCATAACATTTTCTGGTGATTAACATAATAGAGAACCTAAAGTCCCTTAAAGGAATGAACAAGATCGATTGTGAAGATACATTCAGCAGGACTGGTGACTCAAAGACACACGGATATTCAGGAAGTATGTGAGATATGTTTTGTTTTACAGAGGGAGTGCTTGAGCAATTGAACAGCCCATTAGCAAAGGTGATGGGTACAAAAAAACATTAATGGTTTTAAACAGGTACTGAATGTAGTTAAAGGCCTAATAGTTACACAGTGAGAGAGCAGTAAGGCCAGGGGCAAGGGGGAGAGGTGAGAGCAATAACCCCAAGTAGACATTTGGTCCTAGGTAGGAGAGAGTAAAAGGGCAAACTAGGTGGACTGATGTCTTTTCCTGCTAACATTTTCCATGTTTCTATGCCTGTATGTTTCAATTTCCTTCTCAACATTTCCATCAGTGCTGACAAGAGTTTTGAGTGCAGCATTGCATAAAATGCTCTTGCTCTGCTGGGAAAAAGGAGGTGTCTCTACCATGTATTCACCACCTTTGCTGCAACCACCTCTGGGTGTAGGCTGGTCCATGTGTCTATTACCCTCTCTGTAAAAAAGTACTTCCTGATATTACCTCTGTGCCTTCCCCGTCCCAGGCGTAGGTTGTGCCTTCATGTACGCACCTCTCCGTTTGCATGGAAGAGGTTGTCCACCTGAACAGTGTTTATACCATTGATGAATCTGAACATTTCTATTATATCCCCTCTGTCCCTTCTCAGTTCCAGGGAGTACAAGTTTAGGTCTTGGAGTCTAGACTCATATGGCTTGTGATGGAGGCCCTTCACCATCTTTGTGGCCCTTCTCTGAATTGATTCCAAATGCTCTGTGTCCTTCTTTAGGTGGGGTCCTACAGAACTGGACACAGTACTCCAGGTGTGGCCTCACCAGGGGTCTATAAAATGGAATTATCTCTTCTTGTTTCCTGCTAGTTATTCCCATGCCTATGCATCCAAGGATACTGCTTGCTTTTCATGCAGCTTTTTCACATTGAATCCCTACTTTAAGGTCATCCAATATGATTATGCCTAAGTCCTGTTCAGTCCTGGTCTTTTTAAGTTGATGCCCATCTAGGAATTATTGAGTTCTTGGGTTCTGTTTTCACAGGTAATCACTTTGCATTTTTTAGCATTAAATCTAATTCACCAGTTGTTGGATCATTGTTCAAGTTTCTTGAGATCCTCCTTCATACTGGAGGCTCCTTCCTGATTGTCCACCCAACTATATCATTTTGTATCATATGCAAACAGGTAGACATTACCCTCAAGACCATCAGCAATGTCTCTGATGAATATGTTGAAGAGGAATGGACCCAGCACCAATCCCTGAGGGACTCCGCTGGTCACAATGCCCTTCTTTGGACATGGCGCTATTTCCTGTGACTTTATGAGTTCTATCCTGCAGCCAGTGTGCTACCCAGTTTACTATCTTATGACCAACACCTGTGTGTACAAGTTTTTTTATCAGCCTCCTGTGTGGGATGGTGTCAAATGCCTTGCTGAAGTCCAGGTACACTACACCCACTGCCCCCCTTGGTCCACTGCTTTGGTCACCCAGTTGAAGAATTTGATCAGGTTAGTCTGACATGTGATAAATCCATGTTGTTTGTGGTCGAGTTTTTCTGCCTTTTTTAGGAAGTCTACTATCATTTCTGTAAGTAGTGTCTCCATGATTTTACCCACCACCGAGGTCAAGCTCTCCAGGTGGCATTTTCTGCCTCCTCCCTGTTGCCACTTTTATGCAAGGGTACCACAGTAGCCCTTTTCCTGTCATGTGGCACCTTGGCTCTTTCCAGAGATTCATTGTACAACTCAACTAATGGTGCAGCTGTTTCTTATTTATTTTATTTTTATTTAGTTTTTGTTAACCGGGTAGGTGCACTAGCCAACAGGTGACTATTTTCAGGAACGACCCGGGAGTCACAATTACAATACAAAATAGGTCAGTTTAGTTAACACAAAACAGGCAGAGGTACAATGGTATGAGTACAGACATACGATTTTCAAGGCAGGCATATGGTTTCAATAGGCAGAGGGTACTGGCGGGAGAACACATTTAGAGTGATGGAGAGAGAGGGGAAAGGGAAGGTAGGGGATAATTAGGACGACAAGGGAGGGTGTGAAAAATGATGAGAGGTGGAGGGCGATGAATGAAAGGACAGAAGAATGCAGCTAACGGCCTTGCGGTGCTGGGAAGAGATACACAGCCAGGCTTGCGGAACCAAGGGATGGCGGAGCCGGGGGGGGCGATGAGCGGCAGGTAGGGGGGAAGAGTGTATCGGGAAAAAAGCAAGATGATGAACCAGAGGGTATGGGAGGAGGGGCAAGGAGGAGCTGAGGGACACAATTTCAAAGTGCGGCATTTAGCGGGAAAGGCACAATAGAATCCAATAACAACAGAACTGGATCAGGAGAGGTGACTAGGCTGAAGACACATATGGCAAAGAACGGCACCTTGTGGCTTTAGCGGGAAAAGGTACAAAGAAGACCCAGGGCTGTGGAACTAGAACTCGGCTGGGTTTGGAGACACATACGGCAAAGTACGGCTGGTTAAGGCTTTAGCGGGAAAAGGTGCAAAAAGGACCCGGGGCTATGGAACTAAAACTTGGCTGGGCTCAGAGACGACACGGGCAGCACGGCTAGATACGCCTTTGTGGGAAAAGCAAAAGGGCCCGTGGCTATGGAACTGAGATCCGTAGGACTGTGAAGGGAGAGGAGTGATAGGAAGAGGAGAGGGAGCCAAGAGGACCAGTACCCACTAACAATTAGATAACTCATATAATTTAGTACAACACAGTAGAACTGACGAAGGATAAATCAAAAGAAGGATTATGTCAGAATTATACACAAAGTCATAAAAGATTAAACAACGTTGGATATGCAGCATAATAATAGGTCAGGATAATATACACATTGTAACATTAAGTCAATTAGGCAGCAGCATGATTAGAATGGAGTGGCCATACAAGAAGTTTGTAAAACATTGCATTGAAAGTGCAGGCAGTCTTGAAGACAGTTCATTAAAGTGCAAGCAGACAAACCAAATGACAGAGCAATCACGGGGAGGTAGGCTAGTGAGTAAATGGAAAGGAAGGATTGATTTAGACAGGTTACACAGTTTAAGTGGGATCAAAACAAGTGTAATGGTCCATAAAATAGAAGTGTGAGCGAAGTCCCCTCTTGAAGGCTAGGTGTGATGGAGCATTTCTCAGATCCATAGGCAGTAAGTTCCATGCGAGAGGGGCAGCGCACCTGAAGGCACCAGCACCCTTGGAGGTACAGCAGTGGGAACTGATATAAAAGACTTGTCTGACGACCTCAGGTCACGCGATGGTATTACAGGTTGGAGTAGTTCAGACAATGTGGCAGGTTTCGACATCTCGATTATGGAGTCTGATAGGCTGCAAAGGTAATATAGCCTCGTGAGGATGGGGATAGCCTGCTTAACCCTTTATAGAGTTGTCAGTGGTGAGTCAGACGTGGTGCTTTTAGCTGCATATCTACAGACATTATTGTAGGTTGTGTCCCATTTCTGTAGAACGGTTTTATTTGCCAAGGTGAGGATAGGTGCACACAAGACAGAGTGGGTAATAGGATACCCCTGGCAATAAAAGAGTTTGGCGGTGGTGCATACAAAATTATCCTGTAGGCAGCACCCAGCTTACAGTTGACATTCCGACAAGACTCCTGGATATGCTGCTTCAGGTCAAGGTTTTGGCCAAGCTGTATCCCAAGATAGTGGAAAGAACTTACAGTCTCAAGGGTGGTACCATTGATATCAGGAATATTCAGTGGAGATGTGCAGGTTCTAAGCTTATAGTTTGATCCAAAGAGCATGGCCTTGGTTTTGCTAGCGTTGAGTATAAGGCGATGTGCTTCAAGCCAGTGTTGTGTAAAGTGGAAAGCTGATGTCAGTGTGGAATTCAGGTGAGAGATATTGTCAGAGTGAGCATATATAACAAGATCATCAGCATAGAGTAGCGAGTTGCCTGATGCTATTACGTTAGGCAGGTTGTTGATGAATAGTGAGAAGAGAAGTGGACCGAGAATAGAGCCCTGCAGAATGCCAATATTAATTGTGGTACTATCAGAGATGGCTGAGTTAAGTTTTACAGCTTGAGACCTGTTGGTGAGGTTGCTACTGAACCAGGACGTTACTGGGGGTGAGAAGCATAGATTTTTGAGGGTAGCAAGCAGTAGTGGATGATCAACAAGGTCAAAGGCCTTTGTCAGGTCGATGAACACAGCACCTGTTAGCTGACCTCTGTCCATATATGAGAAAACATCCGATGTGAATTTTGTCAGTGCAGTTGTAGTACTATGGTGCTTCCTGAAGCCATGTTGTGCTTCACAGAGTGCATTTGTGGAGTCTATAAAATCGGTGACCAGGGTGGCTACTATCTTCTCGAGAATTTTACCCAGAACCGAGAGTATGGCAATAGGCCTATAGTTTGATAAGTCATTATTGCTTCCTTTTTTGAAAACTGGCATGATTCTGGCAGCCTTCCAGATCTCGGGGACAGTACCTGTAGAGAGAGATAACGTGAAAATCTTGGCAAGTGGGCGGGATATGAGATGAGCGGCTATTTTCAGGAGTCGAGGTTCCAGGGTGTCAGAGCCCGGGCTAGTGTTGTCAGATATCCCCGACAGGAGTTTGCAGACTTGATTTCCAGTAACCCTTTTAAAATAAAACAGTCTTTTGGAGGCAGGTTGTGGATTGAAGCTTATCATGTTAGAGTATGGTAGAGAGTTTGCTGGCAGGGATTTTAAAGAGGACGTGATAGCAGATAGGTCCGAGAATTGCTGGTTGAAGGCATTGGCAATGGTGAGGGGGTCATTGCAGTGGACTCCTTGTAGTAGCATGTCCGAGGGGGTGATGGATTGAGGGGTACCAAGAAAGGTTTTTATATGATTCCAAAATCTTCGAGGATCATTAGCAGAACTAGTTAAAAGGTCTTGGCAGTATCTGCTCTTCGCAAGCCTGATATGTTTCTTACAGTCATTTCTATGCTGTTTGTAAACCTGATGATCACAGGGCAGGCCGGTGGATTTATAATGTTTCCAGAGTTTGTCCCTGAGTTTGAGCTTGTGGAGAAGATCTTTGCTCAGCCACCTAGTTTGTTGCCACCTGACCCTTCTTTTTATCTTAGGTACATGCCTCCTTTGTACCTCCCCAAACCCGTTGAGGAACACATCCAGGGCAGCCTCAGCACTTGTAGCGCTGTAGATGTCGGACCAGTCCATAATAGATATGTTATTGAGAAATGCTTGTACATCAAGTGCTGCAAAGTTGGTAAGGGTGATGAGGCAGGACCGAGGAGCAGGCGGCTGACAGGAATGCCAGTGACAGACTGTGGGAGAGTGGTCTGTCAGAGAGTCCGCTAGTACAGTAGTTTTGGATACATGGTCGGGCCTGTTGGTGAGAATCCAGTCTAATAGCATTCCTGTCTGCATGTTAATCATTCTCGTGCATTCTGTTACAAGTTGGTGAAGGTTATATTTTTGGACCAGAGATGCAAGGTTACCATGGTTCGGGCCTAGCCAGTTTAAGTTGATGTCCCCCAACAGGATACACTCATTCATTTTCACAGATTGTGACACATGTTGTAGTAAGATCTGGAGACTTTCCAACCCTCCAGTGGGTGGGTTGTACAAACACAGGATGTGCAAGTATTTGGCTCCTAGGGACAGTGTAGCATGTAGTGATCCACAGCGCATGTTGGGATCAGGATTTGGAACAGCATTTTTTTGAGAGGTGATTTTTGTAATAAATGGCAATGCCCCCACCCCTTTTTGAGCCACTTCAATCCTGCCGAATGATGGCATACCCAGGCAGAGCGCAGTGGGTATCCAGGATATTGGGGTTGAGCCATGTTTCGGTAAGGCACAGGATGTCAGGGTTATTCAGTCTTGCCCAGGCTTCAAGCTCAGCCAGGTGCCCCACAAGACTCCTTATATTCATATGGGCTAGTAATAGGCCTTTATTAGCTTTGGCTGAGGCTGGTATAGTAATATTATGTGGCGGTCCTGGGTTCAACTCGATGTCACCAGCTATCAGGAGCAGCCTTTGGGCTAGGAACTTAAGCAGGTTTCTAGTGAGTGTGTCATGTTTTTTGTGTCTAGCCCGATGCTGTAGGTAGTACAGGAATGACAGGTAGGTACAGCCTTTCTTCAGGAGGGCATGGTATAGAGTGGGAAGGGGGAGATGGTAGGAAAGGAGAAGATTAGAGAAGCAAAATTCCTTGATAGATTCCACCTTGTGATTAGTGACAAAAGGCACAGATAGGGAGACACTACTTAGTCCATACAGGAGACCCAGGCAGAAAAAAGAAGTCAAGCCGGCACGATAGACAGTTACATGAGGAGTCATTTTAGTATGGGAAGAGAAGGTAGTAGGGGTGTAGGAAAGGAGGAGTAACGAATAGAGCAGTGCCAAGTGCAGCAAGGTGCTATAGAGAGAAAATACTGGTAGGCCTGGGCAAATACTATGGAAGGAAAATTAGGATGCTGTGATGCGGCCCAGAAGGCGGGCTTGGTAAGAGAAGTAACAGAGCCGTTAGTCTGAAAGAATAGTAAGCTGCCCCTAGTGGAGGCAGAGTATAAGGAGCCAATGGAAAAGTAGACACTTAGTCATATGACACCCTAGTGTCTATAAAGCTAAGGGGTCAACCAGGGTGGGTGAGGTGGGGAGGAGGAGGCAGCGTGAGCGCCCGGCGGATGAGAGTTTCTGGGAGCTGTATTACTTAGCCGCAGTGGCAGCGCCACAGTCCCTGGGGTACAAGATAGCAGTCCAAATCCAAACAATATAAAGTGAGAACAGCCGCTTTCTGTGGAGGATGGTACTTGTAAAGTCCCAAACCCAGCAGGAGGGCGGCAGGATGGAGGTGAGTTAACGTACTCATGGGCTTTTGCGCCTTTAGCAGCACAAGGTACCAGGGTGTCGAGCTCCTGGTTCCTCTCCTCGGATGGCTTGCGGTCGCTATGCCCCTGGCAACAGACTTTCTGGAGGGGCGCTTTTGTCTTCAATGGGGGCTGCTTGTTAAGCGGGGACCCCAGAGGCATCTTTCGGTCCAAAGGCTGGTTCCTAGGTCCTGGAGGAGGGTGTCCAGAGCCCCGGTGGGCTTGGAGGGATCCTTGCGGACTTTTGCGCCTTTAGCGGCACAAGGTACCAGGGTGCGGCCGAGCTCCTGGTTCCCTTCCTCGGATGGCTTGCGCTTGGTGCAGCCCCTGGCAACAGACTTTCTGGATGGGTGCTTTTGTCTTCAATGGGGGCCGCTTGTTGAGCGGGGACCCCAGAGGCGTCTTTCTTCTTGAAGTTCTGTCAGTATTCTTGGGTGAATACCATCTGGTCCGATAGCTTTGTCTGTCCTTAATTTCTGTAGTTCTTTCAGCACCCTTTCCGTTGTGAAGGGGCTTGTGTCTGCCTCCCATGCAGGGTACTCTGGTCTGTTTAGCGCCAGACTGCTATTGTTCTGCTCATTTGTGAAGACTGAGCAAAAAAATGCATTGAGTGCTTCAGCTTTGTCTTAATCTTTTTCCACCAATTGACCATTGCTTGTTGACATTCTGACTATCCCCTTGGTTCTTCCTTTTTTCGCTGATGTATCTAAAAGGGTTGTATCCCCCTTCTTGCTTCCCAGCACTACTGTTTCCTCCATTTGTGCTTTTGCTAACCTGATCGCCTTTCCAGCCTCCTTGAGCTTCTTCTTGTTGAGCTCCCTATCCCCTTCCCTCTGACACTCCTTGAACTGCCTGAAGGCTTGTTTCTTTTCTCTAATCTTTAGTGCTATCTCGCTGTAGTAAAAAAGAGGGGGTTCTCTTCCTTTTAGATTTAGTTACTAGCTTTGTGAAGTCTGCTGTTTCCATGTTCAGTGAGTTTATCCAGCAAGCTTCTACATCCCTTTCTGATCTGTCTCTCAGCAGTGCATTAATGCTGGATCTCATTTCCTGGAAGTCTACATTTTTGAAGTCGATAACTTTTAGTCTGGTGTGTCCTGGAAGCACCATATTATTAATTTGTAGCCAGACAGACTTATGATCACTGGCTCCCAGATTGATGCCGACATGGCTGTTGGATATTCTCAGGCTATTAGTGAGACCCAGGTCTAGGGTTGCTCTGTCCCTGGTGGGTGAGTCCACTAGTTGGTTCAACCCAGCTTCCTTAAGAGTGATGAGAAATTCTCTGCTCTTTTGTGTGGAAGCTGTGCATGTGGACCAGTCTACATCTGGTAGATTAATGTCCCTGACCAGAAACAGTTCCCCTTTGCCAGCCATTGAGTGAATAGTCTCAAGGAGCTCATTGCCAACATCAGAGTCCTGACTATAGAGACAGGACTTTTGGCCACTGCTTAGGCCAAAGTTTTTACCAAACATTGAGCAGGAAAATAAGGGGTACATTAGCTAAAACTTCCTAATGCCTTTCGGGGCAATGTTGTCATCTAGGGTGGTGTTATCAAAAGTCACAAAATGGACAAAATTACATCTGGACATAGGCTTTGAATCCCCCCACCCCCCTTACAACTTTAGACATATAAGCCAAACTGCACCAACACCTAAATTTCAAAGCTAGGACATAACCAAGCACAATTTTCAACATCTGGTTTAGTTATATCCAGTTTGCAAAGTTCAGTTGTGACTGTGCATGGGCACAGTTCTGAGACTGAATAGAACCTGATTTAATATTTACATCAATGTCTAGCTTTTTGTCTTCAAAACTGGCTATAAAGTATCATAATAAGCTAGAACAGCTTGGCAGGATTTTCTAGAGGATCCACCCAAAGTGCATCATTGGTATTTTCAAAACAGACAGGAGTCCCAACCTGCTAGTCCATCAATTAGCTTGCCTAACAGCATTTGAAGATTGCATTCAAAAACAGATGCAACTGTGTCCAAAAAGATGCAATTATGTCCATTTTTGTGCCACAGATTGTTACTGTTTTGCCATAAATGGATGCAATTTCAGGCAACAGCAGCAGGGCTGGCTAGATACGAGTGGGTGGGCAAAGAAGAAAATGCATGCTGCATTTCTTTCCATGTCCAACCCTTTTCACCTCACACCTAGGGTTACCACCTTTTAAGAAACCCAAATTGGGACATTTCTTACTGAAATATGATTTTTCGCAGGACAATATGTAACCTCAACCAACATAACAGATTTTTCACCTAAATAATCAGAATTAAGTCTAAGTGTTGCAGTTTTTTAGATGTTCCCTAGTGTTTCTAATCATTTTAAGATATTTTAGTTAAGGTACTATAGTTTTTGCAGCATTTAGAGGAAAGTCTGAAAATATTCTTTTGTACTATAATGTCAGGACATTTAGTATTTTTCATGTTTTTTCACAGGACACAGCTGCCCAAATCAGGACTGTCCTGCGAAAGTAGGGACAGGTGGTAACCCTACTCACACCAGCTACAGATACCGTAAAGCTCAACTTTTGAAAACAGCTTTAACAGGATAGAACATGGTCTAGACATGTCAGGGCAGTCCGTAAGGTAAGTAGGATCTGCAACCATGTAATGGCTTTTCAAAACCCCACCATCAGAATTGCATTCATTTTATGAGTTTTGAAAGTTTCACCTAATATAAATAGGAATTGTACCCATTTTTACATTTGAAAATATCACCCTATGGAGTTTCCCATTTTATATGATTAATCAGTGTCAGTGGCTCAGTAGGTAGCACACCCGCCTCTGAGGCCAGGAGATCAGAGGGCTGTGGGTTCAGTTCCCACATCTGGCACTTGGGTTAATATCCCAGTACTGACACTGTAATGCAGCATGAGAGGGGTGCTGCATTTCTGAGGTGCCGTCTTTCGGATGAGACGTTAAACCGAGGTCCCATCTGCCTGGATTGGTGGTAGTTCAGGTGGATGTTAAAGATCCCATGGCACTTATCGAAAAGAGTAGGGGAATTTCCCCGGTGTCCTGGCCAAATTTCCCTCATTCACTAAAAATACCACCAACAGCTTAATCTGGTTCAAGGTCAGTTGGCATTCATCTGTATCCCCCTCCCCGGGTCGTGCCTGAAAATAGGCAGGATTTGTCTAGTGTACTTACCCGGTCAACAAAAGCTAAATAAATAAATAAATATAAAACAACACTCTATGTATTTAATGTCAAAGATTATAACTGAAACCGTGCCTAAATACATAACAGAATTTATAACCCCTAAACACCAGAGAATCAGTCTCTTCAGTAAGCATGTGAAGTTAAATAACACTGTCCCACCAAGAAAACCCACACTGGATATTCTTCCTTTCTATACACAGCCTACTGCTTAGAATGCTGCCCTGATTAAATTAAGCTCTTCTGCAGATCACAATTGTAGTATAATTACTGGCTTCCCCTTTTTCCCATAGGGAAACCATGGCGTAATTTGTCAGGAGTGTTTATTATGGCAAACATGCGCATGGTGTCCCTCACTCTGTGTGTGCGAACACCACAGTTTCTCAATTCTTGAGTGCTGTCTGTTTACCTTCTTGCCGAACCGCTGCCCACCACTTGGACTCGGTGGTAAGTCAACAAAATGGACCACAACCATTTTAAAAACTTACTTTCAGCTGGCCACAAAATTATAAAAAAACTACTTTTAAAGAAATAAAGTCGACAGTGGACCACGCACTGTAACTAAACTGCAGCCACACAGCAACTTC
This sequence comes from Neoceratodus forsteri, assembly GCA_016271365.2. Lineage (NCBI taxonomy): Eukaryota > Metazoa > Chordata > Ceratodontiformes > Ceratodontidae > Neoceratodus > Neoceratodus forsteri. The sequence continues at coordinate 56,079,635 of CM028137.1, forward strand.
ATTTTATTTTTGTTTTGTTTTATTTAGTTGTTTAACCAGGTATAGCACACTAAGCTGAAAGCTTTTTTAGAGGAGCGACCTGGGAGCACAACATATAATTGCTGTGGCAAAAAAGGAAACCCAGCAATTATATAAAATAAAATAGGAGGTGATGTGTGTAAACTTAAAGTTTACACATCCTCCCAGTGTTAGATGCTTTAATAAACCCTTCAAACTTCGCTGTCTGGGTGTATGTAGCATCTAACACCTCAGGGGTATGTAAACCTTTTGTTACACACACCCACCTTGTACTTTATTCAATATTTAAAATGCTTTCTAACCTGGTTCATTCAGTTATTTTCCAACATAAGTTGTGCTGTATAACTGCAGGCTTCAGTCAGTTCACTCACCTGTTCTCTGCTTGGTACATTTCTGCAGGCCTTGGTGTTTTCTATTTTATTTACCTTATGCCTTAACATACGTATTTTATTTTTTTATTTATCATTGTATGCATTTGAAATACAGTTATAAAACTGCTTACATGTTCTTGTTATAATCTCTTGTAAATGGATACTGCTTAAAGATGTATTGCCTTTTTTCTACAATACTATACTGGCATGCGAAGTAATACTTACTAGAAGGAAAACAGAGGTACTACCAGCACACTGTGTGCAGCTCCCCTTTCTACTGTGGGGAGGAAAAGGACTTGGTGATAGAAAAGGGGCTGATTCAGGACATGCAGTACCCAACAGATATAAAAAGGACCAGAAGAATTCTGGGGTTCATCAAAAGGAGTGACCAGCAGGGCAGGCAAAGTAATTCTGCCTCTCTATTAAGCCCTGGTGAAGACCCATATAGAGTACTGACTACATTCTGGGCTTCCCAGTACAAAAAGAATGCTGAGACAGTCAACAGTGTGCTATGCAAGACCAACAAAATTATCAAGGAGACCTGAGAACAGATTCTGACAGATGTGCACATTTTTCCTTGGTGCCTACTCCGGTGTGCTTTCTGATGGTAGTTTCATTGCTCCCCCCCCCAACACTGCAGTCCATTTACCTGTGTGGGTAAAGTCTTTTTGGGAAGAAAACACTGTACATAAGCATGGAAAATGCTAATCTCATGGAAAGGGGCCTCCTCGTTCTGCTCAACAACTGAATAAAAAGGAAAAAAATCAAAATCAAAATGGAAGGAAAACATAAGGCAAAGGATTTTCAAAACTATCTCCAGGACTCCCCAGCTACTCACATCTGATCGGATGAGGAACCCTGGCATTGTTTTAGACTGTGGCCTGACACTAAAACCACAGGTGTTGGCCATGGTCAAGACCTCATATTACCATCTGAGGAACATCGCCAGGGTGAAACACCTGATATCCCCTGCTGATCTGCTGGCATTAGTCCATGCCTTTGTGACATTACAGCTGGATCAATGCAACACCCTGTATCTGGGGCTAGCAGGGGTAGACCTACACCACCCGCAGCTAGTGCAGAGTGCAGTGACCAGGTTGCTGACTCGTCTACCTAGATCATATCATATTACACCTGTGCTGCACTTTCTGCACTGGCTGCTGGTTAGGTAGTGGATCTCCTTCAAGTCCAGTTTGCTATAAGGCCCTACATGGTCAGGGGCCTGGTTACCTGCAAGATCTCCTGTGTCTCTACCGCCCCTTCCACTCACTGTGCTCCACCGATGAGGGTCTTCTGGGAGTTACCAGGATTCATTTAAAGACACTGTGGGCTCAAGCCTTTCCTTATGCTGCCCCAATCCTGTGGAACCCCTTCCCGCATCCGATCCGAGAGAGTCAAACAGTTGACATCTTCAAGCAGGAGCTCAAGACCTTTTTATTTAACCAGGCTTTTATGATTAGTTAATATATTTTACTTAAGCAATAAGGCATGCCAGGATGGGCTTTATGGTGGGATAATGACCTGCCTTGGGTGGGTTGAAGCAGAAGGCAAAGCCGAGTGCTTCCACCACCCGAGAAGGGCCGTTATCCCATCATAACATCCCCCCCGGAGTGTCTTATTGCGATTATGAAATTGGGTCCCTATAAAAACAATAAAGGAGGCAACTGTTTCTAATAAATAATTAGCTTTTATTTAAAATAATGAATGGATATAGTCTTTTATAAAACTTTTTTATGAAAACGCATAAAATAGTTCCTCTGAAAACTGATAAAATATACCTTTTTTGTGATCATACGCTACATACATTAATCTTACAACATGAAGAGTAACTAGAAGAGGAACCACACATTTAAGAACAACTTTCACAACACAGGTTTGAGTTTTTTTTCTTAAGGTGGGAAGGGAATTTTAGTTTTGGAGTCTGCTAAAAAATAAATCACTTTACTAACTGTGCTGTTGTAGTTGTGGTGCAGTTCACTGAATTAAAACCTTAGCTGCAATGGTGAGGTATCTGTGGTGTTGTAAATGAATGATATATTTATTTATTTATAAGTTTTACCAGGAAGGAGTACTGAGCAGACTACCGCTCGATTCCAGACACGACCTGGGGGGTGAGGAGCAAGGGAGTCAACACAGAGTGTAATACATCAGTAATTCATGAGTACAAAACATATTGGGCCAAATATTCAAAACTTTGTGCCGGGCAAAAACCATTTGCGCAGGTTTAGCGTGGGATTAGCGCGGGTCTGCTATATTCAAAAGGCCAAATAGCACGGGCAAACTGCATTAGCGCTAGGCAAGAATATAATGTATGCAAGGGGCAAACTGACATGAATACAGGTGCAATGCTATATTCAGTGACTAGGGCCATGCTAAGTGGGTTTGCGTGACTTAGCGCGACACTTAGCGCGGTGCAAATTACTGCCAAGGAAAAGCTTGTCTTAACCCTGGGCAATCAGCTTTGCATGACACTTTGGCTTTGTGCGGTGTTTGCGCGGGTTTAGCTCGGGTTTTGCACGACCCTAACAAATAAATATGACACATAGATAAAGCCAAACATAGAGGAAGCATGCTGCTAACTGATGGCATCACAATGACGCCATCATCTTCCACCAGTCCCAGCCATGCCAGGCAGTAAGTGGTGACCCTGCCAGCAGTGGACAGCATGGCAGTGTGGCCATACAGCACACACCTGCAGACCACACATCTGTGGACACAAACAGATGCCAGCACACACATGCAGCACTGTGGGCATGGAGGATGTTGAGGGGAGCGTGTATGGGTGGCGAGGCTGTGCCACAGACCAGGTGTGGCCACAAGGCTGGGACATATCATGCAGTGCACATGGGCCAGTATTGGGAATACCCCCAACACTAGTGTGCCTTTCGGATAATATATGCCCCCCCCCGGCCACATACCGCACAGTGGTACAACTGCCACAGCACACAAAGCCAGAAATGTACATGTCACTGTGAGCATCCCATGCCACAGGTTCAGCATCTGTGGGTCACACAACAGTGTAACAGTAATGTCCACTGTCAGTAAACACCTACAGGTTGGGCCTGTCACTGTGTACAGTGCAGTCATCATCACTGCCTTACACACCATAGGCAGTGCTGTGTCCCTCACACTACTGGTCCTCTTGCTACTGTAGTGTATGCTGTGCACTGTAGCATGCCCTACAGTGTGACAGTTGCATGCAGCACCACCACCACCTGTGCCTATGCTGTCTTGTCCCCTGGGGTACAATATGCTATGCTATGCTGTACTGTTTACATGTAGTGTGCAACTATCATCGTGCACTGCCAGACTGACCTACAGGTGGAGCTTTGGTTGGACCTGGTCAGCCCCTGTACTTCCAGACTGACCTACAGGGGGCTCTGTGGGACTCTGCAGTAATGCTGGGCAAAATGCATGCAAATCAGGGTATAATGAGATACTAATCTGGTTGTTTGCCAAAAGACTACCTAAGTAGGCTCATTTGCATGGCACTTTTGAATATGGCACATTTTAGCTCCAGGCAAACATGTTTTCCCCGGGCTAACTGAATAGCTCCGTGCTAATGCTGCGCTAATGTGTTAGCGGGGCGCTAACGGTACGGGGAATAATATACAGTTTTGATCACTGTTCTTTCACATCTGCTGCTTTCTGCAGCTGTACTGAGTCCATGCATTTGCTTGCACACACATTGGCCATGTAGTTCGTCTGTACCTGCCCTCACGTTGCTGTGCACTGTGTTGTTGTTGTTGTGGGTTGCACTTCCTGGTTGCTTTATTCAGTGCTGTCTTATTCCAGGGCTATTTTTGCCCTGCACTCCCAGACCCAGTTTGCCCAGCTTCCTTAGCCTGCAATATTCAGCAGGATTAGCACCGGGCTATTTCCATTTCAATATAGCTTGCTCTCTGCTCTGGGCTAAGTTTGCCCACCGGGCAGTGCTAATTTAGCCCCTGGGCAAAGTTTTGAATATCTGGCCCATTATGTACAGAAAATACAGCCAGAAAATTAGATAAAGACAGTGTATTACATCGTGGAAAGAAATTCTGGTACATACAGTCAGGTATGAGAGCATGGGGGGGCAACAGAGAGTAACACAACAGCATGTAACACAACTGCTAAAATGACTAGGTACAGTACTTCTACATCAGGAATATAATTACAAAAAAAAGCCTACAACATGGATTTGGGATATAGCCAGGTGGAGTGAGATGGTCAGTTTAACTTCTGGACCATAGCTACACTCAGACAGCTGGGTCTGCCATCATTGACTAGTCATGTTTTAGCGTTACCAGTCCTCTAGGTGCATGGACAGGAGGTGCAGAAGTGGGCTTTGAGGAGGGAGTTGAGCCAGTGGGCAGAGTTGGTTTGCTGAATGGCCAGTGGGTGGGAATTCCACAGTTTAGGCATGTGATATGAGAAAACCTGCCTGTCCTGCAGTGGTGGCCATATGTGGGACATTCAGGGAGTAGGTGTTGAAATTTCTGATGAAGTTCAAAGGTGGGGAGGTGAGGACAGGGCACCAGAGAGGTACAGGGGGAAGGGACTGTGTCCAGATTTTGGCCGTGAGCCTGGCACAGTGAAACAACCTCCTACTCTGCAGTGAGGAGAGGTGCAAAGCCTGATAGAGGTTGCAGTGCTGTGTGCTGGGAGGACAGTCAAGGGTGAAACAACAGAAGGCGTGAAAGAGGGTGTCCAGTCTGGTAAGGGTAATCTTGGGAGCGGCACAATAGACTACATCGCTGTAGTCAAAGATAGGAAGGATCATTTTCTGTACAATCACCTGCCGGGCCAGTAGCAGGATGCATCCATGGTTCCAGTACAGGGCCCAAACCTTGTGGTGCAGCTTCTTGTGGAGTGCCTCAATGTGTACAGAAAAATTGAGGTGTTGGTCAAGCTATACCCTGAGCTATCTAAAGGAGGAGTAAGCCTCCAGCTTTGTCCCATCCAAGGTGTGGAAGATGGGGTGGTGGGAGGGAGCTGAGATAGTCTCTGCCTTGTGCCAAAGGTAATGAAGACTGTTTTCTTGGCATTCAGGAATAGTTGATTTGAGTGAAACCAGAGCCAGACATCATTGAAGTCAAGCTGTAATCTGGATGCCACATTAGAGGAAGGGGGGCCTGATGTATACAGGACTGTGTCATCTGCATACATGTGAATGGATATATGTGGGCAGGCCGAGGGCAGGTCATTGAGGAAAATGGAGAACAGCAGTGACCCTATGACTGAGCCTTGGGGGACCCAAGATGAGATGGGGAGAGGGGAGGAGTTGGAGTTACCAATCCTGATGTATTGGGTCCAGCCCAGCAGATAAAAGTGGAACCAATTGGTTGCTATGCTGGAAAGCCCAGCTAGGGAAAGCTTGGCTAGGAGGAGATGGTGTGAGACAGTGTCAAAAACCTTTGCAAGGTTGACAAAGATGGCTGATATAATGTGGGCTTGATCCATAACAGTAAGGATGGCATCAGTGAGCCTTAGGAGGGAGGTGGTAGTGGAGTGGAACTTCCTAAAACCAGACTGGAATGGGGTGAAGAAAGATGTAGATTCAAGGAAGGAGGAGAGCTGGGAGAGGACTAGGTGTTCCTGCAGTTTAGCTAGAATAGGGAGAAGGGAAATAAGGTAGTTACCTGGGGAGGAGGGGTCACCACCCTTCAGGAGAGGGATGACTGTGGTGTGCTTCCATTCAGCTGGGATAGAAGCTAGAGAGAAGGATAGATTGAAAAGAGAGGCCAGTGGGGAGGCAATGGCTGGAGCAGACAGAATAAGCATTTTGGCACCCAACCCGGAAGGGTTTAACTTAAGCAGGGTGTTGTACATGTAGGCAGGGGTAACACATTGGAAGGTGAAAGCATTGAAGGCAGCTTGGGCAGATCGTGGTGTGATGGGATGGGCTGGTGTGGAGGTGTGGGGAGAAAAGACAGCAAAGATGCAGTGCAGTTTGTGAAGAAGGAGTTGAACTCTGCGGCCACCGCTAGCAGGTCCTTGACAGTGATGTCTCCTGCATTAATGACAGCGGTCGGGGTTGGGATGGTGGGGAGAAGAGGGATTAAATGACTTTCCAAAATTTAGTGGGGTGATTTATATTTGAGAGGAAAGTAGATAGGAAATAATTTGCGTTTGCCTGGCGTATTTGCCTAGTGCATACATTTTGAAGGGCACAGTAATTCTGGTAGGATGAGTGAGAGACGATAGCTTTATGGGCCCTCCAGGCCTGGTCTCTGACTCAGACACTGGCCATGACATCAGTGGAGATCCAGGGCAGGTAGGACCTCCGTACCTGGGTATGTCTGAGAGGGGCGTAGGTGTCCCAGACAGAGAGGAACTTGGTCTTGAAGAAAGCCAGTTTAGAGTCTATGGAGGAGGCATGTGAGATGGCAGATCAGTCTTTATTTTCCAGGTCATTTATGAGGGATGCAAGGTCCAGAGATTTGTATGACCTAATCAGCAGGTTTCGGGGGGGGACGTTTTGGCCTGAAGACTATTCTTATTAACTAGATTAGATGGTGGTTGCTTAGGGAGTCAAGTAGGAGACCAGCTGATAAAATCCAATGATGGTGGGAGGAGAGGGACCAATCTAACAGAGAGTGGTTCTGTGTTTTGGGGTTTAGGTGAGAGGGTTCCATGATCAGCTGGGCCAGGTTCAGGGTGGCCACATCGTTACGCACTTTAGAGCAGCAGGGGGCGAGCCAATTCACATTGAAGTCACCCAAGATGTGAAGCTCACCGCCCAATGTATGGGATTTGAGGGCCATTAGATGGACCTTGAAAGAGAATACTGGGGAATCTGGGGGGCAGTAGGAGCCAGCTATGTAGATGGGGATAGTGTGAGATAAGAAGATTTTCACCATCAAGGATTCTATAGTTTGTGAGTGTGGGACAGGGAGCGACACAGTGATGATTGAAGGGTGGAACTGATGTACATGGCTATGCCACCTCCCCTTTTGCCTCTATGCCAGTCATGTCAGAGTACAGTGTAACCAGGGATTGAGATGCATGCGTCCTTGGTGTGAGGTTTTAGTCATGTCTCTGTTATGATAAGAACATCCAGTTTTAGGGATAAGACAACTGGTTGGAGCAACGTGATTTTTTGGAGGAGGCTACAGATGTTCAAATAAGCCAACCTTAGGCCATGGGGGAGTTGAAGGGGAGGACTGAACCCGGATTCAGTTCAACATCTCCTGCCATCAGCAGTAACATGGTAACCAGGAACTTGGTCAGGGCTAGCTTGGACTTACTGTCAGGGGAAGGAGATTGATTAGGAGGAGCTGAGGTAGTCAAGGGGGGAATTTCAATGTGGACAGACCAGCATGAAAGCTGGGGGGCAGTATAGAGGAGCCAGGTTTCCAGGAGCAATGGCGGATGATGGGTGGCAGGAGGTGGGTGGTGATAACAGAGTTATGTTTGGGGGGGAGGCATGGGCTGGACTAGTTGTTGACAGTCCAGGCCGCTGGGTAGATGGAGGGGGGTAGGGCCACTGAGGGGAAATAGAGGATGATGATGGCGATGGAGAAGAGTGTTATGATGCAAAGAGCTGCTGTGTTAAGTGTGAGAGCCTGTAGTGAGTAGAGTAGCGTGAGCTCTAGTTAGTACTGCCCAGGAATTGGTTCTACAAGTTAGATGAGGATATGCGTATGCGACATCTAGTGGAGAGCAACTATAATCTGCAATGGGAGTTCTGACTAATTGCTTTTTTCAGTCACATGAGCCACACTATATAAATAGTTCACCAAGAGTGGTGGTGGGGGTGGCGGGGCAAGAAATGCAGGTCCTCATCAGCAGTTTGAGATAACGTTGAGGCTGCCGAGGAGCAGAGTCCAAGAATCGTATCTGGCAGAGGTTCAGCAGCTTGGGGGAGGGCAGAAATTCAGTTCCCTCACTTAACATTCATTAACATAACCAGAATAAGTGAACTTAGTTTTTAAACAGTAACATTAAAACTTGAGCAGCTAGGTTTTTTCTTTCGGCTGGGATGGTGATTGTTAGGTAGGGATCGAGGTAAAATTACCATGACTGAGTGCAGTAGGACAGCACGAACTGTAATTCATTCTACAACATCAATAGGTTTTCAGTGAGCTGGACTGTCTTTGGAGCCATATTGTTAAACATTTAGCTGTATGTTGCCATGGAGGGTTCCAACAGAAACGTATTTTACGTAGTTTGAAATTTCGATTGTGTTTCTGTCTTCATTTTCTACTTCTATTGGCATTTGCATGTGCTCCCTGGTTTGGCCACACAGAGGATTTCCTGGCTCCGTTGTGTCAGTTTTAGGCCCAGTTTGCAGACTGCAGTGTGCTCCTACAGAGGTGGATGGTGTCATCAGTTGGTGCTGGGGATTTTCCAAAGTAAGAGAAGAATACTGGATGCCAGGTTATGAGTGCAGGAAGACATCATGGGTACTGGATGACAGCTGTTCTGTTGCTCTACGTTGCTGCTGCCAGCTGCTTTCTTCATTGGAGGATGCAGGATTTTGCATGTCTCTGCACCGGACAGGTACTAATTGGTTTTGTTCGCCAGCAAGTATTTCTGGCCAAACTCAGCAATTTCCTAATGTGGGGCCCCAGTAACTTTGGAGAGATGACTCCAACCAGTGCTCTGTAACTGCCATGATCTCCCAGCATTCTAAGCCTGCCACAGACAGAAGGGTCATGGCAGTGCTTCACAGGCAGTGATTTGTATATTGTTTTTCAAATCCTGCTAATGTACAAATTCAGGGAAGCATTGAGGCTAAATAATTCTTGCGCATTGGTGATTTTGTGTACCAGATACTTTCAGTAGGCAGGTCAGGCTCGGCAAGATGTCGGGGTGGAGCTAGAAGGCCGGAGTATTGGGGAGAATTTTAGACAAATGCAGTTCCAGTGAGGTGACCCAAGTTCCATTTCTGGGTTATGGAACATAAAAGCAAGGGCAGGCGTGTGCGCCACGAGCTCAAGCACGCGATGTCACACACAAAGTGACACGCGCACCTCTGAACTTGTGAACAGGAAGCAGGAGCAGGATAGAGCAGGACATAAAAGGCAGTGGAAGAGGTGAGAATCCCCCCTTCCTGTTGTTCGTCATCTGTAAATTAACATGGCAGAATCTATTTTAACAGTAATTGGGGACCTGGGAGTGAAATGTCTCCTCTGTTGAATGTACCAACTGGTGGATGTAAATTATGACTATGTGGCATTTGAATGCTCCAAATGTATCCAGAACAGGGAGTTCCAAAAAAGTATTGATGAACTTACTTCCAGATTGGAAAAACTGGAAGGTAGTCAAAATGAAATGATTAACAAACTGAAAGTCCTATCTAGCTTAAATAATGGAGGAACTAGTGGGGAAGCCTTAGAAGGGGAAAAGCGTGGGTCAAAAACAAAGAAACAACAAGATATTGATACAGAAAATGAGGGGGAAGAAAGTGACTGGTGTAAAATAACAAATAAATGAAAAGAAAGAAATGAAGCAGAACCCCCTTTAAGAAGCATGTCTCCCAGACAAGGGGACATAAGTTAACAAATACTTTTCAAACATTATCAGAACTTACCTCTACACAAGAAAATATGAATCAAGTGGAGGAAACCATGCAACACCCCCGCTGGCAGGACTAGTAATCGACAAACAATAATAATAGGGGATTCGATCATTAAATACACTGATAGATACATTTGTGGAGAAGATATAGAGAATATAATGGTGAGCAGTTTTTCAGGGGTAGGGGTTCAAGATTTGTGTAACACGGTGGACATTATATTTAAAGGAGAAGGAGTGTGACCAATAGCTATAGTGCAAGTTGCAATAAATGATTTAAGGAGGAAACAACTACCAGAAACACAACAGAAGTTTACTGAATTATGGAATAAGTTCAAAGAGAAAGATGGTGAAGTGATTTTTTTCTGAGATACTCCCTGAACCCAGAGCCTCAATGTATAAACAGAAAAAGATAATATTGACAAATGTATGGCTTAAGAGGTGGACCCAGGAGAATGGTTACCACTTCTTATGGCATTGGGATACTTTTGATGGCAAACATAACTTGTATAGTAAGGATGGTTTGCATTTGAATTTTCAGGGTAGTAAGATATTGGGGAATAGAATTAAAGCTGAAATTAAGAAATGTTTAAACTAGTATGGGAGGGATGATGATGGGTTCTATGGAATGTCAAAATTATGTTAAGAAATGCAACAGGTCAAAACAGGTGCTAAAGAAGAGGGAGAAGGTGAAAATAGTGTTTCTTAATTCCAAGAATCTTAATAAGGAAAAGATGGCAGATTTGGAAATATTAATGAATAGGGGTCAGTATGATATTATTGGAATACTTGAGACATGGTGGACCAAGGATATTAGCTGGAACAATCATATAGAGGGGTATCATTTGATGTACAGAGATAGACTAGAAAAGAGGGGTGGGAGCATGACCATATACACAAAGGAAGATATTGAACATCAACAGATGGAGGTTGAAACAGAATATGGTAATATAGAGACTATCGAGTTAGATATCCTCAGAATATTAGATAAGAAGATTAAATTAATAACTTTTTATAGACCACCAGATACTAATGATACTGATACAGATGTATTTATAAAACATATAGTTGATATGGCACAAAAAGAGATCATTATAGTAATGGGGGACTTAAATATTCCAGATATCAACTGGGAAGGTGAGAATACAAATATAAGGGCAAATATAATATATAGTGAGTTAACAGCAGTGGAAGTAGAACAATGTGTTCATGTAGCAACTAAAGGCAGTAACATCCTGGATGTCATCTTAACAAATATAAGTGAGGATATTAATACTGCTGATACAATTCCTCCCTTAGGATCAATTGATCATGATATAATAACATTTCAGTTTGATAGAAGAGGACAAGAGGAAATACAACCTATATACTATATAATAAAGCCAACTATACAGCAATTAAGGAAGAATTAAGGGGTATTGACTGGATAGATTTAACAAGAGAACTATCACTGGAAGAATCTTGGAATTTGTTTATGCAGATAATTACTAGTTTACTGGCGAAATATGTCCCAACAAAAAAGATATACAATAATAGGGGTACAAAGTCAATTTGGTTAACTAAGATATTTATTGGCTTAATTAGGAAAAAGAGGAAACAGTATATGAAAATGAAGAAGCAACAAACAAAAGAGAATAGGGAAAAATATAGAAAAATTGTACTTAATCTAAAGAAGGAAATTAGGAGAGCCAGTATATAAGTAGAGCTGAAATTAACAAATTCTAAAACCAATACCAATGGATTTTTTGCCTATGTGAAAAATAAAAAGTAACAATAGACATGCAGGGCCAATTAATGTAGAAGGGGAAGATTTAGCAAAAGCCAAAGATATGGCCAAAGAATTCAACAATTTATTTTGCAATATGTTTAACAAAGATTAGTTAGGCCAGGTGAAGGAGCTACAACATACTGAAAATAACCTAGTGAGGTTAATTACTCCAGAGAAAGTTTTGATTAAAATTAAAAAAAATCAAAGTGGATAAAGCAGCAGGGTATGATGGGCTACATCTGAGACTTGTACATGAGGTGGGAGAAGAAACTGCCCCAATAATTGCAGACATTGGACAGAGGTCATTGGCTGTTGGATATGTGCCAAGGGATTGGATAGCAGCTATTGTGGTGCCTATTTTTTAAGAAGGGAGCAAGAATGGATTTAGCCAATTATAGACCTGTCAGCTTGACCTTGGTGACAGGGAAAATAGTTGAAGGGATAATAGTGGATGAAATAAGTGACTATCTGGAACAAAACAAATTACATGATAGATTGCAGCATGGATTTGTAAAGAATAGATCATGTGGCACTAATCTGATTACTTTTTTATGATTATGTGGCAGAAAAGTTGGATGGCAGCAGAGCTGTGGATGTGGCACTAATGGATTTAAGCAGGGCATTTGATAGAGTCTGCCATGGAATATTGATAACTAAGTTTTAAGGAATAAATATTAACATAGTGAGATGGATCACAAAATGGTTAACAGATTGTACACAGGTGGTGAGAGTGAATGGCTATTTGTCTGGTGAACTTAGGGTGACAAGTGGGGTACCAAAGGGGTCTATTTTGGGCCCCATATTGTTTGGTATCTTTATAGGGGATTTAAATATTAATAGTTCCAATAAAATCAGTAAGTTTGCAGATGATGTTAAGATTGGGGGAGTTGTGGATACTTTTGAAGAGAGACTTGCTTTTGGCCAGGATTCATTAACCATTGGGGACTGGGCAACTAGGAATGGAAAAAAGATGACTCACCTTAGTAATGTTGTTTCTTCTAATGGAGTCTTGCTATATTATGACATATGCAGTGAGTCCCAACCTTCAAACTGCTCTGGAGGTGAAAGAGTTAACTTTCCATGCCAGGCATGGAACGCTGAGCTCGAGCTAGGTTGAAAACTCTGTCTGTTGTTCTTCAAACTCAAACTGTCAGATCTTTATGAGCTAAACTCACTAAGGTCCTGTGTGGAAGCTGTAAACCTACACTAGCCAACTGGCTACTAAACATAGGAGCACATTTTTTGGTCCCAAAACAAAGACTCAAGTCAGGAGACCCAAAAAAATGAAAAACACAAACCCAGTCACCCCAAAAAAGGAGGGGTGAAAAACAAGGTGGGCATCTACTAAGTGTCAACACTGCACTGCCCACCCACATCCCAAAAACAGAGGTTCTGAGAGCGGCAGGCGGGGGGGAGGTCATAATATAGCAAGACTCCATTAGAAGAAACAACATTACTAAGGTGAGTAATTTTTTCTTCAAACAACATGAAGTCTTGCTATATTATGACATATGCAGACTACACAGCAGTACCTCTGTGGAGGAGGGACAGAACCTACTTAGGAAATAGGCTCTGCAGCACAGCTGTGCCTAACCAGGCATCACTCCTAGCCTGGATGTCCAGGGAGTAATGCTTGGTAAAAGTGTGAACTGTTCTCCAGGTAGCTGCTTGACAAATCTCTAGAATGTGGATGTCCCTGGCAGCAGCCAGGGAAGCAGCTGTACCTCTGGTAGAGTGAGCCCTCAGGCCTGAGGGAGGAACCTTACCCTGCTTTTCATAACAGAATTGGATACAAGAGACAATCCACCTGGCAATGGATCTTTTAGTGGCAGGTTTCCCTTTACCAACCTCACCATAAGTGAGGAACAGTTGGAGGAAGTCAAACCTGTGACCCTTGGTACATTCTATGTAGTAACTAAGGGCTCTTTTCACATCTAAGCTGTGCAGCCTCCTCTCGCCAGAGGAGGAATGGTCAGTGAAGTACACTGGAAGAGATATAGATTAAGGTGGGAATCTGAAACCACCTTAGGCAAGAACTTCCTGTTAGTCCTGAGGACCACCTTATCTCTATGAAAGGAGATAAAATCAGGCTCCACTGACAAAACTTGTAATTCACTTGTGCGTCTGGCAGAAGTGATGGCTACCAGAAACACAGTCTTCCAAGTCAAGTACTTAAGCTCTGCTGAAGACAAGTGCTCAAAGGGAGGTAGCATAAGCTGAGCAATGCAAACATTAAGATCCCAGGCAGGGGCAGGGTCCCTGAATGGAGGGTTGGTGTGAAGCAATCCCTTAAAAAAAACTTAGAGAATACAGGATGAGTTGAAAGAGAAGAGGGCTTACTTGCTGAAATAAAAGCAGACACGGCTGCCAAATGTACCTTTAAGGTAGCTGGTCTCAGCCCCAGAGTATTTAAATGGACCATATAATCTAGGACTGTGGGTAAATCAGCAGATCCTGGGGAAATATGCTTCCCAGAGCACCATATGGAAAACCTCTTCCATTTGGAATTGTAAGTAGCCCTGGTGGAAGGTTTCCTAGAAGCCTTCAATATATCCATTACACCTTGGGAGAGGTGTAGATCAGCAAACTCTAACTCTTCAAGAGCCAGGCCTTGAGATTGAGAGATTTGAGGTTCGGGTACCAAACCCTTCCCTGAGCACAGGTTAACAGGTTGTGATTCCTGGGAAGACACAGGGGAAGATGGACTGCTAAGGACAGTAGGAATGGATACCAGGGTTGTCTGGCCCAATCTGGAGCAATCAGAATCACTTTGCAGGATTGAGATCTGATTTTGACTAACACTTTGAACAGGAGAGGGAAGGGGAAAACATAGAGAAACTTCCTTTCCCAATTGAGAACTAAGGCATCCAGAGGGACTGAGCCCAACACTGGGGCCTGCAGCAAAAAAGGGAAGTTGGTGATTGTCTGGGGCTGCAAAAGATCTATCTCCGGGGTGCCCCACCTGGTAAATATTACCTCCAGGACTAGGGGATCCAGTGACCATTCATGATGGCCCTGGGAAATCCTGCTGAGAGCATCTGCCAGGACATTGTCCTTGCCTGGGAGGTGAACTGCCGTAAGGGAGGTGTTCAGAGAGTAAGCCAGAGACCACAACTTCTGTAGATGTTACTTGGCTTGGTCTGGAGACTGGTCTACTATGAGCCAGTCATCCAGGTAAGGGAAGATGGCAATTTTTTGCCTTCTTTGGTAGGCAACTGCTACTGCCAGGCATTTTGTGAATACCCTTGGAGAAGAGGGGAGGCCAAAGGGCATTGCTCTGAACTGGTAATGGCCTGAGGGTAGCTCGAACCTGAGGTACTTTCGATGGGAACTTCTGATGAGAATATGGAAGTAGGCATCCTTGAGGTCTAGGGACGCTAACCAGTTCCCCTGGCCTTAGAGAGGGTAGAATAATTCCCAGAGTTACCATTTTGAATTTTGGTTTTAAAAGGTGCTTGTTTAAGTATCTGAGATCCAGGATGGGCCACCATTCTCCTATCTTTTTTGGGGTAAGGATGTACCTGGAGTACAATCCTTTGCCCTGATGTAGGCGTGGAACCCTTTCCACAGCTCTGAGAGCCAGGAGGGAAGAGACTTCTGCCTCTAGGGCAAGTGCCTCTGGTGGATTTGCAGGTGGAAAGGATCTGGTTCTCATCTTTGGAAATTTTTTTAAGCTGAGAACCAGTCCCTGGCTTACTACTTCCAGGACCTACTTGTCTGATGTCAAAGACTTCCAGTCCTGGACAAAGTAAGCCAGCCTGTCACCTACAGGTAGTTGAGAATCGGCCCAGGCAACCCCATCAGGGTGCCTGTTTGGCAGGGGCTTTAGGCTGAGGGGTGGAAGCAGGCCTGCTTGTACCCCATCTGCCTCTCCCTCTAAAGAACCCCCTCTGAGCGTAAGCAGAAGAAGAGGCCTGGGCTTGGTAAAAAGGCCTATGAAGAGGCCTGCCCCTGCCCCTGGAAGGCTGCTTTTGAGGAGTGGCCTGCCTTTCCTTGGCCTGTGCACTCCTATAGGTGGTCCTATACTCATCCATTTTCTTCATGTAATTCTCTGTCTGATCCCCAAACAGAGAATTACCCACAACAGGAAAATCCATGGCCTTAGACTGGGTATCCTGTGACAGGCTAGTACACCTGAGCCAAGCCATTCTCGATGGCCACAGATGTAGCCATGACTCTTGATGAAACATCATTAGAGTCCACTGCAGCATGGAATTGCACCTTAGATGCCTCAATACCATCAGCAGCCACCTGCTCCAGCTCCTTGGCAAGCTGGCCAGTGACCTGTTTTGCTAGAGCCATAACAGTATCCCATCTGGATTTCTGGTATCTAGCAACATAAGCCATATAATTTGCCTGTCTGAGTCCCAGGGATGCTGCCATGTACTGTTTCTTTGCCTTGGCATCAATCCTCCTGGAGTCCTTGTCAGGGGGGTGTGAAGCCAAGGGAATGTTTGCCCTGTCACAGGCTGCAGCCTGCACTACCCCAACATGGCTGCATTGTTGTGTAAGGAACTCCATATTAGAGCCTGACAATGTATACCTCTTGTCCATTCTCTTATCCACAGGAGGTATAGTGTGAGGAGTGTTTAGAATTTTTACTGTCTGTTTCCCAAAAGATTTATGCAAAGGAATAGACAGTCTCCTGGACTCTGGGATATCCATCATTTCCACATAGTCAGGCTCCTCTTGATCATCCACAGCTTCCTCCATAGGAGCTGGAGGGTTTCAGCCACTTTTTTATAAAATATAAAATGAGAAGGGGACTCAGAAAGCCTAGGAGGAGACACTCCTGAAGGTCTGTCTTGGGAGATGTCCAGTTCAATGGGCACATCCAGACTTTCAAATCCACATTCACTCTCCTCATACTCCTCTTCCCCCTCCTCTGGTTCATAAAATTCCTCTAAATCGTACTCTTGAACCGGTGAAACAGGCCGAACCGTACGCTTACCTGATGGTGCTGGTTCGGTCGGAACCGAGGGTGTGACTGGACAATTTTAATCGCTTTCGCTATTTCTTCAGCGGTTGGAGAGGAAAGTTTTGGCTCCACACCAGCTGATTTCCTAGTCCTTTTTGCTAAAACCGACTCGGCTCTCCTTTTGCCTGAGGAAGTCTCGCCCTGGTCAGAGGGCACTCCCTCCGGTTCGGTTGAAACCGAACCAGGCTGGCCATCCGGTTCAGTGGACTTTTTGACCTCTCTTTCCCTGAGCCTACCAACTCTCTTTTCCAGGGTAGCTGCAGGAACATTTTTGCAAATCTGGCAGTCTGCATTGAGGTGGTCGAACCCCAGACACTAAACACAGGTGGTGTGGGGGTCAGCCTTAGCAAAGACTTCCCCACAGACACTGCAGTGTTGAAACCCAGTGGGCCTGGTTCTTCTTTTGGGTTTCTCAGACATAATGCCAGCCTAACCAAACTTACCCGTTTATGGCAATCCGCCAAGTAAGACCCTCTTATCGGTTCCCAACCGTGTCACGGGTTGTGGAAAAAAATGTAATAAAATACGTTTTTTTTAGAACTGATAAGAACCGGTAACCACACTCTAAATGACAGATTAATATATTTTAAACAACCTGATCGGTTCAAACCGAACCGATAAACCGTTTACAAGTTCCACACAGAATAGAAATAAATGTAAAACTTACCTAGTACTCACAATACCACAGACAGAGTCAGAACCGACCAGCTGCAGTTTAAATTCAGTAGAAAACCAAGAAAAATAATACTTTAACAGACAAAATGAACCGAGCAGAAAGAGAAATCTCTGGAGCGACTGTTCAGTGAGGCGGAGTAAAGAGTCTGACAGTTTGAGTTTGAAGAACAACAGACAGAGTTTTCAACTGAGCTCGAGCTCAGCATTCCATGCCTAATATAGCAAGACTTCATGTTGTTTGAATGACATTAAGCTTGGAGGAATGTCGGATATTACACATGGGAAGTAATAATATTCACCAAGATTATTATCTTCAGGGAAGTAGATTGAGAAAGTCAAGTAGGGAAAAAGGTCTGGGGGTCTACATTTCCGACCGTTTAAAGAGTGAAGTACAGTCTGAGGCAATTGCTAAAGGAGCAATGAACTTGGTGCCTTGCATCTGTAGGAGTTTTCATTCTCATGACAGTAGAATATTGTTACCATTATATAAAATATACATAAGGCCAATTGTGTACTACTGTTCAGCAAGCTAGAGTCCATTCCTAAGGAAGGACAAGGTCCTAGTGGAAAGGCCACAGTGGGCTATTACCAAATTAATTCCAGAATTAAAAAAGTGTGCCCCATGAAGAAAGATTAAGGAACCTTCAACTATGGCCAATGGAATTGAGAAGAAGGAGAGGAGATTTGTTGTTGCTTTATAAAATACTGCATAATGAAGAGCTCAGGCAAGAGCTGAACCTGCAATATAGGACACAAAAATATAACCTTAGGGGACATGAGCTCCAATTGATTGAGGAGAAGTATAGATCTAATCTAAGAAGGAATAGCTTTAAAATTAGAACTACTAGAGAACGGAATAAGTTGCCATAGGATGTAGTGGAGGCAGAAAGCTTTAGTATTTTTAAGGTAAGATTGGATAAGCACTTCTCAGTTGGCATCTTGAATACCTCCACCAAATAGTGGGAACAATCTACATAGAAACATAGAGACATAGAATTTGATGGCAGATAAGGACCGCTTGGCCCACCTAATTTGTCCATTTCCCTACATAATAGATAAGCTGCAGATCCTAGTTAACCAACAGCCTACTTTCTTCTACACCCCACTAGAATTGCCATATGTCTGTCCCATGCATTCTTGAATTCCCCCACTGTTTTTGATTCTACAATCTCCTCAGGAAGGCTGTTCCATGCATCCACAACCCTCTCTGTGAAGAAATACTTCCTCACATTACTTCTGAGCCAACCCTTCCCCCACCTCCTCACAGTATTAAATAGACCCTTACTCCACCCTTTTCCTCAGCCTAGCAGCTGATTGGTCACTCCACTGCTGCACATTTTCATGCTATTGGCCTACCTGTCTTCAATACCTGACTTGACCCACTTTCTCACTGCCCCTTTTTAAAGCAGTCCCACCCACGGGATCACACACATGTTCTCAACTTTTTCTCCAGCCGCTCCATCTAACTCCTCTCAATTACTCCTCTATCTGCCCTATTGTTAGGGACCTCACCCTAATTCGACTGTATACCCTTTCAACTATAAACCAGGTAGCAGTTAAGCAGGACAGCAACACCAAACAAACTACCATGGGGTGCAACCGCCTACTACTACTCCTCCTCACTACCTCTTTTGGCATTGCTGATACCATATACAAGTTCGGACCCCTACCTCCCCACTCTGAATCCTCACTGGGTGCAAGCTGGAAGAAGAGCATACACATGGCCACTACCACTTCTGGTAACGATAGACTTTTTATCCTCCCCCACCTCCCATACACAGTTATCAGCAAGCCAGCCTTGCAAACCATAACTTTAATGGTTAGCTTTCCCCCTAATTTAACACAGGCATATAGACACCTCCCCCACCTGAAGCACAGACGATGGAAGACACGAAGGAAGATAAACATCACCCTATCTGCCAGAAAGGTTATCTTTCTGCTACTGCTACTCTCTGGCAATGTTCACCTAAACCCTGGACCAACAACCCTGAGGAGCAGGGGGGTCCATACAGTGAATGGCCTAAAGATAGCACCACTAAACATCTGCAGCCTAACTGCCAAATTCAACCAGCTCCAGGCTTGGATGACCATCCATACCCCTGACATACTCTGCCTAACTGAAACCTGGCTGTCGGGTAGGATCAAAGATGGTGAGGTGGCCATTGAAGGATTCCAAGCAGTTCGACTTGATGGAAAAGGCAGAAAAGGTGGTGGCTGCCTCCTATATGCCAGAAACTCACTGAGCTGCTCCTTCCTCCCCATCTCCAAAGTTATGGAGGATTATGAGCTACTAGTGGTAAAAATGCAAGTCGGCCTAAAAGGCAAGACCCTTACTATCACCACAACCTACCTGCCCCTCAAGAAAGCCAAGGAAGGCCTTCCTCTCATTATGGAAGAAATTAGCACACTCAGAAAGGGCTCAGAACTCATCTTGACCGGTGACTTTAATATTAACTGGTTATGTAGGAGGCAACACCCTCCAGAGACCTAATCACCTCCCACAATCTCACATAACTCGTAACTCACCCCACCAGCAGAACTACAAGGCTGGTACCAGCACCCTCATTGACTGGGTCTTAGCTAGCTCACTGACTCAATTCTCCAAACTCAGGGTTCTCCCGGATGTGCTAAGTGACCACTCCCCAATCTCCTTTATATGGACCACTAACCTTGCCAAAAGCCCACCCTGCCTCATCGAGAGCAAGGTTCTGTGGAAAGGCAAACTTGGGTCCCTCAAAATTGGCCCTGTCTGTATACAACTGGTACCCCATCAGCAAGGCACCTACGCTGGACCAGGCCCTCAGTTTTTTCACTGAGGGCTTCAGTTCCATCTGTGATATCTATGCACCATGCACAAAATGGAAAATTTGGGGGGAGGTTAACGGCTAGATTGATGGCAAGCTCCTCTCCCTCCTAAAGGAGAGGGACTGCCTCTGGGAAAAAGCCTTAAACTCAGGCAGCAAGCATGACCTACAGTGCTACAAAACGGCTAGAAATCAGTGCACCAAACTTATCAGGCTTGCAAAAGCCAATTTCCATAAGACTCAGCTTAACAATGCATGGGGAGATGGAAAGAGGTTTTGGGACAACATCAAGAACATCCTTGGTAAAGATCAAAAGCAGCACCCTAAGATGCTCAACATTAATAACTCATCCTCCTCAGATCCGCTAGCCATTGCTGATGCCTTTAACCAGGCCTTTACAGACCCGTCCTCAGTGCTGCCTCCAGACTACCTTCTGACTGTGGAGGACCAAGGTTGCGCCAACCTGCTCATAACTAACCACCCATCCTTCTACTTTAAGAAGGTAACGGTGAAGGAGGCCCTAACGATGGTCAGGAAAGTCCTAGGCAAAACCAGATTGGGGAGTGATGGGCTAGACATGAAGTTACTATCTCTCACTCTTGATATTCTTATTATGCCCATAACAATGCTATTTAATAAATCCTTGGCCCTAGCTCAATTTCCAGAGGTATGGAAGCAAGCCCTAGTAACTCCAGTGCATAAGAATGGTGACAAGGTGCTGGTGTCAAACTATAGGCCAATATCTATCCTCTCCCCACTATCCAAAGCTTTGGAAAAAAATCACAGCAAGTCAACTCACACAATACCTCAATAAGTACAATCTGCTCTGCACAAACCAACATGGCTTCAGGCAAAAACACAGTACCATTACAAAACTGCTGAAATACACTGACTATGCGCACAAGGCTCTGGATGAAGGCAAATTGGTGGGGTCCATCATCACTTACCTCACCAAAGCCTTCGACACTGTCAAACACTCTCTACTAGTACTCCAGCTCCAAAGATTGGGTGTGGCACCAAATGCCATGAATTGGTTTAATGACTACCTAACACACAGGAGCCAGTGAGTCAAAATCGGGCAGACATTATCCAGCTCCAGAGATGTACTCCTAGGAGTCCCTCAAGGATCAATTCTAGGGCCCCTGCTTTTCAGCCTCTTTGTAAATGACCTACCCACAGCCTGTGACACCAAAATTATTCTGTATGCAGACAATGCCATGCTGCTGAGCAGCAGCACCTCTCAGGTTGCCCTACAAACAGAACTACAGAACTCTTTCAATAAACTCGAGGACTGGTTCAGTAGGCAAAAGCTTCTACTAAACTACAAGAAAACCAAGGCCATGCTACAATCCAGCCCCTACAACAAACACAAGCATGCTCCTCTCATAATCACCAACAAGGCTGGTGAGCAGATTGAGCAGGTACACTTGTTCAAGTACCTTGGAGTCACCATTGATGGCTCTCTCACTTATATGCACCACGTAGACTCCCTTGTCAAAGTGGTAAACACAAAGATTTGGGTCCTCTATAGGCATAAGAAATCCCTCACCCTGGAAGCACTCCGAATCTCAGTCTCCAGTTCCATACTCTCTATGATAGACTACAGGCTGGTGGTCTATGGAGCTGCTACTGATACAGTGCTCAAAAGGGTCCAAATTTCACTCAGTAAGGCATGCCATCTCACCCTGTGTGCAGATCACTACACTCATACTTGCACCCTGTATGAGCGTACAAACTGGCTTAACCTAAAAGACAGGATCAAATACCAAACTTGCCTCCTGGGAAAGAAGGCACTCCTTGGAAAAACCCCACCCTGTATAGGAAACCTGCTTGAGGCTTCTCTCTCAACACACATCACCAGATGGAGGAAGAATGGAGCACTGTCCATACCATTCCGCCGAACCTCACTAGGGCAGCGTGCTTTCTCCTGTCGGGCCCCCCTCTGGATAAATGAACTCCCAATGAAATTACAAACAAACAACAGCCTATCTCAATTGAAAGTAGGCCTCAAACAACACCTAATGTCTAATTCAAAATGCACCTGCTTCTCAGGCCCCACTTGATAGACAGGCCGACCCCCAAGGTAACACCCAGCAGGGCTACCTAGAGAACCCTGCCTCTATTCCAGCCTAGCCAAGGGCTTAAGTAAGCTATCAGTCCTCTTTAAACACACTTGCTACTGCCCTCCCAACCCCCCACACACACACCATACTTGACAAAGCCCTCTGGAGCTGCTCACCCCATCACAGCCCTCCCCCCATTTCACTATCCCCCACCTCACGCTCTCTTCGGTTGGTTTCAAACCCAATCCCCCTTGTTTCACTGTTACCCAGCCTCTTGCCATCTGGGATAGCGTTAAACCCTATGCAATTACTCTGCCATAGTCTATCAATGGATTTGGAGGTTTCAAGGGGTGTGTTACCTAGGGCAACTGATTAGAAATAGTTTAGTATTCAATTACAACTGCTCAGTTTTTTTCTCCTATTTGTCTAATTGTCATGTAGTTGCTCTTTAATGCCTAATGATCAGGCCTCTGTAAACACTGAATATGTGTATTGTCTTATTGTCCACCCTGATGTGGAACCTTTGTAAAAGAGCTCATGCTCAAAGGTCTTTCTGAAATACTAATTAAACAATTAAACAAATCAAATAAAGTTGGATTGATTGATAATTGATTGACTTGTGCCCCGAATGTTGGTAAGTCTCATAAATTGCAAGTAAATGTTTGACCACCCAAACAAATCTTGAAACCTATACTTAGTCTATAGAACTTCACTGAGCGCCACCACTCTGGATCCAGTGACACTTTTTACAGCTGTATAGCAAGAGCTACGCTGATGTATTGCCAATGGAGGAGGATAGAACAT
The DNA here is from genome assembly GCA_016271365.2 of Neoceratodus forsteri. NCBI lineage: Eukaryota > Metazoa > Chordata > Ceratodontiformes > Ceratodontidae > Neoceratodus > Neoceratodus forsteri. Next base: position 56,102,617 of record CM028137.1, read on the forward strand.
ATGGGGTCTGGAAGGGATGAACAGATACAACACATAACATAATCTTTTCTCCATGCAATGGAGCTGAATCACATAATGAGTATACATGAATCAATGCACTTTCTCTCTCTCTCTCTCTCCCCCCCCCCATCGTACTTTTTTCTTTTATCTTCAGAAGTGCCACCAGCTCTGCCTCATGTTCCAAATCCTGCTGCCTGCCCTGGTGTCTGGGAACTATGTACTGTATCTGTACAAATCTCTCCTACTCCCTTCCTCTGAAAGTCTGCCACCCCACCCTCTAACCCCATCCCTGAAACAGATCACATTTCTTCTGCTCGCACTTTCTGCATAGCCTACCACCACATCATTTAACCGTGTCCCCTGAAACAGAACAAATTCTTTAATTAATTTATATAGTTGCAATTTTATTCATTTATATGTTCTGTGGTTCCACTTATAAAGTGCCTTGGTTTCAAGAAAGGTGCTATTTAAATAAAGTTTACTTTACTTTGCTTTGCTTCCCAATCCCTCCCTCCCTCAGCATGGTCTCCTGCCCCAATCCTCTAATCCTGCCCAACAAAACAGACCAAATCCCTCTCTCTGCATGGTCTGCCACCATCATCCACTAATCTTGTCCCCCAAAACAGAACAAATGCTTGTAGCTCCCTCCCTTTGCATGATCTCCAACCCCCCCACCATCTAACCTCGTTCTTCACAACACCTGAAGAAAAAAAGGTCCCTTGGAAGTTTTCTGTCCCCCCATCCTCCATCCCCCTCACTCCTCATCACAACCCCTCTCTCAACACCCACCACCCTCTGCACCTCTCTCTTACCTATCTCACAAACTCCTCTGATGACTGGAATGTCCTGCTGCTTCTAACGTTGCCCACAGACTGTCTGAAAACAAGGTAAGTTTGGTTAATGGCTTTTTTAAACATTTTCAACTTTTACTCATAACTTTGTAATTGTTTAATATTTTTGCCCCAAATGTTCAATATGGCCTTGTTTTACCCAACCTCATGAACCAGGTAGGTGAATGTTTTCAAATCCCCCAAAATGTGCTTTCACACTAGCTCTACGAAATGGAGTTTTTAATGGGATTGTAAAAATGTCACTTACCTAGGTCCTGAGTTTGGATCACAAAAGGGCCATGTTGAAAATCTGTGGTCAAAATATAAAAAAACCCACAAAAACAAGAAAATGATGAAGTGACATTGAAGTTTTTCAACGTTAACTAAAAAAATTTGTGATATTTGCAACTTTTGGGCCCAAATTTTCAACATAACCCTCTTGTCAGGCCACCTCATGGACATTACAGGTGTCATTTTTTAAACTGCCTGCAAAACACATTTTCACAGTCACTCAGGGAAATCCCCTTTCTTACCAGATTTGAAAAAGTCCACCTTTCTACCTTTCTTGATCATATGGAGGGGTCATAAAAAGACTATGTTGAAAATCTGGGGTCAAAATGTAAGAAAAAAATAAAGTTATTTGGAAACCCAGATGGAGTCCACCACAGGATGCTGAGAAAGTTGGCAAAGGTACTGGTAGGGCCACTGGCAGACCTGTTCAATACCTCTTTGAACTTGTGGTGCATGCTCAGAGACTGGAGGGAAGCACATGTGGTACCTCTCCATAAGAGTGGGCCCAAGGACGAACCAGGGAACTACAGACCAGTGAGCCTTACTGCAACTGTGGGAAAACTGATGGAGGCAATCCTCAAGGAAAGGCTGGTGCAATTTCTTGAGAATAACAACCTCCAGGACAGCAGGCAGCATGGGTTTATCTCAGGAAGATCCTGCTAGATGAACTTAGTTGATTTTTATGACTGAGTTACAAGGGCACTGAACGGAGACATGCAGTGGATGTCCTGTACCTGGATTTCAGCAAGTCCTTTGTCTCGGTGCCACATGGTAGGCTGACCTGCAAGTTGAAGAGTCTGAGAGCAGGGAAGAAATTGGTCGGATGGGTCAAGAACTGGCTGCAGGGTAGACAGCAAAAGATAGTAGTGAGGGGGGGATGCATCTGAACCCATGGCAGTAACAAGTGATGTACCACAGGGCTCGGTGCTGGGGCCAGTTCTGTTTGACATTTTCATAGCCGACATTGCAGCAGGGATTAAGATCAGTCTTTTTGCAGATGACATGAATATCTGTACCGAGGTAGATGGGGGAGGGAGCAAAAGTACTTCAGGAGGATTTGGCAAAACTGGAGGAATGGTCTCACACTTGGCAGCTTGGTTTCAATGCCAAGAAGCACATAATGATGCATTTAGGAGGCAAGAACCCAGGACACAATTACTGGCTGGAGGATGTCCTGTTAACAAAAATCCAAGGAGGAGAAGGATCTGGGAGGGCTGGTAACTGGGGAGCTGAACCAATCTGCTCAGTGCAAGAAGGCAGTAGCTCGCACAGCCAGCATAACTACTAGACCAACCATAGCCCCCCCTACCGACCGCCCCTTCTTCAAGTTCCAGCCAGTCTCCTACAAATAGGTGGAGGACCAGCTCCTCTTGCTGGACACCAAAAAGAGTGCTGGTGCTGATTCACTTGAACACTTCTTCTTAAAAGCAGGTTTGTATTATCTGGCAGCTCCAATTTCCCATCTCTTTAACAGCTCATTATCCCAAGGGAAATTGCCGCCTAGTTGGAAAACCGCACACATTATCCCACTGTTCAAGTCAGGAGACCCCACTGACTTGAACAACTATAGGCCTATTTTGTTGCTTCTTTTTTTATCCAAGCTACTTGAAAAAAATGTGAACTCTCAATTAAGGGAGTACTAGGATCATGAGAAAATCCTCAATCCAGTCCAATCAGGTTTCAGACCCAAGCACAGTACTGTGTCTGCTCTTGCCAAAGTGTCAAATGACTGGCTAAAAACCCTGGACAGTAAACAGTACATCTATACACTCTTCCTTGACCTCAGCAAAGCATTTGACATGGTTGATCATTCCATACTTCTTGATCCCGGAGTAGCATTGGTCTAATCTCTGCTGCAGTAAAGTGGTTCTGCTGTTACCTAACAAATTGTAAACAGCAAATTAAAGCCCAAGGGGAATTCTCCCCACCAAAATTACTGCCCCAAGGCATTTCGCAAGGTTCCATTTTGGGACCTATCCTCAATCACATTGACTCTGGCCTGGTTGCTGGAAACGTTCATACCTTCACAGATCACACAGTCCTCTACACAACCAACCCCTCCTTGGACATTGCGTACAAGGAGCTACAGCAGGATTTTATCATCCTGCAGCACAACCTGCTGAATCTAAAGCTCATGTTAAATGCAAAAAAATACAAAAGCTATGATTATCTCTCCATCCCACAATACGGGGATACCTGGGACCCCACAGATTATTACCCTCCTTAATGAACCACTAGAGCTAGTGCATAAATTTAAATATCTGGGAGTCTGGTTGGATAGCAAACTTGCCTTCGATGTACATCTAAGCGAGTTAATAAAAAAGCTAAGGCAGTGCCTCGGTATTTTCTACCATATAAGATGCCTACTCACCCTGGAAGCTAGAAAGCGACTGGTTCAAACATCCTTGCTTCCCCTGATTGACTACGCTGACTTCCTATACAGCCATTGCCCCCAGTATGCACTCCAAAAACTGGATACACTCTATCATCATGCATTGAGATTTGTTTTTGACTTGCCCTTGCAGACTTATCACTTGTCATTGTACCAAGCATTAGATTGGCCGTCCCTCTCCATGAGGAGGCAAATAAATGACCTCATGTGGCTATTCCGTGCTTTGTCCAACAAACTACCACCCTATATCTGTGACCTGTTTGAACGTTCAAAGGGTGTCTATGGACTAAGGAACTCCTCCTTTGTCCTCCTTAAGCTAGCAGAACAAGGACATGTCTTTGCTCAACGGCCATTAGTTCCTTTTTACCAGCACTTTGGAATAACATGCAAAAATTACTTAAAATCTCCCTGCTGCCAAGCCATTTTATATTTAGGGGTCTGCTCTATAGAGGCCTGAAAATAGCATGTGATTGTTTCAGGTAAAACCTTACCCTGCTCAACTGAGTCCCTTAACCTCTGTAATCCTAGGGCACCTATTTCCCGCGTCGGCCAGCATCCCTTTAAGGCAACCACCCCCCACCTCCCCCCCTCATCAGTTAGCTTCACAGGGGGCCTCATTCTATTAGGCTGCCTTATTTTTCCCTCTCTGCTATGTGCCTGATACCCTTTCTTCCCACTGCCCTTCTCTATGTCCCTCCTTCCTCTCCTTACTTGTACTCTATAAGCTACAACCTGTATATGCTGCACTTTAATTGCCTACATTTGCACTTGCTTTACATGTCTGATTCATCAAAGTACTGATTTTGTATATTGTAACTGCCTGTACCGATGTCTACTTTTGTATGAAGTGTTGTCTACTGTAAGCAAAAGTGTCCTCTGTGTCCAGGACCATCTTGAAAATGAGCTTGCTCAATGATGTACCTGCCTGGTTAAATACAGTTTGATTGATTGATTGATTGAGCAGCGAAGGCAAACAGGATGCTAGGGTGCATTGCAATGGGGGATTACTTCCAGGAGTGGGGAGGTCATCTTGCCCCTGTACAGGCCCCTGGTGAGACCGCACCTTCTGTTCTGCGTGCAACTCTGGTGCTCCTACTTGAAAAGGGACATCAAACTACTGGGGGGAGCTACAGCATAGGACAACAAAAATCAAAAATGATCCTGGGGTTGGGGGACAGACCATATGGGGAGAGACTGAGAGAGTTCAATATGTGTACCCTGGAGGAAAAAAGGGAAAGAGGGGATATGATTGAGACCTTCAAGTACCTGAAGGGTTTGAACAGAACAGACACCAGGTGTATGTTCAGACTGAAGGGCGGAAGGGAAATCATGGGACACTCTATGAAGTTGGAAGGGGGCAGGTTCAGGAGGGAACAGAGAAAGCACTACTTCACAGAAAGGGTGGTGGCAGGGTGGAACGCTCTGCTAGAGGAAGTCATATTGCAACAGAGTGTTGGGGGCTTTAATAGGGGGTGGGACAGATTCAAAGGAAGGGCACAAACAGGGAGGAAGTGTGAGATGGGGGAGGACATATGAGGGAGGGGAGGCAGCTGCAGTCTAATGGACTGAAGTTCTGCACACTTGAGCAGACTAGTTAGACCAAATGGCCTGTATCTGCTGGCAATTTTGTATGTTCGTATGTTTCAAACATTGAATTTTGTTTCACCTTTTACTCATAACTGAGTGAGTTTTGCAGATTGTGGGCATAAATGTGCAGTGTATCCAGGGCCACTGGAAAATTGTGCTGAAATTTTTTGGCGGTCTGTGATATTCAGTCACTTCCTGCAAAAAATGAGCTCCCCCACAAAATCCACTCTTTTAAACTGCACACAAGGTGACTTTTGTCCCTGCTTTGCCCTTCCTCCCATTTTCCTGCCAACCTGGCATGTTTGTCATTTCAAACAATGGTGAATGGCTTCCTTTGTTGTGTGTCATGTGTTTGTAACATCCAGAATATGTCACACAGACAGAAGTCAATCACATACAAACTAGTCCCTTTACATTTTGCAACATAATATAATAGTGTGCCCCCCCATGTCCACATATGAAAGGTAAACAGAAGCAGATGGAGGATACAACCACTTCAGTCTTCTGAATGTCACTGAAGAATGGACAACTGAGCTTCAGTCATCACACGCCAAGATCAAAGAGCTGCAACGTCACTTAATCTGTGAACTGCTGGTGGATACAGAAAGCACAGCACAACTGAAAAAACTGTATTAAGAAATATATTAATATCTGCTGCACTCAATGTGTGCCATCTGGAGTCAGGACTGCTACTTTCCACTGCTGCCTGTTTGAGCCCATGCAACAGAAGCTGCAGCTGCTGTGTTTCTGCCTTTACTCCTGCAGGTATGTTCCTACTGACTGTGATGTAGGGAGGGTGGAAGGACATCAGAGGACTCAGACAGGGTCAGGCTGAAGGGGTTGCCAGGAGGGTACTGGTGAGTCAGAAGTGTCCACATATATTTTCAATGTGCATCAGATTAATGGGAAAATAGTTGCAGCCTTGAAATACAGATATGTGTGCCAACTATGGAGGCTAGGGTGTTTGAGGCAAATTGGCGTTCTACTTCATGCTACATCTTAATGGATTTCTACTGTTCTGTTAATGAAGTTCTTTTGCTATCTGCATAAAGACACCTAGCAACATTCATTGCCTAGCAACTAGTTTTAATGACTTGCTTATTTTATATCTGGGAAGATGGATGGAGGGTAGGAATGTCTGTACTGAGCGGGGATGTTATGTTAAAAAAATGTCTGAGAAGGTTGGTGGAGGGTGGGAATGTCCAAGCTGAATGACACATGTACTGTATATGTTCCTCACTACTGTGCATTGTTGTTGATGTAGGGATGGGCCGAGATGACTGGCACACATGTTTAAAAAAATTTTCACAGCACAATTTTTTTTCAATATACAGTATATGTATCAGTTGACTGGGTCCGTCCCTCACTTCTGTGGTTTGTTGTTAATGGAGGATGGAGGGACAGGCTTAGCTATTTGGCACACATTTAAAAAAAAATGTTCTGGCCTCTGGTTGCAGGTGGATGGAGTGTGGGCTGAACTTACTAGCACAGAACAATCTCTTTCAACATGTACACCAGTTGACTGAGTCCATCCTTCACTCCTGTGGATGTTTTGTTGATGGAGGATGGAGGAACAGGCCAAGCTGAATGGCACAGATGTTTGAAAATATTGGCACAGAATATTTTACCAGACTTGAACATCAGGTCCAACAGCCTTGGGATATTCTTTGAAAATCCCTGGTTGACAACATGAACATCTGATTTAAAACATTTTCTGGAACAATTCTGCTGCTATAACGTGCAACCCACCATTTAGTAACAGGGAAGACAATTTATAGACAGTGCAGGTTCCCCACTCTCTTCTGTGAATGGAGTGAATGTTGACAACCTGACCTATGTAGTTTATTTTGCATACTTTTTTTTATATAAGGTTGATCTGATAGCTAAGCACAAACAGCATGTGTATGCATATCCTAGACTGGAGTAGGTACTTGGTTAACTGCGGGGGATGTGGCTTTATTGTCTTCCAGTCAGTGAATGGGGAAGGTTAGGTATACCCAGTGTGCAGAAAGTTCATAGTCTAGGTTCAGAGATAGCTTCACTCTAGACTGAAGTGGAGCATCTGAGAAGCTTCTCAGCATGGGATCCACTGCAAGAAGCAGTCCCATTACTGCACAGGGAACCATGTGTCCACTCTGGGGGAGGACGGCAGCGAAGGAGGCAACAGGAAGATGAGGTTTAAGACTGTCATGGGATGGGACTCCAGGGGTTGCAACTCAGAATGCATTTACCAAATGTGGGGAATATGTTCCTGATGACTGTACAAGACACAGTGGTTGGTACTGCAGTCAGAACAGCTTTTTCCAATATGGATGCAACACAAGAGAGGAGTTCAGGGGGAAACCAAGAGGAACAGGAAGCTCTTCCAATTCATGGGGACACCTTAGTTAGACAGACAAGCAGTCTGGTGTGCAACTCAACAGGAGGAGATATATGTTCTGTGTTTTCCTTTGGTGATCACAGAAAAAAAGTAATTATCCAGTTGGAGGGGATGACCAAAACATGGGTACAAAACCAGGTAATTTGTTATACCTAAGTACCTATGACCCGGCAAGGAGAGTGTACAAGAGGTCAAAGGTAGATTCAGGGAATTAGGTACAGTAGTAGGCTGTGGACAGATGCACATACACTAGCCTTTTTGGAGCTGCTACTAGTGCCATGTGGAAGAATGAGGCAAAAGGACAACCTAATAGAGTTCAGTATGAATGAATGAATGAATAACTGAATGAATAACTATGAGTGAGTGAACGAACAAATGAATGAATGAAGGAATGAATGAATGCAGATGTAATTGGTAATATTAACATCCTGATTGCTGACATCTTCATTAATATATTTGTCTGGATATTTACCTCAGAAAGAAGATGGCATCTGTCTGCTGGGTGGGACCATTTTCTGTTTTTACTTGTACGTATTTTTTTATTAGAGGGATGCTTGGAAGAAGAGAGAGGTGATACAAAAAAACTGGATATGTTTGAAACAACACTAATTTCTGTGGGAGTCACTGGCTCAAATTGACCTCCAGCACAAGGGGAAGAGCTGGACAAAGATCTAGTGAAAGCCAACCATAAAATGGTGACTAAAGGGGAAGTGCTGCTAGTAGGTGACTTCAGTCTGCCAGATGTTGACTGGACCATCCCAGCCACAGCCTCAGCCAGGAGACATACTGGACTAATTGCAAGGGGCATGTCTCAGATATCTAGTACTAGAACCAACCTGTGAGGGTGTGATTTTGGACCTGCTACTCACCAATGGGGGATAGTATTTCAGATGTAGTGGTGGTTGGACACCTGGGGTTCAGTTATCATCACATAGTGTGGTGAAATATGAGTAGAGTGGCAGAGTCAAGCCACACAAAAGTGAGGGTCCCGGTCTTCAGGAAGCAGACTTTGCAAAGTCAGAGATATGTCTCAGGAAAGCCCTGGTAGGGAAGGAGGACCAAAGTGGGCATATCTAAAAGGAGCAATAGTGGAGCAACAAACCATTGTCTTAGACAAATAAATAAAGGCAAGAGAAAAAGAAAACCACTATGGTTCTCAAAGGAAGTGTAGAAGAGAAACTATATGTGGAGATCTGCCACTAAGTTCATCATAATAAATGCAGTTTTATTGTAACATTTTCTTAGAACACCATGATCCCCTAGTTACGCCCAACATTTCATCAACACTGGGCTTCCTCATGGGCTTAGGATCTTGTGTTCCTAAATAAATTCTTTCATTATTGGCATTAGAACAATTAGGATTCAGTTTCCTGTTTGTTTCTAGCTTCAGATTATAACTTATTTAACTGAAACAAGTTGCAGCCACTTGTAGTCTGTGGTTAGTTTCATTTCAGACCACCCAGGGCTGCCATTCCAAACTTCCCTTGAAACATGTGGTGCAGTTTCAGTTCAAGTGTGTGAATTGAATTGAAACTGCACCACAAGCTATTCAGCTTAGGCAAGAAATGAGCATTGTAATGCTAGAAATCACTGAGTGATTGTGGTGTTCTAGGAAAATAGAGTGGTGTTCTAAGAAAATATTACAATAAAACTGCATTTCTTATGATGAACTGAGTGGCTGGTCTCCACATACTTTTTCTCTTCTACATTGAAGTCAGCCGTTCAACCAGCCCCAGATAGGGACATTTGGACTACTTTATACTAAGGACAACCACCCACATCCTCTTCCTTGACAGTATTTATCTCAAAAGAAGTGGCCAGGAAGATAAGAGTGAAAAAGTTGACTTTCAGGAAGCACATGGAAACACAGAAGGAGGAGGATAGGGTAGTGTGTCACAATAAGGAGAGGGTGGGAGGGAAGGCATTCAGGAATGCAAAGGCATAAAAGGAGGAAAAATAGCCCAGGCAGAAAAGAAAGGGGACAAGGCATTTTCTAGTTACATCAGTGAAAGCAGAAAGACAAGGGGTGGGATTATAAGACTTAAGAGGGAAGAAGAAGAATGTGTGGAGGGGGACTTGGAAAAAGCAACAATCATGAGTAAATATGTTTGTTCAGTATTCACAAAAGATGGGGGACCACAATTAAGTGGCAGGAGCAATAAAGGGAGGAAGAAGGAGGCCAGTCCATTTATGAAGGAGAGAGTTCTAAAGGAACTCAAAAGCTGAAAGTGAATAAGGCAATGGGACCACATAGGATATTCCTAGAATATTAAAGGAGCTTAGGCAGTGCTGGCAGTGCCACTGACAGCCCTCTTCAATGACTCGCTGGAAACAGGAGTGGTTCCAGAGGACTGGAGGAGAGCAGATGTGGTCCCTCTACACAAAAGTGGGAGCAGGGAGGAGGCTGAAAACTATAGACCAGTCAGCCTGACCTTGGTGGTAGGGGAAAATAATTGAATCACTTCTAAAAGGATTGTGGAACATCTTGAAACCAGCAGAGTACAGGATCCGAGGCAGCACTGATTCACAGCGGGGAAGGTCATGTCAAACAAATCTGATTGATTTCTTTGACTGGGTGACTAGGGAAGTGGATCATGGGGGAGTGGTGGATGTGGCCTACCTGGATTTCAGCAAGGCCTTCCACATTGTTACACATAAGAGGCTTGTAAACTAGATAGGCACACACTTGGATTAAGGTAGCACTCACCAACAAAAGAAAGTATAGGCACACAGCAGAGATTTGCAAGTTGCAGGTAAAAATTTATGTAGTTATTGAGCCACAGAGAAACTGCCAGATACTGTGATCACAGACAGAAAATTCCTATGTTTCGATCGTTAGGTCTTCCAAATGGGGCAGCGTCTGGAAGGTGAATGGAAACCTTAAATAGCCCCAGTACATTATGATGTGATTCATCACATGACCAACATTTTTCAAGATTCCAAAATGTCTTTCATTATTGACAGTGTAAGTATCAGTTACGGAGGAAATTTAAATAGTTGAGCTATTTCATTCAGAGCTATAAAGAAAAGTGTAACATGAATACAGTTTTCATAACATAACTATGCAGTGGCACTGCTAAAAGAGCCAGTGTGAATTTTAGCCAAAACATGATATTGTAGCCATGTATTCAATCATCTTTTAAACATTTTTCAACATTTATACAATTTCTAAACATTTTTAACCACTTCAAACATTTTAAACATGATATAATATATGACAGACAAGCTTTAAGAGATGTGCAAGTCAGAAAGTATAAGAGTAAGATAAGAAGAAAGAGCTGAATGGAGGGGGAGAAGTGGAGAGAGAAATGAGGTAAAACATCTGAGGAAGCCAAGGGAAATGGAAATTATAGATTGAAGAGAGGTTTGGAGTCAAAGTGCAGTGGGAGCAAACTCCTTGCGTTGCCATAAAAGTCACAAAGATGCAGGAAAAAATAACCTGTGCACACCATAACAGATCGGCACCTGAAAGTGAAAAAGACGAATAGACATGAAATCATCCCATGTTGCAAAATGCAAAAATTATAGAAAATTTACAGATATGGCTTTATGTCTGTTTCATTATTTAAACCTTCAGGGTTCAAGCTACATAAACTAAAGATCCAGAAGCTCTCTTATTGGAGCAATTTATTCAGTCTGTTAATACAACGTTTGCCCAGGGTCACTTGTTCTATGCCCATAAAGTGGAAACTCTTGGGGTCATTATTGTGATGCCACAGGATTAGTGAGGTTGGCATTTTTAATGTCTCTCACATGTTCCTGTATGCACTGTTTCAGATTTCTAGTGTTACATCCTAGATATAGTTTGTTGCATCCACACTAAATGACATAGACAATATATGCTGACACACAGGAAATAAACTGTGTAATCTTCACCACTTTTGTGCTAACCCCCAATTGAGAAAGTGTTACTTTGAAGGCAATATTTGCACATATTGCAACTGCCACACAGGAACATACCAGGTGGCCAAATGGGTAATCATGTAGTGCTTTTTGGATTGGGTTAAGAATAGCAGCTGGAGACCAGTTTGCCCATTAGTGTCTGTCCCACTGGCCCTCAAGCGCTCCAGGTCATTTGTGAGAATGGGCCGGTATTTGTAGACTACTTTTCCAATCCTACCAGACAAGTTGTTAAAGTCTGTACTGAATGTAATCTTTTCTTGTTCCATGTTGGTCCTGTTCTTGGGTTTAAGAAGCTCAGTGCATTGTATAGATTGGGCCCTAGATAGGCTTGATCTAAGACTTTTTTTACTGTATCTCCTGGCCAGAAATGTGTCTCTCAGCTTGCCTGCCTTTGTGTGGAAGTCAGTGTCAAATGTACAATTATGTCTTGGCCTCAGGAACTGTCCATATGGAATAGAATTTTTAAGCTGCCTGTGTGCGAGCTAGTGGCATGAAGAAGACTATTAGTAGATGTAGGTTTCCAATATGCAGTGTTGATTATGCTAAAATCAGATCCAGCTGACAGGGTAACATCTTAAAAGTTAAAATGCTGTTCTTGGATTTCTGCAGTAGACCTTAGATTGATGTCATTATGGTTTAACCATTCAACAAAAGTGCTTGCATCCTGCCTACTGCCCATCCAAATGCATATAATATCATCGATATATCTGATGCACTGAATAACATTTTGATGAAAGGGGTTTACATCACCACTCATCACATTCCTTTTCACCCAAAGACCTAACAGGAGATTGGAAGAGGTGGGGCCATGGCATTCCCCATAGCCATCCCACAACATTGAAGAAAATACTCATCATTAAACATAAAATAGTTATGTGTCAGGACAAAATTTATTCCTTCCATGATGATTTTTGTAGGAATATCATTTTCTAGAGGGTCTGTATTAATATAGTAAGCACAAGTTTTGAGTCCCTCTACATGTCATGTAGATGTGTAGGAGGACTCTGCATCTATGCCAATCCATACATAGTTGGGTTCCCAGGTGAAATTCTCATGTTTGTGTAAAACATGCATAGTAACCCTCATATAAGAGGGTAAAGAAGTCATATATTGCTGGAAGAAAAAAATCAGTAAAAGCGCACAGATTTTCAGTAAGGGAATCCACTCTAGACATTATAGGGTGTCCGGGTGGGTTATCTAAATTTTTAAGTACTTTAGGAAGAATATATGGGACTGGTGTGATGGGGTACTGTTGTCATAGGTACTGAAACTCAGTTTCTGTAAACTGCTTACTTTGTTTGGCACCTTTTAATAATTCAAGACGTTCTTTCCTAAAACTAGGCAAGGGTCCCCAGGTAGTAATCTATAATTGAGAACAGAAAGGCAGGTGGGCTCAGGACAGGATCCGTCGGTGTAGACCAGGTAGCTAGCCCAACATGCAAACATGTAAATGAAGGGAATGCAATCATAGGAAAGATGCCACTTAACATTACTATTATAAAGATTTATTCCAGTGTATGGAGGACGCTGAAGAACAGCCCCAGCACTTCGACCAAAAAGGTCTTCCTCAGGGGGCTATTCACTTTCTCTGGTGGGAGGTAATTCCTGGGGTCCCTGGTGGGAGTCCCAGTATCCAAAGAGCAGGATCTAGAGGGAGTGTAATGCCAACAACCGCTTCTGCAAGTTCTTTTGTCCTAACCCACAAGAGTTGTGTAAGGGGGCAGTCTCATAGAATGTGTTTTAAATCACCTATGTGGGCCTGACATCTCCAGCAAATGTTATTGTCCAGCATGTTAGCCTTGTGAAGGACTGCTGGAGTCCTGTATCAATGGTGAAGAATTTTATTCTGTATGAGCCTGCTTTTAACCTCTGGGTATGCGGAGTGGGCCTATTTCTAAAAGGTTCGCCGTTGGAGGTCCGAGATACTAATATTCAGGAACTGCTCCCATTTAGTTTTAGAGCTGTTAGACTAAGAGGGGTTTGTATCTCTAGGTGCCGTGTATATCCTGCTAGTGATGCTCTTAGTCAGTGAGAGCCATTTGGTAAGTATATCTAGCCCTGGGGAAGGGGGGATGTTCTCTTATGTAGGTTGTCACTGCACTGCACAGCTGGAGATTCCTCCAGAAATCCTTTTGAAGGATCTCTTTACCTTGTCTTAGCGTTTGAAAGGTTACCATGGTATGGGAATACTCCACCATAATATCCTTTAACTGTGTGATCCATTTTTCTTCCCAGTGAGGCCACTGAATTGGGTTGTGGTCAATTTGCACTGCTGCATTCCCCCTTATGGGGGTCAGAAGTACAGGGAGGGGAATAGTCTTAATTTTCTTATGCACCTTGACCCAGTATTTTATCGATGGCCCTATAATGGAGTGTTTTATGGCAAAATGTAAGGGACGATTATACAAGAGGAGGAGTGTCAAATAATGCATTTTATCATATGTTCTTTCCATATACAGCCATTGTGGGGAATTAGGTGTAAGAGGAAGGAACCATTTGAGTGTCTGGGTAGTAGAAAAGGCCAGTTTGAACCCCTTCATTCACGGGAGACACCATCCGCCCTCTTTCCAATGTGCATGGAGTTTGTTCTGACTATATCTTGGCTTATTACCCTCCCATTGAAAATTACCAAACATTATGTTGATATTTATGAACTATTTAGGGGTAGGTCCAAGGGTATATGGGAAAGTATGTATAATAGATTGGGAGCTATAATCATTTTGATGGCAGAGATTTTGCCTGCCAAGGTAAGTTGCAAGGATTTCCATATTTCGGACTCTGTTTTAATATCTGCCAACAGTGATTTCAAGTTCGTTTCCCATAATTTGGCTATGTCAGGGTTATTTGAATGCCCAGATATGTCAGGTCCATTGGGGCCCATTTTAGGCCATGGGGGAAATGTGGGATGGATTGCACAAAGTTGGTTAAAGATGAGGACCTCTGCTCTCCCCTGTTTCATGCTTAGGCCAGAATATGCCTTGAAGTCTGAGAGCAGTGATAGTGGGGGGGGGGGGGTAGTGAGGTACTGACATTACTAAGGGGGACCAGCAGGTCATCCACATACATAAGCATGGAGAACTATTGCTCTCCTACTGCAATCACTTGGATATAGGGATGTTGATAAATGGCTGCTGCCAGAAGCTCAACTGCCAGTGCAAACAGTAAGGGTGATAAGGGACATCCCTATAGCGTACCCCTACCCAACAAGAATGGGTCCAACAGGACTACATTAGTTAAAATCTTAGCCACTGGCTGAGTGTACAGGGCTGAGATACAGCCCAAGAAGTTTTCCCCAAAGTCTAGATGTTAAAGTACCTCCGCAAGGTAGTCCCACTCCAGGAAGTCAAAGATGATCTCAAAATTGATGGCAATTGCTGCCTCTAGAGTGGGAAGGGATGTAGCTCAGTACATTAGGCTGATCAAGGATCTAATATGGTCAGCACTATCTCACCTGGGGACAAACCCCACCTGGGAGGGATGAATTAGCATGGGAAGCAGGGGTTTCAGCCTGGCTGACATGATTTTAGCATCATCACCAATGACGTAAAATCATCCACGCAGTAGGTAAGGCTAGGGGGATGCTAGGGTGTATTAGTAGGGGTATTACAAGTCGTAAGAGGGAGGTAATAATCCCTCTTTACAAGACATTAGTTAGGCCCCATCTGGAGTACTGCGTGCAGTACTGGAGGCCACACCTTCACAAGGACATTAACCAAATTGAGGCAGTCCAGATAAGGGCAACCAAAATGGTGCAGGGACTGCATCATAAGACATATGAGGACAGATTAACAGAGCTCAATATGTATACCCTTGAGCAAAGGAGGGAGAGAGCTGATATGATCGAGACATTCAAACACCTTTAGGGCATTAACAAGGTGAAAGAGTCTAACATGTTTAAATATAAGAAAAATAGCAGGACAAGAGGACACAGCGTGAGATTAGAGGAAGGCCGATTAAGGGGGAATGTGAGGAAATTATTTTTGACAGAAAGGGTGGTGGATGCATGGAACAGCCTACCTCAAGAAGTGGTGGCTATGAATACAGTGCAGGGCTTCAGACAGGCATGGGATAGGCATAAGGGAGCAATACAGATGAGTATGAATATATAGTCCACTGACAGAGCAAAGGCTGATGGCACATTTATAAGGTAGAAAAAGAAATGGGCAAACTGAATGGGCCTTGCGGTCCTTATTTGTCATCAGCTTCTATGTTTCTATGTTTCTAAAAATGTTGTTGTCTGTGTTGATGAGGGAGATTGGCCTCTAGCTAGAGGGAAGGGCGGGATCTTTCCCCTTCTTGGGAAGGACTGGAATTACAGCTTCCCTCATAGTAGGCCGGAAGTTGCCCTTGATCAAGGCATCATTATAAACTGTGCAAAGCAGTGAGCAGATATTACCCAAAATTGACTGCCAGTGCATATCAGGAACCCATCTTCCCCCAGAGCTTTGCTCGTTTTCATAACTTTCATGGCTAATTGCACTTCAGCTATGGTAACTGGTGTTTCCAGGAGGGCAGCCTTTGTATCTGCGAGCTTAGGGAGGCTGAGGGAAGACAGAAACTGCTCAATTTGGGCAAGATCCAGTTGTCTAGAGAAGGAGTAGAGCTTAGTGTAGAGTTTCTTCATAATGTTATTCATAATTTGTGCGTTGGTCTGTGTCTGCCCTTTGTCATCCCTCAGCCCAGCAAAATGGCATTCTGCCTGCTGCTTCCGAAGTCTATAGGCTAATACTTTGCTTCCCTTTTCCACTCCTTCCCAATATTTATGTCTCAGCCTAAGTGTAGCCACCTCAGCTTTTCTGGATAATAAGTCTTTGATCTCTATACGGAGGCTTAGTATGTTGCGGTCAACCCTGCGGTCAGGGTTATGATGCTGAACAGATTTAGATATTTTTTGTCAGTTTTGGAGCTGTGTCTCCAGATTTTAGAGACTCTGTTATCTTTTTCTACTCCACCTGGCAGCAAATCACATTATCTCCCCTCTGAGGATGGCCTTAAAGGCCTCCCATGTGGTTCCTGCAGTAAAATCTGTAATAATGTTTTCTTCTAAAAATAGGGTGGTCATGTTATTAAGCCAGGGTTGGAATTCAGGATCTCTGAGAAGCAGAGGGTCTAGCCTCCATGAGGTCAAGGGGACATTCAGGGGGCTCCATTGAATGTGCTGGTGCACTGTGGCATGATCCAATATAATAGTTGTAAGGATCTCACAACCCAGTGAGAGGTGGGCAATTTGGGGGGGTGACCAGCCAGTAATCCAGCTAGCTGTATGACCCTTGAACAGAGGAGTGGAAGCTATAGTCTTTCTCAAGTGGATGGAAAACCTGCCATATATCCCAGAGTGATGTGTCCTGCATAAATTGGTCCAGGACAAGTTGCACCCTTGGATGGGATTCTTGCTCTTGAGAACTACGGTCTAGTACTGGAGGTAAGACAAGATTAAAGTACCCTCCTAGCAGAATAGGGGTGTTTAGGCCTGCTGTCTCTCCCAAGTCCTGTGCTATTTTATAGAAGAAGGCTGGGGCATCCTCATTTGGGGCGTAAATGTTGCCCAGGAGGTGTGGACCATCAGGGGTGTCTACTAGGGCAAGGACCAATCTTCCTTGTGTATCTTTCCTATTTTTTTGTGAAGTCCATTTAAGGGATTCATGCACCAAGATGGCTACTCCACGTTTCTTTGTGGGGGCAGAAGATGAAAAAACCTGCCTTACCCATTCTTTAACCAGCTTAGTGTGGTCCAGAAAGTTTAACTTGATCTCTTGCAGCTTTTTTAAGTAGGAAAACACCTGTTTGCATTTTACCAGGGTGTTTAGGCCCCACACTTTCCTGGAGGGTTTGAAAGTGTGGCAAGAAAGATGAACAATGGGAAATTCTAAAGCTGCAGCCCGGTCTGGACTCCCACCATCAAAGCAGATCATTCTGACTATCCCTGTCTTCATTAAGCACATTCCAAAATACTTTGAGTAGTTAACCTGGATACCTGAAAAACTACAATCTAACATTCTAATATTAAACAAACTGGATATAAACAAACCATATATAACCTGAAAACTATTTACAACGGCACTTGCCGGCCTTTCTTTGGGGTGATTCAGGTAGGTGGCCAGCAGCTGAGGTGCCTTGGCCTTGCCTGTCCATTCCTGGACTTGGTGCTGAGGGAAACAGCTAGGACATGGCAGAGCCTTAGCCCTAAAAGGTGGTCCACAAGATACGGGGAGATTTCCAGACCACTGGGGTGACATCATGGGGAATTATAAGGGTGTACACATCCTGTATTATCAGCAGTTCAAAATCCAACATGTTGGGCTAAATGGAGTATTACCCTTTATTCTATAGAGAAGAGAGAGATGGTCTAGGAGAGCTGCGGGGCATGAACTGGCAGAGTAGTTTGTAGCATACCAGGGTGTGATTGGGTCTGCCTATGTACACCAATCTATTATAGGGTCATGAAGCAGGATCTATGCCTCGCATATATAAGCCCATACTAATGCTTGGTCATCCTGTGTGGATAGTTCTCCATCTCCGGTTGGTGTGGCCCATTTTGCATGTGCTAATTAGGGATTCTTATGGGGGCCCAAAGAGAACAGGCAGAGAAATATATGCAATGATTCTACTAGCCATTCTATAGTTAATATTCAGACTCAGTGTTGTATTTAAGTCCAGTCACAGATCCCCACAAAGTGTATGTCAGGCCTTGGGCAAATGGTTCATTTTAAGGCTCATTTGTAAGAGCGAGTATCTAGGAAGTTCTTCATATGAATCTCCGGGGATAGTGGATGTTGACTGCTGCATAATCTGACAGTCTGAAGCCTTCTAGTCCCATAAAAGGCAGTCTGTTTGTGAGACGATGGTAGGGTACAAAAGGAAAAAAAAAGAGGGATGGGGAGGTAGCGAGGACAGTAAGTTATATCACCTAGTCTGGCATCAAGAGGCGCTTACCATCATTTACTTTGGTGCCCCCCCATCTCTTTCTACACCTGAAAAAAAGAACATCTCAACTGAAATTGAGAGGGCACTTATCTGGAGGCAGTCCATTTATCATCCTGTGCCAGCCTGGGAAGCTGTCTGATTGGACTGGCTGGGCAGGAGTTGACACAGAGCTCTCGGCGGTAGTACTGGTGGACTTAAGGCTCTGTTTTCAGCAGTGGAGAGATCGCTGCATCTGGTTCAGCCCATGCTGATTCTAGGGTCTAATTCTGACGAGGTGAGAGAGGTTCTGTTCCGGCCTGGGAGGTAGTTGGTGTGTTCAGCATTTCCGGATGTAATTGACTCAGCGGCTCATATTTATTCAGGAATTGGAAGGCCATGAAATCTGAAGCTGTGTCACACCACCTCATGTTATTGTCAGGGCTCCAGGAGCAGTTCCAATTAGAAGGGTGATCAATCCTGGTATGGGATGCCTGTATTTGCCTTTTGTGAGACCTGAGCGGAGGGGACCTGGCAGAGTTCTCATCAAGGGCTCAAGAGAGGGCTGCAGCCAAAGAGATAGCAGTATTAGTGTCCATGCTGACCTGTATGGGAGGGCCATGCTGTCCTGGGAGTACTCTGGGACTTCAAAATCCCTGTGGGAAGGTTTTCAGCAAAAAGTCCATGGTATTGTCTGGGTGCATAGATAACAGAGGTACCCCATTGTGAATGATCCACATTGCTGCAGGGTAATGGATCGAGAAAGGCAGGTTCAATGAATGCAACAGCCTGTAAATCTGTATAGACCCTGTGATGGTTAAAGAACTCCTTGGAGTAATCCTGATGTATTTGTACTTTTTTGCCCTTCCATATGATTTGCCCTTTTTTGCAAGCCACAGCGGTGTTCAGTTCCTTTTGCCTAAAGTCCTGAAGTTTCGGCAGTATTGACCATGGCCTGTTTACTGGCCTGGGCAAGGGTGCCAGAGAACAGTGTGCTCATCAGATGTGGGAAGAAAGATCCCGAGGTAAGTACAGCATGGCAGAGAAGAAGTGCTGTAGAAAATGGATCACATCCTTTTGTTCAGTGCCCTCAGGAATCCCTAGGAACTAGAGATTGTTACTGCGACTCCGGTTCTCTAGATCGTCCAGTTTTTCCTGCATAGTACGTGTAGTCCAGTTTTGCTCCCTGACGGTCTGCTTAAGCTCTTGAATTGCAGTGTCTTGGAAGTTGATCATCTGCTCTGTCTGAAATAGTCGAGCCTTGATGGATTGTAGTTTATGTGTTACAATTAGTAACCATTGTTAACTGTGTCAATTGTCCCATCATTTGGTTGAACATTATTTCCATCCTTGCTGGGTCTCAGCCAGTGCCCAGAGTGATGGCCATGCTTCTGGCAGAGGATTTCGGCCCAGCACTCATGAGACAGGATAGCAGAGGTAATCAAGCAGTGTTTCTCAGAGCTGTTGCTCAAATGTTAGCTCTGTGAGTTCCAGATTACAGCACTGACAATTTCAAGTATCTGTAGGTCCCAGTGACGGGTTATGCTGGATAAATTATCCAGTGAATCTCAAAGCTATATTAGTTAGTTGCCATCTTGCTTTGAGGAGAACTTGGATATGATTTTCAAAGGGAAATGTAGGGCTTGCATCAAGCCCTGCATCGACACCATTGTTTGGTGCAGCTGTACCAAACTGCTTGATTCAACTGCACCTGATTTTAATACATCAGGCACAGTTGCAACACTTTCCATACTTTACAGCAGCTTGTGCCAAAGATCTGGCACAAGCCTCATATAAAGGGGCCCCCATGTGGTGCAACTTAGACCAGGGAAAAGCTGGTCTAACTTGTGGCATTTGTTACTCGGGACTGAAAATCCCAATT
Organism: Neoceratodus forsteri; assembly: GCA_016271365.2. Lineage (NCBI taxonomy): Eukaryota > Metazoa > Chordata > Ceratodontiformes > Ceratodontidae > Neoceratodus > Neoceratodus forsteri. The sequence goes on from CM028137.1 coordinate 56,122,782, forward strand.
GCCAGAAAGGAGAATGCCACAAGCCCCATGCACCAAATGATCTGTTCACCTGGGGCTTGTGTCATTCTTTGGGCTATGGAAATCGAGGTCGGTTACCATTACTACCAATGTGTGTGAGTCAGCTGAGGTGAGATCTGAGCATGGACATGGCCAACAGAATGTTATGCCTGTTGAAGAGATTTCTTGTAGGGTTTTCCCCTCCACAAGGATTTGCATACAAATGATGATTTACACTTTTTCTTTAGCATACATGCATATGCATAGGGAAGTGTTACATAAACTAAGCAAATCTGAAACTATTTTCTGGTATCGTTCATGTATTCTACATACTGCCTATTTTGAAAAATGCATTTGCTTCATAGGTACATCATGCCAACTGTAAATAGCCTGTAATCAATAGACATAGAAGGTTAATACCCAAAGGAAACATTGTTGTTGGTAGTGGTTATTCAAGCAGATTGCTTGCTTTTGTCCTTTGTTGCTGATTTAACAAATTGACTCTCAGTATGGTCCTTACAGTCCAAAAGATGAAATGAAGAAAAAGTTGAAAAATAACAGTGGAGGGGCTGACCCAGTGGCGCTGAGGGCTATGCGCTGAACGCCACACCTCATGCTATGTCAGTGACCCTGGTTCGGGAAGAAAGCCTGGGCTGCTGGGGATTGGCCACATGGGGGGTTCAGATGAGCAGCCACTAGGCAGCTCTCCTCTCCCAGGGAGGGAGCCAGCTTCTCCTCGGCTCATAGCTGCCTCTGAGTGGAGGCTTAAGGGCAGCGCCAGGCCAATGGGAGAAGTGGCACAAGGCCAGGTGGAGGGAAGTACCCATCAATCTGTATCTCGGCATGCACAAAACCTCCTTGTTGTGCATGCATGCAGTTGGCCTGGGGTCCCGGGGCTAGAAAGGGTGAAAAACAGAGGAAACAACCCTGGACTGCAGGTGATGATTGACCCTCTGCAGGCTCTGCATCCGGTGGCAGGGCAACCCCGTAGCTCTGTGACAGAGAGTGCAGGTGGAGGGTAAGTCCCAGGGGAGCTGGAGTTATGGGGCTGGGGGGGGGTCGGTCAGAAGGGGAGCAGCCAGGAGCAGTAGGAAACAACCAAACAAAAAATAAAGTAACAGTGGAATAGAAAAAATTATTTAGAGCAAAGAGAGGCAGATACTTTACCACCTCTCTAAAGCACTGGTACTTTAATCAAATTCTTGTAGTGCTTTACCTGTAGATTAGCATATAATTTATACAGTGCTTTTAGATAGATAGATAGATAGATAGATAGATAGATAGATAGATAGATAGATAGATAGATATTTTATTTATAAATTGCCCAATTCCATGGATTCTGGGTGCTGTACAGTATAGTATAGATTACCAACAAAATACATATACTGTAAGTAGAAATTCTTCATAAACTTAAAATTCTATCCATCCCTTTAAAACCAATATCAATCATTAAAAGTCTGCTGGAACAGATACGTCTTTAATCCTTTCTTGAAGGCTTCTCCCGAGGGGGCCTCCCTTAGATAAGTCTAAGGTAGTAAAGTAGTAAAGTAAGGTAGTAAATAAACTTAGGCCTTTACTGTTTTTTGGAGGATATAGACCACCTAATTTTCCTTTACATACTTTATCCTCTATTTGTGGTGCTCTTTCCCGTTGTGTTACATCTCATGAAATTCTAATAATGGGAGATTTCAATGCTAATTGGTTGTATCCTAGTAGATCAAAAAGTTTAAAATCTGTGCATTAGAATTGGATTTAACTGAATTGATTGAAGAACCTACGCAAATGAATGTAGCTAACCCTTTTGAGTCCTCTTTATTGGACTTAATTTTAACTAATAGTTTGCATTCTTATAATGGGCATAGGGTATGTGCTGATCTTTTTAGCAATCATAATGTTATTTATTGTCTAAAAGGAATTAATAGAGTAGGTTTCGATCTTTTAGGAAATTTGATTATTTCAGTTTTTTGGATGACCTTAGTAATGTTAATTGGGAACGTGTAAAGTTAATACCAGATTTTGATTTAGCTTGGGGATATTTTTTGAAAGAACTTTTATTGGCTTATAATAAACATATGCCTTTGAAAATCAAAAAAGTAAAATTTAAGTCAGCTGTTTGGATTTCTTCCAAACTTGTGAAGTTAAAAAGGGATAAAAATATGGCCTGGGAAAATGACAGTGTTTCTGGTACTTCAATTGATTGGCAAAATTATAGGAAATGTAGAAATAAATATGTTACAGGGGTTAGGGAGGCTAAGGGAAAATATTTTAATTCTGGAACGTCTGAATCTGTAAAAAAAAGGACATTTTGGTCACTTGTTAATAACTTAAATGGTCAGTCAAAATATAAAGAAACAATTCAATTGTCTCTTGATGAAAACTTTAATCCTGATGGATGTTAACCTGATAGGTTTAATAATTTTTTTATTAATTCAGGAAATGTTTTTGGTGACACAACTCACCATAATTTACATTTAGTAGATGTTCGGAATGTTGATTCTTCCAAATTTTGTTTTAAGGAAATTGCTAGTTATGATACACTTGAATTGTTGTTAAAACTAAAGTCTAGTGGAAGTTGTGGCCCAGACAGTTTAACCTCAAGTACGTTAAAAGTATTCTGCATTTCATATTGCTGAACCTTTGACATATTTGTTTAATCAATCTTAGTATTTTGGTTATTTTCCTCAGGATTGGAAGCTGGCCAGAGTTGTTCCCTTATTTAAAGGGGGCAATTCGGTCACCTTTCCATTTACAGACCTATTTCCTTTCTTCCCCTTGTCAGTAAGCTTTTTGAAAGGCTACTAGCTAGACAATTCGTAGATTATGTGCAGGGTAATAATCTTTTTCTTCAGTTTCAAGCAGGTTTTATTAAACTTCATGGGACTGTGGTCTCTGTGTCGAGGGTCTTGGACAATATCAGTAGGGCTAATGATTTATATCAATTTACTGGAGCAATACTGATTGACTTGTCCAAAGCCTTTGACATGGTTGACCACTAAATATTACTATTACGTTTGGCTGAGTTAAGTTTGGGTAATGATGCTATGACCTGGTTTTACTCTTATTTGAGTAACAGAAAACAATTTACATCTATTGGTCATCAGGATTCTTCTCCATTAGTAGTAGTAAGGGGTGTCCCACAGGACTCTGTCCTGGGACCTCTTCTTTTCTGTTGTGCTTAAAAGATTTTGGTAAAGTTTTAGGTGAAGTTAATTATCAGTTATATGCTGACAACACTATTGTTTATTTTTCACACGTTTCGGTTTTGTAACTTCACACTGTTTTGCCAAGTAATTTTGATTCACTACAAAAAGATTTTTTAGACCTAAATTTAAGTTATATATAACCAAGACAAAGTCCATGTTGTTTGGACCCCCCCCTAAAATAAAACTGGATTATAGGATGGTAATATCAGATAGTTCTGGAGTTGCAATAGAAAATGTTGAATCATATAAGTATGTAGGGGTTTGGCTTGACCAGTATGCCTCAGGGAACATTCATGTGGAAAAATTGGCTGTGCAAAATGGTAAGATGATGGGCTTTTAATTTAAAAATAAAAATTGTTTGGATTCGGCCACTGTGAAAACTATAATTACCGTACAAATACTCCCATTATTTGACTATGCAGATATTTTGTATGCTGGTGCAACTTTTGAGCATCTACATCAATTGGATGTACTTTATAATCATTTGGCTTGTCTGATCTTGAAATGTACAATGGATGTCCATCATTGTGTTTTGTATAAATCTTTGGGTTGGGTATCATTAAAATAAAGAAGGGATAAGCACAGGTATATATTTGCTTATAAATGTGGTTTGGGTTTTGTTCCTGAATATGTTTATGACAAGTGATCTTTTAGATCTGTTGATCCATCATTGAGAAATGCTTTTGTGCGAGAACTTTCTTTTCCATTCACTAAAACTAAATGTTCCCTACAATACTTTAGCCAATTTGTTCCTTTGTTTTGGAATAGACTTCTGCATGAATTCTATACATTATATATGCCGTCACCTTCTGTATGTATGTTAAAACAGCATCTGTCTTCATATGACCATGTTTGTGAATGTTATTAATGTATTGATGATGAAATTGTTATGTTTTTTGTATTGTAATTTATATTTTGTAAATTTGTCTGCTATAAGGTCACCATTGTGAATGAGCTTATGCTCAATGGTTATTCCTTAACAAACAAACAAACAAACAAACAAACAAACAAACAAACAGAAACAAGGAAGGGAGTTCCACAGAGTAGGTGCTGCCACTGAGAGCACCCTGTCCCCAGAATGTCACAGCCTCACTCTGGGAGTTCCTTGGAGCCCCCCATGGCAGAACTGAGTGCCCGGGATGGACAGTAGGGGGCAAGAAGATCTTGCAGATAGACAGGTCCCCTTTAATGTAGGATCTTGTAGGTCAGGAGTCCTACCTTGAAGACAATCCTCCACTTGAGTGGCAGCCAGTGCAGTCTGCAAAGGACCAGGGTTTTATATACTGTATCCTAAAGCAATTTATTTACATAGGCAACCCTAGGTGTGAAATATAGCTTCTGCTTGGGACAGCTTGCTGCTGCTTAGTACCATTGGTTCTTTCACTCATACTGCAGTCATTTTCACACCAGTCTGTTGTGGGGAACCAATGCCTTGGGACTAGGCTGGGTTAATTCTTAACTTTCCATACTTACTTGATATTTAGACAGAAGAAGGCTATCACCCATCAGGACTGTCTCCTACTTATCGGTGGGACTTTCTGGTCAATCAGCTACATTGCATTTAACTGTTGAGTGATTTTTATGTTTGCCTACGAGCATGCATAAGAAACATATTCTGGCAGCTTGTGGTTGTAGCAAGTTGTGGAGGTGTGGCAGTGTTGTTGCCAATGTCAGCAGTTCATTTTGGAGCTGGTCTCTGTGGTGCCAATAGAGGAACAGGCTGTCAATGACAGCAGTATTGTTGTGTCCCACCAACTTGAAAGAAACTCGCCGCTGCAATCAGGGAGCACCCCACCATTTAACAATCAGCTGTTTTTGTAGATGAGGTGGTCCTTGATTCCACCAGTGAATCACAGCTTGCCTTGCCTGGTGTCCCATTTTAATAAACATGGTGGAGGCTGTTGCTGGCTGCCTCTCACAGTCCCCATGAAAGCTGACAGGGGTGCCCAATCCCCCTGTCAGCATGCCCCCTCCCAAGTTAATTTGCTGATGAGGGAGCAAAATCACTGTCAGCATAATGTACTCCCCAATTTGTTGCCAAAGGGGGTGCTCAAACCCCTCGGCTCGTGTGGCCCCCCCAAACACTCTGTATGTGCCAACAGGGTGTCCAATCCTTGTTGGCTACAGCTCCCCAAGCAAACACCAAGGTGGCATGCTGGGAGCTCACCTCAGAGTGACCATTGTGCCTGTAATAGAAAAACTGCCCTGCGAGGTCTTTTATTTTAAAAAAAACCCTGTAAAAAGAGAAAACCATCTCTCGTTGTCACTGGTGCCCCTCCCCAACCCGCACCCACCCTCTCTGCACCACCTCACCCCATACTTACCTCTGGAGCCCAGTGTGGCTATCTTCAGTGGAGCAGAACACGTCTGCACTCTTCAAGGCCAACATGACCTGAAGAAATGCTGGTAAGCTGTATAATGGCATGAATGGGGGGGGCAACATAAGTGGATATCTCAGTCATTTTGAGGAATTTTGGCACCAAATTTTCAACATGGGGTTCTTGGGACCCATCCCATAAATTCAATGACTGTCATCTGGTTATTTGGTCCTGAAAGGTGATTTCATCATCTCTGCTTGGAATCATCTTTCAGGATGGATTAATGAAATGACAGTATCACTGTTCATGAGGTGGGCTCCCAAGAAGCCTATGTTGACAATTTGGCAAAAAGAAATCTAAAAAATGACTGTTACAAGCGTGCATTGTGCAGTTTTCATGCACACTCATAAATTTGTGAATCTGTAATATTTTCACTCCAGATTTTCAACAATGGCATTTTTTTCACACCTCCTTGTAAACAATGTGTTTTCGCACTTTTGGCACACAAAAGAGCAGTTGCTTTGGGAAATCAGTGTTCAGGACAGATTAAGAAAATCACAGTGACACTGTTCATGAGTGGAGGTCCCAAAATGCCTATGTTGAAAATTTGGTGAAATAATTCCACTAAATGACTGTGCTATGAGCATGCATTGTGCAGTTTCCATGTACGTTTGTAAGTTAGAGCATTTTCAATATTTTCACTCCAGATTTTCAACATTGCCATCTCTTCACACCTCCCTATAAATGGTATAGCTTTTATTTTTCACCTCCTGCCTGAACTCTGTTTTCACACATCTGGCACAGAATGGCATGGTGTCTCTGGAAAATCAATGTTTGGGACAGATTAACAAAATCACAGTGCCACTGTTCATGGGCTGAGGTCCCAAATGCTTTTATGAGGTGGGGGTCACAAAAAGGCTGTGCTGAAAATTTGTAGTGTAAATACCAACAAATGCCTGGGGCATTAGGGGTTTTTAACCATAACATTCCACCCTGTACAGATTGACAGGCATCAGGAGTGTGCCTTTGGATTGCTGGCTGTAATGCTCATGCCATTCTACCCCCACCCTGAAGTCAGTGACAGTCATCGAGGTGTGCCTTGGACTCTTCAGCCCCAGAGTTCACCCCATTCTCCTACACTGCACCCATTTCAGCGTATGTCCTTATGAAATGGGGTAACTGTAAAGTCAAACACTCCAAGGTACACCTCAACACTTGACAGTGTCTGGAGGACAGGGTGAGGTGAAATGCCATGAGTGTTATGGGCAATGACCCAAAGACACACCCCATTGCCTGTCCATCTCAGCAGGGTGGAGGTGGGGTCGGCTCGAGTTCAGTACTTCACCGTTATTCCTATTCTGCATCTGTCTAACTCCTGCACATCCAATGATAATATCAGCAAGCAAACATTTGGCTTTGACAAATGCTATTCATTGGGGCTTGTTGAAGCAGAAGGAATTCAGGAGTCAGAAGTGTCACTATTCCCCAATTACTGCAAACCCATACTAAAAAAGAAAAGTCAACATTCAATATATGTTTACAACATTTACAACCTCCTCCAGAACTTCTAGTCATAAAAAAGGTTATATTTCGAATCTACAAAGAGCTTTTTGTTGGAACCGGCACCTACTTAAAGGCTAAAGCAGAATGTGCTGCTTCACTTTGGACAAAAATGATGCTTGCTCAAAATGTATTTATTCGGCGCAGATATTTGTAATTCCTTACGTGCACAATACATAAAAAACAAAGCACTCACAGTTCAGTAACTCATGTCCAAGAAAGTTCTTGACAAAGTCCAATAAATATCCAATAAAAATGTTAAGCCAGAAAGGCAGGCCGGCTGGGAGGTTTCTTCTGGTAACAAGTGTGAGGGCTCCTCTTTACTACATCACCTGACATGTTTCACAATTAGCATTTGAAAGGGAAGAAAGTCGGTGGGGGGATTTACTATTACAAACACCAGGGGGACACAACTTGGGGGGGGAGTTGGGGGATTGGATGTACTATTACTAACCCCGAAAGGGTCATAGTCAGGGGTTGGGATTTATTAGAGGGCGATGGTCATGGGGGCACGATAACATCCTAATGTTGTTCACTGTTTTTCCCTGATGCTATTTTCGTGGCACAGTTTTTGGGGCATGATTATTCCATCAATACATTGACTGGATTCCTGCCCTGGAGGCAAAAAGACAGCTCCTCCTCCAATGGCACACAAACAAAACATCCACCACATAGGAGTGGGTAGCAGCTATAACTAAACTAGCTGAATATGAATGTCTTTCTCATGTGGCAAGTCAATCTATGTACCGATTCAATCAAATTTGAGCCCCCTTCTAACCTCACTGCAGGAAAAGCTAGCTGACCAGCCAGCTAATGATGGGACCCTTCCACATGCACCCAAATTACTTTATGTAATGCCATCATAACTAAGGGACCATATCTTATTGTAATGCAGGCAACCCCTTCCTCCCTGCTTAATGTTTCAGAACTGTGGGGTGCCACACGGCAAATTACAGTTTATAATGACAATACTGGTACCAAACTGTAGATTCCTACTCAAAATATCTAATGTATGTTGTTTTTTCACCAGAAGTTTAATCTTTTGTAGTTCCATTACTGTAGAAGGTGCAATAATATTAGATTGATTCTATGGCAGAGTGTGTGTTTTGTAAACTGGCTTATATCTTAAGCAGGCCCAGTGGTACTGAGGGTTGAGGGGCTGGATGACACACTTCATGCTACACTGGTGACTTGGGTTCAGGAAAGAGCCTGGATCATCCGAGGTCAGCTGGAAGGGGAGGCAGGAGCTGGATTGAGCAGCCACAAGGCAGCTTTCCTCTCCTATGGAAGGACTTAGCCTCTCTCACACCATATGGCTGTCCCCCCCAGGTGAAGGCCTGAAGGCAATGCAGGTCAGGAGTAACATGTAACGGTGGGTGCTGCAGGACTACAGTGTGTGCATGCCTCCACATGGCCACATGTGGCCACAGTAGGGCAGGGAGAAAATGAAGCTGGCAGGCTCTATGCTGGTCTTGGGATGCTGGCTGTAAACAGATACAAGCCCCTTGAGAGGGAAGTTGGAGCCAGCTGCCAGCTCCCCAGAAACTCGGGCCATAAAATGTAGACAAAAAAAAATTGGCTGCTATCTCAGTAAAAATTATTTGGAGAAAAAGAAAAGAATGGCAGATAGAAGCTGCAGTGGCTGAAACTGGGTAATCTGTGGGAGACAGGTACAATCAGCAGCAAATGATGTTGGCATGTCATGTAGGGAAGAAAAGTGTTTTTGTAAGTGATGTTGCAAGCAGGTGGAATTCTGGTAGAAGGAGCACACATGGGCAGTTTTGACAACAAGATTTTTATCCAAACACAAGGGTTAAAAATATTAGGTAATGTGCTTTAAGCAATTTGCTAGGGTTTTGCTGCTTTGCATAGATGTAGGAGGCTTCAGTAATTGTGTAAGAAGTTTGGGGCAATTTTGAAAAAGCACTATGTCAACTAAAACACAGTTTGGAAAAGATAAAAAACTGCACTAATCTTTTGTTTTGTGTTAGAATACACTTGTGATCTGTTATATATGCACATTGTCATATTTGCAGAAAAAGCAGAAATTCTAAATGAATACTTCTGCTCAGTATTTGCAAAGGAAGGGGAAGGACCAAAATTAGGGGGTAGAAACACACATGTGGTGGTAGGGTAGACACCAGTCCATTCACAGAGGAGACAGTCCTAAACAAACTCTCAAAACTAAAAGTGGAAAAGGCAATGGGATCATAAGGGAAACATCCCAGAGTACTGAAAACTCAGGGAGGTACTAGGGGCACCACTGACAGCTCTAGTTAACAAATCACTGGAGGAGGGAGTGGTGCCAAAGGCCTGAAGGAAGGTGAATGTGGTACCACTCTACAAAACTGGGAGCAAGGTGGAGGCTGGAAATTACAGACCAGTCAGCTTGAACTCAGTGGTAAGGAAAATCATGGAATCCATGTTAAAGAAAAGGATTGTGGCACATCTAGGGGCTAGTGGGGCACAAGATCCGAGGCAACTTGGATTCACAGCAGGGAGATCTTGTCAAACAAATCTAATAGTTTTTTTGATTAAATAATCAAGGCAGTGGATCAGGAAATGGTGGTGGACATGGCCTACCTAGATTTTAGCAAGGCGTTTGACACTGTCCCACATAAGAGGCTTGTAAAAAAGTTGTGCAGTCTGGGACTAAGTCCCAAGGTGGTATACTGGGCCAGAAACTGGCTGAGCAACAGGACACAGAAGGTGGTGGTGAACAGAGTACAGCCCCAGGAGAGGGAGGTGGCCAGTGGGGTGCCACAGGGTTCAGTTCTGGGGCCAGTACACTTCAATGTTTTCATTAGTGATGTTGTGGAGGGGCTGGAAGGGAAGGTGTGCCTCTTTGTGGATGACACTAAGATCTGCAATAGGGAATACACTCTAGATGGGATGGAAAAATGGCACAGGGTCATAATGTTGCACAGCAGAATGCCGTGTGAATTAATAACATTGCGTGATTACATTGTATCCTGTGTTCTGTGGGGGGGGCTCTGCCCCCACATCCCTGTTACGGGGGCCTGTGCCCATCAGACCCCTCCACTAAGGATTCTAACTCTGGGGGGGTCCAACACAGAGAGCGCACAGGTCAGGGGTGCTCCATAATGCCGTATGCTACTAAGCGTACAACAGTATGACCCAGTATGGGAAAAAATGAGAAGAGACCTAGGCAAATTGAAGGAGTGGTCAAAAGAGTGGCAGCTTAAACTCAATGCAAAAAAATGCAAAGTCATGCACTTGGGCCACAGGAATACTAGAGAGGAATACAAAATGAGGGGGGAGATACTAACAACAACAAAACTGGAAAGGGACCTGTGGGTAAACATAATGGATGACCTGAAGATGGCCAAGCAATGTGAAAAGGCAGTGGGAAGAGCCAGAGGGAGGCTGGGGTGCATAGGAAGGGGCATCACCAGTAGAAAACAGGAGGTGGTGATGCCACTATATGGACAATTGGTTAGGCCACATCTGGAACACTCTGTTCAGTTCTGAAGACTGCATCTCCAGAAAGGACATTGACAGAATAGAGGCAGTTCAGAGAAGGGCAACAAAAATGGTGAAAGGATTGTACCAAAAAACATATGAGGAAAGACTGAAAGAACTCAGTATGTTTACCCTGGAGGAAAGGGGGGAGGGTATGAGACAGATATTCAAGTATCTCAGGGGAATCAACAAGGTCCAGGAGGGTAGAATCTTTCAAGAAATAAGTGTGCAAGCACAAGGGTTCACACTATGATGCTAAAGAGGGGGAGACTCAGGGGAAATGTGAAAAAGTATTTTTTCACTGAAAAGATGGTGGATGCATGGAACAGCCTGTGACAGGGTTGAATAAGACCCTGTCCCATTTGTTATGTAGAAAGATTTGTTATGTAGAAAGAGTTAAATGCAAGGATCTGTTTTATCCTGTTCTGTTCTGTCTTTTGTCTGTTTGACTGAGCAGTCAAATTTTCTTGTGAGACCTAGGAACTGGTCACTCCAACAGTCTCACTAGTCCACCCCCCCACTATCTCTCTGCCTTCACATGTTGTGTCTATCTTTTCTTCCCCCTTGCATATCTGAAATTATAAAATATGTGTGAATCTTTATGTGAAAGTGGGATCCCGGAAAATGCATATGGTTATATTGATGAAATGAATGTAAAAAACTCTTTGGAGCTCAACGGATTAACCTGAAATGCTGGTTTGCAAACTCTTCACAGAACTGTAAACAGGAGGTCAGTTCGGGGACACAATGTACTGTTTTGTTGAAAATGATAAGAACATTTTCTGAAAAACAGGATGTCTTCAACGTGTTCCTTTGCAAAGGCTTGTTATAAAAAGAGCAGCAACATTTTTGCTGGAGAGACAGATTTGAAATTGAGAAGAAACACTCAGAAGAAGGACTTTGTTTTGTCTGTTTGTGCTGCCTTTGTAAAAAGTTATACTAAACAAATTTTTATTTTTTTATTGTGCTGTTATTAATAATAGCAAAACATTCACTGCAAATTTTACAACAGCTACTGGTTATCCTATGCTTCCTAACCTGTGCCTCAATGATAGATCATGTCAGCCTAAGTGGGATTTATGCCATGCATACTCTAAGCCAGGAGTTTTGTGCATGAGTACTAGACCTGGTACCAGGGAAGCATAGCACAAAGGTATGGATTATGTAGCAGCAGGCCCAGGAGTCATTACCAGAATAATGGCAGCCAAACTAGCAGAGACAGAAGTTCGAGTTGAGATTGTACAGCCAGCACCAGTGATGGAAAAAAAGAACAGGCAGTGACAGAACCTGAAAGAATATCTGTCTTTTTCAAATGGCAGGCTGAACAACAAAGTCAGACAGAGAAGTAGAGAAAAGAAGAGATACAATGGCAGTAGCAGCGATGGGTGGATGCGTTGCAAGCTATCAAATCTGGAGGATCTGGCACAGGTCCAGCAGAGCAACAAAACCCAAACAACTTAAAAGACCTTAAACTTACAAAGCTGCATCCCTTGGACAATTTTGAAGCATACCTGATGACTTTTGAAAGGGTTGCCATAGCCTGACAGTAGCCAAAGCAGCAATGGGCAATCAGGCTGATACCTTTCCTGACAGGTAAAGCCCAACATGCCTGCAGCAATTTGGACTCTGCACAGTCACAAAACTATGACCTTGTGAAAAGAGAAATCCTAAAAGGATACAACATCTCAGGAGAGACCTACAGGCAAAGGTTCTGGTCCCTGAGGCACAACTCAGTCGACAATCCTCTAGAAGCCTTCACCAAACTCAGAACTCCTTATTAAATAGCTCCATTCAGAGGGCAAAACAGGCCCACAGATCATTGACACATTTGCAATTGAGTAATTCATCAACATCCTGCCTACAGATGTACAGCTTTGGGTAAAAGAACAGCGACCCGAAAGTGGTGAAAAGGCTGTTTCTTTGGCCGAGGATTATCAGATGGCCAGACAGGCCATGCAGCAGCGAAGTAACAGCCAAAGATTGGTAAGATGCACTTTTTCCCAGTCTAACTCCAAATCAGATAAAAACTGTGGTGGGTGTAGGACATCTGCACCTCAAGACTCTTCTTTGCTATAACCGTAACAAGCCAGGCCACATTGCAAGAAACTGCCATAAAAATAAGGAGGGTAACACTGCAGCAGATTTGGCCTTAGCAAATTGGGGCAAGTATTTAACAGATGACAAGGTGGGATATAAGACTGTAAAGGGATTTATTGATCCGGGAGTCAGATAGACCCTAGTGCATGTTGAAGTGCTGGGAAAACACTAAGTAAAAGGACAAGGTACTGGTGTTATCTGCATCCATGCCGACATGTGATGCTATCCCACCACACAAGTAACACTTACTATTAATGGGGTGTCACACCAAATGAAAGAGGTGTAGTACCCAAGTTCCCTGTACCTGTGATTATTGGAAATGACTGTCCAGGAATTACTAAATTAATCTCAGAGGAACTGAAACCTGCCGTTTCAGCAGCACTAGTAACATAAGCACAGGCAAAGAAAATCTCAGATGGTGGAGACACTTTTCCTTTTGGAGACTTTGATGTGGACTTGTTTGAGCCCAGTTCCAAGATCTGGGAGTCCAGGAAAGAAACAAAATGCCTGAAACAAGAGTGGCAACAAAAGACTGATAGACATAAGGGGTTAAAATACAAAAATGCTGGAACTAAACTAACTGATTGTGATTTTGTTTCAGAGCAAACTATCAATGCTTCTCTCCAAGGTTATTTTAAGCAGCTGTGGGTGAAACAAAAACTGGGTTAACCAATGTTTAAATAATGTAATGAGTTACTGTACTGAGTTTATGTTAAACCTCAGACACAGGAACAGATAGAACAATTGGTTGTACCACAAAACTATAGAACTGAGTAGTTACAGATGGCACATGATAGTCCTATGGCTGGTCACTCAGGGAGGGATTGCACCCTTGCCAGATTGCTGTACAGATTTTACTAGCATGGAATTCATGAAGATGTTGCCACCTATTGCAGTTCCTGTGCTGAATGTCGGAAAGTAGCCCAGTGACTAAAAAAGACAAGGTGCCCCTGGCACTCCTACCCTTGATAGATGTGCCTTTTGAGAGAATTGCAATAGATGTGGTTGGCCCCTTAGACAAAAGCAAAAAGGGTAATGGTTTCATTTTGGTAGTATGTGACTATGCTACTCAAAACCCAGAGACAGTTCCTGTGGGTAATGTCACTGCCCCAAAAGTGGCAACAGAGCTTGCCAAAATTTCAGCAGTGTGGGCATACCTAAAGAGATTATTACTGATCATGGTAGTCATTTTGGAGCTGTATTCCTAAAGGAACTGTACGAACTATTAGGTATCACTGCCATAAGAATCTCCCCTTATCACTCTTAGACAGACGGTCTTGTTGAGCATTTTAATCAAACCCTAAAACGCAAGTTAAAAAGGTTTGTAAATGGGAAGGATCGGGATCAGTATTTACCTTACCTGCTTTTTGTTTACAGAGGAGTGACACAAGCCTCAACAGGTTTTTCACCATTTGAAATGCTGTATGGTAGACAACCTAGAGGGACATTAGATGTAATAAAAGAAACATGGGAAGATAAAAACACTCAGAAAAAATTTATTTCATCTTATATTTGTGCCCTGAGAATGAAACTGGCAAAATATGTTGAAATTGTGCATAGTAATCAGGAAGAGGCCCAATACCAGCAGAAGGTGTATTATGACCATGGGGTAAAGGAAAAAGTTTTTGAGCCAGGTGAAAAGGTCTGGCTACTGTTACCTACTACAGAAAATAAACTCTTAATGAAGTGACAAGAACCTTGATGTACTGGATCAGTTAACTATGGGACTGAGACCCTGATAGGAAAAATCCTACCAAGATATACCATACTAACCTCCTGAGGAAATGGGTTGAAAAGCACCAAAGACTGCTTTGCTAGTTTTACCAGAAACTGATAAAGAAGATGTTGATAGAGCTTATGACAGACTGGAACAAACTGAAACTGCTGATGCTGTTAAGATGAATGTTTCCTTAACCTCCAAACAAAGTACAGAAATTTGTAACTTACTAAATGTATTTAACAGTACTTTTACCACAGTGCCAGGCTGAGCAAAATGGGTCAAGCATGTAATAGTGATAGGGAATGCTCACCCTAATAGACGAAAGACATGCAGACTACCAAAGCAGATTGAAACAGGTGTGGTTAAGGAAATACAAAACATGAAAGAGTTGGGTGTCCCTGAAGAGTCGAGAAGTGCTTGGCCATCACCAATGGTGGTTGTAAATAAAAAAGAGGGGGGTGTAAGAATCTTCCTCGATTTTAGGAAATTTAATCAAGTATCCGAATTTGATAGTTATACTATGTCAAGGGAAGATGATTTGGTGGACAAATTGGGATGTGCCAAGTACATCAGTACCCTCAATCTCACCAAGTGTTACTGGCAGATTCCACTAGCTAAAGGATACAGAGATAAAACTGCATTTGCCACTCCTTTTGGATTCTATCAGTTCACCACCATACCATTTGGTTTACATGGTGCACCCCCTACATTCCAGCAGTTCTGCCATGCCGCATCGGCATGAAAATTGTTGATTGGCATTACAGTGACGGCACAATGCCAACAGTTGGCATTGTGGTGTCAGGAGCAGAAGGTGTTTTTTGCAGGGGGACTTCACCCCCCACACCTCCCACAGTTTTACTTATCAACTCCATGTCTGAGTTGTTTTGGGAAGGGGGCAAAATGACCAGTTGCTTGAGGAAGGCACCCTGAAGGGAGTACAACTGGAAAAGCTACCTGGACTACCTATGAGCTGTTATTCAAGCTATCAAAATGCAGGTCGGACCATTAATCCTACCAAATGTGCATTGGGCATTCAGGGAAACCAGATATTTGGGATATGTTTTGGGAAATTCCTCGTTCGCCTAGCAGGCGACCACTGTAATCAGGGGCTCTAGCCCTGTAGCAGCCCACCTGCCCATGCAGATCGGGAAAGTTTGAAGTCAGCCATCCACTGTTCTTGTATGCCTAGAAGGTGACCATTGTAATCGGGGGGCCCAAGTGCTGCAGCAGCCCGCCCACCCCTCATGGACTGAGGAAGTTAGAAGCCAGTCACCCGCTGACCTCGGCCACCTAGCAGGTACAAACTCGCCGCAGCACAAGCGTTCCAGACCCTGTGGAAAAGAAAAATACTTATTTCTATCTGGATTTTTGTACTGTGTTTTCTTTTCCCTTTGAACTGTGTTTTAACAGTGCCATGACCCCATTGGTCCTCCTCAGACTAAAGAATACTACCATTGGTCAGGCAGCTGGTAACCCCGCTCCCCTGTAATTTTTGTGATTTCCCTTTTTCTGCACCTGTAATCCCAACCATATAGCTGTCTGTGTAAATTATTTTGTTACAGCCCTTGGTGGTTGTGTTAAATAACTGTTTGCCCAACTGAATAAGTTTTCCTGCATATCTATTTTTTTTCTGTTTCAGGAGCAGACCGCCAAATTAATTGAAACCTCACACAGTGCTTTCAGCTTGTTTTTGCAATTTCATTCATGTTTGTTAGCTCTCAGGAGCCGACTGCTGAATTATTGTAACCTTTCTCAGTGCTTGTTGCTTAGTTTTATAATTTTATTTCATGTATGTTAGGTTAACTTAGTACCGCTAAGGCTGTCCTTGCTTTGTTACATACATACGTTCAATTCTCTCGGCTGTCCTGCCAATTGTGAGGTAACCCACCCCCCGATTTAAACACCTTTTTATTTGTAAATCTTTTATTTCTCTCCCCAGTCCCTGCTCATTATATTTGGCACCTTGCTACTTCTCTGTCTCTGCCCTATGATTTCATTAATTGATTAATAACATTTTATTTTAATACAGGTTTGAATTGTTAGGGAGTTACCCCCATTTTCAACAGTGACCTGTGGTTCAATAAAGGCAAAGTCATAGTTCAACATCAGACATCATGTACAACAAAGATTATATAAAACATACATTTAGAGTTAAGGGGCCCAATTCTGAAAGCGTGGCACAACTCGTAGACATATTCCAGGACAAGCAGGGTTCCCGGCACCTAGCCCGTGACTTGCGACAGCCACAGGCTAGCAAAAAAGGAATGGCGCACTGGACCTGGGTGCTGAAAGTCGCAGCTACTTTCCACTGCCCCAGGCCCCCACCCAAAACACAATGGCATGCACCTTGGGGCATTGACGTGGCTGGCCAGTTGGCATACGCGCAAGGGGTATGCCTGCATATGGCATGGCGCAAGGCACCATTTTGAATTGCAGTTGGCATTATGTCTGACATAAGGTGTGATTTACGCCATTGGGTTTGGTGTAAATTTTCTTGCGCCAGGCATAATGCATTTCGGAATCAGGCCCAAGATGTTTGATCAGAAGCATTTTAAAGGTAGTCAGACTTTGCACAGATTTTAATTCAACTGGCAATTTGTTTCAACGATTGACAAACTATTTTTTAATATAATATCACCTGATCTATTGTAAGATCTTACCAATGAAACAACTTGTTTATTTTTCCTCATCTCTTCTATCTTAGCTCCAGAGGGTTTGATTGTTACTAGATGTTTCAGTGGGTGCTTATCTTTAAAAAAAAAAACACATGTATAAATTATTTTAGACTAAGGTTGTAGCCAGTTCAATCTTTCAAACAAAATACAATGGTGAGTACCATGTTTGTTTTTTGTAATACATTTTTCTAGTCTGTAACAGGTATGTTCGATACACTTTAATGCAGCTTGAGTAGAGTGCATATATAAAAAAGAGCCATATTCCAGAACTGGAATTAGCAGCTGAGCCACAAGTTTGCTTCTAGTACCCAAAATAAAACACATCATTAACCCTTCTCAGAGCCCCTAAACATTGGTTTACTTTCTTAACCTGTTGGGAGACATGTTCAATGTATGTTAATCTTGAATCTATTTAAACCCCCAAATATTTATAAGTTTTAACATTCTTAATGGATGTACCATCTGCCAATTCAAGTCACAGTACAGATTTATGATTTTGGTTTGTTCCCAATGCAAACAACATACTCAGTTTTATTTCCACTTAATAACAAAATTGAGGCTCTTAACCATTTTGCCATTGTTACTAAATCTCGTTGCAGTTGCTTCCTAAGCTGTTCCTCACTATCAACTGATGTTACTAACATGGTATCATCCACATAAAGTTTTACTTCACTATTTAATATAACAGATGGTAAATCATTAGCAAACACATTGAACAATACAGGGCCCAAAATTGAGCCCTGGGGGACACCATTATTTACTTCTAAGTCAGAACTACTGTATATTCCCACATGAAACACATTGGCCCAGATATTCAGAAATGCACCAAAGGCCAGCGCAAGTCCAGCACAGCAAAATCCGATGTGCCGTGGCACAACAGGAGCCATATTGAGAGGTTGCGCCAGCTGCACTGCACCAGCACAACCTAGCTGAATATGGCACAGTTGCTCCATGGTGCAACCTTGTGCCATGGTGCAAACAGATTTGTGCCATGGTGCAGAAAGAAATGCTGCAGCACAACTGTGGGAGTACAGTAGCAGAGCAATGGGGGGGGCACAGCATAGAGAAGAATCCCAGGGACAGAGCCTGGGAAGCACAGTGACAGGCCACAGCATGCCACCACCAGCAGGGCACAGCAGGGCACATAGAGGCACCCAGATTCACCCGCTGAACACAACAGTGGCACAGATAGTAGGCAACAGGAGGTGCCAATGGCCAATGGAGGGCCACCAAGGAAGCCCCCTCACCGCAGGCTGCAGGCCGTGTCTCCCCCACACATCCAGACTAGAGCAGGCCACACTCAGGACCATGCAGCCAAGCACACACACATAGCCACAGAGGCACACAGGCGGTCAACACAGTAGGCATGGAATGCGCCAGGAGGCATGTAGCACTGCAGACCACATGGGACAGGCCACAAAATACCAAGCAGGAGCCCCAAAACAGCATGCAGCCAATACCCGACCAAAGACCATGGCCATGTACCATCACCACGCACACACCCGCCACACACCCTTGACAGCTGCCCCATGGGCACCCCAAGGCTCAGCCACAGACTGAGGGGAGGGACACCACCACAGTGGGACACATCACAGCACACAGCAGGGAACCACAGAAACACAACATGTGCCCCGACACATGCACACCACATGGACAGGCACTGGGCCACTGCAGCATGGCTTCTCATACCACCTGCAAAGCAGACACTGACACAGGTAGGTAAGTCAAAAAATATATAATGCAAATCCAAATGATGTACAACTGCAAGGGTGTGGAAAAGGGTAGGAAAGGGAGGGAAGGGGACAGGGAACAGGGACTATACAGTGGGATGAGGGACTGTAAGGGGGAGGTACAGCAGGGGTAACGGGAATGTTGGGGCCCATCTTCCAGCAGCCATGGCCTGCCACCCCTTGGTGCACTTGTTGCCTCCATTTCTCCAGCAGCAGGTGGTGAACCTGCAGGACAGCCTCCATCGTGGTTGAAGTTATGAAGACAAGCTGCCAGAGTAGCCTGCAGTAGATGGTCCTCCGTCGTCTGCGCTGGACACCTATGACAAGGGACAGGAGAGGTGATCAGTGCAATGTCCCAGGGAACCATGCCACCCACAGCGCACAATGGGCAATGGGAACACACACCTCTGGAGGGCCCGTACCGGCCACCTGCAGGGGGGTAGCCCAATGCCTGCCAGCAACACGGCACACCACGACAATGCACAGAGGTGGTCCCCACCAACCAATGGCCACCCAGCTGCACAATGACAGCTACATGGCACAGTGCACCAGCAGCACCACAGCAACATCAGTGGTGGCCAGATGCACACCCACCCCACCAACAGCTGGCACACATGTCCAATGAATGCACCACAGTGGCAAGCACCATGCACAGTGTGACACACACAGCTGCCACAGCACATGGCACAGGTGGCCATGCCTGCACCCATGCCCCCGCCACCCCCCCATGGAATGTTCTAAGGACCATGACAGTGTCTACCTACCCTCTGTGGCCCTGCTTGTGCCAGAGTCGCTCCTGCACTGCCTCAATGGCCTGCTGTGGCCTGCTGCCCTGCTGCTGCTGCTGCTGCTGCCACCACTGCCTGCACCCTCCGGCGATTCTCAGGCCCTGGGAATGGAACATAGACAGGTACGCATCAGTAAGCACCCTCAGCAGCTGTCCATCACCCCCTCCATGCACAAGGTGAGCCCCTGCCCTGCACAGCTGCGTCACTACACAAGCAGCAGCTGGCAATGCCACCCTGCAATGTGCTCGATGGAAGCCAGGCAGCCTAGCCAGCACTACAGTACAGCACCAGGGCACACATGCAATATGGGTCTACTCACCTGGCTGTGGCACAACCCCATGCCTGACATGCATCTCAATCCTCTTCAGGCACTCTTGGTCCCTCCACACTAGGTCGCCATACCTGTGGTGGCACTGCCCCCCAGTTCTATGTGATAATAGAGACTTCACAAAGGCGGTTGCTATTATTGTGACCTGCATTATCGCCGAAAACGATTTCGGCAATATGCAGAAAAAGGCTACTTGGAATTGTACACATGGGGGGCTGCACCCCCCTGCATCATAAATAAAGATTCTCAACTCCAGGGGAGTGCATGTTAGGCAGGGGGACACATCCCGACACAAAAAAAAAACTAAGTCCCGCAGCTGCAGGAATCATAAAAAGGAAACACCCACCCCCAGTCCTGAATCTGGGACCTGCTCTGTCAGAGCCATGCACCCTACCCACTACACCACATGGCTGGCTCAGTGGAAGCAGGTTCCCCATGGGTCACATCCCTGTTCCCCATCCCTCCACATTCTGTCACCTAGCCTCCCTTCCTGTCGCCCTTCCTAGCTTTGTGATCATAGCATTCGCCATCCCGGTACGGTCGCCCATGATGAAAGCGCCATTATATGGGTCACCATTATGATGGTCTCCCATATGCGGCCGCCATCATCACAGGCTACCTGCTCCCCTGTCCTGGCCACCCCGGTCCTCTGCTGCAGTGTGGAATCAATCCCCTGTCACACTGAGACCCTGGGCTGCAGCAGAGGCACCTGGCAAAAATGTTAGGGGGCATGGGTCTGGACACAGGCGACCAACCAGCACTAACCAAGTATTCCAAGTGTGGCCTCACTGTTGACCTATATGGAGGTAGTAGCACCTCCTTTTCTCTGTGTCAGTACCCCTTCTGATACATCCCAGCATCTTATTATTGGGACCTATGCATGAATTATATGCAGCATTCACACTACGTGCAACTAAAAAGTATATGTTCATACATGCAGAATGCACAGATGGCATGGCCGAGCGGCATGCATAAACCACATGAAAAGGCATGTGTAGGCTGACTGCGCACAGCTATGCATCCACTTTGGGATGTGCTTGCAGGGGACATAGCTGTAGAACAGCCTGCATCCAACCCCCTCCCGACATGCAAGCACCAAAGCAGATACATCTGCCTGGTGCATGCTGCGAGGCATGTATGGTTATGGCAGGTGGAGGACTGCCATAAGCAGCAGCACACCAGGCAAGTAGCAGTACACACGCAGTGGTGGATGACAGGGATGGGGACCACACCACTCATTCATCTGGCACAGACATGAAGGACACAAACACAAAAAAGGAGGAACAATGAGGGACAATCACCCACCCAGTGAGGGGCATATCCCCAAAAATGGCAATACAAGCCCAGAGCACTGTGTAAACTGGTGTGCATTTGCAGGAACTGTATCATCTGTAACCTAACATCCTAGAACCATAAGGATGCTAGTTGTAAAGCCTGGTGGCACTGCACAGTCCCTAAGTGGCAGTACCTGTCCCATGTGGGACTGATGAGGAACAGAGCAGGTTTCAGGGTGTAACATGAGGGATGCCCTTCGTAAGGAGGGACACTGGAGAGCTGTGATGGTGAGAGATATGTGAGCCCACTGGTAAAGAGTGCCATGGGAGTGCCTGGCCACCTATCAACCACACCATGGGTAACAGCAGCCATAGGCATCTGCAAACAGGTGTGCCACTGCTATGTACAGTATATCCCTATGGTCCTGAGGACAGCATGTGGGCATGATTGCACCACCGGTCGTACACAAACAATGGCCATGGCCACAGCCCCCTCTCCACAAAGTCCACGCTGCTTGTCCCTCACATTCCACTCAACCCAGACAGCCGACAGACTCCACCACCAGGAATGATGAGAACACCAGTGTATGGTAGAACAAATGTCTTTAATGTGACAGTACTAGCAATACAGGGGCACACTGGCCAACATAAGCATCACAGGAAGCAAGCCCTCCCTCCCAGTCCTCCACATCCTCTGAGTCTCAACTGGTTCCCGGTGGTGTAGTGGCAGTGTATCCCCTGAGGTGCAGCACCATGAGCCACAGTCATCCACAATACCCCTGGAAGAGAAAAGACAGAGTACAGCCATAACTGATGGGGGCATGGTGGGAGGACACTGACAACAGTCACACACACCTGCACTACAGTTGACAGCACAACATGCGTTTGAGAGCTCAGCCATGGCCCACATATCTCCCACCTTGCCCTTGTAATGGACAGCAGACATGCCCACCCTCCAGAACAGATGAAATGACAGGTACAGGGGTATCCGATGCCATTGTAGTGCCACAACAAGGGATCCAGCCCCATCTGGTTGCACCCCCTTCTGCAGGGTGAGGTAATTCAGGCTCCCATAGAAGTCCTGTGAAGACAGAAGGGGAGAACACAAGTTTAGCAGCACAGCACACAACTCAGAGGACACACAGAGACACCACTAGTAGTGGTAAAATACAGGGCATAGTACACAGGGGCACTTGTGAAGGACAGAAGAGGGCATACACCACTGATGGGCATGCAACAAGTGTACACACCGCAGGTACCCCATATGTTCGGGACCTCTAGGACATAGACACGACAGTAGCACACAGTAGGGTAAGGACACATCCACTCACCTCCCCTGGGCTCTGTGATCTCCCAGATATTCCCCCCGGGGGTCATCACAGTATCTGGTGGAGGACACCCTCTGCAGTTTTGCAGGGGTACAACTGCAGCCACCTAACCTACAGAGCAGACACCCTGTAATACAGTCTATAACTTGAAGCTGCCATTTTGGGTTGCAGAATGGCATGCTGGGCGCTCATGCCCACCGAAGTGTATGACCTTGTTGGTGTGTCAGGTCCTGAACTGCTTAAAGGGGATGTGTGGCTGTGGAGCAGTGTGATGGCAGCAATGGTTGGCCCTCCCTGCCCCTGGGAACAGGGGTCATGGATGTATGGTGCAATCCTGTGGGAGGCTAGGATGTGGTGTGTGTGTGTGTGTGTATGTGTGTGTGTGTAATGCTGTGCAGTGGAACTGTGTTGAGGCAGTAGCAGGTGTGTAGGTGGCAATTTGCAGTGTATATGGGCCATCTTACAGCCTCCTGGCAGTTGTACCCCCAGATGTGTGGAGGAGTGTATGCCCAGGTTGCATAGCTATACCTTTGCCTTACCCCCCCACGTGGCCTATTGTCTTCAATCATCCATGACATTGCTGCCCCTGTGTGTCCCCCAGGTCCCAAGCTATGCAGGTGGCTTACGACACCTAGGATGTGGATTCTGCCCCTGCCTCTTGTGTCCTTTGTGGGCTGGTGGATGCCTCTGTGTCAGCAACCTGCACTGGTGTCTATGGTCCTGTGGGCTTGTGTGTGGCTGCTTATGTGGCACATTGCTCTGTGCCATGGTACCCAGGTACATTGGGGTTTTGGTGGGTTGGGGGCATGAAGCTGTGCTCTTGGATCTGTGAGTCCAACTGGTGGCAACTGGGACACCACATCCTGGCCTGCCAAGGGAACAGACAGGCTGGCTGTATCAGCCATGGATGGTGGATGGTCTGCTAACAACTCCGAGATGTCCACTATTCGTTTGTGGGCATGCCACAGCCCACACACATCCACAGTCAGGTCCCTCAGGGCTCTGGTGTTTTCCTGCTAGGCTAACAGGTGGTCCTGTTCCAGCTGGTGCAGTTCAGAATAGTAGGTCTGCATGACATAGAAACATAGAAACATAGAATTTGACGGCAGATAAGGACCGCTTGGCCCGCCCAGTCTGCCCATTTCCCTACCTGACGGATAAGCTGCAGATTCTAGTTAATCAACAGCTTACTTCCTCCTGCCCTCCACTAGAATTGCCTTATGCCTGTCCCATGCATTCTGGAATTCTCCCACTGTTTCTGACTCCACAACCTCCTCAGGAAGGCTGTTCCATGCATCCACAACTCTCTCTGTGAAAAAATACTTTCTAACATTACCTCTGAGCCATCCCCCCTCTATCTTCAAATTGTGCCCCTTGTTTTTGCACATCTCTTCTTCTGAAAGATACTACCCTCTTGCTTGCATGTAATTTCCTTGAGATACTTGAAAGTTTCTATCATGTCCCCCCTCTCCCTCCTTTCCTCAAGGGTATACATATTAAGCTGCTTTAGTCTCTCCTCGTATGTCTTCTGGTGCAGACCTTGCACCATTTGGGTTGCCCTCCTGTGAACAACCTCCACTCTGTCTATGTCTTTGCAGAGATGGGGTCACTAGAATTGCATGCAGTACTCCAGATGGGGTCTCACTAACTGTCTGTAGAGAGGGATAACAACTTCCTGTTTTCTACTGTTGATGCCTCTCTCTATGCATCCCAGTATCCCCCCAGCCCTCCTTACTGCCTTCTCATATTGCTTGCCCACCTTTAGGTCATCTGATATAATTACTCCTAGGTCTCTTTCAGTTTTTGTTGTTGTTATTAACTCACCCCCATTGTGTACTCTTCCCTGGGTTTTGTTTCCCAGATGCATTACTCATTCTTCTTTGCACTGAATCTGAGCTGCCACGTATTTGACCATTCCTCCAACCTTGCCAAGTCCCTTTTCATTCTTTCCACCCCACCTTATGTATCAACCCTGTTGCAGATCTTTGTGTCATCTGCAAAGAGGCATACCTTTCCTTCCAGGTGCTCTCCAATGTCACTTATAAAGATATTAAAGAGGACCAGTCCCAGTACCGAACCCTGCGGTACCCCACTAGTTACCCTCCTTTCTTCACTGTGGACTCCGTTTATGATTACCTTTTGTGTCCTGTTGTCCAGCCAGCTTTTTATCCAGGCTACCACCTTGGGACCCACTCCAAGGCTGGCTAACTTGTATATTAATCTTTTGTGTTAGACTGTGTCGAATGCCTTGCTAAAATCTAGGTAGGCCATATCCACAGCCCCTCCCTGGTCTACTACTTTGTCACCTTGTCAAAGAAATCTTTTAGGTTCATCTGACATGACCTTCCCACTGTGAAACCATGCTGCCTTGGGTCCTGTGCCCCCCTGGCCTCTAGGTACTTAACAATTCTTTCCTTCAAAAGTGATTCTATCATCTTCCCTACCACTGAAGTCAAACTAACTGGTCTGTAGTTTCCTGCCTCTGCCCTGCTCCCACTTTTGTGAAGTGCAATCACATTTGCCCTCCTCCAGTCCTCAGGTACCACTCCATCCTCCCATGATTTGTTAAAGAGATTAGTCAGTGGTGTTACTAGTTCTACCCTTAGTTATTTTAGTATTCTTGAGTGAATCCCATCAGGCCCCATTGCTTTGTCCACCCTCAGTTTCAATAGTTCTTTCAAAACCCTTTCTTCTGTGAATGGACTGGTATCAACCCCCCTATTCAGAGTTTCTCTCTTGTTTGGTTTAGGCACCTACTCCTCCTCATCTGTTGTGAATACTGAGCAGAAATATTCATTCAGTATCCCTGCTTTTTCACTGTCACCCTCTGCCCACATTTCCTCCCCTTTATTAAGTCTCTGTATCCCTCCCTTGGTCTTTCTTCGCTCCCTAATGTACCTATAAAAAGTTTTATCCCCCTTCTTAACAGAGTTGGCTATCTTTTCCTCAGTTTGTGCCTTTGCTATTCTGACTGCCTTCCCTGCCTCCTTCTGCTTTAACTGATAAAGTTCTCTGTCCTGCTCCTTCTGTGTTTCCTTATATTTCCTGAATGCTATCCTTTTCTCCTTAACTGTCCCTGCCACCTCTTTTGAGAACCATAGCTGTTTTTTCCTTCGTTTTATTTTATTGATTTGCTTCACACAAAGGCATGTTGCCTCTGTGATGGCTGTTTTGATTATTCCCCATTGTTCCTCCACCCCTCCCTCTTGCCCATTTGCTAGTGCTTTTCTAAGGCACTCTCTCATTTTCCCAAAGTCAGCCTTCCTAAAGTCCAATACTCTTGTTTTTGTATGGCTTGACTCAATGGCTGTGTTTATTGTGAACCATACTGTTTGGTGGTCACTTGTTCCCAAATGGCTACCCACTTCTAAATCCGAGATCCTTTCTCCATTCCCATTTGAGAGTACCAGGTCTAAGACTGCTCCATCCTGAGTGGGTTCCAACACTAGCTGTCTGAGGCATGTCCCCATTAGGGCATCAAGAATGACCCTGCTCTTGGATGTGCCTGCAGCAAAGGTACTCCAGTTAACATCTGGCATATTCAGGTCCCCCATCAACAATATCTCCCCTTTTTCTGCCATTTTAAGGATGCCTTCAATCATTTCCTTGTCCATTTCCTCCCCCTGAGATGGGGTCTCTACACAACCCCCATGCGGATTGTGGTACCATTTCCTGTCTCCAGGATGACCCATAGTGACATATGCAGGTCAGGCATGCTGTAGGCTCATTGTCCCTAATATCTGCATGCCTTTTTTCACTGGAATGGTAGCCCGCTATGTTATGTGTGTGTGTGTGTGTGTGTGTGTGATGGTAAGTCTTCCTGCATGGCCAGGCATGTAGGGCTGTATTGGCAACTGCTCAAGGCCCAGTCCCACAGCACTGGGTGGCTGGCTATGTGGTGGCTGTGGGACTGGTTTAGGGCAGGGGGGCATTTGCTGGCTACTGTCAGGTGTCTGGGCCAGGTCTTATACAGCCTCTGGTTTCTCCCACGAGTCTCAGAGTCAATGTCCTCCATGGTGCCATCTCCACCTAATTGTCCTGTGTCCCCTGCACTGCAGCTGTGGGTGAGTGTACAGTAGCTGGATACCTACTGGTGCATTGTTGGGCATTGGCATGCATTCAGCTGGCCATGATAGAGATCTCATACCTGAGTCATCTGTATCTGTGTCCCTCTTGGTTTCCTCCTCTGAGGTCACTGGCAGCACATAGATGGTGGTCTAGGTCTCCTGCACTATTGGTTATGCTATTCAGTCTTATACCTCCAGCCTGTGTCCCCTGAACTCTGCCCATATCTGGCCAGGTACAAATGTCCTCCATATCCCTGTGTAATCAGATCTCAAAGAGTGTTTCAGCCATCATCCTCTCAATGGGTGACAGCATTGGCACTTCCATAGCTGTCACCCACCCATGCCACACTGTGAAAATTCCATGCTGGCCAGCTTTCACTTCACAGCTGACCAGGGGTAATGCCACTTGTGCTTAATTGTTGTATGTGTCTGTGCCTTCAGACTGGTCACATTGACAGTGGCTTGATTGTCCATTCATATCTTTGCCTTGACCTCTGCTGCAGTCTTTAGGGACTCTGCATTGTATGGCACCCCATAGTTGTCACCAGTGTCCTGCACCCAGCTTCCACGTGGCCACCGGCAACATTGCTGAACTGGAACCTGGTGGTACCATGCATCGTGTGCCCTCCACAGCCCTTGGCCCTTCCCCTGGCTGATCATGCAGCTTCTTGTGGGAG
This sequence comes from Neoceratodus forsteri, assembly GCA_016271365.2. Taxonomy (NCBI): domain Eukaryota; kingdom Metazoa; phylum Chordata; order Ceratodontiformes; family Ceratodontidae; genus Neoceratodus; species Neoceratodus forsteri. The sequence continues at coordinate 56,150,027 of CM028137.1, forward strand.
TATTTGTAACATTGGTGCAGCACCTCCATGTCTGCTTCCTACTGTTGCATGCTCCTCCATTGTGGCATTCACTTCCCTGTGTCCACATGGAATGTTGCACATAACCATATATGTTGGGGTCATGTGGGGAGGTGTTTATGTGTGGGCCACCCCACTGTCCCTTCGTGCAGCACTGCCATCATTGGCCATTCCTCTGCCTTAGTGCCTATATGTCTTTGTGAATGCCATATGTGTTTTCAGCTTGCCAGTGTGCATCACTACATAGCCAGATTATATGTGCACAGTTTCCATGCATTTTGTGCATAGATCTCATTGTTACTATATGCCTTGTTACATTGGCTTTATTGTTTGAGGGAATTAGTAGTGATGACTCCCAGATCCCTCTCCTCTGAAATAGTGCTCAGGTTAACCCCTGGCATCCAGAATGTTTTCCTGTTTTTTTTTTGACTAGGTGTATAACCTTGCATTTTGTTTTTTTATATGAGTATTAACATCAAAGTCTTAGACCACCTCTCAAGCCTTTGTTGACCCCTCTGCATCTTCTTGATGCCTTTATCACTATTTAGCCTTTTGTAAAGCTTTGTGTCATCAGTTCAGAGACACAATCTGCCCCAGGACCTTCCTCTGGTGGGTATACCTCTACTAGCAGCCCCCCCTCTATGAGGATTGAGCAGTGGTGATGTGGTAGCAGAGATGGGGACTGTGAAGGGGTTTGTTGGTCACTGTGTGAGTGGGCATGGTGAGGCAGCCTTATTGACAGGTGAGGAAGACAAAGAACAAATAAAAACCAAAAACAAGTTTCTCTCTGCTATCTCTGAATTATAGGACAAGTGCTGGGATCCAGCATTGCAAAACATTAACATGATCAACAACCTTGTTATTGCGTAAGTTGCAAAAAAACAGGATATACATTAATGGTTATTTCATTTAAATTACAGAGAAACACTTTCTAATTGGGTGATGTTCAAGAACTGTACAGTACAAATTAAGCAATTTTATTTTTTTATTTAAAAATCGTATTTCATGACACGTATAATGGTCATGTTTACTATGATGTTATAACTCTGGGAGTGCTAGGTGTCTCAAGTGGGCAGAACCTCCACATACCTGCTTTATAAATACTGGCTCAATATTCTTTTGGTTCTAATTTTCTTTCATTTACAGATAGATGTATAAATGGATAAAGAACAAGAAATTGAATGACAAGTATTGACAGTGGCTTGCCACCATCAACTCCAAATATCTTTGAACACGCTTCTGTTTGAAGGACCGCTATGATTATAATTCTCTGCTGTATTCTACATCTGCTAGCAGGGACTCATGTCACCTACCAGAGTAAAGAGACAGTATGTAAACTGCAGAGCCAGAAAATGAAGGCATTCTTCAGGACAGGAGACATCATTATTGGTGGGGTCTTCCTAATTCATTTACACAACCTGTATCCTGACATTATATTTACTAAGTATCCTGAACCACAACTTTGCAAAATGTAAGATTCAGAATTTCTTTTTGTTGAAAATGAATCAGTAAATATGCTAATATGCAGGAAGACATGATTATTTAGCGATTTCATTAAGCTTGTAGAGAGAAATTCAGATCTTTGCTATTATGTATATTTACAGGGTACAGTATATATTGTAGTGTCCATAAACCTATGTACTTAGGTAAAAAAAAAAGTGGATGTGCACCAAAGGTGCCTCTAGACCATCCTCCACCATAGAGTGCTTGTCTACTTGTCTTCCCATATGTCCATCAGGGCATCTAGCTGCTTTTTGAAGCTCTGTACATCTGGTGAATCAACAATATTTTGTAGTGGACTATTCTAGTGCTTGACAACTCTTTGTGTGTAAAAGAATCCTCCATGTTAACCTTGTATGGTCCCTCCTGTGTCTGTTTGTTGTGGACTCTAGTATTATATCGAGTGTCCCTGAGAACAAAACCTAAGTCTGGCAGTAGTTCTTCATTTTTTTAATAGATTATTCAATAAAATAATGTCTCCCCTTAAACATCTTTTTTTTTTTGCAAATGAATATTCTTTATTAAATGTATAATATTACATCAAACCAGTAGACATCAACAATATGAACAATTATACATAAATGTGCATGAGGCCAGTAAATATCCAATAAAACAATATACATAACAGAATATAATAACAATATAAATACAAGGATAACAAAAAACAATCCCTACCCCTCCAGTCATCCTTCCCACCAACCCTGCCAGTACAACACCATCCCACAAATAGTCAGTCTTAATAAAGAAGAAATCCATTGTGATTTAAGATTGTCAAAGCAGCAAAACAGTATACAGAGAAAAACAAAGGTAAACGGAGAATTTTTTCACTGAAGGGCAACACCTCTTTATAGTTATTGACTTTGGGAATAAAATGAGGACCAACATTTCTGAAATTTAAGCCAGGCCCCCGAGGAACTGGCCACAGCTCGTTCTGCTGTTAGAGCAGTTAAAAATTCCTGATACCATTCAGCAAAGGAGGGACTCCGCTCAGATTTCCAATGACACAGTTTGAGAAGTTTAGTAACAGAAGCCATCAAAGCCTTGTGGAATGTTTGCATTACTGAAGGTATCTCTGAGTAGTCCCCTAGAAGGCAGATCTCTGGAGTAAAATATGCAGAACAGGGAAATATTTTTGCATTTTTGTTTGCACCAGTGACCAAAAATCTTTAATCTTTGGACAGGTCTAAAGTTTATGAAATAAGGAGACATCATCAGCTCCACATGTATCATAGTTAGGGGATGGAGATCTATGCATTTAACATAATTTAGTTACAGTGTAATATAAATTGTGTAATGCCTTAAATTGCAAGAGGTGATCCTATCTTGCTCAATGTAGCAATAACGATTTGACCACACAGTATGCCAGAAGGCAGAAGGCTTGTCTACTGCTAAAACCTCTTTCCAATAGAAGACATTAAGGGGAATACTGGAACTAATTCTAGAGCATATTATTATTATAAAGTCCAGAGATGGGTTTAGGACTAGAAGCTAGATATAATAAATCCTTAAACCTAATTCCAGCTTGAGAACTCCAAGGGAGGTGGGGGCTAGGAATTTGGATACTGAGGATCAGACTTGTCCAGCTCCCCTTAAACATCTTATCTCAGTGCTATGCAGACCTAGTCTAGTTTTGTAATCAAAGGTGCACATCAACAAATAATTTTTGTAACACTTCTCTGCATGTTCTCCACACTTTGTGTGTCCCCCCTCAAGTATGGTGGCCAGAAGTGGGAACAATAGTCCAGCTGTGGTCTAGCTAGGGATCTATACAGGGGCAATATGTCACTCTACCTGCTAACAAAATTTATTTTCTTACATCCTAAAATTCTTTGTGCTTTTGCCACTGCTGTAGAAATATTTGAGATAAAATAGATCTTTGATTGGATTATGATACCCAGGTCTCTTTCCTGAGTGATATATTTTAACTCTACACCTCCAGCTTGTAGGTGACATACACACATTCTTGACACCCATATGAATTGTGACACATTTATAGGGGTTAAACTGCATTGCCCATGTAGTAGCCCAGTTTGCAGTGGTATCTAAATCAGCATGTATCTTTGCAGTATCAGCTTGATTGCTGACTCGGCCCCCAATTTTTTTTATTGTCAGCAAGTTTGTTAACTGTGTTATTTAATCTGTAGTGCAAGTCACTGATGTAATATGTTGAAAAGCAAGGGATCCAATATTGAGCCCTGCAATTCACAGCTGGTCACATTGACATAATAGGACCCAGCACCCCCTGACCCTCACTCTTTGTCTTTTTCCTGGTAACCAGTGACAGACCCATCATACCGCACTGCTGTAAATATTTATATTATTTAACTTTAAAATCATCTTATTAAGAGGTACTCTGTAGAAAGCCATTCTTAGGTCCAAATAAACCACATCACAAGGAACACTTTGGTCCAGGAGATCACTAATTGGTTCATATAAAGTTATAAGGCTTGTCACAAAAAAAAACAACCTACAGTGAAGCCGTATTGTGTGCTATCTTTTTTTATTTTATTTATTTAAGAGTCTCGGATCACAAGTACCTTTGAGCCAAGGCTCTTTTTCAAAGGTTCCACATCAATTGAAGTACAATACAGACATTACACAGAGTTGAGTAACAGTTCGGAAATGATGTGCAGACATTTTTTAGCAGCTGAAATACATCACATTTAGGGAAAGAGGGTACCAGAGGGGGCAGGGTAGACAAAGGTAGCTGAGGCTTGGAATGGACACAAAAAGAGAGGTGCAGCTGTGGGCATTTGTCAAGCCTCAATCTAGTAAGTCTTTACTATTTATACTTTCCAAAATATTGATCTTTTAGGATTTTTTCCATAATTTTACCCAATATGGATGTCAAGCTGATGGGTCTGTAGTTATTGGTCAACTGCCTGGTTCCCCATTTCAGATGATCACCAGTTTACAGTGCTGGATGCAGGACACCTGTCACACCAAACTGAGGGTGCTTGACTTGCAAAAGTTAACTTTTCAAAACTGAGGGAAAGTATCAAATCACTACTGGCAACCGAAGTCACAGAGAATGTGGAAAACACATGGATAAAACTAAAAAATGCTATGACAACAGTCACAACACAATGCACAAAACAAATAGGCAAGTCCAAAAAGTTAAAGAACCCATTGTGGTTTTTCAAGGAGGTGTCAACCAGAATTAGAGAAAAGAAAAAAACTTTTAGGACGTACAAGAAGACTAAATTAGAGAAGGATAGGGAAGACTACAGGATTAAACTCAGGGAAACCATAAAAGCAATTAGAGTAGCAAAGGCCCAGACTATGGAATGAATAACCCAGAGAGTCGATGAACTGTGTAGTCGGGTATCACAGTAACAACCAAAAGAATGACCTTGTTAGGTCTTAAAGAACTACTATTTAATATATAAAACAATAGTACAACAGCTAGCACCACTACAAGCAACACGCAGACATCATATTTCCAGTCAGAAAGACGCTTTTTAATGCTTGCATTGAAAAAGCATCTTTCTGATATGAAACGTACATCTGAGGGTCACTGTATGAGTGCTAGCTGTTTTACTATTGTTTTTGTATGTTACAAATAAATAGTTTTTAACAGGACCTAGCTTAAAGGTAATTTATTTTTTTGTCATTACTGTTATCCCCTACTACACAGTTTGTCGGTTCACTTCTTTTGTTGTGGCTCCAGTTTTGCTTGCCAGTAGCTGCCTTTCTCCTTTTATAACACAGAGAGTATTGAGGGGGGATGAAACACTTGCTAGATATGTAAGGGAAAAAAGAAAGAGTAAGTTAGGAATAACACAGCTTGCTACGAAAGAAGGGCAGCTGGTGGAGAAGGATGAAGGCAAGGCAGAAGTTCTCAGCAAATTCTTCTGCTCAGTCTTCATTCATGAAGACATAGATAATGGTCCAGAACTACCCAAGTCACATCACCATACTGGTGGAATAGACATCAGTCCCTTTACAGAGGAACGGGTCCTCGAAGGACTGTCTAAATTAAAAGTGGACAAGGCAATGGGGCCAGATGGAATACATCCTAGAGTTATAAGGGAATTTGAGAGGAACTTGCTGCCCCACTGGCTGAACTATTTAACAAATCACTGGAACATGCATAGTTCCTCAGGACTGGAAAAGGGACATAGCTGTGCCACTACACAAGGGTGGGAGTAGGGAGACAGCAGTAAACTATAGCCCTGTTAGCCTGACCTCAGAGGTAGGTAAAATAATGGAGTCATTGCTTAAGGAGAGGGTGGTGGAGTACCTGAAAGTAAGTGGAAGACTTGACCCAAGGCAGCATGGCTTCACAGTAGGAAGCTCATGCCAAATGAATATGATAGAATTCTTTGACTGGGTTACAAGAGTGGTAGAACAGGGTGCAGCTTTGGACACAGTATACCAATACTTTAGCAAAGTCTTTGATCCGGTTCCACACAGAAGGCTTGTAAGTAAACTGGAGAAAGTAGGCATCAGTCAGAAAGTAGTGGGCTGGATCAAAACCTGGCTACAGGACAGGACACAGAGAGTTATGGTAAATGGAACCTTGTCAAAAGAAGGGAGAGTGGCCAGTGGCATTCCACAGGAATCGGTGCTTGGCCTGATCCTCTTCAACATATTCATCAGCCACATCACTGATGAACTGAAGGGGAAGGTCTGCCTGTTCGCAGATAACACAAAGCTCTGCAACAGGGTGGACACACAGGATGGAGTGTCTGGCATTGAGGCAGATCTTCATGAGCTACAGGAATGGTCCAGGAAATGGCAGTTGAAGCAACATCAAAAGTATATAGCACTTGGGGAAGAGGAACCCAGGAAAGAGATATGTCCTGGATGGGCAGCAATTAGAAGAAACACAGCTGGAACAGAGTCTAGGGGTGATGATAACAGATGATTTATAAGTAGGAAAGCAATGCAAAAAAGCAGCACTAAAGGCAAGCAGCATCCTTGGATGCATAGGTAGAGGTATTAATAGCAGAAAGAGAGAGGTAATCATCCCACTCTATAGGTCCTTGGAAAGACCACACTTAAAGTACTGTGTGCAGTACTGGAGACCCCATCTAAAATGGATATAAAACAACTAGAATCCATGCAGGGGAGAGCCACCTAGACTCACCCAGCTGAATCTATTCTCCATAAAGCATAGGAGGAATAGAGGGGACATAATAGAAATGTTTAAATTTGTTAAAGGGATAAATGTGGTACAAACTGGTAGTCTCTTCCATGAGAACAGAACTGTACGTACAAGGGGGCACAACCCATGACTGTTAGTCAGTAAGTCCAGAACATTTATAGTATTAGGAAGTTCTTTTTCACAGAGAGGGTCATGGACCCTTGGAACAGCCTGCCACAGGATGTGGTGGCAGCAAAGACAGTTGGGCAATTCAAATGGGTATAGGATAGCCAGTGCAATCACCTATCAAGTTTGCTGCATAATGGGGGGGGGTGTAGTTATCTCAGGCAGACTCTATGGACCACATGGTCTCCTTCTGCCAGCAAATTCTTATGTTCTTATGCTCTAGGCTTTTATTGTAATTTTTGGGGATATGTCCCTCACTATGTGGGTCAGTGTCCCTCATTGTCCCTCCTTTTTTTCTCCAATCATTTGGCACAAGACCTGTGAACAGTGAAGCAATGATTAAAGCACTCACTGGCTTAAAGATTACATTTGCTAAACAATACTAGGAGTCTGCCATGTGGCTTGTCACTTCACAGTGAGCTCCAGCAGCACTCTCAGTGTGTTTGTTTCAGATTAAGCTGTACATAGATTAACAAGCGTTTGTCAATGCTGAATGCTGTCTTGTTGGCATTGACATTGGTAGTGCAGGAGTTAGAGAGATGCAAATAGGAATGGCAGTGAAGTATGAAACTGACACCAACCTCACCCCACCCAGCAGAGACTGACAAGCATTGATGTGTGCCTTTGGGTCATCGGCCATAACGCTCATGCCATTTCACCTCACCCTACCCTGCAGACTCCAACAAGTGTCACATTCTGCCTTGGGGTGATCAGACCTTATGCTCACCCTATTCCATAAGGAAATATGTTGATATGGGTGGAGTATAAGAGAATGGGGTGAACTTTGGGGCCGAAGAGTCCAAGGCACACCTTGATGCCTGTCACGGCTGCAAGGTGGGGGTGGGGTTGGAATGGGGTGAGCATTACAGCCAACAATCCAAAGTAACACCCCTGACACCTGTCAACCTCTACAGAGTTAGTCCTGTTCATATCTGTGAGTTCCAAGTTGCCATGAAATAAAAGGATACATCCTGTTTATAGATTGTAGTGTTTCCTATTGTTTAAATCAGTGTTTAGAGGCAGAACTCTATAGGACAATCTACAATATGGAGTAATGTCCCACTCATTTGTGAGAAATTATAATATTTTTATTATCAAATGAAACTATATAGAAAAGGTCTCGGGAACAGTACTTGTGAGGGTAGTATCCCTCACATGGTAATTTTTAATTTGTTTTATTACATATGCTCAGAAAGAGTGGGTGAATAGAGGTCATGTGACCGTGAACTGTGCTTCCGGGTTCTGAAAAGATAAATTGAGAGCCCTGTTTGAGCGAGCCTGAAATTCTTATCCACCTGCTGTGTGACTGCTTTGGTGGTGTGACAGACCTGGCGAGAGGGCTGCCTACACACTGCTCTACAGTTTTAGTGAATTACCAATTGATTTCTCAGTTTGGGGAGTCGGGTTACCTAGCAGCCCAGCTAGCTACCCTAAAGGAGTCTAGGCACTGTAGTCTCTATACAGTAGCTAGAGACGAGACTATGCTATAAAGGGGTTTGCTGGGTCATTTCACAAGGTCTCAGGAGAACAGTACTTGTGAAGGTAGTATCCCTCACACGTGATTTGTAATTTGTTTTATTACATACGCTTGTAAAGAGTGAGTGAATTGGGGTCACGTGACCGGGAACTGTGCTTCTGGGTTCTGCAAAGATAAATTGATAGCTCCGTGCAAGCGGGGCAAGCATGTGTGGGGCATGCTCATGGTCACCATGCTCAGAGATGAACACTGAGACATGCACAGTGTGTCTGCGCATGTCAGCCATGTCAGCAGTGGAAGTAGTGGTAGAGGGCCAAGTATTACATACTACACAGGTAATATAGTCTATTTATATCCCTAGTACATAACATAAGTAACACAGTTTGGTGAAACCATTGTAGAGTGCAAGATGGATACTAACATAGTTAGGTTGGGGGGGAGGGTTAGGAATGAGATGTATATTGTGCAGTAAATTAGATTTCAAAGTCACAGTTGATGTCCTAATACTTACCTGCAAAGAATGTTTAATGATTAAAGAGTTAAGGAATAAAGTACTACATTTAGAAATGTTACCTGTGTCAATGCAGTAAGAGAAACTACTACACGATATGGGATAATTAGTTCAGACAGATATGAAGGAAAATAGAGACTTAGTACAAGACACAAGAAAAAGAGGAAGAGAGAAAGAGTTGGAAAGAGAATGGGAAATGGAATAAAAGAAGTACAAAAAGAGCAGGAGGGCAATGGGCCTTAATCTAGAGACTAGTAACAGATTTGAGCCATTGATATTGTGGGAAGAAGAAAATGACAAGGAAGCAATGGAAGGAACAAGCAAAGGCAGTAATGAACAAGGCAGAAACTCATAGGAAGCAGGGGAAGAGAATAAAAGAATGGGAGAGAATGGGGTTATGACCAATAAAAGGGAAGGCAAGAAAAAACAACTTACTGTCATAAAAATGGTACAGAAAGATAAGGGGGATAGCATTCATGTACCAGCAAGCTCGCATGCCCCTAATGTTGTTAAACCCGAGGATTTGAATGATATTGAAAAAAGTATTGAAAAGAGTAGCTTGGAAGATGTGGATGATAGTGCAGGAGCCTCTGTTTCACCAGATTGCAATCTAGTATTACCCTCCAACTCAATTAGTACCAGCAATAGTGTTGAAACAAATAATTAACTCTCCAGGGAAAATAGCACAGACACAAATGATGATATAGACATTGCTGTGAATGAAGAAGGAAGTAAAGATATAAAGCAAGTATATGTGTTAGGGATTCTATCATGAAATGTATTGACAGATACACTGCTAGAAACTGTAAAGAGATTGTAACAACTAGCTACTTTTCAGGGGCAAAGGTGAGGGACATTCAAAATATGTTACAAAATATAGTAAAAGAACAGGATGGTACTGCATCATTAATATTTCATCTGGGGTTAATAATATAAAGGGACAACCTCTAGAGGAAATGAAGAATATAAAAACATATGGGCTGAGGCAAAAAGATTTAATTGTAAAGTACATTTCTCGGAAATTGTGCCTGTACCCAGGGAAAATGTGTACAATATAAACAAGATAAAAATGTAAACAATTGTTTGAGACAGTGAGCCTGATGGAAGGATTGGGACTAGTTACACACTGGGAAGATTTTAATAATAAACCTGATTACTTTGGTCAAGATGGATTGCACTTGAACAAAAAGGGTAGTAGAAAGTTGGGATTCATACTGAAGGAGGTGGTAGATATTTGTTTAAATGAAATAGAAGGGGGAGAGGGGAATGGTGCTATAAAACAACACTGGAGCCCAAGAAACAACAGTGAATAAAACCTATTCAAAAGTAAATGGACTGAAAATGTGGCCATTAAATGCTAGAAGCTTGAACACAAGCGAAAAAGCAGAATTAGAAGTCAAACTGAAAAAGGGACTTCTGGTCTCAGTGGGCCTAACAGGTCAACAGAATCCAATAAATAAATAAATAAGTTAGCAGCAGAGTGGGTGGATATCTGCTTAGTTACAGAAACTTGGTGGAAGGCAGGGGTACTGTGGAATCATAATATAGAAGGCTATACTTTATACTCAAGAGACAGATAGAACAAAAAGGGAGGTGGGGTAGCAGTTTATACAAACAATAATTTACACAGTATGATATATAATCCTAAATATAAAAAATCAGGAGTGGAGTCACTCTGGGTATCTGTACAAATAAAGGCAGAGAAAAAAATATTCCTCCGGGTGTTCTACAGATTACCACATATCAATACTGAGATAAATTCCAATATAGAACAGGAAAATGAAAATATGGCTATTGAAAAGGATGTTATCATAGTCGGGGATTTTAATTATCCAAATATAAACTCTCAGGTAAGAACAGCTGGTACAAATAGATTTATGGAATCACTAGAGATGGCAGGATTACACCAATTAATACACAAACCTACAAGGGGCACAAATGTGTTGGACCTATCAATTACAAATAGAAGGGAATCAATGATGAGAATTTATATTAGAGAACATTTGGGTAACAGCAACCATAACATTGTCGAATTTACACTAAAAAAGCAGGCCCAAGGTACAAGGGGAAGTACTGTATCATAAAATTATACTAAAGCAAAATTCAAGGACATAAAAAACCAAATCAGAGAATGGGACTGGCAGAACAGTTTTAAAAATAAAGATGTAGAAGAAATGTGTGGTGAATTTAAAAATAAATTGAGAGAATTAGAAGATAAATGCAGTATGTTCCTAATAGGAAGGCATATAACAAAAGAGGTAACAGACCCCTCTGGTCTACAAAAAATGTCTAAAGCTATCAGAAGAAAAGAAAATAGCATATGCAAAACAAAACAGAATGGTTCTCAGCAAAATATACAATCCTATAAGAGCAAGCTAAAAAAACTAAAGAAACAATTAGGCAGGAGAGTTACAAACTGGAATTCAAGATTGCTGATACCTAGAGACCTATACATTTCTTGTTATTTTTTTTCACATATCTTGGTATTTTAAAAGAATGTCGTTAGTTCTTGTTATTTTGTTTGAATTTTGTTTTATTTCTTTTTTTTTATTCATTTCCAAGTACAAAACAACTTAAACACATCAATAAACATCAATAAAACACACGCATCACAGTAATATGGCATTATTTAGCTGTTATTTAGCCGTTTAACAGTTAAAAGGTAACACTTTCTGCAGCCCTGGCTTTTTTATCAGTGTGGCTATCAGAATGGCAATGCTTAACAAGGGTGTCTCTGGACTATCACTTTAAACGGCAGTTACAGAACCGGCACATCAAGATACTACCGTCTGCCAAATAAATCCCCTCCACTTCAAACTCCTTGCATCACTAGACAATATTAATGTGTTGTTTGGGCATTTTATGCTACATGTAATACACAGCAGCCTGCTTCAAATGGAATGTGTTTGACACATAGAAAAACAGCCTGTGACCAGAACAGCAGGTATGCTTTTTTTAATACCTTTTTTAAATGACTGCCTGGTGTCATCATTTGGCTAGCTAATGCTAATACTAATTTTTATTTATTTATTGAATACAATCGAAATTAATACCTTTGAGTCAGAGACTCCTTTACAAAGGCTCCACGTCATAGAAAACAATACAGAGCATACAGTGTACAGACATCACAGTATAAATAGCGGTGTGGGAAATATCGCACCTTACGAATGATACATGGTAAAGTACAACAGGTGGATGTGGTACAGGATAATTACAACAGTCATAGACAATGCAGTACAGTGGCAAAATACAATAAATACAGTAACTACAGGGGCAATCATACAGTACAGTAGTTTTTGTAGAGAAGTACTTATGACTGGAATGTGAAAGCAGCGCGGTCCAGTGAGTGTCAGCTAGTCTGAGGCTCGGGTAAGACCGAAACCAGGGACAGGCAGTCTAGAAACAGGACCAAGTGGGTCCATTGTCATGGCATTTTTTTGGTAGTGCAAGTGAATCTGAGTAAAAATCAGAAACCTCCCAACTAAAACACACCCCAACCCAGGAACTGGTCACCTTACTATGTTTTCCAGTCATTTGTACGTGAATAGAAAGTTACCACTAGATCGCAGCATGAGATAGACTGGGATAATGTTCAGGGCACCAGAAAGAACATGTGGCATGTTAGGAAACCAATGACAAGCACTTAGAAAATAAAGCTGTGACAGGGGCTGACTGAATAATGGCTTACGGGCTGACAGGCTACAATTAAGTTAACGAGGTGCATAGATGAGGTGTTAGTCGATTTTTAAACTTGGCAGAGGTGTGCTAGATTGGTACTCAGTCTCCTGCACTGGTGACACTTACTGAAACTGACTTTTATTTGCACTATTTTACAGTCAGGATCATTTTGTTTTATTTCATTTAAAAATGCAGATTTTGTTTTATGGTGTTAATTTTGTTTTATTTTGTGCTATTTTGCGTTTGCAAAATTCATGGGACTCTACTTATACCAGAGATAGAATTTTTTTTTTTGGGGGGGGGTTATGTAAATGGTCAAAAAAGAACAAATACCCAAATAGGCCCGATAATGGATGAAGGAGTGGAATCTAAAACTCCCAAGGATATGGCGGAGGTTTTTAATGAATATATTTTTTTTCTGTTTATGAGGAAAAGGACAATGATGATATATATTAAAATTGTAGAGAGCAAGGGGAGCTTAATTTAGCGATTAGTAAAGTTGAAGTTGAAGAATTATTAAATAAACTAAGACCCAATAAATCTGCGGGACCAGATTTAATTCATCCTAGATATTTAAAGGAATTGAAAGAACATATATCCAAGCCATTGGCATGTATATTCAATGCATTCTTTGAGACAAGGGAGGTGCCAAGGGACTGGAGAAGGGTCATTATGATATCACTATATAAAAAAGGAGATGAGCATAATAAACATAATTATAGACCAGTGAGTTTAACAGCGTTGTTATGTAAAGTGGCAGAAAGCTTTCTGAAGCTAAAGATAACAGAAAAACATAACTTTAATAAAACATAGAGATACAAAGCAGCATGGCTTTAGGAAAAATAGAGTGTGTATTACAAATGAGTTGTCCTTTTATGAGCTTGTCAATAAAGACATGAATAACAACATTCCATTAGATATATTCTTCCTTGACTTCCAAAAAGCCTTCGATAAGGTACCACATCATAGAAACATAGAAACATAGAAACATAGACTTTGACGGCAGATAAGGACCTCTTGGCCCACCTAGTCTGCCATTTCACTACCTACAGGATAAGCTGCAGATCCTATTTAACTAACAGGCTATTTCTACCTACCCCCCACAAACATTGTCTTATGTCTGTCCCATGCATTCTTGAATTCTCCCACAGTTTTAGACCCCATAACCTCCTCAGGAAGGCTGTTCCATGCATCCACCACCCTCTCTGTGAAAACAATACTTCCTCACATTGCCCCTGAGCCACCCCCATCTTCAAATTGTGTCCCCTTGCTCTTGCACATTTCCTTTTCTGAAAGATGCTACCCTCTTGGACTTTGCTGATTCCACTGAGGTACTTAAAAGTTTCTATCATGTCCCACCTCTCCTTCTTTCCTCAAGGGTATACATATTAAGCTACTTTAGTCTCTCCTCATACGGCTTCTCTTGCAGACCCTGCACCATTTTTGTTGCCCTCCTCTGGACTGCCTCCATCCATATGTCCTTGCGGAGATGTGGTCTCTAGAACTGGATGCAGTACTCCAGATGGGGTCTCACCAACTGTCTGTACAGAGGGATAATGACTTCCTGTTTTCTGCTGGTGATGCTTCTCCCTATACATCCCAGTATCCCCCAACCCTCCCTACTGCCTTCTCATATTGCTTGCTAACCTTAAGGTCATCTGATATGATTACCCAGGTCCCTTTCCATTTTTGTTATTGTTACTATCTCCCTGCATTGAGTAATCTTCCCTGGGATTTTGTTTCTCAGGTGCATTATTTTGCACTTCTTTGCATTGAATCCAAGCTGCCATACTTCTGACCATTCCTTCAACCTCTCTAGTCCCTTCTCATTCTTTCCATGCCTCCTTGTGTGTCAATCCTATTGCAGATCTTTGTGTCATCTTCAAAGATGCATACTTTTCCTTCCAGTCCCTCTGAAATGTCACTTATAAAGACATTAAAAAGGACTGGGCCCAGTACTGAACCCTGCAGTACCTCACTAGTAACCCCTCTTTCTTCAGAGTGGACTCCATCTACAATTACCTTCTGTGTCCTGTTGTCCAGCCACTGTTTTACCCAGGCTACCACCCTGGGATCCACTCCCAGGCTGGTTAATTTGACTATTAATCTTTGTGTGGGACTGTGTCAAATGCCTTACTAAAGTCTAGGTAGGCCATGTCCACAGCCCTTCCCTGGTCTACTACTTTGGTCACCCAGTCAAAGAAATCAATGAAATTTGTCTGACATGACCTTCCGGCTGTGAACCCATGCTGCTTTGAGTCCTGTGCCCCGCTGGCCTCTAGGTACTTAAAAATTATTTCCTTCAGAAGTGATTCCATCACTTTCCCTACCACAGAGGTCAAACTGACTGGTCTGTAATTTCCTGCCTCTGCCTTGCTCCCACTTTTGTGAAGGGGAATCACATCCACCTTCCTCCAGTCATCATGTACCTTCTCTCCTTAATTCTTTTAGAATTCTGGGGTGAATTCCATCAGGCCCCATTGCTTTGTCCACCTTTAGTTTTAGGAGTTCTTTCAGAACCCTTAATTCTGTGAAAGGACTGAAATCGACCCCACTATCCAGAGTGCTTCTGTTAATTGGATTAGGCACCTCCCCCTCCTCCTCTTTTGTGAATACTGAGCAGAAGTATTCATTTAGTATCCCTGCTTTTTCACTGTCCCTCTCTGCCCACCCACCGTCTATTCTATTCTATTCAGCCTCACTATTCCTCCCTTTGTCTTTCTACACTCCCTGATGTACCTGTACAAGGTTTTATCCCCCTTCTTAACCGAGTTGGCTTTCTTTTCCTCAGTTTGGGCCTTTGCTATTCTGACTACCCTCCCTGCTTCCTTCTGCCTTAATTGGTACAGTTCTCTGTCCTGCTTCTTCTGTGTTTCCTTATACTTCCTAAATGCTGTCTTTTTCTCCCTAACCTTCACCGCCACCTCTTTTGAGAACCCTAGTGGCTTTTTCTTCTGTTTTTATTTGTTTATTTGCTTCACACAAAGGCCTGTTGCCTCTGTGATGGCAGTTTTGATGTTTCACCATTGTTGCTCCACCCCCTCGGCCTGTTTGCTAGTGCTTTTCTAAGGCATTCTCCCATCTTGCCAAAGTCAGCCCTCCTGAAGTCCAAAACCCTCACTTTTGTATGGCTTGACTCTGTAGCTGAGTTTATCATAAACCACACTGTTCGGTGGTCATTTGTTCCCAGATGGTTACCCTCTCCTAGAGCTGAGATCCTCTCACTGTCCCCATTTGAGAGTATGAGGTCTACGATTGCTGCCTCATGAGTGGGTTTCAAAACTAGCTGTCTGAGGCATGCCACCTGAAGGGCATTAAGAATGGCCCTGTTTTTGTGTGTGGCTGCAACAAAGCTGCTCCAGTTAACATCTGGCATATTCAGGTCCCTCATCAATAGTATCTCCCCTTTCTCTGCCATCCTAAGCATACCTTCTATCATATCCTTGTCCATTCCTTCCCCCTGACAAGAGGGTCTGTATACAACTCCTGTGCGGATTGTCATGCCATTTCCAGTCTCTAAGGTGACCCACAGTGCCTCCTCTCCTCCATGTTTACTCTTTTGTTCAGTTGCTTTCAAAAGTTAATAAACAAAATAAGCAAAATAGGAATACAGTGATAGTTGTTGAAAATTTCCTACCTTGAGGTACCTTGAGGTACCACCAAGGTACCACTGAGGTAATTTACATTGAATGTAATGTGATCCTACCTCATTCTCCCTCAGTATACCTAGGCATACCTCAGTGCTGCAAAAATTTTCTCTGACTGCCACTGTAGATGATAAGATACTAAAAAAAGATCAACAATTGGTTAGAAGGAAGAGAACAACTGGTTAGAGTTCTAGCCTCCTATTCAGGAACAGAAGAGTTACAAGTGGGGTGCCTTAGGGCTCGGTCCTAGGACCAGTACTATTTTCTCTATACATAAGTGATCTCCAGCATGATACTAATAGTTAGGTAGTTAAATTCGCGGATGACATGAAGCTAGGGGGCCGTGTCAGTAACACAGAGGAAATTGAAAGACTTAAAGCAGACTTTAAGAAAATTGAATAATATTCCATGATAAATAACATGCCATTCAGTGTGGATAACTGTTCAGTAATGCATATGGGAAGTAATAATGCCTATGCTGAGTATAGACTCAATGGGAAAACTTTAAAAACTTTAAAAACAGTCCAAACTGAAAGAGATTGTGGAATTAAAATTGATAGTGAGCTGAATTTTAAACAACAACATACAAAGGTAATACAAAACGCAAACTTGACAATCAAGAACATAAAAAGGAGTTTTGTGAATAAAAGTAGTGAATGTATGTTATCATTATATAAGACATACGTTAGGTCACATATAGAATTTGGTTCTCCATTATGGAATCCATATACTAGAGAAGAAGTTAATAGATTGGAGTTGGTCCAGAGTAGATACATGAAATTGATCACTGCAATGCAAATTTATAGTTATATGGATAGACTAGCAAGGCTGGGGCTATTTTCATTGGAACAGAGAAGAATGAGAGGAGATCTGCTGTTGTTGTTGTTCAAGGTAATGAAGGATGCAGAACTAATGGAGGAATTGAACATCATGGTTATGCAGAAGCCTGATGGGTTAAGGGGACATAGATGGCAAATTAAAACAGATAAAATAAACAAGAATAACAGATATAATTTTTTTCTCACTAGAACAGGAAGGATATGGAATCAGTTTCCAAATCAAGTAGTATCAAGTACTTCATTGAACATTTTTAAGAAGGAAATAGATAGCCTTATTTTAAACTAGGGACTGACATGGATCCACTGATGAGGAGAATGGTGGTTATGGACATCTAACAGTCTTCTTCCTTTCTATAACCAGTATAAGTACCAGTATATACAGGAATCAAATATCCCCCCAATTACACAGCACCATTATTTAATGTTCTTCTGTCCATACTTGTGCATTCCAAGTTGTTTATTTATTTTATTTATTTATTTCAATCTAGGATTACAACACCTTTGAGCCAAGGCTCTTTTACAAAGGTTCCATGTCAGCATGTGCAACAGTCATCATTTTTAGTTACAAACATATAATCATTGACTTACAGACATGTAATAACCAGTACAAAGACTTGAGCTATGAGCAAGACAAGGGAAGGAGGGTGGGGGTGGAAGTTGTCATGAAGTAAAATGATACATTCTGTTAGATTATTGTAGGTCTTCCTATTGTTGAAGTCACTGCTGAGAGGCAGAGTTCTATAGAAAGATACACAGTACAGAATAATGATCTAATTACTGGTGACAAAATGTCATGTTTTTATTATCAAATTAAAACTATATATATAGGAATCAAATCACCCTCGCCATTTTATAACTGGCTCATTACTTATTCAGGTCATCTACTCATATCTATGAACAGAAATGGACATGCACAAATATATGCAGTATTCACTGCAGCAAACTGTGTCAATGCATAAGTTAGGGTTTCTGTTATTAAAGACAAAATTGTGTGTGTTTTATATTTAAAGCTGTATGCATATGGACTATGTATTGGTATGTACTGGATTTGCAGTTTTGAGATTTTGTAATCCTATTTTATTCATTTTGCGTTGTTTTGTATTTGTTTATAATGGTTTTTCATTGAAGATATCTGTCTGTCTGTCTATCTATATCTATCAATCTATCTATCTATCTGTAAAGAAATGCAATGTTAGGGGTTTTGAACACTGAACTAAATGACAAATCCAAACTGTGGTTTTAACCAAATGTTAATTGTCAGTCCCTTCTCATGCCACCTTGGTGTCCCTCTCCTTTGTGCACCATGCACACTGCCATCTGCCCACCAGACTCAATCCCCACTACTGCCATTTACATCCAGGCTCCCCAAGATCCTCTGACACCCATTCAGGTTCAGCTTATTCCTATGAGGAGGGCCCCTGTCTTCCACCTTGGAGGAAGAACTTTAGATACCAGGATTTATGGTTAATGGGCAATACATACTGCCTGGGATCGGGTGGCATGGTGGATACATAGAAGCACAACTTCCTCTCTTTCTTCTCCCCCCTCCCCAGCTCATAGCCACACATCATGGTATCCTGGGAGAAATGCAGGGCAGTGTGTGGTCACCCATAACATTAGGTGCATCTCCACCATCCCACAACCATGAGCTGCTGTAGGTGTGGTGTGATCCATATCCTCCTCTGAGAGAGAAGAACATCCATGCAGATGCTCCTCACCCTCCCTGCACATCTCCGGTCCAGCCATCCCATGTTCTTGATGCAAACACAGGTCACCAGCATGATGAGGGGTACCTCAGTGTTCAGCACCATGGAGTCAGCAAAACATGTGGTTTAACATCATTAATAAAGAATATCCTTTCAGGAATACAGTTACACCCCATGATAAATACAGTGCTCATATGTTAAGGCCACAGGCACAATGTTTGTGTGTGTGTGCTACATGTAAAGCAGCTGCATCATCACCTGCATTGCATCAGACACATAGCAAATATTGTGAGTGGCTCAACATTGCTCTAGATATATAGCAGAGTTCTTGTATGAACAACATTGTCCCAGACATGTACAGTAGTAGACTTCAGGAGTGGCCCAACATTGTACCGAACATGTAGCAGACTTTGTGAAAGGACAAACATTGCCTCAGACATGTAGGAGAATCTGTGACTAGTCCAATATTGCCCCATATATGTAGCAGACTCTGTGACTGGCCCGACATTGCCCCATGCATGTAACAGACTTTGTGATTGGCCAACATTGCACCAGATATGTAGTAAACTCTGTGACTGGGCCAACATTGCTACAGACATGTAGTACACTTTGTGACTGGCCCAACATTACTACAGACATGTAGTAGACTTTGTGACTGGCCAACATTGCACCAGATATGTAGTAAACTCTGTGACTGGGCCAACATTGCTACAGACATGTAGTGCACTTTGTGACTGGCCTAACATTGCTGCAGACATATAGCAGACTTCAGAGGTAGCTCAACATTGCCCCAGACATGTAGCAGACTTCACGAGTGGCCCAACATTGCCCAGACATGAAACAGACTTAGGAAGTGGCCCAAAATTGCCACAGACATGTATCAGATCTTGTGAGTGGCCTGACCTTGCCTCAGATATGTAGCAGACTTCATTACTGGCTCAGTATTGCCACAGACATGTAATAGACTTCACACATGGTCCAAAATTGACTAGACATGTAATAAACTTCATGACTGATCCAACATTTCCCCAGGCATGTATTAAACTTTGTGAGTTGGATGTGGGAGGAGTTACCCCCCCATTGAACTTCAGGCTACAGCCTTATATTTCAATGTGTGGTACATAGTTCAGTGCTTGTGTATACTGTGAACAGAATGGTAAGTGCCTAATGGTTATAACTTGAGCTTTGGTGTTTCTCTGTATCTCACCCCCTGTTGGATACTGGGTATGTGTAAGATTAAAGGCCCAAAAAGAATGTAATATTGAAGTGATTACCTCCTCCAGCTCCAGAAAGTGTGGCAAGTAGCACACAGGAGATGAAAACCCCCCTTAACGGGAAACCTCCAAGGACCCATGGCTACTGACCTGCCCATCCTCTGGGCATACTAAAAGAAGACTAATCCTAAAAGTAGGCTTGAGGTTTTCATTATGGTATGTCCAGGACTAAAGTCTGATTCTTGCTGGTGAATAGTCCAGCTACCGAGATTGACGATGAGCTGGAATGTCAATGCTGAAGCTGAAGGTTCCAGATAAAAAAAAGAGGTCCAATTAGAGTGGTGTTCAAATAAGATGATGCTTAATCCGTGTTCCAGGTAGCTGTCTGGAAGCAACTGTGAAGTGTATGAATACAGTCAGCATGATTCGGAGCATGCCAAATGTAGTTTGAAGGATGTAGTTCATAGATGAAGACGTGGTTGGAAGCAGTGCTAGTCTGGAAATGAAGATAAGTTAGGATTGTAGCCCAGCTTGGAATAATGATGAGGCATGAGTCTGCATGAATCCAGGAGGCTTACATGGCTATAGAACATCCACACTGACTTTAGGGTACAATTGTACCCATTAAGTTACTGGAGGGAGCGCAGCACAGCATTAAGTTACTGGAGGGAGTGCAGCGCAGGGCGACAAAGATGATCAAGGGTCTGGGGGACTTATCATACTAGAAGAGGTTGAAGGAGTTGAACATGTACTCACTGGAGGAGAGGAGAGATGGGGGGGGACATGATTGAAACCTTTAAATACATGAAAGGAATAAACAAGACAGGTACAGAGGGGCTGTTCAAAGTAAGGAAGGGGAGGGCCACCAGGGGCCATGAGATGAGACTGGAGTGAGGAAGGTTCAGGAGGGAGATGAGGAGACACTTTTACAGAGAGGGTGGTGGCTGGGTGGAATGCATTACCTGCAGAAGTGGTATGCAGTAGAACAGTGGACTGCTTCAAACGAGGATGGGACAGGACAAGGGGGAGGGTTAATGAAGGGGAAGGGTGGAAGGGAGGGGCAGCTGCAGAATAAGGGGTGCTAGCTGCACATTTGAGCAGACTTGATAGACCTCTAGGCCTTTATCTGCTGGCAAATTTCGTATGTTTGTATGTTCGTATTGGGTGCCTTGCTAGAAAAAAAACTGGTCCTAGGACATCCAAGGACTTGAGGTGTATTTGCGGGAGATCTCTGGTGTAGAACTAGGATGGGCTGGAATGAAGGAAGGTGTTAGTAGCACAAGTGAATGACTTGAGGAAATAAGGTAGGCCTGGATGCGGGCTAGATAGAGCGTGGACTCTCATGTAGGTCCGTGTATGCCAGGTTCAAGGGACAGGCAATCAAGTAGGCTTAGGTAGTTAGATGAAAGAGGAAGACCCTGACAGGGGTCTGCCACAGTAAAGATAAAATGTGTCAGAAGGTGACTGCAGGTGGTCACCCTTGCTAGTTCGATTGTGTAGAATGTGATCAGGAAGGCAGGACCTCATGTAGTCTGCTATTGCCATATGATTGAGTAGAATGGTGACTTTAAGGAAGGCGAGACCCCCATGTGGGTCTGCCACAGTAAAGATGTTCGCCATCACCATGTCTGAATGATCTGAAGTAAGGAGATGAAACACCCATCGAAGACTACATGATGATGAGAGAAAAAAACGTTTGAGCAGAAGGTAATGCTTGTGTGGGCATGTCTGTATTGGGATGGTTGGAGCTTCCTGCAAGTCTTCCATTGCTGTATTATGACATAATCTAAGAAAGGAATGGTGAGAGGATTGTTGGAATGGCGGGACCCCATATGGTCTGCCATTGCCATTTAAGTAGTGCGTGATTGGGATGGCAGGAACCCACATAGTCCACCATTGCTGTACCACTGAGTAGTGCATGATTGGGAAGGTGAGACTCCATGTGGTTCACCGTCGCCATAGTAAGCAATAGTGCATGATAGGGATGGCAGGACCCCACGTGGTCCACCATCACCTTGTCTGAGTAATGCAATGTGTTCCATTGAGTAGTGAGCGATAGAGATGGTGGGACCCCACATGGTCCGCCATTGCTGTACCACTGAGTAGAGCATAATTGGGAAGGCAAGACCCCATGTGGTTCCCCTTCACCATGATAGTGAATAGCGTATGTTTGAGATGGTGGGACTCCACATAGTCTGCCATCAGCAGAGTGTTGCAGAGCCTAAAGTAAGGAAGGCAGGACCCCCACTGGAGCTTACTTGCAGAGATATGAAATATGCTGGAAAATTATGGTCCCCTTGTGGCATAGACAGTGAAACGGAGGGACCCATGTGGTTCAGAAGCATCATAATATTGTGAGATTCAATGAAAAAAGCAGTGCCATGGGCCTTCAACCACCCAAAAGTGGGGTAGTCCATACTAGCAGAGCTGGCATGTGCTTAGAGTACATAGTCCACTTGCACATTGAAAGGTCATAAATGGCATGATATATAGGAATGTTGAAATGGTAGAGAAAAAAAAGCATAAGTGGTTGGAAAAGCCCCTACATGTGCAGCTTAAACTTGCCTCAACATTAACTTGGATGCATGAAAAATTAACAGTCTGTAGCTAAGTGCAGTTTGTAAGCACAAAAGAATGCTAAACATGAAAGTTGTGAACTTATTCAACTGTAAAGTACCCTAGTATGCATGAATTTAGTAGCATTGAGGTTGTATTGTACTTGTATGTGTTATTAGGTGTTTAGCTGTGGGACAATGACCTAATGGGCTTGCTACAGTTGGGTAGTAACTTTGGGCCCAAGGAGCTACAGGCTTAGCAAACTAAGAGTCAGAAACTGGGCCTAGCTGTAACTGCTGCTGTCCATTACTTCTGATGGTGCTATTGGGTCTGATCCACAAAGGTATAAAGCAAGAAAGGCAAGGAATCCCATGATTTACTAAATGTTTGCGAGAATTATTCTTAATGTCTGGTATAATGGGGAAGAGGCAGGCAGAATGATGGACTTACTGGTTGAAACGACTCTGATTGCATACTTAAATGATACAGCCTCACTATTTCTTGTCGTTCTTGATGCTTGCTGTTGATATCGTAGGAGAGATGGAGTGAGGCGCTATCCTGTAAACACTGGCAGTTTGGTAAGGTAGGAGCACCTCTGGTAAGAGCCTCAGACTGGATGTCTGAAATGATGGCAGTGGAGACAAGCTCTCCAGCAGACAAGGAGGAGGAAGCATAAGGGGATCCCAAGCAGGAAGTGTGGTGGACGCCACTGTACTAGAAAGGAACCATCGCTGACAAGACACTCATCACTGGGAGCAGGAAACGTGAGCCTGAAGCTGCAAGCTGACAAAACAGGAGAGCTGGACCATCGGAATGGAAGTGAAGGAGGTCGATGTCGAGCGGCGGAGCAATAAGCCCAGATAAATAGGCAGAGACAGAGCAGCGGCTGGCAAGAGAGAAAATGTCCCAGAGAGAAAAGAAAGAAATGAAGAAGAGGCAAGAACAACAGGTACGAGCAACAACAGAGGAGAAGACAGGGTGTGGCAAAGCTGCCAGGGAAACAGCAATGGGGGTTGGGTGGGCAGAAGGCAGAAGGGAATGGGAAAGACAAACAGATGGAACAAAGACACAGGGAAGAGAGAGAGAGACAGAGAGAAGGAAAAGGAAAAGGAAGGAAAGGAAGGGGCACAGAAGCAATAGGGAAGTGCCCAGCCAGCTACAACAGCAGCAGCCACTGACAGATTTGAAACGCTCGAAGAAGAGTGAGGGGAAGCCTGAAGTTTAAATAGGGGATGTAGGAGGAGCTATCCCTCCCCACTGAACTTCAGGCTACAGCCTTTCATTTATGTAAAATTAGTGAAATAATGAACTGCAGCATACAAGAAAGTGACATTTGATTGCTTAAATAATTTAAATCTAAAACATTTCTCAGTAAAAACACTAATCAAAGAATCTTTCTTGGGCAAAACTCTAACAAACTGAAAAGTTTCAAGTTTCAGTTTGCAATCATTTGCATGCTATCAGTGAGCAAACATGGTCTCAAAGTATTTTTAACCTTTTTAAACATTTTTCAACTCAGTTTGCCATTACTAAGTTTACAGAATCCAGACAGCCTGACACTAACTGCACACTTTTCAGAGTTCAGGTTATTCTGTTGAGGGAAGACCATGGAATAATGGGGCAAAACTCAGGGTTGAACAAAGAAACAAATTTGTAATTCTAAATATAGCGGTGCAACTGTGCCATTTAAATTGACTTAGACTGTCCAAATACATATGTTATCCAACATGTTTGTTCTTTTTATATCATTTCTTAAATGCAATAATTTAAAACAACACCCATATCTGACCTATTTTCGATGCAATTTTATGTGTAATAACAGATATAATTGATAATGAGAAAAGACAGATTTTTATCGCCCTCTGGGTATGCATGCTGACTTTTGTCATTATTTTAACACAACTGTACTACTTGCATTAAAATGTCAGACCACATAAAATATAGCATAATGTCTTGTCATAATAGCAACACGTGGCATACAGAAAATGACATATGCATCAAAATAATGGTGCATGGTGAAAGTAATATACGATTGCAGCAGATTTAGGTCTGAGTCCCACCGAATGCAAATAAACATATTTGAGCAGATTGAAATCCTCAAAAGGGCTAAATGAAAGCTGAGCACCATGAGATCAAACAGCAATCTTTCTGGCTGAGTAAATACAGAATCAAATGTTTCCAGCAGTAAATTAGTTATAGCTTCCAAAAGTAGCTGAGATGAACAATTAAACTAGCCTTGGACTTGTAGGCAGAAGCAATAATGCACAGAAAAACAACAGAGATAATTGCATGGTACAGTCACATTTAAGCAGGTTTGAATCCCATAGAAAAAGTGATGAGAATTGCAGGAGATTCAGGTTTGATTCCTGCTGAGTGTGAATAAAGCATGTCTGATTAGAGTTACATCCCCAACAGGGCAGTATGAAAACTAAGGGTAGACATAAAGAAAAGTTTAGTACTTAATGAAAGGCTGAGGTAAGGCAGCAGGAAAGAAACCATATGGGAAAGCCATGCTGCTGAGGGAAAACAGGCGTTGCACAAAATGGAGCACTGTTTTTTTTTAAGACAACATAAAAGAAGAGCTTAGAGGAAGTATGAGTGCTGTAGACCCTCACATAGGTCATATATGTGTTATAGCAAGCACAAAGCAGACTGAACCCCCAAGGGCAGTGTAATCAATAACCAGACTTGCATGGAGGTCTGTGAAACAGAGCATAGCAGCAATTTGCATGACTTGCAGGGAAGGAAAGCCAACCAATTTCAATAAGGAAGCCAGATTATTGTGAACATTAGAAGTATCATATTATCCCGCATTTTACCATGGACCTCGGACACTGACCAATGAAATAGGCAGGCTGGCACCTTACCTGTGTTAGTTATCTACCGATAGTCACCGCAAAAAGGTGTCAGTCAGCGCCGCATCTTGCAAAAAAAGCAATCCAACTGCGAAATCACGGAACTCTGACTACCATCTTGTTTCCCTGCTAAGCAGAGACTGTAAAACAGCAGCTCCATACACCAGGGAAACAAAACAAAATGAAAACACTGCTCTACTACTGAGTGGCTTATTTAAGTATTATACCAAGTACTGCTTAACAAAAAAAGCAGTACTTGGTATAATCGCAATAAGCCACTCAGGGGATCTGGGTTATTGGGGGATTTACCACTGCTGGTGCTGATTTACCCACTCGGCAGTGCCTTGTGAGCAAATCACTCCAGCTGTGGCAAATCCCCCAACAACCCACAGCCCCTTGTGGCTTATTGCTTAATTAGCCAACATAGCAATTAGAAAAAAGTAGTAATACTATACATAGGATTTGGGAAAGCCATTAAGGCTGCAAGGTACATATATTGCTTGGCATGGTTAGCTGAAAAGCCAGAAAGGCAAGGAGCAGCACATAAACAGGGTTCAAAACTTACATAAGCATGCTCCTGCTACACGGGCCATGATGGACTGCTAAGACACCACAGTCCAGTATCATGGAAATAACAGGGTGTCAGGAGCAGATCACCACAATCAGATGGCAAAATAGAAGAGACTATTGTTTAATATAGCCATGCAACACTATCTGAGTGGAGCTAGCACTGATAAACTGCGAGCAGAGCTGCAACAATGAGTGGCAGCTAGCTGATAGTAGGAGCCAAGACCAGGTATAGTGAATTCAAGGGAAGCAGCAACTGCAGAGAAGGTGGAATGGAGCTAAAACATTAAACAAGAGCAGGAAAACTAAAGTTTTTAGGCAGCCCTACACAAACACAGTTTACTGGTATGGTTTCAGCATGAATAGTGAATTGATAGGATTGGCATGAATACCATAAATGCCCTTAAGATGGTGCCAGCCAGCTGGCACTGATGGTTGAGGCACTGGACACCATGCTTCACACCATACCAGTGACTCACATTCAGGAACAAGCATTGGCCACTGGGGGTCAGCAGAGAGGGAGAAGGATTGAGCGTCCCAAGGACTGCCTTCCTTTTCCAGGGAGTGGGGTCTTCAGTGGTTGGCAGATGCATGGCCTCTACCAGAGGCTGCAAGTGGCTCACTGATGCTGCCAATGTAGGGTAAGAGGTGAGGCAGATGCCTGACAGGACACGCATGGAAGCATGCATGCTACCAGAGCCGGCATCATTGCATGCTCTGTCTCTGAGTGGGCTGCACATTGGAGGAGAAAATAATGCTCTAACAGGATGAAGGAGGGCACCTTGAAGGTTCTTTCCCCAAACAGCCAGAGTGCCAGCTAACTAGATCCAGTCTTCTGTGGGGTTTGGAGTGCCATGCCAGCCCTGCCTGGGGGAGCCCTGTGGGTATTGGTCAGTGCCAGCCAATGGTCATTGTGGGACAGGACTGGAGGATCACTCCAAGCTAGGGGGTCATGAGCATGGAGTATAAAGTGATAGCTTAAAAAATGCCATTAAGGTGGAGTTAGGTTATTCCAGTAAGGAGCATTAGCAACACAGTAATGGAATGCTGTGGATATCTGGAAGACATGTAGGCTGCGAGGGTGAAGTATTTATGCCTGGATGACTGAAAAGCCATGTAGACAA
The DNA here is from genome assembly GCA_016271365.2 of Neoceratodus forsteri. Classification (NCBI taxonomy): domain Eukaryota; kingdom Metazoa; phylum Chordata; order Ceratodontiformes; family Ceratodontidae; genus Neoceratodus; species Neoceratodus forsteri. Next base: position 56,176,994 of record CM028137.1, read on the forward strand.
GTGAACTGGTAAAATCATAGTTTACATAAAAACATGCTCCTTGCTGCTTGAAACCATGATGCCCCACTGTGACAACACAGTTCTCCACTGTGGGATAAACAGGGAAGTCACAAGCTGAGCACCATGAGACCAAACAGAAATCATAATACTGATAGCGTAGGAACCTCCCCCAAAAATGGAAACAGCATATGGAAGCATGTAACAGCAGTATCAAGAGCTATTGAGCAGCAGGCAGAATGCAGGGAGGAAAGTTGAATGAAATGTGAATAACAGGGACAACTGAGACAGTAGTATAACAATAACTGCCCAGGAAAGCAAGGGAAATGCAGCTGAGCCACACTGCACTGCTAGAAAAGCAAGCAGGAAATTAAAAGCTGAGAGTTGTAGCTGCTGTGTGAAGCCAGGCACTAAGTGTAGGCAGGGGGAAACAATTAAGGCTATGTGGATACAGAGACTGCAATAGGGAGGGAAACAGCAGTGGAATTAAAAGGCACCAAGATAACAAATTCAGGTAAACTGAGGGAGTACAACAGTATGATACAAGTAAATGGGGAACATTGACTATAATGAACAGCAATATGTAAGCCTGGAAAGCACACACAAGCAATTGAGACACAACAGCAAGACACCTAGAAAGCCTAAAAGGAGTGAAAGAGAGAAAACACAAGCAGGAGAGCAAGAGGAATCAGTCACACACAAGCATAGAGAAGCAGACTGCAGCTGGAGGAAAAGGAAATACACACCTAGGAGGAGGAGATGCTCTAACCAAGCAGAAAGCCAGCACAAGGAAGCAGAAGGCAGCACAAACCAAGCAGGGTCTAACAACAAGGGGATAAAAGGCGAAGAGATGGAGTGGTAGAGCCTCCAGCTACAGCAAAGAAAAAGTGCTTCAGAGGGAGGCTGGGAGGAACTGCTTAAATAGCTCAGAAAGGGGGTGTGGCTGGTTGCTCACCCATTGAACTACAGGCATAACCTTTCAATAATGCTTCTTGTGGGCGTCTGAGTCATTATTCCATATTATATTTGTTTAATGCGAGGGCCAATTAAATATATCACTCTAGGTGATATTTGTTTCCTTCCACAGACACAGAGGTCTATCCTATCCTACCTGTGTAAGAAGATAGTTGTAACCACTAATTACGTATTGGATGGCATTAGCAAGTACTTTGTGAATAGACAGTTGCAATAAAGCATGCATGCAAGTACAATACTGCCATATTATTGCACAGCATGGGTCATGATTTGAAAATCTGAAATGTACATATTTAAGCCACCTTCCTCAATAAACTGTCAGTGTGACATCAGTTAGTGCTAAAATGCAGAAGGCATAGAGTAAGCCCTCAGAGATACCCACTAGATGCCATGTAACTGTTTTTGTATATGTTATAGGGTTACAGTACACAGGGAACCAGGGAAATGTTTCTGTGTGGGGATAATTTCTGACGGCCCATCAGGGCTGGGATTGTGTTTACTTATGTATGTAGCAGAATGGGGCATGATGAGTAAAGCATAAAGGGTGTGCTTGTGTTTTTGGAGGTGGGGCAGCAGAGAGTATTGAGTATGTTGTATTTAATTGTGTGTGTGTGTGTGTGCATGTGACAACTATGAATTATCATGGATGCATTTGTGTTTATTGGGGAGGCACTATATACTATGATAAATGGGATTACGGTTACTCAGGTAATGAAGTAACACTGTCTTCCACATGTATTAGACTAATTCATGCCTGCCTATGATATCACACATGATTAGAGGTATAGGAAGTTAGCAAAACTTCATTCACAGAGAAATCCACAAATTCACCCCAGTTCATGAATTAAATCTGAAATACAAAGTTCTAATTTGCATCACAGTTAAACCTTCTCAAATGACAGCTTTGATAACTTCACTTGTAAAGTGGAGCTCACAAGTTAAGGTTGCAAAGTATCATGGGATAGGAGGTCACATGGTACTGCAATGAGTTATATTGCCATGTGTAGGCTGAATTCAGTGAGTCTTACGAAGAAAGAGTTGGTGTTAAGTCTGTTCCGAATTTCTTAGTCTAAAAACCTTTCAGAAGTGCTTTAAACACACAGTCGTATGAGCAGAATCACTCCCAAAAGTGTCTAGTGTGCCTTGTGTCTCTGGATTAACAATTATTCTTGGTATTTTTTTCTGATTTATTTATTTTAAAGTAGTTGTTTTGCTTTGTGTAGTAATGCATTTCAGTGGGGGACAGGAGCTGTGCTAGTTAGCTAGCAATAAACAAAACAGACCTGTCTGTGAGCACTAGTGATTTTTTCATAAGTATTTCATCTTAGTTATTTTTTGTATTTTGTGTGATTTGTAATTGTAGTTCGCTAGAACAGTTTAGTGTCTTTTATTAAATTATTTTTGTCAGTCTGGTTTGGCTATATTGATTTTAGTTATTTTCTTTAGTTATTAAAGTTACAGTTTTACTGTACTAGTGACACTAACATCTTTATGATTACCTCAGTTTTGTGTGTCTCTGTATTCCCTGAATTTCCAGTCATGAATTGTTCATGTAAGAAGAACTTATTAAAAAAAAACATAGTTTTGTGTTATTTTTATTGTAGCTGTTAGTAAAGTGTTGTGCAGTGTTATTGAAATCACAGTGCTGTTATGAGGTGTTTTAATTTCTGTGTTGCTGCGTGATATTACTTAAACTGCAGTGTTCCAAAATCAACTTATAAGAATACCCAGAAAGAGACACCCTAGTAAAGCTGGAGTTACCTGCAGTGGTGATGTTGCCAAGAAAAGTGTAGGTTTTGCAGTTCAAAAGGGTATTGTATGTAAAACAACTACTTCTGCCATAGGCTTTTCAGGGACTGCCAGTACTAGTACTACAAAAGGAGTAGATGGCACTGATACAAATGGTGGGGGCATTAGTGTGGCCAAATTTTTCTGCACCACATCCATGGTATCAATGCTGGTGTTTGCTGGCATTGACTGCAGTAAGGTAGTGACAATCAGAGCAGTCCAAGTACCCCAGATATGTCTTGCTCTGGAAATGTGGTTGAGGATATTGAAGTGGTTGATGTTGTTTCCGAAATTGGGGTTGGTGATGTTGATGAGCTTCAGCATGACTCACAGTCTGATGGGAAAGAGTTGATGGTTGCATGCAGGGAATCAGATGCTGAGAAAGAAATAGAAGGTGGAGAAAAACGAGGATGAAAAGGAGGAGGCTAGATCTCAGGAGGAGGTAATCAGCCTCAGTGGGGATGGGGGAGATGATCTGAACCCTCTATCGGAACCCCAAAAAGTAAGAGTCATGCTGCTGGACCTGTGGTGCTGTGTATGCCACAACTTCAGGGAATCACCAAAGCCCCCCCCCCCAGTCCTCCAGCTGTTGTAGCATTTAGCACTGTTGAGGCAATACCTGTAGTAACACAGCATGAGTCACCTACTGTCACAGCAGTGCAGAAATCATTCTCCCGAACACCCATTCCCACTCCTCCAATCTCCCAATACCAGGTCGACTGCCATATAACAACAAGGGCTACAAAATCCCTAATTTCAGACTTTTACATCCTGGACCAAATTGATAAAACAGTGGCTATCTGCCAGCTATGTTGAGTGTATGCTTGCAAGAGGAAAAAGGGGGGGCCACCAAGCACTGGCTGGCAACACACACACCTCAAGTCCAGGAACCTGTTAAGCTGATCCCAGCACCAAAGGGAAGCCAGTGCAGGGGGTCTTCTTTATCATCCTCATTGTGCAATGCATTCCAAAGTGTCATGGATACAGTCCCAGTGGAATCAGAAGTGACCACAGAGGACTACCACAGATGTGAGGAGTTGGTGAGATTGCCTAGAAGTGGTCATAGTAGCAATGGTGGTTTCAGTAGTAGCAGCCAAAGTCACCAATGCACATCAACCTCGGTCCATAAAACACAAAAATCACATCATTTATTTGTTCAGCATCCATGCACCTCCCTGAGTCAAATGCTACCCCACCAACCATGCCACCAGTGCACAGAGTCTGGCTGTTTGGTATCCCAAGCCCAACACCCTGAAAGATGCAACCTCCACTGCATAGCATGTTTGAGCATCACACCAGATACTCACCCAGTCATGCTGTTGCATGGGAACTTAATGCAGCAACTGCTGAAATGCTGGCAAAGTTAATCTATTGCCATTCTCTTTTGTGGAGAATGTGGGATTCTAAAGGTTGATGGCACGTGCCTGTCCAAAATGGCAGATTCCATTACAAACCTATTTCTCCACCTGTACTATTTCAGAACTTTATAGGACTGTCACACACACAGTAATACATACCCTGCAAGCATTCAGCCTTGCCATACATACATTTACTATGGATATGTGGACCACTGGCCAAACAGCTAGAAGCTCTAGCATACTGTATGTAGTACAACCCATTGGGCACAGGCACCTGGGGTAGTGTTTGATACTGGACTGGAGAAAATGTTTTTATTTATTTATTTTGTTTTTGTTTACTGGGTAAGTGCCTTAGCCATAAAATGACTATTTTCAGGCACGACCCGGCAAAGTACGCCAGATAAGTGAGACAAATGCAGCCCAACTGTAGTGATAGCAGCATTCCAGGTATTTGCCAACATGTCACGCTGGCAGTGAAGGGTGTAACAGGCTAACACATGCTCAGATAATGTTAGAACTGCTCCTGACTGAACTTGAATGACTATACCCACATTCCATGAAACCAGGTTTCACTGTGAGCTATAATGATCCAAACCCACCCTTACTCACCTACCTCTCCTCTCACATGCCTAATCTCACCTAACTCTCCTCTTTCCTCAGGCCTCCCTCTCACCTTTTCCCCCTGTTCACTGACAAAGCCATTCTGGTTGCTAAGATTCTGAAATAGTTTGATATGCAGATTTGTGTTTGCTAGGTTGATTTTTGTCTTATCACCACTGTTTGTAAACAATAATCACTCTTATTGTACCACCTGGTAGCCTATTGTTTGTTAACTAACCTGTGTATGTTTTTGTATTGTGATCATTCTGCATGTGCTTGTTGTTACCATAAACCCACTGATGTGGAAACTTTGTAAATGAGCTTCTGGCTAAAAGGTACTTGTAAACTGAGATCTCAAAAAAATAAATTAAAAAATGTGGTTAAATACATTAGTGATTGTGGTTTTCTCAGGGTTCCATGTATGGCACACTGCCTCGGTCTAGCAGTGCAGGAGCATGGGTTTACAACAAGAAGGTCCTGTCAAACTAATCTCATAAATTTCTTTAATTGGGTAACCAGAGTGGTGGACCAAGAGGGTGCAGCTGATGTCTCCTACTTTGATTTCAGAAAAGCTTTTGATACTGTTCCACATAGAAGATTGATTAATAAGCTGGGTAGGCTCGAGGTGGGTCAGGAGTTGGTCAACTGGGTAGCAAACTGGTTGGTGGGCAGAAAACAGTGAGTGGTGATAAATGGTATACAGTCAGAAGAGATACAGCTCTCAAGTGTGGTACCTCAGGGATCAGTCCTGGAGCTAGTCCTCTTCAATATCTTCATCAGTGACATTTTAGAGATGGACTGGATGGTAAGGTTTGCCTGTTTGCAGATGACACCAAGATCTGCAACAGAGTAGATGATCCAGATGTGGTGGGCAGAAAGAGAAGAGATCTGGAAAAACTGACAAAATGGTCAGAAGAGTGGCAACTGGGGTTTAACGTAAAGAAATGCAAAATCATGCACATAGGGAAGAGAAACCCTGAAGCTACCTATAGGTTGGGAAAGAAGTTGCTGGCAATTACAAGGGAAGAAAAAGACTTGGGCATCATCATTACAGATGACCTGAAATCATCCACGCAGACCACTAAAGCAGTAGGTAAGGCTAGAGTGATGTTGGGGTGTTTTAGTAAGGGCATCACAAGTTGTGAAAGGGAGGTAATAATACCTCTTTACATGACACTGGTTAGGCCCCATCTTGAGTACTGCATGCAGTACTGGAGGCCACACCTGCACAAGGACATTAACAAAATGGAGGCAGTCCAGAGAAGGCCAACCAAAATGGTGCAGGGACTGCATCAGAAAACATATGAGGACAGAATAATGGAGATCAGTATGTATACCCTAGAGCAAAGAAGAGTGAGAGGTGATATGATCGAAACATTCAAACATCTTAAGAGCATTATCAAGGTGAAAGAGTCTAACATGTTTTAATATAAGAAAAAATAGCAGGACAAGAGGACACAGGATGAGATTAGAGGGAGGCCAATTAAGGGGTAATGTGAGGAAGTTCTTTCTCACAGAAGGGGTGGTGGATGCATGGAACAGCCTACCTCAGGAAGTGGTGGATATGGATACAGTGCAGGGCTTTGAGTAAAGGCCAATGGCACATTTATAAGGTAGAGAAAATGGGCAGACTGGATGGGCCTTAGGTCCTTATCTGCTGTCAACTTATATGTTTCTATGTTTCTATGATATCCTGAAATCAAGTTGATGTTAACTGTGGCCCACTGCATCTGTGACAATTTGCTCATCCTGGAAAGGACTGCGACCATTTAAGGTACCTAGACATCCAGAACACGCTGCCTCAGCACTGTCTGTAGCTGGAAGTCATCACTGGATAGAACTAAACGCCCTACATGATGGAGCATGTGTACAAGCAGTACAAAGGCATCTCTGAATACCTGCTGCTGCATACAAGTCGTGACAGTTACAGAATATTAACGTCTCTGACAGCAGATCAGTGGTGACTAAAAGATGACCTGATCATGATTCTATGGTCATTTGAACATTCCACAGAGGCAGTGAGTGGGGACACTGCCTGTATGAGTTAGGCCATCCCACTTCTGAGGGTCCTGAGGTAGACACAGTTAAATGTACAGCAGGTGCTAGAGGCAGGTAGTGATAGGTAATGCTGTGCCTTAATGGAACACATGCTGCATGTATTTGACTGCAATACCCATTTTTCCAGCATTCTGCAGTCTGCATATTTGGTACTGCCACCATGATGGACACACACAATAAAAAGAGCCTGTAATTGACACTTGACCGTGGGCATGATCAGGTATAAAATCTAAATGATCAGTTAATAAGACGAGTTCATGGGGCACTGATGACACAGTCACAGTTATGTAAGACACAGCATGAAAGTGATCACAGACCTGGTGTTCCTGCCACCTGAGTTTACCAGGCTGAAAAAACAGGGCTGGTATCAGAAAAAAATGACAATGCATCCACTTTGGTATCCTTTTCCTCAGGTGGGAATTGCAGATGTGTAGGAAAAAGGAGGAAGATGCTGATGAATTGGCAGGATTCCATGTAGCTCAAGGCCTGGTGGAAGCATATTTGGTGGACATCAGGCATCTTAAATTATTGGAAGAGCCTCTGTTGTATTGGAGTAGCAAGGTCCTGGACTGGCCAGCACTGTCTTTCATTGCAGCAAAAATATCTCTGCTGTCCACCCTCAAGTGTAAGTGTGGAGTTCAGTGGTGCCATTGTGTGGGACAGGCATAAAGATCTGTCTCCTAGAAAAGCTGGCATACTAACATTTATTAAAATTAATGAAGGTGCACATACCACATACAAACAAGCATTTGTCAATGTCGAATGTTTGCTTGCTGGTATTAGCATTGGAAATGCAGGAGTAAGACAGATGCAGAATAGTAATGGCAGTGAAGAATTGAACTTCACGCCAACCCCACCTCCATCCTGTAGAGATGGACAGGCATTGGGATAAGTGTTTGGGTCATCACCCATGATGGTCATGCCATGTCACCTCACCCTATTCTGCAGACACTGACACATGTTGAGGTGTGCCTTGGGGTGTTTTGCTTTACAGTCTCCCCATTCCATAAGGACATATGCTGAAATGGGTTCAGTGTAGGAGAATGGGGTGAAGTCTGGGGCTGAAGAGTCCAAGGTACACCACAATGCCTGTCAGTGGCTGAGGGGTGGAGGTGAGATTGCATGAGCAGTACAGTCGGAAATCCAAAGGCACACCCCGATGCCTGTCAGTCTGTACAGGATAGGACATTATGGTTAGAAACCCTAACGCCCCCGGTGTTTATTGGTATTTGCACTACAAATGTTCAACATGGTGTTTTTGTAACCCCTCCTCATGAAAGCATTTGGGACCTCTTGTCAGGAAGAGTGGCAGTGTGATTTTTTCAATGTGTTCCGAACTTTGAGTTCCAATAGTGACTGTGCCATTCTGTGCCACATGTAGGAAAACACAGATCAGGCAGAATGTGAAGAATGACAGCTGTACCATCCATAGGGAGGTGTGAAGAGATGGCAATGTTCAAAATCTGTAGTGAGAATATTAAAAATGCTCGCACTTCAGAGCATACTTGGAAACTGCACAATGCACACTCGTAACACAGTCATTTTATGGACTTTTATCACAAAATTTTCAACATAGGCATTTTAGGACCTCTGCTAATGAACAGTGTCACTGTAAGTTTCTTAATGTATCTCAAACACTGATTTCCCACAGCGACCATGCTATTCTGCGCTGGAAGTGTGAAAACACATGTCGGCCAGGATATGAAAAATGACAGCTGTTCTGTTCATAACGAGGTGCAGAAAAATGGCCATGTTGAAAATTTGAAGTGAAAATATTGCAAATACATGAAGTTACGAGCCTGCGTAGCAACTGCACAATGCACGCTCATAAAACAGTCATTTCTTGGATTTTTCCCACCAAATTTGCCAACATAGACTTTTTGAGAGGCCACCTCATGAACACTGGCACTGTAGTTTCATTAATCGGTCCCGAAAGGTGATTCCACGCAGTGACCACAAAATCACCTTTCAGGGCTGATTAATGCCATGAGAGTGGCTGAATTCATGAGGAGGGGTCCCAGTAACCCCATGTTGAAAATTTGGTGCCAAAATGCCCCAAAATGCCTGCGATATGCACCAAAGTTGAAAAACCCTAATTATGCCATTATACAGATTACCGCATTTCTTCAGTTCATGGTCGGCTTTGAAAATTACAGACGCGTTCCCCGTCCAGTGAAGATCATCGTGTTGGGCACCGGAGGTAGGTATGGGAGGGGTGGTGGGGAGACAGGGTGCGCAAAGGGTGGCACGGGTTGGGGAGGGGCCACCAGACTCAAAGAGGGACTGTTTTCTGATTTACAGGTAAAAAACAAAAACAATATTGTGGAACTTTTTTTTTTTTTTAACAGGGACTTGATGCTAGGGTGGGCTCCGAGTGCCACCCGCATGTTTTTCTTTGGGAATGGTTGCATCTGAGGGGATTGGCACCCCTTGGCACAGACCAACTTTTTTACGGGGACATTATGCCGATGGGGTGGGCCTCAGTCGGCAAATTAAACTGGGACAGGGGGACTGAAGCTGACAGGAATTGGGCCCCCGTCAGCAAACAAACACTGTTTTTGGGTGATGCTGTTGAGGGCCACTGGGCACCCTGGCACGAGGTAATCGTATAATATTGTTTGTGAACATGCTGGCGCTTGCTGCCACATCTACAAGCAACATTACACTAGGTAACGCCCGCCATGCAATGATGGTCACTCATTGCAGCAGAATGGCTGACATTGCAATGACGAGGCGGCATCTGATTGCTGAGGTGAAAACATTACAACTTGGTGGCACTTTCGGAAGCCAGTGTCATCAGCACACTGTGCCTCCATTGGTCCACCAGTGCCAATCCCCCAAATGCAATGTCTCCGTTGGCTGTCACAGTGCCACACCTCCACAACCCGCTTCTCCCCTAAGGTGCCACGTAATGCTTCATGTGCACGCGCGCAAGCAAACATAACAATTATGTCTGCATTCATATCACATGATGGCAGTGGTGATGAAGAGGAACCAGAACAGCATGGTGGTATCGGCACTGGCAAATTGTCATCCAATGAGGTAGATGATGCAACAGTGGAGGAGGAATTTAAATGTGGCTTCAACTCTAGCCTGGAAACAAAACAATCATAAGCTCTGTGACTGAAAAATTAAAAATCTTTTTGATTTTAAGGTATCCAAGCATGCATTACCATGAACAAACAGCCACAAAACTCCCAACACCACTGGAGCAGATTTTTCATTTTTGAATCACAGAGCTAATGATTGCCCCCCTCCCCCAAGTTATTTGCTGGTGAGTGCTAGTTTTTTTTCTGTACTGCTCACCAGATAGGCAGCCAGCCAGCCAACCAGTAAGGCAGACCTCAAGCTAAGCCTCTACCTAACCTGCCCATCAAAGCATTAAGATCAGAAGTCCAGCAAATGCCAACTTTGTCTGCTGTGATGGTAAGTTACTTTCATTGATTTTTACTGTACTGATCCTCACTGTTCATGGTGATTCCATTGCCACACAGGAGGGGCTCCCCTTTCGCTTCCAAGACATTAAAATGTGTTCAGTTCTTTCCATTTGTGTCCCTCTCACTTATAACAGTGCACCAGAAGCCACAGACTAAAGCTGCATTTTCCTTCACCACCCTTCTCTGTGGCACTGTTGTGCCAGAACACAGCATGGCCATCATTAATTTGATTGTATCTGATATTATTTTTCTGTTTTAAAGTTTTAATGTTAACATTTCCCTTTCGTAGGTAGACAGTGACACAGTGGCCATTCCAGGTCATTCCAAATAATTTATCTTTTTTTCTTCACAGGTGATAGGTTTTGATTCAGTGGGTTTGGACAATGGATCTATAGTGCAGACACATTGGTGGCAATGTCAGGCTAAATTACTTTTTCTTCACAGGTGACAGGTTTTGATTCAGTGGGTTTGGACAATGGATCTATAGTGCAGACACATTGGTGGCAAAGTCAGGCTAAATGACTTCTTTTTCCTCACAGGTGACAGGTATGAAAAGAGTGAAACTGGACAATGGCTCTATTGTTTGGCCACAACGATGGCAAAGTCAAGCTAAATATTTGTTTATTCACCTGTGACACACATACAGTGTCTTGGAGTGGGCACTTCAGTAAGGTCTACATAATTTTCCCCTGTCTTCACAGGTGTCCTCTATTGTCTGGCCACAACAATGGCAAAGTCAAACTAAATATTTGTTTCTTCACCTGTGACACACATAGAATGTCTTGGAGTGGACACTTTAGTAAGGTCTGCATAAATTTTCCCCTGTCTTCACAGGTGTCCTCTTGCCCTGCTCTGTTCTCATCCAGGAAGCAAGATGTCTCCTTCTCCACCTCCTCTGTCTGGGGAACCTTTATTCCATTTCAAGGCTAGGCCATCAGCAATATGATGGTAGATGTCCTTTTAAAAAGTTCATGTCTCTTTTCATTTTTGCAATTTTGTTTTCTTTTCACTTCTTTGTACTGTAATCCAATATGGAGCATAATACAATCAGACCTGGTTAATCCGTAAGCATTTGTGTTTGCCAATTTTTCTATGTAATAAAAATCTACGTTGTAACCAGACAACGACCAGTTGATGAATTTTTTCAAGATTTATTACTGTACAGCAGGGTATTTTTCGAGTTTGGCCAAGGGGTAGTCTTTTAATGCAATGTACTGTAGCTTAATTCAAACATAGTCAGCATTAGCTTTCAGTGGAACAGAGATCAGTTCTGGACAATACAGCACAGTGCAACAGTCAGTTTCAGCAGTGTGTACTGTACAGCAAGCAGCATTTAAAAATGAACAGCAGTAGGACTGAGCTTTTCAAGTTAATAAATCAGCAGTTAATTTCTAAAAAAGGAGCACAATTCACATGTGAAGTTCAGTTCTGAAACAGCTTACAATTTCAGTTCTTGTAAAATCAGTGCTACAAGGAACAACTTTACAGTTTCATTCATTCAGCAATGTAGCTTTAAATTTGCAGCAGGAGCCTCTTTTTAGTGTGGCAAGTTTTCAGCAGCATTAACTTCAAAATGTGGTCAGTTCGGGACTTCAAGACTTGCTTTCAAATATGGAAACAGAAGCTGTGGCAACAGGTTAGTTGGGAGCTTTACATTTTAGCAGGAGCTTTTTAATAAAAGGAGCTCTCGTTTTAGTGTGGTAACAGATTGGTAGGGAAAAGGGGACACACGAGTGCAGGAGCCCTGTAAACCTTATTTTCATTGAGCGGTGAAGTTTTCAGCAGTTTGCAAAATCCAGCTTCAATCAAATATGAGCAGTATTAACTCTGAATTGTGGTCAGTTCAGGACTTCTGCTCAGTCAAATCAGTGCAACAATGGGCAGCTGGTAGTTTTCAGAGTGGAGGGGCAAACAAGCAGCAGGATCACTGGAAACCTTATTTTAACTTTACTGTGCAAACAGTTTCAATCAGCAAGGTAGTTTTCTACAGCTTCATGCAAAAGGAGCTGTGTTCAGAAACAAGCAACATTATCTTTTGACTGCAGCCTGTTTGGGACTTCGAGACTTGCTTTATGTGGATTAACAAAAGCTGGCATTTAATTTTAATTTACAACCTCTCAAAGGGGGCAGCATGAACTTTTCGGTCGTAGTAAGTTCGGGAACTGCTTTTTAACAACAGCCTGGCTACCTTTCAGTTCGGGACAGACTGTGAAATTTACAAACTCAGTGCAATGTAACACGTGGGGATTAAGAGGTCAAGAACTGTTAACACTCTATTGACACCACTTAGCACCCATATCAGAAACGGATTAAGGAGGTAAAAAACAATGGAACTTAATCAGCCTTGTTAATGAGAACATGCAAACGGATTCGGAGACTCAGGTTTATGTAATAAAGAGGTCATTGACATTACCAAGAATCTGTTTGCATTGTTTCTCATTCAGATAATCAGACATACGGAGTAACAAGGCACGGATTAACCAGGTCTCACCGTACAATCTAAATAACTTCTAACTTGTATTCATATCAGGTCTCTATATATTCTGCCATCAAGAGAAATTCCTTGTCCTCCTCCAGCAAACAAGCCATTGCCATGTTCTAATTTTCACCAGATCATTGATGTTATCAACCTTGCCAGCTAATGCTCAGTCTCCTCCAGCTTCTCCACCAGTGTATGCAGTGTTATTACTGTCAACTCATCCTCTGTATCAAGTACATATAACAGTCCTCCATCTGATGCTGCTGCCTCATTGGAAAATTTGAAATTGCCACACATCAGAAAAACACCAGAAAAGAGAAATAGGAGAAGACAACAGTTATAAAGTAACATACAGATATGGATACAATTTAAGAAAAAATAAATAAAAAAAATACCTACCTGCCATGGTACAAAACAGTTTAAAATTAAGTAACCATTTGTGGGCAAGTCCCATGCAGCAACATTTGAAAATTACATACCTACTGTAATTCATTGATCTTCTTGGATGAAGACTCCACCACTCAGTCACACTAAAGGGACTGCAACGGAGGTGCTAGGACTGAGCAGGAGCCAAAAATCTTCAGTAGGGCTGGCACTGAGGTAGGGACATGAGGAAGTGGCCATACTGCAGTGCCGGCCCTCCTGAGGATTTTTGGCTCCTACTCAGTCCTGGAACCTCTGGCATAGTCCCATTAGTGAGAATGAGTGGTGGAGACTTTATGTCCAGAAAGATAATTCATTATACTAGTGATAAATTCTTGCAAAGAGAGAAACAGTGACACAAAATGGTTAGAAATAAATTTGTTTAACATACCCTCCAACCCCACACCCCAAAAATAGAAAAGAAATGCTTACCTTTAGAGGTAGGTAATTACAAAATAAAGTGACACTCAGGTTGAAGACCATCATTGAGTCCAGTAGTTGTAGACTATATTCATAAAGTACAGTAGAAGCAGCAGCGGTAGCATATAACACATCTGGGAGCACATCTCATTTCTGGGTGTCATGTGAATTTTTCCAGCCATAGAAATTCATTTTTATTTTCCTTAAGCCAGTTCTACTTTTATAGGCACAGGATTTGACTGACAACAGGAACATCCTGTTTGGGAGTAGGAAGTGAGTGATCACAGAGCCACCAAAGAGTCACCATCCTAGAAGGACAAGAGTAGCTCTCCACCCCCCCCCCCAGCTGCTGGAGGTCTGACTCTGAGCAAGTAAGGAGACTACTGAGAAAGATAGGATCTTCTTGTCTCAGAACAGGAAGATCAGGAGCTTAAAGGGCACAGAGGCAGTAAGTAAGTGAGGAGAAAAAAAATTAAACAGAGGAAAGCGTAAGTATTCCAAAGAACAGTGAAGGGGCCAGAAATAAGACATGATAGGAGTGGTGCAGTGAAGTGGCTGGGAGACATTCTGGAGGATGCAGTGTTGTCCTATCTACAGGCACCTCTCTGGGCAGAGGGTGGAGGTTGCTCATCTCCAGGCTGAGTTGGCCGGGATCTGTGGGACCTCCTCTTCCATCCAGTGACCACCAGGGCCACTGCCATTGCCTCAGAGGTTGCCAAGAAAGAGGAGCAGTTGGACCACAGTGGGCTAAGGGAGGGTGAGGGTGGTAGAATAGAGGTGCATCCCTCCAGTTGTACCTCACCACAATTCATATGCTGTTCTGGCAAAGTGTGGTTCCGCTATGGAGGGACCCACAGTGGAGACCAAGGAGGATGCTGGGAACCTCCACAAAGGAGACCCACAGGAGGGTGGCATGGGACCCCACAGGGGAAGAAAACAACTTCTGGTAGGGGACTCCATTGTTAGGAAGGTAGAACTGGGGGAGGAAGGGGAGCGGGAGGTAAGGTGCCTGCCTGGTACCATGGCTTGGAGGGACAGGGATCGAATCCTCAGGATCGCCGGAGCAGCTACACAAGGGAGGGAGCTGGATATCATTGTCCACCTAGGGACAAATGAACTGGCTCAGAAAGGGATCAGAGCAGTGCAGGAAGAGTCTGAGGAGTTGGGGTAGGGCCTTAGACAAGTAGCACACACGGTAACCTTCTCGGAGGTGCTGCCTGTCTTAGGCGTAGGTGAGACTAGGGTGCTCCACACCATGGGATTCAATCACTGGTTGAAAAACTGGTGCAGAGCTCAGGGATTTGGCTTCATTTGGGACTGGGGGTCCACCTGGGGTGATGCAGGCCTATACTGGCATTATGGTCTGCATCTGTTCAGGAGGGGAACCAGGATCCTAGGTGATAGGTTTAAGTGCTTCATTGGCAAGCATTTAAACTAGCCAAGGGTGGAGGCACTGGAAAGGAGCAGGGAAATCCTAGCCCACCCTCCAAAAAAAAATCAGGGTAGTAAGTGAGGTAAACACAAAGATAGAGATGTCAATTGGGAGAAGGGCAGGGGTAAATAGAGAAAGTGACAAAGGCAATAAGGACAGGGATGGGGCAAAAAGGGGTAAGGCCATCGGGAAATGGAGGGTAATGAGTCCCAACACCCGTAGTCTGGGCAATAAGCTCCCTGAATTGGTGGCCTTGATGGAAGAGGGATGCCTGAATATTGTAGCAGTCACAGAAACATGGTACACAGAGAACCATGACTGGGATGTTAACATACCAGGGTACACAACCTACAGGAGAGACAGGGAGGGGAGAAGAGGGGGAGGAGTAGCTGTCTATGTAAGGGAAGGGATAAAAGCAACTGATCAAAAGAGTAAACAGGGAGGAGAGGAGGCACTGTGGGTCACCTTAGAGACTGGAATTGGCACCACAATCCGCATAGGAGTTGTATACAGACCCCCATGTCAGGGGGAGGGAATGGACAAGGATATGATAGAAGACATTCTTAGGATGGCAGAGAAAGGGGAGATACTGTTGATGGGAGACCTGAATATGCCAGATGTTAACTGAAGCACATTTGCTGCAGCCACATCCAAGAGCAGGGCCTTTCTTGATGCCCTACAGGTGGCATGAATCATATAGCTAGTTTTGGAACCCACTTGTGAGGGAGTAATCTTAGACCTCATACTCTCAAATGGGAACAGTGAGAGGATCTCTGATCTAGAAGTGGGTAGCCATCTGGGAACAAGTGACCTCCAAACAGTGTGGTTCACGATATACTCAGCTACAGAGTCAAGCCATACAAAAGTGAGGGTACTGGACTTCAGGAGGGCTGACTTTGGCAAGATGGGAGAGTGCCTTAGAAAAGCACTAGCAAACAGGCTAGAAGGAGGGGTGGAGCAACAATGGGGAAACATCAACACTGACATCACAGAGGCAACAAGCCTTTGTGTGAAGCAAATAAACAAATCAAAATGAAAGGAAAAACCACTATGGTTCTCAAAAGAGGTGTCGGGGAAGGTCAGGGAGAAAAAGATAGCATTCAGGAAGTATAAGGAAACACAGAAGGAGCAGGACAGAGATCTGTACCAGTTAAGGCAGAAGGAAGCAGGGAGGAATGTCAGAATAGCAAAGGCCAAACTGAGGAAAAGATAGCCAACTCGGTTAAGAAAGGGGATAAAACCTTTTATAGATACATCAGGGAGCATAGAAAAACACAGGGAGGGATAGTGAGGATGAATAGAATGGGTGGTGTGTGGTTTAGAGAGGGAAAATGAAAAAGCAGGGATACTGAACGAAATATTTCTGCTCAGTATTCTCAAAAGAGGAGGAGGGGGAGGTGCCTAATCCAATTAACAGAAGCACTCTGGATAGGGGGGTCGATCTCAGACCTTTCACAGAAGAAAGGGTTCTGAAAGAACTCCTTAAACTGAAGGTGGACAAAGCAATGGGGCCTGATGGAATTCACCCCAGAATTCTAAAAGAATTAAGGGGAGAACTAGTGAAACCACTGACTACCCTTTTTAACAAATCATGGGAGGAAGGTGTGGTACCTGAGGACTGAAGGAAGGTAGATGTGATTCCCCTTCTCAAAAGTGGGAGCAAGGTTGAGGCAGGAAACTACAGAACTGTCAGTTTGACCTCTGTGCTAGGGAAAGTGATGGAATAATTTCTGAAGGAAAGAATTGTTGAGTATCTAGAGGCCAGTGGGGCACAGGACCCAAGGCAGCATGGGTTCACAGTGGGAAGGTCATGTCAGACAAATCTAATTGATTTCTTTGACTGGGTGACCAAAGTAGTAAACCAGGGAGGGGCTGTGGACATGGCCTACCTAGACTTTAGAAAGGCATTTGACACAGTCCCACACAAAAGATTAATAGTCAAATTAACCAGCCTGGGAGTGGGTCCCAGGGTGGTAGCCTGGGTAAAACATTTGCTGGACAACAGGACACAGAAGATAATTGTAAACAGAGTCCACTCTAAAGAAAGAGCGGTTATTAGTAGGGTACCACAGAGTTCAGTACTGGGTCCAGCCCTTTTTATTGTCTTTATAAGTGACACTACAGAGGGACTGGAAGGAAAAGTATGCATCTTTGCAGATGACACAAAGATCTGCAAAAGGGTTGACACACAAGGAGGCATGGAAAGGATGAGAAGGGACATGGCAATGTTGGAGGAATGGTCAGAAGTACGGCAGCTTGGATTCAGTGCAAAGAACTGCAAAATAATGCACCTGGGAAACAAAAACCCAGGGGAAGATTACACAATGAGGGGGAGGTAGCAACAACAACAAAAATGTAAAAGGACCTGGGGGTAATCATATCAGATGACCTTAAGGTTAGCAAGCAATGTGAGAAGGCAGTAGGGAGGGCTGGGAGATACTGCGATGTATAGGGAGAGGCATCACCAGCAGAAAACAGGAAGTTGTTATCCCTCTGTACAGACACTTGGTGAGACCCCATCTGGAGTACTACATCCAGTTCTGGAGACCCCATCTCCTCAAGGACATAGACAGGATAGAGGCAGTCCAGAGGAGGGCAACTAAAATGGTGCAGGGTCTGCAAGAGAAGCCATATGAGGAGAGACTAAAGGAGCTTAATATGTATACACTTGAGGAAAGAAGGGAGAGGGGGGACATGATAGAAACCTTTAAGTACCTCAGTGGAATCAACAAAGTCTAAGAGGGTAGCATCTTTCAGAAAAAGAGATGTGCAAGAACAAGTAGACACAATTTGAAGATAGAGGGGGGGGCGGCTCAGGGGCAATGTGAGGAAGTATTTTTTCACAGAGATGGTGGTGGACACATGGAACAGGCTTTCTGAGGAGGTTGTAGGGTCTAAAACTGTGGAAGAATTCAAGAATGCATGGGACAGACATAAGGCAATTCTTGTGGGGGGTAGAAAGAAATAGGCTGTTGGTTATCTAGGATCTGCAGCTTATCCTGTAGGTAGGTAAATGGGCCAACTAGGTGGGCCAAGCAGTCATTATCCGCTGTCAAAGTCTATGTTTCTATGTCTATGTTTCTATCATGTGAATTTTTCCAGCCATAACAATTCACTTTTATTTTCTGGGTGCATCTTGACAGTTGCTGTGGAGACTTGCATAGCACCAGTTAGCAGCAGCAGCAGTATATAATACTTCTGGGAGCACATGTCATTTCTGGCTGTGGTGAATTTTTCCAGCCATGGAAAATAAGTCTTATTTTCCGGGTACTAAAGTGCATTTTGGCAGTTGCTTGGAGACTCAAATGACAGAGCAGCATTCTGGGAGCTTATCTCATTTAATGTTGTCAGAAACATTCACAGCAGCAATGCATTCAGCATCATGATCTATTTATTCTTTCACTTGTGCCTGACAATATTGGAATATAGAATTCATGCACTATATATTGTGTCTTTAAAAAAAGTCTTGGATTGTGATTTACACACAATTAAAACAAAGTGTGGGTTACAACAAGAGTGTTTGGGGCCCATAAGTGCTATGAATTACAGTGTGGCAGCTTGTAGCAGCCTGTCTGATTTGTTATGGCACTACAGGAAAATTCTGGAATTCACAGATTTTATCTGAATTATAATTAACACACAATTAACCCAAACTGTGTTACAATAACAGTGCTTGGGAATTTTAGACACAGTGGGCCCAATTCTCAAAACCCTGAGATCGATGCAAGGTGCCAGCCTCAAACATTTATTTATTTATTTATTTATTTAATTGCTAGGATTACAATTACATTTGAACCAGGGATTCTTTTTACAAAGGTTCAACATCAAGTGATGTAATACAATACAGAAAATAGGCACAATAAAAGAATAGATTTAACATTATATTCAGCAAAACAAGGTACATAATCAGTGGCAACAAATTGTAGAGGTGGCTGCAGTTAGGAAATCATGAGTTACAATTGTGTCCTAATGAACAGTTAGATAATAAATAATCCAATAGCATCGTACGCAAGTGAAGTAAGTATGCAGTTTAAAAATATGCAGACTTTGTCTCTAAAACTGCAGATCCAAGGAAATAGAAAATAGTTGGCTTAGGGGAGATAGGGAAGAAGTGGTGTGTAGGGATGTGGGGTGTGGGGAGGGGGAGGAGTGAAGAGGGAGCAGATGTAGCAGCAGAAGGGGGGCTCATGAGGGATTAGAGGGGAGAGACTTAGGGAGGGAGGGGCAGAGCAAGTGGAACTAATAGGTACAGTCACACTTAGTAAGAGTTACAAGGTGACTCTGGATTTGAAAGTTCCTAGTTTGGGATTCAGACAGGACTTCAGAGGGTAGGTCATTTAACCAGATCAGAGCTAAAAGTATGTTGAGCCTGTGAGGTCTGGCAGCAGGGAACATGGAAAACCAGTTTAACAGAGCTATGGGTGCTGCTGCGTTGGTTTGTCGCGAGAAGTTTTTTTTGTTTGTTTGTTTATCCAGGAGAGACACACTAAGCTGAAAGCTTGTTTCCAGGTATGACCTGGGAGCACAAGTAAATTAAGTGACTTGCTCAGGGTCACATACTATGCAAGTGGGGGCTGTGGGATTCCAACCCAGGTCTCCAGGTTTGCAGCTCAGAGCCTTAAACCACTGCACTATACTACTTCCTTAAATAGGGACTGGGTTGCCTTGGGGGGGGTTAGGGCAAGGGTTATTTTTTTGGCAAATTGATTTGGTATTTTATCTTACCCTGTGGGTTTAGCCATTCAGCTTGCTTACAGAGTTCACAGGTGTGAGTCAGTTTATCAGCCCCAATTATGAACCTACAGACTTTATTGAGTGTGATCATCAACAGCTTAAGAGTGGTGTCAGTAGCAGCACTGTAGATTAGTAGGCCATACTCTATGATGGACAGTATAGAGCTGGTGACTGCAAGCTTCAGTGCCGCTTGGGTGAGACAGCGTTTATGCTTGTAGAGGACTTCGAGTCTGCTGTTTATTATGTCGGAGATGTAATTGGGCATAGGAGAGGGAACTGTCCAGCATGATGCCTAGGTATTTGAATTCATGCACCATTTCCAGTGGTTGATTGGTGTTATTGTAGATGTTAATGGGTGTGAACTTGTATTTATTATGGGGACTAGTAAAGAGTATTGTCTTAGTCTTTTGGTAGTTCATTAACAGTTTGTGGTTGGCAAACCAAGTTTCCACTTTCGAGAAGTTTAACTGTAGTTTGCTAGTGAGGGAGAGTGAGTCAATGTTGCTAGAGAAGAGTACAGCATCGCCCGCATATAACATGATGTTGTTGTCACAGGCTTTGGGAAGAGCATTTAAGTACAGGCTAAACAGCAGAGGCCCAAGGATGGGCCCCCAAGGAACACAAGTGCAGACTAGCAAACAGCTTGACAGGGATCCATTTATTTTAATCTGCTGTGTTCTTTCTGCAAGATAGCTTTTGATGCAGTTTGTGACGGGGGAGGAGAGACCAAGGGAGGGGAGGGAGTTAAGGAGGAGTGCATGATTCACAGTATCAAAAGCTTTGGTCAGATCAATATAGATTGATCCAACTACATGACCACTGTCAAAGGCTTTGTGAATATAATCTGTGTATTCTAATAAAGCTGTGGTGGTGCTATGCACCAGTCAGAAGCAGTGCTGCTGGGGCACTGAATGTTGTATTTGTTGAGAAATTCAGTCAGTTGGTCGGCTACAGCTCTTTCAAGGACTTTGGATAGGGGTGAGAGGATAAATGATACAAGTGGCACCTTTCATCAAAAATTGCACCCTAAGCTATTCTCAAAAGCAGCCTGCATCAAATGCAGGCTGCTTTAACCAAAAGGGGGCGTGCGCCAACCGGAGGAAAAAAACGTCTTCTGAAAAATACAGCACTTTGAGGCAAAAACCACCATACTGAATCACTGAGCTCTGAATTAATGCATACTTTATATAGGATGCACTCAGTGATTGACAGCAGCTGTGAGTCATTGAGCACATACTATATGCAGTACATCCTGATTCAGAGCTCAGTTAACTGTTGGTTGTGGTGATAAGTGGTGGCCTGTGCCTGTCGCTGGCTTGATTAGGGGATGGGGTAGTGGGGAGGTAGGGCACTGCAAGGTGGGGGATCCACTAGACCACCAGGAATTGGGGAATGTCACTTAACAGGGGATAGGGGCTGGAGCAGTCCACTAGACCACCAGGGATATTTTAGTTTTTATAATGGGAGATCGGGGCTTGGGGTGGTGCCAGAAGACTAGAAGGAAATTTGTACAACTAATGACAGGCAATTGGAGCTGGTGGGGCAACTAGACTACCAAGAATTTTGTATAACTATTGATGGGCAATCAGACTATCAGGAATTCTGTACAACTAATGACAGGCGACTGGGGATTAGGGGGCACTAGACTACCACTTTGTGTAGGAACGGGGATCAGGGCTGGGAAGCGAAAGTCCTCAGGAGCCTGTCCATGGTGCGCCACATGACCGACCCATGTCTTGCGGCAAACCTTTCTGATGCATCTCCTGTTTGGCACAGGGCCAGGGTTGCCGCAAGCCATGGAACTTTGATAATGGGACCTTACCAGACAGAGAATTTCGAGCAGGGTCTCAGGCACACCGACAGTTAGTGCAAGAATCAGGCGCTATGAAGTACCTTGTGGTTGCATACAGCACTCTGTCCCATTTTTTGTGGCACTACAGGAAATTCTGGAATTCACAGTATTGATCTGAACTGAAATTAACACACAATTGATCTGTAGTGCATTACAGCAAGAGTGTTTCAGAAAATAACATACTATGAAGTAATGTGGCAGCATGTAGCAGTCTGTCCAGTTCTTGCTGTACTCAAGAAACATTTGAGTAGAAGAGAATATATGTAAATTATGGTTTAGGCACAGTTAATACTAAGTAAGTCACAACAGTGTTGGGGCACTACAAAGACACAGCACGGTACCATGTAATGGCACGTGTAGGAGACTGTGACATATTTATTCTGGTATTTGAGAAAAATAAGGAAAGTGACAGATACAGAGATGAAAGGTGTCAAGAAAATATAGGTGGGAAATAGCATTTTTTAAGTTTCTTTAAAAAAACAATACCAAAAGTACAGAAACATGTATAAAGACAGCAATAAGTGAAAAATATAGATAGCATAGAATGATGTTTTATTGTATTTTTAAACATTTTATTTTTTAACAAATGAGTAAGAGAGTAGAAAGGAAAGAACAGAAAGATGACAGGAAATAGTTAAACGTTAACAGAGATTTAAGCCTCTTTAATATTTTGAAGCAAGTGATAAGTGAGAGGCTCACTGAACAACACTACCACCAGGACTCGCACCACCGCTGAGGAGCTCTGCCATCCCCTCAAGCAGCTTCTCCTGAATGGAGGGTATCATTTTTGTATCCTGCTCCTCCTCAGTGAGCCAGTGATGGAGGTCATACACTTCCTCTCTTCTGCTGTTGAGCTGCAGTGCTGATGTTGTTGCTGCTGGAGGGGCAGGTGCTGATTGTACTGCTGGTTTAGCAACTCAAAGCAGAACCAAGGTGGCAGCTGCTTCAACAGAGTTTGCTTGCCACCCCATTCTGCCAGGCAAACTTCCCTGACACCCTGTTCTGCACACCGCTGTTGGCACAGATGACCCATCACTTTCACAACCACCACCACTGTCCGCTTCCATCTGTAGTTACTTCCAATTGGCCCAGTGTTTTATTTTTAAATGTGTTTTTTGACCACCCCCGTACAAAAGTAGGTACCCTGCTTGCCCCGGCTGGCCTGTGCCTTGCATAAATTGCAAATGACTATGATGTGGTCACCAAGGTCAGTGGTAAAATGAATCCCACACCAATGAAGATTTGGGGTACTGGCAGCATAGGGGAACTGCTGTCACTGAAGGAACAGAGGAGCCAGAGGATGACAAATGGGGCTTCTCTTTTGGGGGGGGGGGTTGTGTCAGTGATGGAATCATGGGGGGGCACATTAGGTTCTTGCTGCTCTATCTGAGGAGGAACAGAGGGCTGCTGTTCCTCACCACTACTCTCTAGCTCCTGCTGTTGATTTGAGGCAAGCTTAATCTCCTCCTGCTGGGGGTGCGGTCCAGTTAGAGGATCAGCTGGGGTTACTGCTGACACTGCTGCAGCTGCTGCATGGAGGTAAGGTGCTATTGAAGGGGTGCTACCCAAAAAATACAGGATGATGAAATGATATAGCACCACCACAGGTGCAAGCACCTCCATGATGGTGACTCTCCTTCACAAATTCCAATCCAAACAAAAAGAGAGAGAGAGAGACACACACACACACACAAATACACACACACAAACACACACACACACACACACACACACAAACACACAAACACACACAGACACACACACACGCACACTCACAAACACATACACAAACACACACACACAATTCAAGACAATAAGGAAAACAAAAGTAACAAATAGGTTTAAGAAGGAGATTCAAAGTAAAGATTAACTATTAAAATAGTGTTCACTATCTAAAGTACAATACATGAAAGGAAGAAAAGATAATGAATTTGCTGTAAGTAGCATTTGAAATATTTATTTTATTTACTGCGCAAAACAAGTTCATTCCGCTGTCTCTATCTGGCTACAAATGAGAAACAAGAAGCAAGTCAGACAGTCACTGTACAGAGATGTACCCATGTGTCCTGCAGAAGCTCTTCCATGTGACCTTTAGACAAGTTGTTCACCAAAAGCCTAATTTTTTGCAAAATTTCACCTTGGCAACACCAAAGGAAAAGTTCCAAGGCAAAGTTGGAAATTCTTGAATTTTTAGTATAGGGGCGAAAATTCACACACTTTTCTGAAAACTTCAAGGGTGAATTAAAACTTTGCAACATCGCTACATGTAATATAGTCTGGATATGACCATAAAGATATGCCATTGTATAGTCAGAAATTTGTGGGGGGTAGATTTAAAAAGGAAATGAGGAGGCACTTTTTCACAGAAACAGTGGTGTCAAAGTGAAAAACTGCTGGAGGAGGTTGTCTCATTGAAAACAGTGTGCAGTTTTAAATGGGGGTGGGACAAGGTAAAAGAGAGAATCATAACTGATGAGAGGATGGTGAGGGGATGTACTGGGTGGGGGATGATAAATCCAGGGGGAGGGGGAGCTCCAGTAAAATAGACTGTGAGCTACACACTTGAGCAGACTTGATAGACCATCATGGCCTATTTCTGCTGGCATTTTAGTATGTTCATATGTTCGGATGATGTAGAAAAAGAAGAAAAAGAATCACTATTTATATAGCGCTTTTCATACACAGTGTATCCCAAAGCACTTTACAGACAATGCTAGACTGGTAGTGAAGTGACTGAATGTGTAGTGGCAGCCATATCACACATCACACATCAACACCCACACACAGCCCGGACAAATGTATGAACCGGTTTATGGGAAGGGGAATGTTGGCCAGGACACCGGGAATGTCCCCTACTCTTTGCGAAGAGTGCCCTGGGTTCTTTTACTTCCTCCTGGACACCTACCAGGTCAACACCAGGATGGTAGCTAAACACTAATAAATGAAGCAACCAGGATTAACATATACAACTTCAGACTTTATTTAAATTGTCTTAAAAGCATTTGAAAAATAAATACAAATAACAGCAAACATCATTGCTCTGGTGAAGCTCAAATTCATTTTCATTTCAAGTTCCCTCCCATTTAGAAGTGTTCTAAAAAAATTGAAAAGAAGAATCAGTCTAGTAGTAGCAGGCAAACAACAACTACTAAATGTCCGCTACTACAGTATCAGGGTTCTATTCACCAGTTCTGGCATCCAAACATCTCCCGTGGGCTCTAGTAATGCCGGCCTCCATAAATCCCCGGACACAGTCTTCCTTTCTCATTTTAAGTTTATTGAAACTGTTCTCCAGCCACATTGCATGTTTCTCCTTTAATGTGGACACTTTCAGATCGATTTTGACTCTTTCTGATCCATCAGAGAGCTGGTCTGATATTCCAGCACACCAGAATGTGAAGCACTTTCACATCATCTATAAAGGGCTTGGTTAAGTGAAATATCCAGGGGCTGCAGTTAGTCAGTGCAGGAAGCTGGCACAACTACAGGAATGAAGCCTGCCTCCTCTAACTGCCCGAGCACTGCTGCTGTTGTATGCACCCTGAAAAGGTCCAGAATGAGTAGTCCTTTCTGTTCATTCAGCAGCCCCAGAGCGCACTTGATGCCAGCCAGTTGTGGTATAAGCACAGTTTTAATGTATTGCTGTGTCACAGTTTTGTTTGCCCAGAGATTGGGTGAATGTGTGATTCACTAGTCACTGGGAAATTTATGAATGGGGTGAGATGCTATAGTTTTGCCACCACAGAAAACTTGAGGTGGCAGCAAATCACCGGCAAGTGTGCACCCAAGTACCAAAGACACCTGCCTTTTGTCTCCTTGTCCTGCTAGGGCCACTTCTCTGCACCCTGTTGCCACCATCATCCATTGGGACACTGGGATGAGATTTATCCCTGTCTCATTTAGAAACATAGAAACATAGAATTTGATGGCAGATAAGGACCGCTTGGCCCACCCAGTCTGCCCATTTCCCTACCTGATGGATAAGCTGCAGATCCTAGTTAACCAGCAGCCTACTTCTTCCTACCCCCACCCCCTAGAATTGCCTTATGACTGTTCCATGCATGCTTGAATTCCACCACTGATTTTGACTCCACAACCTCCTCTGGAAGGCCGTCCCATGCATGCTTGAATTCCACCACTGTTTTTGACTCCACAACCTCCTCTGGAAGGCCGTTCCATACATCCACAACCATCTCTGTGAAAAAATACTTCCTTAAATTACCTTATAAATTTATATTCACTACAAGCTCTGGGGGGATCTGCTTTTGAGCCACTGCTTTAGAGATTCTGGCCAAAAAACCCTTCTTCAATTGTATGACATCTAGTGGGGTTTTGAAGGTGGCTTTGGTGCATTTTACAATGGCTGTAACCCATCCTGTTCAGGAAATCCCATGTCTACTTGGTGGTGATGTTAGCACTGCCACCATTCTCCACTAAGATCTGTGGGCTGTTGTATTTAACAATTCCGAGGGTCACAGCATGCACCACCCATGCATTCACCATCACACCCTCAGCCCTGAGACTGGTAACAATGAAGCGAAGCTTCTCCTCCACCTCCTCTGTCAGCAAGGTAGAACTGCCATGGGGTTTAGTTGGCATACATGGCTTCAATAGACTTGGATCTGGGATACGTTTTAGTCACTCTTTATAGTCAGTTTTAAACTTTTGGACTGTGGACTCATTGATGTTGAGGCTGCACTTGCTTGTATAGTACCTGATCACCGACATGACCTCATTTTCAGTCACATATCATCCAATTTCAATTGGACCTCACCAGTGTATGATGTGTAGGCTGAAGCGTGGCTCTTTTTGTGGGGTGGTGGTTGGCAAGCACTTTGTTCCAGAGCAACAGTACTGGTGGTGTTCGCATCCAGGCCAGTTCTCATTGCTAGCTGCTCTGAGGACATATTGTTTAGATTGAGGAGGTACTCTCTTTTGTTTGCTTTGCTAGCACTAATCCAGAACAAAATGGAAATGTTTCCAGTGATTGAGAAGTGATTAAGAAGCAAACTTGAGCACAACAGCAAAGCAATGCAGCAACAATGAGGCATACAGTACTTTTAATGTAGCTACATACTGCAGTCAGGACTGGCTTAACTTAAGTGGCAGTTGAGTGCTGTCATTAACCAGAACAATTACAGTGCAGCAGCTGATGCAATTAACAGAAGTGATTAACCGCAACTGACTGTAATACAAAGAGCATCCACCACGGCTGCTGTTGTCGCTGTGTTAGCAATGCCATTAGCCATTAGCACCTCTGGAGAGGCTGGCACAGAAACATAGACATAGACTTTGACAGCAGATAAGGACCACTTGGCCAACCTTGCCTGCACATTTCCCTACTTACAGGATAAGCTGCAGATCCTAGTTAACCAACAGCCTATTTCTTCCTGTCCCCCACAAACATTGCCTTATGTCTGTCCCATGCATTCTTGAATTCTCCCACAGTTTTAGACCCCACAACCTCCTCAGAAAGGCTGTTCCATGCATCCACCACCCTATCTGTGAAAAAATACTTCCTCACATTGCCCCTGAACTGCTCCCCCCATCTTCAAATTGGGTCCCCTTGTTCTTGCACATCTCTTTTTCTGATAGATGCTACCCTCTTGGACTATATTGATTCCACTGAGGTACTTAAAAGTTTCTATCATGTCCCCCCTCTCCCTCCTTTCCTCAATGGTATACATATTAAGCTCCTTTTGTCTCTCCTCGTATGTCTTCTCTTGCAGACCCTGCACCATTTTAGCTGCCCTCCTCTGAACTGCCTCTATCCTGTCTATGTCCTTGCGGAGATGGGGTCTCCAGAACTGGATGCAGTACTCCAGATGGGGTCTCACCAACTGTTTGTACAGACGGATAACAACGTCCTGTTTTCTGCTGGTGATGCCTCTCCCTATACATCCCAGTATCCCCCCAGCCCTCCCTACTGCCTTCTCACATTGCTTGCTTACCTTAAGGTCATCTGATATGATTACCCCCCAGGTCCCTTTCCATTTTTGTTGTTGTTACTACTACCTCCCCCCATTGTGTAATCTTCCCCTAGGTTTTTGTTTCCCAGGTGTATTATTTTGCACTTCTTTGCATTGAATCCAAGCTGCCATACTTCTGACCATTCCTCCAACCTTTCCAAGTCCCTTCTCATCCTTTCCTCACCCCCTTGAGTATCAACCCTGTAGGAGATCTTTGTGTCATCTGCAAAGAGGCATACTTTTCCTTCCAGTCCTTGGCAATGTCACTTATAAAGACATTAAAAAGGACTGGACCCAATACTGAACCCTGTGATACCCCACTAGTAACCCCTCTTTCTTCAGAGTGGACTCCATTTACAATTACCTTCTGTGTCCTGTTGTCCAGCCAATGTTTTACCCAGACTACCACACTGGGACCCACTCCCAGGTTGGTTAATTTGACTATTAATCTTTTACGTGGGACTGTGTCAAATGCCTTTCTAAAGTCTAGGTAGGCCATGTTCACAGCCCCTCCCTGGTCTACTACTTTGGTCACCCAGTCAAAGAAATCAATTAGTTTCATCTGACATGACCTTCCCTCTGTGAACCCATGCTGCCTTGGGTTCTGTGTCCCACTGGTCTCTAGGTACTCATCAATTCTTTATTTTAGAAGTGATTCCATCACTTTCCCTAGCACAGAGGCCAAACTGACAGGTCTGTAGTTTCCTGCCTCTGCCTTGGTCCCACTTTTGTGAAGGGGAATCACATCCACCTTCCTCCAGTCCTCAAGTACCACACATTCCTCCCATGATTTGTTAAAAAGGGTAGACAGTGGTTTCACTAGTTCTCCCCTTAATTCTTTTAGAATTCTGGGGTGAATTCCATCAGGCCCCATTGCTTTGTCCACCTTCAGTTTCAGGAGTTCTTTCAGAACCCTTTCTTCTGTGAAAGGTCTGGGATCAACCACTCTATCCAGAGTGTTTCTGTTAATTGGATTAGGCACCTCCCCTCCTCCTCCTCCTCCTCTTTTGTGAAAACTGAGCAGACATATTCATTCAGTATCCCTGCTTTTTCACTTTCCCTCTCTGCCCACCCACTGTCCATTCTATTCAGCCTCACTATCCCTCCCTTCATCTTTCTACGCTCCTGATGTACTTAAAAAAGGTTTTATCCCCCTTCTGAACTGAGTTGGCTATCTTTTCCTCAGTTTGGGCCTTTGTTATTCTGACTTCCTTCCCTGCTTCCTTCTGCCTTAACTGGTACAGCTCTCTGTCTTGCTCCTACTATGTCTCCTTATACTTCCTGAATGTTATCTATTTCTCCCTGACCTTCCCCGCCACCTCTTTTGAGAACCATAGTGGCTTTTTCTTTCATTTTGATTTGTTTATTTGCTTCACACAAAGGTTTGTTACCTCTGTGATGGCAATTTTGATGTTTCTCCATTGTTGCTCCACCCCTCCTTCTAGTCTGTTTGCTAGTGTTTTGCTAAGGCACTCTCCCATCTTGCCAAAGTCAGCCCTCCTGAAGACCAGTACCCTCAATTTGTATGGCTTGACTATGTAGCTGAGTTTATCATAAACCACACTGTTTGGTGGTCACTTGTTCCCAGATGGCTACCCACTTCTAGATCTGAGATCCTCTCACTGTCCCCATTTGAGAGTACAAGGTCTAAGATTTCTCCCTCATGAGTGGGTTGCAAAGCTAGCTGTCTGAGGCATGCCACCTGTAGTGCATAGAGAATGGCCCTGCTCTTGGATGTGGCTGCAGCAAATGTGCTCCAGTTAACATCTGGCATATTCAGGTCTCCCATCAATAGTATCTCCCCTTTCTCTGCCACCCTAAGAATGAATTCTATCATTTCCTTGTCCATTCCCTCCCCCTGACATGGGGGTCTGTATACAACCCCTACGTGGATTGTGGTGCCATTTCCAGTCTCTAAGGTGACCCACAGTGCCTCCTCTCCACTCTGTTTATTCTTTTGTTCAGTTGCTTTTATCCCTTCCCTTACATAGAGAGCATAAACATTTCAAGCCATGATCTAGTCACTGGAGCTTGCAGCACAAACATTTGAGGATGCCAACATATTCTCTTATACAGTATGTACAGTATGAGGGCAAGAGAAGGTGTGTGGCAATGGGATATATTTTGAAAGACTGAAATTCAGTATCCTGAACTCTAGAAGACTGAGTTTGAGATATTGAAGTTTGGTATCCCTCAAGAAACTTACATGTAATGCAGGGTGCTCTGTTCCCCATAACCCCTGTACTCCCCCATAACTTAAAGAACCAATCCGAGGGGGAGCGGACCTCGGTTTAAAAAAAAAAAATGTTATGGGGGTGGTGAAACACTCTGCCATTAAAATTTCTGGTGACTGGGAACAGAATCCAGGTCAAGCAGATGATGCTGACTGAGCTGTTAATGGCTACAACCTCCATGCCATGGGAGCAGCTTGGCTAGCTTCAGCATTTTTTAGTCCTTTGTGGTGCCTGGCTAGGGGTAGGGTAGTGGTTCATCACATCTGCTACCATACCCCAGTTAGCATCATCTTTCTTCCTGTTGGGCATGTGGGTGTTGAGAGACTGAACTCGGTCCCATCAGTTTCAGGATTCTGAATTTCAGTCTCCCTAATAGATACTGTGGTGATGAATAGTAACACTATCCCATATGCAGTGGCTTTGTGCTGCACAAAAGGGTTTAGTGTAGCCCTTTTGCTCAGTGCAAATTCCGCTGAACCAAACCCTGACTTACTCCAGGCAACCGTAGTGGCTGCCAGAGGTAATGCAGCTTGGGAGAACACACACCCACTGTGGCTCATGGAACCCCCTTCCCACCACCAGCCCATAAGAAAGAGAAGCATCCTTGCTACCTAGTGATACCCCTCCAATTGACAGCCTACAAAAAAGAAAGGCATCCCTGGTGCCTAGTGGTTCCCCCATCCAATTGCCAGCCTGTAGGATAATTGAAAACCCTCCATGGTATCTAGCAGTGCCCCCATGGCACCAAACTTCCACCCCCCAGTCACTTTACCAGTACCTAATGTGCTGTAGGTGCATATGATGACCGGCACAGCCCTCCTCACACCTCCTTGGCTGGCTGCTGTATGTCCAGACAGGGAGCATGAGTCTCATTTATAGGACAGGGCACATCACCCTGTCCTATAAATTAGATGCATTCTCCCTGCCTGGATATAAGGTGGCCATCCAAGGAGGTGTGAGGGGTCTGCACCGGTGGCAGTACACACCCACAGTACCAAGGGTACTGGTAAGGTGACAGAAGCAAGTGTTCAGTGCCATGGGGTAGCTGCTATATGCCAGGAAGGGCTGTCACGTATCTTATGAGCTGGTAATCAGATGGGGGGACCACTAAACACCAGGGATGCCTTTCTTCCTTATTTACGGGTTTGTGATCAAAGGGAGGGATCACTTGGCACCAAGGAATCCTATCTTTTATACAGACTGGCTATCAGAGGGTGGGACCACTAGGCACCAGGGATGCCTCTCCTCCTTCTTACAGGCTAGTGATCAAGTGAGGAACCACTAGGGACCAGAGATGCCTTTCTTTCTTATGGTCTGGTGATTGAAGGGGGGACCACTAGGCACCGAGGATGACTCTTGTTCTTATGGACTGGTGAATGGAGGGAAGAGGGACTGCTAGGCATCAGGGATATCTGCTCCGCTCTGGACCACACATCTGGGAGGGGTGGTGCCACACTAATCTGCCTCACTACCCCTCTAAATGAGCCCATAATGGGCATGCAAATGGATCTGATTTGCATGGGTCACTTTGAATATTACACATTAGCACTCTGGCACCATCCATTCTTGTGGCATACTTCAGGAGACATGCTGGGGCAGTGCTAAGTGGCTAAGAACTGCCTCGACATGGCCCTATATTCAGTCAAATAGCGCCATTGTACTATTCAACTGAATATAGCATCTTTGGAGTTCCGGGCAATTGCAAACTGCAGAAGAAAGTTTTATGCTCAGTTTAGCAGTGTCAGTATCTCAGCAGGTTGCACACTCACCTGTGAGGCTAGGAGATCAAAAGGTTGTGGGTTCTAGCCCTTCCCAAGGCACTTAGGGTAAATCCCAAAACTGACACTGTAGTGCATCATGAGGGGGATGATGTACTCCTGATGTGCTGTCTTTCAGATGAGAAATTAAACCAAGGTCCCATCTGCCTGTTCTGGTGGTTGTTCAAGTGTACGTTATATATCCCATGGCACATCTTGAAAAGAGTAAGGGGACTTTTTTTTGCAATGAAAATATACAGAAACAAACAGTGGCAATCAGAAGAAAAACAAAAACAAAAATAAAAGCAAAATCAAAAAATCAAGAAATATAAACTCACAATCAAGATAACAGCAGGCAATACTATTCCAGCAAATGGGAGAAGAATACAACATAAAGTGTACAGCGAAATGCAGTAGCTAACAAAAGCAAAAGGAACAGTAGGAAAAATTAAAATAAGAGAATTCCCGTTAAAAAAAGTGGTCATTCATGGAGTCTTGAAAACATTTGTCAGTAGTCTCCATTTCATAACCAAAACAATAAAATGCATTTTTTTTTCTTTTCTGTAAAATGAATTAACAATGTTTTCATAATCATGCTAAGAAGTGTGCTGAGTGGTATATCGTTCTGCTGAAATAATAGATCACATATGGAATGCCGTAAGTAAAACTTAATTGTTGTAAAAAACAATCTTAGGGTTGAGGGGTCATATGCATTAGCGGAAGGGAGCCAACAAAAAACAATGTTGGTATAGGAGAGGCATAACCAAGCAACATTGGTCCAGAGTGAGCAAAAGTTTGCCCAAAGAAATGGGCATAAGGACATGGGAGGAGAAAATGCTCCATCGTCTCCAAGCAGGAAGCACATCCTTGTATAGGGCAGTATCTTTCCGAGAGACTTTTATGCTTGACATTAGCCTTCACATTGAGCCTGCTATGGCTACTAAGCCAAAGGACATCCCACATTTTCAGGGGTGTTCCAACATTCTTAAAGGATTCACCTACTTTGATCATGGAAGCTGGAAGAATGTCCTCATGAGTTACATGCTCTGTGAATGCTGAAAGCATTATGTTGTCATACAACTTTAAACGAGAAGAAGACCTTGTGGTAGCAAGGTCAACATTCTATTGTCTAAGCTTAAAAAAATAGATTTGTTAAAGGAGGGGTAAATCAGTGTAAAACAAAGTTTATGACTTGAAAGGGTCCAAGCATCCAGCAGGGGGCAAACCCATCTGTCAGCCCAGGGGTGCCAAAATTTATAGGTATTGAAAAGGTAACCTGACAGGTTCTAATAACTGAAAAGACTAAAGTAGAACGCAACAGTGCTCTTCATACCCAGTCCACCCATTTGATTGGTTGGTACAAAACAGTGTGTTTGATGGGATTCAAGTGACCCCCCAAATTAATTGAAAGGTAGAACCCAGTAAAATCACTTCATGTTGGAGTGGAAGAGAGTACACTTTGCTTATGTTCGTAAAGAGAGGAAGTAAAAAGAAATGAAACACAGCAACCTTCTTCTTCTTGAACTGATTCCAGTGTTTTCATAATTGAACTTTCTGGGATAATGTTTGTGGGAGAGTTTCCCAATTAGCAATGGCAGGGGAGGTACAGCCAAATGTAAACCCCAAAATGTTAATGGGGTCAGAAGAAATAACTATATTCTGCAAAGATGGCATCGAAAGGGTGAGGGACCCATATTCAAAATCTTTACATTTAGAAAGGTT
Organism: Neoceratodus forsteri; assembly: GCA_016271365.2. Taxonomy (NCBI): domain Eukaryota; kingdom Metazoa; phylum Chordata; order Ceratodontiformes; family Ceratodontidae; genus Neoceratodus; species Neoceratodus forsteri. The sequence continues at coordinate 56,210,229 of CM028137.1, forward strand.
TAACACAGCTCCTGAAATTGGAACAAAAGTGCAGAATAAGTCTAGTTTCAACTGTCCCAATGAAGGATCCTTGACTGAAAGGATAATATCATCAGCATAGGTAATCAATCATTAATCTGTAGAAAGTCCTGGGGAAGAGATATTATGAATATATCAGTGGGCCACCAGTTTGCATAAAACAGGATCTATGCAATACTCGCACAACTAAGGGCTCATGGGACAGCCTTGTCATACACAATTGAGTAGAGGAATGCTGCGACCAAAGTGGCCATTAATGTGTGGAAGAATACAGACAGTAATATACAAATTTTGGAGTCATGAACAAAAGATGTGGAGAAATATCATAGTGAGCCAGGACTGCATATAGATAGCTGTGAGAGACCCTGTTAAAAGTCTTCTTCTGGTCTAATGAGAGAAGATAGCCCATGTCTGTCTCCTGTCATCCAAGGTCAAAAAGTTCACATAGGAGAAGGACATTATATTTATAGTCCTACCCAGGATAAAGCAGGATTGAAATTCAATAATGGCATGTCTGGAAATGTGAGCTAATCTAGAGGTAAGGATTTTCATTAAAATCTTCAGAACTGAGTTTAACAAGCTCAGAGATTTCCAATAATGAAGGACATGGGGATCACCTTTTTTGTATAAAAATATAAGAAGGGCGTCACAGAAAGAAGGAAGGAGAGTTGAGCAACATCCAGCTGAAGACTGAAGCTAGTAAGCCAGTGAGGAGGGTAGCATTGACCTAATAAAACTGAAAGGTTAAGCCATCTGGGCCTGGTGCCAAGGAGTTGCTTAATTGTATAATGGTGGTTCAGATTTCAGCACTTGTGAGGGGTTGTGTAAGAGAAAGCAACTCAGCCTGAGGGATAGAAGATACTTGTATGAGGTGTAAAAAGAATTGTCCAAAAGGGATGGAAGCTGGCTACTAAAAAGGGAAGACAAATAATGCTCTACTATCACAAGAATGTCATCTTTTGTGCAGACAACTTGGCAGTGTGCCATACCTAGTGAAATGATAGTGCGGCTGTGAACTCTGTCCCTGAAACTAGTAAAAGCATTGCCCCCTCCTGATCTGCCGTGTGTTCTGGAATAATGTTCCATTGTAGGTTATTGCATGCAGTTGTATTGTATGGGATGCATTTGAACCCTAATCAGGGTAATATGAGTTTGACAAGTCAGAGTAATGGGTGAAGCAGTAGACAGTAATGTTGTAAGCTGATGGCGTAGAGAGAGAGATATGTCAGAAAGTCACGTTGGTAATGGGAAACAGTTGTGTAGTGGAACAGCTGTTTTACTGCCAATTTAGTATCAGTCCACCATAAACCAATATCATCATACATACAGGTTAAAGTTTGCCTACCCAACAACAAATCAGATAATGAATGTTGTAATGATGTGTTCAAGAGAACAGTGCACTTTAAGCGCCATAAGGCATTAACAGTCCTAATCACCATGTTACCTCTGAAGGATCCCCCCTCAACAAAAGGTGATCCAAAATTTCAATAGGAGTGGTATGTGTAGATTCAGTGATAACATGGGAGGTTGTAAAGAGGAAGTCAGTGTGAGTTGCCAAATTGTCCCAATAATAGGTATAGCCCCTTTTAGTTTGCTGGGACCTGTATGTGTCTGTTAGGTTTGCATCCTTAAGAGATTGGATCAAGAAGTTAGAGTCACAAAAAAGTTTAGACATCTTAGCACCTCTGTCCACTGTAAATAAGATAGAATTAAAGTCTCCTACAAAGTACAGATAACAGGATATATAGAGGTATGGTTGGTTGAGTCACAGCAGGTCAATATGCTCCTTCTGCATCTGAGGTGCATAAATGGTTATAAGGCAAATTTTTTTTCAATGTCTATGTCCAGAAGGAGGGCCCTTCCCGGAGCAATATTGTAAGTGATAAGTAGAGCTTCAAAAAAGGATGCCCACACCATCACATCTGTCAGGGCCTAGTGACCAGAAGGAGGGGCCCCAAGGCCAAGATTTTTGATCCTGATAAAGGTCAGTGTCCTGAAGAAAATGAATGTCATATGGCAGCTGCTGGATAATAGAAAAGAGGAGGTGTTGTCTGGTATGGTTCTTAATACTGTTGACATTAAGGGTTGCAAAGGAAAGGAGGAGGGCCATCTTTAAGGAAAAGAAAATGGCGGAAACAGAAACTGTCAGGTAGGTAAGATTGTGGCAGCAACCAATTAAGGAACAAGCTTAGATTTCTTGAGTTGCTGCCATTTTCATTGTTTTAAAAGAGTGGGGTCCCCAGCTGAATCAGAAGGCTGGAGGGAATGTTGGCTTTCAAGCAGGGGGAGTTGGAGTCAAGACTATCCTCCAAGTCAAGTTTCTCGTGGTCTAAAGCAGAAAATGTATTATCAAGTAGAAGAGAAGATTGGGATGAAGAGAGGCACAAAGCCTGTGTAGGAGCTTTCAATTGTCTACGGGATCATGTCCTAGTCCTTATTGTATACTCAGGAGAAGGCATGTGGGAGCCACCTTGCTCCATCAGATCTGGGGGTGATCTGAAGAGTCTTGGATGGGAGGATGTGTCAATGATGTGGATAGTTACTCCATATCAGCAATGTCAGAAGGGGTAAGCTGGGGAACAGGATCATCTGCCATTTGTTGATGGAGGTTGGAAGCAAACTGAAGGCAGTCAGGGGTCTCCTCTGCATGAGCCAAGCGATGGGCCACTTCTTTGTGGAACTGCTGTTGTAATTTCTTATGGGCTTCATCAACTAGAATATCAGGACTGGGCAGTCTTCATGGTTGTGGGAAGCCCATGGACAGGAAATATAAAAATGCCCAACAGATTCACATAAATTGCAGCACAAGTGATTTGTGTAGTGAGCATTGTCATGCCCAAAGTAGAGGCAAAGAAAGCAACTTAGTTTGTCACATGCCGAATTAAGATGTTGGTCAGAATCACACTTGAAGCAAGTTTTTGGCTGACACGGGTAGAAGCAATGAGCCCTATCCTTTCCAAGATAGAAGACATACAGTCAGCAAGTTGGCAAGTCCATGTTGGAACTGGGCCTTAATTTTCTGGTTGCCCTTCCAAAATTGCTCAGTATCGATGATAGGCTCAGGTTCTCCGAGTAGAGTGCAGCACTGAGCAAGCCAGTATTTAATGTCCTAGACATCGATCCCCTTGTTCTTCAAAAGAATCATGACAGTGCAATGGGTGGGTTTCCTGAGTGGGATTGCCTGGAACTGCTGCCAATGGGGGGCGGTCTTTCTGAGAGTAGTGTGTTGTGCCCAAAACCTGTCCAGTAGGGCAGTAGACATGAAGCTGACATTGAAGTAGGGGTCTGCCATAGAATGTAGTAGAGCAAAGATTTCATTAGGGGAGAAAAACATGGACTCTTTAGTTAAACTTTGCCCAAGTAAGTTCTGTCTCAGGGAATTTCCAGGCCCCCAGTGTAGAGGAGCCAAACAACGTGCTGCTGGGCAGGTGTGTAAGTAGTAGAGGGAGCTTCAGAGCACCTAACAGATTGCTAGCCCTTTGCGGAATCAGAGAGTTATAAGATTGGGAGGTCAGACTGCGGGAGAGGCATTTCCAAGTCTACCCTATCCACTCAAGAGCCCGGGGGCGTGGAGGTGGGGGCAGCAGGAGCAGGTGTAGAGGAGGGGCGTCAAGCTGTGGGGGGGCTCCATCGCAGAATCAAACTGGCTTGAGTAGGTAAATCCAGAGTAGGTACAGGCAAATCCTGAGCATAAGGGGCCACATCGTCCAGCAGAGAAACAGCAGAGGGCAGAGGATCTGTTCCAAAATAGAGAGTAGGATGTTAAGGACACAGACTGTGTGGACAGCCTCTGGGAAAGGAGGTGGTCACTGCAGGATTTGTCAGTGGGGCAACCTTGGTTAGATCACTACCAGGAGATACTGTTGTGCCATGGGCAGCACTGGAGATTCCACAGGACAGTTCCAGAATGTGGATACTATCCATCCAAAAGAAAAATGGCAGGCAAGATTATGGGGGGGGGGAGGGGGCGCAATGTAGCAGAAACCTTAGTAGGAGCCACACTAGGAGACTGAGATGTTGATTGTGCCAGTGCAAGAGAATGGTGCCACTGACCGTGGTAGATTGCCCCCAACCAGTGCTTACAGCTGTTTGTAGGTTTAATTCAATTTTTTAATTCAGTTCAGTTTTTATTTAATCAGGATAAACACTGTTGAGCAAGTTCATTTACAAGGTGGTCCTGGAAGGACACCAATTACAATAGCAAAATACAGTGACAAGTAACAAAGAAAAGCATACATATTTGGAACAACAGGTGTACATTCTTTTTTTTTATGTACTTTTTGGCTTTTTCCCCTTTTTCATCCACTCCCGTGCATTCCGATGTGATGCATGTGTGTGGAGAGGCGAAATTCGCATGCCTTGTGGAATGCTACATCTACTAGTCGCACACCTTTGCTGCCTGCGCCTATCACCGGACTATAGGATAGCCCCCCATTTCCCAGAGAGGACACCTCACTCAATCTTGCTCCCCACCTCCTCCATGCTGGCACCCCGTGACCCAATGTCATTCCTGAACCTAGGTCACCAGCACAGCGTGAGGTAAGGCATCCAGTGCCTCAGCCCTGAGTGCCACTGGGCTGGCTACAGGTGTACATTCTACATGAGAAGTAGCAATGGAATACATCATGGTTACAAAGATCCATGGTTTACAAATTCACAAGAAGGGTATCACAGGGAGTACCGTGACATAACACACTGCATTTGTTTTTTGTTTTTTTTTGGTTTGCTGGAGATATGTTGTGGACATCTGCTGTAATATACCTGCAATTATGCTTATGTTTCTTGTGCTGGCTCTTGTGTATATACTGTCATCATTTACCAAATGCGTTGTACTCGCTAATACTACCACTCTCTAGTTGACTCTCTTTCTGAATACTGTAACTATTGTGAACTTTGATGTCTTATTTATATTGTACACTGATCTCGAAGCTATCCAGGTCCATCTTGAAAATGAGTTTTGCTCAGTGATGATCACCTGATTAAATAAAGATCTGATTGATTGATTGATTAATTGATTGAAGACAGGAGTAACCGGGGACAAAGTGCTCTTAAGGTAGAGGGAGTAGAAGGGTTTATGAGTGCGAGGAGTAATAGATGAAAGCAGGTCAGAGGGGAAAATGAGAAAGAAAAAAAAAGCATGATGGCCACACTGGATAGGGAATGGGGGAAAGAGAGGAGGGAGGAAGGGAGGAATGGAGGGAGGGAGGTAAGAAGTTGCGGGGAGAGGGTTGGGATGGAGGGGGGAGGGAGATAAAAAGCAAGAAGAAATGAAAGGGAGCAGGGTGAAGGGGAAAGCAGTAAGAGGGATCAGAGTGTGGAAGATGACAGAAGATTGACAATGTTGGGCTGATGGAAAGAAAGAGTGAGAGAGTAAGGCAACAGTGAAAGAATGGGAGGAGGGAGGGAGGGATAATGTGGCAATTTTAGGATAGGCAACAAGGGTAGAAGGAGAGAGTAGGGTGGTAAAGGGAGAGAGTTTTTCTTTTACCAAAACGAAAGGCAAAGGAGTGGGGGAACAAAGAGGAAGGGAGTTTGAGGGGTGAAAGAAGAAATCACTGTAAAAAGAGGCAAGGTAGGGGATTAGATACCAGAAAAAGGGTGTTAAGTGCAAAGGAAATTAAGACAGGTCTGAGGTAGCTACAGATACAGCTACAGTTTGCATTAGGAGTAGTAGTTACATGTTCAGATGTCAATATAGCACTGATTTAAAGATGGATAGCCCAATTGTTTGCATAGGCTTTAGTGATTTTTGAAGGCTATTCCACAAAGTTGGGAGCACATACTGTAGCTCATGGATGAGGCATTGTAACATGTTCTTATCTTAGGGACATCAGACAGGATGTAGGAGTAACATCTCAGTGAGTAGGCCCCAGAGACATGTGTGAAAAGGTCAGTGACATAAGGGGGGGAGCTGATTAATGATAGCTTTGTAGACCCAGAGGGAGGTATTCCTTTTGTTAAGCGATGGCCATCCAAGTTGCACATACAGTAAGCAATGGTGGGTATTGAGAGGGCACAAATAATAAATCTCAGTGCTCTATGATACAGAGTGTCAAGTTTAGATAAGCTGTTTTTTGGGCAGTGGCTATAAAGGATGTCCGCATAGTCTGGGGGTAAGGTTGTTTGAACTAGTTTTATTCTTGCCTCATAATTAAGTAAGTGCTTGATACAGTAGAGGAGGCTCAGCCTTTTTCTTAATTTTTGGGCCAGTTCATCAATGTGTGTGTTAAGAAAAAGAGCTTATTGTTTAGACAAAAGCATGGATATTTAAATTTGCCTTCTATTTCAAATGGCTCCCCCAGGAGGTTCCAGTCCAAAGGGTGGATAATCTGTGTTGTAGTTTTGTCGCAATCCTTGTGAATGCCCAAGGAAGAGTGGGTAGATGGGTGAGGAAGTCTGCTAGCTACTTTTAAGAATGTCAGTGGTTGAGGCTTGGAGCTCAATTTGGGACAGAAAACCAAGGAGAGGAATTAATGAAGGGAGAAGTTACAGAAGTGGAATGCTCAAGTGGTGTGACAGATCTTATCACAGGTAGAGTAGGCTGAACTGTGGAAATTGGGATTGGAGGCACCATACAGGCAATAGTGATTGCAGGCAGCTGAGGAGAACATGAAGTCCATGGCAGGCTCAGTAATGCTTGGATGTCAGAACTCTCTGCAGGAGAGAGAGCAGTAGCAGAAGCCATGGGGTTGGTGAATCAGGAACCAGAATGTTTCCCAAATACAGCTGTTCCCGGGTAGTGGAGTACCATTCCTCCTCATGCTGAATAAGGGCCAGTAAGTGTTGTTTCTTATAAGGTAAAGCAGCAGATGAGATTCTGCTGCAGGAAAGTGTAGTGAGGATGAGGAAGCAGAATCCATTGGCAGGACAGCAGGGTCAGGTTGCAGTTCAGCCGGGTTGATGATTGGGTCAGCAGAGTTCAGGTACAGTTTTGCAGGCATTACAAAATCTAGGACAAGAAGCTTAGGCTGGGGCTAGTCAGGAAAACAAGCATCCATATTCAATTCAGCAGAAGTGCCAGTAACCATTACTGTTGCAGGAGTAGGAGAGGGAAGTGAGATTGACGCTCCCGTAGGAAAGGTAGCAGCATCAGGAAATACTCAGTCTGCCATGAGGCCAGAACACACAGAGGCTCCCCCTACTGCAACAGTAGGGAAATTTATTAGGGAGAAAAATCATACATTAGTCATCACGAATTACTAAATATGCTTTAAAGAAAAAACAGTCTGGTCATTTGTAAGGACATAAATAATAAATACAAAAGGAAAAGAGATCAGTTGCTCTTGCACAGTGATCGTAAGTTATACAAAATTTAAGTAAAAAAATTCAACTGTGCTTAAGTAATTGCCACATCAGAATTTGTTATCCATGGCATATTCCTCCAGGCTGTGTTTAAAAATGTTCTAGTTACTTGCTTAGCTTCAGCACAGAATATACTTTGTAGTTCATTAGTAATCTTATACAGCAATTCAGTATGAGAAGTTTGCTTCTATTATAGAGTACTGTATATAAACATCTTATCTTCCAGATATGCCACTTAAACACAGTTAATACTGTATGAAGTGTACTTTTATACCATTTTCTCCAGATTTCTGTGTAATAGCTATGCATTAACATGTCATAATTAACTGAGGTAAAGCTTGGTTCAGTCTATTTGTCTGCAGTACATTTCCTGAACTCAGAGATATAAGTGGAAGAAAAAAAAAAGATAATCAGTTGTTTCTAGTTGTTGATGACATGCAAATGTACTCCACATCCTTTCTTCCATTTGTTTATGATTTTGGTTAGCCTTGATATTTAGTTTCCTGAAACAATATCACCAGTGGATGTCCCAAAATTTTGGGGGTATGCTTGTGTTAGTTTGAAGATCTGTTAAGTGGGAAAGGTAAGGTGGGCATGAAGGGCTGGCAGTATAGCCTAGAGGTTAGGGTAATGAGCTGTGAACGAGCTTGAATACATCCAGCAGACCAGACTTTGGTTTGATTCTCACAACCTCCACTTGCATACTGTGTGACTCTGAACAAGTCACTTAACTGCCCAGTGCTCCCAGGTCTCCCCTGAAAACAGGCACTTGTGCCTAGTGGGCCTTACCTGGTTACCAAAGACTTAAATGAAAATGAAATGAAGGAAATGTTATAGCTTCTGTACAATGTATATCTAATATCTGTTTACATACAATTTTCCTAGGTTGTGTTAAGATCATGCAACTAGTGATTTTTCAGGTTTTAAGCTTCAAAAATGTCCCCTTATAAAAGAGGGGATAATAAGAGAATGTTTCTTAACTCTTAGGGTTCCTGCATCCCAATGCCCTGAACAATGTTTGACAAGTGGAAAATAATAGATTGCTCCATCTCCCTGTATTGAATAGCAATGGTTTCAAATTTGTTAGGAACAAAATGCTATAAAAAAAACACAAGTGGATTCACCATACCCAGTCCCCTTTGTTAAACAGGGAGGTATGTTACGTTTCTTTTAATGTGGTTCAGTCAGCTCCCCATAATGCCTGAAAAAAATGCTTATTAAAGTACTTTCGAAAGATTTTGGTGGAGGGAATATGTAACTGATGTATAGAAATAGTGGTTTTAGGTAGGTTTTTATGAGAAAAATACATTTATTTTTGTTTATTTGCCATTCTTTCCACTGTGCTACAAGGACTTTACCATGAGTCAATTTTGGTTCAGAATTTAAAACATCCAAACATTCTGAACCATACCTTATGCCCAAGATTTGAATGGAGCCTTCTGAAATGTGTATACCTGTTATCACTTGTACAGGAGGTGTACTTTTCCCTAGTTGTCTACCTGTGCATTTGTCAATATTTAATGATGCTCTTGAAAGGTGCCCATATTCCTTACAGATATGCAATGATTCTTCAGCTGAAAGTTTATTTTGTACTAGAATACATAAGTCATCAGCATATGCCATGGCTTGGTATGGTATGGTACCTTCCTCATTTTGTAAGGGTTGCAGGAGGGAGGAAGAGTTTAATGCTCATAAAAGAGGATCTATGCAAAATATGTAAAGGGGCATCCCTGTCTGACCCCTATTTTAACTGGAATAACTGGCCCTTTCTAACCTTTCCCATTTGGAATAATTGTGGATGTTTTGTACAAGCATTGTATCCATTTAATAAAGTTCAAAGGGATTTCATATTTTCCACAATATACCACAGGAAATTACAGTATGACTAATTGAATCAAAGGCCTTCTTTTGGTCAAGTGACAATACAAAGCCCCTGAGTTTGTCATTATTGCCTCTTTCAATAATTTCTCTTAACAAAATAAAATGGGCTGTGATTGTTTGTTTAGGTACGGAGCAAGACTGAGCTGATGTAATTAAATCTTGTGCTACTTGTAATAACCTCAAATTCAACATTTTTAAGATTTTAAAGTCTTTATTCAGGAGACTGATTGGTCTCCAGTTGTTAAGGTTCTGTTTGTTCCCTTTCTTGTAAAAATATAGCAAAATATCTTCTGACATATTCAGCAGCATAGTGTGTGTGTAGCTGAGTTCTGTAAAAATGATTGTCAGTTCAGTTATGGGTTCCTTTCTGAAAAACCTGTAATAATCTCTGGTAAGTCCATCACTGCATGGAGGGAGCCCTTTCAGATTTTAGTGATGAAATGGCAGGTTCTAATTCTGAGGGTTTGATTTTCTCAGTCATTAATATTATTTTACAGGGTAGCAAGCAAATGGAAAACTATCAAGAAAGTGTGCAATGTGTGTAAAATTGGTTTGATCTTTCTGAAATAGATGGATAGTGTGCTTTCTGATAATATCCAAAATATCTTTAATGCTTGTTTGTAATTTATTTGGTGCTCAAGCAAGCTCTCCATACTTTTCTTTTGTAATCTTTCTTTACAGCTATCATAGGGTCATGTTGTCCCTGATTTACCTTGTGTGCAAACAGTTGCTGTTGCTTTAGTCCATTTGCTTGCTGTATTTGAAATGCATCATGTTTTGCTTAATATTTCTTATCTGATTAGTAAAATCTTGTCCAGTATGCTGAGATAGTCATTAGTTTTTTTTATAAATTCATCTCTATTAATATCAAATGGGTACAAAGGCATCATATATTAAAAATATTCCAATATAGCAATTTCTTACATTTGTAACTTAGGACCAAAAGCATAAGCAGAATTTATTTCCATTACAATAAAGTTGTTCTGATAGTATGATATAGCTGTGCAGATTTCCATTGTTCATCTTATTAATCTCTGGTTGTGAGTCACAGAAATTCCATTAGCTGGTCTGATCTCTGTGAAAAAGCCACCCCCAGCCCAGGAGCTCTCAAAGAGTTGTACTGGTGGCCCCCCCCCCCAGGGGAGTCAAGAATACATCCAGGTCTGGGTGTGTATCTAGCCAGATCAACCACTTCTCTGATCTATGAGTATAGATATGGTTTTTTTGATTGATTTTGAATGTTAACTCTTCTAATTCAGGGATCTCCTGGACCACTTGAATCCAAAGTTTAATTGTAGGTGGGTTAGTTTTCAGCAGGTATGAGTTATGGCTTTGTGTGAGGCGATAAGTAAGATGGCCCAAAGGTATAGTGTGTCCACACCTTTCAATCCGGTGGGTGGGGGCATCCCAGTATAGTGTTTGGCCACTGTAGGGGTGAGTCAAGGGAGAAGAGGTCCATCAGGACAGAGTTCACTCCAGACCAAAAGGATCTGATACTTGGACACCCCCAGAAGATGTGTGAGTGCTTTGCAGTCTGTTTCCCAAATAGTCTCTGACATATCGAGGAACGGGAAGGATCCCTTTTGTTAAGGAGAGATGGAGTGAGAAAAAAGTGGACCTTTACCCTCCACTCAAATTCTTGCCAATGGGGGAACAACGTGGTTTTAGTAGTGATGTAGAAAACATTCCCCAGGTTGGCCTCTAAAGGGGTTAGTTCCCCCTCCATCAGCCATTTAGACTTAAGATTCTCTAATGGGTCCCTTTTTAAATCAGCAAATGACTTGTAAATCACAGAGATCAGACCCTTCTGCACTTGACCTGGCAGAATTGTTTGCATGTTTTCAAGGAAGGGGGTAGCTCTAAGGGAGTCTTGGTCCATTTGTTGACATCTGGAAATATGGGCCCAAACCAGTAAGAATCTGAAATAATCAGAGTTTTGTTGACCATAGGAATCCCTGAGGGATCTAAAATCTATCATGGAGTTCCCCTGGATAAATTGTTTGAGGTAAGTTAATCATTGCCTGTCCCAGGACTTAAATGTATGGTCGAGACAGGCCAGGACAAACTGAGGGTCGAAAGCTAATTTGCGAAGTGACCATAACAAGATCTTTAATTTATGCTTTTACCATGCTCTATGAACTGCTGCCAGAGTGTCCCTAACTGAAGTGAGGAAAGGGGGGGTGTCGGGTTCCTTAAGAGGACGCATAACTCTGGTTCCCAGAGGGGGACCCAATTCTTCCTCCTCCCCCATTTCCATTAGCTTCCAGTTGGCTGAGTAGGAAGGGACTGACCATTGTAAAGCTGTTTTCAGTTGAGCAGCAAGATAATAATCTTCAAGGTCTGGGAGAGAGCTCCTGCCTTTTTCTTCTATGTGCCTAAAGAATATATAGGTTTATCCTAGATCTCCTATTATTCCAGATAAATTTCGAACTTAGCTTATGCCAGATCCGAAACTGGGTTCTGTGGATGAAGCTAGGCAAACATTGGAACAAATATAATTATCTGGGCAATATATTCATAGTAACCAATTGAATTCTGGAATACATGGGAGATCTATTAATGACCATTTCTCAAAATCTTTCTTCATTTGGTTTACTAGGGGATTATAGTTTGCCTTAAAAAGATCAATCAATCAATCTTTATTTTTATAGCACCTTTCAAAATCAAGGCGCTGCACATAAAATCAAATATAAATCAAGTATAAATCTCAGATTAAAACAGGATCAATAAATACCAAATTGGCCATAGTTGGGGAAAGCTAAGTTAAATAAATATGTTTTTAACTCAATTTTAAACCTATTGATGGTCAGGCATTCTCTTAACTTATGAGGTAGAGAATTCCACAGGGTTGAAGCCAAGAAAGAAAACGCACAGGCACCAGACATTTTTAATCACACCCTGGGAATCTCTAGCAATCCATCACTGGCAGATCAGAGAAGATAAAGGGGGCAGTAGGGTACCAGGAGGTCTTGCAGGTGACCGGGTCCCTGATCATGTAGGTCTTTAAAGGTTAGCAAGCCAACGTTAATGGTGATCCACCACTGAACAGGCAGCCAGTGCAGCTCGCGAAACACAGGCATAATATAACTGGACCTTGATGTCCCAGTCAAAAGTCTGGCTGCCACGTTCTGCACCTGCTGCAAGCAGCAAATATTTACCCATGGGAGCCCTAGGTAGAAGGAATTGCAGTAATCAATGCGGGTAGTGATAATGGCATGGACCAATGTTGGAAGATCATACAGAGGAACCAAGTGTTTTACCCGAGTGATATTCCTCAGATGTTAGAAGGAGGATTTGATGACAGCTGACACCTGAGATTTCAGTGTCAGATCATCGTCAAAAATAACGTCCAGGTTATGCACTCAGTCTGAGGTAGTGAGCTAGCTGTATGCCATCAATCAATAGACCTGATGCCTGTACAGCCCCCAAACCTTCCCCCAGATGACCAGGATCCACTACCAACACTTCAGTCTTGTCTGTATTCAGTCTCAGACAGCTGGTACTCATCCAGGTTCTGATCTTGGTAAGGCAGTTATTTAGCACAGAGCGTGCATCATTCTTTCCGGGCAGAAAATACATATACAGTTGAGTATCATCTGCATAGCAGTGAAAACTCAAACTGTATCACCTGATGATGTGTCCTAATGGCAGCATGTACACTGCAAACAACATGGGGACCAAAATGGAGCCCTGTGGCACCCAGCAGGGCAGGGAGTGAGTGCCAGAGGAATAAATTCTGGTGGCAGCCCTCTGAGACCTGTCCATGAGGAATGTGTGAAACCATTTGAGGACTGTACCAGACAGGCCACAAAGAAGCTGCAGGCACTGCAATGGTACACCATGGTCTGCAGTGTCAAATGCTGCAGAGAGATCAAGAAGGATCAGAATAGTACATGCCTTTTGATCTCTTGCCATCAGGAGGTCATTCAATATTTGGACAAGTGCAGTCTCCATGCTATGCTTCTTACTAAATCTGGACCGGAGAATGTCATAGACTTTGTGAGTTGTAAGGTGATCATCTAGTTGCAGTGCAACTACCTTTTCAATAACCGTACCAACAAATGGTAGGTGAGAGATAGGTTGGTAGTTAGCTAGACAGCCTGGATCCACGGAGGGTTTCTTAAGGAGTGGTCAAATGACCACCTCCTTGAGGGGATCTGGAAAGACCCACTCTCCAAGGACCTCCAGTCAATTTCAGCAAGGATTGGGCAGATAACATCTATACATCCCACTAAAAGGGGTGTAGGACCCGGATCCAAACTACAACTGGTTGGGCACCTTGTCTGGACGATCTTTACAATGTCCATGAATTTCGGCCGGTGAAAATCTGACTAGATAGACTGAGTGCATGCCACTTCCTAATTATCTCCACAATCCCTCATAGGAGAGGCCGGGCCCATGCCAGACCTGATGCTGGCAACCTTATCTGTGAAGAATTGAGTGAACTCCTCACATTTCAGCTGAGAAAAGGCTTCTCTGGGTTGGAGACAGATTGGATTGCATAATCTGTCAACAGTGCATAAAAGCTGAGCAGGTCGATTCTGCACAGCAGAAATCTTTCTGGACAGGAATTCTGCCTTCTTAAGGGTGACTTCTGACTGATAGCTATCATAATGTGGCATCAACCTATGCCTGTCAGCATCAAGGCTGGACTTTTGCCAGGCTCTCTTGATCCTTCAACTGACTTGCCTCAACTCCTTCAAGGAGCCATCAAACCAAGGGTTCCTTGGGTGAAGGGTGAGGGGCCGGACATGAACAGGAGCAATCTTGTCCAGGGCATCACCCACAGCCTTATTATAGGCCAATACGGGATCCCCAGGACTGGTGCATTCACCTGACAAACCTGATAGATCCAGTACCGCCGATAGGTCACTGGGGCAACTCCCCTTAAAGGACGGTACTGAACCATCTTTGTAGGGGCAGACCTATTGGTGGAACCCTGAAACTGAACCTTATGGTGTGATGGTCAGACCAACTGACTGGTTCCACCCCCAAATCACTTAACTCTATACTCAAAAGAAAGATCAGATCCAACGAGTGCCTCCCTACATGGGTAGAGGAGGTAACTACCTGTGTGAGGCCCAGTGTTGTCATCAGCTGGAGGAGATTTTGACCAAAATGTTAGAGATCATCTTTGACCCAGGCACTGAAGTCCCCCAGAACTATTCATCTGGGGGACCTTAACACCATGTCAATGATGAAATGTTTTTGATAATGTAAGTACCCAGATACCGTATCTTAGAAGAAGAAGAAGAAGAATCATCATTTATACAGCACTTTTCATATACCGTGTATCTCAAAGCACTTTACAAGCAATGCTAGACTGGTAATGAAGTGACTGAATGTGTAGTGGCAGCTATATCGCACATCATCACCCACACACAGCCTGGATAATTGCATGAACTGGTTTATGGGAAGGGGAATAATGGCCAGGACATCGGGAATGTCCCCTACTCTTTGCAAAGCGTGCCTTGAGTTTTATTACTTCCACCTGGATACCCACCAGGACAACAACAGGATGGGTAGTAGGGAGCTCGGTTTAACGTCTCATCCGAAGGATGGCACACCCCAGCAATACAGCAACACCTAATGCTGCACTTGGATGCCAGTGATTTTTTAGGTGCAAGTCCTATCCTGATGTGGGACGAGAACCCACAACCTTCTGGTCCAGAGGCGGATGTGCTACCAACAGAGCCATGCTGACATCTTATTGGTTGACCAGTCTAATGGAAGGAGACCCATAATGGTAGTGGAGGGTGCATAATAAAAACTTAGAACTTCAATCTTGGTCCTGTTCAGTGAGTAAACAGCGTGTCTCCCGAATTCACCCAGAACCATCCAAACCTTTGGGATGGACTGCTCTGGTGAGACAGACAGAGCAGAACATCATCTGCATATAGAGAAATTTTATGGTGGAGTTCCTGCACCTCAATCCCTCATATGTCTTTTGACTTACGGATGGCTTCAGCTAACGGTTCAATATATAGGGTGAATAGGAGAGAGGAAAGAGGACACCCCTGATGAGCACCTCTACTTAACTTAAATCTATCTGATATCCCCCCATTCACCCTACGATATGCTTGCAGAGCAGTGTATAGTGTCTTTATACTGTCTATGAAGGGACATGGAAAGGCCATAGTCTCTAGGACCATGAATAGGAAATTCCAGGAAATTTTGTCAAAGGTCTTTTCCATGTCCAAACTCGTAAAACAGGCAGGGGTGTTGGCACAATGAATGGAATCAATCACATTTATTATACAGCGGACACTGTCTGGGGCTTGGCGGCAAGTGACAAAGCCCTTCTGGTCCATATTGATTAATTCTGGTAAGATGGGGGTTAATCTGGAGGCTATTATAGTCGTGAAAATTCTATAATCCAAATTAAGGAGGGAGATAGGGCAGAATGATTCACAGAGTGTAGGGTCTTTACTCTCCTTATGCAGGAGAGAAATTGTAGCATATTGCCAGGAGGGTGGGACAGGGTTCCTGTCTTTCCAAATACCGGTAAAGACATCTGATAGAGGAAGGACAGTCTCCTTCATGAAGGCTTTATAAAATTCTGCACTAAAGCTGTCCGGTCCCGGACATTTGCCAGTTTTTAAATTTTTAATAGTGTTTAAAATTTTTAGGTTGTATAACTGGCCGGACAAGAAACTACCCCTGTTCGACTGAAAGAGTTCGGAGGGCAAGGGATTCAAGGAATTTTAACTTTTCTTCAGGTGGTGTTTCTGCTTGAGCTTGATATAGGTTGGAATAATAGGAAGCGAATGCCTTTGTGATTTGGTTAGATCTAGAGACAGAAAGGCCAGTAACTGGGGAGGTGATTTTGATTATTGCAGCTCTTACTGCATGCTGTCTAAGATGGTATACTAGCAGCCTTGTCCCACTGGGTCCCCATCATAGTATTTCTGCTTCAAATAGAAAAGTGCACCCTCTGTTTCATTTTTTTGTAATTTCTGCATGTCCTTTCGGAGCTCGTTCAGCTCAGAATCTCTCTGCCTTTCCCATCTAACCTTCTGAGCATCCTCCAGATCCCTGATTTGGGAGAGCAGTTCTAGCTGTTTTTGTTTTAGTAGTTTCTTTTTAGATGAAGCTATAGAGACGAGCTTCCTCCTAACCATGGCTTTTAGGGTACCCCAAAGGATCTGTGGGGTTATTTTCTTTGTTGCATTTTCATCTATTATTTTCTTAATGTGCTGCTTAAGTTCTTTGACCACTGCCCCATCTCGGAGGAGAGATGTATTAAGTCTCCAATGAGTGTTTTTCCGGGGTAACCTAAGATCAATTTCAAGGAAAATGGGGTGGTGGTCGGATAAGGTTGAGGTCCCCACCCACATAGAGGGGAAGCTGGGAAGGTCTTTGGAGAATGTGACAAAGGTGTCCAACCTAGAGAAAATTTTAAATTTGAGGGAGTAGTAGGTGTAATCTATGGCTGTAGGATATCTTTCCTTCCAAACATCTACCAGACCCACTTGCTCAAAAAGTTTTTTTTATGGAGCGTGCCTTCTGGAATTCAGGGTTTGGAATTTGTGAAGTGGTATCGAGATTTCTGTCAAAGATTAAGTTCCAATCGCCACCCATTATCAAAATTTCCTTTTTTTTTCCACTATCAGCTGAGAGAGATGAATAAAAGGAGAGGGGGGAAGCCCAGTGGAGCATATAATGTATGTTTGCTAGGGCAACCTGGATGTCTTGAACCTTTCCCACAACAATAACATACCTCGCTCCTGGATCCTCAATCAACTCTTCATGCTTGAATGGGAAGGAGGCTGCTAAAAGAATAGCTACTCCTCTCTTCCTACCTGAGGGCAATGAGGAGTGGAAGAGGTGAGGGAAATTCTTGGTCTTTAACTTTAAAACCTCAGTGGGGGACAAATGCGTTTCCTGCAAAAAATTCACTTCACATTTCTGTGATGTAAAATATCTCAGAATCTGTTTCCTCTTGATAGAATTGGTGCTATCATTTACATTATATGACAGTACTTTAGAATTCTGCCTGGTCATTGTTATAAGTTAGAATTAAGCCTTCTGAAATCAGGTATAACAAGTTATTAATTAGTGGAGAATCAGAACATAAGTTCATATTTCTGACAATGTACCCAAATAACATAACAACATATAACTTTAACTGCAGAGAACAATGCTAATACAACAGGACAGTAACTAGAAGTGCTTCAAGTGAGACACACAATCTACATTTATAACAAGACTTTAATAGAGTTAGGTGTGTGTAGGATGAAGGTGACCTTGTGACATGTGAGCTATTTGGCCATCCCACCAGTGGTGGGTTGTTTTAACTTTCAAGGTTAAGCTGAGGTGTAGAGATCAGTTTAGGAGCCATCGCATGTGTGGTGAGTATGAGGGTGCTCAGCAAAACCATGAACTAGCCCAGGAGCCCTTGGGGGAAAGAGAAACAATAAGGCTAGGCCATTTGACCTTAGCAAGTATTGAATTCGAGAGACGTCCAGTCTTGTGTCCCTCTCATGAATCCATAGTGCTACGAATTGAAATTGCTGCCCATGGGGATCTGAGAACTTTATCAAATCACCTGGGGGAATGATATCTTGACCCCCTGATCCCCTAGTGAGGGATGTTTGTTTACAAGATATAGATTTGTATAGTTTCTTAAAAAAGGTGTGTGGGTAGCCCTTGCAATATTAGCCTCAGATAGTGAGGATCATTGTTTATCTAGAGGACTAGTACAACTTTTATTATCTCAAAATGAACTGGATGCCTCTTTTCTCCCAGTGATCCAGCAGGGACTTACCTAGAGAGCCCCCTGTATCAATACTGCTGAATTGAGGCCCCATGAGGAAGGAGGCAAGGAGCAAAGCTGGGGTAATGCATTTAGGTACAGATCCAGGGACAAGTAATAACAGTGGAAATATCATCCCCCTCCGTAGAGTCGTTTAAGAGAAGGATGAACAATAGCATTACTAATAACTCAAGGGAGCTCCGGTTCAGTAGTGGATCTCCCCAGTTACCCAAAAAATTCAGGATCCAGACTCTTTACAGCTCAGGGGCCCAGTCTGGCTTACCATCCCCCCCCCCGACAAGAAGAGAGTCACAATAGATGAAACGGCTCAGTTCGAAAATCACTCAGCCATCGAGGCTACAGCCTTGTTTGCAAAGTACTTACAGTTTTACCATTCAGTTTTATCTGGCTCCTCCTCCTGTCTCCCAAGTATAGAGCCACATGTAAATCCCCTGCCCCATGGGGAGTCAACATCAAGTCTGTCTCGGTCAAGAAGAGGCCAATGGCAGGGACCGACTGGTAAGCCCCGAGAGCATGAACAAAGGAGAGCTTGCATTAATCTGGATTATAGTTCAGTTCACTGTAGTTGCCTGCACATTGGGTCCAGTAGTAGATGAATCTTCTGGGCCTTCTTCAAAGTGTGGTGCCTTCCTGTTAACCGATGTAGGGTCTTCATATTTTTGGAGCATCACTGAGACGTCGGAGCGGAGGTTTTTCTGTGGCTGTTTGTGCATGGTCCCTGGTCGAGGGGTACCTTTCTGTGCAACCAACCAGACTGAGGCAACTAGATCTCTTTCTAGCTTTTCCTTATTTAGTGGAGGAGTGGAAATTCTGAGATTTTCAAGGTACTGTGAGGCAGAGAGGAGGTCTGAAAATACCTTAGTCCCTTGGTCTGTAACAATCTTGAGCATGGCTGGGTACAAAATCTGCGCCTTTATATTTTTGGCTATTAGTTGTTTGATAATGGGCCATAGGACCTAGCCTCCTGCACAGAGCTTGTCTGATCGTTATCTAAGGTAATGTGATTACCTTGATATGGGAGTGCCCCTTGCTGCCAGGCATGATGCAGTATTTCCTCCTTGGCCCTGTACAATGTCAGCCAAGCAATCAAAGATCGGGGTCTTGCTTCGGGGTCTCGGGGCTTTAGGCCTAAGAATCTAGGGGCACAATCCATAGAGTTGTCTAGGTCCTCTGGAAGGGAGAGCAGTTCTCTTAGCAACTCTTGAAGAAAGGTAGAGATATTCTTGTGTTTGTCCTACATCCCCTCTGGGACTCCATACATTCTGATGTTCTGCCATCTGCTTCTGCCCTCGAGATCATCTAGCCAATGCATGAGCTCCCTGTCATGGGCAAGAAGGTAGAGCAGGAGCCAATCATGCCTGTCTGACTGCTCAGAAACCTGAGTGAAACAAACCTCAAGTTGTTCTGTCTTCTGGTCAATTCTATTCATATCCGAGCGGAGCGCTGAGAGGGTTTGATCTATTTTTGTAACCGTTCTTGCCATCTGTAAGATTGTTGAGACTAGGTCTGTCTAAGCCTCATCCCCATGCTGTGCCACCACCGTGAGGCCTTCTATCACCTTGACATCTGCTGTGGAGTTTGATTGATAGAGCTGCAGCAATTCTTTTAATTTCTATGCTGGAGTGCTTAGTAGCTTCCCCGGCTTAGATCGCTTGCCTTTGACTGGGGAAGACATTATTTTGCAGGTGATGGATGATGATTTTAGTCACAGGGTGAGGAGAACTTCAGAGCTAAGCAGCCATTAGCTTGCTGATGTCACCAGAAGTCCCCAGAGTCATTAGTTTTCACAGCTACTGTCTATTTTGTAGATATTGAAAATATTCATAATTTCTGTGGCTTTTACTAAGTGATTTTAACAAAAATGTTAAGCCTGATTTTGTATCTTCCCACCAAATAATTGAGTCATCGTACAATATAAATACAGATTTTCTACCTGCTATGAAATATAGAATATTCTGTGATATGTCCATCTTAGATAATAAAGATTAATTAAATGTCCATGTTCCTGGTCCATTGACTAGTGTAACTTAATTACCTATGTGTAGATGGATTATGTTGTGGTCTGAAAATTCTACTGCAGTTATCATGGCTGAGTGAATATGTAAGATTCTAGTTATAAAAAAGGAATCAATTCTAGTGGTCAAATTCCCAATATGGAAGGTAAGGTTAGGTATTCCAAGTGCCAGGTAATAGGCATCATTCAAATCTGAGGCATTTATAACCTTAGCAAGGAAGGACATATCACAATATATTTTCTTAGTTTTTGCATGTTTTCCTCTATCTAGTAAGGACAGAACACAGTTGAAGTCGCTCCCTAGAATGATATTTTGTGCAGAAAATAGATACGGTTGAATGGACTGAAGTAACTCAATTCTTTCTGCATTGGTTTGTGCTGCATAAATATTAATTAACCTAAATAATGTATTTTGTATTTTTGTATCTAGGATTAATGCCTGGCAAGGGGCTTGATCTATAAGTTTGATAACCTGTATGTTAATGCTGTTAAATAAAATATCTACTCCAGATCATGTTTCTGGACCTATGGACCAGTAGAATGGTCCAACATACCAGGCTTTCATTGCCTGAGATAATTCAGGAATGTCATGTAATCCTGTGTCTTGGAGGAAAGCAACACCAGTACCATGTGAAATAAGAGGGGAAAAACAGCACTTCTTTTTCTGTAACTTTTTATTCTAGTCACATTTATAGTACAAATTGACAGACAAGGCTCCATAAGAATTTCAGAAAAGATAAAAGGATTTTTGAAACCCAGCCTGTTAAGGTGTTTTTTTTCTTTGACTTCTGTTTGACCCTGATTTTTGTTTTACTGTTTGCTTAGTTTAGATTTTTTTCAATGGGCTTCTCAGGTGTTTCAGGGGTAACTCTTTGTTGTCCGATCCTCGATCAGGCTTAGAAGATCAAAGGCAGGAGTCATCTGAGTCATTGTCAGAGACATCTGAAGTGTTTGTGGAGTTTCAGCTCTGTTAGAGGAATTATCAAAGTTTCCAGTACTTTTGGAACTGGCTGTGTCCAATTTTGACACTGTCTGGTGACCATGTACCTTTTGCCTTGTTCCATTGATGGGGGGGGGGTGGCATTCCCCTAGAGTTAGTAGAGGTAGAAGCCTATGATAATAGGGAGGCCTCTGGCTCCTTGTCTTGAGTCTTGGTGGGGGGGAATGTCTAGTGGATCCTTGGTTGTTTCTGGCGTAGGATGTGATATAGTTTCTTTCTGCTCCCATACCCCTGGCTCTTTGGGAGGTGCAGCAGTTGTGTTCTGGGGTTTAGGCATGGCTTTGATCCTCTGTGCTAAAGCTACAAGTAACTTCTGTTTTTCATTATCAGTTTGGCCTGCCTGGTTGTGTGCAGCCCAATGGCAGCTCTGGAATGTATGACCTGTAGTATCACACAGATTGCAAGGTTGTTCATTTATATAATGCCTACTAGTGTGGCCAACGCACTGCACAAAGTGCACTTCAATTTATCACACAAACTGCTCATGTGACCAGTGGACCCACACCTATAACATGCTTTAGGCTGGGCCACATAAAACAATACCCTTCGGTCCCTGCCAAGAAAAAAACAGTTGGGTTAATGCTGCAATCCTACATCTGTTGATTTTAATAGTACCTGCACTTTCCATCCCCCTGTCCATACATTCTTGGTGTCGAAGATGGCTTCTGGTTTCCCCTCGAACTGTGCATTGCTGTTTAAATAAATATATTAAATCAGACACACTAACTCCTTCATTCCTGAAGAGTACCATAATCGTATGGAAGGCAGTTGTTGGTCAGTGGTAAAACCTCAGAGGGTGACCATAACAGGCAGTGTTTTGGTTTGTGAAATTTGTTCCAAAATTTTTGTAATACACTTAAAACTGATATCAAAGGTAGTCTTTCCTGAGACATGTATGAATGCATAAATTTCCTGAATTAGAGAAGTGTCAGTATGGTTTGGGGTTGGGGGTACTAAAGCCGCTTCCCCTGAGAAATGTAAAATTGTGTTTTGTGTTAGCTGTATTCCTATAGGAATAGTCAGAGGTGATAAAGTCATGGAGATATTCCCAAGGTTTATGCACTCTGTTTCATTTAATTATCCGAAGCATTAGAATTCAGTGTGGTAGTAGTTTTATTTTCCTCTATGGGAAACACTGTACCTGAGTTTGTTGTGGTCTTCTTCGTTGGCATTCTGATGAGGGAAGAGCCCGAAATCCACTGACCCATTGTTGCTGATATTTCCCAGCCTGCTGACAGGAGTGCCATTTCCATAGTCCAGTTCTGGGCTACTGTTTCATGCTCTGATCAAGGTAAGACTCGTCTTAGACCAGGCTGAGGTTTTCCTGCAAATGCCACTCAAGACAAGGTCCCATTCTATGCATTTCCACAAAAAATGAAAACTTTAGAATCTTGTGTGTCAGTGATAAATGGAAATGTCTATAATGCCACCGTGGATGTCTGGTGAGGTAGTGCTGATGCAGGATTGTCCATGGCATTTTCCTTTGAATGTATGCATCAGAGGCTGTGATCTGGGCCTGTGTATTAGAAGAAGATGTTGAGAGTTGGTATCACGGTGATCTTGTAGGACTGCTATAGCATCTGTGAGCTCCTGTTTCCATTTGTTAAAACAAGCTTCTTCATCAAGTAACAAAGCTTGTAAATGCGCCTGATCTGTATTGCCAATCCATTTTGATAAGTATTCTGCTTTGATTTAGTCTTGTCCCAATCTTCAGCTGGCTTGCCAGGTACGTCTATATCTGCACTTGTAGAGCATTCAGTTCGTATTCTCTGTTCCTCTTCTAATGAGCATTTAGCATTGCAGAATTGGTCAGTCTCTAGAAGTTTCAGGGTAGGGGAGGAGACACTTTCCCCAAACTCCAGCATATCCATCCTCTCCTCCATTTCACTGGGAGTGGCCATCACAACAGACAGCCAAAGGTTCCCCCTGCAGGAGAGTAGGGAAATTTGTTATTGAATAAAACTAATTCAGAAGTATACAGAAATCAAACACAGGTTACAACATGTTCCATAAGAAAATAATGACAAGAAAACAAATGGGAAACTAAAAAGAAAACATTCCAAGTCTTATCCTTATACAGAAACATGAAGACACATACAAAATGTTTCTATAAATTCCTAGCTTTTACAATATTTTCTTTCATTCAGCATCATGTACAATAGTTAAATTATGGATAATCTAATCCACAATCTGTTGTCGACCATACTCTTGCAGCTGTAATAAAAGGGCACACCCTGCCTGCCATAAACAATATTTACACAGGGAAAACATAATCTAAGTGTACTAGGGTAATATTTACTTAATGATAAAGGATAGAGACCTAGTACTAACATGCCATGTGTTAGTTGTAGGGATTTCTCATTGCCCCAAGTATTGAGCAAAAATGACAATTTCTTTGAAAAGGGGCATTCTAGA
Source organism: Neoceratodus forsteri (assembly GCA_016271365.2). Taxonomy (NCBI): domain Eukaryota; kingdom Metazoa; phylum Chordata; order Ceratodontiformes; family Ceratodontidae; genus Neoceratodus; species Neoceratodus forsteri. The sequence goes on from CM028137.1 coordinate 56,233,635, forward strand.
TAGAAATGTTCCTGTGTTTCAACTATTTCTGGGCAGGTGGACCTGAGACACATGCAATCTTCCAGAGATTTATGTTTGTGGGTACCTCTTACTCCCAGTCTACCAAAACATGATAACCAAACAATATCCCATACTTTTAAAGGCAGCCTTTTATCCTTAAGCTGTGAAAAAATGATAGTAAGCTGGGAATTATAAGCATTTAACACCGGTGGTATCTCATAAAATTTAAGGTTCAGAATATAAGCATAAAATGACTTTCTGGAGTTACTTAACAAGATTTGAGGGGTCACCTGCCAAAGTTTTAATTTTGCACATGCCATGTGTAAAAAAGGAAGTAAGTGATTTTTTTTAAATTAGGAGGAAGGAATGATGGGGGTACTTAACCAGTCCAGGAAAACGCTATAGAGTGCAGATTCCATACACTTATACCCTGCCTAGATGGGTGTTGAACGGAGAGGAATACATTTCTGATAAAAAACGACTATAAAAAAAAACAAACCGGATTTACCATTCGTACTTCCCCTAAATTGTAATCATGGTAAGTGTGGCCTCTTTTAATATAATAAAAATATGCTTTATTTTTACTGCACCTTTCTAAAATCAAGGTGCCTTAACAATAAGATGCAAGAGAATAAAACATGAGTTAAGTCTGCTACCCCAGAAGCCTTGGAAAAAGACATTCATGAGCCTGGATTCCAAAGAGAGAGTTACTGGATAAAACTGGGCAATGTGTTGAAATATGGGACTGATCAAAGTATACATAAGAGAAACCATTTTCCTCTTTGAAGTTGTTTTATTTTTCCATGGGAGATGGTTTGCTCAGTTCTTTGAATTGTAGAAGACCAATTCAAGGACGCATCATCAGGACCCCCAAGTCATACACCCAGGATTTTAATGGAGTGTGGTGACATTTGTATATCTGCAAATACATCTGGATCAACAGATGATGTTGAAGCTGGGAGAACCAGGGTAACACTGTCCTACAGACTCATACCAATCACTGTGTTGCAGTCATACAGCAAAAATTGTGTCCTGAAGCTCATATTACTTTTATAGAAATGGACTGGACTCATATATACTGGGAAATCAAAAAAAAAAACTACTGGGGCTACTGTCTGGAAAGAATTCAGATGGAGAATAATCTCTAGACATATTTGCATACCTCAAATTAAATGTCATTATAATCCCACCTGTAAGAATTTGTGCTGTAGATTATGCCAACACGTTGGTCATCACACCCATATCTTTTAGTCCTGCTCTAAATTGGCAGGGTTTGGGGAGCTATCTCTTCAAATCTTAAAACTACCTTTTCCATGAACCTAGATTTGGAAATTAAACATGTGGTCTTGGGAGAAATATCAAAGGGTATATAGGGAAAACTACCTATATGCACAGTAAATTAATCAACATTAAATGGCTTAAACCTCATTCCCCTTCCAAATATGAATAGATTGTGAAATGTAAGGAAATCCAAAGTATGTTGTTAATAGCCTGTTGAATCTTCAAACAGTGAAATATCAAAGTATATGGATCCCCTTTATGAGTTTTATAGAACAAGAGGAGGGTATTTCTGTTCTTGTTTAGCTAGTAAGAACTGGCATATAATACCTTACATTTTTGATTACACTAAATGTATATTTTTTAGACCCAGTGATACCAAATTGGTCAACCCAAACCTAGAACTCTTCTTTATGTTCTCTTTTTTATATCCTTTTCATAGAGGGTCAGTTTATTTTCAAGTGCTAAATAGTACACTTGAATAATCTGGCTCATTACAAAGTGCCGGGGTACCCCTTTTGATCACAGTGGAAACAAGACTCATTTTGAGCCCTCTTTTTCTTCTCTGGGGTTGGGGTACACCTTTCTTTGATTAAATTTTCTAACATTTTCTGTTAGAGTTTCCCTGTTTTATTAAGAGAGATAATTTGCATAGAAAAAGACCTTTGTCATTTGGAATTCATCTGCTTTTGCTGCTTATGTTCTGCCTTTTATACAGAAATTACCACCTCTCCACTCTAGAGTCAAAGCAGTGCAGAGTCAATAAAATATATTCAAAAAAGCACAGAAGCTCTGTATCCAGAACCTCTCGATGGCAGTACTCTTTGGTAATGCACACAAACCTATCCATTATTCTGTTTGTAAATGATGATGTCAACTAATGCACTTTCTTTTTTGGATCTATAATTAGCGACATTGTTATAGAAGAATTAAAAGGATAAATACATTGATAATAAGAAGAGTGGACACTGAATGATCAAATGAGACCCATCATGAATCATTGTTTTATTTAATGTCTTGGGTATGGTCAATGGGAGTGACCGGATAGGAAGTGGTCTGCAGGGTACAGAGCAGCATGCGCTACATGGTACCTTTAATGGTTGCCTTAATATTACAGTATGTCTATTTGGCTGTCGGTCAGTTGTTGATGGGACAGGATGCTAACGGTAGTGGTAAACTACATTGGTATGAACTGGACTGTTATGGTGCCTTTTGGCCTGATGGCTGCCCTCTGGCCTTTAGATAATTTGATTGGGGTTTACTATTTGTCAGATTTATTTATCTGATTGTTTGTCATTACTATTTTTGAACTTATAAAATGTATATCATATGTATTATGATATTGTGCATAACAGTGTACACTTAATTGATATTGTATTTTTATATTGTGTTTTGTATGAAATGTTTGTAATTTTCAAGACATTGTAATGGCTTTTCAGCTGAACAATAAATCTTATTACTTAAAAGAGCTATTACCCCTAATTCAGGCACTTTATCTTTTTTTATGTAATTAAATATTTCATTAGTCTCAACATATAAATAAATACAAGCATACATGTTATAGCATAACTGAGTACAAGAAACCTATCAACACAGTTCAAAAACAGTCTAATACAAGGTTGTAAAATTCTAACAGTTGTCATTTATGTAGTACAAGAGTTAAACAGCATATTTTATGTTTAAAATTTTATGTAAAAGAAGAGATACCAGATTCTGTTATATACTGTGCTTCTGTCTACCCAGATAACAAATAACAGATCCACTCATTATTAGCTAACACTGACATAGTGCTAAAGCATTCTTCAGTCATTGGTGGGTTTGGGATCTTTCCATTTATAAAGAATTAGTCTCTTCAAAGCTAAAGAAGCATCTAGAACCCATTTAGTTTGAAACTTAGATAAACTTCTAAAATGAGAGGAGTGGCCTGGAATAAATAGTGATGGTGAAAATATTAGCTTCATTTTAGAGACTTTTTTGCAAATCTTATGCACTCTTTCCCAAATACTGGTGATACAGGGGCAGTGCCAAAGCATATGAGGTAGGTTTGCATGTGGTGCACAACATTTCCAGCAGATGCTCCAGCACAAAGTTTCAGATCTTGTAGCCTAGATGGAGAATAATAGTACCTGTGTAATATTTTAAACTGACTAGTTCTATTCAGAACCTCTGTGCATGAATGTTATGCATTTGTCCATAAGGTCAACCTATTCGCTGCAGATATGGAGAAACCAAGTTCTTGTTCCCATTTTAATCTGAGGGATTCTGCTTTTGTTCTACACGCATTATCATTTGTTAAGTACTTGTACATCCAGGGGACCCCTTTCTTCAGATTTGTTAATTTAAACACTGTGCATCATTCCTGGTCCATGGGAGGCTGTTTCAAGCCAAGGCCTAAAACTGAATCTGATAAGGCTTTCCTTTTCTGTAGATACTGTAAGTTACAAACTGATACCTGTTTAGACTAAATGATCTCTTGAGATCTTCAAAGGACAGAAGGATGCCAGTATCTGGATCTGTCAAATCCCTAACATTGGAAATACCTAATCTGCTCCATTTAGGGCTGTGTATGACACTTTCCTTTCTTATAATGTTAGTAGTATCCCAAAGGGCTTCTAAGTGAGATGGCGGATTTGCATTATTGAGTCTGTCTTGTAACATTTTAATGATTCTCAGGGAGTTAGCAAAGAATGGATTGGTCCTCTATGATTTGGGGAGTTGTTTAAATAAAATTATACAATGGGGCTTCAAAATCAAAAGATCTGATTGGTTGACTGGCACCTTTACAATGTTGTAAAATTCATCATTACCAGTGCAAAACGTGCCAGCCAGCAGCATCTCAGTAACTGTAAAAGAAATGTAAAAATCATTCTGAGCCACCATCTTCTTTTCCTCACTAACCCACTGCTTCCTGTCACAAGTGCGGCACCAGCTCCTACATGCAACCCACCATCCCCATTTATCTAAAGTAGATTGAGAACTCCTGAATATAAAAAAAACACACAGCTCTGACTCTTCTTTTTAAATCTTACTCTTCTTGTGATAAATTCTCCATCATACTCCCCCCCCTCCCTGCCACACTGTTCCTCGGCAATTTCTCAATACCACCGTGTACTGCGTGGTAGTGGGAGACTCCTGAAGGAGAGAGAAATTTGCTACCATTGACAGTTTAAGCACAGACATACCTCGCCACTCCTGAAAACTCGAGGCTTGCTATGCTAAATTTCTGGACTGACGCACTCCTGATAATCCTCCAGTACCAGCACTTTCAAACAGAGGACAGGAAAAACACTCACAACTCCTTAGTTTAGTTGTAGGCCTATTGCCAATCAACACCTTCTCACCTCACTCCCCTGTGACATTCCGGAGACTGACACAGACAACAGACAAAAAAAATGTATGTAAATGCCTTGATTTTATAAATGGCGGTGTTTGCACTACAGTTCATGCATTTTAACATTTAGTAATATCTTCAACACTTCATGGAACAAAAGGTGTGCTACCTTGCTGCTGAAGAACATGAAGCTGCTTAAACAGAGAAAATTAAATAATAATACTTTTTGTGTGTAACGGATATCTGGAGTAGTAGAGAGAGGTGGGGGGAGGCACATGGCTCTCTGGAGAGATGGGTGGGAGCAATTTAACATGAGGACTAGTCTAGACAAAGCTGACAGTGTGACAGCAGACTATTTTTTCGGCATAAGTATAAATTAAATAAAAACATTTAAAATGCAAAAATGCATGACCCGGCGGTATAGCCAGTTGAATTTCGCGCATGAGGGCGCGGCGACCGGGTTCGGGAATGGACTTGGGTCGCTGGAGGGCCGGCCGGGGGGAGAAGGATGGAGCATCCTAGGGACTGCTCTCCTTCTCCGGGGGGAGGGAGGGGAGGTGTCCGGAGCTTGGATGACCCCTGGTGGAGGCCAGGAGTCATGCAGCTGATGGCACAGGCATGGACTGGAGGTGGGGCAGGATGCTCCACGTCATTGCATGACCCCGCCTCCCTCCGAAAAAGCCAAAAATGGACAAGCTGCCGGCCGCCCTAAATGAAGCTTGCCACGGCTTCAATTATCCCCCCAGGCCAACCCTCCGACCTAGTCCGATGACTGCGGCATGCAGGCAGAGTGTCGCAGCCCCAGCGTGGGGGGGTAAGCCACGGGTATCGGAGGGTCCGAGGCCGATATGGGGGGTGGAAGTCAGTGGTCCGTGACTGGGCTGAAAGTAACGGGCGGCCGGCAGTTAGGGTAGGAGGAGAAAGAATAAAATGGAAAAAATAAATAAATAATAAAATGCCAAAAACTGTTCCTTTTATTTTTTTATACCAGAAATGCAAGGCAGACATTGTATAATTGCAATAAACCATTCCAGGATGTAGGTGATGCTGGGATTTACCCATGCCTGGATGGTTTAGTCACTCGCTCTGCGGACTCGTGACTGAACCACGCCAGGCATGGGTAAACCCAGCATCACCCACACCCTGTTGTGATTTATTGCTTAAAAATCAAATGTTTTATTGAGACTTAGCAGCTGTTGTTCTACCTCAAACTATAAAGGGACTTCCCCACTGGGAGGAGGACAGAGGTAGAGAATAGCTTGCTTACAAAGAGAAGCGGTCTGATATTTTTCCAACCATGGGAGCCCAAAATCCACTGACCAGGGAGCTCTGAGTTTTGAAAGTGCCATTCTAGGAGGCTTCATGCCACACAGAATGTTTTTAATAATACCTGTAAGCAATACAAATTTGGATTTACTGGAAATCATAGGAACATTTTGAAAAAGATAAAAAAAGTCTTGGGGCCACCATCATCTAAGTCAAATTAGTTTTCCCCCCAGAGGGACATATTCATGTTCTTCCACCTTTCTAAATCTGAGTTTATTTCTTTTTTTTCCAATTCAAATTTTTATTAGCAGTTTAACAATAAGATCTGAGTTTATTTCTTTCAGTAGGGGATCTAGGTTGCAATCCACTAATAAGCAGACATTACAAGGGATTTTGAGCGCTAGACATGTAATTCCTGTTTTCTTCCAGCAACTACTTTCTATGACATCACACCCAGCCTGCGTATTCCCCTCATCATAAACTTGAATAGCATGGGTCTTTGATCAGTCTACCACTAAACTTGAGAGACTGGAGAATTTTTGAAGAGTTACTTTAAGTAATATACAGTAATTGATTCTCTAGGGTATGTTATTGTAAACAATAAACTGTCAGCGTAAGCAAATGTTTATTGGTAATCTTTCCTATCCCAAGGCCTTTAATTTGTGAGTCCAATTGATTGGCCCTAATGAGTGGCTTTAAAGCCAGAATAAATTGATAGGGGAACAGAGGATGCCCTTGCCTTGTTCCTCTAGTAAGACTGAAAAAGGGTGCAATTACACCATTTGTAATCACTACAGTAGTAGGATTACTGTATATGATTTGGATACATTCATTGAAATAACTCCATAAATTGTACTTGAAAATAATTTTAAACAAGTATTGCCATTCAAGGGTATCAAAGGCTTTGAAAAATCAATAAAAAAGACAGTTAAATCATTCTTGTTTGGGCAGTATGAATCACATTAATACGACATCTTATGTTACCCATCCCTGATCTACCAGGGACAAAACCCACCTGTTCTCTTCCCACTAATTTGCAGACAGACCTCTGATTCTTGTAGATAGGACCTCAGCCAAAATTGTATAATCTTCATTTAATAGTTAGATGGGTTTGTAGATTTCAGATGTCTGGGGATCCTTGTCTTTTATAAGAATCAAAGTTGTGTATGTTCTATTTAAGGGACTTGATAGTATTTTCTTATTAAAACTTCAACAGACATCTTATGCTGGTATTTGGGGATGCAGGGCCCAATAATTTATATAGCTCACCAGGTATCCCATATGGTCCAGGTGTTTTGCTGTTTGGAAAGTCTTTGATTATTTCAGAAATTTCTTCCACTGAAAAGGGCCTGCTTAGATTTATACTTTCCAAATCATTTAGTGACTGCAGATGCAATGGTTTTAGAAATTCCTGCATACGAAGGTTGTCATTTAGTGCCTTACTAGAGTAAAGGTCTCTACAGAACTGTTTAAATATTCCATTAATATTGTTGCTTGAGACTTCAACCTGATTTAACCTGTTCTTTATCCATGCAATAAGATTTTGATTTACAATTTTCTTTATCCTGAAAGCCAGTATGTTTGGTCATTGCTAGGGTGAACTTGGCTTTTGCTGAATGTAATTTGTTAATGTCAGCCTTAAGTATCACTATTTCATGCAATTTAATAGAGGGTTCCTTCTCTTTCCTTAGTTGTATTCTAGCTCAAGTTGTTTAAGTCTCTCTTCTTTAAGAGATAATTACTTCAAAGAATTTTTCTTTTTATGAGTTGCAAAGGAAATTATTTTCCCTCTAAGGAAAGCTTTGAATGCATCCCAGAGAATGGCATATGAAGTTTGTACATTATAATTTTTTTCAAACTATTAAGTAATTGATTTTTTGAGAAAATACTTACAGTCCTTATGCTGAATTAATGAAGTATTGAACTTCCATCACCTATTCTTGCTATTGTCTTTCTCAATAATTTAATGGATTCTTACTTTCCTGTGGTCAGAAATTTAACTACTCCTAATATCTGCAAATAAGTATGTACTTTGACCATTTGAAACAAATACCTAGTCAAGTCAGTTGTAGGAGTCATGGCAGCTAGAGTAAAAGGAGTAGTCCCTTTCATCAGAGTGTAGAAGCCACCATACTGTAAATCCAAAATCCCTAAGTCTGTTTTAAGGTTTGTAAAGACCCATCTTGGATAATTAGGTTTTATGTGCACTAGGTTGCTGCTTCTATCTAAAAAGGGGGTCTAAAACTTCTTTAAAATCCCCACAGCAAACACTCTCAGAATCTTTATACAAGCTTAGTTGAATAGCTAAATCATAAAAAAAAAAATAGCATCATTTTTGTTTGGGGCATATACATTACATATGACCACCTTCTTACAATTAAGAATCCCTTTAATAACTGAAAATGCCCTTCTGGATCAGTAACATGATTTGTTTTGAAAAATGGGATTCCATTTCATATTAGAATTGATGTCCATCTTTTTTTTGTAATGTAGCTGCTAAACACGGTTTGTCCCACCCATCCTTTGTTATGGCTGTGAACAGAGCATACAGCCATCTTGCTGTCTGTAGCTGGAAAAATGCAGTATAGTGGAACACATATTTTTGGAGTTTTTAATGTATCCTTCCACATCTACAAATCACTATGCCAACTGAAATAAAATACTCCCTTCCTTCTGTTTTGAATGTTGGAGACATAACTCCAAGCTGCTTATCAGATGTCCATTAGGAAACTGAAACAACTTGTTAAATATTGGTTACCTATTAAACTGGAGTTGTGTTTAAACCCTTTGAAATGCAACAACTTGCACATTTAAATATGTAGCATTTAAACCTTTTCTTGCTATGAACTTCACTTGGGCAGGTATTGTCTTTCAAGAAAGATTCATACTTCATAAATGCCACCCTTTCCTAGCAAATCTAAAAAGATTTACATTCTTTAACCTCTTAAGACACTATCTGATAAGAACTGTCTCAGACATATGCCATGTCTTCTGTGAACTATCCAGGTGAACTATATAGCAATCAGCAGGCATTTTTTACTATGCTTTTTGGGAAAACAATATATTGAGATACAGCAAACACACACACACACACACACACACACACTGTACACATCATCTTCATGGCCACAACTTTTGAAATGAATAGTGCTATCTAATATGTTATAAAACAATAAAGAAACTGTTTACTTACACCAGTAAACACAGTTAATTTTAGTTTACAGTAGATTTCCTTTACATATTTCTTATCCTATAGTTATATTTATATCCTGGATAGCACAGGTGAGATGCCTCATCTCATTGCCATAGGAATTTTCATTTACACATGATTGCACTGTATTTTCTCAGGATGTCCCAGATTAGATGCAATATCTTATTTTTTGTGGGGTCATAATTTTATCATTTTTATAATGTATTTATTCAGGGTAGCCTAATCCAGATGTAAAATATTGTTTTCAGTGTGTTCTGATTTTATGCAATGCAGCATAATATTGTGTAGATGTAGAGCCACACTGAAAATGAGATGCCATTTCTTCTGCAAACTGTCCAGGCTAAAAATATAGCAATCAGCAGGCATATTATAGAAAAACACATTGTAAAAATGTGTAAAAGGAAGATCACATTGAAGCTACCTCTCAGCAGATCTGCATTGTGCAAATTCTTTAGACATAATGGGTAAAAGCAACCCAAAAGCTCTTCACAGCCTTTTCGGCTCTGACCAGAGTTTGTTAAATTTTGATGCCTCTCTTGGCAAAAGGTGGGTTTCTTGGAGTTAGGTAATATCTATTCTCTCTTTCTCAAGATAGTTAAGAACTTTCTTCCTCTTAATTGGGGACACAAGACCTCTAACATACCATGAAGCTACACAGTAATTACCTGACATACTGTTAAAGAACTATCTGTGTCACTAAACAATAAAAGTAAAAATGTAATATAACAGAGCAGTATTCAGAGAATTTACTGCCTTAAAACTTTAACATTTTAAACAAAATCTTGCAAATGATTTGGTAAAATAGAAGATTCCTAAGAAAATGTTTCCAGTACTGCCAGCCTGGTGGCACTGAGGGTTGAGGCACTGGACACCATACCTCTCACCATGTCAGTGACCCAGGTTTGAGAACGGACTCGGGCTGCCAGGGTTTGTCTGGGGTGAGAGAGAGAGATTGAGTGCCCGACAGCTGCTCTCTCTCTCTCTCTGGGGGTGGGTAGTGAGCCTGTTGAGCCACATTACTGCCATCTTCCAGGTGAACTTGGGATTGACAGTGTGGTATGAACAGCCAAAGACAGGGGAGGAGTTGACGTCAACCAAGCGCCTTGAACTGAGGTGCGTCTCAGCATGCCCCCACTTCATTGGCCCTCCTTGAGCATCGCTGTTGACAGGGGAGGGTCTATCAAGGAGGAAGAATCCTCTGGACAGTCCTGGTGATGATCCTCACTCCATCCTGATAGAAGGGACAGACTCCGCTGTGTGCACATGCTCCATTGGTGTGCAGGGAAAGGTAAGGGGGTGCCTTCCCCGCCTCAACCGGGTGGTTATCCAGATGCTCTGAGGGTAGTTAGGAACTAATGTGTACACTCTAGGGGCAGACTCCTCAGCGGGAAATGGAGACTTGGGGATCTGAGTAAAAGCAGGGTCTGGGGGAAGTAGAAGGATAAAAATAAAGAGTAAAAAAAAAATTTCCAGTAGAATCAAATTGTAAAATGTAATACTTTGAGCTCTGTAGAGGTTACTCAAATAAAAGGCAATGAAACTCAACACTTACAATAAACAGCTATTAAGGAATAGAAATAGGATCTTGTATTCTAATAGAATACTATTAGTACACAACTAAAACAAACAGATTTTCCGGGGCTCTGAACTAGTAATAAAGATTCTAAAAATACAATAAACAGTACTAAGACCAAGGTGCTAAATGAAGGCTAATACCAATGCATCAGTAACAGAGCATATCGAGCACAGTTAGACATACTCTGCCTTCTGCCAGCAACACCCAAAACAGAGGGGTATGAATCTTCATTTCTGCTAGAGTTGTGATAATCATTAAAAAGGGGATATGGAGTTACAAACTTTAAACATAGGATATTGATGGTATTAGTGAAGAGGCCAGAAAGGCAAGAAATAGGGGGATAAGGGTGGATAAAAAATGGGGATGGGAATAGGGCTCACCATCTATGAGACATACAATGACAACAGGACATGGTAGAAACAGCTCTGTTAACTCTTTTGCCAGGTTGCAATAATTCAGAATAAGCAAATAATGATTTCAGACATTGAACCCTAAACATCTCCTATTGTCTTTCTTTATAGCGCCCTCATCTACTGTTTTAACCATTAGCAGGTTGTCTTGATTTTTATCAGTGGCCACTTAACTGTTGAAAAGAAATAGGAATATTGTGTTAGACACTACAGACCCTGTCTCTCCTCTTGCATCTGGCAGGCACATTCATGTACATCATTCTTCCAGTTGTTGAGGTTCTGAGCCTTGGAATGGAGAGGGGAAATAAAGGAGTGGGGGGAGAAGAGAATGGTGAAGGAAGTTGGAAAGGTGTGAAAGAACTGAGGCCAATCACTACAAGCAAGATTTAATAGCTGATTACCACTCTTTCAGGATTGTTAAACACATTCTTAATGAACCACAGATATGGGTTAATATCCCAGTACTGACACTGTAGTGCAGCATGAGAAGGGTACTGCACTTCTGAGGTGCCGTCTTTCGGATGAGATGTTAAACCGAGGTCCCATCTGCCTGGATTGGTGGTAGTTCAGGTAAATGTTAAAGATCCCATGGCACTTATCGAAAAGAGTAGGGGAATTTTATTTAAATAACAAAACAAATCAAGACAAATCAGTGTTGCTGCACACAAAGGAAAAGTACAAATCATAACAAAGGCAGGTAAGCATTACACTCATACATAAAAGAAAAATAGGGGAAATTTATACCTAGCTACATCATAAAACATGACAGCAATCTTGCAGATGGTTCAAATACATTGCCTACAGCATTGTTAATTGCAATTAATTATAACAAAAAAAAAAAGATTAAAGAAAATCCATAACTGTTTTGAGTTATTTACCTTTTTCTATTTCAATAACATACTTAAATTATTTTCCTTCCCCCCCAAAAAACAAAACAAATGGAAAGCAACATACATCTATCAAGATTGAAGGGGTTTTTGCATGAGTACTCATAAATAAATTCATTCCATAATGATCCCCAACTGTGCAATGAAAGTTGATGATTTTCCTTAATCTTCAATTTCCCCACTTCAGACTCTACTATACATACCAAATTAAGGGGATTAATGTTCTGCTGTTGTAGTAAAATTCTGCATCTGCTAATCCAAATCCAATACAAAAAAAAGGAATGTAAGACTTGTAAAGTGCTATACATACCCTCAAACGTTCCTATCTGAAAGAAACCATAATATAAGTTTTCTTTCATAGGTGGAAGCAACAGATACTTCTTCCAATGTTCTTTCAGTATATCCCAGAATTCCTTAGCATAGTAATAATCAAAATACACATGGTCCATAGTTTTTAGAAGAGATACACATTTTTCTCTCAGGCAGAAATGTTCCCGCATTGACTTATGTTTCTGATTACTATGAATGTTTACCTTACCATGAATGCCCAACCAAGAAATATCCCACATATTCTGTGGAATTTGGGGATTAGTAATGTAGCCAGAAATCCTTAAACTTATCTCCATAGAAAGAGCCGAAAATGGTGTGTCATAAAAAAATTGCCTTAAAACTGAGTTGTATGATCCTTTCCTAGATAGTGTCTCAACTACTCCCCACGTTATACCCCAATGTTTTATTTTATCAAACACATCTCTCCAAACACACATTAATGGAGGGCGACGTTTATTTTGGTGGAGAAACACAACATTTCTCCATTCACATAACACACCCTGTAAATGCTTTTTAAGTAACACATCCCACATTTTGGAACAACCTCTTACAACAGGAATCAAATTTAGGTATAAAAAGGTCGTAAAGAAAAACGGAACGGGATTTATCATTCCCAAACCCCCATCTTTTACAGCCAGATATAATATATTTATTTTAATAGGGTTAAGACGGCTGCCCCATACCCCACACAAAAAAAAATCTCATTAAAGTGGTTTCCATTGACCTAGGTAATAAGAAAATATTACTTAAAAATAAAAAAACAGGTGTCAAATAAGTTTTAATTAAATAAATCCGTTTCTTTTTAGATAATTTGTTTCTATTCCAGATAGCCACTTTATTATTACCCTCCTGCAAAGCCAATTTCCAATTATCCATTGCTTCATCTTTACCCCCAAAATATATTCCTAAAATTTTGCAAGGTTGACATTCAATCCAGAAGTTACCCACTTTAGACGGAGTTTCCAGAAACCCTGAAACACTAATACATTTAGTTTTCACCCTGTTAATGCGAGCACCCATAATCAAACCTAATTTAGTAATTGTATCACAAGCTAACATTATTGTTGTTTCGTCAGGCAGTATAAGGCATATATCATCTGCATAAGCGATGAATTTAGGCGAATATATGGAGTCCAAAGCAATGGCTCTTATCAAAGGGGACCTGTTAAGTACCTGCAATAATGGGTCCAACGCAAAAACATATAATAAGGGGCTAAGTGGGCACCCCTGTCTAACTCCCCTCATGACTCTATGTGTCCTCCCTTTCCAACCATTTTCTAAGGGAACCACATTAGCCAGTGCATAACACATCTGCACCCATTGCACAAACTGCGTTGGTATACCAAAAGCTGTCAAACACTCCCAAACATAATCCTGCGATACCTCATCAAAAGCCTTAGCTTGGTCTGGGCTCACTAAGAATCCATCTAGTCCTTCAATATTACTCATTTTTAAAGACATGATTTCCCTAAGGAGAATCAATGCGTCAGTTATTTTCCTCCCAGGAACAGCACAGAATTGTTGATCGTTAATTAAATCCGGCATTACCATAGACAAACGATTTCCTAAAAGTTTAGAAAATATCTTAAAATCCACATTTAATAAAGTCAAAGGTCTCCAATTGCCTATATCAGTGCGCTTTCCCTTCTTAAAGAGAAAAACTAATAATCCTTCGTACATTTGAGCTGGCATAACCATGTTCGAAAGGAAAGAATTATATAATGCCAATAGTTCTTTCAGCATTAATTTCCATAAAAGTTTATACAGTTCTCCTGACAAACCATCGGAGCCTGGAGAAACCCTATTCTTAAGTGTGGCAATTACAGACCCCAATTCCGTCTCTGAAAAATCAGCTAACATTGCAGTTTGTAAATCCAGCTCCACACGCGGAAGATCAGCTGCTGCCAGCAACTGCGTCGTAAAGTTAGAATTACAATGCAAAACCCTAAAAACCTTATCAATATGATGATCCAAAAAATCCATAATACCTTTGTTATCAGATAATAAAATATTATCATTCCCTTTTAAACTAGAAAATAGACGTTTATCTATTCTAGATTTACAGGCTAAAAAGGGGTTTACTTGAGCTGTTTTCCCTTGTGTCCCAAATGATTGCTCTCTAATTAGAGAATCGAGAATCCATACGGTTGTATTGAAATGGTAACATTAATATTTTAGTTTGGGAGACACTTTTAGATAAATCTAAACCATATTCATTTTGTCTAGATATTAATAATTGCAGAGAATGCCTGAGTGACAAGTATTCCTTTCTTTTTGATGCTGCCATTAAATGGCCTTGGGACTGAAAGTATCCTATTAAACAAAGTTTAAAGGCTTTCCACCAACCCACCTTATCCTCATGCAAACCAATTGTCGTGATATGATCCTGAACAATCATCTCCAGGTCTTTTATAATTGACGGAACACTTAAGAGGAAAGCATTCAATTTCCAAAATCCCAGTCCTTTCCTCCTATACTGCGGGAAATCCATTGTTATTCCAATCAAAATATGGTCTGAAGTTTCAATTGGTACATAGAGTAACTTATTAATAAGCAGAGATTTTGTAACAAAAATAAAATCAATATGAGATGCTAAACCACCTTTAAAAAAAGTGGGCTTTGCTGAATTCCTCCCAGTTTGATGGGAATCTTTCAAACCCGCTAAAGAGATGATGTTTGACAAACAGGACTTATCACAATACTGTTTCCCTTTTACGTTTCTTTGCAAAAAATTTATGTTAAAATCTCCACAAAAAAATAGATACCGTCCCATGTGCAAAAAAGGTTGTATCTTCTGTAATAACTCTATCCTCAATGATTTCATCTGCGGACCATAGATTGATATCAACCGACCAAAAAAACATTTACAATGACATCTATTAGCAATGCTCGACCAGGTTCGATGTCAACCAGTCTAATGAGTTGAACATCCAATGTAGTAAAACATATGCCAATTCCACTACATCTTTCTTCCCCAAATGACCAGAAAGTAGGTCCCCAACGCCATTGTTTGCTTGCCCTAACTATCTCAGAAGTTGTATGAAAACGAGTATCCTGAAGAAGAAAAACATCATATCCTAATAAAGAAAGGATACCAAACATTGTTAGACATTTGGTATGCGATTTTATGCTATTCACATTTAAGGATGCAACTGATAAAGAAAAAGGTTTTAAGGAGGGGGTTTAAATAACTTGTTACTAGACCTAGTCACCCGTTTTCTGGCTTCTGGTTGTTTATTTCCTGTAGAGCTGCCCAGGACAGGAGGTAAAGGAGCTGTAATAATTGTGTTTACAGCTGAAACAGGAATAGGAAGGGCAACTTCTACCTGGTCTCCCCACGAAGAGAGGAACTAAAATCTATTTTCCAAAGGCAGAGGGGATACAGGCATAACACTGTTACCACTCCTCTCAGGAGAAACTGAACTAAGGATAGAGTCCTGTGCATCTACGCCTTCCCCTTCTTTACCAGGGGTTACTGTTTTGGACAAAAAAACGGGATTCTGTACCCAGTTTTGCAGGAGCCCTTTGTGGAGACCCTAGAGGTGTCGCAAATGGAGTTTCCTTTTCTTCCCTACTAGGTTCTGGGGCAGAATCTAAGGGAACAACTATCATGACTTCAACTGATGAAACCTCCACTATCGGGTTCTCAGAAACCAATAAGTTAGGGGCGTTTTGGAAACCAAAATCTCTGTCCTCCAAAGGAAATCCACCCCTCCCTCTACCTCTGAGTCTACCTCGAAACATGGGCCTAATCTTTATCCATCCTTTGTCAAGGTGGGATTCTCTAGCTTGTGTTAAAAAATGCTCCTGATCAGAGGACTCTTCTGTGTCTGTATCTTTCCATGGACAATCTGAAAAGGAATGGTTAGTTTCACTGCATAAGTTACAAACTGATGGTGCAATGCAATCATTCGCTAAGTGACCCAACATGCCACAATGGAAACATTTAATTTGGTCGCATGAGGTGTTCAAATGTGATAAAGACCCACATTTGAAAGAACTTTTTGGTTGACCAGCATAAAAAATGATTCCCCTGTCTCTACCCAAAAAGAAGGAACTGGGCAAGTGCTGTATACTCTCATCATCCTGATTCAATTGAACTCGAACTGTCCAACCCCCTGTCCAAAAGCCATTCCCATCTAAAATGGGATGAGGTTTGTCTTGTACAAAACATCTTTTTTCTAACCAGAACAAAATATTTGTAATGTTCACTCCTTCATTCCTAAAAAGGATTGTTACAGTTTTAACCGTAGGCTTCGTAATAGGGATGGCTTGAAAATCTGTCCTATCTTCCTGATCCTTCAAGTCATAGTACAACCTCCAAAACCTGTCTAATGAGATGACCAAACAAAAACTGATGTCATAATAGTTATCCCCTGGGGGGTGAATAAATGCATATACTTCGGCGGGAGAAAAACCCATAGACTCGATCAGTAAAATCTTCCCCACCCAAAGTCTGTCCGGGGCTGTAGGTGCCAATCCACGATATCTCAGGTGAACTAAGAACCTGCGTTTAGCTGATTCTACAGGTTTTTTAAACAGTCCCTCAAAAGATTTAGCACCCAAACCAACTGGTCTCACAGTACTCACAGTTTTACCCGATGTAGACCCTTCAACTAAAGACGGTGGGCAAGGGACTGGCTCGGTCGTTGTTAACTCAAATCCGGGAGTAGGAATACCAGAAGAAGAAGGAGTAGCCACAATGGGAGATTGAAGAGTCTGGTTAACAGTGGCGTCTTGCGCACCTAAGAAATCAGTAGCCTCACCTTGGAGTTGCGGATCCTCATTGCCCATATTCACAGACTTAGAAAGTTTTTCATTTCTAGTTAAGAGCTCCACATCTTTGAGACCATGTAACTATATTAGTACCCCTGGGAATGGGAATAGAGGGGTCTGGAACCCACTTTTCACCAGAACATAGCCACCCAGCTTGCTGTAAAGCGTCACCAGGAGACCACTCCGTTAAAGCGCAGGAGTGTTCTACCTTATTCACTGGGTTACCATCTTCCTGTAGGGCAGACTTAGATTGAGATTTCTCACCATTGCCACTGTCCTGTTGTCCAAAGCGTTTCCCTCCAATATTAAAAGGGCTAGTCGGGGAACGTTTTCTCTTACTGCATTCAGTGTCCAGCTTCTTTTGGCAAGTTTGAAAATCCCATTCCGCTGTATTAATTAGGTCCATTAGCTGAAGTTTTTTCCGATCAAGTTCTTCCTGTAGAAGTACTTCTGCAGAGTTATCCACATCCAAATCCAGCGCAGAGTCCATAGACTCCAAAGCCACAGCTCCATTATTATCACCTGAAAGATTTCCATTTCCCAACACACTATCAACCGTGGTGAGCACCTGAGCTGCTGATACACAACCTTCCTCGTCCACAACCTCCGTCTGACTGAGGTCCTCCATCCCTGCAGACAGACGAACAGCGCCACCCATCTACAGAGCAGGGGAATTTCCTCGGTGTCTTGGCCAAATTTCCCTCAATCATTAAAAATACCACCAACAGCTTAATCTGGTTCAAGGTTAGTTGGCATTCATCTGTATCCCTTCCCCTGGGTCGTGCCTGAAAATAGGCAGGATTTGTCTAGTGCACTTACCCGGTCAATAAAAACTAAATAAATAAATACGTGCTAAGGTTAATGATCATCTCATACTCTAATTAGCAGAAATCTAGATTACATGCACTTAGAAAGATAATGTCTGACAGCCATATAACAGAGAAACTAAGAAAGCTTTAACAGTAGAGCTGACTGCAAGTTTGTCTATCGGAACTTACTGCTGGACTTTAGTCTGTAGTTCCGGTGTTGGCATGTGGCAACTGAAGTATGCATTTTCATCTGCAAAGTACTGTACTTATTTAGAAAGATGAATAAAGCATGTTAAAACACCATAAAGTAATAAGTATGCAAAGCTGTTGAGAACAATTGGCACTTTTGCAGAACTGTGACCAAGTAGCAAGCTTCCAACCGCATCTATGTCACTTCCTCAAAGCAATTCTCATGAGAGTGCATAATTTGATGTGTTTTCTCATTTCATAGAAACATAGAAACATAGAAGTTGACGGCAGATAAGGACCGCAAGGCCCATCCAGTCTGCCCATCTCTTTTTCTGCCTTATAAATGTGCCATCGGCCTTTGCTCTGTCAGTGGCCTATCTATTCATACTCATTTGTATGGCTCCCTTATGCCTATCCCATGCCTGTTTGAAGCCCTGCACTGTATTCATAGCCACCACTTCTTGAGGTAAGCTGTTCCATGCATCCACGACCCTTTCTGTGAAAAGGAACTTCCTCACATTGCTGTAATCATGAATGAAGTCAGTGCACCATAATATCCAGGGAGTTTTTCTGTGCCAGTTCAACCGACCCTGGATCCGATGGGCAACCAACACTGGTGGGAGGTATGTTCTCTCGGCTTCTGCTTCAATTCTGTTTATTTGATTTGAGACGCGTATCGGCAGGCAACTCTGTGAGGGGTGAAATGGAAAGGGCTTGTGTCGGGATGCTGCTGATGCTTGGACCTGTCAATGTTTGCATATGGCACGGGTGTATGGTTTGGGGAGATTTGGCATGAAAGGCAGAATTTGCTTTTGCTTCTTGGTCTTTGTGGAGCTGTGTGGTTCCAAACATAAGTGACAGCAGCTGGTGCCATGGAAAGGCTTGAGCACTGAGCATGACCATCAGCAAGGGCATGAGCTGAATGTTCCATGCCAGCCTGTTTTTATAAATGACCATTGATATTCAAAACGTGCAATGTCTTTATCAGATGTGAGAATCTGTCAAACATTTTCTAGTGAATTGTAAATACCATAAGGTCCCTCATTTCAATATATGAAACAGCCAATGATGCAGGGCATTTCATAAAATAAGACCACACTCCTTTTTGTAGCATTTTTTTAGCTCAGCAAACTCCTTGCACTTATTTACTGTTTCAGTGGCAAAGTCTTGAAAGAAAGAAATATGATCCCCCTACAAGTTTAGCTGTCCCCTTTCCCATGCTAGTTTCAAAATCTCTTAACAGAAAAGTGTAAAAAGTTCACAATTATTGGTCTTGGTCTGCTCCCACTCTGAGGGTGAGGGATTAGAGAACAAGGTGCCCTCTCAATCTCTAATGACCACTGCCATTGTCTCTGAAGAATTTCTGCAAAGAACTGTTGTAAAAGGGGATCATGTCTTTCCTTTCTACTCCTTCTGATTGACCCACAATCCATAAGTTGTTCCTGTACCCTTTACTTTCTAAATCTTCTATTTTGCCCAGTAAATATCCAGTCTGATTTTTATGGGTTTTAACAAGTCCTCAGCATAATAAACTGAATCTTCCACAGAGCTTATTTTCCCTTCTGTCATATCAGCTCAGCCCCTGATTTTGGCTGTTTCCACCTCTATCTTCTTTATTAATATTTTCATTTATTTAATATCTATTTGAATGTTAAGTAAGATATTTTCAGCGCCTGCTAAATTATTCTTGGTGTTATCTTTATCATTGGAGGCTGAAGAAACATGCATTTTAGTTGCTGATCACTGGGTTTCATCAGCTGGCTTTCCGCTGAGCAAAGTCATACACAAGTTGTTTTTTTTTCCTTTTTTTTTATTATGTTTTTATCTAGTGTTTTTCTCCATTTTTTCATCTGTCCCCTTCCTTGGGCATGCACTCTCCCGTGTGGAGGCACACATGCATTGCGTTCCAAGGTGCCCTCTTGACTTGCTGCCCACTCCTGCCTGTGCTGCCACTGGACCTCCACCAAGTAGCAGCAGAACTACAGGGGTAGGGGCAACAACCACCCCAGGAGAGGAAAGCTGCTGTTAGGTTACTCAATCCTGCTCCCTCCCCCCTGTGTTGGCACCCTGATGACCCGAGGTTGTTCCCGAACCCAGGGCACTGACACAGCACAAGGTGTGGCATCCAGCACCTCAACCCTCAGCACCACCAGGCTGGCACTACTTATTTTGTTAAACGATGGAAATCAGGTCAATTTGTTATGGAGCAGGTTGATGCTCCTACCATTGAATAGCCCAAGTTTAGGGTAATGAATAAAATGTTAACCTCAAAAATACAATTTCAATTCACAGACTGTAGGGATTCTGTAAGAAGTTCTAGTAGCGCTGTCACCTTACATCATCTTTCTTGGCCCTCAGCATGCTCTCTAGGCACTTTGTCTTTCTTGAGCTTAGTAAATACATTTACTGCTAGCCAAAAAAGACATGCACTACAGAAAAAATGTGACATTTACTTGAGTTCTGGAAAACAGTTAACAGAGGATTGCATCCAGATATAAGTCCCAAGTCAGGGACAGAAATGTGCTTCAAGAAGCAAAGAAAGAGCCTATTGCCCAATGAGTAATGATGTGCTGGTAGCAGAAACAACAACAAAATTATAGACCCGCTCACCAGCATCCGGATATTAGTGAAGTGTATGTACTCAGAGAGAAAAGAAAACTGTTCCAGCAGAAATAAAGAGTCAGATGAGAGTGGATATGCCAACATCACACTCGACTAAGCTTCAAGTATGAGTACTGTTACGTGCTGAACCCTGACAAATTAGTTAATTTTATTCCTGATACAGTTTTTAGACATCTTACGTGTCCCAAACTTGATGATGGACTCTGTATTTTTGCCATGATTTGTGTGTGCAGTTTTTTATTTTGATTGATTGTGTTGTAAAAAATCT
Organism: Neoceratodus forsteri; assembly: GCA_016271365.2. Classification (NCBI taxonomy): domain Eukaryota; kingdom Metazoa; phylum Chordata; order Ceratodontiformes; family Ceratodontidae; genus Neoceratodus; species Neoceratodus forsteri. The sequence goes on from CM028137.1 coordinate 56,254,588, forward strand.
CTAAGATGGCTGCCTGTGTAAGTAAGTATGCTTTGCGGTTTACTAGGTGAGCCAAGCATATTGCAGGTTATAGCAGACTATAAGGAAAACTGGACTATTATACAATTAAGGTATTAACTATGGTAGCTCCCGACACAGAGAGGCCACTTGTATACTAATGAATTAATAACATTTTTCAGATTCTTCACTGAGGGATACCAGTGTCTTCTTGCAATGGTTTTTGCCATTGGCGAGCTGAACCAAAATCCTCAAATACTGCCAAACATTACACTGGGATTTAAGATTTTTGACTCATGCTTTTCAGAAGTTAGAGCACTTGGTGGAATTTTTCGGATAGTATCTGGAGGAGAGAGTGATGTTCCCAATTACAAATGTCAATCCCATCCACTGTTATCTGGAATTATTGGAGATTTCCAGACAAATACCGCCATTTCCATGGCTAGAGTTTTGGGGCTGTATGGATACCCACAGGTATGAGATAAAATACCATTTTAAATGTCATTTACCATAGCATATTCAACTGTATTCTGTTTCTTTCAGTGAAAGTAGCCACTGTATATTACCAGTGGCACACAGTCTCTATGCTGAATTGATAAATTTGGGTGGCCAGCGTCTATCTTAAAAGAGGTGAGAACTAAATATATACAATTTGCTACTTCATATGAGCATCCCTTTATTTTCGGCTTTCTTTTTCTCCCACACACTGGCTGGTTCACACTCTGCCAAGGGTCCCCCCAAAACCACTTCACCCACTGTCCCTGGGACTTACATCTGGCCTTGGTTCACATCCCATAGCTTTTCCACTGTGTTGGGGCTGGAGGGGGTACTCCAGTTCCCACTCTAGGAACCTTGGTAGGTCTAGTTGTCCTAAGTCCAGTGGGCAGTATGGGATCTGCAGAGGGTCAGTGACATCATCCTGTCTCAGCCGGTGGGATTTTCCTTCTCTTCCCCTCAAGACAGTCCATGGAGCATGTGGCATGACATTGAACAGAGGGCGTGCTGATGTCTTCCACAGGGAGCATCCTTCCCACCCCTTATTTTCAACCAAACATCAAACTTTGTTGAAATTCCATTATTATTCAGTATGTGTAGTTAGTATATTAGCTGGTTAGTTAGTTATTTCCTAATGAATGTAACTCTCATAAAAGGTTGAAAATGGAATAGGTAGATTGGCAGAGATAAGGAAGAGAGGGAGGAAAGACAGGAAGGGTGTAGACGGAAGACAAGAGATCAACAGGGTTGCAGTTAAGAGGAAGGTAGCAAAACTTGGAAGGCCATGTACATGAATGTCCACAGTCCGGGAACTAAAATCCCGGAACTAGTGGTCTTGATGGCAGAGGTGGACCTGGATATCATCACAGTTACTGAGACATGGTATACTGGGAATTATGATTGGAATATATCCATTCTAGGCTATACTCTATTTAGGAAAGAAAGGGTGGGAAAAAAGGGAGGAGAAGTGGCTATATGTGTCTGGAAGGGCATCAAAGCAGTTGAGGTAAGGGGAACTCAGGAAGGGTTGGAGGCACTCTGGGTCACCCTGGAGACAGGAAATTGCACCACCATTCATACTGGCATGGTCTACAGACCTCCAGCACAAGGGTAAGAGCTAGACATGGTACTAGTAGAAGCCATCCACAAAATGATAACTAAAGAGAAAATGCTGCTGGTGGGAGACTTCCTATATGCCAGTTGTCAATTAGACTCATGCTGCAGCCACAGCCAAGAGTAGGGCCATCCTGGATGCCATTAAGGGGATGGGCCTCAGACAGCTTGTGGTAGAGCCCACCAAGGAGGGAGCATTATTTGGTGAACTGCACTGGCTGCCGGTACAGAAGCGGATCACCTTTAAAGTCGGCTTACTGACTTTCAAAGCCCTACATGGAAGGGCCCAGACTATCTAAAAGAGCTTCCAGTCCCCTACTGCCCAGGCCAATCACTCCGCTCGGCCAACAAGAGGTTGTTAGAGATTCCAAGGGTGAATTTGAAATCATCTGGTAGCAGAGCTTTTGCTTATGCAGCCCTCAACCTTTGGAATTCTCTACCCCATAGGTTACGGGAGTGCGCAACTGTGAAGAGATTTAAGCAGTGCTTAAAAACCTTTCTGAGGAAACAAGCCTTTTTAATTAATTGAAAATTTATTACTAATTTATTGTTATGTGATTTTAATTGAATTAAACTGATGTTTGATGTCTGTATAATTGTGTTCTCCCTGTTTTATATTGTTAGGCACTTTAAAAATAAATTTATTATTATTATTATTAATCCTCACCAATGGGGACAGAATTACAGATGTAAGGGTGAGTAACCATCTGGGGTCCAGTTATCACCACACAGTATTGTTCAATGTGGGAACTGTGGGGGAGTCAAGCCACACAAAAGCAAAGGCCCTGAATTTCAGATAGGTCGATTTTGCAAAGTTGGGGGATTATCTCAAGAAAGTCCTGGCAAGGGAGGTGGTGGGGTGTGTGTACAGGAACAGATGGCAAATCTAAAGTGAGCCATAGTAGAGGCAACAAGCCTTTGCATTAGGCAAGTAAGCAAAACAAATAGAAAGAAAAAACACTATGGTTCTCAAAGGGAGTGACAGGGAAGGTAAGAGCAAAAATGCTGGCATTTGAGAGGTACAAGGAAACACAGAGGGAGGAAGACAGGGAACTTTATCTGAAAAAGCAGAGGGAGGTAGGAAAAGCAGTCAAGAGTGCAAAGGCACATACAGGAAAAAAAGCCAACTCAATAAGGAGAAGAGACAAGACATTTTTCAGGTGCGCTAGTGAAGGGGTAAAAAGACCAAGGGTGGGATTTTGAGGCGAAAAAGGGAAAGAGGAGAGTGTGTGGTGGGGGACCTGGAAAAAGCAGAAATTCTAAACAAATATTTTTGTTCAGTATTCACTGAAAATGGAGAAGGGGAGTGTCCACAGTTAGATGATAGAAGCACCAATAGAAGGGAGGTAGACAGCAGTCCGTTTACGGAGGAGAGTCCTAAAGGAACTCACAAATCTGAATGTGGACAGGGCAATGGGGCCAGACAGGGTACATTTGAGAAGAAATTTGATAGGTGCTGGCAGCTTCACTGACAGCCATGTTCAACAAATCACTGGAAACAGGTGGCTCTGGAGGATTGGATGAGGGCAAATGTAGTCCCTCTTTGCCAAATTGGGAGCAGGAAGGAGGCTGGCAATTACAGGCCAGTCAGCCTGGCCTCAGTGGAGGGAAAATTAATGGAATCACTGTTAAAGAAAAGGACTGTGTTATATGTAGAATTCAGAGGAGTACAGGATCAGAGCCAACATGGATTCACATTGGGAAAGTCTTGTCAAACAAATCTGATAGATTTCTTTGACTGGCTGACCAGGGAGGTAGACCACGGATGGGCAGTGGATGTGGCCTACCTGGATTTCAGCAAGGCCTTCAACACAGTCCCACCCAGAAAGCTGGTAAACAACTTGGGCAGCTGAGGAGTTGGTCCAAGGGTGGTAAACTGGGTCAGAAATTGGTTTAGGGCTAGAACACAGAGGGTGGTGGCAAATGGAGTTCAATCCAAGCTGAGGGTGATAACCAGAGGGTAGCACAGGCATCTGTGCTGGAGCTGGTCCTCTTCAATATCCTCATAAGTGACACTGCAGAGGGTCTGGAAGGGAAGGTATGCCTATTTGCACATGATACTAAAATATGCAAAAGGATCGACACTTCAGTGGGGGGGGGGGTAGAACATAAGAAGGGACTTAAGCAAGCTTGAGGAGTGGCCGAGAGTGAGGCAGCTGAGATTCAATGCAAAGAAGTGCAAAATCATGCATTTAGGGCACAGAAATCCAGTGGAGGAGTACAAGATGGGTGGTGGAGGTACTGATGACCGCCAAACAGGAAAGGGACCTTGGGGTAATTTATATCTGATGACCTCAAGGTTACCAAACAATGTAAAAAGGCTGTGAGGAAAGTCACTGGGATACTAGGGTGCATAGGGAGAGGTATAACCAACAAAAAACTGAGGTGGTGGTGCCACTGTACAGATAATTGGTGAGACCTCATCTGGAGTACTGTATCCAGTTCTAGAGGCCACATTACTGGAACGGCATAGAAAGAGTAGAGGCAGTTCAGAGAAGGGCAACAAAAAAGATGCAGGGACTGCACAAGAAGTCTTACGAGAAGAGATTTAAGGACCTCAATATGTATTCCCTAGAAGCAAGGAGAGAGAGGGGGAATATGATACAGACTTTCAAATACCTCAAGGGTATAAATAAAGTACATGAGGGTAGCATGTTCTAGAAAAAAATGTTCAAGAACAAGGGGTCATGATACTTTGGCTAGAGAGAGCTAGACTCAGAGGTAACGTGAATAAATATTTTTTCACAAACAGTGGTGGATGCATGGATCAGCTTCCCTGTGGAAGTGGTGGGGAGAAATGGTAGGGTAATTCAATAATTCATGCGATAGACATAAGGGAAACCTAGCGATTGGAAAGATAGGGTAAGCCGCAGATCAATTAGTGTCTGTGGTATATGCAGTAGGTAAGGAAAATGGGCAGACTAGGTGGGCCAATTGTTCCTTATCTGCCATCAATTTCTGTATTTCTGTGTTTCTATGTACCAGATTGACAGAACTGCAGACTGAACCCTATGTGCATCTATTTGATAGGAACAGCATGCACAGACACAGTGCAGGCTAACCTATCCTGTCCCACTGATTGCACTGAACTTTGTCACAGAGGGACCGCCTTGCAGGTGAATGGATATCTCAGATTCTTTATGGACAGTCTCAGTGTAGAATAACTTCTACTACCACACTAATAGAGATGCAACAAATTTAAATTTCACCCGTGAAGTGCCCTCAAAGTGAGCACTTCGCATTGTCACTCCACTACTCAGAGTGGCCAATATGAAAGGCTCAGTTCGCCTTGTAATTATTACTTTGCGTTGTCATTCTGCCTTAACGTGAAGTAAGGCAAAGTGACAACAATATTGGCAGCCCCCCACACACAGTTTCCAGAATTAATGTGCATCCCCAAAATTCTACTGTCTTGTGTCCAGAAAATTCCCCAGTGCTGACGAAGTGAAATGAAAGCGTAACAGGAAATGCAAAGTCTCCCAGAATTAATGGAGCACTCAGTCATGCGCGCATTGGTCACACACAGTCACCACAATTAATGTGCATCCCCACAATGTTACTGTCTTGTGTCCAGAAAATTCCCCAGTGCTGACAAAGTGAAATAAGAGCTTAACAAGAATTGCAAAGTCTCCCAGAATTAATGGTGCACTGCAAATGCACAGACAGATTAAGATTGTGCTGCACACTCAAGAGATGCAGACACAAAGGCACAACAACACCTAACCAGTGCTCACAAGTCACAAATCCAAATCTGGAAAAGAATACCTTTTGCCGGTTGGGGAAGGGGGGTATTGCAAGGCAGTGACAGTCCACTACCAGTAAAGATACCATAAAGCCATACAAAAGTACAAAAAATTCATGCAGTTGCGGTGGATAGCAGGTTCACACTGCTGCAATTACTCTGTGGCACAATAAAAGTTGTCTGATTTAATGGCACGCATCACACACACACTCACACACACAATACAAGTAATGTGTAACAAATTGAAAACCTTTAGAAGTATAATCAAATTTTTTAAACAAACTGAAATTATACACTGCTGCACCACAACAATCAGCAAAAAAATGTCAAGAATTACTGAAAATATTACTGTATGTACATTAACACAGTTATACATGAAAAATATAACGAAAACAGAAAGACTGCCTTTTTCTTCCAGTTAATCTACCTACATCAAAGATACGCCCCTCCCCCAAAGCACACTTCACAGTACACAGACTGACTGTTCTAAATTAACATTCAAAATCCACACACAAACAATAAACGCTTGATGATATGAGCAAAGAAGGGTTTCCTACAATTGGTGTACTAACTTTTGAGTAAAAAGAAATTACTCAAAAAGGCATTTTTAACAACTTTTAGAGGTTTTAAATCGCAGAGCTCTGAAAGCAAACTGTCTCAAGCTACCACTACACACCCACTACCCAGAACTGAGGTGGTTCAGAACAATCTAGAGCCCATGTGACCTGCAATCCCATGAATCACTGTAGAATTCGCCTTGGAGCTCAATTACAAGGCAAAGTGATGTGAAGTACATTGATTTCAATGTACTTTGCCTTAAATTTGGTGGAGAAGTGGTTTAGGGACGGTGGAATAACGCAAAGTCATTGGTTTCAATGGACTTCGTGTTCCTCATTATGAGGTGGAGTACTTTGCTTCGCATTGCGGATTACTCCGCGGATTCCTCATTATTCCGCGAATCACTTTACGGGGCGAATTTTAGCCACTTCACCTACCACTACCCACCAATTGCATTGAACTTGGTCATAGAGGGACCACTTCACAAGTGAGGGGGTATCTCATATGCTATATGTACAGTCATAGTGTGGGCTAACCTGTGCTGCCCCACTGATCACACTGAGTTTTGTCACAGAGGGACCACCTCGCAGGTGAGAGGGTATCACACATGCCTTCTGTACAGTCACAGTGCCAGTTATCCTAAACTGTCCCACTGCTCACACTGAACTTTGTCATGGAGGGTCCACCTTGTCAATGAAGGATTATTTCAGAAGCTTTATACACAGGAAAAGTGCAGGTGGTACCCCATCAATAGGGTGCCACAAAGAGGGTACCCTAATGTGGGTGCAGGCAATCGAGCATGGGCAATTGTGGCACATTGGAGTTTTGGACGCAGTGAAGTGGGTGCATGGTGCTGAGGGCACCATCTGGCTCCCTCTCTCAATATTACTCTTCTCTTTGCCCATGTGGGCTAAGAGAAGATGATTATATATATTTGGTGGTGGTGCAGGGGGTGGAGTCCCCCAATTATGGCTACATGGGTAAATCACATGGGCCACTATTAACAAGTGCCCTCTTTTCCTGTTTCCTCTTGTCTGCACTCTTATTGCAGGCACTGTCTTTGTTTTCACCCTATAGTGTATGAACCAGTGCAGTCTAACCTATACTGCCCACTGATCACACTGAACTTTGTTATGGAGGGACCACCTCACAGATGAGGAGGCATCTCAGATACTTCACCCATTCAGTCCTTGACCTTTCATGACAGTAACAAGAGGTAAAAGTGCAGAAACAAAAACATAAAATGTGTCAGCCAAAAAGGACTGGTAGGCCAATCAAGTGTGCCTTATTTTTTTTGCCTAACACTATACACTGGATCCAACTTGGTCACAGATGTCTCTCCTTCCTCTCTTGCTACTACGTAATATACCCATGTGCCTATCTCATGCATGTTTGAAGCTACCAGCTGTCAATATGCCTACCACCTCTTCTGGAAGGCTGTTTTAGGTGTCCACCACTCTTTCTGTGAAAAAGTATTTCCTCTCATCCCTCTTAAAATGTCCACTCTCAAGCTTTATAACATGCCCACATGTTCTGATGCTTTTCCTCCTTTGAGAAAGACTCCCCTACTGCACTTTTCTGACCCCATGAGGTATTTTATAGGTCTCAATGATATCCCCTCTTGTTCTCCTCTCCTCCAGGGAGCACATGTTGAGCTCCCACAGTCTCTCCTTGTATGGCTTTTTGTGCAACCCCAACACCATTTTTGTAGCCCTCATCTGGACTGCTTCCACCCTATTGATGTTCTTCTGGAGATGTGGCCTCCAGAACTGGATACAGTACTTCAGTTGGGGTCTCACAAGTGAGTGGTAGAGAGGCAACACCACCCCCTTTCACCTGCTAAAAACCCCCCTCCCTATGCATCCCAATATTGGGCAGACCTTGCCTACTGCCCAGTCAGAATTCCTTGTAACCCTGAGATCAATGGATATGATCACCCCAAGATCTTTGTCTTGCTTTGTAACTGCAAGTACCTCCCCCAATCAACCCCTGGGTAACCCCACCTCAGGTGAATGACTTTGCACTTTTTGGCATCGAATCCCAGCTGCCACTCCCTAGACTACTCCTCTAGTTTCTCCAGATCCCTTTGCATTCTCTCCATCCCCTCCTGGATGTCTACCCTGTTGCAGATTTTTATTTCACCTGCCATGACACACCTACCCTTCCAGTTCCTCAGCAATGTCACATATGAAGACATTGAAGAGTACAGAGCCCAGCACTGACACCTGGGGTACTCCACTAGTCACTCTCGTGTCCACAGAGTAACAGCCATTTACCACCACCCTCTGCCTTCCATCTTTCAACCAGTTTGATACCCACACACCACCTTCTCCCCATCCCCAGGATGCTAAGTTTCTTCATTAGCTTTCTATGTAGTATGGTGTAAAAGGCCCTGCTGAAGTCCTGATAGGCCACATTCACTGCCCTTCCCTGATCCACCTCACTACTCACTTAGTAAAAGGAATTGAAATCTGGTATGTCATGCATCATTGCCAACCAAACACTAACAATGTAAGAAAATTATGTTATGCCATTCAAATGTTGCCAGTTTCAAAAGTATCACTCTTGGTAAGTTGGTGTTGCCTTTAGTTTTAATCATTTTTATAGGACCACAGTTTAAACTAGAAAGGTTGAAAGCTGAGACTGATCATAGAAGATTACAGAACAACTGTGTCATACTAATGATATATGCCAAAACTGTGGGATATTTATGACTAGACGAAATGTTTACTAGTGCTGTCTAGTGTACACAAGTATAAATGGTAATGCCCCCACATACTAGTGTTATACAGCCTGTACACGTGACAGGACACAGAGATTAGACAAGTGCTCGATCTTCAAAATCAGACAGAAGTGAATAATTTTCTATTTGAGGCATCTCAGTCTGCCTAGTAACTATCCGATACGTTCACAAGTATCTGTTAAGCCACCCACATAAGTTGGAAATTGTGCCTTTATGAGTTTTTTTATTATGAAACAGTTTTTTGATTTTTCTCTGTTGTACTTAAGGGGTTAATACTACAAGTCTCTTTCTCTCTTGGTTACTAAATGCTACCTGCTTCTAAGGATCAGGATGTTTGTCAGTTTCTGTTTTGGGATGCTATCGGTGAACAATAGATATTTGATAGCTAAGCAAAAAGGCATGACAGGGTGTGCATACAAAAGTAGTGTGATCACCACTTGCCCACAGGTATAATGAGGCAAGAGGCCACAGGCTGAGTGGCATATTGTCCGAAGAAGTGCAATAATCACACTACTATTGATATCCTGAAGTATCTTATTGCACTTATCATGTGGCATTTGGCAATAAAAATAAATATACAGGGATAAAAAAAAAATAGTTTTAAAAGCAAAATTATGTTTATTTAGTGTCATGTATAATTTTGCTGAAGAACATAGGCCCCAAAACATTTTGTTGGGATGTAGGGGTGGGTGGGCAAAAATTGTGATCATTAAGTGAGTTCCACTAACTCTGTGTAAATCAGCAAAAGGATTACATATTTTTACTGATGTGTGGTTTACTTGTAATGATGTGCTTCATTTTGTTAATTTTCTTCCTCTTTCATACATGGTCCCACTGGAATTGCTGCATGCATGATGTCAGTGCCTCTAACACACTGACACTGGCTGCACATTTCAGACATTTGGTTTCTTTTTGTGAACAAACATCAGCGCCAGTTTCTCTTTTATTAAAATGTTTCTTTCTGTGTCTCTTGTAAAACTGTACAGACACAGTGAAGATGATTCAATAAAGATTGGTCAGTCTGAGAAAACAGTGCAGTGTGTGAGCGATCAGTGATGGGAAAGACAGCCAATGGAAGAACAGAACAATCATTTTCCCTCACAGAGCCAGCAGTGATAGTAAGTGTCCCTGTGGCATTATTAGCACAATGATACCAGGGATCACAGTTTTCTTTACAGTATTGCCACCATTAAAAAAACTATTCTGACGCTGGCCCAGTGGTGCTGAGGGTTAAGGCTCTAGATGCCACACCTCGTGCCATGCCAATGACCCAGGTTCGGGAACGAGCCTGGGAAGTCAGGGGTCAGCAGGGGTGGGTAGGGATGAAGCATATGTGAGACAGCTCTCCCTTCCCGGGGGGGGGGAAGTAGGGAAAGTGTAGCTCCTGAGCCAACCCTGGCGATGGCCAGGAGTAGACAGGAAATGCACGACATGGCCGATAGCAAAGATGTGGAGCTCAGTGGATGCTGGTCATCATTGCACGACCGAGCTCTGCAGGGGAGACAGAACAAAACCAGATAAGCCTCCCACACCATCGGTGAGATGATGGTGGCACCGCTGGATTTCGCCCACATCCCAAATGCCGGCCTAGATGCACCCAGGATTTCCCTTCAAGAACCGCCCCAACAACAAGCAGGTAGGCACCTCACACTTAGCAGCCAGCCACCGAGGGAAGGTGGAATCAGCCCCAGAGATGGTACGGGGGTCGGGCCTGCCTGTAGTCATTCAGGGAGGAGGAGATCAGGGGAGATGCGGGGGTTCAGGCTGGGAGTAGGGTGGACTCTGAGCGGGCACTCCTGAAGGATGTCTGGGGGTGTGGGTGAATAAATAAAGTTACTAAAAAAAAAAAACACTATTCTGCTCATTTCTAATGTAGTACACTCCAGCTAAAGGGAACATGATTAAATGGGATACCTGCTTACGTGAGATGCACTGTCTGGAACCAGTTGCCCCTTTCAATTGTAAATGCAGTCGCTCATGGTTTGGAGGGATGTTCATAATGTTGTATGCCACTTTAATTGGATGGGTAGGCTCCTTAACTACCTGCCTAGTGGCTAGAGCTGATCACTTCTTGATCATGTCCTAAACACCTTTACAGTGTTTCTCTCACCTAACTGTTATCTTTCATTACCTTATGAAGTACAGTGTTTTAACACTCAACTGCAGCTTCTCTATTCAGATCAGCTTTAAGGTTGTCAGACTCATACTGCAGGTCAGATGGCACTTCTGAGGAATGAGCAGTTACTGGCAAACTGAGTCAAAGTGTTGAAGGCATGCCAGCATGTTCCCTGTCTTCTGTGTGAACCTGACAAGGTGCGAGAAATGCAAGCTCATAGTCACTGGCATGAGTAAATGAGCTAGATGCCTGCCCAAAGACACACAAATATTACCGAAGATGTACACCAGCTTCTGTAACTCTTGGCTGTCCTCAGAAATCTTTCTTGAATGGTTGTGCTGGGAGAGTGAGCTGCGCTGAGCAAGGTGCAGAATCATAATGTTTGTGGACAATTGTAGCACCCTCCGACACGAACTAAACAGACAGATGGGATACATCATGTCCCCTCTCCCCCAAAAAAATACAACAGCAGAGCCAGGTATTGAACCAGGAGAAGCTGCTCAAAATTGAAGTGTCAGTGCAAAAGCAGGTGCTGACTGAAGCAAAACAGCAAATAATCACTGATTTCTATCAAGTCCTTGAATAAACAGACGTAATGAAATAAAAACTAAGATTTTTGTATTTTATTCATTCAATTAAAAGCATTTTTAATCAGAGAAACAATGAATAAACAAATACTGTGGCTGTAAACACTGCATTCTCTGAGGTCTGCTTTTTCCTTGCTGCATGCATTTAATATCATGGTCACTGAGCATCCGATTACTTGCACTTCATTTTGAAGGGACTACCATTTAAATGGGATGATTTTAAATCCTCAAGGACATCCTGTTTAAATGGCTTTCACAGTTCTGTGTGATATCGGCAGAAGCCTAAAGGTGATCGCCGTTATCTAGAAGTCAAGAGTGCCAAAATAAATTTTCGGCACTATGACACCCCAGTGCACAGCAAAATTGTGCTGGGGACTTAGTTTTTCTATGTTTTATGTGGGGCTGTGACTCCCACCCCCCACTTTGCTGATTCTCAACCCAGGTGGGGGTGTATCACGGGGGTGAAACATTAAAAAGATTTGGGCCTGGCTCAAAGAAAAGCACCAGCGCCCAGACCCAAACCCAGTACCTTGGCGACCAATCTGGCAAACCCACCCACCACACCATGGGGTCAACTCAGCAACTCACCATGGCACCACCCCTCACATACCCTCCCGCCACTTGCTGTATGTGCCCGCTCCCCCTCGCACACATACATATAGCAACATCCTATTACTATATTCGCCCCCCCAATCCGGCTGCCCTACCCTCCCATAGCCATCCCTGAAATGCGCTGGAGAGTGGGTCACTGTTATTGTAGGCACCAAGTCCCCAGCGCTAATATCATGGGCTACTGCTTGCACTGTATTAGATGATTGCTCACTGTTTAAAAGCTGTTGATGGCAATAACAGTGGTGGCCATATGACTCTAAGATGGAATGCTTGACACAGTGATCTTGTACCAATGTAGGTTGACACATTGGCTGGTACTTCTTTGTGCCGCTTAGTAATAGTCTTATCTACAAAGGGGCACTAACCAATCAGCTTGCAGTTTTTATCTTTGCTGTATGGTAAAGTTTATTGTCACTGTGTATGGACCACAGGTCAGGAATTGTATCAGCAAGACAACATCTGCCCCAACACAAAATCACCCCTCCAGGAAGTAATTGTAAATTGCAATGCAATTAGAACTTCTTTATTTTATACATTTGCTTGTACAAATGGCCGAGTCCCCTTTTAACACTATGCTCAGTGTTTTATACATATGTGTAAATGTGGGTGGGGCTTAATTAAAAATGTAGCCTTTCCTTACATCTGCGACATATAGTTTCCATTTTTGACCTGACTTTGCCTATAAGATTTCTTTTTTTTTATTTTAGAAAACTGTATTTCAACATCAGGTGAAAATAAACAGCTTGATTGTCAAACAAAAACATAAACATACACTATGATCCTCTAGCATGTTCCTGTAATTGGTATTACTTTCTGCTAGTATTTTATTTACATATAATTTTGTGAGGGAGGCCCAGAATTCCTGCCAGACTTCCATTTTTTGGTGATATACAGTAAATACTGATTTTTCTCAATGTTGATAAGCTGTACTATAAAATTGATCCACTGCACATAATTGGGAGGGTCATCTTTTCACTTCAATAAAATATATTTGTTAGCTACAGACAAGCTTAGTTGTAATTTTTTTCATTGGTAATCTGTTAATATGCTCACATATTGTGTTAACAAAATGGTTGATGGGCTAGGTGTTTTGGATAGTATAACAAATATAGGATCCCAAAATGCAATAACCTTAGGACAGTCCACTAGCATGTGTTTATATTAGCTTTGGAGGCTTTGCAATCTGAGCATTTGTCAATAATCGAATCATGCATTCTATGATGTTTATTTGGTGAGTAATAACTTCTATGTAATACAGTATGTTAAATTTTATTTGTAGGAATTTAGTTGATATGATATCTTTATCACATTTCTATTTTTACTCCCGCTGCTGCGTAACTGTCGGGGGCATCCAGCCGCTGGCTCTGCCTGCCCGGAGAGCAGCAGGCTTACTCACATGATGGGGGATCCAGTGCAGCCACACTCCAACCAGAATAATGGCTTTATGGAGATTGACCTAGCATTTTCAAATCCCTCCCAGCGGGGGAGGGTGGCTGGGCGGCAAGATGACCTCAATGCTGCCCGCTCCCTGCAGCTCAGTGCTCAATGGAGTGTTTGGAACTGTGTTTTTTTTGTAAAAAACATTTTCATTTTGAATGAAACTGCTGCTCATTCAGCATGTAGTATATGTTTACATGGTGTTTTTATGTTTTTGAAGTGTAGTCAGACAAGACTAGCAGCCTGCCTAAGCTTTTCTCGGCACGCTGGGCTGAGATACTGGTGTTTTGTTTGGTCTTGAGAATTTGCGATGCTTGTAAATTCTCAGAACAGTTTAGTTTATTCACTTGTTCGGAAGCGTGTGTGATTTCTTTTGGGGGTGAGCTATGAGCTCATGCTTAAAGGTCCTCCTTGAGTTGTGTTGGAACTCGTTCTATAATATGTCCCAGTAAACTGCCTGGATAAGTGATGGAATGAAGAAAAAGAATGGAGAAAGTCAGACCTAGGAAAAATGGAGAGAGAAGGAATAAGAAGAATATGGGGATCTTGAGAATTTTGAGGCACAGCTCGTGCTGAAAAGCTGCTTCTTAACCTAAATAAGGTATGATACCCTTGCCTATGGGGTTAAAAGGGGAATGGTCCTTTGGTATCCAGAGTTATTATGCTCAGAGGATTGTTTTCTTTTATCTCTCCTTTAGGGTCTACAGACAAGATGAGGAGAAGTCCAGAAGGATAATTAGTCCTGAGGCACTAATGATGGTTGATTTAGGAGATATATGGGGATCAGAAAAGCTTACTGAATACATACAAGTGTTTCTTGATGCTCTGGAAAAAGTTGACTGGCAAGATGGAGAATAATCCACAACTGTTGGTAACAGGTGTTCTTGGAGGATGCCAGAGGCTGTTCTGTACAATAGTCATGATTCTAGAGATAAGTAGATTTTCATTCATCCACACAAAGATGCTAAATAAGTGATGTAGAAGTGACTGTGGAAGTAAATCCTTTGTATAAGGATACTTTAATCTTGCCTTTTTTGGATGGTAAGCAGTAAAGACGCTTTCGATGATAAGCGCCCTGCTTAGTCGAACTAATCATAGTAATATTAACACTTACATTTCATCTCATGGCACTATAAAAAATGTAAGCTAAATCTGTATCTGTCTCCTAATGGGCATAAAGGTGGTGTATTGAACATGTTCGGCTGTATTTTAACAGCAAGACTCCCATGTGAAGCATGATGACTGACTGGTACGCTTCCGGTGAGATATACTCTTCTCTTCAGATTTTGGCTCTACTGTGGAGTTAGTGTGGAACACAAAATGGTACTCCAGTTATGGGACTTCAGTCATGGAGCCCAATGTTCTAAATGTTTAAGATATTTTTGAGCTTAAAAATAGAAGCTGTTTACAGGACTCCTTGCAAGGAGCTAAAGTAGAAGATTTTTTTTATAAGGGGCTAGTATATTGGCTGCAAAAGAGCTTGTTAGTTCTATTAAATGTTCTTCTCCTTACTTACAGCTGGAATCCTTTATATTAGTGGCACTGCAGTGTTATTAGCTTAGCTATATACAACAATATAGTAATTTGTTTTATTTTTCAGCTTCAGAACAGCTGTATTTGCAGCATTTGCATCTTTTGAATCTGAATGCATGTTATTTCATTTTTTCTTATCAGAAGTTATAGCCAATGAATTTACTATGCTTTGGAAATAATCTGCCTTATTCAGGATGTTTAAGTAAAAATTATTAATTATTTTCAGCTGTGACTTAATGATTTTATCAATTACCTGCCTGCAGTTGAAATGGAAGTTAGCCACTTGGAAATTAGAAGTGGCTGAGCTCAGACCTGTGTAAGGTGTAGCTCTCATAAGATCGGGTACTTCTCTACAGAGCTTGTGAGTGGATATACATGAAGTCTAAGGAATAACACTTTATGTGTGCTTGTATTTAAGGCCTTCTGCTATCTCTTGCAACTATCAAATGATTAAGCTGGTTTGGTCTTTCATACTTTTAGTATATTTTAAATTGAAATGCAATATTGTTATTTGGTTAATGCTGAATATGTACAGTTGCATGAATTTGTAACTGTGCTCAACTTATTCATTTGCAGTGTGTATAACTGTGATATTTTATTCTTATAGGGTGTATTTGTATTTTAGATGTGCATTTGTTTTTTAGTATATTTTTAGTATATTGTAATGGCTTTTTTGCCAAACAATAAAACCTTTGAACTGAACACGCTCTGACTTGCCAGAGGGCCCCCCATGCCACTCCATGCTGGGCTGGGCCCCCCAGTGTGATTCCATGACAGTGCTCCAGGCAGAGCAGATCATAGCCGTCAAGCTGCATGGTCACTCCCAGCCATTTTTCTCGATGTGATCCCATGGAGTGTGGACATGCAATGACGTCCAATGTACCAACATCTGCCTCACTCCCCCATTAGTTGCACCAGCTCTGGTAGTGCCCCCTGTCATCACCAGGTGCCACTACAGAGTGATGGGAACCCTCCCCATGATAGGAGAGCAGTCCTCTGGATGCTCAATCCTATCCTCACCTCTACTGACCCATGACAACCCGGGGTCATTCCCGAACCTGGGTTGCCAGTGTGACATGAGGTGTGGTGTCCAGCGTCTCAACCCTCAGTGCCACTGGGATGGCTGGTTGACATTGATATCTTTAAAGGGATATCAAGGAGTTTCCACCCATTCTTGGTCTGAGAATGTTGTGTGTCAACCTGATTCCCATCTTCTGCATAGTGCGGTTAAGTCGGCCTTAAAGACATTATAGTGTAATATATTCTAGCAATCATTTCTGAAGCTGGTGATCCTGGGGTTAGTAAAGAGTGAATTGGAAATAAATCGAATACATAAAAATGTTTATTGTTTTTTGTTATATAGTCTTGGATTTGAAAATATAAAAACAAATGGTTGTTAGATACTGTATTTGATATTCTTGTTGGAGCAGCACAAATGGTTGTAGTAAACTTTTGCTAAAACATTAGCCCATATTGTATAGACCTTGGGATTGCCAAAGTTTGAATTTTCATTTCCAAAGTGAGGGTATAAAATTATAGTTGTCAATTAATGGAGTTTCTGACCCATTTCTTAATGGCCGCTTAATCTTTTGATACACTTTTGTTCAAATAGCAAAAGTAGTCTGGGTTGAGGTTAAAAGAATTGAATACTTAACTTTTGGAAGACTGGCATATAGCATAGCAGGTAATGATTTGCATGGATTGTTATTCATTTCCAGAATATTATTAACTGAATGGGGGTTCCTAAACTAATCTTGTGTTCGGTTCAGTTGACATGCGTAAATGTATATCTGGAAATTTGGTAGTTCTAGACCTCCTTTACTTTCGGTAATGTTAGCTTAGTAAATGCAATTCTCTTTTGTTTTCCTTCCATATGAACTTTGATATACCTTTGTTTAATTTAAAAAAAGAAATTCATTGGGAATCATGGCTGCCAGTGCTGAAAATAGAGAAAGTAGTTTCGGTAAGATAAACATTTTAAAGGTGATGAAATACAGGTGAGGGGGTACCGGCAAAGTGGGCAGACATTAAGGATACAATACTTGAAGCAACATCCTATTGTGTTAGGGAGAAAAGAAAGAACAAAAGAAGAAGGAAAACACTTTTGTTCTCAAAAACAGTAGCAGAAAAGATCAGAGGCAAAAGGTTGGCCTTCAGGAAATATAAGGGAACGCAACGGGACGAAGACAGGAAGGCATACAAAACTTCCCTAAGGGAAGCAGGGAAGGCAGTGAGGCAGTCAAAGGCCCAAACTGAGGAAACACTAGCACAAAGAGTAAAAAAAGGGGACAAGACTTTCTAAAGATACATTAGTGAAAGGAGACTGTCCAGCGGGGGTATTGCTAAGATCAAAGGGGATAAAGGGGAGTGTGTGGAGGAGGACCAAGGAAAAGCATCTATCCTAAATACATACTTCTGCTCAGTATTTACTGAGGAGAAGGTAGGGCAGGGCCCACAGCTCAGCACCATGGGAATGGGGGAAGGGAGATGTGCACAAGTCATTTCACAAAAGAAAGAATCCTACAAGAGCTCACTAAACTCAGGATGGACAAGGCAATGGGACCTGATGACATACATCCCAGGGCACTAAAGAAGCTAAGGGTGGAACTAGCAGAGACATTAGCAGAACTGTTTAGCGAGTCTCTGAGCACAGGAGAGGTCCCAGAAGACTGGAGAAGGGCTCATGTGATCCTGTCCCACAAGAGTGGCAGCAGGAAGGAGGCAGGGAACTACAAACAAGAAAGAAAGAAATATGAGCATGCCTTCGGCTTTTTTACTGCTAAATTAGCTTGTTTATTGCCAGAACATCCACGGCCAGTAACCCTGCAGTTTGGCTATGTTGCCTTCAAACCCCCTTGAAGGCAACATAGCTGAAGCACAGGGTTACTGGCCATGGATGTTCTGGCAATAAACAAGCTAATTTAGCAGTAAACAAGCTGAAGGTGTGCTCGTATTTCTTTCTTTCTTTGTAAATTGAGGTTTGCAACCTCCTCAAGATACACTCCTGTACTTTCTGTAGTGTGCTGTTTACTTTAGTAGAATTTTTTGAACTACAAACCAGTCAGTCTTACCTCAGTAGTGGGCAAGATTATGGAGGCACTCCTTTAGGAAAGGATAGTGCAACACCTGGAATCCATAGGAGCTCAGGATTCAAGACAGCATGGGTTTACAACAGGAAGGTCCTGTCAAACTAATCTCATAGATTTCTTTGACTGGGTAACCAGAGTGGAGGACCAAGGGGTGCAGTTGATGTTGCCTACCTTGACTTCAGCAAAGCTTTTGATACTGTTCCACACAGAAGATTGATTAATACGCTGGGTAGGCTCAGGGTGCATCAGAGGAAGGTCATCTGGGTGGCAAATTGGTTTGTGGCAGAAAACAGAAAGTGGTGGTAAATGGCACACAGTCAGAAGAGATGCAAGTCACAAGTGGTATACCTCAGGGATCATTCCTGGGGCCAGTCCTCTTCAAAATCTTCATCAGTGACATTGCAGATGGACTGGAGGGTAAGGTTGGCCTGTTTGCAGATAACACCAAGATCTGCAACAGAGTAAATGATCCAGGTGGGGTGGGCAGACTAAGAAGAGGTCTGGAAAAACTGGCTAAATGATCAGAAGAGTGGCAACTGGGGTTTAATGTAAATAAGTGCAAGATCATGCACATAGGGAAGAGAAACCCTGAAGCTACATATTGGTTGGGAGGGGAGTTGCTGGCAATCACAAGGGAAGAAAGAGACTTGGGCATCATCATCATCATCACAGATGACCTGAAATCATCTAAGCAGACCACTAAAGCAGTAGGTAAGGCTTGAAGGATGTTGTGGTGTATTAGTAGGGGTATCACAAGTTGTAAGAGGGAGGTAATAATCCCCCTTTACAAAACACTGGTTAGGCCCCATATGAAGTACTGCATGCAGTACTGGAGGCCAATCCTGCACAAGGATATTAACAAAATGGAGGTAGTCCAGAGGAGGGCAACCAAAATGGTGCTGGGGTTTCATCAGAAAACATATGAGGACAGATTAACGGAGCTCAATATGTATACCCTAGAACAAAGGAGAGAGAGAGAGAGAGAGAGGTGATATGATCGAAACATTCTAACATTTTAAGAGCATTAAGAAGTTGAAAGAGTCTAAAATGTTTCAATATAAGAAAAATAGCAGGACAAGAGGACACAGCATGAGATTAGAGGGAGGCCAATTAAGGGGTAATGTAAGGAAGTTCTTTTTCACAGAAAGGGTGGTGAATGCATGGAACGGCCTACCTCAGAAAGTGGTGGATATGAATACAGTGCAGGGCTTCAAACCGGCATGGGATAGGCATAAGGGGGCACTACAGATGAGCATGAGTAGATAGGCCATTGACAGAGTAAAGGCATGTGGCACATTCATAAGGTAGAAAAAAGGGGCAAACTGGATGGGCTTTTCAGTCCTTATCTGCCATCAACTTCTATGTTTCTGTTTCTATTTTCATAGCATTCACTTTTCCAATAAGTGTCCAAGGTAATATAGACAATTTTTCTAGAGTTGTCCGAGCTTCTTGTAATATAGAAAGATACTTCAGCTCATAAAGTTCTGTAATATTTCTAGATATTTTTAACCCTAAATATGTAATGGCTGATGGTTCTATAGGAGCTAATGTAGTGAGTGTGAGTAGGGGTTCATTATAGGGATTCATCCATAGCATCTCTGATTTCAACCAGGTGATTTTGTAAACCGCGGCTTGTCTGAATGTTTCTACGATGGTGTAAAGAGAGCCTAAAGAGTCTCCTGAAGTAGTGAGAAGGGTTCCATGTCATAACAGTGATCGCAGAATAGTGATTGCTATTATAGCTGGTGTATATCACCGAAAAGCAAATCAGCGATATACACTTCCAGGCGACCCGACATCCGGAAAGGCAAAACATTTTTTGGGGGGGCTGCACCCCCTACAACCCCCTTTGTGGGGGACTTTATCTCCCACACTCCCCTGATTATAGATCATCAACTCCAGGGAGGTGCATTTTGGGAAGGGGCAAAATCCTATCTCACAGAAAAATTAAGTGCCTCAGCCACTGGCAGCAGCAAAAATGCTATGCACCTGGTATCATTCCCAAACCCTGTACCTGCTGCACCAAAGCTAGCCACCCACACCATCACACCACATGGCTAGCTTGGTGGCAGCAGGCAAACCCATTCCTCAAAACCCCTTCTCTGTCCCTCTCCTTCCCCTTGCTTTTCCCCCTTCCTGTTGCTGTCCACTACCCTTGCATTCATCTACAATCACTACCCTTGCAGAGTAGCCCAAGAGTATAGCACCTGATATGAATCACTGTTTTCATGTGGCACCCATATTCAGTTGCTATACTCATGGTATTCCAGTGAGAAGGATATCATCTGCATAAAGACTTATTTCGAGGTGACAGTCATATATCATGACACCTTTGAACTGGGGGTTGGTTCTAATGGTCTAGTGGTCACTTTCAAGAATTTTATTACCATGGAAAACAGAAGTAGAGATAGAGGACAGTCTTGATAGGTGCCTCTAGTTAACAATATTCTGTTTAAGATGTTATGGTTAGATCTTTTTTTTTTTCAAATTTAATATACTTCATTAATTTTTTTCAAGGAAAATAAGAACAAACAATAAAACACAACAATTATAACAACATTACTCAACATAACCCCCTTCCCTCTACCAAAAACCCACCAACATTAGTAATGTTACATAATCAAGAAGCAGGGCAAGAAAAAAAATACACTAATAAATTCCAGAACATACAGTGAAGGCAGTAAGAAGAGACCTTGTGGCAAAAATGAAAAAACAAAGGCCTGCTAGGTTCAAAGTCCTCCCTACCCCCACCCCACCATCCCCACCACCACCAGGGAACCCATCATACCATTAAGGCCAAACACCGACTAAGGGACTGAGAAATTGATGCATTACCTGGATGCTGGGACAAACAATATCAAAGGATGCCCAAATGTCCAGGGCAGACCAGTCAGGAAAAATCAATTCCCTATGGAAACAAAAGGGAGATAGGAGGCTTATGAAGTTAGTAATGTATATGGGGTTCCAAGACCTTCCGATAAATAGAAGTTCTATGGGAGAGATTGGCAATGATCTGTTCAGCTTGCAAGGCAAACAATATTTCCCTAAGCCACTCAGTGGTAGAAGGGATAGATTGGTCAAGCCAATGTCTTAGGATGACTTTTTTGCATAAAGAGAGATGGGGGACATGTGGAGCCTGTGATTACCAAACATGTTGTCTCCAAAGTCCCCCAGTAAACATATCTCTGGGAGGAAGGCCCCTGAAAGACCAAGGAGAGGATCCAGGTGGGCTTGAATAGTGGACCAGATGGGGGTAACCTTTTCACAGGACCAATGAATGTGGAGCAAAGTATCAGGTTCTTTAGCACATCTGAAGCAAATATAGGAGGAGTTTCCCCATTTTATATAGTTTAGGTCTGGCAGTATAGCCTAGAGGTTAGAGTAACGAGCTGCAAATGAGCTTGGTAGATCCTGCAGACGTGAGATTGATTCTCCCAACCTCCCCGTGCATACTGTGTGACTCTAAGCAAGTCACTTAACCAGCCCAAAGCTCCCAGTTCACCCCTAAAAACAGGAATTTGTGTTTAGTGGGTCGTGCTCAGTTAACAAAGAATAAATAAATAAAAATTTGTCTGGGGTATAATAAAGATTATGCAGAACCCAAAAGAGAAGAAGGTGGTACCTATCCCATTTAATGAATCTATATAAGTGTTTCCAAATACGTGTCCAGTTATGTTGGGGGAGGGGGGTTGCAAGAAGGTAAAACCTCATCCCAATAATAAAATGGTTGGCCTTCCAGCTGGGCTAGAGAATCTAAAAGATGATGATAATAAAGGAAATGACATGTTATCTAAGAGCTGAGGAAACCATGGGAAGGATGTGGGAATGGTACAGGTTGTCCCAGGGACCAGAAGCAAAATGAGACATACGCATATGAGAGAGTTGGAAATATTTAAAACAGGTAGAAAAGTGCCAACGGAACTTAACTACTGAGGCTGAATAAAGAGGAGGGTGGGTGGGCAGAGAGGAACAGTGAAAAATCAGGGATACTGAACGAATACTTCTGCTCAAATTCACAAAGAAAGAAGAGAGGGAGGTACCTATTCCATTCAATAAAAGCACTCTGGATATGGGGGTTGATATCAGTCCTTTCACAGAAGAAAGAGTTCTGAAGGAACTCCTAAAACTGAAGGTGGACAATGCAATCAGGCCTGTTGAGATTCACCCCACAATTCTATAAGAACTAAGGGGAGAACTAGTAACACCATAGACTATCCTTTTTAACAAGTCATGGGAGGATGGTGTGGCACCTGAGGACTGGAGGAGGGCAAATGTGATTCCCCTTTACAAAAGTGGAAGCAAGACAGAGGCAGAAAACTACAGATGTGTCAGTTTGATCTCAGTGGTAGGGAAAATGATGGAATAATGTCTGAAGGAAAAAAATTGTTGCATACCTAGAGGCCAGTGGGGCAGAGGACCCAAGGCAGCATGGATTCACAGTGTGAATGTCATGTCAGACAAATCTTATCAATTTCTTTGACTGGGTGACCAAAGAAGTAAAGCCAGGGAGGGGCTGTGGACATGGCCTACCTAGACTTTAGCAAGGCATTTGACACAATCCCCCCAAAAGATTAATAAACAAATTAGCCAGCATGGGAGTGGGACCTAGGGTGGTAGCCTCTGTAAAACATGGGCTGGACAACAGGACAAAGAGGGTAATAGTAAACAGAGTACACAGTGAAAGGGGTTACTAGTGGGGTATCATATGGTTCAGTACTGGGTACGGCCCTTTTTAATATCTTTATAAGTGACATTGCAGAGGGACTGGAAGAAAAAGTATGTATCTTTGCAGATGACACAAAGATCTACAACAGGGTTGATACAAAAGTGGGGGTGGAAAGGATAAGAAGGGACTTGGTAATGTTGGAGGAATGGTCAAATGTATGGCAGCTTAGATTTAATACAAAGAAATGCAAAGTAATGTACCAAGGGAAACAAAAACCCAGAAGAGTTCACAATGCGGGGGTGAGATAGTGACAACAACAAAAATGGAAAGGACCTGGGTAGTCATATCAGATTACCTAAAGGGTGGGCAAGCAAGGAAGGCAGTAAAGGGCTGGGGATACTGGGATGCATAGGGAGAGGCATCACCAGTAGAAAACAGGAAGTTGTTATCCCTCTGTACAGACAGTTGTTGAGGCCCCGTCTGGAGTACTGTGTGCAGTTCTGGAGACCCCATCTCTGCAAAGACATAGACAGGGTGGAGGCTATCCAGAGGACAGCAACGAAAATGATGCAGAGTCTGCACCAGAAGACATATGTAGAAAGAGACTAAAGTAGCTTAATATGTACAGTATACCCTCAAGGAAAGGAGGGAGAGGGGGGGCATGATTGAAATTTTTTAATACCTCAAGGGAATCAACAAAGTCCAAGAGGGTAGCATCTTTCAGAAAAAGAGACATGCAAGAACAAGGGAACAAAATTTGAAGATAGAGGGGGGATGGATCAGAAGTAATGTGAGGAAGTATTTTTTCATGGAGAGGGTTGTGGATGCATGGAACAGCCTTTCTGGGGAGCTTGTGAAGTCAAAAACAGTGGGAGAATTCAACAATGCATTGGACAGACATAGGGCAATTCTAGCGGGGGGTAAGAGAAAGTAGGCTGTTGGTTAACTAGGATCTGCAGCTTATCCAGCAGGTAGGGAAACGGGCAGACTAGGTGGGCCAGGCGGTCCTTATCTGCCATCAAATTCTAGGTTTCTATGTTTTCTATGATAAATCTGGCCTCCTGAAATATCAAGAGTTTCCGATCACCTACGAAGTCCAGCACCCTGTCCACTTCAACAAAAGGCCAAAAAGAAGCTGTAAGAATGCGGCCCCCAATCCAAAAATTGGGGTTGCTGACAAGAGGCTAAAAAGTATCCTTATAAGGCTGTAGCTTAAGAAGGGTGCAAAGTTGCAAATGGGCATGTACACACACCTCAATCTGAGAACCACATAGAGACTGAGGGAGTTTTTTAGGAGGAATATAAAAAAGAGAATGAATGTCCAGCCCATGTAGGGAATAGAGAGTTTGTTCTATCTCTAACCACTCGGGATTGTAGATAGAAGGATCCTCTTCTGGATATTGCCATAGCCAATGACAGAACCAGGAACAATGAATAGAGTGGTAATAGAGATAGAAATTGGGTACCTGAAGACCCCTGCGCTCCTTAGAGTGTATCAATTTAGATAGGGCCCATCAGGAGGTCTTACCACACCATAGAAAAGAGGAGATGATCCAATCCAGTTGAAAGAACCAGGATTTTGGCAGGATATAATTATACATTTGCAATCGCTAAAGAAGGTGGGGAAGAACATTCATTTTTACAATGCTGAGACAGACCCAGAGAGAAAGAGGCAAAAGAGCCCAACATTGCTAGTCCATGCAGATAGTGCTACCTGTGGGATCAAGATTGTAATGCTTCCATTTGGAAGGAGTAGTACTAATGTGCATACCCAGATATTTTAATTTATCATGGATCCAGACCAAATCTAAGTGCGCCACTTCGGAATGCAAGGTAACACCATTGAGCAACATCACTTCCGTCTTAGTCAGATGTAACATATAGTTTGAAAATGCACCAAACTCCAAGATAATATCCAAAGCACCAGGTAAGGATGAGGCAGGGGAGATGAGATGGAGAAGAATGTCATCCACATAGACTGAGAGCTTGTATTGAAAGGGCCCTGTAGGAGAGAATTTGATCTTCCTGAGCAGTGGTTCGAGAAAGATTAAAAAGAAAAGGTGAAAGTGGACAACCCTGCTTCATACCCTGATACAACTAAAAAGGAGCAGATAATAAAACTCTGCAAAGGATACAGGCCAAGGGACAAGAAGAAAGCACCTGGACCCAATTAACAATTATAGCAGGAATGTGAAATTTGGGTAACAAATGAAACAGGTAGTCCCATGAAACCCTATCAAACGCTTTTTCTGCAACCAGAGAGACCAGCACCAATGAGACATCAGACTCCCTGGATGCAGAAATAAGATGGGAAAGGGTGCGAAGATGATCCACTGAAAGCCAGCCTGCCACAAAGCCCACCTGTTCCTGACTGATAATTGAACACCAAACCTGGTTCAACCTACTGGCTAGTACCTTCGAGAGAATCTTGAAATCAACATTAATGAAAGATATTGGCCGGTAGTTTGAAACCAGCAAGGGATCTCTTCTGGGTTTCGGTAACACCACAATTATGGCTTCGGTAAGATAAAAATCCAAGAGACCCTCACAGAGGTTGTAGTTAAAGGTATCAAGGAGGACTGGTGCTAGATGGTGTTTGAATGTTTTATAAAAATAAGTAGTACATCCGTCCGGACTAAGGGCCTTGTCCGGGGAGAGGGAATGGATGGTGACCAAAATTTCAGAAAGGGTCAGGGGAGTTTACAAAACATCTACCTGGGAGGTGGCCAGATGAGGGAAGTCAATACCCTGTACAAAAGCATTGCATTGAGCCAGATCGAAGGGGGAAGGGGATGGCTGATACTAGGATATATAGCAGGCATGAAAATGTTCTAATATATCCCAAGGAGAGGTACAAAGGTGACCAAAAGCATTGCGGAGGGTGGGGACAATTTTGTCTGTGGTCTGAGATCGGAGACGCAATGCCAACTATTTCCCGACCTTCTCCCCTTGGTCAAAGTACTGAACCTTAGAGTGTAGAATTAAATGGTCTGCTTTCTCCCCTAACAGGGTATGGTATTTAGAATGGGCAGCTTCTAACTGATCCCAGTTGGACTGCAAGGAGGATGAGGAAATCTGTCTTTCCATCACCCTAATCAGGTCCAAAAAGGAGGACAGGCCCCGTGAAGTTGCCCACTTCCGGATAGTAGCCAGATGAATAAATTTGCCACACAGCAAACGTTTGAGCACCCCCCATGTTAAGTCTAACTTGGGATATGAAGAGGAGCTAAGCTCTAAAAAGGAGGTGATAGAGCTCTGGAGATGCGGGATCAGATCATCAGATTTGAGCAGCTCTCTGTTAGGACACCAGACTTTGTCATGAGCCAGAGAGGGGAGAAGGGTTAGATGAAGGCCTGTCAGTTGGTGATCAGACATGACTTTGGCCAGATAATGACAGGCAGTCACCTCAGAAAGATGTTCGACCCCCAACAAAAAATAATCAATCCAGGCGAAAGTGTTATGGGGAAGTGAGTGAAATGAGTGCTCCTGCAGGCCAGATTCAATGCCTACCATGACTCCACAAGCCCAAGTGTATCCATAAGGTCCTGAAGGGCAGTTTGCCCTAGTGACAAAGTTAAAGTATGAGAGTCAGACTGATCCAGGCTATTACTATGCACATTTTCTAATCTCCCCAGAGCAAGATAGGGAGGGAAGTCCAAGATGGGAGGTGAGTCAGTAAGGAAGGGAAAAAGGTGGGGTGGTTAGCTGTAGAGCCATACACTCCACCAAGAATAACTTCAAAGTGAGGCAGAAGGGCACGGAAGATGAGAAACCTGCCTTGTGGATCAAATATTTCCAGAAGCAAATGGGAGTGTATCCGCCTGGCTACCTGGATAGTCACCCCCCATTTACGGGAGTCAAACCCCATGCCAAAGGTCTGCTCCACTCAGGCTTGCCTAAAGAGGAGAGTCTGGGAGGGTGTCAAATGGGTTTCCTGCAAAAAGGCAACATCTACATTCAGTTTACATATATGAAGTAACATTTTTGCTCATTTTTTGGGTGATTGGGCACCCTTTACAGTCCTCAAACAAAACTTAAACGCTATCACCATAAGGTCTGGGAGAAAAAAAGGGAGAAAAGCTGAACTGGGCCAGTCCCACATATCCTTGTCCCCTTATAATAATAAAGGTCCCCCAGTGGCAATCTCTGAATCCTAATACCCCCTAAGCCCCTTGAAAGACAACAAGAAGTTATCACCCCCCCAAGAAAACAGTAAGCAAACTAATAAATGTAGCAACTACCCCAAATAATGCATAACAACATCTCCCCCCTCCTTGCCCCTCCCCAAACCAAAAAACTGAAACAAGCCACCCATTCCAATGCACCCTACCCCTAAGAAACCCACCCAAGAACCCAACTGCCAGAAGTGGTGTCAGAACCATAAAACTATAACCAAGGAGGACCGTAAATGTATGACAAAGACCATGTAGGGCCATAAACTCTGATCCCTGAAACAAAAAATGACAGAAGATAAGAACCTGTGTGTCAGAAAAAATACCACCTCTGACAGGTGAAAAAATAATCCATCCACAGTATGGTGCATGATACAACTCACCAATAGCAGGTTAAACCTGCACAACCTCCAACTCCCGCCCCTCAGGGAGACCAAGAATTACACAACAAAAGTGGACCAGTAATTAAAAGTCCAGTATCCCAGAATTGTGCTCATTCAAAAATTAAATAATGCTTCTTCATAACCCCATTCATCTAGGTTACTAACATTTGCCATTATATATCTTGCAATATAAAGGAATCCAATAGATTGAATGTCCCCAGATTCTGAGACATGTTTATTGTTCCAACAACACATAATCAAAACACAAATATCTATTGAAAGGAGAAATGGTTCCTTCTCTCCGCTGTCTTAGTTCTGTGCCAGGGTCCATAGCAGAGCACTAAAAAACTGGAGGTACCAGTAAAAAAATAAGAGGAGGGCAGGAGAAAGGAAAGGGTGGTAAAATACTGAAAAAGCACCTCAATCTGTAAGCCATACTTATAAAAGTGTATTTAAAAACTCCAAAATTAGATTAAGGACTGAAGGAAATAATATGACAAAATTAAAGAGACCAACTGTCTGTCACCCATGAGGAATATAGTAAAAAAAAAAACTTGTAGCAATCCTTGCCACCATAGGAAGTAGTTGTTCAAAGGAAATCACAAAAGGGAACAAGATCTTCAAAGACGTTGCCTCAAATCACAAAACAGAAGCAATTGCTTTTGCCAGCAAAATAGAGGCTTCCTAAAGGTCCTGGCAGGGGAATCACAGCAGCAGAAAGCACAATGCGAGGCATGATCTTGTTTTGAAGAAGGGTGGAGTCTGTAAAAGGCTGTCCAAGAAACATGGTGGAGCCCCTGAAGAAACCAGTCTCAGCTAAGAAAGGTCCAGTGGTAATAGTGCAAGTCCCCAAAAATGTAAGGTAACCTCAAAACAAGTCTTGAATAGAACCAGTTCATTGACCGCAGGTGAGCAGTGCAGAGCAGGGAGCACGTAAGCAATAAGACATGACAGGGTGTGCATTACAGTGTGATAACCACACTCCTAGGGTCATAGTTAGGTATGAGGTCGAATGCCGAGTGCTGATTGCCCCTAGGAATGCGGTTATCTCACCACATTGCACAACCCTGGAGTGTCTTATTGCACCTATAAAATGTCCTTCTATTTTTTAATAAAGGTTTCATTATTAGAATAAGTATTTTAACATGAAAAAAGTTGTAATTTATATGTGATTTTAACCTAAAGTAGTCCCTCCACATTTAATTTACAGCTTTGCCGTGTCGTCTTTTGAGCCAATGGAGCCTCCATATATGTAGTATTGTAGTTCTTCTGCCATCCACCCTCATCCCCCACAGTTTGCTTTGTTGTTTAAATTACACATTAAATATAGTAGTTGTACAAGTCTTTCTTTTCAATGGATGGAAGAGGGAGCTGCAAGAGAGTGCCCTCAGTTTGTAGTCAGTTTTCAGTCGGGTGCTGCACTGTATTGGTGAAGTTAAAAAGAAAGATTGTGCTGTTAAAGAGAGCTGTCAGCTGTTTCTTACTTCACCTCGGTACATCGGGTTCTGCGTTTGAATGAAAAGTGGCAGGACCTGTCATCAGAGGAGGAGAACAAGTGTGTGCGAGGTAAGGGGTGGCTGTACAGATGGCATTTTTTTTTCTATTGACGTTGTTGTTTAGCAGCCAGCAACGGCTTGCTCGCTTCTCCAGCCCCCACTTTTTTTTTTAACAGCTGCCGCCAGCTTACTCACACTTTTAAAGCAAGCTGTCGGCTGTTTCTACTTACTTCAACTTGCCTCGGTAGTTTCTGTGTTTGAGTAAGAACTGGCAGGACCTGTAAAAGGAGGAGAACAAATGTGTCTGCGATGTAAAGGATGGCTGTACAGACAGAACTTTTTTTCCTGATCTGATCTTGTTCAGCAACCACCAATAGGTCGCTCACTTCTCCGTCCCTCGCCTTTTTTTTTTACCAGCTGCGAGCAGCTCGCTTGCTCCTCCTTCCCTTGCTCCCTCCCTCCCTCTATTACAACAGAAAACCAAAACAAGTAAATAAAATAAATGAGAGAAAGTTGTGGGTATGGTTGTATTACTGTTAATAATGTTAGCGAGCTAAAAAATGGCGACCACAACTAACGGTGACATTCTAATTAGAATGTCAAAAAAATGAATCACGGAGCATCAGATTCTGTACTAAGGCTATATTACTTGGACTCATTATTTATAGTGCAACATTGTCCCATATTGCACTATAAATAACCAATCAGATAGCTCCATTGGTGTATGCCATTTTATAAAAAAGGTTAAAAACTGTTTGAACCCGCAAGAGACCTATGACGGTTTATCCTGATTCGAGCAAGAAACATGCAGCCCACCATCCTCCATTGAAGTTGAACTGTCCATCGCAGTGATCAACTTGCAGGGATGATCCTATATGGGAAAAGGTTGAAGAAAGCAAGGAGCTTTTAGGGAAGTTAATTAGTGAAGTTAATATCCCCCATGGAACCAATTTCAGACAAGTAGAACTCCAGTGATATGAAAAGAAAACACGGCACTCAGGCGTGAGATGCAGTGAACAGTGCATGAGCCAGAATGAACCCCAGCCCTGGACCACAGGTGGTCTGTTCACAGGCCCTTGCCGACAATAAATTTGCACTTGCCTTCCTACTTTCATGCCTGAGTGCCATGCTTTCTTTTCACATGTAATTTTTTGAGCTGCCAGCTCCGAACAGGCAACGCCACTACCAGAGTACACACAGCCTTGCTTTTAGTAGAAAAACTCTGGTGATGATAAAGTAGGGAGCCCGATATTAAAAACAGCTGGATACTGCAAGGGATCCAGCGTGCCTTGACCAGGCCACGGACCCCTCAATTTCTGGAACCTAAACAGTTTTGCAGAAATTCTGTATACTGCAAGGTACTAGCCCTGACTTTTCAATTTGGTACCAGTGGAAGCTGATTTCCAAGTGGCCCACACTGTCTCCTGCTGAACACATCTCTAACTACTGTATCTCCCTCTGTGTCTGTAGTTGAATTTATGTGCCAGGGTTTAATAATTTGTTTAATCCTTACAGTCATTTTAAGTTCTGAGTTGATATTAGAAGTGAATTTTGAGCTTTTTTTTTTTTACTTTTCCATTAGAAGAATATATCCTTTCACCACTAGAGGGCTATATCTCTATCTCTATCTAGTACGTAAGCCATGTGGGTTCTGTCTGCCTTTCTCTCGCCTCTCCTCCTCCTCCTTGCCCTGCCCCCCGTCTTCTCTCTCCCTGGTCCTAGCCACCCCACCCCACCCCACCCCCACCACCCTCTACTCTGGTTCCACTGCTACTCCAAGGGAACTCTCAACTTCCATCCGAGACTTGTGCTTGGTGCACCATTTGGATATTCCTGGTTACTTAACTCGACCACTACTCTCAACAAGTGTGGCCACCTCTCTACACTGTACCACCTTGCAGTCCATATGGGATACGGCCTGGAACCTTGCAACCTCTACTCCCGGAAACAACGATCAAAACTATCTCTCAAAGAGCTGTGACTTTGCTCCTTAAAACTCCTCCTCCTCCTCCTCCTCCTCCTCCTCCTTCTCATCTCAGGCAGTATCCATCCCAATACTGGCCCTAGAAGCTCAGGCCACACACAAACTCCAGGTGCCCTTATACTTGCAACCATTAATATCAGCAGCCTACTACCACAGCTGAATGCACTCCAAGCCTTCATATGCCAACACAACCCTGACATCCTTGTAGTGGTGGAAACTTGGCTGACTTAGCAGTAACAATACAGGGCTACAATGTCCACAGGCTGGACTGGATATCCAAGAAAGGTGTTGTTTGCGCAATCTATATCAAAGACTCCCTGTCTTGGCACCCTGTAGCAACTCCATCACTTTCTGCCTCGGCCCAGATTCTGCCAATAAAAATCATCCTAGGTCCCAACCATAAAGCCCTGACTATTGTCTCCATATACATCCAGCCCAGGTACCCTAAACATGGCTTCAACGACATCCTAAACTTTATTAACTCTCGTCCTCCTGAAGCTAAACTTATTCTACTAGGGAATTTCAACATAAACTGGTTAACATTGAGCGACAGTGCCTATAAAGACTCCATCTCAGCTGCTAACCTCACGCAAATGGTAAACTCCCCTACTAGGATTAACTACAAGACTGGCACCAGTACCCTCTTGGATTTCAGTCCTCACCACTCACCCCACAAGGATTTCTCGTACGACCGTTCTCCCAGACTCTCTCAGTGACCACTCCCCAGTCATGTGTGCATGGTCTAACAAATTCCTTAAGCCCCCTCCCAAAATTATCGCTAGCAGAGTCCTTCCTCGTGGAAAACTTCCACATCTCAAACAATACCTGCTTCTACAAGACTGGCTACCCATCTATGAAGCAACAGATGTTAACTTGGCTCTTGATCACTTCATCTCAATTTTCAACAAAGCCTGCGACCTCTTTGCCCCTGCTAAAAGGCGCAAAGCAAAATCTATCTCTAACCCATGGCTCACCGCGGCTCTTCTCACACAGCTGAAACTAAGGGACCACCTCTGAGCAGTTGCCAGGGCCACTAGCAAACAACTGGACATCCAAAATTACAAACAAGCACGAAATGCCTGCACAAAAGCCATCCGGCTAATGAAATCCACCTATTACAAAGACGATCTCACCAATACATGGGGAAATGGTCATGCTTTCTGGGACAATATCGAGGATGTCACAGGGAAGCAGCCAAAACCCTCTCCGGCAATGTTAATGGTTGATGGATCCTCAACCTTCGACCCCAAGGTGATCGCAAACATCTTTAACATGGCTTTTTCAGACCTTAGTGCTGTTCTACCCCCCTGACTTTTTCGAAAACAGGGTCTAATCCCCAAATACCTCAGCCCCTCAGTCTAACCATCCCCTCTTCTACTTCAGGGAGGTAAGGCTGAATGAAACTCACTGCTATATTACTGCAGCTATCTCTAAATCTAGATCTAGTAGTGACACCCTGGACCTTAAACTTCTGTTGCTCACCCTTGATGAGGTCATTCATCCATTAACAAAAATCCTAAACTTCTCTATCAGCTGCGGAAAATTTCCAGACCTGTGGAAAACAGCCACCGTGACAGCCATCCATAAAAGTGGGGATAAGGCGAATCACTCAAATTATCGCCCTATCTCCATACTTCCCCCACTCTCTAAGGCACTCGAGCGCATCGTGGCTGATCAACTTACTGACCACTTGGATAAATACAGTATACCTTGTCCACAACAATACGGCTTCGGAAAAGGTCACAGCACCACCACAGCCCTTCTTGAATTCACTGGAACTTTGCACCCTTGACAACGGCCTTCTCACAGGGGCCGTTTCCGTCTACCTCTCCAAGGCCTTGATACAGTACACCATGGACTACTAATTGACCGACTACTGAATGCCGGGCTATCACCTGACTCTTCTCTGGTTTAAAGCTACTTAGAAACTGTCGCAGAGAGTAAAATTATGGACGGTCTCTGACACCCCCTGCCTGTTCGCCTGGTGTCCCACAGGAATCCATACTGGTCCCTCCTTTTTAGCCTTTTCTTAAACTCCCTCCTTACCACTGCTCTGAGCAGATCATACTATATGCCGATGATGCTGTTGTAATTCTCCATCACAAAGATCCTGCAACTCTTCAACACAACCTTCAACCTGGTTTCAGTTCTGTAGAGACATGGTTTCTTAATCATAAACTGGTCCTAAATGACAAGAAAACCAAATCCATGTTCTTCTGCAGCTCTCATAACCCACACAAGCTACACCACTTGGCTATCTCCACCACCCAGCGGAACACTCTAGATCAGGTGGGGTCCTTCAAATACTTAGGGATGCAGCTTGACCCTGATTTCTCCTATGGACCTCATGTAGATAATGTAGCTAGAGCTGTTAATACACGGCTTGGTCTCCTCTACAAACACAGACCACACCTCACACCAGAAGCTTTGAAGGTTGCAGTCCTGAGCTCTGTGATCTCTGTAATAGACTATGGTCTCATCATTTATGGCTCGGCCACAACCACAACCCTTAACGCCTCT
The DNA here is from genome assembly GCA_016271365.2 of Neoceratodus forsteri. Classification (NCBI taxonomy): domain Eukaryota; kingdom Metazoa; phylum Chordata; order Ceratodontiformes; family Ceratodontidae; genus Neoceratodus; species Neoceratodus forsteri. Next base: position 56,287,831 of record CM028137.1, read on the forward strand.
CAACTGCCTTAAATAAGGCATGTCGGCTCATCACTGGTGCTCACGTCTCACCCACACATGTGACCTGTACACTCAGACCGGCTGGCTCCAACTATCAAACCGCATAAAGTTTCTCACCTGCTCCATGGTGAAAAAAATCTACCTTGGCCTTGCATCTTCTGTGGTCTCAACTCTGTTACAACACCGAATTAACAAATGGTGCCTTCGGAGATCCACACTACAGCTACCGAAAGTCCCCCACTGTCACACTTTACAGGGACAACGCTCTTTTGCTTATCGGGTGCTACTCTGGTTCAATGGCCTCAGCCCCACCATCTCCTCTGCCCCAACAATTGGTATGTTTAAAACTAGGCTCTGGGACTATCTCACTACCAACAGCTCCTGTGACTGCCCAACTTAACCTTGTTTCTCCACTTCCCTGCCTGCTCTAGTGGTCTCCCCGCCCCCTGGATTCTACCCTCACATCTTGGTATACCCAATGCTGCACTTTTCACCCTCTCCTCACCCTTCCTACATTGCTTCTCCCCCCCCCATGACTCTGGCACTTCTTATCTGTTGTCTATTTTCTCTGACAAATGCCGCTGGCTGCCTTGCTTACAGTGCTACCCTAGAATTGTATTAATCTGTACTCTGTTTGCAATGTCCACATTGTTGTAATGTCTGTCTTGATGTTCCCCATAATTTGTATTTCTCTGACGTGTAACCTTTGTAAAAGAGCCAAGGCTCAAAGGTATTTGTAATCCTAGACTTGATAAAATAAATAAAAAATAAATAAATCAGAGCTATAACTATGCCATTTCACAGAGAGGGTTGTGGATGCATGGAACTGCCTTCCGGAGAAGGTTGTGGAGTCAAAAACAGTGGTGGAATTCAAGCATGCATGGGACAGTCATAAGGCAATTCTAGGGGATGGGGGTAGGAAGAAGTAGGCTGCTGGTTAACTAGGATCTGCAGCTTACCACTAGGTAAGGAAATGGGCAGACTGGTTGGGCCAAGCAGCCCTTATCTGCCGTCAAATTCTATGTTTCTATGCTACACCGGTGTACTATGTTGGAAATGGCACCCTGGAGGTTAGAGAAGATTTGAACAATTGAAAAGCATTCAAAAGTCTTCCATGATGAAATCGAGGAACAGGCAGCGAAAAAATCCTCCAGCGAACTGGACCATCCATCACAGTGCACCATGGTCCCATGTGAAAGATGATGGACTTGACAAAGGACCATCCAAGATGTTAGTTGGTAAAGGTGGAGCTCCTTGGTAAACCAAACTCTGCTGAGTAAAATGCCAGTAATGGTAGTACAGGATCCCAAAAAAGTAAGCCAACCAGGAAGCAAATCGGAAATAGAACTGTACCATGTTTGGCTGGCAAGCAGCGTTGAACACAGGCACAGAATAGGAATTGTTCAAACTCCCAGGAAATCTTCAAAAGTGTATCCAGTTTCGAACAAGAAACCAGTCAGTCAATTGGCGGTCCAGTGATGTTGATGTAGGGAGCCAAAATTATTAAGCAGCTAGGAGATAAATCAGGTTTAGAGCCAGTCCAAAATCCACTAATGAATGATGTCGGAGAAAGCACGCAAAGGTTTAGGAAAGATTTGAACGATCAAAGAACTTTGAAAACTTTACGAGTCCATCGAAAAACAAGGTGTACAGAATCTTCTATTGAACCAGGACCATCCGTTGCAGTGCTCAGTGAGCAGGAAAGAGATCAGACAGCAGCTCTGAAAGTTTTTGGTTGGTCTGACTAACATCTTCAAAGGCATGCTAGGTCCCTTGGATCAATATTTGCAGCCGCACCCGATACAGTATCTTGAAATGGAGACCCACAGCAATAACCTTGGAAACAATGGGGTGAAAGGAGGCCCTCTTCTGCCATGTGGCTGCAGGTACATCCTGGGTGACCCACAGTTTATGGCCATCCCACATGGTGTCCTGAATATCTCTAGTTTTCATCAAGAAATGTTGTTTGTCTAGAAAATTGAGTAAACACATGATCAAGGGTTTATGCAGGGACCCCGCTGGCAGTTTTGGCAGAAGGAAGCAGTGGGTTCTCTCCACTATGTAGCTTGGATTGTTAGGAGAGAGCCACGCAATCCTTTCTAAAAGCTTTTGTATGAAAAGGATGGGGGAAGCACCTTCGGCATCCTCCAGCAAGCCATGGATCACCAGATTATTTCATCTAGAGTCACGCGATGCCTCAGTGCTAGTGGCTGCACACATGTATAGCTCCCGCTTCTCCCATCTAATATTGGCCACCTAACACTATATTCTTACTAGTTTATTAAATCGGAAGGCTGCACTAACCTCCACAGATCACTCGGTCATTAATTCGTCCCGCATAAAATATCAATACGTCAGGGATGGGCGCTGAGATGAAGCAGGCCCTCCCGTCTCGCACGCCACCTGCGCCACCAGAGAAAAGCTGCAAAAAGGCCAAAGCTCACGGGGCATCTTCCAGCCAGGCTATAACTATTACCATGCTACTCCCCCTCCCCCAAACAATTCTTCCTGGCAGAAATGCAACCACTTCGAGAATTCATACATTCCTTCTCTGAGGAGCTCAAAACCTTGTGGATAGATCTGACTGCAACTTCGAGGATGGTTGGGGATGTGGAGGCTTGGATTATCTCCATGAAAAGAAAGAATGGACCATGAAATTTCCTTGCTACCCCAAAAGCTATCTAAGGTGGAGGGGAAGTTAGAGGATTTAGAAGGCAGAAGTAGACGCAACAACTTACTGATCTTTGGACTGCCTGAGGATGCTGAATCTCCCTCCCCAGTTTTATTTACTCAAAAGTTCCTGGAAAAAATTGCAGGCCTATCTCCCAACCACTCTTGCTACATTGTAGAGAGGGCACATCATACCTTGTGGGCTAGGCCACAGCCTGGAGCTCCCCCTCATCCTTCTATAATTAAACTCTTAAACTTTCTGGATAAACATGTCCTGTTAAAATGCAGGGAGTTCAAGGAACTATCGTGGGAGGGCAAATGCATACATACTTCACAAGATCTGCCTGCTACAGTGAGACCCTGTAGTAGTAAAGTTGCTGGCTGCCTCTATAAAATTTAAAATGTTGTACCCTGCAAAGCTTCAGGTCCACTGCAAGGATGCCTGACATTCATTTGAGAGCATCGAGCAGGCTACCAGTGAACTGCGTCAACTACTCCCTGATCTCTTCAATGCTACCCGAAATGAGCCTTCCTGGCCTGTTGTACCAGATGGTACTGGTTACTAGGTCCTGATTTTTACCATGATGCTATTGGACACAGCCTGAGTATGGACTTGGTTGCTGCTAGGTTCTGTGCAAGATAAGTACTGTGTTTCCAGATACTTTTGTTTGAACAGTCCAGATTGCTCAGTGAGCAAGGGACTAGAGTTTTTTTTTTATCCAGCTGACTACAATTTTGGTTCTCCTTATTTTATAACAGGGGGTTCATATAGGGGAGCCTTCTACCCCTAGGCAGTTCCAGTATCCAGACACCTCAATCTGAGGTGTTGTTTATATATTTTATATAGTGTGGTCATGTTTTACTTTGCTTTGTATAATGGGGGGGGGGGGCCTGTATTGGATGGCTGTGAGAGTTTTGTTTGTTGTTGTCTCTTCCTTGAGGTAATATGATCCAGCCTCCTTAGGGCTTGGAATTCGTCAGGAGGAGCGGGAGGAGGGTATGGGGAAGGAGTGCAGGCTTGAATGGCAAATGGGGCTGACATGAACTGAATGGTTGGGGTTATATTCCTCCTATTTGTGTTTTGTGTAGAAATACAAACAAGTGTATGTTTTAGTTGAGAGAGATTTGTTTTGAATGGGGATTCAAATTTTGGGCACTCAGTATTTTTTGGGTTGATGGGGAACTTTGGGAGATATGGGGAGGAAGGGGGTGCAGAGTGGGGGGTTATGGAGTAACTGGCTTCCTCACGGGTGGAGCTTGATCTATAAGGGATCCTTATCTGACATTTTTAAGGCAAGATTGCCTCTTGGAATATTAAGGGGTCAAGGTCTCGCCTTAAGAGATACAAAATCCTTAAGCATTTGAGCAGCTTCAATGCCAGATCACGTTCTTGCAAGAGACGCATTTATTAGCATCAGAGACTAGTCTCCTTCCAAGACGGTTCATAGGGCAAGTATACAGTGCTGGGGGTGCCTCAGCGAGCCAGAGGGTAGCTGTTATAATATCCTGGCATGTCCCCTTCCAACACCATCAGACACTTATGGATGTCAACGGCAGGTATGTTTTTTTTTTTAAAGGTGTACTAGACTGCATTGATCTTATCCTGGGCTGTATATATGGCCCTAATCAAGCAGATCCCTCCTTTTTTATGGACATTGCTGATCAAATCTTGAGACTTCCCCCACTTCCCTTAATAATTGGTGGAGATTGGAATGTGACCCTAAAGACTGACAGACAGATCAGGGATCTGGATATTAGAGCTATCCTCTGAGCAGAGCTCATTGAGAGACATGATCCAAACCCTTGGGTTTTGTGACCCATCACAGCTCCTGCACCCACAGGACCAGGTTTTCACCAATTATTCTTTGGCCCATGGGTCCTACTCTAGGTTGGACTTTGTTCTGCTTAGTTTGTCTCTTTTCCCAGGGATAATTGAGGCTGAAATTGGTCCTAGGGTCCTCTCCGACCACTCCTTGATAGGGCTTACATGCATTCTTACCCCCAAAAAGGAAAAGGACACAATCTGAAAACTTAATAATCAGCTGCTGTCTGATAAATCCAGATCAAGGACCAAATCTCTTTGTTTGATCAGCAAAATTCGGGCTCAGTGGGGAAAGCAGATCTGGAGTGGGCTGCTTGCAAAAGCTATATCAACGGAGAAGGGAGAATTTATTCGCTTAGCAACAAAGCATATGAAAGTTAATGCGCTGGCGGTAGATCTCCTGCAACAGATCACTGCCATGGAAAACACCCTCTCCCCTCAGTTCTCAGAAGATACACTACCCTTGCCAAGGGCTGCTACAGCTCCCTGCAGTTGGCCAGTACTTCTGCAGCCACTGACCAAGACCAGGACCCTGGACCGAATCTCCCTAGAAGCTGCTTGCCCTTGACCAGGGCTGCTACAGCTTCCCGCGGTCGGCTGACACTTCTGCAGCTGCTGACAGAGACCAGGACCCCCGACCGAATCTCCCTAGAAGGTACGGTGGAAGGGCAACCAATCGGATTCCAGGCGTCACCTGGCAGTCTCAGCTGATTGGCTCTCCTTTTCTTTCCCTGCCGCCTGGGCTCTGAACAAACGGATTTATTCATTTTAAATGTGAAAAGTATTTTAAGTTGCAAAAACCTGTTCTTGAACTGCTAAAACTTGTATATAACTAGTGTGTTAAGTGCTACAGCTTCTTTCTGTTTCTGTGTAATCCCACACTACCCCCACCGAGCCAGCTCTCTTTGGTTCCCAAACTCTCAAGGCTATTGTATTGCTAATTTCCCTACCCCCTGCCAAGCTCTGTATGTAAGATTTCCAACCCTATTTAACCCTGATTCTCTTCTCTTCCCTTAGCTGCTTGCTCTTGACCAGGGCTGCTGCAGCTCCCCATGGCCGGGTGGCACTTCTACAGCCACCAACTGAGACCAGTGATACCAGGACCCCGGACTGAATCTCCCTAGAAGGTACGGTGGAAGTGCAACCAATCAGATTCCAGGTGCCTCCTGGCCGTCTCAGCTGATTGGATCTCCTTTTCTCTACCTGCTGCCTGAGCTCTGACCAAAGGGATTTATTCATTTTAAATGTGAAAAGTATTTTAAGTTGCAAAAACCTGTTCTTGAACTGCTAAAACTTGTATTTTTTTTTTTTAAGTTGTTTAACCAGGAGTAGCACACTAAGCTGAAATCTTTTTTACAGGTGCAACCTGGGAGAACAGGGAAGTTAAGTGACTTGCTCAGGGTCACACAGTATGCAAATGGAAGCTGTGGGATTCAAACCTGGGTCTGATCTGCTGGATGTCACCAGATTTGCAGCTCAGAGCCTTAAACCACTGTGCTATACAGCCTTCACTCAGAACTAGTAGTGTATAGAACTAGTTTGTTAAGTGCTTCAGCTCCTATCTGTTTCTGTGTACTCCCACACCACCCCCCTACTAAGCCCGCTCTCTTTTGGCGCCCAAACTCTCAAGGCTATTGTACTGCTAATTTCCCTACCCCCTGCCAGCTCTGTCTGTAAGATTTTGGCCCCCACCCTCCCGCCCTCTCCACTGATTAAATACACTATCTGCCGCCCATTCTCCACGGTCCCCCTCCTGTGTGCATCTGCTGCTTTGCCATTGGCTCTCTACCATTCTCTTATGATCCAATCAATCCCTCTCTCTCTATCCCCTCCAAATAAGCCTATTGGTCACCTGCTACTTCCTTAGGTTCCCAGCCAATCTCTCATGATCCATCCAATCCTTCATTCACTATCCCCTCCAACAAGTCTGAACAACTCGGGATGCCGCTCTTTAGTCTTGGCGCCTCTGCCTACCTGACTAACTACTTGCCTTTACTCATTTGCCTACTCTTCTGCCTCCCACCCCTCCTCTCCACCATGCCTCCTACCTACCTCATGCCCTCCTCCCCTTTTCTGCCGCGCATCACAGGTCTTCCCTGACCCTCCAACCCTATGCCTACTCTCTTGCTCACTCCTACTTGGTCTCACTCTACCATACATCCCTCCCCTTCCTAATCAGGCCTTCGCTCTCCTGGACTATCCTGCATCTACTTGCTCTCCACCCCACCTCTGATGCTCATACAAATGCCTACACCCGCCTCGTCATGCGGCAGCGTTCCTTCACTTCCAGATGCCTCCTTCTGTTAGCACACCACCTATCTCTTGCCCTCCTACTCCTATCAGCAGGGGACATACACCCTAACCCTGGACCCCTGACCACCCCATCCCTACGTACCTCTGCTGGCCCTTCCCCCTTGTTACCCGTATCCACCCAACTATTAGGAGATCCCTTCCCCAAAGGCCTCCACCTCCTTCACCTAAACATACGCAGTCTAGCCCACATTCTTGACCAACTCCAAGTACTTGCAGCCCACTACACCCCTGATGTCCTCATCCTCTCTGAAACATGGCTAAATAAAAATGTTCCTGACTCCTCAATCTCAGTCCCTGGATATACAGTGGCCCGCCAGGACAGGGCCACCATAGGTGGTGGCATGGCCATCTACGTAAGCTCAGTCCTATGCTACTCAGTAATCTTAGCTAAAGCCGAACATAAAGCTTATGAATTCTTACTGCTGCTGCTCACCCTACCTTTTTCACTGCCAGTATACGTTGACGGAATTTACTGCTGACCTGGCACCCCAGCCACAACTGTCACTGACCTCCTTACACTAATCGGGTCCCTAAACCCCATGGGGGAATTATACACAATGGGTGATTTTTAACAACAATTGGCTAGTACCAGCCCTCAACAAAACCCGGATAGAAATTTCTGCCCTAAATCTATCCCAAATCATTGCTGATCCCACCCGCTTGAACCTCAAATCAGGCAACCACTCCCTTATTGACTGGGCTCTGACCACCCATCCTCACAAAGTCATCCAAGCAAGACTACTCCCTGACTCCATGAGTGACCACCATATCATTTACATAGTTCACAAAATCCACCACCCTAAATCTCCCCCAATTTCTTAGTCCAACGGTCTTTCAAATCCCTCAATCTCGCAGCCCTACTCGACGATCTTGTTCTAGCAAACTGGGTCCCCTCTCCCACCTCCAGCTCCATAAATGACACCCTTCTGCAGTTCAAAAACATGTTCCTTAGAGTATAGGATACACACGCCCCGCTACTCCATACCAGAGTATGAGGCAACCACCTGCCTTGGATCACACAAGAACTCCTAGCTTGTATGAACACCCGAGATAAAGCATGGCAAGCTTACAAATCCTTAGTCCTACCTCATGACCTCTCCCACTACCAGTTTCTGCGGAACCAGTGCACCAGAGCAACTTGGCTAGCTAAAGCAGAGTATTTCAGATCCTCACTCCAGTCTAACCTGAATAGCCCCTCCAAATTCTGAAAGGTCATCTACTCCCTCTTTTCACCCCCCACAGCTAATCCCACTCCTCTCTTTAGCGTAAACAACTCCATCCTCTCAGATCCAAGCGCAGTTGCTGCAGAGTTCAACTTATATTTCTCCACTTGTGCCTCTTTCCTCCTTTCTTCTCTGCCCTCCCCATCACCTCCCTCACCGCAGTCAGGGCCTAAGCAACCTCATGGAGCTGGCACCATCTCCTTCAAGGAAATCTCACTGACTGAAGCTCTTGAGGCCCTGCTAACTTTAAACCCCTCTAATGGGAATTCTCCTGATGGGCTGGACCCCGAATTTCTCTTCCTCCTTGCCACAACCATAGCTACACCAATTGCCTACCTCCTTAATCAATCCTTCACCACTGCATCTGTCCCTCTGTCTTGGAAGCATGCCATCGTTATACCCCTCCCCAAAGGAGATGCCCCTACCTCCACCTCAAACTACCGACTGATTTCCTTCCTCCCTGTTCTTGCGAAACTGCAAGAACACCTCTTGCTTGCCCAGCTAACCTCCCATCTTTCTGATTCAAATTTCTTCACCCTTCCAGTCTGGCTTCAGGAAGAATCACTCCACTGCCTCCTCCTTACTGAGGCTCACTGATTCCATCCAATCTGGAATGGATAGAAGTTTTATCACCTCTGCCATCTTCATCGATCTGGCTAAAGCCTTCGATACGGTCTCCCACCCCCTGCTACTATCATGCTTCTCAGTCTCTGGCCTCTCCATGTCTGCTACCAGTTGGTTCAGTGCCTATCTTACAGACTGAAATCACTTTGTAAGGATTGCTGATGCCACATCCCCACCCCTTCCCATGATCACTGGTGTCCCCCAAGGTTTGGTGCTTGGCTCCATCCTATTCTCCATTTTCTTAAACGTCCTGCCTCAAACCTCTTCCCCCTCCTCAATCTACATGTATGCAGACAATACTGTCCTATTCTCCTCCGGCTCCTCTCCATACTTGGTTGCCTCTGACCTCCAGGCTGACTTCAGCAAAGTCCATCACTGGTTCAACTCTCACCAGCTCTCTCTCTAAATGCTAAAAAAACAGTCACTATGACATCCGGCACAACTCAATGTCTAGCCAGGCTCCCCTCTCTCCCTCTTTTCCACACCCTCGATGGAACCGTGCTGGAGGATGTCACCTTCTTCTGGTATATTGCAGTTTGGCTTGACCACCACCTAATCATCTCCTTCCACGCCAACTCCATCTTGAAAAAACTTCACCCCAAGCTCGGGGCTCTATATCGGAACCAAAATAGTCTCCCCTTTACTGTTCAACGTGATCTCATCCAAAAGATGATACCTCCCTCTTTCGACTACTGTGATATTGACTACAGTGCTGCCCACAAGACTGTTTTATCCAAGTTAGATACCCTTTTTAATGCTTTCTACCAGTTCATTCTCGACGCTCCTCCTTGCACCCATCATTGCGCACTCTACCACTCCCTTGCGTTCCCCTCCCTCGAAAACCACCATTTAATACACTGCGCCAAGTTTACCTCAAAATTCTGGCTAAGTGCCCTCTCAGCCTACCTGGCCTCCACACTATCGCCCTCTCCAGCATCCACCCATGCCTTGAGGTCCCTAGACTCCTTTTTATCCCTGGACGGAGAACCTCTGTCAGCCAGGCCACCTTCTCACACTGCTTCCCCTCAACTTTGGAACTCACTCCTCTCACAAATTCACCACTCCTCTTCTGTCCAATCACTATCCACTGCCCTTGCCAACTATTACTCGGTAAACTGCTCCTGCACCTTCCACCCCCCCTGTTCCCCCATGTGCGCCCCCCCAAATTCCAGCAGCACCAAGTGCGTTACGCTATCTGACTCAACACCCAACTACTGCACTTGATTTCTTGTTCTGGTGAACAGTCCGACTGCTAGCCAACTCTGCACTTATCCATTCAGTGTTACGTATTCCAGCATCTAGCCCGAACTGTTTATCCACATTATTACCATTACCATGTTTGTTAGTGAACTAATGTTATCCATGCTTCAGAATTCTGTCAAATGTATGTAAAATGTTATCCATGCTTCTGTATTCTGTCAAATGTATGTAAAATATGTAAGATATATGATAACCTTCATGTTATCCTCCCCACTGTACCCCTCCCCGCAAGGGCACACCGGGAGATGAGCAGTTGTTGCTCAGTGTGCTTTTCCTGGTAAAACAATTTCAATCAATAAATAAATAAACTACAGGAGTTAACCATCTTATGTAACAAGTATGCAGCTAATAAAAGAAAAGGCAGAGTATGCCCTTTTAGAAACTAAGGCAAGCTACATTGTTCAGGGGTGATAAAGCGGGTCGCTTCTTTTGGCTCTCAGATTGCAAACACGTGGAATCTTCCTGGTTGGTGACAGCCATTAGAGCGAAGGACGGAACTACCCAGTCCTGTCTCTGGGAGATGGTCCAGAAATTTGCCAACTTTTATGGAGAGTTATACAGATCCTGGCCTTCCCCTAAGTCTTCTCAGATCTCATATTATACCTGCAGCAATGTGACCTCACACAGTTAATGCAGGAGCAGCAGTCCCTGCTTGCTCAGCCCATCCCTGCATTGGAGATCCACCAGGCAATTACAATCTTGTCTTCAGATAAGTCCCCAGGCCCTGATGGCTTTACACCCAATTTTTATAAACCTTTTGCAGAGCAGCTACTGCCCTATCTTTCATGCTTCTTCGCTTATATTCATGAAAATGGTATATTAGACCCTGGGCTCCTAGAAGCTATTATTGTAGTACTCCTAAAACCTGGTAAAAAAAAAGAACTCATGGGTAACTATAGACCTATTTCTTTAATCAACTGTGACATTAAAATCCTGGCTAAGATATTAGCTAATAGGGTTCTTTGTGTTTGGGATGGTCTTCTGACTCAGGAACAGGTGGGCTTTGTGCCTAACATGTCTTTCCTGGATCATTTCTGAAAATTGTCACATATCTTCTCTGCATCTAGGGGAACAGATACTCCCATGGCCCTGGTTTCCCTGGATGCAGAGAAGGCATTCGATAGGGTGGACTGGTCCTTCCTGTTCATGACTCACGAGGCCTTCGGTTTCCCACAAGACTTTATCAGATGGGTGCAGATCCTGTACTCGTCCCCGTCTGCAAGTCTATTGTAATGGGGTTCTTTCTACCTCTGTTCCTCTGGGTTCTGGTACATGGCAAGGTTGTCCCCTCTCTCTCCTCCTTTTTAATTTATACCTCTACTTCAGAGGTTACACAAGTCTCCTGAGGTGACTGGCATCCTGGTAGGCCCTGAGATTTTCCTGATGTTGGTGTATGCTGATGACATTTTATTCCATCTCACCCATCTGGATGCCTCCGTCCCAGCTACATTAAACATTATTGAAGAGTTTGGCACTTTCTCTCACTATAAGCTTAATCTTAGTAAAACTGAGGTCCTTCCCCTTACAGTTATGGTCAGTAAGCAGGAGGTGGTGTCTCTAGGTATGACATGGTCACCTCGGTCCCTCAGATACTTGGGACGGTTTTTGGCTAAAGATTCTTCTCTTATGCGCAGGCTTAATCTGGAGGACTTGGTGCACTGGGTGCAGCAGGACCTGTGCTGCTGGCAGGCCCTTCCCCTTTCATATTGGGGTCGTATCTCAGTTATTAAAATGAATGTGCTTCCACGTTTTTTTATCCCCTACATATGCTGAATTTTCGGATGCCATTGAAATTATTTCAGAATTTACATAGAATCATCACAAAATTTATCTGGCAGGCAAGGCTTCTAGAAGGGCATACAAGCAATTGGTAGCTCCAAAACAATTGGGAGGCATTAAACTTTACCATTTTTTTATTTATTAGTTCTCCAGCCATTTTAGTAAACTATTTCAATGGTTCCTCCCTTCCCCTCCTCACTGGGCTCCCTCACCGAGTATAGGCCTCCCTGGCTGGATTTAGAAGCCCACCTCTTACAAAACCATGGGCTTGATTTGTTTTCTGTGCAGAATATTCCCTGGTCTAGCCTTCCTGCAGGGGATAAAGACTCTGTTATGGGAATCTCACTTAAAGTATACTCACAGTTTTGGTTGTTGGTAAAATCTCCCATTTCAAAGGATGTCTCTCAACCTATTTGTCAGAATTTGAATGTCAAAATTGGGGGGGGGGCAGCCCATTAAAGGGATTGGCTCCCTTGTTCGTGGCCCATATTGGTTCTGGATTTGCTGGAAAATGTCACCCTAAAGTTCTCTAACACAATAATGAGACACTTTGGTTTAGACCAGAAATATATCTTCAAGGTGTATCAATGAAGACATGCTTTAATACAATGGTTTGGCCAGGGGTCTTGAACCATTGATTTTTCTGGGGTTTTTTTCTGCAATTCTCTCCCAGGTCTCCTAGAAACATGCTGTGTCCTCTTTATATGGAGTGCTATTTTCCTAATATGCTCCTGAAATTGATGGCTCCTCTCCTTACTGGGACTAAGTATTCTCTTTCTCCCCACAATGCTGGTTGGGTATTTGGGACCTTACTTACCACTATGTGGGGCAAGACAGGCTGCAACTTGTGCAGTTTAACATCTTGAATAACTTGTACTATACCCCACAGAAGCTGGCACGAATGAGTTACAACTGCCCACCTGCAATAGGTGTGGAGATGAAGAGGACTCCCTTCTACATATCTTCTGATCTTGTCCTAAGGTAGCCCCACTTTGGAATTTAATAGAGAGCAGAACCAACCCTCTATTGGGGTTACAAGGTCTATTTCAACTGGAGACTTGTGTTTTGGGGGACATGGCTTCTATTCCGGTGTTGGAACAGAGATATTTTATGGCACTAATCTCTCTTTCATTAAAAAAATTGGTCCTTAGACACTGGCTAGATCACGCTATGATCTCCTATAATGAATGGATGCAAGAGCTGTTATCTAATTTGCAGTTCGCATGCATGATTTATTTATTTTTTGTTGACCGGCTAAGTGCACTAGACAAATCCTGCCTATTTTCAGGCACGACCCGGGAGAGGGGATACAGATGAATGCCAACTGACCTTGAACCAGATAAAGCTGTTGGTGGAATTTTTAGTGAATGAGGGAAATTTGGTCAGGACACCGGGGAAATTCCCCTACTCTTTTCGATAAGTGCCATGGGATCTTTAACATCCACCTGAACTACCACCAATCCAGGCAGATGGGACCTCGGTTTAACATCTCATCCGAAAGACGGCACCTCAGAAGTACAGCACCCCTCTCATGCTGCACTACAGTGTCAGTACTGGGATATTAACCCAAGTGCCAGATGTGGGAACTGAACCCACAGCCCTCTGATCTCCCGGCCTCAGAGGCGAGTGTACTACCTACTGAGCCACTGACACTGACAATATTGCTCGCCTGCATCTCAATCCCAAGGGATACAACAGGAAGTGGGGCAAACTGTATACCCTGTATACTGCCAGAGGTAGAGAAACTCTGAATAAAGTGGATTATGGGGAGGTCAGTATGGTATCATCTACTCTTGTTAGTAATCCCAAGGTAGATGACAGCCCACCGGTGTACTCTTCTGTATATTTGTTTTGGATGTTGCTCTGGGGAGAGGAGGTGGGGGGAGGCCTGCGTGCCTCGGGGGCTTATGGATTCTGTTGTTATGTTAGTATTTTTGTGTCATGATTGTGTGCCGTGGGTGGGATATTCAAAGGGGTTGCGCATGGTGCAATAGTGTTCTGCCATGTGCAACCCACTGATGCACCCCGGCGTGATATTCAAAAGGGGATGTTGCACCGCGCGAATCCCGATGCGCCGAGTGCACCAGTAATGTATGCAGTGCAAGTGTGGGGGCATGCCATGCATAGTCCACACATCCCGATATTCAGCCAGGATGTGCGCGAATGCTGGTGCAACTCTACTTGCGCCGCACACTGGCGCTTAAAGTTGAGCCACAAAGAAATAGGAGCAAGGGCTGACCACCCACAAGTGAGCTGCCATATTGCAGGGCACAACACAGCATCCACCAGCTGTGGGTGGCCACCCGAGCACCAGAGCCAGGGCCTGTTGGAGTCGCGCCCCCCACACCCGATCGCGGGCATATGTATATCATAAATCAAGTCCGATATCCCTGGTGGCCCAGTGAACTGCTTCCAGCCTGATCACGGGCATTAGTAAATAATAAATCAAGTCCAATATCCCTGGTGGTCGAGTGGGCCACATCCAGACCAATCACAGGCATTAGTAAATAATAAATCAAGTCCGATAACCTTGGTGGTCCAGTTGACCGCTTCCAGCCTGATTGTGGACATTAGTAAATAACAAATCAAGTCTGATATCCCTGGTGGTCCAGTGGACCGCTTCCAGCCTGATCGCGGGCATTAGTAAATAATAAATCAAGTCCGATATCCCTGGTGGTCCAGTTGACCGCTTCCAGCCCGATCGTGGGCATTAGTAAATAATAAAACAAGTCCAATATCCCTGGTGGTCCAGTGGACCGATTCCAGCCCGATCGCGGGCACAAGTATCCTAAAACAGTATAGATCATCCCTGGTGGTCCAGCGGTACCCCCCTTCCCACCCGCCCACTGAGCCTCACCAGCCCGTTCCCCGGTCAGTGGCGGTGGCAGCTTCCACCGAGCGCACCACGTCTGCCTGCTGACTGACTGTACAGTATGGCTGACGCTCACCGGTCCACAGTGGGATAACGGTGTGCAGACCATAACAGATTACAGTTCAGATACGGAATGGATCCATTCACATATCTGGACTGTATAGTATGGTACAGTCTGCACGCCCACGCCAGGACCAATGGGCGACAGCCCATTCGCACGCAGTCAGTTGGCAGGCAGCCAGGCAGCTTGCGGGTGGGGAGCTGCCACCCGCCACTGACCGGGGTGTCGGGGCTCAGTAGGCCAGTGGGGAGGGGGGTACCACTGGACCACCAGGGATGATCTAAACTGTTTTTAGGATACTTATGCCAGCGTTCGGGCTGGAAGCAGTCAACCAGACCACCAGGGATATTGGACATGAATTATTATTTACTAATGCCCACGATCGGGCATTGGGGCACTTTGCCACGATGTGCAGGGGGCATTGGTCCCCGACGGCTGCCGCCGCATGTCGCCGGGGATCGGTGCACCTGCATGCAAATGGGGCCATAATGACATGCTAATGGCCCCAGTTGCACTGTGCATGCATTATGGCTTCATTTGCATATCCTCCACTGAATATCATGGTTCCTGTGCCTAGCGCAACTGCACTTGCAATGGCGCATCCCCCTGTTGCGGGAGGCCACGTTGCCATATTCAATGGTGCTGAGCCATGGTGCAGCACCATTGAATATCGCCCAGCACACTCCCTGGTGCATCCCAGTTGCGCTGTGCCTGGCTTGCGCCCCTGCCAGGCACATTTCTGAATATTCCACCCCATATATACTTACTAAAGTTTACTAAATTAAAAAAAAAAAAGACTATTTCATCTAAACCTCCCTTCGAGGTCCTTTAGTTTGGCATCCATCCATTCATTGCAACCTTTTCTGAAAGGAGTCAATATGTGGTTCTACTCGGTCCCTCCAGCACTTGAGGGAGGAAGTTCAGCTCTTGCTGTCAGAAACCCAGTGGTTCAAGTCCCCGAGCTCTGTACGAAGGCCTTTTATCTCCTCCTCTGCCAGCATCTGAAGGGAGTCCTTGAAGGATGAAATTTCCTCCAGGAATTTCTCCTCCAACAATGGAGTCACCGTTGCTGACTGTTGGGAACTCTTGGAGCCGGCCTGGCCCTGTCCTGTTGATCTCTTGGCCAACTTACCTGTTGTTGGGGGTGGTGTGTACTGCGGTGGAGCCTACTTCATCTCCGCATCCATTTGTAGCAATAAACTGAAGGTTGAACACTATCTGGAGGAGTAGCAGAGTGCCAGGAGCAAGGAACAATAAAATACAGCCAAATGTCACCAAGAAAAATGCAGGCAGATATAAAATAATTCCGCAGAGGAGTGGGAACTGAAGAGAAATGCAGCTGCTCCCGATGAGGCATCATGTGACTCCATTATGGTTAGATCTAATCTGCACCATGGGATTAAGGTATAATGGCCTGGATATTCAAAAGGGTTGCGCAAAAATGCGCCATTTAGCGAAATTCAGAAGGAGGCAGTTGCGCCTCCGAAAACATGCTGAGGACAGCGCTTAGAATGAAGGTAGGCATTAAACCTAAGGCGTGGATCCATGCATAAAGACCGCTAATATATTCAAAGACTTGCGCGATGCGCAAAACTGGCACAGCCGGAAATTGTGCACTAGCGGAAATGACCCAAAATAAAAAGGCTCAAGGAAGCGGCGCAAGAACACTACAAGGCTGCCAAGTGGGGAGGAGAGAGAGAGAGACACACAGACAGAAAGACAGACAGACAGGCTAGGGCAGGCAAGGAAAGCGTGGGCCATAGGCTGTAGAGGCCAGCGGGGAGTGCCCGGTGCAGTGGAAGAAGCAGTGAGGACAGCGGGGGTAACACAGCAACACCAGCCGGGGGGCAGAAGCCAGGGAGATGGACAGTGCCACCTTCCACATGGAAGCTGTAATGAAGGGGGTGAGAATGCATGCTGTAGGGGGACGTGGCCCTGGAAGGGCCCGTCAGCGGTATGCCCCCAACAGGCAGTACCGTGCTCGCATCAGCTTTGAGCTGTACACAGATGTAGAGATCGTGGGCCAGTACCGCCTGAACAGGGCAATACTGAGATGGCTCTGTGAGCTGTGCAGTGATGTGATGCAGGCACCCTCACGACGGAGTCACGCTCTGTCGGTGGAGACCAAGGTGACAGCCTGCATGTGCCTGCTCGCCACGGGCACCTTCCAGAGGCCGACAGGGGACACCACAGGCATCACACAGTCAGCCACGTCACACGTCCTCACCCAATTCCTCAGCGCACTGCTTCCACATGCTGCGGAGTACATCCATTTCCCCAGCACCGCGGCAGAGAGTACAGCAAACATGCAGGAGTTCCACAGGGTAGCACATATGCCTGGCATGCTAGGGGCCATAGACTGCACCCATGTGGCCATTCGCACGCCACCTGGCCCCGATGGGCTCGCATATCGGAACAGAAAGGTATTCTCTAGTGTCAACTGCCAGGTGATGTGTGATGCCACTGGGTGCATAATCAATGTCTGTGCTACACACCCTGGTGGAGCACATGATGCCTTCATATGGTATCAGTCTGCACTGTGCCATTGATTCGAGAGTGGGGACATCCCCACAGGCCATCTAGTGGGTGAGTACACATGTATGGAATGCAAACCTCGGGCAAGGGTGGGAATGCCACAGGTGCCATAGTAGTGGCACACGGGATATGGCCAATATGGACCTGAACATGAGACTGATCTCCACTATCTCCACACAGGTGACAGCGGATACCCACTCCGCCCCTGGCTGCTCACACCATACTGGCGCCCCATGACCCTATCGCAGCAACGCTATAATGAGGCACATGTTTCACACGCAACATCATAGAGCGGTGTTTGGGATGCTCAAGGCATGCTTCTGATGCCTAGACACCCTCGGGCGGTGCTCTTACAGTACAGCCCCAAAAGGCCTGTGGGATATTCCTGGCCTGTTGCATCCTGCACAACATGGCCAAAGACTCTGGGATAGCCATGCAGGTTGGAAGAGGGGACAGCGATGGGATGCCAGTGGCACCAGTGTTGATGGTGATGAGCAGCCCCAGGATGGCGGGACCCCGACTGATCCGGCAGGCCCAGCTGCACCGGGACACCATCTGGAGGAGCACTATGCACAACACAGGTAAGTCAGGGGACATGTGCAACCAACACTGTCCATGCGCAAACCACAGGCACACAGGGAACACACCAGGGGTGCATGACGGTCAGGGAGTGGAAGGCTCCAGGCATACAAACACACCATCAGGGAGAGGTGAGCACCATATGGACACACACACACCAGGCACAGACCATACATGGGCATATGCACAGCACAGCAGAACCGGACATCTAACACACAGCACCACCGACCACCCCACCCACCACCTGTACTGTCCAAATCGTGTGTCAGATGCTAGCACTTCACACCTTGGTGTACAGTACAATGCAGGCACAGCATGCACACGCACTTTATGGACAGCGGTTGGGAGGGTGTGCAGGTGGTCCGTGTGACAAGCAGGAGCAGAGCACCCAGCAGTGCACTGCCCACCATGACACACATTGCACACATGGCAGCACCAGACAGGGCCCGCACTGGGAGACAGCTCAGTCATGTAGCACTGTCCCACGGCCATCGTGGATGCATGGGTGGCCCCGCCGTGACCCAACAGCACTGGCAGGCTGAGCAGGGGCCACATAGGGTGGCACTGTTGCACCACCAGGGGTCCCACTGTGCGAACACGACCTTGCCCGCACAGGGGTCTGCAGCATGCCGAACAAACCTGCACCAGGGATGCTCGGGATGGCCACAACAGAACCCGGCATCGACAGGCCTGGTGTCGCACGATGCCGGGAACAGGGAGTGGAGAGTGAACTGTGTGGGGTGTGTGGTACAGGGGCACCTGACTGTGTGCCCAATGCATCCATGACAGAGACCACTGCCTGGGTCAGCCTGTCAATGGCGGCGGTCACATCCGTCCACATACAAACCAGCTCGGCACGGTCCAGAGCACGCTCCCTGCTGTGCCGCTCCAGAGACACAGACAGTGCCTCCACGGACATTGCAACCTGCCTCTGCAGCTGTACTGATTCCTGCAGCAGGTGGGTGTGCTCCTCCAATGGGTACTGTGCCCCAACGGCATCCTGTCCCCCAGGGTGTGGAAGGTCCTGATGCACAACACCCCTTGAGGGTGGGCGCTGTTCGCCAGGACCAGGAATGGGTGGATCAAAGGGCGGCGGACATGTGCCATCGCTTGACACTGTACCCCCAGACCTGGTGGGTGACTGCTGCTGCTGCCCCTCCAACCGCTGTGCCCTAGGGTCCACTCGTTCCACCGCTGTGCTGGCAACAGTGCCAGACACCTGCACAGCCACCAGTGCTGCCCCACCGGTGCTGACAGGTACAGCCTGGGACTGTGCCAGCATGCTGGTACACAAGTTGGAACCAGAAAGGCCCAGGGGCACGTGCTGGCCTGCTGTGTGTCCGTCATGGGACACACACCTATCACTGCCCATTGCAGTCCTTGCACATTAATGGTGCAGGTACGTACAGCCATAGTCACAGCGTGCTGGCATGCTTGCATGCCAGACTGCTGAGACACAGGCTGTGCACCCCCTGACCGAATCACCAACACCAGAGTTGGCAGCCCAGCGTGCATGCTGCTGCAGTGCCTGCTGGCTGGTGATAGAGGTGGATGGACCCTCCTCCATGTCCAGCAGGTCATCATCACTACCTGGACCCACCATCACCATCTCCTGAAGACAAACAGGATCTGTAACAGAAAGAGAGGACATGTGAGTGCATGTGAACAACCTTCCCCCCAACTCCCCCAACACCACCACCATGTCATACCGTGCAGTGATGGGCTTCCACCTGTCTGGAATCCACCTCCTGGTACACCCTCAATAGAGCTCCGCTGCATGGATGCGACCAGTGTCTCCTCAGTTGGGGTCAGCTCCAACACCACTGGTGGGCCCCCGCCAGTGCCAGCACGTGCCGCCCTGAAGGCTGCCACCTTCTCCTTCAACCTCCTGCGGTCTGTCCCCATCTTCTTCTTGCATTCCTGCATGGAGTGCTGGTGGCTTCTGTGCAGGTTAACGGCCCAAGCTACCCCCTCCCATGCAGCCACACGGGACTGAGGGGTGCCCCTCCATCCACTCAGTACTGGCTCCTCATCCAGGTAGGCCTGGAAGAGGGCCTCTGTCTTTGCTGCTGTAAAGTTGGGCCTCCTCCTACGCCCACCATCCTCACCCTCACCTTGGCTCTGCTCGGTCATGGCAATCTGTATGGGGGGAAGTGGACACCTGTCACTGTGCAGTCTACAGCATTTTCCCATGACCATTGTCCAGAACATCACACAGCATGCAACTCACCTTTCACCTGCAGTAACCGAATCTGGCCAGGGCAGCCCAATGTCGCACATTTATAGCGCAATGCATGCAAATTAGGAGTGGAGCAACTATAATGACATGCAAATTGCGCCACTGCACCTTTGAATGGCTGATCAGATGATTTGCATGTGTCGGCTGAATATCGCGAATCTGCGCTTTGCTCAATACGGTTGAGTCGGCTGAGCCAATGGCGCAGATCTGTGACTGTGTGGTACACTGCATTGTGCATGCCCAGATAGCTTACGCAGGCATCTGCCACGCTGCTGACGTGCTGTGTGTGATCGGCAATTCAGGCCATGGCCACCATTGTGCCAGTGGTGCTACAGCAATGGGCACTATATGGTGCTGTGGCACTACTGCGCAATAGTCCACTGTGGCACTGGTACGCAGCTGGTCGGTCGCACAGGATGCCTATACATCAGATGGCGCTGTGCGTAGCCTTGCGTCATTGCCCATGACCTTGTGTCTGACCTTTGCCCCCCTGGCGCTGTTCGCCTGCCATGTTTACGTCCCTATTGCGCTGTCTGCGTGACAGCGCCATGTGAAGGGACGGGCGCT
The DNA here is from genome assembly GCA_016271365.2 of Neoceratodus forsteri. NCBI lineage: Eukaryota > Metazoa > Chordata > Ceratodontiformes > Ceratodontidae > Neoceratodus > Neoceratodus forsteri. The sequence goes on from CM028137.1 coordinate 56,308,375, forward strand.
GTTCGGAACAGCGTGATTGAGCCTGTGGTGGTCTATTGTGCAACATCTCCACGTATTTACGGAGCCAGGCGCCATATTGCCTGCTGTAAAGTTGGTACCATGGCTAGAGGAGGCTGTGTCCTGGAGCCAACTGGAAATGGCCAACTTGGTGGCCCTAGTAGAGCCCACTATGGGGCACTTTATGGTGGTGCCCCTCACCATTGCCAGCACACAGGTGTGGCATCAAGGTCACTGACCTGGTGGGGTTACTGACAGCCGGTCTGTTGAGCAGTGCCGCACTGGCATCGGGGACCTCCGCTGGAGGGATCCGGACCTATTGGAGAGGCTGCGATCACGGGCCAGGTGGGGGCGTGGTTCCTAGGGCCAGGTGGGGTGTACCATCTATGCACCTGTATTCTCTGTAGGGGTGTGTGTGTGTTTGGTGGCTGTGCATAGGTGATGGCTCAGCCACTGTTGGTTGTGTCAGTGTGCAGCTGTGAGATGAATCAGTATGGCTGTGTGGGCAGGCACTTCACTGGGGCAGGGGCAGTCTGCTTTTGAGTCACACTGATGTTTGTCTCTACATATGTCTCCACAGGCCGTGGGATGGAGGATGCAGGTCTGGGTTGAGAGGGTCGTGACAGGCCCCGTGTGCCAGCAGGTGTTGCACCCAGCAGCAGCAGCAGCAACAGCAGCAGGCACAGCTGCTTGAGCAGTGTGAGTATCATGACTTCATGGATGCTATTGTATGCTGGGGAGACCACTAGCCCTGCACAATACAAACCATGCAGGAAAGGGAGGTCATAATTCCACTATACAAGACACTAGTGAGGCCCCACCTGGAGTACAGTGTACAGTTCTGAGACCATACCTACGTAGGACGGACGAGTGGACAGAGAAGGTCTGAGGAGGGCAACAAAGATGGTGCATGGCTTGCATCACAAGTCCTATGAAGACAGGTTGAAGGAACTGAACATGTACTCCTGGAGGAGAGGAGGGAGAGAGGGGATGTGGATAGAGACATACAAGTATCTTACAGGAGGAACAGGGTGCAGGAAAACACTGTTTTGAAGTGAAAACATGTTCCAGGACTAGAGGGTATTGGATGAAGTGGAGGGAGGATGATCAGAGGAAACATGAGAAAGAATTTCTTCACAGAACGGGTGGTGGACAAGTGGAACACCCTGCCAGAGGAAGTGGTGGGGCTGAAACAATCACAGGATTTCAGGGAATGCATGGGATAGACATAAAGGACTTGTGGAGGTCAGGGTGAGGGCAACAGACTTCAGGAAAACAAAGTGAACTTACAAGCTCAAATGGACAGACTGGGCTGGCCGCAGGCCCTTATCTGCTGACACTGTCTATGTATCTATGTATGTATGCATGACAAGGTGACATGCATCACTGTCCAGTATCACAGCACTTGTGTATGCGCCACTGGTGGTCCAGGCATGCACTGGGCACATAGCTGTGTAACTGGCATCGCACCACGCTGCCACATCACTTGACAGCCTTGTTTGTGCTGTGATGGACATGGGCAGTGTGTGTGCAGTGTGCACATAGCTGATGCCGCTTGTTTGTGATGGCCATGCATGTTCACTGTGGTGGTGCCACACAGGTGCGGGACATTGGGCTATATGGCTTGCAGGTTGGGTGGTGGTCAGGGTTGTGGTCAGAGCAGCCATTGACTGTGTTCCTTTTCCTAGGGCCTCGAGGTTCTCAGGAGGATTGGTGGGATGTTCGGGCCTCAGACAACTGTTGGTGGACAACCAGGCCATCCTGCAGTCAATCCGCGCCATGGTCTTCGGAGGAGGCGGCACAGGACGGGCGCCACCAGGCAGAGGACTAGCAGCCGGTTGGCCCATAGATTATATTACTCTTCCCACTTCTCCCATCCCTACTACCTGCCTTCCTCTCCAAGTTTTTCATCCCTACCCTTGAACACCCCTACCTTGTACCCGTCCTCCCCCTTGTAACTAGTTTTCTTGTTTTGGTTCTGTACTATATTTAAATATACATTTCTATTTTGATATGAATACTGTTTTGGTCTCTGATTTGCAGCTGGCTAAGTGGGTGCTCAGTTGCAGGGGTATGCCATCTCAGGTGGTATGGTCCTGTGTGTTGTGTGTGTGTGTGTGTGTGTGTGTGTGTGCATGGAGGTATCTCAGCATCGCAGTGACTTTCTGTTGGTCTTGCGTCTGCTGCCACCCACTGCTGGGTGCACAGGGTGTGTCTGGCTTGTAGGCTTCTGTGCTGCACGGGCTGATGTGTGCTGGGGGATGCATGGTTTCCCGTGCCAGTCACTGCACATAGGTGGTGTCTTGGGGTCACAGTGCAGGGTGTGCTGTGCGTATGGGGGCTGATGTGCACTGTGGTTTGTCAACCCCTGTGTGTAGCACTCCAGCCTGCCAGTGGTTGTGCTGGGGTGTCATGGCTCTGCTGGGCTTTGTTGGCTTGTCCCTATGGGCCAGTAGATCATCCGCACACCCAGTGATGCTGTGCTTGGGTGTGCGGTGTGGTGTTGGTTCTGCAGTGTGTTCCTGTGCCCACGTGGCATGGCTGGCAGTGGGCCCCAGCCTGCCTCCTGGATGTGCAATTCCATTGCTCTGGGGGGGGGGGCTCTGCTTGCACTATGGCACCTCTGGACTGCTCAACTGGGCTGCCCTGGTTGCGCCATAGCGCAACATTTCTGCTCAGCTTCTCCTTCCTGGTTGAGCTATGGCACAGTATGTGCGATATTCAGATGTTGGTTGCTTGCGCAATTTGTTCTGCTCCATGTTTGAATATCGCACCTGTTGCGCATATGCGCAATCAGTTTGTGCTTGCTCCTGCTGTTGCGCTCATTTTGGGCGCAGTTTGAATATCTGGGCCAATAACTTTATGTAAGAGAAAATTAGGCCTGAAGCCCATTTTGGACAGGACTGTAATCATATAATCCTATTCTACTCGATCAAACACCATCTCAGCGTCCAATGTGAGAAGAAGAGTATTTAATCTCTGGAATTGTTCCATGATATTAATAGCTCAACCAGTATTAATGTGTATTTGTCTGCCCTTTATAAAGCCTGTCTTGGCCCGGATGGATTAGTGTTGGGTCTGCTTTCTCTAATCTGGATGATAGTACTTCAGCAAATATTTGTAGGTCAGAATTCAATAGTGAAATCGGGCAGTATGAGGTACATTTTTCAGGCCCATATCCTTTTTCAAAAGAACTGTAATCACAGCATCATAAAATGTTTTGGGTAGGATTTTCATAGTAATGAATTTGTTAAATAAACTTTCGAGTTTGGAGGATATTGATTCACTAAATTTTATATAAAAATCCATTGGCATACCATCCAGTCCTGGGGCCCGATTCTAAGATGACTTGTACGTGGCGCAAGGTGATTTATGCCAAACCCCATGGCATAAATCGCACCTTGCACTATGAGATACGCAAGTCGCGAGTTCAAGATGCAGCTTGCACCATGCATCATGCGGGTTGTGCCAAAGGTGGGCTATGCCACCCACTACACCCACAACCCACTGCGGCATGGTGCAAGGGTAAGTTATGGCAGCAATCGAGCCCTATTCCGGAAGGGTGGCTGCCATAACCCACTAATGCCATTCAAAGACCCACTATGGCACTGCGGGCTTAGACCAGCATGGAGGTAGTCTAATGGGTATCCGTCCATGCAAACCGACAGATGCTCGCTCCTTAGTGCTGTGAAATGCACATAGACCTACTACACATCCCCCCCAGCAACGTCATACCCCCACCCCCCTGAATGTCGGGGACCCCAGGGTCCATTTACCGCACTGCCCCTGCAAACACTTGTGCCAACTGGCCTGTCCCCCCACTGCCCCCAGGTGGTTGCAAGTGCATTTCAAGGAGTGAGGGAGGGCTCCAGGGGGGCAGTAAATTGCAGGCTGTGACTTGCGGCATCCAGGTCCAATGTGCCATTCCTATGGTGTTAGCCTGCAGCTCCTGCAAGTCAAGGGGCGAAGGTGCCAGGGACCCTGCCTGTCTTGGAATACAGTGCAGGGTCCCCAGCATGCTGCATGGCGCAACTTGCATATGTCCATGAGTTGCTCCATGCGTCTTGTAATCAGGCCCTTGGAGTTTTGCCAGGTTTTGGATGATTAATGGCATTCAAAATTTCAGTAGTAGTAAATGGCTTTTCCAAATCCATTGTTTGATCTGAGGATAGTTTGGGTAATTTTATACCTTCAAGAAATTGGATTACCCTCTCGGGCCATTTAGTTCTTTTGGAAGAATATCATTTATGATAATAGACAGAGCAAACCTTATTGATCTGTTCTGGATCTATTGCCTTATTATCCACTGAATCATACATTGAACTCATGGGTGTCTGTTCCTGTTTTATGTGATATGCGATTCATTTTTCAAGTTTATCACTCATGTTGTAATAAAAGGACATGTTTTTTAATAACTGAAACTCAGCCCTTTTGTACTTAAGTTGTATTCATAGAATCATAAAATCATAGAAACCTGCCAGCAGAAAAGGACTATACAGGCCATTGAGTCTGCCCAAAAGATGATAGCCTACCTCCCCCTCCTTTTTAGCACTCTTCCCCAGCCCTCTCTCCCTCCATCCCTGCCTAGCCCCATGTTTGTATCCCATGCCGTCTTGAATTGTTCCACTATATCCACCTCTACCACCATTTTGGCAACTTATTCAAATGTCCTACCACCCTTTGTGAGAAGTACCCCCCTTACATCTCCCCTATACCTGCCCCCCTCCAGCTTGAGTGTTGGTGTGGCCTCTGGTGGATTTGTTGTCACTCAGTCTGAAGATGTTAGCCCTTTTGGCCTTATTTATTCCATCATGTATTTGAACGTTTCCACCATGTCCCCCGTCGCTTCTCATCTACAGTGTATATAGACCAAGCTCTGCCAGCCTCTCCCCATATGGTCTCCCATTCAGCCCCTGGATCATTTTAGTCACCCTTCTATGTACCCTCTCTAGCCTATCCGTGTCTCCTTGTAGATGGGGCCTCCAGAATTGTACTCCATACTCCAGCTGTGGCCTCACCAGTGTCTTGTACAGTGCATGATTACCTCCCTCCTCCAACTTGTGAAACCCCTCCCTATGCACGCCAACATTTGTGTTGCCTTACCCACTGCCCTTTCACACTGGTTCCTAACCTTTAATGTTTCAGTGATCCAAATACCCACGTCCTTCTCTTGCTCTGTGACCAGCAGTGACTCTTCCCCTAGGCAGTAATTTGCTCTTAGATTATTTCTCTCTATGTGCATTATTTTGCACTTCCCCGTATTGAATTTCAATTGCCACTTTTCCACCCACTCCTCCAGCCTGGCTAGATCCAGCCTTATTTTCTCCACACACTTGCCCCCGGCATGTCTATCCTATTATAGATCTTCGTGTCATCAGCAACTAGGCTCGCTTTTCCATTTAGACCCTCTGCTAAATCTCCCACATACACATTGAACAACACTGGACCAAGCATCGATCCCTGTGGTACCCCATTTTTCACCCCTAGCTCCCTGGAGTGCCTACCATTTACTACTACCCTCTGTGTCCTTCATCCCAGCCAATCCTCCACCCACTTTGTAAGCTTTGCTCCCACTCCTAAGCTGGCTAACTTGCTTACCAGCCCTCTGTGGGGGACAGAATTAAATGCCTCCTTGAAATCCAGGTAGACCACATCCAATGCCCCCCCAGATCATACACCTCGGTGACACCCTCGAAGAATTCTATCAGGTTGGTCTGACAAGACCTACCCCCTGTGAACCCATGCTGGTTTTTGTCCCTCAGCACCTCCTCTTCTAGGTATCCTACCAGCCTCTTCTTAAGGATGGTTTCCATTAGCTTGACTATCACGGAGGTGAGACTGACTGGGAGGTAGTTTCCAGGGTCCTCTCCCCCCCTTGTAAAGCAGCACCACCCCACCCTCTTCCAGTCCCCTGGGACCCTCCCGGTTTTGAGGGATATATTAAATAGCCTGGCCAGCGGTCCAGCCAGTTCCTCCTTCATTTCCCTGAGAACTCTTGCGTATACCTGATCTGGTCCCATAGCCTTATCCATTTTAATTTTTCTGAGCTCTTCCATCACTCTCTCCTCCATGAAGGGACTCGTGTCTACCTCCTTGCCCTCTGTACCCCTTTTCTTGACTACTGGCCCCCACCACCCCTTTCTGCTGTGAATACTGATGCAAAGTATTCATTTAGTATCATCACCTTTTCCTCATCCCCTTCAACCAAATAACCCCTTCCCCTCTAAGTTTTGGGATCCTTTGCCTACTTTTTCTCTTGTCGCTGACATAGCTAAATAATTTTTTGTCTCCCCTTTTCACTTCCCTAACTATTTGCTCCTCTGTGCTTGCTTTTTCCTTCCTGATTGTTTTACCCACCTTTCTAAATCTTTCTTTATAGACCTCCCCTTTCTTCTTCCCCCTGTGATGGTCTGTAGGCCTAGAACACCTATTTTTTTTCTCCCTGATTGGCTCTCTGACTCCCGCTGTAAACCACAGAGACTTTCTTCCCTTTTTGCCTTTGCTGATTTTCTGGATGTATTGGTCTGTGGCTTTTAGGATTCCTCCCTTTATTTACACCCCCCCCCCCATAGCTGCTCCACCTCCTCCAGGTGGTGGATATCTTCCATTTCCCTCCTCAGGATGCTCCTTATCCTCCCAAAGTCTGCCCTCCAGAAGTTAAGCAAATTGGTGGATGGCCTGCCCAGTTTTGGCCCTGCAGAAATGGAAAACCTGACCATTCAGTGGTCATTGTCCCTCAAGTTTTCTCCACCCTCTGCCCCACCATGCTGTCCCCGTTGGTCAGTACAATGTCAAGTGTTGCCCTCCCCCCGGTAGGGCCTGTGACCAGTTGATTTAGGAGAGCATCCTGTATGGTTTCTAGCAAGTCCCCTGCTTCTTTCTGATGTGGTCAATGGGGTTTTCCACTCCACATCAGGCAGGTTTAGATCCCCAGCTACTAGGATCTTCCCCTTTTTGGCTTTTTCCTGAATTGTCCTGGCCATCTCCACATCCACTTCCTCACTCTGGTAAGGTGGCCTGTACACCACCCATACCCTTATTGCCCCACCCCCTTCTCTGCCAAGGGTAACCCAAAGGATCTCAGCAGATCCCTTTTCCGCCATACCCTCCTCTCCAATTATCCTTCTTTCATGTACAGGGCTACATCCTCTCCCTTTTCCCCCTGCCTATCCCTGCTAAAGAGATTGTAGCCCTGTAGTTCCACCTCCCAGATATGGCACTCTGTCCACCACGTTTCTGCTATTGCAATTAGGTTCGGGTTTTCAGTTCCTACCACTGCCTCTAAGTTTTTATTGTTACCCAGGCTCCTGGCATTTGCTAATAACCCTTTCCACCCCTCCATGACCCTATGGTCCCCTTCTCTCCTGCTGTCCATTTCCCCTCACCTTGTGAGAGCGTAGGCTGTGTTTACATTGTTACTACAAGAAACCCCCTTTCCCCTAGTGCTACACTCTCCCCTGGCTAGTTTAAATTTATATCTGTCCACATCTTCTCATCAATGTAGCCCTGCAGCTTTGCTCTAACTAGACTGGCCCCTGCATTACTTATGTGTAACCTGTCCCTTGCTTACCGGTGTTCATCCACCCACGTAACACCCCCCACTCTCCCAGATATGTGAAGCCTTTCTCTCTGCACCACTGCCTCAGCCAGAGGTTAAATTTCTTTACTCTGAGTTGCCAGGCCATGCTAGCACAATGCACTGGCAGGACCTCCGAGAAGTCAAGGGAATTGATCAGTCCTCTGCATCCCTCTTCCAGTCTTCTGAACCTCCTTTGAACCACCTCCACCTCCTTCCCTGCCAAATCATTTGTACCTAGGTGCAAAATTAGGTGTGGTTTCCCCCACCAGATTGATGCAGTTCCTTATCCTGGGGGACGCCCTACCAGCCTTCATGCCTGGATTACAAAAAAAGACCTCCTCATAAAGGCTACTTTCTTCCTTTGCCACTGAATCCTTTTTATGAATGAATTCCCATACACCACAGCAGCCTCTGCATTTTCTGTCCTCAATGGTGCCTCATCTATCTTGTCTTCTTCTATCATACTCTCCACCCCTGCAGGCTCTTTTCTCTGCTCTCCATCTTCTTCATCCTGACCCCCTCATGACACCTCTTTTTTTTCCCATCTTTTCCTTGCTGCCAGATATCCACCCTGTTTTCTTGTGACCATCTTTCCACTTCTGATCCCTGACTTTCGGATCCTGCCTCTCTCCTCCAGCTCCCTACCTTGTCCTTGGCCCTCTACCCCATTCCCTCCATCACTGTCTGCCCCAACTGCCCTTCTTACACTGTTACCTGTGTCCCCTGCCCCCTCAGTGACCCTCCACAGTCTAGCCTTACCCTTCAGGCCACCCACATCACCTGATCCATGTGTACTCTCATGTAGGACCACCCCCTTGCTGCTAAATTCCTTATCTGTCTCCACTGGGTTGAAGGCTCCTGTTTCCATTGCCCCTGTATTTCCCTCTCTATTGTCACTGGCCACCCCCTCCATGCTGGTCCTGGGCATCATCCCCGCCACTCGAGTATCCTTTTTGGCCCCTTCTCCCTTCCTATCCATCCCTGCCCTAGCTACATCTTCCCCCAACACACCCCTCCTCCACCACCAGATGAAGAGGGTTAAAACAATTTGTGAGCCTAAGACCAGACCCCAGGGCTACCCCGTCCTCCCACCCATGTTGGTTCTCCTGGACAACCCCAGACACCTGCCTGCTGCTTTTGAAATTTCCCCTTTTTGGGCCCCCTCTGCCAGGGTCCTTATGTGCCCCCTGAGTACCCCTCTTCCCTCCACCCTATATGGGAGGGCTCAGCTCCTGGTACATCCACATAGACAACCCCTTGCCCCCTACTACTCCAATCCCTCCCATGTTCCCCCCAAAAAATCCCCAGCTGCCTTCTAATCTCCTCAACCTCCTCCCTAATCTGTGCCAGATGGCAGCACACTGGGCAACCCCCAAACTTCCGAGCCCAATCAAGTACCATGGCCGCACTGCACCCTGCTCACCCAACCACCCTTCCAAAGATGCCCACTTGCCTGCAGATTACGTGTGGTCCCTTCCCCATCATCGTAGCAGGTCTTTGGGTCAATAGCCCCCCACGTAATGCAAAAAACAACCCCACCAGGTTCCCTAGTGGTCAGAGTTACAAGTGGTTCTACAGATTTCAGAAACTACCAGTGCCTATGTTTAGACAATCCTCACACAGCATGCAATTTTGCTTAAAACAATCCCCACACATCTTGCAAGGTGGCAGTCCAAAAAGCATCTGAACATTTTCTCCAAGGCCACAGGCTCCTTCTAGCCCAGGCCACTCCTATCCCTTGACTCATCCCCCACCAGCTATTTAATAGAGGTAGAGGTTGGGGCCAGGGAGTGGGGTGAGCAAACAAATACAGCTCCTCCGATGCACAGTGTAGCACAGGCAGCTGTGCTTGCCCTTATGTAGTCCAGTCCCGAGACTGAATCCGGTGCCCTGCCCTCTGATTGGGCCTCTGACTTCTGCTGCCTGTTTCCTCCCAGCAGTCCTGCTCCAACCCAGGCCCACCTCCAACTGCAGCAACCAGAAAAATGCTTTGTTCTGGTGCTCTCTCGACCTACTGATGCAGCCAGCTCCTCCTGCCGCCACTGCAGCCTCTGGTGTGCTCCCCTCTTTGCCACTCCTCCACCACCGATGTTGCCCCAGGGGTACAGCAAATACAGCTCCTCCTATGCACATCGTACTTTCATGTTTATTATCTCTTGTAATAATGTACCTGTTAGATGCAATTCATATTGTAAATTCAGGTTTTCTAATTTCCTTTCTAAAGTATCTAATTGTGTGTTTATATCATTATATTTATTATACGTATGTGAAATAGTAATATCTTGCATATAAGCCTTACAACGGTCCCAAATTATTGGTTCAGAGACTTCCTGGTTAGAATTTATCTCAAAGAACTTATGAATCTCATTATTGATTAGAGTTTTGAAGTCTGGTTCTGCAATAATTGTTAGGTCATAGATTCATAGACGTGTGATGGCAGAAAAGGACCAATAGGTCCACCACTCTACCCATTTTTCTAGCTATCTGCTAGGACATGCACCCTCCCCAACAATCCCCTGTGGCTGTCCCAAGTCTTTTTGAAGCCCTCCACTATTGCTTCTCCAACCACTCCCTCCGGGAGCCCATTCCACTTAGCCACCACCCTCTTTGTGAAATAGTATTTCCTAATGTTACCCTTGACCTGCCCCCCCACCTGCAAGCCATGCCCTCTCATCCTCTGATTTCCTTTCAGCTGGAATATGCTTTCCACTGGCTCCCAGTTTATACCCATAAGGTATTTGAAGGTCTCATTCATGCCCCCCCTCCCTCCTCTGTACCAGTGAGTACATGTTCAAATCTCTCAACCTTTCTTCATAGGACAGGTGGTTGAGCCCCTTTATCATCTTCATTGCTCTCCTCTGAACTTGCTTCAGCCTCCCCACATCCTTTTTGAGGTATGGCCTCCATAACTGGACTCCATATTCCAAATACGGTCTAACCAGATTTGTGTACAAGGGTACTATGACCTCCCTTTTTCTACTGGTGATCTGCCTTCCAGTGCATCCCAGCTCTACTGCCCCTAGCCACTGCTCTCCCACAGTGCCTTTTTTCACCTTCAAGTCTCCCAATATAGTGATGCTTAGGTCCCTTTCTTGTTCCGTTACCTCCAGATCTCTGCCCCCCATACAGTACACTGCCCTCTGGTTCCTGTGACCAAGATGCAGGATTTTACACTTTTCCGTGTTGAACGAAAGCTGCCACCTCTTTGACCATGCCTCGAGCTTCCCAAACCTCTCCACATTCATTCTATCCCTTCCTGAGTGTATACCCTATTGCAAATTTTAATATCATCTGCAAACAGACTCATAACCCCTTCAAGGCCCTCCATAATGTCCACTACAAATAGATTGTCCATATGACATATTTCTGAGCTTTTCTTGTATTTTAGTTTCATGGATAGCATTACGGGTGTGTGATCAGAAAAACTGATCTCATAATACTGTATATTATTGATCTCTGGGTGGCTTATTCAGAAGCCAGAAAGAAATTATATGTTAGGAAGATTGATGAGCTGCTGAAAAAAAAGAGAGAACTGCCTTGTTACAGGGTTATGTAACCTTCAGGGATCTACTAAAACTAATCCTTGCATAAAATGCTTAATAGTGTTAACAGCTGACAGACTTTCACTTGCCGAGCAAGATGATCTATCCAATAATTTATTCAACACTAAACTGAAACCACCACCTATTAAAAGTGGTGTTGGAAATGTTAATAAATTTAGAAAAAAGCTGGAAAAAAGCTGAGTCAATTTCATTTGGGCCACATAGATTAGCAATCATAAATATCTGGCCTGGGATGGTTATCTCTTGTATTAAATAGCGGCCATTGTTATCTTGTAAAGATCTGCCTAGTTTTAAACTACTATTTTTATTTATACATAAAGTTCACCTCTAGCTATAGACGTATAGAATAATGCAATTCTGAGGCTCCATTTTTTGGGAAAAAAAATAATGTTATTTTGTGAGAAATGAGTCTCCTGAAGTAAGAGAATATCAGTATTTTTGTTCTATTGAAAACGTTAATGATTTTATTTTGCTTAGCCATATCTCTAAGTCCTTTCACATTCCATGTAGTTATGGTTTCCCTCATTTTCAAGCTGTGCTGGGGATTATGGGAGAGGAGTGCCATTCACGCTGTGGTGCTGAGGAGTAGCACTGAGAGCAGTGCTGAATGTAAGGCACTTTTTGAAATTAGCAAAGGTATGGCACCATTACCTCTTTCTTGAAGAAGCTTTGCCATTCTATTGTTTGCTTCAAAATCTGCCTTTTGACTAACAAACAAGACTGATCATTTTTACACTCAGTCTTTCCAGGCTGTCTTGGGGCACTTGAGTTAATCTCACCAATGCTGTGTGCTCCACAACACCTTATCCCACGTTGAAGAGTCCATTGGTGGCAGGAGCCTGTCAGGGGTGGAGTGCGGTAAGCCCTGTGGAGAGAGAGAAAGCACCACTGATTTTGGGAAGCCTAGTACATTGATATTTTTCCCTCCTAAAATCTTTTGTCTAAAACCTTTGCTCTTCCACTGGACAGAACCCTAGCTGAAAAGTTTTAAATTTAGAGCCGGTTTGGCTGTGTCACCTATTGTCTTTGAACCAAAGCTCTTATTCTGTTGAAACGAACAAATGTGAATACTGAACATTACTTCCTGGTTTTATCTATGTTATACATTTATTGTAAAACATTTTTAACAACTAAGTATATGTATATTCACTAACGCATCCATATGTGTTTATTGATTCTTTATAGTTCAAAGTGAGCCTTGGATATTTTAACTGACCTGCTCCGACACGACTACTGGATAAATTATTTTTTGGACACTATGTGAGCAGATGGTTGTATTTCTAGAGGTTATTTTTTTAATCATATAATACACCTAGACTAATATAAATATCTTATTATATACAGAGCTAATATAAACACTATTTGAGGTGGCTTCTGTTAAATATTTAATATATTAGATACAACTGATGCATACAAATTGCAGATTTTAAATTGATATCTGAGTTTCTAAAACATCCTAACAGTTTAGCAAACTAAATATACTGCATAGCACTTATTGCAAATTAATTGTGAAGCTTCAAATTAGAGCAGTCAATTACAAATACTTTCAAATTAGAAACATCCACTGAGCAATTAATTGTTTTCTACTTGATTGGTTAAATAGTTCAAACTCTTATTATTTTTTTCTATCTTTGCCTAGATCACCTGACTGAGCTTAAGCAGCAGGATTATTTTATATGTCACTTTAATTTAGTTGTTCACCTTCATTTGGGGTCAAAGCAGAGTGTATCAATCAAGGTATTTGTCTAACTCATTGGTATCCATGACCTTGATTGGGCGACTGGCTGATAATCCATCAATCATTCAATTAATCAACTTGATTAATTTAGAGTCATGTGCTGACAGCATTTAAAAGCCTGGCATCTTCCTCTGCACTTGTTTGTATCTGCTGAGGACTTACAAATGAATAGCATCCTTCCAATGAGAGATGTATTCTATTATTATTTTATGAGAAGCAGCTGATTAAAACATAGCCTGGTTTATAACGCAAGCTTTAATACTGATTTTTTTTTGAGGGGGGCAGCCTTTAAAGATAGTGGACAGACAATTTCTTAGCAGCAGATCCATGGCCAATATTTTGAACACATCTGACTGATTAAGGACTACAGAACCTAGCCCTAATTGGGTGAACCGATTTGGCAACAAAAAAACACTGTCACTCTGATACCATTAGAGCCACCGAACGAACTTTGGTCCTAAAAGAAACATAAAAGAGGTTAAGAACAGCTCCTCTGAACTGAACTGCATCTCCTGTGCCTTATAGACAAGGGCACATCACCATGGCCTAGTGTGGCGCTGCCAGTGGATACCACCTGTTGGCCGGTTGGTAAATTAGAAGTGCAGACACGGCCCAGCTTCAAAGGGGTGATATGGAACTCCAGTCTGAAAAACTAAGTGCCTTGCTGAACAAAGTTTTATCTGATACTGCCAAAATAAAGGAAACAACAGCAAGCATGAAAAAGCACAACTCATAGCATGGGTGGCAAGCCCAGAAACTGTGGCAAAATGGCAAGGAGATAACTTGCACGACCACCATTGTCAATTAAGAGGTCAGCACAGCCAACTCTAAATTCTTTGGTGAACGTGGATGACTTAGAAAATTGGGGGAAGCACAAAAATATATGACTTATTGGTGTTCTGGAGGGAGCAGAGGGCAATGACATGGGGTCTTCCTCAGTCATGTTCTCCCGAGGATTCTGAAGCTGAATAACTGTGCCCCCTCAGAGCTAGAAAGGGCTCATCGATCATTTGCTCCATGACATCAGCAGGTGGAATGGCTGAAGCCAATCTTATGCAAATTACTGCAGTTCCGGTAGAGGAGCAGTATTTGTAGGCAGCAAGTGAACAGACACATTTGCAGTGGGAAGGGGCTCAAGTCCAGATCTACCAAGACTACTCCAATAAATTGTCCCTGAAAAGGAGGGCACATGGCCAAGTAAAGTAAGCCTTATATAAAATGAACATAACTTTCTCCTTACGGTATCCCACAATGCTGAGAGTTAATTACCAGGGAGAATACATCACCTTGAATAGTCTGACAGGAGTCGAACAATTCATCATGGAGATTGACGGGGAAAGGAACCATATGCAGCAGCCAGGATGCAGCTCTGAAGAGATCCACCAAGAAATGGAGGTATCACAAGAAACTAGTGCCCACATCTCCAGAATAAAGGGAAGAGGCCCATTGCAGAAGGCACTCAATGAGTGACAGCAGGTACAAAAGTGTAGATCTAGGAAACCATCTAAACAACAGTCCAGCAAGCAGCTCTCCCCTGGCGCTAGACCCCACAAGGCCAGACTGAGGAGTTCCCAACACAAGGCCCAAATCTCTAAGGAAAGCAGCCCATTTCCCTTCAACTTCCCGATAAAAAATGCCAACCGATTTGAACCTCTGAGAGAACTCCACCTGGTACTGTTGGTGTTACCGCAGCCTCTAAATGGAGCTACTGCCACTGTCAATGAGATCCTGCCAGAAGATATAGTCAGGGACTGGGCCCCGATATACTGGGAATGGGCTGAATACATCGAGGAACCACCATTGGAGCCAGCCACCGCAACTGTCCTGGAGTCTGATATTCCAGCAGTACCCTGAAATGTAAATGCAAACCAGGTACATTGACAGGTTATGTCCCCTAGGGAGTACCGTTCCTCTTAGAATTTATTAGTTTTGTATTGGCTGTATCAGGATGTGGAGAGGAATGTGGCCCGTTTATTGCCTGGGAGGAATGAAGTGCCACAGGGAGAAGTAGGTTGTTGGAGGAAGTCCTAGCCCTCTGCTAGGCACCTTGGGCAAACTTGGTGGGCCAGGCGGTCCTTTCCTGCAATCATGTTTCTTTGTTTCTATGTTTCTATAAGCTGCACGACCAAGGATTACCATATTTCATGTAGGCTTACCTCCTAACGGCAGGCCCGGTGGATGTGGTTTGCTCTATTTATTTTTAATAGCCCAAATTCCTGTCTGGCATGCTTTGCAATCTGTTTACCCTCCTCAGCTGCCCCAGTAAGTTGGTTCAAGTGTACAGTTGTATGATATAAGTTGTTTGTTTATTTATTTATTTTATTTATTATCTAGGAAAGTACCTGTGAGCCAAAGGCTCTTTTACAGAGGTTCCACATCATAGCAATCACAAATGTACAAATTAAAAATACAGAAGTTACATATACATAACCATCAAATGTTTAGTTTACAGTAGGGCAATGTTACAAACAATAAAAGTATCAAATGAGGAGTACAAAATACAGAGCAGAAAATGCTAGAACAGGTTCAGTTGATAAAGTTATGCACTTTTGCAGATACAGACAGTTGCTTTTAGGTGAGGGTATCACACAGTAGTATGACCAAGACAAGGTCACTTGGCGCAGTTTAGAAAATAAGACAGTTAGCAATATTGGAAGTTTCAGGAAACACGGTGTGTGTCAGAACTAAAATTAGGTAAGCTATGTAAACACTAATCTAGGTTGTCAGAACAAGTTAAAGTATCAGTTCTATTGTCTGAAGTGCTAATAATAATTGACAGCAGAGAGGCCCATGTTACTACGGTGAGAGGTGACAAGGCAGAGACCCTGAAGCCTATAGAAATGGAGTGCCTTACCAGGGTGGAAGGGGGAGGTGAACAAAAGTAAAACGATGGAGATGGTGAACAAAATAAAAAATGAAGAATATGGGGAGGGGTTGGGGAAATGAGAAAATGAGGGATGGGGAGAGGGGGAGTGGAGAGAACGGAGGGACAGGGGCAAAGGGATGACCATGGGCAGAGACAGGGTAGGGGTGGGAGGATGGGAGAGCATGGGGGAAAGCCAGGGGCAGAGAGGGGGTGGGAAGAAGGAGGGAACACTGGGAGGAAACGGGGAAGAGGTACACAGGGGACGAAGAGGAGAGAGGATGAGGGAATAGGATATTGTTTACTGTTTCCTTTAGCATTGAACCACAAGTTAGCAACATTCCCATAGTAAAGTTGCAACAGGGCTCATCCCAAAAGCTAGTGTATTGCTGTCTCCTAAACTCTATAAGCTGCCCCATGATAAATGAGCTGATTCTTTAAGTAAGTTCCATTATGACGTGTTGGGGTATTTCAGTAGGCAAGGGGCCATCTGTCTCCATGGTCCAGTGTGAATATCTGCCAATTAGAGGTTTGCCCTGCTAGTTATCCCCTGGCAAAGGGGAAATTTAAACATATAGCGCTAGTGGGTACATAAGGAGCGGCACCCTCCCCCACATCAGAGTCTCTATAAGGTAATCATGTGAGTCTGTTTAGGCCAGACTCCAACTCCGAAGAGATACATAGGTGGTAAATGGGCACTCATACGCCAGCTGTGCATAGACACAGGTAATCACTAATTAGCCCCAAGGGAGATAGGGACACTCAGGGACTGGGGATTGTCCCATGGCTTTTTCCAATCTTAGGATAATGGCACAAGCAGCATAGGAGGGGGTAAGTGGATCCCAGTGGGGCCCCTCAGTGGGGGGACTTAAGCCAGCTGCCTTGTAATGGTAGCAAAGCCTACAGCTTAAGGGGCTGATATCTATGACCGTATTTTGATACCTCTATTGCAGTGTTCTAAGATGGGGGGTCACAGGGGTAATAGAAGGAGCACAGAAGCCTGTGAATTATATTGGCAGGTAACAGCATGGAGGAAATACCTCTACAGAGCAAACTGTTGTATAAGCAGGGCTAATGTGAACAGCGAGTGTCTGATCCAGATAAAGGTACATACCTCATTCTGGGTCCCATGGGCTCATGGAGTTCCCCCAGGTTCACTAAGAGGGGACAGGACAGGACAGGACTGAAAAGATCACAAAGGTGGGTGATACCTTGTCCCACTCTCACCCCCCTGAGCTTCCCCCAGTTTCCTTTATTTTTGGCTGTGATGTCATCATATCTTTGGGGGTGGTAGTTATGGTCTAGCAAGGGACCCTTGCATCCATAAACATCACAAGGGATAGGGGTGCTGCTGTATCTCTTTAGAAGGCTGTGGGACATGATTGCTGTTAGCTAAAGTATGGCTCTCTTTTTTTAAAGGAGCTCAGATAGACCCTTTAGTAGTGCATGAACCTCCCTTCCCCTGAGGTGTGTTACCCATTGAAGGGAGGCTGGATCCGGCAACCTCTAGGCCAAGGCAAGTAAACTATACTCCCAAGTTCAAGGGGATGTTAATGTTTGTCTTTTTGCTGTTACTGTTAATGCAAGTATTAATAATATGTCTTCGGCCAGGTTATACATGTGTGGTTCTTATTACTGTTAATGTTAGCCAGACACATTCTAACATAGAAGTCAATATGGCGGTTCAGTCCAGGATGCCCCACCAAGTTTTTGTGGTGCGGACTGTTAATAAAAAAAAAAAAGAGTAGAGTTGACAAGGCTTAAGCACAAGTACAGGGGAACAAGGACACTGACACTTATGCTGGAGGGGTGGAATTTTAGTATGAACTGTAGTGTCAAACATGGGGAACTCTTGGTACTAGTAGTTGTATTACCCATTTGGCTGTACGCAATATGGAAGCAATCTAAATATAGCTGACCATCTGGATATAACAGCCACATCTTGGAATGTGAAGGGTCTAAACTCTCCAGAAAAAGGAAGCAGATCATGGCAAGGTTAACAAGCATTTTTCAATGCCAAATGTTGTTGCACTGGCATTGGCTTTGGTAGTGCAGTGCGGAAAAACATTTTGAGCAGGATGTAAAAAATGACAGCTCTACAGTTCATTGGGAGGTGTAAAAAAATGCCAGTGTTGAAAATGTGGCATGTAAATACAGCAAATTTACGAAGTTACAAGGGTGTGTGGGAAATGTGAAATGCACGCTTGCAACACAGTCATTTTATGGGTGTTCGGCACCAAATTTTTAACATGGGCATTTTAGCACCTCTGCTCATGTACAATGTCACTGTTATTTTCTCAAACTGTCCCAAAAAGTGATTTTGCACAGCGACTGCGCTATTCTGCACCAGAAATGCAAAAATACATTTTGAGCAGGTTATGTGAAATGACAGCTGTACTGTTTATCAAGAGGTGTGGAAAAATGCCAATGGTGAAAATCCAGAGTGAAAATATTACAAATGCACGTTACGAGCATGCGTGCAATCTGCCAACGCACGCTCATAACAGGGTCATTTTATGGAGTATTGTCAACAGATTTTCAACATATGCATTTTAGAACCTCTGCTCATGATCCGTGTCACTGTCATTTTCATAATCTGGCTTGAACACTGATTTCCCACAGCAACCGCGCTATTGTGCGCTGGAAGTGCGGAAACACATTTCGGGGAGGATGTGGAAAATTTTATCTGTACTGTTCATAAGGAGGTGTACAAAAATGACAATGTTGAAAATTTGGTGTGAAAATATTGTGAATTCGCGGAGTTACGAGCCTGTGTATCAACTGCACAATGTACTTTCATAAAACAGTCATCTTTTTGATTTTTTCCACCAAATTTGCAACATAGGCTTTTTGAGAGGCCACCTCATGAACACTGGCATTGTAATTTTGTTAATCAATCCCAAAAGGTGATTCCGTGCAGTGATTGCAAAATCACCTTTCGAGGCCGATTAAAGCCATGACAGTGAAAGAATTCATGAGGAGGGGCCCCAAAATCCCCATGTTGTAAATTTGGTGCCAAAATTCCAAAAAATGCCCGAGATATGCAGTAAAGTTGGAAAAACCCTATTCATTCCATTATACAGCTTACTGGCATTTGCTCAGTTCGCGGTAGGCTTTGAAAAGAGCAGACATGTTCCCGGTCCACCGAAGATCATCGTGCCAGACTCTGGAGGTAAGTATGGGGTGAGGGGGGGTGTGGGGAGTCAGAGTGCACAGTGGGTGGGTGCGGTTGGTAGGGGAGCTAGGAGACCGCTGAGGTACTGTTTCCTTCCTTTCAGGGGAGAAAAAAATAAAAAAGACATCGGGGGACCATTTTCATTGTTAATAGGTGCTTTGGCATGCTGGGGTGGGCACCCAGCTTGCCACCTGAGTGTGTGTGAGTGCTTTAGCCGATGGGGAATTGGACACCTCCATCGGCAAACAAGGAAAGGGGGGCCACAGGAGCTGAGGGGGATTGGGCACCCCCTTGGCAAGCAAAAAAATGGAAGGGGACCACATTATGGAGACAGGGAGTGGCTCCCCATCTGAAAAATTCAAGGGAGGGAGGGAGGGATACATGCCGATGGGGATTGGGCACCTGTCGGCAAAGAAATACTGTTGAGGGAGCGCATGATGCTGAGGGGAGTGGGCACCCTCTGGGCAATCAAAAAGGAGGAGGGTTACATGATGCTGACAGGGATTGGGCACCTCCATCGGCACACAATAAAGGAAAGGGGGTTAACAGGCAACAGCAGCAGTCACTGCCGCCATGTTGCCTGCACATAGGGGGAGGCATGCTATGGTCACGCTGCATGAGAGCTTCGCTCTCATTGCAGCGGACCTTTTCTCAGATGTCATCGCCTCATTAGCTAGGCAGAGTGTTGGCCCCTGCTGCTGGCTGATTGGGGAATGTGGGATGCACCTACTGGTGTGTGCTCTGCATTTGCCCAACAGTGACCACGCCTCCAAATCTCCACTGCCACAAGATATTGGCTGCGCAAGCATGCCAACATAAAAACCTGGGAACAGATATCTCCTTCTTGCAAGAGACTAAACTCAGCCCCCAAGAGACAAAGAAATTGGCAAGGGACTGGGTAGGGAGGGCGGTTCACGGTATTTCAGGGTCTGTCAAATGGGGTGTCTCACTATTGCTGCACCGTAAGCTTCAATGGCAACGTATAGAGACCACCAACGATAAAGAGGGTAGGTGCATTATATAGGTATCTACATCCACAGGATCAGTGTTGTTGGTTAATGTCTATGCTCCGAATGTGGATACCCTGAGTTTCTTTAACACACTTTCCCAGAGAATAATGGATGTAGCCTTTGATAACCCAGATATACTATTGGGGAGGGGGGCATTAATATTACTATGGACCACCTCTTAGACAGAACAAATGCCAGTCATGAACCCCACACAAGGTCCGTACAAGCTTTGATGGAACTACTCAATCTACATCAATTAGGAGACAATTGGAGGCTCATGCATCCTATGGATTGAGATTGCACTTTCTTTTCTGCCCCTAAGACCATGGCCAGTAGGCTGGTTCTCTAGTTCACATCACCAAACATGTCATCTGCCACAATCAGTGTGAATATAGCTCCTCTGTATGTGTCCAATCATACCCCAGTAGTCCTGAGTCTCCTCGTTTCTGCAGCCTCAAACAGACCCTTATTGTAGTGACTGGACCCATTTCTCCTTCAGAATAAGGACTTTGGCTTCTGGCTTCACAAAGAAATTGAATTGTATTTCAGGACAAGCCTGTAGGTGTGGCCAATATATGGGAGGCTTATAAGATAACATTAAGTGGCAAAATAATTAGGTTTGCTTCCTACAGACAGAAACAAAGAGAAAAAGAACACACACAGCTGTGAACAAGCTTTAAGCCATTGAGGTCTGGTATAAAAACAATCCATCAGCCCTTAAAATCTTTCAGATAATCACCCAGCTCACTGACATTAGGCTTAAACTCAACAGTCTGACCACCAGAAAAGCTGAGCTACGTCTACAAAGAGTCCAATACTAATATTAGGCTGATGGGAGAGAGCTAGCAAGCTCTTGGCATACAGGCTAAAACAGAAGCAAGCTGAGAAGGATGATTCATCAGATAGGAAACAAATCCGGTAAAAAAACCCTTAATCAGAAAAATATAAATAGGCTTATGGCTGAGTTTTACTAGTCACTGTACTCCTCTCAATTTGAGTGTGACAGGGAGAGAGATAACAAATTCATAGCACACCTTCCCCTTCCCAAACTCTCTGACACCCAGAGAGACACGTCAGAACCCCCTATAAATGAGAAAGAGATTGGTTAGACTATAGGCAGCATGGCTCCACATATAACCCCAGGGGGAGATGGCTATCCAGTAGACTTCTACAAAATGGTTCAGTCCCTGGTGACATCCCCTCTGGCGCACATGTTACAGGAACCCCATGCCAATGGAAAGCTTCCTGGCTTTTGAATGAGGCCATTATTATGGTCCTTCCAAAAGAAGGAAAAGACAACATCCTTTCTGATAGTTATAGGCC
This sequence comes from Neoceratodus forsteri, assembly GCA_016271365.2. Classification (NCBI taxonomy): domain Eukaryota; kingdom Metazoa; phylum Chordata; order Ceratodontiformes; family Ceratodontidae; genus Neoceratodus; species Neoceratodus forsteri. The sequence continues at coordinate 56,329,623 of CM028137.1, forward strand.
GATATCACTAATTAATGTGAATGCTAAGATTTTGACAAAGGTTCTGGCCATGCGACTTGAGAAGATTCTACCCAGGATAGTACACCCATCTCAGGTAGGCTTTGTCAAGGGCAGAATTACTTTGGACCATATTCAAGCCCTAGTCCCACTAGTGCCAACCGCGGCAGTGCTCCAAACCTCTGCAGCCACAGTAACAATTGATTTTGAGAAAGCTTTTGCTCAGTGGAGTGGTAGTACTTGAATGCGGTACTGGAAAGCTATAATGTGGGTGAATATTTTGTGGCATGGATCAGAACATCGTACAAGTGCCCTGCAGCTAGAGTCCCCGCTAATAGTACACTCTCTGCCCCCTTTTCTCTGCTCAGGGATAGAAGACAGGGATGCTCTCTATCTCCCCTCTTGTTTGTATTAGCCATGGAACCCCTAGCGGCAGCTATAAAGTCCCACCCCAGATAACTGGAATCAAAGTAGAAGAGAAACAGTACATCACAAAACTGTATGCGGGTGACTGTTTAATCCTAACCAATTGCATATCCCATAGCCTTCCACATATACTGGCCATGCTGAACACATTTTGGGAGTTTTCAGGGTTAAGGATTAACAACAAAAACTGAAGTCCTTCTACTGAACAAGCTAACCACACCTGGGGTGCTAGAAAATTTGGGTCTAGCCTGGGCATACACGGAAATAAAGTACCTGGGGATTAGGATATCTCCAAAATTAAAATCCCTGACAGACATCAACTTTAAACCACTAGTGGAGAACATCCAGAAGATAGATATATCGGAGCATCTTTGGCTGTCATTGGTGGGTTAAATAGCTATTACTGAACTGATGATAGCCCTGAGGGTCTGCAACCTTCTGTCGCACCTCCCATTCTTGCTTCAAGAGGCCTGGGCCCAAAAGTTAAATACCATAATGAGCAGGTTTCTATGGGGCTCCTCCCCTCCGAGGTTCATTAGGGAAAAACTGCGGGCACCATGGATAAGGCGGGGGCTGGAATCTCCTGGACTTTGGCCAGTATTTCCTGACATTTATCATGGCAAAAATGGTAAGATGGTTTCAGAAAACAGACACAGCACCCTTGGCTTGGCTGGAACTAGAAAAGCGTATAATGAAAGGCACTTCACTGTCGGCTTACCTGGGCTAACCCTTACCCAAACATCTTAAACACTGGCCCACAATCCTGCATTCCCACCAGGCCTGGCTGAGAGTTGGTCGGAAAACCAAACTATGCTTGAACCCTGGTCTGTACACCCCAGTTTGGAATAATCCACTTTTATGGATTGATTGGAAGACATTTCATTGGAAGGGATAGGACAGTAGATCAGTTGATATCATGGGTGACCTAGAGACCCTGGATGGCACAACACTGGACTCCTTTTAAGGAGTCCTATGCCATACCGCAATGCGACTTTTGGAGATACCTTCAATTGAGAAGCCTGTAAATAGCCTGGGGTGCACAAAAATGTTCATGAACAATGTGCAGTAGAAATACATGTTGGGTACTGAAACCCCTCCTTGTTAGACAGTGGGCCAACCAAATGCAGGGCCTCACAGGCAGAATACAATGCCTTATGAGAGACAGTGCCCCGTATCCATCTCTGGCTGCAAGAGAGAAATGGGCAGCTAAATTGGGAATACAGATTAGTGAACAGCAGTAGCAACCTGGGTGGCTTAGGGCACACCAAGCTTGTAATGATCAGAAAAGCTTAATTATACAAAATAATGTGAGACACCTCTGGTATCACGCACACTCTCAGTTGAACTCTATGGGGCTGATCTCGGTGGACTATTGCCTAAGGTGTAAGGCCCCCTCAGCAGAACTGCTTCACATCCTATGGTCATGTAATCCTCTGCATCAGATGTGGGTCACAGTGACACAGCACTGCTCCACTATATTGGGTACTCATGTTCCTGGCGAACCCATCTATCTGGCTGCTAGGCCTTTTCCTTCTGCAAAGCGATCTGACTAAAGCCCAACAGCTGTGGCTTATACAAGCATCTGTGGAGGTTAAGAGGTTACTATTAAGGAAGTGGAGGTCAAATGAGGTCCCAAAGTTTGATGAGTGGCTGACAGTAATGGCAGCTTTAGCAAGTCTGACAATGTCACTTTCAGTTAGAGTTTCGTTGGTCTGGATGTTGTCATCTATTGCTATCCACTCATCAATGACAACACCGGAGTTGGTGGCTTCAATTAAATTCAGGTCAGTGGTGATAGCTGCAATGTCCTTTGTATCATCCTCCTCCTCCTCATCCGCTAAGTCAGCCCCACTGAAATTGTTAAATGTCTTCCCTAATGTAGCTTCCCAGCAGTGGGCAACATTTGATTGAATGACATTAGACCAGGCTTCTCCAGGGATATTCACTGCATCCCTTAGATTTAGTTTCTTCACAAAATAGGCAACTTGAGTGTCCTCTGCCACAAGATCACTAAGCAACCTTTTTCTTTAGTGTTTCCTAAAGGTTGCAATAATTCCACCGTCAAGGGGCTGAATACGGGATGTAGTGTTTTTTGGTAAAAAGACAGCTTTAATACAGCCATCACAGGATTTTAATTCTGCTTGGGGGGTGGGCAGGGCATTGGTCTAACAAAAGAATGTCTTTTAGAGGCAGTTTTTGGTTTCTTAGATGTGCCCTGACTGATGGCACAAAGTTATCAAAAAACCAGGCTCAAAAAATGTCTGTAGTCATCCTTCACTATTGCTACTAGAGTAGCTGGCAGGGTGGCATGACATGCTGACATGGTGGAAGCACCTTGGTTGTTTAAAATTCCCAATGTGAAGTGGCTGTACCTTATGTGTTCCTGAAGCATTTGTACAAAAAAGGAAAGTTAACCTATCCTTACACACTTTAAATCCCTTTGAAGCACTTGCTTCTGTTTTTGCAGCAAGATTCACATCTGGAAGGCACCTCAAGAACAGGCCAGTCTCATCAGCAATGTATACCTGTTCTGAAGTGTACCCCCCTGCATTGAGAATGTCTTGCAATTTGGGAATAAAAGCAGTGGCCACTGCACCATCGCAAGACCTTTGCTCCCCTGAATTCTGTGTCTTTTTTTGAACATGCCAGAGCCAAAGTGAACTGGACTTGAAGTTTGATTGCTCACCATGAATTTTCTTGGCAGACTGCTCTTCTTTGGACTTCAGGATAGAGCCAGACAAGGACACACCACTTGCCCATTGCTGTGTGAACCACAGTTGAATTGCATGGTCGATTTGAGCCTTGTCAAGTCTCCTTAGATTTTTCCGAGACATTCCACTGGCATCACTGCACTCATCAGTGAACTCTTTAAGTGATCCTTTCTTCTTCCTCCAGGTACATATTGCTGATTTGGAATAACATGTCTCCATTGATATCTTGACAAGGCCTTCACCTGCCTGAAGTTAGTCTAGCACCGTGAGTTTACGCTCCACTGAGTATCCAGAACATTTCACTGTGAAACACCATACAGCTCACACTGTAGATGCATTTTTTAAAAGAACAGCAGCTCAGGTGTTACAGATGATGCAGGTACTGGAAATACAGGTAACTTAATTAGATTTACTGTAACAAGTACTGTAATTGACAACTGCCCAAACATTTGAATACCTGATTAGCAATCAGATTCACAATCAGACACTACTATGCTGCACAGAAGCTTTTACTACTGATAGCTGCATTACAGCAGACAGTGTTTTAGATCAGGAGCTATACACTGCATTCATTGTATGTGGGAGTTCATTATAGTGAGATTTGCTATAGTGAGGGGTCACTGTATATTCATAAGAGAAGCGTGCACAGGTACAAAGGGATTTGGACCCCTTACCTAGAATATATTGCTCTGTACAGTATGGGCCTGATCAACTGATACTCTAAGGACAGGCTAAGACCCCTTTAAATGTTTCAGGATAAGGCTAGATAATGTGGTTTTATTATATTTTGTTTTCCAGACACTAAGTATCCTCAGACATGGACAGCTGCATGAGTACTCAGAGCTGTAAAATAAGAGAAGGAGGTGACCCTCCTCCAAGTTTAATGTTGAGTTCCCCTAGCAAAGTATGTATAGTGTTCTAGAGGAGCATTGCAAGAGGGGTAAGTCAGTGAAAAAATGTTTTCTATTTATTTCATTTCACTATTGACTGCTGATGTTCCATTTATTATTGTAAAGGTAATCTGTATTCATCTGTGTAATAACATTACCATAATGATTGAAAAGATCTGTATCTGTTTAAATATAAATCTACTCACTGCACTATGGGCTTCAGTTTTCACACCCCCCTCCATTGGCCTACCCCTATGGAGATGGTCAGGCCCTGCCCTTTACGAGATATAAGCTCTGAAGGCCTGGAGCGGTGCTTGACCTATCGGCTCTTCCCAAAGCAAACAGCGACCCGAGGCATTAGTGGTGGCCTATAATAAGGCCATTTCTGCCACCCTGGATGTCGTTGCTCCTGTCTGTGTTTGCCCTCTCTCCCTTTGCCCTCAGTCCCCCTGGTTTGATGGGACTTTGAGGGAGTTGCGGCGAGTAGGGAAAAGGTTAGAGCGTTGCTGGCAGAAAACCGCCCTGGATGCTGACCACCTTAGATTGATGGATCATTATCATCTCTATCAATCTGCAATCACCCATAAGAAGGCAGAGTTCCTGTCCAAGGAGATTGTGGTAGCTCAGAATTGACCAGATCAGCTCTTTCCAACTGTGGATGGACTGTGCAACCCAGTCTGTCTGCAGATTCGAAGAGCCTTTTTGCAAGTGGAGTACGATGAGCTTGCTTGATTCTTTGCAGCTAAGGTGGCTGACATCAGGGCGGGCTCCCACTAACACACTCTGTGAGTGTTGCCTTAGACCAGCACTTGGTCATTATCCCTCAGTTTTCCTGGAGTAACTTCAACCGGCCAGAGTTCTCGGAGGTCATGCAGATTGTCCAGGGGATGCACGCTACATGCTGCAGTATGGATCTGGAGCAAACTACCCTGATTATGGGTTGTAGTGATATCATTGGCCCGGTCCTTGCATGGTTAGTCTGGTGCTCCTTGGAGACAGGTGAGTTTCCTAGCTCCCTGAAGGAGGCAGTGGTGACACCCTTCCTGAAGAAAGTTTCTTTGGACCCAAACTGTCCAGCTAACTACAGACCAAACTCTAACCTTCCCTTTATTGGGAAGGTGGTTGAGAAAGTAGTGGCCCTACAACTGGAGAACCATTTGACCATCCATGACACATATGAACCTCTCCAATCTGGTTTCCATAAGAGGCATAGCACTGAGACAGTGCTGGTTCGGGTGTTCAATGATCTCCTGATGGCAAGAGATCAGAGGAACCGTACCATTCTGGTTCTTCTTGATCTCTCATCAGCATTTGACACTGTGGACCATGGGGTGCTTCTTGGTCACCTGAGGTTCATCTGTGGCCTGTCAGGTACAGTCCTCAGTTGGTTTACATCTTTCCTCACTGGCAGAACTCAGAGGGTGGTGTCAGGGATTTATTCCTCCGACCCAGTGTCTCTATCATGTGGGGTTCCTCAGGGTTCAGTGTTGTCCCCCAAGTTGTTCGCAGTGTACATGCTCTCTCTCTCAGAGACATTGTAAGAAGGTATGGGCTGAGGTTTCGCTGCTATGCTGATGATACCAGCTCTACTTTTCTTTTGCACCTGACCAGGATAGAGCTGTCTCGGTATTCAACAACTGCCTACTCAAAATCCAGGATTGGATGAATTCAAGCTGGTTGAAGTTGAATTCAGAAAAGACTGAGGTGTTGGTTATGGAACCCGGAGCATTGGATAGAGAGGTTGGGGGCAGGTTCACCATCGGGACTTTATCTTGGAGGTGTGTCACTCCTTAACTCCAAATGGGTGTGAAACCTGGGGGTGATTTTTGACGAAGGGCTGACACTATGATCACAGGTGTCGGCAGTCATCAAATCCCCTTTCTATCATCTGAGGAACATCTCCAGGGTTAAACACCTTGTTCTGTCCAACGATCTCCCCATGTTGGTCCTTGTCTTTGTGTCCTCGCACCTGGATTATTGCAACTCCCTGTACCTAGGGCTACCAGGGGTTGATATCCACCTCCTTCGGCTAGTGTAGAATGCTGCAGTCCGGTTACTGACTGGAACTTCTCGTTCATGTCATATTTCTCTGGTGCTGCGCAATCTGCTCTGGCTGCCAGTGCAGTGGCAGGTCACCTTTAAAGTTGGACTTCTGACTTATAAGGCCCTACACAGACAGGGCCTGGACTACCTGAAAAAGCTTCTGGTTTCTTACTGCCCAAGGTGATTGCTCCATTTGGCTGACAAGGGGTTGCTAGAGATCCCAAGGGTTTCTTTAAAATCTTCTGGGGTGGGGACGCGTGTCTTCGCTCCAATCGTGATGGCCGCCTGATTACGGAGCTCTGCAGACCTGGGGACCACTAACCATGAGTTGCACCTTTTAAAAAATAAATAGTTACTTGCTACACATAGAATCCAACTCAACTATCTCTCAGGAAGGCATCGAGAAAGACAATATCTCTCCCTGCCACATTTTCCATTTGCTACAAGTTGCTGACTGATATCGGAACTTCACTATGTCGCAGTGTAATAGGCCCGAGGCACCTGGGAGCCTCTCTATGCAGCAGATCACAGAAATGTTCACTGCACTGATGCAGCAAATGACCAAAGTGACTATATCATCTAATAACACCACCTCTGCCATACAGCAAATGGACTCCAGGATGTCCAAAACGGAAGCCCAAGTAAACCGGAATTCTGAAAAACTTGACTTTCTCACAGCACTAGTTCAGGAACAGGAGCACACAATGCATAGCCTGCAGAATAAAATGGATGATATCGAAAACAGAAGCTGCCGGAATAACCTCCGTATCCTAGGCTTGCCCGAAGGGGTTGAGGGGGGCAACCAGTTGATTTCTTATACAATGTCCTACCGGAGATACTCCAACATGATCTTCCACCAGGCTTCACGATTGAAAGGGCCAATATAACTCTTAATCCTAAACTGAGACCCGGTGAACAACCTAGGCCCCTTATGGTATGCATTCTTAACTTTGCAAACAAGGAATGGGTCTCCTCTCGGGCCCGAGAGGTTGTGGCACTATCATGGCAAGGCCACAAAGTCCTTATATTTCAGGACTACTCTAAAGATCTGACTGCCAAATGCAAAGCGTACACTGAATGTCACCGATTAATGCATGCCAAAGGTATTCAATTCACACTATGATACACTGCTACGATGCGGCTGGAGGTAAATGGGGCACCTGTATCTTTTGCTACTCCCAACGCCCTTAAGGAATACCTCAGTAATGCACTGGCTAGCAATATTACCTCTGGCTACAACAACACTCCATATAAAGGTCAGTCTGTCAATGGGGTATTGACCACTTCTACACCAAGCACAGATCCTGGAAGTAGCTATCAATTCCAAGGCCTACCAGCCAGATCTTGGAAGCATCAGCAATCTGAGAAACATGCCAGAAGGAGCCACCCTCATGATCGAGCAATGGAGCCAGGATACCGAATACCCAAAACGGAAGACTCATGTAAGCTCACCCTTCAGAAGTTTGCCTCACCGAATCGATATGCAGTTCTAACACCGGAAGATCAGTCCAATATAGCAGAATTTCCTGAGTATCCTGAGGCAGAAATGGTACAAGAGGCCACGGTGTCTGAAATGGCTTACACTGATACAGCTGCAGAGGAGTCCAGTCATGCACCCACCTCCTTTTCAGTTCCAGAAGAAGAGCATGGACATTTAGACACTAGCACAGATAAGCTGGCACCCTCTCCAGCACTGCACACTTTGCCTCTCCATGTGGAACCCCTCACAGATGGAGACAGATAAGTGTTCCTTTTGTTCTTTTTCTGAGGGCAGGGTAGGGGTTTGGACATTGGGGAATGCCCCTTTTTGTTAAATGGGAAGGTTTAAGGCTGTTAGTTTTCTTCTCTGCTATTCTATGTCCTGATACCCTTACCTTGTCGCCTGAGGAATAACATCCGGGACACTGGAATTCAGTGTTTTTAAATTACAAACAAAATGTGTTTAATGTAAATAACAGCATAATGGAAGGCTGTAATTCATAACTTTCCTCCTAAGCAGCTACCCCTCCACAACCCCACCTATACCCCATCCAGGAGGGATTCCTATAATGGTAACCCCCTACCCTCCCTGTACACTGGTAAGCAATACTCAGGAAATAACTGCATTTAACATATGGGAGAGTCAGTGTCTCAGATGAAACACCATGCCATCATCATTAGACAGCTTTCTTGTTCAGCCACTGCTAAGTCTTATAAACTGACCTGATAGATCAGAATGCCAAACTAGACACTAATATAGGTGCATCTTGCTAACCTCCTCTTCTCTATACACTCCCCCCAGGTCTAGCCAGACCAGTACAGAGCTGGAATCACGATTGATTTTGTGCTTCCCTCCTAAAATTGTCAACTTACTAGACCTCCATTCATCTCCCCCTAAATGGACAGCTGGCTGGAGTCAATAGAGGATAGCTTTTCCTTGCTCTATAAACTGACTGCTACCATTGCACATATTAGTGCAACATGTGTAGATAGTTTTTCTGTTAATGGTTTTATATTAGAGTTATTGCTTTTTTATGAACAGTATGCTATAATCTCTTTATTAACTTCAATTTGCTATGTTGTAAACTTCTGGAAGAATTTACTTAAAGTATTAACACTTGTGGTTATATGGGATTTATGTCTGATCTTGTCTGGTGATTTTGACCCCTGGAACCCTTCAATTGTTTCGAGCAAAAGTTTCAACATTTTCCGTGGACCCCTGCACTATGGCTGAAATATCCTTCATAACATGGAATGTTAGGGGTCTAAACACTCCAGTAAAATGAAAAAAAGTGCTGACACACTTGAGGAGATTGAAGGCTCAAGTCGCCTTCCTGCAGGAGACAAAACTAACCAGACACGATCATGCACAATTGGTAAGAGATTGGGTGGGGCAGAAGATCCACACAGGTGCCCCTACAAAAAAGAGAGGTGTAACTATTTTGCTCCATAAGGCTTTGTCATGGAATATATTACAGAGTATAGCTGACCCCCAGGGCCATTGGGTTATAGCTCAAATTGCCACCTCGACTGGCAATCTTCTTCTGGTCAACATATATGCCCCAAATGAGGATAACCCTCTTTTCTTTGTTGATCTAACTGCTAAGATAGAGGCCATTATTGCTCTAGACACCCCTATTATAGCCAGTGGAGACCTTAACCTTACTCTGATCCCTATACTAGACAGGAGCGACCTGAGCAAAGAAACTCACAATAGGGGAATCCCAAGCTGTCCACAACCTATGCTTAGAATATCAGTTGGTGGATATCTGGCACCTTACACACCCCAAAGAACGGGATTACACATTTCATTCTGGAGTTCATGGTTCCTTCAGCAGGCTAGATTTTTGGTTGATTTCACAAACTTTAACACATTTGGTGACTACTTCCAGCATTTTCCCCACGATCATTTCGGATCACGCCCCAGTCCAACTACATATAGCATGGGGTGACCCAGCTCCTAAATCCTCCTACTGAAAGCTTGGCCCCCTCTTCATGCAGGACCCAAACTTTTTGTGCTGGGCTTAATCCAAAACTGAGCTTTTACTACTTGAGAATACCATCTCAGATACCTCAGCACAAAACACCTGGGAAAATTACGAGGCCACAATGAAGGGGAAGATTATAGGGTATGCCAACAACAGAAGAAAGGAAAGGGAAAAAGAACAGACCAGGCTAGAAGGAGAGCTGGTTCTTGCTGAGCAGGCCTTAAAAGCCTGTCCACACCCCACCTTACAATTCCATATGGGCAGACAGGTTTTAACCCTCAGACTCAAGTTAAACAAACTCATGTCCTGGAAGGCTGATTTAGCCATGCTGAGAGTCCAGCACACCTACTGGGAGGGAGGAGACAAATCCGGGAAAATCCTGGCCTAACATATTAGGCAGCAACAGGCCACTAGGTTTATTGTTAGTTTAAAAGACTCGGTATCAAGAACAATAACAACCAAGGCACTTGAGGTGAACAAGATTATGACTAACTTTTATGCTCAACTCTATACCTCATCCCACCCAGCCGTATACTCAGATACCCAAGCGTTTTTGGACAAATTAACCCTCCTTACATTGTCCCACAGCCAAAGAGACAGATTAGATGCCCCCTTCACTGCCCAGGAAATAACAACTGCCCTACTGGCTTTAAAACCGGGGAAGGCATCTGGAGGGGATGGATTCCTGGTGGAATTTCTACAAGCCATGGCCCCCACGATAACTCCCATCCTGGGTCAAATGTTTGCTGAATCCAAGGACAGAAGAGTGTTGCCCCCTTCCCTCAGAGAAGTCACCATAACAGTCTTGTCTAAGAAAGATAAAGATCCTACTACCCCCTCAGCTATCGCCCTATTTCCTTAATAAATTCAGACAGCAAGGTTTTTGCCAAAGTTTTGACTAATAGATTAAGCCCCCTTCTCTGATCCACCCCTTCCAAGTAGGCTTCATTCCAGGCCAATATAGTACTGACCATACCCGAACTCTTCTTAACCTCATTCACATAGCTAAACAACTTAGTACCCCATCAGCTGCCTTGGCAATTGATTTCAAAAAGGCATTCAACTCTGTGGAATGGGACTGCCTGCATACTGTACTGGACCATCTTGGCTTTGGACTGCAGTTTCTGGCTAATATCCAGGCCTTATACACACTCCCACAAGCTCAGGTGAGAACCAATTCCTCACTGTCCGATCTCTTCCCACTCTACAGAGGCACCAGACAGGGTTGCCCTCTCTCCCCTCTCTCCCCTCTACTTTTTGTTCTGGCAGTAGAACCTCTAGCATCCGCCATTTGGCAAGCTAAAACATTTTTTTTATTTATTTATTTAGCTTTTGTTGACCGGGTAAGTGCACTAGACAAATCCTGCCTATTTTCAGGCACGACCCGGGGGAGGGGGACTGCAAAATATCACAGGGATTCAGCTGGGATACTCTTATTTCACAACCCTGATGGCCGCAGATGATCTGCTAGTGACTCTGGCTGATGTCAGCACTTCCATACCCCCCTTACTATCCCTTTTAGACCGATTCATACACATCTCAGGCCTAAAAGTCAATCAAACAAAACCCCAAATTCTTCCCCTCAACTCAGCCTGCCATGAGGGCTGTATCCCCCAAACAGGCCTTAAATGGTCCCCAGCCATTATTACTTACCTAGGGGTCAAGATAGGTGCCAACATTGACAAATGGTGGGATAATAATTTGAACCCCTTGATATCTGAATGTAAGAGAGACCTGGAGTGCTGGACCTGTCTGCATCTCACCATGGCTGAGAAAATCGCAACTTTTAAAATGTCCATTGCACCAAAAATGTTCTGTATTCTTTCCCACATCCCCCTTTTTCTTCCTCATCACTGGTATTAAAAAATAGACAAGATGGTGCTCCTCTCGGCCCCGCTGTAGCCAGAATGCTCTTAGGACACATTGGAGTCGGGGGGGTGGGGACTCCCATGGCTTGAGGGCTATAAAATGGCATACCAATGTTCCCAAACTTTGAAATGGTTTCAGACTACCTCTAATAGCTCCCCTCAATGGCAAAAAATAGAACAAATGATTGGCCACACATCCATGCTAGCTTCTTTATTATGGCTCCCCAAAAGCCCCACTCTCTCAAAGCATTCCACTATAGTCCCCTCTATCCACTACTGGATAGTGGCCCACAAGAAGTTTAAAAAACATCCACACCCTTTGTCTCATACCCCTCTATGGCATAATTCTCATATACAAATAGGTGGCTGCCCAGTATTCTGGCAGTCCTGGTATGATAAAGGTATACATTTCCTCAGTGATCTTCTGATCCCCAACACTGGGACAATTGTGACTTTTAAATACCTGCAGAATCACTGGTCTCTGCCTACTTCAGACTTCTGGTGCTACCTGCAGTTAATGGATGCAGTCTATCCAATTCTAACTCAAGGTAAACTCCGAATGGCCGAGGAATCTCCCATTCAGAAGTGGTCTCTACAAAAAAGAGGAGTAGCTGGAGCTATCTACACCTCACTAAGAAACACTTTACCTAATCCAGCATCCCCACTCAAAGCTAGATGGGAGGTGGCCCTGCATGTTCAAATATCCAACAGCCAGTGCAGAAAGTGCTGGAACACCGCCCATACTGCCTACAGGGACACCCGTAGTAGACTGATTCAAAATGAAATACATTTTTGGTACAGAACCCCCACAGTACTCTGTAAGGCCAAGGTCCTCCCACATGACAAGTGTTGGAGATGCCTCCAGCCAGGAGGTGATAGCGTTCATATACTATGGGAATATCCCTTGATATCACCTCTCTGGATTGCCATAGCACAGTTAGCAAGTCAAATCCTAAACCAGAATATTGCACCAGCGGCCCCTCTGATGCTGCTCGGACTACAGCTCACTATCCCACTTCTCCCTCCTCCCCAATTTAGATGGCTGATGCTACTATGCATGCAGGTAAAATGCTCCCTTCTACATAACTGGAGAAGCCCAATTATACCTTCACTGGCAGATATTATACCCTCTCTTACATTCTTGTACGAATTAGACAGATATTCTCATGTATACTTAGGACAAAGGGACAAGTTACATATGTGCTGGGCCCCATACATGGCATACCTAGACCCCAGAGCGGGACTAGGGTGAAGCATATAGTCAGAACCTTTTGTTTCCTCTTGTTAATGAACCAGCAATGACCTATTGACATTTCTTTGAACAGCAAGCCTTTTTAAATTCTCTTGCTTTAGATGCAGCTATTGTTAATAAGTATTTCTGCTGAGATATGTTTATAGCAGTTTGTGTAAATGGTTGTCACTAGGACATCTTAGTTGATAACTGATTTTACTTTTAGACACATACTGTAGCTAGGTATCTTATCTATCTTAAGTCTTGTTACTTTGTGGTACTCTTTTTCCTTTCATTATAAAATGGGACCTCATTGACCACTGGAAGGTATCACTTTCTGAATGTCGAACCCCTGTCTAACCTCAGCAACGGCACCTTCTACTTGGTCTGGACCATAAGCCTTTGGAGCTTTGAGATATTTCTCCTGTATGGCCATTGGAAGGTACAACTTTCTGATCCCTAGGCCTTGTCAATCAGCTGCAGTACCTCTCTTGGTCGCACAGTGCCTCATACTGAAGGTAGGTCCAACCTGTTTTGTTTTCTCCAGACTGCAGAAATGACACTCTGTGTTTAGTTTAAACCTCCTGTTTCAGAGTATATAGCTGGGGATCCAGTGGTGCAGTCACAGTCTGGTTGCCACCGGTATGTATTTAATAAGATCACAGACTGCAGATATTCTGTTTTGTGTTTCTGATTTCTACTTATTATTTCTGTAAATATGTTCCATGTATCTGTTCTTTTTTAAAATTAATAAAACATTTAACAACAAAATCTTCTGGGGCCTGAGCATTTATGTATGCGGCCCCAGCCCTTTGGAATTCTCTACCCTGTCAGCTACGGGAGTGCACAACCATGGAAGGATTTAAACAGGCCTTAAAGACTGATTTGTGGACTCATGCCTGCATTATTTGATTTAATATGAATTTGTAAGCCATCATCTTCTTATATTTTATGTTGTTTTTGTTATTGAATGTTTTAATGCGTTGTTTTAATATTTTGTTATACGCCTTGGTTTTGGAAAGACGCATTATAAATAAAACTATTATTATTATTATTAAAAAGATAAAGTAAGTAAGTAAGTAAAATTTTATTTATACAGAATATTATGCCATTAGGGATTCAAGAATCCCTATTTACGATGCATCCCTGTATTTGTACAAAATAAATATATACAATACACAAATACACACCATAAAAATACAATTATCATACAATTAAGTACATACAGTCATTTCATTTATATATACGTCCATTCGTCATATGTTCATAAAGAGCAAAAATAAACTGATTTAGCTATTCTGCCTGTGATATTGCTTTCTTGTTTTATGGCTCATAAGTCTAGACATTCCATGGGTGACATGGGCATTTGAAATTTTTATCTTTCCTATGAAATGAAAAACTTTTAGAATATCCAACAGGGTAAGTCCATTTTATACTTAGTACTAGAACCTAAAACTTCAAAAGCAGTAAGATACTAAATAATACAGCTGGCTTCACCCTGAAAATCCTTCTTTTTTTTTCAAACTTATTTTTCATATTATTTGGGATGCCAGGATTTCCATCTGTTGTTTAAGTTTGTTGGAGTTTTTTTTTCTTCTGGTGTACTTCCAGAGTTTTGTTTTGGAAAATCAGCCTATATATATTGTTTTAGACCTGTCACAGCACTGCTAATAATAAGGCTGCTCCCATTGTTAATGCTGTTGGATTTTTTAATCATAGCACAGTCTCCTGTGAAGGTAAAATTGTTATGTAAAACAAGTGATACACCCTTTTATAATAAGTTTATAAAGGTTATTACATCCTGATTTATTTTAGTAAACGTGGTTTGTGAACATTTTTGTTAATTTTATTTTTAAACTTTTAACATTAATGTGCAATTTGTTTTTTTTTAAATCAAAAGGATCAGGATTTTATTAGAACATATAACTAACTTAAGTATATGCTATAGTATAAGCTCTATTCAAAGCAAACTCTCATAGTTAGGACTCATAACTTTATCATGACTGAGCTATACCTATAGCAAACATAATAAATATAGAAGATTCATTAAGTATCCTTCATTATACTTCACATTACACCACTTACAGTTATTTTGCCTGACTTTCATAAGATTTGGTAAATGTGGATTTTGGTAAATAGTATAATAGTATAATTGGGAAGTTGGAATTTGTTTTAGTGAATATAACAACTTGTTATACCAGTTAGACAGCTACTGCAATTTTACATTTTTTCCATCTAGTTGTTCTCTGTCATCATTCCACTTAAGGAGAGCCAGAACAAGATTTTGCTTGAAGGAAATGACATTGTAGTTTCATTGCTACAAATCTAAGGAACTTTCAGGAATTTATTACTGCACAAAGGGAAACCATTTGGAGCACTTCTTCATTGGACTCTATGTAAGAAGTCAAACTGTGTCACTTAAAGACTAAGTAACTATGAATATTATTGTTGATTGTGCTTGACCCTGTATTTGTCTTTCTGTTTTGTATTTAATACTGAATTTTCTGTATTGTTTGAGTATGTAAAAATATAATTTAAGTGAAATTTAACTCAAAATAATGGTAAGCACTCAGAGTGGGTTGGTTTGCTCATCCATCAATCAGATGAAGGGCAATAAACACCTTATTCAGAAATAAAAAAGGAGAAATAAAAGCAAGACACAACTGGATATGGCTCAAAAATCAAATACATAAAGGAAAAATCAGGCAAAAATCAAATTAAAATGACAAATTTTCCTACAAACACTGAAAATATATGTTTAACCCCTAACCACACCCCATTGGGGGTTACTGAGACATGGATAATGAAAAAGAAAGTGATAAATTAATAAGGAGGACTCATACATTGTGATCACCTAGATTAACATATTCTTATATGGAAGCCATATCATTTGCCTCTCAAAACCAATCCAACTCCTTGGACAGTAGTGTATTTCTGAATTCCCCTGATTGGAGTGAATCCACAGAGGAAATTCACATGGATGGGTACCATTCAGGAAACAACACTGAGATGGAAACAAGATTTGCAATTGAGGGACAAAGGCTAGCATATAGTAAGGGACGTTTATCAAGACATAGAGAATATCTCTTACCCTCTGGGATTTAAGACTAGTAAAATGACTAGTTGCCTGCCTAGTAGATACATTTTGGATAAAGGATTAAATCCTTTAAACAAAAAGGAACAACAGAATAAAGAATAATAATTTATCTTCAGTAATACATGATTTAGATCAAATGACAGAAGAATTTAAAAAAAATCTGGCCTCTCGCTGCATGAATTCAGAAGAATGTAGTTTTAACAATCATTCTGATATAAAGGAAACAAGTTAACAAGAATATCCTAGATTTTCATCACATTCCAATTAATTAAAGAATGTATGAGATGGTTATAGTGAAGAACATGTATACTATAATAAAGATTATTTAGCTGATCAGGGCAATTTTACAACACTCTCTTCATTGTCTAGACAAATGCTGGAAATAATCAAGAACCCATATTATGCTCATGTTGTCATACTGGAAAATTTATTGGTAACTAAAGAACTGGCATCACTCAGAACCAATGTATTTTACAATAGAATCATGTTGGATAAACTTAAAAAGCAAGATATATAATTAAACACTCAAGATCAAGACATAGAGGATTCACATAACAAAACAATAGCAAATAAAGCTATACAGGTACATTTACTGTACCTCTCCCTTTCCAGAAGGGTAAGGATGATACAACTGAATTTATAGACTTAACTAAAATAGGCAAAGGCAAACAAGCAAGGAAACCTAGAGGGAAGAAAAAGAAAAACAAGAAAGAGTGAACAGGACAAGGGAATACACTTCCAGGTTCAAAATGATAAAACTCAGAAAATGACATACAAGAAATAAACATAACAGGGGCGGCTATGCAGACCTCAGAGATTTTCAAACCCAGTACTCCTATATGTCCAAAACCCAGCGCCCCTACATCAGAGGTTAATTTAACCAGAGAGGCAACAAGGTTTAGAGCCTCAGGTAAGGGAAACTTCACCATTAGATATTGCTGAGAAACAATACATGGGTTACAATAGTCAAAAGAAAACCTAGGGTGATGGAGAGAGAGAGAGAGAGAGAGAGAGAGAGATACAGTAAACAATAATTATGCTCAGCAATCAATGACAGTTGGTACAGTAAAGGAAATAATGCCAAGGGTTCAGGAAGCAGAGGAAGTACACACTAAAATGGAATATCTAACAGAGATGTACAGTGTGCACAAACTGTGCAAAGAAACACAAAGGGATGTCAGGAAATGGGTCATAGATTTGTTACATTTGAAAGAATTAAGTAAAGAGATATTTATTACCCGACCTCCAAATCCAGTTTATAATGATTGTGTGCTGGTATACACAAAGACAAAAAAGATGGGCCCAGATATTCAAAAGGGTTGCACCATGCGCAACCCACTGATACACCCCGGCACGATATTCAAAAGGGAAAAGTGCGCAGCACAAATCCCGATGTGCTGAAGCACATCAGTAATGTATGCAGGCACAGGTGGGGGGCCGTGCCCATGCATAGCCTGTACAGCCCGATATTCAGCCTGGGATGTGCAGAGCCATGCATGTGCAAACCTTACCTGCGCCAGCACAAAGTTACACCAAAAAAAAGGAACAACTGATGGCCACCCACAGGTGAGCTGCCGCATTTCAGGGCGCAGCACGGCAGCTGCCACCTGTGGGTGGCCACCAGAGCTCTGGCTGCACCTTGCAGCACCCCCCCATGCCCGATTAAGGGCATCTGTCAAAAGATAGAATAAGTTCCTATATCCCTGGTGGTCCAGTGGACCTCTCTCTGCCCGATCTCGGGCATCTGTTAAAAAAAGAAAAAACAGTCCTATATCCCTGGTGGTCCAGTGGACTGCACTCTGCCTGATCACAGGCATCTGTAAAAAAAAAAACCTCCTATTACCCTGGTGGTAGAGGTTACTCCCCTCCCCACCTGCCCACTGAGCCCCACCACCCCGTTCCCCCCCCTGTCAGCCAAGAGGTAGCAGCACGCCACCCGCCTGCCACCCCGCCACCCACCGACTGACACCTTGGTAGGGCTGCACGCCCATTGGTTCACAGCATGAGCCAATGGGCATGCATCCCTACCATATGATGATTCATTCACATATCTGAATGTGTAGTGGTAGGGGCTGCACTCCTATTGGCTCATGCTGTGAACCAATGGGCATGCAGCCCTACCAAGGTGTCAGTCAGCAGGCGGAGGGGCGGCCGCTGGTGGTGCTGCGTCCCGCCGCTGGACCGGGGGAGTGGGGCAGTGAGGCTCAGTGGGCAGGTGGGGAGGGGGCGTACCCTAGACCACCGGGGTAATAGGAGTTTTTTTTTTTTACAGATGCCCGTGATCGGTCAGAGTGCAGTCCACTGGACCACCAGGGATATAGGACTGTTTTTTTTTTTTTAACTGATGCCCGAGATCGGGCAGAGAGCGGTCCACTGGACCACCAGGGATATTGGATGAGTTTATTATTACAGATGCCCGCAATCGGGCTCATAGCGGTCCACTGGACCACCAGGGTTATAGGAAGATTTTTTTATTTATACACAGATGCCCACGATCAGGCTGCAGGGGGCATCGGTCCTCAACGGCTGCTGCCTGGCAGGGTGCCAGGTGCAAGTCATCAGGGATCGGCGCACCCTGCATGCAAATGGGATGGAATTGGGGCCATAATGACATGCAAATGGCCCCATGTGCATCTTGCATAAATTATGGCCCCATTTGCATGTCACCTTTTGAATATTGTGGGTGCTGTGAATGGCGCAATGGCACTTGCGCTTGCGCATCTCCATGATCCACTCTGGCCACTTGCGCTGGTGCAGTGCCACTGCACCATGCACACTGGCGGTGGCCAGTGTGCGATATTCAAAGCTGCTGAGCCATAGTGCAGCTCCGTTGAATATCACCCAGGCCACACCCCTGCGCAGCCAAGTTGAGCTGCATCCAAGCTTGTGCCACAGCCTTGGGCAGTTTGAATATCCGGGCCATGGTGAATAGTATTTGGGACAAAGAACAGGAGCTTATAAAAAATGGGAATTAGCATTTTACCACCACAAGCTGTACCTACTTTGAAAACCAACATGTGAAAAAGCGGCCCTAGAAGTGATCAATCATCTAATGGATGGCAGGCAAAAGTGTTAGAAACAATAGAAACACATAACAAACAGAATGAGATGTGGGAGAGAAGGACTTTATCCCTCTTTGGAGGCAAAATAGACAAAAGACAATTGGTAAGGCAGAACAAGGGAGAAATTGCCTCTTTTCTCTCATGCATACTAAATTTAAATATATCAGACAAAATGAATATGTAAAAATATACAGAAGTGATTCTAACACACCTCAAATCGATATAACCTTTAGATCACCAAAATTAGTTGCATTAATAACAGATACAGCAAAAAGGTTAGACTCATTAGGGATATGTCTAGTGGATTATACATTCTGGGTTATGGACCATCATCATAGGTATCATCATAGGTATCATAGGTAGTATCAAGCTTTAAGACTTTCATCCATGATGCTTCCCATCCCAAAAATGTTTAGAACCTTACAGTTCTTTCCCTACAAAAAGCATCAAAACTAGCCTTTAAAGTATCCATGTTTTTACTATCCACTACTGAGGAAGGAATGCTGTTCCAGAAGGAAATTACCCTTTTCGTAAACCAGTATTTTCACAAATTAGAATTCCATTTGGTCATTAGTAATTGCTTATTGTGTCTCCTCACACTGCTCCAGCTTGTTTTAAATGTAAGTCCTAATTTTTCCCGCAGCTTAGTGTCACCCATGATTTTTGTAAAGCATATACAGGTCTCCTTTATGCCTTCTATAGTGTAGAGAGTAGAGACTTAAGGGCTCCAGCCTATCTGAAAAGGGAATACTTTTATATGCTGCAACAGTTGTGGTATGTATGCATACAGAGAATGTCGTCAAGAATTTAATTGTGATAACTGTATACAAATAACCAGTTTAAAAAATGAGATCTTAGAATTAAAACAAAGAGTACAGACTCAGGCTGATATAAGTTGTTTGGAGCAATATATTGACGCGGTGGTAGATACCCTTGATTCTGCACAAGATATACACTTAATTACTCCTGAGGACCAATCAACAGGGGGAAATCCCAAAGAAGGAGACTGGTGTTTGGTCCAAAAAAAGACTGGAAAGAAGGGGAGAAGAAATATAGGGGGTAGCTCCAACATACAAACGTCAAATCGGTTTAGTCTACTCCAAAATGACCCAAGTATTGAACCAATGCATGAGAATGATAATGTAATAAAGAAAGGGTCCTCCATCCCCTTCCCTCCATAAAATCGGATACTCCACCGACAAGTAATATGATGAGTTCTGATCCTATCAGTCCTAAAACAATGAAAATTCCAAGGGATGTATTGGTAATAGGTGATTCAATGTTACGTTACACAGATCATATAATATGTAAAAACAGGAATCCCTTTACTACAGTTAGTGTTTTACCAGGTGTTGGTATTAATAATATCAAGCAACTTCTTCCAGGCCTTCAGGAGCACACACTGACCCCAATCACCTTAATTCATGCTGGAATTAACGATCTAGGAAAAAGATCTATGCTAGAAATCCAAAGAGATTTTGAAACTATAGGGGACACAATTAAAAATCAAGGTGGTGACTTGATAATTTCTGGATTATTACCAATTCCCAGGGCAAATTGCCAAAAAAGGCAAGACATAATAACATTAAATGGTTGGTTAAAACGATGTTGCCTTAGAGAAAATTTTGTTTTCATGAGAAACTGGGAAGGTTTTATAAACCAGGCATTGTATGCCAGAGATGGAATACATTTAAATAGGCAGGGAAAGTGCATTTTTGGGACTAGACTTAGGCAGCAAATCGAAAATATTTTAAACTAAATTCAGGGGGGGATGTTGCTACTTCACCTATGGTTAAACATAATATAAATAGCCCACATAAACATACAACTGGAATATCCTTCTTATAAATGCTAGGAGCTTAAATAATAAATATGACGAGCTATTACACACTCTAAAACAGCAGGATATCCATGTCTGTGCAGTTACAGAGACCTGGTGGAAGGAGGATGATCCTTGGGACAAAAATATCCCTGGGTATACTTTATTTCATAAGGATAGAACCATTAGTAGGGGTGGAGGAGTTGCATTATTTATCTCATACAGCATAAAAGTTGAAAATATTGAGTTATTAAAATGGCCTAAAATAGAAGCCTTATGGGTTAAAATATATTTAAAAACATCAAATTGTATAAATCTAGGAGTAATTTACAGGCCACCTTCAGTTACTGTAGAAGAAGACTCTTTGTTATCGGATTATATAAATAGCATTTCCTCCACAAAAAATGCCATACTCGTGGGTGATTGTAACCTCCCAGGGATAAACTGGAACACTCTTATCGCTATTACCCAAACTGAAAATGTTTACCTTGAATCCTTTTTGCCAAATAATATGGAGCAAATAGTGAAGCAGAACACTAGGGGAAATAATATACTTGATTTAGTTTTGCAAAATCTGGGTGACAGTATAACAAACTGAAATGTTTCCCATCCCCTTGGAACTAGTGACTATTCCATGGTTAACTTTACATATAAAGGTATATATGGTTCTGACACGGGATGTGCAGTTATCTATAATTTTAAAAAAGCTGATTTCCAGGAATTCAATAAAGAATTGACAACGTGGGACTGGGAAGAGGAATTTAAGAACAAATCACTGAACGAAATATGGTCTATATTTAATACTAAATTATCTATAGGAATATTAAAGTATATCCCTCAAATAAAAAAGGGGATCAAGTTAAATATAAAACTCCCTGGATAAAGGCCAAAGTTAAAAAACTGATAAGACAGAAAAATAAGGCATTCAAAATTGCAAAACTTAGTGGCACACAGTTAAATTGGGAATATTATAAAAATTTACTGAAAAAAACAAAAAAGTTGTGTTAATAAAGCCAAAAGGGACTATGAGGTAAATTTGGCAACAAGGGTTAAGGATAACTATAAGTCCTTTTACAAACTTGTAAATAATAAAAGGGGTGCTACTCCCACCCTAAGCCCATTAAAAGATTCAACTGGTAAAATTATTTTAGAGAATTCCGATATGGCAATGTTATGTAATCAATGTTTTACCTCTGTTTTTGATAAAAAGTCGTTGCCTAAAAAAAAACATAACCCATATATAACACCTGGGTCGTACCTTATTACAGCATTAGACATTCAAAATCATCTATTAGGGTTGGACTCTATAAAATCATCAGGCCCTGATGGTCTTCACCCTAGTATTCTCAAATAACTGGCCATTCCCTTATCTGGTCCAATTTCAGCATTATTTATTAGCTCTATAGATGAAGGACAAGTTATTGATGTATGGAGGCAAGCAAATGTTGTGCCTATTTATAAAAAGGGGTCAAAACATGAAGTATCTAACTACTGGCCTATTAGTTTAATGTCCATTTTAAGTAAAATCCTAGAAGGAATTATAAAAGAATATCTAGGGGGAAAAGTTTATATTGATTATTCCCAACATGGTTTTGTTAAGGGCAGATCATGCCAGACAAACTTGCTGGAATTTTATGGTAAAGTTAGTATAGCTCTAGATAGAAATGAGGCAGTCAATGTTATTTTGCTGGACTTTTCAAAAGCCTTTGATCATGTCCCTCATGGTGAACTGTTAGACACTTTGATTGAAACAGGTTTAAATGGTAATATTACCAAATGGGTGGAATCATGGTTGACCAATAGAATGAAAAATGTCTGCATAAAAGGTTCTTATTCAGGTCAGGAACAAGTGACCAGTGGTGTCCCACAGGGCTCTGTGCTCAGCCCATGTCTTTTTAATATATATATTGCCTCATTGAGCATGTCAGTAGGTGTATGGCTAACCAGATTTGCAGACGATACTCGCATAGGCCATACTGTAAACAATGTTGAAGATGCAAATACCCTACAGCACGCACTTGGTGAACTTGAAAATTGGGCAGACAAAAACATATTAAACTTCAATATAGATAAGTGTACTGTCATGCACTTTGGGAAAAATAATCTATTAGCCAAATATAAGTTGGGAGGTAAATTATTAAATGTGGTGGAAGATGAAAGGGATTTGGGTATAAGGGTACAAAACAATTTGAGTCCTAAACTACATTATCAACAAGTCATCAAAAAAGCTGGAGGATTACTTCACTGTATAAATAAGCATATTCAAAGTAATAGTAGTAGAGTATTACTCCCCTTGTATACTTCTTTGGTTAGGCCGCACATAGAGTATTGTGCTCAGTTTTGGTCACCACAAGACCAGGGCTCAAAACGTGCTCTGGCAAAAATTCAGAGAAAAGCAACAAAGAAAATGAACGAAGTTAAGGATCTAAATTATGATGATCGTCTAAACCAGTTAGGACTTTATTCCTTAGAATATCGAAGAATGAGAGGTGACCTCTGTATGGTCTTTAAAGCTCTCCATGATGACAGTTTATGGGCAAAATTGGGACTAACTATATGAAAAAAACCTTATGAAACTCAGTCTCACCCCTTCCAACTCATGGGAGAATGTTGTAAAACAAAGAAAAGGAGCTCCTGGTTTACAACGACAGTCACTAGTGTTTGGAACCAATTACCCATAAATGTGGTAACTAGTGATAAAATGGACATCTTCAAGTCAAGATTAGATATTTTTCTACGTAAAAATTCAATAAATGGTTATACTTAAATTCTTCCTAGCGAGCTATATGGACCTCGGTCTTTTTTATTGTTGCTCTGATACCCTATGAAACCTATGAAGACCAGCTACAGACCTCGCTGCTCTATGCTGTACACCCTTGATCTTTAGAATATCTTCCCATTTATGTGGTGACCACACCTGAGCACAATACTCCAACTGTGGTCTAACCAATGCTCCATACAAAGACCTCAAAACCCTCTCGTCCCTGCAGGCAAAATGTCTCAAGATACAACTGAGATTCTGATTAGCCCTTTTTGCCTTGTCTTTACAGTGGGAGCTGAACTTTAGATCAGTAGTAATTTTAATGCCCAGATCTCTTTCTTCCCAAGTGACAAATAATGTGTTGTTTCAAAGTGTTTGCAAAATTTTTATTATTGGAGCCCAAGTACATTACTTTGCATTTGGCTATGTTCAGTTCGAGTTTATTAGTCACAGTCCAAATGTGGATTTCATTGATAGCCATTTGAAAGGAAAAAGCCTTAAGTGAGTCATTCACAGTCCTAGCCACCCTACAGTCATCTGCGAATTTAGACAACCAAATATTAGTATCTTTTAGTATGAGGGTGGAAATGTAGATGTTAAAGAGGCAAGGCCCCAAAACCGATCCCTGAGGGACCCCACTTGAAATGGGTGCCCAATCTGACAGTACTCCTTTTACTGTCACTCTTTGTTTTCTCCATCTTAGCCATTCAAATATTCAAGTTAGGATGTTGGAATCCAGCCCAAGCTTAGCCAAAGTGTTCATTAATTCTACATGGGGAAGTTTATCGAATGCATTTGCAAAATCCATAAAGGCCACATCTATTGCATTTCTCCTATCTAATGTACGGTTAACTTTTTCATAAACGGTGAGCAAATTCATTTGGCAGGACCTTAATTTAGTAAAGTCATGTTGTGAGGGACCAGACAAACTATGTTTTGCTAGAAAATCCAGAATCTTCTCCTTTAAGATACCCTCCAAGACCTTCCCTATTAGCGAGGTCAAACTCACTGGCCTAAAATTTACCAGCACAGGTTTGGGCACTTTTTTATGCAGTGGAACCACAATTGTGACTTTCTAGTCCTATGGGACTTCTCCTCTATCTAGGGATCCCTGGAATAACCACCACTGAACTTAGCAATCTGACACTGGGAGCCCTTGATCAGGCTAACACCTCCATGCTCCTGCAGCAGTGGCTGGAGAAACCAGCCGGCAACGCACCCTTCACCTGCCCACCACTGAACTCAGCAACCCGGGTAAGCCAGCAGACAGCTTTGGGGAATAGCTTGGGGGCCCCAATTGACTGAAGAAATACTGGAAACTCTGCTGATTGGCTGCTGCCATACTGCTTTTGCTGTGATTGGGTGCTTGGAGAGTTCTGCTCTCCATGGCTTTTTTTCTCTTCCTTCCTCTTGCTCTGGGTGGCTGCCGCTTGCTTTCAAGTCAATACTGTATTTTTGTCCCACACCGCACATCCCTATTAAATGCTCTTTCCTCAAGAGCTAGTCCAACCCCTTGCACTCCCATTGGTCTAAATACAGTTAGTCTCATCTAATTGATAGCTTCTACCCCCAACTAGCTCTGTCTCCTTATAGTAGCTCCTTACACACTGGTCCTGTCCTCCTTGCCCATACTACCTCTTAATAGGATATAACATCCTAAAAAATGCCATGAGAGGATTTTTTCTTGTTTAGCTGCCTCATCCTGTTAACCTACACACCATACTGAATTCCAGCTGCCCAACTACACCAAGGCCAGAGTTTCTCTTTTGACTGATACCAGGCTCTGCTCTCTCGTAATAGCACATGACAACACACCTTGGGGACAACTTCCCCATTGTCCTGCTTACCTTCTCATCAGGCATTAGCCAGTGAATACATTACAGCACCTCTGAACTTGTTGGTTAAAACAGTCATATATGCTTTATTCCTAACAAATCATCCTAGTGGCCATATCTCAGCCACCACAAAACCTCTCCATGCCAAGCGGAGTAACAAGCAATTACTAAGTAAGATAATACATTACTTCAGAAATTACTATTGCTTCTTTTACTTTGTTCTGGAAATGTCAAACTAAACCCAGGCCCACCTGCTTCTCTGAACACCCCTGCAGACCTCCCACAATACAAAGGAATCAGCATCCTTCATGTGAATGTCTGTAGCTTACTTAAGAAGCTTGACCTGATTCAAACATGGATTTTACATGCATCCCCTGACTTCTTTATGATATCAGAATCCTGACTTATGCCCTTGACCCCAGACAAAGCTATCAACATACTGGGATACAGCATCTACCAGTGTGATAGACCATCTAGAGGGAGGGTGTAATATATGTTAATAGCAAATTCTCTATCACAGTCATTGATTGCACCTCTAAGGCTAAAGAATTTGAATGCCTGGCACTAACACTTTCCAATGAAAAGGCACTTCTTATTGCTGCATGCTATCAACCGCCTTCAGGTGGCACGGCCCTCCTACCTCATTTCCAAAGTCTAATCGACATAGCTAGCACCGAGTACATTCTAATGGGAGACCTCAACTAAAACTGGAATGATGAGAGCTCTAAGAAGCTTATGGATCTTTGTGATGTGTGTACACTGGGACAAATAACCTCTGCAGCCACCAGACCCAACAGAAGAAATCCTGAGCGAAGCACCCTTCTGGAACTCATGTTAGTTAACAAACCTCATAACATTTCGCATACCGGAGTGTTTTTCAATGACCTAAGTGATCATTGTGCCATTGCCTGCATCAGACACTCTCCCCAAATAAAGTCAGCCACTAAATTTAAACTGAAAAGGTGCTTGAAAAGGTTCTGCCAGAATGCTTTCCTGAATGACCTGGGCAACATCAGATGGCAGGACTTCTACCCTAGCCCCTTTCCTTAATGAGGCATTTATTATTTTTCACAGCCTCTTAGATGGTCTAATAGACAAACATGCCCCCCCCCCAAGGCTGATCAAGTCCAAGAAAAGACGTCCTGGCTGGTTCTCTCCTATCCTGAAGAAATCCCTCAAGAATAGAGACTTTTGGTGGAAAAAAGTGAGGAAATCTCACTTGGATGCCGATTGGCATGCCTTTCATGTCTCTAGAAACACCTGCACCAAACTAATTAGGTCTGAAACAGCTAGATATTTCCAAGCAGCCCTGGAAGACAACAAAAGCAATACTGCCAAGTTTTGGAGCATCCTCAAAGAGGTTGAAGGTCATACTACTGATGCCTCCCTTCCAGCCCCCCAAAAATCCAGTGACTCTACCTTCACGGACAGAGCTGATATATTAGAACAACTCAATGAACACTTTGTCACTGTGGGGCTGGCCTTCGATGCCTCTCCAATCAGTAAGCTCAGCCCGCTCGGGGACACCACTGATGACTTTAGCTACAACTTCAACCCCAACCAGAGTTATTCCTCCTCCTCATCCTTCAGCTTCCGTCCTGTAACTTTCAAACAAGTAGAGGACCTCCTATTGTCATTCGATACAAAAAAGAGTGCTGGTGCCAACAATATTGAACCTTACTGTCTAAAATTAGGCCACTACTACTTGACCACCCCACTGCCTTTTTATTTAATACCTCCCTGATGCAGGGTGCGCTACCCGTGTCGTGGAAAACTGCACACATCATCCCCTTGTTCAAGTGTGGGGACCTGAGTGACCTGAACAACTATCGGCCTATTTCCACACTATCCACCCTTTCAAAACTACTGGAAAAAATTGTTAACACCCAAGTCAGAGAGCATCTGGACACTCAGAAACTGCTAAATGCCACTCAGTCGGGTTAAAGCCAAACATAGCACAGTCTCTGCCCTTGCTAAAGTAACCACTGACTGGCAAATTGCCTTGGACTCTAAGAAGAATGTGTTTGCTCTCTTCCTTGACCTTAGTAAGGCTTTCGATACTGTGACTCACAACTTTATGCTTAATGCACTGATTAACATCGGTTTCGATAGTATTGCCATTAAATGGTTCATCAGCTACCTTACTAACAGATTACAACAAGTTAACACCTTAGGAGAATTGTCTCCACGAAAAACATTACCCTGAGGTGTCCCCCAAGGCTCCATCTTGGGCCCAGTCTTATTTGCAATCTATATCAATAACCTTGACTCAAAACTGCGCACAGCTAATGTGCACTTATTTGCAGACAATACTGTCCTCTACACCTCTAACTCTCCTTAGGACATGGCCCATGAGGACTTACAGTGAGACTTTAACTCTCTCCAATACAGTCTTATCAAGTATAAGCTTCTACTTAACGCCAAAAAGACCAAAGCCATGATCCTCTCACTGAAAGCAGCCTCAGGACCAACATGCAACCTCAAGATTCTAACATAACTGGGTGAACCCCTTGAAACCGTGGATAACTTTAAATACCTAGAATTCTGACTGGACAATAAGCTTAACTTTCTGTGCCACCTGAATGAGGTCACAAAAAGATTATGACCGCGCTTAGGCATATTTTACCGCATTAAGCATCTCCTCACCAAAGAAGCTAGAAAGACACTAGTGCAATTCACATTCCTGCCTTTACTGGATTATGCTGACTTCCTCTACAACAATTGCCCCTCTTCTGTGCTTTATAAACGCAACACTCTTTACCACTGGGCTTTGAGGTTCATCCTCAATCTGCTGTCTCGCACCCACCACTGCCTGCTATACCAAGAGATGGGATGGGCCTCACTTCCAACAAGGAGGAAAAGAAACGCTCTCCTCTGGTTCTTTAGAGCTCTGTCTGATAAGCTTCCTGCATACATCTCGAGCTTCTTCAAGCTTGCCATGGGATCATATGGTTTGAGACGCTTCTCTATACTCTGCTTCCAGATACTCAGAGTAAAACACTTTATGGCTTGGCTGCAATTAATTTCTCCCTCTCTTCCTTACGGAATACCATGCAAAGATCTCTAAAGCTCTCAACCCTCCCCATTCCATTCACCTTCAAAGCACTAATAGTGGAGTACCTGAAGGAAACTTGCAACTGTTTCAGGTGACTATGTGCCCTTAGTCTCTGTTGTCACACACAAATCTTCTGACAGTTACACTCAGCTCTCTTCCTCCCAATAGGGGGCCCCAGCACTTTGTAGCCTCTCATCTCACCTCTCAGCTCTCACCACCCTACCTTCCCCCGGTCTCGTATACCTCCCCTCTCTACCCCTCCCCTTCCCAAGTCCTGTATTAGAATACCCACCAGTCTACATATATTAGTAAATGTACTGGTCTACATATACTAGTGAGTGTCCAGGGTCCAAGCTTCTTTACCTTCCTTGCCTGTTTGTCTAGTGTGTTTTAATTGCATTTAACTGTGTTAACTCTGAATATATAGGCCTGATTTATTTCTCACATGTACAATGTTTTGTTTTGTCTACCATATTCCTGCCTGTGATTTGTTTTCTGTCCAGGACCATCTTGAAAACGAGCTTGCTCAATGATGTTTATGCCTGGTTAAATAAAGTTTGATTGATTGATTGATTGATTGATTTGATTGATAAGTTAGTGAGGGGTAATGCCAACAAGTCTGCCAACTCATGCAATACTCTGGGATGTATGTTGTCCTGGCCAGGGGATTTATTAACATCTAGATTGGACAATCTGTCACTAACATCCTTAGGGTCTATTACAATTTGCCCAGAAAGAAACTGAGTCTTAATAGTGTTGGATGGTGAGGCCATCTCATTGATGACTGAGCACAAATATTTATTTTTTATATCTGCCATCTCCTTTTCGGAAGCCAATGAACCATCAAAATTTGTAAATGGACCTATGATATTAGAACTGCTTTTCATGCTAGCTGTTAAAAATACTTCCTGTTGAGCTCTTGCTTTCTTTATTGTGGATTTAACCTTCCTAGTAAAGTCTCTATACATCTGGTCATTGTGCTGGGTTTTGTCCTTCAAGTATTTTTTGAACATTCTGTTTTTTCTATTAATCAATCTTTTGATAGATGAATTCATCCACTTTGGGTTTATCTATTTTTTGGCTTTATGGTTATGCCAACTTGGAATATATTTGTTAACAAATTCTTTTAATTCTGTAAGAAACATACTCCACATCTCGTCAACCGTGCATCCCATGAAATCATTGGCCCAATCCCATAAGGAAAATTTTCTTTTAAACTGAAAAATGAGCTCTAGAAAAAAATCAACTTAATACTAGACCCAGACTCTGTTAATACATTTGTCCCTTTAATCCTAAATAATAACATGGAATGGTCACTGTTACCTAGTGGGGAGTTGATCATAACCATATCTAGAGAGTCACCCATATTGGTTAGTATTATATCCAGAGTATTGTTACTTCTGGTACTATCTAATACTTTCTGGTCCAGTCCAATTTGGTCAAAAGTTTCTAAAAAAACATGTAATCTGTTTTATTAACTCCCTTTGATAGGTTCCAGTCTATATTGGGAAGGTTGAAGTCCCCTAAAAACAATATTCTATCAGCAGGGTCTAAACTGCTTAACTGGTTTAATAAAACCATGTAATTAGCTGTAGAGATGGAGGGTGGTCTATAAACTAGTCCCATAATTATTTTGGAACCAACATGGGGGAGTAATTTGATCCATAGTAACTCTAGCTCAGAATCGTCTTGATGAATTTCAACACTTTTGATGGATTCTTGGATACACATGGCAATACCACCCCCTTTACTGTATGGTCTAGACTTATGGTACAATTTATAACCCTGACTAGATTTTGCTCAGGTATCATTATTATCCTACCATGTTTCCGTAATGAATGCTAAATGTATTGATTGTGTGTTGTTAATAAAATGTTAAGGTCTTCAAACTTTTTCACCAGGATTTTGGCATTGATTAATGTTCCCTTCCAATCTAATCCTCCCTAGTCCCATCATACATGTGTGTATGTGAGCTGTTATCAGTCACTGCCCCCCACAATGCCAGTTTAAATGAAACTGAATAACCTGATTAAGTTTTTTGCCTAGTAACCTTAAACTAGCCTGGTTGGGGTGGAAGCCATCAGATTTAAATAACTATTTGTTCTTGATAGTGACTGAGTTATCCATATAGCCAATATTTTCATTGGTACAATATTATCTCAACCACATGTTAACGGTTTCAGTGCCCCCATTTTTATATGCATGGTGTCCAAAGGTTGGTAACAAGCCTGATATGATAATTTCCCCTTCTTTGTTTCTAATCCTATTTACTATATCACAGACTTTGGATCGGAAATAATTTAAACTACTTTTATTGACATCATTTGTTCCTATTTGCATCATGACCAGGGGCTTTTTAGTATTCTCTAGAAGTCCATCTAATAGTTTAGAGAAATCACCTATTTTTCGCCCAGGTAGAGTGCTAACTGTAGTGTTTAACTTCCTCCCATTGCATACTGCAGAGTCAACACCCCTTGCTGTGGAATCCCCTACAACCACTATATCCCTGGTTTGTAAATCTTTAAATGACGTCAGATCTGGAATAATAGGATCATTAGCAAGGTTACCATTGGCTACACACTCAGATTTATAATGCGTAATACTGTCCCCAGGTTCAATGTGTTTACTGAGCCTTTCAAATTTATTCTGTAGCTTTAAGGGAGTCTGGACAAACTGGTTAGGGCTCTGATCTTTATTAATCCATTTAGGCTGTTTCCAAAGTAGTTCTTTTGAGGTCTGAATATCTCCTTAAAAACTTCCCCTTTTCCTTTTCTATATCCAATAATAGTGTCTCAGTGCCATTAACTATCTGGACTTCATTGGGAAAAATATCCTGGGCTACCCCATCTATATAGCTCTCAAGTAGCTCAATCTCTTTGCGTGTTTCCAGCCTTTTCAATAATTGTTCTATTTCTTCCTGTAGAGTGCCAATTAATAAACAATTATTGCAGACAAAATCTTTACAGGCTGGTTCCTTAGTAAACATCCTGCATTTGGAGCAAGCTTTTTTTTTTGCTGCCCCTTTTACCTTTAGCCTGTGACATGGTCAGAACAATTAGACCCCTACACAAGCCAATCTAACTGTTACTATATAATCTTGCTGCCTAAAACGTGACACTTGCCATGTGGCTTTAGTTTTGTAAATTACTGTGCCCGGGTTCCCAGCATATCCAGTGGACACAGCCAACATGTGCTGATGTGTGTGTCTCCGTACGCATGCTGTGCACCCTGCTTAGCTCTCCCCACTCACAGTGGTGCTGCTTAAGTAGAACAGATGACCTGGAAGTGATCAAAAAGGTCACGCAGGATAGTGAGCAATTATTTAGTTAAACATTGTTTAAAGTGCAAAATTTAAGGTCTAACAGAGCCCCTTATGTGAGACTCTGCCTGTATATACTACAACAGTGTTAAAATACTAAAACAGCTAGTTGCTAGGATTTTGTAGTCTTCTAGATTGCTATGGTGGACTACAATCCTCTTTTCCTGGTTTCAAGACCAGGGCTCTTAGAATAAAGTGCACAAGTGTGATTTAAAATGACAGATTAGCATACACAGTTTCAGTGTTCCATATACCCTTGCACCTTCACAGTTTAGTAAAGTTTGACTTACTGCCCACTCACAGTGATGCTGCTTAAGTACAATAGATGACCTGGAAGTAATCCAAAAGGTCACTCAGGATCATAGGCAATTATTTAAACATTGTTTAAAGTGCAAAATTTAAGGTCTAACAGAGCCTCCCATGTGAGATTCTGCCTGTATATGCTACAACAGTGTTAAAATACTAAAACAACTAGTCGCTAGCATTTTGTAGTCTTCTAGAGTGTTGTGGTGGACTACAATCCTCTCTTCCTGGTTCTGAGAACAGGGCTGTCAGAATAAAGTGCAAAAGTGTGATTTAAAATGACAAATTAGCATATACAGTTTCAATGTTCCATACACCCTTGCACCCTCACAGTTTAGTAACGTTTGGCCATGGCATCAGTAAAAATGCAGAAAAAATGTAAACTAATGCAGCTGCAAGTAACTCCGAAACCATGTGTGTCACATCTCTAGATTGACAAGTAGTGGTGACTCCAAATGATAATCCCTACTTAAAGATTGAATCATGGAACATAGAAGGGTTGGGTATAAAACTGGTGGATAGTCATTTTAAACAGTTCTTAAACACAGCTGACATCATACATTTCCAAGAATCCTGGTGGAATGGTGATAGCCCTCCCATGCTCCAAGGCTATGAGGGCTACCATCTTCCAGCCACTAAGATAAATAAATATGGACACCCAAAAGGAGGGGTGGCAACATATATTAAGACTGCACTAGGCATGCAAGTGCAGTTATTGATGCATATGACAAAGGATATGTTACTTCTATTGATACATAATTCTACATATTAAATGGTGATTAATTAATAGCTACTTGTCTCTGAGAAAATATAAGGACAAAACACTACATAACTGGAAATTGTCTGAGGCCTTCTTTAAAATAATAATTAAGGAATATGACAGATGCCCAACATTGTTGATAAGATATTTCAGTGCAAGAGTTTATGAAGAAAAATCTTTCTATTCCTTGGACGATGAGTTAATTAAGGGAATTAATAGTAATATCAACCCTCACAGAGGTTCAAAAGATACTTTAACAAATTCTCAGGGAAGATTGTTATTACAATTAATGAGCAGTAAAAAATGTTATCTAATGAATGGTAGAACTGAGGATGACATAAAGGGAGAATACACTTATATTGGACCTAATGGCACATCTATCATAGATTTACTATGGATCAACCAGAAAGCTCTCAGCATAGTGAGGAATCTAAAAAATATTGGAGAGCCCAAAATCTACACATCTGACTTTATTAGTCATTTCTATATAGACCTTGAATGCAAGTATAAATACTCAGAATATTGAAGTATTGAGCAATAAAAGGATCAGATGGACTCAGTACAACATTAAAACTATATCTGAATGTTTATACTCTGACTTCCTTATGGATTTAAGAGCAAATATCTTAGATGTCACTATTCATAAAGTTGAAAATAACATTTGGGAATCTATCTACATGGGTGTTAACACGGTTCAGTTGGTAGCACATCTGCCTCTGGACCAGAAAGTCGTGGGTTCTCGTCCCACACCAGGATTGGACTTGCACCTAAAAATTGCTGGCATCTGAGTGCAGTATTGGGGGGTGCTGTACTGCTGGGGTGTGCCATCCTTCAGATGAGATGTTAAATCGAGGTTCCTTCTGCCCATCCTGGTGTTGTCCTGGTGGGTGTCCAGGTGGAAGTAAAAGAACCCAGGGCACTCTTGCAAAGAGCAGGGAACATTCCCGGTGTCCTGGCCAACATTCCCCTTCCAATAAACCAGTTCATGCAATTATCCCGGCTGTGTGTGGGTGATGATGTGCGATATGGCCACCACCAGACATTCAGTCACTTCACTACCAGTCTAGCATTGCTTGTAAAGTGCTTTGGGATACTGCGTATGAAAAGCGCTATATAAATGCTGATTCTTCTTCTTCTTCTATACACGATTACATAAGACTGTTCTTAACATCTACTTCTGTAAAAGCTTAAAACATTAAAACTTAGTATCGCAGAAAATGCAGATGCGCAAAAAAGAATCTGAACTCTCTAATAAGATGATATAGCCGGTACCCAAGTAAGCATAATTTGCAAATTCTTAATGAAACACGGAAAAGATATAAAGATATGTTGAGAAGAGAGGTACAGATTTCAATATTAAAAGTGGATCAAGCTGAACAATGCAATACTCACTAAAGATACCAAAACATGTTGGACCTTAGTAAGCTATGGCTATTCACACTATACAAGACAAATAGCTACCTCAATTTTGTCAAAACAATGGGAAGAACATTTCATCACCTTATATTATAATAAAGATGCAGAGTTAAAGTAAATCAGATTACTAATTTAATGATGCTACCAGTACCTTTCCACATGAAAGAAGAAATATTAAATGCACTTAATAAATTATCCATTCATAAGGCTCCTGGTCTCAATTTGATTATACCTGAAATATAAAAATCATTCCCTGAGTGGTGGCTCAACTCCTTTATTATTATTTGAATAAGCATCTTCAGGGTCAACAATCTCCTCAGACCTGGTACAGAAGTATCATCTATCCTATATTTTAAAAGGCAATGTTGAGGATCCAGTGATGTACAGACCAATAAGTTTTACTCGACATATCCCAAAGATTCTTCACCAGAATTATTATAGAATGTGTTCAAGATTGGATAGAAGAGAAGATGATACTTAGTGAATGCCAGAATGATTCAGGGCAAACAGATCCACATTGCAACATTGTTTACTACTTATACACCTTATCTGGAAATATATCAAAATTAGAAAACAAGTTATTTTATTGCTTTTTGGACCTTAAATCTGCTTTTGATATGATTGACAGGACATTATTATGGCAAAAACTTAAGGCATATGATATGGATGCAACTTTATTAAATTTAATAATGCATCTTCATCAGCACACTTGGCTCCAATACAACCACTCTGGATACCTTTCTTCTAAGGTCAGTTCCAACCGGGGGGGGGGTTAGATAGTTTTTTTTTTTTATTGCCAACATTATTTAATTTGGATATTAATACAATAATTGAAAAGTTGCAATTTTCTGAGTTTCACTTACCCACCATACTGAATCTCAAAATCTGCCTGGCCTACGCCAATGACTTGGTTCTTATTTCTACTTCTTTCCTTTGGATTACAAAGGAAACTAAGGCATTTTGTGCAGTTATGTCAGGCAAATAAACCCATAAATAACAGTAAGACCAATTTAGTCATATTTAGTAATAGGAATAAGAAAACTCGTTCATTGTATATTGGGAAAGACAAAATAAAAACATCTAAATTTTATGACTACTTGGGCATAAGAGTTGATAAAAATATTACCTGGAATAAACATGTGGATCACCTTAAACTGAAGATTAAAACATCCTTTAATGCCTTTAAAAGGTTTTGTAATAAAATTGGGAACAACTGTATTAAGGGAATATTAAAAGTAATAAATACTAAATTCAAAGCAAGTATACTCTACTTGAGCAGAAATTTGGGTACAGAATCAAATTAAACCATTAGAGACCCTTATGAACAACATGTACAAATATATATTAAGGGTCTCAAAAGCTGTACCTGCAGAAATTATCTGTAGAGAATTGGGTCAGTATGCATTAGCTACGCTGGTCCATGAACAAAATATTAAGTTTATATGTAACTATTTCTGCTCCCAGAAAATCGTCTCCCAAGGTTATGCCTAGTGGAATCAATAAACCATACATATCAAGGTTTGGTCTTTCCCATTATTGATATATGACAACATATTTTACTAACGGGACTGGGGTCTTTACGTTATGAAATTTATCAGCAACCTTTTTTAAGATTGTTGAGCAGATTAAACTTCAAGTAAGAGACAATGCTGTACAACAAGATAACACAAGAATTGAGAACCTGAAACATGTCAAGTGGTACATGAAGATGAAATTAGAACATAATCGTGAGGCATATTTGACAGTCTTGGATAAACCTGACAACTGACACTTGATGACAAGATTCCACATGGTGCTTTATATGTAAGCAATAAGACACAGCGGAGTGTGCATTAGGGGCATAGTTAGGCATGAGGCCAAAGGCTGAGTGCTGGTCATCCCTAGGAGTGCGGTTATCACACCGTAATGCACAACCCCGGCATATCTTATTGCGCTTATAAAATGGCCCTTTATTTTTAGAAGCAGTTTTTTTTATTTTGAAACACATTTTTAAATAAAAAATATACGTGAATCTGTGCTTTTAACATAAAATAGTCCTTCTGCCTATTGATGCTAGATTCAAGTAATGTTATACAGTGTGTGCCTCCCTGCCCACTTAAGCTTCATATTTCCCTGCCAGCCACAACAATTCACAAATGCTGTTTTCCTCATTCTAAGTATGACACATAGCCACCTTACTTTATTTCATTCTCCTCACTCTGTAGACAAAACTAAAAGGAAGCCATAATAGAGGCTTCTCAGTCCCCCAATGCTGCAAGCATGAGTGTGGTTCAAAACTGCCACACTCACTGACAGCATCATGAACTGCTTGCTCTGTCCTAAAAGCTAAACAGCAGGGTGAGTCATTTACCACCTTTTCCCTTTATTTATATAGTAGTATTGCTTACTTTCTTCATTCTGTGTTTTTTTTTCTCTGTGTTTCCCCACATTCAAGAGATGGAATGTTTATCATGGAATGTTTACTATGGAATACAGGGATTCAAAATTGTGCTCAGTTCCACTGGCAGAATGTTCCTCTTCTAACATACTGTATACACACACACACGAAGGTCTTTTCTAAAGCCACAGACTCAATTATCTCACTTTCAGGGAAAGCAGAAGAGATTTCCCTGATGAACAGGTAAAAACAGAAGGTGGATTTTTCACTGTCAGCAAAGAAACAGTTGTAATGAAAACTATAAACAATACTTATTGTTTCTAATTTGTTTATGTGTGTAAGGACAGTGTAACAATCGAGGAAAGGCATTTTATTAATGTGTTTTATTTTTTATTTAAGGTAGTTTTATTTTTAGGGCCCAGTAGCAGGTTTTTACAGTGTAAAGGTAAGAGCCATGTTTGAGAGGGAAAATCAGTTCTGGATCTAGGGAGACTGATGGAAGATAGTTCTGGTTGTAGGAGGACTGATTTGCTTATTGTATGATGTCCTTTAGGACCAGGGTGACTGTGCATATATAGAGACTTAATGTACTGTCAGCTGATGTCTCTTGGCCAATGAGATTTCTAGATTTTCTCATGCCATTTTATGAGGCTAATTATACCCTCCAAACTTAAAACAGCAAAAATATTAAATCAGAATACTGTGGCTGTGGGTCTCAAGCATATATTATTGCATTGTTCATGCTTTCAAAAAGCAAGAAAACACTGGTCAGGTCCATTACTGTCTGAGCTCTGTTTACCTTCTGATAGGTGTGTAATAGAAATATTTCATTCAAGAAATAAGGGAAATTTGTATAACTTAGTAAAGGTTTTAAGGAGTACAAAATTGTGAAAATTATCACATAAAATGTTGCATGCCAAAAACTTGTATTATGTACCAATGTTTACCATGTTTTTTGTTCTGTAACCCCCGGGTCGCCCCTGAAAAAGGGACCTCCGGGGCCCAGTGGGCCTACCCGGTCATCAAAATTCAATAAATAAATAAATAAATGTCTAAGCTTACACTGCATATAAAAACAACAAAAGTATTTTTACATATACTTATTGTAAAACATTCAAATATCCTAGACAAATTTGTTAAGTAACCTTGATATTTTGTATATTTCTGCTTGTTTTAAATTGTAATGGCTTCATGTTGATCAATAAAATAAAATCCTAATTCTGAATACACTCATTTTCAATGTTTCGTAAATGTTTTCGCATCTGTGCCTGAGAGTAAAGTTGTAATTGGTATATTTAGCCTTTTGTTGCCTTTTCTAGTAGTTTCATTACGTTTTAATGTGTATGCCATCTAACACTGAAATGTATAGAGAATAAAGAAGCCAAGTGAGCAGTCAAAGCCCCACCCTTACCCACTTCCCCCC
The DNA here is from genome assembly GCA_016271365.2 of Neoceratodus forsteri. Lineage (NCBI taxonomy): Eukaryota > Metazoa > Chordata > Ceratodontiformes > Ceratodontidae > Neoceratodus > Neoceratodus forsteri. The sequence continues at coordinate 56,367,483 of CM028137.1, forward strand.
TGTCTTTTCCACTTTCAGTCCACTCAGCGTGGATTCCACCCTCTCTCTCAACCCTCCCTCAATGTTGGGTATTAACAAAGATAGTCACATTACTTACTCACCCAGATCCTTGTGTGCTAGGAAATACCGAGCAGGACAGTATGCTAATAAATAGAAGATTGTATGCAGTGCTACCCACCCCCAGTGAAAAGAGACAAAAGAGAAATATATGAAAATCAATTAATACCTATAATTAATGTCTCATACCTTTAACATATTCAGTATTCTTATCTTAAGTAGAATTTCTATATGTGTCTATATTATCTGAGAAGCAGAATAACAACAAGCAGAAAAAGAAAAAAACTAAAGAAGACACAAGAAACAAGAGGAAAAAAGAGAAAAAAATATTGTTTTTCTCCCCCTCTCACCCCTTCATTCCTTTTCTTCCCCCTCTCTTCATAAACAACAAAAAACAAAAAAATACAATAAAATACATTTCCCTGTTTTATTTAAATGTATAATTCATATTCCAGTCATAATTTGACTTCCTCTTCTTTTCTGTTTCTTCTGGTTTTAGTCCTTTTCTTCTGATATTTCCCTTCTTTTATCCTTTCCAGCTTTGTTTAAGACATTCCCCTTACTATTTTTGCCTTATTTAGTCTGTTGTGCAGAGGAGTTTTCTTTGGATGGGCAATCTTGTGGTTAGTTAAATGTACTGTGGGACGATCTGGGATTTGATTTTGTGTGGTTAAGCTTCTTGTATTAAGAGTCGATATCTGTTTGCAGTTTGTATTTCTGATTTACCAAGGGCTAATTGATAACCATCTGCCCTTGCCTGGGGGAAGGGGTTGGTATCCATCATTGCCAAAGCTTGTAAAGCATCCTCTGGGTTGGTGAAAAACCTTATCCTTCTATTCAAATAAAATCTATGCTTGGCAGAAGGCAGCATTGTGTACTTAATCCTCTTTGAATGCAAAACAAATTTAATATTGTCAAAGGCTTTCCTTTGTTGTTGTGTGTTGTAGCTAAAGTCTGGATATCTATGAAACTTAAAGTTTTCAAAAGTCAGTCCACCTTCATTTCTTGCTTTTGGAAAAATGTCCTCCTTCTCTTGGAATCTGTGTGGCTTGATGAATATCATCCTTTGATATGTTTATACAGAATATTGTTTTGGAATGTTTTTAGTTGGAGGGCCACAATAAGCCCTAGCCTAAGATATAGCTTCTTCCAGATATTTTATCCCCATTTAGACAGTAATCATTTTCTCAAAACAATTTAGTGGATTTTCAATTACTTCCAACCCCTCTGGAACCCAAAAGAGTTCCAAATTACCCCTCTTGGCCCAACCTTCCTGGTCCTGCACATTCTCCATTAATTGCTTCTGCTGTTTATTGTTTTGAGATACTGTTTCAAACCATGGATGTACAGATTTTTCTATTCCTGTCACCCTCTTTTCAAGTTGGTCTGTTCTCAGGGTTAAGGATTCCGTTTTTGAGTTTATGGCAGCAACTGAGTCAGCAAGATTGGAGATAGTGCTGTATAATTTTTCAACCCTCCTTGTTTCATTTCTCAATGCCATTAAATAATTTGATAAATCACACATCCAAATTGGGGGGGGGGGTTATCATTCCTATTGGTAAGGAGTGCAGCATGTCTAGATGTGTTTTCACATTTGGGAGAGATTGAGTTCTGAAGAACCTGTATGAAGTCAGTATTTAGCAGGGGTGAGAGCCCAATAATGTCTTGTATAGTTTTTAACCATATGGCAGAGCCGAAGCTTCTGTATCAAGGTTAGTGTTGTGAAAGTCAAGTCATATTTTCTAACATGGAGAAAAATGCTATGGTAGAGGCTTCAACAAAAATTTGGGCATTTACTCCTTGGGAACATTGCTGGCTTTTATTTAAATTCACAGCGTCCTCAGGGAGTATGTTGGCTAAATTTACTATAATAGTGTTTCCCTTTATAAAGGCATTAAAATATCTGACTTGTGTACTTCCAAATGTTGTGTTTTAGGACTCTGCTCATCACCTTGAGTGTTCATTGAGCTTTTAATGTCTGAGGAGTATTTGTGGTGAGTGTAACAGTATTGTAATATCTGATTTTACAGCTGCATCAGGACTCTGAGCCTGAAAGCTTTGCTCTGGCACTGCTGCCCCCACCATCTTTCAATTGCTGTCATGACACCAACAGTGCTGATACCCCCAATACATCCAGTGCTTTGGGCAAATCATTTTTGTGCTTATTTATTATTTGCTCACCTTTTTGGGTCTCCCATTGCTTTGTTCCTCTTCTACTTGTGTTGCTAACTGAAGTGCTGACATGCTTATTGTTTCTGCAAGAGGACACCCATCATGAATTTCCCACTTAGTTCTCTGTTCTGATTGAAGGAGCTCTAAAATATCCTTAGTTCTATGTACTCCCATTTTAGCTATTTTACAGCAGATCAGAAAAGAAAGAGCAAGAGTTTGGACTTGTCTTTCAGCGTTCAGGGATTGATAGTTATTTGTTAAAATAATAAGCCACTTTGAGCCCTCCTGAGCTTCTGATTCTTCATTAAAGACAAAGGGATCCATGACTGTTGGTTGACAAATTTGTTGTCAACAGACATTACTGTGACACCTTTATGTCAAATGCAGTTGTAGTCAGTATAAAGCTGGTCACTTGAGACTGTGTTTCTTTGGGGTGCTTTGCCCCCAAACACCCCATGCAGGGGGATTCTGCTCCCCACACCCCTCTAACTAAAATAATCAACTCTGAGTTGGAGCTGATTTGAGGAAAGGGGTGAAAGTCCCCCAGAAAGCGGTGCCAGGGTCCTGCCAACATTACAGTGACCTGTCGCTGTTGTTGCTATACTCTCAGTAACAGTACAATTATCGACATAGCAATGGCATACCATGACAAAGAGTTACCAGTGTTTTAAATCAATACATCCAGTCATGTGTTTTTTTCCTTTCCTTTCTCCCTTTCTCCTTGCCTGTTCCTTTCCTTCAGTTTGCCTTGTTATTTCATGTGCCTGGGTTCTCTACTGTAGGTTATCCAAGAAAATGTTCCTTTGACCTGTGTGGTTTCCAGACATTGAACCTACAGTTCCTGGCAGTCATCTTGGATGCTTATAAGATTTTTTAACTTCAGACTACCTCTACAAGATTTCTGAGGCAGGATCCTTTGATGGAGACCTTTAACAGGGGCCAGAAGACCTACCTGATCAGGCAAGCTATTGACTGGAAATAAGCAAACTGATTTGTATTAGCTATTGGCTGACTGATCGACACATTTTTAATGTGTTAGGTATATCCTGATTGTGTTTAGATTCTATGTTTTATAATTTATAGCGCTGAGTGCCCCCAGGATTGGGCACATAATAAATTATTATTACTACCTTGAACACTTTTCAAAGTCCAGGATTTTTATTGCTTAACCTTAATGCAAAATACCACTGAGGGAGAACTGAGTTAATGTAGTGTATGTACATCAAGGACCAGGAATAAGTACCCATTGCTTAAGTTTCCAAATGTGACTTGCCAAAATCGAGCTTATTTAATCTCCCTTCTTTCATAATACCATTACTTTGCCTTGCAAAGGACAATCGTTGTGATCTTTCAGCGGATGTAGTGAAAGATGGACTGAACCTTTCCCTCCTGCACTACTTTAATGCCAAGATGTCCACCCTGTATTTTCTTGAGCAGATTTCCAGAACAAAGCAAACTCCAAAAGAATACAGACCCTGTGGTATGTGGTGCACACAAAGCAAAGCATCCATTTGTGACTGCCAGTTGGTACCTGTGCATTGATTAGTGCTATTGTTGCAATGTGTAGATGCAATAAGTAGATTATATATTGCTGGAATCCTGGGACTCTTCCATTTCCAATGGTGTAGAGCATGAGATTGTAGCGTGAGGGATTGTAGAAACATTGTCTGCTAAATTTGCATAGCTATTCTCAGTGTAAAGTATTTTAAATATGTCAATGAGATAAAAACTTTTACAGAAAAACTGATATGTTTTAAAACACATTGGCATGTTTAAAACTCAAAAACATTGCTGTGAAGGATATTTTACATGCTGGTAGTTCTGGCCATTGCACTGTTGGAAAACTGAGATCTTTCCCTTTCCAACAGTACCAAGCAGTCTAGTAAAACTTCAAACATGTTTGATTACAGTACTGTATATTTTCCTCTAAAGTGGCATATGTATTGTCAGATATGTCACTGCAGTGAAAACTTTACGGCAATGTTGTTGACAGTGACAACAATGATATATAGCTGTAAGGTCCTCTCAGGGCCCTGTGATAGCTTCCCTGGGTGTTGCACCCCCTCCCGGAATCAACTCCAACTCGGAGTTGATTATATTAAATTACAGGGGTGTGGGGGGGAAAAGCCCCCAGCAATAAGCAACCTTTTTGCCTGATGGTTTTATGCCAGTTACAATTGCAGTTGATACAGTGTCATCGATATAACATTGGTCTGCAAATTGTTTGTCAATTGGCTGTCATAGAACCATATTGTCAGTCTTTCATTCAGTTGTTGTACCTAAAACACATCAGTTTCTTTGGAGGGACAAAACAGAACAGCTGTGCAGAGGGATGAAATTCAGCAGTGCAAAAATTGTGTTTACTCACGTAGTGAAAGTTAACCATACAAAAATATCATCAGATTTGTCCAACAAAAAGATTCAGCACTTGAAAGAACCAGAGTGCTGAGGCTTTTTGATGATAAAGCCTGACAATGTTTTTGTACAGATAGGTTTCACTATGCTAGTAAACTTTTTGTACTGCTGAATTTCCTTTCTGTGCACAACTGCTCTGTTTATACACTGCTGCAAGGGATTTGACTTTTTTCATGTAAGCATGGATGTTTTCCCAATTTTTTTTACAGAAACTGACAGTGAACATTTATATCCACCTGACACACAAACATCTGTTAAAAACATCATTTTTTAGATGTAAGAAATCAAAAGTTAGCCCTCTTCAAAGACATTGGGCCCAATTTTAAAATGATTGGGACTAGCACAAGGGGCTTGCATCAAGAAGACCTGATGTAAAGGGTTCTTTGCACCATACCTTGCACCAGTCTTGATTTTAAAAGGCACTCTGCACAACTGAGGTGACCAGCTGCACCATCTAGCTTGCAATGTACTTGTGACAGCCACACTGGTGCAGCATGGTGGAAAGGGTCCTGTGCAAGGGCAGTGCTGCAATATCCCTTAAAGCCCCCATGGACACACAGACCCTGCTGTTATACCATCCTGGAGTTGGTCTAACCTGTCATGTGTCACTTCCAGAGCTGTCGCTGGGTGGGGGTGACCCTGTGCACTACTGGGGAAGGTGCCTCAGAGTGCTTGACACCTGCCAGACCACTGCTGGAACAGCCAGTGGTCTATGAGAGGTATGAGCCTGTGACCCCCAACCCCCTATGGTGGAGCTGATGCATCACACCCCCCCACAGACCTTCACTGCAGGTGGAAGTTGTGCATTTGCCCTGTTGAGGGTAGTTGCTACCCCCGCCCCACCATGATCCCTGTGCCTCCCCAGCCAAGGCATGCCCAGGACCAACCCACTAGCCAGCAGGGTGACCAGCCAGTGGGTTGCCATCACTGGCTGCGATTACTGCAAACCCATCCTGCAGCTTGCAGCATTCCCCCATGTGCTATTTCTTCATGTTGAAGTTGTCAGCTTGTGGCAAACCTGTAGACTATGGCAGCAGAACACAACTTTTTGTAAAATCAGGTGCAGAGTCCTTGGCACACCTGAATTTGCCACAGCTGGCGATTGGACACAGCATGTATCCATCTAATAGCGCCTTTTAAAATTGAGCCCATTATCTTTATGAAAGGCTAGCATTGGATCTCTTAGGGCTAGGAACTTTTTTTTTTAGAAAATGCTTGCAGTGAGGTTCATATGGTTGTAAAGATGTAGACATGTTTAAACACATCAGTGTTGCTGTCAAACAGTGTTAGACAGATCCATTTTTTTAGAGTTTATAAAACTATGAGAATTTTTTTTGCACATTTTCAGATTTTTGGTATGTATTGCACACAGAAAATAAGATTAGTGTGATTTTCTGAATGAAAATGTCTATATGACGTACAGTAGTGTAACTACATAGCAAATAATGCAGTAATCTTCATTTAGTAACCCATCATCTTGCTGGGAAAGCTTCAAAAAACACTGTTTGGGGTCCTCTATTATGAGTCTTTCCACGGGCCTTAAGGTTTGTGACTACTTCAAGCATAAGTGATTAGCTTGGTCATCACAACCTAACATCTAGCATTATCATCATCATGTTTTATTTTAACACTTTTTATAAATCATTCTTGTTTTTAATAAAAAAAAAGCTTCCTACCTTGACCTGTGTACCCATCTTCCACATCATCCAGAATAACCATCTAGTTGTGACCACATTACTTTTTTAAGTTTCATTTAAACTTACTGCATCTAGTGATCCTGTCACTCCCAAAATATTTTTCTTTTTGCCGCAGCCTCACAGTCCATAATAACACCCCCTCTTTCCACAACAGTAGTACACATGCATAATAAATCTTTATTCAGTTCAGTTTATTTAAAGGAAAACACCTGTCAATAAGGCAATGCCATCCCCCAAACCAGAATCCCCTGATTAGGTTTTTCAGCCTACAAAATAATTGTCTAATTACTTACATGTTATAAGGGCTCCTCTGATATATTCTACCATAATTGTAATATTGCCGGAGCAGTGCAGTGTCATTTAACAAGCTCAGCATGGCTCCGTGCTGTTCCACTGTATCTCTTACATGGTGGAGAGGTACGGATCCACACTGAGCTTGTCATATGGTTCTTCACTGCTCTGGTCCTACTTACATTAAGGAGAAGCCCTTACAAAGTGGAGGTAATTAAAATAATGTTGTAGGCTGAAAACAATGAAGTCCAGGTTTGGGGAGTGGTGTTGCCTCGCTGACAAGTGTTTTTCTTTAATATTTCTGGAAGATTGAGATCAGCAAGTGTTTGGCTCATTTTCATGATTATCCTGTAATCCCCTACATTTGGGCAGATCCCCTCCAGCTCTTATAGGGAATCAAAACATGTGCCTTGAGTTCTGAAGACAGCAGCACTAACCATGTATCTGAAGGGACTTTTTCACTAGCAGGGAGGTTAACAAGCTTTGTTGCTTTAAACTTGCTATCCAATAAACATCCACTAGATGGCTGTATTGCTTTCACTGTTTTTCAAGGAGCTTGACATTAGAGGGTTGCATTTATTTTGCCTGTTCTTCAGTGATTTTAACACTAGATGGCAGTGCTTTGCACTAAATGCCTTTTCATTCACATCACTCATTTTGACTAAGATTCCATTAAATGTCTAGCCATTTTATTCTTTATTACTAAAGGAATCTGCCTGATAAACAAGAACTTGTCCATCACAATCATTTCCACAGCAACCAGTCATGATGGTACAAGTAGGGCATACTGTATGTCATCCATTAGGAACTGTGGAGCCGATGTACTCTCAGGGACCACAATGTTGCATCCAAACAAAATATCCTTTGTAATAAGGAATGGAAGGGTTTGAAATGCAATATTTGGCAGGAATATTATGTAACTGAGCATTGCTGATATCCATTGTGATTATGTAATCATCATCCTCTTTTATTAATATTATGGAACATGTAGTAAAGATGCAGATACTTTAGTTTTAAAATATCTTGCTGTTTAAATAAAGTTGTTTTTCTGTTTAGATCAGCCCTGGTGCAGCAGTTGCAGTCCTGAGTGACAAACTTCAATTTCCATCATTTCTACGAACAACGCCAAATGACAAATTTCAGCCTCTTGTCCTAGCTCATTTGGCCAAGCATTTTGATTGGAGCTGGATAGGAATAATAGCTTCAAATAATGAATATGGTCTCCTGGGTAGTCAGAACCTGAAAAAAGCTCTTGCTCATATTGGAGTGTGTGTTGCTTTCACAGAAATCATTCCACTGAGCATCTCCAAGAAGCGGGTGCTGCAGATCATTGAGGTAATCAGAAAGGCCACTGTGACTGTTACTGTTGTCTATGCAACCAGACTGGAGCTGATGCCACTAATGGAGGAGATTGCCAAGCAAAACATTACAGGAAAGGTCTGGTTGGCCACTGTTGGTTGGATGATCTCCCCTATTTTCTCAAAGAAAGAATCATGGGAAACCCTTAATGGCACCTTTGGGCTTGCAGTCCATAGAGGGGTGATTTCTGGATTCAGTGACTTCCTTCACACATTGCACCCTTCCACATCTCCAGATGACATTTTTATCAGGTCATTTTGGGAGGACGCATTTGGCTGCTATTGGCCAACTGATGATAATTCCCATGAGTCAAAGGATATGAACAGGGAACACACTCCTTGCACAGGTGCCGAAAAGCTGGACTACTATGACCTGTCTAAATTTGATTTGTTTGACTTTAGATATGCCTATAATACGTATAAAGCAGTATATGCAATTGCACATGGCTTGCATGATCTGCTGTCCTGCAAATCCAGCAGTGGACCTTTTATTAATAAAACTTGTGCAAGCATTGACAATTTTAAGCCATGGCAGGTAAGACATCACATATAGGTGAAGCCAGAGATCTTAGCTTAATGTTTGTATTCATTTCATAAATAGGGCCTATGTAGAATTTTCAAAAGTGTTGGGGTGAAATTCTTTTTCAAGCAGTGGAATTCTGCAAAATTATATCTGCCTGAAGAAATTCATTTAGCTGAATTCATTACTTTGTCTTCCCTATTCTGCTGGTGGCCTAAGAGTGAGATTTTGATTTCACAGTGGAGTTCCTCCTGCAGAAGTCTGCATGCTGCCAAGTAAGCAATAAGCCATAGTGGAGTGTGCATTATGGTGTGATAACCACACTCCTGGGGGCATAGTTAGGCATGAGGCCAAAGGTGTGAAGCTATCACACCATAGTGTACAAACCTGGAGTGTCTTATTGAGCTTATAAAAAGGCTATTTTTAGAAACAGTTTTCTTATTTGGATACATAGTTTTAAATAAGTAAAAATGTAAATTAATATGAGTTTTTAATGTAAAATAGTCCCTCTGCCTACTGGTGCTAGATTACATTAGTGACTAAATTAGTGATAGTAGTGATCATGGTAATAGTGCTTAAATTTAGTTTCTGTTTTTTGTTGTTTTACTTTGATATGTCTGAGTGTCCTTCCCTGCCCACCCAAACAGTAACTATCAGGCTCATATTGAGGGACACATTTTGAAAGGAGCTCAAGCCACATGGTAGCCATTACTTTTTCTTGTGCAAACTTGATTTTTGATTTAATATGTAAGAATATTAAGAATTCCTGCTTTAAAATCTGAACTTACAGCATGGCCTCTGTGTGGGCAGCACCTTTTTTATGAGGGACAGTGCAATTCTGAAGGCTAAAATGAAGGAGGTCCATCCTAAACAGTGACAACTGAGAGGTATGATGAGGCTACGTTTTATTTTCCTCCTTTTTTTTTAATCACTTCAGTGTTGTAATCTGCTGAGGCTTTTACAATTGTGGCTCAGAACCTACCGAGAAGTTCAGTCACTTGATTCTCCCTGCACTTGCCTGACTTACTCAAATAAAGATACGGCAGGTCTGTATATTCATATAAACCTGCCCCCGATATTGGGAGCTTAACGGGGATCCTGCTGCATAGTTTCCCAGTTCCTGCTTGCTGCGGGTGGAGTTGCCTGCATCTGCACTCTCTCAGACCACTCTTGGACTAATACCAGTGCCAGGGAGTACTGCAACAATTTTAGGCACCTTCCCTGCCAAATAAGTTGCCACTGGAGAGCAGAGATTAGCACTTTGAAAACCACAAAGCAGGAAACTGCTCTGTATGGTGGCCGCTTAGGGACATGCTCACTCCAAGACTAGTGGGCTGCTGACTGCAAATTAGATGTAAATTAACAATAAAAAAAACCCTTGTTTTCATGCTGCTTTTTGGGTGTGGGGGCGAGGGATAAAATTATAACAACGGGAAGTGTAGAGAACTGCCGCCTGCTGCAGAAGTACACAACAATGATTTTGTAATTATTTTAATCTTGGTAGGGGAAAAATGGCAGTGGCACATTTTTTAACTAGAATACCTAGAATTAATTAGTGATCCATTAGGTTCTGTGCTTAAGCAGTTTCACTGGGACTAGTTATTTATAGTAGAATATTGTCCTATATTGAACTATAAATAACCAATCAGATTGCTGCATTGCTGTTTGCCATTTTATAATGAAGTTTGTATTCCACCTTCAGGCATTTTGCTATTTGGAATCCTAGCTCTACATAATTCGATGGGCCATGCCACTTCACTGTGAAAATTCTACATACCAGAATTACTTAGCTCCATTCTCGTGTGAGAAATCTGTGAATCAGAATATGGTAATTACAGCATCTCTAATTAGTACTTTTTATAAGAGGTTGTGAGCACCTTATAACACCGAAGAGGACTATACAAAATATTGGTCATAAAAGGCAAACAATTGAAAAACCAATTCATAGTTTTTAGCTCTCATTCAAAGAGGAAATCAGCCATCCTAATAGCAAAGGGTTTCAATTCAAGCTCACATTGTAACTTATTTTATTAATTTTTGTAGTAAAGTATTTATTCTGTAGCAAAAAAAAAAAGCTATTACAATTAAAATAGAGGAGTATACAGATAAATACATACATAACTACAGAGAGTACACCTACAACCAATAATATTTGTGTTAATATTGCACATCATGTAGTTTAGGTTTTGATGTAAAATTCAGCTCAAGGAACTACTGCAGACTAGAGACAGACTAACATTCTTTGCTTCACTCTAATGATAGCATTAAAAAACCTGGCTAATTTCTCTACTGTGGGTCTATCTTTTATTTATTTAGCTTTTGTTGACCGGGTAAGTGCATTAGACAAATCCTGCCTATTTTCAGGCACGACCTGGGAAGGGGGATACAGATGAATGCCAACTGACCTTGAACCAGATTAAGCTGTTGGTGATATTTTTTTTAGTGAATGAGGGAAATTTGGCCAGGACACCAGGGAAATTCCCCTACTCTGTTAGCGCTTGCTAACCAGGGAGAGTGCTGCTGGGTAATCTGGAGAGGTTGCTCAGTTAGCTCTCAGTGCTTCATGGAGGAGGACGTTGTGTTACCTGGCTCGTTGGAACCCAATGCTGGACGACTGAATATTGAGTTTCCTTACCTCGAGAGATGGAAAGTGTGCCTTGTTCTTCGGAGAAGCCTCAGACTGACTCGCGGTCTGAATCGGGAGCTGTTCTTTTACAATCGGATTCTCCTGGCATTTTTTCTCCTTTGGCTGCCGCAATGTCTGCCGACATGGCGCAAGATTCTAGTAGTATCCATTTCGTGGGTACACCGCAGGAAACTCAGGAAGGGACTGCATTGAAAGTGCAACCAAGGTCGGATGCTGCAACAGACCAGGAAACGTGGCTGATGGATTCTCCCACTGCTCCTACAACTTCACAAACATTGAGAAATCAATTTGGGCTACCAACAAGGAAATCATCTTATCCTCATATGGACTGGTCCTCGGAGGAGGTTTTGGAAGACGCCGGGTGGACTAAATCTGCATCAGGCACATGGATTCCAGACCCTACATGGACGGACAGTTTTCAGACTCCAACTATGCATGCCAAAGATTCTACAAACCTGAGCTCAGGTATGGACATTCAGGATAAAGGGGGGGGTGTTGTTGTTATTACTCAGAGCTCTGAGGCAAGTTCTTTGGCCTTACCTGGGCCAAGTTCATTGGGGGGTAGTGAACCTGTTCAGGATTCAGCTCAGATAGAGGTACAAACTTGTTCTCAGCAGCCTAGAACAGTAATGTCTGACTTATTTAAAAATAAATTGGAACAGGCACCTAGAAGAAACGCTGTTCGTCTACATTATAGGGGTGGCCTGCAAACTCACCCTGATAGATACTGTATTGCTAATTCTCTTCTGAAAGGTTCCATGAATTTTCTCCCTGTAGATATCTTTGCCTTAATTCATATTTCAGGGGAGGATTCTTATGATATTAGTTTCAAGTCTTTCAAAGGTCTGGAGAAATTCTGGGATAAATATTCCATTTTGAAAAATACTCCTTTGTGGGTTCCATTTTATGCTATTCCCCTTACAAAACCAGTGTTTTGATATGCTACAATTATGTTCTGGAATGAAGGTGTAAATGTTGGTAACATTCATTTATGGTTGAATAACAAATGTGAGGTGATGGGACCCCCCGAAGCTATCCTAGATTAGGAAGGTATTTGGTCAGGGAGCTGGAAATTTAAGGTGAAGTTACCCCAAATAAATGGTGAAATTGTCCATTTGCCCAATAGTTTTTTCTTAGGGAAGGACAGAGGAGTCTGTTTTTATAGTGGTCAGCCTCGAGCCTGTTATAAATGCGGTGCTCGTACACACTTAAGTTGTTCCTGTGATCTTTTGAAGTGCCCATTATGTGGAGGGTTTGGGCATGTGGCCGAAAGATGCCAGAACATCTTTCAATGTAATCTCTGTGGCGATAAAGGCCATGCCTTTCACCAGTGTCCATGGGCTTCTCATAACAAATCTGGAGGTTGGGATTCTGATATCTTAATTCACAAGGCTCAGGAGAAAACAGTTATTGATTCAGGACCCATACATACATCTGGCAGTCAGGCTGACTCTTCACCTAACTTGGTGGATAAGCCTCCTTTTTCTGATAATAAGGTAACTCCCTTGTCTTCAGAGGTCTCTATTTCATCCTCTCCACTTGATACCTCTGATTCCCAACAGGCATCTTCCTCCATGTCCCCCCCTTCGAGATAGTGAAACCCTGCAAGTTTACTAGAGCTTCTAGTAAATCCTCCTCTGCTACTTCTATTCCTGTGAAAAAAAATTTTTCTCCCTTACAAGTGGAAGGGTGGGATTCTGATTTAGAATCAGATACTTCTCATATTTCAGAGTTAATTTCAGAAGAGGATGATAGCAGAGCAACAGTACTAGCTAAAGAGAAAAAGGGAAAAAAAGGAAAGAAAAGGAAAGCAAGTCATTCCCAGAAGTTTGGAACCTGATTTTAATACCCCCTCATCATGGCAACTCTTAAAATAGCCTCCTATAATGTCTGCAGTATAAAGAATTTCAAGAAGAGACTTGCAGTCCTTTCTTTTCTTAGTACTTTACAGGTAGATATAATTCTCTTACAGGAGACTAGGCTATCTTCCCTTGCTGAAGTTAAACAAACAAAGAAAAGATGGGTTTGGGGTCCTTCATTCTGGACTTTTGGGCCTGATGCAGCTGATGGGATTGGTGTTCTCTTTACTTCCACTGTTTTTAGGTTCCTAAATTGGTGGATATCTGTCCTGGGCGTGCTTTACTTTTAGATTTTTCCTGGCATGATTTCGATTACAGATTACTGAATATTTATGCCCCTCAAACGAAATCTGCGCATATTAAATTATTTGAGGATGTTAAGCCCTTTCTCTATACACAAAAACATGTTATTTGGGGGCGATTTTAACTGTGACATTGATGTTAAATTTAAAGGGACTTTAAGCAGAAAATGTATTGTGATTCTCTAGCCTACGACATATTATTAAAACTGCTGGGTTATCTGCGTTTACAGGACATTACATACTACGGGTGGTTCTTTGTACCACAGAAATATATTTTCTCCCATATTGACTATTTTTTGTATCTAAATTTCTGAAACCTTATCTCACCTATGTAAAACCAACAGAGTTTTCAGACCATCACCTTTAATAGGGGTTTTAAGTTTAGCGGATATTCCTCTAATCTACTATCAGCTGGCCCCAGATGCGTTTAAATGTGTCTACCCTGGATGAGGGTGATTGTATTTCTGCCTTACAGGATCTATTCACTGCACATTATTCTACACTCTGTCTTTATGAGAATATTTTTTCTTGGTGGAGGGATACTAAAACAGAGATTAAATCTCTTCTAATTTCTAGAGTGAAACACAAGGTCAATTCTAGGTATCTTACATACCTAAAATATCGGGATCAATTCTATAAACTGATGTCATTACCATCTGGTGACAGACTTCCTTTGTTATCTTGAATTTCAGAATTAAAAAAAAACAGATGTCTAAATTCCAATATAATAGGGCTAGGTCCCTTGATATGGAATTTAGATTTGGTGTTCAGGCACAACCTGCTTCTGATCCCTACTTGGCATGTAAAGATCGTCTTGATCGAACTTTAATGTCTAGACTGACTTCCTCTACTGGTAAAATAGTAACCTCTGAAATGGAGATGATGTCTGTTGTACACAACTTTGTTTCGGATTCCTTTGGGGGAGATCCTGATATTAATGGGAATTTGCCGGAGGCCTTCCTGCCTTATCTTCCAGCTATGGAAGCCACATATCAATCTCACTTGTTGAAACCCATTTCTTCTTTGGAAATTGAAAGGGTTATATGATCTCTTAAACTTAAAACATCCCCTGGTTTGGATGGCATTCCAAATGAATTTTATAAAACTTTCATGACGTATATGTGTATTTTTCTTCCTATGGTATTTAACTTTATCCTAACCTCTGGTTTAAGTTTTCCAGAGTTCAATGTAGCCTTATTAAAATTTATATTTAAAAAAGGTGATTCCTCCCTACTAACTAATTGGAGGCATATTAGTAAACTTAATAGTGATTATAAGATCTTTGCCAAAATTCTCACAAATAGGTTGTCCTTTGTTTCAGAATCTCTTATTCATCCTGCTCAATCCTGTGGAGTTCCACATAGGAAGATTCAGCATCACCTATATTTCCTATGGGATTTATTTGAAAACAGTAGTAGGGGAAGAGAGTCGGGCTTTATTGTTGCCTTGGATCAGGTTAAGGCATTTGATAAAGTATGCCACTCTTACTTTTTAAATTTACTATTAACTTACAAGATCCCTAAGCTTTTTGTGTATTGGATTTCTATTTTATATTCTGAAGTGGTGATACATCCCTTATTAAATGGATGAATGGGGCCTGCTGTTCCTGTGGTTAGAGGAGTTCGACAAGGGTGTCCCCTGAGCCCTCTCTTGTATATGTTTGTCTTAGATCCTATTGTTCGATATATTCAGGAGCATTCAGGTATTTTAGGTCTGGCCCCTGATATTTCCTTGCCACAGGTGAAAATAACTGCTTATGCAGATGATGTAACTCTATATGTTAAGGATAAACCCTCCCTTCAGAGGGCCTTGCATTGTTTCCAGAATTGGGGAAAGATTTCTGGATCAGAACTTAACGTTTCAAAGAGTTTTATTCTTTCTTTAAATCCCGAACAGGATACCCTTTTTGATACTGGGGGCATCTCATTTTCATCACAACCAAATAACATTTTAGGCATTTGGTTTGGGTTGGGTGACATGGCCACTTTTAACTGGGAACTGCAGTTAAAAGTAGGTGAATCTAAAGTCAATATTTGGAAACAGTGGAAATTTGGGAAAAGGAAAAGGTTTTATATTGTTAAACAATTTTTGATTCCCATATTTTTATACCTCAGCTACTTATATCCTCCACCGGTTTCATTAGAAGCACGACTTTATAGTGTTTTCTTGCAAATGATTTGGGGGAACTGCCTTCGCAGAGATTTCCTTTACTTACCAGTAAAGAAAGGTGGTTTGGCCATGATAAACCCAATAGTTTTTTTTCATTCCATTTTTTTATTTAATTCTTTTGGTTTCCTTTGGAATCGCACCTGTTCGCTTTGGCAATCTTGGTCTCATTTCCTCTGGAATCCTTATTTTCAGAAATGGACTATGTATCCTCCAAAGGTTTTAACACAAAATCATTTACCCCTTTATGGGGTATCAACTTTAAAAAAATGTAGGCAGTGGAATATATTATTTTCTGTTCTCATCTCACATTCTAGAAAAACTTTTATAACTATATTGTATTTACAGTTCAGGGCTCTATTTTACTTTTTCCAGAATGTGTACCAACCAAAATGTCTTTTGCTCTATGAATTAACTGACTATAGACTACCGTCTTTTATATGGGATATTGTTTGGATATCTATACATGGAAATTTAAGAGGAATCTTAAATATAAACCGATAACTGAAAGACATTGTTTAAGGCCTTCCTCTATTTCTCTTGAAGAAAGCCTTACTCATTTTTTTCTTAATTGTCATTTTGCAAAAGATTTTTGGTATGAGGCATCAGACCATTGGGGGGTCCCTATGTTACAGCAGGTAACATATAATGTTTTAATTTTAGGGGATTATACAGGAATGTGGCAGTCTTATCATCCCAGCACTTTGAATGTTTTTTTTTCCCTTTATTCAATTTTATCTTTGGCAGGCTAGATGTCAATTTATTTTTCAGCAACAGTTAGTTCCTGTATCTACAATATTGTCTCAAGTGGAGACTGGTTTATTATCTGTTAAATCTACGGACAAACAAAAGTGTTCTGAAGTCAAATTTGATTCTCTTTGGAAAGCATTTTTTTGTTTAACACATGTATTCATGTATATAATTTCTGTATAATTTTGTAAATATGTTTGATTTGGTGATGCTGTGTTCTTTTCAATAAACTTCCCCTACTCTTTTCGATAAGTGCCATGGGATCTTTAACATCCATCTGAACTACCACCAATCCAGGCAGATGAGACCTCGGTTTAATGTCTCATCTGAAAGACGGCACTTCAGAAGTGCAGCGCCCCTCTCATGCTGCACTGCAGAGTCAGTACTGGGATATTAACCCAAGTGCCAGATGTGGGAACTGAACCCACAGCCCTTTGATCTCCTGGCCTCTATCTGCCATATGTATAATAATTGTTAGAGTTTCTTTATCCATTTGATACATAGGGCCAGATATTTAAAACTTTGCACTGGGAACAAACCATTTGTAGAGGGTTTATCATCGAGTTAGCACAGTCTGCTATATAAAATAGGCCAAATAGCGCTCGCAAACTGCATTAGCATCAGACAAGATCATAATGTATGCAAGGGGCAAACTGAGGGTGAGTGTCGGCACAATGTTATATTCAGTGAATAGTACAGTGCAAAGTGGTTTTGCATGACTTAGTGCAACACTTTGTACAGTGCAAATTACCACCCAGGAAAAGGTAGTCTTAAGCCTGGGCAAACCAGCTTTATGTGACATTGTGGCTTTGAGCAGCATTTGCATGGCTTTGTGTGACCCTAACCAATAAGTATGACACATAGAAAAAGCCATGCATAGGGGAAACATCCTGCCCACAGACAGCATCACAATGATGCCATCATCTGCCACCAGTCCCAGCCATGCCAGGCAGTAACATAGAAACATAGAATCTGATGGCAGATAAGGACTGCTTCGCCCACCTGGTCTGCCCATTTCCCTACCTGATGGATAAGCTGCAGATTTTAGTTAACCAACAGCTTACTTCCTCCTACCTCCCCCACTAGAATTGCTTTATGTCTGTCCCCTGTATTCTTGATTTCTTCCGCTGTTCTTGACCCCACAACCTCCTCAGGAACACTGTTCCATGCATCCACAAACAACTCCATAAAAAATGCTTTCTAATATTATCTATGAGCCATCCCCCATCTTCAAATTGTGCTCCCATGTTCTTGCACATCTCTTTTTCTGAAAGATGCTACCCTCTTGGACTTTGTTAATTCCCTTGAGGTACTTGAAAGTTTCTATCATGTGCCCCCCTCTACCTCCTTTCCTTAACGGTATACGTATTAAGCTGCTTTAATCTCTCTTCATATGTCTTCTGTTATAGACCCTGCACCATTTTTGTTGCCCTCCTCTGAACAACCACCACTCTGTTTATGTCTTTGCAGAGATGGAGTCTCCAGAACTGCATGCAGTACTCCAGATGGGATCTCACCAACTGTCTGTACAGAGGGATAACAACATCCTGTTTTCTACTGTTGATACCTCTCCCTGTGCATCCCAATATCCCGCCAGCTGTCCTTACTGCCTTCTCACATTGCCTGCCCACCTTTAGGTCATCAGATATAATTACTCCCAGGTCCCTTTCAATTTTTGTTGTTGTTAGTATCTCACCCTCCATTGTGTACTCTTCCCCCGGGGTTTTTGTTTCCCAGGTGCATTATCTTGCACTTCTTTGCATTGAATCTGAGCTGCCATACATTTGACCATTTCTCCAACCTTGCTAAGTCTCTTTTCATTCTTTCCACCCCTCCTTGTGTATCAACCCTGTTGCAGATCTTTGTGTCTTCTGCAAAGAGACATATTTTTCTTTCCAGGTGCTCTCCAATGTCACTTATAAAGACATTAAAGGGGACCGGTCCCAGTACTGAACCCTGCGGTACCCCACTAGTTACCCTGCTTTCTTCACTGTGGACTCTGTTTACTATTACTCTTTCGTCCTGTTGTCCAGACAATTTTTTTTCCAGGCTACCACTCTGGGACCCACTCCAAGGCTGGCTAACTTGTATATTAATCTTTTGTTAGGGACTGTGTCAAATGCCTTGCTAAAATCTAGGTAGGCCATATCCACAGCCCTTCCCTGGTCTACTACTTTGGTCACCCAGTCAAAGAAATCTATTAGATTCATCTGACATGACCTTCCCACTGTGAATCCATGCTGCCTTGGGTCCTGTGCCCCACTGGCCTCTAGGTACACAACAATTATTTCCTTCAGAAGTAATTTCATCATTTTCCCTATCACTGAGGTCAGACTAACTGATCTGTAGTTTCCTGCCTCTGCCCTGCTCCCACTTTTGTGACGTGGAAACACATATGTCCTCCTCCAGTCCTCAGGTACCACCCCATCCTCCCATGATTTGTTAAGGAGAGTAGTTAGTGGTGTCACTAGTTCTACCCTTAGTTCTTTTAGAATTCTGGGGTGAATCCCAACAGGTCCCATTGCTTTGTCCACCCTCAGTTTCAAGAGTCCTTCCAAAACTCTTTCTTCTGCGAATGGACTGGTATCAACCTCCCTATCCAGAGTGTTGCTCTTGTTTGGTTTAGGTACCTCCCTATCCTTTTCTGTTGTGAATACTGAGCAGAAATATTTGTTCAGTATCACTGCTTTTTCACTATCTCCCTTTGCCCACATTCCCTCCCCTTTATTAAGTCTCCATATCCATCCCCTGGTCTTTCTTCACTCTCTAATGTACCTATAATAATGTTATCCCCCTTCATAACAGAATTGGCTATCTTTTCCTTGGTTTGGGCCTTTGCTATTCTGCCTGCCCTGCTTCCTTCTGCTTTAACTGATAAAGCTCTCTGTCCTGCTCCTTCTGTGTTTTTTTATATTTCCTGAATGCTATCTTTTTCTCCTTAACCTTCTCTGCCACCTCTTTTGAGAACCATAGTGTTTTTTCCTTCATTTTGTTTTATTGATTTGCTTCACACAAAGACTTGTTGCCTCTGTGATGGCTGTTTTGATTTTTTCTCATTGTTCCTCCACACCTCCTTCTTGCGCATGTGCTAGTGCTTTTCTGAGGCACGCTCTCATTTTCTCAAAGTCAGCCCTCCTAAAGTCCAATACTCTTGCTTTTGTATGGCTTGACTCTATGGCTGTGTTTATTTTGAACCAAACTGGTGGTCACTTGTTCCCAGATGGCTACCCACTTCTAAATCCGAGATCTTTTCTCCATCCCCATTTGAGAGTACCAGGTCTAAGATTGCTCCCTCCCGAGTGGGTTCAAACACTAGCTGTCTGAGGGATGCCCCTTGTAGGGCATTATGAATTACCCTGTTCCTGGATGTACCTGCAGCAAAGGTACTCCAGTTAAAATCTGGCATATTCAGGTTCCCCATCAACAATATCTCCCCTTTTTCTACCATTTTAAGGATGCTATCTATCATTTCCTTGTCCATTCCCTCCCCCTGAGATGAGGGTCTGTGCACAACTCCCACGCAACAAGTGGCAACCCATCTCCCAGTGGACATCATGGCAGTGCAGCCATACAGCAAACACCTGCAGACCACCCTTCAGTGGACATCAACAGATGCCAGCACACACATGCATCACTGTGGGCATGCAGGATGTTGAGGGGAGGGTGTACAAGTGGCCAGGCTACACCACAGACTAGGTGCAGCCACAAATCTGAGACATGCCATGCTGTGCACATGGGCCAGTGTTGGGAATACTCCAACACCAGTGTGCCTGTCTGATTATCTGTGCTCCCCCCCAGCCACATACCTCACATCGGTACAGATGCCATAGCACACACAGCCACTATGTATATGTCACTGTGAGCATCCCATGCCAGTGGTGCAGCATCTGTGGGTCGCACAACAGAAGAACAGTCATGTCTACTGTCAGTAAACAACTGAAAATTGGGCCTGTCACTCTGCAGAGTGCAGTGGTCATCACTGCCCTACACACCATAGGCATTGCTGTGTCCCTCACACTACTGGCCCCCTTGCTACTATAGTATCTGCTGGGCACTGTACCATGATCTACAGTTTGATCATTGCATGCAGCACCACCACCTGTGCCTGTGCTGTGTAGTCCCCTAGGGCACAATATGCTCTGCTGTACTGTACAAATGGAGCCTGCAGCTACCACCATGCACTCACAAATAGACCTACAGGTGGAGCTGTGGATGACCCAGCCAACCCCTGTGCTTCCAAACAGACCTACAGGTGGAGCTGTGGAACCCTGCAGTAATGCTGGGTAAACTGCATGCAAATCAGATCATAATGAGATACTAGTATGGACGTTTGCCCAGAGACTACCTAAGTAGGCTCATTTGCCTGCCACTTTTGAATATAACAAAGTTTAGCCCCGAGCAAAAGTGATTGCATCGGGCAAATGGCTTAGCTCCACGCTAAACCCATGCAAACATGTTAGCGCCGCACAAATGTTTCAGAAATATTGTACAGTTTTGCCCAATGTAATTTCACCTGCACTGCTGCTTGCAGCTGTTCTGTGTCCACTCATTTGCTGGCACACACATTGGCCTCATAGTTCATTTCTACCTTCCTTCACGTCACCGTGAACTTGGCTGCTGTTGTGGTGTGCACTTCCTGGTTGCTATATTTAGAGCTGTCTTAATCCTGGCTGTGTTTGCACTGTGCTCCCAGCCCAGATTGTCCAGCTTCCTTAGCATGCTATATTCAACAGGTTTAGCACCGTGGCTATCCCTTTTGAATATAGTGGGCTATTGGGTTTTGGCTACTTTACCATGCCAGGCAGAGCTAATTTAGCCCCGGGGCAAAGTTTCGAATATCTGGCTCATAGGGTTTATAAGATGTCCAAGCCAATACAATCTCACTTTTACATAATATGTACAATCCCATAATACCTGGATTAGATCCTCCCAGCCTCCTACCGAGCAATCACATGCTTCTGTCAATTTTATCTCTATTATATCTACATTGAAAAACATTGCTCAGGAACAGTTCAAATTTATATTTTAAAAATACAGTCCTTAAATTGATGTCGATCAAGATGTCTAAATAGGGTTTGTACCTGAAGAAAAAATTATATTTATTAAACCATTTGGAATAGTGTGAATCTTTTATACTACATAGATCCTAACAATCCCAATAGTTCCCCACTTTTTTCATGATATATTTTTTGTACTGAGAGCTTAAGGTAATTCCTTTATCCATGTTCATTTTCAAAATGGTCATTTCATATCTTTGCAAAATGTTCATAAGAAGGCTGAACCACTAACTGCCCCTATAGCCTAAATGTTATCAATGCTCTTTTTCTCCAAGAAAATGTTTAGTTAATGAATTCTCTGTAGATCTAGTAATCTTAGAGCTCTAGAGTACCTAGAGGTCAGAGGGACACAGGACCCAAGGCAGCATGGGTTCACAGTGGGAAGGTCATGTCAGACGAATCTAATCAATTTCTTTCACTGGGTGACCAAAGTAGTTGACCAGGGAAGGGCTGTGTGCATGGCCTACCTAGACTTTAGCAAGACATTTGACAGTCCCACACAAAAAATTAATAAACAAATTAACCAGCCTGGGAGTGGGTCCCAGAGTGGTAGCCTGGGTAAAACATTGGCTGGAGAACAGGACACAGAAGGTAATTGTAAAGGGAGTCCACTGTAAAGAAAGGGGGTTACTAGTGGGGTACCTCAGGGTTCAGTACTGGTTCAGTCCTTTTTAATGTCTTTATAAGTGACATTGCTGAAGGACTGGAAGGAAAAGTATGCCTATTTGCAGATAACACAAAGATCTGCAACAGGGTTGATACAAAAGGAGGTGTGGAAAGGATGAGAGGGGACTAGACAAGGTTGGAGGAATGGTCAGAAGTATGGCAGCTTGGATTCAATGCAAAGAAGTGCAAAATAATGCACCTGGGAAACAAAAACCCAGGGGAAGAGTACACAATGGGGGGGGGAGGTAGTAATAACAACAAAAATGGAAAGGGTCCTGGGGATAATCATATAAGATGACCTTAAGGTTGGAAAGCAATGTGAGAAGGCAGTATGGACAGCTGGTGGGATACTGGGACATATAGGGAGAAGCATCACCAGGAGAAAACAGTAAGTTGTTATCACTCAGTATAGACAGTTGGTGAGACCCCATCTGGAGTACTGTGTCCAGTTCTAGAGACCCCATCTCTGCAAGGACATAGACAGGATGGAGGCAGTCCAGTGGAGGGCAATTAAAGCATTGCAGGGTCTGCAAGAGAAGCCATATGAAGAGAGACTAAAGGAGCTTAATATGTATACCCTTGAGGAAAGGAAGGAGAGGGGGGACACGATAGAAACTTTTAAGTACCTCAGTGGAATAAAAAAAGTCCAAGAGGGTAGCATCTTTCAGAAAAAGAGATGTGCAAGACCAAGGGGACACAATTTCAAGATAGAGTGGGGATGGCTCGGGGCAATGTGAGGAAGTATTTTTTCACAGAGAGGGAGGTGGATGCATGGAACAGCCTTCCTGGGGAGATTGTGGGGTCTAAAACTGTGGAAGAATTAAAGAATGCATGGAACAGATATAAGGCAATTCTTGTGGGGTTAGGAAGTTGGTTAACTAAGATCTACAGCTTATCCTGTAGGTAGGGAAATGGGCAGACTAGGTGTGCCAAGTGGTCCTTACCTGCCTTCAAAGTCTATGATGCTGTTATTTCTATGTTTTTTAATCCACTAATTCAGTTTCTTGATATCAAGTTATTTATGCACTGGTCCCTGGGACTGTTTTGGGGCACAACAAGAGGCAACAAGATGACACAAAGGGCCCGATTTTCAAAAACTTCTGTTGGACACAAGGCAACTGTGCCAAATATGTATAACATAAGTGGCTTCTTTGTGGCAATTCCAATGTTCTAATGTAGACTGTGTCAAAATGTGGATGCTCTGCACCCAAGAAGCCTTGCACCACTATTATGAAAGAAGTGCCCATGCCAGGTCACAAGGGGGCTTGCACCACAGTGGGGCTGCAACATTCCATTTTTCTCAATTTTGGAAGCCCTGCTGTGGTCACAGCAAGGGATTCAACTTAGACCAAACAGGAGGTGGTCTAAGGGATGTGCACCTGTTCAACAGAATGAGGTAAAGGAATGGGTCTGACAGTAGGTGGCTGGGTGCAGAAGTTGTCATGGGGGTTTCATGGAGACAGTGAGTATGACAAGGAGTGATGTGGAACTTGGATGTGGAATGATTTGCATAGCCCTAAGGCTGATCAGATGAGACCACTTCATGGGGGGTTGCCAGGGCCAAACAGTGACATGGACCCAGATGGGCACAGCCCTGGCAACTGCCCCATGGATACACACAGTCAGGACCCCATAGTTGAGAAGCTGGAGATTGCAGGTGGAGGGCTGCCAGTGGTGAGAGCACAGTTCTCCAGGTACTGCCACAGTCCCCTAGGGCCCACAATCCCATGATGTCTCAGGTTGCCACCTGCCCACAGGGTCCTACTGTGTGCACCTCTGGGGCAGCTGCAAGGGCTGAACCCACCTAGTGCCATTCCACTATTCAGCCCTGGCATTCCCCACAGATTGGTCCCATCTGATCAGCTGTAAGGCTATGCAAACAGCACCCCTGATGGGTGTCACATCACTCCCAGACATGCCTGCCATCTCTCTGCCACTGCCTAGGACACCTCCATTCCCCTTCTGCCCCTGGCCCATTTTGGTATGCAGATTCCCCCCAGCCCTCGTGGCCCCTCGTGCAGTGAAAAATGGGGTGGCCGGATCCCTGCAGAAATTCCCACAGGTGCACCAAATGTTTGGTACTAGCAGCGCCTATGATTTAAGTGCTGGGACACCCTCTTTTATAAAACTGAGCTCAGGGTCCCTGACACACCAAGAGATTATTGCAGCCCTAGAGTGATGACGCAACTTGCATTGCTCTAAGGGCTTTTTGAAAATCAAGCTCAAAGTGTTAAACAGTACAAGCACACATCGACAAAAATGAGAGCACATAGAAATACCGGTTCACATGTGCAAATACCTCACCAGAGTTTCAAGATCAACTCTGGCAATAAATAACAATCATTTACATATTTTATAGGATAAAATTATATGTGTAAAAATATCCCTGAAGGATGTGTAACCCTAACCACGGCACTTACTGATAACCGTATTAGAGGGTACATTTATAGGAAAAAGTAGCTGCCTGGCAGTTCTAATGTGCTACTTAAAAAGTGAGTGAGAGTCAAGAGGATGGAAGGAAAGAGCCAAGCTGTAACTGTGCTTAGGGGTAGCAATAGCGAAGGTCCTTTTTTAATATAACTTTTTGCCCTCCACTGCCACTTACTTCTGTCATCAAACATACAAAACTGCCAGCAGAAAAAGGCCATTTGGTCTAATGAGTCTGCTCAGTTTTGCAGCTAGCACCCCTCACCTTGACCCAGTAACTCCCAGTCCCATCTGCCATTCTCCCCCATCTTCACACCAGCTGGGATCCACATGGAGTGAGACTGTCACATAGGGTAGCAGGGAGACACAGTATTTTTTCTGTTTCTCTCAAACCCAGAACTGTGCCAGCATGGCACTCCTGGAAGCACAGCCAATCCACTCTCCTGACATTGCATCAGCCTCCCTGACCTCCGTTCTGTCACCCATCCTCCACTGGGTGCCAGCCGAGAGTTTGGAATCTTGTCACCCCAGATTGGGAAATGAGAGCTGCTTAGTGGCCACTTGATCATCTCCCTGCCCCCCCATGCTGACCACCAATCCAATGATACCCAGAGCTCATTCCTGAGGAGAGCAATAGAAAAGGCTCTTTAACCAATACAGGTGGCAATTTGGAGAAATTCCAGAAAAGATGTGACAAGGACTGGAAGCTCTAGGTACCAGGCTTGAGTCTGAGGAGGAGTGATATTGGTGAGAACTCATTCTTCTGGATGGATTTTTCAATCAGGCTGCCTACTGTAGAAAGTACACATTGTTGGCTTGTGAGGAGAGCTAGCCAGGGTCATGGAAGGGGGAGCAATGATGAGTTGAATGGGAGCCAGCAAGAAAGAAAGACAGACCTAAAAAGGCTTTTGCAAGTTGTGGTAAGTTTGGACAGGGTGGAGGATGAGAAATGTGAATAAACAGGAGCTCAGCAGTCCAGAAGGGGGAGTAGCATATCCTAGGATTCAGCCCGATATCGCTGCTCCCAGTCCTTGCAGCATGGCTTCACTTCAGGGAGGTCATGCCTAACAAGTGTAATAGAGTTCTTCGATTGGGTAACAAGAAAAATTAACTAGGGTGGTGCTGTGGAAGCAGTATATCTTGACTTCAGTAAGGCCTTCGACTCTGTCCCCAAGTAGGAGGCTAACTTACAATCTGGAGCACTTAGGCAAGGGCCCTAAATTTGTTAACTGGTTTAAAAACTGACTTCAAGGAAGAATACAAAGGGTGGTAATAAATGGTACACTGTATGGGGAGGGAAGGTTGACCAGTGGGTTGCCACAGTGATCAGTGCTGAGTCCAATCCTGTTCAACATATTCATCAGCAACATCACTGATGGTCTTGAGGGGAATGTATGCCTGTTTTCAGATGATATCAAGCTTTGCAGCAGGGTAGACACAGAGGCAAGATTATCTTGAATGATGGTTGATCTCAGAAAACTAGATAACTGGTAAAAAAATGGCAACTAAAATTTAATGTGAAGAAATGCAAAATCATGCACTTGGGAAGGTGAAACCCAAAATATAGATACAATCTGGATGGAGAACAGCTAACAGAGATGAAACAAGAAAGGGATCTTGGACTAATCATATCATATGATTTAACATGTGGAAATAGTATGAAAAAGCAGCACTAAAGGGCAACAGTATACTGGTCTGAATTGGCAGAGGTATCGCTATCAGAAGGCTTGAGGTGTTATTGCCACTATACAGATCCCTGGTCAGGCCTCATTTGGAGTACTGCATGCAGTTCTGGCGGCTGTACCTAAGAAAGGATATAATCAGTTTGGAGTCTGTGCAGAGACAGACTAATAAGATGGTACAGGGGCTCCACCATGAACCTTATGGAGCAAGGCTCCAGAAGCTTAACATATACTCCCTAGAACAAAGGCACAACAGAGGCAGCATGATAGAAACGTTTAAATAACTCAAAGGAATAAACACAGCACAGGCTCAGAGCTTCTTCCAGAAAAATACAAGTAGATGGATAAGGAGTCACAGCATGCGCCTTAAGGGAGGTAGATTCCGAAGCAACCTCAGGAAGTTCTTCCTCATGGTGAGATAGTGGCTGAACCCTGGAACAGCCTGACTGAAGAGGTTGTAGCTGCTAAAAGAATAGGGGAGTTCAAATGAGATTGGGACAGACACATAGGAAATCCAAAATAAAGTAGGGAGGGGGTAGGAAATTGGGCAGACTAGATGGATGGCACAGTCCCCTTCTGCCAACACATTCTTATGTTCTTATGGTCTAATCTTGCCACTGTTGTCCCTCTTCACAAGGGTGGAAGCTACTCTAACCCAGATAACTTCTGCCCAATATCTCTGCTACCAATCCTTGCAAAACTCCAAGAGCACTTGGTTCTGGCTCAGCTTTCTCCCTTTCTCGACTCCTCCTCCTCCTTCTTCACCCCATTCCAGTCTTGTTTCCATAAGGCCCATTCCACCATGACCTCCCTTCCCTGTCTCACTGACTTCATTCTCTCTGGCATGGATCAGGGATCCATCACCTCTGCCATCTTTGCTGACATGGCCAAAGCCTTCAACACTGTTGCCCACTCTTTTCTCCTCATCAAGCTTGCAACAGTTGGTATCTCTGAGATTGCCACTCACTGGTTCCATTCCTATCTTATGGGTAGGTCCCAATGAGTCAGGACTGGCATCTCCCTCTCCTCCTCTCCCTGTAAACACTGGTTTCCCCAAAGGTACTGTACTTGGACTGATACTCTTCTCAATATTTCTAAATGACTTACCTGCTGCCTTCTCAACTGCAGACATCCACATGTACGTAGATGATACTGTTGTATATGCCTCTGGTACCTTCCCCTCAGGTGTGGTGACTAGTCTCCAACTGAATTTCAATAATATACAGCACTGGTTTCATGCAAATCAGCTATTACAAAATGCCAAAAAGATGGTCTCTATGTCCTTTGGCACCAAACAAAAACTCACCAGGCTTTCTGCCAGGAAGGCTGATTGGAAAAAGGCAGCGGCAACCTGTCCCATGATATTTATGGAACTGATCATTGCTGAAGATGGGGAGAAATATAAAGTGTTGAGAGGGGAAATTAATGCCTTGTATGAGAACTTGAGCAAATTTAAGAGGAAATCGAATTTTAGAAAATTATCTGAACGTTTGGACATTAAACTTGAAAAGTATGAACAAGAACTAATTAAGAAACAACAGAGAAAATCAGAAAGGGATGATAATGATTACAATTGGGAAATATTCATTCATGGCCAAGGAACAATAGATCCTACAGCTGATCATATAGCAGGGGACGTTCAAGGTCCGTTAATAAAAAAGTCAATTTTCAAACCACAGAAGAATCTACACCTAGCACTAGTAAAGATTGTTTTTTAGCACAGAAAAATATAGTCAACACACAGCTGGAAGATCTGAAAAGGAAAGAAGCAAGGCAGAAAGGAAGAAGAAAACAAGATGGGGTAGAAAAGGCATGGGTGGAAAGAGAACTCCACAGCAGCAGCAGCAAGAAGGATTAAAAATAATTAATCTAACTAAGGTAATTCTGACTGATGGACAAAGAAATCTGTTGGAAAAAAAGACTAAATTTTGTGCCAACAACTATACCTAATAAGTCTAGCATACAAGTGGATCTATATAAATTATTTTGTAAAATTAGGTTGAAAGAATATTTTGGTAAAATACAAATTGCTACTATGGGTTATAAAGTGAATGAAGGGATTAATTGCAACATTGCAGGTGAGGGGGTGAGGGTAGAGGTTGACCAAGAAGCAGAATCAACCTTAATTGATATAAGCATGTATAAGCATGGTGAACCTGCTGGCTAATTTAAGTGGGACTGATTATGATGAAACATATGTGGCAGATGATTTAGATTTAGATATATTGGAATCCCTGTTTCAGGATAATATAGGGCATGAGGTAACTGGAGATATGGAGGTGTCAGGTAATGGTGAAATTTTATCACAAAGGAGAAGGTTATTTAAACCCCTATCAGACTTTTGTTCCAATTCTATTAATCCATTAATCAAAAGTTATGAGGCAGTGGTTCTTAATGAGGTTAATAAAATATTGGGAGTTAAGAATGTGGGGCAGCATAGAATGTACCTTAATAAGAAAGAGAGAGAAGCCTTGACAGATTTAACACAAACACAAGTAATCATTAAGCTTTCAGATAAAGGGGGCAATGTGGTATTATTGGACCCTACTAAGTATGTTGAAATTATTCAGGAACAACTATGGGATCAGGTTAAATATAAAAAGCTGAGTACTAATCCAAGCTTAGGATACAAGAAAAAATTGTTACAGTTATTGGAAAATGCTAAAGATTTGAGTCACTTTTCTGAAAATGAATTCTTATGGAATAACAATCCAGCTACACCTACTGTTTACATTCTGACAGAGGTTCACACATGCTTAGATGACACCCCAGGACATCCTATCATCTCAGAGATGGATTCATTAATGGACCATTTAAATCAGTTCATTGATTTCTTTTGCCAATACTGTTTATCTAATGTTGAATTGTACTTAAAGGACACCATGCATGTTTTAAAGAAATGCAATGGTTTTGTTTAGGAACAAGATTATTGTCGGTTAAGTACTGATGTTGAGCCACTATAAGCCACTATACACCAGCATATTACATAATGATGGGATTAGAACATGTGAACAGTATTTAAAACAGAATCCCAGGAAAGATGAAAAGCCAGTAGATTTTTTGTTGCAAGCATTGGATTTTGTGTTCAAGCACAATTTTTTTGAGTTTAATAGAGACTACTATTTGCAGTTACAAGGGATTGCAATGGGGCGACAATGGCTCCAACGTATGTCAATCTCTTCCTGAGTGCATGCGAACAGGATTCCATATTTTCATGAACACAAAATCCATATTTTGATAAAACAGTGTGTTGGAATAGATATATAGATGATATACTGTGTGTATAGAAGATACAAAATCACACATGCCCCCACAATGCAAAGCATCATGGGCTACATATGCAAATCACCACAGAATGTTATGCTGGTCCAACTTTAAGCAGAATTGCATGGTACCAAAAGGCCTCTCACACAGTTTGCAAAGGGTGCTAACAGAAGACATAGACACGTGTTTCGTCCTACCAGAGACTCATCAGTATGCCTCGGCCTGTTTGACAATCCTAGTGGAATGGACCAGCTACCCTAGAGGCAGTATGCCTTGGATATATTGTGGTGAACCCATTAAAATAAAAAACTATTTAAAAGACAAAGAACCTCTGTGCACAAACACTGAGGCAAGGGTTACCCCAAAGGGCATTTGGCTGGGAAGCCAAGTTTCAAGAAAATACAAAATCACCGTGCCCCCACAATGCAAAGCATCATGGGCTACATATGCAAATCACCACAGAATGTTATGCTGGTCCAACTTTAAGCAGAATTGCATGGTGCCGAAAGGCCCTCTCACACAGTTTGCAAAGGGTGCTAACAGAAGACATAGACACGTGTTTCGTCCTACCAGGACTCATCAGTATGCCTCGTCTGTTTGACACCCCAGTGGAATGGACCAGCTACCCTAGAGGCAGTATGCCTTGGATATATTGTGGTGGACCCATTAAAATAAAAAAACATTATATATATAGAAGGGCACCCTGGAGGAAATTGGACTGTTTATGGACTAGTTGAATAATTGCAATACTGTGAATTTGAAATTTACTCACAGCTTCAGTCATTCTCATATTGACTTCCTGGATTTAACCTTATTTGTTGATGATGAAAATGTGGTACAAACAAAAATTTTAGGAAGGCAACTGCAACAAACAGCATTTTTGAGAGCAGACAGTTTCCATCCAGTATCATTGATTAAATCGATTCCCTATGGACAGTTTCTGCGATTATGCAGAAAGAGTTCAAAGGATGTGGATTTTGAATCTCAGGCTGCTGAAATGATGAATAGATTTGAAGCTAGAGGGTATAACAAATACATTCTGACTCAAGCACTTGCTAAAGCATGTTGTATTCAGAGGAATTAATTGCTAACCCCTAAAAAACATCTAAGACTCCATTACAGAGAAAAAGAACTCCCAACAGTTATGATTTAGAAATTGGCAAACCATCACAAGTATCCCCTTATTCCCCTCCAGTATATTTCATCACTCAATACAATTACAAAGCAGGACAGATTGTAGCACTGGTCATGGAGTACTGACCTATGTTAATGAATGACCCCTTATTGGCAAAAGAACTGTGGTCAAAACCAAGAATTACATTTTCTAAAGCAGACAGTCTCAGGGATAGGTTTGTACATAGCATGTTTCAGTCAGAAAAACATATTAGTGGTCATTGGCTACCCTGGCTACAGGCTGGCATGTATAAATGTGGTAGGTGTAATGTTTGTGGTCAATGTAATGTATTTTTGCAGAGAAGTGCAGAGCTTGTTCTTGGTTTGTTTGTAAGTTAGGGGCTTGCTACCCTGCTCTGCACCCTGTTATCTGACAGTGCACGCAGCATATTCTTGTTTTATTACTGCCACCCTACCTTCCATAGCCTTGCTGGTTCCATATTTGTGGATGTCTCCACCTTTGTATAGCTCAGGCTCTGGGTCAAAAGGGACCTCAACTTCACTGGTCATATGGACATTATCCACAAAAAGCTACTTCCCAAACTAGGAGCTCTGTATAGACACTGTAGCTACCTTCCTCCGCTGGCCACTGAGAGAGTATCCAGTAGATAATCCTCCTAATCTTTCACTTTGGAGACATTGGGGCTGATTCTAGAAGATTGGCACAAGTTGCCACAATAGGTGACTTGCACCAAACCCAGTTATGGCAAGGATCCTGTGCCTGATTCTAGAAGGGTTAGGGACCCCACAGCTAAGTCCTGTGACTTGCGACATTTAGCCAGGAATGCCGAGCAGAGGGCATACTGGTGAGTTTGTTGCAAGCTGCAACCACTGTGTGGCATGGCGCAAGTGCCCCCTCATGCCCCAATCCCCTGGACAGTGCAGACAGAGCCCCGCATGGCTAGAGCACCCCCCCATCCACTGCCATTGCCCTATGAATCCCTCCACCTTGACTCCTGATGGCACCCCATGTCATCTGTGTACTGTACAGTACATACAGTACACATACCAGACAGACCCTGGTAGTCTAGTGGCCCCTCCACCCAGCAGTGCCAGTCCACCCTGCACCCTGCGGATCCATCCGCACATGAGTGCAGCACTCATCTCACCCCCATGGCCAGCTACCAACTGAGCTCCATAGGAGCACATACTCTATATACACATTCAATTAATTAATTAATTAATTCATTGGGCTTGTATCTACAGTTCTAGGTGCTCAGTCAGTGGCTAGCCATGATGCTGAGAGGTGGGCTATGCCAGTCACTGACTGGGGATAGGTCAGGGGTGTAGGGTGGACTGGAACTGCTGGGTGGGGAGCCACTAGACTACTAAGGATATTTGCATGTTCTTCTTTTTTTACAGTGTGCAGCACTGTAGGGACCTGTGTTTCAGGGTCAGGGAATGGTTCAGGGGGACAGAGCTGTCTTGCTTGGCTCTTAGTGTTGTGGGGATTTGGGGAAGGGGATGTGTGTGAGCAGCTCTGCAAGGCTAGTATAGTTTGGGGGATTGGGGGCTGGGGAGGTGAGAGATGCCCTTTGGGGGCACTTACTGTTTGGGGGATCAGGGGGCTGGGGGTGAGAGATGCCCTGTGGGGCACTTACTGTGGTGTTTGGGGCATGGGGGTAGGGCACATGGACTGGGTGCTGGTCTGGTGGCAGGTATGCACAACCCCTGGAAGGCATAAGTACACTTACACCAGCTAAATGCTGCTATAACTGTACTTTGATGGATGTCCTCAGGGGATTGTTGTAGAATCACAACATTGGGGATTTTGATGCTGCTCTTCCAGTATAGTGTACAACTACTGCTCTAAACCCCCCAGAGCCATGTCACAGGGGGTTGCAGGTGTAACTGCTGGTGTAAGTCCACATTGAGGCAAGTGGTCTGCAGCACGTCACAGACCACTTCGTAGAATACCGCATGTCACAACTGCTGATGTAACTTGCTACTTGTACCATTTTTTAGGGGGCAAGTCAAGTTATGCCAGGTGTATCCCTACTAGATTCAGGCCCATTGTCTATAGAATTGCCACCAAGTTCACCCTTACCAGAGTGGACACTCTGTTCAACTCCTGTCACTTTGCTCTTGCCTGTCTTCCACTTACACACCACTGTGACCTCTATACTGCTTTCTCCTTCTCCTCTCTTGGGGCCAAATTCCTTGCCCAGAGTGCCTCATTAATTGGTAAGTTCTGGCTTGACTTCCTGCCACAATACCCCAGCACCCTTCTCTCCATCCCTCCTACCCCCACCTACTCCCTCAGCAACTCACCCTACAGGACCCTCACCCTCTCATCCAGTACTTTCACTTCAGGGAGATCAGCCTTCTTCTGTCACTTCACTAACATTTGGAACTCTCTCTCCTTAGCTATCCATTCTGCCTCATCTACCTGATTGTTGTCCTACCATCATCGACAATACATTTTCCCATCCTGCAACAGTACCCTGACCCGCCTCCCCTTTATTATTATTCTTCCTCTCTGCCCTTTCTTCTGTCTTGTTTCCACTGCTCTACTCCCTTCTACCCCTCCATAGGCATGCTGATAGCCTATAGCACTAGCTGGGTTTACACTGAGTAATGTTCATACCCTCAGGGTTCCACTTCTATGTGTAAGGCTTGCCCCCCCCATCTCCTCACTCCTCTTCAATTCTTCTCTTTCACAATTACTACCTACTCCCATCCCCCCTTGTTCCCAATCTCCCCCTCCCTTTCCTCAATTTAGTCACACCCACCTTTTATGTGTTAGTGTTCTGTCCCCCCAACCTATCCCTCATTGCTCCCCCTTATTCCCTGCCAACCCCTTGAGTGGTGTGCATCTCAGAAGGGTGAAGGGTCATCTAATTCTTAAACCATCTTCCATTCCCCTCCATTCTGACAATGTTGTCACTTACTGCTGCAAGTGTTATTAAAACAAACTATATCTGTGTTGAAGTGTTCTGTGTGTATGTACAGTATATGATCATGTACATGTGTGTGTTAAATAAGTGGGGGTATATATGAATAAAGACTTATGTGTGTGTGTATGTATCATTGATATATGTATATAGACAATATCTAGATGGCAAGTGCTGCCTGCCTATCCAACTAAAATGTTTGGTATAGCTTTAAATGTATTCAGTTGAACATAATGTCCAGACTTAGCTCTATGCATATTTTTTATTTGCATCTTATATTCAGTATTGTATCCCCTTTTCCCCTCCTCCCCAGGATGCATCTGGAAATGAGCTGGTATTCCATGATGTGCATGACCGCAATTGAATGGGCCACGAAAGGGTGACTCAACTGTGACGCCCATCACGGGGGCTACCAATGAGGGACAGCGAATGGATGGGGGGGTTGGGTGACCATAATGACAGGACATTGCTATAGGTACATAATGTGGGGGTGTGGGAGCAAGCATACAGGTATGTGCGCGGGGGGTGGGAAGTGATTTGAGGGGTGGCGCTATAGTAGGCTGTCGACCTGGCCCTATGGTGTAGAGGGTCAGCTCTAGGCCTCAGTGGCTAGGGTGCTGGGTCCAGGCTCATTTTTTTTTTTTGCTACGCCCAGCCTGAATTCTATTTTTTTTACATCAGTCCTTTCACAGAAGAAAGGGTTCTGAAATAACTCCAAAAACTGAAGGTGGGCAAAGCAATGGGGCCTGATGGAATTCACCCCAGAATTCTAAAAGAATTAAGGGGGGAACTAGTGAAACCACTGACTGCCCTTTTTAACAAATCATGGGAGGATGGTGTGGTACCTGAGGACTGGAGGAAGGCAGATGTGATTCCCCTTCACAAAAGTGGGACCAAGACAGAGGCAGGAAACTACAGACCTGTCAGTTTGACCTCTGTGGTAGGGAAAGTGATGGAATCACTTCTGAAGGAAAGAATTGTTGAGTACCTAGAGGCCAGTGGGGCACAGCACCCAAGGCAGCATGGGTTCACAGTTGGAAGGTCATGTCAGATGAATCTAATTGATTTCTTTGACTGGGTGAGCAAAGTAGTAAACCAGGAAGAGGCTGTGGACATGTCCTACCTAGACTTTAGCAAGGCACTTGACACAGTCCCACACAAAAGATTAATAGTCAAATTAACCAGTCTGGGAGTGGGTCCCAGAGTGGTAGCCTGGGTAAAACATTGGCTAGACAATAGGACACAAAAGGTAATTGTAAATGGAGTCCACTCTGAAGAAAGAGGGGTTACTAGTAGGGTACCGCAGGGTTCAGTACTGGGTCCAGTCCTTTTTAATATCTATAGGTTTGATACACAAGGAGGCATGGAAAGGATGAGAAGGGACTTGGAAAGGTTGGAGGAATGGTCAGAAGTATGGCAGCTAGGATTCAATGCAAAGAAGTGCAAGATAATGCACCTGGGAAACAAAAACCAGGGGAAGATTAAACAATTGGGGGGGTATTAACAACAACAAAAAAGGAAAGGGACCTGGGGGTAATCATATCAGATGACCTTAAGTTTAACAAGCAATGTGAGATGGCAGTAGGGAGGGCTGGGGGTATACTGGGATGCATTGGGAGAGACATCACCAGCAGAAAACAGGAAGTTGTTATCCCTCAGTACAGACAGTTAGTGAGACCTCATCTGGAGTACTGCGTACAGTTTTGGAGACCTCATCTCCCAAGGACATAGACAGGATAGAGGCAGTCCAGAGGAGGGCATCTAAAATGGTGCAGGGTCTGCAAGAGAGCTACATGAGGAGAGACTAAAGGAGCTTAATATGTATACCCTTGAGGAAAGGAAGGAGAGGGGAGACATGATAGAAACTTTTAAGTACCTCATTGGAATCAACAAAGTCCAAGAGGGTAGCATCTTTCAGAAAAAGAGACATGCAAGAACAAGGGGACACAATTTAAAGATGGGGGGGGTTCAGGGGCAATGTGAGGAAGTATTTTTTCACAGAGAAGGTAGTGAATACATGGTACAGCCTTCCTGAGGAGGTTGTGGGGTCTAAAACTGTGGGAAAATTCAAGAATGCATGGGACAGACATAAGGCAATTCTTGTGGGGGGTAGGAAGAAATAGGCTGCTGGTTAACTAGGATCTACGGCTTATCCTGTAGGTAGGGAAATGGGCAGACTAGGTGGGCCACGCAGTCCTTATCTGCCATCAAAGTCTATGTTTCTACGTTTCTCTGTTTACGTTTTCTCCCCCCAACATGCACCCCCCCAGAGTAGAAAATCCTTTAGCAAGGGGGTGTGGGGCACAGCCCCCTGCATAAATGTAAAAAAAACAAGTCCTCTGCACCATTTTGTTATGCACCAGGGAGTCAGAGTGCTGAAACTGATTTTCAGCGCTCTGACTTTGCCATAATGGTGGTCGCCCTTCAGCAGTCGCTGTTATGGCATAGAACCAATGAGCTATTGTAGCTCAGTATGCCTTTCCTGGTAAAACCTTTCCAAATAAAATAAATGTTTTGGTATAACTCAAAATAAAGGAGAAAAAGGCAGCATTCAGGAAATATAAGGAAACACAGAAGGAGCAGGACAGAGAACTTTATCAGTTAAAGCAGAAAGAGGCTGGGAAGGTAGTCAGAATAGCAAAGGCCCAAACCGAAGAAAGGATAACCAATTCTGTTAAGAAGGGGGATAAGACCTTTTATAGGTACATTAGGGAGCGAAGAAAGACCAAAGGAGGGATACTGAAGCTTAACAAGGGAGAGGGAATGTGGGTAGAGGGTGACAGTGAAAAAGCAGGGTTACTGAATGAATATTTCTGCTCAGTATTCACAAAGGAGGAGGAGGGGGAGTTACCTAAACCAAACAAGAGAAACACTCTGAAGATAGGGGTCGATACCAGTCCATTTACAGAAGAAAGGGTTCTGAATGAACTAATAAAATTGAAGGTGGACAAAGCAATGGGGCCTGATGGGATTCACCCAAGAATTCTAAAAGGACTAAGGGTAGAACTAGTGACATTGCTGACTACTCTCTTTAACAAATCATGGGAGGATGGGGTGGTACCTGAGGACTGGAGGAGGGCAGATGTAATTCCTCTTCACAAAAGTGGGAGCAGGACAGAGGCAGGAAACTACGGACCAGTTAGTTTGACCTCAGTGGTAGGGAAAATGATGGAATCACTTCTGAAGGAAAGAATTGTTGAGTACCGTGAGGCCAGTGGGGCACAAGACCTGAGGCAGCATGGATTCACGATGGGAAGGTCGTGTCAGACGAATCTAATAGATTTCTTTGACTGGGTGACCACAGTAGTAGATCAGGGAGGGGCTGTGGACATGGCCTACCTAGATTTTAGCAAGGCATTTGATACAGTCCCCCACAAAAGATTAATACTAAGATAGCCAGCCTTGAATGGGTCCCAAGGTGGTAGCCTGATAAAAATTGGCTAGACAACAGGACGCAAAGGGTAGTAGTAAATGGAGTACACAGCTAAAAAGGAGGGTTATAAGCGGGGTACTGCAGGGTTCAGTACTGGGACCGGTCCTTTTTAATGTCTTTATAAGTGACATTGCAGAGGAACTGGAAGGAAAAGTATGTCTCTTTGCAGATGACACAAAGATCTGCAACAGGGTTGATACACAGGATGGAGTGGAAAGGATGAGAAGGGACTTGGCAAGGTTGGAGGAATGGTCAAATGTATGGCAGCTCAGATTCAATGCAAAGAAGTGCAAGATAATGCACCTGGGAAACAAAAACCCAGGGGAAGCATACACAATGGGGGGTGAGATACTGACAACAGTAAAAATGGAAAGGGACCTGGGGGTAATTATATCAGATGACCTAAAGGTGGGCAAGCAATGTGAGAAGGCAGTAAGGAAGGCTGAGGATACTGGGATGCATAGGAAGAGGCATCAATAGTAGAAAACAGGAAGTTGTTATCCCTCTGTACAGACAGTTGGTGAGACCTCATCTGGAGTACTGTGTACAGTTCTGGAGACCCCATCTCTGCAAAGACATAGACAGAGTGGAGGCTGTCCAGAGGAGGGCAACCAAAATTGTGCAGGGTCTGCACCAGAAGACATACGAAGAAAGATTAAAGGAGCTTAATATGTATACTCTTGACGAAAGAAGGGAGAAAGGGGACATGATAGAAATGTTCAAGTACCTCAAGGGAATTAACAAAGTCCAAGAGGGTAGTATCTTCCAGAAAAAGAGATGTGCAAGAACAAGGGGGCACAATTTGAAGATAGAGGGGGGACGGCTCAGGGGTAATGTGAGGAAGTATTTTTTCACTGAGAGGGTTGTGGATGCATGGAACAGCCTCCCTGACAAGGTCGTGGAGTCAAGAACAGTGGTGGACTTCAAGAATGCATGGGACAGGCATACGGCAGTCCTAGGGGCGGGTAAGAGGAAGTAAACTGTTGGTTAACTAGGATCTGCAGCTTATCTGTTAGGTAGGAAAATGGGCAGACTCGGTGGGCCAAGTGGTCCTTATCTGCCATCAAATTCTATGTTTCTATGTTTCTATGTAAAATACTGCAGTACTCTGCAGGGAACAGTGTAATTTAATGGCAACTGATCCCCTTTGTCATGCAATATTTTTTAACATGTCATTTACTGCAAGTTTTCATGTTGCGTTGTGACTAACTCCACTGTAAAATATCCTGTAACCTGACTGGCCAACTAAAGTCTTTATATGTGGTTAAATCCTGCAGTAACTCGAGGCTGTGAGTGGGTGGTGGGTGAGAAAAAGAGACAGCCGAAGAGAACTCTCTTTAGACAGAAAGCGATTAAGGGGAAGTCTACTACTGATGCACAGAGGTATGAAAATAAGTTACACAATTTGGTATTCATTATTCAGAGTAAAATAATATAATCAGAGGGCACACTGTTGAACTACAGTATTAATTACTGATGCACAATAAAAGTAAATGGTTCTGTATCCAATGTATAGTTGATCTTTAGAGTCCAATTGTTAAGGCGGCCCAGTGGCAAGGCAGACTGAGGCGGAATTAATGCCTCACCTCCTGTCATGCCAGTGACCCATGTTTGGTCATGAGCATGGGTTGTTGGGGGTTGGATGAGGAGGAAAAGGATTAAGTGCCCAATAGCTGTTCTCCCTTCCCCTTGGGAGGACCTGCATGCTCCTCAAAATGACTGCCACCTGGTGGATGCCAAGTGGTAGTGCTAGTTGAGGAGGGTAATGGACATGAGGGCTGCAGAACTCCATGGCATACACATACTTCCACAGAACAGGCAGTAGAAGGGAGGGCTGCAGAACTCCATGGCATAAACATAACTTCACACAATAGGTCACTGGAAGAGAGGGTTGCTGAATTCTGTGGCATGCACATACCTCCACATAACAGGTCAGTGGAAGGGAGGGCTGTGGGACTCTGTGACATGCACTTACCTCTGCACAACAGGGCAGTGGAAGAGAGGGGGACTTCCACACACACACGTCTATGTGTGCGCACCACTATGGGGAACAGGGATGAGAATGGAAAATGGAAGGCACTGTCTTTGTGAATTCCTGCCTGCCCCTCCTTCCACGTCACCAGCTAACCACTACCCATAGTTCTGGATGTGAGTCTCTGGGTGGGTTGAAGATGGCCTTTCCTTTCCCAGCTCCACCACAGGGGGAAAGTCTTGGGGAATTCTCAGGGATGGTTGGTCTGATGGGTGGATGTCTGGCAGGGTTGATGGAGACAGGGCTAAGAGCCCTCCAAAGCCAATCCACTGGAAGAAAAATTTATATAAAAAAAACAGTTCAGGTTTTAAAAAGTATTTGGACAAATACATGAATAAGAGGAATCTTTGTGAGCTACTTTAAATGAGAAATGAGAGGAAGTCTCAAGGGCTACATACTGCAGACTACATCTATGAGAGGCCATTCAATTCAAAATAAGTTTTTGAATATGACAGATACCAAAATTAAGATAATATACTGAAATGGGTATGATATATGGCACAATGAGTATAACACATTATGATATCACACCAATTGAAATGAATGTAACGCATGCAACAAGCATTTGTCAATGCCGAATGTTCACTTGCAGGTATTTGCATTAACGTTTGGCATTTATGCAGCCCCCAGTTGTATCCATGTACCTTTAGCATCCATATCCCAACAGAGTACCTCTCTGCAATTCCTCTTGTATCTGATCAACATTTCACCCTCATACTTCTTTAGTGTCTGTCTTAGGAACCCTAATGCCTTGGGCATGCTAAAGGGAATGAGCCTGTGTGGAAGTTACGCAACCCACACTTGTAACACAATCATTCAGTGGAATTATTTCATCAAATTTTCAATATAGGCAGTTTTTCACCTCTGGTCATGAACACTGTCACTATTATTTTCTTTCTGTGCAACGAACACTGATTTCCAACAGTGACTGTGTAATTCTGCGTCGGAAGTGTGAAAATACATTTCAGCCAGGATGAGAAAAATGACAGCTGTAATGTCCATAAGGAGGTGTGAAAATATGCCTATGTTGAAAATCTGGAGTGAAAACATTACAAATTTGCAAAGTTATGAGTGCGCTTGGTAACTGTGCAACACACGCTCATAAAGCAGTCATTGCTTGAAATTTTTGCACCAAATTCTCAACATAAGCATTTTAGGATGTCTGCTCATGAACAGTGTCACTGTGACTTTCTTACTCTGTAGCAAACACAGTTTCCCACAGTGATTTTGCTATTGTTTGCCAGAAGTGTGAAAACACATTTTGGCCAGGATTTGAAAAATGACAGCTGTACTGGTCATAAGAAGAAGTGGGAAAATGGCAATGTTGAAAACCTGGAGTGGAAATATTACAAATTCATAAACTTACTAGTGTGTGCATAGAAACTGCACAACGCACGCTCGTAACACAGCCATTTTATGACTTTTGCCACCAAATTTTCAATATAGGCATTTTAGAACCTCTGCTCATGAACAGTGTCACTGTGATTATTTTACTCTTTAGAGAACTCTGATTTCCAACAGCGACTGTGATATTTTGTGCCAGAAGTGCGAACACACATTTTGGCCAGGATATGAGAAATGACAGCTGTACTGTTCACAAGGAGGTGTGGAAATAAATTGCCTATGTTGAAAATCTGGAGTGAAAATATTACAGATTCACAAATTTATGAGTGTGCATGGAAATTGTGCAATGCACACTCATAAAACAGCATTTTTTTTGAATTTTTTCGCTAAATTTGCAACATAGGCTTTTTGAGAG
This sequence comes from Neoceratodus forsteri, assembly GCA_016271365.2. Lineage (NCBI taxonomy): Eukaryota > Metazoa > Chordata > Ceratodontiformes > Ceratodontidae > Neoceratodus > Neoceratodus forsteri. The sequence continues at coordinate 56,408,104 of CM028137.1, forward strand.
CCCAACTCATAAACACCTATACTGTCATTTCATTAATCAGTCCCAAAAGGTGAGTCCGCACAGTGACCGCAAAATCACCTTTTGGACCAAATAACGCCATGACAGTGCCTGAATTCATGAGAAGGGGTGTAAAGAATGCCAAAAGTAAAAAAAAATGGCTGCGATATCCACCTAAGTTGAAAAAAACATATTTATGCCATTATACAGCTTTCCGGCCTTTCCTAAGTTTGCGGTCAGCTTTGAAGAGTGCAGACGTGTTCCCAGTCCACCGACGATCATCACGCTGGCCTCCGGAGGTAAGGATGGGGTAGGGAGGTGGATGCGTAATTGAGGACCATTTTTTTTGTTATACAGGAATTATAAAAAAAAGACAAATGGATGCTTTTGGCACACTGGGGTGGGCTCCCAGCATGTCACCTACCTGTTTGATGAGGGGGAGTGGAGCCAGTGAGGATTGGGCACCCCCACCAGCCATACAGTTTGTGTGTGTTGGGGGGAGCATGAGCGCACTGGGGTGGGCTCCCAGTGTTCCAATTGTTTTTTGTTTTTTTGGGGGGGTATGCAACTGATAGGGGATTGAGCACCCCCATTGGCCACACAGTGTGCTGGGGGGGTTCATGTGCTAAGGAGGATTGGGCACCCCCCTCGGCACACAAGGTGGGGGCCGGGGGAAGGAGGAAGGGGAAGGACATTAGCAGAGGGAGGAAGTGTGAGGGATTGCCAAATTGTGCATGACAGCAGTTCCGTTATGTATGCTAATTGCATACATGCTACGACCGCTGATTGCAGCAGACCTTTTCTTTGATGTGAAGACCAACACAACCAAACTGCTGTCATACACAGCTTGGCTTGTATTGGTCCCCTATGGTCGTGCCTGTCACACTGATCACTGCACTGAGGAGGAGGGTCACACACCTACAAAACTCATACTGTTGCAAGACGTTCCTTGCGCATGCATGCAAGCAAACATAAAAATGGGTATAATGCATAATGACAAGAGTAGGAGAGCTAGAGAAATGAGTACAATACCTAACAAAATAGTATAACAAATGCTAGCATGAGTAAAATATATACCATGCAGTGGACCAATAGGTGCACAACCCTACTGTATGCTGTCAGTTGGTGGGTGGCCGGGCAGCATGCGGGCAGGGTGCTGTCTCCTGCCGCTGATGAGGGACTCAGTGGGTAGGTGGGGAGGGGGGTACCACTGGACCTCCAGGGTGTCCATTGTTCATTCTGCCCATGATTGTGCACTGGGGAGCTTCCACTGGACCACCAGAGAGTTCTATCTTACACCCACTATAGGGTGATGGGGTGCGGTCCACTGGACCACCAGGGATGCATCAAACATTTGCCTTTGATTGGGCATTGGGGATCAGTCCACTGGACCACGTGGGATTGTTTGAACATATGCCCACAATCGGACAATGGATAGCGGTCCATTGGACCACGAGGAAGTTCTCATACACATGCCCATGATCAGGCGTATGGGAGTAGAGCCTGCCAAGGGGCAGCAGGGCATCAGTCCCCAGTGGCTTCCCCCTGGCAGTGCGCCAGGTATACATTGCCGGGGATCAGTGCACTGCATGCAAATGGGGCCATAATGACATGCAAATGGCCCCATTTGCACCATGCAAGCATAATGGCCTCATTTGCATACCTACGGCCGAATATTGCAGTTGCTGCACCTAGCACAACCACACTTGTGCTGGTTCTGCCCCCTGCTGCCCTTCTGCCACTTGTACTGGTGCAGTGCCATTGAGCCATGTGCAGTGCATGAGCCCTCAGTGCCATATTCAACAGTGCTGAGCCATGGTGCAGCACTGTTGAATATCACGTTGCACTGTGCCCAGGCTCGTGCCCCTGCCTGGTGCAGTCTGAATATCCCACCTATTATGTCTAAGATTTTCAGAATAGCATACAGCACTAGCTCTTAAATAATGCTAACAGCACAGAAACACTGACAGAAATCATTCAGCTTAAAAAGCTTGAAATCTATCAGCTAGCAAGTCAGTTATTTTCTGTTTTACTGTATCCTGCTCAGAAACTGCACTTTTCCATGACATTGTTAGTGCAGAATTGTGCATTAAGATGCATCATCCTGGTGAACAGGAGTCCATGTTTCTCATTAACATTTGTATGCTGTTTTCCTTTAAACTTTACAACTTCTAAAATATTTTCAAACTATATTTTTTTGAAATTCAAGTTCTTTATTAAATTTTTTCATTACATACATACAAAGCCATTGGCATGGAGATAAACAATCATACAGTTTCGGATAACCTAACATAACTACCCCTAGATCCCCACTCCCTTCCCACCCCCCTGTTCTTGTCTCTCCACCTCCCACCCACCCCTCCTTCTCCCTATCCGCCCTGAAGTGTACCAACACTTATAATACAAGAAAAAATTAGGAATTAAAGAGAGAAACCACTGGGGAGTTGATATAAAACAAATACCTAATGTAAATATAAGGTATATAACTTACCCCATTTTTTATCAAAAAGGGGAAGCTTATGGCTAGAACTTGCAGACAGATGTTCAATGTTAAAATAAACTGTAATTTCAGTGAGTCATTCAGTATAGGAGATGCACAGCTGGTCTAACCAATATTTAAGTATGAGTTTCGTGACCACCATGGAGATAAAAGCCATATGGAATCTACACTCCTTGACTGATAAATACCTAGCAGACAGACCTCTACTGTGAACAGGTCCTCATGGCACAATAAGGGATCCAGCTTGGAATGGAGATCCTGCCATAGGGGAGCTACTTTTTCACAATACCAAAAGAGCTGGAGAGATGCCCTATTCTAGCTAATTTAACCTGGGTATAATATATGTGATTTGGTATATTATTTTGGGTAATCCTGAGTTTATCCTGGGTATTATAAATATGTTGGTCTTTCCAAGTTTGTGACTGGTTGATGGTTAGACTGGGTAACAAGAAAGTCCAAATCTTACTCCCGGGTAAAGGGTCTGGGCACTTGAAAGCTAGAAGGCTAGCATAAATCAGGAAGACACAGTGTGGTAGGAAAGAGGGTCTCTATTTGCATTAGTAACATGTCCAGCTTGGGTGGCTGAGGAGTGGTACTAAACAGCTGGCCTATTAGGTGTCGCACCTGGAAAATCTTGAAGATGTGTATACGAGGTATGTTATATTTCCTGAGAATATCAGTGGAGGAGAGGAGAGAGTCTTGTGAATATAAATCTATTATTCTGACATCTCTTATTTGAGGTAACCAGCCCTGTGTAATAGATGTGCCTCCAATTCTGCTATTATGGTTAGAAATAAGTGGTTGAGCCGTGTCCTGGGATGGAGATATTTTCAGATATGAACACACTGGGAGAAGATTTTTAATAAGGTGCCAATTACCGTGTTACGTATCTCAGGTGAAAGGAATTTCCCTGCACAGAAGAAAATGGTGGGGTGTCTAGACTGTGTGAGCATAAAATCTGGTTTTCAATCTGAAGCCATTTGGGATGTAATCATCATTTGTTATGGCCAACCAACTGCCTACCCTTGATAAGTGACTGGCCCAATAATACAGGAGAAAATTAGGTAAACACAAACCCCCTAGTTCCTTAGAGAGACTCAGCTTATGATAAGAGCACCTAGGATGTTTATTTACCCAGCTAAAACTGGAAATTATTAAGTGTAACCTGTGGAAGAATGACTGAGGAAGCCAAATGTATAGCATATTCAGAGGATAAAAGATTCAGGAAGAATGTTCATTTTTATAATGTTAATTCTCCCTATAAGGACAGCGGGAGTGATTTCCACCTGTGGAGGTCCTGTTGAATTGTAGCCAACAGGTCCTCCAAATTTAGTTTCTTAACCTTTATGCGATCTGTGGATAGAAGAATACCTAGGTACTTAATAGAGTGCAGTGGCCATTTCATGCCAAATCTATTGAAGCTATAACTATGGGTGAAGTAGATAAGTGGAAATATTTTGGTTTTAGATTGGTTAAGATTGTAATTGGAGTGTTGGCTGAATTGTGCTATTGTCTGTGGAGTTCCTTCTAGAGAAGATACTGGAGATTCTAAGTGAAGGAGAATATTGTCTGCATAAACTGATAGGGTTAAAGTGTACATAGAAACATAGAAACATAGAATTTGTCGGCAGATAAGGACTGCTTGGCCCACCTAGTCTGCCCATTTTCCTACCTAACAGATAAGCTGCAGATCCTAGTTAACCAACAACTTACTTCCTCTTACCCGCTCCTAGGACTGCCTTATGCCTGTGTGATTAAATATGGAAATTCCCTGTATCTGTGATGATGATTTAATACTACGTAGAAGGGGTTCTGAGTAGAGGCTAAAAATAAAAGGTGAGAGTGGACAACCTTGTCTGGGGTCCTTAAAGAGGGGGAACCAGGAGGAAAAAACCACATTGCAATATATTTTAGCTCAAACAGAAGAGTAAGGAGCTTGGAGTCATTGGATGAAAACAGGAGAGAAGCCCATTTGGTTTAAGGTTAGCCAGAGAAACTCTAAGACCACTCTGTCGAATGCTTTATCAGCATCTAGTGAGACTAGAGCCATAGGGTAATGAGAAGATTGAGCAACCTGAAAAATGTGGTAAATGAATGTGGTGAATGAAAAATGTGACTCAGTTTCCTGAGGTGGTCTGCAGAGGAACGTCCAGGTACAAAGTCTACCTGTTCAGGACTTAACAACCCAGTCCATACTGACTTAATGCACCATGAAAGAATTTTAGTTAGTATCTTGATGTTATAAATCATAAGAGAAATTGGGCGATAACTAGGTGGTTGGGATTGTGGTTTATTCAGTTTGAGGAGAAGGATAATTGTTGCTTCTAATAGTGACAGGTCTAGAGAATCTGCTGATAGCATGTATCTGTATAACCTAAGTAGAAGAGGGGCCAGATCCATGGAGAATACTTTATAAAAATTAGAGGGAAAGTCATCTGGTCTGGGAGCCTTATCTGATACTAAATCTTTAATTGCTGCTTCTACTTTGGATAAGGTCAAGGAGGATGAAATAAAGGTGCTCTGTTGTTCTGAGAGAGAAGATAGATCCAAGGAGTCCAGGTACTCTTCAGTATCTGAGATATTCGGTGTATTGATTCATTTACCACATAAGGAATGGTAAAAATTTTCAAAAACTTCAGTGACCTACCGAGAGGTAACTTTGGTGGTACCATCCTGAGCCCTAATGGAGGGAATGAGCCTGGAGGTTTCTATCTTGTGCAGCCTTAAGCGTAAGAACCTACCTGCCTTCTCACCTTGATCAGCATTCCGGGAATTGGTTTTTAAAAGAGCATACTCTGCTTTTTCCCACATTAAGTCTCCATATTTATTCCTGAGGGATATTAAGTCAGCAAAAGAATCAGGGGAAGTATTTGAAGAAAGGGAGAGTTCTGCTAACCTGATTTGGGCAGAAGAGTAGTGGCCTCTTTCTCTCTACTCTTTTTCTGGTAGGAGGCAATCTTTATTAACTCCACTCTAAGGGTACACTTGAGAGCACCCCAAAACATGTCTTCCCTCTAGACCGAACTCCTATTGTCTACCAGGAAGGATTGAATAATGTGGTGGATTTTGGAAACTATGGGCTTCTCTTTTAATAATTGGGTGTTTAACTTCCAGGCTGTGTCTCTCTGATTTAGTGGGTCCAAAGTTAAAAGCACCCATACTATTGAATGGTCTGCTAATAAGACAGGTTCCAGATCTGCTTGACTGAGGCCTATAAGGAGAGAAGACTAATTAGAATATACTCAAGTCTGGATCGGGTTTGGTGTATTGTCGAGAAATAACAGAAAAGCTTGCTAGAGGGATTGAGAATACACCATGGGTCACAGATTTCCAGGAGATCCATGAAGTCCACCAGCACTCTTTGAGATGGGGATGGGGGCTTTAGAGCTGAATAAGATCTGCCCAGATCTTGGGTTTGGGGGATATTCCAGTCACCTCCCCAAATCAGGGGGCTGATATATTTGGAGCAATTGTATTAGCTAGAGTCATGAGAAAGGCAGGGTCTCTTCTTACTGGACAATATATTGCACCCAGAGTAATCTCTTTACTCATTAAGGTGCCTTTAACCAAGATAAATCTGTGATTAGGGTACACAGTAGTTGAGTCTGCCTGAAAATAAATATTATGTTTAATTAACACAGCTACCCTTCTACTTGCAGTAGAATCTCCTGCTGCAAAAACTTGTGATATCCCTTGCCTACACAAGCATTTGGCTTCATCTTCCAACAAATGTGTTTCTTGTAACAAAATAATTCCTGCATTAAGCAAGGCACATTGTTTTAAAATCTGAAGTTTTTAACAGGATCCCTGACTCCCCCAACATTCCATGATGTAATTTTAATCATTACATTTGTCATTTGTTTGCTAAGGTATGTAAAACACTTGTACTAAATAAGAAAAAAAAAAGGAAACCTTGATGTACACTCCAGCCCTCCCCCTCCCCTTCCCAGGACTCACTTCTACTCCAGGATCTTGGTATGTAAACACAAACCTCCTTCTAATAAATATCCCCGCCTTCTTTAACCAAAATAAAATCAAAGCCCCCGAGATGTCCTTCTCCTGCAAGGTATTTAAACTGTTACATGATCCCGGACGTATCATCCCTTCATTCCCCCCCCACCCCAACAACTATGTACATAGGACCCTGTCTTGAGCTGATGATTCCAAAAAGGCATGGAGATCCTGCCCCTACCAGCTCCTGACTGTTCCCCATAAAGAACGGTATATATAAAGAAAAGGCAAACATGAAGGCCCTTAGAGTGTAGCTTAGGTTTATACCATTGAGTTACCCCAAAAACATTACCCAAAACAGAAGGATCTGATGACACATTGAGGAGCTGGTCCCCCCTATAACTGGAACGCTGAGCAGCTTCCAGGCACCTGTGAAGACCAGAGCTCCCCCCAATCAAAGAAACATAGAAGTTGATGGCAGATAAGGACCACAAGGCCCATCCAGTCTGCCCATTTCTTTTTCTACCTTATAAATGTGCCATCGGCCTTTGCTCTGTCAGTGGCCTATCTATTCATACTCATTTGTATTGCTCCCTTATGCCTATCCCATGCCTTTTTTAAGCCCTGCACTGTATTCATAGCCACCACTTCTTGAGGTAGGCCATTCCATGCATCCACCACCCTTTTTGTGAAAAAGAATTGCCTCACATTCCCCCTTAATCGGCCTGCCACCCTCTAATCTCATGCTGTGTCCTCTTGTCCTGCTATTTTTCTTATATTTAAACATGTTAGACTCTTTCACCTTGTTAATGCTCTTAAGGTGCTTGAATGCCTCGATCATATCACCTCTCTCCCTCCTTTGCTCAAGGGTATACATATTGAGCTCTGTTAATCTGTCCTCATATGTCTTCTGATGCAGTCCCTGCACCATTTTTGTTGCCCTTCTCTGACTGCCTCAATTTGGTTAATGTCCTTGTGAAGGTGTGGCCTCCAATACTGCATGCAGTACTCCAGATGGGCCTAACCAGTGTCTTGTAAAGAGGGATTATTACCTCCCTCTTATGACTTGTGATACCCCTACTAATACACCCTAACACCCCCCTAGCCTTACCTACTGCATTAGAAGTCTGCTTGGATGATTTCAGGTCATCAGTGATGATGATGCCCAAGTCTCTTTCTTCCTTTGTGACTGCTAGCAACTCCCCTCCCAGCCTATAAGTGGCTTCAGGGTTTCTCTTCCCTATGTGCATGATCTTGCACTTCTTTGCATTAAATCCCAGTTGCCACTCTTGTGACCATTTTGCTAATTTATCCAGATCTCTTCTCATTCTGCCCACCCTATCTGGATCATCTACTCTGTTGCAGATCTTGTTGTCATCTGCAAATAGACAAGCCTTACCCTCTAGTCCATCTGCAAGGTCACTAATGAAGATGTTGAAGAGGACTGGCCCCAGGACTGATCCCTGAGGTACCCCACTTGTGACTTGCATTTCTTCTGACTGTATACCATTTACCACCACTTTCTATTTTCTGCCCGTCAACCAGTTTTCCACCCAGTTGACCAAATTCTGACCCACCTGAGCCTACCCAGCTGAAGTCAAGGTAGGCGACATCAACTGCTCCCCCTTGGTCCACCACTCTGGTTACCCAGTCAAAGAAATCTATGAGATTAGTTTGACAGGACCTTCCTTTTGTAAACCCATGCTGTCTTGGATCCTGTGCCCCTATGGATTCCAGGTGTTGCACTATCCTTTCCTTAAGGAGTGCCTCCATAATCTTGCCCACTACTGAGGTAAGACTGACTGGTCTGTAGTTCCCTGCCTCCTCCCTGCTACCACTCTTGTGGAGTGGGATCACATGAGCCCTTCTCCAGTCTTCTGGGACCTCTCCTGTGCTCAGAGACTCACTGAACAGTTCTGCTAATGGCTCTGCTAGTTCCACCTTTAGCTCCTTAAGTACCCGGGGATGTATGCCACCAGGTCCCATTGCATCATCCACCCTGAGCTTAGCAAGCTCTTGTAGGACCCTTTCTTTTGTGAAGGGAGTAGTGATCACCTCCCTCCCCCCTGTGTCCATGGTGCTGAGCTGTGGGCCCTGCCCTACCTTCTCTTCAGTAAATACTGAGCAAAAGTAGCTATTTATGATAGATGCTTTTACAGGGGCCTCCTCCTCACATGCTCCCTTTTCTCCATTAAGTTTAGCAATACCCCCCTCTGGACTTTCTCCTTTCACTAATGTTTCTATAGAAAGTCTTGTCACCTTCTTTTACTGTTCATGCTAGTGTTTCCTCAGTTTGGGACTTTGTCTGCCTTACTGCCTTCCCTGCTTCCCTTAGAGCAGTTTGGTATGCCTCCCTATCTTCATCCTGCTGTGTTCCCTTATATTTCCTGAAGGCCGGCCTTTTGGCGCTGACCTTTTCTGCTACTGTATGTGAGAACCAAAGTGGTTTCCTTCTTCTTTTGCACTTTCTTTTCTGTCTAACACAATAGGATGTTGCTTCAAGTATTGCATCCTTAATGCTTGCCCACTTTGCCTGTACCCCCTCACCTGTGTTTCTTTTTGCCAGGGATAGCTTAACTCTGTTGGCCATCTTATCAAAGTCAGCTCCTCTGAAGTCCCATATTTCTGCCTTGGAATGGGATGATTTAGATGTAGTAGCCAAATTGAACCATACCATGTGATGGTCACTGGCCCCCAGGTGACCTTCTACCTGGAGAGCTCTGATCCCTTCCCTGTTAGTCAGTATTAGATCTAGGATAGCCCTGTCTCTTGTGGGTTGCTGTACCAGTTGTTTGAGGCCCTTCCCCTGCAGGGAATCCACTATGTGTCTAGTTCTGGCAGATACTCCTGCTGGTATTGACCAATCTGTATCTGGCATGTTGAAGTCTCCCATTATCAGAACCTCCCCTTTAGCTGTCATGTTGTGCATATCTTCTAACAGTAATGTGTCTATGTCCTCCCCCTGGTCTGGGGGCCTGTAGACAACCCCAGTTCTTATGGCTGTCCCATTTCCTGTTTCCAGGGTGGCCCACAGTTCTTCTGGCTCCTTATGTGTATTCTGAATTTCTGTAGTTTTGATATTTTCATTGATATACAGGGACACTCCTCCCCCCCCTTTTGCACCTTGGTCTCTTCTGAACAATACATAGCCAGGTACTGAAGTCTCCCAAGTGTGGTTACTGGTAAACCATGTCTCACTAATTGCTACTATGTCCACTTTAGCCTCTGACATTATTGCCTGCAGGTCTGGGATCTTATTTCCCAGGCTGTGAGCATTTGTGAACATAATTTTCCATTGGCCAGATTTCGGTGTGTTAGTAGTTGGGTGAGGTTTGGCATTATCCTTGTGCGTCATATGGAGAGACAAACCTTTTTTCTTACCTGGTGATGCAAATGAACTGCAAACATGCTGAATCCCTGTTTGACCACTGGCTGAGGGGGGGAGGGGTGTTCTTCCCATTCGACGTATGGGGTGCTGCACACCTCTCCCCATTTGATAGTTTAAATATTCTGCAAAGACATCAAACTTCTGCCCCAATGCACTGACTCCCTCCTTAGTCAGATGCAGTCCATCAAATTTAAAGAACTTTCGCTCCCAGAACTATTGCCAGTTCCCTACAAATCGGTGTCCTTTTTCCTGACACCAGCCCTTGAGCCATGTGTTTAGCTTCCCTATCTCCCCTTCTCTGACCTTCCGTCCATCTGCCCCCCTATACCAGACTGGCAGGATCTCAGAGAAGGAGATGCTGGATGAAATGGATGATAGTTTGTCACCCAGCCTGGTCAGGTGTTCCTTGGTCTCCACAACTAACCGGCTGGTGAGATCATTATTCCCTAGCTGTACTAGGACATCAATATTTTCTCCTGCTTTGTGAACAATTTTAGCCATGCGGTCAGTGCAATCCCCGACGAAGTACACAAAATACCCATATTAAACAAATCACTGTTAAAATAATCGTGAAACTGACACCATATCCCTCAACCAACTGGGTGCTCTACATATTGAGGCCTGACTAATAAAATATGACTTTCTACCTACCCTCCACCATCCAGTGAAACAACTGCTATAACACTGAAACCAGCAGCAGCTCTCCTTCCAACGGTCCAGGCTAGCTAGTTACATTGGCAGCATTTAAGGCACACATAAAAGAAGGAAAAAGGTTGTTTTTTTACAGTTCGTGGAATAACAGTCTGTAGGGATTCTGGCATTGCATGGTAGGCTGTGGGGATGTCTGGGGGAAGAATAAAATCCAGGACAGGGAGATGGTCCATCAAAAAATCCTGCCTCAAGGAACCGCAAGGGTATTAAAGGTTCCCATCTCAAAGGAGACTCTGATATCCACAGCTACTCCCAGCGGCTAAAACCACACATTACTAGGCAAAATGGCTGTGCGGCCTACCCAAACCACCACCCGAAAATCACCCTCAGGTACCAATTATATACATACAGTATACAGTAACTCTTTGAAAAGCAGTACAACTTATATACTTAGCATTAAACAAAGGGAGGATTCCTCCAATATTAGTACCCTAAAAGCCTATGCTGATAATGTCATCCGTTTTTAAAAAACTCTGGTAGCTTGCATGTTAGGTCAGTTGTTGCTTGTGTAGGCGAATCAAAAGTAATCCAGTTGCCAGAAAGGGAGACCTGCAGTTTAGCTGGATAAAGCATCTTGAAAGGGATGGCGGCTGCAAAAAGTTTGCTGACTGTAGGATGGAAGGCCATGCATTTTTGTCTTACTTCAAATGGCAGATTCTGAGTTATTCTTAACTTGGTGCCCTACCAGATAATCGACTGTAGTTCTCTGACTTCCGCAGTGACATGTTGCTTTTCTATATAACTCAGGAACTTAAGGATTATTGGGCGAAGGTGTGCCCCGGGTTGTGATCTTGGCCTGAGAGACCTGTGAGCTCTCTCAATGTGGTAGTTGGCACTGAGCGGAGAGGGGCCCACAATTTTCAATAAAAGCTTTTGGATAAAGACTATGATGTTGGAGCATTCCTCTGTTTCTGGTAGACCCAAAATAAGAATATTGTTCTGATGGCTTTTCCCCTCTAAGTCCTCTTTTTTTAGCTGTAATTTTTGAACTTGCTGTCTGAGAAGTACAATTTCAGGGTCAAGTCTCTCTTTTCACTTCTCCATGGAGGAGGTTCGGGCTTCTGCATCCCCAACCATTTGGTGAGATCAGAGGAGATCTCGATAAGTGTTTCCCTAAAGGGCAGTAGCGCCTGCAGGAAGCAATCCTCCATAAGGGGGATCGGGTAAGAAGTCGCAGAATTGCTTTTGCTTGCTTGCCCACTTTGGGCCTTTGTTTTTTGGGCAATTTCTCCACTGAGAGAGGAAGCGTATGCTTCAGCTGGGCCTGCCTCATTTTAGCTTCCATTGCGGAGAGTAAAACTCCAATAGCAATGCCGATTTCTTTAATATCCAATACTGTAGTCAGGCTCTACTTCTCCAAGTATTTATGTAGAACTGGAAGAAGGACTTCCTGATTAATTAGCCGAGAATGGCAGGATTAGGGCGGGAGCTCCAAGTCACTGCTGCTGCCAGGTCACTTGCATCATGCGACCTATTTTCAAACTATAGTGGTCAAAGAACTGGGGCTCTAGCATACAACGCTGCCCACTAAAATACTGTAATGTGCCTTAACACAGAATTCTGCACTTACAAAATATCCCAGGAAAATGCAGTGTCTAAGCATCACAGAACAGAAGATTTATGTATTCATTCAGTCAGTCAGTTAGTTAGTTAGTTACAGGGTAAGTTAGTTATGGATTTATTGAAAACTTCAGAGATTACCTTAAGATAAATGTGATGCAGTGGAAGCAGTCATCTGCTAGACCCCCCCTCCCAAACACCACTTGATCTAAAGTGACTCCCCTATGTATAATTCTATAGCTGCTTTTTATGTTTGCTTGAGCGCATACGCAAGAATCATTATGTGACAGCTTAGGAGAGAAGCGGGGTTTTGGAGGTGCGGCACTGTGGCGGCCAATGGCCCCACTGCTTTTTCAGGCCTGGCTGTGTTTCCCCAATGTGGTGGCATGCTGCTGCTGACACTAGTTCAGCAAGTATGCCACCAAGTTGAAATGAATTCGCTGCTGCAATGAGGTAGGGACCCATCATTGCAGGGCGTGCCTTGCCTGATGTAACATTTCAAGTTACATGACAGTGGCTATCATCGTCCACCTCAGAGTCCCCATAGAAGTTGATGGGGTGGCTAATCCCCCCCGTCAGCATGCCCTCTCCCCAGATCATTTCCCGATGGGAGAGCCCACTCCCCATTGGCATAATACCACCCCTTACATTTTGTTTGCTGAGGGGGTGCCCAATCCCCCTCGGCATCATGTCTATCCTCAAACACAGTTCCTTGTTCCTTTGTCCATGGGGGGGCCCAATCCCCATCGGCTCCAGTCTCCCCCCAAAAAATAAACATGCAGGTGGCATGTTGGGAGCCCACCCCAGTGTACCATATCCACCTGCAAAAAAGGAAAACCTTCCCATGATGATTTAATTTTTTTTTTAACAGGAAAAGTTAAAATGGTCCCTCATTGTGTCTGGGCCCTCTCTCCCAATCCACACCCTCTATGCATCCCATTCCCCACCCCCACCCATACTTACCTCCGGAGCCAGTGTGATGATCTTCAGTGGACCAGGAACACATCTGTACTCTTCAAAAGCCAACCGTGAACTGAAGAAATGCTGGTAAGCTGTATAATAGCACAAATTTTTTTTTTTCAACTTAGGTGGATATCTTGGCCATTTTTGTGTATTTTGGCACCATATTTTCAACATGGGGTTCTTGGGACCCCACCTCATGAATTCAGTCACTGCCATGTCGTTATTCAGTCCTGAAAGGAGATTTTGAGGTCACTGCATGGAATCAGCTGTTGGGACTGAGTAATGAAATGACAGTGTTATGGTTCATGAATTAGGTTCCTCAAAAGCCTATGTTGCAAATTTGGTGAAACAATTCAAAAAAATGACTGTTACGAGCGTGAGTTGCGCAGTTTCTATGCACGCTTGTAACTCTGAAAATTTTTAATATTTTCTCTCCAGATTTTCAGCATTGACATTTTTTACACCTTCTTATGAACAGTACAGCTGTCATTTTCACATCCAGCCCAAAATGTGGTTTCACACATGTGGTGCACGATGGTGTGGTCATTGAGGGAAATCAGCATTCAGGGCAGATTAACAAAATCACAGTGACACTAAACATGAATGGAGGTCCCAAAATGCGTATGTTAAAAATTTGGTGAGAACATTTCACAAAATGACTGTATTACGAGCGTGCATTGTGCAGTTTCCACACATGCGCGTAACTTTAAGATTTTTTTTATATTTTCACTCCAGATTTTCAACATTTGCATATTTTCACACTTCCTTATGAACAGGACAGCTGTCATTTTTTACATCCAGCCTGAACTGTGTTTTTGCACATCTGGTGCAGAATGACACGGTCGCTCTAGCAAATCAACATTTGTGACAGATTAACAAAATCACAGTGCCACTGTTCATGAGCAGAGGTACCAAATGCTTTCATGAGGTGGGGGTCATAAAAAGGCCATGTTGAAAATTTGTAGTGCAAATACCAACAAACGCCCAAGGTGTTACGGTTTCTAACCATAACATCCCACCCTGTACAGACTGACAGGTGTCTGGGGTGTGCCTTTGGATTGCCTGCTGTAATGCTCATGCCATTCCATTCCCATCCTGCAGCCAGTGGCAAGCATCGAGGTGTGCCTTGGACTCTTCAGCCCCAGAGTTCACCCAGTTCTCCTATACTGCACCCATTTCAGCATATTTCTTTATGGAATGGGGTGACAGTAAAGTCGAATACCCCAAGGCACACTTCAACACTGTCTGCAGGATAGCGTGAGGTGAAATGGCATGAGTGTTATGCGCGACAACCCAAAGGCACACCCCAATACCTGTCCATCTCTGCAGGGTGGAGGTGGGGTTGGCGTAAAGTTCAGTACTTCACTGCCATTCCTATTCTGCATCTGTGTAACTCCTGCACTTCTAATGCTAATATGAGCAAGCAAACATTTGGCATTGACAAATGCTTGTTATTAAATGTTTTCATTAACCTTTACATCTTCTAAAATGTTTTCAAACTATAATTGCCAAGGAACAGGGGATCTAGTATACAGTATGCTAGAGCCCCTCTTCATTGGCCATTATAGTTTGAAAACATTTTAGAAACTGTACAGGTTAAATGAAAAAATGCAGCTATATAATTTCATGGTGGGGAGTCACTGTAGATCAAGTGGTGGTTGAGGGGGGCTGACACATGATCACTTCCACGGCATCACTTTTATCCTTGGGTGATCTTATGAAGTTTATAATCAATCAATCAATAAAAAATTAAATCTTCTGTTATGTGAGGTTTAATAGTAGAGTTTGGGATGGACAGTATACAGTATGCTGACAATTTTCAGAAAAGCATGCAGTACTAGCTCTTAAATTACATTAGTAGCATACAAACATGAGTATAAATCATTCTGTATGGAGCTGAAAATGTTAAGAAAAAGTCCCAGCCTTGAATTAAGTCAGCTGTTTTCTGTTCTTTTTGTATTGTGCTCAGAAGCTGCACTTTCCCACAACATTGTCAGTGCAGAATTCTGCATTAAGGCTAGAGGTGTTGTGAAGTTAAACTTTACCCATGAAGCTCACGTGAAGCACTGAAAATTCACGCTTCATGGAATTCTCAGAGTTTTTGAAACACTCCAAAAACTTTATTTGCATGATTTGCTCAAAATGCCCTGTGAAATTTGCCTTTTTTAACATGAAGAGAGAATTTTGTGGGTGGACTGTGACATTTGTGGGTGAAATTTCACACTCTGCAGTGAAATCCATTAAATTTACAGCTGTGAATTTCACAAAATCACTCTGTGAATTCTTCGAAATCCATGAATTAACTCTCAGAGAGAATTCTGTGGACTTTACACACCTCTAGTTAAGACACATCACCTTGGCGGACAACACTGTATGCTAGAGCATCAGTTCTTTGGCCATTACAGTTTGAAAATGAAAACATTTTGGATGCTTTAAAGGTTAATGAGAAACACTGAGTCCTGTCCACCAGGATAATGCACCTTAATGCAGAATCCTGTGCTAATAAGTTTTGTAAGAAAGTGCAGTTTTTGAGCATAATACAGTAAAAACAGAAGACAACTGGCTTGATAGCTAATAGTTTTCAAGCCTTTTAAGCATCTTACTGGGTGATTTCAGTCTGTGCTTCTATACTATCAGTATTATTTAAGAGCTATTGCTGTATGTTATTTTTAAAAATCTTAGGCATACTGTATACATAGAATCATAGACAAAGATGGCAGAAAAAGACCAGAGGTCCATCCAGTCTGCCAAAGTTCCCTATAATCCCTGGAACCTACTGTTCTTCCAGGGTACTAACCCTCCCCATTCTCTTTCTGTTCTCCTCCTTGGTCCTGTCGCCCCCATTAGCCATTATTCCCTTCCTTATGCCCCAGCTCTGCTTGAATCCCCTAACTGTCTTTGCACTCACTACCTCAGCTGACAAACTGTTTGAAGGTTCAACCACCCTTTCTGTAAAGTAATACTTCCTCACATCTCTCCTGAACCTACCTCCAGTAGTACCCCTACACAAAAGTGGCAGTAGGTTAGACGCGGGAAACTACCACCCAGTCAGCCTCACCTCGGTGGTAGGGAAACTAATGGAATCCCTTCTAAAGGAGATGATGGTGACATTCTTAGAAGATAGTGGACAGCTGGACACTAAGCAACATGGCTTTATGGCAGGAACAACCTGCCAGAATAACCTAACTGAATACTTTGATTTGCTCACAAAAACATTTGACAATGGGGGAGTAATAGACATGGTCTATGTAGACTTCAGCAAGGCTTTCAACTCTGTTCCACACAGGTGGCTAATAAACAAGCTGGAGCACATAGGTGTAATAACACTAGGTCAAAATACCATTTTTTTTATTATGGCACTTAGCTAAGCCTTTAACCCCATGTCACCAAATTTGCATAAATTTTATAGATAATTGTAAGACTGTCTCAAGCCTTATATTATTCCTTTTGTGTGGAGTTCTAGATAATTTGAAAAATGTTTTTGTTACACCAACATGTAATATGTCGAAAAAATTGATTGTATTTATCCCCGTACAATTTTCTAATTACTAATTATTTGCATAGATATAAAACATTGTAAACATAATGAAAAGTAATGTAAACATAAAACAACAAAGGTTTCAGAAAATCAAACAAAACAAGCATTTCAGAAAATGAGCAAAACAACAAAGATAAGCAATATTCAAAGCAACGAATAGTATTAGCTACATAGCATGCCTTCAGCATGCTTTTGCACATAGCATTACTTTTCTGCATAAGAACATGCAAACTCTTTGCATTAGTGTTTTGGGTGACCTCTCCTGTTTGGTGCTGCATTTACACGTGTAGCGCTCCTGTGATTGCCACTGTTGTTATTTCGGTGACTTTGCTTTAGCCTAGCCTACGCTTACACTGTGCATGTGTCTGTATTTGCTACAGTTTACAGCCAGAATGTCTCTGTAGTGCTTAGCTAGCAACTATTTACAGTTATTTTCTGGTATTGCTGGATGTCTGATATTTACTCACTCACAGTGTACTGCAGGCACAGAGCATGGTTCTGGTGTCCTCCAGTCTAGTAGTGGGTCTTCCCCACTCTCTGTCCATCTGTGCATGCACACTGGCTCCTAGGGCTTTCCCTGCCTGCACATGCGCATTAGATCCCACTTACCTCCTGCTGCATACTAATGAATTTCTTTGTCTGTTTTTCCTTAACTAGGATATGGATCCCTTCCCCAGCCCATACAGCCCAAAGGAAAAATGCTGGAACAAAGGGTGCCTTAAAGGTAATGTGCTGGCTCTCCCTTACTGCACCTGTTGCTGAGGGGTGTTAGCCTATAGATGCTGCGTGTTGACTGCCCCATCCCCCAAGGGTGTCTCCACCTTTATAGCCCTGTTCCTGTCACATGACTACTCTGGATTTTTTCTAAGTCCGTTTTCCCCTTTGCTTGTTATACTGTCTGACCACTACGAGTCACTGTTATTCCTCCTTTTCTGGTCCATCCCCTATTCTCTAGTCCTCCACATTTTCTTGCCTTTGTCCTCCCTCTCCGGTATCATTTTATCTCCATCCCCACCAAATTCTTTCTTTTTCTTAGTGGGTCTCAAACCATGCACCCTTGGCACTAAAGGTGGTGACTCTACTGCTGCACCATTCTGTCACCCCTGCTGTTAGGTATTGTTTTCTTCCTCTTCATGGGTCCCTTTCCAGCCCTTTCCCCATAACCACACCCACATCTCCACCTCTCCCCTCACCATGATTAAATTTATCCTCCTTTTCTCTCTCCTTTATCCTCTCCCCTTGGTAGCCCCCCTCATTCCCTCCCTACTGCTCCCCCCTCATCCATCAATCTGCTGCTCTCATACCTTTCACTCCACCATACCTTTCCCTTCTTCCCACACCATTCCCTCCCATGGAACACCTACCCCCATGCCAGCCTGCATTTTCTTCCCCCCCTGTCAGCTCCCCACATCCTAGCTCTCCTGATCCCTGCCTTCACTAATAAACCTGGGCGCTTATCCTGACAAGCCCACCATCTTTATAAGCTCACCAGAAATGCTCTCCTCAGGTCTCTCCATCTCCTCCTGGCTGGCAATATCCACCCAAATCTGGGCAGACTAGCTGCCACCTCATCCAACCCCACATCCGACAGCAGACTTCGCATTGCATCCCTTAATGTCTGCAGTCTGCTAAAAAAGTGGGACTCCTTCCAAGGATGGGTGCACCAATATCATCCCAACATCATTGCCTTGGGGGAAACATGGCTCTTCCCCTCGATCCATCTGTCACCCTCCCTGGACATAACCTCTTCTGAGCAGATCAGCTGGGAAAGCATGGGTTTGGCTGTGTCCTTTACCTTAAAGACACTCTCATTGGTCAACAGCCCCCCTATTTGGAAACCCAGGGCACAGGCCCTTACTTTGAAAATAACACTCAGATGATCCTCTATGCCCCTTCTCATCACTGCAGTCTACATCCCTCCCAGGGACTAGAAGCAGGCATTTCACTATGTCCTGTCCTATCTCTCCTCACTCCCTCCACAATACAAAAAAATTGTCCTTGGTGACTTTAACATCAACTGGATGGCAAAGATAGCTGCAACTTACATAAACGCCACAGCTGCCCTTGACTTAACCCAAGTAGTCTCCTCCCCCACCTGGCTAAACAAATGGATGGGGTCATCCTCCCTCCTTGATCTGGTCTTCACTAACCATCCCCAAAGAATCAGAAACACCTCAGTACTTCCAAATGCAATTAGCGACCATTCTCCTGTTCTTTGTTCCTGGTCTTACAAAGTCCCTAAGAACCCCCCTAAAATAACTCTTCATCCCAAGCTCAGACCAGGTAAACTCGCTCAATTAAGATCCCACTTGGAACCTGGGACTGGACCCTCCTAACTAATACACTCAACCCAAATCGAGCTCTTGATCTTTTCATCCACACCTTTAATGCAGCCTGTGACAAATTTGCCCCCTTACTAAAAGGATGACCAAAGTTAACCCTTCCCCTTGGATCTCTGACCACCACTTTGATCTTATGCGACATCGTGACTCCCTTTGGCATCTTTCAGACAGGCAGACATACTATGAGGCCCATCATAAGTGCACATGGACCACAGGCAAGACGAAAGCAGAATACTATAAAACATCCCTAAAGTCTGACTGGGGCTCCAGACGTAAAGTTTGGAATAATTTATAGAAAATTCGTGCCAAGGTTCTTAATCCGCCCCTGCCCAGATTGTTGTCTATGGCAACCTCACTTCAGATCCCACCCTCATTGTCAATGCCTTTAACTCCTTCTTCACCGACCTCAGCCATGTCCTCCCCTTAAACTTTTTCAATCCCCCTCCTGTGTGCTCCCCATCTTCCCCACTTCTCCTCCCTTTCACCTAAAAACCATCACTCCTGAAAAAGCCAAACCCTATCTTACTAAAGCCCTAAGCAGCAGCAACTATAGTAGCAACTCCTTTGACCTGAGACTTCCCTGTCTCATGCTACAGGACGTCCTCACTCACCTTACCCACATTCTTCAACCACTCCCTCTGTCATGGGAAATTCCCAACCCACTGGAAATCAGCTTCCATACACCATTTTCAAGAGCAGGGATGACACTGTGACAAATAACTACAGCCCCATCTCCATCCTTCCCCCACTATCCAAAGCACTGGAGTGCATCGTCTCTGATCAGCTCACCGGCCACTTAGCTAAATATGACCTACTCTGTAAGAAGCAGCATGTCTTCCGCAAGAGCCACAGTACCACTACTGCCCTTCTTGAGTTCACTTTGCATGTCCACTCCACCTTGAACAGAGGCCACATCTCTGGCGCTGTCTTTGTGGATCTCTCCAAGGCTTTTGATATTGTCAACCACTCCCTCTTACTGACCACTTTCTCCACCATGGGTTTTTTCCAGGATGCCCTATGCTGGTTCACTGACTACCTGTCAGACTGGACATAGCAGGTCAAAATAGGCACCACCCTGTCCACCAGCCTCCCAGTCCATTCTGGTGTCCTGCAGGGCTCCCTCCTTGGCCTCCTGCCCTTTAGCCTTTACATCAACTCCCTTCCGGGGGCCTGCTCCAGCAACATGCTTCTCTACAAGAATGACACCATCCTTTACTCCTCCAGTTCTGATCCACTCCAACTCCACCAATCCCTCCAAACCTCCTTCACTGAAGCCAAAGAATGGTTCTCCACCCAGCACCTGATTCTAATCTATAAGAAGAACAAGGCAATGTTTTTTTCACACCCCAGAGCACCGTTAAGAACCTACATCCTCAAATTCTTAATACCAACCAGCCTCCTCTTGAACAAGTGGAATCCTTTAAATATTTGGGCATCACTCTTGACCTGCCCTTAACTACCATCAACACCTACATCTCCTGTCCTCTGCCCTGAATTCCAGAATTGGTATACTTTTCTGGTACAAATACTGCCTCACACCTAATGTCCTCCATCTTGCCGTCTCTTCCTCAGTCCTCTCCATACTAGACTATGGAATACTTGCATACAGCGCTGCAATCACCTCAGCCCTCATCAGGCTCTGGCTATCTCTAAACAAAGCCCGCTGCCTCATCCTTGACTGTGACCATTACACCCATACCTGCACCCTCTATAGGTCCACTAACAGGCTAAACTTGGACAACAGGATTAGGTTTCACACCTGCCTCATGGCCAAAAAGATCGCCCTCATTCTCTTCCCCCCATATCTCCTCAATCATACACCCTGCTCCCATGGTCAAAACCACCCACAGCTCTGGCAAGTCGCTTCTTCTGGTTCCCCATTGCTGGACCTCCTAGTTTTGAAGAACAAGGCCCCTTCCTGGATGAATGCCTTCCCCAGCACAAAAGCAAATGAAAACAAAATTAGTTCCTTCAAATCCCTGTTCAGGGAGCACCTCCAGTCCTCCAACCCTTGTGACAGCCTATGACCCCAACTTTAAGTCCCTCCTGTTACTCCCTTCTCCCTCTCCTCCATTTCTTCTCCCCCCCCTTGAAAATGGCTCCTGGCCTTCTCCCCCCGACCCTCTGGGGTCTTTATTGAACTTTATTAAATGGATTGTTAGCCTTTAAATTGTAATCTGATATACTCAGTTACTTGTTTTATTTTCTTGAAACTGTAACCATGTTGTCTCTGTATCTTGTCTGCCTGATGTGGAACCTTTGTAAATGAGTCCTTGACACAAAGGTATTTTCTGAATCTTCAACAAATAAATAAATACATTACATTTTTGTATAAAACTTATTTCAGTACTTTATAGCATGCAAAATGTTCATATCTTTTTAGAATGAGCATACGTTTAACCAAATAGAAGTTAAGTTTACCATGCCACCTCCCTAGCTAAGACAAATTAGAATATTCCAAAAATTAAGATTATACTCAGACATCTGGTTATTTGAAGAGACTTGTTTTTCTTTCTTTTAACTTCAAAATCTTGATGAGTTCTCTCAGTTGATAAAAAAGTTATTTCAGTGGTTGAATCTCATTATGCCAACTGTTTCACTGCTCACACAATCGGACCATGGATCCTGGACTCCTTTGGAATCAACACAGCAGTGCAAGCGGGCTTTCTTTGATATAAACATCTCTAAGCATCACAGTCTCTTAGTTCTGGTTTTGGTGGAAACTTCAAACAGTACTTATAACAACAAGAAATTTCCACAGCATCAACAGCAGATCATTCTAGCATCTTAGTTAGGAGCAGAGGGAATGGATCTTTCAGGATTTTGGTTTCTTACTTCTGGTCCACAGTGACACCACCTCCTTGCTAGGTCATAATTGCACTAGTTTTGATTGGTCCTTGCAAAGAAAGGGAATATTTAGGTGGTGGTGTTTTTTTTTTTCTTGAAGCATCCACCTCTTACTTGGAAGTACATATTTGAGCCCAATAGTTTTTTTTTTCCCATAACTTTTGAATGCAATAATAAACAATTTTTGTGCAAACATTTTTGAATTTTTCATAAAATTTGGAGTTTTTTAAGATGTATCTCATGTTTATAGGGCAAGCATTTCCTGAGACAATTTAGTAGTAATTATAACTAATTCTCAGCAAAGTTTGTCAAGAACAACGTGATAATTTTATTTTTTTATGTTCTAGGTTCCCAGATGAGGTAGATGTTTCCCAGGTTGCACTTTAAAAAGTTAGCAAAAGTCAAAAACTTCTTTCAGAGGACAGTTTCTTTTGTCTGTGAGCATTGAACCATGATGTCATGCTTTCTAAAACTGTTATGGAAATCTTTTAGTCAGTGTAACATATTTCTGTCAACATGTACTCACTCAAAAGTCACATTTTTGGATTTGCAATGACGTCAGTTTCAATTTAAGATCAAACACCCTTATTTAACTCTTGTAGTTTTGGCACTATAATTTTTTGTAAATAACAATGCTTGTAAAGTTGCTGCAGTCATTAAACATAGTCAATAAATAGATTAACAAGCCTTCTATCAACTGATGTAATGTATTGCTTGCAGCATCAAAGATAGTTTTGCAAGGAACAAAAGTCTTTTATTCAATTGAAGTTTATGTAAATTCAAACAGTCTTTTTTTCTTGAAGATAGCTACTGTGTCAAGCTGTAAATTTCAATAAAAATGACATATTGGCATGTGGTTATCATAGGAACTTATCTTGTCCTTGTTCTGATAAGTCTGTTGCAAGCAGATATCCAAATGTGTAAATAATATTACAACCTACGGAGGCCAGTTCTAGGACAGCCCTCACTTTAAACAGAGAGTTTTGGAAATTTCTTTTCCAATTTTCACTTTAGCAGGATATCTTCCCTTTTTCAGAGTTCAACTAAGCAGTTGTTTTTTCTTGCTTGAAGAGCTTATGTAGACAGGAATGGTGACCAGATGCCTTAGTATGACCTTCCAATAGTAGTTATAAAATAATGCAAAATAATAAAATTGCAATAAAATATTTTTATGATTAAGATTTTGTTCTTACATTCCCACTTTTGAATTAAAAATGCATCCCAATAATGTACTTTATAAGTCAAAAACTGTAATCTTGCTAAATGGGTATAAAGTTTAAACATCACAGGGAAAATGGAACACACTATGCAAAGTTGCATCATGATGTGGTAACGTACGACATCATCAGTGCATGATATCATCCCATGTGACATCATTGGAGAGGTACCTTTATGCATAGAAATATGTACAGTACTACATGATTAAACATGATTACAAACATATACAGTTTCTCTAACTGCCTTAACATTTTTTTTCACATTATTTCAGACATTGTTTATTTTACAACAAATCAACTTTTGGTTTTATTTTGTTTTCAAAGATGAGTATTACAATCAACATTTTCAATATGACTTTTGTTCCCAATCATCACTTTTAATTTCACTTGAAATATTTTGCAATGTTTTGTTGTGTTCATGATATTGCCTCAGCTAATTAATATAAATCCATTTACATATCCACTCATCAGTATTCTTCTTTTTCAGTTTGGTTTGGTACACTATACAGTAGGTGAGACTTCATCTGTGATCAAAAAGGGGTCCTTGCCAGCTTGGAAGGAACTTTTTGACCTTAGTTTTATCCCTACTGTAGTTAAAGCAAAACACTTCTATTTTGATACACTTTTGGATTCATTTTTCAGTCATAATATGACTTAGATGCCTGAACACTTTTCTTTAAGTACTATTGAGCAAGTGTTGCTTTAAATGGGTTATTCATACGCTGTAGTGACACATGCTGAATTTATCTTTCCTGTTGTATAGAGGAGATGTAAGGTCAACACCATTTGTCTTCCTATCATCATTTGAAAAGGAGATACTACCTGTAGACTTACTAGGTGTAGCCCATATGGCCATTAATACTAGTGGCATTTTACATCCCAATCTTTCTCTGAAGAACAAAGCTATTTCTTTGGAATATACCCAATTGTTTGATTGGCTTGTTCCATCTGTGCAGATGACTGTGGATAGTGAGACACATGTAGTTTTCTCTGAACCCCTAGTATTTTCCATACATTTTCTGTAATTTCCCCTACAAAATTAGGACTTCTATCAGATTCTACTCTAAAGGGTTGACCCTAGTTACTAAACACATGATTTATTAATACCTGATATGGGTCACACCTGGAAACAAGCTTCAGCTTAATGTGCCTTTCCTAGTTATCACATTTTAAATAAATTAATAAGAATGCTGTGGTTTCAGCTGTATTATTTGGAGCAGGCAGACACTCAATCCATTTTGTGAAGAGACAAGTAACTGTCAAAAAGTATTGATTACCCCTTGAAGACTTTGTAACAGAGCCACACCAGTCATTCTGGATGTCTAACCAAGGCATAGCAATCGCTTTTGACTGTAGTGGTGCTCTACATCTGGGAGAAGATGTCTGAAATTTGCTACATGTTATATACCTTTGTACATACTTTGCAACATCACTGTACATGTTGGACCAGTAGGCTATCTCTTTTAAGGTTTCATAATTTCTTCTGTCCTCCTATGTGCTCACAATGTTTCATCATGAGTATACTGTAACCTAATTCCCTGAGGCCTAAAGGAAACACCCATTTGGCCTTGCGAGTTTTTATCAACCCTCACCAAGAGATCATCCCTTAACTGGAATTAACCCTTTTGGTCATACACGGCTCTCAGGTCATGGTTATTTTGTATGGTAGGTCACTTTCAGAAATTATGTTTAAAGTGGGATTCTTGATGAAACAATATAAGTTTCCTAGTACTTCATCATCTTGTTACATTGTTACCAAATCAAAATCAGACTTATCACTATACAAGTGTAAGACCTTCTTTTCCTGTTCCTGTTGCTCTTGTTTGCAGGTAACCACATCCACATTAGCTTGGACAGGAGGAACAAAGTTCCATTCTTCCCCATTTAAAGCACCCTCCCTAGCCAAAGCAACTGCTAGGTCATTTCAAGTTTTGTCACTACCAACCCTGTATATTGGTTACACTTGAGACAGAGCATATATTTGATTGGAGGACATGGTATATTTTCATGCTACACCATTTCTAAACCAGAATACTGATCTTCACCTTGCTTGAATGAACAACCATCAACATATGTCTAGGAACATTTTCACACACATTTTCATCATTTTGGTGATTCCTGTTATGTTTCTCTACCATTTCCAATTCAGGAGATAGGTCAGGATCTTGTATTGGATGTTTGTCAATAGTACAATCATGCATTCCAGATCAGCTAACCCTTGAGCTACTGTATTTTTTTTTTATATTCTTAGCATATTTAATCTCTAAAGATGGGCTCTGGACTGCTAAAGTCCAGGCCACAATTCTGCTGCCAGATACATTATCAGACTTGGTTTGCTGGCCAAGGCACCTAGCTTCACCTGAGCTCTTTCCTTCTAAGACTGCTTGAAAGGCAGAGTAGAGAAACTTACCAGAGCAAGGGAGAAGGATTAAGACTTAGTTTGGCTAAGCAGATTTACTGTGTGGTGGTGTTTTTATTTTTTACTCACAGGGATTGCTACTGTTTGTTGCTAACATTTCATTGCTTTATTTTTTTTCTCTGATTCAAATTGTTGTTGCTGGTATACCTTCTTCTGCATTATTACAAGGTGTGCCTACAGGTGTGTGCTAACAGATTACTGCTGTAATCTTCTGATTCAAATTGTCTTTTGCAAGGTATATCTTCTGTTACTGCTTTATTTTTCTCTGGAGCAAAGTGTTTCTTACAGGTATATCTTCTCTGAAATTATTACAGGTGGTGCTTTACAGGTTTTACAGTTTTATCTAACATTAGGATAAGCTTTCAGGGTTACTGCATTTGTTGTTGACTGATTGTTTCTGCTCTTACCTCCTTGTTCTTTTAGTCCATTGGTTCTTCTTTTAGGCAGGGGAAGGGCCCAGCCACCCACCCCATCCCCAACCACCCCACGCTACACTCCTTTTATAGGTACCACAGTTGTGACATTTCCTGTGGCAGAGCAGGAAGGGGCGGATCAGTGGGGCCTCCACAAGGTGATCTCATTTACAGGGCACTAGTAATTTAACTTGTTATAACAAGTTAAACAAAGCACAATTAAACCATTACTTGCATTTTTTTTCCTTCTAATTACTCTGACTAGTTTACAAACCCAGCAACTTATTTGGAATGGATTTCATTAACTGCAGGTACTGTGGAACAATTTTCAGAAGGACATTCTTACAGGATTTAGGACACTGTCCTACATGCTGGGCCTTTGGAGATCTTAGGTCTCAGCTCCGGGCAGCATGGGCAGAGATTGCACGCCTCAAATTTCATATTGAAGAGGAAATACATTATAAGAACCACCCGCCATTTCCCCAGCATCCAACAGAAAAACCTCAACTACAGAGGGTAGTTGGTCCAGGAGGTTGGCAGGTGGTTAGGAGGAGCAAATCAGGTGCCCCATCACTCTCTGCTCTCCAACACATTACCTCCAAAAACCATATAAACACTACAAACAGGTATCTGCCTCTATCTCTGAAATCAAATAAAGAGGCAGAAGACACTGCAGAGCAGGACACTGCGCACAGGAGCTAGACACAACAATACTCACCCAAATCAGGAACCAAACTAAACAAGCACAAAGGAAATCCAAAAACTTCTGATCATAGGAGACTCCATGATTCGGGGAGTTGATACCCATCTCCAGCCAGGGTGATGGTCAGATGTCTCCCAGTTACATCAGCATGGAGACACTGACGCATTGCTAAATTGTTCACAAAGCAGGAAAACATTGATGTCCTAGTACACATAGGACTAATGATCTCACCAGCCGGTCAGTTGTGGAGACCAAGGAACACCTGACTAGGCTGGGTGACAAACTATCATCTATTTCGTCCGGCATCTCCTTCTCTGAGATCCTGCCAGTCTGGGAGAAGGGGCAGATGGACGGAAGGTCAGAAGAAGGGGAGATAGGGGAGCTAAACACGTGGCTCAAGGACTGGTGCCAGGAAAAGGACACAGATTTGTAGGGAACTGGCAACAGTTCTGGGAGCGAAAGTTCTTTAAATTTGATGGACTGCATCTGACTAAGAGAGTCAGTGCATTGGGGCAGAAGTTTGATGTCTTTTCAGAATATTTAAACTAGCAAATGGGAGAGGGTGCAGCACCCCATACGTTGAATGGGAAGAACACCCCTCCCCTCAGCTAGTGGTCAAACTGGAATTCAGTGTGTTTGCCATTCATTTGCATCACTAGAAGAAAAAGGTTTGTCTCCCCATACGATGCACAGGGGTAATGCCAAACCCTAACCCAACAACTAACACACCAAAATCTGGCCAATGGAAAATCATGTACACACAATGCTCACAGCCTGGGAAATAAGATCCCAGACCTGCAGGCAATAATGTCAGAGGCTAAACTGGACATAGTAGCAATTAGTGAGACATGGTTTACCAGTAATCACACTTGGGAGACTTCAGTACCTGGCTATGTATTGTTCAGAAGAGACCGAGGTGCAAAGGGGGGAGTAGGCCCTGTATGTTAATGAAAATATCAAAGCTACAGAAATTCAGAATACACATAAGGAGCCAGAAGAACTGTGGGTCACCCTGGAAACAGGAAATGGAGACAGCCATAAGAACTGGGTTGTCTACAGGCCCCCAGACCAGAGGGAGGACATAGACACATTACTGTTAGAAGATATACAAAACATGACAGCTAAAGGGAGGTTCTGATAATGGGAGACTTCAACATGCCAGATACAGATTGGTCAATACCAGCAGAACATCTGCCAGAACTAGACTCATAGTGGATTCCCTGCAGGGAGGGCCTCAAACAACTGGTACAGCAACCCACAAGAGACAGGGCTATCCTAGATCTAGTACTGACTACACAAAGAAGGGATCACAGATCTCCAGGTAGAAGGTCACCTGGGGCCAGTGACCATCACATGGTATGGTTCAATTTGGCTACTACATCTAAATCATCCCATTCCAAGGCAAAAATATGGGACTTCAGAGGAGCTGACTTTGATAAGATGGCCAACAGAGTTAAGCTAGCCCTGGCAAAAGAAACACAGGTGAGGAGGTACAGGCAAAGTGGGCAAGCATTAAGGATACAATACTTGAAGCAACATCCCATTGTGTTAGACAGAAAAGGAAGGTGCAAGAAGAAGGAAACCACTTTGGTTCTCAAATACAGTAGAGAAAAGGTCAGCCAAAAGGCTGGCCTTCAGAAATATAAGGGAACACAGCAGGATGAAGATAGGGGGTATACCAAACTGCTCTAAGGGAAGCAGGTAAGGCAGTAAGGCAGGCAAAGTCCCAAACTGAGGAAACACTAGCACAAACAGTAAAAGAAGGTGACAAGACTTTCTATAGATACATTAGTGAAAGGAGAAAGTCCAGAGGGGGTATTGCTAAGCTTAATGGAGAAAGGAGCATGTGAGGAGGAGGACCCTGTAAAGGCATCTATCTAAATAGATACTTTTGCTCAGTATTCACTGAAGAAGGTAGGGCAGGGCCCACAGCTCAGCATCATGGACACAGGGGAGGGAGGTGACACTACTCCCTTCTCAAAAAGAAAGGGTCCTACAAGAGCTTTCTAAGCTCAGGGTGGATAAGGCAATGGGACCTGATGGCATACATCCCAGGGTACTTAAGGAGCTAAAGGAGGAACTAGCAGAGCCATTAGCAGAATTGTTTAGTGAGTCTCTGATCACAGGAGAGGTCCTGAAGACTGGAGAAGGCTCATGTGATCCCACTCCACAAGAGTGGTAGCAGGGAGGAGGCGGGGAACTACAGACCGGGCCGGTCTTACCTCAGTAGTGGGCAAGATTATGGAAGCACTCCTTAAGGAAAGGATAGTGCAACACCTGGAATCCATAGGGGCACAGGATCCAAGACAGCATGGGTTTACAAAAGGAAGGTCCTGTCAAATTAATCTCATAGATTTCTTTGACTGGGTAACCAGAGTGGTGGACCAGGGGAGCAGTTGATGTCGCCTACCTTGACTTCAGCAAAGCTTTTGACACTGTTCCACATGAAGATTGATAAATAAGCTAGGTAGGCTCGGGGTGGGTCGAGTTGGTCAACTGGGTGGCAAACTGGTTGACTGGCAGAAAACAGAGAGTGGTGGTAAATGGTATACAGTCAGAAGAGATGCAAGTCACAAGTGGGGTACCTCAGGGATCAGTCCTGGGCCAGTCCTATTCAACATCTTCATTAGTGACCTAGCAGATGGACTAGAGGGTAAGGCTTGTCTGTTTGCAGATGACACCAAGATCTGCAACAGAGTAGATGATCCAGATGGGGTGGGCAGAATGAGAAGAGATCTGGATAAACTAGCAGAATGGTCAGAAGAGTGGCAACTGGATTTAATGCAAAGAAGTGCAAAATCATGCACATAGGGAAGAGAAACCCTGAAGCCACTTATAGGCTGGGAGGAGTTGCTAGCAGTCACAAAGGAAGAAAGAGACTTGGGCATCATCATCACTGATGACCTGAAATCATCCAAGCAGACCTCTAAAGCAGTAGGTAAGGCTAGGGGGTGTTAGGGTGTATTAGTAGGGGTATCACAAGTCGTAAGAGGGAGGTAGTAATCCCTCTTTACAAGACACTGGTTAGGCCCCATCTGGAGTACTGCGTGCAGTATTGGAGGCCACACCTTCACAAGGACATTAACCAAATTGAGGCAGTCCAGAGAAGGGCAACCAAATGGTGCAGGGACTGCATCAAAAGACACATATGAGGACAGATTAACGGAGCTCAATATGTATACCCTTGAGCAAAGGAGGGAGAGAGGTGATATGATCGAGACATTTAAACACCTTAAGGGCATAAACAAGGTGAAAGAGTCTAACATGTTTAAATATAAGAAAAATAGCAGGACAAGAGGACACAGGATGAGATTAGAGGAGGCGATTAAGGGGAATGTGAGGAAATTCTTTTTCACAGAAAGGGTGGTAGATGCATGGAATGGCTTACCACAAGAAGTAGTGGCTATGAATACAGTGCAGGGCTTCAAACAGGCATGGGATAGGCATAAGGGAGCAATACAAATGACTATGAATAGATAGGTCACTGACATAGCAAAGGCCGATGGCACATTTATAAGGTAGAAAAAGAAATGGGCAGACTGGATGGGCCTTGCGGTCCTTATCTGCCGTCAACTTCTATGTTTCTATGTTTCATCCTTAAGTTTCTGGCACCCCAGAAAAGTAATAGGTTCATGATAGGTCTCTATAACAACTTTCTTAACACAAATGTAGTTTCTGAACAGTTGTACTGCCCATACAATGAAAACAGTGCATTTTCACACTCTGAAAACTTTTCCTCAACATCCCTTAATGTTTTACTCCCATAAGCAATGCCACAGTTGTCTGAATCATGTTTCTGATGTAACACTGCACTGATGCTGCTGTCAGTGAAACCTGTGCCTAGATAAAAATCCTTATACATTTGTGGGTAAGCAAGACATGGTACTTGATTCAAAGTATGCTTTAAACCTTAGATGGCTTTTTCTCCCCCCCCCCCACACACACACATAGGGTTCTGCCATTTTCAGTAGCCTGGTGAGGGGCTTAGCAATTTTAGCACTGTCCTGCATAAACTGTCTTGAGTAGTTACAGATTCCAATGAAGTTGCATAGCTCCTTTAAAGTTTTGGGTGGACCAATTTTCTGGACTGCTGCTATTTTGCTGTGCTGAGGTCATAGCCAATCAGGCCCAACAATACCAAAAATAGTTTACCTTATTTTTTAACTACTGCACCTTTGGTAAGGACAACTTGAAACCAACATTTTTCAGTAAGCAGTAACACATGATGAGGTGTGGGTTATCTCTTTTGGACAAGATGCTTATTGTGTTATATATGAGGCACTTGCACCAAGTGCCTTTTTGTACCTGGGTGCTCTAACAGGAGATAACCCGCACCTTGGAGTGTGTTATTGCACTTATAAAATGGGCCCCCAAGTAAGTATTTAAAAAAAGAGCTAAAAACATTGTAAAATATTTTAAAATTTTGTTTTTATAAGATGTAGTAGTAAAATAGTTCCTGTATTTGAATAGCTTCTGTAGTGTGTGATATCCACTGCATGGTGTCCCAAACCCCACATACACACAGATTGTGTAGACAGCTGGTTTAGTGTTGTGCATGTTTTGAAAGTGGAGAGATGGTACTTTAATTAGGCAGTTGACTGAGCTAACCATACTGCTGAACAGTTACTTCCAGTCCTTCAGTGAGCTGTTCAGATCATGGTTGGCACAGAAAGTCAGATAAAAGTTAAAGTAGTCTAGCTGAAGGTTTTTATTTTATTTGGTTATTTCAGTCTGGATTGTCGGATGACCATCCTGTGTGACTGTTTAGAAATAAGCAACCCATTAGACAGCGAGCCTGACCTGGGGGCATGACCTTTAACAGCCACCATAGTGAGTGATCACTTTGGTTTTGGCGGGCTGCTTGGATCACTGCTGTTTTATTGGACTGATCACTGCAGATTTCCCCACACAAAACTGGTTTCCCAAAAAGTGTAGAGTCTTTATTTTAAGGACAACCTTTATTTTAAAGCTGATGTTTGTTCAGTGGACCAGTAAGAGAGAGCTGCTGGATTGACATCACGTTGGGCAGGCACATGCTGTGGTGAGGATTTCAATGACAGTTTTATGGAGGAGAGGAGAAGAGGTGAAACTTTTCATGGGAAACATGGAAAAGCAATTTTTAACAATGTTTTGCAGTTTTTTTTATTTAGAGGTTCCTTTGCATGGTATGAAAGGGGTGGGGGCTGGCAGACCAGATCTTTGTCTCAGGGATGTGACGCTGTGAGCTGTGCCAGCTTGTGTTTCTGTTTTTGGCTGGTACAGCTCACTGATTCTGTGGTATTGTGGGGCTTGGGAGTGGAGAGTAGTGCCAGTTGGCTACTATATCATCTGAAAAGGACACAGCTCAGATGAGGTAGTAGCCAATCGGGATGGTGGATATTTTTTAGCCCATTTTATAAGCTGGTTTAACACATACTGTAGGTTACTTCTGCCAGGTATTCCTCAAAAATTTTGCTTTTGATTAGTACATCATCCACATAAAACAAATTTCCTCTACTTTCAGCATCAAGCATGGCCTTATACAGGAAGATATTAAAATCTGCAGGTGAATTTAAGTACCCAAAAGGACACCTGTTCCATGTGTAGTCTTCTTCCAAAGGTAAAAGCCAATTTATATTGATCTTTTGTATCTACTTTCAATGTCCAGGATCCATTTGCTAAGTCTAGAGTAGTGGAATATTTTGCACCCTCAACTTTGGCCAAGCTTTGGTCCAAATATGTCATGGGCTAGTGAGATAAACGTACCTGTTGGTTGAACTTTCTGTAGTCACTAGTGAGCCTCCACTTTCCTGTAGATTTTAATACAGACCAAATGGGGAAATTATAAACAGAGATCACTTGTATTATGATTCCTCACTACATTAAGGTATCCAGTATGTCTTGCACATGTCCGTAAGAGGCTAGTGGTATTCTATACTGGCGTACATAAACTGGGTCTTTAGATGGGTCTGTTGGCACCCTGGTAACATGAAGATTTGTCACCCCACAATCATGAGCATCTTTTGTGAACATGCCCTTAAACTGAAGGAACATTTCACGAACCCTTTCTTTTTCTGCTTCAGTTTCATAATTACAGGCTTATATAACTTGTTCAATTTGTTCTTTAAGATCAGGGAAAGGTAAATTGTCACCTACTTCTGTTTCATCTTCTATTAGCCCAGAAACATTCTCAGTATCAATCACAGGTACTTCTTTAAATTGCTTTGTTTCATTAACCGTGGTGGACAGTAGAAGATAATCATTTTTAACTTTACATGCATATATTTCTTCCTTATCTACTGGACACATTTCTTGTAAAACAAGTAAACCATTTAGTTTAGAACTTATCTCTTCATCTGTCTCATTCTTCTGCATGATATCCTCCGGTAAATCCCCAATAACTGGATCAAATAATTCCAAATCATAGAAGAAGTCCTGTGTCACTACCTCTAACTCACAGTTAGCTCCAATAGTGGTAGGCTCTGCTGTTGGGTTATGTACCAAGAGGTGCATTACTCTGCTGTTCATGTCCAAGCAAGGTGTGGAATGGATTTTTAAACCCATATCACTAAGTTGCTTGTCAAGCACAAATAGAGTAGTTTGGTAAGGCACTTCTTGGCCTTTTTTTTACATTAACCATAATAGAGAACTTCTTTACATTACCTGGAATTGTTGTAATGAACTCAGTCTCCATCTGGCATACTTGAGGGATAGTTTGTCCAGCCCTCAAAGCCTGTGGTGTTACTTTTATTGGGTAAAGGTCAACCTGATTTGTGACCAAAGAATTTCATTGTCTAGGTCAACATACACACCGAATCATACAAGAATGTCTAACAGAATGTGCATGGGAGATTTTAGGCCTTGTACTACCTTCATAGGGTGTTGTATTTTCTTTTGACATATTTGGAGGTTCAAAGCACAGATGTCTATGCTTCTCAAGCTACTTTCCTAGTATGGGAATTTCCACTTCTGTTTCTTTACATATTTTAAACTAGGCCTCTGCCTTTTTAACACCTTGCAAAACAGTTCACTGATTAGACAGTGCTCATAGCCTAAGCATAACACAGAATTAGCAGTCTGAAAACTCTTTGTTTTGATGGGCATCTTTAATCTGCCTTCCTCTAGCCTTATATTGCAAAGAAAGGAACCATGAGTTAGTGGCAGCATTTCTTTTCCACCATCCTCAATGGGGGTTGGTAGTCAGAATCAAATGTTCTTGTGTCAGATGTAGGATGGGTCTCTGAGATAATAGGGTTCACTTCATTTGTGAAGAAAGTTAGGCCTCTTGCATTAACCCCAAGTTATACAATGGCAAGAATATTTCCTGGTCTCTAATTGATCAGTATGGGACTGGACCCATTATGTTATCCCAGCACAACATCACGGGTCTAGTCTCAGCACTGTGAACCAATATGGAGATCATAGACCTCTTTTTTGCATCTCCTCTTAAGAAACTAAAATATTTTTCCACACTAATAATAACATTCTTTAAAATGAATTTATTGTATATATATATATATATATATATATATTTTTTCTATTTTCTATTTTTCCTGCCCACCTCCTCACAGGTATCAGCTCGGTCACAGATCCCCTGCTGTGGCATCCCCCTCCTTGAGCTGTGCCCCAGTAGCTTCAGCTTACCCCCCCAAGGTGGGGACATGGAACTCCCCCGGAGCCAAGGACAATGGCTTTTAGGCTGGGAAGCTGTGTGTCAGGAGGGGGAGCCCATTGTAGTCCGAGGGACTGGCGCCATAGAGGCGTCCAGAGGTGGGTGATTTTTCCCCTGATTTCCCCTTCTGGAGGCATGGACGGCAATGTACGAATTGTCTGTCCCACCTCCTCCTCCCCCCTCCCCACAGTAATCCTCAGCTGCCTGGAATATCCCTGACCACCAGGGTCCGGTGACGTGGCGCTGGGCACTGCCTGCCTTCCCCGAGTAAGAGAGCGCCCATCAGGCACTCAATCTTCCTCCTCGGCCAGCCCAATTCAATGACGGGGTCCACTCCCAAACCCTGGTAGTCCACGCGTCGGTGGCGGAAATCAACCACTGCGATGCGGGCCGACAGAATGAATTTATTGTATATATAACAATGAGCTGATGAGTATTAGCAATATCAGCTCTCCAGGGTGTGGGGACATTTGGGATAACGTCATGTCTCAGTTGCTGGATGTACTTGGCCTGTGGCCTCGTGCCTAACCTCCTGAGGCGTGACGTTATCCCAGCATGGCACACACCCTGTCCGGCATTATCGCTTAATTTTACCACATCATGATTTGACAGACAAACCATGTGAGCTCAACTTCTCCATGGAGAAAAAAAGTCAGAATTACTCAGTACAGATACATCATGTAGATCAGAATGTACAAAATTCAGTTGAATCATGGAATCATCTTTCTCTGCATAACATGATTCTGATATTTTAGCAACTTTAAAGCTCTTCTCCATTAGATTGGGCCAGTTTACCTGTGACCACAAGATTTCAGGAAAATAGTCAATGATGAGCTGAAACCTTTTTAGAATGTCATTTCCAATTAAGAAATAATCCCAAGTTCTATTAGTGATATACACTGGATAGATAACTTCCTTTCTGCAAAACCATAATCTCAGTCACACTTTACCTATAGTCTGTTGAGCCCCCCATAACATATGATGTATAAGTCATCAGAGGGGGTTTTCAGCATCTTTGAGTCACCCACCACATCAGTCAGTTTGTTATAGAAGTCTTTCAACATCAGGGTCACTTCTGTTCCTGAGTCCACCAATGTTTCATGATTCAGATAGTTTTCAATGTTAGTGTCAAAGTAAAACATATCTTCCCCCCACCCCTTTTAAGGATTATGTTGCCCAGGTAGAATTTGTTTTTCTTCACTCCTGGCAACATGGCAAGTTCACTATGACATAGTACTCTGTTGGCAGCAGTAACTCTGGATACCTCTGGGCAAGATCAGATTCTGATCTAATATTTTCATTTTCTTTTGACATGCATTCATTTTCAAATTTCATAGCACTATTATTACCCTTGTCAGCAATAGCAATTTCATTTACCTGGGCAGCATCAGAAAGGACAGACAACTCTAATTAGTTATTATTACTGGCTTTGCTGGCACTAGAGGTTGCAGATGAATTCTACATGGGTGCAGGGAAACCAGGAGGTAGTGGGGAAGGCTGGGCCAACTATATTTTGGAGAAACATTTTTAAGTCTCCTATTTGGTCCTTCATTCCCTGTATTTCTTCCTGTGACTTCTTGATCATCTACTCTACATGGGGAGAGTCAAGCCTAGGTCTATCCTGGGACCTGTAACTGTTTTGATTAGGGTCATAATTCTGGCTACCCCCCATAGGCACCTCTACTACCACTATAGTCATTATTGTACCCTTTATAATATCCTCACCCATAGCCTCAAGTCATGCCCTCTACTCGAGTCATATTCTCCAAAGAAAGGGCCCTGGTTTTGGTACAGCTAAGATTGCAGGCATTGCTGTGGGCCTTGGTAGAACTGTGGCTCAGTGCCAGGTGATAGAACCACAACCAGGGAAGGTGGAATAGGTTTGGTAGGTTTGAACACCAATATGGAGTCAGGTACAGCCTTGGGCTGCTCTACAGCTTTTTCTTAGGGGGTTTAGTTGCCCTTTTTCTGCTTCCTGTTTTTGGGAGAAGATAGCTAACCATTTCCATAGCCAAAGCATCCAAAGAACTGTAGTTACTTCAGACACTTGGACTTTAGGAGTGGGCCTCCCCACTCTTTCTCTATGGAGGGGATTTGTTGCCTCTTCCAGAGTCCCAGGTGTGCTCTGCCTGTCTTACAACCCAATGGACATTGTTGGGCCTCCTTTTAAGCTTGAGTGCCAGTTGTGTCCTAGTAGATGAGGCAAAACCTTGATAATATTCATCTTGGAAGTTATCCAAGTCAATGTCTGAGTGATCTTGTGCTCCAAAGTACACAGACTTCAGCTTACAATAAAATTCCCTTGGACTTTGATCAAGACCACACCATGTATGGTAGGCTGCATGCCTAGATGTACCCTTAGTGAAATATTTACTAAACTCTTTTTCAAAAATGTGTACAGCCTATCTGGTTTATTCCTACTTTCTCTAGGCATTCTTGAAACTCAGCTTGTCAGTCATTGGCAGACCACCTAATTACAAAACTCTGTTCTCCCTTGTCGGTTATGGACAATGATTTAAACCATTATTTCAGTTTATGAATATGCTGCTCAATGACCCCATTTGCAGTTTTAGAATTGTACCTATCTCCTTTCAACTTCAAGGTTTGTGTACCAGTCTTTGATTTTAAATACCCCTGTTCCTTCTCATACATACACTCCAGGACATTCATATTCAGAGGACTTGTGAACACCCACCTAATCCAGCTGTGCCAAGGCAGTAAAATACAGCTGTGCCTATAAAAAGTATGTGTCCCACATACATACTGGAGCAAGGGGATATTCAAAGGTTTGCAGGACCTGTAAATAGTCCCCAAATGACACTGTTACTGCTGCTGAAAACCACCTCTTATCTATGCTCTTAGCATTGCTCCCCCCAAAGAAAGGACAGCTGCAATTCAGCCACCTGCTGATGATTTCCCTTTAGAAAAATGAATGAATTATGCCCTGTAGTCCATGGTTCTCCCACCCCTCAGTCTCCAATTCTGATAGTGAATGAAATATGCCCTGGTGTTCAGTGGTTCCTGCCACCATTGCTCCCCCATTCTAATAGTGAATGAAGTATGCCCAGATATACAGTGGTGCCCCCAACCCCCTAATCTCCCATTCTGATGCCCTGGTGTTCAGTGGTTCTGCCACTCCCTTCTCTCCCATTCTATTTTGTTTTCCAGTGGTTCCCCCATCTCCTGTTCACCTAGTTCCTCTAACTACATTATGCTCTGGTGGTCCGGTGTATCTCCCACTCTCTAAATGCCCAGTTCCTCTAAATACATTGTTCGTTGGTGATCCAGTCAGTGTCCCCCTTGAAAAGTTCCCCACCTGACCTGAGGCTTTTAGCTCTGTTGTTGATGTATTTGTGATCAAAATATAACTAACATAGAGTAAGGATAATATTTATTATTCAGCATCTGAATAAATAAATGTCTATTTGTTTGTTAAGTAATGATAAGGTAGAAGGAGGGCTAGCTGTTCCGTGTGTACCAGTCACCTTGCCTAGTTGTGCAGAGCTCAGGACACCCAAGTAGTGGGGTGCAGGATTGTGAGGTGTGAAGAGGTGGGTTAGGTAGGGAGCTTTTAAGGGGAACACTGGAACAATTTGAAGGCCATATTATTGGTGAAGAATAAATTCAGTAGGGTTTGTTGTGTAATGAATATCATTACTGAATAACCTAACTAATAGCCATTTTTTTTATTCAGATGTTAAATGATAAATATCAGCCCTATTCTGTTGTGTTTATATTTTAGTCACAAAAACATCAACAACTAGTACTAGTATACCTATTGCTTCTGCCCCCTCTTTTAAAGTGGATGATTATCCACCCTCTTCTCATGATAATGATGACTGGACCATTGTCACAAAGCCTCTTAAAAAAAGGAGGGGAGGTTAAATACACAGTAGTGCCCCTATTGAAACTCGTAATAGGTTTGAGCAATTGACTGTATCAAATAATGAAGTGGTACATGATTTATCCTGTGCATCACCTCTGTTGATAATAATGGCTGAAAAACACTTTTCAATCAGGAGTTAATGCCCATGAATATTTGTCCTAGTAAGTCTCAAGCTACCAAATCAATACCTATTAAGTTAATCACTCCAGAGTGTGTTAAACAATCACCTATTTCTGATTCTTGCACCCCTACTGTCTCAAGACAAGTGTTATTCCTGGGAGATTCAGTCATTAAGCACATTGACATGGTTGTATGCAATAGTGACAAAAGCAACTGCACTTGTTCTAGTTTCCGTGGGGCCAGGGTATCTGATATTACCTCCATGATGCCTAAAATTTTACAAAATGCAGGGGAAAATCCACTTGTTATCATACATGCCTGTGTTAATGATATAAACAACACCCCATTTAATCAGTTACAACAGGACTATGTGTCGTTATGTAACCTGTTACTTGATAGACGATGCTGTGTATGTATTTCTGAAATTCTACCTGTCCCAAGAGCAACATCTACCATGACTCAGAAAATCAAAGCCCTAAATGAATGCTAAGAAAGTGGTGTTTTAAGCAGGATATACCCTGTATTACCCACTGGGAATCATTTTCAGATCGTTCTTCCTTGTTTTGCTGGGACAGTTTACATCTCAGTCATAGGGGTAGTACACTTATGGGGAAAAGTATCACTAAAATCATAAATCATTGTTTAAACTAAAAACAATGGGGGATGATGGGTGTATTCCCAAGTCTCTGAATACTTTTCAAAATATTATTACAACTAAATGTAAATTCCTAGCTTTGAATGCAAGATCTTTAAACCAACTCAAATTAGCAGAACTCAAAGCCAAATGTAAAACTTTAAATATAGGAGTGGTGGGAGCAACTGACACTAGGTGGGACACATCCTCAATTTGGTCCATAGAAATTCCAGGTTATAATTCATATCATAAAAGCAGAGTAGATAAGCATGGCGGTGGAGTTTGTATGTACATACAAAATGATATTCCTTCTTTTGAAGTGTGTTCTCCCTTTCCTTTGGAAAGTATATGGGTTAAAATCTTATTGAAGAAGCAGTCCTTTATAACTAATGGTAACATTTTCAACCTCCCTCTACAAATTCAGATTACACTACTGCTATGTTTAAAGAAATTACACATTATTAAGAATCTCAAGATACTGTAATAATTGGTGACTTTAACCTCCCTCATATTAACTGGGACTCATTCTCAGGACAGTTCTATGCTGAGAAAGGACTAATAGATTTGGTAGTTAGAACTGGATTACAACAACTTGTTACTGAACCCACTCGAGGTCTGTGTGTGTGACATGTTTCTGGACAGAGGTGGACCATCTTGAACAGTTGAGCTAACCACTTGGAAAGCATGGTGGCATGGTCCAGTGCTCAAAAAGAGACAGCTCCTTGCAAAGGAATCTGATGATTTAAGGACTTACTTAGCCTTGGATGTGAAATTGACTTGCTTCATTTTGAAGCCTAGAGCATGAACTGTAGGCTCATTAAACCCTTTCTGACAGCTGTTGCTGTGAACTAGAGTTATCATTATTATTAACTTATCTCAGGAAATATTTGTTTCACAGATTTGAAGGACATCTTAAAAAACTGCTTCTAATGAACTAAAATCAGAAATGTTTGCATGGATACTGTATCACATTGCATTCAAAAGTTAGAAGAAAAAGTAATTTTAATATTAAAAACTGAACTCTGAACAGAATTGCAGTCTAAACTAAAAAGGATGAAAAGCCACGACTTATATCATTTATAGGATCCAACCAAAGTTTTAAAAAATTTGCAGGAATTTATATCAGAATGATGCTCTGACCAGAGGTAATAAAGCCAAACACTGGAAGATGCAGCCCAGTTCTTGTCTGTACTGCATGCCGAAAGGATCTGTGCCTGTGTGCATGCCAATGTTGTTGTTTGTTTTATTGTTTGGAAATACCTACCAAAGCCTGACAAGCCTGCCTCAGTATATGTGAACCAGCAAGGGAACAAGCCTTTGTTGCTATATTTATTCCAGAGGTGCTGAGGTCAAGAGCCAAAGGTTTGAATATGGAGAAAAGAAAAACAAAACAAAAAAAGAATTGCAACAGACCCAGCCACAAGAAAAAAAATAACTTTTCTCTGCAGAAACGTAAACATCTTTGGGCAGTAAAGATATGTGCTTGTGAACTAGACATTTTTTGCTGATTAAGTACAGTTTTGCATTGAAGTTCCCTCCAAAACCAGAACAAAGAGAAAGACTGCCTATTGATGTCTGTCAGCCAAGAAGCAAGTCTGCAGTGCTGTGTTAACAACAGACGAGTCCAAAGTTCAGGGTCAAAAAGAGGGATCTCACAAATATTCTGAAATAAGGAAGAAACCAGACTCCATAACTAACCAGATGTCAGAGTATTATTTTAATTAATGTTTATAATGTTCTAATTGGTCTTAGCTGGAAGGTTGCATGGAAACATAACTTCTTAGATACTAGAGTGTTGAGTACATAGTCAAGCTTAAATTTTAATATATATATATATATATATATATATATATATATTATGATAGCATGGTAGTGCTACCATAGTTAGGGTTGAGGAGCCATTTACATGTTAAACCCAAACTTTTGCACCTTAATA
Organism: Neoceratodus forsteri; assembly: GCA_016271365.2. Classification (NCBI taxonomy): domain Eukaryota; kingdom Metazoa; phylum Chordata; order Ceratodontiformes; family Ceratodontidae; genus Neoceratodus; species Neoceratodus forsteri. Next base: position 56,448,880 of record CM028137.1, read on the forward strand.
ACTTTGGAACCGTTTGATGGATTTGCCTGAAATTTGGAATACATTATCAAGATCCATACACTTTGGGATCCGCCAAATTTCATGCCAGTCAGATAAACAGCTGTGGAGTTATTAAGCATGATCTGCGCATGCATTTATGCTTTTTCTGGAATTCTACGGTCGCGCCTACAGGTCACATAATTTGCACAACTGGCCCAAAATCTTCAGGGAATGTGCAGCCAGGGTCCCCAATGTGCCTTTTGAAGATTTTATGAAAAAATATTAAATGGTTCAAAAGTTATTCAAAAAACAATTTTCAATTATAAGTCAATGGGAAAAGTTAACAAAAAGTTCAACAGTGTCGCAAATGCACTTTACTGTCACAAATGGCCCTTGTACTGTTGCAAATCAGCCATTTTTGTTGTCAGTTAGTGATCAGAAAAATGCTTGGCATTTAAAATTGTGACCCTCTAGCAACCTAATTCTTTTTGTATACACCTAGTCGGGCACTGAGGATGCTAGCCATATCTTTATTTTGGGGTAAAACAGCCCAGAATTATGTTTTTCAGATTTGTGAAAAAAGTAATTTTACAAAGTAGTGTTGCACTCATGAAAGTGTCGCAAATTTTTGCAAAAGCTTTCGCAAATCACAACACTACTTTGCGACAGTATGCCCAAAATAACAGTAATTCTTTGGCACCCTGCTGCAAAAGAATGGTTTGGAGTTTTGGGCTGAAATTTGAAGAGAACACAGCCAACATCTCACAAATGTGCCTTTCAGTGCTTCATTGAAAAAATATTACACCACAGAAAAGTTACGGTACTCCAAAGTTGACACTTCTTCCTATAGGATAACATTACAGTGTATGACACATTGCAGCAATCGTTTGGTGCCCTGCTGCAAAATAACTCTTTGGTCTTTTGGGCTGAAATTTACAGGGAATACAGCCAACATCACACAGATGTGCCTTTCAGTAGTTTGGTGAAAAAAAATTACAGTGAGGCAAAGTTATGGCAGTCTGAACTTCTGCTTTCTTCCCATAGGATAACATGACGGCGGCGTTCGCCACGCCTTTCAGGGCCTGTATCTCGAAAACAGTGCGAGATACAGACTTTTTGTTGAAAAGTTCTTAGCCCCTAATGGGGGCTAAATACAAGACTAGCCAGGAAAGTGATAATTCATATGACTTTTTTTTCTATGTCGTACGGTTACCGAGATATAAGCAATTTACTATTCCAAGTCCTCATTTTTGTGTTCCAAGAGTCATTATTTTGCATACATTCTTTGTACTCACTGTCTTTCTCTATACAGCTTTAGGGGAAAACCAGCCTGTGCACTTACATTACTGTTACCATTAGCATTTTTGCTTGCGGTTCCGTACCCGTTTCATTTATCGTTCACGTTTACACCACATGTGCGTTACCCTTTGCGTTTTCATTTGCAGTTGCATTTGAGTTGTTTTTTAATATTTCTATCTACAGTACTGTTTCTCTTTTCATCACCATGTGCATTACAATTTGCGTTTGCAGGCACAATGTTACTAGGTGACAAGACATCACGTGGTGGGCGCGCGGGGCCCACAGGGCACCACGCTCCTGTCGCCACATTACATTCACTATTTCTCATTATCATTCTCAAAAATAAGGGAAATTAGAGGCAAAAAAATCTGTTTAATGCATCAGTTAGGGTTGTTCCACAGTGACAAAAGCAAGGAAATTTGATGTTAGGATTGAAACCCCCTTTGCACCCCTCCAGCCCACCTCCCAACTGGAATCGGGGTGCGCATTGGGGTCATCCATCCTAACTGTCACCCCATTCTCCTATTCCTCAGCTTCTTTCCACATGTGATGGGGTGACAGGGCCGAAGACGCCAATGCGCACCCCGATTTCAGTTGGAGTGGGCTGGAGGGGGTGCAAAGGGGTTTCAACCATAACATTGAATTTCCTTGCTTTTGTTGCTGTGGATCAACCCTAACTGATGCATTAAATGGAGTTTTTTTGCCTCTAATATATATTTTATATATATATATATAAATATATATATATATATATGTTCATGGCAAAAAACTCCATTTGATGCATCAGTTAGGGTTGTTCCACAGTGACTAAAGTGAGGAAATTTGGTGTTAGGGTTGTCACCCCTTGCACCCCAAGCCCACCCCTTCCCCATCAACAGGCATTGGGGTGTGTGTTGGGGTCGTCAGTCCTCTCACCCCATCTTATGTGTAAACAAGCTGAGGTGGTGCAGTATACAAGAATGGGGTGACAGTTAGGACCAACGACCCCAATGTACACCCCGATGCCTGTTGGTGGGGACAGTGTGGGCTTGGGGTGCAAGGGGTGGCAACTCTAACACCAAATTTCCTCACTTTTGTCACTGTGGAACAACCCGAATTAATACATTAAATTGATTTTTTTGCCATGAATTTCCCTTCTGTTTGAGAATGAGCACTATAAATAGTGGTGGTAGGAGTGCAGGGCCCATGTGATTTTTTGTTACATAGTAATGCTAATGGTAACACAAATGCAAGTGAGAATGGTAGCACCCATGGTGATGCAAATGTAAATGATAATGCAAACAGTAAGAGAAATGCAAGCACAAACATTAAAGAAAACAGAAATGGTAATGCAAATGCTAACGGCAAGAGAAAAACGCAAATGTTAATGAAAACAGTAATGTAAACGCTAATGCCAATGGAAATGCAAACGGTAAAAGAATGAAAATGGTAACAGAAATGCAAACGGTAAAGACAACAGTGCCACAGAAGAAAACAGTAACAAAACTGACAACGGAAATGCAACCGGAAATGCCAACGGTGGCGAACACAAAAATAATAATGGTAACATAATTGGAAATGCAAACAGTTACAATGACAGCAACAAAGATGCCAAAGAGAACAGTAACACAAATGCAAACGCAAGTCTGTACGAAAATGCAAATGTTAATGTGCACGGTCATGGTACAGCAATTGGAAATGCAAATGCTAACAGTAACACCAACAATGATGCCAAAGGAAACACAAATGCAAATGCAAATGCAAACAGAAGCATGTACACAAATTCAAATGGTAATGCACACAGCAATGCAAAAAGAAACACAAACAGAAAAAGTAATGGAAATGCAAATGATAGCAGTAATGCTAATAAATTCAAGTGCAAATGAAAGTGGTAACACACACTGTGTTTCTCAAAGCAGCGTTGGGAAAAAAGTGTGCGTCTATACTGCCATAGCCGCATTTCCACTTGCATTTTCATAACCTTTTGTGTTAGCGTTCCCATCTACGCCACCATGTGAGTTACCCTTTGCATTTTCATTTGCACTTGCATTTGCATTACTGTTGCATTTCATTTTGTGTCATTGTGTGCATTACCATTTGCATTTGTGTATGCGCTACTGTTTGCATTTGCATTTGTGTTTACTTTGGTGTCATCATTGGTGTTACTGTTAGCATTTGCTTTTCCAGTTGTGGTACCATGACCATGCACCTTACCATTTGCGTTTCCATATGTGCTTGCATTTCTGTTTGCTTTACTGTTCACTTTGGCATCATTGTTGTTGTTACAGTAAATGTTTGCATTTCCAATTGCATTACAGTTATTGTTTGCTTGTTCGTCACCGTTTGCATTTCTGTTAGCCTTAGAGTTTGCATTTTTGCTTGCGTTTCCATTGTCAATCGTGTTAGTGTTTCCTTTTGCGTCATCGTTGCAGTTACTGTTTGAATTTCTATTTGTTTTTCTGTTACCATTTGCATTTTTCTTACCATTTGCATTTCTGTTGGTGTTACCATTTACATTACTGTTTTTGTTACCGTTTGCATTTCTGTTGCCATTAGCTTTTGCAGTACCATTTACATTAACATTTCTGTTTTCATTAATGTTTGCACTTGCTTTTCCCTTACTATTTGCATTATCATTTATGTTTGCTTCACCATGTACATCACCATTTGCGCTTGCGTTTGCATTACCGTTAGCGTTACTATGTGACAAAAAAATCACATGTTCGTGCCCCGTGCTCCCACTACCACATTCCATTCACTATTTTTAGTGCTCATTCTCAAAAAGAAGGGAAATTCATGGCAAAAACTCTGTTTAATGCAGCAGTTAGGGTTGTTCCACAGTGACAAAGGTGAGGAAATTCGCTGTTAGGGTTGCCACCCCTTGCATCACCCTGTCCACACCAACTGGCATTGGGGTGTGCATTGGAGTCATCAGTCCTAACTGTCACCCCATTCTCCTATACTCCTCAGCTTGTTTACACATAGGATGGGGTGAGAGATACGACCAACAACCCCAATGCACACCCTGATGCCTGTTGGTAGGGATGGAGTGTACTTGGGGTGCAAGGGGTTGTAACCCTAACACAAAATTTCCTCACTTTTGTCTCTCTTGAACAACCCCAATTGATGCATTAAACAGAGTTTTTTGCTAAATAATATATATATATATATATATATATATATATATATATATATAGAGTGTGTGTGTAGAACACACACACACACACATATATGTATAAGCATTTTGGTATGAGAAAAGGTATTTGAATAAGTTGCAAAAAGAAGTTTTAAAATACCAATAAGATGAAGCTATTTAAAATCTTTATGCAGGAACAAGTTTACTGTTTGCAAAAGTTATCAACATGCAAACTTTTGTTTTTTTTTCCTTTGTTGTTTTGCTTTTTTTCTACATCCATTGTTGTTCATGTGTACATTCCTTTTCATTGTGTTTACAGGGTTTATTATCTATGTAAATTTTTTTAGCAAGTAGTTGAATTGTGCAGGGACAAATACAAGCTATTTTATTATGTACTCCATGAGGGTGTGCCAAAAATGTTATTCTCTTTATCCAGAATGTATATACAGTAGGTTGTAGATTAAGATTCGAGGCAGTCTTACATTGTTTATATGGTTTTATACAAATTTTATGACATGGAGCTAAAGGCTTAGTTAAGTGCCTATAATAAAAAAAATTGGAATGCCAGCCTATTGTTCCCACATTGTGGTGGCTGGTCCGGGATAATTGCTTAGAGAATAACATTTCACACCCTAATGTGTATGAGAAATAGATTATTATTATTTGCAAAGTTACTCAATTGCTTTTCCTGAGGGAAAAATCTTTCAGAAAAAGATATGTGAAAGAACAAGGGGGCACAATTTAAAGATAGAGGGGGACTGGCTCAGGGGAAAAGTGAGGAAGTACTTTTTTTCAGAAAGCATGGTAGAAGCATGGAACAGCCTTTCTGAGGGGATTGTAGTGTCAAAAACAGTGGGGGAATTCAAAAATGTAGGTTACAGACATAAGGCAATTCTGGCAGGGGGTTGGAAGAAGTAGGCTGTTGGTTAACTAGGATCTGCAGCTTATCCAATAGGTAGAGAAATGGGCAGACTAGGTGGGCCAAGCAGTCCTTGTCTACCATCAAAGTGTATGTTTCTGTTTCTCTGAGTCTGAGGCTACCGTAAATGAAAGTAAGGAGCTGAAGTCCTGAATTTAAGCAAAATAGAGTCCCTGATTGACAGAAAAAAATTTAATTGTCTGACTCAGTATTACTGCAAAAAAAGTACCTTTAAAGTATCATAAGAAATATTTGGTTATTTAAACTGTTGCATTGTATACAGGTTATTGCTATCTAATTGTTCAAAGAGGGACTATTATTGTTGTTGTTTGAAGCTTATTTAAATAATTATTGATGTTGTAAGTGATGACAGCCTCAATTGCAAATGTAAAGGTTCAAACAGGGACAGTAATATATACTTCAGCACGGCTGACTTTCATTTAAAAAAATGCATGGATAAAAAGCTGGAAAAATGATGGAGGATACATCTTTTGAATGTGGTAAACTTATATTTCAGGCTGAAATATTAGAAAAGCTGTTACAAGAAAGTAAGCAATGCTTTTCTGATAACTACTGTGCTTTAAGCTAAAAACTGAAAAAGTTGTTTTGCAAAGTGATTTATGTGCTCTTACACAATGCAACGGCAGTTCTTAAATTTGGAAAAAGAAACAGCTGAATTAGTGAATGCTTATGAACAGGTTAACAAAGATTTGGTTGAAATACAGGAAAAATATGAAAGTTCAACAAGTTAAATTTAAGAAAAAAATTGAAATATTTAAAAAGTTAGACTGTAATGCTGATTCGAGTATTTTCCCCAAAGAATCAACAGATTCAGAAAATGAATCACCTCAGAGCAAAATGAATAACCCTAGACACAACAGTAATTCTAATTCTGATTCAGAAGAAGAAATACTTGAGAAATATAAAAAAAAAGCATATCATTAGAAATTAGGGGGTTCCTCTGTACCTCAGGCTAAGGTGTTTGAGGCCACAACCTCTAATACTCTAGCTAAGGTGGAGGAAAGTTATCTCAGTCTAAAAAGATAAAACAAAAATCAAAGCCTATGCTAGACCTAGTGGTGGGAGAAAGTTGCGAATTCTGCTTTCGTGGAACTTCCATGACATTTCAGAAATTTCACAGAAATTGCTGAACTTTCACCATTGGTGAAAGTAGGATTTTCTGTGGATTTTCACGGAGTTCTACAGACATTTTTGTGAACTGTGGAAAAATGCATACAGTATAAACTGCAGAATTTATTCTTTCCACAGTTTAATGAACTGTCAGTGAATGAGTGCCTGCTTGTACAACCATGCAGTTTTTCACTGACAATTCAGTGGGCCACTGGTAGTGGAGGAGTGAGGAGTGCTGCGCTGGTGGCCTGCTCAGGGGCAGGGTGGGGAGGGGAGTTGGGTGGTGGCAGATGAACTGTCAGGGTGGTGTTTGTGGGGGCCTAATAGACACCAGGGAATTGAGATGATTTTTTCAAGGGATCTGGGATAAGGAGGTCCACTAGACACCAGGGAATGTTGAGACAAGAGGGGGATGAGTTGGTGGACTGCCGGCTGTTTATTTGCAGACTAAAGAATCCAGGATAGGGAGGGGATCTGCTAGGCTTCAGGGAAATAAAATGTTTTGGGAGCCATTATCAATGGGTAGGGGGGGACACTAGAAACCATGAGGGTTCAAGGAAGGGATTGGAGGTCTTTACTGGGATCTCTGAGCAGTGGGGGGATTAATGAATTAAACTGCAGTTAAAGAAAAGCCTCAGAAATGACCACTGGCAGTGATCCTTTCTGAAGATTTTATTTTCCACAGTTTAATAAATTATCCCACAGTTTTTTATATTTTTTCCAAAGTTTTAAGGTGGAATTTCTTTGAAAGTTCTGAAAATGATTTCTGAACTTTTGCGGACGCGAAATTCGCATTTTTGCCAAAATTCCACCATTGGAAATTAATTTTTGCACATCCCTAGCTAACCCAACTGTGGCTCAGCATTTTTATCAATACTCATTTCAAGGCCAAAATTAGGGGTTTTCCCAAAGGGGGGAGGAACCATAGCGAAAGATATGCCAGTTGGTATGATAAGTACAAAGGTAACAGAAATTACCACAGGGGGAGACACTGTTCTGACCATGATTAGTAAAGTAATAGTGCACTGCTGGGAAGGTCTAGGCATAGTTCTGAAAATAAAGAGGAAAGGCTTAAGGAACACAGATTAAGAGAAGAAAATAATTTGAAATTACAAATGGAGGATTTCAAAGCATCTCTCTTAAGCTTTTCATTCCAGTATGTCCATGCAAATTCTTCCAGTTTCCCGTGCAAGCTATTGTGACTTGCAGATCCCGTCCACCCTAACACTGACCTAGTGAAAGAAACTGCTATTGTTAAAAGGGGAAATGAGATTGGAATGAGATTTTAAAATGAAATGTTAAGCAAAAATATAAATACTATCTCTATGTCTAGCCTCTCTCAAAAGGTATCCAGAGTTAGAACCAAAAACAACATGAAATGTCATAGTGAAACTGCTATTTTGCCAGGAATTAAGAAAAAAAATTCTACCTTGGCAACTTAATTCCCAAAGGAAAAGCAAAAATATTTTACTTTGACCTAAACATTGAAAACAGCCTGTGTCACAATGCCTTTCTTCACTCAGGAGTCGAGGTATCTCTGATGTGTAAGTATCTCTTTGATAAGCTGACTAATGCCTTTGGTGGGTCTAAGAAGCTGAAAACCCTTTTTGACAGCTTACAGATTGTAGATTATAGAGAGAAATCTCAGAAGACCATAAGTAAAGATTGATTAAAATTAAATTTGGCAAAATGGTAATTAAACTTCCAGTGTATGTTAAAAACAGAGCAAGTAATGACTTCTTGATTGGAAATAACCTTCAAAAAAGGTTTAAACCTATCCTGGACTACTTTCACAAAGTTCTGTGTTCACAAGTAAAGATACCAATTCCATTTAGGAAGAGTTGTATGGTTTCAAAAAAATCAGAATCATGCTACTTTAAGAAAGAGATGATTTAATCAATAAACTAAATTGGTAAGTTCTAATGTTGGGGTTCTCAAATGGTGAAGCCAGCTTCCCGAGGGAGGCCCCAACCTGTTCCAGGGGAGGCTCAAGCAAGTCTTGAAAAAGTATTATTTATCACTTTTGAACTTTACAGATTTTGTATGAAGGGATAAGGCAAACTGAAAGAGGATAATAGTAGGTGAATTTATGTATTTATTCACAAGTATGTGACCAGGGAAGGTACTGTACACTGAGCCATGGCTTTTATCAGGTGTACCCAGGGAAGGGTAGTAAGAGAATACAGTTCAGAATGTAACTACAAAACACTCAAGTTATACAAAATGAATAAAAGTACAAATAAATTAACAATAAACTAACCATGTAAGGAACAATTGATCAATTAGACTGGCAGCAGAACTCTCCAAATGCAAGAGTTAATCATACAGGTACTAGGAATAAGAGCAGAAGGGAGCAAAATAATCCCTGAGAAGTTGCTTAAGAGTAGGGGGAGAGGCAGAATGCAGCAGGAATGTTATTCCAGTTAGCGGGCAAACAGAAAGCAATCTGGTTCATGAAGGTATGGCAGTAAGGGGTAACAATGGTTCAAAAGTCAAAATATTGGAACAAGTAGGTTGTTCTGTTGGGATGGGGGTTACAATAAGCTTAACATGAGAGGCAGCTGCGCAAAGAGGTTTTAATTTATTCCTGATGTACCTGTGAAAAGTAGGTTATTTTTCTATGGGGAGGCCCAAAAATATTTCAGTATTTTGGGGGAGGCTTAAGATCTTTTCCATGGCTTGGGGGGGGGCTCACTATGACAATGTTTGAGAACTGTTGTTCTAATGTAATTGATCTATCTAGTTTTGATAATTCTAAATATTTGGCTAAATGGAGAAGTAAAGCTTATGTGGTTTGATTGTCAAAACAAGATGTGGTAGATCTGTAATTAATAACAGAGGCCTAACTTTCTTCACAAAAGAAAGTAAATCCCATTTTTCTCAGTGCCATCATGTTCCTGACACAAAAACATTAAACTCTAAGTATGCAGCCCACCAAGGATTGTGGAAAGGAGATGCCACTAAATAAAACAAAAAGAAAATTTAAGGTGCCAGTCAAAACAGAGGATTTATTAATAACTAGTTCTGTGTTGTGCCTAGGCTATGCATTGTTCAATCAGTGCACATGGTTACAGAGTGTTAAAAAGAGTGGCTACAAAATGTTCCAAACCACAATAGAAGTTTGAAAAGTATAGGCAGTTAAATGTTGAACCTCCAGATAGGATGAAAAAGTATACCACATCCTATATGTAATGCAAGGTTTGAAATTTCCCATGTCTTCTGTTAGATGTACATAAAGGTTTGTATATAAACCTAGCCAATAAATATCTGTGGCCACAAATAAAAGGGACACCACATGCATTGAGTTCTGGACAAACTATTTCTCAAACATGTCATGTGATGCGTGAGGTCGCTACAACCATTTCAGATAATGTAAAGGAATAAAAAGGTAAAGAAATGTCCCAAAAATCTGCATTGTGTGTGCCTAACCTGTGGTAGTGATATTGATTTAAAGATCCATTCCACATCTTGCCTGGATATGTACACTAAAGTAATACATGTCATAGTACATAATCCAGAAGTAGACCCTGTCACTTTAAAAGCTAGCTGTGGGTTAAAAACAGTGATGGGACATATTTAATAATTCAGAAATTAGTTGTTCCAGTTATTGGGGGAACTAATGGAAGGTATTACCTAAAACAAAATAAAGCAAAAGGGTTTTGGAAAAAGTATATGTAGTTGATGATAAAAAAACTAAGATGACTGAAACTAAGGTATATTCAGGTAAAAACAAACCTTTTTCTAATCAAAAGAAAGAAGTCAAACAAATGTATACTTTTAAAATTAAATCAGGAAAGGAAAGGAAAGAAACGTGTTTGAAAAATGTTCTTTCAAATGAAATTCATGTTTTTCAAAAGATGCCCATGACTGTGGGGTGACCAAGTTTCATTTTACCAAGGTACCCACAAACCCTAGTAATGATTTGGTTTATGTACACCAGTACAGAACACCACATGCATCTTAGAAACACAGACAATACATGTTGAATGAGCTTGCCTTTGATTTTGAGTTAAAGAAAATGTACAAGTAAAAGTGAGAAATCAAAATGAAAAAGCAAATGGTGATTTTTCCCCTTTAACGAGGAGGCATGATGTGCAATGACGTCAGTGTCCACACCCCTCGTAAGGTATCTAGGTGCCAATCACTGCAAGACTCCCAGCCTCCACTAGGGGTCTGCCTTGCACCCAACAGACAGCTCCCCCCAAAGAAGATCTGTCTCTAGGATGCTGAATCTTTCTCCTCCTGCCCAGTCCTCTGACTTCCCAGATCCATTCCTGAAATTGGGACATTGGTGTCGCAGATGGACACTATGCTGCTGTGCCAGTGGGACAGCCTTTGAAATATGCAGCTTAAAGAGAATGTGAGTAATTTGATAATCTATTTTTTATCAAAATCCTGAAAGAGAAAATACCTAAGTTTGATCTTAATTGAAAGATTTAAAGGGAAAAGGAACATTACTTAAACAGGAGTAGCACACTAAGCCAAACCTTATTTCCAGATGTGAGCTGGGAGCATAAGGAAGTGAAATGACTTGCTCAGGATCACACAGCATGCACCTGGGTGGCTGTGGGATTCAAACCCAGGTCTCCAGAACTGCAGCTCAGAGCCTTTACCCACTGTGCTATACTTCCTCAATGGTATCATGACAAATGCAAAGATACAATTTTCATATGTGCAACTTGTTGGGGACAGTGAGAGGATCTCAGATTTCAAAGTGGGTAGCCATTTCGGAACAAGTGACCACCAAAACAGTATGGTTCATGATAAACTTAGCTACAGAGTCAAGCCATACAAAAGTGAGGGTTCTGGAATTCAGGAGGGCTGACTTTGTCAAGATGGGAGAGTGCCTTAGAAAAGCACTAGCAAACAGGTTAGAAGGAGGGGTGGAGCAACAATGGGGGCATATCAAAACTACCATCATCAGAGGCAACAAGCCTTTGTGCGACACAAATAAACAAATCAAAATGAAAGAAAAAAACACTATGGTTCTCAAAAGAGGTGGCGGTGAAGGTTAGGGAGAAAAAGATAGCATTTAGGCAGTATAAGGAAACACAGAAGGAGCAGGACAGAACTGTACCAGTTCAGGCAGAAGGAAGCAGGTAGACTAGTAAGAATAGCAAAGGCCCAAACTGAGGAAAAGATAGCCAACTCAGTTAAGAAGTGGGATAAAACATTTTTATACAGTAGGTATATCAGGAAGCATAGAAAGACAAAGGGAGGGATAGTGAGTCTGAATAGAATGGATGGTGGCTGGCAGAGAGGGACAGTAAAAAAACAGGGATACTGAATGAATACTTCTGTTCAGTATTCACAAAAGAGGAGGTGAGGGAGGTGCCTAATCCAATTAAAAGAAGCACTCTGGATAGGGGGGTCGATTCCAGTCCTTTCACAGAAGAAAGCGTTCTGAAAGAACTCCTAAAATTGAAGGTGGACAAAGCAATGAGGCCAGATGGAATTCACCCCATAATTCTAAAATAATTAAGCAGAGAACTAGTGACACCACTGACTACCCTTTTTAACAAATTATGGGATGATGGTGTGGTACCTGAGGACTGGAGGAAGGCAGATGTGATTCCCTTTCACAAAAGTGGGACCAAGACAGAGGCAGGATACTACAGACCTGTCCTTTTGACCTCTATGGTAGGGAAAGTGATGGAATCACTTCTGAAGGAAAGAATTGTTGAGTACCTAGAGGCCAGTGGGGCACAGGACCCAAGGCAGCATGTGTTCACAGTGGGAAGGTCATGTCAAATTAATCTAATTGATTTATTTGACTGGGTGACTGAAGTAGTAGACCAGGGAGGTGCTGTGGACATGGCCTACCTAGACTTTAGCAAACACTCCCACACAAAAAATTAATAGTCAAATTAACCAGCCTGGGAGTGGGTCCCAGGATGGTATCCTGCGTAAAACATTGGCTGGACAACAGGACATAGAAGGTATTTGTAAATGGAATCCACTCTGAAAAAAAGGGGTTACTAGTGGGGTACCGTAGGGTTCAGTACTGTGTCCAGTCCTTTTTAATGTCTCTATAAGTGGCATTGCAGAGGGACTGGAAGGAAAAGTATGCCTCTTTGCAGATGACACAAAGATCTACAACAGGGTTGATACACAAGGAGGCTTGGAAAGGATGAGAAGGGACTTAGCAAGGTTGGAGGAATGGTCAGAATTATGGCAGCTTAGATTCAATGCAAAGAAGTGCAAAATAATGCACCTGGGGAAAAAAAAACCAGGTGAAGATTACACAATGAGCGGGGAGGTAGTAACAACTACAAAAATGTAAAGAAACCTGGGGGTAATCATATCAAATGACCTTAAGGTTGGCAAGCAATGTGAGAAGGTGGTAGGGAGGGCTGGGGGATACTGGGATGGATAGGGAGAGGCATCACCAGCAGAAAACAGGAAGTTGTTATCCCCCTGTACAGACAGTTGATGAGACCCCATCTCCACAAGAAAATAGACAGGATGGAGGCAGTTCAGAGGAGGGCAACTAAAATGGTGCAGAGTCTGCAAGAGAAGTCATATGAGGAGAGACTAAAGGAGATCAATATGTATACCCTTGAGGAAAGGGGGGCATGACAGAAATCTTTAAGTACCTCAGTGGAATCAACAAAGTCCAAGAGGGTAGTATCTTTCAGAAAAAGAGATGTGCAAGAACATGGGGACACAATTTGAAGATAGAAGGGGGACTGCTCAGGGGCAATGTGAGCAAGTATTTTTTTCGCAGACAGGTTAGTGGATGCATGGAACAGCCTTCCTGAGGAGGTTGTGGGGTCTAAAACTCTGGGAGAACTCAAGAATGCATGGAATAGACTTAAGGCAATTTTTGTGGGGGGTAGGAAGAAATAGACTGTTGATTAAATAGGATCTGCAGCTTATCTTCTAGATAGGAAAATGAGCAGACTAGGTGGGCCAAGCAGTCCTTATCTGCCATCAAAGTCTATGTTTCTATGTTTGTTGCTGGACTGATGTGGACCATCTTATAGAGTTGAACTAACCACTTGGAAAGCATGGTGGCATGGTCCAGTGCTCACAAACAGAGATCGCTCTTTCCAAAGGAATCTAATGCTTTTAAACACTTTCTTAACCTTGGATGTGAGAGAGACCAGCTTCAGTTTGAAGCCTAGAACATGAACTGTAGCTCATTAAACACTTTTTTAAAGATGGTGCTGAGAACTAGAGTTATAATCATTATTAACTTATCTCAGGAATTATTTGTCTCACAGACATGAACGACATGTCAAAGGACTGCTTCTTGTGAGCTAAATTCAGAAATATTTGTATGGAGACTGTATCATGTTGCATTCAAAAGATAGAAGAAAAAGTCTTGTTAAGCTTAAAAACTGATCTCAGAACAGAGAGGCAGTCCATAAAAAGAATGAAGAGTCACCCCTTACAACAATTGCAGGATCCAATCAAAGTTGTTAAAATTTGCAGGAAATGATTTCAGGATAATGCTATGCTCAGCGGTAATAAAGTCAAGCACTGGAAGATGCACCCCAGTTCTTGCCTGTACTGCATGCCAAATGAATTTGAGCATGTGGACCTGCCAATGTTGTTTGTCTTATTGTTTAAAACCCCCTGTTAAAGCCTAAGCCTGCCAAGCCTGCCTCAGGAATGTATGAACCAGCAGGGGACCAAACCTCTGTTGCTGTGTCTATACCAGAGGCGCTGAGGTCAAGATCCTACGGTTCAAGAGTGGAGAAAAAAGAACACAAACTGCAACATAACTAGCCACAAGGAAAAAAAAAACCTTTTTCACTGCAGAAGCTTCTAAACCTTTGAGTAGTGAAGATATCTGCCTATGAAATGGACACTTTTGTTGATTAAGTACAGTTTTGCTTTGAAGTTCCTGCTAAAACCAGAACAAGGACAAAGACTGCCTACTGATGTCCATCAGCAAGGAATCAAGTTTGCAGTGCTGTGTTGTCAACAAATGAGTCCAAAGTCCAGGGTTTGAGTGGAGACAAAAGTAAAAACATGAACAGCAACAAAGTCCAGCCACTAGAAGAACTTTGCTATCCAGGAAAGATGGTTCTCACCAATATTCTGAAATTATGGAAGATTCCAGATTCCACAGCTAACCAGATGTCTGAGTATTATTCTAATGAATTTTTATTATATTCTAATTGGTCTTAGCTGGAAGGTTGTATGGAAAAATAACTTCTTAGATCCTACAGTATTGAGAACACAGCTCAAGCTTACATTTAAATAATGATATATACATATAAACTTTTTGCATGAAAAAAGGGATTTGGATAAATTACAAAGATAAGTTTTAAAATAAATGCTGACCTGGTGGTGCTAAGGTTTGAGGTGCTGGACGCAACACATCACGGTGTGCCGGTGACCTTGGTATAAGGTCAAGCTTGGGCACAGGGGATGAGTGGGGGAGGGCTGAGGATCACGTGCCCTTGTGGTGCTATCCTCCCCGGGATGGAGGGGGGATGTCCCGGCATGCCAGTTACCACCAGTGGAAACCAGGGGGCACTGCAGCATGTCAGGCCGCATGTAGTTAGCATCGCTGATGCAGGCAGGGTTGCCATTTGCCAGCACGTCAGAACTTGTGCCACACAAAAGGGAGGGGGAGAAAACACAGAACAATGGAAAAACCCAGTCCTTGGGGTAAGCGATAGCACCAGCCCCCATGCCCACAGCCAGGCCCATCCTGTCAGGCCTCTCATGTTCCTCCACTCTCAGGAGCCTTGCCCATAGCTGGAGTCTGTGTGTTAGTGTGCCCGGAGAGGAGGGGTGACCCCACCAAGATAGGCCAAGCCAGGGGTGCCAGATGTGGGATGACGGGGAGGAGAGAGGAGGTGCAGACAGCTGGACTTCAGGCTGGGCAGAATCTGGCTAGATGCCAAAGATAGGCTCCTCAGACTGTGAACTGGAGGGAAAGAGAACTGTGAAAAAAAAATTAAACTAAAAAAAAGTTTTAAAATACAAGTAAGACAATGCCATTTAAAATCTTTATGCAACAGCAAGTTTACTGTTTGCAAAAGTTATCACAACTTCAAGCTGTTTTCTTTTTTTGTTCTATTTTTTTATTTTCTAAACTCTTTGTTATTCATGTTTACATTGCTTTTCATTGTGTTTAAAAGGTTTTATTATCTATGCAAAAATTATTAGTAATTAGGTGAATTGTACAGGGACAAATAAAATCTATTTTCTTATATACTCCATGAGGGTGTGCCAAAAAATTATTCTGTTTATCTGGAACTTATATATAGTGAGCCAGAGCCAGAGCCAGAACCCGAGCCAGTCTTACATTGTTTATATGGTTTTGTGCAGATTTTTTGACACAGGGCTAAAGGTTTAGCTCAGTACCCATAATAAGGTAGAATACTTGGTTTGCTGGCCAAGGCATCTAGCTTCACCTGAGCTCTTTCCTTCTAAGACTGTTTGAAAGGCAGAGTAAAGAAACTTACCAGAGCAAGGGAAAAAGATTAAGTCTTTTTTTGGCTAAGCAGATTTACTGTGTGGTGTTGGTTTTATTTTTTACTCACAGGGATTGCTACTGTTTGTTGCTAACATTTCATTGCTTTATTTTTCTCTGATTCAAATTGCTGATGCTGGTATACCTTCTTCTGCATTATTTCAATGTGTGTCTACAGGTGTATGCTAACAGATTACTGCTGTAATCTTCTGATTCAAATTGTCTTTTGCAAGTTATATCTTCTGTTACTGCTTTTTTTTTCTCTGTAGCAAAGTGTTTCTTACAGGGTATATCTTCTCTGAAATTAGTGCATTACAGGTGCAGCTTATATTTTTGTGACTTTTTTATCATTGGGCTAGCAAAATTACTGTTTGACACTGTGTTTTATTTTATTCTATTTTTTTGGTTTTTTGAAAATGTTTGTTGTCTCAGAGGTGTTTCAGTCTCCTTCTCAAATTGAAGGAGCTAATTGCTTTCCTCTCACAGCTCTTCCAAAGGATTAGGTGTGTATGTGGGGGTGGAGCTGGCAAACTGTCAGAAATTTCCAAAGGAAAGAAGGCTTAAAAAGTCAGGTTAGTTGATTGCTTGGAGGTAGAAGTCTTGGTTTGCTAGCCAAGGTACCTTGCTTCACCTGAGCTCTTTCCTTCTAAGACTGCTTGAAAGGCAGAGTAGAGAAACTTACCAGAGCAAGGGAAAAGGATTAAGACTTGTTTTGGCTAAGCAGATTTACTGTGTGGTGTTGTTTTTATTTTTTGCTCACAGGGATTGCTACTGTTTGTTGTTAACATTTCATTGCTTTATTTTTCTCTGTAGCAAAGTGTTTCTTACAGCATATATCTTCTCTGAAATTATTACAGGTGGTGCTTTACAGGTTTTACAGTTCTATCTAACATAAGGATAAGCTTTCAGGGCTACTGCATTTGTTGTTGACTGATTGTTTCTGCTCTTACCTCCTTGTTCTTTTGTCCGTGGTTCTTTTTTGGCAGGGGAAGAGCCCAGCCACCCACCCCCATCCCCAACCACCCCACACTACACTCCTTTAATAGGGTACCACAGTTGTGACATTTTCTGTGGCAAAGCAGGAAGGGGTGGATCAGTGGGGCTCCACAAGGTGAGCTCATTTCAGGGGCACTAGTAATTTAACTTGTTATAACAAGTTAAACAAAACACAATCAAACCATTACTTGCATTTTTCCCTTTTTTCCTTCTAATTACTCTGACTAGGTTATAAACCCAGCAACTTATCTGGAATGGATATCATTAACTGCAGATACTGTGGAACAATTTTCAGAAGGACAGTTTTACAGGATTTAGGACACTGTCCTACATGCTGGGCCTTTGGAGATCTTAGGGCTCAGCTCCAAGCAGCATGGACGAAGATTGCAAGCCTCAAATTTCATATTCAAGAGGAAATACATTATAAGAACCACCAGCCACTTCCCCAGCATCCAACAGAAAAACCTCGACCGCAGAGGGTAGTTGGTCCAGGAGGTTGGCAGGTGGTTAGGAGGTGCAAATTGGGTGCCCCATCACTCTTTGCTCTCCAACATATTATCTCCAAAAAACATATAAACACTACAAACTGGTATCTGCCTCTATCTCTGAAATCAAATGAAGAGGCAGAAGACACTGCAGAGCAGGACACAGCAGCACATGAGCTAGCACAACAAAACTCACCCAAATCAGGAACCAAAACAACAAAAGCAAAAAGGAAATCCAAAAAACTTCTGATCATAGGAGACTCCATGATTCAGGGAGTTGATACCCTTCTCCAGCCAGGGGTAATGGTCAGATGTCTCCCAGGTACATCAGCATAGAGAGACACTGACCACATTGCTAAAATTGTTCACAAAGCAGGAGAAAGCATTGATGTCCTAGTACACATAGGGACTAATGATCTCGCCAGCCAGTCAGTTGTGGAGACCAAGTAACACCTAATCAGGCTGGGTGACAAACTATCATTTATTTCATCCGGCATCTCCTTCTCTGAGATCCTGCCAGTCTGGGAGAGGGGAGCAGATGGATGGAAGGTCAGAGAAGGGAAGATAGGGGAGCTAAACATGTGGCTCAAGGGCTGGTGCCAGGAAAAAGGACACAGATTTGTAGGGAACTGGCAACAGTTCTGGGAGCGAAAGTTCTTTAAATTTGATGGACTGCATCTGACTAAGGAGGGAATCAGTGCATTGGGGCAGAAGTTTGACATCTTTGCAGAATATTTAAACTAGCAAATGAGGAGAGGGGTGCAGCACCCCATACGTTGAATGGGAAGAACACCCTTCCCCCCTCAGCTAGTGGTCAAACAGGGATTCAGCATGTTTGCAGTTCCTTTGCATCACGAGGTAAGAAAAAAGGCTTGTCTCATCATACGATGCACAGGGGTAATGCCAAACCTCACCCAACAACTAACACACCAAAATCTGGCCAATGGAAAATCATGTACACAAATGCTCACAGCCTGGGAAATAAGATCCCAGACCTGCAGGCAATAATGTCAGAGGCTAAACTGGACATAGTAACAATTAGTGAGACATGGTTTACCAGTAACCACACTTGGGAGAATTCAGTTCCTGGCTATGTATTGTTCAGAAGAGACCGAGGTGCAAAAAGGGGGGAGGAGTGGCCCTGTAAGTCAATGAAAATTTAAAAGCTACAGAAATTCAGAATACCCATAAGGAGCCAGAAGAACTGTGGGTCACCCTGGAAACAGGAAATGGGACAGCCATAAGAACTGCAGTTGTCTACAGGCCCCCAGACCAGGGGGAGGACATAGACACATTACTGTTAAAAGATATACAAAACATGACAGCTAAAGGGGAGGTTCTGATAATGGGACACTTCAACATGCTGGATACAGTTTGGTCAATACCAGCAGGAACATCTGCCAGAACTAGACACATAGCAGATTCCCTGCAGGGGGAGGGCCTCAAACAACTAGTACAGCAACCCACAAGAAATAGGGCTATCCTAGATCTAGTACTGACTAACAAGGAAGGGATCACAAATCTCCAGGTAGAAGGTCACCTGGGGGTCAGTGACCATCACATGGTATGGTTCAGTTTAGCTACTACATCTAAATCATCCCATTCCAAGGCAAAAATATGGGACTTCAGAGGTGCTGACTTTGATAAGATGGCCAACAGAGTTAAGCTAGCCCTGGCAAAAAGAAACGCAGGTGAGGGGGTACAGGCAAAGTGGGCAAGCATTAAGGATGCAATACTTGAAGCAACATTCCATAGTGTTAGACAGAAAAGAAAATGTAAAAGAAGAAGGAAACCACTTTGGTTCTCAAATACAGTAGCAGAAAAGGTCAGAGCCAAAAGGCTGGCCTTCAGGAAATATAAGGGAACACAGCGGGATGAAGATAGGGAGGCATACCAAACTTCCCTAAGGGAAGCAGGGAAGGCAGTAAGGCAGGCAAAGTCCCAAACTGAGGAAATACTAGCACGAACAGTAAAAGAAGGTGACAAAACTTTCTATAGATACATTAGTGAAAGGAGAAAGTCCAGAGGGGGTATTGCTAAGCTTAATGGAGAAAAGGGAGCATGTGAGGAGGAGGACCCTGTAAAGGCATCTATCCTAAATAGATACTTTTGCTCAGTATTAATTGAAGAGAAGGTAGGGCAGGGCCCACAGCTTAGCATCATGGACACGGGGGGAGGTGAGCACTACTCCCTTCACAAAAGAAAGGGTCCTACAAGAGCTTGCTAAACTCAGGGTGGATAAGACAGTGGGACCTGATGGCATACATCCCAGTGTACTTAAGGAGCTAAAGGTGGAACTAGCAGATCCATTAGCAGAACTGTTTAGTGAGTTTCTAAGTGCAGGAGAGGTCCCAGAAGACTGGAGAAGGGCTCATGTGATCCCGCTCCACAAGAGTGGTAGCAGGGAGGAGGCGGGGAACTACAGCCGAGTCAGTCTTACCTCAGTAGTGGGCAAGATTATGGAGGCACTCCTTAAGGAAAGGATAGTGCAACACCTGGAATCCATTGGGGCACAGGATCCAAGACAGCATGGGTTTACACTAAACTAATTTCATAGATTTCTTTGACTGGGTAACCGGAGTGGTGGACCAAGGGGGAGCAGTTGATGTCGCCTACCTTGACTTCAGCAAAGCTTTTAACACTGTTCCACATAGAATATTGATAAATAAGCTGGGTAGGCTCGGGGTGGGTCAGAAGTTGGTCAACTGGGTGGCAAACTGGTTGACAGGTGGAAAACAGAGAGTGGTGGTTAATGGTATACAGTCAGAAGAGATGCAAGTCACAAGTGGGGTACCTCAGGGATCAGTTCTGGGGCCAGTCCTCTTCAACATCTTCATTAGTGACCTTGCAGATGGACTAGAGGGTAAGGCTTGTCTGTTTGCAGATGACACCAAGATCTGCAACAGAGTAGGTGATCCAGATGGGGTGGGCAGAATGAGAAGAGATCTGGATAAACTAGCAAAATGGTCAGAAGAGTGGCAACTGGGATTTAATACAAAGAAGTGCAAAATCGTGCACATAGGGAAGAGAAACCTTGAAGCCACCAATAGGCTGGGAGGGGAGTTGCTAGCAGTCACAAAGGAAGAAAGAGACTTGGCCATCATCATCACTGATGACCTGAAATCATCCAAGCAGACCTCTAAAGCAGTAGGTAAGGCTAGGGGGGTGTTAGGAGGTATTAGTAGGGGTATCACAAGTCATAAGAGGGAGGTAATAATCCCTCTTTACAAGACACTGGTTAGGCCCCATCTGGAGTACTGCGTGCAGTGTTGGAGGCCACACCTTCACATGGACATTAACCAAATTGAGGCAGTCCAGAGAAGGGCAACCAAAATGGTGCAGGGACTGCATCAGAAGACATATGAAGACAGATTAACAGAGCTCAATATGTATACCCTTGAGCAAAGGAGAAAGAGAGGTGATATGATCGAGGCATTCAAACACCTTAAGGGCATTAACAAGGTGAAAGAGTCTAACATGTTTAAATATAAGAAAAATAGCAGAACAAGAGGGCACAGCATGAGATTAGAGGGGGTCTGATTAAGGGGGAATGTGAGGAAATTATTTTTCACAGAAAGTGTTTTGGATGCACGGAATGGCTTACTACAAGAAGTGGTGGCTATGAATACAGTGCAGGGCTTCAAAGAGGCAGGGGATAGGCATAAGGGAGCAATACAAATGAGTATGAATAGATATGCTACTGACAGATCAAAGGCCGATGGCACATTTATAAGGTAGGAAAAGAAATGGGCAGACTGGATGGGCCTTGCGGTCCTTATCTACCATCAACTTCTATGTTTCTATGTCTATGTTTCTAATAAGAAATTGGAATTCCAGCCTATTGTTCTGACAACCCCATCTTGACCCTTATTTTGCCCTAACTCTATCCCAGTCTCTCTTGAAGCTGCCCACCATCTTCACCAAAACCACCTATTCTTGAAGAACGTTCCAGCTTTCATCACCATCGCTGTAATGAAGAGTCTACTAGCCTCCTTCCTGAACCTCTCCCCCTCTGACTTGAGATTGCATCCCCTCATGTTTTGGTTTCCACTTAGCTTAAAAAGACCCTCCTTATTCACCTAATTTATTCTGTCTAATTCTTCAATGTCTCAATCATGTTCCCTTTCTCTCTTCTGTTCTCCAGTGAGTACATGCTCAGGACTTCCAACAGCTCCTCATGCATCTAGGCACTATCCCATATTGGGCACTTCTGTGTTCTGTGGGCCATATAAAGCCCTGGTCCATGTCAGGGCAGTGCAGAATCATGTAGTGCTGTGCTGACATTAACTAATACTCAGTCAGATAGTGCTGCTAGCTATGTGCCTGAATATCACAGCAGCCAAGGGGAGTGCAAGGACAAGTGTAGTGCAAACAAACATGCTGCAATTGCACTCATTTCTGAATGTGTGGCCCAATTTGTTTTGTTATATTTTTGTTGAGAATGTTATATTTATGTATTATTTTGTGTGTATGTATGTAGATATCTTGGTAACCCTTAAAACTGTGCATTTACAGCCTTGGGTTTTACCCAGTTAACATATTTTAAATAAAAATTAAAAACAAAATGTCCGGCCCGCCAGCACAGCGGTTTCTACAGAGGCTCATTTATAAGTGTCATCATCATGGGCTACCCACTGGCTGCTTGTACAGTGGTGGATCACCTTCAAGGTTGGGTTATTGACCTATAAAGTCCTACATGGGCAAGGACCTTGGTACTTGCAAATATCTCATTTGTCCCTACCGCTCTACCCCCCCCCCCGCTCCTCCGATGAGAGATTACTAGTGGTTCCTAAGGATCAACTTAAAATCTCGAGGGCCTGCTCTTTTGTGGCCTCTACCCTGGGGAACTCTCTACCTCATTGAGTGAGGGAGTGCCTGACCATCGAGAGCTTAAATACTGCTTTAAAAACACATTTATTTAGCTTGTCCTTTCCTGATTGCTCTTAAAATTCTGAATGGTTATTTAAAACTGTATTGGCAGTGAGCTTATGAGAAAAATGTTTACATATTTTACAAACATTTTAGCTATTATGATGTTGGTTTTAAATTGATTGTTTTAATTGTATGTGCTTTCAGTAGTGTTGTACAAGTGCTTTGGACAAATCTGGAATTGTGATTTTTTTATAAAGTTGATTTGATTTGATTTAAGCAATGAAGTTTTTTGTTTCAGTCTCCTTTTGTACAGTCAGTTTTTGTTATTTTGCCTAAACACCATATTATGTACTGTAGTGAACTACCATAAGGATTTATACATTGCTGCTTGGAGAGTATACAATGGGAGCATGCAGCAGAAGTGTATTACAGTACAAAGCACATGAACGGGAATCTCTTAGTATAATCAAGGGTCTCTTACTACATACATTCTGGTGTACTATTTTTTTTTTTTTATTTTGCCCTTTTTCTGGCAGGACCACCGGGGCCATCCACCCTGGTCACGGCCCCGGAGACCTCCACCGCTGTCTATTGCTGCTGGGGACCCACAGTCACCCCTGGCTTGCCCCCCGGAGGGTGGGGCCGCGGGCCACCTTCGTGACCCCGGAACTGTAACTGGTCGGGGTCCCGCAGCGATGGCAGCAATGGGAGGCTCTCCAGGGAGGGTTCATATTCGGTGGTCCTGCCCGCCTTCCATTTTTTCCACCTAGTTTTACTCCCCGGGGAGGAGGCGGGGACGCGCAATGACGCCAGCATTCTCCCAGCCTCCTCTCCCCCCTCCCCACATCGAGCGTCGGTTGCGTGGAACTCCTGGTCTCCACCAGGGGTCCCCATTGCACCGATAGCTGCCCACACCTTCCCCCTGGAGTAGGAGAGCTGCCCGTTGGACGCTTGATCCTACTCCCCCCGGCCGGCCCTCCGACGACCCGGATCCATTCCCAAACCCGGGTCGCTGGAGTTGCAAGCAGAAATCCCACCGCTGCACCGACAGTCTGGCGCATTTCTGGTGTACATATAATGGTGTAACATAATAATCAGATGTCTCCATATTATGTGTCATGAGACCAGTGCCCCAAACAAGTCCATGTTTTTAGGAGTTGAAGTTCCCAAGTTCTTTTTTCCTGTTGACTTTTATACTTGACTTCAAGTACCAGCACTGATTTTATAGGTTCATAGGTTTTGTGCAAGTTTGAGAGACATGCCCATACTGAACTTGTCACCTAATGGTGAAAGTAAAATTTATTTTCTCCCATATAGTGATCTAGTTTGTACTTAAAATCCATCAGACTGTCACTTGTAACTGCTGTATATCAGTTGGCAATGTATTCCAAACAGGTGGTACTCGCTAGGTAAAAAAGTTATCCCTTTTAGTAGTTTTATTTACTTCAGATTTTAGCTGGAATTTATGTGATCTGTTATGACAGTCAGATGCAGTTACTCCAAGACAAATGGTTTCACATAGTGCAGGATCATGTACTGCCCTGTAAACCAGACACAGATCACCCCTCCATTCTCTATATTCTAGTCATCTAGTGAATATAACCACAGAGCATGAAATCTACCACTGCACTCAAGGTTTTTTTAGTCCTGCTAGCTTCTTAGTAATTTTTCTCTGAACCTTTTCAATGGATGCCTTACCATTCAAGGAGGTGGGTGTGCAGAAGGGGGCACAATAGTCTATGTGTGACCTAACCAAGCCTGTATATAGAGGTATTAAAACCTTTGGTTCTCTACTCTTGATATGTTTCGGGATACATGACATTATACTGTAGCATTTTTTAGTTATATTATTGGTATGAGAGGTCAATTTTAAGTCATTAGTTATAGTAATACCCATATCCCTTTCAGATGTAACAGCTTGTAATATGGTATTGTTAATGTTATAGGTTGCTTACATGTTGTCCTTGCTCAGGTGCATAACCTTGCATTTAGTAGCATTAAAAGTCATTTTATTCATAACTGACCAATTAGCTAAATTTTCCAGATTACATTATAAGGACCTCACAGATTCTAAATCATTGATGAACAGCCAAGTTTGCTATCATGAGCATATTTATGTATCCAGACCCCATTATTAGTTTGCATGCTAGTAATTAAAATGTTAAACAGTAAGGGTCCCAAAACAGAACCTTGAGGGACTCCACTGCTAATGAAACCCCAATCTGACATTTGCCCCTTATTGCTGACAGGCTGCTTCCTATCATCAAGCCAGGAATTAATCCATCTAATAATATTTGGGTGGAAGTTATATCTTATTAGTTCCCCAACTAATACACCATGAGAGATGGTATTAAAAGCCTTCTCAAAATCAAGGAAAACAATATCGACTGGGAGTCCCAGATGCAGTGCCATACTCACTGGTTTGAAAAAGTTAATGAAATTATGCTGACAAGATCTTCCCTGAGTGAAACCATATTGGGAAATGTCAGTAATATTCATATTTTGAGGTGTTGAACCATTTTATGTTGTAATATTCTTTCCATTAGTTTACCCAGACAGCTGGTGAGGCTGATAGGCCTACAATTAGTTACATATTGTTTATTACCACCCTTATGAATTGGTACCACTGTTACCAACTTCCACTCGGAAGTAGCTTTCCCTTCCCTGAGTGATGCATAGAATACTAAAGCAAGTACCCCTGATAATTCAGTTGACAGTTCTTTAATCAATTTAGCAGGGATTCCAACAAGGCTGGGAAAGGAGTTCAATTTAGTGGCCTTAATGACTGTCATAAATTCTTTGTGTGTAATCAGTGGGTCTGTAACATTTGACAGGTAGATTATCCAAGGATACTACATCCTTTGGTTTACATACACTGAGGAAGTACTGATTAAATTTTTAGCCATATGTAATTCATTGGCTATTGGTAAGTTATCCTTTAGTAATGGTCCTATATTTGGTTCCTTCCCCTTTAGCGACTCAACATAATTATAAAATTATTTTTTATTATCCTTGGCTATTGTAGCAAGATTTACTTCAAGATATTTTTTGCAGATTTTATTGCTTTCTTACACTGTTTGGATTTATCCTTGAACTTTTGCTATTTATCCACTGATTTTTTTTTAATATTTATTAAAAGCCATGTTTTTGTTTTTAACCAGTCTCTTAATTTTACTGTTGAACCATGGTGGAACTCTTTTATTATTATTATATTGTATACATTCTGGTATCCAGTTATTGATCCAGAAATCAATATTTTTCTATATAGTTTTCCATATCTGCTCACATACGAACATACGAAGAAGCCAGCAGAGGAAGGCCATTTGGTCTATCATGTTTGCTCACATTGCAGGGTTCACAGCTTGAGTTAATGTCCCTTCCTCCCTCCCCACTCCTCCCATCCTCCCTAACCATGATTCTTACCTTCCCCCTATGCCTATCCCAGCCTCTCTTAAAGCTGCCCACCATTTTCAATGAGATGACCTCTTCTGGCAGTGCAGTCCAAGTGACCACCACCCTCTCTGTAAAGAAGTGCTTCCTGACCTCCCTCCTAAACCTTCCACCATCCAGCTTAAGACTGTGACCCCTTATGATATGGTTGCCACTCAGCTTAAAGAGACTCTCCTTATCAACTTTATTTATCCAGTTTAGGTACTTGAATGTCCCAATCATGTCCCCTCTCTCTCTTCTGTCTTCCAGGGAGTACATGTTCAGTGCCCTCAACCTTTCCTTGTATGCCTTGCCCTGCTGACTGGCTATCATCTTTGTAGCCCTTCTCTGTACCTTCTCCAGCAGGTTAATGTCCTTTTTGAGGTGTGGGAACCTGTACTGCACTTCATACTCTAGATGCGGCCTTACCAGTGACCTGTACAAGGGCAGTATAACCTCCTCTCTTATACTACTGATCCTCCTAGCTATGCATCCCAGCATCTTGTTTGCCTTTGCTGCTGCTTTCACAATCTAGGTTATATAGTTCCTCCTTCCATTTCCAGCTGGACAAATATTTTTTAATTGCCTCGTAATCTGCTTTATAGAAGTTCCTACACCTAGTAACACTATGGTTTTTGGATGTATAATATTTGATAATCCATATGATCATATTATGATCACTATCCCCTAGGGGTTCAATTACTTGGGGTGGATTCCCTAGATCTTTAATATTAGTGAGAATAAGATCCAAAATATTATCTTTTCTGGTTGGTTCCAGTACTATCTACTCTAGATCATGTTGCAATATGACATCAATAAATCTTTTATCTAGGAGATTTGTCCCAGTTACCATTTCCCAGCAGGTGTTTGGTATATTAAAATCCCCCATTAATATCAAATCATCATAATCTTCCAGGTTTTTAATAACTTCCATACATATGTCATTGCTAGTGGCATCGAGGTTGGGAGATCAATAACACAAACCTTTTGTTTAGGGTCTATCACTTTATCAGACTCAGTGGCCAGTAGGTAGCACACTCGCCTCTAAGGCTGGGAGAGCAGAGGACTGTGGGTTCAGTTCTCACATCTGGCACTTGGATTAATATCCCAGTACTGACACTGTAGTGCAGCATGAGAGGGGTGCTGCACTTCTGAGGTGCTGTTTTTCAGATGAGATGTTAAACCAAGGTCCCATCTGCCTGGATTGGTGGTAATTCAGGTGGATGTTAAAGATCCCATGGCACTTATCAAAAAGAGTAGGGGAAATTTCCCTAATTCACTAAAAAAAAAATAATAATAATAATACCACCAGCAGCTTAATCTGGTTCAAGGTCAGTTGGCATTCATCTGTATCCTCTCCCCAGGGTTTTGCTTGAAAATAGGCTGGATTTGTCTAGTGCACTTATCCAGTCAACAAAAACTAAATACATTTTAAAAAAAATGTGCCTTAGCCCAAATGATTTCCAAATCAAAATCTGAGTTCTTACTGCTAGGTATTTCAATGTTAACTGGTCCCTGACTTATATATACAGTAATGCAACTCCTCCCCCTTTAGTTTTTTGGTGATTTTTAGCAATAACTGAAAAGCCAGGATTTCAGTACCCCCAACCAGAGTTGGTAAACTAGGATTCCATTACTCCACATACATCAATTTTATCTCTGTCCAGGATGTATTTTAATTCATCCACTTTATTATTTAGACTTCTAGCATTGACCAAAAGGATTTTCATGTCCATACTATGTATTTTAGAATTAGAGTGATTAAGTGTATCAGTAGTGCTAATGATATGAGTTACAGGGTCATTATTTGGAGGGAGTATAAATGCATTTAATGTTCCATCCCCCATAATTAGTTTAAAGTAGTGTTTATGTAGTCATTTATATGTTGCCCCAATAGCAAAGATCCTTGCTTGCTGAGATGCAGGGCATCCCTGCTTACTAATTCCCGTTAATAAGCAAACTCCTCCCAATGGGTAATACAAACTACTTCTTGTTTGAGTCACCAGGAAAATAACCAGTTATTTAAGGATTTAATTTTTTTAGCAGTATACTGGTCAGCCCTTGGAACAGGAAGGATCTCTGAGAATGCAATTTGGCAGCCAATGTCAGTCCATAAATTATGCATCCCCACAAACTCCTCTTTGGTGCTTTGTATATTTTGTCTGAAAGCATTATTAACCCCAGCATGAATGATTACTAACAGCTTCTCTTCACTATTTTTTAAAATGTCCTTTGTCATTTTAGTTATGTCCACCATTTTAGCCCCTCTGATGCAAGAGTCTGGCCTATTTCTTTTGTCCTGGTCACAGACTAATCTGTCCAGGGTTTTGATAATCGAGTCCCCCAAGACATACATTTGCCTGGGCTTGTCTTCATGAGTTTCTGTTAAATGCATAAGATTTTCAGAAATGGCCTGAGTATTAGTGCAGCATGGACTAGGAACATTGGTAACAGTGTGTTCAAGAACCATGAGTTGTAATGTGGGAAGAATACAAACACAGGTCACTGGGATAACATCATCCAATAAATCTCTTAATGGATCAAAGCTATTTTGGGTTGGTATTTGGAATAAATCAGCTTTCCTTCCTTTTTTGCAAACTTTGTTGCTCTGAACCTGACACCAGATGTTCTCACTTCCTGTGTGATCTTCTTCAGCTGTGGCACACTTTCTATTAGGGGTCCCTACATGCTTGATCGGGCAGTCATTATTTGTATTTTGCTGTTGGTCTCTATTATAAGATGTTTGTGTTGAACTCTCACAGGATTCAAGTGTAGATGTGCCACTAGAGGGATGACTTTTATTTAATCTCTCAAGTGCACTAGCATAGCTCTTTTCCAGAGCAGTGAAACTAGGTGGGGAGAAGTGGGGTTCTACTGGTATGGTGAAAATGTTATTTGATAGTGTTTGCCTGTGGAGTTTTATCCTGGTTTGAAAGGGAATTTGGTTTGTCCCACATAGTATCCTTCTGGGAATTTTTTTCTTCATTCTGTTTTATATCCCCTTCCGTCACTGACATCTGGTCCCCTCACTGCCACTTAACTTAGTTCTTCTTGGGCTGACATGTTGCCATGGATAGCTCCTGTGATGGTGTCAAAGGTTGGATCATACCTGAACAGGACCTCTGCGTTCATGGTCCTTTTCAGAACAACCAAATTGATGGTGGGGGGGAGTGGATTTACTGGGGTTGCTAACTGTGGTGCCAGGGATGATTTTATGTCCCCCCCAGCTCCAAGGCAGCATCTGGATGATGTTATGCCTTGCACAATCCAAGCATGTGAATACACTGATGTCCACCTCTGCCTCTTCTAAGTCTGTCCCTCCTGCTACACTACCACCTGTGGTCACTGATTTGTCAGTGTTGTGATAGAGGAGACTACCCTCATTCCTCTGAGGTTGAGAGCATCCTCTGGGATGCTTAATCCTGCCCCCCAGACAGCTCCAAATGACCAAAGATTGTTGCTGATCCTGGATCACAAGTGTCACATGAAGTAGCACTACTGTTGCATTAGTGGGCAGGGATTCTAGGTATTTTTTACATTTAGTCAGGATTATAATATCAAACAACCTTAGGGTACGTGATGAATGTAGTAAGATGGTTGACAAAGCTAATAGCATGATGGTGTGCATAGCAATGGGTATAACTAGTAGGAAGAGGGAGGTGCTGATGACATGATATAAGACCATGGTTAGACTGCACCTGGAGTACATGGTACAGTTTTGAGGTCTCATTTAAGAAAGGACATAGATGTAATAAAAAAGATTCAGAGAAGGACAATAAAGATGGTGCAGAGTATGCAAGGGAAACCATATGATAAGATTGAGAGAATTAAATCTGTATCCACAGAGGTTTAGAAGAAAGAGAGGAGGCATGATAGAAACATTCAAGTCTATTTAAAAGGAAAGTCAGAGTTAAAACAAGAGGTCATACTTTAACACTGGAAAAAGGAAGATTTAAAGGTAATGTAATGGAGTGTTTGTTCACTGAGGGGGTAGTTCGACCCTGGAACAGATTACCTGAGGAGGTAGTAGGTGTCAAAATGGTGGAGGGATTCAAGAGAGCATGGGATAGACATATGGGTTTGGTTAGAGGACAGAGGATAGGCTTCTTGTGCAACAATGACAATTAGGGGAGGAGGGAGATGGTCAGACTGGATCGGCCAGGATGGACCTTTTCTGCTGACACATTACTATGATACTATGATATGATTAACATTGTTAACTGGAGGTACTGAGAATTATTGACTGACATATCATCACAATGCACAACCTATCACTGAGAATAACTAACATTGATAACTGGAGTCACTGAGAATTACTAACTGACAAGTCATATCATGACACAACCTATCACTGAGCATCACTGTAACATTGTTAACTGGAGTTACCGAGAATTACTGACTGACATGTCATATCATGACACAACCTATCACTGATCATCACTGTAGCATTGTTAACTGGAGTTACTACAGTAAGAGTTATTGATTGGTATATAGTATATGATAAGCCTCACTTCTCCACGGATTTCAGCAGCTGTTGAAATGTTGTTGTAGTACAGTTCAAAGGTCAAAAAAGTTGTAGTATCATTCTGATATCACAGCAATACTACAACGACATTTCTGACATTTGAACAGGTGCACATCCTTACCAGCATTTTAGCTGTGAAAGAATCAGTTTCTGTCAGGGAAGAGAAGTAGGGAAGATCACAATAAAAAGTATAGAAATCTTACACTACGCAAAACTGGAAAAGCACAGGGTAGTAGCAATGCCAACAATTGTTTTCATTTCTTTTGTCTCACAGGAAGTTTAGAGACAGAAACTGTCACACAGATTGTATCCGTTACACTGAACGATGGCCATAAGTTTGTGACTAACATTATTTTGTTGATGTTGTTGCTTCTTCTCTGATTGAATCCTCCCAAAAAATGAGTTCTAACTTATTCTGTCGTTAATTAATAATATGCAGTTTAAATATTCACTTCTGTGTCAGTGTGTTTGTTTTTGCTTTTGACAGGCACAGTGTTAAACTGCAGCTGCTGAAATCCATTCACTTCTGTGTCAGCGTGTTTTTGCTAGTTGCAGTGTCTATGAAGTATTGAGGCTTAACCTATACTAAATAAAACAGTGCATGGTTAAGCATGCACATCAAGGCTGTGTTTATATCTCAGGTTTGTGATGACATCTAAGGACCTATCGAGTATCACTCTTAAGGTCCCTATGATGTCTTCACAAACCCTCGTTGGAAACACAGCCTTGTTGTGTATGCTTAACAATACACTTTTCTATATATGTTGTGACATGGCGCAACCTATCACTGATCATCACTGTAACATTGTTGACTGCTTTTACTGAGAGTTACTGATTAACATTTCTGAAATGGAGGAACTTGTCACTGAGCACCACTGTCAATTTATCTTCAGCTCCTCCATTATGTGAAGAAAGTATTTTTTGAGGACAGTGTTGGAGAGGAGGTGTTTTTTGATGTGAATGGAGACTGCCCCGAAGTGTATGACATACTAAATTGGCAGGTATCCCCTGATGGAACTAACACCAAGTATGTGAACGTTGGAAGTTTTGACTCTCGTGCTTCTTCAGGAAAAGACATCTTAATTAATGAGAGCCTGATTTTGTGGAATGGAGGCAGCAAACAGGTCAGTGAACAATACAATGTGTTAAAAATTCAGAAAAGATGGGACTTAAAACTCTAAACATGTAATATAATCAATAAAACACAGACCACCTGGTGGTCATTTTATTATCAGGAAGCTGGGGCATTCAGCCTCATGGCTTAGTTTTGCCCCAGGTTTTTCTATTTAAAATGTCAACTTATTTACACCTACCATGAATTTTCTTCTATATTTGTATTTGTTGATCAGTTGTTTATTATTTTGCAGTATTACCAAATAATTAAGCAGTAAACACAGTTAAAATAAAGTATTAGAGGACCCGCCTTATTCATTTTTGATATAATCCTCTTGAAAAGTTGTAGTGATTCAATTTCCTTCCTTATTCTCCCTCCTGTTTTGATCTGTTGCTCATTACATCTTCATGGTAGATAACTGTCAAATGTTCTACACATCTTACATCGACTGGGCTTCAACTTCCATACTTTCACTTTTAGTCCTTTGCTTTTATGGGCCTTCATTACTCATGGAGGTATTGATGATATCTTTGGTCCAGGATGGATAGAGGAGTTCAGAGGCCTAATGATGTGAAACCAAATGTGCTTACCCCCTGTGATAACAAGGTAAGGAGGAAGGCAATTACTAAGGAAGTGGACATAAGGGGAGAGATATGGGGGGAGGGTACAGACAGGGTTGGAGGGTGGTAACACTAAATGCTAGGAGTCTGGGCAATAAGGAAGCAGAACTACAGGCTCTTCAGAAGGAGTGGGGAATGGATTTGGTGGCTATAACCGAGACATGGGCCAGCCAGATCCATGACTGTGATGTGACGGTTCAGGAATACAGATTACACCGGAAGGATAGGGAAAAAGGGAAGAGGGCTGGTGATGTACATAAAGGAGGGATTAAAATGTGTAAGGGAGGAGAAAGATGAGGGAGATATAGAAGCACTGTGGGTACAACTACAGGATCCCAAAAATAGATCACTAAGACTGGGGATAGTGTACAAGTCACCATCTCAATCTGAAGTGATGGACAGGGTGCTAGCAGAACAGATCAGGAGGAACTGAGGGAAGAGGGGATGGTGATAGTAGGGGACTTCAACTTGCTGGGGTAAAGTGGGACACACCTACCACAAAGAACAGAAGGGAGCAGATAATGCTGGATGCTTTCCAGGAAAGCTTTCCAGTACAGTTGGTCAAGGAACCGACTAGGGAAAAGAACACCCTTGACCTCATACTTAAGAATGGGAAGTAAGTGAGGGATGTGAGGGTGGAGGAACCATTGGGGGGAGTGACCACCAGACAATGTGGTTCCAGTTAACAGATGGCTAAAAAGAGGGGGGGCATCTGGCACAAGGGTGCTGGATTTCAGGAACACCAACTTTAAGATGATGAGGGAAGTAGTGCAGGGGTTCCTGTGCAAAATTCAAATGGGTATAGACACGCAACAAAGGTTGGAACTGATAAGATAGGGGATAGTGGAGGCAACAGAAACTTGCTGTAGGGTCCAGACTAAGAAGGCTAGAGGAAAGAAACCCAGCTGGATAAGCAAAGGGGTGTTAGACAGGGTGAGGAGGAAAAGGGCAGCATACGAAGAGATATAGAAAATCAAGGAGGGAGGGAGGGAGGAGGATAGGGAGGAATATCTGCAAGAAGCAAAGTAAGTGACCATGGGGTAAGGGCAGCCAAGGCAGCAAAAGAACTCAGGTTGGCCCAGGGCATAAAAAAAGGAGAAAAAACCTTCTTTAGGTACATCAGGGAGAAAAAAAGCTGCAAGGACCAAACTGTAAGAATTAAGATGGAGGGGGAATGGGTGAAATAGAGGGATGAAGAGGCAGAAGTGCTCAATGATTACTTCTGTTCAATCTTTATGAAAGAAATGGAGGGGGTGCTACCCATAGTAGAAGGGAGGATAGAAACATATGGTGGGGGTGACAGATGGAGAATTCACAGTGGGGAGGGTGCTGGAGTGGTTGAGGGCACTGAGGGTGGACAAGGCACCAGGACATACTGGAGTACATCCAAGAGTGCAGAAGGAGCTGGCAGAGGTCCTGGCAGGACCTTTGGCAGATTATTTACTTTATCTCTTGAAACAGGATGCATACTCCATGACTGGAGACTGGCTCACTTGGTTTCCCTCCACAAGAGTGGACCCAAGGCTGAATCAGGGAACTATAGGCCAGTAAGCCTAATGTCCATAGTGGGAAGCTAAAGGAGACCATCCTATTATAAATGAGAGTCTAGTGGCGCTACTGTAGGTGAACGGGGTGCAGGATGGGAGGCAGCATGGCTTTGTCAAGGGCAAGTAATGCTAGACCAATCTGGTGGAATACTGTGACTGGGTGACTAGGCAAATTGACAGGGGCCATGCAGTGGATGTCCTGTACCTAGACTTCAGTAAGACCTTCAATTCAGTACTGCTTTGGAGACTTGGATGCAAGTTACAGGACACAGGGACAGGAGCAAAGCTGGTGGGGTGAGTAGAGAACTGGCTAAAAGCTAGGCAGCAGAGGGTGGTGGTAGGTGAGGAATACTCATCCCCTAAGCCTGTGACAAATGGTGTTCCACAGGGATCAGAGTTGGGTCCAGTGCTGTTTGTCATTTTTATTGCAGACATCTCAGAGGTCATTAGCAGAAAAATCAGCCTATTTTTGGATGACATCAAGATGGGAGCAGTGGTGGATGACTAGGTTAGGTGGTGGGGGCTACAGGAGGATCTGACAAGGCTAGAGGCATGGTCTGACAGATGACAGCTGGGATTCAATGCAAAAAAAATGCAAGATACTACACTTCGGAACAAAAAATCTGAGGAGAAGCTACTATCTGGGGTGTGTGGCTGGAGGTAACAGAAGAGGAGACAGATCTAGGGGAGATCATCACAGGAGCAATGAACAATTCCACACAATGTAAAAAGGCAGCAGCAGTGGGAAGCAGTATAGTGCAGTGGTTTAAGGCTCTGAGCTGCAAATCTGGAGCCCTGGGTTTGAATCCCACAGCCCCCACTTGCATACTGTGTGACTCTAAGCAAGTCACTTAACTTCCTTGTGCTCCCAAGTTGCACCTGTAAACAAGCTGTCAGCTTAGTGTGCCAAACCTGGTTAAACAACTGGAAAAAGAAAAAAACAACAAATGCTGGGATGTATTGCAAGGGGCATTACCTCGAGAAGAAGGGAGGTTATTCTACCATTATACAGATCATTGGTTGGACTCCACCTGGAATACTGCATGCGGTACTGGTGCTCGTACCTACAAAAGGACATTAGGCTGCTGGAGGGGGTGCAGTGTAGGGTAATGAAGATGGTTCAGGACCTGAGGGAATTGCCATATGAGGTCAGACTAAGAGAGTTAAACATGTACACACTGGAAGAGAGGAGGAGCAAGGGGAACATGATTGAGATCTTTAAATACATGACAGGAATAATCAAAACAGACACAGAGAGTCTATTCAGGAGGAGGGTGGGGAGAGACACTAGGGGCCATGGCATAAGATTGGATGGGGTAGATTCAGAATAGAGGTGAGGAGGCATTTCTTTATGGAGAGCATGGTGGCAAAGTGGAACACACACTACCAGCTGAGGATGGCATGTAACACAGTGGAATGCTTCAAGAAGGGGTGGGGCAGGGCACAGGGAAGGGTAATGGGAGGGAAGGGGGTGGGGCAGCTGCCGAATAGGGAGCTAGCTGCAATCTTGAGCAGCCTAGATAGACCAGGATGGCCTTTTGCTGCTAGCAACTTTCATATGTTCGTATGTCCAACAACCCAGAACATAGTTGACTTTGGGGCTTGCGCAGTAGATGCTGTTTATACCAGACATATTTGGAATACCCTTTACCTTGTGGTATAAGTAGCACCTGGTGTGTTTTTAACTGTGGTCAAAACAAGGGAAGTGAGTGAGCCAACATTACAAAAGAGACAAGCAAACTAATGCAGAACAGTTAATGTACATAGTATTTTGCAGCCCTTTTATTAGGATGGTGTTTGTTTTTTTTGATTAGTCCAAATTCTATCTTTCTTTGCAGAAAACTTGACAACAGCAAAAAAAAATGCATGGTATTTTAGTACTGTGTGTGTGCACCTCCACATGTACATAGTTATGTATCACCATGTCAGGGGACTGAAAGAGAAAAATAGAAAAAATTGGTTGGTGCAGCCTACATGAAGCCCTGCCTGCATACCTCCACCCCATCATTAGACACCAGTGTTACCTATGTGTGAAATGGGATGGATGTTTGGGTAGTAGAGGGGGCCACTAGACACCAGATATATACACATGCATAATATGGGAGGGGTGTTTGGGTGGCCAATAGACACCAGGGATACCTGTCCATAATATGGGATGGATGTTTGGGTAGTGAAGAGGGGCCACTCGACACCAGAGATATATATGCATAAAATGGGACAGGTGTTTGGGGTAGCCACTAGACACCAGGGGTACCTGTGCATAATATGGAATGGATGTTTTGGGGCTACTAGACATCAGGGATACCTATGCATTCACAGGATGGGTTTTTGGGGGGTGCTTCTAGACACCAGGGATGCCATGATGCACACAAAAGATGGGTGTTAAAGGGCTGCCATTCAACATGTAAATAAGTCCATAATACAGTCAGAATAGCAAAGGCCGAAACTGAGGAAAAGATAGCTAGCTCCGTTAAGAAGGGGGATAAAACCGTTTACTGGTACATAGAGAGCAGAGAAAGACCAAGGGAGGGATAGTGTGGCTTGATAAAGTGAAGGGTCAGTGGGCACAGTGTGCCAGTGAAAAAGCAGGGATATTGAACAAATACTTCTGCTCAGTATTCACAAAAGAAGAGGAGAGGAAAGTACCTAAACCAATCAATGGATGAACTCTAGATGGAGGGTCAATACCAGTCCACTCACAGAAGAAGTTGTCCTGAAAAAAACTCCTAATATTGAAGGTGAACAAAGCAATGGGGCCTGATGGGAATCCCCCCTTAGAATTCTGAAAGAACTAAGGGGAGAACTAGTGACACCACTGAGTACCCTGTTTAACAAATCATGGGAGGATGGTGTTGTACCTGAGGACTGGAGGAAGGCGGATGTGATTCCCCTTCACAACAGTGGGAGAAAAGCAGAGGAAGGAAACTACAGACCTGTAAGTTTGGCCTCAGTGGTAGGGAAAATGATGGAATCACTTCTGAAAGAAAGAATTGTTGAGTACCTAGAGGCCAGTGGGGCACAACACCCAAGACAGCATGAATTCACAGCAGAAAGGTCATGTCAGACAAATCTAATTGTTTTTTTTGACTAGGTGACCAAAGTAATAGACCAGGGAGGGGCTGTGGACATGACCTACCTAGATTTCAGCAAGGCATTTGACACAGACCCACACAAAAGATTAATAAACAAGTTAGTCAGTCTGGGAGTGGGTCCCAGGGTGGTAGCCTGGGTAAATAAGATTTGGTCAGAGCCAACGCGGCAGCATAAAGCCATTCACACTGCTCATGAAGAGCATGGAGCTCATGCAGGAAAGTTAGAAACACAGCAACATAGAAAACTGATGGTAAATAAGGACCACTAGACCCATCTAGTCTTCCCTTTGTCTTTACCTGTAACAGTGGCTGGTGACCCTATTTGGGCATCAGCTTAGCCTCTCTGTCTCACTTCTAGGGTTCCTTTACATCTATCCCAAGCATACTTGAATCCCACTACTGTGCTTGCTCCCACCACCTCTTGGGGCAGGCAATTCCATGTATCCAACACCATTCCTGTGAAGAAGAACAACTTCCTCATATTTCCCTTATCCTTCTCCTTCTCCCCTCCAATCTCATATTGTGCTCCCTTGTTCTTGTACTCATTCTATACTGAAATATGTCACCCACTTGCACCGTATTTAGGCCTTTAAGATACTTGAAGGTCTCTATTATATCGCCACTTTGTCTTCGCTCATCCAGTGAATACATAGTGAGGTCACACAATCTCTCCTCATATGTCTTGTGGTGCAAGCCTTGTACCATCTTAGTTGCCCTTTTCTGAACCACATCCACTCTGTTTGCATCTTTAGGAAGATGTGGCTCCAGAACTGCACAAGGTATCCCAGATGATACCTCACCAACAATCTGTACAGTGGTATCACCAACTCCCTTCTTCTGCATGTGATACCCCTCAGTGCACCCCAGCATGCCACTGATTCTCCCTATAGCCTTTGTGCATTGTTTGGCAACTGTTAGGTCATCCAAGATATAATCCCCAAGTATCTTTCTTCTCTAGTGACTGCCAGCAATTTCCCATCCCCCATCCTGTAGCTCTCTGCGGGGTTTCTGTACGCTAGGTGCATGACTTTGCACTTCCTCACATTGAATCTCAGTTGTCACATTTTCAACCATTTTTCCAGCTTTTCTAGGTACCTCCTCAGTTTCTCCACCCCAGCTGGAATGTCTACCTCATTGCGGATCTTGGTGTAATCTGCTAAGACGCTACCTTTTCCTTCCAGCCCTTCTGCAATGTCACTAATGAAGACATTGAAAAGGACTGGCCCCAGGACTGATCACTGAGGTACCCCACTGGTCAACTCCCTTTAATTGGACAGGATATCATTAACCACCACCCTTTGCTTCCTATTCTCCAGCCAGTTCCTGTGATGAAGTTCTCCTTGAATATGGAGCTCATGGCAGTGAAGTGTGTCATGTCCATGATGTCCACTGGAGTCTGTGTATCCCCACTGACTCAAAAGAGCCATGGCAATCAGAATCATGAGGTGGCATAATACACTGTTTGTGAATAAAGTTGTTCACCCTGTATTTTTATAGTGTAATGAAGGAGCCCAATACAAAAGGGAAGCCTGCAGCGCCAAGAGAAACACAACGAGTGAGTGAGAGAGGGGGAGTGAGTGAGCTCAACGGAGGTCTATCATGATAGCTGCAGAATTCTTTGTGGGCAGGAAAAGGCAGCAATGCAGGCAGGAGCCCAGTACAAAAGGCCAACCTGCAGCACTGGAAGAAACTGAATGAGCGAGTGAGAAAGGGAGAGTGAGCGAGCTGTACAGAGCTGTGTCAGGAGTGCTGCAGATTTCTTTGTGGGCAGAAAAAGCCACCAATGCAGGCAGGAGTCCAGTACAAAAGGGCAGTCTGCAGCAGTGGGAGACACAGAACGAGCGATTGAGGGAGGGGGAGTGAGTGAGCTCAACGGAGCTCTGTTGGGAGTCCTGCAGATTTCTTTGTGGCAGAAAAAGGCAGCAATGTATGCAGGGGCCTAGTACAAAAGGGCAGCCTGAAGCGGCAGGAGAAACAGAATGAGCAAGTGAGAGAGGGGGGGGAGTGAGTGACCTCAATGGAGCTCTATCTTGACTGCTGAAGATTTCCTTGTGCGTAGAAGAAGGTGGCAAAACAGGCAGAAGCCCAGTACAAAAGGGTAGCGTGGGCAGAAACAGAATGAGCGAGTGAGAGATGTGGAGTGAGCAAGCTCAACGGAGCTCTGTCGGGCCTTCTGCAGATTTCTTGGTAGGCGAAAAAGGCGGCAACAGAGGAAGGAGCCCACTACAAAATGGCAGCCTGCAGTTCCAGGAGAAAGAGAATAAGTGAATGAGACAGGGAGAGTGAGCGACCTCAATGGAGCTCTGTTGGCACAGCTGCAGATTTCTTTGTGGGCAGAAAAAGGTGCCAACAGAGGCAGAAGCCCAGTACGAAAGGGTAGCCTGCACCACTGGGAGAAACACAACAAGCGAGTGAGAGAGGGGGAGTGAGCAAGCTCAACGGAGGTCTATCGTGATGCTGCAGATTTCATTGTGACTGGGAAAAGGCTGCAATGCAGGCAGGAAAGCGAGCTCAATGGAGGTCTACAGTGACTGCTGTGAATTTCATTATGGGCAGGAAAAGGTGGCAATGCAGGCAAGAGCCCAGTACAAAAAGGCCAGCCTGCAGCGTGAGCAGAAACGGAATGAGCGAGTGAGAGAGGGGGGAGTGAGCGAGATCAACAGATCTGTGTCGGGATTGCTGCAAAATTCTTTGTGGACAGAAAAAGCTGCCAACACAGGCAGGAGCCCAGTACAAAAGGCCAGCCTGCAGCAGCGGGAAACACAGAATGAGCAAGTGAAGGAGGTGGAGTGAGTGAGCTCAACAGAGCTCTTTTAGAGTGCTGCGGATTTCTTTGTGGAGAGAAAAAGGAAGCAAAGCACGCAGGGGCCCAGTACAAAAGGGTAGCCTGCAGCGTTGGGAGAAACAGAATGAGAAAGTGAGAGGGGGCAGTGAGCGAGCTCAACAGAGCTCTATCATGGCAGCTGCAGATTTCTTTTTTTGGGCAGAAGAAGGCAGCAACCCATGGAGGAGCCCATTACAAAAGAGCAGCCTTCAGCGCCAGCAGAAATGGAATGAGTGAGTGAGAGAGGGTGAGTGAGCAGGGTCAACGGAGCTCTGTCAGGACTCATGCAGATTTCTTTGTGGGCAGAAAAAGGCACCACCAGAGGCAGGAGCCCACTACAAATAGGCAGCCTGCAGTGCCAGGAGAAACAGAATGAGCGAGTGAGACGGGGAGTGAGCAACCTCAATGGAGCTCTGTCGGGACAGCTGTGGATTTCTTTAGGGGCAGGAAAAAGGTACCAACTCAGGCAGAAACCCAGTACAAAAGGGCAGCCTACATCACTGGGATAAACACAATGAGTGAGTGAGAGAGGGGGACTGAGCGGGCTCAACGGAGCTCTATCATGACTGCTGCAGTTTCTTTGTGGGCACAACAAGGCAGCAACCCAGGCAGGAACCCAGCACAAAAGGACAGCCTGCAGTGCCAGCAGAAATGGAATGAGCTAGTAAGAGAGGGGGAGTAAGCAAGCTCAATGGACCTGTGTCAGGACTTCTGCAGATTTATTTGTGGGCAGAAAAAGCCACCAACAGAGGCATGAGCCCAGTACAAAAGGGCAGTCTGCAGCACCAGGAGACACAGAATGAGAGAGTGACAGAGAGGGAAGGAGGGAGTCACCTCAATGGTGGTCTATCGAGGCAGCTGCAGATTTCTTTGTGAACAGAAAAAAGTGCCAATGCAGGCCAGAGCCCAGTACAAAACAGCAGCCTGCAGCACTGGGAGAAACAGAACAAGTCAGTGACAGAGGGGCACTGAGCGTGCTCAACGGACCAACGCAATCAACATTTGGCATTAACAAATGCTTGTTATAACATGCCAAGTAAACCAGATGCAACATACTTTATGTAAATATGGATGAGCATTAAATTCAAATTGTGATGAGTTTGTTAATTTTTTTCCCTAATGTATCCACTCGCAAATATGGATTATTTGTGCAGCTAAATAATATTTGTACATATTTGGTAAAGCCTGCCCTCCACTACCTTTTCCTCTTATAAAGTTTGAATGGAATATTCTACGAGATTTGTTGTTCCAGACAAATTTAGTAATCAACTTTTTTAAATTATCAAAATATAATTGTGGGATAATTAGTGGTATGAATCGAAATAAAAATAAAAGCTTAGGTAATATCTTCATTTTTATAAAATTGATTCATCTGATCAGTGTTAATGGTAAACCTTTCCAGTGTTCTAATTCTTTGGTTATTTCCATAATCATAGGTTCATAATTTAATATTGCTACTGGTTTAAGGTCTGGGGTAAGTCTAACGTCTACATATAAAATTTCAGTCTTAATTTGACTAATAAATTTATCTGAAACCTTTATATTATAATCCTCATTAATTTTCATAATTCTTGTTTTATCCAAATTTATTTTATATCCTGATAGTACTCCAAGCTGTTTAGTAATTTCCATAAGTTCTAATATAGACGATTCTGGTGATGATAAATATAAGAGGATATCATCCACATACAGGCTGAGTTTATAAGTACAATTATTTATAGATACCCCTTGTATTCTTGACTTAAACCTAATTCTGTCCACTAATGTTTCAATTATTATAGTGAAAAGTAGCGGGGAAAGCAGACATCATTGCCTCATTCCTTGGTATAAACAAAAAGATTATGAAATATTATTTGTTTTGACTTCTGTGGTCGGTGTACTATATATAATTTGAAGCCATGATATGCAGCGCAGCATACCTACATCCTTGTTTCTCTACTCCCGAGTGCTCTGCCAGCCTACTATATGGCACTCTCCATCACAGAAGGATCCTTAGGCATCCTTTGACATGATACTCCCCCCCAAGTGACCCGCCCCCGACAACCTGGGCTCATTCTTGAACCCAGATCACCTGCATCATGATGAGTAAACCTAATGTTGAATGTCCAATGGGCCATCTTAGGTTCGTCAAGTTAAAAAAAAATCTGTTTCTTGGTACCCTGTGGCACCTCTACCCTCACTCACCCATCTCCTTGACAGTACTAAATAAACACAAAGAATACTGTGTGTCTTGCTTGGTGTTCAGTCAGAACACCCCCCATCCCTGGCAAGCCTACATCTATATAAAATATCTATAATGCACACCTGTCCAGTCGTCCCCCATCATGGTGGCCAGCACAGGATGAGGCAGGGCAGTGGGTGCAAATCAGTGAATGAATGAGCAACACAAATAAGCATACTGTTTGCAATTCAGGTGTTACACTGAGAAGACTGGCCAAGAGGGATATAAGTGGGGGGCTGAGCTCACCAAGATGGGGGATGACACAGGACAGGGTGTGCACTAAAGATATTTGGATGCATGGAGGTTTGTCAGGGATAAGAGCGTTGAAGTGGTGCCTCTCAACTTCAGGGTGCCAAGATTCTTTGTGTTAATTTAGTGCTGTTCAAGGAGACAGATGAGGGTGCAGGTGGGAGGGATGTTGCACTGCTGAGCATTAAGAAAAAAACATGCTCACATTAGGGTCCTTGGCACAAAATGCTGGAACCCCATGGGGTTAGGTACAGCAAAGAGAAAGTGCCTGGGAAACTGATGGTAAAATCCTCCCACCCCTCCCTCCCTCCCTCCTTCCCCATAGTTCCTTGAAAGCTGCTTATCCAGTCCAAAGGCAGTAACATAGAAACATAGAAACATAGACTTTGATGGCAGATAAGGACCACTTGGCCAACCCAGTCTGCCCATTTCCCTACCTATTGGATAAGCTGCAGATTCTAGTTAACCAACAGTCTACTTACTGCAATCCCCCACTATAATTGCCTTATGTCTGTCCCATGCATGTTTGAATTCCCCCACTGTTTTGGAACCCACAACCTCTCCAGGAAGGCGGTTCCATGCGTCCACCACTCTCTCCGTGAAAAATAATTTCCTCACATTACCCCTGAGCCATCCCCCCCTCTAACTTTAAATTGTGCCGCCTTGTTCTTACACATCTCTTTTTCTGAAAGATGCTACCCTCCTGGACTTTGTTGATCTCCTTGAGGTACTTGAACATTTCTATCATGTCCCCCCATCCCTCCTTTCATCAGGGGTATACATATTAAGCTCTCTCAGTCTCTTTCTACATATGGTTTCTGATGTAGACCCTGCACCATTTTAGTTGCCCTCCTCTGGACTGCTTCCATCCTGTCTATGACCTTGCATAGATGAGGTCTCCAAAACTGCAGTGCAGAAACAATAAGGCACACCCAGGGGTTGCATTAGCAGTCTGTCAATCATCCCTAGGATTAAGTGGTGCAATGCACATATGAGTGCCGCACTGGTTGCCCTGACCCCTGGGAGTGTCTTTTTCTATTATAACATTTTTTTTTCCAAAGAGGAGTGTTAAAAAATATTTTTGGAATGTTTCAGTTTAGAGAGCTTTTTAATAAAATGTTTCTTAGACCAACAGTTTAAGAATGCTGCTTCATAATTAGAACACAGCATTAAGGCATTCCAGTCATTCAGCAGTACTAGATGATGGAATGCTGACAGGAATCCATGTGCCATGGTGATCAGGCTTAGGCTGGACTGTACAAGACAGTATAAC
Source organism: Neoceratodus forsteri (assembly GCA_016271365.2). Lineage (NCBI taxonomy): Eukaryota > Metazoa > Chordata > Ceratodontiformes > Ceratodontidae > Neoceratodus > Neoceratodus forsteri. Next base: position 56,492,006 of record CM028137.1, read on the forward strand.
TGAAGCTGAACTGACTGGGCATCCATATAATACCACTTTGACAGCACACTTGTTCTTGCACACTGAGCACAGACCATTTTATTTCCTAGCACACATTCTGGGGGAACACAGGGTACAGTCACTGAAAGTTAACACAATTTTACAGAAAAAAAATGAACATTTTCATCCTGGGGACAGCAGTTTGGAAACACTTGGAAACAGAGACAGTACAGTGAGATAAACTCCAGACTGTAGGGTCGGGGGTGAGGGGGGCCAGGGCCATGCAATTAACAGAGCCACCAGCCTGACCCAAGAGGGATGACACTGGTGAATGTGCCCTGACTTCCAGCATTAGTTCACCGTAGTTCGTCACCCTGCCCTCCTCTAAAACAAAGGCACCAAACTGACCCAGCCCAGCATCAGCTAATAGGAACTCCCAAAGAAAGGCATGTAAGCGCCTTCTTCAATCATGGTAGGTACACAGGCATAGGCTAGCACTGGCAGCAGGTGCTCTCATGCCAGATGCCACCCCAGTTGGGAGGGACTCATCCTAGGAAGAGAACAGCAGGCCCCCCCTTGAACTATCGTGACCAGTGTGAAGTCCTGAGCTGACTGGTTACTGTTCTTCACAATACAAAACATAAACTGGAAGAACTAAAACTGGAGCTGAACTGACTGGACACTCATAATTATACATTTCAGATAGCACAGAGCATTTCTGTTTTCGTAGCAAACAAGAACAGGAGCAGGCTGTACTAAGCCTGCTGATTGATTCAAGGGGTACACAGCTGGGTGAGCACTACACTGCAACTCTTCAATTTAACACAGTTTTACCCCCAAAAAATAAATGGACATTCTCAAACTGAGGACAGCAGCTTGCAAGCAGTGAAATTTAAGTGTTTCTCTGCAGTGGGAGGGGACTAGTAGGGGAAGGGGACATCTCGAGGCTCAGAGACTGCTCTCTGTTGTCTGCCAGTACTATTGGCAATTGCATGTGCTCCAATGCAAACCAAAGGCATTGCTGCTGTACTACAAAAAATTATGTTGATGATGATGTTGTACAAAATATTAAATAAAATAAAATACCTGCTAGGCTGCTACTAGAGTGATCTCGATGCATGTCAGTCGGTGACTCCTCCATCCTCCTCTACAGACTGCCGATGGTGGATCTCTCTGCCCACCCTGGGCTTGCTTTACTCTCTCCAGATGACTCCTGGCAGAAGTGGCAACCTTGGGTTCTCTCCCTTCCCATGAAAAGCCACGCGTTTGTTCGTGGACCCTGGCGTTGGTCTAGTGGTCCTACCCTAGTGGGCTTTGCTTTGCTTTTGTTGCATTGCACTTCAGCGCTTGCTGTTTCTGCACACCAGCCACAGCCCATGGGCCACACAGACTAACCCAGCAAGGCCCCTTGCCCCCCCCACTTCAACTTCAGTCCCACTTACTTAGGCAATAGCCAGGCAACAACTCTACGATCTTGGGAATCCTGGATACTTGCTTCCCCTTCCCCTATTGCACCCACCTGTCTCTGTGGGGTCCTAGCAGCAGTGGTGGCAGTCCTTTTTCACCTCCTCCTAACACACTGACACTCCACCACCACCATTGTTCCAACTGTCCTCGCTCCACCACAGTGTCCTCTGCTTCTGACTGGCAAGCAATGATGACCGACTGCCTGTCTGGCTCTTTCAATGTAAGGACTAGTCTCCTGGCCCTCCTTATTTTCAATTTTTACCATCCCAAGATGCTAGTGCTCACACTGCCTAGTCTAGACACCAGACCAGTGCTCCCACAGATGGCATGCTGTGCTCTCCTCGGTTTGACCTCCGCACACAAGATGGCGAGTGGCGCCAATAGGGCTCAGAGGTACTGGACTGGCTGCAGTGAAGTCTGCCTCACTCCACCTGCTTCATCCAATCAGACTGTGACAACAGACAGAGACAAGGACAGACAGCAACGTCCAGCCAACCAGTGGCTGAAAATCACTTTTAACCATAGCAACACACTGCTGACAGCAAGTACCAGAAGTCAAGTCAGGCCAACATTTTTTTCCACATTTCAGAGCTTTTTTTTAAAATCTTTAATGTTCTTGGAGCACGGGAAAGAGCAGAGGAAAAAACAGGAAAAGTAATATGAAGTAACACGTTACAGTAATGCATTACTTATACAAAACAGTAATCGGTAACTCAAGAAAATTACTTTTTAGTATAAGTAATCTGTAACTAGGATACATTATTAATGAATGTAATCTAATTACAGTAATGTGTTACTTGTAACATGTTACTACCAAACACTGCCATCCACTGAGCTGTTCACCCATTCCCATCTCCTCCACCAAATGCAGCATATACTTTTATTCTACTCGATCAAATGCTTTTTCTGCATGTAATGCTAAAAGAATGGTATCCTTTGTTTTAGGTTGAGATATAATATTCAAAGCGTATCTAATATTTTCTCTTAAGGTTCTACCTTTTATGAAACCATTTTGATCCTTGTTTATAATATGTAGTAAACTGTTTTCTAATCTTTTAGCTCTAAGTTTGGTAAAGATTTTATAATACGCATTTAAAAGGGAGATTGGGCGATAGGATGAACAGCTCAGTGGGTCTTTAATTTTTTAGGGAATACATGAATAATTGCCTCATACAAAATTTTGGGGAGCGTTTTAGTAATATTAAATGAATTTAATTGTTTTAACAATATAGGAACCAAACTATCTTTGAAGTGCTTATACAATTCTATTATGATCCCATCAGAACCAGGTGATTTATTTCCTATTAAATTAGCTAAAGCTTGATCAATTTCTTCATATGTTATTTTACCCAGTAAGTTATTTTTCCATTTAACAAGTATAACTCGTGGAGGAAGTTGTCCTAAATAATGTTTAATTTCCTCACCCTGGAGATTCATACAATACATTTTATATAGATCCTGATAGTATCTTACAAAACAGTTATTAACCTCTGGATCTTCCACTATCTCACCTTGTTGATTTTTAATAGCTAATATATAATTTTTCTGTTGCTGTTTTCTAATTTGCCAAGCCAGTAACTTCTATGGTTTATCTGATAAATACATATAATTGGACTGTGTTTGTAAAATTTGTTGATTAATGGAATCTATTTGAATAGTATTTAGCTGTTCCTTCTTAGAAACAAGATGACTAAACATTTTATTATCTAAGGTCTGAGTATGCATAATTTGAAGATTAGTGACTTCCTTTGTTAATTGGTTTACAAGAAAGATTGGTGTTTTTTTTTTTTCAAAAACTGCTCGATACTAATTAATTGTTCCCTTATCCATACTTTGAAAGTGTCCCATACATTGTTTATAGATGTTTCCGTTTCAGAATTATTATTAAAAAAATCCTGTATTTCATGAGCTAAAGTCTGAGATTTGTGGTATCCGTATTAACAGGTGATACATTTTCAATAATTAGATATGGTCTGAGATTTTGTACATTTCATTTTCAAAAGAGATGGAGAATGATCAGATATCATAAAACCCGAATATTGTATATCTATAATGGTATGTTTTAAAGTCTCCGAGACTAAATAATAATCAATTCTGGAATACAGCTATTGAGACAAAGAATAGTAAGACTATACTTTTTGATTTGGATACTTGATAAGCCATGGAACTATAAGCATAAGATCATGAATATTTTTTTTTATAATAATTTGTGTTGATTGATGTGCAGTATCCGGTTTAGATGTCTTGTCCTGAGTAAACAATGCCACATTAAAATCACCTCCAACTATATATGGTGGTGAAAATTTGAAAGGCTTAAGAAATGAGGGCTATTCTCATTTGGAGCATAGATAGTTGCTAATGTTGCTTTTAAAATAGGTATATTTATTTCAGTTATCGCCCATCATCTCTGTGTATCTGTTTCTGTTCTATTTATCTTTGGGTACGGATTTTGTTTATTAAAAAGAATAGCTATACCTCTACAGTTATTAGTACAATTTAAAAAACACCTGCACCCCAGCGATTTTGAATCCACATGGGTTCATTAGTATGAAAGTGAGTCTCTTGTAGCATAGCTACATCTATTTTTTATTGTATATATTTTAAAATACACATCATCTTGATTTTAATTTTTAGGCCTTTAACATTCCAAGACAATATATGCAGATAAATACTCATAATTCTTATTCAATACTATAAAGCTGGACCCCCCAATCTGTTATGCCAATTAAGTTTCCTTCTTATTCTATTTCTTATATTAGAATTAGTAGGTTGGATATCTTTAGAAAAATAAACTATCCCCCCCAAAAGAGGCTTATCCTGAAATCAAACAGACTTCAGTTGCCCCCCCAAAATCTGATGACATCCTATGTCATCATTTCACTGTGAGCTACGATACCTAAACAAGCTCTCCTCTGGAGTCTTCAGTTTATTTATTGCTAATTCTTTAATCTCTCTTTTCTTTACTAATTAAGCCTGAAATAACAAATTTAGGCCTCAGATCAACCCCTTCCCCTTCAAGCCTTATTTTGTATTTATTTTTTATTTTTTTAATTCAGGTTTTCAATTTTGGTCTTAAAAAGAAGCAATTGCTTCTTCTGGATTAGAGAAAGACTGGAATTTCTCCTTAACAATAAACCATAATTTGGCTGGGTAATTCATCCAGAAACAAATTCCTTTATGGTACAGCTTTTCTTTTACCGGATTAAATAGTTTCCATTTCACTGTAGTCTTCAAGCACATATCTGGATTGTTGAAAGTGGCCAGTGGCCAAAGTTTAGTGACCAGTGGCCAAGGTTTTAGTAACCAGTGATCAAACTTTTATCAACAATATTTAGTTGGCTAACCAAAAGATTGAGGAGATAGAAAGGTGTAAAATGGCTAATGTAGATTAATAAAGGGCTAGTAAAAGGTAAAGGTGGCTAGTAGATGACTAAATGATGCCAACATGTGAATTGGTATACTGTATCTAGTAGCAAAAGGCTGCAAGTGGCTAAGTAAATGAAGGATACCACCATGTCAGTTAATATGCATGTATGTGTAAGACTTTAAAAGGTTAATGGTTACAATGAAGAAAGTGAAATAAATCTAAGCACAAAGCCAAGGTTTAACTTGGAATTGCCCTATTCAGCAGAAAATACTGTGTACCAAAACATGTATTTTTAAAGGTTATGGCCAAGATTAGAGTGCAGCTGCTAGTAACAGCGGCTGGTCTTGATGATTGAAGTTCCCCATCTTGTGATTACTATGCAATTTGGCCACTGTCTGGGTTTGAACTGTAAGCCAATTATTTTTAAAACAGCCACATCCCCTTGCATATTTTCTGTATCCTAAAGTAAGTATTTTTGATAAATAAAATTCCCCTGATCACTTGTTTTTCCATTTAAGAATGACTGCATGTCTCGGCAAAGTGTCAAAAGTATCTTATGACTAAGGTATCTTATGGCCAATGTATTTTTGAAGCAGTGGCTTATGACTTGTTGAATGACTTATTGTTTGTATTTAAATATGCTGTCATAGTTTTTGGGAAATTCCAGCCTTGCATTTTTTTTCTAAGCTTGCTACACATAAATATGGGACCTATGGTTATGTCCAGCATCCCTTCAAGAAGACGAAGTCTGAGACTATCCATGGATTGCTTGAGGGATCCAGAGATATATGGTTTCATATCTTTCTTCATATCTCTCTGAAAATCTGTAGCCCTGTAATGCAAATATTACTAGCTGTCTAGATTGCATGTTAGAAACACCACAATTGGATTGTCCCATTGGCTGTAAGATTAAATTGTATGAGGTACACTCGGGTAGTAGCAGACTACCTGATGCCTAGAAATGATATACTATTTCAATAAATTATAACTAATTTGGCAAAGAAATAGTGTGGTGGCTTTATTGAATTACTGAGAATTACCAACCAGGAACCTATACAATTGGGTTCATTTTACAGGATAGACATTAAATCTTATTGCTTAAAAGTTAAGCCCTTTCTCTGAACATGCTTTTGATAGAATATCTTCTCTGTACAAAAATGTATGTGGCTTAATAAATACTGTCCTCAGATAGCTGTTATTCATAGAGTGGTTGCCAGCTCAATGTGTTCGAGCCAGCAAAATGTTCTCTTCAGGACATTTGCGGTTCATAGCTAGTGTTACAATCTTCTCAAAAAAGGTAAAGGATCATCATTACTTTCCATTCCTTCTGGAAGTTTAGTAAGTCGTAGTTTACACCTATGAGCCCAGTCCTCTTGTTCAGCCACCCACTCTTGCAAAATCTGTAGTTGTTTGGTTAATTGCACAACTTTTCCGGGGAAAGGATTCGTTAGATCTTCAAGCTTTGATATGCGATTTTTGTCTGTTTCAGTGCATATTGTCAGCTGTTCAAATTTAGTACTCAGTCCATTAACTGAGGTTTTAGAGCTTTTGATTTCCTTTAATGTATGCAGTACCTCAGTTTTAAATGTCATTACTACCCCCATCATTTCTGTTTTTATGGCCAAAGCGGTATTTGTAATTACTTTCTCCATCTTATCCTCCAAAGGGCCAAGTGTCTTTGAAGTGCCCTGAGTAGCCATATCAGTCATCCTTTTGGTGGTAAATTCAAAAGCTTTTATTCCAGAACCTCCATCCCCACCACCCAACATACTGCTACTACCAGAAACTGATTCCGTTTGCTGACCCAACTCTTCCAACATTTCATTCTAGTGACTCTGCATATTACTTAGTCCAATATTTTGTAAAAATAGGAAGATTTTACCTTTTGTCATCCTTTTAGCCTTACTTGCAGGTGTTTTTGGCAGCAGGGAAATTATGGGCTCATGCAGCAGTTGGTATATTGTACATTCAGGCTGCCTTTTTCATAGTGGCGAAATATGCAGGTGAATTGTTTGGCTCTGACTTCGTGTTTTGCGTTTATCAGGGAAATGTGCATTTGAAAGCTCCTGGGTGTGGCCTACACTTTTAGAAATACCCCAAACTACGAATACAGTGGAGGGAAACCAAGAATACAGCCAAAACCAATACGTTTTTTATTTATTTTCTTTGTTGCTTGCGTTCTCCATTCTTCAACTCCTGCAAGAGCTCACCCATGTTGCCTGCTCACCATCCATTCACCTGGTGCTATCAGATGATGTTGTGCCGACCCTCCTCATGGATACCTCCCTTAATCCTACAGCCGATGGATTTACCTTGTTCAAAAACTAATAATCATTGACTTGAGGTGTTTTGGGTTGGTGCTGTTTGGTAACAGTTTTGTGCGGGCACCACATTGTTCAGAGGATGTCAGAGGATGTCACAGATGGAAACAGTGTCAAGGAATTTGAGACTTGGCTGAAGGTTTTTGCCAGGGTGTCAATGCTGCTACTGCTCCTTATGCTGTTGCTGATCACTGATTTTACACTTTTAGTGGTACTACTGACCCCCTCCTCCTCCTCCTCAACGACAACCATCTTTTCCATGACTGTATCCTCCTTCTCATCTCTTCCTCCCAAACCACCTGCAGACACTTCCTTCTGATATGCTTACCACCTAGCCATATGTTTGACTTTAAGATGATAATGCTGTCCTTCTGTACCAATGCAAGACCATTTCATGCCATTGCTTACTCAGGCCTGATAAAGTCGGTGTATTGCCACAATGTCATCTTTTGGATCTGTAATAAAAAGACATGCACAAGGGATTTTGAAGGATACTAAAATTTATGTAAAGCACCAGTTGTGGTGGCCACCACATCCACACTTACATAGAAACATAGAAGTTGATGGCAGATAAGGACTGCAAGGCTTATCCTGTCTGCCCTTTTTTTCTACCTTACGAATGTGCCTTAGACCTTTACTCTGTCAATGGCCTATCTATTCATACTCAGCTGTATTTCTTCCTTATACTTATCCCATGACTGGTTGAAGCCTTGCACTGTATTCATATCCACCACTTCCTGAGGTAGGCCATTCCATGCATGCACCACCCTTTCTGTGGAAAAGAACTGCCTCACATTACCCCTTAATCTGCCTCCCTCTAATCTCATGCTGTGCCCTCTTGTCCAGCTTGTTTCTCTTCTGGAATATGTATCATCATTTATTACCTTTTGTGACAGAGGTTGCCTTCTCATCAATTTGAAAAACTCATACAGTTTGTTGTCACCCTGTTTCTCTCATGTAAGGCTCCCACAGAGGATCAATGACCGTGTCATCCTCACTTTCACCCTCCATTTCCTCCTCCACCTCCATTCACAGGCCCTTTTTTTTCCTCATTTTCCACTAATCACTTGTGACTGTGCCACTGCATCATCCTCACACTCACATCCAGTATAACTAACCACTGGGGTCTGTGTCACTGCATCATCCTCCCACTCAGGTCCAGTACCACTAATCACTGGGGACTGTGCCACAGCAGCATTCTCAGACTCAGGTCTAGTACAACTGATCACTGGGTACTGTGCCACTGAAGCATCCTCAGACTCAGGTCCAGAACCTTTAATCACTGGGGACTGTGCCACTGCATAATCCTCCACTCAAGTCCAGTACAACTTACCACTGTGGACTGTGCCACTGCATTTTTCTCACACTCAGACCCAGATCCACTAACCATTGGCCACTGTATAATTGAAGCATCCTCAGACTCAGGGCCAGTACAACTTATCACTGTGTACTGTACCACTGCAGCATGCTCAGACCCAGGTCCAGTACCACAAACCACTAAGGACTGTACCAGATGCAGTATCATCGGACTCAGGTCCAGTACCACTAACCACTGGGGACTGTGCCTCTGCAGCATCCTCCCACTCAGGTCCAGTACCACAAACCACTGGAGACAGTGCCACTACATCATTCTCACACTCAAGTCCAGTACCACCAACCACTGGGGACTGTGCCACTACATCATCCTCACACTCAGGTCCAGTACCACTGGCCACTGTACAACTGCAGCATCCTCACACTCAGGGCCAGTATCACTAACCTCTGGGGACTGTGCTACTGCATCATTGTCACACTCAAGTCCAGTACCACTAATCACTTGTGACTGTGCCACTGCATCATCCTCATGTTCAGGACCAGTACCACTACCCACAGGGGACTGTGCCTCTGCAGCATCCTAACACTCAGGTCCAGTAGCACAAATCACTGGAGACTGTGCCACTACATCATTCTCACACTCAAGTCCAGTACCACCAACCACTGGGGACTGTGCCACTACATCATCCTCACACTCAGGTCCAGTACCACTGGCCACTGTACAACTGCAGCATCCTCCCACTCAGGTCCAGTACCACTAATCACTGTGGACTGTGCCACAGCAGCTTTCTCAGACTCAGGTCTAGTATAACTGACCACTGGGTACTGTGCCACTGCTGTATCCTCAGATTCAGGTCCAGAACCTTTATTCACTGGGGAGTGTGCCACTGCATAAACCTGATACTCAGGTCCAGTACCACTAACCACTGGGGACTGTGCCACTGAAACATCCTCACAGTCTGTTCCAATACCATGAACCACTGGAGAGTGTGCCACTGCAACACCTTCAGACTCAGGTCCAGTAATACTAACCACTGGAGACTATGCCACTGCATCATCCTTACACTTAGGTCCAGTAATGCTAACCACCATAGACTGTGCCATTGCAGCATTCACAGACTCAAGTCAAGTACCACTTATGTCTGGGAACTGTGCCACTGCATCATCCTCACATTCAGGTCCAGTACCACTAATCACTAACCACTGGGGACTGTGACATTGTATCATCCTCACATTCAGGTCCAGTACCACTAAACACTGGGGACTGAGCCACTACATCATTCTCACACTCAAGTCCAGTACCACTAACCACTTGGGACTGTGACACTGCAGCATCCCCAATCTCTGAGCAAGTAACACTAACCACTGGGGACTGTGCCACTGCATCATCCTCAAACTCAGGACCAGTTCACTAACCACTGGGGACTGTGCCACTACATAATTCACACTCTAAGGTCCAGTACCACTAATGACTGGGGATTGTGACACTGCAGCACCTCACTGTCAAGGTCAATACCATGAACCACTAGGGACTGTGCCACTGCATCATTGTCACACTCAGGTACAGTACCACTTAACCACTGGGGACTGTGCCACTGCATCATCCTCACACTCAGGAAGTCCAGTACCACTAACCAATGGGGACTGTGTCACTGCATCATCCTCCCATTCAGGTCCCATACCACTAACCACTGGGGACTGTGCCACAGCAGCATTCTCAGACCCAGGTCCAGTATCAATAACCACTGAGGACAGTACCAGTGCGGCATCCTCAGACTCAGGTCTAGTACCACTAACCACTGGGATCTGTGTTACTGCATCATTCTCACACTCAGGTCCAGTACCAGTAATCACTGGGAACTGTGCCACAGCAGCATTCTCAGACTCAGGTCTAGTACCACTGATGACTGGGTACTTTGCCAATGCAGCATCCTTAGACACAGGTCCAGTACCATTAACCACTGGGAACTGTGCCATTGCATAATCCTTACACTCAAGACCACTACCACTAACCACAGGGGACTGTGCCACTGCATCATGTTCACACTCAGGTCTAGAGCCACAGAAATCCAGGAGGAACAAAATGGGAGAGAGATACTGTGGGCTAAGCAGGAAGGAAAATGGGGACAGCCATCCACACAGGTGTGGTCTATAGACCACCAGCCCAGGAGGAAGAAACAGATAGGGAGATGATGCTAGCCATCCAAAGGATGGCAGACAAGGGTGAGGTAGTACTGGTTGGAGACTTCAGTATTCCAGATGTGGACTGGAGCATCCCAGCAGCAGCATCAACTAGGAGCAGATTTATCCTGGACTCCCTTCAGGGTGCCTTCCTCAAGCAACTGGTCATGGAACCAACTCGGCAGAAGGCAATACTGGACCTTGTGCTCACAAACAGGGACAGTGTGACGGGGTAACAGTGGGGAGCCCTGGGGAACAGTGACCACCAGTCATTGTGGTTTGAAATCACAGAAAGAGCAGAACCAAACCACCCAAAAACACGTATCCTGGATTTTAGGGGTACAGACTTTGGGAAAATGGGGAGATACTTGAAAGAGGCATTAAGGGGAATGGGACAGGACTCAGGGGTTGAGGAACACTGGGCAGTATTTAAAATGGGGATTACAAGAACAATAGAATTATGCATTAAGCAGGTTAGCAAGAGAAAAGGAAGAGGAGACCATTATGGTTTCCAAAGAGGTAGCAAAGAAAGTGAAAGCCAAAAGATTGCATTCAGGCAATACAAAAGACACAGGCAGAAGGTGATAGGGAGAAGTACCAGGAGAAGCAAAGGGAGGCAGGGAGGTCAGTAAGGGAAGCCAAAGCTCAGACAGAAGAACACATTGCAAAATCAGTGGGTAGAGAGGACAAAACCTTTTATAGGTACATAAGTGAAAAAAAAAGACAAAGGGAGGGATAGTGAGACTGAACGGGGAGGATGGGGGCCGCGTGGAGGATGACAACAGTAAAGCTGACATATTGAACAGGTATTTCTGTTCAGTCTTTACTGAGGAAGAGGATGGCAATGGGTCTGAAGGGAGTACAAGGGGTGAGAATGGTGCAGGAATGGACACAAGTCCCTTTACACGAGAAAGGGTACTGAAGGAACTGGAAGTAATAAGAGTTGATAAAGCAATGAGGCCAGATGGGGTGCACCCAAGGTCCTTAAAGAACTAAGAGAGGTGGTGGCTGAACCTCTGGCTATCCTGTTTAGCCGATCACTGGAATCAGGGGAGGTACACAAAGACTGGAGGACAGCAGATGTAGTCCCCTTATACAAAAGAGGGAACAAAGAGGAAGCAGGGAACTACAGACCAGTCAGCCTCACCTCGGTAGTGGGGAAGATCATGGAAGCACTACTGAAGGAGAGATTGGTGGAACATCTGTTTGTCAATGGACTACAGGACCCAAGGCAGCATGGTTTCACCATGGGGAGGCCATGTCATACCAACCTCATTGAATTTTTTGACTGGGTGACTAGGGAGATGGATCAGGGAAGAGCAGTGGACATGGCCTATCTGGACTTCAGTAAGGCCTTTGACACTGTGCCACATAGAAGACTATTACACAAACTGGGGAATATGAGTGTGGGAAGGACAGTAGTGTGGTGGATAGATAACTGGCTGGGTGGCAGGACACAGAGGGTGGTGGTAAATGGCTGTCACTCCACAGAGGGAAGAGTGACCAGTGGGGTACCACAGGGATCAGTGCTGGGGCAGGTCCTATTCAACATCTTCATCAGTGACATTGTGCAGGACCTAGAAGGCAGAATTTCACTGTTCACTGATGACACAAAGCTCTGTAACAGAGTAGATGCACCAGAGGGTGTAGACAGAATGAGATGGGACCTGCAGAAGCTTGAAGAATGGTCAGGGGTTTGGCAGTTGAAATTCAATTCAAAGAAGTGCAAGATAATGCATATGGGGCACAAAAACCCTGGCACAATGTATCAGTTGGGGGGTGAGGATATAGCATGCACCAAACAGGAAAGAGAGCTTGGGGTTATAATCTCTGATGACTTCAAGGTAGGGAAACAGTGTGACAAGGCAGCAGGTAAAGCAAATAGGATGCAGGGATGTATAGGCAGGGGCATCACCAGCAGGAAAAGGGAGGTCATAATTCCACTATACAAGACACTAGTAGGGCCCCACCTGGAGTACAGTGTACAGTTCTGGAGATCATACCTATGTAAGGACATAGACAGGGTAGAGAAGGTTCAGAGGAGGGCAACAAAGATGCTGCATAGATTGCATCACAAGTCCTATGAAGACAGGTTGAAGGAACTGAACATGTACTCCCTGGAGGAGAGGAGGGAGAGAGGGGATATGATAGAGACATACAAGTATCTTACAGGGAGGAACAGGGTGCAGGAATACACTATTTTTAAGTGAAAAAGATGTTCCAGGACTAGAGGGCATGGGATGAAGTTGGAGGAAGGACGATTCAGAGGAAACATGAGGAAGAATTTCTTCACAGAACAGGTGGTGGACAAGTGGAACACCCTGCCAGAGGAAGTGGTGGGGGCTGAAACAATCATGGGATTTAAGAATGCATGGGATAGACATAAAGGAATTCTAGAGGTCTGGGACAAGGAGCAACAGACTTCTAGGATAACATAAACTGAACTTACAAGCTCAAATGGGCAGACTGGGTGGGCCACATGCCCTTATCTGCCGACACTGTCTATGTATCTATGTATCTATGTATCTATGTAGAGCCACTATCCACTGGGGACTGTTCCACTCCATCTTCCTCAGACTCAAGTCCAATACCACTAAACACTGGGATCTGTGCCATTGCATCATTCTCATACTCATGTCCAGTACCACTAACCACTGGGGGACTTTACCACTGCATCATCCTTACACTCATTTCCAGTACCACTAATCAGTACTCACTGTACAACTGCAGCATCCTCACACTCAGGGCCAATACTACTTAATGCTGGGGACTGTGCCACTGGTGCAACCTCAGACCCAGTTACATGACTGTGACACTGCTGCATCCTCAGACTCAGGCCTAGTAACACTAACCACTGGAGACTGAGCCATTGCATCACCCTCACACTCAGGTCCAGCACCACTACCCACTTGGAGATGTGCCACTGCATCATCCTCATACTCCAGTACAGTACCGCTAACCACTTGGGACTCAATGTGATATCTGTCAACACCTCTGTGTTTACTCACTGGTGTTATGGGGTTAAGGAAATTTCACATACTAGATCTTGGCTCTTGCTGCCACCTACCTCAGCTAAGAGAGCAGTCAAATCAAGTGATGTAAGTATTTTTTAAACAGCATCTCTACCTTCACACACATAAGATACATTACTATCTCCTGCAGCCATACAACACCCTTGTCCACCTTGAGGGTGGTCAGCACTGCTGCCCTTTGTGGCTTTCCTCCCTGTCTACCCTTTCCTTTCACTGTAACACTTATTGTAATGCAGTAATGTGCGGCAGTACTAGTGGCTTGAATAATAATAAAAATACTGCAAACACTACAATAGTTACAATCAAATTTTACAGTCAAACTGTATTGAACATTTTCCATTTTACAAACAATATCACAACTTCAGATATACTAGCATTGCAAGTTAGAGCTTAAGCAGAGTACACACTTACAATGCACAGCTAGAAAACAGTGTTAAGTGTATGTGCACACACCCAGTAGCCTTCTAATACAGCATTTATATTCATAGCAGGTGTGTTCTAGGCATCTGCCCCCCTGCAAACAAATACAGCAGACCGAAGAACCAAGACTGCACCAGAATACTATGTACAGTTACAATCAAATTAAAATAAATCAAAATGACAAGATAGGGTTAAAGTATTACAAAAAATAATAATTAAACATATTAACTACCTGTCAGAGCCCTGGACAGACATTAACATTTCAGCAGCACTGGAACACAGAGAGAGTGTGCAGAAATTATGGCACTCAAGAACAAATGGGAAATGACATTTTTTAGGACTTGAGAAAAGTGATGTGTCTGAGAGTGACAGTGAAAACTGAAAATGCACTAAAGGTTTCTGAAACTACAGCTGTTGCTGGCCGCGGACAGAAGCCTGCCCATCCCACCAATCACAGCACTAGTCCAGCACAGCAGCACCACACAGAAAGAGAAAGGAATCAGATGCAGAACACCAAGTAGAATGCTTTTTCTTTTGTTTGTTTTACTCAGTGAACAGCAAGATGGAATCAAAACTGTGGTTTAAGTACAGTGCCGATAAACTGCATGCAGCACAGTTCTCTGTTTCCTGCTGTACTGTGGCTATGCAGGTCAAATACAAATATACCAACATATGAATCTGCCAGCAGAAAAAGGCCACAATGGTCTATCTAGTCTGCTCGAGTGCACAGCCCAGTTAATTTACTGGAGCTTCCCCCCTACTCCCCCTGGTGTCTCCCCTGTCCTAATCATCATCTTATTCACTTTGTCCCACCCCTCTTGAAAATGACCACTGTCTTTGCCACCACCACCTGCTCTGCAACTCATTCTACCCTTCACCGCCTATTCAGTGAAAAAGTGCCTACTCATCTCTGTCCTGAAACTACTCCCATCACGCTTGAAATTTTACTTTACCGAATGTGAATACCTTTACAAAGTTGCAGAACATCATGAAGTTATTGTGAATTAAAGTTGTCCAAACTGAGCTGTCCCGGTGGCACTGAGGGTTGAGATGCTGGACGCCACACCTTGTGCCATGCCGTTGACTCAAGTTTGGGAGTGAACTTGGGCACCGGGGGTCGGCAGGGGAGGAAGTGGATTGAGCATCCAATGACTGCTCTCCTCTCCTTGGGGAGGGATCCAGGGTATCTCCCCTGCACTGGTGACCCCCGGTGGAGACAGAGGGTGCAGCATGCAGGGAGTGAAGTAAGGGAAGGAGTGCGGCAGTCGTCTATGGCTCCACCATGCAGACGTCATGGCACATCCGCATTCATAGGGGGAAATAAAAAACAAGAAAAAAACCTTCACACTGGTAAGTGGAGGCAGGCTTAGTGGTGCCTTAGCACCATGTCCAATGCTGGACTGGAGCTGTTCTCCTGGGGATTCTCCATGGCTCCAGTGAAGCCCAAACCTTGAGCTCTGCACCCAGTTTTCAACCATACATTGAATCCCATGGTGTGGAGTTCCCTTGCCTCACCCATGCCATAAACAGGTAGCACCTCTGAGAAGGTTACCATGCATGCTACTTGTCTAAGGCCTCCAGCCAGATACTATAAGACAGAGCACCAGGGGAGTGGCAGTCCTAGCCTCAGAGAGACTCATATCTGGAGGGTCACTGGGGATGGATCACGGAGATGGGTCAGAATTCCCAGGAATAACAGTCAGAGTTTCAGGTGGACGGGATCAGCTGAGGTCTGCCCCACAGCCTAACTAAAGAAAGTCCAGCATTGCAAGGGTGATAAACATAGAATTTGATGGCAAATAAGGACCGATTGGCCCACCTACTCTGCCTATTTCCCTACCTATTTGATAAGCTGCCCCTAGTTAACCAACAGCCTATTTCCTCCTACTCCAGACTAGAATTGACTTATATCTGTCCCATGCATTCTTGAATTCCCCCACTGTTTTTGACTCCATGACCTCCTCAAAAATGCTGTTCCATGCATCCACAACCCTCTCCATGAAAAAATACTTACATTACCTCTGAGCAATCCCCCCTCTATCTTCAAATTGTACCCCCTTATTCTTGCACATCTCTTTTTCTGAAAGATACTACCCTCTTGGACTTTGTTGATTCTCTTGATGTACTTGTAAGTTTCTATCATGTCCCCCCTCTCCCTCCTTTCCTCAAGAGTATACATACTGAGTTCCTCTAGTCTCTCTCTTCGTATTCCTTCTGGTGCAGACCCTGCACCCTCCTCTGGATAGCCTCCACCGAGTCTATGTCCTTGTGGAGAAGGGGTCTCCAGAACTGCATGCAGTACTCCAGATGGGGTCTCACCAACTGTCTGTACAGAGGGATAACAACTTCCTGTTTTCTACTGGTGATGGCTCTCCCAATGCATTGCAGTATCCCACAAGCCTTCCTTACTCTCTGCTTACTCTGTTCTCACATTGCTAATCCACTTTTATGTCACCTGATATAACTACCCATGTTACATACCTGTATCTGTCTGTCTGTCCTGTCTGTCTGTCTGTCTGTCTGTCTATCCATCTCTCCGTCTCTCCATCTATCCATCTATGTTTATCTCTAAAATGATAAGGACAATGGATGTTTATAATTGTTGTTTCAAACCAAGAGCTTAATTTTGAACTCTACCGTCACTTTCTCTGTAACAGAGGGTTTTCACACTGTTCTATCAGTGTGCAATGCAAGCATCAAATTATGTTCGGACTTAAAAATTGCATCCATGGGAGCACGGAAAGCTTGTGTGTCGTCTTTAAAAGTAGAAATACTAGTACAGGAGATGGAGAAGATGTGCCTGAATGACCTTTGGCATTGGCTTTAGAGGAGTCCTTTTTAACAGGACCGACGTCACCAGAGTCTGAAAGAACAAGATTCATATTGTCTAACTATCTGGCAGGGCAAAGCTCATAAATTTCCCATTGGGATCTTTCTTTCCTCACTCACTAGGATTTAAATCATATGTCAGGAGAAAACTAAGCTCTTTCTCCTTGTAAGACTTCTCCCTTTCTTGCTGCTTTTTTAGCTCCTTTATTTTGGTAATTAAAAGTCTTGTTTGCGTTCACCCATTTTGGCACTTCTATGGAACTATCGTGACAGAATTAAGTATTATTAGTGTTTTTTAGAAAGGACATTGACAGAGAACAAGGCAAACCCTGTTGCCATAAGTTGGGGTTTGCAGAAAAAAAAATTCCGCCATGGAATTTCAGTGAATGTCAGACTTAAGCTTCTGCAAAAGTTTGTAAATCATTTAGCTAACTTTCTCAGAAATTCTGCCTTAAAATGGCAGAATAAATGTACAGACGACAGGTTAACGTACTGAACTGCAGCAAAAAAACAATCCATTGAACTGATCACTGTCAGTGGTCAGTTCTGAGACTTTTTTCCCTTGCAGTTTAATAGATTAACAGTAACCCTCCCTCCACACTCACAGATTGCCAGTCATATGTAATAGAAAAACAAACACCCTCTGCACTCTTGGTGGTATCTGGTGCCCCCCCACCTGCCAGTCGTTGGACCGATAATAAATAAAAAAATCTGCTTCCTGGTGGCTAGGGGTTCCCACCCCATCCTTTACCTGCCAATTGTGGATCCCATGTTAATTAAAAAAAAATTTTCACTCCCTTGTGGCTAGTGGCCCCACCCCCACTCCCACCCAACCAATTGCAGGTCCCAACATGTTTAGTGAAAAAAAAATCTGCACCCTTGTAGCTATTGGTCCCCCAACCACTGATCATGCCCCCCAAAAAGTTATAAATCCCTGGTGTCAAGCAAACCCCCTTCCTATCCACAATCCCTCCCCTTAAGAAAAAAGAAAAGGCAGTCCATCACCTCCTACCAATTTATTCCCTGATCCCAGTATCTCCCCAGCCCTCCTTACTGCCTTCTCACATTGCTTGCCAATCTTTAGGTCATCTGATCCCTTTCCATCTGGTCCTTTTTAATTTTTGTTGTCATTAATACCTCCTCCACACATTGTGTACTCTTTCCTTGGTTTTTTTTCCCCCAGGTGCATTACTTTTTACCTCTTTGCATTGAATCTAAGCTGTCATACATTTTTTTTTTTGAGATTCTATTTTCTCCCCTTTCCCTGGCTCTGGATCTTGCCACTCCTTCAGGCATCCCTAGGTTTCCTGCACCCGTCCAACCTCCCTGGGCACCCTTACCACCTCAAATTGCAGCCTTACCTTGAGGTAGCTCAGCGTTACCCTTCACTGATTGGGTTGCTCTCCTTCGAGGGGGAAGGCACTGGTAGGGGCAGCCCAGCACACTTTTTCCTATTGGCCTTTTGGCACAGCTGAGGTGAGGTCTGACCCCGCAGGAAGTCTTTGGACATGACTTGAACCGGGTGCCATCATCCGGCCAATCCAGGCATTTTTTCCTGTTTTCTGGTGTTATTGTTCCTCCTGCGCCGCTACCTGCAGTGCCCCTAGTCTGTACCGGGGGCCACTACTGGAGCGAGGTGTCCCACCAACCCACCCCAGGAGAGAGGCACTCCTCCAGATGCTCGATCCTCTCTCCCCTGCTAGCCCTGGCTTCCCGAGTCCGTTCCCGAACCCGGGTCGCCAGCATGGTTCGAGGCTGTCATACTTTTGACCATTCCTCTAACCTTGCCAAGTCCCTTCTCATCCTTTCCACTCCCCCGTGTATCAACCCTGTTGCAGATCTTTGTGTCATCTGCAAAAATACATACATTTCCTTCCAGTCCCTCTGCAATATCACCTATAAATACATTAAAGAGGACCAGTCCCAGTACTGAACACCGCAGTACCTCACTAGTAACCCCCCTTTCTCCAGAATGGACTCCTTTTACCCTCTGCATCCTGTTGTCCAGCCAATGTTTTACCCAGGTTACCACTCTGGGACCCACTCATAGGCTGGCTAACTGGTTTATTAATCTTTTGTGAGGGACTGTGTCAAATGCCTTGCTAAAGTCTAGGTAGGCCATGTCCACAGCCCCTCTCTGGTCTACTGCCTCTGTCTTGCTTCCACATTTGCATAGGGGAAACACGTTCAACCTCCTCCAGTCCTCAGGTACCACATCTTCTTCCCATAATTTGTTAAAAAGGGTAGTCAGTGGTGCCACTAGTTTTAGAATTCTGAGGCGAATCCTGTCAGGCCCCATTGCTTTGTCCACCTTCAGTTTTCTGAGTTCTGTGAGGACCTTTTCTTCTGTAAATGGACTGGTATCTACCCCCCTGTCCAGTGTGCTTCTATTATTTGAGGTAGGTACCTGCCTCACCTCTTCTTTTGTGAATACTGAGCAGAAGTATTCATTGTCACTGTCACCCTCTTTACAGCCACCCCTCCCCTTTATTAAGCCTCACTATCCCTTCCCTGGCCTTTCTTCATTCCCTAATGTATCTATTAAAGGTTTTATCCCCCTTCTTAACTGAGTTAGAAACATAGAAACATAGAAGTTGACGGCAGATAAGGACCGCAAGGCCTATCCAGTCTGCCCATTTCTTTTTCTACCTTATAAATGTGCCATTGGCCTTTGCTCTGTCAGTGACCTATCTATTCATAGTCATTTGTATTGCTCCCTTATGCCTATCCCATGCCTGTTTGAAGCCCTGCACTGTATTCATAGCCACCACTTCTTGTGGTAAGCCATTCCATGCATCTACCACCTTTCAGTGAAAAGAATTTCCTCACATTCCCCTTAATCGGCCTCCTCTAATCTCATGCTGTATCCTCTTGTCCTGCTATTTTTCTTATATTTAAACATGTTAGACTCTTTCACCTTGTTTATGCCCTTAAGGTGTTTGAATGCCTCGATCATATCACCTCTCTCCTCCTTTGCTCAAGGGTATACATATTGAGCTCTGTTAATCTGTCCTCATATGTCTTCTGATGCAGTCCCTGCACCATTTTGGTTGCCCTTCTCTGGACTGCCTCAATTTGGTTAATGTCCTTGTGAAGGTGTGGCCTCCAATACTGCCATGTAGTACTCCAGATGGGGCCTAACCAATGTCTTGTACAGAGGATTATTGCCTCCCTCTTACGACTTGTGATACCCCTACTAATACACTAACACCCCTAGCCTTACCTACTGCTTTAGAGGTCTGCTTGGATGATTTTAGGTCATCAGTGATGATGATGCCCAAGTCTCTTTCTTCCTTTGTGACTGCTAGCAACTCCCTCCCAGCCTATAAGTGGCTTCAGGGTTTCTCTTCCCTATGTGCATGATTTTGCACTTTTTGCATTAATCCAGTTGCCACTCTTCTGACCATTCTGCTAGTTTATCCAGATCTCTTCTCATTCTGCCCACCCCATCTGGATCATCTATTCTGTTGCAGATCTTGGTGTCATCTGCAAACAGACAAGCCTTACCCTCTAGTTCATCTATGAGGTCACTAATGAAGATGTTGAATAGGACTGGCCCCAGAATTGATCCCTGAGGTACCCCACTTGTGACTTGCATCTCTTCTGACTGTATACCATTTACCACCTCTCTGTTTTCTGCCAGTCAACCAGTTTGCCACCCAGTTGACCAACTTCTGACCCACCCGAGCCTACCTAGCTTATTTATCAATCTTCTATGTGGAACAGTGTCAAAAGCTTTGCTGAAGTCAGGTAGGCGACATCAACTGCTCCCCTTGGTCCACCACTCTGGTTACCCAGTCAAAGAAATCTATGAGATTAGTTTGACAGGACCTTCCTTTGTAAACCCATGCTGTCTTGGATCCTGTGCCCTTATGGATTCCAGGTGTTGCACTATCCTTTCTTAAGGAGTGCCTCTAATCTTGCCCACTACTGAGGTAAGACTGACTGGTCTGAAGTTCCCGCCTCCTCCCTGCTACCACTCTTGTGGAGGCGGGATCACACAACCCTTCTCCAGTCATCTGGGACCTCTCCTGTGCTCAGAGACTCACTAAACAATTCTGCTAATGGCTCTGCTAGTTCCTCCTTTAGCTCCTTAAGTACCCTGGAGCTTGTATGCCATCAGGTCCCATTGCCTTATCCACCCTGAGCTTAGCAGGCTCTTGTAGGACCCTTTCTTTTGTGAAGGGTAGTGCTCACCTCCCCTCCTCCCCCCTGTGTCCATGATGCTGAGCTGTGGGCCCTGCCCTACCTTCTCTTCAGTAAATACTGAGCAAAAGTATCTATTTAGGATAGATGCCTTTACAGGGTCCTCCTCCTCACATGCTCCCTTTTCTCCATTAAGCTTAGCAATACCCCCTCTGGACTTTGTCCTTTCACTAATGTATCTATAGAAAGTCTTATCACCTTCTTTTACTGTTCGTGCTAGTGTTTCCTCAGTTTGGGCAGTTGACTATCTTTTCCTCAGTTTGGGCCTTTGCTATTCTGATAGCCTTCCCCATTTCCTTCTGCTTTAACTGGTACAGCTCTCTGTACTACTCCTTCTATGTTTCCTTATACTGCCTGAATGCTGTCTTTTTCTCCTAATGTTCCCCACCGCCTCTTTTGAGAACAATAATATTTTTTTTTCCTTTGTTTTGTTTATTTGCTTTACAAAGAGGCTTGTTACGTCTGTGATGGCAGCTTTGATTTTTCCTTCAACCCACCTTCTTGCTCATTTGCTAGCGCTTTTCTGAGGCATTCACTCATTTTGCCAAAATCAGACCTCCTAAAGTCCAATACCCTCGCCTTTGTGTGACTTGATTCTATAGCTGTGATTATCGTGAACCACACCGTTTGGTGCTTGCTTGTTCCCAGATGACTACCCACTTCTAAATCTGAGATCCTATCTCTTTCCCCATTTGAGAGTACCATGTCTAAGATTTCTCCTTCCCCAGTGAGTTCAAACACTAGCTGTCTGAGGCATGCCCCTTGTAGGGCATCACAAATTACCCTGCTCCTGGATGTGAC
The DNA here is from genome assembly GCA_016271365.2 of Neoceratodus forsteri. Taxonomy (NCBI): domain Eukaryota; kingdom Metazoa; phylum Chordata; order Ceratodontiformes; family Ceratodontidae; genus Neoceratodus; species Neoceratodus forsteri. Next base: position 56,513,923 of record CM028137.1, read on the forward strand.
TGTAGTATAGGTACTCTAGTTAACATCTGGCATATTTAGGTCCCCCATCAACAGTATCTCATCCTTTTCTGCCATTCTAAGGGTGCCTTCTATCATTTCCTTGTCCATTTCTTCCCCCTGAGATGGGGGTCTCTATACAACCCCCATAAGCATTGTGGTGCCATTTCCTGTCTTAAGGGTGAACCACGGTGCCTCCTTTCCTCCCCAATTACACCTCTGATCCATTGCTTTGATCCCTTCATTGAGGTAAAGAGCTATTCCTCCTCTTCTTTTACCCTTCCTGTCCAACCTGTAGATTGTGTACCACGGTATGTTGACATCCCGTCATGGTTCTCTGTGTACCACATTTCTGTAGACTGCCACGACATCCTGGTGTCCCTTTTCAATCAAGGCCACTAGTTCAGGGAGCTTGTTACCCAGAATTCGTGCATTGGTACTCATTGTCCTCCATTTTGTGATAGCCATACCCCTTTATCCCTATCCCTGTCCTTACTGTATTTTCCTTTTTCCCCATTGATCACTGTCCTGCTCCCTATCAACTTCTCTACCTTAGTGTTTTTTTCACTAACTACCCTGTTTTGTTGGGGGGGGGGTCCATGCTTCTTTTCAGTGCCTCCCCCTTGGCTAGTTTAAATGCTTGGCAATGAAGCATTTAAACCTATTGCTTAGGATCCTGGTTCCCTTCCAGGAAAGATGCAGATCATTGCATGAGTATAGGCCTGCATTCCTCCAGGTGGATTCCCCAGTACCCAGTGAAGCTCACACCTTAAGCCCTACACCAGTTTTTCAATCATACATTGAATCCCATGGTGTGGAGTTCCCTTGCCTCACCCATGCCATAGACAGGCAGCACCTTTGAGAAGGTTACCATGTGTGCTACTTGTTTAAGGCCCCTCTCCAACTTTACAGACTCCTCCTGCAGTGCTCTAATCCCATTCCCAGCCAGGTCATTTGTCCCTCGGTGAACAATGACATCCAGCTCCCTCTCCCATGCTGCTGCTCCTGTGATTCTGAGGCTTCACATCCTGCTCCTCCTAGCCATGGTGCTGGTCAGGCACCATACCTCCCACCCAAGTTCTACCCTCCTAATAATGGAGTCCTTCACCAGGACTTGTTTCCTTCCCCTGTGAGGCCTCATGCCACCTTCTTCTGGGTCTCCTTTTTGGAGGTTCCCAGCATCCTCCTTGGTCTATACTGTGGGTGCCTCCATAGAAGAACCACGCTCAACCAGAATGGTGTATGAACTGTGGAGAGGTACAACTGGAGGGATGCTCCTCTGATTCACCACCCTCATCCTCCCTGAGCCCACCATGGTTCAACCACTCCTCTTTCTTGGCAACCTCCTCCCTCAGACCAGAGAGTGCATACAAATACAGCAGCATTGCAGCCTCCAGAACATCTCCTGAAAGACTGACCCCCACAGCCACCACATTGCAAGACTCCCCACAGCCTGTGCCCTCCAGAAACAATCAGCTACAGCTCTGACCCACCACCCCATTGAGTGTTTTCCTTCCTTTCAACAAGAGAACCTGAACAACACTTTAAAAGAAAACATACTCTGCAAAAAAAAATTTCAGTCAAGGAAATATAAAGCAGTAAATGGTACAGCCTTCAAGCACAACACTGTAATAAAACCTGTAAGGTCAACCTGTAAACACAAAACAAAATAGTAACACAACAATAACTCTGCTTTTCCAAAAGGAGCCTTAAAGTTTCTCATTGCTCTGTTAATACTGCTCCTTGTTCTTTCATTTCTAGCAAATCATAGAAGAATATAGCTCGGGTGAAGCTAGGTGCTTTATGCCAGCAAACCTAGTCTTCACCACAACACACCAACTACCCAGACCCTTTAAATCTTCCTTCTGTTGGAAGGTACTAAGCCTTTGTCAGCTCCACCCCCCAGTTATACCCTAATCCCCTGGAACAACTGTGGAAGAAAAGCAATTAGCTCCTTCAATGTGATTAAGAGACTTCAATCCCTTTAACCCCAAAACAAAAACCTGTAAGCACAAAATAAAATAGTAACAAAACAGTAGCTTTGCTTAGCATAAAGATAGATCAAAATGTAAAACCTGTTCACTCAAAACAGTAACAAAACCTGTAAGCACAACCTGTAACAATTTAACAGAAAATACACCTTGCCAAAAAAAATGTGAATCATAGAATGATGAAGCTGTAACCTATAAGCACAAAACAGTAACAAATCTGTAAGCACACCCTGTAACATTTAACAGAAAATATAGTCTGCAAAAAAAAAGTTAAATCAGAGAAAAATAAAGCAACACATTGTAAAACCTGTAAGCACAAAACAACAACAAAGCCTGTAAGCACAAGCTGTAACAATTTAACAGAAAATATACCTTGCAAATAAAAAATTTGAATCAGATAAAAACAAAGCACTAATCTGTGAGCACAAAACAGTAACAAACCTGTAAGCACACCCTGTAACGATGCAGCAGAAAATGTACACTGCAAAAGACAATTTCAATCAGAGAAAAATAAAGCAGTAAACTGCACAACCTGTTAGCACAAAACAGTAATAAAACCAGTAAGCACAAAAGAAAATAGTAACACAGCAGAAACTCTGCCTCACCAAAAGAAGCCTTAATGTTTCTCATTGCGTTATGTATGTTTCTCCTTACTATATCCTTTCAAGCAAACCCTAGAAGAAAAGAGCTTAGGTGAAGCTAGGTGCTTTATGCCAGCAAACCTAGTCTTCACTTTTTTACCCAATCTCTATTAATGTAATTAGCTATACTTCCTGCCTTATGCTTCCTTGTGCCCCAAAAATAATGTAAGGTAACCTTAGATAAGGACTAGCTACACTCTCTTGCCTGTGTTAGCCTAGTAGGCTGGTACCAGATAGGAGCTGTCTGCTCTCACTAGCATGCCCTTAATAAGTTATATATCAGAAAGTTGATCCAAGATTGGGATCAGCTGCAACTCCAGCAGTATCAATACATACCAATATGTGACAGTGTATTTTTTGCCTTTCCTTTACACTTACCTACCCTCCACTGACTAGTGGTGGATGAAGTGGCCAAAATTTGCTCTGCAAAGTGATTTGTGGAGTTATGCCGAATCTGCAAAGTAGTCCGCAACACGAAGCAGAGTACTTTGCGTCATAATGAGGAATGCGAAGTCCATTGAAAACAATGACTTTGCATTATTACGCCTTCCCCCAACTACTTCTCCACCAATTTTAAGGTTAAATACTTTGAAATCAATGTACTTTGCATCACTTTGCCTTGTTACTGAGCTCCAAGATGAATATTGCAGTGCTTCATGGGACTGCAGGTCACATGGGCTCTAAATTGTTCTGCACAGCCTCAGTTCTGTATAGTGTGTGTATGCAGTGGAAGATGGAGGCAGTTTCCTTTCAGAGCTCTGTAATTAAAATCCTCTAGAAGCTGTTAAAAAAGCCTTTTTGAGCCTTTTTTTGACTCAAAATTTAGTACATCAATTGTAGGAAACCCTCATGTGCGCATATGTTTGTGTGTGGATTTTGAATGCTAATTTAGAACATTCAGTCTGTGTACTGACAAACTCTTGAAGTGTGCTTTAGGGGAGAGGTGTATATGTGGTGGAGGTAGGTTAAAACTGGAAGAAAAAGACATTCTTTCTGTTTTGGCTATATTTTTCTTGAATAACAGTGTCAATGTACACACAGTAACATTTTCAGTAATTCTTGACATTTTTTTGCTGTTTGTTGTGGTGCAGCAGTGCATAATTTCGGTTTGCTTAAAAGATTTGGTTATATTACTGAAGTTTTCAATTGTCTATGCATTACTTGTAGTGTAGTTTGTGTGTGACACGTGCCATCAAATCAGACACATCTTATTGTGCCACAGAGTAATTGCAGCAGTGTGAACCTGCTATCCACTGCACCTGCATACATTTTTGTACTGCTTTGTGGTATATTTATCGGTAGTGGACAGTTACTGCCATGCACTACCCTCCCCACCCCCAACTGGACAAAAGTATTCATTTCCAGATTTGGATTTTTCACTTGTGAGCACTGGTTACCTGTTGTTGTGCCTTTGCATCTGCATCTCTTGAGTATGCAGCACCATCTTAATCTGTCTGTGCATTTGAAACATAGAAACATAGAAGTTGATGGCAGATAAGGCCAGCAAGGCCCATCCAGTCTGCCCATTTATTTTTCTACCTTATGACTCTGCCATCGGCCTTTGCTCTGTCAATGGCCTATCTATTCATAATCATCTGTATTGCTCCCTTATGCATATCTCATTCCTGTTTGAAGCCCTGCACTGTATTCATCTCCACCACTTCCTGAGGTAGGTCGTTCCATGCATCCATCACCCTTTCTGTGAAAAAGAACTTCCTCACATTACCCTTTAGTCAGTCTACCTCTAATGTCATGCTGTGTCCTCTTGTCCTGCTATTTTTTTGTATTGAAACATGTTAGACTCTTTTACCTTGTTAATGCCCTTAAGGTGTTTGAATATTTCAATCATATCACCTCTGTCCCTCCTTTGCTCTAGGATATACATATTGAGCTCTGTTAATATGGCCTCATATGTTTTCTAATGCAGTCCCTGCACCATTTTGGTTTGCCTTCTCTGGACTGCCTCAGTTTGGTTAATGTCCTTGTGAAGGTGTAGCCTCCAGTACTACACACAGTACTCCAGATGGGGCCTAACCAGTGTCTTGTAAAGAGGGATTATTACCTCCCTCTTATGACTTGTGATACTCCAGCTAATATACCCCAACATCCCCCTAGCCTTACCTACTGCTTTAGTGATCTGCTGGGATGATTTCAGGTCATCTGTCATGATGATGCCCAAGTCTCTCTCTTCCCTTGTCACTGCCAGCAACTCCTCTCCCAGGTTATAGGTAGATTCAGGGTTTCTCTTCCTTATGTGCATGATCTTGCACTTCTTTGTGTTAAACCCAAGTTGCCAGTCTTCCAACCATTTTGCCAATTTATCCAGATCTCTTCTCATTCTTCCCACCCATCTGGATCATCTACTCTGTTGCAGATCTTGATGTCATCTGCAAACAGACAAACCTTACCCTCCAGTCCATCTTCAATGTCACTGATGAAGATATTGAAGAGGACTGGCCCCAGGACTGATCCCTGAGGTACCTCACTTGTGACTTGCATCTCTTCTGGCTGTATACCATTTACCATCACTCTCTGTTTTCTGCCTGTCAGCCAGTTTGCCATTCAGTTGACCAACTTCTGACCCACCCTGAACCTACCCAGCTTATTAATTAATCTTCTTTGTGGAACAGTATTGAAAGCTTTGCTGAAGTCAAGGTAGGTGACATCAACTGCTCTCCCTTGCTGTCTTGGATCCTGTGCTCCTATGGATTCCCGGTGTTGCACTATCCTTTCCTTAAGGAGTGCCTCCATAATCTCGCCCACTACTGAGGTAAGACCAACCGGTCTATAGTTTCCTGCCTTCTCCCTGCTACCACTCTTGTGGAGCGGGATCACATGAGCCCTTCTCCAGTCTTCTGGGACCTCTACTGTGCTCAGAGACTCACTAAACAGTGTGACACTTGGACAGCTGGTTCTGATTAACCTATCCTTTTTGTAAAATAAAAATGTGTTATTAACTGTCTCTCATGAGAGATGCTGAGGCAGCATGTGAGATCACATTCACACACACACACACACACACACACACACACACAAGTTTTAGATACAAGGTGTTACCTGGAAGGCCAGAAGGTAATTATAGACTAGACCAGGCCTTAACTGGGGATCTTCTGTTTGTCTAGATTTATGATAACTTGCCGGATGCTAGGCTAGAATCATAAATGCTTATGACGTTCAGAGGAAACACAGTTCAGTTCACATGGTGATACGAAGCATGTTACACCTCCGTGAGATCTGGCAGAGAGACATACAAGTCATAAAAGATGTCTTGATGTCCTGGAAAGGGGAAGATGTTCATAAGATCAAAGAAAATCCTTTGAAGAAAATGAGCTGTGCTGAGGATTATAGAATTTAATACTTGGATAAGACATCCTGTTTTTGTAAAGATATTTTTTTATATATATATTCTGACAGGGAGGAGCCATGTGACCTCACGCAAAGGAGTTGGCCAAGACAGTCTTTAAAACAGTATTCTGTTTTCATTCAGAGACTTCTATCTAGACTCTGACAAAGAAACATCTTTGAGCACTTATAAGCAAGTATACAGGTGGAGAGAGACAAAATCTAAGTACTGCAGTAGGAATTGCACTGTTAAAACCTTGTTCTTTTAAAAGATGTGTATGTTTTGTGATATTTGGTTCTGTATTTTATGTTTTACATACTTTTATCTATTTTAGTAAAACTCTATTTTTAGAGCCTACTTGGTCAGTCTTTGATTTATTTTCTTTAACAAGTGGAGTATATATGGTTAAAGCAGATACTTTGCATAAGCTTGAATGGTGATACCAAACTGGAAAAAGGTAAGGGTTTATTCTGAGGTCTTTTATTAGAGTTTTTAAGGGTTCATTTCTGTACACCTGGTTAGGTGCCCATAGGCAAAAATATCTGGCCCTCCTGAAGACAGAATTATAAGAGCCTGTGTTTGGGTACGCTAACAAGAGGTTCACAGTTTGAATCCCTCCAAGACTTGAGACCATAGGTTGATTTGAACCCACAAAAACAGACAGGAGGGTCACCCTGTTTCTGTTAACTGTTCACAAGACTGTGCTTGGATGTTGACACATTGGGAGTAGAGAGCTGACCTGCTGGGTGGGTTTGTGACAGATTGGTAGGCAGCGGTCAGATATTTTGGTATTACAAGCTTTTATTGTTCAGTGTGTCAGCTTGAGACCATCAGCTTACTTGCAAAGAAAGAAAAAGGCAGAGTTTTACTTTAAAAGGAGACAGAACTATATCACTTGGCATACAGTCAAGTTCCTACCCATTTTTTTTTAAAGTGCAAGTCAGAGTAGCCATAGTTAGGAAAGAAGGTGGCTTCCAACTACAGCAGGCACACTGTAGACTACTTAAGGCAGTTGTGCAGGGACAGAGGAGTCCCATTCAAGGTGAAAGCCAGCAAGCAGAACCTCATAGATGCCCTGATGGTAGCAGATACCCAGAGCAGCGAGTCATAGACTGTGACTGAAAAGGACCAAACCTTGAGTGTGGCAGGGCTAGCGGCCAATGCAGTGTCCAGATCTGATGAGGAAGGCAATAGGGCCACTGTCAGTGAAGGGCCACAGCAGCAGGGGAAGGTCACTAGTATCCTGGATCCAGAAGTACTCAGGCTGCAAATTGAGTTGTGCAAAATGGAGCTGAAGTTCCAGAGAGAAGAAAAGCATGAACTGTGAGCTGCAGAGGAGAAGAGGGAGCGAGAATGCTGAGAAGCAAAGCAAGAACACTGAGATGCAGACCTTGAGGAGCAGGAGCACCAAAGGCAACATGCACTGGAGAAGCTTTGACTCCAACCAGTGGCACCAGAGCAGGTAAGTGGCTTGGGTTTAACTGGGACTACATGACTGGGTTACAAACTAAATTCCAAATTAATAGCCAAATTTAAAGAGAGGGAGGATATGGATGCATTTTTAAATTATTTTGAAAAAGTTTGTATTCAGGCTAAAAGTTCTAGAGAGTCCTGGAGCTTCCAGCTATCCCTGCTACTTACCGGGAAAGCTCAGGATGCATTGGGTCAAATGGACAATGAGGACAGTGATGATTACAGCAAACTTAAAGCTGTACTGTTAAAGAAATTTGAATTAACTGCTGAATCATACAGAGGTAAGTTCTGTATGGTCTGGGGAAGCCATGACATGAGCTACATGGAGCTTGCCATGAAACAACGTCAGTTTTTAAAACATTGGTGGGAAGGAATTGTGGCAAACTCTGTTGATAAAATTGAAAATGGGATTTTGTTACAACAGTTTTATTGTGCATGCCCTGCACAGCTAAAAACCTGGCTGGAAGACTGAGATTCCAAAACAGTGCAAGAGGCTGCTTAACTCGTGGACCACTATGCCAAGAGCAAACCTGCTCTGAGAGCAAATGGGGCAGGTGTGGAAGCACAGAAAGGGAATTGTGTGCCTTCAGGGCAGCTAAAATCCTCGCTGCCTCCACTGAAACCAGTTAGCCCCAGGTTTCAGAGAAAAGATTTCTCTGAAAAGAGAAGTGAATGTTGGTTATGTAAAGAAACTGGGCATATTGCCAGACAGTGTCCCAAAAGAATGAGCAATAATAAGCAGAATGGCATTAGAAAAGAAGTGGGTTGTTTGTGTGTCCCTGGAAGTATGCCAGTGAACAAGAGGGAACACATGCACTCAGTCATGGTGAATGGTGTACAAACACAAGGGTTAAGGGACACAGGGGCATCCTTGACCTTGGTAAAGGGGGATCTGGTAGAGCCTGGTCAGCTTATACCCAATAAATAGGTCACTGTACAGGACTTTACTGGTGGGGGAGAAAACATTGCCACTCGCTAGTGTTCTCTTAGACTGGGGTGAAACAGGGGGAACTGTGCAACAGGAGGCTGTAGCCAAAACATTAGCAGTGAATGGGATCCTGGGCAACAATCTAAAATAGGGGATGGTGTGTGCAGTTATCCATTGCCAGGCAGCAAGAGAAAATTGTAGTTCACTGAACCCCACAGAAGCCATTGTGGAAACCGCTGAGAGGTTGGTTCCCCAGCCTGTGTCTCCAGATAGGGAGACTAATGAAAAGGGGGTAGACAATTCCCCAGTAGCAAATAACCACACAGCTACAGAGGGTTACTCTAATGAGGGAGGGGTGACCCATTGTCAGAGGGTTGGGACTGACAGTGATTCTGAGTGCCCAGATGCTAGTGCTGGGGACCCTAGTTTAGAGACTGAAGGGGACCTGTCCCATGCCTTTGGAATGGGTGAGGGGTTTGCAGCTGCTCAGAGAAGTGACCCTAGTTTAGAGAAACTGAGGGCTTTGACAGACTTGGATGGCACACAGGAAGGTGATGGCAGACATAAGGTTTATTTGGAAAATGGATTTATGTATACTCAGACAGTACAGACAGAGGGAGGGATGCTAGGCAGGCAGCTTGTCATTCCCCTGGGGTATCGTGAGCAGTTGCTCAAGATTGCACATGATATTCCCTTGTCTGGTTATCTGGGAATCATGCACATGATGTAGCGGTTGGCCCAGAATTTCTACTGGCCTAACTTCACCCAGCAGGTGAAGGAGCATTGTAGGTCTTGCCACCGATGCCAAGAAATAGGGAAGGCAGGCAAGAAAACCCAAGCCACCCTGATTCCATTGCCCAGAGTAGAGGAGCCATTCCAGAGGGTGGGAATGGATATTGTGGGGCCTTTAAATACCCCCAGCTCCTCAGGGAAGAGATTCATCCTGACTGTGGTGGATCATGCCACCTGGTACCCAGAGGCAGTAGCCCTATCCTCACTGAGGACAGACAAAGTGACAGATGCCTTACTTAGAATCTTCTCCTGTGTTGTGTTTTTGCAAGAGGTTATCACCAGTTGAGGGGCTTCCTTCATGTAGGACCCAATGAAATGTTTATGGGAGAAGTGTGAGGTGGTGCAGAAATACATAACACCATATCACCCACAAGCCAATGGGCTTGTGGAAAGATTCCGTGATACCCTGAAGTCAATGCTCCGGGCATTTGCTGAACAGAATGGGAGGGACTGGGAGAAATACCTTCCCCACCTGTTGTTTGCATACTGGGAGGTATCCCAAGAGTAGACAGTATTTTCCCCCTTCAAACTCTTATATGTACGCTGGGTACATGGGCCCCTAGACTTAATCTGGGAGGACTGGGAAGGCAAGCACGCCACCCAGGGAACTCCTATTGTGGATTACATCCTTTAGTTTAGGGAAAGTCTGAAGGAGTTTATGGGGACAGCCCAGAGAAACCTGGCAGCTGCCCAACAGAAACAAAAAGTGTGGTACAACCACAGAGCCAGAGCTTGCTCGTACATGGTGGATCAGGAAGTCATGGTCCTTATTCCGGTTTAGAAAGACAAGCTGCAGGCTGAGTGGGCAGGACCGTGCAAAGTGGTTAGGAAGGTAAATGATGTGGACTACATTGTGGAGTTACTGAACTGAAGACAGACTGAACGGATGTACCATGTCAACATGACAAAGCCATATGCAAATAGGGGTGACATGGTGTTTGCAGTGTGTAGTCCTGGGAAGGGGATGGATGAAGGAGACCCTCTTCTGGACTTGATGGATGAAAGTAAGAGGACGTCTTCTGTGGACACAGTAAAATTGTCTCCCCAGCTGGCCCCAGACCAGATCCAGAAAGTCAGAAAGGTTTCAGCAGACTTTACCCCATTGTTTAGTGCAAAGCCTGGACTAACCTCTTTAGTGACTCACGATGTGGAGACAGGGACACAGATGCCCATATGGTGGACAGCATATTGAGTGTCAGAGGCTGTCCAAAAGGACATTAAGAGGGAAGTGGAGGAGATGCTGGATTTAGGGGTAATCCAGAGATCCCACAGCCCCTGAACCTCACCCCTAGTCCTTGTGCACTAGCCAGATGGCTCCTCTCATTTCTGTGTGGACTATCGTGGACTGAATGCAGTCACAAAGTCTGACACCCACCCGATGCCCCAGATGGATGAAATCCTGGATGAGTAGTGTGGGGCAACCTACCTTACGACTATTGACCATACCAAGGGGTATTGGCAGGTATAGTTGACAGACAGAGCTAGGGAGTGGTCGGCTTTCATCACCCCGATAGGCTTATTTTAATTTAAAGTATGCCTTTTGGAATGAAGAACGCCCCAGCCACTGTCCAAAGGTTGGTGAACCAGGTGTTAAATGGTGCTGAGGAGTATGTTGTGGCATACCTGGATGACACTGCTATCTTTAGTACCAGCTGGAAGGAACATCTATCCCACTTTAGGGAAGTGCTAGGCAGGATACAGAGGGCCAGGTTCACTGTCAAAGCTGAGAAGTGCCAGGTGGCCATGGGAGAAGTGGCAAACCTCTGGAATGTATTAGGCTGGGGACATCTCATTCCTAACCAAATAAAGATAGAGGTAATCCAGGTGTCACCCAGACCAGAAACACTGAAGTAGGTTAGGAGTTTTCTAGGGCACCAGGGTACTACAGAAAATGTGTACCCAATTATGGTGCCCTGGCTACTCCCCATCCTACCTGACAAAGAAAAGGGTGCCCAAGAAAATTACCTGGGGCCCAGCCTGTGAAGAAACCTTTACCAGACTGAATAAGGCACTGTGCAGTGCTCCTGTTTTGACAAGTCCTGACTATAGAAAACCCTTTATAGTTCATACTGATGCCTCTGACTTGGGGCAGTACTGAGTCAGACATCCAGCCAAGGGACAGATCACCCAGTAGTGTACCTGAGTAGGAAGTTACTTCCCAGGGAGCAAGCATACTCCACTGTGGAAAAAAAGTGTCTTGCCATAGTGTGGACCATAAAGAAATTGGAGCCATACTTATATGGGCAGCATTTTGTGGTGCAGACTGACCACAACCCCCTGGTTTGGCAGATGCAGATGGGGAAAAACAATGGTAGATTGCTAAGGTGGAGTCTTATTTTGCAAGGGTATGATATAATGATTCTATATAGGGCTGGAGCCAAAAATCAAAACTCCGACGGGCTGTCTAGTGTCTATGAGGAGTGAACTGGTTTAGGAAGCTCATCCCATGCAGGGGATAGATCCCCCAAATTCAGTCTAGGTGGGGAGGAATTGTAACACTTGGACAGCTGGTTCTGATTAACCCATGCTTTTTGTAAAATAAAAATGTGTTATTAACTGTCTCTCATGAGAGATGCTGAGGCAGCATGTGAATTCACACACACACACACACACACACACACACACACAGGTTTTAGATACAAGGTGTTACCTGGAAGGCCAGAAGGTAATTACAGACTAGACCAGGCCTTAACTGGGGATCTCCTGTTTGCCTAGATTTATGATAGCTCAGGGTTTTATTTAACTCTAAAAGTTGATTAGCGTTTTGCTCATAAAAGTTCTACAACATTGTGAAAATGCATAGCACTTGCCTCACTGTGTTTAACAAACATAACAGTTCTAGAAAATCTATATAAATGCTTTCTGTACAGTTAGTATTGTCCCAAGAAAAAAACTGCTAATCAATTATTTAAAATCCTGTAGCTTGCCAGATGCTAGGCTAGAATCATACATGTTTATAGCATTCAGAGGAAACACAGTTCAGCTTACATGGTGATACAAAGCATGTTACACCTTCGTGAGATCTGGCAGAGAGACATACAAGACATAAAAAATGTTTTGATGTCCTGGAAAGGGGAAGATACTCATAAGATCAAAGAAAATCATTTGAAGAAAATGAGTTGTGCTGAGGATTACAGAATTTAATTCTTGGATAAGACATCCTGTTTCTGTATAGATATACATTTTTTATATATTCTGACAAGGAGGAGCCAGGTGACCTCACGCAAAGGGATTGGCCAAGACAGTCTTTTAAACAGTATTCTGTTTTCATTCAGAGACTTCTATCTAGACTCTGACAAAGAAGCATCTTTGAGCACTTATAAACAAGTATACAGGTAGAGAGAGACAAAATATAAGTACTGTAGAAGGAATTGCACTGTTAAAATCTTGTTATTTTTAAAAAAAATTTGTTTTCTGATATATTGGTGCTGTGTATTATGTTTTACACATGTTTTATCTATTTTAGTAAAACTCTATTTTAGAGCATACTTGGTCTGTCTTTGATTTCTCTTCTTTAACAAGTGGAGTATATATGGTTAAAGCAGACACTGTGCATAAGTTTGAATGGTGATACCAAACTGGAAAAAGGTAAGGGTTTAATCTGAGGTCTTTTATTAGAGTTTTTAAGGGTTCACTTTTGTACACCTGCAAAGGTGCCTGTATGCAAAGATTTCTGCCCCCCCAAAGACAGAATTATCTGAACCTGTGTACTGAGTACGCTAACAAGAGGTTCACAGTTTGAATCCCTCCAAGACTTGAGACCAAAGGTTGATTCGAACCCACAAAAACAGACAGGAGGGTTACCCTGTTTCTGTTAACTGTTCACAAGACTGCACTCAGAGGTTGGCACTTTGGGAGTAGAGGGTTGACGTGCTGAGTGGGTTTGTGACAAACAGTTCTGATAATGGCTCTGCTAGTTCCCCCTTAGCTCCTTTAGAACCCTGTGATGTAGCCCATCAGGTCCCATTGCCTTGTCCACCCTGAGATTATCAAGCTCTTGTAGGACTCTTTGTTTATGAAGGAACTAGTGCACACCTCCCCCGTGTCCATGGTGTTTAGCTGTGGGCCCTGCCCTACATTCTCTTCAGTAAATACTAAGCAGAATTATCTATTTAGGATAGATGCTTTTACATGGTCCTCCTCACACACACCCTTATCCCCTTTGATCTTAGCAATATCCCCTCTAGACTTTTTGCTTTCACTAATGTAGCTATAGAAAATCTTGTCACCTTCTTTTACTGTTTGTGCTAGTGTTCCTCGGTGTGGGCCTTTGCCTGCCTTACAGCCTTCTTTGCTTCCATTAGGGAAGTTTGGCATGCCTTCCTATCTTCATCCTGCTGTGTTCCCTTATATTTCCTGAAGGCCAGCCTTTTGGCTCTGACCTTTTCTGCTACTGTTTTTGAGAACTAAAGTGGTTTCCTTCTTCTTTTACACTTCCTTTTCTCTCTAACACAATGGGATGTTGCATCAAGTATTGCATCCTTAATGCTTGCCCACTTTGTCTGTACCCCCTCACCTGTATTTCTTTTTGCCAGGGCTAGCTTAACTCTGTTGGCTGTCTTATCAAAGTCAGCTCCTCTGAAGTCCCATATTTTTGCATTGGAATGGGATGATTTAGTTCTACTGACCAATTTTAACCATAGCATGTGATGGTCACTGGCCCCCAGGAGACCTTCTACCTGGAGATCTGTGGTCCCTTCTCTGTTAGTCAGTACTAGATCAAGGATAGCCCTGTCTCTTGTAGAATGTTGTACCAGTTGTCTGAGGCCCTCCCCCTGCAGGGAATCTACTATGTGTCTAGTTATGGCAGATGTTCCTGCTGGTATTGATCAATCTGCATCTGGCATGTTGAAGTCTCCCATTATCAGAATCTCCCGTTTAGCTGTCATGTTTTGTATATCTTTTAACAGTAATGTGTCTATGTCTTTCCCCTTGTCTGGAGGCCTGTAGACAACACAAGTTCATATGGCTGTCCCATTTCCTTTTTCCAAGGTGACCCACAGTTCTTCTGGCTCCTTGTATGTATTCTGAATTTCTCTAGTGTTGATATTTTCATTGACATAAAGGGCTACTCCACCCCTACCTTTTGCACTCGGTCTGTTCTGAACAGTGCATAGCCAGGTACTGAAGTCTCCCAATTGTGGCATACTGGTGAACCATGTCTCGCTAATGGCTACTATGTCCAGTTTATCCTCTGTCATTATTGCCTGCAGCTCTGGGATCTTGTTTCCCAGACTGTGAGGATTTGTGTACATGATTTTCCATTGGCCAGATTTTGGAGTGTTAGTTGATGGACGAGGTCTGGCATTTCCTCTGTGCATCGTATGGGGAGTTGAACCTTTTTCCTTATCTGGTGATACAAATGAACTACAGACATGCCGAACTCCTGCTTGACCACTAGTTGGGGTGGTGGGTTCTTCCCATTTGATGTATCAGGTGCTGCACCGCTCTCCCCACTTGCTAGTTTAAATATTCTGCAAAGACATCAAACTTCTGCCTCATGCACTAACTCCCTCCTTAGTCAGATGCAGTCTATTAAATTTAAAGAACTTTTACTCCCCAAACTGTTGCCAGTACCCTAGAAACTGCATCTCCTTAGAGCCCAATCTACATCTGTAACTTAAGTCACAGTTGTTTGCGTGGATTCCCTTCAGAGTACTGGTGTGGTGTATATCTCTGCATGAACACTGTACTAATTGATGTGCATTTTTAAGTCAGGGTGATCATCATGAGTTACTCACGATACAAATTGCGTTCTTCATCTTCATGATCACAATTCATGAATCACAAAACTGTAAGATTTTTGAAGTTAGTTCCATGTAAGCCTGTTTCATAGTATCTCAGGTCTTGGCTTCAATCACCATTGCACTTGTTGATATGAGTTTTCAAATCTGGTAGGTTTGTGCGGTACAGGTCAGGGAAGTACAGCCATAGGTATTCGCATTATATGCAGTTTATTATCATTGGTTATGTCACACCAGACACTCATCAAGCGACAAATCATGTTCTTCATGAATCATAGCAGTTATTTTTTTTCAGATCTGATGATACGCTGAAGACCTGTAAAGATGACCAAAACATTGATGAATCTTTTTAAACCTTTTTAAATAATACAACCCCCCCAAAAAAATACTTACTTTCACTGGCTTGGCAGTATTCCAACACCAAAATTCCTCATCAGTCCAAGAAATGTACACCCCAAGCTTGACTATATGACCTGTGATACAAAAGTATAAATAGATAGATAGATAGGTAGATAGATAGATAGATAGATAGATAGATAGATAGATAGATAGATAGATTGGATATGAACATTTAAGGTCAACTCAGGTTCTGTGGAAAACCATGATGGTGCCAGGTAGATTAACTCACCAAAGGTAGCATTAGTGTACACACAGAGAGCATCCTTCCTGTTGGGGGTCAGTGCAGCAGACATTGGGCAACCAACAGCATTATCACATCATCATGGACAGTTAACTCAATGGTCGGGTTATCCTTCCAGCACATCATTTGGCAAGACACTGTGCATCAGCCCAGTCAGGTCAAGAAGCATTACATGAAATTCCAAAAGCGTCAGAAGAGGACATACTGTATTTCTTATTGGAGTGTGTGCATGCATGACTGAGTGTGACATGAATTACTTTTCTTTCCTTTTTATTCTCTCATTTCTCCATCTGGAGTCAGGAATTTTCTGGACAAAGGGAGGTAGCATTTTAGGGATGCACATTAATTCTGGTGACTGTGGGTGACCACTGCACACATGACTGTGTGCGCCATTAATTCTGAAAGACTTTGTATTTCTTGCTGTGCTCTCATTTCTATTTATCAGCACTGGGAAATTTTCTGGACAAAAGTCAGTAGTATTTTGGGGGTGCACATTAGTTCTGGTGACTGTGTGTGACCACTGTGTGCACGACTAAGTATGCCATTAATTCTGGCAGACTTTGCATTTCTTGTTGTGCTCTCATTTCACTTCGTCAGTACTGGGAAATTTTCAGGACACATCATAGTAGCATTTTGGGGATGCACATTAATTCTCGTGACTGTGTGTGTGGGGGGGGCTGCCAATATCGTTGTCACTTCACCTTACTTCATGTTGAGGTGGAATGTCAACGTGACATAATAATTACAAGGCGAAGTGAACCTTTCATATTGACCACTTTGCATAGCGGAATGATAAGGTGAAGTGCCCACTTCATGGGCACTTTGACAGCAAAATTTAAATTCGCTGCATCTCTACCACTGACTAGCATGGGCTGCAGCCTATGGCCATCCCTGTGGATGTCCTGCCATTGCTTCAGACACCGCTCATGTGGATGCCACACTCTTACATCATGGCACTCCCACATCAGAGTTGCTCACACTTCAGGGTCACTTAGACCTCTGGGTAATTTATTTTTGACTGCAGTTGAATGATTGGCTAGCTGCAGTCATGTGACCAACCACACCCCCACCAATGACACCAAACATCAGTGGTCAAACTACAACCCCTCCTGATGTGATAGTCTTAAGCATCTGATGTCTCTAAAACATGTATTTTTTTCTTACTTTTTAAAACATGCTATTCTAGAATTTTCTTCTTCCAGATCCCACGCTCAGTCTGCAGTGAATCCTGTAATGTTGGATCTAGGAAAGCCACCCGCAGGGGAGAGCCAATCTGCTGTTTTGACTGTATCCCATGTTCCAAGGGGGAGATTGCCAATCAAACTGGTAAACAAAATCTTTGAATGAATATTCAGTACTTACTTAAACTTTTAGGCTTACTGTATTTTAAAAGCTCTACATGTAGTAGTTTCAAACATCTTATTATTTACCATTGAATATTGCTAAAATAAAAACTACACCCTAATATCATGTACATTTTATTTATGTCCTTGTCAACATACAATTCTTTTCCAGTAACTGATGGGGATATATGTGTTTTCTTTAGTTTGTTTTCACTGTTCATACCAGTCCATTGCAACTATCCTGGGAGTTTCCATTTTATGGTTGTTGAAATCTCATTGTCCATGATAGTTTCATTAGCATATGCAAACATGATGTCAAATCAACCATTTATACCATGACTCTGGAAACACACACATTGAATCAATTTAATGGGAGGAAACCTCATATTACAATCCAGATACTTTGCAAAGCTAACTGAAGATAAATGTGGTATTTCACACCTTACTCTGGCTAGTTTTGTTGAAATCTAATTAAACAGGCAGGCATACTGTAGAGCCTAAAGGCTGATTCCACATCATGTTCTCATATGCCAGTGAAGCTCTCAAGCACAGTGAGATTTCAACAACCATGAAATGGAGACCCCAGGACAGTTACAGGGACTAGTATGAACAGTGAATATAAACTAAAGCAATCACTTCTGTCACTTACAGCTATAGGAAAAGTGAGGTCAGTTGACATGGAAACAAACAAAATTTACAAGATATAAGGGTGCAGAGATTTTGATAATTATTTCTAGAGAAAATTAACAATATAAAGTTATTATATTAATGAGTTCAGTTTTGTTTCTCTGTTTTGGTCAGCTTACCATC
The DNA here is from genome assembly GCA_016271365.2 of Neoceratodus forsteri. Classification (NCBI taxonomy): domain Eukaryota; kingdom Metazoa; phylum Chordata; order Ceratodontiformes; family Ceratodontidae; genus Neoceratodus; species Neoceratodus forsteri. The sequence continues at coordinate 56,531,625 of CM028137.1, forward strand.
ACATAGTACCACTATTTTTCCTAAAGAGCCCTGAAAAATCTCAGGAAGAGGTGCACATACTGTATTAATTATATTTTGTAGTTAATTTATACAGGATAGCCCAGCTGAGGTGCAACATTCCTTTTTCAGTGTGGTTCTACTTTTACCCAATAGTAGAGCAGAGGAACTAAAGCATGGGGATAGGGGTTAATGCAAATTGCTCAAGGTCACACTGTGAACATTAGGTTCAGGTGGGGTTTAACCTTGCTCTCCTGATTCCCTAATCTGTGCTTTAAACATCAGACCCCACTTCCTCCCCTTCTCTTAGTCTGCAGTTTAGTTTCATTATCTTTAACATAATTTATAAAATGTGAATAGTATTTCGAGCAATTTGATTGGTTGTTAGCCATGCATTAGAAGTGTCTAAAAAGGGTGCAGATAAATAGAGAAATCCTTGTTCTGTGGAACCTTCAACAAATTATCAGTAACCATTTTCCTTCTCCCACTAAACAAGTGTTAGTACATTCACAATGTTACAGTTTTCTGCCCCATCGATAGACTGCTCTTTCCCCTCTTTCTGTCACCACACAAAAATGAAACGTATTAAAGTAACAGAATCCTGATCCTCATTTTGTATTTTTTTCATATTTCAACAGAGGAAACACTAGCACAAGCAGTAAAATAATGGGGCAAGACTTTCTATAGCTACATTAGTGAAAGGAGAAAGTCCAGAGGGGGTATTGCTAAGATCAAATGGGATAAGGGTGAGTGTGTGGAGGAGGACCCAGGAAAAGCATCTATCCTAAACAGATACTTTTGCTCAGTATTTACTGTGGAAAAGGTAGAGCAGGGCCCATAGCTCAGCACCATGGACACGGGGGAGGGAGATGTACACTAGTACCTTCAGAAAAGAAAGTGTCCAACAAGAGCTCACTAAACTCAGGGTGGACACGGCCATGGGACCTGATGGCATACATCCCAGGGTACTAAAGGAGCTAAGGGTGGAACTAGCAGAGCCATCATTAGAACTCTTTAGTGAGTCTCTGAGCACAGGAGAGGATCCAGAAGACTGGAGAAGGGCTCATGTGATCCCCCTCAGTAATAGGCAAGATTATGGAGGCACTATTTAAGGAAAGGATAATGCAACACTGGGAATCCATAGGAGCACAGGATCCAAGATGGCATGGGTTTACAACAGGAAGGTCCTGTCAAACTAATCTCACAGATTTCTTTGACTGGGTAACCAGAGTGGAGGACCCAGGGGGTGCAGTTGATATTGCCTATCTTGACTTCAGCAAAGCTTTCAATACTGTTTCCCATAGAAAATTGATTAATAAGCTGGGTAGGCTCGAGGTGGGTCAGAACAGAAGTTAGTCAACTAGGTGGCAAACTGGTTGGGAGGCAGAAAACAGAGAGAAGTGATAAATGGTATACAGTCAGAAGAGATGTAAGTCACAAGTGGGGTACCTCAGGGATCAGCCCTGGGGCCAGTCCTCTTCAATATCTTCATCTATGACATTGCAGATGGACTGGAGGGTAAGGTTTGTCTATTTGCAGATGACAACAAGATCTGCAACAGAGTAGATGATCCAGATGGGGTCGGCAGAATGAGAAGAGATCTGTACAAACTGGCAAGATGGTTGGAAGAGTGGCAACTGGGGTTTAACACAACGAAGTGCAAGATCATGCACATAGGGAAGAGAAACCTTGAATCCACCAATAAGTTGGGAGGGGAGTTGCTGGCAATTACAAGGGAAGAAAGAGACTTGGGCATCATCATCACAGATGACCTGAAATCATCCAAGCAGACCACTAAAGCAGTAGGTAAGGCTAGAGGGATTTTGGGGTGTATTAGTAGGAATATCGCAAGTCATAAGAGGGAGGTAATAATCCCTCTTTACAAGACACTGGTTCGGCCCCATCTGGAGTACTATGTGCTGTACTGAAGGCCACACCTGCCCAAGGACATTAACTAAATAGAGGCAGTCAAGAGAATGGCAAACAAAATGGTGCAGTGTCTGCATCAGAAAACATATGAGGACAGATTAAAGGAGCCCAATATATGTATATCCTAGAGCAAAGGAGGGAGTGAGGTGATATGATCGAAGCATTCAAACATCTTAAGGGCATAAACAAGGTGAAAAAGTCTAACACGTTTCAACATAAACAAAATAGCAGGACAAGAGGACACAGCATGAGATTAGAGGGAGGCAGATTAAGGGGTAATGTGAGGAAGTTCTTTTTCACAGAAATGGTGGTGAATGCATGCAACAGCCTACCTCAGAAGTGGTGGATATGAACACAGTGCAGGGCTTCAAACAGCCATGGGATAGGCATAAGGGAGCAATACAGATGAGTATGAATGGAAAGGCCATTTACAGAGTACAGGCATATGGCACATTCGTAAGGTGGAAAAAATGGGTAGACTGGATGGGCCTTTCAGTCTTTATCTGCCATCAACATCTATGTTTCTAGAGATGTCTGCATGATTGCCTGACAACCATCCACCAACATCTTGCTTGTTCCTAAACCCCACTCTCTCCCATCAGTTTTAAAACAAATTAAACAAGCATCATCTTTATGATAAATTACACTTTTTAGATGGTATCTATCATTCCACATTCCTCATTTCCCAAACTTTCATTGATGATGCAATGGTTCCAGTACCAACTGCAGACACATAAATGAGAATACTCTCACAGACAATGCCACGGTACCTGTGGTAACTGCCAAGACACTTACAGTAAACTAACATAGTCTTGCCTTCGTTCTCCTCAATCACAGACCTGTTCCCTGATTGCCACCAACATTTACACTATCTAAATACTAGAGATCAACACCTCCTACACAAACCTTTTTTGTTGTTTTCTTTTCAGAAATGGTTCCTCTTACTGGTTCAGTTAAAAGGACACTGTCAGCTACTTTGTTAATTTTACCTTTTTTTGGTGACCTGCAGTCCCTTGACATTCCACTTTGGTAGCCTGTTCAGATTTCAAGGTGGTGGCACAGCACCAGTAAACCCATTCATTCATGTGTTTAAAACTTTTCATGCATTAACAGGCTGAAATGCTTTCTACTAGTAGTCAGGGAGCTGAACATAATAATGTCGCTCCCATTTTACAATAAGCACTATAACTCTGCTAAATATTATTACAATTTCTTGTTTCCCTGTCTGAGATAGAGAGAAGGCAATAAATGTCCCAATTGAAAATTGGTACCCAGGATCACAAACTGCTGAAAAGTGAAGACAGTCATGATTCATGAAATCTCACTCAAGTGGGGTCTAAGAATTATTTAGGAGGTTTGAGATTTTGCTTTTAAGAATACATCCCATGTTTAATCTGCTAGCTTTATCAATTAAGAAATTTAACACATGTGTTTCATTATATTGAGCAGGCCAAAATATCACTGACTCCTCCAACTATTACAGAATCAACAAACTCTGGCCAGAGCTGATAGGGCTGCAGGAGAGGAATGTGGGTCATCATTAGGATAAGTGGAGGCTCATAAAGTTACAACTGGCAATAAAGATAATGAAAAGTATAACATCAGACCTGGTACCGTATTATAATAATAATAATAAATAATAATAATATATTTTATTTCACATAAGTACCTTTTGGGCCATCGAGACACTTTACAAAAAAATAAAAACCAGTTGCAATTACATAAAACAATAACCATCATAATAAATAACCAACATACAAAAATAAAACAGGGGATCAAAGTTATGTGAAGCCATCATAAGCAAGATTCCATAAAAAGGTTTTCAAAGCCTGTTTGAACCCCTCCACAGTTGTTCACTCCCAAAGCTGATGGGGTAGAGAATTCCAGAGGGTTGGGGCCATGTGCATAAATGCTCAAGACCCAGGAAGATTTCAAAGACACCCTCAGAATCTCTAGCAACTCCACATCAGTCAAACGCAGCTGTTGTACTGGATGGTAAGGCGCAAGGAGCTCTTTCAAGTAGTCGGCGCCCAGTCCGTATAGGGCTTTGTAAGTCAGTAAACCAACTTTGAAGGTGATCTGCCACCTAATCGACAGCCAGTGCAGATCACGCAGCACGGGAGTAATATGGGATGCTCCAGAAGCCCCAGCTAACAATCATACTATTGCGTTCTGCATGAGCTGTAGGTGGTGGATTTCAACCCCAGAAAGCCCTAAGTACAGGGAGTTACAGTAATCAATGTGCAAAGTTACAAAGACATGAACTAATGTGGGCAAGTCCCGAGACAGCACCAGGTGCTTAATCCTGGAGATATTCCTAAGATGATAAAAGGAAGACTTGACGACAGCCAGCACTGGATATTGTAATGTCAGCCCGTCGTCAAGCACTACCCCAGGTTTTGCACCCATTCGGAGGAAAGGATCTGAGAGCCCCTGAGAAAATGTCCAGAGGGCTTATCAGCCCTAAACCCCTCTATCAGGTGACCCAGGTCCACTACCATCACCTCTGTCTTTCCGGCGTTCAACTTTAACCAGCTTGAGTTTATCCAGTCCTGGATTTCAGTGAGGCAGGTATTAAGTACCGAGATAGCTTTATCCTGGTCAGGAGCAAAACACAGGTAGAGCTGGGTATCATCAGCACAGCAGTGAAACCTCAGCCCATACCATCTTACAATGTCTCTGAGGGGCAGTATATACACTGCAAACAACATGTGGGACAGCACTGAACCCTGAGGAACCCCACTTAGCAGGGAGAAAGGGTCCAAGGAAAAATTCCCTGACACCAATTTCTGACTCCTGCCAGCGAGAAAAGATGTAAACCACCTCAGGACCGCATCTGACAGTCTGCAGATGGACCTAAGATGTCCAAGCAGCACCCCATGGTCTACAGTGTCAAAAGCTGAAGAGAGATCAAGGGGCACCAAGATAGAATTGTTCCTCTGTTCCCTCACCATCAGAAGATCATTGAGCACTCAAACCAGCACCATCTCGGTACTATGCCTCTTATGGAAACAGGACTGGAAAGGTTTGTAGATGTTATGGATGGTCAAGTGGTTGTCCAGCTGTATTGCTACTACTTTCTCAATCACCCTCCCTATGAAGGGAAGGTTTGAGATCAGTCTTTAGTTAGACGGAGAGTCCGGGTCCAAAGAAGCTTTCTTCAGGAGGGGAATTACCACTACCTCCTTCAGGGAGCTTGGAAATGCACTGGATTCCAAGGAGGACTGGACTATCTGAGCTAGGACCAGGCTGATCATATCCCAACAACCCATAGTCAAGGAGGTTGGGCCTGGATCCAAACTACAGCACATAGGGTTCATACCCTGGACAATATGCATGACATCCTCAAGCTCGGGCAAGGTAAAGGTACTCCAGGAAGCTCGAGGTGAGGTGACCAAGCACCGATCATCAGCAACCCCCATAGAATGAGTTGAGTGAACCTTTGACCTGATGTCAGCAACCTTATCTGCAAAGAACCGAGTAAACTCATCTCACTCCACTTGCGAAAAAGTCTTCAGAGCTGTAGACAGGTTGGGTTGCACAACCTGTCGACAGTTCGGAAGAGCTAAGCTGGTCGGTTCTGAGCAGCAGCCATCTCCCCAGACCGGAATTCTGCCTTCTTATGGGAGATTGTTGTTTGTAAATCTTATAATGTTCAGCCAATCTAAGGTGGTCGGCAACCAGGGCGGACTTGTGCCAACGCCATTCTAACCTATGTTCTACTTGCTGCAGCTCCCATCAAACCAAGGGGCCCAAGGGTGAAGGGGGAAGAGGATGAACACAGCTGAGAGCAATCAATTCCAGGGCTGAGGAGATGGACTTATTATAGGCCACTACCAAAGTCTTTGGACTCAAACTGGTCACAGGAAACTCTGAGAGGTCAATCACCTCTGCTAGGCCTTTGGGACTCATTTCCCATAAAGGGTAGTAACTGATCATCTCCACAGGGGCAGGCCTCCGATGGGGGGCACAAAAGTTGAAACTCACGAAGTAATGATCAGACCAATCATCGACTGGTTCCACCTCCAAGTCATAGGCCTCGATCCCCAGGAGGAAAACCAGATCAAGAGAGTGAACATATTTATGTGTGGTGGAGGTAACAATCTGTGTAAGGCCCAGAGATGTCATAAGCTGGAGAAAGTGTTGTCCAAATTATGAGAGATTGTCATCGACCCCGACATTGAAGTCTCCGAGTACCATCAACCTGGGAGACTCCAATGCCATGTCAGCGACGAAGTCAGCTACTTCCTGCAGGAACTGGGTCTAGTCCCTGGGTGGACGGTAGATGAGATCTAGCCTGCAGCCAACACCAGCTGCCATGGTACACTCAAATGATTCAGCTTCCTCAACTGGTACATTCGTGAGGCCCAACTCAGTCTTAAAACAGATTGCTACCCCTCTGCAATCCAGTCTTGAGCAGTGTATCACCAAGTACCTGGCTGAAATTACAGCATCCAAAAAGGGGCCAGCATTTTCATCCAACCAGGTCTCAGTAATGCAAGCCAGATCAGTTGTTTCAATAAGATCTGCAATAATTGCGGTCTTATTTTTAATAGATCTGGCATTGCATAACACCACTCGAGTTGGATGGGCTTCAGGGGTCACCCTGGATGCTTGCCTGCCACATGAGATAGTGCCCTTGGGTATGGAGACTTAAAAAGGCACATACCATTCCAGACTCCATTTCACCCCAGGGCGTCTTCTAGGCCTGACCAAACCGATGTGAGAGATGCATTCACTTGTCCTCCAATGTCCACCCCTGCCCCACCCCCCTCCTATGAGCAATACCCAACACATGGCAGCATTGGTAAGTTGACAACAACAGAGGGGAGAGAGAAAAGGGGTGGAAAATGCAGAGAGTGGAGGACAAGCAGTGCATGACTGGGGGGGGGGATTCTACACATTTCACAATAAGAATTAATACTAATGTAAACAGTATTCAGGCACCCAAACTAAAAAGACCCCAAAAAACAGCAATAAAATTGAACAACATTCCCCACCCTCTAAAATATACATAAAATACAACCCTACTTACCAGTATTTGGATGATTTCAATCCCAGAAACTTTAGCTATTACAATCCCCCTCACAGGATATAAAAACACAAATACAAATACACATTCACCCCCCCAAGCCCTCTCACAGGCAAGGAAAAGGGGATGCAAGGCACTCTCACAGCCCAGAATAAAATAAATCAGTCAAATACAAATAAAATAAACATAAACATAACATTCAATAAAGTAAATAAATAAAACAAATAAAATGTGGGCACCCAAGTCCTCTCACCACCAGGAGACCACAAAACAGGTGAAATGTGGATATAAAAAGAAAATAATCCAGGAGAGAAATCATCCAAAGTGTAGGTTAATCCAATGAATAAATTCAGTTGGAGGTAAATTCAGCCGATTGAATCAGATAATCCAATATGTGCAATAAATCCAGCCAGTGAATCAAAGCCAGGAAGGGACCAACCAAGAAAAATCCTGCAAATGATCAATTGCAACACTTTTAGGCCTACCAAACTCCACACCTAGAGGACCCAAACCAGAAATATTCCACTGCACCACCACAACACCCAGAGCAAAGCCATACAGTAGCCAGCCCCAGGGGTATAGGGGCTCCCCAGGATCACCAGCCAACTCCCTGACTAAGGATCCCCCAAGCCCCTGTGAAGCAGCAGAATCTGGTCAGTGATCCCTGCAGAGTCAAGCCAGTCTCATAGAGCACTAACATCAGGCCTACCAAAACACAATTTAGGGCCCACCACTCGATTCCTAGACCCAGACACCAACTGACGCCTTCATAAGCAGTCTTAGCTCCCAAAACTCCTTCTTAAAACGAGCTCCCACACACGATCGATTCAACTCCCACAGCTCCAGCAGTTCCTCCAAGCTCCTCCTCTGACAGACATTTTGGTAGGGTGGCAGCCCATATTACAAATTCCCTCAAACCTTCTACACTTAGGTAGTGATTAATAGTTTTCATCGCCGACCACACGGCCAAACTTTGCCCAATCCAAAATAGGCAATGCACAGTACTGAGGCATCAATACAATACCTCAGATCAGTCCTGCATTTTCCAACAGCACCACCGCAAACAGCAGGATGAACAAAATGACCAAGGCAAATGATCAAACGAGCAGATGGTCATCTTATTCCCAGCTTTGCCATGCCAAAACGACTTGCAACACAAAGTAAAATAAAAGAAAAAACATATAAAAACGTAAAACCAAATGAAACGAAATAAAATAAACAGTAAGCAATATGTAGCCTGCAGCTCACAGTGCACCCAGCCTGGTGGCCATCGTGACACAAGGCATATTTTCAACAGTTGGTTAGTAGATGAAAGTATTAAAAAACTTTACATATAAACCACAATAACAGTAACTATAAAAGTATATCAAAGTCCATTTTGCACATGTTGGGGTGAAGCACTGAGGGTATAAAATGTTTAGGTGTTCATCCATATATAGTCCTTCTCTTAAGAGACATTTTCTCTTGCACTGTGGATCCAATGAACTCTGCGATACAAAATACAAATGTCAGGCATGTATTCTAAAAAACAATAAAGAGCAGGACATTATTATATCTGTTATATTATATTTGGGAGGCTGTATAGTGCAGTGGTTTAAGGCTCTGAGCTGCAAATCTGGTGACATCCAGCAGATAAGACCTGGGTTTGAATCCCACAGCTTCCACTTACATACTGTGTGACCCTGAGCAAGTCATTTAACTTCCCAGTGCTCCCAGGATGCTCCTGTAAAAAAACTTTCAGCTTAGTGTGCTACTCCTAGTTAAACAACTAAAAAAAAAAATATCAGATGCTCATTTAGTCATAATCATACCATGGTAGCCATAGAAAAGTGTCTCAGTACTGAGGTATACAGTAAATAGAAGTTTCTCAGGACTGTGGTATGCTGAGGCAGAATGAGGGAAAATCACATTACAGTCAATGCAAATTGCAACTTGAGTGCCTCAGTGCTACTTTGAGGTAGGTAACTTTTAGATAACTACCACTATAGTACAATAAAAAAACACTTCTGTTGTAAAGTATGCCTGCCATCTTTATATACAGGAAATAAAAATTGCCTACAGAAATCATTCACACCGGGGCTGTAGTGAACCCCCAAGGTATGGATCCATTATGGCTGAGCATCTGATATAATAATGCCCTACTTTTTATCTAATGTTTTAGAATATATTTCTGATATTTGGAATCATTGTACTGCAGAGTTCATTGGTTCCACAGTTCTAAAGAAAATGTTTCTCAAGAGAAATGATATATAAATGAATACCTGTCAGTTTTATATCCTCATTGCTTCACTCCAACATCCACAAAATGGATTTCTATACGGTTTATATTTCCTGATATTGTAGTTTATATGTAAAGCTTTTTTTAAATAACTACTGTACATGTGCTAACCAACAGTGAAAATATGCCTTTTGGGTAGCTTAAACTAGGTTTGATATACTTGTCATTACCTTAATTGCCAGTTGTAATTTTATAAGTGCCTCCTCGTATCCTGAGGATGCATCATATTCATTGTTTCAAATTGTTTATTTGTACATATCACTAGTGGTGGATAATATAATAACTGGTTACAACAGTGCTACAAATATAGCATAAGGAACAAACAGCAATGTCTGAATGGCGTACCACAGACAGAGACAGGGATTAACCAGTGCTGTGCAGTAAGGGCTACCCAGGTCGCTGTCCATAGTACTAAGAAGAAGACAAAGGCTGGGAAATCAAAAATGATGGATGAGCTGCTCCTGTTGCAGAGAGGACTGAGACATGGTGCTGCTTGGCCCAAATGGTGGTGGAGATCAGGGATCTAATCCTGGCATTCAAAATTGTGTTTTTCTCCCGTAATCCAACTCTAACTCAGAGCTGTTTATTTTAGTTAAGGGGCTAGGGGGCAGAGTCCCCAGTAAAATATGTATTTGGACTGGTAGGAGTTGTCAGTGTGCTTTGTGACTGCTGCCAGTGGCATTGCCTTTACTTGCTACATTTGTTCCTGCCACTGTTCTGCATAGTGATGTATGGAAGGTGCTGTTATTGACAGCACTGTTGATACATGTGCTATTCAGTCCTAGTGACAGATACTATAAGGGCATTTCTGTATTAAGTTACTAACTCTGATAAAACTCTGCTTCTGGAATGAAACGTTAGTTGTTTTTGCACCAATATGGCATAACATTTCTCCTTGATCCAAATTCCAAAACCACATTCCCGTGTTAGTGTTGCTGTACTACCCTTTCTTTCCAGGCTTAAAGGTTTTGGGGGTGCATATGTGGCAGGGAAATTATATCTACAGAACTGCACTCCACTACTCCTCTTAGTGCTTTCCACCTGCACTCCTCTTCCAATGTAGTTTACTTCTTTTTTTCTTCTTTTTAGCAAAACATCACTCATTGGGTATTGATTAGTAGCTTTATTTTCATTAGCACGTGCTTAAAACTAACACGTGTTTAAAAAAACCTTCTTTTGTTTGAACGTTAAAAGTCCAAAGATAATTATATTACAGTCATTACTGAAAACAATTTGTATTTATATGTCACTTCAAATCTCTTCATTTGTGCTTAATTGCAAAGTGTTTTTAACACACGTACGTTACCATACTTCATTTATGGCAAGCTGTTTCCTCTTCATGGCTCTATTGCCTATTCCAAACTCTCTCCATATTTGTTTTGTTTCTTTTATTTCATCATGATTACACGTTTCATTTGTATCCATTGCCCGAAATTTAGAGAGCCTACTGTTGTCCACAAATGCTTGACATTTTGCTTATTTCTTTTGTTTGACTTCCTGTGCCATTACTCTTTCTTTCTGCTTTGGACCAGACAGCTTCCTCGGTGCTTCCTCAATCAGGTGATGCAATTACATTTGAACATGCTGACGTTTCGGAGAGCAAATTTCCATCAGCAGAGCTATGTTAGTAAAGGTGTACTGCCTTTTTATACCCCTTATTTGTGCTGCAATCAGTCTATCATGTTTTTATATAAAAAACAAGAAAAAGAAAGTGTTGTAATAATCTTACCATTTTTAAACAACAACCTTTATCACCAAACCTCTAGTTTCTTCTAAAAAATGTTTTTCTTCTGATAGTGGTCTTTTCTTACAGAAGGTCATTTCAAGTTGCTAAAGGTCAACTTCCAATTTTTTTCTGTTGTAGCTTATAAATGTTTTTCCTTTTTTAATATATTCTCTAATACATGTAGTTTTCCTACAGGTTTTTCTATAAAATGCCTTTCTTCTAATAGTGCTCTTTTATGACAGGAGGTCAGTTCAAATTGTTAATCCTGTAGGACTGATTGAGGAAGCACCGAGGAAGCTGGCTGGTCCAAAGCAGAAAGAAGGAGTGATGGCACAGGAAGACACGCACAAGAAATTAGCAGAATGCTAAGCATTTGTGGACAACAGTAGGCTCTCTAAATTTCAAGCAATGGATACAAATGAAAGGTGAAATCACGATGAAATAAAAGAAACAAAATGAATATGGAGAGAGTTTGGAATAGGCAATAGAGCCATGAAGAGGAAATAGCTTGCCATAAATGAAGTATAGTAAAGTACAAGTGTTAACACTTTGCAATCAAGCACAAATGAAGCAATTTGAAGTGACATAAATACAAATTGTTTTCAGTAATGACTGTAACATATTTATCTTTGGACTTTTAACGTTTAAACAAAAGAAGTTTTTTTTTTAAACACATTAGTTTTAAGCACATGCTAATGAAAATAAAACTCTAATCAATACCCAATGAGTGATGTTTAGCTAAAAAGGAGAAAAAAGAAGCAAACTATATTGGAAGGGGAGTGCAGGTGGAAAGCACTAAGAGGAGTAGGGGAGTGCAGTTCTGTAGATTGATCCCTGACATTCATCGTACTACTACACTTTTGTTGTATTTTAGTATTCATCCTATGCATTCTCATATGCTTTTCTATTGAGTGGGTTAACTTTTTACTGCTGACTATGAAATAACACTGCTTTTTATTTGATGTACAAGTGGCAAGTACAGAAATGTGCAATAGTACAATGAATAACAGGGATCATGCTACAATAGATTAATGAAGAAAGCACCTAATATTTCTTCCTAAAACATCACTGGAGATGGGCTCCCATTGTTTGCTTACTTTTTTTTCATTACCTGTTGGACCAGGGGGCTGGGTACCTACTGTTTGAATGGAAGGTTGGCAGCACTGGGGTTTTGCTGTCATTGTTTGCGTACTTTTTCTCATTTACTGTCTGACTCTAGGTTTAGGCACTAGATGTCAGAATTGGGGAAGTTTGGTGGCAACAGGGTTGAGCAGTGAGTGGCTACTTGCTTTCATTTTAGTTCATCATCCAACCCCATAATTGTGCACCCAGTGTTGGGGGCAGGGAGTGGCACTGCAGCTTGGATCCAGGTCACCCAGCCAACCATATCCACCAAGGCAGAACTGCAATGCTATTGCTTGCAAACTGCAGCACAGAAGCCCCCCCCAACCCAGCAGTATAGCTAACCTTAAAAGAGCTGTACTATGCTATGCTTTTTTCATGAAATACTAGAGCACAGTCTGGTCAGTAATGAGAGAGTGCAGCACCAGTACACCACTCTGCCCAGCTAGTAGCTGCAGCATAGTGCCAGACCCTCAAGTAAAAGTCCTGCCAGCAGCAAAAACAGTCAAGAAAGAAACTGTCTGTAGAACCAGAGTGACAGGGTTCTGACTTTGTGTGCCTCTTCGTTAAGGTAAGTGGATGGGTTTATTTGAAAACGTCTCAGTACTGTGGGAAAAGGATGGGAGAGATTCAAAAGAGAGAATGCATAGCCCTCAATCTCCTGGCCTGCCACTGCAGATGGCCAGTACATTAAGGATCATTTTGGTAGGTGGATACCTGCTGTAAAGGGTTGGGATGGCCATTTCTTCTTGTTCAGGTGATGATGAAGGCTTTACTTCTTCTACCCCATGAGGAATAGCTGTGCTTTTCCTGGTGGGGGGGCTGATTCTTCAGGCTTGTGGGGATGAAGATGGCCCTGTTTTTTGGGGCTTGGGGAAGGATGTCTCCCTGTTTATCCTGGCTTGGGGGTGGCCCTGCTTTCCCTGGCTTGGGGGGGTGGCCCTAGCTTCTGGGTCATGTGGCCCACCTTCTCCTACTAGAGAAAGCAGGGTGCAGGACCATTCCCAACCCCAAGCCAGAAGAAGCAAAGCCATTCATTCTAAGCCAAGAGAAGCCAGGCCATCCGTACCCCTACCCCCAAGGCAGGAGAAGCAGGGCCATCCCCTGTAAAAAAATAAAACAGAATTTGCATTTTTATTTTTATTTTTAGAAACATAACATTCATCATTAGTTCAAATACAGGAGGCAGTATAGCGCAGTGGTCTAAGGCTCTGAGCTGCAAATCTGGTGACATCCAGCAGACCAGACCTGGGTTTGAATCCCACAGCTTCCACTTGCATACTGTGTGGCCTTGAGCAAGTCACTTAACCTCCTTGTGCTCCCAGGTTGCTCCTGTAAAAAAAGCTTCCAGCTTAGTGTGCTATACCTGGTTAAACAACTAAATTAAATTAATTAAAAATTAATTAAATTAATTAAATTAACTCCAAGAAGTAAGCATGAATATGCACAAACTGTATGCTTTCCATTCTGGTTTCAATAAGTTCCCTGGCTTCCAACTGTACTGCCTAGCCAGTGCCCTGGTAACCAATGGAAGCTGGAGCTGCCACTGTTGCTAGATTTACATGCTGTGAAACTCGATCAAATAAAAATAAAAAATGCAAATTTGGAGGTGGCCATTGGACAGAAAAATTAAATGAAAGAGGTGAGGAATTTGCAAAAAAAACTGCAAAAACACAATGTTTTAAAGGACTGAAGAAGAAAATAAAATGCCAACGTTTATGTATATAAAAGCACACAAGAAGACTGAAGATTAATGACCAGCACACTGAAAGGTTAAGACTCAAATGTATTGCAAGAAAATCTGAGAACAGGGAAACTGAAACCATTACTATATCAGAAAAGGCACATAACTGCATTAACTATCTAATTATTATAAGTATCTTAGTTTTAAAGACACATATTGCAGGAAATCAACACATATACTGCAGAACCAGGTAAACATGCTAGACTGAAGGAAAAGAAGTGCCATTGAAAAGAAATAATTGTTTCATTATTTATGGAAGTTAAGTGTTCCCTAGCTATTTATCTTACATGCCCTTGAAATGATGGCTGTGTTCCAAAAGAAATTACGACCATTACTGCCTTAAGCTCTTTTAAGAGGCATAATTATTTAAGGGGTTCTAAAACAGTGCTATATACTGCAGGCAGGGTAGAAGGATATAACTGTTTACCAAGTTGGATTCAAATGAAAACATGTGCATCTCATACTCACTGAAGCACTACAAGGTTGGAGAGGAGAAGTGATTCTCCAGAACATTTGTTTCTTAATCCCCAGGCTTTTGAAAGAACTAGAATGAATCTATTTGACTGAGCTCTGGATAGATGTTCAGTCTGCAGCACTGCAAGGGTTAAACTGAAGGGCTGCAAAAAGGTGGAAGGATCATTTGAAAACTCCAAAGGAAGAGTTCCAAGGTCTAAATCCTGTGGTTCACTTTTAGAGCTGATGCAATAGGGCTGCAGGCTTTGCCTACCTGTAGCCCTAAAAATAGAGAAATGGAATGACGGAGTAAGTTATTCCATCTCTCTTTATCACCATGGAGGGGGTGGAGACCAGAGCTCCTGTTGTAAAATGAAATCTCCAGCTCTGGAAAGCAGCAGTATCTGTCCCTCTGACACAGACACTCACACATATCAGAAGTGAAAAGACTTTTAAAATGCTGGATGCAGTATGTCTGACAGCTGGTAAAGATCCAATAACAATCCCCCTGCTCCGTCATCAATTTGTGGAGGAAAGACATTTAGAGAAGTTAATCATTTCACTGCCCTAGTTGAGGCTCAGGCAACCATCCTCCATAGATACACCATTCCTGGATTTGGGCCACTTATCCTGTACTTTTACACTTTATCTGACTGCAATCATAGGATCAGCTGAGGAGAGTGGGAAAGATAGAGTGAGAATCTAGAGTTTAGAGTAAATGGATATTTTTTGAAAGACAGACTGATTTCAACACAGATAATATTAAGGCAGTATACAAAAAAATCCAAAAGAATTTTAAACTAAACTTAAAGAATTCCTATTTGAATGCTGGCTGTGCAGACATCCTGTGACATGAGGGCAGCTTGATGACACTTCTGGGTGTTCTCTTCATCAGACCTATCTGCTGTCACAGGACATCTGAACAGCTGGTACTGAAATAGGATTTCTTAGTTTGCTTTAAAATCCTTTCAGAGTTTTTTTTTACATACTGCCTTAATAGTATTTGTGTTGAAATCACTCTGTCTTTGAAAAAAAAAAATATCCATTTTCTCTATGCAAAAGTTTATCCTCACCAGTCCAATGCTTACTCTCTATCTCTCCCCTTCCCCTCTGCTTTTCCCATGATCATAGTAGGATAAAGTGCAGGAGTACAGGATAAGTGTCTCAAACCAAGGAATGGTGTACCTATATAGGCTGGTTGCCTGAGCCTCAACTAGTTCAAAGAAATAATTACCCCCTCTAAATGTCTTTCATCTACAGCTGGCTGATGGAGCAGGGGAATTATTACAAGCCTTTTCAAAACTGCTGCATGACATGCTGCATTTGAAAAGCCTTTTTGCATTGTGTGTGTGTGTGTGTGTCAGTGAGACAGAGACTGCTGCATAGAGTGCCCTGTTTTTCCATTCCATAGAAGGAGGTTTCATTTTTCAACAGAAGCTCTGGTCCCCCCCCCCGGGTGGTGAGGAGAGATGGAATCACTTACTAGGTTTGCCAGTCACAACCATATGTGCAGCAGTGCTGATACTGTAGTACTATCACTGCAAAAGCCATGCTGGAGGAAACAAGAAATATGTACTGTACTGCAGAAAAAAAAACAATCTGGTTACTCTGGTTGGTCTGATGCTCTCTACCCTGCCATGCTAATCATAAGCATGATCATACCTGTCCCTCTATATCTGCACCTTGTCTCTGAAAAATGCACAAAACAATATGTTAACCACATGCAAAAAGATAAAAAAAAATAATAATTTACCCTTGGCAGTCTGATGTGCTCCCCCAACAGGCTCGATTGTCTCTGTCTCCACAAGTGGACACTAGCCAATCTCATATGAATCTCTGTTCTGCTAATCTTTCTCACCCCACCCAAATTCATTTTTCAGCTGTACTGGCTCTGAACAGAGTTTGTTATTATTTATTTATTTATTTATTTACTTACGAGTTTTACCAGGAAAACATACTGAGCAACATGCTCAATTCCAGATGCGACCTGGGGGCTGAGACCCACATACGTAAACTGGAATTGCTTAGACAGTACAAAGTGAGCAAATGCATATACATACATTATGGGAGAAAAATACAGGCAAGGGTATTTTACATACAATTGGCAAAAACAGTATAATGACATGGGGGTAGAGTACTGTACAATACTTATTAGTTTAACAGCAGAGTGACATTTGGTAACATTCTTAGTTGAAACAGGAGCTGCTGGAGGTGAAGTGTGTCCTGAGTAATTGGTTGCGTAGGTGGGTGTGTGGTGCGTGCCTGATGGGGGCAGGTAGGGCATTCCAGGACTGAGGTATGTGGTAGTTAAAAGCAGCCTTCCCTTTGTATGTGCACATGAATGGGACATGGAACAGTTTAGGGTCTGTCCTTCTCAGGGAGTATGTAGGTGACGGTTGTCTGGAGAGGACAGAGGTCAGGTAAGGGGGAAGGGAGTGGGACCAATATTTGGCAGCAAATCTGGTGCAGTTGGATTGCCTGCGGGCATGAAGGGATGGTAGGGTTAACGAGCTGTAGAAGTCGCAGTGGTGTGTTGATTGGGGGCAGCCAAGGATGAAGCGGCAGAAGGAGTGGAATAGGGTGTCTAGGCTGGCCAGAGAGGACCCGGGGTGATAGAGAAACTATATCACCGTAGTCAATTACGGGAAGGATAATTTTTTGCACTATGGCATGTCTTGTCTGTGTGGGGAGGCAGCTTTTGTTATGGTGCAATGCACCAAGTTTGGGGAGCAGCCGTTTGTGTAGGGAGGTGATGTGGGCTGAGAAATCTAGGTGTTGATCTAGCCATACTCCCAGGTATCTGAAGCGTGTACAATTTTCAAGGGGAGTTCTGTCCAGGGTTTTGAAAGGGGTGCTGGGGGCTTGACAGGATAGTCTTTGTGGAGTGCCGAAAGTTAGGGATATAGTTTTTTGGGGGTTTAGAAACAGCTGGTTGGACCTAAACCAGTTCTGGATGGCATTAAAGTCCTCTTGGAGATGGGTGGCTACACTGATTGTTGTGGGACCAGATGTGTATAGGACAGTGTCATCTGTGTACATCTGAATGGAGGAGTAAGAGCAAGCTGCTGGGAGATCATTTAAAAGATGGAGAAACGTAATGGACCCAGGACTGAGCCTTGGGGTTCCCCTTCAGGGACAGGCAATGGGGGTGAGGTGTGAGAGGATATTTTGACTACTTGTTTCCTGCCTACTAGGTAGTCATGGAACCAGCTTGTTGCCTGAGTGGAGAGCCCTGCACAGGTGAGTTTGGAAAGGAGTAGGAAGTGGGAGACGGTGTCAAAGGCTTTGGCTAGGTCAATGAAAATAGCGGATGTGATATGTCTTTTGTCCATACTTGTGAGGATGTCCTCTGTGACGCAAAGCAGGGAAGTAGTGGTTGAGTGGCATTTACAGAAGCCCGATTGGAAAGGGATGAAAAAGGAGGAGATGTCTAGGTACAGAGAGAGTTGGGACAGGACCAGTCTTTCCTGTAGTTTAGCCAGGATAGGAAGAAGGGAGATGGGTCGGTAATTTCCAGTAGAGGAAGGGTCACCTTCTTTTGGTAGGGGAATAACGGTGGCCAGCTTACAGGCTGTTGGTATCTTGCCCAGAGTAAAGGATAGATTGAAAAGGTCGGCTGGGGGGGGCGGCTATGGCTGGAGTGGAGAGGTAAAGCATCTTTGCGTCCATGGACGTGGGGCATTGCCCTTTGTTTTGGTTTAATGCCCATAGGGAATGAAAAACATCTGCTTGGGATACAGTATGAAAAGAGAACAGTGTGGCTGTAGAGGCAGTTTGAGGGGTGCAGGTGTGGTGGGTGGGAACTGTTGGGTGAGTGTGGGGGAGGGAGGAAAGGAGCTTTTCAGCACATTTGGCGAAGTGAGTATTAAAAGCTTCAGCTACTAGGATTGGGTCGCAGATGAGAGAATCCTGTATTTGTAGTGTCGGGGGTGCAGGTTAGGTGGGGGAGGGAAGCAGGGATTTGAGAGATTTCCAGAAATCAGTTGGATGATTTATGTTTTTATTGAAAGCCGATAGGAAGTAGTTTTTTTTTGCTTGGCGAATGCTGGTTGTACATACGTTGCATAGGGAGCTGTAAGTATCGAGGGATGCCTGAGTGCCCAGCTTTTTGTAGGCTTTCCAGGCACGGTCTCTGGCATGGCATTTACTGATTATATCGGCTGAGATCCAGGGGAGATGCGCTCCTCGGACTCTTTTCTTGCGTAATGGTGCGTGTTTGTCCCAAATTTTGAGGAAATTTGTTTAGAAGGCCTCGAGAGCTGTGTCTATGGAGGGTGCCACTGTAATGAAAGACCAATTTATCAGTCTTAGGTCCGACAGGAGGGAGGCTAGGTTAAGGGAGTTATATGACCAGGTGATTAGTGTCTTTGGGGGTGGGGAAGGGGGGCTGTGTATCTTCCTGACCATAAAAATCTTATGATGATCGCTTATGGAGTCAGATAGGAGGCCCGCGCTTATTATCCCATGAGGGTGAGATCCCAGTCCAGCAAGGTGTGGTTTTGGATTTTGTGATTTAGCCTGGTGGGAGCACAAATGAGCTGAGAGAGATTTGGGGTCTTTATTTTGGTTTTTAGGTGGGCTTTATCTTGGCCGAGCCAGTTTATATTGAAATCGCAGGTGACATGAAGCTCATCCCCAGCCACTAGAGACTGTAGGTTGCTCAGATGGGAAAGGATGTCCTCAGGGGGAGTGCGGGGGCAGTATGAGCCAGCCACATAGATGGGGTTAGAGCTGGGGAGAGAGAGGTTGATGAGCAGTGAGTCAATGTTTCTTGTGGGCATGGGGATGTCAACTACAGAGAACTGGAGACTGTTTGTGATGTACACTGCTGAGCCTCCACCTCTCTTTTTACCTTGGCGGTCATGCCTGATTATTGTATACCCTGGTAGGGATACTTCCGAATCAGTGTGGTGCTGTTTTAGCCAGGTTTTGGATATGACTAGGATGTCTGAGCCCAGGGTTAAGGTAAACAGTTGCAGTAGGGAGAGTTTAGAGAGAAGGATGCAGGTGTTTAAGTGGATGATGCGGAGGCCTTTTGGGAAAGAAAAAGGGGAATGGGCATTTGAAACTGGGGGATTTGGGCCAGGGTTTGACTCTCTGTCCCCTGACAGGAGAAGGAGAAGGTTGAGGAGGTGTTTAAGCTTGACCCAGGGCAGATTAAGGCAGGATGAAGTGGTTCGAGAGGTATAGGTAGTAGGGGGGGTCGATAGGTGGTAGAGTGTAGGACCAAATGACCCATGAGAAATGAAGGGGGATGTATCAAGGGACTAATGGTACTGTAGTGGTCATTTGTCATGGATTGCTGAAATGTGTGTGCGTAGGAAGTGTAATAGAGTTGTGGGGTTAGATATGGGGGGGCATAGGTGATGGCTGCATTGTGCATGAGGGAGTAGCTTGTTGCAAGGGGGAATCACTTGCTAGTTGGAGAAAAATGCATGAGGTAGGTAGCAGCAACATCCTTGCTTGGGAAAATAATTGGGGGGTGTAGATTTTGGTTGAGGGCTCTCTGGTGGTCGCAGCTGATAAGCTGCAAGTGGAGAAGTGGGCTGATAGGTTTTCGAGAGTCATGTGACAGTGACTATATAAAGAGAAGCTCACCAAGGTCGGTGGTGGGGGTGGTGGGGAGCTGGCGCACAGGGCTGGCGGGGTAGAAACAAGCAGGCACCAGAGCTTCCTTCTCAGGCAGAAATTATTTTTTGAAAATGGCACCTTAGGCATCCGAAATCCCGTTCCTCGTACCTGGGCTTCGTTGGGGGGGTGTCCCTCCTCAGGGAGTTGATTGGGAGGGCTGTGCTGTGCTCCTGGCCCTCGCGACCCTAACCCTCATCTGGGCTTCGGGGGGGTGTCCATCCTTGGGGAGTTGATTGGGGAGGGCTGTGCTGTGTTCCTGGCCCTCACCACCCTAACCCTCGTCTTGGCTTCGAAGGGGGTGTCCATCCTCGGGAAGCTGATTGGGGAGAGTTGTGCTGCACTTCTGGCCCTCATGACCCTAACCCTCATCTGGGCTTCAGGGGGGTGTCCATCCTCAGGGAGTTGATTGGGAAGGGCAGTGCTGTGCTCCTGGCCCTCACGACCCTAACCCTCATCTGGGCTTTGGGGGGGGGTATCCGTCTTTGGGGAGTTGATTGGGGAGGGCTGTGCTGTGCTCCTGGCCCTTGTGACCCTAACCCTTGTCTGGGTTTCTGGGGGGGCCGTCCCCGGGGAGTTGATTGGGGAGGGCTGTGCTGTACTACTGGTGCATAGTTTTAGCACTGAACTAGATAAAAGTATGGATTCATAGTCTCATAAGTATCCTTTAGAAAAATTAGGGCAAAATTATTCTTTTCATTACCCAGCAGAGCAATAAGCGAATAATTATTTTTCATGATTAGCAGCCTTTCTGGTCAATAGCACATACATTTCATCTTAGGTACAAGATACCTTAACTTAGCTAAGCTATGTGGGTATTAATATTAAAGAGAGAGCGACAGATAGAGAGAGATGGATAGATAGATAGATAGATAGACAGATAGATAGATAGATAGATAGATAGATAGATAGATAGATAGATAGATAGATAGATAGATAGATAGATGGGCAGTTGAGTCAAAAACAGTGGGGGAATTCAAGAATGCATGGGACAGACATAAGGCAATTCTAGTGGGGGGGGGCAGGAGGAAGTAGGCTGTTGGTTAACTAGGATCTGCAACTTATCCATTTACTTAGGAAGGGAAATGGGCAGACTAGGTGGGCCAAGAGGTCCTTATCTGCCATCAAATTCTATGTTTCTATGTTAAGCATTATGACCCTATTCAATGTTTTTTTTCTGTTGGTATACTTAATATACAGTATTTCCTAACTAACCACTCAGAAAAATCTTGCTGTGGATTCCTATAGGATTCCAGTTTTTCCTGAAATGGTTTCCAAATTTGATCATATTTTTTCATAAGTTTGGCCGACACATAGCATATACTCTCCAATGCATGAATCCCTATCATAGAATAAATCCATGTATTAAAGAGAGGAGGGTATGGATCCTTCCATTTTAATAATATCTGTTTAGAAGTTTGGACTAAACAAATGTTAATCAAGCCTTGATTATGAAGTGATAGACTGTTATACCAGGCACCAGTTCCTAATAGCATCCATGCTGTTTTTCTTTTAATAATAAACAATTAATTGATTTTTTGTTTGTTTTTTACCATACTTTTTGTCCCACCAGCATCAGGACATCCTCCCTAGTCATGGCCCAGCTGCCTTCAGCTCCCAAATGAGCCATGTACTCCCTTTCCCTGGTAACCCCCAGAGGGTCCAGCACCTGCTCCAAGGTGCCAGACATCGGTTCAGGTCAGAGGCCGGCCTGAAGCCCATAGAAAGCAGCGAGGAGGGTGTCATAGAGGCGCTGGCTGGAGATTTTTTGCATCTCTGAAAGACATTGTTTTTCCTCAGGGCAGGGATGTGCAATGATGCCTCGCATCTGCCCTGCCGCCCTGAATGTTCAGATGCCAGTTGCAGTGGATCCCCCAGCCTCCACCAGGGGTCAGTAGAGCACTGGACATTCATCCACCCTCCCCCTTGAGATGGAGAGCAGTCCAAGGGACGCTTCATCCATCTCCCCCTGGCTGCCCTCCAGCAACCCAGGTCCATTCCCAAACCCGGGTCACCGGTGTCGCATGCGGAAATCCAACTGCTGCGCCAGCCAGCCAGCTAATTGATTCTGATATAAAGCCAAGTATGGACCCCCACCACTGATCCAATTTAGGACAAACAATGAGCATATATTCATGATTGCCTTCTTCAGTCTCACATATTGGGCACATTGGGGAAATCCGTGAATTTATTTTATGTAAAAATTCTGGGCCCAGATATTCAAAAGGGTTGTGCATGGTGCAACAGTGTTGCACCATGAGCAACCCACTGATGCACCCTGGCACGATATTCAAAAGGGAAAAGTGCACAGCACAAATCCCGATGCACCAGAGCGCATCAGTAATGTATGCAGGCACAGGTGGGGGGCGCCACGACCATGAATAACCTGCACTGCCCGACATTCAGCCCAGGATGTGCAGAGCCATGCATGCGCAACCCCTACCTGCACCAGCACAAAGTTACGTCAAAAAAAAAAAGGAACAACTAATGGCCACCCACAGGTGAGCTGCCGCATTGCAGGGCGCAACGTGGCAGCTGCTACCTGTGGGTGGCCACCCGAGTTCCGGCTGTACCTGGTGGCGCCCCCCCATGCCTGATTGCTGGCATCTGTACAAAATGAGAACCCCGTCCTATATCCCTGGTGGTCCAGTTGACCGCTATCTGCCCGATCATGGGCATTTGTAAAAAACAACTCATCCAATATCCCTGGTGGTCCAGTGGACTGCTGAGTGCCTGATCGTGAGCTTCTGTTAAAAAGAAAGGAACAGGTCCAATATCCCTGGTGGTCCAGTGGACCGCTGACTGCCTGATCGCAGACTTCTGTTAAAGAAAGGAATAGGTCAATATCCTGGTGGTCCAGTGGACGCTGACTATGTCCAGGCATGTGTAAAAAGAAAATTCCAATATCCTTGGTGGTCTAGTGGTCCCCCACCCGCCCACTGTGCCCCACCGCCCGCCCACCCAGTCAGCCAGTGGTGGCAGCACCCTCCCACCTGCCGCCCTGCCCCCACTGACTGATACCTCAGCAGGACTGCATGCCCATTGGTTCACAGCATGAGCCAATGGGTGTGCAGCCTACCATACCATAACTGGAATGTAGTACGGTAGGGTGCACGCCCATTGGCTTATGCTGTGAACCAATGGGTGCAGCCCCACCGAGGTGTCATTTGGTGGTGGCGGGGTGGCAGGCGGGTGGGGTGCTGCCACCAGCCAGCTGACTGGGGGGGAACGGGGCGGTGGGGCACAGTGGGCAGGTGGAGGGGTACCACTAGACCACCAGGGATATTGTAATTTTTCTTTTTTACACATGTCACAATTGGGCAGCCAGTGGTCCACTGGACCACCAGGGATATTGGACCTGTTCCTTTCTTTTTAACAGAAGCCTGAGATTGGGCAGATAGCGGTCCACTGGACCACCAGGGATATCGGACAAGTTGTTTTTTACTAATGCCTGCGATCGGGCAGATAGTGGTCCACTGGACCACCAGGGTTATAGGACGGGTTCTCATTTTTACAGATGCCTGCATCAAGGTCATAGTGTGGTCCACTGACCACCAGGATATTGGATTGAGTTTTTTTGTACAAATACCCACGATTGGCTGCAGGGGCGTCGTTCCCGACGGCTGCTGCCTGGCAGGGTGCTAGGTACAAGTTATCAGGGATCAGCGCACCTGCATGCAAATGGGGCTGTAATGACATGCAAATGGCCCCATGTGCATCTTGCATACAATATGGCCCCATTTGCATGTCAACTTTTGAATATCGCTGGTTCTGTGCATGGCGCAATGGAACTTGTGCTAGCGCATCTCCATGCTCCACTCTGGTCACTTGCGCTGGAGCAATGCCACTGCACCATGCACACTGGGGGTAGCCAGGGTGCGATAGTCAAAGATGCTGAGCCATGGCGCAGCTCCGTTGAATATCCCCAGGCCACACCCCTGCGCAGCTAAGTTGAGCTGCGCCGAAGCTTGCGCCACAGCCTGGCACAGTTTTAATATCCGGGCCCAGGAGTATAACAAGTGTGATGCAGAATATTAAACCGAATCTGTTGCATCATAATTGATTTTAATACCCAGTGCTTAATATTTAAAGAGTTCTTCCAGCAAATTGGAGAAATCTTGACACCCAGTTTTCCCTTCCATTTTGTCTTTAATTGATTTATAGAGACCTGGGGTTTAGGTTCAATGGCTTTATAAAGCTGTGAAATGGATTTTACATGGACATTTTGTTTTAAGTTCTCCAAAGGCGTAAGTCATTCATCCCATTCACCCTTCAAATTTTTTTGGATATAATCACTGATCTGTAAATACCCAAAATGGAAATAATTATGTTTGCTGTTGTGCAAGCACATGTTGTACATGCACATCCCAGGCCTTTATCAGTAAGATACTGCCATGTCTGTAGTAGTCACAGGACATACAGGAAGTGTAGCAGGTACTCAAGCTGCTCAGTCTGTACCAAATTAAGAGTGACACCCCTTACTTTACTACTTCAAGTTACTCTTCACAGTGTGAGAAGTTACTGAAATAATTATATTCACTGTTTTAGAAGCCTACTGTATGTTGTGCATTCATATCACATCCCTTATGTTACTAAGACACTGTCATGTCACAGATTGACACAGGACATACGAACATATGAAATGCCAGCAAAAACAGGCCCGCATGGTCTATTGAGTCTGCTTGATTGTGCAGCTAGCCCCTCAACTTGCAACTGCCCCACACTCCCTTCCCTTCCTCATAACCACCCCCACTCTGTCCCACCCTTTCTTACATCCTCCTACCTTTCTACTTGATACCACTTCCTCGTGCAGAGTATACCATTTATCTACCACACTTTCAGTGAAAAAGTGTATCCTGATTTCCCTCCTGAACCCCCCTCCAATCTCAGCTGATATCCTCTCATATCCCTCTCCCTTCTGATCTGAAGAATCCCTTCTGTATTAATCTTGTTAATACCCTTTAGATACTTAAAGGTTTCGATCATATACCCCTATCCTTCCTCTCTTCCACATAATACATTTGCAGCTCTCACAGCCTCTCCTCATAGGGGTTTTCCTGATGTCCTTGTACCATCTTCTTTGTCCTATGCTGCACCCCCTCCAGCAATTGGATGTCCCTCTTCTGGAATAGACATCAGTACTGCATGCCGTATTACAGGTGCAGCTTGACCAGTGACCTGTACAGGGGTAGGATCACTTCTCTGTGCCTGGAGGAGATTCCCCCTCACTATGCATCCCAGCATCTTGTTTGTCTTTGCAGCTGCCATCCTGCACTGAGACGAGTGGTTCATACTCCTCGTTATTAGTACCACTAGATCTTTTTCCACCACAGTGCTTACCAACTGTACCCCTCCCAACTGATATTTCCTCCCCTGGTTCCTTGCTCCAAAGTGTATTACCTTGCGCTTCTTGCCATTGAACCCCAACTGCCATGTCTCCGACCATTCCTGCAGTTTGGTCAGGTCTTCCTGCAGCTGCCTCCACCCCTCCATGTCATTTACCACTGCAACAATCTTAGTATCATCTGTGAACAGACTGATCCTACTGCAGATCACATCTGAGATATCGGCTAAGAATATGCCGAACAGCACCGGTCCCAGTACTGAACTCTGGGGAACCCCACTTTTAATGTCCCTTGGGGATGAGAGTACCCCCCCACCATCCTTTGCTGCCTACCCCTCAGCCAGTTAGTGATCCAGTTGACCATTTTTGTCCCCACCTCAATGTATTCCTGTTTTCAGCCCAGCCTCCCATGTGGCACTGAGTCAAAGGCCTTGCTGAAGTCCAAATAAAGCATGTCCACTGCATGGCCCCAGTCCAGTTCTCTGGTAACCCAGTCATGGTTCTCTACTATGTTTGTCTGGTGGGATCTTCCTGATATAAAACCATGCTGATGGCTGTCCTGGAGCCCATTGTCATCCAGAAAGGTCACCAGTCTCTGTTTTAGGATTGACTCCATTAGTTTCCCCATGACTGAAGTGAAACTCACTTGTCTATAGTTGCCTGTAACGTCCTTCAGCCACTGTTATGAATGGGTACCACATCAGCTATTTTCCAGTCCTGTGGCACACATCCTGCACCCAGTGATGTACTGAACAGATTTGCCAGTGGTTCTGCCAGGACCTCTGCTAGGTCCATAAGTACCCTAGGGTGAAGGCCATCCAGCCCCAGTGCCATGTCCACCCTCAGTGCCCTTAATCCCTCCAGCACCCTGTCCTCAATATTTCTGATATCAGTCACCCCTGCCCCCGCCCATTCCATCCTTCCCATGGGGTATCTTCCCCCCTCTTTCCTTCATTAACATAGAGCAGAAATACTCATTCAGTGCCTCTGCCTGGTTCTCCCACTTCTCCACCCACCCCCCCATCTTTCTTAATCCTCACAATCTGGTCTTTTTCTCTTCTTCTCTCACCAATGCATCTGAAGAAGTCCTTTTCCCCATCCTTGATTTCCTGTGCCAATCTCAGCTCTCTAGAAGCCTTGGCCCCTTCTGGCTAGCCTGGTAATCTCCCTTGACTTCTTTGTGTACCCATTTTTGTCCCCTAGCCCTTTTGATTTCCTAAGCCTCAGGAATGCTTTTCTCTTGGCCCTCACCCCTTCCATTACCTCCCAACCAGCCAGCTTGGTTTCTTTGCTCTCCTCTGCTTGCTCCATGTCCTGGTGCAGGTCTCAGTAGCCTCTACCAGCCCTTTCTTAATAATATTCCATTTTTGGCTGGCTTCCATGCATGTCTGAATTTCCACCAGGTGCTCAAACAAAATGTCCCCCTGTCTTTTAAAGTTCCTTCCCTAAAAATCAATCACCCTTATACCTGTTCCTCCTCTTACCCTTCCCATATTGAGTGTGAACCACACTGTATGCTTGTTGCTCCCAGCCAGGGCGTCCTCCACTCACAGACCCCTTACAGTCTCCCCATTTGTTTATATCAGTACAGAGTCCTACCCTCCCTAGTAGACTCTCGGACCAACTGCACAAGGAAGCAGTCCTGAAATGCATCTAGTAATCTCTGCTTCTTTGCACATGGAGGAAATATTGCAGGTACTCTAGTTGTTCAGATGGCTCCTTCTTGTTATGCTTCCCCAAATTGCTCTGTCGGTTGTCCATGCCTCATTGGAAAAGTGTTAATATCCTATAGAATGTGCATCAAACGTTACTAACACAGTTGGGGTTGTAAATACAACATACAGTTTGTGTCAGTAAACACAACATTTCACACCTTGTTCAGAACTGGAATACACATGGCTGTAGATGTGTTCCTCTTTATGAGGGTGGGGGTCCCACGCTGTCACATAGCTTAATTGTTCATACCTCATTTTTTTTGGTGACAAAAGTTTGAGAGGTATGATCTGTAATGCTGCCATTCACTTCATCTGGTTGCCTATCATGCTGTGATATACTCCGTTTCTACATGTCTATCATGTCTATTACAATGCGAATGAACCAATGTGTCATGGACATTCCCCTATCCCCCCCCCCATGTGCAAGCAAGACTTGCAATATTCAGTACTGGTTTTGGCTTATGTACTGAGATGTGCTCCACGTCATGGAGGTGAAAACAACACAAGCTAAAGGAAATGAACTTCCATAGTCACCACTGTGTGCCTCTTGTGCCAGCTGTGCTCAGTTGATGGGCCTTCATATCTGTGGTTTACATGTACTTCCACAAATACCCCCTCCCAACACTCATGACCATGGACAATTCTCCTTGCATAGTCTGTGTTCAATCTTTTTTGCAATTAACATTTTATTGAACATTTAGTTACAAACACTTGCGGAGGCAAGGTAGGAATAAGAAATAAAACAGAAATGGGGTCACACAAAGGACAATCAGTACAATCCAAAAGTCTGTGTTCAATCTTTCCAGCTATCATATTGTGTAAGACAAATAGTGGTTTTGGTTCTTTATCTGTGTGCATGTCAGTACTGTGTATGTATGCATGAACTGCACTGTGCCAGTCTCAGTATGGAGCAAGTGAATAGCGCAAGCAGGAGATTCGGAACACAGAGCAAGGGCAGTGTCATCCACAGTGGTCTTAGTGAAACACAGCCCAGTCCGCCATGCCAAGATGGCTGTAGACAAGTATTGCACATGAATGACTACTTGTGTATGGGCAGTACAGTTTGCTGGCCATCTTGGACATGGCGGACTATGCTGTGCCCCTCCATGACCGCTGATCGACTAAAAAATAGTGCAGTGTAACTGCCAATGCAGACAGCAAGCAGACTGTTTCCCAGGGCAGAGGCAACTGTGTTGCAACTCCAACATGTTGTTCAGTTGGAAGGAACGTGCTGACTGCTTTTTTTATAGCATGCGGTCTGCAGGGCTACACCCACTGTAGCCCTAAAAAGCAGTACTGCAATGCAGTAAAAGAATCAGACAGAAGAAAAAGGCATAAACACACACAATATGCATTTATTTATTTGGTAATTTGGATACTAATATGGTGCAACCTCACTTTTGATGATTTCCAGGAAATGGCCCATAATTCTGCAAAACTTTTGGTTTCACAGAAAAGTGGAGGTGAAGTTCTCAATGTAAAAACGCATGAAAATTCCAAAGTCTTTATTCTCAAAGGATGGCACTAGGAATACACTTGCCCTGTGCCAATGGCACAGTTACTCTGAATGCTTCCTTGCACAGTGCATTCGATTCTCATAGGTCACACATTTTTGCTTCACTACACCCTCTTTATGGTGTCTTCACCAAGTACCTTGTGCAAGCCCAATAAAAAAGGCTGCCCATGTTAGATCATCAAAAGCTGGTTTTACTTGCTGTGTTTGACACACAGAGATCTCAGGGTTTGAGAATCTCAATCACAGCCAGGGATTGTCTCAAGTCCCTTGTGCCATGCATCAGGCACACCAGGGGCTTGTGGCAGTCCAAGCCCTTTGAGAAAAGAGCCCCAAAAGTCCACACAAAGTTCAAAAATTATTAGTGACATTACTTGGTGAAATTGTTCTTGGATTCTTTTCCGATTGAAGAAAAGTAATAAAAGTTCACAAGAAAGAACAACGTTTGCAGTAAGAAAAAATCTGCAAGAAGACATTTTTCTAATAGAAACACTTATGATTAATTTTATTTAGATTTTACTAACTGGATAAGCACACTAGATACATTCATGCCAATTTGCAGGTACAGTATGACCTGGGAGGTTACTCAACAGACACATTCTAAAGAGGAACGTAATGCCAGTCAGTTACCTCAGCAGTAGAGACAAAGTAAGCATCAGCTAAGGAAAATAAAAATAGAAGGAAGCAAATCAAACCAAAACAAGAGGTAGACCATGGTCCACCAAGCAAATCTCCTTTGTTAAATCCACAAAGACTCAACCAGCTAACATACATTTGTCCATGCCAGCTTTAACCTTAGTTAAAAGTTTGATAAGAGCAGTAGTGCTGCAATCTTTATGGAAACCATGCAGCTCAGGTGAAAGTACTTTGTAGGTGTAGCAGCAGTCAAACTGTGCCATTACAGCATTCTCAAGTTTTCTGAGAGCAGGTAAAACTGCAATAAGGTGACAGCTTTCTAAACATTTGGGACCACTATGCTTAGGTACAGGGATCACTCTAGCTGTTTTCTGTATGTCAGGAAGTGGCAGATATTAGGGTTAGATTAAACAAGCACTTTCACCTATCTCTCTTGTGGTGCACATGATTCAGCAATGTTGCTTGCAGGACAGGAAGCTGTGCATTTTGCATGGCATTCAGGTAATTGTCACTGACTGGGCACAAGGAGATACAAAGGCTGACAGAGACAGTAAGAACCCCATTTGGCAGACATCGGCCGCTTGCATATGGCAACCATTGCCACTTTCCCCTGATGAATGAAAGGTATTCTTGTACCAACAGGACTCACAATCACTTACTTTCCCAGATGACTGTAGGGCACTTTGTTTTTCACAGCCACATGGACAGCAAACAGTGCATTTGGCAGAGGCCGTGGGCAGTGACAAAATAATGTAATGTACAACTGATATGCTGGAGCCAAGGCTACAGAAATGGACTACTCTCTCTCTCTCTCTCTCTCTCTTTCCTCTGACTTTCTCTCTCTCATTATGGCTCACTCTGTGTGGTCAAAACCACATATGTAGGACAACTCGGAGCCACTGACAACACAACAGTATTGCAGCTTGCACTTGCATGAACTTCCTTCCTTCCTTGCTACACTTCTTTCACCATGACAGGACAACCAGCTGTACAGCACAGATATGGACAGGACTCAGGGAGAGTCAAGGACAGCTGCAGGGTTCTCAAAGCATCAGGTTGAGATGGTTGTTCACAGACAGAGGCAGAGAGACATGCAGAGTTTCTTCACTCCTGCCTCTCTGTCTCTCTCTCTCTCTCTCTCTCTCTGTCTCATGCTGACTCTATCTCTTGTGCTCTCTGTCTATGCAGTATACCAACCAGACAATGGTGGTGGTGGTGGTGATGATGGTGGGGGGGTCACTCTCTTTGCTCCTTTATCATGGCTGCCACTGTCCCCTCTCTGCAGGTGTCTCTCTCTTTCTCTTTCTCTCTCTCTCTCACTCTCTCTAGCTCTCTCTCTCACTCACTCACTCCCTCTCACACAAACCCTGCCAGTACTTCATTGAGTTTGGGACACCTTGGGGCCACTGACAACACAACAGGATTGCAGCTTGCACTTGCTTGAACTCCCTCCCTCCCTTCCTCACTACACTTCTGCCACCACAATGAAATGACTGCAACACACTGCTGCTCCTTCACTGTTCACTTTATTTTGGGGGGGGGACAATGCTGGGACACAAATAGGTGCAAGCAACTGCTGATACAAGTTGTGGCAGTCACATATAATGCAATTCCACAGAGGATATGTACCACACTCCCCAGTGCTAAGTCTGGCTGTTCTTGTGAGAGGTGATGAGGATAGAGCAGATGCTCCCCGGGAGTAAACAGTGGAGGACAAAATGCAAGAAATGCAATCATAGACCATGAAAGTTGAATGCTGCATTCTCAGATGGGCCAATTACCTCAGTCAGAATGCTTGGCAGGTTCTGAGAAGTGAAAGGGGAAGGGGAGTTGTGGGAAAGAGGGTGGGACAAGGGGTGTTGCTGGGCTACAGCTGACAGAATGTTTATGTGCATTCCTTGATAGAGTGTGATGTGACCACCAGCACTGTGCACTGTGAAATAGTGCAGTGATGTGGTCAGTAGGGACAACATGGGAAGACTGTTTCAGAGATGTGGAGGCATCTGTGATGCAATCCAACATGTTGTTTGTTCTGAAGGAATGTGGCTTCCTTTTTCTGAAGTGATCGTAAAAAGACTGCAGGACTACTCCCACTGCAGCTCAAAAAAATACTAGAAAAGGTGAAAAAGCACCTCTAAGAACCTTATCACTAAATATATATGAAAAATGTGCATATCAGATAATCTTATGCTCTGTAAAGTATTGGATAAAAAATACTGATTGAAACACAAAACAATACAGGGCTATTATAACTATAGAGAATACTGCACAACAATCCCATTAGGTGTTAGGCCATCTGAACACATCAAGAACCAACAATACAGGGCTATGTAAAATATGCTGAGCAGATAATGTTCCATTGTGTGAACTATTCCATAAAAATACTGATTCAAAGGCAGAGCAATACAGACTTATTATTATAAGTATAGAAAATACTGCGAAAGCAATCACTTTAGGTTACAGCCTATCTGAGCACATCAAGAACAGGCAATACAGGGCTATATAATATATGCTGAGTAGGTAATGTTCTGTGGTGTGAACTATTGCATGAAAAATACTGATTCAAAGACAGAGCTATACAGAGCCATTATACAGATAAAACTGCACAGCAATCAAATTAGGTAACAGCCCATCTGAAAACATCAAGAACGAGCAACACAGGGCTGCACCTTTCTGTATGAGGTACACATTCAGAACACCACAGAGAAATGAAATAGCCTCCAATATTGTTTGTACCAGGACCAACACACAACTGCATTTCACTGCCTGGAAATACTGTGAATATTGCCTGCCTTAAAATGATTATTTGTTTATCTGACACTTGTCACACTCGATGACAGCGGGAGAACAGATCGCCACTTGTGTACAGCTTACCCATGGGCAATACAGTGTCAAATGTTCAAATTCATACAGTGACTATCAATGAAAAGCATGCTTTACATTCAGGTCTAGTGAAACGTTTTAATGGAGGGATAAAACTTCGGCAAGATTTTATGACTCCGAATGACATGGGATTCCTTCTCGCTTGCTCAACATTGAAATTTCCCTTGCGCTGGTCCTGCTTCAGTAACATTGCTCCCATATCTGACAGCACCTTACAAGCGGGAACGACAATGCTGATGAACTGTGTGAAAGCACCAGGGATGAATGGAAGAAAAAGCAAAACAATATGATAAATCCTCAGACCCATGTCACAAACTCAGCACACAGTCTAACAATATGTGCTGACTCCATTTCAAAATTGGGGAGTAGCACACATCATGTCAGCTGCTCCTTAAGGGCCACTGTACACTACCTAATAGTGTATGTTTAGCTAATACAAAGCTGCAGTAATTCCATTTGTCTACCTACCACTATTGGTTTGGCCAAAGGAAAGAACAGATTGAACAGATAGTTCCTATCTGTTCTTAACTGTTGTTAGCCAAGCTTTTTTCCTAAATTTAGCCAAATCCAATGTTTCTATCTGACCAGTCTCAGCTATAAGAACTACCTTCTTTATGAGCAGTTGATGTAAATATTTCACAAACAGTACATATATCCTGTGGATATACAATAAGGAGAGTGTCCACAGTATAGCTATCTACTGTATATAATTGGTAAGGATCAGTGTGAGCCCAAAGAATATTAAACAAAAACATCAGTAACAATTCTTAAGATGACTACATACTGTATGACATACAGTGCTTCTTGGAGTAACTGCAGGTATTACTTTTGACCTTTTTCTTTCTATTAGATGCCAGTGACTGCTTCAAATGTCCAGATGATCAATGGCCTAATGAAATACAGAATATCTGCATCCAGAAATCTGTGGACTTTCTTTCATATGAAGAGCCCTTGGGATTAACTCTGACTGGTTCTACAGTGTTCTTCTCTTTAATTACTGCTTCCATCTTATGTATCTTCATTAAGTACCGGGACACTCCAATTGTGAAAGCCAACAACCGTGAACTCAGCAACCTTATCCTTATTTCCCTGTTCCTTTGCTTCCTCTGTCCTCTTGTATTCATTGGCCAACCCAAAGAACTTACCTGTCTGCTTCGTCAAACTGGTTTTGGAATTATATTCACCCTGTGTGTTTCTGGGATACTGGCCAAAACCATTACAGTGGTCATTGCCTTTAAAGCCACAAAGCCTGATAGCAATTTAAGGAATTATGTTGGGCCCAAGACACCCTACTGCATTGTTTTCTTTGGCACCCTTCTGCAAGCCATTATATGCATTGTATGGTTAACAATGTGTCCTTCATTTCCTGTGCTGAACATGAAAACTGAAGAGGGTAAAATTATAGTGGAATGTAAAGAAGGTTCAGTGATCATGTTCTATTGCATGCTGGGATATCTGGGTCTCCTGGCGAGTGTCAGCTTTGTCTTGGCCTTTCTAGCAAGGACATTGCCGGATAGTTTTAATGAAGCTAAATTTATCAGTTTCAGCATGATAATGTTTGTTAGTGTTTGGATCTCTTTCATCCCAGCATACCTCAGCACAAAGGAAAGTATATGGTGGCCGTTGAGATATTTGCCATCATGGCATCTGGTGCTGGAATAATCATTTGCATATTTTGCCCTAAGTGTTTCATTATTCTTCTGAGACCCCACTTAAACACAAGAGAAAAATTAGTGGGGAATATAAGCTCTTACAAGAATATGTAGGAATTATTCCATTGCCAAGAGAAGTGGGTCAGAATACCTACAGGATCAGATATATTGTAACTTGTAAGTTTTATCTTATAATTATTTAATTAAGAACTGTAAACAGCTATTATGTGCGTACTGATTGCTGGTGATCAAATACTACAGAAAAGAGCCAACCACTATTTTATTTCTGAATTCACTTTTTCAAATTTTTCATTGGCCTGCTGGAATGTCAATACACTATTTGGCACACACTTTATATAATATTATAACAGTTAAATGTTTCAAGGTGCCAGTCCTAAAACATTCCAATTAGTAAGCACTTGAAAAAGGGAGCTTCGGGGCCCAGTGGGCTTACCTCGTTAACACAATTTAATAAATAAATAAAGCAATAACCCATAACTGGTGTGCATTAAAGGATTTTAATCATCCATGCCCCAGCTGAGTGAGGCATGAGTTGAGATGTGCAAAACTGGCAAATTTCACCTAGTGAAATGTTTTGCGTAATTCCCGCATTAGGTGAAATTTTTCGACTAGGCGAAACATAATTTTGCCTCTGATTATGTTTTTGTGTAATGAGAAATTTCACCCAGTTTTGCCCAATTTCACTTTTGCATAAGGCAAAATTTTTCCACTATCCTTAATTTCTCCAATGTTTTTAAATTTCGCCAACTAAATTGCAATGCATTGTGGGTAGATAGCAGAAATATCACCTGCAGGCTGTTTCCTGCGCTGTATATTGTCTGTTGAGTCAAAGAGCTATTCAGTGTATGTATCACAGCCAATAACCCCTTCAAAAACCTTTTTTTGTGTGATTTTTGAGAGTTAATTGATCCCAAAATCTCAATTTAGTTCCTAGTGCTGCTAGTGAACCTTTTTTGTTTTGGTATCTTTGGATAAAACTTAATGAAACTTAGGCAGTGTTTTCAGTTTTCTCTGTGTCTCTGTGAGGGACTTCAGTGGGGGAGAGTCGACTGGTGTGTGTGTGTGTGTATGTGAAATCAGTGCTGGCTAGTTGTTAATATTTGACAGATTTCTCACAAGTTGTGAGTGAGTTTCTGTCATTTCTTTTCAGTCTTAATATTTTTGTTGGTGTGCTACTTATTTGTTATATTTTTCTTACAAATTTACCCTTTTTGGGTAACTTTATCTGAACAGTTACTCGTTCTGAATAGTTCTGTTCCTGTTTCCCTTTGCTTAATCACTTTTGTGTTGTTGTTTTTTTTTATTGAAAGTATTTGTGTAATTTGACCACTTGATTTGTCCATATCCAGGTACACTGCATTGTTCAGTTGCTCACAGAAATTAAAATTGTGATCTAGCCTCTGCACTGCAACATTCCTGTTTTTCTATTTAATTTGCTTACCATATTAACCCTTTCCTCCCTGTTAGACCACTAGTGTTTACTACTTGACCCTATTATATATGGGGGCGTGTTGGGAAGTGGCACCACCATGGCTAGGCCTGAAAATCATTTGAAAGAGTGCAGAAAATAGCAGATCTGTATCCTGATGGTGGATGTGAACCATGTAACTGCATGTCTGACACCTGATTTCTGTCTGAATGTACTGTAACATTTTCTGGGAAACCGTTTGGGAATTCTGGCAGCAGATGTGTTACAGCTTCTTAATGTTGCACACAGCAATATGTGATGCAACATCGCACAGCATTGTGAAGCAGTTTGTTAGTAGGCACAAAACTTACATACAAAATAAAGAAACAAGTGGACTTAATGAATGGGTGTAGATTAAAGAGGATAAAATAGCTTTTATTTGGTTTTTATTTTTGTATGGGGGGACATACAAACAATAGAATGGAAGAAAGAAAAATGAAAACGAAAAAGACAAATTAATTTGTGCTGCCAGTGAGGCCACCATGGAGTTCTGACAGGATCACACTGAAGTTTAGAAATCTCCCTCTGGGCATCACTAAATTCCTGTCTGAAATCGTTTAATTCTTGTCAGACATGCTGAACTTCAGACAGGATAGCAGATAAGTCCACATGTGTCACTGGCACTGCTGGCAAGGTGGGGGCTGCCTGTGCTGCTGGCTTTGGACAGGGAGGGCCTTGGAGGGGTCTTGATGTTACTAACTGCTGCAGTTTTCTGGTATGGTGAGCATGGTGAGGAAGTTTAACTGGTCCAGCCATGCCTCCTCTGCTTACACCTACACTGCTCCCCACAGCTGCACTTGATGATGCTGCCACCTCCCTCAATTTGAGTTATTATTGCAGCAGGTGGTGGTGGACCATGTAGCTATGCTGGCCTTTTGTCTCAAAGTGGGATCCATACTTTTCTAAATGCACTTCCTACTCACATAGATTGCAGGTGACCACTGGGTTACCAATTGCTATTAAGTAGAAAAAATCCCAGGCAGAACTTCAGGGATGACAGAGCCATGGGGGGGTGCTGCAGATAATGCTCTAGGCACTGACTCCTCTGGCTGCTTGGGAGAGGGCACAGTTTCCTGCTGCCTGGGTGGAGGAACAGTATCCTCCTGGTGCTGGGGAGGGGGTACTGTCTCCTACTGCTGCTGGTGAGGGGACACAGTTTGCTGCTGGTGCTGGAGTAAAAAGCCTCCTGCTGTAGCATTTCATTTGTTATGGTTAGCAGAATTGTGCGAACAGGTGTCCCACTGTCTTCATCCTTCTCCATCATATACACAATCCACAAGCATCACCAATTCAAATAAACAAACAAACAAAAAAAAAACAGAGATAGAAACCCAGAGAGAGCCGGGAAGGGGGGAATGACACACAATCACACACACACACACACACACACACACACACACACTCACCAGATACTAAAACATGAGCTATGACAAAGACAAACAAGAAAAGTTACTAAAAAATGACACAAATTAAGCAATTTAGGTGTAAAAGTGCACTCTTCAGTCACAGGGAGTATAAATGCTGCCTGCTTCCTCAAGATACATAATACAGGAAATAAACCACTGACTTAATTCCTGTTTAGACTTAACCATGTGACCACCAGCAGAGCAAAATGCCCAATTTCATCTAATTTTGCCTTGGATGTGCAGGAGACATTGAAGGCGAAATTTTGCCGAAAGGCCATAATTTTGCAGAATGTTTTGCTAGGCGAAATTGGCGATTTTGCTATAATTTCGCTGGCGAAATTAAATGTTGCTGTATCTTTAGGCATGAGGCAGCAGGGAATTGCATTCAGATCCTTTAATGCAGAGGTTCTCAAATGGTGAGGCCAGCCTCCCTGGGGAGGCCTCAACCTGTTCCAGGGGGGGCTCTAGCAAATCTGAAAAAGTACTGTATTTAAATTTTGAGTTTTATATATTTTGTGTGAAGAGATGAAGCAAACTGAAAGAGGATAATAGTAGGTGAATGTTATGCATTTATTTACTAATAGGTGACAAGGGAAGGTGAATGAGCCAAGGCTCATTTCAGGGTACCCGGGGAAGGGTAGGTAGTGAATACATTTCAAAAGGTAACTGCAAAACAATCAAGAAATGCACAGTAAACAATAGTGCAAACATATGAACAATAAACTAATAATGAGTGGTGGTAATTGATCAATTTGTAGACTGATGGTAGAGCAGCGCAAATACAAGGGTTGAGCATAGAAGTACTAAGATCAATAGCAGAAAGGAGCAAAGTAATCCCAGAGAAGTTGCTTAGAAGCAGGGAAGGAGGTGGAGAGGCAAAGTATGTAGGAAAGTTATTTCATGTAGAGAGGAAACAGAGAAAATAGTCTGACCCATGAAGGTACTGCAAGAAGAGCTAACAATGGTTCAGGAATGAAAATAGTGGAGCAAGTAGGCTGGCCTGTGGGGTGGTGGTGGGGGGTTACAATAAGCTGAATAGTAATATTAGTTTATTTTATTTGTTATTCAGATAACACATTAGAGCATAGGAGCTCTTTTTCAAAGGTTCCATGTTAGTATAAGACAAAGAACTGAATGTGGGCCAAGTACTCAAAGGGGTTTCAGTTTATTCATGGTGTACTGTGCAAAGTATAGTATGTTATTTTTCTTTGGGGAGGCCCAAAATTATTTCAGTTTTTGGGGGAAGCTCAAAATCTTTTCCATGGATTTGGGGAGGCTCACTGTGACAAAGTCTAAGAACTATTGCTTTAATGCATATACTGGAGAGCCTCATTGCACTTATACAATGGCTCACTGCTCTTCTGTATCACAAGTAAAGTGAAACATTTCAATATGATTCTTTACAAAACCATTTGTTTAAATACATTTTCTATAACCACATTTTAACATGAAATAAACCCTGATTTTGTAGGCAATTAGGCTGTTGCTTTGGTATTAAGATCTGGCACCTAAACTTGTGGTGCTAGGAATTTAATGCATGGTCAGGTGACTTCTCTAGGCCAATAGAGTGTTTAGGTTTTTTTTCTTGAAAGTTTCTAAAGGGAATAGAAACATGAGAACCTGAAATTGCTGACCACAGTTTGGGAGATGCTATTTATTGTAAGTCACAGTTTGACACCTAATTATCTTTAATTAGATATTCTATTTAGAGCGAATATCCTGTTAATATTTTTTACAGTGGCTGATATGATAGGATATACCTACCAGACTAAAAGAAACAACATATTTAAATATAAAAATAAACATTGGTTATTTAACAACATGTTGTAAAACTCACTCTCCTCAGACTTTCCTTTGGTGATGCAATTTCAAAATGTAGCTAAAACTGTAATTATGTTTTAGGGGAGGTGGAGGTGAAATGCATCTCAGAGCACATAGATAGGAAGGGCCAATTAAAACAGACCATTGAGACTCTTTTGGGGTACGAAATGGTGTGATGCAATATAGATGTACAATGGTGTGCCAACACAAGGCCAACACATTCACCACGAATACCAGCACAGTGACAGAAATCACCTGTCTGTGGCACGTCAGTGTGCTGGTGTGCAGCAATGGTGCGTTTCCTGGTGTATTCCCCCCCCCGGTCCAACTCTGACTCTGTGTTAGAATTCTAGAGACTGGGGTGTGTGGAAGGCAGAGCCCCCCCCACACTGGGGGATTGGACAGTCAGCATGGTAGCTGTTGCTGTAGGGGATGTCTGTGCCAGCACTGCCGAAGTGCTATATTAAAACCATGTACAATACCTTGGTGGTGGATGTCTCCTCTCCTAGGAGTGACCCCACATACCCATGTTACCTTTCCAAAGTGTTCATGCAGCAGAGGCTCTCATGCAAGCTAGATGCTATACCTAAAAGTGACTACATTGGAATAGTATATCTTAGAATAAATTAGTAAATAAATTGATTTGATGATAGCACTTTCTCTGGCATTCATGACTCATCCCATCAGATACACCCACCAATACAGATACAGTACTTTACATCAATCCATAACTCCAACTACAAAAGCCATTTCACTTAACTATACATACAGTAGCACTGACCAGCCTAGGGATGTCTCAGTATACTGTATATCAGTATGGTGCTATATCACAGTATAGAAACACATGGTATTATTATTGCATGAGATTTCATAACATGAATATTACAGTATACTATGCAATCTCAGTCTTTACTTTCAATATCTTCCTCAAAAATTTGAATTGTGGAGGGCCATTCCACACCAGTCGAAACCCAATTGTCTGCCAGTAGCATTTACTGAATTTTAACTGTTCTTAATTTTCTAAGTTATTTCAACTGTATTATTTTTTATTTAATTCACTTTATTAATTTTTAATAGCAATAACAGTGAAAGTATATAAAATAATGCAACACATAGTATGTGAATGTATACCTTTAATGACTACCCTGACCCACACTCACCCACCCTCCAGCTTTCCCTTCCACATTAAATACTGATCTAGGATACATGGATATAGGGGTAATAGTAAAGTTGTAATATAGTTGATTATGATTAATATGACCAGAACAATAGCAAATAAGATTTGACAACCAAGTCTCCAACCTCGCCCATCTCTGAGAATAAAGAGAGAAAGGATTTTTAGTTGATGCTAATATAAGTAAAATGTATAATATTTGAGACATCTCTCTATACCAATCAAGTAAAGAAAGGGTGTTTTGATCAAACCAGCAGCGTAAAATTATTTTCTTTGTAACCATGCATTATAACTTGACTTAGGGATACTTCTGTCCCCTCTAAAACAAAATTCCCTAATGGTAAATAGGTACCTAAATGGATGAATCACAGCATTAAAAAACTTATCAGATGCAAAAATAAAAAATATAGTAAATTCCTTAAAAATGAGACCAAATCAAATTGGGAGTCCTATATCAAATCAAATAAGAAATGTAAATCTAGTATTAAAACAGCAAAATCTAGATGGGAACTCAAATTGGCCTATACTGCTAATAAATCTAACACAAAACAATTTTATTCATATATAAATTCCTTAAAACAAATCTTGTAAGGTAGGGCCACTTATAACAGATTACAAACAAATCTATGACCCAATAACAATGACATAATTATTCAATACAGAATTCTGTAAGATTTTTTTCTCCATCTGATACTAATAAACTTCTACCTATTACAAATAACATTGATCCACCAATCTGTTTCACTGAGGAGCTTGTATTCAATAAATTGAGTTCACTTACAGGTACATTTTGTCCAGGTCCAGATAACATCGTAGGCCATTTACTATACTTACTGGCTAATCATATTGCCCTTCCATTGAAAATTCTTTTGGAACTCTTTCTATCTAATAATTATGTCCCCACCGAATGAAAAGAGGCAAAAGTAATACCCATTCATAAAAAAGGCCCAAAACACAATTGGGAAAATTACAGGCCTATAAGCTTAACCTTCTCTATTTGTAAAACCTTGGAAAGTCTCATAAAATATATAATCTCACCAGCTATCAATGCCCAAGATCCAGAATGACACAGTTTTAAAAAAGACAGAAGCTGTCTAACTAACCTGCTTTACTTTTATGAACATTTTAGTACTTTTTTAGACAGTAGGATACCATGCAATATCATTTTTATAGACTTCAGTAAGGCATTCGATGTTATGCCTCATTGGACCCTTATGCATCAACTTAAGAAACTCAACATTAATAAATACATAATTGGTTGGATTTACAATTGGCTTAATCACAGAACACAAAGGGTGATTATCAATGGTCATTTTTCTAATATGGGTAAGGTCCTAAGCAGGGTACCACAGGGCTCTGTCCTTCGCCCCTGTCTCTTTCAAGCATTTATCACCAATTTAACTCATAATTGTTCTTCTAGCACAACAAAATTAGCAGATGACGTAAACATTGGAGGCCATGTTCTAACATTGATCATGTAGCTATTTTCCAACAGGATTTAGATGCAATTTCCAACTGGATTAATACTTGGGGAATGACAATGAATGCAAACAAATGTAAAGTGATATACTTTTGACCCAATAACTTTAATCATCCATATTCATTAGATGGTTCCAGTCTCTGCGCTACCACTGATGAGAGGGACCTAGGAATCACCTTTTCCAATAACCCTTCCCACTCTAAACATTTGCAATCTGTTAT
This sequence comes from Neoceratodus forsteri, assembly GCA_016271365.2. Classification (NCBI taxonomy): domain Eukaryota; kingdom Metazoa; phylum Chordata; order Ceratodontiformes; family Ceratodontidae; genus Neoceratodus; species Neoceratodus forsteri. The sequence goes on from CM028137.1 coordinate 56,572,868, forward strand.
CTGTAAATCTAATAAAGTTGTCTGGTCAATCATACATAACATCAGATCTAGAGATTGCAATTTGTTAATGCCTTTGTTCAGATCATATGTTAGACCACATCTAGAGTATGCCTCACAGTTGCGGTGCCCGTATAAGAAATCTGATGGCAGCTTTCTTGAAAAAGTTCAAAGAAAGTTTACCAAACAAATATCTGGTTTTAAATTTGTACCTTGTGAACACAGACTATAAACACTTAAGCTTATATCACATACTACTAGACACCTGCGAGGCAATCTTTTATTCCTTTGGGATGTAATTTAGGATCCCTATGTTGTGGCTGAGTTAGGACTTGAATTCAAGACCTCTATACAGAGTACCAGAGGTCATCCACTGCAGCTTGTTGGTAAACCATTTAAACACAATAACCAGAGTTTTTTTTTAATTCTTCATACCATTGGACTTTGGAATAAACTTCCATTAGATGTGGTTATTAGGGACACCAAGAATGGTTTTAAATGCAATCTTGATAAGTTAATCAATTCTGGGTACAATTTATCTTACTATACATTGGCTTAGTATAAGAGCATTATGGGCCTTAGCCTACTAGCTCATTTCCTTCCCCTTAGTATGAACTTTAGTAGTATGAAATAAAGTGGTAACACTTAATACCCACTAATTCTTGGGTGTCCAAACTTAAAAATACAATTTATAACAGTAAATGCTGAAGAAATAACTAAAGCTAGATCTAGGTTCTTAATTATTGTATTCCATAAAACTTTGACTTTTGGAAACTTTCATTGAATATGCAAAAGTGACCCTGTCTCAGTATAACATCTAATGCAATTCTGTGAATTCATAATTCTCCACTTAGATAGTTTCTCTGGTGTGTTGTAAGCTGCATGTTATATTTTAAATTGAGTATCTTTATAACCATCAACAGATTTCTATAACTTTGTATTATGCCAAGCTAGTCTCCACTGGATCTCAGGAATGGGCTGATTTAAAACTTTTGACTAGTAACTTTGTGTTGATTTTTGTAAAGACAGTCTATCTGATGCGATTGCTTTGCATATTTTAGATATGGTCCTACGTTCCAATTTAAATTCCAGCAAATTCTTCAAAAATAAGGTGATAGTATTGTGAATGTAGTGTTTCTGAAGATAAGTCAGATAATCTTTCCTCTGTAAATTAAAATTTTGTTAGAGTGAAAAATGGGATCCAGTTGTTATCCTGAAAGAATTGATTTAAGGTCACAATTCCTTTATTAGACCAAATTAAATTGAATAGCATTTTCCCCTGTTTTCTGAAATTCAGATTAAGCCAAATTGGTTGGTTTCATGGATTAATAACATCTCTCTGCATACATTTGTTAAGCTGATTATATATTAATATAAAGGTACTGATGGGGTAAACTTTAAAGAGTTGGGCATAGATCTGTACTTAATATAAAGCAAGGGCTTTAAATAAATCTTACATGAGACACATAATTTGTGTTCTATAGTATGCCATTGAGGAGTATATGATCAGCCCTTGATCAGGCACTCCGCTGAAGAGGCCCTGGCTCATATCCCCACCAGCTGCTCTGCAACTCCTGCCCACCAGCCAAGAAAAAGAGACTCCTCAGCCCTCGATTGGGCACTCTCCTGAAATGGCCCCAGGTCTCATCCACTCCAGCCATGCTGGAACTCCTGCCCATCTGCCCAGAGAAAGGGAATCCTCAGCCCTCAATCGGGCACTCCACTGAAGCGGCCCAGGCTTTCATCCTCATGTGCCATGCTTGAACTCCTGCCTACCTGCCCAGAGAACGGTATAACCGCTTGTCTCTGGGATGTCTGGCTCTCTCAAGCCACGAAAATCCGATTGGCTGCCATGATCTAACCCAGACTTCTGATTGGCTGCCAGTCAAATCCATCATCTCTGTGCCTGTTTTCACTTAATTCAGCTGCCGTATGCTTCACTGAAAAAAGTTATTTTGGGACTTTAGTGGCAGTGATTCGTAAAACTGCTTTTTTACAGGAACTTTATATTTGTCCTGCCCACCGTCCCCAGCCCCAACCGCTATTACATATGCAACCACTCTGTCCCCAGCCCCTCCTCCTCCTCTTCTCCCCTCTTTGTCCACATCTACAGATCTCTTTATAGCAACAGTAGGACAGGCTGGTACTGATTCTACAGATGCCCTAAGCTTTCAGCTAACTCAACTTCCCCTACCCCCCTGTTCACTCATGAGCAACTTCCTCTATTACCAGACATCAGTCCAACCCATTTGGAGTGCATCTACCCCCACCTGCCTTACTTACTGCCCTCAGACCAGTTTTGCCTAACTGATCTTCTCCTATAACTTACAGAGCTATCTGCAGCCCTACTTATTTGCAATACCTGGACGGACTCCTAGTCACTTTTTCCACAGCTTCTCAAAATGGCTCCGCCCAAACCATTCCTATACCTGGTCCTAACTTTGTATCTTCTCACACTAGCCCTCCTGGCCCTCCATCCTACTAATAAGTCCCAACCCTCCTGCCGAACCGCATGCCCATCACACAAGCTCCACCAATCCTCTCCCAAGTTGACACCCTGAAATCTGTCCATTCAACCCACCCCCTTGTTGGTCCAAGCATCCTGCCTACACAGATGCTTACTGCCACATCACTTAGCAGGGCTGCCAGATATGCCCATTTACTATCCTGTATACCAGGAGATACAAATTCTTTATTTTTTTATTATTTAACAAGCTTTATTTTTGGAAAAAATAACAACCAATACAGACAATATGATAATGCTGGGACAAAGTTTGAATGGCAGAATACAAATACATAAATTTATAGCATTCAGTGATGAATTACAATATAGGAAAACCTGTAGTATGTTATAGTTGTCTGCATCCCACCCACTACCAAAGAAGATACTAATTCACCACTGCATACTCCTTCCTCCTCCTCATCCTGCTCCTAGCTGGAGATATTGAACCTAACCCAGGCCCCAGGCTGGGCAACAGCCACTAAGCTCCCACAAAGGTCTCTCCATTGTCCACATTAATATCAGAAGCCTTCTGCCTAAAATTGACCAATTAACCTGCTGGATAACTGAGCACTCTCCTGATATCCTTTGCCTGACTGAAACTTGGCTCTCAGCAAGGATCCCTGACTCCTCCCTAAATCTCCCTAACTATACTGTACTCAGACAAGACTGTGGCAAACAAGGTGGTGGCATAGCCATCTACTCAAAACAATTACTCTCATTCTATGTCACATTTAAGGATCACACCCTGGCTCCCATGAAATCCTCCTGGTGCAACTCTCTGGTTTCATGTCATAATGGCAACCAAGGAAAAGCGATCACCATTAGGTCGGGTGTATATCGCCAAAAATTAATTTTGACGGTGTACACCCCCAGGGCACAGAAAAAGGGTGCTGGGGACTTAGGTTTTTTGCTTTATGTAGGGGTCTGTGCACCCCATGCCCCCCCTACTAAAGGATTCTCAACTCCAGGGGGTGCATGTTGCTAGGTGTGCAAAACCCAAGAAAACATATTTTGGGCCATGTGCAACAAAATATATGTACTCCTACACCAGAACCCAGCATGCTCACAATCCCAGGCCCCCACCTTCCCACTATGCCATGGGGCCAGCTCAGCAGCCCACTGCAGCACCACAGCTCACAAACCCTCCCTCATGTCTCATCCCTCAGTGAGTGTGCTCACCTCCCCGTGTGTGTATGCATGTAGCAACTTCCTGTTGCTATATCTGAGAATCCCCCCATCTGGTTGCCTTCCCTGGTCAGTAGCCCTGTCAACATGCACCATGATTGAGTCACCCTTTTTGAAAGCACCCAATCACGGTCACCTATGTCACAGGTTATCCAACTCACCCTGCCTGCCTCTCTCCCTTTATTCATTGGGGTACTGTATGCCTCACCCTGTCTTGCATGAGAATCTCTGGTAACCACCACAACTACCCTTCCTCACCTGCCCTCCAGAGGGAAACTGGTTCTTCTAGGCGATTTCAATCTGGACTGGCTCGCCCCCTCCTCTAAAGCCCAACTCACCAGAATAGAGTCCCTCAACCTGACCCAACTGTTAGATGAACCCACCCACTACAATCCTCATTCTTAAAACCACTCTTTAATTGACTGGGTCCTCTCCTCACATCCTCACAGGGTACCTTCCTCTGGGATCCTTGTAAATGCACTTAGTGATCACTTATTACATTACCTACTGCATAAGAAAATCCCACCTGCCCAAATTTGTCCCCAAATACATTAACACTGCTCCCTGAACTCACCGGACACTGAATCCCTACTGAATTGTCTTAGTCACGCTGACTAGCACCCCATATACTCTGCCCCCAATGTTAATGCTACTCTTTACAGCTTCCTGCGTACCTTCACAAACAAATGAGACTTCCACACCACCCCACCCCCCCAAAAAAGCTCAGGGTGAAAAAGCACCACCTTAAATGGATCTCAGCCCCCATTATCTCCCTATGCAAGGCCAGGGACAAAGCCTGGTCTACTTTGAAATCCCTTCTTTGTCCTAAAAGTAGACAGGCCTACAACATCCTCCACAACGCATGCACTAAGGCCATAAGACAGGCATAAGTGGAGTTCTTCAACTCATAACTGTCCTTCGACCAGCCCGCCAAATTCTGGAATGTGATAAACTCACTCCTTGACCCCCCATCACAACACAGCAACCTGGCTCTCAAGCAGCACAGTCAGCCTGTAACAGATTCTGCAAACATTGCTGATACCCTCAACAGATTTTTCACTACTTACGCCATACCTCATGCCCCTCCACCTAAATCATCAGCCTTATCTCCTCCTCCCTGTCAAAGTAACTTTGAATTCTCACCAGTTTCTGAACAAGAAGTCCTGACTGCCCTTCTGTCATTAATTACCACCAAATCCAGCCCAGACGGGATTCACCCCAAACTCCTGTGGCTCTCAGCTCCCACAATAACAAAGCCTCTTACCCATCTACTCAACCTCTCCTTTACTATGGTCATGGTCCCACAGGCCTGGAAATCAGCCTGTGGCATTCCTCTACACAAAGGAGGGGAATGCTCTATGTCTGGAAGTTGTAGGCCCATCTCCCCCCTCCTTGATCTTGCAAAGCTTCAGGAATCCTTGGCACATTCCAGACTGGGGGATTATCTCATCACAGATAACCTCCTATTTCCCCACCAGTCTGGTTTCAGGAAACAACATTCCACTGTCTTTTCTCTTCTACATGTAAATCCTAGGTGGCGCTATCTCAAGGGCTACTACTCCTGCCTGCATGACTAGTTGCAGGTTAAAGGGCCTGGGTACTGAAAAGAGGTGCTTCCACCCAGAGGACAGGGTTGGTGGTAGCATAGCTGATCTGGGTACATCCCTCTGGAACACTGTGACCCCCCTCCTTCCCCCACTAGTGGCTTAAACAATGAACAGAATACACAGGTACCATAGCCCCCAAACAACAGATATATCCCCACTCTGATTGTACTTACCACCAGGGCTGGTTCCACCTGTTCTGCCCTGGAGACCCCCTGTAAAGTAAGGTTAAACACAGCAAACAATAGTACCACAGTACTAGTTGTGCAGAAGTACATCACAGGCAGGTTAAGTGCAAAAAGATTCAGATCTGATTTATTCAGGGGAAATGAACAAGGAAGGGATGTAATCAGGTTGATTGGTTTAGATACTGATTCAATAGGCTACAAGGCATGCACTTTAAAGTCCCTCAACACAGTCACACACACTCCGGGTACCCAGTGGTGAGTTAGGCTAGTCTGACACATTGCTAGGGGTAGGCCAGTGTTGCAGCTGGTCAGGGCCCTATGATGGAAAGACAAGTCATGCACAATAACCCACAATTTGTAATCCGAAGCCAAGAGGCTCAGTTTGTGATGATTAGACAAAACAATTAAATCAGATGACACACTTTGATTGAGCTGTTGTTGCAGGGAACTACCCTGGTGTTTACTCATGCTACCCAGTACAGGACACAGAAGTGATGAAATGGAGACTTCCGGATGACTTGCTGGTTTGCCAGGAGAAGCAAGGCCCACACGAATCACCTAGGTGTCATCCCTGTTGGAGGTGTTGAGTAGAGGGCTGATCCCCAGGCTGGTCTCTCATCGATGGCTTTCTCTGCGGTGTGAGTAACTGGCTGGACCAGGTTGGCAGGGCCCAGGCCAGGTGGAGATGAATGTGGATTCAGTCCGGTAGGTGCTGGATGCAGCTTCCAGCACGTGTGACACAATTAGGCAGTGGGGAACCAAATCACAACCCACTAGTAGCATTCAGCACACTTATAGTAAAAGAAAAGATATACCACAGTTAAGATGACAGTCTGGTTGCAATTACAGCATCCCTCTGCAAAACTGTATGCTCTGCAGTGGTTTCAGACGTCCTGACAGGCCAATCACGTGTAGCAAATCTTCAGTCCTCTTCAGGCAATAAGGCAGTCACAATTCAGTAACTTTTGGTCACAATTGGTTCAAATTTAGTCCAGTTTAAATTCAAGCCACAGGATTGCCTCACAAGGTACAAGTAAGCAGACAGCCAAACACAGCCTTTCCACCAGTCCACCGTGCAACTACGCAGGAGCAGCTGCTCGAATATCCCGATCTGTTCACTCTCTCAACTCCAATCTCAGACTGACTCTCTGCTGCAGGCAGCTCAGGGCTTTCCCTCTAATCCAAAAGGTTCGATTCATTGATTCATCTGTCTGTCACAGCAAGGGCTCCCCCTCCAGGTCCATTTAGGCGCCAAAGTGGAAAAACTACAATTCCTACAGAAATTCACTCCCAAAAGACCCCTGGGGGTAGGTTCCATTGTAGGGCCCCCGAAGGTACTGATTGGTCCACAGTAGCAGTCCAGAACAAAGATGGTGGTGGTGATTTACAGAAATGTCAATGCTACAAAGAAGGCAGATTAGGCAAACTTCGATATCATCATGATTAGAATAGACAATCAGCAAATAAGTACAGCTTCCAAAAGAGCTTCCTTTGCACAATTAGCAATGGCAGAATGGAGCAATTATCTGGCATCCCAGGCATGACTCAAGCTTAGAAACACTCAGTCCCCACCCAGATTAATTATATACTGCGATATAGACAGCTCTTAAAGAAACAGGACACAGAGGCTATAAAGGCTCTCTCATTCAAATGCTTTTAGACGGCCAAGACACAGGACACCAGCCTGGCAGCGGGTATTTAGGCACACCCAAGGAAAACTTTCAGGAACACCCATTTGTAGAAGGGTTACACCCTTCCCTGCCTGGAAAAAACTTGGTGTCTATGTCAAGTTTGCACGACAAAAATATTGAAAAGGCAATATACTATATGAGATATACGTGACATTAGTATACTATACAAATAATATCTGATGCATCAGTAAACATAAACCTATCACATTACTATAAATTTTCACTACACTTCACAATACTATATCTATAATGACAATACTTATGCATGTTTCATACACGTAATACTGATTCCACTATGATTAACATACTATCAACATTATAAATTGATTCACTGGGAGGCAGTATAGCACAGTGGTCTAAGGCTCTGAGCTGTAAATCTGGAGACCTGGGTTTGAATCCCACAGCCCCCCACCTGCATACTGTGTGATACTGAGCAAGTCACTTAACTTCCCTGTGCTCCCAGGTTGCACCTGTAAACAAGCTTTCAACTTAGTGTGTCTCACCTGGTTAAGCAATTGGAAAAAAAATTTCAGATTACAACTTCTTGCATATTGAACAGTGTAATAGGGGGCCCTTCCCTATCAGCTAACTTGGGGCTAGATGGGACAGGGGCACCATGTTCTGAGGGAAGAACAATTCACCTAGAGTTGTCAGACAGGCTCAATTTGATTAGTGAGCTCTGAGAAACGAAGACACCTTTGTGAACCACATTGAGAGGCAAATCCACTGGCCTCCCATGGGAGTCATAACTAAGGCATAGCACTGGCTTGACATCTCGTCCAGACTTTTGGGAGGTACAGACACAGGCTCTGGCCAATCAACACTGGCACTAGACTGTTCTTCTGTCATGAGTGATGCCTCTGCACTGATTGAAATGTCCAGATTGGGAACATTGTCAGCTCCTTGATCTGTAAATTATGTGTTCACAAGACTTTGCTCATCATTATCTTCGGAAGAGGGCCCAGGTTGCTCATCCTTAGGGAACTCTTGAATCATTGAACTTCGTGGCACAAGAGGGGTGCTGTCAACACTTTTGTATTGTTCTGCAGGTTCTGGTATGTCACCAGGAAGATTTACTACATCAGATTCTTCCTCAGGTAACTCAAACAGTTCCACTAGACACAAGGAATCTGCTACTTCAGACATAATACTCTGCACCTCACTTTCAGGGGGCACTGGTACCAAGGAAGAAGCTGGGAGTTTACACAGTCCTGAAGGCCCAGCTTCATCCCCATAATTATGCATAGGGTTTCCTCAGAACAATTGACTCAGTTCACAAGAAGGATAATAAGCATTGTCACACTCACTTTCATCATAGTTAGACTGAAAGTCACTATCATTCTGTGCCTGCCGGGGGGGGAAGGCCTTGGGTCTGGAACAACTGGGGCAGGTTGACTCTGTCTCTTCATAGCAGCAGCATAAGTCACCGGCCCAGGTGAGGCATCACTTGTCGATTCAGCATCTATGATCATTTAGCCAATGGGCAGTAGGTGGTTCCTGTGCATGGTCTTGACAGCTCTAGAGTCATTTTCAGGGCTCACTTTGTACAACGGCAGGTCATCCAATTTGCCAACTACTATGTGAGGAAGATGGTGACACCTATCAGCAATGTTATGCTTGGCATGCAATTCCAAGTTACACAATAGGACTGTATCTCTGGACAACAACTCCTGGGCCTTTACTCGTTGATCATATCTCTCCTTGTTAGCAAGGTTTCGTTTGGCAGCCATTGTGTGGGCAAGTTGGTACCCATGGTTCAATTGAGCTTTCAGTCTCTGTACATATTGTAAATAGTTCTCAGCTTGGACACCATCTGGGGAGACTCCAAAACAAACATCTACAGGCAACTGGGCTTCTCTCCCGAACATGAGACAATAGGGAGAGAATCCGGTAGCATCACTTTTGGTGCAATTATAAGCATGTACCAAAGTGCAAATCTGCTGACTCCACTTAGACTTGTCATTAGGATGGAGAGTGCCCAACATGTCCAGAAGGGTTCTGTTAAAGTGTTCTGGTGGGGGATCCCCCTGAGGGTGATAGGAAGTGGTTCCAGACTTTCACACCCCCCCACAGGGAGAGCATTTTTTTGATTAGTCTACTTTCAAAGTCTCTTTCTTGGTCAGAATGGATACCTTGGGGTGCACCATAGTAGGCAAAGAACTTTTCTACTAGCACCTTGGCCACCGTAGAGGCCTTTTGATCCTTGATTGGGAAAGCTTGTATCAGGTAAAGTGATCAGTTACCACCAGTACATTGCCAATGTTCTTTTGATCAGGCTCCAGACAAAGGAAGTCTTTGCAAACCAGGTCCATGGGGGCCTGGGTAGTGATGTTGACAAGTGGGGCAGCTTTCTGGGTCAAAGCTTTCCATTGAAGGAAGCAACTGCAAGTTTTGACATGATGCTCGACATCTGCCCCAATTTTTGGCCAATAGAATCTAGACAGCACTATGTCAAGGATCCAGTCAATACCGAGGTGTCCCATGTGGTTGTGTAGGGATCTCAGCATCAGCTGCTTGAAGGCTGTGGGTAGTACCAATTGTTGTTTGTCTAACTGACCCCACTGATCCACTGTTTCTTGATAGAGTAACTGGTCTCATAGCTTCAGTGAGGGCCTTCCATAAACAGTAATGCAGTTCGTAGATAGGTGGGACATAACTTGAACACATTTTTCCTGGCCTGGAGGGCATCAGCTGTAGGCTGAATCATAGGATCTTGGGACTGAGCCCACTGAACACTGTCATTATCAAACTAGGACAAAGCACTGATATCTAATTCAGAAAAATGGCAATAAGCTGCAGGTATGCAGGTATTGGGGGAGCCTCAAACAGTCCACCTGGCAGTCCACTGTGTTGGCAGATAGTTGCTCATCTTTGTCAAGTTTTTGGCACAATGCTTTACTAGAATGTTTAGACAGCCTCATCCAATTGAACTTGGCCACCATGAAAGGGTGGCAGCATCTATATGATTCAGTCCAGGCTGGTATTCAACCACATAATCATAAGTCAAGTGTCCAGTGGCATCCATCTTGGCTGAAGTCTGTACATATGTTAGAGGGTTGTCATCATTCTTTACTAATATCTTGGCCCTATAGAGGTACTCATGAAACTGATCGACTATGGCACACTTTAGAGTGAGGAATTCCAACTTGTGCACAGGATAATTCTGCTCAAAGGGTGTCAGGCTGCGGCTGGTGAAGGCCACTATTCTCAGGCCATCTTCATATTCTTGATATAGTACAGCCCCAAGCACCTGCAGACTGGCATCTATGTGCAGGACGTATGGTCTGGTGGGATCAGCATTTGCAAAGACTGGGGTATGGGTAGCTGACAGATGACTTCGAAGAATGCCGCCTCACACTGGGGGGTCCAGTGGGTTCCAAAAGGTTCCCCTGTTTGAAAATATATCTTGTCTTCTTCTTTGAGGGACTCCTTCTTGTATCTGCACTTGGTAGGAGAATAGCCTTGGGTAAGATTAAGAAGCATCCGGATTACCTTCGAATAGTCCTTAATGAATCTGTGATAGTAGCCACAAAACCCCAGAAAATACTGCAGCTCTTTTAGGTTAGTCGGCTGGGGCCAGGTGGTGGGAGACTCCACTTTGCTGGTGTCCATCTGTATCCCCTCAGCTGAAACTACATGTCCCACATATTTCACAGACATTTGAAAAAACTGGCACTTGTCTATGGATAACCTGAGGCCAAATTCTTCCAAACGATCGAGGACTTTGAACAGTCTGGTCTCATGTTTCTCTAGCGTGCATCTGAAAATGATGACATCATCCAAGTACACTAAACATTCCAGCAAGTTCATGTCTTTTACCGCACGTTCCATCAATCTCTGGAAGGTGGCAGGGGCACCCGAAATCAGCTATGGCATCCTCAGTAATTTGTAGAATTCCAAAGGACAGATGAAGGCTGTTTCCTAATGGTCCTCAGGGGCCATTGGAATCTGATAATGTCCGCTGTGGAGATCCAGTACTGAGAACCACTGACCACCATTCAGGCAGTCCAGGGCATCCTGCATGCATGGCATGGTGTATTGATCTGTGATAGTCCGCCGGTTTAGGGTCTGATAATCCACACACATCCTCATGGACCCATTCTTCTTGTGCACAACTACAATGGGGGATGAATAGGGACTCCTTGACTCTTGAATAATACCAGCAGCTAACATCTCCTGTAGATTCCTCTGAACATTGTCTATATCAGCTGGAGCAAGGTGGCGGGACCACTCTCAGAAAGGTCTGTCATCGTGCAGCCGAATGTTATGCTCAGCACCATGGAAGCATCCCACATCCCATTCTTTTAGTGAAAACACTTGGTATCTCTGGATAAGTTTAATACTGATCTGAGTCTTCCATCCTGCAGACAATGGGGAATCACCAAAGTCAAATAGGTCGGGGTCCCTCCTTCTTTCAGCCGGAATGCTTGTTAATGGGTAATGCTGCAGTGTATGCACAGTGTACTGTAGCTAGGGTACACCTCCTGTTCACTCAGACTTCTTCATCTGACACATTTCAAATCTGGACCATCACTTGTCATGTATATGCATGGGCCCGGGCAGGTAGGATAGTGGATTTAACCAACAACCCCTCTGGCAACTTCTCTTCACCGGGGACATCCAGCAACAATATTTTATTTTTCACATCCTTCTTAAGACAAACTTCTCCGTGGATGGTGTACTGAGTGTTGGGTGCTTGCACTAGAGAGTCGGGATCCTTCTTCCACACTGTCCCCACTGGCTCATCCCTGTCCACTCGATAGTTTACCTCTGCAGGTCATAGGCCCTGTTGATCAAGACTGGAATTCTCAGAACCCACTCAATCCATTGCCCTTGTCTCTCTTGGCACAGCTGTCCTAGCCATCCAAACATGTGTGCACTGGTTCCGATGAGCAGTGGGACTACATCATATAATCCGGTAGGAGGACACACCAGAACTAGTGTCTCAACCTGTTCATCCACTCTGGCCACTGCAGTAGGGAATGATAACCAGATCTGAATATATCCCAAGAATGGGTAGGACTTCTCACTTAACCCCAACACATGCAGACCTTCCAGCGGTTGTAGCGGCACATCAGACAGGTGCTTCCGGTACCAATCTTGAAACACTTTGGTCACTTGGGATCCACTGTCAAGCACGGCCCTTGCAGATACACCGTTCAGTGTTACAGTGGTCTCTATTGATGGGACTACCACCTCAGATCAGTCAGGGAATGAGGACTGAGAAGAGTTTCTTACATCTGTCTTAGAGGAGTAACTCTTTCTTGTAGGCCCAGTCTGAGGCCTTATATTGTCTCATTGAATTAATGCCAGCAGCCGTATAGTAACCTTTCTCAGAATCTGAGGTGAGCTGCAATGAAACTGGGTATGCCTGTCTTCTCCACAGTGGTAACAAAAAATGGGCTCCTTGGAGTCTCTAGGGGAAGGAGGGCCATTCCCCTGCTTGGGCATGGTAGGCAAGTCTCAGGATCCTTCTTTGATCCGTGGTTTGCTTTCCTTGCTTTCTGAGTTTCCCCAAAAATCAGTTACTTGCATAGCCCGAAAAAGGTCTCCCACCAGGGCTCTCAGTTCTCGTGCTTCTTCCAGCAAGTTACCCTCATCCCTAGTTTCAGAGAAGATGACATGCACCCCCAACCCTCCAGGCAGGGCCTCACTCTTTTTTTCAAGAAGTTCTTGACACAGGTGTGCATCCTTCGCCAGCTAGGCAGCTTGTTGACAGGCCCTTAACTCACTCAATTCCTAAATCAGTTCCCTCATCTGTTGCAATTCAGCCTCATCTCTTCTTTCAGGGGTCTGGCTGGTACAGGCAACCCCAGCATAAGGCTCCCGTCCCTCTTCACCATTCTCTGCTTCACAAATCTCTTTCATGACATAACCATTTTCATGAGGATTAGCCTTCCTGTCTTGCAATTTAAGTTTCAGCATCATCACGTTAGAGTACCTGGCTGATCTGAGGATATGGTCTAACCTGACCCAATTCAATTCACTAGCAGGCACCCCTCCTTTCCTGTGGGCCCTCTTCAGAGCCCTATCAATTCTGTTAACAAACATAGACAACTTCTCATTCTTAAATTGTTTTGCAGATTTAAATTTCCACATCAAATCATCCCCTGACTTGGTGTTACCAAAGACCCACTCCAAAGAAGAGAATTATTCGGTAGCAGTGGCCTCTGGGCTGATAGAGCAGAGAAAATGAATGGCTTCCAGTGCAGGGCCCCCTCAAGCTCTCCATGAGCCTCTTTTCTCCCCCTCTAAGCACTGCCACTCCTAGATAGTAGAAGGAGGTTGTATAGCGCAGTGGTCTAAGGCTCTGAGCTGCAAATCTGGTGATATCCAGCAGACCAGACCTGGGTCTGAATCCAACAGCTTCCACTTACATACTGTGTGACCCTGAGCAAGTCACTTAACCTCCTTGTGCTCCCAGGTCGCTCCTGTAAAAAAGCTTTCAGCTTAGTGTGCTATACCCGGTTAAACAACTAAATAAAAAAAAATAAAAAAAAATAGATCAGTGGGGTGGCATAGTCCATCCACGTTTCCAGGTCATCCTCCCCTACGGGCACTGGGACCATGCCCGAGAAGAGTATAAGTCTACTGCAAGAGTCCAGGTGTACATATGGTATCACTATGGGGGAGGTGACCATAGGGGAAGCTGTAGGGGTGGCAGGAGATGCCATAGGAGACTGCAAGGGAGTGGTATCTTCAGAAAGATCTAGCATCTTTGCTAACTCTTTGGCAGATCACCCCTCAGAAGCTAACAATTTGAGCAGCTTATCTTTGAACCCCTCTATGCTGGGGGACCCTCCAGGAGTAGCTGGATCATTCTGCAGATGAATGATCCTCCACCCCTTCAGGGACCCTTCAGGCTAAATAACAGGGGGCACCTTCTCTGGGTCAATGGGGAGGCTGCAGGAGAGGACAGCCACCATAGTTTGATCATAGAAACATAGAAACATAGACTTTGACAGCAGAAAAGGACCACTTGGCCCACCCAGTCTGCTCATTTCCCTACCTACTGGATAAGCTGCAGATTCTAGTTAACCAACAGCCTGCTTCCTGCAACCCCCCACTATAATTGCTTTGTGTCTGTCCCATGCACGTTTGAATTCCCCCACTGTTTTAGACCCAATGACCTCCTCAGGAAGGCTGTTCCATGTATCCACCACTCTCTCCAAGAAAAAGAATTTCCTCACATTACACCTGAGCCGTCCCCCCTCTATCTTTAAACTGTGCCCCCTTGTTCTTACACATCTCTTTTCTGAAAGATACTGCCCTCCTGGACTTTGTTGATTCCCTTGGGGTACTTGAACATTTCTATCATGTCCCCCCTGTCCCTCCTTTCATCAAGGGTATACATATTAAGCTCTCTCAGTCTCTCTTCATATGGTTTCTGATGTAGACCCTGCACCATTTTGGTTGCCCTCCTCTGGACTGCTTCCATCCTGTCTATGTCCTTGCGTAGATGAGGTCTCCAAAACTGCACACAGTACTCCAGATGGGGTCTCACCAACTGTCTGTATAGAGGGATAATCACTTCCCTTTTTCTACTTGTGATGCCCCTACCTATGCATCCCAGTATCCCCCTGGCACTCCTTACTGACTTTTCACATTGCTTACCCACCTTTAGGTCATCTGATATGACTACCCCCAGGTCCCTTTCCATTTTTTGTTGCTGTTAGTACCTCCCTGCTATTGTGTACTCTTCTCCTGGGTTTTTGTTTCCCAGGTGCATTACTTTGCACTTCTTTGCATTGAATCTAAGTTGCCATATGTCTGACCATTCCTCCAACCTTACCAAGTCCCTTCTTATCTTTTCTACCCCCTCTTGTGTATCAACTCTGTTACAGATCTTTGTGTCATCTGCAAAGAGGCATACCTTTCCCTCCAGACCCTCTGCAATGTCACTTATAAAGATGTTAAAGAGGATTGGACCCAGTACTGAGCCCTGAGGTACTCCACTAGTAACCCCCCCCTTTCTTCGGAATGTGTTCCATTCACTATTACCTTCTGTGTCCTGTTGTGCAGCCAGTTCGCTACCCAGGCTACCACCCTGGGACCCACTCCCAGGCTGGCTAACTTGATTATTAATCTTTGTGCGGACTGTGTCAAATGCCGCTACAAGTCTAGGTAGGCTAATCCACAGCCCTCCCTGGCCTATTACTTGGTCATCCAGTCAAAGAAATCAATTAGATTAGTCTGACATGACCTTCCTGCTGTGAATCCATGTTGCTTTGGGTCCTGTGCCCCGCTGGCCTCTAGGTGCTCAACAATTTTTCTTTCAGAAGTGATTCCATCATTTTCCCTACCACTGAGGTCAAACTTACAGGTCTGTAGTTTCCTGCTTCTGCCTTGCTCCCACTTTTGTAAAGGGGAATCACATCTGCCCTCCTCCAGTCCTCAGGTACCACTCCATCCTGCCATGATTTGTTAAAAAGTGTGGTCAGTGGTGTCACTAGGTCCCCCCTTAGTTCTTTTAGGATTCTGGGGTGAATCCCGTCAGGCCCCATTGCTTTGTCCACCTTGAGTTTTAGGAGTTCTTTCAGGACTTTTTCTTCTGAATGGACTGGTATCAACCCCTACCCAGAGTGCTTCTATTGTCTGGTTTAGGTAACTGCTCTTCATCTTCTTTTGTGAATACTGAGCAAAAGTTTTCATTCAGTATCTCTGCCTTTTCACTGTCTCCTCTGCCCACCTCCTCTCCTTTATTAATCTTCACTATCCCTCCCTTAACCTTTCTATGCTCCTAATGTACCTATAAAGGTTTTATCTCCTTTTGACCGAGTTGGCTATTTTTTCCTCGGTTTGTGCCTTTGCTATTCTGACTGCCTTTCCTACTTCTTTCTGCTTTAGTTGATACAGTTCCCTGTTGTGCTTCCTCTGTGATTCCTTATACTTTTTGAATGCAGCCTTTTTCTCCTTAACCTTCCCTGCCACCTCTTTTGAGAACCATAGTGGTTTTTTACTCCGCTTTGTTTTCTTTATTTGTTTTACACAAAGACTTGTTGCCTCTATGATGGCAGTTTTGATTTTTATCTGAATCCCTCACTTTCACCTCAACCTTTCCCAAGCACTTAACTTGTACAACAGTCTCTACAATAACTTTATTAGCGGTCCCTAATGGGACATCCATTAACAGAAGAGCTTGATGGGGGTTCACCCCCTCAGCCTCACTCCACCCCATCATACGATGCACTAATAGCTTATGGGGAGTGAGTTTAAACTTAGGCGTAGTAAGACCCTCCATTTTGTTACAATTTTTTGAAAGTGGGGTTGCAGTACCCACTTCTTACCACTAGAAGGTGAAAATCCCAGTGTTGCCTCCAAGATGTAACCCTTAGGTGGTGCTATCCCAAGGGCTACTACCCTTGCCTGCGTGACTAGTTGCAGGTTATGGGGCCTGAGTACTGAAAACTGGTGTCTCCACCAGGAGAACAGGGTTGGTGGTAGCATAGCTGATCTGGGTACAGCCCTCCAGGACACTGTGACCCCCCCTCTTTCCCATCTAGTGGCCTAAACAATGAATAAAATACACAGGTACCATAGCCCCAAACAACAGATATATCCCCACTCTGATCACACTTACCTCCAGGGCTGGTTCTACCTGTTCTGCCCTGAAGGCCCCCTGTAAAGAAAGGTTAAACACAACAAACAATAGTACCACAGCGCTAGTTGTACAAAAGTACACCACAAGCAGGTTAAGTGCAAAAAGATTCAGATCGGATTCATTCAGGGGAAATGAACAAGGAAGGGGTGTAATCAGGTTGATTGGTTAAGATGCTGTTTCAGTCAGACTACAAGGCATGCACTTTAAAGTCCCTCAACATAGTCAACACACACTCTGAGTACCCAGTGGCAAGGTAGGCTAACCTGACACATTGCCTGGGATAGGCCGACATTGCAGCTAGTTGGGGCCCTATGATGGAAAGACAAGTCATGCACAATAACCCAGAATTTGTAATCCAGAGCCAGGAGGCTCAATTCATGATGATTAGACAAAACAATGAAATCAGATGACACACTTTGACTGAGCTGTTATTGCAGGGGGCTGGCCTGGTGTTTACTCACACTACCTGGTACAGGATACAGGAGTGATGAAATGGAGACTACCGGATGACTTGCTGGTTTACCAGGAGAAGCAGGGCCCACATGAGTCACTGAGGTGTCATTCCTGTTGGAGGTGTCAAGCAGGGGGCTGTGGCTTTCTCCGAGCAGGCCACAGCTAACAGACCACCCAACTGACCGCCGGACAGATTCAGGTACGCACCGGACCTCTGAAACTCGTGGTTTTGAATACCACTGTTTTGACTGGATGCCCAGTGGAGGAACCAGGCACTGATTGGCAGCTTTACTCCTTGGCTGATTTTCCAACACCTGGCGCTTCCTGATCTCAGGGAAATCTCTTTCTGTGCTTTGTTCTGGATTAAATTTTTTCTTCCACCCCCCTCCCCCTCCTCCTCACAGTATTAAATAGACCCTTACTCCACCCCTTCCTCAGACTAGCAGCAGATTGGTCACTCCACTGCTGCACATTTTCATGCTATTGGCCTCCCTGTCTTCAATTCCTGACTTGACCCACTTTCTCACCGCCCCTTTTTAAAGCAGTCCCACCCACAGGATCACAGATTTGCTCTCAACCTTTTCTCCAGCCACTCCATCTAACTCCTGTCAATTACTGCTCTACCTGCCCTATTGTTAGGGACCTCACCCTAATTTGACTATATACCCTTCCAACTATAAACCAGCTAGCAGTTTAGCAGGCCAGCTACACCAAACAAACTACCATGGGGTGCAACCACCTACTACTACTCCTCACTACCTCGTTTGGCATTGCTGGTACCATAGACGTCCTTTTGTTCTGCAAATTTTGGACTCCCCGCTGTTCTGTCTGACCCTTTATGTGAATCCCCTTTATTAACCCTCACTCTCCTTCTTTCCCTCAGCCGAGGAACTGCCACCCAGGGTCCCAGCTCCTAAGCCACGGGATTCCTGGTTACTGGGTGGTTGGCACCCCTCTAGCTGACGCACAAGCCTGCAGACACGGACCCAAGGTCCTACAAGGTACGGCAACTGCCACAACCAACCGGATTGCGAGCACCCTCTCAGACCACGCTCTGATCGGTCCCTGGTGGAAGCCGGCTTCTGCTCTTTGATTTTAAACCCTAAAAATGTTTATGTTGGGACAAATGTTAAAAAGCCGAAGTGTTAACCCAGTCTGTAATTGAAAGAACTTGAATTGTGGTTTGGGAAAGAAATCTAGTGTTTACAGCCCTTTCCCTGCATACGTGCACTGGCCCTAGACACCTTTGGGTGCCAAAGTAATACACGTCCTTTTGTTCTGCAAATTTTGGACTCCCGGCTGTTCTGTCTAACCCTTTATGTGAATCTCCTTTATTAACCCTCACTCTCCTTCTCTCCCTCAGCCGAGGAACTGTCACCAAGGCTTCCAGCTCCTAAGCTGTGGGATTCCCAGCTACCGGGCGGTCGGCACCCCTCTAGCCAACGCTCGAGACCACAGACACGGACCCAAGGCCCTATAAGGTACGGCAACTGCCGCAAATTTTTCGACCGCCCCCCCTCCCCCACCTCTGCTGATTATTAAATACAATAGCTCCTGCCAAAATATTAGTCCATGATCCCTGGCGCAATGCCCCACCAATAGAGACTTAGCTCTTGATCCCCCTCTTCTCTGTCCAGCCTATGGGTTCCAACTCTCTGGGCCTCACCTTACTAAAACGCATAGGCTCTCCTTGGCTGTGCCTTCACCACTAAATATTTTTAAATGCTATCAAATTCGCGTTGACCTGGATTGGAAAGCTACTGATAAGCTGCATTAATCCAGCAACCCCACTGGCCCATGGGCTAATTGAGTGGCTCCTTTTTTAAGGTACCATCATGTCGGGCCCTATATGGCTCCTTATACTGCCCCTTTTTCTGCTGATACCAGCTGCCCAGCATTGGACACCTGAACTACCATCATGTTTGGTCTACTATGGCACCTTGTGCTGTATACCACATGGCAACTTATCTTCAATTGCCTCTGTGATTCCAAGTACCAATACCTCAAACCCTGCTCTTGGACCACACATACCAGTAGTACTTATAACACTCCCCTACCACAAGGCCCACCTCCCACCACGCAGACTTCTATCACTTCCCTGCCTATTGTGGTAGGGGTACTAGCTCTTGCTACAACAGATCAGCTCTTCTATGGTGGCTACTTTCCAGTCCCTAAAAACATCAGATCTACTAGACGGGAGAAAGGCTGGAATTACAAGCTTATAATTAGCGCTCTTAGAAAAATCCTACTTATCCTCCTGCTATGTTCAGGCAATGTAGAACTCAACCCTGGCCCCCCAGAAGCTATTGCTTTGCCAGCAGAACCAGCAAATTTAAAATGAATAAGCTTCTTGCATATTAACATATGTAGCCTCCTTAAAAAGAAAACCTTAATACAAACCTGGGTAAATCATATCTCTCCTGACATACTTGTGATTTCCAAAACTTGGCTTAGACCCAGCACCATTGATAGAGAAGTAAACATACCCAACTATGCCTTGTTCAGAGCTGATAGGCATGCCAGAGGAGGAGGAGGGCTAGCTATCTACATTAAAGACACATTTTCTGCCTTCTGCTTATCCTCGGGCATCTGTCGCCAGCGAATTTGAATGCCTAATTCTCAAAGCGGAAATTACACAGACTGCTGCACTCTGCATAATAGGATGCTAAAGACCACTGTCTGCTGGCCTACAGCTTGTGTCATATCTAAGTGACAAGTTGGGACAGGGCTGCCAGAAACTATTATTTTAGGAGACCTCAACTTTGACTGGCTCTCCAACACAGCTGCCCCCTTGCATCCTTCTGTGATGAACATGGGCTGACGAAACTTATTACTGAACCAACACGCCCAAACGTGAAGAACCCCAGTAAAAGTACACTTTTGGATGTGCTAATAGTGAGCAAACCTCATCTCTTCTCCCACGCTGATGTCTTCTTCTCAGACGCCAGAGACCATTGTTTTATTGCAGGAGTAAGATCCACCAACAACCCCAGCACCCATCAGCAAGTTCGCTATGAAGAGATCCAGGCGCAACTTTAATGAACATGCCTACCTAAATGAGTTTAAGTACTCCCCTCAGTGGCAAGATTTCTACCTGGCCAAAACAATTATGTCAGCTTACAATATCTTCTACAACATTCTATCAAGGGCCCTTAATAAATATGCTCCCCTGATTAAAGTTCGAACTAGGACCAAAACCTGTAAATGGTTCACCACTCAGATCAAGCCCTTGCTTCTAGAAAGAGATAAGCTCTGGAAAAAAGCGCGCAGACTGACCACTGCAGAGGATTGGAACCAGTTCAGGAGACTACGAAATGTATGTACCAAAACAATCAGAGAATCGAAGGCTACCTTCTTCAAATCCAAACTCGACTCTGCCACAAAGAGTCCAATCAAGCTCTGGAACACAATCAATGATCTGCTAGGCCACTCCCCAGGAAATTCACACCTGACCAAGATTACTTCTGGCAACTTAACTATAACCGAAAAGATAGATATACTTGAGATATAACATTACTTGCTGAGTCTGTACTGCAGAAGTGCTGTTTAACTATTATAAACCTTTTATGAAACTGTTGTTGTTCTAAAATACTTCATTTAGAGTTCTTGTAAGGGGGCACTTCTTACAACTAGTACTTCCTTGTTACTCTGTACCGCATTGTGGGATAGTGGAGGACTAAAGGCTCTTCCTGATTCTTCCCAAACTCATAGTGCAGTTGCAGAGTTTCACAAGAACCTACTAAAGGTTTTTTTTCATCACTACTGCCAATTTTACAATATTTGAAGCCTTTTAAAAGGCTATCTAACTAGTTTTTTGGTGTTTCTGCACTAGCGCGAAACCAGAAGTTGCGCTACGACGCACTTCCAGTTCCTGGGCTTAAAAATGCTCGCTTAGCGAATGGGGTGGCGCACATAATGGGGTCACATGGAGACATGCGCAGAGACACATGTGTCTGTACAGTAACGTGTTACAC
Source organism: Neoceratodus forsteri (assembly GCA_016271365.2). Lineage (NCBI taxonomy): Eukaryota > Metazoa > Chordata > Ceratodontiformes > Ceratodontidae > Neoceratodus > Neoceratodus forsteri. Next base: position 56,594,064 of record CM028137.1, read on the forward strand.
ACAGAGGACACCAGGACCAGGCTACTATACTGTGACATACTGAAGTAAGGTAAAATTAACCTGTGAATATATAAATGTATACTGTGATATCATCTTGAAGAAAGCAAATAAAATGTATCTGGAGTGTAGAATGTATACCACTGGTAAACAAGACTCAAAATTTCTATGCGATAAATGTATCTTAGTTAGGAACTTGCAGGAGGAAATTAAGATGTTACAGCCAAATGAAAACATAAGTTCTGATATCAAAGCACTAGAGGAATATATTGATCATATGTCCCTACTAGTAGAAGCTAATACTTGGTACTCAAAAAATCTGAAAAACTCTTTGTTTAAACAACCCACCACCTGACTACTTACTACCTCCTATTCTTATTGAGCAGCAAGTAACCACCTCAACTCCGTAACTACTATTATTAAACACCAAATCAAACCGTCAACTGAAATTGGGAACTGGACTTCAGTTTCCCCAAAAAAGCAAACTAAAAGTAAATTCATTCCTGAACCCTACACAATCCCACTCTCAAACTCCTTTGAACTACTTCCTGAAAATCTGATGGATGACTGCAATGATACTCAAAAAATCATTGAACAGGTGCCTGAAAACCTGAACAAAGGTAATTACAAAACACAAAAAAATCATACTGCAGTTATGGCACCAGCTCCTAAATCCCCAACTAACATGTCACCGCAAAATACTATTTCTGAACTTAAACCAGTGCGCAGCCCAGAAATGCTTATTAAAAATAATAACAAGCAGATATTTGTGTTAGGAGATTCCATAACAAAATATGTCGATAGGACAATCTGTAACCCAAACAAAGAAAACCAGACTGCCTCTAGTTATAGAGGAGCTAAAATAGCCGACATCACCCTAATGTCAAAAACAATATTGTCAGCCGCTGGTGATAACCCACTAGTAATTATTCATGCTAGGGCAAACGACATCACAAAATCTACACTTCTGCAGATCAAACAGGATTATGTAGCACTATGTAATATTCTAGTTGACCATGGCTGTACTATATGTCTTTCAGAGATTTTACCTATCCCAAGAGTAACCAGATATATCAACAATAAAATCAAAGCACTAAATGAATGGATCCATAAATGGACTTACAATCAGGGCATAGGTTGTCTAACCCACTGGGAAGATTTTGAAGGTAGGCCCTCACTCTATTGTTGGGATGGCTTACACCTCAGTAGAAGGGGAAGTGCAATTTTGGGACGGAAAATGGCAAATTTCACAAATAATCATTTAAACTGACAGAGAGTGGGGAGATAGGAAAACCCTATCTCTAGTAATAATAGCCCATGTCTATCATATTGCTGAACCTTAATATACTATCATTTAATGCACAATCACTAACTATTACCAAACTTGCTGAACTAGAAATCTTAATCAAAACTCTAAATTTGGCAATAATAGCAATAACCGAAACCTGGGGTAATACTGATAAAGAATGGAGAGTAAATATTCCTGGCTTCAAACATTACTTCAAAATAGACCGGATACAAAAATTGGTGGTGGGGTTAGTCTATATGTCTGTAATGACATTCCATAATACAACTTAACAACCACTATACACTCTGGAAGTGTTTGTGTCTGTATTCAACCCACAAATGATTTCCAACTTATTATAGGCACTTGCTATCATGCCCCTTCGTCTGCCACTGATTATACCAAACAACTATGCAATGAAATTACTCAAATTGCCAGCAAAGAGCCAGTGCTCATTCTAGGGGACTTTAATTTTCCCACCATAAACTGGGACACATTCTCAGAAATCAATAAACATGATGAATTGTTCTTGTCTACCATAATTAACACGAGATTGGTGCAGTGTGTTAAAGCGCCAACACGGGGAAACAACATACTGGACCTAGTTATAACCAACCCTGAAGTCCACATATCAGATATTCAATATATTAGCCCCTTGGGTAATAGTGATCACCTAACTCTCCACTTTTCCATCCAATTACCTATATTACCAAAAACTAACAAACTACAAATAAAACAATATAATAATGCTGACTTTAAAACCATCAACCACCAGATTAAATCCATAAACTGGGAACATATTATGAATCCAATGAACACTGAGACTGCTTGGGGCTTTCTGAAAACAAAAATCTTGGACCTTGAAAAAAACTATGTTCCAGACAAATTCAAATACAATAACAAAGGAAAAATGCCACCATGGTTTAATGGCAAAATCAAAACATTAATTAATAAAAAAAAAACACTTTTTTCAGCTTTAAAAAAATGCTTACCTGAACAAAAGAATGACATTCTGCTTAAGTACAGAGAGGTAGTAAGACAACTAAAAAAAAGTATAACACTGGCTAAACGTAATCTTGAATTTAAATTGGTACGTACTAAGGACTGTCATAAAGCATTATATAATTACCTAAACGGTAAAAAAGGTAATAATAACACAATTGGCCCCTTAGTCTGCAACAATAAGACTATAACATCTGACATGGAAATGGCTTCCGAACTAAATAAGTATTTTTCATCTGTCTTTGCACCTGAAATTATAAATACTGTACCCATCATAACAGACTCTAATACTGAACCATTTGAAATTCTCTTTCAAGACATACAATGGGTCTTCAACACACTAAAACAACACACTAGTTCTGGACCTGATGATATTAGTTCTAGATTTCTTATGGAAACAAAAGATACAATAACCACCCCCCCCAGTCATCATCTTTAAGAAATCACTTTATGAGTCTACAGTTCCAATGGACTGGCGTACTGCCATTATCACACCAATCTTTAAACAAGGTTCTCATTCTAAAATCAAAAACTACAGACCTATTAGCCTCACCTCAATACCATGTAAACTCATGGAAAAAATAATAAAAAAACAGTTGGAAAAAGAAATGTTATCATTGAAAATAAACAAGTATCAACATGGTTTTCGAACAGGTTTCTCATGCACAACTAACCTGATCACTTTTTACAACTACATCAGTCTTAATTTGGATAGTAAATTACCCACTGATGTTATACTGTTGGACTACAACAAAGCATTCAACAAGGCGTCGCATAGTATCTTGATCAATAAACTTACCCACTTTGGCTTTTCTGCACTCATTATATCTTGGATAGGGAGTTGGCTGAGTAATAGAACACAGAGGGTAAGGGTAAACGGTGAACTGTTGTATGTGGGAGCTGTGACCAGTGGTGTGCCGCAGGGTACTGTTCTGGGCCCTGTGCTGTTTAATTTGTTTATCAGTGACATGTGCGTTTCACCAAATAACATAATGGTCAATTTGCAGACAATACCAAACTTGAGGCAAGGTTAACTCTTGATAACTGTCATAAGCTGGTACAGGATCTTGCACAAATAGAACAATGGGCTAGGGTAAACAAATGTACTTCAATGCAGCCAAGTGTGCGGTCCTCCATTTTGGAAAGAATAATCCCAAACAAACATATCACTTGAACAATAGCATTATTAGGATATCCTCAGTGGAAAAGATTTAGGAATTATGATTAATGACAAATTATCTTCATCTTCTCACTGCTCAAAATTGCGAATCAAACAAATGCACTGCTAAGAAGAATAAATAAAACATTCATCTCTAAAACAGAAGAATGTCTTCTAACTCTGTACAGGTCCTACATTAGACCATATCTGGACTACGGTTTTCCATATTGGAATCCTTATTTAAAAACAGACATAGATAAAATTGAACAAATTCAACATAGAGTTACCAAATTAATACCTCACTTAACACATTTGGACTATAACAGCAGGCTGAGGGAAACCAGATTACACTCTCCTGAACATAGGCTAGCCAGAGGAGACCACTTACAACTATTCAAAATTTGTAATACTCCGGAACAAATGGCACAATGTGGCATCATTTACTCTGAAAGAAAAATTGTACCAAGGCTCCATAATAGACAACTTGAAGTACAGAAAGCTAAAAATAATAAAAGGTTAATTTTCTTTACCATTAGATCACCTAGACTATGAAACAAACTGCCTCAAGAAATCATCGATTCTAAAAATATTACAGCATTTAAATACAAACTTGATAAATGGATGAACGAATGGGTTACAGGTAAATGATCCACAAATGTGGAGGACAATCCCGATAGGCCGTTTGGCCTCCTTTTGTCCTAAAAACCAAGTAAACCAAGTAATACTTGATGCATTCAATAACCACTTTGCTTCTGTTGGCATGGCATTTGATAACTCCCCTGCAAACATACTTCGCTCCCAGACTGCCAGCAAACTGCCTGAAACTCCAATAGCTTCCCTCCTTTCTCACTTCAACCTGCCCCACTGAAAGAGGTAGAGGACCTCTTGCTTCAGTTGGATACTAGAAAAAGTGCTGGGGCCGACACCCTTGACCCTTACTTCCTAAAAATTGCCAACCACGTACTAGCAATACCAGTCACCCACCTTTTTAACTTATCCCTGTCTCAGGGCACCTTACCACCTATATGGAAGACAGCACATGTCATACCACTGTTCAAATCAGGTGACCCTGGTGATCTCAATAACTACAGGCCAATTTCTCTCCTTCCGGTCCTGTCCAAGCTCCTAGAGAAAATTGTAAATGCACAGCTGAGGACTCACCTTGAGTCTAGGGAACTGCTAAATCCTATGCAGTCTGGATTCAGAGCTAAACATAGCACTATCTCAGTCCTCACCAAAGTTACTAATGACTGGCAGTGTAATCTTGAGAGCAAAACTTTATTTGTGCTGTTTTCCCGACTAAGCAAGGCTTTTGACACAGTTGACCATAGTCTGCTCCTCTCCACCCTTCAAACCATAGGTGTGGACCCCTCCTTCTGTGTTGGTTTACTGACTATCTTGGGCGCCTTCAACAAGTTAAAGCCGAAGGAGGCCTGCCCCCCCTTAAAAACTCTGCAAAGAGGGGTACCTCAAAGTTCTAGATTAGGGCCCTTACTTTTTGCAATCTACATTAATAACATTGACTACTGTATAAAAGAAGCCAACATCCATCTGTTTGCAGATGATACAGTTCTCTACATGAGTCACCCAACACCTGAAGCTGCCTGCAATGACCTACAGTTAGAATTCCACCTTTTGCAAAGCCAACTCCTCCAAAAAAAGCTACTCCTTAATGCCAAAAAAACTAAAGCGATGGTCCTCTCTTCTTTTATCCATACAGCTAACCCTGTGTCCAGTGGGACAGTTCTCCAAATTACCACAGTTCTAGGTGAAAAACTAGAATTTGTTACAAAATTCAAGTATCTGGGAGTTTGGATAGACCAAAGACGCCTTCATTGAACATATCGAGGACTTGCTAAAGCGATTTGCAAAGGCTTGACTGTTTTTAGAATCAACCAGTTTCTCACCAGAGATGCCAAGAAACAAATGGTCCAATCCATTTTCCTATCATTGGTTGATTACGCTGATTTCTTCTATAGCCAATGCCCCAACTCTTACATGGCTAAACTGGACACACTCTACCATCGAGCACTGAGGTTTATAACGGACTCCCTTGACATGCATCACTGCACCCTATATGCGGCAGTGGGTGGACATCACTAAAGTTCAGGCATACAGAAATGCCACTATCTGGACCTATACAGCCACCTCTAATAAGCTGCCTTACTGTATCTCCTGCTGTCTTCCCCTGAGTATAATTGAAATCACAGCGTTAAGAAGTTACATAACTATTACACTTAAGTACCCAAAGCAAATCCGCTCGGCAGGGGCAGCCTATAAGCTTCGTGCTACCTACCTTATGGAACGATCTACAAAACCCTCAAATTAAGCACTCTAATCTGTATAAATGCCTTCAAGATGCTTTTATTTCCGCATAATCAGAGAAGTATGTAACTGCTTCACCCACTCAGACCCAGTACCGTGTCTGCACTGGTGTATAGCCATGCCTAGACCCAATTTTAAGTACTGACCCCCAGCTTGCTCTCACCAGCCTAATTGTTTTCTCTTATCCCTGTCTTATCGACACTAGCCCATCCATCCCATTATTCTTCCTTTACAATCTCGGATAGGAGCTCACTACCCTGGGTTGTGACATCCTACTATGCCCTGCACTTTATAGCATTCAATCCCGGGGCTCACACATACTCCTTTTTTCCATCCACCTTCTCTACATCCCATTTTACCAACTCCTCTCTGTGCATCATACCTTCCTAGCCTTTCTTCCCCTACCTTCCTCCCTTCCTCCCTACCCTCACCTCTACCTGGTGTATATTTTTATTTTTATTTTTTCTTCCCTTACTTCCTCCTGCAACCTTAGATAACCTGCTTTATCTTCCTAGAGACACTTTTATGTATGTAAATACCAAGTAATCTGTACAATATCTGTATAATTCTATGTACATATGAACTTCTTTTTCTTCCTCTCTATAAAGAGTATTATCTGTATTGCCTTGTAAATACCTGTGTTGACCTGTATATATAATTGTTCATGCTCCACCCAGGTCCATTTGGCAAATGAGCTTCTGCTCAACGATGAACGCCTGGTTAAATAAAGACTTGATTGATTGATTGATGGAGTAAGCAGCTGGTTGCAGCAGCTCTATGTGTTTCATGCTGAAATCATTTAATTTTCTCCAAATAATGACTTGGCTAACTAAAAGGAAGCAGTTATAACAAGGGTGTCTAAAGCAATTAAATGGAACTACAGATAGAGGAATCTCGGAGTGATTCAAAAGACGAAAACGAACTAACAGCAAGAGGCCTAGAGCCAAAAAGGCCCTGGAGAAATGATTCACCAGAAGCAAGCCTAGAATCTTCGGTATCCGGTCAACTACAGGAGGATGTCTCCATGATCAAAGCGTCACTATTCTCCCTTATCACTGACTTTAGGGAATGGAAATCGTCCATCAACGGCTTAACAACCAGAGTAAATGATGCAGAAGTTCGCATCTCCTCTATAGAAGACAAGATGGAAAGGATTCAGACCGAAAACACCACTCTAAAAAAAAACATTAAGAAGATGGAAGATAAATTAGATGACCTAGAAGGAAGGTCTAGGCACAACAACATAGTGATGTTGGGCCTCCTGAGGGGAGGAAGGCAGAAATGCGTGAGTTTTGTGCAGAAGTTGGTATTCGAGTGGCGGGTCCATCACCTAACAGGCCTACGTATGTAATAGAACGGGCCCATAGAGCAGTTAAACCAAAACCTGTGGCAGATCAGTTACCTTGTCCTATTATATTTAAAGTCTTGAATTACCTAGACAGAGACTATATACTGAAAGCAGTAGAAGTGCAGAAAAATAATTTGGGAGGGAAACAGCTGTGCCTGGTCCCAGATCTCACATACAAAGTGAGTCAAGATGGAGCAGCCTATAGGCCAATTCAAACTAAATTATGGGCAGCAAAGATAAAACATAGAATGCTGTTTCTAGCTCATCTAGAAGTTACCTATCATAATGGAAATCAGAGGTATGGATCGGCAGTAAGTGCTGGAAGATTTAAAGCGGGATTACCCGACTTATTCAATAAGGAGGTGAATGTTCACTGAGGCTCAAGAAGATATATAGGATTTCGAGATGTAGGGAATATGAAGAAACTCTTCGAGGAACTGTTTTTTACTTCATATGTATCTTAGATGTTTGAGAATGGCCTCGTCACTTTGGAGGCATTTTGAGACTGTTGAGACATTCTTTTGAGTTTCACAAAAAGAGCCATAATTTTTATCTTTTTTCTTCTATTCTTAGAAGCAGTTGGGTGTAAACTCTAAGTTAACGGTTATTGGCTCACAGCGATCTTCAGCGTGTAATTTTAAGTATGGGCGCTATAGTTCGATCTCAGAAGATTTCATTTTTGCTTTCATTATAGTAATTCATGAGTCTCTCGTCGGGAGTCACGACTTGGGTCTACACAGATATAAGCCTCATAACAGGGGTATTTTTGTTGTGTTCTCATGGGGGTTGGTGTAGAAATCTCTAGAAATGATCCTTACACAGTATTATGTTAGCAGGCATATTCAAGCTGCTGCATACTGGGAGATATATAATTGAATATAATGGTTTTGGGGAGTAGGAGTTCCCAAGGAGACATGAAGCCACATTGGTCTGAAGTGCTGTCACAGAGGGAGAGTTAAGGCATTCTGAGTAAGGGGACAAAGTAAAGTTCTAGGAGCCAGTTTTTATTGGTCTCACTTCTGTTTGAGGCAGTTTGTGCTAGAATTAATTCTTTTTTTCTTGTTCTTTTCATCCTCCTTCCTGTGTTCTTTTGTTAAAAGGGGAGGAGGGAAAAGAGAGATGAAGGATATAATAAAGTTAAGAAAGAAGGAGTATTGAAAGTGGTGGGATTCAATATTAAGTATATGATACGGTGTTTTAGTGCCCTCTAGTGTTATATACATTCTTAGTTAGAAACCACTAAGATAATCAAATTTTGGATTCGGATCGTAGTAAGTTTTAGTGTGGGTGAGTGCTGCATATCTAAAGGATCAGATTGTAGGTTGGCTGCGTGATAGTATAGGGTTTAACATGGGTTGAAGTACAGTTAAGTGGGTAGATAAAGGAAGGAATCCATTCGGGGTCAGATAGGGGATGTGGAAGGAGTAATTAACTAGCAATAATGTATACATAGTACAGTGACCTACCCCAAACTTATATAGAGGATAGCATTCATTTGCTAGGTGTCATGGGAATAATGGGGGAAGGGTATATAAATTGGGAGTAGCATGATCAGTGGAGCGGCTCCTAAAGTGCATGATGACCATAACATTTAGAAGTAGGCATTTGGCCTGGAATTAAGGGGGGAAGGGAAAGAGGGGGAAGGGATGACAGAGAGAGGAGATGGTAGCAGAGAAGGAGAAGGACTGCATACACAGGGCTACAATGGATATAGAAGGTGAATGGTGTTAGGCTGGGCACAAAAAAAGAAGACAATTATTAGGGTAGAGTTATGGGAAGTTGGAACATAATGTTATGGAATATCAAAGGTGGGAAGGACAACACACAAACATATAATATATTAAGGCATCTTAGTAGATATAAGCCACATATAGTTCTGCTGCAGGAAACACACATTTTGACAGACTGTGTCTCAACCTTACAGAAAATGTGGGTAGGTCAGGCTTACGGTGTGGGTAATAGTTCCAGGTTGGGAGGGGTTGCAGTATTGATTAACAAGAATGCTCCCTTTCAGAAAAAGACAGTATGGAAGGATCCAGAAGGGAGATTTATCATAATTTTAGGGCTCCTGGCAGGGGTGGACGCCTTGCTGGGATCGGTATATGGGCTGAACATGGAATCCCCTACGTTCTTTCTTCCCTTAGTGGATATTATAACGTCTGCCCCAAATGTACAGTGTTTGTTGGGAGGTGACTGGAATTTGGTATATTCCAATGATTTGGATAGTTCTTTTTCTAAAAGAGTAGCCTTATCACCAGCTCAAAGGGCCCTGATAGAATTTATGGAAGACTCTGGCTTAATTGACCTGTGGAGAACTATCCATCCATAGGAGATAGAGTTTACGTACTATTCCCCACTGCACAAAACATTCTCCTAATAGATTATTTACTTATAAGCAAAGTGTCTTTACAGGGGACTGAAGAGGCAGACATATATCCCAGAGTCTTGTCAGACCATTCTCTAATTTGGATAAAATTGAAAGTCCAAAATTATTCCGGGGTTTCCAGATCATGGTCTCTTAACAACCAGCGTCTAGGGGAGACAGAAATTGTAAACCATATGAGGACCTTTATTAGAAATTCTTGGCATAATAACTGTGAGTCGGTGGAGGGCAAAGATACGCTTTGGGGGCAATGAAAGCGATATGGAGAGATGAGTTTATTCGGTTGGCATCCTCAAGGAAATGGCTCAGGAAGAAAAATGGCTTGCCAGAATAAAATTTATAGAATCCCATCTGCATCAGGCAATGGACAAGTCTATTTGGGAGGAATTGCATGCCCTGAGGGCGAAATATGCAGCATATTTGCTTAATCATATGCTGAAGGTGGCAATAAAATGGAAAGCTACATATATAGGACAAGGGGAGAAGCCAGGCAAACTGTCGGTCCAAAGAATAAAGAAACAGAAGGAAACCAACTGGGTAGTTAACCTAATGGATGGGGTCACAGGGAAATTAAATTCTAATCCGATAGACATAGCAAATAACTTCAGGATATATTATTTAAATTTATACACAACCCCCCTCCCCCCATCTAGAAACAAGCTATCCTCAACATTTAGAGGAGGTTTTGTGTGACATTAATCTCCCACAAATTACAGCAACCCAGCAAAAGGAACTGAAGGGAGGAAATTAAGATGTTACAGCCAAATGAAAACATAAGTTCTGATATCAAAGCACTAGAGGAATATATTGATCATATGTCCCTACTAGTAGAAGCTAATACTTCGTACTCAAAAAATCTGAAAAACTCTTTGTTTAAACAACCCACCACCTGACTACTTACTACCTCCTATTCTTATTGAGCAGCAAGTAACCACCTCAACTCCCGTAACCACTATTATTAAATACCAAATCAAACCGTCAACTGAAATTGGGAACTGGACTTCAGTTTCCCCAAAAAAGCAAACTAAAAGTAAATTCATTCCTGAACCCTACACAATCCCACTCTCAAACTCCTTTGAACTACTTCCTGAAAATCTGATGGATGACTGCAATGATACTCAAAAAATCATTGAACAGGTGCCTGAAAACCTGAACAAAGGTAATTACAAAACACAAAAAAATCATACTGCAGTTATGGCACCAGCTCCTAAATCCCCAACTAACATGTCACCGCAAAATACTATTTCTGAACTTAAACCAGTGCGCAGCCCAGAAATGCTTATTAAAAATAATAACAAGCAGATATTTGTGTTAGGAGATTCCATAACAAAATATGTCGATAGGACAATCTGTAACCCAAACAAAGAAAACCAGACTGCCTCTAGTTATAGAGGAGCTAAAATAGCCGACATCACCCTAATGTCAAAAACAATATTGTCAGCCGCTGGTGATAACCCACTAGTAATTATTCATGCTAGGGCAAACGACATCACAAAATCTACACTTCTGCAGATCAAACAGGATTATGTAGCACTATGTAATATTCTAGTTGACCATGGCTGTACTATATGTCTTTCAGAGATTTTACCTATCCCAAGAGTAACCAGATATATCAACAATAAAATCAAAGCACTAAATGAATGGATCCATAAATGGACTTACAATCAGGGCATAGGTTGTCTAACCCACTGGGAAGATTTTGAAGGTAGGCCCTCACTCTATTGTTGGGATGGCTTACACCTCAGTAGAAGGGGAAGTGCAATTTTGGGACGGAAAATGGCAAATTTCACAAATAATCATTTAAACTGACAGAGAGTGGGGAGATAGGGAAAACCCCTATCTCTAGTAATAATAGCCCATGTCTATCATATTGGGCGAACCTTAATATACTATCATTTAATGCACAATCACTAACTATTACCAAACTTGCTGAACTAGAAATCTTAATCAAAACTCTAAATTTGGCAATAATAGCAATAACCGAAACCTGGGGTAATACTGATAAAGAATGGAGAGTAAATATTCCTGGCTTCAAACATTACTTCAAACATAGACCGGATACAAAAATTGGTGGTGGGGTTAGTCTATATGTCTGTAATGACATTCCATAATACAACTTAACAACCACTATACACTCTGGAAGTGTTTGTGTCTGTATTCAACCCACAAATGATTTCCAACTTATTATAGGCACTTGCTATCATGCCCCTTCGTCTGCCACTGATTATACCAAACAACTATGCAATGAAATTACTCAAATTGCCAGCAAAGAGCCAGTACTCATTCTAGGGGACTTTAATTTTCCCACCATAAACTGGGACACATTCTCAGAAATCAATAAACATGATGAATTGTTCTTGTCTACCATAATTAACACGAGATTGGTGCAGTGTGTTAAAGCACCAACACGGGGAAACAACATACTGGACCTAGTTATAACCAACCCTGAAGTCCACATATCAGATATTCAATATATTAGCCCCCTGGGTAATAGTGATCACCTAACTCTCCACTTTTCCATCCAATTACCTATATTACCAAAAACTAACAAACTACAAATAAAACAATATAATAATGCTGACTTTAAAACCATCAACCACCAGATTAAATCCATAAACTGGGAACATATTATGAATCCAATGAACACTGAGACTGCTTGGGGCTTTCTGAAAACAAAAATCTTGGACCTTGAAAAAAACTATGTTCCAGACAAATTCAAATACAATAACAAAGGAAAAATGCCACCATGGTTTAATGGCAAAATCAAAACATTAATTAATTAAAAAAAAACACTTTTTTCAGCTTTAAAAAAATGCTTACCTGAACAAAAGAATGACATTCTGCTTAAGTACAGAGAGGTAGTAAGACAACTAAAAAAAGTATAACACTGGCTAAACGTAATCTTGAATTTAAATTATACTGCATTTAAGGACTGTCATAAAGCATTATAATTACCTAAACGGTAAAAAGGTAATAATAACACAATTGGCCCCTTAGTCTGCAACAATAAGACTATAACATCTGACATGGAAATGGCTTCCGAACTAAATAAGTATTTTCATCTGTCTTTGCACCTGAAATTATAAATACTGTACCCATCATAACAGACTCTAATTCTGAACCATTTGAAATTCTCTTTCAAGACATACAATGGGTCTTCAACACACTAAAACAACACACTAGTTCTGGACCTGATGATATTAGTTCTAGATTTCTTATGGAAACAAAAGATACAATAACCACCCCCCCAGTCATCATCTTTAAGAAATCACTTTATGAGTCTACAGTTCCAATGGACTGGCGTACTGCCATTATCACACCAATCTTTAAACAAGGTTCTCATTCTAAAATCAAAACTACAGACCTATTAGCCTCACCTCAATACCATGTAAACTCATGGAAAAAAATAATAAAAACAGTTGGAAAAAGAAATGTTATCATTGAAAATAAACAAGTATCAACATGGTTTTCGAACAGGTTTCTCATGCACAACAACCTGATCACTTTTACAACTACATCAGTCTTAATTTGGATAGTAAATTACCCACTGATGTTATACTGTTGGCTACAACAAAGCATTCAACAAGGTCAGATAGTATCTTGATCAATAAACTTACCCACTTTGGCTTTTCTGCACTCATTATATCTTGGATAGGGAGTTGGCTGAGTAATAGAACACAGAGGGTAAGGGTAAACGGTGAACTGTTGTATGTGGGAGCTGTGACCAGTGGTGTGCCGCAGGGTACTGTTCTGGGCCCTGTGCTGTTTAATTTGTTTATCAGTGACATGTGCGTTTCACCAAATAACATAATGGTCAAATTTGCAGACAATACCAAACTTGGAGGCAAGGTTAACACTCCTGATAACTGTCATAAGCTGGTACAGGATCTTGCACAAATAGAACAATGGGCTAGGGTAAACAAAATGTACTTCAATGCAGCCAAGTGTGCGGTCCTCCATTTTGGAAAGAATAATCCCAAACAAACATATCACTTGAACAATAGCATTATTAGGATATCCTCAGTGGAAAAAGATTTAGGAATTATGATTAATGACAAATTATCTTCATCTTCTCACTGCTCAAAAATTGCGAATCAAACAAATGCACTGCTAAGAAGAATAAATAAAACATTCATCTCTAAAACAGAAGAATGTCTTCTAACTCTGTACAGGTCCTACATTAGACCATATCTGGACTACGGTTTTCCATATTGGAATCCTTATTTAAAAACAGACATAGATAAAATTGAACAAATTCAACATAGAGTTACCAAATTAATACCTCACTTAACACATTTGGACAATAACAGCAGGCTGAGGGAAACCAGATTACTACTCTCCTGAACATAGGACTAGAGGAGACCACTTACAACTATTCAAAATTTGTAATACTCCGGAACAAATGGCACAATGTGGCATCATTTACTCTGAAAGAAAAATTGTACCAAGGCTCCATAATAGACAACTTGAAGTACAGAAAGCTAAAAATAATAAAAGGTTAAATTTCTTTACCATTAGATCACCTAGACTATGAAACAAACTGCCTCAAGAAATCATCGATTCTAAAAATATTACAGCATTTAAATACAAACTTGATAAATGGATGAACGAATGGGTTACAGGTAAATGATCCACAAATGTGGAGGACAATCCCGATAGGCCGTTTGGCCTCCTTTTGTCCTAAAAACCAAGTAAACCAAGTAATACTTGATGCATTCAATAACCACTTTGCTTCTGTTGGCATGGCATTTGATAACTCCCCTGCAAACATACTTCGCTCCCAGACTGCCAGCAAACTGCCTGAAACTCCAATAGCTTCGCTGCCTTTCTCACTTCAACCTGCCCCACTGAAAGAGGTAGAGGACCTCTTGCTTCAGTTGGATACTAGAAAAAGTGCTGGGGCCGACACCCTTGACCCTTACTTCCTAAAAACTGCCAACCACGCACTAGCAATACCTTCCACCCACCTTTAATCTTATCCCTGTCTCAGGGCACCTTACCACCTATATGGAAGACAGCATATGTCATACCACTGTTCAAATCAGGTGACCCTGATGATCTCAATAACTACAGGCCAATTTCTCTCCTTCCGGTCCTGTCCAAGCTCCTAGAGAAAATTGTAAATGCACAGCTGAGGACTCACCTTGAGTCTAGGGAACTGCTAAATCCTATGCAGTCTGGATTCAGAGCTAAACATAGCACTATCTCAGTCCTCACCAAAGTTACTAATGACTGGCAGTGTAATCTTGAGAGCAAAAACTTTATTTGTGCTGTTTTCCTTGACCTAAGCAAGGCTTTTGACACAGTTGACCATAGTCTGCTCCTCTCCACCCTTCAAACCATAGGTGTGGACCCCTCCTTTCTGTGTTGGTTTACTGACTATCTTACAGGGCGCCTTCAACAAGTTAAAGCCGAATGAGGCCTGCCCCCCCTTAAAAACTCTGCAAAGAGGGGTACCTCAAAGTTCTAGATTAGGGCCCTTACTTTTTGCAATCTACATTAATAACATTGACTACTGTATAAAAGAAGCCAACATCCATCTGTTTGCAGATGATACAGTTCTCTACATGAGTCACCCAACACCTGAAGCTGCCTGCAATGACCTACAGTTAGAATTCCACCTTTGCAAAGCCAACTCCTCCAAAAAGCTACTCCTTAATGCCAAAAAACTAAAGCGATGGTCCTCTTCTTTTATCCATAAGCTAACCCTGTGTCCAGTGGGACAGTTCTCCAAATTACCACAGTTCTAGGTGAAAACTAGAATTTGTTACAAAATTCAAGTATCTGGGAGTTTGGATAGACCAAAGACTCGCCTTCATTGAACATATCGAGGACTTGCTAAAACGACTTCGGCAAAGGCTTGGACTGTTTTTTAGAATCAACCAGTTTCTCACCAGAGATGCCAAGAAACAAATGGTCCAATCCATTTTCCTATCATTGGTTGATTACGCTGATTTCTTCTATAGCCAATGCCCCAACTCTTACATGGCTAAACTGGACACACTCTACCATCGAGCACTGAGGTTTATAACGGGACTCCCCTTTGACATGCATCACTGCACCCTATATGCGGCAGTGGAGTGGACATCACTAAAGTTCAGGCGCCACAGAAATGCCACTATCTGGACCTATACAGCCACCTCTAATAAGCTGCCTTACTATATCTCCTGCTGTCTTCCCCCTGAGTATAATTGGGAAATACGCGTTAAGAAGTTACGCAACTATTACACTTAAAGTACCCAAAGCAAAATCCCGCTTCGGCAGGGCAGCCATAAGCTTCGTGCTACCTACCTTATGGAACGATCTACAAAAAACCCTCAAATTAAGCACTCTAATCTGTATAAATGCCTTCAAGATGCTTTATTTCCGTACAATCAGAGAAGTATGTAACTGCTTCACCCACTCAGACCCAGTACCGGTGTCTGCACTGGTATATAGCCATGCCTAGACCCAATTTTAAGTACTGACCCCCCAGCTTGCTCATCACCAGCCTAATTGTTTTCTCTCTTATCCCCCCTGTCTTATCGACACTAGGCCCATCCATCCCATTATTCTTCCTTTTACAATCTCGGATAGGAGCTCACTACCCTGGGTTGTGACATCCTACTATGCCCCGTACTTTATAGCATTCAATCCCGGGGCTCACACATACTCCTTTTTTCCATCCACCTTCTCTACATCCCATTTTACCAACTCCTCTCTGTGCATCATACCTTCCTAGCCTTTCTTCCCCTACCTTCCTCCCTTCCTCCCTACCCTCACCTCTACCTGGTGTATATTTTTATTTTTTTTTTCTTCCTTACTTCCTCCTGCAACCTTAGATAACCTGCTTTATCTTCCTAGAGACACTTTTATGTATGTAAATACCAAGTAATCTGTACAATATCTGTATAATTCTATGTACATATGAACTTCTTTTTCTTCCTCTCTATAAAGAGTATTATCTGTATTGCCTTGTAAATACCTGTGTTGACCTGTATATATAATTGTTCATGCTCCACCCAGGTCCATTTGGCAAATGAGCTTCTGCTCAACGATGAACGCCTGGTTAAATAAAGACTTGATTGATTGATTGATGGAGTAAGCAGCTGGTTGCAGCAGCTCTGCGGTTTCATGCTGAAATCATTTAATTTTCTCTCCAAATAATGACTTGGCTAACTAAAAGGAAGCAGTTATAACAAGGGGTGTCTAAAGCAATTAAAATGGAACTACAGATAGAGGAATCTCGGAGTGATTCAAAAGACGAAACCGAACTAACAGCAAGAGGCCTAGAGCCAAAAAGGCCCTGGAGAAATGATTCACCAGAAGCAAGCCTAGAATCTTCGGTATCCGGTCAACTACAGGAGGATGTCTCCATGATCAAAGCGGCACTATTCTCCCTTATCACTGACTTTAGGGAATGGAAATCGTCCATCAACGGCTTAACAACCAGAGTAAATGATGCAGAAGTTCGCATCTCCTCTATAGAAGACAAGATGGAAAGGATTCAGACCGAAAACACCACTCTAAAAAAAAACATTAAGAAGATGGAAGATAAATTAGATGACCTAGAAGGAAGGTCTAGGCACAACAACATAGTGATGTTGGGCCTCCCCGAGGGGGAGGAAGGCAGAAATGCGGTGAGTTTTGTGCAGAAGTTGTGCATTCGAGTGGCGGGTCCATCACCTAACAGGCCTACGTATGTAATAGAACGGGCCCATAGAGCAGTTAAACCAAAACCTGTGGCAGATCAGTTACCTTGTCCTATTATATTTAAAGTCTTGAATTACCTAGACAGAGACTATATACTGAAAGCAGCTAGAAGTGCAGAAAAAATAATTTGGGAGGGGAAACAGCTGTGCCTGGTCCCAGATCTCACATACAAAGTGAGTCAAGATGGAGCAGCCTATAGGCCAATTCAAACTAAATTATGGGCAGCAAAGATAAAACATAGAATGCTGTTTCTAGCTCATCTAGAAGTTACCTATCATAATGGAAATCAGAGGTATGGATCGGCAGTGCAAGTGCTGGAAGATTTAAAGCGGAGATTACCCGACTTATTCAATAAGGAGGGGTGAATGTTCACTGAGGCTCCAAGAAGATATAGGAATTTCGAGGATGTAGGGGAATATGAAGAAACTCTTCGAGGAACTGTTTTTTACTTCATATGTATCTTAGATGTTTGAGAATGGCCTCGTCACTTTGGAGGCATTTTGAGACTGTTGAGACATTCTTTTGAGTTTCACAAAAAGAGCCATAATTTTTATCTTTTTTCTTCTATTCTTAGAAGCAGTTGGGTGTAAACTCTAAGTTAACGGTTATTGGCTCACAGCGATCTTCAGCGTGTAATTTTAAGTATGGGCGCTATAGTTCGATCTCAGAAGATTCATTTTTGCTTTCATTATAGTAATTCATGAGTCTCTCGTCGGGAGTCACGACTTGGGTCTACACAGATATAAGCCTCATAACAGGGGTATTTTTGTTGTGTTCTCATGGGGGTTGGTGTAGAAATCTCTAGAAATGATCCTTACACAGTATTATGTTAGCAGGCATATTCAAGCGCTTGCATACTGGGAGAGATATATAATTGAATATAATGGTTTTGGGGAGTAAGGGAGTTCCCCAAGAAGACATGAAGCCACATTGGTCTGAAGTGCTGTCACAGAGGGAGAGATTAAGGCATTCTGAGTAAGGGGACAAAGTAAAGTTCTAGGAGCCAGGTTTTTATTGGTCTCACTTCTGTTTGAGGCAGTTTGTGCTAGAATTAATTCTTTTTTTCCTTGTTCTTTTCATCCTCCTTCCTGTGTTCTTTTGTTAAAAGGGGGAGGAGGGGGAAAGAGAGATGAAAGGATATAATAAAGTTAAGAAAGAGAAGGAGTATTGGGAAGTGGCTGGGATTCAATATTAAGTATATGATACGGTCATTTAGTGCCCTCTAGTGGTGTATACATTCTTTCAGTTAGGAAACCACTAAGATAATCAAATTTTGGATTCGGATCGCAGTAAGTTTTAGTGCTGGGTAAGGTGCTGCATATCTAAAGGATCAGATTGTAGGTTGGGCTGCGGCGTGATAGTATAGGGTTTAACATGGGTTAAGTACAGTTAAGTGGGTAGATAAAGGAAGGAATCCATTCGGGGTCAGATAGGGGGATGTGGGAAGGGAGTAATAATTAACTAGCAATAATGTATACAATAGTACAGTGACCTACCCCAAACTTATATAGAGGATAGCATTCATTTGCTAAGGTCTATGGGGAATAATGGGGGAAGGGTATATAAATTGGGAGTAGCATGATCAGTGGAGCGGCTCCTAAAGTGCATGATGACCATAACATTTAGAAGTAGGCATTTGGCCTGGAATTAAGGGGGGAAGGAAAGAGGGGGAAGGGATGACAGAGAGAGGAGATGGTAGCAGAGAAGGAGAAGGACTGCATACACAGGGCTACAATGGATATAGAAGGTGAATGGTGTTAGGCTGGGCACAAAAAAAGAAGACAATTATTAGGGTAGAGTTATGGGAAGTTGGAACATAATGTTGTGGAATATCAAAGGTGGGAAGGACAACACACAAACATATAATATATTAAGGCATCTTAGTAGATATAAGCCACATATAGTTCTGCTGCAGGAAACACACATTTTGACAGACTGTGTCTCAACCTTACAGAAAATGTGGGTAGGTCAGGCTTACGGTGTGGGTAATAGTTCCAGGTTGGGAGGGGTTGCAGTATTGATTAACAAGAATGCTCCCTTTCAGAAAAAGACAGTATGGAAGGATCCAGAAGGGAGATTTATCA
The DNA here is from genome assembly GCA_016271365.2 of Neoceratodus forsteri. Lineage (NCBI taxonomy): Eukaryota > Metazoa > Chordata > Ceratodontiformes > Ceratodontidae > Neoceratodus > Neoceratodus forsteri. Next base: position 56,613,339 of record CM028137.1, read on the forward strand.
TAATTTTAGGCTCCTGGCAGGTGGACGCCTTGCTTGGATCGGTATATGGCTGGAACATGGAATCCCCTACGCTCTTTCTTCCTTAGTGGATATTATAACGTCTGCCCCAAATGTACAGTGTTTGTTGGGAGGTGACTGGAATTTGGTATATTCCAATGATTTGGATAGTTCTTTTTCTAAAAGAGTAGCCTTATCACCAGCTCAAAGGGCCCTGATAGAATTTATGGAAGACTCTGGCTTAATTGACCTGTGGAGAACTATCCATCCATAGGAGATAGAGTTTACGTACTATTCCCCACTGCACAAAACATTCTCCCGAATAGATTATTTACTTATAAGCAAAGTGTCTTTACAGGGGACTGAAGAGGCAGACATATATCCCAGAGTCTTGTCAGACCATTCTCTAATTTGGATAAAATTGAAAGTCCAAAATTATTCCGGGGTTTCCAGATCATGGTCTCTTAACAACCAGCGTCTAGGGGAGACGGAAATTGTAAACCATATGAGGACCTTTATTAGAAATTCTTGGCATAATAACTGTGAGTCGGTGGAGGGCAAAGATACGCTTTGGGGGCAATGAAAGCGATATGGAGAGATGAGTTTATTCGGTTGGCATCCTCAAGGAAATGTAAGACTTTGGCTCAGGAAGAAAAATGGCTTGCCAGAATAAAATTTATAGAATCCCATCTGCATCAGGCAATGGACAAGTCTATTTGGGAGGAATTGCATGCCCTGAGGGCGAAATATGCAGCATATTTGCTTAATCATATGCTGAAGGTGGCAATAAAATGGAAAGCTACATATATAGGACAAGGGGAGAAGCCAGGCAAACTGTCGGTCCAAAGAATAAAGAAACAGAAGGAAACCAACTGGGTAGTTAACCTAATGGATGGGGTCACAGGGAAATTAAATTCTAATCCGATAGACATAGCAAATAACTTCAGGATATATTATTTAAATTTATACACAACCCCCCTCCCCCCATCTAGAAACAAGCTATCCTCAACATTTAGAGGAGTTTTTGTGTGACATTAATCTCCCACAAATTACAGCAACCCAGCAAAAGGAACTGAAGGGAGGAATATCCTTACAAGAGATAGAGGATGCTATAGATAGACTACCCTTGGACAAGGCTCCAGGGCCTGATGGTTATTCGGCCTTATTTTATAAGACCTTTAAAGAAGAATTTAGCCCTTGTTTGAGGAGTTTGTATACGTATTTATTTTCTTGCCCAATTAGAGAGCAAACATTGTTGGAGGCAAGAATTGTGGTATTGCCGAAGCCAGAGAAGGATTTAACCAGACCAGAAAACTACAGACCAATTTCTTTATTAAATATTAATGTAAAGATATTGGCAAATATTTTGGCATTTCAGCTTAATAAAGTATAGGTAGATCTTATTGGACCCGAACAAGTGGGCTTCATCTCTGGCAGACACTTGAGTGATCACTTTAGGAAATTAAGGCATTTGCTTTCTGCATCGGGGGAGACCAACACAGACAAGGTCTTGGTGTCCCTTGACACAGAAAAAGCTTTTGATAGAGTGAGTTGGAAATTTCTATTCAATTTGTTGCCTAGATATGGAATACCTTCAGAGTACATCACTTGGGTTAAGGTTTTGTACACAATTCCCTCAGCAAGAGTCTGTTGTAACTGGGTTATTTTGGACAGTTTTAGACTCACAAGGGGGACTAGACAAGGTTGTCCCCTATCCCCTATGTTATTTAATTTATATATTGAACCCTTGGCTAGGAAAATTAATAAGGTAAAGGAAATAAGGGGTATAGTTATAGGAGAGGAAGAATATAAAATGTCAATGTTTGCGGATGATATCCTTTTACACCTCTTGTTTTTTGCCATTCAACTTTTATTGAAATTTAGCTTGCAGAGAATACATCCAAGTGAAAGAAACATACACTGATTGATAATATAAATACATACAGATTGCTATATTTAACTACATACATGTATCCTTTAACAGTAGGATCTATTCCCTGCCTATTCTATAACTACTTCTACCTGCCACCCCTCCCCCCTCCCTTCCTCCCAGCACAGAATGTAATCACCTTAGACCTTCCCCATAGACCTTAGCTAATGACATTAGACAAGGAAGAACAAACCTCATTTTTGAAGGGAATATAATGCATATAGGGGACCCCAAATCTTATTGAACCTTGGTAATTTATTCTGAAAGATAGCTATGGTTCTTTCTGTTCTCAGATTGGCGAGTAATTCCTACAACCATTCTGTATAGGTGATCACTTCTGTATCTTTCCAATGTTTAAGAACCACTTTTTTAAGAGATGCTGAAATTAAAACCATATGGTATCTCCTATTCCTCACTGGGATATGAGCAACATCCCCCAGCACACATATCTCCAGTGTAAAAAGGTCATTCAAACCAAGTAAGGGGTCCACCTTCCTTTTTATAGCAGACAAAAGTGGTACTACCTTGGGACATTTCCAAAAAATATGTAAAAGGTCCCCACAACCTTGATGACATCTAATTCATATGGAGGAGGACACCATGCCTAACTTTGCCAACGTCTGGGGAGAATAATAGATATTATGTAATGGCTTGAATTGCATCAATCTAAGTCTATCTTGGAGAATATATTTGTGGCAACTAATCCATAATGATGTCCCACCTCTTGTCTTGGCAAGAGTCTTTGATGGAAGTGTTAAGGATAATAGAGCAGTTTAGTCTCTTATCTGGATACAAATTAAACTGTAATAAGACATTGGTTCTCTCACTGAGTTCTACATGCACTAAGGGGGATGTAGAGGAGTTGGGATTGGGATGGGCATCAAAATCAATTACTTTTTTAGGAATAGAGATTTCCCCAGAGGTTAAGAAACTGAAATCACTAAACATTGATCCTGTGATTAAACGTATGCAACAAGATCTAGTAAGATGGCAAGCTTTGCCGCTATCTCTTTGGGGCACATCCAATTTGCTTAAAATGGTGATATTCCCTAAGATTATGTACCTGCTTACTATGTTGAATGTATTTCTCCCCAAAGCATGGTTTAAAAGGGTAGACTATATGTGGTCATCCTTTCTGTGAAAGAGTAAAAGACCTAGAAGAACAATAGGGAAATTAACTATGGAATGAAAAAAGGGAGGGTTAGGGATACCTCATTGGTTTCTTTATTATCTAGCTTTTCAGATTAGTATCTCATATGGTTGATGCCACTGGATAACAAAGAAACACAATGAGCGTGGCTTAAGACAGAAAGAGTCAGAGCCCGGGAACACCATCTATTGACTAAGGCCTTATTTTATCTCCCACAGAAAAAACTTCCTAAATCCTGGCAAGACACTCTTATAATATGGTCAGAGAGAGCACATGCCCAGTGGTGTGCATTATATAATTTCAATAGGAGACGGGACTTGGGGCAGCCAGTATGTTATAATGGTAATTTGAAAATAGGGAGCAAACCCATTTCTCCAAGCTTTTGGTATGAACTTAAGGATGTGTCGGTGTCGGATCTCATATCAGATAATAAATTTGATTCCCCAGGACAGATTCAACAAAAATTGGGTATGAGATCCATACCTGTTTTCAAATATTTACAACTTAAAAAGTGTATATTGGCAAACATAGGAACCCCACCTTGGTCTTCTAAAATGACTGAAATATTAGGGTAAATATTTCATTTAGCAAGTCAGCCTAAAGCTATTTCTAATATCTACAAATTTTTATTGGTAAGATTCTGGCAGAATTACCCCTTGACAGCATTCTATTGGAAGCATTCTGTAGGTACATTGTATGATTCAGAAACATGGGAACAAGTCTGGAAGTCTCATTATATATGGTTGAAACAGGATAGATTAAGGTTACTTTGTTTTAATATTCTACATAATCTGTTTTATACTCCCACAAAACTTAAATTAATGGGTAAGAGTCAAGAAGGGATATGTCATAGGTGTTTGCAAGATCAGGGAACTTTAATCCATATGTTGTCTTGCCCAGTAATTCAGGTCTTTTGGCAACAGGTAATTAAATTTGTAGAGCCACTGTTTAGAAGGGAGTGTCATTTTGATATAGAGACTTGCATTGTGGGCAATCTCTCAGCCATGCCATCCCAAACATTCAAATACTACTTTGCCCTTATCTCAGCAATAGCATTGCTTCTTATCCTTAGGTATTGGATTAAGAATACTGTGCCACCTCTTTGAGAATGGATTCAAGAAATCTACACAGCATTTTATGCAGAAAAAATTGATTGCAATGCAATTCTGTAATATGGGCAAGTTTAAGGAGAGATGGAAACAATTTTTAGAATTTATGACTGGGAGATTCAGTTCATTAGTCGGAGGGTAATATCCCAGTTTGAGAGTAAGCAGGATGGTTACAAAGGGAAAACATGTATCTTCATAAGATGAACTGTCCAGGACATTATTTCAGACTGCAAGGGAGATGCAGTCCTTTTAAGGCGTGGGGGGTAGGGGAGGGGTAGAGTAAAGAGTGGGAATTATGGGGATGGGTTAAAAGGGTGGAGGGTGTGGGGGTTTAGGGAGGTGGGAGGGAGGGAGGGGGAAGGTAAATGTTTAATGTAATGAGTTAAATGCCAAGGGAAGATGTGTAATGTATGGTATTGCATGGTCATTTTGCTGATCTCATTCCATGTATGTATATGGTGGAAAATTTTAATAAAGCATATTATCAAAAAAAAAGTATATTTTAGCCAAGGTTTATGGTCTTGGCAAATACATTTTGAAAAAAGTGTTTTCAAATGTTTAAACCAATCAGCAGGTAATTTTACAGAGAGCATTATCATTGGATATAGTACTTTCAGTGGATGAATAAGTTTTAATAGATTAATCCTCCCTCAAGGAGATAAGGGTAATTTTTGCCATCTTTCCAGATTTGGTTTTTTTTTTCAAGATAATATGCTTTATTAAGATATTTCAACACAGAAACATTTCAAGTATCTATGAGCATGGAATAATTAACAAGACCTTTCCAACCAGATTCACTTTTAAAAGATGCATGGGATCTATAAAGTTACTTTGTATCAGTTTGCTCATAGAAGTATTAACTTTAATACCTAGATAAATCTAGACCTTAGTTAACAATTTGAAACCCCAGCCAGAAAAATCAACTTTTCGGACATGATGGTTCAATGGTAATAATTGTGTTTTTCTATGTTAAGTTGCTAATGTGAAATCTAACCAATTTTTTTTTCCAATTGTTTATCCAGGTGAAACACACTAAGCTGAAGGCTTGTTTACAGGTGCAACCTAGCAGCACAGGGAAGTTAAGTGACTTGCTCAGGGTCACACAGTATGCAAGTGGGGGCTGTGGGATTCAAACCCAGGTCTCCAGATTTGTAGCTCAGAGCCTTAAACCACTGCTCTATACTGCCAATTTCATATAAAGCTGCTTTCAAAGAAATACTAGGATTGCTTAGGTGAAGCAGAATGTCATCTGCGTATGCAAATATTTTATATTGTTTATGACTCAGTGAAATACCAGAAATTGAAGGGTGGACAGTAATATGCCTAATTAGGGGTTCCAAATATAGGTTACATAAAAAAGGGGGAAAGTTGGCATCCTTGGCAAGTGCCATTGTATAGGGGAAAGGAAGATGAAATAATTTTGTTGCATCTTACCCAGGCAGAAAAGTGAGAATATACCAATTTTATCCATTGTATAAATTCTTCAGAAAATTTGATTTTCAAGTACTTTAACTAAATATATCCATGATACGTGATCAAATCCTTTTTCTGCATCAAGGGAGGCCAACACCACACTGTACTGGCCTCCCTAGATACAGAGATAATAGGTTGAATTTTCCTGGACCTGGAGCTTCTTCACCTGCCATTTGCTGTAATCCCTTTTGTATTTCTAACAGAGTTAGTGACCTTGCTAAATATCCCATGTCCTTTTTTGATGGTTTGGGTAAAGGACAATTGTCCAGATATGTTTCTATTAAAGCTGTTAATAGATTGGTCTCCAATCCCATATAAAGTCTTCTAAAATTTACACAATGTTTCAGCTATATCCCGTGGATGCGTAATGAGCTGCTGAGTATCTGGACTATAAAGATGCTTTTCAGTATGTAAAGCTTCTTGTTGCATGACGCACCACACCAGCAGCTTATCTGCCCTTTCTCCCATAGAAACGTATATATGGATTTAGATTTTAGCATTGCTGTTTCAGTTTGTGTTCTGTTTAGGTCAGGATGTTTTTCTCAGGCTACTGTCAACTGTAAAATTTGTAGATCTGAATACTGTGAGGTCAGTTGTGACTCCATAGATCGTATTTGTTTAAAGAGCTCCTATGTTTGGTGATGCCTTGCCCTCTTAGTTTTTGTTGCTACAGTATTCTAATGACTTCCCCTCTAACTGCACACTTATAAGCTAACCAGATTGTTACATGTTTGTCTACTGAACCTGTATTTTCCTCAAAGAAATGCTGAGTGAATTGTTTTAAGTGGCAGGTTATTTGTGAATTGTTTAAAAGACTGTCATTCATTCTTTATAATTTGTCAACATGTATGTTTGTATCATTTTGAGTGACTTATGTTACTTGACTATTGTGCTGTAAAGTGCCCAGAGCAAAGTCATATAGTAAATCAAACTTAGTTTGCTTGTTCACATTTGATGTTTCGGACAAGGACTGCCATAGCAGTTCAACTTCACAGACAGAAATTGCAGAATATGCAATGTTGCAATAACTATGTTTTTAGTGTTCACTGAAATACCGTGGGAATACATCATTGCATAACACTGGTAACCCCACTTAGCAGGCAAAAATATAAAGTGATGTACAGGAAAATAAATCTGATGATGTCATGCAGCACTGTAGGTTTGTTTTACTATATATTGATTTATATAGAAATATATTAAGAATCAACATGATTGGAACCAGCCTGTCAATGTAGCAGTGGGAGGGGGTTTGGAACATTATAGAGACAATGGCAACTGAATCATCTGCATGCCATCAATATCCAGCTCAAGGCTCTTCCTCCCAATCCCAGCGAAGACACAAGGAGGACCTCTGCCAGGGGGTGCCTCACTAGTGAGGGAATATTATTGAAAAGCCAAGAATGCTGCAGCATCCTGTCACTGGGGCACAATTCAAGGGTGCAAAGCAATGGTGCATGGAGGGTGCCCCATAGTCTCAGCTACATTGATCAGGAGGCACTCTGAGGATAGGCAAGTGGTACTTTCAGTGGCTGGAGGAGTTACTGGTTGGTGGGTCTGGTACATAAAAGGAATAAGAAAAGAATGCATGGAATTCATTTTGGTGACTGTTATTATTTGCATACAATTAAGAATATATTGGTTTAGGCTGACATACATTGCTTAAATAAAATTATACTATCACCTGTTTATAAGTAATGGGTGTGTTTTGGAACCCTATTGCCTTCAGCAGACATGTTTATTTATTTAACAGTCTGGTAACTGGGAAAAGCACCACTGAGCTGAGGCTCATTTCCAGGTGCAACCTGAGGCAAGGGAAGGGGAACAAGTAATGGATGTATTTTGGAAATGTATTGTTATCAGCAGACGTGTGTTTATTTATTTATTTAAAGTTTGGTAACCGGGAAAAGCACACTGAGATGAGACTTGTTTCCAGGTATGATCCAGGGGAAGGGAAGGGGAACAAAATAAGCAGCAAAACATTATCAATCAGAAGTACAAAAAAACAGCACATAAATAAGGCACAAAATACAGTGACAGCAAAAAAAAACAAGCATTTGTCAATGCTGAATGTTTGCTTGCTGGTATTAGCACTGGAAGTGCAGAAGTTATACAGATGCAAAATAGGAATGGTATTGAAGTATTGAACTTCATGCAAACCCCACCTCCACCCTGCAAAGATGGACAGGGATTGGGGTATGCCTTTGGGTCATTGCACATATCCTGCAGACACTGACAAGTGTTAAGGTGACCTTGAGGGGTTCGGCTTTACAGTTACCCCATTCCATGAGGACATACGCTGAAATGGGTTCGGTATAGGAGAATGGGGTGAACTCTGGGGCTGAAGAGTCCAAGGCACACCTCGATGCCTGTCACTGGATGCAGGATGAGGGTGGAATGGCATGAGCATTAAAGCCAGCAATCCAAAGGCACACCCCTGATGCCTGTCAGTCTGTACAGGGTGGGATGTTATGATTAAAAATTGTAATGACCTGGGCATTTGTTGGTATTTGCACTACAGATTTTCAACATAGCCTTTTTGTGACCCCCAGCTTATGAAAGCATTTGGTATCTCTGCTCATATATAGTGGCACTGTGATTTTGTAAATCTTTCTTGAATGTTGATTTGCTGCAGCGACCACGCATTTCTGTACCAGATGTGCAAAAACACAGTTCGGGCAGGATGCAAAAAATGACAGTTGTCCTGATCATAAGGAGGTGTGAAAAAATGCCAATGTTGAAAATCTGGAGTGAAAATATTAAAAATTCTCGAAGTTACGAGCATGCATGGAAACTGCACAATGCACAATCATAATACAGTCATTTTGTGTAATATTATCATCAAGTTTTCAACATAGGCATTTTGGGATCTCCGCTCATGAACAGTGTCACTGTGATTTTGTTAATCTGTCCCGAATGCTTTTGTCCCTCGTTGTTCACGCCATTGTCCACCACATGTGCAAAACCACATTTTGGGTAGGATGTGAAAAATTACAGCTATACTGTTCATAAGGAGGTGTGAAAAAATGGCAATGCTGAAATCTGGAGTGAAAATATTAAAAATTCTCGGAGTTATGAGCATGCATAGAAACTGTGCAACACACGCTAATAACACAGTCATTTTGGGGAATTTTTTCACCAGATTTGCACATAGGCTTTTTGGGAGCCCACCTCATGAACCATAATACTATTCTTTTGTTACTCAGTCCCAAAAGGTGATTCTGTGCAGTGACAGCAAAATCACATTTTGGGACCAAATAATGACATGGCAGTGACTGAATTAATGAGGCAAGGTCCCAAGAACCCCATGTTGAACATTTGGTGCCAAAATTTGCAAAAACGGTTGCGATATCCACCTAAGTTGAAAAAAACTCATTTATGCCATTATACAGCTTACTGGCATTTCTTCAGTTCGTGGTTGGCTTTTGAGGAGTGCAGACATGTTCCCTGTCCACCGAAGATCATCGCGTCGGACTCCAGAGGTAAGTATGGGGTGAATGGGTGTGTGTGGGGATGTGGGGTGCACAGAGGTGGGTGGGGTTGGGGAGAGGGCACCGTCACAAAGAGGGACCGCTTACTTTTCAGGTAAAAAAAACATTTAAACCATCGTGGAAGGTTTTCATTTTTGTAGGTAGATTTGGTATGTTGGGGTAGGCTCCCAGCATGCCACCTGCATGTTTTGAGTGGGGAGACAGGAGTCGATGGGGATTGGGTCCCCATCTGCAAAGAAAAAAGAATCTGTGTTTGGGGGGCATGATGCCGAGGGGGATTGAGCATCCCTCTTGGCAAACAAAATGTACGGGGACATTATGCCTATGAGGAGTGAGCTCCCCATCAGCAAATGAACTGGGAAGGGGGCATGCTGACAGGGGCAGGCAAGGTACCACCCTACAATGACTGGTCACATCCTCATTGCAGCAGCAAATTCATTTCAAGCTGGTGGCACACTTGCTGAACTAGTGTCAGCAGCAGCATGACACTGCATTGGGGAAAGAGGGCCAAGCCTCAAAATGCAAAGGGAGCATTGGCCAACACAGTGCCGCACCTCCAAAATCCGCTTCTCTCCTAAGCTGTCATATAATGTTTTTTGTGCATGCACACAAGCAAACATAAAAATGGTGTTAGGAATACATCAAGGTAAAAAAAGCAGCACATCTGAACACTGGAGTCAATTAAGGATTATCAAAGAGCTGGGGGGAGGAATATATAGGTAGAAATTCAGTGAGGCAAAGCCCTTAGAGGGGGAGAAAGATGGTGAGGGAAGTGATAGGGTATAAAGGTATAGGGTAGGATGACGGGGAGAAAGAAGGGTTAAGAGGTGGGATGGGGGAGGGCTGGGAGAGAAGCAAGAGCAAGTGAGGGTGACTTTAGCAACCACTTTAGGGATAGTAGGGAAGGGGCATAGCAAAAGAAGAGGAGGGAGCAGATTCCAAAAGGAGTGGGGTTGGTAAGAGGAGGCAGCCTAACCAGTGCTAGAATGAGCATGAGGGATCAGAAAGGATTGGGAGTCTTTTGAGTGAAGAGGATGGAAGAGTGAGCTGAACCGGAGAGTAGAAAGGATAGGTAGGAGGGTAGTGAGGCGAACCTGTATTTGCCAATAAGACAGGAGCAGTGCGAGTGGCAGGGAGAGGGTAGGAGGTGATAGAAAGAGTACAATAGAGGGAGAAGTGATGTGTATGAGGGGAGAGTTGGTCACAAAGCAACAGAAGGCATTACATAGGGTATCCAGTCTGGCGAGAGTAGAGAGACAGGGGCTGCACTCTTGACTACGTCTGCACAGTCAAAAATGGGGAGGATAATTTTGGCAAAGAGATCCTTGCAGTCTTCATGGGAGAGACCGTCCTTTTTTCGACAGGGGATGCGTAGTTTTTGTCATAGCTTTGAGTGTATAGCATCAATGTCTGCAGAGAAGTGTAGGTTACTGTTGAGCCACTCACTGAGGTATTTGTAAGTATGGACTACCTCCAACTTGGTACCATCAAGGGTAGAGAAGACCAGAAGAAAGGATAACCTTGTTAGATTTTGGCAGGTGCCAAAGGTCATGGATACCATCTTCTTGGTATTTACTTGCTGGTTGGACTGGAAACATCGAAGTACATTACGGAAATCGAGTTGGAGGGAGGAAGCTGCTGTGGATGTGGAAGGGCCAGATGCATAGAGGACAGTGTCATTGGCAAACATATGAATATGGAATGAGACGCCGATGGAAGGAAGGTCATACAGAAAAATCTAGAATAGTGTGGGGTTCAGGACAGAGCCCTGGGTGAATCCGGCCAGGATGTGTAGGAGGGCTAGGGCTCCACCCACATGCACTGATTACGGTCAGTCAGGTAGTAGGAGTGGAACCATTAAACTGTGGACAAGGAAAGGCAAGCTGAAGTCAGCTTGTTTAAAAGGAGAGGGTGAGATACAGAGTTGAATGCCTTGGCTAGATTGATAGAAGATAGCAGCAGTGATGAGACCCTGATCCATCTGTATGAGGACAGATTCAGAGACACAGAGAAGGGAGGTGATTGTGGAGTGTTTTATTCTGAAGCCAGACTGGTAAGGGGATAGGAAGGAAGAGGAGTCAAGGAAATCGACTTACATGGGTTGAGCTACTGTAGTATTGCTGTGAGAGGACTCCGGGTGTTGGAGGTTGTGGACTGGTCCTCGCTGGGACCCCTTCCTCCCCCAGTCTGCAACTGGACTTTAATCTCATCTTCTTTTTCTACTGCTGAAAGGAGACTCCCAGACAGCCCCCCCCCCCGACTCTGCTCCGCTGCCACAGGAGCAGAAAATTCAGCACCGGCTAGGGAAATCAATAGCTGGGCTCCTGTTTGCTGGAGCCAGACCACTCAGGGAAAGAATGAAAAGGGCACCAAAATTTAAACTGCTGGAGCAGTTTAAATTGGGTGTCCCAGCTGCAGTGCCCTCAGTTGCTGCGAGAGGACTCCAGGGGTTGGAGGCTGTGGACTGGTCCTCGCTGGGAACCCCTCCTCCCCAATCTGCTACAGGACTTTAAACTCTTCTTCTTCTTTTTTACTGCTGAAAGGAGACTCCTGGATGGCCCTGACTCTGCTCCGCTGCCACGGGAGCAGAAAATTAATCGCCAGCCGGGGAAATCTCCAGTTGGGCTCCTGTTTGTTGAAGCCAGTCCACTCGGTGAAGTAATTTTTTCTGCCCACCCACCCCATTCCTCCTCCATAGAAACATAGAAACATAGAATTTGATGGCAGATAAGGACCACTTGGCCCACCTAGTCTGCCCATTTTCCTACTTAACAGATAAGCTGCAAATCCTAGTTAACCAACAGCTTACTTCCTCCTACCCCCCACTAGGACTGCCTTATGCCTGTCCCATATATTCTTGAAGTCCCCCACTGTTCTTGACTCCACAACCTCATCAGGGAGGCTGTTCCATGCATCCACAACCCTCTCAGTGAAAAAATACTTCCTCACATTACCTCTGAGCCGTCCCCCCTCTATCTTCAAATTGTACCCCCTTGTTCTTGCACATCTCTTTTTCTGGAAGATGCTACCCTCTTGGACTTTGTTTATTCCCTTGAGGTACTTGAAAGTTTCTATCATGTCCCTTCTCTCCCTCCTTTCCCCTAGGGTATACATATTAAGCTCCTTTAGTCTTTCTTCGTATGTTTTCTGGTGCAGAACCTGCACCATTTTGGTTGCCCTCCTCTGGACAGCTTCCACTCTGTCTATGTCTTTGTGGATATGGGGTCTCCAGAACTGCACACAGTACTCCAGATGGGGTCTCACCAACTGTCTGTACAGAGGGATAACAACTTCCTGTTTTCTACTATTGATGCCTCTTCCTATGCATCCCAGTATCCCCCTGCCTTCCTTACTGCCTTCTCACATTGCTTGCCCACCTTTAGGCCATCTGATATAATTACCCCCAGGTCCCTTTCTATTTTTACTGTTGTCAGTATCTCACCCCCCATTGTGTACACTTCCCTTGGGTTTTTGTTTCCCATGTGCATTACCTTGCACGTCTTTGCATTGAATCTGAGCTGCCATACATTTGACCATTCCTCCAACCTTGCCAAGTCCCTTCTCATCCTTTCCACTCCATCTTGTGTATCAACCTTGTTGCAGATCTTTGTGTCGTCTGCAAAGAGACATACTTTTCCTTCCAGTTCCTCTGCAATGTCACTTATAAAGACATTGAAGAGGACCGGTCCCAGTACTGAACCCTGCGGTACCCCACTAGTAAGCCTCCATCTTCACTGTGTATTCCATTTACTACTAGCCTTTGCGTCCTGTTGTCTAGCCAATTTTTTATCTAGGCTACCACCTTGGGACCCACTCCAAGGCTGGCTATCTTGTGAATTAATCTTTTGTGTGGGACTGTATCAAATGCCTGGCTAAAATCTAGGTAGGCCATGTCTACAGCCCCTCCCTGGTCTACTACTTTGGTCACCCAGTCAAAGAAATCTATTAGATTCGTCTGACACGACCTTCCCATCATGAATCCATGCTGCCTTGGGTCCTGTGCCCCACTGGCCTCTAGGTACTCAACAATTCTTTCCTTCAGAAGTGATTCCATCATTTTCCCTACCACTGAGGTCAAACCAACTGGTCTGTAGTTTCCTGCCTCTGTCCTGCTCCCACTTCTGTGAAGAGGAATCACATCTGCCCTCCCCAGTCCTCGGGTACCACCCCATCCTCCCATGATTTGTTAAAGAGAGTAGTCAGCGGTGTCACTAGTTCTACCCTTAGTTCTTTTAGAATTCTTGGGTGAATCCCATCAGGCCCCACTGCTTTGTCCACCTTCAATTTTATCAGTTCTTTCAGAACCCTTTCTTCTGTAAATGGACTGGTATCGACTCCGTCTTTGGATTGTTTCTCTTGTTTGGTTTAGGTAACTCCTCCTCTTCCTTTGTGAATACTGAGCAGAAATATTCGTTCAGTATCCCTGCTTTTTCACTGTCACCCTCTACCCACATTCTCTCCCCTTTATTAAGCTTCAGTATCCCTCCTTTGCTCTTTCTTCGCTCCCTAATGTACCTATAAAAGGTCTTATCCCCCTTGTTAACAGAAATGGCTATCCTTTCCTCGGTTTGGGCCTTTGCTATTCTGACTGCCTTCCCAGCCTCTTTCTGCTTTAACTGATAAAGTTCTCTGTCCTGCTCCTTCTGTGTTTCCTTATATTTCCTGAATGCTGTCCTTTTCTCCTTAACCTTCCTCCACCTCTTTTGAGAACTATAGCAGTTTTTCCTTCGTTGTGTTTTATTGATTTGCTTTACACAAAGGCTTGTTGCCTCAGTGATGGCTGTTTGATCACTCCCATTGTTCTTCCACCTCCTTCTTACCCATTTGCTAGTGCTTTTTCTGAGGCACTCTCTCATTTTCCCAAAGTCGGCCCTCCTAAAGTCCAGTACTCTTGCTTTTATATGGCTTGATTGTATGGCTGTGTTTATGCGTGAACCACACCTGTTTGGTGGTCGCTTGTTCCTCAGATGGCTATCCACTTCTAAATCTGAGATTCTTTCTCCATCCCATTTGGAGTACCAGGTCTAAGATTGCTCCCTCCCAAGTGGTTCCAATACTAGCTGTCTGAGGCATGCCCCTGTAGAGCATCAAGAATGACCCTGCTCTTGGATGCCTGCAGCAAAGGTGCTCCAGTTGACATCTGGCATATTAGGTCCCCATCAACAATATCTCCCCTTTTCTGCCATTCTAAGAAAGCCTTCTATCATTTCCTTGTCCATTCCCTCCCCCTGAGATGGGGGTCTGTATACAACCCCCATACGGATTGTGGTGCCATTTCCTGTCTCCAGGGTGACCCAAAGTGCCTCATCTGCTCCCTGTTTACTCTTTAGTTCTGTTGCTTTGATCCCTTCCTTTACATAGAGAGCTACCCCTCCTCCTCTTTTACCCTCCCTGTCCCTCCTATAGATTGTGTATCCTGGTATGTTGACTTCCCAGTCATGGTTCTCTGTGTACCATGTTTCTGTGACTGCCACAATATTCAGGCAACCCTCTTCCATCAAGGCCACTAGTTCAGGAAGCTTGTTACACAGACTACTCCCTGTTAAATGCTCAGTTTGGTCTCTCCTATCTATGCTTGCCCAATCCGGAGGTGGTCCTTTCCCAAGACACTGGTGTTCCCATGACTCTACCACATTGACTGAACATTGAGCACTAATATAATATATTCTGTCATGATGAACCTACTAGTGTTGATTTTTCTTGCTTGATAAGTTTTCTGTAATAAGTGTTAGTAGTACCTTTGTGTTAGGGGTACTTGCTCATAGCTCTGAGCCTGCTGTCTGTTTTGGTCCCTTCCAATGCTTTTATTTCTACTGATCTCAGTAACATTGCTGAAGCTGGTGGGGTGTCCCTGCATAAGGTATCTGTTGCCCACTTTCCCTTGCTGGGGTGTCTGAAACATAGAAACATAGACTTAGACAGCAGATAAGGACTGCTTGGCCCACCTAGTCTGTCCATTTCCCTACCTACTGGTTAAGCTGCAGATTCTAGTTAACCACCAGCCTATTTCTTCCTACCCCCCACAAGAATAAGAAAGATAGTACTGGTTGGGTTTTCCCTCCTGGGTTTCACCCTGAGAAGTTGCAAGCTAGCCTCACTGGCTTTCTTTTTCTCCTGTCTGCTTTGCTGACCTACCCCCACCAATTCCACCACCCAGTGCCTTGGTCTAGCTCCTCGGATAGGCACTCTCTGAAATGTTGGTCCTTAACCCTGTTAGGGTGGTCGTCAAGCCTCCCTCCACTGTGCATGTCCTCTTCATTGGCCTAATTACCTCCCTATGCTTATCTCTGTTCATCGCAGACTGCTGCCCTCCCCTAGGAGGTCTCAGGGAATCTCTCAAACTGTCTGCTGAGTTCGACTTCACCGTTTCAAACTTGATAGCTTCTGATAGCCTGATCCTGTGGCCTATCTGCTGTCTTGACTTTAAACATATTTTGTATCTCTCCATGGTGAGAAAACGTCTCTTTCATTAGCCACTGACCTGCAGGGGTCACCCCTCCATGAGGCACCTTATCTGGCTACTAGTGGTGCTATTAGTCCTGGTAGGTGATAATGAATTAAACCTTGGCCCCTCCTCCTTCCCCTCCTAACAGGCCTCTACCTTTCCCTCTGGCTGGCTGTCTGGCAAAGGGCTAAATGTGGCTCACCTTAATATTTGCAGCCTGCTTCCCAACCTGGCTGAGCTTGCTGCCTGGGTTACACACTACAGGCCGGACATCCTTTGCATTACCGAGACATGGCTGAAGCCTTCCACCCCGACTCTGTTTGTGCACTTCCCAGCCAAAATCTCATTAGGCTTGACCATCCTGCGAAACAGCGAGGTTGTGGGATCTTGATTTACCTTAAGAGTCACTTAAACCTGACTCTTGTATCCCACCAGCTACCCCAGATGCCTTCTAGTGAGCTACTTCACACTGTTCTGTTATTCAGCAACACTAGAAAGTTGCATATCATATGTTCCTTCAACCCTCCCAAGGGTGGTGTGCCAGGGCTATCCTACCTCCTTGGTTCTGTCAGTCCTAAGTTCGGTGATAATAAACTGATGATCCTAGGTGACCTAAATCTAAACTGACTTGGTGGAAATACTAAGCAGTATGAGCCTATGCTTACTGGCCTCTCCCTATCATAGCTTATTTGGGGGCCTACTAGATTGTCTACCACTAGTGGGAATAACTCCCTCCTTGACAGGGTGTTGTCAAATAGACCTGAGAGGATTGCCTGTTCTGGAACCCTTCCTGACTCTATCTCGGATCACACCCCATATACTGTGCATGGAAGAGCTCCCCTCCAAAAATTCCCTACAAAATTATCCAAGTGAGGGGCTTCTCTAAGTTTGACCTTGGATCCTATCATGAGGACCTGGGGCTCATGGACTGGTCAGCTGCTCTAAATGCACCTGACACTCCCACGGCTGTAAATAACTTCTTACCACCTTCTTGGCCCTGCAGGACTGAAACGCCCCCCCTCCCCCCTTATTAGAAGGAGGGTAAGGGGCTCCATCACCAAGTGGCTGCATGGGAGTTATTGTCCTTCATGCGGACTAGTGACAAGTGCTAGCCCAACTTTAAGGCCACAACGGACAGGTCTATCTTTCAGCAGTATAGGAGTCTCAGGAACGAATGAAAGAAAGCTATTAGAACTGCCAAGAGTGAATTATGCAAATCTGAGCTGCTAAGATCAGCTAGGGACCCTGGAAATTTCTGGAGGAACATCAAAAATATTGTAAGTGGCTCCTCCAAATGCCGATATGATTATTGATGGATCAAACTGTAATAATTCCCTAACCATTGACAATGGCTTCAATTTCCATTTTTCTGACCTGTCTGCATTCACCTCATTATTCTCTGCCTGCGTGAATGAAAGACAAGTTCTGCCCACTGCCCCTCAGCAAGTCCCCACCTCACATCCTTTATTCTATTTCATGGCAGTGACTGTCCAGGAGACGCAGAAACTTCTCTCTGGTCTCTCCCCATACTTGAGTGCTAGCCATGATAACATGGAACCCAAGCTCCTGCATCTTGGTGCCTCATACATTGCCCTAATGGTGGCTCATATCTTCAATATGTCTCTCATCGCTGGAATTATCCCTGACCTCTGGACGGTAGTAAGGGTTGTTTCTGTTCTTAAGCATGGTAACACTAAGGCCCTCGACAATTACCGACCCATAGCCATTTTGTTGGCCATCAGCAAACTTTTACATAGAAACATAGAAACATAGAATTTGACGGCAGATAAGGACCGCTTGGCCCACCTAGTCTGCCCATTTTCCTACCTAACAGATAAGCTGCAGATCCTAGTTAACCAACAGCTTACTTCCTCTTACCCGCCACTAGGACTGCCTTATGCCTGCCCCATGCATTCTTGAAGTCCCCCACTGTTCTTGACTCCACAACCTCATCAGGGAGGCTGTTCCATGCATCCACAACCCTCTCAGTGAAAAAATACTTCCTCACATTACCCCTGAGCAGCCCCTCCCTCTATCTTCAAATTGTGTCCCCCTTGTTCTTGCACATCTCTTTTTCTGGAAGATGCTACCCTCTTGGACTTTGTTAATTCCCTTGAGGTACTTGAAAGTTTCTATCATGTCTGCTTTCTCCCTTCTTTCCTCAAGAGTATACATATTAAGCTCCTTTAGTCTTTCTGTGTATGTCTTCTGGTGCAGACGCTGCACCATTTTGGATGCCCTCTTCTGGACAGCCTCCACTCTGTCTATGTCTTTGTGGAGATGGGGTCTCCAGAACTGCACACAGTACTCCAGATGAGGTCTCACCAACTGTCTGTACAGAGGGATAACAACTTCCTGTTTTCTACTATTGATGCCTCTTCCTATGCATCCCAGTATCCCCCCTGCCTTCCTTACTGCCTTCTCACATTGCTTGCCCTCCTTTAGGTCATCTGATTTAGTACCCCAGGTCCCTTTCTATTTTTACTGTTGTCAGTATCTCACCCTCCATTGTGTACGCTTCCCTGGGTTTTGTTTCTCATGTGCATATCTTGCACTTTCTTTGCATTGAATCTGAGCTGCCAACATTTGACCATTCCTCCAACCTTGCCAAGTTCCTTCTCATCCTTTCCACTCCATCTTGTGTATCAACCCTGTTGCAGATCTTTCTGTCATCTGCAAAGACATACTTTTCCTTCAGTTCCTCTGCAATGTCATATAAAAGACATTAAAAGGACCGGTCCCAGTACTGAACCCTGCAGTACCCCACTAATAACCCTCCTTTCTTCACTGTGTACTCCATTTACTACTACCCTTTGCGTCCTGTTGTCTAGCCAATTTTTTATCCAGGCTACCACCTTGGGACCAACTCCAAGGCTGGCTATCTTGTGTATTAATCTTTTGTGTGGGACTGTATCAAATGCCTTGCTAAAATCTAGGTAGGCCATGTCCACAGCCCCTCCCTGGTCTACTACTTTGGTCACCCAGTCAAAGAAATCTATTAGATTTGTCTGACACGACTGTCCCGTCATGAATCCATGCTGCCTTGGGTCCTGTGCCCAACTGACTTCTAGGTACTCAACATTTCTTTCCTTCAGAAGTGATTCCATCATTTTCCCTACCATTGAGGTCAAACTAACTGGTCCGTAGTTTTCTGCCTCTGTCCTGCTCCCACTTTTGTGAAGAGGAATCACATCTGCCCTCCTCCAGTCCTTGGGTACCACCCCATCCTCCCATGATTTGTTAAAGAGAGTAGTCAGCGGTGTTACTAGTTTTACCCTTAGTTCTTTTAGAATTCTTGGGTGAATCCCATCAGGCCCCATTGCTTTGTCCACCTTCAATTTTATTAGTTCTTTCAGAACCCTTTCTTCTGTAAATGGACTGGTATCGACCCCCGTCTTCAGAGTGTTTCTCTTGTTTGGGTTAGGTAACTCCCCCTCCTCTTCCTTTGTGAATACTGAGCAGAAATAGCTGGAAACAGTTGTTGCAGGGCAACTTATGGAGTATATCCAGGCTCATGAGCTTTTGTCACCCACACAGCATGGCTCTCACAAAGGGCATTACACTTCCTCTGCCCTTGTTGCTGTTTCATCTGAGATCAGAGCTGCCATGGACCTAGGAAAGTTCTCTGGTGCCATCTTCATTGACCTGTCCAAGGCCTTCAATCCGGTTGATCATGCTCTCCTTAGATCTCAACTTTGGTCCCTTGGCCTGTCTGCCCCTGTCCTTAGGTGGTTCTCCAACTACCTCCAGGGAAGAAAAGCAACTCACAAAATTCAGTAAGACCCCCATGGATTCCTCCCCAGTGACTTCTGGCGTCCCTCAGAGGTCTGTTCTTGGACCCCTCCTTTTCTCCATTTTCATCAACAATCTTCCCTTGTCTCTTCATATTGTAGCTCCATACTATTGGTTATCCTTACCCATTTCCATGACATCAGGACCATCAACCACCAAATAAGTGCTGATTTTGCAGCATCCAATCTGGATTACAGCAAACAAGCTTGTCCTTAAACTAAAAAAAACCCAGGCCATGCTTTTTAGATCCCTGGCTAAGATAAAAGCTTCCCCTGCTCCACTGTGTGTTACTGGAATTGATGGAACTGCTGTGTTGGTTACTGACTCCATCAAATACCTGGGAGTGACACTTGACCCCCAGCATGACCTCGCCCAGCATATCCAAAATGTGTGTAGGATGGTTAACAGCAAACTGGGCCTGGCCTACAGAGCAAAGAACAACCTCACATCTGCTGCTTGCCTTGCCCTGTCCAGAGGTGTCTTTCTCCCTACTCTCTGCTATGGGCTTGTCTTGTTTGCATCAACTGCCAAGGTACACCTCTCTAGGTGGGATGTAACCTACAATAACATTTGTCACTTCACACTCTCTTCTCCTCGTCTCACCCACCACTGTGACCTATACAATAAACTTACCTGGCTCTCCACGCACAGCCAGAGAAGCTTTGTCCTGGGAAGTTTCACAGACAAGGTGCTTAGAACTGCCACCCCTCCAGTAATGACTGAGCTCTGCAAGCCCATTTCCTCCTTGTATTCCTTTAGGTCACTTGGCTAAGTAGCTCTTGAGGTCCCTACTACTCAATCACAAATAAGGGACAGGGGCTTTGCCTCATGTGCACCTAGAATATGGAATTCCTTTCCTATTCATGTCTGCTCTTCCCCCTCCCATATCTGTTTCTGGAGCTCCCTCTGGGATTACTTGAACCTCTCCTCAGCATGTGGCTGTCCCATGTCACTGTAATTAAACCTACCATCCTAGCTGGGTACTTGTTGCTGGACAAATACGACTTGCACCTCCTGGTGCCCCTGTGCAGGCTCCGCTGGATTGCCTCACTTACATGTGGATCTGCTATGCATGCATATGTACGCACACGTTATAGTATGGAGTTTATACTGCTGCCCTGTTGTTAGTCATATGTATTGTCTGTACACTCTTTTCTGTAACTGGGCTTTAATCCTTAACTGCTTGTATTATTTTATCTGGTGCTATGTGTTTCTCTGTATGAATTTGTCTTTCTTTGTACTCTCCAGGGTCGCACCTGAAAATAGGCATCTTTTTGTCTAGTGTGCTTACCTGGTCAACAAAAGCTAAACAACTAAAGTGATTCCAGCAATTTGGCAAGAGAAGGAAGAGAGATCAGTCTGCAGTTTCTAGGGGTGTTGGATCACCCCTTTGTGGAAAGGGAATACCTTGGCAGTTTTCCAGGTGAAGGGGCCAGCACAGAGAGAGAAAGAGAGGTTCAGGACATGGGTTAGTGGAATGAGAATAGCGGAGTCAGGTATGTGGAGACATTTTGGGTCTAAACCATCAGAGCTGTATTTTGAGGGGTTGAGTGAATTCAGGGCAAGGAAAACCTCCTGAGCGGAGACAGGGGAAAAGTGAAAGCCAGCAGATGGGGAGGGTTGTGGCTGGGGGAGTGACTGATGGCTGAGAAGAAGCAGAACATATAGTTGTTGAATAGGGAGGCAACAGCAAAGTGGTCAGAGACAAGTGAGCCATCTACTTGGAAGGGGGGAGGGTAGGCTTGGGTAGCATATAAACATATTAACATACAAAGTAGCCAGCTGAATTAGGCCTTCTGCTCTATCTAATCTGCTAGACACATAAGGTTTACGGCTCAGGCTGTTGTCCTTTCTCCCCCTCCCTGACATTTCCATCCACTACCTTCTCCCTTTCCATGGTCCTTATCCTCTCCCTGTATCTATCCCAGCCCCGCTTGAAGCTAACCCCTGTCCTCGCTGAGATCGAGTCTTCTGGAATCACATTCCACTTGGTTACCACCCTTTCTGTGAAGAAATGTCTCCTGATTTCCCTCTTAAATACCCCCCTCCAGCTTAAGGCTGTGTCCCCTCGTACGTTTATTGTTGCTTAGCATGATGAGACACTCCTCGTTCACCTTGTTGTTCCCTTTCATGTACCTGAAGGTCTCAATCATGTCTCCCCTCTGCCTTCTGTCCTCCAGGGAGTACATATTCAGGTCCCCTAGTGTCTCATTGCACAAACTACCTTGCTGCCCTGCAATCATCTTTGTAGCTCTCCTTTGGGCTGTCTCCATTAGGTTGATATCATTTTTGAAGTGAGGGCACAAGAACTGAACCATATACCCCAGATGTGGCCTCAACAGTGACCTATACAATGGCAGAATCACCTCCTGTCTCCTAGTGCTGACCTCCCCCAGCTGTGCACCTCAACATCCTGTTTGCCCTTGCCACTGCCTTCCTACATTGTGCAGAGTGCTTCAGGTCACTAGATATCGTCACTCCTAAATCTTTCCACTCCACTGTGGAAGATAACCGGATCCCTCCCAGGTAGTACTCTGTCCTGGGGTTTCTGGTTCCAGTGTGCATGACCTTGCACTTTTTGGCATTGAAGCCCAGCTGCCAAATACCAGACCACCTCTCAGGTCTTCTTAGGTCCTCCTTAAGGTCCTGTTTTCCCTCTGCTGTGACCACCACCAAGGAGGTGAGTGATGGTGGCCACCATAAAGTATGGTGAGTGTAAAGAATGGTGCCGGGGCTCAGTTGTGTGCATGTGTCCCACCTCTGGTGACATGCTGGCAGTAGTTGTAGTTGTTGGGTTGTGGTATGCTATATTGGGAGCCTACAAGCAGCAGAATGGAGGTGGAAGGGCACCCAATCCCAGAGCCTCAGGGATTGGGCACTAGATAAATAAAATTTGCCTTGCCTTGCTAATACACAGAGTCCACAAATGGTAATGCGTGAATCCCCCACAAGTGATAATTGATATCCCCAACTGCTGTGGCTCATGACCCCTGTACAACATCCACAGAGGAAGGGATGAACATTACGAAGATGCACTCACATCTACAGGATCGGTGATAGAAAGGACCATCGGCAATCTAAAGTTGCACTTCAGATGCCTGGATCGATTGGGTGGGACATTGCCATACAGCCTGGATATAACCTGTAGAATCTTGTTGGCATGCTGCATCTTACACAACATTGCCATAGCACAATATATGCCAGTAAGAGAGGTTCAGTCTCTGGAGGGCATGGAGGAAGGAGCGGAGGATATGGTGGATGCAGAATCCAGCAAGGGGCCCACAAGGGCAGGAACCACTTTGGTGGGACAGAGTACACAAGAAGAATTAATTCACAGTCACTTCACGTGGAGGGACAGTATCATCCCAAGGGTGGCACTGTCACCTGTACTGAACATCCCTGCTGCAGTCCACACAGATCACCTGTCACTGGTGTGATGGGATGACCTCATATCATGGCAATAAGGATTCCTGAGGATTTCTGTCTGCCTGGTGCAGTCCAGCAGTGATGGCAGTGGTGTTGCATATATTGTGCCTATTGTCAGTGTGTGGCACCAAGCGGAGAAGGTACCCAACATGGAAGGTGCTATATTTATTTATTTATTAGTTTTTGTTGACTGGGTAAGTGCACTAGACAAATCCTGCCTATTTTCAGGCACGACCCGGGGGAGAGGGATGCAGATGAATGCCAACTGACCTTGAACGAGATTAAACTGTTGGTGGTATTTTTACTGAATGAGGGAAATTTGGCCAGGACACCTGGGAAATTCCCCTACTCTTTTCAATAAGTGCCATGGGATCTTTAACATCCACCTGAACTACCACCAATCCAGGCAGATGGGAGCTCGGTTTAACGTCTCATCCGAAAGATAGATATACATGTTCGTATGACACATGGGATAAGGTAAGTGAAGATTGGTCCCGTAGGACAACAGGGAAGATGTGGATTCAGAACAGAACCATATGCAGTGAGTGCTGCAGGGAACAGGCTAGGGTGGTAGTGATGGCCATCACTGTCATGAACATACTAGTGCAAGGTGGCAAGTGAACACTGGTTCTAGAGGACTGGGACAGGTTGTGGCATGCCATAGGGCATGGAAGAAAAAGATGCTGTCCATCATGACATGGCAGTCAAAATGGCTCATGACATGTGTAACCCTTTCTGTAACATATCCAGGGTGGCCAATAGGGGACAGCAGTGGCATGTGGGCCACCCAGCAGACATGTGGAGAGAACTGAGCCTGGGACCACGACTGTCATTGGGTCAAGTGTTGGATGTCTTGTAACCTGCAAGGCTACAGAGTGGCTGATAACAGAGGCATCCTATGGCACTCTGAAGTATCGGTGGCAGAACAATGACTGCAGGCTGGGTATGCATGGTCTGTGTAGGCCCTGCAGGGTATGTTTGACCAATGCAGCAGTGGCATGGGCATGTCTTGGTGGCTACCTAGCCTGCTCCCAGGTACAAGCATGTGGTCTCAGTATGATCATGCTGCATCTGTGTGAGGCTGCAGAGAAAACATTGTGGGATTCATGGCACCAGGCAACTGGTAGGGGGGAGTGCAAATGGGCATGCAGATGAAAAGAGGTGGAGTGGGTGATCCATTGAGGGGGGTATGAGGAAGGGTGGATGAGGAGATACCAAGAGAGGCCAGCAGGGACCACCGTGAACAGGTGGGCCTGAACTCACAAAGGTGGGGAAAGTATTGCATGTGCCATTGGCATGTGTGTGGCATGGGAGGAAGGGGGGTTGCAGGTGCCAGCAGATGGGCAGGGGGGCCAGTAGCATGGGCTGCAGCATACACAGAAGTCTCTGCATGGTGCATTTGAGTGGTATAGGTAATCTGATGCAATTGTGGCACAAAACTGCTGCAAGAGAGATGTGTTTGTATCTT
Source organism: Neoceratodus forsteri (assembly GCA_016271365.2). NCBI lineage: Eukaryota > Metazoa > Chordata > Ceratodontiformes > Ceratodontidae > Neoceratodus > Neoceratodus forsteri. The sequence continues at coordinate 56,637,617 of CM028137.1, forward strand.
GCATCAGATTTTTTCAGGAAAACAGCCACAGCATACACCTGTGGTAGAAAAATGACGAAGTTGTGCCCACCACACCATATGCTGCATGTGAACTCAAAATTGCGACTGCACACAAGTGGTGGTAGAAAAACATTCCCATACACAATGCCAGGGGACTGTCTATGTCCTCATCAAGTGAAACAGCCTATTCCAGCAGTACCACAAAGTTTATTGCAGCCAGCATGTCAGGCAATAGTGGCTGAGCACCAAATAGCCCCAAGGAGCAAGCACTACTATAAAGTTTAGTGCAGCAATAGAGCAGGGTCCTGCTCCCACCAGAGTACATGAGACACACCCCAGCAGAGAGAAACAGGGTCTGGAGGGGAGAGAAAGCAAGATGAAAACTGGGATGTAGCTCTGTTTGTTTGCCGAGGGTCTATTGCAGAGAAAATATTGCCTAACAGTGACAAAAACTACTTATTTGCACAGCATTTCCATGTCTGAGAAGCATAAGAATGTGTCATCAACTTCATCTGAAGAAAAGTTTGCTTCTCCTCATATCAAACCCATCGAAACACAGTTCAAGCTAGCAGGCTGCAATAAAAGCAAAGGACACCCCAGGAAGCCACCCAGACCACCTGGCCTTGTGTTCACCCTCCAGCGTCCATCTATACCTGACATACTTGTAGCACCTGGTGAGCCCAAATGAGCAGAGGATACACTATCTTCTTTAAATAAGCAGACAGAATTGGTGGCTGAAGCTGGAACCAGAGCTGAAATCTTTTCAATTGGTGATTCTAATATGACCTGTAATGTTCCTCAAAATACAACTGATCCCCCAAAACATACAATTGTTTCATTGGGTGAATCAATGAATAAAATCCTTTCTTGGATTGAAAGGTATGATTGCAGATTTGAAGCCTTAAATGCCAACGTGGATTTTCTTCAAAAGGACATTAAAACAAACAGAGAGAAACTAGAAAATACAGCCACACAGGTAAAGACACATTCTGATGCCATAAATGGGTTAACAAGTAAAGTTCATGCTGTTGAAGAAATGGCTAACAATGTGCTAAGAGAAAACTATGACATGTCCCGAAAGACAGAACATTTAGAAAACTAGACTTGTTACAGGAACTTAAGATTGGTAGCACTGCCTATTTCACTAGATAAAAGTTTTCAATCTGTATGGGAATTAGTAAAACATATTTTGCTATTACTGTTTGACCTTCATGAAGACAACCCACCATTTTTGACTGAAGCTTACAGAGTACAAAAACAAAGATCAGAAAAGACTGAATTCTCTGCTGCGACAGAATCTGAAACAGAGGACCCTAAAGTTACTATTATGGCAGTTTTGCCTTCAAATGAGACAGAGGCTTAGTGAAGAGATTAGCAAGATTAAAGGCACAACTCATATATAATGGTTACAAGTTTTATATTTACCCAGATACTGCATATGCAACCCAATGAAGACGCAGGTATTTTTTTCACATATTGTCAGGAGATTGTCAAGTTTGTAACACAATTTTAGCTGCTAGCACTGGTTAAAGTTAAGGTTACATACAATGGCAAAGTTTATATCTTTTTGAAAGTGATCAGATCTCCTCATTTTTGTATAGTCAGTATGGAAAAGAAGATGAAGAAATGGAATCTCCTACTCAGTCTGAGAAAGTAATGTCTATTATTGCTGCCAAAGTGAAAAATAATTAGTTCTTATTAAATGTTGAATCGTAAATACCCTGTATAGTGTTTGGAGAAGGTTACATTTCGCTTTCATTTTTAAGCTAAATATGAAACAGATTATAACAACTTAAGTTCTTTTGGGACCGTGCAATATTATGATAGCTCATGATTATGAAAGAGTACAAGAAAGAAAGAAAGAAAGAAAGAATACTAAAATAGAAAATATGTGCTTATAGAAGGTGTTCCAGATGCTTTATTTTGTTTTAAATATTTAAAATATATATCTGTCAAGTTTAATGTTTCTATTTGGAGAGGATTAACTTGTATGTTGTTTACAGTTTTTTAACTTTATAGCCTATATAAAATAACAGAGCAATCCTACGCAATGTTGGTTATTGTTTTTTTTTTTCTTCTGTTCCTCTTTCTCTCAAAGCTATGGATTAGACTTATGATAAGAGATAGATGCACTTGCTGGTATACAGTATCTATTTAAAGATGAATAAAAATAAAGTAACAAAAACACCAGGGTCTAGAGGGTGATTGGGTGTTTGCTGCCTTTAGGTATTTGACATGCAGCGCACAGCATGCCAACTATAGCATCATTGGCAGGACATGGCCAGGAGTGACCCCAGAATCCTGGGGCAGTTGAGGGACATGGTCAGAGCAGCTGATGTGCTACTCTGGCAGAGTGTGGTTCCTTTATAGAGGCACCCGCAGTGGAGACCAAGGAGGATGTTGGGAACCTCCCCAAAGGAGACCCACATGATGGTGGCATGGGACCTCATGGGGGAAGGAAACAACTTCTGGTGGGGACTCCATTGTTAGGAGGGTCAAACTGGGGGAGGGAGGGAAGAGAGAAGTAAGGTGCCTGCCAGGCACCATGGCTTGGAGGGACATGAAGTGAATTCTCAGGACTGAGGGATCAGCTGCATGGGGGAGGAAGCTGGATGTCATTGTCCACCTTGGGACAAATGATCTTGCTGGGAAAGGGATCAGAACAGTGCAGGAGGAGTTTGTGGAGTTGGGAAGGGGCCTTAGACAAGTAGCACGCATGGTAACCTTCTCGGAGGTGCTGCCTGTCTATGGCATGGATGAGACTAGGGTGCTCCACACCATGAGTTTCAATCAGTGGTTGGAAAACTGGTGCAGAGCTCAGGGGTTTGGCTTCATTGAGGACTGGGGATTCACCTGGAGTGATGAAGGCCTATACTGACACGATGGTCTGCATCTGTCCAGGAGCAGAACCAGTATCCTAGGTGAATTTTCATTGGCAAGCATTTAAATTAGCCAAGGGGGGAGGTACTGGAAAGGAGAAGGGAAATCCTACTTTCTCCCAAAAATTGGGGTAGTTAGTGAGGTAAACACCAAGACAGAGACGTCAATAGGGAGAAGGGCAGGGTTAAAAGGAGAAAACAACAAAGGCAGAAAAGACAGAGATGGGTCAAAAAGGGATAAGGCCATCACGAAATGGAGGGTAATGAGTACCAATGCCCATAGTCTGGGCAACAAGCTCCCTGAATTGGTGGACTTGATGGAAGAGGGATGCCTGGATATTGTGGCAGTCACAGAAACATGGTACACAGAGAATCATGACTGGGATGTTAACATACCAGGTTATACAACCTACAGGAGAGACAGGGTGGGTAGAAGTGGGGGAGGAGTAGCTCTCTATGTAAGGAAAGGGATCAAAGCAATGGAACAAAAGAGTAAACAGGGAGGAGAGGAGGTACCGTGGGTCACCTCAGAGAGTGGAAATGGCATCACAATCCTCATATGGGTTGTATATAGCCCCCCCATCTCAGGGGGAAGGAATGGACAAGGATATGATAGAAGGCATCCTTGGGTTGGCAGAAAAGGGGGAGATATTGTTGATGTGGATCCTGAATATGCCAGATGTTAACTGGAGCACTTTTGCTGCAGCCACATCCAAGAGCAGAGCCATTCTGAATGCCCTACAGAGGGCATGCCTCAGACAGCTAGTTTTGGAATCCACTTGGGAGGGAGCAATCTTAGACCTCTTACTCTGAAATGGGGACAGTGAGAGGATCTCAGATCTAGAAGTGGGTAGCCATCTGGGAAAAAGTGATGACCAAACAGTGTGGTTCATGATAAACTCAGCTGCAGAGTCAATTCATACAAAAGTGAGGGTACTTGACTACAGGAGGGCTGACTTTTCCAAAATGGGAGAGTGCCTTAGAAAAGCACTAGCAAACAGGCAAGAAGGAGGGTGAAGTAATAAAGGGAAAACATCAAAACTGCCATCACAGAGGCAACAAGCCTTTGTGTGAAGCAAAAAAAAAAAAAAAATGAAAGAAAAAGCCACTATGGTTCTCAAAAGAGGTGGCGGGGAAGGGAAGGGAGAAAAAGATAGCATTTAGGAAGTATAAGGAAACACAGAAGGAGCAGGATAGAGAACTGTACCAGATAAGGCAGAAGGAAGCAGGGAAGGCAGTCAGAAGAGCAAAGGCCCAAATTGAGGAAAAGACAGCCAACTTGGTTAAGAAGGGGGATAAAACATTTTATAGGTACATTAGGGAGTGTAGAAAGACAAAGGGAGGGATAGTGAGGCTGAATCTAATCCAATTAACAGAAGCACTCTGGATAGGGGGTTGATCCCAGTCATTTCATCGAAGAAAGAGCTCTGAAAGAACTCCTAAAACTGAAGGTGGACAAAGTAATGTGATCTGATGGGATTCACCCCAGAATTCTAAAAGAATTAAGAGGAGAACTAGTAACACCACTGGCTACCCTTTTTAACAAATCATGGGAGGATGTTGTGGTACCTGAGGACTGGAGGAGGGTGACTATGATTCCCATCACAAAATTGGAAGCAAGACAGAGGCAAGCAACTACAGACCTGTCAGTTTGACCTCTGTGGTAAGGAAAATGATGGAATCACTTCTGAAGGAAATAATTGCTGAGTACCTAGAGGCCAGTGGGCCACAGGACCCAAGGCAGCATGGGTTCACAGCGGGATGGTCATGTCAGACAAATCTAATCAATTTCTTTGACTGGATGACCAAAGTAGTAGACCAGAGAGGGTCTGTGGACATGGCCTACCTAGATTTTAAACAACATAACCGAGTAAAAATACTCCTTGCTGTAGCACTAACCAAATAAGCACATTGCTTTCCATTGAGAACATAAAAACTGCTTACCAAATCGCAGAGTTTTCGTCTCCTTTATTAAAGTGCAAAAGTGTGCTTAAAACACCAGAAAGTGCATTAATATTACATAGCGGCAGCCGGGTACATACAAACATAAGAAAACAACACCATCGGCACTAAAACATAGTGCACCGTGATCGTACTAATGACCAGCAGTCATGCTTGGTAACGTGCAAGTAGTGCTATGTACAAAAAGTGCAGATCAGCTGACGTTTTGCCAGATAGGCTTCCTCAGAGCTGATTGGCCATCTAACCAGAGCTTCATTCATACTCTAGTTCATGAATAATTCATCACCTAGTTTAACTTGATTGGTTGACAAAATGCCCATTCACTTTTTTACCAAAGCTTCAATTAGATAAACCATAACACATACAGAACTATACTTATCTATAAACATCATCCTAAAAAAACATTTATATCTATAATAAACCTACATATTTACATTCAAAAAACTCCCTTTCTCACAAGCAAAACAAAGCAGTTTTGATTAGCTGATTTCCAAAACTCCTACCTAAAACTGTTATAAATAACTAGCTAATGGTATTTCTTCATTTAAGCCTCTAGGCTGTAAGGTGTCTAAAACATGGATCCAATAACACTCACGTTGCAACAAGTTATTTGTCATGTTTCCCCCTCTTACCCCAAGGTCTGCTTTCTCAATTCCAGCGAAACGAAGACTCGCAGGTGAGCCATGTTTCATAAGCTGATAGTGTCTAGCCATTGCATCCGTTTGCAATCCTGTTCTAATCACAGATTTATGTTCTGTTATTCTTTCTCTTAAGGTTCTACTAGTTTGTCCTACATACCCCATCCCACAGGGACATGTCAACATGTACACCACACCCACAGCTGAACAATTTATAAATGACACGATTTTAAACTTTTTCCCTGTTCTAGGGTGCTTAATTTCTTCTGAGTTTATCGTATTATTGCACTGGGCACAATGCCCACAATTATAATTTCCTTTCGGGGCACTGGGTAACCATGTTTTCTTAGGCTCAAATGACTTTTGGTGCAAACTGTGAACTAATTTATCTCGTAAATTAACACCTCTTTTATACGTAACTCTTAAAACTCTGTCATTAAAAACCACTGAGTTCTGTACTATAGGCCACTGTTTTTTTTACAATTTTTGCAACTGCCCCACTTTGGTTACAAAACTTAGTCACAGAGGTGATTGGCTGCTCTTCTGTATTCTTAGTTTTTTTCTGTAAAAGATCCTCTCTATTTGTTTCTGTTACTTTATTCAATCCCCTTTTAACTACTTCTGGTGGATATCCTCTGTCCACGAAACTCTGAGCAATTAATGTCGAGTGTTTCTCTACTTCCCGACTATTACTGCAAAGCCTCTTTACACGTAACATTTGGCCAACTGGAATATTGTCTTGCTATGGTTTCGGATGCAAACGTGTATAATGCAGCAGGCTATTCCTGTCAGTGTCCTTCCTGAACATAGTTGTTAACAATTTTCCTCTTCATTACAGATAGTGATGTCCAGGAAGTCTATTTGTGATTTGTCTCTCTTCATAACAAATTTCAAATTCAAATCAAAGTTATTTATCATATTATAAAATACATCCAATTCTCCCTCTGTGCCTGTCCAGATAATCAGGCAGTCATCAAAAAATCATTTCCAAAACATTGCACATTTCTTAAATACAGGATTTTTGTATAGATTACATTCTTCCCATAGTCCAACATATAAACTAGCCAAACTTGGTGCAAAGTAATGCCCATTGCTGTTCCTCTTGTTTGGGCAAAGAATCTTTTTTGATATACAAAATAGTTAGAGGTTAACACCATATCTGCCATTTTCAATAAAAATTCCACGTTTTGTATCTCCATGTTCCCCTCAAATTTAGATAATGGTGTAATGCTTCCAAACCACCTCCATGTGGTATATTAGAACATAGTCTTTTGATGTCAAAAGTAACCAAAATTATGTCTTGTAGTGACTGTCTTATTTTTGCTAATTCTTTAATTATGTCGCTAGTATCTTGTACATATGGGGCTGGATATTCAAACTGTGCCATTCTGTTGCACAAGCCCTTGTGCCGCTCAAATAAGTTGCGCAGGGGTGTGACCAGGGCGATATTCAATGGAGTTGCGCTATTGAGAAACTCCTTTGAATATTGCCCCCCAACCACAGCCACTGTGCATGGCACAGTGGAACTTGTGCCACCGCAAGTGGTCAGAGTGGAGCATTCAGATGCAGTGATGCAAGTTCCATTGCGCCATGTGCAAATTTCCGATATTCAAAAGGTGACATGCAAATGGGGACATAATTTCTGCAAGGCACATGGGGGACCATTTGTATCTAATTACAGACCCATTTACATGCCATTAGCATGTAGGTGCGTCAATCTCCAACGACTTGTGCCTGGCGCCCTGCCAGGCAGCAGCCATCGGGGACCAATGCCCCCTGCAGCCCAGTCGCGGGCATGAAGTAAATCTCCCCCCCAACTAGCCCGATCGCTGGCAGAACTCACCCCAGTAGCCCGGTGTGGGCAGAACACACTCCCCCACCCCCGACTGGTCAATAGCGGGCAGAACCACTCCCCGACTAGCCCGGTCAGCGGGCAGATCTCACTCCCCTGACTGGCCCTATCATGGGCAGAATGAGTTCAACCATCTCAAGACCAATATCCCTGGTGGTCAGTGAACCATGAAGCCCTATCATGGGCATAAGGTCAAACCCCAAGTCCAATTTTCCTGGTGATCTACTGGCCCCACCCACCCACCATAGGAGCCCCACCACCCTGCTCCCTTCCCGTCAGCCATTCATTCACATATCTGGACTGCCTTGTGTGGTAGGGGCTGCAGCCCAGTGACTTTGCTCTGAACCAATGGGCGTGCAGCCTACTGAGCTGTCAGTCATTGGGCTCTGGCGGCAGGCGGTGAGTGCTGCCGCCCGCCGGCTGATGAGGGAGCAGAGTTGTGGGGATCCATGGGTGGGTGGGTGGGGGGCCACTAGATCACCAGGGAAATTGGACTTTGGGGGTGAGTTTGACTTTATGCCCGCGATCGGGCTTCACGGTCCATTGGACCACCAGAGATATTGTCTTTGGGGGGTTGAACTCCATTCTGCCCACGATTGGGCTAGTCGGAGGGGTTTTCCATTACATTCTGCCCGCAATCGGGCCAGTCGGGGGTTCATTTACGCTCTGCCCGCGATCGGGCCAGTCGGGGGTGAGATCTGCCTGCCATCAGGCTAGTTGGGGAGGTGTTCTGCCCACGATTGGGCTAGTGGGGAGTAAGATCTGCCCATGATCGGGCTAGATGGGGAGTGTGTTCTGCCCGCAATCGAGCTACAGGGGTTACTAGTATGCCCATGATCGGGCTGCAGGGGGCACAGGGAACAAGTGAGGGCCACCCACAGGTGGCAGCTGCTGTGTTGTGCCCTGCAATGCAGCAGCTCACCTGTGGGTGGCCCTCGACTTAATCCTTTTTTTTTTGGCTCAAAGTTGTGCAGGCGCAGGTAGGGGTTGCGTCTGCACAACTCTGCACCACCCGGCTGAATATCGGACTGTGCAGTTTATGCATGGTTCCTCCCCCTCCAGTTGAGCATGCCTTCATTAGCATTGCGATGTTGTTCAGCATGACTTGGGGGACGCAACTGCCTCCTGCTGAATATCGCAGAATGGCGCAATTTCGGACTTGCGCAGGCACAACCCTATTGCGCATGGTGCAACCCTTTTGAATATCCAGCCCATGATCTTAATTCAAAAACTTCTGGCCGTAAATAACAGTCAATTCGCTGTAAGAAAGGTTCCATTGATGAGCCAATAGCAGACACAATGGGATGACCCGGAGGATTTATGACATTCTTATGTATTTTTGGTAACAGATAAATTCAAGGGTTTGCTGTGTTATTTACTTTCAAAAATCCACATTCTTGTTTTGTAAGATAACCATTTGTTTCTCCTTCAATAATTAAGTAAAAACTCGTTTTTTGATCTTTTCTGTTGGATCCATTATACATTTATAGTATCGATCATCTGATAATTGCTTTTCTATTTCTTTTTCATATTTTGCTCAACCCCAAATCACGATTGCACCACCTTTGTCCGCAGGCTTTATCACCGAATCTGTATTATTTTGTAACTCCTTCAATACTACATTCTCACTTCTAGTTAAATTTCTATAGTTTGGCAGTGATTCGGATTTCTTTAATATATTGTTATCTACCAAACTAGCAAATGTGTTGATATTATGGTGTGCATGTGTTGGGGGAAAAAATGTGGATTTTTTTTCTGAGTTCCGCCGTAACATTTTGCTCAGTGTCTGTAATGGGATTCAAACCCAAAGTACATAACCGTTCATCATTGTGTAATTCATCCATTCCACTAAGTGTTGTCTGTGAAAAAAAGCTCTGTAGATGTAATTTCCTATAACATTTAAATAGATCAATTCAAAAGTTTTATCTTTATAAGTGACATTGCAGAGGGACTGGAAGGAAAAGTATGCCTCTTTGCAGATGACACAAAGATCTGTAACAGGGTTGATACACAAGGGGGATGGAAAGTTTCAACCCCCCCTTGTGTATCATCTCTGTTGCATTCAAAGGATGAGAAGGGACTTAGCAAGGCTGAAGGAATGGTCAGAACTATGGCAGCTTGGATTCAATGCAAAGAAGTACAAAATAATGCACCTGGAAAACAAAAACCCAGGGGAAGAGTACACAATGGGGGGGTTACAACAACAAAAATGGAAAGGGACCTGGAGGTAATCATATCAGATGACCTCAAGGTTAGCAAGCACTGTGAGAAGGCAGTAGGGAGGGCTGGGGGGATACTGGGATATATAGGGAGAGGCATCACAAGCAGAAAACAGGAAGTTATTATCCCTCTGTACAGACAGTTGTTGAGACCCCATCTGGAGTTCTGGAGACCCCGTATCCACAAGGACATAGACAGGATGGAGGCAGTCCAGAGGAGGGCAACTAAAATGGTGCAGAATCTGGAAGAGAAGCCATACGAGGAGAGACTAAAGGAGCTTAATATGTATACCCTTGAGGAAAGGAGGGAGAAGGGGGACATGATTGAAACTTTTAAGTACCTCAGTGGAATCAACAGAGTCCAAGAGGGTAGCATCTTTCAGAAAAAGAGATGTGCAAGAACAAGGGGACACAATTTGAAGATGGGGGAGTGACCCAGGGGCAATGTGAGGAAGTATATTTTCACAGAGAGGGTGGTGGACGCATGGAACCACCTTCCTGAGGTGGTTGTGGGGTCTAAAACTGTGGGAGAATTCAAGAATGCATGGGACAGACATAAGACAATTCTTTTGGGGGGTAGGAAGAAATAGGCTGTTGGTTAACTAGGATCTGCAGCTTATCCAGTAGGTAGGGAAATGGGCAGACTAGGTGGGCCAAGCAGTCCTTATCTGCCATCAAAGTCTATGTTTCTATGGCATTCATCTGTATCCCCCTCCTCTGGGTCATGCCTGGAAATAGCCAGAATTTGTCTAGTGCACTTACCCAGTCAACAAAAATTAAATAAATAAATAAATAAATAAGAGCCCCGTGCTTATGCAGAACTCACCAAGTGCCATCATCAGAGGAGGAAAAGGAGCAGGAGCAGCAGCAGGATATGCAGGATAACACCACACCTGCCACGCCACATCCCACCCCAGTGAATGCCCAAGGAGAGCAAGAGACAGCAGTAAACCACCTCCCACTGCACAGGAGGAAGGAGACAATGATGGGAACCTACACAGCAGTCTCTGTCAGCACTGCCACCACATGGGACACCTTGGGACTTGACTAAGGACTCTGAGGCAGGAGTGACCTTAGCCCATAATGAGGGAAAGAATGGTATACAAGTTGATGCACCCACAGATGAGCATCGGAGGTTCAGGGGGCTGGAGGCCGAGTGCTCCCAGACAGATTCTGGACACTACGGAGGAGCAGATGGGTGTGGCAATGAATGACTTGGGATGCCTGCAGGGGTCACTGCAGGCTTTGCATCACATGGTGCAGCAGTGCTGACACATTTAGGGTTTGCTATACAGGGCAATTCTGCCTTGGCCTGGCCACTCCAGAGTGGCACCTTAATAATTGTAGTTCCATTCTTTTTGTGTTTGTAGTTTGTAGTTACTCCCTCTACTTAATTCCACTGTTGTTATTGTTGTTGTTATTTACAGTTTATTTTTTAATTACTATTCCTGTTGTGCATGGTGTTTTTTGTACCTGTCAGGCTGCTGCCATTCTGGCACCTCTGCTATGGCTGTCTGTTGCTTACTGCAGTGTTCCATGGCTGTACCCATAGTAGCTAAGAGTGGTTTCCTATGCACATGGCAAATATCACCCTCTGTGGCCATGAGAGTGCACCATCTTGGGGCATGCCCAGCACTGTACATCACAGTCACAGGTGCCATTATCCATAAACTCATGGCCCCATGACACATGGGTGGCTACCTGTGTTCCACTGTTGGCTTACCTCACACACAGCTGGTGCCTGTATATTCCAATGGGATGCCCATGTGTTGCACCTCATACAGTGTCATATCACACCTGCTCCTGCCATTGACGCAGTTGTACTGTGGAGCCCAGGCATGTGGTACTGTGCATCACAGAGGCTGTAGGGATACCATCACCTCAGCAGCATTGCCATGTTGTGTACATCTTTTTCTTTTTCTCTTCTTAGTCCCTGAGCATGACAACCCCCAACCAACTTTGTAGGGAACTGCAGAATGGGCCTCTGAAATGTTTTCTGTCTGTCACCATGTGTAGCAGACCACCTAGGAGGTACATAGCGGTTGATCTACCCCTTGTACGGTGCACCTGCAGTATGCTACCAGTCACAGCCTGTATCTTCAAGGGTTGTCCTGTGTGCACGCTACAGTGTCCAAGTGTGGTCCTAAGTCCTGTGTGACACACAGAGAGTGAGACATATAACTAACATGCATTCTTTATTGTGCAACATACTGGTAATGACATGGGAGATATGCTTCCACCACCATCACAGGGATATGTGTACTGCATTGTGTATAGTTTCCCACACATATAAGTGTCCAGCCCCCTTACCTCCTACCATTCCTTGTTAATGCCACCTGCAAACCCCACCCACCCCCTTCCATTCTGCAAGGACCAATGCCATGTACTCCCAACATGCCACCGTTCAAAGTTCCATCTCTCTGCCCCATCACTGGGCTGGTGCAAAGCTGCACTGTGTGATATGCCTCCTGACGGCCACTCCGTAATACCCACAATTTGTAAATGCTACTGTATCCTTAGCAAGCTCTTATTGTTTTGTCCCTTGCAGAAGGTGGGCCAACACTGCCACCTCTAACCTGGCCCCATCAGTACATCCTGTGTGACCTGACCTATGTGGTGCTGTCGCCTCCTGCTATCACACCATGTGGCACTGCTTGTTGCATCAGTGCATGGGTGCTGCATGGCCATACGTTTAGATTTATGGCCCCATTTCCTGAGGGGTGCACCTGTCCCTCTGTCAGCCTCTGTGCCTAGGGTACGTTCTGTGGCTGATACTGCTGCTAGCTGCAGAGTCCCATGACTAACATCCACTTGATCTCCTGTTCTGGATGTACCCAATGTGTCTCTGACCACTGTTGTCACATATGTTATGCTGCTACGATGAGCGGTTACTGTACCTTCTACCACAGATGGTCTGCCACTGCTTTGCATGATATCTTGGCCCATTGCCGACACCTCCCGTGTATGGCCCAGTTCCTGTGTGGCATCAGTGTAGTACATGGGGCCTTGAATTGCCCTGCCCTCTATTGTGGTGTGTTCCACACCTGGTGGGCAACTGACACTGCCGGCCTTCAGACTAGGTGGTTGCAGGGCCACATCAATGTCACACTCAGCCAGCTGGTGCTCCTGTGTGTCATGTATCCTTGTATCATTTGTTGCAGGCTGCTTTGATGTGGTGTCCACAGAGAGTGGATCTGCAGTATGTTTGTGGCAGTATGCTGGGTGGTGGTCACTGTGTAGTGCAGGGTAGGTAGTAAAGTACTTACATGGATGTCATGGTCGGTATGTGTGTGTACAGTGGCCAGGTGACACTATCATGCCCTCTGTTCCTTACTGCAGCTGGATTTTCCTGCAGTGTTGCTATGAGGTGGTTGTCTGCTCCTGCTGGATGGCTATGCTCCTCTTCATCAAAGCTGTTAAGTGCTCCATTGCCTACATGTGACACTATGCACACATTTGCAGGCCATGCACGACTTCTGCAATGTCAGCATGCCATGCCATGTTGCCATGTGCGTCACTCTGCATGACACCAAGTAGTCCAGAAAGGAGCTCTTCCATGTAACTGTGATGACCTTCCATGGCTGGTCATAGTTCTGCCAGTTCCTGGGTCTGTGCCTCATGTCTGTCCACCCCAGTTTGGTAATATATGTCTAGCTCCACATCAGGCAGGGCCTGCTGGGGGAGACCCTGGCAGCCTCCTGTAGAGTAGTCTCCAACTTCTCTGCTGTTACTGGGCTCAGTTCCTGCACAATGTTGTCTACTATGCTCTGTGACAAGTCAGTGTCTGACCCCTCTGAGTCACCTTCAGTTGCATGTGTTGCAATGCCCTTCTATTATGTCATGCCTTTCCTGCACTAACGTGCTGTGCTCCTCCTGCACATCCTCCACCTGCAGGCACCTGGTTCCGTCTGTGCTGCCGGTGTCTGAAACCAATGGGCTTACTCTACATGCTGTGGTGCAGCTGTCACGCAACTTGTGCTTGGAATGGATGTTTCACACTATTGCCCAGAGTTATCTGTGGAGAAAGAATGCAGCCCATATTAGTTTTCGTATAAGGCCTCCAGTTCTCAATGCTCTTGTGTGCTGTGTGCACTGCTTTTGCCTAACAATGGGTCTGTTATCACCCTCCAGGCTCTTGGCCATGCAGCACACTGCACAGGCTGCCTGTAGGTATAGTATGTACTCTGTCATGTGTGTTCACTAGGTCTTTTCTCACATACCACCTACAGACCCATGCTTGTTGCTGCAGATGTGGCTCACAAGTGCTCTGACCCATGAGGTGCATGTGCTCTACCCTCCAGAGATGTTGCATACACTTGTGGTACGCTCCTGGTGGGTCACCATCATAGATAGGTGTTCTATGCAGCCTCTACTATGCTGGGTGTTTGTTACTGTGGGGGATGGGACAACACTGTCAAAGTGGCTGCCATTCTCCCCACTACAGTGGATCAGTGGCACATATGCTATGGCATTTCAGTAGTGGTGCACCTGCCTTGTCTCCTACTCAGGCCATGCTGCTGCTCTTGCAGGTACACTGTATGTCATGGCCGTGAAGCTGTACATCCACAGTATCAGCAGAGGAGGCTGCAACAGTTGCACCTGCAATTTGCCCCATCTATGTTCCCTGCACAACAGACTACTTACCACCAGCTGTACAATGAATAGCCTCCTCCAACCTCCAGCAGCCTGTCCTGTGCCATGCATGGTCAAATGTCAACAATCCCATGCATCCACCTTCCACACAGATGTTAACATCCCTTAAAACCACACATTTCCTCCCTGATGCACACATAGCTGAGGCCAGCTCTGTACCCCACCACCATTTCCACAGTCCCATGTGAATTATAGGGCCCTCACAACAATGTTCACAGCTTTCAATCTCACCTTCCAGCCATATGCTTGCACTGCACTTCCACCCATCTCTGACATCTACATGGGCAACCTGTGCTCCACTGCATACTGCACAGCAACATGTCATTGTCAGCATAACAGGATGCATTGCTGCTGAGAGACGTGTCCACTCTCCAGTCCATACTGCATATGGCCACAATGCTACCATCACAGTGCCAGCCTTCTCCACTGCAACATGCACTATCAGGCACTGTTGGTGTCCCTGGTACCCCTTCTACACATACCTCAATCAGGGTTACCTTGCTGGGATGAAAGACCATGCTTGATCCACATGCACCAGTGTACCCTATGTATGTGATCCTTCCCACAAGTCTAGCCCCACTGTGCAGCCACACCTGCTTTGCCTCATTAAACACTACCATGTTTCCACTGCTTTTTCTGTGCTCTGCACACATACACCACTGTACCCACGCATGCACCTCTGATCACTGCTTCCACTGCAACCCCCCAAAGACTTCTGTTGATATGCCCTCTTACATACCTACTGAGCTCTGCTGCCAGAAGACATCCAGGTTGTTGTCACCCTCAGTCATGTGGCTGTTAAGGTGTGCTACTACATGCTCCTCCTGACTACTCAGGGGTATCTCGTCGCTGGAACCACAACCAGTAGATATGGTGCACCAGCTTTCATAGGCCAACTTTTTCATAGACTTCTGCCTGATATCATGTTACCTCTTCCGCAACTCCTTGATAGAGCTCTTCACGGGGACCTCAGCACTGATCCTCATGGCTATGTCATCCCAGACTTTTTCTCTCTGCTACCACAGCTCTTTGTCCCCACCTCTGAATAGCAGCAGGTCCACTTGGGCATCTACTTCGTCTATCAGGATGTC
The DNA here is from genome assembly GCA_016271365.2 of Neoceratodus forsteri. NCBI lineage: Eukaryota > Metazoa > Chordata > Ceratodontiformes > Ceratodontidae > Neoceratodus > Neoceratodus forsteri. The sequence goes on from CM028137.1 coordinate 56,652,911, forward strand.
AGTCTCATCTGTTGTAAAGTTTTTCCTCTGATTCTGTTTGCCTACCTTGTCCTGCAACATGCATGCCCTGTTCCCCTCTGCCATCACCTGAGCCACTTTTTTATGACATAACTTGTGTCATTTCTGCCTGATGCATCATCTTTTATAGCACAGCTTGTGACTTGAGTAATTTCTAGAAAGATCAACGCAGGCTGCAAATCTTCTGGAATTGGTTGCATGCTGTTAGCTGCAACTAAATTCAATGCAATCTGCCTGCTGAATGCAACTCGCCTCAATCTAAGCCACCTTAAAATCAAGCCCCATGTGTCTAAATGGAATAATGCTTAAATGCAAACATTCTTGCCTACCAAAAGGAATGGTATTTCTCCTAATGTTAAAAATAATCTTACAGTTAGGAATAATAAGCATCATGGGATATAATACCCAGATGATACAATGTTTACATGCGATGTCTGTAAAACACTAAGATGCCATTAGGCAAGCAGGGACAATAAATAATAAAATATTTATTTTTACAGCACATAGACAAGTGCAATAGCCAGAGAAGGTAATCTAAAAATTAGGCAAAATGCTTTAAGCATAGCTTACCCAGTAGTACGACTAATATTAACACTTACTTGGATAGCGATCCAATAAGGGCTAAGGAATATTCACTTTGAAATATTCTGCTAGTAACATTGTTTTCATACAATAAAGAGTGGAACGTTTTGTATGGCAGGGAATCCCAGAGTAGATGGTACAGTATGTGTTGAGGCATTATGTTGCAAGTGCAAGAATAGTAATAGGTTCTCTGGGTGTGGAGTCTAGTGCTGGTGTTTAAAAGTCCCTTTTTAACAGTTACCTTATTTTTTATTATAGTATATCTCCAATTAAGAGCAGTGACTTTTATTACCAACAACACTGTTGTAGCCGTGGATCATGATCGAGGGTTGCTTATGTTCAAGGGTGGCTTGTAAAAGTAATTGCAATTTGACAGTCAGCAGGTCGACCAGTTAAAAGGGGATTTAGAGGCTGCAGAGAGCCACTGTGATTAACTGCAGTTGATTGAGAGATCTTTTAAAAGGGATTTGAAAGCGAGTGCAAGCAAAGTGGAAGAAATTCTACAAAGAAAGGCATTTGATCTGGATGTTAAAGCTGTAGATGCAAGGAGAGCTGAGGAAAGAGGGAAATCATCCAGTTGCAGGAGCCCTCTGCACTGACCAAAAACAGGTCAGAGAGTGAAGGAAAAAGTTGGGCACTCTTTAGGAAAATGTGTCTATAATAGGATCAATGGTGTCAAATAAAAATCAAAGGCAGCTAGATGGTGGAAGTAGAAAGGCAAGGTACCCCGAGGTTGAGGTGGCCTGGCCAGCCAGATTACATTGCAGAGAGAGCAACACTATTGTGTCACACAAAAGACTGTGGCACCGAAAGCAATTGCCCATGCTCAGGACCCTTCCTTTACTGCTAGTAGGGGATGGGTAGACACATTTTGGTGGTTTTACAACAAGACAGTGAACAGCTGTTGGTCAGTGCCTGCCAAAAGACTTGCCCCCAAAATTGTAAGTTTTGCACGCTTCTGTGCTCATTAGATACAAGCACATCATTGTCAACAATGATGAGCAATATGGATGAGACTGCAATTGGGGTAGACATGCCCAGTACTACAATTGTTGTTTGTAAGCCTGTCCCCTACTAAAAACTGGCCATGAAAAACAATGAGTGACAGTATGTCTTGCAGCAATGGCTGATGGACATAAACTGCCTACGTTGGTTGTGCTAAAAGTAAAGAGGATGCTTAAAGAAATCAAGGGTGTATCTGGAGTTGTAGTGGCTATGTCACCCAATGGGTGGATGAGTGCAGAGCTGACTCTCCTCTGGCTTGACAAAGTGTGGGGTTCAATTGTTTTTGCCAAGCATCTCTTGATGAAGGATTCCTTTCAGTGTCACCTATCCCCTGCTGTGAAAAAGGCTGCAAACAAAAAACTGTGATTGGGGTAATATATGGTGGCTACACTATGGTTTTTCAACCTGCCAATGTTAGCTGGAATGCTCCCTTACCTCGATGGCAATGGAGGAGAAGGTGAGAACAGCTGCTGGTAACCCCCGAGTACCCAGCAAGGATACAATTCTGGGATAGATAAAGCTTTAGTGGCAGGCAGGCTGCATAGAGATTATTATTAAATCCTTTCCTGAACTGGTAAAGTAGAACAGTTACCCTAGAATACAGTCACCCATCTAACACAGCACCTACTGTATTTTTACGTGTGTTTTTTTTCTTCTTATCAGGTGTGTGCCATAACAAGTAGTGACCCTGATGTGATCAGCTGCACCAAGGAAGTGCAATCGCAGAAGAAATCTGGATCGAGCTCATCACAGAGCAGATAAAATCAACTGATAGATCCACAAGCTGCACTGTGCTGATTGTTCCAACACTGACAACAGTGAAATTGACACACAAGAGCCTCTGAGCAATACTGATTCTGATCTCGGTACTGAATTGTAGATCAAAGGAATCAGAAGCAACAGAGACTCATATGAGGTACATTAGCTAAGTGATTTTGAAAGTAAACAAGCATTTGTCAATGCCGAATGTTATCGCGCTGGCATTGGCTTTGGTAGTGCAGTGCGGAAACACATTTTTGGCAGGATGTGGAAAATCACAGCTGTACTGTTCATAAGGTGGTATATAAAAAATGGCAGTGGTGAAAATGTGGCATGTAAATATTGAAAATTTGCGAAGTTACAAGGGTGCATGGGAAATGCGCAACGCAAACTTGTAACACAGTCATGTTATGGAGTTTCGGCACCAAATTTGCAACAAAGGCATTTTAGCACCTCTGCTCATGTACAGTGTCACTGTCATTTCCTCAAAATGTCCCAAAAAAGTGATTTCGCTCAGCGACCGCGCTATTCTGGGCCGGACGTGCAAAAACACATTTCAGGCAGGATATGTAAAATGACAGCTGTACTGTTCATTGAGAGGTGTGGAAAAATGCCAATGGTGAAAATCCAGAGTGAAAATATTAAAAATGCACAACATTACAAGCGTGCGTGCAAACTGTGCAATGCACACTCATAACACAGTCATTTTATGGAATATTGTCACCAAATTTTCAACATAGGCATTTTAGGACCTCTGCTCATGAATAGTGTCACTGTCATTTTCGTAATCTGCCCAAACACTGATTTCCCACAGCAACCACGGTATTGTGCGCCGGTAGTGCAGAAACACATTTCAGCCAGGATGTGAAAAATGCCAGCTGTACTGTTCACAAGGAGGTGTAGAAAAATTACAATGTTGAAAATCTGGCATGAAAATATTGCAAATTCACGAAGTTATGAGCGTGTGTAGCAACTGCGCAATGCACATTCACAAAACAATCATTTTTGGGGATTTTTCCCACCAAATTTGCAACATAGACTTTTTGAGAGCCCACCTCATGAACACTGCCACTGTTGTTTTCTTACTCAGGGCCCAAAAGGTGATTCTGCACAGTGACTGCAAAATCACCTTTTGGGACTGATTAATGTCATAACAGTGACAGAATTCATGAGGAGGGGTTCCAAAAACCCCATGTTGAAAATTTGGTGTAAACATTCCAAAGAATGCCCGAGATATGCATCAAAGTTGAAAAAACCCTATTTATTCCATTATACAGCTTACCGGCATTTCCTCAGTTCGCGGTCGGCTTTGAAGAGTGAAGACGTGTTCCAAGTCCACCGAAGACCGTCGCACTGAGCTCCTGAGGTAAGTATGGAGTGGGGGTGTGTGAGGAGGCAGGGTGCGCGGTGGGTGGTTGTGGGTGGTGGGTAGGGAGACTACGAGGGACTGTTTTCTGTTTACAGGTTGTAAACAAAAAACATTGCAGATGGTTTTCTTTTTTACAGGTGGTTTCTTTTTGTGGGGGTGTACAGTAGCGACGGAGTTGGGCACCCCATCGGCGGCAGAAGAAGGGTGGGACATCATGCCGACAGGAGGTGGGCTCCCGTTGGCACATTAAAGTGGGAAAGGGGATGGATGCCGATGGGGATTGGGCACCCCTGTTGGCAAACAAAAAAGGAGGGGGGACACATTCTGCTGACAGGGAGTGGGCTCCCCCTTCAGCACAAACTTGAGGGGAAGGGTAAGCCGACCAGGGGATTGGGCACCCCCGAAGTCGGCAGTTTAGCGGCCACTGTGCCGCCATGTTTGTAGCTGGTGAAGCACGTAGGAAGGGTCCACTGAGTGTGATGAGTTTGCTCGCATTGCAGCGGACCTTTCCTTAGATGTGCTCACCACATTATTATGCATGGTGTGGTGCCGGCATGCTGGCTGATTGGGGAATGAGGGACGCATATACTGGTGCATGCCCCGCATTCGCCCAACAGCGACCGCGCCTCTAAATCAAATGGTTGTTTTATTTTTAAATCTCTTAATGAAAGAATAAAATAATTTTCAAACACTCGTCCTCACTTCCAAAACTTCCAATACTGTAACCACGCCAACCACACCAAACAAGTCAAGTAACGTCAGTCGCTTTAAAGATTTTTTTTTGTTGTTTTCTGTGTATTTTATAAGATAAGTACCTACCATATTTCATAGTTTGGAAGCCAACCCCATTTAGAAGCTGCCCTCGAATAGTAGCCACACCAGAAATAGAGTTTATTAGTAGAAGCCTCGCCAGGATTTGTAGCCACGGCTTCTAAAGGGGATGACTTGGAAAACGGTGAAATAATCAGCCTTTCTTATGCTCAAATACCCTACCATGCTTGCCTTCAGTACTGTTTGCAATTATCAATAATGCAGCTAAAATATCTGGGGCCTAATCCCTGGTGGGAAAGCAGATTGCTCACACCTTGTGCACCATTTGTAGGCTTGCGCTATATTCAAAAGCCTGTATTGTAGGGCACTACTGGCTGTACAGAGATGTGGAGGGGGGGGTCAGGGTTGGTGAGATTCTCCAGGCAGCTATGGCCTCCAGTTATTAATGTGTTGGCACACATGTGTCCTCATTGCTGTCTTCCATTTCCTCCGCAAACAAGTTCAGTGGGTCCTTGTCCTCTTCCTTTGGCATGGTCTCTGGGAGTGCACCTCAGTGGATGGCCCAGCCTCTTCCTCCTTCCCTGATGATGCATCCTTCACTGCTGAGATAGGAGTGCACTGTCAGTGTGTTACTCATTACACATTAGTCAAGTCCCAGTGATGTCTTATGCATGCCCCAGTGGTCCAGTCTCCCTCACCCATGGTCATCATGCAACTGGTGACTAAAGCGTAAACCACACTGCACCTATACTGATCTCACAGGTATCAATGGATGTTGGCTCTTGCATGCATATCAGTATGCACTAACGATGTATCCCACACATGTTACATACCCGCACATCACCACTGACAAGTGGCAGCATGAACCAACATGTGTGGCAATCGCCTTGGCAGATGTGACACATGCTTTATGTACATGGGCAAATGCCAGGGTATCTATCTATATGCAGGGAAGTATCCATCTGGATGTCTGTGGCAGATGCTGCTAGCTGGACACCCAGTAAACTTAGCAGAAGCCCATGTCACAGATCACACTGAGCTGAGAAAAGCACACAACATGAGTGTTATGGTCGTGGCTGTAGTGTGCCTCAGCACATGCAGGATCTACATGTGTACCCATGCACAAAAGGTAGTGCCCCAGCCATATACTTACATGTCATGAAGGACACAACCTGGGACACAAAGCCACCCTCAAGGACCCCTGCCACCTCCACTGGCTACAACGTGGAAGACACTACCGATTCTGAAGAGGAACATTGTCTTGCAAACACTGATAGCCACTGTTCACCACCAGTTGTATATTGTGCATGATGCCATGCAGCCATATTTTCTTTGACATGGTGCCAAAGGTTTGTGAAGCGATTGTGCACCGCATCCAGTGGACAACCCTGGCCACCAACAGCATTGACTGCTGCAGTGATCTCCTCCCACATTTGCCTGACAGTGGCATCTGTGGCATGATTTTGTATCAGTGGGGACTGCCTGGCTTTGTACAGCTCAGCCTGGGCTTTAAGCTACTCACAGGAGCATTTGTGTGCCTGCAGTCTCTCTTCTCGACCAGAGATACCTGTGGGAGAAGGTTATGAGACAGTAGTCAATGCCTTGTGCGTGAGTACGATGTGTGTGTGTTTGTGTATGCTTCCCCAAGCTAAACCACCACTGCAGCATTGTTGTGTACCACGTTCCTATGTTGATGGGATCAGACAACACCCACTGCCAGCCTGTGATAGGCCACTATTGTTCCACGAATGGCCAACATGGAGCACCACACAAGTATTGGTATGTACATGGCACATACAACCTAACCAACATCATGCAATACGTAGGTGGCAACATGCCAGGAACACAGAAGCTACCCTCACAGATGTGGGGGCAACATGTGTGTCATACAGGCCTGTTGTGTTGATGTTCAATTGCAGCCCACTGCAGCGAATGATGTCCTGCACTGTATGTATAAGATGGATAAAAAGACCAATGCAGGGACAGTACCTAACACCATGGTGCCTATAAGTGTTGGTTGTGCCGTGCAAGTGCATATTGCATTACTGTGGTTACTCCCACCAAACATGATCACATACAGCATACATGTACAAGGACCTTGTCATCTACATCCAGCAATGCGTGTGTTGTTAGTTGAACTCCATGCTGCTGGCACATGGGTTTACTTGGGCAGACAGTGTGAGAGTGATACAGCTGACAGCTGGGGCAGGATATTCTTTGACAGCAGCATCCTAGGTTAGGTAACACCCATTGTTGTAATATATGTTCTGCCACACTACTGGCAACCCATGTTTCTGCACTGTGATGTACGCCCCCGTCAACAGGTTTTATCATATGTATTACATGCAGAGCACCTACAGTGCCTGTGCCTGTGGATGTTTTGTCCTGTGAAGATATTCTTCTCCTGTAGTGTCCAGGTTGCAGTTCCAGTGTGCTCTGTAGGGAGACTCTGGTTCCCTTCAAATAGCCCAGGCAATTTCATCATATAAATATATGCATATCATCTATAATTACATGCTAATGTGTTGTTTTGCCCACTGACTGCCTAATGAGGCTCATTTGCATAGCCTAGCTGAATACAGATGTGTCAGCCATGATGAAGCACAGTAACTTGCTGTAATAACATGTCACAAAATCATGCATAACAAAAGGGCTTAATTACCATTGATCTACAATGGCCCCTGCAGTAAATTGCAGCATTCTGTGATATTTTGCAACATTTCTGCACTTCATCCTGGCTTGACAGATCTGTATAGCAAATTTGCCCACCACGCTCAGTGGTTTTGTACTTGCACAACATGCAATGCATTGCGCTAATGCAACGATGTCATGATGTAGCTGTTTTAATTGCCCATTTGCTATATTCAGAGCTGTCTTAAGTGCTGGGCAATTTTTGCACTGCACTCTGGGCTATCCTTTGCACACCTCCATTTGCACACTATATTCAGCAGTGTTTGCCCGAGGGCTAATTCTTTCAATATTGAGTGCACTGGGTCGTGGGCTAGTGCTACCTGCGGGGGAGTGCAAACTTTGTCTGTGACCAAAGTTTTGAATATTGGAAATGTGGCAGAGAAGTAGCTGCAGTGCATACTAGAACCTTAAGTATGCAGTGATAGGAGACAGCAAGAGGTGGTCAGAATATTAAATAAAGGATATGAAGTCAGCATTCTCTGTCAGTGTTTCTCAGTCGGCATGGACTTGGACAAAAAGAGTATTGGTATTCTCTCCCTTTCTTCTGGCTTTACTGGGGAAAATGTGACAGCTATACTGGGGAGAGGTAGAGAGAGCACAGTAAGTGTCTGATAAAAAAACAGACTTGCTGCACAGTTTAGGTCAGCATTTCCCGATCCGCATTGATGTGGATCAAGTAGCAAAGGCGATGACAGTATTACTTAAGTACATGTACTGTTATTTAGTCCAGTATTGGGTCTGCAGTACTTCACACAGGAGGCTGTACTGGGGAAAATATGGAGAGAGCACAATAGGTAAGACTACATTCAGTTCAGTATGTTCAATATATGTGTTAGTAATAAAAGTCGCTTCTGTTTACAAGCCATCCCCATTTAGAAGCCGCAAACAAAAATGGAAGAATGTAATAGAAACCACGACTTCTAAATGGTGAAATACAGTATTTGGGGGAGCAGCACAGAAATTACGGTAGGTACAGTAACTGACTTTGATTGGAAACTATCATAGTAGCAAGCACTCCATGCCGTGCTATATGTACTGTACTTCTATTGTTAACCACAGCTATAGTTCGAGGGCTGCTTTTATTAGGTAGCAATAAGATCAAATGCAGTTCATGTCTGAGGGTGTCTTTTTATGGAGATATATGGTAATCTGCATTGGTATTTGGTCAGTCTTCAGAAATTGATTTGGGGGGACAATAAATAACAGAATGAAAAAGAAAAGAAAGAAGTATAAAACAAATTAGTATCACTGTATGATTACAGAGTATTGGTATTATTGACATCGTAATACTATGTAAATAAAAGGTTTAGCATATTTATTAGAGTTTTCTGTTACCTTGCAGTATCCTCAGAAAAAGCCTAAGTAGATGTGATAGGGTTGAATAAGACCAGTCCCATATGATATGAAAAGAGAGTTAAAAGCAAGGATTTATTCTGTCCTCACATAGAAACAAAGAAACATGGAATATAGAATTTGATGGAAGACAAAAATTGTTTGGCCCATCCAGTCTGCCCATTTCTCCCTGCCTGCGCTATTACAACAGACCAGGCCCAATCTACAGCTCTTTCTCCCTCTGCCTTTCTTTCTATTATGATTCCCTTGTGTTTGCCCCATGTATTCTTGAACTGTTTCTGCCTGCAGCACATTCACCGGAAGGCTGCTCCAGGAATCAACCACTCTCTCTGTGAAGAAGTGCTTCCTCACATCTGTCCTGAAAATACCCCCCAAATTTATAGCCTGTCCCCTTGTTCTTGAGCACCTTTTCTTCTGAAAAATACTCCCCTCCCTTACCTTATTAACCCCCGTGAGGTATTTAAAGGTCTCAATCATAACCTTCCTCCCTCCTCTGTTCCAGGGTGTACATACTGAGGTAGTTCAGTTTCTCCTCATAGGGCTTTTGATGCAGACCCTGCACCCTTTTAGTTCCCTCCTCTGGACTGCCTCCACTCTGTTTATGTCCTTCAAAAGATGTGATATACAGAACTGGACACTGTATTCTAGGTAGAGTCTTACCAGTGAGCTATACAGAGGCAACACCACCAGACACCTCAGCATCACACTCACCCTCCCTACTGCCTTATTGAACTGCCTGGCCACATTTTGCTCATCTGATATGACTAGCACCCAGGTCTCTTTCCTGCTTAGTCATTGTTATTACCACAGCTCCCATTTTGTACTCCTCCCCTGGGTTTCTAGCCCCTAAGTGCATTATTTTGGACTTTTTCTTATTGAAACCCAGCTGCCATACCCTGGACTACTCCTTGAGTTTTCTCAGGTCTCTGCTTACCCTTTCCACCACCCCTGGAGCATCCACTGTATTTCAGATTTCTGTGTCATCTGCGAAGATGCACATCTTCCCTTCTAGCTCCTCTGTGATGTCACTTATAAAAACATTAAAGAGAACCAGTCCCAGAACTGATCCCTTAGGCACCCTGCTGTTCACCCTCCCTTCTGCAGAGTGAACTCCATTTACTACCACCCTCTGTTGCGTATCCCCTAACCAATTTCTTATCAGTTACCACCTTTGGACCCTCCAACTGTACTGTTTTGGCTGGTACAATACCGGATTTCTGACAGTGGTACCAGATCCAGGCTAGTTCTCACTGTGTACTGAATTTCGGCCACCTTAGGAAATACTTTAATTTATTTTTAGTTGCCCAGCAATCTTGTCTGCAGTGAGTGAGGGCAACTTCAAGAACAGTGGTCTGAGAAGGGAAAGGCTTAATTTATTATCATAGTTTTCCCCTTGTCTGCTGCAGTGAGCGAAGTGCAAGCATGGTGCGGTCAGACAGAGCATCCCATCCCCATAATAACCACACTGACATGTGCTAGTGCCACCAGCTTGCCTGTAACCGCCTGGAAGGAAGCAACTGAGCTGCTGCAGTCGGATGTTTCCCCTGACATACATGGCAGGAGTGTCAGTCACTGATAAGAATGGCTCTGCTTGTTTAATTCTGTGGCTCTTAAATTAAAATCAGACTTAACACTGAAGACAGTCTCTGAGATGCCATCAGTCGAGTGATGGGATCCGTGACAGTGCACGGAGATACATCGATCCCGTCAGTGTTGCACTCTAAGCCCAGCTAAAAACAGAGCCGCTGCATAGACTGAGGTAAAGTACTATTGCAGAATTTCATCTAAAGTCAACAATCGTCTTTTATTTTATTGGGGTACCATAAAACTGACCAGCTGCAGCAACTGACTGGTTGCTGTATGATGTTCTTGATCACTGTAGCCACATTTTTATTTGTTACCTGCATGTTTTAGGCAATGTCCCACATCTGAGTGAGTCTAAAAATAAAATAAATAAAAAGTTATCAGAGGTGTCTTTCTTGCTCCCTGGACCCTGTTAAGCAATGACCACTTAATTCATATGTGCTGGTAGACATGCAGACTTGGTAGTATCTTGCTTTAAGGGAGATTTTGATTTTAGATAATTATTTTTTTTTACAGGTAATGTCAAACTTTGTACAACTTTAAACTGCTTAGCCAGTTAATTGAATGGGCCCTTGGAATATTCATGGGAAAAATTGGCGGTGCTCCCCCTCCCCACTCAATGCAACACATGTGTACCAATTTTCATCTTTCAAATGTTGACGCATCTGACACCTTTGGACCCACTCGTAAGCTACCTAGCTTGCTTACTAATCTATGTGAATGGTGTTGAATGAGGTAGGCCATGTCCACCACTCCTCACTGATCTAATTCCTTGGTCACTCCATAAAGAAATCCATCAGATTTATTAGACATGTCCTCCCCCATGTGGAACTAAAAATAAAATAAATAAAAAGTTATCAGAGTTGTCTTTCTTGCTCCCTGGATTGTTCACTTGGGAACATAAGCAGGAGGCTGGTCAGGACAGAGGTCTGGGGTTATATTCTGCTTTAACTGAAATATTGAATAGTTTTGTATGTGAAATTAGTTCTATGTGTTAAAAATTACTACTTTGAGTTAGAACTGTTACTTGGGCTGTGATATTGTAACTTTTGAGGCTTGGGAACACTTGTTTGGCAGTGATAATTAGAGTGAAATTTAAATGTGTTGTTTGCCTGGTGTTAGGGGAAGGGGACATTAACAGGAATTACCTTGTCTTTCATTGTTCACTTGGGAACATAAGCAGGAGGCTGGTAAGGACAGAGGTCTGGGGTTATATTCGGTTTTACCTGAAATATTTGAATAGTTTTGTACGTTAAATTAGTTCTATGTGTTAAAAATTACTACTTTGAGTTAGAACTGTTACTTGGGCTGTGATATTGTAACTTTTGAGGCTTGGGAACACTTGTTTGGCATGATAATTAGAGTGAAATTTAAATGTGTTGTTTGCTCTGTGTTGGTAGGGCCTCCACCCACCCTGTTTTGTAGGCTTTCTAAATACTGAAAACCACTGGGGTTTGGGATTGAAGGGCTGAATATTTCTGTTTGGGACTGAAATTCAAAGCAACAGGAACTGATGGGCCTGTGACATCATGCGGTACCTGATGTCTGCATACACACACTGTTAGTGGGACCAGACACACACTGGACTGTATGTGTTTGTGAGACTTGGGAACTTTATTTGTGGGGTTGAAATTGGGTTTGTAAATAACTGCAGTCAGTATATGGAGAGAAACTGAATTCCAGGGGAAAGGGACTGAGAAAAGTGGGTGTGCCATTATAAACAGAGGGGGATAAACAGGGTGGTCATATTCCACCATGGCAGGCATCTTTGGAAGGGTTGTAGGCTGCACAGGCTGTGGGATGGCAATAATTCTCAATTGAGCCTGGAGAGAGGGAGGCTTCCCACTCTGTAGACAGCTATCTTGTATCAGGAGTGAGGTATATTGGTTAAGGAGTAAGCTGGGGGAGCTGGGGGGGTGTCCAAGGATAAGGGCTGTGGATATGGGCAGCAGAAGGGTGGGGCTGAGGGGAGGCTGGGGCAATGCTCTGAAATTACAGGACGTTATGTTACAGCAAGCAGGAGGGGGGATATTAGGGTCAGAGGACCCTTAGATAGGGATGTTGACACTAAGGGGAAAGCGTACGGGATGAACATTCTGAATACAAAGAGAGTGGAGGGGAAAGATTCAGGAGGGGCTGTTGTGGGGAAGCCTAAAACAGCAGACTGTGGGAAGGGAGCTCCTAAGGTGAACAGAGCAAGAGGGGAAGAAGAGGGGAAGTTTAGAGGTGCAGTCAGGGGAAACTCGAGTTATTTGATGGAGGCTAACATAAAGTATCACAATAAATTTGAGCTACTAAGCAACCTAGAGGGAAAGGAAGGGGTTGGTGGAAATGAGGAAATTGATACAGAGGCCGGGGGGAGGGAGTCGCATACTCATAGGGCATCACAAACCGGCAATGGAAAGGATAGAAATAGTCCCATAGGGAGAAGGGGAAACATAAATGTTAAGCAAATGGGGGAGATGCAACATATTGGAGACATGAGGGAGGAGACCATGACTGGAGAGAAACTGGGAGACAAGGAGGTGGGAGAGGAGCCCCCCTTCAGCGGGGGAGTCAGTACCAAGGATGGGGCCCTAGCTAAAGGGGACCCATAGAGAGCCTCTGAAGGCAGGGGTACTATTAAAAGGGGGAGGATGGCGGTGTGGGGGAAGGGGAAACCATCAGGGCCAGGATAAATGGTTTGGGTAAGAGAGGGTTAAAGGGGACACCTATTCAGAGGGAGTTTGAGTTAAGTGGGCAAAATAACGAGGGAGGCAGAAAGGGGAGGGTGACAAGAGGGTCTCTAATAAAGCAGGAAAACTCCCATGGAATTGAGATCATGAATAAAGGGGAGGATGGGGGGCTGAGAGGGCATAGTGGAGGTAACCATAAGGATGATGGTGGTGTTAAGGTTCTGTTATTGGGAGACTCGATGATTAGGGGTATCCAGTGGAGGGACAGGGGGTGGATGCCATAGCCAGGTGAAGGTAGTGAGTATCTTTGGGCTGACAGTGCACAGAGCAAAGTTCATGGTGTATGAAATGGTTAGGGATTGTGGAGGAAACTGATTTCTGGTGCATTTGGGAACTAACGATCTAGAGAGAAATGAGTTTGGAAATCCAAGCAAGGTTCCAAGAACTTGCCAGAGTCTGTCGGGATAATGGTGCAGCATTTCTATTCAGAGATATTAGCCAGTACCAAAGACCCAGTGGAGAAATAAAATGAAACTCACAGAGGTTAATGACTGGCTCAGGAAGTGGGGTGAAGAGAGTGGGTTGGGGTGTTAGGGAACTGGAAAGGAGTTTGGGAGGATAAGGACTGTATGCCAAGGACAGGCTTCATCTTGCACCATTAGGAAGGAAGTCCTAAACAGGGATGGCTGACTACATTCAAGAAAGTTGGGGTTTAAACTTGTGAGAGGGGGGAGGGATAAGGGAGAGGCTGACCAGAAGTCCTCTCCTCCAGATGAGGGGAGTAGCTTTCAAGCCCAAGCGGGGAACGGGGGAAACAGACTGGGGGTGGAGGTTTCAGGATGAGCAGACGGAGGATGGAAGTATAAGGAATCTGGATGGGGTTCGACAAAGAGGATCAGGGATAAGGGGTGGGGGTTGGTGTTAGTAAATGCCAGAAGCTTGGGAAACAAGTTGCCAGAGTTCCAGGCCATGCTGTCCGGGGGGGGTGGATGTGGTGGCAGTCACGGAGACGCGGGCCAACAAAAACCATGACTGGAACCTAAACATGCAGGGGTACACTATGCTTAGGAAGGATAGAAAGGAGGGCAGAGGGGGTGGAGTGGCTATGTTCATTAGAGATGACATAGAAATTGCTAGGGTAGAAGAGGCAGAGGGAAACATGGAGGTCTTATGAGTCACCTTACGATCCCCTGCAGGAGATAAGGTCAAGCTGGGTGTAGTATATAGGCCCCCCGGGATGAGTGATATTCTAGAGGATGGTTTGCTGGACAACATCATTGCCCAGTGTGGACCAAAAGGGGAAGGAGTGGTGTTGATGGGGGACCTTAATATGCCAGGTACAAACTGGGGAACCATGTCCTCTAAGGAGGCCAAGGAGCAGAGGCTGCCGGACGGCTTCCAGGATGTGTTCTTAACACAGCATGTGATGGAGCCCACAAGGGAGGGGCATGTCCTGGATGTGGTTCTGGCAGATGGGGATCTGGTAAGGGACATGGTTGTAGAGGACCCCCTGACTGGGAGCGACCACAATACTGTCTGGTTTCAAATAAGCATGTGGGGAGGGTGGGATCTAGGACACTGGCAGTGGACTTCAGGGGGGCAGACTTTGTGGGCATGGGAAATATTCTCAAGGATCACTTGAAGGGGATTACATCAATGACAAGTGTGGAAAGGAGATGGGAGGTCATAAAACGGTGACTTCATGAGGTAGTCAGGATCTGCACTAAGTTGAAACGTAAGGGAGCAAGGTCACATAAACCATGCTGGTGGTCCAGTGAGGTACAGGTAGCAGTCAGAGAAAAGAAGGCGGCCTACAAAAAATATAAAACAACAAGAGGGGACAGGGATAAGGAAATGTACCATCTTGCATCTAGAAAAGTCACCCGGATGGTGAGGGGAGCAAAGTCCAGTAAAGAGCAGTGGCTGGCACAGAGGATACATGGAGGGGAAAAGGGGTTCTTCCGGTACATTGGGGAGCAGAGAAAACTAAGGCCATCTCAGCAGATTGAGATCAGAAGGAGGGTGTGGAAGAGGCTAGGACCAGGCAGAGGTATTTAACGAGTACTTTGCCTCTGTGTTCACTAGGGAAGAGGATGGGATATCTACAAAGCAAGGCACAAAGGGGATAGAAGCAGCAGTGAGTGGATCAGGGGAGCAACAGAAATGGAGCAAGAGGGAGGAGAGGTACCCAGGGGTGTCACATCTGGATAAGGATAAAAGGCCAGTAAGGTGGAGGGGATGGATGATGCTATCTCCACCAAAAGGGTGTGGTTAGCCCTCAAGGCCCTAAAGAAAGACAAATCTCCTGGGCCGGATGGCATTCATCTGAGAGTACTATGGGAATTGGCAGACATACTGGTTGCACTCCTGGCGGAGCTCTTCAACGGGTCATTTGAGACAGGGAGGGTACCTAGGGATTGACGAGAGGCACATGTGGTGCCAATCCATAAAGGGGGGTCAAGGGAAGTACCAGGTAACTATAGACCCATCAGTTTGACCTCAGTGGTGGGAAATATAATGGAGAATATACTAAAGGAATGATTGGGGGTGTACTTGGAGGAGGTGGGAGGTCTGGATAGTCGGCAACATGGGTTTGTGCCAGGTAGATCATGTCAAACCAATCTTGTGGAGTCTCTACTAATGAGTAACATCAGAACTGGACAGGGAAAGCCTGTGGATGTATTATTCTTGGACTTCAGCAAGGCGTTTGACTCTGTCCCCCACAATGGTCTGGTGGAGAAACTGATGGGGTTAGGAGTAGGCCCTTTGATGGTCAGATGGATTGAAAACTGGCTAGCTGGATGCACCCAGAGAGTAGTGGTCTGTGGGGAGATCTCTAACCCTAGAGAGGTTGGTAGTGGGGTACCGCAGGGCTCAGTCCTGGGTCTGATCCTCTTTAATGCATACATATCGGACATCAGGGAGAGTATAGGGTGTGAAATGAGTCTCTTCATGGATGACTCCAAGATGGGAGCAGTAGTTGAGGGAGAAGAGGGGAGGTTGGCCCTGCAAGGGGACCTGGACACCCTGGAAAGCTGGGCTCACACATGGAAATTAAATTTCAATATCACCATGTGCAAGGTGTTGCATCTTGGTCGGGGAAACCCTAAACACAGGTACACCCTGGGAGGGGAGGCGCTGGAGGCCTCAATAGGGGAAAAAGACCTAGGGGTCATGGCAGATGCATGTATGAATAACTCCGAGCAGTGCAGGAGAGCGGCTAGCAAGGCAAACAGGATGTTAGGATGCATCGTAAGGAGGATCACCTCTATGAGCAAGGAAGTGATTCTGCCGCTGTACAATGGACTGGTTAGACCACACCTTGAGTACTGTGTACAGTACTGGAGACCACACTTGAAGAGGGACATACAGCTCCTGGAGAGGGTACAGAGGAGGGCAACTAAGATGATATGAGGGCTAGGGATTTGATGATGAGGACAGACTTGAGGAGCTCTGCCTGTTTTCATTGGAGGAGAGGAGAGACAGGGGGGGACATGATTGAGGTCTTCAAGTACCTCAAGGGAATAAATAGGGTAAACATGGAGGGGCTCTTTAGACTAAAGCTGGGAGGTATCACCAGAGGGCATGGTTTGAAGTTGGAAGGTGGAAGGATGAGGAAGGAAAGAGGAGGAGGTTTTTCACTGAGAGGGTGGTGGACCCTTGGAATGCACTGCCTGGTGAGCTGGTTCAGAGATCCACAGTGGAGGGCTTCAAGAAAGGGTGGGACAGACACAGGAAGTGGATGTATCAGATGATGGCCTGTCCCAGGGGGTGGGGATGGATGATAGGGGTTTCTGGAGCACAAGGAAGGGGAGGGACTCGGCACCCAACTAAGGATCTGAGGTTCGAGCAGACTCGATAGACCGTAAGGCCTAATCTGCTGGCAAACAATATGTTAGTATGTTAGTATGAACTATGCTGCCTCAGGTCTTGTTATTCACTGGGTTCAAGACATTCCTCAATCCTTTCCTTCAGCAGTGATTTCATACAATTTTCCTACTACCTGTCAGGCTGACTGGCCTATAATTGCCAGCCTCCTCCCTTCCACCCCTTTTTAGAGCTGCAATGGGTGTAGCAATGCAGATGTTTTGCTATGAAAAGTACAGTCAGTGTATTCTTTCTGACTGAACAACATGTTGGATTTGCAACACAGTCGCCTCTGTGCCCATGAAGCACTCCACTTGCTGTTTGCATTGGAAGTTGCACTGCATTATTTTTTAGTCTGTTGGTAGTCACGGCAGAACATGGCGCAGTCTGTCGTGTCCAAGATGGCCATCAAACTATATTGCATATGCACGACTGCTAGCTCATATGCAATACAGTGCGGTGTCTACCCTGATGGTGCCACAGTCTCCCCTGCTATCTCCTTTTCTTCATTTGCTGTTTCTAGCTTATTTTATTCTTCCCCCTTCCTTGCTACACTGTGATAAAAAAAAAATATGTGGATCATTATGTGAAACTGGGATCCCTTGGTTTGGAAATGTATGTAATTGTATTGTTCAAATGATTGCTGAATTTGGAACACAGAGGGTTCAGTTTTCAAAACCCCATAAACTAATGCATGTTGCTCCAAACCTCTGCTTGCATCAAATGTCAGAGTGCCAGGGACCCACCACCTGATGTTGGTACAGGAGGGGTTCTGGCACCAAACTCCCCAAAGTTGCTGCACCCGATCATGTGCAACAAACAATGGTGCATGGGGGGGTTTAAAGAAACTGCGGTGCTTCCCACTGGTGATAGTCCCAGTGAGACCCATAGCCCAGGGTGGTCACATGACACCCCAGCTGGTGCTGCTGTGGTGTCCCTGTAGCGCATGCCATATCATCAGACTACCTCACCAGGGTGATGAGGTGTAGAACTGCAAAAGGGACTGACACCATCAGTGCATACCTTGTGAGCAGAGTGGGTTGCTGTTTCACTCCAACAGTCATTTGTATCCAGAGGGATGGTAATGTTGGACCCCTGACCCCTCACAGCCTCACCAACCACACGTTGGACATCAATAATCAGTCGGCATGGGATGAGACAGCTGTGCATAAAATGCAGTGTTTCTTCTCTCTATCAGGCATACCTCCACCTTGATAGCAGGAGATGTCGTCTAATCTGTGTAAGTTCACTCAGCACTTATATTATTTCCACATCTGCAATTTGTACCAAGGGAAACCTGGGTTATGATTAAAGGACAGACAGAGGTCTTCACACTCCCCCCACCATACTATCTTAACCGCCACAACTGATGAACACCAAAAGGGGACATAATGGCAACATTATCCCACAAAGTACAGTGGGTAGGGGCATGACATGGTATGTCCACAGCAGTGTGGCATTGGTAGGTGAAGACCTGGGAACAGTGAGCATGCGGTGCAAGTTTGTACGCGTGGTGCCCAACTCTGTCATCTGCTGACATGAAATGTTAGCACACTGATATAAACCAACTGACCAACGTGTGGTCCACTTTACTCACAGACAGCCAAAGCTTAGGCACAACCCAGCTGCTCTACGTGTTCCAAGCACAGTTGTTACAATGTAAATTATATGTCTTAATTCAGTGTCCAGTGGGTCAATTTCAGTTAAGTGGATTACATAACAGCCAGTAAATTACAGCAAAATATTTTAATTCTTTGCAATTACCAGCAAAATTAAAAAGCAACATACATACATGGGAAAATGAATTACCCCAAACTCAATCATTCTATCTATTGAACCATGCATGTATGCGAAAAAAAAAATGTTTTTACCTGGATCCCAGTGGGAACAAAGAAAGCTGTCTTCCATCTTATTACTCTGTTCCCTTCCAAAAACATATTCTGCTGTCTGCTATTATATAATCGATATTACATAGCATGAAACAGTGATGTATACAATGCACATGACATTCAGACCCCATTACATATAAAATCAAAGATAGTTTTGAACTTTCTGAGAATTTAAAAAGAAAATACCATATTCACACTTTAATGGTCTAAGCACGTTCTTTACTTATTGGTCAATGCTTCTCTTGTAGAAATCTACAAAACAGTGTGGTTCATGATAAACACAGCCATAGAGTCGAGCCATACAAAATCAAGAGTGTTAAACTTTAGGAGGGCTAAATTTGGGGGAAATGAGGGAGTGCCTCAGAAAAGTGCTAGCAAACTGGCAAGAAGGAGGGGTGGAGGAACAATGGGGAAAATTCAAAACAGCCATCACAGAGGCAACACACCTTTGTGTGAAGCAAATCAACAAAGCAAAATGAAGGAAAAAAAACACTATGGTTCTCAAAAGAGGTGGAGGGGAAGGTTAAGGAGAAAAAGGTAGCATTCAGGAAGTATAAGGAAACACAGAAGAAGCAGGAGAGGGAACTGTACCAGTTAAAGCAGAAGGAAGTGGGGAAGGCATTCAGAATAGCAAAAGCCCAAACTGAGGAAAAGATAGCCAGCTTGGTTAAGAAGGGGGATAAAATCTTTTATAGGTACATTAGGGAGCGAAGAAAGATGAAGGAAGGGAAAGTGAGGCTTATTAAAGAGAAGGGAGTGTGGACAGAGGATGACAGTGAAAAGCAGGGATACTGAATGAATACCTCTGCTCAGTATTCACAAAAGAAGAGGAGGGGAAGGGGGAGGTACCAAAATCAAAGAATAGAAGCACTCTGGATAGGGAGGTCAATAGAAAGTATACTTAGTATGGCAGAAAAAGGGGAGATATTGCTGATGGGTGACCTGAATATGCCAGATGTTAACTGGAGTGCAGTTGCAGCAGCCACTTCGAAGAGTGGGGTTATTCTAGATGCCCTACAGGGGGCATGCCTTAGACAACTAGTATTGGAGCCCACTCGAGAGGGAGCAATCTTAGAACTGGTTCTCTCAAATGGAGATGAAGAGAGGATCACAGATGTAGAAGTGGGTAGCCATCTGGGAACTAGTGACCATCAAACAGTATGGTTCACAATAAACACAGCGATAGAGTCAAGTCATACAAAGGCAAAGGTACTGGACTTTAGGAGGGCTGACTTTGCCAAAATGGGTGAGTGCCTAAGGAATGCACTAGCAAATGGGCAGAAAGGAGGGGTGGAAGAACAATGGGGAATAATAAAAACTGCCATCACAGAGGTAACAAGCCTTTGTGTGAAGCAAATAAACAAAACTAAACTATGTAAGAAACCACTATGGTTCTCAAAGGAAGTGGCAGTGAAGGTTCAAGAGAAAAAGAAAGCATTCAGGAAGTACAAGGAATCACAGAAGGAGCAGGACAGAGATCTGTATCAGTTAAAGCAAAAGAAAGCCGGGAAGGCAGTCAGAACGGCGAAGGCCCAAACCGAGGAAAAGATAGCCAACTCAGTTAAGAAGGGGGATAAAACCTTTTATAGGTACATCAGGGAGCGAAGGAAGACCAAGGGAGGGATAGTGAGGCTTAATAAAGGGGGGAAGAGGGTGGGCAGAGGGTGACTGTGAAAGGCAGAGATACTAAACAAATATTTTTGCTCAGTATTTACAAAGGAAGAGGGGAGATACCTAAAACAAACAGTAGAAACACTCTGGATACAGAAGTTGATACCAGCCCATTTACAGAAGAAAGGTTTCTGAAAGAACTCTTAAAACTGAAGGTGGACAAAGCAATGGGCCTGATGGGATTCATCCCAGAATTCTTAAAGAACTAAGGGTAGAATTAGTGACACCACTGACTACCCTGTTTAACAAATCATGGGAGGATGGGGTGGTACCCGAGGTCTGGAGGAGGGCAGATGTGATTCCCCTTCACAAAAGTGGGAGCAAGACAGAAGCAGGAAACTACAGACCTGTTAGTTTAACCTCCGTGGTAGGGAAAATGATGGAATCACTTCTGAAGGAAAGAACTGTCGAGTATCTAGAGGCCAGATGGGCACAGGACCTAAGGCAGCATGGATTCACAGCAGGAAGGTCATGCCAGACAAATCTGATAGATTTCTTTGACTGGGTGACCAAAGTAGTAGATCAGGGAGGGGCTGTGGACATGGCCTACCTAGACTTTAGCAAGGCATTTGACACAGTCCCACACAAAAGATTAATATACAAGATAGCTAGACTGGGTGTGGGTCCCAAGATGACAGCCTGGGTAAAAAATTGGCTGGAGAATAGGACAGAGAGTAATAGTAAATGGAGTCCACTCTGAAGAAAGGGGTTACTAATTGGGGTACATAGGTTCAAAATTAATTAGGACCAATCCTCTTCAATGTCTTTATAAGCGATACTTGCAGAGGGACTGGAAGAGAAAGGTATGTCTCTTTGCAGATGACACAAGATCTGCAACAGAGTTGATGCACAAGGTGGGGTGGAAAGGATGAAAAGGAATTGGCAAGGTTAGAGGAATGGTCAAATGTATGGCAGCTTAGATTCAATGCTAAGAATGTAAGGTAATGCACCTGGGAAACAGAAACCCAGGGGAAGAGTTCACAATGGGGGGGAGATACTAACAACAACAAAATGGAAAGGGACCTGGGGGTAGTCATATCAGATGACCTAAAGGTGGGCAAGCAATGTGAGAGGGCAGCAAGGAGGGCTGGGGGATACTGGGATGCATAGGGAGAGGCATCACCAGTAGAAAACAGGACGTTATTATCCCTCTGTACAGACAGCTGGTCAGACCTCATCTGGAGTACTGTGTGCAGTTCTGGAGACCCAGTCTTTGCAAAGACATAGACAGGATGGAAGCTGTCCAGAGGAGGGCAACTAAAATGGTGCAGTGTCTGCACCGGAAGACATATGAAGAGAGACTCAAGGAGCTTAATATGTATAGCCTCGAGGAAAGGAGGGAGAGGGGGGACATGATAGAAACTTTCAAGTACCTCAAGAGAATCAACAAAGTCCAAGAGGGTAGCATCTTTCAAAAAAAGAGGTGTGCAAGAACAAAGGGGCACAATTTGAAGATGGGGGCGGCTCACAGGTAATTTAAGGAAGTATTTTTTCACAGAGAGGGTTGTGGATGCATGGAACAGCCTTCCAGAGGAGGTCATGGAGTCAAAAACAGTGGTGGAATTCAAGCATGCATGGGACAGTCATAAGGCAATTCTAGGGGGTGGGGGTAGGAAGAAGTAGGCTGCTGGTTAACTAGGATCTGCAGCTTATCCAGTAGGCAGGGAAATGGGCAGAGTGGGTGGGCCAAGTGGTCCTTATCTGCAGTCAAATTCTATGTTTCTATGTTTCTATACCAGTCCATTCACAGAAGAAAGGGTCCTGAAAGAACTCTTAAAACTGAAGGTGGACAAAGCAATGGGGCCTGACGGGATTCACCCAGAAATTCTAAAAGAACTAAGGGTAGAATTAGTGACACTACTAACTACCATTTTTAACAAATCATGGGAGGATGGTGTAGTACCAGAGGACTGGAGGAGGGCAGATATGATTCCCTTTCACAAAAGTGGGAGCAAGACAGAGGCAGAAAACTGCAGACCTATTAGTTTGACCTTAGAGGTAGGGAAAATGATGGAATCATTTCTAAAGGAAAGAATTGTTGAGTTCCTAGAGGCCAGTGGGGCACAGGACCCAAGACAGAATGGATTCACAGCAGGAAGGTAATGTCAGATGAATCTAATAGATTTCTTTGACTGAGTAACCAATGTGGTGGACAAGGGAGGGGCAGTGGACATGGCCTACTTAAACTTTAGCAAGGCATTTGACATAGTCCCACACAAAAGATTAATATACAGTACAAGTTAGCCTGCCTTGGCATGGGTCCCAAGGTGGTAGCCTGGGTTAAAAAATGGCTGGGCAACAGGATACAGTTTACTCTGAAGAAAGGGGGGTTACTAGTGGGGTACCAGAGGGTTCAGTACTGGAACCAGTCTTCTTTAATGTATTTATAAGTGGCATTGCAGAGGGACTGGAAGGAAAAGTATGTCTCTTTGCAGACGACACAAAGATCTGTAACAGGATTGATACAGAAGGTGGGGTGGAGAGGATGCAAAGGGACTTGGCAAGGTTGGAGGAATGGTCAAATATATGGCAGCTTAGATGCAATGCAAAGAAATGCAAAGTAATGCACCGGGGAAATAAAAATCCAGGGGACGAGTACACAATGGGGGTGAGATAATAACAACAGAAATGGAAAGAGATCTGTGGGTAGTCATAACAGATGACCTTAAGGTGGGCAAACAATGTGAGAAGGCAGTAACAAGGGCTGGTGGGATAATGGGATGCATATGGAGAGGCATCACCAGTAGAAAACAGAAAGTTGTAATCCCTCTGTACAAACATTTGTTGAGACCCCATCTGGAGTACTGCATCCAGTTCTGGAGATCCCATCTCCACAAGGACATAGACAGGATAGAGGCTGTCCAGAGGAAAGCAACTAAAATGGTGCGGGGTCTGCACCAGAAGACATACAAAAAGAGATTAAAGAAGCTTAATATGTATACACTCGGGGAGAAGTGGGTGAGGGGGGACGTGATAGAAACCTTCAGGTACATCAAGGGAATCAACAGAGTCCAAGAGTGAAGTATCTTTCAGAAAAAAGATATGTGTAAGAACAAGGGGGCACAATATGAAGATGGGGGGCGGCTCAAAGGTAATGTGAGGAAGTATTTTTTCATGGAGAGGGTTGTGGATACATGGAACAGCCTTCCTGAGGAGATAGTGGACTCAAAAACAGTGGGGAATTCAAGAATGCGTGGGACAGACATAAGGCAATTCTAGTGGGGGGTAGGAGGAAGTAGGCTGTTGATTAACTAGGATCTGCAGCCTATGCATTAGGTAGGGAAATGGGCGGACTAGGTGGACCTAGCGGTCCTTATCTGCTGTCAAATTCTATGTTTCTAAAAGAGAAATTCTAGAAGACACAGGCTGATTCCGAGATGACTGGCGTAACTTGCACACAGTTGCGAGTTACGCCAGTGGCCCCTATGCCAGGGACCCTATGCCGCATTCCAGAAGCAGTAGGGTCCCAGCACTTGTAACATGCACAATCCACCATCCATGGGCTACCACCACATGCATGGTGTATCGCAGCTGGATGTCACAACTCGCAGCTGGTGACAGGAGTCCTACAATCCAAAGATACTAGCGCACATCACCAGCCCCCCCCCCACACACATAGCATAGCATATTTAAACTTTCCTCTGACATAATTGGCTATATTTACTTCAAGCTCCATGTGAGTAGTGGGTCCTCTTAGTTTCAGACTGGAATTCCAATCTGACTAAGCTAAATCACCAACATCAAGGTAGGACCCTTCTTAGCATGTTCCCTTTGAAACACCTGTGTAAAATCCTTGATGGTAGCACAGTATAAAAGAAGTCAATTAGTAGGCACTGAAGCACTGGAAAGATAGGGACTAAATCGAAGGGTCCTACCTTGACATTGGTGATTTAGCTTACCCAAATTGGAATTCCAGTCTGAAACTAAGAGGACCCACTCCCTCACATGGAGCTTGAAGTAAATATAGTCAATTTTGGCAGAGGAAAGTTTAAATATGCTATGATATGTGTCTGTGTGTGTGTGGGGGGGTGATGTGTGCTAGTATCTTTGGATTGTATGATGTTTGGCATAACCTAGCAGCACCCCTTAGAAAAAATGTGAATTCCAGTGTGAAGTAACATAAAAGGTTTCAGCATGCTAATTTTGGATTTGTTTGAGTTTGCAGAGTCTGTGGTGCTCCTTCTTAGCATACTCACTTTGAAACACCTGTGTAAAATCCTTGATAGGAGCACAGTATAAAAGAGGTCAATTAGTAGCCACTGAGGCATTGGAAAGTTAGGGACTAAATCGAAGGATCCTACCTTGACGTTGGTGATTAAGCTTACTCAAATTGGAATTCCAGTCTGAAACTAAGAGGACCCACTCCTCACATGGAGCTTGAAGTAAATATAGCCAATTTTGGCAGAGGAAAGTTTAAATATGCTGTGCTGTGCTATGTGTGTTTATGGGGGTGGTGGTGGTGGTGTGCGCTAGTATCTTTGGATTGTATGTTGTTTGCCACAACCTAGCAGCACCCCTCAGAAGAAATGTGAATTCCAGCGTGAAGTAACATAAAAGGTTTCAGCATGCTAATTTTGGATTTGTTTGAGTTTGCAGAGTCTGTGGTGCTCCTTCTTAGCATACTCACTTTGAAACACCTGTGTAAAATCCTTGATAGGAGCACAGTATAAAAGAGGTCAATTAGTAGCCACTGAGGCATTGGAAAGTTAGGGACTAAATCGAAGGATCCTACCTTGACGTTGGTGATTAAGCTTACTCAAATTGGAATTCCAGTCTGAAACTAAGAGGACCCACTCCTCACATGGAGCTTGAAGTAAATATAGCCAATTTTGGCAGAGGAAAGTTTAAATATGCTGTGCTGTGCTATGTGTGTTTATGGGGGTGGTGGTGGTGGTGTGTGCTAGTATCTTTGGATTGTATGTTGTTTGCCACAACCTAGCAGCACCCCTCAGAAGAAATGTGAATTCCAGCGTGAAGTAACATAAAAGGTTTGAGCATGCTGTTTTTGGATTTGGTGATAGGAGTCCCCCTGATTCCCCCTCAACCTGGACCACCTCAGCACGCACGAGGGGGCATGGAGTGGCAGGACACATGGCACCAGCATCTGGGGGGCACATCAAAAATGGACCCCCAGGGGTCCCAGATGTTTGGGGGGTTGGGGGGCAGGGATGTGCCAGAGGGGGCTTAGGGGATGGTATGGCACCATTGCTGCAGCCCTGCATTTTGGCATTCAATGGTGACAGCAGTCAGATGCCACTTAGAACAGCTCTGAGCTGTTGGAACTTCCTTACACCACTGCACCTCTCGAAATTGCAACTGCAGGTTATGACAGTCACCCTCCTGGAATTGGGCTGAGTTGCTGTTGAAGCCCACTGTTGTGCCAGGCATTGCAGGCTGCGACGTAGTGGCTGGCATAACCAATGTTTGTCGCAGCCTGCATCTGCCATGGCACAAGTCACCACTTAGAATTGCAATGGGCAGAACGCATTGCATAATTCATAAGATACCCCATGCTGTTTGGCGTATCTCACCTTTTGCGGCGTAGCCCGTCTTGGAATTGGGACCACCGACATTAGTACAAGTTGTTTCCTGCTGTTCCCTTCAAACAGTTCTGTGTGGTTCATGTTCTATCCTGAAAGCAAAGTTGTAGAACAAAATTAAACATTCTGTCCTAGGGCTGATCTCCTGTTTGCAATTCTGTAAACAAGCCTGCAGAGTTCAAAATGCATCTCAAAGTCACCTGCCAGCAGTTCAGACTGATAATCACTGTGAAGCAATAGAAAAAAAATAGAAATAACAAGCAGAAAATGTGTTACTATTAGATTAACCAGATCGTTGGTACCACAAGAAACACATGATTGCTTAATCCAACAGACAGACATATGACAGAATAAGAAAGAACAAAAAATCCTTGCCTTTAACTCTCTCTGTATGCAATGAATAGTGACACTCTGCTCATTAAGAACTTGCCAGTTTTCATTTCAGCTATCAACCTTAGTTTGAAAACTAGCTCAGTCTGCACTAATACATTACTAATGACTGCACTAGTACATTACAGATGTCTTTACTGTCTAGAGACACAAATTAACTTCTTAGTTAAGTTAGTTTAAGGAGGCAGTATAGCACAGTGGTCTAAGGCTCTGAGCTGCAAATCTGGTGACATCCAGCAGACTAGACCTGGGTTTGAATCCCACAGCTTCCACTTGCATACTGTGTGACCCTGAGCAAGTCACTTAACCTCTTTGTGCTCCCAGGTCGCTCCTGTAAAAAAGCTTTCAGCTTAGTGTGCTATACCTGGTTAAACAATGAAATAATAATAGAAATAATAAATAATAGTTCAGTAAGAAGTTTGGCATACTGCACTAAGAAGTTGATTTGTGTCTCTGTTATGCCTAGTTGCTGGCTTGTGGAATATATGGAAAGAAATGTGTGGGCCTGAAAAGGATGACTAGGTCTGCTAATTTATGAGTTCCTCCATAGCTCAAGGGTTAGAGCACAGCATGGAATGCTGGGGGCCTGGATTCAAATCCCAGTGGAAGGTGCACATTTTCCTTTCACATTTCCTTTACTGTCAAGAGGAATAAGTTCAAAGACACTTTTTTTGGAAACTTGACCCCCGCCCTCAAGGGAAAGACATTGAATGCATAGATAACTGAGCTGCTCCTCTCAAAGAAGTCAACATTTGGTTATCTTCACAGGTATTTCTGTGCCTCTTGGACAAAAACACTATGGTACAAGAAGAAAAACCTGTGACTTGTTAAGGTAACACAATAGGGGTATGTTAAAAGTTGGGAATCCTTTGCAGATGAGATGGCAGTGATGTGCCAAGCAACAGAAAAGCCACAGGCGACTCCAAATAAAGATCTGTATAATACCATTCAATCTCATTAGTACCCAGCGAGATTCAAGTTCCACGCACATGTATCCTAAAGGTTAAATTCTTTCTTAAGACATGCTATCCTTGCATAGCAGCTTTCTCCATTTAAATTCAGGCAGTTGCTGACTTAGCAGTAATTCTTTTTCTTTCCTGTTGAACTGCACATTTAAGGTTTCACTGCAATTTCACTGTAGTGTCATAATTGTAAGACAGGTTTGACCTAACTTAAACTATTACTAGATTAAGATATTTAACAGTTAACTCAGTTTCCTGTGACTGAACTGTATTCATAAAGACACTGCTGTTTCCCTACAGTCTTATGATTATGAGACAGGCTTGAATTAAATACTGTCAGATTGTCATTTTGTCTATAGGTCCCTCATTTTCCATCTCCTTCTAGCAGTTTCTGGTTATTATTCCTTCGCAAGATTTTCAAATGATCAGTTTATTATTCCTTACTAGGCAAAGATCTAAATTTACTGACATTTTGGATTAATATCCTAGCATATATCTTCCTTCCAGGTACCAATGGAACCTTTGTGTCCCACACCTATACTCCAGGGGTGAGTGAAACAACATGCAATTGACCACTGCATTCTGTCCTATAAGGATGTAAATCTGTTTTTAAGTCTTGCTGTGGCTTTCTGCACAGTGTGCAATCATCCAGAGTCCATTTCTTCACTCCGATCCTTTCATGTTGGAGTACTAAATAAACACTAGCAATGCATGTTTTCTCCATATGTAGTTCCACAAATGTTCTTCTATGTTTCTCTTCTTCCTTCTGTTTTTTTAAGTACACTCTGATGGTTATGTGTTAACAAGCTACTTAGGGTAGTCAAGCTCCTATTTCATCTTAATAATGTTTCTGAATGTTCTGTTTTTACTTTAAGGCATTTGAAAGCATCCTCAAGGCATTCAGTTTTTTAGTCATGCTTTTTTACTTTTCTGTACCAAGTAGTTGTTATTTAAATAAATGCATGGCATAGGGCCATGGATCATTATTGTGTTTTGTGTCCTGCACAAAATCACAGGCCCCATGTGATGTGATGTATTACATCACAAATTTGTCTAATTCTGATTGACTTTTCATGGCTTCCCCCAGTCTGTGTTTTATCCTACTATGTACATCCTCCTCTAGAGTGTTACCAGTGTTCCCTTGTTTATCTAATACACAAGGGAATCTTTACAGTGCCTGGTGTATGTGTGTCAGGTGTGGCAGATTACAATCCCTTTCACATATCAATGACTTTGTTTGAGATTGGACTTTTATTCCTTGCTGCTTGACCTGCTAGATTCAATGGACTGATACTGAACCCCTGAACACTTGGCTCACAGATTGCCAATTGTCACAGTGTAAATTATGTGTCTAAATTCAATGCCCATGGGTCAATTTCAGTCCAGCGGCTTGCACAGCATTAAGTAAATGTCAACAAAATACTTTTATTGCTTGTAATTACTAGTAAAAATAAAATACAACATACTTATAAGGCAAAATCAATGACCCCAAACTCAATCAATCAAATCAGAACAGTCATGCATGTGACAAAAATTGTGGTTTTACCTGGAACCCAGGGGAAAGAGAAAAAGCTGTTTTCCTTCTTATAACCCTGTTTCCTTTCAAAAACATATTCTGCTTTCTGTTATTATAGTGTCAATATCAGGTAACATGATACAGTGATGTATGCAATAACCATGGCATATAGACCACATTAAATATAGAGCCAAAGACAGTTTGGAACTTTCTGAGAATTAAAAAAATAAATACCACCTTCTCAAGAATGAAAATGTGGGGACCACAGATGTTTCCACTAGTGCTTTGCAAAGACAAATATGACTCTTATAGCTTCTATCTCTTCTTCAGTTCGCTGCATGTGTCAATCATAATCTCAGCATCCAGCCCACCACTCAACTGCCCACTTGATCTGGCCAGGATGCACCTACTCCCTTCCCCCAACCCCCTTCCCTCCTCCCTACCACTCCTCCACTTGTCTTTTGTCCAGTCCCCCTCACTACCACCCCACCTGCCCTCTGTCCAGTTCACCACACTACCTCATGCCTGGTCCCTGTCCACTTCCTCTGCCCCTACTCCTCCAATCCACCTGCCCTCTGTCCAGTACACCCACACTACCTCTAGCCCATTTTCCTGACCTCTTCCTCCCCCATTCCCCCCACCTACCTGCACTTCCCAAACCCCAGTTTGTCTCTCTGCACTTAACTTCTCTTAGATAGCTGCACATTGTGTACCTCCACTGGGAAACTGACAATGCTACCAGCTGCTTCATTCATGTCTTGACTTGTGTAAACCATAAATGTATTTGTTACCCCTTCCTGTGTAAACTCTGTGTTAGTAGTACAACCCCAGTGTCAATTTGTCTGCTGTAATTGTGCTGTTGCAACAAAATGTATCTCCTTAAGTGCTGATGAGGATCCTTTGTAAAAGAGCTCTTAGCTCATAGTTTGTAATGTTTGTAATTCCAAGTTTACAATAAATAAACAAACACATTTTTGAACCACTGTGACTTAAAAGTTTCTAAACCAGTTCTTTCCACATTTAGTCAATTCTATAACCCTTACAAAGGGTTATGTATGCAGATTTGCATTTATTTAGCTCCAAAGGTGCCTGAGTGCATGCAGATAATGTAAGCAAAGTCCCCCCACACATAAAATGACACATTTTGAGCACTAAAAATTTTGAGACAGTGCATCACAGTGTCATAATGTTTGGCACATTGTCAAAACTACTGTCCACAAGAAATCATCTAAATTTCAGATATCTAGCTCAATAGATGTCAGAGTTCTAACCAAATTAATAAATTCAAAAAATTCCATAAAATACCAAAGAAATTATGTGGAATTTTGCAGAATTTTGTGGAATTCCATCAGAATTATGTGAGTCTAGAATGTTGCTCATTCTGCACAGTTCTAGTGCTAATGTGTTAGATCACCTTTTGTTTATTAACAGTCACACTGCAATTACTGCAATTGAGTGTAAATTATATTTTTACATACTAGTATGTAGACTATGTTGTATTTATATTTATGCATATTTGCAAATGATTCATATTTGCAGTGTTATGATGAAATGTATTTTGAGAATTTGTTATGTTTGATATGCATTATATTTTATTCTGCCTGTTTGTGGATGACACAAAGCACTGTGGGAGGGTGGACATGGATAGATTGAGGCAGGATCTCAGGCAAGACCTGACTAGGTTGGAGAAGTGGTCTGGTATTTGACCAATGGTGTTCAATGCAAAAAAAGTACAAAGTTATGCACTTGGGGCCAAAAACCTAAGGACCAAATACTGGTTGCACTGTGTTCAGGTAACCAAGTCAGAGGAGGAGAAGGACCTGGGTGTAGCTATCAAGAGTGACCTAAAACAGTCAGCTTAGTGCAGCAAAACTGTAGCCATAGCAAATCAGAAGCTGGGATGCATAGCCAGGGGAATCACCAATAGGAAGCCTGAGATTATTTTGCCACTGTACAGGATCCTGGTGAGACCACACCTGGATTACAGTGTGCTGTTTTGAAACCCTTATCTCAAGAAGCATATCAGCTTGCTGGAGAAATTTCAGAGAAGGGCAACAAAGATGACTAAGGGTGAGGGAGGTAACCCCCATGAGGAGATTTTCAGGGGGCTCAAGAGGTACTCTCTTAAAGACAGACAGAAAGGGGTGCATAAATAAGATTTTCAAGTACCCTTAAGGGTATAAATAGAGTAAGCACTATAGTCCTCTTCAGCCTTAGTGGATATAAGACCACTAGGAGCAACAGCCTGAACCTGGTAGGGGAAGGTTCATAAAGGAGATGAGGAGGCATGTTTTCACCAAGAGGGTGGTGGCTAAGTGGAATGAGTTGCCATGCAAGGTGGTATCCCTAAAAATGATGGACATCTTCAAGAGTAGTTGGGAAAGAGTGGGGGAAAGTTGTAGGTAGAGGGGGTAAGGGGGTACTTTATGGGGCTGAAGTGGGACATGGGGTATAGGGCAGTTCCTTCTGTAATTACAGTGCAAACTGTACATTCCAAGCAGACATGTTAGATCATAAGGCCATTATCTGATGGCGCATTTGTATGCTGGGTGCAAGAAACCCAAGTAGATAGACCTGGGAGGTTCAGGAGGACAGGAAGGAGTATAACTTTAAAAAAAGAGTGGTGGAACCATGGAACAGTCTGTCAGCCTAGATGGTGGATACAAAAACAGTTTGGGGATTCAAACAGGGTTGGGATAGAATAAAGGAAATACTGGTTGCCTTTGGTGACAGGACTAATGAGGAGAATGAGTAGAGGATGGGAAAGGTTAGTACCCTGGGGAAACAGTAGGTTCCATAGATTGTAAGGAAGTTGGGAGGACTAAATGGACCTCTTGCATTTTTTTGCCATTTTGTCTATATTACTATGTTTCTATGTTCTCATGTTCGTATGTAACCTGAGGGTCCTTTTAACAATGGACTTCGGCTCATCTAGACAATTCTAGTTCATATGCAATTAGTGAATAACATTTACTACTGCTAGTAGTAACATGCTGAACAATTTTGAAAATGTGTTTATTTGCAGATGACAGCATGCTCTGTGGAAGGGTGGACATAGCTGAAGGGATACTGGACCTAAAGGAGGATCTGGAAAAAAATTTGAGAGGTGGTTCATGATTTGGCAACTTAGCTTCAATCTAAAGAAATACAAAGTTATGTACACTGGACCTAAGAACCCGAGGATGGAGGACAGCATGGTATGGGCCCAAGTATCTGCAACAGAGAAGAAGAAGGATTTAGGAGTGATGATCACTAGTGAACTGAAGCATTCCATGCAGTGTATAAAAGCATTATCAAGGGCAAATAATATGTTCGACTGCATTGCTAAGACAGTCAGCAGTAGGTGAGAGAAGGTTATACTACCGTTGTGCAGGTCATTACTGAGCCCGCCTCTGGAATATGGAGTACAGTACTGTTGCCACACCTTATGAAGGACATTACCTCCTGGAGATAGTTCAAAACATGGTAGCAAAGATGATCATGGGTAACTTGGGGAAAGTATAGGAGGACAGGTTGTGGGTCCTGTACATTTACTCCCTGAAGGAGAGACGAGAAAGGGAGATATGATTGAGACCTTCAAGTACTTAAAAGGAATAAATAGGTTGGATTAGGTGGGTCCTTTTAAGCTAAGTGGCAACTGAAACATGAGGAGAGACAGTCTTAAATTGGAGAGGGGTTTAGAATTGAGGCAAGTAAGCATTTCTTCATGGAGAGGGTGGTAGTCTGTTGGAATGCACTGCTGGAAAAAGTGGTCTTGTTGAAGACAGTGGGCAGCTTCAAGAGACACTGGGATAGAGTCATTTCACACAGATGGGCCCCAGGTCCTGTGGCAGAACATAGTGGAGAAGGTAAGATGCAGGGATGCCAGGAGATGGGGACAGGGGGACTGGTCCAGATGGGGACCAGTCAGAGTCAGAGTGGAAAAAAAAGAAGGTCTGCATAAAAGATGAGAAGTGATGTATAACTCAAAGTCTCTGATGCAGCCATTTTGTATCAAGGTTAAGGAAGAGGGGGAGGTACCTAAAACAAACAGTAGAAACACTCTGGATACAGAAGTTGTTACCAGCCCATTTACAGAAGAAAGGGTTCTGAAAGAACTCTTAAAACTGAAGGTGGACAAAGCAATGGGGCCTGATGGGATTCATTCCAGAATTCTAAAAGAACTAAGGGTAGAACTAGTGACACCACTGACTACCCTCTTTAACAAATCATGGGAGGATGGGGTGGTACCCGAGGACTGGAGGAGGGCAGATGTGATTCCCCTTCACATAAGTGGGAGCAAGGCAGAAGCAGGAAACTACAGACCTGTTAGTTTAACCTCAGTGGTAGGGAAAATGATGGAATCACTTCTGAAGGAAAGAATTGTTGAGTATCTAGAGGCCAGAGGGGCACAGAACCCAAGGCAGCATGGATTCACAGCGGGAAGGTCATGCCAGACAAATCTGATAGATTTCTTTGACTGGGTGACCAAAGTAGTTGATCAGGGAGGGGCTGTGGACATGGCCTACCTAGACTTTAGCAAGGCATTTGACACAGTCCCACACAAAAGATTAATATACAAGTTAGCCAGCCTGGGAGTGGGTCCCAAGATGACAGCCTGGGTAAAGAATTGGCTGAAGAATAGGTCACAGAGAGTAATAGTAAATGGAGTCCACTTAAAAAAGGGGGTTAGTAGTGGGGTACATGAGGTTCAGTATTAGAGACGGGTCCTCTTCAATGTCTTTATAAGCAACATTGCAGAGGGACTGGAAGAAAAGTATGTCTCTTTGCAGATGACACAAAGATCTGCAACAGAGTTGATGCACAAGGTGGAGTGGAAAGGATGAGAAGGGACTTGGCAAGGTTAGAGGAATGGTCAAATGTATGGCAGCTTAGATTCAATGCTAAGAAGTGCAAGGTAATGCACCTGGGAAACAAAAACGCAGGGGAAGAGTACACAATGGGGGGTGAGCTACTAACAACAACAAAAATGGAAAGGGACCTGGGGGTAGTCATATCAGATGACCTAAAGGTGGGCAAGCAATGTGAGAGGGCAGCAAGGAGGGCTGGGGGATACTGGGATGCATAGGGAGAGGCATCACCAGTAGAAAACAGGAAGTTATTATCCCTCTTTTCAGACAGCTGGTGAGACCCCATCTGAAGTACTGCAAGTAGTTCTGGAGACCCAATCTCCTGCAAAGACATAGACAGGATGGAAGCTGTCCAGAGGAGGGCAACTAAATGGTGCAGGGTCTCACTGGAAGACATATGAAGAGAGACTTAAGGAGCTTAATATGTATACCCTCGAGGGAGGGGAATGAAGAAAGTTCAAGAGGGTATCATCTTTCCAAGAGGGTGTGTTCAAGAAGAAGGGAGCACAATTTGAAGATAGAAGGGGGGCGGCTCAGAGGTAATTTAAGGAAGTATTTTTTCACAGAGAGGGTTGTGGATGTATGGAACGGCCTTCCAGAGGAGGTTGTGGAGTCAAAAACAGTGGTGGAGAGGGTCACGTGGGGCGTTGCTCTCAATGGCGGCGTAGTTTTCGCGCTCCCACCTCTCAGCCAGACTAATTGGTTGTACTGCCATTCCCTACCAACTCTATCTGGTGGTCTACCTATTATTTAAACCCCCACAGTATCTACCAGCACTTTATTTTGGCGATCGGGAGTTATTTTCGCAAGTCTTTCGCCAAGGTGCGGTGTGATGATGGAGGCAGAGATGAAAAGTGCCGGGGCCAAGCATACACCACCGAACACCCCGGAAAAAGCAGCCAAGAAATCAAGAACTCAACCCGCTGGTCTAATACCAAACCTGGCTCTGGTGTCTCGTCCGTCCGCTTCACCAAGACCGGTTTTACAAGAACTGATTCTCTTCCGCGAGACGTTGCAGGAGATCTCGACAGAGCTAAAATCGATGCGCGGGGATCTCGCTGCCCTCACGACCCGGGTCGGCAACTTGGAGGCCAGGATTAGCTCGCTAGAAGTTTGGAAGGCCAAAAGCGAGCCTGATATAATTATGTTGAAGCAACAAGTGGCAAAATTGAAGCTGAAGACGGAGGATCTTGAGGGGAGGAGCAGGAGAAACAACATCCTGGTGTTGGGCCTACCTGAAGGCGAGGAGGGCCCGGACATTTTAGCATTTGTGCAAAAGCTCCTTATCAAGGTCGTGGGCCCCTCTCCCATCTATTCCACCTACCATATCGAGCGTGCTCACAGATCCCTCAGGCCTAAGCCTGCACCCGGTTCCTCACCTAGACCTATCCTTATCAAGTTGCTAAGCTATTTGGAACGACAACACATCTTACAGAAAGTCAAGAATTTGCAGGCTGTCATGTGGGGAGACCGAACGCTGAGAATTTCCTAGGATCTTCCGTTCGAAACTAGGTTGAAAAGGAAGGAGTTTCACCCGTTGGTCTCCAAACTGATTGCTGCTGGTCATCGGTTTCGTGTTAATTACCCGGCTAGGCTTCAAGTTCTTTTGGATGGTGTCTGGTCCACTTACGAATCTCCAGAGCAAGCTAAAATGGACCTAACTAAAAGACTGCCCGATCTTTTCAAAACGGGCTGACTGTTTATTTTGAACATTCAAGCTTCTTCACTAGTGTCTCTTTGTGCCTACCTGGACTGTCTGTTTTGGGTTTCTGGGCTCCTGACCCCACTTCTGGCCTTCACGGGGGGTTGTGAGCCTCCTGTGTAGATGGGAGTTGGGGCCAGTGTGTGATGGCTTGGGCCTTCTGGTGGTGGCGCTTTCGCCGTGGGGATGTGAGGGAGGGTGGAACCTCGGTTCTGGTTGCTTTGCAATGGGTTCCCTTCTCCGGTCGCACCTGGGTGTTCCCACCCGCTCTCCCTCCCTCCTCTTCCTTCCGGTTGGAGCGTTGAACACCCCCGGGCTTTGGGTACTACCTTACCATGGAGCTATCCACTTTCTACTGTGCCCTCTTTCGCCACTACAGCGGGGATGGGTTGGCAGGTGTGCCCGATCCCCGGGGTGAGTGCCTGCTGATGTCGCCGCCCAGTTGGCTGTGGAGCTGCGGTCGCTTATCGACTGACTCTCCAGCCTTGATTTGGGGAGGCTGCTCTTTAGAATGGCAGCTGTTTTGGCTTCCAGTTCCTCTCCTTAGTTTTTTCTGGCTGGGGTGGTGGAAGGGGGTGTTCATGAGATGATGTTCCACAACCGCTTTTTTTTTGGGGCGGCAGTAACCGATTCTGGTGTTGGTCTCTGTTTCCTGTGGTTTTTGCTTATTCAGGTCTTTTGTCAGGGCTACTTTGTTGGGTGTCAGCTTACTGTCAGCCCTGAAGGATACTCCCCTCTGAGTTTATTTTGCTGGATCGTTCTGGTCTATTTGTCACTGAGGGGTTGGGTTGTATATAGTTTGGGGGATAGAATCTGGGTTTTGGTTTTTTGGGAGGGTTCAACTGGGATCGGGGTTTCGACTACTGTTCCTGGCTCATTGTTTCCTGGGTCTTGTCTCTTGACAGCAGGGCCACAGATTTTTTTTTTTTGCTCTTTTCTTGTGTACAGGGCCGGTTTCGTCATATTCAGGGATCTGTTTCTGTGGCTGGGGGGGGGCCTTGGAGAGTTGCTTTATCGGGGAGTTTCATCGTAATGGTTGGACCACTCTCATGGTGTCTCTTATTTTCTCCCTCTCTTCAGTTGCTGTCTACGGGTTGGGTGCTGTACTGCTGTCTGGTCTCCTGGTGGTTAAATCTGGATGGCTCTAAACTTTCTTAAATTTGCCAGCTGGAATATTAGAGGCATTAACGACCCCCTTAAGAGACGCCAGTTTTTTCTAAATTGTGCCTTGCTCAGCGTAGACATTATTTTTATACAGGAAACATCTGGCTGCCTCGGAGGACAAACATTTGCCCAAAATGGGGTTTTCTCAGGTGTTTACTGCCTCAGGCTCGCAAGCTAGCAGAGGAGTGGCAATCTTGATTAAACATCATGTCAGATTTACCGTTGAAGAATGTGTCAAAGATTCAGAGGGCAGATATGTTTTGGTTAAGGGCCAGTTAGATAATTGTAGTCTGGTGTTGGGGGCGATCTACGCCCCAGTGGGGGGTGATCCACCCTTCCTTATGTCCTTGACCGATACCTTGAGCAGGTTCCTACCTTCCCCCTTTATTTTGGGGGCGACTGGAACATTGTCCTTCAAACTCACTTGACAAAACATATAGGCCTGTGAGACCAATTTCCTGCCCAATTAGCCCTGTCTAGATTTTACTTGCCTGTTGGGTCTTTGTGACCCTAGCGTCTTTGAATCGATGGCCGGCTTTACTCTTTCTATTCCCAGGTTCATTTAACATGGTCGAGAATCGATTTTTTCCTCGTTAGCTCTTCATTAATGAGTTGTGTCTCTCAAGCCGGTATTGAGCCGATAGTTATCTCAGATCACTCATTGGTCTGGCTCAAAGTTTCTCCCGGCATCCAAGGCCAACGGGATACGATCTGGAAGCTCAACACGCAAATTCTTAAAGAGGAACACTCTGTTTCCCAGATTAAGGATTTGATCCGTATGTATTTCGACCTGAACCACGGTTCAGTTCACCGTGTGGA
The DNA here is from genome assembly GCA_016271365.2 of Neoceratodus forsteri. Lineage (NCBI taxonomy): Eukaryota > Metazoa > Chordata > Ceratodontiformes > Ceratodontidae > Neoceratodus > Neoceratodus forsteri. The sequence goes on from CM028137.1 coordinate 56,690,088, forward strand.
CGAATTATGGTGCTCCTTTAAATGTTTCCTTAGAGGGGAGCTTATCAAGATAGCGGCCACTAGGAAAAGGGTCAGGGAGGCTAAAACCAGCTCTCTGTTAAACCGGCTGAGAGTGGCCGAGCAACAACTTCTTTCCGTTGACTCTCCTGCACACTTGTCGGCTCTCTTAAAACTAAGGAGTGAGTACAACGACCTAACCCGGGACAAAGTGGAATACGCTCTTTTTAAGTCCAGGACTAAGTATATTGACCAGGGGGAAAAATCGGGCTGGATGCTTGCTTTGAGGTTGAAAGAGGTTGAGGGCTCTCGTTTAATACCGGTACTCACAGCCGGTGACGGTTCCTCTAAGTCACTGCCTAGGGAGATCGCTCAGATTTTTGAAACCTTTTTTAAAGACATCTACGGCACTGTATCCACAGTGTCACAGGCTCAGATGGCGAAGCGGTTTTTGGAGAATATTAAGCTCCCGTCCCTTCGGCCTCAGCACCGTGATATGCTTTCCGCTCCCATCACTTTGGAGGAAATAGAAGCGGCAATTAATGACCTGCCTCTGGGAAAGGCTCCGGTCCGATGGCTTCCCCCCTTCCTTTTACAAGGTGTTCTGCAAAGAATTGTCCCCCATGCTGCTTAAGCTTTACGAATTTTTATTTTCGGTGGCTGAATTTGACCCTTCCCTTTTAGAGGCAATTATTATTCTAATCCCCAAACCTGACAAGCCACCCTTGGACCCCGCTAGCTATCGCCCTATATCACTTCTCAACTATGATATCAAGATTCTCTCAAAAATTTTATCATCTAGAATCAAATCGATCTGGGAATATTTGCTGAGTCTGGAACAGGCTGGCTTTGTCCAGGGGCGCTCTGCTGCCAACCACTTGAGAACTCTCGACCATGTCCTTCAGGCTTCTTACTCCCTCCCTGATCCCATGGTCCTTGTCGCTCTCGATGCCGAAAAAGCCTTTGATCGTGTCAATTGGGACTTTTTATGGGCTACCCTAAGGATCATGGGCTTCCCGGATTTCTTCATTCGAATGGTTATGACTATTTATAGGTCTCCCTCGGCCAAAGTGTACTGCAATGGGGTCTTCTCCAGTTTTCCGCTTGGCAGGTACGCAGGGCTGCCCCTGTCCCCCTACCTGTTCAATTTATATTTAGAACCGCTATTGGTGAGTATTAAAGTTCACCACATGTTAGGGTTGCACCTCACTCAACTTCCCCTCACCCTATCGGTCTTTGCCGATGATATATTGTTATACCTTTCTGACCCTGTTCACTCCTTAACCCAGGTCCTCCAAATTATTGACTGGTTTGGTCTGGTCTCCAATTACAGGTTAAATGTCTCTAAATCGGTGATCTTTCCGGTAAACTCCCATATTTTCAAGGTGGATTTGAGCGCTTTGGAATGAAATGGGTCTCTAGCTCCTTTAAGTATTTGGGGTACATGTAACTAGGAGTGAGGGGCTGGCTAGAACTTAACTTAGTCGATGCGGTCAGGAGAATTAGATGTGATCTTGACCGTTGGCAGCGCTTACCTCTCTACCCTGGGGCGCATTAATATCATTAAAATGAACATTTTCCCCCGACTCCTATACCCCTTGACCCACCTCAATATTTGGCTACCCAGGCGGTTTTTTGCTCAGGTCAACTCAGTGTTGTCCAATTTCGTATGGAAGGGGAAACAGCCCCGAAGAGCTTTTGTTTAGCTTACTGTGCTCAGAGAGAAAGGGGGAATGCGGCTACCCAGCCTCCTGCTGTATTACTGGGCATGTCATCTGGCCTGACTAGGGAAGCTAGCTAGCACCCAACCCTCTTCCCCCTTGCCCATCTGGCATCAACTCGAGATCAACTTATTAGCCCAAGAGGGTCTGTGCCCTTCTCGCATTTTTTGGTTCCCATTCTCCAAGCTCCCCCTGGGCATTCGCGAGTCTCCCATTGGCCTGTCCATTAGAGTTATTGCCCAGTGCTGGAACTTCTTTAACTTTGTCCCATCCAAAGACTCAGCCCAGCCTCTGACTCTAAACCCCTATCTCAAAATTGGAGGCAAGTGTATAACCGAGGACTGGCTCCTGCAGCTTGCTAATCTGTCCGCGGAAGCTCTGTACGACCAGGGCAACCTTCTTAAATCGGACGATATCTTAAAGACCTTCAACATCCCTCAGAAATCCATTTTCAAAGTTTTTCAAATGAGGCATTTGATTCTTCAAACCTTGGGTCCTATCCTTTCCCCTTCTAAACTAAAGCCCTTTCTCGTTAAGGTACAGGAGGCGGTCGGGTTGTGCAGTTGTATTTCCAGGATTTACAGCAATATACTAACCGACGTCTTTCCTGTTCCCCTTGCCGGCTCTAAAACCTGGTCTCTCTCTCAGGTCTCTGTCATACCCCCGACTGGGGCTCGATTTGGAGGGATGTGTATCGCTACCTATCCCAAGATAACCACAGACAGACTCAGTTCTATATCTTAAATAATCTATATTACACCCCAGTCAAGTTGGCCAGGTATGGGAAACAAGAGTCCAATCTCTGTGTTAGGTGTGGGGCTGCTGAAGGGAATCTATTGCATATTTTCTGGGCTTGTGTCAAGTTGGCCCCTCTTTGGGATGCTCTCAGAGATCGTCTTAATCCGCTTTTAGACCTAAAGGATTTTTTTACCCCTGACATATGTATTTTGGGCGACTACTCCACCATTTCAGGTATGGAACATAAATATCACATGGCCATCATTTCTATGGTCGTTAAGAAATTGATTCTCAGGCACTGGCTAGGCCAGCTCACTATAACTTTCCAGGAATGGTTGAGGGAGTTGTCTCTCAATCTCAATACCGAGAAGCTTATTGCTAGCTACAGGCACAACCCCCAGTCTTTCAATCGGAAATGGGTTAAGTTGTATGCTCTCTTTTAGTATAATCAGGTCCCTAGTTGGCGTTACGCTTTGTTACACAACCAGCTTGATCTCTCCAAGTTGAATAGTTTCAGACTCCAGACAGCTCTCTGTCTCCGCTTTCTGACAGCTTTCCTGTTTACTTTCTTCTTTCCTGTAACCACCTCCTCTAGATGTGGTCCCCCTTTCTAGAGCAACTCTCCGGGCCTTGGGGAGGGTTTGGGGGATGGGGGGTTCGAGAGGGGGGGCTTGGGGTTAGGGGTCTCTGTAAATGTTCTTGGTTCTAGACTACTTGTTACCTTCCCCTTTCCCCCCTTCCCTGGTACTTACTTATGTTGCTCTATTCCTGGTATCTGATGGGTTTTCCTTTTATGTATCTGCAAACTCAATAAACTTAAATTTCGAAAAAAAAAAAAAACTGGTGGAATTCAAGCATGCATGGGACTGTCATAAGGCAATTCTAGGGGTTGGGGGTAGGAAGAAGTAGGCTGCTGGTTAACTAGGACCTGCAGCTTATCCATCAGGTAGGGAAATGGGCAGACTGGGTGGGCCAAGTGGTCCTTATCTGCTGTCAAATTCTATGTTTCTATGTTAAGCAATGGAATGTTCAGAATTCTAGTAGTAAAAGTATTTTTTTATGCAGGAGTGAAAAAAAAAAGATTTACATACACCATTAGGGCAATAATGGTAAATGGTAGATGATTTATACAAAGTTAAAGGTAAAAAATGTCACATATAATGAAAACAATTACAAACACTAAGTACATATAGTAGAAACAACAATTTACATATAATTTACTGGCTATTTGTACGAATCACATACCTATTTCTTTATTCATCTATTGCACACACATCAAAATTGTAACTCTTTCTTCATTACTTCTTTAAGTTCTTCAACCAACCTTTCATGATTTCTCAACTGTAAGGGCATATTGCTCCAAGTAGTAGCCACTTTGAATTGGAAGGTAATTTTCCTGAATTTATTATGTACCTTGGGCACTATCAGTTCCCTTGATCTTTTCTTTCTTAACTGATACACGTCTTGGTTTGGCCATTTTGTCCACAAGTCCCAGGGGTTTATTATTTTTAAATACTTCATATAGTATTAAGGACCAATTTTCTTGTCTTTTTAATTCAAGTGGACTCCAATCTAATCTTTCATACATATGTATGATAGTGATGTGTTTTATAATTACATTACAGGACAACTCTCGCAAGTCTATTGTAACAAGTGTCAAGTTTGGGCAAAACACCTTTGTTTGCATGCATATAAATATGACTTCCATAGTCTATTATAGGAATGAATAGTCAGTTAGCTACCACAATTCTTGATTTCTTTGTTAGGCAGGTTGAAACTCTTCTTAGTGTACATATCCTAATACTGTACTCTAGGAATTGTTCACTCACTTTTTAATATCGTATTATTCATGGTAAAGAAATAAGCGTGAACATTACCAGGTCGCACATATTTTTTTGCACAAGTTGTCACAGTGCCATTCGCACCTAGGAGATGATATAAAATTGTAGCTTCAAAATATTTAGCGATGGAAAACAGAGTTGCACTTATCATCTAAATAATGGAGTCCCTCAGGGTTTGGTGTTGGCACCGACACTCTTCAATATTTATATTGCAGACCTACCTCTTACAAACGTTGCCAAATTCACCAATGCTAATTACCTGGCCTTATTCTGTGCCAAAAAATCATTCAAACAAGTTGAGACCATCCTCTCACATGATATGGTAACTTTACATTATTACACACCAAATGAACAGAAAAATGACCAGCCTACTCCTGTCACAGAGACTTCATAGTCACAGGCCATTCATTAGAGAAGCCTGTCATCTCATTGCCATTGAATCTACTGCTAACAAGGGACACCAAGAGGACCGGAGTTGGAGGTTTCAGTGCAAACCTCTTTTGTTGGGGACTGGCAAACTCAGCAGCATGGGATTGGGGTGCAGCCTCTCAGACCACAGACCATCTCGTGAAAGAATGCCTCTCACATCAGCTGGATGGCAGAAGGAGATGTTTGGAGACCCTCATGCCAGAGACTCACTCTTGGTTGAGGACAGCATCTTTTGCTTCCTAGCCATACAAAAAAAGAAGAAGAAGCACCTCTGGCTGGGCAGGTGTGAACATTTCCAGCTGTGATTAAGTAAAGAGAGCTGGTAGTGCAAAGATTTCCAGATGCTAACTTATTCTGTTTTACAGTATTTACTTTTTTGACCAGGTCATTTATGTGTTGTTTAAATAACAAATGATGGTCAATATTTATGCCTAGGTATTTGTATGTGGTAGTCTGAGTTAATGTACATCCATTAAGTGTTTTTATTTCAAGTTGTTCTATTTTCTTTCTATTTTTTATTATTACAGAGCTAAAAAACATAGATTGTGTTTTTTTAGTATTCAATAACAGTTTTGAGGTGGCAAACCATTTACGCGGAATGTCAAAATGTAATTGTAATTTATATTCCATCTCCCTAACACTTTGCCATACTGAAACTAATACTGTGTCATCAGCATAAATTTGAATATTAGTGTGTTCCATGTGCCTTGGTAAGTTATTAATTTATTTCAAAAACAGGAATGGACCCAGTATTGACCCCTGTGGGACACCTCTTGTAACTGAAATGATGTTGGAGTGTTTTCCACCAACAAAGAAAATCTGGGTCCGGATTGTTAAATATGATTGAACCATTTGCAAGGCTCTTCCTCTATACCTATGAGTCTGCTTATAATGATTTCATGATGCACAAGATTGAAAGCTTTTGACAAGTCAATGAACACCACGCCCACAAACCTCACTTCACCAAGAGGGGAAGCCACCAGATCAACATGTCTGTGAGTGCAGTGCTCATGGTCAAGCCTTTTCTGAATCCAGACCATGAGTTATTTAATATGTTATGTTTCTCAAGGTAATCGATCAATTGACTATGAACTAATCTTTCCATGATTATTGAAACTATTGATAAAAGAGCTATAGGCAGGTAATTTATAGGCAGTGAATTATCTCCTCCCTTAAATATCAAGATCATTTTTGCCAGTTTCCATATGCTTGGGAAAGTGCCTTCCTCTATACTCCAGTTAAAAATGTCCATAAGGGTCTGAGCAATTTCTAGGACAGAATCTTTAATAGACATATATTCAATATTATCTGGACCGCTGGACTTGTTCAATTTTAATTTATTTATTTATTACGTCTATAAAATTAACTACCCCAAGATGGCGGCCATGCTGGGAAGACCATCGTTCCACTGAGGAACGATTTGTAAACCTCTGTAAAAAAACTCCCAGTTTTTGCCATTTTTAGTTGTTTATGTAAGTTTATTTAAATTTGCTTTTATTGTATTTATTTTTATTCTGGTTGTTTTGTTTGCTTCGTCTGCTTTGGTTCAGGGCCATGAGTCATTTTAGGTCTATGTCGTAGCCCACAGGGGATATAATCAGTTGTTTAGCTGTTTTATTGATTGGGAGCTTAACGCTGGTGAAATGCGAGGGATCTAATCAGCTGTTTTTTCGACTGAAGAGCTTAATGCTGGTGAAACACAAGGGACATAGCTGTTTTATTGGCTTGAGGACCTTAATGATGTTGAAATGCTGGTGATGTTATTGACATTGAGTAACGTTGAGCTACTGTGATCAACTCAAGGGAGCAATAGCCCATTCCCAATGTTTTGCTCTTGGTGAGAGTTTCATCATATTGGACTCTACGAGGTGAATGAATTGAGTCATGGAGGGGTCATGGATGGTTGGATGTGCCTGACTGGAAAGGTCGTGGAGCCATGGGATTGAAAGGAGAAGTCCAAGAGATCCCCTTTCAGTGAGATTGCCTGAGCGTTTTTGAACTTGGTGGGGAGAACACTAGAGTAGGGGTGGGCTGTTTTGGTCACTGCAACCTGAAGCTTGAAGCTGCAAACTCTTCTTGGCTTGTCTGGTTAGTACCTGGCATTAGGTGCCGGGCTGTCCTGGTTAGCGGCTCCCTTCTGGGGGGCAGTGAGCTACTGGAGGATGACTGTTCTGCCTCCTAGAGGTCGGTGTATTTGCGGGTGGATGCTGTGTTGACTGGAGTTGGGGGCTGTTGACCTGGGGCTGGTCTGGCCCTGGAGTCGGGTTCTATTTTAACCAAGTTTCTGAACATATTGTCTTCTTCAATGTGAATTCCTGGTGGCCTGAGGAGCTCATAATTTTTCTGGAGGAAATCCTAACTCTAATGTCATTGAACTGGTGGTTTGTCCCCAGTTGTAATCTGTATTAATTCTGGGTTCTGAGCTGGTGAGACTTTGATAGCATCTTGGTTCCTTTAACTGCCTCTATATAAGATTCTGACTGGGTAGTGAGAGTACCCTTAACCTCACCCATTATCTTTTATTTAGTCTGCATTACTTAACTGTGGTTGGCGAGAGTATTCCACGATAAGTATTAACCTGGTCATGGCCTTGGGGTGTGAGAGACTCTAAGGCCTAAATTTTGAAAGACTTTAAGGGGTATTTTAGAAGCCCCTAACTGTGTTATAGGACTATTGTTTTGTCATGGACTTAGTTGGACTTTTGGAATTAGTTTTTCGATATTGTTAGATATTTGAAATTATTTTATATTAAGTTTTTTTGTGGTTTATTTGATATTTGTTGTATTTTTTTCTTTTTGCTTTATTTGTTTATCCTCCTACCCTGAACTCCTATCCGGCCTTCCCTTCAGGTCTTCTAGGCATGCTCCGACGCTCCGGCCTCCCTACCAACCCCACATTGCAACCCCTCAGGTAACCCGGCATTTCCCTTTGCCTGACGGGTCCAAGCTAGGGGAGAAGGCAGCACTGGGGACAGGCCAGCGCACTCTATTATTGGCCTGAGTGCTGCTGAGGCTGATGTAGGCTGTTTTGGGGGCCTTAGAGCCGGCAGAGGACTAGAGTCTGTCATCTGGCTGGATGGGGGGATGTTTCCTGGTTTTCTCCCATGGTGCGTGACGTCCATAATGTCTAGGCATGAGCTGATGTCCACCATGCACCTCCTTAACAGTGAACCCAATGTGTTATCCTACCCCTGGCCTCCACCAGTGGTCACCCAACACAGGATTGTGAGCCCCTGTCCATCCCTGAAGACAACAAGCAGTCATGGGATGTTCAAGTTGTCTCTCCCTGGCCAGCCCTCCAGCGACCCAAGCTCATTCCTGAACCTGGGTCACTGGCATCACAAGCGGAAATCCAACCTCTGCACCAGCAGGCCAGCATTGTTGTATTTTATTAGTTTATTTTGTATTTATTTTTTGTATTGTTTTGGGGCTACGTGGATTATTTTATTAGTTAATATTTTAGTCTGTGTGATTAGCCTGCTTTATTTACTAATAGAATGTGCTGGGAGGGAGTAAATAGGGTCAGGCATTATTCCCCTACCAGGATCAGAGAAATGCGCCCTTTTGAATATCCCTCTTTATCAAATGACATTGATTTAAAATGTCAAGCTTTGGGGATTGCTAGATGATGGAGAAGAGTGAGGACTGGGCCTGGTGGAGTGATGGAAAGGGGGACAGATAGAGGTGGTAGGGACCAAGAGACACCCTGGGGTGAAATAGAGACTGGACAGCGGTATCTCTTGTCTTGCCCCCATACCCAAGGGCTCCATTGTTAATGGGCAGGGGCTGAGGTCTTCCCCACAGCCCATCTTACTCGAGCGCTTTTATGCAATGCCAGATCTATTAATAACAAGACAGCTATTGTAGCTGATCTTGTTGAAGCAGTAGATTTGGCTTGTATCACTGAGACCTGGCTGGAACGATAATGCAGGCCAAATATTCCTATTGGCCTCTGCTGTTCCAGATGGGTACTTGGTGATACACCACCCAAGATTGGATCATAGGGGCGGGGGTGTTGCCATTATATTTTGGACAGAACTAGGCCTTGTGGATGTGCCAGTGGGGTTCACCAGATCTTTTGAGTGTATCCTGGGTGAGGGTGCAGGATACAGAATACTCCTCATTTACTATCCACCCAGTGATGATGGAGAATTCCTGCAGGAGACAGCAGATTTCATTGTCAATGTGGTGCTGGAGTTCCCCAGATGATTGATTCTGGGGGACTTCAATGCCTGGATCGATGATGAACTCTCACAATTCGGTCACTATGTCCTCCAGTTAATGACTCTGCTGGGCCTTACACAGGTTATTACCTCCTCGATCCATATAGAGGGTCACTCGTTGGATCCGGTGTTTCCCCTAGGGATTGAGATAGCTGATCTGTGGGTGGAACCAGTTAGCTTGTCTGACCATCACACCATAAGGTTCAGTTTTAAGGCCCCAAAATAGACCTGCCTCTACAGACATGGTGAAGTACCATCCTTTAAGGGGTGTGACCCCAGAGAGTCTATCAGCAGTGCTGGACCTATCAGGTGTGTCAGGTGAATGCATGAGTCCAGGGGATCCTGTACTAGCTTATAACAAAGCAGTGGGAGAGGCCCTGGACAAAATTGCTCCAGTTCGCATTTGACCGCTCACCTCTTGCCCAAGGAATCCCTGGTTTGATGTTCCCTTGATGGAGATGAGGAGAGTTAATCAAAGGCTAGAGAGAGCATGGTGAAAGTCAGGCATTGATGCTGACAGGCTAAGATTGATAGTTCATTATTTATTTATTTATTTATTTAAGAGTTTTACCACTCAATTCCAGATGCGTCCTGGGGGGAATAAGGGATAGGCAGGATACAGTAATAGTAGAAGTTACACATGTACACATTCAATACAATCATAATAGAGTAATCAAAATCCTTATATACAAATAGCAAATACACTACCGGTCAAAAGTTTTAGAACACCCCCATTTTTCCAGTTTTTATTGAAATTTAAGCAATTCAAGTCCAGTGAATAACCTGAAATGGTACAAAGGTAAGCGGTAAACTGCTAGAGGTTAAAAAAAAAAAAGTTTAGGTTAGCAAAAACTGCTGTAGAGAAATTGCAAAGAAAGCCAAGGTGTCTTGTCGGATGCGTGTTCATCTGGGAGATTGGTGTCCAAGTGTTACCAATTCTTAGTTAAGAAGTTTGACCTGAACCTATCTCCCATTCCTTATTATTGGGAAAGTTAACATGTCTCTGGATTGGCCTGAAGGGATCCGGGAGAAAGTCTGGGTGGACATCCACACATGCATTAAACAAGATAGATTAAGAGAGATTCAGTTCAAATTATTGCATAATATGTATTGGTCTCCTGCTAAACTGCATCGTTGGAATTATAATTGCTCCCCTGCTTGTCTGAATTGTGATGGTTCTTTAGCCACTACGTTCCATAAATTATGGTCATGCCCCAAAAGTACTGAATTGTGGGAGGTGGTCAAGAGAGGGCTGAAACCTTTTTATGATTTCACAGCATTCTTTATTCCGGAGGTATGTATCTTCGGGATGTACAAATCTATTTCAAATAGTATTTCAAGAGTCCAGATGGCATTAGTGACATCGGTTACTAAGTTGGTGATTCTACGGCATTGGCGAGATGAATGGACTCCTTTAAGGAGTGGTGGAGGAATTTTGACTCGCGCTACATGCTGAAAGAACTGTTTATGCATTAGCTAATAATTTGCAGAAATTTGATATTTATTGGAAGAAACTTAACCAATGTTTAAGTGACAAATTTGGTTTTTAATATGGGGTATGTGCCACCTGGTTTTATCAAGTTTCTTTACTTCATTCTTTTCTTTTTTCCTATATATACCCCTTAAATTAGTTTTCTTTTGTCCTTTATTATTTTCTTCTTTCTTCCCTGGGTGGTCTCTATCCTGCTAACCTTTCTGTGTTTGTTTTTTTCCTTTTTTCTGTATAAACTTAGCCTCCTCCTCTCTCTGATCATGTATTGTTCTTCCTCTCCTCCCTTTACTTAAGTTTTATTTAAGCTTTGTTACGGTTTATGACAACGGTTCTTTTCCTTCATTCACCCTATATTAGTAATATGTGCTTTACGGATAGCTGCGGGGTGGGGGGAGGAGCTGGGGGAGGGTTGGGGTGGTCAGTATTCTGCTTTGTTATTTTCTTTTATTGTTTTTATAAGTGTTTCTTTGTTTTGTATTGCGCCCAGTCTCTATCTGTTGTTGGTGTATATAACTCCATATGTGCGCACCCTATAAGTTTTTCCTTTTTATAATAAAATAATGTTATTTGCAAAAAAAAAAGAAAGCCAAGGTGTCAGTGAGAAAGAACTAGAAGGGGACAGGATCAGTTGTGTTCCAGGACAGTAGCTGCTGCTGTTGTTTTCACAGGGTTCTTGTGGATTTTATTTGGTAGGTTAGTTATTTTCTTTCTTACTTCTAAGGGGCTAGCAGGGTAATGTTTTGGGTGATGCTGGATGTTTGTAAACTGATTTGGTGGCTGTAAATGGGGCTCATTTTGTGGATGTTCCACTGTGTAACAGGCTGCACTGGTAGAGGCCTATTTCTTCTGATTTAAAACCTATTTGGTGGGATTTGCTTGGGCCTGGTTCTTTGGCTGCTGGGCTTGGAGGGGAGACACAGGGCTGATACACTCTCTCTCGAGTCAGGTGTCTGCCCAAGACCACCCTCCCACCCTCCCTCCACAGAAGTCTGCAGATTTATAGGGGAACACCTGCCCTGCAATTGAGGAAAAGGCTGCAGGTGCAGCTCATGTAGTTCCAGCCACTGGGGTAGGATTAAAGGCAGGAGAGAGGAGCTTTGGGAGTTGTTCATTTCCTTTATAAGTTTAATGTGTTGTACTGCACCTAGTAACAGGGTTACTGGTGTACAGTGGGACTGTCTCTAAGATTAGTCGTGACCTGATTAGGCAGTAGGGTATCTTGGACTAGGGGGGAACCTGGTGGCTCACCCAAGGAAACCTATTTGGAAGGGGATGGAACCACACATCATTAGGGCCGGCATCTTTGGGAGGGTGGTGGGGTGCACAGGGTGTGGAGCAGCCATGATACTGGACTGGGCTTGGAAGTTCGGTGGTTGCCCAGTGTGCTACCAGCTAGCACAGCTTAGGGAGGAGGTTGCAGGGATTAGGAGAAAGCTGGGGAAGGGGTTGGTATGGTTGGGGAAGGGGGCTGGGAATCTCCCACAAGGTTGCACCAAGCACTGGGGGTGGGGGCATAGGGAAAGGAGTGCAGGAGAATACTCAAGGGTCACAAAGGGAACCTGGAAGAGGGGGTACAAAAGGACATTACCAAGGAAGCAGACAGGTAACTGGGGATCCTCACAAAGGGGGGACGGAGGGACAACATTCTCAAGGAAGTAGGCAGATGGCCAGGGCTGGACAGAAGGAAGCAAGGCGGGGAGGTGGATCAGACCTTACACTCAGTAACCGCTTCAATTCTCTTCTTCTGCTCAAGGATGAGGGGGATGATGTAGCCACGACAGGGGTAGTTATAAATGGAAAGGGAGTGGGAGTGGGAGGCAGAAGGCAGGGGCCAGATAGCAGGAAGAACGGGGGGGACGTGGAATGCAGGAGAATGGGGGGAGCAGGAATCAGAGCAGGAGGGGCAGGGGGAAGAGGGAGGAAAGCGCAAGGAGAAGGACCAGTTGAGAGGAAAGGGAAAGGAGAAGGACCAGAAGTACAAGTAGGATTCAGTAAAGGGAGCTGAGGGTTTAGGTCAGGGGAGCACGACTAGCAAGGAGGAACTAAATGGAGACAGGAAGGAAGGGAGGATGAGCCAGGCTAGTTTAGCAGATGGGGGAGAAGGACCAGTTGTGAGCAGTGAGGGGGGAATTAGCAAGGAACAGAAGGATACTCAGGAGGAGGAGAGGCATAGGATTGAGGAGGTGGGCCATGGTAATAAGGAGGGTGGCATGTGGCACCCAGAAAGGGGGAGGAACACGGAGTCAGCTGGGTGGAGGGCCTGTAGAAAGGGTGAGGGACATGGAAGGAGGGAATGGAGGAAAAGGAGGGTCAGAGTGCTCTGCTGGGGATTCTATGATCAGGGTATCAAATGGGATAGGGAGGGAGAAGCCTGGCCAGTTAGAACAAGATGCTTCCCTGGACTAACGGTGACAGGGCTAAGCACGAGGTATATCAGCTGGCAAAGGATTGTGGGGGTTCCCAGACATACTGGTCCACCTGGGTACAAATGACATTGAGGGAAATAGCGAGCTAGAGATACAGGCAAGATTCAGGAGCTCACAGGTCTGTCATGACATAGGATGCACAGTTTTCTCAGAAATCCTGCCAGTGCCAAGGGCTAGTGGGGAACACAAAAGGAAAATTAGGAGATAAACCAGTGGCTCAGGGAGTGGTGTGAGGCCAGAGGGTATGGGTTGATGGGGATTGGGGGAGACCTGGGAGGATAAGGAGCTGTATGCTGAGATAGACTACATCTCAATTTGGAGGGAAGGGGAATCCTTAAGTTGAAAATAGAGGGGTTCATTGGTGAAAAGTGGGGTTTAAACTTGTGAAGGGGGGTGGGATGGGAGAAAAGGCTTTCAAGGGGGTGCTGATAAAGGAGGGACTCTGTCTCCACCCCCCTGGGGACCAGGAGGATTGCAGGAAAAGGCCAACTGGCAAAGTGCAGACCAGGGGAAAACAGAATCCCCATGGGAACACAAGCAGGGGAAATGGAACTATAGGGAAAGGGTGGAAGGTAGTCCTGCTAAATGCCAGGAGCTTGGGCAATAAAATGCCTGAGCTCCAGGCGATGCTAACTGAGGGAGCAGTGGATGTGGCAGCGGTCAATGAGACTTGGGCCACTGAAAGACATGACTGGGACCTGAACCTGGAGGGATACACTATGTTCAGGAAGGACAGGGAGAGGGAAGAGGAGGAGGGGTAGCAATGATAATCAAAAACTGCATTGGCATAGGGGGAGTAGAGGAGGCGGAGGGAACCGTGGAGGCGATTTGGGTCACCTTGATAACAAGGGGGGGCAAGAGAGTAAAAATAGGAGTGGTGTAAAGACCCCCTGCCCTGGCGGAGGAGCTGGAGGACAGTCTGGTGGCAGATGTTGGGAAACACTGCAGACTGGGCAGAGGAACGGTGGTGGTGGTGTTGGGGACTTAAACATGCCAGGAACAGACTGGGAGACTATGACATCCTCTGTGACCAGGGAACAGAGGTTGTTGGATGTCTTTCAAGATGCATTCCTAACTCAGCAGGTGAGGGAACCGACCAGGGAGGCATGGGTACTGGATGTGGTCCTGGCAGACAGTGACCAGATTGGGGCCTGGAGGTAAGGACCCATTGGCGGGAGTGACCATGCCACGGTCTGGTTCTGCCTGGACCTAGGAGGGGTAGAAGGCTGCACAAAGATGGAAGTAACTCACTTCAGGGGGCGGATTTTAAGGAAATGGCAAGGATCCTTAAGGAACATTTGGATGGGATTGGGTCAGACATGGACGCTGATAGTAGGTGGGAAATCATCAGGAGAGGGGGCAGGATGCTACCAGTACCTGTGAAAGAGTAAGACGAAAATGTAGGGCCCAAAACTCCTGTTGGTGGGACCCAGGGAGGTCCAGGAGGTGGTGCGGGAAAGAAAGCAGCCTATAAGCAATTCAAGTGCTCAAGGAGTGAAAGGATCGAGGGAGTACAAGCTGATGGCTAGAAGGACCACTAGAGTGGTGAGGGCGCAAGGCAAGGAAGGAGCAGAACCTGGCCAGGGAGATTAGGAGAGGGAACAAGGGTTCTTTAGATACATTGGGGAAAACGAAGGGTGAAGGGGCAGATTAGCAGGATTAAATCAGGGAGGGATGGACACAAGACCGGGGAGCAGGCTGAGGTACTAAATGAGTACTTCACCTCATTTCACCAGGGAAAAGGGAGTGCTGCATCATACATGGGAGGAGACAGAGATACTGAGGAGGGGGGGGACCCTCACGATCGGGCAGGTCTGGGGAGAGGGGAGGCATCACTGGCAGGTGGGGAGGGCTAAGCAGGGAAAACGGGTACCGGAAGTGGAAATCACAGCAGAGAGAGTGAGGGAAGCCCTCAGCTCCCTTAAGAAGGAGAAAGCACCAGGGCCGGATAAATTACATCCCAGAGTGCTAAAGGAACTTGCAGATGTCCTGGCAAAACCCCTGGCAGAGCTTTTCACCATCTCTCTGAGGACAGGGTGGGTGCCCCAAGACTTGAAGGTGGCGCATATAGTGCCTATCCACAAGGCTGGATCAAGGGAGGTGGCAGGGAACTACAGACCTGTCAGCCTGACATCGGTGGTGGGCAAGGTGATGGAGGGCATTATCAAGGAGAGGCTAGGGGGGGACCTGGATAAGTCAGGGTGCCTGGACGATAGACAGCATGGATTCATCCCGGGAAAATCATGTCAGACAAACCTGGTGGAGTTCTATGATCATGACAAAGTGCCTTGGACCTGGGTAGACCAGTGGATGTCCTCTTTCTAGACTTCAGCAAGGCATTTGACTCTGTTCTCCACGTGGGCCTGTTGGATAAGCTGGGAGAAATGGGAGTGGGGAACCAGATGATCAGATGGATAGGCAACTGGCTCCAGGACTGGACCCAGAGGGTCGTAGTTGGTGGGATAGTCTCATCCCCAAGGAGGGTCATTAGTGGGGTCCCACAGGGATCAGTCCTTGGGTCCCTTCTGTTTCAACACCTACGTATCTGACATAAGGACAGGAATCAGGGTGAGATGAGTCTCTTTGCAGATGACTCGAAACTGGGGCAGTGGTGGATGGGGAGGAGGGAGGGTGGCCCTACAGGGGACCTGAGGCTCTGGAAAATGGTCTAAAAGTGGAAGCTGAGGTTCAATGCAGGGAAATGCAAGGTACTCCACCTGGGGGCCAGAAACCCAGGCCAAGTGTACACCCTGGGGGGAATGTTACAAGTCTCGATGGCTGAGAGGGACCTGGGGGTGGTGGTGGATGTCAAGATGAACAACTCTGAGACTTGTAGGAGGGCAGCAGCCAAGGCCAACAGGATGCTGGGATGCATCGCTAGGGGGATCACCTCCAGAAGGAGGGAAGTGATACTCCCTCTGTATAACTGCTTGGTGAGGCCGCACCTTGAGTACTGCGTGCAGTTTTGGAGGCCACACTTAAAGCGGGACATTAACCTCCTGGCGAGGGTCCAGAGGAGGGCAACCAAAATGATTTGTGGCTTGGGGGACAGGACCTATGAGGAGAGGCTCAAAGAGCTAAATATGTACACATTAGAAGAGAGAAGGGACCGGGGGGGACATGATAGAGGTCTTTAGGTACATGAAGAGGATAAATAGGGGAGGAACAGTTGGGGTGCTTTGAAGGAAGGAGGAATGGACCACTAGAGGGCATGGGTGGAGGCTGGAGGGGGGAAGATTCAGGGGAGAAAGGAGGAGGTGCTACTTCACTGAGAGGGTGGTGGAGCCATGGAATGCACTGCCTAGGGGGCTAGTGGAGGCAGAGACAGTGGAGAGGTTCAAGAGGGGGTGGGACAGGTACAGGGGAAGGGTTCTGGAAGCAAAATCCAATGCAGCAAGAATATCTGGAACTGGGAAGGGAGAAGCCAGAGAAGGCGAGAGGGACAGCAAGGTCAGCACCCAGGCTGGGGACTGACCAAACGAGCAGACACGAAAGACCGTTAGGCCTATTCTGCTGGCATTTTAGTATGTTAGTATGTTAGTGAGTACAGTTTCCTACACCATCAAAAGGCACTTGGAAACTGGAGGAAACTCTGACAGGAAGAGGTCTGGCAGACCCAAAGCCACAACAGAATCAGAAGACAAGTTTCTGAGAGTCAACAGCTTGCGTGATAGGCGGCTCACAGGACAACAGCACAGAGTGACTGGCACCCTGAACCAAAAGGGCTACCACAGCATTTTGCAGCGCCATGCAATACACTCTGGTCTACGCCTAGTTGGTCAGGGGTTCATCCTACAGCAAGATAATGACCCAAAACATACCTCCAGGCTATGTCAGAACTACCTTCGAGGAAAAGAACAAGACGGTAGGCTTCAAATCATGGAATGGCCAGCACAGTCTCCAGACTTAAACCCCATCGAGCTGGTTTGGGATGAACTGGACAGAAGGGTGAAAGCAAAGCAACCTACTAGTGCAACACATTTGTGGAACTTGCAACAGTGTTGGGAAGAACTTCCGAACAATATTTGATGTCCATTGTAGGAAGAATGCCACGAGTGTGTTCGGCGGTTACAGTATATCTGCAAAAGGTGGCTACTTTGATGAGTCAAAATTTAGATTAAATTTTGTTAAACAAAATGATTCTATGATTTCTTTTTATCTCCAATTGTTTATTTGTTCTATGCTTTAATTTCAGAGTACATTGAGACATTAACCTGCATAAATTTCAATAAAAACTGGAAAAATGGGGGTGTTCTAAAACATTTGACCGGTAGTGTATACAGACAGGGTGGTATAGGTATGGTAGCAACACACACAGAATTACGAATTTACCCAGCAACCAACATCACACAATAAGCAGGGTTGTCAACAATAGGGAAAAATAGCAGAGTCAAATAAACAACTGACAACAAGGCTGCAAGGACTTCAGTGGGGCAGGATGCAAGAGCAAGTAGTAGAGAATTGAGTCTTAAGTAGAGCATTACGGTGTGGAGTGCTGGTGTCGTGTCTAATATTGGCCAACAGGGAGTTCCATAATCTGGGCATCCTGAAACTGAAAGCAGCCTGTCCGGACCTGGTGGACCTGTGAGGGATGTGAAGTAGCTGAGAATCAATGTTCCTGAGCAAGTAGGCTGGAGGGGGAAGAACATTCAGGTGGTCGCCAAGTAGGAGGGAAGGGACTGCGACCAGAATTTTGCAGCAGTTCTAGCACAGTGTACAAATCTCCGATTGTGGAGAGAAGGGAGATCCAAGGACTGGTAGAGGGCACAGTGATGTGTATTGGGAGGGAAGTCCAGGAAGAACTGGCAGAAGGAGTTGAAGAGAGGGTCTAGTCTGGTCAGGGAGGATTGAGGGGGCTGCACAGTAGACTACATCCCCATAGTCCATTATTGGGAGGATCATCTTTTAAACGATAACTAGTAGCGTTGGTAGGGGGATGCAACTTTTATTACGGTATAATGCGCCTAACATGGGGTGTAGCTTCTTAAATATAGCATCAATATGCGAAGTGAAGTCAAGATGCTGCTCTAACCAGACCCCAAGGTATCTGCAAGAAGTGCAAACCTCCAGGGGGGAACGTTCTAATGAGTGGAAAGTTGGGGAGGCTGGAAGACAGGACAGTTTGGTCCTAGTGCCAAACGTTAGGAAGACATTTTTGGGGGGGGGGTTAGAAATAGCTGATTTGAACAGCACCAGCGCTGGCTGGAGTCAAAGTCCTCCTGCAGGCAGGCTGCCATGGCAGTGGGGGATGACCCAGAGACAAACAGCACTGTGTCATCTGCATACATGTGGATAGATATATGAGGGCAGGCTGCAGGCAGATTATTGAGGGAAAATAGAAAACAACAAAGGGCCTAGGACAGATCCTTG
Organism: Neoceratodus forsteri; assembly: GCA_016271365.2. Classification (NCBI taxonomy): domain Eukaryota; kingdom Metazoa; phylum Chordata; order Ceratodontiformes; family Ceratodontidae; genus Neoceratodus; species Neoceratodus forsteri. The sequence goes on from CM028137.1 coordinate 56,708,324, forward strand.
GGGGACCCCGATGGTAACAGGGAGTGAGGTGGAGATAGCCAAGCCAATACGGACTGACTGGGACCTGCCTGCCAAGTATGACTGGAACCAATTGGTGGCAGGCTCAGTCAGTCCAGCTTGGTGAGTTTGGACAGTAACAGGGCATGAGAGACCGTGTCGAAAGCTTTAGCCAGATCAATGAATATAGCCACAGTTATCTCCCCTTTATCCATGCCCGTAAGGATGGTGTCAGTGAGACAGAGGAGAGAGGTGGTGGTGGAGTGATTTTTTTCTAAACCCAGCCTGGTAAGGGGTGAAAAAGAAAATGGAGTTGAGGTAGTGGGAGAGCTGGGCTAGTACAAGGCTAGGATAGGGAGTAGCGATATAGGTCGGTAGTTGCACGGAGAGGAAGGGTCACCTCCTTTGGTGAGGGGTATGACTGTGGCTTGTTTCCATATTGTAAGGATGGTACCAAGTCTGAATGACTGGTTATAGAGATCGGCTAGAGGGTTGGCTATGGCTGGGGCAGAAAAATGGAGCATTTTGGAGTCAAGGCCCGAGGGGCATTTTCCTTTGGCTGGATTTAGTGACCAAAGTATTTTTAGTACCTTAGTGGGTGTAACAGGGAGAAGAGAGAAATAGGCAGGTGAGGAGACAACTGGGGGAACAGGGATAAGGACTATCAATCTGAAATCACCCGTAAGAAGGCAGAATTCCTGTAGAGTGAGATTTCTGCTACACAGAATCAACTGGCTCAGCTCTTCTGGACTGTGGACAGACTGTGCAATTCAGTCTGTCTCCAGTCTGGAGGGGCATTTTCTCAGGTTAAATGTGAGGAGCTCTCTAGATTCTTTGCAGATAAGGTTGCCAGCATCCTGTCCGGCATTGGCCCTACTCTCCCTATGAGAGACTGCTGAAGTCAATGAGATGGGCTGTTCACTAGGTCTGTCTGGATGGACTTTAGCCAGCTGGAGTTCATGGACCTTGTGTGGATTGACCAAACATTGCACCCAACCAGCTGTAGTTTGGATCTAGGCCCTACACCCCTGTTAGTGGGTTGGGTAGATGTCATCTGCCCGATCCAAGGGCTGAAGTCCCACCCCCTCCATAGTAGTGTCCCAATTATCTACCTCTCCTCCATCATTATCATAATAAACAAGTACACGACAGCCATTGTTACTTTCTGTGGTTTTAGCTGAAAATTTTTCCCCAGTCGTTGGTAATATATACCTCCTCTTCTTCACCTCTCTAACCTGCCACCCTATACACGGCCACTTTTCCCTATATGTGTAGTTGCCGGCTGCCTCACTCAAAAGATCTCTGCTTATAACCCCAGTATGCCTATGGTTGATTGTACATCTGCTGACTTCTTCAATTGTAAACTATTGCTGTTTTTTTTTATTTATTTCAACCTTGTATTGTACTGTATACATTGTATATACTTTTTCTCCCTTGTATGTTATTGCTTTTTGTATACATGCTTCTGTACTGTACTTTGATGTATTCATGACCAGGTCCACATTGCAAATGAGCCTTGCTCAATGGTGCCTGCCTGGATAAATAAAGATTTTGATTGATTGATTGATTGATTGATCGATCCTGGCTTACTTTGTCTGGGGATCATTGGAAAGGGGTGTCTTTCCAGATCCCTTAAGGAGGCATTTGTATGACTACTCCTAAAAAAACATCCTTGGAGCCAGACAGTTTAGTGAACTACAGACCTGTCTCTAACCTTCCTTTTGTTGGGAAGGTTATTGAGAAGGTGGTTGCGGTGCAACTGGCCAATCATCTTGTGATCCACAATGTCTATGATGCTCTCCAGTCTGGATTTTGTAAGAGACATAGTACTGAGACTGCACTTGTCCAGGTATTGAATGACCTCCTAATAGCGAGAGAGCGAAAGGCACATACCAGCTTGGTCCTTCTTGATCTTTCTGCAGCATTTGACACTGTGGTCCATGGTGTGCTATTGGAGCACCTGCGGTGTCTCTGTGGACTATCGGGGATGATCCTGGAGTGGTTTTGATCTTTCCTCACAGGCAGGATACAGATGGTGGTCACTGGAATTTATTCCTCTGATGCCCTCCCTCTGTCCTGTGGGGTCCTGCAGGGCTCCACACTGGCATCCATGTTGTTTGCAGTGTACATGCTGCCACTGGGAGATGTCATTAGATGATACAGTCTGAATTTTCACTGCTATGCAGGTGATAGTCAGCTGTATTTGTCTTTTCTACCCAAACATGGGGATGCAGTTTTCGTATTTAACAACTGTCTTGCCGAGATTAAGGACTGGATGGGCAGCAGCTGGCTGATCCTGAATCCCAACAAGACTGAAGTGTTGGTTGTGGACCCTGGTCATCTGGGGGTGGGTATGGGGGCTGGGCAGCCATCTGGTAAATGAAATTACGGCGTCCAGCTCACTACTTCCGACCAGGTGCACAGCTTGTGTGTTATTTTTGATGACAGCTTAACCCTGAAATCTCAGGAGTCTGCTGTTGTCAAATCCTCTTTTTATCGTCTGTAGAATATCACCCAAGTGAAATATCTGGTTCCCCTGGATGACCTTTCAACACTGGTCGACGCCTTTGTCGCCTCCTGCCTTGACTACTGCAATGCTCTCTACCTAGGGCTTCCTGGGGTTGATATCCACCACTTGCAGCTAGTGCAGAATGTGGCAGCCAGGAAATTGACTGGACATCTAGAGCTAGTCACTTTACTCCTGTGCTGTGCAAACTGCACTGGCAGCCTATTCAGTGGCGGATCACCTTTAAGGTCACTCTTCTGACATTTAAAGCCCTACATGAACTGGGACCTGGCTACTTGCAAGATCTCCTGACTCCCTACTGCCACCTCCACCCCCTCCAATCCACCAACAAGGGATTGCTAGAGAGTACCAGGCTACGTTTCAAGTCATCTGGTGCTCGTGCTTTTCCTTTTGCATTCCTTACCCTGTGGAATTCTCTACCTCATCGGTTAAGAGAAGGCCTGACCATAGAGAGGTTTAAATCAGATTTTAAAACATATTTATTTCAATTGGCTTTTTCTATTGGTTTTAATTGAATTACATATGTGTAATTTTATTATTATATATTACTTGTTTTATCTGCAAAGCACCTTAGTTTATGAAAGACGCTATATAAATAAAGTTTTACTTACTTACTGTAACCTCCCACTTTTTAATTTTTTTAACCTAAACTTTGGTATTTATTTTGTTCTTCAGCAGTTGCTCTTACTAAGATACTGTTTTCCTTTTGGTTCAATTTGTTCCTAATTTGATCTTCTTGATCAGGGACTTTGACAAAATATTTATTTAATTAGTCTGCTGCTTTTTCTAATGTTTGTATTTTATCATCCTGGACAATAGTTATTTCTGTTATGCTTTTACTGGGGTTTGTTAATGAGTTAACTAATGACCGATAGTGCTTTTGGTCTGTTGAGGTATTCATTTTTTGTTTGTAGTAAAACCCTCTAGATTTCTTAAGCTCCTGAGTTGACCCTATTTCATACCTTTTTAAATGATCCCAAATGTCCTGGCTCAAAGATTGCTTAATCTTTTTTCACAGATAATTTTATAATCTTATTAGTTTTTTAAGTTTTTCATTTATCCAAGGCAATGTACTGCTATTTTTTTTTTTGGTTTGCCTACTTTGGGGAGCGTTCTGGTTACAAATGTTCAAAAACATTTTTGTGAACTCTTCTATCACTAGGTCTAGGTCTGAATAAGAGGGATTCTGCACCATTCAGTTTTTAATATCTGATTTTGAAAAACTTGTTTGTTATAGTTTTTAAAGCATCTCTTAATTCCTATGGGTTCATTCAAATATTTTTGAGGTTTTTGTTCATTACCAATTGTACAACTAGAAAGATTATGATCCCCTAAGTTCGATGAGTTAACACACTTATCCAGTATTGTTAACGCTAGTGAGACAAATATTAGACATAAGATGTTTCTAGGACTTAATACTGTAATTTACCTTTTCTTGTTGGAGTATCAGTTAGTTGTTCTAGGTTTAGATTTTGTAGTGATTTGTCCAGTTTCTGCCCTCTTTTGCTACTCCAGGCAGCACTGAAGTCCCTAAGACCATTTTTTGTAGCATATTCTAGAAAGAATTAAGCACGTTTTTTGAAGTGAATTACTTTTATCTTTGGGGGGGAGAATACACTTCTCGAATTATGAAATCAATCAATTGTAAATGAACCAATTGATATTCTATGCCCTAAACTTTACATGAGAAATAGGGTTGCCAATAAAAAGTAGACTAAATTGTCAGATGGACCCCAGGGGAAAGAGAAGTCTTGGGGAGGGGGCAGGGGGGGATAGAAGAAGGGGGTTGAGGAAGTCATCAGGTGTCATTGGACACATTTATTTAATTATTCTAGGATTACAAGTACCTTTGAGCCAAGGCTCGTTTACACAGGTTCCACATCAGAAATAACAAACAACAAGGAAGCAACGGTGCAATAACAGTAAACAATTCATTTACAACAGTGCTATTGAAAGAGGTCAAGTATAGGAAGAGTAAGATGTAGAGGAGGAGGAGAAGTGTACATAGTTAACAGAGGCAGCTATAGTAAAATGGTGAACACAGCTAGGATGCATGTGCTCACAAGGAATGGGTAGGGTCAGGCACCCGGGTGTGGCAGAGAAACAGGGATGAGAGGAGAGGGGGAGGATGAAGATGCAGCCGGATGCATTTGTCAAAAAATAAATGGGAAGGAGTGATAGAAGGGAAAAATGGGGCAGGGTGGGGGAGTGCTATAATGGGGCAAGGAGACTAATGAGATGGTATGAAGACCTGAGATTTGAAGTGGTGCCTCAGGAGCTGGTGGAGGGGGAGTGGGGGCCTGGGGTTAAGCAGTATATAAATTAGGATTAAAGCTGTGTAGGTCATCATCTAGGAGATGTAGTCACAGGAGGTAGAGCCAATGAGATGGGCCCAGAGCCTGGTTTTGAACAGACCTAGTGTTGAGGCAGAGGAGATGGTGTGGCTGAGACCATTCATCCATAAAGGAGCCTTATAGGCAAAGGATCATTGGCCCTGCACAGTTCAACAGTGAGGAACTTGTAGAATCTGGGTTGTCAAGCTCCTGGTGTTCTGTCGTTTGGTGTTTTGATGTAACAAGGCAGTAACACCGGGGGGTGTGAGGCCAAGGTTGATTTTTCCTGCCATAGCACATGCAAGATACTTTATACAGTTGTAGAGTTGGAGCCATCTGGATTGTTCATAAAAGGCACAGGTGTGGGTGAGGCTGTGGGCACCAGCTGTGAGTCAGCATGCTTTGTTAAGTGCAGTTCTTATACATCGGAGGGTGGACATCATGGTGGAGTCATAGATAATGAGGCCATAATCAATAATTGACACCACAGAGCTCTGGACGGCAATCTTCAGGGCCTCTGGGGTGAGGTGTGCTGGCAGCTTTAGCCACACTGTCAATGTGAGCCATATGGGAGAGATTGGTGATTTGTTCCGAGCAGAATTGTGGTAGAGAGTTTAAAAAGAGGCTGAAAAGGAGATGGCCCGGTATGGACCCCTGAGGTACTTTGGAGCGGACAGGCAAGGTGTCTGAGATAGCATTGGCAATTTTTACTCTTTGAGAACGGTTGTCAAGGTAGCTTCTGAACCAGCGGGCAGAGTCCAGTGCGAGTCCAGCAAGGAGTAGTTGGTCATACAGCAGCCGATGATGGGCTGTGTCAAATGCCTTTGAGAGGTCAATGAAGACAGCCCCAGTAAGAAGTCCTTTATCAAGGGAACTATGCACTGCACCAGTAAATTCAAGTAGGGAAGTGGTGGTACTATGCCCTTTTCTAAAACTGAGATGTTGTGTACACAGAATATTTTATTTGTCCAATTAATCAGTGAGCTGGTTTGCAACATGAAGAAAGGGAGCTGTCCATTGATCAGGGGGAGGAGTTGGAGGAATTCCAGAGGAGGGGCCTTGGGGGGTTATAAGAGGTTGTGCTCCCCTCCAGCAGCCTTCTTTTGCTGGGGATTTTTTCATACATTGAGGTTCTCAGCACTTTTGTTGGCAAATCAGGTAAGGCACAGGCTGGCTAATGAGCTCTACTAGGCCGCATGGAGCCCATGGTTTTTGTTTCAGTGAATGGAGCAAACTTTGGTGAGGCTGTTCTTTTGGTGGTATGGAGTTTTGCAATGCTAAAAATGGTAGTAAATGGTGAAAGGCAGGCTGGATATGTCCGTCAGGGTGGCTGCGAGTGAGAGGTGAGTACCACGAGAGCCAGCATGTAGCATTTGTAGGTTAGAGGCTATATCGGTTAGGGCCTTCATCGATGGGTGTGTTGGTGGCTTTGTTCGGGAGATGCTGGAAGTGAGCAGGAGTTGGTGGGCCACTGGGCCTGCAAGGGCAATGTAGGTGGCCTTGTGGTGCCAGAAAAATCAAAAGGAAAGATTCTGGATGTTGGAGGTGAGTGGGAGTAGGTGGGCCGTGGGGCCTGTAAGGGCAGTGTGGATGGCCTTATGGCACTGTCAGAAGAAAGAAAGATTATAGAATGGATCAGCTACAGGTAGGCGAGCTGCTCCTGTGGTTTATGATGACTGTAATGCAGGTGGTTTCAGGAAGAAGGGCCCTCCTGATGATAACGAATTCAGCAGGTGGTGGGGGACGGCACTTGCTGTGGGCGCAGGGTGTGTTTATTGGTTGGGCATGCTTTTGGTGGATCAGGCATAGTGAGGTCAAGTTTGTTGGCTGGTGATTGGGGCTGAAGCGATCAGGTGGGGAGGCCCAGAAAGATCTGGAGAGGACACATGGGGTGCCTGCATGGCCTAGAGAGACTGATGGCATAACAGAATGCAGATGGGCCTCTCAGGTACAGGGGGTTTTGCCTGAGGATGGGTGGCCAATGGTGAAGGGGTTGGGATTCTTCTTTTAAAAAAAAAAAAACAACCAAAATGGGAGGATGAGCACTGATGGGAGGGTGAAGCAATCTCGATCGAGTGGTTCAGAGGCCAGGGGTTGGGGTGGCGAGCAGCAGAAAGGACACCGTTTAAACCCTTAAAAAAATAAAACTAAAACATGTGTTTTGTGGTTCCATTGCTCAAGTGAAGGAGAGACCTAGTGATTACTGCAGAGGTAAGAAGAGCAATAAATTGTTCCGGTTCTAGATGCCAGAGCAGCATGGTAGCCACCCTAATTTTTGGGCAGGCATTTGACTGGGTAGGCATGCATTGTGTTCATCAGCCCTGCTAGCAGGTGGAGCAGAAGATGGTAGTTTAAGGTGCAATTTACAACATTTGCACAGACGGAGGCAGACTAGAGTGTGGGCACACAAGGCCTTATCCACCTTGCTCACAGTGTCGTAGGCAGAATGCGTAATTGGAGGTTTTCTTGGGGAGCAGCGTCCTGCAACTGGGCTGCAGGTGGGACCAGTTACATGTGCTTCCTTGTTCTTTTTGGATGGAAATGAGTAATGCAGGGATAGAAAACTGGGGTAAATAGCGTGGGGGGGGAGCAATTGTCCTCAGGTCCAGGGGAGGCCGGGTGGCCTGGAAGCCATGAAGGAACAGGGTGTCTCCAGGGAAGACAGAAGGACAAGTTATTCCTGGGGACCAGGCAGGAGTTTGGGGGAGTGAAATGAGGGGTTGTGGGCTGGGGGGCAGGGGGACCTTCGGGGGGCAGAAAACAAAACAAAAAAAAAATAAGAGATGACTTGCTAGTACAGTCTGCTGTGGTGCCAGGATAGGTGTGTGGGGATATGTTTTGGGAACAAAGGTGACAGCAAGGAAGGGATGAGAGGTGGAAGGAGCCACTGTCACACCTGCAGGGGACTCGTCCGTAGAAGGGTGGCCAGATGGATGAGGCTTAGGTCCTTGGAGATGGTCAGCTGGGGCAAAGAGAGGGTTCTAGGATATAGCTCACTCAGATTTGTATATTCCCCCTCCTTGCTGTAGTTTTACAGGATTCAGAGGGAAGATGGCACCAAGGAAGACTCCAGTTTCTACTGCCAAGATGATGGAGGAATCATCCAAATTGATGAGCCAGATGACAGAACTGGTCGAAGCGGCAAAGTGGAAGGAGGGAGGAGGAAGAGAAAGCATCGAAGAAGAGGAAGGAGAGAGAGAAGAATGGGCTGGATGGGACAGAGGAAGAAAGAGGCCATGAGGGGCCTGACACCTGAGCCCATGCCAGCGCCATCCATGCCAGGTCTGAACAGTGATAAGGGTGACATAGATGTTACAAGTGAGGGCAACTTGAAATAATACCTAGAAGGTTTGATAGGTGACATGGGGGAGCAGGGAGTAAAAAAGAGGGAGCAAGCTCTGCAGGTTATTAAGAGTGGAGGTAAGGAAGGTTCAAGGGGCATGAGAAACCCACCGGGGAAGAAGAAGCTGTATGACAGCCCCTTGGGTTTCACTCTGGGTGACCATGTACCTTCCTCACTAAAAGATCAAATCTGGAAAGGGAAGTACGTGGACATTTTTGGGTTGATGGATGAAGACATAGCTCAGAATTACAAACAGAAAGAATCAGTGGAAAAGTCAGAAATGGCAGTTGCACTAGCAGTAGTGGGGCACAAGGAGGAAGAAGCAAAGTACAAGGGGAAGAACATAGACTGGTGGCAGGCGGAGTTTCTTTATATGCAATGCACTGATTCTGGAAAAGCAGCCAGAGCTAGCAATCCCCCTCTTGACATACATGGCAATCATTAGGGATGCATACAAGGCCAAGCTGGGGTATGGATGGTTGAAGTATGATGAGGCATTTAGGAAGAGAATGGGAGCAAAGGGGGATTTGAAGTGGGATTACACACATTCAGAACTATGGGTGCGATCTCTATCAGGCCCTGCTACTGTACCTTGGGGGAGCACAGTAAAAAGAGCACCCCCTCGGCGGTTAAAACAAGTTGGGGATAGAACAGGGCCTCTTGTATGTGGGCAAATTTTAAATTCTGGCATGTATGCTCATGCTGTGTAGGCATGCACCCAGCAGGCAGCTGCTGTCATGGGAGCAACTAAGAGGCACAGAAAGGAGGGAAATACCAGGATCAGTCCTTTTGGGCAGGAAGGGGAGGCAGGCGGGGGTAGGGGGGACACAATAGAGGGAGATACAATTCCAACTACAGGTGGAATTGAGGTAGAAGCACCAAGGGGGCACTGGGGTTGCACACACCCATAGCATGGAACGTGATTGAGGCTTGGACGCAGGAGTATCCAGAAGCAGCTCATGCAGCCTTCCCGAGACAAGGTTTCAAAGAGGGTTTTCAGGTGGGTTTTGTAGGTGCGTGCAAGGCAATAAGGGCAAAATATTTGGGGTCCATAAAGGGGAAGGAAAATATAGTCTGATCAAAAATACAGAAGGAGGGGCTCACCAGGTGGGTAGAGGGGCCCTTTCATAGAGTCTCCCTGCCCCCCATTTCCATGTGTTACTTCTAGGGTTGACCCTAAAGAAGCATGAGGGAAAGTTTAGACTCATTCATCACCTCTCATACCCGGAAGCATGCCTTGGTGAATGAATGGATCACAGACGGCCCACGGGCAGTCTCATACACATCCCTGGACCAGGCGGTGGTGATGATCAGGGTAGTTCATGGGGCGTGACTAGCATAGATGGACATAGAATCCACTTTCAGGCTTTTGCCAGTTAGGCACAAGGATTGGGACCTACTAGGTTTTCAGTTTGAGGGGGGTTTATACTTCGAGAAAGTCATGCCTATGGTAGCCTGCTCCATGTTTGAGACTTTTAGTTCCTGGGTACAATGGGCATTTGGACATAGATACGGGCACAGCAGGGTGCTGCATTATTTGGATGACTTTCTATTTATAGGGGAGTATAGGGCAGAGACACAGAGGATGTTGTCGAATTTTTAGGAAATGTGTGGGTTGGTGGGCAGCCCACTGGTGGAAGGGAAAACAGAAGACCCGAGCCACCAGTTGGAGTTTTTGGGGATTGAGATGGACACTGTGCAAGAATGCTTCTACCTCCAAGAGGACAATGTGGCCCAACTCTGGGGTTTACTAACACAATATAAAAGGAAGAAGGAGGGCGCCACTGGTATTTGTGCAGCAGCTGCTGTGGCATCTTAATTTCACTTGTAAGGCCATAAGCCCAGGCAGAATGTTTGCCAGAAGATTAGCAAGGGCTACGGGAAAAGCAAATGGCCCCATCACTGGGTGGACATCACAAAGGGGGTCTGGAAGGATATAGGGGTGTGGGAGGAGTTCCACGAGGGATATAATGGGGTCACATTTTGGCAAGAAGAATGGGAATGCAACTCTAACTTGGAGCTGTACACTGACACCTTGGGGACGTTGGGGATGGGGGCCTACTTCAAGGGTGATTGGATAACAGAGGCATGGCCAGATACCTAGAGAGAAGCAGATCTCCTGAATGACATTACCTTCTTGGAGATGTTCCCCATTTTAGTGGCACTAGAGGTCTGGGGAAAAGAATGAAAGGGAAATGCATACTTTTCTGGTGTGAGAAAAGGGGTGATGGAGGTGATAAACAGACAAGGGGGTGTCATTGACACAATAAGAGGAGTTATGCATTGGCTGGTCCTGTTGAGACTGTAACTAAATGAATCTTTCAAAGAACAACATATTGAAGGTGTGCAGAATGAAGTGAGTGACAGTCTCTCCCATTTACATTTGGACAAGTTTCGGGAGTTGGTACCAAATGCAGCGGCACACAGGACCAGGGTGCTGGACCATCTGTGGGAGATTGGAAGGAAATGGCCAAACAGTTGTACTGGAACTCCTGGGCATCAACCAAGCTGAGAGTATACAAAGGGGCTTGAGAAGCTTTTCAGGAGTTTTGGGCCAGGGTAGGCTGGCACACAGGGGAACTGATTTTAGAACAGCAAGCGAAACAGTACATAGTGAGGAAGTGGGAAGAAGGGATGGTGCATACCATGATGGGGATACTACTAGCCAGCATTAGCAGGGCATGCAAAGACAGGGATTGGCTGGATGCCATGGCAGAGAGGGAAGTGAGGCATATGGTGACAGGTTGGCAGAGAGAACAAGGGGCAAGGAAGGATAAAAGGAGGCCCATCATGGGTCGGCTCCTTCAAGGAGTGATGGGCACCCTGCTACACATATGTTTCATGGCAAAGGAAGCCTGGCTATTTAGATCAATTTTCGCAGTCATGGTGCATGGGGCGTTCAGGGTTGGGGAGGTGGTGGCCCTGCATAAGTCAGAGACAGCTAAGGGTTTGCAGGCTGGGGATATTGAGTGGGGACAAAACATGGTGGTTATTCATCTGATACGGCCAAAGATAGACCACAGGGGCAGGGGTGAAGCTGTCATTTTGGTCAGACAAAAAACAGGCAAGGTATGTGCAGTCAAGGAAATGGAGGCCTACAGGAGGGTATGGGGAGCAATGGATGGTATACAGTTCCACCATGGGGATGGGAGCCCAGTAACAGGTTTTCAGGTAGGGGATCCTAAAGAAGGCACTTGCATTTGTCAGGGAAGACCCAGATGAATTTGCCTCCTACTCGTTTTGCATAGGTGCAGCATCAGAGGCTGCCACCCTGGGGGAGAGGTCAGAGTCAGAGCTAAAGCAGGTGGGGAGGTAGAGATCCAACTGCTATAAGAGGTATATGAGGTAAGGGCAGTTTGTTTTTTCTTTTATCAACATGGCTTTTCTTTGTCTTTCCAGGAGAGAAGCATCAGGTCTGGTTGGAGAGACATTCCTTTGTCTATTTGACCGAGAGGTTTGCAGCATCACGGAGTGACGGGACACAACTGAGGTCATATGTGGAGCACACAAAGGTGCAATGGAAGGGATTAAGAGGGATGAGATGGGAGCAGTTGATGCCGTTATTGGAGGAGCCCCGAATAAGGTGGTGCAGGCCGGACTTGCTCATTATACATTTAGGGGGAAATGACCTGGGAGACGCCCCATGGGGAGTGCTAGTACAGATCATAACAGCTGATTTGGAAAGAGTCGAGGGGTGGAGGCCAGGGTGGTCATCGGCTGGTCCACGATCATATCCTGCAGAGTCTGAAGGGGGGGGTGAAAGGAATCAAGGAAGTGGAAAAAGAGAGAAAATGACTCAACAGGAAGGTGGCAAAAGCAGTAATTGAGATGGGTGGAGTTCATATTCAGCACAGGGACATATAATTCGAGAGTGCATAAGTGTATAGGTCAGATGGGGTGCATCTAACAAAATTCGGGATGCGCCTATTCCTGAGACCCATTAAAGAACTAGTGGGGGTCATTGACAGAAGGGGTCCTAGGTACTATCCCACAAGGGGGGAGCCCCATCTTCCATCACCAGTGAAGATGGGTCAGTGGAAGGGAAGGGCAAGAGAGGGAAAAATTGGGAGGGGTAGATAAAAAGGGGGGAAGAGGGCAGGGTAACACATGCTGGCAAAATGGCACCCAGGTGTGAAGTAAAATGGGTTGGGGAGAAGGATAGAGATGAGGGGTCAGATCATAATGTCCAGACCTAAGGGGGTGGAGGTCCTGGTAAGTCAGTACTTGGAACTGGTGATGGTGTGGGGAGTCGGATCTGACTGTCTGAACCCTGGAAGAAAGAGCAAGCAAGAAGAAGAGGACCAGGAAGGTTAAAGTACAAAAGCAACAAATGGACACCTGTTTTACAATTGATATTTATTGTTGTATGCAAAGAAGTAATGTAAATTATAAATTAGTGCCTTGAATAAATTGTTGCCAACTAGCATCCAAGCTAGCAGCTATAGGCAAATTTTATTTCTTTGAGGGGATCAGATGACAAATAGGGTTGCCACTAAAAGGCAGCCTAAATTGTCAGATGGCCCCTGAGGAAAGAGGATGGGGGGAGAGGAGGATTTATGGGGTCAAGGTCATTTGGTCACATGAAGAAAGGGAGCTGGCCATGGCTCGTAGGGAGGAATTGGAGGAATCCTGGAGGAGGAGCCTTGGGAGGGTATAAGATGTTGTGCTCGCCTCCAGCAGCCCTCTTTTGCTGGGGATTTTTCCCACCCAACTGCCAGAGGGTTAAGGACTAGGGGAGCTTGGGCCTTAGAGATTGGATGCAGATGGCAGGCCAGTTTTCCCAGGTGACAGCAAGGGCCAGAAAGTGACTGGCTAGGCTGCGGAAGGGCAGTGGGATACAGGGGCTGACAGAGCCCAGTTGTGGGGGGGGCAAGTGCCTGGGAAAAAGGGAGAGTGAATCTGACAAGGAAGAAAGGGAGGAGGGGAGCGAGAGAAGGATAATTGGGGGGGTAGGCAGAAAGGTGGGGAGGAGGGCAGGGTAACACATGCTGGGGGCAAATGATACCCAAGTGTGGAAGTAAAATGGGGTTGGGGGGAAGGATAGAGATTAGGGGTCAGATCATAGTGTCCGGACCTTAGGAGGTGGAGGTCCTGGTAAGTCGGTACCTGGTACTGGTGATGGTGTAGGGAGTTGGATAGGAGTGTCTGAACCCTGGAAGAAAGAGCAAGCAGGAAGAAGAGGACCAGAAAGGATGAAAGTACAGAAGCAACAAATGGACTTGTGTTACAGTTGATGTGTGTTGTTGTATGCAAAGAAGTAATGTAAATTATAAAGTGGTGCCTTGAATAAATTGTTGCCAACGAGCATCCAAGCTAGCAGTTGTGGAGTGAGTTTTATTTCCTTGCGGGGATCAGATGGCAATAGCACATTTGAATAGCCCAGGAAATGAGTTATATACATTAAGACCCCTCCCCAATGTAAACCCCTATCTAATCTATAACAATAATAATCATTTAGGTCAATTTCAATAGAATTATTTTTATTTACCTAGCCATGTTTCAGTCAGGGTTATAATGTCCACCTAGGAATGTGGTAAGTCCACTTTATTTATAAGGCTTCTAGAATTATCATGCATAATTTTAATCTTACCATTCGTTCAGCCAGGATTAATTTCTATGTATCCCCTGAGAGCCAGGGACATCCACAGCACATAGTTTGTAAAGTAATTTGATAAAAGGCCAACCTTTATTTGATTTTTGTTTTCAATTGTTGCATAATCCTTCCAGATGAGTTTCTTCTTTTAATTGGTTAACTCTCGTTTTGACTCACTTTGTCTTGTATACAGTACATGTGCTCTGGTGTAGCTGGGCTGGGCCCTCTGTGAGAAACATTTGGATTTTGTTGGCACACATAATTGAGTCAAACCAATCAGACCAACCTATATCCCCTGAAAGCGTATCATCAAGACTCCACTCATTCTGTTACACAAGATACAACTAAGTTAAACACTTAGGGACCGATATTCAAAACTTTGCCCCGGGACTAAATTAGCACTGATAGTGTGCTACAATTGGCCCAGAAGCAATAGCCCACTATATTCAAAAAGAATAGCCTAGTGCTAAACCTGCTGACTAGAGTGTGCAAAGTAAGTCAGGCAAACCGGACTGGGAGTGCAGTTCTAAATAACCCAGGAAGTAAGTCAGCACTGAATATAGCAAATAAGACAACACTGAAGATGGCACCCAGGCAGGCAGTGCAAACACCCACAGGAACACAGAGCAGAGGTGAGCCTGCCATGCCCTGTAACACACCAAAGATGTACAGCCCTGAACATGATCCTAAGAGCAGACAGCAGTGCAGATCTCAGAGTATGACACACACTCTACCATGGCAATGCCCAGTAACACCCAGGTCCCATGAATGAAAACCAAAGCACAGTACAAACATGTGGAACACTCCATGCACCCAAAAAAGACACCAGACACAGTAAAGTCATGAAAATGGAATCTATTATATAACAAAGAGGAAATAAAGGCAACAATAATATCAACAGAAAAGCAACATCGTGAACAACAAAACATACAACAAACAGTAATGACAGGAACAGTAAACCCAATACTACTACTACTACTACTGTGACAACTACTACTACAACTAATACTACTACTGCTACTATTTACTACAACTAATACTACTACTGCTACTATTTACCACTACTTCTACTACCACAACCAATACTGCCACTGCTACTATGTACAACTACTATTACTACTACTACTACTAGCAACACTATCACCACTAGCACTTCTACTAATACTAATACTTTATGAATTACTATGAACACTATGAGAAAGACTACTACAACCACTAGTATAAAACTATGTAATAAAAAATGGCTTGAAAGGGGGAAGGGGACACAAAAATTAAAAAGGAACAGGAGGCATAAAGTAAACCAGAAGTCCAGTATGGGGGTGGGGTTGGGGAGAGTAAAGTGAAAGGAAATACGAACAGTTCTAATGCTGCAAGCTGGATGGGTCCATCAGCCATGTCTCCAGGACTGCAGCCACTTGTCATGTCTCTGCGACGAGGACTGCCTGCTGTTCTATGAGTGTTCTATGCTGGTGGACCATGCGGCTTAGCAGTGCATCCCTCCCCTCCATTTCTTCAGTCCGTGTGGCCCATACTGAGCTCCAATGTTTACCTAGAGGAGGAAGGGGGACCATGTCAGGATGGTACACCAACAAGGAAGTGCAATGCACACCCCAGACAGAGGGCCCAGGGCTGGACAGCATGCCCCAAAAACCATGCCCATGTGGCACTACAATGGAGAACATAACATACAACCCACCATGCGCCTGTATGCTGAAGCATGATGACACAGGCACCACCCACCCAGCCAATGTACACGGATAGGTGTGGAAGGCCAATGGTAACACCACGACATAACGCAATCCACGCAGACCAGTGGAGCACACGGTGACACAGTGCAGCCACACAACCTGTCCCCAAGGTGACAAGGACAGTGGGCCAGGGCACTACAGACCCATGGGATGACATAAGTTGGGACATGCTACCCAAAGGAACATAGCAATGAGACACACAGCAGAGCACACCCACCTCTGGAATGGCCACATCCACACCACTGTATGATGGAATGCAGTCTGTACTGGTGAGGAGCAGTGTATGTAGCGGTGCCCCCACCCACAACAGCACAACCATGGCAGCAGTACACAATGTGGACATGCAGTGCACAGTCAACCCCA
Source organism: Neoceratodus forsteri (assembly GCA_016271365.2). Lineage (NCBI taxonomy): Eukaryota > Metazoa > Chordata > Ceratodontiformes > Ceratodontidae > Neoceratodus > Neoceratodus forsteri. The sequence continues at coordinate 56,724,228 of CM028137.1, forward strand.
TGTAACAAAGGTATACAAGGCATGGCTAACCCCCTGCAGGACAGCAGTAGACCATCCACCCATCCAGGTTCAGTGTTGCACATGTTGGTACAGTACCATATGCCAATCCCCCCTCAGAAGGACAGCACCACACCATCCACCAATCCAGACCCATAGTACAGCATGCCAATATAGTAGCCCAGCCCCCCCCATGACAGGCATACAAAGACTAGCTACTGCAAGGACATGGAAACACAAGCCATTAGGGGACCACTGTCCCCAGGACAGCAATACCATGTGCAAGATGATGGACACAGCAACACAGGTCTGTACAGCACCACGCCCCATACAGCCCCCAGCAGGATGGCATTACACCATCCGCCAATCCAGACCCATAGTACACCATGCCAATACAGCAACCCAGCCCCTTCCATGTGTCACAACACACTGTACTGGGTACACAGCCATGTGCTCACCAGGGACACACTGGCAGCCCATGCACATGCTCCCCACTGCACATGCAGTATAGTATAAAGCCAACTATGGTACTTATGCAACACACTTTGCTGCCCATCACTGCTTTCCTCCACTCACTGGGGCATGGCTGGCACCCTCCACCTATTGCCATGGCTCCTGGCTCCCTGGCCATTCTCCTGGGCTCTGTTGCCGTCCCTGCTCCTGCCGCTGTGCTCTGAAGGAAGAATAGGGTATAGCCCTATATGTACATGTGGAAATGCTATTGTACTCCCCAGCAATGCCCATGGTACAAAGGGTACCCCCAAAAATAGCCCACCTTCCCTGCCACATGTGGCATGTCACAGTGCAAGTAGGCGTATCCCCCCCCCCGAGCAGTGTGCAGACACACTATGGCACCTGTGCAATGCACAACCCCGGACATAGGAAGCTACACTGTCTGTTATGTAGACAATGTACACACCGGGCACGGTTGCCTACCAATGGGGATGCTGATTGTGGCCTCATGCAGGCAACCATGGGCAGGACACACACAGCAGTAATGAGCATATATTATGGGACACATGCTCATGCACATACACAGACTGTAACACACACACACACACAAACACAGACACATGTGCAGGTACACACACATGCACACACACAGATGGCATGCATAGCCATGGCAGTGCAATACACTTACCTGGCACAGGCACAGTCCCATCATGGACCATGCACTTGAAGCACTCCAGTTGGCAATGGATGCCCAGACCTGTCTGCCCCTCTCTCATCTGCCCGAACAGTCACCTGTGCCTTTGCTGCACCAACTCCACCAGGTTTGCAGTCTTCATGTCTACCCACCTCCTGTACCTCTGGACAGCTGCCCTCAGCTTCCTGTGTGATGACATACTTCAAGGGAGTCCTAAACTTGCTCTACTTGGCAGCTCCCTAGCACTATTGGCACACCCTGAAATGCTCCCTTGTCAAGTTCTGTGATAGCTGCATTGTACAGAGCTGCTCTATGCTGAGGCTGTGCTACCACGATAGTGCATGCTACCCGGAAGCGCATGAACAGCACATGTGTGACCCAACTGTGACCCAGTGAGACCGTAGCATGCATGCGCTACCACAACACAATAGCCCTGCAGCGCAATGCGTTACTCACACATCCTGCCACCAGGAAGCACAAGCACTGCGCATGCATAACCCCACTGTGACCCCATGACAGGAGTCTGTTGCGCACATGCACTACTACAGTGCACAAAAGCCCTATAGCACAGTGCTAACTCCATAGCCCTGCGTAAATGGCTGTCCGGTTTTCCTGGCGCTAACTGTTAGCCCGGTGCTAAATGATTTCCCAGAGCTAACTGTTTCTATATTCAAATGATGTATGCTAATGAGGGTACTTATGTAATCCCAGGGCAATCAGACACATTACCATATCTTTGTAGTCTGATCTGCATGGCTAACAAGGTGGATTTCCCAGCCGTGCTATTTAAGGGCAAACAGTGCTCCACATCTGTAGCTGATAGGAACTGCACTACTGTGGATGGAGGTGCTTGAAAACACAGATTGCAGGATGTCCCGGGAGCTACAACAGGCTGACGCAGGTATGGAAACACCACCGAGCATGCTGCTGTTCAGAGTGTCAATACAATGGACAGATGGGTAGTAGTCAGCACATACGAGAGTTTCGTGGCATGTTGCTGTGATATCTGTGGGACGTCATGTACACTGCACTGTAGGCTTGAATCCTGCAGTACTGCTGCATGGGCCACACTGTGACAATGTGCACTGTACATAGAAGGCATGCCATGTGGCATGGTGGGTGTCCCCATGACACCACACTGTGGGACATGGCTGCCTGCATACTGCCCAAATCACTGGTGCAACAGAGTGGTTGTGAGGTGGGCAGGGGTGGGCCTAGGGGCTTTTGTGCCTCAATGGTGCTGCAACACGTGCAACACTACTGCACTGTACAGGACCTCACCCTGTTACTTGGCAGGGTGGGACTGGTGCACAGCCTATCACGGGTGGCATGCATGATCATGCTGTGGGATGGCAGGACAAAGTGCCTGTGTCAGTGGTGTATGCCCATCAAGGTCAGCTGGGTGTGGTGCACATACACAGTGATGGCGCTGCTTGGCTAGGCGGTCTGCAGTAGGGGCACGTGTGTGCCACACACCATGTGCTGTGCTATGGGGAAAGGCTGCAACATCCTGCCACATGCCCCATGTCCCCAGAAATGTGCACATGTGTAGCACGACAGCCTCACAGACCACATGGCACTACCATACTGTGTGTAGATATGTCTATTATGTGCTGGGTACCACAGACAACCAGCTGGCTAGATGCATGGCATATAGGGATGCCACCAATGAGCATGTGCTGCCAGCATGTGGTTGATGCTGTCTTGCACACAGGCAAGTGCATGGGAGGCATTGCTGCCATACACTGTGGCCATGTAGGGACTGTGTTTTACTCTGTGCGGCACTACAGTCAGGTGCCTCAGGTACACAAAGCCTGGCATGGCCTGTCCTGTCAGTCTGGTGTCATGTCCATCAGATGCACTATCTCACACGTGCACAATGTCAATGTCTGTAATTAGCCACTACCATTCTATCTGTCCCATACAGGTGATGCAGACAGGCAGGAATGTCTCTGTGTCCATAAGTTCACTGGTGATGAGCTGAGGGCCCTGGTACATGACTTTAAAGCGAGAGAGCAGGTGATGCAGCATAACAGCCATCTGATACTATTGTTCTCAAGTAGTGGGATGGAATCACAGCTGAAGTGAATGTTGTGGGTGGCCATGGACGCAGCACTGAGTCAGTGAGGAAGAGATGGAATGACCTACTGCAGAGGGAGAATGAGGAGGAGGCACAATGGCCCAGGGACTGCCTGAAAACAGGGGGAGGACCACGGACCATCGATCAGCTTGAGTGGGACCCCATCCTGGCGTTGGTGGCTTCAACCCTGAGCTCAGTGTTGGTGTAGGGGTTTGAAGGCGGGGGATGTGAGATATAGCTGATGCCCCCAGGGGCAGATACGTACTTGGCATGATCATTGTCTGCATGACACCTACAGGGGGTATGTGTCACCTTTCCACTGTAGTGCCCCAATTACTCTTGCCACACACAGTCATGGAACTGTTGTGGTGAGTTGTCGGTGGATGTGTGACACATACATGTGCATGTATTGGTAGTGCACAGTGGTCATCGGTGTACAGCTGCACCATTTGCTGTGTTCCCTGGTTGGGGGGGTTGTTTACATGGGCTGCATCTTCATATGCGCAGCCAACACAGGGGGTGTGCATGGGCTGTATGCATGATCCTCACTATTGGGTGGTGCATGTTATGGTGGTGGCTTTGGATACCATTGTGCAGTACTGGCCTCTGACACTGTTCCATTTGCTTCACAGCACAGAGTGGGCATCCAGCCGAGGAACAACAGGTGCATCAACCTGCAGATGAGGAAGATGATGTACCACAGGTGGTCCCATCAACATCAGGCATGGGAGTTGCCATTGGACCAGCACTGGCCACACATCATCAAAGGCCACAGAACCATGCTACCCATCAGACAGGGTGTGCCATTGTGGCGTATGTGGATGACGATGAGGATGATGACTTTGAAGACGCAAAGGTCAAGGAGATCCCATGTGACCCAGTGCTCACATACACTCTGGCCATTGACCTTGGTTGGGGTGACTCACCTTCAGATATTGAGCAGACAGGGGGTGGCAATGTGGATGGGTGCAGTGGGCTGGAAACTGTGGGGAGCACACACACAGGTGCAGGGTGGGCAGGGGTAATCCCAGGCCATGGCATCATGGCACAGCAGTAAGATGATGGACAGGCAGCTGTCCAACATGCACCTTTGGACATGCGCTGTGGGCCAGAGGGTGCAGCACAGGCCCAGCAACACACACAGCCCCCTGCCAGGCTACAGCAGTGATTGCAATGACAAAAGCAACAACAACACCATTTTCCACCACCCCCACCTGCAGGCCAGGGCAGGTTGTTACCCATGGGCCCCGATGGCCAGGGTGCGTAGCCTATGCTCCAGGCCACCCTATAGTCCCAGAATGCTGCACAGCAGGATGTGCATGACTTCCAGAGAAAGGTTAGGCAGAAACTATCCTAGTTACGGGAGACAGTCCATTATGCCATGCTCCGTGTGAAGCAGTGGGCAGAGGAGCACATCACGCGTATATTGACCACTGTGGAGCAGTGTTTCGGTGAGCTCACTGCTGCTGTGAGGGAGCACATGGAGGTGGTGCAGGCTGCAGACATGGGGGGGTTGGCAGGACAGAAACACTACTCAGCGCAGGTGATCCATGAATGTACCCCACCGTGCATCATGCACACAGGGTGTGGGCACATGGTGTTCAACTGCCGCATCCCATTCCTACCCAGGCCAGGCAAGGTGTTGTGGCAGACCAGCTTCTTTGGTTAGGGCTTTGACCCAACGTGGTCACAGATGTGCTGCAGGACAGCTATCCCCACAGTCCTCCCCACCTGTGTCATCGGCACACAACACATCAAACCGGGTGTCATGCCTACAAGGGAGGTGTCATCTGCGTGGTGGTAGGTGCCGCTGATACTGTTGGCTAACATGCACCCTGGACCATTAAGTCACACACACAAGCGTGCAGGTACGCACAAACACATAAACACACACTCGCTCACTCACTCACTCACTCACTCACTCACTCACTCACTCACTCACAGATGCATACATCACCCACAGTACACATTTTGCATATACACACCCTCACACCTGCACCCTGAACACTGCACACCCTTTATTCATCCACCCATGTGTGACACACATTGCACACTGCCATCATGTGTGCACATTACTTGTGCACAGTTACACTGTGTGGTACACCACAGGTTTGCACAGTGGTCACTGTTCTGTACTGTTCTTTGTATGTCACACATATTAAAGGCACTCTTCATGACATGTTGGTTGTCTGTGTTGTGTTCGCTCACCGTTCCATCCAGGCTAGTGTTCCCATGATGCTACTCCAGTGTTCCAGAACCCAGAGGGTGGTTAAGGGGGAGAGTTATCTGGCACTACAGAGCTAACCAGTGTGGTCCCGTAGGGCTCACTGCTGGTGCCGGTGTTGTTAAATGTCTTCATCAATGACACTGGAGAGGGCATTAAGTTCAAAATGTGCCTATTCATGGATAACACCAAGCTCCATGGAAGAGAGGATACTGTTTAAGGGATACAGGACCTACAGAAAGATCTGGAAAAGCTGGGGAAGTGGTCCAGGATCTGGCAACTCGGCTTCAATGCGATGAAATGCAGAGTTATGTATATTGGAGGCAAGAATCACAGGACAGAGTACTACCTGGGTGGAGTCCAAGTATCTGCATCAGAGGAGGAGAAGAACCTGGGAGTGATGATCACTAGTTACATACTGTAAAGCTCTCCACGCAGTGCAAGAAAGCAGCAGCAAAGGCAAACAAGATGCTGGGATGCATATCTAGGGGGGTCAGTAGTAGGAGAGAGGAGGTTATACTGCCCTTGCACAGGTCACTGTTCAGGCCGCATCTAGAGTATGGAGTTCAGTACTGGTGCACACACCTCAAAAAGGACATTAACCTGTTGGAGAGGGTCCAGAGGAGGGCTACAAAGATGACAGCAGATTATCAGGGTAAGACATACAAGGAGAGACTGAGGGCAAGTGATTGGGACCTTCATGTACTTGAAAGGAATAAATAAGGTTAATAAAATGAGTCTCTTTAAGCTGAGTGGCAACCATAACATGAGGGGGTATAGTCTTAAGCTGGAGGGTGGGAGGTTTAGGAGGGTGATAAGGAAGCACTTCTTCACAGAGAGGATGGTAGACTCTTGGAATGCACTGCCGGAAGAGGGCATCTTGTTAAAGACAGTGGGCTACTTTAAGATAGGCTGGGATAGGCATAAGCGGAAGGAAAGGATCATGGGTAGAGAGGATGGGAGGAGTGGGAAGGGAGGGCAGGGACATTAGCTCAAGCTGTGGACTCTGCAATATGAGCAGACTTGATAGACCAAATGGTCTTCTTCTGCTAGCTTCTTTGTATGTTCATATGTATGTCCAGGGACTTGCGGGTCATTCTAGGATCTCTCCTTTCGAGTTTCTCTACTATTCCCTGGACCTCTTGTTCTGGGTCACTGTCTGACTGGGATCTATGTGATAACAGTGATAGTGGAAAGACAATTGCTGTTAGGGCAACTATACATCAATAAAAATACATTTCAGCGATGTACACTCCAGGAGAGTACCAAAATGGCACTGGGAGCTTAATTTTTGTGTATGCGGGAGGGGGTGTCTGTGATGCCAGCACCTCCTACTAAAGATTCTCAACTCAAGGGGGGTGCATGTTGGGGGGTGAAAATTAAAAATTAAAAAATTTCTTGGTCAGCGCAAAGATCCCGACACGCCCAGCCCCGAACCCGACACCCTCCCAACCATAGCCTGCCATGAACTCACCATGCCACATGGCCAGGTTGGCAACCCACCATTCGACCTCCTCTAAACCTCCCTCCTTCCACCCGTCGTAGGTGAGCTTGCCTCCATGCGTATACATATGGTGACAGGATGTCACTATCCGATTGGCCTCTGCTCAATTTCACATGAGAACAGGCATCGCTATTGAGTCACCCAATTGGTAATTACTCGGTAGTGATTGCCTTTCTCATGGGATACCATCTGACTGTACCTTGGGTTCAGGTGGACGTATATCATGGTTTAGCAACATGTGCAGCATGAAATACGCAAGGAATATATGGCATGCCTTTAGAGGGCTATACTATAGGGTACCACCTGAACAGTCCAGGCAGCGGAATCTCATCTCCAGCATGCCAACGACCCTCTCTATGATGTTCCTAGTGGTGGTGTGTACCTCATTGTACCCCTCCTTGGCCACTGTGTTTGAACTGAGTAAAAGAGCGAGAAGCCAGGGTCTCAAGGGATAGGCACTGTCCCCTGTGAACATGCATGGACTTGTTAGCTGCAATGTCTTACTTTTTGGCCATTGGTCCTTTGCCTATGTATGCCACATCTGTTGCTGTCCCCTTGCCCCCCTGTCCATCTTGTATTTGTTGTGCAGAGTGGTCAAGTGCCATACTATACCTTTGAATATACTGTTGCACCTTAATGCAGGTACCCACCCCTCACTTTGCCCCTTGCATGCATTAACTCTTTGCGCCAGTGCTAACGTATTGTGTCGGCACTATGTCATGGTTTGCATATTGCAGTCCTGCACTATCCCGGTGCAAACTGTTTGCTCGCAGTGCAAACTTTTGAACATCCCAGCTCTTAAATTCCTAGCAAGCGGGAATTTTTATGCTTTAACTTATTAACAAGTGTTTTCTTTGTGTAACTGGCCACTCCTGTAACTACCAACAACACAAAGAATTCAGTCCTGTTAGCAAGTGTTATCAACTTTATTCTTAAGATTCATAAAAGCTAGAAATATTTCCATGTGCTTTAAATTTTTCACTGGAAAGTTTAATCTAGTTGAACCAATAGGCAATTGTTTTAATTTCAATTGTCTATAATCAATTTTATTGCACCAAATTTAACTTGTGCAAAAAGGTTATTTTCACTTGTCAACAGGATAACTCCTAGATTACCAATAACAAATCAATCAACCAAGTCTTTATTTATCCAGGCGAACACCATTGAGCAGGCTCATTTACAAGGTGGACCTGCGTTACACAAGGTCAAGAATAACACTTTTATGTACAGATAATAAATAGACATAATTATACAGAAATAGAAAAAAAAATACACAGAGCAATAACAAGTATTTCAGGTATAGGGTTAACAAGGTTAGGGAGAATGGTATGAGAAGGGGAATTCTGAAACAGCCAGCATATTAAAGCATTTTCAAACAGCACGGCATATCATTGGTCAGGACATATACAATCTTAAGGAGCAGATATGGAGGGAAGGGGTACATGACTGCAGCTATTTTAGGAGGGTTGCTGCGGTAGATGGGCTGGGGACATATATGTTAGGAGTCTGAGGGTAAGAAAGGTAGTGGATTAGCAGAAAAAAGGGGTCTATAGGTGGAGACAATCAAGGGGCCAGGTTAGGGGGAGATGTAGTGGACAGGTAAGCAGTAGGCACCCTAGCACGCTAAACGTGCTGGAAACAGCTGCATAGCTCCTTAACAGCCTTGGCATACAAGGTCTTGAAGGTGGTAAGACTAACAGGGAGACTCAGTTTCATAGATTTCTGTAGTTTGTTCCAGAGTGAGGGCAACACAAAGCCTATGGCCGCTCTCCCAAAGCATGTATTGGCCCCCAGGTACCTTCAGTAGAAGCAGAGAATAGCTTCTCAGTGCATAGTTGCCTACCACGTATAATGGCAAACAGTCGGAAATGTATTGGGGGTAATTTGTTGGTAATAGCCCTGAAAGTCCAGAGAGCCACATTTCTATTCCTTCTGTACTGAAGGGAGGTCCACCCCAGAGCAGCATATAAGGAGCAGTGGTGGGTGGTGATAGCTAGGCCAGTTATGAATCTCAAGGCTCTGTGGAATAAGGTGTCTAGTTTAACAATAAATAAAAATAAAACTTTATTTTTAAGGCACCTTTCTAAAACCAAGGCACCGAACATTAAACATGTCATACAATACGATCTTCTTAAATATATAAAACAAACATAAAATCACAACAATCAGAACGACTTCAGTCACTGAACACTTGTGTCCATAAATAAGTTTTCAAGGCCTGTTTAAATCCCTCCATGGTCATGCACTCATGTAACTGATGGGGTAGAGAGTTCCAGAGGGTAGGAGCAGTGAACATAAAAGCTGTAGTCCCAGCAGATCTCAAATGCACCCTCAGTATCTCTAGCAACCCCTTGTCTACTGAGCGGAGCGATCACACAGGGCGGTAAGGAACTAGGAGTGCTTTCAGATAATCTGGTCCTTGTCCATGTAGGACTTTAAAAGTCAATAAAATGACTTTAAAGGTAATCCTCCACTGTACCGGCAGCCAGTGCAGTCCTCGCAGCACCGGAGAAATATGACTAAACTGAGATGTACCAGAAAAGCCGGGCTGCAGCATTCTGCACCAGCTGCAGGCAGTGGATTAGTTTAGTAAGACAGGAGGCATTACATTGACTATAAATGAAATCGGCATAATCAATTAGGGATAGAAATGTGGATTGAACAAATTGCATCTTGGCATCTTTGATCATAGATACATACATAGATACATAGATAGTGTCGGCAGATAAGGGCCTATGGCCCACCCAGTCTGCCCATTTGAGCTTGTAAGTTCAGTTTGTTTTCCTAGAAGTCTTACCCCTGACCTCCAGAATTCCTTCATGTCTATCCCATGCATTCTTAAATCCCGTGATTGTTTCAGCCCCCACCACTTCCTCTGGCAGAGTGTTCCACTTGTCCACCACTCTGTGAAGAAATTCTTTCTCATGTTTCCTCTGAATCGTCCTCCCTCAACTTCATCCCATGCCCTCTAGTCCTGGAACATCTTTTGCTTAAAAATAGTGTTTTCCTGCACCCTGTTCCTCCCTGTAAGATACTTGTATGTCTCTATCATATCCCCTCTCTCCCTCCTCTCCTCCAGGGAGTACATGTTCAGTTCCTTCAACCTGTCTTCATAGGACTTGTGATGCAATCCATGCACCATCTTTGTTGCCCTCCTCTGAACCCTCTCTACCCTGTCTATGTCCTTACGTAGGATCAGGATGCGTTTTTTTATTCTAAAGAAGAGACCAAGCCTCTGCCTCAGCTTTTTCAGCGGATCCTCAACATGCTTCACGAAGAAGAGTCTGTGGTCTAGCCAGACCTCTAGGTACTTGAATTTCATAACAAATTCCAACCTCTCTCCTAGTAAAATGTTTATGGGAGGTAAGGAGCCAGAGATAGTAGGGTTTGCCGAATGAGTAGCCAGAGAGAACAGCATAGCTTTTGTTTTTTTTGGCATTGATTAAGAGTTTTTTATTCAGGAGCTGATTTTGCAACAAATTGAATTCTGTTTGTAAATCTCCACAGGTGGCTTCCAGAGTTGGGTGGCTTAGGTACAACACCGCATCATCAGCGAAAAGGTAAATATTGGCCTCCTTGATGCCAACATCAATATTGTTTATATAAGTGGCAAACAATAGAGGCCCCAGGATGGATCCCTGTGGAACGCCTCTTTTTAGTGGTTTGAGTAGAGAGAGCTCCCCTTTGGCCTTGACCTGCTGAAGCCTATCTGTAAGGTAATTATTGAACCAGCACAGAGAGGTAAGGTACAGACCTATCACTTTTAGGGTGGAAAGAAGCAGGCAGTGGTCAACAGTGTCGAAGCTTGCTAAGGTCCAGGAACATGGCACATACAAATGTTTTGTTTTCCAGCTCTCATTGCCAGGCATCAGTCACTTTGGCCACAGCCGTAATGGTACTGTGCTTGGCTATGAAACCAGACTACATAGGGTTTAGAAAGTTCTTGTTATCTAGGTAGGTTCTCAACTGAGCATTCAGGATTTTTTCCAGCAGTTTAAACAATATTGGAAGGAGAGATATTGGCTTATAATTATTTAGGTTGCAGGGATCCCCTGATTTAAACAGAGGAATGCCATTGGCAATTTTCCATAGGTGTGGAAGAGTCCCCTGGGACAAGGACAAGTTAAATAAGTGCGTGATTGGTACAGCTAGGACATGATATGCAATTTTTAGAAAGTAGGGGTCGAGAGAGTCAGCACCAGCACTTTTCTTGGTGTCCAACTGTAGAAGGAGGTCTTCGACCTCTTTCAACGAAGCAGAAAGGAATGAAAAGACCGCATTAGTGGTGCTAGGTTCAGGAATCTGTGCACTAACCTGAGAACGTAACACAAATTCTGGTGAATTGTAGAATGCTAGGCCTGCCGTAGCAAAGTGGTTGTTGAAGGCCTGGAAAATCCCCTTGCAATCGTTGATAGTAACACTGTCAGAGATGATTTTCGAGGGAAGTACATTTCCAGCTGTATGACCAAACAGCTCTTTGATTGTGGACCAAAATTTAGCTGGGCACCTTGAGATAGAGTCAAGCTTAGAATGGTAGAGGTTGGCCTTAGCATCTCTAGTCAATTTGGTGCAGGAGTTCCTAGCCTTCCTGAAGTGGCACCAGTCTTTGGCAGTTTTTGATTTGCGGGCTTTTTTCAAGGGTTTATCTCTCACTAGTAATGCAGCCTTGAGTTCAGCAGAGAACTAATGGCAAGTTCTGGTCTTTACACAGGTTTTTACCAGGGGAGAATGATTATTTATGGCACAAGATACTATTTCATGAAAAATGTCATATGCCACACTGACTGATTTGGCTAGGTAAAAGTTCTGCCAGTGTACAGACGATTTTAGCTCATCGATGTAGGCAAATGGGTCAAAGTTGCATCTGGACCTTCTGATGGGAAATTAGATGTGGAGGAGGGATTGGAGTCAGATCTTACACCGGCAATGAAACAGTGATCGCTGACTTCTGAGAAAAATATTCCAGCGTAGGCAAAGGACTGTGGCTTGCTTGTAAGAAAGATATCCAATAGGGTGTTATTCCTGAAGTTTTCCTTGTTAGGATGCATAGGTTCTTCAGTGAGTTGTGTGAGCCCTAGAGAGACACAGAAGGATTTGAGGGTTAAGAAAGCCTTGGATAACCAGTTGTAATTGATATTCCCTAGAATAATTGTTTTGAGTGTCTCATGTCCCATAATAGTCGATAGGTGAGACAGGAGCTGGGACCCAGCAGATGGAGGCCTGTAACACCCTATAACCCTTATAGCCATTGAGCGAGAAATTTCAACCTTAAGGGACAGAAATTCAAAGCCATTTGTGATAGAGGAGGAGTCAATGGTAGTGACCGTATATTTGTCCTTGACATAAATGGCTACCCCACCACCCCTAGTCTGCCTGTCAGCTCTAAACAGCCAATAGTTAAGGATGTTAACCTCCCTGTCAGGGGTAGAAGATCTGAGCCAGGATGCTGTGACTACAAGCACATCTGGTTCAGTATGAAAGACCCAGGTCTGGATCGATGTAAGCTTTTTTAAGAGACTGCAAACATTAACGTGCATAATTTTCATTCCTCTAAGCCTTATGAGGTCAGACAGAGATGACAAGGCTTCTGTAGGACCAGGGTTAAGTTCAACATTGCCTAAGCACAATAGGAGGAGGAACACAATTTTCTTTAGGGCAGCCAGAGATAATTTGAAACCTCTAATTCTTCCATGACTTCTTGGAATGACAGAACGAGAGTGCAGGGCCCTGCTATTTAAACAGTGCTGTCCTAAGGATGCAGCTACTAAAACCCTTGCCACGTGGCACCAAGTGGCATTATTACTGGGGATATAGGGGGGCATACCCTGTATGGGTAAGCAGGTGTAGGTCCCACCCCCGGAAGCTGTCTCAGACTGATGCAAGTATGGGAGCGCAGGGGTGCAACAAAAGCTATGAGATGAGTTGCTGTACAAATAGCACTGCGACAGAGGGTCTGACTCTTCCTGTGAGTTATTTTGGCCCAGGTGATATACTACATAAGGCACCAGCCATAGGAAGATGAAGAGAGGGAGCCAGGTATCAGCCCTCATGTTGATGCCTTATAGAGAAAAATAGTATGCTATGACTACGGCAAAGTGTTTTTATCTGTAGATGACATAGCCGGATTACAGACTCCTAGAGAGTCACCAGACAGAACAATACAAGTCAGTGTGTGCAGGTATTTGGGGACTTCACAGGGCTGAGCAAGATAGCACATGACACCAAGCCTATATGATTACTGAAAATGTGCGATCTCCCTCGGTAGCTGGTACTTTAAAAGGAGGTAGGATACTGCCGAAGTAGGTTGCACCAATGAGGTCTTACACCACTGTATGAGATGGCAATGTGTCTGGTAAAGTAGGCTGCACCAATATGGTCTTACACCTCTATATGAAATGGTAATGTGCAGAGCTGTTAGCCTATGCAGAGCATCAATGTGAGAGGCATTTTAGGTAGATGGAAAGGAGTAGACCAAAGAATGAGGGGTGGGGGATGGCTGTCTATATAATAATGAGCCTAGAGGGGATGGGTGGGTGGGCAAAAAATGTTACTTTACCATACCTCTTTGCTGGAAGAGTCTGTGCTTGTGGTCTCGGGCAGCGACTAAGGAAGCGTCGTCCACCCAGTGGCCACGAGTCCCACAGCAGATGAGCTGGGAGCCCTGGAGGGATAAGTCTACTCATAGGTAATAAGAGCAGATTGGATGACAACTGGGCGGTATCCTTGGGGATTTAATAGAGGTCAGAGATGTGGTGGGTGAGCATGGCTGGCAGCAGCCTGTAGCAGTGAACTAGAAAGCCAGGGTGGGGTTTAAGTGTATTTAATCAGGACCGGGGAGGTGGGTGGGTGGGCCAAAAAATCAGGCAGCTAGGGCTCCCTTCCTGGAGGTAATCAGTCCCTGAGGGCAAGTCCGTACCTGAGCTTCTGTGAGGGGATGGTGGCTTCAGACCTGGACTGCAGATGGCAGTCTGGCAGGTCGGGTTCATCAGAGAACCATGGCTGTAGCTCTCAGACTACCTGAAAAAAGAAAGACAGAGGGGAATTAAATAAGAAAGATGGGGGGGGTGGGGCTAATCATGGAACTAAAAAGAAATGCAAAATGGCTTAAATGGTGGGGGGGTTGCAGACCAAAATGTTAGGTAAGGTGCCACAAAGTCTGAGAGAGCAAGATCAAGGCTATTTAAAACACATTACTAGAGTAAAAAGGTGAAAGAGGGGGTTCAAAGGCCTGAGCTGAGATAGCAACTGGGTCTTATGAGGGAACACACTACAGGCATTTAGATCAAATCAGCAAACTTCAACTATAAAATGCTAGCAAGACAATTTTAACAGAAATCATAATCTAGTACAATATAATTCAAGCATTAACAGGGCAGTTATATGAAGCCAATCGGAGTGCTCCTGGGGCTGACTGCAACCAATGGGTCACAGCAGTAACAGACTCTGGATTTAAACCCAGAGACAACTGTCCTCATATAAAAAAGAAAAATCAGGCAGCTAGGGCTGCCTTCCTGGAGGTAATCAGTCCCTGAGGGCAAGTCCATACCTGAGCTTCTGTGAGGGGCTGGTGTCTTCAGACCTGAAATGCAGATGGCAGTCTGGCAGGTCAGGTTCATCAGAGAACCATGGCTGTGGCTCTCAGACTAACTGAGCTTCTGTGAGGGGCTGGTGGCTTCAGACCTGGACTGCGGATGGCAGTCTGGCATGTCGGGTTCATCAGAGAACCACGGCTGTGGCTCTCAGACTAGAAATGTTATTGTACCATTTTTATCTTGTGCAATAATGTTATTTTCACTTGCTAACAGGTTAAGTCCTATAGCTTTTAAAGCAGCAGACTACCCAACCAGGAAGTGAGCCATTACAGCTGTTGTAGTGCCACAGAAAATATGGCTGCAGTTATCTAGTCAATGGAGTGGGTGGCAGAAATGTAAACATAGACAAAGGATAACTGAGCACATTATGGGGTGATAATACATTGCCAGTGGGAAAGAGTACCAAGTACATGCTCAGCAGAGCACAAGGAATAAACTGTTAAAAAAGTGCAGATTTTTTTTGCATACCACTGCTGCTTTAAAACCTATCTTAATGTTATCTACCTGTCTTATGGAACTAGTAAAATAGACAGTAGAATATAACTGTTTGATTCCAATAGCCAGAATAGTTGTAACTGAATTGTACCAGTGCTAATTTACTTTGATTCTCTCTGAAAGGATATTACACAGTATAGTCCTACTCCAATATTGTCTAAAACTACACATTACTATATAAATAATAGATTAAAACACTTGCTAACTATAGGTTGCAAACTCACTATGATCTACCCACACTTATTTGGATAAAATTTCCTTGAGATGCACTCATGCCACTCACACTCGCATTAACGCTCGAGTGTAACGGGTGACGCGGGCTTTTGAAATCCACTAAGCCCACCCCCTGTTATGATGTTCTCAACTGCTGGCTCCTCCAAGTCCCCTACATTCCAAGAAAATATCCCAGAACAGAAACCGTCACTGTAATAAAAGTACTGCAGACAAGTTACACAGTCAGATTACCAGATGCAGGTGTAGCAGCTCACAGCCTCCAGTCCGCGACTCTTGGCAGCAACAGATGGTTCTACTGGCTCAGTGGATGATCTGCAGTGTAGTGGGTGGCACGGGCTTTTGAAATCCACTAAGCCTACCCCCTGTTTTGACTATTATAAAAACACTATACATCTGACAAATGTGAGTATTGCTTTTTCTGCAGGATACTCTCACACATTTGATGTCTGGTATAGGGATGTGAATTCAGTACATGGAAAAAGTTAACATCAAGTAACATTTTGCAGCTGAGTTCAAAAGATCCTGATGGTGAACAGCAGAAGCAAATCACAGACTGGTCAAGTGTAACATTATCTGTCACTGTTTATGCTTGTCCCCCTGCCATGACAGGCTTCTGTACCCTGCGACCCCCCCCAGCCCCTTCATCCTGCATTATCTTGACTTCAATAATTTCAGATTCCCCCTTCCCCACCATGCTTACCACCCATGGTAGAGTGGTAGAGATTCAAGCTCATACCCCTGGACAGGATCTGGTTGGAGTCACACCTGGTTACCAGTGTGAGACCTGTGAGGGGTTAGAGATTCATCCTGCCAGTCAGAGGGATTTTCCATTTTCCCATCCCACGTAGTGTGAATAAACTGGCATGCAATGATGTCAATGGTAGTGCTCAGCTTGGTTTTGTACACAGCAGTCTGGACATCTGCTGTGCCTCTGCCCTGCATCATGGTCCCAGCATCCTGTTCCCCAGACACTGCTAGGGGCCAGGCTAATACCAGTTACCACTGCCACCCAACCCCAATGGAGGTAAGTAGTCCATCGTATGCACAGCCCTCCTCTCCTGTCCCCCAGACTCTACTAGGGCCCTGGCTAATACCAGTCACCACTGCCACCCAACCCCAATGGAGGTAAGTAGTCCATCGTATGCACAGCCTTCCTCTCCTGTCCCCCAGACTCTACTAGGGGCCTGGCTAATGCCAGGCACAACTCACACCAAACCACAGAGGAGGCGAGAAGTCCATCCATTGTACACTGAGTCCTCCTTTTCTGTCCCTCAGACACTATTATGGGCCAGATTATTACCAGGCACCACCCTCACCAAACCACAGAGGAGGCAACCAGTCTATCCATCATACACTCTGTCCTCCTCTCTTGTCCTACAGACACTACTAGAGGACAGGCTAATACCAGGCACCACTCTCACCCCACCCCAGAGGAGCTAAGCAGTCCATCCATCATACGCTCAGTCCTCCTCTCCTCACCTGTCCTCCAGACACTACTAAGGGCAGAGTTAATACTAGGCACCACTCCACCCCCTCCCATATCACAGAGGAGCTGAGCAAGACCATCCATTGTATGCTCAGTCCTCCTCTCCTGCCCCAGACACTACTAGGGGCTAGGCTAATACCAGGCACCACTCTCACTCTACCACAGAGGAGCTGCACAGCCATTCATTGTATGCTCAGTTCTCCTTCCTGTCCCCCAGACACTAAAGGCCAGACTACTGCCAGGCACCACTCTCACTGTACCCAGAGGAGCTTAGCAGTCCATCCATCATATGCTCTGTCCTCCTCTCCTATCCACCAGACACCACTAGGAGCCAGGCTAATCCCAGGCACTACTCATATCTCTCCCCAGAGGAGCTGCATACTCCATCCATTGTATGCTTAGTCCTCCTCTCCTCTCCCCCACACACTACTAGGAGCAAGGCTAATACCAGGCAGCACTCCCATCCCACCCCATAGGAGTTGAGCAGACCATACATTATCAGTCATCCTCTCCTGCCCCAGACACTACTTATGACCAGGCTAATATCAGGCACCACTTCCACCCTACCACAGAGGAAATGAGCAGTCCATTTATTGGATGATCAGTCCTCCACTCCTAGCTGATTCTCCAATGACACAGGAGGTATACTAAACTTCTATAAGGGAAGCAGGGAAGGCAGTAAGGCAGGCAAAGGCCCAAACCAAGGAAACACTAGCACAGACAGTAAAAGAAGGTGACAAGACTTTCTACAGATGTGATAAGTGAAAGAAGAAAGTCCAGAGTGGGTATTGCTAAGATCAAAGGAGATGAGGGTGTGTGTGAGGAGGAAGACCATGTAAAAGCATCTATCCTAAATAGATACTTCTGCTCAGTATTTACTGAAGAGAAGGTAGGGCAGGGCCAACAGCTCAGCACCATGGACACGGGGGGGGAGGTGAGCACTAGTCCCTTCACAAAAGAAAGGGTCCTACAGGAGCTCGATAAGCTCAGGGTGGACAAGGCAATGGGACCTGATGGCATACATCCCAGGGTACTAAAGGAGCTAAGGGTGGAACTAGCACAGTCATTATCAGAACTGTTTAGTGATTCTCTGAGCACAGGAGAGGTCCCAGAAGACTGGAGAAAGGCTCATGTGATCCCGATCCACAAGAGTGGTAGCAGGGAGGAGGCAGAGAACTACAGACCAGTCAGTCTTACCTCAGTAGTGGGCAAGATTATGGAGGCAATCCTTAAGGAAAGGATAGTGCAACACCTGGAATCCATAGGAGCACAGGATCCAAGACAGCATGGGTTTACAAAAGGAAGGTCATGTCAAACTAATCTCATAGATTTCTTTGACTGGGTAACCAGAGTGATGGAACAAGGGGGAGCAGTTGATGTTGCCTACCTTGACTTCAGCAAAGCTTTTGATACTGTTCCACATAGAAGATTGATTAATAAACTGGGTAGGCTCTGGTGGGTCAGAAGTTGGTCAACTGGGTGGCAAACTGGTTGTCGGGCAGAAAACAGAGAGTGGTGGTAAACGGTATACAGTCAGAAGAGATGCAAGTCACAAGTGGGGTACCTCAGGGATCAGTCCTGGGGCCAGTCCTCTTCAATATCTTCATCAATAACATTGCAGATGGACTGGAGGTTAAGTTTTGTCTGTTTCCAGATGACACCAAGATCTGCAACAGAGTAGATAATCCAGATGGGGTGGGCTGAACAAGAAGAGATCTGGATAAACTAGCAAAAATGATCAGAAGAGTGGCAACTGATGTTTAATGCAAAGAAGTGCAAGATCATGCACATAGGGAAGAGAAATCCTGAAGCCACCTATAGGCTGGGAGGGGAGTTGATGGCAGTCACAAGGGAAGAAAGAGTCTTGGGCATCATCATCACAGATGAGCTGAAATCATCCAAGCAGACCTCTAAAGCAGTAGGTAAGGCTAGGGGGATGTTGAGGTGTATTAGTAGGGGTATCACAAGTCATAAGAGGGAGGTAATAATCCCTCTTTACAAGACACTGGTTAGGCCTCATCTGGAGTACTGCATGCAGTACTGGAGGCCACACCTTCACAAGGATATTTACCAAATTGAGGCAGTCCAGAGAAGGGCAAGCAAAATGGTGCAGGGACTACATCAGAAAACATATAAGGACAGATTAATTGAGCTCAATATGTATACCCTAGAGCAAAGGAGGGAGAGAGGTGATATGATCGAAACATTCAAACCCTTAAGGGCATTAACAAGGTGAAAGAGTCTTAACATGTTTCAATATAAGAAAAATAGCAGGACAAGAGGACACAGCATGAGATTAGAGGGAGGCCGATTAAGGGGTAATGTGAGGAAGTTTTTTTTTCACAGAAAGGGTGGTGAATGCATGGAACGGCCTACCTCAGGAAGTGGTGGATATGAATACAGTGCAGGGCTTCAAACAGGCATGGGATAGGCATAAGGGAGCAGTACAGATGAGTATGAATAGAAAGGCTATTGACAGAGCAAAGGCTGGTGGCACATTTGTAAGGTAGAAAAAGAAATGGGCAGACTGGATGGGCCTTGCGGTCCTTATCTGCCATCAACTTCTATGTTTCTATTTTAGGTTCAGGGCATGGAATTGGATAATGTTGTTAGAACCTGTTTATCTCTAATCCTTCCTTTCCTTCTGAATACATTTCCTGTGCCACTGCTGAACCCTCTACACTCTTTCACCACTTAAATAATTTATTTACCAGGTGTATGTTCATCCCATATTGGATTATTGTTCACCTTTATGGAGTCTCTATTTGTGGAGTGACATTGATTGAGTGGAGAGGGTACAGAGGAGACTTACTAGAATGGTAAATAGTCTGCAGCATTTGTGCAATGAGGACAGGTTGACAGCCTTGGAGATTTATCCTTTGGAACTTAGACACCTTAGAGGGGACTTTTATTGATGCATAAAATTCTGGAGGACAACGACCTTATACATGACTTGGGATTGGTCATTAATCACAGAGAAACAAGCTTAAGAAGTCATCAATTACTGCTAATGCTGACTAACCCTAAGGGACTCCATAGGCGTAGCTACTTCACCCAGTGTATTGTCTCCTACTGGAACAACCTTCCAAGTTTAGTGGTACATGTGGGATCCTTTGGTTTATTTAAGCATAAACTGGATAATTACCTGCTAATATGCAACAGGGTTTGTGGGGACCACTAACCCAGTTCTGGGAGGAGTACGTTATGGGCTTATATCGTTCTGCACTTCCTACAAAACTCCTAGTATAACTAGTAAGGACAGGGGTGGGGCTACAAGGGGTGAGACCATCAAAAAATGGAGGGTGATGAGTACCAATGCCTGTAGTCTGTGTAACAAGCTCCCTGAACTAGTGGCCTTAATGGAAGAGGGACATCTGGATATTGTGGCAGTCACAGAAACATGGTACACTGAGAACTATAACTGGGATGTCAACATACCAGGGTACACAATCTACAGGAGGGACAGGGAGGGTAAATAAGGAGGAGGAATAGCTTTCCATGTAAAGAAAGGGATCACAGCAATGGAACTAAAGGATAAACATGGAGTAGAGGAGGCACTGTGGGTAACCCTGGAGACAGGTTATGGCACCACAATTTGCACAGGGGTTGTACACAGACTCACATCTCAGGGGGAGGCAATAGACAAGGAAATGATAGAAGGCATTCTTTGAAAGGCAGAAAAAGGGGAGATATTGTTGATGGGGGACATGAATATGCCAGATGTTAGCTGGAGCACCCTGGCTGCAGCCACATCCAAAAGCAGGGTTATTCTCGATGCCCTACAGGAGCATGACTCAGATGGCTAGTGGTGGAACCCACTCGGGAGGGAACAGTCTTAGACCAGGTACTGTCAAATGGGGATGGAGAAAGGATCTCGGATTTAGAAGTGGGTAGCCATCTGGGAACAAGTGACCACCAAACAGTGTGGTTCACGATAAACACAACCATAGAGTCGAGCCATACAGTGCTGGACTTTAGGAGGGCTGACTTTAGGAAAATGGGAGAGTGCCTCAGAAAAACACTAGCAAATGAGCAGGATGGAGGGGTGAAGGAACAATGTGAAAAAATCAAAACAGCTATCACAGAGGCAACAAGTCTTTGTGTGAAGCAAATCCACTAAGCAAAAGGAAGGAAAAAAACACTATGATTCTCAAAAGAGGTGGTGGGGAAGGTTAAGGAGAAAAAGGTAGCATTCAGGAAGTATAAGGAAACACAGAAGGAGCAGGACAGAGAACTGTACCAGTTAAAGCAGAAGGAAGCGGAGAAGGCAGTCAGAATAGCAAAAGCCCAAACTGAGGAAAAGATAGCCAACTCAGTTAAGAAGGGGGATAAAACCTTTTATAGCTACATTAGGGAGTGAAGAAAGATGAAGAAATGGATAGTGAGGCTTAATAAAGGGAAGGGAGGGTGGGCAGAGGGTGACAGTGAAAAAGCAGGGATACTGAATGAATACTTCTGCTCAGTATTCACAAAAGAAGAGGAGGGGGAGATACCTAAATGAAATAATAGAAGCACTCTGGATAGGGAGGTCGATACCAGTCCATTCACAGTGGAAAGGGTTCTGAAAGAACTCTTAAAATTGAAGGTGGACAAAGCAATGGGGCCTGATGGGATTCACCCAAGAATTCTGAAAGAACTAAGGGTAGAACTAGTGACATCACTGACTACCCTTTTTAACAAGTCATGGGAGGATGGTGCGGTACCTGAGGACTGGAGGATGGCAGATGTGATTCCCCTTCACAAAAGTGGGAGCAAGACAGAGGCAGAAAACTACAGACCTATTAGTTTGACCTCAGTAGTAGGGGAAAATGATGAAATGACATCTAAAGAAAAGAATTGTTGAGTTCCTAGAAGCCAGTGGGGCACAGGACCCAAGGAAGCATGGATTCATAGCAGGAAGGTCATGTCAGACGAATCTAACAGATTTCTTAGACTGGGTGACCAATGTAGTAGACCAGGGAGGGGCTGTGGACATGGCATACCTAGACTTTAGCAAGGTATTTGACACAGTTACACACAAAATATTAATATACAAGTCAGCTAACCTTGGAATAGGTCCCAAAGTGATAGCCTGGGTAAAAAGTTAACTGGACAACAGGATACAGAGGGTAATAGTAAACAGAGTTCACTCTCAAGAAAGGGTGGCTACTGGTGGGGTACCAAAGGGTTCAGTACTGGGACCAGTCTTCTTTAATGTCATTATAATTGACATTGCAGAGGGACTGGAAGGAAAACTATGTCTCTTTGCAGATGACACAAAGATCTGCAACAGGGTTGATACAGAAGGTGGGGTGGAAAGGATGCAAAGGAACTTTGCAATGTTGGAGGAATGGTCAAATGTATGGCAGCCTAGATTCAATGCAAAGAAGTGCAAAGTAATGCATCTGGGAAACAAAAACAAGGGGAAGAATATGCAATGGGTGGTGAGATACTAACAACAACAAAAATGGAAAGGGACCTTGGGTTAGTCATATCAGATGACCTTAAGGTGGGAAAGCAATGTGAGAAGGCAGTAAGAAGGGCTGGGGGGATCCTGGGATGCATAGGGAGTGGCATCACCAGTAGAACACATGAAATTGTTATCCCTCTGTACAGACAGTTGGTGAGACCCCATCTGGAGTACTGCATCCAGTGCTGGAGACCCCATCTCTGCAAGGACATAGAGAGGATGGAGGCTGTCCAGAGAAGGGCAACTAAAATGGTACAAGGTCTGCACTAGAAGACATCTGAAGAGAGATTAAAGGAGCTTAATATGTATACCCTCGAGGAGAGGAGGGAGATGGGGGACATGATAGAAACGTTCAAGTACCTCAAGGGAATCAACAGAGTCCAAGAGGGTAGCATCTTTCAGAAAAAGAGATTTGCAAGAATATGGGGGCACAATTTGAAGATAGAGGGGGACTTCTCAGAGGTAATGTGAGGAAGTATTTTTTTCATGGAAAGGGTTGTGGATACATGGAACAACCTTCCTGAGGAGGTAGTGAAGTCAAAAACAGTGAGGGAATTCAAGAATGCATGGGACAGACATAAAGCAATTCTAGTGGGGGGTAGGAGGAAGTAGGCTGTTGGTTAACTAGGATCTGCAGCTATCCATTAGGTAGGGAAATGGGCAGACTAGGTTGACCAAGTGGTCCTTATCAGCCATCAAATACTATGTTTCTATCGTTCTGTTGCCTGTTACATTTATAAAGTATATCATTGAAGTTCTTGCTCCCATGTCATATTTTCCTCCAAACAGGTCTCTGTAACAGAGATAATTTCCAGTTCCTTTTGTCTGCTATTTAGTTATCTGGCATTTAAATAAAGTATGCTTAGAGATGTAATGTGTTGTTTATTCAGCCTGTTAGCACTCTTTTGAAGGAGTTCTGGCTGGTCCTGTTTGGCTTCCTGATGTTTGAGTTATTCTTATTTTTACCCATTCATCATTCTTTATTAGCTTAAATTAAACCTAGTTGTTGTTTTCAATCTTTTACCCAGAAGTGCCACCCTTTTTATTTTTAGTTTAGTTTTTCTATTTAGTTTATTCTTTCTTAACCAGGTAAGGCCCACTTGCACAAGGGCTTGTTTTCAGGGGTGACCCAGGAGCACTGAGGAGGTTATGTAACTTGGTCAGTCACACAGTATGCATGTGAAGGTTGTGGGAATCAAACCCAGGTCTGCTGAATTTACCAAGCCCATTCACAGCTCATTACTCAAACCTCTAAGCTATACTGCCAGCCTATTTTAATATTAATATTTAATTGGATCCTGTCCACAAAGTAAAGATCATTTTGACCATCAAATGTATTCCTGCTTCATATGAACTTAAACTGTTTCCTGGCTACCCACACTCAGAGCTATTGATTAATACTCTATATTTTATTTGTTATCATTGGCTTCCCTCTAGTAATGGTATAATTCTGGAGAAGACAGCCCTGCAACCATGTTTTTAATGATGTTTCCAAATTCTCTATAGTCACGTTGAATTTGGGGTTCAGGTGTTCTACCTACATTATTAGTCCCTATATGGAACACCATCAAGGTGGGGGTGCATGGTTTGATCAGTTTATCCACTCTGTTTTTAATATCTCAGACTTTGGCTCCAGGAAGACACAGAACTTGTGTGTGTCCCCTTTTTTGATTATATATCGTAGTATCTGTAAATCTCAGGATGGAGTCCCTAACCATTATTGTTTCATTTCATTTTCTTTACATGTTTCTGTTTCCCCATTTTTATCATGTTTCTGTATTTAATTTTCTTTCACTGAAGCCAAGTACGCCAAATCTACATTTGTGTGTCTCAGCTAATGAGATATATGTCAACATCACATCTTTTTCTGTCTGTTTGTCCCCTAAACTCTACACCAGTCATTCTCTGTCTCTATATCAATTCCTTATGTTTTCCTTTTACTCTTAGGAGGCAGTATAGCACAGTGGTTAAGGGCACTGAGCTACAAACCTTAGTACCTGTGTTTGAATCCTATCATCTCCCACTTTCATACTGTGAGACTCTGAGCAAGTCTATTATCTTCCTTGTGTTTCCAGGTCACACTTGGAAACAAGCACTAGCTCAGTGTGCCTTTCCGGGTAAACATTTTCCCCCCTTAGTCTGATTTACCAAATCAGTGCTATTTGTTTCAATGATGTTACTATAAGAATCAATTTGTTCTGTGTTCCCATTTGTGTTTCGAGGTTTATCTCCCCTAATTTCTTTGACCATTTTCTCAAGTGTCTCTTCTAATTCATCTTTTTTCTGTTCCATCAGCATCATTTTTCGTTGTTAATTCAGCATTTGCTTTGTATTTCTCTCATGTAAAAGTACCAAATGTATGATTAGCACTGATTAGTAGGTAGATATCACAAGTACAGTAGTACATTAGATACCCAGTTCTGTATCAGGGGTTATGATAGTATCCATTTTTTCTTAGCACTTCAAAGTGTCAGATTAACAAAGTATATCTCTTACCCTGTAATGTACGACATGCAAGGGTTCATAGCCTGGTCCCTTGTCTATCCTTATATTTTTTTTAATTATTCTTTTTTTTATATTAAAGATTTTCAAAATTACCTTACAATAAAAATTAGGAAATAATACCATGGACATACATAGACAGCAAGAAACAGAACTGTATAATCATATGTTAAATAAAGTTTGAGTTCATAATTTTTTTGAATAAACAATAATGTTGACCAGATATTGTTAAATTGGTTGATTTTGTCTAATAAGGAATAACTGATATGTTCATGCTATTAGCAGCATACTCAAGTTTCCGAAACAGTCCTTGCAGGATGTTAATTCCATCTTCTTCCAGTTACTGAGAACTAGTCTCTTTTTTATTTTCATTTATTAAGATCTAGAAATTATGAAACCTTTAGACCATCAGTTCTTTTGCAATGGATCTGCATCAAGCACAAAATACAAAAGAAAAGAACAAAGAAGAAAAACCAGACAATATACATACAGTCAATATACAACAGTACTATTTCAATCAAGGATACATTGGAGACATTTGTGGTTACTTCCAAGGAAGTCATCACAGTGGTGACGTTGTCAAGAATGTAGGTAGTAGTATACTACAGGGAGTGCAGCTAGCTGAGACAGAGGAGAAGAAGGACCTGGGGGTGCTCACTGTGGGGTCAATGAACAAATCAGCACAATGTAGGAAAGCAGCTGCTAAGGCCAACAAAATGTTGGGTTGCATTTCAAGGGGTATATCATTGAGGAGGGGGGATGTGATTCTGCCACTGTATAGATCATTAATGATACCGCACTTGGAGTACTGCATGTGGTACTGGATCCCGTATCTGAAGAGGGACATTAAGTTACTGGAGGGGGTGCAGTGCAGGGTGACAAAGATTATCAAGGGGATGGGGGACTTACCATATGAGAGGAGGCTGAGGGAGTTGAACATGTACTCACTGCAGGAGAGCAGAGACAGGGGGATATGATTGAAACCTTCAAGTACATGAAAGGAATAAACAAGAAAGGTACAGAGGGGCTATTCAAAGTAAGGGGGGGAGAGACACCTGGCGCCATGGTTTGTGACCGGAGGGAGGAACGTTCAGAAGGGAGATGAGGAGACACTTTTTTACAGAGGGTGGTAGCTGGGTGGAATGCATTCCTGGCAGAAGTGGTATCCAGTAGAACAGTGGACTGCTTCAAAAAGGGCTTGGACAGGGCAAGGGGGATGGTCAAGGGAGGGAAGGGTGGGAGGAAAGGGCAGCTGCAGAATAAGAGGTGCAAGCTGCACATTCGAGCAGACTTGATAGACCACTAGGCCTTTATCTGCTGGCAAATTTCATTAGTTCGTATGTTCATACTAAGTTCCGGGAGAAAGGAATGGGCAGGGTGGTTATGCAGGGGGAGACAAGAGATGGGGTCACTGAGGGACTTGGGCCTATCGAACAGTAGTGAGTGTTGATAGTAAAGGATTCAGGGGTGAGAAAACCAGGGGGACAGTATGTTGGGGAGAGAGCAATGTATAGACAATATGATGGGGACAAGAGCAATGAGAAGCGGAGGGGAAGTGTGGCAGTAGGTAAAGCAGTAAGAAGGTGAAAAAGAGGTGAAGAATGTCGTGGAAAAAATATATCCTTCTTACACTTTACTTTAAAAATCAGACTCAGGACCACTGCATAGTAGAAAGAACGGTTTATTACATATGCATATGGGAGTCTGCTTCAAAAAAAAATCATGCAAGGCTCCCTGAGTTTCATTAGTCAATCACTTTTATACCTTTTTATCAAGGTGTTGCTAATTCCAATGAAATAGTATCTTATTTCAAGAATTGCTATCTCTATTCCAAGAATTGCTGTCGACAACTTCCTAATATGGTTTTGATGCTGACGATGCCAATGTAACAGAAAAACAAGTTGATACCAATGTATGGGGTACTTTTCCACTGCTTATTTCATTTCTTTCCCAATACTGCTTGATACATATGCCTGGGTCAATCTGACCTGAATGAAACAATGAGTTTCACTCACACCATAGCAACGTACAGCTTGCCTTCAATGCCTCAACGTGCTGTTATCTTATATTTTGCCCAAGCATGTTTTTATTTTATACTTTGTCCGAGCCTGTTATTCAGGCTGGTACAAGACACAACCAGTTCTATCCAGTTTTATTTTGCTTTCTGCTTCTACAAATGTACCTCGAGTAACCTCAGTAACATTCTGTAACCCTGGAACAGCATATACCAGTATGAACTCAGAAATTTCTACTACATTCTCCCCCCTTTTGATACTCTGTATCAACACTAGACCATGGTAATTTCTGATTCATTGGCGAAGGGAAAAACTTCCTTATCAAAGTGTTCAGGCAATTTTTCATTATCTGCCTGCAGTAGAGGATGGAGTTGGGCCTTACTAGGGGAGGTAACAGTGGCACACATGCACCGACAGAGAAGTTTGATTAAAACTGTCATAAGCCACAGGGTCAAAATTACAATTACCACGACTGCCACCCAATGGAGCAGTGTGGTTCCCCAGTCTCCAAAGATACTGGTTAACCACGTCCAAGGGTCCCAGCCCTGTGATACAGGTGCATGTTCACTAATAACATGATGCTGCAGTGTTCGTATGCCCTCAATCACTTGTTCAAGTTCTTGGGAGTTATCTGGTATATAGGTGCAGCATTCCTCCCCAATAATGGCACACACCCCACCTTGTGAGGCTAATACATAATCAAGTGCAGCTCTATTCTGCAAAGCTATGATTCTAAGGGCCTTAATTTCAGTTGTTAGCAAAGCAGTTGATCGCAAGGTACTATTGATTAATGTTTCCAACTCATAGCTTAACTGGTCAATGTAATGCATGGTTTGAACAACGCCCCCACCAGGGGAAGATTCCTGCCCCAAATTTTTCTCCCACTGGGACACGTTTGTTTGCATCCAGTACTTCTCTTTTTTGTACTCGATTCACATAGCCTGCACGTTGATGTACAGCAGATGCATTGTACACATACACATGGGCCGCGGGGTGGAGTGTGGCTAGATAGCAGCAGCCTGTCCATCCCATAGGTAGGAAAAGATAAGCCCTATCCCCGCATACCCAGTATAGACCTGACAGACTGCCCACAGCAGTAAAATCAGGGTGTACTGTGTGGGCATCTGCTTGAGAGCAGTTGGTTATGGTGGACTCGGGACTTGGTGGTGCTGTTGTAGTGTCTACAATATTGGCATGTGGACCATCCCAGTGGCGCTAAACTCACGGTTAGTTGCCTATTACACAGGCAGAGCCTGGCTGATATATTCTGCTGTCTAACATCTAGATACAACGGGATTGACACATTTGTATCATTCGTCGGGCTGTACCATGCAGTAAAATCGTGCCCCCGAAACACCGTTAGGTTTTTTATTTTGTTTGTAGCATAATCTGGGGCATTAGGGATGTTCCTTCCCCTGATGGCACCAAGAATCTCGCTGGCCTCAGTGCTATTTACAGGCTTGGGTTTTAGGTGGAGCCCTACGGCTGCAGAGAAAGGAGAGCTAGTGTATACATAGCAATCAGAGACATTAGCATTATTAGCATGTAAGTGCATTAAAGTCCACCAAGTGTTCAGACAGTAATGGTTTGTGCTTGCCAGGAGCAGTTGCCCCCTTCGTAGTCAGAGCCCCATAGCAAAAGTACCAATAGCATCGATAGTCCGAATGAAAACAGAACGATAAGAATTTTCATGGTTGCTCATTTCACTGTTCAATGGAAACGACTGTAGAGGCTGTCACCAAGCGACAATGAGATGCGTGAATCCACGTCTCTCTCTCCGCGATCTTAACAGCAGTGGCGGTAGTCAGGAGCACTTGAAACGGTCCTCGCCACCTCGGGGTACACCACTTCTTTCTTCAGAAGTCTTTGATAACCACGAAGTCTCCTGGCTGTATCCTATGCAGGGGTCCCTCCAAGGGAACTGGAAGCACAGCTTTCACCCTAGGATAGAGAGACCTCAGAACAGCATTAAGGGATAAACAATATGCAATCATTTCATTATCCACCCCATGCAAGTGATTCTGTTTTGTGGAAACGGGGTATTTGTCATTCGGAGAGGCCTTCCCATTAATATCTCATGAGGTGATAACCCCATGTGCACGGGCCTGCCTCTCATACTCATAAGCGCCAGAGGCAGTGCTTTTACCCAGCTAAGACCAGTTTCTGCCATAATTTTTGTTAGCTTTACTTTAAGGGTCTGATTTGCTCTTTCACCGCGCCACCTGATTGAGGGTGATAAGCACAGTGCAATTTGAGGTCTACCTGTAAAGCCTCACATAAGGTTTTGATCACTTCGTTACAGAAATGTGACCCATTATCACTAGATAATCTGGTGGGAATCCCCCACCACGGAATAATTTCCCGAATTAGAGCCTTTGCCACTGTGCAGGCTGTGGCTCTTCTGACTGGGAAAGCCTCTACCCATTTGGAGAACATGTCCACAATTACAAGACAATATTTATACCCCTCACATGGGTTTAATTCAATAAAATCCATCATTAGATGTTCAAATGGTCCTGTTGGAGAAGGATGGGCAGAGGGGGTTACCTGCAGTCCTCTGCCAATATTGTTTTGCATGCAGATAATACATTTTTTACAATATTCATCAGCATAGACAGTAAATCCAACTACATACCAATACTTATTTACAAGGTCTATCATTCCACTTTTTGAGACGTGGTCGGCTCCATGAGCCAGCTTCACCAAAAAGGGAAATACAGCTGAGGGCAGACAAAGTCTGCCATCAGACCCTATCCATACCTTTGTATGTCCATCATATTTACAATTTGCTTGCCAGTTTCGCTTTTCTTTAGGACTGGCTGATTGTTGCAACGTCATCACATCTGTAGCTGAAAATAAATTCAGTTGGTTAGCATTTGTAGTGTCAGACAACATTAATAACTCTGGGACATCACCAGAAAGGGCCGCTTCCTTTGCGGCCGCATCCGCTCGTGCATTTCCAAGCGATACAGGATCTGTAAAGAAGTGTGAGCTTGACATTTAACAATGGCAATTTGTTTTGGTTTTTGTACTGCCTCCAGCAGGTCTTTTACCAAATTCGCATGCGCTATAGGTTTCCCAGCAGCTGTCAAAAAACCTCTATGCTTCCACAGTGTACCAAAGTCATGGGCTACCCCAAATGCGTAACGACTGTCAGTATAGATGTTGACCATTTTCCCCTGTGCTAACATGCAGGCCCTTGTTAATGCAATTAATTCAGTGGCTTGGGCTGATGTTCGTGGGGGTAATTTCGCACTTTCCACGAAGTCATTTTGTGTGCACACTGCGTACCCTGCCGAAAGGTTTCCTTGCTCATCTCTTTGAGCCGACCCATCAACAAAAAACTCTACATCAGCATTTACTATGGGTACATCTGTAATATCTGGTCAGGGTTTACAATCTAGATCTATCACCTGACCACAGTCATGTTCTTCCCCCTCGTCAGTCGTGGGCATGAGGGTTGCCGGGTTCAATGTGGTACACCTCTTTAAAGTCACATTAGACATGGTTAGTAAAACATTCTGATATTGCAGTAGCCTAGCAGGTGTTAAATGCCTTGTACGAGCCTGCAAAATGATAGAATGGACAGCATGTGGCACATACACAATAAGAGAAGAGAAACCCGCTAAGTCCGAGCAAGCCAATACTGCCTCTGTGGCAGCTGCAACAGACTGCAAGCACGACACCATTCTGCACACCACAGAATCTAAGTGCTTAGAATAATAGGCTATTGGACGACGGGCATCCCCGTGTCTCTGGGTTAGAACTGCAGACATGTATCCACTTTTCCCATTTACAAACAGGTCAAATGGTTTATTGTAGTCCGCAGACTCAACAGGGGTTGTGGCCAGCACCCTTTTCAGGGTGTTAAAGGACTCTTCCAGTCCATCTGTCCACTGGATTTCTTCATGCATTTGCATTTTCTTTCCGTAAATGGCTTCATGGAGGGGCTGTGCTAGTGAGGCATAATCTATTATCCAGGCTTTACAGTAGCCGGTCATGCCTAAGAAGGACATCAGTTGCTGTTTAGTGATGGGTGGCGGTAATTTTGTCACCGCCTCAATTCGTTCTGGAGCTAATTTTCTTCCTTGACTAGACAATACATGGCCTAAATACTTGACCTGCTCCTTACACAATTGTACCTTTTCTCTGGACACTTTGTGTCCATTGTTGGCCAGAAAAATTAAGAGTGCCTTAGTGTCCTCTTCGCACGCTTCCTTACTGGAGGATGCCAGTAACAAATCGTCTACGTACTGGACAAGGGTACTGCCCGCTGGGGCAACAAAAGCAGACAGGTTTTCGCTCATTTGAGCAGAAAACACCGCTGGTGACTCCGCATATCCTTGTGGCATGCGTATCCACGTCCACTTTTTCCCTTTATAGGTAAAGGCAAACCATTCCTGACTGTTTGGTTCCACGGGAATACTGAAAAATGCATTCGCTAAGTCTATCACAGAGAAATAACAACTGTCATGGGGTACAGCTGACAAAACAGTTATAGGATTTGGCACTACTGGGGTTCTTACATGAACTGTCTCATTGACTGCCCTTAGGTCTTGTACAAACCTGTATGTACCATTTGCTTTTCTAACTGGTAAGATTGGGGTGTTCACAGTTGCATGTGGGCGCGAATTATAACCCTTTTCAAATAGTGCAGCATGTACTGGAGCTATCCCTTCCTCCGCCTCTTTTCCTAGTGGGTACTGGTGTTTGTTAGGTCGGTAGGAGGACTTTGGCTTCACTGACAAAGGCTGTGCATTTTTTATTAATCCTACATCATACTTTGATATTGCCCATAACTGCGGGGGAATCTTTTCCAGCCAATCTGGCCCCTGCAGTTGTTCTTGCTTTCTACTAACCTCCTTGTTCACTTTCACTTCTTTCTTCTACTTGTACTGTTACTTTCTGCTTGATGATGTACTTTGCACATTTTCCTTTATCTGATGTCCACTTATCACTCTGCCACACCCAGTCATCCATTTGTCTCATACACTTAACCCATGGCCCCAAATCTTTCCAGGGGATTGAGGGGTCCCTGGCTAATGATATATGTGTGTACGAATTAGACACTTGAAACACTTTCCACTGTCTACGGGTAAGTCCCACTGCGGCTGCACATTGATCTGCAGCTACGAATATCTCAGTAATATTTAAGGTTTGTTCTACAGGCTGTTTTCCCCATTCCCCACATTCATACTCCATATCTTTCTCCCCTTTTGAATAAGGAGTAGTACAATGTAGCCCAGTTTGTATTTGAAGGTGACATGTTATTGCCTGTGCCCAGTTCAACAGCCACTTTATCTGCTCTTCTGCTGTTAATGTCTAGCAGTATAACCAATCGTGATTACCCATGGCACACAAGGGATATAAACCCGCTACTTGGGACTTAAGTTCCAACCCCCTTTTCATGCAGATTATGTGGGCATTGAGCTTGGCCAGTAAATCCCGTCCCATGAGGTTCACAGGGCAGACACCACTATACAGAAAGGTATGATGGAGAGTTGCCTCATTACACTTCACCTCCAGTGGTTCAGTCAGTTTTTCCTCCATCTCAATTCCAGATGCCCCAACTGTTTTAATAGTCCTTTCTGTTGGTTGCAGCTTTAGGTCTACATCTCATATGACAGACATTGAGGCACCTATATCTATCAGAAAAGAGAGTTTCTTGCCCTTTATAATCAAAGTCAATTCTGGTGTATCTGTAGGATGCTGTGAGGTGATTACAAATATCTGGTTCTGCCCCACTAATTCCTATGTGCTATAACTCCAAGTTGGTGGATCTGGCTGGGAACCATAACCGAAAGCCTGCAGTGGAGGCGGTGGTGGGTATGGTTGGGTGGTTTGTTGCTTATCACTGGGGCAATCACGAGCCCAGTGACCTTGTCCTCCACAATTGTAGCATACCGTAGAACCAGGTTTGCTTCGTTCTGAGGTAATTTTGTCAGGGGAGCCACCCTTTTGCTTTCCTCAACCTTGCCCTCTACCTCATCCCCCTCCTTTCCCACCTCGACCGCCTCCTTCGAAATACATTAATTGTGCCTTCTCCAATTTTTCCTTCATCTTCTCCTTAGTTTCACGCTGTTGCCTCTCAGTGTGTTCAGCGAATGGCATGAGCTCTGCCATAGTCTTCATCTCCCAGCCTATACACACAGTCGTAACTCCTGTCCGTATCTGGTCTTTTCAATCCTGAGCAGAATACCATCCCCAACTGGTGTTTGTAGGCGGAGTTGTCTGGGCTCAGCCCCGAATATTGCTTAAATACAGTCTCAAGTCTCTCTTTGTACTCATGTACTGTTTCATGGGGTCCTTGCTTAGTGTTTTTTATTCGAGGCCAGTCTGTGACCTTTTGAAACTTTTCATGTAATGCAACAAACACTGCATTCACCTGACCCTCCATTTCCCCTCTAGGTTTCTCAGAGTCCCAGTCTCCTTTTACTTCTTCCCAGACCCCTTTCAATGTGCGTCGAAAACACTCTTCGACCTCAGTGGTTGACAACTTATACATATGAGTCAGATTTCTCAATTCTTTTTCATATTCCTCAACATTATCTCTTGGCTTGGGGATTTCCTTTAGGGCTTCGCGAAGTTCATCCAGATTCCATGGTCGATTTATCTCTATATAGGGGTTCTGCGCTGCATCAGCCACATTTGGGTTGGGATACTGTATTAAAGGCATTTGAGCTACCACCTGCCTAGGTCTTAGGTTGTAAGGGCCACTGGGTCCCCCCGGAGTACTTTGGAGTACAGCGGTATTTGGTGAGGTTTGTGGTCTATTCGGAGGGGTTAGTGGCACTGGTTCACTGGGATGTGGCTCATGAAGGAACCAATGCCAGGGATAAAACCAACTTGGAGGAGATGGTGGCCATGTTACAGGGGTGGGAGTTGTTACTGGGGCATTGGGTGTTAGCACTGGGGGTTCTGGGGAATGCTGTTGTTGGGGGGATCTACAAAGCGGACTTGTCGAGGAGTCTGTTCTGGCCCCTCCTCAGATCCCTACCTGCGGAGTACGGATATGGCTGATGGGGCCCACTTCCAGATGCCTGTTGCGGGCTGGGGGGTGCAGGAGTCACAGGGAGGGAAGGATTTGTCCCCCCTTCCGCACCCCCAGGGCTCAGTTGTGTTGGAGCCGGTGGTGGCACCCAAAAATCAATAAGGGGTTCTTCCACCCTCTGCGGGGCTGGGGGCACCACCGGTAGTGGCGCATCCTGTGGAGGTGCATTTGGCGGTGGCCTGTATGGTGGTGGAGTGTCATGTCGAGTAAATTTTACCTTCTTTGTCTCCTCTTCCTTAATCATTAATCCCTTAGCTTGACTCTCCTGCCTACGCTCACCTTCTCTCTCCCAGCTACGAAACCTGGTCCAATCTATCTTTAGCTTTTCCTTTGTTTTTTCCTTTTCTTCCAAAGTAACTCTGACTTCTTTCAGCACATCAGTGCTGAACATCCCCGTGAGGGGAAACAGTCCTCTCATCAGTGTATGCCAATGCCCTACCTCCGTGACCGTATCCTCTCTGTACTTTTCAAGCATGCATTTTACGGGGCCGGAGGCAACCCATGGAGACTCCTTATTTTCCTGCTTATGTTTGCTTGTACGCTCATTTTAACCAATATCTCCTGATTTCATACCCCAAGTAAAAGAAACCTGCACAAAGAGAGCAAATCAAAAAGGAAAAGATAAAAACAACCACCAGGAGTTACTGTTGCCTGCCCCTCCACAGTTTTAAGGCGCTCAACCCACTTAAGGGTTTCTTGCAAGGGTGCTCAACCCACCTAAGGGTATCTTGCGAGGGTGCTCAACCCACCTAAGGGTATCTTGCTAGGGTGCTCAACCCACCTAAGGGTATCTTGCTAGGGTGCTCAACCCACCTAAGGGTATCTTGCTAGGGGTGCTCAACTCACCTAAGAGTTCTCTTGCAGGTCCCCCCTCCCCGGTTTTCCCTGTCCCTTTCTGCCTTAAAGTCTCATACGATTAAAACAGGCTCAAAACTTCCCCATTTACTTGTTTTCTTATTCTTTATAATATGCAGCATCCCAAGGCAAAAAGATAAGGTAGGTATAGATCAGCGCCGGCGGAGCCCAGGGAAACGAAAATCCGTCACGATCGGGCCATCCCATTTCAATCTCCCCCTGGCTGTATCTTTGAGATTTTCCTTCAGCATTCCCCTCAGCGTCAGGACTTCTCCTCCAAGCGGGAGACCTGGGAAGCGGTCCCAGACCAAGTCGACCAAGGTCCGAGCGTGCTGATCCTGCCGACTACGCCAAACTGTTGTGGAAAAAATATATCCTTCTTACACTTTACTTTAAAAATCAGACTCAGGACCACTACATAGTAGAAAGAACGGTTTATTACATATGCATATGGTAGTCTGCTTCCCCAAAAAATCATGCAAGGCTCCCTGAGTTTCATTAGTCAATCACTTTTATACCTTTTTATCAAGGTGTTGCTAATTCCAATGAAATAGTATCTTATTTCAAGAACTGCTATCTCTGTTCCAAGAATTGCTGTCAACAACTTCCTAATATGGTTTTGATGCCTGACGATGCCAATGTAACAGAAAAACAAGTTGATACCAATGAATGGGGTACTTTTCCACTGCTTATTTCATTTCTTTCCCAATACTGCTTGATACATATGCCTGGGTCAATCTGACCTGAGTGAAACAATGAGTTTCACTCACACCATAGCAACGTACAGCTTGCCTTCAATGCCTCAATGTGCTGTTATCTTATATTTTGCCCAAGCATGTTTTTATTTTATACTTTGTCCCGAGCCTGTTATTCAGGCTGGTACAAGACACAACCAGTTCTATCCAGTTTATTTTGCTTTCTGCTTCTACAAATGTACCTCAAGTAACCTCAGCAACATTCTGTAACCCTGTAACAGCATATACCAGTATGAACTCAGAAATTTCTACTACAAGAAACAAAAAGAAGGGAGACAGGGAATGGGGGATGGTCATTGGTTCATAGGGATGTATAGGGGTCTAAGTGGAAGATAAAAGGTAGTGGAGTGTGAAGTTGGTGGATATAGTGGATGAGTTAACGATATAAATGACAAAGTATATGAGAGGGGTGCAAGTTGGGAAAGGTAGGGGAGGATACATAATAGGTTAACTGGTAGATTAGAGATGAGCATTTAAGGAGAGGGAGAAGTGCTACAGACATTTAGAGAGAAGAACAAGGAACTGATTAGGGGTACAATCACAGCAACTAATAGTGGTGACATATTGCTGATGTTTAGACTTGTACAGGTCAAGCTTTGCCTCAGTGGCTACTTTGGGGGGGAGGGCATTTAACAAGGTAGGTGCTCTATAGCTGAAGGTCTGTTGTTCC
The DNA here is from genome assembly GCA_016271365.2 of Neoceratodus forsteri. Lineage (NCBI taxonomy): Eukaryota > Metazoa > Chordata > Ceratodontiformes > Ceratodontidae > Neoceratodus > Neoceratodus forsteri. Next base: position 56,760,284 of record CM028137.1, read on the forward strand.
TGAGATGTCTGACAGAAAGGACAATGTAGGTTTATTTGGAGGCACTGGGCGTGCTGAGGGGGTTTGGTGCCGGTGATAGGAAGGGCTGGGTTGAAGGAGGAGTGAGGCCAAGGCAAATCTTTTTTGCAAGTAGACAGGACTGTTAAGAAATCCTATCTTTTAGGTGGAGTCAGTTGGACAGTTTGTGGAGGTTGCATGTATGTGGTAGGCATGGGATAGGAAGTTATATCCTTATTTTTAGCTTGTAGGAAATAAAAGGTATAATTTTGATGTTGCCAGGAATCCATACTTCTGTTTTAGGCAGTAATTTGGATGAGATAATACAGGGTCATATTTTACAAACTGTAATCAAGGAGATTTTAATCAGCAGACAGTACCAAAGCATATGGCCCCTTGAGGCATTTTGCATCTCCAGCAACTGTCATTTTGAAAGTGTCCCAATTCAACCAACTTTTCAGGGGTGTATTAGTAGTAATGAAGTACTTTAAAATGAACAAAGCAACTTTTTTTAATTCATCTTTATTACAAAAGATAGGTATAGTAGACAAATCACATAGTTAAGGACATCACCACAGGAAATATTCTCAAATTACTGAAATCATCAGTTAACCTGGAAACCAGAAAAAAACAGTCACAGGATGTTTATGGTGAAGCAGTCCAGCTGAAGTTGTGGACCCAATACTGTTCAAGAGGAGAACACTTAAAATCAAGAGGTGGAGGAGTTACCAGTCTCACAAAATAAGGTCCACCTAGCCCACTATCTGATGAATACAGTAATGCAGAGGTTCACCTTATTAGTGAACTCCTCCGTGAAACTAATTTCCTGCACAATGTGGATCCAAGGCTGAACGTGGGGGGAGATATCTGGAGTCAGTGGGGGGTTATTGCTTTATGTGCTGCAGCCATAGTTTATTCCAAACATACATCTGATCAGCACCAGCCACCTCCGGGGGGGGCGGGGCAGGCCCAGAATTGTTTGCTGAAATATGGGAGTGGTTGAGAGAGAGAATAATGTTTGCAGTGCCTCTAACTCCTGCTACCAAAAGGGGCTGAGAACTGGACAGGACCAAAATATTGCATGTGATGTGCAGAAGAGTTTCCACATTTCCTATGTGGACCCCACTTTGCCTGAATGACAGGTGTCTGGAAATATCGAGTTCAAACCCTTCAGGCAAATTCATGTCATAAAGGTGAGTATGTGGTCCTTACAGTACTAAATCTCCCCCAGTCCTCATCCTCTAGGGCAAGTCCTGCATCTTGTGACCATTTCTGTTTAATATGCTTACTGGGTCACCTCCCAAAAGGTGAATGGCTTTATACAAGTGCAAAATTGCAAAATATGGCTTTTAGAAATTTTGTTCAACAAAATTCTTGTCATAGCCTTCACCAAGGAGGTACTAAGAGGGGTATCGGAACCAGCATTAGACATTTGTTGTATATGATTTATATGCTGAAGAAACTTGAAGAAATCCATATTAGTTAGGTTATATTTTTGTTTTAAAGTATGAAAGTCCAATATCTGTTTCCCTAATATATGTTGTTTTGAACAGCATAGGCCTAGTCGGGACTATCATCAGAAAGTCACGTCTAACTGAGATGATGAAAAGGTGTCATCCCAAGCAATCCATCGAAAGGGCCAGAGAGATGGACCCAGCTGCTGTTTCCTCCATACTTTACTCACTCCAATGAGGGTGGAATGGACTGCCAACATTGTTCAGTCCTCAACATGCCATGACAAAACTAGGTCAAAGGGTCATGCTGGCATGGGAGGACCCCCCTCCTCCCTCACTTCAATCAGCTTCCAGCTGGAAATATATAAAGGCAGGGACCACTGGAGAATGGTCTTCAAGTGTGTAACCAGGTAGCAGTCTTCAAGTTCTGGAACCGCCCTCTCCTCCAAGCCATCTTGGGCAACTGCAAAAGCATAAATTTAAATCTGGGTTTTTTCACCACCCATATAAATCTTGGCAAATCTTGCTGCCATTTATGGAATTGCAGAGTGGGTGTATTTATTGGGAGGCACTGGAATAAGTACAAATATCTGGACAGAATATTCATAGTAATTGATCGTATGCAGGAATACATAGGAAGACCAAGAAAAGACCAGCGTTTCATGTCATCCCGAACCTTATTGAAAAGCAGCCAAAAGTTAGCATCAAAAAGTTTATTTAAGTCCTTAGGTATCCGTATTCCTAACTATTTTGTTTGTTTAGCTGACGAATTAAGAGGAAACATTTGAATAATAGGATTTGAGGGGGAATAGTAACACATCAAAACCTCCATTTTATTTCTAATCAGGACATAGTCAGCATGTTGACCAAGTGACTCTAGGACCAACCACACCTCAGGAAGGGATACCTCAGAGTTTTCTATTTCAAGGAATATATCATCAGCTTAGAGCAAAATTTTATGTTGTTGTCCCCCAACCTCTACGCCTTGTATTTTACCATTATCATTAATGCTTTTCACCAATCATTCTATATATAAGCCAAAAAGGAGGGCAAGAGAGGGTAGTTCTGGCACATCACCAAATACAAATTAAACCACGAGTAGATGTGTCCATTAGTATGACCGTATGCCTGAGTGGAGGCATATAGGGAATGAATACCTGTAAAGAATTGCTGAGGAAAACCGAAAGATTCCAGGGTAAGGAATAAAAAGCTCCAGATGACCTTGTCAAAGGCCTTTTCAGCATCAAGGATCCTGATAAATGCTGATGTCTTTGCTCGCTTAATAGCCTCAATTACATTTACCATGCACCTGACATTGTCAGGAGCCTCTTGCCCAGTAACAAAGCCCATCTGGACAAGATCCAGGATAGCTGGAAGTATTGGGTTTAATCATTTTGCTATGATTGGAAATGACTTCTGTATCATTAAATTGCACGAAGGTTGAAAACAATGTCATAAGAGTATGGAGGCACTCCTTAAGGATCACTGTGTTAATGACAATGTCGGTGTCCTGACTGCTTAAATCATGGCAATTTCAAATTCCTTAGCTTGGTCTGACAAGTTACTTAATTGTATAGACCTTACACTCCTTACTAATTTTACTGTACATTGACAATTACAAACGCATTAAATGGACCTGGATAACTACCCAACTCTATAGGCCCCCTCCTCATTAGTGTATGTATTGTTAATTCCATGGAATAAGCATTTGTGTTATTGTATACTGTTTATTTATGATCTGTATTGTACTGTGATGTGGGGCCTTTGTAAGTGAGTCTTTGACTCAAAGGTTTTAAATCCGATTTATTCAATAAATAAAATAAATAAATAAAGGATAGTGCAACACCTGGAATCCATAGGAGCACAGGATACCAGACAGCATGGGTTTACAAAAGGAAGGTCCTGGCAAACTAATCTCATAGATTTCTTGGACTGGGTAACCAGAGTGGTGGACCAAGGGGGAGCAGCTGATGTCGCCTACCTTGACTTCAGCAAAGCTTTCGATACTGTTCCACATAGAAGATTGATTAATAAGCTGGGTAGGCTTGGGATGTGTCAGAAGTTGGTCAACTGGGTGGCAAACTGGTTGATGGGCAGAAAACAGAGAGTGGTGGTAAATGGTATACAGTCAGAAGAGATGCAAGTCACAAGTGGGGTACCTCAGGGATGCATCCTGGGGCCAGTCCTCTTCAATATCTTTATCAGTGACATTGCAGATGGACTGGAGGGTAAGGGTTATCTGTTTGCAGATGACACCAAAATCTGCAACACAGTATATGATCCAGATGGGGTGGGCAGAATGAGAGAAAATCAGAATAAACTAGCAAAATGGTCGGAAGAGTGGCAACTGGGTTTTAATGCAAAGAAGTGCAAGATCATACACATAGGGAAGAGAAACCCTGAAGCCACCTATGGGCTGGGAGGGGAGTTGATGGAAGTCACAAGGGAAGAAACAGACTTGGGCATCATCATCACCGATGACCTGTAATCATCCAAGCAGACCACTAAAGCAGTAGGTAAGGCTAGGGGGATGTTGGGGTGTAATAGTAGGGGTATCACAAGTTGGAAGAGGGAGGTAATAATCCCTCTTCACAAGACACTGGTTAGGCCCCATCTGGAGTACTGCATGCAGTACTGGAGGCCACACCTTCACAAGGACATTAACCAAATTGAGGCAGTCCAAACAAGGGCAAACAAAATGGTGCAGGGACTGCATCAGAAAACATATGAGGGCAGATTAACGGAGCTCAATATGAATACCCTAGGACAAAGGAGGGAGAGAGGTGATATGATTGAAACATTCAAACACCTTAGGGACATTAACAAGGTGAAAGATTCTAACATATTTCAATAAAAGAAAAATAGCAGGACAAGAGGGCACAGCATGAGATTAGAGGGAGGCCAATTAAGGGATAATATGAGGAAGTTCTTTTTCACGGAAAGGGTAGTGGATGCATGGAATGGCCTACCTCAGGAAGTGGTGGATATGAATACAGTGCAGGGCTTCAAATAGGCATGGGATAGGAATAAGGGAGCAATACAGAGGAGTATGAATAGATAGGCCATTGACAGAACAAAGTCCGATGGCACAGTCATAAGGTAGAAAAAGTAATGGGCAGACTGAATGGGCCTTGCGGTCCTTATTTGCCATCATCTATGTTTCTATGTGACCCCCACTTTTTTCCCTTTGTCAAAAGAGGCATGGAAAAGTTTTGAATATCCCCCTCTCTGAAATTTCGGTTTCTTGTGGTGACAGATGGGTTTCCTGCAAAACATGATCTTACCATTCTGATCTTTGAGATACACAATTTGTTGTTTCCATTTTGTTGGGATGTTTACACCACTAACATTACAGGACACTACTTCAGTAAAATTACTAACCATAGAGAATGTTACAGACCCGTAAAAGTTTCCACAGACCTGACTGTGACTGAGAAGCTGACAACCTTGGGAACAGCTGTTTGAGATTTTGCACTTTACCATGGAGTTCCAAATCAAATTACTGTGGGCCCCATCAAAAGAAGACCAGCCATATTGTTAAACAGAAATAAAGTGAACACCCCCCCCAGCTTCTGCAATGGGGGCACCAGTGACTTACAACCTTACTACAGCGGGGCACATGAGTCCCACCAAACAACTGAGTTTAAGGTTAAAGACCAGTGGCTCCATAAGGAATGTTTAGCATCATCCCAGCCACTAGGAAATAGTTTGCAATGGGGAGAACGCGAGGGTTAACCACCTAGCAGAAATAATAATAATAATAACCTCAACATGCATTTCACATAGTCTCTTGCAGTTGCATAGTCAAAACTGAAAGCTGAATAACCAGGCTCCAACTGGTATAAGTGACAAACAGATCCATAAGATCAGGAGACTGATAACTAAACAGCCAAGCAGGGTACAGTTTAATTAGCCGTTCCAAGCACTAGTGACTCTATCCATAAACCAACAATGTTAAGTAGTGTGTAGCCAAAATATTAACAAAGCAACACACTGGTTCCAATGGCTTTTCCAGCAAAAAAGAAAGTCTTGGGAAAAGTCAATGTGTCCAAGGAGCAGCTGAGCCATCTGCAAGGATTCTATACAGCCCCAGTTCAGTTGGCTATGACAGCAAATACAGTACATTGTGATGATCTTAAACATCATCACCTATATTGTGGAGTATAAATACAATGCTTTTTAACTTACAGTCACTCCGTAGCAGAGTGAGAAGGTGGTGAGGCTGCTGCAGTACATCAATCTGCCCTGGAATGCAGCGCCTCCTGTGTCACTCTGCTAGTTTCTGCTTAAACTTCCTCTTGGGCTGTAATTCCCCCATAGTGTTGTAAAAGGGAAAATGTATCTCATCTAAGTCCTGCAGTGCTCTGCACAGCTAATCCAGAGCCAGTGTAAGGAAGACCACCTCTAGGCACCTCCCATGCTGTTTGCAGAAGATCCCACTCTAGTTTATCTTTAGTGAGGGGAAGGAAAAAAAATCCCCAGCTCTGTAAGGAGCAGTGCCGTTTCCAGCAAGTCAGCATAAGTTAGGGGCCCTATGTAGTAACAACTTGAAGATGAGCAGGGTAGAGCATTTGTGCTTTAACTCCCCTGGCCTTAACTTGTTTTAATATCTGCTAAAGGGTGCATCTTTTTTTCTTGTATGGTCGTGGTGTAGTCATGGACAATGGTAATCCTATGGTTCAGAAAATGGAGGTCCTTATGTTGTCAGGCACGCTTTAAAATATCTGCTTTGGTGGGGGCATGGTCTGATCACTGGGAAGATGAGTCCTGACACTAAAAATGACTTTATGAATAGGTGACATCCTACTCTCTGGGCAGCGTATGTTTTAAACTGACTTCAGGCTGATTTTGTTCCGACATTTGGCGCCCTGCTTACGAGTCCTCTTCAATCTCTGGTAAGCTGTGAAGGCCCCAATCGCAACCCTGGATACACTGCTGTGGACATCAGTAATTGCAACCAGGCATGGCTGAGTATTTAACAGAAGGACGAGTTTCTTCGGGGTATAGCCTTGCTCCCCCCCATGCAACTATGAGCTCCCCGACTCCCACCATTACTCCAAACGCAGCACCTCTAAGTGGGGACATGTCTCTGGCTGTAGGAGAATCCCTACAACACATCACACACTTGCTGGAGGCCCTAATCTCTAGGGTGGATGGTCTAAGCTTATCCCTCTCAAGCATAGTCACGGAGGTCAAGCAACTTCAAGACAAGGTTAATGTGCTAGAACAAGAAGCAGAAACTTGTGAAGACCAGCAGTCCCAAATATGGCACAAATTGCAGCAACATGAAGAGCACCTTGCAGAACTTTGACGCAGGGCAGAGGACCATAAAAATAGAAATCGCCGCAGTAATCTACGGATTATTGGTTTGCCTGAGGGGGTGGAGGGGCAGGCCATGGACAAATTTCTGAACCACACTATTCCACTTATACTGGCGGAAAGAAGGCAAGGTCCAATTGAAGTTGAAAGGATCCACACAGTGGTCACCCGCCACAATGAGCAACCTGATCACCCCCACCCTAAAGTGGCTTATTTGCTTTGCTACTCAACTAAGGAGAGGATCCAGAGGGCTGCTAGGGATATTGGAGAGTTGCAATGGCAAGGAACACCAACACAAATTTATAGAGATTTCGCATAAGAAACGGCAGCAAAAAGAAGAGTTTTTGATCCTATTAAGCTGTTTCTATAACAAAATGACGTTCGTTTCTGATTCAAGAACCTCACCAGACTTTATGTCAGCAAAGGGGGACATGAGATCATTGTCAATGCCACTGTGTTTCAGTTTTTACCAGAAAATCAGTAAAATTCTGGAATTAAGGCTGCCTGAAGACCATTGAAAATGAAGATTTCATGGAATCTGGAATTTTCTATCAGATCAGTAAATCTATAAAAAAGTGTGTTTTTTTTTTTAATTCCTTCCTGTACTATTTTCAGTTTGCTTTATTTAATGCTCTGTGTATTAAGCATTTTTTTTAATTCTGATTATTTATGCACATACTAAAAGAATGATAGCAGAATCCCGGTAAAATCTGGAAATTAGAGTAACAATAACCAGTGAAATTCCGGAATCTTAAGTCTTGAAAACAGAATTTAATGGTTTTAATCACTGTAAATCAGAGGCCTTGATCATTGTGGATCATCCAGTGGAGTTGGTGTGATTGTTAGCCCGGATCTGGCCTGGCCTGCACTTTCAAACTACCACACCCAGAAAGCTTTGTGAGCCTCATGCGACTCCACCTCCTCCTAGGAATCTTTCTGCTGGTCAAGACATCCCAAGGGGCACAACAGCAGCCGGACCTCTGCATCCATCTGGCAATCCCCCTTATAGAAGAGGCAGTAAACACCCGAGTCAGCTTAACATGATGTCACTATCACAAAGATCAGATGCTGTTTTTGATAAATTCTGGCAGCGAGCGAGAAGTAGCCCTCAACATTTGCCTAGCAAGGATCCTCCTGCAAAAATCCTAAGGGATGACCCCCTCACTACTCTTGAATAAAGAGACCTGGAAATTTCTTTTAGCTCTGAAATGGAGATTGAGCTACAGGGGACTGGGCAGACTTTTCTGACTCCATGTTTATTGAAGCAGTAGAAGACCATCTTCTGGTGAAACCTGGCATCCTCTCATATGCAACGGCTGCAGCAAAGGTTTCTGCTGACTCTCGAATGCTCCCTCGGGGTTCACCTGAGCTGGCCAAAGGACTGAATACTTGAATTGGCTCATAACTCAAGATGAGCGTTGCTTAATGCTGTGCCTTTTTTCAGTAGCTTACCCCTTCCGTCTCCCCCGCCCGTTTTTTAATTCCCACTACTGTATGCGGAGCAGATAATGCAGAGTGCACTAGATCAAGTCATCCCCTGCGCTGCCATTATTCTTCCTATACTCCCTGTCTTAAGCACAGTGGATACTGCCTTTTATTGCCTCTGCATAGGACTTAAGGGCATCCTGCTACCTTCTCAGGATCTGTGGCTCTTCCAGTATCCTGCTAGCTAACCCATGAAGGACAGCATGTTTATTCCCACCATTTACACTTAGGTTGCAAGATCGTTCTGTTGTTGGAAAAAGGTCAGGTCTTATTATTAATACAAAGAAAACTAGATTGTTACACTTTGCATCAAAACAAAAAGATAAACTTCAAATTAAAATAGATGATAGAGATTTCTTACAGCAGGTAGAACAGTACACCTACCTAGGCCTAATCTTTGATGCTCAAATGTCCTTTAAAGTACATGTGAATACCTTGATAGATAAAGCAAATAAAAAAATAGGAGTTAGGAGTCCTATGTAGGACAACAAAGTGCTTGGGGAAAAATACTCGAAAAACAGTGGCTGAACAACTAGTTATGGCTGTAATAACTTACGGAGAACTTATATACCATACAATTGGTAAACATTTATTACTAAAACTAGATAAGGTACATTACAATTTGGCAAGGTATGTTCTCTGATGTAAATTTAGAACGCACCACTGTACACTACTGAGCAAAGTACAGTGGCAACCCCTGGATATTATTTATACAAGGACATGGCAGAGAACAATTTTTAAATATCACACGTTCTACCCAAAACATTATATAAATGCTGTACTATTTAATAAACAAAAACAAATTGATAAATCTAGATCAGTTCATGTAAAAAAAAAATCTATGTTCCTAAAATTACTAATAAACATGGTGAGTGAACTTTGGGCTACCAAGCAACTAAATATTGGAACATCTTACCCTTCTCAGCACATACATCAGTATCCTATGAACTATTTGTCCAAGAAATAAATGAGATTAGTAAATTCAGATGTGTCTGTACTTAGAGCGTAGACTATGGGTATTATGAGGTCCTAGGCAGTATTTATTTATATAGATATATTTTTTCATCTGTCAAATAACCATTATTGTATAAATGTTAAATTACTTTCACTAAACTCTAGGATTTATTATTGTTATATTGATATTGTGTTATCGAACTTATAGTATCTATATGTTCTGATAAATTTTAAAAAGCATGTTTTAAGTGCTGTAGTAGAGATAGTAATGTCTTAAAATGATGTGAACTTTGTAGGATGGTTAGTGAAATGTTATATAGTTGTCCATGTGTATATGTTTGGTTGTAACATTAAGAACAGGTCTGTCTTGAAAACTGGGTTACTAAACCCAAATGGCATGTATCCTGTATAAAAATAAAAAAAAAATTACTACTACATATTAGCACTATTACTATTTTAGAAGTGCTGAGCACATAGCTTTATGGAGGGTAGAGCAGTAACCAGAAGGCGGATGTCCCCACTCACCCTCTCCCCCACATGCCCGCCTCCCCCCTGCCAATCTGTATATGTGCATACTGTTCTAGTTGCCTTAAGCATTGAGCAGGACACAGGAAGTATCTATACCCTCCTCCCCCCTTCCCCCCATGGAGTCAGGGTGACCGACCATGGATGGTCAACTGTCTTGGGCTAACTCTGTTTGAGTGACCACATACTTTATTCACAACCCTGTACTGAGAGCAGGAGCTAGCATAGCTGTAGGGTGATATTATAACCCTCTTGTGCAGTGATCTCCACTTTCATAGCTTGGAAACACTAGGTGTCCATTTTGGGGACACTTGTTTGTTTATTAACAAGTCAGTTGACTGTTGGTTCAATACTTTTGTAACTAATTGAAATTGTTTTTCTTCTCTCTCTTTCCTATTATAGCAGTAATCTAAAGACCTGAAGGTCAAGGTCTCTGGTTATTTCCAGGCAATGCTTCCACCCCTGTTTATCCTACTTTCAGGTTAGATCATGTTGTTTTGTGCAGTGTATAGTGCTACACCACTAAATACTACTAAAAGTCTCCTCCCACCTCGAGACCTCGCAGTAAGTACACATTTTCTCTACTCCCTGAGAGAAATAATGGTGTTGAACCCTTCCCCATCCCAGACCCATAGATGGGTGTCCTGGAATGTTAAAGGGCTCAACCACCCAATCAAAAGAACAAAAGTTCTGTGGCATTTAAGGTCTCTGAGGACAGAAGTGGCTCTACTTCAAGAAACACATCTCTTAGCTAAATCCACCACATGGCTGAAGAAATCTTGGGTAGGAGAAGTGGCGGCTAGTTCCGCTGCTACAAAATCCAAAGGGGTAGCCATATTGTTGAGATGCTCCTCTGCTTGAAAAATTGACAGTGTAAACAAAGATAACTAAGGCAAGTGGTTGGTGTTACATCTAACCTCACCGAAGGGAGCTTTGATTTTGGGTAATCATTATGCCCCTAACAGTGAGCACACAGAATTTTTTCTGGCAGTCAGTCAGGCAATCTCGGAGCTCCAAATAGATGGGCCCCTCTTCCCATCATATTGGCAGGGGATTTCATTCTGGTGCAGGACATTTTCCTGGATAAATCAACACCTACCTCGCATGCCACCCCTAAAGCTAGACAAACCCTTGCTGAGTTGCAGTAAGAGTGGGCCCTAGTAGATGCTTGGCGGAAGGAGCATCCCACCTATAGAGATTATAATGTGGCTTTTTTATGACTCCCTGTAACAGTCTCATTCTGTTATAAACTCTGCTGAACTGGGTCAGAAGTTAATGGGGTTCTGTCACTGAGCACAACTCCCCTCCCTATCTCCCAAGCAAGTGACTCTGTTAGAGGCACCTGTATCCTGCGATGAGTTAAAGCTTGCATTAGCTAGTATGGCACTTGGGAAAGCTCCTGGTCCAGACGGTATGTCAGTGGAGCTATACCAGGCATTGGGCTCAGATATCTCTCCCCCCACTTCAACTGGCTCTCCAAGACTCACATAAAAAGAATATCCTCCCATCAACCATGAGTGATGCTATTATCACTCTTCTTCCGAAAAAATTGTCCGACCGATTGGACTGTGCGAATTTCAGGTCAATATCTTTATTGTCGGTTGATACTAAAATTCTAGCAAAGGTGCTCTCCACTAGATTGAGTTCAGTGCTCCCCTCTATCATCCATTCTGAACAAGCTGGTTTCCTGAAGGGGAAAATAAGGGTAGACAACACACATCTTCTACTCGTGCTTAAATGGCTAGCTTCCAAAGCCCCTCACCCCACAGCTGCTTTGGCAATAGACTTTTCTAAAGCATTCCACTCCTTAGAATGGGTTTTTCTATATGAAACCTTAAACGTGTTTGGGTTTGAGACATATTTTAAACAGTGGGTATGCACTTTGTACGCTTCCCCTATGGCATGTAGCCTTACAAACAGTGATATTCCCCCCCTTTCTCTCTCTCCATAGAAGTACCAGGAAGGGCTGTCTGCTCTCCCCACTCCTGTTCCTGATTGCCTTGGACCCACTGATATGGGCTATGATTGCAGACCCTTGGATACAAGGCATCGGCAGTAAGGGGCATACATATGTCACCATGACATACGCAGATGACCTCCTTTTGACTCTAACCAATCCTCAACAAGCAATTCCTGAGACACTTCTTCTTTTGGAAGAGTTTGCCACACTCTTAGGTCTTCAGATAAACCAAAAAAGACTATTTTGGCACCTGTAAACTCCTTATGTACAAAGGATTGTATACAAAGTACCAACCTTACCTGGGCGGAACACAGCTTTAGCTACTTAGGGATCCAATTCCCCTTTAAATGGACAGCCCTGGAAATGGCTAACTTCTCTCCACTGTGCACCCAGTTAATTGTAGAAGTGGAAAGATGGCACAGACCTAAACTGTCTCTTCCAGGCAGGGTAGCTGCAATTCGTATGTTGCTCCTGCCACGGGTTTTGTTCCTTTTGAATAACTTACCCATTCCTCTCTCTGCAAAACTTTTCTAGTTCCTGGATAAGTTAGCATCCAACTTTATCTGGGACTATAAACCACCAAGGTGGAGTAGGCAGAAGACTAGAGCACACTGGGCTAGAGGTGGCCTTAATGTACCCTGGTTTTATGGCTATCATCTAGAATGTTTGGCGGCCCAGGCCACCAGGTAGTTTACGTTGTACAACCTGGCAACCCCTCCTTGGGTTCATCTGGAATCTGATCTGGCATGTCCCTATACATTTTATAATCTTCTAGTGCCTCACTTAAAAACTGATCCACAGCTCCCCCCTATAATCTCTTACACCGCCCGAGCTTGGAAATGACTATTCTCTAAATCTCATACATCCAAGATGGAATGGTACCCCCCCATACAATCTGCCCACATATGGCACAACAGTCTAATTCAGATTGATGGAGAGGGAGTCTGCTGGTCAAACTGGCAGCAACAGGGTATTCGGACAATCCAAGATCTGGTTGCTCCCGGAACCAAACATTTACTATCATTCGTGCAATTGCAGAGCAAATATGCCCTGCCAAACAAAGATTTTTTTGGTGCTATCTGCAGATCCGCAGCCCCCCTAACTTCCCTTCTTAATAAAAGTGCAGATAACAAGCAGTGGCAATGGCTCACTGACCCCCATTCCATGGATACTCGAAAGGGCCGTAGGGGTCATTTTTATAGTACTTGGAGGGACTTGCAACCTAAAACCACACAGAACTGTAGAGTACAATGGGAAAAACTACTGGTGTATCAATCTCGGAAGTGCAATGGTTGACCTACTGTAAAAGCATTCATCACTCATACAAAGATTCCAATAGCCACTTTATACAACTAAAAATATTGTTGCTGTGGTATCGCACTCCAGAATTACCATATAAGAGGGCTTACTCAATCATAGCCTCTGCTGGTGCTGTGCACAACCAAATGCTCACATCGAACATATACTCTGGTCCTGTACCTCCCTTACTCTCTTTTGGGCTATGATGGCTAAAGACCTCTAGCAGGTGTTGAAAGTTATGGTCACCCTAAATGCCCCCTTGGTACTTCAGGGTGATACAAGCCAAATGGCAGCCCTTTCTAAACCCCTGCAGTATTGGGTCCTCTCTTCCATACTGGAAGCCAAATGCCTTTGGTTCATGAACTGGAGACAGCCCATAATACCTAGCAGGACTATGTGGCATGCAGCTGTTGTACGCCTCTCTCTGTTTGAGCGGCTCTCTTCCTTACAGGGATCAAACATGTGTCTATTTTATGCTAAATGGGGACCCTATCTCCAGTCTGACTTTTTGAAAATTCCAACTTAGCCGGGGAATCCTCCCTGAATACCTAGGGTCAGTTGATATTTCCTTTCCTCCCCCGGTCTGGTTATGATGCAATTGGGATCTTTTAAGATTGAGGTGACAGCACTGACCTTCATTGTCTAATATGGTAGGATGCACACAATGTATGCCTATGATTCGCATCTCACATGCTAATATGTCTATAGGAAATAGATCACAGTTTTATGGAGCATATATATATATATATATATATATATACCATTTGTGCATTGGCATTTTGTGTCTTTGACCTGATTGTATCTCTGTACTTACTACAAAACTGTGAATTGTATTCTGTATGATAAAGGAAATATTTAATAAAAAACATTATACAATAAAAAAAAAATATCTTCTTTAACTTCTAGTCTGAGAACTTAATAACAAAGGTGTGGGGTCAGGATCCTGGAGCTGCCCATCTGGGGGCCACTGACTGGTAATCCCAGTCAATGGATAGGATATAATCTCCCAGTAAGTGCAGAACTTCCTTTAAAAGATCTTGAACAAATATAGTCATCTTCACTCCCTTATCACAGTCCTCTTTAACTCCATAAAGCCATTTGTTCCCTTGCCTGCTACTTCCCTCCAGGTTGTCTATTTTGTGTGTCATCTCTCTATCCCGGGCAAATAAATACAGCAGCAAGCAATCATTATGGTCCATTTGTTCAGAGAACTCTGCCAGCTGTTCTTCAACATAATTGGTATACTACTCTATCTGCTTAATATCCAATAGGAGCTGCATCAGGGACTGATCTATTTTGCTAACCATTTGGCTGTATGTTTGATAGTAGTTTCCATGTCTATAGCATCTTCATTGGAGACCTGTGGGTGCATAGCAAGTCCCTGATGGAGCCTGCCATCCGAACCTTTATTAGTTTTCTCAGTAGTTATAACGTCTTGGAGTTCCTGAGAGGGTGTTTCTGATGTTTTGATGTCTATAGTTTTGATATGGTGCTTTTAGTTGGTGAATCCATTCTTTCTGCCATAGATAGATTGAGATATTGTACAGGGAGGAGACAGAGCATCAGGGCTAAGCTACCATTAACCTGGTGACATCACCAGAAGTATGAATTAAGCAACCTTGAATATTGCTGAGGATCTATAAGAGATCAGCCATAAGTCAGACCATTCATTTGTAGATAGTCTGACTTTAAGGTTATTTCCCCCTTTTTTTAGTTGGAGTCCATGGAGAGGTAGTCATCGTTTTTTTGTTAGGTGTCTATAAATAATGTCTGTAACTTGAGTCAAACTTATCAGTTTTACAAAATCATCTCATGATATTTTGGAGACTCCCTTGCTAGCAGGCATCCTCAAAGCCCTTTGAGCTAACAGCACCTCAGACAGTGGTCTACATGCCTCCATGGTGAGAAGACCCTGCTGCCACACTCCCCGAACCCTTGCTAGCAGTTACGGTCTGGACAGTATTCCAGGAAGTCAAGGCTGCGTGGCTGTCACTGTAAATTTTCTAAAGAAAATTGCCTTTATCATGGGATAGCTTTTATTGGCTGTCTGTGGAACACAAGATCTGTGTTTGGTTCTTCATCCTGCCAGGCATTTCCAAATTCCTCCTGTCTGGACTATGTCACTACCATCGGCCAGCTTATTTAGCCTTTTTTCCCCAATCCAGTATTGCCTCTGATATCTGGTCTGTTTTAATACTCAGTGCTGAATTTCTTCAGTTTATAAAGTTTTAATTTTTTTTTACAACTGTACTCATATGTATTTGAACTTGGAAGTTTAGAGGATGAGACTGTATTCCTAATTTTGTGCTGAGTTTCTGTAACCACATTGGGTATTTCTGTGAAAGGTCACTTTCAGTTAATTTCTTCACCCTCCACCCCCCCATTTCAGCATCTTTTATTTCTTCTCTTTGCAGACCCAGCCAGCATCTAGCTCACTGCATAAATCCCTCCCTACAATTTAAACTCCCATTATTTGTGACAAAGCTTCTTTGTAAATTGCAAGCAGGATACCTCCCACTGTTTTTGGTACTATATCTAACCCCAGCTTGTCCATTCTCCTCAGGCATCCTCAACTCCCTTTGAGCTAACAGCGCCTCAGACGGGGGTCTACACGCCTCCACGGCGAGAAGAGCCTGCTGCCCATTCCCCAAGCCCTTGCTAGCAGGTACGGCTTGGACAGCGTTTTGGGAACTCAAAGCTGCATAGCTGTCTCTGTAAATTTTCTAAGGACAATTGCCTTTATCTTGGGACAGCTCTTATTGTCTGACTGTGGAACACAAGATCTGTGTTTGGTTTCTCATCCTGCCAGGCATTTCCAAATTCCTCCTGTCTGGACTATGTCACTACCATCGGCCAGCTTATTTAACCTTTTTTCCCCAATCCAGTATTGCCTCTGATATCTGGTCTGTTTTAATACTCAGTGCTGAATTTCTTCAGTTTAAACTTTTCCATTAGCAGATTATATCGTTTAGCCACTAGAGGGCCCAGTTATAAATACACTTACCCAATACAATCCTCCTGACTGTCACATCATGTTGTCCCTCCATGCACTGCAGTTTCTGCTTCTCTTACTCTCATCCCTCTTCCACTTTTCTTCCTCCCTGGAGCTTGCTTCACCTCTCCCCCCTTAGCATTCTACTTGGCATTGCCTATCATCACTCAGGTACTCTCCATCATGAGCTCCCCCCCGGATGCTCCCCTCTGCAAATGGATGGCAGTCCCTGCCTACCACTGTACACAGGCCCTGGACACTCTCATCACTCTCTCACATGCCATCACTCTGGGATAATTGCCACCAACCTAATGTAAGTTCCTGCAAAAAACGGGCATGTAGACTTATGCTTAGAGACTTACGCTGGTGCACCCTGAAGCTTGTGCTCCTCCTCCTCCTGCTGCTGTCAGGAAACATCCATCCTAACCTCCAGCTCTGTCTAACAGGAAAAACCCTCAGGAGCACTCTCCATAGCATCTATCAACATCTGTAGTCTACTCCCCAAGCTGGATGCCCTACAAATCTTTACCAATCAACACAGCCCAGATATCCTGGTAGTTGTAGAAACCTGGCTTACACCCAAAATCCCTGACCTGGCTATCGCTTTTCCAGGCTACAATGTTTTCAGGCTGAACCAGAAGTCCAAAAGAGGTGATAGATGTGTAATTTACCTTAAAGATTCACTACTGGGACACCCCATCACTACCTCCCTCCCAGCCACTGCTGTGCAGATTATCCCTATCAGAATATTATTAGGTGCCCATAACAAATCTCTCACAGTTGCCTCAGTGTATATCCCCCTGAAAAAACAAGGGATTGGCCTTAACGCTGTCTTGGAATTCACCAGGTCCCAACCTCCTGACTCTGAAATGATTCTGGTTGGAGACTTTAATATAAACTGGCTCGTGTCTGATACAGGGGTCCATAACGATGCCGTCTCATTGGCCAATCTCACCCAGATGGTTGTCTCTTCAACGAGGAAAAACTACAAATCTGGCACCAGCACCCTACTGGTTTGGATTCTTACCAACCACCCAACTCGTATCACAAATACCTCAGTCCTCCCTGACTCGCTTAGTGACCATTCCCCTGTCATCTGTGAATGGTCAAACAAATTCCGTAAATCCCCTCCTAATATCATCACTAGTAGAGTCCTACCATGTGGGCAGTTGTCACACCTCAAAACATGCCTCAACCTTCAAGACTGGTCCCCTATTTACAAGGCAACAGATGTAAACACTGCCCTGGATTACTTCATCAACACTTTCAATGCAGCCTGTGACTCCTACTCTCCTTTTAAAAAGCACAAAGTCAAAGCCCTTTGCAATCCCTGGCTCTCAGCCAATCTCTTACATCAACTAAAATCTAGATATTGCCTCTGGGATCTGGCCAGAACCACTGGTAAAGAAACTGACATCCAAAACTTTAAACATGCACAGAATGACTGTACCAAATCTATCCGGATATTCACATATCTGGACTGAGTAGTATGGTATGGGCTGCACGCCCAATGGCTCACACTGTGAACCAATGGGCATGCAGCCCTACTGAGCCGTCAGTCGGCGGGCGGTGGGGCGGCAGGCGGTAGTACTGCTGCCCACCGCCGACCAGGGGGAGTGGAGCCGTGGGGCTCTGTGGGTGGGTGAGGGGTTACACTAGACCACCAGGGTAATAGGAATATTTTATGCTTTACAGATGCCGCGATCGGGTCCATTGGACCATCAGGGATATTGGACGGGGGTTATAACACCGATGCCCATGATCAGACACATAGCTGTCCACTGGACCACCAGGGATGTTGGAGGGGGGGTTATTCTTATACACAAATGCCCGCGATCGGGCACATAGTGGTCCACTGGACCACCAGGGATGTTGGAGGGGGGGTTATTCTTATACACAAATGCCTGTGATCGGGCTGCAGGGGGCATCAGTTCCCGATGGCTACTGCCTGGCAGGGAGCCAGGTGCAAGTCATCGGGGATCGGCGTACCTGCATGCTAATTCCATGCAAATGGGACCATAATGAGATGCAAATGGCCCCATGTGCGCCTTGCATCAATTATGGCCCCATTTGCATGTCCCCTTTTGAATATCGCAGGTGCTGTGCAGGGCAAAATGGCACTTGCACCAGCGCATCTCCATGCTCCACTCTGGCCCCTTGTGCTGGTGCAGTGCCACTGCGCCATGCACAGTGGGGGAGGCCAGGGTGCGATATTCAGGGCTGCTGCACCATAGCGCAGCTCCATTGAATATCGCCCAGGCCACACCCCTGCACAACAAAGCTGAGCTGCACCCAGGCTTGCGCCACAGCCTGGCGCAGTTTGAATATCTGGGCCCGACTGTTTAACTAAAAACTAGAGTTGTTAGACATACTGAAATAAGTCTAAAAAAATCTTAAATTAAGGCCATTTAGCCAAAAATCAAGATATTTCTACGCTTAATTTAAGTTTGACAAATCTTACAAATATCTTGAAACTAGTTCTTAGACATAATGAAGTAAGTCCAGAAACTCTTAAATTAAGACTGCTTCCCCAAAGTCAAGACTTTTGTGATAGTCGAATTTTAACAGAATAGTGGAGATATTTCAAACCCTGCATCACCAACCAGCTAAGAAGTGAAAGCCTAGAGTCATAATACTTGGAGCTGCACCATTGCAGGTTAACAGCTTAGCACAAATAACAGATCTCTTACCTGGCTCCTGTGGAGCCTGGGACAAGGGGGTCTCAGGGGAGGACAGCCAGTCAAACCTGTAAAACAAGAGTGAACAGCAATGGGGTCACAAAGGATCTGCAGCTCCTTATGAACTAACTATGACAAACAAGGTAGGGTAAACAAAAAAACAATACTTACTGATATATACACTCAGTGTCCTCCTACACAAGGGTCAACATCTTTTCAGACCTATAGATGTAAAAAGAATAATGAGTCGGTATGTAGAATAAAAATATTGATCAGTTGGGTCAGTTGTGAAGGACCTGTAGAGGTTGAAAAAGAAAAGTGGTGTATGTGTATGGGGGGGGGGGTAATACCAGAATAGTACCATACCATCGACCTGGATTTTAGAATGAACTCTGTCACTCATGGGACATCATGGGGGTGGATTCAGTGTTCCTAGGAATGATCCCTCTCTTGGGGTGGGGAGGCCATGTTGCTCTATTCATCAACCAACACAGAGCAGGATGAAGACACCAGGGGCCTGATATTCAAAACTTTGCCCAGGTGTAAAACAAAGTTTGCCCACGCAAACCGGGTTTAGCATGGGTAGGCAAAACTGAAAAGACTGGAAAGCACAGGCAAACTCTGTTTGCACCGAGGCAATAGTCACAGTGGGTGAAATGCAAATGAAGGGGCAGGGACCTGAATATTGGCACAGTCCAATATCAACAGCATGTGCACCATGCAAGGCCATTTTGCTCTGTCCCCTTGCGTTGTGCTGCGTGCATACTGCCAATCTAAACCTCGACTTACTCTCACTCAGCCCTAGCTGTTGGTGGAGGAAGTGAGGTGCCCCCCCCGACAAGGGACAGCACCAACATGGACCAAAAGGCAAAAGTTGCATCCTGACCAGAAATGACACATACATGAATGCAGCACTCTGTGATGTTCGCTGCACAGCTTTGTTACCTGCACCATGTCAGCACTGCACAAGGTACAGCGTGGGGCAGCTGCACACTAGGAACTACACAGAGACAGCAGTGCATGTGGCAACACACAGTGATGACAGTGCATGTGGCACTGTGGCACTGGCAGTGCACGTAGTGTAGGGCAGAGTTGGCAGTACACATGGTACTGTGGAGTGCTGGTAGTGCACATGATTTATTTATTTATTTAGTTTTTGTTGACCAGGTAAGTGCACTAGACAAATTTTGCCTATTTTCAAGCATGACCCGGGGAGGGGAATACAGATGAATGCCAGCTGACCTTCCACCAGATTAAGCTCTTGGTGGTATTTTTTGAATGGGGAAATTTGGCCCAGGACACCAAGAAATTACCCTACTCTGCCTGCAGGTGTGCTGTCAGTTCCTGCCGGTGGGATGGAGGGACCCAGTTCACAGCCGGACACAGAAGGAGGAGGAGGATGCAATGATGTGGCAGGAGATCAGGCTGTGCTGCAAGGAGTAGACCTGATTTCAAGGCCTATATTCTCTTTACATGTACGGAAGGTGGACAGGGAGCTGGTTGGTGTGGAGGGAGAACTTATGGACGTGGAAGCTACTGCAGAGAATCAAAAATGATGTTGGGAACTGGAAAGAGTGCTACAGAAATACTGAAAACAGGAACAATAGAATTTCATACTGATGAACTTATAAATGCGGTCAACATACCTGATTTACTGAGTGAAAGTGAATCATTGCTATGAAACAGAAAAAGATATACATGCAGAAAATGTACCTCATATTATTTCAGTGGAGGAATGAGCTTTAAGGCAGCAATTTGAATCAGAGGAGTGCTTTTATTTCTAGAAAAAAGCACAGTGAGAAACTAAAACAAGAGCCCTAAGATCTGACAGCAGGGGGCCATCTGCCAGATACACTCAGCTGGCTACTGTTGGCGCAGTAGCATCAAAGGGGAAACCTAAAAGCTGGGCCTCTATTGTAGAGCAGGCAGAGCACACAGGAGACTTCATGCCTAAGTCAACAGCACTTTTGGAGAACAATTCATCAGAAATCACGTCTGGAATGGCACAAACAGGAACAGATATACCTGGCCTAAGAAACTCTGAGAAACAACCAGCTCAATCAGGCAAACAACAACCTTGGACAGTTAAAAATGCTCTGGAGAATGCAGGTTGGCAACAGGACCCACAACAGGTCGGTGGGTTTCAGGAGCCTCACCAATTGAAATACTTGCAGAACCAGCTGCACAGATAAATAATAATGTAAATGCTGAACCTATTGATCGAGAACTGCCACCAGAATTGGCTTTAACACAAAATCCAAAGTTGCACTTTTCAGGAAATGTGTCATACAAACAAGCTCAAGGGGGACACCCCCGCAGTAACTGAAAATACACCAGAAAGGCCTTTGAGTATAATTAACAAGGAAACCCCAAAAACATTTGCTTCACTTTTTAAAACATCAATTTTTCCTGCCAAAAGGCACAATGCAGTGCATTTGACTTACATAGGAGGACTGTCAGAACAACCAGGCAGATGTTTTGTTGCAAGAGCACTTCTAAAAGACTCAATGAAATTATTTTCGATGGAAATTTATGCATTGATTCATATATCGGGAGAGACAGTATTTGATGTTAGTTTTAAAACAACAAATGGTCTGGAAAGGTTTTGGGTAAAATATAATGCATTGAAAAGTCTCCTCTATGGTCCCCCTTTATTGCAACCCCCTTAACCAGGCCAGCGCACAAAGTAATTACTGTACTATTCAGAAACGAGGTGGTTAGTGTTCATGATCTATTGTTTTGGTTAAAACAGTGATGTACAGTAATTGATGATCAAGAGGCGATTTTAGAGGCAGAGAACATTTGGACGGGAGGCTGGAAAGTTAAAATGATGTTAAAAACATCACATACAGGGGTTAACCACTTGCCAAATTCTTTTTATTTAGGGAAAGACAGAGGAATTTTATTTTATGCCGGGCAGCCAAAGATGAGTTACAAATGTGGCTCTTGGAACACCTGAGTAGTGTTTGTGACAGGTTAAGATGCACAGTATATGGGAGTTGGGACATGTAGGGACTGATTGCCTGAATGAAAGTCAGTGTAACCTGTGCAGGGAGTATGGGCACACTTTTCAGAACTGTAAAAAAGCATCACGTAACATCCCTGATCAAGCAGACGGGGAGGAGCAAAGATTGATGGTGGCTATGGCACAAAAAAATAAATCTGGGAAAACACACTTGCAACCTTCATCAGAAAGACAAAACCCAGACGCCCAGGTTAAGGAAGTTCCCCCCCCACCTGCCCTAGTTCCTGAAGTAATTGAAGTACAGATGTGGAGCAGCAGGAAATAGGTAATAGGGTAAGTGTGCCTAGTCCTCCCAGGCAGGACGTGATAGTTCAGGAAGCTGGGCCTTCAGATAAAGGGATTCCCCCTCCTAGGGAGCAACATCAGAGGGAGAACTACTAGACAATCAAAGAAAGAAAATATGGAGAAAGTGCAAATAGTACAAGCCACGGGTCATACATCAAACATGTTTGATGTATTGTAAATAGATCAAACAGAAGATGATTCAGATCTTTCCTCCATAGACTCTTCAGTGCCTGAAGGCACTATGGACACTGAAGTACATGAAAAACCAAGGGGACCACAAAAACAGAAAGCGAGAGTAAAACTGAAAACATGGATAAGTATAGAGGAAGGGCAGTGCTAAATAACTTTTCCACTGTTAGAACCTCTTTTCCTTTCATACTGTTAAGGTAAACAGTATAAAAGATCAGATAAGAGGAAATTGTTTTTTCCTTTCTCACTGGTTTACATTTGGGGTAATATTTCTCCAAGATACTGGATTCTACCCTTAGGTGAGGTAAGAGAAGTTACAAAATCCTGGTACTTAGGTCCCTCTTACTGGTCTTTAGGGCAAGAAACTTGCCTAGGTTTAGGAATCCTGTTTAAATATCCAGAAGTACAAATCTTGAAACTATATGACATAATATCAGGCAGAATTTTGATTATTGATGTACTATTACAAAATGTCCCTTACCGGCTAATAAATATTTATGCACCACAATCAAAAGCTTTAAGATATGAATTCTTTAACTTAGTTCAACCTTACTTACAAACTGCACATACAGTAATATTTACAGGTGACTTCAACTGTCCATTGAAAGCAAAATGACCAAACAATATTGTGATTCAAACCTTTTGTACAAATCATTCACAGAAATAAACTTAATGATGCAGCAGGACAACAAGCAAACACAGAAACACCTACATTTTAGAAAGGAAACCTGGGGTCTAGAATAGATTATATCTTTGTGACCAATTCATTAAGGATAAATAATGCTGCTGTGTTGGCCACGGAATTTTCAGACCATCTTTTATTAAATGCTAGGAGTTTGAATAGTAAGTTTGGGGAGTTAAAATTAATTATAGAACAATTGAATATTAGTATCTGTGCAATTACAGAGACCTGGTGAAGTCCAAATGACCCATGGGAAAAGCAAATCCATGGATATGATTTGTTCCATAAGGATAGGAAAGAAAAACATGGAGGGGATGTGGCCTTGTATATCTCTAATAAAATTAATTCTGAGAAAATAAATACATCCAAATGGGATACAATTGAGGTGTTATGGGTAAAGATATATCCCAACTGCCTGGATCCTATTAATATTGGTGTAATATATAGACCACCGTCTGCCACACCGGATCAGGAAGAACAAATATTGGATTTTTTAAATACTATTGGTACCACTAAAAGTAACATGGTACTAGGTGATTTAAATTTTCCTGCCATAAATTGGGAAACACTACAGTCAAATACTGTTTTGGAATCACGCTATCTGGAAACATGTTTGCCAGCCAGGATGAACCAGATGGTTACCTCCAACACTAGAGGTAACCATATCTTAGATCATGTTCTAACCAATTTAACTGATAATATACATTTTTGTGAGGTTCTCCCTCTTGGCTCGAGTGACCATTCGATGGTTTGTTTCTCCCTTGGTATATTGGTGGATACTACTAAAAACACGACTATTAAATATAATTATAATAAGGCAGATTTTGATGGTATGAAATCATATTTAAGTAGATGGAACTGGGTAGAAGATTTCCAAAATAAACCCTTGATTTCATGTGGGACTCCTGGTGGATAAGATATCCTCATTAACTAAAACTTTACCCTTTAATAAAGGGATTGATGGCAATGCCAAGATCTTACTAAATGGATGTCAAAATCAGTACGGCAACTGATTAAAAAAAATAGGGCTTTTCTGGGGTGAACGATCCAGCAGCAGTAGATGCTGGGATATCTTTAAGGATCTTTTAAAAAAATCAAAAAGATGCATTAAGGAAGCCAAAATAAAATACGAGCTGAGTCTTGCAACTAGGGTCCAAGACAATTACAAGTCTTTTTTATGCTTGTATTAGTAATGAAAAGAGAGTTTGTTATGCTACAGGCCCACTACATACAACAGATGGGACCATGGTCACTGACCAGTTCCAATTAGCTCAAATGTACAACAATTTCTTCATATTAGTCTTTAATAATAAATCTTCTCCTAAACTAGCTCATTTAGAAATTACGTTAGATACTGGATTGTTGATTACTAGAGAAGAGATATTAAAAAGGTTACAAAAAATTGATCAAAATAAATCCCAGGTCCCAGATGGAATACATCCAAGAATAATTAAGGAAATGGTGGATTTCTTGGCTGGACCCCTGGCATTGATTTTTAAAAGATCATTAAATGAGGGGCATATCCTGGAAGCATGGAGGCAAGCTATGGTGGTTCCTATTTACAAGAAAGAGAGCAGACATGATGTGTCCAATTATAGACCGATTAGTTTGACATCAGTCCTGGGGAAAATCTTTGAGGGTATCTTAAAGGACTACATCATGGAGTATCTTTGAAATATGGATATGACTGATCCAGTACAGCATGGTTTTACTGCTGTAAGATCTTGTCAGACCAATCTACTTGAGTTTTATGAGAGGGTTAGTAGAGCCATGGAGGAGGGGCAGTCAGTGGATGTGGTATATCTGGATTTTTCAAAGGTATTTGATAAGGTACCACATGGGGAACTTATCGATGCATTAATTACACATGGTTTGGATGGGAAAATAACAAATGGTTAGAAGCATGGCTTGATTCTAGAACACAATCGTTAGTGTTAATGGAATCAATTCTGCTTGGGCCGAGGTGACCAGTGGGTGCCCAGGCTTTGTGTTGGGGCCTGTTTGTTCAATATATATATATTGCTTCAATGTGTGTTAACAATGGAGTTTGGGTATCTAAGTTTGCCGACTACACCAGGGTAGGGCATCTCGTGAACAACCAGGACGATGCCACGCAACTCAAGAAGCTTTAAATGCATTGGAAACTTGGTCAGTGGACAAAATCTGACACTCAATGTAGATAAATGTTGTGTTATGCATTTTGGGAGACTAAATAAACACTGTTCATATACACTTGGAGGATAAACACACAGTATTGTGGAGCAACAAAGTGACCCGCATTATGGTTACTAATGACTTATCATTCAAAACACATTGTAATTCAGTAATTAAGAAATCAAGTAGTATACTGCATTGTATCAATAAGCATATTACATGCAGGAGAAAAGAGGTCTTGTTACCCCTCTATACATCTTTGGTGAGGCCGCATTTGGACTACTGTGCACAGTTTTAGTCACCAAGTGGAAGGACCGAGATAGCAGCATTAGAGAGAGAGTCCAGCGGAGAGCAACCAGTAACATGCAAGAGGCAAAAGGGCATGATTATCAAATGAGGTTGAAAATTTGGGGCCTATACCCTTTGGAGTTTAGGCGGTTAAAGGGCATGTGTCTGATTTACAAATCACTCACTGATGCAGGCCTATGGGAGCTCCTGGGCCTGAGATTCAGGGTATCATCGGCATTACTAGGTCACACCCCCTACAATTGTTAGTGAATTGTCCTAAAACAAATAAAGGAAACCCTGGCTCACCCTAAGAGCAACTAATATTTGGAACAAACTACCATTAGAGGTTGTAGCTAGTGATAATATGAATACTTTTAAGAATAAATTGGATAGTTTCCTTATCAGGCATAGGATTTTGGGATACTAATGAATTGGTGAACAAAAGGACTTTTGTCTACATAGCTCTGTATTCACCTATGAAACCTATGAAATAAAGTAGTTTCAATAACCATACGGGAAAAAGAGAGATGGCAGAAAAGGCCAGGGTCATGGAGGATGAATACTTCAGTACTATCTGACTTAGATTCACAGCAAACCTTCAAAGATTTTATACTGGCAAGGAAGTCAGTAATTATCCTTTTTTGAGGACCCTATTTTATGGTGGGAAGAGACAAAAAATGATTTACAAAAATGATGTAAGCATATCTGTAGACACAGAAACAGAACAGCATATTTTGTGTATCTACACCATACAAAATTCTGCAGCAATTACTATTTCTTATGAAAAGGGACAACATTTAACATCACAGATTGCAACAATAAAAAGGAAAATGAGAGTTTAAAAAAAAATCAACTAATTTACAATACCAACACAAGTTTGGTACTAAAGGAAAACAGAAATAATTTGTCCATATAATATCGGCAGTCAGAAGCACAAGCAAAAATATTCAGAAGATTAAAGATGAACAGGAAAGGAACATACGGAGCCACATAAAATTCTAGAAATAGTGTCAGAATACACCAGGACGCTATATGCTCAGCTTCCTACCAAACAAGAAGAGGAGGGAAACTTTCTGGATAATTCAGAAATACCCTTATTAGAGGAGGTAGAAAACAGGATTTAGTAAGCTTTATACAAGTGGAGGAATTACAGCCAGCAATATCCACATTAGCAGAGGATAAATCTCTGGGTCCAGATGGTTTGCCCAACAAGGTATATAAAATTATGGGTCCAAGTTGGATGGAAGAATTAGTACTTGTCTTTAATGCAATGTTAAAACTAAACATATACCTCTGTCCATGAATATGGGAAATTTGACCTATATTTTTAAAAGGTAGATTAGACTTAAACAATTGGACCTCAATGTCTTTGTTAAATTCTGACTTTAAAATTTTAATGAAAATATTAGCTAACAGACTCACTAGGGTAGCTACAAAATTAATATCAAAAGCCCAGTCATATGCAATACCAGGATGGACAGTACAGAATCATATAATCTTACTCAGAGAACTTGTGGAACAAGGAAAGATGGGAAATGCAGAGGGTTATTTAATCTTGTTGGATCAAAATAAAGCATTTGATCAAATAAACCATGATTTTTATGGAAAGTATTGGGTTGTTACAGGATCCTGACTGATTTGATTAACTGGTTGGAATGTCTGTATAAAACTGCAACAACACTGCCATTAGTCTATGGATGGAAGGGCCCAATGATTCCAATAAAAAAGGGGTGTAAGACAAGGATGCCCACTTAGTCTGATATTATATGTTTTTTTTATAGATATCCTGTTAAGGAAAATCAACAACTCACTGGGAATACACAATGTGTCTTTAGGCACACAAATATTTCCATACAGAGCCTTAGCATACGTGGATGACATGACAATTATAGTGCAAAATGCAGACTCACTTTTAAAAGTAGTGGAGATTAGTGACTCTTTTGGCAGGTTATTAGGAACATCTCTGAATTATGCTAAATGTATAAGACAATGTTTAGATTGCACACGGAAACTAAAAGGGCATATTGGCAGAATAGAAATAACACTGGAATCCATTAAAATTCTGGGGATATTCTTTGTGGATATAGAGATGGACCTAGTAAACTGGGAAGAAAAAAATGAATGTGGGCAAACAGAAAGTAGCAAAATGGAACACCTGGAAATTGAGCAAAAAGAAAAGGATACACCTAATAAAAACATATTTAGTGCCGGTGTTTCTTTTTATTAGTTATAATTTTCCACCTCCTAAAACATTAGAGACATCAATTCTTAATATATTCTTTCAAGCCTGTTGGGGGAGTAGATTGGACCCTGTAAAGAGGAATGTGTGCTATTTACCTTTCAAATAAGGGGGTTTAAATATGCCTAACCCGATACTTTTCTTTAATAGTTTTTTTTTCCTTTATTCTAATATAAGACAGTTATTGAGGGAAATGAATATGGGATGGGAGACCTTTCTAACATCTAAGTGTAATTCGTGGTTACAGGCATGGGAACTACAATCATTTAAAATTTTTAGAAAATCAGTGGAAATAAAGAGTACATGGAGAAATGGAGTACATTAGATGTACATTTCTTAGAATTAAACAAAGGAGGATCACACAAAGATAGGTGTTGGAATGTACTAGGAAGCAATTCTATTTTCATCTACTTGAAACAACCTGCATGGTAGAAATGGTATTTAAAAAATGTCCAGTACTACATAGAGAAAACTTAACTACATTATTGAACAATAAATGTATTCCAGAATATATATGGGACTTGCACTGGTTGGCTTGCCACGAGAAGGTAAACATGAAATTCAGTCAGAAACATAAACCCCAGCAAGAAAGAATCTGCTCAAGATTAAAATGGATCCAAATAGAGGAAACCATAGACCAAGTATTATTTTCCTGTTCTTTTATTAGGGATTTTGTATTTTAAGATGTACTGGGAAACAAAGGTTTTAGTACATCAACTTATGAGAATATTATGTATGGGACATTTAATAGCGACTGGAAAATGTGGCATAAAGGTACCCTACAGATATTAATGGCTATATTAAAATGGTATATATGGTTAATGAGGTGCAACTTTGTTTTACAACAGAAAGAAGGTAGCCATGTGGAATTAGTGAATAAAATCACACAAGAGTTATTGATCTTATATCAGAAAGAGGGAAAAACTTTGCCTAAGAGATAAATGTTAGAATTTTGGAAAGGTCTTCCATGGATTACAAATAGCGATGCACCTATTACCTAAGTTTAAAAAAAAAAGAGAAAGATATTTTTCTTTCCTCTCTGTATAAGTATGTAAATAGACTAAGAACACAAGGGTAGGGTAAAGGGTATTGGTGAAGGGTATATGGGGATAATGGCAGACCTGTTTCCATACTATGTACAGTAACAATCTGGGTTGTCATTATGCAATTATGAAATGTATTATGGAAATGTTGTGTGTATGTATAAGTTGTGTTTCTTTCTGCATGTTTTTGTTTTAATAAAAAATTCTCCTACTCTTTTCGAGAAGTGCCATGGAATCTTTAACATCCACCTGAACTATCACAAGAACAGGCAGATGGGACCTTGGTTTAACATCTCATCTGAAAGATGGCACCTCAGGAGTGCAGCACCCCCTCATGCTGCACTACAGTGTCAGTATTGGGATATTCTCGTAGCCTATCGGTGGTGCCTGACCTCTCATCCCTCTCGTTTGCAAGCAGTGACCCAGAGACCCTCGTGACAGTCTATAATTTGGCTGTCTCGGCGGCTCTGGATTTCATTGCTCCCATCCGTGTTCACCCTCTTTCCCTTTCCCCTTGATCCCCTTGGTTTGATGGGACTCTGAGGGAGATGTGGAGACTAGGATGAAGTTAGAGCATTGCTGGCGGAAGTCCCCTCTTGATACCGACCATCTTAGATTGATGGACCATTATCAAGCCTATTAATCTGCAATCACCCGTAAGAAGGCATAGGTCCTGTCCGGGGAGATTGTGGCTGCTCAGAATCGACCAGCTCAGCTTTTCCGTACTGTGGACAGACTGTGCAGCCCAGCCTGTCTACAGGTCTGGAAAGTCTTTTTCGCAAGTAGAGTGCGATAGAACTTGCTCAATTCTTTGTTAATAATGGTGGCTGACATCAGAGCGTACTCCAGCCGCACACTCTATGGACGTTGCTTTTGATCAGTTCGAGGTCACTACACCTTGATTTTCTTGGAGTACCTTCAGCCGACTGGAGTTCATGGATGTCATGCGGATTATCCAGGGTGTGCTCCCTATGTGCTGTAGTTTGGACCCTGGACCAACATCCCTAATTTTGGGTTGTATTGATGTCATTGGTCCAGTCCTTACATGGATAGTCTGGTGCTCCTTGGAATCTGGAGAGTTTCCAATCTCCCTGAAAGAGGCGGTGGTGACACCTCTCTTGAAGAAAGCTACCTTGGACCCAGACTGCCAAGCAAACTATAGACACATCTCGAACCTTCCCTTTTAAGGGAAGGTGATTAAGAAAGTAGTGGCAGCACAACTGGAGGACCATTTGACCATCCATGACATCTATGAATCACTCCAGTCCAGTTTTCGAAAGATACATAGTACCAGGACAGTGCTGGTTTGGGTGCTTAATGATCTTCTGATGGCTAGAGATTGGAAGAGCCACTCCACCTTGGTTCTTTTAGATCTTTCATCAGCATTTGACACTGTGGACCATGGGGTGTTGCTGGGTCACCTGAGGCACATCTGTGGACTGTAGGGAACAGTCCTCAGGTGGTTTGCATCATTCCTCATGGGTAGAACACAGATAGTAGTGTCTGGGTTTTTTTCGTCAGGCCCTACTTCTCTGTCATGTGGGGTGCCTCAGGGCTCTGTGCTCTCACCCATGTTGTTCGGGGTGTACAGGCTACCCCTCAGAGACATTGTAAGAAGGTATGGGCTGAGGTTTCACTGCGTATGCTGATGATACCCAGCTCTACCTTTCTTTTGCACCTGACCAGGTTGGAGCTGTCTTGGTTTTTAATAGCTGACTGAAAGAAATCCAGTAGTGGATGGATTCTAGCTGGCTGAAGTTGAACTCGGAAAATACTGAGGTGTTGGTTGTGGACCCTGGTCACGGATAGGCGGGTTGGGGTTGGTTGCTGGGAATTTTTCTTGTGCCATTTCACTCCCGGACCTCTGAACAGATGCGTAACCTGGGGTAATTTTGATGGAGGGCTGACCTCGCATTCGAGGTGTTGGCTGTCATCAAATCTTCCTTTATCATCTCAGGAATATCACCAGGATTAGGCATCTGGTTCCGTCTGGTGACCTTCCTACTTTGGTCCATGCCTTTGTGTCATCACACTTAGATTACTGCAACTCCCTTTACCTAGGGCTTCCTGGGGTAGAAATCCATCACCTGCAGCTGGTGCAGAATGCAGTGGCCCAGATTTTGATGGGATCTGCTCGATCCTGTCATATTTTGCCATTGCTGTGCAAACTGCACTGGATACCAGTACAGTAGTGGATCACCTTTAAAGTTGGCTTGCTGACTTTCAAAGCCCTACACGGACTGGGCCCAGATTACCTGAAAAAGCTCCTGGTCTCTTATTGCCCTGGATGATCACTCCGCTCTGCTGACGAGGGGTTGCTAGAGATTCCAAGGGTATGTTTAAAAACATCTGGGGTGACAGCTTTTATGTATGCAGTCCCCACTCTTTGGAATTCTCTACCCCGTCGGCTACGGGAGTGCACAACTGTGGAGGGATTTAAGCACTCTCTAAAAACTTATTTGTGGCACCAGGCATTCAACGATTGATTTTTTCTTTATTCTTTTGGTGCATTGTTATTTTAATGTCAATTTCTATTGATGTTTGCTCTGTTTTTTAAATTGTAAGGTGCCTTGGTTATAGATAAGGCACCCTATAAATACATTTTATTATTATTATTATTATATTAACCCAAGTGCCTGGTGTGGGGAAAGAACCCACATCCTTCTGATCTCCCAGCCTCAGAGGCGAGTGTGCTACCTGCTGAACCACTGACACTGATGGTGTGGGGTCAGTGGCGCACATGGTAGTGTGGAGTTGACAGTACACGTGATAAAGTGTAGTGTCTGTAGTGCACATGACAGGGCCCTGGGCACAACACTAGGGGAGCAGTGCACATTGCAATTACACTTGTCTCACCTCTGCAGCTGGCCAACATGCCACACAAGCAGGCCTTGCATTAACCCCCTACCAAGGTCCTCAAATGGGAATTTTGAGGATTTTGAAACACAAAACTAGAGGCAGTGCTTCAGCACCGACGCTGGCTTGCACCAATATCATTAGCAGAAAAAGTATCTAATAACGTTGTACAAAAGCCACGCAAATTTTTTACCCCAAGATTTTCTGGTATGATCCTCAACATTTGAAGCAGAGGGTCAAGCTGACCCCAGTTTTATTAGTGCTAATGCAAGCCCTACACAAGTATAGTCACTTGCGTTATACCTGAGTGACTGCAATATGAACAAAGTTATCTGTATAAAGTAAGTGACTACTTGTCCGAGACACAGACTGCAGCACAGGGTAAGTGTTTATTGCTGTCTTTGGAGAAAAGGCTGCATTTTCAAACAATTGTGGTTAGTATTGTTTTGAACTTCACGAGTTATGTCCCCGCCATGGGTTGGCTATCACTGGACTAGGGTTCTGTCATCATTAACACTTGCAAGAATTAATTTAAATTTAGTAAAGTTGGGGCCCCATCTGCCAAACTCAGTTAAAAAAACTGGTAGTCTAGTAGTGCCTTCTTTCCTGGTGAAACTATCCTGAAGATCTCACCGCTCCCCTGGCAGCTGGACCCCTCACCAACAGTGAACCAGCCTCCACCCTTCCATGCTCATCAAAACCATCCTCCCTACTGCTGGACAACCCCCAACAACCTCACCAAAAACCTACATCTGAGCTACCACCAGGGGTATGTAAATCCTATTACACAGAAACATAGAAAGTTGATAGCAGACTAAGGACCACAAGGCCCATCCAGTCTGTCTTTTCCCTACCTGTAATGGTGGCTGGTGACCCTACTTGGTTGTCAGCCTAGTCCCTCTTCCCTACATCTAGGTGCGTGGATGCCTATCCCAAGCACGTTTGAAACCCCACTGTGCTAGCTGTCCAGGCAAGTAAATTTCCTTGAAGGGCAAGTACAAAAAGAAAGCTAATTTCATTTTAATGAATAGAGGCAAGTGAAATTCAGCTACAGTCATGGCTGGGCAAGTCCTAAAAGTTTTGATCTGAACACCCCTGGCTACCACCCCAGACCAGCCTGTCTATACAGCCAACCACACTCCATTACCGGACTGCTTTTCCAGCACCGCTAATAGTACAGTGCCACATGCACTGCCAAATCCATGCTGTGCCACATGCAGCAACTGTACCACCCTGCTCCTGACCACTGAACCAACCTCTCCTAAGTTTTTCTAACCCACCCTGGACCACACACCACAGTCCTCAAACCTGCATTCCCCCCAGCCAATCACCCTCTCTGCATTGGGACCTCTTTCAGATCACTCAGACAAGCCATCTACTCCATGAACACTCTTCCTGCAGTGAGAACACACCCCCCCAGCTGACCACCCTCCCCACAAGATAAGCATCATCCTCCACCAAGCTGAGCATCTGCCTTGCACCACTACAGTGGTGGGAGGAGGTAAGATGCCGATATCACTGGAGAAAGGAACAGTGGAAAAGGAAAATTCTGATGTCACATGCCAAGTTAAGGCTATTCAAGTCCCCATGCTGTTTAGCCTTCTAGCACAATGCGGCAGACACCTCCACCTAGTGCTCCAGGAACATTTCTCCTTTGACAGTCACAGGGGGGGCCACTGGCTGTGAAAAGCTTGACCATTTAAGTGTCAAAAAATCTGAAGAATGTGGAAGTTGGGAGCTGGTGGTTTGCAGGCAGGACAGCCAAGCACCATCAGCCAGTTACCCTTCCCCTACTCCAGCACAAGAAGATGTTGATGGACTAGAAAACAGGTAGAAGCAAGGCACTCTGTGTAATGGGCTACTTGTGTTGGGACTGACGGGCACTGCCGTGTCTGAATGGGCTGTATCATGTGGATGCAGGAGAGCCAGACAGCAGCAACCTCCCACCTAAAAGCACAGCAAGTCATCCTGTTGGCCAGAAATGGGCAGCAAGGACACACTGCAAACAAGGTCTTTCTGTGAGAGGGGTGGAGGGGGGTGGGCTCAGCAGCCTGCCACCAGGGCTTGGGGTGCTCAAGAGCTCTGGATGCTGCTGTCACTGACGGTTGGTGCGCAAGAGCCTCCTGTCCCTGGCTGGGGCTGGGGCCCTGAAGGCTGCCCCCAAGGCCATGGACTATAATGGGGAGTAATATATGGAGATCAGGAGCCAACCACCAGGACTTAAAGAGTGCTCAGGATCTCCAGTGGCTGCTGTCCATGCTGGTTGAAGCAGCAGAAACCCCACACCCAAGCAGCTAGAACCCTTCCCCCTAAAGTGTTCTCATTTTCCCCACTCTGCATTTAGGGAAAGGCAGGGGTAAACTGAAGGACATCCATTGTACAGAGACAGTTGTGACATGTGAGAACTGCCCCTCCACTTCCTTCTAGCCACCTCCCCCGCAGCTGAATGCCACAGCCACCCCCGCCCTTGCAACTCCCCCTCATCCCTCCTACAGCTCAGCAATTGGACAACCTCTCCAACAGCCAAATAAACAGTTGCTTTGTGTCCCAGCCTGAGCGGAGATCACACAAGTTAAAATAAACTAAGCGACTATAGTTGCATTGATTTCTACACAAAAGAAATTTAGAAATAATATGATCCTCTGCACAAATTACCAGCAAAAAGCACACTCCTGATTGAGTCAACAAAACTAGCCAAACTTTGACTCGATCTGCATCATAACGTAGCCCTGGAGCAGGGTCCCAATTTTCTTTTCCCACTAAAGGCTCAGTTAAATATTGGTCTTTTCTCCAACACTTTAGTTGTGGGGTTGTTGGCGGCTGCACTTGGTGCAGTCCTTCTTACATGACAGTATCTCTCAGTGTCTATTTATTTATTGAAAAGTTTCACCAGGTAAGGTATGCAGAACAACAAGTTGCTCATCTCCCACTACGACCTGGGGGAAAGGGTGATGGGAGTTACATAGAAACAATGAGCACACACAAATTACACAATAGCATAGACTATTCATACCGGGAGAAGAGCAACTTGTTGTTCAGCGTACCTTACCTGGTGAAACTTTTCAATAAATAAATGGACACTGAGAGATTCTGTCATGAAAGAAGGACTGCACCAAGTGCAGCCGCCAACAACCCCATGACTACAGTGTTGGAGAAAAGTTAATATAATATTAAATGAACCTTAACTGGGAAAAGAAAATGGGGACCCTGCTCCAGGCCTACATTATGATGCATTATTCTGTTGATTGTAAAACACTTCTAGGGTGAAATGCACAGTGTCCTGCAGACAGAAAATGCATCCTGATTTGGTGCATTACTGCCCGCTGTGGTGGAGAAGAATGGCAGCCTTCCACAGTGCACTGTTGGGGCTCTGCATGGCACAATGTTGCTGTCCAGTGTCAGTGGAGAAATCAAATACAATGCAAACTGGGAAAGAGTAGATTAGTTATGTTGGAGCAGTAAATGTCCACAGTTTGACACTGTGCATCACTGCACGCCTGCTGGGGAGGAGAGACAATGGAGTTAGAGGAGGAAAAAGGAGGAAAAAACAAACAAAATAACTTACCAATGGCTATTTGCCAACTGTAAATCAATCCCAGCTGTGCTGCAACCAGAGGTAAGACCAGTGTTCAGTTTCATACACAGCATTGGAACACATGAGGCATAGAAAAACATTAAATTCAATACAAAAGAATGCTGCATAACACAGGAAAGGTACAATTAATTTTGCCACATTACTGTGCTCAAATACAAACTAAACATTAAAAGTTCATTTAGATCAGAATCAGTTTGTGCCATGGTAATAGAGTCCTAGATGTGTCTTATGGCACCAATGCCCTAACACCGCTTTGTTCCTTTACCTGGTGGTCCATCTGCATCTATGCTGCAGCAGATCCATAGAGCAGCATTAAAATAAACTCTATGCTCTTCACTGCAGTTCATGTTTTTGAAACTCAGGTCACTCTGTAAGGAACTGCACAGTCAAGAAATCAGAGGATGTTCTGTAAACAGTCATGGTGACTGGCAGCAGAGGTGCTGAGGTTTGGGCTGCTAAACTAGCAGTAACAGCAACTTAAACTGCTTTAGTTATAGGAGTCACTTTTGTAAACTGTTTTCAGTGCGACAGTTGCACGGAGCGAGCCTCGCAGTGGAGAGTTTCCCACAGAGTGGTTCACCTCTGAAATCGCCAACGCTCATGCTGGTGATGCCAGTTCTCAGATGCTGGCTAGGGTTTCAGTTCTCTAACGAAACACTGTAACAATGGGGCGTGACATCACATCCAATTATTACTGCATTTTTACAGTAACCAAATTCCTATTTATAAAGGAGCTCTCCAGTTACTAGTATTTCTTTATACACAAGAACATAAAAGTGTGTGCAAAAATGCATCTGACATTTATTTGTGCAAAAATGCAAACCACCACCTTACAGTGGTCATTTCAGTGCACATGAAGCTGGGATATAAAAAGTCAGTACTGTACCGAGTGTGTTCCTTAACAGTTACTGCTGGTGGCCTCCTTGTAAACTGTATCTTCAGATTAAGTCTGTTTGATGCTGAAACATCAATATGTGCTACTGGCCCACCAGAAAAAAAATTAATAAGAGCGCTCAACACAGAGCTCTCAACTAATGCTTAACTTATAGTTAGTGGAGGCTAAATTAGCACAAGTTGAGATTTTCATATGCAAATTTTATAGTTCTCAACTCATTAATATACAGTTAATGCTCAATTGAGCATTAACTTGAGCAGTTCCGGGGGTCCCTGTGGCAGCAGCTGTCTGTAGCCCACCACTATCCTAGTCCCCTCCTCCCCAACCCACTTCATTTCCTGCCTGTGCCCCCTCTCCCTGTAGGTCCCTCCACCCCTGCCTGTGGGTGTCCTCTTCCAGGAGTTGTCCTCTACCCTACAGTGCCCTCCACCTGTTCTCCCTCCTTCCATGGTCACCCCATTTTCTCACCCAGTATTCCACCCACAGCTGGTCCTTGACCTTATGCTTCACTGCTCTCTTCATGCTTCCACAGACCACACACACTTTATATATTAATGTATGAGGTTGTGTGTGTGTGTGTGTGTGTGTGTGTGTGTGTGTGTGTGTGTGTGCTTCCTTACACAGAAAAGAGGTCTAGCTGGATCATGGTGAGTCTGGGTTTCAGGTATTGAGGCACTGTTGCTAGCCTTGCTTGTAGAGCAGAAGGCAGTTAATCAAAAAGCTACATTTTCTTATTAATTTAAAACTTATATCTCAGCAAGAGTCAGTGTCTGTTGAGATTAAGTAGACAGATACTTTATTAGAAGTAGAAGGGGTCTTATTTAGGTTAAAAAAGAATGAAAAGAAAGAAAGTCAGTGTGTGTTCTGTGCTGGGAAAGGTATTGTATCAGCTGACTTTGCTAAACCAGTAGGAGGAGAGAGAGCTTAATTGGGGTGTGGCTTAGACACTATAAAAGCAGGTGACTCAAATTACAACTTCCTGTTGCTAGCCTTTTTTCTTACTAATTGCCCTCCATCCCACCCACCCTAAGCCAGTTCTACTTTTATAGCCACTGGATCTGACTGTCAACAGGAACTTCCTGTTTGGCAGTAGGAAGGGAAGGATCATAGAGAAACATTGGTTTTGTCAACCATAAAGGAAAAAAGTAGCTCACTCTCCCCCAGCTGCTGGTGGTCTGACATTGAGCAAGGAAGAAGGAGGTTACTAAAGAAGATAGGAAGTTGCTGTCTCAGAACAGGAAGGGTGAGAGTTGTAAGGAGAAGAGAGAGTAAGCATACAAAGAAACAGGAGAGGGGACACAAAATAAGACATGATAGGAGTGGTGCAGTGCAATGGCTGTGGGACAGCAGTGTTCTGGAAGACATTCTGGAGGCTGCAATGCTGCCCTCTTTGTAGGCACCTCTCTGGTCTGAGATAGGAGGTTGCCCGTCTCCAGGCTGACCTGCTAGGATTCGTGAAACCTCCTCCCCCACCCAGGGACCACCAGGGCCAATGCCACTACCTCAGAGATTGCCAAAGAAAGAGGAGAGGCTGGACCAGGGTGGGCTTAGGAGGAGAGGGTGGTGGAACAGAGTTGCATCCTCCAGCTGTACTCTCCACAATTCATTCACTCTTCTGGTGGATAGTGCTCCTCTATGGAGGCACCTGCAGTGGAGACCAAGGAGGATGCTGGGAACCTTCACAAAGGAGACCCACAGGAGGATGGCATGGACCCCACAGGGAAGGAAACAACTCCTGGTGGGGGGACTCAATCATTAGGGAGGTAGAAAGGGGAGGAAGGGAGAGGGAGGTAAGGTGCCTTCCTGGTGCCAATGGCTTGTGACAGGGCGAATCCCAGGGATCGTGGGAGGAGCTGCACAAGAGGGAGCTGGATGTCATTGTCCACCTAGGGACAAATGACCTGGCTAGGAATGGGATCAGAGCAGTGCAAGAGGAGTTTGTAGAGTTGGGGAGGGGCCTTAGACAAGTAAGCGCCACAGTAACCTTCTCGAGGTGCTGCCTGTCTATGGCAAGGGTGATGCTAGGGCACTCCTCACCAGGGAATTCAATGAGTGGTTGAAAAACTGTTGTGGAGCTCAGGGTTTTGGCTTCATTGGGGACTGGGGAGCCACCTGGAGGGATGCAGACCTAAACTGGTGCGATGGTCTGCATCTGTCCAGGGGGGGAACCAGGATCCTAGGTGAGAGGTTTAAATGCTTCATTGGCAAGCATTTAAACTAGCCAAAGGGGGAGACACTGAAAAGGAGCAGGGAAATCCCAGCCTCCCCCCACAAAACATGGTAATTAGTGAGGTAAACACCAAGGTGGAGAAGTTATTAGGGCGCAGGACAGAGGTAAATGTAAAAAAAAGGCAAAGGCAGTAAGGACAGGAATGGGGCTAAAAGGGGTAAGGCTATCAAAAAGTGGAAGGTGATGAGTACCAACGGCCGAGTCTGTGTAACAAGCTCCTGAACTAGTGATCTTGATGGAAGAGGGTTGCCTGGATATTGTGGCAGTCACAGAAACATGGTACACAGAGAACCATGACTGGGATGTCAACATACCAGGATACACAATCTACAGGAGGGACAGGGAGGGTAAAAGAGAAGGAGGAGTAGCTCTCTATGTAAAGGAAGGGATCAAAGCAAAGGAACTAAAGAGTAAACAGGGAGCGGATGAGGCACTCTGGGTCACCCTAGAGACAGAAAATGGCACCACAATCCGCACTGGGGTTGGATACAGACCCCCATCTCAGGGGGAGGGAATGGACAAGGAAATGATAGAAGGCTTCCTTTGAATGGCAGAAAAAGGGGAGATATTATTGATGGGGGACCTGAATATGCCAGATGTTAACTGGAGCACCTTTGCTGCAGACACATCCAAGAGCAGGGTCATTCTTGATGCCCTGGGGCATGCCTCAGACAGCTAGTATTGAACCCACTGGGAGGAGCAGTCTTAGACCTGGTCCTCTCAAATGAGGATGGAGAAAGAATCTCAGATTTAGAGGTGAGTAGCCATCTGGGAACAAGCGACCACCAAACAGGTTCACGATAAACAGTAGCCATGTTAATCTGCTTATACAAAAGCAAGAGTATTGGACTTAGGAAGGCTGACTTTGGGAAATGAGAGAGTGCCTCAGAAAAGCACTAGCAAACAGGCAAGAAGGAGGAGTGGAGGAACAATGGGGAGTAATCAAAACAGCCATCACAGAGGCAACAAGCCTTTGTGTAAAGCAAATCAATAAAACACAACGAAGGAAAAAACGCTATGGTTCTCAAAAGAGGTGGCAGGGAAGGTTAAGGAGAAAAGGACAGCATTCAGGAAATATAAGGAAACACAGAAGGAGCAGGAGAGAGAACTTTATCAGTTAAAGCAGAAAGAGGAAGGGAAGACAGTCAGAATAGCAAAGGCCCAAACCGAGGAAAGGATAGCCAATTCTGTTAAGAAGGGGGATAAGACCTTTTATAGGTACATTAGAGAGCGAAGAAAGACCAAAGGAGGAATAATGAGGCTTAGTAAAGGGGAGGGAATGTGGGTAGAGGGGGACAGTGAAAAAGCAGGGATACTGAACAAATATTTCTGCTCAGTATTCACAAAGGAAGAGGAGGGAAAGGTACCTAAACCAAACAAGGGAAACACTCTGAAGACAGGGGTCGATACCAGTCCATTTATAGAAGAAAGGGTTCTGAAAGAACTAATAAAATTGAAGGTGGACAAAGCAATGGGGCCTGATGGGATTCACCCAATAATTCTAAAAGAACTAAGGGTAGAACTAGTGGCACCGCTGACTACTCTCTTTAACAAATCATGGGAGGATGGGGTGGTACCTGAGGACTGGAGGAGGGCAGATGTGATTCCTCTTCACAAAAGTGGGAGCAGGACAGAGGCAGGAAACTACAGACCAGTTAGTTTGACCTCAGTGGTAGGGAAAATGATGGAATCACTTCTAAAGGAAAGAATTGTTGAGTACCTAGAGGCCAGTGGGGCACAGAACCCAAGGCAGCATGGATTCATGATGGGAAGGTCGTGTCAGACAAATCTAATAGATTTCTTTGACTGGGTAACCAAAATAGTAGACCAGAGAGGGGCTGTGGACAGGGCCTACCTAGATTTTAGCAAGGCATTTGATACAGTCCCACACAAAAGATTAATACACAAGTTAGCCAGCCTTGGATTGGGCCTCAAGGTAGCCTGGATAAAAATTGGCTAGACAACAGGGACTAAGGGTAGTAGTAAATGGAGTACAGTGAAGAAAGGAGGTTATAAGCGGGGTACTGCAGGGTTCAGTACTGGACCTTTCTTTTAATGTCTTTATAAGTGACATTGCAGAGGAACTGGAAGGAAAAGTATGTCTCTTTGCAGATGACACAAAGATCTGCAACAGGGTTGATACACAAGATGGAGTGGAAAGGATGAGAATGGACTTGGCAAGGTTGGAGGAATGGTCAAATGTATGGCAGCTCAGATTCAATGCAAAGAAGTGCAAGGTAATGCACATGGGAATCAAAAACCGAGGGGAAGAGTACACAATGGGGGGGTGAGATACTGACAACAGTAAAAATGGAAAGGAACCTGGGGGTAATTATATCAAATGACCTAAAGGTGGCGAAGCAATGTG
The DNA here is from genome assembly GCA_016271365.2 of Neoceratodus forsteri. NCBI lineage: Eukaryota > Metazoa > Chordata > Ceratodontiformes > Ceratodontidae > Neoceratodus > Neoceratodus forsteri. Next base: position 56,800,796 of record CM028137.1, read on the forward strand.
AGAAGACAGTAAGGAAGGCTGGGGGGATACTGGGATGCATAGGAAGAGGCATCAATAGTAGAAAACAGGAGTTGTTATCCTCTGTACAGACAGTTGGTGAGACCCCATCTGAGTACTGTGTGCAGTTCTGGAGACCCCATCTCTGCAAAGACATAGACAAAGTAGAGGCTGTCAGAGGAGGCAACAGCAAAATGGTGAGGTCTGCATCAGAAGACATACAACGAAAGACTAAAGGAGCTAATATGTATACCCTTGAGGAAAGAAGAGAGAGAGGACATGACAGAAACTTTCAAGTACCTCAAGGGAATCAACAAAGTCCAAGAGGGTAGCATCTTTCAGAAAAAGAGATGTGCAAGAACAAGGGGGCACAATTTGAAGATAGAGGGGGGACGGCTCAGAGGTAATGTGAGTAAGTATTTTTTCACAGAGAGGGTTGTGGATGCATGGAACAGCCTCCCTGAGGAGGTCATGGAGTCAAGAACAGTGGGGGAATTCAAGAATGCATTTGACAGACATAAGGCAGTCCTAGTGGGGGGTAGGAGGAAGTAAGCTGTTGGTTAACTAGGATCTGCAGCTTATCTGTTAGGTAGGAAAATGGGCAGACTAGGCGGGCCAAGCGGTCCTTATCTGCCGTCAAATTCTATGTTTCTATGTGTTCTGTCATACCTGTAGAAGAAGAATAGCCATGGGGTCACAAAGAATCCCGAGTTCTTTAGAAACAAAACTTGAACGACAAGGTAGGTTACACATACAAAAATACTTATCTAATATGCAAGGATCTGTGTCCTGTCAGACTAGGGTCAGTGGCTGTCCTGTCAGACCTGTAAAAACAACAACAACAAAAAAATTGTTACCACAAGGAAAAAAACAAGAACTATAGTAGTAACAGAGTTCCAGAGAGGTATAAGAGCTGCAGGACAAGCAGAGATATTATGTACAGGAAAAAGGTGATCCCATATTTAAATTAAACCAGTCACTGCCATAGGATGTGACCATGGGCATGGACCTGACCTACCAGATGTAAAAAAGTGTGAGTGAGAACACATCAGTGGTAAACACCTTAAACTGCTCTCTGGTCAGCCCACTGCTCCTTCCCCAGTGGTTTGGCCCCCTCCCCAGTGGTCTGGCCAACACCTCCATTACCTCCCTCAGCACCCTGAGATGAATGCCAGCAGGACCTTGTGCCTTGTCTACCTTCAGTCCCTCTAATACTCTACTCTCCACAATCTCCCCATCCATCACCTTCCCCCACTTCCCGGCCCACTGAGGTAGTGGACCACTCTCCTCCTGGATGAACACAGAGCAGAAGTATTCATTCAATGCTTCCGCCTGTTCCATAAACTTTTTCCCCCCACCCCTCTTGATCCGCACCATTTGGTCCCTGTTGCTCCTGTGCTGTCTTGCATATCTGAAAAAGTCATTCTCCCTTCCCTTAATGCCCTGAGCCAATCTTATGAAGCAGAACATTTTTTCTTATTTGGGTAAGCTGAGCAGTTTTCCGATTTTAAAACCTGTGCTTTTATACACTGTATAGATCATTTCAGGTGCCATTTGGTTAAAACCACCATTATCACAGCAGCATCCTCCAAAAATGGTAGTTTTAACAGTGAGGCACTGGCACTCCAAAGGACTGTAACACAAATCACAATGTGGCAGCTCTCAAAATGTTGCTTATAAGCAGTAAGTTGAATCTTAGCAGAGGTGCTACACATAGAGAATAAAGTATGGGTTGGGATGTGGCAGGAAGTTTACACACCCGAGGTTAGATGCTACATAAAACCCGAGGCGAAGCTCGAGGCTTTATTAAAAGCATCTAATCCTCGATGGTGTGTAAACTTCGAGTTTACACACCTGACCCATGTTTTATTTTATATAATTGCTGGGCTTCATTTTTCACCTCAGAAATTCTATAAAATAAATGCAGGTTGCTCTATGCCCGCCCAGTTCTGAAGGAAAAAGCAACAGTGGGACATAGAGATGCAGGAAAACCGTATAGTGTTTGCCTTTATAAATGCTCCTTTATAACGGCAATTGATGTTACGGTTTCCCCATGGGAAAAGGCTGTTGAAGTTATTGTAAGACATTAAATACAGGCTGAAAGGTGGAAAAATAACAAGGCTCTCCCAGTTAAGAAAAATACAGGACAATAAATCATGTCAGTTTTGGCCACTGGGACATACTGGAACAAGTAGCAGTGAGCTCCCTTACAGGCAGTGCCTCATGCACCATCACCTAGAGTGAGCACTGCTGGCCTGAGATCTGGTGGTGCAGAAGTACTGTAGTTATTAGAGACTGAAGAAAAGATGACTCTGGCTTTCTACAGTCAGCTCTGCCTATAATGCTGGCTTACTATTGGGATGACAAATTGGAAATGGGGCCAACAGCTCATTGGGACCTCATTCAGGGAGAGGTGTTCATCCCCGATCCCTGCCCTATCATGGCATACCTCCTCTACTATAGTGTTAAGGAGCGCATCCTGAAGCTGGCCAAAGAACAATGGTCACTTTCCTGAAATAGGAATAGTGTTCATGTATTTCAAGATTTTTCTAAGGACTTAGCCAATCACAGGAAAGCCTACAGTCCAATCAAAAAGGAGCTGGCAATAAAAAATTTCCCAAATTCTTTGACATACCTAGCTGCATTACAAATTCTGTATGAGAGAAAATGGATTTCTTTTCACACTCCACAAGCTGTCTCTCACTACCTAAAGCAAAGGCAGCACAACCATCCTGACGGACCCCCAGAGCAGTCCAGCTGCAGGGGGCAAACTGACTGCATGAAACCTAGGGGTAATGAAAATGAGGGCAGATCGATTGGTGTATCAACACAGCAAGCCCAGACCCCTGCCAAAGTGGTAAGGGGACACAGAAACAGATGAAACATCAAAAAGAGATGTTGAGGTGAACCAAACCAGGTCACACAGCAGAAGCTTGAGATATTCAACCCTAGTTCTATCTCCTACTTAGATTTTCAGGGAACCACCAGCAAAGGACTCTGGACAAGCAGCACTGATATCCAGGATACCAAAGACACTGCGGATATGGACATTGCCTTCATCATATCTCCAGACAACAGCATGTCACTGTGTCTAAGCTGGACGGTGATAGTGGGGCCATCTCCTATAGTTAGGAGCTAGGTACCTGTATCTCATTTCCTCCTCAAAGGGACTCAGGAACTCACCACTGAAGAACATTGTGCTGCTGCACTTGACAAGGACCAGTAACCACCAAGCACTTTCTTTCTTTGCTAATAAGGGATCTCTCTCCAGTGCATTACATGGCTTTCTTCTTTCCTAAGGGACCAATGTCTGTAATATCTGGGGTATCTGTGGATGCAGTATTACACCCACATGGATTATGGAAAGTGGACTCTGATCCCTGCAGTACCTGGGGAGTTTTCCATTTCATTTTGTTCTTTACTTCTGAGAGGTAATCTGTTTTAATAACAGTGCGGGGTATATGGTCAAGGGAAAATGCTGAACCAAATAATTCTGATGCAGGAGGCTTCTAACATCCTGGGTTGATAACATGATCTCCTTGCCTGGATTCTAACCTCTCTCATACTAACTTGAGGGATACAATGGCAAGCCCCTTTGGGGTTTCTTTTTTGGCTTCCACAGTTGATGTTGCACCTTGGTGAAACGGGGGGTGGGGATATGATGCATGGGGACTGGTCTAGTTACTCTTTCCATATGTTTACCAACTCACCCCCCACCACCAAAAAAAAAGGCCACACTGTTCTCAATCTGAATGAATTGGCAGCCCTTACAGTACGTGAAGGGAAGCTGTGAACCAGAGGTGGGTTTCCCCAACACTGTGGTTTTCTGCCAGCTGATTTCTGTTGAGAATGTTCATGAGGAGAGGGACATCCACGAGAGTTTCCTCATGAAGGTAATGCTAGTCTGTCCAATGATGGAATCATCAAGCACTAAAGTCATTACTTGAAGAAACATGGCCACAGAGGATTGGGGACACAGGAAAGTATAGAAAAATAAGTTACCTGTGTTCCAGTTCCTCTTGTCCCAGTATCTGCAGTCCAGAAGCAGCAGTCGACAGTGATGGGCTGTCTCAGGCATTTTTATATATATAAAACAAAAATTATTCTGGTCCAGCACCTAGAAGCAGGCCTCGTACACAGCATGTCAGGAGAATAAGCTTCCCTTGGAAGGACCCAAGGGAAGACCTCTCATCTGCCTGCAATCAAACTGGCATCTTGTTTCTTCCCTCCTACCTGGCTGCCTCCCTTCATCTGCCCTTCCCATTAGGACTGGTCCAGATGGACCCATCAACAACTTCCCCTCTTGTTCCTAATGTCTGTCTGTTAGAACCTGTGAGGGTGGGCTGCTTAAGTCTCCCTGCTCTCATTGCCCCCCCCCGGCCAGTTTAAATGATTGCCAAAGAAGTCTATTAACCTCTCATTGGGGACCACTGTCCTCTTCCTGGATGGATGAAGGTGGTCTCCTTTGTACAGAACCCACATTACAGGGGTGGGGGGTCCCCAGTCTCCAAAGAAGCCATACCTTTCCTCTGCACCAGCTCTCAAACCTAGTGTTGAAGCTTCAGATGCAGAGATTACTATCACCTCTCCCTACATGGCAGCACCTTAAAAATGTCACGGAGCTGGCTACCTTCCCAGGCACCCTCCTAACTCCCTGAAGTTCTCTTGCACCTGCCCCATGCTTGCCTCATCCCTGGCTAGGCCATTTGTCCCCAGGTGGACAATGACCTCCTGCCCCCCCCCAGTATCACCTTAGCGATCGCCTGGATATGCTCCGCCTCCTAGCCGTGCCTCCTGGAAGGCATTCTTCCTCTCTCCCTTCCCTGCTATCTGTGTCAAAATCCATTTCCCAAACAGTTGAGACCCCCACCAGGAGTAGCTTCCTCTTTCCTTGGGTTCCCGTCCCTGGGCTCCCACCTGGAGGACCCGCACATCCTCCCTGGTCGCAGCCTCTGGTCCCCTACCAGGACTCACTTGCTCCTCCAAGACAGCACAGGAGTTCCTAAGCTGGACTAGTTGAGGACATGTCTCTGACCTCCCTCCCTCAACCTCCCTAAGCCCACCATAGTACATCCAGCTCCCTGCCAGGGCAACTGTTGTGGCAGTGGAAACATGGTGACCTCTGGGTGCAGTCGAAGGTCCCCAGTACTCCCGCTGGCTTGGCCCAGAGATTGGGCACCTCTACCCTCAGCCCAGAGAGGTGCTTGCATATGGATCAGCACTGCAGTATCCAGAACATTCTCTTGAAGACTGCTGCACTACACCCAGAGCACTGCACAACTCCCTGTATCCTCCTCTTGTTAGCCTATGTCCTCAGATTAGCCCTGTATTTTTTGTGTTTCTCCTACTCCTCACTCAGCATCTCTGGCCCTCACCGCCTGTCCCTTTGTAGCAACAGGCAGTAACAGTCTGTCTGTAGTCTGTAAAGGCAAAATAGCCCAGGGTGGGTGGGATCTAGTCTCTAGTCATCTTAAACTATCAGTTTACCTGGTAGCTAGAATGTTTTTCTTTGAGCATCCAGATGAAATCTCAAGTTGCTTAAAGGACCATGAACAAGCCTAAAACCTCTTGCTACAAATCAGCCCCTGTAAATTAACTCCGTAAACTCCAGTTTAGTTAAATATCAGCCCCTGTGAATCAACATGATGGACCAGAAGACGCAACAAACTCTGGAGTAGTTCACAATCAGCTGTATATAAGAGGCACAAACAGTATTCCCTCTTCCATATTACCCTATATACACTGCTGAAAACAACATACTAACATACTAAAATGCCAGCAGAGTAGGCCTCATGGTCTATAGAGTGTGCTTGAGAATCAGCACGCATGTCTGGCACCATTGCTGTTTCCTTGCCTTCCTCGCCTCCCCCGTGGACCCCCCCCCCGACAGAAGTTCCCCTCCAGTTTTGGCATTACTCCACTTCACCCTCCTCCTATACCTATCCCAGCCTTGCTTAAACCCCTCCACAGAATCCACATCCACCAGATCCTCAGGCAGTGCATTCCAGGTTTCCACCGCCCTTTCAGTGAAGTAACGCCTCCTTCAACCCTCCCAAAGTCTCCCAGCTTCAATTTGTGCCCCCTGGTGGCCCCCCTCCCTCTGCTGAAACACCCTATCTAGGCTTACCCTATTTACCTCCTGCTTAGAGTCATCTGCAAAGAGGCTCATTTCACTTCTGACACCTTTTCCGACACCTGAGATGTAAGCGTTAAACAGGAGTGGGCCCAGCATCGACCCATGTGGGACCCCGCTAATTACCCTCCTGGGAGATGAGACCCCCACCCCCAACCATTACCTTCTGAGTAAGCCCAGATAGCCAGTTCCCTAGCCACCTAACCATCCATTTCCCCAACCCCCATTTTCCCCACCTTGTCCAGCAGCCCAGTATGAGGTACCGAATCAAACGCCTTGCTGAAGTCTAGAAAGGGGACATCCACTGGCCATCCCTGGTCCTGAGCCTTCGTCACCCAATCATAGAACTTCACAAGGTTGATCCGACATGATCTGCCCGGGACAGAGCCATGCTAGTGATCATCCGGATATCCCTGTTCCTCCAGAAACACCCTCGGTATCCCCGTTCCTCCAGAAACACCCTCGGTACCCCTGTTCCTCCAGAAACACCCTCAGTACCCCTGTTCCTCCAGAAACCCCTCGGTACCCCCATTCCTCCAGAAACACCCTCGGCCTTTCCTTTAGGACGGCCTCCATCAATTTGTCCACTACCGTCAGACTGACAGGCCTGTAGTTCCACGGCTCCTCTTGAGCCACCTTTGTGAATAGGCCGATGTGGGCCATGACAATAAGTAAACAGCAGCAATACTTCCCTGTTTTCTGCCCTCCCTTTCCTTTCCCCTCCAATACACTCCCGCACTTACTGTGAACTCTGGTGCTGAGCTGCTCGCAGACATGGCAGTTAAATAAATTCACCCATTCACTAAAACGGGTTGGTGGTACTCACTAAATATCCCACCACCAGACATCTGTACAAATATTTCAGTCCCCCCCCCGACACACCTGGAAATGAGCCACAGCTCAGTGTGCCTCTCCCAGTCACAAATTTTCAAATAAATAAAATAAGACTTACCTGCTTTGTCAGTTAGGGTGTCCTGGGTTTGGAGTATTCTCATAGGACCTGAAAGGGAAGAACAGAGAAGGTCGAGGAGACACAAATAGTTAAAAGTCCTAGATGAGAGATTGCAGGGTTTAGAATTCAACAAAATAAGATACTTATCTGATAGAATGGCCTACCTCAGGAAGTGGTGGATATTAATACAGTGCAGGGCTTCAAACAGGCGTGGGATGAGCATAAGGGGGCAATACAGATGAGTATGAATAGATAGGTAGGTCATTGACAGAGCAAAGGCTGATGGCACATTTATAAGGTAGAAAAAGAAATGGGCAGACTGGATGGGCCTTGCGGTCCTTATCTGCCGTCAACTTCTATGTTTCTATGTTTCTATAGGCAGACAGCTGGCATCCAGCCAGACCTGTGGAAATAAAGGGAAAAGTGGGTTAGTATGGGAACTTATACTAGCGAGAGTACAAAGAGCAGAGAGACAAAAAAAGTGGGGGGCATGGTACAGCATAGAAGGAAAGAATACAGTTAAAGGTCAAGGAAGAAAATAGATATACAGAGTCGTGATAGCGTTAATAAAATTGATTTAAAAGCTGCCGCCATTACATATAATGGGGTACGCTCCCCATGTTCTCACTGGCATCTTGTCATCAAGCTGGGAGCACGGGAGCGGAGCTGGCAGCAGACAAAAATGGGAAGTCCTTGGGTCCCGTATTCTACAATTTACTGAGGCAAATAACTTTTTAAAGGCTACATTTCATTATAGAATATTTATACTGGCAGACTCCTGTGGTGTTATGTCACTATTTAATCAGTGGCAGGGCAAAATTTGTGAAGCTCTTTTACAGTTTGTTTTGCTTTTTAAAATAGAAACATAGACATAGAAACAATAGACTTTGACAGCAGATGGGACCGCTTGGCCACCTAGTCTGCCCATTTCCATACCTAGAGGATAAGCTGCAGATCCTGTTAAACCAACAGCCTATTTCTTCCTACCCCCCACAAAAATTGTCTTATGTCTGTCCCATGCATTCTTGAATTCTCCCACAGTTTTAGACCCCACAACCTCCTCAGGAAGGCTGTTCCATGTGTCCACCACCCTCTCTGTGAAAAAATACTTCCTCGCATTGCCCCTGAGCCACCCCCATTATCTTCAAATTGTGTCCCCTTGTTCTTGCACATCTCTTTTTCTGAAAGATGCTACCCTCTTGGACTTTGTTGATTCCACTGAGGTACTTAAATGTTTCTATCATGTCCCCCTCCTCCTTTCCTCAAGGGTATACATATTAAGCTCCTTTAGTCTCTCCTCGTATGGCTTCTCTTGCAGACCCTGCACCATTTTAGTTGCCTTCCTCTGAACTGCCTCCATCCTGTCTATGTCCTTGCAGAGATGGGGTCTCCAGAACTAGGCGAGTACTCAGATGGGTCTCACCAGCTGTCTGTATAGGGATAACAACTTCCTGTTTTCTGCTGGTGATGCCTCCATACATCCCAGTATCCCCCAGCCCTCCCTACTGCCTTTTCACATTGTTTGCCAAACCTTAAGGTCATCTGATATGATTACGCCCAGGTCCTTTTCCATTTTTGTTGTTGTTACTACCTCCCCCCCATTGTGTAATCTTCCCCTGGGTTTTTGTTTCCCATGTGCATTATTTTGCACTTCTTTGCATTGAATCCAAGCTGCCATACTTCTGACCATTCCTCCAACCTTGCCAAGTCCCTTCTCATCCTTTCCATGCCTCCTTGTGTATCAACCCTTTTGCAAATCTTTGTGTCATCTGCAAAGAGGCATACTTTTCCTTCCAGTCCTCTACAATGTCACTTATAAAGACATTAAAAGGACTGGACCAGTACTGAACCTCAGTACCCACTAGTAACCCTCTTTCTTCACAGTGGACTCCATTTACAATTAACTTCTGTGTTTTGTTGTCCAGCCAATGTTTACCCAGGCTACCACCCTGGGACCCACTCCAAGGCTGGTTAATTTGACTATTAATCTTTGTGTGGACTGTGTCAAATGCCTTGCTAAAGTCTAGGTAGACCTTGTCCACAGCCCTCCTGGTCTACTACTTTGGTCACCCAATCAAAGAAATCAACTAGAATTGTCTGACATGACCGTCCCACTGTGAACCCATGCTGCGTTGGGTCCTGTGCCCCACTGGCCTCTAGGTACTCAACAACTCTTTCCTTTAGAAAAGTGATTCCATCATTTTCCCTACCACAGAGGTCAAACTGACAGGTCTGTAGTTTTCTGCCTCTGTCTTGGTCCCACTTTTGTGAAGGGGAATCACATCTGCCTTCCTCCAGTCCTCAGGTACCACACCATCCTCACATGATTTGTTAAAAAGGATAGTCAGTGGTGTCACTAGTTATCTGTTTAATTCTTTTAGAATTCTGGGGTGAATTCCATCTGGCCCCATTGCTTTGTCCACCTTCAAGTTTTAGGAGTTCTTTCATAACGCTTTCTTCTATGAAAGGACTGGGATCGACCCCCCCTCTCCAGAGTGCTTCTGTTAATTGGATTAGGCACCTCCCCCACCTCCTCTTTTGTGAATACTGAACAGAAGTATTCATTCAGTCTCCTTTTCTCTGTCCCTCTCTGCCCACCCACCATCCATTCTATTCAGCCTCACTATCCTCCCTTTGTCTTTCTATGCTACCTGATATACCTATAAAAGGTTTTATCCCCCTTCTTAACCGAGTTGCCTCTTTTCCTCAATTTGGACCTTTGCTATTCTGACTTCTCTCCCTGCTTCCTTCTGCTTTAACTGGTACTGTTCTCTGTCATGCTCCTTCTGTGTTTCCTTATACTTCCTAAATGCTATCTTTTTCTCCCTAACCTTCACCGCCACCTCTTTTGAGAACCATAGTGGCTTTTTCTTTCATTTTAATTTGTTTATTTGCTTCACACAAAGGCTTGTTGCCTCTGTGATGGCAATTTTTATATTTCCCTATTGTTGCTCCACCCCTCCTTCTAGCCTATTTGCTAGTGCTTTTCTAAGGCACTCTCCTATCTTGCCAAAGTCAGCCCTCCTGAAGTCCAGAACCCTCACTTTTGTATGGCTTGACTCTGTAGCCAAGTTTATCATGAACCGCACTGTTTGGTGGTCACTTGTTCCCAAATGGCTACCCACTTCTAGATCTGAGATCCTCTCACTGTTCCCATTTGAGAGTATGAGGACTAACATTGATCCCTCATGAGTAGGTTCCAAAACTAGCTGTCTGAGGCATGCCCCCTGAAAGGCATTGAGAAGGGCCCTGCTTTTGGATATGGCTGCAGCAAAGGTGCTCCAGTTAACATCTGGCATATTAAGGTCCCCCATCAACAGTATCTCCCTTTCTCTGCCATCCTAAGTATGCCTTCTATCATATCCTTGTCCATTCCTTCCCCCTGACATGGGGGTCTGTATACAGCCCCTGTGCAGATTGTGGTGCCATTTCCTGTCTCTAAGGTGACCCACAGTGCCTCCTTTCCTCCCTGTTTACTCTTTTGTTCAGTTGCTTTTATCCCTTACCTTACATAGAGAGCTACTCTGCCCCCTCTTCTCCACTCTCTGTCTCTCCTGTAGGTTGTGTACCCTGGTATGTTAACATCCTAGTCATGGTTCTCTGTGTACCATGTTTCTGTGACTGCTACGCTATCCAAGCATCCCTCTTCCATCAAGGCCACCAGTTCAGGGCGCTTGTTGCCCAGACTATGGGTGTTGGTTCTCATTACCCTCCATTTCTTGATGGCCTTAACCCTTTTGCCCCATCCCTGTCCTTACTGCATTTGTCACTTTCTCCATTTACCCCTGTGTTTCTCCCTATCGACATGTCTATGTTGGTGTCTACCTCACTTAGTACCCTGATTTTTTTGGGGGTGGGGACTAGGATTTCCCTGCTCCTCTCCAGTGCCTCCCCCTTGGGGAGCTTTGTTCAATTAGATGCCCCAAGCTGCACTCCAGCTATCACACTCCTCTGCATGCTGCTGCTGTGTCCTCTCCACACCTCTCAATATACAAAACAGACATTTTTTTATGTTGCTTGTGTGCATGCGCAAGAAACATGTTGCGGCAGCTTGCTGCAGAAGCAGGTTGTGGAGGTGCGGTACTGTTGTGGCCAATGACCCCACTCTCTTTGGAGGCTTGGCCCACATTCCTCAATGGGATGGCATGCTGCTGCTGACACTAGTTCAGCCAGCATGCCACTACCTTGAAATATTTTAGCCGCTGCAATCAGGGGCCACCTTGTCATTGCAGCGTCATCCGCTGCAATAAGGGAGTGATCCCTCATTGCAGGGCTTCAGTCCACCCTTCTTCTTGCCAATGGGGAAGCCCGCCTCATCGGCATAAATTACCCCCACTTTTGTTCTGTGCCGAGGGGTGCCCAATCCCAGGGCTCTTGTGTCCCCCTTCAGGACATACCAAAGGGGTGCCTATCCCCATCAACTACAGATCCCCCCAAAAAAACGCTCAGGTGGCATGCTGGAAGTCCACCCCAGTGTGCTAAATGCTCCTGAAAAAGAAAAACTGCCCCCAATGTTTTTTTTTTTAAACCTGTTAAAAACAAAAAAAGGTCCCTTGCAGTCTTCCTGCTGCTTCCCCAACCTGCGCCCACCCTCTGCATACTCTGCCTCCCCACACACACACACACACCCTCACCCCATACTTACCTCCAGAGCCCGGCGTGATAATCTTCGGTGGACCGGGAACACATCTGCACTCTTCAAAGCTGACCGCGAACTGAGGAAATGCCGGTAAGCTGTATAATGGCATAAATAGTTTTTTCAACTTTGGTATCTCAGGCATTTTTGAGAATTTTGGCACCAAATTTTCAACATGGGGTCATTGGGACCCTCCTCATGAATTCAGCCACTGTCATGGTGTTATTCAGTCCCAAAGGTGATTTCGCGGTTACTGCAGAATCACCTTTTGGGACTGATTAAGGAAATGATGATAGTATGTTCATGATGTGGGCTTTAAGAAGCCTATGTTGCAAATTTGGTAGGAAAAATCAAAAAAATGACTGTTTTATGAGTGTGCGTTGTGCAGTTGCTACGCATGCTCGTAACTTCTCGAATTTGCAATATTTTCACTCCATATTTTCAACATTAGCATTTTTCTGCACCTCCTTATGAACAGTATAGCTGTCATTTTTCACACCCTGGCTGAAATGTGTTTTCTCACTTGTGGCGCAGAATAGCGCGGTCGCTGTGGGAAATCAGTGTTCGGGACACATTAAGAAAATCACAGTGACACTGTTCATGAGCAGAGGTCCTAAAATGCTTATGTTGAAAATTTTGTGATGAAAGTCCATAAAATAATTGTTATGAGCGTGCGTTGCGCAGTTTCCACACACCCTTGTAATTCGCAAATTAGTAATATTTTCATGCCAGATTTTCAACACTGGCATTTTTTCACACCACCTTATGAACATTGCAGCTATCATTTTTCACATCCTGGCAGAAATAAGTTTCCGCACTTCCAGTAGAGAATAGCGCAGTTGCTTTGTAAATCAGTGTTTGGGACAGATTAAGATCGAGTGAGAGAGTGGGAGTGACCGAGCTCAACTGAGCTTTGTCAGGACTGCTGCAGATTTTATTGTGGGCAGAAAAAGGTGCCCATGCAGGCAGGAGCCCAGTACAAAAGGGCAGCCTGCAGCACTGGGAGAAACAGAATGAACGAGTGGGGGAGGGGGTGAATGAACTCAGCAGAGCTCTGTTGGGACTGCTGAGGATTTCTTTAATGAACGAAAAGAGGGCACCAAGCGCGGGCTGGAGCCCTGATACAAAAGGGCAGCCTGCAGCACCAGGATAAAGAGAATGAGCGACTAAGAGTGGGAAGTGTGCAGACTTAACAGCTGTGTCGAGACTGCTGCAGATTTCTTTGTGGGCAGAAAAGGCGCCAACACAAGCAGGAGCTCAGTACAAAGGGCAGCCTGCAGCGTCAAGAGAAATAGAATGAGCAAGTGAGAAGAGGGGTGAAGCGAGCACAATGGAGCTCTGCCAGGACTTTAGAGTTACACACCTCCCTCCCTCCCTCCCAGGGTCCTCTGTGGTCCTATATTACAGCAGGGTCTCTGGAGTTGACACAAAGCAATGATTGGATACTTTTAGAATTGCTGTATAATACAGATTTAGTTGTTTTGTCTATTTCTTTAACTGAGCTAAGCACTGAGCTATGCTGTTATGATTGCTGTAATAATACAATGGATGTCTGGGGGGGGTTCTGATTCTTAGGCATGGCACTTTCTCTTCCAAATACCTAAACTGCACATATAAGCAAGAAAGATTTGACATTGACAAATGCTTGTTTTAAACTGCTTCCTCAAAAACTGCTAAGCCCTCACTCTTACTCTTCCACTCTGGGGTCCCAATCTCACTACAACTGCCACTAGAGCTCCCAAAAACATAGAAACTGTCAGATATTTTTTTCGATAACTCTAAATGGTCTCTTCTGGCACTCATAGCCCTCCCTCTTCCCTGCTTATTTACTGATTTTCCCCTATGTCTATATGCCACACATGTTTTAAGCCCCCCTTTTCACTCCTGACCTCCAACACTAATGATGTCAGTCTGTTCCAAGTGTCTACTACCCTTTCAATGAAGTAGCAATTCCTCACATCCCTCTTACCCCCACCGCAAGCTTCATCACATGCCCCCGTTTCTGGTACTTTTTCCCATTTGAAGGAGTCCCTGCACCCTGTTCATCCCTGTAAGGTACTTGTGGGTCTCCATCATGTCCCCTCTCTTTCAGGGTTTACATGTTGAGATCTCAGTCTCCTCACAGGGCTTTTGCCACAGCCCATGTACAATTTTAGTTGCCCTTTATACTGCCTCCACTCTATGGCCTTTTTGAGTTACAGCCTCCAATACTGGACACAGTATAAGGGATTACTTGCAACAACACCACCTTCCTGTTCCTGCTGAAGATACCCTTCCCTAAGCACCTCCAACATCCTCCTAGCCCTACCCAGTGCTTTGTCACACAGCCTTGCAACTTTAAGATCATAATAACCCCAAGGTCCCCCCTGCTTAATGATTGTCAGTACCACCCCCAATCCTATAATGCAGCTCCTGGATTGCTATGCCCTAAGTGCACGATTCTGCACTTTGTCATTGAACCCCAACTGCCATGATCTTGACCACTTTGAGTTTCTCCAAGAGGCATGTGCATGCTCTCTGCTCCCTTCTTAGTGTCCACCCTATAGATTTTGGTATCGTCTGCAAAAAGGCATTCCCTTCTCTGCCAGTTTTTCTGAAATGTCACCTATGAAGACACTGAAGAGGATCTGCCCCACTACTGAGCTGAGCTACTCACTGTCCCATCACTGCAATGAGTGCCATTAACCATCACCCTCTGATACCTGTTAACCCCCTCCCCCACAGCTACTACTCTTTTTTGCAACCTGCATCTCTGGTCATCCCCCTTCTGTTCAGCTACCACAGCACTATCACTCTGGCATCTGACAGGACTTGCTCTTCTATAGAATGGATCAAATATGTGGAGGAGCTGCCTAGGTGGCCAGGATACTTCCACATCTTCTTCCATCCCCTAGGATATAAGCGGCAAGGGTGCACAAACACATGCACAGACATTGTGTGGTGCAGCACCAGTCAATCTCTTCCCACTCATGAGCTGTTCCCAACTGCATTGCCACTTGTGGTCACTCAGTTGGCAGTACTACAGCATAGCTGGCTGTTCTCCTTCCCCAGAAAAGAACCTCTCATAGATCATTTGATCCTCCTCCTCCCCCAGTGAGCCCCTGACACGAGCTCATTACTGAACTCAGGTGACCTGCCCCGCGGCCATAGGCGCTTCTGTTGAGCTGAAGGTCTGACATGTTAACCAGTTTCTAATTAATTTCACCACTTCAGATCCATCCTAGGCTGATTTATATCTTTAGCCATGCCCATCCCCCCCAACAGCCAAGTCACCCTCCTCTCTGCTAGATCACCCTTCCAAGCACCAGACTATCCTCCATGCAGCTGGGCAACCCTTCTAGCCCTAGCCTCTCACATGATGAGCAACCTCACTGGAGTTAGAGCACCACACAGGCTCTGGACCAGCCTCTTCCATGGTCAGCCACCCTCCCTGCATCTCAACCAGCCTCCAACTACATGCCATACAACCTCCATGCAGCTGGAGCACCACCCCAAACCTCCAATCCAACAGATCACATATCTGAAGCTGTTCCTCCAAGACCCTGGACCAGCAGTCCCTCAGCCAACCACTTAACCTACAGCTAGATCCACCAGAAGCCCTGTACCAGCCTCAACATTCAACCACCCACCCTGCAGCTGGACCTCACTTTCAACCTTAAACTAGCCCCACCACAACCAGCCACCCTCCTTGTTGCTGGCTCACTCTTTCATACCCTGGACTAGCCTCCTCAAGCAGACAACCCTTCCTGCAGCTTGACCCCTTTGTCCATTCCCACCCATACACCAGCCCCCCTGCCCAGGTTGAGCAATCTCCCCGGAGCTCGACAGCCAGATAACCACTCTTCCTAGGAGCTGGACCCACCCTTCCTCCAGAGTAGAACCTCCCCTGACCACCCTCCCTGCACCTAGACAACCCCCAAGTATCACCATCCTGCAACCATGGACCCCATACTTCTCAACATAGTATAAAAAAAAATGTGTGACACTGACTTATAAAATATAAATTCATGCAGTCTTCAGCAAAAGAAAAAAAAAGTACTCTGATCCCCAGATGATAAAATGGATTAACACATGCAACTGTTTTAATCAAATACAAATATTAAATGCAAAAAACAGTTCCCCCACAAACACACACAAATATCTGCAGTAAATAGTTCTTCCTTTATCTGCAGGTTACTCAAGATTTTCCCAAATTAAAAAAAGTTGTAGACTTTTCTCTGTAAATATACTTAAACAGGCTACTGAATGGATACACGCAGAAAAGGCATTCTGAATTTGCTCATTTATACAATATTCCTGCTGTTAATTCCCCTGCCTCCACGACCCCCACCCCAACACTACTTTAAAGTAACCAAATCAGTAACAATTCCACAAATAACAAGTAATCTAGAGGCACAATGCATACTAGATACTTTAAGGAGGGAACTGATTGAAAATAAACTGTGTATTTCAAAGATTTTTAGCCACGAGTTCAGAACAGAGATGTTTTCATAACAGAACATTGATTGTGAAACCTGCACAGTATTTCATTTAGAAAAAAAACTGACTAATAATTCCCTTACTGTATTTAACATTTCAGTGAGTTAAAAAGATGTACTTTTTAAAAATAAGCACTTACCTTAACATGTAAATCTTAGCTGCAGGAAACACCAGTTGTTCAAAAATGGAGACCAGGCACTGCTCATGCAATTCATTTAGGCTGGACAGAGACAGGAAGTGAGCTGGGTAATGTAGTTCACTGACTGAATAGACATCTGCAAAATGTAGTTCAGTATAGACTTTTAAAAGGACACTGCCAACTTTTTTTTTTTGCATCATATTATTTCTAGTTAAAAACCCACATGTTATGATTGCTTACCTTCTCTAAAATTAATTGGTGTTGCTGGTTGTATTATCTGTCTCCTTGCTTAGTAGAACTGAAATGCATGATAATGTACCCAGCCTTGATTGGCTAATTTAAATCCATGAACTACTCCGCTGACTGTTATGTTCATTTATGATTCAGTAGTATTTAAAAAAATTGCACTTTGAAGAGCATTACAGTTTGAAAGAGCAGTACTGATGTCTTAGCATTCTTAAGAGAGCAAAAGTTATTGTAAAAGAAGTGATCATACTAAGCATCATACTAAGGTAATGAAGGAGCTAGGAGGCAAATGAAGCTCATGTATGCTCCTATCATCTACAGTGCATAATAATCAAGGTTATGCCCCATGATCAGAATGAAAATTAACAAGCTTACATATATAACAAACAGAAGTATTGAAAAGTCTTCATTTATCATTCAAAAGCATTCAATAATGTATACTTCTAAAATTTGTGTATAATATTCATTTAGTAATAATTTACTCTTAAAAAACAATTACATACTTGGCTGGCCCAGTGGCGCTGAGGGCTGAGGTGCTGGACACCATATCTCATGCCACGCTGGTGACCCGTGTTCAGGAATGAGCCCAGGTCATTGGTGGTTGGCAGGGATGGGAAAGGATTGAGCATCTGGAGGACTACTCTCCTTTTTTGGTGGGGGCTTATGCTGGTCCCTAGCAGAAGCCGTGGGCACTACAGCAGAAGCTTGCAGCATAGCAGGGGTAGAGCCTTGGCAGGACACCCAATGGGGGTACATGGGAGTGCGTATCCTGTGGCAGGTGTCCATTGCATGTCCGAAACTCGAAGGAAATCAGAACACAAGAAAAAGGAGCCCAATCCTGGTAGGCAATGGTGGGGTCCAGGAGCTACCCCCCACACCCAAAGTCGAGTGTGCTGGCTGACTTCAGAGTTCCCATGGGTCTCAAGGATTTCCACATGGAATAGAATGGCGGTCCTCAGGATGTGCACATGCCTGGACTGAGAGGGAGCATGGCTGACTGAGAGTCAGGACTGAGTCTACGATGGGGCAGTATGGAGTTAAGCTGAGCACCCCCACCCAAGGGAGTTTGGGATCAAGTGTGTGTGGGGAATGAATAAATTGTAAAAAAAATATTACAGTTGAACTTCTTAGAATTAAGTATTCCTACAGGCAGTATTCTTCTGATGATTACAAAAGATTAAAAATGACTAAACTTAGTCTTAAAAGACAAATTAATTACTGCTTTAGGACTACATTTAGTATTCCACTTTGGTGAGGAACAGTCCTTTGATACCACCATCTACTCCTCCTTTACACATCACCACACCTTGGCTTTATGCCAGGCCACAACTGTTACTGTACGCTTCTTGTTTTTTATCCCAGCTCAAGGACCCCCAAAAACTACCAGGCACCTGTGTCTGTGTGCTGCTGTACTGTGATTGCTTCTTCTTAGTGCCTCGGTTCCAAAATATGAATGCACCCACCCAGACCCAGCACAACAGCCCCCCCAGCCTGGCAGCAGCCCAACCAGCTGCCATGCTACTGCAACACTTACTTTTTTTGTTCAGTCAGTCAAGTCGACTCCCGAAGTTCCTTGTTGTTCATTTTGAACTGACAAAGACTCTGGACTCCTCTGACTTTTCAGGCTGCAACAGTGCAGCCACCAGCAAGCCAGCTTTGACTCCCCTTCCCCAAGCAGGGCCTGATCAGTCCTCCAGCTCCTGCTCCATCATCTCTCCTCTGTCAAGCACCTCTAGGCCGGTCAAGTCTGACTCCCACTCCAATGACACTGGCATCCACAGACCTCACCACCACGGTTCCACTGACTTCCCCCAGGCCCCCAATGATTGTCCAATCAAAAATTAACCTCAAGTCAAGTCTTAAGCGGCTTCTCTGAGGCAACCCAGTGCCTAATGGCAGGTAACGCAGCTCCTTGAATTTATTTTCGTCCCCCTTTTGGTGTTGGATCTGTTTGGGTTAAGGTCTGGAGTCACAGACGGACCGATGAAAAAAATGAACAACAATGAGCAACTCACTCACAGAGCCACAGGCAGGCAAGGCAGCTCCACTCAAGTCACAGCAGCAGGCCACTTCTCTTTCTCTACCGCTCTAATGTCCTGTGGTGAGTCAGGTTGTCATGCACGCAAAAGCTCACAGCCGCTACGGATCTTGGGACAGTTTTTTTTTAAATATTGGGTGGTGGGGCAACCACATAATATGGGACAATAGGAGTCCCATGTGAATAGCAAACAGGACAGGAAATTTTATCATTTAGAATAGTAAATGAGGGTTAGCTGGCTCAAAAGTGTTTTTTTTATCGTTTATTCTTCTGTTTCTATGTATTTAATGTATTGTTTATGGGGATGGCATTCATAGGAGGCAGTATGGTGCAGTGGTTTAAGGCTCTGAGCTGCAAACCTGGAGATGAAGGTTTGAATCCCACAGCCCCCACTTGCATACTCTGTGACCCTGAGCAAGGCACTTAACTTCCTTGTGCTCCCAGGTCGCACCTGGAAGCAAGCTTCAGCTTAGTGTGCCTCTCCTGGTTAAACAATTTTCCCATTCAACTTGCATGACCTGTTTAATTGTGTATAATTGTTTTTTCCACTACCATCTCCCCAGGATGCACCGGGAAATAAGCAACTTGTTTGTTCAGTGTTCCTTTCCTCATGAAACTTTTTAATAAATAAAATAAATTAATGTGTTCAGAAATAAGCACCTGGGGCCAGTTAGGCTAAGTAAAACCCAGAGTATAAAGTGAGAGAGTCCAGGGTGATAAAGGTGGGTACAGCTAAGTGGAAAACAGTAGCCAAGCTAGTGTTGTGAAATTGTAGAATTTTCTGATTTAAAGTGCTCTTGGGTATCAGTTTCAGTCAGTCAGTTTCAGGAGCAAGAGGAAGGAAGTGGATCAGGTAGTTACTCACACAACCAGCATAGTTACCACAGCCCTAGCCTGTTATCCACCCCAGCAGCATAGTAACCACAGCCCTAGCAAAGGGCTAGTAACCTGAATAACTGATCCAGAGACCCCCTATAGCACCAGCCTGGCTACTGGAGGCAACTTAGCTACTAGTCACCTGTATCACCCTGGGGCACTATGACTTTATAATCTTCGGCTAAAAAACCTCTGTGACAGCTAGTAATTATTCACTAGCTCAGCTGGCTAGCTTGGCTATAACTGGGGCTTTGCTCTAACCTTGCTCCTTCTAGATCCCTGTTTACTATCTAATTCAGGGCCTGCCTGCCCTCTGCGCCATCTCCGATAGCAACTTAATTTGAATACTGCCCACCCCTGTGCTCCATTTAGGAGACTGGCTTAAATAAATTTATGTAGTTTTGAATAAGCCACCATCTCACCATTTGCTCCATTCCTGGACCGATTTTAAATACATTTGAATAGATCTACCGTTGGCAGTCCCTTGCCCAGACCACACTAACATCCACAGCCATCCTTTACTGTATTGCACTCACTGTGTGAAAAGAAACATCTCTTTTTTTTATTTCAGTATTAGTTCAGGTGGACAGTGCCTGCTTTAAGTACTGTCACCGACTTACTGCCCCAAACTGGAGAGAAGTTGAGACAGGAGGTGGGTTAAGTGTACGCTGGATGCCCTGCTGGCTGCAGGCAGATGGGAGGTCTTTCTTTGATGGGTAGCTGGCTCTCCTGATGCTCATTCATCTAATGATGCTTTCCCGCTTGTGGGGGCCACTGCCAAGGGACTGGGATTTACTTTATCTTTACAAAAAAAAAAAACAACAGACAAGACTAAACAGAACCCACACTGCAGCTGCCAAGTGCTGATCCTGTGGACCGAAACAGCTGTTTGACCACTGACACTGCTGGAACTACTGAGATTGACACAGGGATGAGAGGAGAACTGCAGGTACTACCTTTTGTTCTAAATTTACTTCCCTGTGTCTCCTCTCCCTTCTGCCACACTTTCTTCATTTTTTTCTTCTGGGCACCTGAAGTCCCCTGACTGTTCTCCTTCGCAGCCAATTCAAACTCCCCTAATGGTCATTACTGGCCACTCTCAGTATCCAGCCTGACATTCAGGATGCTGAGTCCCTAACAACCAGCTGTCCAGCACAAGCTGGGCCTTAGCTGTGACACTGGCTTGTGCCATCTTCACTGGGCAGGCTGCGATAAGGAGAAAAAAACTTTTTAACTACAGACAAGCACTTTATTTTTATGGGGCTCCTGTCACTATGTTCACTGCCCCTCTTGCAACCTAAACTATACGGGGCACCTTACTGGGGCTTGCTGGCATCAACTGAGCTTGCTGGTGACCCCATCTTAAAGGATATTACACTCCTGCCTTTTCCGCTCACTAAAACATATTCAGAAATGAAACCACCTCTAAAACAAGAGGCTGTCATAGCTCCCCTCATTCTGGTGACTGCTCCTTCCTCATCTTAATGCAAAAGTAATGGTTCTCTTTGTGAGCTTCTGGCAGGAAGTGACGTCCCACACTGATTTCCATTCCTACTGGCCTGGTACCTGGTCTGAGCCAGGACCGTTTGCTGTTGCTACTCAAATATTGAGAACATAATGCCATTGAAATGAATGGGCCTATATATGTTTCAATGAGACCATTCATTTCAATGGTGATTTTTCTGGTCATTTTGTGCTGGGCTAGTGAAACTCTTGTTGGGTTGGTGGATTTTTCCAATCACTAGCCCTGATGGCTAGTGGCTGAAAAAGTTAGTTTCGATCCCTGTGACAGTTTGTAAAATCTCTAGCACCACAGTGCATTGTGGCCACATGTGGAGAGGGGACTGTCCCATACCTCTCAACAGTCCCTTAGTGATGTGTCCCTCATTTTATCCTTCAGCATTGTTGAGCCCTTCCCTGTAAATGGTATTGCCACACGGAGAAGGTGCTGTAGCAAAAAGTTAGTCTTCAGCTGTGGGGGTCTAGCTGAAGGGAGTGGGTCCAGCTTCAAGGTGGGGAGCCAGCTATAGGGAGCCAGATCTGGGGAGACTGATCCCATACCTCTTAACTGTCCCTCATTATAATATATTATCATGGCATCAACTCTCTGGACTTCCACTGTATTGGATGCACATTTAATTATGGCTTGAACTCCCCAATCAAGTAACTACTTCATGGGTACTTTATGGTCCAGGTGAGGGAACCTCTTTGGAGATATTGATTCTGGAGAGTGGATGGGGAGTATCTGTAAAACAGAAAGTTACACAGGTATCAAAGGGGACTCATAGTTCTTAGAGAAAAGTAGTACAGATAAATAGTATATAAAACTATGTTCAATGGCCATTAATGTACTGCCACAATATGACTGTAATTTTCATGGCAATGAAAAGCTCATTTGGACAGTTTTAATGGCCTTTAATGTATTGGTGCAACATGAACATAATTTTCATGGCAACGAAAAGCTCATTGCTCAGTTTTAACGGTTATTAAACATACCATTAAAATTATTATTTTTTTTATTTAGTTTTTGTTGACCGGGTAAGTGCACTAGACAAATCCTGCCTATTTTCAGGCACGACCTTGGGGAGGAAGATACAGATGAATGCCAACTGAACTTGAACCAGATTAAGTTGTTGGTGGTATTTTTAGTGAATGAGGGAAATTTGGCCAGGACACCGGGGAAATTCCCCTTCTCTTTTCGATAAGTGCCATGGGATCTTTAACATCCACCTGAACTACCACCAATCCAGGCAGATGGGACCTCGGTTTAACATCTCATCCGAAAGACGGCACTTCAGAAGTGCAGCACCCCTCATGCTGCACTACAGTGCCAGTACTGGGATTTTAATACAAGTGCCAGATGTGGGAACTGAACCCACAGCCCTCTGATCTCCCAGCTTCAGATGTGAGTGTGCTACCTGCTAAGCCACTGACATAGACACTGTAGCCTGATACAAAATATAAGGGCCGTACCACACCCATTAAATATTTAATGGATACCTGTCATGGTTAATTAATGGCATGGATGAGTAAAATAATGGTTTGCACCCATGAAACATCAACAATGAATGGAAATGTAATAGGAATAAAATTTGGCCATTAAAAAAGATGATACAAAATGTAATGGTGAAAATTAATGGGTTTGAATGAAAATAATAGAAAAGTAATGACATTTAATAGAATTGTAGTGGATTTCAATGCAGTGGTGATATCCTGTTCAATTTGAGAACTTAACTGAGGGTTGTTATTGTGATTTGCATATACTGTACAGCTCATAATGTTTTTCATTATCAATGTATGTTTCATTTTGTATTTCTTTCAAACTTTTCTTGATTTTGATGTGTACCATGTTGGTACCATAGTGGTATCAATTTTCTAGATGCACTAATGTCACAGTGATACCATATAAGCTTGGGATTTATATGCATACCAATTTGCTTCTCTAACGTAATACCCTTGTGGTGACATTACCCAGTACTGATACCATGGAGGTACAAATAAGTATTGGTGGTATACAGAAAACAGTTTCATACTACCATTGCATTATCATTGGGCACTTCTAGAGCAATATGGAGTCCCACATGAAATGGGACTCAAAATTACGTATTACCACTGTGCTACCATTGCCCATTTAGCAGTCTGGGCAACATGCCAAAATTGCCATAGGGATGTCACTGTGCCATGGCACTACCACTGAAGCAGGAAACCTTGACTGGGTTGACACCATTGTACTACCAGACTACCACTAGGTAGTGCCATTGCTCAATTTCAGGCATAGCCAGGTATGGCCATTGATAGAACACTGTGTTGCCATTGCAACACATTTGGTAAGGGATTACAGTGAAAACATCAATGTTGTCTGCATCATTTTGACTGTTAGTGTCAGCACACATGGGGCATACCAGGGCTATCTACAGTATCTTTGGTTCAGAGTACTCATCATCAAGAGCACACTCACCTCTCACTTCCAGACACTGTTTACCAGATTTTGTCACCAACATAGAAGGTAGGGATCTCCACCACAGGCCAGGCTGCACGGACAAGCCATTGAGGAGCTAGGAACTAGCAGCTGGACCTTGTGGTTGCCAGCAGAAGCATGACGTGGGGCATCTAGCCACAGAGGATAAAGAAACCATGGGGAAAAATGATTGTAATACTGGCTCACTTGTGACAGTTCATTTGAAAGCATGTTCCATAGGTTTACCACTTTCTAGGTGAAACCTCTATCCCTTCTATGGGTGGGGTGCCACAGGGATCAGTATTGGGACCAGTGTTGTTCGGGATATTCATAGCTGATATCTCCCATGAGGTCCGGAGTAGGATCAATCTCTTCGCAGGTGACACAAAGATGGGAGCTGTGGTAGATGACATCAAAGGGTGGTAGGGGCTGCAAGAGGACCTGAGCAAGCTACAGGAGCAGTCAGAAGCATGACAGTTGGGAATTAATGCTCAAAATTGCAAGGAATTGCACTCCGGCGCTAACAACCAGGGAAGGAGCACTTTGAGGATAACAACCAGGGGAGGAGCTATCAACTGGGAGGGTAGAGCTGGAATGAAGGATCTAGGGGGTGCTTATAAAGTTTGAACTTTTAACAATTGAAGTTTGAACAATTCAGCTCAGTGCAGGAAGGTGGCAGCAAAAGCCAACAGGATGCAGTGGTGTATAATGAGGTGAATCTCCTCCAGAAATAGGGAAGTGATTCTACCCCTCTACAGGTCACTGGTCAGGCCATACCTGGAATACTGCTTGTAGGACTGGCACCCATTCCTGAAAAAGGACATCAGATTTTTGGAGGGTGTGCAGCACAGGGCAACAAAGATGAACCAGGGATTAGAGGGATACTCCTATGAGGAGAGGCTGAGCGAGCTAAACATGTATCTGTTGGAGGAAAGGAGGGATGGGCGGACATGATCAAAACATTTAAATGAATATTTAAATGGAATAAAGAAGACTAGTACAGAAGGGATTTTCGAGACTAGAATGGGGAGGATCATGAGGGGGGCACCAGCCATGACTGGGGGGGGGCGGAGATTCAGAAAGGAGCCAGGAGACGTTTCACTGGGAGGGTGGTGGATAAGTGGAATACTTTGCCTGAGGAGGTAGTAGCCTGTAGCATGGTAGATTGTTTTAAGATGGGATGTGACAGAGTGAGGGGGGGTTATTATGGAGAGGGGGGTTGGGTCGGGCTGTGGGGAAGCTACAAGTTGATGGGCTAGTTGCACAATTGAGTAAACTGATTCCCCCCCCCCAATTTACCCGATACAATCCCATTACTATTTAAAAAACTGAAATCTTACATCCTCTTAGCCTTTGTTTTTCCAGGATCTTGCCCTCATACAGTAGGTTCAAAGCCTCTCTCCATGTGAGTGATGGTTGAGGAAGGGAAGGGGTAAAAAAAAACTTTATTCTACACAATTTACCTGTGCTAATAAAAGCAATTTGAGCCGCTTGTCTCTGTTTGGCTCAACCACTGATCACCAATTCAATAACTTTATAAGCTAATATACAATCACTCACCCTTGGGTGCACGTACTCATACACCCACCCAGTGACAAACAATAGGCACCTTACACGCAAACAGAAATACACACATATTCTCAGACAGCAAGTAAATCTTGTGTGACCCCCCCATCTCCTGACATAGCCCTCAGTTGGTACATCCACAATCTCCCTGTATCTACAGACCCTGTCCCATCCAAATAAGCATATCCCCAGTCACCCATCCCATTTGCTGTTACCCTCCCATTCCCAATCTGCATACGCATAAGCCCATCCTATGTTCTGGTACTCTATCTTATGTATCCCTGACATTTATTGGCACCCTCTAGTTGCAATCTATATTTTGGTTATCGTAACAATTTTACCTCATCTTTCCCACCTGCACTAGGTCAGTGCTGCTGCTGGTCAAGACCCAGCCTTGCACTATTCCCTCTCCATCACTAGCTCAACCCCACACCTCCTCTCCCCAACCCAGGAGCATCTGGTTATGCGGGTCTGAAGTATGGCTGCCAACACTGAATTTCAAAAATATGGGGACCCCAGCACACACACACACACACACACACTCACACACAAGAAGGGTGTATAGCATGCAGCAAGCAGAGACAAACCCAAATGCCCAAGGCAGCTTGCTCTCAGACCCCACCCATTCACTGTAGCATGTAAACTTAGCTTTGGCAAAATACCAGTGCCTCATCAGATGGAGAGCAGCGTGAGTCCCTAATTCAGTAATCCATTTAGCAATGCCGGCACTTAAATGGTGATCCTTTAACAAAAAATGTTACTGTGTTATTGTGGAGTTTTTTCTGTCTGTAAATCGTGAATCACAGCCATGAGCCCCAGAATCTGTCACTGATTTGTTGGGTTTACTGAGGAGCTTCGGTTCAGCTTGATCCACTGTCTCCTCTATCCAGGATCTTGTCCTTTCACTGGTAGTCCTGCCGACTCCCCTCCCCTGCAGTGCCATCACCAGCAACCCTGCCTACCATGACCCTCGCCTCCACTCCAGCCGCCTTTTCCTCGAACTCCCAAGCCAAGCTGACACCCCCTCCCCTTGGAGCATCCTAGTGTGGAGAAGAGCGACCGCTTACAACACTTGCTTTTTCTCCTCTCTCTCTCTCTCTCTCTCCCGAGACTGATGTGATTATTCCAATTTCAGGTCATCTGGACCCAGGGCAGCTTTTGCTTTCCTTCTCTCTTGCTCTCTCCCTCGGAGTCCGATGGGGCCATGCAAGGACCAGACCAAGTGGGCAACAGCCACCTTTACAGCACACACACACACACATCATTGCCTAGTCCTCAGCACCAGCAGGCCAGTCACATCAGATCACACCACTACGAATTTTGCAGCTGCAGTGCTTGCTGGAGTCATTCTGCTTTTTGCAGAATAAATAAACACAAACTTGTGGAGTTTAATGACGCATTTCGCAGCAGAGAATGTGCAAGGCATGCGCATCCCCATGCTTCCTGCTCTGTAATAACATCCCTGATCATCCCACATGCATACGCACTGTGCTGCGGCTAACTCCAGCCACTAGGGAAACTGGGACTCTGAGTCTTTTAGAAGCCCTACCCAAAAACATGGAATAAGAGGAGTCCCGTAAGGATTTCATATTGGACAGGCAATTTTAGATTAAATTATAGGATTAGGGTTACCAGAGGTCCTCTTTTCCAGCTGCCAAATATTCTTCATGCACCTTCTCTATCCTGTTATCATAGATTTCATAGAAGTATGATAGCAGAAAAGGACCAACAGGCCCACCCAGTCTGCCCATTTGTCCAGCTATCTGCTAGGACATGCCACCCCCATCCTCAACACTTCCCCTGTGTCTGTCCCTCACCTTTTTTAATCCCTCCACTGTTTTCTCACCAATCACTGCCTCCAGGAGCCTATTCCACTTATCCACTTATCTGTGAAATAGTACTTCCTAATCTTACCCCTGAACTGGCCCAACACACCTGCAGGCCATGCCCAGCCATCCTCTGATTACCTTTCAGCTGGAAGATACTTTCTGCTAGCACCCGGTTTATACCCTTAAGGTACTTAAGGGTCTCAATCATGTTCCCCCTCTCCCTCCTCTTTTCCAGGCCAGGGAGTACATGTTTAAATCTCTCAACCTTTCTTCATAGGATAGGTAGCTGAGTCCCTTTACCATCTTCGTTGCCTTACTCTGAACTCGCTGCAGCCTCCCCACTTCCTTTTTGAGGTATGGCCTCTAGAACTGGACTTCATATTCCACATGTGGTCAAACCAGATGGGTGTATAAGGGTACTGTGACCTCCTTATTTCTATTGGTGATCCCTCTTCCAATGCATCCCAGCATTTAGCTGCCCATAGCCACTGCTCTCCTGCAGTGCCTTTCCACCTTTAGGTCCCCTGATATAGTGATACCCAGGTCCCTTTCTTGTTCTGTTACCTCCAGATCTCTACCTCCCCCATACAGTATCCTGCCCTCTGGTTTCTGAAACCCAGATGCATAATTTTGATTTTACACTTTTCTGTGTTGAAGGAAAGCTGCCACCTCTTTCACCATGCCTCTAGCCTCCCCATCTCTCTCTGCAGTTTTTCAACCCCTTCCTGAGTGTCTACCCCATTACATATCTTGATATAATCTGCAAACAGGCTCACACCACCTTCAAGGCCCTCCACAATGTCCCTGAGGGACCCCGCTTGTGACCATGCCCTCCCCAGATGCCACCCCATTTATTTTGACCCTCTGCCTTCTTTCCCCAGCCAGCTTCCCACCCATATAGTAGTATTATTTTTTTATTATATTTTTACTCTCTTCTACCCAGGACCTCCTTGTAAATGAGTTGTGAAGCCGGTGGAGACTTTAAACTCATTTACTCGGGGTCTGGCACAAGGGCTCATCAGGGGAGGGAATAAGTGTCCTCTTTTTGGCATCCTAAAATCTTGTACTGCTATACAGGGTGTCCCTTAAAATATGGGTCTGTTACATCCCCCCCAGTACATCCCACCAACACACATGCCTTTCTATTCCTCAATATATAAGTGTGTATAATTATCTAAAACACCCACCACCACCACCAAATCTTCTTCCCAAGACTGGAATTATTGGCTGGGACTTTTAGGACCCCAGACATACTGTGGCGAATGATCCAAACTCCCTGCATGCTGGATGTCACACCTTATGCTATGCCTGCAACCTGGGTTCGGGAATGAGATGTCAGGGGCTGGCCACAGAGGAGTGTGGAAGCTGGACCGAGCCACTGTATGACAGCTCTCCTCTTCCAGGAAGGGTATGGCTCCTCTGGGGTGCAGTGTGGGGAGGGGTTGGCACCATTAGGAGTTTGGTTGGAGCCATGTCCTTAACATGGCTCCATGGCTGGATCTCAGCCCTCCAACATCCCCAGAAAAGTTAATTTTAAAAGGTTTTAAACTTTTTTTTTTTACTAAAAACATTTAGGCCTGTTCATAATAGCAATGATGTACTCCAGAGTGTGGTGTATTACAGGATGTTGTCACTTCATGGGTGCACAAGCCACTTGGCCTGTAGCCTCAAACCTCACAGCACACCCGAGGAGTGATGATATCCCATGCAATACCATGCCCTGGAGTGCATTATTATTTAAGCTGCTGTCAGCTCACTCGTTTGTTCACTCCACCCCCACTCCTTTTCTCGGCCGAGCACACACACACACTCACTCTCACACACACAGTCATCTCAAGGTGAATCTAGCTAATGGTCAAATACCAGGGACCAGGAACAGAGGGTGGGACACAGTGGGACAAATCAGATAACAAGGTGGCTACTATAAAGAAAAAAGTGGTTTGTTACCAGATTTTGAAAGCGTGTGGCCTCTCTCCCTCTTGTCGACAAACTAATTTGTCCTGCCCTGAACTGGGATAGCAGGTAGAGAAAGGAAGCTGGACTTTTTTATGTTTAAGGTAAACCAGGAATTGAGGGGGGTTGAAGAACTCAGTAGATTGGGGTGTTAGGCACCAGCAGGAAAGGTTGTAAGGATAGTTAATTGTAAAGCACAGAGGCAGCTGCACCCAGTAGTCACTCTGGGTCTTCAAAAATGAACTGATTCAGCTTATTTCATTACAGTTATTTTATTCCAACCACATTTTTTGGTAGATTCTTTCTCCCTCTGCCCCCTTCCAAAGGCCTCCCCAGCCCCATCACCCCGGTGTCCACTGGACTCACCTCTGATTCATAAGATGCCGGCTGGCTGGGTGCAGCGCCTGCAGGAGGTCAGCATCATCCTGCCAGTAGGGGTTCCTTTTTCCCATTTTCTCAGCCCCAAGCACGGAGAGAAGGTGTGCAGTGATGCCAATGGCCGAGCTGAGCACACTTCTGTGTGTGGCACACTGGGCATCTGCCCCGCATCCGCCCCCTATATTCTGGGTCTGCTGTGCCAGCCTCCAGCCACCACCAGGAGTCAGTCAAGCAGCGGACACCATCCCATGAAATTAACATAGATGTATAATTAATCAATATCAGTAGATAGCAGACACTATAGATACATACATTGCCTGGTACAAGCCCAGAAAGCCAGTGTGTTCAGGACAGGAAGGGGATACCAACGGGATTATAGAGAAGGAGCAGGAAGGGGGAATAGAGGCAGGGGGAGTGGGAATAAGGGTTCAGAAGGTAATATTGAGGGACCACAAGACGTCACAGGGAATAATAAAGACATCGGGGCAAGAGGGAAAGGTCTCAACCATCGAATACGAAGAACCCCTACCATATAACGGAAGACAGGTAATCACTGTATAATGAGAAGAGTAGAAATAAGGGATAACATTGACGAAGGTCAGGTAGAAATGATGAGAAGAGAAGAGAATAGGAAAGGTATCAGAAGAGAGGAAGAGGGGGATGGGAACCAAGAGACCATGGCATGATATAAGGAGCCAGGCAGGATAGAGTAACACAGCAGACAC
The DNA here is from genome assembly GCA_016271365.2 of Neoceratodus forsteri. Lineage (NCBI taxonomy): Eukaryota > Metazoa > Chordata > Ceratodontiformes > Ceratodontidae > Neoceratodus > Neoceratodus forsteri. The sequence continues at coordinate 56,830,701 of CM028137.1, forward strand.
AGAGGCTGACTAGGGATGGGAGAAGCAGTTGCAAGGTTCCTTAAGGGAACGGGCATATGATGTCTTGAAGGTAGTCAGGCAGACAGGAATGTTCAATTTCAGTGTTTTTTTGCAGTTTATTCCACAGAGAGGGCAGCATGAAGATTATGGCCGCTCTACCAAAGCGTAGTTTAACCTTGGGTACTTAATTGTGCTTAATTGGGTACTTGAGATTCTTAATTGTATATCAAATATAACTGATGTGTGCCACTTATTGCAGGCTTGTTCCTATGGCCATATATGAAGAAATACTGTTTTTTGTATGATTCATGCATGCTAATAAACATAAAGAAAAAACATTTAAATTAGAGACCCCACAATTAATGATTCCACTGCACAGAGACATATGCAAGGTCGAGATGTATGTTCTGTGAAACAGCTGATCTGTGCGAAATAATGCTCAAAATAATAACCAGAAGTGGATTGAACACCTCGGGCCAGGCACTGCTCCTTTAGCTGTGTCAAGTCACAAGCATTGCCTTGCTTGAGCTACTACCTCCATATATCCAGTCACTTACCTAAACAGTGGTCACCAGCCTGATGCTCTGTTTGTCCAGGAACTTGAGTGCCGACAGCATGTTCTCCCATGGCATCTGCAAACCTGAAGGTAGGTCTCAGCTGTACTTTTGGAATTAGTACATTTTTTTTCTGGCTCAGCACCAACCAGCAGGGTGATCAGCTGTAACTGTAACCCATTGGTCAGCTGTAACCGTAACCCATTGGTCAGCTCAGATCCAACCATCTGCAAGTTAGCAATCCTCTTGTCAACTGGATTTCTCTCCTTACCTACTGCCTGCCTGCCTTGTCTGAACCTGCACATACTTCATTCTTGTGTTCACGCAGCACCAACCAATAGGCGGGGGTGGGGTGGGGGGTAGGAGAATGAGGTTTGGCGCACATAGATATTTTTTTTTTAAATGACAATATGTTGTCATAATGTTTTTATAATTTTTTTTATTATTATTTATTTTTGTCTAGTTTATCCTTCTTTTTCCCCTATACCCACTTTTTAGGTCCATGGCATCTCCATCCTTTCAGATCCTCTGGTACAGGGTGAGGATTTCCCAACTGTGGTAGTCAAGAATCCCTCCCCTCCCCAGGAATGGGGAGCTCCCTGAGTGGTGCAAACTGATGGAGAGAGAGCAGGAGCCTGTGAAGGGAGATGTTACCTATGTGTAACATAGTTCTAGAAGACTGGTAAAAGGGGGCTCCAGTTTACCACCAATTATGACCTCTCCCCTGAAACACCAGGGGGCAGTTGTTACAGTCCCTCCCTGGAGGCTTGGTGCATACATTTACCCTCTGTTGGTCCAGCTGGGAATCCCAGACTCACCACATGAATGCTGGTCAACCCCTCATAAGAGTAAAGTGCCTTAGATCAGGCCATTGTGTTGGCCCTTCCTGTCTGCTTTAACCCTGACTTGTGGATATACCATATGACCCCTTGTAGTAGCCATTCTTCAATCCTACCTTCCGTTTTTACCAGGCAGGTGAATGAGTGTCAGTGTGGCTCAGCTGGCAGCACATCCGCCTCTGGACTAAAAGATTATGGGTTCTTGTCCTACACCGGGAATGAACTCTTAACTAAATGCTGGCACCCAAGTGCAATATTAGGAGGGTTCTGTACAGTAGGGGTGTGCCGTCCTCCAGATCAGACATTAAACCAAGGTCCTTGGTGCTGCCCAGGTGGAAGTAAAAGAACCCATGACATTATTCGCAAAGAGTAGGGGACATTCCCTGTGTCCTGGCCAACATTCCCCTTTCCATAAAACCAGTTCATGCAATTGTTCAGGTTCTGTGTGGGTGCTGATGTGCGAAATAGCTGTCACTACACATTCAGTCACTTCACTACCAGACTAGCATTGCTTGTAAAACACTTTGGAGTACATTGTGTATGAAAATTACTATATAAATGCTGATTATTATTCTTATCTAGGAATTTATCAACTGCGGGAAGCAAAACTGGATACGTATACAGTGGGTTACGGACCATATAGGGAACTTTGATAAAATTTACCTAGCTATAGAATTCTATTTTAAGATGCATAGTGAAGAAAATTAAGTTTAGTTTCCTAATGAAGACGAATGTCACATTCCATTGAAAAATAGGATTGTCAATCCATTACACAGTGCTCACGACAAATATTTCTCCCCAATGATATGTTTGATTTGGTTTGGGTATGATTATTTGGCAAATGGATTGACAATCCTATTTTCTAGATAAGAAATGCAACAGCTCCAATGTGCACCTTTAAAATGTATCATTCCAAATTTGATAGTTGAACAAGTCTGCCACATGGCTAAAATGAGTTTTCGAGATGGGAACATCCCTGAACACAAGGTTCAGATCCATCTGGATGCCTCAGTTTCAGCAGCTATTTTGCCACTGTTGCTGCCCAGTTCTGATTATTGCTGTCCCACAGTGGTCCCACAATACACCACTAAGAACTACTGCAGCAGCGGCTGTGATGGTGACAGCAAGTTGGGTGCTCATAGCCTGATGTTTCTGTGTTCTAGTCCCTGTGATCCTGAAGTGGAGAATGATTCCAAAACTTTTTTTCTTCACTCAGTTTCACCTGGCTGCTCACAGAACTGAAACAGACTAGCGCAATAATGCTGTAAATCAGTCCGACGACAGCAGAGGGGCCCCCACTCAATGCCTCAGTGCCCCTACAATTGCAAGGGTTGCATATTCATAAAACCGCCACTGCAGAGTCATCGACTTCAGAACACTACAACTCCACTCAATTACGGCTGCAATTCAGGGCAGTTGGAACTAATTGCAAATGCCTTGGATTGCAGCCCATGATTCTGATGGCCAACGGTGGCTCCAGGATCTACTGCACAGTGTCTTGATAATTGTTAGCACTTTTTTGTTTTATGGTATTGCATTTTACTAAAGGCAGAACCTTTAGCTGCACAGTGTATGTTTTTATTTTTGTAACTTCACTGCACAGTATCAGATGCTACAGATGATGGTGGTCAGCGTAAGCAGTGGAGATCCCTGTGGGAGATTAATCCCAGCTGAGATGTAGGGTGAGAACATTACAATGTGGCTGTCACTGTAGGACACATGTCCTGGCGATGACACTTTCCTCCACTTCATCCTTCTCCATGTTGCTTTTTTTCCCCCAACTCCACTTTTGAACTGGCTGCAGGCAGGCTACTTACCCCATTTTTATCCCACTCTCCTCTCAATGACATCCCCCATTCAGCCACCAAGGTTGGCGGTCCCGTAGCTTGCCCTCTATGGTGGGGCTCCCTAGAGAGTGACTGTGATCCACCTGAATCCTGCGCAGGACTAGTGCTTCCTGACATCATTCATCAGAGGTCAAGGGTCATCATGAAGTACTACCGCATGGAGTTTTTACCTTGTGTTGGTTTCCCGAAGGTGCAGATGTGCAAGGATATCAGCATGCAGGCATGCATGCTTCCACGCATGCCCTACAGATATCTGCCACTGCTGTCCCTCTTCTGTTGTGCTCCTGGCAATGTGTACACCCAGCTTCCTCTTCACCATCCCTCCCCACTGGAGGTAGAGAGCAATTCGTGGGATGTTCATTCTACCTCCCTCCAGCCAACCCTCTGATGCACAGAGTTTGTTCCTGAACCTTGGCTGTCAGTGTCACAAGTGGTAGTGCTACCGCTCTACCAGTGGGCCGGCCAACCTCATGTTGTTTTTAATCATGAAATGGAAACAAGTAACAGAGATGGAGGGGACACGTGGAACTGGGAGAAGATATACAAGAAGGAGAGACAGATATGAATTTTGAGGGGGTGTGATATGGAGAAATGGACAAAGACTGTGAAAGAGAGAGAGTAGAGACATGGAATGTAAAAGGGAGACAGGGAACACAGAAGGTGAAAGACAGTGAGGGGACACTGAGTGTAACAGGAAAAACTGGACACAAAGTAAAAAAGATGAATCCAGAGAGAGAGAGAGGGAACATGACAAGTGTGAAAGGGAGACAGAAAGGATATGGAGTGTCAAACAGAGAAAGAATGCAGGGTTAAAAGCAAACAAGCATTTATCAATGCTGAATGTTGTCTCACTTGCATTGGTAGTGCAGGAGTTAGAGATGCATAATAGGAATGGCAGTGAAGTACTGAACTGACACCAACCCGACGCCCACCCTGCAGAGACTGACAGGCATTGGGGTGTGCCTTTGGGTAGTCAGCTATAATGCTCATGCCATTTTACCTCACGCTACCCTGTAGACACTGACAAGTGTTGTGGTGTGCTTTGGGGTCTTTGGGCCTTATATTTACCCCATTGCATAAGGAAATACACTGAGATGGGTGCAGTATGGGAGAATGGGGAGAACTTTAGGGCCTAACACTCCAAGGCACAACTCGATGCCTGTCACTGGCTGCAGGGGGGGGGTGGGGTGTGGAGCGGTGTGTGCATTACAGCCAATGATCCCAATTCACACCCCTGACCCCTGTCAGTCTCTACAGGGTGGGGTGTTACAGTAGGAAACCCTAATGCCATAGACGTTTGTTGGTATTCTCACTCCAAATTTTCAACATGGACTTTTTGTGACCCCACCTCATGAAGACCAGCACTATCAGTTTGTTAGCCAAAAAGTGGTTTTGCACAGTGACTGTGCCATTTGGCGCCACAGGCATGAAAACACATTTTGGGAAGGATGTTAAAAATGACAACTCTATTGTTCATAAGGAGGTGTAAAAAAATGGCAATGTCGAAAATCTGGAGTGCAAATATGAAAAATTGCTGAAGTCATGAGCATGCATAGGAACTGCAAAACACACATCCGCAACCCAATTATTTTTGGGATATTTTTAACCACATTTTCAACATAGGCATTTTGGGACCTCCCCTCATGAACAGTGGCACTGTGATCTTGTTAATCTGTCCCAAAAGTTGACTTCCCACAGCGACCACACCATTGTGCGCCACAGGTGTGAAAACACATTTCAGTCAGGATGTGAAAAATGACAGCTGCACTGTTCTTAAGGAGGTGCAAAAAAATGCCAGTGTTGAAATCTGGCATGAAAATATTGCAAATTTGATAAGTTACAAGGGTGCCTGGAAACTGTGCAATGCATGCTTGTAACACAGTCATGTTACGGACTTTCATCACCAAATTTTCAACATAGGCATTTTAGGACCTCTGTTTATGAACAGTGTCACTGTCATTTTCTAAATCTGTCCCTAAAACTGATTTCCCACAGCGACCGTGCTATTCTGCGTTGGAAGTGCGAAAACACATTTTGGCCAGGATACATAAAATGGCTGCTGTACTGTTCATAAGGAGGTGTGAAAAAATGCCAATGTTGAAAATCTGGAGTGAAAATATAACAAATTCATAAAGTTATGAGCGTGCATGGAAACTGTGCAATGCACGCTCATAAAACAGTCATTTTTTGGATTGTTTTCACTAAATTTGCAACATAGGCTTTTTGAGAACCAGCTTCATGAACAGTGGCACTGTCGTTTCGTTAATCAGTCCCAAAAGGTGATTCTGTGCAGTGACTGCAAAATCACCTTTCAGGATCAAATAACGCCATGACAGTGACAGAATTCTTGAGGAGGGGTCCCAATAATCCCATGTGGAAAATTTGGTGCCAAAATTCCTCCAAATGCCCGAGATATGCACCAAAGTTGAAAAAATCCTATTTATGCCATTATACAGCTTACCAGCATTTCTTTAGTTCACGGTCAGCTTTGAAGAGTGCAGACGTGTTCCCGGTCCACCGAAGACCATCACGCTGGGCTCCGGAGGTAAATATGGGGTGAGGGGATGTGGGGAGGCAGGGCAGGGCATGCAGAAGGTGGGCACAGGTAGGGAAGGGGGCAGGAGAGACAGCGAGGGACCATTTTCTTGTTTTACAGGAGAAGGAAAAAAAAGACAGTGAGGGTAATTTTTCTTTTTTTGCAGGTGTTGTTTGGTACACTGGGGTGGGCTCCCAGTGTACCAACTGCATTATGGGAAGGGGGACTGCAGCCAGACTAGGAGTGGGCCTCCTGTCGGCACAGAAAGGGGGTGCGCATGATGCTGAGGGGATTGGCACCCGTTGGCAAACAGCACAAATTGGGGGGACATTATGCCGGACGGGGAGTAGGCTCCCATTGGCAAATTGAACTGGGCAGGGGGTACTGAAGCCGATGGGGATTGGGCCCCTGTCGGCAAAGAAAGACTGTTGGGGGGGCTTATGATGCAGAGAGGTATTGGGCACCCCCTTGGCACACAATTTGAATGGGGGGGCATTATGCAGATGGGGAGTGGGCTCCCTGTTGGCAAATGAAGTGGGTCAGGGCATGCCGACAGGGGGATTGGACACCCCTGAAGTCAGCATTGTGCGAGGTGGCACTCAGAGCCACCATGTTTACTGGAAAACTTTACCAGTAAAGGCACATTGGGAGGCATGTTATTGTGCCGCTGTTTGATGAGCTTGCCTCTCATTGCAGCAGCACTTTTGTTAGATGTGGTGACCACCTTGCATATTGCTGGTGTCAGCGCCTGCATGCTTCTTATTGGGGAATGAGGGATGCACCTACTGATGTGTGCCCTGCATTTGCCCACAGTGACTGCACCTCCAAATCTGCTACTACCACAAGATGTTCGCTGGTGCGCAAGCATGAGCCAATGTAAAAAGGGCATCATGGAGCTTTGTGAAACTTTGCTTTCTTGTCCCGAGCCCAAGTCACTAGCCAGGAGCTCACCTACTGTCCACACTGGATTCAGGTGTGAGGGGTGGATGGCTCTCTTCTTTCTGGCTCTGCATTGTGCAAAATATTTGTGGGAGTAATGAAGAGTGCAGCTGAGTCCTGATTTAGGAACCCTCTGGAGAGGCTCAACAGTCACAGGGATGGGAGGAATTACACCTAAATCATAAAGCTCTGCATTCTTGCGCCACCTCCCCTTCCCCCCAGTGAATTGCACAGGCCTCAGATGGGAGGAGGAGTTCCTAGGAAGTTGTTCAGCTGGAAAGGCTGGTCAAGGGGCTGGTACTGGTCCTGGGTCATGAATGGTGATCAGGCAGGGGTGGGGGAGTCCAAGCTGCAGGGAATGTCATAGGCTGGGGGGATGCAGATTCAAGGGTTGTTGAGGTGCCTTCCTTCTAAAGAGACATTAAACCAAGGTCCCTGCTGCTCATCTCTGGTCAAAATCAAGATGAAAGTGAAAAATCATCTGGCTCTAATCAAAGAAGAGTAAGGGAGGTTCTCCAGTGTCATGGACAGTGTCAGTGTAAGTAAAATCATCGTTTAACAAAAAGCATGTTTAAGAAAGTTTATTTCATAGAAATACACAGAAACTCAGCCACTTTAGAATGTCATAGATTGTGGGCTTGGCAACTGCAAAAAGTAAGCGGTGAAAAAAGCTTGACAAACAATGCATCAGAAAACCAGACTGAAAGGAAAAATAAAACTCCCAAAACTGGCACTGTAGTCTTAAAACAGGATGATGCCATGAAGCTATAATATTAGATTTTTAATCACTGACATGAAAAATGATTAAAATAGGAAAATATACCACAAAATAAGCTTGTTTTTCTTGACAAGATAACTCTAGATAATTTGTCTTGATGCAAGTCTTTTTTTCTTAACGAGTAAGAAAAAATCTCTAGAGATAATCTTGGGGGGAAAAATTAAGATTTTTAGTTAATGAAATAAGATATTTAGGCTTGTCAATATGTTATTTTCTGCAGCGTATGTCTGACCAGTAGTAGTTATATGACCAACTTTTATTGATATGCAGTTGACATGAATATATATCGAATAGTACCTATGTCCTGTGGATATGCAGTGAAGAGGTTGGTCTACAGTATGCCTACCTACATAATTAGTAAGGATGAGTGTGAGCCCAAAGAAAATAAAAATAAATCAGTAACAATCCTTAAGAAGACTAAACACTGTATGAATGACATTCCTTCTTCAATAATTGTAGGGATGACCTTTGACCTTTTGCTTTCTGTTAGATGCCAGTAACTACTTCAGATGCCTAGAAGATGGATAGCCTAATGACAAATAGGATATCACAATCAAGACATCTGTGGACTTTTTTCCTATGAAGAGGCCTTGGGTTCAACTCTGACTGGTTCTACAGTGTTCTCTTTAATTACTGCTTCAATCCTATGTAAATTCATTAAGTACTGTGACAATCCAATTGTGAAAGCCAACAACCATGAACTCAGCTATGTTATCCTCCTTTCCCTGTTCCTTTGGTTCCTCTGTCAGTTGATATTCATTAGTAGTCCCAAAGATCTTACCTGTTTTGGAATAATATTCTCCCTGAGCATTTCTGGGATACTGGCCAACCCCATTACAGTGGTCGTTGCCTTTAAAGCCACAAAGCCTGACAACAATTTAAGGAATTCTGTGATATCCAAGACACCCTACTGCACTGTCTTCTTTGACTCCCTACTCCAAGCTTCAATATGCATTATATGTTTGGTAACGACTCCTCCATTTCCTGAGATAAACATAAAAACTGAAGAGGGTAAATTATAGTGGAATGAAAACAAGTTTCAGTGATCGTATTCTAGTGCATGCTGGGATACATCGGTCTCTTGCTCGGTGTCAGCTTTGTCATGGCCCTCCTAGTGAAGACATTACTGGATAGCTTCAATGAAGTTAAATGTATCAGTTTCAGCATGATTGTGTTTGTTAATCTTTGGCTCTCTTTCATTCCAGCATACCTCAGCGAACAGGGAAGTGTATGCACCATCATGGCATCTGCTGTTGGAATTATCATTGGCATATTTTTCCCCTAAGTGTTATATTTTTCTTCTGAGACCCCACTTATACAGAAGAGGACAATTAATGGGGAATATAAATTCTTCCAAGACAGCATAGGAACTGTATGAGATCCAGGAGATGTGTGCAAAAATATATGCACAATCTGATAAGTTGTACCTTGTAGGATTTATATCATTATTAAGTACTGTATGGACTGGAAAACATCTACTATGAATGTATGAAATAACAAGTCAACCACTACTCTGTTTCTGAATTCCTTCTTCTTAAGTTGTCATTAGCCTGCAGGAATGCCAATACACTATTGTATTTCTGAACTCCCTTTTTTTTTAATTTTTCCATTGGCCTGCATTAATTCCAACTCACTATTTGGCACACGTCATATAATATTATAGCAGTTAATTATATCAAAGTGTCAGTCCTAGAACTTTTAAATAAGTGTAACCCATGTCCCAGTTACCAACAGTGTGTGGCATCCGGGACCCCCCTGTCTGTGCCACAAACACGGCAAACAGGCCACTGGATGGCATGAACAAAAAAGCATCACCCCTAGCATTGAGGTGATTACTGGTTCTGCAGTCTAAAGGGGTCAAGGGATTAGGGTACAAAATAATATTTATATTTATTCTAGATTCTGGGGAGAGGTGCCAGGCATATGCTAGGTCTAAAACTATCACAATAGAGGTCCCAATAATAATCCACACTGGAAGCAGAGATCTAATGTCCACACAGGAATTGGGATTTTGAAGTATGGTTTTATAGAAACATAGAAACATAGAAGTCGACGGCAGATAAGGATAAGGATTCTAACAAACAGAGGCAAATTGCAGACAAGGTGGGCCCTCAAGATTTGGTACTGTACAGGCACAGAAACAGACTTTTTTTCTTCTAGAACAGCACGTTAGGGCAATTTGAAGCAACTTTTTATACCCCACACAATTCAAACTGTCCATTCCTCTGTACTAGGAATATCTTCACTTTTCTTCCAACAACAGTGTATTTCTTGTGAGAGTTGCCACACACTTTAGAACACACATGTCCAACTTCCTAGCAAAGTGTAATTCTTTTGGGAGTTACCACACACTTTAAGAAAAATATTTATCCTGGAGCAACGACATATATTAACATTCCCCATTTAAACTGGTGCCCATACATGAATAAATTAGCACTGACTGGGGAATCAAACTGGGTTGTGCCCGATCCTACCCCATGTTCAGTCTCTGCCTTTCCTTTCTGGGTTATACCAAAACTGGATCCTTCATTTCCCACAAAATGCTAAAGGGCATCTGAAACTTTAAACATTCAGCACATTGTTCAATGTGTGGTACATAGCTCAGTGCTTGTGTATACTTGTGAACAGAATGATAAATGCTTGATGTTTATAACTTGAGCTTTGGTGTTTCTCTGTATCCACCCTGTGTAGAATACTGAGTAGGTGTAAGATTTAAGGCCCAGTGGAGAGGGTAAGACCAGAGTGCCAGAGAAGGAGGAGGAGGAGGAGGCAGGTGAGGATGGAGGCAGCTTCCAAAATGCTCGAAGGAGAGCAAGCGGAAGCCTGAAGTTTAAGTAGGGAATCTGGGAGGAGCTATCACCCCCATTGAACTTCAGACTAAAAGCCTTCCATTTCAATCTGTGCTACATAACTCAGTGCTTGTGTATACTTGTGAGCAGAATGGTAAATGCTTGATGTTTATAACTTGAGCTGTGGCATTTCTCTGTATCCCACCCTGTGTAAGATACTGGGTAGGTGTAAGATTTAAGGCCCAAAAAGAAAGAAATGCCAAGTGATTACCTCCTCCACCTCCAGAGAGTGTGGCCAGTATCACACAGGAGAGGAAAAAAAACCTTAGGAGGAAGCCTCCAAGGACCCATGGCTACTGACCTGCCTGTCCTCTGGGCATACTAAGAAGAAAATAATCCTACATGTGTGCTAAGGTTTTAGTTGTGGAATGTCCAAGAATTAGTCTAAATCTTGCTGGTCAAATAGTCCAGTTTCCAAGATTGACAATGAACAGGGATGTCAAGGCCGAAGATGAAGGTTCCAGATGATGAAAGAGGTCCAAAGTAGAGTGATGTCTGAATGATACAATGGTTAATTAGTGTCCTAGGTAGCTGTAAGTGAAGCAAATGTAAAGTGTACGTATACAGTCAGCATGGCTGGGACAGCATGCCAAATTGCAATTTGAAGGATGCAGATCATAGATAAAGAAGTGGTTGGGAGCAATGCATGTCTGGGAATGAAGATAAGGTAGGAGTGTAGCCCAGCTGGGAATAATGATGAGGCATGAGCCTATGCAAATCTGGGAGGCTTACATGGCTGTAGAACATACACTATAATGTTAGGGTATGATCGAGTACCTTGTTAAAAAGGAGACTTATCCTAGGACATCTAAGGAATTGAGGTGTACTTCACAGAGATCTCTGTCATAGAAACTGGTCTGGAACAGGAACGGAAGGAAGGTGGCAGTAGCGGAAGTGAATGACTTGATGAAGTAAGGTAGGCCTGGATGCAGGCTAGCTGGAGCATGGACTCTCATGTAGGTCTGTGTATGCAAGGTTCAATGCTCAGGGAATACAGTATGTCTCAGGTGGTTAGACTAAGGAGGGAGACCCCCCATGTGTGTCTGACACAGTAAAGATGAAAATGCATTGGAGTATTGAGAAATGCCCCCCTCGTGGGCAAGATAGATTTAGGATGGCAAGACTCCCACATGGGTTCATTACCAAGTATGGTATGATCCAAAGTGAGGAGACAAAACCTGCACCCGAGATTGCATGGTGATGACAGAGAAATACGTTTGAGCAAGAAGTAATGTCTGTGAGGGCATGTCTTTATTGGAATGACAGGACGTTCCAACAAGTCTGCCATCGTTGTATGATGACATAATCAAAAGTCCCACACAAAAGATTAATAGTCAAATTAACCAGCCTGGGAGTGGGTCCCAGGGTGCTAGCCTGGGTAAAACATTGGCTCAACAACAGGACACAGAAGGTAATTGTAAATGGAATCCACTCTGAAGAAAGAGGGGTTACTAGTGGGGTACCACAGGGTTCAGTTCTGGGTACAGTCCTTTTTAATGTCTTTATAAGTGACATTGCAGAGGGACTGGAAGGAAAAGTATGCTTCTTTGAAGATGACACAAAGATCTGCAACAGGGTTGATACACAAGGAGGTGTGGAAAGGATGAGAAGGACTTGAAAGGTTGGAGGAATGGTCGGAAGTATGGCAGCTTGGATTCAGTTCAAAGCAGTGCAAAATAATGCACCTGGGAAACAAAAACCCAGGGGAAGATTACACAATGAGGAGGAGGTAGTAACAACAACAACAAAAAAGGAAAGGGACCTGGGGGTAATCATATCAGATGACCTTAAGGTTAGCAAGCAATGTGAGAAGGCAGTAGGGAGAGCTGGGGGTATACTGGGATGCAATTTTTCTTTGTTTGGGAATGGGAGATGTCAGTGAAAAGCAGGATTCTGCTGCCTTCCAACAGTGCATCTCCTTTAGACTGTGTTGTTTGCAGGAGAGGAATATGGGCATCTGGACATGAGAGTGTGATGATGATGGTTGTACACAGCCATTGCACTCCCTCCTCCCCCACGCAGTCTCTGTCTCATGGGGATCACAAAAGCTTTCAGAATTTTAATCTCTGAGTCTGGAGGTAAGAAGCTCCAATTAAAAGTTCAGTTTTGTCAGAAAACCTGGGGATGGAAGCCTACAATGTGCACATTTTATTGTCTGGGGGGATTTTCCAAAGTATCCAGTTTTGTTTTCTGAAATTGCAGGTTTTTTTGCCACTGTGCCTTTGAACGCTCCTTGCTGCTCGCATTCTATGGCTGTGTCTTTCAGCACTGTGGAGTTTTCAGTAGTCCAGTTTTTGTAGTCAGCAAGTTTAGCTTCCACATTAGCCAGTATTTTAATTGTTTCATCTCCCATTTCCTGTAACTTGCTCAGCATTGCCATAATCTGCATGACAGGGAGGTTGGTTGTACCCTCGCTGCCAGGCTGAGAAGACCCAGGACCTTACATGGAGGTTGACACTGAAAGATACGCTTCAATCCCTGAAATACATTGTTTCCTGGTCCTGTTTCAGCCCCATGGTCACTCATGACTACTAGTCATCTCCAATACTGTCGACAGGTTGGCAGTTCAGATGATTAAAGTATGTAAAGTATATAAGGTTATCTGGTATAGTTCAGAGCTTTATGAAATGATGTCCACCATGCTGTCTGCTCAGCAACAACTCCAGTATTCAAATCTCTTGCCCTTGACCCTTACATAAATGAAAAATACAGTGCTCATTTTGTAAGCAGACCAAGACACCCTGGGGTGTGAATTGAGCAGATCTAGCCATACTTTCAGGGACTGAAGACACTCAGCCTGTGGTCTTGTGACTTATTATTTTATAGTAGCTTGGAATATTTACCTTTGAGCTAGAAGCACATTTACTGAACAAAGGTTCCACATCATCCATACAGAAACACTAACACAGGTACAAGTAGTGGGGGAACATGGGTACATGAGTGGGAGTTACAGTGCATGGGGACATTGGAAGAATATAAGTGCGCAGTTACAGAGTATGAATTAAACATTCAGGTAAGTACATAATAAACAACAACAACAGAGGAGGCAGACAGAACATTTAGGTTTGTCAGGAGTGGTGGGGGGAGGGAGGGGAGAGGGTGAAGGAGGTGGGAGAGATGAGATAGGTGGGAGACGGTAAGATAGGTAAGTTATATGAAAAAAGAGGAGGGGACTGAAATAGGCGAGGGGAGATAGGGGCAGGAAAATGGAAATTAGGTGCATAGGCAGGTGAGAGAGGGGGAGAGGAGTGAGGCAGTGGGAGCTGACATTAGGGTTGGCAGTCACAGCTCCTAAGAGAGGTCAGGTGTTGGAGGAGTTTTCTCTTAAAAGATCCAAGTTTAGGCTCATTAGCTATGTCCTCTATATAGGTGTTTTTGATCTCTGAGCCCAGCAGGCAGCTCCAGTCCCTCCCTCCGAGGGACGAGGTCTCTGACTGCACCATTCTCCATCTCAGCACCATCCAATTTCACTGCACTTCTGCTTTTTTGCACTGTTTAAGGAAGTGAGGTAAGAGGCATAAGGCTGAGTGCTCTTACACCTCTTGGAAGTGCATTCAAATCCTTTAATGCACACCTTGCAGTGGCTTCTTGCACTTATAAAATGGCTTGCTGATCTTTTTTTATTACATATAAAATGAAACATTTTAATATGATTTTTTTCACAAAATCATTTAACAACATTTCAAATAACAAAATGTTTATAATAAGTAATCCATGATATTGTAGGTAATTATGCTTTGGATTTGGTAGTGAGATACAGCACCTGCTACTGCCCCAACACTGTCCCACTACTCAGCCTTACACACACACACCCCACATCCCATCCCCCCCCACAGGATTGCACCATACATCAATGGTAGTAGAGATGGGGGAATGTGACGGGGTTCGTACGTCACTGTGAGTTGACCAGGTAAAGCAGCCTTATTGACAGGAGAGGAGGACAGAGCATAAATGAAAAACAAAAACAAGTTTATTTCTGCTATCTCTGAAATTATAGGGTGAGTACTTGACTCCAGTATTGCAAAACATCAAAATTATCAGCAGCAACTTTGTTATTGACTGAGTTGCAGAAAAATAAGATATGCATTAATGGTTATTTCACTTAAATTACAGAGAAGCTCTTTCCACTCAAATGAAGGCCCAGTGCAACACTTCTACAGTACAAATTAAATAATGCTATTACTGTATGTTAAAGAGCATATTTTATGGAAAGTATAATGTTTATCTTTACAATGATGTAATAACTCTTGAAGTGCTAGGTGTCTCAGGTGGGCAGAACTTCCACATACCTGCTTTATAAATATTGGCTCAATATTTCTTGGTTGTTGTTGTTGTCTTTAGTTTCCAGATAGATTTATAAATGGATAAAGAACAAGAAACTAACAAGTATTGGCAGTGGTTTGCCAGCAACAACTTCAAATATCCTAGAACGGGATTATGTTTTAAGGACCTCTATGATTATGATTATCTGCTGTATTCTGCTTCTGCTAGCAGAGACTCATGTCACCTACCAGACTAAAGAGACAGGATGCAAACTGCAGAGACCGAAAATGAAGGCATTCTTCAGGACAGGAGACATCATAATTGGTGGGGTCTTCTCAGTTCATTTCCAAAATCTGTATCCTGACATAATGTTTACCGAGTATCCTGAACCACAATATTGCAAAATGTAAGATTCAGAATTTTTTTCTAATGAAAATTAAATGATAAATATGCTAATATGTGGGAGAACATGATTATTTAGAGATTTCATTAAGCTTGTAGAGAAAAATTCAGCTCTTTTTTATTATGTATATTTACAAGGTACAGTATGCACTGTATAGCCTCCCTAAACTGAGGTACTTAGGTAAAAAAGGGTGCATGTGCACCAAAGGCACTTCGAGTCATCCCCCCACTATACAGTGCTTATCCACATGTCTTCTCATGTGTCCATCAGGACATTTAGCTACTTTTTGAAGCTCTGTACATCTGATGAATTAATAATCTGGGGTAGACTATTCCAGTGCTTGACCACTCTGTGTGTCTAAAAGATCCTCTCTTGTTAGTGTTGTATGGTCTCCCCTGTATCTGTGTGTTGTGGATTCTAGTGCTATATTCAGTATCCCTGGAGATAAAACCCACACCTGGCAGTAGTTCATTTTTTATTAGGTTTACATTAAAATACTGTCTCCCCTTAGACGTCTTCGCTCAAGGCTATACAGACCTAGTCGTGTCAGTCTAGTTTTATAATCTAAGGTGCACATCCACAAATAACTTGTAACTCTTCTCTGCACTTTCTCCACATTTTGTATGTCCACCCTCAAGTACGGTGATTTGAACTGGGAACAATAGTCTAGCTGTGGTCTAGCAAGGGATCTATGCAGGGGCAATATGATGTCACTCTGCCAGCTAACAAAACTTCTTTTAGTACATCCTGAAATTCTTTGTGCTTTGGCCACCACCATAGAGCTATTAGATTTAAAAGAGAAGTTTGGATTATGACACCCAGGTCTCTTTCCTCAGTGATAGATTTTAACTCTACACCCTCCAGCTTGTAGGTGGCACACCTATTCTTGATACCCATATGAATCACTACACTTATGGGGATTAAACTGCATATCCCGCGTCGTAGCTCAATTTACAGGGGTATCTAAATCACCGAGTATCTTTGCAGTATCATCTTGATTGCTGGCTCTGCCCAAAATGTTTGTGCCATCAGCAAATGTGTTAACTGCATGTGTTATTTAATCTGTAGTGGAAGTCACTGACGTATATGTTAAAAATCAGCGGACCAAATTCTGAGCCCTGTGGTACACAGCTCATCACATTGACATAATCAGATACAGCACTCCTGATGCTCACTCTTTTTCTTCTTCCTGTTAACCAGTGACAGACTCATCATACCACACTACTGTCAATATTTATATTATTCAACTCAAAAATCATCTTTTTATGAGATATTCTATTGAAAGCCTTACTCAGGTCCAAATAAACCACATCACAAGGACAATTTTGGTCAAGGAGATCACTAATTGGTTCATACAAAGTTATAACATTTGTCACACAAGAACAACTTCTAGTGAAGCCATGCTGTGTTCTGTCTAGTAGCCTTTTACTAATTATACATTCCAAAAATATGTATTTTAGTATTTTTTCCATAATTTTACCCAATATGGATGTCACGTTGATGAGTCTGTAGTTATTGATCAACCTGTTTCAATTTTTAAATAAGGGGGTTAACCATTACTTCTTTCCACTCATTTGGCACATGGTCCGTGAACAGTAAAGTGGTGAATATGGTAGTCCCTGTCTCAAAGATTACATTTGCTAAATGGTACTAGGATTCTGTCATGTGGCTTGACACTACACAATGAGCTCTCCAGCAGGATTCTTTGGGTGTTTGTATGTTTCAGATTAAGCTGTATGTACATTAAAATCCATGGCAATAACTCCGACTTCAACATTTTTTTATAACAACTTGATTAAAAATAAAACAATAATGATTCAGCCAAATAATAGGAAAGAACTATCAAGCAAAAAACACAGTACAAAAAAGCTATGCAAGAATATACAGTCTGAACAAGTAAGTCAATATAGAAAACCAAGGAAATGTAAAAGCAATCAATCAGGCAACAGAGAACACCATTGTAGAACAAAAACAGCATATTCATCATCCATTAAGTATGATAACTAAGCCAAAGCACACTGCTAGTGGCTCCAAAAGCATGGAGGCAGGGCATGGCCTGATTCAAAAATATATAAAAAATTAACACAGCAAGCCTCAACAAGTGAAACTTCTAAATAAATCATGGAATAAATGCAGAGTTGGATTGTAATTTGAAAGATCCCATCATTCCCAGGTATCCTCAAGAACTGGCACATGGTTCAAGTATCGTTAAGTAAATTTTTCAGTTATGTAAATAGTACTGACTATACATATACAGTGTGAAAGTGTTGGAAGCCTTGCTGTAAACCATATTTTACTGATGGCCTTTTTAGCATAAACCAAAAGTGTTAATAATTTTAATTGCCAGCCACATAGCAACAAATCAGAAGTGGGGATGCGGAGCAAAACCAATAATGGAGATAGGGGCAAAGTTATATCAAGTATCAAAGTTTTGAATGAGGAGATAGCCATTCAATATGGCTGTAGGAGGGGACAAGATGGAAAAATTTGGTCATGATACACCTGAGATGTACCACTGGCCCTCCAACAAGTGCTTGCTTGGGAGCCTAACAATAAGGCTGAGCATGCCAGGGTCCTAATAAATGCATTCTGCACATCTAGGTGAGCTCTTTCCGGTAGGGTTCCACTGATAATTAGTAGGCAATAAGAGAATACGTATCCCAATCCTCTAAATCACATGAATTTGCAAATACATCTTCCATTATTTAAGGACAGGGAGAGTGGAGTCTGGACAGGGAACAAAGTATAGAATAAACGGTGCTGAATAAATGTTCCTAGAGACCACCCATTTGATGATGTATGATTACAGTGGAAAGTGCCAAAATCGTGTCTGAAAAGCTCCTTTGCCTAGGGTGTAAAGATTGTAAATATACATGAAGTTGTAGATACAGTATCTATAATGGCTTACAAATCTGAGAAAGAATGTCTTCCCTTGGAGTCAAGAGCCTGGTAAAAATAAGAAAGACCAAGGTAGACCCAGCTATTTAAAAAAATAATCAAAGTATTTAAAGGATTTTGTCTGCCCCAAGACAATGCCATTTAAAATACAGCCTCATCCCCGAGGAGTTTGAATCAAGTTGTATGCCAAAACTGTAAAGTCTCCTTGGTGTAATGAGAAAAGTTAGAAAATGGAAGACAGCCCAGAGGAAAGAAATTAAGGACATGGCCTACATAATAAAGGTCACTGATTGTAAACTCAATATCCTTCTATGGGCTTAGTAATCATCCATGATCCAAAAGCACAGTATTCATAACTGATAAGCTAAAGTGTACCAGCAGAGATTAGAAACATGGAAACATAGAAATATAGGATTTGATGGCAGATAAGGATCAGTTGGCCCACCTTGTCTGCCCATTTTCCCTACCTGTTTCATATACCAAAGTTCCTAGATGATCTGTGACGAACCCTCTCTTTCCTATTTCTAGAGTTCCTTTACATAAGTACAATTATTTTATTGATCGGTGTTAGTCATTACAATCTAAAATAAACCATTAAAACATAGCCCATCTGGGCCATGGAATATACATATGTGAATAAAATCACAGTTATTCAGACATTGCACAATATTATGGTTAGACCATTAGAAAATAAAGCCATAAGAAAATTAATTTGAACCCTTCGGCTCAGCTAAGGAGTCCATCAGAGGTCAGTTAACACCTGAAATCCAAGATGTTCCACTTCAGTTAACTAGCTATCCACTCTATTCAAGCTTGATAAATTGATAAAACAGTGAGATTTTTGAATTATTTAAATGTTAACATTGCAGATTAAAATTAACATACTCAGGAATTACCATATCTTCAGGATTACTCTGGCTATCTCAAACAGGGAGTCACACAGACCACAGATCACAGTACTTTTTAGTTTTGATTTTAAACATCCCAGGGCACTAATGAAGCATCTCTTTATAATCTCAGAACACCTCACAAGCAGTTCAGTGTAAGGTCAGGTGGATTAAGTAAAGCTCAACAATAAACCAAGGATGTAGCCGCAACAAAGAACTCTAATTAAATGCAGAAGTCCACCTTTTGTATAGCACTGATCAATTTGAGCAGAAATGCTCCCTTCAGACTCAGGAATCAATCTTTCCTAATTATTAATAACTGTGCTGATTGTAGAAAGGCAAATAACACACTTATTACTCCTTCAAAAAGGGTAGAACTATATGGCAGAAACAAGAGCTCGAGTTCCTTTATGTATGTCCCATATGTTTTTGAATTCCCCTACTGTTGTTGCCTGTACACATCTTTCAGGAGGCTATTCCATGGATCAACCACCCATCCTGTGAAAAAAAATACTTTCTCACATTACCCCTAATCTAACGTGATTGGGTAACTTAATTCTCCCTTGGGTCACTGAGAGATGAGACAGAGAAAGATGAAGCTGAAGTTTATGTCCCACCCCCCCGAAAAAACAAGAAATTATCTGATGCCAATCATAAACAGATATACTAGATGGATAGAGATGAAGTGTTTGAAGGAAAAATTAAATTCTTGGTAGAACATTTTTATGAATAATTCCACATGCTGAAAGAATAAAAAATGGAATGCTGGCCAACTGTTGAGATCTTCAGCAATGGCTGCTGTCAGGGACTTAAAATGTAATGCATCAAAGTGATCTGGAGTCTTAGGGAGATGCACACCTAGATATTTCAAGGAATTCCTATTCCATTTTACTGACAACAAGTCATTAATCTGTGGGGGGAGGAAGGTAGACAAGGACTATTATTTCAGACTTGCCTTTAAGCGTAAGGCAGCTAAGCACTCAAAAGTGTCTGACAGATTATAGACCACTATTAAAGATGCAGTAGGGTTGGTAAGAGTTAAAATAATGTAATTGAAAATTAGTGCAATTTAATAACTGTGGTCCCCACGAGGAATATCCTGAATAATAGATGAGGGCCTATTGTTAAATGCTAATCATTTAATATAAAGAGCAAACAACACAGGAATAAGGAGCAACCTTGCCGAATGAATGCCTTTCACTAAGGGAAATGGTTCAGAAAGTAACCCATTAACTTTAAGTAGGGCAAATGAGAGGTGTATAACTGTTGCAATATACTAATAAAAGCAAGGGTGAAACACAAAATCTGTAATGTAGAGCAGAGAAGGGGCCATAACACCTGGTTGACAGCCTTTTCCACATCCAAACTGGCCATGACTAGGGAGATAGATCACTGTTGAGCATAGTCCAGGAGAAGGAGAGTACAATGGAGATTGTCATGGGCATGCCATTTACAAACAAATCCAATCTGGTCCCAGTCCAGCAGGACAGGGAGCTATCCCTCAAGTCAAAGCACCCAAATGGACACAAAAAGTCTATAATCAAAATTCAGAATAGAGATAGGGCAATAGGAAGATCGGGAAGTAGGGTTTTTTCCCAGTTTTGGGAGAGTTGCTATGACTGTGTACTGCCAAGATGGAGGTGGTGAAAAATAGCTGATGATTCGGGGAGTTGATACCTAACTTCAGCCAGAGGTAATGGTCAGATGTCTCCCAGATACATCAGCATGGAGAGACACTGACTGCATTGTTAAAATTGTACAGGAAGTAGGAGAAAACATTGTTGTCCTGATACACATAGGGACTAACGATCTCGTCAGCCAGTCAGTTGTGGAGAGCAAGGAACAACTGATCTGGCTGGCTGACACACTATTTTTTTTTTGTAACTTAGTTTTTATTGAGTTCCAGGAATATGGAATCACATCACATAGGTTAGCAATATAAATGACAGTTGTGTACAGCAATGTAATTATTCCAGTTCATCAGTAAGGCTCAAAGTACATTTGAATCACTATAATTACCTAATCCCAAGAATATTCGAGGATGTAGGGTAGCAAGGGAGCACAATTCAAGCATCTGCCCAGTTCACCCTACTCCTATGCAAGTGTACAGGTTATACAGTTACTTAGATTCTGGTGGGAAGGTGTTTGCTTGTTTCTACCATTGTTTATGTAAATAAGTCAGATCTATGTTCCATCAAACTCATCCACCAAGGGGACCAGCAGTTAATGATTTGTGGGATGCGACCCTGTAGTTTGGCCATCATCCGTTCCATCAAGTATATGTCGTAAATCAAATCTTCCGAGATTTTCAAAGTCGGTGGGTTAGGGTTGAGCCAATTCTTTGTAGTGGCCTTTTTCGCAGCCGTGCATAATATAGAAATTAGATATATTTTAGATTTTTGTTTGAATTTGGGGGGGAAATGCTGTAGTAGAGCTAGAGTTGGGGTTAGAGGGACAAGTTCTGGGCTAATGCTCTCCAAGACCTGTTCCACTTCACGCCAGAACTGGGCCAGCTTATTGCAACTCCAAAAAATATGAGTGTGATTAGCTTCTATACAGTCACACCTCTGCCAACAGGAAGCATCCTGTCCCGGGAGAAACTTTGCTGTGATTAATGGCATACAGAAGTACCGTGAGACCACCTTCCAACCAAATTCACGCCATATATATGTGTTTGTAGTTCTATGTTGGCATCTCCAGATCCATAACCAATCTTTTTCTGATAATTGAACCCCCAGTTCCGCCTCCCAAGTCTTCTGCATTTTTATTAGGTCATATTTATAATTTAATCTATGAGCCTGATATAATCTAGAAATCATATGTCTAAGACTCTGTTCTTCAGATATCGCCAGTAGGAGCTTAAGAAGGAGTGTGACTTCATTCATGTCCACCACCAGGCCCATAGTTGTCTCGTGGAAGTGGGGAATCTGGAAGTACCTGAACCAGTCCCGGGCAGGGAGGGAGAACTCCTCCTGTAGCTGAGGAAATGTTTTGAATTGACCATTTAAATAAAACTGATAAGTGTGTCTCAGGCTCCTGTCCTCCGAATTCCCAAACCCCCCATCCATCCCTGTTGGTCCAAATTCCATGTTCTTCCAGGGCATTCCTATCCAGCGAGCACCAAATTTATTCTCAGGGAGTCTCAAATGGGAAACACAACTCTTCAAATAGCTCCGGGTGTATAATGAAATTTCCTGGCCTCTCAGACCAGACGGGGTTGGTTGGTATACAGAAATCTTATCTAGGGTCTGTGTCACAAGGGTTTGTTCTATCTGTCTCCATTGTGGCCCTAAGTTCCCAGAGTTCAGCCACTCCCTCATATGTGTAAACTGGGTTGCCAGTGCATATCCAGAAAGACTGGGTAGTGCCAGTTCGCCTCGCTCCTTAGGGGCCTGTAATCTGTTTAATGAAATACTTGGTATGCCTCCCTGCCAAATGAAACTTGAAATTAATCTGTTCCATCTCTTTTCTTCTACTTTTGTGAACCTTTGAGGTATTGATTGCATCAGGTATAACACCCGAGGCAGAACATTCATTTGAACAGTTTGTATTCTATTCATTAAAGATAGTGGAAGGTGGGTCCCAGTTTGGATGTCTGTTTTAATTTGATTGAAGAAGTTATTATAATTCAACAGGAAAGTCTGCCCTGAGTTTCCTGGTATATTAATACCTAGGTATTGTAATGGTTAATTGTTCCAGTTAAAATTGCATCTGGTCTGTTATAAAGCTGAAATTCTTGTCCCTATGCATAATGTCTCTGTCTTTTGAGTATTAAGTTTATAGCCCGCTATCTTCTCTAACTGGATTGAGGAGGCATCACTACACGGGGGGATGTAAACATTTGCAATTGTATACTGCTGTCCCCTAAGAACACCTCTTACTAGTACCAATCTGCCTTCAGGGTCTGAGTAATGATCTTTAATGCCCACGCCTGAATTTTTAGCAATCAGGGTTACCACCCCCCTATGCCTGTCCTTGTGGTAGGCTGAATCAAAGATTTGTTTAAAGCCAAACTTAAGTAACTTTTGGTGCTCACTGGATGTAAGGTGAGTTTCCTGTATTAGTAGAACTTCTGCTTTAAATTGCTTAAGTGCTTTAATAATTTATATATCTTAACCTTTCCAGATAAGCCATTGACATTGTGTGAAAGCAGTCTAAATGAGCTACTTATATAAGCAAAGGCCCCTAAATTCTACGTACATAGATTTTACTAGAACTTTGCAATCTACATGGAACTTCTGCATTGCCATGAATTCACTCTTCTTGTTGATTTTTATTAATATTTCTGTTTTCCATAGAATCTGGTTCCCTTCCCCTATTTTTATATCCTAGTCCTCCTATATGCTGAGAATGTAATGTTATCATTGCTATAACATCATACATTAGCTAATGAAATGGCTGCAATCTGCAACAGAAATAAACAGTCACTTATCTACCACAGTTCCCACTGCCAGAGACGGTGGCACAGCACATCAGGCATGGTGATATTTGCTCAACCTGCACTACAGCCTAATATAATTTTCAGTCTTACATTATTGCACTAGGGCCAACTTAAACAAAACCTTGTCAATAGCACAGACCTGTTAAGTCCATACCTCACATTGTACAAACCTATTTGGGCCTTTAAGGTATAGAGACGCTATCTGAAATGAATAACTGGTAAATGAATTTAACTGTCATTTTTAAGAAAAATAAAGTAATTATACCCAGAAAAGTGGAATATACTAATGTGTAGACCTGTTGAAAGAATAGACCTGTTAAATAAATAATTGCACTGTATGCATTTTTGCCTGGGTTATTGATTACATATTGTCACTGGTTGACAGAATCACCTAAAAGTTATGGAGAAATGTTGTGTGCAGGGACAGCTGTTGGGCCAGAGGGTAGCATGCTGTGTTTCCGTGCCGGCAACTCAATTTCAGAGATTAGCTCTGGGAGCTGGCTGGGCAGCACATTGACTGGTGGAACACATCATTGCTTGGAGCCTGGGAAGGTATGGTGCAGTGTTCTGTCACATGGTGGACACATTGTGCTGGTCTGGAGAGCTCTATCTCACAATCGGTTCACATGCATGTCATGGTCTGATGGTGTTACGCAGCGTGTCAGAGAAAGCAGATTGACATCAAAAATGAGTTTTGCAATAACTCCTCTATTCCGTTTCTAATGGGACCTGCATGAATGAGGATGCAAGTTCACGGAAATTAAAAAAATATATATATATATATACATATATATATATATATATATATATATATACACACACACACACACACACACACACACACACACATATTCCTATGTATGTTACAGATTGCACATAAAAATATAAGTGATACACAGTGGTAACCTCATGAGTGGTGTAGAAAGCACATACAAATATATAAGTGATAGACAGTGGAAACCTCATTAGTGGGATAGATAGCGTGCATATAGAAATACCTTATTTATCACATAAGATCCCCTCTGCATATGTCATTTATTTAACAGGCTAGGACCTTAAGGGAGAGACATTTGTTTTGCTTTTTTAGGCATAAAATTATTTTTATAATTCTGTTATTTTTTGAACTAGTGTTACTGTGCTTTCCACCATTCTGATTGCTATAAAACTGCCATGAAAGTGAAGTCAGGATGACAAGCTGTCACTGTGATGTGGTAGTTTGTTAGTGCCGCAGAACTTCCGCAGAAATTACGAACAACTGCCGCAGAAGTTCTGCGGCAAATGGTAGTCTTGCCGCAGAACTTGGTCCCACTGTGCCGCAGAAAAGTAGGGGCCCTGCATATAAGTGGTAAGTGTTGTATAGCAGCCCTCATCTCCCCCATGAGCCAGCTACCGAGGAGTGTCATCTGAATCCCTTGTCTGCAGTGATTCTCCCATCCTGGATTTAAAATTTTACTTCCTTCACCTAGTCCCAAATAGGGAGCTGGCGTGGGATAACTTGTAACATCTACAAACCCGAAACTATATACAGGTGTGACTTCCAAGTCATAGGTGGCTATCCTAGACCCACCTATGTTTTGCATCCTATAAGGATGTCGAAGGTACATTGCGGAAGGTCTCCACTTAGGGGTTCCCTCTGGGTAATATGAACCCAAAATAAAAAATGTGAAAACCAGGAGAAGGAGAAAAAAGAAAAATTGGGGAAAGGAATTAGATGGTACATAAGATGAGTCACCTCAAGGGTACCAATGCTCTCATGTATTCCCACTGTTTTGTAGAGTATGCATGGTATTAAATCCCTATATTTCTGAATGCTTACTAATCAGTATGCCTTGAACCTGTTGCCAAAGGCCTGGCTTATCCCTAGTAGATTCCATTAAACATCAGGCAAAAATAGGTAACGTAAACAGTAACTAACCCATCATGCTGTCCAAAAGAAACGGGAAGCCAGTCATCCGCATAATGACTTCAGAAACAACTAGACATCTAGCATATGTGTAGTCCAGCAAGTTCGTATACATCCTGATGTAATCAACCTCCTGCAATGACAGACCTAGAGTGTATTCCAAATATCAGGGCCTTGTGAGTCAGGCAGTCTCTCTGGCAGGGTGGAGCAGCAGGCCAGCCAGCACCCCACCCCCCGGGACCCCTACAGTGGACCTGAACCACAATTAGCTCTCAATTACTGGGATAAAGCCCTGTGCAGATGGGGCTGATCTGCTTCCGGAAATCATGTGATGTCTTTATTTATCAGCTAGGCCTGGGAGGACCCCCCCCCCAGAGTTGGCCCTCTATTGGGGAGATGATATACTAAGGTGGAAGACGGCCCCAGCCACACCTGGTCCCCTTCACACATACTCCGGGATCCAGGCCATCTGGCCATAAATTCACTTTCTGGCAGTTCTCCAGACAAGCCATAATCGGTAGAGCATGATACCACACACCCAACTTTAACATCTGCTTGGAGGAGTCCTAAAGCCCAGGGATCCCGTGGTCAGGCTTGGGCCTCCGCCCGTGCCAAGATTGCTGGGTCTCCCCTCATCCGCATCCTCTCTGCATTCCAGAATAGCTACTCCACAACTGGGCATTTTCTGGTGTGTGCATTAAGGTCCCTCCACCAGTGTCTGACACAGGGAACCTAGCCCAATTCCAAATTCGACTGTGCCAGGATCCTTAAGGGGAATCTTAGCAGTGCATTCCTTCATATTCTGGTGTGGTCAAGGGTGGCCCCCCCAGGTGATTGGTACTACTGTGCTGAAGCACTAATGACTACGGAGGGTCTCCCCACCATGCCTGACACAAGAAACTCCCATCCGCACTTCCTTGAGATAGCTGTGTGTCCCCCGTAGGGTCCCAAGAGGGGCCGATGCCTGCATCAGTCTGCTTCCCCCCAAAGCAGAAAGACTAACCCAGTCCAATCGGCCCTCTCCGAGCACTCGCTCTTCGGGTCTCAGAACCCCTGAAGGCCTTGTGAAGCAGCTCTCCCAAGAAGATCCATATTCTGCTGCATCTGATTGTTCTGTATGTCCTAAACAGATTGCTAAGCTCCCTGTGGATCATCTTGTGGGATGTTGGAAGAGAAAATGCTTGATGGGATCATTATGCCGCACTTTAGTAGGTCAGTCAGGGCCTCTGTAGCTGAACGATAAGTGCACTGGCGCTCTGGAAATTGCACCATCAGCTGAGAAGGGTACGGGGTTCAGAATCTATATTTATTCTGACAGAGTACCTGAAATAGTGGAATATATTCCCTTCTCTTTCGCATGGTACATATATGAGGCATAGTCGTTATTTAAAAAGATCCACGTAGCTCCAAAAAAGACCTTCTTGTGACCAAGCTTTTTTTTAAATATATTCTTTGGTTGTATATCTGAGAAAGCGTATAATGATAGAGCGGGGGAGTGCAGTAGGTGAAGTGGGTTTGGGGCCTAAGGCCCTGTGGACATGTTCAATATCCATTGCAAAATCCGCATTTAGTACTAATGCTGTGTGCAAGAGAGTGTCTATAAATTCTCCTATATCCCTGCCTTCTGCCCCCTCTGGAACTGAATAAATTCTGAGGTTGTTCCGTCACTGTCTATTCTCACTGTCCTCCTTTCTTTCCACGATGTGCCTGCATACTTGGGTTGTCTGCCTCAATTGTGTAATCTGTAATGCGGTCAAGGTCTGCTCCTGATCTACAGCAGTAACCTTTGTCTCCAGGTTCTGGATATCAGCCTTAATTTCAATGATCGTTTCCTTAAACAATCTGACCTCCGTCTTTATGTCCAAGAGTTCTGCTATGATTTTGTCCAGCTTACAATCCATTGAGAGCTCTGTGGTTATGGTGGTTTTGGTTTGTGATCTGTTCTGCTTACTGCTATGTTTGGAGCAGTCGCCCCATTTCGATGTGGTAGAAGTGCGCAGGCCATGCTGTGAGGAGACGGAGGTGGCCGAGTCAGAGGCTTCATTTTCAAATTCCACCGATTCCAGTGGTAGAATTGCGAATTGGTTCAAGGTATCCATGCTACGGTAGTAATTTGTCTCCCAGAGGTCAATTTGCCATGTTGTTGCCAAAAATAGCGATAGTTAGTGGGGATTAGTATCAGAGGGAACACTGAGCATGGGAGTTAAGCCGCCATCTCGGGGGTGATGTCACCAGAAGTCTACTGGGTGACAAACTATTATCCATTTCATCAGGCATCTTCTTCTCTGAGACCCCTTGGAGAGGGGGACCGAAGGTCAGAAAAGGGGAGATAGGGGAGCTAAACATGTGGCTCAAGGGCTGGTGCCAGGAAAAAGGGCACAAATTTGTAGGGAACTGGCAACAGTTTTGGGAGTGAAAGTTCTCTAAATATGATGGGCTGCATCTAACTAAGGAGGGAGTCAGTGCATTGGGGCAGAAGTTTGATGTCTTTGCAGAATATTTAAACTAGCAAATGTGGAGAGGGGAGCAGCACCCCATACGTTGAATGGGAAGAACACCCCCCGTCAGCTAGTGGTCAAACAGGAGTTCAGCACGTTTGTAGTTCATTTGCATCACCAGGTAAGGAAAAAAGTCTGACTCCCCATACAGTGCAGAGGGGAAATGCCAGACCTCACCCAACAACTAACACACTGAAATCTGGCCAATGGAAAATCATGTACACAAATGCTTGCAGTCTGGGAAACAAGATTCCAGACCTGCAGGCAATAATGGCAGAGGCTAAACTGAACATAGTAGCCATTAGCAAGACATGATTTACCAGTAACCACACTTGGCAGACTTCAGTACCTGGCTATGTACTGTTCAGAAGAGACCGAAGTGCGAAAGGGGTGTGGAACTGCCCTTTATGTCAATGAAAATATCAAAGCTACTGAAATTCAGAATACACATAAGGAGTCAGAAGAACCGTGGGTCACACTGGAAACAGGAAATGGGACAGCCATATGAACTGGGGTTGTCTACAGGCCTCCAGACCAGTGGGGGGGGGGGACGGACATAGACATATTACTGTTAGAAGATATACAAAACCTGAAGACTAAAGGGGAGGTTCTGATAGTGGTTGACTTCAACATGCCAGATACAGATTGGTCAATACCAGCAGGAACATCTACCAGAACTAGAAACATAGTGGATTCCATGCAGGGGAAGGGCCTCAAACAACTGGCACAACAACCCACAAGAGACAAGGCTATCCTAGATCTAGTACTGACTACCAGGGAAAGGATCACAGATCTCCAGGTAGAAGGTCACCTGGGGGCCAGTGACTATCACATGGTATGGTTCAATTTGGCCACTAGAACTAAATAATCCCATTCCAAGGCAAAGATATGGGACTTCAGAGGAGCTGACTTTGATAAGATGGCCAACAGAGTTAGGTTAGCCCTGGCAAGAAGAAATACAGGTGAGGGAGAACAAGCAAAATGGGCAAGCATTAAGGATGCAATACTTGAAGCAACATCCGATTGTGTTAGAGAGAAAAGGAAGTGCAAAAGAAGAAGGAAACCACTTTGGTTCTCAAAAACAGTAGCAGTAAAGATCAGAGCCAAAAGGCTGGCCTTCAGGAAATATAAGGGAACGAGCGGGATGAAAATAGGGAGGCATACCAAAGTTCCCTAAGGGAAGCAGGGAAGGCAGTAAGGCAGGCAAAGGCCCAAACGAAGGAAACACTAGCAAAAACAGTAAAAGAAGGTGACAAGACTTTCTATAGATACATCAGTGTAAGGGGATAGTCCAGAGGAGGTATTGCTAAGATCAAAGGGGATAAGGGGACGTGTGAGGAGGAGGACCATGTAAAAGCATCTATCCTAAATAGATACTTCTGCTCAGTATTTACTGAAGAGAAGGCAGGGCAGGGCCCACAGCTCAGCACCATGGACACGGAGGGAGGAAGGGAGGTCTGCACTAGTCCAATCACAAAAGAAAGGGTCCTACAAGAGCTCACTAAGCTCAGGGTGGACAAGGCAATGAGACCTGATGACATACATCCCAGGGTACTAAAGGAGCTAATGGTGGAACTAGAAGGGCCATTATCAGAACTGTTTAGTGAGTCTCTGATCACAGGAGAGGTCCCAGAAGACTGAAGAAGGGCTCGTGTGATCCCACTCTACAAGAGTGGTAGCAGGGAAGAGGCAGAGAACTATAGACCAGTCAGTATTACCTCAGTAGTGGGTAAGATTATGGAGGCACTCCTTAAGGAAGGGATAGTGTAACACCTGGAATCCTTAGGAGCACAGGATGCAAGACAGCATGGGTTTACAACAGGAAGGTCCTGTCAAACTAATCTCATAGATTTCTTTGACTGGGTAACCAGAGTGATGGACCAAGGGGGAGCAGTTGATATTGCCTACCTTGACTTCAGCAAAGCTTTCGATACTGTTCCACAATGATGATTGATTAATAAGCTGGGTATGCTTGGGGTGGGTCAGAAGTTGGTCAACTGGGTGGCAAACTGATTGACAGGCAGAAAATAGAGAGTGGTGGTAAATGGTATACAGTCAGAAGAGATGCAAGTCACTAGTTGGGTACCTCAGGGATTAATCCCGGGGCCAGTCCTCTTCAATATCTTCATCAGTGACATTGCAGATGGACTGGAGGGTAAGGTTTGTCTGTTTGCAGATAACACCAAGATCTGCAATAGAGTAGATGATCCAGATGGGGTGGGCAGAATGAGACGAGATCTGGATAAACTGTCAAAATGGTCGGAAGAGTGGCAACAGGGGTTTAATGCAAAGAAGTGCAAGATCCTGCACATAGGGAAGAAAAACCCTGAAGCCACCTACAGTCTGAAAGTGGAGTTGCTGGTAGTCACAAGGGAAGAAAAAGACTTGGGCATCATCATCACAGATGACCTGAAATCATCCAAGCAGACCACTAAAGCAGTAGGTAAGGCTAGGGGGATATTGGGGTGTGTTAATAGGGGTATCACAAGTCATAAGAGGGAGGTAATAATCCCTCTTTACAAGACACTGGTTAGGCCCCATCTGGAGTACTGCATGCAGTACTGGAGGCCACACCTTCACAAGGACATTAACCAAATTGAGGCAATCCAGAGAAGGGCAACCAAAATGGTGCACAGACTGCATCAGAAAACATGTGAGGACAGATTAACGGAACTCAATATGTATACCCTAGAGCAAAGGAGGGATAGAGGTGATATGATCGAAACATTCAAACACCTTAAGAGCATTAACAAGATGAAAGAGTCTAACATGTTTCAATACAAGAAAAATAGCAAGGCAAGAGGACACAGCATTAGATTACAGGGAGGCCGATTAAGGGGTAATGTGGGGAAGTTCTTTTTCACAGAAAGGATGGTGGATGCATGGAATGGCCTACCTCAGGAAGTGGTGGATATGAATACAGTGCATGGCTTCTAACAGGCATGGGATAGGCATAAGGGAGCAATACAGATAAGTATGAATAGATAGGCCATTGACAGAGCAAAGGCCGATGGCACATTCATAAGGTAGAAAAAGAAATGTGCAGACTGGATGGGCCTTGCGGTCCTTCTCTGCCGTCAACCTCTATGTTTCTATCTTCCCAAAAAGAGCCTTTTAATAGAATTCTGAGAGAAATCCATCCATATCCAGGAACTTGCCCGTTTTGGATACCTAAATGCCCTGGTGGAGTTCCATCTAGGAAATACTAGAAATTAACAACTGGGCTTGCTCAAGGGAGATGGAGAATAACTGAGCCTGGTATAAAAAAGTTTTAATTTGTTGATCAGTCAGTGGAGTGCCATGAAGGATATAAAATGATGAGTAGTAAGATTCAAAATTAGGAAGCGGTATAGCGTAGTGATTCAAGACTCTGAGCTACAAACCTGGAGACCTAGGTTTGAATCCCACAACCCCCACTTGCATACTGTGTGACCCTGAGCAAGTCACTTAACTTCCTTGTACTCCCAGGTTGCACCTCTAAATAAACTTTTAGCTTAGTGTGTCTCTCCTGGTAAAAAAAAAAAAAATAGACACACTCTCATCACCCTGGTAAGTGAAATTATTAGTGTGGGGATGATGAAGTTTAGCAATGCTGGCTGCAGCCTTATATGCCTGAGATGCCTAGCCAGGTGACAGGCACTATGGGAACCTCCCTCATAGTGCCACAGTCTAAGATAAAATAACTTATGTTCAACATTTTGGTCTAGGTGTTTTTGAAGTTGGGCCTGACTCTCAAGCATTTGTGACCAGACAGATTTGTCACCTTGCATAAAGGCTGTTTATAAAAAATGTAAGGTGCTATATGAGTCCTGCAATTTATATTTGTAACACGACAAAAAAGAGAAAGCTGAAATAAAGGAACGTGATTGGGCAGAATGCATCACCTCATCGAAGTTGGAGCGGGGATTAATCACTGATAATGCTCATTTCAACAAGGCATTAATTTCAGACATGTGCAGCACCCCACTCAACCATCAGAAATGCGCAAGCGAGCACTGATGTATGGAAGGCAAGTGCCCACCTGCCTGACTTATAGTTCCTAATAATAAAAAAACTGTTGTGATAGTTAGTACAGCGGGGTCCATAGTCATAGTTAATTAAATAAATAAGTTAAATAAACCTGTCATGTTACAAGCACATTAATCTCCTCCGAAGGAGGCTTCTACTGGGGAATTAATGCATGGCTGGGTGGTTGTAGTCACTTGGCCTTCAGCCTCGTGCCACAACCCCCCCAACCATGCATTAATTCAAAATTAATGAAACTAATGATATCAGTATGGAAAAATAATAGTTTAAGTTTTGATCATTTAGAGAACATAATTACTAATTGGCCTGGTAAAAAACAAAATGGGATGTGAATTGTCATGATGTGCACTTCTCCAACCCCCAAAAAACCACATGTGTTTGCTTGCAGTCTGGGTGTTATCATTTTGGCCTGTCAAGTAAGGTCCAGAACAGTGTAGCACTCTACGGTAATTCCTTGAAGCATAGAACCACAGATTGTGCTGTGAACTTGAATACAAAATAAATATTTTGAAATTTCATCTACAGTTGTTTGACTGTTTTCAACTGTTACTGCAGAGTGTTACACTGGAACTTGTTAAGCATTTGGGTTGGCTACCTATTTGTGTGTGCACCACCTTATGCTGATAAGTTGCAGCAGCTGCTTCTTTGGACTTTGTCCTGTCAGGTACTATGAACCAGGATATGGGGCTTTTGTGGGTTGGGATAAATACCCATCTCTTAAAGAGGCTAGGTCCTCAAGTGTTGTAGGAATTAAGTTGGTAGTTTACTAGAGGAGTCATGACCTTTAGAAATTATATTTCAAAGCAATATGAGTGAAATGAGGGGGAAAAAAAGAGTACAGTTTTTAATTGTACCACTGAAATGCATTGTAGATTTCTTAATTTTAGGAACGAGATTAAATATAAAGCACACCTATTGAATTGTACTGTTAATCTATTATATTTAAGAGTAAGACTTGATTCTAAGTGGGGATTGTAAATGGGGTTGGGAGACAAAGCAAAGAAAATGGGCCTGTTCACACTTTAAAAGGTCAGCCTGGCCAGGTCCCCTTAAACTATCATCTGCACTTAACACCTAATCAGGGAGGTGTGAGTCATATCACAGTTCATCTCCTGTCTTGCTCATATTACTCAGTGGGCGAGTGCTTTACAAAACAAAAAAAAAATGCAGCTCGGGCAAAAAGAAGAGTATATAATAGTAAATATATGTTGGGGATTGCTGAGGGCCCCTGGCAGGCTGGGGCCCTAGGCCTGTGCTTATGTTGCCTATGCCTTAATCTGGCCTGTTCACAGTCAGCTACGATGTTAAGTTAGCTGTTAGCATCCCAGTGCTGGTGCTGTAATGAAAAAAGGACCCGCCTCTCCTCAGTGCAGTATATGGCAAAATAAAGTGCAAAATAGCATGACTAGGCAAAAAATTACACTGACGTGCCATGCACATAGCTGCTTAAAGCTCATCGAGATGAAATTAACAATGCCACATAACGCACCATATCGCAGAGTGTAGGGCGCATGGACAGTTAGAAAGAACCTGGAAGTACCCTCACATATCGACAACATTAGGTCATCTTCAGAGCGTACTGCAAACCCCACCTATGTGCTTATATTCATAGTGATTTAAAGTGCTAGTATAAAATTTATGGTACACTGACAAATACACTTGTACGTACAAACACACAGATATACTGTATCAAAAAAATACACATGTATACCAACAGAGCATAAATAGACATTGATACAAAAACAGATCATGGCTTAACATTATTGCACTTCATATGCAGACAGAGCCGGAAAGTCATGTCTGCTACTGGGGCAGTGCCGTCAAGTCATACCCTAGCTAATTCAGCATTTTATACTAGAAACACAGTATTATACATACAGAAGGGGGGACAGGAAGGCAAAAGGAAATTACAAATCAAGTATGCAGCAGGCTGATTTTATTTCTTTAAATAACTGCGGCACGGTATATCTTCATTTAATCCTCCAGGTGTAAAACACTCCAGTGTGGAAATCCAAACTGCCTCACACTGCAAAAGGTTGGTGCCTAAATCCCCACCTCTTAATCCCAATTCCACTTTCCCCAGACCCATAAATCTAAGCAATGCCAAATACAGAAAGTCCTTTTTGATTGTGAGCTTTTGAAAGACTGAGCCTCCTCTACCCTTCATAATGACATTTCACAATTTTGCGGACAGTATCCACCTGCTCAGTAAAACTAAAGACTCACAAAATTTATCCTGGGATGGTAAGAAGATTCACATCTCCCAAGATTTACCCAGGCGGTTAGGCAGAGAAGAAAATAATTTTCTCCTTTGGTGAACAAACTGATCAGACTCAAAATGTTGTATTCAGTACGCCTTTCATTTACCAAAGACAGCAAGTCTTATACATTTGAAATTCCTAAACAAGCCAGAAAACAATTAGTTCAGCTTCTCCCTGACTTGTTTGAAGCTGGTTGAAGTGCGATAGTTTCTTTCTCTGCAAGTGGGACTAATGACTAGTGTATTTCTTGGGGGTCAGTGTACACGTGTTCATATTTTCTTGGTAATTCAATCTAAGGAGTATGTTTTGAATCTGTTATGGAATGCATCGAATATCTGAAGTGGGGTTTGGTAATTAAAAATGTTCTAACCTAGAGTTGTTTGGAAGGTTTAAATTAGAAGATGATGAAGCCCCAACAAGAGTTGTTCTTGATTTCTTTTTACACAATCTTAACCAACATTAAAGTGAGATTACTATTTGTAGGGAATATGTTCATTAAATATAACCATGATAGGTAAGTCAAATTATAAAATGGAGCTTACAGTTCTATGATAGTACAGGTTTAAGCTTTTAAAATTTCAAGGTCCTAGCTATAATTAAAACAGATGCACAATCACAGATTCTTAGTTCTCTGGAAGGTTCCATGATGTGGAGCTATTTTGTATTCTTATGATCTTGGGTGAATTAAGTGTAGTTAGTTTAGATTGGCGATTTGTCTAAACATCATTGCTAGCTTGGAATAAATCATTAAAGTGATGATTTTATTTAAAAGGGGCACGTCAATTGCAGAAATATTTCATTTATAATAACAAAGACTTAAAACAGACTTTATTTGTGGTAATTTGGTCTGCACCAACTCTTCGAGCTGCAATGTACTTTTGATTATTAAGGAAGATATATTAGTTTTAGCCCCATGTAACATGTACGACTGACTTAGTCTTGAAACAATCAACCTTGTTTTATCTTATTTTATAATGTTATTAGCTCAGGTCAGAATGATCATTTGTGCACTTTAAATCTTCAGAATATCTGAGTGGTTTGTCTCACAGTCTTTAATTAGAGACTTATATATTGTTGTTTTAATGATATTGTTTTTAATTCAAATGAAGATCCAACTAGGTAAATTTAGGCTATTTCAGGATTAAATACTAATGCATAGTTTTAATTGTTCAGGGTGTGGATCTAAAATGATGGGTGGTATACTGTATGTTGAAAAACATAGTTGAAACAAAAATGCTACTACATTGCCTCAATGTTCTAGAGCCTTCCACTTTTTAATGTAGCGCTATGCTATCGGACCCAGTTTAAAGTAAGCCATTCCTGTTTAGTTTTAAATATTTAATGAAAATGTTCCCTCTTTTTTGTAAGAACTACCGAAGAAGAGTTGATGCTTAATTATGGTTAGATGACGGGATCATTTATTCTGTATTAGAAATAAATATTTGCAATATATTTAACAAGGTGATTGTAGGGAATGCTGATAGTCTGTGGTAATTTGGGTTTGTTTTTATTACTGATTGCTTATCAAAGAGTTTATGCAAGCAACAGCAATATTTTTGATGCCTAATATATTGCATAATTACATATTTAGGCAAGTTTTGTTTTTTTCCCTCACCATTAAGGATTTCGTATGTGATTTAATATGTTAGTAAAGGATCAAAGAACTATCTATTGCCATTTTAGCTTTGTTGAGAGTAAAAAATAGTAGAATAGCATAGTCAGAAATAACCTGATTGAGTTTAATACTAGAGGTAAATCTACAGTTATTTCTGAATATCCTAATAAATTCAGGGTAGCTCAAATACGTTTTTAGTGTCAGTGAAATCTGCCCAAACTGATAAGTTTCTTAGACTTACATTTCATATGATATTATTAATTTGGACTTATACATTATAAATAAAGTGAATTCTGGTCAATGAATATGAAAATTAACCATTATGACTTAGATACAGTTGTTTATTTTTCTACAGTGAACTTTATAAATTAGACACCTCAGGTTCACTTCACTTTATAACAAGCATTTGTCAATGCTGAATGTTTGCTTGCTGGTATTAGCATTGAAAATGCAGGAGTTAGACAGATGCAGAGTAGGAATGGTAGTGAAATATTGAACTTAACGCCAACCCCACCTCCACCCTTCAGAGACGGACAGGCATTGGGGAATGCGTTTGGGTTGTCGCCCATAACGTTCATGCCATTTCACCTCATCCTATCCTGCAGACACTGACAAGTGTTGCAGTGTGCCTTGGGGTGTTCAGCATTACAGTCACCCCACTCCACAAGGACATACACTGAAATGGGTGCAATATAGAATGTGGTGAACTCTGTGGCTGAAAATTCCAAGGCACAGCTCGATGCCTGTTAGTGGCTGCAGGGCGGGGGTATGTGTGGTTGGAATGGCATGAGCATTACAGTTGGCAATCCAAAGGCACACCCCTAATGCCTGTCAGTCTGTACATGGTGGGACGTTATGGTTAGAAACCATAATGCCCCAGGCATTTGTTGGTATTTGAAGTACACATTTTCAACATGGCCATTTTGTTGCCCCACCTCATGAAAGCATTTGGGACCTCTTCTCATGAACAGTGGCACTGTGATTTTGTCAATGTGTCCCAGAATTTAAGTTTCCACAGTGACTGTGCCATTGTGCCAAGAGGCAACAGAGTTCTAGGAAAACATAAACTGAAGTTACAAACTCAAATGGGCAGACAAGGTGGGCCATAGGCCCTTATCTGCCAACACTGTCTGTGTATCTATGTGTGCCAGATATATGAAAACAGAAATTGGGCAGGATGTGAAGAATGACAGATTTACCATTCATAGGGACGTGTGAAGAGATGGCGATGCTGAAAATCCGTAGTGAAAATATTAAAAATGCTCAAATTTCAGAGCGTACATGGGAACTGTGCAACACATGTGCGTAACACAGTCATTTAGTGGAATTATTTCACCACATTTTCAACATATGCATTTTGTGACCTCTGCTCATGAACACTGTCAGTATGATTTTCTTATTCTGTCTCGAACATTGATTTCCCACAGCAATTGCGGTATTCTTCGCCAGATGTGTAAATGCATATTTCGGGCAGGATGTGAAAAATGACAGCTGTACTGTTCATAAGGAGGTCTGAAAAAATGCCAGTGTTGAAAATCTGGAGTGAAAATGCTACAAATTTGCGAAGTTACGAGGGTGTGTGGAAACTGCACAATGCACACTTGTAACACAGTCATTTTATGGACATTTGTCGCCAAATTTTCAACATAGGCATTTTAGAACCTGCGCTCATGAACAGAGTCACTGTGATTTTACATACGAACATACATACGAACATATGAACATATGAATCTGCCAGCAGAACACCAGTCGGTCAATGTAAGTCTGCCCGAGTGTGCATCTAGCACCCTAGATTCCAGCTGCCCTAGTCTCCTCCCCCTCAGTTCCTCCCCTGCTTGTCCCAGCCCTTGTACCCGACTCTACCTCTTGCTTTATCCCACTCTTCCTTAAAACTATTGACTGTCCTACATGTTACCACCCCCTCTGGCACCACCCTCTGCACCCTCCCCTGTAACCAGCTCTCTATCCATTTATTCAGACCACCTTTCACTCGTACCACTCCTTCTCCTCACCATGCTCCTCCTTGGCCTGTGTCCCTCCTCCCAGTAGTTTACACCCTTTCTCCTCCTTATTCTTACCGGGTGGTGATGCCTTCAATATTACACTCAGACCACTCTGCCCACTCCCTTCCAGGGCTACTACACCTCTGTCTTTACCTAAATCTAGGGGGGGTGAGCTTATTAGGCTCCCCTGTCCAGACCTTTCTACCAACCTCAGTCTTTTGGCCACCCCCTACTAGTTTAAATCCACCTTAGTAGAGATATACCCCTCTAATGCTGCCTTTAATACTCCCTTCCCCTTCCTGCTCAAGTGTACCCTGTCTCCCGAGCACAAGTCACTATTCCCCCAGACCCCACCCCAGTTAGCCACTAACCCATAATTTTTGGTGTGACACCAGTCCCTCAGTCACTCATTGAACTCTTTAATCCTACCCTTCCTCCCCATGCTTGCACATGGTACCAGGAGTACCTGCGAGAATACCACCAACTCCCCACCCCCTCACACTGCCTGCCTGCCCAACTACTCAAACCTCCACCTCACTACTTCCACAGTCTCCCCATCCAAGTCATTTGTACAAACATGCAACACTAAATGAAGTTTCTTCTTCCCCCTCACTGCATGCTTGAGCAGTGCCTGCTCTGCCCCTCCTGCAGTCAACCTGGGGATAGCTTCAAGATAAATATGGCTGTGTCTTTCCCCCTTCCACCCCATAACACCCATTTAAGTATAGAATCCCCCAGGATGAGTACCCCCTGTCCCTTACCCCTTTCCCTTCTAATGTCCCTTCCTCCACCCCAGTATTAGTTCTTCCCTGCCCTTAACCCCCGCCAGCTGCACCCTTTGTGACTTCTGTATCTGTACCCCTACTTCTGCCTCACCCCTATTCTCTGCCTTATTCCTCCCATCCCACTTGAACCCCTTCCCAGCCTGACTGTGTCCTACTGGGCTTCCCATGTTGATTTCCCCTCCTCCCTTGCTGATTTCTAACCCCTCTCCTATCCCCACTGTTGTCTATTTAGGGCCCCCATGCCCTTCTACCCCAATAGTGATGCCCCTCCCATCCTTCCCCCTTCCCATAGCCTTCTCACCTCCAGTCACCACCCCTTCTTCCTTACTAGCCCCCTTCTACCCTTTCATCCTTGCTATGTCTTCCCCTACCTGTCGCCGTCCCTCTCGTGCCACACTTGTCCTCCCCCCTTCTGTATGTTGCTGCTCCCCCATAGCAGAGGCACAAATCTATTCCTAGTCGATACCCCTCCTACATCTCTTCCCCTATCAGTTTCCCCCTCCTACTAGTCCCCCTCCATGCCACCCCTGGTCTCACCCCAGTCCCTCCTTGCCCACAGCCATCTGCTCTCTCCCCTGGTACTCCTTGTGGTCTCTTCCTCCAGCATCAGGAGCCCTCCCCCCCATATCGGGCACCCCATCCCTTCTCCTCTGTTTTCTGCTAGTGCCTCTGATACTGTGGTCAGTTTCACTCCCTAGGGGTTCTTCCTCCGTTCCCCCTTGCCATCCCCTATTCCCACCCAGCCAGGATGCCTACCATACTCATCTGCCCTGCCACTTAGACTCCTCCCTAACCTCCACAGTTCCACCCTTAAACTAGCCAATCATCTACAGACCATACACCCCCCCATCCTCCAAGCCCAGTTCAGGATCAGGGTGGACCCACACCCTGTACACGCCAACACCCTTCCAAAGATGCCCGCCCTATTGACATCTGGCACCTGCCCCATTTTGGCCCCCATCTTATGTTACAGGCTCTTACTCCCAGGTTCTGTATCCTACTACAACTGTTAGGCCCCTATTTACTTAAATTCCTGTTCCACTCCCACACTAGTCCCTCTACTGCCCCCTTGCTGACTGGGTTAATTCAATCTCAAATCTCATCCACTAGATACTGTATTACTG
This sequence comes from Neoceratodus forsteri, assembly GCA_016271365.2. NCBI lineage: Eukaryota > Metazoa > Chordata > Ceratodontiformes > Ceratodontidae > Neoceratodus > Neoceratodus forsteri. The sequence goes on from CM028137.1 coordinate 56,870,150, forward strand.
TAGCAATCCTAATGCCTTCTAGTCTGTTTTTCACCCCTCAGCTACCATACTTTTTGTTTTCAGCTCTCATATAGTTTCACTTAGCCCAGTTAGAAATCCTATTGCACTCCAAGTATTACTTAGAGAAATAAACAGAACAAATAAGTATGTATTATTACAGCAATCCTAACAGTATAGCTCAGTACTTAGCTCAGTTAGAGAAATAAACAGAACAACTAAATCTGTATTTATACAGCAATCCTAAAAGTATCCAATCATTGCTTTGTCTCAACTCCAGAGACCCTGCTGTAATATAGGATCACAGAGGACACTGGGCGGGAGGGTGGGCAACTCTAAAGTCCTGGCAGAGCTCCTTGAGCTCTCTCACTCCCTCCTCTCACTTGCTCATTCTATTTCTCACAGCCCTGCAGGCTGCCCTTTTGTACTGGGCTCCTGCTTGCGTTGGTGCCTTTTTCTGCCCACATGCAGTCCTGACAGAGCTCCATTGAGCTCGCTCACTCTCCCTCTCTCACTCACTCATTTTGTTTCTCCTGGTGCTGCAGGCTGCCCTTTTGTACTGGGCTTTGGCCTATGTTGGCACCTTTTTCTGCCCACAAAGAAATCCACAGCAGTCCCGACAGAGTTCCATTGGGCTCACTCACTCCCCCTTTTCACTCGCTCTTCTGTTTATCCTGGTGCTGCAGGCTGCCCTTTTGTACTGGGCCTGACTGCATTGGTGCCTCTTTCTGCCCACAAAGAAATCCGCAGCAGTCCCGACAGAGCTCTGCTGAGCTCGGTCACTCCCGCCTCTCACTTGCTCATTCTGTTTCTCCCAGCACTGCAGGCTGCCCTTTTGAAGAGCATTGGCACCTTTTTCTGCCCACAAAGAAATCCACAGCAGTCCCGATAGAGCTCCATTGAGCTCGCTCACTCCTTCTTTCTCACTTGCTCGTTCTGTTTCTCCCTGCACTGCAGGCTGCCCTTTTGTACTGGGCTCCTGTCTGTGTTGGTTTCTTTTTCAGCCCACAAAGAAATCCACAGCAGTCCTGACAGAGCTCAAGTGAGCTCATTTACTCCCCCTCTCTCACTCACTCAATCTTAATCTGTCCCAAACACTGATTTCCCAAAGTGACTTTGCTAGTCTGAGCTGGAATTGTGAAAACACATTTCAGCCAGGATGTGAAAAATTCCAGCTGTATTGTTCATAAGGAGGTGTGAAAATCTGACTTGAAAATATTACAAATTTACGAAGTTACAAGGGTGAGTGGAAACTGCGCAATGCAAATGTAACACAGTCATTTTATGGACTTTCCTCACCAAATTTTCAATATAGGCATTTTAGGACCTCTGCTTATGAACAGTGTTACTGTCATTTTCTCAATCTATCAAGAAAACTGATTTCCCACAGTGACTGCGCCATTCTGTGCCGGAAGTGCAAAAACACATTTTGGCCAGGATGTGTAAAATGACAGCTGCACTGTTCATAAGGAGATGTGGAAAAATGGCAATGTTGAAAATCTGGAGTGAAAATATTCCAAATTCGTGAAGTTACGAGCATGCGTGCAAAGTCCACAACGCACTCTTATAAAACAGTCATTGTTTGGATTTTTTTCACCAAATTTGCAACATAATCTTTTTGACAGGCCACCTCATGAACAGTGGCACTGTCATTTCATTAATCAGTCCTGAAAGGTGATTCTGCACAGTGACCTCAAAATCAACTTTTGGGACTGAATAAAGCCATGACAGTGACTGAATTCATGAGTAGGGGTCCCAATAACCCCATGTTGAAAATTTGGTGTCAAAATTACAAAAAAATCCCTGAGATATGCACCAAAGTTGAAAAAAACCCTAATTATGCCATTATACAGCTTACCAGCATTTCTTCAGTTCGCGGTCAGCTTTGAAGAGTGCAGACGTGTTCCCGATCAACGGAAGATGGTCGCACTTGGCTCCAGAGGTAAGTATGGGGTGAGGGGTGTGTGTGGTGGGGTGTGCAGATGGCGGGCACGGATTAGGGGAGGGGTCACCGGACTCAACATCACAGGAAGGGATTTTTTTTTACAGGGGCATTTGGCATGCTGGGGTGGGCTCCCAGCGTGCCACCTGAGTGTTTTGAGGGGCTGTAGCTGATGGGGGATTTGGCACCACTGTCAACCTATACAGAGTTGGGGGCAGTGCAAGTGCCCGAGAGTTAGGCACCTCGGCACACAACAAACTGGGGGGGGAATTATGCTGACGGGGAGTGGACTCCCCCATTGGCAAATTGAACTGGGAAGAGGGGCTTAAGCCGATGGGGATTGGGCTCCCATTGGCAAAGAAAGACTGTTGGGGGGCACATGATGCCAAGGGTGATTGGGCACCCACTCAGCACACAAGAGATGGAAGGCTATATGCCGATAGGGAGTGGGCTCTCCGTCATTAAATGTAGTAACACTGTGCCATATCAATAGGGAGCAACGCCATTGTAGCCTCAGCTTCTGTCAGCAAACTGCATAGCCGAAACACAGACTGCTGCTGCTATGATGAGGCACTGCCAGACTGGTGTGGATGTTTTCTTTCAAGGTGGTGGCACGCTTTGAAACTAATGTCACAGGCAGCATCCTCCTTTATTGGTGCCTAACACACAAACCCCAAAATGCAGTGGCGGCATTGGCCACAATAGTGCCACATCTCCACAACCTGCTTCTGCAGCAAGCTGCCACAACATGTTTCTTGCACATGCACACAAACAAACATAAAAAGCAGTTTTAAGTTTGGGCTCTATAACCTTCTGCTTTTCAGGAGAATGGTTTGTCATAAAGAATAAAATATATTGTGAAAGTAATTTTGTTTAATTGCTTATCTTTGTATGGATAGGTATGGTCTTGCTGTTGAATGCTTCCTGTTAATCTGCCCCATAGCCTTCTTGAAATTCTAATATTTGACATACATATCCAACTATTTTTTACATATGACACCTAGTGAGTCCCATTCCAGATGGATTATTAAGGGGACAGTTATATCTAAATATTCATTTTATTGCTAAATGTGCTTTGTGTCCAAAGAAAACATTTTTTAATTGTATTTTATATAGTGTTACAAAAGTTATATATTTTTTTTTCTGAGCGGTATAGGCAGGCATTTATTAGTTAATGAATAGGTAGGTTAAATGGCAAAATGTATATATATTTATTAAGGTCATGTTAAGGGTAATTAATGGTGGATGGACAGGAGATAAGTGACTTAAAAAGTTGAGATTGCCACTGTTTAAATGAGGTTAAGAGTTCAGTGTTTGGGACTGGAGAAAGAGATAGCTTTTTATGGGGGGAGGGTTGTGGGGGGAGTAAAATTGTAATATAAGCTAAAACTATATATGTCACAAAAATTGTTACTATCAGCATCGAAGGAATTCATGCCAAAGATAAAAGCTATAAGGGACTAAGATGAGTTTTTTAAACATTAAATTTGCTTTTTGGAATTTTAAAGGAGTTCACTCCAAAGTTAAAAGGATGCAGTTCTTGTATTATATTAATACTTTGGGACACAATATTTTTTTCTTGTAAGAAACACATATGCTGCTTCTGAATCTATGTTTAAAAGATTTAAATTTAAAATTGTATATGGCACTGGGAAATATACTTCTAAGTGGGGGGTGGTTATTTTAATGGATAACACCATAGATTTTCAGCCTATTAAAATTATTTCAGACCCTGAAGTAAGATATATTGTGGTTGCAGGTAGAATTAATCAGGTTAATATTTTTGGAGGGTTCCAGAAGATACAGCCCACACTGTAATGTTGTATCCTTTTTGATGGAGTTCGTCAATATTCTTTTACCATTTGTATCTTATAATATAATTTTAGGGAGGATTGGAATTTACCTTTGGATCCTATTTTGGATAAATCAATGAATGCTAATTATTTGATACAAGCTGATAATAAACCTCTGAAGGATCTATTGTACTGTACTTATGTGATATGACAAACCACTGGAGAGTGTTGCATCCTAATACTTGTACATATTCATTTTATTCAACTGTACATAAATCCTTTCTTGGATTGACTATTTTTTAATTACAGAGTTTATGCTACCCTTAGTGGTGGATACTCAAACTATGCTTAGAACTTTTTCAGATCACTCAATGATAAATCTCCTGTCGAGAATAATATCATCTTGCCTGAAACATTCCATCAGGAGATTAAATAATAGCTTACCAAGGCAGAAATGTATTGTAGACTATATACAAAATTCTATTAAAACATTTCTAGATATCAACCTAAATTCTTCTGAAAGATTTGACATTATATGGGTGGCTTGCAAGTGTTATATTAGACAGGATTTTATTAGATTTGCTGCCAAGCAGAAATGCCAATATCTGAAAAAAATAACACATCTACCTCTGAGCATAGAAAATTTAGAGAAGCTTAACAATGGTAGACTTTTAGATAAAGAGATCAAAACAAAAGCAACATATATGGGTTTAGAGGAAAAAGCTAGTAAGATTTTAGCTACTGGGTGAAAACATTTTGAACAATCTAAACACATTGAAGCAATCATATCTGAAGATAACAATATGGTTATTACCAATCAGAGAGGGATTGTGTTAGAATTCTTCAATTGTTATACAAAGCTATATGGTTCTACTAAAAACCACCCTTCTGTCTCGGAAATCAATAATTGCTTAAGAGACTTTAAATGCCCTAAAATAAATGAGTCTCAGGCACAAGAATTAATGGAACCCATAAGTGAACAGGAAGTACTGTCATTGATAATTTAACCCATATTTCAAGATATATTAATCCCGATCCTTAAAAAATATATATATGCATATGTATGTGTGTGTATATATATATATATATATATATATATATATATATATATATATATATATATATATATATATATATATATATATATATATATATATATATATGCAATAGGGTGAGGATAAAAAGTGGCAAATAACAACAGTATTTTTGGCTGGTCAGACCTACAGTGAGAATATTACATTTATCCTCACTGTAGGTCATTTATTCTCACTGTAGATAATAACCAGGCACTATCTGCACTTCACCACAACTGTTCACAAATGTTTTGATTGGTGGGAGCTGGCAGCTTGAGCAGTAGAATCAGAATTCCAGCTCCCACTAACAGTTTCATTTATGTGCAGCACCACACAGAACACTTTCATTTCTCCCCAAATCTTTTCTCACAAAGAGAAGCAGAAGACACAGACTTTGGTGAACTCCTTCAAAAAATGTAAAAATAAAAATTCTATAAACTCCCCTTGCACCCTAACATGCCACACTATAGGTTCAGTTTCTTTTTAATCCTGACAACACAGCAACAACTGTGCAATCACAAACAACAGAGCTTATCTGAACATTTCCTAAACCTCTGCCCACATACACATTTAAAAAAAGTTTTCTTTTTTGTTGCTAAATCCCTGCACACACCACAGCTACTAATTCAAACCCTCCAACTTCACCATTATCTCTTCACCACCGCTTTTCTTCTCTCCCCGACCACATACACTTCCTAATCCACAACAACAGAGGCTCTTCTCTGAACACTTCTCCAACATCCCCTGTAACTAGCAACAAACTACTCTACTCTGCAAAATGCAGAATAGGAACTCCTCCTTGAAACTATAACCCCTGCCATTCTTACAATCCCCTCACATCCTTCCATGACACTCAATACTAAAAACCATCTTACCTCCACTTCCAGCCAAACTCCAACTGACTCACACTGCTCCTGATACCCAGCAATCATCTCCTCTACTACACAGACAGCACCAGAACTAGTCACTCCTCAGGAGTTCAGTCCCTCATGATTCACTTATACAGTGCAATACAAAAAGCAGGATCAACCAGATAAACAATATTTTAAAAGAAAATCATGAGAAAAACATTTAAAAAAACACTTAAACTGCCACCCAGAAACCTCACGAAGTGGGAGCAACACCGCCATGTTTAAAAACTTTTTTAGCCCACCCACACAAAGAAAATCCACCAATACAATGCGTGTTCAACAACACCAGCATCCCTACCTACAATAAACACCACTAATGAAACATTGTAGTGTAAAAAACCCAAAGATTTGACATATATGTATATAAAAAAATTAAAATTAAAACCAAACCAACAACATTGCGTAAATGAAATACGCAATGGGAGCACTAGAAATATCCCTGATGTTTTCCCCCTCATGCAGTTTGACCTTGTGACCTCACTCATGGCTACACCACTAGCAAGGTCATAAGGTCAAACTGCATGCAGGGAAAATATCAGGGATATTTCAAGTGCTCCCATTGCGTATTTCATTTATGCAATGGTGTTGGAGCACAGTATAAAAGCAGTTAGCTAGTAGCCATTGAGGCATTGTAAAGTTAGGGACTAAATCGAAGGGTCCCACCTTGACATTTGGTGATTTAGCTTACACAAATTGGAATTCCAATCTGAAACTAAGAGGACCCTCTCCTCACATGGAGCTTGAAAGTAAATATAGCCAATTTTGGCATTTGAAAGTTTAAATGTTATGCTATGTGGGGGGTGTGTGCTAGTACTTTTGCTTTGTTTGTTATTTGTTACCATCTAGCAGCACCCCTTATAAGAAATGTGAATTCCAGTGTGTAGTAATTTAAAGGTTTGAGCAGCTATTTTTTGTTTTTAATATTTCAAGTGGCCCCTTTGCATATCCCTTATAGAAATGTTGTTGTGAGGCCTGAATGTTGCCCCATTCCTTGTGTAATCATATTGAGACACAACAGTGAACAAGAATGGGTCAACATTTAGGCCTCACAACCCCTATGACACACTGTGTCATCTGTCAATCTTGGGATGATTGGAAGGTCCATGGGGGGGCAACCCTAAAGATTTTTCTTTCCTGACTTTTTGTGTTTTAACCCTAAGTGATGCATTAACACAGTTTTTTGCATAGAATTCCCTTTCTTTTTGAGAAAGAATAGAAAACTAAAAACTTGTGGAAGTTGGTGGGAGCGCAGGCCCTTTGGGCCTTGTGCTCCTACCAACTTGTAAATGTGTCTGAACCATCAACACCCCTCAAATTTCAATGTAAAAGACCAAGCCGTGTTCGAGATATAACATGTTAAAGTTTGAGATTTTCACTCATCGGAGTTGCAGAATTCCACACCTGTTGACATTTTACAGACACAATGACTGAAAAGTACATCTATGACACAAAGGCTAGGTACCCTATCAATTTCAAGGCACCATCAGAATGCAAAATACTGTCCGAAAAATGTAAATTGCATCAAGCAATATCTCTGCAAAAAATATTTTCTCTGACACATAAACACAGTAATTCACATGCACAGGACATACTGTCAACACCCTCCAAATTTCAAGTAAAAAGAGCAAACCGTTTCCGAGATATTTAAATGTAAACATTGTAAAAATTGGTTTATCTATTCCATTATAAAATGTGGCCATCTTGTCCATCACTTGCAATCAAAGATGGCCATCAAAGAATTTGCAGGCTCACAACCAAATAATTTGCAGGCTCATGATCAATGAATAAAAAATGGTGAAACTTGACTTTTAGACAGAATTACATGAAACCACCACCATGCCTCGATTGAACGAAGCCCCCTGAAAAAAAAAAACACCCTCATTTGTGTTCCTATGCCACCCCTGGGCTGAGAAATTTGAATTTTTCAAAGGGCCATCTTGTCCCTCACTCACGATTCAAGATTGCGATCAAGGAATCTTGCGATCAAAGAATTTGCAGGCTCACGATCAAAGAATAAAAAAATGCTGAAACTCTAGTTTAATCAGAATTACATGAAACCACCACCATGCCTCACTAGAAAGAAGCCCCCTGAGCAAAACCCACCCTCATTTGTATTCCTAGGCCACCCCTGGCTGAGAAAATTGTATTTTTACCTCATGATGCAAGATCGCGATCAAAGAATCTCGCAAACAAAGAATTTGCAGGCTTGCGAACAAAGATCGTTAGCGAGTCACGATTAAAGAATTTAAAACATTATAAATCTATTTTTGACCATTTTAGGTGAAACCAAATGCATGGGTCGATAGATCGAAGCCCCCCTGAGTAAAACCCATGCAGGTTTTACTTCAGGAGTGATCCCTGAGCCGAGATATTTGATTTTTTGTGATGGGATTTAAAAAACAAGATGATAGACCTCACGATCCAAGAATTCTCAGGGTCAAAGATTTTTGGACCGTGAGGCTGAAAATTCTTTGACAGCCAGGCAGGATGAAATGGCCCAAACCCCATTCTTTGTTTGCAAAACAACCATATAAATGTTCCTATTGACTTATAATGGGAGCTTAAAAGTGGCATAACTTTTGAATGCCTTAATATTTTTTCGCCAAATGAAAAGTGGCATGTTTGGGCCACCAAGCTCTTTCAGAGGAGCCATCTGTCAGAGTGTCAGACCACACTACTGCCGTGCAGGGCCACAGACAAAATCCCAAAAACTGCCTCCAAAACTGGATAATCTTGCTTCAGCATTTTCATGTGCAAAGACCATAAGTCCGACCAAAACAAAATTTAGTAAATCAAGAGATCTACCATACCCCACCACGCATACCAAATTTCTGGCAAATCCATTGAATGGGTCCATTGTTATTAACATGCAAATGTTTCACTTTAACATAGAAGTGCCTTCAAAACCCTAAATATAGTGGTGCGACTGTGCCACTGTAATATATATAGGCATGAATACAGTATTCGAGAGACTCATACCTACTGCACATTGACACCCTGTAACTTTTTGCTGAATTGTTAAAAGGTTCACATGACACACCTAATTTGTAGTCCCACATTAGGAGAGATATTAAACATAGCATGACCCAGTTTGGTTCCACTGTGTTCTTTCAGTTTTATCACAAACATCGATTTACCCCTTCAAATAGGGTTCCATTTTGTGACATTGCTTCCATTCCCAAGTTAAGTATTTAAATACAGCCCTTTATTGTGCCTTAGAAACCCAACTGTTGTTAATGTGTTATCTAATTACTTCATTTAAGCCTCCCCAAGAACTCCCTGTACAGAATAAAAAGTTTTTGCCTTTTATTTAATCATTTTATACAGCTGTAACATTCATTACATGTAGTGTCCATCTAGTACCTCATCATAAGCAGACTGTGCCTTTAATTTGCATGAACTGTGGTCCAAAAGCATTATTGTGTCTGGTGACCTTCTTTTTGTTACTGACATGCTGCCAAAACCTTGTAGTTTGTTATAACTCATTTATTTAGAAAATTCCCTTTTCCCATGGCGTGTTATTTTTGTGTCCTTTTTGTTACCCACATTACTATTGGTTCCTCCACTGGCCCAGAATGTTCAGAACCAGAAATGCATGCTGACACCTTCAGTCATCACCCCATGGCTCTTTAAAGCTGTGGACCTGGTGGGTCTGCATTCTTTGTACTACCACCTACATTCTGGACAAGACATGTTGTCCTCCTGAAGTTTGGAGTTATGCACGTTACGGGCACTACAGTGGGCTATTCTCTATGCATCTAAGCTGCTCTTTTGTTCCCCGGTGTGTCAAATGTCTGCAGATTGTAAAGGTACACATTTGCTTTTTGGGAAACACCGAGACATGTAGTTGGACCTTGCCTCATGGTCCCAAGATGCTGAGCTCGGGGTATGAAGGGTGGGGTGGGGAAGAGAGAGTTGATTATAAAGAATTTTAAAGTTGAACAACTGCAGGTTTCCTATATTAAATGGTTATACATATTTACCTATTCTATAGACCAAGTCTCTACATGGGGATCATTCTGTGTGACCTGGTCCCTGTGTGGGGGGGCATTTTGTGTGATCCTATTCTCTATCAGGGGCCCCTTTAATGTTACTGCTGCTAAATAGTTTGTTCTGTACTGGGAAAAAAAAAATGCAGTTTTGGGGAGTATATCAATTGGACCTGGTTAGTGCTGGGGCTCATTTTGTATTAGGCATCAGGACACCATAGCTACAGTTTGGAGAGTTATGTAATGAGAAATAAAATACATGCTGTATTGGGGAGTAAATAAATAGGACCTGGTCTCTGCAAGTGCTCAGTTTGTGTAGACCTGATCTCTTTAGGGGCTTATGTTGTGTGGGAGGCATCAGAACACCAAAACTACTTTTAAACTACCTGATTATCTGCTAAACTTGAAAAGAAATCCTGGTTAATATCATATTTATTTTTGTAAAAACACTTCTGCAGAACAGAAAAATGGTCAGCACTCCAAACATATTCAAAGTACTCATTTATTTCATGTGCAAGTGCATTAAAGCCATTTAGCAGCAGAAAAGCAAATAACAGCAGCAGTAAATGAAGTGTTGGGTAATCCATAAATTTCTCAGATCCACAGGAGTCTATAAGATGGCAACTTTAAAAAAAAACATATTGCACCCACCGACTCAACACTGAGCACTCAAATGCCAGCACAGAACCATTTACATTTCAGCAATATGTTTTGTGATCACTAGGTGTGCCATGTGCTGCATGTTAGGCCAAGAGTCTAGCATGGAACATTAAACAATTACTGAGATTCACTGCAACAGTAAAACGAGCCTAAAAGGGCACAAACACCAAAAATGGATATAAAATGACTGTAATTGATTGGCTGCAGTCACCAAAAACATCAACCCTGTTCATTGTTTTTCTGCAGTTTTAGGCTCATTTGGCTGCTGTTGCAGTGTATCTCAGTAACTGGGCCATGTGCTACATGGTATGCCTTAAATGGCTTCCATGGCAGTACAAGTGAAGAAAAATACTGTTTTTTACTTACTGGGATGATTGCTGTCAATGACTGTTAAAGTGTTACCCTTTGTTCTGTATTTTTTTTTCATTCAGGTTTTGGTGTGCACTTTTAGGCTTACTATGCTGTTGCAGTGAATCACAGTAATTGTTTGGTGTGCCATGTGCTGCATGATAGGCTGAGGGCCTAGCATGGCATATCAAACAATTACTGACATTACCTACAATAGCTGAAGAAACCTAAAAGTGCACCCTCTCCCAAAATGCACTGGTTGCCATATGCACCTGCAGGACCATGCTGTGGATGAGTGACGGTACCATGGAGGGGTCCATTTGACAACAGAAAGGGGCTGTGTCTTCAGTTGTGGCTGTGATCTGGGGGGATGGCATCATTAGTAACAGGGATAATTGTGTATATCTGCACCATACAAGGGGACCATGCAAAATTACCTAGCACTCTGTGATTACAGGACTTCAACAGATTTCAGGTCCATGACTTTCCATTTGTATTGTGCCAACCTCAGAAAATCTCCTGGACACAAACCTTGTTTGCCCATAACAGGGCTTTGGAATATGGACATCTGCGCAAATCTGGGTTTGTGCAGAAAAACTAGGCTTTGCACATGGGCAAGCTTTTGAAGATCTGGCCCCTGAAGTCAGTTTTTAATTTCATTTTCATTTTTTAAAACATGTTTTAAAATTGAAGCAACCCACTCAAGGGCATAGTTATATTAGTAGGAAGTAACCCACTCCAGGGTGTGCAGTTATTAGGGATTAATCAATACCCCGAGTGCATTGTGAAGCACGAGGCTGCTGGCTGAGTGTCCTCACAACATCCAGTGTGTTGATTAATCCCCAATAACCACACACCCTGAGCTGGGCTATTACACTTATAACAGAGGGTGCACTACAAAACAAGGAGAAAGCAATCTACATGTTTTTTCTCCTTTTATAAAAGACAAGCAAATTACTGTATTCTGCTGCCTAAAAAAATAGTCCCCAACAAAATGATTGTCATGCACATACAAACGTCAGAAGGAAAGTGTTGCTATGCTTTCTCTGACATTTGTTGTGCATGATATGCCTTCTGAGACAGCACAGTAGCTCTGAAGTGCAAAATATGGAGTTGCCTCTTGTGGTACAGACACGGTGTCTATACCTCCACTGGCTTAGCTGCTCTGTCTCTCTGTCTGTGGTTACATTACTAATTGACTAATTCCTCTCTATTTAAGTTGTTTCTCTCCAGCCCACTTTATCTGACAAAGGCCTGGTAGATGATTCCTTTCCACTACCTGTGGTCGGCTCCTCCCTCCTTTCATTTATATGCCCTATCTCTCACATAACTTTCCTGTCCCCCCCCATTTGATTGCTTATTGAATTAAAGTGTTTCACCTGGTAATTACTTATCCCTGCACTAATGTTTTTGATATTTGTTCTGTCCATGTATATAGCATTCCATAATGTACTTTACTTGTGTCACTCATTGTAACCTTATTGCTTGTATCTAATTTGACACGGAACCTTTGTAAAAGAGCCTTGGCTCAAAGGTATTAATTCCTAGTATTCAATAAACAATAAACAAACATTAATGCATGGCAAGCAAGTAAACATTTTCCCCAGCAGTGCAGTCACACAGTTTACCAGACTGTATTCTACCAATTAAGAAATGGCAACTAATGGGACTCAGAGATTGCAGGTCTTTGTGGAACTCTGTTTCTCTGTCCACCAGCATTAAGCTCACTTTCAGATCATGACATCATTGGGGGGGGGTGGTCTCCCTCTCTTCACAGTGTTCCATCTGACTTTATGCCACAACTATGGGATTTACCTGTCAATCTGGCTGTGCAACAGAAAAATGACCATGGGGGCCACACACTTCACTCTGGGAACCAGCTTGGGTAAGAAGCAAGACTACAAACTTTGAACACTACATCTACTATTGCTGCACTGCCTGGGACTACATGGCAGGTCTCAGCTCTCACTCACTAAGCAGGGATAGTAATGGCTGCTCCACAGACTACAGTTTTGCACTATAACAAGATCAGAACAGAAACACAGGTTGATCTCTCAGAGGGATGGTTCACCACTAGCTGTCATATATTGTGGAGTAAGCAATGGTCACCTGATGGTTGTTTACCACTCATCTGCCTTTATATACCCCATGTTATAAGTCACTAATACACTTTCAGTGTTTTGCCTTCAGCCTTGAATATCACAAGCAGCAAGGGCATGCATTAATCCCAAACACCTCCATTCATCTCATAAAGATATAGTTGGTTTCCCTCTCTCTTATTGTAGGCTTGGGACCAGCTGGTATATGTAATAGACAGACCAGGTGATATTCAATCCATACTATACTGTAACATAAAAACATTTGTGAATATTTTACATTAATATAATGTTGTGACTACAGTACAATCTTCAAAATGTTCAACAAATGTTATACCAAATATCCATAGTATGACAATCATTTTTTTGGTTGAACATTAGCAATAACTTTTGGTATGACTTAGTGAGACACTTGGTATGATACTGATACTACCGTTCTGGTGTCCATGTTACTCATGTGACTTCTTGTGTTGTGTCTGTGTTACTCGTGTGACGTCCTGTGTAGTCTGAGTTACTCACTTGACATCCTGTGGAAAAAACCCTTGTAAATAAAGTATAATTCACTTTCTGAAAATTCAGTGATTTCTGTCTTTTCCTATGAGGGTAATATAGTCGTGCAAAAAAACAATGGGCTAGAAAATCAAGGACATGAATGTAGTAGCCAAACTTAAACATGTCCAGATTTGGGCATACTATGATTAGTAAACATATTGTGGCATAATTACCAACAAGTTAAGTTTATGATAAAAAACTGAAAAGTTAGATATTATGCTACCTAAATAGATACCACAGACATAGTAATATCAAAAAATATATGTTTGATAATATGATGAATTTGCTGTCAAGGACACGATGTTACTCACATTACGTTGCCCTTGTGGGAACTTTTAATCCCATTTTTTAGCACCTCTGAACTACAAACTATCTTTATGTTGGGGACTGAAATACTACGACATGCACTCAATGTAAATGTGATATGGTTATGACAATTGGCCCAAATAAATTTTGGAACCTGATTGTCACACTTTGTCTCTCGAGTAGCATATTGGTACCTATATATAAATATATATATATATATATATATATATGGCAAAAAAATCCATTTAATGCATCAGTTAGGGTTGTTCCACGTGATAAAAGTGAGAAAATTTGGGCTATGGTTGAAAACCCTAATTGCGCATATTCCCCCACCCCAACCACCACACACACACACACAATATACATGCAAGAAGTGGAAGGACCAAGGCAACACAACCAATCACACAGATCCAGCAGGAGGTGTATACCTGTATTACTGTAGGAAGTGGAGAAATCCATCCTCAGATATCATACATTATTAACAAAGTTGTTCTTCGAGGTTAGTTCACATAAAGATGAACCAAGGCTGCAGTAGCGAAAATGGTGTACCTGGCTTTGTTTTCAACAAATGGGTGGGGAAAGGCGTCATGGCCACCGCAGTGTTAGTCTATGGAAAATTGCTCAATTTTGGAACAGTGTAACTTTGTAATCTTTTAAGATTAAGATTAAGATTGTAATCTTTTAAGATTTTAAGATTAAAAGACCGAGGTAGAAAGGTCAGTGGGGGATGCTGCAACAGAAGGTAAAGCCATCAAAAAATGGAGAACAATGAGTACCAATGCCCATAGTCTGGGTAACAAGCTTTCTGAATAAGTGGCTTTGATGGAGGAGGAACATCTGGATATTGTGGCAGTCACAGAAACATGGTACACACAAAACCATGACTGGGATGTAAACATACCAGGACACACTATCTACAGGAGGGACAGGGAGGGCAAAAAGAGGAGGAGGAGGAGTAGCTCTTTACATAAGGGAAGGAATAAAAGCAACAGAACAAAAGGGTAAACAGGGAGGAGAAGAAGCACTGTGGGTAAATTTGGAGACAGGCAATGGCACCACAATCCACACAGGGTTAGATACAGACCCCTTCTCAGGGGAGGAAATGGACAAGAAAATGATAGAAAGTATACTTATAATGGCAGAAAAGGGAGATATTGCTGATGGGTGATCTGAATATGCCAGATGTTAACTGGAGTGCAGTTGCAGCAGCCACTTCAAGAGTGGGTTATTCTAGATGCCCTACAGGGCATGCCTTAGACAACTAGTATTGGAGCCCACTCAAGAGGGAGCAATCTTAGACCTGGTCTCTCCAATGGAGATGGAGAGAGGATCACAGATGTGAAGTGGGTAGCCATCTGGGAACTAGCGCCATCGAACAGTATGGTTCACAATAAACACAGCAACAGAGTCAAGCCATACAAAGGCAAAAGTACTGGACTTTAGGAGGGCTGACTTTGCTAAATGGGTGAGTGCCTAAGGAATGCACTAGCAAATGGGCAGGAAGGAGGGTGGAAGAACAATGGGAATAATAAAACTGCCATCACAGAGGTAACAAGCCTTTTGTGAAGCAAATAAAACAAAACGATGTAAGAAACCACTATAGTTCTCAAAGGAAGTAGCAGTGAAGGTTCAAGAGAAAAGAAAGCATTCAGGAAGTACAAGGAATCACAGAAGGAGCAGGACAGAGAACTGTATCAGTTAAAGCAAAGGAGGCTGGGAAGGCAGTCAGAACAGCAAAGGCCCAAAACCGAGGAAAGATAGGCAACTCAGTTAAGAAGGGGATAAAACCTTTTATAGGTACATCAGGGAGCCGAAGGAAGACCAAGGGAGGGATAGTGAGGCTTAATAAAGGGAGGGAGGGTGGGCAGAGGAGACTGTGAAAAGGCAGAGATACTAAACAAATATTTTGCTCAGTATTTACAAATGAAGAGGGAGGTACCTAAAACAAACAGTAGAAACACTCTGGATACAGAAGTTGATACCAGCCCATTTACAGAAGAAAGGGTTCTGAAAGAACTCTTAAAACTGAAGGTGGACAAAGCAATGGGGCCTGATGAGATTCATCCCAGAATCCTAAAAGAACTAAGGGTAGAACTAGTGACACCACTGACTACCCTTTTTAACAAATCATGGGAGGATGGAGTGGTACCCGAGGACTGGAGGAGGGCAGATGTGATTCCCCTTCACAAAAGTGGGAGCAAGGCAGAAGCAGGAAACTACAGACCTGTTAGTTTAACCTCAGTGATAGGGAAAATGATGGAATCACTTCTGAAGGAAAGAATTGTCGAGTATCTAGAGGCCAGAGGGGCACAGGACCCTAAGCAGCATGGATTCACAGCGGGAAGGTCATGCCAGATGAATCTGATAGATTTCTTTGACTGGGTGACCAAAGTAGTAGATCAGGGAGGGGCTGTGGACATGGCCTACCTAGACTTTAGCAAGGCATTTGACACAGTCCACACAAAAGATTAATATACAAGTTAGCCAGCCTGGGAGGGGTCCCAAGATGGCAGCCTGGGTAAAGAATTGGCTGGAGAATAGGACACAGAGAGTAATAGTAAATGGAGTCCACTCAGAAGAAAGGGGTTACCAGTGGGGTACCACAGGTTCAGTATTAGGACGGTCCTCTTCAATGTCTTTATAAGCTACATTGCAGAGGGACTGAAGGAAAAGATGTCTCTTTGCAGATGACACAAAGATCTGCAAAAGAGTTGATGCACAGGGTGGGGTGGAAAGGATGAGAAGGGACTTGGCAAGGTAAGAGGAATGGTCAAATGTATGGCAGCTTAGATTCTATGCTAAGAAGTGCAAGGTAATGCACCTGGGAAACAAAAACCCAGGGGAAGAGTACACAATGGGGGGTGAGATACTAACAACAACAAAAATGGAAAGGGACCTGGGGTAGTCATATCAGATGACCTAAAGGTGGCAAGCAATGTGAGAGGGCAGCAAGGAGGGCTGGGAGATACTGGGATGCATAGGGAGAGGCATCACCAGTAGAAAACAGGAAGTTATTATCCCTCTGTACAGACAGCTGGTGAGACCCCATCTGGAGTACTGCGTGCAGTTCTGGAGACCAATCTCACATAAAACATAGACAGGATGGAAGCTGTCCAGAGGAGGGCAACTAAAATGGTGCAGGGTCTGCACGGAAGACATATGAAGAGAGACGAAAGGAGCTTAATATGTATAGCCTCAAGGAAAGGAGGGAGAGGGGACATGATAGAAACGTTCAAGTACCTCAAGGGAATCAACAGAGTCCAAGAGGGTAGCATCTTTCAAAAAAGAGGTGTGCAAGAATAAGAGGCAATTTGAAGATAGCGGGGGAGGCTCAGAGGTAATTTAAGGAAGTATTTTTTCACAGAGAGGGTGTGGTTGCATGGAGCGGCCTTCGGAGGAAGTTGTGGAGTCAAAAACAGTGGTGGAATTCAAGCATGCATGGGACAGTCATAAGGCCATTCTAGGGGGTGGGGGTAGGAAGAAGTAGGCTGCTGGTTAACTAGGATCTGCAGCTTATCCAGTAGGTAGGGAAATGGGCAGACTGGGTGGGCCAAGCGGTCCTTATCTGCTGTCAAATTCTATGTTTCTATGTTTTAAGTTTTTTAGCACAATAGCAGGAAAAAGCACATCTGTGGGACCAGGTCTTGCCACCTTGCAAATTTTAGCCCAAAGGACCCATCCGTTTGCTTGGAGGATGATGGCAAAGATGTGCAGTCATTAGGAGCATGCTTTCATAAAATACTTTTGTAAACATGAAAGTGTCATAGCACAACACTTTCAGAATTGCGAAAGTGATATTCAAAAGTATTTCAGGGAATGTGCAAAACCCTGTTTTGGATCTTGTGAACCCCAAAATACCATATGTGTAGTCTGGGTTATGTGTTGATGGCAGCGTGTGGCCCAAGATGTCCAGTTGTTTTGTTGCGATCTGTTTTTAGTGGTGTGTGGAATGTCCGGAATAAGAGTAGTGACGACCCCATGCCGCAGCCCAATGGGAGCATGGGGGTGTGGTTTCATGGTTTACATAGTTGAATGTTATTCCTGTTAGCTGCTGCTGGTTATCTGTGATTGGTTGTGTTGCCTTGGTCCTTCCCCTACTTGCATGTATGTGTGTGTGTGGTGGGGGTGGGGTTGGGGGGAATGCGCAGTTAGGGTTTTCAACCCTAACACCAAATTTCCTCGCTTTTGTCACTGTGGAACAACCCTAACTGATGCATTAAATGGAGTTTTTTGCCATGACTTTCCCTTCTTTTTGAGAATGTGCACTATAAATAGTGAATGGAATGTGGTGGTGGGAGCGTGGGGCCCAACAAGTGATTTTTTGTCACTTTGCCGTGCAAAAACTGTATGACCAACTGACATGAAAATTGTTAACAGCCAAAAATGCACAAAAATGGTGGACTGCGAAGTGATCCAACCTGAAATGGCCTTAACTCTGGAAAGGAAAAACATGTTTTTACAAAACAAAACTGTCATGTTCCTTGAACAGAGGTTCTTTGTACCTGCCAACTTTCAGACCAATCAACCACACACTGGCTGTGCTATGTGTCGCAGAAGACAGTACAGAAAAATAGGTAAAACACATGTTGCACTGCACTACACAAACACAAAACATAAAAGGTAATGGTAATGCAAACAGTGATGGGACCAGCGAGGTAAAATAAAATAGTAACACTCACTGTAACGGAAACAGAAGCACAAATGGTAACGCACATGGTGATGCAAATGCACATGATAACGCGAATGGTAAGAGAAACGCAAATGGTAGTGAAGACAGAAATGGCAATGCAAACGGTAAAGCAAACTCTCACGGCAACAGAAATGCAAACATTAACAAAACCAGTAACGGAAATGCTAACGGAAATGCAAACAGAAACGGTAACAGAAATGCAAACGGTAACAGCAACAGCAAAGCAGAAGGAAACAGTAATGAAATCAACAAGGGAAACACTACCAAAAATGCAAACACTAAGGTCAACAGAAACACAAATGGTGATGAAGATGCAAACCGTATTGGTAATGCAATTGGAAACGCAAATGGTTACAGTAACACCAATGATGATGACAAAGGGAACAGTAACAGAAATGCAAACTCAAGTGCGTACGCAAACACAAATCATTATGTGCATGGTCATGGTAATGCAATTGGAAATTCAAATGCTGACAGTAACACTAATGATGATGCCAAAGGGAACCAAATGCAAATGAAAGCACGTACCCAAACGCAAATGGTAATGCACACGGTGACGCAAAGGGAAACACAAACAAAAACAGTAATGGAAATGCAGATTTTAACAGTAATGCAAATGCAAGCAGAAACGCAAATGCAAAGGGTAACGCACATGGTGACGTTAATGGGAATGCTAATGCAAACAGTTACGGAAATGCAAGTGAAAATACTAACTGTGACAGTAACAGAAATGCACACTGTTTTTTTCCCCAAAAGCTGCATTCAGAAGCACAGTGAATAAAAAGAATGTATGCATAATAATGGGCCTTGGAGCAGAAAATTAACACTTGGAATACTAAATTGCTTATATCTTAGGAATCATACGACGTAGGAAAAAAATTAAAATATCATATTAGTTATGACTTTCTTGGCTAGTTTTGCACTTGGCACTCTAGTGGGGGGCTAAGCATTTTTCCGACAAAAAGTCCGTATCTTGAAGCGTTTTCGAGATACAGGCCCCGAAAGACACAGCGGACGCAGTGATGTTAGCCTATGGGAAAAATCATCAACTTTGTAGTGCCGTAACTTTTCAGCCCTCTAATATTTTGTCAGCAAACCTCCAAAAGGCACATCTGTAGGATCTTGGCATTCTTCCCTTCAAATTTCAGCATAAAAGACCAAACCATTCTTTTGCAGCAGGGTGGCAAAGATTTCCTATTCTTATGGGCATAGTGTCGCAAAGTAGTGTCGTGGTTTAGAAACATAGAAACAAAGAAACATAGAATTTGATGGCAGATAAGGACTGCTTGGCCCACCTGGTCTGCTCATTTCCCTACCTAACAGGTAAGCTGCAGATCCTAGTTAACCAACAGGCTACTTCCTCCTACACCTCACTAGAATTGCCTTATGTCTGTCCCATGAATTCCCCCCACTGTTTTTGACTCTACGACTGCCTCAGGAATGCTGTTCCATGCATCCACAACCCTCTCTGTGAAGAAATACTTCCTCACATTACCTCTGAGCCTGTCCCCCTCTATCTTCAAATTGTGTCCCCTTGTTCTTGCAATTCTCTTTTTCTGAAAAATGCTACCCTTTTGGACTTTGTTGATTCCCTTGAGGTATTTGAAAGTTTCTATCATGTCCCCCCTATCCCTCCTTTCTTCGAGGCTATACATCTTAAGCTCCTTTAGTCTTTCTTCATATGTCTTCTGGTGCAGACCCTGCACCATTTTGGTTGCCCACCTCTGGACAGCCTCCACCTTGTCTATGTCTTTGCGGAGATGGGGTCTCCAGAACTGTACACAGTACTCCAGATGTGGGTCTTACCAGCTGTCTGCACAGAGGGCCAACAACTTCCTGTTTTCTACTGGTGATGCCTCTCCCTATGCATCCCAGTATCCCCCCAGCCCTCCTTACTACCTTCTCACATTGCTGGCCTACCTTTAGATCATTTGATATGACTACCCCCAGGTCCCTTTCCATTTTTTCTGTTGTCAGTATCTCAGCATTTGTGACACTTTCTCAAAAAGACCCACAAAAGTGTTAAATATGCGACTCAACTTTGTGACACTACTGTTTGCAAAAATTTGAAAAACATATTTCAGGGGTGTTTACCCCAGCCAAAAAGAGACATGGGTAGCATCCTCAGGACTCAACTAGGTGAACACAGCAAGAATTGTGTCCCTAAAGGGTCCCAAATTTAAATGCCAAGCATTTCTGTGACCACCAACTGAAAAACAAGATGGCAGATTTGCAACACTACAGGGATCATTTACGACACTAAAAACTGCATTTGTGACACTGTCAAACTTTTTGATAACTTTTTCCAATGACTATAATGGGAAACTTGTTTTTTGAATAAGTTTTGAACCAGTTAATATTTTTCATGAAATCTTCAAAAGGCACATCGGGGAACCCAGCTGCATGTTTTCTAAAGGTTTTGGACCAGTCGTGCAGACCACACAACCTGTAGACATGAGCAAAGATTGTGCAAAAATGCATAATTACTGAATTATCCGGTGCTATGTAGCTCCACAACTGTATATCTGACCATAACAAAACTTGGCAGATCCAGAGATCTGTGATACCACTCCATGCGTGCCAAATGTCAAGCAAATCCATTATACAGTGGCAAAGTTATTAAGCTGCCAAATTTCAGAGTTTAACCTTAAATGGGAACTCAACCATAACTATAGTGGCACTACCATGCCTCTATAATATATATTCATGGCAAAAAAACTCCATTTAATGCATAAGTTAGGGTTGTTCCACAGCAACAAAAGTGAGGAAATTCAGTGTTAGGGTTGCCACCCCTTGTATTCCAAGCCCACCCAGTCCCCACCAACAGGCATCGGGGTGTGTGTTGGGATCATCGGTCCTAACTCTCACCACATCCCATGTGTAAACAAGCTGAGGTGGTGCAGTATAGGAGAATGGGGTGGGAGTTAGGACCGATGATCCCAACACACACCCCGATGCCTGTTGGTGGGGACGGGGTGGGCTTGGGGTGCAAGGGATGGCAAACCTAACACCGAATTTCCTCACTTTTGTTGCTGTGGAACAACCCTAACTGATGCAGTAAACAGAGTTTTTTGCCATGAATTTCCCTTCTCTTTGAGAATGAGCATTATAAATAGTGAATGGAATGTGATTTTGTGTCACATAGTAATGCTAATGGTAATGCAAACACAAGTGCAAATGGAAACACACATGGTGATGCCAACATAAATGATAACACAAACAGTAAGAGATACACAAGCACAAACATTAATGAAAGCAGAAATGGTAACACAAACAGTAACGCAAATGCTAATGGCAACAGAAATGCAAATGTTAATAAGAACAGTAACGTAAATTCTAACGCAAATGGAAACGCAAATGGTAAGAAAAATGCAAATGGTAACACAAACGCAAACAAAAATGCAAACGTTAAAGGCAACGGTACCACAGAAGGAAACAGTAACACAATCAGCAATGGAAATGCAACAGAAAACACAAACACTAAGGCCAACAGAAACACAAACAGTGATGAAGATGCAAACAGTAACAGTAACGCAATTGGAAACGCAAACAGGTTCAGTAACAGCAATGATGATGCCAAAGCGAACAATAATGCAAATGGAAATGCAAACACAAGCACGTATGGAAACACAAATGGTAATGGTAACACCAATGATGATGCCAAAGGAAAGACAAATGCAAACAGAAGTGCGTACGCAAATGCAAATGGTAATGCACATGGTGATGCAAAATGAAACACAAATAGAAACAGTTATGGCAATGCAAATGGTAACAGTAATGCAAATGAAAGTGCAAATGGTAACGCACACGGTGATGCAAACATAAGTGATAACACAAACGGTAAGAGAAATGCCAGCGCAAACATTAATGAAAGCAGAAATGGTTACACAAATGGTAATGCAAATGCAAACGGCAACAGAAAGGCAAATATTTACGAAAACAGTAATGGAAACCTTAATGCCAACAGAAACTCAAACGGTAAGAAAAATGCAATTGGTAACAGTAACGGTTACAGAAATGCAAATGGTAAAGGTAACGGTGCCACAGAATGAAACAGTAACACAATCGACAACGGAAGCGCAACCAAAAATGCAAACGCTAAGGCCTACAGAAATGCAAACAGCGACAAAGACACAAACAATAATGGTAACGCAATTGGAAATGCAAACAGTTACAGTAACAACAACGATGATGCCAAAGCAAACAGTAATGCAAACGGAAATGCAAACGCAAGCATGTACCGAAATGCAAATGGTAATGCACATGGTCACAGTGCCGTAATTGGAAATGCAAATGCTAACGGTAACACCAACGATGATGCCAAAGGAAAGACAAATGCAAATGGTAGCATGTAGGCAAATGCAAATGGTAACAGTAATGCAAACAGAAGGGCAAACGAAAACACAAAGTGTAATGCACACAGTGGCGTAGACGGGAATGGTAACACAAACGGTTACAGAAACGCAAGTGGAAACACTAAATATAACAGTAACATAAGCGCACACCCTATTTTTCCCCCTAAAAGCTGCATTGAGAAACACAGTGAAAACAAAGAATATACGTGTAATAATGGGCCTTGGAGCAGAAAATGAGGACTTGGAATACAAAATTGCTTATATCTCAGGAACCATATGACGTAGAAAAAAAATTTAAATTTCATACGATTTATGAGTTTCCTGGCTAGTTTTGCCATTAGCACCCATTTGGGGGGCTCAGCACTTTTCTGATGAAAAGTCTGTATCTTGAAGCATTTCTGAGATACAGGCCCCGAAATGCATGGTGGACACCATAATGTTAACCCACGGGAAAAAGTGTCAATTTTGCACTGCCGTAAAAAATGCTAACGGCAACAAAAACGCAAACATTAACAAAAACAGTAAAGTAAATGGTAATGCCAGCAGAAATGCAAATGGTAAGAAAAATGGAAATGGTAAAACAAACGCAAACAGAAATGCAAATGGTTAAAGCAACGGTGCCATAGAAGGAAACAGTAACGCAACCGCCAATGGAAATGCAACCAAAATGCAAATGTTAAGGGCAACAGAAATGCAAATGGTGACGGAAATGCAAACAGTAGCGGTAACGCAATTGGAAGTGCAAACAGTTATGGTAACAGCAACAGCAATGATGATGCCAAAGTGAACAGCAACACAAATGGAAATGCAAACGCAAGCGCGTATGGAAATGCAAATGGTAACGTGCATGGTCACTGTACCACAATTGGAAATGCAAATGCTAACGGTAACAGCAACAATGGCGCCAAGGGAAACACAAATGCAAACGCAAGCAGAAGCGCATACGCAAACACAAATGGTAATGCACACGGTGATGCAAAATGAAATGCAAATGGTAACAGTAACACAAACACAAGTGCAAATGAAAATGCAAAGAGTAACAAACATGGTGGTGTAGACGGGAATGCTAATGCAAACGGTTACAGAAGCACAAGTGGAAACGCTAACTGTAACAGAAACAGAAGTGTACGCCCTTTTTTTCCCCAAAAGCTGCCTAAAGAAACATAGTGGCCCGGATATTCAAAAGGGTTGCGCCATGCGCAATAGGGTTCCGCCAGTGCAAGTCCGAAAATGCGCCATTCCACGATATTCAGCGGGAGGCAGTTGAACCACTGAAAACATGCTGAGCAACAGCGCAATGCAAATGAAGGCATGCACAACCGAAGGGGGTGGATCCATGCATAAAGAGAGCAATGCGATATTCAAAGGCTTGCACAATGTGCAACAGTGGATTAGCCAGAAGTTGCACCACGGCGGAAATAAGCCAAAATAAAAAGGCTCAAGGATGAGGCGCAAGAACCCAACAGGGAATGCTCATGAGGCATCAACAGAGAGCTGGCCACAGCAGCAACCAGTGCAGGCCACAGCAGCAACCAGTGCAGGCCAGGGAGTAGGCAGGACAGAATAGTGGCAGCCGAAGGCGTGTGGGGCCACAGAGTTCAGAGGCCAGTAGGTGTACCCAGTGCAGTGGAGGTAGTAGTCAGGACAGCGGGGGGAATAGAAGAACAACAGCTGGGGGGGGACACCAGCCAGGGAGATGGACAGTGCCACTTTCCACATGGAAGCTGTAGTGAGGGGTGTGAGAAGGTATGCTGCAGGAGGACGTGGCCGTGGAAGGGCCCATCGACGGTACGCCCCCAACAGGCAGTACTGTGCCCGCATCAGCTTTGAGCTGTATTTGGATGTTGAGATTGTGGGCCGGTACCACCTGAACAGGGCAATACTGAGGCGGCTCTGTGAGCTGTGCAGTGATGTGATGCAGGCACCCTCACGACGGAGTCACGCTCTGTCAGTGGAGACAAAGGTAACAGCCTGCATGTGCTTGCTTGCCACGGGTACCTTCCAGAAGTCAACAGGGGACACCACAGGCATAACACAGTCAGCCACGTCATGCATCCTCACCCAATTCCTCAGCACACTGCTGCCACATGCTGCAGAGTACATCCATTTCCCCAGCACCGCGGCAGAGTGTACAGCAAACATACAGGAGTTCCACAGGGTAGCACGTATGCCTGGCATGCCAGGGGTGATAGACTGCACCCATGTGGCTATTCACACACCACCTGGCCCCGATGGGGCCGCATATCACAACCGGAAGGGGTACTCCAGTGTCAACTGCCAGGTGGTGTGTGATGCCAGTGGGCACATCATCAATGTCTGTGCCACGCACCCTGGCGGAGCACATGATTCATTCATATGGTACCAGTCTGCACTGTGCCATCGATTCAAGAGTGGGGACATCCCCACAGGACACCTAGTGGGTGAGTATGCCTGTAGGAGCGGCAAAGTAGGGGGATGGGTGGGCAAGCCACAGGTGCCATGGGGGTGGCACACAGGGCTAGGGACAATATGGACCTGAACATGACACTAACCTCCACTATCTCCACACAGGTGACAGTGGATACCCACTCCGGCCCTGGCTGCTCACACCCTACCGGCGCCCCACGACCCCATCGCAGCAACGCTTCAATGAGGCACATGCCGCCACATGCGACATCATCAAGCGGGTGTTTGGGATGCTGAAGGCATGCTTCCGATGCCTAGACACCTCCGGCGGTGCCCTACAGTACAGCCCCTCAAAGGCCTGTGGGATATTCCTGGCCTGTTGTATCCTGCACAACATGGCCAAAGACTGTGGGATAGCCTTACAGTTTGAGGAGGGGGACAGAGATGGGGATGCTGGTGATGATGGGGATGAGCAGCCCTCCCTTGGACAGCATGACCCCCGACTGATCCGGCAGGGCCAGCTGCACTGGGACACCATCACAGAGGAGCACTTCCGCAACACAGGTAAGTCATGGGGCCATGTGCAGCCAACACTGTCTAGGTGCAACCCACATACACACAGGTAACACACCAGGGTGCATGACGGCAAGGGGAGTGGAAGGGTACAGGTGCACAAACACACCACCAGGGAGGGGTGAATAGTTACACGCTACATGGACACACACACACACACACACACACACACACACACACCAGGCACACAGTGCACAGGGGCAGTTGCACAGCAGAGCAGGAACAGACATGTCAAACACACAGATCCACAGACCACCCCCACCACCTGTATTGTCCATGTACGTATGTCAGATGCTGGGCACCCTTGCACCTTGGTGTACAGTACAATACAGGCATCATCATGCACACGCATCTGTGGACAGCAGTCTGGTGGGTGTGCAGGTGGTCCGTGTGTCGGCATGTTGGGCAGGGCACCCACCGGTGCACTGCCCACCAAGACACACATTGCACACAGGGCAGCACCAGACAGGGCCCGCACTGGGAGACAGGTCGGTCAGGTGGCACTGAGCCACGGCCACCACGGATGCATGGGTGGCCCCGCTGTGACCCAGCCGCACTGGCAGGCTGAGCATGGGCCACATGGGGTGGCACCAATTGATCACCAGGGGTCCCACTGCACGAGCGTGACCTTGTCCACACAGGGTTCTGCAGCATGCTGAACATACCTGCACCAGGGGTGCTCGGGATGCCCACAGCAGAACCCAGCGTTGACAGGCTGGGTGTTGCATGACACCAGGAATGTGGAGTGGAGAGCGTACTGCATGGGGTGAACGGTACAGGGGCACCTGACTGTGTGCCCAATGCGGCCACGACAGCGACCAATGCCTGGGTCAGCCTGTCAATGGCTGTGGTCACATCCATCCGCATTTGGACCATCTCTGCCAGGATCATTGCATTGTCCCTGCTGTGCTGCTCCACAGCCACACACAGTGCCTCCATGGACGTTGCCACTCGCATCTGCTGCTGTACTGATGCCCGCAGCAGGCGGGTGTGCTCGCCAAGTGGGTCATCTGCCAAATCGGCACCCTGTCCCCCAAGGGATGGAAGGGCTTGATGCTCAACACCCCTTGAGGGTGGGCGCTGTTCACCAGGACCAGGTATGGGCAAGTCAACAGGTGGTGTGCATATGCCACCGCTGAACCCTGTACCCCAGACCCGGTGGGTGACTGCCGCTGCTGCCCCTCCGCCTGCTGTGCCCAAGGGACCAGTCCTTCCAATGCTGTGCCCGCAACAGTGCCAGGGACCTGCACAGCCACCGGTGCTGCCCCACCAGTGCTGACAGGCACAGCCTGAGACTGTGCTGATGTGCTGGCACACACATTGGAACCCTCTAGGTCCATGGGCACGGGCTGTCCTGCTGTGTGCCCATTATGTGACACACACGTGTCACTGCCCATAGCGGCAGTTGCATCATCAATGGTGCAGGTTTGTGCCACAGCCTCAGCCACAGCGTGCTGGCATGCTTGCATGCCAGACTGCTGGGACACAGGAGGGGCACCCCCCCACACCTCACTCACCGACATCGGAGATGGCGGCCAGGCGTGCACACTGGTGCAATTCACGCCGGCTACCAGCAGAGGTGGATGGACCCTCCTCCAACTCTGGCTGCGCGTCCACAGTGCATGGGCCCACCACCACTGTCCCCTGCAGGCGCACAGGATCTGTAACAGAAAGTGAGAACATGTTAGTGCATGGGATCAACCTCCCCCCCACCCTCCACCATGTCATACCGTGCAGTGATGGGCTTCCACCTGTCTGGAAGTCACCTCCTGGAATGCCCTCGATGGCACTGCACTGCATGAATGCAGCAAGACGGTCCTCCACCAGGGTCAGCTGCGCCACCTCTGCCTGGCCCCCGCCTGTGGCAGCGCGTGCCACCCTGAGTGCTGCCACCTTCTCCTTAACCCGTCTCCTGTCTGTCCCCACCTTCTTCTTACATTCCTGCAAGGAGCACTAGTGGCTTCCGTGCAGGTTTACGGCGCGAGCTACCCCCTCCAATGCAGCAGTATGGGCCTGAAGGGTGCCCTGCCATCCACTAAGTAGTGGCTCATCATCCAGTTAGGCCTCATAGAGTGCCTCTGTTTCAGCCCTTGTGAAGTTGGGCCTCCTCCTCCGCCCACCATCATCCTCCTCACCCAGTCCTTGCTCGGCCATGTCACGGTCTGTATGGGTGGAAGTGGACACCTGTGACTGTGCAGTTCACGGCATTATCCCATGACCATAGTCCATAACATCACACAGCATGCAACCCACCTATCACCTGCAGTAGCCGAATATGGCCACTGCAGATCACTGTCGCACATTTATAGCGCAATGCATGCAAATTAGGAGTGGAGCAACTTTAATGGGATGCAAATCACGCCGCTGCACCTTTGAATGGCTGATCAGCTGATTTGCATATGACAGCTGAATATCGTGCTGTTGCGCTTTGCTCAATACAGTTGAGCCGGCTGAGCCTATGGCGCAGTTGTGTGACTGCGTAGTACACTGCACCGTGCATGCCCAGGTACCTTACGCAGGCGTCTGCCACACTGATTATGTGCTGTGCGCGGTCAGCTATTCAGGACACGGCCACCATTGTGCCAGTGGTGCTACAGCGCTGGTCACCACATGGTGGTGTGGCACAACTGCGCAATAGTCCACTGTGGCACTGGCATGCAGGTGACCACTCGCACTGGATGTGTAGATGTCCGATGGTGCTGTGCGTGGCCTTGCGCCAGAGACATGACCTTGTGCCCGACCTTTGCCCCCTTGGCGCTGTACATCTGGCATGTGTGCAGCTCTATCGCGCTGTTCGGTAACAGCGCGATAGGGACCGATGGTGCTGCCTGAACAGCGCGTTAGGGACAGACGGGGTTGTATTGCGCAACATTTCCACGTGGGGTTGCCGTGTTCCAGAGTGCCATATTGCCCACTATCAAGTTGATGACATGGCACGCAGGAGAGCTCCCCAGTGGAGTGGCTTAGAGATGGCCAACCTAGTGGCTGTGGTGGACCCTCACTATGGGCCACTGTTTGGGGGGAACCCCTAGACTTGGCCTGCACCCAAGTGTGGCAGCAGGTGGCCACTGCGCTGGAGCAGATCACAGGGTGGCGCAGGACAGCAGAGCAGTGCAGGCACTGCTACAGTGACCTGTGCAGGAGGGAGCAGGCACTGCTGGCACACCTCAGGTCCCATGCCAGGAGGGGCATTGTGCCTAGGCCAGGTGGGTGAGCCATTTATGCACCTGTATTGTCCGCAGGGGTTTAACTGTGTATTTGGGGCCAGAGCATGGGGGAGGGTTGTTCCATGGTTGGCTGTGTCAGTGTTTGCAGGTGTGTGATGCATGGGTCTGGCTGTGTGGACAGGCCCACTCATTGTGTCAGGGGGCTGTCTGCATTTAGATCTCACTAATGTGTTTCTCAACATTTGTTTCCCACGGGCATGGAGGAGCGGAGGAGGGCCCAGACTGAGGCGCACAGGGGTGCTGCAGGGGTGGCCGGCAGAGGAGGCGGCAGTATGGGCCCGCAACAGCAGCAGCAGCAGCCACTGCAGCAGCAGCAGTGGCTGGATGAGGGTGAGTGTCATTACATCATGGATGCTATTGCATGCAATGGGGGGATAGGGCATGGGCACCATCCATGGACAACACTGACATGCACATGATGTGTGACAGTCAGCACTGTCCAGTGGCACTGCATGTCTGTGATTGCATCACTGGTGGTCCATGCATGCACTGGGGCACATAGCTGTGGTACTACCTTCCCACCACGTAGACATGTCACTGTACTGCCTTGGTTGTGCTGTGCTGGGCGTGGGTGGGGTGTGTGTGTAGTGGCACACATGGCTGTTGCTGCCTGGTTGGGCTTGGCCCATGCACGGTCACTGTGAGTGTGTGCAGTCCATCACAGGGGTGAGGCACTTGGCTGTATGCCATGCATACTGGGTGTGCTTCAGGGTTGTGTACAGTCCTAGCCATTGATTCTGTTCCCTTGCCCTAGGTGTCTGGGTCCTGCGCAGGATCGAGCAGGCCATCCACTGCCTGTTGGAGATATCCCAGGAATCGATCAGCATCCTCAGGGAGATGAACCAGAGGGGTGTGCGACGCCAGAGAGGGACACGGGGTCCGAGCCGGCCTGCAGATCTGCAGCCTGGGGGGCAGTAGCTGCCCCACAACTACACCCTTTACCCTTCCCTCACACCCTGCCATCCCTCACCAAGTTCTTCACCCCAACCCCTGTATTGTATATTTTTGTAAATAGTGTTATTGTTGTTCCTGTTGTTGTTGTTCTGTTTTTCATTGAATATATATATCTATTTTGTTATGAATACTGTGGTGGTCTCTGATTTGCAGCTGGCTATAGGTGATCAGTTGCAGTGGTGTGCATGGCATCCGGTGTGGTGTGGTCCTGGGATTGTGTGTGTGTCTGCTGCTTGGGGGGGTGTCCCTGGTGTGGTGGTGGCTGTCAGCCGGTCTGGCCATGTGCTGCCACACACCACTGTGAGCTCCTGGTGGGTCTGGTTTGTATGGTTCTGTGGTACACACGGTTGCATTGTGCCAGGTGGGGGGGGCATGGTGGTTCCGGCAGTACCAGTCACAGTCACTGCTCATGGGTGGTGTCTTGGGGTTCCAGAGCAAGGTGTGCTGTGCACAGTGGGGGCTGTGGTACACCTTGGTTGTCCGGCCCCTTTGTGTGGCAGTATTTGCTTGCCAATGGGTGTGCTGGGGCGCCGTGGCCCAGCTGTGCTTTGTAGGCTTGTCCCCATGGGCCAGTGGATATTCTGTCCCTCCACCGGTGATGCTGTGCTTCAGGTGTGGGGGTGTGTTGTTAGTTCTACGCTGTGTTCCTGTGCCCATCTGTGGCATGGGTGGTGGGCCCCTGCCTACCTCCCTGGATGTGCAGTTCCATTGCTCTGCTTCTGGGGGGGCTCCCTGCTTGTGCTATGGTGCATCTCGACTGCTCAGCTGGGCTGGCCTTGTTGCACTATGGTGCGACATATGTGCTCAGCTTCCCCTACCTGGTTGCGCTATGGCGCAGGTTGTGCGATTTTCAGACGTTGGCTGGTTGCGCAATTTGACTTGCTCCTCATTTGAATATCGTGTCTGTTGCGCATGTGCACAATTGACTTGTGCTTGCTCCTGCTATTATGCACATTTTGGGCTCAGTTTGAATATCTGGGCCCGTGAATACAAAGAATGTATGCCTAATAATGGGCCTCGGAGAAGAAAATGAGCACTTGGAGTACTAAATTGCTTATATCTCAGGAACCGTATGACGTAGAAAAAAATGTAAATTTCATATAATTTATGACTTTCCTAGCTAGTTTTGCACTTTGCCCCAGTGGGGGAAAAGGCATTTTAATCTATGGGAAAAAGAATCAACTTCGGAGTACTGTAACTTTGCAGCCCTCTAATATTTTGACACCAAACCACCAAAAGGCACATGTGTGGGATATTGGCTCTCTTCCCTCCAAATTTAAGCCCAATAGACTAAACCGTTCTTTTGCAGCAGGGCGGCAAACAATTCCCGTTATTTTTATGAGAAACAGAAATAGTACGTAAATCACAACACTTTCTCAAATGAAATCATAAAAGTGTCATGAGTGCGACACTACTTTGTGACACTACTTTTTACAAAAATTTTAAAAACATATTTCTGGGGTGTTTAACTCCCCCCAAAAAACATGGCTAGCATCCTCAGGGCTCAACTAGGTAAACACAAAAATAATTGTGTCCCTAGAGGGTCCCAAATTTAAATGCCAAGCATTTCTCTGACCACTAACTGAAAACAAAGGCCGACTCACAACACTACAGGGGTCATTTGCAACACTAAAAACTGCATTTGTGACACTGTTGAACTTTTTGTTAACTTTTCCCATTGACTATAATGGGAAACTTGTTTTTTGAATAACTTTTGAAACATTTAATATTTTTTAAAAAAAATATTTGAAAGGCACATCGGGAACCCTGGCTGCATGTTCCCTGAAGGTTTTGGACTGGTCATGCAAACCATGCAACCTATAGGCATTAGCAAACAATGCATAAATGTGCTACAGAACTATGCATTATAACTCTGCAACTGTATAGCCGACCAGTACGACACTTGACAGACCTTGAGATCTATGGTCCCGCTCTGTTCCTGCCAATTTCAGGAAAATCTGTGATACAGTGGCAGTTATTAACCTGACAAATTTCACACTTTAATCTTAAATGGGGTACTCAACTCTAACTATGGTGGCACTGTAGCTCCACAACTGTACATCCCACCTTAATGAAGCTTGAAAGATACAGAGATCTATCATACCAGACTGCACATGCCAAATTTCAGGCAAATACGTGGTACGGTGACAAAGTTATTAAGCTGCCAAATTTCAGATTTAACCTTAAATGGGGTACTCAACCCTAACTATAGGGGCACTACCTGCCACTATGATATATATATATATATATATATATATATATATATATATATATAGCTGTAGATATATACATATCTATATCTATATATATATATTCATGGCAAAAAACTCTGTTTATTGCATCAGTTAGGGTTGTTCCACAGTGACAAACGTGAGGAAGTTCAATGTTAGGGTTCCCACCCTTTGCACCCCACCCCCACCTTGCCCCCACCAACAGGCATCGGGGTGTGCATTGGGGTCGTCAGTCCTAAATCTCACCCCATTCTCCTATACTGCACCACCTCAGCTTGTTTACTCACTTTTGTCACTGTGGAACAACCCTAACTGATGCATTAAATAGAGTTTTTGCCATGAATGTCCCTTCTTTTTGAGAATGTGCAATATAATTAGTGAAGTAATGGTACCGCAAACACAAGCGCAAATGTTAATGCACATTGTGATGCAAACGTTCACGGTAATACAAACGGTAATAGAAATGCATGCTCAAATGGTACTGAAAACAGAAACGCAAACTCAAGTGAGTATGCAAACTCAAATCATAACATTCACGGTCACAGTAACACAATTAGAAACACAAACACTGACAGTAACACCAACGATGACGCCAAAGGAAACACAAACGCAAATGGAACCACAAACGGAAGCATGTACACAAATGCAAATGGTAGTGCACACGGTGATGCAAATGTAAACGATAACACAAATGGTAATAGAAATGCAATCACAAACAGTAATGGAAAAAGAAACACAAATGCAAGTGGGTACGGGAATGCAAACTGTAATGTGCATGGTCACAGTAACACAACTGGAAATGCAAAATGGTAACGGTAACAGCAACGATGATGCCAAAGGAAAGACACGCTAACGGAAGCGCATACACAAATGCAAATGGTAATGCACATGGTGATGTAAAGCAAAATGCAAACAGAAACAGTACTGGAAATGCAAATGGTAACTAACGCAAATGCAAGTTCAATCAAAAATGCAAAGCGAAATGCACAAGGGAATGCTAATGCAAACGGGTACAGAAACAAAAGTGGGAATGCTAACTGTAACAGTAACGGAAGCACACACTTTGTTTTTGCCCAACAGCCGCATAGAGAAACACAGTGAGTACAAAGAATGTATGCATAATAATGGGCCTCAGAGCAGAAAATGAGCACTTGGAATACTAAATTGCTTATATCTCAGGAACCGTACAATGTAGAAAAAAGTACAATTTTATATGATTTATGACTTTCCTAGCTAATTTTGCACTTAGACCCCTAGCGGGGGCCTAAACATTTTTCAGACAAAAAGTCCATATCTCGAAGTGTTTCTGAGATATGGGCCCCGAAAGACGTGGCAGACGCCGCAATGTTAGTCTATGGGAAAAATCGTCAAATTTGGAGTGCCCTAACTTTGCATCCCTGCAATATTTTGTCACCAAACCACCAAAAGGCACATCTGTGGGATGTTGGCTTTCTTCCATCTCATTTTCAGCTCAAAAGACCAAATCATTGTTTTGCAGCAGGGTGGCAAAGAACTCCTGTTATTTTGGCCATAGTGTTGCAAAGTAGTGTCGCAAATCATGACACTTTTGCAAAACAAATCGTGAAAATGTCGAAAGTTCTACACTACTTTGTGACACTACAGATCACAAAAATTTGAAAAACATATTTCTGGGGTGTTTAACCCCACAAAAAAAGACATTGGCTAGCATCCTCAGGGCTCAACTAGGTGAACACAAGAAGAATTGTGTCCCTAGAGGGTCCCAGATTTAATTGCCAAGCATTTCTGTGACCACTGACTGAAAAAAAAATGGCTCACTCATGACACTACAGGGGTCATTTGCTACACTAAAAACTGCATTTGTGACACTGTCAAACTTTTTGTTAACTTTTCTCGTTGACTATAATGGGAAACTTATCTTTTAAATAACTTTTGAAGCGTTTAATATTTTTTTATGAAATCTTTGAAAGGCACATTGGGGACCCTGGCTGCATGTTCTCTGAAGGTTTTGGACTGGTCGCACAAACCGTGCAACCTGCAGACACGAGCAAAGAATGCAAAAAAAAACGTAAATGCGCTATGGAATGTTGCTTTATAACTCCGTAACTGTATATCCGACCAGTACAACACTTGGCAGATCCAGAGTTCTATTGCACTGCTCCATGCCTGCCAAATTTTAGGTAAATCCATCATACAGTGGCAAAGTTATTAAGCTGCAATATTTCACACTTTAACCTTAAATGGGGTATCTCAACCCTAACTACAGTGGCATATATTAGATAGCTATATCTATCTATCTATTTATCTATCTATCTATCTATATATGTATATATATATATATATATATATATATATATATATATATATATATATATATATTCTACGCAAATAAACTGCATTAATGCATCATTTATGGTTAAAACACAAAATGTCAGGAAATGAAAAATCTTTAGGGTGCCTCTCCCCCCCCCACGGACCAGCCAATCATCCCAAGATTGACAGATGATGGGGTGCGTCATTGGGGTTGTAAGGCC
Organism: Neoceratodus forsteri; assembly: GCA_016271365.2. Classification (NCBI taxonomy): domain Eukaryota; kingdom Metazoa; phylum Chordata; order Ceratodontiformes; family Ceratodontidae; genus Neoceratodus; species Neoceratodus forsteri. The sequence goes on from CM028137.1 coordinate 56,904,745, forward strand.
TAAATGTTGCCCCATTCCTCGTGTAATCACATTGAGAAGCAACAATGATCATGAATGGGCAACATTTAGGCATCACAACCCCAATGGCACACCCCGTCATCTGTCAATCTTGGGATGATTGTCAGGTCCACGGGGTGGCAACCCTAAAGATTTTTCATTTCCTGACTTTTTGTGTTTTAACCCTAAATGATGCATTAATGTAGTTTTTTGCATAGAATGTCCTTACTTTTTGAGAAAGAATAGAAAACTAAGAGCTTGTGGACGTTGGTGGGAGCACGGGACCTTCGGACCCTGTGATCCCACCAACTTGTAAACATGTCTCTACCATCAACACCCTCCAAATTTCAATGTAAAAGACCAAACCATGTATGAAATATAACATGTTAAAGTTTGAGATTTTTCTTTCATCAGAGTTGCAGAATTCCTCACCTGTTGACATTTTACAGACACAATGACTGAAAAGTACATCCATGACACTAGGGCTAGGTACCCTATCAATTTCAAGGCACCACCACAATGCAAAACACTGTCCGCAAAACATAAATTGCGTCATGCAACATCTCCCTCAAAAATATTTTCTCTGACACATAAACACCATAATTCACATGTACAGGACATGCCACCAACACCCTCCAAATTTCAAGTAAAAAGACCAAACCATTTCCGAGATATTTAAAATGAAAGATTCTGAAAATTGGCCTATCTATTCCATTATAAAATCTGGCCATCTTGTCCCTCCCTCGTGATCAAAGATGACGATCAAAGAATCTCGCGATCAAAGAATTTGCAGGCTCGTGATCAAAGAATTTGTAGGCTCACAATCAAAGAATAAAAAAATGGTGAAACTCGAGTTTTAGGCAGAATTACATGAAACCACCGCTATGCCTCGATAGAATGAAGCCCCCTGAGCAAAACCCACCTTCATTTGTGTTCCTAAGCCACCCCGGGCTGAGAAATTTGAATTTTTCAAAAGGGCCATCTAGTCGTGCACTCGCGATGCAAGATTGCAATCAAAGAATCTAGTGATCAAAGAATATGCAGGCTCATGATCAAAAAATAAAAAATGGTGAAACTTGAGTTTTAGGCAGAATTACATGAAACCACCACCATGCCTCGATAGAAAGGAGCCCCTTAAGCGAAACACACACTCATTTGTTTTCCTAAGCCACCCCTGAGCTGAGAAAATTGTATTTTTACCTTGCGATGCAAGAACGCAATCAATGAATCTCGCGATCAAAGAATTTGCAGGCTTATGATCAAATATCATTAGCGAGTTGCAATCAAAGAATTTAAAACATTATAACTCTATTTTGTGACCATTTTACATTAAACCAAAGACATGGGTCGATAGATTGAAGCCCTCTGAGTAAAACCCATGCAAGTTTTACTTCAGTAGTGACCCCTGAGCAGAGATATTTGAGTTTTTACAATCGGATTTGAAAAACAAGATGGTGTCCTCGCAATCAAAGAATTCTCAGGGACAAAGATTATTTGACCACAAGGCTGCAAATTCTTTGACCACCAGATGGGACGAGATGGCCCAAACCCCATTCTTTGTTCACAAAACAACCATATAAATTTTCCCATTGACTTATAATGTGAGCTTAAAAGTGCCATAACTTTTGAATGCCTTAATATTTTTTCACCAATTGAAATGCGGCATGTTCGGCCACCAAAGCTCTTTCAGATGAGCCATCTTGCAGACTGGCATGTCACACAATGGCCGTTCAGGGCCATGGGCAAAATCCCCAAAACTGCCTCCAAAACTGGCAAAAAGTGCATTTTTTTAGTATTTTGGTGCTCAAAGACCTTAAGTCAGACCAAAATGAAATTTGGCAAATCAAGAGAACTACCATGCCTGCTGTGCATAGCAAATTATAGGTAAATCTGTTGAACGGGTCCAAAGTTATTAACATGCAAAATTTTCACTTTAACATAGGAGTGCCTTCATAAACCTTAAATATAGTGGTGCGACCATGCCAGTATAATATATATTTATAACCCTAACACTTTCAAAGGGCCATCTAGTCACGGACTTGCAAATTTCCTTGCTTTTGTAATTGTAAAAAACCCTAACTGTTGCATTAATGCAGTCTTTTGCAAAGAATTTCCTTACTTTTTGAGAAAGCATAGTTAAGTACAATGTCGCGCAAGTAGGTGGGAGCGTGGAACTCAAATGGCCCCACGCGCCCACCAACTTGCAAATTTCTGCCTAACATGACAGTACAAGTACTGAATATCATATGTATTGGTGGGAGCACATATAAAGGCGCCACGCTCCCATCAACTTGAAGCAAACTAAATTTTCATTCATTGGAGTGGCATAATTCCAGACCTATTTACATTTTACACACCTAACTACTGAAAATGACTTCTGTGGCAGTAAGGCTAGCTACCCTGTAAATGTCAAGCAACTACCACAATGCAGAACACTATCCACAAAACGTAAACTGCATCACGAAGTATATCCATAGCGAATTAATGTTCTGACATCTAAACACCATAATTCACATCTACAGGACATCCCATCAACACCTTCCAAATTTCAAGTTAAAAGACCAAACTGTTTCTGAGATATTTAATTTTAAAGTTTTAGATTTTCATTTGTTGGAGTGGCGTAATTCCACACCTTTTCACATTTTACATACCTAACCACTGAAAAGTACCTCCATGGCATGAAGGCTAGCCTCCCTATAAATGTCAAGCCACTAACACAATGCAGAACGCTATCCACAAAACATAAACTGCATCATGCAATATCTCCACAGTAAATTAATTTTCTGACAACTAAACAACATAATTCACATCTTCTGGGCATCCTCTCAACACCCTCCAAATTTCAAGTTAAAAGACCAAACTGTTTCCAAGATATTTAAATTTAAAGTTTTTGCACTTTTAAAATTTCTTTGATTGCAAGAATCAGCCACGACCTCGCAATCAAAGATTTTCTTTGATCATTAGGAGACATCTGGTTGTGAAATGTGGGCTATCTGGTCCCTCCCAGAGATATCTGGCCCATCAAAAATGTGGCCATCTTGTCCCGCCCTCACGAACGAAGCTCGTGATCAAAGAAATCCCTCGACCAAAGAATTTGCAGGCTCTCGATCAAAGAATTTAAAAATGTTAAAACTCCATTTATTTACACAACTACATTAAACCACAGGCATGGCTCGATAGAGGGAAGCCCCCTGAGTAAAACCCATCCTAGTTTTACTTCACAAGTCACTCCTGGGCTGAGATATTTGTTTTTTCCAACCCAAAAATCTGGCCATCTTGACCCTCCCTCTCAAACAAAGATCACAATCAAAGAATTTGCAGGCTGATGATCAAAGATCTTTAGTGAGCCACAATCAAAGAATTAAAAAGTTTAAAACTCCATTTTTTACACAACTACATTAAACCACAGTCATGGCTCAGTAGAGGGAAGCCCCCGGAGCAAAACCCATCCAAGTTTTACTTCAAAAGTCACACCTGGGCTGAGATATTTGTTTTTTCCAACCCCAAAATGAAAACAAGATGGCAACCATGCGATCAATAAATTTCTTGTGATCAAAGAATCTTTGCTCGTGGGCCTGCAAATTTTTTGATCGTGAGGAGTGACCAGATGGCCAAAATCTCATTGTTCTTTTGCAAAACAGCCGTATAAAATTTTCCTTAGCCTTATAATGGGAGCTAAAAAGTTTATTAACTTTTGAATGTATTCTACATGCCAAGTTTCAGACCAGCATGCTACATGGTGGCTACACAGTGCCATGGACAAAATCTGAAGAACTGCCCTCAAAACTGGCGAAAAGTGCATTTTTCAGTGATTCACTGCACAAAAAACTTAAGTCCAACCAAAACGCAATTTGGCAGATCAAGAGATCAACCATGCCCCACCGCACAAACCAAATTTCATGCAAAACCATTGAATGGGTCCAAAGTTATTAACGCACAAAATTTTAAGTTTAACATTAAAGTGCCTTCATAACCCTAACTATAGGGGTGCAACCGTGCCCCTATAATATACATAATCATGGAATTAAGGATAAATCCCTTTTGTAAGCAATTATAATTTTATTACCCAAACCTAATAAACATAAAAATAAAGTGAATAATGTTCACCCAATACCCCTCATAAACTGTGACATAAAAATATTAACATCTATCCTGGCACAAAGAATCAAGAATATATGGCACCCTCTAATTTCTAAAGATTAGGTAGGCTTTATCACTCATAGACAAGCATCAGATTATTTGAAGAAACTACACATATATTTCAGCATCTGAAGACTCCAAATACCTGGTGTTGCTGGTGTCTCTGGACATGTAAAAAGGTTTTGAATGAATTTCTTTATGCCACATTGTATAGAAATGGGTTCCCTGTTTTATTTGTAAATTGGATAAAGATCTTATATTCGTATCCTACAGCGAGGATATTTTGTAATTATATACTTCCCCCTCCTTTAGATTATTCTGTAGTACTCGTCAGGGCTGTCCTCTTTTTCCAATTCTATTTTATTTCTATCTAGAACCTGTATTATACTTTTTAAACAACAACCCACTTATTAGAGACATACATATTGGGGAACATACAATTAACCTCTCAGATTTTGCTTACGATGTCCTTTTACATTTAACTAATCCAGTTAACTCTATTAAAGCAGCTTTACAAACCATCCATGTCTTTAGTACATTCTGTAGTTACAAACTTAATAGAGATAAGACAGAAGTAATGCATTTGAACAACTTTGTGATTAAGAACAAGATTGCGAATTTTGGTCTTTCATGAACAACATCTGATTTAAAATACCTAGGTATCTATTTATCTATGGATCCAATTAAATGTGTTAAACTGAATTTAAATGACTTGGTTGTGAAAATGAAGCAAGACTTCAAAATATAGCAATCACTCCCTATTTCATTCTTGGGGGGGTAAATATAATTAAAATAAACAGATTCTCAGAGCTTTTTACCCACTTAACATGTTGAATGTTTTTCCTCCCTCTAAATTGGTTCAAACAGATACTAATCTAATTAGTAATTGTATTTGGCAAGGAAAAACAATGAGAATTGCTTTAAATAAATTACTGTATCTTAAATATCCTTTTTATGGATTAAGGCATTTGGGGATGGTGCCGACATGGATTGATGGTATTTATGTTACTGATTTTATCATGATGTTTTATTGTGATTTGATTTTAACTATGTTCTGCGCCTTGATTTTTGAAAGGTGCACTATAAATAAAGATTATTGTTATTATTATTAAAACCCAAGGAGGAATCACAATACCAAATGTCATCTTATATTACATGTCCTCTAACCTGAATAATTAATTACAGTGGATTCAAAACTCATCATAAACTATATGTCTCCATTTGTTTGGGCATAGATTTGATGCTTATAAAGAAATATAAAATGTATCCAGAGACCTTACTTTATTCTAAATGAAAAAAATTCCAAAGGCTCTTATAAATTCAGTAATAGGAACTTCTTTGAAGACACACAATTTGGTTTGTAAATTCCTCTGGGTTAAACTTGATCAGAATGTTAAACAAAGGATATTTGATAATCCCAACATTTTAATCAATGGCAAATATTTTGATTCCTCCTGGCTACCTATGGGTAATAACCGATGAGTGTCTTTATTTTTAAGTCAAGGTTATTTTTTCCCCAGACCAGATTTTAAAAGATTTGAAATTAAGCAAAACATATATTAACAAACTATTAATTACTAAATTAGTTTAAAAAAATGGCCCATTCCCTTGGAAGGTAATTCATAAAAAGTTATCCATAAGTTGAAATTTGTATTGGAAAAACTCATCCTATTGCTAATATATATTTAGCTGTAGTAGTAATGAAATATAAGGACACAATTATCCAATCGGTGTATTGGCAGGCAGAAACTAAGCAAAACCCTTAAAACTGGTTCATGTCATGGAGTAATTCATATAAATACATTCCACTGGATAACTTTGGGATGATTCATTTTAAAATTTTATATCATACTAATTTGTCACCTTTAAAAATGTATAAATATGGTCTTGTAAACTCTGATAAATGTGTTAGATATAATTTAAAAGTGGTTCTTTGGCTCACTTATTATACTCTTTTCCAGAGATCACAAAATTTTGGTGTGTAGTTAAAGAAAAAGTGATGAACAAACTCAGGTTGACTAATGCATCTAAACTGGAATGTTGCATCTTATTTAATGTGAAGGATTTTACATGGTATACCTTGTGCAGGATGACTGTGATTGAGGGCTTACAAAAAGAGTGACTCAATCACTGTGCCTGTGTACAGGGCTACCTCTCAGGTTAAGGTATGGTAAGGTGGGCAAGGTATGGAGAACAGATGTACATGCATATACAGGTACACGGAGGGGAGGTAGAGGAGAGAAGGTATGTGGGAGAGGTGTGGCGGGCAGCTGCCGAGCTGGACCACTAGCATGGTGGTGTGGGTGGTTGCTTGGGAGGTGAAGGGTGCAGGGTTTGGGTCCGGCACAGCGCTTTTTTTTTGGCCAGTCGGCGGCTTTGTATTTTTCCCAGTTTTTAACCTCCCCCGACATGCACCCTCTTGGAGTTGAGAATCCAATAGTAGGGGGTGTGTGGGGGTGAAGCTCCATTTGGGCGGTGTGGGAGTACAGCCCCCCGCATTAAAAAAACACCTGTAGGTCTCGGGTACCCTCTTCATCCTTGCCGCAAGTGTGCATCACTGAAATTCATTTTCGGCAAATATACACTCACTGTAATGGTGATCACTATTCCACGATCACCGTTATGACATGGAATCATTTTACATCTTTATCAGATAAAGCTATTATAACTTTAATTTCAATATCAACTAAACAGGTAATTGTTAAACACTGGACCGATAAAGATGCTCCATCCTTTTTAGAATGGATGGCTAATATACAACTCAATCTGAAGGTTATCAACTTGATTGAATAATTTTATGGCAGAATCAGGCACTTTAATCATATATGGGGAAGTTTTATGATTTGCTGTTTAAGGACTGATTATTCTCTAGTTTAGGTTTGCTTTGGTAGCGCACTTCTAAAAGCATTAGGTTGTATGGTTATGCTAGGTATTATACATATGGGATGTCCTTTTCTGGACATAGAAATTATGTTGTCATTGATTTTTGTTTCCATTACCAGTTTTATTCATTGTAAGTACTGTTACCTTGGGCATTCCTTTTAATACTCTACTCTTTCTAGCTATATTTGGATGTCCCTGATGATGCTGTAAATCAAACTTTAATTTCAGGTCTGTATCGATAGTTATTGTATATATCTTAGATGTATATAGAAAATACAACATCACACATGCCCACACAGTGCAAAGCATCATGGGCTGCATATGCAAATCACCACAGAATGTTATGCTGGTTCAACTTTAAGCAGAATTGCATGGTGCCGAAAGGCCTCTCACACAGTTTGCAAAGGTGCTAACAGATGACATAGACACATGTTTCATCCTACTAGGACTCATCAGTATGCCTCATCTGTTTGACACCCCAGTAGAATGAACCAGCTACCCTAAGACGGTCTGTCTGGGTTATGTTGTGGTGAACCCATTAAAATAAAAAACTATTTAAAAGACAAAGAATCTCTGTGCGCTATATAGTTTATATGTTTTTTCTCTTTATTATAACTTCTTATATTATGATCAGTAGGGGGTTCTTCTCTATGGAGAAGATTATTGTTCGTTATTCTGTTTGTGTTGGTATGTTAATGTTATAATGTATTCAGATTTTGTTCTTGTTAATGTTTTGTTTTTTGATGTTTGCCTTTCCTATACAGAAAATATTATGAAATAAAGATAAGAAAGTTAAAAAAAAGAAAAACATAAGAAGGCCCCCACTCCCTAAGGAAAAAAAGGGTTTATTTCCACTCCATTTTACCTTTCTTTCTCTGTCTTTCCTTTTTCTTTTGCTTCTTTTTCTCTTTTTCTTTACCTTTTTTTATCTCCTTCCCCCTTTTGTTTGTATTTATCCTGTCCCCTATTTCTGACTTCCCCCCTCATTTTATTTCCACATTTTCCCCTTGTTTTCCTACCTCTCCCCCCCCCATTCTCTGTGCATAACCAATCACACAAAGGGGGTAGTGGTTATCAGAAGGCCCTCCATAGAACCACAAGGCCAAAGACCAAATAGGAAAAGTAAAACACCCAATAGTTCTGTTATTGGCCGGCTCACAAATTGTACTATTTAAAAAAGAATACAGATACATTAACTGGTCTGTAGCAATAGCCAATGTTGCTTCTAGGGTCCTAAAGCAATGTATTCATTAAAACATACTGTCCAGAAGCCCATTATCCATACCTGCAAGCAAAAGAAAGCAAACTCCAAAAGTCCCAGTCTGCCCTCATCCAGTGACCTAATGAACACTCAGTCACAGGAGCAAAGGGAAAGTTGGTACCTAGATTCAATCTAAATAAGCCAAGACTATCTGGATAATAAAAACTGATGGCACCCCTAAGCGTAGCATGTAAAATAAATACAAGTAACAAAGTAGTGCCCAAGTGGGGACCCTTAATCTAAGTAAGAAACAAAAGGTCCAGTTAGTATGCAACTCATTTATAATAGCAAAAAAGAAAAGAAAACATGGAGATGGTTTCTAACACCCCCATGACAGCTGTCCTCAACCATCTGAAGCCAAATTAAACAACTAAGAAGATGGTGGGCATACAACATCATAAACAAAGTGTCCCCCTAAACATTAGAGATGATTGAAAGGGAAATAAAATTAATCAAATCAAGAGAGTGATAAAAATAGTTAATTATGAAGAAATTAAATCGTCCCAAAGCCCTGTGAAACTGAAAGGACAGGATGTAAGGCCCCAAAATCTAATAGGATTAAACCATACCACTAAAAAAACAAATTAATGGAATATCCAAGCCCTAGACCAAAAACAAACAGGAAGAAAGGTTATATGAACAAGACAAGCAACACAGAGCTGCAATTGTGAAAAAGCAGTAAGAAAAGGCAGGGACAGGCAAAAGATGAGAAAAAGAAAAGGCAATTTAAAAAGGCTAAAAAGAAAAGAAAGCAATAAAAGGAAACCAATAAAAATCTAAAAGAGCTAACCCACAATACAAAATACTAGTACGCTACAACACAATCTGGCCAAAAACCAGAACTATAAAATCCAGTACCTTAGAAGCTAAAAAAAAAAATAGAAAACAAGAATGACTTTGAAGAAAAAAATACTTACTGTACACCTTTTGTTTTAGGGCTCCATTTAGTGGTGTGCAGAGATGTGGGTAGAATTAACAGCCCCCAGAAGAGAAACAAAACTATGCTACTGCATTGAACAACCCTGAAGTGCTAAGGCAAAGAAAGAAGGACAGCTGCTTTTGGCCAGACCAAATAAAGACTAAAACTAATCCAGTCTGCAGCTATCTAACAGGCAATGAGGGAAAGAATGCAGACCCGGTAAAATGGGTAAACTTTGGCAAATACACTGAATGAGCCTGCTCAGTAGGAAGGGGACAGAGGTCTGCGACATCTAGTACTGAAGGCAGAAAGCTTTGTAAAAAAGAAAGCATGTCTCCACTAGCGTTGTGCAAAATTGGAATATTTCGCTCAGCAAAATATTTTTGCATAATTAACTCATTTTGCAAAATATTTCACTGGGCGAAATGCAAAATTTTGCCTATGGCTGTGGGCGAAATTTTACCACTGTTGGTGAAATTCTGCCACTTCTGGTGAAATTTTGCCACCTGCAGGCAAAACTTTGCCTCCCGAAGGTGAAATTTCTCTGTTGGTGGTGGACTGGGAAGCTGGCAAAATTGCGGGCAAAATTACACAGTTTTGCCACATTTTTGTGAAACATTTCACATGGTGAAATTGTCAATTTCACGGCAATTTTGCTGGAGAAATTTAATTTTGCTGCATCCCTAGTCTCCACTACTCTTCACACCCTTCGGCACATTATAAATATGAGGTTGTTCCTCAGAGAACAATTCTCAAGATCTTTGCACTGATCTGACACTGCCTGAAAGTCTTGAAGGAGGCAGACCAGGACATGCCCCATCTTGTCCACCCTAGCATCAGTATCTGAGGTTTGCTTAATGAGGTCCATAGCATTAATCTCCAGGGAAGACACAGAAGTTTTGAGCTCCACATACAAAGTGCAAAGTTCAGTTCTAAAATCCAACAATTCATCTAGAATGGTTGCATGTTTAGGCTGGGGCTGTACAAGTGCACTGTTTGCCAACATTTCCCCTGTGTGATCCTCCCGTACTGGTGCAGCAGATTGAGTAGTGGAGAAATCCCTGTCTGCAGGAGGAAATTTATGTTTCTGACCTCTGCCCATACACCAAAGATGCCTCCCAAACCAAGTGCCAAAAAAAAACAGCTAAAAAAAAGTTACAATGTTGGAGGCAAAACAAATGAGATAAGACAGAGCTCCTTATCTAGCGACCCATAACAATATGTCATTGAAAGTCCACGCTGACTTCAAATTATTTTGAAAAATAGAAAGCAAATGACTTCACATGCTATTGATTCTGTAGAGTAAGTGACATGAAAAAGATGACTACATACATAATTTGTGCATGCAATAAGCTTTGGAAATATTGGAATCTGGCAGTGATAGGGACATAGAGATGAAAACTGCCCAGCCAAAAAGATGATGATTTAATAATAATGTGTCATGAATGATCATTATCAATTACTGTATGTTCAAAGATCATGTCCAAACTTCAAAAACCATCATTGTGGTCTGGACTACCGGTAACTAAATATGTAGGTTAAATGGCCACCAATCAAAAGCCATGAAAGATGATCTCATATTATCATGATTTTTAATTACTGGTCATGGGCTGGATTTCTACAATAAAGTAAAAGAAAAATAAGTTAACTTTCTTCTATGTGCACAGAATGCATTGTGCCTTCTAATTAGCCATGTTCATTGGAATCATTAGTTATGACACATCTTCTACACAAACACATCACTTTCAGTCATACTTCCACTGACTCCTTACCCAATCACACTGCTTTCAATTATACATACTTTATTTATTTATTTTATTTATTTAAGTCTTTGGTAACTGGGCAAGGCCCACTAGGCACAAGTGCATGTTTTCAGGAGTGACCTGGGAGCACTGGGTGGTTAAGTGTCTTGTTCAGAGTCACACAGTATGCAAGTGGAGGTTGTGAGAATCAAACCAAGGGCTGGTCTGCTGAATGTATCAAACTCGTTCACAGCTCATTAGTCTAACCTCTAGGCTATACTGCTATACTCTGTCTCATCACTTCTTACTAGTGTTGTAAAGGCTCAGATTGGTTTAGTTTCATACACTGGTTCCCTTTAGAGTTGTTGTGCATTCCAACAAGTACCTGGTTTGTGCTCAGAACCTCTCCAAACAGTCTGTAAACTAATATGGTCAAGACAAAAGTAATTTAGCAATATAATTTACCACTGTATTAGTCCATAAAGTGTGCTATTGAAATTTTCAAAAAATATACAAATTAGTTATGCAAATGTACATACTATACCTAACATCTCATGTACTCTTCCTAAAGGGATTCAAATTTAACTTCAGATGATTGACATTATAATGTGTGCCTGCTAATAGTTGACAGTCATATTTTCATATTAGTAACACAACTTTAAGCATTACTAATGTGACTTACAGTTGTATAATACGAACTAATGTAATCATCAATGATAATCTCTTGATCATCCACAGATCATCAAAAACCACCATGCTGATTTAAGCTTGCAAACATAATTAATAGTCATCAGTTGGTGATTTGAAAGTTACATGTTTGATGATTAAATCATGATCTAGATGATGATCGTAGATCATGATCTACCTTGATGATCATTTGGTAACAGTTGATGAGTAACAAGGATCAATCATGACTGACCTTCAAAAAACATGGCTGGTGATTTACCAGTTCACCTGGGTGCCACACATTGGCCCAAAGTTCCACGATTTTGTTGGGGGGTCCACTGAGCCACCATGGGAGTGCAGTATAGGGAAATAGGGAGGGAAGTTCTACTAGACTACTGGGGAATTAGGAACATGATGGGTTCAACAGGGATGCGGACGAGGGTAGATGGTTGTGTGCATGAACAAACAAAGGATGGAAGCCATCAAATGGCCTGCTAACAATGTAAAAAAATGGTGCAATCATAATTGAGACCCCACAAGTTAAAATATATGCTGAAAGCACTGTAAATGTATTCCAATACAGTGAAATTCAAGAGAGGACAACAGGTAAGTCATTCTCTGTTTGTGTGCCCTGCTCAAGCAATACATAGCAATTTTAGCCATAATGACTTTCAGTGTATACATTGGTACGTGTTGCTTGTTGATACATGCTGGGTGTTGGCAGCAAACCCTGTTTGCACCAGTCAATTCAATTAGCAATGCACCACAGATACAAAGGGCATCCCCCTGCAATATGCACCATCCTTTGTGTACTAACAGGTTCTGGTTCCTGTGCAACATTATGGACAAAGAGCGCCTACTTTTGCTGTCCCAACTGTGTCTGAGAATGTTGTTAGAAAGACAATATTGTTCAGCTGTCCATGAAAAATGGTTCTGTTCATTATGCAAGTCTTGTTGCCACAGTAATCTGCAAGCATGGGGTTCAAGAAAGCTAACAGCATGCAACGGCCACCATTCCTTATGAACAGCCAACTGTTTTTTATGTATAATATATTAGGTTTTTATAGCTTGATGTTCTTCTCTGGCAGGGGAAGTAAAGATATGTCTTATTGATGCTGCAGTCCATATTTGAGTCACCTGTTATGGAGTGGAAACAAACATCCATAGCTATGCTGCAGCGGAAGGACTTTGTTTAAAAAAAAAATCACACAAAGGAACAGTGCTTATTGATGATGCAGGTAGGAACCCACGACTAGTGAGGTGATGTGGGCAGGTGAGTGCAACGGGGGGGGGGGTAATGCAGCTAGGAGATACAGTGAAGCCCATCAGGATGAAGTGCAGCACTGCAGAATTCTGCAGTAGAGTTACTGCAGCAAACAATGCAGTTTCAAAAGGAGTTAATCCCTTTTGTCATGCAGTAAACCTGTGACACTGTGCTTCATCCTGGCAGGCTTCATCATACGAAACTGGGTTATAATATATACAATAATGCATGGGGAGGAGTGTATAAATGAAAATTACGTACCTACTATAATTCTTGATGTTTCTGTGTATCTTCACCATTCATCACTACTTGGGTATCTGGCTGGAGCCAGGATCCAGTGGGAGCCTTTTTTTTTTTTTTGGAGGCTGAATCAGCACAGGGGCAGTGCCGCCCTTGAGGCTGACATGTTATGTGGCGCTCATGGGTTGTCAGTTATCTGCTGTCGACTCGTCCTTAACCCCAGTTCTCCTTCTCCCACTGTCAAGTAAGGACCTCATGGGAATCCTTGAAAAATTTCAACTATGACATTGCAGCCTTGTCTGCGGCCAAGTCCGTCAGTCATGTTCCTGTTTGCTCTCAGTTCTGTTCACCCTACTTGGTGCCTCTTCGGAGATCTGCCGGTAAGATCTATCCTTTTTTTTATAGTGATGCCAAGTACTTTTTTTGTTTAATTTTCAGACTGGTCATGTCTCGTCTGGGGGACAAGAAGACAAAGTCAAAAGCACAGACACAAAGAAGATTGAGAATTTTATGCACACCCAAGGCGTGGGATGCTAAAACCCAGAGGGCGAAGCCCGAGGGGTTTATCTAAGCATCCCACACCAAGTGTGCACATAAAATTTGAGTTTTCACTCCTCCCCATGTATTGTTTTATGTAATTGCTGGGGAGTGTTTTCTTGCCTGCATCATTTTGTGAGATAAAGTAAGAGTTTGGCCATAGATGGTTTCCTGCTATAAGAGTAAACCAGACTATTGTTTAACCCCCTCCAATTTCGATAGAGTATGTTTTCTTCCTTGGCTCCTCCTGTTCAACAAGTAACAAAAATAGCAGCTCCCAGAGAGAGGGTAGCCCCCAAATGATACCTGTCTGAAGATGATTTGGCACAGAATAAGGTGGCAGTTAGGGGATCACATGCTTAGTCAGTGAAGGAGTCAGGTAGGCGATGTAAATGAGGCACCATTAGAAGGGAAAATTCGAAAAATGTTTTGAGTGGTATGCAGTAGTGAGACATACTTGAGGTAGAAACAGAATCTTGTGAAGGAAGCAGCATGTGCTTGTACGCAGTGGTAAGAGAAACCATTAGGGGATTTTCTGGGAACAGTCAGCTAGACGAATGAATGTGCGTATGCGTGCAGTGAGAGAAACCAGACACATGGGTTATAACAGCGAATTATAACCCAGTTTCTCAATGGCAGAAAACACTTCCCAGTTATTACAAAACAGTTGTACAGTGGCCACAATATTTTTCCTTCTTTATGCATTTTAGTTGGGATAGCGGGGTAGTTAATTAAGCAATAAGGTGCAACAGGGTGTGTGTTATTGTGCAATAACATCACTCCTGGGGTTGGCTGAGGCAGGAGGAAAAGCCGAATGCTTCCACCACCTCATGAGTGATGTTTTTACACATAACACACACCCTGGACTGCCTTATTGATATTATACAATGGCTCATTTGGTACTAAAAAAAAAAACATTTTTTATGTATTTTTTGTTTGATTTTTGTGAGTGGATGTATACCATTATAATAAAAAGTCCAGGCCAGTTTGGTGGCACTGGGGGTTGAGGTGCTGGATGCCACACCTCGTGGCATGCCAGCGACAGAGTCCGAGGGGAGCAGGCCGGTCATTGGGGATTGGCAGGGGAGGACTAGGATCGAATATCTGCAGACCACTCTCTTAGTCCAGGGGTGGGTTGGGAACATCCACTATGCTGTAGTGACCTCTGAGGACAGCCAGGGGTACTACCAGCATCAGTGTGCATAGTGGGGGAGCGTGATGGACATCGACACACTGTGCCTGGACTTGATTGCATGTCCACATGCCAGTGAGTGCTACGGAGGGAAAAAGGCTGGGCACGACCATGCAGCTCGATGGCCATGGTCTGTGCTGCCCAGAGGACTGGTGAGGAGTCCCATCAGGGAGGGTTTGGGGCTGTCTTGGCTAGGAGAGGCATGGGGGGCCCTCCAGCATGATGGCAAAATGGCCATCCTGGGTCCTTCTGGTTGCAGTACGAGCCACTCAGCTCTCTGGGTGGGCAGAGTCGACGGCTGGATGCCCCAATTTGGTACACACTGCAGCAGGTGGTAAAAACAGTGGTGATATAAAAAAAAAATACAGAATATTTCCTATCACTAGGGAGATCTGCAATCTAAATGATGCTGACTGGTCAATCATTTGTGTGCTGTGGCCTGCATGCTGTGATCTTCTATATCCCCCCCATCCATGGCAACTTGCTCACCTGTTAAAGCAGGCTATGTTTTATGTTTCTTTTTTTTCTTCCTTTTTTTTTAAACTATCTCTGCTGCAGTCACCATACCGCTCAGCTACAGTGCAGTGCAGTAGTAAAGTGTGCCCACTTGCTGACATGGTGATGGTGCCAGAAAGAAGATGGGAAAGCCATTTGCTGGCACAGGTTTCTTTTTCTTACACTTTTCAGTGGTGCATAAAGAAGGAGTAGGATGGGGATGAAGGACATGTGACAGTGGACAGATAGTGTGGCAGTGGTTGGGGTTTGCAAGTTTTACTCGAATTCTCCAGTCACGTGATCAGTAATTGGCAGTTTTAGTTTTGGCACCTATTTGAAATTGGTCTGTTCTTTGGAGAAGTAAAAAAGAGGCATGGCGAAGCTGTAGCAATGTTTTATCCTTAGGGAATTGTTAAAAATAAAAAGGACGAGGGATGGAATGTGTGTTTGGGGGAGGCTGGAGGGTGGTGAAGAGAACGAATATGACAATGTGGCGCCACATGCTACAACAGCTTGGCTTCATTGTAAAAAAAAAATACAGGTTTTGTGTTTTGGGAACAGTGTGATTGATGTTTAAAAAACGTCAGGTTCTGTGTTTTGGGGACAATGTGATGTGTTGGGTGGGAGGTTACATTCTTGGGTAGGGGGGCATTAGTCATTTACAGTGCCAGCCTGGAGCTGCAGTAACTTGCACAAGGGAGGCATGATTTCATACTCTGTCATGCGGACATGTTTGTGCCTAGACTAATGCAGTAATGTTATCATGCAACAACATCACAGTTCCAGGCACCCATTGACCAATCACAGGTCAGAAAATGTATTTGTCATTGTACAGTAACTAATTATCAGTGCCAGTGGATCAGCAGGTTGAACACTTGCCTCTAAGGCTGGAAGATTAGAAGGTTGTGGGTTCGAACCCCACACCAGGAAAGTACAGTAACATCAGCGATATAGCAGAGGAGCTTCAGTGGAAAGTCTCCCTTTTTGCAGATGACAGAAAACTCAGTTACATGGTGGAAGCAATGAAGAATGATATAAGGTTACTGGAAGAGTGGTCGGAAACATGGCAGCTGAAATTCAATGCCAGGAAATGTAAAGCGATGCACTTGGGGAGAAGGAATCCAAATACCACGTACACATGGGGGAGGGAGGGAGGGGGATAGCAGCAACCAGGCAGGAGAAGGATCTAGGGATTATAATCGCAAATGACCTTAAGGTGGGGACACAGTGCAGTAAAGCAGTGGGCAAGGCTTACAGGATACTGACATGAATAGGGAGAGGGATAATCAGCAGAAAAAGGGAGGTGATGATGCCACTTTAGAGCTCCACATTGAGGCCACACCTGGTGTATGGGGTACAGTTCTGGAGGCCCCATCTAAGAAAGGACATAGGTGGCATGGAAAAGTTGCAGAGAACTGCCACTAAAATGGTGCATGGGCTAAGAGGGATGGCATGAGGAGAGGTCAAGGGAACTGGATTTGTATCCTCTGGAAATAAGAAGGGAAACAGCAGACATGATTGAAACATTCAAGTATGTGAAGGGGATAAATACAGTGGGGAAGAGCTTATTTACAGGGAAGGTAGATACAAGAACTAGAGGGCATGGGCTGAAGGTGGAGAGAAGAAGGTTTAGGGGAAATGTTAGGAAGTATTACTTCACAGAGAGAGTGGTTAAGCCCTGGAACAAACTGCTGGAGAAGGTGGTGAGTGCTAATACAGGAGGGATTCAAAAGTGCCTGGGATACACACAGAGGATTGTCAACGGGAGAAAGAGGGGAAACTTTGGGGGTGACAGGTAGAGGGAGGAAAGGAGCAGACTCGATGGGCCAGGAAGGCCCTTTTCTCCCATCATGTCTATGAATCTGTGAATCTATGAATCCCAATACACTTTAGTGCAGCATGAAGTGGGTGCTGCTTTCCTGAGGTGCCATCTTTCAGGTGTGATGTTAAACCAAGGTCCTGTTTTGGTGGAAGTTAAGATCCTGTGGCACTTCTCAAAACACACAGGGGAATTTCTCTGGTGTCCTGAACAAATTTCCCTCAGTCACTAAAAATACAGCCAACAGCTTAATCTGGTTCAAAGTCAGTTGACATCAGTGTCTCTTGCCACATTCCCCCTCTACCAGGATGAGACTGAAAGTAGGCAGAAATGCCTAGTCTTCCTTTCCTGGTCAACAAAAGCCAAACAAATAAATAAGTAAATAAACAGCTCAGTAATATATATTTTTTGGTGCTTACTTGTTTCTGTAGTTAAAGAAATTTAAACCAAATAGGGTTCATTTGATTCTGAGAATGTCTACATATAGTTAGTCCTGTCCATAGTTGTGAGTTCCAAGTTGTCATGAAGTAAAAAGATACATCCACTTTGAAGATTGTAGGTCGTATTGTTTGTATCACTCTTTAGAGGCAGAACTCCATAGGACAATGCACAATATGGAATACTGTCCAACTCACTGATTAGAAATGTTTGTTTTTTGTTATCAAATTAAAACTATATACTGGAATCAAGTCACCCTCTGATTATGCAGTACCACATTTTTATGACTGGCTCATTACTGTTTCAGGGCATATGCTCAAATCTATGAACAAAAATGGACATGTACAAACATGTCACTCACTCAGCCAGTTGGCCACCAGACTGGAATGCCAAGCTGCAGTCCTATTGTGAAATTAGGCCAAGGACAGGAGAGCTCAGGCAACACTCAGAGAATACAAACCCCTCACACTTGGCCATCTGATTCAAATCTTGCACTTTATGAAACATAAAACGTAGCTACTCCACCAACACCAGCATGTTTTTGAGCACAGACGTTGCTTTCATTCTCAAGGCGGTTTGAGAAAAGAGCACAAGTGCCTAAAAACATTTCGATGCACTAGCACCCCTCACTTAGAATCCCATTTATAGTTTCTGAATGAGCAAGGGTGAGCAGTTAACACTGGATAACGTTTGTAAATGGAGAAGTATGGCTTTTTCATTTAGTTAGCGCCCAACCATTTAACTACATGTTGGCTGGGGACCACACCTTAATTAAGCCAATTTTAGGCTGATGTACCCTATAAAGGTAAGCCATTTGAGGCAGATGCAGTTTTTGGTAGGGACCCAGCTGATGGGTGGTCTACCTTAATGTTGGTAGCTGGGTTACTTCACAACAGGGCCCTGAGGGGAATACCAAGAGACCCCCACTCCTTTTGAAATCAAATTAGTAAACCGCCAATCCAGGCTAAAAAATATGTTTATTATCATATTTAACGCTTTTCTGAGTTGGGGGGCAGAGTGTGCTCTGATTTGTTTTTGTTGATGTATGCCATTTGAAGTAGCACCCCTCATTTAGAATCCCATTTGTAGTGTGTGAATGAGCAAGGATAAGCAGCTAACATTGAATTAAACTCTTCTTTTCTTGGACTGATGTACAAATATATGTAGTATTCATAGCAGCAAACTGTGCCGCTGCATATGTTAGGGTTTCTTATTATTAAAGATCCATATATTTATGTTTTATATTTAAGGTTGTATGCATATGTGGAGTATGTATTGGATTTGCATGTCTGAGATTTTGCAATATGATTTATTCATTTTGTATTGTTTTTTATTTGTTTATAACGGTTTTTCATTGAAGAGTGCCTTGGTTTTCAGAAAGTCAATTTTAAATAAAATTGTCTGCCTCCCCTTCCCTATCCCTCCCCCAGGACCTTTTTACTTCATGACAACTTGGAACTCACAGAAGAAGCCAGGAGGGGAAGGAAACATATTCAATTCAGTGCTTTACAGTAACTGGTAATTGCTATTTTCTTTTAAACTTAGATTGTGGGCTTTTAGTGACACTGTAATTTCTTTGCAGTCTTTACTTAGAATTGTTTTTGGGCTGTTGAAAATTTAAAACGTAGTGGTGGTGTATTTCTTTGCTCTCTTTAATTGCTGCAAATTTTTGCCCCCCCCTTCCCCCAGCTCCTAATTATATGCCCTGTTAAATCTGATTGACAGGAGCTAAACACAGGGGATAGTAAGGGTGTGGAGGGGGGAAGAAGCCCACCCTCAGCACGACAAGTGTTTTGACTCATTTATTTATTTATTGGTTTATTTTATTTTTTTAAAAAGAAAAGTATCTGAGAATCAGTGGCAGGATTTTTAGGACAGTAAATTAATAAAAAGGGTACTAGGACAGCTTCAGTAGCAGACAAGCAGTGGAATAGCAGTGTAATTGCAGTGTAATGTGGGGATTGGTGCAATGCAGTGGCTGTGGGGCAGTCATATTCAGGCAGACCTTCTGGACACTGAGGTGCTGCTGTATCTGCATCTCTCTGGACTGTGGGATGAGGTAGCCAGACTCAGAGCGGAAGTAAACCGGGTCAGGAGTACAATCACCCCTATCCAGAGACTACCCAGTCCAATGCAACTTCCTCAAAGGATGCCGAGAACAAGGAGCACTTGGATGACAGTGGGCTCAGGGAGGGTTACAGTGGTCAGGCAGAGGCACATCCCGGATCCTATTCCACTCAAGAACTCATATGTCACACTGGCAAATGGGGACGACCAAATAGAGGTACCCAGAGAAGTGGAAGGAAAGGATGTGGAGGCTAACCAAGGAGGTGACCTTAGCGGGGAGAGCAGTGGACCCCAGAGGAGGAGGAGGAAGTGAATCCTGGTGGGGGACTCCATTACAAGAGTGATCAAGCTACGAACACAAAAGGGGGAGGACAGGGAGGTGAGGTGCCTACCAGGTGCCATGGCATGGAGGGATGGAAGGAAGATCCTGGGGATCACTGGGAAGGCAAGACGGGAGGGTGAGCTGGATGTCATTATCCACCTAGGCACTAATGACCTGGCAAATGGGGAGCCAAAGGAAGTTCAGGAAGAGTTTAGAAAATTGGGAAGGGGTCTCAAGCAAGTAGTTACTTCTGTCACTTTCTCAGAAGTACTACCTGTGAGAGGCAAGGGAGAGCATAGGGGTGCATGCACCAGGAACTTTAACTCATGGTTGAAGAACTGGTGCTGTGAGGAAGGGTTTGGATTCATTGGTGACTGTGGACCCACCTGGAGGGATGGAGGTTTGTTCAAGCCTGATGGCCTGCATCCATCCTGGAGGGGAATCCAAGCACTCAATGATAAGTTTAAATGCTACACTGACAAGCATTTAAACTAGCAAAGGGGTGCAGGCCAGCAAGGAGGTACCTACTTGCTCAACCCCATAGCTAGCAGTGGAACCAGTGAACCAGAGGAGTGGCTATCTCTACAAAGCAGTGTGCAAAGATGGAGATTAGTGCCCAAGAGGTGGATAGGCAGAAAAGGGGCAAAATTCAGCAGAAGGGCAGACAGCAAGGAGAACCAGGGATAAAGAACAACCAAGGAAGGGGCGGGAGTAGAACAGCGAAATAGTCTAGGGAGGTTAAATCATGGAAAGCCATGTGTGCCAATGCCAGGAGCCTTAGCAACAAGATGGAAGATCTGGAGGCCATGGTGCAGTCAGACCTGGACATTGTGGCCATCACTGAAACCTGGTGTAATGATAACCATGACTGGGAGATGGCCATACCTGGCTACAACATATTCAGAAGAGACAGAGCAGGCAGGAAGGGAGGAGGAGTGGCACTGTATGTGAAAAATGACATAAGGGCCACAGAGATCCAGGAGAAACAAAATGGGGGAGAGATACTGTGAGTTAAGCTGGAAAGGAAAATGGGCCAGCCATCCGCAAGGTGTGGTCTATAGACCACCAGCCCAGGAGGAAGAAACAGACAGGGAGCTGATGCTAGCCATCGAAAGGATGGCAGACAAGGGTGAGGTAGTACTGGTTGGAGACTTCAATATTCCAGATGTGGACTGGAGCATCCCAGCAGCAGCATCAACTAGGAGCAGATTTATCCTGGACTCCCTTCAGGGTGCCTTCCTCAAGCAACTGGTCATGGAACCAACTCGGCAGAAGGCAATACTGGACCTTGTGCTCACAAACAGGGACAGTGTGATGGGGTAACACTGGGGGAGCACCTGGGGAACAGTGACCACCAGTCATTGTGGTTTGAAATCACAGAAAGAGCAGAACCAAACCCGTATCCTGGATTTTAGGGGGGCAGATTTTCGAAAAATGGGGAGATACTTGAAAGAGGCATTAAGGGGAATGGGGCAGGAATCAGGGGTTGAGGAACAGTGGGCAGTATTTAAAATGGGGATTGCAAGAGCAAGAGAATTATGCATTAAGCAGGTTAGCAAGAGGAAAAGGAAGAGGAGACCATTATGTTTTTTCCAAAGAGGTAGCAAAGAAAGTGAATGCCAAAAGATTGCATTCAGGCAATACAAAAGACACAGCAGAAGGGACAGAGAGAAGTACCAGGAGAAGCAAAGGAAGCAGAGGAGGTCAGTAAGGAATGAAGCTCAGACAGAAGAACACATTGCAAAATCAGTGGGTAGAGGGGACAAAGCCTTTTACAGGTACATAAGTGAAAATAGAAAGGCAAAGGGAGGGATAGTGAGACTGAAGGGGGAGGATGGGGGCCACATGGAGGATGACAACAGTAAAGCTGACTATTGAACAGGTATTTCTGCTCAGTCTTCACTGAGGAAGAGGAGGATAATGGGTCTGAAGGGAGTACAAAGGGTGAGAATGGTGCAGAAATGGACACAAGTCCCTTTACACGAGAAAGGGTCCTGAAGGAACTGGAAGTAATAAGAGTTGATAAAGCAATGGGGCCAGATGGGGTGCACCCCAGAGTCCTTAAAGAACTAAGAGAGGTGGTGGCTGAACCTCTGGCTATCCTGTTCAGCCAATCACTGGAAACAGGGGAGGTACCCAAAGACTGGAAGACAGCACATGTGGTCCCCTTGTACAAAAGTGGGAACAAAGAGGAAGCGGGTAACTACAGACCAGTCAGCCTCACCTCGGTAGTGGGGAAGATCATGGAAGCGCTACTGAAGTAGATATTGGTGGAAGATCTTGTTGTCAATGGACTACAGGACCCAAGGCAGCATGGTTTCACCAGGGGGAGGTCATGCCAGACCGATCTCATTGAATTTTTTGACTGGGTGACTAGGGAGGTGGATCAAGGGAGGGCAGTGGACATGGCCTATCTGGACTTCAGCAAGGCCTCTGACACTGTGCCACATAGAAGACTATTACACAAACTGAGGAATATGGGTGTGGGCAGGACAGTAGTGTGGTGGGTAGGTAACTGGCTGGGTGGCAGGACACAGAGGGTGGTGGTAAATGGCTGTCACTCCACAGAGGAAGAGTGACCAGTGGGGTACCACAGGGATCAGTGCTGGGACCGGTCCTATTCAACATCTTCATCAGTGACATTGCGCAGGGCCTAGAAGGCAGAATTTCACTGTTTGCTGATGACACAAAGCTCTGTAACAGAGTAGATACACCAGAGGTTGTGGACAGAATGAGAAGGGACCTGCAGAAACTTGAAGAATGGTCAGGGGTTTGGCAGTTGAAATTCAATGCAAAGAAGTGCAAGATAATGCATATGGGGCACAAAACCCTGGCACAATATATCAGTTGGGGTGTGAGGATATAGGATGCACCAAGCAGGAAAGGGATCTTGGGGTTATCATTTCTGATGACCTCAAGGTAGGGAAACTGTGACATGGCAGCAGGTAAAGCAAATAGGATGCTGGGATGCATAGGCAGAGGCATCATCAGCAGGAAAAGGGAGGTCATAATTCCACTATACAAGACACTAGTGAGGCCCCACCTGGAGTACAGTGTACAGTTATGGATACCTTACCTATGTAAGGACATAGACAGGGTAGAGAAGGTTCAGAGGAGGGCAACAAAGATGGTACATGGATTGCATCACAAGTCCTATGAGGACAGGTTGAGGGAACTGAACATATTCTCCCTGGAGGAGAAGAGGGAGAGAGGGGATATGATAGAGACATACAAGTATCTTACAGGGAGGAACAGGGTGAAGGAATACACTATTTTTAAATTAAAAAGATGTTCCAGAACTAGAGGGCATGGGATGAAGTTGGAGGGAGGATGATTCAGAGGAAATGTGAGGAAGAATTTCTTCACAGAACGGGTGGTGGACAAGTGGAACACCCTTACAGAGGAAGTGGTAGGGGCTGAAACAATCACGGGATTTAAGAATGCATGGGCTAGACATAAAGGAATTCTAGAGGTCAGGGGTAAGGGGCAACAGACTTCTAAGAAAACATAAACTGAACTTACAAGCTCAAATGGGCAGACTAGGTGGGCCACAGGCCCTTATCTGCCGACACTGTCTATGTATCTATGTATCTGTCTGTCTGTCTGTCTATTTATCTGTCTATCTATCTATCTATCTAGCTATCTGTCCATCTAGCTTTCTAACTGTCACTCTATTAATCTGTCCTAGCTATTCTATCTATCAGGTGGTAGTATTGCATAGTGCTTAAAGGCACTGAGCTGCAAACTTGAAGACCTGGGTATGAATCCCATCAGATCCCACTTGCATACTGGATGACTCCTTGTGCTTCCAGGTCGCACCTAGTAACAAATTCCAGCTTAGTGTGCCTTTCCTGGTTAAACAAGTTCCCCTTTCCCTTCTATCTATCTATCTATCTATCTATCTATCTATCTATCTATCTATCTATCTATCTATCTATCTGTCTGTCTCTTTCTGTCTGTCTGTCTGTCTATCTACAGATGGTATCTATTAACAGATGGCATCTATTTATAAATCCATCTATCTGTCTGTCTGTCTGTCTGTTTATCTAAATGTACAGAAATGCAATGTTCAGGTTTTTGACCATTGAACTAACTGCCAAAGCTTAACTGTGTTTTTTAACAAATGTTATTTTATTGCCCCTTCCCATGTTCACTTGGTGTCCCTCTCTTTTGGGCCCCATGCACACTGACTTCTGCCCACCAGATTCAATCCCCTCCTTGTCTTTTACCTCTAGACTCCTCAAGATCCTCTGACACCCACTCAGGTTCAGCTTATCCATGTGTGGGGGGGTCCCCTTGCTGCCACCATGGAGGAAGAACCTTAGATGTCAGAATTGATGGTCAAGTGGCAAAACATTGTGCCTGGGGTCGGGTGGCATGTGGGAAACACAATTTTCTCTCTCTCCACTGCTCCCTCTCCCCAGCTCATGACCACACATCATGGTGTCTTGGGAGAAATGCACAGCAGTGTGTGGTTAGCCACAGTGTTAAGTGCATCTCCACCATCCTACCACCAGAAGCTGCTGTAGTAGTGATGTGAACCATATTTTCCCTCTAAGGAAGGATAACATACATGCTGATGCTCCTCAACCTCCCTGCCCAGTTCCACTAAAGTCGTCCATGATACAAGGTATGAACCCAGGTCACCAGCGTCATGGGTGGGTGCCTCACTGCTCATCACCATACAGTCAGCCAAACATATGGTTTAACATCATCAATAAATAATGTAGTAAGCTATGACAAATAGTGCTCATATGTTAAGACCACAGGATACAGGACTGGGCACAGTGTCTGTGTGTGTGCTATATGCAAAGCAGCTGCATCATCACATGCATTTCATCAGACATGTAGCAGGCATTGTGAGTGGCCCAACAGTGCCGCAGATCTGTAGCAGGTTTTGTGAGCAGCCCAACATTGCACCAGACATGCAGTAGACTTTGGGAGTAGCCCAACATAGCAGACATTGTTAGTAACTCAACATTGCCCCAGGTATGTAGCAGATATTGTGAGTGGCCAAAAATTGACCC
This sequence comes from Neoceratodus forsteri, assembly GCA_016271365.2. Lineage (NCBI taxonomy): Eukaryota > Metazoa > Chordata > Ceratodontiformes > Ceratodontidae > Neoceratodus > Neoceratodus forsteri. The sequence goes on from CM028137.1 coordinate 56,929,754, forward strand.
AGACATGTAGCAGACTTTGTGAATGGACAATATTGCCCCAGACATGTAGCAGACTTTGTGAATGGAAAATGTTGCCCCAGACATGTAGCAGACTTTGTGAATGGACAATATTGCCCCAGACATGTGGCTGAGTTCAGGAGTGGCCCCATGTTGCACCAGTCATGTAGCAGACTTTTTGAATGGACCAACATTACTTCAGACATTTAAGAGAATATGTGAGTGACCCAACATTCCCCCAGACAAACAGAAGAATTTGAGAGTGGCTCAGTATTGCCCTGGAGATGTAACAGACTTTGTTAGAGGCCAATCATTGTCCCAGACATGTATCAGTCTTTGTGACATACCTGACGGTGCCCCTGACATCTAGTAAAATCTGTGTCTGGCCCAACATGTCTGCAGATATGTAGGATTTCAGGAGTTTTCCAATATTGCCTCAGACATGTAAAAGTCTTTGTGACTGGCCAACATTGCACCAGACATTAGTAGAATTTCCGACTGTCAAAGCATTGCTCTATACATGTAGCAGATTCTGTGTGTCCCAACATTGTCACAGACATGTAGCAGACTTTGCGGCAGGCCCAACATTGCCACTGCTATGTAGTAGACTTTGTGACTGGCCCAACATTCCACCAGACATGAAGCACAATTAGTGAGTGACCCAGCATTGTCCCAGATGTGTAGCAGATATTGTGAGTGGCCCAGCATTGCCACAGACATGTAGCAGATATTGTGAGTGGCCCAACATTGCCCCAGGCATGTAGCAGATATTGGAAGTGGCCCAACATTGCCCCAGACATGTAGTAGATATTGTGAGTAGCCCAACATTGTCACAGACATGTAGCAGATATTGTGAGTGGCCCAACATTGCCCCAGACATGTAGCAGACTTTGTGGCAGGCCCAATATTGCCGCAGCTATGTAGTAGACTTTGTGACTGGCCCAACATTCCACCAGACATGAAGCACAATTAGTGAGTGACCCAGCATTGTCCCAGATGTGTAGCAGGTATTATGAGTGGCCCAACATTGCCATAGACATGTAGCAGATATTGGAAGTGGCCCAACATTGCCCCAGACATGTAGTAGATATTGGAAGTGGCCCAACATTGCCCCAGACATGTAGCAGATATTGTGAGTGACCCAACATTGTCACAGACATGTAGCAGACTTGAGGGGCTAGATTCACAAAGTGTTGCTGGGCACACACACCATTTTGTACTGTACAAACTGGGTTTTGTACCAAAATGGTGTTAATGAAAGTCCATTTTTTACCTGCTAACTGGGTTTGTGATGGGGCAAAGTTTTGAGGGGGCCACAATGCAAATGAGGAGGTGGGGACCTGCATATTGGCACAATCCCATTCACCAAAGACTTCCCCCATGCAAGAGCCTTTTGTGAGGCTCCCTTGTATCCAGAAAATATTGCTGACTGAGATCTGGCAGTATTCTGCACAACTCTAGTTGCTGCCAGAGGCACGGGTGATTGCCGTCCCTGTAATAAGGAAAATTAAAGTTTCCCTTGTAGTCTAGTGGTCCCTCCCCACCTCTGATCACCAATTGCCAGCCCTGACACTGTCCAAACATACAGTAAAATCTGTCTTGGTGATCTAGTGGTCCCTCTCCTCCTCCCCATTCTCTGATCCCTGTCCCCTTGTGTTTAAAAACGTTTCCTAGAAGTCTAATGATCCCACATCATGGATCACTGGCCCCATATAAATGAAATAATTACCCTGGTGCTAGTGGTCCCCCGCATAAATTGCTGGCTCAAGTCATAGAAAAGAAAAACAGACCCATGTTCTATGGTGGTAGTGATCCCCCTGTTTTCACCAATTGCTGGCATATTACAAAGTCAACAGTTTCACTGGTGTCTCATGCCCTCTTACCACCCAATCACCTGCCCAATATATGTGTTCCTATCACTTGCTACTTCAGTTCGCTCTCTCTGCTGTTTGAACAGGGGCCTCCTGGGCATTCCCAGGGCTCAGCTCAAGACCTTGGGTGACCATGCATTTAGTGTCACAGGGCTGACCCTGTGGAACTCCCTACCAGTTACTGTCCAGGAGGCTCCATCCGTCAATCAGTTCAAGCAGAGGCTAAAAGGCCACTTGTTCCATCTTGTCTTTCTGGAGGATATGACATAATCTGCTCCAACTGCTAATTTACTTATCTTAATCTCTCTGAGCTACCTTAGAATTTTAAATATTGCTACGATTATTATATTTTATTGTTTGTTCATTGACTGTTATGTACATCATTGCTTATTCATTGTTAGATGCCCAGAACCTCCAGGATGCGCCATAAAAATAAAATTTGCCTAGTCTTGCCAAAAATATTGAATTGTTTTCTAATTTCCCCACACATCTCAAGACCTTGGAAATAAACTTTTCTCATTCCCTTGGTGGTCCAATGGACTCCCCATCCCCCACCCTAACAGGTAGTGACCTGCCACCCTGCTATCCCATCCTGACCAAAAGCTGGTGACCAGTAAAGTCCTCTTTTCACCACATTGACTGGCCACTGACTGAGCTGTCAATGAGCATGTACTGTATACAGTATGCACTTATGGAATGAGAGCTCACTCAGGGCTGCCAAGCACTGTCAATGAGCACATATTGTATACAGTATGTGATCATTGAGAGCTCAGTTTGTGGTCAGCCATGGTGGTAAGAGGAGGGCTGTGCTGGTCAGTGACTGGGGGTCAGAATGGGCGGAGTGGGGTGCTGAGTCACTACTTTTCAGAGTGGGAGGTCCACTGGACCACCAAGCAATTGGGAAACATTTGTTTCAAAGGGCGTAGGATGTGGGGAGACACTGGACAACAATGCACTATTATACACATATTGGGCCCTATGCACCAATTGAGCGGAGTGGCTACATGCGCATATCTGGGGTATGTAGCCACTCCACACCCATTGTGTCCACTCACAGGATGCACAAAGTGGGGAGATGCACAGAAAGGATGGCCCTTCCTCCCAGGCCCACAGTCTACACCATGGAGGGGGCATGCCAGCACTACGCACCATGCACAAATGCACATAGTTCTGGCCATGGGGGCGTGTAGGGGGCACAGGATATGCCAGGGAGAACCCTACAGTAAACCTCCTATGTGCTGTGTACACATCCCGAGACACACCACAGAACAGGGCGAATAGCCCACTGACCCTCCAGGACCACAGCAAACAGCCACCCACCCGATCCAGCACACAGTGGTGTGCGCAGCTGCCCCCACAACCCAAACCCCTCACAGGGGCACTGGCACATGGATGCTGCCCCCTACAACAGCACCACATGTCCACCTCCCCACTACCTGCAGTACTGTTCCATCTCCCAACATAACCCCTGTCCTTCTGCACCGCTTCAGTGTCATTGGAGGGCTGGCAGCATAGCCCTCCTCCCACCCACCACAGCTGCTGTTCTCAGACATCCATGGGGCATGCTGCCAACGTGCACACTGTTGGAACCATGCCAGGCATCCAATTGGATGCCTTGTTGGATCTGCGACTCCGCTCATGCCTGCCCTGCACAGTAGAGGGGGCAGGGCCATGGATAGGTGGCTGGCTGTTGTGAATGCTGCTGGTGCACAGCTGTCTGCAGGTGCAGTGCTCCACGGGTGGGTGACGTGCCACCATTGCGTATTACCCACCTATTGGTGCATAAGGGCAATTGGGCGGGTGATCGGGTGGTGGGGGCCCTAGCTATCAGAGAAACTGCTGACTTTGTAATAGTCTAGCAATCAGTGAACACTGGAGGGGACCACTACCAGCATGGAATACAGGTCTGTTTTTCTTTTTTATGTCTTGAGCCAGAGGTCGCCGCGGAGGGACCACTACCATCAGGGTATTTATTTCATTTTTATGGAGCCAGCGATCGGCATGAAGTGGACCACTAAACTAGCAGGAAACAATTTTTTCAACTCAAGGGGACAGTGACCAGAGAATGGGGAGGGGGAAAGGATGACTAGACTATCAGGAAAATATTTTTCAACACAGATGGATGGAGAATGGAGTACAAGGAGGGGGCAGAGACCACTAGACTACCAGGGCAGATTTTACTGTATGTTTAGACAGTGTTGGGGCTGGTGAATAATGATCAGAGGTGGTGAGGGATCACTAGACTACATAGGACACATTCAAGGGAAGGGAAGGGAAGGCAAGGGAAGGGATCACTTGATCAGTAGGACTTTTTTTGTTGAAGGGAGGGCAATCAGTGATTTGATACAAGAAGGGTCAATTAGACCCCTAGCGATATTTTTATTACTATCAACGTAGAGCTGTAGGAAGGTATTTTGGTGCCCTGTGCAAGAGACTAATTTTTCACCCCCCACTTTGAAAAGAGCTGGAACCTCGGGGGTGTTTACATGCTCTGTGGCGTGTTTTGGGGCTTTTCTTGAAGGAAAAACATACTTTTGTTGTATGTTCCTCACCCCTGATTTCAGAGAAAATTTTGCTTCCATAAAATCTGAGGTGTGGGAGTGTGAGACTCTGGTTTAACACTATTTAAAAAAAAAACATTTTGGGCAGTTAATTGCCCTCTAGGGGCATGTAGCACTTGGCTATGCCTCGTGCCACATTACACCCCTAGAGGGTGATTAACAGACCAGTAACATAACCCCTGGTTATGCTTTCTTGCTTAATAAGCCACATCTTATTGCTTAATAAGCCACACCCTGACCCTGGTGTGCCTTACTGCCTAAACCACCCACAATAATGGGACATGATTTCTTCCTGTCAGGATTCCATCGTCTAGCACTGCTAATTGACTAAAATGATACATTCATATTTAAAACCAACATTATTAAACTGTTGGTGGTAGAACTAATGTCCATTTTATTAAAAAAAAGATCCTTCTAAATGAGGAAAACTTTCAAAAGTATCCTTTAAGTTTTAAAACAATTTTTTATAAATACTAGCAATAAGGCACTCCAGGAATTATTAGATCAGTTAATCACCCCCTAGTGGCAACATCGACGTCACTCAGCTGTGCATTGTGCAGGGTGATTAACAGATTGTTAATTTATCCCCGGTCTGATTATGTCTCATTGCTTATAGCAGATAATGTATGGTCTTTGGTTAATAACCACTCTGTAAACACTTCGAGAGGTTACCATAACATCATTGTAAACACCTTGAGAGCGCTACTTGAGTGGTTTTCAGATGTCATGGTAACCCCAAGAAGTGTTTTCAGTACGGTTGTTAACCAAAGACCATACATTATTTTGTACTGTGTATGGGCTTCCAAAATTGTGTAATCATGGACTGAATTACTTTACTGAATTACTTTACGGAACACTGATTGTTGTGAGCATTCCCTTTTGTTATACCATTGATATGATATACTAAAGAAGGGTTAACAACAAAGTGATGTCAAAACAATGGCATAACAAGGTTGTAATCTGCTTGACTTCAGTTATTAATAAGGGCTCCCAATACATTATATGTAGAATAAAGTATGGGTCGGGGTGTGTAACGAGATTTTACACACACCCGAGTTGTGGGATGCTACATAAACCCCGAGGGTGAAGCCCGAGGGGTTTGTGAAAAGCATACCACAACGAGGGTCTCTGTAAAATCGAGTTTTACACCCCAACCCATTTTTTATTTTATATAATTGCTGGGTTTCCCTTTTTTGCCTCAGCAATTATATAAAATAAACAGCTCTGTGTACCCCCCTAGTGTATCCTAACGTCAATGCTTTTAGTCCGGTGCCAAGATTTTTGTATTTTAAATTGCTTTTTTATTTTTTTGTTTCTTGAGGTCTTTCTGTGTTTCCAGGGTATAAGGGGGGAGAAAAGAAAAGAAAAGGACTTACCACTGAGTTCTTGTGGCGGTTCTGTTTCCTGTAACACGGAAGCAGTGAGCGGTCTCGGCTGGTCGTGCTGCTGTGCGAGCACGTGCAGAGGAAGGGAAATCATGCGCGTGTTTGCCGTTATAAACACTCCTTTATAACGATAAATTACGCCATGGTTTCCCTATGGGAAAAAGGCAGAGCCAGTTATTATAATTTGATTATGCATGCTCAGAGCTGCAGTGCCCATATTCTTAGTCTTATGATTTAATTTATATGTATTGTACATGTAAATTAAACCATTCGATAACAGAGCAGTGATTGTTACATGCTTTGAAAAGTATTATCCATGATAATACTAAACTATTTCATTTCTTTTGTTTACTATAGTCAAGAAGCTGAACTTCTCTTGGGTACAGTAAACAGAAGAGAAGTTGCACAGTTGGATCCTATTTTTTCTGACCCCTCTCTACCTCTCACATCTTCCTTTTTAGGGCTGTGGGCAGAGCCTACATCCCTTTTGTCCTCAATTGCTTAAAAACAGCTTTTCTTATAACTTCAGTTGTGGACATTTGTATGTATTCCTCCACAGCTGCAAAAAAGTGCACTTCCCCTCAGATTTTTGCTATTTGTTGCTCTACAGTGTGTTAAAGGCATTTGCGTGGGGGGATGCTACTGTACTATACCTCAGAACTTCTCAGGATATTAGCAAAAAACATTTTAAACTGCTGTCAGTGGCTGATCCAGGAATTGACAGAAGGGGGGCACACTTTGCTCCGAAAACCAAACCTCCCTAGGGGGGTCTGTGGGTATGCTCCCCCAGGGAATTTTGAAAATATAGTTTCAGGAGCAAAGTGTTTAGCATCCTATGTGTATTTCCAGGTTGTGTTGTGCCAATCTGTATCCAGTGTCTTACTCTCTCCATGTTGGTACAATAACTGAAGCTTCCTGAAAGAACTTCAGTACGTTTGTTGGAAATTCCCCCAAATGTACTGAAGTTAATTCCAGGTAGCACTGCTTGAGGTAGTTAAATAGAGAATACTGGATGGGCAACTATGCAGACCCAGTGTGTTCTGCCACAGAGTGGTTCCGATTCCCTCTGACCTTGAGAGCAAAGCTCGAGAGGTCCGTGGGAATCAGAACCCTGAGGTGGCAAAACACATTGGTTCTGCAGAGTTGCTCACCCTGTATTTTTTATAGTATATAGTACTGTGTGAAATATGTGTTTTGTGAATTCGTTTGCTTTCAAAATGAAACTAACTCATGCAGTCTCTAGGGGTTCTAGAATGCTGCTCTACCACAGTAGGGTAGAATCACATTCCATGACCTTGGAAATGTGGTAGAACAGCATTTTGAAAGGGATGGAATTCTGTAAAGAACAACACTCCACTATACACTATAAGTAATTATTATCGCTCATAGAAGCACCCCTCCAACCACAGCAACTGTGACTGCATCTAGTGTCTCTGATGTGTCAGAGAGATAGACTGGCTTTTAGTTACAATGTTGCATTGTGAAGCCTCTGTACCACACCAAGGTAGCGAGTCCCATAGAAGTCCATACACACACACACACACACACACACACACACACCTACCACATGCCTCTTTCTAGTTAGTCACTGCTAGCTGGACATAAACTCCCGGGTCCACAATCGTGCACAGGTAATCCACCACCACACCCCACACCCCATCCCCACTCCTCGTGGTAAAGCATGGAGTGTGTCTTGAAACTACCTCTGGCCTGCTTTAGTCATGGTCACAGTCTGGGGAGTTTTTAGATCCAGGCTAACTGAACAGTACCCATCTGTTAGTTCCCTCACCCCATCAGTCTCTTAATTGTACTGAGTTAAGCAGTGGACTAGGTTTTAGTTCAGCTTTATCTCACCCTTTACCAAACACAGAGCCCCTCCCGGACCCACACCCACCCAGGTCCCACACATGCATACACTTACTATTACCTCACTTTTCAAAATACAGTATGACAAAAAAGCAAACATACTGCACTATAGTCAGTGTAATAATGCAAATACCAATTGAAATACCTGAATAGATGCCTATGCAATGATCTCATCTTTAGCGAGGGATTCACACAGCAGGTAAGGGAAATGGAACATTATTTAACCAGGAGTAGCACACTAACTCGAAGCCTGTTTGCAGATGCGACCTGGGACTACAAGGAAGTTAAGTGACTTGCTCAGGATCATGCAGTATGCACCTAGGTGGCTGTGGGATTCAAAACCAGGTCTCTAGATCTGAAGCTCAGAGCCTTAACCCACTGCGCTAAAACAGTAAAACAGTCATCAGAAGCTGCAGTTACTGCCGGGCAGGACACAATTAACTGACATGAATGATTAAAATGAATAGGAACAAGAAATACACTGCTGTAGGTAAACAGCCAGAACTCAGAAGCTGCACTTATTTCCAGGGCAGAACAGTCACACGCTCTCCCCACAAATTAGCATACAATTTGTGGAAGGTGTTTAAAAGGATATATTGTCTTAACCAGATGCACCACAGATGGAAAATAGAGGGATTGTTAAAAACTGGACATTTTATATTACAACTATGAAAAGAAGACAAAACTGACTGAGCAAGAGTCAGGGATCAACATGGATATTCTTCAGCTAAGAAGGGCAAACACTAGATGGATCCAGATTGTGCAGAAGCAAAAATTCAAGGTTCAAAGTATCGAACTTTACAGATTTTGCATCATGCAATAGACACCAGTCTGGAATTGCTGCCTAATCCACGCTCTTAGTGCTTTTCCATCTAACTCTTTTTATTAGTCATCACTATTCTCAACAGTATAATACACACACGGACACGCACACACATTTCACTGGAAGTTGATCCCATAGTTGGCAATACATAATATAATGCCCCTACAATAATTCCACATCAAAAACAATTATTTACAGGATTGGCTGCATTATTACATTTATTTTGAAAATGGACAACTGCACTGAAATTTGATCCTGATCAAAAGCCCAGATTAAAACATCAGCATTGCAATCAAACATAAAGAAGTTTATTCATTTTAAAGTGTACAGTTCCTAGTAAATAAATTTGGCATTATAGAGTAAAAAATTGAAGCCATATAGCACAAATGCAATGACAGGATACAATCCCTTCAACCTGAGATACAAATGTGGTTTAGATAGCAAACTGTTTTCCAAATTGACACAAGAAAAGACCGTTGCAGTATGCTCATGGACTAAGATCAGTAATAATAATAATACTGTAATCACCCAGGTGTACAAAGCACCATGTAACATTAATGTTAGTGTCTTATAAGTCTGCGTAACGTCTAAAGTTTGATAATAATATTCCAAAATGGTCAGCATGCTAATGCAAAGAGCCCTATACTGGCCAGCTGAACTGCTGGCAAAAGTCTCCAGATACTCAAACATAAAACATTTTCCCCACCACATAATCTGATCAAACAATTTACAAAAAGGCCCGAAATTCTTGTGCCTAATATATAATAAAAAACACAAAATCAGAGGTTATTATTAGTGGGACCCTGGGGCACACTGGGCCCAAGCATAGTACAGCTGCCACAACTCTAAAGGGACAACAAGAAGGACTCAATTTAAGACAAACAACAACAAATACTGTGCAGTCTGCACTCGGTATACTGCACTGCCAGTCGCTAAAATAATTGCAGGAATACAAAATAAAAAATAATCGAATGCAAATACCTGCTCACCTCTTTCTCCAAGCTCTCTGCCTCTGCTGCACTGACCGAACCGCCAGGTACCAACTCTGTCATGTTATCAGGTCTGCAGTCCCGGAATCAGATTCTGATAAATGCAGTTAAATGAATGGGTCTTGAGCAGCACCTGAGAGCTGATGACCAAACTGAGGACAATGCAGGGCTCTGGTCCCACAGGCAGAATTTCGTGGAGCACTCCCATTGGGGAGTGAAGCAGCAGCACTGAGGATCCAGCAGTCCTGAGGCAATTCTTATACACCTCAGGACTGCTAAGCATACTGGCGGGATTTGTTAAAAAAACATTCCTCAATCAACAATCGATAGAGATTGGTCCAGTCTCCACGCTGTGTGCATGTGAAACACAAAGGAGTGGAGTACTGGACCAATCCAACAGAACTGTCGGTTGTAAATTTTGGCTGTTATCAAATCGAGCTCAGAACATTGACACAGGTGCCAGCCCCTGCTTCTTTTATGACTGGTCCTGCAGCTGGTATGTGTCTTCCCTCACATAAGTGTCTGTTGCTTCTCTTTTAATTACGCAGGGGAAGATTAAGACACATACCAGGCAGCCAGCCATTTGGCATTCCACATTCCCTTAGTCTGTTTTAAAAAGACTGCTGAGGAGGGAGGTGCATGCCCCGCTCATGAAAGGAGGTGGCATGCGTACGTGCGCCACTGCCTGAATCCGCCACTGGCTGTTTCAATTATCTGTCCAGCTCACTCTAGCACCTAGGGGACTCCTTTTCTTTTTTGTGAAAATGAAACTCATCTGTAGACTCAGTTTAAGATTACATACTCTGTAATGTAGATTTGCTAGCTGCCTCACATTCCTTTCCAGAGAACAAATTGCAGGCAAGAGTGGACATAGACTTGTTTTCCTCATGTTAGAAGCCTTGAAGAAAATAATATTTATGTAACTATAATTCAAAATTCCATTAGGTGGTCAGAAATAAGTCTGAGAGAATTTATGTAAAAACTAACAAGTGATACAAAAAATGGCATGCACACTTGCCTCTGAGACTGGAAGATCAGAAGGCTGTGGGTTCTATCCCCACACTAGGCATGTGGGTTAACGAGCTTGTGTACTGGCTAAAACTAATACTGCCTAAACTAATATTAGAGTTTAAAAGCAGTCAACCATTACCTTTTATATTTGAGGTACTTTATCTTTTCCCTTTCTTTAATTAGAAGATTGTTTACCTGATGTTAATACTGTATGTGTGATGTGTGGAACAGCATTCTGTGTGGCAGCTGACATAGCTAGTTGTACCATGGCATCTCACAAACGTTATTGCCATAAAATCTATACAGTTAGTATATACTGTATATTTCTTAAATCCACTCTTAACTGTAAATTAATTGTGTTTTTCAAAATGATCAAGCATGTACTGTTTTCCTGATTTCAGTTTATTATGTTATTATAGTAGTAATGCATGCATCTATAATATTGTGGTGTGGACGGACTCTGGATAGGTCAGAAGATAGAATCAAGATGGTTCAAACTAAATTACATCATAATACTTACAGTATTCTTCGATTCAGTGCTGCTGCTGAACATGTCATTTATTTGAACTATCTTGCTTCTGGCATTTCCAGACTCCACAACAGACTACTGTTATAGAATAGATGGATTATAATTATAAAATGTAATGCAATGAGCTGATAAATCAGGATGAGAAGGGACATTGTGTACTACATCATTTGCACTGCACAATTGCTGTGAATAAAGGAAGCTATATGTATGTGTGTGGTCAGGGTGTAGTGCAAATTAAATTATGTTTCCTATTTAGTGAATACAACTTATTTAAATGTACACTACACTACATACATACATACAGGTTCCTGCCTTCCTTAAGGGAACAAATTAAGCTCTTTTGCTGATGTGTCTTCCTTCTCTGATGCCAGCTAAGATGGATGGCAGAGACTGGCAAACAGGCAGAGGGAGGCTAGGCTAATAATTAAGTGAGAAAAGAAGAACATTTTTCATTCATTTTATTGTGTATTGAATCATTTGCATTGTTGTATATATAATATTTCCTGCAGCTGCTAGCTAATAATAACTGACAATGAATAATGATTGCAGTGCAGAAGCAGAAGTGCCTGCCCCCCAGTAAGTGCTGCAGTGCCACCCCCAGTACCAGGCAGTGAGGTGAGGTGAGGTGAGGCTCAGTAGGCCTAGTGGACTGTGTGCTGATTCATCATTTCAGTGGCAATGCCAGCCTGCACTGCAGCCTAGTAATAGGGCAGGCTCTCTAGTACCAGGCAGCAGCAGGCCAGCCAGGTACTGAGCACTTCCCCCCAGACCCCCCCCGGGTAACTCCCAGGTTGGCAGGGATTGGAGTTGGTTCTGCTGGACTGTCCTCAGTGGCCTGGGATGGCCCGCCATCTACCACCGCTGGTCACCTGCCAGTGGAGTACTCAAAAAAGGAAATGGGACCACCAAATCAATCCCGGGGGGGGGTCAGCAGACAAGAGACAGGTGAGGATATGCCTGGCTAGTGGTGGTGTGTGTCCAATCCCCCCCTCCCATGCTGCCACTGTGCCATGCCACATACACCATTGACTTCAGATCCAGGCACCTTCTCTTCTGATCAGTCATGATTTGATCAACACAATTTTTGCATTAAAAAAAAAATCGGGTCACACACATAGCCAAGCACAGGACGTGGATGGAAATAATGTTCAGTGAGCCGGGTTGTGCACGTCTGCTGCTTACTTACATGTATCCAATGCATGTTAGTCTGTCTCACTCTCTCTCTCTCACTTTCTACTCAAGTCGCTTGTCTCTAAACTACTCCATCTCCAACAACAATCTAACCACCTCTCTGTCACTCAGTAGTCCACACACTCCACCATACCTTTTATACTAATGGGTAATGCTGGACAGGCCCACCCACCCACCCACAGTTTCTCTTCTCTGTATACCAAGTCCACCACCACATGATTTTTGTCTGCAGCAGATGGCGCCACCATGTGGCCCCCTGACCCCAACCCCTCTTGGTCCACAGATCGAGGATGTGCCCCTGCTGACAGCCAGGTGCAATTGCAGAACAAAACAAATGAATAAATAAAAAAAATGTAAAGATATAGTGCAAGTGAATCAAGCAACTGAAAACTGCACCCCTTGGAGTCTTGTGCCAGGGGCAGGCACACCACCCACTCCACCCTTCCTATGGTACTGTATCAATGGGATGAGGATCAGCTTTGGGGAGTGCTAAACTCCTTTGCAGCACATCTTAATGGGCCCAAAATTGGCATGCAAATGGCCAGCTTTGTGCCTTGCATGCCCAATGGGCTCATTTGAAAACAAACCTATATAGGAAGAGCACAGATGCATAGATACCAAAAATGGAGTCGGCACACATAAATAAACTCAAAGCATGGAGCCAATGGCTGCAGGATCCCCAGCACTTCGGGTCTTACTCATGACCCTTCCTCGGGGGTAGTGCCTGTGTAAGGTCCATGCTGCCTTTTATTTCACCACATTTAAAGAAACAGTGCAATAATATACAATTTAATCTTGACTCTCAGTGCAAAAACATATAAAGGGTGTTTTAAAAACAGCAATCTTGCACACATCAGTGCAGGTACAACTTAGTTACAGGCAAGCAATTTCTATATTAAATATACAGAACAACAGATTTCTAATAAAAATAAAAAATATATATAAATATATGCAAAATCAAACTCCCTATGCTAAACTTCCTTCTCAAGGGGATAATTATGACTACATTAGGGAGGAAGCTGGAAGTATGGGGGGGGTAGGACTATAAAAAGAAGCATAACCACAATTACATCATATTATTTTACCATTGTAAAGGGGCAAACATACTTAAAGAAACACTGTAATGTCCAAACAGACATTTAAGGCAGTTGGATGTAAAGCTTTCATACTGTATATACATTTTTGCTCACATTGTGCCAACTTATTAAGCCTATTTCCTCCTCTAACATTATTTTTAATATGATCTACCCCCATAAATTTGAAACACTGTAAACTTTTTTGATGGAATAACTCAAAATGTACTCCTATAGGAGTATTAGGATCATCTTTTAAAATTGTACGCACATGTTCCTACGTCCACTCCCTTAATGTCCTCTTTGTCCTGCCCGCATAAATACATGGGCATGTGCATTGTATGATATAAACCACAAATGTCGTGGAACAGTTTATAAAATGAAAAATCTTGATATTCTTATTTTCCAGGACTGGATGCTAGAACAAGGCACCTTGTTAATTAAATGTACAAACGTTACAATGACCACATTTGAAACAACCCAAAGGCTTGTTAGGAAGCCAAGTCCTTGTTTGCTGGGGTTTAATGTATAGACTTTGTGTCAATAAATCTGATAAATTATTTCCACTTTTAAAAGACACCAAAGGTTTACTCCCCACCACACCTCCTAAATCTGGGTCTGCCTGCAATACTCCCCCACTGTTTAGTTACAATGTTAGTTATTTTATCACCAACACAATTGTACTCAGTCACAAACGCAATAGGTTGTTGATTAATATTACTTTTGTAAAAGTAATGCATGTGTGTGTTGTAAAAGTGTGCTTCTATCACGTGATTTTGCTTTGCTGTATGCTTGTACAATTTGTATCTCCGAATAACCCCTTGCTCGAAATCTACTTTTAAGCTGTTCACTCTCTCTTTCAAAATCACAGAAGTGTGTACATATACGTTGAAGATGGACAAACTGTCCATATGGAATACCCCTCTTAGTGTGCATCGGATGAGCACTAGTAGCATGTAGCAACATATTGCCTGAAGTAGGTTTCATATACAAAATACTGGAGACTATCTCACCATCTTGTCCTTCTAGATATAAATGCCATGTATGTCGCCTCAAATCTCCAGTTTTCTGTAATCACCTCGCCAACACCCCTAATAAACATAGATTCCCTCCTGATCAAAATCCCCCTGCCCCACTCTATCCCAGTATACATATCTGGGTCATACTGTCCACCAGACACACCGCTACCCAGCATCCTTGAGCACCTAGGCAACCTGAGGGCCCTTACAGAAGGCGGTGAACTCCACATCCTTGGTGATTTCAATAAGAACTGGCTGGGATGTGCAGCATCAAAGACACGTAGCCATATAAGCGCATTAAACTTACGCCAGCAAATAGAGGAACCTACCCGCCTAAACCATAAATCAAATAAACACACACTACTGGACTGGGTACTCACTACTCACCCACATAGGATAATTAAAGCCAGCCTCCTACCAGACTCCCTTAGCGACCACCATATGATTTACATAGTGTGCAAAATCTTCCATCCCCCGGCTCCCCCACCCTGGTTCCTGCATTGCAGAGCTTACAACTCACTGGATCTGCCTGCGCTCCTAAATGCCCTCTCCACCATTGACTGGTCTCCCATCCTTAGCGCCACCACCATGGACGAGGCCCTGAGCTATTTCACTACTAAATTCCTCACGATCTGGGACATACATGCCCCGCTAAGGAGATCCAGAGTCAGAGGCTCCCACTTACCCTGGATAACTTCAAACCTCATGGAAAAACTCAGAGCCAGAGACCGGGCCTGGAAATCGTTCAAGGCCACAGGCTCTCAACCAGCCCAGCAAAAGTACAGGTCTCTTCGAAATGCCTGCACAAGACTCATACGGCAGTCCAAATCAAACTACTTCAAAATGGCTTTTAGCAAAAATCACACCCACCATTCCCAATTCTGGAAGTCCATAAAATCCCTCCTCACCCCACCAACCCAACCCCCACCCCCACTCTCAACCTTGCAGGCAAAATCATAAATGACCCTTGGCTGGTTGCCACCGAGTTTAATGCCCTTTTTCCACCACCACTGCCTCCCTACTCTCCTCCCACCCCACCCCCACCCACCATCTCTTATTCTCCCCAAAGTTCCCCTGTTCTCCCAAACACACCCCCGGGCATCCTTTTCGCTCTGCCCAGTCACTCTTGACCAGATGCTAAAAATTCTACACTCACTAAACACCTCCAAAGGTAAATGTCCATCGGGACTAGATTCTAAAATGCTACAACTCTATGCCCCAGCCATAGCTTACCCCCTAACTATGCTCTATAATTTGTCTTTTAAATTAGGGGCTGTCCCCACAAAATGGAAACAAGCCACAGTCATTCCTCTCCCCAAGGGTGGGGACCTCTCCTCCCCATCAAACTATCGGCCTATATCTCTGCTTCCCTTCCTAGCCAAAATTCAAGAGCGCCTTGTCCTATCCCAGCTACATACCTATCTAGATACAATCTCCTTTTTCACCCCCTTTCAAGCCGGGTTCAGAAAAAAATAGCTCCACTACCACATCCCTCCTTCGCCTCACCAACTCCATCCTTACAGGCATTGACATTGGCTTACTGACACACCCACATTCTATACCTTAGATAGAACTCTGCTTGAGGCCTGCTCCACATATTGATATTTCGGTGCCTGGCTAGATCAGTACATTGACTTCGCAGCGCATGTAGTCGCACTGCAGAAAAACTACATCCTATGCTGGGAGCTCTCTATCGTAACAAATTTTGCATCCCTCTACCGACCAGGCAAGCAATAGTACAAAAAATGATCTTCCCAATATTGGACTATGGCGATGTCATCTACGGTACCGCCGCCCAAACATCCTTAGCCAGGCTTGACCCCATTTTCAACTCTTTTTGCCGGTTCGCTTTGGACCATCCTCCCAACACCCACCACTGCGACCGTTACCAGTCCCTTGACCTCCCATCACTCCAGAACCGGCGTTTGCTGCACTGTGCTAGAGTTACTGCTAAATACTGGGCACATACGCTGCCCTCCTACCTATCAACATCCCTAACCGCCATCCCTCCACCTACCTATGATCTCAGGAACACTGACTCCAGGCTCCTTCACATTCCCCACAGATCCACCCAATCAGGTCAGGTAGCTTTCAGCTTCAGACTGCCCAAGCTATGGAACTCACTGGCAGCCGACATCAGTCTCACTACAAGTACTCTCCAATGCAATGCCCTTCTCAAAGCGCATTTTGCTACCAACTGCACATGCTTTCCCCATCGCTGAATTCCCTGCACAACTCTTATCAGCTATCCTGGGCTCCATTTCTTAATCAGTACCATAGACCACTGTACCTTCTACTGTTGCTGTAGATATACACGCCTACCTATACTGTACTCAAATCAATTTTTGTTCACTCTATGTAATTGTTGAAATATTCCTACCATGCTGCTACATCACTGTCTGTAATACTTTTCATTTTGTACAAACCGTTATGCATCTCAGTTACTGCACCCATCCTACTGGACCACTGTTTGTTATCTGCAAATTATGTATGTACTGTTATGTCTTATTTACTTCACTCTGTAACCCCCTACCTCAGGGCGCATCTGGAATTGAGCAGTACTCTGCTCAGTATGCCCTCCTGGTAAACCTCTTAAATAAATAAATAAATAAACAAATAAATAAATAAATCCAGAAATGATAGCTTAGAAACATGATCATCAAAGGTAAATTTAAGCCCCACATCATTATTATTTAAAAAATCAACAAAATTCAAGACAGATGCTATATTACCCCTCCATACTACTAGTAAATCATCTATAAATCTACCCTAAAATTGAATATGTCCACTAAATGGATTTTTAACTGGATCAAAAATCAGTGTATCCTCTCACCAGGCCATAAATAAATTTTCATAGGATGGAGCCATAGTGGTCCCCATCGCTGTCCCCATAGTCTGCAAATAATATTTACTGTCAAATAAAAAATAATTATTATACAGAATAAATGTCACTGCTTCCACAAAAAAATCTTGAGGAAAGTGAACAGCAACACTATTGGAATAACGATGATATTCTAAAGCCTGAATCCCCAAATTATGTGCTATGGATGTATATAAGTATAGCCTAGAGGTTAGCGTAATAAGCTGTGAATGAGCTTGGTACATCCAGCAGATCAGACCTCGGTTTGATTCTCACAACCACCACTTGCATACTGTGTGATTCTGAACAAGGCACTTAATCTCCCCGTGCTCCCAGGTCACCCCTGAAAACAGGCACTTGTGCCTAGTGGGCCTTACCCGGTTACCAAAGACTAAAATAAAATAAAAAAATAAATATAGACTAATTACATCTATAGTAACCATATAAATTCTGAGGACCAGTTTAGGCCCTCTATTTTTGATAGGATGTACATTGAGTCTCTAAGATAGGACTTTTGCAGGACCACTATTTGTTTAAGGTAATAATCAACTAATGTCGAAACCTTCTCAGAGTGAGCCCACACCTGAAATATGGGGACCTCCTTGGGGCCTGACCTGGTCCTTATGAATTTTAGGAAGAATGTGTATTGTAGGTGTAACTGGAAAGTCCACAGCCATATATTCTTTCTCTTTAGATGAAATATAGCCTTTAAAAACAGAACCATCCAAAAAACTGTCCAGTTTAGCCTTAATAGTCCTAGCAGGATTCTCTTGAAGGCATCTATAACACTGCACATTATCCAATTGCCTGTATATCTCTTCTTCATACTGGACTTTATTCATAATCACTATTTTTCCACCCTTGTTCACCTCCTTTATTTCAGTACCCTTAAAGTTTCTCAATTCCTATAGTGCAGCTGGCTCGCTACTTGTTAAGTTATTTCACGTTGCTGGCCATTTGGACATAAACAAAGCAGTGAAGTCCTGCATAACCAAAGACTCTTAAATACTAATTGCAGATGAAAAAGAAGGTAGGGGATTAAATGTTGATTTTGGCCTAAATGATGATTTGACTGGTGATTGATCCCATAAATTCTCACTAATAAAACTCTCAGGACCATGATAATTATTTGCTTCATCCCATAACTGTTCCAGAGTAGTCAATGTCTCATCCAGATTCACTACTGGAGAATTTACGTTCTCATTAGGACACTCCAAAGTATGTTGCCACTGTGGAAAAAACTTTTTTAAACAGATTTTCCTGATTAGCTTCTTGATATTGATATAGATGTTAAATTCATTAACAACTGGTCAAGGAACAAAAGATAATCCTTTCTGAAGAAGGCTCATTTGAGTATCATTTAAAGTCATATTAGACAAATTAATTATTTCGATGTCTTGCTCCTCAGACTCTCTGCTATAATACATTGTCCCTCTCCCCCTCCTGCCACATCTTGTTTTCCTCCCTTTTTTGCATTCTGTCTTAGATTGGGTGAAAAAGTAACCTGTCTTGATTGATGATTCCCTTGGCTTAATTGGGGAGTGTGCAAATCATTATTTTCAGTGTTGCCCTGATGTTTGATGAAGTTATTTTTGCTCTTATTTCTGTTTTTACTTTTAGATCTGCCACGTGACTGGGAACAGTCTCTAGAATTGCTTCTCCCTTCTCTTTCAGATCTTTGCCAAGAGAAAACTTGATTAATCTCATAATCTCTGGTATCTCAGGCTGTTTTTATTTCTTTTCTGCTAATCATTTCTTTTTCATGTGACAGTAATTTTTTTGTCAAATTAATTTCATAATTTTTAAAGAGCTGGTGTTCCTTATATTTCATAACTTCAATGGTTGTAATATCTAAATCCTTCAAGACCATATTGTAAAGTTCTGCATCCATATAAGCCAGAATGTCCACTAAAGTGCTCGAACACAAGGTTAAGGCCAATTCCCATCTGGCTTGATAAGTATCATTTAAAAAAAAACATTAGGAGTCTTCTCAAAATGTAGCCCTCTGGCTGCCCAGCCTTTGTCCGTATAATCATTCAAAAAATGTTTGCTGTAGTACACATTAATTTCCTTGAAGTTAAGTTTTTCAAGCTGTTGAAATGCAGATTTGAAAGCTAAATCAATATTTGTGGAGTTACCAGTCTGTTGTTCTGTCATGGTGGCTTGTCGAACTCTACGTCTGACTGATGCAGCCGTGGATTCCAGGCAAGAAAATTTGATCTGCTCAGCTTGGCCTTCCATGTTCAGCGTTCCAAAGGCAATTGCAAATACTATCCAAACGGACCGTTTGTGCTCAAGAAACACCGATATTACATGTAGATGAAAAAGTTAAAACCACATGCCATATAGTTTATTCAGCATAAAGAGGTCACTTACACTGCAGAGCAGAATCGACCAAAATTGACTGAAATGCCGAGTAAAGTTAGTAAAAAGCATGCCGACTACGAGCATGCTCCGCTTACCAATGCCAAACATAAATCGGTCTCGGCCACTCTGGAAAACACAACCCAAACAGGCCTAATATGCAAAAGAACACAATAATGGGTGCATTCGAAATATGCAGATGCCCACTCCAAAACTAAACCCAAACAAACAAATATAGTAAGAGCACAGATGCATAGATAGCAAAAATGGAGTCAGTACACGCAGATAAATTCAGGCTTATTTGAAAGGCTGCTTTTGTGAATACCAGATAGCATACCAGTGCTATTCATTACAAGGCCATTCACAAGGAAGCAGGCCAGGGCAGCACTACTGGGGTTAGAGGTAGCAGTAATGGTGTTACCGCTGCTTCTACCTAGCCCTATCCACAGTTGGATAGTGCTGTATGCCATCCCTCTGTGAATAGCACTTTTTAGCACCTGTGCAATCGCAAAGTGCAATTTAAACTTTTGCAGTGCCATTTGGGACTTTTTGTGATTCTGGCTCTTGGAGTGGCCCAACATTAACCCAGTATAATTGCATCAGCATTGCCCCTGACATGTAACAGACTTCATGAGTGTCCCAGCATTGCCCCAGACATTTAGCAGACTCAGTGAATGGTCCAAGATTGCCCCAGATATGCAGTAGATATCGTGAGTGGCCTAACATTGCCCCAGATATGCAGCAGGCTTCAGGAGTTGCCCAACACTGTCCCAGATATGTAGCAATCTTTATGACTGGCCTAACATTGCCACAGATATGCAACAGTCTTCACAAGTGACCCAAAATTGACTATGGCTTATAGCAGACCTCATGACTGGCACAGTATTGCCTCAGACATGTAGTAGACTTTGCAAGTTGGTTGCATAAAGGTTTCTTTTGTTTTCCCAATTTTCATAACCGTTAAGTCTTACAAAACCATGAGATTTATTGCACAAGTATAGATTCAAAGTCACAAAAGCATTTCACAGTATGTCAGTTTCCAAAAATCAGCTTATATAAAATTAGTGAAATAATGAACTACAACATTTTGGAAAGTGGCATTTGACTGTTTTAATACTTTAAATCTAAAAAATGTCTCAGTAAAGTCTCTAGTCAAAGAATCATCCTAGGGCAAAACTATAACAAACAGGATGGTTTCAAGTTTCAGTTTGCAGTCGTTTGTCTGCAATCAGTGTGTGGAAATCATCAAAAAGCCATATTTTAATGTATTTTCAACCTTTTTGACCATTTCAATAACTCAGCTTGCCATTATTAAGTTTATAGAACCAGAGAGTCTGATAGATACTACATATTTTCCAGATTTCCAGTTATTCTGTCATGGGAAGACATGGAATAATGGAGCAAAACTCAGGATTGAACATAGAAATGCATTTGTAACCCTAAATATCGGGTGCAACCATGCCATATAAATTGACTGAGACTATCCAAATACATACTGTATATTATACAATGGCAAGAAAGAATGCTGGTCCCTAATTGGTCAGTCTGGGTCTGGACCCGTGATGTTATCCCAGCATAACATCACGGGTCTAGTCCCAGCACAGTGTAGACCTCATCAAATGGAAAAAGAAATCATTGCACACAGCCCTACTGATCTGATCAGTCCACTATACCGTTTCCTGCTGTCAAGCCACCAACAGTATCCCCGACTCCCTTGCCGTCAGACGCAGTAACCACAACCCCCCACACATACAGTATTCCCCCAAATCTTTTTAAAATATCCTCTAGCACAGCAGTTCATTCAATTTCTTTCTGATGCAGCACAAGAGCTTTTACCACCTTCACAGCCGTGGTCCCCGCTCACTAGGCAGACTGCTCACATACTGAACAAAATGCCTGCAGCCATAGCGCCTGTCATCAGTTTCACTTTTAAATCAAAAGAACAACTGAAAACATCAAAAGTGGGGCCAAGTTACCTACAGTATGATCACCAGTGAAGCAGAAGTCCCTCTGTCCTCGCAAGTCAGCCAGTCAGCGCTCCATTTTGCGATCGGGATTTGCAATCTACCACATAAAAAAATTCACTCAACTGAACTAATGACAGAGCACTGCCAACCAGAGAGAAAGGCATAAAACACAGAGATTGGTGGTGGTGGTGGTGGGGGGAGACACAGACAGATAGAAAAACTGTGACAGATAAAAATGCTACACCACCTACTAGCCAAAACAGGAACATCAGGACTTATTTTTTCACCTGTATACTTACACTTACAAAAAAACCCACAAAACTGAATTTAAAAACTGCATTTTTTTTATCTTCTTTTCCTTTTTCTTACACAACAGAGCCATTGTATAATAAGAATAATACACTCCAGGGTGTGTGTTGTGCTGGGATAACATCACTTCTGGGGTGATTAGTCAAACTTGGCCTGCGGCCTCGTGCCTCATCACCCCAGGAGTGACGTTATTCTAGCACGACACACACCTTGTCATGTATTATTCCTTTATTATCCCATGTGTTCATTTTTTATGTTGGCTTGATCGCATGTGCAAGCAACATCTTGTGGTAGTGGAACATTTCAGAAGTGTGTCAGTGTTATGGCGAATCCAGAGGATGCTCTAGTGGGTGCGTCCCTCAGCCGCTAACCAATGAGCATGCTGCCAATGACAGAAGTTTCAGAGAGAGCCAAGGAGTTGAAACAAAGCAGCCACTGCAATTTGAGAGAGACTCGTAATTACAATGGAAGATGACACTCCTCCATTATGTGATTTTCCTGGTGAAAATTTCAATAAACATAATGGGTCCTGATGTCCGCATCACAGTCCTCAAAAAGCCAACACTAGGATGCCCAGTCCCCATGTTGGCATGCCTCCCACCACCTTATGTGGCACACAGTAACATGACGACTCCTGCCACCCGCCACATACTCCCAAAAAGCCGACATTGTGGTGCCCAATCCCCGTGTCGGCATTCCCCTCTTAGTGTGTCTTTCCTCTTAGTGTGTCTTCCCTGGTTAAACAGTTTTCCCTTTCCTTTCCAACACCAAGATGCCCACTCCCGGTGTTGGATGCATGCCCCCCCATCTATATGCCTTGCCAACATCGGGGTGCCCAATCCCTGTGTCAGCATTCCCACCACCAAAATTGTGGCATACTGAGATCCCACCTAGTGCCTGTTTTTTTTTCTTTATAACCTGCAAATGAAGAAAACCTTCTCTCGCTGTCTTTTTTCTCCTGCAAATAAGAAAACAGTCCATCATTGTCTCCCTTGTTCCCCATCACATCCCCAAACTCCCTCTGTGCACCCACCTCTACGCACTCCCCCTCACCTATACTTATCCTCCAGAGGTTGGGAGCCATGCTTTTCTCTGAATTGGGACACATCTTCACTCTTCAAAGCCGAAATATGAACTGAAGAAACGACGGTAAGCTTTATAATGGGAGGCAATGGGGGGGGGGGGACGTTCAACTTAGGTTGATATCTCAGCCATTTTTTTTTGCCCCAAATTTTCAACATGGGGTTCTTGGGACCCCACCTAATGAACAGGTCACTGTCATTTAGTTTCTCTGTCCCAAAAGGGGATTTTGCAGTTGCTGTGTGGAATCACCTTTTAGGACCAATTAATGAAACAACAGTGCCGTTGTTCATGTAGGGAGGTTCCTAAAAGCCCATGCTGCAAATTTGGTGAAAAAATTCTAAAACATGACTGTGTTATGATTGTGCATTTAACAGTTTCTACACACACTCATAACTTCACCAGTTTTTTACATTGCTATTTTTTCACACCTACTTATGAACTTTATAGCTGTCATTTTTCTTATCCTTCCTGAAATGTGTTTTCACACCTGTGGCACAGAATGCTGTGGGAAATCAACTTTTGGGACAGATTAACAAAATCACAGTGCCACTGTTCATGAGGAGAGGTTCAAAAATGCCCATGTTGAAAATTTGGTGAAAACATTCCAAAAAGTGAGTGCATTACAGGTGTACATTGTGCAGTTTCAACACACGTTCATGACTTCACCAATTGTTCATATTTTCACTCCATATTTTCTACATTGCCATTTTTTCACACCACCTCATGAACAGTACAAGCTGTCATTTTTCACATCCTGCAAGAAATGTGTTTTCAAACCTGTGACACCAAATGGAGCAGTCACTGTGCAAAACCACATTTCGGGATTGAGTAATGAAATTATAGTGTCACTGTTCATGAGGTGGGGTCACAAAAATCACATTTTGAAAATTTGTAGTGAAAATACCAACAAAAGGTCAGGACATCAGGGTTTCCAGCCATAACGCCCTATTCTGTAGAGACTGATAGGCATCGGGGGTGTGACATGTCTTCGACCCCAACATTAACCCCATTCTCCTATACTGCACTCATCTCAGTGTATTTCCTTATTGAACTGGGTGAGTATAAGGCCTGAATACCCCAAGGCACTGTGACACATGTCAGTGTCTGCAGAGTAGGGTGAGGTGAAATGGCATGAGTGTTATGGCCGATGAACCAAAGGCACACCCCCAACACCTGTCAGCCTCTGCAGGGTGAGGGTGGGATTGGCATCAGTTCAGTACTTCACTGCCATTCCTATTATGTATCTCTCTAACTCCTGCACTACCAATGCCAATGCCAGCAAGCCAATATTCGGCATTGAAAAATGTTTGTTTATATATAATTTCTTAAATACAGTAATTTAAAACAATACCCATCTTTGTCCTATTTTTGATACAATTTTATGCCCAATAAGAGATAGGAGTGTTAGTGAAAACAGACCAATTCTCAATGCCCTTTGGGTAGGCATGTTGACTTGTATCTTGATTTTAGCACAAATGCACTACTTGCTTCAAAACATCAGACCACATAAAATATAGCCTAACATCTTGGTTGCTGAAATCATGATGAATGTGCCATCATCTTCAGCTGCAGGAGGCAGTATAGTGCAGTGGTTTAAGGCTCTGAGCCACAGACCTGGAGATCTGTGTTTGAATCCCACAGCCCCCATTTGTATACTGTGTGACCCTGATCAAGTCACTTAACTTCCTTGTGCTCCCAGGTTGCACTTGTAAACAAGCTTTCAGCTTAGTGTGTCTCTCCTGCTGAAAAAAAAATAATGGTGCATGCTTTAAAATTAATGAAGCAAGCATCACTGTGTTGCAACAAAGCAGGCATACTGCTACAAATGTTCAAAAATGTTGGAAAGTACAATGCAACCTTTTGGCACATTCACTGAGTTACAGGTACAGCTGAAGATCAGACATTGTACCTCTGCCAAGACATTTGAATATCCAGCCCTAAGGTTTTTGTGGTGAACACCACTACTCTGCTCCAGTTTACATTTAGCAAAATTAAAATAAAAAGGGGTTGGTATCGTTTATATCTTTAAGCATTTTAATAAAGATTGTTTAAAATTTGCAGTACTTGTGGCTTTGTAGTTTTACTGGTCTTTCCTTGGAGATTCAATGAAAATAAAAAAATATATATTAACTTTGATTAAAAAAAATGACCCTCTGTGATATGGTCAATAGGTTACCTATCACAAGTAAGGGTTAGGTTAGGTTAGAGCCAGTAGGGATGTGCAGTTAATGATGCCTTCTACCTGGACATCACCTCAGGCTAATATACATTATTTCATCTTTGTTTTTTCTATTAGTCCCCCCCCCCCAACAATCCTCTCTTACTCTCAAAATCCACTATTGTTTCCATTTTCTCTCTCCACATCCTTCCAGGGTTACAAGTAAGAAAATGTATAAAGGGCCAGTACCAAAGTAAATTAATTGATGTATAAAATGCTATTTACTAGTACCTAAAATATCTTATTGACTGTCTTTGGCAGTAGGTTTGAGTAAGCTGTGTCTGTAACAATGTTGATTGTGATTTAATGAGGATCTGTGATGCCATACTAATTGTAGTACCATACTACCTTCATGTCCCTGAATTGTTCTGTAGCTCTGAGTGGACATTGACCTGATGAGAAAAGAGGAATTGCTGCTTTCATGCCATGAACTTCTAATTAGATGTGTGAACACTGACTTGACAAGAGTAAAAGATATGCTGCTTTCATGTCCTGAGTAGTCTTCTAATTTGATGTGTGGACACTGACCTGATGAGAAGAGAAGACATGCTGTTTTCATGCCCTGAATTGTCTTCTAATTTGCTGTGCATATACTGACATGATGAGAAGAGCAGAAATGCTGCCATATGTCCAGAATTGTTTTCATTTGTTTATTTTTGGGTTGTTTTCCATAAAAAGCAGAAAATAAACCCACACCGGTAGAGGCTTACTTGGCATAAAGGTCTATCTATCACTCACAGACCCCTACACCCTCTCACCTATTATGTTGCCATTTTTTAGCATTAAATGACTTTCTTCTTTAGACTTTTGCAAGGTATACCCATTAAAGAAAAATTGCTGAAAATCTTATTTTATAAGAGAAAATTTCAGTAAATACAAAAATATAAGTATATAGAGGAGCACTAGTTATTTACTTGCCAAATACTCAGATTCTTTTTTGGTATTATGTCATGCCTTACTGTATTGTACTTTCTCAATGAATAAAGATGACAACACATATCAGGTTCTGGAGCTGAACTTCATTATGTGCCTCTAAATTTAAAACTCTCTGACTAGTAATTTTGTAAATGAAAATTTAGATAAAGGCAAATCTTGTGATATCATTCTTCTAGATTAAAAAAAAAAGCCTTTGATTCTGCTTCTCACTGGGCTTCAGTTCAGAAGCTACAGTTGTGTAACATCAAGAACACATATATTCCGTGGATTTCAAATTGGCTACTGACAGGAGGCAAAGAGTGATTATTCATGGTCATACATCTAACTGGAAAAAGGTAGAGAGTGGGGTCCCACGGGGTTCCATTCTAGCTCCATTAATTTTCCAAATATTTGTATCAGATATATCCGATAATCTATCAAGTAACATAGCTAAATACGCAGATGATTATAAAATCACCAATATATATATGACATCAGAAGACCAGATGCTTATCCAGGAGGATCTAAGTAACCTAGAGTACTGGTCTATAAAATGGAATTTAGGCTTTAATCCATCCAAATGCAGTGTTCTGCACTTTGGAAAAAAACAATAATAAAAAACAATATTATCTTTATGATAAAATAATTAGCAAAGAAAGTGAAAGAGATTTTGGGATTATTGTTGATCACTCTTTAAATTTTGATATTCATATTACTAATACTATTAGTAAGGCAAATAAGATATGGTGGGTCATTCGCCATAACATTACATCCAAAAACCCTGACATGTTGTTGCCCCTGTAAAGAGCTTATGGAAGACCCCACCTTGACTTTGTTTCACAACCATGGAGTCCTTCTAAATGGAAGGACATAGTTAGAATTGAAAAGGTACAGAGAAGAGTTACCAAATCTGTTGTTTCTAATAAGGCCCTTTCATATGAGGATAAACTATCTAAATTTATCCTGATGTCATTGGAGGATTGGAGAATCAGAGGTGATGTCGTATTCACATGGGACATTATTCAAGATCCATATTTATCAGCAGAGTTTGGACTTGATTTTAAGCAAGTTCAGGTTAGTACTAGAGGTCATCACACGAACATACGAAATTTGCCAGCAGATAAAGGCCTAGAGGTCTATCAAGTCTGCTCGAATGTGCAGCTAGCACCCCTTATTCTGCAGCTGCCCCTCCCTTCCATCCTTCCCCTTCATTAACCCTCCCCCTTGTCCTGTCCCATCCTCGTTTGAAGCAGTCCGCTGTTCTACTGCATACCACTTCAGCAGGTAATGCATTCCACCCAGCCACCACCCTCTCTGTAAAAAAGTGTCTCCTCATCTCCATCCTGAACCTTTCTTGCTCCAGTCTCATATCATGGCCCCGGGTGGCCCTCCCCTCCCTTACTTTGAACAGCCCCTCTGTACCCGTCTTGTTTATTCCTTTCATGTATTTAAAGGTTTCAATCATGTCACCCCTGTCTCTCCTCTCATCCAGTGAGTATTTGTTCAACTCCTTCAACCTCCTCTCATATGATAAGTCCCCCAGCCCCTTGATCATCTTTGTCACTCTGCGCAGCACCCCCTCCGGTAACTTAATGTCCTTCTTCAGATATGGACACCAGTACTGCATGCAGTACTCCAGGTGTGGTCTAGCTAATGACCTATACAGTAGCAGAATCACCTCCTCCCTCCTCGAACCCCTTGCAATACAACCCAGCATTTTGTTGGCTTTTGCAGCTGCCTTCCTACATTGTGCCGAGTTGTTCATTGACCCTGTAATGAGCACACCCAGATCCTTCTCCTCCTCTGTCTGGGCTAGCTGCACTCCCCTAGCTGGTAACTCCTCCTTGGGTTCTTCATCCCAAAATGCAGCACCTTGCACTTTTTGGCATTAAAGCCCAGTTGCCAGGTGTCTGACCAGGTTTCAAGCTTTGCCAGATCATCCTGCAACCCCTGCCATCCCCCTAGGTCATCCACCACCGCTTCTACCTTGGTATCATCAGCAAACAGACTGATCTTGCTCTTGATGTCCCATGATATGTCTGCAATGAATATCCCAAACAACACTGGTCCCAACACTGAGCCCTGTGGAACACCGCTCGTTACTGCTCCTTGGGTGGGAGAGCTCCCACCCACCACCACCCTCTGTTGCCTTCCCTGCAGCCAGTTTCCTACCCATCTCACCAGCTTTGCACCCACCCCAGTGTCTACTAACTTCCTTCCCAGCCTTCCATGTGGCACTGAGTTGAATGCCTTACTGAAGTCCAGATACAGGACATCCACTGCATGGCCCCTGTCCAGTTGCATAGTTACCCAGTCATAGAACTCGACCAGGTTGGTTTGGCAGGATCTGCCACATATGAAGCCATGCTGTCTGCTGTCCTGTAGTCCTTTGGCCTCTAGGAGGGCGACCAGCCTCTCCTTCAGGATAGTCTCCATTAGCTTACCCACGATGGATGTGAGACTCACTGGTCTGTAGTTTCCCGGTTCATCCTTGGGGCCAGTCTTGTGGAGGGGCACCACATGAGCCATCCTCCAGTCCTGAGGTACACACCCTGAATGTAGTGAGGCATTACATAGGTCTGCCAAAGGTCCTGTAAGGACCTCTGCCAGCTCCTTCAGTACCCTGGGGTGGATGCCATCTGGGCCTGGTGCCTTGTCCACCATCAGTGCCTTCAAACCCTCTCGAACTCTGCTGTCCATGATTTCCCCATCTGCCACCACTCCCTCCCCTGCTTCTGCCATTTCTCCCACCTTGGGTGTCACCCCCCTCTTCTCTTTAGTAAATACTGAGCAGAAGTACTCATTTAGTGCTTCCGCCTTATCGCACCCTGCTTCCACCCAACCCCCCTCCTTCCTAATCCTTACTATGTGGTCCTTACAGCTCCTTTTCTCCCTGATGTACTTAAAGAAGTCCTTCTCTCCCTTCTTAATGCCTTGTGCCAGCCTGAGTTCCGTAGATGCTTTGGCTCGCCTTACTGCCCTTGTCACCTCCTTCGATTTTGTCAAGTACTCCTCCCTGTCCTCCCCCTCCCTGTTTTCTTGTATTTCCTAAAGGCAGCTCTTTTCCTCCTTACCTTTTCCATGACCTCCTTGCTCAACCAGATCATTTTATTAGCCCTAGCCTTCTTGCTCTGGGCTTTGCAGCAGGTTTTGGTTGCCTCCACTATCACCAGCTTTATGAGCTCCCACCTCTGATTAGTGTCCATACTAGATTGAATTCTGGCCAGGTACCCTTTTACCACTTCCCCCATCCTCCCAAAGTCATCCCTCCTGAAGTCCAGCACTATTGTGCCAGATTCCACCCCTTCCTTGCCCATATCCAATGTGAGCCATACTGAGCGGTGGTCACTCCCTGACAGCGGTTCCTCCACTGTAAGTTCTCTCACAAAGTCCCCATTTGCCAGCACAAGGACAAGGGTATTTCCTAACCTGGTTGGTTCACTGACCATTTGCAGCAGGAAGCTGTCCTGGAAGGCATCCAGCAGTACCTGCTCCCTTCTGTTACTGGTTGTTGGGGTGCTCCAGTCCACTCCTGGCATGTTGAAGTCCCCCACAATCACCACACTACCCTTCTCACAGGTCCTCCTGATCTGTCCCACTAGTTCTCTGTCTAACTCCTCCATCTGAGATGGTGGCCTGTACACGACTCCTGTTCTAAGAATCCTATTCTTGGAATCCTGGATTTGCATCCAAAGTGACTCCATACTACCCTCCTCCCCTTCCTCCCTTACACACTTCAGTCCTTCCTTCACATATAGTGCCACCCCCCCTCTTTTCCCAATCACCCTGTCCCTATGAAATAATCTGTACCCTGGTACAGACAGGTCCCAATCATTGTATTGGGTGGCCCATGTTTCTGTGATGGCTGCAATGTCCACCTCTCCCTCTGCCATGAGAACCTGTAACTCTGCAGTTTTCCTCCCAAGGCTCCTAGCATTAAGGGTAACCACCTTCCACCCTCCCCCCCATCCTGCCCTCCTTTCCTAGCATCACCAACAGTACTTGCCATTTGTCCTTTGTCACTGTTATGGGGGGTAAGCTCATATGGTTTCCCAACCTGTGGTCTCTGCATACCTCTTCCCCAACTGCCACCCCCCACTCCTAGTTTAAATTCCCAACTTCTTCTATGTACTCCTCCATCCTCTGTTTCAACACTTTCTTTCCCTCCTCACTCAAGTGCAGTCTGTCCTTGGCATAGAGACTACTGTCCTCTCAGGTTCCTCCCCACCCCCCCAACAGCCCATACCCTTTAGCACAACACCAGGTTCTTAGCCATCCGTTAAATTCCTCTATTCTCAGCTTTCTTGTTGTGCTTGCCTTTGGCACGGGAGGTATCTCTGAAAAAGTTACTGATCTTCCTGCCCCCTCACATAATTGTGCTAGTTCCTCAAACCTCCTCTGGACTGTATCTACTGTCTTGTCAGCCAGGTCATTTGTCCCAAGATGTATAATTAAATGAGGCTTGTCCCTACCCCTTCTAGTATATTTCAGAACAGACTGTCCCACCCTTTCCGCTGTAATTCCTGGCATGACCTCCACCCAAATGTGACTATGCCTCTCCCCCTTGCTACCCCACCTAACTCCTCTTAGTATTGAGTCCCCCAGCACTAAGATTCCACCCCTCTTACTCCCAGCTTGCTTCCATTCATCTCCCTCTCTCATTTCCAGCTCCTCTTCTTCCTTCTGCACATTATTTCCTCCTTTTACCCCTGTTGCAATTCTCCCAGCAGAACTTCCCCCCGCTCCAGTTTGGTCCAGGCATTTATCAATTACTCCTTTAATTTCATCATTTCCCTCCTCCACCTTCTTCCTCTCTAGCAGTGCACAACTATTTTCTGAAGGCTCTTCACAAATGCCTGCTCCCTCTCTTTTCATAGTAGCTGTTCTCTCCTTTCCACTCCATGACTTTTGCCACTTCTTCGCCTCCCCTCACAAGTCCCTATCTCCTCCTTCCATTTGTCTTTTTTCTCCTGACCTGGTTTCCCAGAATTGTCCCCAATCTGCCTTCCTGTCTTAGTTCCTCCTGCAGATCCTCAACCTCCTTTCTAAGTTTTTCTATGTGGTTGCACACTAAACATCCTCCCACACTCCAGGCAATTTTTAGAAAGACTGGTGCACCGCAGTTGTTGCAGCCTACCACCCTACCGATTGCTGTCATTGCCCACCAGTGATCCCCCACCCTTCCAGATGCAGGATACCAAACACTCCCCCAAGTCTCCCCTCTTCCTCCTCTATCAGTGCAAAACATTTTCTTTATTTCCCTTACCTCCTTTGTTGCACACGTTTAGATATATTGAGCAACTGCTTTTTATATTCCTATCCTTCCTATCCACACTCAAAAACAGACTTTAAGTAGCCATTGCACAACCTTCTTCAAACTCCTACTCCTCCTTTCCCCAATGCAATATCAATGCGAAGAAGTAATAATAAAAGCTCCTAGATTTGCATTTACTTCCCTTCCACTGAGAGAGCAGTCACCTCTTCACTTGCGCTCTTCCTTTCCTGGATGTCTGCTTTTGCTATGACAGGTGCATATCATTTTCCTGTTTGAGGAAGTGATGGCAGAACCCATGGTATAAAGGAAATAATGGACCAAGGGTGGGACCAGCACAAGTCTTCCAGAAACAATCAGGTAGCTGAGGCCTCTGGTCAGACCATTAGCACCCTTCCCCCCACTCTGCACTCAAACTTTGCAGCTAGTGAAGCCAGCAACAATGAATCACAATTCTACTCAAAGCCCCCAAAATAGGTTTGCTACCCAAAGAAACAGGACTCCCAATTCAAACAGCTTCACCAACAACATATCAAAATAGGCTTGGAATTAGAAGATATATGTCTCCAATTCAAAGAAACAGACTCAGTTAAATCACACCAATTATGTTTTAAAACAGAAGAAATAGGTCTCTACAAATGCAGCCTGCCACACAGTGAATCAAACAAATGAGCCCACTTATAGCTACCAAAACAGGTTTCAAAATTCCAACAGCCCCAAACAATACCCTGCTAGCCCCTTAGTAGTAAGAAAGAAAAGAAATAACCTTCTACCAAGTAGAATCCACAAGAAACAATGTAAAACAACAAGAAGCTACTGTACTGTAGATCTGATCTTGTCCCTCTTCTAGTTCCTTCTGAGAAGCCAAAGCACTGAGTTCCAAACTCTGTGATTTCCCTTGTGCTGCTTTCAAAATCAGACAGTTCCAAACTCTGTGATTTCCCTTGTGCTGCTTTCAAAATCAGAGTTCCAAACTATGTGATTTCCCTTGTGCTGCTTTCAAAATCAAATAGACATAGAAACATAGAATTTGATGGCAGATAAGGACCGTTTGGCCCACCTAGTCTGCCCATTTTCCTACCTAACTGATAAGCTGCAGATCCTAGTTAACCAACAGCTTACTTCCTCCTACCCTCCACTAGGACTGCCTTATGTCCATCCCATGCATTCTTGAATTGCCCCACTGTTCTTGAATCCACAACCTCCTTAGGAAGGCTGTTCCATGCATCCACAACCCTCTCTGTGAAAAAATACTTCCTCACATTACCTCTGAGCCGTCCCCCCTTTATCTTCAAATTGTGCCCCCTTGTTCTTGCACATCTCTTTTTCTGAAAGATGCTACCCTCTTGGACTTTGTTGATTCCCTTGAGGTACTTGAACATTTCTATCATGTCCCCTCTCTCCCTTATTTCCTCAAGGGTATACATATTAAGCTCATTTAGTCTTTCTTCATACCTCTTCTGGTGCAGACCCTGCACCATTTTGGTTGCCCTTCTCTGGACAGCCTCCACTCTGTCTATGTCTTTGCGGAGATGGGGTATCCAGTACTGCACACAGTGCTCCAGATGGGGTCTCACCAACTGTCTGTACAGAGGGATAACAACTTCCTGTTTTCTGCTATTGCTGCCTCTCCCTATGCATCCCAGTATCCCTCCAGCCTTCCTTACTGCCTTCTCACATTGCTTGCCTACCTTTAGGTCATCTGATGTAATTACCCCCAGGTCCCTTTCCATTTTTACTGTTGTCAGTATCTCACCCCCCATTGTGTACTCTTCCCCTGGGTTTTTGTTTCCCAGGTGCATTACCTTGCACTTCTTTGCATTGAATCTGAGCTGCCATACATTTGTCCATTCCTCCAACCTTGCCAAGTCCCTTCTCATCCTTTCCACTCCATCTTGTGTATCAACCCTGTTGCAGATCTTTGTGTCATCTGCAAAGAGACATACTTTTCCTTCCAGTTCCTCTGCAATGTCACTTATAAAGCCATTAAAAAGGACTGGTCCCAGTACTAAACCCTGCAGTTCCCCCACATCCTTTACAGCTTGCTAGAAATAAATGTAATACAAAGCAAAGGGCATACTATTTCTCTCAGAGAGTGGTCAGGACATGGAATATGTTGTCCCTAAATATTATTGTTAGTAGAAATAAGAACATCTTTAAAAAATAGACTAGACAGTTACATGAGATCAGGATTGACCCTTAATTGCTATATGTGCTGTAAGATATGAAGCTCCATGGGCCTTGTAGCCTTTTGCTTCTTTTCATTCTTAGTATGGTTCTTAGTATGGTTTTGGTTTGCTAATTGCATTTTTTCTCTTTCAGCCACTTATCAGCTCCCTGGGGTGCTGAGACAACAGTTCAGCTGTCTTTTGAACTAACTCTAAACTAAACTTTATTTGTGAAAAAGTGCAAATCACCAGGGTATCAAAGCACTTGTACATGATTTCCTATCCTACAATTCTAAAACTAAAACACAACAAATAATACTAAAAATATCTGTATCATCAATTAGGACTGGCAGTATAGCCTAGAGGTTAGAGTACTGAGCTGTGAACGAGCTTGGTACATCCAGCAGACCAGACTTTGGTTTGATTCTTACAACCTCCGTTTGCATAATGTGTGACTCTGAGCAAGTCACTTAACCACCCAGTGCTCTCAGGTCACCCCTGAAAACAGGCACTTGTGCCTAGTGGGCCTTACCCGATTACCAAACGACTAAAATAAATAAATAAATTATCCAAATTCGGAGGAAGCAAGATGGAAAAGATATGTTTCTAGAGCAGATATAAAACTATCCACCATCAAGCACTCTCTTATCCAATGAAGTAGAGAGTTCCACAGGGTAGGTGCTGCAAACGCAAATGCCCTGGCACCCAAGGTCTTCAAATAGACCCAGGGAAAATCTAACAATTTCTAGTCAGAGGAGCAGAGTGGTATGGGAGGGCAGTAGGGGCAAAGACGATCTTGCAGGTAGCATGGTCTCAGTCCATGTAGGGTTTTATAGGTCAGCACACTGACCTTGAAGGTTATCTGCCACTGAATAGGCAATGCCACTGAATAGGTAGCCAGTGCAGGCTGTGGAGCCCAGGTGTAACATGGCAAGATTGAGGTAAAATAGCAACCTGGCAGCTGCATTCTGCACCAGCTGCAAGCGGCGGATATCAGTGCTCTGGAGCGCTAGGTATAGGGAGTTATAATAGTCCAGGTGGGAGGTCACAAAGGCATGGCCCAGTGTTAAAAGGTCATCGGCACGGCCAGCTTGTAGATCCAGACAATATTCCTCAGATGATAAGATGAAGTCTTGATGATGGTCGACACCTGAGATCTAAGTGTCAGACCCTTGTCTAAAATATTGCCCAGATTTCACACCTAATCAGAGGTCATCAACTGGCTTCCTCTAAGCCAAAGCCCAGAAAGCAGCCCAGCCAAAAACTAATCAGCCCGATGACTAGGGTACACAACCATTTCTAATTCTTTTGAATCTACAAGGAATGACCAGTAAACATAAAGATCCATAAGCAAATGCAAACCATCTTTATTGCAAAACTTGAAGATATAAACAATACTTTAACTTATTTTGTTTTACATTTTCTCAATGTAATCTTAAATAAAGTACTGGGATACACAGGTCAGTAACCACAGAAGACTTATCCTTATCATTTAAAGCTCTTGTTAGGAAATAATTTTATGTGAAAAATAGGAAGAAATGATACATGAAATACAAGACATCTGGGATTATAGATATGTTTGGCCATTCAGTGGCCTAAATATTCTATGTATTTGTATATATCATATTTGTTTGTTCATAGATTTAAGTATATGCTTTGAAAAAGTAATGAGCCAGTCACAAAATATTGGCACTTTGAAATTAGTTGGATATTTGCTTCCAGCATATAATGTAGCTTTGATTTGATGATAAAAGCACAAAAGCTTCCTATGGGTGAGTGGGTTATTGTTCCATAATATGTTTGTTTCACATGACAGGGCCTATGAAATAGATCACTCCAGGTTATATCTGTTTTCATCCACAGGTAGAGATGTCTGCCCTGTCCTACAGTACCTGTGTTAGAAGCCAGTTGGACTCACTAATTATATATTGTATGGCATTAGCAAATACTTTGTGATTAGACAGCTGCAATAAAACATGCTTGCAATTGCAACACTGGAATACTATTGCACAGTGTGGGTCATGATTTGAATATCTGACATTCAAATATTTGAGCCACTCACCTCAATACACTGCCACTTAGCTTTCCCCTATACTGGTGCACAAAAACAAAGAGCCGTCTGTACATGAGAGCACAGATAAAAGGATAACATAAAAATGAGAAGTATAGAAGTGGTCACACTCAGGCAGACCACACTCAGTCTCCGCATGATTTTTTGTGGGGAGCTATGACTCCTGCACCCACTGCACGCCAAACTATAACTATATATATATATATATATTAGAGGCAAAAAACTCTGTTTAATGCATTAGTTAGGGTTGTTCCACAGCAACAAAAGTGAGGAAATTCGCTGTTAGGGTTGAAAACCCTTACTCCGAATTCACCCCCCCCAGCACCACACACACGCAGACACACACATGCAAGTATGGGGGGAGGACCAAGTCAACACAACCTATGACAGACATCCAGCAGCAGGTGACAGAAATAACAAACAATTGTCTAAATGTACTACGAGACATCCCCACCCACCTGACCAGGTACTGCATGCTCAGTGGAGATCAACAGCAAAACTGAGGCCATGTACACCAAACGTACACATCCCTGATTGCAGCTGCACACAATGTACCACACTTAGTAGTTGCATGGCCTTACCTACCGATGCCCCACACCACACCACAACTGGTACTGTGCCATTAGTCAATATAAATGCTGAAGGTGCATGATGACAGTTGAAGAAAGGTTTTAACACTAGTGAGTATACATTAATTAAGAGAAGTACATAAATTGACTACAAGACACTAGCATGCTCAAGATAAAAGTAGTGTTACATTTAGTATGTGATTTACATAGTAGTACATTTACTGCAACTGTTTACTCAAGATAGAGAGGCTGATGTAAACGTATGGAAAAGCATTGCCTGTTCAACGCTGTGAAATTCGTACTGCCAGTATCAGATGCATTCTTACT
The DNA here is from genome assembly GCA_016271365.2 of Neoceratodus forsteri. NCBI lineage: Eukaryota > Metazoa > Chordata > Ceratodontiformes > Ceratodontidae > Neoceratodus > Neoceratodus forsteri. The sequence continues at coordinate 56,966,192 of CM028137.1, forward strand.
GATGAAGGTGTACTGCTGATGTACATACATAAACCTTCAGTGTGTTTCAATACTAAAGATGCAGTAAGTATTCTTTGTAAGAAACAATGTAATTGCATGGATCAGGCCAAGCAACTTCTAAATATCATAGCACTAGTGAGCCAACAATGACGTACCTGTATTGGAGATGTCTATAGGATAGATTTTTCTGTACTGAGTATGTTGTACCTGAGAACGACAATGTCATTGCATCTGTGATGACTAACTTAATCAAATAGTGATACATTTACTATTCTTGCAATGAGTGATCTATGCCACTTATGGACACAGTGTAATTTTTTTAACAGTTGTTTCATACTCAGGCTGTATGCCTAGTGTTTGGGTTTGCCACACTTCTGTCTCTGATGCTATCAAAGTGATAACTATGTTAATTGTGGTACAACAGGAATCAAGTAGGTATAGTGTAGATATAAACAGAACGTCTTTTAGTATTGATTTAACTCACAATGGGATAAGTGTACTAGGACAGCAGGGGTTATTCTCTATCACTGACTCTGTCAGTTATAATCACGCTAAGGTTTCAATGACTGTAATGATCAAGTTACACTGTTCATCTTCATGAGTTCATATTCACAGCCATTCTCCAGTACTAGACAGTGTATGGTGTACCTTGGTGGGACACTGTGTTGCAAAGCTGCTGCAGTGCCTAGCAGAGGGAGAGTATCTACTCATAAAGACAATTAAGCAATAAGGCATAACCAACAGTTATGTTAAATGGCCTGTTAATCACCCTGTAGGGGTTTAATGTTGAATGAGGTGTAGCCGAGTGCCACATGTCGCTAGACAGTGATAAACTGGCCATTAACATAATACCTGGGAGTGGCTTATTGCTATCATAATAAAACTGTTTTTTTAAACAACATTAAACCATGTTCATCATATGGTTAGGCTCTACATGTATCTTAATAAAAACTAAACATATGGCTGTTACAATGTTTACAGTCAATTAGAAAGCTGCATTTCTCAAACCCTTGTTATAATCAGAGATATAATACCTGTACAACTCCTTGGTTTTGCTGAACTCTATTGCTCAGGTGGCCCACCACATGTGGTGTGGTCTGGTGTGGAGCATCAGTAGGTAAGGCCATGCAACTACTAAGTGTGGTACGTCATGTGCAGCTGCAATCAGGGATGTGTACGTTTGGTGTACATGGCCTCAGTTTTGCTGTTGATCTCCATTGAGCATGCAGTACCTGGTCAGGTGGGTGGGGATGTCTCGTAGTACATTTAGACAATTGTTTGTTATTTCTGTCACCTGCTGCTGGATGTCTGTCATTGGTTGTGTTGACTTGGTCCTCCCCCATACTTGCATGTGTGTGTGTGTGTGTGTTTGTGTGTCTGTGTGTGTGTGGTGCTGGGGGTGAATTCAGAGTTAGAGTTTTCAACCCTAACAACGAATTTCCTCACTTTTGTCTCTGTGGAACAACCCTAACTAATGCATTAAACGGAGTTTTTGCCTCTAATTTCCCTTCTTTTTGAGAATGATAACGAGAAATAGTGAATGTAACGCAGCGGCGGGAGCGCGGGGCCTCCCGCCACATGATGTCTTGTGGCATAGTAACAGGAACAGCAATGCAAACAGAAGCGCTAACAGTGGCGCACATGGTAACGCAAGCGCGAATGAGAACAGAAAGGGTAACGCACACGGTGGCGTAGATGGGAACAGTCTGCCACGTGATGTGTTGTCACATAGTAACATGGTGCCTGCAAACGGACATGTCAATGAGCATGGTGATGCAAAGTGAAACAGAAAGAGAAACAGTACTGTAGACACAAATGGCAAAAAATAACAGAAACACAAGCGCAAATGAAAACGCAAAGGATAACACACATGGTGGCATAGACGTCAACGGTAAGTGAAACGGGCACGGAGCCACAAGCGGAAAGGGCAACGGTAACAGTATTGTAAGCGCACAGGCTGGTTTTCCCCAAAAGCTGAATAGAGAAAGACAGTGAGTACAAAGAATGTATGCATAATAATGGGTATCGGAGCAGAAAATGATGACTTGGAATACTAAATAGGTTATATCTCAGGAACCGTAACGTAGAAAAAAAATTTAAAAGTCATATGATTTATGACTGTCCTGGCTAGTTTTGTAATTAGCCCCCAAATGGGGCTAAGCGTTTTTCTGATGAAAAGTCCATATCTCGCACTGTTTCTGAGATACGGGCCCTGAAAGGCGCGGTGAATGCAGTAATGTTATCCTAAGGGGAAAAAAGAGAAGTTCGGAGCTCCATAACTTTGCTTCCCTGTAATATTTTTTCACCAAACCACTGAAAGGCACATCTGTGGGCTGTTGGCTGTCTTCTCTCCAAATTTCAGGAAAAAAGACCAAACCGTTATTTTGCAGCAGGGTGCCAAAGGATTCCTGTAATGCGTCAGGCGCCATAATGTTATCCTATGGGAAAAACTGTCAACTTTGCAGTACTGTAACTTTGCAGCCATGTAATATTTTTTCAATACAACAATGAAAGGCACATCTGTGAGATGTCGGCTGTGTTCCCTCCAAATTTCAGCCCAAAACTCCCAACCGTTCTTTTGCAGTGCAGTGCCAAAGAATTGCTGTCATTTTCCCACAGACTAGAAAACTACTGTCTCAATTTGCGAAAGCTTTTGCAAAAATTTGTGACACTTTCGAGGAGCACGAAAGTACTTTGTGAAAGTACTTTTTCCAGAAATTTGAAAAACATATTTCTGGGGTGTTTTACCCCAAAATAAAGACATGGCTAGCATCCTCAGGGTCCGACTAGGTGAATACAAAAAGAATTAGGTTGCTAGAGGGTCCCAAATTTAAATGCCAAGCATTTTTCTGATCACCAACTGAAAACAAAATGGTGGATTTGCGAAAGTAACAGGCCCATTTGCGAAAGTTAAAATGCGTTTTCGAAAGTGTTGAACTTTTTGTTAATTTTTCCCATTGACTTATAATGGGAAATTGTTTTTTGAATAACTTTTGAACCCTTTTAATATTTTTTCACCAAATCTTTGAAAGACACATCGGGGACCCTGGCCGCATGTTCCCTGAAGATTTTGGGCTGGTCACGCAAACTGTGCGACTTGTACGCGCGACCATAGAATTCCAGAAAAAGCATAAATGTGTGCGCAAATCATGCTTAATAACTCAGCAGCCATGTATCTGACCAGTACAAAACTTGGCAGATGCCTAGGCCTGTGGTTCTTGATTGTGTATTCCAAATTTCAGGCAAATCTGTCAAACGGTTGCAAAGTTATTAAGGTGCAAAATTTTGGGGTTTAACATAGAAATGGCTCCTCAAACCTAACTATGGTAGCACTACCGTGCTACCATAATATAGATAGATACATATTCATGGCAAAAAACTCCATTTAATGCATCAATTAGGGTTGTTCCACAGTGAAGAAAGTGAGGAAGTTCAATGTTAGAGTTCCCACCCCTTGCACCCCGCCCCCACCAACAGGCATCGTGGTGTGCATTGGAGTCATCGGTCCTAACTCTCACCCCATCCCATGTGTAAACAAGCTGAGGTGGTGCAGTATAGGAGAATGGGGTGAAAGTTAGGACCAAAACACAAGTGGAAAAGCTAACTGTAACAGTAATGGAAGCACACACCCTGGTTTTCCCCAACTGCTGCATAGAGAAACACAGCGAGTACAAAGAATGTATGCATAATAATGGGCCTTGGACCAGATAATGAGCACTTGGAATAATAAATTGCTTATATCTCAGGAACCGTTCGACATAGAAAAAAAATTAAAATATCATATTATTTATGACTTTCCTGGCTAGTTTTGCAGGGGGCTAAGCATTTTTTTTATGAAAAGTCCATATCTCGAAGCATTTCTGAGAAATGGGACCCAAAATGTGCAGCAGATGCCGCAGTGTTAGTCTAAGGGAAAAAGCGTCAACTTCGGAGAACTGTAACTTTCCATCCGTGCAATATTTTGTCACCAAACCACCGAAAGGCACATCTGTGGGATGTTGGCTGTTTTCCCCTCCATATTTCAGCCCAAAAGACCAAACCAATGTTTTGCAGCAGGGTGGCCAAGAATTCCTGTTATTTTCCCCATAATGACGAATAGTAGCGTCGCAAATCACAACACTTTCACAAAAAAAATCATGAAAGTGTCACAGGTGCAACACCACTTTGTGACACTACTGTTCCCAAAAATTTCAAAAACATATTTCTGGGGTGTTTAACCCCAAAATAAAGACATGCCTAGCATCCTCAGGGCTTGACTAGGTAAACACAAAAAGAACTGTGTCCCTAGAGGGTCCCAAATTTAAATGCCAAGCATTTCTGTGACCATTAACTGAAAAAAATGGCTGACTCACGACACTACAGGGGTCATTTGCAACACTAACAACTGCATTTGCTAACTTTTTGTTAACTTTTCCCATTGACTATAATGGTAAAATTGTTTTTTGAATAACTTTTGAACCATTCAATAATTTTTCATGAAATCTTCAAAAGGTTAATCGAGGACCCTGGCCGCATGTTCTCTGACGTTTTCAGACCGGTCACACAAACTGTGCATCCTGTAGGTGCAAGCAAAGAATGCACAAAAAAGTGTAAATGTGCTATGGAATGTCACTTAATAACTCTGCCACCATATATCTGACAAGTACAAAGCTTGGCAGATCCGAAGATCTACAGTATGCTACTGCTCAGTGCCTACCAAATTTCAGGCAAATCCATCAAACAGTGGTAAAGTTATTAAGGTGCAAAATCTCACCATTTAACCTTAAATGGGGTACTCAACCCTAACTATAGTGGAACTACCATGCTATTATAATATATAATTAATATATATATATATATATAGTCATTGCAAAAAAACTCTGTTAATGCATCAGTTAGTATTAATAGTACAGCAACAAAAGTTTGGAAATGTGCTGTTAGGGTTCAGAACCCTAACTCCGCATTCCCCCCACACACACATGCAAAACACATGCAAGATTGTAATACTATACAACTCTGTCACATCTGCAAACACAATAATTGCAACACTGTACTTATTTCACATGATACTATGTAATGAAAAAACAAATATAGTATCATCGACTCTATACTGCCAGCACAGAATGGTGACGTATTAATGCTGGCATATCTTCTTCATACAATGAGACTTTGTCTGTACACATTTTCAGAATATTGACTTTTATGTGTCACTATTCAATAACTGGGTTGCTACAGATATCACTGCTACCACATAGGCATGTGGTAGCAGGACAGATACAGATGACACATAGTACTATTAAGATACTGCTAAGGTATGAAACTAACATCATCACATGTTGTTATATGGCTGCATTACCTGGAAATACGTATTAGCAGCAGGTTATTGTTAGTTTGGATGTTACAACTGTTGCTTTCACATGTTAATTGTAAATTATACTACAAATAATTACTTTTATTATTACTATTGTTTGTTATTAGGACTGGCTCAGCAGAAAAATAAATGCAAGCATCCAATGACTGTTGGTAGGCTTATACTAACTCTCAGTTCCAAGAAACTATCTGTGGCTAACATGCTGTGTGTTTCATCACTTCTTCACTATTGAAATATTGGCATCTACTTAAATCTTGCTATTGCTGTTTGTAAGACAAAAATGCTTACTGTGAGGCATCACCCATGGTTCCCCAGCATGTGTGTCTACCACAAGGGACTATGATGGCAGCAGAACTAATACAGCTGGTGACCCATGATGTTGGTTGTGTCTTGCAGAACATTTAGAGAGTTGTACATTATTTCTGTTACCTGATGCTGGTTGTCTCTGATTGGTTGTATTGCCTTGGCCCTTCCTCTACTTGCATGTGTGTGTGTGTATGTGTGTGTGGGGGTGTGGGGTATGTGGAATTGGGGTTTTGAACCCTAACAGCACATTTCCAAACTTTTGTTGCTGTACTAATAACCCTAACTGATGCATTAATGAAGTTTATTTCAATGAATTCCCCTTCATTTTTGAGAAAGTATAATATGAGTTGTATGTGTTAATGTGAGCATGGGCCATCTGGGTCCTGTGCTCCCTTCACATTGTCCATATGTTGCATAAAGCTAATCATATGTGGGAGCGTGGGTCCTCCGGGCCCTGCACTCCTACTAATACATAACTATGGAGCCATACAGCTGCTCTATAGGGCAAAGAAACCTTGTAACATTAATTTGCTAATATCTCAGCAACCGTAGCAGCTAGGAAAAAAACTCCACTGATATGATCTTTCAGAGGAAGGTGAGGGGCACTAGATGGCATGGTTGGAGGCTGGAGGAAGGGAGGGAGACTTAGGGGGAAAGGAGGAGGTGATACTTCACTGAGAGGGTGGTGGATCCATGGAATACATTGCCTAGTGAACTGGTGGAGGTGTCTATGATGGAAGGGATCAAGAGGGGCTGGGACAGGTACAGGAGAGAGGTGAAGAGGAGGGCTGCCTGTCTGGGGAAGGGGAACCCTGGCTGCGGGACGGGGGATAGGGTGAGAAAACAGGAGGATGGTTGTGGTGCCCATTCAGGGTACTGATTCTCAAGCAGACTCGATAGACCTTTGTGCCTACTCTGCTGGCATTTTAATATGTTAGTATGATGTAATCATGACAGCAAGTACTTCACACAACATAAATTGAACAAATCCTTATCTTGCATCATTTCTGAGATATGTGCACCAAAATGCACTGAAAAGGCACACCTGGAACACTTGGAGCATGTTTTTGCCAATATCTCTGTGACCATTGCACAGTTCTAGTGTTCCACAAGGAAGATTGATTAATAAGCTGGGTAGGCTTGGGGTGGGTCAGAAGTTGGTCAACTGGGTGGCAAACTGGTAGGCTGGCAGAAAACAGAGAGTAGTGGTAAACAGTATACAGTCAGAAGAGATGCAAGTCACAAGCGGGGTACCTCAGGGATCAGTCCTGGGGCCAGTCCTCTTCAATATCTTCATCAGTGACATTGCAGATGGACTGAAGGGTAAGGTTTGTCTGTTTGTAGATGACACCAAGATCTGCAACAGAGTAGATGATCCAGGTGGGGTGGGCAGAATGAGAAGAGATCTGGATAAACTGGCAAAATGGTTGGAAGAGTGGCAACTGGGGTTTAACAAAAAGAAGTGCAAGATCATGCACATAGGGAAGAAAAACCCTGAAGCCACCTATAGGTTGGGAGGGGAGTTGCTGGCAATCACAAGGGAAGAAAGAGACTTGGGCATCATCATCATCACAGATGACCTGAAATCATCCAAGCAGACCACTAAAGCAGTAGGTAAGGCTAGAGGGATGTTGGGGTGTATTAGTAGGGGTATCACAAGTCATAAGAGGAAGGTAATAATACCTCTTTACAAGACACTGGTTAGGCCCCATCTGGACTACTGCGTGCAGTACTGGAGGCTGCACCTGCATAAGGACATTAACAAAATGGAGGCAGTCTAGAGAAGGGCAACCAAAATGGTGCAGGGATTGCATAAGAAAACATATGAAGACAGATTAGTGGAGCTCAACATGTATACCCTAGAGCAAAGGAGGGAGAGAGGTGATATGATTGAAACATTCAAACATCTTAAGGGCATTAACTCATTGCCTCCACAGGCTCACTCTGAGATTACACCACTTGCCTCCTGAATCTCCTGTATACTTTTAACAGTGAATCCTGGGCCTTTCTAAGCAAAATCAAGCCATAGTCAGCATGTTGCAAACAAATGCTAATAGCTCAATAACTGTATATGCTAGACACAAAGTATGAGTGGCAGAGTTATTCAGCACAAAATTGCCTTTCCAATGGTGGCATGCATGTAATAATAAGTAATTTAGTTTTTCTTCTATGCTGGTCGAAAGAGCAAGCTAAATATTTTTTTCACTAAAAAAGTGCAACATAAGCCATTTTTTGTTGGAAAATATGTAAAATATCAACACCAAATTAAGCATACAGACATTAGATGGTGTTTCAATATTATGTTAGTTAAAAAAAAGATATCTTTTTACTATAAAACGTAATTTTTCCCCATTTTAGTCAAGGTGCTTTGGCGAGATTTGAGGGCTGAATCTCAACCACACACACCATATCATAAACAAATGTGTATAACTCCAAAAGTATACATGATACACACAAAGTATCAGCATGAAAGTTGATTAGCACAAAAATGCCTTTCCAATGGTGCTATGCAACCAGTTGTAATCAATACGGTTTTTATTTTATACCTGCTGAAGTGCCAAAAAAGTGAATTTTATTCAAGCTGCTTAGGTGAATCTTGATGGAAAACATGTCAGTCATACACACCATACCATAAACAAATGTGAATAACTCCAAAAGTATACATGATATACACAAAATATCAGTGGCAAGGTTGTTCAGCACAACATCACCTTCCCAGTGGTGGTATGCAAATAATAATATGTAATTTTTATTTTTTTTTTTAAACTGGTTGAAACAGCAAAAAAAATATTTTTTCACTAAAACAGGCAACATAAGCCATACACACCATACCATAAACAAATGCAAATAACTCCTAAAGTATGCATGATATGCACAAAATATCAGTGACAGAGTTGTTCAGCATAACATTACCTTTCCAACGGTGCTATGCAGTCAAATATATATTATATTCTGTTACACTATAAATTAAAATATATAGGTGACTTCTCCAGACGTTGCTTGGGCACACTGGGAGTCAGTAGCCGACTTCTGCAGACGTACTCAGGACACACCAGTGTTTTTTTACTGACGACTACAGGCGTCGGCTAGGAGACAATGAGTTAACAAGGTGAAAGAGTCTAACATGTTTCAATATAAGAAAAATAGCAGGACAAGAGGACACAGCATGAGATTAGAGGGAAGCTGATTAAGGGGGTAGTATGAGAAAGTTCTTTTTCACAGAAAGGGTGATGGATGCATGGAACGTCCTACCTCAGGAAGTGGTGGATATGAATACAGTACAAGGCTTCAAACAGGCATGAGATATGCATAAGGGAGCAATACAGATAAGTATGAATAGATAGGCCATTGACAGAGTAAAGGCCTATGGCACATTTATAAGGTAGAAAAAATGGGCAGACTGGATGAGCCTTGCAGTCCTTATCTGCAGTCAGCTTCTATGTTTCCATGTAACCGTAGCATGTAGGAAAAAAATTACACTGCAGGTGTCATCTATGATTTCCAAGCTTGTTTCTGCAGAGCAGTTCACCTAAAGGTGAACTAAGCTATCAGTAGCAAAAACTCCATATCTCACTTCCTTTTTGCGATACGGTCACTGAAATGCGTAAGGAACGCCGTAATGTTATCTTATGGAAAATTTATCAACTTCGGCACTCTATAACTTTTTGCCCCTGGAATGTTTTGGCACCAAACTACCAAAAGGCACATCTGTGTGACCAGGGCTTGCTATCCTGCAAATTTCAGTCCAAAAGACCCAACCATTTTGTTGCAGGAGGATGGCAAAGAGTTGCAGTTTTTTTTTAAATACTTTCGCAAATCATGAAAGTTTTGCAAATGTAGCACAATACTTTTGCATTTGCAAAACTATTTTGGCCATTTCTTTCATGCTTTGTGAAAGTATTTTTCCCCAATGTTTAAAATGGCATTGCTGGGGGGTTTGCCCCCCAAAAAAGATAGGGCTGGCATCCTCTGGCCCTGACAATGTAAACTCAACAGTCAGTGTTTACCTAGAGGGTCCCAAATTTAAAAGGCAGGCATTTTTCTCTCTTACTAACTGAAAACAAGATGACCGAAGCACAAAAGTAAAAGGGCAATTTTCAAAAGTAAAAGTGCATTTTCAAAACTTTCGTGAGACACATATATTTTTCCCCCATGGACTATAATGGGAAATTTGTTTTTTGAATAACTTTGGAACGGTTTAATATTTTTACACCAAATCTTTGAAAGGCACATTGGTGATCCAGACTGCATCTTCCCTGAAGATTTCAGACCAACTGGACGAATTGTGCTGGCTGTGGGCTCGAGCAAAGAAATGTGCAAAAAGTCAGTGTTTTTGCATTTTGTGGTGTTCTGTAGCTCCACAACCATACATCTGACCATAACACAACTTGCCAGATCCAGAGATCTATGGTACCAGCATGTGCATGCAAAATTGCAGGCAAATCTGTCATGTGGAGGCAAAGTTATTAAGGTGCAAAATTTGAGGTTTAACATTAAAGTGCTTACTCAACCCTAACTATACTGGTGCTACCGTGCCAGTATAGTATATGTATATAGATATAGAGAGAGAGAGAGAGAGAGAGAGCACAAACTGGTCAACTCGACAAAAATCAACTTGGTTTCATGGCAAGGAGGTCCTGCCAGACAAACCTGGTTGATCTTTTTCAATTGGGTCACCAAAACAGTGAAATAGTGTGTGGATGTGGTTGACCTGGACTTCAGTAAAGCTTTTGACTCTGTTCTGCACAGGAGATTAGTAAAAAAAATTGAGAGCATGTGAGTCAGGCCTGATCTAATGAACTGGGTCAGAAACTGGTTATGTAGGAAAACTCAGACAGTATTAGTTAATGGCACTCTGTTAGAAGAAGAGTGGATGACTAGTGGGGTCCCGCAAGGCTTGGTTCTCTGGCCGATCCTCTTTAACATATTCATCAGAGACATTGCAGATGGACTAAAGGGAAAGGTGTGCCTGTTTGCAGATGACACCAAAATCGTCATAAGGGTGGACACACCAGAAGGACAGCATAGCATGAAAACTGATTTCCAAAAACTGGAGGAGTGGTCCAGGACCTGTCAATTGAAATTCAATGCCAAAAAATGCAAGATCATGCACCTGGGAAAACATAACCAGGAAAATTGTACTCAATGGGAGGAGAGCAGCTGGTGGCTGCTATGCAGGAGTGAGACCTGGGGCTGATCATATCAGATGACCTCAAGGTCAGTAAACAATGTGAAAAGGCAGCACTAAAAGCTAGTGGCATCCTGGGATGCATAGAGAGGGGCATCACAAGCAGAAGGCATAGAAACATTGAAACAGAATTTGATAGCAGATAAGGACCAATTGGCCCACCTAGTCTGCCCATGTCCCTACCTAATGGATAAGCTGCAGATCCTAGTTAAGAAACAGCCTACTTCCTCCTACCCCCACTAGAATTGCCTTATGTTTGTCCCATGCATTCTTGAATTTCCCCACTGTTTTTGACTCAATGACCTCCTCAGGAAGGCTGTTTCATGCATCCACAGCCATCTCCATGAAAATATACTTCCGCACATTACCTCTGAACCATCCCCCCATCTTCAAATTGTGCCCCTTTGTTCTTCCAAATCTCTTTTTCTGAAAGATGCTACCCTCTTGGACTTTGTTGATTCCCTTGAGGTACTTGAAAGTTTCTATCATGTCCCCCCTCTCCCTCCTTTCCTCGAAGATATACATATTAAGCTCCTACAGTATCTCTTCGTATGTCTTCTGGTGCAGACCCTGCACCATTTTGGCAGCCCTCCTCTGGACAGCCTCCATCCTGACTACGTCCTTGCAGAGATGGAGACTCCAGAACTGCATGCAGTACTCCAGATGGGGTCTCGCCAACTGTCTGTACAGAGGGATAACAACTTCCTGTTTTCTACTGGTGATGCCTCTCCCTGTGCATCCCAGTATCCCCCCAGCCCTCCTTACTGCATTCTCACATTGCTTGCCCACCTTTAGGTCATCTGATATAACTTCCCCCAGGTCCCTTTCCATTTTTGTTGTTAGTATCTCACCCCCTATTGTGTACTTTTCCACTGGGTTTTTGTTTCCCAGGTGCATTACTTTGCACTTCTTTGCATTGAATCCAAGCTGCCATATATTTGACCATTCCTCTAACCTTGCCAAGTCACTTCTCATCTATTCCACTCCACCTTGTGTATAAACCCTGTTGCAGATCTTTGTGTCGTCTGCAGAGACATACGTTTCCTTCCTGTCCCTCTGCAATGTCACTTATAAAGTCATTAAAGAGGACCTGTCCCAGTATTGAGCCCTGCTGTAACCTGCTAGTAACCCCCTTTCTTCAGAGTGGACTCCATTTACTATTACCCTCTGTGTCCTGTTGTCCAGCCAATTTTTTTCTCAGGCTACCACCTTGGGGCCCACTCAAAGACTGGATAACCTGTAGTATATTAATCTTTTATGTGAGACTATGTCAAATGCCTTGCTAAAATCTAGGTAAGCCATGTCCACAGCCCCTCCCTGGTCTACTACTTTGGCCACCTAGCCAAAGAAATCTATTTGATTCATCTGACATGAGTTTCCTGCTGTGAATCCATGCTTCCTTGGATCCCGTGAACCACTGACCTCTAGGTACTCAAAAATTCTTTCCTTCAGAAGTCATTCCATCATTTTTCCTACAACGGAGGTCAAACTAACTGGTCTGTAGTTTCCTGCCTCTGCCCTGCTCCCACTTTTGTGAAGTGGAATCACATCTGCCCTTCTTCAGTCCTCAGGTACCATCCCATCCGCACATGATTTGTTAAAGAGGGTAGTCGGTGGTGTCACTAGTTCTACCCTTAGTTCTTTTAGAATTCTGGGGTGAATCCTGTCAGGACCCATTGCTTTGTCCACCTTCAGTTTTAAAAGTTTTTTCAGAACCCTTTCTTCTTTGAATGGACTGGTATCCCCCTCCATCCAGAGTTTTACTATTGTTTGGTTTAGGTACCTCCCCCTCCTCTTCTTTTGTGAATACTGAGCAGAAGTATTCATTCAGTATCACTGCATTTTCACTGTCACCCTCTGCCCACATTTCCTCCCCGCCTCATTATCCCTCCCTTGGTCTTTCTTCACTCACTAATGTACCTACAGTATAAAAGGTTTTATCTCCCTTCTTAACAGAGTTGGCTATCTTTTTGTCAGTTTGGGCCTTTGCTATTATGACTGCCTTCCCTGCTTCCTTCTGCTTTAACTGATATAGTTCTCTGTCCTGCTTCTTCTGTGTTTCCTTATATTTCCTGAATGTTATCAATTTCTCCTTAACCTTCCCTGCCTCCTCTTTTGAGAACCATAGTGACTTTTTCCTTCATTTAATTTTGTTGATTTGCTTTACATAAAGGCTTATTGGCTCTGTGATGGCAGTTTTAATTTTCCCCTTGTTCCTCCACCCCTCCTTCTTGCATGTTTTCTGGTCCTTTTCTGAGGCACTCTCCCTTTCTGCCAAAGTCAGCCCTCCTGAAGTCCAACACTGTTTTTTTTTTGTATGGCTTGACTCCACAGTTGTGTTTATTGTAAACCACACTGTTTGGTGGTTGCTTGTTCCCAGATGGCTACCCACTTCTAAATCTGAGATCTTCTCTCAATTCCCATTTGAGATTACCAGGTCTAAGTTTGCTCCCTCCTGAGTGGGTTCCAACACTAGCTGTCTGAGGCATGCCACCTTAGGGCATCGAGAATGACCCTGCTCTTGGATGTGGCTGCAGTAAAGGTGCTCCATTTAACATCTGGCATATTCAGGTCCCCCATCAACAATATGTCTCCTATTTATGCCACTATAAGTATGCCTTCTATCACCTCCTTGTCCATTGCCTTCCTCTGAGATGGGATTTGTAAACAACCCTTGTGCAGATTGTGGTGCCATTTCCTGTCTCCAGAGTGACCCACAGTGCCTCCCCCTCCCTGTTTGCCCTTTAGTTCTGTTGCATTGATTCCTTCCCTTATGTAGAGAGCCACTCCTCCTCCTCCTTAACCCTCCCTGTCCCTCCTGTAGATTGTGTGCCTTGGTATGTTGACATACCAATCATGGTTCTCTGTGTACCATGTTTTTGTGACTGACATGATACTCAGGCATCCCTCTTCAATCAAGGCCACTAGTTCTGGGAGCTTTTTACCCAGACTATTGGCATTGGTACTCATTGCCCTCCAATTTTTGATGGCCTTACCCCTTTCAGGCCTATCCCTGTGCTTACTGCCTTTGCCTTTTTCTGGATTTACCTCTGTCCTGCTCCCTATTGACTTCTCTACCTTTGTGTGTACTTCGCTAACTACCCTGTTTTTAAGGGGGGGCTGGGATTTTCATACTTACCTTCAGTGCCTCCCCCCTTGGCTAGTTTAAATGCTTGCCAATGAAGCATTTAAACCTATAACCTAGGATCCTGGTTCCCCTCTTGGAGAGATGATGATCATCACACCAGTATAGGCCTGTCTTCCTCCAGGTGGACCCCCAGTCCCCAATGAAGCCATATTCCTGAGATCCACACCAGTGTTTCAACCAGTCATTGAATCCCATGATGTGGAGTACCCTAGCCTCACCCATGTCATAGACAGGTAGCACTTCTGAGAAAGTTACCGTGTGTGCTACTTGTCGAAGGCCCCTCCCCACCTCCACAAACTCCTGATGCACTACTCTGATTCATTCCCAGACATATCATGTGTCACTAGGTGGAGAATGACATCCAGCTCCCTCCTTTCCCCATGCAGCTGCTCCCATGATCCTGAGGATTTGCTTCCTGTCCCTCCAAGCCATGGTGCCAGGCAGGCACCTTACCTCCCTTTCCCCTCCTTTTCCCAGTTCTACCCTGTAATGATTAAGTCCCCCACCAGAAATTGTTCCCTTCCCCTGAGGGGGCATGTGCCCCCTCATGTGGGTCTCCTTTGTGGAGGTTCTCGGCATCCTCATTGTTCTCCACTGTGAGTGCTTCCATACAGGAACCACACTCCACCAGAATAGTGAATGAATTGTGGAAAGTCACAACTGGAGGGATGCACCTCTGTTCTGCCACCCTCTCCATCCCTGAGCCCACCCTGGTCCAACTGCTACTCTTTCATGGCAACCTCTGAGGCAGGGGTGGTGGCCTGGGTGGTTCCTGGGTGGGGGGAGAAGGTTTCCCAAATCCTTTCCAGGTCAGCATTGAGATGAGCAACCTCATCCCTCAGACCAGAGAGGTGCCTGCATATAGGGCAGCAATGCAGCTTCCAGAATGTCTCTCGAAAGACTGCCACTCCACAGCTAGTGCATTGCACCACTACCCACATGTCTGTCTCCCTTCCTGTTTAACAAGATTTTTTCTTTTTTTTTATTGTGTGCAAGCATGTGAGTGTCTTTACCCCCTACTCAGTGTGCTGTGCCATTAAGGATATGAACAAGGGTATGTCCTTTGCACTTTTGGGGAAGTGCTGTCAGAACCCCTGATATAAAGGAAATGATGTGCTAGGGGCAGGTGGGGTGAGGGGCAGGTTGGATGGGACTAAGCCCATGCCCTCCAGAAAACAATAAACTACAACTGTGACTCATCACCCCGGTGAGTGTCTTCCATCATTTCAGACACCTATTTCACAGATTTTAAGTAATAGGCCTAGTCAGAAATGACTGCAGATATTCTCCCAGTTAGCTTTCCATCCTGGCAAATAAAAGTTATACTAAGAAAAGTCAACCCCAAAAACAAAGAACCAAAACACTGACTCCTATTTACTTACACAGGCTCCAAAATTAAGAATTATTTTCAGTGTACTATATTAAATAATTTCCTTGCTTTAAGGAAGCTGGAGACTGCTCTCTCTGTCTCTCTCTCTCTCTCTCAGCTACAGCTACAGAAGTAATCATGCCCCTATATCAGTCCCTGGTCAGGCCTCACCTGGAGTACTTTGTCCAGTTCTGGAGGCCACACCTCAGGAAGCACAAAGATAGGCTGGAAACGGTACAAGAAGAGCAACAAAGATGATGCAGAGATTGCATCAGAAACCATACAAGGCAAGATTAGATGAGATCAAATTATACTCACTAGAGCAACATAGGAATCATGGGGACTTGATTGAAATATTTAAATACCTTACAGGCAACAACAGGGTGCACGTGCAGAACCTCTGTCAGTTAAAAGACTGCAACAAGACTATAGGGCAAAGGTCTGCAACGTGAGGCTCGGGAGCCGCATGTGACTCTTTGCCTGTGTTCATGCGGCTCTGCAGCTCCTTAACTCTCAAAAGTCCAATTTTATGCTTTTCAGTATCTCTGCTACTTTGCTCCACAATAAAGTATTTTGGAATTGTCTGTGGAGGTCACACACTGAATATGCAATATCACATACACACTGATAACCTTGATAGAAGCACAGAGATGTGTCAGCAGAAAAGGACTGCCAGGCCCACCCAGTCTGCCCAGTGTGCCTAACAAGCTGCTGGGACTTTGTAATTTCTTATCATCTCCCCTTCCCCTCCAGATCCAAGAGACCACCGTGTCTACCCCAAACTCCCTTGAATCCCACCACAGTCCCTGTTCCCACCACCTCCTCTAGGAGTTTGTTCCAGTTATCCACCACCCTCTTCATGAAGTAAAATGTTCTTGATGCTGGGACAATATGAGGAAGTCAAGAATAATTACTTGTGAGGGGCTATTGGCACTGCAGTGTCTGCTATATTATAGACCAGTATCAATACTACTATTTGCATTACTGACATCAGCCAATGGGATGTGAGGGAGAAAGCTTTCAAGGGTTCATGGCAGGGCTGCTTGATGACATCATAGTTAGCGTTACTGCTTACCAACAAGCTGAACAAAGTTGGTGCCAAAGCCCAGAGTATTGCACATCAAGTGGCAAACCCAGTGACAGTCAGCTCTGGATGCCTCACAACTGCACAAATGCTCTCCAGTAACCAAAGGGGAGGGATCATGTTGGCTGAGAGTTGCAGCTCAGGAAATGTTGCTGGATGTTAGCAGGGCTTGCAGTACTCAACACTGAATGCAGAGGCACCAGACATGCCATGTGTTTTTACGTATAGCAGGCCGGGCCTGGTAGATGTCCATGCCCAGCCACCCTTGCCCCAAGTGGGAGGGACAGATGGACTCCTACCCTCAGATACACAGGATGGTCCAGCTAGTTATTTTGTCATCCTTCTCCATCTCTTAACAGGTGCTGAGCACTTTATGTACTTTATTGTGATAGCCTCACATCGATTGGGATCTAGGTGGGGTGAGAGGTACAACCACAGTTACAACAGGATGCTATGTGGCATTCAGGTCATCAGAAAGGCAGTTGTTCCTCAGGCAGGACAGAAGGCTGTGGGGATGGAAGGAGGACTGAGTCAAGGAATGCAAGGTCATACAACTGCAAGAAATATTAAAGGGACATTGCCAGTCTTTTTTGTATTGTATTATTTTAGGTAAGAATCCACATTTTATTGTTGCTTACTTTCTCTAAAATTAAGTTATGTTGCTGGCTGTTTTATCTACCTCATTGCTTGTTAGAAATTAAATGCATGGTAATGCACAGCTATGCCCAGCTCTGTTTTGCTTCAAATCATTTAACTACTCTTGGTGCACATTTTCTGAACATAAGAAACACCATCAGACAGTGCAGCCACTCATGATACAGTAGTGTCCTCTGCTCCCACTGCATAATGAGTGGCTAGATTGTGTTGGGGGTGTTCCCGAGTTCAGGAAAGATACAGCGTGATGTGGTCAAGAAATGTAAACAAACATGTTTTGGTGTGTTAACACCAGTATGGTGGGCAGTTAGTTTTTCACTTTTTAAACGAAAAAAAGGGATGTGAATCAAACTACCAGCTGCATAAACAGTGTATATAGTATGAACAATCACAAAATGTGTGTTTTAAACCAGGGACACTTTGAGGCTTAAGGAAGTCGACAGTGTCCCCTAAAGCATATCAAACAGAGCTTTGCCAATATTAAGGAGGCACTGATGCTGTGAATCAGCCATACATTTTATGATAAACTGGCACACCCAACAAAGAAAATAATAGATGAGAACATAACCTTTTAAGAAGACTGAGGTGCTTTTGTTTTCATTAGCAGGGGTGGATGAATATTTCAAGTGATTTGAAGTAAAAGTTTCCAAAAAATGCTACTAATTCCAGGGCATGTCTCAACCAAACACTCTATATATGCCAATAATATGTGTGGTAGGGGTGGCCAGGCTCACCCCTACCTATGCTGAGACACAGGAAGGTTGCACCAAAGAACAGAGGCCAATAGAGCAGGACTCCTTCAGTGGCTCCAAGAGATTTGCCTGAAGCATGTAGTAGGAATTAATTTTGAGTTATTAACCATTTGCTTTTTCAGCTACAAAATCATGTCTAAAACTCCTCTGATTCTCTTAGGGAGGATCTGGAGAGGAAGCTATCCAGTATGGCTTCTTTGTGCAGTGTTCCAGTTGATTAACATATGCTTTATTCAGATAGCATTGTGGGATGAATTTAAGCTAAATTATGCATTACAAAGGACCTCTGCTATGTGTACACTCATATGGCTCTCTGGTGATCAGACTGGTTATGCCAGGAGGACATGCGGCTACCAATCCTGAAAAGGTTGCAGACCCCTGCTATAGGGCATGACCTTAGACTTAAGGGAGGGATGTTCAGGAGCAATATGAGGAAATTCTTCTTCACAGAGCACAATTTGGGACCGTGAAATAAACTGCCAGAGGGGGTGGTGTTAGCCAAGATGGTGGGGGATTTCCAGTGGGCATGGGACAGGCAATGTGGAATACTCAAGCAGGCAGCTACGTAAGGGAGGGGGGTTGGAAACCAAGGGCAGACTTAATGGATCATATGGTCCCTTTCTGCCAACAACGTTTATGTTTCTATGTATATATCTATATATATATAGATATATACACAGTATACACTATATATATATATATATATATATATATATATATATATATATATATAATATATACATATACACACACATATATACATATACATATATAGGTTCTATGTGACAACAGCAACCAAGGAAAGGTGATCACCGTTAGGGCACGTGTATATTGGCAAAAATCAATTTTGCCAATG
The DNA here is from genome assembly GCA_016271365.2 of Neoceratodus forsteri. NCBI lineage: Eukaryota > Metazoa > Chordata > Ceratodontiformes > Ceratodontidae > Neoceratodus > Neoceratodus forsteri. The sequence goes on from CM028137.1 coordinate 56,984,899, forward strand.
TATACTCTCAGTGCAGACCAAAGGGTGCCAAAAACATAGGTTTTTTGTTTTTGCAGGGGGTTGTGCCACTCACACCCCCCACACTCCCCTCCTAATGGATTCTCAACTCCAAAGGGGTGCATGCTGTGGGGGTGAAAAAAAACAACAACAACAAAAATTCATGGACTGGCGCAAAAATACCGATGTGCCCAGCTTTGAACCCAGCACCCTCCCAAACCTAGCCTGCAATAAACCCACCATGCCATGCAGCCATCAAAGCACAGCCGTGTTACACTTCACAAACCCTCGCTCCCCTTCCACCTGTCACAAGGCATGCTTGCTCTTCCCCAGCACGCCCATTTACATATAGTAACAGGATGTCGCTATAGCCATGTTCGCTCCCCTGTCCAGTAGCCCAGTCAGCAGGCACCACTATTGAGTCACCCTTTTTGTAAGCACTAAATAGCGGAAGCCCTTATCACAGGATACCATAAGTGTATATATATATATATATATATATATATATATATATATATGTATGTATATACGTACAGGACAAAGAACCTCTGTGCACAAGCACTAAGGCAATGGTTACCCCAAAAGGCATTTGGCTGGAAAGCCAAGTTTCAAAGAAATACAGAATCACACATGCCCCCACAATGCAAAGCATCATGGGCTTCATATGCAAATCACCACAGAATATTATGCTGGTTCAACTTTAAGCAGAAATGCATGGTGCCAAAAGGTCTCTCACACAGTTTGCAAAGGGTGCAAACAGAAGACATAGACACATGTTTTGTCCTACCAGGACTCATCAGTATGCCTCATCTGTTTGACATCCCAGTGAAATGAACCAGCTACCCTAAGATGGTCTATCTGGGTTATGTTGTGGTGAACCGAATTAAAACAGAAACAATTTAAAAGACAAAGAACCTCTGTGAACAAGCACTGAGGCAATGGTTACCCCAAAGAGCATTTGGCCGGGAAGCCAAGTTTCAAAGAAATAAAATTATATGCCCCTCACAATGCAAAGCATCATGGCTGCATATGCTGCAGCCCATGATGCTTTGCATTGTGTGGCATGTGTGATTTTGTGTTTTATATATATATATATATATATATATATATATATATATATTCATGGCAAAAATCCATTTAATGCATCAGTTAGGGTTGTTCCACAGTGACAAAAGCAAGGAAATTCGGTGTTAGGTTTGCCACCCCTTGCACCCCAAGCCCACCCCGTCCCCACCAACAGGCATCGGGGTGTGTGCATTGAGGTCATCGGTCTTAACTCTCACCCCACCCCATGTGTAAACAAGCTGAAGTGGTGCAGTATAGGAGAATGGTGTAAGAGTTAGGACAGATGACCCCAATGCACACCCCAATGCCTGTTGGTGGGGATGGAGTAGGCTTGGGCTGCAAGGGGTGGCAACCCTAACACCAAATTTCCTCACTTTTGTCACTGTGGAACAACTCTAACTGATGCATTAAACAGAGTTTTTTGCCATGAATTTCCCTTCTTTTTGAGAATGAGCACTATCACTCCCACCGTGTGATTTTTTTGTCACATAGTAACGCTAACGGTAACGCAAATGCAAGCGCAAATGGTAACACACAGGGTCATGCAAAGGTAAATGGTAATACAAATGGTAACAGAAATGCAAGCACAAATGATAAAGAAAACAGAAATGGTAACGCAAACGCTAATGGCAACAGAAATGCAAATGTTAACAAAAACAGTAACTTAAATGGTAATGCCAATGTAAATGCAAATGGTAAGAGAAATGCAAATGGTGACAGAAATGCAAACAGACATGCAAACGGTTAAGGCAACGGCGCCACAGAAGGAAACAGTAATGCAATCGACAATGGAAACGCAACCGAAAACCAAACGCTAAGGGCAACAGAAATGCAAACGGTGATGAAGATGCAAACAGTAACGGTAATGCAACTGTAAATGCAAACAGTTACAGTAACAGCAACGATGACACCAAAAGCGAACAGTAACGCAAACGGAAACACAAACGCATATGGAAATGCAAATGGTAATGCACACGGTCACTTTACTGCAATTGGAAATGCAAATGATAACGGTAACAGCAACGATGATGCCAAAGGAAACAAACTCAAACGGAAGTGCATACGGAAACGCAAATGGTAATGCACATGGTGACGCAAAACAAAATGTAAACAGAAACCGTAATGGAAACACAAATGGTAACAGTAATGCAAATGCAAGCGAAATGAAAATGCAAAGGGTAGCGCACACAGTGGCATAGACGGAAACAGTAATGCACATGGTTACAGAAACGTAAGTGGAAACACTAAGTGTAACAGTAACAAAAGTGCACACCCTTTTTTCCCCAAAAGCTGCATAGAGAAACACAGTGAATACAAAGAATGTATGCATAATAATGGGCCTCGGAGCAGAAAATGAGCACTTGGAATACTAAATTGCTTATATCTCAAAAACCGTACGACGCAGAAAAAAACATTTAAGTTTCATATTATTTATGACTTTCTTGGCTAGTTTTGCACTCAGCTCCCTAGTGGGGGACTAAGAATTTTTCTGTATCTCGAAGCATTTCCGAGATACGGGCCCCGAAAGGCGTAGTGGACTCCGTAATTTTAGTCTATTGGAAAAATTGTTAAGTTTGGAATACCGTAACTTTGCATCCCTGTCATATTTTGTCACTAAACCACCAAAAGGCACATCTGTGGAATGTTGGCTTTCGTCCTTCCAAATTTCAGCCCAAAAGACCAAACCGTTCTTTTGCAGCAGGGTGGCAAAGAATTCCTGTTATTTTGGGTATAGTGTCACAAAGTAGTGTTGCAAATCACAACACTTTTGCAAACAAATCACAAAAGTGTCGCAAGTGCGACACTACTTTGCGACAATACAGTTTACAAAAATTTAAAAACATATTTCTGGGGTGTTTAACCCCCAATAAAGATTTGGCTAGCATGCTCAGGGCTCGACTAGGTGAACACAAAAAGAATTGTGTCCTTAGAGGGTCCCAAATTTAAATGCCAAGCATTTCTATGACCAGTAACTGAAAAAAAAATGTCTGACTCATGACACTACAGGGGACATTTGCAACACTAAAAACTGCATCTGCGACACTGTTGAATATTTTGTTAACTTTTCCCCTTTGACTATAATGGGAAACTTGTTTTTTGAATAACTTTTGAACCGTTTAATATTTTTTCACGAAATCTTCAAAAGGCAAATCAGGGTCCCGGGCCGCTTGCCCTCTGAAGGATTCAGACTGGTTGCACAGACCATGCAACCTGTAGGCACAAGCAAAAAATGCCTGACATTTAAATTTGGGACCTTCTAGGGACACAATTCTTTTTGTGTTCACCTAGTCGAGCCCTGAGGATGCTAACCATGTCTTTTTTGGGGGGGTTAAACACCTCAGAAATATGTTTTTCTAATTTTTGTAATCTTTAGTGTCACAAAGTAGTGTCGAACTTGCGACACTTTCATGATTTTTTTTTGCGAAAGTGTCGCAAATCACGACACTACTTTGCAACACTATGGCCAAAATAACAGGAATTCTCTGCCACCCTGCTACAAAAGAACGGTTTGGTCTTTTGGGCTGCAATTTGGAGGGACGAAAGCCAACATCCCACAGATGAGCCTTTTGGTAATTTGGTGATGACATATTGCAGGGATGCAAAGTTAAGGTACTCTGAAGTTGATGGTTAATCCCATAGACTAACACTGCGGCGTCCGCCGTGCCTTTCAGGGCACATATCTCAGAAATGCTTCGAGATACGCACTTTTCATCAGAAAATGCTTAGACCCCAGCTAGGGGTCTAAGTACAAAACTAGCCAGGAAAGTCATGAATCATATGAAAGTTTAATTTTTTTTCTACGTCATACGGTTCCTGAGATATAAACAATTTAGTATTGCAAGTACTCATTTTCTGTTCCGAGGCCCATTATTATGCATACATTCTTTGTACTTACTGTGTTTCTCTATGCAGCTGTTGGGCAAAAACAGGGTGTGCACTTCCGTTACTGTTACAGTTAGTGTTCCCACTTGCATTTCCGTACCCATTTACGTTAGCATTCCCGTGTATGCCACCGTGTGTGTTTCACTTTTGCGTTTTCATTTGCGTTTGCATTTGCGTTACTGTTACCATTTGCATTTCTACTACTGTTTCTGTTTGCATTTCATTTTGCATCACCGTGCGCATTACCTTTTGTATTTGCAAACGCGTTTCTGTTAGTGTTTGCATTTGTCTTTCCTTTAGCGTCATCGTTGCTGTTACCATTATCATCTGCATTTCCAATTCTGGTACTGTGACCGTGTGCGTTACGGTTTGTGTTTCCGTACCTGCTTGCATTTGCATTTCTGTTTCCATTACCATTTGCGCTTGCGTTTCTATTACAGTTTGCATTATCATTTACGTTTGCATCACCGTATGCATTATCGTTTGTGTTTGTGTACACGCTTCCATTTGCATTTCCGTTTGTGTTTGTGCTTCCTTTGGCATCATCATTGATGTTACCATCTGCGTTTGTGTTTCCAATTGCGTCACTGTGACCGTGCGCGTTACGATTTGCATTTGTGTACGCACTTGTGTTTGCATTTCTGTTTTCAGTAACCTTTGCACTTGTGTTTCTATTACCGTTTGCATTACCGTTAACGTTTGTGTCACCATGTGCGTTGCTATTTGTGCTTGCATTTGCGTTACCGTTACTTCACTATTTATAGTGCACATTCTCAAAAAGAAGGGAAATTCATGGCAAAAAAATCCATTTAATGCATCAGTTAGGGTTGTTCCACAACAACTAAAGTGAGGAAATTCAATGTTAGGTTCCCACCTTGCACCCTAATCTATTTGCCAGGCATCGGTGTGTGTTAGATCGCCGGTCCCAACTCCCACCCCATTCTTCTATACAGCACCACCTCAGCTTGTTTATACATGGATGGGGTGAGAGTTAGGACCGATGACCCCAATGCACATCCCGATGCCTGTTGGTGGGGACGGGGTGGGTGGGGTGCAAGGGATGGGAACCCAACATCGAACTTCCTCACATTTGTCACTGTGGAACAACCCTAACTGATGCAATAAACAGAGTTTTTTGCCATGACTATATATATATATATATATATATATATATATATATATAGGTATACCCCGAAACAGTGAAACTTCTACTGAGACATGTGTCAATATCAACAACAGTGCCATGTTGTAGTAGAAGTCTGCCTGGGACCTCTCAACACATTCCCCCATTCTGCACCCCTACCCTGAACCAACTCCAACTCAGAGTGGTAATCTAAATTAACAGAGTGCGGGCAGAGCTCCCCTCTTAGGCGGTTTGGGTGAAGCCCCTAAGAGAAACACACTTACAGTGTGTCGTCGTCCTGCCAGCTGTGGTCTCGACATGGAGCCTGGCGCCAGGATGCCAGTCGATGTGCTTTTGTTGAACCGGCATCATTGACCCATATATATGTATGTATACATGTGTGTGTAACAAACTCTGGGTCGGGCACTCTGTGAAGGGCGGGTGATTTGTGGAGATGCCTAACATGGTTTGAGTGCAGGATACCTTAAAATCCAGACTGATCCTGTCACTCACCACTTTGTTGTGGTGCCCACATAATGGCACCCTAATTGCAGTACCCATACAATGGCATACTGGCAGTGTGATATCAGTTACTGTTAAAGCACAGAAAGCATATAGTAAGCCCTCAGAGATCCTCACTAGACACCAGGCAACCATTTTTTTTTTTTTTTGTATTTTGTACAGTTACAGTACACAGGGAACCAGGGAAATGTTTATACTGCATGTGTGTGTATTTTATTTATTAGCTTTTGGTAACTGGGTAAGTGCGCTAGGCAACAAACCTGCCTATTTTCAGGCATGACCCGGGAGAGTACAGGACATAGGTGTAGAAATGACCGAATTACAAATTACAATAAAAGTAAACATAATACAGGAATAATAAGTATCAACATACAATGCAGATAGAGCGACAGAATTGTTTCAATGTACAGTGCATGATACAATGGGGGAGGTGATGATCAGGCATGACAGATCATTAAGGCTGAGATTGTGTTTACTTATGTATGTAGCAGAATATGTCATGATGAGTAAAGTATAAAGAGTGTGTTTGTGTTTATTGAGGTGGGACAGCGCAGTGTATTGAGGATTTTCTCGTGTTTAATCAAGGGTGCGTGTGCATGTGCATGCGTGCATACGTGTGTGTGTGTGTGTGTGTGTGTGTGTGTGTGAGAGAGAGAGAGAGAGAGAGCGACATCTATGAATTACTATGGATGCATCTGTGTTTATTGGGGGGCACTGTATGCTATGAGAAATGAGTCTATGGTTACTCAGGTAATGAAGCAACACTGTCTTCCACATGTATCAGATGAATTCTTGCCTGCCTGTGACATCACACATGATTAGAGGTGTGTGAAGTGAAGAAAACTTCATTCACAGAGGAACTCACAAATTCAGCTGAATTCATGACTTGAATCCACAATACAAAGTTCTAATTCGCATCACAGTTATATCTTCTCAAATGGTGGCTATGATAACTTCACCTGCAAGCAAATTATGCCTCAGGATGAAGTTTGTAAAGTAGCATGGGATTGTAGGTTACATGGTACTGCAATGAGTTATATTGCCAAGCGTAGACTGAATTCAGTGCCATCTTAGGAAGAAAGAGTTGGTGTTAAGTCTACTCTGAATTTCTTTGTCTAAAAACATTTCAGAAGTGCTTTAAACACGGTCTTATGAACAAAATTACTCCCAAAAGTGTCTAGTGTGCCTTATTTCTCCATTATTTTTATTTATTTGTTATTTGTTAACTGGGTAGGTACGCTAGTCCCAGGTAACATTTTCATGTATGATAGATGGCACATACAGTACAAACAAAACATTATTAAACATTGCAAAATGGTAACCAAATGTTAAACATGTGAGTCTAACAAGACGTAGAGTAAAATATCTGGGAACAGCACAGCAAGACACAATATCACAGGGATGGATCAAAGGAGAGAAAATTAAAGGAACCATTATGACTGTGAAGGCATCTAAGGTACAACAGGAGAAGAACCATAATTGAAGCAATTGTAAATGATAAAAGGGCTGGGGAGTGGAAAGATACACCACTACATTATATGGCAGTCCATGAAACTTAGATAGGCACAGACCCACAGAACTGGGGACCACTATACTGTAGCAATATCAAGCTCAGGAGTAGGTGCATCATTTGCAGGGCTAACAGTCAAAGTACACGAGTAAAATGAATATTCTGATCAACTGCCAGGCTGCGAATCAGGAGGGGCACTTACAGGCTGAGGCCAATAGCAAGGCACTTATCAGGTTTGTTCTGAAAGCAAGTAGAGCACCTAATAAGTGGAGTGAGATGGGAAGGCTGTTACAGAGTTTTGGGGTGAATGTGGAGAAGGTTCTATGTCCCATCTGTTCCATGTCCATAGATGTCCAGGGCTGGTTAAGCAGTCATTGGAAGAAGGACCTCAGTTCCCTTGTTCCTTGTTTAACTGTGATGAATCCATCTCATACTGTAGGAATGAGGCACCAGCGTTAAGGGATTTATAAATAAAACTACCCATGCAGAGGAACCATCTTGCCTGGGGGTGAGCCACCCGAGTGTTGCATATAAAGAGAAGTGGTGAGTATTAAGCAGGGCTAGTACTACAAATCAACAGATGCTGTTGTAGGCAGTACTGAGATGGGCAAGCTGGCAAGTTGAGGTTTGAGATATGATATGGGAGCATTAATCTAGTAGTGGTAATAGTGTTCCCCGCTCAGTCGCTTGGCACACATCAGGAGTGATGACGTGCCTCAGGTGACAGCAGACACCCTGGTGCTGGTTGATCCATTTTACCATCATTCCAATGTGATTGTGGAACATTACGGAGGGGTCCAAGGTGACTCTGAAGTATTTGTAGCTCAAGACTTGTTCGAGGGTGGATCCATCCTATGCCTGGATGTGAAGGGAGTTAGTTTGGCTCCAGGGTCATTTTGCAAGTTTCTGTTTGGTCCTAAAAAGCATGGGTTTTGTTTCTTTGGTATTGATGAGGAGTCTATTAGCTATGAACCAGTCAAGGGTAAGCGTGAAGTGAGAAATCCATCTAATAGAGATGAGGCACCAGCATTAACATACTAACATACTAAAATGCCAGCAGAATAGGCCTAATGGTCATTCGCATCTGATCATTTGGTCAGCCCCCACTCTTGGAGCTGACCTTGCTGCCCCCCTTGCCTTCTCTGGCTTCTCCCTTCCCAGTTCTGGATATTCTCACTGCATTGGATTTTGTTCCCAGAACCCTTCCCCTGTACCTGTCCCACCTCCTCTTGAACCTCTACACCATCTCTGCCTCCAACAGTCCCCTAGGCAGTGCATTCCATGGCTCCACCACCCTCTCAGTGAAGTAGCACTTCCTCATTTCTCCCCTAAATCTTCCCCCCTCCAGCTTTTATCCATGCCCTCTAGTCGCCCTCTCCTCCTTCCTTCAAAGCACCCTGACTTCTCCTCCCCTATTTACCACCTTTATGTACCTGAAGACCTCTATCATGTCCCCCCGGTCCCTTCTCTCTTCCAATGTGTACATATTTAGCTCTTCGAGCCTCTCCTCATAGGTCCTGTCCCCCAAGCCCCAAATCATTTTGGTTGCCCTCCTCTGGACCCTCTCCGGGAGTTTAATGTCCCTCTTTAAGTGTGGCCTCCAATACTGCACGCAGTACTTGAGGTGCAGCCTCACCAAGCAGTTATACAGAGGGAGTATCAGTTCCCTTCTTCTGCAGGTGATCCCCCTAGTGATGCATCCCAGCATCATGTTGACCTTGGCTGCTGCCCTCCTACAAGTCTCCGAGTTGTTCATCTTGACATCCACCACCACCCCCAGTTCCCTCTCAGCCATCGAGACTTGTAGCATTCCCCCCCCAGGGTGTACACTTGGCCGGGTTTCTGGCCCCCAGGTGCAGTACCTTGCATTTCCCTGCATTGAACCTCTGCTTCCACTTTCTAGACCATCTTTCCAGAGCCTCCAGGTCCCCCTGTAAGGCCACCTTCCCCTTCTCCCCATCCACCACCGCCCCCAGTTTTGCGTCATCTGCAAAGAGACTCATCTCACTCCTGATACCTGTCCTTACATCAGAGACATAGGTGTTGAACAGGAGGGTCCTAAGGACTGATCCCTGTGGGACCCCACTAATGACCCTCCTTGGGGATGAGACTATCCTGACAACTACGACCCTCTGGGTCCGGTCCTGGAGCCAATTGCCTATCCATCTGATCATCTGGTTCCCCACCCCCATTTCTCCCAGCTTGTCCAACAGGTCCTCATGAGGAACAGGGTCAAACAGCTTGTTTGTATCTATGTCTTAATTTACTGTTATACTTATGTGTTGTACTGCTATACTGTGTATTTTGGTTTGTCTTACTGTGACAAGGTACCTTTGTAAATGAGCCTATGGCTCAAAGGTCTTCCAAACTGCTGTTTAAATAAAATAAATAAAATAAAATGCCTTGCTGAAGTCTAGAAAGAGGACGTCCACTGGTCTACCCAGGTCCAAGGCACTCATCACCCAGTCATAGAACTCCACAAGGTTTGTCTGACATGATTTCCCAGGGACAAATCCATGCTGTCTATCATCCAGGCACCCTGACTTTTCCAGGTCCCCCCCAGCCTCTCCTTGACAATGCCTTCCATCACCTTGCTCACCACCAATGTCAGGCTGACAGGCTAAAGGATGTATAAACAAGAGTACCCATGCAGAGGGCCCATCTGGCCTGGAGGGAGAGCCACCCGAGCAAGGGAGAGGGATAGATTATGTGGACTGTAGTCACTCCTGAAAATGATTAGGTCATTCCCATACATAATCTTATGACATTATGGATTGACGCAAAGTAAATGGTACACAAATAGGGAGGAAAGAATGGGACCCAGTATGAACTCATGAGGGACGCCACTATGTAGTTCTACAGAACTGGATGCTATCCCTCTGTTGCAGGTCCAGTGGGATGTTTTAGACAGGTACTGTGTAAATCAGATAGTGGTGCGCAATGAAAAAATGTAGATGAGTTTGTGTATGAGGAGATCATGGTCTACAAGGTCAAACACCTTGGAGAGGTCAATGAAAATTGACCCTGTGAGCTTTCATCAGCTGTTCTAAGTATATGGTCAGTAAAGCAGGCTAGTGCTGAGGTAGTACTGAAGCCCTTGCAGAAACCATGCAAATAGGGAGAGAATATCCCATGCTTTATTACATGGTCTGGCATTTGCAGGAAGACAATTCTTTCCAGGATGTTGCTTAGCTGCAAGAGAATAGAGACAGGTCTGTAGCTATCCATGAGTTTGGGGTCACCAGCTTTAAAGATGGGAACTACTCTGGCCTGTTTCCCGAGCAAGGGGGAGGAGGAGGTGGACAAGGACCAATTAGATAGAAAGGCTATGAGTTTTGTAATCAAGGTGGTGAACAGTTTCAGAAACTGGGGACAGAGGTCATCACTCCCTGCACGGCCAGAGTTAGGGAGTGCCCTGATGAGGTGACTGACTTCTAGTGGGGTAGTGACTTTGAAGGGGAAAGGGAACAGACAAGCTCCTTGGGATCCTTGGTAGCAGACATGGAGGAAACAACCTTGCATGGGAGTTTAGCCAGGTAGGCTTGTAGGTTGGAGAATTTTTTAAATTAGAAATTAACCTTAGTATTTTTTTGAATTTATTTACTCTAAAGTAGTTGATTTGTTTTGTGTAGTAAAGCAGTGATCTGGGTAATGAAAGCTGAGGTAGATAGCTAGCAGTAAGCAAGGCAGCCCTGGCTTTGAGCACTAGTGATGTTGTCATCAGTGTTTCATCTTAATTATTTTTTGTTTTCTATGATATTTAATTTTAGTTCTGTAGAACAGTTAGGTGTGTTTTATAGAATTATTTTTGGTCAGTCTGATTTGACTACATAAATTTTATTTTGTTTAGTTATTGAAGATACAGTTTTACAGTAATAGTGACAATAACCTCTGTATGATTACCTCAGTTTTGTGTGTTTCCTTATTGCCTGAATGCCCAGTCATGTATTGTTCATGTAAAAAAAACTTATTAAACATGTATTTTTGTGTTGTTTTTATTGTAACTACTGTTAATAAAGTGACATGCTGTGTTACTGAAACCACAATGCTCTTCTGTGGAGTTTTAGTGTCTGTGCTGCTGCCTATATTTACTTTAAGTGCAGTGTTCCAAACAAATGCCCAGAAACAGATGCACTAGTAAAACTGGAGTTGCCCACAGTGGTGATGTTGCCAAGAAAAGTGTAGGTTCTGTGGTTCAAAAGGTATCATATCAAAAACAGCTACTTCTGCAATAGGATCATCAGGAGATGGTAGTACTAGTACTCAGACAGGAGTATGTGGCATTGGTGCAAGTGGTGGGGGTATTAGTGTGGCCACATTTTTCTCAACCTCATCTGCGTCATCAATGCTGGCAGGTGCTGGCCCTGCTGACATTTAGGAAACAACAATAGGAACAGTCCAAGTACCACAAAAATGTTTTGGCTAAGAAATGTTACTGAGGACGTTGAGGTAGATGATGTTGTTTCCTAAAATGCTGCTGATGGTGATGTTGATAAGCCTGAACATCACCCACAGTCTGATGTGAGAGATCTGACTGTTGCATGCTAGGAATCGGATGATAAGAAGGAACTGGAAGATGGAGAAAGTGAGGAAAAGGAGGAGGACAGATCTCAGACAGAGGTAATCAGCCTTGGTTGGGGATGAGGATGATTATCTGAACCCTCTGTGGGAACCTGAAAAAAGTAAGGGTCATACTGCTGAACCGGTTTTGCTGTGTGGACCACAACTTCAGGAAATTACCAAAGTTGCCCACTCACCAGTCCTCCAGATGTTGTTGCTTTTAGCACTGTTGATGTTGAACTAGTAAAAACAGAGTTACCTACTGTCACAGCAGTGCAGAAATAATCCTCATAAACACCAATTTCCACCTCTACAATGTCCCAATACCTGGTCCACTGCCTTGTAGAAACAAGAGCTACAAAATCCCTAATTCGGGATTTTTACATCCCGGACCCAGTTGATGAAACAGTGCCTATCTTCTGGCTACGTTGAGCAGGTGTTAGCCATAGGAAAATGGGAAGCCACCCAGGCACTGGCTGGCAACACACATACCTCAAGTCCAGGCACGTGGTATACTGATCTGAACACCAAAGGAAGTCAAGTGCAGGAGGACAGTCTCCCTTATTATCCTCCTTGTGCAAGGCATCTGAAAATGTCATGGATACAATCCCAGTGGAATCAGAAGTGACCACAGAGGACTACTACTGAGGTGAGGAGGAGTTGGTGGGATTGCCTATTAGTGATTATAGTAGCAGTGGTGGTTTGAGTAGTAGCAGCAGCTAGTCACCAGTGCACATCAACCCCAGTCCATACAATACACAAAACAAATCACATTATTTATTTCTAAGCAACCATGACCCTCCCTAAGTCAAATGCTACCCCACCAACCATGCCACCAGCGCACAGAGTCCAGATATTTGGTATCCCAAGCCCAACACCCCAAAAGGTACAGCCTACACTGCATAGCACGCTGGAGCATCTTACCAAATACCCACACAATCATGCTATTACACTGGAATGTAATTCAGCAACCACTGAATTACTGTCAATCAATTTATTGCCATTCTCTTTTGAGGAGAATGTGGGATTCTGAAGGTTGATGGCACATGCCTGCCCAAGATGGTAGATTGCATCATAAACCTACAATATTTCTGTACCCATGCCATTCTGAAACCATATAGGACTATCTCACACACAGTAATACATGCCCTGCAGCATTCAGCCTCACCATACAGACATCTTAGTATGGATATGTGGACCATTGTGGCCAGACAGCTGGAAGATCTTATCAATGTATTGGTTTACAGCCCATTAGGCACAGGTACCTGGGGTACCTGAGGTAGTATTTAATGCTGGACTGGATAAAAAATTGTATGAAACCCCACTGTGGTTGTAGCAGCATTCCAGGTATTTGCCAGCATGCCACACTGGCAATGAAGAGTGTAAAAGGCTAACACAAGGGTCAGATAATGTTAGAACCGCTCCTAACTGAAGTTGATGAGTGACTGCACCCACATTCCCTGAAACTGGGTTTCAATGCAAGCGATAATGGCTCATATGTGGTTAAATGCATTAGTGATGGTGGGTTTCTCAGGGTTCCATGCATGGCACACTATCTTAATCTAGTAGTGCAGGAGTTTCTCTCATATCTTGAAATCAAGTTGATGCTGACTGCGACCCACTGCACCTGTTCCCATTTTGCTCATTCCGGAAAGGCCCATGATCATCAAAGGTAATTACATACCCAAAACAAGCTGCCTCAGCACTGTGTGAAGCTAGAAGTCATCATCAGATATAACTCAACACTCTACATGATCAAGGTAGTATACGAACACTACAAAGTCATCACTGAATACCTGCTGCTGCATACAATGTGTGAGAGAGTTCCTGAATATCAACATCTCTTACAACAGATCAATGGTGCCTAATGTATGACCTGATCATGATTCTAAGGTCATTTGAACATACCACAGAGGCAGTGAGTGGTACACTGCCTGCATGAGTCAGGTCTTCCCACTTCTATGGGTGCTAAGGCAGACACTGTTAAATGTACAGCAGGTGCTAGAGGTAGGCGGTAATAGGGAAAACTATGCCTTAAAGAAGGACTCTGGCCAAAAGTATTGATTACAGAATTAGAATAAGCATCCCCCCAGTAAATTTCATGACAAAAATTATATTTCTGCGTTACTTCATTTTAAAATTATGAGCTATTTTGCAACCCCAACCTCACTACCTGTTCAAAAAAGCCTGTTTCAGTGAAGAGCTGCTGATGATGTCCTCTTCTAAACTCACAGTCTTGTCTACCCTGTCAGCAAGCTTATAGGACCTGTTTCTGCAAAGTTTTAATCATCATGTGCAATAGTTTTCAAAAGTAAAACAGGCAGCACTATTCAAAAAGCATTGCTATAAAAACTGTGCATGTTTAAAGTTTTGTAACAAAATTGACAAATTTGTATTTTTTTAATGCCCCTTTGGTGTGGTCCATTTCTCATGGGTTTCTGGATGCTGAGTCAGCATGCCTCCAGTCTACTGCTACCATTTGGAGTGGAACTCTACTGTGCCTGTTAGAAAGTTGTATTGCTGCTAGTATTGTAATGTTGGTAATTTCATTGCTGTTTGCCAGTGTCTGCTTTACAGTAAGTTTTAATAGGCTCCTTATTTGTGTTAATTCCTACTGGGGTGGAAGTGTTAGTCCTGGTAAAATGATAATTTTTATTTAGAGTACAACATAGATGAGCCTGAATGTAGGTCAAGTAACAGACCGACAAGGAGAAAACATTGGGCTAGCTAAATTAGAAACTCCTAGTAACATTTCAGAACAGCATTACCTCTGCCAATGGGGGTCATTGACAAGGAGAAGGAATAATTGTTTTAAAATGCCACCCTGAGAAATCACCTCAGTTGAATGATAGGTGTGAATGATCTCATTCTTTCACCACATCAGAAAGTTATTCAGTCTGCAGACTTCACAGCAGTGTTCTATGACCCAGCATCCAGGAACCCTAGAAAAAAGTCAAAAACAAAAAAGCAATGAAAAAAAACAAAACTTTGTTACAAAACCTGAAACACACATAGTTTTTTAAGCAATGTTTATTGAAAGGTGCTGCCTGTTTTACTTGTGAAAACCATTGAGCATTATCTTTAAAGCTTTGGAGAGACATGGTTTGGACTTCCAGTGATGACTCAGCCGAGGTGAGAGATTTCCCATTGTGCTCCAACTTCCAGCCTTTATTTTAACCTTCTTTAGGCTAGCAAATATGATATTCTTAGCTAAAATCTCAATTTATACATCTGAAACTCATTACATGTCATGTGGACTATATTGAATCTTACAAGATGGACATAGAAATGAAAACCCCAATAAAACATACACCCCCCCTCCAACACTAGATCGAGCAGGTGGATTGAAGCGTATCAAACAGACTCCCATTAAGAACTCTGTAGCCACTTCTGGTAATAATTTTTTAATGTAGGAGATGTTCCTGGATGAGATTAAACCCCTCAAGGATGCAATTCTAGCTCTGTTAGAAGTATCAAAGCTTACTAGAGGGGCAAGTGAAGGGATTAATCAAAGGCTATACAATGCAGAAACTAGGATTTCATTGTTAGATGACTGGAGAACAAGATTTGAACCTGAGATGCCAGTGATTAGGCAAAAGATTTCCAAATTAGAAGCTAAACTTGAAGACCTAGAGGGTAAGTCAAGAAGAAATAATATAGTGATTTATGGTTTACCTGAACTATCCGAAGGATCTGATCTTATTCAATTTGCTCAAGTAATCTGTGAGAATGTTGTAGGAAAGCCACCTAATGGACTGAGTTATATTGTAGAAGGAGTAAATAGAACCCTATGTACTTTACCAGTGAAGGATGAAACTCCTCAGCCCTTCATAATAACGTTTTTGAATTATTTTGACAGAGTACATGTCCTTAATAAAGTTAAGAACTCTCAAAACATGTCCTGGGATGGCAGAAAAATTTGTATCTCACAAAATCTTCCACAAGCAGTCAGTTAAAGAAGAAGAGAGTTTTCACCATTAGTAAACAAGCTAATCATGGCTAGCATTAAATTCAAAATGCTTTATCCAGTGCATCTAACCTTTTCTGATCTTATTCATCTTGCTCAAGTAATCTGTGAGAATGTTGTAGGAAAGTCACCTAATGGACTGAGTTATATTGTAGAAGGGGCAAATAGAACCCTATGTACTTTACCAGTGAAGGATGAATCTCCTCGGCCCTTCATAATAACATTTTTGAATTATTTCAACAGAGTACATGTCCTTAATAAAGTTAAGAACTCTCAAAACATGTCCTGGGATGGCAGAAAAATTTGCAACTCACAAAATCTTCCACAAGCAGCAGTCAGAGGTGATGGTCGTGGATCCTGGTCGCTGGATAGGGGGGTGGGGGACAAATCATCCCTCAGGTTTATTCCTGGGGGATGTTGAGCTCCCCATTTCTGAACAAGTGTGAAACCTAGGGGTGATTCTTGATGATCGGCTGACACTATGTGCTCAAGTGTCGGCCATCATTAAAGTCTCCTTTTACCATCTGAGGAACATCACTAGGATCAAGCACCTTGTTCCGTCCGGGGACCTACCTACGCTGATCCACACCTTTGTGACCTCGTGTTTGGACTACTGCAATTCTCTTTACTTTGGGCTTTCTGGGGTTGATATCTGCTGCTCGCAGCTGGTGCAGAACTCTGCAGCCCGGTTGTTAACTGGGACCCCTCATTCTTCCCATGTTACACCGGTGCTGCGGAGATGGCATTGGCTGCCGGTTCAGTGGCAGATCATCTTTAAAGTCGGCCTGCTATCTTATAAAGCCCTGCACAGTTTGGGCCCCGACTACCTGAAAGAGCTCCTGGTTCCCTATCTCCCGGAATGACTGCTCCGCTCAGCCAGTGAGGGGTTGCTAGAGATTCCGAGGGTTGTTCTGAAATCCTCGGGTGCCCAGGCTTTTGTGTTCGTGCCTCCAACCCTCTGGAATTCTCTACCACGTTGGATTAGAGAGTGTGCGACAGTGGGAGGTTTTAAACAAGCGTTAAAATCCTTTCTATGGACTAAGGCTTATGGGGAAGAGGTTGATCTGGTTTGATTTTATTATTTCATCATGATGTTTGATGTGATGTATTTTACTGGTTTGTACTGTAATATTTTATCTTGATGTGATTTCATAATCTGTTCTGCGCCTTGATTTTTGAAAGGCACATTAAAATAAAGTTTATTATTATTATTATTATATTATTACCAAGAACCGCAAGTCATGCTCCTTTGAATCCCCAGAACAAGCTAGGAAACAGCTAACCCAACTTCTTCCTGGCCTACATAAAACAGGCTGATTGGGACGTTAACATGCAGAGATGAACTTAATGTTTATTGCTATTTTGGCTGAATAAGGGTATTTGCTCCTGTGCTTTTAATGGAAATAAAGATTGAGAATGTGAAAGTTTGAAGGGGGCACAAGATAATATATTTATTTATTTGTTAGAAAAGTTGGATTTACAACCTTTGAATCATGGACTCATTTACAAAGGCACCTCGTCGTGGGGGGGTAGACAGAGTTACATAGTGTGGTTACAACAATGAGAACAGTACAGGTGCAGAACATTAAACATAGAGTACTCATAGGTTACATAATAATGTTACTTATAATAGGTTACAGTCATATACAAGGTACCCAAGGGTTACATTGGTGTACAGCCCTGGACATACCTAGATAATACCTGGAGATGGTGGAGGTAGGGATAGGATACAGTCATATACAAGGTACCCAAGGGTTACATTGGGGGTACAGCCCTGGACATACCTAGATAATACCTGGAGAGGGTGGAGGTAGGGATAGGATACAGTCATATACAAGGTACCCAAGGGTTACATTGGGGTACAGCCCTGGACATACCTAGATAATACCTGGAGAGGTGGAGGTAGGGATAGATACAGTCATATACAAGGTACCCAAGGGTTACATTGGTGTACAGCCCTGGACATACCTAGATAATACCTGGAGATGGTGGAGGTAGGGATAGGATACAGTCATATACAAGGTACCCAAGGGTTACATTGGTGTACAGCCCTGGACATACCTAGATAATACCTGGAGAGGGTGGAGGTAGGGATAGGATACAGTCATATACAAGGTACCCAAGGGTTACATTGGTGTACAGCCCTGGACATACCTAGATAATACCTGGAGATGGTGGAGGTAGGGATAGGATACAGTCATATACAAGGTACCCAAGGGTTACATTGGTGTACAGCCCTGGACATACCTAGATAATACCTGGAGATGGTGGAGGTAGGGATAGGATACAGTCATATACAAGGTACCCAAGGGTTACATTGGGGTACAGCCCTGGACATACCTAGATAATACCTGGAGAGGGTGGAGGTAGGGATGGGGAGTGGGGTGGGAGGGAGGGAGAGGATAGGCTGTCCGGAGGATGTTGTCAAGTCAGGGAGGCCTGACAGGAGGATCTCACAGTGGGACTAATTAGATGCATCTACAGCAATGAGCGTCAAAGAGATATTGCTGATGTCCTGGAGGGCAATGGATAAGTTGAGAGAATTTGGGGAATAAGTGCTTTTCATAGCCTTTCATTGAGCTGGGGGAGTAGATAGGGAATATGATGCATGCCTCATTGTGACTAGAATTAAATGTATTTTATCTTACAAATTAAACAACTGCATGACAAGAATACTGCTCACAGAAAACAAGGGATGCATGTAAGTACCTTTGAAAGGAGAATTTTAATAATCACTATGAATGGAATAATAGGCTACCCTGGGTATTTTTTCTTTCTGGCATAGCTCTATAAGTATTTCTTTTTTATTTATTTTAGTTTTTGGTAACCGGGTAAGACCCACTAGGCACAACTACCTGTTTTCAGGGACGACCTGGGAGCACTAGACATTTAAGTGACTTGCTCAGAGTCACACAGTATGCAAGTAGAGGTTGTGAGAACGAAATCTCAGTCTTGTCTGCTGGATGCACCAATCTTGTTCACAGCTCATTACTCTAACCCCTAGGCTATACTGCCAGCCCAAATGTAGACAAATGCAACAAAAGTAACTGTGCAAGCACTCCCTATCCATGTTCTAGAACTTCTAAGATCTCAGCATACAAATATACTCGTTAGTTGTTCCCTGAGGTACACTAAGTCCTATTAAATCAATTTAACTGCTCAATTTACCAAGTCCTTTGTAATTACTGCATTATTAGAGCATTATTTTATTAAAGCATTACAGATTTGAAGGGTAACTCCATCAAAAACTGCTAACACTTTAGGCAAATTTATTTTGTGTTTTTCTTTAAATTAGTGCTTTGCATTTGGGAGCTTTGCTTTTTGATCTTATTAGGAAGCCATAATATATAGAATAAAGTATGGTTCAGGGTGTAACGAGAAGTTTACACCCACCCACGGTATTCGATGCTGCATAAACCCCGAGAGTGAAGCTCGAGGGGTTTATGAATAGCATCTAACCCCGAGGGTGTGTGTAAACTTCGAGTTTACACACACTGACCCATATTTTATTTTATATAATTGCAGGGTCTTCCTTTTTGGCCACAGCAATTACATAAAATAAAAAAAGGCATTCCTGCGCAGCAGTCATTTTGTTTATTTTAAATTGCTGGCTGTGCCCAGAGATGATTTCTCTATTTCATTTTTTTTTATTTCATTGCTGGCAGTGACTTACCGCAGAATCCAAGTGATGGTTCCCTCTGTTGTGGAAAGTAGAGGCAACCAGCAGTCCAGGAAGAATACCTGCCAGTGGGCTCATGTGCAGAGTGAGAAAAACCATGCACATGTTTGCTGTAATAAACACTCCTTTATTATGGCAAATAATGCCACAGTTTTCCTTTGGTAGAAAGGAAGAGCCAGTTATTCTAGTTCAATTGTTAGCATGTGATTTACATATATAAACTTATTATTTTGAATTAGAGTATATTTCCCCTCCCTCTTTAACCTTTTCATAGCATTCATTTTTTTTGCTTTTCCTTGTGTAGACTGCTCCCTTGCGTAGGTTTCAATTGTCTTAAAGTAGCATACCTCTTGTTCACATGCTCCCTACCTCCCTGACCCTGGGGCATTCACCTTACCTTCTGCCTCTCCTCATTCCCCTTATCTGGGAGTCTGTCCTCACCCATGGCCCTGGTATCACTATTTGCTGCTATGACACTTAAGGGTTCCTCTGCCTACCCACCCCCTCCCTCTTTAACCTTCACAACTACCTTCCTTTTCTTATCAGCTTCATAACTTCTCTTGTTGCCCCTCTTACTCACGTTTGTTCTTCTGCCTTCACCACACCATAGTGTCCATTCTTGACTATAACCTGTATTAGGCTGCTCATGTGTGTATATAGTACTCATGCACTGCCACTGCCATTACCCTGTGTATTATATTTAACCCTGACTATGTTAGTTATTTAATTATTGTGTGATTCTATTGTGTTCAATGTGCTGTGTATTGTTCTTGCATCCTGTCCAGGTTCATCTCACAAATGAGCTTTGCTCAATGATGTTCACCTAGTTAAATAAAGATTTTGATTGATTGATTGATTTCAGTAAAGACTTTTATTTAAGCAGCATTCATGGTTTGCATACCTGCAGACTTCAGATTTAAAACTCCAAGCTAAAAAATGAGTCTCAGTAGCACCATCACCTTCAATCATATTACATATTTAAAGAGGACAGGAAATCATTTCTAATGGCAGCTGTTTATAAAGTTGTTATTCTCAGAAATGATATGCATCCCCCTAAATTATCCATATTTTACTGTAGATGAATAAAAAGTGATGTGAAAACTGTATGTTGCATTGTTTTGTTTTTATGGGGAACATTCTGTTACAGTTCTCTTCATGGAACTAGTAATTTGGAGCTTTAAATATGTCACAGTTTGTGCACAGAACTCTAAGCATAGTTCTGATAGGCCAACAGCTCATAATTAGCATTCTATGCACAAACCGTGACAGAGTTAAAACTCCAGATCACAGGTTCCATGAAGAGAACTGTAACAGAATACTGCCCATAAAAACAAAACAATGTAAAATACAGTTTGTGTATCACTTTTTATTCAGGTGCAGTTACATATGGATAATTTAGGGGAGTGCATGTCATTTCTGAGAATAGCAACTTTATAAACAGCTAGCAGTTAGACATGATTGTCTGTCCCCTTTAAAGGAGTTGGATGATCAGAATTAAATCTTTACTGTATACATAAAATATCTGTTAACTAGTCTATTGCCCGTAAGAGCTGAGCGACCATATAAATGTATGTTAACAATATTAAAGACAGCTAGGAAGAGAATAACACATTCCTTTTGTTATTATTTATTCTTGTACTAATTTGGTAGGATAGAATGCTGTAGTAAAGTAAAAGCACAATTATTCATTATCCTGGTTCCAGAAAGTTATAACATGTCAGAGTAAAGATTCACTCAGTGGATCATCTCTGTGTTATACTTTGTAGGATTAAAATTCTTATGCACTTGATTTACTCAGTTTGATTTGACATAATCATTGTAATTATAAAAAAGGGGAAAAATAGTATTTAACATTTGCAAAGTTTGGGGTGTTCTCCATTGAATATAGCCAAAGGCTTTGGACATGTTTATTTGTCCTTTGAAGTTTTCTATTGTTTTGTTTTGTTTTTTAGTGTTATTAGTAAGAATATAATAGATTATTACTATGCAAGGTTGTCCACCTTTAACATGTTATTATGTGTTAGCGCACATTTTGGTTGGGATACTTAATCGTTTAGCATTTAAATATAGCATACCTTCAATCTGTAATTTTGAAACCCCAAATCAGTAATTTTGCCTCCATAGCAGCATTACCCTCAGTGATGTCAAAAATAAGTAGTAGTTTAAAGATTATAAGCTTAAATTAAATTCTGTTGCTAGGGCCTAGATCTGATTTGTTAATAGTTAGGATTATAGATTAAAGAGGAAAAAAGTTTTGAATTGGGTGTCAGTAGAGGGAGTACAGATCTAGCTCCTCAAAATGGGACTATTTCTTTTATATCCTTTTTGAATAAGGTCTGCATTTGGATAACATTAAGGTCTGCCTTTCTTGGTTGTAAGATTTTATGTTGGAGCAATCAAGCAATATAGTGAGGCTTTTTTATTAAGTAATCCCTTGAACATTTGGTGTGTTTCTTACTTATTAAAAGGCATTTGTGGAATTTATTTTACAAAAGATTTAAGAGAATTGAGCTTTTGCTTCATAGAAAATGTAGTGAATACAAATCATGTCTTAGAAAATGCATTCACCTGAAATTCACTACACAGTCATTGTAGCTTTTATAAGGGTAACTAAAGCTGGCTGGAATAGGGGATAAGGGATGCTAGGGACTGAGATTGTCACTATTTAGATGATGTTAGGAGTTCAGTCTTCAGGTTAGAGCCTAATTCTTGCTTTTTTAGTAAACTGAGGTATACAAGATTTAGGGTAGTACACATTTCTGGTTGCTAGGGTCCGGTGGGATTGGGAGGTGAGGGGGGTATACTGAGAGATCCAAATGATATTTGCTTATATGGTAGCCCTTTTTTTCTTGTTATTGCCCCATGTTATGTAGAATTTTAACAATTTGCCTTTACATTAATAAGATGAGCGATATTAGTAATAAATTTGCATCTTGGAATGTAAAGGGAGTGTGCTCCAAATTGAAAAGGATGCAGGTCTTTCATTACATTAATTCTTTGGGATATAATATTGTTTTTCTACAAGAAACACATTTGTTAGTCTCGGAGTCTGATTTGCTTAAAAGGTTAAGATTTAAAACAATGTATGGGTCAGGGGGATGCACCTCCAAACAGGGAGTTTTAATTTTACTAGACAATTCCATAGATTTTTAACTAACTAAGGTTATTTCAGACCTCAAGGGAAGATATGTACTTGCAGTGGGCAAGACCAATCAGATAAACATTTTATTAGGCTCAATCAATGGCCCAAATGTAAACAATGCATCATTTTTAATGCATCTAATCACAAATATTTCTTTATTCATGTCTCATATTATAGTTTTAGCATGTGACTGGAGTACCCCTCTTGACCCAATCCTGGACAAATCTATGGCTTCAAATCAAACAATTCATGTGGACAAAAATGACCTGCTTCAGCTATGGGATCTTGTGGATCCATGGGATCACTCTATCTTAATGAAAGAAAATATTCCTTTTATTCCCCAGTGCACAAATCCTTTTCAAGAATAGGCTACTTTCTGATTACAAAATTTATTCTATCCACAGTCCTGCAATCTCAGTTATTACCTAGGGCATTCTCTGATTGTTTCTTAATATACCTACACATCAAACTAACTTCTCTCAATGTTAAGCATACTATGTGGAGGTTAAATAATAGTTTATTATTGCAGGAATACATTGTGAACTTTATCCAAAATGCTATTAAACAGTTTGGGGAGACTAATTTAAAATCATCTGATAAAAAAAAATAGATTTGGTATGGATTGCATGCAAATGCTACATCAGGGAGGATTTTATAAGGTTTGCCGCAAAGCAAAAACACCAAAAAATTGAGAGGACTGAGAAATTAACTTCTAGAATAGACTTTTTGGAAACTCTTAACCAAAAGTTCCTGTCAGATGGGGAAAGGCAGGAATTGTAATCACTAAAGGAAAAGTTATTTTTATTAACTAAAGAAAAAGCAGAATTTATCACCATTAAGACCAGGGCTAAGTATGTGGACTTAGAAGAAAAAACAAGTAGAATTTTAGCTAACAGACTAAAGCATTTAGAGCAGTCTAAATGCATAGAAGGAACCATTTCAGAGGACAATAATCAGGTTGTAACCAATCAGAATGGAACTCTAACTGAATTCTTAAAGTTCTATGTTCAGTTATATGGACTTATCCAACATCATCCCCCATTAAAAGAGTTGAATGAATACTTCAGCAAATTCATTTGTCCTTTAACCAGCGCTTCCCACAAATGAGATCAACACTTATTATATTGGAACCCAGTTGTCTTATCATTTATTGATTACATCACTCATTCCTGTTTAGTACATTATCCAAATCCATCCAGTATCCCACCATGTCCAGTTTCATACCATATCACATCTTCAGTAGTACCCTTTACATCATTTTACATGCATTTTCATTGTCCACTTTCAAGTCCTTTGGACCGGGTATAAACCTTGGCCCTCCCCAAGCTACTGTGTGGGTTGGATGTAAATCCCAGCCCCTCTCTCAATTCTTTCTCCACTTCTGAGCACATGTGTATACACTGTACCCTCTTCATGGGCCTCTGGGTGTGCCCTGAGGTCCCCACCTACTCTCTTTCTCTCTCCAAGCCCTGGTGTAAACCCTTGGCCGGGCTCTCCCTCCATATACACCCATTAGACCACCTCCAGCTTGAGTTGGATGGTGGTCTTCCCCCCTTCTGTCCTCATTCCTACCTCCCCTTCAGCCTCATAAACTATCCCTGGCACTCCCTGCCCCTCTTGACTTTCTCCACCCTTCTATTGCTAACCCAATTTCTGTGTTAAACCAATCCAGACCCATGTCAGAGAGGTGTACCCCATCAGACCTATAGTACTCTGCATCACTTTCTTTTATACATTCGTGCCTTATGCTTCCTCCCTCCCCCCATTTTAATAAACAGGCCTGCCACCGTATGATTCATTGACCTCCTGGCTTTCTCCAGTGCCTTATGATCTTGGATATGTCACCAGGCCCTCCTAGGGAGCACCTGTGACCACAACAACATGGCACCAGGCCACCATTCGTTCATTGTGTCAATGTCCCATTTGATCTGTAAATAAATGTCCAGCCATGGTCGTGTGCCCAGATCAATGCCCCTTAGGTGAATAATCAGTAGGTCTGGTGAAGGCCTTGTCCTCTGCATTTCCTGTAGCAATGGTAATAGCTGTCCCCAGCATATTCCTCTTATGCTGTTCCACTTAAGCTGTGCCTTGTTCCAGTCATGATATAGCTGGTGCCACCTTGCTCTCACTGCCAGTCTCCGCTCTGCCCAGTAAATGAACGAATGTCCACAGATCCATACTTCCAACTTGCCATCCTTGCCTAGATGACAAAGCAAATGACAGCAGATTGGATACATCTATCCACTTTCCCCAAGCCCCCCCTTAATTTTATTTTTAATTTTTTTAAGGACCCTACATTGGTCATCAGGTATCACATGCTGACTTCACCTACTGGGGAACAAAGAAAATATTGTTAGTATCATACAGACAGCTGCCTAATATATGTTCTGTAGCATCCAGACCTCCATATGCCTATTTTCTTAATGTCATCCGCTGTAATCCCCAAGCCGCAGCCTGTGATGCCGCTCCGATTCTTAAAGAGTGAGATGAGTACCCGTCCGGGTCCTCCTCCACAAACGGGCAGGTATTTCCACAAAACTGCTGCCATTTGGGAACTTGTGACCTGTGCCGCACCCCCATGCACAAACAAAGGGCCCTTTACCATTGGTCAGGCCATAGTATATAATCTTAGGCTTCTCTCTGGGCATGCCCAAGTCTGTCCTTGCCTCTCTAACATTACTGCCTCCCCCCTACCTGCCTTGTCTGTTTTGGACCATCTTATCATCAGGCTGACTACATTATCTATCCACTGGATGTCATCCCACTGCAAGCCCCATCCCATGCTCAGCCCTGTCCCCACTACTTTGCTTACCCTGAATGCCCCATGGTACATTGTGGTAAAAAATTGCCACAAATGCCAGTGCCTCAAATGCTGAATGACACACCTTGTGTACTGCCTCAATCAGTCACCCTAGCAAGGCCTCTATTATCGGCCTCCTCTTATCCCTCCCTCACCCTTGCACCCAATGCCATCATTACATCATTCTCCTGACCAGGTGGCTTTTACCAGGGTCCCTCCAGCCTTTCAGGGTACACATTGTGTCTATCATGGCTAGGTGCACTCCCATGGTTGCTGAAGCCATCACACCCCTCCAACTGTCCACAATGAACCTGGCTAGCTGCTTCTCTGTTGCCAACCTACTTACCTCAACCCCCAGCCTACTTACCTTGACCCCCAGCCTTTCTTGGAAGGTCTGGAAAGTCTGCCATGATGATTCTTATGCTTTCAGGGTCCTTGGTGCCCAAGAACTTCAAAACAGGAGCTCAGCTCCCTCCACCCAATTTCCCACACCTGTGGTGGTACCAGGGTTTTTTGCTGTGCGGTCCCAGGATCAATGGCCCGGAAGCGTTCCACCTGTGGGCAGAAAAGGCTATCAGCTATAGTGTCCAGAATGCCGTTGATGTGCCTTGCTCAAAAGGATAAGTTGAGCTTCAAACCCTGTACAACTAGCTGCCATAGCACCCTCAGCACCTGCTTAGACCTTGCTGTTTTCTTGTTTATCACTTCCATCACCACTCTATTGTTGCACCAGAATGTGATTCTTTGGTTCTGCAAGGCTCAACATGGCCACCCAAATGGGAAACATTTCTAAGAATGTGATGTCCTTCCTTAAGCCCATTCAGTGCCATCGTTCTGGCCAAAGTTCTGACATCCATTGTCCTTTAAAATAGGCTCCCATCCCCAAACTCCCCGCCACATCAGTGTAGAGTTCCAGGATCATGTTGAAGACCAAGTCATCTTGCCAGAAAGTGATGCCATTGTGATGCTTTAAAAATTGCTCCCATATACCAAGATCTGCCCTTGTTCCTTTTTTAATGTCCACCCAATGGTGTGGCCTGGAAGCCCCCTTTGTGGCTTGTGCCAGATAGCATGTAAATGCCCACTCTGGTGATATGACTCAGTATGCAAAATTTAATTGACCTAACAGGTGCTGTATTGTGTATAGTGGTACCCTCCTGCATCTCCTGACTGTCCTCAGCAGCTCCCTCAGCCACCTCAACTTATTTTGTGGCAGTCGGAAGACCCCTGCTGTTGTGTCGATTTTGATCCCTCAGGAACTCAGTGCATTGGCTGGGCCCTTCAGCACCCTTAGCATCTGGCATATGCTCTGAAATTGGTCTAACATTGTCTTCACCCCCTGCCTTCCTTTCCCAATCATCAGGAAATCATCCAAGTAGTGCAAGACTGTGCCAGAAACCAGCTGGTCCTGAAATACCCATTGTAACTAGGTGCTGAAGGTCTCAAAAGCTGCACACGTAATTGAGCAGCACATCAGCATGGCCTTTTCAAAATAGTATTCCCCTTCTATCCAAAAACCCAGTAACTCCCAGTCTTCTGGTCTCATTGGTAACAGGCGGAAAGCCACCTCAATATCCGTCTTTGCCATCCATGGCATCTTTTGACTTTTGATCAGCCTCACTGCCTCATCCAGTGTTGTGTATGACAACCTGCTGTCCTCTTCACTAATGTAGTCATTCACTGACTCCTCTGCTGGATAGGACAGGTGATGTATCACCCTGAACTCACCTGATTGCTTCTTTGGGACCAAACCCAATGGGGAGAGCCTGAGGTTAGGCAGAGGTGGCTTCTTGAAGGGGCACTTTACCTGCCCCTATTTCTTTTCTGATCTTTTGGCAGAGGAGGTCCTCCCATCCTTTTACTGACTTCAGGTTGCTCGCCCGGGTTGCCACCCACCACCCCTTATAACAGAGGCTAAAACCCATGTTAAAATCCTCTGCTAGCACCCTTGCTGCTCATACATCCAGGTAGCCATGCAGCCAAGCTGTCAGGACCTCCAGCCATACTGGGGTTACTGCCAGACTGAAACCACCAACCCCCACTTCCCCCCATCTCCTCCTTAGGTGTATGCTTGACCCTGGAAACCTTGTCCCAGGCTATAATCCCCCCCTTATCCCCCTTGCCCCATAATGGCCCCCCAAAGGGCTGTTGGGTGTGTGTTGTTCCCCCGGCTGGGTATGTCCTGCACTTCAAGGCTGGGTGGCTCCCCCCCACATTTGGAGCAGGTGTGCCAGAAATGGCAGTGGGGCCAGGAGCAACAAATCCTGTTGAAACCTCAACATTTTTGCACCAAGGTCGAAGTCTTACCCCATTCTTCCTCAGTGCCTCAAGGCACCGTTATGGTTTCAAACCATATGTCTGAATGACGCATATCCGGACAGACATCACTGTCCATTGCCATATGGGTTTGGAACATTTAGTCTTACTGAATCCAGTTTGTGCCCCCCCCCGGCATCTTGTATGAGCTCTGCACTATCAGGAAGTAGGACAACTGAGGCCTTGCCATCTCTGACCTCTTCTCCTACACTATTGCACTGTAGTGAGTGAAACCTACTGTCCATGTGTCCCACATTTTCCCTTTCTCCCCTTTGTCCACGTCCTTCTTACCCAGCAGCATAATGGCCACCTCCATGCCCTTCTCCCCTACTTTCTTTCTTTCCTCATGCTCTCCTTGGTGGCCAGTGAAAATATGTCCATGTACTCCCCCTTCCATATCTTTTCTTTTGTGACCGGTGGGACATGGTTGCATGGTTGCGTGGTTGCCCAGCTGCACCCTGGTGTGCCTATGTCCTGGTTCCATCCTCTTATTGAGTCTTGTGCTGCGCCCTCTGTCTGCTAATCCTACCCCTTCCCTTCCCTTTCTTAATCTCCCCTAACATTTTCTCCAGTTGAGCCACCTTGCCCTCTCCCATGGCCCCCTAGAATTTGCTCTACATATTCCTTAAAACTCCCTTCTACTGTTTTCTCTGATGTACCTTGTCAGGATGGGCCTGCCTCATCCGATGTAGGTGCTGTCCCTGAAACTGGGGCCTTCGGCACAGGCGTGGGCTGGGGAAGGGCTTGCAGATCCACCCCTGGAACTATGGGTAGTGATGGAGTCAGAGAACATGTCACCAGCTCCGGAGAGGTATAGGATGGAGGTGTAGCTGAAGGCTGGACTGAAGCAGCCACAGAGCCAGGTTCATCCTGGGTTCCTGATCTCTGCCTCAGCAGAGGCCATTTGCCTCCCTGTGCCAAGCTCCCTGCACCTCCCTTCCCTGTCTTCTTTTGTTTCTTCCTCCACTTACCTGGCTTCATACCTCCCTGCTCCTTTTCCATGGCATCCAGGAGCTTCTTTGCATGCTCCATCATTTGAGCCCACTGTTTCATCGCCTCTTCTTTGAACGTCTTTTTACTTGGTGCCATCCTGTGTTCCTACAAAACAAACGCTATGAAGACACAGCAATCGGTTAGCCACGTGCAAAATGGACACTGCCTGCTTGACCCTCTGCTTCTCCATTTTTATTTACTGTTTGTTATGCTATTCCCCTTTTACCACCTTCATTGATTGTGAGTAGTGCCTTGATAGCCTGCGCCTCATGTTTAGTTCCCCCTCCCCGGGTAATTACCTACGTTAGCAAGCCCACGAAATCTGGATCCCCCACCCACTATTTCTTCGCCTTGTATTTGTTCTGCCTCCTTATCCATAATTGAACACCCCCATCTGTGTTTATATATATATATATATATATATATATATATTTGTTTGTTTGCTTGTTTTTTTTTGGGCGGGGGCTTTATTTATTTTATCCTTATGTTCCATGTTTTTTTTGTACTCCTAGTGCAGGCCCTTCTGTGCATGCCCCCCCCCCATGGGTAGTGCAACCCAGCTGCACAACTCACCCCTGCAGGCCAAGCACGGGTTATATACATTCCCTCTTTGAGCGCTCAGGACTGCACCATGCTAGCTACCCCAGCATCTCTTTTTTTTATTTTAAATTGTAGGGCCAATTAGTGGTGAAAGGGTGCTATCATTCTAAAGTAGGTGCTGCCATAGCTGCACTTCTGTGTAGTGCACCTAGGCTGTCCAGCTTTAAAAAAACTTGTGTACGCCATCCTTAAAGTGAAAAAACAAATTCCCCCAAAACCGCAATATGCTCCCATCCCATTGTGCTGTTCTATTTAATAATGTGTCTTGAGGCTGGAAATGAAGAAAGAAACTGTAAGGTTATGCATATTGATTTAAATCTGTATGCCACATTTTCCCAAGGCTTTCGGTCTACAACAGGCACAGGGAGAGAAAGATGAGGTTTATACAACAAACAACTGTACTCCAGATGTCCCCTAATGGCATCCAGTGACCTGTTCTACATGGTGAGATACCCAAGACAAAATGGCCACCACCACGTGACATTGCCAGATGGTGTCCAGCCTGATCCCGTGCTTTTACTGCCACCCACTGAGCCTGACTCCAGTGCCTAGTTTAATTATCCCCCTTTTGCTTTCCCTTCTCTTTCCTGTTTTTTTTTTTTTCCAAAATTTACCCTTTCCTGAGCACTGCTTCTGCTCTCCTCTGGCACCAAACTGTGCTGTGACTGCCTAGGCTGACCCCCGGTCCTGCATCCTCTCTTTTCTTTCTTTTTTTTTTTGCACCAGAAAGTCCCATCCAAATACCAAAAGCCCCAGCCAAAGCAACCTGTCCCATCCCCTTAGCTTTCCAGCCAACCTCTCAATGCAGAGAAGGACCCATTTCCCCCGAGCACTCAGCCCGTCCAAGACTAGCCACCCCCAAGAAACCACAGCCACCTTTCATTACCCCTGTTCCTTCACTGTTCTTCAGGTTCATGGCTTGTCCCTGCACACAGAGGAGGGGTCCTGGGTTCTATATGCAGTTGGGAGAGGCCTTCTTACAAGCTGGAACCAATAAACAAATCAAAAATCCCCAACGCACAATTCTCACCTTCTGACTCATTTGTGCAAATGGTATACCTATTCACACTATTTGTAGTCGCTCAAAACAACTGCAGATTGATTGTGTACTACCTGTCGACTGCTGTGCTGGTTGCTGAGTCCTTGGAGCTCCGAGATCAAGCCAACAGCTCCAAAGCTCCTCAGCAGATGAAGAACCAGCCAGAAAAGAGGGCTCACTGAGGAGAGGAGAGGAGAGGAGCCCCTTCTTAAGGGACCCTTCTCCTCCTGCAGGCTACCTCCTGGCCAATGAGTCACTTCAACTGCCTGAAGAGCCCACTCCCCTTCCCACCTGTCCATCCACTGCTCTGCCCCCTCCCTTCCTCCCTTCCCTTCCCTGTCACAGGGCCACCTTGTGGATTGCTGCCAGGGACAAATGAACCCACCTCCTTAGTGGGGGGGGGGCAAGTCATCTTGTCCTCAGATTAACAAAGCACAGGCGTAGGAGCTGACTTTACCAGTGAAGAACCGGAAAATAAGTAATGCTATAGACAATCTGAAATAAAACAAGCTGACAGGTCCAGATGGTCTTACGGTAAATTTTTTATAAAACCTTTAAAGTTACGTTAACTCCTATTTTAAAAGATTTATTCCTGTATGTATTGTCCAAAGGTAGTTCTGATACATCTTTGTTGGAGGCCCTTATAATTTTACTACCTAAACCTAACAAGCCAAAAAATAAACTAAGTAATTATCATTCTAGTTCCCTTATTAAGTGTGACATAACAATATTAACTTAAATCCTGGCTCGAAAAATTAAAAACATTTGGCATCCCTTAATTTGCAATAAACAAGTGGGGTTCATTTCCTACAGGCAAGCCTCTGACCACCTTAGAAAGTTTTCACACATTTTCTCCATATCCATGGAATCTAGACTTCTGGCTGCCCTGGATGCTGGACAAGGAGAACTCTTTTGAAGGGGTGGGTCACAACTTTCTTTTCAAGTATTACACAGATTTGGATTTCCATCCCTGTTTATTGATTGGATCAGCATCCTATATTTTTGCCCTACAGCAAAGATTTTTCTGTAACAGTATACTCTCTTCTCCCTTTAGGCTATTATGTGGCACTCGGCAGGGCTGTCTTGTGTCCACAGTTTTACTTAATTTTTACTTAGAAACCATCTTAAATTTTTTAAATAGGAATCCTTCTATTAAAAGTAGAGAAATAGGAGATGGGCATTTAAAACTATCAACATTTGCTGATGACATTCTCCTTCATACCACTAACCCAATCAGCTCAGTCAAAGTGGCCCTTTACACCATTCAAGAAATTAGTGTATTTTCTAATTATAAATTGAATAGTAATAAGGCAGAAGTGATGCCCTTAAACAACTTCCCATTAAAAGACGGTATTTGAAATCTTGGACTCTAATGGATCCAAAGAGGTCTAAAATATTACATAGATACATAGACAGTGTCGGCAGATAAGGGCCTATGGCCCACCTAGTCTGCCCATTTGAGCTTGTAAGTTCAGTTTGTTTTCCTAGAAGTCTATTTCCCCTTACCCCTGACCTCTAGAATTCCTTTATGTCTATCCCATGCATTCTTAAATCCCGTGATTGTTTCAGCCCCCACCACTTCCTCTGGCAGGGTGTTCCACTTGTCCACCACCTGTTCTGTGAAGAAATTCTTTCTCATGTTTCCTCTGAATCGTCCTCCCTCCAACTTCATCCCATGCCCTCTAGTCCTGAAACATCTTTTCGCTTAAAAATAGTGTTTTCCTGCACCCTGTTCCTCCCTGTAAGATACTTGTATGTCTCTATCATATCCCTCTCTCCTCCTCTCCTCCAGGAGTACATGTTCAGTTCCTTCAACCTGTCTTCATAGGACTTGTGATGCAACCCATGCACCATCTTTGTTGCCTCCTCTGAACCTTCTCTACCCTGTCTATGTCCTTACGTGGGTATGGTCTCCAGAACTGTACACTGTACTCCAGGTGGGGCCTCACTAGTGTCTTGTATAGCGGAATTATGGCCTCCTTTTCCTGCTGGTGATGCCCCTGCCTATACATCCCAGCATCCTATTTGCTTTACCTGATGCCTTGTCACACTGTTTCTACCTTGAGGTCATCAGAGATGACAACCCCAAGATCCCTTTCCTGCTTGGTGCATGCTATATCCTCACCCCCAACTGATATATTGTGCCAGGGTTTTGTGCCCCATATGCATTATCTTGCACTTCTTTGCATTGAATTTCAACTGCCAAACCCTTGACCATTCTTCAAGTTTCTGCAGGTCCCTTCTCATTCTGTCTACACCCTCTGGTGTGTCTACTCTGTTACAGAGCTTTGTGTCATCAGCGAACAGTGAAATTCTGCCTTCTAGATCCTGTGCAATGTCACTGATGAAGATGTTGAATAGGACCGGTCCCAGCACTGATTCCTGTGGTACCCCACTGGTCACTCTTCCCTCTGTGGAGTGACAGCCATTTACCACCACCCTCTGTGTGCTGCTACCCAGCCAGTTACCTACCCACCACACTACTGTCCTGCCCACACCCATATTCCCCAGTTTGTGTAATAGTCTTCTATGTGGCACAGTGTCAAAGGCCTTGCTGAAGTCCAGATAGGCCATGTCCACTGCCCTCCCCTGATCCACCTCCTTAGTCACCCAGTCAAAAAATTCAACGAGGTTGGTCTGACATGACCTCCCCCTGGTGAAACCATGCTGCCTTGGGTCCTGTAGTCCATTGACAACCAGATGTTCCACCAATCTCTCCTTCAGTAGTGCTTCCATGATCTTTCCCACTACCGAGGTGAGGCTGACTGGTCTGTAGTTCCCTGCTTCCTCTTTGTTCCCACTTTTGTATAAGGGGACTACATCTGCTGTCCTCCAGTCTTTGGGTACTTCCCCTGTTTCCAGTTGAGTATTTATTTTTCTATGGACCACTCACAAATTATCAAGCTTAATCCGGAGAAGTTAATATCTAAACTGCCCCAAGATCTAAAAAGATGGCAAACTCTTCCAATTCCATTGTGGAGTAGGGTGAATATAATTAAAATGAGTATTTTCCATAGATTGTTTCACCCACTTAATATGCTAAATGTATTCCTGCCTGAAAATTGGTTTAAGAAAATGCATGCCCTTAAAAACAGGTTTATTTGGCAAGGTAAAACTCCTAGGATCACATTGAATAAATTAATGCTCCAAAAATCATGGGGGGGGGGGATTAAAATACCAAATTTTATTCTGTACTATACGGCATCTCATTTAAATAAATACTTAAAGTGGCCCCAGACATCCCCATGTGTAAAAGTCTATAACCCCACCTGACTGAAAAATGGAGCTTTTGCTTTTGACAAAGTATAAAATAACACCAGAAATGTTACTGTATGCTAATGTGCTAAATATCCCAAAAGCTTTAAAAATCTCTATTATAGGCACTTCTCAGAAGATTTATAACTAAATCAGCAACTTTCTGGGTGTTAGACTGTATTAAGATATCAATCAACCCATACTATACAGTCCTAATTTTAATATCAATAGCAGTTATTTTATCTCTTCTTGGCTTCCTTGTGACCATAATCCCATGGTAACCTCATTTTTTAATGTTTGCACTTACATAAGCCTATTCAGACAAAATATTTGCAAAAAGAAATTAACCATTAATCTTTCAACTAGTCCAGACTGTGGTAGAACATATACAAATACATTCCACAGGATAATCTTGAATTAATACAGTTTAAATTATTATATAATGCTTATTTTTCACCTTTAAAGCTATTTACTTATGGTTTTTCTCATTCAGATAAATGTCCAAGATGCAGCTCAGATGCTGGCTCCCTGTTCCACATTTTGTGGTCTTGTACAATGGTACTGGGTTTATGGACTGAAATTAGAGATACAGTTCTCAATAAATTATAGCTTCATCCCTTATTTGATATAGATAATTGTATTTTATGAAATTATAGAGACTTTATTCCTCCCTCTGACAAGGCCATTATATCTTTAACTGGCATTTCAAATAACAATTAATCCTTAAACATTGGGTTGACAATGTTATTCCCTCCTTTAAAGAAGGATATACTATGCGATCCCTAAAATTGGTATGCCGATGCTAAGCATACAGAATCAACCTGCCCAAAATGCACAGCCCAGAATGGATTGTATGCCTGACAGCAATATTTTGGGCATTACAACCGAATGTGAGTGAAAAATTCAGGGGTCTTAGCACCCCACACCCCCCATGTGGGGGAGCTCCAACCCCCACACACCCTTAACTAAACTAACTAACTCCAAGGGGGAGTGGACCTCAGAGTAAAAAAAGAAGTGTTATGAGGGGGATTCCCCAAAAGTATATGCACAGTCCTTAACCCGGATCTGAGGGAGCATACTAGCAGAGCTGCAGGTGATGTAGCCCTGAACACCACCAGAGCAGCTCAGCCAACTCCCTGAATCAACTGTCCCTTGACATGCACTAAAAGGGGCAAGGTAGCAACCCATCACATCCACTACCTTACCCCTGTAAAAAATCCATCAGAGAATCCATCACTGGGATTCTCACTATCAGAACACTGCACCTGTCAGGCAATAGTGCCCTGGCAGGTGTGTGTTGGGACAGTGAACCACGGGACTTCATAAGAGTACCATAAAGCATGGATTGCTAATATCTGTAGTAACCTTCAACTTATTTTTTTGGTAAATTCCTTTTGTAACAAACAGGATTATTTCCATCATACTTGGGGTAAACTTTATGAAGTTATTTCTAAACTCTGATGAATCCCCTTTATTTGAATATTCTTTTGGTAGCACACTTCCATTAGATCTTTCTTGTATTATGATATAAATGTATTCGAACATATTAGGAAATCATGATTATTATATCAGTGTTTTCTCTCCCCTTATGGTTTGTGGCTGTTAGAACAATTTATTTAATTAGAACATAATAGAGTTTACCCTAATATTTAAACTTTTAGACAATTTTGTATCTAGTCTGATTATTATAGGGTTGTCACTATATTCTCAGTTGTATATTTGGATCCCCAGGGGTATAGGGATGGGTTGGGGTGGGGTTTAATTATATACTTTTTTGTTTTCTCATTATAGTTTTCAATTCTGATTTTGGAAAGTTTGTTTTTATGTTGCCATAAAGTCAATAACGATAAGAATGTTTAAAAAAAACTTTTGGAGAAACAGATCCAATAAGTTTGCTGACAGAGAGAACTACACTGCGAGTTCAGGAGATGACATTGTGACCTCACCATCAGTTCTTCACTGAAACTAGCTTTTTTGAACAGGCAATACATTTAGCATTGTAAAATGACTTGTAACTTTTAAACAAAGTAACTTACCCTTACAGAAATAATTATATAAAATGTTTTCATGCTGCACAAATAAAATTACCCAAGTGATATGCATGCTACAAATATGATTTAAATGTTAAATTGGAAGCATATGGCATGAATGCTGCAAGCAAGTGTGGAAAGCATGATTTTTATGTTAAATTGGAAAAAAAATTGCATGCATGTGGTATGCATGCAAAAAGCAAGTGGTCATTCATAACTGCACACGTAAAAGTTAAGTAACTTGCTCAGTGGCCAGAACCTGCAGCCTGGCACAGTGTGCCTCAAGCTGAATTTTCAGTCTGCTCACCCTCTCTCCTACTGCCAGAAGCTGGATGCAAGAACTGCCCATCACAGGTCCCCAACATGGTCCGTGACCAAGTTTCATCACCAACCAAACCAACCCAACCTGGGTTGCTTGCTACTTGCTTGGTTGCTGCTACCTCACTACAATGATCAAAGCCTATGAAGGCCACCCACACTGCTGTCACCACTGCTGCTAAGCCTATCTTTCTGCCATGGGAGTCTGCTGTTTTTTTTTTTTGTAAGGTGAGCCTGATAGAGTAAGTAGGTAGCCTAGTCTTGAGTTAGCTTCTAGCTCATCCTCTGCTCTTCAGCCACACCTAGAGATGGAAACTCACTAAGATTAAACCAACAAAAATATGTTGTCACAACATTGCCATTGAGAGTTCAGTGCTCATTAACCCCTTCAAGCTGTAGTGTGCAGTCTTTCTACTCTGTGGTGGTAATGTCAGTGTCGGACTGCAAGACTCATATGGTCTTTCTTGGCTGGAGCGCATCAACATCACATGCAGTTGTGCTGCCACTAATATGTGGAGAAAGTGGGCAACACAATACAGACACAGTCGTGCCTGGAGAGTACCTGCAGCATGAGTACTCATTTGTATCATTACATATGCATAAGGGATTTACATGGTCCAAAACAAAAAGGACAGGCTTCACAACACAGAGGCCCCACTTTGTACTCTGGAATGGGGGATGTTAACTGGCTATATCCTAGACATTGAATGCAGTAAGCAAACACTACTTTACAAAATAACGGTAATTTAATGACAAAAATCAAAAGCCATTAAACAACTTGCAAAAGGATCAGAATTAATGAGTTTACCTAATTTTTATGGGAATTCAAATACAATTTTTTTTAATGGCTCTAACAGCTAGCAGTAGTATGAGAAACAGAAATTGATGTGTTTTTAGATGAGCTGTGCACCAGCTTAGCTGCTGCACACGTGGCAAGCATGCAGCATGTGAACCAGATGTTATTTTTAAATGATGTGCACACCAGCCTAACTTCTGCACTCATGTCAAGCATGCAACATGCAAACCTGATGTAATTTTTGTAAGATGTTCACACCAGCTTACCTGCTGTGTACATGTCAAGCTTACAGCATGCAAACCTAATTTGCTTTCTAGACCTGGTTCACTTAGGTTTATTTTGTGTATGCAAACCACATGCAAACATTGCACAATTAAGCATGCAACATGCAAACCTGATGTAATTTTTGTAAGATGTTTACACCAGCTTACCTGCTGTGTACATGTCAAGCTTACAATATGCAAACCTAATTTGCTTTCTAGACCTGGTTCACTTAGGTTTATTTTGTGTATGCAAACCACATGCAAACATTGCACAATTAAGCATGTGACATGCATTCTGCATGTACACAGCACACCTGTATTTCTGTAAGGGTAGAGATCTCATTTTTGGCATGAGGCCAATTGGGGCAATGCTGACACAAATTCTGAATTTATCGATGCCAGAAATGTTGACTAGTCCCCAAATACTGCATGTATTTGACTGCAATACCCATATTTCCATCGTTCTGCAGTCTGCATATTTGTGATTGGCACCATGATGGACACACAATATAAAACTGGCCTATCATCAATACTTGAAGGTGGGAGTGATCAAGTATAAAATCTAACTGATCAGCTAATAGGACAGATTCATGGGGCACAGATGGTATTGTCACAGTTATGTAAGGCACAACATGACAGTGATCACAGATCAAGTGTTGCTACCACCTCAGTTAAACAGACTGTAAAAACAGTGCTGGTAAAAGCAAAATAATTACAATATATCCACTTTGAGATGCTTTGCCCCAGATGGGAATTGTCGAAATGGAGAGAAAGGAGGAGGAGGAGACTGATGAGTCAGCAGGATTGTAAAGCACAATCCATGGTCTATGCATATTTGGTGGACACCAGGCACCTTAACATATTGGAAGAGCCTCTGTGGTATTGTAGTAGCAAGGTCAAGGACTGGCCAAAGCCCATCACTGACCTCCATTGCAATAAAATATCTCAGCTGTCCATTCTTGAGTGTCAATGTGGAGAGGGTATTCAGTTTGGCAGAGGCCATCATGTGGGACAGCCATACAAATATGTCCTCTAGAAATGTTGGCATACTAAGATTTATTAAAATTAAGGCAGGGCACATTCGGCGTAACACAATTATGCCTGAATTCATATCACATGACAGCAGTGATGATGAAGAGGAATCAGAACAGCATGTTGGTATTGACATTGGTAAATTACCTTCTGCTGAGCTAGATGACAAAGTAATTGAGAAAGAAATCCCATGTTGCTACGATTTTAGTCTGAAAGACTGTGAGGGCTGCTTCCTGAGGATGATTATCACGCATAAACAGAAAAGTGCTAGATCCCTCCTTTCATCCTCAGCAGTTTCATTTTTTTCTTTAGGATTCAGTTTTGTTCTCCTGTGAATATTGTTCCTCAGGTTGTGCTGTTATACAAGTTGGTCAGACTAACACCATCTGCCACCTCCTATGTAATGCCCACAGACAAAGTAGAACATCTTTGATGACTACATCAGCCAGCCAGCTCACCAGCTATCCTTTCAGGCAGCCTACATACACCCTTCCAGCAAGCCTGCCAGTCAGACACCACTTAGCCAGCCTGCCAGCTAGACCACCATCCAGACCACCAGCCACCCCGTCAGCTGGCCAGCCTGCCAGCCAGCCCACTAGCAAGCCTGCCAGGCAGCCTCCCAGCCTGCCATTTAGCCAGACAGTCATCCCACCAGCCATCCTACTGGCCAGTACACCACTTAATTACTATCGACCACGCCAACAGCCATATGCTTAGTGATGAAAAGCCCAGTGGTTGGGCAGGGGTAGTTATCCTCTGCTACATCAATGACTAGTACAGAAAGAACCCATCACTCACCGGCAAATAACCTGGAAACAAAACAGTCATAAGCTCTTTGATTCAAAAATGAAAAATATTTTTACTTTAAGGTACCCAAGCATGCATTACCATAAACAAACAGCCACCACTCCAACACCACTGGAGATAATTTTTCATTTTTGAATCACAGAGATTATGCCTGTTTTGTTTCAAAGTTATTTGCTGACTAGTGTTGGGTTCTATCTGTACAGCTCACCAGCAAGCCAGCAAGCAATCCTGCCAGCCTTCCTGCCAGCCAGTCTGCCAGCTAGTCATTCTGCA
Source organism: Neoceratodus forsteri (assembly GCA_016271365.2). Lineage (NCBI taxonomy): Eukaryota > Metazoa > Chordata > Ceratodontiformes > Ceratodontidae > Neoceratodus > Neoceratodus forsteri. The sequence goes on from CM028137.1 coordinate 57,023,869, forward strand.
AACCAGCTCACCAGCCATCCTGCCAGCCACCCAGCAAGCCAGACCTCAAGCTGAGTCACCAGTCGACAAGTCCATCAAGGCAGCAAGACCAGGATCCAACAAATGCCAACATTATCTGCTGCGACGGTAAGTTACTTTCATTGTTTTTCACACTGCTGATCCTCTCTGTTGGTGGTAGTTCCATCATCATACAGGAGGCACTCCCACCTTACTTCCAAGACATTAAAATGTGTTTATTTCTCTCCTTTTGTCTCCCACTCCCTTCAACAGTACAGCAGAACTCATAGACTAAAGTTACATCTTCCTCCACTACCCCTTTCTGTGGCCCCGTTGTGCCAGTACACGGCATGGCCATCCCTAATTTCATTATAAGTATCTGACATTAATTTTTTCTATTTTTAAGTTTTAATGTTACATTTTTCCTTTCACAGGTAAATAGGGATACAGTGACACAGTGGCCAGTCAGACTAAATCATTTCTCTTTTTTTTTCTTCACAGGTAACAGGTCTACAATGAATGAGTGGGATTGGACAATTGATCTATAGTGTAGCCACAACGGTGGTGCAGATAGGCTAAATTACTTCTTTTTCTTCACAGGTGACAGGTATGGAAAAGTGGGATTGGACAATGGTTCTACTGTTCAGCTACAATGGTGACAAAGTCAGACTAAATATTTTTTTCTTCAAGTGACACACATAGTAAGACTAGGAGTGGACACTTTAGTGAGGTCTACATAATTGTCTCTTGTCTCCACAGGTGTCCTGCCTGTCCTGTTGTATTCTCATCCAGCAAGCAAGACATCTCCTCTTTTGTCTGGGGAACCTTCCTTCCATTCCAAGGCTAGACCATCAGCAATGTGAAGGCAATGCTTCCTTTTAAAATTTCACTTGTCTTTTCATTTTTTAAATGTTGTTTTCCTTTTCACAGGTGTACTGTAATCCAATATGGAACATACTATAGTCTAAATAATTTCTATCTTGTTTTTAGATCTGGTCTGTATACATTCTGCCATTAAGTTGATTTCCTTGTCCTCCTACAGCAAGCAAGCCCTAGCCATCTATTAATTTCTGCCAGATTGCTGATGTGATCATCCTTGCCAACTAATGTTCAGGCCTTCTCTTCCAGCTTCTCCAGCAGTGTATGTGGTGTTGCCACAGTCAACATATCTTCTGTATCAAGTATATGTAACAGTCCTGCAATGGATCCTGCTGCCTCATTGTACAATTCGAAATTGTCACCCTTCAGAAAAAAAACTGAAATAAGAGAAACAGGAGAAGACAGCAGTTATATAGTGACATATAGATATGGATACAATTTAAGAAAAAATGAAACGGAAAAAAATACTTACCTGGTACAAAACAATCTCAAATTAAATAACCATTTGTGGGCAAGACCCATGCAACAGCAGAATTCATCACCCTAGTAATAAATATATGCAAAGGAAGAAACAGTGACAAAAGATCGCTAGAAATACAAACATATGAAGAAGCCAGCAGAAGAAGGCCATTTGATCTATCAAGCCTGCTTATATTCATCCGGCCCAGTGGCACTGAGGGTTGAGGTGCTGGACGCCACACCTCATGCCATGCCAGCCACCCGAGTTCGGGCGCGAGCTCGGGTGCCGGGGAGATGATGGGGAGGGACCAGGATTGAGCACCCAGCAGGCTGCTATCCTGTCCCAGGGGGAGGGCACTGGGTCGTCCAGATCTCTGGTGAGCCCTGGTGGAGATCGGGGTGCTGCAGAAGCCCGGACAGCATATCACAGCATGCCCAATGCTAACAGAGTTGCCATGCGCAGAAGTATCGAGGGGTGTGCACGCAAGGGAGGAAGGGGAAGAAAACAGAAAAACCCTGTGAGTGGGGATAGGCGATGGCACCTTCCCTCAAAAGCCCAGTGCCAGATCTGACTGGGGCCGACCCTCATCGCTCCTCTGTGTGGCCCTCTCTCGCTTGCCAGAGTCTGTCTCTTAAGGAGCCCAAGTAGTGGTTGGGCTACCCTTCCTGGGTGGCTTAAACCAGGGGTGCTGGCAGTGGAAGTGGGGGGGAGCGAGTGGGGCTTAGACTGCAGCGGATCTCAGGCAGGCAGGTACATGGAGAGGATGCCCAAGAGAGTTCCCCCTAGTAGTGACAGGAGGTAAAATAAGGTTAAAAAAAAAGCCTGCTTATAGTGCAGGCTCCACATCTTGAGCTAATGTCCTTGCCCTCCCTCTCTATGCCTCCCATCCTCCCTACCCATGATACTTAACTTCCCCTTATGCCTATCCCAGCCTTTGTTAAAGCTGCCCACTGTCTTCAACAAGATGACCTCTTCTGGCAGAGCATTCAAACAGTCTACCACCCTCTCTGTGAAAAAGGACTTCCTGAATCCCCTCCTAAACCTCTCACCCTCCAGCTTAAGACTATCCCTCCTCATGTTACGGTTGCCACTCAGATTAAAGCAACTCTTCTTATCAACCTTACTCATCCATTTCAAGTACTTGAAAGTATCAATCATGTCCTGTCTCTCTCTCTCCTGTCTCCCAGGGAGTTCATGTTCAGTGCCCTCAACCTTTCCTTGCATGCCTTACCCTGTTGACCAGCTCTCATCTTTGTAGCCCTCCTCTGGACCTTCTCCAGAAGGTTAATGTCCTTTTTGAGGTGTGGGCACCAGTACTGATCTTCATACTCTAGATGCGGCCTTACCAGTGACCTGTACATGGGCAGTATAACCTCCTGTCTCCTACTACTGATCCCTCAGATGCTTTCTTGCACTGCATAGAGTGCTTCAGGTCACTAGTGATCATCACTCCCAGGTCCTTCTCCTCCTCTGATGCAGATACTCAAACTCCACCCAGGTAGTACTCTCTCCTGGGATTCTTGGCTCCAATATGCATAACTTTGCATTTATTGGCATTGAAGCCAAACTGCCAGATCCTGGACCACCTCTCCAGCTTTTCAGATCTTCCTGTAGGTCCTGTATCCCTTTAGCTGTGTCCACTCTCCTATAAAGCTTGGTGTCATTCATGAATAGGCACATTTTGCCCTTAATGCCATCCCCAATGTCACTGATGAAGCCATTGTACAACACCAACCCCAACACTGAGTCCTGTGGGACCCCACTGTTTACCTCCCAGGTGCCAGATAACTCTTCCCCTAAAACCACCCTCTGGGTTCAATTCCTTAGCCAGTTTTCCACCCATCTGACTATCTTTTCCCCAACCCAAGATTCACCAACATCCCTATCAACCTTTTGTGGGGTACAGAGTCAAAAGCCTTGCTGAAATCAAGATATAGGATGTCTAATGCTTGCCCACTGTCTAATGTCTTGGTGACACAGTCAAAGAAGTCAATAAGATTAATTTGACATGATACCCCCATGAACCCATTCTGCCTCACATCCTGGAGACCATGCTTCTCTAGATAGTCAACCAACCTTTCCTTTAGTGTGGTCTTCATGGGCTTGCCCACAATGGAGGTCAGACTGACTGGTCTGCAATTTCCTAGGTCTTCCTTGGGACCGCTTTTGTGAAGGGGCACCACATGTTCTGTTCTCCAATCCTGCTGTACCACTCCTGACTCTAGTGAACAATTACATAGGTCTGCCAGTGACCCTGCCAGCAACTCAGCCAGTTCCTTTAGTACCCTTGGATGTACTCTGTCCGGGTCTGGTGATTTGTCTACCTTCAGTGCCAGCAGCCCCTCCCTCACTCTATCCTCCTGTATCACTACATCTGTGTTTCCCTCCTCCCCATTTCTCTTTTCCCTCCTGAAGGCACTGGCCTGTCATCCTCCCTGGTGAAGACGGAACAGAAGTATTAATTTAGTACCTCTGCTTTTCCCCCATTCTCCTCCACCCTCTCTACCCCTTTCTTTCACCTAAAAAATATCCCTTCTTTCTAGTACATACACTGCCACATACCCTCCCCACCACAGCAACCCACTCCACCCCAAAAAGTGGCAAAAAAAATACTTATATTTACAGGTAGGTCACTACAAATGAAGTGATACTTGTTGTAGACTATATTCACTGCAGCATATATCACTTCTGGGAACATATCTCATTTCTGGGTGTCAAGTATGTTTTTTCCAGCCGTGGAAATTCATTTTTATTGACTGGGCACTACACTGCATCTTGGCAGTTGCTGTAGAAACTCACGCAGCACAGCACCAGTCAGCAGCAGAACCAGTATATAATACTTCTGGGAGCACGTCTTACTTCTGGGTGTCATGTACATTTTTTCAGCCATGGAAGTTCCCTTTTACAGTAACCCCTTGCTATAATGAATAGTTTGGGAGCCACTGGCTGCATTTGTTATAGCTCCCTGCTTGTTACAGTGAGGGGCACATAAATTGAATACTTTTATTGTATACTGTTAGTACTATCTGTGACTTGATAGGAATTTAGAGCACAGGATGTATAGAATAGTTCATTTATTACTTTGTTAAAACTTTCTTTTTCATTATTTAATGCGGTTTGCTTTTAGTTATTTTACTTAGTTTAGAGTCTGTGCATGTAACTACAGAGTGTAACTACAGACAGAGCCACCCGCCTGCTTCTTCACTCTCCTCTGACGTGGAATCCTAATCACTTTCACTATAATATTTAACTGTTCGGGTAAGGTGGCAGACAGTTCTGTCATTTCCTGTTCACACAGCTGATAGTACTGAACATGTTGAGGGATGTGGTTGGGGCAAATGGTAAACCTTTATTCAGGACTTGCTCATCCTCATCAGTAAGTTTCTGGCATGATAGATTAATTACTTTTGATTTCTGTGTTTGTTGTATTTGCCCTGTTGTTACCAATTCCTCTATTTTCACTGTCCTCATTGGATGAAATCGGCAGTCAGATCAGTCGATTGTTCAAGAACTGCCAATCCAGTGATGCGGTCACAAGATGAGCACTAGATGGGAGTTAACATCAGGGGTCACAGGTGGTGTTCATTACAAATAGGGTTTTTCATTATAGTTGGGTTTGCTATAGCAAGTGGTTACTGTATTTTCTGGGTGCATATTGACAGTTGTTGTGGAAACTCACTCAGCACAGCACCAGCTAGCAGCAGAAACACATAGTACTTCTGGGGCACATCTCATTTCTGGATGTCATGTGAATTTTTCCAGTCATGGAAATGTACTATCATTTTCAGGCATTAAAGTTCATCTTAATGATGTGCCAACTGCACATCGAAACTTTCACAGTGAAACCCCTCATAGTGACAATCTTGACAGGTTTCAAGATTGTTGCTGTGAGGGGCCTGTGAGTGACATTTCACCCCTTCACTGTGTTTTCCCCCCACCTTCATATTAACTCCTACTCAGAGTTGAGAATCTATAGAAGGGGGTGTGGGGGGCACAGCCCTCACATGGAGTGTTGGGAACACAGCCCCCTGAGAGAAACAAACCAATGTTGGACAGGCGACATTGGGGATCTTGCTAAGCCGAGTGTCAATTAGACATAGGTAAACCCATCTTAACAATTGCTGTGGAGACACAAATAGCATAGGGCAGAATGAGAAGAGAGCTGGATAAAGTGGCAAAATGGTCAGAAGAGTAGCAAATGGGATTTAATGCAAAGAAGTGTAAGATCATGCATATAGGGAAGAGAACCCCTGAAGCGAGCTATAGGTTGGGAGGGGAGTTGCTGGCAATCACAAGGGAAGAAAGAGACTTGGGCATCATTGTCACAGATGACCTGAAATCATCTAAGCAGACCGCTAAGGCAGTAGGTAAGGCTAGAGGGATGTTGGGGTGTATTAGTAGGGGTACCGCAAGTCATAAGAGGGAGGTGATAATCCCTCTTTACAAGACACTGGTTATGCCCCATCTGCAGTACTGCGTGCAGTATTGGAGGCAGCACCTGCACAAGGACAGTAACAAAATGGAGGCAGCCCAGAAAAGGGCAACTGAAGTGGTGCAGGGACTGCATCAGAAAACATATAAGGACAGATTAACGGAGCTCAATATGTATACCCTAGAACAAAGGAGGGCATTAACAAGGTGAAAGAGTCTTACATGTTTCAATATATGAAAAATAGCAGGACAAGAGGACACAGCATGGGATTTGAGGGGACAGATTAAGGGGGAATGTGAGGAAGTTCTTTTTCACAGAAAGGGTGGTGAATACATGGAACAGTCTACCTCAGGAAGTGGTGGATATAAATAAAGTGCAGGTCTTCAAACAGGCATGGGATAGGCATAAGGGAGCAATAAAGATGAGTATGAATAGATAGGCCATTGACAGAGTATAGGCGTATGGCACATTCATAAGGTAGAAAAAATGGGCAGACTGGATGGGTCTTGCAGACCTTATTTGACATCAACTTCTATGTTTTTATGTTCCTATAGCACCAGCTAGCAGCAGCAGCATTCTGGGAGCATATCTGATTTAATGTCGTAAGAAAAATTCACAGCAGCAAGGCACTTAGCATTGTGACCTATTTATTCTCTCTCACACCTGAAAATATTGGAATACAGAATTTATGTATATTGTGCTTTAAAAAAAGTCTTGGATTGTGATATACAAACAATTTAAACAAAGTGGGACAGATTTTCAAAGCCCTTAGAATGGTGTAATGCAACATGTTGGATGCAACAAGCAATTTGCACCAAGGGTAGCGCTCTGAGCTATTTTAGAAAGCAACCTGCATCAATCAGCAGGCTGCTTGTATCAAAGTGTGCCAGTGTCAGCCTTGCACCACAAAAGTGGATGTGGCATGGTGCTATGGGGTTTGCAGTAAACCTTGACTGCCACAACCCTGAATTCCTAATTTTCAAAGATCCCCCAGGGACTAAGTGCTAAGAACCGTTAGACCAGCCAAGGGCTGGTCTAGAAGTACTTAGACATCCTCTAGGAGAGTAGTCCACGATGTGCTGCTGTGTGCCCCCCAATAGGCCGGCAACCAGTCCCCAGGCCCAATGTGCCCTTAACCTGTAGGGTGCAGTGCACAATACTGTAGAACTATTAATGATCACGTAAAGTTTCTATTGCATGTTCATGTTCAGGTTTGTAAATGTGCCAATATAACATCTTGTGTCACTACTGGCTGCTACCACACAACTGTCATAAACTGACATCTACAAATGCGGTCCCTTTGATGTCCCGTAGCTGACCTATACTGGTTGTATCTGTTTTGGTCTGTTATCATGTCTACTTAAGTAGTACTGTGTTTTTAGCTGCCTACACATACTGTAATTTACCCCCATCCTGTATCCACAACAGATTAAGCTCAAGACTAGGAAGCAGAAAATGAAGAGAGCAGGTGAAGTGAAAGGCCGCGGGAGAACGCAGTTTACATTTATCATGTTACTGTATTCTGCTATCCTGTTGCCCTTCACAAACTGATTTTTCCCCATGATATTTTAAGAGACTCACCGACATTGAAGTAGATGAGAATCTCAGTCGAGCCTGAGAGCCGGAGAGTTTCTGATTGATTATTACCTTGTCAACGACAATTTATTTATTCCCCCTTTTGTTTGTTTAATCCTTCACTGTGGCACGTAAAAACAAACAAAAAATTAAACAAAATTGCACCTGAATGTCTAAAAGTGGCTTTATTATGGCACATAACCAACAAAACCGCTTTGTGGTGTGTGACGGACGCCGATTGAAGCACACTCCATTGCCTAGAAACAGTACCACATGGTTGGCATAAAATGCCATGAATGACCGCTGTAAAAGTACTATCATGCTTAAATGGATATCGTGATGATAGCAATGTTAGTCTTATAGCAATCATTAATAATTCTAAAGTATTTGCACTGGTGATCCTGTACCCCACCACCAAGCCCCAATCTGCCAATACCCGGTACCCCCACAATGACCCCTAGTGCCCTCCCCACTCTGTTCCCAGCAAAAGGTAGTATGCAAACAAATCCCTAGTGACCTAGTGACCCTCCCACCCCAGCTAGTATTGCCAAACACACTGCTCCCCCCAATTCTGACCCCTGATTCGGTGACGAGCACAAGGGAGTAGCATTATAAAGTGTTCCTTATATACAGTTTAATATCATTATTTGTCTCCTTTGCTCACATCCTTCACCAAATCGGTCACAGAAATGATTGTATAGGTGCTTGTAATTAACTCTGACTATGTATAGTTTGTGTATCCTTGCAATGTTCAGAGTTCCTAATATATTGTATGGTTTATGTGGGTGTTTGCTTTTTAAGTAAAGCAATAAAAGAAACTAAAAAAAAAACTTTCCATTTACCATCATAAAAATTAATGACCACTCTTAATGAAAGGCAAAATCTTCAACTGTGATTCTGGGTTGTCCATGATAAATGAGGAAAAACAAAACACGTTTAAATGTTTGCACTTCTTATCAATGGATTTTCTAACATCTTTAATTACCAAGTCCCCATCTGTAGGGAAAAAAAAAGTAACTAAAATAGTTCGAGACCATGACTCCTCCCTTGTGTCTTCTGTCTCTGCGCACTGGGTTTTACTTTACACAACAGCGCTTATGGATATAGAAGGCAGATATCTCTGTTACATGCTTGTGAGTGTAAAGTAATTTACAGAGGTTGACTTTATACATTTTCTATCACCCTGATTGATTGGCAGAGCTCATAAGAATGTGTGTAGCCTCACTGTGTATGATGATACCAAACAGACTGTTTCTACAGCCTCTGACATGGAGGTTGAGTGAATTATTAAACAAAACAAAATGTAAAGAAAACTGCATGGGCCTGATATTCAAAAGTCTGTGAGGGTACTAATGGGTCTTTTCCTGCACAAACAGAGGCACACACTGGATCTTCATATTCAAAAAGGGCTGTTTCATGGGCAAAGATTTTTGTTAGCGACCATGCAAAACGTAATGCATGCATGTGGGCAAGGGGAGGGGTGTGGCCATGAATAGCCGCACTACACCATATTCAGCAGCTTTAGTGCAGTCCTTTTGTACATTGGAGATACTGCCAAACCAAACTCTGATTTATTCCAGGCAACTCTAGTGGCTGCCAGAGGTAATGCAGTTAGTGGAGCACACCCACGCTCTATGGCACATGGAATCTCCCATCCAATCACCAGCCTGTAAAAAACAGAGGCATTCCTGGTACCTAGTGATCCTCCTCTGATCTCCAGCCTATATGAAAGAGAGGCATCTCTGATGCCTAGTGGTCCTGCCTCCAATCACCTGCCTGTAAGAAGGAGAGGTATCCCTGGTGCCTAGTGGTCCCCCCTTCTGATCGCCAACCAGTAAGAAAGAAAGGCATCCCTGGTAGTAGTGGTCCTGCCATTGGATCACCAGCCCATAGGATACTTGACAACCCTGCCTGGCATCTAGCAGACTCCCATATCAGGGAACCATCCAACCCCTCAGTCACCTTACCAGTACCCCCAGTGCTGCAGGTGCATAAAGCAACCGGTGCAGCCCTTCTCGCACCTCATTGGCTCACCGTCATATGTTCAGGCAGGGAGCGTGAGTCTCATTAATAGGACAGAGCACATCAACCTCTTCTGCCGCATTCTGAACAAAGCCTGGGAATCACCCCCTCCTCCCCATGGCATCACAGCATAAGAAGTTTCCATCACAAATGGATATCAGCTGATGTCATCAAATTCTGTATTTCCCAGGACCACACATGGGGACGCTACAAAGCTTCCCTTTCCCACACTGATGTTTGTTTTTATCACTGTATAAGACATGCTTGCACCAAATCCATCAGAGCTGCCAAAGCACTGTACTTCAGAACCACCCTGCAGCAAAATCTGGACTCCCTGCACAAATTCAGGCAGACACTTTGCTCTTTCATTAACTCCCCTCCAAGTCTTCACCCCATTACTGCTCATCAATGACAATCTTATCTCAGACCCCCCCTCTGCTGCCATCATCCTAAACTACTTCTACACCACCCTTTTCTCCAGAATAGCAACGCTCCCCACATCCTCCCACCACCCCCTCCTATGATGGCTTTCAGTTCATCTACATTTCTTCCCAGGAGGATTTACGTGCCCTCCAATCCCTGAACCCATGCAAACTGAGCCTAGATGGCCTTGACCCTCTTCTTCCCCAAATCTCTGCCGCTACCATAGCCTGGCCCCTATCTCACTTGTTAAAAATCAAGTAGCAAAAGGAGAGTCTACTGTCCAGTGAGTAATGGTGTGTTAGTAGTTAGCAGAGACACCAACAAAATTACAGACCCACACATCAGTGTATGGATATTAGTGAATGGTTTACACTCAGACAGAAAAAAAAATTATAGCAAGAACAGAGTCACAAGAGAGTAGGAATGCCAACATCAAACTCGACTAATCTGCAGTTTTGAGTACTATTATGTTAAACCTTGACAAATGAGTTTGTATTATTCCTGATTTTGTTTATGGGCATACTACTTAGCCTGAACTTTGTGATGGACTCTGTATTTTGACTATGATTTGTGTGTGCAGGTTTTTTTTTTTTTTGGTTTATTGTTTTCTAAAAAGCTGCAAGATGACTTCCTGTGTCAGTATGTGTGCTTTGATGTGCAGTTTAGTGGGCTAGCCAAGCATATTGCAGATTACATCATACTGTATGGATAGCTGGACCGTAATACAGATATAGGAATATCCATGGTAACTCCTGACATAGAGAGATCACTTGTATAATAATGAATTATTGACAACATTTTTTCAGATTCAACTCTGAGTCATACCAGTGCCTTCTTGCAATGGCTTTTGCCATAGGAGAGCTGAATCAAAATCCTCAAATTCTGTCAAACATTACACTGGGATTTAAAATTTTTGACTCATGCCTTTCAGAAGTTAGAGCACTTGGTGGAATTTTTCAGATAGTATCTGGAGGAGAAAGGGATGTTCCCAATTACAAATGTCAATCCCATCCACTGTTATCTGGCATTGTTGGTGACATTCCAACAAAGATCTCCCTTCCCTTGGCTAGAGTTTTGGGGCTGTATAGATACCCACAGGTATGAGATACAATATCATTTTAAATGTCATTTACTGTTGCATATGCAACTGCATTTTGTTTCGTACAGTGAAGGTAACTACTATATTTTACAAGTGGCACACATTCTCTACATAAAATTAATAAATTGAGGTGGCCAGTGTGTATATCTCAAAAAAGGTATCAACTAAGTATATAATAGCACCATGTTCCTTTTTATGTTTGTTTGTGCATATGCACAAGAAACATTTTGTGGTATCTTGTGGTAGTAGCAGGTTTCAGAGTTGTGACAGTGTTGTGGCCAATGCTGCCACTGCTTTTTTGGGCTCATCTGTTTGGCACCAATGAATGAGAACACTGTCTATAATAGCAGTTTTGAAGCATGCCACCAACTTAAAAGAAATTCACTGCCTCAGTCAGGGAGGGCCCCATCATTACAGGGTGTAGCGGCTGAGTTGCCAACAGTCCCGTATTTTATGGGATGTCCCATATTTAAGGCTAGAAGTCCCTGTCACATTTGTAATTCATACGGGACACCTATTGTCCTGTATTTTTTGGTATCCTCCTATATGTTCAAAATCAAATCAAATCTCAATGTTCCAAGATCCATAGTGGTCTGCTGCCATGTGGAGCCTTTGAGCACATGTGCAACTCATGTGAGGGACACTGGGCTTGACCGCAATATCATCAAGAGAGCGGGAGAGAGAACTAGAAGCAGCCTGCCTGCTGGTGTGAATGGAGCCAAGCTGCTTGTGATTGAGCTACTGCATGTCATTCATCCTTCTATCTGCAACGAGACTAGTATTTGAGGAGCTGCATATTGCCCCTTAATTGCCATCTCAAAGACCTTGATTGGTGGTGGTGGACCTCCTGGGCTGCTGAAGATGTGGTCGGAGGAGTAAGAGTTTTCCGTTGACCGAAAAAATCATCAGGCAGTGCAGGCCTCGTGGCTGCATTGGTTGGGAATCTCTTGGTCAGATTCAGTCTAGTCTGCTCTGTGGGACCATCCAGGACGTGGCGGGATGTGTCTTTGTGCACCCTTCCCTTCTGGAGTTGTTGGACCCTGGCTGGCCCCTTCTGTCACCAGGCGTAAATGTAGTCTAGTTTGGCCTGTGCTGGGCTGCCAAGATGATGCGAGACAGTCACAGGATGAGTCTATGTCTTTAGGAGAGAGCGCAGAGAGGAGAGTAATAGGTCCGAGTACAGTCGGACTACTGAGGAAAAAGGTAAGCGCTGCTTGTGGCCTGCCTGCACAAAAAAACACACTCATCTGTGTCCCATTGTCTTCTCAAATTGTGATTGTCCAGAACTGTCTTGTCATCCCTCTTTCTGTCTCTCTCTCTCTCTCTCTGAGATCATGGTGGCAGGCTGACTGCTGCCTGGGCTCTGCCTGGCCGGGGGGGGGGTGGTGGTACCTAGTTTCAGCGGGAGAAGGGTTGCCTGCTGACTTGGACTGTGTGGGGGTTAGGCAGGCCTTGTAATGCTAATAATGCGAAGATTAGTAGCGCTCCACGGAACAAAACAGCCACCAAATGATGAATTTAAACAACTATTGTTGTATTTAATTACCACCTTGTGAGTGCCCCTAGCCCCTTGGCTTAGTGTCTTCAAATGCCCCCTTGAAGGCACTAAGCAGAGGCTCTAGGGGCACTCACAAGGTAGTAATTAAACAGAACAATATTTGTTTAAATTCATCGTTTGGTGGCTGTTTTGTTCTGTGGAGTGCTACTAATCTTCATATTGTTTATTGATTTTCGGCTGGCTAGCCGCTTGTCAGCGCATCCCCTTGCACATTGAGCACAGCCTGAGCTTTCTTCTATCTTGTAATGCTAATTACCTTCCCTCTTACTATGGAGTCTCCCTTAATTAATGCCAATTGCCTGAGCCTCTTACTCCTATACTTCACAGCTGTCACAACCTCTGGCTCATATGTTTTAGATTCAGCCATAGTTACTGGGGTTACAGCTGTCACATCCTCACTAAAGGAGGTGTTCCTACCATTTCTGAAATGAACCAGTTTGTAGTTGTCCCCAAAGAGCCCCCACCCTCCCTCACCATGGCCTCCACTGTTACACAGCACTCCCTCTTGCAGTTTTGTGGTGTACTCAGGGGTACTGGAGCTGTAGTCACCCTGATTCCCTCACCTGGGATTCTGTGCAGTAGCCTTATTTTAGTCCTTGTGTCAGTCAGCTCAGCACAAGTCTAGTTCATTGAAACAGGAAAGCTTAGAGACACGTTTCCATTTTCACAGGCATCCTCAATTAAAGTGGTCCAATGACACAATGATAACAGTACGAAATGTACAGTACATTGTTAATTACAACAAAATATGAATAACCATTTAGTAGTAAGGTAGTACACAATTAAAGTAGAGTGGGGAAGGGGTTGGGCTAGGGCGGGGAAGGGTGTGCCTCAGGTGGGGAGGGTGGGGCAAGGGACAGAGGATCTGTAAGCTACTTTTGAAATCTAGTGCTGGCAACCCACAATAGCCACTGATATTACTGGCATGCCACAGCATGCAGCAGACCAGCGGGGGGGGGGGGGGTAGCAGGAGCCAGGTGGCATTGTACAAATTCCCTTTGTTCTGTTTTTTTTTAGCATGTTGTCCTGGGGAGTCAACAATCCTCATGTTCTGGTAAGTCACAGAAGAAATAACTGTTTTTACAGTAATTATTTATATTGAATTCAGCTATTGCAACTGTGGAGCTAACTAAGCGTGTACATGGATGTACACTTACTGTATGCTGTTATGGGTCCGAAGGATCTTTCATCTCCCCTCTGTCCACAGATACCATTGTTTATTTTTAATTATGTTTAAAATGTTTAATTTCATTCTCCTCAGAGTGCCCCTTGTACTTACTGAGGGATGCATTTGTTGAGGCCACAGGCAGAGCAGGGTGGGCAGGGAACCTAAGAGAGTAAAGTATTGAAGCACCGAGAGGGTGAAGTATTGGAGCGCATTTCCATCTTCCACCGAATGTATTTTTTCTGAGACGCTGTTCAGATCTATTGTGGGTGTCGCTGCCAGTACTCGTTCTCTGACCTGTTCTCCTTGCTGTAAAGGCATGCTGCTCTGTTAATGTAAGTTTGGCATAAATTGCAGTCGCTTTTCATTGTAGAGATGCTGGTCTGATCCATTGTGGGTGCTGCTGCAGAGGGAGCACTCTCTGATCTTTTCTCCTCACAAAGTAAGCTAATCAAAGAATTTAGAAAATGTATGTTTCCCTCACCATTTGTGTCCCAATTGGATGTACATTGTGATGCTCTTTGGGGGCAGACTGGATTCTTTAGGGGGCAGAGCAACTCCTTGCAGTCACAGTTTCAGTTGTAGCCAGGGTGGTGAGTAAGACAGAGCTGCAGAATTATGCCCTTTACATTATGCCAAATTATGCCCTTTATAGAGATGGCAGTGGACCACTGGGGGGGGGGTTGCTTGCCATCTGTCTGGGGAGGTGTTTGCTATCTGTGTCTGGGGGGATTGCTGACTGCATCTTGGTGATGTATTAATGCCTGGGTGTCTGGGGGTCGGTGTTTGCTGGTTGGGTGTCTGGGGGTGGTGCAGGTCTGTTGAGGTGGGGAGAGGGGCGGTGTAGGACTGTCAGGGTGGGGAGAGGGGCTGTGCAGTTTCAGGGTGAGGAGAGGGTCCGTTCATATCCATTGGAGTGGGGAGAGGGTCTGTGTAGGTTTGTGGGGGTGGGGAGAGTGGCTTTGTTGGTCTGTTTTGGTGGGGAGAGTGGGCGTGCATGTCCGTTGGGGTGGGGAGAGTGACTATGTTGGTCTGTGGGGATGGGGTGATGGGCTGTGTAGGTCCGTCGGGTGGGGATAGTGGGCACGCAGGCCCTTTGGGGTGCTGAGAGTGACTGTGTTTGTCCATGGGGTGGGGATACTGGCTGTGTTGGTCCATGGGAGTGGGGATAGTGGGAGTGCAGGTCCATTAGTGTAGGGAGAGTGGGTGTGCAGGTCCATCAGGGTGGGTAGAGAGGGCCTTACAGGTCCGTTGGGGTGGGAAGAGTGACTTTGTTGGTCCAATGGGGTGGGAAGAGGGGCTGTGTTGGTCTGTGGGGGTGGGGAGAATGGGCGTGCAGGTCCATTGGGATGGGGAGAGTGGGTGTGCAGGTCAGTGGGGGTGGGGTTAGTGGCTGTGTTGGTCTGTCAGGCTGGGGTGAGTGCCCCTGCAGGTCAGTTGGGTTGGGAGACTACCCACGTAGGTCTACTGGGGCGGGGAGAGTGGCCGTGCAGATATGGTGAGGCACTTTTATTCATTTGCTAACTGTCCTGCCGTCATGCCTGCTAGCTTTGTTCTGGTGTGCTGCTGTGCTGACCTACCCTACCATATTCCCTGTGCTGCTGATTCGCCCTTTCTGCTTCTTTGTACTTCTGCTGTCCTGATGCATTGCCATCTGCTGCCTTTTTAAGCGCCTTTCATAGTCTGGTAAGTTGTTTTTTTTCTGATATCCCTGCTGCTGTTTGAATGAGGAAGATGATCAGTGGATGGCTGGGCTGGGGGAACTGGTACACATGCTGAAGAAAATGGTTCTGGCCTCTGGTGATGGAGGAGGGAAGAGCTGAAGGGCAGAGTGGCACAGAATCATTGTTTCAAGCATGTGTGCCAGTCCGCTGTGTCCGTGCCATGCTCCTGTGGTTGGGCACTGATTTTCTTTTTTTTTTTAAATCGCAGTTTATTGAATTTTTATACATACATAACATTATCAAAATAAAAAGAGGAAGGAAAAACATGTACATACAGAGCAATTAAAATTATGTTCATAGTTAAAGCTTAACTATTTCAACATTGCCTTGGGATACTTAAAAAATACAAAAGGCTGAAGTTAGCTAAAAGGAAAAGAAAAATAGCAGATGGATAGTGAGAGAAAAGAAGAGGAGAGGAAGGGGAGGTGGGATTTTAGTTTTGATAATAAATTCTAACAAGGACCTTAATTAATTGAATTTCCAAGTCAGTAGCCCCGGGTGAGGGGGGAGGGGTGTCATAAACTGAATGGTGATGGTGACGGGGAGCCTGCCATTTCCAAAATTTACATTTGTTCTGCTAGAACTTCTATAATATCTTTGTGCTCTTTAGATGCTTTATAGTAAAAAAAGGGAGCTATCTGCCCTTAAATTTGTCCAAATGTAGTTGGACATTGGCAGTGATTCATTTCATTTCCAGTATTCCAAGACAGATGTTATACCAAGAATCCAAAGTGGGTTTTCTGGTTGAGAGCCAACAATGGATTATAGCCTTAATTGCAGCAGCTGCAAACATGTTGAACAGGTAATGTTGTGATTTTGACCTCAAGGTGACGGGGTAGGGCAAGAAGCCACTGTTGAATTGCTGATGGGGGATGATATCAAAAATCTCACCCATTGCCTCCCCAGTCAAACCCTAGTAACCTGTTATGTAAATATATGTGTGTATGTGCCCTTAGACTAATAACCCTTCCAACATAAATCAGATGTGTGCTTATCAAAGTACTTGGCAATCACTGGCGAGCAAAAGTATCATATTATCACACACTACCTACATTCCCTCTAAAACAGAGAGGCCGAGGTGGAGTGCACTCTCTGCCAGACCCTCCACCATTCATGGTCACTCAGATTGACACTCGCCTCTGAAGTCCAGTTCTCTTTGATATGGGACAATTGGTCTGCCTCTAAGGTGGAAAACAGTGCCACAATCTTGGATACTCTCCCCCCTAGCTTCTGGGCTCTGAGCCAGAGTAAATATGCACTCCTGCAGGGGGTTGGGAGCCAAACTCAGTTGTGAGCCTTTATTATCTGCTAACAGGTTGCACCTGCGCTGCAGATATTGAAATAGGACTTTGTGAGCTACAGTAACTCAAACTCTTTTCTCAGCTATTGAAAGGATTTTAAGGTATCTGTGGTATAAAACTGACCCAGCATCTGAAGGCCTTTCCTGGCCCAGTGCTGGAAGAAAGCATCCCATTTATAAGGGAGAAAGTCTAAACAGCTTTGTAGAGGGGTTATGGGGCAAAGGTTCATTGGTAGATTAAATGTACGGCACACCTTACTTCAAATGACCCTCAGAATAGAGGTCCAGGGATAATCAAAAGACACTTTCTGCAATCTTTTCTTATCCAAAATATGCATGTCACCCAATGTTGGCCCCATAATGGCGGGGTCCACTTTTTCCATCAGGGGGACTAGGGCTTGCAATTGTGTGGTCTAGAAATATTTACAAATGTCAGGCAACCCCAACCCCCCACTGTTCTTTGATACTGATAACACCGTCCATCTCACCCAAGAAGCTTTACCCAGCCAGATGATCTTTGAGGGGGTTGATTTTAGAGCTTTTCAAAACACTTTAGGAGGTTTAAGTGGCAGGGACATAAATAAGAAAAGAAAATGGGGCAGAACATTCATTCTCAGGCATTCAGCTCTACCAAAGAGGGAAAGAGGCAACTCTCTGCAATGGTTACAGTCTGCTTGGACCTCTTGAAGCAGTTTATAATGATTATAGTGATACAGTTTCCCCTAGATCCCTTGGGATTCAAATCCTCAGATACCTGAATCCAGACCTAGCCCATTTAATATGGCCCATGTGTGGGAGAAGGTTACCCTGTCATGACCCCACTGGGATCATCTCAGTATTTGATTCATTAATTTTGTTACCAGAGATTTCACCAAACTGCCTCAGAAGATCAAATATAGTACGAAGCGTCTGAAAGGGGTCTGAGACATAAAGAAGGCTATTGTTCGCATATAACAAAACTCTCAGCTCGTACTCCCCTACTCTAATTCCCCGAAAAACCTGAGATTGTCATATAAGTGCTGCCAAGGGCTCCATACCAAAGGCAAACAGCAGGGAAGAGAGTGGGCAGCTCTGCCTGGTACCCCTCCCAATCTCAAAGATAGACGTGACCCCATCTACTTTAATTTGGACCTTAGGGTTTCTGTAGAGGTTTTTGATCCAGCTTTGGAATGTATCACCAAACCCAGACTTCTGCAAGGTGTGATTCAAGTAGGCTCAATCCAGGTGATGAAACGTTTTCTCTGAATCAAGTGATACCACCACCTGTAGGGTCTTATCTAATGGGGATCTGGTGGAGGACAGGGTGTTCAAGAGTAGGTGGATATTGTACTGAATATGCCTGCCTGGAATGAAGCCCGTCTGATGAGGGTGGAATAAGGAGGCTATGACAGTTTGGAGGTATATACCAACAGTCTTAGCAAAAATGTTTGCATCTTGATTTAGTAGTGAGATAGGCCTGAAGCTGGAGCACTGTGACAGATCTTTCCCTGGCTAGGGTAGTACTGTCAGCAGGGCATCATTCCAGGTATTTGGGTTAGCTCCTGTCTTGTGAGCCACATTGCAAATTTTGGTTAACAAAGGGACTAATTCACCAGAGAAACATTTATAGAATTCAAAAGTGAAATAGTCTGTACCTGGTGCCTTACCAGACTTGAGAGACTTTATTACCAAGGTAACTTCAGCTTCTGAGATAATTGATTCCAGACCGGTATTTTGTACTGTGGTTAATGCGGGCAAGGTTATCTGGTCTAGGAATTATTGAATTTTCCAGGCATTGTCCAGCTTTCTTTCCTCAGTATACACATTCTTGTAGTATTTAAGAAATTCATTGGATAGTTCTGCTGGTTGGGTTACTGGGGGTAAGGTGGGATCAAGTGGGCAAATGAAAGGAATGTATCTGTTCACCTCTTGTTTGTGGAGACATTGAGCCAGCAGTCTGCCTGCTCTTTCTCACTATTCATAGTAATGTTGCCTAGTATATCTCATTCTCTGTATGCCTCAGCATTAGGGAATTATGCTCGGCCCTAGCCTTTTGGGGCTGAGTGAGAGTGAAGGTCTGCCTAGTGCGATTGTGTTCTACCTCGAGGTGGTAATCCACTCCAGGGTTTCCCTGAGGAGAGCCTGGTGTTGCTCATTTTTGTGAGAAGTGTATGCGATTGTGTGGCCCCTAGCCACAGCCTAAGACCGTCCCATATGAACCTTAGAGGAGAATCAGCCTCTGTAAGGTATTGTTTTATTACATCTTTGGTAGAGTCTACATAGCCCATGTTGTGTGAAAGCACTGGATCAAATCTCCAGTGGCCATGCCTCTCCGGTGGTTCCCACCTAAGGTGGGCTGAATTCATAGCATGGTCTGAGAAAGTTACAGGAAAAATCTGAATATCGTGAAAAATGTGTGCGAGCCCCTTTTGAGTGTAAAATCTATCTAGTCTGAAGTATGAGTTGGTCGCTACTGAATAAAAGGTGAACTCCACCTGACTGGGATTCTGCAGCCTCCAGGGTCCGACCAGCCCAAACTCTACTCATAAGTTTTTCAGGAGCCGGGAGCAGGCCCTCATGCTCCCAACATTTGTAGGGTTTTTATCTAGCCTCAGATCCTCCACACAATTCCAGTCTCCAGTGCAAAGTATCTGAACCTCGGGGAGACCAGAGATCATGCAGAAAAGGGACTGGAAAAATTCTCCCATGAGAGGGCATAGACTGAAATAACATGAATTGGGTGATCACTATATACCCCTGAGAGTAACACTAGTCTACCAGATCCAGCAGTGACAATTTTCTGGACGTGGAAGGACAGCCCTTTATGAATTAACACTGCCACCACTGCTTTTTTTGGTTTGAGGATGGGCATCGGCATATACCAAGCTGACCCAAGCCCTTCGCAGTTTCAGCTGTTCTGAGGCAGAGAGCCTAGTTTCCTGCAAACAGGCAATGTCCCATCTTTCTTTCTTCAGTTTGTTTAGGATTCTCATAAACTTACAGTAACCACATTATTTATGCCTTTCACATTAATAGAGCAGACCTTAAGGTTATCCATTTATAAAACAAACATAAAAAAATAACTAAGCATTGTCTTGAAGTTGGAAGCCTTGACCCTGCCAACAAAATCCTCTCCCTTAAAATAAAAAAGAGTAGAGAAAAAATAGAAGGTTTTCACACAGGAACAAGAAAACCAGAATAAGTAACATAATGAAAACATGATCAACAGCAAAAAGTCCCAAGAGAACAAGGGGGACAACAGTTAATAGAAGTAATGATATACCGGGGGTGGGGTCCCTGGCTACCACCAATCTTTCAGTGAAAGGAAGCTAAAGCCTCCTCAAATGGGGGGGAGGAATTCCCGGAGGGAGTAGCCACCAAACTGGGGCAAACGACTGGAGGTTCCTGCCTGCACCGAAACCTCTTGGCCAGTTCCTTCTGCGTGTAAAGATTTCCTGCAGTCTAAGGCCAAGAAAGTGGCAACCCCCGGGTGTACAACCTACTCTGATATTGAGCCAAGCACCATGGGTAAAATAAGTAGGTCAAGAAATCCCCTGTGGTCTGGAACCACTGAAAATGTCTCTGGCCCAGGTGAGAACAGGAGATGGCAGTAAACTCTAGAGAGTCCCACAGCCCACCTTGGTGCTAAAACAGCTAACCAGGTAAAAAAATCCCAAAATGCCACAATTAAACTATTCTAACATATTAGTTGCCTAATCATTAATAAGTATAAAGTTGTAACCCATATATTCCATATTAACCAATAGTTTTGAAGCCCAGCATGGATTCTGTATGAACAGCTCCCGAAGTCCTGTGGGTATATCCACCTGTGAAATAACAAGTGTCCTCTTTTAAATTCAGAAGCAGTTCAAAAGGAAAATAGTCTGCTACACATATCACCTTATTCTATGAACTTAGTGTTGGAAATAAAAAAAAACTTCCTGGTATTAAAACATAGGCTGCTGAAAAAGTGAATTAACTAGACTCTTTAGTAGCGTGAAACTCCATGGATCCGTGACCACGTCTAATGGTAGAGTGAAGAGCCAAATTAAATACTGTATGTGCAGAGAAAAATCGTGAAATAAATTGTTCAGCACTTGTGTGGGCAAGGCTTTAAGAAAGATCCATGCTGCTTTTTGCTGGGTGAAGCTGGAGTAACTAGGACGACTCAGGATTTCCTAATCAATGGTGCAGTAAAAAGGAGGCATGGAGGAACACATTTAGCAGTGGGACAGTGTGGGTCTGGCACAGCAGGAAGTTGGACCCAGAAACTGACCATCAGAGAGCAAGGTTCCCCATGCCATCATGGTCACTAACTACCTTTAAGCACAGATTCGCCAAAGCAGGCAGTAGGCTTGAATCATTATTGTGCTATAGTCTGACCCTGTAGATCTCACACTGGGATTTGGTGAGGCACAAGAATCCATGCCCTCATTGAGCAGGGAGTAAATCATGTTTGAGTTTGAGAGAAATATTCAGGTGGGCTTGTGTGGGGTGATCCAGTGGGCCACATCTGAATGTAGGGGAAGCAGATAGTCCATCCTTGATCTGCCCGATGGATGACACCCCAGTGCACAGAGCAGAACAACTCCTCAAGCTCCTGTTCAGCCTCGTCCTGTTTTAAATCTGGGGGGGTATCCTAGTGGTTTCTAAAAGTGGGGCTCCTGCAAGTAGGTTGTCAAACAACTTGCTGCCATCTTTATCTTCAATCCAAAGCCTGGAGGGGTACTTGACTTGTGCCTTCATTCCATGTACCTTTAACTGTTTAACCACATACTTTCTTCCTCTTGGCAAGCATCATCAGCGGTAGTCCTGGTCTGCTTTCACTCTGGACCCATCCAGGTTTAAATCTTTCTTTATCCAGGCCATTTTCAAAATGTTATCTTTGACTGGAAACTTCAGGAATTTAATTATAACAGTTCTTGGAGAAGCTCCTGGTTTCAGTTTTGGTGCCACCACGCTGAGTGCTCGCTCAATGTCCAGAGCGAAATCTTCCTCTAGATTCAATTATTTTCTTAGCCAGCAAGACATAAAAAGGCCTATATCATCTTGTTCGGTGCCTTCCAGAATGCCAAAAACCCAAATGTTGTTTCTGCAGGCCCTGGCCTCAGCATCTTCAGCAAGGTAGGCAGGCTCTCCCAAAAGCTATATACTTATTCTGAACTGTCTCTAGCTGGGTCTCGACAGAGGATGTATGGGCCTCCAGCTTTTTACAATCTTTCTGGATATCTGAGACTTTCCTGTCAATTTTCTAAAGCAGTTTCAGGATTTCCTGGCTGTCCACTCTGGATTCCGTAGAACCAGTATCCGAAACCGAATCTTGATCAGCCGAGCCAGAAAGTACTGAGGACCAGGAAGGAGCAGGGCTCTAGCCTGTAGATCACTGAAACTCTGTCCCTGAAATGCAAGATTGTGAGCCAGCCGACACATTTTTTTTGGGAGTGCACCATTAGCGGAGGTTTCAGGCAGATGAGTTTTACAAATATATGCTGCAGAGTTAGTTGTTTAGGGGCTCGATTGTAAAGGACTGTACACCCAGGGAACAGAGCTCAGGATCAAGCACCCATTCAGACAACTGACATCACTGGAAGTCCCCTGGTCACTGATTTTCAGTGGTGGGACGGGCTGGAAGGACTGGTATACATGTTGAAAAAATGATTCTGGCCTCTGATGGTGGAAGGGGGTAGGTGCTGATGAGCACAGAACCATTTTTGCAAACATGTATGCCAGTTCACTGTGTCTGAGCTGTGCTCCTGTGGTTGGTCACTGATTTCTGGTGGTGGTGGGATGGGCTGGGAAGACTGGTACACATGCTGGAAAAATGGTTCTGGCCTCTGGTGATGGTGGGGGAGGAACTGATGGGCACACAACCATTTTTTCCAACATGTATGCCAGTTTTCTGGGTCTGTGCCATGCTCCTGTGGTTGGTCACTGATTTTTGGTGGTGGGACGAGCTGGGAGGACTGGTACACATGCTGAAAAAATGGTTCTGGCCTCTGATGGTGGGGGGAGGTGCTGATGGGCCAGGTATTAAGGAGTGCCTTGAGGTGTTCAGCCTTAACCTTCACCCCATTCTTCTATACTGCACCCATTTCAGTTTATTTTCTTATGAAATGGGGTGAGCATAAGGGCCAAAGATCCCAAGGCACACAGTGACGCCTGTCAGTGTCTGCAGGTTGGGGTGAGGTGAAATGGCATGAACATTATGGCAGATGACTCAAAAGCACACCCCAACACCTGTCAGTCTTTGCAGGGTGAGGGTGGGGGTTGGCATTAGTTCAATACTTTACTTCCATTCCTATTATGTATCTCTCTAACTCATGCAGTAGCTATGCCAATACCAGCAAGCAAACATTCGGCATTGACAA
Source organism: Neoceratodus forsteri (assembly GCA_016271365.2). Lineage (NCBI taxonomy): Eukaryota > Metazoa > Chordata > Ceratodontiformes > Ceratodontidae > Neoceratodus > Neoceratodus forsteri. The sequence goes on from CM028137.1 coordinate 57,046,850, forward strand.
ATGCTTGTTTTAACTTTCTTATTCTCCAGCACACTAACTGGCCCACACTCTTCCAGTGCCCCACGGAAAAAAAAAAAAAAAACCACTGCCTCTGGGACTTACCCCTAGCCTTGGCTCACATCCCCACAGCTTTTATGCTATGTTGGGATAGCAGAGGGTACCCCAGTTCCCACTCCAGAAGCCTTCGTAGGTCAAGCTGCCCTAAACCCAATGGGCAGTTTTGGATCGGCAGATGTTCCTCTGCACCGTAATGCCTCAGCTGTGAGTTTTTCCTTTTCTTCCCCCCAGGGCACTCCATGGAGTATGCAGCATGATACTGCCCTAAGGCATGCTGATGTCTGCCACAGGGAGCATCCTTCACATCCCTCATTACAAGCATCACGCTTTACTGAAATTCAGTGATTATTTATTTGTGTAGACAGCACATTAGCTGGTTACTTACTTATTTCCTAATTAATGTAGCTCATATGAAAGATACCAGACTGACAGCACTGCAGACTGAAGTTCTTTGTGTACATTTGATAGGTGCAAGCTATCCTATAGTGCCCCACTGATCACACTGAACATTGACATATAGGGACCACCTCACAGGTGTGAGAGTATCTCAGATGCTTTATACACAGTCACAGTGGAGGCAAACCTATACAGCCCCCTGATTGCGCTGAACTTTGTCAAGAAGGGACTACATCCCAGCTGAGGAGGTATCTCAGATGCTTTACGTACAGTCACAGTGCAGACTAACCTATACAGCCTAACTGATCACACTGAACTTTATCACCTAGGGACCATCTCATAAGTGAGGGGGTATCTCAGAAGCTTTATGCATAGTCACAATGCAAGCTAACCTTTGCTGCCCCGCTGATTTCACTGAACATTGTCAGGGAGGGACCATCTCACAGGGAAGGTTTTTTTCCTCAGATTCTTATCGACAGCGACAGTGCAGGCTTACCAAAACTACCCCACTGATCACACTGACCTTCATCATAAAGGGACCACCTCACAGATGAGGGAATATCTCAGATGCTTTTTGTACAGTCACAGCGCAGGCAATCCTAAACTATACCACTGCTCACACTGATTTTGTCATGGAGGGTCAATCTCATCTGTGAATGGTTATCTCAGATGCTTTATACACAGTCACAGTGTAGGCTAACATATACTGCCCCACTGATCACACTGAACTTTGTAGTGGAGGGACCACCTCACAGGTAAGGGGATATCTCAGATGCTTTATACACTGTCACAGTGAAGGGTGACCTACAGTATAATGCCTCACTGATCACACTGAACATTGTCATGAGGGACCACCCCACAAGTGAGGGGGTTTAACCCAAGCTTTTTGCACAGTCACAGTACAGGTTAACCTATACCGCCCCACTGATCGCACTAAACCTTGTACTGGAAAGACTGCCTCACAGGTGAAGTGGTTTATCAGATATTTTAAGCATAGTCACAGTGCAGGCTAACCTATACTGCCTCACTGATCATCACACTGAACTTTGTAGTGGAGGGATCACCTTTCAGGTGAGTAGGTGTCTCAGATGCCTTACCCATTCAGTTCTTGAACTTTCATAACAGCCACAAGAGGTAAAAGTGATGAAACAAAGCATAAAATGTGTTGGCAGAAAAGGACTTGAAGACCCATCAAGTCTTCCCAATTTTTGCTACCTAACTTTAAACCCTCGATCCAGCTTGGTCACTGGTGTCACTCCTTTCTTCCTTGCCACTACTTATAATATCCATATCCCTATCCCATGCGTGTTTGAAGCTAATGACTGTTATCACACCTAACACCTCTTCTGGAAAGCTGTTCCAGGTGTCCACCACCCTTTCTGTTAAGATGTATTTCCTAAAATCCCTCTTAAACTTCCCCCATCAAGCTTTATACCCTGCCTGCATGTTCTGATGCTCCTCCTCCTTTGAAAGAGACTCCCCTCCAACACTTTACTCATCCCATGAGGTATTTCATAGGTTTCAGTGATACCCTGTCTTGCTCTCCTCTACTCCAGTGAATACATATTGTGCTCCCACAGTCTCTTCTCATATGGCTTCGCGTGCAACCCCCACACCAGTAGTAGTCCTCCTCTGGACCACATCCAGCCTACTGATATTCTTGTGGAGATGTGGCCTCCTGAACAGGGTACAGTACTCCAGTTGGGGTGTTACAAGTGACTGATATAGAGGCAACAGTGCCTCCCTTCTCCTGATAGAGATCCCCTCCCTATGCATCCCAGTAAGTAGCACACTTTGCCTACTGCCCAGTCACACTTCCTTGCCACCTTGAGGTCACTGGATATGATCAACCCAAGGTTCCTGTCTTTTTGGTAACTGTAAGTACCTCCCCCCATTTTATATATAGCCCCTGGGTTACCCAACCTCAGGTGCCGGACTTTGTACTTTTTAGCATGGAAACCTAGCTGCCACTCCATAGACTACTCCTCTAGTTTCCACTGATGTCTTTGCATTCTTTTCAACTCCTCCTGGGTGTCCACCCTGTTGCAGATTTTTGTGCCATCTGCTGAGACACACCTACCACTCCAGTTCCTCAGCAATGTCAACTGTAAAAGCACTGAAGAGTACAGGGCCAGTACGCATTCCTGTGGTACTCCATTGGCCACTGCTGGTCACTCTCGTGTCCTCCGAGTGACTGTAATTGGCCTCCACCCTCTGCCTTCTTTCAACCAGTTTGATACACAGCTCATCACCTTCTCCCCTACCCTCAAACTGCTAGGTTTCTTCATTAGCTTTATATGTAGTATGGTGTAACGGTCTTACTGAAGTACAGATAGGCCACACCCACTGCCCTGCCCCACTCCACCTCCCTAGTCACCCAGTCAAAGAAATCAAAATCTGGTATGTCATGCATCATTGCCAAGCAGACATTAAAAATCTTAGTAAATTCTGTTATGCCATTTAAATGTTGGGTTCAAAAGTACCACTCTTGGTAAGTTGATGTTGCCTTTAGTTTTAATCATTTGTTATAAAAATGCAGCACAAACTAGAAAGGTTGAAAACAGAGACAGATCATAGAAGATTATGGAACATAGTGCTAGTGCTAGCGATACATGTCAGAACTGTTGGCTATTTATGACTGGCTAAACTGGACAACACAAAAAGTTTACTAGTGCTGTCTGGTGTACAGAAGTATAAATGGCGAAGCCCCCACATACCAGTTTTATACAACCTGTGCACATGCCTAAACATATAGATTAGACAAGTGGTCTATCTGCAGAATGGGACAGAAGTGGATAATTTTTTTGAGGCATCTCAGTTTGCTTATTAACTATGCAGCATGTTCACAACTATATGTTGAACCACAAACATATATTGGAAATCGTGCCTTTAAGAGTTTTTTTATTTTTTATTATGAAGTAGTTTTCTAATTTTTCTGATCTGTACTTTAGGGGTTAATGCTACAAGTCTCTTTCTCTCTCTTTCTCTGTCTTGGTTACTAAATTCCACCTTCTCAGTAGTGGGATGCTTGTTAGTTTCTGTTTTGGGATGCTGTCAGTAAACAACAGATATCAGGCCGAGTGCTATATTACCAGCGGAAGTGCAGTGATCCCGCTACTACTGACACCCTGAAGTGTCTTACTGAACCTATCATGCAACATTTGGCAATAACAATAAATATACAGTGATGAAAAAAATAGCTTTAACAGCAAAATTAGTTCATTTAGTGTCATGTATCATTTTGCTGCAGACAATAGTCCCCCAAACCTTTCAGTCAGGATGCACGGGTGGGTGGGACAAAAACTAGATAATTATGTGAGTTCCAATAACTGTGTGTAAATCACTAGAAAGATTACATCTTTTTTACTGATGTGTGGTTTACTTGTAATGATGTGCTCTGTTTTGTTCATTCTCTTTCTCTTTCCTTCAGCTGGAGCTGCTGCATGCATGGCATTGGTGCTACTAACATACACACTGATCATGGCTATGTATTTCAAACAACAGCTCTTTTTGTGTGCAAATGTCAGCATCAGATTCTCTTTTATTTAAAATATTCTTTCTGTGTCTCTTGTTAAACTGTACTGACACAGTGAAGATGATTCTATAAAGATTGCTCACTCTGAGAAAACAGTGCAGTGTGTGAGTGATCAGTAATGGGAAAGACAGACAGTAGAAGAACAGAACAATCATTTTCCCTCACAAAGCCAGCAGTGATAGCAAGTGTCCTTGTGACATTATTAGCACATTGATATTGGGGATCACAGTTTTCTCTACAGTATTGCCATCATTAAAAACACTATTTTGCTAATTTCTAATACAGTGTACTCCAGTTAAGGGGAACACAATTAACTGGAGTGCCCGCTTAAGTGGGATGTCCTGTCTGGAATCAATTTTCCCTTGAATATTACATTTATTTATTTATTGAAAAGTTTCACCATGAAGGCACACTGAGAAATTGTGATCACTCATCTCCCAGTGCATCCTGGGGGAAGGGGAAACAGAGGGATAGTTCATGTACAAACCAGAACTGACAACAAATAATATAATAAAGGTATTGAAGAGTGCAGCAAAAAGAAGAGTTTTTTTATACATAAGAGCAATGTCAGTGCTGAGCACATGGTTACAAATTGTGATAGAAACAGTACAGCTTAAAGCACTATATAAATGGGTAGGGTGATATTTAGATTGTAATAGCAGCAGGGGACCAAAACGAGTAACACAGATGAGTATTTCTTAAGTGAACTTAAGTTTGAGTGCTAACAGGGGCTGAAAGTGAACAAGCAGTTAGAAAAAGCTTGGTAGCGAGGAGAGGGTAAAGGGAGGGTAACTAGGGGCAGCTGCAGATAGGAGAGAAGAAATTTACTAGGGCAGATGATAAGGATGAATGGGACAAGGAGTGCCAGATTTGAGGAGGTAGTGACTTCCAGAGTTTGGGGAACCATTGGGAAAAAGCAGACTGGCTTACTGTTGTAGAGTGGCGAGAGACAGGTACGGTTCAGGAGTCAATTGATCTGAGTAAGTGAAGAAGGGACATTGGAGACAGAAGGGAGGAGGAGGAGGGTAGTGTGCCAAACCAGAACTTGGAGATAGCTTTAGTGCAATGGAAGAGATGTCTGTAATCCAGAGACTGGAAGGTCAGAGAGTAGTAAAGGATACAATGGTGAGTAAGAGGGGAGGAAGTCCAGAGCAAAGCGACAGAAGGGGTTGAAAAAGGTATCTGATTTTGCTAAGGAGGACTTGGGTGTGGCACTGTAGACCATATCACAGTAGTCAAAAATCGGTAATATAATTTTCTGAATGAGTTCATGCCAGGCCATAAGAGGAAAGCTGCTACAGTTCCTGTAGATGGCACCGAGTTTGGACTGCAGTTTTTTCAGGATGGCGTCTATGTGTCGAGAGAAGTTGAGGTGTTGGTTGAGCCAGGCCCCAAGATACCTGAATGAGGATGTGTCCTCAATGGTTGTACCATCAAGGATGTGGAAAGTGGGCAGGTGGCTTAGCCTGGTGAGTCTCTGCCTAGTGCTAAAGGTAATGGAGATTGTTTTTTAGGCATTTAGGAAACATTGATGAGAGCGAAGCCAGTGTTGAACTTTGTTGCAGTCACGTTGTAGTCTGATCACTACATTGAAGGTGGAGTGGCCAGAAGTAAAGAGGCCAGTGTCATCAGCATACATATGTACGAAGGAAGATGAGCAGACTGTCAGGAGGTCATTGAGGAAGATGGAGAATAGTAATGGGCCTAGCACTGACCCTGTGACACACCATTGTGGATTTGGAGTGGAAGGGAGATAGCATCAGCTATCATTACCGATTGTGTCCTACCTGTGGTATACCATGACACTGGCAACTGCAGTCGAGTGACCCACGAAAGGGCGACTCCACTGTAATGCATGTCAGAGTGGCAACCCGGGAGATACAGTGACCAGACAGGTTGGGTTGGTGACCTGAGCAACAGGAAGCCGCTACAGGTATGCGTGCAGGGGAGTGGGAGCAAGCCCGTCACTACAGGTACATGCGGGGGGGGGCGGGAATGAGAACAGTAGGTGAAGAGTGGGATGGGATTTGAGGGGTGGTGCTGCTGCATGCTTCCGTGCTGGCTCTGTGGTGTAGTGGGTCAGTTCATGGCTTCACTGTGTAGGATGCTGGGTTTGGGTTGAGGCGCAGGTTTGTTTTATTCGCGCCTAGCCTGAATTAAATTTTTATGTTTGCCCCAACATGCACCCCTGGGTTGAGAATCTCTAAGTAAGGGGGTGATTGGTGGAGGGTGCAGGCCCCTACATAATGTAAAAAAAATACAAGTCCACAGCACCATTTTGTTGTGTGCTGGGAAGTCAGAGCACCAAAATTGATTTTTGGCACTCTGACTTTGCATTAATGGCATTCGCCCTTTGGCGGTTGCAATTATCACATAGAACCCTACCTGTCAGGTAGGCTCTGAACCAATAGCTGACAGAGTCAGACAGGCCAGCAGAAGTGAAGGTATCTAGGAGAAGGGAGTGGAAGACTGTGTCGAAAGACTTGGTGAGTTTGACAAAGATGGCAGAAGTAATTAGGCCACGATGCACCCCTGTGAGGATAAAGTTGGTGAGACTAAGGAGGGAGGTAGTGGTAGGCTATTTTTTCCTCAAGCCAGATTGGAAGGGAAAGAAGATGGGGGAGTCAGTAAGGTAGGAGGAGAGTTGGCAGAGGACCAGATATTCCTGGAGCTTAGCTAGTGCAGGTAAAAGAGAGATTGGACGGTAGTTATTGGGGGTGAAGGTGTCACCTCCCTTAGGTAGAAGGATAGTTGCATGTTTCTAGTCAGAGGGGACAGCTGCAAGGGAGAAAGAGAGGTTTAGGAGGTCAGATAGTGGTGAGGAGACAACAGGTGCAGAGAGGAATAGCAGTTTAGGGTCGAGACCATTCGGAGACTAACCTTTTGATGGGTTGAGGGCTAGGAGAGCATTTAGAATGTCAGTAGGTGAGATCAGGGATACAGAGAAGCTTCCAGTTTGTAGGAGGGTGGACCTGGAGGAGGATACAGAGGATGGGCTAGAGGGGATGGAGGGAGAGATGATAGGAGGGTTGAGGCACAGGAGGTAAAATAGGAAGTGAATTCAGACACAACAAAAGGTGGTCTGAGATGAGACAATTATTTACCATTAGAAGTGGTGTTGGTGATTTTGTTGGGGGGTTAGAGAGAGGTGAACAACCCTCCAGAACCTGGAATGGTTAATGATGTTAGTTTGAAAGGAGGAGCAGAAGTGTTCAGCTTTGGTCAGTCTGATGGACTTTGTGTAGGAGTTCTGGAGGACCCGGTATTTTTCAAGGTCACTGTGCAGCTTGGTCACTTTGCGCTTTTTCCAAGCACAGTCTCAAGTGTTCTGACAAGCCAGAAGTTCAGGGGTGACTGATAGAAGGTGATTCCCATGGACTCTGGTGCATCATAGTGGGGCATGCTTGTTCCAAGTGGTGAGAAAAGTTTCCTTAAAAAAAGGCTAGAACTTGGTCAATAGGATTTGATGATTTTATTGGAGACCAGTCTGCCTGTGTTAAATCACAGTGAATGGGGGCAGGGTCTAGTGATTTGTAAGACCAAGTCATCAGGATTTTGTGTGGAAATTTTGGTCTGTGAATCTTGCGAAAACAAGAAGATCATATGATGATCACTTAGAGCATCAGAGAATAGGCCTCAGCAGATGACACTATGAGAGTGAGAGGTGAGGGCCTACTCTATCAGTGAGTGGTTGAGGGTTTTGTGGTTGTGGTGCATTGGCTAGTGTATTAGCTGGGAGAGATTTAGGGCTGTTAGTTAATTTCTGGCCTTGGCTAGGGAGGAGGCCATCCAGTTAAGATTGAAGTCACCCATGATGTATAATTTACCTACAGTGACTAGAAAGTTTATAGTGGAAACCAGCTCAGTAGTTAAGTTAGAGTTAAGGCCGGGGCGGCAGTAAATCCCCACTACATAAATGGGGACGGAGAAAGGCAAGGCGAGTCTTAGAACTAGTGCTTCATATGCTGAAGGGATATATGATGATAATATAGTGGTAATTTGGAGGGAGAAGGAGGTGTAGATTGCCATGCCACCACTACGGGCGGCTTGGTCTTGGCAAGAGAGTGTATAGCCGGTAATGGTGATAGTGGCATCAGTGATTTTGGTGGTGAGCTATATTTCAGTTAGGATGAGAAGGTCAGGATTGAGAGAGAGATAACTAGTGGCTGGAGCAGGTCATGTTTTAGGAGGGGGCCCCATATGTTAAAGTGGATAACCTTAAGGCCACGAGGGAGGAGCAGGGTAGTTGGTGTGGAAGATTTATGGCATGAAGAGAAATGTAGAGGACCTGAGGCATGACCGGGGTTAAGATTTATATCTCCTGAGCAGAGAAGTAGCAACATAATGATGATGAAGTGAAGTTTAGTATTTTTGTAAAGGTAGCAAGGGCCTGGGACATGAGGGGAGTGTGGGGGGCAAGGTGAGGTGGGTGGGCAAGTAATTATTTGTAGTAGGAAGAAAAAAGCATATGACATATATATTAGTGAGTGAGGTAGCCTGGAATGATAGTGATTCCATATTTGTTGAGAAGTGGATGGGATCACTGCCAAGGAAAACATTGGGTCAAGGAGAGAAGGGGGGCACTAGCGGTGCAAGGGGGAGACGAATGGGTCAGAGGCAAGGTGGAGGGGGATAAGATGAGGAAGGGGAGTAGAGTAAGACATAGGCCTAAGGCAGTAATCATTTTTAAGGACATGATTAAGTATAGAGTTACTACCAGATAGAGAGGAGGCTCAGGAAAAACAGAAAGGAGAATCTAGTGACAGAAGGCTTATCTGTAGCAAGTCGAGGACTTCCACTAGTGGTAGTGGAGAATAACGAACTGATGGGGAAGTCAGCACTTATACTAAACCATGAATAGGAATCACATGATATAAAAGGGCTATATAAGAAATACTTCGAATAGGGTGGGCGGGGAGCCGGAGTAAGGCAGGGTGGGAACCTAGTGGTTGGGAGACAAGGTGCAGATGGCAGCAGTTTCAATGCCATTCATGCCACTTGCAGCTATGGGAGAGGTCTGTGGCAGGAGGGAGTGCCCAGAGCCGGTCCTCAGATGCAGGGAGAGGGAAAGAGTAGGGATTAAGACAGGGGCTTAATTGGTGAGTGTGGAGCAGACACAGCAGGGCGACTAGGTCACAGCAGGAGGTAGGAAGGAAGATTTGTAAGACAAAGAGCAGAAAGGCAGGGAAAACAAAGAAAAAACTTAGTGCTCTACACAGTTAAAATTTGCACATGCTGTAATCACTTCTATAATCCTCTTAGCGCTCAATAATTTTTAATTTGTTAAGGCAAGTGCCAGGTAAAATACTGGAGGCACTGTTAAAGGATGAAATTAATTATCATCTCAGAAATAGTAACCAGATGGACCTGGAGCAGCATGGGTTCCAGTCTGGAAGGTCATGTGTTACAAATCTGCTCTTTTTCTATGAGAAAATATCTGCTGCCCTGGATAGAGGGAAATCAGTTGATTGTATATATTTGGATTTTGCAAAGGCATTTGATAAAGCCCCCCACTCTGAAATCATAAGTATCTTAACAGACACATGGCTTAATATAGGGATAATTAGGTGGATACAAGCATGGTTGACAGGTAGGAGCCAGAGGGTGTGCGTGAATGCATATTACTCCTCTGCAGTACCGGTGGCTAGTGGCATCCCACAGGGGTCAGTCCTGTGACCTGTGCTCTTCAGGGTATTTATAGCTAGCATGGGTAAAGAAGTAAAGAAATGGTTGAGTAAATATGCAGATGATACAAAACTGGCAGGAATTTCCTTAGAGGAGGGGGACACAGGGAAGCAATACAAAGGGATCTTAATTAAATAAGTAACTGGGCCACTCTGGGAGGAATGAGCTTCAATACAGAGAAATGATGTGTTATACATTTGGGTAAACACAACAAAATGGTAGATTATACCCTAAATGGCAAATTTTATGAGATTCAGAAGAAGAAAGGGAATTCAGTATAATAATCGATAATAAGTTAATGTACAGTACACAATATACAAACCAAGTAGGCAATGCTAATTGTAACCCCCCTACAAAGGGGGTGGGTGTTTCTGAAAAGTCTTCCGTGAGCTTGCCTAAATGCTCATTGCAAGCCTGGCATCCGGCATTCTAGCCGTTTAAATGGTAATGCTCTAGAGTGCCTATAAAGCCTTTGTGTACTGTCTCTTTAAGAGCTGCCAGTTTGCAGTTATAATTGATCTGGGGGGGTGCTGAGTGTTTCCCTGCTCGAGTCCTGCCAGGGCTGCCTGATAATTGCTCAGTTTCTGCCATCGCTAATTGCACATAGGGAGCTCTGTTAGATGATGTGCTCGTTTATTGATTATTTATTACAGCAGTAATAATATTTGTAGTTTGTTCTAACCTGTCTTCTTTGCAACAAGGGGTGTTCTGCCTATCTCCACCACCTTGGTCCCGAACTGCCAAACTGGACCAATAAGTATTTTGGATTTTAAAATGGAGTCTGTTTAAGGGGCTTTATGGCGTACACAGTGTGGGAATTGTAGTTTTGGACTGTTGGCACCTTTTTACACCTGCAGGGGGAGTGTGTTGTGACTGACAGCTGAACCGACAACCGAACCTTTTGTATCTTGGGAAAACCCCTGAGCTGTCTGCTGTCTAGCCAGAGCTAAGGGGGAAGCTGAACAAGTAACAGCTGGAGACAGTCAAACAGCCATTTTACGTAGTTCGTGCAGGAGAACTGTGGAAAGTCTAGAGTTTCAGCCTACATGTCTGCCTGCAGCCCTGAGAGGGAACCTAGAGTTATATTTGGACTAAATCTGATTGGTGAGACACTGACTTGTGACTAGGCTAAATACCTGAGGAAGACCGAAGATTTTGCTGAATGTGATCAGCCTGCCAGAAATTCCAGTCGCCTATGAACTTCTGATTTGTAAAGTGAGTTGTGCGATTGTGACCGGAGAAGGATTGTCTGGTACTGCAGAATTTCTTACATATAAATGTGCTGTGTATTGAAAGTGGACTGTGATTTGGTTCCCCACAGTGTGAACTGTGTTCTGCTTGCTGAAAGCTATATCCAGCCGAGTCAGACTGACTCTGGGTTATCTCCATGTGGTCAGGCCTTGCCACAAGGGCCCTGCCAGACCACTGCACTGCACAGAGAAAGTCATTCGATGAGAGACCTGCCTGGGGATCAGCCCACTGCTCCACGCTCAAACAGGAATGATGCCTTGGCGACTGGTGTGGGCCCTGCTTCTCCTGGCACTCCAGATCAACCACCTGCTGTCTCAATTTTAGTCCAGCATGTGACCAGTCTTGGGTATCGTGAGTAACCATCAGGGTAGCTCCCTACAATAACAACTTAATCTAAGTGTGTCATCTGATTTCTTTGTTGTCTCTCTTTCTTCACAAACTGAACCATCGGGCTCCGGATTACAAATAGTGTGTACTGTGCATTTTGTTTTTTCAATTACATGGCCCAACCAGCTGCAACGTCGGTCTACCCTGGGCAACGGTCCTGGCAAGCCCACCTTTTCTCCACCTGGGTACCCAGAGGGTGTGACTGTTGTAGGGACTCTGAATGCATGCATAACTGTTTGATTGATAGAGCATTTAAGCAAATCAACTTGATTATGCCCTTCCCTTGTTCATGTCCCCTGAATAAATCACACCTAACTTTTTCTGCATTCAGCCTGACTATGGTACCCGTTTGTATTCAAAGTACTGTACTGTTACTAGTTGCTCTGTCTGACCTTTTTTACAGGGGGTCTCAAGGGTTGAACCAGAGGAACCAGCCCTGGTGGTAAGTGCAAATAGTGTGGGTACTTGCAAGGTGTATCATGGGTATTGTGAAAGTAATTATTGTGTATTGTTCCGACCACTAGCAGGGAAAGAGGGGGGTTACAGTGTCTTGGAGGGCTGTGCCCAGGCTAGTTTGACTGCTACCAACCCTGACCTCTGGGTGGAGGCACCCATTTCAGAACTTAGGCCCCTTAACCTGCTACTAGCCAAGCAGGCAGAGGTAGTAGCCCTTGGAATAGCATCACCTAGGGGTTACATCTTGGAGGCGCTGCTGAGATTAGCCTCCTCCAGTGGCCAGAGGAGGGGATTACCTCAATATGTTCAGATTTGGTGAGAAAATGTAGGAGCTTGCTACGCTTAAGCTCAAAAGCACCCCCCATAAGCTGTTAGTGCACTGAATGATGGGGTGGAGCGAGGCTGAGGGGTTAGATCCCCGACAGACCCTCCTGTTGCTGGATGTCCCATTAGGGACCACAAATGCTGTTATTGTAGAAGCTGTGGAACATGTCAAAGGTTTGGGCAAAGTTGAAGTGAAGGGAAGGGATTCAGACCTGATTGAGCAGACCATGGTGGTTTTAGTCTCCTGCAGTTTTCCCATAGACCCAGAGAAGGTACCCCCTATTATCCTGCCAGAAGGGGACGTGAAGAGGTTGAGGGTCATTCACCTGCGTAGTGATCCAGCCACCCCAGGTCGGTCCCCCAGTATAGAGGGGTTTAAGGACAAGCGGCTCAAGTTATTAGCATCTAAAGGGTGAACCGCCCAAGAGTTAGTAAAGGTGCTAGATCTTTCTGAAGAACACACACCATTGCAGTCCCTGGCCATGTCTCCTGCTTCCCTTAAGAGTTCCCCTATAGTCCCCTCCCCTTTAATAATTCCATCTGTGCATTTGGACTCTCATTATAAACTCAGACTTTTCTCAGGCACCGTCCCAATGACTATGGGGGAGTTATGACATTGAAACATGGATGGACTATGCTACCCCCCCTTGGTACAGGAATGGCAATGCTCTGAGCGGGAGAAAAGAAAGAGACTCATGGAAAGCTTGAGGGGCCCTGCACTGGAGGCCATCTGCTTCCTGCGAACCACTAGCCCAGAGGCTACTGTGGCTGAATACCTCTCTGCATTGGAAGGAGTGTTTGGAAGCACTGAGTTGGGGGACGATTTGCTGTGGAAATTCAATCTGTCAAGCAATGGAAGAATGAGAAGTCATCTGTGTTTGTTACTAGAATTGAGAGGGCTCTGCAGAGGACCCAAAGAAAAGGAGCTGTCTAAAGAACTGAACAGGGTCAGATTGGAACATATTCTAAAGTCAGCCAGGTACTCCAGTGTGATGATGTTAAAACTTAATTTGCAAGACATGATGGCTAATCCTCCTGAGTACTGTCACCTTATGAAAGAGATTCATGAGGCAGTGAATGATGAAGGGGGCTGGGAGCCCTGTTCTGGGGTGGTTGGTACCTCACAAACACCTGACAGAAATGAAACAGGTGAGGAGCAGCAGCTGAGAGAGCTGATTAAAGAGTTGACAGAGGCGGCCAGAGAACCTTACCTTTATCAGGCACCCCCTGAGGCAAAGAGTGGGGTTGGGGTGCATGTTGTTTTCTCAGAGACTCAGACTGAGGGTAACCTATTGGAAGAAGTACGAGATTTGAGAACCCTGCTGGGGGATCTACTACGAGCCACACAAATTCCCAAACTTGGTGGAAGTCAAGAGGATCAAGAACGCAAATCACAAGTCAAAGAAGAATTGTGAAGTGCCCCTGATGTCCCGTGGCCCCCCAGAGACCCTAGAGAACCCACATTTTGCTACCATTGCGGGGAGGATGGACACACCCATTTCCTTGTCACTCACCAGAGAATCTGAGGAAGGTCACCACTAGACTACTAGCCTTAATTCAATGGAACCACAACCGGCTGCCAGGTGGAGCTGCTCATAAAAGTTACTCTTTAAAGGCCACTGCCAAATTGACCTCTAGGTCCATGCCACCTGAATAGTCTGAGTTGGTGGGTCCTTCAATGGAAACCACAGTAAAGGTGAACGGGGTGCCCACCCCGGCCGTGCTTGACAGTGGGTCTCAAGTGACTATAATGTTTCAAGACTCGTGACAGAAGCACCTGCCTGATGTTCTCCTACAACCATTGGAAGGCTTCCATGTCTGGGGGTTGAGTGAGAAGTTGTAGCCATACTCAGGGTATATTTGAATCTGGCTGTTTTTTCCTACTTTGGTGGCTGGAGTGGTGGAGCAAGTCAAGACTCTGGCCTTAGTGTGTCCCTCACTGGACTGTATGATGGGGTTACCCTGCTAATTGGGACCAACACTCATACGTTTGGAAGACTGGCATAACTCTGCTATGAGAAACAGGGGCACTGTACTGGGAGGGCTCTTAGAATTCCCACCCTGATGAAGATGGCCTATGATTTACAATGGAATCCTGAGGAAGTGGACCAGGATGAACCGGGAGGGGTTGTATGGAAGAAGGATCCCGATTCAATGGTGCTGGCCCCTAATGCCCAGTGTACCATTCAAGGGGAGGTCTGTCTATGGAAAGATGTCAAGAATAGAATACTGATGTTGGATGCGCCAGGCAATGGAAAATTGCCAGAAGGATTATTGGTCAAGCCCAGCATCCTACTAGCTCATGCTCATGCCTAAGCATGACAAGTGATGGTCCAGATTCACAATGTGTCAGATCGGGAGATCTGGGTGACCAGAGGCTGCACCCTAGCTACGGTACACTGCGCAGACACTGCAGTGTCACCCAGCAACAAGCACTCTGGTAAGACAGACAGAGTGACACCAGACTTGTTTGACTTTGGTAACTTCCCATTGCCAGCTGAATGGAAAACTAGAATTAGCAAGAAACTTGCCCAAAGAGAACAAGAGTTTTTGATGAAGGAATGGGACATGGGGTGTGTCCAGGCTGTGGAGTATCACATACACCTTTACGATGAACAGACCTGTCGAGAGAGGTCTCGATGCCTAGCTCCAGCAGACATAGATGATGTGAGAAGACACCATCAGGAAATGCTTGTGGCTGGTGTGATACAAGAATCCAGGAGCCCATATGCTTCACCCACTGTGGTTGTGCATAAGAAGAATGAGTCTGTGAGAAGGTGCATGGATTATTGAACCCCGAACCAGTGGACCATCTCTGATCAGTACACCATGTCTCGTATACAAGATGCTCTGGATTCTTTGAATGGGAGCAAATGTTTCTCAGTGTTGGATCTTCGCAATGGATACTACCAGATTCCGATGGCCCTGGAGGACCATGAGAAGACAGCCTTCATCTGTCCCTTGGGGTTCTACGAATTCCTGAGAATGCCACAGGGGATATCGGGTGCCTCGGCCACCTTTCACCAACTGATGGAACACGCAGTGGGAGATATGAATTTGCTGGAATGCCTGGTGTACTTGGACAACGTCATTGTGTTTGGGAGTTTCTTAGAGGAGCATGAGAGTTGACTGTTCAAAGTACTAGACCAACTGGAAGATTTCGGCCTCAAGCTGACCATTGACAAGTGCCAGTTTTTGCAAACCTCAGTGAAGTATGTGGGGAACATAGTATCTACAGAGGGGACAGAGACTGATCCCAGTAAAGTTGAAGCTCTGACCACATGGCCCCAGCCCCACAATCTGAAAGAACTACAATGCTTCCTGGGGTTCTATGGCTACTACCGCAGGTTCATAAAAGACTATTCCAAGTTGATTCACCCACCCTTGAATCTTGCTCAGGGTTAACCTCCCACAAATCGTAAATACAAAAAAGGGGCCACCCAAGGACCAGAGAAAGTATTCTTCCACCCAGGTGAATTTTTCAGGCACCGCTGGATGCCTGACAGTGAAGCAGCCTTCCACAAAATCATATACCAGCTGACCCATGCCCCCATCCTCACCGTTGCTGATCCCAACAAACCCTATGTGCTGCATACTGACGCTAGTCTAAAGAGCTTGGGAGCTGTGCTGTATCAAGACCATGAGGATGGTTTGAGACCAGTGGCTTTCACTAGCAGAAGTCTGACCCCGTCAGAATGAAACTACCCTGGGCTTAAACTGGAGTTCCTGGTGCTAAAGTGGGCCATCATTGACCAATTCCATGAATACATCTATGGGGCAAAGATATTGGTGAAGACTGACAATAACCCATTGATCTATGTGCAGACTTCAGCTAAGTTAGACACCACAGGGCATTGGTGGTTTTCTGCATTATCTACCTATGATTATGTTGTTGAATACAGGTCGGGCCTAAATCATACTGATGCTGATGCCCTATTCTGAAGGCCCACTTCCAAGAGTGACTGGGTCAGGCTGTCTGAACCTGACATCCCAGAGTTGAGCTAAAAGTTTGATAGAGATGAGCAGATGTCTGCCGACACAGTGGACTGCTTAGTAGATTATTTGGGCTCTTCTGACATCTGCATACCGGCTGCGTACTGCAATTTTTCTGCCCTAGATATTAGTGCAGTACCTCAATTTGACAATGCCAGCATTCAGTGGGCTCAATCCCAAGATCCTATGATTCAGCCAGCACTTGATGCCCTTCATGCAGGGAAAGATGTGTCCAAGCTGTGTTCCTCTGACTTGCAAACTGCTTTGTTGTTTAAAGAAGGCTCCAGGTTGATGCTGCTTGATCAGTTGTTGTATAGAGAGACAGTAGATCGGGGTGGCCAAGTAGACAAGTAACACGTGGTCCTGCCCACAACCTTCAAAGATTTGGTACTGAGGTCCCTCCACAATCATATGGGCCACCTTGGTATTGACAGAACTCTTGACCTAGTACGATGTTAATTCTACTGGCCCAAGATGGGGGACGATGTTGAGCACCATGTAAGTCACTGTCTGCAGAGAAAAGCCCTGCTTCAGAAGGCTGCCGCTCTTATCAACATTACTACCAGCACCCCAGTGGATCTAGTCTGCATAGAGTTCTTGAGTTTGGAGCCTGATAAGCGAAAAATTGATAATGTGTTAGTGGTTATGGATCATTTCACATGGTATGCACAAACCTTTCCCACCAAAGATCAAAAGGCATCTACTGTTGCCAAGGTGCTAGTGAAGAATTTCTTCATCCACTATGGTGCCCACAGAGGATTCTTTCTGATCAAGGCAGAGACTTTGAGATTCGGTTAATCAAAGAAATGCTCTCTGAATGGGGAGTGCGAAAGACCAGAACCACCCCCTATCACCCGCAAGGGGACCCTCAACCAGAATGCTTTAACCACACCCTGTTAGACATGGTAGGCACCATTCACCCAAGAGACAAGCATAAATGGAGTCAGCAGATTAGCACCTTGGTGCACACATACAATTGCATGAAAAATGATGCTACCGGGTTCTCTCCCTACCACCTCATGTTCAGGAGAGAGGCCCGGCTGCCTGTGGATGTCTGTTTCAGGGTCTCTCCAGATGGGGTCCGAGATGAAAATTACCTGCAATATGTACAAAAACTGAAAGCTCAATTGAATCATACCTATCAACTGGCCCAGACAATGGCCACCCAGAGAAATTTAGCCAACAAAGAGAGGCATGATAGAAGAGTAAAGGCTCAAGAGCTTCAACCTGGAGACCGTGTGTTGTTGCGAAATTTGAGACTGCATGGTAAACATAAAATTGCTGACCAATGGCACCATCTTCCCCATGTAGTAGTAGGAAAGTTGGATGATTTACCAGTGTACAAAGCGCGCCCCGAGAACAACTCCAAAGCTGTCAAGACCATGCACTGTAACTACTTGCTACCTATCTGCCAAGTCATGATTGAAGCTGAACCTCCAGAGATTGCTCCTCCTGGAGGGTGACTTGTGCTGTTGCAAGAAAGAGACAGAGTCTACCTTCCCCAGTGGTCACAGAATTAAGGTTTTCTCCTCAGCAGGCCCAGAATGATAGTGACTGGTAGTCCAATTCTGACTAATATGACCATGCCTATTACCCCTCTTATGAACTGAGTCAGTTGTTTCGAGCTAACCCTCTGATAAATTGTGGGGATGAAGCTGGGCCTTCTGGACTGCTTAACCCCCCAACTTCATCCTTGGAGCCAATGCTCCCTGAAAGTGAAGTGCAAAGTATCACATCTGAAGATGCTGAGTCTCTGTGTATGGTGGAACTGTAAGATTTGCCTGGGGAGGCGCTGATGGTATGAGTTTTTCTGGTGACATGCCAGAACTTGAACACTATGAGAGTGCTGACAATTCCCCTTCAGTACCAGAGTGTCTTCAAAATGAGCAAAGTGTTGTAGAAACAGAGCTTACAGAGCAAGGGGTGGACAGTGCTCCAAGTGTGGACATTCCTACCCAGGCAGAGGCACCCTCACAAGTGATGAAAGTTCCAGGACCAGTGCTGAGAGTACAGAGACTATGGTTGTTCCCCCAGAAGGACTGGGCGAGCTGTCAAGCCAGTAGTACGCTTCAGTTATGATTCTTCCAGGAGGCCCATGGATTTGCCTCTCAAAGTGGTCCACAAAGGTGTTTATGTTTCTCAGAGCTCACTGCCCAAACTGAGACTAAGTACCAATTCCAGGTTGATTGTTCTGTCCTCTAGGTATGGTGCCCCTGCCCTGTCTTGCCCCAAGTTAGCTGATAGGGAAGGGCCCCCTCTTACATTGTTCAATGTACAAGAAGTTATTACCTGAATTCACACAGCAGTGTGAAAATTACCTGTGTGAAATATGCATGATGTAATTCAGAATGGATATAGTATTGTGAAATGTAGATAATATGTATAAGTGAAGGTTAAGTTATGTTGACTGATGCATCAGATGTTACTTGCATAACATGCTAATGGTATAAATGTATAGTATAACTTGCATTTGCAATTATTGTGATGGTATCAGCTTGACGCAGACACCAAGTTTTCTCCAGGCAAGGAAGGGTATAACCCCCCTACAAATGGGGGTTCCTGAAAAGTCTTCTGTGAGCTTGCCTCAGTGCTCCCTGTCAGGCTGGTGTCCAGTGTTCTGGCCATTTAAATGGTAATGCTCTACAGTGCCTTTAAAGCCTTTGGTACTGTCTCTTTAAGAACTGCCTGTTTGCAGTTATAATTGATCTGAAGGGGGGGGCTGAGTGTTTCCCTGCTTGAGACCCACCCTGGCTGCCTGATAATCACTCCATTTCTGCCACAGCCAATTGCACAGAGGGAGCTCTGTTAGAGGATGTGCTCATTTATGGATTATTTATTACAGCAGTAATAATACTGTAGTTTGTTCTAACCTGTCTTCTTTGCAGCGAGGGGTGTTCTGCCTATCTCCGGCATCTTGGTCCCGAACTGCCAAATTGGACCAATTAGTACTTTGGGACTCTAAAATGGAGCCTGTTTTAGGGGCTGTGTGGAGTACAAACTGTGGGAATTGTAGTTTTGGACTCCTGGCATCTTTTTACACCTGCAGTGGGAGCCTGTTGTGACTGACAGTTGAACCGACCAACCGTACCTTTTGGATCTTGGGAACACCTCCGAGCTGTCTGCTGTCTAGCCAGAGCTAAGTGGGAAGCTGAAGAAGTAACAGCTGGAGACAGTCAAGCAGTGTTTACATAGTGTGCATGGTAGAACTGTGGAAAGGCTAGAGTTTCGGCCTACATGTCTGCCTGCATCCCTGAGAGGGAACTGGAAGTTATATTCGGACTAAATCCAATTGGTGAGCCACTGACTTGTGACCAGGCTAAATACCTGCGGAAGACAAAAGATTTTGCTGAATGCGATCGGTCTGCCTGAAATTCCAATCACCTCTGAACTTCTGATTTGTGCAGAGAGCTATGCGATTGTAACTGGAGAAGGATTGCCTGGTACTGTAGAATGTCTTACATATAAATGTGCTGTGTATTGAAAGTCGGTCATGATTTGGTTCCCCACTTTTTGAACTGTGTTCTGCTTGCTGGAAGCTGTATCCAGCCCAGTCGGACTGAATCCGTGGTTATCTCCATGCGGTCGGGCCTTGCCAAGGTGGCCCTGCCAGACTACCCCACTGCACAAAGAAAGTCATTCGATGAGAGACTTGCCTGGGGATTAGCCCCCTGTTCCATGCTCAAACAGGAATGATGCCTCAGTGACTGGTGTGGGCCCTGCTTCTCCTGGCACTCCAGATCAACCACCTGCTGTCTCAATTTTCGTCCAGCCTGTGACCAGTCTTGGGTATCATGAGTAACCATCAGGGTAGCTCCCTACAAGAACAGCTTAATCTAAGTGTGTCATCTGATTTCTTTGTTGTCTCTCTTTCTTAATGAACTGAGCCATCGGGCTCCAGATTACAAATAGTGTGTATTGTACATGTTGTTGTTTCTATCACAGGGCCCCAACCATCTGGAACGCTGGCTTATCCTGGGCAACAGTCCTGGCTAGCCCACCTTTTCTCCACTTGGGTACCCAGAGGGTGTGACTGTTGTAGGGACTCTGAATGCATGCATAACTGTTTGATTGATAGAGCATTTAAGTACATCAACTTGATTATGCCCCTCCTTTGTTCAAGTCCCCTGAATAAATCAGATCTAACTTTTTTTTGCATTCAACCTGACTGTGGTTCCCATTTGTACTCAAAGTTCTGTACTGTTGCTAGTTGCTCTTTCTGACCTTGTTTTATAAGGTGTCTCCAATGTCGAACCAAAGGAACCAACCCTGGTGGTAAGTGCAAACAGTGTGGGTACTTGCAAGGTGTATCAGGAGTATTGTGAAAGTAATTATTGTGTACTGTTCCAGCCACTAGCAGGGAAAGAGGGGGTTACAGTGTCCTGGAGGGCTGTGCCCAGACCAGTTTGACTACTATCAACCCTGACCTCTGGGTTGTGGCACCCATTTCAGAACTCAGGTCCCTTAACCTGCTACTAGCCAAGCAGGCAGGAGTAGTAGCCCTTGGGATAGCGCCACCTATGGGTTACGTAAATTACTGTGGTTACTGAAAAGGAACTTCAAAAGTAGGAGTAGAGAGGTCATTATGCCGCTGTACAGGGCATACATAAGACCACTACTGGTCTATGGAAGCCAGGTGTGGGGACCAATTTTGAGGGATGGAGCGGATATAGTAGATGGGTACAATCAAAGGCCACAAAGATAATTTATGACTTACGATACAGGTCTTATGAGGAGAGACTTTGGGAACTGAACCTCATGTCCCTGGAGATAAGAAGAATAAGGGGGACCTCTTAATGTGTTATGATATCATGTAGGATAATTACTTACTGAGTGAACTACATTTAGAATTTAAAAATAATTTGGTTAACAACGGGGGGCATCCATTACAGTTGCAACCAAAGAGCTTTAACACAAATAAAAGTAAAGCTTTCTACACACAGAGGGTGGTGACCCCCTGGAATGGGTTGCCTCTGGAAATAATATTAAGTAATAATCAAAAAATATTCAAACAACAATTGGATAGACACATAATGAGTGGCAACACTTCAGTATTATGAGTGATGTGGACAGGAACATGTAAAGGGCTCTCAGCTTCTTAGCTCTGAAACACCTTAGTATGAACCTTAATATAAGTGCTCACCATCTGATGTAGCAAAGAACGAGTTGAAACTCAGTAGTTTGAATGACAGAAATTGCTTTATACAGGCTGTAATCACTTCTAAAAAACCTCTAGCGCTGTATAGTTTAAATTCATTTAAATACCCAACTGCAGCTTCTCTGATCAGATCAACTGTAAGGTTGTCAGACTCACACTGCATGTAGGATGGCACTTCTGAGGAATGAGTTAGTGTTGGAGGCATGCCAACATGCTCCTTCTCTTCTGTACGAATCTGGCAAGGTGTGAGGAATGCATATTCATTGTCATTGGCATGAGTAAATGACCTACTGCAGATGCTTGCCCAAAGACTCAGAAATATTACCAGATGTGTACACCAGCTTCTGTAGCACTTGGCTGTCCTCTGAAAACTTTCCTGAATGGTCAGTGTGCTGGGAGAGCGAGCTGCGCAGAGCAAGGTGCAAAATCATATTGTTTGTGGACAACTGTAGCACCCTCCCACATGAACTAAACATATGACTGAGATACATCAGTCTCAAGTCCCCCACCATACACAACAGCAGAGTCAGGTTGTGAACTGGGCATAGGCTGCTCAAAACTGGAGTGTCAGTGCAAAAGCAGGCACTGTTGGAAGCAACACAGTGAATAACCAGTGACTTCCTTTAAGTCCTTGCTCGAACAGACATAATGAAATAAAAAAAAGATTTTATTTATTTTATTTATTCAAATAAAAGCATTTTTAATCAGAGAAACATTGAATAAACAACATGGTAGTAAGCAGTGAATTCTCTGTGGTTTGTTTTTTCTTGCAGCTTGCATTTAATATTACACTCTAACACCCAAGCACTTGAACGTCATTTTGACTGGATGGGAATTTAAATGGGATGATTTTAAATCCACAACGTTATCCTGTTTAAATGTCTAGCACAGTATTAGGTGATCGATCATTGTTTAAAAGCTGTTGATGGCAATGACAATGGCAGCAGTATGTCTCTAAGATGGAATGTGTGACACAGTGATCTTATGCCAATGTAAGTTGACTCATTGGCGGGTACTTCTTTGTGCCCCTTGGTAGCAGTCTTCTCTACAAAGGAACACTAACCAATCAGCTTGCAGCTTTTCTCTTTGCCGTGTGATAATGTTTATTCTCACTGTGCTGGGACTACATGTTAGGAGTCATACCAGAAAAACAACATCTGCCCCAACACAAAAAACACCCTCTAGAAAGTAAGTGTAATTTGTAATGCAATTAGAACTACAGATGGGAAGCTCTAAAGGTTTTGATGTTCTAAAAGGTTCCGATAAGCAAAACAAAGGCTTGGATGCTTTTTAGAACCTTATCCAAACCATTTATAACCTTTATGGTTTTATGGTACCTGTATGTGAAAAATCATTTTAAATGGCTTTTAATCAACATATCTATAGAAAAAAGCAATTAAACCACTGTTTATTATTGCTAAACAACATGAATAGTGAAATGGGATGAGGAGTGAATAATGTGACTGTGGATGTGCCAACTGGAGGATGTCGATGATCTGGCCCAAAGGCAGGCAAGTCCCAGATCTCTCTGTTTTTTAAACAAGTCTCCTGAGTCTGACTTTTTGTAGAAGAGGATATGCTTGGCACCATTTTTGTTTAGCAACAGCTCTCAGTATGGGACATAACGTGAAACAACATGGCAGGAAAAAATAGAACACCAGGCAGTCCAAAAGTCATCACTTCACTATTGTTACTACCGCTACTATCAGACTCAGGGTTAAAAACAGAGCTAAGCAATTTGTTTTAATTTTAATCAATCTGGTTAAGCTAAGTTAATCTGGTTTTAGCTAAATGATCTCCTCAAAATGGAAAAGAGACTGTGTGCGAGATCAGGGACTTGTGTGCCACAGTTGCTACCAGTACAATCACATCATGTACTAGCTGCATCTTCCACCCAGCCCCAGGATGACGATGATATGGTGCAAAGGCAGGCAAGTCCCAGATCTCTATTTTTTTAAACCAGTCTCCTGAGTCTGAGTTTTTATAGAAGGGGACAATGTGTTTGTAATGTATGCCACTAATTATGTTCAGCATTGGCTTTGGTATGGAACACAACAGGTAGTGTACGGCATCCTGCAGAACATGAACACTAACAGAAGCATCATACTGTTGAAATTGAAAAAGCTTTATTGTTTTATATATATATATATATATATATATATATATATAGCAAAACAAAATGGTTATAATTAAATGCACGCTGAAAATAGAGTTAAAAATCTATGTTTCAACCTTAGGTCTTCTTCAGGAAATATCTAAAAGAGAAAAAAAAACAAGTTAGTGTGCCATATACTAACCATGTTAGTGTGTGTGTATATATATATATATATATATATATATATATATATATATACATATAAAATCACATTCAACAATGACAATACATTACAGCTGGAGCTAGTATTAGGAAAAACAATACCCCCCCATCCCTTCCCCCTTCCCCTATGCAGAGTGTGCCATATCCCCCATTAGTTATTGTCTCAGTAAATAATGAGCAAGTCGAGGCTGAGTGCATAGAAGTTATCTAGTAAGGAACCAGGGAGAGAACAAGGATGATTAACTTAGGTTGAGGGCATATCATTTGCCCCAATTCTTATTAAACAGGGACTTATGCTTACACCTACTAGCAATCAGGTGTTCTGTCCGTAGGAAGAAAGAGAGCTTGTGCAGCCACTCAGTGTATGTAATGGATGACTGGTCTAAGCAGTGTTTCAATATTAGTTTTTTAACTGTCAAGGAAATGAGAGCCATATGTTATTGACTTTCCTTGACCTGAATCTGTGAATAATAGCCATTACAAAAAGGGTCTGAGAAATGGAGCTTTCTGATTGGCTGTAAACATTCTAACAGCCTTATGTTAATATTTTATTAATATACATGTGGACCGTAATAATATGCTGAACAAGGTTTAACACTATTTAGAAAACATTTTTATTACGATAGCAATAAGGCATCGCCAGGGGTTATATTAATGGTCAGTTAATCACCATCTAGGGGCATATAGCACTTGGCTATGGCTTGTGCCACATTACACCCCTAGAAGGTGAATAACAGACCATTAACATAACCCCTGGCAATGCCTTATTGCTTAAATAATACATACTTCAGGAGAGAAAAGGCCACATGACCACAAGTGAGGGTCCAACCATTCTTCAATGCTCACCCACAGTGAAGATACCTTCTCGCAGGACAAAAAAACATGTAACAGGGTGCCATCCACCTTGCCACATCTGGTAAACTGAGAGAGAGAAGATGATCCATCTTAGCTAACTTAAAGGGAGTATAGTACATATTATTTAAAATATGATATATTGTGTAAGCTGTAAGCATTCCTGAGTCAGGTAAATGTAAAAATCTTTCCAGAGACTTGGCCAGTCAAAAACAAAATCTGGCAACAAGAACTCCAACATCTTGGTGCCAGTTGAAATGGGAAGATGAGACGAGGTTACCAAGTACATATCTAGGGCTGAGACACCGTAGGGTTTGGAGGATATGTCTTGGGTCTGTTGAAGGAGTTCATCAAGGACTGATTATTGTAAATCGAGGCCACATTTTGTGCCAGTAGGTGTCTCAGTTGGTAGACCTTGAAAATGTTGTTCAGACTAAATCAAAATTTAGTTAGTAGTTCTGGAGAGGTGAGTATGGAGGTCAGAATGCAGAAATCTGACACTCTAAGGTCAAGAGAAATAGGAAGCCAGACAGGAGATAGTGGATGGTCACCGATCTTGATCAAGGCCCCTAGAATTCTGTGGCTGCCGAATTTTGTGCAGAACTTGCAATCTATCACAGAAATTCTGCAGTGCCACAGAATTTACTGTTCTTTGTGATTTTTTATTAATATATCTGTTTATCCATAGAATCTGATTCCCTTCACCTCTTTTTATATCTAAACCCCCTCTATGCTCAGAATGTGATGTTATCATTGCTATAACATCATAAATTAGCTAATGAAATGACTGCATTCTGCAACAGAAATGAACTGTCATTTGTCTACCACAGCCCCCACTGCCAGAGGCAGTGGCACAGCACATCAGGCATGGTGATATTTGCACAACCTGTGCTATAGCCTAATACAATTTTCAGTCTTACGTTATTGCACTAGGGCCAACTTAAATAAAACCTTGTCAATAGAATAGACCTGTTAAGTCCATATCTCACTTTGTACAAACTTTTGTGTCCCTTTAAGGTATAGAGATGCCATCTGAAATGAATAACTGGTAAAATTAATTTACCTGTCATTTTTAAGAAAAATAAAGTAATTATGCCCAGAAAAGTGAAATATAATAATGTGTAGACCTGCTGAAAGAATAGACCTTTCACTGTACACATTTTTGCCAGGGTTATTTATTACATATTGTCACAGGCTGAGTGAGTCACCAAAAGTTATAGAGAAATGTGTTTAGGGCCAGTTGTTGGGCCAGAGGGTAACATGTTGTGTTTCCGTGCCTTCAACTCAGGTTGAGAGATTAGCTCTGGGAGCTGGCTGGGCAGCACAGTGATTGGGGGAACACATCACTGCTCTCAGCCTGGGAAGGTATGGTGAAGTGTTCTGTCACAAGGTGGACACGTTATGATGGTCATTAGCGCTCTATCTCACAATCAGTTCACATGCATGTCATGGCCTGATGGTGATACGTAATGTGTCAGGGGAAGCAGGTTGGCATGAAAAATGAGTTTTGCAATAACTCCTCTGTTCTGTTTATTCTATTTCCAATAGGACTTGTATGAATGAGGTTGCAGTTTCATGGAAATTAATATATATATATATACACACACACACACACACACACACATATACAGTACCTCTATCTCTCTCTCTCTCTCTCTCTCTCTCTCTCTCGTTAAAAACACACACACACACACACACACATACATATTTGTATGTATGTTACAGATTGTGTATAAATATATAAGTGATACACAGTGGGGACCTCATGAGTGGTGTAGAAAGCACATATAAATATATAAGTGATGCACAGGGGAGACCACATGAATGGAATCGATAGCATGCATATAGAAATACCTTATTTATCACATAAGGTCCCCTCTGCATATTTCATTTATGCAATAGGTCAGGACCTTAAGAGAGAGCTATTTGTTTTGCTTTTTTGGGCATAAAATTATTTCTATAAGTCTGTTATTTTTTGAACTAGTGTTACTGTGCTTTCCCCCATCCTGATTGCTATAACCACTGCCATGAAAGTGAAGTCAGGATGACAAGCTGACACTGTGATTTGGTGGTTTGTTAGTGCCTCAGAACTTCCACAGAAATTACAAACCACTACCACAGAAGTTATGTGGCAAATGGTAGTCTTGCCTCAGATCTTGGTCCCACTGTGCCGTAGAAATGTAGGGACCTTGATTCTGATATTTAAATTAGAAAAAAATAAGTTGAGAGAAGTCTTTGGAGGGGGAAACGTTTAAGTAGGAGCAGAATTGTGAGAAAACTTTGACAGATATACCTTTCAGGGTGAACCTAATGCATCTGGAAGGGATTTCCAGGGAGAAAAAAGGATGGCAGTGGGAGATAATCTGTAATTGGAGAGTAAATCAGCTTCTGTTTGTAACCAGATAGGAATGTAAGAAGCATTGTACTAGACCAAGGTGTTCTTTTTTTCTCAATTGTTTAACCAGGAGTGGCACATTAAGCTGAAAGCTTGTTTACAGGTGCAACTTGAGAAGCACAGGGAAGTTAAGTGACTTGCTCAGGGTCACAAAGTATGCAAGTGGGGGCTGCAGGGTTCAAACCCAGGTCTCTAGATTTGCAGCTCAGATCCTTAAATCTCTGTGCTATACTGCCTCTTGAGTGATGTGACATGATAATTGGGTGTCCTGATTTGTGATGAAATTAAAGATTAAAAAAACAAAAACAGGGTTGCACCAAAAAAAGTTTTTAAGTGGTGTGATTCATGATGACCATGAAGAACGGGATTCTTTGTGATGTGACATGAGTCATGAACTTGGCACTGGCAGTGCTTCTCAGAGCACCAGAAATTGGATGGAACTGAGCTTTCACAAACAGTTGCATTGAAAATCTGAAATACCTATGGCTGTACTTCCCTGATGACAGATGACTGACTTCTTGTGGGGGGGGGTCACAAGGACAGTATAAAAGAAGTGGCACTGATGCATTGATCACCGGCTAGCAGATATTCACACACACACATGCACAAATGAACACACACACAAGCACACACACACAGATTTTATATTTCACACACCACCTACTTTAAGGGCAATGCTGCAGGCACTGCTGCTACCCACACAAATTCAGGGTCCCTGCCTGGACTAATTCTCTGTGACACAGTACTTTTTCCCTTCATGGATTGTTTTATTTATCCAACATGATGTGATGGAATGCCCTACCCACTGAGCCAAAGCTCAGACCCCACTGAGTGAGCACAGGGAGGAAGATGGCAGATGACTGACTTCTCTGGGGGGGAGGTGGTCACACGGACAGTATGCAAGAAGTGGTAATGTTGATTTACTGGCAGATGTTATTTCACACACAGGCACATAATTTATTTCACACATCACCTTGGCTTAGGGACGATGTTGCAGGCATTGATGTTACCCATAAAGATTCAGTGACACTGCCTGACCTAACCTTCTCAGTCACGGTACTTTCCCTTCAAGGATTTTTATTTCATTTATTCCACTTGATGTGATGGAATACCCAGCCCATTGAACCAAATTTTATACCCCACCAAGCAAATACAGGGAGGAAGATGACAGAGGGGGGTGGTGGTCTCACAGACAGTATGCAAGAAGTAGCACTTTTGAAAGGCTAGCAGAACTTATTTCACCCACAGACACAGAATTGATGTCATACACCACCTAGGCTAAGGGTGATACTGCAGGCACTGCGGCTACCCACAGAGATTCAGGGACCTGCCTGGCCTAACCATCTTTGACACAATACTTCCCTTCAAGGATTTTATCTTTTTAATTTATTCTACGTGATGTAATGGAATGACCTACCCCTGGAGCCAATATTTATACCCCACCAAGCAATCACATGGAAGAAGATGAGTGATGACTGACTTGGAAGGGTCACACAGATAGTATGCAAGAAGTGGCATTGGGCACTGGCTGGCTGATTTCATTTCATGCACACACACACACACACACACACATGCACAGAATTGATTTCACACACCACCTAGGCTATAGACTGATTCTGCAGGCACTTCTGCTACCCACAGAGATTCAGGGACCCTGTCTGACCTAACCCACTCTGATACAGTACAGTCCTTTCAAGGATTTTTTAAAATTTATTCCACACAATCTGACAGAATGCCCCACTCACTGAGCCAAAGTGTATACCCCACTGAACGAGCGCAGGGAGGAAGATGACAGATGATTGACTTCCTGGGGGATGTGGTAGTCACACAGACAGTATGCAAGACATGGCACTGTTGATTGGCTGGCAGATTGTATTACACACACAGAGAATGTATTTCACACACCACCTAGGCTAAGGGCCGATACTGCAGTCACTGCTGCTACCCACAGAGATTCAGGGAACCTGCCTGACCTAACTGTCTCTGACACAGTACTGTACTTTCCCTTCAAAAATTGAATTCATTTTTTTTATTTATTCCACATGATCTAATGGAATGCCCTGCCCAATGAGCCAAAGTTTACATACCTCACCGAGCATGGAAAGATGATAGATGACTGACTTCTTGGGGGGGTTCACAGACAATATGCTAGAAGAGGTAGTGGTGATGACTGGCTGGCAGATTTTATTACACACACACACAGACGCACACACACACACATGCACACACACACACACACGCACACACCACTTAAGTTAATGGATGATGATGCTACAGGTGCTGCTGCTTCCCACAAAGATTTGGGGGCCCTGCCTGGCCTAACCTTCTCTCAGATCATACTTTCCCTTCATGGAGTTTTATTTTTTATTTATTCCAAGTGATGGAATGCCCACTGAGGCAAATATTATATCATAAACAAAAAAATAATAATAATAATAATAAATCCCCACTGAAGTGACTGAGCAGTGAACACAGGCAGGAGAACTGACAGCTGACTTGTTGGGAGAGCAGCTGGGTAAACAGCAAGAAGACTTACTGGGAGAGGTGTGGTATTGGTGGCACAGTTCACCCCCTCTGCGGCTCAAGACAAAAATGGTAGCCTTGCTCTAGCACTTCTGTCTTTTCTTGTTTTTCTTAACTCATCAGAAAGAGTGACATAGAAACATAAAATTTGATGGCAGATAAGGACCGCTTGGCCCACCTATTCTGCCCTTTTCCCTACCTATTGGATAAGCTGCAGATCCTTGTTAACCAACAGCTTATTTCCTCCTACCCCCCACTAGAATTGCCTAATGTCTGTCCCATGCATTCTTGAATTTCTCCACTGTTTTCCAGTGTCCAATTTCCTACTCCCCTCCACCAGTTTTCTCTCCAACTCCCATTCCCTGACTCCCACACCCACACCACACCAGTCCTCAGCTCCACTCCCCTCCTGATCCTGATTTCCCACACCCAAGTTTCTTTTAGTTCTTTTTTAAATAATATAAAAAATATAAAACAATTAAATTATTTTTTTTTTTTTTATTTTAAGAGTACACAAGTCAACTTCATTCTTGCCCAGTGGGCAAACATAAGCAGCATAAGCACAGAATCATGGAGCAGCCTGTAGAAGATGCTGCTCCTTCTCCATCCTGAATTTCCCTGTGTAGCTCCTAATGTGAAACATTTGGGTTGCTAGAGCAAACCCAATCAGTTGACACCTTAGGAAGACAGACAGCTATGCCATCCAGTGAGGAACCAGAGTCTTGTCTCTGGACCCTCCTGTGGCTTTTTCTAACTCTGGTGCTTCTTGCACTGTATTCCCATGATACAGCAGCTTCCTGAACTGATCTGAACAGCTAAACATGTTCGGAAGCTGTTCCTTTATGGACACTTCAGCAGTTCAGGTCAGTTTGTATTTTTGATGAACTGGTTCACCAGTTCCTAATTAGAACTTCTTTATTTTGTGCATGTGCTTAAACAAATGGCCCAGTTTCTTTTAAATGCTATGTCCAGTGTTTTACACATATGTGTTATTGTGTGTTGGCACTCAGCTAATAAGATCTAGCATTAGCCTATATGGCTGCAAAATTACATTATTGATAGCAGTGAAAGGGAAAGAAAACATCTAGCACAGATGAAAGCACTCAACCCTGACATGACAAAGGTACTGGTGGTGGAGCCAGGCCATTGCTGTGACATTGGGGAATCTGGTCATTCCCCTCGTCTAGTAGTAGGGGGTGTTCCCTTGGCCCCTTCCATTTGGGTCAAGGATCTGGGCATAATCCTCAATGAAGGAGTGCCGCTTGATCTACAGGTGTCAGCCATTGTCAAAAACAATTTTTACCATCTGAGAAACATTGCTCAGATCTGGGCCCTGATACCTACTGAGGACCAGACCACCCTGGTGCATGCCTTTGTCACATCCAAGCTGACTACTGCAATGCCCTGTGCCTGGGGCTACCTGGAGGCAGTTTCTGTCACTTGCAGCTGGTGCAAAATGTGGCAGGAAGATTTTTGACTGGTGTTGAGATCATATCATATCAAGCCTGTCCCCAGTGAAAGGCACTGGCTGCCAGTAAGGTGGATGATCACCTTCGTGGTTGGATTATTGACCCATAAACCCCTACACATGGGGAGGAGCAGCCTACCTGTAAGACCTCCTGGTTCTTATCTCCCATCTTGGGTTTTCTGCTCCTCTGAGGTTTTCTTCCTTATGGTTTCCAGGCAAGGTTGTGGAATTCTGGGGGGGAGGGGGTCTGCTGCAGGATAGTTCAAACTGTGCAGAAGAGAAGGAGGACACAGAGCCCCCCACCACAGAAAGTGAAATTAGTGACCCTAGATGGGTCTAGGATTGAGAGTACAAAAAAGAAGGGGAATTACAAAGTAGGGGTTGGAAAAAGGGAGGCCAGAGGATGGAAAGTTATGAGCACTAATGCCAGGATCCTGGGTAACAAAGTACCAGACCTAGAAGCTGTCAAGGCAGAAGTGAACCTGGACTTGGTAGGAATCACAGAATCATGGTGCCATGAAGGACAAGATTGGGACTTGATCCTACCGGGGTATACACTGTTTAGGAGAGGCAGGGTCAAAAGGAGAGGGGGTGAAGTGGCCCTTGATGTGAGGGAGGGGATTCAGGCAAAAGAAATACACTGTAGGTGGTGTGATACAGAGGCAATATGGGTCTCACTGACCACTGGGAAGGGTGAGGGATTGCATACAGGAGTAGTATATAGGCCACATCATCAACATGAAGGGGTGGACAATCAGATGGTAGAAGAGATTCTACAAATGGCAGCTAAAGGTGAGGTGCTTCTGATGGGGGAACCTCAACATGCCAGATGTGAAATGGGACACATGGGTGGCAGCTTCATCCTGAAGCAAAGTCATTATCTACTCACTAAAGAGTGCCCAGATCAAGCAGTTGGTAATGGACCCAACTAGGGAAGGGGCGGTGCTAAGTCAGGTGATGACAAATGGGAACAGGGTGAGTGAAATAAAGGTAGGGGCAACCTCAGCACCAGAGATCATGGCACCGTGCAGTTCAAGGTGTGCACATCGGCCACCGGCAACCAGACCAAGCTGAAGGTGCTGGACTTCAGATGGGTAGATTTTAGCAGAATGAGTAACTATGTGAGCCAGGCAATAGAAGGGATAGATCAGTTAAGGGGAGTGGAGAACAAGTGGGCCAGGATAAAGGGATCAATAGTTGGGGCCACGGCCCTCTGCACGAAGAGGGTGAACAAGAACAGGAGGAAGATAAAACCACTGAGGGTCATCAGGGAAGTAGGGGAAGCATCAGAGTTAGGAAGTGAGCCTTTTGGAAGTTTAAAATGAGGCAGAGTGAACAACACTGGAAGGAGTACCAAGAAAAGCAAAGGGGGGTGGTTAGACAAGTGAAAGCAAGGACAGTGGAGCATTTCGCCAAGGAGGACAGGAAGGGAGACAAGACCTTCTTCAGGTAAATCAATGAGAGAAGGAAAGTGGAAAGGGGATACCAAGTCTGATAACAGGGAAGGTGAGAGGGTGGAGGGGGACAAGGAGAAGACAGAAAGGCTGAATAGCTATTCCAGCTCCGTGTTCATGAAGGAAGAGGAACGGAAAGGAGACTGTGCTTGATCTCCACAGAATGTAGAGGTGAGGGTGGACGCGAGTCTCTTCAGAGAGAAGGAGGTATTAAGACAGCTTCAAGGCTTGAAGTTGGACAAGGCCAAGGGACCAGATTGGATTTATCCAAGAGTATTGAAGGAACTGAGGAAACTACTAGCAGCCCCCTTGACATTCTATTCAATGAGTCCCTAAGATTGAGGGAGGTTCCACAGGATTGGAAATGCACAGTTGTGGTGCCCATTCAAAGGGGGGGGGAGATGAGCAACTATAGGCCAGTGAGCTTGACATCGATGGTCAGTAAGCTCATGGAAAAACTACTAAAGGACAGACTCATCACCTACCTGGAGGCAAGGGGGCCTTGATGACCTGAGGCAGCAAGGCTTCACCAAGGGTAGATCCTGTCAAACCAATTTAATTGATTTTTTTGACTGGGTCACCAAGGTGGTGGATCAAGGATGGTCGGTGGAAGCGGTCTATCTGGATTTTAGGAAGGCTTTTGATTTGGTTCTGGATATGAGGCTACTATGCAAAATGAGTGGCTTGCAGCTGGGAGAGGCAGTTACAAGTTTGGAGAAACACTGGTTGGAGGGCAGAACACAGAGGGTGATGGTTAATAGGGTGTCCTCAAGGGTGATAGAGGTTACCAGTGGTGTCCCTCAGGGGTGGATATTGGGACCACTACTGTTTAACATCTTTATTAGTGACATAGTGAAGGGTCTGGAGGGGAGAGTGAGTCTGTTTGTGGATAATGTGAAGGTTTGCAATAGGATGGACATGCAGGAGGGTGTTTAGAGAATGTGCAGGGATCTGAAAAGATTGGAGGAGTTGTCCAAGACATGGCAATTATCATGCAACTTGACCATGTGCAAAATCATGCATATAGGTAGAAAAAACAATAAAACAAAGTATAGTCTGGGGAACAGGCAGTTAGAGGTATCTGAGGAGGAAAGAGACCTCGGCATCCTCATGTCATAGAAAGTGAAGGTGGCAGGGCAGTGGCCAGAACAACCAAAATGTTGGATTATATAGTGAAAGGGGTTACCAGCAGGAGGATGGTAGTTATAGTTCCCTTGTACACACAGCTGGTAAGGCAGCACCTGGAGTATGGGATACAGTTCTTGAGTCCTTACTTGGAAAAATGATAGACTGGAACACGTTAAGAGGAGGGCAACCAAGATGGTTAGGGGTCTAGACCAGTTGCAGTATGAGAAGAAGCTAAGAGACCTAAATATGTACTCACTGTAGCACAGGAGGGATAGAGGGGACATGACTGAGACATTTAAATTCTTAAAGGGGATCAACAAGATGCTTATAATTCACCTCTTTCACTTAGAGTAACATCCTAGGATAAATGACCACAATCTACAAACTGAGGGGGGGATGGTTTAAGGGAAATATTAGGAAGTACTTTTTCACCAAGAGTGTGGTGAACTCATGGAATGGCCTGCCTAAAGAGGTAGTGGGTGAGGAAACAGTGCGGGCTTCAAGAAAGCTTGGGGCATACATAGAATTCTGTTGATTGTGAGGGGAGATAAATCAGTTAAGGCCTAGAGTAAAACTGTGTAAAATGGGAAGACTAGATGAACCAGGCAGTCGTTTTCTGCCATCACATTCCTATGTTCCTATATTTCTATGCATTCTCAGTTCCCACACCAACCCTGTGGAATTCCTTACCAAGACAGCTAAGGGAGACACTGTCACTACATTCACCACATGGTATCTCTACCCACACTGTACCTATCTCTGTGGATAAACTGAGGGTTATGTCAGTCCCTCACCTTTCACCAAAACTAAATCCATTATATTGCAAGGAAGCTTGCACAGTATCTGCCCACATTGTACTATGCAGGAAAGAACTGGCAGGTAAAGTAAAAGAATACCATTAAAGCAGCAGTACAAGATAGAACTAAAACTGGATCTTTTGCAACAGTTTGTTTCCTGTGCTCTGTCGAGCACTTATCTGGTAATCTGTCTTGCTTTCATTGTACTATCACTCAGTAATTTGCTCCATTTTTCTTTCTTTTTGTTTATATTTTACTCACTCGCCATGTTGAATTGAAACCCTCTGCTGCTTACCACATATGCGCATAACTCACAGCACTGCACAGGGACAGCAGGAATGAGCAGGACAGTGCCTCACGAAAATAAACAAAAGATGTGATATGACATGTTGGGGGAGTTCAGCTGCTAATTAGGCAGCAGCCAAATTTACAATAGATCTACAACAATGTACATACATTTTTTTTTATTTACCATACTTTTTGCCACCAACCACATGCCATCAGCTCAGACCCTCCTACCTTGCATCCCCAATAGCCATGCCCCTGCTGATACCCCCTGACTTACCTCTCAGGGTTGGGCCACCACTTCAATCCAGGCCCTCTACACTGGGGGTAGGTGTCAGTGAAGACAGGCACTGCCTCCCTGGATTCCCCCTCATGGCAGGGTTCAGGTCCAGTCATCATGAAGGAGCTGGGAATAGGTCAGCATGGAGGCAAGGAGCAATGAAGACCAGGCAGGTAAGCTTCATGATAATGGTCAGTGATATTTTTACCCAGTTAGCAGGGGCAGGAATGTGCAGTGATGCCAGCGTCCACCCTTTTCCTCAAACATTAACGGTGCTGAACATGTGTGGATCCCCCCAGCCTCCATCAGGAGTCCCTAGAGCACCAGCATTCAACCTCCCCCTCCCCCCAGAGAAGGAGAGCAGACTATAAGATGCTCAGTACTTCTCCCCCCCGGCCAGCCCTCCAGTTCCACTGGTCCGTTCCCAAACTTGGGTCACCAACATCACAGAAGGAGAACCAACCACTGTGCAAGTGGGTCAGCATGTACATACATTTTAAATATCTCAAAAAATCTGAAGAAAGCAAAAAAAAAATATTTACAGATATGGAAATCCAAACTATTGCAGCATACTTCCAGCCAAAAACAAAATTTGGATAATCACTTTTTGATTATCTAGTACTGTTGCTTTAAGTTACAAAAAGGCTGAATGTAAACTATCAGGCTAATCAAGGGAGGTAAAACATAATTCTGTCTGTAAGGGGGGAGAGAGTGGATGAGCCTTTGCAGCAAAAAAGAGTTGTCAGGAGCTTCTGATAGAGTTCTGCAAAGAGACAGACAGACAGACACACACATCTGTCTGTGCCAATACTGCACACATTTCTTTAATACTGCAATGATTTTCCAGTTTGCAAATGCATTCTTTTTTATCACAATATGTAAGCAATCATACTCGACAGGGTAGGAGGCATTCAGCAATGCCAGACCACCCAGGGGCGTAATGAGGCCTGACGGAAGAGGTGGAGGGCCTTATATTCGCTGGAAGTTCCGGTATTGCCCATACCACCCACCCTGGAGGGTATCACTCAGCTTAGAAAATGGGCATCTGTCTCATGTTTGATTAGGTAACAAAATAAGAGAGGACATTGGTTTAAACTGAATTGAAAGAATAGGAAAAACCTGTTGCTGGTAAAGTAGTCCCTGCTTTTTTATGCTGTCCCATCTTGTGTTGCTCCTCCCCAGAGAACCATTCTGCTACAGTTACCCTCTCACAACTTCCAGATAAAAAAGCAACCCCAACACTCACCCCCTCCTATTTGTGGCAAACTACAGTACTAGGCACATTTAAAAAAAAGATAAAACAGAAAATAAAAGGCGTCTAGTGAAGTCTTGTGGTCGTGCGCTGCCCATCCCACATCACCAGAATCAGGTCATGGAGCAGTCGTTGGACTTTCAGTGAGTAGAGATGGAGGATGGGACAGAATACTGAGGCTAATTAAAGGAAAAAAAATAAGTCTGTGTAATTGTACTTAGTTTTCCTGAGTTTACAACAGAATTGGCCCAAGCAGTGACTGCACTTGTTTCCAGAGTTTGAGTTCCAGGATGCAAAGGGGCATTGCTGGCTTTCACCAGGTACTAGACTAGCCAGTCTTTGAGGGAGCTGGAATGCAGGTTGCTCCATTCCATTACATGTCTCTGTTCTGCTGTTTTCCATGTTCTGCAGTTTTGCCTGGAGCACCACCGTCCCTCGCCTATGCAGGACTTCACTAGTCTTAGTAAAGAACACTTTATCAATAATCGGCAGTGTGGCTGTTGAGGGCAGTTATACTGAGAAGCAACATACAAGAGGTGCATTTGAGGGAGATCAAATGAGCCATCAGAGAAGAACAAGAATAGGGCTATGAAGAAGCTGATCTGATGTCTTTGACAGTAAGATTTTTCTTTTCGGGGGAGGATTTATCAAGTGGGGACTCTTGGTGCAGTACTGGACTGTGGTTGGGAGGAATGTGTGTGCATGCTGCAAGAGACCAGGAGATCAGGAACTGACACTGAGAGAGAGAGAGAGAGAGAGAGAGAGAGAGAGGATGCACCATCGAGAACAAACCACACACACACACAAACACACACACACACACACACAAAAGTGTAGCCAGAAATGAGCTCAGGGGAGCTTTCTGAGACTTTCCATCAGGCAGATGGCACCAAACTATGTAGCCATGGGGGCCAGTTTCTTTCACTAAGTGAGAGAAAAAAATGGCAGTTATTTTAAATTGAATTATGTGCTTTTGGCCAATCAGAAAGCAGGCTGAGCACAAATATACCTCAGGGGGCAATGGGGCACAGGGGCTGGCACTTTTTATTTCCTAGTTATCTATTGAAAGTTAATGTACTGCCCAACCCCCCAACCCCCTTGGCAGGAGTACCAGCCAATCAGAGATCAGGAATAAAAAGCCAATTTTCTAAAAACAAATACACAGCATTCCTCACAGTGCTTGAGAGTCTTGGTTTTGAAGTACAGTGGCTGAGTTCTGAGTAGTTAAAAACGTCTCTCAAAGAGCTATAAAAGCAGGAGGACATGCAGAGCTGTAGCTGGACTATCTATAATTTGACACTGGAGTCTGCTGAATGAGACATTGACAGCTTCAGAGATTCAATATGGGGAAACTCCAGTATGCTTGTATGCGTCTTCTTGTCAGCCATAAAAACAAGATCAAACTAGAAACCATGTTATCACAGAAGTCCTGTAATTCTCATATTAAGATTGAAATGCATGTACTGTTAATGTGAACCTCATTCCTCACTGGGAAACATTGACTAACAGAGAACAAACAGTGCGGTAAGCAGACTGCTGAGTGGAGGGATTGCTATAAAACTCAAATTTAATGAATTCCATTAGCAATCTGCTGAGGTTCATTTTTCTATGTGATAGTAAAATGTCTGCAGATCTCCACCCTGCAGTCATAAACATGTAGCCATTCCTTACATCTGCTTTACATAGTCTTCAATTTTGACCTGACTTTGCTTATAAGAGTTCTTAACTTCTGACTACCTCTACGAAGAACTCTGAGGCAGGCTCCCTCAGTGAAGACCTATAAGAGGGGCCTGAAGACCTACAGATGTGTCAGCCATGATGAAGCGCAGTAACTTGCAGTAATGGCGTCACAAAATCCTGCATGACAAAAGGGCCTAATTGCCATTGACTTACAAAGGCCCCTGCAGTAAAATGCAGTATTCTGTGATATTCTCCAGCATTTCTGTGTATCATCCTGGTATAACACATTTGTACCTGTTTATTCAAGCTTTTGACTGGAATTAACCCCACTGATTTGTTTTCGCTATTGTCTGACTGATTTTCACATTTTTAATGTTATATGTACTTATTGATTGTGTTTGGATTTTATGTTTTATGAAGTACAGTGCTTAGAGCCCCGGGATTGGGTATTTAATAAATAAACTACTACTACTATTACCTTGAGCGCTTTTCAAAACCTGAGATTTTTATTGCTTGACCTTGACGCAAAATGTCTCCCAGGCAAAAGTGAGTTAATGTAGTGTGCAGATGTGTCAGCCAGGATGAAGCACAGTAACTTGCAGTAATGACATGTCACAAAATCCTGCACAACAAAAGGGCTTAATTGCTGTTGACTCACAATGGCCCCTGAAATAACTTGCAGTATTCTGTGATATTCTGCAGTATTTCTGTGCTTCATCCTGGCTTGACACATCTGTATGTACAGCAAAGACCAGGAATAAATGTCCATTGCTGAAGTTTCCAAATATGACTTAGCCACATTGTTGCCACAATACCATTCTTTTGCCTTGCTAAAGGTCAGTCATGTGATCTTTCAACACCTGTAGTGAAAGATGGAATGAACATTTCCCACCTGCATTATTTTAATGCCAAGATATCTACTCTGTATTGTGTTGAATAGATTTCCCGAACAAAGCAGATTCAAAAAGAATATTGAC
This sequence comes from Neoceratodus forsteri, assembly GCA_016271365.2. Classification (NCBI taxonomy): domain Eukaryota; kingdom Metazoa; phylum Chordata; order Ceratodontiformes; family Ceratodontidae; genus Neoceratodus; species Neoceratodus forsteri. The sequence goes on from CM028137.1 coordinate 57,085,497, forward strand.
CACATGGTATGTTTTGCATCCTAAGCAAAACATCCATCTGTGACTACTAGTTGGTGCCTGTGCACAGATTAGCCTTATTTAGTTGGATTATACAGCATAGGGATAACCTCTTCACCCCAGTTGGGATGTTAGCATAGTCAAATGAGAGAGTTCAGCCACAATTTATGTGTGCTAAGGCAGTTTGCAAGACAGCTCCCTTAAATAAGGCACTCCTTGCAACAATGTAACATTCAAAGTCAACAATAACCTTAAGTGAAAGTAGAGGTTTCCGGCCCTCCAGTGCAACCAAATTTTATTTTTTCTTCTAAAAAATCCAAGAAAATCATATTGAAAGCAGAGTTGCAGTGATGCAGTTTACTCATTGAAGCAGTCTGATGAGATACAAAGCTACAAAAGGAGAGTTGTGTGCTTCTCATTTGTGGGAAATAACCAATATCTTACTTTGGAAGACAACTCTAGCATTCATGGTTCTGGAGATCTTTCCTGTAAGGTTGCCCAGTTATTGAACATGTTTTAAATATATTTAACTGTTTTAGATGTGTTGATGCATGTTAACCCTTGATAAGCCACATAATGAGAAATGTGTACAGAATCCCAAAACATTCAAATTCAGTCAGCAGTCAAAAGGTTAAATATGCTCTATTTCAATATGAGGGCAGGCACTTGTTTTACTCATTAGTAACCACAAAGCCGGCATGAGTTTTTACTCATCTTTATTGTGCAGCCATCTTAAACATACTGCCCCAGCCAAGCAAACTTCCCACAACCCTCTATACTCTAGGGGCTATCTATAAATAATCAGCTTCTTACATTTACATTAGGGACTGTCTAATAAGTATGTTAAATTCCTATAACATCACATCTTCCTTACTTAAAGAACAGTTCTACATTATTTTCAAACTGAAATATTGGATTACAGTAACTTGGATGAATTATTTTTATTATTTAAACTTCTTACAAACTGAGGTTTATAATTAAGCAAAACCTAATCATGAGAGGTGAGATCACTAGTACTTCACTCTGTAGTGAGTCTTTACCATTCTCTGCACTGTACTTATCTAATAAGATTCAATTAGTCTCTCTGGACATCAAATTTCTTTTTCAGGTCTCGCTTCCTTCTCTGGTGACTTTTCAGTGGATGCACACTACTCAGAATCGTCCTTGCTATCAGTATCTTTGGTGTTGTCTTGACTGACTGACTGCTATGAGAGCTGGTAAGTCAAATTCAGTCAAATTGGCATCTTCTACCTTTGGCAAAAGTCTTAAATCCACACGATTCCGTCTCACCTCCGTTCCTCATTCTGTTTCAATCTGGTATAACCTTAGAGCAATTTGTGCTTGTACAGTGCCCCTTTGCAGCCACATTCCTTTGTTGTAGTCTCTAAGGCACACTTGATCTCCAGGCCTTAAATCAGATAAGTTTCTTGCTCTGCTGTCATGTAACTGTTTTTGCTTTTTTTTGTTTTTCTTTGCTTTGTTTCACCTGTACTGAGTCATGAATCTTCAGAATGGACAATGGACTGGCACTTTTTTCCTTCAGCCAACCTTTTAATATGGTATTTCTCAGGATTCTCATTGTTTCATCTGCCTCTGTTTCTCTTCTAATCTGCTCCTGTCTCATTGGACACAGGAAAAGACACGACCATGTCAACATATGCCTTTATTTCTCTGTCTGTTTGACTTTCTGGGCTTTCACTCTTGTGTACAGCACATGAAAGTGTGTAGGTGGCATACATATACTTTCCAGGACTATAGATCAACTGAACATCATACTTTGTAATCTAATAAGCAATCTCTGTATTCTAATTGGACAGTCATTTAAAGACTTGGCCATTATAGCTACTAGAGGCTTGTGGTCCGTTTCCACTGTGAAGGCTTGACCATACACATACTGATGAAATCACTCACAAGCATAAGTTATTGCTAGTAACTCTTTTTCTATTTGGGCATACCTTGTCTCTGTGTCATCAAGGCTCTGGAAGAGTATGCTACAGGTTGCCAGATTCCTTCATAATTTTGCAGAAGTACTGAGCCCAAGCTAAACTGTGAAGCATCTGCTGATATTCTTGTCTCTTTAGCAGGATCATAGAATCTTAACACTGGTTCTTCTGTAATAGCCTTCTTCAGATTTTTCCAGCCTTGCTCCTGTTCATGTGACCACATCCATTCATTTTTCTGCTCCAACAGCCATCTGAGTGGGGCTGATCATGCTGAAAGTTGAGGGATAAACTTCAATAGATAGTTGATCTTCCCTAAGAACCTCCTGACATCATCTTTGCAGCTGGGCTTTTGCATATTCACTATCGCAGATGTCTTCTTAGGGGTCAGGTTTAATGCCCTGATCTGTAACAATATCACCCACAAAGGTCAGTGCTTTTACACAAAACTCACATTTTTCTTTGTTGAGTTTAAGATTTGCTTTTCTTGTCAGATCCAGCACGTGTCTCAATCTGAAGTCATGTTCATCTTTTTGTGGAACCCCACACAATGAAGTCATCCATCATGGTTTCAACACCTGGAATGTGCTCAAAAATCATATGAGTTATTTTATAGTAAACTTCTGAAGTGGACAGTATCCCATACAGTAGAAAAAGAAATCTGTATCTTCCTTCTGGAGTATTAAACGTGCATAACTTTGAACTAGTCTTATCTAACTTAATTTGTCAAAACATGGAAGAAGCATCCAGTTTGCTAAACCATTTAGCACCAGCAAACTGTGATATTATCTTTTCTCTTCTAGGTAACTTGAAATGCTCCCTTTTTATAGCTCTGTTTAAGTCTCCGGGGTCAAGACACATTCTGAGCTGGCCATTTTTCTTCTCAACTATGACTAAGGAAATCACCCAGACTGTAGGTTCATCAGTTCTCTTGATTACACCTGTGACTTCCATGCAGTTGAGCTCTTCTTTCAGTTTGTCCCTCAGTGAGAATGGCACTTTCCTGCAGGCGTGTATTATGGGTGTCACTTGGCCATCTATGTTTATTTTGTGCTCTCCAGGCAAACATCCTAGACCTTAGAACACATCGCTGTACTCTGTAAATAATGATTCACATTTCGCTTCAGCTTGTGATGTCACGACAAACACTCTTCTCACCAAACTGAGTTTCTCACAAGCACTTATGCCTAGAATTGGTTGCACATCCTTCTCTACAATTAACTGAGACACCTGGAACTGCTGGCTTTGTGCTTCAGAGCTATCATGCAGCTCCCTTTTACTGGAATATTTTCTCCTGTATAACCAGTTCCTTTTATCTTGGCTGGGTGAATTTTAGATTTTGCATGCAGAGTTTCATAGTCTTGCAATGAAATCAGGTTCACCTGCGTTCCTGTGTCAAGCTTGAATGGTATGATAGTCTGATTCACAGTTAAAGGTACAATCCATTCCTTGTTTCAGAAACACACAGCTCCATGGAATCTACAAAGAACTCTTCTGGCTCTTCTGCTTCGACAGTGTGAACTTTATTTTGTTCCACTTTTCATTTTGCAGCATTTAGCAAAACAGTTATTTTTGCCACACTTACTGCAGAACTTCCCGTAGGCAGGACAAGCTTTGGGTTTATGGTTATTTCCACATCTACCACATGTTTTTTTGAATAGGCTGCTGCTCCTTCTGCTGCTTTGTTTTCTAAAAATATTTATTTATCTCAAGCTTCTTTAGTGCATGCACAATGCCCTCGTTGTCTTTGTTCAGCTCTTTAGCCTGTGATTTGGTAGTTTCAGCTGCTCTACACATGTTTACAGCTTTGTCCAAAGTTAAATCTTGCTCTCTAAGCAGCCTTTCTCTGAGCCCATTGTCTGTGATTCCGCATATGATTCTATCCTTAATCAATGATTCTTTAAGATCTCCAAACTTGCACGTTTTGCAGAGTAAACTTAACTCTGTTAAATACTGATCAAAGCTATCACCCTTTTTCTTGTTGCATGTGAAAAACCTACATCTCTCGTAGGTTACATTTCATTTTGGTACAAAGTACTCTTCACATTTTTTCATAATTGCATCAAGATCCATGTGTTTGCCCTCACTGAACTGGAAACTGTTGTGAATGTCTAACACATCTTCCCCAACTACATGTAGAAAGATTGAGGCCTTTGTTTTGCCATCTTCTCTTTCAGTGCCACTTGCAGTTAAATAAATATTAAACCTTTGTTTAAATCTCTTCCAGTTTTCAGCCACATTTCCAGACAATTGCATACCTGTCGGAGGATTTAGTTTATCCATTTTTTTTTCTCTCTCTGTTTCTTTTCAACAGACTGTCTTCTTCCAGAGTTCTTTTTTATGTTCTTTTCTGTCTTTTCAGGTTTTGATATTCGCTTCTGACACCATGTTTTTCTCGTTAGTAATCATGAAGCCAGCACAAGTTTTTTCTCATCTTTATTGTGCAGCCATCTTAAACATATTGCCCCAGCCAAGCAAACCTCCCACAGCCCTCTACGCTTTAGGGGCTGTCTACAAATAATCAGCTTTTTACATTTACATTAGGACCATCTAATAAGTATGTTAAATTCCTATAACATTACAACACTGACTTGAACAGTTAGGTGAGGTTTGGTGAAATTAACTGAATGTTGATATATTTGAAACAGTTTGACAAAATGTTTGCAGTTCTGGAGGTTCATCTCCATACATACTAAATGAAGAAGATACTATGAATGGACTATGTGTTGCTGGAATCCTGGAACTTCTCCCTTTCCAATAGTGTATAGCATGAACTTGTAGAATTAGGGATTATAGAAACATTGTCTTTTGAATTTGCATAGCTATTGTCAAAGGGCAGTGTTCTAAACATGTCAATGAGATAAAAACTTTGACAGCAACATGGATATGCTTTAAAACACATCAACATTACTCTGGAGGATGATATTTTATATGCTGGTTGCTCTTTTTTTTGTTTTTTAGTCTTTGGTAACCAGGCAAGGTCCACTAGGCACAAGTGCCTGTTTTCAGGGGCACTTGAACAGTGGCCATTGCACTGTTGGAAAACTGAGATTCTTCCCTTTCCAACAGTGTCTACTACAACCTTCAAACATGTCTGATTACAGTACTGTATGTTGTCTTCCAAAGTTTCATATATATTGTCAGTCTTTTATTTATCTGCTGTATTTAAAATGACTCAATTTCTTTGGAGGACAAAATGGAACAGCTGTGCAGAGGGCTAAAATTCAGCAATGCAAGTTTTATTTACTCACATATAGTAAAAGCTACCCATACAAAAATATCATCAGACTTGACCAACAAAAAGAATCCACACTTGGAAGAGACAGAACACCCCGAAAGAGCTGAAGCTTTTTGCTGATAATGCCTGGTGATGTTTTTATTTATTTATTTAGTTTTTGTTGACTGGGTAAGTGCACTAGACAAATCCTGCCTATTTTCAGGCACGACCCAGGGGAGGGGGATACAGATGAATGCCAACTGACCTTGAACCAGATTAAGCTGTTTGTGGTATTTTTAGTGAATGAGGGAAATTTGGCCAGGACACCGGGGAAATTCCCCTACTCTTTTCGATAAGTGGCATGGGATCTTTAACATCCACCTGAACTACCACCAATCCAGGCAGATGGGACCTCGGTTTAACGTCTCATCCGAAAGACGGCACCTCAGAAGTGCAGCACCCCTCTCATGCTGCACTGCAGTGTCAGTACTGGGGATATTAACCCAAGTGCCAGATGTGGGAACTGAACCCACAGCCCTCTGATCTCCCGGCCTCAGAGGCGAGTGTGCTACCTACTGAGCCACTGACACTGCACAGATAGCTTTTACTATGTGAGTAAATAAACTTTCTGCAATGCTGAATTTCATCTCTGTGAACAAATGTTTTATTTTATTCATGTATGCTTTGCTTTATACAGTTCTGCAAGGGATCTGTCTTTTTTCATGTGAGCAAAGGTGTTTTCCCAATGTTTATACAGAGACCGACAGCAAACATTCATATCCATCTGACCCACAGATATTCTTTAAGTTCCTAAGTGTAAGAAAACAAAAGTTAGCCTTCTTCACAGACATTGGGCCCAATTTTAAAATGACTGGGACTGGCACCAGGGGCTTGCATCAAGGAGATGTGGTGCAAAGGTCTCCTTGCACCGCACCTTGCACCTGTCACAATTTTAATAGGCACTCTGCACCACTGGAGGGACCAGCTGCACCAACCGGCTTGTACTATACTTGCAACAGTCCCACCAGTGCACAATGGTGGAATGGGTTTTGAACTGGGGCAGTGCTGCAGTATCCTCTAAACTGGGATTTTGCAAGCTCCTCCCCCCATGGAAGCATGGACCCTACTGTTAGACCATCCCAAAGCTGTTCTAACCTGCCATTTGTCACTCCCAGAGCCATCACTGTGTACGGTGAACCTGTGCATCCCTAGTAAAGATGACATCGAGCTTCTGACACCTGACAGACCTCTACTGGAGCAGCTGGAGGTCCACCACAGATAAAAGCTCGTGACCCCCCCACCCCACAGACCTGCATTGCAGGCAGTGGTCATGCATTTTCCTTATTGGGGGCAGTTGCCACCTCTTCCCCATCCTGATCACTGTCACCCCCATGAGTCAAGGTATGCCCATGACAATTCACTAGCCTGCAGAGCTACCAGCTGGAAGGGCATGATCACTGGCTGCTGTTGCCACAAGCCCATCCTGCAGCATATAGTATTCCCTCCATGTGCAGTTTTTTCATGTCACAGCTGTTGGGTTGCAGCAAACCTGGAGACTTTGTCACCAGGAACCCACTTTTTGTAAAATCAGGTGCAGGGTTCCTGGTGCACCCAAGTTTGCTACAGCTGGTGGTTGTCAGCAGCATCCGCTGATCTAACTACATCTGTTAAAACTGAGTCCACTATCTTTATAAAAGGCTTACATTGGATTGCTTAGGGCTTGTACCTTTTTTTAAAATAAAAGTTAGCAGTCAAGTTGATATGGGTGTAAAGAAGTGGACATGTTTAAATAGCACTGGGTCCAAACAGTGCTGGTCAAAATAGTGCACACAAGATGCGAGCATCAAAAATGGTGCTAGATTTTTTTTTTTATTGGGGCTTTGCCCCTCACAACCCCCAACATTGGTGTCTCTGCCCTCCAGCCCCCCCCCGACTTAAGGATTCTCACTCGGTGGGAGGGTGGTGGATTGTGGGGAAAGATAAAATGTGTACTGTTTCCACAGCCCCCCACCAAAAAAAAGCTAAGTTATGATGCTGCCAAAATGCAGGAGATGAGGATTAGAACTCTGGTCTCCTTACTGCTGACCAAGCTGTTCCATACCTCAGGGCTCCACACCATGGGAGCAGCTCAAGCCAGAGACTGGATCACTGGTGCCCTTGTACTTTTTCAGGACTATGGACAGTGACCAGGGGAGCACTTATAGCAAGTACAAAATCACACATGCCCCCACAATGCAAAGCATCATGGGCTGCATATGCAAACCACCACAGAATGTTATGCTGGTCCAACTTAAAGCAGAATTGCATGGTGCCGAAAGGCCTCTCACACAGTTTGCAAAGGGTGCTAACAGAAGACATAGACACATGTTTCGTCCTACCAGGACTCATCAGTATGCCTCATCTGTTTGACACCCCAGTGGAATGGACCAGCTACCCTTAAGGCAGTGTGCCTTGGATATATTGTGGTGAACCCATTAAAATAAAAAACTATTTAAAAGACAAAGAACCTCTGTGCGCAAACACTGAGGCAAGGGTTACCCCAAAGGGCATTTGGCTGAGAAGCCAAGTTTCAAGAAAATACAAAATCACACATGCCCCCACAATGCAAAGCATCATGGGCTGCATATGCAAATCACCACAGAATGTTATGCTGGTCCAACTTAAAGCAGAATTGCATGGTGCCAAAAGGCCTCTCACACAGTTTGCAAAGGGTGCTAACAGAAAACATAAACATGTGTTTCGTCCTACCAGGACTCATTAGTATGCCTCGCCTGTTTGACACCCCAGTGGAATGGACCAGCTACCCTTAAGGCAGTGTGCCTTGGATATATTGTGGTGAACCCATTAAAATAAAAAACTATTTAAAAGACAAAGAACCTCTGTGCGTAAACACTGAGGCAAGGGTTACCCCAAAGGGCATTTGGCTGGGAAGCCAAGTTTCAAGAAAATACAAAATCACACATGCCCCCACAATGCAAAGCATCATGGGCTGCATATTGCTGTAAATGCATGGATACTGTCCTTTTCAGTGCTTACCAGACTAGCGCCGTACAGTGTGGTGCTATTTTGGTAGTGCTTATTTAACTGATACCTGTTTAAGCACATCAGTGTTGCTATCAAAGAGTTTTAAAGACATCAATGTATTTTTTACAGTTTTTAAAGCTCTTTATGAAAAAAGTTTTGAACATTTTCTGATTTTTTTGGTACGTGCAGTATGCAGAGAAAATAAAAAAAATTGGTGGGATTTTGCACATGAAAATGTCTGTACTAGTACAGTAATATAATTGCATAGCACATAATGCAGTAATCTTCATTTAGAAACCCATTATCTTCCTGGGAAAACATCAGAAAATAATGTTTGGGGTCCTGTATTATGAGTCTTTCTATAAGCATTTAGGTTTGAGATGACTCCACGCATGAATGATTTGCATGGTTTTTACAAACTGAAGCTTTATACAGCATCATCAAGTTTTCTTTTAACAACTTTTACAACATGTCCCTGTTTTTATTTAAAAAAAAACTTCCTACCTTGACCTGTTTACCCATCTTCCACATTATCCAGAATAACAACCCAGTTGTGAATGCTGACCCATTGTTTTTTTCAAAATTGATCTAAACTTCTCTAATTATCCAGTCACTCCCAAAATATTTTTCTCCTGATGCCTCCTCATGGTCCATAATAAAACTCCCCCATCTTCACAACAGTAATACACTTGAATAATGATATTTATTCACTTCCGTTTATTTAAAGGAGAACACCTATTAACAAGGCAACTTCATCCTTCAAACAAGGGTACCAGATCCCTATAGCTCAGACAAAACCATGCATGAAGAACTGTGCTGTCTTAAACTAGTATGGAAGTACAGCAAAAGGGGTATTAGACTGATACGAAAATATTGATTCCCCTGTCACTGTGTAATGGAAGATGGGAGTGGGGAAAAAGGGTTTTGAGCACTGCTGGTAGAGTGCTCTGTTGAGCAGCTGCCATGGTAGAGTGGCACTTGACCCAGCAGGAGGTGAGGGAGGGAGACCAGGGTTTAAAACCCTAAGCTAGGGTAATTTTATTTTACTCCTGTATGTGCGAACCTTGAGTAAGTGCCGCAGTGTGAATTTTAAATTTCTCCTCTGTCCACAGCCATTCAGAGTTGAATATAGTCATTCTGTGTCATGTGGGGGTGTTCGGGGTGGAGGCCACCACAAAAACAAAAGAATTCAGTGGGTGTGCAGCAATTTTGTGCAGTCGGCATTATGTACCACCATTGTGTTGCCACACACAGTTGTCTGTGTGCAGTGTTTCCCTGCGTGGTTTCATCTGCAACATTATGACCCTGTGCCCCAAACAAGAACCTCCAATTAGGCTTTTCAGCCTCAAAATCATTTTTTAATTACACCCACATTATAAGGGTTCCTCCAATATATTCTGCAGTAAAGTAAAGAGGGCCTGAGCAGTAAAGTATCATTTGATAAGCTCAGCACAGCTCTGTGCCACCCAGCTGTATCACTTACATGGTGGAGTGGCAGAGAGCCACACTGAGCTTGTCAAATGGCACCTCACGGCTCTAGCCATATTTACATTATGGCAGAATATATTGGAGATGCCCTTATAACGTGGAGGTAACTAAAAAATTATTTTGTAGGCTGAAAAGCCTAATCAGGGGTTCTGCTTTGGGGGATGGCATTGTCTCATTGACAAGCATTTTCCTTTAATATGTATTCAGGATTAAGATCAGCAGGTGTTTGACTGATTTTCAGGATTGTCCTGTTATTGCTATGTACATCCTGTCCATTTAGACAAATCCACCTCCAGCCCTTATATTGAATCAAAACAAGTACACTCCTATATGTAAACAGCAGTACCAACAATGTATGCGAAGGGAATTTTTCACTAGAAGGGAGGAAAACCAGCTTCTTTGCTTTAAGATTGCCATCCCAGAAACCTCCACTAGATGGCTATATTGCTTTCACTATTTTTCAAGACTTTCACCATTAGATGGTTGCATTTATTTTGACTGGTCTTCAATGTTTTTAACAATGGGAACAGTGCTTTGCACTGCATGTCTTAATTCTCATACGGTATATAGAACTAATTTTAACTGAAAGTCCATTAAATGTCTGCCCTTGTTATTTTTATTACAAAAGACATCTGCGTGATAAACAAGAACTCGTCCATCACAATCATTTACACAGCAACCAGTCATGATGGTACAAGTAGGGCATTATGCCATCCACTGGGAAGTGTGGAGGAGTTGAACTCTCAGGGACCACAATGCAGTATCCAAACAAAATACCCTTTGTGATAAGGACTGAAATGGTTTGAAATGCAATAGTCTGGCAGGAATATTATGTAACTGACCATTGCTGATGTCAGCTGTGACTCTGTAATTACTACCCTCTTTTAATAATATTATAGAACTTGTATTAAAAATGTAGATACTTTAGTTTTAAAACATCTTGCTGTATAGATAATCTTCTTTTTCTGTTCAGATCAGCCCGGCTTCTTCAGTTGCAGTCCTGAGTGATAAACGTCAGTTTCCATCATTTCTACGGACAACGCCAAATGACATATTTCAGCACCCTGTCCTTGCTCATTTGATCAAGCATTTTGGTTGGAGCTGGATAGGTATTATAGCATCAGATAATGACTATGGTCTCCTGGGCAGTCAAAATCTGAAAAAAGCTCTTGCTCATATTGGAGTGTGTGTTGCCTTCACAGAGATCATTCCACTCAGCAACTCCAAGAAGCGAGTGCTGCAGATCATCGAGGTAATCAGAAAGACCACTGTGACTGTTATTGTTGTCTATTCTACCAAGCCAGAGCTGGTGCCATTAATGGAGGAGATTGCCAAGCAAAACATTACAGGAAAAGTCTGGTTGGCCAGTATCAGTTGGATAATCTCCCCTATTTTCTCAAAGAAAGAATCATGGAAAACCCTTAATGGCACATTTGGGCTTGTAGACCATAAAGGGGTGATTCCTGGACTCAGTGACTTTCTTCATACTCTGCACCCTTCCATGTCTCATGATGACATTTTTATCAAGTCATTCTGGGAGGAAGCATTTGACTGCTATTGGCCAACTGATGGTAATTCCCAAAAGTCTAGGGATAGTAACAGAACACAAGCTATTTGCACAGGTGCAGAAAAGTTGGATAACTATGACCTGTCTAAATTTAATTTGTTTGACTTTAGATATGCCTATAATAGCTATAAAGCAGTGTATGCAATTGCACATGGCTTACACAATCTCCTCTCCTGCAAATCTGGCAGTGGACCTTTTACTAACAGAACTTGTGCAAGCACTGATGATCTTGAGCCATGGCAGGTAAGACATCACATGTAGGTGAAGCCTTAGATCTAAGATTAATGTTTTTGTTCAGTTCATAAATAAAGCCTACAGTACATAGAGTTTTCAGCAGTGTTTTGGTGAAATTTTTCTTACACCAGTGGAATTCTGTAAAACTATAATTTCTGTCTGGTGAAATTAATTCAGCAGAATTCACTATTCTGTTTCAACCATTCTGCTAGTGGCCCATAGTAAGATTTTGAGTCCACGGTGGAATTCCTCCTGCAGAAGTGTTTATCCTGCCAGTGGAATTCATATTCCACCTTGAGACGTTCTGCTATTTGGAATCCCAGCTTTACAGAATCCTGTGGGAATTGCCATTCCAGTGTGAGAATTCTGCAGACTAGAATCACTTAGCTCCATTCTCCTGTGAGAAATCTGTGAATCAGAATTTGGTAATTACAGCCTCACCGACATGAGGTGGTGAGTACCCTATAACATTGAAGAGAACTATACAGAATATTGCTCATAAAAAGAAAACAATTGAAAAACAGTTCATAGCTTTAACTTTCTTTCAGAAGGGAAATTTAGCCATCCTAATATCAAAGGGTTTCAAGTCAGGATCGCATTGTAATTTATTTAGTTATTTATTTGTTAACTGTGTGGTTGCACTCACTCTACCCTGTACCCTGTACTGTTCACCCTTCCCTGGGACTTTTTGGGGGCATGCCCTGAGCCAATAAGATGACACAGTGAGCCAAATTTTCAAAAGGTTCTGTTTGACACAAGGTGCCTACACTAAAGATGTATCATGCAATTGGTACTTTGCATCAAACTTTGTGGCAATCTGGATTTTCAAATGTAGGCTGTGTCAAAATCAGCATGTCTTGTGCCCAAGTCACTTTGCACCAGCCTTGTGACAGAAGTTCCTGTGTGCCAGGTCGCAAGGGGACTTGTGCCACAGTGGGCTGCAACATCCACTGAGGATGCAATAAGAGGTTCAACTTAGACCAACCAGGAGGTGGTCTAAGGGACTTATGCCAGTGCAACACACTGTGGTGAAGGGGGGTCTGACAGAAGGTAGCTGGGTGCAGAAGAGGCATGGGGGTGTCCTGGGTGTATCATGGAGACAGCAGGCATGACTGGGAATGTTGTAGAACCCAATGGGGTAGCATTTGCATAGCTCTACAGCTGATCAGATATGACTGATTCATGGGGTGGTTGCCAGGACCAAACAATTACATGGCCTCCAGGTGGGCACAGCTCTGGCAGATGCCCCATGGGTGCACACAGTCAGAACCCTCTAGTCAGGAAGCTGGAGCTGCTGGTTAAGGGCTGCCAGTGGTGGGAGGACCATTCCCTTGGCACTGCCACAGTCCCCTAATATTGATCCACCCATGATGTGGCATTGCTGCCTCCTGCTCAGATGGTCCTGTTGTGTGCACCTCTGGGGCAGCTGCCAGAGCTGAGCCCACTTGGGGCTATATCACTGTTTCACCCTAGTATCCCTCATGAAGCGGTCCCACCTTGTCAGCTGTATGGCTATACAAACAGCACCCCAACCAGGTTCCAAATCACTTCATGCCTGCTGTCTCCACACCACTGCCTAAGATATCATCATGCCTCTTCAGGCCCAGCACATTCCTGGCAAGCAGATTATCCCACACCCTCATGTCCATCTAATGTTGCACCAAGCTGGGGGCCAGAACCCTGCAGAAATTCCAACAGATGCACCAAATGTTTGGTGCTAGCAACTCTTGGGAATTTGGTCCTGTGACCCCCAATTTTATAAAATTGAGTGTGGGGTCCCTGATGCAGGTGGAGTTCATTTGAGCTTTTGAGTAACACAATTCACATTTCTGTAAAGGCTCTATGAAAATCGATCCAAAGTGTTAAACTGTAGAAGTACAAATTTGCAAACAATGAGAACACATAGAAATACCAGTACAAATGTGCAAATACCTCACCAGGGTTTTAAGAGCAACCCTGTCAATAAATAACAATCTGCCAGTGGTGGGAGGATGATTCCCTTGGCACTGCCACAGTCCCCTAATATTGACCCACCCATAATGCTCGTAGTCTGAGTAACAAGCTTCCTAAATTAGTGGCCTTGATGGAGGAGGAACATCTGGATATCGTGGCAGTCACAGAAACATAGTACACACAAAACCATGACTGGGACGTAAACATACCAGGATACACTATCTACAGGAGGGACAGGGCGGGTAAAAGAGGAGGAGTAGGAGTAGCTCTTTACATAAGAGAAGGAATAAAAGCAACAGAACAAAAGGGTAAACAAGGAGGAGGAGAAGAAGCACTGTGGGTAAATTTGGAGACAGGCAATGGCACCACAATCCGCACAGGGTTAGACACAGACCTTTCTCAGGGGAGGAAATGGACAATGAAATGATAGAAAGAATACTTAGAATGGCAGAAAAAGGGGAGATATTGCTGATGGGTGATCTGAATATGCCAGACGTTAACTGGAGTGCAGTTGCAGCAGCCACTTCGAAGAGTGGGGTTATTCTAGATGCCCTACAGGAGCATGCCTTAGACAACTAGTATTGGAGCCCACTCAAGAGGGAGCAATCTTAGACCTGGTTCTCTCAAATGGAGATGAAGAGTGGATCACAGATGTAGAAGTGGGTAGCCATCTGGGAACTAGTGACCATCGAACAGTATGGTTCACAATAAACACAGCAATAGAGTCAAGCCATACAAAGGCAAAAGTACTGGACTTTAGGAGGGCTGACTTTGCCAAAATGGGTGAGTGCCTAAGGAATGCATTAGCAAATAGGCAGGAAGGAGGGGTGGAAGAACAATGGGGAATAATAAAAACTGTCATCACAGAGGTAACGAGCCTTTGTGTGAAGCAAATAAACAAAACAAAATGATGAAGAAACACTGTGGTTCTCAAAGGAAGTGGCAGTGAAGGTTCAAGAGAAAAAGAAAGCATTCAGGAAGTAAAAGGAATCACAGAAGGAGCAGGACAGAGAACTGTATCAGTTAAAGCAAAAGGATGCTGGGAAGAGCAAGAACAGTAAAGGCCCAAACCGAGGAAAAGATAGCCAACTCAGTTAAGAAGGGGATAAAACCTTTATAGGTACATCAGGAGCGAAGGAAGACCAAGGAGGGTTAGTGAGGCTTAATAAAGGGGAGGAGGGTGGGCAGAGGGTGACTGTGAAAAGGCAGAGATACTAAACAAATATTTTTGCTCAGTATTTACAAAGGAAGAGGGGGAGGTACCTAAAACAAACAGCAGAAGCACTTTGGATACAGAAGTTGATACCAGCCCATTTACAGAAGAAAGGGTTCTGAAAGAACTTTTAAAACTGAAGATGGACAAAGCAATGGGGCCTGATTGGATTCATCCCAGAATTCTAAAAGAACTAAGGGTAGAACTAGTGACACCACTAACTACCCTCTTTAACAATTCATGGGAGGATGGGGTGGTACTCGAGGACTGGAGGAGGGCAGATGTGATTCCCCTTCACAAAAGTGGGAGCAAGGCAGAAGCAGGAAACTACAGACCTGTTAGTTTAACCTCAGTGGTAGGGAAAATGATGGTATCACTTCTGAAGGAAAGAATTGTTGAGTATCTAGAGGCCAGAGGGGCACAGGACCCAAGGCAGCATGGATTCACAGTGGGAAGGTCATGCCAGACAAATCTGATAGATTTCTTTGACTGGGTGATCAAAGTAGTAGATCAGGGAGGGGCTGTGGACATGTCCTACCTAGACTTTAGCAAGGCATTTGACACAGTCCCACACAAAAGATTAATATACAAGTTTGCCAGCCTGGGAGTGGGTCCCAAGATGACAGCCTGGGTAAAGAATTGGATGGAGAATAGGATACAGAGAGTAATAGTAAATGGAGTCCACTCTGAAGAAATGGGAGTTACTAGTGGGGTACCGCAGGGTTCAGTATTAGGACCGGTCCTCTTCAATGTCTTTATAAGCAATATTGCAGAGGGACTGGAAAGAAAAGTATGTCTCTTTGCAGATGACACAAAGATCTGCAACAGAGTTGATGCACAAGGTGGGGTGGAAAGGATGAGAAGGGACTTGGCAAGGTTAGAGGAATGGTCAAATGTATGGCAGCTTAGATTCAATGCTAAGAAGTGCAAGGTAATGCACCTGGGAAACAAAACCCAGGGAAGAGTACACAATGGGGTGAGATACTAACAACAACAAATGGAAAGGGACCTGGGAGTAGTCATACCAGATGACCTAAGGTGGGCAAGCAATGTGAGAGGCAGCAAGGAGGGTTGGGGGATACTGGGATGCATTGGGAGAGGCATCACCAGTAGAAACATGAAGTTATTATCCCCTTTACAGACAGTTGGTGAGACCCCATCTGAGTACTGCATGCAGTTCTGGAGACCCAGTCTCCGCAAAGACATAGGATGGAAGCTGTCCAGAGGAGGGCAACTAAAATGGTGCAGGGTCTGCACCAGAAGACATATGAGGAGAGACTTAAGGAGCTAAATATGTATAGCCTCGAGGAAAGGAGGAGAGGGGCGACATGATAGAAACTTTCAAGTACCTCAAGGGATCAACAAAGTCCAAGAGGGTAGCATCTTTCAAAAAAGAGGTGTAAAGAGAACAAGGGGCACAATTGAAGAAAGAAGGGGAGGCGGCTCAGAGGTAACTTAAGGAAGTATTTTTTCACAGAGAGGGTTGTGAATGCATGGAACGGCCTTCCAGAGGAGGTTGTGGAGTCAAAAACAGTGGTGGAATTCAAGCATGCATGGGACAGTCATAAGGCAATTCTAGGGGGTGGGGGTAGGAAGAAGTAGGCTGCTGGTTAACTAGGATCTGCAGCTTATCCATTAGGTAGGGAAATGAGCAGACTGGGTGGGCCAAGCGGTCCTTAACTGCCATCAAAATCTATGTTTCTATGTTTCTATGTTGTACACATTTTACAAGCTAAAATAATAAGCGGAAAGATGTAACAGCAGGATGTATAAATCTAAACATGATACTTAGGGATGTAAGTTTGTCATAGCAGTCATACACGTCATTGATTCCATGACGTTGGATCTTTATTCAGGACTTCCATGACTTTCACTAGTGTCATCAGAATGTAGCAATGATGACAGTGCCACAACATTTATTACTGTTTACTAATGATTTCATGAACAAACAATAAGTCGTTAAAATCTCATCCATGACAAACTTACATCCCTAATGATACTCACTGATTACCTTATTAAGGGGAACACATTTAGGCAGATTTAGCTGTGAGGGCAGTCCAAACATGTTAATTAAAAAGTTATTGTGAGTCAAGAAAGTAGAAGGAAAGAGGTAAGCTGTTTCCATGCATAGGGGCAGCAATAGAGAAGGCCCTTTTTTATTCACATTTCCACTCTCCACTGCCACTTAGTCCTGTAGACATGCCCTTGCCCAGCCCCATCTGCTGCCCCCATCAAACTGGCTGGGATCCACACAGAACAGGACCCATGGGTCCCAGGGCTGTCACATAAGGTAGCAGAGGGACATAGTAGTTTTTCTGTGTTTCTTTCAAACCCAGAACTGCAATGGCATGGCACGCCCATGTGCCTGGATGTGCACATGTGCTTCCAGAACCACAGCCCCATCTACCCTCCTGATGTTATGTCAGCCCCCCCCCCCGGATCTCTGCTTTGAAACTCAGCCTCCAATGGGTGCCAGCCAAGAGTAAGGGAACTTGTCATCCTAGCCTGAGGGATGAAAGCTGCCTAGTGGTCACTTCATCATTTCCCAGCCCTCTCCCCTGCTGATCACCAGCAACCAGAGTTCATTCCTGTGGGGCAGCAAAAGAAAAGGCCCTTTGACCAATGCAGGTATCTGATTGAGGAAATTCCAGGAAAAGATGTGAGGAGGACCAGATGCTCTTGGTAAGAGCTTGGGTTTGAGAAGGAGTGATATTGGTGAGATGTCTTTCTCCTGAAGGGATTTTTTCAATCAAGCTGCCTAGTAGGTACTCATGGTGTGCTTGTGAGGAGAGCTAACCAAGGCCATGGTAGAGGGAGCAATGAAGAGTTGAATAGGAGGCAGTAAGACAGAGAGACAGACCTACAGAGGCTTTTTCAGGTTGAGGTGAGTCTGGAAAGGTTGGAAGATGAAGTTAGTGCATAAGGAGGAGGTCAATAGTCCAGTAGGGAGAGTAGCATACCCAGGGCTACAGACATCTGCACTTTTGTGATCATAAGGTCTTTCGGTTCCCAAGCCTTAATCTTTCTCAGTTCTCCCAAATATGGAAATCTGCTGTTGTGATGTCAATTCACAAAAATGGGGATAAGACCCTAACTTCTAACTACAGACTCATCTCCATTCTTCCCCATCTCTCAAAAGCACTGGAGAGAATAGTTGCTGATCAACTTACAGAATACCTTGTTAATCACAACCTGCAATGTCAGGAGCAGCATGGTTTTGGAAAAGGACATAGTACCACTACAGCTCTCCTTGAATTTACCACTTACATCCATAATGCCCTGGATCAGGGACATCTTGTTGGTGCCACCTTCATTGATTTGACAAAGGCATTCAACACTGTCAACCACTCCCTGCAATTTGAACAATTATCTTGCCTTAGTCTCTCAGATGACGCTGCTCGTTGGTTCTAAAGCTACCTTAGTGACCAAACCCAACAGGTCAGAGTTGATGAGTCCCTCTCACCCTCCTGTCCGATTTGCTCTGGAGTTACTCAAGGGTCCATCTTGGGTCCCTTGCTTTTCAGTATTTTTCTGAACAATCTCCCTGCATCATGCCCTAATAGACTCCAGTTATATGCAGATGATACACTTATTTTCACCTCCCACCCTGCACCCCCACAATTGCAACTGCAGACAAGCTTTACACAAGTGGAAACATGGTTTAAATCTCAAAAACTCACACTAAATCACAAAAAACTAAAACAATGATGTTTCATGGCATCCATAATAAACATAAAAACAAATATCTATCTATCACAAACAGTGAAGAGACGCTGCTTAAACATGTTAAACTGTTTAAATACCTGGGGGTTACCCTCGACAGCACCTTGTCTTACTCTGAACACATTGAGAGCATGGCCAAGATCGTGAACACCTGCATAGGACTTCTCTTTAGACATAGGCTCTGCCTCACCAATGAAGCCCTATGCATTGCCATTCAGAGCTCTGTTATATCAATAATTGACTATGGGCTTGTGATCTATGGCTCTGCCACTGACACAGCACTTTGACGAATAGCTATTGCCCTTAACAGGGCATGCCATCTGCTGACCTCTGCTCCCTGCCTCTCACATACCTGTGACATCTACAAGCAAGCAAACTGTCCCCAACTCCCAGGCAGACTCAAGTACCAGACCTGTATGCTAGCAAAAAGATGGCCTTAAATCTCTTACCCTGAAGGGTTCAGTCCATACTAGCCCCCAGCTATGGGCCTCACCTAAGCAGGAGCTCAGAATATCTTACTTTTTCTGTTCCATGCTGCCACACTACCCAAGGACAATGCTCCTTTACATACAGTGCCTCATCCTGGTATGACTTGCTTCCACCTGCTGTTACCAATGACACTACCCTGGGCACTTTCAAGTACTATCTACCTCAGCACCTTGTCACAATGGCCTCCTGTGAATGTTTCTCCTAACTAAACTTACACTCCTGCCCTCTAATTCCCCTAAGTCCCACCCACCTTTATCCCCCCCACTATCTCCTATCTCATCCCTTTTTATTTCCCCACTATTACCTACCTTCTCTCCCCATAGCTTTCTCTACATGTATCTACCATCTCTCCTAGCAATTTATAATTTATTCTAGTGAACCATATTACAACTGTGTTTTTTATCGTACATAAGTTCTTGAATAATTTACACAAATTACTGTAACTTAACATACATACTGTGAATCACTGCATGTATTACAGTAATTCCATATAAAAGCTTTAATGTACCTGACAAAGCCTATGGTCACTTGAAACTTCTGTACTTGTTATTGTCCTCACTATGTTCTGTATTGTTTCTCCAACATGGAACCTTTGTAAAAGAGCCTTGGCTTAAAGGTGTCTTCTGAAATAATAATAAATAAACTAGTTGGAACCTGATACCCAGCTTCTGATTCACTCATTTGTATTAGCCTGCAATGCACCAAATTATGCAATTGATGTCCAGTAGTCTTAGTCAAGATGCAACACAGTAATGCTGCAGTTTAACTCAAAATACTACAGTATATTGCAGGAAACAGTGTAAGTCAATGACAATTAAGTCCTTTTGTCATGCAGTATTTTGTTAAGATGTCACTTACTGTAAGTTGTTGCATTCAATCAAAGCTGGCTCTGCTCTAAAATATCCTGTAACCTGATTTGCCAGTTAAGATCTTTACCTGTGGTTAAACCCTGCAATAACCCAGGGCTGAGGAATTGAGTGGGGAAGAGACAGAGTTGGAAAAGGACAGCAGAAGAGAACTCTCTTTAGACAGAAGATGACTAAGGGGTGGAAGTATAACAATAGGAAACATAAGGTAGAAGGGCTGTGGTGTTGGAAGCCCCATTGCAGAACAGATTTATAGCAGTAGATAAAGAGATACAGGACAATGGAAGAGCATTTAAATCATACATAAACATTTATGCCTCAATCGGAAGCCATAACAATTAGTGAATCCAAGCACACACCACATAAAAGGCTGATTATATTAATACAACAACAAGACAACAAGAGCAGGAAAAGATCCACACCAATGAAACAGTTAGCAAAAGGCAAAGTGAAAATATGGAATTGAAAACCCTTACTGCCCAAATCAATCCAAATGTGCCCCCAACAATTAGCTAAGATCAACACCAGTAAAACAAAACTATGTTCTAGGGGAATCTATGATTACATACATAGACAAATCTGTAACCCTGACAAGACTACCAGGGCATGCAGCAGCTTCAGGGGGACATTAATATCATACATTGCATCAATGGTTGATAATATTTTAGCAAATCCAGGTGAAAAAAAATATTAGTAATCATACATGCTGGCACTTATAATATCAGTAAGCAGAGTACTAAACAAATCAAACAAGAATATGTAGACATAACAAACAAGTCACAAGAAAAAAAAGCTATGAAATGCTCTTTTCAGAAATACTGCCAGTGGAGTCTGAAGCTTCCCCTTTTCCAATGTTGTATGACATTTGTTACGACTAAATCATGGAAGTTTACCATCCAATATAAAGTTACCAAGCAATTTGTCGACTTCAGATCAGCATGCAGCAGGCAAAGTTAGGGGGATATTGGTGAATAAATAGAGAATCTTGGGTGAGATGGACATCTTGATGGCAGCTAATTTCCCCATTAAAGAAAGATTAAGATGTTTCCATCTATTCAGGATTTTTCTGATGTTATCAATCAAGGGACTTAAATTTGTATCCCATGTTTTTTTCAAAGTTTTGGGTTATTTTGATTTCTAGGTAAGTAATACTGGCAAACACCAAGGGGAAGGATCATAGAAGATTTACTGAGCTCATTGAGAGTTAATGTTTCTGATTTCACATAATTCAGAGCAAGGCCTGAAATACTAGTGAATTTATTAAGTAACTTGACCAACAAGAGTCCAGCCTCTTTTAGGTTTTTGAGTAAAATTAAAAGGTAATCTGCGTAAAAGAGAGAAATATATCTAGAACTGTCAGTAGGTATGCCATTAATATCAGTGGACTGATGCAAACTGGCAGGCAAGTGTTCCATGGCTAGAATGAACAGAGATAGTGACAGAAGACATACTTGTCTGGTTCCTCTCGCCAGTTGGAAGGAAGAAGAGAAAGTGGAGTTAGTAAGAATTTTTGCCATGGGCGAAGTATATAATAATTTGATCCAGGAACAAAATGCATGAGAAAGACCAAAATAAGATATGACTTGATAAAGATGATTCCAATTTAGGGAGTCAAAAACCTTTTCAAAATCAATAGCTATGGCTGCCGTGGGAGATTTAAGGGATTTGGCTTTAAGAATTAGATTAAATGAGGAACATAAGTGGTCTGCACCAGATCTGTTCTTAAAAATCCCAGTTTACGAACAGTGGGATAACTTGGAAGTCAACGGTTCAAGATGAGTTGTTAGTAGTTTAGTAAATATCTTTCTATCAGCATTTAATAGAGAGATTGGCTTGTAACTTGCAGGGAGTTAGGGATCTTTGTCTTTCTTAGGGATTAAAGTAATAATTGCTCTAGTGCAACTTGGAGGGGGTTTACCTTTGTCAGAGGCTTCTTGAAAGACATAAAAAAGAATCAGGCATAAAGAATCAGAGAGCAATGTGTAATGATGTACAGGGAAACCATCTCCCCCCAGATATTTTCCAGACTCCGAAGAGAACAGAGCCTGCTGAATTTCTCTAAGAGAAAAGTGTTTGTCTAAAGAGTTCTCTTTGGAAGTAGAAAGGTGAGGTAGATGCAAACTGTTTAGAAACTTCTGTATGTGTAAGTTAGGTGAGAGGTTTGGATTAGAGTATAGTTTCTGATAAAAGGATTTCATAATGTGATTTATAGATGCATAGATACATAGATACATAGACAGTGTCGGCAGATAAGGGCCTATGGCCCACCTAGTCTGCCCATTTGAGCTTGTAAGTTCAGTTTGTTTTTCTAGAAGTCTATTTCCCCTTACCCCTGACCTCTAGAATTCCTTTATGTCTATCCCATGCATTCTTAAATCCCGTGATTGTTTCAGCCCCCACCACTTCCTCTGGCAGGGTGTTCCACTTGTCCACCACCTGTTCTGTGAAGAAATTCTTTCTCATGTTTCCTCTGAATCGTCCTCCTCCAACTTCATCCCATGCCCTCTAGTCCTGAAACATCTTTTCGCTTAAAAATAGTGTTTTCCTGCACCCTGTTCCTCCCTGTAAGATACTTGTATGTCTCTATCATATCCCCTCTCCTCCTCCTCCAGGGAGTACATGTTCAGTTCCTTCAACCTGTCTTCATAGGACTTGTGATGCAACCCATGCACCATCTTTGTTGCCCTCCTCTGAACCTTCTCTACCCTGTCTATGTCCTTACGTAGGTATGGTCTCCAGAACTGTACACTGTACTCCAGGTGGGGCCTCACTAGTGTCACTCCAGGTGGGGCCTCACTAGTGTAGAGGTAGTGTAGAGTAACCCCTCACAATAGAGGGGTTGTTCATGTCGATTGTACCTTGTTGGTCTTTAAGACCTGAAATGTGTCATTCCATTTGCTGCACTTTAAGCTGGTAAGAAAGAAGCTTCCCATTTTTGTCACTTTGCTCCCAATATCTATGTTTCAGTTTGAACAAAGCTAACTTAGTTTTAAGAGAGATTCATTTTTTTAATTTTGATTCTTAGTTGAAGAATTTTGAAATGAGGTTGAGAGGTAGGATTATGTGAATTAGATTTAAAGTACAGGGGCTCTTTGGATTTAAGGGATTTTTCAAGATCTGCCAATTGCTACTCTCTTAATTTTTTCCTGTGAGCAGCGTAGCTGATTATTTTCCCACGAATCATGGCCTTTAGTGCTTCCTGTAAAGTGCACATAGAGGCATCCACATGATTATTATGAGAAAGTATATCTTTAATCTGTGATGTGACCATAGGCAAGAAATCAGGATCTTTAAGGAGAAGAGGGTCGAGATGCCAGAAAGAAGATTTTGGATGTGGGGGGCCCCACAAGAGTTGTAGTTTTACTGAGGAAAGATCCAAGATTACTATGGGAAAAATAGACGAAGCAATGTTTTTGTCAACTATAGTGGGGGAGGCAAACCAGCAGTCGATCCTACTATAGGTCTTGTGTAATGAGGAGTGAAAGATAAAATCTCAGGCACGGGGATGGAAGAGTCGCCAAACAACAGATAAACCCATATCTTTCATTAGTAGCGATAGGGCTATGCCTACTTATGAGTCTTCCAGACCACCCAAACCATTAAGTGGTTTCATAAACCCTCATCTCATACCCCGCTATGGATTATAATGGAATCTACATCTTGGCTTGGTGGAATCCCCACATTCTTCATCTTTAACCCCCTTCCCCTAAAACTAAAGTCACATCCTACCATTTCAACCTCTGTTTTCTACTAGAAGTGAATTCATAAATTCTTAAAATACAACTCAATCCCCTGGTTCTACACCCCCATGGGTAACCCATTAATCATTCTAGAAAATCAGACAACTTTCTGCCAATCGTGGAAAAACAAAGGTATCTTTTTTCCTAGGGGATATCCTGGATCAAAATTCACTAACTCTCAAAGCCTTTTCAGACCTATGAAGTATTTGGAATCTCCCCAAGCAAGAGTTCTGGAAATACTTACAGATTTGTGCCACATATAGCTCTTTCTCTTGCCATGTTCATAAACTTACTCTTCAGGATCATCACATTTCGCACTGGATTAACTTATCAGCAAAATGGAATAGCTCCATCTACAGAGACATCATAGATAATTTACCTGATCAAACTATATCACCTGAAAATAAATGAAGCATCTTCCTTAACTATAATATCAGTGATACACAATGGCACAATTGCTGGCGTACATCCTATAATACATTCAAAGATGCCCGTAGCTCCCTAATACAAATTAAAACGTTATTCTCTTGGTATAGAACCCCCTCTGAATTACATCATATGGGACTTTTAAACAATAATAACTGCTAGCTTTGCAATTTGCCCAATGGTGACATACTTCACATTCTATGGGCATGTACTCCTACCGATAAGCTTTGGCACAAGGTTCATGCATTTGCCTCCAGAGTTATTGGACAAAAAATTCCTCTAGACCCTAAACTTTTTTGTTAGGTATTTTTACTTCAAGCAATGCTACCCTCTCACATGCACATTTCAGATGGCTAAATATACTTTTTTCTTCTTGATAAGCATTTGATTCTCATGAACTGGAGATCAGCCCATGTTCCAACATTTTCAGATGTTCTTCAAAGCCTATCTCGGTATGCATCACTAGATCAACTATCCCACTTTACTCATGACTGCCTCAAGGTATATGATAGATGTTGGCAGAATTATTTCAAGCACATCGATATTTCTAACACTCCTAAGCACTAATATATGATTATTCAGATTCTTCTTCTTCTTTCTTCTCTATGTTAGATTAGGGGCCTCAAAATAACCATGCACAGATATCGTTTGTTCTTCAGCTTTCTTCTCTTTTCTCCTTTTCTTATTCTTATCTCTTCTTTTTCTCTGTTGTCTCTTACTTCCTTCTTATTTGTCTCTCTTATTGTTTCATTCATATCATTCCATTATGGTGCATTCACTGTAGCCTCTTTTCTACCACTCTTTGCAACTGGGCTTATCCTTAGTTATTGGCCAGTACTACTTTTCATATATGATGGATACCTTTAAACCAGCATTGATCTTGTTCTGCATAATGCCTTTTTTAATTCACTTGTAACCTTATTTTTCTATGGTTATAGCCTAAACTCAGTCTAAACTCTATGATCTTTCTCTTTTAGAGCATGTATATTGTTATGTACAATGTGTTTTGTCCCTCATATGGAGGATACTTTATTTATTTATTTTTTTATTCAAGATATCAGATAACATACATTTGAGTCAAAGATTCCTTTACAAAGTTTCCATGTCAATATATACAGAAACATCAGCTACAATGGCAACAAATAAGATGCAATAGTTACAAAGAAGCTTGTACATTAGCAAAAGTGGTTACAGAAAGTTGCAAAAACAGTTACAGAGTAAAGATGGTAATCAGTTAACAGGGTACATACACTGCAGGATGGTGGCACCAGCCATGCCCTGGTCATTATTTAGTAGTCTAGGCTGGACTGGGGGTGTCCATTGTCCAGGTATAAGCATGCTCTGGGGTGACAGGACCAGTGTAAGGTCCAAATATGGGGGGGCATAGGTAGAGCAAAGAATCAAGGACAGTCGCAGGCTGAGCCTTGAGAGATTAGGTCACATAGTTGGGACTTGAACCAGCCAAGTCTGAGTTCTGAGAGAAGGGAGTTAGGAAGGGAGTTAAGCCAGCTAGGGGCCTGGTGTCTAAATGTTCTTTGACCCGAGGTGGTCTTGCAGAGGTGTGCCTGGAAGTGGGTTGTTGTAGATTGTTGGGTGTGGTGGGAGGACAAGGGTGCCTGGAGTAGGGGGATAAGGGCAGGTGGGAGCAGACCTGCAGTTATTTTTTAGCAAAGAGGCATGTCTGATATTTGAGCCTCCCATTGAAGTTAAGCCAGTTGGTGGAGGCATACAAGGCACAGGTGTGTGTGCGTCTGGCACAACCAGATGCTAGTCTACAGGCCTTATTAAGAGCCAACCTGATTTTGTTTAGGTGTGTGTTGTCAGCTGCCCCATAGATTATGATACCGTAATCCATGAGTGACAGTACTAAAGCTGAGACAGCAAGGTGGAGGGCTTCAGGTGGGAGGCAGTGCTTGTACCGGTGGAGTAAGCCAATATGCACATTAAGAGCTGTCCTCAGTTTTCAGATGTGAGGTGAGCCCTGAGTCTAGGGTGATACCCAAGTACTTGAAAGATGTAACCTGCTCAAGGGGGTCATTGAGGGAGTTCAGTATGCACAGGAGTAGTCCACTGTTCCTGCTTTGGGAGTGGGAAAACACCATAGACTTCATTTATTTGTAGTTTAGAACTAGCCTATGAAGAATGAAACAGGATTCTGCTTCTGTAAAAGATTTTTTGAGTGCATTACAGAGATCGGTGGGATCAGTGTGGGAGCTGTAGAGGAAGGCATTGTCTGCATACAGGAGAAGTTTCCTAAAGCAATCCTTGGGTAGGGAGTTGAGGAAAAGGGAGAAAAGTAGAGGGCCAAGAATAGAGCCCTGAGGGACCCTGACCTGATTTGGAGGGGGGAGACTGGATTTGGGCAAATCTGACTGTCTGAGTTCTCTCTGACAGATAGCTGGCAAACCAACCAATGGTCTCAGAGGATAGGCCAATTTGTGTGAGGGAATCCAGTAGTAGTGTGTGTCGCACCCTATCAAATGCCTTGGAAAGGTCTATACAAATGGCACCAGCAATGTGGCCTGTGTCCAGAGATGTGTGGAGGGTATTAGTGAACTCCAGAAGAGCTGTGGTAGTATTGTGGTTGTGCCAAAAGCCATGCTGCTCAGGACACAGAAGGCTATATTCAGAGAGGTAGTCCATAGGATGGGTGTCCACAGTTTTCTCCAAAGCTTTGGAGAAGATGGGGCAGAATTCAGATGGGGCAGTAGTTCCCAGGCTGGGTGTGGTCACCACTTTTATGGATGGGTGAAATGAGAGCTGATTTCCATTTAGAGGGAAACTGGCCCAGCGATGAGGAGCAGTTCAGAAGCATGGTGAGTGGGAGAAGAACTTCATTAAAGGTGAGACTAAGCTGCTTGAAATCTAGTGTGTCACTGCTGAATCATGACTTGCTGAGGGCCTTGAGGAGAAGGGGGTGGCTTCATGCTGCAATATTGCTTTAAAGTGGAACAGGGAGGGGGTGGGAGAGGTTGTGGGTACTGGGGGTTGGGGATGACAAAATTGGGGGGAGAACACTACAAAGGTCAGAGAAAGAGGTATTAAATGTATTTGCAATCAGGGCAGGGTCTGTGGTGATAGATCCATCTGCCCAGAGTTGGGAGGGAGGTGCAGAGGAGGCTTTACCACTGATCTCTTTGAGAGAGTCCCAGGACTTGCACCTCAAGCCCCACGTGGCAGTGAACAAGGCTCGGTAGTACTCAGCTTTGGTCTTCTGAATATTCCTAGTACATTTATTACATGCCTCTTGGTAGCACTGTCTATCAGAGGGTTTACCAGTTTCCAGGGCAATATGCCATAGATTGTCATGATCACGCATTTGGTCTAATAGGGCTTGTGACATCCAAGGTGTGTCAACCCCTTTGATGACCTGTTTGCTTAGGCGTGCATACCGGTCACAGGCAGAATTAAAGGTGTCAATGAAGTGGTCAAGAGTGGTGTCTATGTCCAAAGTGGTTATAATGGGGGACCAGTCACTGGTTGAGAGGTATTGTCTAAGTGCCTGAAGTTTGCCAGGTTTGAGATGGCATTGGAGGACAGTTTGGTGAGGGGCTTTCTTGCAATATATGACCAATGACAAAGCACTAGAGAGTAATCACTCAGGGCATCAGCTAAAACCCTGACCTGGGTAGCTTTATGGGGTGCATTGGTGAGCACCTGATCAAGGGGAGTGGCTGTGCTAGACCTCTGGTTCAGTCTAGTGGCAGTGGTCACAAGTTGGGACAGGTTCTGAGAAGCTGCCGCATCCCTAAAGGGTGCCGATGTGTCAGCCAGCTAATTTATATTAAAGTCCCCAAGTGCAATGATTTCTGCTTTGTCAGGGAGAGACTGTAGGTAGGTGAGGACAGAGTGGAAAGCTTTCTTCTGATTCCAGACAGGAATGTATATAGAAGAGAGGAACAGAGGGATTCTGTTAGGTGCAATAGTGATTTTCAGAGTGAGGGCCTGGGCCCCATGCTCAGGGGATGGGGGTTGGAGGGCAAGACATTGTAGCAAGTCCTGGATGTATAGTGCACATCCACCACCTTTTTTAGAGGTACTTTACATTTGTACTCTATGTATGTGTCATCCATTTAAAATCTTCAATGAAAAGATAACGTGAAAAAAAAAGAAATACTTCCAGTGACAAGAGCAAACTGCAGCAAATATAAAAATAAATAAATCCATTAATAGATGGTTGACTAAATGGATATTATAAAATGGTATTACCTGCATTACTCACTGGGAATCATTTGTAAATAACTACAGTTTGTTTAGAGGAGATGGATTGCATTTAAGTAGATGGGGCATTACAATGTTTGGAAAAAAAACCTGGAAAATATAATATTGAAAAGTTTAAACTAGCATACAAGTGGTGCAGAAACAAACAGTAGGGGAAGTAAGACTATGGTAGGATGTCATTACAAAATAATATTAATGAATCAACAAAGCTTAAATATTCTAAAAAAATGTAACTAAAAGAAATTGCAATCATGTAAAGAGATAAGGCAGACATAGTGGAGTCACTGAAAAATGGTGGGATGAGGCTGGCCAATGGATATCAGACATACCAGGGTACCACCTGTTTGAAAATAATTGGGTTGGTAACAAAGGAGCAGGTGTGTGTTCTATATAAGATGCAATACATTGTCAGCAAATAACCCTAAACCAAAATATGAAACTGGAATCTATATGGTTAAAGCTGCAATTTCAATACAGATCTCAAATTGTGGTGGGTATATGCTATAGGCCTCCCAGTTCCACCAGGGAGTCTTCAGAGAACATTACAAAGTAAATAGAAACAGCCTCATTAATGGGTGATACTATAGTTTTGGGTAATTTCAACTACCCAGGTATAAACTGGAATGAGCTAATAACAAGTGAAGTAGAACAAATATTTCTTGATTGAATTATTGGAAATGGGCTTGAACAATTAGTGACTCAATCTACCTGAGGAAATAACACCCTAGACATTATAACGAACATAGACAATAAATTAACAGATGTGACTATCACTTTCCCCATTGAAAATAGTGACCACTACATCATTACCTGCTGTCTTAGTATAACAAAATCCAAGCAGACCAGTGTGCATATATTCAAGAATTATAGAAGTTCCAATTTCAAGAGCATAAAATATGGTCCTGAATTAATCAAATGGTACCAGGGGATGCTGAACCTATCAGCTGAGGAAAGCTGGACCCTTATAAAAGGGAATATTTTGGACCTGGGAAACCAATATGTCCCAAATAAGAAAAAAATACCCATATGGTATACTAAATCGATAAACAAATCAAATGAAAGGAAATGGTGCTTATAAAACTAAAAGGGGAACAAACTGATCAAGCTTAGAACAACTATAGTTTTGAACTAAGATATTTTATGAGAATGAAAAAAAGAAACAAAATAGAGTTATTCATAGCCCATACAAAGGACAACCAAAAAACACTCTTTGTTTATGTCAACAAATGCAAAAATTCCCAAAAATCTGTAGGTTCATTAATTGAAAATGGTAACTTAATAAGTGATGAAAAATTAGCTGCCAATATCTTCAATAACTATTTTCTGTTCAATCTTTGATGATACTGTGGAGATACCTGATACACTAATGCCCACATTAAATAGTAAACAGATGCTTACACCTAAATAAGTTTATGACACAATAAACCTAATTAAGGATTATTCATCTGCTGGTCCTAACAATATTCAAACAACATTTCAGAAGGAACTGGCACTTACAGTTTCCCTCCCATAGAGTATTATGTTTTGTAAAACTGTAGAAATGAGTACAGTTCCCCACAGACTAGAAGAGAGATATAGTGGTCCCCATCTATAAAAAGGGGAATAAAGGACAGGTGTCCAACTACAGGCCTAAAAACCTTATCGCTGTTTGTAGCAAGGTCCTGGAAAGAATAATTAAACAAAAATTAGAAACTGAAATACAAATAAAAGGTAAGACAGATAGAAACCAGCACAGGTTTAAGAGGGGTAGGTCCTGTATGACAAACTTAGTAACATTTTACAATAACAACAGTCTAAGTTTAGACAAAAATGTACCAGTCGATGTTATCTTATTGGAGTTCAGAAAAAGCATTCAGCACTGCCCCCCATTATAAACTGCAAACAAAACTTATCAATATGGGAATAGACTACAAACTGGTTGGATGGATTAAAAGTTGGCTAAGTGGAAGAGTTCAACAGATCAGACTTAATGTAAAATTCTCAGATGAGAGTGGAGTGACCAGTGTGGTGTCACATGGCTTAGTTTTGGGATCAGCATTGTTTGATGTCTTTATTGATGACATGGAAGAAGATATCAAAAACCATGTCACAAAATTTCTGACAATACCAAGTTAGGGGGATAAGTAAATACACATTTGAAACATCGGACATTAGTAGAAGACCAAAACAGGATAGACAATTTGGCTAAAAAGAACAAAATGATACTTAATCAGGAAAAGTACATAGGCAGGAGACACACCTGCTCCCACCCAGGGTCTCCTCTTCGGGTGATCACGGGTGGTGCAGGCTCTGACTCCTGTAAGAAGGATGTGTCTATTCTGATAGCCAGGAGAATTCCCTTCTGCCTCTTGCAGGAAGTAAGAGATCCTTCAGGTCGTTGTCTTTTTCTTTGTACCTTTGTTGGCCATTTGGAAGTGATATTGGGATCTATTTATAGTCCTAATAAGGATGCTCCTTACTTTTTTACCTCTTTGGTGTCCTTATTAACTCCCTGGAGTTCCCTTCCAATTACAGTATGTTGGGAGGAGATTGGAATCTGGTGCACTGCAATGAGCTAGATAGGTCTGGTCTGGTCATGTTCAACAAGCTCTCTCGACTGGGCAACTGGTTCCCTGCAAATTCATGGATTCCTTGGATCTTGTGGACCCATGGGGAGCTTTGTTCCTGGACCCCCAGGAATACTCCTTTTTCTCCTTACCCCATAACTCTCTTTCCAGACATGATTATTTTTTAATTGGTGTTGAGCACCTCCCTGGGGTTATCACGTCTCACTATTCTGCTAAAATTATATCAGATCACCACTTTACAGTAATGCAACGTAACCTTTTCCCTTCATTAGAAAGGGATAAGGTGTGGCGATTCAATAACCAATTACACAGATCCAAAGATTTCAGGGACTGTATCCATTCTTTTGTTTGCAACTTTATGGTAACTAATTTTCCCTCTATGAATAAACTCAATTTACTCTTGGGAGCTTTAAAGTGTGCCCTTTGAGGGGAATTGATTCACTTGTCTGCTAGGTATAAAAAGCAGCTTACAGTCAAGACTTGCTCTTTGTTGGGTGATATTCGGGCCTTAGAGGGGTGCATTTCACAAGCCTCAGCCCAGTTGGCATGGAAACAGTTGGAGGACCTCAGATAGTATAACATTCTACTGGGTGAGAAGAAGAAGTATTTATTGTTTTATTCCAGGGTGAGATTTTTTGATAAGGGGAGAGGACCGGGAAGTTATTGGCTCTCCAGTTGCCGTCTCTGATGGCAGATAGGATTGTTTCTTCCATCCGCTTTGTTTCTGGTCAGCTCCTTACCTCACTGCAGGATATAGCTGCTACATTTAAGGCTGTTTATCAATAGTTACATGCTCCGCCTTCCTCCCCTTTTCCCCCTGACTTGTTTGAGGCTTTCCTTCAAGACATACCCTTTCCCCACCTGACAGACCCTTCTGTTGCTATTTTGCAAGCTTCTCTAACCCTTGCTGAAATTTTGCAAGCTATAGATTCCTTAGCCTCAGATAAATCTCCTAGCCCAGAAGGGTATATCACTAATTTTTATAAGATATTTAAAAGTCGATTGTCCCCTATACTTTTAGACACTTACAACTATATCTTTAAGGCAGGGTTGTCAGATGTTTTGTTAACTGAGGGTACTATAGTTGTATTCCTTAAATCTGGCTATGATCCCTTGTTGGTCACCAATTTCAGGCCAGTATCCCTAATTAACATGGACTTTGAAATCCTAGCAAAGGTATTGGCCTCTAGATTGGGGCATGTGTGGGAATCTCTTTTGAGTAGAGAATAAATAGGGTTTGTGAAAGGCAGACTTTCGGTAGACCATCTTCAGAAGTTATCCTACCTTATTTCTGCATCCAGGGACTCCTACACCCCTGTGGTTTTGGTGTTCCTGGATGCAGAAGAGGCTTTCAATAGGGTCTCATGGGATTATTTGTTTGTCCTGTTGCCTAAATACCGTATTCCTCAGGAGTTTTTAAAATGGAGCAAGACACTTTACTCTTCCCAGTTGGATTGTATTCTTTGTAACGGTGTCCTCTCTGCCCCATTTTCCCTCCAGCAAGGTACCAGGCAAGGGTGCCCACTTTCACCCTATCTCTTCAACCTCTTCCTGGAACCTCTGATCCATAAGCTTAACAGTCTCCCGCAAGTTCATGGTATCACAATAGGTCCACAGGAGTACAAATTATTGGTGTATGCCGATGACATCTTGTTGCATGTCTCTTTTCCTTATACATACTTTCCTGCTGCCTTACATATTATTTCTCAGTTTGGAATTATTTCCAACTATAAGGTTAACTTAACTAAAACTGAGGTAATGCCGCTCAACGGTTTTGGTCTAAACGCTGATGTTGAACATCTTGAGCTAGTCTGGGTTAGGGATGAATTGAAATATTTAAGGATTTTCTTCAGTATCTCAGTTAATAAAATGAAAATGTTTAACCATAACTCCATTTTGACCCGTATGAAATCCAACTTGGACCATTGGTTCCTGTTACCTATTTCGTTGTGGGGCCATTTAAATATCCTAAAAATGATTATATGATCCCAGTTACTATATCCCTTGCAGATGTGTAATTTCGCAGTACCTCAGTGGTGGTCAATCAAATTCACAGACTTTTTACCTCTTTCCTGTGGCAGGGTAAGGCAGCTAGCTGGGCCTTGTCCAAACTAATGTATCCTATGCAGGATGTGAGCGTATATGTTCCCAACCTCTTTTGTTACTATTTGGCAGTGCGTTGCACCAGACTTTCTTATTGGCTTGGATCATCTGAGGAGGACCTCACTGGGTCCCATGTCCCATTCTTGGTGGATGTAGAGCACTCCTTGTGTTTTAGTATTACCCTAGATATTCAATCACTTGCCTACCTTCCCAGGAAGAAACTCCCTCAACCATTGCAAGGCACTCTGTTGGAAGCATCCCTCCAAACAGCTATGCTCTGCAATAAAAATCTGGCCACATAAGGACATCTCCCAACCTTTGTTTTGGAACCCTAACTTTTGAATAGCTAGGTGGATGCTTTCTGAATGTTTTTGGCCTAATATCAGTATGGATACTATTACAGATCTGGTTTGCACCCAAAAACTTCTGCCCTTTTAGGAGGCAAGTGCACTGTACTATTGGCCACTATCCTGTTGTTTTCAATATCTTCAGATTTCACATATGCTCCTTCAATTCTTTGGTACTGGCTCCATGCATAACCCCCTTAGGAACTTAGTTTTTAACCTGGTTAAGACTGCACCCACTTCCCAATATATCTCGTATTATTATTATCGATCTCCAAGGAACTATCTGGCCCATGATGAAGACCCCGGTTCTATTATCAGGATAAAGCCTTCCTGATCAATAACACCACCCAAAACTGGCCTGAGATATGGAAACATTTGTAGCACAAATTTCAGTGTTAGCAGAGTGGGCATGGGGGCACTCATAAAGTAAAGATAAGGAATGTTCCGAGCAATTCTTCAAAGAGAATCTGCTTATTTTCCCCAAAAAAATCCATTCTTTATTTCATCATAAATATATATCACCATGATAAAAAAACACCTTAAAAAAGTTCCATAAAGTGCACCAGCATAGATACAGCTTTCTGCAGGATTCTGCATATCTGCGTATACTGCATATTACAAAAATGGCTACATCCAATGACTAGCCTAAGAAAGCAATGTGCTACCACTGCAGATCTGAAAATAAATGGTTTTCTTGCAAAAAAGGTTAAGTGCAGTACTTTTACCATTTCAAACAAAGCGGGAGCATCTGGCACAGTTTCAATAGCAGCTTGGTGACTTAGTGATTCTCATTAGTATGCTCTTATGTTTCGAACACTTGGTTCATCATCATCAGAGCATGCTGTAGCTTTGGGAAGAGATCTTAAAAAGACCAGATTTAAAGGTACAACACCTATTTCTCAAATGAGTCAGTGAAATTAAACACACACCACAAAGTGTTTACGTGCACTATACAAATAATTTAACACATACTGAATGCAATACTAAAAACAATCAAGTCAGCAAACTAACCACAAAACATACAACAGTGAACTGTTATAGAACTAAGAAAAAGAATACAAGGCAGTAGAAAAGACATAATGCCCAGCATAGCAGAACCAAAAGGTCTTACTGTGTCCTGTGGACAATACAAATAGCTACTGAACATAAAGGGTAGCAGAGCCGGAAAGTCATACTACCTGACATAGCAGAGCTGGCAAGTCTTGCTATGTATAAGAGACATAATTGAATCAAAAAGCAGTAGAGCCAGAAAGCTGTACTGCCTGGCATAGCAGAGCTGGCAAGTCTTACTATGTCCTGTAGATAATACAAATTAATACTTAACAAAAAAGCAGCAGAGCTGAAAAGTCATATTGCCTGACATAGCAGCACCAGCAAGTTTTGCTATGTGCAAAAAACACAAATTAATTTAAAAAGCATCAGAAGGCTGTAGAGATGGAAAATCATACTGTCTGACATAGCAGAGCAGACAAGTTGTCACAAAATAGCTATACATGGGAATGTCATGATTTAGACCATTAGGATGTAATGTATTCAGTGTAAAAATCCAGAAAGATTTCCACTGTAGCAATTTTTGCTTTAAACTGCCACCACATGCATTCATTGTGATTTTCTGCAAACCTACAAATGTCAGTGAAGTTGGTGGCCCATGTCTGGCTTGTTTATAATGTCTTGCCATTGCACATGTGAGATTTTCATTTCTAATAGCCACTTTGTGTTCGCTCACGCACGACTTCAAGAAACATTTTGTCTGGCCTACATAGTCCAAACCACATTGGCATAACAATAGATATACTACTCCACAAGTGCTGCAATTTTTAAATTGCTCAATTTCAAATCTGTACCCTGATCTTGGATATACAAATTGTTTTGTGTCTGTTGTATTAGAGCAATGTGTGCAGTGTCTGCAATGATACTTGCCCTTTGGTGGCTTTGGAAACCATGTTTCTAAAGAATTTTTTTATTCCATTATTGGGTGAACTATGGTGTCTTTTAAAATTCTTCCCTCTCTGAAATGTAATCCTTGGTTTTTGACTTGCCAAGTTCTTCCACTTGGTGTCCACACTTAATATTCCCCAATGTTTCTTAATAATATTCCTTATCTGTGGAGTGAGCGGATTGAATTGGGTCACAAATGTTGGCGGATTTGGTACTATTTCCACATCACGCGGTACCTGTTTATTTAACAAAGTGTCTCTATCCACCTGTTTTGTTCTCCCTGCTACATTTTTTATTAAAGACAATGAATATCCCCTTGCAATAATTCTTCCTGATAAATTATTTGATGCTTTCTCATATCTGTCTGTAGTTCAACATATTCTCCTAGCCTTAACAAACTGACCTTTGGGTATAGCCTTTACCAGATTTTTTGGGTGGCAGCTATCATTTCGAAGTAATGTGTTATGTGCTGAAGTTTTCCTATATAGTTTTGTCCCAAGTTTTCCTTCCTTTTTAAGTAATACAATATCCCAAAAAGGTACACTTGGGAGATTAATACAGTGCATAAAAGACAGATGCTCAGAGGTACAGTTTATGTAATCATGAAATCTATGCAAATTCTCCAAGTGTCCATCCCATATCAGAAGACAATCATCAATGAATCTTTTCCAAAGTTTTATATTTTCCGTAAATTCATTCATCCTTGTATCAAAAATGTATCTGTCCTCCCATAGTCCCATATATAAATTTGCTAAGCTTGGAGCAAATGTGGTACCTATAGCTGTAACTTTTTGCTGCATATTTTTTTTCAAATATAAAATAATTAGTCTCTAGCACAAATATAGCCATATCCAATATATATTGGTTCGGTGGGAGCATTCCATTTCTATATTCCAGTGCTATTGCTAGTGCCTCAAGGCCACCTTCATGAGGAATATTAGAATAAAGGCTCTCAACATCAATAGTTACAAACCAATCAGTTTCAGACACCTGTACATCTTTAAAGACCACAAGCATGTGATTAGTGTCTTTAATGTAAGTTTTTAAATCACAGACAAGTTTCTTAATATAAAAATCAACAAATTTGGATAAAGGTTCAGTTATAGAGCCAATAGTAGATACAACTGGCCTACCGGGTATAGGGATAGTGTTCTTGTGAATCTTGGGAAGGAAGTAGAGGGCAGGTATTTTGAAGTCTGTCACATTAAGGAAATCAACTCTGATTTTGTTATCCATTCACTCTTTACACCTCTCTGGATAAGTGACTGGGCTCATTCCTGTGTTTCCATTGTTGGGTCTCTCTCCAATTTCTTGTAGAAATTCTCTTTCATTAGTTGTCTCTTTGCTTCCCTTATATAAGCATCTCTGCCCCATACCACCACTGCACCCCCGTATCACACAGTTTTATAATTATTTGTTGCATATCCTGCAGTTCTTTCAGGCTTTTCCTTTCTTTTCCTGTGATGTTCTGTTTTGTATTAGCCTGATTTTTAACAAGCAGGGTTTTTACATCTGTTTTTACTAAATTACAAAACATAGTGAGGGTTGGGTTATTAGTACTAGGGCAAAATAGAAACTTAGTTTGATTTTGACTCTTTTTTTCTTTAAAAAAGTGAAAAACCAATTGCCCACCATGCTGGTGTTACTACACCAATGCAGGCTTGTTTACATTCCTTGATCAGCTCCAACTGCATCATTTCTGGACTTGAGAACACACACAACACAGTCTAGCCCCTCATGATGCACACATGAGTGACTGCACTGTTTGTGTGTGTTTCTAATGCTCAGGAAGTATGCAGTAAGAACAGATCCAGGATTGTAAACAAAACAAGGTTGTTTATAAATATACATTAGCAAGCATTTCAGTTCAACTAAACAAGGCAACAGACAAAACAAACAGCAACATCAATGAATTTTAGAGAAGGTAAGCAATCATAAAATGTAGGTTTTTAACTAGAAATAATATAATGAAAAACTGGTTGGCAGTGTCTCTTTAAGGATAAACCTGATAAATACTGTGGGAGATAAACACATTTTTATTTATTTTGTCTATTGAATTTTGTTGACCCGGTAGGCCCATTGAGACTAGAAGTCCCTTTTCCGGGGGTGACGGGGGGGAGATACAGATGGTAACTAACTGAAATTGAACCAGATTAAGCTGTTGGTGGTATTTTTTAGTGAATTGGGAAATGTGGCCAGGACACTGGGGAAGTTCATCTACTCTGCTGCAGGTGGTGTTGTCACTTCCAGTCATGGAAGATGAAGGTTTCCAGTCCAGGGAACAGTATGATGGAAGGTGGAGGTGAAGTGCCGTGATTTGGTGGCACAAAAGACATCAACAGTGGAAAAGAATTACAAGACATTTTTGTGGATGCTAGTGGAGATGTCCAGATGGAGGAAATTGCAGTTACAGACAGCATGGGTACATCTGAAAGCATTTCTTGGATACAGTCTGAGCTTTCCCTTGAAGAAAAATTAGCTATTTTACAGACGGAGCTCACAGCAGTGGAACACCAATTGGAGTTGGACCATTTAAAGAAGGAGGAGGAAAAAAAGAGGAAGTGCCCAACCGATACGTCACTGGGTCAGGTGGATGCACTAGCATCGGAGGATTTTGTCCAAAGTGGAAGACCTAAGGCTCAGATATGTGCAGTAAATAATTCTGGTTCACCAGTAGCGAACGAGTGCGTGGAGGTCAGTGGAAATGGCTGGTCTTCTGAATGTGCACTTGAAGGAGTCGGGTGGAAACAATCACCTTTTTGCATATGGATCCCTGAGGATGTGACTGAACATACCATACCCAAACCTGTTGGGGCTATCATCTCTCATGAGGAACAGGATCAGGTACCAGCAAATCAGGAAACAGTACAACAACTGTGAATGGCGGTACCAGGTACAATTTCATGTCCACCACTTGGCACTGAGACTGAAACTGCAAAAGATGATTGTTCCCAAACCCCACAGGACTCAAATGCTCTTCCTCTTCAAATGGAGGTGGGGGAAACTGTTAGAACAATCCCTGAGAAGGGCTTTCTAAAGATAATTCAACCACAACATATGCCAGTCTATTCTGTAATCCTGG
The DNA here is from genome assembly GCA_016271365.2 of Neoceratodus forsteri. Lineage (NCBI taxonomy): Eukaryota > Metazoa > Chordata > Ceratodontiformes > Ceratodontidae > Neoceratodus > Neoceratodus forsteri. The sequence continues at coordinate 57,123,632 of CM028137.1, forward strand.
TGAACTGGCAAAATGCAGGCATGAGGTACATTTACGATACTTAGGTGGGTTGGAAACCCCTTCTGACAAGTTCTATGTAGGAAAAACACTTTTAAAGCAGTCCTTGAATTTTACCCTGGTAGATGTTTATGCCCTTATACATGCACTGGAGGAATTCACTTTTGACATTAGCTTTAGAACATCAGATGTACTGGAAACATTCTGGGCCAAATATACAGTGTTAAAAACTTACCCCTTATGGACACCTTTTCAGATGATCCCACTGACCAAGCAAACTTTCAATGTGATAACAGTTTTATTCCATAATGAAGGGGGTTAACATTGTTGATATACTGTATTGACTGGAACAAAAATGCACAATTCAAGGTCTCCCTGAACCTATCCTTGGCAGTGAAGGCTTCTGGAATGGGGGATGGAGGATTAAAATCATGCTCCATTATGATGGCCATGAGTTACAACTTTTGCCTAACTGCAAGTTTATTGGAAGGGATAAATGATTTATCTTTTATCCAGGTCAGCCACATAGATGTTTCAAGTGTGGGTTTACAAGACACATCAGCCCTAACTGTGAGGCTTTGAAGTGTACGCAATGTGGGGAACTAGGCCACTCATGGTCCCATTGTCAAAATGCTCAGAAGTGTAATGTATGTGATGAAGATGGACATTCTTTCACAGACTGTCCTTGGGCTGCTCATAACATCAATGATGGTGATTATGGCATTCAGTATTTTTATATACATAAATCAAAGGCTGCATCAGGGCATAAAGTTCCCTCTCCTCCTAGGCCCACATCTGGTTCTGATTCTACACGTCCTCAAAGGGAAGATATTAATCAGGGTGAAGTCATAACAGAGGCCCAGCAACCCTCTCAGTCTAAGATAAACATTTCTGATCCACCTAATGATGTAGTGGAGAATATTATAGCCTCTCCTGTTCCCCCTCCCTCCTCATAAGGAAGTGGAGGGAAAATTCAATGCAGTGCCAGTGAGAAATAAAGGGAAAGTATCCACAGCTAAGATCGTTGTGTCTGAGGAACCCTTACCACTGACAAACCCCTTCTCTGTATTGGAGGAAGGAGTATCAGAAGCAGACATGGACTCTGATGCTGCATACTGGGTATCCTCATAGGCAGAAGTACTTTCAGAGTCTGAAACCAAAAATGGACAGAAAAAGTCTGGGTACAGCAAAGCCAGAAGAAGAAGGATGGACTCTAGGACCACATCTAGAAAAGTGCCATGAATATATGGAATATGGCGTAAATCTGTATGAAGCACTATGAAGTGAAGAAAGCATCTCTGAATACTAATAGTATTCTGTCAGAGAAAAAGCGCTTAGTGACTTTCTCATTGTTTTCTGACTGGATTTGATATTTCTTTTCAGGATACAAGACTAACAACAGCCTTTGATATTACTAATACAAGTAATGCTTGGATGTGGAGATCCAACTTCTGGTTGTGTTCTGATGTGTGTAGTGTGGTGGGGATTTGTTTTATGAGACATCATGTGACTATAGTATATATGGTGGAAATAGAGGCAGGTGGGGCTCTATTGTTAGATGTACAAAAACAGGGGGTAGATTTTGGACATATTAATATCTATGCCCCACAAGTGAAGAATGCACAGATAGATTTGCTGAAAAATATCTTGCCATACTTGTTTACTTCATAAAATATGCCATTCAGGGGGGATTTTAACATTAGTCATGTTTTTGAATGATAGAGGACCTAAAATATATAAAATGTAATATAATGTTTCTTAGTTAAATCTGCTTTTACAAATGACAGGGTTGATAGACGTATTTCAGTCCGAAACATGTAAAGACCTTGTACATTTTCAAAGGAAAATTTTCCACCAGGACTGATTTTTGATTAATTTCCCCAAGTTTACATATCAGGACAAAAACAGTGATACCTGTGGCAACATTTGACCATGAGCTACTCAATGTCATGTTATTTGATTTTGAAGGGACCTCTAGAGGGAAAGGCTTTAGGAGGTTGAATACTAGTTTGTTTGACAATACAGAAATCAAGGAAGGATTTGACTATCTAATAGAAGCAAGTCAGTGTTGTTTTTGTATGACTCTATAGGAGATTATTGGGAGGACAGTAAGGCATATTTTCAGCAATATATGCAGCTCATGGGGAGGTTGAATGGTAAGGACAAAAAGGAAAAAATATTTTCAGCTGAAAAATTTACTTTTGGCATTTTATCAAGTTCAGGCAGATAGTGATATCTCTTGTCATGACCAGATTAGTGAGATTAATGAAAAATGATAGAAATTCAGTATAATTGAATGAAAACATTGGAACAGGAACAAAAATTTGATCAAATGGGGAAACAGGGGACTGTCAACCCATTTGACACATGCACCATGCAAAGACGAACTAAGGTGATGACTCATCTGAAAACATCAGATGGGAAAGAAGTTAATACAAAACAGGGAATTCTTTCTGAAATTAATGTTTATATTTCCAAAAAATTTCAAGATGACCCAGTTGAGAAGGTCAAAAATAGTTGACCTTGTGCAATTTGTCTCAAATTCCTCAGTATTGTATGGATTATTTGATAGTACCAATCTCAGAACTGGATTTAGCTTCAGTTATTCATAATCTTAAGGCTGCGGCTGTTCCAGGGCCAGATGGTCTGCCTAATGAATTTTATAAAATAATTCTCCCTACCCTTTTGGTAGAACTGATTCAAATACTTAACTTCTGTCTATGATCATATCATATACCTGATATCATGAAAGAAGGATTACTGATCCTGTTACATAAAGAAGGGGATTAAGAGTACTTAGATAATTGGAGACCCATTGCTCTTTTAAACTCGAACTGCAAGATAATGGTTAAAATATTTAACGATCGATTATCATTAGTTTCAGATAGTTTTATCCACCCTACCCAATGTTGTGCCAGGGTTGAAAATAGTGAATGGTTTAACTTTCCTGATGGAAATCCTGGAGAAAGGAAATAATAAATAGTTAAGTGGGTATCTGGTAAGTCTTGATCAGACAAAGGCATTTGATAGAGTAACTCATGAGTATCTATGGCTAGTGCTTGCTGCATATGTTTTCCCAAGATGTTTTATAGAATGGATCAAGATGTACTATTATAAAACCATGGTTAGACAAATGTAAATAGTTGGCTAGGGCAGGCATGCCCTGTAGCTAGAGGAGTTCATCAAGGCTATCCCCCAAGTCTGGCTATGTATGTTCTAATATTAAATCCATTACTTTTTATGCTACAGCAAAATTATACTATTGTAGATACATCTGTACATAGTGAAGATCAGGAAGTAAAAATTATTTCATATGCAGATGATGTGTGTCTGATAGAGGTGGGTCAGACCTCAGGCAATACGACAGAGCAGGTGGTGGCTTCTTTCTCCATAAAGACAAGAACAGAAATAAGTTACAGAAAAAGCAAATGCCTCCCTAAAGGTAGAATGTTGGATGATAGAGGTTTTGTTCCTGAAATCCCACAATCTAGGGAACTTCATAAAATACTGGGAGGTTACTTTGGCCCAGGTGACATGTGTTTCTATAACTGGAATATTCACATACAAGAAAGCAAATTAAAAATTAAAAGGTGGAATTCATGGTATATGTACAAATTAAATAGGGTGTACGTGGTTAAAACTTTTCTGTTGACAATGTTCTTACATTTATGCATTGTATTCCCTCTACAAAACAAGTAGTGATCACAGATTATAGTATTTTTTTAATGCATTTGGGGCAGCAGACTTAATCCGGTGAAAAGGGGTATAACATATGTTTCATTAAAAAATGGGTGGTTAAATATAATACACCCAATTGTATTCTTTTTTACAGTGTTCTTGTATACTAATATAAAACAATTAGTTGAACATTTTTGGAAGGTCTGGACCCCCTGTGTAGTGAATCAAATTAGTCCATGGCTACAGTCATGGGGACTGGAATTCCCAATACAATGACAACAATTTTTAGTGGGGCTCCCATATTTTATGCAATACATTTTTGTGAAATTAAAACTTTGGGTAATACAGAAATAAATGCTTTTACAGTGGACTTGAAAGGAAATGTATACCCATATTGTCTCAGTATTTTTTGAAGAACCCCCTTGATATTGAGTAAAGGAACCAAATGAAATTAGGCAAAATGGGTCCATGTCAACAAACCCTAGGTTAAGACAAGATGTGGGACATCATGTGGTAAAGTGTTAATGAGAAGTTGACCGTGAAGAAAAATTTTAAACAGAAGGAAGTTTCAGAGAGAATGTGTCCCAGGATTGATTTGTGTTCTGGGATCTTAGAAACAATGGGCCATTTATTCTTTGATTGCCAATTTAATCTCTTCTTTTGGATTATTTTATATGCTAAATGTTATAAATCATCATTACATCTATTAACCAGAGATATCCTTTTTTTAGGCTATCTTGCCCAGGTGTGGGATAAGTATGATAAAGGAGTGATTGATTTCATTTTCTAATTTTAAAGTATCATATTTCACATATAAGGTATCAGTTTACTCTTTATAAAAGATGGCTCACAGCTGAACAGTTGTTTTGGATTATGCATAATAGAGTAATAAATATGAAATGTCAGGAAATGCAAAAACATACAGTTGTACAGTTTCAATCCTGGTGGAAAATAATGGACTGGATAGATCAAGTATAATAGTTATAGCAGAAGATGGGAGGCTAGTAATACTCGTGTAGGAGTTTTTGTTGGAGGGAGGTACATGTTATATTCATAGCCAATTATTGCTTGTTTTCCTTCTCCCATTTAGATGAAATATGAGTATGTTATTTCTTACTCTGTTTTTCCTTTTAGGTTTGGAATTAAAAGAAGAAACTCATTATGGAAGGCACAATGGGAATACCTACAGTATATGATATCATTTATAGTTTTTTGATTTCCCTTTAAGTTTGTGTGACTTAACACTTTTGAAAATATTAGATTTATATTGCAAGTAAAACAAAAATTCTGATCATTTTAGTTGGGGGTGGTGTTTTAGTTTTAATTTAATTATTCTTTGGATTTTAACATGTATCAAGAGTTTATCAATGGGGGTATGACTGAAATATGTATTTGGTTTGTTGTTCTATGTTGATTATTTTGTTTGAAATAACACTGTAATAAGTTGATTTACAGTTGTTGTAGAAAATTCCCCATCTCTTTCAAGAAGTGCCATGGAATCTTTAACATCCTAGAACAGGCAGATGGGATCTCGGTTTAATGTCTCATCTGAAAGACGGCACCTCAGGAGTGCAGCACACCCCTCATGCTGCACTACAGTGTCAGTATTGGAATTTAACCCAAGTCCCTGGTGTGGGGATATAACTCAAAGCCTTCTGATCTTCTCACCTCAGAGGGGAGTCTGCAACCTGCTGAGCCAGTGACAAATGGGTCTATGGCCTTCTCCTGTCTTACAGTAAAAAGTAATACAGAGTAATAAAAGATGAATATAAGTTAGCCAATTTGGTATTCATTTTTCAGAGTAAAATAGTACAATGAGAGGACACACTATGAAACTATAGTGTTACTGATGTACAAAAAAAGTAAATGGTTCTATATCCAATGTATAGTTAATCTTTAGAATTCAATGTTTAAGGTGGCCCAGTGGCAAGGAGGGCTGAGGCACTTTTAGTGTTTTATGGTATGCCCCTGACAGCTACACCAACACAATGACCTACTAACCCATGAATAAAATTGACAGGCTGCTGATAGGTCACTGTGTTGGTGCACCTGACACAGGGGCACACTGTTTCCCGGTCCTGCACCCCCCCTGAGTCAACTCTGACTGGAGCTGGTAATCATAAATATGGGGGGGGGGGCCTGCATGGGGGGGTTCAAGGGGCTTTGCCCTCAGATGAAAAAATGGACCAGGAGACATACAGTAATTATGTCATCTGCAACTTGTGGTCAACATAATAACTGTTGAAAAGATGCCGGTCAACAAAACTGTTGTCGAACTGGCATCATAGAGCCATGATTTACCTCCTGCCACACCAATGGCCCATATTCGGCCATGAACATGGGTTTCTGGGGGTCAGAAATACAGGAAATGGATTGAGCTATCAATGGCCGTTCACCTTTCCCCGGGGGGGTGACCTACACACTCCGCCGAATGACTGCCACCCAGTAGAGGCCATGAGGTAATGCGGGTTAAGGAGGGCAATAGAAGGGTGGACTGAAGGCTTCCATGGCATGCATATGCCTCCGAACACACACATGTGTACATGTGAGCACCAGTATGGGGAACTTGGATTAGAATGAAAAAGGGAAGGTGTCGGCTTTGTGAAGATCTGCTTGCCTGCTCCTGCTCCCACATCACCAGTTGACCACTGCCCACAGTTTTGGATGTGAGTCTCCAGGTGGGGGGAAGATGGCCCTCCATTTCCTGGCTCCACAATTGGGGACAATCCATGGGGAATTCTCAGGAGTGGTTGGTCTGATGAGTGGATGCCAGGCAGGGGCAACGGGGACAGGGCTAAGAGCCCACCATAGCTAACCCACTGGGAGAAAAATTTCAATAAAAAAAATTCAATTTTTAAAAGGTAATTTTACAAATACATGAATGAGAGGAATATAGTCAGCTACTTTAATGGAGAAATGAGGGACAGTCTCAAAGGCTATATAATAATAATAACAATAATAATACACTGTAACCTCAATTATCCAAACCTCCTGGGAGACATAAGATATGTTCGTATAATCGAGAGGTTTGGATAATCAAGTTACAGTACATTTCCAAACTATGCATTCAAGTATAGCAACTTATGCTGCTTGTGTATCAAATAAATGCAGATCTGTGTGTCTTTAAATACTTTCATGTTTTATTTTAAAGAAACATACACTGTACTGGAACTGATTTCAAATGTTTTAAAATGTTAAAAGTTGGTAAACAATAAATAAAGCAATCAGTTTATTAAAAAAAAGTCAGTTATGGCTTTCTGTGTTGAGCGCTCATTGCACTTCTTAAGTGCTTTAAGTCTGAGCTGCTGGAGCAGCATTATGTGCAGGTAGTCAGCACCTACTTAGTTCTCCAGCCACAGAATGCAGGTTTCAAAAGTTGCCACTGCTTCTCCTGCAGTTGGAAGTGCCACTGCAGCGTCGCACTCTTTGTCGCTTTCTCCCTGCATACCTTCATCAACTGCGGTATCTTCTGTAGCTATAGCTACAATCTCTACAACTGTTAGATCCCCTGATCCCTCATCATTCTCATCAGAATGCAGCCAGTCATTGAGCTCTTCTTGCCCAAGATCAAGCATAGCAGCCAGTTCTTGGAGCTGATTGGTAGTCTCTGCTTCATGCTCTGCTTGAACAGTGTCTGTGTCAGTGCAGGGAGATAGGATCTGTGACCGATGCCCTCATTCGAGACACTCCAAAATTGTAATCTTCTGCCCAATTTCAAGGGCACATCTTTTGCTTTTGCTGCTTGCCTCTGCCATTGCTCTGAAACAACTGCTAACTGCTGCATTGTTAACCTGCCTAAGCTGCCTCAAGTGTTTAAATGATAATCATTTAATTGCTTGATTGGAAGAATGCATGTAAGTGGCCTCTAATTGCCACTAATGAAATGCTGAAGGAATGTCATTGTAAAAACATGGTAAATGAGAAAAAAAGAGCACAACTCAGGGGACAAGAAGTAGATTTGGTTAAACCGGAGATTCGGATAAACGAAATCCAGATAATCAAGGCTATAGTGTAATAAAATTTATTTCTAAGAAGTGAAATTCCATCACTTATCAAAGCGCGTGTACAAACATTATAACAAATAAAATAAATCACATATAAAAAGAAAATTATTAGAACAATCTATAGCAGGAAGCAGAAATGCTGGACTTCAGAAAACGCCAAATTAAAAAGGTGAGTCTTTAATGCAGATTTAAAAGCCTCAGCAGTCTGGCACTCTCTAATCCAACAAGGTACAGAATTCCACAGGGTCGGGGATACAAAAGCAAAATATCTACAGTTGCTCCTGAAGTTTTCAAGTGGACCACGGAAATTTCTAGCAATCCCTTGTCGGTGGAACAGAGAGGTCAGAGGGGGCAGTAGGGGCAAAGGAGATCTTGCAAATAAGAGGCATCTGTCTGGGTAGAGCTTTGTATATAATCAATCTGACCTTGATGATGATCTTCCACTTAACCAGCAGCCAGTGCAGGCAGTGGAGCACAGGTGTGACATGGCAAGATCTAGGTAAGCCAGTCAACAACCTGACAGCCAAAATCTGCACCAGCTGCAGGTGGTGGAGGTCCACCTCTGGTAGCCCTAGGTATAGGGTGTTATAGTAATCTAGGTGTGAGGTCACAAATGCATGGACCAACATTGGAAGGTCATCAGGTGGACCATGTATTTTGTCTGGGTGATATTGCTCAGATGGCAAAATGAGGTCTTGATGATGGCTGATATCCGAGACTTAAGTGTCAGCCCCTCATCAAGAATAAAGCCCAGATTTTGCACCTGGTCAGAGGTCGTCAACTGAATACCCCCAAGCCACATCCCAGATGGCTGCCCAGAGCACAGACCCTCTACCTAATGCAATGGGTCCACAACCAGCACTTCACTCTTATCCAGATTCAACCTTAACCAGTTGGCACTCATCCAATCCTGGATCTCAGAGAGGCAGTTGTTAAAGACTGAGACAGCGTTACCTTGCTAGGACACAAAGGACACATGCAGCTGATTATCATCTGCATTGCAGTGAAAACATAGCCTATATCACCTTGTAATGTCTTCCAATGGCAGCATATATACCATGAACAACATGGGTGAAAGCACAGAGCCCTGCGGCACCCCACAGGACATGGGGAAAGGGGCCGAGGAAAAATATCCCTAACTGCCCTCATTGAGAGCTGCCTGTGAGGAAAGAGTAAAACCATATGAGGACTGTCCCCAGTAGATCACAGATCAGTGGCAGGCACTCCAATAACACACCATGGTCTACAGTATCAAATGCCATAGAGAGATCAAGGAGGACCAAGACTGAACTGCTCCTCTGATCTCTCGCTATTAGGAGATCATTAAGTACCCTAACCAGTGCTGTCTTGGTACTATGCTTCTTCCTGAAACTGGACTGAAGAGGATCATAGATGTCATGGGTGATAAGATTATCCTCCAGTTGCAACATGTCTGACATCTCAATAACCTTGCCCGCAAAAGGTAGGTTAGAGAAAGGCCAGTAGTTAACGGGACAGTCAGGGTCAAGGGAAGATTTCTTCAGAAGGGTATGTACCACTGCCTCCTTCAGGGTGTCTGGGAACACCCCTGTCTGAAATGAGCACCCGACTATCTCAGTCAGGACTAGTCCAATTACCTCCACTCACCCCACCAGGGGGCACGTTGGACCTGGGTCCAAACTACAGTAATTCCGTCCCAAACCCTGGATAAACTTCATGACGTCCGTGGTATCCAACCAGTCAAAGTTGTACCAAGCAAACTGAGCACCTGTAATTTCCCATCAATCACCACAGCCCCCATTTGAGTGAGCTGCACAGATGTCCGATCTGATGGTGGCAACCGTATCTGCAATAAATCGTGTGAACTCATCACACTTCTTTTGTGAAAAAGGCTCTCCGATTCTGGAGACAGGCTGGATTGCAACAGCCTGTCCACAGTATGGAAAAGCTCAGCTGATTGATTTCACACAGCAGCTATTTCCCTGGATAGGAACTCTGCCTTCTTACTGGAGACTGCTGATTGATAGTCCTTATAATGGGACATCAGTCTAAGCTTGTCATCAGCCAGGCCGGTTTTTCTCCAGCATAGCTTCAACCTTCTCCCCACTCTCCTCATATCCCTCAAAGTCCCAAATAACCAAGGAGACTGATGGGGAAGGGTGACGGGGCAAACTCAGACAGGAGCTACAGAATCCAGGGCAGCCATCACCACCATATTATAGGCTAGTAGCAGGTTCCCTGTTTCTAAATTATACTTCTTCTGCCTAATAGGTCCAGCACCACAATAAGAACATCCAGGGTCAAACCCCCTAAAGGTTGGCAACAGACCATCTCTGTGCGGACAAGTCTATTGTGGAAAACCATGAAGCTGAACCTTATAGTGTGGTCCTCAGACCACTGGAAAGGTTCCACGACCATGTCAGAGATCTCCATTCCAGTAGAAACACTAGATCCAATGAGTGACCTTACCTGTGGATCACAGAGGTAACCACCTGTGTAAAGCCCAATGAAATCATCAGTTGGGGGAAGTCTTGACCAAAATACGAGAGTTCATCATTGACCCAGGCATTGAAGTCCCCCAGTGCCAACCATCTGGGAAACTCGAGCACCATGTCAACAACGAAGTCTGCGACTTCCTGCACAAAATCCTTCTCGCCCCCAGGTGGATGGTAAATGAGAAGAATGCTGCAGCCCACACCTGCACAAATGATATACCCGAAGGATCTAGTGACCCCATCTGGCACATCTTCAAGGACCAGCTCCATCTTAACACAATTAAAAATGGCTATACCCCAGCCCCTACAATCCAACCTCGGGTGGTGTATCACTGAGTTCTTGGCTGGAACTGCAAACTCCAGTATGTAACCTGCATTCTCATCCTGCCAGTCTCAAGTGATACATGCCGGGTCTGATGTTCTAACAAGATCAGCAACCACTGCTGTCTTGTTTTTGATTGACCTGGCATTGCATAACACTGCCAGAGAAGGATGGGCAGCTGAGGTGGAGTGCACTATTTGCCCACAGCAAGTGGAGCCCTTGGCTATGGAAACCCCGCAGGGCAAACCCCTCTCCCAGACCCATTTCGCCCCAGGACATCTCCTACTGTCCGCAGTATGGAAAAGCTGAGCTGGTCGATATCATGCAGCAGCAATCTCCCTGGACAGGAACTCTGTCTTCTTACAGGAGACCGCTGATTGATAGTCCTTATAATGGGACATCAATTTAAGCTTGTCATCAGTCAGGCTGGTTTCCTCCAGCATAGCTCCAACCTTCTCCCGACTCTCCTCAATTCCCTCAAAGTCTCAACAAGCCAAGGAGACTGAGGGTGAAGGGTGACAGGGAAAATTCAGACAGGAGCTACAGAATCCAGGGCAACCATCGCACCTTATTATAGGCTAGTAGCAGGTCCCCTGGATCTGAGTTACACATGTTCTGTCCAATAGGTCCAGCCCCACCATAAGAGCATCCAGGCTCAAACTCTGTAAAAGGTGGCAACAGAGCATCTCCATGGGTGCAAGTCTATTGGAGGGATCCACTAAGCTGAACCCCATGGTGTGGTGATTAGACCACTGAATGGGTTCCACAAACATGTTGGAGATCTCCATCCCAGTAGGAACACTAGATCCAATGAGTAACCTTGCCTGTGGGTGACAGAAGGTAACTACTTGTGTAAAGCCCAATAAAATCATCAGTTGGAGGAAGTCTTGACCAAAGCACAAGAGTTCATCATCAACCCAGGCATTGAAGTCCCCCAGTGCCAACCATATTGGAAACTTGAGCCCAATGTCGATGATGAAGTCTGTGACTTCCAGCAGGAAATCCTTCTTTCCCCCAGGTGGACAGTAGACAAGAAGAATCCTGCAGCCCACACCTGTGCCCATGATCTACTCGAAGGCTCTAGTGACTCAAACTGGCACATTTACAAAGCCCAGCTCCATCTTAAAACAAATGGCTACAGGCCCGCCCCTATGATACAACCTCAGGCAGTGTATCACTGAGTACCTAGCTGGAACTGTCAACTCCAATATATAAATGTCATTCTCGTCCTGCCAGGTCTCAAGTGATACACATCAGGTCTGATGTTCTAACAAGATCAGAAAACACTGCTGTCTTGTTTTCAATTGACCCTGTGATGCATAACACTGCTTGAGTAGGATGGGCAGTCAAGGATGACCGCACTATTTGCCTACAGCAAGTGGAGCTTTTGGGTGTGGGAACCAGGCAGGGCAGACCCCACTCCCAGACCCATTTTTCCCCAGGACATCTCCTTGACTCTGCGACACTAATCTGCCCCCTCTGCTCCACCACCCTGCCAGGCCCAGACCCCCATCTCCTCCAATGCCTCCTTGCTATTCCGAAGGCATGATAATGCCTATATACCTCCACTGGTAACAGAGGACAATCAAAAGGGTGGAGGGTCCTAAGCCCAGTGGGGAGTAGTATCTGACCACTGAAGCTCTCTGCAAGCACATATTGCACTGCTGCCTTTAAACCAGCAGCTACAAGTTTATAAAATCCACACATCCACTCACTCACCCACACACTCCCTCTCTCACACTATTTAAATACCCCCCAAAATAACCCAGCCCCTCAAAACAATACCTCAACCAACCCAATTATAAAAAAAAAAACAGCAATGGCAATCAGGAGTAAATCTAATAAGGTCACCATTTGACCACAGTTCAGTACTTAATTATGCTCACAGTAAGTCCAGTATTCAGTTCTAAGTCCTTGGTCAGACAAAGCATGCCAAAAGTCCAAAGCATTTTCATACAATAAGTGGGAAGCTCACACTCACTAATAAAATTGTCCATTTTGTGCAGCACTCTCACTGCCACACTTTAACTAGTTTAGCATGCAGAATAAATTGTAACCTAATGCTGTCTCACTGCCTCCTGGCAAGAAGTATAAATTTGTACAGTACCAATTAAATAGTATATTAGATATCTCTAAGGAATAAAGTGCATAATGTAGAAGTCCAGTGCTCTAACAGCAGGTCTCAATAGATTTTCTACCAAAAAGAGAGAAGAGTTACATCCCCAAGAAAATTGAATCCAGGACAGTCAACAAAGTCCTCTGAGCCAGTCAGCCCTATCCCAAAGCAGATCCCCAGCCCTGCATCCGCCCAAACTTTGAGCCATTGTCGCCCACCCGAGTTCACTCAGATAAGCCACAATGACCCCAGTGCAAATTTACAGTACACTACATCAATGAGAGGTCATTCAATTCCAAATAACAGTTTTGGAATATTACAGATACCAAAATTAATATGATATACTGACATGGGTATGATATATGGCACAATAACTAACACATTATGATATCACACTAGTTGAAATGAGTGTAATACATGCCAAAATTAATATAATGCATGGTGATAAGAGAAGGAGAGCTGCAGAAATGAGTACTCTACATAACTTAATAGTATAACACATGCTGGTATGAGTATGATACATGCCAAAATGAGAAAAACATATACTAAGATTGATTCAACACATATTAAAATGTATATCACACACTAAAATAAATGTGATATATATTTAACTTAGTGAAACACATGCCAAAAATACTATAATATGTAATAAAATGAGTATAGCATGCTGAAATGTGTAGTACACATACCAACATATCAATACAGCTGAAGTGCATAGTGAAATACAGATAGCACAAGTTAACATGAGTGAAAGACAAACTGAAATGAATATGATATATACTAAGAAGCACATGATGTCAAAGATCTGTCACACTGAAGTTAGAAAAGTGCACAGGGAATTTCCCTTTAAAAGTTAAGTGTACCTATGTGTTCTGAAGCAAGACATAAGCGTTTTGATTGTATTTAATTTTCAGCTATAAGTAAGCAATAATGAATAGATTCATTACTTGTCCAGCTGGTATGGAACTGCACAGACAAATAATGTGCAACTCATACAGCAACCTAAAGTACTATATTGATCAATGGAGCATTGAGGACAGCCACCATTTGGTGGAGTGCTATAACTGCAGTAGTGGGACAAGTATTTTATATAAATAAATTATTTTCTGAATTCACATTGTGGTTACATTATTTAAAAAAAAACATCAATGTTCTAAGTAGAATTCTGTTTGCTGTTTATGTTAGCACTTTTGAAATAGCCATCACCTTTAACTGAGTCATTTTTAGAGTTATCAGAAACTTTTAGTGGCACCCATGACTAAAGCATTAGAATCTGCTAAGGGGACCAAACTCAATTCTATGTATTAATCTGTGAGGTTAATATGTAGTAAACAAATAGGGTTATAGCATGATACAATACATTTTGCCATCAACTGCTTATTCTTGCTTTTTTCCCAATAACATTGTTAAGAAATAAAAACAGCTTTTTTCTAGGCTAAGGGTAAGTCTCACAGATGACAGTATTTATCCTTTCTCCTACCCGATCAAGCTGAGAGAAAAGCAAGACATTTTTGGAAATGGAAGGTGATAAAAGTATTTGGTTATTGGATTGCTCCCATCTCTTCCCTTTGGTTGTTCCCTCAGTCCCCTATCACAACAATCAATCAATCAATCAATCTTTATTTAGCCAGGTGAAACATCATTGAGAAGAACTCATTTACAAGATGGACCTGGTAATAATTACATATGAGACAGAATAACATTGGAGTATACAATAACACATCCTCATAGAGTAGATATATCAAACATTTCAACATACAATTGGGTGTTTATACAAAATGGTTAGGATATATACAGATATGTTGAGGAAAAGTACAAAAAGAAAAATAAAACTAATATGATAGACATTCTATTGGCTAGATTGGTAGAGCTAACACAAATTGGTTTAAAGAAAAATACAATTCACAAAGTACTCAAGAGTTCTAATAGCTAGCTGTACCAGCCCATACTGATAGTGTTAAAACTGACTGACAGTTGCCAGGTCAGTGCCAGTAGGTCAAGGGTCTGCAAGGAGGAGAGGTCAACTCTGAAGGGTGAAAAAACAGATCTAGAGAAAGGACTAAGAGTCCAGGGCAATGGCTATCGGAGGTATTGCAAATGTGTGGGCCAGAAGATGTAGGTATGCTGGATCACTTATGTGGGAGGTAAGAGACAGAGAGTAGGCATGAGAGGTGATAACATATGGGTTTTATGAAGCACACTTGTAAATTTCTGTAGCCGTCTTGACCAGTGGACATTTTGTGAAGCACTCTTATAATTTTCTGTATCACTCTTGTCTGTTAGACATAGGTAGGGGAAAGAGGAAGGGATGTTAGCATAGGGTTTTAAGATGCACAATTACAGTTTTCAAATACAGCCTCCACTGATTTTCCAGTCCTCAGTCTAGGAGAGTGAGTGGGCAAGCCATTGTATTCATAGTTGATGACAGTGCTGCTGGAGGTCACCAGCTGGGGATGTATAAATACCAGATAGCTTGTAACAAACCCTCCCTACATCCTAAGCAACTCATCTTCACAATACATTCAGCCACCACCCAGCCTCAATGTGTGATTCTAGGATCACAAATGAACCCTAGTCCTCCAAGTGGCAATACCAATCGGCTGGTGGGTAAACATATTTGGGAACAATTTTCCTGCATCATTTCCATTTTACAAGATGTTATTTGTGCAGCTGGGATTCTCCCAGCTAGAACTTGAAATGCTTTCCTATTGTCTGGGTTTGGTCCTCACAAGAGACCCTTCCTCCTTCTCCCCTTTTCAGTAAGACTTCTGTCCCGGTTGGTAGGCATTAATATCCATGTGGGTCAATCATTGCAATGGTGCTGCTACAAAACAATTGATAGTATAGCTTAGCGGTTAGAGTAATATAGTGATAGAGCTGAAGGGATGGGTGGCTCTTTTTGCAGATGATACAAAAATCTCTAATAGGGTAGACTCTGCAGGGGGTGTAGAGGACATGAGGCAGGAACTGAGGGCACTGGATGTGTGGCCAGAGACCTGGAAACTTAAATTCAATATCAAAAAGTGTGCAGTCATGCACCTGGAGCACAGAAACCTGAAGGCAAGATACAAACTTGGTGGGGGGGAGTCAGGGCTACTGAGCAGGAGAGGGATCTGCAGATAAAAGGTGGGAAATCAGTGCAGCAGGGTAGTGGAGAGAGCGTATGGGATACTGGTATGCACAGGCAGGGGAATCACTAGCAGAAGGAGGGAGGTCCTGATGCACCTATACCAAGCCATGGTAAGACTGCACCTCAAGTACAGAGTGCAATTCTGGAGGAAATACCTGTGCAAAGACATAGATATAATTGAAAGGGTTCAGAAAAGAGCAACAGAGATGATAGAGGGGGGTGAAGGTCAAACCGTACAAACAGAGATGTAGGGAAATGGTATTCTACACATTGGAAACTAGACAGAAGAGCGGGGACATGATAGAGACCTTCAAAGAATGTCAAAGGAATAAACAAAGTGTGCTCAGGGCATTTATTTCACAGGAAGGAAGGCACTAAAATGAGGGGGTATGGGTTGACACTGCAGGGAGGAAAGTACAGGGGAAATGTGAGGACGGTTCTTCACTGAGAAGGTGGTGGAGGCATGGAACAAGCTTTCAGAGGAGGTGGGGTCCAAAACAGTGTCAGGCTTCAAGACAGCATGGGATAGGTACATGGCATTACAGGGTGGTTGGATGGGTGCTTTCAGAAGGAGAGGGGAGGAATAGTGGGGGGGGAGAGGCAGACTAGATGGGCCAAGATGTCCTTTTCTGCCATCAGGTTTCTATCATTATATGATTCTAATGAGCTGTGAATGACCTTGACAAGTCCAGCAGACCTGGGTTTGAGTCCCACAACCTCCACTTGCATACTGTGTGACTCTTAATAAGTCATGTAACCTCCCCTCTGCTCCCAAGTCACACCTAAATATAGGCACTTGTGCCTAGTGGGCCTTACCCATTTACCAAAAAATAAGAAAATACAATCTTGTAAGCAGCTTATGAGTGTCCTAAATAAAGTTTATTTATGTAATAGGCAGGAATAAGAAACTCAAACAGGTGGTGCCTTTGCTGAGTAAAGACTGACTCCTGTAAGAAGGGATTACTGCAACCTCATACTAAGCAAACATGGGGCAGTGTCACTATTGATTGGTAGCCTGCATGGGTCTCAGGACTTTCACGTTCATAATTTTAGGGGAAGAGGTAGAGTCTTAGTGCATGGGGGTCAATACCTAAAGCCAGGAGAAAAAGGGTTCCTTCCACAGTTCTAGTCAGGACAAGGCATGACAAAGAAGAAAAAATATAGCACAGTTGTTATTAAACATGGCTATGTAAAACAAAATATGACTTGCTTCTTTACGGCTGCATAATGAGAGCTATGCCGATGCAGTGCAATTACATTGAGAAGGGGGCTTTGTTAGCACATTATTGTAACTGGGGAGCTCTGGTATCACATCACTGTGAATACACTACAGCTGTCTCCTTCCACTGGAGTGGAATTGAAGCATATCTCTAGCTCTCTGAGGCCTCTCCATTCAGTACAGTGCAGTTACTTCTTCCCACACTCCATATCACTATTTTTTTTTCTCCCATAACTTCACTTATTTATTCTAGTTTCAAAGAAACCATTTCCCATGCTGTACTGAATCACATATTTAAAAATCTTTTAAACGCTAAATAGAAGAATTAACCATTAAAACAAAAACAGGAAATCTGTCCATTGTCCATTTTCAGCAGACCGATTCCAGTGATCAATCATTCTGGGACAATATACGTAATATTATGTGCAAACAGTCTAAATCCTCTCCCACGGCAATGAACATTAATGGCTCCGCTACCCGTGACCCTAAGACTATGGCCAATGCCCTAAATAAAACCTTCACTGACCTCAGTGGTGTCCTCTCACCAGACCTCTTCCAGGACTTGTCAGTTCCAAAACTCATATCCCAAACCACCTCGCCAGGCAAACCGCTATTTCACCTTAAAATAGTTAAGACATATGAAGCCTACAGATACATAAAAAAGGCCTGCTCAAAATCTAGAAATAGCAGTAACACCATTATTCTAAAACTTCTGTCCCTCACCTTGGAAGAAGTGATCCACCCCCTCATCAAAATTCTCAACCTCTCCCTGTACCAAAGTCAATTCCCCAACACATGGAAGGCTGCTATAGTCACACCAGTGCATAAAGGGGGCGACAAATCCACACCAGGGAACTATTGGCCCATATCTATACTTCCACCCCTCTCCAAAGCTCTTGAACGGATCGTGGTGGATCAACTATCAGACTACCTGCAAAAATACGATCTACTCTGTATTCAGCAACACGGATTTGGGAAAGGACACAGTACGTCGATGGCCCAACTTGATTTCTCTAGTGAAACTCACAAAGCCTTGGATAAGGGTTATTTAACTGGAGCTGTTTTCATAGACCTCACAAAGGCCTTTGACACTGTTCACCATAGCCTTCTAATCTCTCTTCTGTTCAACATTGGGCTAGCCGAGGGACCTGGAGCCTGGGTAAAAAGTTACCTGGCACAACGTTCTCAAACAGTAAAAATCTCTGAGATTCTCTCTGACTCCAAACCGGTCCTCTCTGGTGTCCCCCAGGGCTCAATTTTAGGTCCTCTCCTCTTCAGCCTATTTCTAAACTTGCTTCCCAAATCCTGCCCTGAAAAATTAATACTCTATGCTGATGATGCTGTAATTCTCTCCTCCCATAAGGATCCAAATCCACTACCACAGAGCTTGCAGCTTGCTTTCTCATGTGTTGAAAAGTGGTTCCTTGAGCACAAACTGGTCCTAAATAAAAAAAAAACAAAAGTCATGCTTTTCGCCAGTCATCAAAACAGAAATAGGCATACTCCACTCATCATAAAAACTTCTCTTGGAAATACACTAGAACAAGTGAACACCTTCAAATACCTTGGTATCACTTTTGAAGAATGTCTTACTTTTGCAGCCCATATCGATAACACTACAAAAGCAGTGCACCAACGCATTGGAATTTTGTACCGGAACCGTCAATTTTTCAACCAAGCTGCCTTGAGGATTGCTGTTCAAAGCTCCATCATCACAATCATAGACTGTGGTCTGATTGTCTATGACTCAGCTACTACCACTGCACTAAAGCGCATCTCAGCAGCACTAAACAAAACCTGTCGACTCCTCACTGGAGCACAGAGACGGACCCACACTTGTGACCTCTACATGGAAACCGGTTGGTTGCACCTTCCAATTGCCTCATGCATCTCACCTGCGTGATGGAAAAAAAATCAATCTTGGGACTCACTCCTCCATGTATCCGGGACCTGCTCTGCCTGAACAATGGCACTCGTACCACCAGAAGATCTGACCACCAACCTTTCCTTATCCCTAGATGCCGGACTGCTCAAGGACAAATATCTTTTACATACCGTGCCCCTACCTGGTACAATGCCCTTAACCTGCCCTCCTTATCCTCCATGACACTGGGAGCTTTCAAATCCATACTTTACGCTCACCTCACAGCCTCCAGCTCCTGTGACTGCTTTGACTAAAGTCTCATCCCACTGAGTGCACTTACATTTGTTTCACTCAACCACCATGGTCTCCTCTTTGACAAATACAATCTGAGTACCACTAACCTGGTTCTGTCTGCTCCTAAACTTCTTATTTCTCCCTCTCTTCCCTCTCAAGCTCTCCAATCCTTATTCCTTGCCCTTGACACTGCCTCTGAGTTCCTTTTTCTTTTCTGTACATAAATGTTACTGTTTAAGTTGTGGCCTTGTTAAACGGCTTACTTATTGTTTGTAACACTGTCTACTATGTTTTTGTACTTAATGATGTGGAACCTTTGTAAAAGAGCCTTGGCTCAAAGGTATTAATTCCTAGAACACTAAAATTCAATCAGATCTTGCTTTTTAATCTGTGTTTTCCCTTCACAATCAGTTTCATAAGATCAGAATCAGTTATGTAGGACAATTTCTTTTTCCCTGGTGGTGAGAGGACCAGGGTGTCTAAATTTATTTTATTTGCATTATATTTTGAGTTTTTTGTTTAGTTATTTTGTTTTTTGTATGATTTGTTCTATTTATCTTGCAGTGAAAGTGCTAAGATATTTTTTCCCTTCTCTCTACTTGGCTGTGAGAGAGCTAAGGGGGGGGTAATTTTTGTTGTAGCGGTGGTGAGAGTACCCTTACATTATATTTGTTTATATTTATTTATTTTTATTTGTTTATTTTTGTTTTTGTTTATTATTTTATTTTTCTTCTTTTTTATTGTATTTGTGTTTTATTTCATATGGGCTTTTAGATTAGTTTAGATTTGATTGCATTTGGAGTACATAGTTTAGTTTAAGCAGTGACATGTGCTGGCCTTCAGGCTCCACGACGGTGTACTATTCATCCTCCTCTCTTCATACGCTCCGCCCTTTTTATACTCCTCCCCTACAATTTGAGACTTACCAGTGCTGTAGAGCACTGGGGATTGTTCGTAGGAGAGAGAGGAGGTTGGGGGTGTGCAAACAGGAGAGGATGGAAAAGCAGTGCCACTGTATCAGGGTTACTAAGTCCAGAAGGTGCCCTTGGGTGAAATGGAATCCAGACGGGGTCTCCCATGTCTGGCGCCCATACCCAAGGGCACTACTGAATTTGGTGGGCAGATAGGCCAGACAGCCTGTGAGGTTTGTCCAACTCGGGCAGAGTTATGCAATGCTAGGTCTGTTAGGAATAAGACTGCTATTATTGCCGATCTTGTTAGTTCGGCTGACCTGGCTTTCATCACCGAGACCTGGCTGGATGAAAACTCAGGCCCCGTATTGGACGCCATGGTTCTGGCCGGGTACTCGGTGATATACCGCCCGAGATTGGACCGCAGGGGAGGGGGTGTTGCAGTCTGTTTTAAGACTGAATTTGGCCTCACAAATGTAGTAGTAGGTGAGGCTGAATCCTTTTAGTGCACAGTTGTAGCAGGTGTAGGCATTTGAATGGTTCTCATCTACCGTCCACCTGGCAATGGGAAACGCTTCTTCCAGGAAGTAGCAGACTTCCTCGTTGATATGTCATTTGAGTTGCCCAGATTGATGGTTCTGGGTGACTTTAACACCTGGGCCGATGATGAACTCTCACAATTTGGTAATCACTGCCTCCAATTTATGTCTTCTTTGGGCCTTACACAAGTAGTTTCCACTGCTACACATAAATCTGGGCACTCTCTTGACTTAGTCTTCCTCATAGGGATTGATTCATCCAATGTGGGGGTGGAACCAGCCACCTGGTCTGACCACTACACTGTAAGGTTCAATTTTTGCACCCCCTGAGAAGACCTTCCCTTGTGGAGATGGTCAGGTATCGCCCATTATGGAATATCACTTCCCAGGGCCTTGCAGTGGTCCTTGACCTCTCATCCCCCACGTTGGCTAGCAGTAATTCAGAGGCACTGGAGTTGGCCTATAATATGGCCGTTATGGTGGCCCTGGATTTTATTGCTCCTGTTCTTGAGTGCCCCCTATCCCGGCACCCCAGGTCCCCTTGGTTTGATGGGACACTGAGGGAGTTGTGGAGACAGGGGCAAAGGTTAGAGCATTGTTGTCACAAGTCCGCCCTTGATGCCGACCACCTTAGATCGATGGAACATTATTCTATCTATCAATCTGCAATCACCCATAAGAAGGCAGAATTCCTGTCCAGGGAGATTGCAGTTGCACAGAATTGACTGTCTCAGTTGTTTCAGACTGTAGACAGACTGTGCAATCCAGCCTGTCTGCAAGTTTGAAAAGCTTTTTCGCAATTAGAGTGTGAGGAGCTTGCTCATTTTTTTGCAACTAAGGTGGCTGACATCAGGGCGGACTTGCGTCCGGCAATCTCTAAGGATGATGTTGTGGAACAGTGCAAGTTCACAATACCTCAATTCTCTTGGAGTTCCTTTCGCTAACCTGAGTTTGTAGATATTATGAGGATCATCCATAGTGAGTGGCCCACAAGCTGTTGTTTGGACCCTTGACCGACTCCCCTAATTTTGGGTTGTTCTGAGATCATCGGTCCAGTCCTGGTGCAAAAAGTCTGGTGCTCCTTAGAGTCAGGCAAGTTTCCTAACTCCCTGAAAGAGGCGGTGGTGACACCCCTCTTGAAGAAAGCTACTTTGGACCCAGACTGTTTCTCAAACTACAGACCTATCTCTAACCTTCCCTTTATTGGGAAGGTTATTGAGAAGGTAGTGGCAGCCTAATTGGAAGACCATTTAACCATCCATAATGTCTACGAATCCTTCCAATTTGGTTTTTGTAAAAGACACAGTACCGAGACTGTGCTGGTTTGGGTACTTAATGATCTTCTGAGGTCGAGGGATCAGAAGAGACGTTCCATTCTAATTCTCCTTGATCTCTCATCAGCTTTTGACACTGTGGATCGCATGGTGTTGTTAGCATGCCTGAGGCTAATTTGTGGAATGTCAGGAACTGTTTTAAAATGGTTCACTTCATTCCTCACTGGGAGACCACAAAGAGTTGTGTCGGGGGTTTATTCCTCCTGCCCAACTTCTTTGTTGTGCTGGGTGCCTAGGGTTCAGTGCTGGCACCTGTGGAGGAATTTCTTTTAAATATATATATAATCTTTCTTTTATGCATACAGATAGAGTGGATTACATATAAAGTAAAGTGTGTTACAACATATATATATATATATATTATGATTATAATATAGAAGCTGCTAACATATATATATATTATGATTATAATATATAAGCTGCTAGTGTAGTTGAATATAGCCAGGTCTGAGTAGAAGCTAAGGGTCATTATAAGTTTGTAAGAATTGCAAGGCAAGCAGAAGGCAATAGCTCATGCTGGCTGAAACCAGTTACTTAAAGTTGTGAAAAATAGCAGTTTAGATAAAGCTGAACAGAACTGATGGTACCAGCCTGGATAGCAAGCTTGGGCAGGGTTGGGCAAGAAGTAGAGATAAGAACATGTAGTCACATTGAAACCAAGCTGTACGGTACCATGGAGTGAGTGAAACTCATTGTTTCTATTAGGTCAGCTTGACCCAGGTGTATGTATTAAGCAGTGATGAAATAGGCCAGTGGAAAAGTACCTGACGCATATGAAACTGTTTTTCTGTTATTGCTAAGAAACTATGATTAATGTATACTGAAATGTTAGTGTATTTTCAAGATAAGAAGTGCTATAAAATACTGTGTAAAACCTAGTTCGAGGAGCTCTCTGTCTTTTTAGCTGAGGCTCCCATACATATGTATGTGCAGACAATAAACTGAGTTTATTGGAATAACCATTGGGTGTGGTTATTGAATATATAGAATTTAAAGTAAAGTATATACAGTAATGAGAATCTGCGACCACAGTTTTTTGGCGTAGTCGGCAGGATGGCTTCACTTCTCCATGTCACACTGTGATCGGACTGACAAGTCCCAGCCTCAGGGGAAGGTGGCCCCGGAGGTTTAAGTCCCACCATACGTGTGACGCCTTGGGAGCGGTGACAGTCATCAGTTACTGTTTCTAGGTGCAAGGGTGGCACCAGAGTGCTAAGGGGCACTCGGCATCAGGGGACACCCGTAAAAAGTAAGAGTGCTAAGGGGCACTCGGCATCAGGGGACGCCCGCAAAAAAGTAAGGGTGCTAAGGGGCACTCGGCGTCAGGGGATGCCCGTAAGAAGTATAGGAGTGTTGGGCACTCTGAGTTTAGTCAAGGCGCCTACAAGGGACTAATATGGGAAATCAGGGGACAAAGCAGGGAGGCGGGGTAGAAACCGGACCAGCGAAATGTATGCTGGATAAGTATGGTGGGGACTCGGTCTGTCAAATAGGGGATTGGAATAGATGGACCAAGGGCGTCTTCCCCCAGGCAGGGACACTCAGTATGGATGTCCTCAGGGAGACTCGTATTAGGCTTAGTGAGTGGGGAAACAACCCACAAAAAGGGAGAGACGGTGAAATGGCATGTGTTTAGAATGTGGGAAAGAGAAGCGGAGCGCAGATTTGAGAGTCAATTGAGAGGATTAATGTTAAAGGAAAGGGAAAAAGAGGTAGGTACGTCAAGGAGGCAATATAGACATCACGATACCCCTCCACCGTGTCGGCCACCGCCGACGGCTCCACCGATACCTGGAGGTGCACAGGCAGCAGATCAGCAGGTGCTAGTGCAACCCGACAGCTCAGGATCAGGAGCGGTACCCCGGCAATACCCCACCCTTCCACGGTCTGTAATGGACGGGGGGACGAGAACGGAGCAGGAGCCCACCTCCTCGGAGTTACATGTGGAGGGAGAAAGTGAGGATGAGGAGGGGCGGAGAAATGCCGCCCCATACCAAGGGAGCTGAGGGGGGAAAGGGAAAAATGCGGACGCGTTCGGCGTCACAGAAGGACAAAAAAGGAATGCTCGCCCGGTCCGCTATGGACGGGACTGTGCATTCGGCAGAGCAGTTCCCTTTGGTTCGATATCCCAACCCAAATCCCGGGAAGACGGGCCACAGCTCATTGAAGTAGAACGACCCTGGCATCCCGAGAGCTCAAGGATGCTTTTAAGGAAATACCGAAACCCCATGAGAACATAGAGGAGTACATAACAGAGCTGGGAAACCTAATTAAAACATATGAACTCTCGCCCAAGGAAGCAGAGGAGTCCCTAAGACGCACTTTGAAGGGACGTTGGGGGGAAGTTAAGGCGTCATGGAATGCTAATACTGACAGAGAACACCTTGAAGCCGCTTTGGGCACGATCTGGGAGAATTACGAAAAATATACGTTGCAAAGGTGGATTGGGACCGAATACGAAATGCCAGGCAGACAGAGGGCGAAACTGTAAGAGACTACGGGAGAGGCTGGAGGAGGTTTTCCGGCAATACTCTGGTATCAAGCCAGACAACCCAGCTTACAGCCAGCTAGCCATGGCATTTTGTGCTGGGTTATTAGAGACTATTCAGGCAGGGAGTAAAGACAGTTTCGCTTGGCTGGGAAACACAATCATTGAAGGAGGTCTTTAGGTATGCGGAGCATGTTGAGAGACAGACAAAGGGGGTGGAAAAGGAAGAAAAGAAAAAGTTAGAACAAGCGCAACTAATGTACTACTCAAGAGATGGAGGACAAGGTAATACGGGCGCGGGCAGTCGAGGTCGAGGCAAAGGCAGAGGATCCCCGAGGGCTAGCTATGCCCCAAATGTTGGACCAGGGTACCATCAGCCCCAACAGATGCAAGGAGGACCTAACACGAGGCAAGGAGGTAGGAGAATGGGGCGAGAAGGTAAAGACATTATTTGCTTTGCATGCCAGGAGAAGGGACACATTGCTCGAGAGTGCCCCAGAGTCCAGCGGTCACAGTGGCAGCAGCAGCGCCAAAACCAGGAGAACGAGTACGCCCTACCTCCACCACCACCACTACAGACACAACAATGGTCAGAGCCAATGGGGCCGACCCAATGGAACCAAGGGGGCCAGTATAGATCCAACCAGCAAAACTCACAGTACTGGTCCGACGCAGGAAACATGGGTAACAGCAGCTGATGGTTACAGGAGCACCCGTTGATGGTTCGAGTCTCTGCCACTCCGGCAGGGAGTCCCTTGATGGAATTGATGGTGATGGATACTTTATTGACTTTTCTTATAGACACTGGAGCGTCTGTTTCGGTCATACAACAACAAGAACTATTGCCCCCTTTGTCGGGAAAATTGGTGACAACAATTGGAGCTTCAGGAGTACCTCAGAAGGAGCAGATGACGTTGCCCTTACCGGTAAAGTGTGGAAATACTTTGTTAAAGCATTCCTTTTTGAGCAGTTCTACCTGCCCGGTAAATTTGATGGGACGGGATCTCCTGGCAAAGGTAAGTGCCCAAATTAAGTGTACTCCTAGGGGAATAATTGTTGAAGCACCAGCGGTAGGAATCTATGTTTGTAATGAGGGGAAGGGGGATTGGCTGTACAGTTGGGAAATTGTAAATTCAGATGAGCAGTACTGGTTGGAGAAGTGGGCAGAAAAGGTAACAAAGGGCAACATGCAGTTTAGGGTTAATCTGCATTGTACAGCACACTATGCTGTGGGGGTTAGGGATTATGAATACGAATGTGGGATTGAGGAGACAACAAATTGAACAATGGTTGGGGCATAATCTGTATGTGGGTAGAGATAGGGTGGGGTCTCAGTATTACTCACTGAGGAGCAACAAAAGGTGTTTAAAGTTCCTGATTCATATCCACATATTTCTTTGGCAAAGAAACCGCAGCTGCAGTGGAAAGATTTGGGCCCCTGGATGGCAAGCATGGTGCAGCTAAAAGATTGGGTGGATGTGGAAGGAGGGCAGAGATCAGCAGAGGGGCAGTGTAAAAGAATTAGTTTAAGAAAGTGGGTGCAAGTATGTGTATCAGAAAGGCAGGTGAATGTGAAAAGATGGTGGGAGAAGGAGAAAAAGCAAGACCCTGAGCCTGGGTGGATTAGTCAAATACCAGAAGTTCTGTGGGCTACATCTAAGTATGATGTGGGACTAATGAAAGGAGCACAGCCACTAGTTGTGACGCCCAAAAGCTCATACAGACCGAGTCGACACCAGTACCCATTGGAGAGGGAAGTAGAGGAAGGGATTGCACCGGTGCATGCTGCGTTAGTACAAAAGGGGGTTATTGTTCCATGTCCAGATGCTGTAGTTAATACACCAATATTGCCAGTAAGAAAGGGAAGTGGGGATTATCACTTTGTGCAAGATTTGAGGGCAGTAAATGAGGCAGTACATGTAAGAACTCCTGTGGTACCAAATCCAGCTACTATTCTGTCAGAAATCCCACATACTGCCACACATTTTTCAGTCATAGACTTAGCAAATGCGTTTTTTAGCATACCAGTGGATCCGGCTAGCCGAGAATGGTTTGCATTTATGTATAAGGGTCAGAAATGGACTTGGACTCGTATGCCACAAGGTTATGCGGAGTCACCTGCTGTGTTTTCTGCTCAGATGCGTGAGAACTTGCAGGGTTTTGTCGCCCCACAGGGCAGCGCCCTCATTCAGTATGTAGATGATTTACTCCTTGCCAGCCCTTCCAGGGAGGCGAGTGAAGAGGACACTAGAGCTCTGTTGATTTTTCTAGCCCAAAATGGACATAAAGTCTCAAAGGGTAAGCTGCAACTGTGTGCTACCAAGGTACATTACTTAGGTCACATACTCTCTGCAGAGGGAAGGCAGTTAGATCCCAAACGCATTCAAGCAATCACTGAATGGCCCGGCCCTGTAACCAAGCAGCAAATGATGTCATTCCTAGGAATGGCAGGTTACTGTCGTGCCTGGATAATGGACTATGCGTACATCATCCAGCCATTACACGACGCAATCTACGGCACAAAAATGAAAATGACAGATGAGGTGCAGTGGTCTCCGGGGTTAGAAACGACATTCGCCAAAGTAAAGGAAGTACTGGCCAGCACTCCATGTTTAGGACTCCCAAATTATGAGAAAGCTTTTAACCTGTTTGTAAATGGTCAAGGGGGTTACATGTCGGCAGTTTTGACACAAGATCATGGGGGAAGCCAGAGGCCAATTGCTTATTATTCAAAACGGTTGGATTCGGTAGTGGCAGGTATGGTCTCCTGCCTACAGTCCGTGGCGGCAGCCACGGAGGCAGTATTGTCTTGTGTGGATCTGGTGGGATTTTGCCCCCTTACTGTGCATGTACCCCACGCAGTGCAAGCTATATTGTTACAAGCTCGCACAGCTCATCTGACCCCGGCGAGAGTTTTGCAGTACCAGAATGTATTGCTCACAATGTCAAACATTACTCTCAAACGGTGCACCACTTTGAATCCGGCAACCTTGTTGCCCTCCCCCCCGACGATGGTGAACAACATGACTGTGGACAGGTAATTGACTGTGACAGTAAACCTAGACCAGATATAACAGATGTAGCCCTGACAAATGCAGAAGTTGAATATTTTGTGGATGGCTCAGCTTTTAAAGATCTAAGGGGGGTGACTAAAGTTGGTTATGCAGTATGTACTGTGTCTGAGGTAATAGACAGCAGTTCATTGCCATCCAGTTTCTCTGCCCAGGCTGCAGAGTTGGTAGCCCTGACGAGGCTTCTTGGCTGCTACAGGACAGAACAGTAAATGTGTATACAGACAGTCGGTATGCCTTTGGTGTGGCACATGACTTTGGGACATTATGGAAGCATAGAGGTTTCCTTACGGCTACGGGTAAGCCTATTGCGCATGCAAAATTGGTAAAAGAGTTACTGTTTGCTATCCAATTACCTAGAGCTTTGGCAATTGTAAAATGTGCAGCACACACGTCTAACAAAGATTTTGTCTCCGCAGGTAACGCTGTAGCGGATGCCGCAGCAAAGGCGGTGGCTCAGTCAATGAGTGCTTCAGTCTACCAGTTAACTGTTGTAAATAGTGAAACTTGTAACTTGTTTTCCCCACAGGACTTAGTGGCGCTCCAGCGTAATAGTACAGAGGCAAAAAAGCGCCATTGGAAACAGCAGTGTGTATTTAATTCGGATTTAAAAGTGTGGGTGTCTGGGGATGAGAGACCATGCTTACCGGGATCGGTATTTCCGTATTTGGCAAAATTGGCTCATGGAGCCGATCATGTTTCAAAGACGGGCATGGTAGATTTTGCAAATAAGTATTGGTATGTTGTTGGATTTACTAGCTATGCTGAAGTGTTTTGTAATAAGTGTGATTTGCATGCAGTACAATGTGGGCAGAGGACAGCATCTAACCCCTCTGCCCACCCGATTCCTGCTGGTCCATTTGAGCATGTTATGATGGACTTTATAGAGCTTACGCCGTGCCAAGGCTATAAATATTGCTTAGTTATTGTAGATATGTTTTCAAAGTGGGTGAGGCATTTCGCTCGCAGAGCGACCGTACGCGCTGTGGTAAAGTTTTGACTCGAGAAATTATCCCCGCTGGGATTGCCCAGCCGCTTGTCGCGCGAGCAATGGATCTCATTTGCAAACAGTGATAAAATCATTGTGTGAGGCCTTGCAGGTGGATTCTCCGATGCGCTGCGCCTTCATCCCCAATCGGGTGGGCAGTGGAGAAGGCAAATCAGTCTCTAAAACTTAAAATTACAAAATCATGGTGGAGACCAGTCTGACTTGGGTGACTGCTTTGCCTCTCGCCCTCATGGCTATGAGGCGGGTGGGACGTCTTGGTCTCTCCCCATGAAATTTTACTAGGACGGCCATTACGTAATGCCAAATGCCCCTTGCCCACAAAGTCGAATCACCCTGCATGGAGTAGATGAAATGCTTACTTATTGTTTATCCCTTAATGGTGTCTTGAGGTCTTTCTATTCTAGGGTTAAGGCAGCTTTGCCAGTGCCTACTGAGACACCCCTGCATCAGATTCAGCCTGGTGATTTTGTTCTGGTAAAGGACTTCCGAAGAAAAAGATGGAGTTCCCCAAGGTGGCGTGGCCCGTACCAGGTCCTGTTGACAACGGCAACAGCAGTAAAGGTTGCAGAAAGGGAGACATGGATCCATGCATCACATTGCCGGCTAGTGAGAGCGGACCTATCCGAGACCGTACAAACCGAAAGGGATTAATGCTTGGAGGACTTACTGTTCTTGCAACCATTGTATTGGTGGGGTTCTTGCAACAGACTTTACGCACTCCTTTAATGAGAAGCATCAAGAGTGCTGAGCCCCTGCATTATGCAAATACCTGGTGGACTTTAATGAAGTTGCATGCAGAAAATATTAATTTGTCTGATTGTTATGTGTGTGCCCCTCCCCCTGCTTCAGCAAAGGTTGGGCTCCATCTATATCCAGAACCCTTCCCTCAGAATGATACTACATTGCTCTACCAGACTTTGGCATTGGTTTCTTGGTAAGTGCAGAGAGCCAGTACCTATAAAAAATTGGGTCCTTGGGTAGAGCGTGTCCTTAGCAATGTGACTGTGTTGGCAGGTAGGCCCTTCCTCACGTGGTATACGCCAGCGCACCCCAACACAACTGGTGAGCTCTTGCACATATGGCCCCAGGTTCCGAGGTCCCAGCCAGTGACTTGTCTCTGTAGCAGTACGGTGGGGGTTCAGGAATTGGGCTCATCCAATTGTACTACTACTATTGCTATAACTGATCTACAACTTTGGGTAATCCATGGTGTCGTCGTTCCCTTTGGGACTTTAACTGGTTTATACTGGGTATGTGGAAGTAAGGCGTATACATTCCTGCCCTCACAGTGGGCTGGATGCTGTTACTTGGCTACATTGCACCCAGTAGTGCGGACTTTCCATATAATTAACCCAAATAACCACAACCACACTATCAGAGTTAAACGGAACCTAGGTAAACCTGTTCCACCTGAATCTATTCGTATACCTTGGTATGAAAAATTTGGAGCTGGAGTGTTCCCTTGGTGGGGGGTAGTACAGGCAATGCACTACATAGATCAGTTAAGTTATGAAATTAAAATTCTTATAAACAGTACAAAGACAGAATTGCCTTTAGTAAATGCTGAAATACGAGCCACCAGATTAATGGCCTTGCAAAATAGGGCAGCCCTGGACTACCTTCTAGCTGCCCAGGGTGGGTGTGCGCTGTCATTGGCGAAGAATGTTGCACATATATTCCTGATAATTCAGAGGCCCTAGATCAGGTCCTGCAAGGGGGGTGCAGCAGTTGCAGGATCGAGTTTTGAGTGAGCATGCACCAGTGGAAAAGGGCTGGGACCCCTGGTCCTGGTTTTCTAGCATCTTTGGTGATTGGGGAGCCACTGTGTTACATTGGATTGCGGTGGCTCTCCTTATTCTACTGGCCATTTGGCTTGTGGTCACTATTATGAAAGCGTGTATTTTCCGCTTGTGTTCTTTGAGTACTCCCATCTCTGCCCAGATGCCCCTGCTTGATTATCAAAGGAATCTTTTCCCAGAAGAACCCCCATTCCCTTTTGCAGACATAGATGACCTTACTAAAATTTAGTTGAGGCAGAGCCTCAAAAGGGGGGGGGAGTGTGGAGGAATTTCTTTTAAATATATATATAATCTTTCTTTTATGCATACAGATAGAGTGGATTACATATAAAGTAAAGTGTGTTACAACATATATATATATTATGATTATAATATAGAAGCTGCTAACATATATATATATTATGATTATAATATATAAGCTGCTAGTGTAGTTGAATATAGCCAGGTCTGAGTAGAAGCTAAGGGTCATTATAAGTTTGTAAGAATTGCAAGGCAAGCAGAAGGCAATAGCTCATGCTGGCTGAAACCAGTTACTTAAAAGTTGTGAAAATAACAGTTTAGATAAAGCTGAACAGAACTGATGGTACCAGCTGGATAGCAAGCTTGGGCAGGGTTGGGCAAGAAGTAGAGATAAGAACATGTAGTCACATTGAAACCAAGTCTGCACGGTACCATGGAGTGAGTGAAACTCATTGTTTCTATTAGGTCAGCTTGACCCAGGTGTATGTATTAAGCAGTGATGAAATAGGCCAGTGGAAAAGTACCTGACGCATATGAAACTGTTTTTCTGTTATTGCTAAGAAACTATGATTAATGTATACTGAAATGTTAGTGTATTTTCAAGATAAGAAGTGCTATAAAATATTGTGTAAAACCTAGTTCAAGGAGCTCTCTGTCTTTTAGCTGAGGCTCCCATACATATGTATGTGCAGACAATAAACTGAGTTTATTGGAATAACCATTGGGTGTGGTTATTGAATATATAGAATTTAAAGTAAAGTATATACAGTAATGAGAATCTGCGACCACACACCCATGTTATTTGCAGTGTATATGCTGCCCCTCGGAGACATTGTAAGATGGTATGGGCTGAGGTTTCACTGCTACGCATATGATACCCAGCTATACTTGTCTTTTGCATCTGACCAGGATGGAGCTCTCTCGGTGTTTAATAACTGTCTGGAAGAAATCCAAGATTGGATGGATTCTAGTTGGTTAAAGTTGAACTCAGAGAAGACAGAGGTGTTGGTGGTGGACCCAGGTGGTCAGATAGAGAGGTCGCATGATGGCACGCCCTCTGGAATTTTTCTTGGCGGTGTGTCACTTCCGACCTCTGAATGGGTGCGCAACCTAGGGATTGTCCTAGATGACAGGCTGACACTTCAATCTTAAGTGTTGGCCATTGTCAGAACTTCCTTTTACCATCTTAGGAATATTGTAAGGGTGCGCCACCATGTTCCGTCTGACTCTTTGCCAACATTGGTCCATGCCTTTGTGTCCAACGCCCTTTATTTTGGGCTTTCTGGGGTTGAAATCCATCACCTACAGCTGGTGCAGAAAGCTGCAGCCCGGGTTTTGACTGGGACAAGGAGATCCAGTCATATTACCACAGTACTGCACAAACTGCACTGGCTTCCTATTCAGTGGTGGATCACCTTTAAAGTCATTTTATTGACTTCCAAAGCCCCTCACAATCAGGGTCCAACGTATCTGAAAGAACTTCTGGTGCCTTACTGCCCCGGCCGATTGCTCCGCTCGGCCGAAGAGGGGTTGTTAGAGATTCCAAGAGTGAGCTTAAAATCTTCCGGTAGTAGAGCATTTTCTTATGCTGCACCCACTCTTTGGAATTCTGTACCAAGCCAGTTAAGGGAGTGCACCTCCGTGGAGGTATTCAAGAAAATTTTAAAAACCTACCTGTGGCAAATGGCATTCTTGTAGGACTAATGAAATTTGAATGTAAATACTGTGTTTTGATTTTGTGGGACTTTTACAGTTTGATTTTCATATGTGATGTTATGAAATCATTTTATTGATATGTTTTATTAATTGGTATTGTATGTTGTGGTTTTGATATGTTCAGCACCTTGATATATTGAAAGGCGCTTTAAAAATAAAATTATTATTATTATTATTAGATAGATGTTTCAGGGTTCAAGTTCAAGAAAGACTGTGACATGGTTGTATGATTCCTGAAGATTTACACTCAGTTGATTTGGATTTTCCAAAGATGTAGTGTCCACAGTTACTGAACAGGATTTTATTTCAATTTGCATGATACTCAACTGACTCAGAGACTTCATATTTTAGCTTCAGGCATTTTTTTATGTGCAAAGTTGTCCCTGCCTTGATCATCCCAATCCTAGGTAGGGATAAGGACATCATGCCAAGATAATTTCTGGGGCACACACAAAAGTTTGGTTTAGAGATTCCCTAAATTACAATTTTTCACCATTTCTCTATCCAAAAAGCAGTACTTTGAGTAACAGATTTTTTTCATCTAGTCTATGGGCATAACCACCATAAGGCAAGAAGATCTTTGAGAAATGGGAGTTCACACAGTCTATTTGTTCTGAGCATCTAATTTCATCTCACACATTCAGCAAGACTGTGTTCCCTGGGGCTGAAACACAAAGGAAGTAAGATTGAATTATTAATGAAGTGACTAAAAACCAAGATGCCTGTTATTGGCAAACTCCTCCTTGAAGAATCTCTGCAAGACAGCCCTCAGGTATCAGCACTTTGGTGATTAGTTTGTACTTTTCTGGAGAACAAAATTAATGTGACTTTGGGAAGCTGGGTGGAAATAATGGATACTTTTATAGCCCAAACAGAGGTGGATGCAGGATTTCTCACATGACGTGAAAGCTTATTTGAGGGGGGAATGTTTAGGGTGACATTTCAGTTCACTATATGAACCCATTTTTACAGCAGTCTTAGTTCAGTAGATCGAACAGAGAAGTACAGTGTTGGCAGACAGAATTACAGTCTGGGTAAAAATGTGATAACTTTTATTAATAGTAAGAAAATAAATGGCACTGATGCTAAATGAAGAGAGTGGTGTTGTTTTCATTTATGTGCTGTATATACGCTAGTGAACATGTAGTAGTAGCAGATTGTATTCCTAAAAATTTATGAACAGGGATATTGATTACTTCAGTTCAGCAAAACTCATTTCCAATGAGGTCCCTTTTCAGTATCTTATTGTTACCTATTACAATACTTGTAAATTATATTATAAACATACATACACACATATAATTATGCAATATAGGGAACTGATCACAGGCAAACATTTAGATGTACCATAAGGGTGTCAAAATAAATATTTTATAAAATCACAAAAGATTTTACATAACATTTAGACACTTCAAGTTGTGCCCTCCAGACAACAGTGCAATGGTGCCACAGCCCTATCAAAAAAACTATTTTTTATATTACCTAAACAACTGTTAGAGTTTGCCCTCGAATGTAAATGGGTACTGAATTGCATATGAGGACCTTCCCACCCCACCCCCAAATTACTGTACATTTTGGTACTACAAATCCAAAGCCCTGTGCTGATCTCAGGCTCTCCCTGGTTTCTCTGATCCTGAAAATATCCAAAATATAAATAGGCTGTTTTTCCTTCTGTAACTTAAATACAAAAAACAGGAGATACCAAGTTATCCTTTCGGGTAACCTTAACCAATTTAAATCTCTGTACATACTACAGTGATGCATTCTCTTGGGTGCACTGAGGATGAAGAGGGCCAGTCTGTTGCACATCACATCCAGCCTGGCCAGTTCCATCCCTGAAACCCACACATATACAACATCTTCATAATCCAAGGCTGGGAGATTTATGGATTTATAATTTCTTTTATGTACTTTAACAGACATAAACTGATTTAACCTATAGATATGTTAATTGTTATTACTGCACATCAGTAAACTGTTTGTTTGTGTATAATCATGTGCTGTATATTATGTAATTTCAACTTTTTGTTTTTATTCTCTGATGTGGAACCTTTGTAAAAGAGCTTCTGTTCAAATGTTGTTTCTGAATAGTTAATAAATAA
This sequence comes from Neoceratodus forsteri, assembly GCA_016271365.2. NCBI lineage: Eukaryota > Metazoa > Chordata > Ceratodontiformes > Ceratodontidae > Neoceratodus > Neoceratodus forsteri. The sequence goes on from CM028137.1 coordinate 57,157,939, forward strand.
AAAATAAATAAAAGAAATAAAGACCTGTTAAATATGTTTTGAACCAGCACATTTCATTTCATTTCACTGCCCCCCACTTCATTTTTTTTATTTGTATTTTCTGCAGTTTTGGCCCCATTTTCTCCCTTGTTCCATGGGGCCTCACCACATGGGTGTCATGCATGCATGGAGGTACATGCATGACCCATGATGACAGCTCAGCCTCTTCCACCCCTCCCCATGGTTATTGCCAGGGCTCCCTCAGGTCGTTACCCCCATCCATCCTCCACTGGGAGGTGGCCAGTGGCAGGGGAGCCTCCAGTCCCTCCCAGGAGGATAAAGCTGCCTTGTGGCAGCTTGATCCCACTCCTTTCCCCCCTCAAATGACCCCTGACAACCCAGGTTCATTCCCAAAGCCGGGTCACCAGCGCAGCATGAAGTGTGGCATCTAGCACCTCAACCATCACCACTACCAGGTCAGCTCCCCCTATTTCTTTATGTCTGGCTAGGAGAATGTTGTGGTTCAGTGTGTCAAATGCCTTCAATAAATCTCTGAATAGAGCACTGACAGATATTCTCCTGTCCAGACTCTGCTGTATGTCACATACAACTTTTTCTAATGCAGTTTGGTTGCTATGTATTGTCCTGAAGACTCATTGATAATTAGTCATCATGTTATTTGCTACTAGTCAGTCTTTGAATTCTCCAGAGACCAATTTGTCAAATATTGTACAGACTTGTGAAAGAAAGGAGATTGGTCAACAATTATTAATATCTTTTTGTGATCCTCCTTTAAAGATGGGTATAATCTTTGCTGTCATCAAAAAATCTGGGAATTCACCAGATAATAGGAAAAGATTAAAAATATAAGTTAATGGGTAAGCTATTCAGAAAGTGGCAGATCTCAATAATTTAGAGGAAATATTATCCAAACCACCTGCTTTAGAAGTGTCCATTTTTAGCAGCTCATCCCTTATCTCATATGTTTTGGTGTTTTGAAAACTACAAACTCTTGGCATGTCTAATCATAGGAACAATGGAACATAGGAATCATGTCAGCAGATGGGGACTGCATGATCCATCTAGTCTACCCTTGTTTCTGCCCCATCCCTATTTAGACTGCACCCTGATGTGTCCACAATGTCTATCCCAAGCAAGTTTGAACTGACATACTGTCTTGGATTCCACCACCTCCTGATGTAGGCTGTTCCATGGGTCTATGATCCTTTCTGTGAAGAAGTACTTCCTGAGGTTGCATTTGAACCTGCCTCCCACCAGATGCAAGTTGTGCCTCCTTATACACGCATCCCTTTTTTGCTGGAAGAGGTTTCCTGCTTGTGTTGTGTTGATTCCCTTAACATACTTAAAAGTTTCAATCATGTCCCCTCTGTTTCATCTCTGTTCAAAGGTGTACAGATTTAGTACCCTAAGTCTTGCCTCATACTGTTGGCTCACAATGCAATCCATGCACCATCTTTGCAGCCCTTCTCTGTCTCTAGGTAGTCTATGTCTTTTTGAGGTGGGGCCTGCAAAACTGAGCACAGTATTCTAAATGTGGCCTCACCAAGGACCTGTAGAATGGAATGATAACATCACTCTTTCTACTTGTAATTCCCCTACCAGTGCATTCAAGGATGCCACTTGCCCTCTGTGCTGCCTTTCCACACTGTTCTCCAACCTTTATATCATCCGCAATGACTACTCCAAGGCCTCTTTCTGTCTTTGTCTCCTCTAACTGATGCCCTCCCACTGTGTGCTTTATCCCAGGGTTTCTTTTTGCTATGTGCATAACCTTGCACTTCTTGGCATTAAAATTCAACTGCCAATCCTTGGACCATTCCTCAACTTTTTTAGGTCTGTTTTCATATCTTTCACTCCCTCTTGCATGTCTACCGTGTTACAGAACTTTGTGCCATCTGCAAATATGCAAACCTTTCCCTTCAAGTCATTTACAATATCCCCAATAAATATGTTAAAGAGGCTAGGTCCCAGTACAGACCCCTGTAGAATGCCACTGGTCACTGCCTTCCCTTGATAATGATCTATTGACAAGCACTCTCTGTGCCCTACCTTGCAGCCAGTTGGCCCCATGTTTACCCCCCTATCCTGTGCCTCAACCTTGGTAGATTCGATTTTTGATCCTATAGTTTCAGTTCCTACTGCCACAAACTCACTCCTGGAGACCAGGTTCACTGAGCTCACAGTGCCCACCCCTAAGTGCAATCCATGACAGGGGGAGTCAGGAAATACCCTCCTGTCCATTTATAGTGCTCTCTGATTTCACAACTGCCACAAGGGCCCAGGGCTTCCTCTTTATCTGGGTATGGGTAAAATACAGTCTTGAGTCTGTAGCCAGGTGAGAACCCTCTTTGGTTGCTGAGCTGGGGGGAGTAGCAAGGCATTACAAGCTCTTCGGGCTGCTCTCATAACCCTGATCGGGTGCTGATGCCTGGTCCAAACTACACAAACCCCTCTGTGAGACCTTTTGTACTTCCCCTACTTAGGCCTCCAGATTCCCTTCCATGATCCTAGTCTCGGTAGCTAAGGCACCTTAGTGCTACACAGGCATGTTACAGACTGAATAAACCTTCCACCTCCACACACACAACAAATCATTCTCAGGCAGTTTCTTTAAAATAAAAGCAAGTGCACGTACTAATTACTTGAATAATTACCATATAAACAAACAAATGATTTGATATTTTGTTTACAGGATAATTATAAACAAAAGTTGGAAAAATACATACAAAACAAAACTAGTAAATTAACTGGGTAATTTTTATTTTGTTATACAGAGAAGCAGAGTCCAAGAAATAACTGAGTGGCAAACGTTTCTCTCTCTCTATTTCTCAAAGTCCCAGCCTTCTTTTGCAGTGGTCTTTCGTATCTATAGGTTGTCCTGTGAGTCAGGAAAATTAGACTTCTACTGCAGAGATTTTGTTGAAGTAAGCTTAAATAGCCCAATTTTTAAATCTGTAAACTGGTCTCTGATTTGCCAGTGGTAAGTCCACTGTTCACCTCTAGGCCAGCAGGGGTCTCTCCTACTCCTTCATAACATTTTAAGTTAACCAATAAAAAAAAAAAATACTTTGTTTTTCCGCATCCCCAGCTTCCTGGCTGGCTTTGCTTTACACTGTATTTCCTTTCTGCCTCTATTACAATGAAGATAACATATGATACTTGGGAGAGAATTTTAACAATAGACTTCCAGACCAAAGGTCTGCAAGCGTCTGTTTCTCAAAGAATTTCTCTTTGAAGTTTAAAGTTTTATAACTAGCAGATTGCCTTCCACCTCTTGTCATTTTAGGACACCTTCACCTTTGATCAGCTTACCAGGAAATTGCAAATCCCTTTGTAATATAATTCTTGTCAACTCTAAACAGGATTTTGTCTTAGGCAAAAAAGGGGAATGTCAGACATTTGAAATACACATCAGCCCTTCCTTTTTATCCCTTTCAAATCAAAATGTTGGCATCTTCTCTGGCAAACCTTAGGTCTTGTCCTCTTGAGGAATTAAACATGAACAAAATCACAGAAAAATATGACAAAAATATGACTTTGGTGACCAAATTGCCACATTCCTCCTTCCTAAGACAGAATCTGAGTGATCATGTCCCTATTGTATGGCAGGATTCCCACAATTTGGTTACTGTTCTAACTGGTGAGATAGGCCATCTGCATCTAGGTTGGCAGACCCGGCCCTGTGTGCAGTTGTCATGTCATAGGCCTGTAGAGCAATACTCCATCTGAGGAGCCATACATTTGTTTTGCCCATCTGATTTAACCACACCAAAGGTTGTGGTTCATCTGTACTTTGAAGTACCTACCATAAAGGTACAGTTCTAATTTCTTCAGGGCCCATACCAGCCCAAGGCATTTGTTTCCTACCATGGAGTATGCCTGCTCCCAGGGAAGTAGCTTCTTACTAAGATACTCTATTGGGTGATCTCTTCCCTGATTTGATGTCTGGCTGAGGACAGCTCCATCCCCACATCTGAGGCAACCGTCTGTACCACAAACTGCCTGGTGTAATCTGGACTAGCCAACATGGGGGCACTGCACAGTGCCACTTTTAGCCATACAAAGGCCTGTTCATAGGCTGACTCCCAGTTTACCCTTTTGGGCTGACTTTTCTTAACCAAGTTAGATAGGGGAGCCACCTGGATACTGTAACTGGGAGCAAACTTTTGGTAGTACCCCAAGGTCCCTAGGAATCTCTTAACTTGTTTTTGGATTTTGGGCATGGACCATTCCTCTATGGCCTCAATCTTTGCTCAGTGTTGACTTCTCTTGTGAATGGGAGCATGATGACAACTTAAAGGTTGAGCACTGTATTGCCACTTTGTTTATTTCTCAATTTCCCCAACATCTCGACTCATGTTATAAACCAAACATATCTGTTTCCTTGGACTTACTACTGACAACTTCTTTAGTCCATTTTCAGTGCTGTCAGGTAACAAGTTCTTGTTACTTTGAAGTGCTATGTCATTTATTGCATCTAGCCTACCTGACTACACCATGGCTGCTTAGGAATCTTAGGTACTGGTGGACCGGGAGGACTTATCAGATATTAGAGCAATGTTTCAGTCCTTAGTTCAGGATATCCCAGCAATTAAAATGTCTGTTGTACACTTTGATGAATGGGTAGAAGCCACAGAACAAAGAACTGCTGATGCAGAGCTTTTTTTCCCTGCAGATTGAATCAACCACTGCCAGGCATGAAGACAGAATAGCAGCTTTGAAGAAACACGTCCAAGCCCTCTCTCTGAAAGTGGAGGACATAGAAAACTGTGAGAGAAGGAACAATCTTCAGTTAATCAGGGTCCCAGAAGGGACAGAAGGTAGCAACATGTATGAATTTTTTCAACAATTTATCCTACAAGTACTTGATTATTACTGGGATACACCACTGGAGGTGGAGAGGACCCATAGATTGCTGGACAGTCAGCCAGGTAGGGGAATGCCATCTCAACTGTTTATAGCGTATTTCCTCTGCTTTTCTGTAAAAGAGCATATTGTTCACTTGGCTCAGGAGAAGAGGCCTTTAAAATGGAATGGCCAATCAGTTAACAGTTTTCAAGACTTCTGCAAGGATGTAGCTGCCAGGAGGAAACCTTTTGCTTCTGCAAAAAGGGACCTGGCTCAGAAAAAGATCCAATATGCCTTAAAATATCATGCCAAGTTATCTGTACTTTTGGAGGGCCATTGGTTGAGGTTTGCTACACTGTAGAAAGATCAGTGTTTTCTTTGTAAAGTACCTCATCCTTTGGATTCTGCATCGCTGTCTTCACCAGACATAGCTTGTGATATTAGGTGGGAGGCTAGAGGGCACCTACAGTCAATGCTAAGGAACCCCTCCTCTTCTTCAAGCACTGTACAGTGATCTTCTTCTGACAGTGGTATTACTGAATCTGGGGCAAGAGAAGGGGGAATCAAACTCAAAAACCTAAAAGACATAGACAGCCTCATTGGAATACAAGCTCCTCTCACCCTAGGTCTTCATCCTCTGGAGATATTTTTGCATAGGGTTCTGGAGAAGCTCCGGGGTCTCTGCTGTCATCCATGAGTCCCATGGCTCAGTCCCCCTCTCCAGACCCCAAACATCCTCATCTCTCACCGACTCATCTAGAAGAAGGTTCTGTACATCCTGAGATGAAATGGGCTGACTTTAATGAGGTTGAATTAATTTCTGCCCTCAAGGTGGGTACTTTGTCATTTACTATTACAGTGGCAGAGATATCTACTGGTACATCAGAAGGTTCTATTGGGCAGAATAATTTGCTTGGTGTGGGTCCTGAGAGTGGTGCTATACAGCTAAATAAGGGACAATCATGAGAACTCTTTTATGGTGGTAGTTAATTAATTGATATGCTATGCTCCTAGTACGGGGAGTTTGATCAGGTATCGTATGGTCTGTCAGTTATGGTTATTGACTGGGAGTGGGATATATTAATTGTTTCTTTGTCCTATTTTTTCCTTTGTGGAATACTATTTATTTATTGAATTTTGTTGACCCAGTAAGCCCACTGGGCCCAGAAGTCCCTTTTTCAGTGGTGACTGGGGGAAGGGGGATACAGATGGTAAGCAACTGAAATTGATCCAGATTAAGCTGTTGGTGGTATTTTCTTAGTGAATGGGAGAAATTTGGCCAGGACACCTGGGAAATTCCCGTATTCACCAGTAGAGGGACCCTTTGGCCATTGGAGGATGGCTGAGTCAGTTGCTTTGCTGACAAGTAAGGTGATGGAGGGGCAGCAGATTGTGGAGTCTGTCTCCCCCTCTGCACCAGATTTGCTTGAACCTGAGATTTTCTTCGATGCTGCGGTGATTTCTCCCGTGGAAGATAATATGGAGCTTAAATTGCCTGAATCTGATATGGATTATGACTCTTCTGATCTGACTGTGGCTGAGTCCTGTACATGGGAAGGGACGCAGCTGAGCCTAGACCAACTTCTGCTTCTTGAGGAAACTGAACATTTATGTAGAAAACAGCAACTTTTGGGCCGGTTTCACTCCAAAATTCTGGACACTGAGGGAAGGCCCGGCTCTGATTCTGAACCGGCAGTGGCCGATGTTGCTATCAACACCAATGCTGAGCCAGCGCATGCTACACCGCATACTTTTTTTTTCTGATGGTACAGATCAGCGTTTGGCTACTGTTTTTTTCCTTTTCAGCCTCTATGGCACCACCAACACAACTGGACATCATTACCAAAAAGGGCATGGTGTGGTTTCATTGGGTCGATTCACCAATGCTGGAGGGAAGATAGTGGTATGTAGAAAGTTCCCTTGCAGCAGCAGGTTAGGTTCATTCTCCTGATATGCAACACTGGATTTCTGAATTTGCACCTATTAAAATCCCTGGGATTTCTCTAGCCCCCACTGACTTGCCTCCCACTGTAAGTACTGATGCTATCTCTGGCCCTGACAAGCCAAGTTCCACTGTACAGTCATTACCTAAAAATCCTTCTGTGGCCTAGCACCCAGCCCATGCCACATCTCCTTTACATCTAACCCCTGATCTGGAGTTGACCCAAAACCCAGTCCTTACTACAGCTCTTCCTGAAGGACCTCCAGACTTTCCACAGGACACCATTGGAGATGGCATGAGTGACATTTCTGACTTTTCAGTTATTCCTAAGAACATTCCTGTGATGGTTAGGAATGGGCCTGTGGTACAGGACATAACTTTACCCCCACCAGACACGTCACATAATCAGAGAACTTATGCTTCTTTCTTCCAACAGACTACTTATCCCACAAAAAGCCATTATGTGGTTAGGCTTATTTATAAAGGGGGTTTAGAAACCTTTCCTGACTGTGTTTATGTTGGGAATACCCTTTTGAAGGATTACTTGCAATTCACTGTGTCTGAACTGTATGCTTTGATCCATGTGTCTGGGGAAAATGTCTTTGATATTAGCTGTAAGTTAAAGAGTGGTCTTGACAAATTTTGGGCCCATTACCACCAGAAGAAGAATTCTCCTCTCTGGTCCCCCTTTGAGGTTGTTCCCTTGACCAGGCCTGCCCATAAAACAGTCTCAGTCCTGTTTCGAAATGAGGGTGTCAGTGTAACTGATCTCCTTTATTGGCTGAAACAACGCCGTACTGTTACTGGGCATCCTGAGGCTATTTTTGATTCTGAAGGTATTTGGACGGGAGGTTGGCATATCAGGGATATCTTGAGATCTGATGATACAGACTTTCAGCATTTGCCCAATAGTTTCTTTTTAGGCAGGAATAGGAGTGTTCTCTTCTATCCTGGAGAGCCTAAAAGTGTGGTCAAGTGGGACATATTAGTAGCGTTTGCGATAACCAAAAATGTTCTTTCTGTCATGAATCTGCTCATACCAGCACACACTGCAGTAACTTGGTACATTGTAATCTGTGTGGTGCTACTGGTCATGCCTATGCTTCCTACCCTGAAGCAGCACACAGAAAACTGGCTTTGGCTGATCCAGAGGAACAACAGCTCTTAGTGACTACTGCACAGAGGGAGTTTAATAGAAGACAAGCCACTGAGATGATACTTGGTGTGCTCCCTCGGCGAGAACCAGCCTCTCGGGTGGGTATCGGGGGTCTCCCAATATCTGGGTGTGCTCCTTCTCCCCCTCATGCTGTATTGGAACCCACTGTCCCCCCGCCCAAACCCCCCTCCACCCCTACCTCCTTTCCCTCTCCTCCTCCCTTTCTTATTGGTACCATGATTAACCTACAATCAGTGAAGGAACCCCCTCTGGGGTGGTTATCTGATATGTCCCAAGTTGTTATGCCCCCTCTCCAACTGGTTGCTGAACCTCAGGGTGGGAAAATGATCACCAAGAAGCACCAATCTGGGTCCTTAACATTACCTAAGGCTCCCAAGGCTACCCATACTGCTATCACTAATCAATATCAGGTATTAGAGGATGATGTAGTCTCTAAAGCTGAGTCGGCTACTTCATCTGCAGATTCCCATTCACAGGATCTTGTGGGTAATGTGGTACCTATGGACGCTCTGGCTACTGGTCCGAAGCCCACCCCTAAAAGAGGCAGGGCTAAGAAAAAAAGAAGAGTTGACTTCTTCACTGCCTTTTTATATGTCTCTGCTTTCTTCCCTGCCTTTTCTGACTTCTAATGTTAATAGTATTCAGCAGGTCAAGAAGCGAGGTGCGGTTTTTCATCTTCTCTGATCTCGCCCCCCAGGTGTTTTTTTTCATTGCAGGACACCAGGCTCCATACCATTCCTGATGTTGCAATTGCTACTAGGGAATAGACTCCTGGAGCTTCCTATTGGTCCCTTGGCACAGACAGTTGTTCTGGCACTGGTATTCTGTTCCAGCACCTTCAGCCAAATGTTCTGAAACTATTGGATTTGATTCCTGGCCGAGTGCTTTCATTGGATTTTCTTATACAAAATGTTTCTTTTCATGTCATTTCTATTTATGCCCCACAATCTAAAGCAGAGCATATAGCTATGTTTCACTTCATTCGTCCGTACCTACATGTGGCTCATAACGTCATCTGGGCAGGGAATTTTAATTGTGGGACCAGTAAGCTAGATAGGGGGTCCTTAACAACAACTGAGAAGATTTTTGGGGATATGACTGCTCTTTGCTCCATTACATGTCTGGCTGGGTTGAAGGATGCTTAATTGACACACTCTAGGAAATGAGAACAAACTTTTTGTAAGGGGAATTTGTCTACTAGAATAAATTTTATGTTTATTTCCAAGGCACTGCTGATTGATCGTACTTCTGTACAGCCAGTGGAATATTCAGATCACTGTTCATTAACTCTGCTTTTGGGTAGTCCAGAGGCTCCTTTTGGCCCTGGATATTGGAAATTGAATTCCACGCTTTTGAAGCAGGCCTCCTTTCTCCAACAAATTATTGATTTTTTGCGTTGTAAGAAGACAACCTTTGACCTTTATGAGAATCCTCTCTTATGGTGGATGGAGACTAAATCTGTGCTCTGGACATTACTCATAAGGACTGTCAAACACATTCGATCTTCCACTTATGTGGATTATTTGAATGCCCGCACGCACTTGCAACATTTAATTTCCCTCTCTTATTCCATTAAACATGTATTATCAGAACAGATTTCTCTTATCAAAACTAAAATGTTTTCCTATCACTCCACTCAGAGTGTGGGTTTGCACCTCAAACAACAATATTGTATGTCTGGTTCTTTTCATGAGGTTTGCCCTCTACTTCATAATTAGACACATCTTGGTCACAGGTTGATGTCAGTGCTCACGGACCCTGAAGGTGTACTCCACACCTCTAACCCTCGACTTCTTCATATTGTCACGGACTATGCTGTTGCCTTATTTGGTTGCTCTGATCCAGCACAGCCTGATTTCGATTCTTTTTTTCAGGAACTTCCACTTCCTTCAGCCCCTCCTGATCTGCTTGGGATTCTGTCTCAACCCTTAACTGTTTCTGAGATTTTGAACACTATTAAAACTTTAGGCACCAGAAAATCAATGGGTCCTGACGGTCTCCCCTCTGAATTGTTTGTAATATTGGGACATGACATTTCTGTGGAATTTACTACTGTGTTTAACTATCTTTTGCAGCACCAAGATGTTCCTTTGGAAATGGCTACTGGTGTGCTGATTTTTTTTTATTTAAGAAAGGGGAGAAGACTGATATTATGAATTGGAGACCTATTAGTCTTCTAAATACTGACTTTAAGTTACTGGCTAAAATGTTAAATAATAGACTTTTGACTATGGCTCCGTACCTAATTTCCCCTGCTCAATCCTGTACTGTCAGTGGGAGGTCTATAACAGACCAGCTGCTTTTGTTGCATGAGGTATTTGGCTGTCATAATACCTCACCACTGGAGGGGGTGCTATTTTCTTCGGACCAAAAAAATGCTTTTGACAATCTCATCCATTCTTTTTGTGGTATACCTTGGCCCAGTATGGTATTCCCACTTTCTTTGTTGCTTGGTTACAGTTGTTACACAAAATTGCTACTGTCAAACCCTGTGTTAATGGCTATTTGGGACCTTATATCCCCATACAGAAGAGTGTTTGACAGGGCTGTCCCCTTATCCCATTATTATATGTTTTCTCCATTGACCCACTTTTGTGTCCTCTTAATTTGACCCCGACATGCTTCCAATCTGCCTACCCAGTCAACTGGTCCCATATACAGCCCTTGCTCATGCTGATGATTTGGCCATTCTAATGAAGGATGCTGTTTCAGCAGAAACAGCCATTCTTCATTACCATGACATTGGCTGTCTTTCAGGCACACAACGTAATGTGATCAAAAGTAAAGGGAGGCTCTTTGGGGCCTCTGTCCCCTCTCCACCTACTGTGGCAGACATCCCAATCACAGTTGAAGATTTCCATATTTTGGGGATTTATTTTGGCAGTACTCAGATTGACATTGTAAACTGGGATGCAAAGGTACAACTTGGAACTGATTTTTTCCATTCATGGAATAAGCAGAAAATGTCCTTTCGGAAAAAGATCCATCTCATTAAGACTTTCTTCTCCCGATTTTTATTTTTTTAGTGCTATTTTTCCTGTGCCCATATCTGGAGAAGGCACAGTCTATAGTGATTTTTTTCAATCATTTTGGGGCAGCAGGCTCAATACTATTCTTCACAATGTTCTTTATTTACCCTTGGCCAAAGGAGGTCAGAACATGGTAAACCCTGTTCTTTTGTTTTCTGTCAATTCTTTATGCTAATTTGTGGCACCTTCTGCTTTCCTCCTCTAGATTCTGATGTATGAATTTTTTGCATTCCATTTCCCAGTGGTATTTGGCTTTGGTGGGTGGTCAGACCCGACAAATCATGCAGTCTGACCCCCCTTTGACTTATCTTCGAGATGTTTTTGTTAAGCTCTGGCAGTGGGGTACTACCCATACAATGGTGTTGATTAAATCTAAAAAAACAACTTTATTCCCAAGTTCTCCTGATACATTTCCAGGAGGTTGACCCTTTCCCCAAGTGTCCACTGCAGTTCCATGCGGTCTTGCTGCACTATCTTTTGGAAAATATAATACCTGATAAAATGAAGGATTTCCACTGGTTGATTTGTCATGAGTGCTTAAATGTTAAAGCTAATCAAAAGCATAAACAGATCATGGAACGTAATTGTTCTAGGACCTTATGCATCCTTCAACCCGAAACTATTGATCACATGTATTTATACATATATTCTTGTTTTTTGGAATTTTTTTGTATGATATGACAAATATTCCTGTTTTCCGCCAAATTTCTTATCCCAGGATAATGTACGGGGATTACCCTCTTTCCTGGTTGAAATGGGACAGAAGAACTTTGAATGTTATTTTTGTTGTCATAAAATGGTGTGTGTCAGGAGGTCTAAACATCACTCTCAGGTTCTTGGCAAAAATGGGAATGCAAGGAATCACAGACACATTGCATAAGAGTAATACACTTGTTTATTACTACCAAAAAGGATAAATCATAGTTGACCTAAGCAGTTCTTTCCAAATATGAACTGGGAGCAAATGCTAAGCATTCCTATACCTCGAGAATTATCCATGTCTCTTGGAGTCTCCGAGGTAGAAGATGTAATGTCTTACATTATATACCTATGATAATTACTATGGTTACCATAAGATAAAGACATTTCTAGTTAAGGAGATTAGCCCTATTGGCTAAAGTAGAGGTGGCTTCACTCTCCAAGACAACATTATACAATTTTGTAGTAGTCATCACTTTGTAAAGACAAAGGAAGCTTAGTTGTACATATATCATTGTAACAGTACAAATCACAAAAAGATGGCAATGCCGACTTATGTATCATCATCATTACAAGGACACAGTTGTCCTACCATCTTATAAGCAAGAAATACACATATATATATATATATATATATATATATATATATATATATATATATATATATATATATTTATTTATTTATTAGAAAGCAAAGTGTATAACAACAATATGCATACATATCCTGACATCTACTCTTGTACGGTAGGTGTTATATGACCTATATGTTAGTATAACATATGCCTAAGTGCTAGCTGTCTATGATGTACCCCTGGGGGTACCAATGAGGGTACAGGGACATCGTGTAACATTCTCCCCTTGTTGACTCTCAGGGCAGCACAGCAAAAATAGGGAAATGGATAGAGAGCAGGGTTCTTTTACAGACCCGACATGTGACTCGTGAGCCTTGTAAAGGAACTCCAGCTGCTCATGGTGTTGATGCAGTGTGCGTCGTAGGCAGCAAAGCATAATAATAAGAAAAAATATCAAAAAAGCTTGTATAACAACAAAACCTTTAAATGTAATTTCTAACCAAGTGTTAGCTAATGCACTATTCATATCACCATCATTATTAAGAGCAAGAATAGCTTCATTAGTTCAAGTTCAAGTTCAAGTTTATTGCAGGAAAACTCCATTGAGCAAGTTCATTCACAAGGAGGTCCTGTGACATAAACACTTAAAGTACAAACACAGATAGGTAATAACAGTATAAACATGAAATACACGTTACATGATGCAGGCTGGATATACATACAAGGGTACCACACAGGGTGACCGCAGGTGGTAAACATTGATATGAGACAGGGAAGCGACTTATAGGTCGCATACTGATAAATGAAACATGATGACTGGTGTGATTAGATTTAATCAAATCAAATCAAATCAAATATACAGTATATTGGCAGCTAGAACAAACAACAGTCTACAACTGATATGGGAGGGAGGAGAGATTTGATAGAGTAGCAGTGGAGCGTAAGCAAAGATAAAGCCAGGAGTAGAAGGGGAAGGAAAGCAGTTAATATGACAAATCAATTATACCTTACCAGTGGATAAATATGGCACACATGGGGAAGGAAGAGACTTAATGACAGTTACAGGAGTCTTTTATTTTAGCTGAACTTAGCGATTTGTAGAAGTTTATTGAAACTGTGCTAGTTAGTTTCAGTACGGTTTGTAGTGGTTCCAAATGGAGGAAGGGCATATGCAATATACGCTTTACCAAAGGAAGTCCATGCCTTGGTATGTCAAGCATAATAAAGTCAGATTTTTCTTAACGAGTATGCACTATGTGAGATACTAATAAGGAAGAGAGATAGCTTGGCAATTTCTGCAGGAGCAGTTTAAGAGTCCATAGCCCAGCATGGAGCAGGCGCCTAGTAGTAAGGGATGTCCAACCAACAGCTGCATATAAGTCACAGTGGTGCGAACAGTAAGGAGTTGGTAATGAACCGTAACGCACGGTGATAAAGGATGTCCAGTTTACTTAGATTTGCAAGAGTAGTGAGGAATAGATTACATCGCCATAGTCGAGTAGGGGAGAAAAGTGGCCTGTACAAGCTTGTTTCGAGTTTCAAGGGGAAAAGGGGCCTATTTCTGTAGAAGAAACCTAACCTTGCTTTTTAACCTTCTAGAGACATCTTCGATGTGGTCACTGAAAGATAATTTATTGTCGATCCAGATACCTAGATATTTCAATTTGGTTACAACTTCCAGAGGCTCGTTTAGCGTGGTGACAATGAAGTCTTGGGCAAGAGTATTGGGGGGCCTGAGACAGCACTGCGGGATAATATCATCGCTTTAGTCTTCTTGGCATTGAGCAGAAGCTTTGCCTTTATTAAATTATGCTCAAGTTGTGCGAAGTCCGCTTGAAGCACTCCCTTGACTTCAGATAACGATGAGCCAGAAGTATACAACACAGTATCATCTGCAAAAAGTGCAGATTGGACGTGATATGTTAGCATCTAAGTCATTGATGTACAGAAAACAAGATAGGGCCTAAGATGGATCCTTGGGGACTCCTCTTTCAACTGGCAAGGCAGCAGAAAAAAGCCTTCCGCCTTTACTTTTGGAATCTTCCAGTTAGGTAGCTAGAGAACCACTGGGTGGTATGGTATGTGGCACCCAACTTTGCAAGGCAATTGACTAATAGTTTGTGATCAACAGTATCAAAGGCTTTGCTGAGGTCCAAAAGACTGCACCAGTTACCTTCTTAGCATCTATAGCAGAGATCCAATCATTGGTTACTTTTGCTAGTGCAGTGATTATGCTATGATTAGCCGGAAGCCAGATTGAGCTGGGTTAATGAGAGAGAAGGTTTCCAAGTGAGATTTTAGCTGAATATGGATCAGTTTTTCGAGAACTTTAGAAAGGATAGGCAATATGGAGATAGGCCTATAGTTGTTTACATCGCATGGGTCACCAGATTTAAATAGAGGGAGGACATGTGCTGATTTCCAGCAGGACAGCACAGTAGCAGATGTAATGGAAAGATTGAATATGTAGAGAATTGGGGCAGTGAGATCATTAGCTTTGGTAAAATTATTGCTGATGCAGATGAGATGAGTATCTTTCCTCTCTAAAAGTGATTTTAATGTCAGTGTAAGGGGGGTCAATGTGTACATAAAAATAAGGTAAATACTCAGTTAGGGTGAGCAGATAATCAGGGTCACCATCAATGATATCAGCATCCATAAGAGGGATGGGGGTTATAATGGTATGTCCAATAACTGCTTTTTGATGAGGGACAAAGCAGAAGTTGTGGCTATCTATAATACATGTCTGCATTCCGTACACATAAGATTTAATATTTGTGCCCACACAATACTCTCCATCAGAATTATGCTGCGTTTTAACACTGGGGAGTCTATTTTTGCAACTTTACCGGGCAGGTGTATGTTGTCTTCAAAATCCATTTTGATAGGTGATGAACCTCCTCTTGATAAGATTGGTAAAGCTTGTCTGGAACCAATGTTGAGTCCAAAAAGTCTGTGCCTTTAGTGCTGATATCATCGTCCATTGAAAAGGGACAATCAATTCTGTCGGGAGAATAACCACATACAGGTTTAATAACATCAAATACATCACATCGACACAAGTAAATGTAGCCCTTTTTCATGCAGCAATCTGTGTGTGGGGTGACCCAGGTGTCCAGGATAGGATGGAAGACCAGTAGAGGAGGCAAGTTGAGATATTATCTGTAGATATCTTCATCAAGGTGCCCAATAGAATGAACGGTTGCAAGTTTATCGAATAAAGCTGTAGTAGGATCAAAACATGGTAAAGAGGCAGTAAAAGAAACAAATATTGCATCCTTAATAGAACATTCCTTTGAAGTAAAACATGGACAGTGTTAGGGTGCCTGGTCACAAAACCAAAATTCCTACCTGTAGATAGTGGGATGGTGAGACTTTATTGCATACACATTGCAATGCTAGGAGTCTTACACCATGCACAATACCATTTAGAGATGCGTCTGTCATGAATGATATCAGGGATCCTTCTGGATTGTAGATCATGGAAAAGATTATTGATGGTAGTGATAATATATGAGCCATAGACTGAACACACTATCTCACTGGCAATGTATTGTCTATCTGCTTCTTTGTTATTTTGTGCAATAAAGGCATTAATCTTATCTTTAGAATCTGTAAATGCCTTAGTAATGCTGTGCATGTTGTATACAGTGTATATTTCTTCTTGACTAAGGCCATCCACACCATACAATAATAGGGGTTACATATCATTTACCAAACCAGTTTGGAATTTTGCCGAATATGATTTGATAGTAGCAATGTCAGGCTTATTCCAAATAGACATAGCTGTACCAAAAAGACCTGCAATGGTGCCTTTGGCACCTGTGACATCAGAGCTGTCAACCTCATGGGTATTAAGTTTCTGACTTTGATCATTAGGATTAGGTTTCTTCCTGAAATTGCCTCTATGCTCGCGGTGTGTACCCAAGCAATAGGGTCTGAAGTATGAATCTGAAAAGCTGCTAAACAATCAAGCAATAAAGTACTAGAAAATGCTGAAGTATTAGTAGTATGGCACATAACAAATTCTTTCATATTCCAGTAAGTTAATTGAACAAAATAGGTATATGCATAAATTGTAAGTTATTAGTAAGTGTACCAGGTAAGGCAATGGCTGTTAGACTACTACGGGGACCAGGGGTATGTGTTGGACATTCCAAAAGCTGTTTATCAGTAGGGGGTAACATAGAAAGATACATGACAGCAGAGGCCATGTTGTGTACAGCACAACATTTCCTGGCAGAGTCTTTAGACAAGGAACTATAATATTAGGGATCAATCAAGGCAGTTATATTGTATAAACCAGAATGTCTGAGAGCAGTCTGGAGCAGGGACAGTGAACCATTAGGGGATAATTTTGCATTGGGCCAGCCATGGAAAGTTCCCTTGGAAAGCTTGGCCACAGGAGAATTTGTCCTAGTGACATGGTTTGCCACTCAATTTATAGGGTAGATTTATCAGGAGCAACAACCAAAGCAGTTAGGTAGGCATCAGAACCTTCCTGGACAGTAATAAAATTGTTGGCTGTATTGATAGAAACTCCCTCTGGGGCAGACGCTGGAAGATCAAAGTGAGGAAGGAGGTGCTGTACCATGCCTTGGATGCAAAGGATAACTCCTGAGATGAGGAGAAAGTGGAACAAGATAGCCATCTTGTCAGAGTACCTGAAAAGGAAAACCAAACATTAGTAAGTAAGTACTATTCCACCCAATGGAGTGAGGAGAAGTAATTATACTCCTTTATACAGTTTCAACTGGTTTGCATGTCACCATTTGTCAGTCAGTTTGTTGTTATGCATTCATCTAAGCTGATAGACTGCCGGACTACACTTGTGGACAATGGGGTAGGGGCCTTCCCACTTATTGGAGAAGGAGTGTGTGGGATGTGCAAATCTGAGAACCATTACCTGATCTCCAACTTGCCAATCCACTTCCTGTGCGTGTTTGTCAAACTGTAATTTGGACTGCTGCTGGGTCTTGCCAATGCAGTTATCAGCATACAAGTGCGTGAATGAGGTCTTGTCTGAGTTTCTCCACATATTGGTCTACAGACACACAGTCTGCCATGGGGGTATCCAGGTCAAACAACAAGTGTTCTGGTAATCTTATTTGTCTGCCAGTCATCACCTCAAATGGTGTCAACTGGGATGTGGCTGAGGGTGTGCCCCTGATTGCCATAAAGAGTAATGGCAATAGGGAATCCCAAATCTTGGGATTATCCTCAATGAATTTGGAACATATTTGCTTAATCTGTCTGTTGGCTCTTTCTACTTGACCTGAAGATTGTGAGTAGTAGGGTGTGTGGAATTTCTGGTGAACTCCAAGGAGTTCAAGTGCTTCTTTCATGAACTCACCTGTAAAAACTGGCTCCATTATTGGAGTCTAGCTGGAGAAAATCTGTTCCACCAGGATTTTGCAGTGGTTCTAGCAGTACATGTCTTAGTGGGGAAAGCTTCCACCCACTTAGAGAAAAGATCAGTTACCACAAGTGCGTACTTATTATGCCTAATGGTATTGGTCAGTGGGCCAAAAAAATCAATCTGTATGGCATGCCAAGGGCCAGAGTGCTTTTTCGGTAGTAGTTTGGCATTTTGTTTGGTGGGGATGTGATTGTTTTGTGCACAAACAAGACAATTATCTATATACTGTTTGACATCCTTGGTGACTTGAGTCTTTGGAGGGTGTTTGCTACTCCCTGGTGTCCACCAGTAGTGGTGTCATGCATTTGGTGCAAAAATGCAGACCTGAGGTGTCTGGGAACCACCCACAATTTGGTGGGGGTATCATCTGGCTGATACCAGATGAGCTTGTCATCGGGGGACGAGTGTAACTTACCTTCATGTCTCTGGTATGGGTTTTGGGTAGGTAAATTCTGTTCAGTGCTCTTATCAAGGAATCTGAACACATATTTGAGCTCAGAGTCAGCATGCTGGGCCACTGACTGGTCCATGGGGGAAAAGGGTTTGGGCTTCTTTTTGACTGCTGCAGTGTGTACAGCCGCCCTGGCTTATGGATGATCCATCATCCAGGTGTCCCCCACTTGGGCCCCCTTCCTTGGCAAGGGTGTCCACAGTGTCACTGAAGGCATGATAGGGGTAATGGATGGAGTGAGCTTTAACTTTGTATACATAGAGTTTGTGTGCAAACCTTTGCGCCAGTGAGTGTTTGTATATTACCTGTTCCTTATGTTTCACTGGACTGCCATCAGAGGAGAGGAAGGAGTTCTTCTGCCAGAAAGGAAGAAATTCTGTAAGAGAACACCAAACCCAGTTAGTGTCTGTAAAGATGATGGTATCCTTGGTCCCATGCTGAATGAACTTGAGGGCACAGGCCACCACTGCCATCTTGATATAGTGTGATGATGCCACACTGCAATGCTTAGAAATTTTAACAGTGTTACCATAAGAATAAAATCACTAAGATACCTATCCCTGCAATTTTTTCTCCCTGATAATAGGAAGTTGAATCATCTGTGAAGATACAACACAATGAGGTGCTCTCAAGTAGTTGTGGCACAGCAGGTTGGAAAGGACCTGGATCCGGAAGATCAGGTGGTTGCAGTGTACAGTCATGGGGTTCTCCTTGAAAAAGAAGGTCATGCGCCAGCATGGATGGCATTTTGGTTTGGTGGACCTGAATGTCTTTATCCTGGAGAAGGAGTGACCAGTGTGTCAGTCTGGTATTAGAGACTGACCAATCCATCATTCTATTTGATAGCAGAAAGGTAGTTGTGGTGTGGTTTGTGTTAATAATCAGAGCAGAGTACCCAATGATATACAAGAAGTACTTGACAGCCCAGTAGGTAGCTAGAAGGTTCTTTTCACAAAGGCTGTACTTCTGTTCCACTGAGGTCAAGAGCTGTGATGCATATGCAATGGGTCTCAAAGTGCCATGAACCTTCTGGACCAGCAGTGCTGACATGGCTATGTCAGAGGTGGCACATTTCAGATGGAATGGTAAGGCTGGATTGGGGTTGACCAGAGCTGGGGCTGAGGCCAAGGCCTGTTTCAGTGACGTCACAGCCTGGTTGTGAATGGGTCCCCAATTCCGGGGAATGTCATTTTTCAGTAATTCATACAGAGGAGCAGCCTTCTGAGCAAAATAACAAATAAAATCTCTAGAATAATTTACCATAATTAGAAATCTCCTAAGAGTGGCCACACTGGTGGGTAATGGCAAGTCTTTCAATCCTTGTATCTTCTTCCATGTAGGGCTTCGGCCTTGATCAGTTATTCTCAGGCCCAGAAAGAGTACCTCTTTCTGGCATACTTGTGCTTTTGCTGGGTTACATTTGAGGCCTGCTCTCTGAATGAGGGTCAATAGTTCATCCAAGAGATCCAAGTGTTGTTCGTGTGTTTCTGTTTCAAACAACAGGTCATCCACATACTGCAAGAGACACTGGGGGAGTAGAGAAGTCTTCAAGGACATCCATCATATGTAGATGGAACAGGGACGGGCTGTTAAGGAATCCCTGTGGTAAGCAGGTCCTTGTGTACTGTCTACCCTCAAAGGTGAAAGCAAACTTATATTAACTTTTAGGGGCCAACGATAATGACCAGAAACCATTGGAAATATCCAGGGCACCGAACCATTTTTGGTCAGGGGTCAAAAGTCACAGCACCTCAAGTGCCGATGCCACAGTTGCGGCACAACTGGGGGTGATCTGATTCAGTCTCCTATAGTCAATAGTAAGTCTCCAGGCACCTGTGGGTTTCTTCACAGGCCACACCGGGGAGTTGGTGGTAGAGACACATGTACTAATTACACCTTGTTTGAAGTGTAATTTTATTGTTTTCCTAAGAGAAGACAGGGACTCTGGTGGGCAAGGATATTGCCTTTGTCTCTCATGTGCTGGACCTGTCACTTCTATGACAGTGTACATTCTGCCACAGTCATGCTTGTTGGTAGCAAATGCCTTCAAATGCCTTTGTAGAGTTGGGAGGAGCTCATGGTTCTTGAACAAATCTATGATGTCATACTCTTTATTGTTGACAGATATTGTTGCCACCACATGTGAATCAGGAATCTTGATGGTATGATATTGACCCTGAATCTGTATCAGTAACATGTTGGCTAGGTTCACCACACAGCCGTGTGGTGCTAGAAAGTCAATTCTGATTATACTAGGATGGTCATGCAATACCATTAGCAGGAAGGTGTGATAGGCCTTCAGGTGTCCCAACTCTACAGATAGTGGTAGAGAACAGCATGCAGGAAACCTAGTTCCATCTACTTCTGAGATGTTGGTCCTCCATCCGGTGGACCAAGATGATGTCTCTGGGTGGTCATCATGTAATACAGACACAGCGATGCCTGTATCCAGTAACACTGTCAGTAGGCAGCCCCTGACCTCAGCTTCAGTGCAGGGCCTTCCATTTTCATCCAAGACCAGCTTGTTTACAATACACACTGGGGTCTGTAATTGTCAATCTGTACCAATGGAAGCATGGAGATATTGGGCCTGGCTCCTTTGAACCACCTCGCCATACTGGACTGATGCTATATAGGGAGCTGCTTCTGGGTTTAGGCCTGTATGAGCCTGAGTGCCTGTACTACCGGTATCTCCATGGCCTGTTGAGGCCTGTGTTCTCTGTTGTATGGCTGCAAGGGCCTGAGCCGAAACAGCATCCACTACGGAGCACACTTGTCCCAGAAATTCTCAGAACTTCCAATTCTCTTCAGCTATCTCCCTTTATGAAAGGACTGGTCTTTGTTGTTTACCCTTGTTGTTCTTATGGTGTTTCTTATTCTTACGGTAATTCCGGTTCCCACCCCATTGTTGTTGTTGCTGCTGTTGTTGTGGTTGTTGGGCCTGCTGGTGGTGTTGGTTGTCTTCAGGGAGGAGCAGTTTCTCGTGGGCCTGCCCTTCCACTGTGTAGTGCATTGTGGTCTCCAGAATAGTCTCCACGGCAGCAACCTTCTTGGAAGCGGAGCCCAGATCATGGATGTAGAGTTGATAAACTCTCTCGGTATTCTGAACAATATCGGCAAACCTCTCCGTGGTGTAATAGGTGGTTGGCTCTTCCTTTTCTCTTACTGCAGGGATCATGTTCCTAAGGAACAGGGTGTTATACTCAATAAGGTGTACATCTGTAGCTTCCTGTGCAAGATGCTTCCCTGCTCAGTAGGCCATCCAGAGCCTCTGGTGATAAGTTGTTGGACTTTCTTTTGCATTGTTTTACAGGGTATGCAAGCATCACTCCTACTACACCTGGGCTGTGTGCAGAAATGGGTTCAGCTGTGACCTTGTCAAAGGTGGTGGTGCTGTCCTGGCAGACAGCATCAGGGAGTTTTGCCACAATCCAGGATCAATGGTCTAGCATAGGATCTGGACTTGGTAGTCTGTAGTGAAACTAAGCACTTCACATTTAGCTCACACCTTTTCCAAGTGGCAGCTGAGGTTGTCGGATGGGCTCATTCGACCAATGCTGTCAGCTATCTACTGAACAGAGTAGACCATTTATAGGGGATTATTGGGACGATCGGGTGGTGGTAGGTTCCCTCAGGCACTGTCCAGGGCTGCCTGAACTGCAGTCTCTGCCACAGAGTGGACTATGCCCTCCTGACTACCAGCTTCATGGATAAGTTGTCTTATTTGACCTTTTAATACCCACTTATTTCTCTCTGGTATGGGCACGCTGTTTACTACATTATCAATCATTCTCTCTATCTCCTGTCTGTCTTCCACATTAATGATGGCTACCGGTGGTGCCGTTAGCACTAGGCCACAGCCTACTCCCCCTCTATCATGGGGGTTGCCATGTTGGCATCTCCTATGATGTGCATCATGACGTCGGTGACGTATGACATGGGTTGGATGTGATGAGTGTTGTGGATGGCAGAATGGGGACTCTGGGCCATAGTAGGGGTGTGACTGGGCATTGTACTATGAGATATCATCATCTGTCACCTCTCCTTCAGATGACATAGATAAGGCAGGGGCTACGCCTCCCATCGCCTTAACATGTCCAGCCAGAACCTCCCGCTGATGGCGCAGTTTCGCCATCTTGGATTCACATTTAGCATGATTCACATTTGCAACATTCATATCTACTTCATCCTGCATCTGTTTCTGCAACACTCTACATGCGGTGCTCAATTCTCAATTGTGCCTAGTAGCCACTTCTAAGCCATTACTTACCTGGTTTATCTTTTCCTGAATCTCTCCCAGCTCCTCACTCAATTGCATGTTCATTCTACTCAATAAGTCATTCATTTGCAAAGCCTAACTCTTATCCTATCTCAAACTTTCACATTCCTTCTTCAAGATACAAAGTTCCTGTTAGCCTGCCTGGGTGGAATGATGCAAAAGGGAATCATTTTCATTTCATAGAGTTTGGAGTTCAGATTCCAAATCCTGCTCATGTCTCACACATTCTGTTTCCTGCAACCCCATCTCCTGCTTAAGAGATGAGATTTACAGTTCATGGGTTCAAAACCTCGCTTCAGAGCTTTCAGAGCAGCATAGAGAGCTGCGACCAACAGCCCTTTAGCTTCTCGCTTTCTGACTGTTTGTCTCGTCTCTGAGTACCAAGTTGAAATCCCCAGTACAGGGTTTTTGGATTCACTTGCATCCCGCATGAAGTCAGGCCATCCTCCATGGGAAGGAAGAAAGTTTGAGACATCGAGCCTCAGTTCTGTGCAGATATTTGATACGGTGGCCATTGTGCGGGAGGAAATGAAAAATCAAACTGTGAAAAGGCGCTATGCTGTGTATCGATCCACAACAGGAGCACTTTATTCACAGTTGGCCTACTGTGCACTTGTAAGCTTGCAATTCAAAACTGCTGTGGAGTGGGTTGAATCGCCATTGACCACACGCAGAAAGCAGCCAGACTTTGCAAGTTATTACAAAGTGGTCATAGAACGGGAGAGGTGATGCTGGAATGCACATATACAGTCCCCATTGGGAAGGGAATAGTTTGAAGCAACAAGTGAAACTTTGCAAACATCAAATGTTGCCTGCACATGGTCACCAATTGTCAGGAGGTCTAAACCCCACTCTCAGGTTCTTGGCAATAATGGGAATGCAAGGAATCACAGACATGTTGCATAAGAGTAATAAATGTGTTTATTACTACCAAAAATGATAAATCACAGTTGCCCTAAGCAGTTATTACCAAATACAAACTGGGAGCCAGTGCTAAGCATTCCTTATACCTCGAGGATTCTCCATGTCTCTTGGGGTCTTCGAGGTAGAAGACGTAATGTCTTACATTATAGACCTATGATAATTACTATGGTTACCGTAAGA
Source organism: Neoceratodus forsteri (assembly GCA_016271365.2). Classification (NCBI taxonomy): domain Eukaryota; kingdom Metazoa; phylum Chordata; order Ceratodontiformes; family Ceratodontidae; genus Neoceratodus; species Neoceratodus forsteri. Next base: position 57,181,459 of record CM028137.1, read on the forward strand.
TAGAAACATTTCTAGTTACAGAGATGAGCCCCATTGGCTAAATTAAAGGTGGCTCCACTCTCCAAGATAACATTATACAATTTTGTAGTAGTCATCATTTTGTAAAGACAAAGGAAGCACAGTTGTGCATGTATCAGTGTAATAGTACAAATCACCAAAGATGGCAATGCCGACATAATCATTATAAGGATACAGTTGTCCTAACATCTTATAAGCAAGAAATACATATAGTATAGTGGAATGGTAGTGCCAATATAGTTAGGGTTGAAGAGCCATTTACATGTTAAACCCAAAATTTTGCACCTTAATAACTTTGCAACTGTTTGATGGATTTGCCTGAAATGTGGAATACACAATCAAGACCCATTCACCTTGGGATCTGCCAAGTTTTGTACCAGTTGCATATACAGCTGCAGAGTTATTAAGCATGATCTGCACACGCATTTACACTTTTCTGGAATTTTACTGTCTTCTCTACAGGTTGCACGGTTTGCACAACCGGTCCAAAATAATTAGAGAACATGCAGCCAGGGTGCCTGATGTGCCTTTTGAAGATTTTGTGAACAAATATTTAAAGGTTCAAAAGTTATTCAAAAAACAAGTTACCATTATAAGTCAATTGGAAAAGTTAACAAAAAGTTCGACAGTGTCGCAAATGCAGTTTTTACTTTTGCAAATGGCCCTTTTACTGTCGCAAATTCACCATTTTGTTTTCAGTTAGTGATCAGAAAAATGCTTGGCATTTAAAATTGGGACCCTGTAGCAACCTTATTCTTTTGTATTCACTAGACGGACCCTGAGGATGCTAGCCATGTCTTTATTTTGGGGTAAAACACCCCAGAAATATGTTTTTCCAATTTCTGGAAAAAGTACTTTTGCACTTTTGCAAAGTACTGTCGCACTTGCAACACTGTTGAATGAATTTGCGAAAGCTTTCGCAAACTTCGACAGTACTTTTCTAGGCTGTGGGAAAATGACAGCAATTCTTTGGCACCCTGCTTCAAAAGAAAGGTTTGGTGTTTTGGCCTGAAGTTTGGTGGAAATGCAGCCGACATCTCACAGATGTGCATTTCAGTGTTTTGTTGAAAAAATATTACATGGTGGCAAAGTTACAGCACTCCAAAGTTGATGCCTTTTCCTATAGGATAACATTATGGCGTCCAACGCATTACAGGACTCCTTTGGCGCCCTGCTGCAAAATAACGGTTTGGTCTTTTGGGCTGAAATTTGAAATTATAGTTCTTTTATTATTTTATATAAAGGTAGTACACCTGAGAGAACAGTACAGGGATTACACATTATGACCAATGACATAAACTATATAGCAGCTGAAGAGTGACAATATACAGCATTTTACCGAAATCCCTGAATTTGAAAAAGCATTAAGAAATACCCCCTTACCTCCCTCACCCAAATCCCCAAACCCCCCTCCCCCAACCCCCAGGATGTGCCTTCTATGAGAGAAAAGAAAGAAAAAGGAAAAGAAAAGAGAAGAGAAAGAAGAAAAGGAGCTGATGCTGATACATGTGAGATACATAAAGGTATATCGGCTGCCAAGGTAGCTAGAGGTGTACCCAACAGGACATTAATTCAAATAAAGAGCATATAATTTGCCCCATTTCCACTCAAACAAAGCCAGACAATTCCTAGAACTTGCTATTAGCTTTTCAGTCTGGAAACAGAGAGAAAGTTTGTTGATCCATTCTGCATACGAGATAACCAATTGGTCCATCCAGTGCCTAAGGACCAATCTTTTGACAACCATCGAGATTAAGGCCATGTGGAATCTACACTCCATCACTTGTATATTGGAAAGCTTACCCAGGATGCAAACTTCTATAATGAATAAATCAGTCAGGCCCAAAAGATTGGATGGACTGCCATAAGGGAGTCACCTTCTCACAATACCAGAAAATGTGTACCAGGTTCCCTTCCACTGTGCCACACCTTGTGCATAGGGTTGAAGATAGTCTGTTTAATTTAACCAGTTTAACTGGGGTATAATACATGTTATTCAATATATGGTATTGAGTGAGTCTATGTCTGTCTTGAGAGAGATACCGATATGTGTCTACCCAAATTTGTTCCCAATCTAGAAGGGCATCTGGCACAAGAGAAGACCAACATTTGGAACCAGTCAGATAGTCTGGGAACTTAGTATCCAATAGGAAAGAGTAAAGCTTAGAAATGCTATGGGCCTTAGTTGCTTGTTCCTGTATCTGGTTTAGGAAGGGTTTAATATGAGACGGTGTAGGATTGGAGCTGAAGCTGGAAGCCACTAGGTGTCGTAACTGGAAAACTTTAAAAATGTGCTTCTGAGGAATATTGTACTTAGTCAGAACCTCCCCGGAAGATAAAAGGGAGTTATTCAGGAATAAATCATCAACACAGCAATCTCTCAACTGAGGAAGCCAGTCTAGAGGAAGTGGGAGACCCTCAATCCTAATATTTAAATTTAGGGTAAGAGGTTGGGAAGTGTCCTTCCTGGGAGAGAGATTGAAGAAGTGCCAGCATTGATTCAACTCCATTATAGAAGTGCCAATGACGCTCCTTTGTAAAGGTGGAGGCAAAGTGGATAGGTGATAATAGAGAAGTCTGGATACGGGAAGTCCAAACTCAGTTAGAATCTTTTTCTCAAGGTGTACCCAAATTGGTAGACACTCGTCCACCCTCTGGTCATACCATCTTCCAATTTTTGCCATGTGACTTGCCCAGTAATAGAGCATAAAGTTGGGAAAATGGAGCCCTCTTTTCTCTTTGGGTACATTAAGAATTAAAAAGGCTTTCCTAGGTTGTTTACCCTGCCAAATAAACTTGGAGATGGACCTATGGAAGTGGTGAAAATAGGACGTCGGTAAGAAAATGTTCATTAGGCTAAGTGGGTACAAAACCTGAGGCAACACATTCATCTTAACAATATTAATACGGCCCCAAAGCGATAAAGGGAGGGCAGACCATCTCTGAAGGTTTTGTTGGATTTTAACCAGAAGATTGTCAAGGTTAAGCTTCCTGAAGAGTTCAGGGTCTTTAGTAAGGAAAATGCCTAAATATTTGAAAGAGGAGGGGGCCCATTTCATACCAAACTGAGAAAAGCTGACCTAAAGCATGTTTACGTTCAGAGGAAATATGATTGATTTAGTTAAATTCAACTTGTAATTGGCCACCTGGCCAAACTGAGCTATAATGTGTAATATATGTGTTAGGGACACTTCGGGGTTAGTCAGGTGTAAGAGAATATCATTAGCATAGGCCAAGAGAACAAGAGACTGCTGCTGAATGCGACATCCCATGACCAGTGGAGAATTTTTGATTTTGAGAAGAAGAAGCTCCAGATAAAGATTAAACAAGAAAGGTGATAGGGGGCAGCCCTGACGGGTACCTGTAAATAGCGGAAATTGAGAGGAGAAAGCCTTGTTACAATAAATTCTGGCAGTAGGGGATTGGTAGACCGATTTAATCCATTGAATAAAGACCTCCAGAGAGCCCATTCTCTTTAATATAATTGAGAGAAATTCCCAATGGACTCTAGCAAAGGCTTTCTCCGCATCTAATGATATCAGAGCCATAGGGATTTTAGAGTCCTGGGCGACATGAAAGATATGTGAGAGAATACGCAAGTGGTCTATAGAAGGCCTGCCCTGCACAAAACCTACTTGTCCGGGACTCAGCAGATTAAGCCAGACCTTTCTGAGTCTGAGGGATAAGATTTTCGTTAGGATTTTAATGTCGTAATTAAGAAGGGAAATTGGGCAGTAACTAGCAGGGTCAGCCGGGGGTTTGTCTTGTTTCAGTATCAAAATTTTGGGCTGAAATTTGGAGGAAACACAGACAACATCCCACACATGTGCCTTTTTGTGGTTTGGTGAAAAAATATTACTGGAAGCCAAATTTATGGCACTCCGAACTTCTCTTTTTTTCCCATAGGATAACATTACAACATTCACCGCACCTTTCAGGACCCGTATCTCGGAAACTGTGCGAGATGCGGACTTTTGGGGGCCTAAGTATAAAAACAGCAAGGAAAGTCATAAATCATATGACTTTTAATTTTTTTTTCTACGTTGTACAGTTCCTAAGATATAAGCAATTTAGTATTCCAACTCCTCATTTTCTGCTCTGAGAACCATTATTATCCATACATTCTTTGTACTCACTGCCTTTCTCTGTGCAGCTTTTGGGGAAAACCAGCCTGTGCACTTACATTACTGTTACCGTTACCATTTCCGCTTGCTGTTCTGTTCCCCTTTCACTTAACATTCACCTCTACACCAACATGTGTGTTACCCTTTGTGTTTTCATTTGCGTTTGCTTTTGCGTTCTTTTTAACATTTCTGTCTACACTACTGTTTCTCTTTCTGTTTTGCTTTGCGTCACCATGCACATTACCATTTGCATTTGCGGGCACAATGTTACTATGTGACAAGACATCATGTGGCGGGAGCATGGGGCCCGAAGGGCCCTGCACTTTAGCTGCCACATTACATTCACTATTTCTCTTTATCATTCTCAAAAAAAAAGGGAAATTAGAGGAAAAAAATCTATTTAAATGCATTAGTTAGGGATGTTTCCACACTGACAAAAGCAAGGAAATTCAAGTGTTAGGGTTGAAAGTCCCCCTTAGACCCTACTCACACCCCAACCGGCATTGGGGTGCGCATTAGGGTTGTTGGTCCTAACTCTCACCCCATTCTCCTACACCTCTGCTTGTTTACTCATGTGATGAGGTGAGAGTTATGGCCGACAACCCTAATGCACACCCCGATGCCGGTTGGGGGGGTGAGTTGGGGGGGTCCAAGGGGGGGCTACCAACCCTAACACTGAATTTCCTCACTTTTGTCAGTGTGGAACAACCCTAACTAATGCAGTCAATGGAGTTTTTTGCTTAATATGCATACATATCCTGACATCTACTCGTCTACAGTAGATGTCCTATGCCCTATATGTTAGTATAACATATGCCTATGTGCTAGCTGTCTACTGTGTACTGCTGGGGGTACCAGTGAGGTTGCAGGGACCTCATGTAACATGGAATTCTAGGTGCCTCTTTACCTTGCAGAAATTCCAAATTTCCCATACTGAACTTTATGGTGAGACTGTGTATGAATTACAGAACATTTATTTTTCTGAAATGAAATTTTTAGATAGGTCCCAGTTGCTACAACTTTGGAGAAATTTGCTCTGGATTATGGACACAGATGTACCTGTCACATGAATGCTGCTGTTGGACTCTGGTATTTTTTATTTACCTTTGTTTGGTACTTTTGGTTTCTTTTACTGTAAATTTATGGTTTATTCCTTTGTTTGATTTGTATGATTGTTTAGTAAAATCTTCCTCTACTCTTTTTCGATACATGCCATGGGATCTTTAGCATCCACCTGAACTACCACCAATCCAGTCAGATGGGACCTCAGTTTAATGTCTCATCCAAAAGATGACACCTCAGAAGAGCAGTACCCACCTCATGCTGCACTACAGTGTCAGTATTGTGATATTTACCCACATGCCAGATGTGGGAACTGAACCCACAGCCCTGCTGATCTGCCGGCCTGAGAGGCGAGTGTACTACCTAATAAGCCACTGACACAGACAGTATTTAGACATATGCTGTTTATTCAGTATAGTTACATTTTTATACTCTTTTGACCATCTTAGAGTTCCTGACAGGGCTTTTTATGTCAGCTCTCCATTATTTTTCAGGATGAGGTTGTCATTTCACCCAACTGAAGTCACTGTGGGTGAGTCCTGATAGTTTCTTTATAGAGGCACAAACTGGCTATTTATTTTCCTTTAGCTGTGGGAGTGAACTGGGGTTGTTTACCCACTAAGTAGGTGTCGGGCAGGGATATCTGCATCTGTGCCCACTGAAGAGGGAGATGGCATTGGTGGTCTCAGATTGCGAGCTTGGGGGATCTCACTCCTTGTCCTTTGGATACTTCTACTCTGTGTGATACCAAAGTATTTGATCAGACTATGGTGGAATACTTAGATGATCATTTTTTTGGGGGCTATACAAAACTTAAAAAAAACTTGCCATTTTTTCAATGTCTAAGATTTTTATTATGGAGTATTTTTCTATGCTAGTACCTAGTTATGGTTTAGTGCAGAGTTTAATAGCTATTGTTATGTTATTGAGGCTCTTTCACTTATGGTGGGCTGGGCAATGAGGTGGTTTTAGGAGTCTATGTACTATGCTTAGAATACTGTATGTGTTTGGGGCATTATATATTTCCATGTGTTGTCTTTAAACTTCTTTTCTGCTATTTTTTTTTTATCCCTGCCCTATCGAAAAAGCCTGTGCATTTTTTCTTAGTCATGTCCCTTAGGACATTATCCTGGCAATTCCTATTTTTTTTTTGTTTATAATGGTTAATCTGAGAATTATATCTTGGAATGTTTAGGGTCTGAATATCCACATTAAGTGAAAAAAGGTGCTTTCTTATTTGGGCTCTTGTCAGTATAATGTGGCATTTCTACTGGAAACCCATCTACTTCAGAGAGATGTAAGTAACTAGCTAAAAGGTGGGCGGGTGGGTCTTTTTCCAACTCTTACTCTTCTAAAAAACATGGGGTTTTGACTTTAATTAGGAGGCTGTGTGAGAAAAAGTTGTCAGATAAGGAAGGGTGGTGAGTGATGTTTTTATGTAAAATCTACAGTATTCAGGCCCTATTAGTTAATTTGTATGCCCCAAATATAGATACTCCTGAGTTGTTTCACATTTGGCACAGAGTATCTCGGAATGGTACCATTCCCCTTTGGTTATGGGGGGTAACTACAACTGGGTGTTGGATCCTTTTTTAGACTGGAAACCAAATGAAAAGCATAGAAACATAGAATTTGATAGCACATAAGCACCGCTTGGCCCACCTAGTCTGCCCATTTCCCCACTTAATGGATAAGCTGCAGATCCTAGTTAACCAGCAGTCTACTTCCTCTTACCCCCCACTAGAATTGCCTTATGTCTGTAACATGCATTCTTGAACTCCCCCACTGTTTTTGACTCTACAACCTCCTGAGGAAGGGTGTTCCATGTATCTACAAGAAGAAGAAGAAGAAGAATTTGCATTTATATAGCACTTTTCATACACTGTGTATCCCAAAGCACTTTACAAGCAATGCTAGACTGGTAGTGAAGTGACAGAATGTGTGTTGGTGGCCATATTATACATCATCACCCACACACAGCCTGGATAATTGCATGAACTGGTTTATGGGAAGGGGAATGTTGGCCAGGACACCTGGAATGTCCCGTACTCTTTGCAAACAGTGCCCTGCGTTCATTTACTTCCACCTGGACACCCACCAGGACAACACAGGGATGGGCAAAGGGACCTTGGTTTAACATCTCATCCAAAGGATGGCACACCCCAGCAGTACAGCACCCCCAAATACTGCAATCAGATGCCAGCGATTTTTAGGTGCAAGTCCAATCCCAGTGTGGGACGAGAACTCACGACCTTCTGATCCAAAGGCAGATGTGCTACCAAATGAGCCACACCGACAACCCTCTCTGTGAAGAAATACTTCCTCACATTACCACTGAGACATCCCTCCTCTATCTTCAAATTATGCCCCCTTGTTCTTGAACATCTCTTTTTCTGAAAGATGCTACCCTCTTGGACTTTGTTGATTCCCTTGAGGTATTTGAAAGTTTCTATCATGTCCCCCCTCTCCCTCCTTTCCTTGAGGCTATACATCTTTATCTTCTTTAGTCTTTCTTCATATGTCTTCTGTGCAGACTCTGCACCATTTTGGTTGCTCTCCTCTGGACAGCCTCCACCCTTCTATGTCTTTGTGGAGATGGGTTCTCCAGAACTGTACACAGTCCCTGAGCTGGTGTCCTTGATGGAAGAGGGATGCCTGGATATCATAGCAGTCATAGAAATATGGTACACAGAGAACCATGACTGGGATGTTAACATACCAGGGTACATAACCTACAGGAGAGACAGGCAGCGGAGAAGAGGGAGAGGAGTAGCTCTCTATGTAAAGGAAGGGATAAAAGCAACTGAACAAAAGAGTAAACAGGGAGGAGAGAAGGCACTGTGGGTCACCTTGGAGACTGGAAATGGCACCACAATCCACACAGGGGTTGTGTACAGACCTCCATGTCAGGGGGAGGGAATGGACAAGGATATGATAGAAGGCATTCTTAGAATGGCAGAGAAAGGGGAGATACTGTTGATGGGAGACCTGAATATGCCAGATGTTAACTGGAGCACATTTTCTTCAGCCACATCCAAGAGCAGGGCCATTCTTGATGCCCTACAGGTGGCAGGCCTCAGACAGCTAGTTTCGGAACCCAGTCATGAGGGAGCAATCTTAGACCTCGTACTCTCAAATGGGGGCAGTGAGAGGATCTCAGATCTAGAAGTGGGTTGCCATCTGGGAACAAGTGACCATCAAACAGTGTGGTTCACATTAAACTCAGCTACAGAGTCAAGCCATACAAAAGTGAGGGTACTGGACTTCCAGAGGGCTGACTTTGGCAAGATGGGAGAGTGCCTCAGAAAAGCACTAGTAAACAGGCTAGAAGGAGGTGTGGAGCAACAATGGGGAATCATCAAAACTGCCATCACAGAGGCAACAAGCCTTTGTGTGAAGTAAATAAACAAATCAAAATGAAAGAAAAAGCCACTATGGTTCTCAAAAGAGGTGGCTGTGAAAGTCAGGAAGAAAAAGATAGCATTCTGGAAGTATAAGGAAACACAGAAGGAGCAGGACAGAGAGCTGTACCTGTTAAGGCAGAAGGAAGCAGGGACGGAAGTCAGAATAGCAAAGGCCCAAACTGAGGAAAAGATAGCCAACTCAGTTAAGAAGGGGGATAAAACCTTTTATAGGTACATCAGCGAGCGTAGAAAGTCAAAGGGAGGGATAGTGAGGCTGAATAGAATAAACAGTGGGTGGGCAGAGGGGGACAGTGAAAAAGCAGAGATACTGAATGAATATTTCTGCTCAGTATTCACAAAAGAGGAGGGGGAAGTGCCTAATCCAATTAATAGAAGCACTCTTGATGGGGGGGAGTCGATCCCAGTCCTTTCACAGAGGAAAGGGTTCTGCAAGAAGTCCTAAAACTGAAGTTGGACAAAGCAATGGGGCCTGATGGAATTCACCCCAGAATTCTAAAAGAATTAAGGGGGGAATTAGTGAAACCACTGGCTACTCTTTTTAATAAATCATGGGAGGATGGTGTGGTACCCGAGGACTGGAAGAAGGCGGATGTGATTCCCCTTCACAAAAGTGGGACCAAGACAGAGACAGGAAACTACAGACCTGTCAGTCTGACCTCTGTGGTAGGGAAAGTGATGGAGTCACTTCTGAAGGAAAGAATAGTTGAGTACCTAGAGGCCAGTGGGGCACAGGATCCAAGGCAGCATGGGTTCACAGTGGGAAGGTCATGTCAGATGAATCTAATAGATTTATTTGACTGGGTGACCAAAGTAGTAGACCAGGGAGGGGCTGTGGACATGGCCTACCTAGACTTTAGCAAGGCATTTGACACAGTCCCACACAAAGATTAATAGTCAAATTAACCAGCCTGGGAGTGGGTCCCGGGTGGTAGTCTGGGTAAAACATTGGCTGGACAACAGGACACAGAAGATAATTGTAAATGGAGTCCATCTGAAGAAAGAGGGGTTACTAGTGGGGTACCGCAGGGTTCAGTATTGGGTCCAGTCCTTTTTAATGTCTTCATAAGTGACATTACAGAGGGACTGGAAGGAAAAGTATGCCTCTTTGCAGATGACACAAAGATCTGCAACAGGGTTGATACACAAGGAGGTGTGGAAAGGATGAGAAGGGACTTGGCAAGGTTGGAGGAATGGTGAGATGTATGGCAGCTAGAATTCAATGTAAAAAAGTTCAAAATAATGCACCTAGGAAACAAGAACCTAGGGGAAAAATACACAATTGGGGCGGAGGTAGTAACAACAACAAAAAAGGAATGGGATCTGGGGATAATCATATCAGATGACCTTAAGGTTAGCAAGCAATGTGAGAAGGCAGTAGGGAGGGCTGGGGGTATACTGGGATGCATAGGGAGAGGCATCAGCAGCAGAACACAGGAAGTTGTTATCCTCTGTACAGACAGTTGGTGAGACCGATCTGGAGTACTGTGTCCAGTTCTGGAGACCCCATCTCTGCAAGGACATAGACAGGATAGAGGCAGTCCAAAGGAGGGCAACTAAATGGTGCAGGGTCTGCAAGAGAAGCCGTGATGAGGAAAGACTAAAGGAGCTTAATATGTATACCCTTGAAGAAAGAAGGGAGAGGGGGCCATGATAGAAACTTTTAAGTACCCCAGTGGAATCAACAAAGTCCAAGAGGGTAGCATCTTTCAGAAAAGAGACGTCAAGAACAAGGGGACACAATTTAAAGATAGAGGCGGTTCAGGGCAATGAGAGAGTATTATTTCACAGAGAGGATAGTGGATGCATGGAACAGCCTTCCTGAGGAGGTTGTGGGGTCTAAAACTGTGGGAGAATTCAAGAACGCATGGGACAGACATAAGGCAATTCTTGTGGGGGGTAGGAAGAAATAGGCTGTTGGTTAACTAGGATCTGCGGCCTATCCTGTAGGTAGGGAAATGGGCAGACTAGATGGGCCAAGCAGTCCTTATCTGCTGTCAAAGTCTGTTTCTATGTTACTCCAGATGTGGTCTTACCAACTGTCTCTACAGAGGGCCAACAACTTCCTGTTTTCTACAGGTGATGCCTATTGCAATGCATCCCAGTATCCCCCAACCCTCCCTACTGCCTTCTCACATTGCTGGCCCACCTTTAGGACATATGATATGACTACCCCCCAGGCCTCTTTCCATTTTTTGTTGTTGCTGCATTCAATTGTTTTTTTTTTGTTTTTTTATTTTGGTCTTTGGTAACCAGGTAAGGCCCACTAGGCACAAGTGCCTGTTTTCAGGGGCGATCTCGAAGCTCTGGGCAGTTAAGTGACTTGCTCAGAGTCACACAGTATGCAAATGGAGGTTGTGAGAATCAAACTCAGGTCTGGTCTGCTGGATGTATCAAGTTCGTTCACACCTTGTTCCTCTAACCTCCAGGCTCATACTGCCAGCTATACTCTTCCCCTGGGTTTTTTTCCCCAGGTACATTACTTTATACTTCTTTGCTTTGAATCTAAGCTGCCATACATTTGACCATTTCTCCAGCCTTGCCAAGTCCCTTTTCATCCTTTCCACCCCACCTTACATATCAACACTGTTGCAGATCTTTGTGTCATCTGCAAAGAAACATACTTTTCCTCCCAGTCCCTCTGCAATGTCACTTATCAAGACATTGAAAAGGACTGGCCCCAGTACTGAACCCTGCGGTACCCCACAAGTAACCCCTCTTTCTTCACTGTGGACTCCATTTACTATTACCCTCTGTGTTCTTTTGTCCAGCCAGTGTTTTATTCAGGGAACCACCCTGGAACCCATTCCAAGGCTGGCTAATTTGTTTATTAATCTTTTGTGCGGGACTATGCCAAATGCCTTGCTAAAGTCTAGGTAGGCCATGGCCACAGCCCCTCCCTGGTCTACTGCTTTGGTCACCCAGTCAAAGAAATCAATTAGATTTATCTGACATGACCTTCCTGCTGTGAATCCATGCTGCCTTGGGTCCTGTACCCCACTGGCCTCTAGGTACTCAATGATTCTTTCCTTCAGAAGTGATTCCATCATTTTTCCTACCACTAAGGTCAAACTGACAGTTCTGTAGTTTCCTGCCTTTGTCTCACTCCCACTTTTGCTAAGGGGAATCACATCCACCTTCTTCCAGTCCTCAGGCACCACACCATCCTCCCATGATTTATTAAAAAGGGTAGTCAGTGTTGTTACTAGTTCTTCCCTTAGTTCTTTTAGAATTCTGGGATGAATCCCATCAGGCCCCAGTGCTTTGTCCACCTTCAGTTTTAAGAGTTCTTTCAGAACCCTTTCTTCTGTAAAAGGACTAATATCAACCTCCCTACCCAGAGTGCTTCTGTTGACAGGATTAGGTATCTCCCCCTGCTTTTCCATTGTGAATACTGAACAGAAGTATTTGTTCAGTATCTCTTTTTCACTGTGGCTCTCTGCCCAACCACCTCCCTCTTTATTCAGCCTCAGTATCCCTGCCTTAGTCTTTCTTTGCTCCCTAATGTACCTATAAAATGTTTTATCCAACTTCTTAACCGAGTTGTCTATCTTTTCTTCAGTTTGGGCCTTTGCTATTCTGACTTCCTTCCCCACTTCCTTCTACTTTAACTGGTGCAGTTATCTGTCCTCTGTGTTATGTGTTTCCTTATACTTTTTGAATTCTATCTTTTTCATCCTAACCTTCCCCACCACTTCTTTTGAGAACTATAATGGTTTTTTTCTTTCATTTTGATTTGTTTGCTTCACACAAATGCTTCCCTCTCTCGCCAACATTCTAGGAGTGCTCTCTAACACCTTTGCACAGAAGGACAATAAAAGAACAATTAACCAAAGAAAACTGAACATTTATTAGACTTTAAAAACATTTGAACTACATGAAACTTACAGGAACTTTAAAAACAGCTATGATTTTCCTGCTCTGACTGATTATCAACACCAATCTTTAATAGATATAACAACCTAACATGCATAATGGATGTATTTTATTCTTTAAAGAGCATCACTGGCAAATGTTCAGTGTCTTGAACCCTAACTAAAACCATTGAGGATAGAGTATTACAGAGAATTATAAGTAAAAAGAAGTTAAGTGGTGATTTAAACACTAAAAATCTTATTAGCAATTAGGAAATTCTAAAACTATGAGAATTGAGATTGGAGTGGCATAGTGTCACATTAACCAAGTACTATAAACAGAAAAGACTACCCAGGGGTCTTAGAGTACCAAATCAACCCAATTTGTGATTTACAACTGCTGAATATGAGAAAAAATGGGACGGTGTTAGGAATAAATGCTCACTTGACTTCCTTTTACTACTAGTAGAAACTTTAAATATAGAACTGGGCAACGTTAGTGGTGAACTAAAGATCACATTTGAGCAATACATTAAAAAACCTGATACAAAGGATTTTTCAGTCTTCCTTGATAAAATTCAAAAATCACTAGGTGAATATGAGAACAATCTAATAGATCAGAAATTAGAAAAATTTAGACGTGACCTCAATGATTATAAAGAAGGTAAAGTGTACACTTATAATAGATTTACACCATATAAGCAACCATATAGATACAACCCAGCCTCTGATTGGTGCATGACCAGCAATATAAATACCTGGAGGAGTACAATTTGCTTACCATTCACCAGTCAGCATTTAGGAAGAGTCACTCCTTTGGCACGGCACTCACCGACCTCACTGATCTTGCAGCAACATCTTTGGATCGTGGAGAATTGGTGGGTGCAGTGTTCATGGATTTGTCAAAGACATTTGACACAGTAGTCCACCAAACCCTATTAAAAAGGCTTAGGAAAATAGGGGTCTCAGAGGAGACCTGTGGTTGGTTTAGGACCTATTTGGTGGGGAGGAGACAGATCACTATGGTAGATGGGGTGCCATCTTCCCAGCTTGGTGTTCAGTGGGATGTACCACAGGGTTCAATCCTGGGACCCCTGTTATTCCTGATCTACACCAATCAAGTTCCTACAGTTGTGCAGAAGTCTGTAGTTAAACTTTACACAGATGACACGGTACTCCTTTCTACAGGTACAAAAGTAGACAGAATTAAAGAAGGGCTCCAAAGTGATTTTCTGTCCATTCAGGAATGGTTTCAAAAATTCTAACCTAATACTGAATGCAAAAAAACTAAATCAATACTGTTTAAGAGTCAACATAAAAACAAACAACCGCCCCCCCCCGCCTCCCCCAGCACTGGATGTAAAAGCCTTAACTGGTGAACCACTACAACAAATTAGTGAATATAAGTATTCAGCCATTTGGGTCGACTGTGGTCTAACATTTGAGTATCATATCGATAAACTAGTTAAAACTGTTAGCTGTAGGCAGGGGGCCCATAGACAGACCAATCATTGTATGGATCATACTATGAGGAAGCAACTAGTAAATCAAATGCTGGTCCCAGTTATAGATTATGGGTTTCATATATATGGCCATGCTACCAACACAAACATGAAAAGAGTAGAAGTTATGAATGATACATTAGCTAGATTATTCTTATTACCTGATAGATGGATGCACCATTATGACATGTACAGTATTCAGAATTAAACTGAACTATTATAGAAAATAAGTTTAAAAGGACATTAGCTATTCAATTGAGGAATACTATGGTTACTAAAATACCAAAATATCTACTAGATAAGATGGAAAGAACAATGCATTTATATAACCTTAGAAAAACAGTTTACTGAGGGAATGTTATGTTAGAACCCCTAGAACAAGGTGTGGTGAAATGGCATTCTTATACTCATCCACTAAAGTGTGGAATAATTTGAGTATCCAAACAAAAAACTTATGTGATAATAAAAACAATTTAATACTACCTTAAAGCAAGAACTTACAACTAGATGCATATGCTTTGATTAAGATTTAGCACAAATCCTGCTCATATCTAATTTGCACATGTTAGAGTTAACTTAAATGTCTTTTTTTCTCTTGTTAATGTATTTTTTATCATGTCAGCTGCGACAAATTGTTTATTGTGTTATTATGTATTGGATTAAATCTCTGTAACTACAAAGCCTTAGCACTTTCAGGAGCACCTTGTAAATAGGACTTTATCCTAACGGTGTTATGTCATACTTTCCTAATAAAAAATAAAGATTTTACTACTACTACCACTGAAGGCAATTTCTATAGTTCAGATAGTAGCCTGGAAAGTGATGGGAGACAGATCACAAAGTTACAAACCTTTTTTTGGGGAGGGGCAGATTCAGAGAATGAGGCAGATTGAACAGGGGACAATGGAGAGGCAGAGGCCTGAGAGGTGGAAATACTCCAAGAGATCACCCAGAATAAACAGAAAAAAGAGGATCAGATTAAGATGTAGACAAAGAACAAGAAATAAGAAAAGACACAGTTAATAGGAGATAGAGTGGCATGCAGGAATCAAAGGAAAGGACCAGTATAGTCTTTAACTTAGGAATTTAAATGAAACAGAAGACAGAGTTTTGAATCTGGGCCTGCCTTTTTGTCCACATGAGAAATTTTTTTCTTTTCACCTCAAAATGGATTTACAAATATTCTATAGGAAAGTACACCTTAAACTTTTCTTCAGTACCACTGAAGATCCTACCATTCCCCAAGAAAAGGAAAAAAGGACACTATCGATAAATCTAAATTGTAGATCAAAATTCCTTCCACCAGGCCCAATACCAGCAAACATCATAAATGTGGAGCTCTAAAAGACTTAGAAAACGACAATAGTATTGTAATCAGAAAAGCTGACAAAGGTGGCAGTATTGTGCTATGGATAGTGATCAATATAGAACAGAATGTCTTAGACAACTGAAAAACCAGGAGTTATATCAGACATGTGACAATAATCTTACAGAAATGGTGAAGGAGTTAGTTAATGCTCTGCTAGAGGAAGGAATAGACATGGTATTCTTGACAGACTGGGAATTTAGAGCACTATCTAGACAACACCCTATTATGCCAGTATTCTACATTCTCCCCCAGATTCACAAGAGCCTCATAAATCCCCCAGGTAGACTGATTATAGTAGGAATAGGCTCCACATTAGAATCCCTTTTGGTCTACATAGATTATTACTGGAGGGGGTGCAGCGCAGGGCGACAAAAATGATCAAGGGGCTGGGGGACTTGTCATACGAGAGGAGGTTGAGAAAGTTGAACATGTACTCGCAGGAGGAGAGGAGAGACAGGGGTGACATGATTGAAACCTTTAAATACAAGAAAGGAATAAACATGACAGGTACAGAGGGGCTGTTCAAAGTAAGGAAGGGGAGGGACACCAGGGACCATGATATGAGACTGGAGGGAGGAAGGTTCAGGAAGGAGATGAGGAGACACTTTTTTACATAGAGGGTGGTGGTTGGGCGGAATGTGTTATCTGCAGAAGTGATATCCAGTAGAACAGTGTACTGCTTCAAAAGGGGATGGGACAGGACAAGGGGGAGGGTTAATGAAGGGGAAGGGTGGAAGGGAGGGGCAGCTGCAGAATAAGGGGTGCTAGCTGCACATTCGAGCAGACATGATAGACCTCTAGGCCTTTATCTGCTGGCAAATTTTGTATGTTCGTATTACCTACAGCCCTTAGTGGCCACAACCATTGCATACCTTAAAGACAGTAAAGAAACAATACAGCTACTAGATACAATCAATAGCTCAAATATATCAGAAACCAGCATACTTGTGACATTAGATGTAAGGACCATTACACTACTGTCCCACACAAAGAAGGGCTTCAAGCACTGAAAGTAAAACTACCAGATAGAGACAAACAAAAAATCCACCAAATGACTTTGTTTGAATGAACACCGCAGTGATATCAGAAGTTGGGGATTTGGACTCAGTAGAAGCCAGACACTTTAAAGAATGTAGGCACTCTGTTTCTACGTTAAAGTCTGTATGCCTAGAAAAAAGAAGAAACCCAACTGTGGAGAGGTAACGTACTGCTACTCAGAAAAGAAATATACTGGATTGATAGATTTGGAACACTAGACAGAAAATATAGAATCAATGAGGAAACAGTCTGGACAGAATTTGTAGAATAAATGGGATATAGGTTAAGATATACCAGTACAGCCCCATTTAATGTTGTTAGTCACATAGCACCAAGATTAATAGACTGACCACTGCCACAATACTGCCTGACTGACAATATCACGTGCCTGGTAGTCTAGCGGCACCACCCCCCATCATTGGTGGGAAGCTACAACCTGCCCGCATACTGCCCGGCTGCCCACCGAATGACAACTTACAGTATGTGCTCAAGCCCATTAGTCCACATTGTATGCAGTGCAAGTGAGGGGCATGCCCATGCATATCGCGTCCCAAATATTCAGCCCGGGATGTGTGGTTGTATATGCAGCTCAAACTCTGCCTGCGCTGCACTGGGGTGCAAAGATGTGCCCAACAAAAAAGGAATGAGTTGGAGACACCAACAGGCCAGACGCCATATTGCTGGCCAAAACACATCAGTCGCCTGCTGTGGGTGGCCATCCAACCTCCCCAGACACAAGCTGGGTGTCGCGCCTCCCCCTCGCCTGATTGCAGGCTTATGTAGATTGAAACATTCCCTGGTGGTACAGTGGACCTGCTCCCCAGCCCGATCATGGGCTTAATAGGTAAAATCATTCCCTGGTGGTCCAGTGGACCTGCTTCCCAGCCCAACTGTGGGCTTAAATAAATATAAATAATACCTGGTGGTCCAGTGGACCTGCTTCCAAGCCCGATCACGGGCTTTGTAGGACTCAAACACCCCCTGGTGGTCCTGTGGACCTGCTTCCAAGCCAGAATGCGGGCTGTGTGAAAAGAATTACTTCCTGGTGGTCCAACGGTACCCCCTTCCCCACTGGCCCTCTCAGACCTGCCACCCCAGTCAGTGGTGGGCAGCAGCTCCCCACCAGCAAGCCACCTGGCCGCCGGGCCGCCTGGCAACTGACAGCATACAGTACAGCTGTACACCCATTGGTCCACTGTGTGGGCCAATGGGTGTGCAGACCGTACTGTACTACACAGTCCCGAAATGTAAATGAAACCATTCACATTTTGGGACTGTGTAGTACAGCATGGTCTACATGCCCATTGGCCCACACAGTAGACCAATGGGGCGTAGAGTCACACTGTATGCTGTCAGTTGGGCGGGCAGCCAGGTGGCTTGTGGTGGTAGGTGCCACCCGCTGCTGACTGGGAGGAGCAGGGTGGAGGGTCTGGGTGGGCGGGTGGGTAGAGGGGTACCACTGGACCACCAGGGAGTGTTTATTTTAGTCAGCCCATAATCGGCTTCAGAGCAGGTCCACTGGACCACCAGGGAGGTATAACTATTTACAAAGCCCGCAATCGGGCTGGGGAGCAGGTCTACTGGACCACCAGGGAGTATGTATTGTTACACAGCCCGCGATCGGGCTGGGGAGTGGGTCCACTGAACCACCAGGGAAATTTTACTTTTACAAGGCCTGCGATCGGACAGTAGGGCACGTTGCCGCCGAGGGGCAGGGGCGTCGGTCCCCGACGGCTGCAGCCTGGCAGGGCGCCAGGCACAAGTCACCGGGAATCAGCGCAGCTTCATGAAAATGGGGTCATAATGACATGCAAATAGCCCCATTTGCGCCTTGCATGCATAATGTTCCCATTTGTATACCCAGCGCTGAATATCACGGTCCTTGCACCTAGCGCACCCGCACTTGCACTGGTCCATCCCCCTGCTCCTCACTTGCCACTTGTGCTGGTGCAGTGCCACTGCACCCTGTGTAGTGCGGGTGGCCACAGTGCCATATTCAACGGTGCTGAGTCATGGCGCAGCACTGTTGACAATCGCCCAGACCATGCCCTGGTGCATCCCAGTTGCACTGTGCCCAGGCTTGTGCCTCTGCCTGGTGTATTCTGAATATCCCACCCATTGACTTAAAACAGAAATACAAGCATGACTTACAACTAGACCCAGATATTCAGAATGCGCCTGGCAGGGGCACAAGCCTGGATGCAGCACAACTGGGATGCTCCAGGGCCAAGACCAGGTGATATTCAGCGGTGATGCGTTAAGGCGCAACACCATTGGATATGGCACAGACTGCACATGGTGCAATGGTACTGCACTGGCACAAGCAACGGACAGGGAGAGGATGAGCTAGAGCAACTGCAATTGTGCAAGGTGAATCGCCCATGATATTCAGTGGTAGGCATGCAAATGAGGCCATAATATATGCAAGGTGCAAATGGGGCCATTTACATTTCATTATGGCTCCATTTGCATGCCTTGCACAGGGCAGCCTGGTAACTTGCGCCTGGCACCCTGCACAGCATGACATGTTCGGTGGGGATCCTGGGGGAACCCCCGCCCATAGCTGTGAACGTGGAAATATATAAGAAACACTCCCTGGTAGTCTAGTGGCCCACGCCCCTCCTGAGTCCCCAATGAATGTAATGGTAGATCTTTCTGGTAGTCTCAGTGCCTCCCATGTCCCCATTGCCAGAATAAGTCCTTCATGTAATTCCCTGGTAGTCTAGTGGTTCCCCCCACCCATTGCCGTGATAGCGGTACAGTGCCATATCACATTTTCCCTGGTGATCTAGTGGCACCTCCACCCACAAGTAGCCCTTGCCCACCCGCTCCCCCGTCATTGGCAGGTGGCTGCAAACCGCCTGCCACCTGCCGAATGACAGGTACAGTATGGGCAGTAAGCCCATTGGTTCACAGTGTGGACCAATAGGCTTGCATGGCATACTGTACTAGATAATCCCAAATATGTGAACGAAGGGTGCTGTGGGTGGGAGGGTGGGTGCCACTAGGTCACCAGAGAAATGTGATAAGGCACTGTACTCTGATCATGGCAATGGGCGGGGGGGGTACCACTAGACTACCAGGGAATTACATGAAGGACTTATTCCAGAGATTGGGGACACAGGAGGGGGTCACTAGACTACCACGGTGGGTCTACCATTACATTCCTCTGGGACACGGGAGGGAGGGGGGCCACTAGACTACCAGGGAAAGTCTATAATTACATTTATTGGGGCAACAGGGACTTGGGAGATGGGTCCACTGGACTACCAGGGATATGTGTGTGCTCGTGGATGGTGTTCTGGGTGGACGGGTGGCTAACCATGGCTGGCGGCTGCTGTGTTGCACCCTACAATACAGTGGCCCACCTATGGGTGTCTGGGAGTTGTTCCCACTCTTCACAGACTCAACTCTGAGCCCCCCCTTGCAGCGCACTGCAGGCTTGCACCAGCACATGTGCCACACATCCCAGGCTGAATATCGGGATGTGCCGCATATGCATGGGCATGCCCCCTGCTTCTGCACCGCATACAATTATATTGCACCCTGGCACATTGGGTGTTGCACTGTGCCTGGCAGCCTATTCAATATCCCACCGGGGGGCAATGCAGGGTTGTGCAACTATGTTGCGCCAGGAGCAACCTTTGAATATCCCAGCCACAATATATAAGCCTCACATATTTTGTAATTTACAGATTGAAACTTTGATTTGCTAGAGAGATAGACAAATGTACTGCACCACAATAACATAGAAACATAGAAACATAGAATTTGATGTCAGATAAGGACTGCTTGGCCCAACTAGTCTGCCCATTGTCCTACCTAACAGATAAGCTGCAGATCCTAGTTAGCCAACAGCTTGCTTCCTCCTACCCCCCACTAGGACTGTCTTATATCTGTCCCATGCATTCTTGAATTCCCCCTCTGTTCTTGACTGTACGACCTCCTTAGGGAGACTGTTCCATGCATCCACAACCCTCTCTGAGAAAAAATACTTCCTCACATTACCTCTGAGCCATCCCCCCTCTATCTTCAAATTGTGCCCCCTTGTTCTTGCACATCTCTTTTTCTGAAAGATGCTACCATCTTGGACCTTGTTGATTCCCTTGAGGTCCTTGAAAGTTTCTATCATGTCCCTTCTCTCCCTCCTTTCCTCGAGGGTATACATATTAAGCTCCTTTAGTCTTTCTTCGCATGTCTTCTGGTGCAGACCCGGCACCATTTTGGTTGCCCTCCTCTGGACAGCCTCCACTCTGTCTATGTCTTTGCGGAGATGGGGTCTCTAGAACTGCACACAGTACTCCAGATGGGGTCTCACCAACTGACTGTACAGAGGGATAACAACTTCCTGTTTTCTACTATTGATGCCTTTCCCTATGCATCCCAGTATCCCCTCAGCCTTCCTTACTACCTTCTCACATTGCTTGCCCACCTTAAGGTCATCTGATATAATTACCCCCAGGTCCCTTTCCATAATCAATAATAAGGTGGAAATGCTCATTTACTTAATTTTTCTGTTAGAAATGAATTAGATAAAGTCAATCGACAATACAAACATTATGTATTTTTTTTTCTGCCCCCTTGCTTGCTAGTCCTCCACTCCTTCAGGCTCTCTCAAGTTCCCCCTGACCTCTTCTGTCCTTGCCCAGCCCTCTGATCCCCAGATTGCAGCCGACCCTCGGGATATCCCGGTGTTTCCCTTCACCAGGCGGGTCCCCATCCTCTGATGGGGAAGGCACCGGGGGGGGAGATAGCCCCAGCATACACTGCTAAGGCCTGGGGATGCTGCTGGGGAACAGGAGGCACCGGCAAGGCACTGGAGGCCCTCAGGAACACAGAGTCATCATCCGGAGGCCAGCGAGCAATTTTCCTGTTTTTTTTAGGGTGCATGACATCCGGACGTCAAGGCGAGAGCCAACGTCTGTCACGGACCACCCCCTAATGACCCGACGTGCTGCTCTACCACCGGCCTCTAGCAGTGGTAGCTTCATCACCGGGTCATGATCCCTTCCCTCCCTGGAGACAGTGAGCAGTCATAGGATGCTCAAGCTGCCTCCCCACCGGCCTGCTCTCCAGCGATCTGAGCTGGTTCCCGAACCCAGATCGCTGGTGTCGCAAGCGGAAATCCAACCGCTGCACCGATGTGCCGGCATATATATTTCTTAATGTCCAGTGCAACTTCTTTCTTCAATAAATATTATGTTAAATAGAAATAACTGAAATGAAATGTCTAATATTTAAAATTGTCTCACAGACAAATTTGCTTATTTAAAGTTTTATTAAGCCGATTGAGCTGTTTGACACAGACGATTTGATTACTTCTTTAACTAATAAGACATCATTAAAGATTGTACAAATGTAAAATTGATTTCTTTTAGATCCTAATGAAGTAGTAGGTTCGCTATGAAATACTGAATTATTTTTTTTCATTAAGAATTTTATTGGTTTTCTTCAACAAATACAACAAAACAAACAGACAAACACTCACATGAGAAGGGATCCATTAGATCATTGTACGTGACATTCAGATAAGACTAACCTGTACAGGACCCATTCTCCACCCTCCCTCCCTCCCCTCCCTCAAACCCACCAGAAACATTCCCCATAACACGGCATAGCCAGACTAACGTGCGAATCCAATTGCTCTGTGAATAAAAAAAGAATAAACAACAATATCACAAATATATACAGTGGACTTCTTAAAGAGAATACAATGTATGTAGTGATTCCCATTTCTTTTTGTATCTCTCAGGTTTATTATTAAGACTGGCTATAGTTTTCTCTGTTCTCAAATTGGCAAGTAGCTCCCTTAACCATTCAGTATAGGCAATGTCTTCACTGTCTTTCCAATGCCTTAAGATTATCTTCTTGGTAGTGATGGAGATAAGAGCCATATGATAACGTCTAACAGAAATACTAACTTTACCATAATCACCTAATAAACAGATATCGGGGGTAAATAGCTCCTTCAGAACTAACAAATGATCAGTGTACTGTTGAATCTTGACCCATAAAGCTGTAGCTTTAGAGCAAGTCCAGAAAATATGGTAAATAGATTCTTCTTCTTTACCACATCTATTACAAGTCGGAGTAGAAAGGAGCCCCATTTTGAATAATTTTTGTGGAGTATAATATAAATTATGCAGTATGTGAAATTGGGTGAGATGTAATCTATCCTGTGATACATATTTATGACAGTTCTTCCATAAGGACTCCCAATGTAGATCCTGAGTTGGAAAAAAAAAGGTTCAAAAATCTGAAGGGGCGAAGCAATTCGGATAGGCCCATTTATACAGCATTTTATAAGCTTGAGAAACCATTTTTTGAGCCCCAACTAGGGTGCCCAATTCAATCCTAAAACTTCTTGGACTTAAGCAGGAAGGGGAGATACCAAACACCTTTACAATAAGGTGTCTTAATTGGGAAATTTTAAAAATATATGTACCAGGCAACTTCAAAACCGATATTATCTCAGAAGATGATAACCACCTATGATCCTCTGAAATTAACGAGGCCAGGGGTAGGTCCCTAATAGCAGCTAACCATTTGGTGGTAAGTGTTTTATTATTTATCTTTAAGTTGGGATTACCCTCAATCGGTTGACATACGTCCCCGGTATGATTATATTTGAGAAAATTACACAACTGCGAATGCACTCTGACCAAAATTGCTATTGGTGAGGTTTTTAACTATACTGGTAGAGAGCTAGATCTAATATAGAAGAGAGCTGCCGGAGATAACCCATTAGCCGCCATAAGAGAAAATTCAATTTTAAGCCAGAGAGGAGAGAATGGGGAAGAGAGAATTTCTTCCCTCGGTGTGAGTCATCGCAGGTATTTAGAAATATTCGCAGCCCAGTAATAAAAGGTGACATGAGGAAGGCGCAGCCCACCCATATCTTTAGGGGCAGCCAACTTATAATATGCCAATCTAGGATGCTTATTCCCCCATATAAACTTTGTAATCATCTCATGAACTCTTCGGAACCAGGAAAGAGGTAACCAGATATTAAGCAGATTCATAGGATAGAATAGCCTTGGAAAAACATTCATTTTAATTAAATTAGTCCTACTCCACAAAGATATAGGAAGTTTAGACCATCTTCCAAGATCTGAATCAAAGTAGCGAGTCTAAGTTGAGCTTCTGCATAAGAGCAGTATTTCTGGAGATAGTTATAACCAAGTATTTTAAAGTATCCCAGCTCAAGAGAGGCCGAAGGCTCCAACGGAGCTCCGCTGAACCTTGTGATTAAGGGGAAAAATAACCGTCTTGCCCATATTTAACTTATAATTAGATAAAAGACTATATTCTCTGATGACCATGAGCAAAGCCGGAATTGACCTTTCCGGATCGGACAATTGTAACAGAATATCGTCCGCATATGCTGATACCTTAATTTGATGAACAAGAACCTTTATGCCCTTAATCTGAGAACACCCCATTAAACAATGAACCAAAGGCTCCAAGTACAGGTTAAAAAGTAAGGGAGATAGTGGGCACCTTTGCCTGGTACCAGATTCTAAAGGGAAAACAGATGACATCTCCCCATTCACCGTGATTCTGGCTGAAGGACCCTGATATAAAGCCCTTATCCATTGCTGAAATTCGGAAGGGAAATTATAAGCCTTCAGTGTACCAAATAAAAAATTCCAGTTCACCCTATCGAAAGCTTTCTCGGCATCCAAGGAGACCAGCACTGCCAGGCGATGGGCATCTCTTGAGACAGATAAAACATGCGTTAATGTTCTAAGATGAGCCACAGAGGACCTCCCTTTCATGAAACCAACATGTTCCATTCTGATGAGAGACGGTAGAACCCAATTGAGGCGGGTGGCTATTAATTTGGTCAAGATTTTGATATCCTGATTTAAGAGTGAAATGGGACGATAGCTAGAGGTTAATTCCGGGTTGTGCCCCGTTTTGGGTAATACCACAATTAGGGCTTCAAATAACATGGACTCTATCTCATTTTCCTTTAAAATGTACTGATAAAGTATATGTAACAAGGGGATAAGCTGCTTTTGGAACTGTTTATAAAAGTTAGAGGAGAACCCATCCAGACCTGGGGATTTATCAGAAGGTAAACTGTCAATTGTCCTAAATATCTCCCCCAATGAGATGGGCATTATTAATGATTGTTGTTGTGAGATGGACAAAACTGGTAAATTAACTTCTTGTAAATAGCGATCCACTTCCTGAATAGTAGGGGGCTGCAACATTGAACTATATAAGTCAGAATAATAGATTTTAAATTCTGAGTCTATATCCACTGGGGAGGTTTTCAGAATACCATCAGTGCTAGATAGGATAGAGGGAATGTGCCTGGCCGATTCCTGTTGTTTAAGACGCAGCGCTAAGAGTCTTCCTGCCTTTTTCCCTTGATCCGTATATGAAGCCTTAGTCTTCTGTATAGCAAATTCTGCCTTTTCCCTTAAAATTTCTAAGTACCTATCATTTAATTTACACAATTTAGTACTCACTTCCTCAGTAGGGGAAGCTATGACCTGAGCCTCGAAAGCCCTTATTTGTGTAAGCAAGGCAGTTAATTCCTGTTTCCTTTTCTTTTTCCTTTGAGAGGAGAGACTAATCAAGACCCCCCTCATATACGCTTCAAACGTGCACCATAATAAGTCTGCTCTAGATATAGACCCCATGTTAAATTCTATAAATTGTTCAATATGGCTACTAATGGTACTAATCATTGCCCTATCTTTCAAAAGCTGGTTATTAAGCTTCCACCTTGATGATCTACCCTGCGTGGATATCATGGATAGTTGGCAACTCACCAGTGAACGATCAGAAGGTGGACCTGGTTGAATAGATGCTTCGAACACTCTGGCCAATAAAGTTTTAGAAATGAATATATAATCTATTCGTGAAGAGGTCTTATGTACAGGGGAGGTGAAAGTATAACCTTTGTCACCAGGATGGAGTACTCGCCATATATCACATAACCCCATGCTATCAATAAATTGCCGAAAGGCCCAATGCACTCGTGAGAGCCTTCTATGTTGCCCCGATGTACAGTCCATCATCGGATCAAATACTATATTCATATCCCCACCCAAAATCATGGGTAACAATAAAAATGGAGCTAAAACATTAACCAGTCGCATAAAAAACCCAGGAGAATCATAATTAGGCCCATACATACTCCCCAATAACGATTCCATAGAATATCAACGACAATGAACAAATACATATCTGCCTTGAGGATCATTAAGTACTTGAAAAAGTGTAAAAGAAATCTTTCTAGAGATCAATATGAGGACCCCACAACTTTGGGATGTACCTGCTGAGAAGAAAACGTGACCATCCTGTTATCTCCGCATCCGCAATGCCTCTGAATCTAAGAGATGAGATTCCTGAACAAACACAATTTCAGTAGATAATAATACCAAATGCTTCAGGACTTTATATTGTTTTAGCTGGTGTCTCAGTCCTTTCACATTCCACGAGGCAAACCTTAATAAACTCGTCATAATATCACTTTAGGAATAATACCTAAGGTATATGGGAATAAAATTCCGATCCACTTTCTGACTCTACCTCCTTGCCTTGGTCTAACCATGTTACTAAATGCCCCCTTTCCCCAACCCCCTTCCCTCCTTGTCCCCTAATGTATCCCTGCAACTCAAAACTAAAACCATAAACCCATAGTCTCTCAAGCCTCCCATCTCCCCCCACCCCTACTATCCTGGCCCAAGCAAGCAGCTAACTACACAGCAACCACCCCGCCCAGTCAACCCGACCACCTCACTGCCCCATCACCTTAAATACGGACCCCAACTCACACCTAATATCCTTACCAAGCAGGTATCTAGTGTGAGAAATACTACCCTAATATCGCTGTGCCTCCCAGCAAGAAAATATTAATTTAAGCCTACTACCTCTAAACATCTGCTATGAATAACCCCTGTATGAAACCAGAGTATTTCCCAATGAATAAGATGAGAGCCCTGGAAGAAAACAAGAACTCTAGTGGCCTCATACGAATGTCAACTAATTCCAACCTGGACTAGATGTGTGCTCTTTCAATTTCCACCTTTTGTCTCTCTTAATTAATATTTCTATAAAGCCTTAGCCTTTCAAACCCCATATGCACAAAAATAAAAATGTGTCTAAGTAGTGTAACAAGTCTCTAAGTCCAACCATGCAATCTAAACTCCGGTGCCTGTATGAGACTGAGACTCCTTCTAAACCCCTAATACGGACTTACAGACAATCCTTAACCAGTACATTTAACGAAGAACTAAAACATTTTAAAGTAAAACAGAACTGGGACTGTAAGGGCATCCTTCAAATGGCTCAGGATTTAACTTCACCAGTAGATATAGTCTTTCGTTTACTTCTTTGGCCCCTTTTAATTAACAACTTTGTAGAGCCTTAACCAACCCTACTTAATCCGTCTGCACAAAATAGAAACATGAGTAAGTGAAAATCAGTTCTCTGGGGCCATCTATGCACAATGAACTCCTGCGCCTACGAAAGTCCCAATATTCCAGTCTTTGGCTCCCTCATGTGGACAGAGATGAGAATCGCACCTAAAACTCTCCATATTTCTCTCCTCGCAGATTGCGAAACACGCTCCTTTGTTCCACTTCAGTCAAGGGCGTTGGCCACAGGAGCTACAATGTTATGAAACAGGCAGCTGAATCTCCACAACAGAAGCTCAATACACACAGCAAAACATATAAAACTTTTTAATGCCATCCAAACAGTCACTTCAAGCCGAAAGATAGTGTTCACTCAAATCACCTCCATAATTCCACTTATACTTCATCCTTTTATATCTATTTTTTAACCGAGCATCTTAGCACCCTACCCGTCTCAGACACATCAACGATCCCGAAATAAATCTGGAAACACACTCTTCAATTCTGTAGCCGCCGACTCCACGTCTTCAAAGGTGGTCCAACTGCCATGCAAAAATACTTGAAATCTCGCCGGGTACCCCATTCTAAACTTAATACCCGCAGCGAGTAACTTAATTACCACTTGATGAAAAGAAGCTCTTCTTTGCCTTACTGATAAAGGCAAATCCTGGGCTACTAGGACCTTTGATTCAGCCCACCAGATTTCTTGTAAGCCTTTAACCTTTATGATAAAATGCTGGCGCTCTTGGTAATTAAGAAATCTAAAAAATGAATGTGCGAGGAGGGGATCCCTGTGGTGGGGGTGGATGGAGGGCTCTGTGGGCACGTTCAATAATATACTTGTCCCCAAATGGCAAGGGACCAGCTATCGACTCCACAAACTTTTCGCAAAACCAACAGCATCTGGACCCTCTTCCTTTTCTGGTAGCCCAATTACCACTGCATTGTTACGCCTGTTCCTACCCTCCAAATCTTCAACTTTGTTCTCCAAGCTTTTAATTCTATGCCAGGTGGTGGTTAGCTCTGTCTCCATTCTTTGCTGCTTTTTTTCCGTGGAAAGCAATCTGGCTTCATTATCCGAGGTAGGGTTGCCACGTCCTCAAGAGCTTGTGCCACAGATTTAATTTCTTCTGAAATAGATCAGAGCTCTGATCGAAAAGGTTTAAACTCCTCCAGAAATCGGGAAAGAGTAAGCAGTTCTGCTTCAGGATCTCCAGAAATAGGGCTTGCCGAGCTAGCCATTTCAATGGCCCTTGCCTTTTTAGGAGCCTTTTCTGGGGTTGATGGCGGCATGTGCTTCAAAGCCGATTTCTTCATTCCTTGGGACTTCCCGTCAACTCTCCTTCAGTATTCAGGTAGGGAGAGGGATCCAACATACAGAATTGCTAATTCTCTGGGTACTCACCAGTTTTAAATGCTATTTTAAGCCGTATTAGGTGGACCGGTGGCCAGAGCGAGCTCAAGAAGCTACTACCTAGCTAGCTGCATCACGTGGTCTTCGATATACTGAATTATAAAAAACTCAGACATAATTCGGTGAGTGGGTCTTGTCTCCAAATTCATTTATGGTTTCTACAGGAAACTCATCTACTTCAGAGAGATTCTGGTAACTAGCTACAGGGTGGCTGGGGAGGTCTTTTCATAGCTCTTACTCTTCTAAAACATGTGGGGTTTCAATTTTGATTAGGAGGGTGTGTGTTGCAAATACAGAAAAACTTGTCAGATAAGGAAGGGCAGTGGGTGATGCTTTTATGTAAAATCTATGGCATTCAGCCCCTATAAATACTTCTGAGTTTTTTCACATTTGGCATGGAGTATCTCGGAATGGTACCATGCCCCTATGGTTATCATTATGGTGGATGACTACAACTTGGTGTTGGATCCTTTTTTAGAAAGGAAACCAATTAAAAAAGGACCCTGCTCTTACTAACATTCTAGGAGAGATCTCCAACACCTTTGCATGGAATTTCAGCTGGTAGATCGCTGGTGTATTTTTAACCATTAGGCCCTTGTCTTTTCTTTTAGATGATGCTGGTTTCAGATGTGAAGTAGATTAGATTATTTTTATGTAGTTCATCCATTTTATCTGATCTGGTGGACGTACTCTAGCCATCTTACCCATAGTGTTATCAGATCACACTCCAGAGAGTGTGGTTTAGTTAACTAAGAATAGTTTGACTAGGTCACCCTGTTGGTGTTTTAATCCTGCAGTCCTCTGTTTGGAGGATTCAAAGCAATGGTTGTAAGGGGAAACAGACTTTTATTTTGTTATGAACACTACATCAGATATTAAAATTTTTACCCTTTGGGAAGCCTTTAAACCCTTTATTCATGGACACATAAGAAATTATGTGTCTCATGTGTATAAAATAAGGAGGTTTGAAACTGAGAATCTTGTACATCGGATTAAGCAATTGGAGGCAGAAATGTATGCCTCTTCGTCCAGTTGTATGGGGAAATTCAGGAGGTTTCTGCTTTTAAATATAAGCGGAATACTATTTTTCATCAGAAGGCCTCCAGACCTCTTTTCCTTTTACAACAATATTTTTGGGAGTCAGGAGATAAAGATGTAAAGCTTATAGATTAACCAGGAAAACTGTGGAGACCCAGATTCATATTTGAAAGCTGAGGGCAGGCATCTGGTTACGGTTGCAAGGCAGATAGTTTGTCAGTTTAGGAGTTATTATTTGAATCTTTTCAAATCTTAGTGTCTCGATCAGTTGAGGAGTATGAGACTTTCTTTGCCAAGATAGCTTTTCCCAAGTTACCTCTGGAGTCCACATACACCCTGGAAAGAGATATTGCTATACAGTATTAGTAATTCAAGAGGCTATAAGGCGCTGGCCTACAGTAAAGCGCCTGGGACAGATGGGATCGCTACCAACTTATATCAGGTCTTTGAGTTGCAGCTATCATCCAGGCTGTTGGATATGTTTAAAGCAATTATCGACTCTGGTACAATGCCTGTTACCATGCAGGAGGCAATTATTGCTGTCCTGCCTAAGCCTGGAAAAAAATCCTAGTAAGTATTCCAATTACAGACCAGTATCTTTGTTGAATATTGATTGTAAGATCTTAGCTAAAATATTAGCTACTTGATTAGGAAAGATATTGCCTTTACTAATTCATAGACCTCAAGCTGGATTTATGAAGGGCAGGTAGGGCAGCAATAACCTCCAGGCAGTACTTAACCTGATACAAATTGTGGCAGCTCTGGTGGGATCAGTGTTGAAAAAGCATTCAGCTCTGTTGAATAGGGCTATTTGCAGTATGTTCTTGCACAGATGGGCCTGGGGCTGATATTTTGGAAGTGGATTCAATGTCTTTATGCAGCTCCAACAGTGAAGGTGTTGGCTAATGGGGTTTTATTGGAATCTTTCTCCCTGTATCGTGGTACAAGACAGGATTGCCCTTTGAGCCCATTGTTATTTTTACTGGCCATAGAGCCTTTTAATATGGCCCTGTGACAGCACCTGGATATACAAAGCATCTCGATTGGTGAATAATCTTTTCCTACCTTATTATATGCAAAGGCTATGTGCCTCTCCCTGGTGACAATGGCTAGGACCCGCTGCTCGGGTCAGGCACTTAACCTGGTGTTCTCCCTGAGGCTCAAAATTGACACAGCCAGGATTGATCCAGTCATTTGTTCAGACCTTTCTGTTGTCAGGTTCAGCTTCAGACCCCCCCCCAAATGTCCATTCCCCTGTGGAAATGGTTCAGTTCTGCCCTTTGAAAGGTTTACAACCAGAGGGACTGATGGTGGAACTGGACATTTTGTCTGTGCTCGAGGTT
Organism: Neoceratodus forsteri; assembly: GCA_016271365.2. NCBI lineage: Eukaryota > Metazoa > Chordata > Ceratodontiformes > Ceratodontidae > Neoceratodus > Neoceratodus forsteri. Next base: position 57,212,019 of record CM028137.1, read on the forward strand.
TGCAGTGATGGTCCAGGGAATGCTGTAACAGCCTATAATAGGGCTGTTGTCAGTGGCCAATAGGGCCCTGAACCACCTGTTGCCAATCCATGTATGACCCCGGTACCTTGTCTCAGCTTGCCATACTGTAATTTGGTTCTGATTACTCATTATATGTATCAGAATGTAATCATTCAGAAAAAAGCAGCTTTTATGTCTAGGATGATTGTAACTGGGAAGAATTGACAGGCTCAGCTCTTTTGGGTTTTAGACAGACTATTACATCAGGCCTGTCTGGAACCCATCAGGACTTTTTCAGCTTACAGGTGTGAGGAGTTCACTTGGTTCTTCTCAGACAGGGTGTCTTCTGTAGGATTGGGATCTCTCCAAGTGGATTACAAGTCTCCAACAGAGGCAGCCTTTGAGTGGATGAATGCGCTTGGTCTTATTGGGGAGAGTTCTGGTCGCTGATGATGGTTGAGATCTGTGAGGTGATCTCCAAGCTTAAACCAATATTCTGCAACCTTGACCCCTGTGATCCTCCATTCGGTGGTCAGCCCCATTACCCACCTGCCGTCCCCCCATGACCAGGCTTGCTCCTCTGGGTGGGACCGCTGGTGGAGCTCCTCTCCTACAGACACTGTAGTCAAGCCCGGTCTTAGCCTCTGGGTCAGGGCCATGGGATTGGGTCCCCCTCGTTAGATGTCAAAGGCAGAGGGGACAGCGGCAGAGTGGGGGCACCATGCTCGGAGGCCGGCCTTTTCCTGAAGGCTGGATCCCGGGGGGGGCAGGGACGTGCAATGGCATCCAGCATCCATCCCCCCAGACAATGGCACAAGCTGCAGCAGTACCCCCAGCCTCCACTAGGGGTCCATAAAGCACCAGACACTCTTCCCCTACCCAACTAGAGAAGGAGAGCAGTCCCTGGGATGCTCAATTCTTCTCCCCCAGCCGACCCTCTGACTCCCAGGTCTGTTCCCAAACTCAGGTCATCAGCGTCACAAGTGGAAATCCAACCACTGGCCTATCTCGAATCTCCCCTTTATGGTGAAGATTCTTGAGAAGGTGGTCATGGAACAGCTCGTGGATCACCTCACAGACTTCAGAATTTATATACCTTTCCAATCCGGATTTAGGGACTTGCACAGCATGGAGATCGCATGAATCAGGGCTTGAATGACCTGCTCAGAGTGAGCGCTAGAGTAGAGTGCACGATTCTTGTTCTCCTCAATCTCTCCTCATTGTTTGACACTATGGAACATGGGATGTTGTTGGACAGGCTGAGGGAGTATGTAGGACTCACCATCAAGGTCATCACCTGGTTTGAGTCCTTTCTCCTGGGCAGGTCTCAGAAGGTGGTACTGGTGAAATATTCCTCAGACCCAATGGACCTGCCCTGTGGAGTCCCCCCAAGGTTCTGTCCTCTCCCCATGTTGCTTGCAGTGTATATGCTGCCACTCGGTGAGGTTATACAGTGGTATGAGCTGATTTTCCATTGTTATGCCAATGATGCTCAGCTCTGCCTGTCCTTTGCACATGGGAGACCTGATGCAGTTGACGTGCTGAATGAGTGCTTGGCCAAGATCTGAGCCTGGATGTTGTTGAATTGATTGGGACTTAACCCGGGGGTGACTAAGGTGCTGGTGGTGGAGCTGGGTTGAAGGGAAGGAGTGGGGGCCCCTGGTGATAGGTTGGGGCTTTTTATTGGCCAGACCGAATGGGAGGCCTCCCAAAAGGTGAAGATTTGGGGCTTTGCTCTGGACAACAAGCTGAAACTTGATGCTCATGTGTCAGCCGTTGTCTGAAATGGCTTTTACCATCTCCAGAACATTGCCCGAATTAAGTCACTAATTTCCCCCCCCTGATGATCTGGTCACACTGATGCATGCCTTCATCATCTTGATGATTGACTACTATAACGCACTCTACCTTGGGGTCAGAGGAGGTGTGATGTGGCACCTTCAGCTTCTGCAGAACGCAGCTGCCTGGTTGCTGACTGGACACTCAAGGTTCAGTCACATTACACTGGTGCTGCGTGGACTGCCCTGTCTGCCGGTACACTGGTGCATCACCTTTAAAGTAGGTCTTTTGACCTACAAGGCCCTACATGGGTTGGGTCCAAGCTACCTAAAGGAGCTCCTGCTTCCCTACACTCCATCTTGCTCACTCAGATTGGCTGGAGAGGCCCTCCTGGAGGCCCCCATGGCCATGTTAAAATCTTCTGGGGACCGGGCATTTGAAGTGACATCTCTGGTCCTCTGGAACTCAATGCCAGGGTATCTCCAGGAGGTGCCATCTATGGAATTCTTCAAAAAGCATCTGAAGACCTTCCTGTCTGAGCAGGCCTTTGGGACCTGAGGAACTTACTGTGATATTATTAGACAGCTTTTGAATCAGTCTGTTTTTAGATTTTTAATTTTTTATGGGTTTGCTGAGTTTTTATGTATTGAGTGTTGACTGTCCTTTTTGCTGCCTTTGTATATTTGTATTTTCTGATGTAAGTGTGTCCTGAGCCCACAGGGAAGGGCACCAGAAATAAATAAACTCTACTACCACTCCTGATGCTGTCTCAGGTGGAGATATCTCTTCCATGAGCTTGGGAGGTTATTGATTCTTTTAATGCTATATCTGGGTTGAGAGTTAATTAGGGCAAAACAGAAATTTTACTGCTTTATAATGTGGATCCATCTTGGGCTTGTATGGGTGCACAAGCTATAAAGTGGTCCTCACACAGCCTACAGTATTTAGGTATCCATATTTTAAGTCAACCCAGTGAAATGTGCCATAGAAACATAGAAGAGCTGCTGGAGGAGATATCGGTTGACTTGTGTAGGTGGGCATAATTTCATCTACCTACTGTATCTCGCAAGGTTGCCTTTATTAAATTGGTGTTTTTTCCCTGTCTTTATAGACTGAGTAATTTGGCTATGTCCATGCCCATGGGGTTATGGAATAGAACTGACAGGCTGTTGTCTAATTTTATTTTGGAAGGCAAACCCTGATGTTTTAGTAGGTAAGTTCTTTGAGCACCTGTTTTTCATGGTGGATGGAATATGCCATGGCCATGGGCCTATTAGGTATGTCACTGATTGAAGTAGACCCTCCACTGGTTTTATCCTTCCTTTCCAAGTTCCCCATTGTGGGTTGAGATAGAACAAGTCCATTTGGGTGATTGCCTTTATTGGTATGGTAGAATTACCCCTTTTCAGACTCTGAGAGCTGCACACTCTCCATAATCTTCTCCAGACAGGTGTGGAGAAAGTTCTTTAGCTGGATGGGTTGGGATTCTAGCTATTTAGGGGCCTATGAACCCTTATTATACAACCTTATTATCCAGGTTGGAGGGGTACATATACAATGGAATACTTGGTTTCTTGGGGTATTCAATGTGTAGGTGATCTAATTGGCCCTGGAATGGGCTCTCTGAATTCTTTTCACAACCTTCAAGTTACTTTTGGTTTACCCCCACCATGATTTGTGGAGGTTTTTCCAAATATGCCACGCCCATTCTCCAAGAGTTTTCAAAAATTTTCACTTAATATCGACAGAACTTACAAGCCATTTATAAAATTGGTTTAACATTTCTAAAGACCACACTAGTGTGTTTCATAAGTTGCTACAGAAAAGGTCTCTATCAGACTGGTAGTCTCTTAGGGTTAAATGGGGGTGTGTGTGACCTGCAGAAATCTGTGAACTGGAGGAGTGGGCGAAATGCTAGGTTGAGATGCACTGGGCCACCCCTGATTCAAGATTGTGGCTTATACAGAAGGAGGTGTTAAGTAGATGGTATCAGGCACCAGACAGACTAATCAAAATGGGTCTTTTGGGTTCAGATGAATGCTGAAGATGTAAGCAAAGTTAGGGAGCTCTATACCATATAACCTGGGACTGTGCTCTCTTGAAAGACTGGTGGTCAGTTATTATTAAATTTCTGGAGTGCAGTCTACAAGGCCCTAATCCACTTCTTTTTGGATTTTTGGTAATCTGTTGTTGTTAGACTTGCAGGCCCTGAAGTACTGTATAAAGATTTGATTTACTATGCAGCACTGGAACCCAAATGGCTCCTAATTATACTGTGGAGTTCCTTTACAGTTCCTTCTCTGAAACAATGGGTACTGGTGGTCTAAAGAAAATCTTATCAACAGGTTTTGTTTTGGAGAAGTAAGATGCTCCCTAAATTTTATAAAACTTGGAATGCATGATTATCATATGTGGGGATAATGAAGACAGATTCTGATTAAGGGTTAGATTTTGTTTCATTAAATCTTAGTTAAAATGGCACTACCTCTTCTGTAGAGATGGTCAGGAGGATAATGCTGAGATGATATAACCAGTATGTTTTCTCTTTGTACTAGATGTGCCCTGTTACTGGGCTTGTCTTTCATATAACTTCAGTAAAAACCCCAGTTTAACAACCAGTTTGTATTATTATTCCTGCTATAGCTGGATGATTTGAAGTGAAGTCTGTTATGATGCCAGTGTATCCTACAGTATGTCTTCTAATTCATTGATATTGTTTTGCTTCCCGTTCTTGTACTATGATATATTCAATAAAATGTTTATATACCAAAAACTCTTTGCTTGGTTCGGATAGAGATGCCCCACCCCACTCAATGGCCTAGGTATGCCACCACTGCAATAGTCACCTGGCATTTTTTGTCCTTTACTTTTTTTTTTATCGTTCAATATTTTTCCATCGATGACCAGAGCTGCCCCTCAATGACCACGGCCACCAGCACTTGGCCCCCTGAACCAGGTCTGTTGTGCGGATTCATATGCCCACTCACCAGGCCGGCCAATGACAGGTCCCCCCCCCATAGGGACTTACGGCACAGACACCTGGTGGCTACATCTTCACAGGTCTGGGAGCACAGGGCATGGAAATCAGCCAAGCAGTCACCCCACCATTTTCCTCCAGGATTATATCCCCATGGAGCCAGATGTGCAATGGCATCAATGCACATACATGCGGACTCCCACTGTGCTCCACCCCCCTTGTCATGCCCGCAGCTTTCAGTGCACCTTGCTTACGCCAGGTGCCACTGCAGTGCGGCGCAGCATCCTCACCCACCCCAGAGGAAGGAGAGCAGTCATGGGATGCTCAATCCTTCCTCTCTCCTGCCAGCCCCCAGTAGCCCAAGTCTGTTCCCAAACCCGAGTCACCGGCACGAGGTGTGGCGTCAAGTGCCACAACCCATTTTTCGGTCTTTACAGTGAACTCTGCTTTCTGTTTTCTGCTCAACGCTTCTTTCAGATGGAAAATGTGTTCTTTCCAGTCAGTGCTGAAGATGGCAATATCTTCCAGGTAAGCCACTGCATACTCTTCAGTAACCTGAAACATCTGATTGGCCAATCTTTGGAAGGTGGAAGGGGCATTCTTCATTACAAAAGGCATTACCCAGAATTTGAATAATCCTATTGGAGTGATGAAGGCTGACCGTTCTCTTGCTCTAGCAGTTATCTTCACCTGCCAGTACCCTTTTGTTAAGTCAGTTGTGGAATGGTATGTTGCACCTCCCAACTTGTCCAGTATCTCATCCTTCCATGGCATTGGGTGGGCATCAGACTTTGTGACAGCATTGAGTCCATGATAGTCCATACAGAAGTGAATAGAGCCATCCAGCTTGGGGATGAGGATTATGGGCAAGGCCCACAGACTGTGAAATTTCTGGATTACCCATAAATCTAGCATTTCCTCCACCTCCCTCCTAATGTCCTTTAGGATGGCCTCAGACACCCAGGTAGGCTGTCCATTGGATGGGTGCTTGCATTCCTGTATCTACGTTGTGGGTCACTACGGGGGTGAGTCTGGGCTGGGCCATAAATAAATGGGCAAAGTCCTCTAAAACCTCCCTCACCTCCTGGGACTACTCTGGGGTCAGCTGGGGTGACAGGTTGATTGTCTCCACAGAGGACTCCTGCTTGCTTTCCTCTAGCAAGTCCAAGGAGGGGTCTAACTCATCCGTCCCCTCCCCAGGACTACTCACTGCAAACACCTTGTCAGCCCTATTTGCATATGGCTTCATCATATTGACATGCTACATCCTATGGGTATGTCTCTTGTCAGGCAGTTCCACAATATAGTTCACGTTATTGACCCATCATACTACCTTGTATGGTCCAGCCCACTCGGCCTGCAGCTTGTCCTTCCAGATTGGAATTAGGACAATTGCATCTAGACTTGTGCTGTATGAGCGAGCTCTGGTTCCACGACATTTCAGACATTTTGCTTCTGTTGGGCAGCTGACAGGTTGCTTTGGGCCACACCCATAAGCTCCTTCAGCTTCTCCATAAATGTAAGGACATACTCAACTATGGGAGTCCCCTGGGTGGTATGCTTGCCTTCCCAATCTTCCCGGATCAAGTCTAGTGGCCCACACTCGCTATGGCCATACAAGAGTTTGAAAGGGGAGAACCCTGTCGACTCTTGGGGCACCTCTCTATATGCAAACAACAGGTGGGGAAGGTATTTCTCCCAGTGGCTCCCTTGCTGTTCAGCAAACGCTTGGAGTATTGATTTTAGGGTACCAATAAATCTTTCCATGAGCTCATACACTTGTGGGTGATAAGGTGTGCATCTCTGCACCACCCAACACTTCTGTCACAAAGACTTCACCACATCTGACTTGAAGTTACCCCCTTGGTCAGAGATAACCTCCTGCAGAAACCAAGAGTGGGAAAAAATCCCTAGCAAGGCATCTGCCACTTTGACTGCCTCTGGGTATCGGCTGGCATAATTGACCACTGTCAGGATATACCATTTTCCGGAGGAGTTTGGGGTAATCAAGGGTCCCACAACATCCATTTCTACCCTGTAGAATGGATCCTTCACAGTGGGCAAGGGGATTAGGGCAGCTTTTGTTTTACTACCTGCCTTCCCTATCTGTTGGCACAGGTGACAAGACTTGCAATATTCCTTCACCTGCTGGGTGAAGTTGGGAAAATAGAAATTCTGGGCTAATTGTTGTGTGGTGCAAGCTATACGCAGATGTCTGGACATGGGAATGTCATGAGCGATCTTGAGCAACCTCTCACGATACCCCTTGGCAAAACCCATGTATCCCTTCAGATTCTGCACAAGCCCTCAGCATCTTCAAAGTAAGGTCAGTCCTCTGAGCAGCTGCAAAATCTTCACATTTTCCCAAAGCATGGGACATGTCCCTTTCAGTTGCTAAGCTGAGGTCCTCAGCTCTGGTATCAGGATATTCAGAGTTACTGCCATCCCTAGCTTTCTGACCATGTGTTACCCCTCCCTCCTCAGAGTAACCTTCTGCAGCTGTTTGGTGAATGGCCACTTAGGAAAATCCTAGCTCACTTTCACTATTCTCCCTTTTGAGGGACATAGGCTGGGGAACCAGCCTACTATTCTTTTCCACAGGAGCTTCTGTGGGGTTCAGGGAATTACAAGCAACTTTTACCATCTAACTGTGGGAAACCACACATACCACCCCCTGCTGGAGATTTTTTCCTATAATCACATTCAAGGCGAGGTTGTATGCCACTGCCTCTCTTTGCACCATCTTTCCTGTCTCGCCCCAATCCAGAAGAGCACTAACTAGTGGCAGAGTTTTCTCCTCCCCAGTAAATCCCTTCACAGTTACAAACTGGTGTAAACAAAAGCACAGAGTATAGCAACTCAGTAATCTGACTTTATAACAGACCTCAAAAGGCTAGGTCAAGTTAAAATGTATTTTATTGCAAAGTTAAAAAGAAAATTAGACCAGCAGTACCTGTTTACGTGGCACCATTTTGCGTCACTCTGACTTTGTCTAAATGCAAGCTCTGAGAGGCTGGCAGCAGGAGAACATATCTGTAGGATCCTACTGCAGATAAAGAACCCTTTAGCAGTATTCCTTTTAAATAAAATAAAGTAAATGTTTTCAGAGTTTTATTTATTAAATGGGACTCTATCAGGACAGGAAACAAAGTTTTAATGCTTGCCAAAACAGGACCAAAAATGGGAGCAGCTCTTAACAAAGGTGCATGTCATTTTCCTGGCACATTGTTTTAGTAGCCATACTCCTAAACAGCTCCACATGGCTTACATACAAGAAAATATTATTTAAAAGAAAATGTGTTTACAATGCCAGAACTGATTATTTCATAACTCACACTTGAAATTTTAAGGAAACAGCCTTGTTAACACAGCTGTATCATATTTGCTAATGCATTTTACACTTCTTGTACGAACTGTGTCAATCTTTTTCAGAGCATCAGATCATTTCTTATGTTTTTTATTTATTTATTTAAAATTTGATGACTGGGAAAGGCACACTGAGACGAGGCTTGTTTCCAGGTATGACCCGGGTACAGTTTGTGCAGAGAGTAACAATAGTTGAGGAATACAGACAGTATACAAAACATTTTTACAAACAGCTACAATACATTGTTTGGCTGTAAACAGCTAAACTGCATGTGTATGGGGAGAATGGAGATGAGGTCAGCTTGGAGTAGGCAGCTGGGGTAGGTGAGTGTGGACCGTGTGGTGCATCAGCTGTGCACTGGGACCATTGAAGCATTTAGGGCAGTGCGGGATGGGTTGAAGCCTGAGTAGCCGAGTAAAAGCAGAACAAGAAGGGGCCAGGCAAAGGTTGGGGCGGAGATTATTTCAGAGAAAAGGGAGGCAGTATGAGAAGGCAGCTTGGCAGGTAAAAGTGCAAGGACAAAGGAGGTGGAAAATGTGGGGGTCCCTGTTATGAAGAGGGTAGTTTAGGGAGGTGGCTGGGGTAGGGCTGGAGGTGAGGTAGGGGAGGAGGGACCCAAACCAGAATTCAGCGAGGAACAAGGAGCCATGGATGGTTTGCCTATGGGAGAGTGGAGCCAGGAAGAGTGAAGCATAGAGAAGGCAGTGGTGAGTGAGTGGGGGGTGAGGCAGTGGCAAAGCGGCAGAAGGAGTTGAGAAGGATGTCAAGTATGGAGAGAGAGAAGGATGAGGCCATTCCATAGACTATGTTAGCATAGTCTATAACTTGCAATATAGTTTTACATACACGCTCACACTGGGTGGGGATTCCTACGCTAGATTTATGGTGATAGAGGATGGCGAGTTTTGGCTGGAGTTTGGTGCAGATCGCTTCAACATGAGTGGAGAAGTGAGGTGGCTGACCAGCCAAACTCCCAGGTATTTGACGGCTGAGATGAGCTCCAGAGGAGATCCATCCATGGTGGTGATCATGGGAGGGCTGGGAGGGTAGCCAGCTTCTGTCTGGAACCTAAGACCATTGTGACCATTTTTTTTTTCATTGAATGTGAGCAGGTACCCAATGAACCAGGATTGTACTCTTTTGAAATGTTTTTTGAGAATGGAGAGGACACTGTCATAGTAGGGCACCGAGGCAAAGATGGCAGTGTCATCTGCATAAAGATGCACATTTGAGGTGAGGCAGGAAGAGGGTAGGTCCTTGATGAAGAGAGAGAGAAGAGGAGGGGACCAAGACTATAGCCTCGGGGGACACCAGATATGATAGTAAGAGGAGAGGCGAGAGTGTCTCCTACTTGAACTGATTGTTGCCTGTTGTGGAGGTATGAGTGGAACCAGGCAATGGCAGGTTGGGTGATGCCGAAAGAGCTAAGTTTAAAGAGTAGCAGCGGGTGGGAGACAGAGTTGAATGCTTTTGCCAGGTCAATAATTATGGTGACTGTGACTTGGCTATTGTCCATGGCAGTGATGATGGAGCTGATTTAGCTTAGAAGGGTGGTGACGGTCGAGTGGTGTTTTCGGAAGCCAGACTGAACTGGTGAAAGGGAGTTGTTGGAAGAGAGAAAGTCTGACAGTTTGGACAGTACGAGGGATTCCTGGACTTTGACTATGGAGGGGAGGAGCGAAATGGGCCTATAGTTTCCCGGTTGGGAGGGGTCACCGCCTTTGTGAAGAGGGATGATTCTGGCCAATTTCCAGGCTTTAGTAACAGTAGCTGTGGTAAGGAAGAGATTCAGTATGTGGGTCGGGGGGGCAACAATAGCTGCAGCAGAGATACAGAGCATTTTGGGGTGGATACCGTTACGGCTGTACTTAGATGAGTTAAGGGAGCAGAGTGCATTGTATACCTCCAGGGGTGTCATGGGTGGAAAGAGGAAACTGAGGTCATGGGAGGATGGATTAGCCAGGTTGGGGGAGGGAGGGGTGGAGTCGGGTAGGGCACAGGAGATGAAGAACTTATTGAATAGCTCAGCCACGGAGGCGGGATCCAAGATGGTTTTACCATTTATTGTAATGGTCGGGCAAGCTTGTTTGGGGATGTCAAGGAGGGAGTTGATCAACTTCCAGAAAGACACATAGGGGTTCTGGTTTTGTGTGAATTGCACTTTAAAATACTAAGATTTGATTGCCGGGTGGCCTTACTGCATTTATTTCGGAGGTGCTTATAAGATTGCAGATCACTTGCTGCACGGGAGGCTTTGTAAAGTCACCATGCTTTGTACCGAGAGCGACACAAGGCAATGAGGTTGGCTGTGATCCAGGGGTGGTGGTGGCGTTTTACCCTTGCTTTCCTTAGGGGAGCATGCATGTCCCAGATTCTCTGGAAAATACTGCAGAACTGAGATAGGACAAGGTCAATGTCAGGCTTGGAAAGCACAAGTAGCCAGTCTGCATTAGCAAGGCCTCAGAGTAAGGCAGGAACACTGAAGCTGCATAGGAAGTGGGACCAGATGAATTTGGGAAGGGAGAGTGGTAAATGGATTTTGTGGATGCAATAAGTGATACAGTGGTCACTGAGGGAGTCGGAGAATATACCTGAGGTGGATACGGTGGGGATGGGAAGATAGAATCCAATCAAGAAGGGTGTGGTTTTGGGACCAGTGCTTTAGGTGAGTGGGTTCATGGATTAGCTGGGAGAGATTTAGGGATTCGAGTGTTAGGATGGTGGGTTTAGCAGAGGGGGAGAGCCAGTCAAGATTGAAATCGCCTAGTAGCACGAGCTCACCGTTGGATGTTTTGGTGGAGATTGAAGAGACAGCCTTGTCGATGGAGTTGGGCTAAGTCTTTGATGGGGCATATAGAGCCCCAATGTAAAGGGGGCAGAGGAGAGGTTGGATAGTTATGCAGCAATTGATTTTTGGGAAGAAGGGCAAAATTCAGTGAAGATGATAGAGCACGAGAAGGAATGCCTAATGTACAGTGCCACACCCCCACCTTGATTGCCTTGGTCCTGGCAGAATAACTTGTAGTCAGGAATGGCGAGAGAGGAGTTAGGGATTTTGGAAGACAGCCAGGATTCTGTGATGCAGAGTATGTCAAGGTAGTACTGGGTGACCCAAAATGTTAGGGCATCCGTTTTGGGGAGGAGACTCTTGGTGTTAAGGTGGAAAATGCGGAGGCCCTTGGGAAGTGAGTTAAGGGTTAGGCAAGGGGGCAATCCAGTAGAGGTGGAGGATGGGGTGGAGGAGTGCCTGTGCAGAGAAGGGCCAGGGTTGGGATGTTTGTCGCCCACAAGAAGTAAGAGGATGACAGAGTACGTGAGAAGCGGGGAATATATGGACATGCCAGAACAGTGCTTTGAGTGTGGTAAATGGAGGTTTAGGCATCGATTTAGTGCCTCCAGGTTAAGGAGGGTGGGACTGGAGCAGAGAAGGGTAGAAGGAGGGAAGGGGTAGGAAAAGGTGGATGGGGCAGGAGGCAGGGAGAAAGGGAGGGAGAGTAGCAGAGTAAGCATTGGGGTGGGGTGTAAGAGGGTAGGAGGGGGTGGTTCCTGTAGGAAGGGGAGGGTGGAGAGTTGTTTGGGGAGGGGGAGTAGACACTAAAATGAGGGTGATGGAGATGGGGAGATGGGGGTAAGAAAAGGACAGCTGGAAGGAGAAAGCAGCATAGTAGGAAATTCTGCATTTTGGCTTAATGTTGCTAGGGTGGGACTGCATAAAAGAGAAGCAGTAATGCAAATAGTGGCCACTAGAGGAGAGAGCAAGATCATAGCTGGTTGGAGCTTGGCTGTCATAGCTCAGATTAGATGACTAGCAGCCACTAGAGGCAAGAGCAGGTAACCTGCAGATGGGAAACTTGCCTGATAGGTTTTTCGACCATCACGTGTCCGCTACTATAAAGGTCTGAGTCGACCAAGGGTGGTGGTGGGGGAGGAGTCCTTCATATGGTGACACACAGTTTAATGCTTTCAAAATGGTGCCGTCCTTCACTGTAGCAAATGGCTGGATTTTCAAGGAGCCAGATCCTCGGGAAGAAGGAAGCAATCTTTTGCTGTGGGGGAGGGCCGTGCATTCACCAACCCTCGTGGGCTCTCAGGGAGCCAAACCCTCAGGAAGAAGGAAGCAATCTTGTGCTGTGGGGTAGGGCTATGTGTTCATCAACCCTCGTGACCCTCAGGGCTCTCAGGGATCCGGACCCTCGGGAAGAAGGAAGCAATACATAGCATAAGCACTTTATAAGCATCAGCACATAACGTTTTCCATCTCTTGTGACTTAGCACTCTGGAAAGACTTAAAATGAAAAACAGGAAAATACAGAGGGCAACAGATAGAGGTTTTTTTTTGGTAGAGGGGGTTCACATGGCCAATGTGACAGAACTAAGAGGAGCAATAGAATAGTGAAAGGATAGTAAGATCATAGTGCTGTTGTAGCAGTCTTTGGAAGGAAAGATGACAATACGAGGTCCTTCCAAGACAGATAGAGCAACACCCTATCACAGTGGAACTGCTTGCGAACAAAGTGTTATTGCCTGTGGGAAGCAAAAGATAGATGAGTATGTCAAGCCCTACCTGAAGTGCCTCACTGTCCAGAACAAAAATCCAGAGAATTCCACAGCAACGAGGAGGTTGAGTCTGTGGCACCAGTCCAGAACTGTGCTGGCAGGGTAAGTAGAGTAAAGGAGCTTATTGGAGTTGAGACATAGTTGGTGCCTTGTTGTAGTATGTTGCAGCTGCTGCTGGCTGAAACAAAGTAATATTGTCCCACTAAGTTGGAGTTAGAACTCTTATCTAAAGTACTCTGGGTCTTGGAGAAACTATCTCTCTGGTCTTTTATCTCATGATTGTAGAAATCTGCTTTTCTTATTAACTACATATTTAACTTTGATGCATGGTTTGTATGAAGAGTTGTAAACAGTTTTTAGTTTTGCATTCGTTTTTCTACACCTCCCTCTTCCATAACTGTCATTCCTTTATTATTTAAAGTTGTGTAGGCCATGGTCTAAATTGCTGAGGTTGTTTCAGGCATGTGTTATTACAGCTGCATAGTGAGAGCTATGCTTAATGTAGTGCTATTACATTGAGAAGGGGGATCTGGAAGCACATGGCTGTAAATGAACCACAGCTGCATCCTTCCACAGAGTCAAGTTGAAGCACATATCTCTGTGTTCTGTCCATTCAGTACACTGCTGTTGCTTTCTCCTGCCACTGAACTATTTTTTCGCTCATTACCCTGCTGGCCACTCTTTCAGAAAACTATGGGGTGTAACTCCCATTTTGCTTCATGAATCAAGATTAATGCTGCTATAAGCAAACATGTACAGTGCTGCCCATCAGGATGAAGCATGTTAATTCACTTATATCATGGGATACAAAACTGCCTCACAAAGTACTGCAGAGACTCTCAACTTCTGTTCTGTTCTTGACATTGACCAGCAGGTAGTGAGAATGTACTGTAGGGCCCAGTACAGCATCTTGCAGTAGTCAATGTAGGAGGCATTTGAGATGCAATCTTTGCAGCATTTGTACAATTGTATATACATTTTTGAACTTCAAGACAGCTTAAATACTGTACAAAGCCAAGCTGTCCCTGGGGAAAAACAGGTGGGCATATGTTCAGTTAGTGGTGACAGACCTGATGTGCACTTGAAGTGCAATATTTGAGGCTTTCAATAAATAAATAAAGACATCTTCAGTTATATGATATTTAGTAGTACAGCTAGGGATGGGTAGTGTACAGTATGCTGAAGATTTTTGGAATAGCATACAGCACTAGCTCTTAAATAGTGACATGGAAACATGGTCATAAATCATTTAGAAAGGAGATGAAAAGGATTTAATAATATTAACTCTGTATTAAGCCAAGTCTTATCACTATCATGCTCAGAACATGCACTTTCTAGCAACATTTTTGGTACAGAATTCTATGTTAAGGCATATCATTCTGGTGAGCTGCACTATATGGTAGAGCCCTAATTCTTTGGTTATTATAGTATGAAAACATTTTAGAAGCTGTAAAGATGAATGGAAAACAACATACAAAAGTTCATGAAAAACTCTGAGTGCTGCCCACTGGGATCATGCACCTTAAGTAATCAATAACTCCCATCAGGGTGCGCGGTTATTGGGGATTAATCAACACCCTGGGTGAGCTGTGAGGCATGAGCCCACAGACCGAATGTCCTCACAGCACCCAGAGTGTTGATTAATCCCCAATAACCACACACCCTGGAGTGAATTATTGCACTTATAACATGGGGTTTCCACACTGTGAAGAAAAACAGACGAAAGTTATAGAAAATTAATGAAAAATCTGGATTTTTGGAGGTTTCCTTCCCCCACACAGAGTAGTATGACTGTTGCAATGCCCCTGACATAAGACATGACAAACTTTCTCTATGAAGACACTGTGTTCATGAAGTATGGACACTGCATGCAACCACTTGCACACATTATCGGATGGGAACAAAGAACACAGGTGCAGAGTACTGCAGCAACTGCTGCTTAAGTGCCTTGCCACCCCACTCACTGCTTGCTATGTGAAGGCACTAAAGAGGGAGACAGACAACAGATAGCGATACTGCAATAGCACTACTGTCACCTGATTGCACCATGACATACCTTTTCCACTGACAGAAACTGTGAGCGCCTTTTACTATGCTGCATCTCACTCTTTCAGTACAGCATGTGTCTCTCTTACTCTGTCTCCCTTCCCACACACTTATGCAAGTTGTGCTGGGGGATTGTGTCATGCTTGCAGGATGGGGAGTGTTGATCATCATGGTGGGGAGTAGGAGCCGGTCAGCAATTCTCACAGAGAAACAGAAAGAGGCATATACTGCAGGGATGCTACGGGTATAACACAGGAGGACAAATCCACTCTGCAAGCAACGCAGAGAGAGAGATAGAGAAAGACAGAGAGAGAGAAAGAGAGAAAGAGACACAAACATGATATCTCTCTGTTTCTCTCTCAGCAGTCACGTGGGATGATTGCCTCTTTCTCTCTGTCTCTGCCTGTTGTTGCATGGATTGCTGGCAATGCTCATCCAGCAAGTGGGTGGTGAGCCACAAAGCCAGTGAGTGGGGGATGGCAAACATCTTGGTGGGCAGCAGAGGGGATTGGGAGGTGCCTGGCAATGGTAGGGACTGTGAGCCATACACATGATTGCAGCAATGGACCTGTTAGGAGGTCTAATCCCTCACTCTCAGGTTCTTGGCAATAATGGGAATGCAAGAAATCATAAATACATTGCATAAGAGTAATACATCTTGTTTATTGCTACCAAAAGGAAAATCACAGTTGCCCTAAGCAGTTCTTACCATTAGGAACTGGTAGTCAATGCTATGCGTTCTCTATACCTCAAGGAATGTAGAAATATTTGGGTCTCTGAGGTAAAAGACATAATGTCTTACATTATATACCTAAGATAGTTATCATAGTTACTGTAAGATATAAACATTTCTAGTTACAAAGATGAGCCCTATTGGCTAAATTAGATGTGGATCCACAGTCCTAGATAACATTATACAATTTTGTTATAGTCATCACTTTGTGGAAACAAAGAATGTACAGTTTGTACATAGCTGTGTAATAATACAGGTCATCAGAAGATGGCAATGCCGACTCATACATCATAATACTACAAGAACACAAGTGTCCTAACATCTTGTATATTAGAAAGTAAAGCATACAGCAATCATATACATACATATCCTGACATCTACTCTTGTAGAGTAAATGTCCTTAGCCTTATATGTTAGTATAACATATACATAAATGCTAGCTGTCCGCAGTGTATCTCTGGGGTATCAATTAGGGTGCAGGGACCTTGTGTAACATTCCCCTCCTTGTTGCTTCAGAAGGGGAAACATTAACAAAAGTAGGGAAGTGGAGATAGTGTAGGTGTTGTTTACAGACCTGACGCATGAGCCTTGTAAAGGAACTTATGCTGCTCACGGTGTTGGCAGAGTGTGCAAAAGAGGCAGCAGAGCATAATGATAACGAAAAATATCAAAAATGCTTGTATAATAACAAAATCTTTAAAGGTAATTTCTAACCAAGTATTAGTAAGTGAACTATTAAAATCACCATCATTAATTAGATCACATATTGCTTCATTTGCTTTGGTCATATTATTGCTGATGTGGATGAGGTATGTGTCTTTCCTGTCTAAAAAGTGACTTCAATGTTAAAGTCAGAGGGTCAATATGTACACTGAAGTAAAGTAAATTCTCTGAAAGAGTAAGAAGATAATCAGGGTTACCATTAATGCTATCTGGTTCCACAAGGGGAACAGGGGTGATAACTGTGTGCCCAATATTAGTAGTCTGGTAAGGTACGAAACAAAAATTGGGTTAAGTAATAGCACATAACTGAGCTCTGTAAGTAACTAGCTTAAAATTAGTTAACACACAAAAATTCACCATCTGAATTATATTGCATTTTCACAGTAGGCAGTCTCCATTTTTGTAGTTGTACTGGGCAAGTATAAGTCTGGTTAGAAATCTGTGTTGACAGCCGATGAACCTCCTTCCGGTAAGACTGGTACAATCGAGAAGTCTCCGGAGCAGATGTTGAGTCCTGGTATTCTGTGCCACTGGTGGTGATGTCATCATCCATGATAAAGGACCAATCAATACTGTCTGGGGAATATCCACATACAGGTTTAATAAAATCAAATACGTCACATTGACACAAATAAATATACCATTTCTTAGCACAACAGTCTGTGTGCAGTGAGACCCATGCATCCAGAAGAGGATGAAAAACCAGAAGAGGTGGCAAATCAAGGTGTTCTCTGTAGAAGTCTTCAACAAGTTGCCCAATGGAGTGTACGGATGATAGTTTATCAAAGATAGCTGTATTGGGATCAAAATGTAGTAAAGTAACAGTAAAAGACACAAACATAGTATCCTTAATCGAACATTTCTTAGAAGTAAAGCAAGGACCAGTATTAGGGTGCCTGGTCACAAATCCCAAATTCTTAATAGTAGAAATAGGAATAGAAACAGATTGTAACATACACATGGTGACACAGTTAGGGGAGTTGCAGTGAGGGCAGTACCATTTAGAGGTACATCTATCATGTATGATATCAGGGATTATTCCATATCACGGAAGAGATTGTTGACGGTAGTGATAATGTATGACCCATAGGCTGAGCATAATATTTCATGGGTAATGTATTGCGTATCTGCCTCCTTATTGTTCTGTGCAATAAGGGCATAAATCTTTTCTTTAGAATCTGTAAATGCCTTAGCAATGTCGTGCATGTTTTATACAGTGTATCTTTCTTCCTGACTAAGGCCATCCACACCATGCAATATTGGGGGTATGAGGTCATTGATCATACCAGTTTCAAACTTCTGTGAATGTGCTTTGATAGTAGCAATGTCTGCTTTATTCCAAATAGACATTTTAGTACCAAAGAGTCCAGTAAGGTTGCCTGTGGCACCAGTGACATCCTATGTGTCATGGGTAGTTCTTTTATGACTTTGTGAATCATCTTTCTGAGAACTGGGTTTTCTCCTAAAATTGCCTCTATGCTCAGTGGAGTGTTCCCTGGCAATAAGGTCTTGATTATGAATTTGAAAAGCTGCTAAGCTATCAAGTAACAAAGTACTATAAAATGATGATGTATTAGTAGTATGACACATACCAAATTGTTTCATACTGCAGTGTCAAGTTAAACAAAACAGGTATATGCATATATTGCAAGTTATTAATCAGTGTGCCAGGTAAAGCAGTGGTGGTGAGACCACTATGAGGGCCAAGGTTTTGCTTTGGACATTCCAAGAGTTCTTTCTCAGTGGGGGGGGGTAACACAGATAAATACATGGCAGCTGAGGCTATGTTGTGTATTGCAATATGAAGGGTCAATTAAGGCAGTAACATTATATAAACCTGAATGTCTAAAGGTTTGGTGCAAGGACAAGGTACCATTTGGGGATAATTTTGCATTGGGCCATCCATGGAAAGTTCCCTTGGAGAGTTTAACCACGGGGAGTATTTGTCCTTGAGACTTGGTCTGCCACTCAGTTTGTAGGGTAGATTTATCAGAAGCAACAACCAAGGCAGTGAGGTAGGCATCTGAACCATACATACTAACATACTAAAATGGCAGCAGAATAGGCCTAACAGTCTTTCGTGTCTGCTCATTTGGTCAGCCCCCACCCTGGGAGCTGACCTTGGTGCCCTCCTCTCCCTCTCTGGCTTCTCCCTTCCCAGTCCCAGATATTCTTGCTGCACTGGTTTTTGCTTCCAGAGCCCTTCCCCTGTACCTGTCCCACCTCCTCTTGAACCCTTCCACCTTCTCTGACTCGACCAGCCCCCTGGGCAGTGCATTCCATGGCTCCACCACCCTCTCAGTGAAGTAGCACCTCCTCCTCCTCCTTTCTCCCCTGAATCTTCTCCTCCAGCTTCCACCCATGCCCTCTAGTTGCCCCCCCTTCCTGACCCTTCCTGAACTGTAATCCAATTGTCAGGAATATTGATAGAGACTCCCTCTGGGGCAGTTGCACATGGATCAAAATGAGGAAGGATGTGCTTTACTATGCCTTGAATGCAGGGGATTATTCCTGAGATGAGGAGAAAATGGAACAAGATAGCCATCTTGTCAGTGTAGCTGAAAAGGAAAATCAAACATTAGCAAGGTTAGTACTATTCCACCCAATGGGGTGAGGAAAAGTAATTATACTCCCTCATACAATTTCAGCTGGTTTGTATGTGACCATTTGTCAGTCAATTTGCTGTTTTGCATGAGTATAATTTGATACACTTATGGACTGAGCATGTTGGCAATTTGGTAGGGTCCTTCCAACTTGTTGGAGAAAGAGTGTGTTGGATGTGCAAATCTGAGAACCATTACCTGATCTCCAACTTGCCAATCCACTTCTTTTGCATGTTTGTCAAACTAAAGTTTGCACTGTTGCTGGGCTTTGCCCATGCAGTTTGCAACATACAGATGAGGGTGTATTAGGTCTTTTCTCAACATTTCCACATATTTATCCACAGAGGCACAATCTGTGGTTGGAGTGTGCAGGTCAAACAACAGGTATTCAGGTAGTCTCATACTTTGCCAGTCAACACCTCAAAGGGTGTCAACTGAGTAGTGGCTGAGAGTGTGCCCATAATTGCCATAAGGAGTAACGACAGTAGGGAATCCCACTCCTTGGGATTGTCCTCAATAAATTAGGAAAGCATTTGCTTAATCCATCTGTTGGCCCTCTCTACTTGACCTGATGATTGTGGGTGGTATGGTATGTGGAACTTTTGGTGAACTCCAAGGAGTTCAAGGGCTTCTTTCATCAACTCACCTATAAAACTGGTTCCTTTGTTGGATTCCACCTTAAGAGGTAGGCGCCACCTGGAGAAAATCTGTTCCACCAAGATTTTGGCATGGCCTTTGCTGTACATGTCTTGATGGAGAAAGCCTCAACAAACTTAAAGAAGAGATCAGTTACCATAAGGGTGTATTTGTTATTTCTACTGGTATTGGTGAGGAAACCAATGAAATTGATCTGTAAAGCATGCCAAGGGCCAGAATGCCTTTGTGGTACTAATTTGGCATTTCTTTTGGTGGGAATGGGGTTGTTTTGTGCACAAACAAGACAGTTATCTATGTACTGTTTGACATCCTTGGAGATACCAGGCCACCATGCAGTGATCTTGAGCCTCTGGAGTGTGTTTTCCACTCTCTGGTGTCCACCAGTGGGGGTGCCATGCACCTGGTGCAAAACTTCAGGTCTAAGATGATGAGGGACCACCCACAGTTTTGTGATGGTGTCATCTGGTTGGTACCAAATGAGCTTTTCATCTGGGGACAAGTGTAACTTATCTTCATGCCTTTGGTATGGGTTATGGGCAGGTAGATTCTTCTTTGTGCCTTTGTCCAGAAATCTGAATACATCAGTCAGCATGCTGGGCTTCTGACAAATCCAAGGGTGAGAAGGGTTCAGGTTTCATTCTGATGGCTGCAATGTGCACAGCTTCCCTGGCTTCTGGATGGTCCATCATCCAGATGTCCCCCCTCGTCGGGCACCTTCCTTAGCAAGGGTGTCAGCTGTGTCATTGAAGGCATGATAGGTGTTGTGTATGGAGTGGGCCTTAACCTTGTGTACATAGAGTTTGTGTGTAAACTTCTGTGCCAGTGAATGAATGCACATGACCAGTTCCTTGTGTTTCACAGCGGTCCCATCAGAAGAGGTATAGGAGTTCTTCTGCCAAAAAGGGAGAAATTCTGCAAGAGAACAACAAACCCAGTTAGAGTCTGTAAAAAATGATGTTATCCCTGGTTATATGCTGGATGAACTCGAGGGCACAGGCCACAGCTGCCATTTCTGCATACTGTGATGATGCCACACTGCAAAGTTTGGAAATTTTAACAGTATTACCAAAAGGGTAAATCACAAATATACCTATTCCTGCTATCTATTCTCCCTAATAATAGGAGGCAGATCTGTCTATGAAAAGACAACACAATGAGGTATTCTCAAGTAGTTGTGGTGTAGCAGGAAGGAAAGGGCCTGGATCTGGTAGATCAGGTGGCTGCAGTGTACAGTCATGTGGTTGTCCTTGGAAAAGGAGACCATGAGCCAGCATGGATGGCATTTTGGTTGGGTGAATCTTGATGTCCCTATCCTGGAGAAGGAGGGACCAGTATGTCAGTGTGGTATTAGAGACTGATCCATCCTTTACTCTGTCTGAGAGTAGGAAGGTTGTAGGGGCGTGGTTTGTACTGATGATCAGTGGGGAATACTGAATGATATACAAAAAGTGCTTGACAGCCCAGTAGGTAGCCAGAAGGTTCCTTTCACAAAAGTTGTAGTTCTGTTACACTGGGGTCAAGAGCTGTGATGCATATGCAGTGTTTTGTAGGGTGCCATGGACCTTTTGAGCCAACATTGCAGACATTGCAATATCAGAGGTGTCAGATTCCAGATGGATTGGCAAGGCTGTATTTGGGCGGTCTTCTGAGCAAAATCACAAATAAAATTCCTGGAATAATTTACCATACCTGGAAATCTAAGGGTGGACATACTGGTGGGGAGTGGCAAGTCCTGTAATCCCTGTATCTTCTTCCAGGTAGGGCTTCTGCCTTTGTCTGTTATTCTCAGATCAAGAAAAATGACCTCTTTCTTGTGCAGTTGTGCTTTTGCTGGGTTACATTTGAGGCCTGCCCTCTGAATGAGGGTCAGCAATTCATCCAAGAGATCCAGATGTTGTTCCTGCATGACTGTTGCTAGTAACAGGTTACCCACATACTGCAAGAGGCATTGGGGTGTAAAGAAACCCTTAAGAGCATCCATCATGTGCAGATGGAATAGGGAGGAGCTTTTATGGAACCCCTGTGGAAAACAGGTTGATGTTTACTGCCTACCTTCAAAGGTGAAGGAGAACTTATATTGACTCTTGGGGGCCAATGGCAATGGCCAGAAATCATTGGAAATATCCAAGGCACTAAACCATTGTTGGTCAGGGGTCAGTAGTCATAGCACATCTGGTGCTGATGCCACCGTTGGGGCACAACTAGGGGTAACCTGGTTTAGTCTCCTGTAGTCAATTGTAAATCTCCATGTCCCCATGGGTTTTTTCACAGGCCACACTGGGGAATTTGCATTTGAAGCACATGTCCTGATTACACCTTGCTTGAGAAGTGATTTGAATGTTCCCCTAAGAAAAGGCAAGGCCTCGGATGGAAAGGGATATTGCCTTTGACTTTCATGGGCTGGGCCTGTCACGTCAAAGACATTATGCATCTTGCCACAGTCATGCTTGTTGGTAGCAAATGCCTCCAGATGCCTTTGCAGAATGGGAAAGAGCTTTGGGAAAAGCTCATGGTTCTTAAACAAATCTATGACGTCATACTTTTTGACATTTGCGGCTATTGTTGCTACCACATGAGAGTCAGGAATCATGACAGTGTTGTACTGTCCCTGAATCTGTATCAAAAACATGTTTGCCAGGTCTACCACACAGCCGTGTGGTGCAAAGAAGTCAGTTCTGATAATACTAGGGTGATCATGCAGTACCATCAGCTGAAAGATATGATATGCCTCCAGGTGTCACAGCATCACAGGTAGTGGCAGAGAGCGCTACGAAGGTAGTCTAGTTCCATCTATGCCGGACATATTGGTCTTCCATCCAGTGGACCAAGGTGATGTGGCTGGGTTGTCATCATGCAATACAGACACTGCAGCGCCTGTATCCAGCAATACTGTAAGTATGCTGCCGACCGCGGCGTGTGACGGATTAGGAAGCTCCCACCTGGAGCAGTTCTCGGGACTCCTGCTGCTACATCCAGGCAGCCCCCCCCCCACAGAACGCTGCCGACCGCGGCGTGTGACGGATTAGGAAGCTCCTACCTGGAGCGGTTCTCGGGACTCCTGCTGCTACATCCAGGTAATTAAGACCTCCTCTACGCGATTCCTGGATGTTTTCTCGGGGACTCCTGGCAGCTCCGCACCACAGCCCACTGATTGTCTCTGCAAGACTCGGCTGTGGGGTGCTACCTGTAGGGTGGCTGGAACACTTACTCCTGCTACAAGACCTTGCTATGTTTTAGGTGTATCACGTTGTACCTGGCTTACTGAAACTGCACTGTATTGTTACTGTCTAGTGTGCTGTGCTGAAGTTGATGTGTAACTCCCACAGTAATGTGCTGCATGCTTGGTTTTGTCCCTAGGTAGTACAGCTGATTTGACTAGCATGTTTATTTTCCCTGGTAGTAACTTAAGTGCGACTGTCTGATTTCAACAATTACTGGGGCTACAAGCCTATCTGAAATTGCTCCCAGTCGTTACTGCTTAGAGCTGAACTTAAGTTTAAAGTAAGTGCATAGTCCGTTTTAGCTGTAGCAGGGCTAAAGATCACTGGCAGGAAACTACTGGTTAGAGCTGTAAAAGTAAAGTGCTTAGTGCCTATAGGGTTTTGTTGGGAAGAGGACTGCTGGCTGGGGCTGTGTGTCCTGCCCATGCGCATACGCAGTTGATACCTGAGCTAAACTTGCCGCCTTCCTCCCGCTGCATATTAATTAGACTTACTAGTTCTTTACAGGCGCCCCCCCCCCACAGAACACTGCCGACCGCGGCGTGTGACGGATTAGGAAGCTCCTACCTGGAGCGGTTCTCGGGACTCCTGCTGCTACAGCCAGGTAATTAAGACCTCCTCTACGCGATTCCTGGACATTTTCTCGGGGACTCCTGGCAGCTCCGCACCACAGTCCACTGATTGTCTCTGCAAGACTCGGCTGTGGGGTGCTAGCCCGCCCACCTACCCCAACCACCCCTCCACCCAGGGTCGGCCCTTGTTATATTGGCTGTCGCCGACTGCGTCACTTCCTGTGGCATCGCTTCCTGTGTCCCATATACTAAGTCCCCACTTCTCCATTTGCAGGTTATACCCGCAGACCACCAGTGGGCGCTGAATTCCCCACATCCCAAGCTAAGCTTCTTGGCAGCCTCCCTTTACTATCCCGCTGTACGCCCCCCTGGAGCTCCTGTTCCTGTCCACACTACTCTCTCCCACCGTGTTCCTACCTGTATCTCTCATCAATCCCCACCCCACCTTGAGCATGCCTGTCTTCCCCTGTCCAGCCTGTCCCTCACTCCCTCCCCTTCTTGTAATATTCCTTACCTCCCCCTGGGTTAACTTATGCCCATTCACCAGCTACTCCCATGCCTCCAGCTGCCCTCCTCTCCTCCTCTCCTCCTTGGCTCCAGGCCACCCCTCCTCCTTCACACACCCTACTCCCTCCCCTAGTTAGCACCATTCTCTTGGCTACCCCCTCTCCTACCCCTCTAGTCCACTCTTGTATCTTATCACACTAGCTTTCCCAGTCTGTGCTACCCTACCTACCCCCCAGTACCACCTTACTCCCATATACCCATGCCCCTAGTCGGCATAAACTGTCCTTCTGCCACCTGCTCCCTAGGGCAGCTCTCCTCCTCCTGCTCCTGTCTGACAATATCCATCCAAACCCAGGGCCTGTCTTCAATGGTTCCCCCCCCGAAACCCACTGGACTTCGTATAGCATCCATGAATGTATGCAGCCTCCTCAAAAAACTGGACTCCCTACAATGCTGGTGACTGTTCAGAAACCAGAGACGTGTTAGCCTTGGTTGAAACTTGGCTGACTAAGTCCACTGCCAATGCCCAGGTCTCCTCCCAGGCTACTCCCTACACCGCTGGACGGTTCGGGTAGGAGGGGTGGGGATGTGCCATCTATGTTAAAGACACCATCACTGGATTAACCCTTCCTCCCCTATCCTTGACCATAACGCCCAGGCCTAACTCTAAATTATCACCTGACCCGCCCAGGGATCCAGCTCACCTGACTGCCTACATACCCCAAAACCAAGCGCTGGCACTGGGCTCCCATTGACTATCTCTCCTCCCTACCCCGCTCATCTGATCGAATTCTGGTTGGTGATCTGAACATCAACTGGCTTAGCCCTACATCCTCTGCCTCCTGTGAGGCTTTTGCTGCTATTGATCTTACCCAACTAGTCTCTCAGCCTACTAGAAAAAATCCTAGTAGGGGAACCAGCACTCTTCTGGATGTGGTCCTCACCAACAGGCCATCCCGCGTCCACAACCTTCAAATCCTCCCAGACTGCCTTAGTGACCACTTCCCGGTTCTCTTCAACTGGATTACCTCCCTGCCTAAGTCCGCTGTTCATACCACTCATCGTCGACGTCTAAGACCTGGTGGGCTGAAAGACCTAAAACTTTACCTAGGCTGCACTGATTGGTCCCCGCTATTAAACTCCCCCGACATTGATAAGGCTCTTGCCTTCTTTGTCCGAACCTTTAACTCTGCCTGTGACATCTTTGCACCCTTAACCTCTCTGAGGTCCAAAGTAAGACACACCCCTTGGGTCACCCCTGCCTTACGCACTCTTCTTAGGCAGCGGGATAACTTATGGCACATCGCTGTTGAAACTGGCCGCCCTGCAGACAGACAGGCCTACGCAGCTGCCCGAAATAAGTGTACTTGGGCCATCCGCAAAGCTAAGGCCAATTATTACCAAGCTTCCCTTACCTCCTCATGGGGGAACCCCAGGTCCTTCTGGGACAATGTTAAGCAGCTAAATGGTGGTGCACGCTCCCCTCCACCATCGCTCCTTGACATCAATGGGACTATCTCTGCAGACCTTGCCCTCATTGCTACCCACCTCAATAATTCCTTTACAGACCTTAGCTCAGTGCTCCCAGGCAATTTCTTCAATCCCCCTCCTCCCATGTCCGCCCCTCCCTTCTCTCACCCTCCTTTTCACCTTCGCTGTGTCACCACTCAAGAAATCAGGCCTTACCTGCTTAAAGCTCTAAAGTGCAATACTATTGGTAATGACTCTCTTGATCCCTGCCTCCTACGCCAGGTCCTGGATCAGGTCATCTCGCCTATCACCTGCCTCTTTAATAAGTCCCTCTGCCTAGGGCAATTCCCCTCTGTCTGGAGGGTCACCACTGTTACCCCTATTCACAAGGGTGGTGACAGGATGCTTGCTGGTAACTTCCAGCCTATTTCTATCCTCTCTCCCCTCTCTAAGGCCTTAGAGAAAATTGTAGCTGTCCAAATCTCAGATTACCTCTCTAAGTATGATGTCCTTTGTCCTGAGCAGCATGGGTTCAGAGCGGGTCATAGCACCAATACTGCACTCCTGGAATTTGCTAACTTCCTTCACACCGCTCTGGATGCAGGCTCCCTCACAGGTGCAGTATTTATCGACTTATCGAAAGCCTTTGATACTGTCTCACATCCTCTCCTGTTAGCTACTCTTGCCTGTGTGGGCTTTGCCCCTGGTCCAGTCTCCTGGTGCGCCAGCTACTTGTCCGACCGCTCCCAACGTGTGAAGGTGGGTGCCACCATCTCCAGCACCTGCCCTATTCGCTCGGAAGTCCCCCAGGGCTCCATCCTCAGTCCTTTACTCTTCTCCCTCTATCTCAACTCTCTGCCCAACATGTGTGCAGGAAATATCCTACTCTACGCCGATGACGCAGTACTCTTTGCCTCTGACAGTAACCCTGTCGCACTCCAGAACTCCCTTCAAATTGCCTTCAACTCTGTGGAGACATGGTTCTCTGAGCACCGTCTCATCATCAACCTCAAGAAAACCAAATCCATGCTCTTTACTCACCCCCAAAATAAGTCTAGCAACTTTCCTCTCACTGTTCACTCCACCCATAATCTTCCTGTAGAACTTGTACAATCCTATAAATACCTTGGTATAATCTTTGACTCTGCCCTTACCTTTCATGACCATATCTCTGCCCTGACCACTGCGTCCAATGCGCGTTTGGGTATCCTCTACTGACACAAAAACTGCCTCCCCACTGACACTCTTCGCCTGGCAGTCACTTCCTCGGTTCTATCCATAATTGACTATGGCCTGCCGGTCTATGGTGCAGCAGACCCGACTGCCCTTCGCAAGGTACGCCTTACACTCAACAAAGCATGCCGACTTATTACCAGTGCCCATCGCCTCACCCACACCTGTCTGCTGTACTCCATGGCCACCATACTCAACCTTGATGAACGCCTCATGTTCCAAACCTGCCAACTTACATATAAAGCTCTCCATGGTCTCTCCCCCCCTGGCCTAGCTAACTCTGTTCACCCCCCCGGCCTAGCTAACTCTGTTCACCATACTAACCCCACGGTGTGCCCACGCAGCTCGGCAAAACTGCACTGGTCATTCCAAGGGCTAGGACCTCCCAGGGCCAAAGGGCCTTCCCCTATAGAGCACCCACTGGGTACAACTCCCTCCCTGCTAGCATCACTGAGGCTCCCTCATTAGCTTGTTTTAAATACAGCCTCAAAAGTCACTTGCTCAACTCACACTCCTGCCACTGCACCTGACCTCCCCCTCCCCTACCTACTGACAAAGCTGTCTGAGCTGCACCCCCCCTCATCTTCAGCCCTCTCCCCCACAGGACCTCCACTCAACTCAACTACCCTTAGCTGCCTATTCTGAATTTGATTATCCGAATTTGCTGTTTAACTCACTGTTATGTCGTGAACTTGATTATCTGAATTTTCTGTTAATTCAATGTTATGTCCCCCATACCTGTAATCTGACTGTACCATATTGTTGAACTGTACTGCTGACCTGCAACTTGTCTCGTGTATGTATTTTCATTGTCCATTCTTTTGACGAGGTACCTTTGTAAATGAGCCCCTGGCTCAAAGGTTGTTAAACTGGTGTTAAAATAAATAAATAAATAAATAAGTAGGCTGCCCCTGACCTCGGCCTCTGTACAGGGCCTTCTGTTTGTATCCAAGACTAGCTTGTTTACAATACTGACTGGGGCCTGTAATTGTCAATACATACTAGCAGAGGCATGGGGAAGCTCTTGAAAGAGCATTGGGCCTGGTTCCTGTGAACTGTTTCATCATGCTGTACTGATGCTATACAGGGATCCGTTTCCAGGTTCAGGCCTGTAGTGGCCTGAGAGCCTGGATTTCTGGTATTCCCACGTCCTGTTGAGGCCTGCCTTCCCAGCTGTATTGCAGCAAGGGCCCGAACTGGGACAGCATCCTCTACAGAGCGCACTTGCCTGAGAAGGTCTTGGAAACTTCAGTTCTCATCAGCTATTTCCCTATTTGAAGGGCCTGGTCTCTGTTGTTTACCCTTATTATTTTTATGGTGTTTCTTATTTTTGTGGTGGTTCCAGTTCACGCCCCAGGATTGTTATTCGGCCTGCTGGGGTTGTTGGTTGTCTGTAGCGAGGGGCTGTTTCTCTTGGGCCTGCCTCGCCACCATGTAGTGTGTCGTGGCCACTGGGATGGGTTCCAGTGCAGCTACCTTCTTGGAGCTGGAGCTTGAATCATGTATGTAGAGTTCATAAACTCTCTCCATTTTCTGACGATTGTTAGAAAACTTCTCTGTGTTGGGATAGGTGGTTGGCTGTGCCTTCTCTCACACTGTAGGGATCATGTTCTGAAGGAACAAGGTTTTGTTCTCAATAAGGTCCACATCCGCGGCTTCTCCTGCAAGATTCTTTCTTGCTCAGTAGGCCATCCACAGCCTCTGGTGGTAGGTCACTGGACTCTCCTTCGCATTCTGTTTCACAGGGTATGCGAGCATCACTCCTACCACACCTGGGTTATATGCAATGATGAGCTCAGCTGCAACCTGGTCAAGGTGGCGTGGCTATCCTGTCAGACAGCATCGGAGAGTTTCACCCATAGGCCAGGATCAATGGTCTGGTGTAGGATCTGGACTTGGTAGTCTGCAGTGAGATTAAGCATTTCATATTTGGAACACACCTTTTCAAAGTGGCAACTGAGGCTGTCGGACGGGCTCATCCGACCAATTCTGTCAGCTATCTGCTGAACAGACTGGGCCATTTGTATTGCTGGGATGATCATTCAGAGGTAGATTGTCCTGGGCACCCTGCAGGGCTGCCTGAGCTGTGGCTTCAGCCATAGTGCAGACCATCCCTTTCTGAGCAGCACTCTCCTGCAGCAGCTGCTTAATCTGCATTTGGAGGGTCCATTTACTTCTGTTGGGAAGGGTCACAGTACCTAAGGCATTATCAATCATTTGTTCTATCTCTTCCCTAATGTCCACAGAAATAACAGAGATTGGTGGTGCTATTGGGACTAGACCTGGGCCTGCTCCTCTGCATCATGGGGGTCACCATGTTGGCATCGCCCATGATGGTCATCATTCTGTCAATGATGTAAGAACATGGTGTCATGTGACGGGGGTCAGCCATGTTGTGGATGGCAGGGTAGGGTCACTGGGCCATAGTAGGGGTGTGACTGGGCATTGTACTGAGAAATGTTGTCATCTGACTCCTCCTCTTCAGATGACATCGTCAGGATGTGGACTATGCCACCCATTGCCATGATGTGACCAGCCAGTACCTATCGCTGATGGTGTAGTTTCACCATTTTACTTTCACATTCATCATGATTAACTTTTGCAACATTCCAATCCACATCATCCTGTAATTGCTTCTGTAACACTCTATATGCAGTGCTCAATTTGTGATTGTCCCTAATAGCTACACCTAAATCATTATGTACCTGGTTTATCTCATCCTGGAGCTCTCCCAACTCATCACAAATCTGGTCATTAGTTCTACTTAACAGATCATTCATTTGCAATGCCTGCCTCTTATCCTGTCTCAAACTTTCACAGTCCTGTTTCAACATACAAAGTTCCTGCTCATTTTCCTGAATCGAATGATGCAAAAGTGAATAATTTTCATTCTGCAGAGTCTGGAGCTCAGACTCCAAATCCTGCTCTCTTTTCAAACATTCAGTTTCCTGCAGTCCCATCTCCTGCTTGAGAGATGAGACTTGCAGATCAAGTGTTTGAAACCTCGCTTCAGAGGCTTCCTGAGCAGCGTACAGAACTAAAACCAACAGCCCTTTAGCTTCATGCTTTCTGGCTGTTTGTCCCATCTCTGAGAACTAGGCTAAAATCCCCAACATGGAGTTGTTGGATTGACTTGTGGCCAGCAGAAATCAGCCCATCCTCCATGGGGGCAAGGAAGTTCAAGACATCGAGTTTCACGTCTGCGCAGATATTTGATACGGTGCCCATTTAATGGGAGGGAATGTAAAATCAAACTGTGAAAAGACACCGTGCTGTGTATCGATCCACAACTGGTGCTCTAATTCACAGGCAGGCTACTATGCTTGCAGTTCAAAACTGCCATGGAGTGAGGTGAGTCAGCATCAACCACACCCAGCAAGCAGCCAGACTTTGCAAGTAGTTACAAAGTGGGTGAGAAACAGGACAGGTGATGCGAGCGTGCACACTTTCTGTCCCCATTAGGAAGAGAAAATAGTAACGAGTAAAAACTTTGCAAACACCAAATATTGCCTGCACGTGGTCATCAATTGTTAGGAGGTCTAAACCCTCACTCTCAGGTTCTTGGCAATAATGGGAATGCAAGAAATCACAAATATGTTGCATATGAGTAATACATCTTGTTTATTACTACCAAAAGGAAAATCACAGTTGCCTAAGCAGTTCTTACCATTAGGAACTGGGAGGCAATGCTATGAGTTCCCTATACCTCAAGGAATGTGGAAATCTCTGGTCTCTGAGGAAAAAGACGTAATTATATACTTAAGATAGTTACCATAGTTACTGTAAGATAGAAATATTTCAAGTTACAGAGATGAGCACTATTGGCTAAATTAGAGGTGGATCCACAGTCCTAGATAACATTATAAAATTTTGTTATAGTCATTACTTTGTGGAAACAAAGAAAGTACAGTTTGTACATAGCTGTGTAATAATACAGATCGTCAGAAGATATCAAAGCCGACTTATATGTCATAATACTACAAGGACCAAGTGTTTTAATATCTTGTAAGCAAGAAATACATATGTATATTAGAAAGTAAAGCATATAGCAATCATATGCAGACTTCACCAGAGCAATCGGGTCATCATGGGTTCGTGGAGCCCTGACCATTTTCCATTTTCTCCTTCCCCTCCCCTCCTCTCCAATGTAAGCATGTCAACTTCCAAGCCTCCCAACCTGTACTACCCTCCAGCCACCACTAGAGTGCAGTCAGCAGGCAGGACAACTAGATCCCTTCCCTGGAGGAAGGAAAGCAGTTCTCCGGATGCTCAATCCTCTCCCCCCCACTGACCCCCAGTGGCCCAGGCTCATTTCCGAACCTGGGTCACCAGCATGGCGAGAGGTGTGGCATCGTTGCCTCAACCCTCAACACCACCAGGTCGGCCCATTTGTATTATTTAAAAGCTAGTGCTGTATGCTATTCTGAAAATCTTATTCATACTCTGTACTGTACTGTCCATCTACAACTGCACTATTAAACATCACATAACAGAAGATTGATTGATTGATTTACATTTATTTAGTTATTTATGGAAAACCTCAGTGATTACCTTAAGATAAATGTGATGCTGTGAATGCAGTCCTTTGCCAGGACTCCCCCAACTACCACTTGATCTAAAATGGCTTGTTTCCATGTAATTCTATAGCTGTTTTTTATTAGCTGCTTGTCATTAAACTTTACAGCTTCTACAATGCTCTCAAACTGTAATTGCCAAACAATGGGACCTGCGGTATACAGTATGGTAGAACCCCTGTTATTTGGCCATCACAGTTTGAAAACATTTTAGAAGCTATACAGGCTAATGAAAAACAGCTAATAAAAAGCAGGTATGCAATTACATGGAGGGGAGTCATTTTAGATGAAGTGGTGTTGGGGGGTAGAAGACAATCGCTTTCACTGCCTCACATATACATTAAAGTAATCTCTGAAGTTTTCAATCAATAAATAAAGAAATCTGTTATATAAAGCTTAGTAATACAGCTGGGGATGGACAGTTTACAGTATACAGTACGCCTAAGATTTTCAAAATAGCAGCACTAGCTCTTAAATAATGCTTATAGCAGAGAGCCATAGGAAGAAATAGGGATGAGAAAAATGTATCTTCTGTCAGTGGAATTCTGGCAAAATGCTGATTTCACGTCCATGAAATTTCATGATATTAAAGTGAAACATTTGCAAAATTTTGCCGAGGTTGTGATTTTGCTTATTTCCTTTTAATTTAAAAAGTGTTTGTCCAACTTGCACCAGATTCGGTACATTGGATGTTCCGGTGCACTGTACAGATGTGTGCAAGATTCAGATGTCTGTCTTTACAAATGACTGAGCAACTAGCCTCCAAACATTCAAATATTTTAAAACTACATTTAACAACTAAGTTAACTAA
The DNA here is from genome assembly GCA_016271365.2 of Neoceratodus forsteri. Lineage (NCBI taxonomy): Eukaryota > Metazoa > Chordata > Ceratodontiformes > Ceratodontidae > Neoceratodus > Neoceratodus forsteri. The sequence goes on from CM028137.1 coordinate 57,243,849, forward strand.
TAGCATTTTTCCAAATTGCACCAACTTTGGTAGGGTGACAATAACTATGTTGATACATGTGTGTGTGTGCAAAGTATTAGATCTGTAGCTTTAAAGGTGTCTGAGTTATAAGCTTCGGAACTTTCAGACATTTTAAAATTACATTTCGCAATAATGCAAACTGCTAATTTTAAGCCCCTATAAGTTTAAAGTTAGAGAACAGAATATCACAAATGTTGTTAGGATCATTGGCCCTAAATATTAAGCTTTAAGGCAACCATCATGGTCCAGCATCAGAATGCTTTGCTGCCATGCTGACAACCTGGATTCGGAAGAGAGTTCCTGGAAGTTGTATTGGGTGGCAGGTCATAGCAAGACCTTACAATCTATATTTTGCAGTTTCTATGAATATTCCAAGAAAGTATGCATCTATATTTTCAATTATCTAGCCACAAAGGTGGCTAAGTTGTAAGCATGGAAATATTTTCAGACATTTTCACGTGAATATTAAATTGCTAGAATTTGAGTGCCTATAACTTTCCAATCCTTCCCAACTTCTTTGACTGGGTGACCAAAGTAGTAGACCAGGGAGGGGCTGTGGACATGGCCTACCTAGATTTTAGCAAGGCATTTGATACAGTCCCACACAAAAGATTAATACACAAGTTAGCCAGCCTTGGAGTGGGTCCCAAGGTGGTAGCCTGGATAAAAAATTGGCTAGACAACAGGATGCAAAGGGTAGAGGTAAATGAAGAAACAGTGAAGAAAGGAGGGTTACTAGTGGGGTACCACAGGGTTCAGTACTGGGACCAGTCCTTTTTAATGTCTTTATAAGTGACATTGCAGAGGAACTAGAAGAAAAGTATGTCTCTTTGCAGACGACACAAAGATCTGCAACAGGGTTGATAAGATGGCGTTGAACGGATGAGAAGGGACTTGGCAAGGTTGGAGGAATGGTCAAATGTATGGTAGCTCAGAATCAATGCAAAGAAGTGCAAGGTAATGGACATGGGAAACAAAAACCCAGGGGAAGAGTACACAATGGGGGGTGAGATACTGACAACAGTAAAAATGGAAAGGGACCTGGGGGTAATAATATCAAATGACCTAAAGGTGGGCAAGCAATGTGAGAAAGCAGTAAGGAAGGCTGGGGGGATACTGGGATGCATAGGAAGAGGCATCAATAGTAGAAAACAGGAAGTTGTTATCCCTCTGTACAGACAGTTGGTGAGACCCCATCTGGAGTACTGTGTGAAGTTCTGGAGACCTCATCTCTGCAAAGACATAGACAGAGTGGAGGCTGTCCAGAGGAGGGCAACCAAAATGGTGCAGGGTCTGCACCAGAAGACATATGAAGAAAGACTAAAGGAGCTTAATATGTATACCCTTGAGGAAAGAAGAGAGAGAGGGGACATGACAGAAACTTTCAAGTACCTCAAGGGAATCAACAAAGTCCAAGAGGGTAGCATATTTCAGAAAAAGAGATGTGCAAGAACAAGGGGGGCACAATTTGAAGATAGAGGGGGGACGGCTCAGAGGTAATGTGTAGAAGCATTTTTTCACAGAGAGGGTTGTGGATGCATGGACCAGCCTCCCTGAGGAGGTCGTGGAGTCGAGAACAGTGGGGGAATTCAAGAATGCATGGGACAGACATAAGGCAGTCCTAGTGGGGGGGTAGGAGGAAGTAAACTGTTGGTTAACTAGGATCTGCAGCTTATCTGTTAGGTAGAAAAATGGGCAGACTAGGTGGGCCAAGTGGTCCTTACCTGCCGTCAAATTCTATGTTTCTGTGTTTCTAACCCTTTATCCAAATTTCGTGAAACTTTGCAAGCTTTTAGGGCCTGAAACAGACACATTTCCTTACCATAGCTTTATAAGGGGCTGAGTTATGGCCAATTAAGGAAGTTCAGAAAATTCCAAAAAAAAAATCATGGAATTTCATAAAAATTATGCAAATTTGGAATTTGCTAATTGTACCCACCTCTAGAAAGAAATAAGTCAGGAAGGAGTTGAAAGGGCTTTAAAAATACCATCCCTGTAGTAAGTCATTTATTTTATATTTTTACTGCCTCACGCTCAGAAAGAGCACTTTTCCATAACATTTTTAACACTGAATTCTGTGCAAATGTATTTCATCCTGATGGGGCAGCACTGTATTCTAGAGCCTCAGTCCTTTGGCCATTACAGATTGAAAATATTTTAGAAGTTGAAAGGTTAATTAAGCAATAAGGCATAAAAGGGTGCGGGTTATTGGGGATTAACCCACACCTTGTGTTGTGTGTCATGAGGTGCAGCCAAGTGACTTAACAACACAAGAAGTGGATAAATCACCCAATAACTCACACCCTTGAGTGCCATATTGTGATTATACAATGGACCCATGAGTAAAATACATTTAAAATGTGTTTGTTTTATGTTTTTTATAAATGCCATTCCTCTGCTCTGGGTTATGCAGGATTTAACCATGGTCATGTGACATGTTTTGACCAATGAGGTTACAGGTTTTTCACACACCATTGTATAATGGAAATTATAAGCATAATTAAAATATGACCACTGTGCAGCGATTTGTGGATGCAGACCTCTATGGGCAGAATATGTGCCCGTGGTGCATACATCCCGTCTCATGGAGAATAACCGCCAATGTGTCCATGCTGTGGATTACCACTCTAACACTACCTGTTCTACCCTGTTACTTAGCTGACTCTTGGTCCTTATGCTGTTCTGATAAGGTGGTGTCCAATGTTACATAGTTCTGTACAGACATGTTCCTGGTGTCCAGTGGTATCCACCCTCTCGTCATCATTCGCATTATGATGCTAGCAGTGCTGAGCCACTGACACTGCTATGATTGCAGCATCAGTGGCTCAGCTGGTTGCACACTCACCTCAGAGGCTGGAATATCAAAAGGCTGTGGGTTCTATCCCCACACCAGGCACTTGGGTTTTATATCAATACTGACAGTGTGGTGCAGTATCAGGGGGGCACTGCACTGCTAAGGTGCCGTCTTTCAGATGAGATGTTAAACCAAGGTCCCATCTGCCTGTTCTGGTGGTAGTTCAGGTGAATGTCAAAGATCCCACTGCACTTCCTTGATTAGAGCAGGAGTGTTTTTTTTTTTTATTAGAAGTTGATTTGAACATACAAAATAAATCTTGTTATTAAACTTCATAACAGTAAATATACAATAACAAAAAGTACAATACATTTTCATTAAGTGGCACAAAAGAAAGCATAAGCAAATCAAAAAGCCATTAAGTTAAAAAGGTACTATACATTTCCATCAAGTGGCACAGGAAAAAGACATAAACAAATCAAAAACCATAGTCATATAACCATTAGATAGTAGATGTAAACACCTGTTTCCGATAGTATGGAAATAACCATATAACTTTAAAAAAAATGGTATGTATGTATGTGCTGGTGTTTTCAATTTCCCTGAAATGTCTAGAGATTCTGGAAAGGTAATACAGTCTGAAATAAAATCAATATTCTATTTCCAGAGCTTCATAATTACTACCTTATAAAACATAACACTTTTTTTCTCCTAGGTTAAGTTATCCACGTAAGCAAAATCCATCTATCTATAAGGGGATGCTGTGTGCTACTTTGTTGTTCCTGTCTCTTTATATTCAAGACAGTATCTGAGAAAATTTGCATAACCTGTTCTGGAGACCATTCTAACTGTTGCAAGGTCATTTTGCACCTTACTTGCAAAATCCAGTATTTTAGATTATGATTAGTTTGTGTGCTTTTATCATGTTGGAAGAGAGTCTGTGGAAATATACCTAGATATAATATTGTAGGCATGGCTATACATTTAGGAACGTATATCCATTTGTTCTATGATAATGACCAGAACTGTATTAAAAAGAGGCATTCAAAAAAAGGTGGTCCATCATTTCTGTTTTTTCTATACAGGAACGTCTAAGACAGAAATGTTCTGTTTTTTTCTTTGTGTTTTGAATTATCTTTAACTGGTAGTTTCCCATATACAAAAAGCCATACAAATACCACATTTGTGGGGTTATTCTGTGTTCAGTGGGCAGCTCTGTGAGTGCATGAAGTTCATTGCATGGGCGTGTAATATAGGTTGGAGAGACTAGATAGTATTCTGCTTGTATATGTGAGTAAAATTGTTTTCTATCATTCGTTTCCAGCATCTTATCAGAGTACCTGAAAAGGAAAACCAAATATTAGTAAAAGTTAGTACCATTCTGCCCAACGGGGGTGAGGAAAATAAATTATACTCCTTTATACAGTTTCAACTGGTTTGCATGTAACCATTTGTCAGTCATTTTGTTGTTGTGCATTAGTCTAACCTGATAGACTGCTGGACTACACTTGTTGACAATGGGGTAGGGGCCTTCACACTTATTGGAGAAGGAGTGTGTGGGATGTGCAAATCTGAGAAACATTACTTGATCTTCAACTTGCCAATCCACTTCTTGTGCGTGTTTGTCAAACTGTATTTGGGCTGTTACTGGGCCTTGCCCATACAGTTAGCAGCATACAAGTGTGTGTGTATGAGGTCTTGTCTGAGTTGTTCCACATATTGGTCTACAGACACATGGTCTGCTGTGGGGGTATGCAGGTCAAACAACAAGTGTTCAGGTAATCTCATTTGTCTGCCAGTCATCACCTCAAATGTTGTCGACTGGGTGGTGGCTGAGGGTGTGCTCCTGATTGCCATACAGAGTAATGGCAATAGGGAATCCCAGGTCTTGGGATTGTTCTCAATGAATTTGGAAAGCATTTGCTTATTCTGTCTGTTGGCTCTTTCTACTTGACCTTAAGATTGTGGGTGGTAAGGTATGTGGAATTTTTGGGGTGAACCCTGAAGAGTTCGAGTGCTTCTTTCATCAACTCACCTGTAAAACTGGTTCCTTTATCGGACTCTGCCTTGAGAGGTAGACCCCACCTGGAGAAAAATCTGTTCCACCAGGATTTTGGCAGTGGTTTTAGCAGTATGTGCTTTAGAGGGGAAAGTTTCCACCCACTTAGAGAAAAGATCAGTCACCACGAGGGCATATTTGTTATTTCTGCTGGTATTGGTCAATGGGCCAATAAAGTCAATCTGTATGGCATGCCAAGAGCCAGAGTGCCTCTGTGGTAGTAGTTGAGCATTTTGTTTGCTGGAGATTGGATTGTTTTGTGCACAAACAAGGCAATTATCTATGTACTGTTTGACATTCTTGGTGATACCAGGCCACCAGGTGGTGGTCTTGAGCCTTTGGAGGGTGTTTTCTACTCCCTGGTACCCACCAGTATGGGTGTCATGCACATGGTGCAGAAATGCAGATCTGAGGTGTCTGGGGACCACCAACAATGTGTTGGGGGTATCATCTGGCTGATACCAGATGAGCTTGTCATCAGGGGATAAGTGTAACTTACCTTCATGCTTCCGGCACGGGTTGTGGGTAGGTAGGTTTTGTTCACTGATCTTTTCAGGGAATCTGAACTCTTCACTGAGTTCAGAGTCGGCATGCTGGGCTGTTGACAGGTCCAAGGAGGAAAAGGGTTCAGGCTTCTTTTTGATTGTTACAATGTGTACAGTCGCCCTGGCTTCTGGGTGATCCATCATCCGATTGTCCCCCCCTCGGGCCCCTTCCTTGGCAAGGGTGTCCGTGGTATCATTAAAGGCATGATAGGGGTTTCATAGGTTATACAAGCTACTATACATTCATCCTTAATGCTTGCCTTGAACTCTCATTTTATACTATATCATATTTGTATTTATAGAAGTTGTCCAGCCTAATTTTAAAAGTGTCCATGATTTTACTTCCGACTACATCCTTAGTTAAACTGTTCCACAGTGTTACCCCCCTCTGACTAAACCAGTTCTTTCTTTTTAGTGACCTCCACTTATCCATTTTCAATTGCAATCCATGTCTCCTACTTCCATATCCTTATTTACTTTTGACTATGAGGCCCATATTGCTACTCAGTTGTTTATCCTGCAATGCCCTATAGATCATGCATATATCCCCCCAAGTCCTTCTATACTGCAATGTAAATAAACCCAAATCTTAAAGTCTCTGCTCGTATCTTTTATTCTCCATACCACAAATTATTTTTGGTCTCTTCTCTGTACTCCCTCCAACCTCCCAATATCTGACTTTAAGTATGGTGACCACACCTGCACAAAATATTCCATATGTGGTCTCACTAAAGCCTGATAGAGTGGTAAAATCACCTTTCTGTCCCTACTCACAATGTGCCTAAATATACAATTTAATACTTGATTAGCCTTTTTAAACATATGTTCACATTGTGTACTGAAGCTTAAATCATTTGTTATCATTACCCCAAATCTCTTCTACTATAATGCTATGTAGTACCTTTCCTCCTAATTTATATTCAATATTAGTATTTGTTTTCCCCAAGTGCATTACTGCACATGTATCAGTATTTAATAGTAATTTAAACCAATCAGTCCAATTATCCAATCTATCCAATGCTAGTTGTACATTTTTTTGTTGTTCAGTATTATTTACTATTCCCCATGTTCTGCAATCATCTGCAAACTTGGTCATCCAGATGTTTAGGGAATTGCACTCAATTGAGGAGATGTCCAAGTCAAATAAACAAGGCCCTAATACAGATCCCTGAAGAATCCCACTAGTGACATTTTCCCAGTCAGATTTTACTCCATTAACAACAACCCTCTGTCTTCTATTACTCAGCCAGGCCTCAACCCAATTTATTATGTTGTTAGGTAGTTTCGCATCAATCATAACCTCAATCAGCTCTTTGTGCAGAAGTTTGTCGAAAGCCTTGCTTAGATAAATCCAAAAAAATAACGTCTACTACATTTCCTAAATCAAGGACTTTATTTGCTTTCTCATAAAAGGTCAGCATGTTAGTTTGGCATGATGTGTTTTTTACAAACCTCTGTTGAGCCTGATCTATTATATTTTGTTGTGATTAGTGGACTAATATATGTTCTTTAATTATCCCTTCCAGAATTTTACCCACTTCAGAGGTCAAACTAATATGTCTAACGTTCTCAGGTTTAGTGGTTGGTTCCTTTTTTAGCAGTGGTACTACTAATGCATCCTTCCAGTCCCGCATTACTGTTGCTTGATCTATTGATTTTTGAAATATATAAGTAAGTACCAGGGCTATACTATCTGCTGCACATACAGTATGGAGTGAGCTTTAACTTTGTGTACAAAGAGTTTGTGTGCAAACTTCTGTGCCAGTGAATGTATGTATATTACCAGTTCTTTGTGTTTCATTGGAATGCCATCAGATGAGAGGAAGGAGTTCTTCTGCCAGAAAGAGAGAAAATCTGTAAGAGGACAACAAACCCAGTGACAGTCTTTGAAGATGATTGCATCCTTGGTCCCATGCTGAATGAACTCAAGGGCACAGGCCACTGCAGCCATCTCAGCATATTGTGATGATGGCACACTGCAATGCTTAGAAATTTTAACAGTGTTACCATAAGGATAAATCACTAGAATACCCATCCCTGCAATTTGTTCTCCCTGGTAATAGGAAGCTGAACCATCTGTAAAGATACAACACAATGTGGTGCTCTCATGTATTTGTGGCGTGGCAGGGAGGAAAGGACCTGTATCTGGAAGATCAGGTGGTTGCAATGTACAGTCATGGGGTTCTTCTTGGAAACGGAGGCCATGCGTCAACATGGATGGCATTTTGTTCAGGTGGATATGGATGTCCCTATCTTGGAGAAGAAGTAACCAGTGTGTCAGCCTGGTATTAGAGATTGACCCATCCTTCACTCTGTCTGATAGCAGAAATGTTGTTGAGGTGTGGTTTGTGTTGATGATCAGTGGAGAGAATCCAATGATATGCAAGAAGTGCTTGACAGCCCAGTTGGTAGCTAGAAGGTTCCTTTCACAAAGGCTGTACTTCTGTTCCACTGGGGTCAAGAGCTGCGATGCATATGCATTGCGTCTCAAACTGTTATGAACCTTCTGGGCCAGCACTGCTGACAACACTATGTCAGAGGTGGCACATTCCAAATGGAATGGCACGGTTGAATTGAGGTTGACCAGAGCTGGAGCTGAGGCCAAGACCTGTTTCAGTGACCTCACAGCCTGGGTGTGAATGGGACCCCAATTCCAGTGAATGTCCTTTTTCAGTAATTCACACAGAGGAGCAGTCTTCTGAGCAAAATCACAAATAAAATCTCTGGAATAGTTCATCATACCTAAAAATCTCCTAAGAGTGGCCACACTAGTGGGTAATGGCAGATCTTGCAGTCCTTGTATCTTCTTCCAGGTAGGGCTTTGGCTTGATCAGTTATACTCAGGCCCAGAAAGAGTACCTGTTTGTGACATAGTTGTGCTTTTGCTGGATTGCATTTGAGGCCTACTCTCTGAATGAGAGTCAGTACTTCATCCAAGAGATCCAAGTGTTTTTCCTGTGTGGCTGTTGCCAACAACAGGTCATCCACATACTACAAGAGACACTGGGGGTTAGAGAAACCCTCAAGGGTGTCCATCATATGGAGATGGAACAGGGACGAGCTATTATGGAATCCCTGTGGTAAGCAGGTCCACGTGCACTGTCTACCCTCAAAGGTGAAAGCAAACTTATATTGACTTTTGGGGGCCAAATTGGCAATGACCAAAAACCATTGGAGATGTCCAGGGCACAGAACCATTTTTAGTCAGGGGTCAAGAGTCACAGCAATTCAGGTGCTGATGCCACAGTTGTGGCACAACTGAGGGTGACCTGGTTCAGTCTTCTGTAGTCAATAATAAGTCTCCAGGCACCTGTGGGTTTCTTCACAGGCCACACTGGGGAGTTGGCAGTAGAGACAAATGTCCTGATTACACCTTATTTAAGGAATTATTTTATTGTTTCCCTAAGAGAAGGCAAGGCCTCTGGTTGAAAAGAATATTGCCTTTGCCTCTCATGTGCTGCACCTGTCACTTCTATGACAGTGTGCATTCAGTCTCGGTCATGCTTATTGGTGGCAAATGCCTCCAAATGCCTTTGTAGCATGGGGCGGAGCTTTGGGAAAAGCTCATGGTTCTTAAGCAAATCTATGATGTCATACTCTTTATTATTGGCAGATATTGTTGCTACTACATGTGAATCAGGAATCATGATGGTATTATACTGACCCTGAACCTGTATCAGTAACATATTGGCTAGGTCCACCACATAGCCGTGTGGTGCTAGAAAGTCAATTCCGATTATACTAGGATGGTCATGCAATACCTTTAGCTGGAAGGTGTGATATGCCTTCAAGTGTCCCAACTCTACATGTAGTGGTAGAGAACAGTATGCAGGCAACCAAGTGCCATCTACTCCTGACATGTTGGTCCTCCATCCGGTGGACCAAGAGAATGTCTCTGGGTGGTCATCATGTAATACAGATACAGCTGCACCTGTATCTAGTAGTACTGTCAATAGGTGGCCCCCAACCTCAGCCTCAGTGCAGGGCCTTCCATTTGCATCCAAGACCAGCTTGTTTACAGCATGGACTGGGGCTTGTAATTATCAATCTGTACCTCCAGAAGCATGGAGGGGTTGGGTCTGGCTCCTTAGAACCACCTCCCCATGCTGCACTGATGCCATATAGGGAGCCTCTTCTGGGATCAGGACTGTATGGGCTGGAGGGCCTGTACTTCCAGTATCTCCTTGGCCTGATGAGGCCTGGGCTTCTGGTTGTATGGCTGCAAGGGCCAGATTAGGAACAACATCTCCTACACAGCACACTTGCCACAAAAGTTCTCAGAACTTTGGATTCTCTTTGTCTATCTCCCTATAGGAAGGGCCTGGTTTTTGTTGTTTATCCTTGTTGTTCTTATGGTGTTTCTTATTCTTATGATAATTCCAGTTCCCAGCCCATTGTTGTTGTTGCTGCTGTTGCTGTGGTTGTTGGGCCGGCTGGGGTTGTTGATTGTCTGCGGGGAGGAGCTGTTTTTCATGAGTCTGCTCTTCCACTGTGTAGTGCAACATGAACTCTGGAGTAATCTCCACGGTGGCTACCTTTTTGTAACTGGAGCCCAGATCATGGACGTAAAGTTGATAAACTCTCTCTGTTTTTCAAAGAATGTTGGCAAACCTCTCCATGGTGGGATAAGTGGTTGGCTCTACCTTCTCTCTCACTGCAGGGAACATGTTCCTAAGGAACAGGGTCTTATACTTAATAAGGTCTACATCTGCAGTTTCCTGTGCAAGATGCTTCCCTGCTCAGTAGGCTATCCAGAGCCTCTGGTGGCAAGTTGCTGGATTTTCTTTTGCATTCTGTTTCACAGGATATGCAAGCATTACTCCTACTACAACTGGGCAGTGTGCAGACATGAGTTCAGCTGCGACCTCATCAAAGGTGGCGTGGCAGCCTTGGTGGATGGCTTTGGGGAGTTTAGCCCACAGTCCAGGATCAATGGTCTGGTGTAGGATCTGGACCTGGTAGTCTGCATCGAGACTAAGCATTTCACATTTAACAGGCACCTTTTCCAAGTGACAGCTGAGGTTGTCGGATGGGATCATCCAACCAATACTGTCAGCTATTTTCTGAACAGAGTAGGCCATTTGTAGGGAATTATTGGGCCAATCAGGCAGAGGTAGATTGCCCCAGGTGCCATCCAAAGCTGCCCGAGCTGCAGCCTCAGCCACGGTATGAACCATGCCCTCCTGTGTGCCAGCCTCATTCAGAAACTGCATAATTTGGGTTGTAAGGACTTGTTTGTTTCTCTCAGAGATGGGTACATTGCCTATCACATGTTCAATCATCGTCTGTATCTCCTGCCTGTCTCCCACATTAATAACACTACTGGTGGAGCCAGCGGGGCTAGGCCTCAGCCTACTCCCCACCTATCATGGGGGTCACCATATTGGCATCACCTATGATGTGCACCATGATGTCAGTGACTTATGACTTGAGTTGGGTTTGATGGGGGTCTGCCATGGTGTGGATGGCAGGGTGGGGACTCTGGGCCATATTAGTGATGTGACTGGGCATTGTATTGTGAGATATCGTCATCTGTCACCTCCCCTTCAGATGATGTAATTAAGGCAGGGGCTACGCCTCCCATCGCCTTAACATGTCCAGCCAGAACCTCTTGCTGATGCCGCAGTTTCACCATTCTGGATTCACATTCAGCATGATTCACATTTGCAACATTCATATTTACCTCATCATGCACTTGTTTCTGCAACACTCTATACATGGTGCTCAATTCGCGATTATCCCTAGTAGCCACTTCTAAGTCATTACGTACCTGATTTATCTTGTCCTGGACTTCCCCCAACTCCTTACTCAATTGCTCATTCATTCTACTTAACAAGTCATTCATCTGCAAAGCCTGCTTCTTATCCTGTCTCAAACTTTTAAACTCCTGCTTCAACATACAAAGTTCCTGCTTGCTTGTCTGGGCGGAATGATGCCAAAGGGAATCCTTTTCATTTCACAGAGTTTGTAGTTCAGATTCCAAATCCTGCTCACGTCTCACACATTCTGTTTCCTGCATCCTGCAAACCCATCTCCTGTTTAAGAGAGGAGATTTGCAGTTCAAGGGTTCAGAACCTCGCTTTGGAAGCTTCCAGAGCAGCATAGAGAGCCGCAACCAACAGGTCTTTAGCTTCTTGCTTTCTGGCTGTTTGTCTCATCTCTGAGTACTGAGTTGAAATCCCCAGTACAGGGTTGTCAGATTGACTTGCATCCCGCTCAAAGTCAGCCCATCCTCCATGGCAGGCAAGGAAGTTTGAGACATCGAGTCTCAGTCCTGCGTAGATATTTGATACGGTGGCCATTGCGAGGGAGGGAACGAAAAATCAGACCATGAAAGAGGTGCCATGATGTGTATCGATCCACAGCAGCAGCACTTTATTCTCAGTCGGGCTACTGTGCACCTGTAAGCTTGCAATTCAGAACTGCTATGGAGTGGGTCGAGTCGGTATCGCCCATGCCCAGAAAGCAACCAGGCTTTGCAAGTTATTACAAAGTGGTCATAGAATCGGAGAGGTGATGCAGGAGTGCGCACCTACAGTCCCCATTGGGAAGGGAATAGTTTGAAGCAACAAGTCAAACTTTGCAAACACCAAATATTGCCTGCATGTGGTCGCCAATTGTCAGGAGGTCTAAACCTCACTCTCAGGTTCTTGGCAATAATGGGAATGCAAGGAATCACAGACACGTTGCATAAGAGTAATAAACTTGTTTATTACTACCAAAACTTGTCCTAACAGTTTTTTCCAAATACTAACTGGGAGCCAATGCTAAGCATTCCCTATGCTTCAGTGTTTCTTTGTGTCTCCAGTGATCTCCGAGGGATAAGACGTAATATCTTACATTATATACCTATGATAATAACTATGGTTACCGTAAGATAGAAACATTTCTAGTTACAGAGATGAACCCTATTGGCTAAATTAGAGGTGGCTCCACAGCCCAAGATAACATTATACAATTTTGTAGTAATCACTTTGTAAAGTCAAAGGAGGGTCAGTTATTCACATATTAGTGTAATAGTACAAATCACCAAAAGATGGTAATGTTGACTTATATATTATCATCATTACAAGGACACAGTTGTCTTAACATCTTATAAGCAAGGAATACATATATGTATTAGAAAGCAAAGTGTATAACAATAATATGCATACATATCCTGACATCTTCTCTTATATGGTAGATGCCCAATGGCAGTCTGTTAGTATAACATTTACCTAAGTACTAGCTATCTACGGTGTACCTCTGGGGGTACCACTAAGGGTGCAGAGACCTCATATAACAGTAACCAAATCTCTAAATCCACTAGGAGGTCTGCTAAGGGTGTTCTCCAATTTCCCTTCAAACAAACCTCCTTTGCATAATGGTCACTCTCTTATCGTGGGCCTCAATGGATCAATGACCTCCCCTCTCCCCTTCTTGAGAATAAAAAAATCAGCCCTTTCAAAATAGACCTTTGAATCCTTCTGGCCCAAGATAACCACTGTGATTGCTATTCCTAAACACAGGTTTGCCCCTTGGGGGTCACCACCCCACCTGTCTGTATTCTCTTCATACTGCCTTTCCCTACACCTCCCCTGCCTCCCACCCTCGACCATGCCCTCTCTGACAGCTGCCTTCCCAACAACATTCCTACATCCTTTCCTCGATAAAGCCCTCTCTGGCACCTACTTCCTCAATAACCAGCATTTAGCAACTAGACTGTGTGACAAAGACTTGCACTGTTTAAAACAAAAAGTCTTCCTTGTATAGAGACATTTTACTTGTTTTAAGAATGTTATTCTACTTGCATTTCTGTATTATAATAGCTACATTCTATCCTAAATGTATTGTACTGTTGTGTTTTGTGTCTATTTTTGACATGGAACCTTTTTAAAACTGCCATGCTGGCTCAAAGGTATCAATCTGCATCTGAAATAAATAAATAAGATAAATTTCCAATATGCCCTAATCGCAGGGCTGAATCTTAGATGTGGTGTTTCTGGGCAAGAACAAATATCTTATTATGCTATCCCTGGTTTGGATCACTGCATTTAGAGGGAGATTAAGGGACTAAAAATGTCTTTTGAGACTGCGAGTGAAGTGCTCTTTATACCACTTGATGAACGGCACCCCATCCATCCCTCCCTGCATTCCTCTGATTCCTATAAATTATTGGTAATGCTGACATGTTCACATGTCGAAAGCACCAGATCTTAGGAGACTTTCCAATCAGAAAAAGGGGCAGTTTATGTGAGCCACTAGCTTCGACAAAAGCAAGCACTGTAACCCTGAATTTTTGTTTTCTAAAGTCAAGAGCATCCTTTTCAGCACTGTTGGTAAGAGTTTAGTCAGGAAGGAACCTCCAGTACAACCCTGTTTCATTCACATTGTAAATCTGGTGTTCTGACAGTGACTCAACTTTTATAAGCTCATTAACCTGCTACATGAAGGGAGTTACTGTACTCCAGCAGAACTTAATCTTTCAGCACAGACCCTAAGTTGTTTAATACCGTGCATTTGTTGAAGTGATCAGGCCACCCATCACTGGCTACAAAGCTACCACGATTACCACCTAGCTTGCTATGCAGTTGAATAGCTTTTTCTTTTAGAAGCGGGCCAGAGATAGGCGTGTCTTTCTCCCTTTCCTGGCAGAACCACAGGTACACTGCATCATCTCGATCATCATCCTACAGGCTCTCATACTGTTTTCCTTTTTCAAGCCCAAAGATCTCTTCCATAGATGTTGCAAACTGTCTTAGGTTTTCTTTTGCCTCTTTCATATCACGTATTGCTGATTTACCCACCCCATACTCAGCTTCATGAGCAACTGCTCACTCTCCATTCTCGATTCATACAAGTATTTGCAGCTTTTGCTGCAAAGTTATCACAGTTTGCTTCTTCTTGCTTCTGCTCAATGCTCAACATTGAAGTTGATAGCACAGTAAGGTAACACAGAATAGCTACCACAGTATGCAGTATAGATGTTGTGAGTAGGCACAGCTCATAAATTGCAGCACTTTAACAAACAGCTGATTCTCGCCTACCAATTGCTAGCTGTCACGATCAACTGACAGTGCATTAAAGCACTGATGAAAATAATGAACAGCTGATGCTTGCTGTAAATTTCTGGGTGACACATCACAACAATCCACTGACTGCTACTACTGTACTTGCAAGCAGAGGTACAATATTGTGATGCAAAATGGAATGCAAAAATATCACTGACACAAGCGAACATAAGCAGAAGCATTACAATTAGATCTGGGCATGATCCTTGTCAATGGCCTAACATTTGATGCCCAGGTGTTGGCTGTTGTTAAGAGTGGATTCTATCACCTCAGGAATATTGCCCAGACCCAACACCTGCTTCCACCCGAGGACCTGTCTTCACTGGTGCACTCTTTTGTCATGTCTAGACTGGACTACTACAATGCTATTTACCTGGGACTTTCTCGATGTAACCAACGATGGCTGCAGCAAGTGCAGAACACAGCAGCTCGATTGTTACTGGGCACATGAAGATATGAGCATATTATACCCATTATCTGTGAACTGCACTGGCTGCCAGTCAGATGAAGGATTACCTTCAATGTCGGTTTGCTGACATATAAGGACCTTCTCATTTGGAAACCAGTCTACCTGCAAGATTTACTCATGCTACACTGCCTATCTTGGACTCTCCATTCTGTCGAAGGTCACCTCCTTAGTGTTCCTAGGGTGAGGCTTAAGAATTTAGGTGATTGAGCCTTTTCAGTGGCTGGGCCCACCCTTTGGAACTCTTTCCCTCAACAACTCTGGGAGGCATCCTCGGTGGAATCCTTTATAAAGGAATTAAAAACCTTTTTATTTCACCAGGAATTTTATGGTTCTTAAATACTATATTATGTTAAATTTGCTGCTGCTCTATACTGTATTTATTAATGGTTATTTTATTGTGTGTTTTTAAATTGTATTTTAAAGTGCTTTGAGTACTTAAAGAGGGGCACTATATAAATAAAATCTCTATCTATCTATCTATCTATCTATCTATCTATCTATCTATCTATCTATCTATCTATCTATCTATCTCTTCCCTAAAATAAAAAAAAGCAAATGTCAATGCAATTTCATTTGTCATCCCTAGAGATGCTGCGAAATTTTATTTCGTCAGATGAAACATTTCACAAAATTGCTACGAAATTGCAAAATTTAATCTGCAATTTCACCCGCATATGCCCCATCATTTATATATTATTTTTTCCTTCCCTGGTGTCTAGAGGTCCCTCCCGGCCAATCATTGGCCAAATTTAAGAACCACCCCCAGTCACTGTGAGTTATCCCTGGACCCCAATCTTTAAAAAAACAAAAACAACAATCCCCTCCCTGTCTCTGGTGTCTAGGGTTCCCCCCAGCCAATCACCGTCGATTCAAGAACCCCCAGTAACTCCTAGGCCCCAGCCCCAATCTTTGAAAAAACAATCCCACACCTGTCCCTGGGTCTAGTGGTCCCTCCTGACCAATCACCAGCCAAATTCAAGAACCCCCCAGTCACTTCGAGTTATCCCCAGCCCCAATCTTTAAAAAAAATACTCCCTGTCTCTGGTGTTTAGTGGTCCCCCAGCCAATCACCAGCCAAATTCAAGAACCCCCAGTAACTCAGGGCCCTGCACCCAATCTTTGAAAAAGTAATCTCTTACACCTGTCCCTGGTGTCTAGTGGACCCCCCAGGACAATCACTGGCCGAATTAAAGTAAAGAACCCTCTTACCCCCCCAGTCAACCCCAGTTATTTTTCCCTCCTTCCCAGCCATGACCCCAGCCCCAATTTTCAAAATGAAAAAGGAATCCTCCCTGTTCCTGGTATCTAGTGGACCCCACCCCCACCCTGTCTTAAGTCAGAGCCCACCTCGCTCCCCCTCAGTACCCCAATCAGGCAACTGGCACAGCCCTCCACTCATCTCCAGGGCTGGCAGCCCATCTCTGTGCTCAATGAAAGAGCACATGCTTGTACAAATATGTATTGAACTAATTCTGGTATATGTTCTACTCATGTTGGTATGTATTATACTTATATCAGCATGTACAGTATTATACTATTTTATTATGTGGTACTCATTTCAGTTAATTTCACACATGTTTCATCATGTGTAATACCCATTTTTATGTTGTCTCACACATGCACAGTCAACATATTGTGGTAGTAGCAGATTTGGAGGCGTGGGCAGTGTTGGACAGATACAGGGCACGCATCAGTAGGTGCGTCCCTCATTCCCCAATAAGCCTGCGTGCCGGCACCACACCGTGAATACATAATGTGGTGAACACATCTAAGAAAAGGTCCGCTGCAATGTGAGCAAAGCTCATCATATGTAGCGGACCTCCCGACGTGCTTTCCCTGGTGAAAAAAAATTTTACATGGCGGCACACTGTCTGCCATAATGCTGACTTTGGGGGTGGCGAATCCCCCTGTCTGCATGCCTTGCCTCAATGTATGTGCCAACGGAGGAGCCCACTCCCTGTTGGCATAATGCACCCCCCATTTGTTAGGTGCTGAGGGGGTGCCCAATCCCCTCAGCTCTTGCCCCCCCACTTTCATTGTGTGCCAACGAGGGTGCCCAATCCCCTGTCGGCTACAGCATCCCCCCCAAAACACTTAGATGGCATGCTGGGAGCCCACCCCATTGTGCCAAATCCCTTAAAAAATTAAAACCATTCCGTGATGTTTTTTGTTTTTATTTTTAACCCTGTGAAAGACGTAAACAGTCCATCATGGTCTCCCTGCCCCTCCCACAACCCGCACCCACCCTCTGTGCACCCTGTCTCCCCACACACCCCACCCCAAACTTACCTCTGTAGTCTGGCGTGATGATCTTCAGTGGACCAGTAACATGTCTGCACTCTTCAAAGCTGACCGCAAACTGAAGAAATGCCGGTAAGCTGTTTTATGGCATAAATAGGGGTTTTTCAACTTTGGTGCATATCATGGGCATTTTTTTTGAATTTTTGCACAAGATTTTCAACATGGGGTTATTGGGAGCCCACCTGATGAATTCAGTCACTGTCATGGCATTATGCAGTTCCGAAAGGTGATTTCATGGTCACTGTGCAGAATCACCTTTCAAGACTGAGTAACGAAATGACAGTGCCACTGTTCTTGAGGTGGGCTCTAAAAAAGCCTATGTTGCAAATTTGGTGAAAAAAGTCCCAAAAATGGCTGTATTATGAGCGTGCATTATGCTGTTTCCACACATGCTCGTAACTTCATGAATTTGTAATATTTTCACTCCAGATTTTCAAAATTGGTAGAGTATTTTTCCACACCTCCTGATGAACAGTACAGCTGTCATTTTACATATCCTGGCTGAAATGTGTTTTCGCACATCCGGAGCAGAATAGCGCTGTTGCTGTGCGAAATCAGTTTTTGGGACAGTTTGAAAAAATGATGGTGACACTGTTCATGAGCAGCACTCCTAAAATGCCTATATTGAAAATTTGGTGCCAAAAGTCCATAAAATGACTGTATTGCAAGCATGCATTGTGCAGTTTCTGTGCACCCTTGTAACTTCGCAAATTTGCAATATTTTCATGCCAGATTTTTAACACTGGCATTTTTTCACACCTCCTTATCAACAGTACAGCTGTCATTTTTCACAGCCTACCCAAAATGTGTTTCACAGCTGTGGCACACAATGGCGTGGTCTCTGTGGGAAATCAACTTTTGGGACAGATTTACAAAATCACAGCATCACTGTTCATGAGGGGAGGTCCCAAAATACCTATGTTAAAAATGTGGCTAAAAAACTCCCAAAAATAATTGGGTTAGGGACGTGTGTTGTGCAGTTTCTATGCATGCTCATGACTTCACCAATTTTTCATATTTTCACTTGAGATTTTCAACATTGCCATTTTTTATGCCTCCTCATGAACAATACTGTTGTCATTTTCCACATCCTGCTCAAAATGTGTTTTCAACCCTGTGTCACCAAATGCCATAGCCACTGTGCAAAACCACCTTTCAGCTAACAAACTGATTGTGCCGCTCTTCATGAGGTGGGGTCACAAAAAGCCCACGTTGAAAATTTGGAGTTAAAATACCAAAACACACCTACGGAGTCAGGGTTTCCAACTCAAGCACCCCACCCTGTAGAGACTGACAGGCATCAAGGGTATGACTTGGGATCATTGGCTGTAATGCTCACACCATTCCACCCCTACCCCCACCCTGCAGCCAGTGACAGGCATCGTGGTGTGCATTGCAGTGTTCGGCCACAAAGTTCACCCCATTCTCTTATACTGCACCCACATCAACATATTTCCTTATGGAATGGGGTAAGTATAATGCCCAAAGGCTCCAGAGCACACCACAATACTTGACAGTGTCTACAGGGTAAGGTGAGGTAAAATGGCATGAGTGTTATAGCTGACGACAATGGCACACCCCAATACCTGTCAGTCTCTGCAGGGTGGGGATGGGGTTCATGTCACTTCAATACTTCACTGCCATTCCTATTATGCTTCTCTAACTCCTGCACTACCAATGCCAATGCCAGTGAGACAACATTCGGCATTGACAAATGCTTGTTACATGTGTCATACTCATTTCAGCTGGTGTCATACGCATATCATAATGTGTTACAGTACTTGTGACATACAGTATACCCATTTTAGAATGTTATATTTATTTTTATTTTATTTTATTAGTCTGTAGGATTACAAATACCTTTGAGCAATTACTGCTCATTTACAAAGGTCCCATGTCAAAGGATAGAGGGAAAACATACATACAGAGGAGGTAGACCAACGTTACAAGTATAACACAGCAAAGGCAAGGCTTTAAATTTAAAGTACATAATAGAGAGACATAGTGAGCCAGTTTATGAGAGAAAGACGTTTCAGAGCAGACAGTACATTATATAGAACAGATAGTGATTATAAGGTAGTAGGGTTAAAGAAAGGGGTGGGCAGGCTGAAGGGCCATTGACAGAGGGTGATGGATGGGTAGCATAAGTGCAGGGTAGATAAGGGTTGGGGGACCCGAAATCTGAAAGTGCCTAGAAGAGGGGAGGTGGAGGGTAAGGCAGGGTGATGGTGTGGAAGGGTATGGGTGGAAGAAGGGAAGCAGATGACAGTGGAGAATGCTGGAGGGGTAACAGGTCACCTTAGACTGGGGTGAGATAGGAGACTACCCCCTAGGAGAAGCAGTCACAATGCGTGGTTGATGTTAGGTATAGTCGGAGTTGCCTTTTAAAGGGTCCAAGTGTTGCAGGTGTAAGTACTTCATTGTTGATGGCATTGTACCACTGAGGAGCTCTGTGAGTGAATGACCTTTGGCCCATTGTGGTCCTGCATCTAGGGACCTGGAAGGTTTGATGTTGAGCACTACATGTATGTCGGGTGCTGCTGTATGCAGTGAGGAGCCTTTGAACACCTAGCAGCATGAGACCCAAGTGAACCTTCTTGGCGATCAGGCATGTCTGATACTGAATTCTACTATGAAGTGGAAGCCAGCTGGCCTGTGTATACAGGTCACAGGTATGATTTTGGCGGGCAGTGCCAGTTAGGTTCCTGCAGGCTTTGTTGAGTGTCACCGATATCCTGCAGAGTGCAGTAGGGGAAGCAGAGCTGTAGATAGCTAGACCGTAGTCAATGATGGAGGTAACAGAGCTGTAGATAGCTAGTCTAAGGGCATCCACAGTCATGCAGTGTTTGTGCCCATGGAGCAGACCGATTCATATGTTGGCAGTGTTTGCTATGTTATCGATGTGCTGTGCATAGCAGAGGGAGCTGTCCAGTATGATGCCAAGATATTTAAACTCGGGCGCCTGTTCGAGTGAAGTCCCAGACTTGTTCTTAATGGTGAAGGACTGAGATTTGTACATGCTGTATATGTTGCAGAAAATCATGACCTTGGTTTTGGTATAATTTATGATGAGCTTGTGAGATTTGAACCATCTCCAACATGACTAAACTCTCTCCACAACTGACTCTCCAGGTGTTTGATGTTACAATGATTAGTTAACAGGACTGCATCGACTGTATAGAGTAGTATTTTCTGGTGGCAAACACTAGGGAGGTTATTCAGGAAAAGAGAGAAGAATAAAGGGCCAAGTATGAACCCTTGCAGAACTCTAGAAAGGACTAGTTTTTCATCGGAGGTGACACCGGCAACTCTAACATGCTGGACCCTTCCCCCATGGTAGCTAGTGAACCAGGGCTATGCATCATTGGAGAGCAATATGGTTGACAGTTGCCTAAGAAGTACTGGGTGGTTAATGGTATCAGAAGCCTTAGCCTTAGTAAGGTTGATGAATACTGCCCCCCATGCTGTTACCTTGGTTGAGGGTGGCATTTATGAGTCCTGTAAATTCCAGCAGTGTGGTGGTGGTGGTGCTATGCCCTTTTCTGAAGCCGTGCTGTTCCAGGCATTGGATGTCATACTTGTCCAGCTACTTGACTAGCTGGTCCAAGACCATATGTTCAAGTGCTTTGGATAAGGGACGAGGATGGAGATAGGCCTGTAGTTGGTGTGCCGTGACTTGTCTCCACTTTTGTGAACTGGTGTTATTGTTGCTTGTTTCCAGAGTGAAGGGAATTTGCCCAATCTTAGTGAAAGGTTGAAGATCATAGTCAGGGGTTCAAGGATATCATCTAGAAAAAGCACAATCAGCTTCAGGTTAAGTGCATCACCACTGTACCCAACTTTGTAGGTGGCCTTGTGAATATATGATCTGGCTATGTGCATGGAGACCTCCTTGAAGAAAAACTGTAGAGTTGTGTGTACATGGGATGTCATGCCATAGGGAGAGCTTGAGGAAGGGGTGTTGAAGAAGTCAGGTGGGAGGACACTGCTGAGGTTTGAGAACACATTATTGAAGGTGTTGGTGATAATGCCAAGGTCTTGTGTAGGTGTTCCATCAATGTTGAGCACTGTGGGAGGCGTTTTAGGATCCTTGCCTTTGAGGTCAACATAGAAACATAGAAACATAGAATTTGACAGCAGATAAGGAATGCTTGGCCCACCCAGTCTGTCCATTTCCCTACCTAATGGATAAGCTGCAGATCCTAGTTAACCAACAGCCTACTTCTTCCTACCCTTACCCTCTAGAATTACCTTATGACTGCCCCATGTATTCTTGAATTCCACCATTGTTTTTGAATCCACAACCTCCTCTGAAAGGCTGTTCCATGCATCCACAACCCTCTCTGTAAAAAAATAAATACTTCCTTACATTTCCTCTGAGCCAGCCCCTTCTATCTTCAAATTGCACCCCCTTGTTCTTGCACACCTATTTTTCTGAAAGATGCTACCCTCTTGGACTTTGTTGATTCCCTTGAGGTACTTGCAAGTTTCTATCATGTCTCCCCTATCCCTCCTTTCCTCAAGGCTATACATATTAAGCTCCTTAAGTATCTCTTCATTGTCTTCTGGTGCAGACCCTACACCATTTTAGTTGCCCTCCTCTGGACTGCCTCAATCCTGTTTATGTCTTTGTGGTGATTTGGTCTCCAGAACTGCATGCAGTACTCCAGATGGAGTCTCACCAGTTGTCTGTACAAAGGGATAACAACTTCTTGTTTTCTACTGGTGATACCTCTCCCTATGCATCCCAGTATCCCCTCAGCCCTCCTTACTGGTCTCTCAAATTGCTTGCCCTCCTTTAGGTCATCTGATATGACTACCCCCAGGTCCCTTTCCATTTTTGTTGTTGTTAGTATCTCACCCCCCCCATTATGTACTCTTCCCCTGGGTTTTTGTTTCCCAGGAGCATTACCTTGCACTTCTTAGCATTGAATCTAAGCTGCCATACATTTGACCATTCCTCCAACCTTGCCAAGTCCCTTCTCATCCTTTTCACCCACCTTGTGTATCAACTCTGTTGTAAATTTTTGTGTCATCTGCAAAGAGACATACTTTTCCTTCCACCCCTTCCAGTCCCTCTGCAATGTCACTTATAAAGACATTGAAGAGGACCGGTCCTAGTACTGAACACTGCAGTACCCCAGTAGTAACCCCCCTTCTTCAGAGTTGACTCCTTTTACTATTACCCTCTGTGTCCTGTTCTCCAGCCAATTCTTTACCCAGGCTACCATCTTGGGACCCACTACCAGGCTGGCAAACTTGTATATTAATCTTTTGTGTGGGCCTGTGTCAAATGCCTTGCTAAAGTCTAGTTAGGCCATGTCCACAGCCCCTCCCTGATCTACTATTTTGGTCACCCAGTTAAAGAAATCTATTAGAGTCGTCTGACATGACCTTCCTGCTGTGAATCCATGCTGCCTTGGGTTCTGTGCCCCTCTGGCCTCTAGGTACTCGACAATTCTTTCCTTCAGAAGTGATTCCATCATTTTCCTTTTCATATTTTTCCAGAATTTTTTCCCATCACCCCAGGAATTCATCAGTGACTCCCTGAAATATTTGATTTTGGCATTCCATATTGCACGAGTGCAGTTATTTCTTGCGGTTTTGTATTTTTGTAGATCCTCTTGTGTGGATGAGGCATGAGCACCGAGCCAGAGGTGGTCCCATTGTTTGAGCTGTGTTATGAGTTCAGAGGTGATCCATGGGTTGGGTCTGCCTTTGACCTTCATCTGTTTGAGTGGAGCATATATATATATACCACAAGCAGCAGTAAAATGGTTGTTGAAGAGTTCCAAGGCTTTGCCAGTGTTGTTTAATGTGTCAGTTATAGCCCAGTCCAGCCTGTTTAGAAGCCATTTTAACAGTTGGAGGTGCCCTTGTTTTAGTACGTGGTATGTGTCATATTCAAAAACCCATAATTTTAAATTGAATGTCATTCAATATACATACATTTAAGCAATACTGAGGCAAAGATATTAATAGTTGGCACTGTCTGAGCGAACAGTGCTTGTCCAAATGATAGTAGCATACCACACACGAACAAGGCAAAATGACAGGCACAAAACAAGCTGGAAAAAGCAAGCATTATTGCTTAAACATTTTACTTGTACTTAATAATTCCACATTACAAAGTCATTAATGGAGGAACACACTTGCATGAAAAACCTCTTTTCTATGCCAGGGTGTGTAACAGGTGTCCTGTTAAATAATAAAGTTATTTTCCCTTCCTGAATTATTTTGGACTATGTATTAAAAAATATATTCCTTTCACTCTGTCCTATACCCTATCACTTATTCTGTTTTTATTCTTTATTCTTCTTTTGTCAGGGTGGCCAACCTGACAAAACGTTTCTCTTTATCTTTACTATCCCTTGTTCTTTAAAATTTCACAAGTCCTTTTTGAAAAACATATTGTTTAGCTGGAGTGAATATCCATCCCTTAAAAACACTCCTGTTTATGTTGTCCCCAAAAGATTGTGCTGGTGCCCTGTAATACAATCAGAATGTCTCCCAAAAAATTAAAAGAAATCCCAGAGATTCAGGGATTCAGCGAGTGGTAGTGGCGGCGATGTGTTGCGAACAATTGCACCATCGCACGCTTGCCCCATCGCAAAGAAAATATGCCCAGGAATACGCAGGAAACTATGCCTGAATTAGAGTCCCCAAGCAGTGTTATTGAAACTGCTCATTGCGACTTAGGAGGAGAACCGCTGAGCAGCCTAGAAAGGCTAAAAACAGCTGGCAGCCAAGTCTAAATTGATAGTAAGTGTTGCTATGATAAGCCTTGAAGTGCTGCAGCAGCCACTGAATACAAAGAAGAAAGATTGGGGCCAGATAAGAAGATTTAGGGCACTGAGACAAAAGTCCTGTAGCCCAAGTAATATTTAAGAATAAGAGAATTATAATGCTAAAAAAGAGTAGGATGGTTATTAAAGGGTCAGGTTGTTAAAAGGAATAGTCGGTTGAAATTTCAGCCATCAGGGTAAAACTAAAATATGGAAACCTGCCAAAAACAGAAACGGGTATTGTGCAGTTTAAAAAGAAAAGTGTGTAATTGTAGAAAATTTTTGTGGTGACAAGTTTTAAGGGTTGTCCTTTATATTGTGTATTCTAAAGTGAAGCTAAGGCAGAAAAGAAACTAGACCCTATAAAGAAACAATTAGGGAGTGTGCCCCTCATCTAGATTTATCTTTGTTAGGATTCTATTTTTTCTTTCTGTTTTTTTTTTAACCACATTTTATTTCAGTATATTTCTGAATGAATATGCAAATACCTGAGTGAAGCTAACTTGGGACGTGTCTTCTCTAGGGCTGGCAGCCCATGAAATGGCTGCCTTTATAGGGAAAATAGCTATGAGGTCATAGAAGGAGGAGGAGTTTAAACTTCAAACCCAGCCCCTTTTCTTAAATTAAGGTTAAAAATGTGACTTTTTTTAAGCTTGTGTTATGAGAGGGACCTGGTTATAGAAAACACTTATAAGTATATATATTATACTGGTTACCCAAACATTAAAGTGAAGATATTTTTAGTGAATAGAAAAGAAATATTCTGTAATTAGAGTCACATGTCTCTGATGTAATGCTGGGGAGGAAATAAAAAGCTCAAGGACTCCACAGTAGTCAGATCGACCAGTAGTTTGCTGGTAGGAGAAGAGAGAGGAGGTGTGTAGGTATTCACACCAGCAGTATATTTTTATTTTCACTAGAGAGAAAGTGACGCTGCAAAATAGAGATTTGATTTGTTATTCTAGGTGTGCTGTTAACACCAGTTTTTCTTTTTGATTTCTGTAAATAAATTTTGATCAAACTGAAAAATAAAAATTATAAATGCAAGCTGCGTTTATTTTATGCACTGTATTCTCTTGTCTGTGTGTCTGTTTATCCTACCCTATTACAGGGTGTTCCTCATTATCATCTCTGGGAGAGAAGGAAACACATTTGCATGGAAAACCCCTTTTCCATGCCAGTGTGTTCCCATTACCAGCTTTATAATGAGCAAGTATTAAATACAACTAAAATGTTTAGCAATGAAGCTTTGTGTTGCTGCCTCTTTTTGTGCAATCCATACTTGTTATTTTGCCAAAACACCATATTATGTACTATAGTAAAATACCATTAGAATTTATACATTGCTGCTTGGAGAGTATAGAACAGGATTATGCAGCAGAACTGTATTACAGTACAAAGGACATGAATGGCAAACACTTGCTATGACCAGATGTCTCTTACTACATGCATTCTGGTATAATATAATGGTGGAACCTAATGATCAGATATCCCCATATTGTGTGCCATGAAACCAGTGCCCCAGTTGAGTTCATGTTTTTACTAGCTGAAGTTTCCAGGTATTTTTTCCTGTTGACTTTTATAGTTGAATTCAAATGTCAGTGCTGATATGTCTAGAAGTGAGAGTAGGTTCGAAGAAGTGGGGTCCAACTGGTATGGTGGTTTTGTTACTTAATAGTGTTTACCTATAGAGTTTTATCCTGGTGTGAAAGTTGGTTTCTCCTACATAATATCCTTCTGGGAATTTTTTTCTTCATTCTGTTTTATATCTCCTTCTGTCAGTGAAACCTGAGCCCCACACTGCCATTAAACTCAGTTCTTCCTGGGCTGACATGGTGCCATGGATAGCTCCATGATGGGGTCAAGGGTGGGGGAACCCCTCAACAGGATCTCTGTGTTCATGGCCCCCTGCAGGACAAACAAGTTGATGTGTGGGCAGAGGATTTACTGAGGCTGCTAACCCCTTGTGCCAGAGACAATTTTCTGTCTTCCCCTGCTCCAAGGCAGCATCTGAGTGGTGTTATGCTTTGCACAGGCCAAGCATGTAAGTACATTGATGTCCACCTCTGCTTCTTCCTAGTCTGTCCCTCCTGCCACATTGTAACCTGTGATCACCCAGGTGTCAGTGTTGTGGTGATAGAGACCACTCTCCCTTCCTGGAGGTGAAGAGCATCCTCTGGGATACTTGATCCTTTCCCCCAGCCAGCCTCCAACAACCCAAGATTGTTTCTAATCCTGTGTCACCAGTGCCACAAGCAGTAGCACTACCACTGAACTAATGGGTCAGCCTGAGAGGCATTTTTTTGCATTTTGCGAGATGAGTCCCGTTGTCTGATTTGCAGGTGTATGATCTATGTATTTATAGTACTTTGTTCTGGGCTCTCTGGATGGGGGCTTGGAATCCAATGCAGGGGCAGATTTTGGTATTTTGTGCTGTGTCAGAGTATTGTTAGTCCTGGTTTCTTATTCCTGTTTGATTGGAGTTGTTTCACTTCAGTACAGTACATGGATGGACTTGTATGTTTGCAGTCTTTGACTGGTGGGTCAGGGAATATCCTTCTTAGTTTACAATCTTTCCTGAACATGGATTATAGTTTATTTGTGATGTGCTGGAGGGTAACTGCATGGGCTATTTGAAATAATAATAGACATCTTGCCAGGTATGTTTCTCTCTCTATTGTAGTATGTTTTCTCGTGTTATTTTTCTGAACATTCCATGTGAACATTATGATCTTGATTGAATGTTTATCTTCTTACAATCTGATAGTTTTTATCGTAAGCTTATACTAAAAAACAGTGTTCAGCACAGTTCAAAGTTGGCTTTTCCCTGGTAAAATCTCTGATTCCTATGTTTTTAATAGGAAGACTAGGTTTGCTGGCAAAGGCACCTAACTTCACCTTAGCTCTTTTCTTCTAGGGTTGCTTGTAAAGACAGAACAAGGAACAACATTGTCAAAGCAAAGAAATAAATTAAGGCTTCTTTTGGATAGGCAGATTTACTGTGTGTTATTATTTTCTTTCGTACTCACAGGTTTTGTTACTGTTTTTTGATTACATTTTATTGTTCTCTGACTCAAATTGCTGTTACAGGGTATACTTTCTGCTGCATTACTGCAGTGTGTGCCTACAAGTTTGTTACTGTTTTCTGCTTACAGATTACTGCTGCAATCTTCTCTGATTCAAGTTTTTTTTTTTTTGCAAGGTATGTCTTCGGTTACTGCTTTATTTGTCTCTGTAGCAAAGCGTTTATTGTAGGGTATATCTTCTGTGAAATTGTTACAGGTGGTGCTTACAGGTTTTTATAGTTTTATCTATCATTAGGCTAAGCTTTCAGGGTACTGCATTGTTGTTAGTTGATTGTTTTTGCTGTTACTTCCTTATTTGTTTCATCAATGGTTCTTTTCCGGCAGGTGAAGGGCCCAACCACCCACCCCATCCCCAACCACCCCTTGCTACACACCTTTTATACAGTAGCACAGTCATGACATTTCCTGTAGCAAAGCAGGAAGGGGAGGATCTTAAGAGTATCCACACAATGACCTCACTTACAGGGGCACCATTAATTTAACTTGTTAGAAAAAAGTTATACAGAAACAAACAAACAAAAACATGTTACTTTCATTTTCCTTCTAATTACTCAGATCAGGTTATAAACCCAGCAACTCAACTGGAATGGATATCATTAACTGCAGGAACTGTGGGACACTTTTCAATAGGGCAGTTATTCAGAATTTAGGATGCTATCCTACATGCTGGACCATTGGAGATCTAAGGGCTCAGCTCTGGGCAGCATGGGCAGAGATTTTGATGCCTTAAATTGCATACTCAGGAGGAAATATATTACAAGAACTTCCCACCATTTCCCCAACATCCAATTGAAGCTCCTCTACCGCAGAGGGTATTTGGTCTGGGAGGTTAGCAGGTGGTTAGGAGGGGCAAATTGGGTGCTCACCAATGAATCACCTCCACAAACCATATAAAAACTACAAACAGGTCTCTGCCACTATCTCCAAAATCAAACAAAGTGGTAGAGGACACTGCAGAGATGGACACTACAGTACAGGATTTAGTGCTACAAAACTCACCCAAAACAGGAAAAAAAAAAAAAGCAAAAAGGGAATCCAAAACACTTCTGATCATAGATGACTCCATGATTCAGGGAGTTGATACTTACCTCCTGCCAGGGGTTATGGTCAGATGTCTTCCAGGTACATCAGCATGGAGAGACACTTTGCTAAAATCGTGCAGGAAGCAGGAGAAAACATCGACATCCTGGTACACATAGGGCCAAACAATCTCACCCGCCAGTCAGTTGTGGAGACCAAGGAGCACCTGACCAAGCTGGAAAACAAACTGTCATCCATTTCATCCGGCATCTCCTTCTCTGAGATCCTCCATGTCTGGGAGAGGGAGGCATATGGACCGAAGGTCACAAAAGGGGAGATAGGGAGCTAAACATGTGGCTCAAGGGCTGGTGCCAGTAAAAAGGTCACACATTTGAAGGTAACTGGCAACAATTTTGGGAGTGAATGTTCTTTAAATTCAATGGACTGCTTCTGACTAAGGAGGGAGTCAGTGCACTGGGGCAGAAGTATGATGTCTTTGCAGAATATTTAAACTAGCAAATGAGAAGAGGGGTGCAGCACATTGATACATTGAACAGGAAGAAAACCCCTTAGCTAGAGATTAAACAGGAGTTCAGCATGTTTGTAGTTCATTTGCATTACAAGGTAAGGAAAAAGGTACGGCTCCCCTTATGATATGTGGGGAAAATGCCGGACCTAGCCCAACAACGAACGCACCAATATCTGGTCAATGGAAAGTCATGTACACAAATGCCTGCAATCTGGGAAACAAGATCCCAGACCTGGAGGCAATAATGACAGAGGCTACACTGGACATAGTAGCTATTAACCAGACATGGGTCACCAGTAACTACACTTGGAAGACTTCAATACCCAGCCATGTACTGTTCAGAAGAGACCAAGGTGCAAAAGGGGAGGGAGTGGTCCTTTATGTCAATGAAAATATCAAAGCTACAGAAAATCAGAATACACATTAAGGGCCAGAATAACTGTGGGTCACCCTGGAAACAGGAAATGTGACAGCCACAAAACCCTTTGTTGTCTACAGACCTCAAGACCAGGGGGATGACATAGGCACATTACTGTTATAAAATACACAAAACATGACAGTTAAAGTAGGGGTTCTGATAATGGGAGACTTCAACATGCAAGATACAGATTGATCAATACTAGCAGGAACATCAGCCAGAACTAGACACATAGTGGATTCCCTGCAGGGGGAGGGCCTCAAACAACTAGTTCAACAATGCACAAGAGACTGGGATCTCCTGGATCTAGTACTGACTAATGGGGAAAGGATCACAGATCTCCAGGTAGATGGTCATCTGGGGGGCAGTGACCATCACATGGAATGGTTCAATTTGGCCACTAGAACTAAACCATCCCATTGCAAGACAAAACTAGAGGACTTCAGAAGAGCTGACTTTGATAAGATGGCCAACAGTTAAGCTAGCCCTGGCAAGAAGAAATACAGGTAATGGGGTACAGGCAAAGTGGACAAGCATTAAGGATGCAATACTAGAAGCAACATACCATTGTGTTAGGGAGAAATGCAAGAGCAAAAGAAGGAGGAACCACTTTGATTCTCAAAAACAGTGGCAGAAAAAATCAGAGCCAAAAGGTTGGCCTTCAGAAAATAAAAGGGAATGCAGCGGGACGAAGATAGGGAGGCATACCAAACTCCTTTAAGGGAATCAGAAAAGGCAGTAAGGCAGGCAAAGGCCCAAACTTGAGGGCACACTAGCACAAAGAGTACAAGAAGGGGACAAGATTTTTTATGGATACCTCAGTGAAAGGAAAAAGTCCATAGGGGGATTGTTAAGATCAAAGGGAATACGAGGGAGTGTGTGGAGGAGGACCAAGGAAAAGCATCTATCCTAAATATATACTTCTGCTCAGTATTTACTGAGGAGAAGGTAGGACAGGGCCCACAGTTCAGCACCATGGACAAAGTGGGGAGGGAGGTGTGGACAAGTCCCTTCACAAGAGAAAGGGTCCTACAATAGCTTACTAAGCTCAGGGTGGACAAGGCAATAGAACCTGATGGCATACATCCCAGGGTACTAAAGGAGCTAAGGATGGAACTATCAGAGCCATTAGCAGAACTGTTTAGAGAATCTCTGAGCACAGGAGAGGTCCCAGAAGACTGGAGAGGAGCTCATGTGATCCCGTTCCACAAGAGTGGCAGAAGGGAGGAGGCAGGGAACTATAGACTAGTAAGTCTTACCTCAGTAGTGGCCAAAATTATGAAGGCATTCCTTAAGGAAAGGATAGTACAAAACCTGGAATCCATAGGAGCACAGGATCCAAGACAGCATGGGTTTACAACAGTGAGGTCCTGTCCAAATAATCTTACAGATTTCTTTGACTGGGTAACCAGAGTGGTGGATCAAGGGGGTGCAGCTGATGTTGCCTACCTTGACTTCAGCAAAGCTTTTGATGCTGTTCCACATAGAAGATTGATTAAAAGCTGCTGGTAGGCTCGGGGTAGGTCACAGGTTGGTCACCTGGCTGGCAAACTGGTTGGCGGGCAAAAAACAGAGAGTAGTGGTAAATGGTGTACAGTCAGAAGAGATGCAATCACAAGTCGGGTACCTCAGGGATCAATCCTTGGGCCAGTCCTCTTCGATATCTTCCTCAGTGACATTGCAGATGGACAGGCGGGTAAGGTTTGTCTGTTTGCAGATGACACCAAGATCTGCAACTGAGTAGATGATCCAGATGGGGTGGGCAGAATGAGAAGAGATGCAGATAAACTGGCAAAATGGTCAGAAGACTGGCAACTGGGGTTTAATGCAACGAAGTGCAAGATCATGCACATAGGGAAGAGAAACCCTGAAGCTATCTATAGGTTGGGAGGGGAGTTGCTGTCAATCACAAGGGAAGAAGGAGACTTGGGCATCATCACAGATGACCTGCAATCATCCAAGCAGACCAGTAAAGCAGTAGGTAAAGCTAGAGGGATGTTGGGGTGTATTAGTAGGGGTATCACAAGTCATAAGTGGGCGGTAATAATCCCGTTTTACAAAACACTGGTTAGGCCCGATCTGGAGTACCACACACAGTACTGGAGGCTGCACCTGCACAAAGACATTAACAAAATGGAGGCAGTCCAGAGAAGGGCAACCAAAATGGTGCAGGGACTGCATCAGGAAACATATGAGGACAGATTAATGGAACTCAATATGTATACCCTAGAGCAAAGGATGGAGAGAGGTGATATGATTGAAACATTCAAACATCTTAAGTGCATTAAAGGTGAAAGAGTCTAATGTGTTTCAATATAAGAAAAATAGCAGGACAAGAGGACACAGCATGAGATTAGAGGGAAGCTGATTAAGGGGTGATGTGAGGAAGTTCTTTTTCACAGAAAGGGTGGTGGTGCATGGAATGGCGTACCTCAGGAAGTGGTGGATATGAATACAGTCAAGGGCTTCAAACAGGCATGTGATAGGCATAAGGGAGCAATACAGATGAGTATGAATAGAGAGGCCACTGACATAGTAAAGGTCTAGGACACATTCATAAGGTAGAGAAAATGGGCAGACTGGATGGGCCCTGTGGTCCTTATCTGCTGTCAACTTCTATGTTTCTATGTCTTTTGGTGTCTCTAGTTGAATGTCAGAGTAGGAAGTACAGGATTGTAGTAAATGTGTGAAATTGTGTCCTCCACCTTTGACAGTTGTTGTATTGACTTCTCTTCTCCATGGTGTAGTAAGTTGATGGGTATTACATATGCAGTGATGCCTAGTAATGTTGTATGTTCTATTACGGCTGTAGATATCTTGATACCAGTATCACAATCCCTCTTGTCTTAACTAGTGATATCACTAGAAATTAAGTAACTAACGTGGTTGTAAGTGATAGGAGTAATACTGTTTACTGGAGTTACTGAGAACTACTGATTGACATATCATAACATGTCACAACCTATCACTGAGCATCACACTAACATTATTGACTGGAGTTACTGAGAGTTACTGATTAACATTTGTGAAATGGTGGACCCTGTCACTGAGCACCACTGTACATTTCTCTACAGCTCCTCCATTATGTGAAGAATGTGTTTTTTAAGGACAGTGTTGGAGAGGAGGTGTTTTTTGATGTGAATGGTGACTCTCCTGCGATATATGACATACTAAATTGGCAGGTATCCCCTGATGGAACTACCACCAAGTATGTGCATGTTGGACATTTTGACTCTCGTGCTCCTTCAGGAGAAGACATATTCATTAACGAGAGCCTGATTTTGTGGAATGGAGGCAGTAAACAGGTCAGTGTACAACAAAATGTGTTAAAGATGCAGAAAAAGATGGGACTTAAAACTCTAAACATATAATCAATGAAACACAGACCACCTGGTGGTCATTTTATTATCAGGAAGCTGGGGCATTCAGCCTCAGGACTTATTTTTGCATCATGTTTCCCGATTTGGTTCCAACACCCTATCATGGACCCACAGTTACCTCCATGGCTGCACTCAAAGAGTTAAGTGGGTGGATTCCCTGTCAGACCCTAGACCCCTAACCCATGGTGTCCCCCAGGATTCAATCCTGGGCCCATTGCTGTTCTCACTCTTTATCAATGATCTCCCACACAAATGCGGTGAGGCCTCCATTCATCTCTATGTTGATTATGCTATCATTTAATGTTTGTCTACTGACGTAGGGTGGATTAATTGAATGCTAGCCTCTTACTTCCATATTCATGAAGACTGTTTTTTTTACAGTAGCTGCTAGTCCTTAATACTAAAAAAAAAACAAAGTGCATGCCATTATGCCATTCTCCAACACAGCTACACAAACCCTCCTTCTGCTGGTAGTGCAATCTCACACTGCAACTGTCCTTGAATCTGTCAGGGCCCTCAAATACTTGGGGATCACCTTGGATTCTTCTCTTTCCTTGGACATGCATGTCTCGTTCCTGACCGAAACCCTTAATGAAAAGCTTGGCATCCTATATTGTATCCGTCCCTTCTTCACCTCTACCTCCTGCTGCAAGATTGCAGTTGCTACCCTCCTGCCTCTCATTAGATATGGAGCCCCCTTGCTGCTCTCAACAAACACTACCATGTTATCTTGCCTTTCCCAGGTTTACCATAAGGTGGGAAGATTTGCACTGGGGGGCAATGCTCAACATCACCACTGTGATGTCATCTCCTCCCTGGAATGGCTCCCCTTTGAGTCTAAATTACGTTATACTACCCTGAGCTTCATACATAAGCTTGTTCACTGATACACTCCTCCCTGCCTTGCTGATACTGTTCAACAGCGACACGTCCGGCATACCCTTAGATCTGCCTCCTTACCCCTTCTCTAATTGCCAAAATTCTGGCTTGCTGTGGCCCAGAGATCCTTTGCCTCTTCTGCCTCATCCAGTTGGAACTCACTGCCTCCCTTAATCCTGGCCTGCACCTCATTTCCTTGTTTTCAAAACTTATTGCTTCCTCACTTTGCTGCCAAACCTTGCTCCTGTTTTTGATGAATCTTGGTTCTTTTTACCTTCCCATGAGAGTTTGCTCTACTCATCTCAGCTTCCTCTTATGCTTTACCTTAGCCAAAGTGTACATAAAATAATGTTTGTTACTGATATAAGTTGTTTTATCTCTGTCATAATGTTTACAAAAAAAAATGCTATTAATAATTTAAGATGTTGTTTACCATTGCTTTTCTACCCTTTCGTGTAACTGTATTAGTTGTTTACTGTAGCCATGTACGTTACATGTCCCAAGTTTGTAATCTGTATCTTACACTGCCAATGTAATGCTCTTCACAGATTGCCCCTGAAAAAGGGACTGTCTTGTCTCAGTGGGCTCACCCAGTTACCAAAATTCAATAAATAAATAAAATAAATCAATATCCTCTTATTCACACCTACCATGAATTATCTTCTATATTTCCATTTATTGAGATGTTGTTTAGTATTTTGCAGTATTACCAAATAAACAGCAATAACTCTGTTAAAATAACGTATAACCCTTTTGTTCCTTTTGATGTAATCCTCTTGACTAATTGTAGTAATTCAATTTCCTTCCTTGTTCTTCCTTCCTTTTTTAATATTTTGCTCATTGCATCTTCACAGTAGACAGCTGCCAGTCATTCTACACATCTTACAACTCCAGGACTTTAACTTCCGTACTTTTACTTTTTGTCCTTTGTCTTTACTGATCTGCAAGGACCATGGAGGACCTGATGATATCTTCAGCCCAACCACCAAGAACACAGTTGTTTTTTTTTTGCTTGTACAGTAGACGTAGTTTATACCAGATACATTTGGGATACCCTTTATCTTCTTGTGTAAGCAACATTTAATGTGTCTTTAGCTGCTGTCCAAACAAGTTAACTGCGTGAGCCAGCATTACAAAACAGACAAACAAACTAGTGTAGAAGAGTTAATGTGCATAGTCATTTGCAGCCCTTATATGAGATTGTTGTTTTATTAGTCAGGATTCTATCTTTATTTGCAGAAAATGTAATAAAAAATGTAAAAAAGGGCCAGCCTGGTAACGCACAGGGCTAATGTATTCTGCCTTACCTCACGTCACACTGGTGACCTAGGTTCAGGAATGATTTTGTGTCATTGGGAGCTTGCATGGGGGGGGAGGGAGAAGAATTGAGAAGCCTAATGGCAGACTCTCTTCTTCTGAGGAGGTTGTCACCTCGTAGTTCTGCAGACACTAGGTGGAGGTCCAGTGGTTGCATGGGTAGGAGGGGGAAACATGTAGGGAAGGTGTCTCAAAGTGTGGCATGTGCATGTCTCCACACATGCATGTGCGTGCCTGAGATGGGGTTAGGTAAAATTGGGGTTAAAAAACTTATATAAAATCTAAATAACAAAAATATAAAATGGCATATTACTTTAGAAAAGTGTATATATGTCTCCATGTGCACATACTTATGTGCCACTGTAGCAGAGGTCTTAGGGAGAAAAATGGAAAAATTGGTTGAAGCAACCTACAAGAAGCCCTGCCTACCTTCCTCCATCCCACAACTAGACATCAGGGATACCTATGCATAATATGGGATGGATGTTTGGGGGGGTCCACTAGACACCACGGATATGGAATGTATTGACAGTATGGGTGTTTGGGGGGGTGGAGGGTGACACTAGACACCAGAAGTATGAACTGCATTCACAGGTGGGGTGTTCAGGAGGGTGCTGCTAGACACCAGAGATGATGTCAGGCACACAGGATTGGCACTAAAGGGCCACTACTCACTATGAAAATGAGTTATTTTTCTTTTTGGCAGCTCACTTGCTGGACCTCTGCCCGGTCATGGACCCTTGGCTCTCGCATCCCACATGAGCCATGGCTCCGAGGATACCCCATGGCTTGCCCCCTGGGACAGGATCATGGCAACACCCCTCATAGTGCCATGAATGCCCTATTAAGTCTAGGAGCCAACCTGTGAGTGAGTTGAGCCAAGAATGGGCATCATGGGGGTGATGGCTGCTGTGGTTTTACTCCAATATGGGAGCAGGGAAGTGAAATGATGACCAGTATCTGCCCTGACTCACAACGTGCTGGTGCCGGTGCTTGTGGTGCACCCAGTCGCTGCTGGGTGTCTGTAGTGCACCAGGCATTCTACCCCCCTCCATCCTCCTTGGAGAAGGACAGCAGTCACCGGATGCTTGATCCTCCTCCTCTGGCTGGCCTTCCAACATCCGGATCCATTCCCGAACACAGGTCATCGGCACCACAGGTCGGTGTTCTGCCTCTGCGCCAGTGGGTCAGCATGCAAATGAGTTTTATTGGGTATGGAAATATCCCCTTAGCACCTCACATGCCCAATGGGCTCATTAACATGGTGAGACTGAATATAGCCCACATGGGTCATAGCACTATCTGATGTGGGCTGGATACAGCCCAGGTCCATGTTGGGGCAGAGCAGTTTTAATTAGCGCTACACTGGCACAAGTCACTATTCAGTCAGATAGCACCAGTCAGTATTTGGCTGCTTATACCAGCTGCTGGGTCAGGTACAGGTGCAATGGTGCACCCCTTCAGGTTGACACCCCAACGGCGAAACATGAAAAAAAACATTACGGTGACAATCACTGTAATGGTCCTTTTTCTGTCTTTCGTTTTGCCCCTGTGTTCTGCCCCCTCCCCAGACCAACTCCGATCTGGAGTTGATAATCCTAAAGTCTGGGGGGGTGCAGCCTCCCACAGAAAACACTTGTAGCATAGGTGGCACAATACCTGCGTCGGTATTGTGCCATTGCTGTGCTTGAGGTTGGCATTTTCATTGTCGACCTCCCTTGGTGCTTCCCAAGTGCAAGCACTCTACAAGCCTTTGCACCACACTTGCACCTTCCATTGAATATCTGTCCCCATATGTCTTAAATTCACATTTCCCCTATATTTCCCATGTCATTCTTGTAATGTATTTTAGTACCCAGAAATGCACTGTATGAAAACTCATTGCCCATTTTTCTCATGCTTCACAAATGACTTGCTACCTGCTACAGTACTACACTGCACTGTGTCAGTCAGTCTCCCACCACAGCAACAGCACCTCTAATGATGATTCACTTTAGTGCCCAGAAATGCACTAGGTGAAAATCTCATTTCCCATTTGTTCTCATATCCAGGAAATGATATAGACTTCCTACATGCTGCTGCACTGAGTCAGTCTCCCACCACAGCATTTTTCTCAAGTCACAGAAATAACATATGATGCTGCTATATGTCACTAACAAAAGTGTTGTAACATGCAAACTATGCCAGACAGTTGTTCAGCATGGAAATGGGGCAGACACTTTGGCACTGGTGGGCAGCATACCCACCTTAAAGTAAAGTACCACTGTCAGTGGGAAGAATACAAGAAGTTGGCTGAGAGTGGCGGTGGTGGTGCCACTACTAGTGGTCATTCAGTGCTGCATAGGGGGTACATATCAAGCAATGGCAAGGTGCAAAGTTGTTGGAAGGGGGCACAGATGATGAATGTGGGACCTGTAGCCAGACGTAGTGGCTGTGGCCATGGAAAGATCCTGAGACCCTGATGCAAATCCTCCCCCTTCCCAGTTAAGAGATGAAGTAGCACAACTACATGTTAAGATGGGTAATCTCAGATGTTGAAGTGTAGCCAAGAATGTCACACATCAGTGGCTGCTCTCAAACTAGCAGCCTCTTCTTGAGGGAAAGGCAGAACTTCATGGTGGGGGTGCACCCTCTGTCACACCTAGGCCACACAAATGATGCACACTGTATGAAATACTCATTGGTCATATTTTCTCAAGTCTCAGAAATTATGGATGCTATTGCACTGTGTCAGTCTCCAGCCACAGCACCTCTCTTTAAGCACTTTAGTACACAGAAATTCATGACAGGATGGGAAGAGACCTGTTAAGACAAGAGATAAATTATTTAGACTTTAGTTTTCTCCCTGTCATGTCATTTTGCACCTGTGAGAGCAAAATTAAAATAAAAAGTATAAGAAAAAACTTTTAGAAATGATTTTTGTACTTACCTTCACACTGGTGAGGGTCATGCTGTGTAATGGCACAGTGGTGCCCCAGAGGGGGAGGAGGAGACAGCTTGCTGGCTGTTGTGGAAGAGGCCACAGAGGAACTGATCTACAAACACAAGAGTGAAATTGTTTAGAGGCAATCCCTCTCATAATATTTTGGGTGTGTACAAGGAAAATGAAAATAGAAAGTAAAAAAACAAAACAAAAAAAACAAGGAAAATAGAAAATGATACTTACTGTCACATCAGTAATGGCCAAGATGTGTAATGGCACAATGGGGTGCCAGAGGTGGAGGAAGAGTAGGCATCTTAGTGGCTGGAGGAGGCAGCAGGACAACAGAAGCATCTCACACAGTAGTCAATGTGTCTTGCAGTTCCACTTGGTTAAGAGTCCAGGTTTTTCTGGAGGCATGCATGAGCTAGAGGAGTAGGAGGCCCATGTTGTTCTCAGTTGAGTAGGACTGGTGGAGGACAGAATGTGGATCATCATTAGTGGGGGCAGACATGGTAATAAGTTCATATTAGGCTAGTGTCTGGCACTTCTGCAGGGTTAAGAGTCCAGGTTTTCTGGAGGCATGCATGAGGTGGAAGAGGAAGAGGCCCATTTTGTTCCCTGATGAAGAGGACTAAAGGAAGAGTGGAGGCTAGAGTGTGAGCTACATTCTCCTCCTTCTTTCTGTGGCCTCCAAATTAATAAATCTACTGCTCCTCATCCACCACAGTGAGTACCCCCTATTCATCCTCAATATCTGATTCTTCACCACATCAGTATTCTGCATCCATTCAGTCCACGTCAACCTCTGTGGCCAGTGAATGACCTTCCCCTGTTTCATACTGGTGTGCCAGTGGTGCCCACAGCAATGGACTTCTGTTTGGTGGTTTATCTGCACTAATCATTTTCATAAATGTTAAGACAGCACCATTTTGGGGGGTATAGCTTTGTGCATCATTCTGTGATGATTGCCCCGATGTACTGAACACACATTCAGAACTAGCACTAGATGGTGGGCAGCTTAAATATTTAAAAGCCACATCTGCCAGTGCAGTCCACTCTTTAACTTTGTTGTTCCAATACAGCAGAGGTTTATTATCAGCTCCAAGGTGTTTTAGGTCTGCCATATATTTGTCATCAGATCTGGCTGCTGCCTTTAGTTTGGCATCCTCCGATGGTTCCTCATCCTTCTCCTCCTCACAATTTGCAATGCCAACCTGGCAAGACAGCTCATAGAGGGTTTGATTTTGAAGGTGGTTTTCTGGTTGTCTTGGTGGCAGATGTCTAAGCTGCATCTCCAGATCTCTCACTTCCCTTGCTGAGCACTGCTTCTCATCTCAGTATGCTGCTTTTTTAGCATTGGCAAACCATGTACATGACTGATCAGCAGTCTTTACAGACACTCAACTTTCTGATTACCACCATGAATTATGGCTGAAAGCCTCTGCGTGTTCCATGGATGCAGCATTGTTGCAGTATTGAAATTCACATATTTCAGGATACCATTCAGGTGTCTGTTTT
The DNA here is from genome assembly GCA_016271365.2 of Neoceratodus forsteri. NCBI lineage: Eukaryota > Metazoa > Chordata > Ceratodontiformes > Ceratodontidae > Neoceratodus > Neoceratodus forsteri. Next base: position 57,282,943 of record CM028137.1, read on the forward strand.
GGATCCCATACATTACGCATGTGTAAGCAATAAGACATGACAGGTTGTGCATTGAACAGATTCACTCATTCATTCTGATTTTATTTAGAATAGGACAGTTCTCATTGCAATTCAGTGCACTTTACAGACAATTATAAAATGGCAAGAAAATGTCCTGGACTCTGATTGGTCAGAGTGTGCTTGTGTTACAGTGAGGTTATCTGAGCACAACCTCACAGCATCAAGTCCAAATGTACAGTTATGTCAGCCTAAATAACAAGCCACAGCTTCTCTTACCAAGAGAGTTTTTAACCTTGCAAATATTATTGCACACGTAGGGGCATAGTAAGGCACGAGGCTGCGGGTCGATTGTCTTCAGCCCCTAAAGAGTGCTGTAATATCTCTTCAATGCACACCCCAAAGTGTCTTATTGCACTTATAAAATGGGCTTCTTAGGTTACAAATAAAAAAAATACAGTCAACATTTTATAACATTAATAAATGTGTTTTAGCTTGTTAAAATAACCTTCCACATGAAAAAAAAAACAGTCCCTTTAAAATATGGGGATAAATGGGTAAAAACAACAAATACTGAGGAACAAAAGAAAACAACTGAAATATAAACAGGATATAGGTGCAAGGGTAGAGATAGGTAAGAGTGCAAGGGTAGAGATAGGTAAGATGGGAGAAAGGAAGATGTTATTGATGGTTGTGTTGTTATTTAAGGAGGGACTTTCTCAGAAGGCTGGTTGCTAGAGTAGAGTTAAAAGCTTGAGAGGGTGCCAAGTGGTTTTAGGGCTTGCAGAATGTTCTAGATGGTGGCTCGGTTTACAGATTGAGGAGAGAAGAGGAATTGTAAGTTATGGTGGGTGTGCATGGGAGATGTCTTGTTGTATAAAAAAATGGAAAAATATATACATACATATACAGTAGTTAGGGCGAATCAAGCCTTCAGAAAAAAGGAAGGGAGACAAGGTATTGTAGATGTTTCAATTAATATGTGCATCCTGCAACAGAGGTTGAAGTATGAGGGCAGCAATGAGGAGTTCCCATCCCTGGAGCAGTGTTAAAAAAAAAGAGAGGGGGGAGTCAGCTAGAGCAGATTATGAGGCCCAGAATATTGGGGGAGGGAGAGGTAGTCTGCTGAGTAGCCACAGGGAGAGCTTGGGCAGTGTAGATAGCATGGCAGCAGCAATTTTCACAATTTCTCTGCATGACAACTTTTTGGTGAGGAAGAGTAATTGTCTTTGATATTGGAAACACACACGGAAATGAAACATGGAGGAGGAAGCCTATTCAGCATCATGGATGGAGAGGAGACGTGCTGCCAGAGCAGCAGCACAATCGGTGGCATCAAGAACAGAATTTATAGTCTTTTTTTGAGAAAGTTAAGTCACATACATTTTTTTATTGAAACATGATTATTATATGATTGATTCATGTAGGCTTTTCTGGTTCTTCAGTAACACATAAAAAATGACAGTCCTTAAAAGTTAGTGTTTTAATGGCACCACTTGGGACCAGTTTGCAAAGTTTTTATTTTTAAATTTAATTGTTCCATGTGTAGTGCTGTTTACATTCACAAAGTCATCGAGTGGCACCACAGTTTTCACAATTGCTCAAAAGTCCCTAAGGAGCCATGTTAAAGAAGGCAAAAAATGGCAACATTTAAGAAATCAACATTCCAACAGTACATTAATGTCTCTTTAAATGTGGTCATCCTTTTCTGAACTTGCTTTTACCTGGGCATTGAACAAATTTGATGCATAGGTAAGAACCAATCAGAAAGCACTATTTTCTCTCCCAGTTTTATAAATAGAAACTTTGCACAGCTTACAGAGTCACCTTGCTTCAAACTGTTACTGCATGTCATTGAGGCACAGGTCAGGAAGCATAGGAAAACCCGAAGCAGTTGTAGAATACATAAAAAGTATTTTATTTGTACTAGTAGTAACAAAAAAATAAACTTGTTCTGTGCAACTATTTACAAAGGCCAAATAGAAAAAAGTCCATCTTATAAGTCCTTCCAACTCCCCATTCTTACCAGGCATCTTCCAAAGTGTTCTTGTATGTTTCAGGCAGGTGCTGACAGTAATACAGTGTGCCTGAGCTGAGACCCCTTTTCTACAGCTCTTCTGCAAAAAGGCTGAAAAATTGCACTAAGGTAACCTCTTGATTTTCTAACAGCTTTTTTGCAATCATCTCAAACTATAATTATATACATTTCAGAAATTAACACTATATAATTTCTAAACAAAGGGATCTCAATATCAATTACATTTCCACATAATGATTTGCATATATTTTTATATCAGCAGATATGTAAGGGAGAAAATGACAAACAGCAAGGGAAGACTGAGAGATAGTGAGAGGCAAATAATTGTGAGACTGTTGGGGTGATCAAATCCTAGGTCTCACAGGAAAATTTGATTGCACAACCAGACAGACAAGGGACAGGAAAGGGGAGATTTTGCATTTTTATTTATTTATTTATTTATTTATTAGGTCTAGGATTACAGCACATTTGAGCCAGGGTTCTTTTACAATGGTCCCACGTCAGGTTATAATTCAAAACATAAGACATGTAAGTCAGATTACAAATTCAAAACATGGACCAGGTTACAAAAATGTAAGCTAAACAGAGTTACAAAGCATCTGAGAAACAAAACAAGTTTTGGAGGCTAGGTTACAAAGAGATAGCAGATGAGGTGCAGAGAGGATAGAGGACAAGAGAAAGGAAGAGTAGACATAACATGGGGAAGTGCATGCTAAGGGGTAACCAAGTGCTAATAGGAATAGAGATGCAGCAAATTTAAATTCCGCCGGTGAAGTGAACACGAAGTGGGCACTTTGCGTGCCATTCCGCTGTCTTGAGTGGGCAATGCAAGTCTCCTCCACTATTCGTACCACTTTGCGTTAAGGAGCATGGCAATGCGAAGTAAGGTGAAGTCATTGTTTTTAATGGACTTCGCGTTCCTCATTATGATTCTAAGTGATCCACTTGATGTTTCAGAATTGGCAGCCCCCCCACACACATCACATAGCTTACACTACTGTAAGTTACATGCTTTTTAGCTAGGCAGGAAGGAAGTGAGTCATACAAGCAGATACTTTTACTTTCTCCTGTGCAGACAGAGAGAGAGGAGTGTGTTTTGTGACTGCTGATACTTTGAGATCAGAGCGAGGAGGAGATTTAAACTTTGATTTAGACCCAACAACTTTTTTAAAAGCTACATTTTTTTTGTCTTTTCTGTACTCTTTTTTACTTAATTTGTTCTTTCTGTAAATTTTATTTTTCTTACCTTTATAAGTAGTTAGTTGTTTAACCACCCCCCAGAAGCAGGACCAGCACCACCTCCTGTCCTGACTCTGAGGCAGTTGAACCACCACCACCACCACCAAGTCCAGCACCAGGTCCTCTGGAGCAGGATGTGCCTGTTCCCCCAGACCCAGGTGTGGATCCCATACCTGTTCAGCACTGTGACCAGTCTGCTGCCAGTTCATCTGGCCCTCACCTGCCTGTGCCTGGTCATCGCTGCACCATCATTGTTTGGCAGCTTTTTGACTGCAGTGTGGTCAAGTGTCACCTGTGTGAGGTGGAGGTGCACCATGGCCCCCGGGGGACTCACCTGGGAACTGGGGGCAAGCACACCCATATGGTCAATCACCACCAGTTGGAGTGGCAGGCTGCCACAGAATGGACCATGCCTGCACCTACTGGCTGTTCTGTGGCAGAGGGTACAGCTGTACATGGTGGCATCCCTAAGAAGAGGAGGGCTACAGCAGCACCTACTGCTCCACCAGCACCACCACCCACATCACCAGCATGCCAGCCTGTAGAATGTGTAGACCCCAGAGAACTGCGTGTAACACAGGCTGACTTGGCAGTTCTCTGGAGTGCTGTCGAGGAGAACAATGAGAGGGTAAGTGCTGTGGAGCAGTGGCTGGATCACATAGAGGGACATCAGTTGCAAATTACATCCATGCTGGAACCGCTGCTGGATCACCATGGGATCCCACATTAGTTTTTTTCTTCTCACACCATGTGCTCCCCCACACCTTCCTTGCTGTGTTATAAAATGTATTCCTCCACCATCTCCAACCCTTGTATGTAATTATGCCCTTTTATGTTGTCTTCTGTATGCGTGACACTTTGTATTCTGAGCAGTGCACGTATACTGTGCTAAACTGCATGTGTGCAGTTAGTCTTTTTTCCAGTCTGTTTATGTACTGCAGACACTGTCCAAATCCCTGACTTAAAAACACTTATTAATGAGTACAATGGTGGGATAGTGAAGCATGGAGAGATACTACAAAACAGGCTTAAATTACATCCAAGTAACTATTAAAAAAAAATTAGTGTTGTGATTCATGACAAGATCATAAATTGTGATTTGTGACTGCATTTGTGACCGTGATGATGAAGAATGTGATTTGTATCACAAGTGACTTGTGATGATGGTCCTGACTTAGAAACGCATATTAATGAGTACAATGTTCATGCAGAATTATGCACCGCACCTGTCCAGTACTCTGAAGGAAGCCAAAGAAATAACTGTGACTTAAGTTAGAGATGGAGATTGGGCCCTAAAGAGAAGCAAATGCACAGACAGATTAAGATTGCGCTGCGCACTGAAGAGATGCAGATGCAAAGGCATAACACCTAACCAGTGCTCACCATCAGAAATTCAAATCTGGAAAAGAATTCCTTTGCCGGTTGGGGCGGGCCGTGGGTGGGACAGTGTACTGCACTGCTGCAGTAACAGTCACTAGTACTAGTACCAGTAAAGATACCAGAAAGTAGTACACAAATTACACAGCTGCAGTTGATAGCAGGTTCACATTGCTGAAATTATGTGGCACAATAAAAGGTGTCTGATTTTATGACATGCGTCACACACGTACTCACACACACACTAAGTAATGTGTAGCAATTAAAAACTTCAATAATATAACCACTTATTTTAAACAAGCTAAAATTATGCACTGCTGCACCACAACAATCAACAAAAAATGGCAAGAATTATTGAAAATATTACTGCGTACATTAACATAGTTATACAAGAAAAATATCACCAAAACAGAAAGCACTGTCTTTTTCTTCAGGTTTATCTACCTACACCACAGATATGCCCTTCCCCCAAAGCACACTTCCTCTGTCTTGTCTCTCAGTACACAGACTGAATATTGTACATTAACATTCAAAATTCACACACAAACAATAACCGCTCAATGATATGAGCACAGGAGGGTTTTCTACAATCAATAAACTAAAGTTTTGGTTAAACAAAGACCCAAAAAGGCTTTTATAACAGCTTTTAGAAGGTTTGAATTGCAGAGAGCTCTCAGAGCAGATTGTCTCCTACAGCTTCATACGCTCATTACCCCAAACTGAGGCTGTGCAGAACAATCTAGAGCCCTTGTGACCTGAAATCCCATGAATCACTGCAAAATTCACCTTTGGAGCTTAAAAACAAGGTGAAGTGAGGCAGAGTACATTGTTTTCAATGTACTTCACCTTAAGAATTGGTGGAGTAGTGGTTTGGGAAGGCGAAGTAACGTGAAGTCATTGTTTGCAATGGACTTCGCGTTACCCATTATAACGTGAAGTACTCCGCTTCGTGTTGCGGAGAACTCCGCAAAGTCACCTTCACTCCGCGAATCACTCCATGGAGCAAATTGGGGCCACTTCACCCATCACTAAATAGGAGAGAGAACTGCATAAGGTTAGGGAAATATGCATGGGGTATGCATAATATGCAGAATAAAACAGATCCCTGCATTCAAACTCTTTCCATAACAACTGGGAAAGGGTCCTAGTACACCCTGTCACATACATCCAACTCCTTAAGAGGGAACCTGTTTTATTAAACAGGTTTCCAAACCTTTCTATTAATTCTTTACTAATATTAGCTTCTTTCAGAAATTAAGCACATGTGCATTATCCTTTTTTCTGTAACATTACAGCAAAGAGTAAAGTTCAGACCCATACATTTGTTTTTCAACCTTCAGAACCCTCAATTCCTGATCCATATCTTGATAGAAAATCAGCATCACTATTCTCTTTACCAGATTTGTGTATCACTTTGAATTTAAATGGCTGTAGTGCCAGGTACCACCTTGTGATTCTGACATTTTTATATTTCTTTTGGTTAAGCCAACAGAGAGGATTGTGATCTGGTATAAATACAAAGTCAGTTCCTAGTAAATAAAACTTAAGGGACTCCCTATTACACTTTGCTGCTAAACATTCCTTTTCAATAGTGGAGTATCTTTTCTCTCTGTCATGCAACTTCCTACTTATGTACAGAATAGGATATTATGTCCTATGTTTTGACTCAGTACTGCACCCAGGCCTACCTCTGATGCATCTGTTTGTAACAAAAATGTTTTTTCATAGTCTGGGCTTCTTAAAACAGGGGCTGAACATAATGCAGCCTTAATGGCCTGAAAAGCTTTGTCATACTCTGGGGTCCATTTCACATTGTTTGGGAAACATTTCTTCATGCATTCAGTGATGGGAGTAGCTAACTCAGAAAAGCTGGGAACAAATCTCCAATAATAACCAGCCAGCCCTAAAAATGATCTGACATGTTTCTTTGTTGTAGGAATAGGACTGTTAGATACAGCTTCTATCTTAGAAACCTCTGGATTAACTTCTCCATTTCCCAACACATAGCCAAAATGTCTGGTTTCCTGCATGCCAATGCACATTTGGTAGGATTAATAGGCAGATGTGCATTATTGATAGCTTGGATAACTGCTCGTAGGTGTTCCAGGTGGCTTTTCCAGTCTGGACTGTACACCACAACATTATCCAGGTATGCAGCATAATAACCGGTGTGAGGTGATAACATTTCATCCATGTGCTGCTGGAATGTAGCTGACACACCATGTAAACCAAATGGAATGGTGGGGAATGGACAGAATTCAACATGAGGGGCAAATGCAGTTTTATCTCTGGATTCTTTAGTTAAAGGTATTTGCCAGAAAGGACTTTTGGCTACAGTTGTCCAAGCTGGTTCAACTCTTTACTCACTTCAGTAACTAGTCTGCCCAAGCTAGAACTATTTAAAGAGGCCCTCAGGAATCATATACTCTCTACTCACTCCTGCTTGTGTACTTCCCATTGAACCCATGTCCACTGGGCCCCTCCTCCGTCACAACTCCAAGTCTATGACAATGGCTTCATAGCCAGCTTAATCGGCCCTCAGTCTCAAAACTGGTCAACTGGCAAGTTTAATAAGTGTCCTTAGCTACCTTGATATATAGGTCTGTAACCCCACCTGTATACAATTTGTAACAGTCCTTAAAATCCTACTGTGTTCCTACTATATTTGTACACTGTACCCCTGTATTGTTTATGTCTATAAGGCATGTTCATATGTAATTGACTGTACTTCTCTGTAACTCTGACGTGGAGCATTTGGAAATGAGTCCCTGACTCAAAGGGTTGTAATTCCGATGACTACAATAAATAAATCAATCAATAAATAAATAAAAGTAACCCTTGATGAGATCAAGGGTAGTGATATACTTTGCACTCCCCAGTCTGTCCACCAAATCTTCTATTCTGGGTATAGGACAACTGTCAAATTCTGACACTTGATCAAGTTTCCTAAAATCAAGGCAGATTATAACACCCCCTTCTTTTTTGTTTACAATTACCATTAGAGATGATCAAGCTCTCATTGGCTCCTCTATGATACCCAGTTCTTTCATTTATTTGTATTTCCTTAACCACCTCAGCTCTTAACCGTTCTGGTAACCTGTATGTCTTTTGCCTAATAGGACAAGCATTCCTTGTCCCTATAACATGCTCAACCCCTTTTGTTCATCCTGGTATGGTGGTAAAAGTACTTTTAAATGTCTTTAACACATTATGAATGTCTGCAGTTTGTTCTGAGGTTAAGGAAACATTCACCATTACAGCATCAGCATTATCAGTTTGTTCCAGTCAATCGTAAGCAACATCAATGTCTTCTTTGTGGCAAAACTAGCAAAGCAGCTTTTGGCATTTTTTTCAACCCATTTCTTTAGGAGGTTAGCATGATATATCTTAGTAGGATTTTTCCTGTCAGGAGTATCAGTCTCATAGTTAACAGTGCCAGTACATCTAAGAACCTTATAAGGCCCTTGCCACTTCATTAACAGTTTATTTTCTGTTGTGGGTAACAGTAGCAAAATGTTTTCACCTGGCTCGAAAACATTTTCTTTTACCCCATGGTCATAATATACCTTCTGCTGGTTTGGGGCCTCTTCCTGATTACTATGGGCAATTTCAACATATTTTGCCAGCTTCTTTTTTAGGGCACACATATAAGAAGTTATAGATTGTTTCTGAGTGGAGTTATATTCCCACATTTTTTTAATCACATCCAGTGGCCCTCTTGGCTGCCTACCATACAGCATTTCAAATGGTGAAAACCCTGTTGATGCCTGTGGCACTTTTCTGTAAGTAAAAAGTAGGTAAGGTAAGGCAAATATTGGTCCAAATCTTTCCCTTCCCCATTTACAAACCTTTTTAACATGTGTTTTAGGGTTTGATTAAAAAGCTCAACAAGGCCGTCTATCTGAGGGTGATAGAGGGAGATTTTTATGGCAGTGATACCTAGTGGTCTGTACAGTTCCTTAAATAATGCAGCACCAAAATTACTACTTGAATCAGTAATAATCTCTTTAGGTATGCCCATTTTGCTGAAAATTTTCACAAGCTCTGCTGCCACTTTTGGGGCTGTAACAGTACACATTGGAACAGCCTCTGGGTATCAAGTAGCATAGTCACATACTACCAGGATAAATCTATTACCCTGTTTACTTTTGTCTAAAGGATCAACCACAGCCATTGCAATTCTCTCAAAAGGTACATCTATCAAGGGTAGGGGCCCCAGGGGCACGTTGTCTGTTCTAGTGACTGGGGCTACTTTCTGACACTTTGCACAGGAATTACAATTGGTAGCAACATCTTCATGAATTTCAGGCCAGTAAAATCTATATAGCAATCTGGCAAGTGTGCAATCCCTCCCTGAGTGACCAGCCATAGGACTATCATATGTTATCTGTAACAACTCTGTTCTATACTTCTGGGGTATAAACAATTATTTTGCCTGTTCCTGTGTCTGAGATTTAACCCAAACTCTGTACAGTAACCCATTACATTGTTTAAAAATTGCTCCACCCTGTTTTGGTTTCACACCCAGCTTCTTAAAATAACCCTGGGGAGAAACATTGTTAGCTTGTTCTGAATGAAAATCACAATCAGTTATCAATTTAGTTTGAGCATTTTCATATTTTAACCCTTCATGTCCATCAGTCAATTGTTGCCATTTTTTTCAGGCATTGTCTTTCTTTTCTGGACTTCCAGATCTTGGAGCCATGTTCAAACATTCCGAATCAAAATCACTGAAAGGAAAAGTGTCCCTACCATCTGAAATTTTCTTTGCTTAAGCTCTTGTTACCACAGCTTCTGAAACATCAGGATTTACTCCTTCTTTGATTAACTCAGAAAATCCTGGAAACTCATTTCCAATAATCACTAGTATAGGTAACTTAGGTACTACCCCCACTTTTATTGTTGTGACACACCCTTAATGGTCAGAGTCGCATGGGTGGTGGGATAGTATTGAGTGTCTCCATGGATCCAGATGACACCAGTACTTGGTCCTTTGGCACAGTGTTTTCACAGCACTTCAATATGTACAAGGGTCTGTCTGCTTCCCAAACCAATGAGTCCCTTTACAGTCTTATCCCCCACCTTCACATCTGTTAAGTACTTGCCCCAATTTGCTAAGGACAAATCTGCTCCAGTGCCACTCTCCTTACTATGGCAGTTTCTTGCAATATGGCCTGGCTTATTATAGTTAAAGCAAATAACATCTTTGGGCACATATTTGTTACCCCCAGCAGAGTTCTTATCAGACTTTTTAAATGGGAAAAAGAGTGTTTTACCTCACTGCTGCTGCTGTGGCATCTGTCTGGCCATTTGGTAGTCCTCAGCCAAGGAAACAACCTTTTCCCACTTTCTGGTTGGTGTTCCTTTACCCAAAGTTGCACATCTGTAGGCAGGATGTTGATGAATTACTCCATTGCAAATGTGTCAATGATCTGTTGGACTGTTTTGCCCTCTGGTTGGAGTAGTTTCATCATGAATTCTCTGAGACAGGTGAAGGCTTCTTGAGGATTGTCGATTGAGTTGTACTTCAGAGACTGAAATGTGTGCCTGTAGGTCTCTCCCAAGATGTCATACCTTTTCAGGATTTTGCTTTTCACCAGGTCATAGTTCTCTGACTGTGTGGTGTCCATTTTGCTGTAGGCAAGTTGGGCTTTCCCTGTCAGGTAGGGTATCAGTCTAACTGTCCACTGCTGCTTTGACCATTGGCAGGCTGTGGCAACTCTCTCAAAAGTTATCTGGTATGCTTCAAAATCATCAGAGGGACACAACTTTATAAGTTTAATGGCTTTTACATTGCTTGTGTTTTGTTGCTTGTCTGGATCTGTGCCAGATCCTCTGCCTTTGATAGCTTGCAAGGCATCCAGCCATCGGTGCTCCTGTCATTGCATCTTTTCTCTTCTCTGTACTTCTAAATGTTGAATCTCTTTTTCTCTCTGTTTCTCTGTCTCTTTCTGTTGTATAGCCCACCATTTGAAAAAGTCCATCAGGCTTTCAGGTTCTGTCACTGCCTGTTCTTTTTCAATAACTTTTGCTGGCTGTACAGTCTTAGCTTGGACTTCTGTCTCTGCTAGTTTGGCTGCCATTCTCCTGGTAACCACTCCTGGACTTGCTTCTACAGAATCCATACTTTTCTGTATGCTTCCCTTGTACTACGTCTAGTACCCATGCACAAAACTCCTGGCTTAGAGTATGCATGGCGTAACTCCAACTTAGTCTGACTCCATCTGTCATCGAGGCACAGGTCAGGAAGCATAGAAAAAAACAGGAGCAATTATAGAATTCACAAAAAAGTACTTTATTTGTACTAGCAGTAACAAAAAATTCAACTTGTTCTATACAAATATTTACAAAGGCCAAATAGAAAAAGTCCAACTTATAAGATCTTCCAACCCCCAATTCTTAAGAAGCATCTTCCAAAGTGTTCTTGTATGTTTCAGGCAGGTGCTGGCAGGAACACAGTGTGCCTGAGCTGAGGCTCCTTTTCCACAGCTCTTCTGCAAAAAGGCTTAAAAATTGCACTAAGGTAACCTTTTGATTTTCCAATAGCTTTTTGCAATCATCTCAAACTATAATGATATACATTTCAAAAATTAACACTGTATAATTTCTAAACAAAGGGATCTCAATATCAATTACATTTCCATATCATGATTTGCACATTTTTGATCTATCAGCAGATATGTAAGGGAAAAAAAATCAAACAGCAAGGGAAGACTGAAAGATCGCGAGAGGCAAATAATTGTAAGACTGTCAGGGTGATTAAATCCTAGGTCTCAAAGGAAAATGTGGTTGTGTAATCAGACAGACAAGAGACAGGAAAGGAGAGAATAAACCAAATCCCTGCATTCAAACTCTTTCCATAACAACTGGGACAAGGTCCTAGTCCACCCTGTCAAGCTTCACATTACAAATGGTCTGCCTCAACACCCGGAGCTGTGAGATGGTCTGACTAATACAGGTAGCATCACCACTCACTGCCAGTGTGGCATGATCAAAAAGCCTCAAGAACAAAATGAACCCATCCATAGATTTCCATTATTCTGTTGTCATTGACATTGAAACTACATAACTGTCATGACTTGTATGAAGCTGATTATACTCTGATAAGGCCTTCTACTGTTCACACCTCTGCTCCAGCATATACAGGGTTGAATTCCACCTTGTGAAAAACACCTTCTTTAATCAGTGATGAGGCAGACCATTTTTTAATTGCAGTGAAGGTAATTGGTCCCTGGCATTTTCAGATCATGCAAAATGACCACATATTCAATGGCACAGGGTAAGCACATCTTTAATGTCACATTGTGTTAAGAACTCTTGCACAACCAGGTTTAGGCAATGTGCATAGCAGGGCACCCTAACAAACCTCCATCACTAATAGCCTTGACAACATTTGCACCATTGTCACTGGCTATGAAGCCTTTATTTATTTATTGATTAATTGAAAGCAATTTACCAGGAAATACATACACAAGCAATAACACACTCTAAGGTGTGAGTTATCTCCTGATAAGAGCACACCCAGGTGTGTTATGAGGCTTGAGGCACTTGTACTGAATGCCTTATGCACTTGGGCATGCTCTTATCAGGAGATAACCCACACCTCAGAGTGTGTTATTGTGCTTATAAAATGGGTCTTCCTGTAAAAAAAAACATTATTTAAAAATGTTAGGTAAGAAGGTTTAAAATGTTTTTAAGGTATGTTAATATAAATGAAAAACAGAAAAGTAGTCCCTGTCCTTGCACTGTGTTTATAATCATATAAAGTAAGCCACTATAGGGGGTTGTTGTGTATGTGCCAACCCCCACACACAGATAGATATATAGATGTTGTTTTATTTTTATTTAAGCAGGAGGCTCTTGGGGAGAATTAGATGGCTTGATTTCATTGAGAGCAGGTTAGAATCGAGTGTAAGTTGGAAGGTGCTGTGAATGCTCCACTGTTCGATTTGCGGTGAAGTCGTATTCAATTTTGTTATATTTGAAGGTTGGCACTGCAGTGTATTCCTTTGCCCTTTGTGTTTTTTTAGTACTGATTTGGAGGGGAGTGGTATAGAGAGGGCAAGGATTACTGATTAATGTGGAAAGCTGCTGTGATGAATGAGCTGACCTTTCACTGAGGCAGTTCCGGTGTTGCAGTTGGGTTTGTCAAGGTTACAAGGAATGTACGGCAACTGCTTCATGGATCTTTTTTTAAGTACAGAATTTGTGGATTTTTTAAAATGGGTAAATGGGTCTGTGCAGATTTTTTTGAGGGGTTGGTATGTGTAATTTGTTATGTTTGAAAGACGTAATGAAGGAGTGGGCACATGGACAGCACTGGGGATCGCATGAGCATGTGAGTTGAAACAATGGTCAGAGATTAATTTTTACATATTTTATTAACACTTCATCATACTGTGTAGTTACTAAAGAAACAGAGTTTGTCTAACTGTGTCTGTGTGTGGGGAGTATGTGATTTTGAAATAAGACAGCTCCAGTATCATAACTGCTTTGAAGATCAGGTTGTTTTTCTTCCATGAAACATTGCAGAGCTGCAGTGGCTTGCACAATGATCTGCATAGCAAAAAATCCTGATTGGTTGAAGAGCTACCAGTTGCTACAAAATACGCTGATAAGGACACGGCAAAAGGTACCTATCAGCCAATCAGGAGCCAGAAAACTCCCAACCCACTTTATAATGAGTCATAAAGCTCATTTCCAGATGTATCCTGGGGAACAGGGGTGGGAATAAATATGTAGTATAAGCAAAGCACAGTAATATGATAAGCAAAAGGCACAGCTATGTACATTATATACAGTAACATAAATGGCAAATTGCTAAACAAGAAATATAGATAGAAAAGGAAGAAAAAAAGGAGGGGTAGGGAGCAGGAAGGAGGGTGAGGATGAAAGAGAGTGTGAACAGCTTGGAGGTAGTAGTGAAGGGGAGAGGAGGGAGATAGTGAGAAAAAGGGTTGAGAGAGGAGGTAGTGGAAGGAGGGGAGGAAAAGGAGGGGGAGAAGGAACAGGAAGAGTGTGGAGGTTGAAACATTTAGTAGTAGTAGTACAGTAGCTTGGGAAATGGCAGTGGGTGGCCAAAGAGAAAGGGGGCCAAGACATTAGACTAAGGGCAATTGCAGGTTGGATATGTGGACCTGCAGTAACAAGGAAAGAGAGTGTTTGAAGGAGGCAGAGCAAATTGTAAGGGGAAGAGAGTTACAGATTATAGGAAAATGGTAAGAGAGGCATTCTGTCCTGCAAGAGGTTTACAAGAAGGGAGCATTAGGGAGCAATAGCTAGAGTTACAGAAAGAGTAAGAGGAAGGCAGAAGGAGGCAAAGGGGAGAGAAGAGAACTGAGATAAGGGGGAATGGATGACAGCCAGAATTTAGAGATGAAGGAGGCAGAGTGGGTTAGGAGGCAATCTATCAAGGAGGGGGGGAGGGAGGTCAGAGTACAGAGAACAGGGGTGAGTATGGGAAGGACAGGACAATGCAAGCCAGCAGAAGGAGTAGAAGATCTGGCCAAAGTGGACTTGAGTGCAGCACTGTGAACTATGTCACCATAATCAAAGCTGGAAAGTATCATCTTTGAAATGATTTCCCAGCGAACAGGCAAAGGGACACCACTTTTGTTCCTATAAAAGGCACTAAGCATGGGGTGAAGTTTTTTATGAATAGCGTCTATGTGCTGAGAGAAGCCAAGGTGCCTGTCAAGCCAGATGACAAGCTATTTAAATGCAGTTACATCAGCAACTGTAACCCCATCAAGGGTGTGAAAGGTGGGAAGGAAAATAGTCTATAAAGACTCTACCTGGTGCCGAAGTACACGGAGACAGTTTTTTTTAGCATTTAGTGTTAACTGATCTGAGCGGAACCAGTTCTGCACAGCATCAAAATCAAGTTGAAACCTTGATGATAATTTATTTATTTATTTGAATTGTGATAACTGGGTGGGCCCACTGAGACAAGAATGTCCCTTTTCAGGGGCGACCCGGGGAATACAACTATTCCACAGCTAGGTACATTACACATTTGGAAAAACAATAATCAGAATGAGTACAATAGTATGATTAGTAAATTAAATTAAGCTGGAGGTGTGATTAATGGGTTGGCAGGTAGAATCCATGACTGCTGTCCAGCGACTCCAGGGTCAAGGGGTCAAGCTGGAAGTCATTGTCGAGGTCCCAGGTTGATAAGTCATTGATAGGGCTTGGTACCCCTGTGGTTGAGGCCGTTGATCACTTAGGTTAGGAAGGGGAGTTCTGCACAGACAACAAAGTATCAAACATTCTGTACATGGTGTAGATTATGCACCAAAAATAGAGAAAGCATAAGTAGTTCTAGCAATTTACATATTTACAAAATAGCAAAGATTTATTTTATTTATTTCTTTATTTATTAAATTTTGATGACCCGGGTAAGCCCACTGAGCCCTGAAGTTCCCTTTTTCAGGGGCAAATCAGGATAACATTACATTTAAAACACAGAGAAGGAAGTTATTTACAGAGTACAGACAGTTTTTTGCAGGTTTCAGTCATAGATAGCATTTTACAGTACAGACAGATAATTTTACAGGTTACAGTCATAGATAGCATTTTGAAAGTAAGCTAGGGTTTACTAGCTGTAGTGGTGTAACAAATATAGTACAAGGAATATTTGAGATTAGTAATGGACTATAGAAACATAAAAACATAGAATTTGATGGCAGATGAGAACCGCTTGGCCCACCTAGTCTGCCCATTTCCCTACCTAACGGGTAAGCTGCAGATTCTAGTGAACCGACAGCCTACTTCCTCCTACCCCCACTAGAACTGCTTTATGTCTGTCCCATGCATTCTTGAATTCCCCCACTGTTTTTGACTCCACGACCTCCTCAGGAAGCCATTCCATGAATTTACAAAAACCCTCTCTGTGAAAAAATACTTCCTCACATTACCTCTGAGCTGTCCCCCCTCTATCTTTAAATTGTGCCCCCTTGCTCTTGCACGTCTCTTTTTCTGAAAGATGATACCCTCTTGGACTTTGTTGGTTTCATTGAGGTATTTTAAAGTTTCTATCATGTCCCCCCCTCCCTCCTTTCCTCGAGGGTATACATCTTAAACTCCTTTAGTCTTCCTTCATATGTCTTCTGGTGCATACCCTGCAACATTTTGGTTACCCTCCTCTGGACAGCCTCCACCCTGTCTATATCTTTGCAGAGAGGGGGTCTCCAGAACTGTACACAGTACTCCAGATGGGGTCTCACCAACTGTCTGTACAGAGGGCCAATAACTTCCTGTTTTCTACTGGTGATGCCTCTCTCTATGCATCCCAGTATCCCTCCAGACCTCATTACTGCCCTCTCAAATTGCTTGCCCTCCTTTAGGTCATCTGATACGACTACCCCCAGGTCCCTTTCCATTTTGAGAAAGGATGTAGTTTACATCCGAAACGCGTCAGGTTATTGGCATGTGTTAATAAAAGTTTAAGTTTGTACCTAGACTGGTGCCCTTGTTATTAGAGGTGTGTGTGCTCCACTTTTTGTGTTTTTTGATATATGAATTAAGTATGGAAGCACCACATCCTTGTGCTTACTCCACTTTGTTTTTGGATGCCCTCTCACATTGCTTGCCCACCTTTAGGTCATCTGATATGACTACCCCCAGGTCCCTTTCCATTTTTGTTGTTGTCAGTATCTCACCCCCCATTGTGTACTCTTCTCCTGGGCTTTTGTTTCCCAGGTGCAATACTTTGCACTTCTTTGCGTTGAATCTAAGTTGCCATACATTTGACCATTCCTCCAACTTTGCCATGTCCCTTTTCATCCTTTCCACCCCACCTTGCATATCAACCCTGTCGCAGATCTTTGTGTCATCTGCAAAGAGACATACTTTCCCTTACAGTCCCTCTGCAATGTCACTTATAAAGACATTAAAAAGGACTGGCCCCAGTACTGAACCTTGCGGTACCCCAGTAGTAACCGCCCTTTCTTCACTGTGGACTCCATTTACTATTACCTGCTGTGTCCTGTTGTCCAGCCAATTTTTTTACCCAGGCTACCACCCTGGGACCCACTCCCAGGCTGGCTAATTTCTTTATTAATCGTTTGTGCTGGACTGTGTCAAATGCCTTGCTAAAGTCTAGGTAGCCCATGTGCATAGCACCTACCTGGTCTATTACTTTGGTCACCCCGTCAAAGAAATCAATTAGATTAGTCTGACATGACCTTCCCACTGTGAATTCATCCTGCCTTGGGTCCTGTGCCCCACAGGCCTCTAGGTACACAACAATTCTTTCCTTTAGAAGTGATTCCATCATTTTCCCTACCACTGAAGTCAAACTGACAGATCTGTAGTTTCCTGCCTCTGTCTTGTTCCCACTTTTGTGAAGGGGAATCACATCCACCCTCCTCCAGTCCTCAGGTACCACACCATCCTCCCATGATTTATTAAAAAGGGAAGTCAGTGGTGTTACTAATTTTTCAATTAGTTCTTTTAGAATTCTGGGGTGAATCCCATCAGGCCCCATTGCTTTATCCACCTTCACTTTTAAGAGTTCCTTCAGAACCCTTTCTTCTGTGAAAGGACTAATATCAACCCCCCCAGTGCTGGACTAAGGTTGCCCAAGTGAGAGGAGTGGCCTAAGTAGAGGGGGGGACTGTCAGGTGCCATGACAATGGCAAGTGCTGCTTTCGAGCATATGGGCCTTAAGTCTTGTGTGGAAGTTCATGAGTAAGGACGCTTCCTGTACTGAGGGTGGGAGTTTGTTCCACAGGAAGGGGGTGGCGTAGGAGAAAGACTTTCCACCTGCCTTGGTCCTGACTCTGGGAACTTCTAGCAGAGTCTGATCTGAGGATCGAATGTTCCAAGGATTGTGCTTGCTGACAACAGTTCTAGCTAGGCTAGGTGGAGCAACTGGGCTGAGTAACTTGATAGCAAGGCAGAGCAGGGGGTACTGGAGGCAGACAACCAGAGAGGGAAACTGCAACTGTCCTAGTGTGTCACAGTGGTGGCTTCAGGAGTGGTCATGTGTGCCAAACTGAGCTACTTTGTTGTACAGGATCTGCAGCCAGTTGACCTCTTGCTTGGCCATGCCCTGTATGACAGGGGCAGTGAAGGTCAGTGTGGGGAGCAGTACACTTGTGGCAAATAAGATCCTTGCTTCTGGGATAAGCTGGTCCAAGTTTACAGTGGATGGTCTTGGTCACTGTGTCTACATAGTTCTTAAAAGTGAGACCTTGGTCAAGTGTGAGTTCTAGGTATTTTACGGAAGCCACCACTTCAATATTGTTGCCTGAGAGAGAGGTGATCTGTAAGGATTTAGTCCTATCTTGTTCAAGGGATTGGTGTTCAGACATCCTCAAGTGACTTTAGATCGGCTTGAAGAAGGGGACAGAAATCCACCAGGTTGTGCAGTGATCGGTAGATGACTGTGTCATTAGCATGTTGAACAACACAGCTACCCCCACAGTGGCAGATCAGGTCATTCATGAAGAGGGAAAACAGGAGGGGACTGAGAATTGAGCCCTGCGGTACTTCCTCTTTTAGGGGCAGTGGGTTAAACAGTGCACCAGATAGATGGTTAAAGGAGGCAGCAAAAATCATTTAGTCAGTACATAGCGTGTGTAATGCACCAAAGATAGTGTATAACGGAATTGGTTCAAGAAATTTACATATTCCTAACTTACATAGTTGGTTGAATGGAGAAAGAGGGGGGAGGGGATTCAGTAGAAAGATAGAAAAGCAAGGATGGTTGTAGAGGAAGCAGAGGAGAGGGGGTGTTGGTAGACAATAGGAAAACAGGAAGGGGGTGCAACAGATAGTGGGTGGAAGAGGGAGCGGGAGTTAGTAGGAAAGCCAGAAAGGGTGGGGAGGGAGATAGGGAGGACATAAGGGCGAAGAAGAAGGGGCTAGGAGAGGTAGTAGGGATACAGGATACTAGTGAGTGTTGTAAGGAGGTATGAAGAACATGTTAGGTACAGTTGCCAATGCTTGTTGGGGGCAGAAAGAAGGTTTCCTTGTATATTCTTTTAAACAGCAGAAGAGATGCACAGGAGAGTAGTCTATGTGGAAGGGTGTTCCATGTTTGAGGAGCAGAGAAAATGAAAGAACGCCTGCCAATGGCTAGGCAAGCTTTTGCTAGTGTCAGCAGTGGAAGGTGGGAGTGACAAAGGGTCCTGGAGAAGGTTTTACATGTGATAACTCTGAGGAAGAAGACTCAGATGCAAACAGGACTGTGTCATCTGCATACATATGGATGGAAGCAGAAGAACAGGCTGAGGGAAGGTCATCAAGGATATTGTGAAGAAAAGCAACAGCCAAAGGCAGAGTTTGGCATACTGGGGGAGGACAAAGAAGATCCAGTTCTCACAGATTTAAGAATAGTGGGTTCAACCAAGTGTAAATCTCCTCCTATATTGATGCAAAATGTTGTCCACATTGTGGGATTCAAGCATGCTCGGCATAACCAGTGTTGCATGCTTGTGAATTCCAGGCATGTAGTTTCCATTACAATTAGTTGTTTGCATTTTCTGCCAAGGAAATGACCAACTCCTTCAGTTCTACCCAATGTGCTGTTATTCACATAAATGAACTTGCAGCTGTTGGCCCACTGCTCCACATATCTGTAGTAAGATAGATGTATGAACTGGAGAAATGCTGCAGGCATGTGAAACTTCTTTTTCAACAACATCCCTCAGCTCAGGAATTGCCCACTGTGAAAATTGGATATGTCCTGGATGGCACTTTCCACTTGGGGCATGCTTTGGAGATACAGCAAAGGAAACCAGCATTTTCCACCAAAGCAAATTCGAGAAGATCTATAGCGATCATCTCTGTCACAGCAGCATTCAGTTCCCTGGCCACCGAATGATTAGAGGGGGTATTTACTTTTCTCAAATGATAGCAATAGTTGGCTTGATGTTTTTTGGATTGGTGATTTTTGGGAACAGTTTTGTACGGGTTCCACGTTATTCCAAGGATATCACAGATGGAGACGGAGTCAAGAAACCTATGACTTGGCTGAGGAGTTTTGTTAGGGTGACGCCAGTACTTCTGCTACTGTTTCTAATCACAAATTTCACACTTTCAGGGGTACTACTGACCTCTTCCTCCCCCTCAAAAACTTTTGTTTCCTCCACAATATCCCCCTTCTCATCTCTACCTCCCAAACCACCTGCAGAGACTTCCCGCTGATGTGCTTACCACATATCCACATGTTTCACTTTAAGATTGGTATGCTGTCCTCCTGTGCCAACACAAGACCCTTTCTTGCCATGACTTACTCAGGCCAGCAAAGCGGGCATATTACCACAGTGTCAGCATTTGCATCAATAATAAAAAAGTCAGACACAAGGGATTTTGAAGGATGCACAAATTCATGGAGAACATCACTTGTGGTGGCCACCACACCCACATTTGTTTCTGTTCTGGACTATGTGTCATTATATATTATTTTTGTGATAGAGGTTGCCTACCCATCAATGTGAAAAATTCATACACTCTGTTTTTCTCTTTTTGGGCTGCCACAAAGGATCGATGACAGTGTCATCCTCACCTTCACTCTCCATTTCCTTCTTCCACCTCCTTTCACAGGTCCTCTTCTTCCTCGTTTTCCTTAGATGGTAGTGGGACACAAAACTACCATTGCAGTATCTTCTGACTTGAGTCCAGTACCTGTAACCACTGGGGACTCTTTTTGATATTTTTCAACACTTCAGTATTTACTCACTGGTGTTGATGGGACTGAGGAAATTTCAGATAACAGAATTTGGCTCCGGCTGTTGCCTACCTCGGCTAAGAGAGCAGCCAAATTAAGTGAAGTAAACATTTTGTTTTAAACAGTACCACTATCATCACATACAGCAGATGCATTACTACCTCCTACATACATAAAACACCCTTCTGTGGCTTTCCTCTGTCTGTCATTTCCTTTCTGCCTACCACAACATCCTAACTTGGTAATGTGTAGAAGTACTAGTGGCTTGAATAATAATACAAATGTTGCAAATACTGTAGTACAATAGTTAAGATCAAATAAAAAAAAAAAGATCAAAATGACAAGAAAGGGTTAAAGTATTATGAAAAATAATAATTAAATATATTAACAACTAACTGCCAGAGCCCTGGACAGACATTATAATTTTAGCAGCATGGGAACACTGAGAGAGTGTACAGAATGTATGGCATTTTGGAACAAATGGGAAATTATATTTTCAGGACTTGAGAAAAATGAATTGTCGGAGAGTGACAGTGAAAAATGAAAGTTTCTGAAACTTCAGTAGTTGCAGGCTGCAGGCAAAAGCCCGCCACTCCCCACAACATAGCACTAGCCCAGCACAGCAGCAGCCCACAGAAAGAGAAAGGAAAAAATATTACTAAACTGTAGGCAAAAACATTTAAAATTAAGTCTGCAGATGCAGAATATTTAGTAGAATTTCTTATTTAGGGTTTGTTTATGCAATGAAGAGCAGTTCAAACAGACTCACAGTTGAGTTCTAAGTACAGTGCAGATCCTAGCTCCTGAACACACTGCCTAAAACTATACACAGCACAGCTCTTCTGGTCTGTTTCCTGCTGCAGTGTAAACATGTGATCTGCAGGTCACATGGTACAGCCACAGCACTGAATGATTTGGCCATTTTGTGAAGTTCCAATCAATTTCACCAACAAAGTCCTTTATTTGCAACTTCATTAAGTTGCCAATACCTGGGTGTTTAGCTTTGTGAAGTACAAATAACTTTGCGAAGTTGCGGGACTTTCTGAAGTTTTCCAAATTTCGCACACCTCTGCTTTTCACCCACTATTCCGATCATTAAGAAAACTGACATATCATGATCTGGGAACCAGCTTTACTGCATGTTACATTTCAGGTAGGGAACTGCACCCTCCCTGTTCCCCTTTTTACCTTCCTCTATGTCCCCTCTCTCCCACCACTCATTCCCCTTTAACATGCAATTTTTTCCCTCACCCTGTCCCAACACCTCTTGAAGCTGTCCACTGTTTTCATGCCTACAACCTCCTCTGGCAGGTCATTCCATTTAGCCACCACTCTGTCAGTGAAGATGTGCCTCCTCATCTCTCTTCTTAACCTCCCCCACCACCACCAGCTTTAGACTGCACACCCTAGTGGTTTTGTTACTGCCAAGACTGAAGAGGCCTCGACCATCACTCTGTTATACCCTTACGGTATCTGAACATGCAGCCATGTCTCCTCCATCTTTCCTCATGAAATTACATGTTGTGCTCCTGAGCCTCCCATCAAAGGTGTTGTCTTGCTGCTCCTGGATCCTCTTGGATGCCTTTCTCTGGACTGTCTCCACAAGCTGACATCCTCCTAAGATACGGGCACCAAAACTGTGCACTGTGCTCCAGGTGTGGTCTTACCAGTGACCTGTACAGTGGCAGAATGACTCCGTCCTTCTGGTGGTAATCCCTTTGACTATGCAGCCCAGAACTGATTTGCTTCAGCTGCTGCTCTCTTGCTTTGTGCAGTGTGCAGTGTTTCAGACCACTTGTGTTAGTAACTCCCTGGTCTTTGCCTTCTTCTGACCTGGTTACTAGCACTCTGCCCAACCAGTATTTGATACCCAGGTTCTATGCCCCCAAGTGCATAACTTTTCACATTTTAGCATTGAACCCAGTTGCCAACTGTCAGAACACCTTTCTAGTCTTGCTAGGTCCTCCCTGAGTTCCTATTTCCCCTGCTCCATGTCCACCTTCCCACAGAGTTTGGTATCAATCTGCAAACAGGCAGATTACACAGCACTGAGCCCTGAGCCCTGAGCCCTTAGGGACTCCACTAGTCACAGGCCTCACTTCAGAGAATTCTCCCCCCCCACCACCACCCTTTGGCTTCTATCTTGCAACAACTTTCTGACCTATCCCACAAGCTTGGCCAGCCATCTCAGGTCCTCTATCTTCCTGGCCAGTCTCTTTAGGCACTGAGTCAAAGGCCATGCTGAAGTCCAGATACAGGACATCAACAGCCTGGTCCCTGACCACTGACCCAGTGTCCCAATCCAAAGAAGTCTATTAGGTTAGTCTGTCAGGATGTCCCGACACAAACACATGCACAGACTCATCCTAGAGCCAATTTGCCTCAGAAAGTTGATCAGTTTCTCATTCAGGATGGTCTCCATCAGCTTACCCACTTTTCAGGTGATGCTGACTTTGTCTATAGTTTCCTGGTTTATTCCTTGGCCCACCCTTACGGAAAGGCATCACATGTACCATTCTTCAGTCCTGGGGCACATCTCTGAACTCCAGAAAGGTATTAAACAGGTCTGCCAGGGGACCTGCCAGAACCTCCACCAGTTTCTTCAGGCCCCTCAGGTAAGTGCCATCTGAACCTAGTTATTTGACCACCTTTAGAGCCTTTAGTCCCTTGAGTACCCTGCCTGCTTGAATTTCTCTGTCTGTGATCCCCACCCCAGTCCTACCCCCTACTCCTCAGGATACTGGTCCATCCTTCTCCTGAGTGAAGCATGAACAGCAGTACCCATTTAGAACCTCCACCTTTTCTTCAGTTCCTCTGTGTAAAATCCTTCCTGTTTAAGTCTCATCCTTAATGTTTCATTTCACCTTTATATACCTGATGAAGGCCTTCTCACCCACTTTACCCACAGGGTTAGCTGTACCTTTCTTGGCCTTTTCCTTCCTTACTCCATGCTCGCCTCCCCTTGACTTAGTGGCATGGTCAGCCTTATCCTCCTCCTTCTGAGTATGCTTGTACTTCCTAAAGACTGTCCTTTGTCCACTCCACTGCCTTTTTCACTTCATTGTTGAACCAGCTGGGTGTTTTTGCATTAGTTTCTTTTGGTTTTGGCACCTTCACTAGTGACCTCCATCAATCCCTTCTTTATTATGGCCTGTTTCTGTTCCAAACCACCCCTGGTAGAGTAAAGTACCCCATTATTACTACCTCCCCCTGCTATGTATATGATCTGGGACCCCAATACCATATCTAGTTCCTCAGCTTGTAACCCACTCCCATCCTTAGCTTCCTCCCTTTATTGAACCTGCCCCACAAAGCTTCACGCTTGCCATCCTCATCTCCCTGTCTGGTGCAAATTATCCTCTACTTTACATACAATGCCACTCCCCCTTCCTGGCCCTATATCCTTTCTGTACATTTTACACCCAGAAACTGGTAGATCCCAGTTGTGGTTTTCATTGGCCTATGTCTCTGTAATGGCCACTCTGTCCACCTCTCCCTCAGTCAACAGTGACTGCAATTTGACCATTTTGTTTCAAAGACTTCTGTCATTTAGGGACACCACCCCCTACCTCAACTCTGGGCCCCTCCTTGTTCCTTACCTGACCCTTTCTATCCCCCTCTTCCCTTGGTTCCTCCTTTCTTCCCCCACCTCTCCCATTCCTCTATCACTATCCCCCATAACTACCATACTGGGGGATCAGCTGGAATATGTGTCTTCCTTCAAATTCCTTGGGGCTTGGATCGGCAGTTCTCTCTCCTTCCAGGGTCATATTGAAGATCTTATAAAGAAATTCAGACAGAGACTAGGACTATTCTTCAGGATAAAAACCCTTCTTCCTAGGAAGGCTAAAAAGCAGCTAGTCCAAACTGCATTTCTCCCCCTATTAGACTATGTCGACTTATTATATAACCAAGGTCCTGCTGGTACTCTTGCAAAACTTGATACACTCTACCACAGAGCCTTAAGGTCCATAACAGAGCTCCTCTACTCCACCCATCACTGTCTCCTATATTCTGCTGTTGGCTGGCCTTCCCTTACCCTTAGGCACCAGAGAAATGCGGTACTCTGGACCTTCAGAGCCATTATGAATAACCTGCCCAGCTATATCACAGATTGCCTACCATTAAGCCCTCAACCTAACTATGCCCTAAGAAGTGCTTCTTACATAACCCTGAAAATCCCGAAGGTTAGATCCTGCTTTGGCAGGGCGTCTATAAGCCGTGTACTTCCCTTGCTGTGGAACAAGCTTCAAAAAACCCTGAAAATAAACCTCCCTTGCAGGCTTGTGACATTTAAAGCTTTAATCACCTGCCAACTCAAGGAATCCTGCCACTGCTTCCCTTAATCCCTCAGACGGCAGCCATTGTGTTTATTCCTGCTCTCTCTCTGCCATCTCTTGCTCCAAATCCCTGCCCTCTCCTCTCCCCTTCTATCCTATGCATCGCCTTACCTTCTGCCCTCAGTAACAAAAAAAAAAAAAGGAAATCAAAAAAACCTGTAATCTAGCTTACTCCAGTTCAGTGTTCCACATTATACTAAGCTCTTAACCTGTACATTTCTTTTATGGTACTGTTTTTTGTATATTTAGTATTCTTGTGTACGACAGCTCTGTGATAGCTTGCTCATATCTGTTATTGTGTATACTGCCATGATGGCAGCACTCGCAACTCTGTTGTTTCCTTCTGTAGTTTGTACCTTAACCCAGGTTCACCTCGAAAATGAGTTCTGCTCAACGGTGCCAGCCTGGTTAAATAAAGATTTTGATTGATTGATTGATTCCTCCCCTTCTCCTGCTCTCCTGCTTGGGTGGGTCCTATCGGCCTTCAACACTAGTTGACTAAAGGTGCTGTGCATCCTTCTGCCCCCCCATCAGATTAAATTTAGGTTTTGTAACATAAAGCCCACCAGCTTTACCTTCAGGACCCTTGTGCTCCTTCTACTTAAGTGTAATCTGTCTGGTGCATACAGGTCCTTGTTATCCCTTGTCCCCTCCCAATCACCAACACACCTGTACCCTTCCAGCCCACACCAGCCTCTAAGTCATTTGTTAACTTCTACAACTGGCATTTGCCTGCAATGCCCCCAAATAGAGGGATACCGCAACAAATCAATATCTCACCACCCATTGTGTACCCTTCTGCTGGGTTTTTGTTTCACAGGTGCATTACATTGCACTTCTTTGCGTTGAATCTAAGTTGCCATACATTTGATGATTCCTTCAACTTTGCCAAGTCCCTTTTCATCCTTTCCACCCCACCTTGCATATCAACCCTGTTGCAGATTTTTGTGTCATCTGCAAAGAGACATACTTTCCCTTACAGTCCCTCTGGAGTGTCACTTACAAAGACATTAAAAAGGACTGGGTGATGCTGTGGACCTACGGTACCCCACTAGTAACCCCCTTTCTTCACTGTGGACTCCATTTACTATTACTTGCTGTGTACTATTGTCCAGCCAATTTTTTACCCAGGCTACCACCCTGGGACCCACTCCCAGACTGGCTAATTTCTTTATTAATCTTTTGTGCTGTACTGTGTCAAATGCCTTGCTAAAGTCTAGGTAGCCCATGTCCATAGTTCCTACCTGGTCTACTACTTTGGTCACCCAGTCAAATAAATCAATTAGATTTGTCTGACATGACCTTCCCAGTGTGAATTCATCCTGCCTTGGGTCCTGTGCCCCACTGGCCTTTAGGTACTCAACAATTCTTTTCTTTAGAAGTGATTCCATCATTTTCCCTACCACAGAGGTCAAACTGACAGGTCTGTAGTTTCCTACCTCTGTCTTGCTCCCACTTTTGTGAAGCGGAATCACATCCACCCTCCTCCAGTCCTCAGGTACCACACCATCCTCCCATAATTTATTAAAAAGGGTAGTCAGTGGTATTACTAGTTTTTCCCTTAGTTCTTTTAGAATTCTGGGGTGAATCCCATCAGGCCCCATTGCTTTATCCACCTTCACTTTTAAGAGTTCCTTCAGAACCCTTTCTTCTGTGAAAGGACTGATATCACCCCCCCCCCGTGCTGGACTAAGGTTGCCCAAGTGAGAGGAGTGGCCTAAGTAGAGGGGGGGACAGTCAGGTGCCATGACAATGGCAAGTGCTGCTTTCGAGCATATGGGCCTTAAGTCTTGTGCAGAAGTTCATGAGTAAGGAGGCTTCCTGTACTGAGGGTGGGAGTTTGTTCTACAGGAAGGGGGTGGCCTAGGAGAAAGACTTCCCACCTACCTTGGTCCTGACTCTGGGAACTTTAATGTATTTGGACCTTTAATTTAGGGTAAAAAAACTAACATACAAAAAAAAAAGTGTGTGTTTGGGTTAACTGAACTGAATGGGTAACTGAAAAGTCATCTAGGTGTAAATCTCAGGTGACTGAAAGGACTTAACTGCTGTGAGGTTTAAATTACTTGTAGAAGGATCTGGTAAGTAGGGGGAGTGGCCTAGATAGAAGGAAGCTACATTAAAAGACTGCCTTAGAAAGATTCTGCTAATAGCTTGGCAGAAGACACCAGGAGAAAGGACTGCTGTGTGACTGAACTTCTCTACTGGGACTATTTTGCCGTCCTTCCTCCCTCACCCCCACCCAAATCTAGTTCTATTTTATAGGCACAGAATTTGACTGACAACAGGAACTTCCTGTTTAGGGGCAGGAAGTGAGTGATCCTAGAACTACCAAGGACCCACCATCCTAGAAGGGCAAGAGTAGCTCTCCGGCCCCCTCTAGCTGCTGGAGGTCTGCCTCTGAACAAGTAAGTGGTCTACTGAGAAATATAGGATATTCTTGTCTCAGAACAGGACAATCAGGAGCTTAAAGGGCAAACAGGCAGAAAGTAAGGAGAGAGAGAAAAAAACAGAGGAAAGAGTAAGGATTGCAAACAGTTAAGGGGCCAGAAATAAGACATGATTGGAGTGGTGCAGTGCAGTGGCTGTGGAGCAGCAGTCTTCCGGGAGATGTTCTGGAGGATGCGGTGTTGTTCCATCTGCAGGCACTTTTCTGGGCTGATGGAGGAGGTTGCTCATCTCCAGGCTGAGTTGGCCAGGATTTGTGGGACCTCCTCTTCCATCCAGGGACCACCAGTGCCACTGCCGTTGCCTCAGAGGTTGCCAAGAAGAGGGCGGTTGGACCACAGTGGGCTCAGGGGAGGTGAGGGTGGTGGAACAGAGGCACATCCCTCCAGTTGTACCTCTCCACAATTCCTATGCCATTCTGGCAAAGTGTGGTTCCTCTATGGAGGCACCTACAGTGGAGACCAAGGAAGATGCTGGGAACCTCCACAAATGAGACCCACAGGTTGGTGGCAGGGGACCCTGCAGGGGAAGAAAACAACTCCTGGTGGGGGACTCCATTGTTAGGAAGGTAGAACTGGGCAAGGAAGGGGAGAGGGAGGTAAGGTGCCTGCCTGGCTCCATGGCTTGGAGGGACAGGGAGCGATCCTCAGGATTGCCAGAGCAGCTGCACAGGGGAGGGAGCTGGATGTCATTGTCCACCTAGGGACAAATGACCAGGCTAAGAAAGGAATTAGAGAAGTGCAGGAAGAGTTTGTGGAATTGGGAAGGGGTCTTAGTCAAGTAGCACTGTAACCTTCTCGGAGGTGCTACCCATCTATGGCATAGGAGAGGCTAGGGTGTTCCATACCATGGATTCAATCAGTGGTTGAAAAACTGGTGTGGAGCTCAGGGATTTAGCTTCATTGAGGACTGGGGGTCCACTGGAGTGATGCAAGCCTATACTGGCATGATGGGCTGCATCTGTCTGGGAGGGAACCAGGATCCTAGGTGATAGGTTTAAATGCTTCATTGGCAAGCTTTTAAACTAGCCAAGGGAGGAGGCACTGGAAAGGAGCAGGAAAATCCTAGCCCCCACAAACAATCATGGTAGTAAGTGTGGCAAACACCAACATGGAGGTGTCGATAGGGAGAAGGGCAGGGTAAATGGAGAAAGTGACAAAGGCAAGAAGGACAGGGATGGGGCAAAGGGGTAAGGCCATCAGGAAATGGAGGGTAATGAGTACCAATGCCCATAGTCTGGGCAACAAGCTCCCTGAGCTGGTGGCCTTAATGGAAGAGGGATGCCTGGATACGTGAGCAGCACAGAAACATGGTACACAGAGAACCATGACTGGGATTAACACATACCAGGGTACATAACTTACAGGAGAGACAGGCAGGGAGAAGAGGGGAGGAGTAGCTCTCTATGTAAAGGAAGGGATAAAAGCAACTGAACAAAAGAGTAAACAGGAGGGAGAGGAGGCACTGTGGGTCACCTTGGAGACTAGAAAGGGCACCACAATCTGCACAGGGGTTGTGTACAGACCCCCATGTCAGGGGGAAGGAATGGACAAGGATAAGATGGAAGGCATTCTTAGAATGGCAGAGAAAGGGGAGATACTGTTGATGGGAGACCTGAATATGCCAGATGTTAACTGGAGCACATTTGCTGCAGCCACATCCAAGAGCAGGGCCATTCTTGCCGCCCTACAGGTGGCAGGCATTAGACAGCTAGTTTTGGAACCCACTCATTGAGGGTGCAATCTTAGACCTCGTGACTCTCAAATGGGGCAGTGAGAGGATCTCAGATCTAGAAGTGGGTTACCATCTGGGGACAAGTGACCATCAAACAGTGTGGTTCACGTTAAACTCAGCTACAAGTCAAGCCATACAAAGTGAGTTACTGGACTTTGGAGGGCTGACTTTGTAAGATGGGAGAGTGCCTCAGAAAGCACTAGCAAACAGGCTAGAAGGAGGTGTGGAACAACAATGGGGAATTATCAAAACTGCCATCACAGAGGCAACAAGCCTTTGTGTGAAGCAAATAAACAAATCAAAATGAAAGAAAAGCCACTATGGTTCTCAAGAGAGGTGGCTGTGAAAGTCAGGAAGAAAAGATACCATTCGGAAGTATAAGGAAACACAGAAGGAGCAGGACAGAGAGCTGTACCAGTTAAGGCAGAAAGAAGCAGGGAGGGAAGTCAGAATAGCAAAGGCCAAAACTGAGGAAAATAGCCAACTCAGTTAAGAAGGGGATAAAACCTTTTATAGGTACATCAGGACATAGAAAGACAAAGGGAGGGATAGTGAGGCTGAATAGAATGAACGGTGGGTGAGCAGAGGGGACAGTGAAAGCAGGAATACTGAGAACGAATATTTCTGCTCAGTATTCACAAAAGAGAGGGGAAGTGCCTAATCCAATTAACAGAAGCACTCTTGATAGGGGGTTGATCCCAGTCCTTTCACAGAAGAAAGGGTTCTGCAAGAACTCCTAAAACTGAAGGTGGACAAAGCAATGGGTCCTGATGGAATTCACCCAGAATTCTAAAAGAATTAAGGAAGGAACTAGTGAAACCACTGGTTACTCTTTTTAATAAATCATGGGAGGATGGTGTGGTACCCGAGGACTGGAGGAAGGTGGATGTGATTCCCCTTCACAAAAGTGGGAACAAGACAGAGGCAGGAAACTACAGACCTGTCAGTCTGACCTCTGTGGTAAGGAAAGTGATGGAGTCACTTCTGAAGGAAAGAATAGTTGAGTGCCTAGAGGCCAGTGGAGCACAGGATCCAAGGCAGCATGGGTTCACAGTGGGAAGGTCATGTCAGACGAATCTAATAGATTTCTTTGACTGGGTGACCCACGTAGTAGACCAGGGAGGGGCTGTGGACATGGCCTACCTAGACTTTAGCAAGGCATTTGACACAGTCCCACACAAAAGATTATTAGTCAAATTAACCAGCCTGGGAGTGGGTCCCAGGGTGGTAGCCTGGGTAAAACATTGGCTGGACAACAGGACATAGAAGGTAATTGTAAATGGAGTCCACTCTGAAGAAAGGGCGGTTATCAGTGGAGTACCGCAGGGTTCAGTATTGGGTCCAGTCCTTTTTAATGTCTTCATCAGTGACATTGCAGAGGGACTGGAAGGAAAAGTATGCCTTTTTGCAGATGTCACAAAGATCTGCAACAGGGTTGATACACAAGGAGGCGTGGGAAGGATGAAAAGGGACTTGGCAAGGTTGGAGGAATGGTCAGACATATGGCAGCTAGGATTCAATGCAAAAAAGTGCAAAATAATGCACCTGGGAAACAAGAACCCAGGGAAGAATACACAATGGGTGGGAGGTAGTAACAACAACAAAACAGGAAAGGGACCTGGGGATAATCATATCAGATGACCTTAGGTTAGCAAGCAATGTGAGATGGCAGTAGGGAGGGCTGGGGTATACTGGGATGTATAGGGAGAAGCATCAGCAGCAGAAACAGGAAGTTGTTATCCTCTGTACAGACAGTTGGTGAGACCCCATCTGAATACTGTGTCCAGTTCTGGAGACCCCATCTCCGCAAGGACATAGACAGGATAGAGGCAGTCCACAGGAGGGCAACTAAAATGGTGCATGGTCTGCAAGAGAAGCCATATGAGGAGAGACTAAAGGAGTTTAATATGTATACCCTTGAGGAAAGAAGGGAGAGGGGGGACATGATAGAAACTTTCAAGTACCTCAAGGGAATCAACAAAGTGCAAGAGGGTAGCATCTTTCAGAAAAAGAGACTTGCAAGATCAAGGGCACACAATTTAAAGATAGAAGGAGGGCGGTTCAGGGGCAATGTGAGGAAGTATTATTTCACAGAGAGGGTAGTGGATGCTTGGAACAGCCTTCCTGAGGAAGTTGTGGGGTCTGAAACTGTGGAAGAATTCAAGAATGCATGGGACAGACATAAGGCAATTCTTGTGGGGGGCAGGAAGATATAGGCTGTTGTTTAACTAGGATCTGCGGCCTATCCTGTAGGTAGGGAAATGGGCCGACTAGATGGGCCTAGCGGTCCTTATCTGCCTTCAAAGTCTATGTTTCTATGTTTCCAGCAGAGTCTGATCTGAGGTTCGAATGTTCCTAGGACTGTGCTTGCTAACGACAGTTCTAGCTAGGCTAGGTGGAGCAAATGGGCTGAATAACTTGATAGCAAGGCAGAGCAGGGGGTACTGGAGGCAAGCAACCAGAGAAGGCCACTGCAACTGTCCTAGTGTGTCACAGTGGTGGCTTCAGGAGTGGTCATGTGTGGCAAACTGAGCTACTTTGTTGTACAGGATCTGCAGTTGGTTGACCTCTTACTTGGCCATGCCCTGTATGACAGGGGCAGTGAAGGTCAGTGTGGGGAGAAGTACGCTTGTGGCAAATAAGATCCTTGCTTCTGGGATAAGCTGGTCCTTTAAATGATACAAAGTGCCAAGTTTACAGTGGAAGGTCTTGGTCACTGTGTCTACATGGTTCTTAAAGGTGTGACCTTGGTCAAGTGTGAGTCCTAGATATTTTAGGGAAGCCACCACTTCAATATTGTTGCCTGAGAGAGAGGTGAGCTGTAAGGATTTAGTCCTATCTTGTTCAAGGGACTGGTGTCCAGACATCCTCAAGTGACGTTAGATCGGCTTGAAGAAGGGGACAGAAATCCATCAGGTTGTGCAGTGATCGGTAGATGACTGTGTCATTAGCATGTTGAACAACACAGCTACCTCCACAGTGGCTGTTCAGGTCATTCATGAAGAAGGAGAACAGGAGGGGACTGAGGATTGAGCCCTGCTGTACTTTCTCTTTTAGGGGCAGTGGGTCAAACAGTGCACCAGATAGATGGTTAAAGGAGGCAGAAAAAATTGTTTAGTCAGTACATAGTGTGTGTTATGCACCAAAGATAGTGTATAACAGAATTGGTTCTAGAAATGTACATATTCCTAACTTACATAGTTGGTTGAATGGAAAAAGGGGATTCAGTAAAAAGATAGAAAGGCAAGGATGGTTGTAGAGGAAGCAGGGGAGTGGGGGCATTGGTAGATGAAAGGAACACAGGGAGGGTGTGCGACAGATAGAAAGTGGAGGAGGGAGCGGGGGTTAGTAGGAAAGTCAGAAAGGGTGGGGGGAGATAGGGAGGACATAAGGGCGAAGAAGAAGGGGCTAGGAGAGGTAGTAGGGATACAGGATACTAGTGAGTGTTGTAAGGAGGTATGAAGAACATGTTAGGTACAGTTGCCAATGCTTGTTGGGGCAGAAAGAAGGTTTCTTGTATATTCTTTTTAAACAGCAGAAGAGATGCACAGAGAGTAGTCTATGTGGAAGGGTGTTCCATGTTTGAGGAGCAGAGAAAATGAAAGAACGCCTGCCAATGGCTAGGCAAGCTTTTGCTAGTGTCAGCAGTGGAAGGTGGGAGTGACAAAGGGTCCTGGAGAAGGTTTTACATGTGATAACTCTGAGGAAGAAGACTCAGATGCAAACAGGACTGTGTCATCTGCATACATATGGATGGAAGCAGAAGAACAGGCTGAGGGAAGGTCATCAAGGATATTATGAAGAAAAGCAACAGCCAAAGGCAGAGTTTGGCATACTGGGGGAGGACAAAGAAGATCCAGTTCTCACAGATTTAAGAATAGTGGGTTCAACCAAGTGTAAATCTTCTCCTATATTGATGCAAAATGTTGTCCACATTGTGGGATTCAAGCATGCTCAGCATAACCAGTGTTGCATGCTTGTGAATTCCAGGCATGTAGCTTCCATTACAATTAGTTGTTTGCATTTCCAGCCAAGGAAATGACCAACCCCTTCAGTTCTACCCAATGTGCTGTTATTCATATAAATGAACTTGCAGCTGTTGGCCCACTGCTCCACATATTCTGTAGTAAGATAGATGTTGAACTGGAGAAATGCTGCCGGCATGTGAAACTTCTTTTTCAACAACATCCCTCAGCTCAGGAATTGCCCACTGTGAAAATTGGATATGTCCTGGATGGCACTTTCCACTTGGGGCATGCTTTGGAGATGCAGCAAAGGAAACCATCCTTTTCCACCAAAGCAAATTCAAGACGATCTATTGCGATCATCTCTGTCACAGCAGCATTCAGTTCCCTAGCCACTAAATGATTTTGGGGTATTTACTTTGCTGAAATGCCAGCAATAGTTGGCTTGATGTTTTTTGGGTTGGTGATTTTGGGGAACAGTTTTGTGCAGGTTCCACGTTGTTCCGAGGATATCACAGATGGAGTCGGAGTCAAGAAACCTATGACTTGGCTGAAGAGTTTTGTTAGGGTGACACTACTACTTCTGCTACTGTTTCTAATTACTAATTTCACACTTTCAGGGTTACTACTGACCTCTTCCTTCCCCTCCAAAACGTTTGTTTCCTCCACATTATCCTCCTTCTCATCTCTACCTTCCTAACCACCTGCAGACACTTCCCGCTGATGTGCTTACCACATACTGTATCCACGTTTCACTTTAAGATTGGTATGCTGTCCTCCTGTGCCAACACAAGACCCTTTCTTGCCATGGCTTACTCAGGCCAGCAAAGCTGTCATATTACCACAGTGTCAGCATTTGCATCAATAATAAAAAAGTCAGACACAAGGGATTTTGAAGGATGCACAAATTCATGGAGAACATCACTTGTGGTGGCCACCACACCCACATTTGTTTCTCTTCTGGAATATGAGTTATTATACTGTATATTATTTTTTGTGATAGAGGCTGCCTACCCATCAATGTGAAAAATTTATACACTTTGTTTTTTTCGTTTCGGGATTCCATGAAGGATCGATGACAGTGTCATCCTCACTTTTTTTTTATTTATTATTATTTTATTTTATTTCATTTAAACAGCAGTTTGGAAAACCTTTGAGCCATAGGCTCATTTACAAAGGTACCTTGTCACTCTCCATTTCCTTCCTCCACCTCCTTTCACAGGTCCTCTTCTTCCTCGTTTTCTTTAGATGGTAGTGGGACACAAAACTCTGCCATTGCAGTATCTTCTGACTCGAGTCCAGTACCTCTAACCACTGGGGACTCTTTTTGATATTTTTCAACACTTCAGTATTTACTCACTGGTGTTGATGGGACTGAGGAAATTTCAGATAACAGAATTTGGCTCCGGCTGTTGCCTACCTCGGCTAAGAGAGCAGCCAAATTAAGTGAAGTAAACATTTTGTTTTAAACAGTACCACTATCATCACATACAGCAGATGCATTACTACCTCCTACATACATAAAACACCCTTCTGTGGCTTTCCTCTGTCTGTCATTTCCTTTCTGCCTACCACAACATCCTAACTTGGTACTGTGTAGAAGTACTAGTGGCTTGAATAATAATACAAATGTTGCAAATAATGCAGTACAATAGTTAAGATCAAATAAAAAAAAGATCAAAATGACAAGAAAGGGTTAAAGTATTATGAAAAATAATAATTACATATATTAACAACTAACTGCCAGAGCCCTGGACAGACATTATCATTTTAGCAGCACGGGAACACTGAGAGAGTGTACAGAATGTATGGCACTTTAGAACAAAAGGGAAATTATATTTTCAGGACTTGAGAAAAATGAATTGTCTGAGAATGACAGTGAAAACTGAAAGTTTCTGAAACTACAGCAGTTGCTGGCTGCAGGCAAAAGCCTGCCGCTCCCCCCAACACAGCACTAGCCTAGCACAGCAGCAGCCCACAGAAAGAGAAAGAAAAAAAAAATTACTAAACTGTAGGTAAAAACATTTAAAATTAAGTCTGCAGATGCAGAATACTTAGTAGAATTTCTTATTTAGGGTTTGTTTATGCAATGAAGAGCTGTTCAAACAGACTCACAGTTGAGTTCTAAGTACAGTGCAGATCCTAGCTCCTGAACACGCTGCCTAAAACTATACACAGCACAGCTCTTCTGGTCTGTTTCCTGCTGCAGTGTAAACATGCGATCTGCAGGTCACATGGTACAGCCACAGCACCGAATGATTTGGCCATTTTGTGAAGTTCCAATCAATTTCACCAACAAAGTTCTTTATTTGCAACTTCACTAAGTTGCCAATACCTCGATGTTCAGCTTTGTGAAGTACAAATAACTTTACGAAGTTGCAGGACTTTCTGAAGTTATTACAAACTGAAGTTTTCCAAATTTCGCACACCTCTGCTTTTCACCCACTAATCCGATCATTAAGAAAACTGACATATCATGATCTGGGAACCAGCTTTACTGCATGTTACATTTCAGGTAGGGAACTGAACCTTCCCTGTTCCTCTTTTGACCTTCCTCTATGTTCCCTCTCTCCCACCACTCATTCCCCTTTAACATGCAATTTTTTCCCTCACTCTGTCCCAACACCTCTTGAAGCTGTCCACTGTTTTCATGCCTACAACCTCCTCTGGCAGGTCATTCCATTTAGCCACCACTCTGTCAGTGAAGATGTGCCTCCTCATCTCCCTTCTTAACCTCCCCCACCACCACCAGCTTTAGACTGCACACCCTAGTGGTTTTGTTACTGCTAAGACTGAAGAGGCCCTCGACCATCACTCTGTTATACCCTTAAGGTATCTGAACATCGCAGCCATGTCTCTCCTTCCATCTTTCCTCATGAGATTACATGTTGTGCTCCCTGAGCCTCCCATCAAAGGTGTTGTCTTGCTGCTCCTGGATCCTCTTGGATGCCTTTCTCTGGACTGTCTCCACCAAGCTGACATCCTCCTTAAGATACGGGCACCAAAACTGTGCACTGTGCTCCAGGTGTGGTCTTACCAGTGACCTGTACAGTGGCAGAATGACCTCCGTCTTTCTGGTGGTAATCCCCTTGACTATGCAGCCCAGAATCCGATTTGCTTCGTCTGCTGCTCTCTTGCTGTGTGCAGTGTTTCAGACCACTTGTGTTAGTAACTCCCTGGTCTTTGTCTTCTTCTGACCTAGTTACTAGCACTCTGCCCAACCAGTATTTGATACCCAGGTTCTATGCCCCCAAGTGCATAACTTTTCACATTTTAGCACTGAACCCAGTTGCCAACTGCCAGACCACCTTTCTAGTCTAGCTAGGTCCTCCTTGAGTTCCTGTTTCCCCTGTTCCATGTCCACCTTCCCACAGAGTTTGGTATCAATCTGCAAACAGGCAGATTACACAGCACTGAGCCCTGAGCCCTTAGGGACTCCACTAGTCACAGGCCTCACTTCAGAGAATTCTCCCCCCCTCTACCACCCTTTGGCTTCTATCTTGCAACAACTTTATGACCTATCCCAAAAGCTTGGCCCCCCATCCCAGGTCCTCTATCTTCCTGACCAGTCTCTTTAGGCACTGAGTCAAAGGCCATGCTGAAGTCCAGATACAGGACATCAACAGCCTGGTCCCTGACCACTGACCCAGTGTCCCAATCAAAGAAGTCTATTAGGTTAGTCTGTCAGGATGTCCCCGACACAAACACATGCAGACTCTCATCCTAGAGCCAATTTGCCTCCAGAAAGTTGATCAGTCTCTCATTCAGGATGGTCTCCATCAGCTTACCCGCTTTTCAGGTGATGCTGACTTTGTCTATAGTTTCCTGGTTTATTCCTTGGCCCACCCTTACGGAAAGGCATCACATGTACCATTCTTCAGTCCTGGGGCACATCTCTGAACTCCAGAAAGGTATTAAACAGGTCTGCCAGGGGACCTGCCAGAACCTCCACCAGTTTCTTCAGGCCCCTCAGGTAAGTGCCATCTGGACCTAGTTATTTGACCACCTTTAGAGCCTTTAGTCCCTTGAGTACCCTGCCTGCTTGAATTTCTCTGTCTGTGATCCCCCACCCCAGTCCCTACCCCCTACTCCCTTGTGATACTGGTCCATCCTTCTCCTGAGTGAAGCATGAACAGCAGTACCCATTTAGAACCTCCACCTTTTCTTCAGTTCCCTCTGTGTAAAATCCTTCCTGTTTAAGTCTCATCCTTAATGTTTCATTTCACCTTTATATACCTGATGAAGGCCTTCTCACCCACTTTTACCCACAGGGTTAGCTGTACCTTTCTTGGCCTTTTCCTTCCTTACTCCATGCTCGCCTCCCTTGACTTAGTGGCATGGTCAGCCTTATCCTCCTCCTTCTGAGTATGCTTGTACTTCCTAAAGACTGTCCTTTTGTCCACTCCACTGCCTTTTTCACTTCATTGTTGAACCAGCTGGGTGTTTTTGCATTAGTTTCTTTTGGTTTTGGCACCTTCACTAGTGACCTCCATCAATCCCTTCTTTATTATAGCCTGTTTCTGTTCCAACCCACCCATGGTAGAGTAAAGTACCCCATTATTACTACCTCCCCCTGCTATGTATATGATCTGGGACCCCAATACCATATCTAGTTCCTCAGCTTGTAGCCCACTCCCATCCTTAGCTTCCTCCCTTTATTGAACCTGCCCCACAAAGCTTCACGCTTGCCCTCCTCATCTTCCTGTCCAGTACAAATTATCCTCTACTTTACATACAATGCCACTCCCCCTTCCTGGCCCTATATCCTTTCTGTACATTTTACACCCGGGAACTGGTAGATCCCAGTTGTAGTTTTCAGTGGTCTATGTCTCTGTAATGGCCACTCTGTCCACCTCTCCCTCAGTCAACAGTGACTGCAATTTGACCATTTTGTTTCAAAGACTTCTGTCATTTAGGGACACCACCCCCTACCTCAACTCTGGGCCCCTCCTTGTTCCTTACCTGCCCCTTTCTATCCCCCTCTTCCCCTGGTTCCACCTTTCTTTCCCCACCTCTCCCATTCCTCTATCACTATCCCCCATAACTACCATACTGGGGCATCAGCTGGAAAATGTGTCTTCCTTCAAATACCTCGGGGCTTGGATCGGCAATTCTCTCTCCTTCCAGGGTCATATTGAAGAGCTTATAAAGAAACTCAGACAGAGACTAGGACTATTCTTCAGGATAAAAACCCTTCTACCAAGGAAGGCTAAAAAGTGGCTAGTCCAAACTACATTTCTACCCCTATTAGACTATGCCAACTTCCTATATAGCCAAGGTCCTGCTGGTACTCTTGCAAAACTTGATACACTCTACCACAGAGCCTTAAGGTTCATAACGGAGCTCCCCTACTCCACCCATCACTGTCTCCTATATTCTGCTGTGGGCTGGCCTTCCCTTACCCTTAGGCGCCAGAGAAATGCGGTACTCTGGACCTTCAGAGCCATTATGAATAACCTGCCCAGCTATATCACAGATTGCCTACCATTAAGCCCTCAACCTAACTATGCCCTAAGAAGTGCTTCTTACATAACCCTGAAAATCCCGAAGGTTAGATCCTGCTTTGGCAGGGCGTCTATAAGCCGTGTACTTCCCTTGCTGTGGAACAAGCTTCAAAAAACCCTGAAAATAAACCTCCCTTGCAGGCTTGTGACATTTAAAGCTTTAATCACCTGCCAACTCAAGGAATCCTGCAACTGCTTCCCTTAATCCCTCATACCACAGCCATTGTGCTTATTCCTGCTCACTCTCTGCCATCCCTTGCTCCAAATCCCTGCCCTCTCCTTTCCCCTTCTATCCTATGCATCGTCTTACCTTCTGCCCTCAGTAACAAAAAAAAAAAAAGGAAATCAAAAAAAACCTGTAATCTAGCTTACTCCTGTTCACTGTTCCACATTATACCAAGCTCTTAACCTGTACATTTCTTTTATGGTACTGTTTTTGGTATATTTAGTATTCTTGTGTACGACGACTCTGCGATAGCCTGCTCATATCTGTTATTGTGTATACTGCCACGTTGGCAGCAGTCACAACTCTGTTGTTTCCTGCTGTAGTTTGTACCTTATCCCAGGTTCACCTCGAAAATGAGTTCTGCTCAACGGCGCCCACCTGGTTAAATAAAGATTTTGATTGATTGATTGATTGATTCCTCCCCTTCTCCTGTTCTCCTGCTTGGGCTGGGTCTTATCGGCCTTCCACACTAGTTGACTAAAGGTGCTGTGCATCCTTCTGCCCCCCATCAGATTAAATTTAGGTTTTTTTAACATGAAGTCCTCCAGCTTTACCTTCAGGACCCTTGTGCTCCTTCTACTTAAGTGTAATCTGTCTGGTGCATACGGGTCCTTGTTATCCCTTGTCCCCTCCCAATCACCAACACACCTGTACCCTTCCAGCTCACACCAGCTTCTAAGTCATTTGTTACCTTCAGCATTCCTTAACTTCCTTTCTGTACTAGCCCTTGGGGCCATAGAAACATAGACTTTGATGGCAGATAAGGGCCGCTTGGCCCACCCAGTCGGTCCATTTCCCTACCTATTGAATAAGCCGCAGATCCTAGTTAACCAACAGCCTACTTCTTCCTAACCTCCAAGAGAATTGCCTTATGTCTGTCCCATGCATTCTTGAATTCCCCCACTGTTTTTGACCCCACAACGTCCTCAGGAAGGCCATGCCATGTGTCCACCACCATATACGTGAAAAAATACTTCTTCACGTTGCCCCTTAGCCATCCTCTCCTCTATCTTCAAAGTGTGCCCCCTTGGATTTGCACATCTCTTTTTCTGAAAGATGCTACCCTATTGGACTTTGTTGATTCCCTTGAGGTACTTGAAAGTTTCTATCATGTCCCCCCTTTCCCTCCTTTCCTTGAGGCACCTCCAAGAATGCTACTGACGTCCCTTCCTCCCTACAGATTTTTGCCCACATCCTTGAACCTCTCTTGCACTACCCTACCTTACACTCAGCAAGGTCATTTGCACTAGGTGCAGTATAATGTGGAGTTTTCCTCCTCCCTTTGCCACATGCTGTGCAACTAGTGGTCCCACCCTATGTGCTGTCAATGCTGGCGTACATTCTACCATCCTATGGTTTGGCCCTTTCCCCAGTCTCACCCACTTCACAACTGAGTCCCCAAAGATCACTACCCTGCCCCACTTTCATCATAGCCTCTCCCTCCATTCAGTCCATATTTTGTCCAGTCCTACCTACCTCCACGTTTTCCTTCCATCTCTCCTGCTTTCTTTCCTGACTCTCTACAGCCACTATCCTCTTCACCCTCTTAGCCTCTCCTCCTTCTGGCCCACCCTCTATCCCTCCCTTCTGTTACCACCTATCTGCCCCATCCATCCTGTCTCTGCTACTCATGTCTATCCCATCATTCTCCCACACCCACTGCCCCGTCTTGCACCAACTACCCTCCTCTCCTTGCCGAATCACTCCTCTACTCGACCAATCTCCCTACTTACCCTGACTCCCCCCTAGTTCCTGTAACCTATTCCCTCTCAGTGGCCTTTTCCTTCTCACCACTGTCCCCACCACCTCCAGTCCAGTGGAACGAATCTATTCCTCACCATAGCCCTGGAAATGCTCCCACAGGACCCCTTCTCATTCCTGCCTTACCGCTCCCTCTTACTGTTATCCACTCCCCATCCCTGGGCCTCCTTACCTGTTGGGGGAGGCACACCCTGGGAGCCCCCCTAGTCTCTTCTTCCCTCCTACACCCACTACTAAGCTCCCCTCCCTTCCTTGGTTTCACTCTAGTACATTCCCCCTTACCTGTTTGTAAACACTGTGGCCCCCTTCACTCCTCCCATTATTACCATTTGTTTCCACCACCACAAATGCACATATCACTGCCTCAGCTGCCAAACCTCCACCCTCAGCTGCCTAATATGTGGACAAACCAGGCATCCCTCTGTTGCCTAAACACTTTTGTTGTGTAGGGTAAATAATAATAATACAGATTCTTGTGTCTCGGAGTCTGCCAAGAAACATTCGTAAACAAGCAAGAAGTACTAATAAAGTTTATTATGCTACTTAAGCCAAGCATGTGACAGAGAAAATCACAAGGGAGATGGGTTTCTCACCACTAGTGTGAAGAATGTACATAATATCCAGGATTGTAGATCTTAGGTTCTCTAAGGTCTTGTCTTTCTCCCCCTCTTCTAGAGTACTAATCTTCTAGAGAAGCTACAGTGGGTTGCAGACAGCTAGATACTACAGATAACAGCATAGCAACAGAGATTACCTCATAGTTACAGATATGAGGAACAATATGTATTGCTCCAAAGTCATTCTCCATTGGATGATGACTTAGGAGACAGAATTACTAATGAGTATCATGTGAGACAGAATGTGCTTCCATTAGCACTATAGCTTGGAAAAAAGAAATGTTGTCGGGTTCAAACTACATGTGGCATTTCTTGCTTACGTACAGTATAAGACATAACATAACAAAGGCTTTCTCTCTCTGTCAGCT
Source organism: Neoceratodus forsteri (assembly GCA_016271365.2). Lineage (NCBI taxonomy): Eukaryota > Metazoa > Chordata > Ceratodontiformes > Ceratodontidae > Neoceratodus > Neoceratodus forsteri. The sequence goes on from CM028137.1 coordinate 57,324,236, forward strand.
TGCTTAGAGACAAAGAGAAGTACTGAAAGCGTTCTATTACATGTGGCATATCTGCCTGAGTGTAAAACACACACTACCCATATAATTATATGAGAATATAAGTATACAATAATCACTGATGATCCCTCTGAGTCATCTTATCAGTGATTAGCTAGATTATATATGGAATATATATGAAAGACAAACTTAATCAAGATAAATGTATTATAGTGAGGTATAATGAATCATGCATGATAAATATTAGCATATACAGTATTAGCAGCAAAGCACATTCCTAGCACCCATGCTTATACGATGGGTGCCCAAATCTGCAATGTTAGTGCAGAATAGCAGTATTACAGAACAATAGACCAGGAATACAGTGTGAGGTGTATGTACTAACATGCTAACATACTATTTGCCAGCAACTTAGGCCTTACAGTCTATCGAGTCTGCTCGAACCTTAGATCCTTAGTTGGGCACCAAGGCCCTCCCATTCCTTGTGCTCCAGAAACCCCTATCATCCATCCCCCCCCCTGGAACAGGCCATCATCTGATACATCCACTTTCTGTGTCTGTCCCACCCTCTTTTGAAGCCCTTCACTGTGGATCTCTGAACCAGCTCGCCAGACAGTGCATTCCAAGGATCCACCACCCTCTCAGTGAAAAACCTCCTCCTCTTTTCCCCCCTCACCCTTCCACCTTCCAACTTCAAACCATGCCCTCTGGTGATACCTCCCTGCTTTAGTCTAAAGATCCCCTCCATGTTTACCCTATTTATTCCCCTGAGGTACTTGAAGACCTCAATCATGTCCCCACTGTCTCTCCTCTCCTCCAACGGAAACAGGCAGAGCTCCTCAAGTCTGTCCTCATACGTCAAATCCCATAGCCCTCGTATCATCTTAGTTGCCCTCCTCTGTACCCTCTCCAGGAGCTGTATGTCCCTCTTCAAGTGTGGTCTCCAGTACTGTACACAGTACTCAAGGTGTGGTCTAACCAGTCCATTGTACAGCGGCAGAATCAATGTGAGATGATAGAGGGCATAACCCAGGTGTAACACCTCCACCTCCCAGAGAGTTCCCAGATGCACTGCCACCCCACCTCCCTGCACTCCACCACTCCACCCACTTCACCCTGCCTCAACTACATGCTCCCTTCTCCACATTTTAATTTTTTTAGCTTGTCCCTATTAGTGTACTTAGCTATACTTCCTGCCTTATGCTTCCTTGTGTCCCAATAACAATGTAAGGTGACCCTAGATAAGGACTTGCTACACTGCTTGCCAGTGTTACCCTAGTAGGCTGTCTGCCCTCACTAGCATACCCTCAATAAGTTAGATATTTGCAAGCTGATCCTAGATTAGGATCAGCTGCAACCCTAGCAGTTTGCAACCCCTACCAACACCTGACAGTATATTTTCTGCCCTCCACCGACCAGCATGGCCTGCGGACTGTGGTCCTCCCTGCTGATGTCCTGCCAGTGCTTCAGATGCCACTTAGGTGGATGCCATGCTCTTACTTCATGGTGCGCATGCTTTGGAGTCCTCACATTTCAGGGTCACTTGCACCTCTAGGTAATTTATATTGAATTGCAGCCATGCTATTGGCCAGCTGCAGTCATATGACCAGCACTCCCCCATCAATGGCACTAAAAATCAGCAGGCAAACTACTGTGCTTGAATTTTCTTTTTAAAACATACTGTGCTTGAATTTTCTTTTTCCAGATACCACACTCAGTCTGCAGTGAATCCTGTCCTCTTGGATCTAGGAAAGCTGCACGTAGGGGAGAGCCAATCTGCTGTTTTGATTGTGTCCTATGTTCCAAGGGGGAGATTGCCAATGAAACTGGTAAATAACATCTTTGAATGAATATTCAGTACTTACTTTAAACTTTCAGACTTATTTTAGATGTTTTAAAATGTAGTAGTTGCATACATCTTATTGTTTACCATTGAATATTGCAGGGATGTTGATATTTATTTCTAATGAAAATTAATTTATAAAGCCATTACATTAATGAGCTAAGTTTGGCTCTTCTGTTTTGGTCAGCTTACCATCTATCTATACTGTAACCTGATCCTCCAGCTCCATGACTTTTTCTAAAGATCCCTGAAAAATCTCAGCAAGAAGTGCACCTACTGTATTTATTTTATTTTGCAGTTCATTTACGCAGGATAGCTCAGCTGAGATGCAACATCCCTTCTTCAGTGGGGCCCTACTTCTACATAATTGTCCAGCAGGGAGTACTAAAGCATGGGAGGGTTAATCCTTTGAGAACTCAAAATGTATATACAGTAGATTCTGGTTGTATGTATATGTGTGTGTGTGTGTGTATATGCAAAAAACTTTGTTAATGCATCAGTTAGGTTATTTTACAGCGACAAAAGTGAGAAAATTTAACATTAGGCATTGAGGTGTGCATTGGGGTCATTGGCCCTAACTGTCACCCCATGTGTAAACAAGCTGAGGTGGTGCACTGTAGGTGAATGAGGTGAGAGTTAGGGCTGATGACCCCAACGCACACCCCGATGCCTGTTGGTGGGGGCGGGGGTGGGATGCAAGGTGTGGGAACCTTAATGTTGAATTTCCTCACTTCTGTCACTGTAGAATAACCCTAACTGATACATTAATGACATTTTTTCATTGAATTTCCTTACTTTTTAAGAAAGAATAGAAAAGTAGAAAATTGCGCAAGCTGGTGGACCCTGCACTCCCACCAGCTTGTAAGTGTCAGGCCACACTACACACCTAATGACTAAAAAGTACACTGACAACACCAAGGCCAGCCACCAAACAAATGTTAATGTAGTAGAACAATAGAAAATGCTGTCCAAAACTGCACCACACAATATCTCCAAAAAAGAAATATTGTCCTAAATGTAAACACCACAATTCACATCTACAGCACATACCGTCAACACCCTTCAAATTTCAAGTGAAAAGACCAAACCGTTTCTGAGACATTCAGTATCAAAGATTAGTAAAATATCCCTATATTCCATTATAAAAAATCTATCCATTTTGTCCCTATTTTGCAATCAAGGATCACGATCAAAGAATCTCGTGATCAAAGAATTTTCAGGCTCACGATCAAGGAATTTGCAGGCTCATGAACAAAGAATAAAAAATACCATACATCAAACAATTGAAGAAATTGTGGTAAACCACCGCCATGGTTTGACAGAACGAAGCCCCCTGAGCAAAACCCACCCTCATTCTGCCCTGTTTGTTCAATACCAAATCCAAAATTTCCCCTTTAAAGTTTTTATTGAAAAGAATTGCTACCCCAGCTCTTTTTTTTTTGATGGCCTAGGGGAGAAGTAGAGATTACCAGCACATTTCTTCTTTAGTTTATTCCACTCTCTTTCATTCAAGAAAGTTTTCTGTAACATAGTTACATTTGATTTTAATTTTTTTGATTCTTGACAAAACTCTTGACCTCTTCACTGGGGAATTTATACCATTTACATTCCTTGTGCAGCTCCTAAGCCATCCCATCATGATATTTTTGAAAAAAATAACAAAAAAAGAATGCATTGATATTGTTAACAATTCCACATATAACTTTTCACCATGATGCCTGTCTCCTAAAATAATATACACCACTTTCCAAACCCCTTCAGCCCCTCCCCCCTTCCTATGCCTAAGGCCTAAGTCTGGAATGTTAACCAATATCACTAGGTGACAAACACTGGGATAAGGACTAGTCTCCTCCTTTCCCCCTCAGAAAAAAAAAAACCTAATATTACTTAAATTCTTATAGGAAAGAGAACATTTTGTCAATACTCAACCTTAAGCCTTGCTATTCCCCCTAGGCTATCCATTGTCATAACCAACAAATACTGTGGGCAAATGGATTTTCAGATCTAAATAAGCCTCAGCTGAAAATCATAAATCAGCAGTTTATTGTTCAACAAAACCTTCAATTTTGCAGGAAAAATCACATGAGCTTTAATATTTTTGTCCCTTAATTTTTGTTGCAGACCCATGAATTGTTTCCTTTTTTCCCATAATACTTTGGAATAATCATTTTTGAAATACACTCGTTGCTCTCTGTAACTCAAAGATTTTTCCTTATAGTAGGCTTGCGTAATGGTATCTTTACTCTCTGAGAACAACATTTTTGCTATTACTCGCCTAAATGTGGCTCCATCTTTCCCTTCCCCTAACCAATGTGTCCTTTCTGTTTCTGGAACTTCTACTTCAGTTGGTAACAACAAATGAAAAATATCAGGTAGGATAGATTTTAAAGGCAGTTCTTTCTCCTAATAGAATCCATAATCCCAAAGATCCGAATATTAGATCTTCTCGCTCTGTTTTCTGGTTCACCAAGCTTTGCCACACAGAACAGTACCTGGTTTTTCAATTTTCACACATCTCGTTCAAGGGGAAAATCTTTGCCCTGTAATTCAGAGTGACTTGTTTCCAAGTCTCTTAAATGATTTATAGTTTGTTCTAATTTACTGTCCATCTTTTGAATATTATGTGCCAATGAACTAATAGAATCCAGTAATGTAATTAATTTGTCCATTGTTGATTGAAGAGTTGACATATCATTTATTAATTTTAAGGCCCATTCGGGGTTCCAATGTGGAAACTGATGGAACTGCAAGGTTAGGTCCCTCCGAACCTTGAGTTGGAATCAAGTTGGCGGGGGCCGAAGACTGTGCAGAGGGTTCAGCCACCTCAGAGTCAGGGTCCTTTGATTTGTCTTCTAGAACAGCAGGCAGTACCTCAATGTTCCCTTTTGGGGAAGGCCCATCAGCATTGTCTGGGTCTGAATTTTGTCTGCTGTTAGCCAATTTTTTCCCCATTTTTATTTTCTCATCACCTTCTGAATTGGGAGCCATTTCAGCCTCTCTTGTACCTTTCAGATTGCAACAGTTCTTAAATGGAAGTTTTAACTGTTTGAAATTCTTGAGTCTTGCATCAGATCCTGTGGTGTTATTTTTCTTAATTTTAGAATTTTCTCCCTGTATCGAGAAAAGCATGTAGAGCCTTTTTTCATTTAAGTTAGCTTCTTGCTGCACCTCACCCATATATATTCATCAATGAAGCACAACCTCTTATTCTCTTTGCATCAAATCAAGTGGTGGGGGGGAGCTCCAAAATTAGACAACCTTAGACACAAGCTGTTATAAGTCAGAATGCAAAGTTTGGCTTCTTGCTTGGCTTACTTTTTCATCTCTTAATTAGCAAGTGAGTAAATAAATACCTTTCCAGTCACCGTTCTGTGTTCATTTCAACTGAGGAACCTTTTTATTTTTAATTTTCAAACCTCTTTGCACTGTTTCAAAGTGACATACCAGACTTCCTTATAGACTGTCCCTTTGCTTATTTTATCACTAGGCGGAATATATAGTGCTTACTGCTACAAAAGGTTGCCTTACACAGCATCCATTTCAAATCCAGAAAATAATAAAGAAAAAGTCAATTTGGGCCACTATTTCCATCTTCCTCAATCGGGACCTCTAGATGCCAACTTAAGTCAATGCAAATTATTTGATATAGGTGCAAAATATAAAAGATTTAAGACTCATACAGTCCCACGCCAGCAAAATCAGCATCCATCTTCAGCTCTTCAATGAAAACAGCTTCACCTTCTGCAGTCAGAACTTTTTAGCACACCAGCCTACGTCTCTGGCTGTTTTGAATCTGGCGTTCATATGAACACAGTATTAACTCAATTGTTCATATTTGGCTGGCACAGAGAGGCTTCAGTCTCCAGTCTTCACTTTGGAAAAAATCTTCATTCATCTGGAAAACAAACGGAGGAGGAGGAGGCGAACTGCACTCCAAGCCCCGATACCAGCGCATTGCGTCACTACGCTCCACCACCTATCTTCACATGTTGGCAATGCCAACTGGCTGCAACCTGTCCCCTTTCCTGACATACTTCTGCTTCTACCTCTGCTCTCTATCTTTTAGTTAAATTATCCTTTTATGTTATCACAACTGTATTTGGACTGTTAATAACTATGTATTATGATTTATTCCTGTACAGTGTAAAAGGAACTGTTTTTCACCCTTTGTCTGTTTTTGTTACCCCCCCCAAAATGGTGTGGAACCTTTGTAAATGAGCTGCCCTGTGCTCAAAGGTATTTCTAATCTGAGAATGAATAAATAAATAAAATAGAAAGGACTAATGGTGGTACCAGGGTCCCTGTAACACAATATCAGTACTCTGTTTTACACGTATGTTATAGAACAGACCTGGAGTGTAGTAGCATAGTTCAAGCAGTTTTAACAGCTGCATAGCATTGCTACTGTATGCTGATGTGTTATGATTACTTCAGTAGAGAATGGGGGCTCTAGAATGTCCAGAATGTTTGTGAACGCAGCACCACCTGTCTTCTTCCATGGCGTGGACTTTACTCACATTTCTCTCATGTCCTCTCCATTCTAAACAGGGTAGTTGTTTCCTTCCTCTCCCTTTCCTGCACACTGCACTACTTTTTTGCTTTTGACTGCTCAGAGTCAAACAGAAGAGTTAAGTTAAAGAGACACTGTCAGGCACTTTGTTAGTTTTACCTTTTTTAAGAGACACACTATCCCCAACGTTTTGCTGTGGTAGCGCCTTTACATTACATGGTGGTGGTAAAACACCAGTAAACTCATTCATGAATGAGTTTAGAAACTTTCAAGCACTATCAGGCTGAAATGCTTTAGATAGTCAAGGAGTTAAAAAAAGTAATGTCACTCCTGTTTTTGAGCACTGCAACTCTGCTAAATATTGTTATTATGATCTCCTGTTTGCCTGTCTTAGACACAGACAAGACAGTGAATGGCCCAACCAAAACAATGCTACCAGGGACCACAGACTGATGAAGAGTGGGGACAGTCATATTTCATGAAATCTCACTAAATAGGGGGTCTCAGAATCACTTAGGAGGTTTGAGATTTTGCATTTGAGAAAACATCCCTCATTTAAACTGCTAGATTTCACAATTAAAACAATTTAACACATGGGATTCATTATATTAAGCAGCCCAAAATATCACTGACACCTCCAACTGTTACAGAGTAAACAAACTCTGGCCAGAGCTGATAGGGTTGAAGCCAAGGACTTTTGGGGTAAAAATATTGAAAATTACCAAAGTTACAAGCCTGCATTCATGAACAATAACGTAGGGTCATAATTTTTTGGAAAAAAAATATTTGCACACCAAATTTTCATCAAAGCCCTGTTATGTCACTGCCTCATGAAGAAGGGCAGAGAAAATGTTCATGTTCTGCCATAAAAGTGATTTCATGCAGGGACTGCAGAATCATCTTTTGGGATACAAAAACACATATTGGGTAGATGGTGAAATATGACAGTTATCATAGTCATGAGTACTTAAAGAAATGGCTATGTTGAAAACTTGAGGTAAAAATATTGAATATTACTAAACATATAAGCCTGCATTTGCAAAATTCAACATAGCCTCATAAGTTCTTTTTTAAAAGTATTTTTACACCAAATTTATAACATAACCTTTTTATGACCCCACCTCATGATAAGGGCAGAGAAAATTTTCAACTCCTGTCTGAAATGTGATTTTGTACAGAAACTGAGTACTCACCTTCTGGTATGTAAAAAGAAAAACATTTTGGCCAGGATTTGAAAAATTACAGCTATCGCATTTATGAAGTGCTGTAAAGATATGGCTATGTTGTGAATTTGGGGTAAAAATATTGAAAATTACTAGAGTTACAAGCTTGAATTCATAAAATTCAATGGAGGCTCATAACTTTGTTTTTTTTTCATATTTTTACACCAAATTTTCACAGATCCTTCTTATGACCCACCTCATGAACAAGGGTGGAGAAAATATTCAGCTCCTCCTTGAAAGGTGATTTTACACAGCGACTGTGAAATTATCTTTCGAGACAGAGTTGCCTAATGACAGTTTAATTGATCCTGAGGTGGGGTCCCAAAAAAGGCAAGTTGAAAATTTGGGCCCAAAATATGCAAAAATGCCCAAGTTATGCCACTAAGTTCAAAACCCAATTGAAATACATTGAACCACATACCTGTTTCTTCAGTTTGTGGCCCATCTGTGAAGAGTGAAGATGTGTCTCCGGTCCACAGAAGATGATGGCATTGCAGTCCTGCTGGGTAGGTAAGGTCTTGGGGTGGTGGGTCCTGAGTAGGAGGGTTAGGTGGGTAGGGATGGTAACAGCACAAAAGATATTGATGGAAGGTTTTCTTTTTACAGGAAAAAAAATTAATCGCCATCACAACACTGGGGGATTGATGGGTGCTGAGAGAGAGGTTTGGGTGGGACGAAGAAAAATATGTATAAAAAAAACCCACCAACTGCTACTGTGCATGTGCAATATAAATTGGTGGCCATCTTGGACACAGCAGACTGTGCCATGTTCCACCATGACCTCAGAGGAAAAACAGTGCTGTGCTATTGCACATTATGGAGAGAGTGGAGTGCTTCAAAGACCACAGAGGAGATAAGAAAACAATGTTCTTCATTCACTATCCAGTCCCTGAGTCTGTTTCTGATAGCAAAAGGTCTGCAGGCCTCCACCCACTGCAGCCCTAAAAACAGGGGAAATGAAATGACTAAGTGATTCCATCTCTCCTCATCACCATGGGGGAGGAGGCAGAGAAGGGCCAGAGCTCCTGTTGTAAAATGAATCCCCCAGCTATGGAAAATTAAAATAGGGCACTCTAAGCAGCAGTCTTTATCTCTCTGACACACACTCACACACATGGAAAGTAAAAAGCCATTTCAAATGCTGAATGCAGCATGTGTGGCAGCAGGTGAAAATGGCAGTAATAATTTCCTGCTCCCTCAGCTAGCTGTGGATGAAAGTCATATAGAGGGGGTAGTTATTTCACTGAACTAGTTGAAGCTCAGGCAACCAGTCTCCATAGATACAGTATACCTGTGTTTGGCCCACTTATCCTGTACTTCTGCAGTTTATCCTACTGCAATCATGGGATCAGCTGAGGGGAGAAGGAGAGATAGAGAGCAAACATCAAACTGGTGAGGATAAAGTGATGAGTAAATGGATATTATTTTCAAAGACATTGATTTTAACACAAATGAAAGGCAGGGTACAAAGAACTCTGAAAGGATTTTAAACCAAACCTAGAGAAATCTTATTTCCATGCTGGCTGTGGAGACTTCCGGTGACATGGGAGTGGCGTAGTGACACTTCTGGGTGTTCCCTCAATCAGACCTGTCAGTTGCCACAGGACATCTGAATAGCTGGCACAGAAGTAGTATTTCTTTCAGTTTGCTTTAAAATCCTTTCAGAGTTTATTACAAACTGCCTTAAAGAGGGACTCAGGCCAAAAGTGCTATATTGCAGAATTAGAATAAGCATACCCCCAATAAATCCCATGCCAAACATTAGGTGTATACGATACTTCATTTTAATTAAGAGCTATTTTGTAACCCTGATTTCATTACCTGTTCAAAAACGTCAGCTTCAGTGAAGAGCTGATGATGATGTCATCTCCTGAACTCACAGTCTAGTCCTCCCTGTCAGTAAGCTTAGCTACAGTAGGACCAGTTTCTCCAAAGTTTAAAGTGATTTATGGAAGGTTGCCATAGAAAATGGGCATAGTAACCTGTAGGAGTTGTGAACCAGTCTCCTACCATTCAAACTGCCCAAAAGTACTGTTTTCCATGAAAACATACCTCTCAAGTGTCACACATATGAGGTACGTCACTCATTTTACCTCTCAAAAATCCTTTGTCCCACATGGAGAGGGTAATATTCCACATTTGCCAGTAAGACTCTAAAGCAGAAACTCATAATAATGTATTGGGCTCAGTTATTAGCAAACATTATAAATATTAGTACACAGAGAGCCATAGTGCTCTGAGCTTGCAGTGCCATATCTGATCATATGGCACATATTTTGCTCATTTGTCACATATCTTGTCACACATTTTGATGAAGAAAAGTTGAGAAGTATGCACGAAAAAAAATCTTTTTATTTCAGTGCTCCATTTAATTTGCATATCCCTGCCCCTTTTTTCTGTGTTGTAATAATAATAATAATAATAATAATAAACTTTATTTATATTGCACCTTTCCAAAACCAAGGCACATTCCAAAAAGATTAAATACAAACATAACAAACAAACAATAATATAAAAACTATTAAGAACACGTCAACATTAATAAAGGCCATATGTCTTATTCCATAAGAAGGATTTAAGCGCCTGTTTAAAGCTCCCCACAGTCAAACACTCCCTTAACTGACAAGGTAGAGAATTCCAAAGGGTTGGTGCCGTGAACATAAAAGCCCGGGCACCAGCTGATTTCAGTGTGACCCTAGGGATCTCTAGCAACCCCTCATCGGCTGAGCGGAGCCACCTCACCGGGAGATAAGGAGTCAGGAGATCTTTCAGATAGTCAGGACCCAGATCATGTAGGGCTTTAAAAGTCAGTAATCCAAATTTAAAGGTGATCTGCCATTGAACTGGTAGCCAGTGCAGATCCCGCAGCACCGGAGTAATATGTGATGTTCTAGGAGTACCTGTAAGTACTCGAGCTGTGGAATTCTGCACCAGCTGAAGGTGACGGATATCAACCCCTGGAAGCCCAAGGTAAAGTGAATTGCAGCAGTCCAGGTGTGAGGTCACAAAGGCATGGATCAAAGTTGGCAGATCGCTGGACGGAATGAGGTGCTTGATTCTGACGATGTTTCTCAGATGATAAAACAAAGATTTTACCACTGCTGACACTTGAGATCTTAAGGTCAGCCCATCATCTAGGATCACCCCCAGATCTCGCATCCATTCAGAGACCAGTAACTCGACACCCCCACAAAACACTCCAGAAGGGGAGCTGGCCACAGGACCCTCTATCCGGCGATCCGGATCAAAAACCAACACCTCAGTCTTCCCAGAATTCAACTTCAACCAGCTCGACCTCATCCAATGCTGGATTTCCTCCAGACAGCTATTAAATATGGAGACAGCTCCTTCCTGGTCAGGTGCGAAGGACAGGTACAGTTGGGTATCATCTGCATAACAGTGGAAACCCAACCCGTGCCATCTCACAATGTCTCCGAGGGGAAGCATGTACACCACAAACACCATGGGGGACAATATAGAGCCCTGAGGAACTCCACAAAAGAGCAAGAAGAGATCAGAGGAAAAAAACCCTGACATCACCCTCTGAGATCTTCCGGTGAGGTATGATGTGACCATTTGAGCACAACCTCAGAGAGTCCACAAACACATCTCAGGTGATCGAAAAGAACCCCATGGTCAGTGGTGTCAAATGCTGAAGATAGATCCAATAACACCAGGATAGACCATTTTCTCTGGTCTCTCGCCATCAGGAGATCATTGAGCACCCGAACCAGCACAGTCTCGGTACTATGCCTCTTACGGAAACCTGATTGGAGAGGTTTGTAGATGCTATGGATGGTCAAGAGGTTCTCCAATTGGGCTGCTACCACCTTCTCGATTACTTTCCCTGCAAAGGAAGGTTTGTGATAGGTCTGTAGTTAGCCAGACATTCTGGATCCAAAGATGGTTTCTTCAATAAGGGTGTTACCACTGCCTCTTTCAAGGACAGGAGATATACACCCGAGTCAAGAGAGGAACAGACAATCTGTGCTAGAACCAGTAGAATAGAATCTCCACACCCTAAAAGTAGGGGTGTGGGACCTGGTTCTAAACTACAGGAGGTAGGATGCAGCCCCTGGACAATCTGCATAACATCCACGATTTCCGGGGCGTCGAAGGTACTCCAGGAAAACCTGCCCATCACTAAGGATGGTGCCCTTGGGTATGGGGACCAAACAGGATGGCCCACACTCTAGGCTCCACTTCGCCCCAGGGTGTCTCCTGGGTTTAGTCACCCCAATGGGAGCGCTCCGCTCATCTCGCCTCCACTGTTCACTCCCCCACCCCCACCCCCTCCTGAGGGCAATACCTAAAGCCTGACAGTGTTGGTAGATAGAAAAAGTCGGGGGGGTATAAAAGGGGCAGAGGGAGTGGAGAGCAGAGGCTGAGTAGCATGACGGGGGGCCACAAATGCCACATATTCAAACAGAGCAAATCCTCAAAGCGATAAATATAAGTAAAAATAATTCCTTATAAAATCAAAACAAGCTAAGTAACAACCTAACTAAACAAATTGGAGAAACCCCCAAAACACAACCAAATCTTTACTCGCCCCACCCCCACCCAGCTAACTAATCAAACCAACTTCAAACAACTAAATTACTAAAATATATAACTTAAACAATAAAAACCTAACCTACCTAACACGTAAAATAAATAAGTAAATAAAATAAGCCCCCGGTCCTCTCACAACCTGGGCTACTTAACAACTATACAAGACAAAACTAAATTATAAAAATATTCAAAATAATTCAAAATAATAATTTCCCCTCAGAGAAATCTCTCACAGAACTCTGCAATGAGGAAATATCACCTATAAAATTAAAAAGGGCTAAAATCTGAGAGTCACATATTCATAATGGTCACAAGTTCACCGGAGCACAGGGTCGGCCAGTAGATAGTTCACCCCTCTCACGAGTGAAAAACCAGTTCAAAGAAGTAACATATTGCAGACTGCTCTTATTAAATTCAGAATGAGTCCAGGAGCTTATATCTCCAAGAAATGGTGACAGCATTCAAATTTTCAAATAAGCTTTCACCTTCATTTGAAAACAACAAGCCCCAAACAGTAATGTCAGATTCTGGAAAACATAGGAGCAGTCTGTAGAGAAAGCCAAAATTCACTGAGCAAAACCAGAAAACCAGGGATCAGGGAAAAATCTAGAAAACATACGAGCAGTCTGTAGTTAAAGCCAAAACTCACTGTGAAAAGCCAGATATCAGGGAGCAGGGAAAAGTCAAACCAGGACACCCAGAAAGATAAAGTTCAATTCCTCCACTCCACCGAGTAGTTGATAGCAGGCTAGGAGCAGCACTTCCAATACCAGATAGCTCCAAGTTACCACCTATGCTCCACAACTTCAGAAAGGTCTCACCCAGATCTCGATACCTTTTTCCAGACCCGCTCCCCGCTATGGCTGCCCGCCAGCTACCGAGCGGTGAAAACGGAAGAGCTGCAGATACGACTGCCCTACGGCGGCAGCACCACAGCGCACCACTGGCTCGAGGTCAGGGTCGGGAGAGGATTCCTTCCCACAGTCCACCGGAGTCTCTTCCTAGTTCAGTGCTGACTAAAACCACTCCTCACTCCTCGCTGCTCACCCAAAGCACTCCGTATTGCACCACGCTACTCCTAAATCCGCCACTGGGACTCGACACACTGCTCCCCACACACACACAGTATCAGGACTCTACGGATGAAAGTTCCTTCAGTTCCCAGTTCCTAATCGCACTCAATCCTTAGGCAAGTTGTTTAAAAGGGAAACAGGCACAGTTCGCAAATCCAAACCAGGATAATACGGACCGAAATAATGATAAAATGAAAATGGAATAGACTAAAGACGAAAACAGAATAACCAAACACAATTAAACTCAAGTAAAGAACTAAAAAACTAAAACTAAAATAAACTACAAAACAAAAAGTAAGAGCACAACTCGACTCCTGCTACTGAAGGCTAGCCCAGCATGGCCGCCATCTTGAAAAAGAAAAACGGTGATACTTCTGTACAGTATTGGTTGAATGTTGATTGATTTCTCATACATTCTGTAACCCACAACCTTTTCTTCTTACAAGGGAAACAAAGTTTTTAAAGTTGTAGCCCAGGCACCATGTGCCAGTGGGCTACTACCCCTGCCTGCTGGCCCTTTAAAAGTTAAGGGGACTGGGTCCTGTTGCAGTGATGTTAGGGGGTTCTATCTCCAAAAATAATAAAAATAGTGCATTGCCTTCACCCAGAGAGAATTAGAAGTGGGTCAGCTGGCACAGCCCCCTGTGGTGCTGCACCTACCCACCTCACCTACCAACTACCTCACACACTGGATTCCCAACAGTTCCATAACACCATAAACCATGAACAGTAATGATCTGACAGACTCAGATAATTCCTGCACATCAATTTCAAGTGGCAATCCACAGCTTTAATTAGGGAAAGGACTAGGGAAGGGATACCGCAACAAATGATGGCTGTGGATAGAAAAAAATGGTGAGTAAGAGCAAATAACAATAACCATTTGAGCCTGTAGGCCAAGTCCACTCCTGGAGGCCCACCCTCACTGGTACCGTGTCTAACCTACTAGTCTTTAGGGGTATCCACAAGGTGCAGGCCTGTTCGCTACCATGGATTGACCAGCTGTTGGGGCCCTGGTAAAGAAGAAAATTATTTGAGGAAGCAATTAAATCCCTTTCACACTCCCTTGCTTGGTTTCCAGGAACCAGGTCTCGGGCACTCACGGTTTTGCAGAACTCAACACTCCTGGGATGAATGCCTGCAGCTGTCCTGCATCATGGAGATCCATGCAGCAATGGGCAGATGGAATCTTGCTCAAGAATCTTGCAGCTTGTCACCTTGATTGCAGGTATGGCTGCTAGTCTGCTTCTGGCCCATTGCAGAGCTCTGTGGCAGGACCAGACTAGCCCCAGAAGGCCCAGATACAGGAGAGGCTTCACAGCCCAGTTCCTCACAATGGATCACAGGTGCCCTAGCTCCTCTTGGAAGTAATTAGCTGATTCCTTCCCTGGCTCATGGTGAGAACTCCCAAATCAGTGGGTGTCCTCTGCAGTCCCTACTCTGAGTTTGAAACCAGAAGAAATCACTGACACTTGATCAAGCAAAGTCCACTGACAGTTAGCAGTGTATGCTAGCCCAAGATCAAATGAAGCACAGGTGCAAACCACAGGGGGATCCAAACAGAGCAAACTGCTGCACACCAGTCCGCCCTTTCCAGTTAGACACTGTTCACACTCCTTTCTTCAGCTGTAGCTGGAACACAGCTCTCAGCCACTTTAACCAGTTCATTCAGGAAAAAGTACAGCACCCGGTTAGCACCCCAAGTCCAGAGACACTTTGTCATTTCCAAAATCACACTTGTAGTCCCAAACAATTGAAACAGGTTCTCAGCAGCAACGGTGGCACTCAAATAATTGGACAGGCCCTGTCAGCACAATCCAGCCCACCAGTGCAGGGTTTCTGCAGCAGTTAAAACAGCGATACACGAGGACCGTTGCTACAAAAAATATTTAATAATTTATAGCGAGAACACACGGATGGTACCGTAGCACTTCGAGAGTTTCAACCTTCTTCATCAACTGCAGTAGTTAGCTTCTCCAGTGAAATCAAACAGCTCACAGTACCTGGGGAATCTAGGTATCAGTTAAGTCTCTAGCTCTCTTTCCCCTGTTGATTCTTTCCTGAACACAACAATCTCCACTACAAATCTTGGAAAGGCATCGGCAGTCCAGATCCACTCTTACAGGAGATCTCTGACTCGTACAGAGCCTGGGAACAGACTGAAGAAATCCCAGAAAGTGCACTGAGTTTAACTCAGAATCCAAGGTTCTGATCAATATTTTCTGATGGCTTACTGGGGCATGATTTAGGCACCTGAATTAGTACCCTCCTTTCCTCAGGAGTCCATTTGTTACTGTTTTAGGTGCTTAAATAGACGATTCACTAAGTGCTTGGGTCAAAGCTTCATCAATATGTCATCCACCATTCAGTCCCTTGCAGTTTCGGGGGTGTTAGGCTTTCTAGTTGTATTACAGCCAAGGGGAAAGTCCTGCATTCCAAACCCCCCCCCCCGGCTGCTAGCCCCAACATTATTAAAGCAGAAGGAGGCGGGGAGGCAGTCAGAATAGCAAAGGCCCAAACTGAGGAAAAGATAGTCAACTGTGTTCAGAAGGGGGTTAAAACCTTTTATAGGTACATTAGGGAGCAAAAAAAGACCTAGGGAGGTATACTGAGGCTTAATAAAGGGGAGAGAATGTGGGCAGAGGGTGACAGTGAAAAAGCAGGGATACTGACCGAATACTTCTGCTCAGTATTCACAAAAGAAGAGGAAAGGGAGGTACATAAATCAAACAATAGAAACACTCTGGATAGGGGTGTCAATACCAGTCCATTCACAGAAGAAAGGGTTCTGAAAGAACTCTTAAAACTGAAGGTGGTCAAAGCAATGGGGCCTGACAGGATTCACCCCAGAATTATAAAAGAACTAAAGGTAGAATTAGTGACACCACTGATTACCCTTATTAGCAAATCATGGGTGGATAGGGTGGTACCTCAGGACATGAGGAAGGTGGATGTGATTCCACTTCACAAAAGTGGGAGCAGGGCAGAGGCAGGAAACTAGAAGCAAGTTAGTTTGACCACAGTGGTAGGGAAAATGATGGAATCACTTCTAAATGAAAGAACTGTTGAGTACCTAGAGGCCAGTGGGGCACAGGACCCAAGGCAGCATGGACTCACAATGGGAAGGTCATGTCAGATGAATCTAAAAAATTTCTTTGATTGGGTGACTGAAGTAGTACACCAGGGAGGGGCTTTGGACATGGCCTACTTAGATTTTAGCAAGGCATTTGACATAGTCCTGCACAAAAGATTAATATACAAGTAAGCCAGCTTTGGAGTGGGTCCCAAGGCTTACAAAATCAGCTGGACAACAGGATGCAGAGGGTAATAGTAAACAGAGTCCACTCTGAAGAAAGAGGGGTTACTAGCTGGGTACCGCAGGGTTCAGAACTGAGACCGGTCCTCTTTAATGTCTTTATAAGTGACATTGTGGAGGTACTGGAAGGAAAAGTATGTCTCTTTGCAGACAACACAAAGATCTGCAACAGGGTTGATACACAAGATGCGATGGAAAGGATGAAAAGGGACTTAGCAAGGTTGGAAGAATGGTCAAATGTATTGTGACTTAGAGTCAATGCAAAGGAGTTCAAAGTAGTGCACCTGGGAAACAAAAATCTAGTGGAAGAGCACACAATGGGGGGTGAGATACTAACAACAACAAAAATGGAAAGGGTCCTGGGGTAGTCATATCAGGCGACCTAAGGTTGGCAAGCAATGTGAGAAGGCAGTAAGGAGGGCTGGGGGGATACTGGGATGCACAGGGAGAGGCATCACCAGTAGAAAACAGGAAGTTGTTATCCCTCTGTACAGACAGCTGGTGAGACCCCATCTGGAGTACTGCATGTAGTTCTATGAGACCCAATCTCCACAAGCACATGGACAGGATGGAGGCAGTCCAGAGGAGGGCAACTAAAATGGTGCAGGGTCTGCAACACATAGCATACAAAGAGAGATTAACGGAGCTTAATATGTATACCCTTGAGTAAACAAGAGGAGGGGGGCATGATAGAAACTTTCAAGTACCACTAGGGAATCAACAAAGTCCAAAAGGGTAGCATCTTTCAGAAAAAGAGATGTGCAAGAACAAGGGGGGACAAATTGAAGACAGAGAGGGGACAGCTCAGGGGTAATCTGAGGAAGTACTGTATTTTTTCATGGAGAGGGTTGTGGATGTATGGAATGGCCTTCCTGAGGATTCTACAGAGTCAAAAACAGTGAGGGAATTCAAGAATGCATGGACAGACATGATGCAATTCTAGTGGGGGGTAGGAGGAAACAGGCTGTTGGTTATCTAGGATCTGCAACTTATCCATTAGGTTGGGAAACGGGCAGACTAGGTGGGCCAAGCGGCCCTCATCTGCCATCAAATTCTATGTTTCTATTGCCCTTTCAAATGAGCTCACTGTCATCCCTACACACACAGGGCCCCCGCTGTCCCTGCTTCCGAAACATATACCCTCAGGCAGCAGACAGATCCTATTTAATAGTCATGCGGGGCTCATTAATATTCATGACCCCGCTTTATACCCCGATTTCAAACTTGAATTTTTTAACTCCCCCAAGCGACTTCTTTACCATTGTGTTCTGGTCACTGGCCCCCAATTAGCTGAAAAGGGGTGCCAAGACCACAGGATGCCCACCCACTGCACCGCAAAACCCACGT
The DNA here is from genome assembly GCA_016271365.2 of Neoceratodus forsteri. Taxonomy (NCBI): domain Eukaryota; kingdom Metazoa; phylum Chordata; order Ceratodontiformes; family Ceratodontidae; genus Neoceratodus; species Neoceratodus forsteri. Next base: position 57,342,099 of record CM028137.1, read on the forward strand.
TTGGTAAGATTAATGGTGCAACCTGCGCAGGCACGATCCCCATCTGCTCCATAGAGCTAAGCAAACAATGGGTATAGCAAACAAGGAGCAAGCCCGAATGGGGCTGAAAGGCTATGTAGGGCTGAACCAGAGGGAACTGGTGCACCAAGCAGTACGGCGAATGAGAAAACTCAGACGGCAACAAGGTAAGCCCCCAGAGGGGGAGTTACAAAGTGATTTACCAAGCTTTGCCATAGCAAATGGGAGTAGTAAACTGTACTAACCTGTAGGAGTTGTGATTCAATCTCCTACTATTCAAACTGCCAAAAAGTGCTTTTTTCCATGAAATAAATGCTTTTATTTCTGTGCTCTGCTTCATTTGCCCAACCTGCACCCTTTTTTTCTCAATGCTGCAACCCCCAAGCATGATGGCATGCAAGGGAAACAAAGTTTATAAGGACTGTTTTGAAACAGAGACCTCTGTTGGTCAGTCTTGGCATTGCAAACATCTACACTCATAACATAGGAGACTACATCTCTCAGTAAAGAACTTTTGTCAGCTAGATATGATATGCACAATGCCTTGTTTGGAAAATTAACGTATTAGAGCTTTTATTTTTGAAGCCATTACAGAGATATGATACTGCACCTCACAGTAAGGGAATTGGAAAACAGCTTCTTATTGTACCCACAATGCCTTGCTATGTACATTTACATATTAGGTGTAGTCACCACCATCAAAATAAGGCACTGTACCTTTGCATAACTAACATTTGAATCACCTTTATAATTTACCCAGAATTCATTGGTGCTGTGTGTAAAACATAGACATCTCCCTTGCTTGACAAATATTTATTGAACATTGGGTAACCTAACTCCAGCTCGCTGGAGATGTACTTATATGGGCCTCTGCCTTCTGTACATCAAGCATTTCCTAGTATGACATCATTCTGGGGTTGTGGCAGCACAAAGAAAAGTGCAGGAGGGAAAGGCAGAAACAAAGTGCTGATAGAACATCAAGAAAACTGACTATGACACATTTTTTTACAAAACAAATTGCATCTTCAACATCTGAAATACGGCTGGCAATGACATACTATGTGAAAAAGGCATTTGGGGAAGACCCATAAATCACTTTAAACTTTGGAGAAACAGGTCCAATAAGCTTACTGACAGGGAAGACTAGACTGTGAATTCAGGAGATGACAGCAGCAGCAGCTTTTCACTGAAACTAGTATTTTTGGACAGACAGTGAATTTAGGGTTCTAAAATGACTTGTAACTTTTCAACAACGTAATGCAGAGATCACATTGTTGGCATGAGGCTGATTGGGTCTATGCTGATACAAATTCTGAATTTACTGATGCCAGGCATTTTGACCATAGTCCCACATTAATATAATTTGTGTTGAAATAACTCTGTCTTTGAAAAAATATCCATGTACTCTTTGGAAAACATTACTCTCAGCAGTCTGAAGCTCACTCACTATCTTGCCCACTCTCCTCCTCTGCTCCCATGATCGCAGCAGTACAAAGTGTGGAAGTACAGGATAAGTGGCCCAAATCAAGGAATGGTGAATCTACAGAGGCTGGTTGCCTGAGCCTCAACTATGTGAGTAAAAGTACTACCTCTTCTAAATGTCTTTCATCCATAACTAGCTGATGGAGCAGTGGAATTATTACTGGCTTTTTCACCAGCTGTCCTACATGCTGCATTTAGCATTTGAAAATCCTTTTTGCTTTCTATGTGTGTGAGTGTGTGTGTCAGAGAGACAGAGACTGCTGCCTGAGTGCCCTATTTTTCCTTTCCAGTGAAGGAGATTTCTTTTTACAGTTGGAGCTCTGATCTCTCTCTCCCCCCATGGCGATGAGGGGAGATGGAATTACTTACTGTTTGTCAATCACAACCTTGTGTGCTACTGATCTGATGATACAGCAGTGCTATCACTGCAAAAGCCTAACTGAGGGAAACAAGAGATATGTACTGTTCTGCAAAAGAAACAATCTGGTTACCCTCACTGGTCCAATGCTCTCTACCCTGCATATCACCAACATGATAATGCTCGCCCCACCATGCCATCACTCCATCTTTGAAAAAAAAGGCACAAAACAATATGTTAACTACATGCAAAAAGAAAAATAAACACATCATTTACACTTGCATTTACACTTGCATAACACATTAATGTTATGCTGCTGCTTGGAATTGATTTTGTACAAATCTTTTAATTGGATTTTATGGAATGTTAATGTTGTATTTGGTCTGTTTTAGTTTGTACAGTGCCTTGGCTTTGAAAGGCGCTTTATAAATAAAGTTATTATTATTATTATAATGTATGGTAGAACATTGTTATAGGTAGAAATCTACCTTTTTATAACAACTTTTTACCATCAATGCGATGTCACAATGTTGTTAACTCATCGATGGCATGTCACAGTGATGAGTTAACAGCCAGGAACAGTCTGGGCATGCCACAGCTGGATCAGATGACTTTGAAATGGCCACGGCAGTGAGAGCAAAGTGGCGGTGACATTAAAAAAACTGCAGTAAGGAACTGCCTTCTTTTTTTAAAAAACTCAAACGGTACCATACACTATAAAATATAATGTATGGTACATCGATGGTTAACCATGTTTTTAACACATCTCAAGGTTGCCATGGCGATGTAAACCTCTCGAGCTTCTATCTCCAGGTTTATATGGTCGCCCTGGCAACCTCTCGATGGTTAACAAACCAGTTAACCATCAATGACCATACATTTCCTCTATATTATTGCCAGTTTGTTGTGCTCCACTCTCTGTCCCAATCATCTCTATCGCCACAAACAGACACTAGCCAGTCCCTTGTGAATTATTGTTCTGCTTATCTTCCTCACTCCACTCAACATCATTTCTCAGCTGTATTGGCTCTGACCAGAACTTTTTATTATTGCTGCATATTTTTAGCACTGAACTGCATAAAAGTACAGCTTCACAATCTCATAAGGATCCATTAGAAAACTTATTAGAAAATAAAAGACAAACGATCTCAGCATGCAAGCACTGAGGCAATGGTTACCCCAAAGGGCATTGGCCAGGAAGCCAAGTCTCAAAGAAACACAAAATCACACATATCCACCTAATGCAAAACATCATGGGCTGTTTATGTAAATCACTTCAGAATTCTGTGATGATTTTCATATACAGCCCATGATGCTTTGCATTATGGGGGTATGTGTGATTTTGTATTTCTTTGTTAGAAATGTATTATTTTCTTTACCCAGCAGAGCAATAAGCAAATAATTATTTCTTATTATTTGCAGCCTTTTCTGCTCTATAGCACAGACTTTTAATCTGAGGTACAAGGCATCCTATCTTATCTAAGCTGGGTCAGTATTCATATCATAGAGATCGACAGATAGATAGATACTCATATACTCATACACACATGTAGGTTACATACATGTATATACACATATATACCCATATTGTATGTCCGCCTTATAGCATTTGTTCATATTGTAATGCAGTATTTCTGTCCTAAAGTAATTGTTTGATTGAATTTTGATAACTGGGTGAGCCAACTGAGACAGTTAAGTCCCTTTTTCAGGGGTGACTCGGGGAAACAAGACAATTTCAAGTGTAGGTACAGATACAGTTGGGTGCAGACAATTCCAAATAGTAGATACAAGTACAATTCAGCACAAGAGGTAGTGCAATAAGTAGCAATGGGATCAGAAAGTGGCAGGGAAGCAGTACCCATATGAATTAAGCAACATAGAGCCACAGGTTCATTCTTCAGCATAATGTCAAATTCCATCAACTTTAGGCTGACAAATTCTATGGTGGTCCTGAGATACCCAGTGAGGATAAGACTATGTAGGGCTAGAGTCCACAGCGATGGAGACTTGAGACCAAGGATGTTCAGGCAGGTTATGTACAGAGCGGACATGCCATCAAGTAAACCAGTTCAGTAGTAGAAGTCCAACATAATAAAGTACACGAGTGCAAGCACCAGGCCATTTTGCCTATTTACAATACATACAAGCTAATTACAGTATATGAGAGAGGTGAGGGGTTGGGGGTGGAGAGATTATGTGAAATAGAAACAGGTGAGCCAGGAGGCATTAGAAAAAATTAATGCGAGGGGGTAGGTGGGAGATTAGGGAGGAGACATAATACAGGAGTGAGAAGCATAGGGTTTAACAGAGGGTGTTAAGTACAGTCATCACAGCAGGTTGGAGGGAGGAAAAATTCCTTAAAATGTTTTTTAAATAGGGGAAGAGGTGCTCATGAGAGAACATTATGGGGAGGGTATTCCATTTTTGAGGTGCACAGAAGTTGAAGGATTGCCTACCAACAGCTAGGCGAACCTTAGGAAGGCTCAGCAAGAGGGAGGTAGGATTGTCGAAGGATCCCGGGGAAGGATTTTTGGGTCAGGAGCCCTGAAAGAATGGGTGGGGGAGGAAGGTGAGTAAGTTTGAATGTGGTACATAGTACAGGGAAGTCCATTCTGGGTTCTAAACATGGCCTGCCTAGGGATTTGAGAACCATGCAGTGTTGGGCTAGAGATGGAGCTGCATCAGCAAAATGGGTTATTCTGTGGTAGGCCAGTTTGATCTTGGCCAGAGTGGTTATCTTTGCAGAGAGAGTTTCAGGTGCACCATAGAATAAGGTGGGTAGAAGGGTGGCTGAGGCAATAATTTTCCTAGCAGATGAGGTAAGGTAGGGGGAAGTAGAGTGGAGGAGGCCAAGTTTCTGATTGGTGGTTTTGATAATACTATTGACATGATTTTCGAGGGATAGGTTTTCATCAAGAATCATGCCCAGGTATTTGAAGGATTCAACCCCATCGAGAGGTTGGCCCGATGATGTTTTCTAAGTGAGTCTACAACTCCCCTGTTGGCTGAAGGGGAAGATGGTGAGCTAGAAGCTAACTCAAGACTAGGCTACCTAGTTACTCTACTAGGCTCACATTACCAACAAAAATAGCACAGACTCCCAATGCAGCAAACTAGGCTTAGCAGCAGCAGTGGTGACAGCAGTGTGGGAGACCTTCCTAGGCCTTGATCAGTGTAGTGTGGCAGCAGCCACAGCAGCAACCAAGCAAGAAGGAAGCAACCCAGGTTGGGTGGATTCGTATAGCGAGGTGATTTGGGTGTGGACCACGATGGGGACCTGTGATGGTTGGTATTAATGTTCAGCTTCAGTTGAAGGAGAGAGAGGGAGCAGACTAAAAACGGAGCTGGTGGCACACTATGTGGGCTGGTGGCACATTATGCCAGGCTGCAGGTTCTGGCCATATGGCCGGGAAAGTAAAAGTAAATAATTTTTTACAGGAGGATTGGGAAAGGAGGAAGGACTGAAATATTGATGAGTTTTTCACGTTTCTTCACCTTTGGGTGGCTTCATGACCCATAGGGGATGGGTATGGAATGAAATGGCATCAGGGAGAAAAATCAGGACACATTTTTTAGTTTTTTGGGAGGGGGTGGAGTTCAGCTAGGAAAACAAATTAGTTAGTAACTGGTTTGGTTTAAGCCCACATTTGATGCACTGCTCTGGGGTATATAGAGATGAACATTATACATTTGAATGTTCCCTGATTTGCATATCACGATTCAGTCAAACCAAATAAGTTGTACCTTTTAAAGATGTTACAGACATTCTAAAACTGTCCCTTGCATTCACAGACAGTTAAGCTGTATGGTATGCACAGACTATTGGAGCCCCACTATAGTCAGGCTTATGCCTCCACCCCTGTGAAGCTGACCTCCACATCTCCAAGCTCAGGCACATTATGACAAAGTGCAAAGGAGACTGCAGGGGTGAGCACCATTGAAACAAATGGGGGTATTTTTTAATTACTATTTTATACATTATTGATGGAGAGCTGGAGATTAAGGAAGGTCACCACTCGACTAACACGGTCCTTGTTAGTAGAACAATGGCCTTCATTATTCTACAACTCACCGTCATAACATATAAAACAGTAATAGAAAATAACTCCATTCATTTCAAGGGATTTACCCTCAGCACTCTGATCCATGGACATAATCTCTTAAAGACTTCTGCCTCTCTCTCCCCCAGTACTCAAGTAAGAGACTTGTTACTTATATCTATACTTGGTGGGTTGTCTGTACCAGCATGGACACACCTGCTACAGTGTGTGTGCATCGGTGGGGGGAACTGGCCATGTGTTTGTGTGTGTGTGTGGTGTGTGTGTGTGTGTGTGTGTGTGTGTGTGTGTGTGTGTGTGTGTGTGTGTGTGAGTTATTGCTACATTTGTGTTTGCACCTTAAAGTCTGTTTGTGTGGAAGCATTCAAAACTATGGAGAAAAAAAAGTAGGAGTACAGGCCAGAGAGAAGTAATTAAGTGGTTTTGTGGGTAAGTTTATGTATTGCAGGTGGGAAAAAGATGTGTTTCCATTGGTATGTGAGCTACAGTTCAACTGTGAAAATGGCATGGAGGAGAGAAGAAAACCAAAAAACATACACTGGCTACAAGACTGCTGCATACATGCAGATGTATTCAGATACAGTATATATTGAAGTACAAGTGAACTTTATGTTTCCAGACAGTATGGCCTAATGGTTAAAGGCACTGAAATGCAAGTCAGGAAACTTGGAGGCATGAAGACCTGGGTTTACTATGTGAACTTTGACTCTCAGCTCTTCCTGCATGACATTGCCTCTACTGATTGCTCGACCCTTCTCATAACCAATGATGCTAAGACTTCCCTCAATCTGCTCATGGCACACTTCCTAGAGATACAGGATAAACACTGCAAACATGTAACACATCGGGTTAAAAATAAGCAAACACACTGGCTAAAATCTGACCTCCTATCTAAACCTAAACAAAGGGACAAAAGCTGGCTCCATTACAAAAGCTCAGGACTATCCTCTGACCTTAATATGTATAGGGATCTGCGCAATTCCTGTAAAAAGTACATCAAAAAAGCCAAGAGCACCTACTGCAAAGATCTTTTAACCAACTCCTATGGTGGCTCAAAAAAATTCTGGTCACATATTAAATTCTTCCTTGGTTCGAATCCAACATCCATCCCAAATGACATGACACTTAATGGGGTTCACTGTACTAATCCCAGAACCATTGCCAACTTTTTCAATGATAAATTCTCTGACTTAACTAACTACACCTCTGCTTTTCCTGCCCAATCGCACATACCCACCTTGCCAGTTGCAGACATTCCTCATTTCTTTTTCAAGGCAGTCTCAAGATCTGAGGTGCTGAGATTGCTAAACAATATCTCGGATTACACTGCTGCTGGCTCTGACAATCTAGAACCAAAGCTCCTAAAGTTAGCTGCCCCCTACATTGCTGCTCCTTTAGCCAGGATTTTCACTCTCTCCCTGTGCCAGAGCTACATCCCTGATATATGGAAGGTAGCCAGGATTACCCCTGTTTTTAAAAAAGGAGATCGTAAAGATCCATCAAACTATAGGCCCATTGCCATCCTATCAGTCCTCAATAAAATTCTTGAGAAACTTGTAGCCACACAGACAATTGACTTCCTGCAGAAACGTGATCTACTTACCTCTGCCCAGCATGCCTTTCGCAAGGGCCATAGCACCACTACTGCCCTTCTCAGATTTAGGTCAGATGCACTAGTGGTTATGGACTCCAGTCTTCTCACTGGGGCCATTTTCATTGACATGTCTAAGGCTTTCGACTTGGTTAATCACTCCATCCTCCTAGCCACTCTTACATCACTGGGTTTCTCGATTAACATTGTAAGGTGGTTTAGCTACTACCTATCTGAAAGGACTCAAACTGTGAAATATAACTCTACCCTCTTGGAAAAAGCAACTATAAACATTGGGGTGCCACAGGGGTCCATCCTTGTGCCCCTGATTTCTCTATCTTCATAAATAACATCTCCACCAGCCTCCATAGGACAGTCTTCCTGCTTTATGCGGATGACATTGTTCTGTATGCTAGTGCAAAAAACATTGATGACATAAACAATCTACTCTGTCTTGACTTTCAGCTAATGCAATAGTGGTTGTCAACTCACAAACTTGTACTAAATGAGTCCAAAATCCAAGCTATGCTCTTTGGATCAAATGCCAAACTTAAACATGCCCAGTCTAATTTCAAAGTCTCCTCCTTAAATGGTTCAACAGTTGGGGTAGTAAACTCATTTAAATATCTGGGCATCACACTTGATCCATCACTAAGCTTCGACCTACACATCCAACAGACTTGTATACTGGTCAACTCCAAACCTGGCATAGCCTACCAGACCAACTATGTGCTCACTCCCTCAGCAAGGCTTGCCATTGCCATGGCATACTCCTTTCATCACTTACCTATGGTGCTGCTACTTATACCTCCGCATGCCAATCGAGTCTTAGGAAGTGGGATGTCACATATAACAACATCTGTCACTATGCATCCTCCTCTCACTGGCTAAAACACCACTGTCTCCTCTATTCTGACATGGGATGTCTTCCCCCTCCTGAGCTACGGCTTCATGCTTATGGCTCAGTCATTGACAAAATTGTTCGATTACAAATTCCCAAACCTCTGGCAGGCCTTTTTCAATATCTGACACCTTGCTATGTATTACGGTCCGCTGACTATTCTCCTGTCCTCATTCCCAGACATAACACTACTAAAGGCGCTAGTGTGTTTGCATGCTATGCCCCCAAATACTGGAACTCCATCCCACTAGCCTTGTGCCAATCACCATCCCACACATCATTTAAGAAAGGATTGCATAATTATCTTGTTACCTCCCACAAGTGCTCCTGTTTCAACCCCCCCAGATCATTCTTCCTTCCTTGCCTCATCTCTCCTTACCATTTCTGATCTGCCCCTCTAACGCAAAGCACTTCTCCTCTACCTTTCCGTCCCACCTCCCAACTTGCCCCGTCCTCAACCCTTTTTCTGGCCTCCTTCTCCTGGCACTCACTACTATCCTTCCCCTGAGTTACCTATTTTCAATCACAGTTAGCACTAACATATCTACAATCTTTCTGTGATTTTTCTCAAAAATTGATGATATAACTTTGTTATAGAACTGTTTCTGCACATTTTTTTTCTACAATGTTATTGAAACTACCTTGTCGGTAGCTACTTTTTTCTACCTATCTGCTATGTTTGAACTTGTACTGGAATGTTGCCTGTATTGAGTATTGTCAGCTCTGTTTGAACATATACTGGAATGTTTGCCTGTATTGAGAAATTGTCAGCTCTGTTTGAACCTGTACTGGAATGTTTGCTTGTACTGTTGTACAGTACCTTCCCGGGTCGTGCCTGAAAATTGTCATTGCTATGGCTAGTGCACTTACCCGGTAAACAAAAACTAAATAAAAAAAAAATAAATCTCATCATCTCCCACTTGTATATGTGTTCCTGAGCAAGTCACTTAATTTTTACATTTGCAGTTATCAGTGACCACTTGCTTTATTGCACGCATGCCAAATGCATGCAGTCTTTCCCAATTTAATATAAAATCATAGTTTCCATACTTGCTTGCTGCACACATGCCATATGCATGCAATTGGTTCCAATTTAACATTTAAATCATACTTGCAGCATACATATCTCCTGGGTAGTTTTATGTGTGCAGCAAGAAAACATTTAATATAAACCTGATAGTAGATAATCAAGATATGGCTGAACAGTGTAACAGTCATTTCTCCTTTGATTTTAATCTTAGGTCACTAGCAACAAAAAACATAAACATTATCCATCAGATTCTGCCTCATAGTTGACTATACAGATGTATAAACAAGACTAAAAAAGCTAGATAAGAGCAAGGCACAGGGGCTTGATGGAATTCACCCAAGAGCGATAAAGGAGTTGGCTGAAATTTTGGTGGGACCAGCTACATTTCTATTTCAGAAATCACTAAATAAGGGGGAGGTCTTAGAGGCATGGAGGCAGGCTGTGGTTATTCCCATCCATAAAAAGCCATCTAGGCAGGAGGTTGGAAAGTATAGGCTGATCAGTCTGACATCGGTCCTAGTGAAAATCCTTTAAGGTATAGTTAAGGAACATATTACTAAATTCTGACTCTTATTAGGGCAGTAGATTCCACACAACATGGTCTCACTAAGGGTAGGTCATGCCAAATGAATCTCTTAGAATTTTATGGCAAGGCCAGTAAAGCCCTGGATAAAGGGAACTCTGTAGAGGTCATCTTCTTGGACTTCTCAAAAGACCTTTGACAAGGTCCCACATGGGGAACTTGTCAATGTCTTAATTGAACTGGGAGTACATGGGAAAATATCCCATTGGATTGAGGTATGGTTGACTGAAAGAAGACAGAGGGTTTGCATCAAGGGAGAATACTCCAGGTGGACAGATGTGACCAGTGGGGTACCCCAGGGTTCTGTTTTGGGTCCCTGTCTTTTTAACCTGTATATTTCCTCATTGAGCACTTAGTCAGCTGTCTGGTTCTCTAAATTCACTGAAGACACATGTATCAGCTACCCAGTAAACAAACAAAAGGATGCAGACACTTTGCAAACAGCCCTGGGAGAATTGGAAACATGGTCCATAGAAAAATATGCAGTGAATCACTCAAGGAAAAACAACATGCAGCTGAAGTACAGGCTGGGAGGGAAAGTACTAAGGGTGGTCCAGGATGAGAGATACCTCAGCATAAGAGTTAGTAATGACCTAAACTTCAAGATGCACTGTAATCAGGTCATCAAAAAAGCTAGCAGTATTCAGTATTGTAGTCACAAACATATCAAGAGCAGAAATAAGGATGTTTTGCTCCTCCTCTATTCCTCATTGGTGTGCCCACATGTGGAGTATTCGACCCAGTTTTGGGCACTTGAGGGAAAAGGGGATATTAAAGCCTTGGAGAGAGTCCAGCGGAGGGCAACACAGAGAATAAAGTAAGTTCAGGGTCTAGATTATGAACATTGACTACAAAACTTGGGAATGTACTCACTGGAATTTTGTAGACTGTGGGGAGACATGTGTCTGATTTATAGGGCTCTTACTGATGAACAAATGTGGGAACAGCTGGGCTTGGCACTGAGGGAACTGGCATATAGTACCAGATCCAACCCACTACAGCTAAATGGGGAGAGATTCAACACATGTAGGAGAAAGCTTTGGCTTACAATTAGAGTCACTAAGATCTGGAGCGAACTCCCTATTGAAGTGGTGGCCAGTAAAACCATGAAAAGAGTTCAAAAATAAACTTGACAGTTACCTTATTAGTAAGAATATCTCTGGGTATTCCTAAATAAAACAATTTCTGTTTGCAAGCGAAATGGACTTCAGTCTTTAAAAAGCTCTGTATCATCTGGAACTCCCTTCCCACCTACTTACGGGGTTCCATATCTCATTCAGCCTTCAGATCTGCACTTTCCTCCCACCTTCATGCACTTGATTCCTGTGTCTGTACCTAATCCATCCCTGAAACCTGCTTCCTGCTTATCTACACCCTTGCTCTACCCAGGTTTCTCTCTACTTTACTAATACTGTTTCTCTGTCTCTAGCATCATTGTTGCTTTCTGATTCCCTCCCTGGGGATCACCTCTGTTAAGTCCTTGTTTAACTACTTCTCTGTGATTTCCTGTACAATTGTATTCACCCTGTATTTTGTAAGCTGTATTTAAAAACTGTATGTACCTGTTTTTTTGTGATGTGTTCACTGTTTGAAAACTGTACGCTCCCAGGTCGTGCTTGAAAATAGGCAGGATTTTTGCCTAATGCACTTACCCAGTTACCAAAAGCCAATAAATAAATAAATAAACCTATGAAACCTATAATTGTTTCTGTAAGGGTTTTCTTCTTCTCTCTCTCTCTCTCTTCTACCAAGTGAGGGGACCATTTTCCAAGTTCTCTTTCCCTTTGTCCCAAGGCAGCACATGGTATTGTGCCATGATGTGCACATACCAAACACATTAGCACATCAATGTCTGCCTCTTCCTCTTCTCAATATGTTCCAGCCAGCCGTCACTGCCAACTGTGGTCACCCAGGTGGCAGTGCTGTGGCAGAGATGATAATCCTCCTTTCCCAGAGGAGGAGAGTGCCCTCTGAGATGCTTGATCATTCTTCTTTAGCTGGCGCTCAATGTCCGGAGACTACTTCTGATCCTGGGTTACCAATATTGAGAGCAGTAATTCTACTGCTGAGCCAATGAGCCAGCAGTCTCTGTGATTTGTGTGGCAGCATCCTGAATGACTAATCACTCCTTTCTCCTAGAGTTCCTAATAAAGGACAGTGACTATGATCTTTGCTATAACTGGCAACTGTATAAGGGCATAAGTAATACATTTTGGTCAAAAATGTAGAAGACTACTACTAGTGAATACTATTTAAGGGCCACTGAGCACTGCCTAATAGTGTATGTTTAGGTAATAGAGAGCTACACTAATCCCAGTTGTCTACCTACCACTACTGGTTTGGCCAAAGGTGAGGACAAATTGAACAGATAGTCTCTATCAGACCTTAACTGTTGTTAACCAGGATTTTTTCTAAATGGAGCAGAGTCCAATGTTTCTGTTTGACCAGTAACAGCTATATGCAGTTGACGTGAATATGTCTCAAACAGTACCTATATACTGTGGATATACAGTACAATAAGGACACTGTCCACCATATAGCTACCTAAATAATTGTTAAGGATCAGTGTGAGCCCAAAGAAGATAAAAAAAAAAAATCAGTAACAGTTCTTAAGATGAGTACATATTGTATGACATATATTGTTTCTTGGCGTAACTGCAGGTATGACCTTTGATCTTTTTCTTTCTATTAGATGCCAATAACTGCTTCAGATGTCATGATGATCAATGGCCTAATGATAAACAGAACATCTGCATCCAGAAATCTGTGGTCTTTCTTTCTTATGAAGAGCCCTTGGGATTAACTCTGACTGGTTCTACAGTGTTCTTGTCTTTTATTGCTGCTTCCATCCTATGTACCTTCATTAAGTACAGGGACACTCCAATTGTGAAAGCCAATAACCATAATCTCAGCTACCTTATCCTTATTTCCCTGTTCCTTTGTTTTCTCTGGCCCTTGATATTCATTGGCCGACCCAAAGAACTTAGCTGCCTGCTCCGCCAAGCTGGCTTTGGTATAATATTCTCCCTGTGTGTTTCCGGGATACTGGCCAAAACCATTACAGTGGTCATTGCTTTTAAAGCCACAAAGCCTGACAGCAATTTAAGGAATTATGTGGGACCCAAGACACCCTACTGCATTGTCATTTTCGGCACCCTGCTGCAAGCCACTATATGCATTACATGGTTGGCAACATCTCCTCCATTTCCTGAGCTGAACATGAAAACTGAAGAGGGTAAAATTATAATGGGATGTAAGGAAGGTTCAGTGATCCTGTTCTATTGCATGCTGGGATACATGGGTCTCCTGGCCAGTGTCAGTTTTGTTGTGGCCTTTCTAGCAAGGACATTGCCGGACAGTTTCAATGAAGCTAAATTTATCAGTTTCAGTATGATTGTGTTTGTTAGTGTTTGGTTCTCTTTCATCCCAGCGTACCTTAGCACAACGGGGAAGTATATGGTGGCTGTTGAGATATTTGCCATCATGGCATCTGGTGCTGGAATAATCATTTGCATATTTTGCCCTAAGTGTTACATTATTCTTCTTCGACCCCACTTAAACACAAGAGGACAATTAATGGGGAATATAAGCTCTTCAAAGAAAATGTAGGAATGGCTCCATAGCCAGGAGAAGTGGGTTGGAATATCTGTAGGACAAGATATGTTGTAACTTGCATGATTTATGTTATAATTGTTAATTAAGAACTGTAAACAGATACTATGAGTGTATTGATTGCTGGTGATCAAATACTGTACTGTAGAGTTAACCACTGTTTTATTTCTGAATTCCCTTTTTTAAAATTTTTCATAGGCATGTATTAATCCAGCACACTGTTTGGCACACAATTCATATACAGGAATATTACAGTCATTAAATGTATCAAAAAGACAGTCATAAATCATTAAAATCAGTCAGCAATAAGCCATAACAGGTGTGCATCCCAACCTGGGGCTCAGTGGCACCTAAGCTGATCATCCGGTGCTCACTTCTCTCCATCATGGGAATCATGATACGTAGTAGCAGGGGTTGGATTTTTTCATTCCTTGACTGTCTTGGTCTTCAAAAACCCTGCCCCCTGAGGAATCTGGCACAAAGACTGAGGTCCAGACTGTGGATGTGCGAATGCACATCCCAGCCAAGAAGCTAATGTCATCCTCCCTTCCCCACACTAGGGGTCCCATGCCTCCCAGTGCAACAGCCAAACTCCCCACCCTGGAGGAGGAGAGTGCCCTATGTGACACTCAAGCCTTCTCCCTCTAGCCAGCCACCAATGACTCAGGCTCATTCCTGAACTTGGGTCACAGGCATCAGAGGTGGTAGCCCTATTGCCATGCCAACAGGCTGGCTAAAGGATTATAATACATGCCCTATGAGAGTGGGGCATGAGACCAAAGGATAAGGGTCCTTACACCTCTGGGAAGGGCATTCAAAACCTTTACTGCATATCCTGGAGTGGCTTATTGCACTTATTCAATGGCTGACTGCCCTTCTCTATCATATGTAAAGTGAAGCATTTTAATATGATTATTTTTACAAAACCATTGGTTTAAATACATTTTAATTGACAACATTTTTACATGAAATAATCCCTGATTTCTTCTGTAATAACACAAGTTTGGATATTCCTTCCTTCTGAGTGGTGAGTGCGTCCACTCTGTGTGTTGATTGAAAGTTATTTGGAATAGCACCATCATCCCAGTGCCACATTCTCATTACCTTGAATCCCTGATTTTGTAGGCAATTAGACTGTTCCTTGGTTATAAGATCTGGCACCTAATCTTGTAGTACTAGGAAAGTCATGCATGGCCAGGTGACATCTCTAGGCCAATGGAGTGCTTAGATTTTTTCTTGAAATTTTATAAAAGCTAAAGAAACATGAGAGCCTGAAACTGCTGCCAATGATCAAAGGTTACAGTTTGGAAGATACTAATTATTGTATGTCACAGTTTGACTCCTGATTATCTTTAGTAAATATTCTATTAAGAGGTAATATGCTGGTAATACAATTTACAGTAACTGATATAATGGTACATACCTACAAGGCTAGGAGAAACAATATAGTTAAATGTAAAAACAAACATTAGTTGTTTTACCCCATCTTGTAAAACTCACTCTCTGCTCAGACTTTCCTTTGGGGATGCAATTTCAAAATGGAGCTGAAGCTGCAACTATGTTTTGGTGTAGGTGGAGGGGAAATACTTCTGACAGCACATGAAAAGGAGGGACCAATTAAAACAGGCCATCTAGACTCTTTTGGAGCAAGTAATGGTGTGACGCAATATATACAGTATGTACAGTACTTTGGGGGTGGACGTCTCCTATCATATGAATCAGGCTGCACAACCATGTTCCCTTTCCAAAGTGCTCATGCCCTCTTGCAAGCTAAATGCTATACCTAAATGTGGCTACACTGGAGTTTTAAATCTTAAAATAAATAAGTAAATACATTGGTTTGAAGAAAACACTTTCTCTGGCATTTGGAACTCCTCCCATCAGATGCTCCCACCAAAACAGATACTTTACATCCATCCATAACTCTAACTAAAAAGGCAGTTTCACTTGACTATAAATACAGTATCACTGTCCAGTCTAAGGATGTCACAGTATACTATGTATTACTGCATATCAGAATGGTACTATACCACAATACAGAAATGCATGGTATTATTATGGTATGTGATTTCATTGCCTAAATATTACAGTATACTACAAATTCTCAGTCTTTACTTCCAATGTCTTCCTCAGAATTTGAATTGTGTAAGGCCAGTCCCACACCGGCCAAAACCCAATTGCCTGCCAGTAGCATTTACTGAATTTTAAGAATTCTTGATTTTCTAAGTTATTTCAAGTGTCTTGCATTACTTTACTCTTGCGCTGTAAAGTGCACAGAGAAAAGTCATATAATAAATAAAAATTGAGTTTGCTTGTTTACATTTGGAATTCCTGTCAAGGACTGCCGTAGTAGTTCAGCATCACAGACAAAAATGGCAGAATATGCAATACTGCAATATCTACATTACTGCTGTTCACTGAAACACAATGGAAATACCTCATTGCATAACACTGATAAACCCATATACTGTATATAAAATGACATATGGTAAAATAAATCCAATGATGGCACACAGCACTGTTGGTTTGCTTGACTATATATTGATTTATATAGAAATATATTAAGAAGGAACATAATTGGAGCCAGCCTGTCAATGCAGTAGTGGGAGGGGGTGGGAACATCAGAGAGACAATGCAATTGGATCATCTGTATGGCCATAAATATTCTGTTCCTCCCCAATCCTAGGTAAGACACTTGGAGGACCTCTGCCAGGGGTGACTGGTTAGTGAGGGAGTAGTATTAAAGTACAGAAAATACTACAGCATCCTGACATGTGGGCACAATCCAAGGGTGCAAAGCAGTGGTGTGTGTGTCGAGCGTGCCACATAGTCTCAGCTGCAATGATCAGTAGGCAGTCTGAGGATAGGCAGGTGGTACTATCAGTGGTTGAAAAGGGTCCTGCTTGGTGGGCCTGGTACATAAAAGGAATAGAAAAAGAATGCATGTAATTCATTTTGCTGAATGTTATCATTTGCATTCAGTTGAGAATATATTGGTTTGGGTTGACATACACTGTTAAAATAAAAATATATTGTCACGTGTTCACAAGTAATGGGTGCATATTGGAAATGTATTGCTATCATCAGACATATGTTTATTTATTTATTTAATTGTCTGGTAACCAGGAAAAGCACACTGAGCCATGTCTCATTTCCAGTTGCGATCCGGGAAGGGAAGGGGGACAAAATACTATAAGTTGCAAAACACAATCAAGCAGAAGTGCAAAAAGACAGCAAATAATTAAAGTGAAAAATACAGAGACAGCAAAAAATATGGTGGGAGGAATACATTGAGGTAACAAAAGGCAGCAAGTCTGAGCACTGGAGTCAATTGAGGATTATCAGGGAACTGGGGGTGGGTTAAGAGACAGGTTCCATAGGTGTCATAGGTTTACTAAAGCATAAATAGACTTTCATCCTCAATGCTTGCCATTTGAAGTTTATTTAGACTCATTTGACCCTATCCCCACATACCATGTCCAATCTTGATTTAAATATATCCATATTTGGACTATCGACCACCTCAGATGGGAGCTTGTTCCATGATGTAACCACTCTGGCTAAACCAGTTCTTTCTAAGAAGCAGGTTCCATCTGGTCAGGAAGAGCTGTTTAGAATGCCTCCTGCCACTAACTTTTCCGTTCTTCAGTACAAATCCCAAGTCCTCCCTTAGTCTGACGTTGCCCATTGCTCTACATAACATGCGTGTATCCCCTCTAAACCTTCTGTAATGGAGAGAAAACAGGTTTAATACTCCCTATCTCTCCTCATAGGGCATATCATTCAACCTGGTTATTGACCTAGTAGCTCTGTGTTGGTGATAATTCAGATGGTAATTTAGTGAGGCAACACCCTCAGAGAGGAGAAGGATGGTGGGGAGAGTGTGAGGGCATAAAAGTATACTATTGGGTGACTGGAGGGAAAGAGAAGGGGAGAGAGGTGGGATGGGGAGAGGGTTTGGGGAGGAGCAGGTGCAAGTGGGGGGTGGCTTTAGCAACGTCTTTAGGGATAATAGGGAAGGAGCATAATGAAGAAGAGGAGGAAGCAGGTTCCAAAGGAAAGAGAGTAATAAGAGAAGGCAGCTTCACTAGCACCAGAATGAAGGAGAGGGACTGAGAAGTAGTGGGAGTCTCTTGAGTGAAGAGGGAGCTGGGGCGGGGGAGAGAGTAGAGAGAATAGGTAGGAGAGTAGTGAGGTGTTCCAGTTTTTGCCAATAAGAGAGGAGCAGTGGGAGATGTGGGGAGAGGGAAAAATGGTGACAGAAAGAGTGGAATAGATGGGAGCAGTGATGTGTATGAAGAGGAGAGTTGGTCGCAAAGTGACAGAAGGCATTACAGAGGGTGTCCATCCTTGCAAGAGCAGAGAGAGGGATTGCACTTTAGACTACATCTGTATAGTCAAAAATGGGGATGATCATTTTGACAAACAGATCCTTGTGGACTTCAAGGTAGAGACAGTCCTTGTTTTGGTAGAGGTTGCATAGTTTGGATCACAGCTTTCAGTGTGTAGCAACAATGTGTGCTATGGAGTCCAGGCTACTGACAAAAGCCACACCGAAGTACTGTATTTGTAAATATGGACTACCACCAAATAGGCACTATCTAGGGTGGAGAAGACCAGAAGAAAGAATGACCTTGCTAGCTTTTGGCTGGTGCCACAAGTCATTGATACCATCTTCTTGGTATTTACTTTGTGCTAGTTGGCTTGAAACCAGCAAAGTACATTATGGAACTTGAGTTTGAGGGAGGAAACTATCACGGACTTGGAGAGGTCAGATGCATAGAGGGCAGTATCATTGGCATACATAAGAATATGGGATGAGCCATTGACAGAAGGAACATCATTTAGGGGAATGGAGAATCATATAAGGCCCAGGACAGAGCCCTGGAGAACTCCAGGGAGGATGGAGAGGGGGGCATAAGGGGCCACTCATCTGCACTGATTGCTGGCGGTTAATCACGTAGCAGTGGAACCACTGAACTTTTGAGGCAGAAAGACCAGCTGAGAACAGCTTGTTTAAAAGGATAGGGTGAGATACTGAGTTGAATGCCTTGGGTAGATTGATAAAGATGGCAGCAGTGATAAGACCCTGGTGCATCCTTTTGAGGACTGAGTCAGTGACACAGAGAAAGGAGGTAATTGTGGAGTGCTTTTTTCTGAAACCAGACTGGTAAGGGGGATAGGAAGGAAGAAAAGTTAAGGAAATTGACTAACTTGGAGTAAACTAGTGACTTCTGCAGTTTGGAAATGGAAGGATGGAGAGAAATAGGTGTATAGTTTCCATGGGATGTTGGGTTACCCCCTTTGTGAAGAAGGAGTACTGTGGTAGTTTTCTAGGTTAGGTGGACAGCATATAGAGAGAGGGAGATGTTCAGGAGATAGGTGAGTAGGGTGAGAATAGCAGGAACAGATATGTTGAGAAGTTTGGAGACTAAACCACCAGGGTTGTATTTTGAGGGGTTGAGAGAACTGAGGGCAAGGAAGACTTCCTGGGGCAAGATGGGGGAAGTGAAGATACAGCAGATGGGGCAGGTTGTGGGTGGGGGGGAGTGACTGATAGCTGAGACCACATATGTTGAAGTAATTGTTGGATAGGGAGGTGACAACAAGGTGTTTGGAGACATATGAGCCATCTACTTGGGGGGGCAGGCTGTGGTGGCATACAAACATATGAACATAGGAAGTAGCCAGCAGAATTAGGCCTTCTGGTTTGTCAAATCTACTTGATGTGCAGGGTTTATAGCTCAGGCTGTTATCCCCACTTCCCCCACTTCCCCCTCACCAACATTTCCATCCACTATCTTGTCCCCTACCATGACTCTTATCCTTCTCCTCTATCTATCCCAGACCCTCTTCAAGCTAACCACTGACCTCTCTGAGATCACCTCTTCTGGTAGTGCATTCCACTTGGTCACCACCCTTTCTGTGAAGGCTTGGTAAAAGGGGAGGGGTTGTGCATCTACATAAAGGATACCCTAGAAGCCCTCCCTGTCCCTCTCCACACCCCGGACTATGGAGCTCAAACCCTCATAGTCAAGCTACTACTGGGTAACCTAGGCAACACCTTCTATCTCATGGTAGCCTACATCGCACCACACAACCAAAAACTGGCGTCTACAGAAATCATGTCCCATATTTCGCAACTTCCCTCCAACAGAAAAATCATTGTTGCTGGGGAGTTTAATATTAATTGGATATCTCCCTCTTCCTCTGCCTACATGGACTTTACAGTGGCCCTCGCCCTCTCCCAGGTTGTCCAGACTCCGGCCTGGTTAAATGACAGAACAGGGACCTCTACGCTAGTTGACCTCATTTTCACTAATCGCCCCAATAATCTATCACACTTCAAAGTCCTCCCTGACACCCTCAGTGACCACTATCCAGTTACCTGCTGTTGGTCTAACAAGGCTCACATCACCCCTTCCCTGTAACCTTATACCAAAGGCGCCTCAAAAAAGGATCCCTCACCAAACTTAAGTCCTACTTCAGAGCCTGTGATTGGTCCCCCATTGACTTGGCCCATGACACAGACACTACCCTCTCCTAATTTATCAAGACCTTTAACACTGCTTGTGACATCTTAGCCCTTTTCACTAAACAGAACACAAAAAAACAAGGACACTCCCTGGATGTCACAAGCCCTACTTGACCTGATGCACCACTGTGACAATCTCTGGCACAGGGCACTAAACTCTCGTCTTACCTGTGATAAGCAGCTGTACATGTAGGCTAGGAATAAATGCATCTGGGCCACCCACCAAGCTAAAGCATCCCACTATCACCATGTCCTCGCATCCACCTGGAGCTCGGGTCACGATTTCTGGAAAAATATTAAAGAGCTCAGTGGGAAGGTGGTGCCCCCCCTGCCAAACTTAATGTCAATGGCTCCAACATCCAGGACCCCCAAGTCATCTCAAACATCCTAAATAAAACCTTTTCTGACCTTAGCAGCGTTCTTCCTCCCAGTTTCTTTAACCCCCTCGATATCCACTCCTGGAACAGCATACATGGCAGTATTCCCCCTTTTCACCTCTGGATCATCTCCACAAGCACTGCCAGAAGATACTTATCCAACTTGCTGAATAAATCATGACACAGTGGTGACACCCTGGATTTAAAGTTCCTCCTCCTCGCACTGGATGAGGTGCTCTCCCCTCTAACTAAAATCCTCAACAAGTCATTCTACCTAGGACAGTTCCCTACACCCTGGAAGCATGCAGTCATAACCCCCATCCTTAAAGGTGGGGGCTGCATCTCACCAAACAACTACTGACCTATTTCAATCCCCCCAAAAACCTTGGAATATATTGTTTCGGACCAGCTAACAGATTACCTCACCAAACACAACCTACTATCCCTTGCATAAC
This sequence comes from Neoceratodus forsteri, assembly GCA_016271365.2. Classification (NCBI taxonomy): domain Eukaryota; kingdom Metazoa; phylum Chordata; order Ceratodontiformes; family Ceratodontidae; genus Neoceratodus; species Neoceratodus forsteri. The sequence goes on from CM028137.1 coordinate 57,363,099, forward strand.
ATGACTTCCATAGGGGTCACAGTACTACCACTGCACTCCTCAAATATATGTCCTTAATACACCATACCCTCGACAATGGCCATTTGGTAGGATCGGTTCATATCGACCTTACCAAGGTGTTCAACACCATTAGTCACACCTTGCTTCTAGACACAGTTCCCTCCTTGGGCCTCTCCTAAGACTTGTTCTCCTTGTTTTCAGACTATCTAGCTGGCAGGACCCAACAAGTGAAGGTTGGAGCCACTATTTCCTCCAGACAGCTTGTTCTCTCCGGTGTCCCCCAATGCTCGATACTTGGCCCCCTCCTTTTCAGCCATTGAAATAGGTCTGTAAACTGATGATCTAATAAATAAAAAATTAAAAAAATAATAAAAAAAACCTCCATTCCCAACTCGTGCTCTGGTAACCTACTTCTTTACATGGATGATGCTGTCATTTTTATGCATCATCCCCACCCCCCCCCCACACTCCGACTCACCCTTCAGGATCTATATAATAATATAGAAATGTGGTTTTAGGCCCACAGACCAAGCCTCAATTACAAAAAAAAATATCCATGATTTTTACCCACTGCCAGAACCCAAACTGTGACTACCACCTGAACCTTCATAACTCCACAAATGCCTCACTTGAGCAAGCATCCACCTTCAAGTACCTGGGTATTATCCTTGACACATCCCTCACTTTCCACCCTCATACTCAGCATCTTTCCTCTGCCCTTAACTACAGGATCGGTCTCCTGTACCACCTAAAGCACTATCTCACCCTTAAAGTTCTCCAAATTGCAGTAACCTCTTCAGTCCTCTCCCTCTTGGACTATGCCATTGTAATATATGGCACTGCTGACTCAACTACCCTCCACCATATCGAAACCACATTAAATAAAACCTGCCGTCTAGTCACAGGTTGCGATAGGCTGATGAACACCTGTGAGCTCTACAAATCCACAAACTGGCTAAACTTTGACGGGAGGCTAAAATATGATACCTTCCTCCTAGCAAAAAAAGTTCTTCTTGGACAGGCCCCACCTGGTTTCCATTCTCTCATCATGCCAGCCCCTTCCTCCCTCCAGAGAATCCAGAAGCAACTCCAGATCACCACTCTCTGTGCCCCATTGCCAGACCTCACTATGCCAAAGGGCAATCCTTCATTGGGCTCCAAAATGGCTAAATGGCCTCCCTGCTGCTATCACCTTGGAAGCTAAGCTTGGCCCTTTTAAACTGACACAAAAACATCACCTCCTTGAGGACACCTCATCTGACTGCCCCTAGCCCACCTAGGCCCTTCTGGATCCCCAAAGGTCCTATTCTCTGCTATTCTCAATTGATGTTAATGTTAAAGTTGCCTTACAGGGCTTCTCAATTTTTGGACCATGGGTAAATTAACTACCCTAATTAATGTATCTGCTGAATGTAAAATTGAACGCCAGGACTGCCTGACCTAAGATCACTTGAATGTTGATTTTTTTTTCTCTATGTTATGCAATGTTTCTTTGCTATTGTATCTATATGAAACTGTTGTAACCACTGTACCACCTGGCAGTCTTTACTTTTGTGTTGTTGACGTGGAGCTTTTGCAAAGGAGTCTATGACTCAAAGGTTGTAATTCTGATTATGTATGTATGTATGTATAAATAAATAAATAACATGTTTAGCAATACACCTTGGCTGGCAAAGACTAGGGATCATCAGTTCTGATGATGACTGTGGTCAAGTGGGTATCAAAAGTCTAAAAAACAGCCTAGTCCTGGCATGTGACTGTGTTGAATTCATGGAAATCATACCTGGAACCAATTCTAAAAATACACTCCTCCAAAGTATAGAAGTCCTCAAAAGAGCAACAGCAAAAGTAATTGTTGTTTATGTTAGTAAGAAGACCATAGTTCCAATTATGGAAGAGCTAGTTCCATATACTATAACTGACAGGGTCTGGATAATAAGTCCCACGTGTACAGTGTCTCGAGAAGCTTTCATAAAAGATATACTGGAAACAATTAATGGTATGATCAATCTTGCACCTCATACAACAAAAAATGGTTGGCTTCCAGGGCTTTGCTTACAGAATACATCCTTACATGTCTCTGTACAATATTTTGTTAAACCATTCTGGAAGAAAGCATTTGGCTGCAAGGGGGCAAATAGTAGCACAGAAGAAGGGAAATTAAACAGAAATACAGAAACAAGGTTTTGTACAGGTGAGGAGAAGGCAAAGTACCTGCATGTGTCATTATTTTATATATATATATATATATATATATACTGTATAAATATATACATATATATATATATACTTCCGTCCTTGCCAGCCATGCCTATAATGCTTCATATTCTGTGGCACATGCATTACATGACATGCTCTCATGCCCGTATTAAAAGGGACCTTTTCTTAATGGATCATGCACAAACGTTTTTAACTTTTCACCATGGCAGGTAAGTGCAGAAGTTTTTAATGTGTTTGCAACATGATAAATGTGATTTTCAAAAGTAGAATTCTAACTTCTTTTTATTTTTAATTTTTTGTTTTATTTAGAAAGGTCTGAATCATTACATTAAAAACTCATTGACAATGGTAACCTTACACATTCATACATACAAGTTACAATAAATAACATTCAGACAGCACAGCAGTTGTTAAAAACAATCACAGGGTTCAAACAGTGATAATAAATAGTTTTTTTTTTAACTTTCTTTTTATATGCCCCTTTCTCTCCACTACCACTCCTTTCTTCAGGGTCTTTCTGCACTTTACCAGCTCCTATGGGTGTCCCACCTCCCATAGGTTCCAGAGCCCCCAGATTGCCTCCTGATTGGGGTAGAAGAGTCCACCTTTACTCCCCCATACTTCAGGGGGAAGTGTACACTGAAGCCGTGGCACCGGAGACCCATCTACAGGCGTGGTTATGGGTGTTTCTCATTGTTTCTTCCTGCCCTACAGCCATCCACATGCAGGGAGGATGAGCTGAAGGCATGCAGAGACACACCTCCGCTCCAGTCATAGAAACATAGACTTTGACGGCAGATAAGGACCACTTGGCCCACCTAGTCTGCCCATTTCCCTACCTACAGGATAAGCTGCAGATCCTAGTTAACCAACAGCCTATTTCTTCCTACTCCCCACAAAAATTTCCTTATGTCTGTCCCATGCATTCTTGAATTCTGCCACAGTTTTAGACCCCACAACCTCCTCAGGAAGGCTGTTCCATGCGTCCACCTCTGTGAAAAAATACTTCCTCACATTGCCCTTGAGCCATCCCCCCTCTACCTTAAAATTGTGCCCCCTTGTTCTTGCACATCTCTTCTTCTGAAAGATGCTATCCTTTTGGACTTTGTTGATTCCACTGAGGTACTTAAAAGTTTCCATCATGTCCCCCCTCTCTCTCCTTTCCTCAAGGGTATACATATTAAGCTCCTTTAGTCTCTCCTCGTATGGCTTCTCTTGCAGACCCTGCACAATTCTTGTTGCTATCCTCTGGACTGCCTCAATCCTGCCTATATCCTTGTGGAGATGGGGGGCCCCGATTCTCAAATGGGTCTGCATTCAACGCAAGCTGTGACAAACAGTAGCCTGCACCGAAGTCCCATATGGCAGGGACCCTGCACCGGATTCAGGTACAGAAGGTGTCCCGGTGTTTAAGTCCCCACACTTGCGCCATTCCGTCCCTTGCGGTGAACACCGGGCGCATGGGAGGTGTCCGTCACAAGCCTGGTGCAGCATGGGAAATGGTGCCTACTGTACAAATGTGCACAGTGGCTGCCACCAGTCTCACACACTGTGCCCATGTGTACAGTATGGTGCCAATGCAGACCACAGTCGGTGGCTGGCTGGACACCAAGGGGTGGGTTCCACTAGACCACCAGGTAGTGGGCACTGCAGTGATCGGGAACATGCCCATGCCACATGCAGGTGGACTGGTAGCATCAGGGATGGGGTAGTGGCATTGGGGATGGGAGACAGGACCTGGCAGGATGGAGCACTATCAGCGAACCGGGGGGCAACTGCGGCAGACAGTGGCACATAGGCTGATTGCCCAAGTGGAACATATTCTAAGTCCCACTACGCCAGCCCTGGCTGGTCTGAGGGCAGTTAGAATATCTCCCACTGGGTGCTGTCTGAGATAGCAAGCTGTAGCTTACATTGGCGCAGTCCACCTAGCACTGTGTCACAGCACTGTGCAGGGTGCAGGGCTGTTGCAGGACCCTGTTTGGGGCAGGCAGCCTGTGGTTGATGCAGGCCTCTTTCATGAATTGCGTGGAGGCAGCCCTGGATGCAAGGTGCACCTTGCACCATCTCTGTTTCATGCAAGCACCTTGTGTCAGATGCAGGGCTTTGAGAATCGGGCCAGGGGTCTCCAGAACTGGATGCAGTACTCCAGATGGGGTCTCACCAACTGTCTGTACAGAGGGATAACAACTTCCTGTTTTCTGCTGCTGATGCCTCTCCCTATACATCCCAGTATCTCCCCAGCCCTCCCTACTGCCTTCTCACATTGTTAGCTAACCTTAAGATCATCTGATATGATTACCCCCAGGTCCCTTTCCATTTTTGTTGTGGTTACTACCTCTCCCCATTGTGTAATCTTCCCCTGGGTTTTTGTTTCCCAGGTGCATTATTTTGCACTTCTTTGCATTGAATCCAAGCTGTTATACTTCTGACCATTCCTCCAACCTTGCCAAGTCTCTTCTCATCCTTTCCACACCTTCTTGTGTATCAACCCTGTTGCAGATCTTTGTGTCATCTGCAAAGATGCATACTTGTCCTTCCAATCCCTCTGCAATGTCACTTACAAAGACATTAAAAAGGACTGGATCCAGTACTAAACCCTGCAGTACCCCACTAGTAACCCCTCTTTCTTCAGAGAGGACTCCATTTACAATTACATTCTGTGTCCTGTTGTCCAGCCAATGTTTTAACCAGGCTACCACCCTGGGATCCACTGCCACACTGGTTAATTTGACTATTAATCTTTTGTGTGGAACTGTGTCAAATGCCTTGCTAAAGTCTAGGTAGGCCATGTCCACAGCTCCTCCCTGGTCTACTACCCAGTCAAAGAAATCAATTAGATCCATCTGACATGACCTTCTTGTTGTGAACCCATGCTGCCTTGGGTCCTGTGCCTCACTGGTCTCTAGGTACTCAACAATTCTTTCCTTCAGAAGTGATTCAATCACTTACCTACCACAGAGGTCAAACTGACAGGTCTGTAGTTTCCTGCCTCTGTCTTGGTCCCACTTTTGTGAAGGGGAATCACATCCACCTTCCTCCAGTCCTCAGGTACCTCACCATCCTCCCATGATTTGTTAAAAAGGGTAGTCAGTGGTTTCACTAGTTCTCCCCTGAATTCTTTTAGAATTCTGGGGTGAATTCCATCAGGCCCCATTGCTTGGTCCACCTTCAGTTTTAGGAGTTCTTTCAGAACCCTTTCTTCTTGAAAGGACTGGGATCGACCCCCCCCCCTATCAAGAGTGCTTCTGTTAATTGGATTAGGCACCTCCACCTCCTCTCTTTTGTGAATACTGAGCAGAAATATTCATTCAGCATCCCTACTTTTTCACTGTCCCTCTCTGCCCACCCACCGTGCATTCTATTCAGCCTCATTATCCCTCCCTTTGTCTTTCTACGCTCCCTGATGTAACTATAAAAGGTGTTATCCCCCTTCTTAACTGAGTTAGCTATCTTTTCCTCAGTTTGGGCCTTTGCTATTCTAACTTCCTTCCCTGCTTCCTTCTGCCTTAACTGGTACAGCTCTCTGTCCTGCTTCTACTGTGTTTTCTTATACTTCCTGAAAGCTGTCTTTTTCTCCCTGACTTTCCCCGACACCTCTTTTGAGAACCATAGTGGCTTTTCTTTCATTTTGATTTGTTTATTTGCTTCACACAAAGGCTTGTTGCCTCTGTGATGGCAGTTTTGATGTTTCCCCATTGTTGCTGCACCCCTCCTTCTAGCCTGTTTGCTATTGTTTTTCTAAGGCACTCTCCCATCTTGCCAAAGTCAGCCCTCCTGAAGTCCAGTACCCTCACTTTTGTATGGCTTGACTTTGTAGCCGAGTTTATCGTGAACCACACTGTTTGATGGTCACTTGTTCCCAGATGGCAACCCACTTCTAGATCTGAGATCCTCTCACTGTCCCCATTTGAGAGTACGAGGTCTAAGACTGCTCCCTCATGAGTGGTTTCCGAAATTAGCTGTCTGAGGCATGCCACCTGTGGGGCATTGAGAATGGCCCTGCTCTTGGATGTGGCTGCAGCAAATGTGCTCCAGTTATAATCATATTCAGGTCTCCCCTCAACATATCTCCCCTTTCTCTGCCATCCTAAGAATGCCTTCTATCATATCCTTGTCCATTCCTTCCCCCTGACATGGGCATTGTAAATTACCAAAGTTACAAGGTTGCATTTGCAAAATGTAACATAGGCTCATAAATGTGTTGGTTTGTAATATTTGTACACCACATTTTCAACATAACCTTGTTATGACCCTGCCTTATGAAGATGAGCAGCCAAAATGGTCAATTCCTGGCTTAAAGGTGTTTTTGCCAGGTACTGAAAAATAAGTTTTGGGATGCAAAAACACATTTTGAGCAGAAGTTGAAAAACAACAACTGTCACATTCATGAGGTACTGAAAAGAAATGACTAAGTGGAACATTTGGGGTAAAATATTGAAAACTACCGAACTTCCGAGCCTGTGTTCTCAAAAATCAACTTTGGTTCATAACCTTTTTGTTGTTTAATGTTTTATACCAAGTTTCCAACATAGCCTTCTTATGATGCCACATCATTAACAAAGGTAGAGAAAATTGTCAACTCCTGGTCAAAAATTGATTTTGTGCAGGGACCGCAAAATCACCTTTTGGGATGTAAAAATACATATTGGCCAGGATTTGGAAAATGACAGCTGTCACATTCATGAGGTGCTGTAAAGATATGGCTATGTTGTAAATTTGGGGTAAAAATATTGAAAATTGCCAAAGTTGTGAGCCTGCATTCGCACAATTCTATACGGGCTCAAAACTTGGTTGTTTTTTAAAATTTTTGTGCCACATTTTCAACAGCCTTCTTATGACCTCATCTCATGAACAATGGCAGATACATTTTTCAACTGGTTCCTCAAAGGTCATTTTGTGCAGGGATCATGAAATCACCTTTTGTGATGTTAAAAAATGCATTTTGGACAGGATTTGAAAAATGATAACGATCACAGTCAGGATGTACTGTAAAGATTGGCTATGTTTTATATTTGGGGTAAAAATATTGAAATGTATCAAAGTTATGAGCCTGTGTTTGCAAAATTCAATGTATGTTCATACCGTTGTTGTTTTTCAATATTTTTACACCAAATTTTCAACATAGGCTTCTTATGACCCCACCTCATAAACAAGGGCCTAGAAAATTCAACTCCTGCTTGAAAGGTGATTACAAGCAGGGGTTGGGAAATTGCCTTTTAGGACAGATTTGCCTGACATCAGTGACATTGATCATGAGGTGGGTTCCAAAAGAAGGCATGTTGAAAATTTGGGCCACAAATATGTAAAATGCCGAAGTTATGGCACTATGTTCAAAACCATATTGAAATACATTGAACTGCATACCTGTGTCTTCAGTTCTCTATCCAGCTTTGAAGACTGAAAATATGTCTGTGGTCCAGAGAGGATTATAGTGTTGGACCCCCAGTGGGTAGGTAAGTGCTTGGGGGGGTGCAGAGTGGTGGATGCTCAGTGGGAGGGTCAGGCGGGGAAAAGAAATGGATGCAAAAGACATCAATGGACTGGTTTGTTTTTACAGGTGGAAAGAAAACAAGAACAAAGAGACAGACAATCCCCAATCATGACACTGGGGGATTGGGAACCCCCCGCATCAGAAAAAACACTAACAATCCATGATCATGACAGTGGGAGACTAGGAACTCCCAGTGCCATTTCTATGTTTCTAGGGGGGTGCTAAGAGGAGGGTCAGGTGGGGGAATTTCTATAATATAAAAAATATACATAAATAAGTGCTGGCGGTCATGATGGAACATGGCCCACTATGCTGTGACCAATATGGCAACCACACTGTACTGTGCATGCAAAACTGAGAAAAACAAGAAACACACCACTTTTTGAGCCTAATGAGAGAAAAACAAGATGTTTTATGGGAGTGGAAGAAGATCCGAGTCACCCAGGATCTCCCAACAACTGTTTGACAATGCTGTACTCTATTTCACACTATCATTTCCAAATGCATAGCCACCAAGATAAAGTTTCAGATGGTTTACCTGGCTAGGCTGCAAGTTCATCTTGATGGTGCCTGGCTATCCTACCAGGAGGTGGACACAGCAACGGAAGCTCTGAAGAAAGCACTACCAGCATTGTTTACTGAGCGCTGAAAGATGCCGGTATGATGGAAGGTATCTTCTAGCTTTGTACTGGGGTAAAGAGTAACTGTGTTAGTAGCGACTACCACATAAAGTCCATGGTTTCAACATCTTGCTTCTATGAGCTTACAAAGCCTGCATTCTGCGAGGCCAAAATTATCTGGAGGACTGGCCTTTTGGTAGTCTCGCAGCAGATGTAATTGCATTATATAAAGGGCTCATCTGTTTATTTTTTGTGGAACATGGTTCTTTCTATAATCTTAGTGAAACATTAGAAGCTTGGTTTCACAGTTTCAAGTACTTAAAGCAAACACCAACAAACTTTGCCAGCACATAGAGAAACCCTCCAGTTCGTGGCTGTGCCAGGAGGTAGTTTGATTTAATTTCCTTCTCGAACTGGATAGACAAGGTGACACTGGATCATTTGTTTGCCTTTTGGTTTGGAATTTCATGCACTGGGTGTCTAAATAACTAAGACAATTTCCCCAGCTAAGTTGGCTGATCAACCGGGCAGAAAGTGACAGCAGACAACGGACTGTAAATGGAGTTGCTTTACATATATTAGATGAAACAAGTCACGGCCTTATACTTGGAATGTATCTCCCGTAGACCCTGTCTTTGCATGCTGTTTAGGCCAAGTAGAGAGTTTCTCCTAAAAGCTGGGGCTAATAATCAGTAAACAAGGGAAGGAAAGGGAAAGAATATTACTTCCTTCTTCCTCCTTTACTTAATGGTTACTGTTATGTTCTTGTTGTTAGGTAGTTAAATGGAGTTTACAAAAATACTTTTCTTCATGAGGTGGGTGGGTGGAGGCAGGGTGGGCACTTGGGGCTGAGCATCATGGGCCATAAGTTGTGTAGGTGGGGTGGGGGGGCGAGGGCTGGGATACTGCCTGAGTTTGTAACATGTTTAAATATTCTGTTTTGGGTTTCCAGTGGGATATGGGGAGTCAAAGAGGTTGTTGCATATTTAGTTAATGATGCTCCAGGGATGGTGGGTAGAATGTGGGATATGAGTAGAATATATGTGACTAAGGGGTCAAGGGGACTTGTGGTATACCAAGGAGGTGGGATATGGCACCTAACATCATATGGGATACGACTACTATCAGAGATAACTGAACTGGAATATACTGGGCAAATCTCCACTGGTATCAACCAAGATGACAAATCCAGTTAACATAGTAACTTGGAATGTGAAAGGGGCCAGACAGAAAGTGAAAAGATATAAACTACTTAAACATTTGCGGAATATCAACGGGGAAGTAAACACGCTTCAAGAGAGCCACCTATTAGAGTCGGAAGCTAATTTACTAAGGAAACAACAGGTGGGACAGGTGTATGCAGCTGGGAATAGTACTGCCAGCAAGGGGATAGCTATCCTACTGGTAAGAAGTATACCATTCATTTGTAATCAATGTATAAGTGACAGACAGGGGCACTATATTTTTGTTAGAGGAACCCTTTTCAACACAGAATTAATATTAGGAAATACGTATGGACTCAACTCCTACTCACCCGCTTTTTTCACAGAGCTCATAACATTGCTGTCACCATTCCTCTCCTTACCAGTCTTGCTAGGGGAAGACTGGAATCTCCCATTTGACCCAACTTAGGACAAGTTGGATTTTAGGAGAGGGGTGGGGCTCTCGGTAGCACAGAGAGCAATTTGTGAACTAACAGACTGTATTAGCTTATGTGGCTCATGAAGGGTGTTAAACCCATCAGCTAGAGAATATATGCTCTGATCTCCTGTCCATGGAACCACCTCCTGAATTGATTACTTTCTTATGAGCAGATCTCTACTGGGAGGGCTACTGGACAGTAAAGTGGAACCTGGGGTGGTTTCTGATCACTCGGCTGTGCGCAGTCATCTCTTCCTCTCCAGTCTTCAACCGTCCAACAAGATTTGGAAGTTAAATAATCAGACACAGAAGGAAAATGAGGTCAAGACTCATATTAGTGATCATTTAAAGGACTATAAGAAGGTCAATTGGGGTTCTATGGGTAGATCTGACATGAAATGGGGGGCTCATAGATGCTATATTTGAGGGGAATTTATTAAAATCACAGCGGCCAGAAAAAGGAAAAGAGAGGAAGACACAAACTCCTTTCTAACCCAGATCAGGATTATTGAAAAACATTTTTCAAATAGGTCTGGTGACCAGGAACGTGAGTCTCTTATTAAACTTAGAGATCAATATGGAGAGCTCCTCCTCAAAAAAGCAGAATGGACCATATTAAAGACTAGGGCTATGTATATTGAAAAGGGAGAGAAAGCTGGAAGGCTCCTTACCCTTAGGTTAAGTAAACAAGAGGCCTCGAGACATACCACAACTATACACTTGGAAATAGATGGGTTCATTAAGGTCAGCTCCAGGGATATCTCCAATGAATTAGAGAAATACTATCAGGACCTGTATAGCCAGATGTCACAGATGCCTCCACAGGTTAGAGTAGATGATTTTTTAGCTCAGATCCCTCTTCCCTCTCTATCCACACCTCAGAAAGAAGCGCTTTCAGCCCCATTCACAGAGACAGACATTATTAATGTAATAAGCAATCTGCCTCTGGACAGGCCCCTGGCCCCGATGGGTTTTCTCCTAATTTCTATAAAGCACTTGCAAACCAATTGGCCCTCTGGCCATTAGCACTCTTTAATTACATCCTTATATCCGATCAAGTAGATGTATGGTTACTAGAGGCCATGATTATAGTACTCCCAAAGCCTGGAAGGGACCCGAAAAGGGTAACCAACTACAGACATATTTTGCTTCTTAATTATAATATTAAAATTCTATCCAAATTGATTGTGCAGAGGATTGACAGGGTTCTGCCATACTTAATTGGGCCAGATTAGGTTGGTTTCATGAAAGGGAGAGATTAGGTTGGTTTCATGAAAGGGAGGTCCTCTGTTGACCATTTCCATAGACTAGCTTATATCTTCTCTGCATCCAGTGATGCACCTCATCCCACGGTATTGGCCTCTCTGGATGCAGAGAAGGCATTTGACCAGGTGAACTGGCAATTTATGTTCAGAGCCTTACACAGATTTGGGTTCCCCACTCAATTTATAGGATGGATTAAATCATTATACGCCAGTCCTACAGCACGTATTTACTGCAACGGGGTTTTCTGTCCCAGCTTTTCGCTACACGCAGGTACTAGACAAGGATGCCCTCTGTCCCCTTTATTATTTAATCTCTATCTAGAGCCCCTCATTGCCTCTTTAAAGGATTCCCCATTAGTTAAGGGGATAACCCTTGGAAAGAGTGAGGAGAAAACAGCCGCATATACGGATGACATACGTTTACATTTATCCACGCCTAAAGAGTCTCTTCCTGCTGCTCCAAGTATAATGAAGGAGTATAGCTCCTTATCGAACTAAAAACTGAACTCAGACAAAACATCCATGTTTCCCCTGAATTCTAGAACAATTAAAAGTGAAATCCTGAATACCAGGCTCAACTGGGTTCCTAATACACTTAAATATTTGGGCATACAACTGGCCAGAAGTGAATCCCAGATGAAAAAACTTAATCTGGATACACTCTTAACCACTGTTCAACCGGATCTAACATGCTGGAGGACCCTTCCACTATCTTTATGGGGGTGCATCAATATAATAAAGATGAATGTCCTACCACGTATAGTTTACCCCATTAATCTTCTGAACAACTGGCTACCTCTGTCCTGGTTCAAGAAAGTTTGTTCATGTATAACAGAATTTATATGGCATGAGAAAGTTCCAAGGAGAGCATACCATAAGCTTGCATCCCCTAAATGTTTAGGTGGCCTGAGGTTACCACATTTTGGGCTCTATCACGGGGCCAGTCAAGCAAGTAAATATTTAATATGGCTTACACCAGAAGGAGAACTGGATACTTGCACATACTGTACGTCCCAAGTTGGCTCAGAATCGAAAAGGACATGATAGAGGTGAATGGGATCTCTCCAGCTGCAATTTTATACTCTAAATTAAGTAACCTCCAACCGGCTTTGCATAGGTCAGTGGTAGGGAACTCAGTGCGAACTCACTCCCAATTATGTTCCATATTAAACTAAAAGAATAATAAAAATCCGGCACAATCCCTAACCAGGATCCCTAAATTTAAAATTGATGGGAAGACAATTCCTTCTACCTGGATCCAGCGACTAATGACAGTAAAGGTAGAGGAGTTAAGAATAGTGTGGACTGGTTAACATCGATAGAAACCATGCATAAATTTACCATTACTCATAAAATGATCTTTAAAGTATACCAACTCAGGCATGTGCTGGTTAAATGCTTTAGTTTACTGTTCACATCTCCACAGTCAGTGGCATCAATAGTAGACCTCATACCCCTTGCTTCAATGCCACATGCCATCTCCAGAATATATGTCAACCTATACGGGTGGGCATATCCGAAGGTGGATGAAATACTAACATACTGGTCTTCTCTTTTCCGACAAACACTGCCTCATTGGCAGAAAATCTGGAAGGGATGCCACTAGTACATTACCCAGGACAGATTAAGGGTTATGCAACTCCAAATTCTTAATGACATGTATACGACACCATATAAATTATATAAAATGAGTAAGGCAGGGGAGCCCCTGTGCACTCATTGTAAGGAAGACATAGGTTCCTTACAGCATATATTCTGGGACTGTAACAAAATTGCTCCTTTATGGAAACTCATTCAAACCAAAGTGGACCCTTTGCTGAGATTGCAAGATCTCGTCACACCTGAAATTTGCCTGATGGGTGACTATGGTGGCATTCCAGTTAAGGAATGCAGATATCACATCACCATGATCACCCTCTCAATGAAGAAACTGGTTCTCCATCACTGGATTGATGCAGAATCAATTTCATATTTAGAGTGGGTACAAGAGTTATTCTTCAACCTACGTACAGAGAAAATGTTAGCCAGTCTCTATAACCTCACCCATAAATATAAGCAAAGATGTGAGAAACTCCATGTCCTATAGTCATTATAATGTCTCCCCCCTGCTTTCTATGGGAAAAGACTATTAGCTTTATTTATGCCTGAGATATAGTCTTGGTGCCATGAAGAGGGAGTGGTGAAGGGAGGGGTGGGTGGGGAGAGGTGTGTGGGGACAGAAGAGCAGATTGGAGGTGAGGATAATGTATTACACCATTGTAAGTCTGTATGTACAATCTGTATTTGTAAAATCAATAACATTTTAATTTTAAAAAAAAAAAACAGTGGCAGAGACATGCCAGGTAACAAACTAGCAGGATTCAGGGGAACAGCAAGCCACAGAGACAGTGCAGGCCCACCAGGAGATGTGTAGCATAGGTGCACTGGAGGAAAACATCATACTCACTGAGGAGCAGTGCCTAGCCTGCTATAACCTCAACAAGGGTGCCATCATGGAGTTGTGCCAGGAGTTGAAAGAGGACTTGCAGAGTGCAAACCAGAGCAGGCATGCAATACCTGAGGATGTGAAGGTGAGTGCAGCACTCTGTTTCTTGGCCACAGAGAGCTTCAAGGCCCCCACTGGAGATACAGTGGGTATTTCACAGTCTGCTGTGTCAAAGTTAGACAAGGAAAAAGGCGCAAGCAGCATGTGGATGTTTCATATTAATATTGACGTATATAAGGAGTGGGCCTGATCATGGGAGTTACTCCCTGATGATGCATTAAGGGAAACTGGTTGGAGTCTGTGGGTAGTTCACTGGTCCCTCATTGAGAGGTCTGATACACTTTGGGAATAAAGGTGATTTCACTGCAAGTATTGTTTCTGTGATATGTTTTGGTGGTGGGTGGTGCCTGAACATTTTGTCTTGCCTACTAGTCTGTTCCAAAGCACACCATTGTTGTGCGGTGACCTTGTATGCCAGTCTGCTGTGTTAAAGTGCTTTAGGGAGTGTCTGTAGGTGCTGCTACACAGGTCACACAGGTACTGCAGCATTCCATGGGATGTGCAGCAGCAACAGCCTGTGAAGCAGGGCTGCTACACTTTGGCATGTTTCCCACATGCTGGGTGCCATCAACTGCACACATGTGGCTATCAGAGCACCACTAGCAGAGGAGGAGGTGTATATAAATCAGAAGGGCTTCCACTCTATGAATATGCAGGTGGTCTGTGACAGTGTCGCAATTTGGATGTGGTTACCCAGTACCCTGGATCCTACCTTGTGCCTACATATTCCAGCCCAGTGGCCTGTACCAGGCCTTTGACAGGGGAGAGATTAAAGGAGATTGGTTGATATGTATCTGCTTGTGGGAGACAGAAGAAACTATGGGTACCTAGGTTGCACATATGAGGGCAGACACACTTATGCCGAGCAGTCCAGAGGGCACGGGAGGGTATGGAGGTGAGAAGCAGCTGACCCATGTGGGCAGGTACTATGGTAGCACAGTGTGGATGGAACACTGTCATGACACTGTGTGCTTGAAGGGTATGTGTGCGGGCTTCAGGCATGGGGGCCAGTGGTGGTGGCTACCATAAAGCATGGTGAGTGTAAAGGGGGGGTGTTGGGGCTCAGGTGTGTGCATGTGCCCCACCATTGGTTGTGTGCTAGCAGCAGTGGCAGTTGCGGGGTGGTGGTGTGCTATGATGGGAGCCTGGAAGCAACAGACTGGAGACTGAAGGGCACAGTACAAAAAGTTCACAAGTGGTAACATGTGGATCCCCTCCCCAAGTGACAGTGGATATCCCCAATTGCTGTGGCTCATGACCCAAGTCCAACAACCACAGAGTGAGGTAAAGGAACATTACAATAAGGCACTCACATCCACAAGATCTATGATAGAGAGGACCATCGGCCTTGTGAATGAGCACTTCAGATATCTGGATTGATTGGGTGGGGCATTGCAATACAGCCTGGGTATGGCCTGCAGAATCTTCTTGGCATGCTGCATCTTATACAACATTGCCATAGCACAATGTCTGCCATTACCAGAGGTTCAGTCTGTGGAGGGTGAGAAGGAAGGAGTAGAGGACAAGGTGGATGCAAAAACCTTCCTGGGATCCACAAGGACAGGAACCACTTGAGCAAGACAATGCACATGAACAGAAATAATTCATAGCCACTTCACCTGAAGGGACAGTATGATCCCAAGGGTGGCACTAACACCTGTACAGAACATCCCAACTGCAGTATACACACAGGTCCCTGGTGATTGGCATGATAATAATAATAATAATTTTATTTATAAAGCGCCTTTCAGTGTATCAAGGCGCTGAACATTTTAAGATCATAAATTCAAATTTCAAATACAAATCTACAAAACATGTATAAAAATGTACCATAATAACATCAGATATTAAAACATAATAAGTTATAATAAAAATACAAACATACTAAAATTAACTTAGTTATCCAAGAAGGCCATTTGCCATAAGTATGTTTTCAGATCTTTCTTAAATATCTCCACGGAGGTGCACTCCCATAACCGGCGTGGTAGAGAATTCCAAAGAGTGGGTGCAGCGTGAGAGAATGCTCTGCTACCTGAAGATTTTAGACTCACTCTTGGAATCTCTAACAACCCCTCATCAGCTGAGTGGAGAGATCGGCCAGGGCAATAAGGCACCAGAAGTTCTTTCAGATAGGTCAGACCCTGATTGTGAAGGGCTTTAAAAGTCAATAAAATGACTTTAAAGGTGATCCGCCACCATATAGGGAGCCAGTGCAGTTCGCGCAGCACCAGGGTAATATGATAGGACCTACTTGTCACAGTCAAAACCCGGGCTGCAGCGTTCTGCACCAGCTGTAGGCGATGTATTTCTATGGCAGAAAGCCTGAAGTAATGGGTGTTGCAGTAGTCCAAGCCCGAGGACACAAAGGCGTGGACCAACGTTGGCAAAGAATCAGACGGAACAAAGTGCCTAACCCTGGCAATATTCCTAAGATGGTAAAAGAAAGTCGTGATAATGGCCGACACTTGAGATTGTAGAGTCAGCCTGTCCTCTAGGACAACCCCACGGCTACGCACCCGTTCGGAGGTTGGAAGTGACACACCGCCAAGAAAAATTCCAGAAGGTGCGCCATTATGCGACCTCTCGATCTGACCACCCAGGTCCACCACCAAAACCTCTGTCTTCTCAGAGTTCAACTTTAGCCAACTAGAATCCATCCAACCTTGGATTTCCAACAGACAGTTGTTAAACACCTCAAGAGCTCCATCCTGGTCGGGTGCAAAAGACAGGTATAGCTGGGTATCATCTGCATAGCAGTGAAACTTCAGCCTATACCGTATTATAATGTCTCCAAGGGGCAGCATATACACTGCAAATAAAATGGGTGACAGCACAGAACCCTGAGGCACTCCACATAACAAAAAGATTGGGCCAGAGGAAAAGATCCCCGACACAACTCTTTGTGATCTGTCAGCGAGGAATGAAGTGAACCATTGTAAAACAGTTCCCGACATTCCACAAATTTGCCTCAGGCGTGCTAACAACACCATGTGATCCACAGTGTCAAAAGCTGACGAGAGATCAAGAAGAACCAGAATGGAGCACCTCTTCTGATCTCTCGCCCTCAGAAGATCATTAAGCACCCGAACCAGCACGGTCTCGGTGCTATGTCTTTTACTGAAACCAAATTGGAAGGATTCGTAGATACTGTGGATGGTTAGATGGTCATCCAATTGGGCTGCCACTACCTTCTCAATAACCTTCCCAATAAAGGGAAGGTTAGAGATAGGGCTATAGTTTGAGAAACAGTCTGGGTCCAAGGTAGCTTTCTTCAAGAGAGATGTCACCACCGCCTCTTTCAGGGAGCTAGGAAACTCACCTGACTCCAAGGAGCACCAGACTATTTGCACCAGGACTCGATCAATGGTATCAGAACAACCCAAAATTAGGGAAGTCGGTCCAGGGTCCAAACCACAGCTTTTGGAACGTGGATGATCCTCATAATATCCACGAACTCAGGTCGACAAAAGAAACTCCAAGAGAATTGAGGCACTGTGATCTCACACTGTTCTACAACATCACCCTTAGAGGTTGCCGGACACAAGTCCACCCTGATGTCAGCCACCTTAGCTGCAAAGTAACGAGCGAGTTCCTCGCAATCTAATTGCGAAAAGGCTTTTCGAACTTGCAGACAGGCTGGGTTGTACAAAACAGCTGAGCCGGTCGATTCTGAGCAACTGCAATCTCCCTGGACAGGAATTATGCCTTCTTATGGGTGATTGCAGATTGATAGATAGAGTAATGTTCTATCAATCTAAGGCGGTCGGCTTCAAGGGCTGACTTACGCAAACAATGCTCTAACCTTCGCCCCTATCTCCGCATCTCCCACAGTGTCCCATCAAACCAAGGGGACCTGAAGTGAAGGGATAAGGGGTGCTCATGAACAGGAGCAATAAGATCCAGGGCAGCCATGACGGCCTCATTATAGGCCGATACCAGTGCCTCTGGATTACTGCTCACTAACACGGGGGATGATAGGTCAAGGACCGCCGCTAGGCCTTGTGAAGTAATATTCCGTAATGGGCGGTACCTGACCATCTCCACAGGGGAAGGCCTTCTAAGGGGGGTGCAAAAATTGAACCTCATGGTGTAGTGAGGGATGACCTTATGTCATAGCACTGAAGATGTCTGTCTGCCTGGTGTAGCCATTATGGTTAATGTTCACAATCCCCCTAAGAAATCATCTAGCTATGACAAGGAATTATTCAATAAAATACTTGTCGAAATTTCTTCTATCCTAAAAAATATAATATAATAATGCTGAAATATTTATATAAGCTGTGATTTTAACATTAGATATCTCCTTTTGAAACCTCATCCAGACAAAGGTCTTTTGAGTAGAGAAAAACAACTTGATATACAGTCACGAGCCTCTATAGATCAAATAAATACAGATAGAGAACATAAACTGGAGAATTTGCTCTCCGACCTAGATCTTATAATATTAAATGGCAGAACTTTTTCAGATAGTAAGGGGATGTAGTCTTATATAAACTATAGGGGTACATCTCTAATTGATTACATCATAATCTCACCTTACTGTATGACTATCATAATTATCTTGATTTGCAGATTGTGATGAGGTATGATAGTGATCACCTCCAATAGTTACAGTGAGAAAGCTGGAGGCAGTATAGAACACTGGTTTAAACATCTGAGCTGCAAATCTGGTGACATCCAGCAGACCAGACCTGGGTTTGAATCCCACAGCTTCCACTTACATACTGTGTGAACCTGAGCAAGTCAGTTAACTTCCCTATGCTCCCAGGTTGCACCCGTAAAAAAGCTTTCTGCTTAGTGTGCTACTACTGGTTAAACAACTAAAAAAAAATAAGCTGGATATTAAGCCTCAGGATACAGGAATCAAATAGAGAAATAACTAATAAGAAAACAAAAATAAGATGGAATAACTTTAACTCTGAAGATAGGCTAAAGTTAGTAGCTCGCTTTCAAGCTATGCTTCTACCAGAAGTGGAAGGTGAATTAGATCCAGCAAATATATACACTTCAGTAATAACGGCTATACGTCTGCGCTTCACTGGGTGTGCGTGGTTCGAGAAGCAAATGTGTACTCCTTGCTAAAAAACACAGTGAGACCCAAAAATTTGAAGAGATGAAGTTGTTGATGGGCTGTTATTTCTGTGGTGCACAGGAACTGAGGTGGGAGCTGCTGTTAGCCAATCCTGCTCCAGTTCAGTAGAGGAAGTGATTCATTCTTCATTTTTAGCAGTTAGGCTGGAGAAGATGCACGAGTTTCTCTGCTGTTTTGCCTCGGGATGACACTGTAAGCATTTATGCTTTGGATATTACGATGTCCAGAAAC
This sequence comes from Neoceratodus forsteri, assembly GCA_016271365.2. Classification (NCBI taxonomy): domain Eukaryota; kingdom Metazoa; phylum Chordata; order Ceratodontiformes; family Ceratodontidae; genus Neoceratodus; species Neoceratodus forsteri. Next base: position 57,382,207 of record CM028137.1, read on the forward strand.
TTGTGCCACTTCAGTTGGAGGGACGTTATGATCCACCAGTGCTTGGATCGATGTCTTTCGAGTGGAGTGGCTGTTTATTTTTTTTGTATCTGGCAAGCCAGATGTCATTTTCATTGATTTTAACATATTTCTGATTTTATTCTCACCTATTGGCATTGATCTGTACCATAGGGAAACCCCATGCTTGTACTTAAGATTTGGCACCAGGTAGAAAGGTGAATCATGGGTGTTCATGGTTTGCGGTCGCTGAGACGCATATTTTGAGTAGGCAGTTATCGGATCTCTGTCCGAATTTGTGTGTTCGTACATACGAGGTTTGACCTGCCTGATATCCCTTGGATTTTCACCAGTACGGGTTTTAGTTTGCCTTTCATTGTACTCTCAGTAATTTTTTGCTGGTGGTGTCTGTCAGCAATATGATGTCTCCCCACTTTAGTCTGTATTGTTCCATTGTGTGTAGGGTGAAGTACAGTCCTATGTTGAAGAAAATCATGTTGAGCAGGCTAGTCGGGTTTGCTAGACAAAAGGTGCCAGAAGTATGCGTCTGAGTTATGTCAGTTTCTGTGAGAGCCTCTGCTCTGTTCGACTTATTCCCTTTCCCTGTTTTTTGAAATATTTAAACTTGGCAGTCATGGTTCTTAGTGTTTGAACAAAAGGACTGTTTTTCCCATGGTAAATTGAATACCCATAGTTGTGCTTTATTAGGTATCTGTCTACGCTACCTAATATTCCTCTAATAGTGCCCGGTTCTTAATCAGACCCATCTATTTTTTTGACAGCATACACGAACTCTGCGAGGAGGATGTCCCATTCTTTGACAGGCATGCTGTGTGTGGGGCGGTGCTCACCTTCTTTCTCCAGGTAATTTCTAACAATTTCATGCCAGCCAATGTTTTGTGGACAGTGCGAGCATTTTCTTGCTGCTCTATGAACAATTCTCTTTCCGTTGATAGTTTTGAAAATATTGCTGCAGCCATTGTACCTTGCGTTAGTGGCAGAAAGTCAGCTGAGTAAGGGGTTTCTTATTTTTTTGACCGCGGAAGTGACGGTGACAGCGCATGCCAGTTCAAATGTCTGAAATGTTGTTGTATTATCGATGTGACGCTGGAACGATAGTAGAACAACATTTTTGAACTTTGAACTGTACTACATCAACTTTTAAGTTGCTATTGAAATCAGTGTACAATCGAGCCTACCCATATACTATAAAGTGCAACAACTACTTCCCTTAAAATAATGAAAATTTATTTTATAAGACTTGTCTGCCTAAAAAGAAAGAACTCGCTAAAGTAGCTAGAAAGGTTAGAAAATTGCCTTCTAGAGAAAATTTAAGGAAGCTAAACAAACTTAGAAGAGACTATAAGGAACATGTTAAGTTACAGAAATGTATCTATCAGAAAGAACAGTGGGATGCTTAATGCTATTTTGGAGAAGGATGGCTGGGCATTTTGGAGACTGGCATCTTATGGTACTTTACAATTCAAAACTCAAACTGACTTGTATGTACATCTTGATTGTTGGAGTAAGTATTATTATGATATAATTAATGGGCTGCATTTTTTTCCCACTGAAAAAGCCGTGTATTAAATGCCATAATCATACACATATGTGTATTATGGCATTTTATTAATTCATGGCTCTTTGACTCAGACTGTCAGCAATACCTCAGAGGAGTGAGTGGTCCAGATCCCTGCTGTACACTAAGATTTTCCATTTTTTTTTATTTTAAAAAATAGCTTTGGTCCCCAAGGGGCGGCACCCACAAGGGAAGCCACATACACAATCTTGCACTCTCCATTGGGCCGGATGAGAAAGGAGTGTCGAGGGTAGGAAGGCCCCCATGTTGTCCCTCCTACTGCCTGTCTCCACTGCCCCTCACCAGCCAGCATCTCTTGCCTCCTCCTCTAACTTCTCTCCGGGCCGGGGCAGTGAGTAGGCAGTAGCACCACTGGCCAGGTGCTGACTGCATGGATCAAAATAAATAAAAATGTTTTATTTCAGCACTGCAGCTGGTGAAAAAACACAACCCCTTAAATTATATAAAAAAAAATATGGGGTGCAGTCTATACACTCAAATTTAACACACACCCTCGTTGTTGGATGGCTATCATAATCCCCTCGGGCTTTGCCCTCGGGGTTTATGTGCCATCCAACAACTCATGTGTGTATTAAATTCTCATAATACCTTACACCCTATAGTTTATCCTATATATATTTAACAGAAGCATTTTATCTATTGGGGTACCTAAAACTCTTACAGTCCTAAACTCAATAACTACAGAAATAGATGATAATTTTATTTGGATTACTTTGCTGGAAGTTGTAATAGCTCTAAAAAGCTATAAAAAGAACAAAGCACCTGGCCCTGATAATATAGTGGTTGATTTCTATTTAGAAGATATAGACTGATGGTCAAATTTACTAACAGATTTTTTCAATAAATCTATAATGTATGGTTATTCACCAGCGATTTGGACAGGTAGTCATATCTTATCAATCTTTAAAAAAGGTGATAGGGTCCTACCAGAAAACTATAATCCAATTAGCTTAATTAATACACTAGCGAAAGTCTGTGCAAAAATATTACTAAATAGGTTATTAGAATATATTACAAAATATGTTTTTAAATTAGATAAACTTTATTGAATATAATAAGTCCAACAAAAGTAAGATAATCTGACAAGTGAAATAGAATGTATTATGAAATAAGCAGGGTTATCTGTTCTGTAGGTGGGTTTTACTAAGGGTTGTGGTACAACAACTCAAATATTAATTTTTCAACATCAATTGGAAAAACATTGCGTAATAAATAAACAAAATCTTTATTTCACGGTTGTAGATTTTAATCTGCTTTTGATCTGATAGACAGAAATACATTACGGATTCAGATGTAGAACTTGGGTATTGATCCAAACTTAATAATATTAATTAGGTGCCTCTATTCCGATACAGGGTCTACAAGACAGTATTCTAATAATGGTCTGTTAACAAATAAAATTTCTACTGTCTGTGGTGTCCAGCAAGGCTGTGTATTGGCACCTACTTTATTTAACATCTATGTACAGTAGATGAATTCATTGTTAATATGGCAAGTGCTGTCTTTCATTCTCCTAAATTAGCTCAAATAATGATCCCATTGTTGGCTTATGCAGACGATTTAGCTATTTTTTTCATTGACTAGATTAGGACTTCAGAGAAGTTTAGAGAAACTTAATTCTTTGTGTAAGAAGCTAAATTTATTGCCTAATCCACAGAAAACTAAGGTAATGATATTTGGATCAAGACAAAAATAAAATAGACTTTCATTGGATGGTTCTTTATTGGACTTTGTTACAGAATTCACATATCTTGGAGTTATATTTTCACCAAATATGAAGTGGAACAAGCATATTTTTTATAGTGGATCAAATGAATAAAACAGTATTAGATTTAAAAAGGTTTAATGTCTGATATTCTAAATTAATTCCCCAAGGACTCTGTTCTGCTGAAACCTGGGGTATTGCAGATTCCCAAAAAATAGATGCAGTCGTAAATAGGACAAACAAATTCTGGGGCTTCCCTTTAGCTCTTCTAATGCACTAGTTAGATTACAGTTGGGACAAATTTCCGTAAAAGAATTTATCCATATTCATATTCTATCTTTCTGGGTAAAATTGCAATTTACGGATCACGCCTTATTGAAAAATGTGCTAATAGAAAAAAAGATCTGGTCAGAGAATAAAAAATCGAATTGCCTTATACAGACAGAATTACTATTGGATTATTACTGTGTAATCTTATGACGTTAAACACTGGATGGATAAAGGGATTATAATTAACTTGGCCTATATTAAAGTTATAAAAAATGTAGTATCCAGTAGAGCTAAAGAAAATTATTTGCATTTAGTTAATGATCTGAAGGTTTCAAAACAGCTTGTTTAAAACAGAAAAGAACATAGTTTAAAGTTTTATTTAACTGATCTACATGATCCAGACTATAAAAAAGTCATTACACAATATAGATTCAAGACCTTTCCAAGTAATGTTTTGATGGCTAGATTTTCCAATGACCCACACATTTGGGGCTTCTGTAACTGTGGTCTGAAAGAGCTTGAGGATCTACATCATGTAATATTTAAATGCTTTGTATTCTGATTTAAGAACAAAATTCCTTGGAGAAGTCATCGGTTCCATGATATTACCCACTCAATATATTATAGATGTGTTATTCAATTCAGAGGAAATTTCTCTTTTGGAGAAAGTAATGACATCCTGTCAACAATAAACTATGTACCTATGATGGAGGCAGTCTGGAGGAGGGCAACTAAAATGGTGCAGGGTCTGCAACATAAGCCATATGAAGACAGACTAAAGGAGATTAATAGGTATACCCTTGAGGAAAGCAGGGAGAGGGGGGCATGATAGAAACTTTCAAGTACCTGAAGGGAATCAACAAAGTCCAAGATGGGGCATCTTTATGAAAACAGATGTACAAGAACAAGGGGCATAATTTGAAGATAGAGGGGACTGCTCAGGGAAACATGAGAAATATTTTTTCACAGAGAAGGTGGCGGACGCATGGAACCACCTTCCTGAGGAGGTTGTGGGGTCAAAAACTGTGGGGGAATTCAAGAATGCATGGGACAGACATAAGGCAATTTTAGGGTGGGGTAGGAGGAAGTAGGGTGTTGGGTAACTGGAAACTGCAGCTTATCCGATAGGTAGGAATTGAGCACACTAGGAAGGCCAAGTGGTTCTTATCTGCCGTCAAAGTCTATGTTTCTATGTTTCTATGTGGTATGGGACAAACAGGGGTTGCAGGTGCCAGCAGATGGGCATGGGGCCAGCAGTGTAGGCTGTATCATACACAGAAACATTTGTGCAGTACATGTGAGTGACACAGGTAATTGGATGCAACTGCAACACAAAAGTGCTGCAAGAGAGATGTTTTTGTGACTTTCATCAAATCTTTCAGGAAAACAGCCACAGCAAGCTCCTGCAGTACAAAAATTATGTAGTTATGTCCACCATGCCATAAGCTGCCTGTGAATGCACACAAGTGGTGGCTGTAAAACGTGCCCATGCACAACACCAGAGTATTGTCTATGGCCTCACCAAGTGGAACAGCTTGTTCCAACAGTACCACAAAGTTTATTGCAGCCAGAATGTCAGGCAATAGGGGTACAGCATCAAATTTCTGCCCCGAGGAGACAACATTCCTAATAAGTTTAGTGAAACAATAGAGTATGGCCATGCTTCAACAGGAGATACACCCCAGTAGACAGAAACAGGTTCTGGAGCGTGATTGGGTGTTGGCTACAGAAGTTACATAGATACATAGAATTTGTCAGCAGATAAAGACCATCTGAACCATCTAGTCTGCTAATTTGACTTACCTTCCCTTACACTATAGATTTAGCTCATCTGTGACTTCTTCCACTCCCTGTTCCAATTAATTCCAAGTATCTGTCCCATGCATTTTTGAATTCCCTCACCATTTTTGCTCTCACCAGTCCTGCTGGAAGGCTGTTCAATTTGTCCTCTACTCTCTCTGTAAAGAAGTATTTCCTCATATGTCCCCTGACCCTTCCTCCTTCCAGCTTCAGACCATGTCCCTTGTTCTGTTTCATCCCCTTCTCTGCAAGATGCTTCCCTCTTGTACCTTTTCTATCCCTTTGAGGTATTTGAACATCTCTATCATGTCCCCCGTCTGTCTCCTCATTTCCTGAGAATACATATAGAGGTCTTTCAGCCACTCTTCATATGATTTCTGGTGCAGCCCCTGTACCATTTGTGTGGTCGTTCTCTGTACCACCTCCATCTTTTCTTTGTTTTTCCTGAGATGAGGTCTCCATAATTGGACACTGTACTCCAAATGAGATCCTACCAATAATTTGTACAGTGGCATCACCACCTCCCTCTTTTGGCTGGTGATGCCTCTGCCAATGCACCACAGCATGTTGTTGGCCCTTCTGTCTTCTCACACTGTCCAACCATCTTTAGGTCCTCAGATATAATCACTCCTAGATCCCTCTCCTGTTTGGTGTCCGACAGTAGCCCCCCTTCCTACCATCGAATACTCTTCCCTTTGTGGGTTCCTGTGCCCCAAGTGCATGATTTTGCATTTTTTGCATTGGATCTCAGCTGCCATGTATTTGACTATTTTTCTAGCCTGCCCAGGTCCCTCTATCTTTTCTACCCCTCCTGGTGTATCAACACTATTGCAGATCTTTGTGTCATCTGCAAAGAGGCACACCTTCCCCTCCAGCTCCTCCACAATGATACTGATGAAGACATTAAAGAGGACCAGGCCCAGCAGTGAACTCTGAGGCACTCCACTGGTTGTCTCCCTCTCAACAGACAGAACCCCATTCACAACCAATCTCTGTGTCCTACCACATAACCAACTTGTAACCCAGTTTACTACTCCTGATCCAACTCCCTGGTTGTTCAGTTTATTTATCAGTCTTTTCTGTCAGGTGGTATTAAAGGCTTTACTAAAATCTAGATAAGCTACATCCACTGCCACGCCCTGATCTATCTCTCAGGTAACCCAGTAAAAGAATTCAATTAGGTTTGTTAGGCAAGATCTGCCCACCGTGAAACCATGATGCCCCGGATCCTGAAGCCCATTAAATGCAAGGTATTTAACAATCTTCTCTTTGGGGTATCTGGCATGACACACAGCATGCCAGCTAAAGCATCACTGGCAGGACATGGCCAAGATGGACCCCTAAATCCTGCAGCAGCTGGGGGACATGGCCAGAGCAGATGATGTGGCCATGCGCACGGGGAAGCGGTTCTAAGTAGGTACATGCCACTTACCTAACATGCTGCACATTAAAATACAAACAAGCATGGGCAACATGGGTGGTGCATAGTAACACTATTGCAAAGGTTTTTGTGTCTTCACATGGGTGCAAGGGCAGAAGGGCACAGAGGCTGCCAGTGAGCTGACCATCGGAGGAGTAACAGGTACACAGCAGGCAAGGTCTGCAGGTCCAAGTGGGCAAGGCAAGTGCAAGTGGTTTAATGTCAAAATCACGCATCCGTAATCGCACATGCACATATAGCGCATCTTAAATAGCACAAGGTCTTTATAATACAGGATTATTAGCGCAAGTCCTTTTTAGCGCTATTGCATATTTGCACTCAATGTGGGGTCATAATTACATTGTAATTGGCTCTGCTATAAAAATGTAGTTACATTCTAACCCACCACATACTCAAACAATGGCGGTTCATTTTTTGAAGAGCCAGAAGGGAGGAGATCTTGCAGTACTGGATGGATTTCTTTATAGGAGAGAAAGTGTGATATCTGACAAAACTTACTACAAGTGCTTGGAGTACGATAAGGGCCACTGCACTGTTCAACTACATTTGAGAGGGGGAGATTGTAGTAAAATAAATTGGCGAGCATAATCATGTCCCTGACCCAGCAACTGTGGCAGTAAAAAAAACAGGATGGAATATTTTCGTGGAACTGTGTACATTTTACAGCTGCAAGCCTGATAATTGATCATTAATGCTGTTTTCATGAGTCTTCCTACTGTTATTTGCTAAGACCACATTTTAAAAAATACATTTCGATATATAATAAAGATTGACATACCACACAACGATTATGCAGGTTTCTTTGGGGTGGAACTATTGAGACTGGGAGGTGAGTGTCATTGGAATGGGCATGCAACACCAATATGTGCCTCATAGAAACATAGAACATAGAAACATAGAATTTGATGGCAGGTAAGAACCACTTGGCCCACCTAGTCTTCCCATTTCCCTACCTAACAGATAAGCTGAAGATCCTAGTTAACCAACAGCCTACTTCCTCCTACGCCCCACTAGAATTGCTTTATGTCTGTCCCTTGCATTCTTGAATTGCCCCACTGTTGTTGACTCTACGACCTCCTCCTGAAGGCCGTTCCATGCATCTACAACCCTCTCTGTGAAGAAATACTTCCTCACATTACCTCATTGCCCCTGATCAATAAGGAGATAGATTGTTTGAGTCATGTTGCAGGGGTTCACAATAGTTTTGTGTTTCATTCTTCCTTTGCAATATGGTCTGATCAGCGCTGGCACTATCAAGGTAAGTGCAATTTTGTTGAGAAGCTATTTTTGCATGCGCTATGTTGATCTCGCTATAATAACTTGTGCAATTGCGTATGCGCTATTTTAACCAGATCCCAGTGCTAGTAACATTGCAGGGCATATTATTAGATGGAAGTGGTGATATGGGCTGGCATATAATGTGGCCAGCACGGTCATGGGGGGACAGTACATATCCTGCCCTGCATCACATTAGTCACTTCACCAGTGGTAATCTGATCAGGCACATTGCCCTCTCATTTGCAGTGACACAGTCCCATGAGGCACATGGGCATGTCCCACAGGGTCACCCACATGTGCCACAGTGGAATGGTGTATATAGGTGGTCCCACGACTTGACGAACACATTGTCATAACTAGGGGATAAGGAGCATAGATAGCAGGCAAGGGGCTGGCATGCCACAGAACCTCAATGGCAACCTTCTGCAGCATGTCTGCAAAAGTGAACCCTACAGAAGGAAAGGGGAACATGGCCACAGTACTTGACCACTCTTTGGTTGTCAGAATCAGGACCAATTGGGAACCTCATTACATGGCTGCGCCCAAAGGGTAACATGCAAAGCATCAACATGATGGGGTGTCAGCAAAGGGGACACATAGTGGTACTGTGTAGTGGGTTGTGGAAATACTGTGTATGTGCAGGGCAGACAGGGCAATATATACATGCCACTGGTGACATGTACAGATGTGGGTCCCATTCTGATATACACCATGCATTATGCTGTGTCCATAATGGTGGTCCAGGCAGTACTTCATGGTGCACTTTTTCTGTTAGGCTTATGCTGATGCCCTTCTAGGAGGATTAGGGTATGCTGGGGAGCCTGTTGGTGTTGAAGACAGGGGATCGATACCCATGTGTCTTACAGCAATGTGCCCCACGTAAGTCCACAAATGTACCACTGACAATGTCAAGGCATGTTAGTGTGGGTGGTGATATTCCCTTAGGTGTGGCACCACTCAGCAGCTGGGAGCAGTGGCATCCTGCAGCCTTGGCATTGGGAAGATGCACAACAGCTGTGTGTCCCCGGATCTCCCATCACAGCATGCAGTTAGGTGGCCCTCTGCAGGATAGGGTGGGATAAAAGCTTCTACTTGCAGACAGTGGCCTTAAGTCGTACTGCATATCTAGGAGTGATGTTCCCTTGGGGAAATGTGGGGGGCTTCAGAGCTACAAGAGAGGCATATGGTATACTGTTGCAGGATGGCTTTAACAAGGTCCTAGGGGCAGGTAGCCCTGGTACCACAGGGCACACAGTCACACCATCAGAACACCATGTGGTGCTCCTTCAACAAGGACAGGTATTCTGGTTGCAGTTACCTGCAGGGTGTTCAGCGCCAACATAGTGGCATGACCATCTGTGATGCACATGCATAGCTGGCCCCTCCTGGGGAGCCAGGTGTGGTTCCCCCCAAGTGGTCTACCCACACAACCCCTAGCACATGTTTGTGCCACTGTGTCCATGGGGGTTGGCCAGTGCTGAATGCCATGCACACTGTAGCTTGGTAGTGCCCAGGTCCCCCACCCCAATCCTGTAGCAATACTCTGGCCAGGAATGACCACTCCATCACCAGGGGCCACCTCCTGGGACATGCACATGTGGGTTGGGTATGACTGTGGCCAACACTACCCCCATGGCCACAGACAACCACATACCCTCATGAACCCACCAGAAATGTACACATGGCATTGGGGGTAGCCATTGCACCAACACCACCCAGTCTGTGGGTTGCCCACTAGTGAGTAGTCATGTGCGACACAGATGCCTCTGCTGATGACCCCAGATGACAGCTTCTGTAACATCTGATTTTACCCCACGGTGTGCACAAAGGGATGTATACAGAGGCCTCATCACTCCCCATCCCTAACATGGCCTGGTGTTCTCACCCGACACAGTGATGGGTGAGAGGGAGGCATGAAGTGCCATTTCACAACAGCAGTGAGCACTCTCCCAACCCTGCATTCCTTAAGTCATGTGCACTGCAGCATGCATTCTGCACCCCAGCAACTGGAGACACAGTGCAAGTCACAGAATGGCACTGCCTTGGTCCATGAAGCAACTACCCACTCCATCCATTGTCACATGTCGACCAGAGTGAGGCCATCATAGGGCCCAATCACACAGGGTCATGAGGTCTGCAGGTTCTACTACTGAAGTCTCTATACCCCCCAGCCTGGTGCACCACTCAAGACATGCAGTGTGGGGCAGGTAGTCATGCCTCCTCCCACTCTCCCATGGCCCACCTTCTAGCCCCGCATGACTGCAACAAATCAAACCAACCCCCAAGTGGCCTGGTCATCCACTCTTCTGGTATATCTCCCTGGGTTGGGGCACTACCCTGGTGCCAGTAGTGGTGCACTGTGACCCAGTGTGTCATGATGATGGTACCACTGCCAAAGCTCCCTTATACCCCATATCTTGGCATGGCATGCCACCCTGTGACAGTGCCCCCAGCCAGTCAAACATCACTTAGCAGTAGCACAAATGGTCATGTCCACTATAGCACACTTACATTTATCACTCTTTTCTTTTATGGGTTGCTAACATCGTGGAAGGTACAGTGGCTGCCAGGATGACCAAGGGCTCTGGGCACCAGTCCATGCCATGTGGCAACAAAAAAGTTAGATGCGCCATGCCTACGTGGAAAATACCATTTGCCACTGGCAGGAAGCCAGAATGCTCTCATCATCAGAGGAGTAGGAGCAGAACCAGCAGCAGGATATGCAGGATGACTCCACTCCTGCCATGCCACGTCCCGACCCAGTGCATGACCAAGGAGAGCTAGGAGATAGCAGTGGACCACCTTCCACTGCACAGAAGGAGGGGAACAATGAAGTGACACCTGTACAGCAGCCTCTTCTGGTACTGCCACTGCATAGGACCACTGAGGACTTGACTGAAGACTTTGAGGCAGGGGGTACTTTGTCCCACAATGAGGGAAAGAATGGTATTCAAGTTGATGCACCCAGAAATGAGCATCAGAGGTTCATGGGTCTGGAGGCCATGTGCCCCCAGACAAATTCTGGACACTATGAAGGAGCAGTTGGGTGTGGTAATTAATGACTTGGGACACCTGCAGGAGTCATTGTAGACTTTGCTTTACATGGTACAGCAGTGCTGATACATTTAGAGTTTGCTACACAGGGAAATTCCAACCTACCCTGGACACGGGTGACACCATACTAGATGTAGTTCTGTTCTTGTTGTGTTTGTAGTTTGCAGTTACAACCTCTAGTTCATTCCCCTGTTGTTACTGTTGCTGTTAAGTACAGATTGTTGTTCATTACTGTTCCTGTTGTACGTGGTGTTTTTTGTACCTGGGGTTCCATAATTTCTGACCACCATCACACCCTCACAGCCACTCTGCCCTCATTGCATACAACTGGTGCTGTGTCACGCTGCTGCCTTTCTGGCACCTCTGCCATAGCCTTCTGCTGCATACCACAGTGTCCCATGGCTGTACCCATAGTAGCCAGGGGTGATTTCCTATGCACATCGTAATTGCTACCCTCTGTAGCTGGAAATGTGCACCATGTTGTGGCATGCCCAGCAATATACGTCACAGTCACAGGTGCTATTACCTGTAAACCCATGGCCCTGTGACATACAGGTGGCCACCTGAGTGGCACTGTGGGCATACCTCACACACAGTTGGTGCCTGTATCTCTCAATGGGATGCCAATGTGCCGCACCTCATGCAGAGTCATATCACACCTGCCCTTGCCATTGACACTGTAGTGTTGTAGAGCCTGGTATGCAGTACTGCGCATCTCAGGGGCTATAGGGCTACCTTCACCTCAGCAGCATTGCCATGTTGTGTACATCTCTTTCCAGTGCCCTTCCCAGTCCCAGGGCATGACAACCCTTAACCATGGTGTTGCACGTCTGTCCTATATGGTGCTGCTGGATGGCATCCCTCCAATGTTTTCTGGCTGTCACCATGGGTTGCAGGCCACCTGGGAGGTATATAGTGGTTGGTTACCCCTTGTACAGTGCACCAAACATGCTACCTGCCACAACTTTTATCTCACAGGGGTGTCCTATGTGCACTTCACAGTGTCCTCATGTGTGATCCTCAGTCCCTTGTGACATACAGAGAATGAGACATGTTATTACCATGCATTCTTTATTGTGCAACATACTGGTAATGACACAGGAGAGATGCTTCCATGACCATTTTAGGGTTATGTGTACTGGCATTGTGTGCTGTTTCTCACACATATGTGTTGAGCCCCAATACCTCCTCCGATTCCCATTTGATGTCACCTGTAAACGGTATGCTGTAAGAACAGTGACTTAAAATGTTTGCTGCATTTAGGGTGCCACAACAAGGTTGACAGTGAAAGGGGTGATCTTGATTTTAGATTGCACATCACTGATGCCACCCTGTATGCCCAGACTATTACTACCCCCTGCAAGGCATGCCTGCCCCAGAGGAAGTTATATATAGTTGTGCGGGGTGCTGGGACAAAGAGCCCTGCATTGAGGGGTGTGGGGGAAAATCCCCTGCAAAAGACAACTATTTCCTAGGAGGGTGCTTTGGCACTGTTACTCCCGGGAAACATAATGCCTGGTGCTCTAATGCTGGGTGGCATGTTGCCTGCCCTGCGCTGTAATCAGCGTCAGCAACATGTTTTTTGCTCTGACATAGGTGAACCCCTGTAAATCCCACCCACCCTGTTCCATTGTAAAAGGACCATTGCCACATGTTTCCAACATGCCACCCTTCAAAGTTCCAGCTCTGTGCCCCATCACTATACTGGTGACACCAGGAGGCTGGGGCCAAGCTGCACAGTGTGATATGCCTCCTGACAGCTATTCTGCAACACCTATGATTTGTTAATGCTGCTGTGTCCTTAGCAAGCTTTCAGTGTTGTGTCCCTTGCCAGAGGTAGGCCAACACTTCCTCCACTGACCTTGCCCCCCTTATGCATCCTGTGGGAACTGCCTGTGCTTCGCTTTCACCCCCTGCTATCACTCCATGTGGCACTGCTTGTTGTGTCAGTGGATGGGTCATGCATGGTCATATTTTTGGCTTTATGGTCCCATTTTCTGGGGGGTGCACCTGTCCCTCTGTTAGCCTCTGTGCCTAGGGTACTTTCTGTGGCTGATGCCGCTGCCAGCTGCAGAGTCCCATGCCTTGCATCCTCCACTTGGTCTTCTGTTCTGATGCATCCAATGTGTCTCTGACCACTGCAGTCATACATGTGCTGCCATGATGAGTGGTTACTGTACTTTCCACAACAGATGGTCTGCCGCTGCTTTGCATGATATCTGGGCCTATTGCTGACACCTCCTGTGTATGGCCCTCTTCCCATGCAGAATCAGTGTGGTACATTGAGAGAGGTATCACCAGCAGAAAGAAGGAGGTTGTGCCACTGTACAGATTGTTGGTGAGACCTCAGCCAGAGTACTGTGTCCAGTTCTGGAGACCACATCTCCAGAAAGCCATAGACAGGCTGGAGGCAGTCCCGAGGAGGACTACAAAACATGGTGCAGGGCCTACAGCAAAAACCTTAGAAGGAGAAGCTAGGGGAATTCAATATGTATTCACTGGAGGAGAGGGAGAGAGAGGGAGAGGAGAGGAGAGGAGGAGGAGAGAGAGGAGAGGAGAGGAGAGGTAGATATGACAGAAACATTCAAGTACCACAGTGGCATAAACAAGGTACAGGAGGGTAGCATCTTTCAAAAAAGAAGATGTGCAAGAACAAAGGGGGCATGAAATGAAGTTGAGGGGAATTCATGGGGCAACAAGAGAAATAACTTTTTCACTGAAAGAATGGTGGATGCTTGGAACGGCCTCTTGAAGGAGGTGGTGGAAGCAAAAATAGTTACAAAATTCAAGAATGCATAGGATACACATAAGAGTGCCCAAGAGACAGGCAAAAAGGGTGAGCTGCAGATCAACTAGGATTTGTGGTTTGAAATACATGAGCAAAATGGGCAGACTGGTTGGGCCACATGGTCCCTATCAGCCTGTCAACTTCTATGTTTTAATGTTTCCTTAACATGGTGCCAGGAGTTCTCCTGCCTCCACTGTGGTGTTTTTCACACCTGGTGGGCAATTGACATTGTGGGGCTTCAGGCTGGGTCACTGCAGGGCCACGTCCATGGCACACTCAGCTTGCTGATGCTTGTGTGTGTCTTGCATCATTTTTGTAGGCTGCTGTCCTATGAGGTCCATAGAGAGTGGCTCTGCAACATGTTTGTGGCAGTGTGCTGGGTGGTGATCACTGTGTGGTGCAGGGTAGGTGGTGTAGGTGGTGCAGTACTCACATGGATGTCATGGTCCGTATGTGTGTGGTGCAGTAGCTGTCTGACACTATCATGTCCCCTGTCCCTTACTGCAGCTGGAATTTTCTGCAGTGCAGCTGTCAGGCAGTGGTCTGCTCCTGCTGGACAGCTATGCTCCTCTCCATCACAGCTGTTGGGCACTCTGTTGCCTCCATGTGGCACGGTTCACACATCTGCAGGCCATGCAGGACTCCCACAATCTCAGCATGCCATGCTGCATTGTCATGTGCGCCACACTGCATGGCACCAAATAGCCCAGAGAGGAGCTCCTTCATGCAGCTGTGACGACCTTCCATGGCATATCATAGTGTTGCCAGCTGCCGGGTCTGTACATCATGTCTGTTGACCACAGTTTGGCAATATCTATCTAGCTTCATATCCAACAGGGCCTGCTGGGGGAGATCCCAGGCAGCCTCCTGCAGAGTAGCCTACAAGTCCTCTGCTGTTCTTGGGCTCAGCTCCTGTGCAATGTTGTCTGCTATGCTCTGCGGATGGTCTGTGTCTGACTCCTCTGAGTCACCCTCAGCTACATGTGTTACAGTGCCTTTGTGGCCGGGCCCCTCTGTAGCGTCATGCCATTACCACCCTAGGGAAGGGAAGGGGAAGGAGAAATTGTTTAACCAGGAAAGGCACACTAAGCCAAAGCTTGTTTACAGGTGCAACATGAGAGCACAAGGAAGTTAAGTGACTTGCTCAGGCTCACACAGAATGTGAGTGGGAGCTGTGGGATTCAAACCCAGGTGTCCAGATTTGCAGCTTAGTGCCCTAAACCATTGTGCTTTACTGTCTCCTTCCTGAGCATCCTGCACATCCTTCACCTGCTGGTACCTGGTACTTACTGTCTGTGCTGCTATAGTCTGTTTCTGGCGAGCCTTGCTCTACATGCTGTGGTGAGGCTGTATTGCAACTTTTGCCTGGTGTGGATATTTCACACTGTTCCCCAGAGGTGTCTGTGGGGAGAAAACACAGCCTGCATTAGTTTCCATATAAGGCCACCATCTCTCTATGTTCCTGTGTGTTGTATGTGGTGCATCTGGCCGCCACGGGTCTGTTATTGCCCTCCAGGCCCTTGGCCATGCAGTGCATAGGCTGCCTGCTGGTATAGTACGTACCCTGTCATGTGTGTTCACTATGCCTCTTTTTTTTTCCATTCAAAGTTCATTGAAGGTTTTCACAGTACCAAGAATAGATCCACATTATACATACAGAAAGCGAAAAATACATTGTGAACATTAAATAACATCCCCTCCCTACCCCCACTGCCCTACACCCCCACTGCCCTACACAGAGTAGTCTCCTATGTATTTCAACAAGTAGAGGATGAGGTACCATTGTTAACAGGGTGTAAAGCGTAAAGGGTCTGGAAGGGGCCTCATATTCTATTAAACCTTTTGAGTTGATTGTTAATACTTGCAGTAGCCTTTTCTGTTCTATTTGCCAGGAATTCCTGAAGCTATTCAGTGTAAGTAATTTCCGTATTATTTCTCCAGTACTTCAGGACACATTTTTTGACAGACATCAAAATCATGGTTATATGGTATTTTCAGTTCAGCACCAACATTTCTGAGAGGTCCCCTAATAGGCATACTTTTCCGCTGAGAATAATTCAATCAGACCTAAAAGGGGATCTGCCCACTGCTCAATAAGGGCCCATAAAGGGGCCACTTTCTGGCAAGACCAGAAAATATGAAACAAGTTACCTTCTTCCTGCATACACTGGTTGCAGGTAGAGGAGGCTGCAATTCCAAATTTTGCTAACTTCTGAGGAGAATAATAAAGAATATGCAAAATTTGGAACTGCATACGCCTGATCCTATCCTGGGTAACAAACGTGTGACAATTCTGCCATAATAAAGGCCAGTTTATGTTCTTCTCTGGGAAGAGAGAGGACCAATAAGTGGTAGGACCAAAGCTCTCTTGGACAGATCCATTTGTACAAAGTATTGTATAACTTACAGACCGCTTGTGGGAAACCAGGTAGGGGATTTAGGTCTGACTGGAAAGAAAATTTAGAAGCTTATGGGGGTGTAGCCCCAAAAGCTCTTGTCAGAAGATTGCACAACTGAAAGACTTTGAAAATATTAGATTTCAGAATGTTAAATTAGCTCAGGATTTCAGGAGAGGAAAGCCACTGCCCATCCTCCTTAACAAAATGCAAGAGAGGACAATCTTCCAATTGTGGGAGCCAGCCGGCTGGGAGGGTTTGACCTTCTATCCTAATATTAGGGCTACCCCTCAAAGCTTGACTCAAATCTTGCTTGTTATTGTGCTTCAGGAATGAACACAGCTGAGAATATATTCTAATAGAAGTCACAATGGGAGTATCCCTTAGCTTTGGTGGAAGAGAGCTTAGTTTTGTGTATAAAAGCGCAGAGGGAGAGAGTCCCTGTGCCTTTATGAGAGCCATTTCTATTTTGAGCCAGACGGGCAGAAAGGGAAGAGGAGTCTGGAGGTCCCTGACTGATATCCACCTGAGGTATTTATTGGCATGACTGGCCCAGTAATAAAGGCCAACATGCGATAAACGTAACCCACCTTGACTTTTGGGGGCAGCTAGTTTGTGAAAAGCCATCCAAGGTTTTTTACCAGCCCAAATGAAATCCATAATGAGACTATGGACTTTTTTGAACCAAACTAAAGGAAGCCAGATGTTTGATAGGTTAAATGGGTAAAAGAGACAGGGAAAGACATTCATCTTAATTAAATTAATTTTCCCTTAGAGAGATATAGGGAGAAGAAACCACCTTTTCAGAACCGGACTAATTTAGGGAGTCCAAGTTTAACTTCCTAAAATGGGTTAAGTTCCTTGTGAGCTCAATTCCATGGTATCTTGGGAAATCAGCTTTTCAGGAGAGCCCCAGAGTCTAAATAGTATGCTTCAATACTTTGTGGTTGAGAGGGAACACTACTGTCTTTTCAATATTCAGTTTATTGTTAGATACCTAACTGAATTCTTCAATGATTTCCAACACAGGTGGGATAGATAGAGCTGGATGAGACAGTTGAAGGAGAAGGTCATCTGCATAAGCAGAAACTTGAATCATTTGGCCCTGGACCTCAATACCCTGAATCTCTTGGCATTCTGTCAGTCTACATATAAGGGGCTCTAAATATAGATTGAAAAGAAGAGGCAAAAGGGGGCAGCCTTGCTTTGTATCTGAATGTAATACGAAAGGCTCAGAGGTTACCCCATTGCTAGATATCTTGGCTGTTGGGTTTCTATAGAGGGTAGGAATCCACCCCTGGAACTCCAGGGGGAAGCTGAATGCCTCCAGAGTACGTAACAAATTTTTCCAGTTCACCCTGTCAAAAGTTTTCTCAGCATCCAGGGAGACCAGAGCCACTGGGAACCTGGCACCCCTGGATGCCGAGAAAACATGCATAAGAGTGCGTGAATGGTCTGAGGACCTTTCCTTCATAAAACTACCTGCTCCAGTCCTATAAGGTCTGAGAGAACTTTACTACCCCAATCAGCTAAGAGTTTAGCCAAGATTTAACGTCCTGATTAAGGAGTGAAATTGGTCTGTAACTAGTAACCAGTTCAAAATATTTTTCGGGTTTAGGGAGTAAAACTATCAGCGCTTCGAACAGAGACTTGTCTGATTCAGTATCTGAAAGAATATGTTGATAAAGTGGTATGAGCACAGGAATCAGCTGTTTTGCAAAAACTTTGAAAAAGGAGAAAACCCATCTGGCCCTGGGGTCTTTTCCAAGGGAAGATCTTAAATTTATTTATTGAAAATGTTTTACCAGGAAAGGCACACTGAGCAAAAAGATGCTCGTCTCACGGTGCAACTGGGAAGGGGGGGTTACAGAGGAGGCAAGTAAACATAAAAATGGTTGATCTTACAATAATACAATCGGAGACAGAGCATAGGTGGAAGGGATTACAATTGAGTATATACATAGGGAAAACAGATAGGTACGCTACATATCAAACAATTATGAAGTAAACAGGGTCTTGGTTGCGCAGCGAGTTAGGAACAGAGCTGAACGTGAATAGTAGGGTTTGGAATACAAAACATGGTACACATTGAGGCAGCGTGAGGTATATAAGTGCAAGCTGCATAACAGGGGTAATGATAGCACAGCATGAGTGCAAGTAGCGGAAGTTGGGCTAAAGGGAGGTGTAACAGGCTAGAGCAGGGGGGAAAAGGAAAGCAAGATGGGGGTAAGGAAAGGAGGGAGTAGGGGATGATGAGCTGAGAAGGGGGAGGTTAGGTGAAGGGGAGGGGTTGAAGGGAAGGTGGGGAGGGAGAGATTGACAGTGGGGAGTGAATAAGAGAGAGAGCATAAGTGTGTGAGGGCAGTATTTAGGCCAGTTAATTAGGTGATAGCGGGCCGCTGGTCGGCGAGGGGAGAGTGGGGGAAGGGAGGTAAAGGGGAGGTCAGGGCAGCTGCAGTTGGGGGTAAAGTAAGTTAGAGAGGCATAGGAAAGGGAGAGTTTGGATGAGGAAAGGCAGATCTGGGTGGGCAGGTCATTCCAGAGTTTAGGGAAGAGATAGGAGAAAGCGGATTGGCCGGTGGACGTCCTACGATGGGGGACGAGTAGACGCCTATCATCAGCAGACCTGAGGGCGTACAAGGGGGGAGGTGGGGGGGATAGGGCGGATGCGAGGTAGGGAGGGAGGGCGCCTAGCCAGACGTTAGAAATGAATTAGGCACCGGTTACTTAGAGAAGGCAGAGGCAGGGAACGATAAAGCAAGCAGTGATGTATACGAGGGGGGGCATTGAGGGTAAAGTGGCAGAATGCATTGAAGAGAGGGTCTAGTCTGGCTAAGGTGGTCTGTGCATCGGAGCTGTAAACTATATCGCAGTAATCGAAGGAGGGTAGAATCATTTTCTGGACAATTTCTGACAGGAAGTGGGAGACTAGTGTGGTTTCTATAGAGGGCACCAAGTTTGGGGCATAATTTTGAGACAATGGCATCAACGTGTGAAGAGAAGGAGAGGTGACGGTCAAGCCAAACCCCTAGATACCTAAAGGCGGGTACTTCTTCGAGGATGGTGTTATTCAGGGTGTGGAATCTCAGAGGGGAGGTGAGTTTGGATAGCTGCTGTCTGGTACCGAATGTCATGGAGTTGGTCTTTTAGCATTTAGGATCGTTGGTTGCTGTTGAACCAGTGTTGCATTTTGTTGAAGTCGGTTTGAAGTTTGGGTGATTTCTTTTTGGGTCGGCCGGAGGTGAAGAGGACAGTATCGTCTCGTACATATAGATAGGCGGAAGAGCACGGAGAGTTAGGCAGGTCATTTAGCAGGATGGAGAAGAGGATGGGGCCAATAACTGAGCCGTGGGGGATGCCAGTGGTGATTGGGGGGGGGGAGATGTGGTCAGCTATTTTGGTGGATTGGGTTCTGTTTAGGAGGCAGGCACTGAACCAGTTTGTGGCTGAATCAGCTAACCCAGCTCCAGAAAGGCAGTTCGGCCTGTGAAACAGCTGAGATCAGAAAGGATTGTTGAGACTCTGATAGTGTAGGGAGGTGAGACTGCTAGATAATTGGCCAGATACTGCTCAGAGGGAGGGTTCAACATGGGGCCATACAACTGCTTGTAATAAATATTGAACTCTCCTGTGAGATCAGCTGAGTAAGTTATTAAGGAGTCATTCTCTGGGGAATGGATGGTCGCAATTAACCTAGAGGTTTCTTGCTGTTTGATTCTGAGAGCGAGCAAGTGCCCTGCCTTCTCCCCATGGTCTGTGTATGAAGCTTTCGCTTTCAGGATTGCAAATTCTTCCTTCTCCCTCAACAGTTCTGAGTAGGAATCTTTCAATTTCATCAAGTCCTGCTTGTACTGTTCAGTGGAATGAGAACTGAGTTTGGCTTCTAAGCCCCGAATTTGAGATAAGAGAGACAGGATTTGACCCTCCTGCTTTTTCTTCCACTTAGAGGGTAACCCAATCAGTATCCCTCATATATAAGCCTTCAGTGCACACCATTCAACATCTGGTTTACCTGTGAAGTTATGATTAATGGAAACAAAATGCGTCATTTGGTCTGAAATGTATTTAACTGAATCAGGGTCTTTCAGGAGCTGGTTATCTATTTTCCAGCACCCTCCATTTTTGGGGAGAAATGATAATGAGATCAGGCAAGTGACCAGGGATTGGTAGGAGGGTGGTCCTGACAGAATAGAGGAGTTTCGCACCCCAGGAATGAGTGATTATGAAAAGAACAGGTAGTCAATTTGGGAAGAGGTCCCATGTACTGACGAGGTGAACGTGTATTCTCTTTCCTTGGGGTGTAAAATATGCCAGATATCACAGAGGCCCACTTGATCAATCAGCTCTCGAAAAGCTCTTTGACCAGGAGAAAGACTCTCACGTGACCATCCCGACCGGTCCATATCTGGATCAAAAATTAGGTTCATGTCCCCCCCCCCCCAATAATTATTGGGATAGACAGGAAAGGAATAAATACATTGATTAACTGCATAAAGAATCCAGGGGTGCCAACATTTGGACCACACACTATACAGTAATACATTGGTTGTATGCAATTTCCCCTGACCAAAAGAAATCTGCCTCATGGGTCAAAGATAGTTTGGGATGGGGAAAGGGGAACCAACCTGTTTATCAGAATCATAACTCCACAGCTCTGGGTGCTATCATCTGCAGAAAGCAGTTGTCCTATTTGTTGCCTCCTTAACTTGAAAGCTTCAGAATTAAGTAAATGTGATTCTTGTATGAACACAACATCAGATTTCAAGAGATTCAGGTGCTACAATATCTTGTATTGGTTGAGTTGTTGTCTAGCCTTCTTAATGTTCCATGTAGCCAATCTTAAGACCCTGGCCATTTAACACTTAAGAGGCTGAGGAGTAATCCCCTTGATCCCATAGTATATTTACATATCTCTTGTACCTCCACACTTGTCAACTCTGTGTTGCCCTCCCACCCTTTCGTCCTCCTATTAACTAACTCATCCCTCCCCTAACCTTTTTAAACCTATACTCACAAAGACATTGTTCCTGACATCTAAACACTCAGCCCTCCTCTCCCCCCTTATTGTTGCAAACTTCGCTCTGCAGCACGCCTCTATACCTCTCCCCCTCCTTCCAGCCACCCAACATGAACCCATCCGAGATGTAAACAAATAATTATAACAACAATGTTTTTCCTGGACTTTAACAAACATTCTGTATCATTTGTACTTAATTAGAATTTGGTATTTTTGCCTACCTGCCACCTTTTCCCCCTTTTTTCTACCCTCTTAACTGAGGATTGGCGAGGCAATTAAAACTCGCACTTATGCATTATAGAACAGAACAGAAAACTTGCAACAATATACATACTATTATAATAACAGGCCCACCAAATCTGGAAAACCCTGCTATGATAAATTAAAACTTAAGGTGATTAGGCAATCTTATCTTACCACCCCAGTACCATGAAGTGCAGAAGGCCATCAACCCAGTCTGCTCACATTGCTTAAAAATGTGACAGGACATCCAATAAACAGTTTTTATATGCAATAATCAATTCATTAGGCATTTTCCAGTACAAGACCCTTTTCCCCTATCTTTTTGATAACAATGTGTTAAGCAGGGCACCTTACAGAACAGAGAAAGTAAATTAAACTCTGAATTTAGTAAACCAAGCTAACATTGGAAACAAGCCCCTATTCGGGAAGCTAGATCACCATCTACTCTATAGCCAAAAGGTAATGTTCAGGATAATCCCCAAAAGAGTTTGTGTAGCAAAACAAAAGCATTGACACATGGGCCAAGTAAAGATCCCCCTCATCAAACCCCTAAGGACAACGGGTCCTTCAATCCAGGCTCAACAATTTGAACAGGCACCAGTACAGTAAGAAAATACTGGGACCAGCGGGAACAGAAAGACAGTCCATTACAGCACTCGGTAAGTAATGTCACCCTCTTCACAACAAACTGCGAGTCATGAGAGTCAGAACAGCTGCATAGCTCAGATTTGTCCTCACCAGAATTGTACCACACGCTCCCTCTGCAGGCTTTAAGTGCGCGTTACAGATAGAAAGATCCTGCCAGGCAGCTGCTCGTCAATGCGCAAAATCGAGGGGGGAATGCCGCTTCCACGGAGAACCCGGTTGCTACAGAAAAGGAGGAATCCTTCCAGCTGAGGTACCGGGTAAGTTCATTTGGCATTGAGAAGGCATAGGTTTTTCCTCATATCCCCCAACCAACTCTGATTCTGGTGGTTACAAACAGGGAATCACAAATGTCAGCCCTCTAAGAATTTAAATAGAAAGGAGCTTAACCCCTCAGGCACTCATGAAAGAAAACAAATGTGATCTGGTGTAAAGTCAGACAACTCAATGATACCATACTGCCTCCTCTCTTGTTTAGCCAAGCTATAACCCATACATTCTTGCCACTATTCATGGGTCTCGGAATAGGTCAGGCAGGGCAGTCTTGAGTCCAGTCACCGCTGTCTCCGGATCTTCGTAGGGTAGCCAATTCCCCGCTATCAGGACTTGCAGCTTGGCAGGGTAGACCATTTAAAATGTTATTCCTGCTGCAATGATTTTCGAAACTAGGGGATGGAAGGCAGATCTTCTTAGACTCACAGTAGCCAGCAGGTCTTGTGCGATTCAGATCTTACTACCCTCCCATCTCACTTCTTGCAGCTCTTTTATTTTAGTTAAGACATGGTGATGCTCAAGGAAATTCAGGAATCTGAATATCAGGGATGTGGCAGGGCCGGGAGTTTTGGGTAGAGAGCCCGGTGTGCCCTCTCAATGATGCATTTGGGCCCAAAAGGAGAGGGGCCATCAATCTTCTGCATCATTTTTTAAATAAAGATAATGGCATCCTGGCCTTCTTCCCCCTCTGGGAGACCTATGAGGACTGCGTTGTTCCCTGCAGATGTGGCCCTCAAGGTTCTCCACCTTCAACTCAAGCCGGGACATCTTTTGTAGAATGGCTACCAGTTCTGGATCAGTTCTATCTGCACATTTCTCAAGGGAACAAATTATTGCCATATTATCAGAGGCCCGCTGAATTACATCCTCTAGTGAGTATGTAAGTGATTGAAGCTCTTTCGATATGTTGTGCAAATCCTCCCTAAAGGGCCAAAATTCTTCCAGGAATCTGCTGAGCATCAGCAGCTCCCTTGCCGAGAGCACAGTGGCCAGTCCTTCTGCCAAGCTGGAGGCCCGTGGTTTCTTCGGGGCCTTCTCTGGAGTTACAGGAGGGGTGTACTTTTGTGGCACTTTCATCATCTCAGCATCCATAGATGCCTTTGAGTGCAGCAAATTGACTCCAATAGTTAGCACTACAAGATGTGGTAGGTTGTAATAGGTTCTACGATGTTTTTATGTGAAAAAAATAAAGTAAAATGTGTCGGGTAGCTGGAGCGATGTGAAGGAGCTGCTAACTGGCATTCTGCATCATGTGGTCTCCACTATATCTCTTTCTTACATGCTGCTTACAGACACATGCATATTGCTGCAGCTGTGGCTTACAAGTGCTTTGACCCATGGGGTACATGTAATGTGCCCTACCCTCCAGATAGGTTGCATACATGTGTGGTACACTCCTGGTGGGTCACCGCCATACATTGAGGTGTTATATGCAGCCTCTACCATGATGGGTGTTTGTTACTGTGGGTGATGGGACAAAACTGTCACCCTGGCTGCCAGTCTCCCCTACAAAAATTTAGTGAATCAGTGGGACATATGCCATGGCATTTCAGGAGTGGCACACCTGTCTTGTCTCCTGCATATGTTTGTAGGCCAAGCTGCTGCTCTTGTAGCTACATTGCATGACATGGCCATGGAGCTGCACATCCAAGGTAGCAGTAGTAGAAGAGGCTGCAACAGCTGCATCTGCAGAGTTTGCTCCCAAGCCAATGCACACTGGACTACTCACCACCATCTGTACACTGGACAGCCCCCCCAACAGCCTGTACTGTGCCATGCATGACCAACCTTCAACCTGGCCTGTGCCCCCACCTTGTCCAGGCCTATCTGGGATACTGCTACAAGTCCCACACACCCACCATCCACACACATGTTAACACCCCTTACAACCACATATTTCCACCTTGATGCAGACATTGCTGGGGCCACCTCTGTACCCCCTCCTCCATAGCCACAGTCCCATGTGAAGTATGGGGCCCTCACAACTATGTCCCCAGCTTTTGATCCCTCACCATCCAACCATATGCCTGCAATGCACTTCCACCCCATCTCTGACATCCACATGGGCAGCCTGTGCTCTGCCGCATAATGCACATCCACATGCAGCTGTCAGCACAACAGGAGGCATTGCTGCTGGGAGATGTGGCCACTCGCCAGCTCATACTGCACATGGCCACAAAGCTACCGTTGCAGTGCCAGCCTTCTCTTCTACAACATATACTGTCAGGCACTGTGTGTGTGCCTGGCACCCCTTCTACACACACCTGGGTCAAGGTTATCTTGCTGGGACTCCCCATTCACCAGTGTGCCCTATGGGTGTGTTCCTTGTTACAAGTCTAGCCCCACTGTGCAGCCACACCTGCTATGCCTCATTAAACACCACCACACATGCACTGCCTTTCTGTGCTCTGAACATATACAGCACTGTACCCAT
The DNA here is from genome assembly GCA_016271365.2 of Neoceratodus forsteri. Taxonomy (NCBI): domain Eukaryota; kingdom Metazoa; phylum Chordata; order Ceratodontiformes; family Ceratodontidae; genus Neoceratodus; species Neoceratodus forsteri. The sequence goes on from CM028137.1 coordinate 57,407,148, forward strand.
GCATGCACCTCTGATCACTGTTTCCACCCCAGTCCCCCAACCCCACCCCCCCAGAGACTTCTGTTGATGTGTCCTCTTACAAACCTGCTGAGCTTTGCAGCCATAAGACATCCAGGTTGGTGTTGCCCTCAGTCATGTGGCTGCTAAAGTGTGCCGCCACACGCTCCTTCTGACTATTCAGGAGGAATCTCCAGACTGGGACAACAACCAGTGGATATGGCACACCACCAGTTGTAGGCTAACTTTTCCTTTGACTTCCACCTCATGTCATAGCACCTCTTCTGCAACTCCCAGATGGAGCACCTCACTGGGTCCACAGCATTGACCCTCGTAACTACTTCATCCCAGGCTTTTTCTCTTTGATCACGCAGCTCTTTGCCCCCACCTCTGAACAACAGCAGGATCACTATGGTATCCAAATTGTCTATCAGGATGTCAATTTCCTCTGCTGTAAAGTTTTAAAGTTTTTCTTTTACCTCTGTCTGCCTGCCTTGTCCCGAGACATGCGTTCTCTGCTCTCCTTCATGATCACCCACGGCACTTTTTCAAGATGCAACGTTCTTCACTTCTGCTCAATGTACCACCTTTTATGATGCAGCTTGTTACTTTGAGTCATTTCTAGAAAGATCGATGCAAGTCACAAATCTTCTGGAATTGGGTGCATGCTGTTAGCCACAATTAAAGTTGACACAAGCTGCCTATTGGACGCAACTTGTGCCACCTTTGAAACTTGAGCCCCGTGTGTCTAAATGGAATAATGCTTAAATGCAAACATAATTGGCTCCCCAAAAGAATGGGATTTCACCTACAGTTAAAAACAATCTTACAATAAGGAGTAATAATCACCACGGGGTATAATGATGCCCATTCGGTACAATGTTTACATGCAATGACTCTAAGATTATAAGATGCCATTAGACAAACAGGATCAATTAATGATAAAACCAGAGAAGATAACATAAAAATTAAGCAAAATGCTTTAAGCATAGCTTACTCAGCTTTTATTGCATGTTATACAATGACAAGAAAGAATCCTGGGCTCTGACTGGTAGGTCTGGGGCTGGAACCATGGTGTTATCCCAGCATAACATCATAGATCTAGTCTCAGCACATACATGGTCACATCAAATGTAAATGAAATCACTGCACATGCTATGTCCAAGTTGCCCACACTTGGCATGGGCACTTTACAATTTTCTAGTAGTTCACTTTTTTTCAAAGCATAAATCCTCCCTCCCACTGCAAAGAATTGGATCCAAAACTACAGCAAACAAAAGTAATTTGCCTGACATCACACTGAAACTCATTTATTGCACAAGTTTCATATTATTTTAAATACAGGTAATGAAAGTTCAACAAAGCTGTATCGTAACTGGCTTCATTCACTGACTCTCCCGTAATCATTCTGCATGGACAAAGTGAGTCGTGTGCTTTCTCCAAAGCACACCATGCTTTACTTATGAATTGGCATTTTTTATGTTCTTTGTTTGCCTGGTAAAACACTGAGTATTCCAGGAGAAACAAACTGTGATCATGGCTATTGGACACAACTGAAGCCATCTATTGGAACAACCAGACTGCAGCAGGTATTTACATAGAGCTGGGGGGGGAGGGGTCAGAGCGATAGATGAGAGACACACACAGAAAGCCAGATGTTAAGTACTTTTGTACCTGCACTGTTCTGGCCACTAATCACTGGTACTCCCCTTCCCCTGACACAATTTGCAACTGGAAAATATAAAAAGCAGTAACAGAAATTGGCTTTCACCCCGTAGCATGATCGATCATGCCAGCGCATCCTCACCACAGTGCCATGCTCACTGATCAGCCATTGGCTGTTACTTTACTCACAAGCTGAATTATCACAGTGGGCCAATGGGAGGGGGACAGCATGAATATATCGATCTCCTGCATTATTATCCTCAGAGACACAGAGCTATCAGAAGGTGAAGACGGCATCTACAGACCACACAGAGCCTTGCTCACTCAGCTCACCCTCTACTCTGCTTCCCTGTAACAACAGAAACAGTCAAAGAGGTTACAGATGTATTTCTCAAATAAAAACAGCTGGGAGACCTTTCAAATCCACAATCTGTAAACATCACATGCAGGGATGGGGGGATCGATGTGTCACAGGCAGGGATAAGAGAGGGGTTAGTGTAGCAGACTGCAGAGCCCAGTAACAGCAGTTCCACCTACAAGCCAATGCAGTTTATCTGCACTTTTTTTTTCAAAAGTATACTTACCCATTGAAAAAAAAACAGGGAAAAATATACTGTAAATGTACTTTTCATCTTTTTATTTATTTATTTTTTTTACACACGAGCCATTGCATAATAGAAATAGTACACTCCAAGGTATGTGTCGTGCTGAGATAATGTCACTTCTCGGGTGTTGGACACACTCAGCCTGTGGCCTAATGCCCAACCATCCAAGGTGTGATGTTATCCCAACACGGCACACACCATGTCATGCATTATTCCTTTATTAACACTTAACAGACATGCAATCAGATACACGCTAAGGAGTATTCACTTCAAAATATTCTGCTAGTTACAGTAATTTCATACAATAAATTAGTTCAGTTTTAGTTTAGTTTATTATTTTACTGAGATAAGGTTCCATTGAGCAAGCTCATTTACAATGAGGTCCTGGATAGGACAGCATACAAATCAATGTTCAGTAGCATACATTGAATAGGTAACCAATAAGACATGATGAGGTGTGTGTAGAACAAATATTACCACATGTTCAGGGGAGTTGTAAGGCATGAAGCTGCAGGTTGAATGCTTTTAGCCCCTGTGAGTGCAGTAATATCTGTTCTACACACACCCTAGAGCGTCTTATTGTGCTTATAAAATGGGCTTTTTTAAAATGTTTGCTGTCAGAACAAAAAAGTGTATACAAAAGGGTATTATTACTAGAACTGATGATAAAATAGTCCTTCTGCCAAGTATTATATGATGTCATTGATGATGTCATTGCATTTGGTAGTGTGCAACCTTCCCCCCTCACAATGTCACCGAGCTGAAACACAAATCGGGGCAGCAACTGAGCTGAAACTGAGTGTGTGTGTTTTCTTAGTATGAGTTATTATTTTTAATGAGCACAGGTGATCATATACTCTTTTGATAATTACTCTAGTGATGGTGGTCTCTCCCCTTCCCATGATGGTGTGAGCGGCCTTGCTGACCAAACAAAAGTACTTTCTCACTGCTTCCTTCAGTTCACGTTCAATTATTTAAAATAGGAAACAACATTTTTTATTCATTCATTTTTCAGCTGCAATTATGGAGAGTGTGGTTTCCTGCAGCATGGAATTGTATCAAGTGAGATTAGAGAACGAGAGAGAGATGAAACCCGATGATGGGTTCAGTAAGCGCGGTGAGTTGAGAGTAAAGTGTGTCAACAGGTCTGAGTTTTTTCAAACAATTGTCTGTTTTTCGGTTGTCAGGGCAATGTATTAAGAGTACAGTGAGTAAGCAGGTCTGAGGGTTTGTTTTTGTCAGTTTTTCGGATTACAGTGGAAAACAAGCTGCACTACAGTTTTCCCGATCTGCCACTAGTCCAGAGTGGCCCACATTAGCGATAAAAAAATGGCGATATTTTAAGTATAAATGTTCCAATAGCACACCAATCTCTCTTTTTTGCTCTGCAATCCTGCTTTAAGTACTTGTTTTTACCTGTGCATCAAATGTTTATGGTGAACAGGTAACAACCAAACAAAATAGAAGATATTCTCTCCCCATTTTACAATGCAGAATAGTTCATAATAGTAGTCTGATGTAGGAACTTTCTAGACTTCAGTTCTTACAAGAAATAAGTACGTGCATACAAATCATAATCGGGCTACATTTCCAATAAGTAATAATTAAGAGTCTACAATTCATAAATGGCACAGCAATAATTAGAAGGAAGAGCAATGGAGGGATACGTTGAAGGGAAAGGGTGAGGACATTTGAATATGGGGTAGAGAACAGATAGCATAAATTGATATAGTTGAGCGTACACAGGATAAGGACATTCAAGTGACCACACAATTACACATGCATGGCTTTATAAATAATTTAATGATCATAGATTTGAACACTGAACACTGTTATACTGACTTTATGTGTGACTTTAAGGGAAATCTGTAGATTGTTCCTTGTTGTAATGGATAATACCACCAAAGGCCATTTTGCAATAATTGGAATGGACCTTTATTGAATGTGCTGATGTTTTGTTTTATATGTTTTTATTGTTATCCACCTTGGTTATGAAAGCGTATTATAAATAAAGAATTATTATTATTATTGGGATGTTGAATTGCATATAATCATTTTTTCTTAGTGCATAAGTACTGTGTGACCTTTGGAAAAGTTTTGAGATATATGTTAGAACATTGTTGCTGTGTACTTTAAAGGCCCATAGAGATAGATTTGTTTTGTCATCTGGTTGATAACGAAGTCCATCCAATGGTTTTGTACAGGATACAGTGGTGTGTTCTAGGCTTCAGCTCCATGATGAATCTGAGGGCTCTGTGATATCATACGAACATATGAAATTTGCCAGCAGAAAAAATGGCATTTGGTCTATCAAATCTGCTAGATTATGTAGCTAGCAGCTCTATTCTGCAGCTCTCCTTCCCTCCTCTCCTCCTACCTTTAACCTCCCTCTTGCCCTTTCCCAGCACCTTTTGAAGCAGCCCACCGTTTTATGGGCTGCCACCTCCATTGGTAACTCGCTCCACCCTGCCACCAACCACTCCATAAAAAAGTGTCATTGCATTTCCCTCCTGAACCTCCCTCTGCCCAATCTCATGTAATGGCCTTGAGTGTCCCTCCCACCCTTGCCTTGACTGAATAGCCCCTCTGTACCAGTTTTGTTTATCCCTCTCATGTACTTGAATGTCTCGATCACATCCCCTCTGTCTCTCCTCTCCTCCAGCGAGTACATGCTTAACTCCTTTAGCCTTCTCCAATATGGTAGGTCCCCCAGCACCTGAATCATCTTAGTTGCTCTGCGCTGCAACCCTTCCAGTAATTTAATATCCTTTTTCAGGTATGGGCACCAGTACTGCATGCAGTACTCAAGATGAGATCTAACCAGTAATCTATGCAGCAGTAGAATCACCTCCCCCCCTTTGACGTTATTCCCCTTGCTGTGCAACCAAGCATTTTGTTGGCCATTGCTGCTGCCTTCCTACGCTATACTGAGTTTTCATTAATCCTGTGATGACCACCTCCAGAGCCTTCTCCCCTTAGTCTCCATCAGCTGCACCCCCAGTTGGTAGTTCCTTCTGATTTATTTGCTCCAAAATGCAATATCTTACATTTTTTGGCATTGAACCCCAGCTGCTAAGTGTCTGACCAAGTCTCCAGCTTATTCAGATCTTTCTGCAGACCCCGCCAACTCTCTACATCATCCACCACTGCCCCTATCTTGGTGTCATTGGCAAACAGGCTGATCCTGCTCTTAATGCTCATGGAAATGTCTGAAATAAATATCACAAACAACACAGGTCCCAGCACCTAGCCCTGTGGAACCCCACTCATTACTGTGCTTGGGGACAAGAGTTCCCCTTCCACCACCACCCTCTGCTGCCATCCCTTTAGCCGGTATGTCACTCATACCACCATTTTTGGTCCTGCCTCTGTGCTTTCAAGTTTTATTCCAAGTCTCCCATGTGGCACCAAATCAAATGCCTTGCTGAAGTCCAGGTACAGGACATCCACTGCATGGCCCTTGTCCATCTGCCCAGTCACCCAGTCATAGTAATCTACTAGATTGGTTTGGCAGGATCTGCTTATGACAATGCCATGCTGTCTATTGTCCTGCAACCCATTGTACTCCAGCAGGGATACAGCCTCTCCTTCAGGATCATTTCCATTAGCTTCCCAATGATGGACGTGAGAATTATCAGTTTATAGTTCCCTGGTTCATCTTTGGGGCCACTTTTATGCAGGGGAACCTCATGAGCCAACCTTCAATCCTTGGGTTTGCATCCCAAATTTAATGAGGCATTGAATAGTCCTGCCAAGGACCCAGGATCTCTGAAATTTCCTTCAATACCCTGGGGTGAATATCATCTGGCCCTCATGCCTTGTTCACCCTCAGCATTCTCAAGCCCTTCAAGACTCTAGCATCCATGCTTCTCCCATCCATTACTCCCTCTCCAACCTTTACTGCCCACCACGCTCCTTGGGTAGCACTCCCACTCTATCCTTCATAAATACCAAGCAGAAGTAGTCATTGAGTGCTTCTGTCTTTTCTCCCCCTCTTCTCTCCCCATCCGCCATCCTTCTTAATCCTTACTATCTGTTCTTTACAGCTCCTTTTCTCCCTGATGAACCTGAAGAAGTCCTTCTCCCCCTCCTTTATGTCCTGTGCCAGCCTGAGCTCTTTGGTGGCTTTTGCTCTTTTTACTGCCCTTGTCACCTCCCTTGTCTCCAGCAGGTACTCCTCCCAATCTTCCCCTCTTTCTGATTTCCTGTATCTCCTAAAAGGCCACCCTTTTTCTCCTCACCTTTTCAACAACCCCCTGCACATCCAGCTTCACTTTTTTGCCCTGGCCATTTTACTCTGAGTCCTGCTACAGGTCTTGGTAGCCACTAGTGTCCCCTTCATTATGATCTCCTATCTCTGGTCCAGGCCCATACCAGGCTGGATCCCAGCTAGGTACCCACTCACTACCTCCCCCATCTTTGCAAAATCCACCCGCCTGAAATCCAGCACCTTCGATTGGATGCCATACCATCTTTGCCCATCACCAACCTGAACCATACTGAAAGATAGTTACTCCCCGCTAATGATTCGTCCACCTTGATATCCCTCACAAATTCTCCATTTGTGAACACTAGGTCTAGGGTGTTCCCCACTGCCCTGGTTGGTTCGCTGACCACCCATGTCAGGAAGCTTTCCTGAAAGGTGTCCAGGAGTATCTGCTCCATTTTACTGCTAGGTGGCTTGGGTTCCTCAGTCTACCCCAGCAGGTTGAAGTCCCCCCAGAATCACCACATTTCCCTTCCAGCTTGCCTTTCTTTTTTTTTTTATCCTATAAGATTTTATTGATATTTTCCAGTTACAAATAGCCATGATACTGGCAAATGTAAGCCAGGCATACACATATAACATTACACAAGTACAGTAATATTTGAGCATCACATAATAACCGTAGAGTGGTGTAACACATCAGGTACTAGAAAGGAACAGAAGTGAAACATTCTACATCCTTTACAATCTTGGGAGACTAAAGATCCAGTAGAGCTAGTATGTATCAACCCAATTATACTGTGCAAGTTCCAGTTACTCTCCAGCTACCGGAATTGTGACTTAACCACGTGCTATCATTCTTAATACATTGTTGTTAGTTACCATCAGATCCCACACACATATTATGGCAAAAAACCCAACAGGGGTTTCTAAGAGGGGATAGGTAGCAAAAAGTATAGACAGAGATAGAGAATAGGTGGAATGTGAGGGTGGTACTGACAGATTGATTAGAGGGCTCCTTTTCTCTCCTACTGGGCAGAAGTGTGGTGGGGAGGAGGGGGGAAAGAAATACCTCTGGTTATAGCAGTGGGAGGGTGTGAGGAGAGGGGGGTGGGACTGCACAGATGTGTGAATGCAAATACACGTCCCATTTCTTGTGATATCTGGGGAGGTGGGCTTTCCCTACCACAGTAAGCCTCTCAAAAATGACAAGTCAAGCCATGGCCACTCCCCCAGTGCATGACCACAATGGCGGAGGGCTGTCTCCACTTCATCAAGATGGCCCTCTTTGCGTCCATTACTGCTGCCAGAATCCACGCTTTTGTTGGGACAGGCAGGGGGTCAAGGATAGAGACATCTCCCAGCAGCAGGGATTCCTGGCAATGTAAGAGCAGTTTGCCTGCGATCTTTGAGCAGTCATCCAATACCTGTGTCCAAAACCCATGAAGGGCTGGGCATGTCCACAGAATTTGGAGCAAGTGGGCAGGTGGGGACTGACATCGCCAACATTTATCGTGTTTCAGTATTTTAAGTTTATGGAGCACTGCAGGTGTCTTGTACCTCCTAAGAAGAATTTTCAGCTGTATCAGCTGACTCCTGGCATCTTTATATGCTATATGTGCTGCCTTGAGGCAGTCAGACCACTGCTATGGGGAAAGGGGGTGCTTAGGTTCTGCTTCCCACGCCATTTGGCTTGCAGAGGTAGTATCGGGCTGCCAATCTCTGAGTATTTTACAGAAAGTTCCCACCAGGCCTTGGCCTTTCCTAGGCTGGTGGAGGGTGGTCGAGCAAATCCAACTGTCCTTGACAGTTGAGGCAGTTAAGAGGGGAGCAAGTGCACTCCATGTCTGGAGATAGCTCCAGAAATCTTGTACTTTCAAATCAAAAGTATCTCAAAGCTGCTCAAAGGACATCTATATTCTGCTGTCCGGGAGAAGGAGGTCTCCCACAACACAAATGCCCTTGGATGCCCAATGGGGCCAATTCAGGGGTCTACGGTCTACCATAATGAGTTTGTTATTTCATAGGGGGGCATAGGTGTCCGGGGGGAGATAGCCTATACCTGGAACCCCAGTAAGTGGCATTGCTCAGTGGCAGGATCTGCAAGTTTCAATCATAATTGGGGTAAGCTGGTCCCAGGGAGGTTTTTGTTGGTTAACAGAGAAAAAAGTGAATTGTCTGGTATAAAGGCGGGGGCAGAGTGAGGGACGAACCAAGTAGTGGCTTGGGCCATGCGAAATGCTGAATGGTAGCCTGTGAACCATGGGAGCCCCAGTCCACCTTTGGTCCAGTGGGCCCATAGCTTTGTGCACCCCCAGTGTGTCACTTTGCCCTCCCATAAAAAGGAAGAGATAAGTTTATCCAATGTAGAGAATGGCTTCAGAGGCAGGGGAATTGAGAGGCTATTTAGAAGGTATGAGACTCTGGAGAAAATAAACATACAGATAGCCTCTATCTTGCCTTTAAGAGATAGCTGCAATTTTCTCCATCTCTGGACTTCATCCACAAGGGCTGTCAGGAGTGGGGAGAAATTGGCCATTTCTGGGTCTTTCCAAGCTGAGAAGATAAAGATCCCAAGGTAGGAAAATCCTTGTGGAGCCCAGGTGATATCAATACTTATTAGGCAGTTTCTACCACATCTTGTGTTCAGCGGGGAAATAATTGTTTTCTTTTGGTTGATTAGCAGGCCAGAGAGAGAAAGAGGCGAACTCTTGTAGTACAGGCAATATAATGGAAATGGAGAGCTCTGGGATAGACAGTGTGAGTAACATGTCATCTGCATAGGCATTAACCAGAAAGGATTGCTTCTTAACAGGGATACCGGTAATACCTGGTGTGCCCATGAGTTTTCTAATCAGAGGGTACAAAGCTATAATAAAAAGAAGAGGGGAGAGGGGACAATCCTGCCTAGTACCCCTCTGCAGCAGAAAGGGGGGGGGATGTCCTGATTGGTAACAATTCTGGCTGTTGGCAGGTGGTATAATGTGGAAATCCAGGAGCAAAAATGGGACCCAAACCCATACAGGTTTAAAACCTTATGGAGCTAGCCCCATTCTAATGAATCGAATGCCTTTGCAAAGTCGATTGCCAAGGCTGCCATTGGGGTTTTGGAGTGGAGGGCTAGCCATTTTAGATTAAGGACTAGGCACATATTATTTGCTCCCAATTTACCCTTCGAAAAACCAGATTGCGATGGATGTATCAGGGTGGGTAGGACCTGAGTTAGCCTATTTGCCATGACTTTGGCTAATAACTTGGTATCTACTGAGAGCAGAGAAATTGGCTGGAAATTGGAACTGTTCAGTGCATCTGAGGATTTCTTGGGAATTAAGGTTATTAGGGCTTCCTGTGTGGAAGGGGGAAGAGCAATAGTATTTTGGGCTTCTTGTAGGGCCTGTAAAAGGGGGGTAACAATTTCGGCTTTAAGGAGTTGGTAGAGTTCTACTGTCATTCCAGCTGGTCCTGGAGCTTTCTCGTTTGCCATTTGAGACAGGGGAGACTGAAGCTCCTCAGGAGTGACGAGGGCATCCTGAGCATGGCATTGCTCTAATGAGATTTTGGGGAGAGAAACCCCTTTACACCGTTCAGACAACCGTGTGGAGAGCTCTGGATCTGAGAGTTTATCCTGGGTTTGGTAAAGCTCTTGATAGAAGCTCTGCATCACCTCATTAATAGTCTTAAGTGCCAAAACTATTTTACCCTGCTTATTCTTAAGGGGAAGTATCCTGGATGAGGCTTGCTGCTTGTGGAGATAGTAAGCCAGTAACTTGCCTCCCTTGTCCCCACCTTCCCATGATTTATGTTTGGCGCGGATTAACTGCAATTCCACTTTTTTGTTTAACAGAGTGTTTATCTGATATTTTAGGCCTGTAATAGTGGCTAAAAGAGGAGAATTAAGTGGATTTTGGGCTGAGATTTTAAATTGTCTCCCCAGAGTCGCAAGTTTGGCTTGCAGAGATCGTATAGTTTCTGCCTGAGCCTTATTTTTAGCTGCTGAAAAGGAGATAATGCTCCCCCTAATAACAGCTTTGAAAGCTTCCCACACCATGGAGGCCCGAGTCTCTCCAGGGGTGTTGAGGGAAAAATATGAATGGGTTTCTTCTTTTATGTAGTTTTGAAAAGATTTGCCCAGCAGCAGTGATGGGTTACATCTCCACCTTGTGGAGGGGGCTCCCTGGCCTGGTGGAGAGAACAGAATCAATACTGGGGCATGGTCAGAGATCATAATGCTACCAATTGAAGCATCCATGATCCCTGGTGCAGCTACATGGTTGGCGAGCCAGAAATCCAGCCTGTTGTGGGAATGATGTACCGCCGAGTAGAAAGAGTAGTCACGACCTTGCGGATTATTCCTTCTCCAGGGGTCACAGAGGCTCCATTCTGTCATCAGATCAGTTAAAGTGGCTAGCACCTTGAGATGGGTTTGCAAGGTGGGAGGGATTTGTCAAGAAAGATATCTAGGACTAGATTATGATCCCCTCCTAGTAATATTGGTACATCAAGTAGACCATCCATTAGGTCTATGAAGGCTTGGTTCAAATCAGAATATACCGCCTCGGAATCTGGGTTATGGCCATACACATTAGCCACTAGTACTCTACCTCCAGGGTAGGAGAGTCTGATTGCTATCCACCGCCCTTGGGAGTCCATATGTTTATCCTCTATCACCCAGGGCACAGATTTACGTAGCAAAATAGCCACCCCTCTAGATTTAGTGGTGGCACAGCTGGCAACCACTGATCCTACCCACAGTTTTTTAAGCCATTGCACAGTGTGGCTGGTAAGGTGCGTCTCCCGGAGTAGGGCTATATCAGTATCCGTAGTGTTCAGGAATTACAGAACTTTGGTTCGTTTAGCTGGGTGATTAAGCCTTTTGACATTCCAGGAGACGCACCTCCATCGGTGGCTTGCAGAGGATACAGCGGCCATTATCAGTTACCACATAGTTGATTAGACAGAAAAAGGAGTACTCACCCTAGAGAAAGTAATAAGTCAAACAGCAGACAGCAAAGAGGGTTCATCTGGTTGTTGGTTCGTATATAAGAGCACTGACATGGTGTCCCAGAAGAGAAAAGGGATATACTGAGAGGAGTTATAAAGTAGCAGCAGTTGTTGTTTCCACTTAATAAGAGCCTGGTCAAATAGGAAAAAAGAGTTATATACTATGTTATCAAAAGTTAACAGCAATATAACAAAGCAGCAAAGGAGCTATTGCTCTAAATGTAAAACACACTAAACGATTAAAGGTTAATGATGCTTAGGTGTGCGTGTGTATAGAGATGTCAAAGCGCTCCACGCCACACTGCTTCAAGCACCAAATAGTCAAGGGGAGAGGTCACACCTAACATGGGTGAACTGTCCCAATCTGGCCTCATGGATCCATGTAGAAAACTGATTCCGGGGAGTCCAGGAGTGCCTATCAACAAACTGTCGAGAGGGTACAAAAAGAGTATATGTCAACTGGAAATAATGGGGGGGGGCAAAGGGAAGGAGGAGGGGAAGATGGGCGGGGGGAAGGAGGAGGAGGAATACTCCAATGGGAGGGAAACAGCCTGAAGGGAGAGGGGATAAAATGGTGGGGGGACCTCTGTCAGTCATTTAGTTCTGTATCTAAATGATTGGTTGAGGGAAGCAGGAGCAAAGTATTGGGGCAGAAGGGTGTCAAAACTTGCTGCAGGACTGTCAGTCATCTTAGGTGATGCCTCGTTCCCCATCAAACGCTCCTGAGCGAGACCGCCCGTGACATCAGTAGCATGTGATGGGGTATGCTGAGGCTAGGATGCAGTCAAAAAGTAGGAGGTGAAGGGGTAAGCATGATTGCCCTTCATATAGGCATCATGCTATCCATTATCTAACTCTCAGGGGAGTAAGAACACACAGAGAGAAAGAATGGTGGGGAAGGGCACAACAGCGGAGGCAACGAGCTGCGCATGACACCCTTGCTCGATCGGGGAAAACACCGGCCAGGAGAGAAAGACTATGTCAAAAATATCAACTCGGAGCAAAAACACTGAAGCTGAGGCCATGGTAAACTGTAATATCAGTTCAAAACAGAGTTCAGTCATTTATTAAATCATCCGTCTTTTCTACAAGTAGCAGGTTGTTCCAAGAAGGACTTTTCAGAACAAGCAGGTCTGGGGGAAGCTGTCAGTGCCTCATCGAAGGATTTGGTTCCAGGCTTTAATAGTCCAGCCACCACAGCTGATTCTTCTTCACTTTCCTCCACCGTGGTAGCCCAGTCCAGGGAGACAGTGTCATCCATGGGTTCCTCAGGACCTTTATTTGGGAGAGACTGTAGCTTCATTCCTTTCTAACAAAGGTGTTTTGGCTATTGGGAATTTAGCAGGAGGAGAGACTAGTGAATTGCCAGCCACCATTAGACTGGGGCTTCTCGATCGCTGACTTTGCCAGCCTGGAGTTGAATATTTGGCCCAGTCTTGCTGCATATTCATTTCAGTTCCTCCACTTGAAAACTCAGTTGAGGTCGGTAAGGGATCTGCCTGAGAGTGCCTCCCATTTTTAGATTGTAAAGACAGTGCTAGGAGAGGTAAGGAGGACTCCCTTGTGCTTGGACTAGTCCGACTGAAATTGTTGTCCCCCTGAAAATGCTTCCCTCCTTTAAGTGTTCCCTGCCCTGCTTGGTCTTTGAGTACCCAGAGGCATCTGGGAGATGCAGTTAGTGGCAAGAGTTCGGGCCATTGATTATGAATCCACGCTTCAGCTTCTCTGGGCAATTCAGCGAGGAAGGATTTCCCATCTTTTAAGAGGTACAGTGCAGTGAGCCTTTTGAATCAGTAAAGGAAGGAGTTGGATGCTAGTATTTTTTTTCAAGGGATTATACTCTCTCCATTTAGTGGCTACCTCCTGAGTAAAATCCCTGTAGAATGAGATAGTGTTGACCTTCCAGGTAATCTCCCTCATGTCCCTTGTGGCTCGATGCAGCTTCTCCTTTTTTTTTTTTTATCACTTCCTTATTTCTCCTATCGCTGTGCAGCCCCCATCTGACCGACTCCCCCAGCTTCGTCACCCGGAATTACTGGGGCTTATCTTACACCCGGTCCTGGGAGCGGTGCCTGCGGAGAGTCGGTCACCATTCTACTGCTAGCTGTTTTTCCGTTTTCTCCCCAATTACCCAAGGGCCCCAGGAGAAGGGCGCATGAGTGTGGAGGCACACATGCACCTTATAACCCCAGTAATGGCCCTCCTCCTATCCGCCCCATTTTTGGCCTAATGCCGGCACCCCCTTGCTTGCACGACCCACTGGCCTCCACCAGGTGGCAGCCATGAGCGAGGGATGCCTCCCCACCTCCCCGGAGAGGAGAGCTGCCTTGACGGCCACTCTATCCAGCTCCGCCCTCCCCCCGTGCCGATCTCCGACGCCCCTGGCTCGATCCTGAACACGGGTCGCCAGCGTGCCGTGAGGTGAGACATCCGGCGCCTCAGCCCTCTACGCCACCGGGCCCGGCCAATCAGCTTCTCCTTAACTGAGAATCTTAATAAATATGCAATGATTGTTCTAGTGCCCTTTGTGCTGTCTGATCTGCCAAACACACAATGCGCCCTTTCCATGCCCATGGGTTCTCTTCATCTTTCCCCCAGCAGTTGTGGTAGCCATTCATTTAAGAATTTTTCCATGTTGAAACCTTCAGTCCCTTCCGAGACCCCTAGGATCCTAATGTTATTCCTTTGACTCCTGTTCTCCTGATTCTCAGCTCTATACCATAGTCTGGACAGTTTAGCTTCATGATCTCTGAGCCTTTGCAATGCAGTAATATGTTGTTTTTCTAATTCCTCCGTTCTCTGTTCTAAGACATTTTGCTGGTCCTCCAGCCTACGCACATCAGCTACATTCCCCGCTAGCGATGCTCCAATAGTGTCCACTATGGTTAGGAGAGCCTCTAGCATCTTTGTGATATTTGAGAGGGCCTCCCCTAGCTGGGCCTGTTCCTGAGGTGACTGGGTGGTTTGAGCATGCAGCCCTGGAGCTTTGTCCCCTGAGGCATCCATCACCCTGTCTGGCAATATGTTCAAGAGAGGAATAGTTTCAGTTCATCAGTTTCAGAAAATCATTCCCCTGTACTTGAAAGTATCCGGTGATTGCGGCCCGTTGACTTTGGAGTCAGGCGCTAACACACCGGTAGGAAAGATCATAGAGGAACTCATACCCCCACGCTAGGGCCTGTCTTAGCAGAGCTGCTCCGAGATATGTGCGATGCTGTTGGCATTGACAGAGTTTGGCTTCCCTCATCAAAAACATTCAGCTAATGGTAACAGAGGTGGGGAGAGTTTTTCCAGCTGTTATAACGACATTTCAGTCAAGCATTGTAGCTAATTCTACACAATTTATTGCCAGGCTGGGGCAGAGTGAAAGACCTACACTGCCATCGTTATCGGGTCCAAGCTGTGACACTTGGACAGCTGGTTCTGATTAACCTATGTTTTTTGTAATATAAAAATGTGTTATTGAATGTCGCTCATGAAAGATGCTGACAATCTGTGGAACGACAACCCCCCCTCCCAGGTTTTAGCTAGTAGGTGTTACCTGGAAGGCCAAGAGATAATTACAGGCTAGAAGAGACTTAAAAAGTAGGATCTCCTTTTTATGTGACTAATTGCAGCTTGCCAACTGCCAAGATACATTCAGAGGAAACACAGTCAAATTCACATAGTGATTTAAAGCATGTTGCACTCTATGAGATCTGGCAGAGAGACATAACAAGTCCATTCATGTCCTGGAAAGGAGAAGCTGATTATAAGATCAAAGGAAGTCATATGAGAAAATGAGTTGTGCTGAGATCACAGAGTTTACCTTTGATAAGTTTTGCATAGATACATATTTTTTATATTCTGACAGGGAGGAGCTAGGTGACCTCACGCAAAGAGGTTGGCAAAGCCAGTTTTTAAACAGTATTCTGTTTTCCATTTACACACAAATGTTTGGGCTCTGAAAAAGAAACATCAACACCACTGTGAGGTAAGAAAACCTTAGAAAAGACAATTCTAAGAGTACTGTGGTAGGATATTTTGTCTGCACTTTTAAACCTGTTTTGTTTAAATGATTTGTATGTTTTCTGATATATGGTTCTGTATTTACATTTTACATTTTTTTTATCTATTTTGAAGTAAACCTCTACTTTAGAGACTACTTGGTGTGTCTTTGAATTTCTTTTTCTTGACAAGGGAAGCATACATGGTTAAAGCTGACACTGCACAAAGCTTACTGGTTTTACCAAGCTGGGAAAAGGTAAGAATGTATTCCGAGGTCTTTAATAGAGTTTTAAGGGTTTATTTTGTATGCCTGGTTAGGTGCCCATAGGCAAAAGATATCTAGCCCCCACGAAGAGCAGAATTATCTGAGCCTGTACATTGGGTAAGCTAACAAGAGGTTCACAGTTTGAATCCCTCCAAGACTTGAGACCAAAGGTTTATTCGAACCCACAAAACTGACAGGAGGGTTACCCTGTTTCTGTTTCCTGTTCACAAGACTGCGCTCAGAGGTTGGCACTGTGGAAGCAGAGGGTCTGACCTGCTGAGTGGGTCTGTGACACAAGCCATGCCTCCAGCTTACCCTTCTAATCTGCCTTGCAAGTTCCTAGTCCAACTCCTCTGTCTGGGAGGGTGGCCTGTACACCACTCCCATCTGGAGAATCCTATTCCTGGAATCCTGGATTAGTAGCCACAATGACTCTGTTTCCCCCTCCTTCCCCTCCTCCGTAATGCACTTTAACCCCTCCATCACGTATAATGCCACAATCCCCCTCTCCTGTTTTCCCTATCCCTGCAGAATACTCTGTACCCTGGGACCTCCAGGTCCCAGTCGTGGTATTTGATGGCCCATGTTTCCGTGATTGCTGCCATGTCCACCACCCTTTCCATCATAAGGGCCTGTAGGTCATTCATTTCATCCCCCAGGCTCCTAGCATTCATGGTGACCACCTTCCATCCCTTTACCTTTCCTTCCCCATCCCTCTGCACTCCACTTCCAGCATCCCCTCTATTGCTTCTACCTAGTACATCACCCTTGTTCTGGGGGGAAAGCATGCTCCGCTTCCCATCTCATGGCCATTGTATGCCCTCCCTCCAATTGCCACCCCTCCTCTCCTAGTTTAAATGTCCAGCTATCTCAATATTCTCAATATTCTCCCCAAACCTTCATTTCAGCACCTTCTTGCCATCTTCATTTAGGTGAAGTCTATCCTTAGTGTATAGATCATTGTCCTCCCAGATCTGTCCCCACCCTCCCACCAACCCATAACCTTTGGTGTGACACCATTTACCTAACCATTCATCAAATTCCTTGATCCTTTGCTTTCTGGCCATGCTCACCTTGGGCACTAGTAATACCTCAAAAAAAGTTACCGAACTACCCTCCCCCTCGCATAAAGTTCCCAGCTACTCAAGCCTCTTTTGGACTACCTCTAATGTACTATCAGTCAGGTTGTTTGTCCCCAGATGTAGAATTAAATGAGGTCTCTCCCTTCCTTCTTTTAGCATATTTCAGAACTGACTTCCCCACTCTTTCAGCTGCCATCCTTGGCATGGCCTCCACCCATATGTAACTATGCTTTTTCCCCTACTTACTCCACCTTACCCCCCTTAATATTGAATCCCCCAGTACTAGTATTCCTCCATATTTCCATCTGCCTGCTTCTCCTCCCTTGTTTACTTCCTGTCTGACTCCTCCTCCTCCTCCAGCACATAATTCCCCCACCTGTCACTACTGCCATTACTCTCCTGCCTTCCTCCCCCTTTTGCACATATTTCCCTTGCCTGTCCTTGCCGATGTTTTTCTCCTGCCTGACTCCTCCTCCTCCTGTGCATAATTCCCCCATCTGTCCCTGTTCATATCCTGCCCAACTCCTCCTCCTCCCTTGTTTGTTCCTGTTCCATTTTCCCCATCAGTGTTCTCCCCTGCCACAGCTGCTATGCCCCTTCTGTCTTTTCTATCCACTCTACTCCACTCACCCACATCCCTGCTCCATTCAACCATCCCACCTTCTGTTCCCCTCACCCCTTTACCCTTGCCACCACCCTTAGACCAGTTACCATCCCTTGTGCATTTCCTTCCCCTTTCCCCTCTTGCTGCCTCCTGGGTATCCTGCACCTCCTCCTCCTCTACCAATGTTGCTAGCACTGCAAACCTATGACCTGCACCCCTGTATTGTTGTGCCTTGGTTCCTCCCTCCTGACTTGAGCCTTCCCTCCAGTGATAGGCACCTTGTTTGTTTTGCTCCCACTCCCCCGCCCTCGGTCTGGTGTACCTCCCATGTTGTGTCCTCATGATTCTCCCTGGGGGAGGCCCTCCTGCCCTAGGTTCTCTCCCCCCCACCCCCATTCTCTCCAAATCCATTCCAAGTAACAGCACTTCTTCCTTGAGACTCCTCAGCCTGTGGCAGATTGGACACTCTCCTAGCTTCCACAATATGTTCATCCAAACCGCCAACCCACATCCATTGCAGCCAACTATTCTACCCATTGTTTTACAGTACTATTTAGAAAATACAGCTCTAACTAGAAATCAGAGACCTAGAAAATACAGTACTAACTTAGGTTGCCTACCTGGTGACCTACTAGCCCAAACCCTAATTAAATGTAATACTGAACAAAAATATACAATACCAACTGTACATTGCAAAGAAGCATAAAACAGTACCACCTATATCTTTTTTATCCACTTTCGCTTGAGATGTTGCACCTTTTTTCTCACCCCTCCCGCGAAAGACAGCAATGCCCAAGAACAGTCTAACCATCATTTTGTAGTTAAAGCCTGGGGCAACTCCTTCCGATGTGCTCCTCTTCCTGCCCCCTTCTGGTTCTCTTCCCCCAGCCAAAGATTCCACTGATGCACAGCTCCTCAGGTGTCCATCTCTTCTTCACTCCCCACTTCCAGCCCTTCTTGATTCATCTAAACCACCACTGGGGACTATTTAATAAGTAGGCGGTGCAGGGTGGGTGGGGAGGAGATAAACCCCCAACACAGTCATACACAACTGGTACATGGCTGGGCCTGCCTTTAAATAGCCCAGCTGCAATTCAAAATGATGTGCCCTTAGTGCTACCTCCCCTGTTTGGCGGCTCCTCCGGGAGCCACCCGTACTTTGGAGTGACCTCTTCTTTCTTACAATGCTCCCATCTACAGCTCCAGTGGGAGCCCCAATGCTTCCCCAAGCCTTCTACAACTGAGGTGTGCTGCTGTCCCGCCTCCCGGTCCCGACAACTGATGTGGTCGCTTCCTCTTCTCCAACCACCAATGCGGTCACATCCCTCACCAGAGAAAAAAAAAACAACACAGTCAGACACTACTGGTACAGAGCTGGGCCTGCCTTTAAATAGCCCAGCTATGATTCAAAATACATCTACAGTAGCTTGTGTAAATATGGTTGTGAGCAGCTGCCATATATAGTATCTGCTTAGTCCAGCAGGGGAAAGAATGTGGCTTGTACTGTTTTTCCTGACAGACTGTGGTAGGCATGTTTTGTTATGATAAAAGAAGCCTAGCTTGCTTCTTAGTTTCTTACACAAAGCCTTGATGTGTGTTATGAAGGACAGTTTACTGTCGATCCACAGGCCTAGATATTTTAGACTATTATCTACCTCTAGTGTGTCTCCTAGGAGGGTGGATAAATTGGGGGCATGGGTAGCAGTATTGTTTTATCTGCACTGAGTAGAAGTTTATCATGATTGAGGTTTACTTGTAATGCACTGAATTCTGTTTGTAGCTCAGTGAGTAATTCAAGTAAGGTTGGTTCAGAGAGATATTAGACTCTGTCATCATCAAAAAGATGTATTGAAGTTTTATTTATGTTTCTATTTAGATGATTTGTGTAGCTCAGAAATAGCAATGGTCCTAGGCTTGACCTTGTGGTACTCGCTTTAGTATTTTTGTGTAGATAGAGAAGGAACCTTCTGCTTTTATCTGTTGTCTGTATTTCAGATAATTAATGAACCATACCTGAGCCATATCACCTGGTCATCTGATATGATTACCCCCAGGTCTCTTTCCTGCTTAGTGGTTGTCAATCCCACCCCACCCATTTTGCACTCTGCCCCTGGGATTCTGGGCCAGAGTGCAATGTGTTGTACGGCTGGGAAGCCCAGGTAGGTGGATTATAAGTGTGGAGTCATTATGTTGCAAGTGTAAAAATAGTAACAGATGCACCTGGTGTGGAGTTTTGTGTTGTTATTTAAGTCTTTTTTTAATTGTTAGTTTAATTATTATTACATTGCACTGATATTTAGTCTGCCTTCACATATTGATTTAGATAGCCAATAAATAACAGAATGAAAATCAAAACAAAGTATAAAAGAAATTAGTATTATATATAAAACAATGCATGGGGTAATGTGTTTAACTTGATTGTACATGCATCCCGAAGTGTTGGATTCTACGTAAACCCTGAGAGTGTAGCTCCAGGGGTTTATTTAAGCATCCAACACTGAGGGGTGTGTGTAAAATCTCAAGTTAAACACATCACCTTGTGTTTTATTTTAGATAATTGCCGGGAAGAGTTTTTTCACCACAGCAGCAATTATATAAAATAAAACAGCCACTCCAGTGTGGATGACTTGTAGTCTGCAGACTGTGGCCAAGTGACTGCCAAAACATGTTTTCTTTTTTTAAGGTTAGCAAGAGAGTGAGCAAAGTAAAGAGCTGACAGGCAATTTTCCTTTTTTTTTTTACTTACCACCAAGTGATACTGGCAGTGTCCAAGCAAAGTGTCTGGCACCCCATAGGTGAAGAGGAGAGAGAGCAGAAGTAGACGCATGCATGGAGCATTGAAAACCCAGTGCATGTTCACCGTTATAACTCACGGATTATAACGGCAAATTATAACCTGGGTTTCCTTTGGGAGAAAAGATTCCTCAGTTATTACAGTGTGATTACAGGATATTGGTATTACTGAGGTTGTAATATTATGTAAATAAAAAAATAGGTTTAAGATTAGAGTTTTTTGTTACATTGCAGTATGTTCAAAAAAAGTCTAAGTAGGTGTGATATGGATGAATAAGACCCTGTCACATTTGACATACCGAGAGAGTTAAAAGCAAAGATCTATTATGTCCTCTCATAGAAACATAGAAACATGGAACTTAGAATTTGACAGCAGATACGGACTGCTTGGCCCATCCAGTCTGCCTATTTCTCCCTACCTACACCATAACCACAGACTGTGCTGAATTTGCAGTTCTTCTCACTCTCTCCTTTCTTTCCAATATGATTCCCTTGTGCATATTCCACGTTTTCTTTAAGACAGCCACTGTTTCTGCCTACAGCACTTTCACTGGAACGCTGATCCAAGAATCCACCACTCTCTCTGTAAAGAAGTACTTCCTCACATCTCTTCTGAACCTTTCCCCTTCTAACTTCATGGCATGTCCTTTTGTTCTTCAGCACATTTTCTTCTGAAAAATACAGTGGTCCCTCATTATAGCACCCCTCACTATAACGAATCTCAGTTATAGTGAACGTCCAGCTTGGCTCCCACTACTACTAGCATTTACTAACACTTTTCATACAGTATTTGTGGGACATCACTTATTAAAAGTTAGTCAGGAGTACTTTGTAAAAGTCAATCAGTCAGTCAGGAGCCTACAGGCTTGATTAATTTATTGATTTGATGCTGTTTCTTGATCACCTACACCTGCTATACAACTGAGTTTAATTAACTAATCCACTATTTCACTTAAAACTGCACCAGCATTAACAATCCACATTCTGACCCCCCTCCACATGCTGCTGTCTGTTCGCACAGTGTCCTACCTTATGGCTGAATCCCACAAAAGAAAGGCTCTCGACCTTGACAAAAAAAATCAAAATCTTGGGCCATTTACAAATTGGGGAATCAACAGCAAAGCCTGCAGCTGAATACTGCCTCACGAAGTCGATGGTATCTGGTCTAAGAAAGTAGGGGGACAAACTCGACAGCTTTGCCATGAACTGTTTCGAAAAACAAGGGCTTTGACGCAAAAAGATAAGGCTGGCTGCTGGACAGGAGAAAACAGAAGAGGGGGAGATGGAGCCTCAGATCACACTGGAGGAAGGCCTCACAGGGTTGGAAGCAGGTCCAAAATTCATTGAACGGCAACCTTACATTTCATCGCTCCAGCTGCTACAGTTAAAAAAATTATTTCACTGGCAAAATTGGAACATAAACTAAACAAGGCTGTGCAGTCTACCCTAAACTCTTGCTTCAGTAGTTTTAAAAATTAAAAGCTATTAAAGCTGAAACTAAAGCACAGTTATTTAGCACAGTTATTTATGTGTCCGTTTTTTATAGATAATGTAGTGTGTTAAATAAACAGCATGTCTTTTCTATCATTTTTCTATCATTCTACTTGACTTTTTGTTATAAGGAACACTTTCTATAGCAACCAAAATCTATGGCTCCAGGACAGTACGTTAAAACAAGGGACCACAGTACTAGCCCTCCATGCCTTATTTACCACTGTGAGGTATTTAAAGGTCTCTATAATATCCCACCTCCTCTATTCCAGGGTGTACATATTGATGTCCTTTAGTCCCTCCTCATAGGGCTTTTGAGACATACCGTGCACCATTTTAGTTGCCCTACTCTGGAACAGCACCACTATGATTATATCATTCCAAAGATGTGATCTCCAGAACTGGACACAGTACTGTTGGTGGGGTCTTGCCAGTGATCTATACAGAGGCAATACCACCTGCTTCTCTCTGCTGGTGTTACCCCACCCTATGCACCCCAGCATCTCACTCACTCTCCCTGCTGCCTAGTCTCACTGCCTGGCCACCTTTAGGTCATCTGATATGATTACCCCCAGGTCTCTTTCCTGCTTGTGATCATCAATGCCACCCCACCCATTTTGTAGTCTGCACCTGGGTTTCTAGGCCCCAAGTGCATTATTTTGCAGTTTTTCACCTTGAAACCCAGCTGCCATACCCTTGACTACTCTTTGAGTTTTCACCTCCCTTGGAGTGTCCACCATATTGCAAATTTAGGTGTCATCCACAAGGAGGCACACTTTCCCTTCCAGCTGTCTGCAATGACACTTGTGAAGACATCAAATAGAATCAATTCCAGCACTGATCTCTTTCGCACCTGCTGATCACCCTCCCTTCCATGTAGTGTACTTCATTTACCACCACTCTCTGTCACCTAGCCCCTAATCAATTTCTTATCCAGTTTATCACCTTTGGATCCCACCTAATCAACCCAGCTTGCTTAATAATCTCCTATGTGGAATAGTGTTGAATGCCTTACTGAAATCTATGTATGCCACATCCACCGCTTGACCCTGATCTTGTTCATTCTCACCCAGTAAAGAAATCTATCACATTCAATTGACACAACCTCCCACTGTGAAACCACACTGTCTTGTGTCTTATAACCCATTGGATTCAAAATATTTCTCAATCCTTTCCTTCAGCAGTGATAACCTTAACTTTCCCCACCACCGATGTCAGGCGGACTGTCCTATAATTTCCAGCAAACTCCCTGCTACCCCTTTTTTAGGCTGCAGTGGGCATTGTCCTGCAGTCATTTTACTATTACATAGAAAAAGGGAGCTCTCCTGATTCCTAATGGACTAGATCAAATTAGAGGTTGTGTGGTATTACTCTGCTTTCATTCAGTTAAGCAGTGCTTCAAAGCACTATTTTGTGCAAAATTTTAGAAAGGGAGATAAGCAGAAATCCCTGGGATTATAATGTCAAATGTCACAGAATGGAATGTTTATGTAGTAAATATAATGTTCCAACTCTCACTGAAGATAAGTTAGAGGACCCCTAAACACAGTTCAAGTTACAGGATTTTTTTTACAGTGGAGGTTTGAAATGGACTGTGCATATGCACTTTTTCATCTTCAAACTTACCCTGCTGTTGACATTTTGTTGCTCAATCAAAAAATAAAACTCCTGGCTGATTCTCTCCCATCCTGAAGAAAGCACTTAGGGATAGGGACTACTAGTGGAAAAAAGTGAGGAAATCCCACCTGGAGGCTGATTGGCTAGCATTCCGTACCACTAGGAATGCTTGTACCAAGCTAATTAGGTCAGAAAAAGCTAGGTACTTCCAAAAGGAACTAGAAGACAATAAAAACAATTCTACCAAATTTTGGAACATCCTCAAAGAAGTCGAAGGTCAGTCCACTGCAACACCCCTTCCAAACAAAATCATGTCTGATGGTACCACCTATACGGACAAAGCTGATATACTAGAAAAGCTTAATGATCACTTTGCCACTGCAGGCTTGCCTTTGACACCTCACCTATCAGCAAACTTAGCCCGCAAGAGACTACACTGTTGGCTTCACTGATAATCACAACCATAACCAACCGCATCCCACCCTTCAGCTTCCTCACAATTACGTTCAAGCAAGTGGAGGACTTCCTCCGTCTTCTGGATACAAAAAGTGCGGGTGCAGATAATATTGAACCCATTTCAAAACTTGGCCATACCTATCTGACCGCCCCATTACACACTTATTCAACACCTCTCTGATTCAAGGTGAGCTACCTGTCTTGTGGAAAACTGCCCACATCCTACCATTATTCAAGACTGGGGATCCAAGTGATCTGAACAATTGCTGGCCTATTTCTATACTATCCTCTCTAAATTACTTGAAAAAATTGTCAACATCCAACTTAGAGAACATTTGGATTCACAAAAGTTGCTAAACCTGGCTCAGTCCGGCTTCAGAGCCAAACACAGTACAATATCGGCTCTTGCCAAAGTAACTACAGACTGGCAAATGGCCTTGGACTCTAAGAAGCATGTATTTGCCCTCTTCCTTGCTCTAAGTAAGACCTTTGATACTGTGGATCATACCATCATGCTTACTGCACTGAGTAACATCGGACTTGATAGTTCTGCCATTAAATGGTTCACCACCTACCTAACCAATAGGTTACAACAAGTCAAAGCCATAGGAGATCTGTCCCCACAAAAATCCTTGTTACGAGAAGTCCCACAAAGCTCCATCCTGGGTCCTATCCTCTTTGCAATATACATCAATAATCTGGACTCGCAGCTGGGCACAGCAAATGTGCACTTTTTCGCAGATGTTACTGTACTCTATACCACAAATTCATCCTTGGATCTGGCCCATGAATACTTACAGAAAGACTTCGTCACCCTCCAATACAACCTTCTCACTCATAAGCTCCTCCTCAATGCCAAAAAGACTAAAGCAATGATTCTCTCACCAAAGTCTACTTCCGGATGTCCACATATCACACAGATCTGAACACTCTTGGATGAACCCCTTGAAATAGTTGATACCTTTAAATACCTAGGGTTCTGACTGGATAACAAGCTCAACTTTCTGTGCCACTTAAATGAAACCTTGAAGAAACTAAGACAGCAATTAGGTTTATTCTATCGCATTAAACACCTACTCACATTAGAAGCCAGAATGAGTCTAGTACAAACTACATTCCTACCTATACTGGACTATGCTGACTTCCTTTACAGTAATTGGTCATCAACGATGCTAAACAAACTGGACACCCTTTACCACCGGGTTTTAAGATTTATCTTAAATCTACCCCGTAGTACACATCACTGTCATCTATACCAGGTTTCAGGATGGACCTCACTCTCAACTAGAAGAAAAAGGAATGCTCTCCTCTGGGTTTTTAGAGCATTATCTGATAACCTCCCTGCATACATCTCGAACATCTTCAAATGGGCTAAAGGTTCCTATGGCCTGAGACGCTTCTCCTTAATCTGCTTCCAGATTCCTAGAGTGAAAGCTACCCTTGGCTCAGCAGCAATCAACTTCACTTCCATCACTTTGGAACACTATGCATGACTCATTAAAATTATCCTCACTTCCAAGCATTTTCACATTCAAAGCTCTATTAACGGATTATCTGAAGGAATCATGCAACTGTTTCATAGATGCTCATGACCCTAAGCCTCGGTGCCACTCTCAAATCCCTACGCCTATATCTCATCCACCCACATTCCTAACAACAGAAACTCTAGGACCTACAAGCCTAGTTCCTAATCCAAGATGACCCTGCCTATTCTCTACCTTTACCTATTCTGGCCTCCCTTTGGCTGCCTACTCTTCACTCCAATTTCTACCCTATTCCTTAATACCTCCTTATTTTTTATCATTTAGGTATGAGCTCTTATTCAGCAGAGACTATATGGGATTGTTGTCTCTTCTCATTTCAGTAAAGCTTATCATTGTGTACCTTTGCATGTTAATTATGTTGACCGGTATGTATAGGCCCATATTGACCGGCACCTTCACAATGTTTTTCCTTTTTTTTTTTGTACCGTTGTCCACCATAATTGTAATCTTATGAAGTGTACTGTATTGTATTTATGCCCAGGACCACCTTGAAACTGAGCTTACTCAATGGTGTTTATGCCTGGTTAAATAAAGTGATTGATTGATTGTTGCTAAACTACTGAAAAAAAGAGTCTGCTTGTCTGTGCTAGTTAGGTGCCTTCTTCCCGAAAACTTAGATCAGCTAAGCTAGCTGTTTTACAGGGAGTGTGTTTTTTTTTTACCTTTGGATTTCAATCATCTTTACTGTGCCTGTGCTCACTATTCACCATGCTTGAGGTAGAGGAATTTAAAGATGTTATTTAAGCAATAAACCATGACAGGGTGTGGGTTATGCTGGGATTTACCCATGGCTGGTGTGGTTTGGCGGCCTCGTGGTCAAACCAGGTCAGCAGTGGGTAAATCCCAGCATAACCCACACCCTGGAGTGATTTATTGTGATTATACAATGTACCCCTTTAGTTTGTGAAAGAAAAAAATTAAAGAAAAAGAGTTTCTTTGCCATTTTAAATGTTTTTAATTTCATTTATTCCTATGCCAGAAAACATAGTTCCATGTTACTAGGTAGAATCTCTCACCTATGCTTTCCAAGAAAGATATGGCTTGATGCTTCAATGTATTAATTCTCCTCTCCCATACCCCAGAGCTCATCCAGTGCTATAGGTATGCAAATTGAAATCCTGCCAGTCGCAGTCAGTATTTATTTAGAGTTTTAAAAGGGTCAGACTGAGAGCATTCCAGCCTATGGTGTGCTGCTTTGACAGCCCTACTGACCCAAGTCGCCAGTACTGTATTGAATTGGATCACATGGTAAAATCATCAGTAGGAGGAGATAGACTGTTTTTTTTAAGGGTGGCATTGTCTTTCAGATGTGTCTCTGGGGTGAATATGGGTTTTACTGTGAGAGGAAGTAAGTGTTTCAGTCCAGTAAAGTTTGATTCTAGATTCAGTAGCGTGCCAGAGAACATTTTTTTTAGCGGCAAGGACTCGTGGTATGAGGTAGGAGAAGCTAACAGTTTCAGCAGCTGGACGTGCAGTGGTGCAGCTTTGGGGCTCTTTTTCCTTTTATGATACTGTAGACAGGGACTCGTGTTAAGCGATGGACTGAAATGTGAGAGGCAGTGAGTGTTGATTTAGCAGTGGCAGAAATGGAGGGCAAAAGGAGCGAGTATGCAGCAGTGTGAAAAGAGGGACAGTTTCATTTACTCGAGTGGGTAGGCAGCTAATGGTCTCATGGGGACTGCGGGATAGAGTTAATATTTTGAAAAGAGAGGTGAGGTGGGTTGGAGCACTCAAGGCTGCCTTTTGTGGAGATGTACTCAGGGGATTTGTTTTTCCTGCTTTTTTTTTTTTTTGGGCTGGTCAAAAGTGAGGATTCAGATATGGAAACCAGGACTGTAAAAGGAAGTGGCAATGGAGCCGAGTGGACAGTGACAGTGGTTACTGGCAAGTGAAATAGTTTAGGCAGAGTTTTAGTGGGTCACTAAGACAGTTTAGCAATGTTGTGAAGAGCAGTGAACTGTTACATATCAAGTGTGTTTAAATTTTGCGGTCAGTTGTGGGAAATGCTAGTTAAGTGGGTATTCAATATGGCAGGTTTTTGTTTTCATTTTCAGGGTCAAGTTGATTTTTGAGATGATGAGGCTGACTGGCACCTTTTCCAGTGGGTTATGCCGGGATTTTCCATGGGTAAAAGGTTCCAGTCAGCCAATCAGAATACATGATTCTC
The DNA here is from genome assembly GCA_016271365.2 of Neoceratodus forsteri. Lineage (NCBI taxonomy): Eukaryota > Metazoa > Chordata > Ceratodontiformes > Ceratodontidae > Neoceratodus > Neoceratodus forsteri. Next base: position 57,434,629 of record CM028137.1, read on the forward strand.
AGACCCCATTGTATAATTAAATTTTGATAGTGGTATCCAACCTTATCTTCTTCAGGTATATCAGGGAATGGAGAAAGACCAATAGAGGAATTGTGAGGTTCACTATGGGGGGGTGAAGAGGGGGACCTAGAAAAAGAAGAAATTCTAAATGAATACTTCTGCTCTGCATTTACAAAGGAAGGGTAAGGGGTGGGACCAAAATTAGGGGGTAGAAATACACACAGGGAAGGGAGAGGTAGACACCAGTCCATTCACAGAGGGAAGTGACATAAAAGAACTCTCAAAACTAAAAGTGGACAATGGAACCATATGGGATGCATACCAGAATAATAAAAGAACTCAGGAAGGTACTAGGGGAACCACTGACAGCCCTATTTAGCAAATTACTAGAGGCAGGAGTGGTACCAAAGGACTGGAAGAGGATGAATGGGGTACCACTACACAAAAGTGAGAACAAAGTGGAGGCTGGAAATTACAGGACAGTCAGCTTGATCTCATTGATGGGGAGAATCATGGAGTCCATGTTAAAGGAAAGGATTGTGACATTCCTGGAAGGTAGTGGGGCACAAGACCTGAGGCAACATGGATTTACAGCAGGAAGATCTTGTCAAATAAATTTGATAGATCTCTTTGACTGGGTAACAGGGTGGTGGATCAGGAAGGGGTAGTCAACCTTGCCTACCTAGATTATAGCAAGGCATTTGACACCGTCTCACACAGGATGCTAGTAAACAAGTTGCACAGCCTGAGAGTAGGTCCCAAGGAGGTACACTTGGTCCAAAATTGGCTGAGCAACAGAACACAGAGGGTAGTGGTAAATGGAGTTCAATCCCAGGAGAGGAGGGAGATAAGTGGGGTGCTGCAGGGCTCAGTTCTGGTGCCAGTCCTCTTCAATGTCTTCATTAGTAACATTGAGGAGGGGCTGCAAGGGAAGGTGAGCCTCATTGAGGATGACACCGACATTTGCAATAGGGTAGACACTCCAGGTGGGGTGGAAAAATGAGAAGAGACCTCAGCAAATGGAGACATGGCCAAGAGTGTGGCAGCTTAAATTCAATACAAAAAAGCACAAAGTCATGCACTTGAGTAACAGGAATCTTGGAGAGGAATACAAAATGGGGGTGGGGGATACTAATAACAAAAAAACTGGAAAGGGACCTGGGGATAAACATAATCGATGACATGAAGATGGCCAACAATGTGAAAAGGTGGTGGGGAAGGCCGGATGCTGGGGTGCATAGGAAGGGGCATCACCAGTTACAAAACATAGAAACATAGACTTTGATGGCAGAAAAGGACCACTTGGCCCACCTAGTCTGCCCATTTCCCTACCTAGGAGATAAGCTGCAGATCCTAGTTATCCAACAGCCTATTTCTTCCTACCCACATAAGAGTTGCCTTATGTCTGTCCCTTGCATTCTTGAATTCCCCCACTGTTTTTGACTTCACAACCTCTTCAGGAAAGCTATTCCATGTGTCCAGCACCCTCTCTGTGAAAAAAGACTTTCTCACTTTGCCCCTGAGCTGTCACCCCTCTATCTTCAAATGGTGTCCCCTTGTTTTTGCACATCTGTTTTCTGGAAGATGCTACCCTATTGAACTTTGTTGAGTCCCTTAAGGTACTTAAAAGTTTCTATCCTGTCCCCTCGCTCCCTCCTTTCCTCAAGGGTACACATATTAAGCTCCTTTAGTCTCTATTCATATGGCTTCTCTTGCAGACCCTGCACCATTTTAGTTGTCGTCCTCTGTACTGCCTCCATCCTGTCTATGTTCTTGCAGAGATGGAGTCTCCAAAACTGCACACAGTACTGCACATGGGATCTCACCAACTGTCTGTACAGAGGGATATCAACTTCCTGTTTTCTACCGGTGATGCATCTCCCTATACATCCCAGTATCCCACCAGCCATCCCTAATGCAGTTGAAAACAGGAGGTGGCAATGCCACCTTATAGACAATTGCTCAAGCCACATTTGGAATACTGTATTCAGTTCTGGAGACTGCATCTCCCAAAGGACATTGACAGAATGGAGGTGGCCAAGAAAAGGGCAACAAAAATGGTGGGAGGAATGCACCAGAAAAAATAAGAGGAAAGACTGAAAGGCCTCAATATGTATACCCTGGAGTAAAGGAGGGAGAGTGGGGATATGACAGAAACATTCAAGTACCTTAAGATAATCAACAAGGTCCAGGAGGGTAGCATCTTTCAAAAAAAGAGATGTGCTACAACAAGGGGTCAGAATATGAGGCTGGGGAGGACTGTGTCGTAATGTGAGGAAGTATTTTTTTCACAGAAAGGGTGGCGGATGCATGGAACAGCCTTGCAGCAGAGGCTGTAGAGGCTATAATTATTGGTGAGTTCAAGAATGCATGGAATAGGCAGAAGGCAACCCTAGTGACTTAACAAGTGCAAGTGATAGTTGGAGATAAAAGTACATGCACTTCTGAGCATGGGGATCTTTGTAAGAATAATGAAGAGCATTGCAAGTCTTGCCTTTACCACACAAAAACAGAACCATGATCCTGAGAATGCATGTCATGTCCACGGAAGTGGTAAAAGTAAGACTTCAATGCTCTTTTTTATTCTTACAGAGATTTTTGTTTATCCCAAAACAATATCTAACAGCATTTGGCTAGTGGGGCCTGTTCCAGTTTCAACCCCTGTCGTATTCACATTGAGAAAAGGCATCCAGTGGCAGAGGATCAGCCAAACAATATGGTAATGTGCTTGGTCTGAGCTTAAGTATATATTTTTAAAATTTAGGCAACATATCTTACTCTTGCTCATACTGGGGCACATAAATAGTCCTCCGGAGTCCTCCCCAGCCTCATATTCTGACCCCTTGTTGTAGCACATCTCTTTTTTTGAAAGATGCTACCCTCCTGGACCTTGTTGATCCGCAATCCACCCACCATTGTACTTTATATAACTCTCTAGCCCTACCATCTCTCCATGACCGCAGATTAATAAACTGCACTAGGTTTGACGCTAAATTCTGGAACCTCTCCCTCCCCTCCATCTTGAATCTACCCTATCCCAACAACCTCCCCCTGTGTACTCTCTAAGAGGCACAGATCCCAGACTCCTACATATCTCATTTATGCGCACCACCTAAGGCCAGTCAGCTTTTAAATTCAGACTCCCACAGATCTGGAACGCCCTCCCGGCCCCCATAGACAAGCACATAATCCCGGTCTCCATTCCAGACTACTCCAGGCACACTTCTCCTCCAGCTGCTCCTCCCAATGCTGCAAGTTCGGCCCTCTAATAATTAAATAATGTACAGTAATATTCCTGTTATGTGCATATCTGCCTGTAATCTACTGAACTACTATACCTGGAGTACATGTTATACTGTATTGTAATTGCACAAATCATATGCTGTTTCTTTATTACAATCTCTGTACTTGTATTTGTTTCTAATATTTGCCATGTACTGGGTCTAGGCCCCCAGGTCGCATCTGGAATCGAGCATGTTGCTCAGTATGCCTTCCTGGTAAAACTTGTAAATAAATAAATAAATAAATTCCGCCATTGATGTTATTTCAGGTGCACTGGGCACACAAGTTAAGTATAACTGCTGAAAAGTGATAGTGTCCCTTTAACGTGTGCACTGCTCATACACTTGATTGAAAAAAGTTTCCAGAGAGCTGCAAAGTACAGTAAGCTGAAACTGAATAGTAACTAGAAGCAAACCATTAGGAAAGTTTTATTAATTCACTGCAGTGAGCAGTGCACACATTAAGCAACTTATTGAAAAATGCTAAACCAGTGAGTTGGAGGGACATTTTAATGTGACTTGTACTGAATGTTATATTGGAATATATATATTCATATATGTGTATTTGTATTAGTCAGTGTGTGTGTGTCACAGCAATTAGAAAGTGCAGTTAGATGGCTCAGTGGTTAGTGCAAAAATTGCTAGTCTACCTTCCCCCGCTATCTAGATCAGTGCCAGCCTTATGCATGTAATTGCTGATTTAAATGAGCTGTCTAGTGGCAACTCCACTCCCACGTCCACTCTCCAGTGTCACTCTGAGCCTGAAAAGATGACAACAGTCCTTTGATGTCCTTTGTTTAATCTATAAAAATGTATGTGTTGACAGTACACTGCTATGTTATACTGGAATATATATGCATATATGTGTGCATTTATTAGTCAGCGTGTATGTATATAACAACAATTAGAAAGTGCAGTTAGATGGCACAGTCATTAGTGCAACAATTGCTAGTCTACAATTCCCCGCTATCTAGATCAGTTTCAGCCTCATGCATGTCATTGCTGGTTTACACGAGTTGTCTAGTGGCAACCCCCACCCACCGATGACCCTCAGATCCTGAAAATAAGAAAATGGTCCCTCAATGTCTTTTTTTATCTGTACAAATGTGTGTAGACAGTGTGCTGCTATGTTATACTGGAATACATGTGCATACATGTATATATGTACTGTATTAGTCAGTGTGTGTGTGTGTATCACAGCAATTAGAAGTGCAGTTAGGTTGCTCAGTGGTTAGTGCACAAATTGCTAGCCTACATTCCCCCACTATCTAGATCAGTTTCAGCCTTATGAATGTTATTACTGATTTACATCAGGTGTCTAGTTGCAACCCCACCCACCCGCCGATGTCCCTCAGAGCCTGAAAAGAAGATTACAGTCCTTCAATGTCTTTTTTAATCAGTAAAAAAGGTCCCTAATGCAACCTACACCCCCAATCTGACCTCCTACTGAGTACCCATCACCCCACCTCCCCACACACCCTCATTCACCTAAACAGATCCATGTGTGAAGATCCACTGTCCCATGGAAGACATGTCTTGCTGCTGGAACTGGCAACTGCTATATGAGAAATAACATAAATGCAGTTGAAAACCCTTTGAAATACATTGAACCATAAGTACAGTACCTTATGTCTCATATAGCAGTCCTCAGTTCCAGCAGCAAGATGTGTTTTTAATGGGAGAGTTTTTGTTCACACAAGTACCTAGTCAGGTGAGTGAGGCTTTATAGTGGAGCCTGGGGGTAGGGGGTGGTGAGTACTCAGTGGGAGGTCAGGCTGGGTGGTGGGAGTCACATCACCACCCAGTCTGCCCTATTAATCCCTATTTAGTGTGAAGCCCCATGCCTAGATGAACTCTGGAACCCCCAATGCCTCCAGGATACCCCTGTGTCTATCCAACTCCTTAAATTCTGTGACCATTTTAGCCCCTACCACCCTTTCTGGTAGGCTATTCTAGGCATGCACCACCCTCTCAATGAAAAAAATATTTTCTCACATTGCCCCTGAGCCTTCCCCCCTCTGACTTCATTTATTGTTCCTTGACTTGGAGCATCCCTTACTTTAGTAGATGCTTCCTTCCTGTACTCTGTTTATATTGATGATATACTGTATTTGTATGTCTTAGTCATGTATCCCCTCCCTCCTTTACTTCAGCAAATACATAGTTAACTCCTTTAGTCTTTCCTCATAAGTCTTATCCCACAGGCCCTGCACCATTTTACTTGCAAGCCACTGCACTGCCTCCACCCTGTCTATATTCTTTCTCTGATGGGGGCTCCAGAGCTGGACACAGTATTTGAGTTGTGGTCTCACGAGTGTCTTATACAGGGACAAAATGACATCCCTCTTTCTACTGATGATACCCCTTCCTATGCATCCAAGCATCTGACTAGCCTTTCCAGCCACCGTATCACATGGCCTACCTTCTCTTAGATCATCTGAGATGATAACTCCCAGGTGCCTCTCCTGCTTTGTGACTGTCAGTACCTCCCCAACTAGTTCATACTTTGCACTTGGGTTCTTGTGCCCTATGTGTATAATCCTGCACTTCTTTGCATTGAATCCCAGCTGCCATTATTCAGTCCATTTTTCCGTTTTATGAGGTCTTCCCTCATTCTTTCAACACCCCCTGGAGTATCCACCCTATTGTATACCTTTGTGTCATCTGCGAAGAGGCATATCTTCCCTTCCAGTCTCTCTGCAATGTCCACAATAAAGACATTGAAGAAGACTGATCCCAACACAGACCCCTGCAGCACCCTGCTCATCACCGCTCCCTCTCCAGAATACTCCCTGCTTACCACAACCCTCTGACATCTTCCATTCAGCCACTTCTCCACCCACAGAACTATTTCAGGATCAACCCCTAGGCTGTGCAGTTGGTTAATCATCTTTCTATGGGGGACAGTGTTGAAGGCCTTTCTGAAGTCCAGATAGGCCACATTCACCTCACCTCCCAGGTCAGCTACCTTAGTTACCCAGTCATGCTGTAGAGTAGGACAATGAGTTAGTTCAAAACACAGTGCTCATCCTAAATACAGTAAAGCTTAGGGTTAGATGTATAAGTAAATAAATGCTATATAGGGCAGTGTATGAGTGTGTGTGTGTGTGTGTGTGTGTGTGTGTGTGTGTGGCAGTGCTCTATGTGTGTAGACAGTGCACTGCTATGTTATACTGGAATATATTTGCATATACTATATGTACTGAAGCCCCTATAGGCTGGGAGGGGAGTTGCTGGCAGTCACAAAGGAAGAAAGAGACTTGGGCATCATCAGCACCGATGACCTGAAATCATCCAAGCAGACCACTAAAGCAGTAGGTAAGGCTAGGGGGATGTTAGGATGTATTAGTAGGGATATCACAAGTCGTAAGAGGGAGGTAATAATCCATCTTTGCAAGACACTGGTTAGGCCCCATCTGGAGTACTGCATGCAGTACTGGAGGCCACACCTTCACAAGGACATTAACCAAATTGAGACAATCCAGAGAAGGGCAACCAAAATGGTGCAGGGACTGCATCAGAAGACATATGAGGGCAGATTAATGGAGCTCAATATGTATACCCTTGACCAAAGGAGGGAGAGAGGTGATATGATCGAAACATTCAAACACTTTAAGGGCATTAACAAGGTGAAAGAGTCTAACATGTTTAAATATAAGAAAAATAGCATGACAAGAGGACACAGCATGAGATTAGAGGGAGGCCGATTAAGGGGGAATGTGAGGAAATTCTTTTTCACAGAAAGAGTGGTGGATGCATGGAACGGCCTACCTCAGGAAGTGGTGGCTATGAATACAGTGCAGGGCTTCAAACAGGCATGGGATAGGCATAAGGGAGCAATACAGATGAGTATGAATAAATAGGCCACTGACAGATCAAAGGCCAATGGCACATTTATAAGGTAGAAAAAGAAATGGGCAGATTGGATGGGCCTTGCGGTCCTTATCGGCATTCAACCTCTGTGTTTCTATGTTTCAATGTATTAGTGTGTGTGTGTGTGTATCACAACAAATAGATTGTCTTATTTTACCAGCTGCTTAGAGCAGCTTAGGATAACAGGATCAAATTGTTTGTTTTATTTTAATAGCTGCATTTCAGAATCCAGATGGATATTCATTTACGCTTGTATTGCCTGCTGCCTGCTGCAGATGCTGTGTGCCCGAGAGGATTCCCCTGCAAGACGTCTGAGGGACGGTGTCAGTGTGAGAGACTGTACTGCCTTTAATATCAGTATGGGAGTGTGATCCATCTCAGCTTTATTATTGTGTAGGGGACTCGGGGGAGCTAATTGCCTGCAATCTTCTGGACAGGTGGGGACTGAGGGATTTAAATTCCTGCACCGTTCGCAAGCGCGAACGTTGTGAGTAGCATAAGTGCCACTCTGTATAGAAAAAGTGTTTAGAGGTATACTTTTATATTAGTCTTAGGTTAGGTAGTAAGAGGGCTGGGGAGTTTTATCTTTATCAGGCTTTAGTGCTTCAATGTGTACTCCCAGTGGGGGGGGCTGAGCTCTATGTTTATTGATTCATGTTTGATGGGTATGGATTAGCTCTAACAGATTAGTTCACCGTGTCTGCAGTTTTAATTGGCAATTGTATCCTTTTGTCGACAGTTTCCACCATCCCCCTTTCTGGTCTTGCACTGTTTATTGGGTTTGATCTCCTCTATTCAAGGTTTGTGTCTTGGATTGAAAAACTGAGCAGTGCTAAGAGGGGTTTTACTGTTGGGGTGGGGTAGGTTGTTTCTATTATTGGTGCTGGCTTGGGGGGTGGTAATTTCAGTCTTATTTATAGTAGGAAATAGAACATAATTATGAATAGTAAAATGTAGGGATATGTTAGTAATGGTCATAATTTGGAAATAAGGTTAGACTGTCTTATTGTCTTTTGTTTTAATAACTAAAACTCTTTTTAAACTTGTGTGTTAAGGGTTGTAACGTTTAGATTGTCTAATTATTTTTGGACTGTCTGTTTCTTAGTAACTATTATCTTTTTTAAATTTAATGATGTGCTAAGGTTATTTGGGGGGCCTGGGAGGGACAGAATAGAGTACAGGGCATCCCTTCTGTGTGATTTATGGCCCTTCACCTGCCTCCCGGTTTCTGATACTACTGTAAGATGTTGCTGAGAGGTGGGGATCTGGAGGGGCCAGGGTGATCTTGGGCGGTGGGAAGCCCCGTGCACAGCGGAGGGTGATAGGATAGGGATTGTCAGGTCCAGAAGGTGCCCTGGATTACTACGGGCACAAGAGAGAGGCCAGACATGTTTGGTGTCTGTCTCCAGGGAGTCCACTGGACAGAGCGGTCAGGTAACCCAAGGGTTTGCTTTACCCACCAATCACCTGAGGGCAATGCTGTGCAATGCCAGATCGATCAGGAACAAGACCACAATTATTGCGGACTTGAGATTTCCTATGTCGATCTGGCTTGCATCATAGAGAACTGGGTTGGAGATGATACCGGCCCAGTTTCTGAGACTGCCGTCCCACTTGGGTATACCGTGGTGCAGTGCCCCAGAGAGGAACGCAGGGGCGGTGGAGTAGCCATCTGTTTTAGATCCAACTTGGGCTTCACTGTGCACCCAGTGGGAACCCCAGGTTCTTTTGAATGTGTGGCCATTCCTGGGGGTCTGGGCACAGGCTGCAGGAATCTCCTTATTTACTGCCCTCCGGGGCGGAGGGGAATTTCCTGCAGGAGGTTGCCAAATTCGTCATCAGTGAAACATTGGAAGCCCCCAGATGTAATGTTCTGGGGGATTTCAATGTTTGGGCCGATGACGAATCCTCTCAGCATGGTAATAACCTTCTCCAGATTATGTCATCACTGGGCCTGTCACAAGTTATTTCTGCTGCAACTCACCAGGGTGGCCACATGTTGGACCTGGTGTTCTCACTGGGGCTTGAGATAGATAATCTCAAGATTGATTGGGTGATATAGTCCGATCACTGAACGGTACAGTTCATGTTCAGGGCTCCCACTGGATGCCCTCCCTCTACAGAGATGATGAACTGTCGTCCTTTGTGGGGATTGACCCAAGAGGGTTTTTGGTAGCAGCCGATCTATCTAGTGTGGGTGATGCATGCACTGGAGATATTGGTGCTGGGGTGTGCACTTATAATAAGGTGCTATCCGACACCACTGACTCCCTCGCACCTGTCCATATATGACCCAAATCTTCTTTCCTGAGGTCCCCGTGGCATGATGGGGTTCTCAGTGAGATGAAGAGAAAGGGTCAGAGGTTAGAGTGCTGCTGGAGAAAGTCCGGCCTTGAGGAGGACAAACTGACTCTGCGTGTGCACTATAATGCATACCATGGGGCAATCAACCATAAGTAGGCAGTGTTCCTGTCCAGGGAGATTGCTGCCGGGAAGAACCGACCAGCTGTACTTTATTGGACTGTGGACAGGCTACTTCTTCCTGCTTGTCTACAGCCAAAGAAGTTTTTTTCTAATGCTGAATGCGAAGAGTTTGCTCAGTTCTTCTTGGACAGAGTGTCCGGTATCTGGCATGGAGTTTCTCCAGTCAGCAATGTCATAGCTGGCAGTGGTCACCAGAATTGTTCTGAGTGCACTCCACTTGGTTGGGGGGAGTTCAGACCAGTATAGGTAAGTGAGATCATTGGGGTGGTGACCAATCTGAAGCACACCTTTTGTGAACTGGATCCGGTGCCTACGCGCTTCTTGATGAGCTGCATCAACACCGTTGACCCGGTGGTTGCTCTGATTGTCCGGTGTTCCTTATCTGAGGGGTTTTCCCTGATGCCTTGAAGGAGGCATTGGTGAGACCACTCTTAAAGAAACCATCACTGGACCCAGAGGTCAGGGCAAATTTCCAACCTATCTCTAATCTTCCCTTTTTGGTGAAGGTAGTGGAGAAGGTAGTGGCGCTTCAGTTGGAGGAGCACCTCATGACTCACAAGTTGTACAAACCTTTCCAGTTGGGGTTTCAGGCAAGGCATAGCACAGAAACTACACTTGTTTGGGTGCTGAATGATGTCCTCAGGGCGAGAGATCGAGGAGATAAGACAATTGTTGTTCTCCTGGATCTCTCCTCAGCATTTGACACTGTGGACCATTGTGTGTTGCTTGACCACTTTAGGGAATTCTGCGGACTCATCAGCACTGTCATCAGCTGGTTTGAGTCCTTTTTAACCAACAGGAGGCAATGGGTTGTGATGAGGAACATTTCCTCCACCCCTAGCTTCCTATCTTGTGGAGTCTCTCAGGGATCGGTATTAGCCCCAGTGCTGTTCGCAGTGTACATACTACCCCTGGGAGAGTTCATTTGGAAGTATGGCTTGGGTTTTCATTGCTATGCTGATGATACCCAGCTATACTTTTCCATTGCCAAAGGAACATCCAACACAGTAGATGTGCTAAACAGCTGCCTTGCCGAGATTAACGACTGAATGGCCTCCAGCTGGCTGCGACTGAACCCCAATAAGACAGAGGTATTGGTAGTGCAGTCGAACAGAGTGTGTGATAGGATGGCCTCTGAATCAGAGACTGGACTTGTTCTGGGATCTGTTTGATTGAAGACCTCCTCTAGGGTGCAAAAACTTGGTGTCATTCTGGATAGGAGTTTGATTATGGAGGCGCAGATATCCTTCATGGTCTGCTCCTGTTTTTTCCCTCTCAGAAATGTCACCAGGATAAAGCCCCTTGTTCCACCTCCAGACCTCCACACTTTGATACATGCCTTAGTTACATCAAGGCTTGACTACTGTAATGTGCTTTACCTCGGGATCGTGGGAGGATCTCTCCACAGACTGCAGCTAGTGCAGAACCCGGTTACTTACTAGGCAGCCAGAATGTTGCAATATTACACCGGTGTTGCATGAGCTGCCAGACAGGTGGAGGATCCTCTTTAAGGTGGGTCTTCTCACCTAGAAAGCCCTACACGGTCAGGGCCCTGGTTATCTGTCTGACCTTCTTGTATCTGCTTTCTCTCTGTTCACCCCCTCTGTTCCTCCTGTGGAGGCCCCCTAGTGATTCCAAGGACAAGGTTGGAATCTGCTGGTGGTAGGGCTTTTAGTGTCGCCGCTCCCGTCCTGTGGAATTCACTGCCTCTTGGGGTTAAGCGGGCCCCTACTTTGAAGGTGTTAAAGGCCCACCTTAAGGCTCTCCTATGTACTGAGGTATATCTGGATTAAATTGTTGATTTATTGATCTGATTTGTTCGTAAATGTTTATATGAGGCATTACTATTTTGTGTTTTTAATTATTTTTTTGTATCTATTAATCTATTTCTGAAGATGTGTTCATTTATTTGTACAGTACCTAGAGCCTCAGGGATTGGCATTTTTAAATACATTTTGTCTTGCCTTGACTTGCCTTGCCAGAGTCTCTGTTTTTCTTAGAGCAGTTACAAGGGATTTCCCTTAGAGCAGTTACAGGGGATTACAGGGGATTAAAAAGACAAAGGGAAAAGTGTGACCCAACCAAACAGTTAAAAAGGGCTTGGCGTAAGTGCTCCAATCAGTCTCCCCAGACAGCAGCATCAGAGACTGTGCTGGTAGTACGAGATTGTTCCTGGTCAAGTCCAAGGAAAGAGGTTTGGGTGGAGCTTGAAACTGGGTAAGAACTGAAACCTTAGCCTGAACGGTAAATCAGAGCTTCTGCAGGGAGTCACCAGCTGAAGTCCAGGGACTAAAGCCAGGGAAGTATTCATTATATTACTGATTGTTGTCGGCTGTTTGTTGTGGGCTATATTTAGCAACTATTGGTAGTATTTACTAAACTGGAAAGCAACTGCCAATGTAACTCATTGTTTTTTTGACAGAGGAGCAGAATTAACCCGCCCTACCTACCCCTTCCCACCTACCCCAGGAAAATCTGGCTTTATAGGTGGGTGTTCTGTATACAGTTTACTACTTCCTGATTTAGGTCAGGATAAAGGGGAAACACAGCTGGTACCACATACTTTGTAAGTCAAGTTTGAGATTACAATCTGTCACAGCGGCAGGGTATAAATGATTGGAGATTAAAGTAACAGGAAAAAACAATAACTTTTGGGAGTCAAAATACAGTAAGACACAAAGAAGTACAGTGGGTGTCACTGGTAGTGGGGGGCATCATTAATACAGCCAGAGAAGATGCAGGGAGTGGTGCAGTGTAGTGGGTTCAGGGCTGCAGAGTACAGGAGAACATTCTGGATCATGCAGTGTTGCCCTATCTGCAGGCACCTCTCTACCTCTCTGGGTTGTGGGAGGAGGTTACCTGTCTGAGTTGATCTGGCCAGGATTTAGGGGACCTTCGCCCCCACCCAGAGGCCACCGTGTCCACAACCACAACCTCAAAGTATACCTAGGAAGGAGATTGGGTGGACTAGAGTAGGCTCAGGGAGAATGAGAGAGTTTGGTCTGAAACACATCCCCCAACCATTCCAACTAAGAAACTCCTACACAGTCTTGGAGGAGCAGGAAAGCCTCACTATGGCACCCAAGGTTGAGAGTGAGGAGGATGGGTGGATCCTCCGAGATGGAGCCCCATGGAATGGAGGGTAGAGGACTCCAGAGGAAGAGGAAGCAACTCCCGGTGGGGGACTTAGTTGCCTGGGGATTGAAGTTGGGGGAAACTAACAAGGGGAGAGGGAGGTTAAGTGCCTTCCGGGGGCACAGCATGGAGGGAAGGGAAGCAGATCCAAATGATCGTAAGGGTGGTAGTACTGAGGAAAGATCTGGATGCCATTGTCCACCTGGGGATGAATGACCTGGCAGGGGACAAGGTAGAGAAAGCCAGAATTTAGGAGGACTTTAGGAAGTTGGGGGGGTTAAAGAAAATTGCGTACTGTCTCATTCTCAGAGGTGCTACCTGTACAAGGCAAGGGGGATGCTAGGACACTCCACATTCTGGAATTCAACTCATGCTTGAAGGAATGGTGTGGGAAGGAGGGTATTGGTTTCATGGGAGACTGGGGCCCCACCTGGAGGGAGCCTGTATAAGGATGATGGCCTTCATCCATCTGGGAAGGGGACCTTAGTCCTGAGAAGTTTGAATGCTTCAGCAGCAAGCATTTAAACTGGCCAAGGAGGAGGGTCCAGCAAGGCTTGGAGGCTTTGTATCCCCCCCACCCCATGAGCACGTGCTCTACACAGGTACTCAGGAAGAAGACAGACAAGCAGAGGGAAATATTCAACATAAGAGTGAGGGACAGGAAGGACCAGGGAAGAAGGATGCCCAAGAAAGGGGGGGCACTCGTCAACAAAGCATGAACGAGAAGTCGCATCCTGGAGAGCCATCTGTGCTAATGCCCAGAGTCTGAGTAACAAGATGGAGGCACTTGAGGCAGCCATGGAGGATTCACAACTGGACACTGTGGCCATCACAGAGACCTGGTGTAGTGAGAACCACAACTGGGAAATGGCAGTGCCAGGCTACAATCTATTCAGGAGGGACAGGACAGGGCAGGGCAGGCAGGAAGGGGGGAAGAGTGGCACTTTATGTGAAAAATAATATAAAAGCCACAGAGATTCAAGAGGAACAAGGGGGGGTACTGTGGGTTAAACTAGAAAGAGTAACAGGGTCAGCCATCTGCACAGGGGTAATATATAGACCACCAGACCAAGGGGAGGAGATAGGAAAATTACACTGGCTCTTGAAAGGATGGTGCACAAGGGGGTGGTAGTGCTTGTTGGTGACTTCAATTTACCGGACATAGATTGGAGCCTCCCTGCAGCATCAATGACCAGGAGCAGATTTATCCTCGACTCCCTGCAGCAAGCTTTCCTTAAGCAACTGGTTGTTGAATCTACACTGGAGAAGGCAATTCTTGACCTGGTGCTCACAAACGGGGACAGTGTGACAGGGGTCACAGTAGGGGAACACCTGGAAAACAGTGATCACTGATCAGTAGGGTTTGGGATAACCCTTCTGGCAGAATCCAGCCATAGAAAAACATGAATCCTTGACTTTAGGATGGCAGATTTTGGAGAAATGGGAAAAAGCTAAGAAAAGGCATTAGCTCAAATAGGGAGGGAAATAGGAGTGAAGGAACAGTGAGTGGTGTTCAAATCCGGAATAACTAAGGTGACACAAATATGTGTAAAACAGGTTGGCAATGGGCAAAAGGAAGAGGAAACCATTATGATATTCCAAAGAGGTAGCTGAGAAAGTGAATACAAAAAAAAATTGCATTCAATCAGTACAAAATGACAAAGTCAGAAAGGGACAGGGAGAGGTACCAGGAGAAACAAAGGGAGGCTGGGAGGGCAGTAAGGAAAGTCAAGGCATAAATGGAGGCGTGCATTGTGAAATCAGTGGTGGTGGGGGGGGACAAAACCTTTTAAAGATATATCAGAGAAAAAATGAAAGCAAAGGGGGAGATAGTGAGACTGAGAGGAGAGGACACTGTAGAGTGGAGGGTGACAACCACAAAGTAGACATACTAAACAGAGACATACTAAACAGCTCTCTCCTCTCTCCTTTCAAAGGGAAAGGATCCTAAGAGAACTGGAAAGAATAAAATTCAATAAAGCTATGGGGCCAGATGGTGTACACCCCAGGGTGCTGAGGGAGCCAAGAGAGGTGGTGGCGGAATCTCTGGCAACCTTGTTCAGCCTGTCACTGGAAACTGAGGAGGTACGCAAAGACTGGAGGAGAGCTGATGTAGTTCCCCTATACAAAAGCAGAATCAGAGAGGAAGTGGTAAACTACAGGCCAGTCAGCCTGACATCAGTAGCGGGGAAGATAATGGAAACACTACTGAAGGAAAGAATAGTTGAACACTTGCTCACCAGTGGTCCACAGGACCCAAAGCAATATGGTTTTACAGGAGGAGATTGTGCCAGACTAACCTCATTGAGTTCTTCAACTGGATGACAAGGGAGGTGGATCAGGGAGGGGCAGTAGATGTGGCCTATCTGGACTTCAGCAAGGCCGTTGATACCGTGCCACATAGAAGGCTGTTAAGTAAGCTACTGTAACCACAGCTGCATCTTGCTGCATGCTTGCCACACTGTGATACAGAAAATGATCCTCACAGTTTTTGACTATGGCGATGTAGTCTTTAGTGCTGCTCCCAAAACGTCCCTTGCCAGACTGGACACCCTCTACAGCTCCTTCTGCCTCATTGTACTTGACATTCCCCCTCTCTCTGTCATCACTGTGACCCCTATAACTCCTTCTCCTTCCTATCCCTTGAGGATAGGGGCCTCTCGCACTCCATTTCATTTTCCCTCCCTTCCTACCTCTCCTCCTCATTCTCTCTACTCCCCCCTCAATCTCTGTAGTTATGACCCCTCTCTTGAACCATTCCCAGAAGATTCACTTCAAAAGGCCAATCTGCAATTTCCTACCGCCTGCAAAAACTATGGAACTCTATCCCCTTGCCCCTGCATCATGCCCTCTCATCTTCAGCTCTCTCGTCTCTCGTTCACAAACTCCCTCCCAGTCCCCACACCTGCACTTGCAACTAAATTACCTATCTATCCCATTTAACTTTATACCCTGCTAATTTCAACCCTGCATCTCACACAGCTATGGATTGTTACACTGCCATAATTGGTCTACCTGTATATACCCGTATGTATATATTTTCTGAGGCACTTCCCTCATCCCCTCTCCCCCAAATTGCTACAATGTTGTATTTGCTCTTACCTGTATGTATATAATCTACTGTATTTTACCTGTATTTATAAAATGGGCTAAAGAAATCCAGAATCCTGATTGGCTGAAAGCCGTTTTCAGCCATGTTCTTATCAGGATGTATCCTGCCAACTGGCACTAATTGAGTCAAGCAAAATGCAGCACAGGACAAATCAATCCATGCCACCACTCTCACTGTGGAGCTTCTCAGCCAGCCTGCCATGGTACCACAGCCATCAAGAGAACAGTCAAGCAAAATGCAGCACAGGACAAATAAAAAATTAAAATAAAAAAAAATATTTCAACCCCCCCCCGGGGCAACACTGCAAACATTCAACATTTCAGACCTTTCTCTAGTAATTTTTGTATCACTGCCCATCTGTCCCTAGCATTCCAGTATTTCCAACCATGTCCAGGAATGGTCCAGGACCGAGTAACCGTTACAAACATCCCAAGCCGCTGGTTTAATTTCAACATCTCAGCCATTCTGTAGCCCTCTGATCCACCTCTCCCCATTCATCACACATTATGTAAATTAAACTGAAAAGCCTCTTTCATGAACAGTGGCAAAAGGATGCCGTTCCAAAAAAACTAAAGAAAAAACGTACAGTACGGTGGCCACTAAGGGACACTGCTCACTCAGTCACAGACAAGCGGGCTACAAAAGAAATAGTAAGCAAAACTAAAATAAGGTACATGGAAAAAATAAATCTGTTTCTGTAATGTCTGATCTCTTCTGTAGTTATACATGTTGACAACAAAGGGAGCAAAGTGCAAGCAGCCTATTTTACATTTCAATATGGATGTGATAATGTCCTCCATTTCCGATCCACTGAATGGTATGATCGCTCCCTAAAAAGCCTGGCGGCATGCACACAACAACATATGATGCTCTCAGTCTTCCATAAAAACACAGAATACACTATGAATTTAAGAAATAAAAGAAATTACAATAATATAAAATAAAACAGCCCATCTCTACCATTGGTAGTTGGGGGGGGGGCGCTAAAACACTTATCAAACAGAACTATTTTTTCACTCTTTCCCCTATTAAAACCTTTTTTCATCTATATATTTTACACATTTTTTGTTCTTTTCTTCATATAATAATTACTTGGGGGCCCATTTTATAAGCACAATAACACACTCCAAGGTGTGGGTTATCTCCCTGATAATAACACGCTAGGAGCATAAGGCACTGGGTGTATGCACCTAGTGCCTTATAATGCACCTGCGCGTGCACTGATCAGGAGATAACTCACACCTCAGAGTGTGTTATTGTTTGCTTATATTTAGTGCTCTGTTTCCCCATTCACCCTTCCCCCTGGTTGCACCTGGAAACTAGCCTCGGCTCAATGTGTCCTCCTGGCGAAATATTTTTAAATAAAAATAAAGCAAATTGGGAAGATGGTGGTAAAGTGGGTGGAAAATTGGCTAGATAGCAGGACACAGAGGGTGGTGGTAAATGGCTGTTATTCCACAGAAGGAAAGGTGACCAGTGTGGTTCCACAGGGATCTGTGCTGGGACCAGTCCTCTTCAATATCTTTATCAGTGACATTACAGAGGACCTAGAAGGGAAAATGTGCCTGTTTGCTGATGATACAAATTTCTGGAATAGGGTAGACACACTGGAGGGTGTGGAGCGAATGAGGAGAGATCTGAAGACGTTTGAGGACTGGTCAAGGGACTGGCAGTTGAGATTTAATGCAAAAATGTGCAAGATAATGCACACTGGGCATAAAAAATCAAGGAAGAACATATCAGCTGGAGGGGGTATAGAATTTTCAGAGCAGGAAAGGGACCTGGGGTCATCATCTCTGATGATCTCAAGGTAGGGAGTCAGTGTGACAAGGCAGCAGAAAAAGCAAATAGCATGCGGGGATGCATAGGTAGGAGAATCACCAGCAGGAAAAGGGAGGTCATAATTCCACTAAACAGGACGTTAGTGAGGCCACAGCTAAACTGCAGTGTCCAGTACTGGAGACCATACCTACATAAGGACATATACAGGGTGGAGGCAGTTCAATGGAGGGCAACCAAGGTGGTGCAAGGATTATATCACAAACCCTATGAGGGCAGGTTGAAAGACTTAAATATGTACTCCCTGGAGGAGAAAAGGGGGGGTGGGTATGACTGAGACATATAAATACCTCACAGGAAGAAATAAGGTGCTGGAAAACACAATTTTTCAAAAGAAAGAATGCTCCATGACTAGAGGACATTAGAGAAAACTAGAGAGAAAGAGGTTCAGAGGAAACATGAGGAAGTACTTTTTCACAGAGATGGTGGTTTACAAATGGAACAGCCAGCCAGAAGAGGTGGTGGGGCCAGAAATGATTACAGGATTTAAGAATGCATGGGATAGGCATAAGGGGATCCTGGTAGTCGGGGGATAACCTAGTTCCAGGGAAGCTTGAAAAAGCACAGTAAATTGTAGTAAAGGGCAGACTGGGTTTGCCAAAGGTCCTAATCAGCTGAAAACATCTATGTATTTATGTGCAGTTAGGTGGTTCAGTAGCTAGTGCAAAAATTGCTAGTTTACACATTTCTCACTGCCCACAATACCAGTATTTTTCAGCCATGTTGGCTCTTGCTAGACTATGTTTCCAGTAGGATTACATCTGCCCTCCTCCAGTCCTCCAGAACCTCTAGAACCACTCCTGTTTCCAGTGAACTGTCAAATAGAACTGTCAGAGGTGCAGCCAGTATTTCCCTGCGCTCCCTCAATATCACTGGATGCACCCAATCCAGCCCCATTGCTTTGTCCACCTTCAGATTTTTAAGTCCCTTCAGGACTCCCACCTTCAAAAAAGGATTAGTGTCCACCTCCCTCACTCCAAAGCTTTTGTTACTTTTTTGTGGCCCCTCCCCTTCTTGTTCCTTTGTCAGCACTGAACTAAAGCATTTGTTCAGGATGTCTGCCTTTTCCTGGTCCCTCTCTGCACTGCCCCCCCTTCCCTTTTTAATCTTACAATACCACCTTTGGTCCTCCTCTGTTCACTTATGTACCTAAAGAATGTCTTGTCCCCTTACATGACCTCTTGAGATATTCTCTCCACACGTTTTGATCCTTATCACTTTCCCTGCTTCCCTCTGTTTTTCCCAATACACCTCCCTATCCTCCTCTCTCTGCATCTCGTTATACTTTCTGAATACTACCCTTTTAGATTTTACCTTTTCAGCCACATTTTTCGAGAACCATAGCAGTCTCTTTTTCTTCTTGCTTTTGCTCACTCGTTTGATGCAGAGGTTCAATGCCTTTACCATGCTCCCTTTTATTTTTGCCCACTGTTCCTCCACCCCACCCATGTCATTCCCCCTACAAGGTCATTGCTGAGGCATTCACCCATCTTTATAAAATTTGCCTTCCTGAAGTCCAGGACCCTCACCCATGTGTGGTTCAGTTCTGCAGCCATCATTATGTTGAATCACACTGTATAGTGATCACTGGTCACCAAGTGGCCTCCCACCTTAACGTCTGCAACACTGTCTCTGAAAGTGAGTACCAGCTCCAGTGTTGCCCCATCACAAGTGGGTTCACTGACTAGTTGCCTGAGGAATGCCCCCAGCAGAGAGACCTGGATGTCCCTGCTTCTAGTTGAAACTGCTGTGGGGAGGCTCCAATCCACATCTTGCAGGCTGAATATCCCCAAAGCAGAATCACCTCCTTTTCTAACATCTTGCACTGGCTACCACCAGCACCTAATCTAATTCCACCCCCATGCTGGAGGTCTGTAGATCACTCCAGTTCAAATAGTAGCTTCATTCTCTGTCTCCAGGGTGACCCAAAGTACATCTGCCTCCCCCGTATTCCCTGTATCACCGTGGCTTTTGATGATTTCCTCAGAGATAGCTCCACATCCCCTCCTTCCTTTCCCACCCAGTCCTTCCTGAACAGAGTATGGCCATGTCCCAGTCATGATTTTCAGTGCATTATGACTTGGTAACGGCCACAATGTCCAGGTTAGCATCTGCCATGATGGCCTCTAGTTCCAGAATTATATTCCCTAGACTTCTAAAATTCACACACATGTCCTTCCAGATTGTTTCCAGGCTGCTTGTCATCCCAATTTTTTTCTTTTTGCCCTCCCTCCTTCCCCCCTCTCTTTTTCTATCTTTTTCCCTCCGGTCGTGGCTTGTGGGAACTCTCTCAGACAACCTTATCCTAGTGCCTGCTCACTTGAGGTTGTCTACAGTCTGTGCCTTCTCTCCACCCCTTTCAGCCTGCACCCCCGGTTTGACCCTCCCAGGGAAGGTAGCCCTACTCCTTCCTTGGGTTCTCTTGAAAGGCAGACTCCAGCTTGCAGGGGGCCCAAGTGGAGGAGTAGTGAGGCCAGCTGAGATGAACCCAGCCCTTGGCATAGAGGATAGGTGCCGTTGCCTATCCCATCGAGCCAGAGATTTCCTTTGTTCTGCGCTCCCTACCCCCCTGCATGTGCACCTCCCAATGCTTGGTGCATGGAAACGCTGCCAGCTTTGGCACACTGTTACATGCCACCAGCACTTCAGCAGTGCCCCCGATCTCCACCAGGGGCCACCAGAGTGTTGAGCTCCCCAGTGCCCTCCCCTGGGATTGGAGAGCAGCCCTGTGGGTGCTCAATCCAGTGCATCCCCTGCTGACCCCTGGCATCCAAGCTCGCTCCCGAACTTGGGTCACCGGTGTGGTGTGAGGTGTGGCATCCAGTGCCTCAACCCTCAGCGCCACTGGGCTGGACCCACCCCCTCTCTTTTAAATATTCCTATTCCATTTCCCCTTTATCTCTAACATCCTGCTTCCCTTCTCTCCTTTACTGCTACTTGTCAGTCTTTTGTCTGTCTGACTGTACAATCAAATTTTCTTGTAGCATATACAGTATGGACGGGCTGCCTTGATGGTCCCACAATCTGTCCTGCAATCTCTCTTTCTTCACTTACTGTTTTTATCTGTTTCTATTCTTTTCCCCAACTTGCTTCATTGTGGTTAAAAAAATATGTGAATCCTTATGTGGAACTGGGATCCCTTGGTTTGGAAATGTATATAATTATATTATTGAAATAATTGCAGAATTTGGGACTTCCGGTGTTGGTGTGCTTCAAGATGGTTGAGTGAGCTTTTAGCTGTGTTACCACTCACCATTACAGCTACATTCATTTAATTTCTTACCAACTACTAAGTTTGATTTTGGGTGTTGGCTGATTTGTCTTTTTATGGCAAGTAAGAAAAAAGCCTCAAAGTTCAGTACTCCGATGTCTGATCCTATATCTTTGGATCTTCCCGTTGGCCCTACTCCGGTGGCAGCTCTGAATTTTGGGCTCTTCAGCTTGATTGAAAATCTTCTTCAGCTGCTATGGAGACCCAGCTGGGCAATTTAGAACAAATGGTCATGGGAATGGACTTTCGGGTTGACCATTTGAAGCGTGTATTGTGAAACGTGATGCAGGACCAGCAGGATTTACAAGATCATTATGAATATTTTGAGAACCTATCATGATGCAATAACTTGTGGGTATATGGACTGCTGGAGGGAGAGGAGGGTGGGGAGATAATTTTTGTTTTACAGGGGCTCTTTTCATCACTATTGGATATTGAAGATCTTTTCCTGCTGCAGACTGAGTGAGCTCATGGGGCCCTTTCATCAAAGCCTGCTACTCCTGGTGCCCAGCCTCTTTCCATTATTGACTTCTTTGTTAACTATGATACCAAATAGGAGAGTTTAACTAGGGCCTGGAGAAAAGGGACTTTGACTTATTAGGGTTAGCTACTATATTTAGATAATGAGTATTCTTCATCTTTGATGGCCAGTGTGCCTATGCCCCTATTTTAAAATTTTGAAGGAGCACAAACTTAAATATAGCACCCCTTACCCTGCTAGGCTTCAAATCCACTTCCCCATTGCAATTTGCAATTTTGAGGATCCTGAATCTCCCTCCAGGATCTACGAACTCATATTGATTTCCCAGCTGACCAGATGGACCATGAAGCCTTTAGGGAGAAACATGCTCTCCAGAATTATTAGTGGTCTAAGCTCTCTCCTCATAGTAAGAAGCGCCATCAGGATCAATCTTTGACAGAGATCAATGCTATGTTACAGACTTTCCAGAGATAAGACTCTTCCTATGATGATGTTTTTGAAGTTCTTTTTTGTTATCGCTCTGTTTGTTTTTTTGTTCTTATCTTTTCATTCATTTTTTAGAGCTGCGTCAAGATTTTCGGTCTTCCTTGGTTTCTTTTCCCCATTGTTTTATTGTTCCTTTTTAGTTAGTATGCATCTTCCATTAGTATTAGCTTCTCTTGGTTCTGTTTTTTCCTTTGTTTTGGATTTCTTTCTTCTTGTCTAATCTTGATTACTCATTTGTTTAATTTATCTTTTTGCTTTATCTCTAGGTTATACATTTTCTTTTCTTTTTTTTATTTTCTTCCTGCCCTTGGTATCAAGTTTTGGTGGTATTTGTTTAATTGTTTGGTAGTTTTTATTGTATGTTTTTAATTTATTAATATATTTTACTATGTATAGGCACCTTGGTCCCACTTATCAGCAGCTAGTGCATGTTTAGCTCAGTCCAACTTCCAGGCAGTTGTTAGTCATTTCTTGGATTTTGCTGCCCTCTTGTGGATTTCTAGTATAACTGTTTATCCTCTTTAATTTTATAGCTCCTAGCTTTTGTTGGAGCCCTGTTTTTAAAGTTGATACCAAGCTTATTTTCATGTTTTCTAGGTCACTATATTTGATTGTGGGACCAATGCACTTTTCAAGTGATGACTGGCATAATTTTTCATTATAGCAAGTACTATGCATTCCATCTTTTCCTCTCTTTTCTTTTTTTCATAAGTATTGTTTTTATGCAGAATCCTTCTTTTTAGTTATGTGTTGGTTGATGTTGTATTGGAAAGATATTTTTTTAGGATGATGTTCATTTTAGGTATCATTAGCTAAACCAGTTTTAACTTGCTCCCTTGTTTGCTTTATTTTTCATTTATTGTATAGGGCTACACAGGGATTTCAGTTCTTCTTGGTTTCTCTCTTTCCTTTTATTGCCTTATTTATTTATCTTGCAAATGAGCTATGCTCAACTATGTTTCTCCTGGATAAATAAAGAGTTTGATTGATTGATTGATTATGTTTCTTTGCTTGGTCTGGCTTCAGTGAATGTGGTCTCTTGATATTTTGTATCATGAGTAGGCACCTTGGTCTCCTTTGTTTTAGACTGAATATGATCAGCTTGGTTTCATCAAAGGAATAATGCCCAACAGGGTGGGTGTTATGCTGGGATAACATCCCACCTTGGGTGGCTGAGCCCGAGACCACCAGCCGAGGGTGTCCAACACACCAGCATAACACCTACCCTGGAGGGCATTATTCCTATTATACAATGGCTTGTTGTTATATATAAAATAAAAAAATAATTTTAAAGAATGTTTTTATTAGTATGGAAATAATATTTTGTTTCTTAAGAGGAGATGGAAAAAGGGCTCATCAGGATCATCCATAGCAGCCATAATGATGACAGTAGACCTGTGAACAGCAGGGATGTTATGCCAGGATAACATCCCTGCTATGATGGCCAACTGACCAATCAGAGCCCAGGATTCTTTCTTGCCATTGTATAATTCCAAGTATTTTTTTCTATTCTTTAAGTTTTGCTGCTCTCTTGTGGATTTTTAGCAGAATTATTTTTTTCCCTATTTATTTTATAGCCACTAGTTTCTGTTGGAGCCGTACTTTATGGGTGGGAACTGAGACTTATTTCTTCTTTTTTGAAGATAACCATATTTGGCTTTGGGACCTAGGTGCTTTCTATGTGATCACTGACGTTAAGTATTTGGGCATTCTTTTTAGATTTTCTCTATATCTGTTTTTTTTACAAAGGATCCTTTTTCTTTTTTGCAATCTGCTAGTCATTACTGTTCTAATGGGCTACAGAATTCAGTCAAGGGGGACTCTGCTTTTTTGTGTGTGTGATGCATTGTTTGTCTGAAATGGTTGCTTTTTTGTGGAGGTCAGAAAATTCATTGGGATCTTTGGATGACCTGTGTTTGTTGAATCTGATTTTTCATCAGGGTTCTGATTATTAGTGTTAATACTGTTCCTCCCTATTGATACTTGCTTACTTTTTTATTGGGTGAGTGGGTAAGGAGATGAATCCTTGCTTGAGAGCACTTTTGACATTTTTCTTTTTACTTCTTTTTTTTGGGGGGTTCTTTATGAATGGGGGGTGTTAGTGAGACTGTTTGTCCCCCTTGGTTCTTCCAGGTATTGCTGAGGATTGAGGTTTTCTTTCCCACTCCCTCCCTTGGAAGTCATTTCCTTTTTTTCTTTTTACCACCCTTACTGGGTGTAGCTTTTCTACTTGAATTGAAGGCCCCCTAAGAATTAGTAGCTACATTAATAAGTTTGGGTTTAATTAAAATGCTAGAGAATATTATTTTCTATCTCAAGGTAATTGATGCCAAGAAGTTGCACATCAAACATAAAACTGGGAATTGTACATAAAGTGCTACACTTCAGTAATATACTGTAGGTGCAAAACAAACCAGTGATAAGAATGCTGCTAAATTATGAGGCGTGAATATTACAATGATTACTAAGCATAGTTGGTATTGAATGAAATTGAAATGATGTGCAATATTTTTGAGAGACCTATGAAACCAAAGGTGTCTGTTTTAAAACACAATTTTTTTAAAGATATTTATGAATATTTTATGATGTGACAAATCAGAAAATGTAAATATTGTAACACCATAACTTGTTATACAGTAAAATTTTAACTGAACTGAACTGATCATAATTGAAGGCAGTTATAGTACTTGTTTTCCCTTCCTTGTGTTTGGATTGGCTCCCCAATAAGAGTGGGACTTTACAGTTGTTTCTGGTATTTATTTGTCTCTTTGGATCGTAAAAAGAGATTCCAGCTGTATTGGTCCTTGCAAAACAGGAGAAGATGAAGGTTAGATACCTTTTATTGGACCAACAAGTGTCTTGTACAAAGATGGAATTATACACAAGCTTTCGGGGCCACACAGGTCCCTTCTTCAGGTGAATAGCAAAACTGAGCAACAAGCAGTATTTATATCCACTGTGGAGCAATTAAAAATCAGGAAGTGAAGTAGGAAGGTGATAAAGTGGACTAGAGATGAAAGTCTAAGATGCAAAAAATAAAAACATGAGAAAAAATTGGGAGGGGGCATAGTAGGAGCAGATCAGTAGGAGATCAAAGGAAGCTAAAAGGAAGACAAAAGCATGCAGATAGGATCTGAGATCAGAGGCTGGCTGAAAGGGTAGAATGGACAGGAGATGCCTAATAGAAGCAAGGAAATCAAGAAATTAGTAGAAACAAAAGAACAAAGGCCTAGATAAACAGAGGTGTGAAAACAAGAGGGAGTAGGTGGGACTGAGCTCAGGAGTTAATAGGAGAGGCAGGGAGGCTGTGAGGTATAGGTAAAAAAACAGAACAGGCAGAACTCAGAGAAAAAAATATAATAGAAAGATACAGAACCAAAGTGTGATGAATAGAGATATGATTTAGCACACAATAAAAAAGAATTACAGTTTACCATAGTGGGTCATGAAACCGATGTCCCGATTCAAGTCCAGAAATGTTAGATTTAAATTGTTTTATATATTTCAGTTCCCATGTCCTTCTGTCCTGTGTGTTTCTGAAGTTGCCTCTTAGTATCAAGACAGATAAATCCAGGAGAGAGTGATCTGTTTGTGAAAAATGCTTTTCTACTGGAGTGCTGATAATCTGGTTTACTATAGTGTGACAGTGGTGATTCAACCTTTTTTTTAGTGGTTGGCTAGTTTCCCCAATATAGCAACCATTTGTGCACTTCTTGCATTGAATTAGGTAAACCACATTACTGGACTGACATATGAAGGATCCATTAATTTGTATTATGTTGTTCTGGCATGTCTTAATGGTGGTCTGTGCGCATATGTGGGTGCAGATCTTACATCTTGCCAAGGTGCATGGTGTTGTCCCTCTTGTTTTCTGGTTATTTTGGTCTGTCTGGAGTTTGTTATGAATCAGTTTGAGAGGCTGGGGGGCTGGTTATAGGCAATGACAGGTGGTCCATCAATCTAAGGTGGTCGTCATCAAGAGTGGACTTTCGCCAGCAATGCTCTAACCTTTGCCCTAGTCTCAGCAGCTCCCTCAAAGTCCCATCAAACCAAGGGGACCTGGGGTGAAGGGAGAGAGGGTGAGCATGGACTGGAGCAATTGAATCCAGAGCCACTGAAATGGCTGAATTATAAGTTGACACGAAGGTCTCTGGATCATTGCTTGCCAACGAGAGGGATGAGATGTTGACTGCCACCACAAGGCCATGGGAATTTATTTCTCGTAAAGGACAGTACCTAACCATCTCCACAGGGGTAGGCCTATGGGGGGGTGCTAAAACTAAACCCCATGTTGTAATGATCGGACCACCCAACTGGTTCCACCCCCAAGTCTGATGTTTTTATCCCTAGGAGAAAGATTAAGTCGAGAGAGTGTCCATGTTTATGAGTAGCAGTGGAAACCACCTGTGTAAGGCCCAGAGATGTCATTAACTGGAGGAAGTGCTGACCAAATTGCGAGAGTTTGTCATTGACCCAGACGTTGAAGTCACCCAGAACCATCAATCTGGGTGACTCAAACACCATGTCGATGATGAAGTCCACTACTTCCTGAAAGAATCTCTTCTCATCACTGGGTGAATGGTAGATGAGAGTGATTCGATAGCCTACACCTGCTACTACTGAACACTCAAAGGACTCAACCTTCTCAACTAGTAACCTTGTGAGGTTCAGTTCCGTCTTGAAACAGACCGAACCCCCCCCCCATCCAATCTCAGGCGGCGTATCACCGAGTACCCGGCTGGAATCATAGCCTCCAAAATGGGGCCAGAAATTTCATCTAGCCAGGTCTCGGTAATGCATGCCAGGTCCACCATTTCAACAAGATCTGCAATTATTGCAGTCTTTTTCTCAATGGACCTGGCATTGCACAACACTGCCCAAGTTGAACAAACCTTCTGGCCTGCCGCCAGGCCATCTGCCTACCATAATCCGTAGTGCCCTTGGGTATGGGCACCAGACATGGTGAACCACGATCTGGATTCCATTTCTCCCCAGGACATCTTCTGGATCTTACCACCCCAATTCAGTAACCCCCCCTCATTCATCCTCCAATGTTTGTGACCCCCATCTCCTCCTATGCATAATGCCAAATGCTGTACAACACTCAGAAGGTTGAACATGCACTGTTTTATCTGCATTAGTGTTATTATGAGGAGGGGCACTCATGGTTTAGCCTGGAATCTTCACACCCATCGGGCCTGCTGCCATGGTTGTGAAACTTCACTCTTTCTCTAAAGATAACTATGTAACTCTAGGTGAGGATATTCTTTCTATTTTCTGTGTGTACCACCTTTCCTTATACTATCCAGATTCTTCTAGCCCTTCCGACAGTCACATACAGTCTTTTTTTTGTCTGCTGCTTCTCTTTTGTCACTCTCCTTTGACCAAGCTTAGGCATTTATTTCTCCTATTATCATTGAAGAGGTCCACCATAGTATTTTGACCTGTAAGTCAGGCAAATGTCCAGGTGGTTTCCAGGCAGAATGTTTTAGGCATCCTTCTCTAAGGGAGTAGTTTATCCCTTTATTACTATGTCTCTTTCATCATGTTCAGGAGAGCAATGGCCCCCCTCCTTCATGACACTATGGTGTAACTTCTGCTCTGCCAAAACTGGGGAAAGATCCTACTCTAAGTGTTTTATGTCTACTTGGGCCTCTCAGATGTAGGGCCTTCTACCCTCCTTGCTGGACTGGGACCAGGCGGTCTTTCTTTGCAAGCAGCAGGCACATGTTAATGTTCAGAGCACTTTGTTGTTACTAGAATATGCACAGCAAAGTTCAACCCCCCTGGTCCTGGCCAGCTTGGATGTTAGGAAGGCCTTTGACTCTGTCTCATGGTGCTTTTTATGGTCTATGTTTCAGGAGATGGGTTTCCTGCTGCACTTTCTTCAGATGCATCAACATCTATATTCCTCTTCTTATGCTTTGGTTTGGGTTAATAGTTTATATTCTTCTCCATTTTATTTGGGATGGGGTACCTGTCAGGGCTGCCCTCTTTCCCCTTTGTTGTTTGTACTTTATATTGAACCCCTCTTTTCCCATATTTGTTTGACAATTGACATTCATGGGATACCCCTAGGAGGGTGAGAATACAAAATTGCTCTATTAGCTGATGATATGCTTTTAAAATTTACTGACTCCACCTCTTCTTTACTGGGCATTCCTGATGTTCTCAATGTTTGAAGCTTTGGCTGGATTTTCTCTTGTTAAGGAAAAGACCGAAGTTTTTACCCTGTCACTATTATCCCCCAGGTATCATACAGAACCGTTATCTTGATTGTTGGAATAGGAATTGTCACAGATATTTGGTGATTATGATTCCTCAGAACTTGGACCACCTTATTTTACTTAATTATGAGCCTTTGACAGAAATTCTTGTTCGGGATTGTGAGCGGTAGTCCTTTCTTCTGTTGACTTTTTTTCAATAGGTGGAGGTTATTAGGTTTAATGTTTACCCCGCATATTGTTCTTTTTGCAGACATTTCCATTTCTTTCTCCTTTCTATTATTTCCTGGATAGGCAGTGGATGCTCTTGAATTTTCTTTTGTGAGGTAAGAAACCCCAAATCTGGGCATCATGATCTGTTTCATTTGATCGTGGGGGCATTCATTTTCCGGAACTTTGACTTTATGCTTTGGCCTGTCAGCTTCATTTTTTGTACTAATGGAGTTCTCCACTTCAGGTATACTGGAAAGATATTGAATTTGCTTTAAATAATCTCCATAATACCATCTTTTTACTTTATTCCCACCTTCCACACGTTTTCCTCCTCACTAACTATTTCTGATCGACTTGTGAAGTCCTGACTGTTTGTCATTGGGTTTGAATTCGAACTCTGCAGACTAGTGCTTTTTTATTAGTGCTTTAACATGTAATAGTCATATTTCTTTGAATTCTTCTAATCTTTTTCTTTAACGAAGAGCTAGACTTGGCCTTTATTATCTTCATCAGTTAGTAGACTCTGGTGGCTTCGATCTTTTGCAGATTTACAGACAACGTATAATTTACTCCTGTGGATTACTAGCATTATTTGCAATTTTGGGCCTGTCTTCAGTCTTCTTTATACTGGTAAAAAATTGTTTCTGGTTTTATTTATTTTTATTTATTTAGTTTTTGTTGACCGGGTAAGGTGCACTAGCCATAGCGATGACTATTTTCAGGCACAACCTGGGAGAATACAGAAACAAAACATTTTGAAAAAAATGACAGTGCAATCATTTAAACAGTAAAAGTGCATTACAAAAAATAATAATACAGTGCAAGTAGTGGGAACAAGTAGAAATACAAATAGATACAACTGATTCTTCAAATAAGTCGCCTTTTGTTATCCTTGATTATTTCCAGTCAAGTTGGGTAATTACAAGAGCATTTGATTGGTATTATCTATTATGCAATTCATTTTTCTATTATTGAATCTACTATTCATATTTTCCAGTGGTGGTTGTCTGATATGCAGATGGATTGTGATTTTTCTTAATGGGAAAAATATGCTTTATCTTTGTGTAAGCTCTCTATGGCATCATACCTTAGGGAGTTTGCATAGAAGTGCAGAATACGCTTCTCTAAGACACCAGCTTCTTTCCTTCCTTATCTGGATCATTCCACTGAAGCTTATTGGAGATAATGTGGTGAGAGCTCCACAGACCAAGTTTACATTCTTTGATCATGTCCTCATTTGGACTTATTTTGTTTAGGGGTTTCTAGGGTGTCAGTCCATGTATTCAATGTTACTTCCCCATTATCCCCATTACAGATCTTGTTACATATCCTTGTGGGTGATTTTCCACTGCGGAGTAGGCAGCTTAATCTTTTATTAATAAAATTAATTTGTGGCAAAAAAAAATCACCAGGTTATGGCATCAGCCTTACCTTACACAGGCGGCACACTGGAAAATACTTATTGACACTATTTATCAATATGAGTGCTGTATCCGTGCCTATTTGAATCATTAACCTGCATTTTATAAAATTTGGAGATGTTGGGTTCTATATAAACTCAGTGCTGATCCTGATTTTGTCCCTTAATGGGTATTATTTTTATTTGAGTTAGACAACACTTTCTTTGTGGCTTCCTGGATTTTGTTATCACAGAATATTATGTATCACTGGTTTCTGCTTTTTTTTGTATATCTTTTAATCACCTCAGGTGTATTTTGATTTATCTGATTGTATGTTTAATACTATGGAATCCCCCATGCATATTTTGTATATCTATTCTTTGTAGTTATTTTTAGCAGATTGGTGGTATAGATTGTTGGCATTTCATGTTGTTATTATTTATCTATAATAACTGTATTGGCATAACAGTTTTATAAATATTAATTTTTCTTTTATTTAGCTTTGTATAATAGTTGTA
This sequence comes from Neoceratodus forsteri, assembly GCA_016271365.2. Lineage (NCBI taxonomy): Eukaryota > Metazoa > Chordata > Ceratodontiformes > Ceratodontidae > Neoceratodus > Neoceratodus forsteri. The sequence goes on from CM028137.1 coordinate 57,464,946, forward strand.
ATGGTTTTCTCCTGTATGTTTTTTTTTGTTGCATATTACCTTTAACAAAGATGTTATTATATAAAAAACAGAAATGATTGTAGAATTTGGAACACAGAGGACTTGATTTTAAATAGCCCTGTAGATTGACACATGTAGCTCTGAACCTCTGGTTACGGAAGCTCAGGGACCCTGCACCTGATTTTAGTACAGGAATGGTCCGGCACCAAACTAACCCAAAAGCTGCTGCAACTGCTTCCATGTATGAAACAACTGGCGCAAAGAGGGTTTTGACAAAAGCTTCTCATCGGCAATGCCCCCAAGGAGACCCATAGCCTTAGGGCAGTCATGTGACACCCAAGCTGGTGCTGCAGAGTTGTCTCTGTAGCGCACATCATGTCATTAGACTACCACATCCCACGGACACTGTCACGATGGGGATCAGAACAGCAAAAGGGACTGACACCATCAGTGCATACCTTGCGAGCAGAGTGGCCTGCCTGTTGCATTCCAACAGCTGTTTGTGTCCAGCAGGATGCTGATGTTGGACCCTGGACCCATTACAGCCTCATCACCCACATGTTGGAGACCAGTACTCAGCTGCCTTGGGATGAGACTACAGTGCATATAATGTAGTATTTCTTCTCTCCAGTGTCTATCAGGCATGCCCACACTTTGATTACAGGATCTGCCTAATCTGTGTATGTTCACCCAGGACCTGGATAATTTGCACATCTGCAATTTGCCCCAGGAAAAGTTGAGGTGTAATTATAGGACAGATGGAGGCCACTGCCCCACAATACTGTCTGTAGTGCCACAACTGTTGAACACCAAAGGGGCATCCGATGGTGAGATTAGCCTACAAAGTACAGTGGGTAGGGGCATGACATGGTATGCCCACAGCAGTGTGGCATTGACAGGTGGAGACCTGAGAACAGTGAGCATGCAGTGTGGGTCTGTATATGTGGTGCCCAACTCTGTTGTTTGTCAACACAGGACCCTAGCACAGTAATGCAAGCCAAGTGTACCACCTTGCAGTCTGCTTTACTCACAGGAAGCCAAGGCTGTGGCACAGTCCAGCTACTGTGTGTGTTTGGGGCACTGTTGTTACCATGTAAATGATTGGTCTAAATGCAGTGTCCAATGGATCTAATTTAGTCTAGTGGATTACATAACACCCAGTAAATTACAGCAACATATTTTAATTGCTTGCAATTACCATAAAATGAAACTGCAACATACATGGCAAAATCAATTACCCAAAACTCAATCAATCAAATCTATTAGAACATAAATGCAAGTGACAAAAAGTGTGGTTTTACCTGGATCCCAGTAGGAACAAATAATGCTGTTTTCCATCTTATAACCCTGTTCCCTTCCAAAAACATATGCTGCTGTCTGTTATTATATAATCAATATTACATTGCATGATACAGTGATGTATGCAATAACCATGACATTGAGACCCCACTACATATAGAGCCAAAAACAGTTTGGAACTTTCTGAGAACTGAAAAAAATAAATTCCATCTGGGGGTGGAGATTGCCATCCAAGATGGTAGTTAGGTACATTTTGAGCAGAATCCAGGGGACCACATCCTGAGACCGTCCTGCGTTATCAGCTGTCTGAACTAATATCAAAATCCATACTGCAGCAAATGGAACAAAAGGGCTGTTGAAAAAGACCACCCTTGCAATAATTGCCTCAGGCAGTGCAAAGCTATAATAAAATCATCAACGCCTGCCACCAGTGCATGGTCTGTGCCCTGTAGGCCAACATCTGCACCCTCTCTCAGGTTACAGTGCACCCATTCAAATGCTCCAAGGGCTGATGGCATTGCAGGGGGTCACAGCTGGGGAAAAGTTCAAGTTTGCCTTACACCCCACAATGGAAACTGAATTTCAAAAAAATTACTAAGATGCTGGACAAGGTGCTGCAAGATACAGCAGAATTAAAATGTACAACCACAAAAGCAAACAAGGATCTTCAGGAACTGTCAGCGAGAGTGTCCAGCACCGAGAACACTGTCAAACAGCATTCCACCCAACTCCACCTCCAGGACAGTCAGCTACGGGAACAACATGACAGTATTCAATATCTGTTTACCAAAGTAGATGATATGGAGAACAGGGCTCACAGGGGAAACATCAGAATAGTGGGTATGCCTGAAGGTATGGAAGGTAGATATATGCTAACTTTTCTTTAACATGTGTTACCAACCATGCTGCAACTAAATAATGAACCCCCTCCTGATCTAGAGACAGACCACAGATCCTAGCCCCCAAGCCTAAACAAGGGGAACGTCCCTGACCAGTTCTATGTAAATTCTTACATTACTCTGTGAGAGAACTGTATCTGAGGGTGGCTAGGGGAAAAAAAGAAACACTCAGTGGAAAGGATGTCTTGTGCAGCTTTATGAGGACTTCTTCCCTGAACTGTCAAAAAAGAGGAGGGTGTACGAAGGGGTAAAGCAAAGACTATACCAAATTAAATACTGTAGTTTGGCTTCCCTGCACTACCCCTCAATGTTATGAATCCAATTTAATAGAGAGTTTGTGATGTTTAATTCCACAGATGAAGTGGAGAGATTTCTGCACAATATATCCGATTCCAGGCAAAATATCATGGCCATCCCCTTGCCCTCCATAAGGAGCCATGTGGCAGGAAATGGACACCACCAAGGAGGGATAGCACCCTCCAGAAACCCACCCTGCACCTACAGTGAACACAGGAGAGCCCTGGCATAAAGAACAAAGAGGCTGGGCTAAGAAAGCTTCCAAACCAAATATGTCCAAGAAAACCCCTCCTCGTAGGAACCGATCAAGGAGTAGGCAAAGACAGCAGCTGTCAGAAGCTAGCACCTGCTTCCCAGGGGACATGTCAGTGAAAACATCTAACAGATATGCAACTCTGTGGGAGCTGGTACCTACAGCCCTATACTTGTCCTCTAAGGACACTGCAGCCCAGGCTGAACTGTCTCATTATCATGACCCACTAACCAACTGGACACCGCTGTGCCAAGAATTAGCTGATTGTGTGAATGAATCCACAAGGAAGAACACAGCGGCAAGGGTAGTTGACCTAGTATCTCTGCAACAGCCATGCAGGATCTGACAATATTTAACTGAGCTCCTTGGATTCCCCCCTCCACAGCTGAAAATCCAGGGAGTATACCATTGTATAGCAATACTATCTTGAACCCACTATTATGGCAAACTGTTAAAACAATTTCTTTACCCCAAGGACTAATGTGCTGCTTGCCGCCATGAACACTTTGCAGACAGGCGGCTTCCGAAATCTCTGAATATCAGCCAATGCAGCCTATGATCCCCAAAGCACATATTGCGGTATCTGGTAGTAGCTATTATATTCAGATGCAGAGAAAAGCACACGACCCAGAATCTACACCTTTGACCCAACTTTGGGGTGGAGCTGCCAACCAGAGACAAAGTTCAAAAAGCAGCAGCCACTTTGTATGACTATGTGGCTTCACAGATCCTAAGGATATTGCGCCTATGGTGAAAATGGATATACTCACTGAGAGAATGGCCCTGTTCATTGGGTGAGCATTAAAAATGCATTGTTGCCAGATCTGAAATCTCCAGCTAGTGCCTGTGGAAAAAATAGACCCCTGCAAGTAGATGCAGTGTCAGGGGGAGCTCATCTGACAGATTGTGCAGCTCTCAAGGTCAGAGTCCCTGAACAGACAAGCACTCCAATTCTCACACCCTCTCTCCAACAGCTCTGAAAAGAAGTTCATGGGATAGTAATTGAGACCTAACCAGAACACTCATCACTTGTGGTGGATAAAACCACCCACCTCAAATAGAGTTAACTTCCCCAGGCACTTCCATATTAACTGGGGAGGGAGGACACCACAGCATCGGGGGGGCAGACAGGATAGGTGCACATGAATGCTTAATTCTGGCATTGACAGAGAAAGGCTATAAGGGGGGATGGAAGAGGAAGACCAAATAGTGGCACAAGCTGGAGAGGTTTCAAAAGGGCCTTGATGTCATGAAATATTGTAACATGGAGTTGGCATTCGACTAGAAACTCCCAATCTAACAAATGGTCACAAATGCTCCAGGATGGTATATGCAGAATCCTAAGTGCCCCCTCAGAAGAGTTACATCACCCTGGTCTCTAACCCAACCAATGAATGCTAGAGATCTAAACACAGCATCAGCTGAATGAAGGACTAGGAATGCACCACTGGTATATGAGAGTTAGTTTAACAAGATGACAGGTAAAAAGCTGCCACTATTTCTGATTAGCTTGCTTTTAGCAATGCGAGTGTGTTGTATGAATCCACCCCCAGTGACTCTGCAGACCCTTGGCTTGCAAGGGAAAGGCAAGTTTGGTTGAAAAGGAAGACTCCCCCTCAGATTGGGAGAATGCGTGAAGTTAAAAACTTCATACATTAAAAACTTCCTGAGGAGGTCGTGGGGTCAAAAACAGTGGGAGAATTCAAGAATGCATGGGACTGACATAAGGCAATTATAGTGTGGAGTAGGAGGAAGTAGGCTGTTACTTAACTAGGATCTGCAGCTTATCCAATTGGTAGGTAATTGGGCAGACTAGGTGGGTTGTCAAAGTCTATGTTTCTATAAAGTTTTCCAGTATATCAAATAACAGTTAAGCACACAGGTCATCTTTGGGACTTGCATAAAGTTTCAATGTTAAAGTTAATAGATCCAATGCTTAGCTCTTGGGGCATATCACAAACCTGGCTAACAGAGAGAATAATGAGTAAACAGGAAGTAATTTCCCAAAAAGTACCTGAGAAAAAAAGAAATGAGGATCAGAGAAACTCAGAAGGGGGGCTACAAAGAAATGCAAGAGAATACCACACAGAAAGGGACTATAAAAGGGGAAGTAAGGGGCTAGGAAGGGATGATGTAAACATCAAAAAGGGTTTCCTATACAAAGCAAACACCAATCACAGCAGTAAACGATTGGGAGAAATGGGCAGTATAAAGAAAACCAAGGATGACTGCTGCTGACATATTAAGAGTCACCTCATGGAATGTGAGGGGCTTGAATTTGCCCATCAAAAGGAAAAAAGTCCTTGCTAGACTAAGATATCTATATATACACAGATAGCCTTTGTACAGAAAACCAAGCTCGTAAGGACCGATGCACAAAAGCTGGCTAGAGAATGGGTGGGACGGGAGGTTCACAGCTCTGCAGGCAAAACCAAAAGGGAGTCTCTATTCTCTGCACAAAAACTTAAAGTGGAAAATTCTAGGGACCAAAGCGGACACAGAAGGAAGATGGGTAATGGCAAAAGTAGATGTAAACACTGGCCTAGTATTATTAGTAAATGTATACGCCCCAAATGAAGATTCCCCTAAGTTCTTCAATCAATTCTCCGAGGCTATGATGGTCCTATGTCCAGATAATACAGAGGTATTTCTAAGTGGGGATTGTAACTTAACTATGGACTACCTGCTCGACTGCTCCAACTCCAGGCCAGACCCCCATGTCGGGTCCTTTCAGGCATTAACTTAATTACTGTCACTTCATAGTATGCAGGATGCTTGGCACCTGCAGCACCCTACTGAGAGAGACAATGCATACTTCTCCGATGCAAAAAAATGCCCAGCAGGTTGGACTATTGGTTTATTTCACAGGGAATAGTACCCCAGTTACTGGATGTCAAAATAGCCCCTTTATACATCTCAGATCATGCCCCTGTTACATTTACTGTTATGATGATGCCCCCCTCACAAGATCACTGACATGGGGGCTAGGCCCCCTATTACTACAAGATGCAGACTTCAAAACATGGGTGGCCAAAGAAATGAAAAATATCTTCTTAGATAACCCTCAGGGATCAGCAAGTGCAGCAGCGATATGGAAGCCTATAAGACAACATAGAGGGGTAAAATAATCAGCTGTGCAGCACACCATAGAAAGCAGATGGAAAAAGAAGATACTACACTTGAGGCTAAGCTAGAAGAGAGGGAACAACAATATTAGAAAACCCCGGGTAAACTCAAGAACCAAGAGCTGATGTATGAAATTACACACCTCTGAATACCATTGAACATGCTGGCCACAAGGAAAGCTGATTTTCAAATACAAAGATTACAACCCAAGTACTGGGTTTCATGGGAAAAATTGGATACATTTCTGGCCTATAGACTCAAAAAGCAACAAGCTGAAAGGCACATTGCTCAATTACAAACTAAATCGGGGAAATCATGCACCACCCCAAAAGAAAGTAACCATATTGTGAAGGAATTCTATGAATCCCTTTAAAAGTCACACGTCCAATGGGACAAACAGAAGGTTTTAGCTTTCCTGAAGGGCACCAAGCTGCAGGAGCTTATAGCTGCATGAAGGGAGCAGCTCTATACCCCAATATCCAAGCAGGAATTGAATGCCAAAATTAATAACATGGATCCTCACAAAGCATCTGGGTGAGATGGGTTTCCGGCAGACTTCTCTAACGTCATCAGTGACACAGATGTTGCTCCTATATTAGATATACTAATTGATGCTCCTGTTAAAAAAGGGCTGCCTGGTACCATGAGAGGCTGTCATCACAGTATTGCATAAACCAGGAAAGGACCCATCCCTCCCAGTCAGCTACAGACCCATCTCTCTCATAAATACAGATACAGTACTAAGATATTGACAAAAGCCCTGGCAACCCACATGGAAAACATACTCCCTAACCTGATCCACACCTCCCAAGTGGGATTTGTTAAAGGGCAGGCAAATGCAGATCATGTAAGAGCACTTACCATACTAACACAGGGCAACATGCACCTACTGAAGCCAAGAGAAGCAATTTCGGTCTACTTTGAAAAGGCATTTGACTCCTTTGAATGGGACTTCCTGCATGCCATTCTGCAGCACTGCAACTTTGCAAATTCATTTAAGGGGTGGATCAAAACCCTATATTAAACTGCCACTGTAAGAATTCTTACAAGTAATATGTTATCGGACCCATTTAATCTACATAGGGGAACCAGGCAGGGCTGCCCCCTCTCCCCAGTGCTGTTTGTCCTGGCAATAGAAGATCTGTTGAGTGCTATTAGGGAGCACCACAACATTTCAGGCCTAAGAACAGGAGGAGTAGCCCAGCATGCCATGTTATATGCAGACAATTGTCTCATACTCAAAGATAATTTTGAATTAATTGACCCACATATCACTGAGCTACTAAGTTCCTTCATAGATAGATCTGGGCTCTGAATAAATGAGGACAAAACGGAAGTACTACCACTGAATGTCATGACAGCCTCAGAGCTCATTGCCAAAACAGGCCTGAAAGGAGCATTGAAAAGGATCAAATACCTGGGAATACACATCACTTACAAGCTGGACACACTAAGTGACAGGAACTCCCCCCCCCCACCCCATTAGTAACCTGCAGCTGGAGCTGAATAGGTGGAAAAACCTCAATATCTCTATGTCAAGAAAGACAGCAGCAATTAAAATGATGTTGGCTGCCTGTGTTTTTACATGTTATCCTATTTCCCAATGGAGATACTGGGGAAACGGTTCCATAAACTAGACACCATGATAGGGAATCTCCTATGGGAGTCCTCAGTCCCCAGATACAGCAGGGTCAAACTTAGAGCTGTAAGAAACAGGGGAGGATGGAGGTTGTCCTACTTCCAGCACTACGTTTATGCCTTTTCTGCAGCGAGAACCTGCGAGGTATTCCAAGATCTAGGCCCAAATAGACCAGCATGGATTGCCATAGAAACAGGACTGCTTCAAAACAGCAGCCTTGACACTCTTCTAGGCCAACCCCATATGCCTCCACAATAAAAGTGGCACACCATAAGGACTGCCCACACAGCTTAGCACAAAGTACTCCAGCTAATGGGGGTGTGCTGAGATCTAGGAAAGTTTGTCAACTTTTGGAATAACCCACAATGGTTGATAGAGGGCTCCCCCTTCATGTGAAAGGACTGGAAAGGGAAAGACATATTAATGCTGAGGGATGTCATCACAGCAAATGGACAAAGCCTTGACTCCTTTGCCTCGCAGCAGGGCAAATACCAGCTACAAAAAAAGGACTTCTGGAAATACTTACAGTTGAGGCACCTGTACCTTTTAAAGGTCAAACAGGGCTACCATTGTGTTATATATAAAATTAGGGGGGCAGACCCAGGGAGATGGATCCCGCTACGGGTGTGATTAAAGACAAACTTCATCCTAGCAGGTATAATGTATAAGCAAATACAAGAAAAAATGCCTAACCCTTCATTATCAACTAAGGAATAGTAGCAAAAGGCCCTAGGCCAGCACATCTCTGAACAACAATGGAGTACATGCTGGAAACACGCACACAGAGCTTGTAGCAAATCCAGAAGCCTATTAATACAATACAAAATACTACAGCTGTGGTATAGAACCCCAAAAAAACTCAAAGAAATGGGACTACTACAAATGGACCAAAGCTGGAGGTGTGGTTCAGAAGGGGCCAATCAGCAGCACATCCTTTGGCACTGACCACCCATTGGATAGCTATGGGACAGAGTCCTACACTGCTGTTTGGAGGTGCTAGACTGCACAATTCCTCTCTGCCAAGAGCCGTTGATCTTGGGGATAGAAACATAGAAATTGTTGGCAGATAAGGACTGCTAGGCCCATCCAGTCTGTCCATAGGCCCTATACATGTATGCGTTCACACATCCAATGTAGTCAATGGCTTTTCATCACTCCCTTCCCACCCAAGATTCCCCTGTGCTTGTCCCAGTCATGTTTAAACCCATCCACTGTGCTTGCCTCTAGCACCTCTTGTGGCAGTTTATTCCAAGTGTTCACTACCCTCTCTGTGTAGGAAAACTTCCTCACATTACCTCTTAATCTACCCCCTTCTAATTTCATATCGTTCCCCCTCATTCCGGTATCTTTTCTTTTTTTTTTTTTCAATTCAAAGTTTATTCACCACTTTTTCCAGATTACAGGAAACAGAAACATAGAAACATAGAATTTGATGGCAGATAAGGACCGCTTGGCCCACCTAGTCTGCCCATTTTTCTACCTAACAGATAAGCTGCAGATCCTAGTTAACCAACAGCTTACTTCCTCCTACCCCCCACTAGGACTGCCTTATGCCTGTCCCATGCATTCTTGAAGTCCCCCACTGTTCTTGACTCCACGACCTCCTCAGGGAGGCTGTTCCACGCATCCACAACCCTCTCAGTGAAAAAATACTTCCTCACATTACCTCTGAGCCGTCCTCCCTCAATCTTCAAATTGTGCCCCCTTGTTCTTGCACATCTCTTTTTCTGGAAGATGCTACCCTCTTGGACTTTGTTTATTCCCTTGAGGTACTTGAAAGTTTCTATCTTGTCCCCTCTCTCCCTTCTTTCCTCAAGGGTATACATATTAAGCTCCTTTAGTCTTTCTTCGTATGTCTTCTGGTGCAGACCCTGCACCATTTTGGTTGCCCTCCTCTGGACAGCCTCCACTCTGTCTATGTCTTTGCAGAGATGGGGTCTCCAGAACTGCACACGTACTCAGATGGGGTCTCACCAACTGTCTGTACAGAGGGATAACAACTTCCTGTTTTCTACTATTGATGCCTCTTCCTATGCATCCCAGTATCCCCCCAGCCTTCCTTACAGCCTTCTCACATTGCTTGCCCACCTTTAGGTCATCTGATATAATTACCCCCAGGTCCCTTTTAATTTTTACTGTTGTCAGTATCTCACCCCCCATTGTGTACGCTTCCCCTGGGTTTTTGTTTCCCATGTGCATTACCTTGCACTTCTTTGCATTGAATCTGAGCTGCCATACATTTGGAGGCAGTAAGGAACATTTTGACATGAGATTTGTAAGACAAGTCATACTGCCCCCAACCCTTCCTTCCCTTCCCTCCCCGGTGCAGCAGTCCATTCTAATACTGTTATCACCCTTTAACTATCTTTACCAAGGGTAAATAAGTTAGCAACCTCAATCACACATTATTTCATAGCCATCATAATTAGAGTGTGAAGGGGATCCCAAGTAACCTTGTACCTATGTACTCTTTTGAAGGCTGGCAATAACCTTCTCTGTGCATAGATTTGCTAAGATCTCATTGATCCACTCCTGATATGTTGGACAGGTCCTTTCTTTCCAACGCCTAAGAATAATTTTTTTGGCCGAAAGTGCAACCATGGATATATGAAATCTCTGGATTCTAACCTTTATGGAAGACAGTCTCCCAGCAGGCAAATATCAGGTGTAAAATAGTCCTGTAAATTCAATAAAGGATCCAGGTTGGCTTTTATAAGCTCCCATAACAAAGCTATCCGGGGGCATGACCAAAATAGAAGAAAAAGTGACCCTGTGTCCTGGGAACACTTATTGCACCTATCAGTATCGAGAAGGCCCCATTTCACCAGTTTAGTTGGGGTATAATACAGATTGTGTAGGATGTGAAACTGCATGAGACGTAATCTATCTTGGGATACATATTTATGGCAATACATCCAGAGGACCGGGCCAATTAAAAGTATATTGAGGAAAAAATGAAACCCAAAAGTTAGTGGGGCCATTACCCATCCAAACCGCCATCGGAACAACACCTGATAAATCTTAGAGATCACACCTGAGGAGACGAGAAAAGAGGAGAGTTCAGATACCAATGCAAAGGCCGCTGGACGGGGTGGAGTGGCCCCAATAACCGTGGTTAACAAGTGCCTCAATTGAAACACTTAAAAGACCTGAGACTCTGGAATTTTGAACCTGTTAATGAACTCAGGGAATGAAAGCCAAGCTCCAGCCTCGTCCAAAAATGAGGAGATTATCCCCTCACCTAAATGAGGCAACCATAAATGGAAAATGTTCTGTTTGTTTATGGTGAAAGCTGGGGAGTTCCAAATGGATTGAGCGAGATCTTTACTTTGATTGTATCGCAGAAAAGAGCACAGTTGCGAGTGTACTCTTAGTGAGGTCATGATAGTGGGACATTTGTTAATATTCTGCAAATGAGAAATATTTAGATAAAGCATGGTCGAAGGGTCCACGTTCATAGATTGGATAAAGTCTAATTCAATCTTGAGCCAAGCTGGGCTCATGTTATCCGGACCCGGCCTTACCCATCTCAGGTATTTAGCCAAATGACTAGCCCAGTAGTAGATGGGTAAGTAAGGAATCCGCAGCCCACCCCCTCTTTTTTGGGTGCAGCTAGCTTGTGATATGCCTACTTAGAGGTCTTATTCTTATTAGTCCATATAAACTTGGTAAAAAGTTTATGCATTTTCTGAAACCAAACTAGAGGGACAAATGAATTAAGATGTGACAGAGGATATAATAAACAGGGAAATATTTTCATCTTGATTATATTAATATGACCCCAAAAGATAACGGGAGCTTGTCCCATCTCTCTAGGTCTTGAGTGATCCCCTGCAAGAGAGGGTCCAGATTTTCTTTAAACCTCGAGGAAGAATTATGCATTAGTTTTATACAGGTACCTAAATACTTAATAGTCTGGGGTGACCAGCATAATCCCAGAGAAATAATATCAGTCTTGAAAACTTTATGGTTAAGAGGGAAAAAGGATGTCTTATTGGGATTTAACTTTTAATTCAAGAGAATACTACATCTGTTAATCTCCCTTAACATGTTCAGGATAGATATTACTGGATTGGCCAGATGTAAAAGGAGGTCATCAGCGTATGCTGTTATTTTCACTACCTCATTCCTAATGGGAATACCTTGTATTCCTTCATTGTTGAGAATATGTTGAATAAGGGGTTCCAGATAAAGATTGAAAAGTAGTGGAGAGAGGGGGCATCCCTGCCTCGTAGCTGACCGCGACGTGAAAGACTTAGAGGAGGTCCCATTCCCTAAAATCCTCACTGTAGGAGACTGGTAAATTGCCCTAATCCAGTCTATGAACATGGAAGGGAATCCAAATGCCTTAAGGGCTTGAAATAGAAAAGTCCAATTAACCCGATCAAATGCCTTCTCGGCATCCAGGGAGACCAACCCCGCAGGATATATGGCATCCCTGGACTCCGAGAAGACATGCGAGAGGGTACACAGGTGGTCTGAAGATGCTCGTTCTTTCATAAATCCCACTTGAGACATACCCACCAGGTCTGGGAGGACCAGGGTTAGTCTGTCTGCCAATATCTTTGAGAAGATTTTGACATCTTGATTCAGCAAAGATATTGGCCTGTAGCTCTGAACCAACTCTGGGTCCTTGTCCGGTTTATGTAATAAAACTATCAACGCTTCAAACAAATGTGCATCTGCTGTCTCTCCAGAAAAAATGTCCAAATAGAGATGCTGCAGCACAGGTAGTAATTGGTCTCTGAAAACTTTGTAAAATAAGGCAGAAAACCCATCTGGTCCTGGGACTTTACTCACAGGCAAGTCCTTTATAGCAGCCACTATTTCTTCCTGTGATAAAGGGGAAGATATAAATTTCTTTTGAGAGTTAGATAGTAACAGAAGATGTGCTTCCCTGAGATACTCCTCCAGTTTTTCAGTGGGTGGAGGACTATCCATATCCCTGTATAATTGCTCATAAAAAGTAGCAAACTCCTGAACTATCTCTGAGGGGGATACTTTCAGGGTCCAATCTGACTGTGATCTTTTTGGGGGTGTAAATCTTGCTGACTCTTGTTGCTTTAAACGTAAAGCCAGCAGGCACCCCGCTTTTTCTCCTTGACCTGTGAAACTGGTCTTTGTACGAATAATAGTCAGTTCTGCCTTTTCTCTTAACATTCCCAAGTATTTATCCTTATATATTAATAGCTTCTGTGACTCCTCTTGAGAAATTTTATCTGGCTGTATATTTTCTAATGCCCGTATCTGGGACAATAAGGACAATAACTCCGTTTCCTGTGCCCTCTTCCTCTTTGTAGCTAGACTAATGAGAATGCCCCTTATATAAGCCTTAAAGGCACCCCATAAAATATCCGGCCTTGTACTGTCTATTGGGTTGGTGGAAAGGAAAAAGTCTATCTGCTCTTTCACCAATCCCCGATACTTTTCATCTTTTAGTAATTGTTCATTTAATTTCCATCTGGTCTCTCTTTTGGGAATGTTAAGGAAAGCCAGATTACCCAGCACTAACGAATGATCTGATATTGGACCCGGTTGGATTGAGGTGGACAATACCCCAGGCAAGAGCTCATGAGAGACTAACAAGTAGTCAATGCGAGATTGCATGCCATGTACTGGCGAACAATAAGTATATTCCCTAATATTGGGATGTGTGACTCGCCAGACATCGCACAACCCACTCTGGTCCATCATTTCCTTAAAGGCCTTATGCCCAGGGGACAGTCCCCTCGACCCAATGCTCGATCTGTCAAGATTAGGATCAGAGACCAAGTTAAAGTCTCCCTCTAAGATAATTGGAGTAGGGAGTATAGGAAGGATCATAGAGATCAATTTCATGAAAAAAGAGGGATTGTCTGTGTTTGGTCCATAAATGCTACCTAGGACTAATGGCATGGCCGAGATAGTACCCTGAACTAAGACGTATCTGCCATCTGCGTCCTTAAACACCTGAGAAGGGGCAAATGGAATGTCTCTATTAATCAGTATCATGACCCCGCAACTATTGGTCTCCCCTGAGGCATAAAAAACCTGGCCTATCTGTTGTCTCCGAAGTTGTAATACTTCAGATTCCACTAAGTGAGATTCTTGTAAAAATTATATCTGAGCACACAACAAACTCAGGTGTTTGAGTACCAGGTATTGTTTCAGTTTTTTCCTAATCCCCTTCACATTCCACGTAGCAATATTAATATTCTGAGCCATCTATAGTTTCAGGTATAAATCCAGGTAAGATATCTATCGTATACTGCAACCATGAACCAGGTGATTCTATTCCCCTGAACCTGCTGTGCCAATCTCCCCCCCCAACCCTCCCCTCACTAAGCCCCTGTACCTCCCTCCCACCCAAATATCCCTCGAACAATCCACAACTTCAGCAAATCAGAACATTATCCAAAAAACCACCCACCCAAAGCCCCCTTTTATCGCTAACAACTTTCAGCAATACTCCGTTTTCTACTCCTCCCCCAGCCCCCTGAAAAACCGTCCCCAAACCCTGCATTAGTTATAAATCAATCCCCCTTTTTTGAATATTAACAACAAGAAAGGAGAGAGGACTAGACATTATTGCAGTACAGGCCATTGTATCCACCGCCTACACCCTACTGAAAGCCGTTGAAAGCAGGCCAACATAGGTAAGGCGTCTCCACTAGGAACATTGCAGCTTGCTAAGATATGTGCCTTGCTAGACAGGAAAAGGCACCGCGTGGTGCATGGTCAGGAAGCTAGCCACAGCAATACGTAAAATTTGCCATGTGGGCCGTTATCTCAATAAGCTCTCCAGTCCCATACAGACAGGCCCTCGTTCCTCTCCTTCAAATTGTTGTGCCTTTGCACCAGTAAACCCCCGCTTTCTCCAGCCTTAAAGACAGTTAATACTTAATGCATGAAACACAAGCTCCCTCCTGTGTTGCAAACACGTAACTGCACGCTGTTGCTTTACAAGGGAAGGGACATCACAGCCCTTGTAATTAAATTCCCCCAGATTATGAGCAACTATGATCTGCATGATAAAGCCATAAACTTTTACTAGGCCCAATCTTACCAAACTCTTTCAGGAGGAGGGGGGACTAAATAGTACTGGGTTGGATTTGTTTTCTCCAAACACGAAAAACTAACGAGAAATCTCCTAATTACATGAAACCCCAGACCCAGACAAAGCAAACAAGAATATGTATCTATAATTGGATCACTATAATAACAGAAGGGTCCCTTCTGCCCCTTAATCAGGCTTAGATGAGAGTCCAAGAATGTTTAACTGCGTTCTTTCCAGAAGATTCCTTTACATGATTGCCCAGACTTCTCACATCGATTCTCGTCTTGTCAGAAAAGTCCAGAGGCCTTTCATGTGTCCCTAAAGAGATCTGGCAGGAATATTTTTAAGCCAGTAAGTGCTGCCTCGGAATCTTCATAGGTAGCCCAGGAACACGCCACCTATACCTGTAGCCTGGCCGGGTATCTCATACGAAATTTAAGTCCAGCAGCGATGACGTTTGAGACAACCGGATGAAATGCCACACGTTTCAAACGGACTGAGCCCGGAATATCTTGCGCTAATCTAAGCTTAGCTTGCTCCCAACAAACATCTTGGAGTTCTCTTACTTTGTACAGAAAGTGTTGTCACTCTAAAAAATTTAAGAAACGACAAATCATAGGTCGGGGTGTTGCTCCAGGAGGGGGCTTCGGTCTTAATGACCTGTGGGCTCTCTCTATAATATATTTGGCCCCAAATGGGGAAGGGCCAGCAATCTTCTTCACCAACTTCTGGGCAAAAGCAATAGTATTCTGGCCCTCCTCTCCCTCTGGTAGCCCAAGGATCACTACATTATTTCTCCTGCTGTGACCTTCGAAGTCTTCAAGCTTAGCCTCAAATCTGGACAATTTCTGGCGCATATCTGCCATCTCAGGCTTGAACCTTTCCATTTGCTTCTCTAAAGAGAAGATCCTGGTCATGTTGTCTGAGGTAACAAGAGTAATCTCTTCTGTTTTTATCGTGAGTGACTTGATTTCTGATGCCATCTCCTTAATCTCATCTCGAAATGGTTTGAATTCTTCCAGAAATTTAGACAATGTGAGCGGCTCCTGATCTGCACCTTGATTCGAAGCTTCCCCCTTCTCCGCTCCACTTGAGGCCCGGGATTTTTTGGGGGCCTTTTCGGGTGTAACTGGCGGGGTGTGATTCTGTTTTTGCTTTTTCATGTAGATGTCCATTCTCTCTCAAAATCGCCCTGCAAGGGCACGTAGTTATAGGGAACCAGAATAGCACAATTTAGTAGGTTTAGAGATGGAGAAAATATACCAGATAACAGTTATAAAGAGACGGGAGGCTGGAGCTGTACCGAGGAGCGACTATCTGGGAGTTTGCATCACGTGGTCCCCCCAGGTATCTTTTCTACATTGGAATAGATCCCCCACCTGCACCTTGTTTATGCCCTTGAGGTACTTAAAAGTTTTTATCATGTCACCCCTTTCTCTCCTGTCCTCCAATGAGTACATAAACACCCCAGAAATATGTTTCTCAAATTTCTGGAAACAGTAGTGTTGCAAAGTAGTGTACATAACCCACTTTGCGAAATTCTTATGGAAAAGTGTCGCAATTGCGACACTACTTTTCAGGCTATGGCCAAAATGACAGGAATTCTTTGCCACCCTGCTGCAAACAAATGGTTTGGTCTTTTGGGCTGAAATTTGGAGGGAAGGCAGCCAACATTTCACAGATGTGCCTTTATGTGGTTTGGTGAAAAAATATTGCACGGCTGCAAAGTTACGGTACTCTGAAGTTGGTGTTTTTTTCCATAGACTAACATGGTGGCTTATGCCACGCCTTTCGGGGCTCATATCTCAAAAATGATGTGAGATACAGATTTTTTGTTGCAAGTAGCATAGCCCAATGGGCTATGTAATACAAAAAGCTAGCCAGCAAAATCATGATTTTTGTGACATTTAAATTTTTTTTCTACTTCGTGCGGTTGCTGAGATATTAGCAATTAAGTACTTACAATGCTCGTTTTAAGCTTCGATGCCCATTACAATACATACAGTCTTTGTACACACTATGTTTCTCTATGCACCTGTTCAGCAAAAACAGGGTGTGCGCTTCCATTACTGTTACAGTTCCTGTTTCCACTTGCGTTTATGTCCCCATTTGCATTACTGCTCCTGTGTACGCCACTGTGTGCATTACCCTTTGCGTTCTCATTTGCGCTTGCATTTGCGTTACTGTTACTATTTGCATTTCCACTACTGTTTGCATTTGTGTTTTGGTTTGCATCACTGTGTGCATTGCCATTTGCATTTCCGGCAGCCCTTTCATTTGCATTTCTCTTTCTCTTTCGTTTTGCCTCTTTCTTGCTGTTACTGTTATCATATGCTTTTGCAACTGCGTTACTCTGCCCGTACGCATTACGGTTTGTGTTTCCCTATGCGCTTGCATTTCCATTTGCGTTTCTGTTTTCTTTGCTGTTATTTGTGCTGTTACCATTACATTTTGTGTTTACAATAGCGGTACTGTGCCCGTGCCCATTACGGTTTGCGTTTCCGTGCGTGATTCTGTTCCCGTTTCTGTTTCTCTTTCCTTTGGCCTTATTCTTCATGTTGACGTTACCATTTGCATTTACAACTGTGATAATGTGCCCGTGCGCACTACGGTTTGCGTTTACGTGAGCACTTGCATTCGCATTTCTGTTTCTGTTCCCTTTCACGTTCTTTTTACTGTGACACTTAATATTTGCATTTAAAATACCTCTGCGTCACTGTGCACATACCAGTTGCATTTTTGTACTTGCTTGCATGTCCATTTGCATCACTGTTTGCTTCAGCATCACTTTGTGCTTGCGTTTCTATTAACATTTACTTTACCATTTACGTTTCTGTTACCAAGTGTGTGACTATTGATGCTGTGTTTACATTGGTGTTCCTGTTTTTATGTGACAAGACCATCCTCATTCTCAAAAAGAAGGGAAATTAGAGGCAATAAACTCCATTTAATGCATCAGTTACCATTTACGTTTCCACTACAGTTTCTGTTTGTGTCACCGTGCGCATTGCCATTTGCATTTCCGGCAGCCCTTTCATTTGCATTTCCATTCCTCTTTTGTTGTGTGTCTTCCTTGCTGTTACTGTTACTATTTGCATTTGCAATTGCATTACTGTGCCCGTGCACATTACAGTTTGCGTTTCCATATTGTGTTTTTGTACACGCTTCAATGTCCTTTTGCATCACTGTTTGCTTCAGCGTCTCTTTTCGCTTGCATTTCTATTAACGTTTCCTTTACCATTTATGTTTCCATTACCATGTGTGCCACTGTTGGCACTTCTGTTTGCATTGCTGTTACTATATCACAAGACATCACATGGTGGTAGCGCAGGGCCCAAAGGGCCCCGTGCTCCTGCGGCTGCATTACTTTCACTATTTCTCATCATCATTCTCAAAAAGAAGGGAAATTAGAGGCAAAAAACTCAATTTATTGCATCAGTTAGGGTTGTTCCACTGTGACAAAAGTGAGGAAATTCGGTGTTAGGGTTGAAACTCCCTGGACCCTCCAGCCCACCCCCAACCAGCATCGGGTGCACGTTAGTCATCGGTCCTAACTCTCACCCCATTCTCCTATTCCTCAGCTTCTTTACATGTGATGGGGTGAGGGTTACGGCCGACAACCCCAACTCGCACCTCGATGCCGGTTGGGGGGGTGGACTGGAGGGGTCCAAGAGGGGTTTCAACCCTAACACCGAATTTCCTCACTTTTGTCACTGTGGAACAACCCTAACTGATGCATTAAATGGAGTTTTTTGCTTCTAATATATATATATATATATATATATATATATATATATATATATACTGTATATGTCTATATATCTACAGTATATATATATAGTTATATACACACACATACGAGAAGAGACCTGCATTCAAAATTATAAATATATGTGTTCTCATTTAGACCCATGAACTATTTTGGCAGAACGAAATAATGTATGTTTATATTTTTCCAGTAACTCTCTGGTCTTCTCCATGTATGATGTAGAACAGGCAATTACTACTTTTGCCTCTGATAAAGTGCCTGGTCCAGATACCGTCAGATGTGACATGTATGAAAAGAAATTTAATTTATGTGTGCATATATTAATAACTGTCTTTAATAATGCATTAAAAACAGATTCAATCAATCTCATTCAATTACATTTTATTTGTAAAATAGTGCTATTCCAGAAGATCATAGAGGTAGTACATAAATAATAAAAAAGTTCATATTAAAACAACTGCAGCAGCTCAAATAAAATCAGGGAACGTCAAAATAAATAAATAAGTTTTTAAGAGAGATTTAAAACTCCACACCATCAGGCACTGTTGTATCTGATGAAGTAAAGAATTCCACAGGGATGGGGCCATAAATTCAAATGCTCAGGCCCCAGATGACTTTAAATGAACCCGGGGAATCTCTAGCAGCCGGTAGGGGGCAGTAGGGATGAAGAAGATCTTGCAGATAACTTGGTACCTCTATTAAGTCCTCTTTCTTGGAAAAGAAATATAATAGTACCAATTCATAAGAAACTCTGGTCAGAGCTAATACAGCTGTTGAGAGCTTTCATGAGCAGCAAAAGCAACTGAAAAGAATATGCAGTACTCTTGCCACACCAGGGTCAGCCATGACTAATACTGCAGTGATTACAGTACTGTGCATGTGTGATACTGGTGCATGTGCAGTTTGCTTCAGTGTTAGCTGTGCACAACATGACAGTGCTGACATGGCTATGTATGTGTGACACAGGCACATACACAATTTAGGTCAGTGCTGCCATGTTGCACATGGTGGTCATCACTTCCACAATTGTGGAAAGGAAAAGTAGTGTGCTAGGAAGGGTGTGTGTTTTTGCAGCCTGTGGAGTGGAAGGGCTACGTAAACAGAATCATTGGAAACTGCCAAAGCACTGTGGCAGCACACCAGACAGCAGTCTGTCCATGTACTTCCAAAGAGTTCTTATACAAATCTGATGATGGCATAATGGCTGCAGAACGTGGCCCATGCAGCTGTAAAAATCAGACTAAGAAGGAGACTATTAAACTAGAATTCTGGTCTGGAATTTGCTCATCATCACAGTCACTTTCTTATTTTTTTCTAAGCAGTAAATTTTGGTAAATGTTCATTAATCATATTGATCTCACTGCAGGTTTACTACTTCTGGTTTTCCCATGATTGTAGTACAGTAGGTGGGGGTAATAGCAGTCTTGAAGTGGTAGCTGGCTGACTGGGTCTTTCTGACTGGCTGCCCCCTGCTCTGGCCTGGTACTGTTTTTTTTGTGTTCCTGGCTTCTTCTTCATTATTTAACTAAATGACATTCATCGTGGTGCCTGTGCCTGTTCTTCAGACACTGTGCTCTCACAGTAAAATTAAGATACTATTATCCTATCTCAAAAAGTAAGGAAATAGATTGCAAAGTAAATTGTTAATGCATCAGTTAGGGTTAAGAGACACAAGCAGTGAAATGTGGCATTATAGTTTCCATCCCTAACACCTCACCCCCACCCTGCACAGATGAAGAGGGATCGGAGGGTAGCACTGGCATCTCCAGCCCTAGCGCTCACCACATTCCATTAGAAAATAAGCCGGGTGAGCACAGCATAGGAGAATGGGGTGAATGTTAGAGATCAAGATGCCAATGCCACCATCTAATCCCTTTTCATCTCTGCTGGGTGGGGGTGGGGTGTTAGGGTTGGAAACCCTAATGCCAAATTTCCCTACTTTTGTCACTTAAACCCTAACTAATGCAATATCTATATTTGTATCTATATATATATATCTATATCCATCTCTCTCTCTCTCTCTCTCTGTATCTATACAGCACAGAAAGAAGCTCCCACCCCTCTCCATCTCCAACAAAGTCAGTGAGCCACTAGAACAAGTTCACTCTTTCAAGTACCTGGGGATCACCACTGATGGCACCCTCACCTTCACTCAACACATCGACACAGTGGTAAAGGCAATGAACACCAAGCTGGGTGTCGTCTATAGGCATACAAAGTATCTCACCCCAGAGGCCCTCCATCTCTCAGTCTCCAGCTCCATCCTTTCTATCATTGACTATGGTTTGGTGGTTTATGGTGCAGCAACAGACACAGAACTAAAAAGGACTCACATTGCCCTCAACAAAGCCTGCAGGCTCACACTGGCTGCAGATCGAAACACCCACAACTGCTCCTTGTACGAACAGACTAATTGGCTGCCACAAAGAACAGGATATTATTCCAAACATGTCTCCTTGGAAAAAAAGATGTTAATGGGTAACCCCCCACATTTCTAGCATCTTAACACCAAGTGCTACCAGCTATGTCACCAGAGGCAGGATGAGGGGGCCCTATCAACACCTTTTCATTGAATTGTGCAGGGACCACATGCTTTCACCTTTAGAGCCCCCCTGTGGCTCAATGAAATCCAAGTGCACATTCCAAACTCTCAATGCATTTCACACTTCAAAAATGAACTTAGGCAACACCTTATAACTAGCACAGTTTGTAACTGCCACTGAGGTCTCTAACACCTTAGAGTGCCCACCCCCTCCACTCTCTATCCCTTTCCTTTTTACCCCCACTCTGCCCCATTGCCTGATCCCTGTGTCTTCCTCTCTGCCCTGTGCCTTCTCCCCACTGTATCACCCTTATAGCCAACCTGCAACCACTAACCACCCTACCTCCTAGACAAAGCCACTACTTTGACTGCCCAACTTCCACCCTGTCTTCCCCCCCACCTTGACATCTCCTCTGCCTCTCTCCCTTGGTTTCACACCTCTCTATCCCCTCTGCTCCATATAATCACTGTTCTCTGTACCCTATTAAATACTATTGATACTGTACTATCACCTGGTACTATGAATGACATTATAATCTTATTATATGTTAACAATCTACTATTTGCATATTGTTAATAAACTGTTTGTTATTGTTGTTCATTGTCACTGATGTTTGTAAAAGAGCTTGTGCTCAAAGGTATGATCTGAATCTCCAAATATCTATCTATATATATATATTAGAGGCAAAAATCTCCATTTAATGCATCAGTTAGGGTTGTTCTACAGCAACAAAAGTGAGGAAATTAGGTGTTAGGGTTGGAAGCCCCGCTTGGACACCTCCAGCCCCCCCAACTGGCATCAGGGTGCGCGTTGGGGTCGTTAGTGTGGCAGGATGAGAATGTCAACATAAAAATAATTAAAAACATCTATTCTTTTCACTCTATCCTATCCCCTTATTCTAGTCTTGCCTATTCTTAATTTCTTGTCAGGGTGGCCAACCTGACATTTCTAACCCCTCCGTGGTCTGCACTGGCTGACGATTAAGTGGCGGATCACCTTTAAGGTTGCTTTGCTAACCTATAAGGCCCTACATGACCAAGGACCGAGTTACGTGAAAGATCTCCTTTGTCTCTACTGTCCCTCCCGTCCTCTTCAATCCACCGATGAGGGATTGCTAGAGGTTCCCAGGGTATGTTTGCAGACATCGTGAGCAAGGGCATTTAGCTTTGTTGCTCCATCCCTGTGGAACTCTCTACCTCATCGGGTATGAGATTGCCTAACCATTCAGAGTTTTAAAACTGCTTTAAAAACTTATCTTTTTAATCTGGCTTTTGTTGATTGATGTGGTTATTTGTTATGTGGTTTTTATATTGTTCTTTGTTGGAATTTATATGTTGTTTATAATAATTTATTTTATTTTATGTATTTTATTGTACAAGCGCCTTGGTTTTAGAAAGGTGCCTTTTATAAATAAAACTGATGATGATGATGATGATCCCTTTGATAAGCTTCTTTATTAGTTAAAAAGGCCCCCTTAAGTTTAAAACTAGTTTCCCTACATAACAGTGCCTTTTGCCATGCCAGATCTGTTGAAATCTGTGGGTTTCTGTTATTTTCCATGATAAAATATGACTCCCGAGTGCTGTTATGACCCAAGTAAATTCAGAAGTTATTTTTTAGTATTTTAAGTGAACCATTGTGTGCATGATCGCAATGTCATGCAGGAGTGTGCGGACGATCACACTATCGTGCAGGAGTCTGTACATGTTCATGCAGAGAGAATACATTCCTTTGTGTGGCAGAGGATACATTTTGAGCCTTAGAGCTCTTAGAAAAGCCAGTTTCCCTGCTTTAAGATGTGCTGTGCAGGCGAGATGCTGTAAGGTGGAAAACGAGTGAGTAGGCTGTTCACCGAGAGAAGTAAACTGTCCCTGCAGCCACTCGCTGCAATGCTCACTCTGCTGACTGAAGTTAAAGAGAAAGTTAAGCATTTTATTTTAGCCTAAATGCTGCAGAGAATGTGCAGGCTTCAGCAAGGATTAAAAGTATGAATTTAAGTATCTGCCTTGTTATTATGCTGTACAAACAATCCAGGAAGTAAAAGTACAGTATGGGGAGTTGAATTCCGAAATGATTTGCCGATGGCTGAAAGGACAAAGCTGTCAAGAAACTGTAAAATATGAAATAAAGCAGTAATAATGAGCAGCTCAGTTGAATAATACTGACATATTAAGAGGCTAATTCTGGAATATTAAAAAGTAGTAATAGGATTAAACTAAGCAGTTTGCAGTACCAACAAAAACCTGAGCATAAATTAAAAGTTTTTTCTTTCTTTTTTCTTTTGAGCTACTGTGCCTTTGCTCGGTAAACAGAAAGGGAGTGTGTGCCCCTACTCTGTTTGACCAGGGAAGGTTAGAGTTCCTTATAAAAACAGAATTGGTATATTTAAGTGTTTGTCCTTTATCTAAAAGGAGGGCAGGTAATAAGAGGTCTTCTATAGAGCTGGCAGCCCAGAAAATGGCTGCCTTTATTGCAACCAAAAGTAGGTGATGTCAGAGAGTAGGTGGAGCCAATTTTAAATTCCACCCCTTCTGTGTACTATATAAGACCTCCACCAGAAGACCTTGTCCAATAGGGAGAGTAAAGAGACTGGTCAGTACCTTCTGGCCAGGTGAAGGATTGGAAGTGTGAGTGCCTACACACTAGCTTGAAAGTATTGAGTACAGAAAAGAGCAGGGAGTCTGACTTCAAGACTTGCCTGGATTAATTTTTGTATTTTTATTCTTTGGTGAAAGTTAACCTATTTCTTTTCTGTATATATATATATATATATATATTTTTTTTTTTTATTTTGAAAATAAAATGATAAATGCTTTATCAGCGTTTTTTATGCACTTCATTTTGTGACTGTTGTCTGTTATTGAACCCACCCACTTACAGTTGGCCCTAACTCTCACCCCATCACATGTGTAAAGAAGCTGAGGAATAGGAGAATGGGGTGAAAGTTAGGGCTGACGACACCAATGCGCACCCGGAAGCTGGTTGGGGGGGCTGGAGGTGTCCAA
Source organism: Neoceratodus forsteri (assembly GCA_016271365.2). Classification (NCBI taxonomy): domain Eukaryota; kingdom Metazoa; phylum Chordata; order Ceratodontiformes; family Ceratodontidae; genus Neoceratodus; species Neoceratodus forsteri. The sequence continues at coordinate 57,488,812 of CM028137.1, forward strand.
GGGGGGCTTTCAACCCTAACACCGAATTTCCTCACTTTTGTCACTATGGAACAATCCTAACTGATGCATTAAATGGAGTTTTTGCCTCTAATTTCCCTTCTTTTTGAGAATGATGATGAGAAATAGTGAATGTAATGTGGCGGTGGGGCCCCGTGCTCCCACCACGTGATGTCTTGTGACATAGTAACAGGAACAGCAATGCAAACAGAACAACAGTGGTGCACATGGTAATGCAAACGTAAATGGTAAAGGAAACGTTAATAGAAACGCAAGCGCAAAGTGATGCCGAAGTGAACAGTGTCGCAAACGGACACTGAAGCACGTACAAAAACACAACTGATAATGTGAACAGTGATGACAGTGGTATTTTAAATGGAAATGTTGAGTGTCACAGCAAAAAGAACGCGAAAGGGAAGAGAAATGGAAACGCGAATGCAAGCGCACACGTAAACGCAAACTGTAACGCGCACAGGCATGATACCACAATTGTAAATGCAAATTGTAAAGTTAACATGAAGAATAATGCCAAAGGAAACAGAAACAGAAACGGGTACAGAAGCGCGTAAGGAAACGCAAACCGAAATGCGCACGGGCACAGTACCGCAATTGTAAACGCAAATGGTAACGGTAACAGCAACAATAACAGCAAAAGAAACAGAAACACAAAAGGAAATGCAAGCACATATGGAAATGCAAACCATAATGCACACAAGCACAGTAACGCAATTGCAAATGCAAATGGTAACAGTAACAGCAAGGAAGACGATAAACGAAAGAGAAACGGAAACGCAAATGAAAGGGCTGCCAGAAACGCAAATGGCAATGCGTAGGGTGACGCAAACAAAAATACAAACAGAAACAATAGTGGAAACGCAAATTGTAACAGTAACGAAAACACAAGAGCAAATGACAATGCAAAGGGTAACGCACAAGTGGCATACACGGGAACGGTAACGCAAACGGGGACATAAACGTAAGTGGAAACAATAACTAACAGTAACAGAAGCGCATACCCTGTTTTTGTCGAACAGGTGCATAGAGAAACACAGTGTATACAAAGAATGTATGCTTTATAATAGGCATCGAAGCTTAAAACGAGCATTGGAAGTACTTAATTGCTAATATCTCAGCAACCACACGACGTAGAAAAAAACTTAAATTTCACAGAAATCATGATTTTCCTGGCTAGGTTCTTGCTGTTACATAGCCCCAAGGGCTATGTAACTCACAACAAAAAATCTGTAACTCGCATCGTTTTCGAGATATGAGCCCCGAATGGCGTGGCATACGCCATCATGTTAGTCTATGGGGAAAAACACCAACTTCGGAGTACCGTAACTTTGCAGCGATGCAATATTTTTTCACCAAACCACCAAAAGGCACATTTGTGAGATGTTGGCTGCATTCCCTCTAAAGTGCAGCTCAAAGACCAAACCATTCTTTTGCAGCAGGGTGGCAAAGAATTACTGTCATTTTGATCACAGTCTGAAAAAGTAGTGTCGTGATTTGCGACAGCTTTAGCAAACATTTGCTAAAGTGTTGTGAGTGCGACACTACTTTGCGATACTACTTCTTCAAGAAATTTGAAAAACATATTTCTAGGGTGTTTAACCCCAAAATAAAGACATGCCTAGTATCCTCATGGCTTGACTAGGTAAACACAAGAAGAATTGTGTCCCTAGATGGTCCCAATTTTAAATGGCAAGCATTTTTTCTGATCACCAACTGAAAACAAAATGGTGGATTTGTGACCCTAAAAAGTGCATTTGTGACACTGTCAAACTTTTTGTTAACTTTTCCCGTTGACTTATAATGGGAACTTGTTTTTTGAATAACTTTTTGAACCATTTAATATTTTTTCATGAAATCTTCAAAAGGCACATCAGGGACCCTGACCGCATGTTCCCTGAAGTTTTCGGACTGGTCATGCAAACCATGCAACCTGTAGGTGCGAGCAAAGAATTCACCAGAAACCATAAATGCATGCGCAGATCACACTTAATAACTCCGCAGTCATATAACCGACCAGTACGAAAGTTGTCAGATCGCAAGATGTATGGTTCTTGATCATGCATTCTAAATTGCAGGCAAATCTGTTGAACGGTGACAAAGTTATTAAGTTGCTAAGTTTGACCCTTTTACCTTGAAAGTGCTACTCAACCCTTACTATGGTAGCACTACCGTACTATATGTAAGCAATAATACCCAACAGGGTGGGCAGTATTGGGCTATACCGGACTGCCCAGGGGCATAATAAGGCCCGGCGCTGCAGGTGGAGGCGCCCATAATACCTGGAAGGTTGATATATGTCTACTACGCCACCCTGGAGGGTATTATTGCGCTTAGGAAATGGGCATCAAAAATTAGTTTAATTTAAAAAAAAGTTAATTAAAAAAACATTTAAAATAACTTTTGAAATAAAATGTTTTTGGAGCCTCCATACTTATGACTGGAGCTGGTTGTCGTGGTTATCCTTTCCCACACAGAGCTACACACACAGGAAAAAGTTGCCTGGTCCCCACCCGCCAACCCAACACACTTTTTTTAATCTTTTTTTTTTTCTTAATACTGGTACTGGTCTGTTCGTGCCCCCCCCCACAGGTGGCTGAGCATTCATTGCCAGCAACCAAGGTAATTATGAGGACAAGACAGAGAAAGGTGAAGCAGGTATGTTTTTTCCCTTTCATTTTCTTTATGGGCAGGGAAAGCAGCAAGGGAAAAGTGGCAATAGCATGAGGCAAGGGCTATGAGAAACAGCTGAGAAGCAAGAAAGAGAGAAACAGTGTGAGCATGGTTTACAGAGTAAAATAGACGCACCTGTTCCTCTGAGCGCTGTCGCAGTATTCCCCGCTTCACCCTCGCAGATGCTGTAAGAATGAAAAAAATGTGGGTTCATTGCTCTAAGGTTTCTTTCCTTTTTTTAATTAAAAAGCAACTCATTTTGTGCTTGTTATTCGGTATTGTACTATTACAGCATCTGCAAGGGTGAAGCGGGTAATACTGTGACAGCGCTTCAGAGGAACAGGTGCTTCTATTTTACTAAATAAACTGTTGTGCCACTTGTGTGTGTTTTTTAAGGAAATTTTAACTGGCATTTACTTTAAAACTTTTTGGGGGTCCACGAGAGGCAGCGGACAGCGTGCGAGCAGGCAGCTGGAAGAGGTGGGGCACAACAGCGGGGTTGGCTGTCGGAGAATCATACTGTCAGCAATCAAGGCAGTGGGGCTGCATCTTTTGTAAAGGGAGAACAGCTTGAGGGTGATGAGTAAAAAGAAAAGTAAAACCATTTACGGTAGTCAAGATACTTCTGTTGGGAGATTTAGCTTTACAACTGTGTCACAGGATGCTGACTGTGAGAGAGAGGACATTCACTTCAGCATACACGCAGTCTTCTCTCTCTCTCTCTCTCTCTCACTTGACATTTTATTGAGCTGTCGTCAGCCCTAACTCTCACCCCATCACATGTGTAAAGAAGCTGAGGTGTAGGAGAATGGGGTGAGAGTTAGGACCGATGACCCCAACGCATACCCCAATGCCGGTTGGGGGTGGGCTGGGGGGATCCAAGGGGGGCTTTCAACCCTAACACTGAATTTCCTCACTTTTGTCGCTGTGGAACAACCCTAACTGATGCATTAAACAGAGATTTTTGCCTCTAATTTCCCTTCTTTTTTGAGAATGAGGATGATAAATAGTGAATGTAGCAGCAGGAACAGCAACGCAAATGCAAGTGCCAACAGTTACAGAGATGGTAATGCAAACATAAATGTTAAAGCAAACATTAATAGAAACGCAAGCGCAAAGTGACGGGGAAACGAACAGTGACAGAAACGGACACGCAAGCGTGTACGAAAACGCAACTATTAACGCGCACAGTGATGGCACCGATATTTTAAATGCAATTGTTAAGTGCTACAGCAAAAAGAATGGCAAAGGGAACAGGAACGGAAACGCAAACGCAAGTGCTCACATAAACATAAACCGTAACACGCATGGTCATGGAACCGCAATTGTAAACGCAAATGGTAACGGTAACAGCAACAATAACGCCAAAGGAAAGAGACATGCAAACGCAAATGCAAGCGAGTACATAAACGCAAACCGTTACACACACGGTCATGGAACAGCAATTGTAAATGCAAATGGTAACAATAACAGCAACAATAACGCCAAAGGAAACAGAAACACAAGCGTGTACAGAAACGCAAACCATAATGCACAGGCACGGTACTGCAATTGCAAATTCAACTGGTAATGGTAACAGCAACAATAACGTCAAATGACACAGAAACGCAAGTGAAAATGGAAACCATAATGTGCACGGTGGCATCGATGGGAACGGTGCCACGAACGGTAACGGAAATGCAACTGGAAATGCTAACTGGCACAGTAACGAAAGGGCACACCCTTCTTTTCCCCAAAAACTGCATTGAAAAACACAGTGAAAACAAAGAATGTATACATAACAATGGACCTCGGAGCAGAAAATGAGGACTTGGAATACCAAATTGCTTATATGTCAGGAACCATACGATGTAGAAAAAAAATGTAAATTTCATATGAATTATCACTTTCCTGGCTAGTTTTGCACTTAGCCCCAATGTGGGGGGGCTAAGCATTTTTGTGATGAAAAATCCATATCTCACACCGTTTCCGAGATATGGGCCCCAAAAGGCGCGACGGATGCTGTAATGTTATCCAATGGGAAAAAGCGTCAACTTCGGAGTGCCATCACTGTGCCACCCTAAAATATTTTTTCACCAAACCACCGAAAAGGCACATCTGTGGGATGTTGGCTTTCCTCCCTCCAAATTTCAGCCCAAAAGACCAAAGCATTATTTTGCAGCAGGGTGGCAAAGAATTCCTGTAATGTGGCGGATGCCATAATGTTATCCTATGGGAAAAAGTGTCAAATTCGGAGTGCCATGCCTTTGCAGCCCTCCAATATTTTTTACACCAAACCACCAAAAGGCACATCTGTGGCATGTTGGCTGTCTTCCCTCCAAATTTCATCCCAATAGACCAAACCGTTCTTTTGCAGCATAGTGGCAAAGAATTCCTGTTATTTTGGGCATAGTGTCACAAAATAGTGTCGCAAATCACGACACTTTCGCAAATGAAATCATGAAAGTGTCATGAGTGCGACACTACTTCGCGACACTACTTTTTACAAAAATTTGAAAAACATATTTCTGGGGTGTTTAACCCCAAAATAAAGACATGCCTAGCACCCTCAGAGCTCAACTAGGTAAACACAAAAATAATTGTGTCCCTAGATGGTCCCAATTTTAAATGCCAAGCATTTTTGTGATCACCAACTGAAAACAAAATGGCAGATTTGCGACACTACTAGGGCCATTTGCAACACTAAAAAGTGCATTTGCGACGCTGTTGAACTTTTTGTTAACTTTTCCCATTGACTTATAGTGGGAACTTATATTTTGAATAACTTTTGAACCATTGAATATTTTTTTACAAAATCTTCAAAAGGCACATCAGGAACCCCAGCCACACGTTCCCTGAAGTTGTTGGACCAGTCGCACAAACCATGCGACCTGTAGGTGAGAGTAAAGAATTCAGAAAAACTAAACGTGAGCGCAGATCTCACTTAATAACTCCGCAGCCGTATATCCAACCACTATGACAGTTGGCAAATTTCAAGATGTATGGTTCTTGATCTTGCATTCCAAATTTCAGGCAAATCCACTGACCGGTGGCAATGTTATTAAGGTGCAAAGTTTGACCCTTTAACCTTAAAAGGGCTACTCAACCCCAACTATGGTAGCACTACCATGCTACCATAATTAGAGGCAAAAAACTCTGTTTAATGCATTAGTTAAGATTGTTCCACAGCTACAAAAGTGAGGAAATTTGGTGTTAGGGTTGAAAACCCTAACTCTGCATCCACGCCCCCCCCAGCACCACACACACAGACACACACACATGCAAGTAGGGGGGAGGACCAAGGCAACATGACCAATCACAGACAACCAGCAGCAGGTGAGATAAATAAAATACAACTTTGTAAATGTAGTACAAGACATATCCATGATGACGAGCCAATAACTGTAACATTTGCGCAGTTGATGTCTATGGCTGTAGTTTTGCTGTGGCTCTCCAGTCAGGATGGATTAACTGGTGTGGGGGTGTGGGGGGGCTATTGCCTGGTCAAGTGCGTGCAGCTGATAATGGTACAAAGTTGTGTGCACATTCAGTGATGGAGGTGTACCATTGATATGTATGGAGTTAGTTTTTCTGTGGCTTTACACTCAGGATACAATACCTGGTGTGTGTGTGTGTGTGGGTGACTGAGGCCATGCAACTCCTAACTGTGGCAAGTGGAGTGTACCTGCAATTAGGGAGGTGTAGCATTAATGTCCATAGCCTCAGTTTTGCTGTGGCTCAGCACTCAGGATGCAGTACCTTGTAACAGGGAGGCATTGCCTGTCTGAGGCCATGCTTGCAGTCAGTGAGGTGTACCATTGATGTCCATACCCGCAGTTTTGCAGTGGCTCCAGTCAGGATGCAGTAAGTGGTCTGGGGGTGCATTGCCTGGTTGACACTGTGCAACTCCTAAGTGTGGTAAGTTCTGTGCAGCTGTAATCAGGGAGGTGCACTGTTGATGTGTATGGCCTTATTGTTGCTGTGCCTCTCCACTCAGTATGCAGTACCTGTTCTGGGGGGGTGGCATTGTCTGGTGGAGGTCCTCCAATTCATAACCGTGTTAACTTGTGTGTACCTGCAGTCAGGGAGATATACCATAGATGTGCATAGCCTTAGTGTAGCCATGGCTCTCCACTCAGGGTGCAGTACCTAGTGTGTCGGGGCATGAGGCATTGGTAGATAACGCATGCAACCCCTAAGTGTGGTAACTTGTGTGCATCTGTAATCAGGGATGTATACCACTGGTGTACATGGCCTCAGTTTTGTTGTGGATCTACACTGAGTATGCAGTATGTGGTCTGCGGTGGTGGGGATGTCTTGCAGTACCTTTTGACAGTTGTATTTTATTTCTGTCACCTGCTGCTGGTTGTCTGTGATTGTTCGTGTTGCCTTGGTCCTCCCCCCTACTTTCATGTGTGTGTGTGTGTGTCTATGTGTGTGATGCTGGGGGGCAGGGGTGAATGCGGAGTTATGGTTTTCAACCCTAACACCAAATTTCCTCACTTTTGTCGCTGTGGAACAACCCTAACTAATGCATTAAAATGAGTTTTTTGCCTTTAATTTCCATTGTTTTTTAGAATGAGTACGGGTCTTGTCACATAGTAACAGGAACACCAATGTAAACGCAAGCACCAACAGCCACGCACATGGTAACAGAAACGTAAATGGTAAAGCAAACGTTAATAGAAACAGAAGCCTAAAGTGACACCGAAGCGAACATTGACGCAAACGTACACACAAGCATGTATGAAAACACAACTGGTAATGCGCACAGTGACAGCAGTGGTGTTTTCAACGCAAATTTTAAGTGTCATAGCAAAAAGAATGCGAACGGGAACAGAAACGGAAACGCGAACGCAAGAGCACACGTAAAAGCAAACCGTAACGCGCATGGGCACACTACCACAATTGTAAATGCAAATGGTAAAGTTAACATGAAGAATAACAGCAAAGGAAACAGAAACGGAAACGGGAACAGAATTGCATACGGAAACACAAACCGTAATGCGCACTGGGAAAGTACCGCAATTGTAAATGCAAATGGTAATGGTAACAGCAACAATAACACCAACGGAAACAGAAATGCAAAAGAAATGCAAGCGCATATGGAAACACAAACCGTAATGCGCACGGGCACAGTAAGGCATTTGCAAACTCAAATGGTAACAGTAACAGTAACAGCAAGAAAGAGGCAAAACAAAAGAGAAATGGAAACACAAACGAAAGGGCTGCTGGAAACACAAATGGCAATGCGCACGGTGACGCAAACCAAAACGCAAACACAAACCGTAGTGGAAATGCAAATGGTAACAGTAATGCAAATGCAAGCGCAAAATGGGAACATAAAGGGTAATGCACACGGTGACATACACAGGAGCGGTAATGTAAACGGGGACATAAATGCAAGTGGAAACAGTAACTGCAACAGTAACGGAAGTGCACACCCTGTTTTTGCCGAACAGGTGCATAGAGAAACACAGTGTGTACAAAGAATGTATGCATTGTAATGGGCATCGAAGCTTAAAACGAGCATTGGACGTACTTAATTGCTAATATCTCAGCAACCGCACGACGTAGAAAAAAAAAATCACAAAAATCGTGATTTTCCTGGCCAGGTTTTTGCTATTACATAGCCCACTGGGCTATGCGACTCACAACAAAAAATCTGTCTCACATCGTTTTCGAGATACGAGCCCTGAAAGGAGTGGTGTACGCCACCATGTTAGTTATGGGAAAAAAATGCAAACTTCAGAGTACTGTAACTTTGCAGTGATGCAATATTGTTTCACCAAACCACCAAAAGGCACATCTGTGAGATGTTGGCTGCCTTCCTTCCAAATTTCAGCCCAAAAGACCAAACTGTTTGTTTGCAGCAGGGTGGCAAAGAATTCCTGTCATTTTGGCCATAGCCTGAAAAGTAGTGTCGCAATTTGCGACACGCTTCATGTATCTTCATGAAGTGTCGCGGCTTTGCGACACTGCTTTTGTGACACTACTGTTTCAGAAATTTGAAAAATATATTTCTGGGTGTTTAACCCCAAAATAAATACATGGCTAGCATCCTCAGGGTCCAACTAGGTGAACACAAAAGAATTGTGTCCCTAGAGGGTCCCAAATTTAAATGCCAAGCATTTCTGTGATCACCAACTGAAAGAAAAATGGCTGACTCACAACACTACTGGGGTCATTTGTGACACTAAAAACTGCATTTGTGACACTGTCAAACTTTTTAACTTTTCCCATTGACTTATAATGGAAACTTGTTTTTTGAATAACTTTTGAACCGTTTAATATTTTTTCACGAAATCTTTGAAAGGCACATCGGGGACCCCGGCCGCACATTCCCTGAGGTTTTCAGACCAGTCACTCAAACCATGCGACCTGAAGGTGCAAGCAAAGAATTCACCAAAAAGCGTAAACGTGCTTATCGTTGTCGCTTAATAACTCCGCAGCTGTATATCCAACTGGTGCGGAACTTGGCAGATCCCAAGATCGACCATGCCCAATGAGGCTCGTTGAATATCAGGCAAATCTGTTGAATAATAGTAGTTATTATAGTGTTTGACCCTTTAATCTTGAAAAAGGCTTTCAACCCAAACTATGGTAAGACATTATGGTAGCACGTAGTGCTACCATAAGTTAGGGATGAGGGAGCCCTTTAATGTTAAAGGTCAAACTTTACACCTACTAACTTTACGACCATTTAACAGATTTGCCTAAAATGTGGAATGCTTGATCAAGAGCCATACACCTTGGGATATGCCAAGTTTCATACTAGTCAGATGTATGGCTGTGGAGTTATTAAGCATGATCTGCTCACATGTTTACGCTATATGGTGAATTCTTTGCTCGTGCCTACAGGTTGCACAGTTTGCGCGAGTGGTCCAAAAACTTCAGGGAATGTGCGGCTGGGGTGCTCGATGTGTCTTTTGAAGATTTCGTGAAAAAATATTGAACGGTTCAAAAGTTATTCAAAAAACAGTTTACCATTATAAGTCAATGGGAAAAGTTAACAAAAAGTTCTACACTTTTGCAAATGCACTTTTCAATCAATCAATCAATCAAAGTCTTTATTTAACCAGGCGATCACCGTTGAGCAAGCTCATTTTTGAGGTGGATCTGGGTTTGTTAACAAGGAACAAGGGACAATATACATGGGATGCAACACACAAGAAAATAGTAATAATCCCTTCTCGCTTTTTTGTGGGGTCCCTCAGGGCTCTATATTTTCCCCCATGTTGTTTGCGGTGTACATGCTTCCCCTCAGAGACATTGTGAGATGATATGGGTTGGGTTTTCACTGTTATGCAGATGATACCCAACTGTATCTGTTCTTCGCACCCGACCAGGAAGGAGCTGTCTCGGTATTTAATAGCTGTCTGGAGGAAATCCAGGATTGGATGAGGTCGAGTTGGTTGAAGTTGAATTCTGGGAAGACTGAGGTGATGGTTTTCGATCCGGATCGCCGGGTAGGGGGACCTGTGGCCGGCTCCCTCTCTGGGATGTTTTGTGGGGATGTTGAGTTACTGGTCTCTGAATGGGTGCGAGATCTGGGAGTTATCTTAGATGTTGGGCTGACCTTAAGATCTCAAGTGTCAGCAGTGGTAAAATCCTCATTTTATCATCTGAGAAACATTGCCAGAATCAAGCACCTCATTCCATCTGGTGATCTGCCAACTTTGATCCATGCCTTTGTGACTATATGCCTGGACTATTGCAACTCGCTTTACCTTGGGCTTCCAGGGGTTGATATCCGCCGCCTTCAGCTGGTGCAGAATTCCACAGCTCGAGTACTTACAGGTACTCCTAGAACATCACATATTACTCCGGAGCTGCAGGATCTGCACTGGCTACCAGTCCAGTGGTGGATCACCTTCAAAGTTGGATTACTGACTTTTAAAGCCCTACATGATCTGGACCCTGACTACGTGAAAGATCTCCTGGTTCCTTACCTCCTGGTGAGGTCGCTCCGCTCAGCCGAAATAGGGGTTGCTGGAGACTCCTAGGGTCACACTGAAATCAGCTGGTGCCCAGGCTTTTATGCTTGTGGCACCAACCCTTTGGAATTCTCTACCACGTCGGATAAGGGAGTGTTCGACCATGGGGAGCTTTAAACAGGCTCTCAAATCCTTCTTATGGAATAAGGCATATGGCCTTGATTAATGTTTAGTACTTGTTTTTAACATTTTTTATATTACTGTCTGTTTGTTATGTTTGTATTTAATCTTTTTGGAATGTGCCTTGGTTTTGGAAAGGTGCAATATAAATAAAGTTTATTAATTATTATTATTATTATTATTATTATATTATTATTATTATAATACAAATAAAGTGAGATACAATAATACAGTATATACAAAGTATCAGCAAGTAGCATTGACAGTAGTATATGTTTGGAACAGAAGATACAGCTAGTTTTGGGTAGGACACAATTTTTCATAAAAGCAAAGAAATATACATATCAGGTGTACCGAACACAAGTAAAACCTAATATAAAAAGATATATAGTGATACGGTATGGAGAATTTAGAGCTGGAACCAGGGTCAAAGGAATGTGGAAGGGACAGACATGGGGGTAGAAAAAGGGGAGAGGGAAGAGTCGATTATAGATGGGATCAGTCTTTTAACAGTAGTAATTAAAGTGTGCTTGGACTTATAGGAGTCACGATTTAGGGTAGACAGGCACAGGACTCCTTATTATGATGTAGATATAGAGATTTAAAAGCTGCTAGGCTGATGGGGTGAGTTAATTTCAAAGTTTTTGGCAGCTTGTTCCACAGTTGAGGGAGTACAAAGCTGATGGCTGCTCTGCCAATGCGAGATTTTGCTTTGTAAACATAAAGGTGGCTATATGAGATGCTTCTCAGGGCATACTTCCCCAGAATGCACAAAGGTAAACAGACAGATATACTGGGGCAGTTTATTTGAGATAGCTTTGTATGTCCAAACCGCAGCATTTTTTTGCCATCTGTAAGCAAGGGATGACCATCCCACTGCCGTATATAATGCACAGTGGTGGGTTGAGTATGGAAGACCTGTGATAAATCTTATGGCTTTGTGATAAAGCGTATCAAGTTTGGCTAGGGTACCTGCAGGTCCCTGACTATGTAGAAAGTCTGCGTAATCCAATAGGGAAAGAAAGGTAGTTTGAACCAGTTTCAGTTTAGTGTCTCTTGTGAGGAGATTATTAATCCTAAAGAACAGACTAAGTCTTTGTCTAAGTTTCTTTGCCAGTTCTTCTAAGTGATCTGTGAAAGTAAGTCTATGGTCTAACCAGACTCCCAAGTACTTGAACATTGGTATGTAGTCCAACCGCTCACATAGAATGGTAGTGATCTGTGGGAGTGTCCCAGCAATTGCAGGATTTATTGCATTTTGAGGGGGCAAGGGGAACATTGCTTTTTTTTTTTTTTGTGCTTAAGAGCAGTTTCTGGTTTATAAGCTGATGTTGCAGCAGACTAAATTCATTTTGAAGGGCTTTACAGGCTGCTTCAGGTGTGGGGCAACTAGCATAGAGTACTGTATCATCCACAAAAAGGTGTATTTGTAATTTTTTGATGGAGCATCTACGTTATTAATATAAATGGTGAAGGGCAAGGGACCATGAATGGAACCTTGCGGTACACCCCTCAATAGGGGTTTTGGTGGAGAAACTTCCCCTTCTGCCTTTACTTGTTGAAGTCATCCTGAGAGGTAGTTGGAGAACCATCTAAGGGATAGGGAATCCAAACCAATGTTCCAGAGGAACGACAGAAGCAGTCTGTGATCAACGGTATAGAATGCTTTGCTTAGGTCCAAGAAAACTGCGCAAAGGTTTTTTTTGTCTAATTCAAGCTGCCAGTCATTTGTCAGCTTGGCTAGAGCAGAGACTGTACTGTGCTGTGCTTTAAAACCAGATTATAATGGGTTGAGTAATTTTTCTGACTCCAGGTACTTCCGAAGCTGGGAGTTCACTATTTTCTCCAGCATCTTTGACAGGATTGGAAGTAGGGAGATTGGCCTGTAGTTATTGAGGTCACTAGGATCTCCTGACTTAAACAAAGGGACCACAAGTGCATTTTTCCAAATGGGCGGTAGGTCACCCTGGGAAAAGGGTAAGTTGAAGAGATGAGTAATTGGGACTGTGAGGACACGGTAGCCGACCTTTAAGAAGTACAGGTCAATGTGGTCGGCCCCAGCACTTTTCCTAGTGTTCAGCTGAAGGAGAAGATATTCGACTTCTTTCAGGGAGATAGGCTGCAGAGAGAAGGATGGACTGGGGATAGGTTTTTCTTGTGTATCCAATCTAAGTTTTTGGCGGAGGATATTCACAGGAGAAGAGTCAAAGGTTAGCCCAGCAGTGGCAAAATGATTATTGAGAGCATCGAGGATAGACAGTCTGTCGGAGATGACAGTATTGTCGATCAATAATTTAGTAGGCAGGGAATTTATGGTGGTGTGACCTTCAATGTCTTTGATAGTCCTCAAGAATTTGGAGGCATTTCTTGAGGAGCTCTCCAGCTGAGAGTGGTAGAAATTAACTTTGACTTCTCTGACCATTTTGGTGCAGAGGTTCCTCGCCCTCCGGAAATAATTCCAGTCATTTATTAAATTAGTTTTCATAGCAGTTCTCCAGAGTACATCCCTACTCTGCAAAGCATCTTTCAGATCTTCTGTAAACCACCATAAGGATTTGTTTCTGGCACAGACTTTTACTATGGGAGCATACTTGTTGAGAGCCCCTAGCACAATTTCTGAGAAAATATCAAAAGCCGTATTCAGGGACTTGGCTAGATAGAAGTCCTGCCGTCGCATGGAGTCTCTTAGGTCTGATATATACCCATGGAGATCAAAGTTGCATATGCACCTTTTAAAGGAGAATTTTGGTGCAGCTGTGGATTTAAGAGTGGATCTTACACACACAATGAAACAATGGTCGCTAATATCAGAGAAAAAAGATGCCAGCATGGGAGAATAAATGGGGTTTGTTAACTAAAATGATATCCAAGAGAGTACTGTTATTAGGGTTGAGCTTGTTAGGATGAGTAGATTCGTTTATTAGCTGTGACAACCCAAAGGAATCACAGAACATTTTAAGTGGGGTGGATGCACTGGAGAGCCAGTCTAAGTTGAAGTCCCCTAGTATGATATACTCTGAAGATGCCGAACCCAGGATGTTTCCGAGATGTTTTAACTGTAGTCCAGCTGATGGGAGTCTGTAGCATCCTATTATACACTATTATTAAATGCACTTTTTACTGTCACAAATGGCCCTAGTACTTTTGCAAATCCGCCATTTTGTTTTCAGTTGGTGATCAGAAAAATGCTTGGCATTTGAAATTGGGACCATCTAAGGACACAATTCATTTTGTGTTCACCTAGTCAGAGCTTGAGGATGCTAGCCATGTCTTTATTTTGGGGTTAAACACCCCAGAAATATGTTTTTCAAAGTTCTGGAAAAAGTACTTTCACAAAGTACTTTCGTGCTCATGACACTTTTGCAAATCTGTGCGAAAGCTTTCGCAAATCACGAAACTACTTTGCAACACTATGGCCAAAATGACAGGAGTTCTTTGCCACCTTGCTGCAAAAAAACGGTTAGATCTTTTAGCCTGAAATTTGGGGGGAACGCAGCCAACATCTCACAGATGTGCCTTTAGGTGGTTTAGTGAAAAAATATTGCATGGCTGCAAAGTTACGGTACTCCAAATTGGACTTTTTTCCAATAGACTAACATGGTGGCATATGCCACGCCTTTCAGGACTCGTATCTCAAAAACGATACGAGATACAGATTTTTTGTTGTGAGTAACATAGCCCATAGGGCTATGTAATAACAAAATCCTAGCCAGGAAAATCATGATTTTTGTGAAATTTAAATTTTTTTTCTACGTCGTGCGGTTGCTGAGATATTAGCAATTAAGTACTTCCAATGCTCGTTTTCAGCTTTGATGCCCATTACAATGCATACATTCTTTGTACACACTGTGTTTCTCTATGCACCTGTTCAGCAAAAACAGGGTATGCGCTTCCGTTACTGTTGCAGTTACTGTTTCAACTTGCGTTTCTGTCCCCATTTGTGTTTACGTTCCTGTACGCCCCCGTGTGCGTTACCCTTTGCGTTGTCATCTGTGCTTGTGTTGTCATTACTGTTATCATTTGCATTTACACTACTGTTTCTCTTTGCATTTTTGTTTGCGTCACCGTGCGCATTGCCATTTCTGTTTATGGCAGCCCTTTCATTTGCGTTTGCGTTTCTCTTTCGTTTTGCATCTTCCTTGCTGTTACTGTTACCATTTGCATTTGCAATTCCTTTACTGTGCCCGTGCACATTACGGTTTGCGTTTCCATATGTGCTTGTTTTTCCTTTTACGTTTCTGTTTGCTTTGGTGTTACTGTTGCTGTTATCATTACCATTTGCGTTTACAATTGCGGTACTGTGCCCGTGCATGTTATGGTTTGGGTTTCCATATGTGCTTCTGTTCCCCTTTTCCATTTCTGTTTCCTTTAGTGTTATTCTTCCTGTAATCTTTACCATCTGCATTTACAGTTCTGGTACCATGCCTGTGTGCATTACGGTTTGCGTTTACATGTGCACTTGTATTCACGTTTCTGTTTCTGTTCCCCTTCACGTTCTTTTTGCTGTGACACTTAACATTTCCATTTTAAATACCACTGCCATCACTGTTTGCATTGCCAGTTGCATTTTCGTACATGCTTCAATGTCAGTTTGCATCACTGTTCGCTTCGACGTCACTTTGCGCTTGCATTTCTATTAATGTTTCCTTTACCATTTAAATTTGCATTACCATGTGCGCCACTGTTTAGAGATTCTGTTTGAGTTGCTGTTCCTGTTACTATGTCACAAGACATCACGTGCCGGGAGCGTGGGGTGCAAAGTGCATTACATTCACTATTTCTCATCATCATTCTAAAAAAGAAGGGAAATTAGAGGCAAAAATCTCAGTTTAATGCATCAGTTAGGGTTGTTCCACAGTGGCAAAAGTGAGGAAATTCAGTGTTAGGGTTGAAAACCCCCCTTGAACCCCCCACAGCCCACCCCACAACCGGCATCGTGGTGCACCATGGGATCATCGGTCCTAACTCTCACCCCATTTTCCTACACCTCAGATTCTTTACACATGTGATGGGGTGTGAGTTAGGGCTGATGACCCCATGGCGCACCATAATGCCAGTTGGGGGGTGGTGTGGGTTCAAAGGGTTTCTAACTCCTAATATCATCTTCTCACTTTGTCAATAGCATTTGATAATAGAATGAGTTTTTTCCTCTAATATATATATATATATATATATATATATATATATTAGAGGCAAAAACTCTGTTTAATGCATCAGGTAGGGTTGTTCCACAGTGACAAAAGCAAGGAAATTCAGTGTTAGGGTTGAAAACCCTAACTCCGCATTCACCCACCCACCCACCAGCACCACACACACACAGACACACACACACACACACACATGCAAGTAGGGGGTAGGACCAAGGCAACATGACCAATCACAGACAACCAGCAGCAGGTGTGCAGTCATACTCTGATATACGCACTGTCATCTGTGGCTCTCCACTCAGGATGCAGTACCTGGTGGGGGGGCATTGCCTGTCTCAGGCCATGCAAATCCTTACTGTGCTAACTAGAGTGTCCTTGCAATCACTGAGGTGTACCATTGATGTCCATACCCTCAGTTTTGCTGTGAGTCTCCACTCAGGTTGCAGTACCTGGTCATGGGATTTGGGGGGGCATTGCCTGGCTGAGGCCATCCAACACATAACTGTGCTAAGTGAAGTGTACCTGTAATCAGGAAGGTGTACCATTGATGTCAATGGCCTTTGTTTTCCTGTGGCTGTCCACTCAGGATGCAGTAACTGCTCTGGGGGGGGGCCTTGCCTGCCTGAGACTGTGCAACTCCTAAGTGTGCTAACTTCTGTACAGCCACAATCAGGGAGTTGCAGTGTTGATGTCCATGGGCTTATTTTTGCTGTGGCTCTCCACTCAGTATGCAGTACCTGGTCTGGGGGCTGGGGCACTGCCTGGCACAGGTCCTCCAATTCCTAACTGTGTTAACTTGTGTGTACCTACAGTCAGGGAGTTATACCATAGATGTCCATGGCCTTACTGTTGCTGTGGCTCTCCACTCAGTATGCAGTACCTGGTCTGGGGGGTGGAGCATTGCCTGGCGGAGGCCCTCCAATTCCTAACTGCATTACCTTCTGTGTACCTGTAGTCAGGAAGATATACCATAGATGTCCATTGCCTTAGTATTGCTGTGCCTCTCCACTCAGGGTACATCATGTGCTGTGGCATGGGGCATTGCTAGGTAACGCCATGCAACTCCTAAATGTGGTAATTTGTGTGCACCTGCAATCAGGGATGTCTACCATTGGTGTACATGGCCTCAGTTTTGCTGTGGATCTTCAGTGAGCATGCAGTACCTGGTCTGAGGTGGTGGGGATGTCTTGTAGTACATTTAGACAGTTGTATTTTATTTCTGTCACCTGCTGCTGGTTTTCTGTGATTGGTTGTGTTGCCTTGGTCCTCCCCTTACTTGCATGTGTGTGTGTGTGTGTGGTGCTGGGGTGGTGAATGCGGAGTTAGGGTTTTCAACCCTAACGCTGAATTTCCTCGCTTTTGTCTCTGTGGAACAACCCTAACTGATGCATTAAATGGAGTTTTTTGCCTCCCTTTGGGACCCACGCTCCCGCCACGTGATGTCTTGTGACATAGTAACAGGAACAGCAACTCAAACAGAAGCGCCAACAGTGGTGCACATGGTAACGGAAACGTAAATGGTAAAAGAAATATTAATAGAAACGCAAGCGCAAAGTGACACTGAAGCGAACAGTGATGCAAATGGACATTGAAGCATGTACAAAAATGCAACTGGTAACATGAACAGCGATGGCAGCGGTATTTTAAATGGAAATGTTACATGTCACAGCAAAAAGAACGTGAAAGGGAACAGAAACAGAAATACGAATGCAAGTGCACACGTAAACCCAAACTGTAACACGCACAGGCATGGTACTGCAATTGTAAATGCAAATGATAAAGTTAAGATGAAGAATAATGCCAAAGGAAAGAGAAACAGAAATAGGAACAGAAGCGCTTATGGAAACGCAAACCGAAACGTGCACGGGCACAGTTCCGCAATTGTAAATGCAAATGGTAACAGTAACAGCAATAATAACAGCAAAGGAAACAGAAACACAAAAGAAAATGCAAGTGCATATGGAAACGCAAACCTTAATGCACACGGGCACAGTAACGCAATTGCAAATGCAAATGGTGACAGTAACAGCAAGGAAGACGCAAAACGAAAGAGAAACGGAAATGCAAACAAAAGGGCTGCTGGAAACACAAATGGCAATGCGCACGATGACGCAAACAGAAACAGTAGTGGAAACGCAAATGGTAACAGCAATGAAAATGCAAGCACAAATGAGAACTCAAAGGGTAATGCACACAGTGGCGTACACGGGAACGGTAATGCAAACGGGGACATAAACGCAAGTGGAAACAGTAACTGTAACAGTAATGGAAGCACATAGCCTGTTTTTGCAGAACAGGTGCATAGAGAAACACAATGAATATATGCATTGTAATGGGCATCAAAGCTTAAAACGAGCATTGGAAGTACTTAATTGCTAATATCTCAGCAACCGCACGACGTAGAAAAAAAATTTAAATGTCACAAAAATCATGATTTTCCTGACTAGCTTTTTGTATTACATAGCCCATTGGGTTATGTAACTCACAACAAAAAAACCCATATCTTGCATTGTTTTCGAGACACGAGCCTTGAAAGGCGCAGCATACGCCACCATGTAAGTCTATGGGGAAAAAAACTCCAACTTTAGAGTACCGTAACTTGGCAACTGTGCAATATTTTTTCACCAAACCACCAAACGGCACATCTGTGGCATGTTGGCTGTGTTTCCACCAAATTTCAGCTTAAAAGACCAAACTGTTCTTTTACAGCAGAGTGGCATCGAACTGCTGTCATTTTGGCCATGGTCTGAAAAGTAGTGTCGTGATTTGCAAAAGCTTTCGCAAAATTTGTGAATGTGTCGTGAGCACAACACTACTTTGCGACACTACTTTTCTCAGAAATTTAAAAAACATATTTCTAGGCTGTTTCACCCTAAAATAAAGACATGGCTAGCATCCTCAGGGTCTGACTATGTAAACACAAAAATAATTGTGTTGCTAGACGGTCCCAAATTTAAATGGCAAGCATTTTTCTGATCACTAACTGAAAACAAAATGGCATATCTGCAACACTACTAGGACCATTTACGACACTAAAAAGTGCATTTGCGGAAGTATTGAACTTTTTAACTTTTCCCATTGGCTTGTAATGGGAACTTGTTTTTTGAATAACTTTTGAACCGTTTTATATTTTTCCACAAAATCTTCAAAAGGCACATAAAGCATCCTGGCCACATGTTCCTTGAAATTTTCAGACCAGTCGTGCAAACCGTACAACCTGTAGGTGCGAGCAAAGAATTCACCATAAAGCGTAAATACGCACACGGATGTCACTTAAATCCGCAGCCATCTATTAGACCGGCATAGAAGTTGGCAGGTCCCACAATCTATGCTAACGCCCCATACCTGCCAAATTTCAGGCAAATCCATTGAACAGTGGCAAAGTTATTAAGGTGCAAAGTTTGACCCTTTAACCTTAAAAGTGCTACTCAACTCTAACTATGGTAGCACTACCGTGCTACATAATATATATTAGAGGCAAAAAACTCTAATGCATAAGTTAGGGTTGTTCCACAGTTACAAAAGTGAGGAAATTTGCTGTTAGGGTTGAAAGCCCCCCCTTGGACCCCTCCAGCCCACTCCCCCAACCGGCATCGGGGTCATCGACCCTAACTCTGACCCCATCACATGTGTAAAGAAGCTGAGGAATAGGAGAATGGGGTGAGAGTTAGGACCGACAACCCCAATGCACACCCCGATGCCGGTTGGGGGGGTGGGCTAGAGGGGTCCAAGTGCGGGCTTTCAACCCTAACACAGAATTTCCTCACCTTTGTCGCTGTGGAACAACCCTAACTGATGCATTAAATGGATTTTTGCTTTCATTTCCCTTCTTTGAGAATGATGATGAGAAATAGTGAAAGTAATGGGCTGTGGAGTGCAGGTGCTTCCTCGCCACGGATGCGCCAAGAGGGGCACAGTAGTACCGCGAATTGTAAAGGCAAATGGTAATGGTAACAGCAACAATAGCAGCAAAGGAAACAGAAACACAAAAGGAAATGCAAGCGCATATGGAAACACAAACCGTAATGCGCACGGGCACAGCAACGCAATTGCAAATGCAAATGGTAACAGTAACAGCAACGAAGATGCAAAACGAAAGAGAAACAGTAAAGCAAACAAAAGGGCTTCTGTAAACACAAATTGCAATGCACACAGGGATGTAAACTGAAATGCAAACACAAACAGTAGGGGAAACGCAAATGGTAACAGTAACGCAAACTCAAGCGCAAACAAGAACACAAAGGGTAACGGACACGGTGGCACACATGGGAACAGAAATGCCAACAGGTATGTAAAAGCAAGTGGAAACAGTAATTGTAACATTAAAAGAAGAGCATACCCTGTTTTTTCCCAACAGCTGTATAGAGAAACACAGTGTGCACAAAGAATGTATGCATAACAATGGGCCTCGGAGCAGAAAATGAGCTGTTAGAATACTACATTGCTCGTATCTCAAGAACCGTACGACATAGAAATAAAATTTTGAGATACGAGCCCCAAAAGACGCGGCGTACGCCACCATGTTAGTCAATGGGAAAAAACTTCAACTTCGGAGTACTGTAACTTGGCAGCCGTGCAATATTTTTTCACCAAACCACCAAAAGGCACATCTGTGAGATGTTGGCTGTCTTCCCTCCAAAGACAAAACTGTGCTTTTACAGCAGGGTGACAAAGAACTCCTGCCATTTTGGCCATAGTCTGGAAAAGTACTGTCGAACTTTGTGAAAGCTTTCACAAAACAGCATGAAAGTGTCGCATATGTGACACTACTTTTTGCAGAAATTTAGAAAACATATTTCTGGGGTGTTTCACCCCAAAATAAAGACATGGCTAGCATCCTCAGGCTCCAACTAGGTGAATACAAAAAGAATTAGGTTGCTAGAGTGTCCCAAATTTAAATGGCAAGCATTTTTCTGATCACCAACTGAAAACAAAATGGCAGATTTGCGAAAATAAAAGGGCCATTTGCGAAAGTAAAAACTGCATTTGTGACACTTTCGAACATTTTGTTAGCTTTCCCATTGACTTATAATGGGAACTTGTTTTTTGAATAACTTTTGAACCGTTTAATATTTTTTCACAAAATCTTTGAAAGGCAAACCAGGCACCCTGGCCATACGTTTCCTGAAGTTTTCGGACCGCTCACGCAAACTGTGCTACCTGTAGGTGTGAGCAAAGAATTCACCTGAAACCGTAAATGCATGTGCAGATCTGACTTAATAACTCCGCAGCCGTATATCTGACTGTTACGAAAGTTGGCAGACCCCAAGACGTATCACTCTTAATTGTGCATTCCGAATTTCAGGCAGATCCGTTGAACGGTGACAAAGTTATTAAGGTGCAAAATTTGACCCTTTAACCTTAGAAGTGCTACTCAACCCTACCATAAAATATTAGAGGCAAAACACTCCATTTAATGCATCAGTTAGGATTGTTCCACAGTGACTAAAGTGAGGAAATTCGCTGTTAGGGTTGACATCCCCCTTGGACCCCTCGAGCCCCCCCCCCCATCTGGCATCAGGGTGCGCACTGTGGTCATCGGCCCTAACTCTCACCCCATCAGATGTGTAAGGAAGCTGAGGAATAGGAAAATGGGGTGAGAGTTAAGACCGACGAACCCAATGCGCACCCTGATGCTGGTTGGGGGGGTGGGCTGAAGGGGTCCAAGGCGGATATCAACCCTAACAGTGAATTTCCTCACTTTTGTCACTGTGGAACAAACCTAACTGATGCATTAAACAGAGTTTTTTGCCTCTAATTTCGCTTCTTTTTGAGAATGATGATGAGAAATCGTGAATGTAATGCAGTGGCGGGAGCACGAGGTCCAAGGGCCCCATGTTCCCACCACGTGATGTCTTGTGACATAGTAACAGGAACAGCAACACAAACAGAAGGTTGAAATGCAAATGGTAACAGTAACGAAAATGCAAGCACAAAGGGTAACGCACTCGGTGGCGTACTCGAGTACACGAATTTTGGAGTCTAAATAATTTTCTGTCCCTGCAGACAAGCAGATGGTACAGATGGGACCACTGTGCACAAACCTGCCAGGCCCCAGCCCACCACACCACCATGCACTACTGCTTTAGCCCATCGCCATCTTCCCCGCCACTGCTCACCCTAAAGCAACCCCCCCGCTTGGTCCGCATGGCCCCGGATTCCCTACTCTCATGCAGGCATCTGGTTGTGAGCCCTTTTCACCTTGCTCCCATCTCTACCACTGTGCAATCCCATGAAGCAAAACCCCATGTCCCCTCTGCAAGGCCCCACGCAGCCAAACCAAATGCCTTCCTGTAATCGGGCGCCACACCAGTCGAGACCCTGCTGCTCTGACCCCGCGATCCTGCTCCTCATGGCTTGCCTGCCTAAATGCTCCAAAACTAGTTTCCTTTGTTTGTTTCTCCTTTTTTTTTTTTTGAAACATTGCAAAACAAGACCTCCGCCACTGACTGCTGTCCTTAAGTGGGTACCACACCAGTCGAAAAACCCTACAGTGCTCACACCACGCTCCTGCTCCTTGCGGCACACCTATTATCCCCTTCCACCTGCCCTACTCCATTCCACCAATGGAAATCACTTCTCATCCTGCTCACACCACAATCACCTCTGTATATTACTTGACTTGCAAGGACCAAACCGTTGTTTGACCTAATTCCAGCATGGGAGCAATAAACCTCCCCAAAGCACCCAAGCTGGAAATACACAGCTGAATAATTTTCTTCTGTCTCACTGCAGGCATCAAACCCTGTACTTTTGTCACCACAGTCAACAGCTCTACCACTAAGCCAACAAATCAGGCTCTGCATTTCTTTTTCTCATCCCCCCTTTTTTTTAAAAAACAAAACAAAACAATAACCCCTGAACATTCTCCCCATGAAAATTGAAAAACCAAGGAAACCTACTCGGCCTAAGGCCTAGGTACCCTGGATAGTACCTTACCCTCAGTTGCCAATGCTGTGCTGAGAATCATTATCCCAGCAAAAACAGGGAGACCAAAAGATCTGCAGGTTCTTACATAGCCCAAGCAGGCTCCACCTCCCAGCCCCCCTCTCTGGCCCTTCCCCTCAACCAATTGGGAAGCTCTCATGTGCCTAGTCATTTGACCCTCTCTGACACCCTCTCTGACATCCCATCCCCCTTTCCTTTCCTATCCCCCTACCCTCTTTGCTTTTCTAGCAGGGGGACACTAGACAAACTGGCCTGCCTTTTATTGGCAAGCCTGATTCTTAGGTAAGGACTCTAGAGCGGAGCAAAGTATTCCAAGTGTGATTCCATTACACAAGAAAACTTGCACTAGGCTGGAGTGCTCACGGCAAAAAAGCAATCAAAATTTGAAGAATAGTCAGGCACTCGCCACTGCATTTAAAAAGCAGGCAACACCAAGGTGCTATTTTAAAACATTTTTTAAAACATTTATTGATGCCACAAGGCCAAACAGGTTATACCTGATGCGTTTCGGATGTGAGGTCATTTATCAAAGGTATGAACCAGAAGAATAAAAACTTTCAACTAATATAGACAGTCTGACATCACACAATTATATCACAATAGGACAGGAGCACATATAACACGATTTCACTAGTAACAATGAAGAAATGCCAATGCAATTCAGAGTTTCTTCACATTTAAACACCCATATTAAAACAAGTCCCCCCATAAAATAAGTATTGTATAACAATACATCATCATGCACTTGAAACATGATAAATAGATACAGTGTAGATACAAATCATAATTTTTGATTATTTAGCGCCTTTTTAAAAAGGTTTTAGATCAACAGGTGCATTAAGTCCAGTGTGTTCTGTGGCTTTAAAGCTATACATCCAAAAGGCTTCCCTCCATATTACTAGAAAATTGTAGTCTCCACCCCTGGGTTTGCAGGTGACCTTATCCAAAATACAAAAGGAAAAAACATATTCCCTTGGGTTTCCAGACTGGCAAACATGCAGTGCAGTTGCATATTTAATATTTTGTGTTTGTATTGAACATTGATATTCATTTACTCTTAGCTTCAATTGTCTGTTAGTTTTTCCTATGTAAAATGAACCACATTCAAATGTTGCCAAGTAGATTACTCCTTCTGTATTACATTTCATAGCTTGTCTGATCTCTAATTCCTTCCCTCTAGGTGCCAGAAAATTGGAACCTTCAGAAATAGCCAGGCACTGCAATTTTTATATTTTAAGCAACCTTTGACCCCCTATCCAACCATGCTTTCTTATTGGCAGAGGGACTGGAAGGGAAAGTATGTCTCTTTGCAGATGACACAAAGATCTGCAACAGGGTTGATACACAAGGTGGGGTGGAAAAGATGAAACGGGACTTGGCAAGGTTGGAGGAATAGTCAAATGTGTGGCAGCTTAGATTCAATGCAAAGAAGTGCAAAGTAATGCACCTGGGAAACAAAAACCCAGGGAAGGAGTACACAATGGGGGGTGAGATACTGACAACAACAAAAATGGAAAGGGACCTGGGGTAGTCATATCAGATGACCTAAAGGTGGGCCAGCAATGTGAGAAGGCAGTAAGGAGGGCTGTGGGATACTGGGATGCATAGGAGAGGCATCACCAGTAGAAAACAGGAAGTTGTTGGCCCTCTGTACAGACAGTTGGTAAGACCACATCTGGAGTACTGTGTACAGATCTGGAGACCCCATCTCCAAGAAAGACATAGACAGGGTGGAGGCTGTCCAGAGGAGGGCAACCAAAATGATGCAGGGTCTGCATCAGAAGACATATGAAGAAAGACTAAAGAAACTAAAGATGTATAGCCTCGAGGAAAGGAGGGAGAGGGGGGACATGATAGAAACTTTCAAATACCTCAAGGGAATAAACAAAGTCCAAGAGGCTAGCATCTTTCAGAAAAAGAGATGTGCAAGAACAAGGGGGCACAATTTGAAGATAGAGGGGGGACGGCTCAGAGGTAATGTGAGGAAGTATTTCTTTACAGAGAGGGCTGTGGATACATGGAACAGCCTTCCTGAGGAGATTGTAGAGTCAAATACAGTGGGGGAATTCAAGAATGCATGGAACAGACATAAAGCAATTCTAGTTGGGGAGGGTAGGAGGAAGTAGGGAGTTAACTAAGATCTGCAGCTTATCCATTAGATAGGGAAATGGGCAGACTAGATGGGCCAAGTGGTCCTTATCTGCAGTCAGATTCTATGTTTCCATGTTTATTGTTTCCCTGATCAGTAAAGTAACTATGTACCAAGTGGCCTTTAATTGTTTCAGCCTTCCTGCAGGATATTCTGGGGGCATTGTTTCCACAATCTCGCAGTCCCACAGCATTTTCCAAAATACTCCGTTTGTCTTAATAATATTTTCTACGTATTTTGTATGTGCTGAATATCTTGTAACAAAATATAAATGGTCATAATTGTATTTTCATATACCAGCATTTTCCTATCTCACTCTCTGGCAAATTCCATAGCATCCTGAAGAACCTGTCTACAATAACCCCAGGATAAAAAATCTTCTATATTGCTAGCCTCAGTTTTAACAATCTCATTTGTGCTGCGGTTTCTTTTTAATCTTAACAATTGGCCCTTTGGTATATTTTGAATATCATGTTGAGGATGGCAGCTAGATGCCTCAAATAATGTATTTCTACCCATCTGTTTCTTGAAAATGGTAATTGTTATACCATCCTGATCATCTTTGCTAATCTCTAAGACCAAATAACAGATTTTCTCTTTACTAGCCATGTAATTGAATCTTTAGTTTTCATTTGTGGAATGCAAGTACTGTAAGAATTTTTCTAATTCCTCCACGTTACCTGTTAGATCAATAGCACATCATGCAGGTACCATCTCTACAAATTTACATGATATACAAATTGATTTTTATCTGAGTCATATAGTACATTTAACTCCCAGGGCCCGATTCCAGAACAGATATTCATGGTGCAAGGTGTCTTGCACCAAAACAAATGGCGCAAGTAGCACTTTGCACCATGAGTTCTGACTTTTCGTATTGCAAAGACATGCCCACCCTCCAGGACAGATGAAATGGCAGATACGCTGGCCCAGTGGCACTGAGGGCTAAGGCGCTGGACACCTTACCTCGTACTATGCCGGCAACTCATGCTCAGGAATGAGCACGGGTCGACGGGGGTTGGCAGGGGAGGAGGAGAAGGATCAAGCATCCGCGGGACTGCTGTCCTTCGCCTGGAGGGGGAGGCCAGTGTACAGTCCTAGACTGACCCCTAACAGAGGCTGGGGGCAGCGCACCGAAGCTGCAGACAAAAGGGGTGGAGATGGGTAGACGCCTGGAGGGAGCGCATGCGGACCCATCTGCACTCCTCCCATCTGCATTATTGCATGCTTTCTCCAGGGGAGTCCAATCAGAAAGCCAGCAAAATGTTCCCCAGATCATTGCAGAGAGAATGGCTGCCCACCAAAGTCCCCGGCCCTGAATGGTGCTTCCCCGGATGCTGGGTCCTGTTCAAGGTGAGTTGAATTGGGGGCTCCTTTCCACCCTTCCATGGTGGGCAAGCCATGGAGGAAAAAGGGGTTGTAGCCTGATGTCAGGGTGTGAGGCTGGGTGGGTAGCCACAGATGGGAGCTGACTGGGGACTGTGGGGGAAAAAGATTAATGTAAAAAAAAAAATGCAGATACAGGTGTACGTGATGCCATTGTGGTGCCACAACAATGGACACAGCCCTGTCTGGTTGCATCCCATTCTGCAGGAAGAGGTCATTGGGTCACTGATAGAAGTCCTATGGAGACACAAGGGCAGAGCAAAGGTTTAGTAGCACAGCACAGAACACCCAAGGCACACACAGACATCCCCAGTAGTGACAAAACACAGAGCATAGCACAAAGGGGCACACATGGAGGACAGAAGAGGGCACACACCAAGCACGCAACAAGCAACAGGTGTACACACCACAGGTACCCTATATGTCCCAGACATCTGTGACATGGACATGACAGTAACACACAGTAGTGTAAGGACAGATCCACTCACCTTCCTAGGCTCTGTAACCTCCCAGATATTCCCCATGGGGGTCATCACTGTATGTGGTGGAGGACACCTGCCACAGCCACAGATGCCCAACCTCTGGGGCAGACATGCTATGATTCAGTCTATCAATTGAAGCCACCATGTTAAGTTGCAGAATGGCATGCTGGGCAGTGATGCCCGCCAATATGCATGACCTTGCTGGTGTGTCAGGTCATGAACCACTTAAAGGGGACCTGCAGCTGTAGGGTGGTGCGATGGTGGAAATAGTTGGCCCCCTGCCCCAGGGAGTGGAGGTCATGGATGTATAGTGTAATCTTGGGATGCTGGGATGTGGTGTGTGTGTGCGTGTGTGTGTGTGTGTGTGTGTGTGTGTGTGTGTGTGTGTGGCTTTGTAGTAGGGCTGTATCAGGGCAGTGGCAGGAGAGCAGGTGCCATTTTTCAGTGGGTATTGGCTGCCTTCTGGCCTTCTGACTGTTGTACCCCTAGCTCTGCAGAGAAGCATGTGCCCAGGTGGTGTAGCTGTACCTTTGCCTTGATCCCCGCATAGCCAATGGTCCACAGATGGCCACAGGCCTTTCTGCCCCTTAATGCCCCCAAGGTACCCTTATGTATGCAAGTGACTTCTGACAGCTGTGATGTGGAGCCTGCCCCTGCCTCATGTCCCTGCAGAGCTGGCAGATGCCTCGAGTCTGGGATGGCGTGGTGGCTCCCTATGTCCCTGGGCTGTGTGTAGGGATGATAAGCCATCTTGCATCCCTGGGCATGTAGGGCTGTATTGACTGCTCCTTGGGGCCTAGTCCCACATCGCTTCTGACTGTGTGATGGCTGTGGAGTTTGTTCAGGGTAGTGGGGCACTTTCTGGCTTCTGTCAGGTGTTTGGGTCAGGTAATTGTAAATGGAGTCCATTCTGAAGAAGTAATTGTACATGGAGTCCACTCTGAAGAAAGAGGGATTACTAGTGTGGTACTGCAGGGTTCAGTACTGGGTCCAGTCATTTTTAATGTCTTTATAAGTGACATTGCAGAGGGACTGGAAGGAAAAGTATGCCTCTTTGCAGATGACACAAAGATCTGCAACAGGGTTGATACAAAAGGAGGCATGGAAAGGATGAGAAGGGAATTGGCAAGGTTGGAGGAATGGTCAGAAGTATGGCAGATAGGATTCAATGCAAAGAAGTGCAAAATAATGCACCTGTGAAACAAGAACCCAGGGGAAGATTACACAATGGGGGAGGGAGGTAGTAACAACAACAAAAAAGGAAAGGGACCTGGGGATAATCATATCAGATGACCTTAAGGTTAGCAAGCAATGTGAGAAGGCACTAGGGAGGGCTGGGGGTATACTGGGATGCATAGGGAGAGGCATCACCAGCAGAAAACAGGAAGTTGTTATCCCTCTATATAGACAGTTGGTGAGACCCCATCTGGAGTACTGCATCCAGTTCTGGAGACCCCATCTCTGCAAGGACATAGACAAGATAGAGGCAGTCCGGAGGAGGGCAACTAAAATGGTGCAGGGTCTGCAAGAGAAGCCGTATGAGGAGAGACTAAAGAAGCTTAATATGTATACCCTCCAGGAAAGAAGGAGAGGGGGGACATGATAGAAACTTTTAAGTACCTCAGTGGAATCAACAAAGTCCAAGAGGGTAGCATCTTTCAGAAAAAGAGACGTGCAAGAACAAGGGGACACAATTTAAAGACGGGGGCGGTTCCGGGGCAATGTGAGGAAGTATTTTTTCACAGAGAGGGTAGTGGATGCATGGAACAGCCTTCCTGAGGAGGTTGTGGGGTCTAAAACTGTGAGAGAATTCAAGAATGCATGGGACAGACATT
The DNA here is from genome assembly GCA_016271365.2 of Neoceratodus forsteri. Taxonomy (NCBI): domain Eukaryota; kingdom Metazoa; phylum Chordata; order Ceratodontiformes; family Ceratodontidae; genus Neoceratodus; species Neoceratodus forsteri. Next base: position 57,517,537 of record CM028137.1, read on the forward strand.
AGGCAATTCTTCTTGAGGGGTAGGAAGAAATAGGCTGTTGCTTAACTAGGATCTGCGGCCTGTCCTGAAGGTAGGGAAATGGGCAGACTAGGTGGGCCAAGTGGTCCTTATCTGCTGTCAAAGTCTATGTTTCTATGTTTCTAGGTATTGTACAGCCTCTGGTGTCACCTACATGGTCTCAGTCATAGCCTTCCAAGGTGTCCATCTCCACTGTAGAGCTGTGAGGAATAAAAAATCCTAAATTCATGGAATTTTGATGAACCTTCATGAAATTCTGTGGCATTTTTAAAATGTATTAATTTGGTCATAACTTAAACATCTATTGCGCTAGAGCTCTGACATTTGGCATGCCAAATATCATGAAATTAGGATGGATTGTATCACAGTTACAGGTGCTCAAAATCTGTTATTTTATTTTCTGTGGAAAAATCCATGAAAATGTTTATCTGCATATACCTCAGCCATCTATTTGGCCAGATGTCCTGAATTTGGCATGCTTACTTGATGGCAGGTGTTCTAACAATGTGCAAACTTTTCTGACATTAGGATGGATTGTCTCAAGATTACAGGGGATACAATTCTTTCATTTTATTTTTGGGAAATTTTATGAAAATTTGTTTCTGCATATATCTCAGCTGTCTATTGGTAAAGAGGTCTTACATTTGGCATGATTGCTTGATGGTTGCAATTTTAAAAATTTGCAAAATTTCATGACATTAGGATGCATTCTCTCAAAACTGTGTGGGCCAGATATTCAGAAATGTGCCAAAGTGTGGCTCAACTCCAGCGCAGCACAATTCAAATGTGCCATGGTGAAGTGAATTCAATATTCAAAGGTTGTGCATGGCAACATGTGCCAGTGCAACACGGCTCAATATTGCAAGGATGCGCTATGGTGCAACCAGAGGTGCGCCAGGGAGCAACCAGACCTGTGCCATAGTGCTGCCAGAGATGCACCAGGGAGCAAAGGGAGATGTGCCAAGGCACAGAAGGACCAATCCCAGACAATGGTGGTAGCAAAGCAGCTGAGGAATAGCACGGGGCAGGCAATGGAACACAGCTGGGGACAGTGGAAGGGAGGAACAGTGGTGGGCCACAGGTGACCACCACCTGCAGGGCACAGACAGGCAGCCAGTCCCCCCCAGCACCAGGGCACTGGATGCAGGGAACAGGTGGCACCAATGGCCAAGGGACAGCTGCCACTGGAACTCCCCACTGGATGCCAAGCCCCCACCCACCCAGACCATGGCTAGCCACACCCTGATACATGGTGCCCAACACACATGCCACACATCCTGGACAGCCAGCCTATGGCCGCCTCAAGGCACAGCTACTGACCAAGGGGCAGTACACCACCATTTACAGCCCACACAATGACACAGACACACCACACAGACACCCACCAAGCCACTGCAAAATGGCTCCACTCGCCAGCAGCAAAGCAGACACGGACATAGGCAGTTAAGCAAATAAACTGTAATTAACAAAACTATGTGCAAAGTAAGGGTAGAAGAGCAAGGTATGGGGACAGGGGACAGAGACTGTACAATGGGATGGGGAAGAAAGAGGAAGGGATGGCAGGGGTAAGAGGGAAACACTGGGGACAACTATGGGCAGCCACAGCCTGCCACCACCTGATGCCTCCACCATTGCCTGTCACGCAGCACCATCTGCCAGGTCTGCTGGGCCACCTCCAAGGTCATCGAAGTGATGAGGATTATCTGCCATAACAGCCAGCAATAAAGAGGTAGCTGTGACCTCCTCTGGTTGCCAATGACAACGGAATGGACAGGCAATCAGTGCAAGTCCCTTGAAACCATGTTCTCCCACTGTGCGCAGCAGACAGTGGGAACACACGCCCCTGGAGTGGCACCCTGGCCTCCCACAGTGGGTGGGCCAATGCCTACCAACATCCCAGCATGCCATGACAGTTCACAGTGGTGGACACCACTGCCCAAAGGCCACCTGATTGAGCAGTGACAGGCAGGTGGCACAGGGCTGCAGCCAGGCACACACCCATCTCACCAACAGCTGGTACACGTGTGCAATGGCATGCACACCACACAGTGTGCAGCACACAGCTGAAATGGCACATGGCACAGGTGGCCATGGCCACACCCTCACCCTAGCTGACCACCCAGTAAGGAGTAGATGAAGACAACAGTGCCTACCTGCCTGCTGCAGCATGGCTCGTGCCTGTCCCGCTGCTGCTCCACCTCCACCGGTCGGGTTCACTCCACCAGCCAATTGTCCTGCAGTGGCCTGCTGTGGCCTGCCTGGCACCCTGCCACCCTGGCATGGTGCTGATCCTCAGGCTCTAGGAAGGGAACACAGACAGGCACACATAAGAGTACAGCCACAACATGTCCCCACCACCCCCACCCCTGTGCACAGTGTACGCCCCAGCCTGATATGACCCACAGGGCAGTGGCACAGCACACTCAGTGGCCAGCAATGCCACACCACATGGCACACACCAACAGTGCCTTCCCCCACAGGGCATGTCAGGCAGCCCAGCCAACATCACGGTACAGAGGTTGGGCACACATGCAGTATGTGCCGACTTACCTGGCCATGGCATGACACCCTCTGTGGACACGTGTCTGCAGCTTCCTCAGCCTTTCAGAGTCCTGCTGCATGAGGTTGCAGAACCAGTGGTGGCACTGCTCACTGGTCTGAGGCATGCCAGTATCCTGGACCAGGCCTGTAGCAATGGCCTGCCAGATGTCACTCCTGGCCTGGTGTAGGGGGTCCTGGCCAAACAAGCCACGTGCATGTGGCAGCACGAAGGCCACAAGGTTGATAAGCTCAATCTCACTCCAATTGTGAGCATGTCACACCCTCACAGTGCCATGCTCCCTAAACAAGTTGCAGAACCAAGATGGTGGCCAGTAGTGCACGTGAACAATGTGCATAGGATGCGCACCTCGTGGAAGCATGTGCAGCATCTGCCAATCAAACATCACCGTGGATGCATGGCATGGGCGTGGCCCACCCGGCACATGCTGGTGGAGTCCCAAGAGGCATAGAGTCAGGGCAGGGATCAGGGGTCACCTGGCGCACAGTGTGCCAAAGTGCTATAGGGGCCATAGCGCATAGTGTGCCATGGGCCCTGTAGCACTCAGGCATTATAGGGGCCATGGCATACTATGCACTATGGCTCCTATAGTGCCTAAGCACTATAGGTCCCATCACACACTATGTGCTATGGCCCCTATAGCGCTCTAAGCACACAATGCATGATAGGTGGTAGCACAGACCACAATGCATGCGTACTGCAGGCAGTGCACTGTGCATGTCATGGCATTGTGCCATGACATGCACTGGAGCAATTCCAGTGCACAGTTAGCAAGTGCGCGATATTCAACCGCCACATGCTAATGAGCTCATCAACCAATGCGTGGCACATTGGGGATATTAGCATGTCATCACCGTTGCGCCACAGCTCATTTGCATGTGATGCACTATTAAGGTGCCACGCAACAGCACAGACCATGGACCGGTATTACAACCATCTGAGGTAAGTTGCACCTGCTGTGGGAGCAGCCAGCACAGCAGGGTGGATGGGGAGGGCAGCTTCAGGCAGTGACACACATGTCCTTGTCCACAGGTAGCACCATGTCCGAGCATGAGGAGACTGAGTAGCGTGGGCCTGTCCGCAAGTGCAGGCCCAACTTTATGAAGGAGGAAGCTGATGCCCTGTTCGAGACCTACCTCAACAGGGAGCTAATGCTGAGTGGCACCACTGGCACACCACAGGCCAAGACTGCAGCCTGGGTGGAGGTGTCAATAGCAGTGAACTTGCAGGGCAGCCACCAGTGGTCTGTGCAGGAGTGCAGAAAGAATGTGGGCACTGACAAACGCCGCATTAAGGAGAAGGTGGAGGCCATACGGGCTGCCAGGACAGCCATTGGTGAGGGCCATGCTGCTGTATCACAGCTCACAGTGCAAGAAGAGCTGGTGGTGGCCACCATGTGGTGCAACATCATTGAGGGTGTACCGGGCGGTGGCTTCCAGACAGGAGGGAGCCCATCACTGCATGATACTTATGCTATGCCCGGGGGGATGCCGTTATTGCAGCACTAACACATCTGTTTTCTCTTACAGCACTGGCACACCAGCATGCAGTGGCAGGAGTGCTAGAGGCAGCCATGGGGGCAGGTCCAGCCCTGAAGGACCAGCCATCCACCTCCATGGGAATCCAGGGTCCCAATCTGCTGCAGCACACAACCGCTGTCCAGCCAGATCTCCTGTTGGACGAGGCCCTGGCTGTGTTCCATCAGGATGCCAGCCATGGCATACTCTGTGTGGAGACACAGATCGAGGTGGAGTCTGACACTGATGATGACATGACCATCATCCTTGACAGTGTGGGTGGTGTCATGGGGGAGACACCCATACCTACCAACATCACTGGCAGCACTGCCAGTGGTCTGTCGGTGGTGGAACAGCTGTCTGTCACCTGCCTCTGGTGCCTCCATGTGTACAGCCACAGTGGTACTGTGTGGTGGTGGTGCTCCAGCCGCTTAGGCACTGGCCAGTGCACAGAAGCTGGAAGGGCAGCAGTGGCAGACAGCTGGGACCATTGGGTGGCCAGATGCAGAGTCTGCTGCTGGGGTGCCAGACAGTGACGTACCCCATGGGGACTCTGCTGTGCAGTGTCCACCTGAGCGAGGGGCTGTGCAGCATGGTCGTATACCACCAGTGGGAAGGCGGCATGCCCATGCACCCCTGGCCGCTGAACCATTGTCAGAGCACACCCAATTGCTGCGGGCCTCCATGGAGCAACAGGTGCTGCTCGTAGCTGGGGTGCATGCACTTCATGCAGAGGTGTGCCAGGCAACTGAGCTTCATGAGAGGGGCACTGCGCAGGTCCTGAATGCTATACAGCACCTGCAGGAGGACACGACTGCATCCCTGGATCGCAATGCCAATGAAATCACGTTTGGACCTGCACCACTTGCTGCCACAGGGCATGGCCTCCAGCCACAGACACCGCAGAGTGCACTGTCCACCCCACGGACTCAGTATTGGGCAACTCCCTACATGTCGACACCGGGCTCTGCTGTCGGCATCCCAGGCACCCCGCGGGTGGGCCTGTTTGGGTGCCTACACAACCCTGCCGGAACCCGGTTGCATTCTCACAGTTCAACCCCTGGGGGCAGTTGCATACCTCCCTGTAACTGTTGAGCAGTCTGTGGCTGCGGACTGGCCCTGATGTGGCCACACCCGTGTCTGCGGCAGCCATGGTTCAACGGGATGGACCAGATGTGCACGCTGCCCTGTCTGCAGTCTGCTGCCACTGCCCTGTGTGCACATGGGCGATGTGTGTGGGTGCATGTCACAGCTGTGGCAACTCTGTGTCTTGCCACACGCTACCTGTATGCGCACACCCACCCGGTCGCTGGCCCATGTGGCATGTGTGTGATGAGAACTGTACAGCACTGGTTATGCCTGTGCACTGGCACCCTGCATCTGATCCATGCCACATACTGGCATCTGGAAGTGTGCTTGGTGTGCCAGTGTGTGGCTGTGTGTGTGTGTGTGTGTGTGTGTGTGTGTGTGTGTGTGTGTGTGTGTGTGTGTGTGTGTGTGTGTGTGCATTGCTGTATGGTGCTGCGTGCTGTTGTGTGTGGCTGTTTGGCACTGCCACACCACCCCTGCCCCACGACTGTGTGTGCATGTCCATTGCCATGCCTTGCAATGCCTGTGTGCCATGCCATTGTGTCTATCCACTGCATGGGTGTTGCTCCACTTACCTGCATGTGCCATAGTGCTCCTGTGCAGTTGTGTCCCAGTGCTGGCATGCCATCTTTAGGAGCTGGGGATCCCTCAACCCAAGTGGGGGCTGCCCACCACCCCCAGCCCATTGCCCTCGTCATCCCCAATTCTGTCCCGCTCTTCAACCTTGACAGCTATCCACGGTCCATGGCCATGTTTTGCAGTATGCAGCAGGCCAGGAATAGGCCACGGACTTTTGAGGGGCTGTACTGTAGGGCACCGCCAGACCTGTCAGGGCAACGGAATTGTGCCTTCAGCATCCCAAACACACGCTCAGTGATGTTCCACATGCTGGCATGTGCCTCATTGTAATGGTCCTCTGCTGGGGATGACAGGCACCAGTAGGGGGTGAGCAGCCAGGGCCTGAGTGGGTAGCTACTGTCACATGTGTGGACAGATACATGGTTAGCCTGGTGTCCTCTGTCACTGTTCCCCATGCCCATCCCTGGCGCCCCCACCAGTGCACCCGCTCTGCCCACCCCTTCTCATGCCCTGCTGTTCCCAGCTCCCCATGGCCATGCCATACTCACCCACTAGGTGGCCCATGGGGATATCCCCACTCTCAAACCTGTGGCATAGTGCAGAGCTGTACCAGATGAATGAATCATGTGCACTCCCATGGTGTCTAGCACAGACATTGGTTATGCACCTCCTGATATCGCACACCACCTGGGTGCAGTCAATGGCCCCAAGCATTCCAAGCATCCATGCTACCCTGGGGAAGTCCTGCATGGTTGCTGTACACTCTGCCTGTATGCTGGGGAACTGGATGTATTCTGCAGCATGTGGCAGCAAGGCATTGGGGAATTGTGTGAGGAGGTGTGATGTGGCCAACTGGGTTATGCCTGAGGTGTCCCCTGTTGGTCTCTGGAAGGTGCCTGTGGTAAGAAGACACATGATGGCTGTCATCTTCATCTCCACTGTAAGGGCGTGGCTCCATCTAGTGGGCGCCTGCACCTCCTCACTGCACAGCTCACAGAGCTGCCTCAGAATTGCCCCGTTCAGGTGATACCAGCCCACAATCTCTGTATCAGAGTGGTTCGCAAAGCTGATGCAGGGATGGTACCACCTGTTCTGGGCATACCGCTGATGGGCCCTTCTATGGCCACATCGATCTGCCTCCTGCCTCCCCACACCACTCATTACATCCTCCATCTGGAAGGTTGTGCTGGCCATGGCCCTTCTGTCCTGCCTCCCCTGGGTGGTCGGCTCCAGTGGTCCGCTTGCCACCATGGGGCAGTGCCTGTCACTCTGGCTGGCTCCCTCTTGCATTCCCTGCCCCTGGCTCACACTCCACAGCCTCCTTTGTCCCACACCCCTGTGGCTGCCTGTTCCACTCCCTTGGTCCCTCACTGGCTCTGTCTCCCTTTTCCAATCTGTTCCCTCACTCCAGGGTCTGGTGGCTTTCCCTCTGTGTGTGTCTAACTCTCTCTCTGTCTCTCTCTTTCTCTCTCTCTCCCTCTCCTCTGGTGCAAGTGCTGTCCCCCTGCTTGCTCCCTGTCTTTATAGGCTCAAGTCTGCTTGGCGCATCTTGCCATTGCTCCTCACTTACATATGTAGATATGTAGATACACAATACAAGCTCACCAGCACCTACTGTGAAACTACCCTATAACTTACTATCCAGTGCCTTTTCAGATCCAGTGCCTAACCCTCTCCTCTTCCTCCTATACCTACTCTGGATCCTCTTATTGCATTAACTATTATGATTCCTCCCCCACCCAGTTCACTACCCTTACCATTACTATAGGGTACCAATCCTGCCACTCCATCAGCCACAAAACACTCCCTTGTCTCCTAGTACCCATCCTAGCGAGCTGGCTACCTTATGAACCTTCTGAATCGTGTATTATGTAATATATCCTTGTTATACATGTCAAATTAATGTGTCCAATATCTGATTTATTGTTTTATTTCTGTCTCTACAATTTGGTGCATAATTTGATTGTTATATTATATTATATTATTGGGATCAGTTGTATAACTCACATTTTTGTATTCTTCTATTTGTAAATGTTCTGAATGCTATATTTCATGTAAATTGAACCTTGACCTTACCAGGTACATCTTGCAAATGAGCCATGCTCAACGATGTTCGCCTGGATAAATAAAGATTTGATTGATTGACTTGCGCCATGGGTTGGGAGTTGAATATCACACTGCACCACACATTCATGGGCACTCCCCCTGCCCTTGCACATGCATTCATTGGAATTGCACATTGGCACACTGCTACTTGTGCTGCACTCTGTTTCCTGCTGAATATCACTTCATGGAGCAGTGCCACAGTTGTGAATGCACAACTCAGTTGCGCCATGCACAGCTGCTTTGAATATCCCAGCCTATGTGTGCAAATTCCTGTAATTTTATTTTTTGCAGAAAATTTCATTAAACATTTTTTCTGCATATAATTTAGGCAGCTTTGGAGCTAGGCATGTGTAAATTAATACAAATAGCCTTGATGTAATGGTTATAGAATATTCTAAATATGAAGAGATTAGGATTATAGATGTTTAAGTTACAAAGGTTCAAAAATTACTAAAAATGTACACAATTATGTGAAAACTCTCAAAAATGTCAATGTTTGTAAATTCTCTGCTCTTACAGGGACAGACTTAACATTTGAAATGCATATCTAGTGTGTATCCTGTTGTCCAACAAAACTGGGCAAATCAGTTCACAGTTTTAAATATACAGTGAAAAAAAAAATATTGGTAACATTTTCTCAAATATTTATGGCAGCATATAGAAGAATCATCCAGAATTCTTTCTGTTGACTTTAACATTCACAAAGCTCATATCACTACTTCATTTGGTAAACTGAGCTGAGCAATTTGCAGTCCTGCTGTTCTTCTCTTGGTGACTATTTTGCCCCGCCTTCTCTCTTAGCATAGCCAGATTGACTCAATAGAACTACTGATCATTCTGATATCATCTTTGATCTTTACAGTGACCAAAATCTCTTAAAAGGAGAGTCATCTACTCATTTTCCTAGCAACCTATCCTGTTGGAATACTCAGAATTCTTACTCCTGGTGCTCCAGACATTGTCTTCCCCCACTACTCTATATCTTTTTCGGTACCTCTAAGTACCAGACTTGCAAGTACATCAGTCTCTCTGGATCATCAATTTACTGTGTGTGATCATTATATATCCTGCATTTAGGTTGGAATTGTTGACACTGTGTGCTTCCTTGTTCCAACTGGGGGGGGGGTAGGGTCTACCACTGGTGTACTACCCATCTCAGCTGTCCATTTCTTGGAGAAACCATGGGCAGAATTTTCAAAGCCCTTAGAGTGGGACAAGGTGCTTGTGTCCAGCAAGTTACACGCAACAGGCACCTTGCGCCAGGGGTAAGACCCCAAGCTATTTTACAAAGCAGCCTGCATCAATCAGCAGGCTACTTGCACCAAGTGTGGTAGCACCAGCCTTGCACCAAAAAGTAGCTGTGGCATGGCACTGAGGGTCTTGCGCCAGTCCCTGGCTGCCTCAATCCCAAATTCACAATTTTTAAAACTCTCTCCAGGGACAACGTACTAAGTTTCATTAGACCAGCTGAGGGCTAGTCTAACAGTACTTAGACATTCCTTGGGAGAGATGTCTAATGTGTGCCAGCCCACCCCAACCTACCCCTACACAGCACATGATGAATTGCACACTAGTATTGAAGCTATCCCTGGTGATCTAGTGCTCCCCCTTCCTGCTCTGATCTACCCCAACACTGGAATAGTAATAAAAGGATTCTCCTTGGTGATCTAGTGCCCCCTCTCCACCCCCAGCTACCCTGCAGTGAAATAGTAATAAAAGCAGTCTCCTTGGTGATGTAGTGCTATAAAGTATGCCCTCTGACAGTTCATTCATTGGCCGGCTGTGGTGGTGTGTGGAAGGCTGTGCCAGTCACTGGATAATGGCCTAGGAAGGGGGGAGCAGGATGGTGGGCACTACCTGCCAGGATGGGTGGGAGGGAGTGCCACTAGATCACCAGGGAGTATCTTCCATATCTATTTCAGTGTCAGGGATGATCAGGGTAGGAAGGGGGGCACTAGATCAGCAGAGAGAATTATTTTATAACTATTTCACTGTACGAGTAGATCAGGGCAGGGAGGGGGGCACTAGATCAAAAGGGAGATATCATTTTTTTACTATTTCACTGTTGGGGTAGATTGGGGTGGAGAGGGGGGGCACTAGAGCACCAGGGAGTGTTCCATATATACCGCTTATAGGCACATCAGAGCTTGGTGATGGGGCGGCAACACCATGCACCCTTGGAAGTCGCAGCTGCCACCCCACCTTCCCATGCCACTTTCAGCACTCCTTCTGGGTGTGCCATCAGTTTGATGCACTCACTCAGTTGCTGCAAGCAGTGGAACTTAGGTGCCGGGACCATGCCCCATTTAAAATCGGGGGCGGGGTCCTGGATGCACCAGCACTTGGTGCAAGCTACCATTGTCGCAGCTTGTGGCAAGCTTTGAAAATCCAGCCACTGGAGTACAGATGTTATTTTGCAATTTCTGACAGCAAGCAATTAATAAAATTGACACTCACAGTTTCCTTGTAATGTCTAAGATCCTGCTAAATTTAATGGAATCATTTTCTCTAGTTTTTAAGTTTAAGGGGTTTATAAATTTGCAGTTTTCCTTCATGCAAAATTAAATTTTAAAATGTGAAAAATTGACTGCTTTTAATTCTGGCCCATTTAAAGCTTTACCTATGAACTTCTTCAGAAATTACCATGTGGAGTAATCTAGATTTAGTAAGCATGTGGAGTAGTCATTTAAATGTTTCAAATCTGATTAAATTTAGATATGTTGTTTTAAAATTAGAGTGAAATAGATAGGGATGTGCGAAAATTAATTTCTGTTGGCAGAATTTTAGCAAAAGTGCGAATTTCGCTTCTGCGAAAGTTCGGAAATCATTTTCAGAACTTTCACGGAAATTCTGCCTTAAAACTGTGGAAAAAATATAAAAAAACTGTAGGATAATTTATTAAACTGCGGAAAAAAATATCCTCTGAAAGTATCACTGCCAGTGGTAATTTCTGAGGCTTTTTTTAACTGCAGTTTAACTCATTAATCCACCCCCCACTAATCAGGGGGTCCCAGTAAAGACCTCCAATCCCTTCCTTGGACCCACATGGTTTCTAGTGCCCCCCACCACCCACCAATTGTGGCTCCCAAAACATTTTATTTCCCTGATGTCTAACAGACACCCTCCCTATCCTGGATTCCTTAGTCCACAACTAAACAGTCAGCAGTCCACCAACTCATCCCCCTCTAGTCCCAGTATTCCCTGCTGTCTAGTGGACCTCCCCATCCCAGATCCCTTTTAAAAAAAAAATAATCTCAGTTCCCTGGTGTCTACTAGACCTCCCACAAACACCATCCTGACAGTTCATCTGCCACCACCAAACTCCTCCCCCTACCCTGCCCCCGAGCAGGCCACCAGCGCAGCACTCCTCTCTCCTCCACTACCAGTGGCCCATTGAACTGTCAGTGAATGACCACGTGGTTGTACAAGCAGGAGCTCATTCATTGACAGTTCATCAAACTGTGGAAAGAATAAATTCCACAGTTTATATGCATATTTCCGCAGTTCACAAAAAAAGTGCGTAGGACTTGGTGAAAATCCACGAAAAATCCTACTCACACCAGTGGCAAAAGTTCTGCAATTTCCATGAAAAAAGCGGAATTTGCAACTTTCGCCCACCCCTAGAAATAAATACAATTTACATTTTGGCAACATGTTTGGCAGGCTATAGCTCAGTCCTATTTGATTCTATAAATGGGAAGCTATGTACATACATAAATGTAGCGATAACCTCCTTACCTGCAACATTTTATAACATTTAAAAAAATACTAGCAAAATCATACTAAAATAACAGAAATCTAAATGTTGGCAAACTTTGGCTACCAATAATTCAGCCCCGTTGAAGCTTGAGACTTAAAATATGGTGCACGTACTCATGTAGTAAGTTGCTCTAAATCTTGCAGCTGTGGACATATTTGGTTCAGACATTTTAAAGTTAGATTGAAATAACTGAACATTTAATTTTGATTAAATGTTTGGCCTCTTACAGCTCCATCTTATCAACCTACAACCCTGAAATGTAGTACATTTATGTAAACTATTGCTAACTGTCTGTGATTCAAATGTGATTTCAAGTGAATGCACAGGTTTAAAATAGAGCAAAATAATAAATCTAAAATGTGGCAAAATTCAAATTAATTTTTCTGAAGATTCTGCTAAATTCTGCAGAATAGGAATGGTAATTCCATGTGCATTCCACAGGCAGAATTTTTTATACTGCACAGCTCTACTCTGGCGTGTCCTGTGTTCCTTGCACTGCACCTGTGGGCAAGTGTACATTGACTGGTTACTTACTGGTGCATTGTTGGGACTTGGAATGCATTCAGCTGGACATGAGGATAACCAAATACCTGCACCATCTGTATCTGTATCCCCATGTGTTTCCTCCTCCATTAAGGTCGCTGGCAGTGCATGGATGGTGGCTGATATCTCCTACTCTACAGGGTGTGAGACACGACTGTTGGTTATGCTGTTCTGTCTTATATGTCTTGCCATGTCTCCATGTGTCCTTTGCACAGTGCCCCACACATGGCCAGGTATCAAAACTCTCCATCTCCCAGTGGAAGCTGAATTTTGAGAGGGTGTCAACCACCATCCTCTCAATGGGTGACAGTTTGGCACTTGCATGGCTGCCACACTCTATGCTGCTCAGTGCCCATTCCACACAGGCCAGCATCCACTTCATAGCTGACAGGGGGGTAACGTCATTTGTGCTTGTTTGCTGTAAGTGTCTGGACCTGTGTATTGGATGCACTGATAGTGGCGTGAATGTCCAGCCATATCGTGGCTTGACCTACGCTGAGGTCTTCAAGTGCTCTACATTGAATTACACCCTATAGTTGTCACCAATGTCTGGTACCATGGCTGTCATCTGCCCGCCATGACATTTCTGGACTGGAACCTTGTGGTATCACGTGTTGTGCACCCACCACAGCCCTTTTGCCATCCCCAGCCTGGGCATGCAGCTTCTTGCAGGAGAATGTTTGGCACTAGTACAGCACCTCCAGCACTGGTAATAGTATATGGAGTCCACAGTGAAGGTAATAGTAAATGGAGTACACAGTGAAGAAAGGAGGGTTACTAGTGGGGTACTGCAGGGTTCAGTACTGGGGCCAGTCCTTTTTAATGTCTTTATAAGTAACATTGCAGAGGGACTGGAAGGGAAAGTATGTCTCTTTGCAGATGACACAAAGATCTGCAACAGGGTTGATACGCAAGGTGGAGTGGAAAGGATGAAAAGGGACTTGGCAAGGTTGGAGGAATAGTCAAATGTATGGTAGCTTAGATTCAATGCAAATAAGTGCAAAGTAATGCACCTGGGAAACAAAAACCCAGGGGAAGAATACACAATGGGGGGTGAGATACTGACAACAACAAAACTGGAAACGGACCAGGGGGTAGTCATATCAGACAATCTGATGGTGGGACAGCAATGTGAGAAGGCTGTAAGGAGGGCTGGGGGGATACTGGGATGCATAGGGTTAAGCATCGCCAGTAGAAAACAGGAAGTTGTTGGCCCTCTGTACAGACAGTTGGTAAGACCACATCTGGAGTACTGTGTACAGTTCTGGAGACCCCATCTCCACAAAGACAGATAGTGTGGAGGCCGTCCAGAGGAGGGCAACCAAAATGATGCAGGGCCTGCATCAGAATACATATGAAGAAAGACTAAAGGAACCTAAGATGTATAGCCTCAAGGAAAGGAGGGAGAGGGGGACATGATAGAAACTTTTAAATAGCTCAGGGAATCATCAAAGTCCAAGAGGCTAACATCTTTCAGAAAAAGAGATGTGCAAGGACAAGGGGGCACAATTTGAAGATAGAGGGGCGACAGCTCAGAGGTAATGTAAGGAAGTATTTCTTCACAGAGAGGGTTGTGGATACATGAAACAGCCTTCCTGAGGAGGTCGTGGAGTCAAAAACAGTGGGGAAATTCAAGAATGCATGGGACAGACATAAGGCAATTCTAGTGGGGGTAGGAGGAAGTAGGCTGTTGGTTAACTAGGATCTGCAGCTTATCCATTAGGTAGGGAAATGGGCAGACTAGGTGTTCCAAGCGGTCCTTATCTGCCATCAAATTCTATGTTTCTGCATGTCCTGCTTTCAGCTGTAGCACACATCCGTTGTAGTATTCACTTCCCTGTGTCCACACAGGACATTGCACTTGCCCATATGTGTAGGGGTGACAGGGTAGGGATGTGTATGTGTGGGTCATCCTGCGGTCTCTGCTCACGGCACTGCATCTATTGGCCATGCCACTGCCTTTGCTTCCATGTGTCTTTGTGAATACTATGTGTTCATTCTGACAGCTAGGGTACACTGCCACATTATATTGCATTTGCACACAGTTTTGGCGCTTTCGTTCGTAGAGTCCATTAGTATTATGGGCCTTGTTACACTGTCTTGATTGTTGAGGTAACTACTGATTATGACTCCCAGGCCCCTCTCCTTTGCCATAGTGCTCAGTGTAACCCCCTCCCATCCAGTGCCTTTTCCTGTTTTGTCTTTTTTTGACTAGGTGCATAACCTTGCATTTTTTGACAATACATTTTAACACCAAAGCCCTAGACCACCTCTCAAACAATTGTTGATCCCTCTACATCTCCTTGATCACTTCATCACTATCTACCCTATCATAAAGCTTTGTTTCACCTGTGAAGAGAAACAACCTGCCACAGGACCTTGCTCTGTTGGGTGTCCCTCCACCACCAGCCCCTCCACAGGGATTAATCAGTGGTGATGTGGTAGCAGAGATGGGGGAATGTGAAGGGATTTGTAGGTTACTGTGAGTGAGCCTGGTGAGGTAGCCTTATTGTCAGGTGAGGAGGACAAAGAACAAATAAAAACCAAAAACATGTTTCTCTCTGCTATCTCCGAAAACATAGGATGAGTGCTGGGCTCCAGTATTGCAAAACATCAAAATTATCAACAACAACTTTGTTATTGGCTAAGTTTCAAAAAAACAAGATATAAATGAATGGTTATGGTGCCAAAATTACAGAGAAGCTCTTTCCACTCAGATGAAGGCCCAGTTCAAAAATTATACATTTTAAATTAAACAATATGTTATTAATATAAAAAAGCATATTTTATAACAAGTATAATAATTATCTTTACAATGATGTACAGTAATAAGTCTGGGAGTGCTAGGTTTCTCAGGTGGGCAGAACTTCCACATACCTGCTTAATAAATATTGGCTCAACATTTTTTTTATTTTTTATTATTGTCTTTAGCGTCCAGATAGATTTATAAATGGATAAAGAACAAGAAACTGAGTAACAAGTATTGACAGTGGCTTGCCACCATCAACTCCAAATATCTTTGAACCGGCTTCTGTTTGAAAGATCTTTATCATTATGGTTCTCTGCTGTATTCTTCTTCTGCTAGCGGGGACTCATGTCACCTACCAGACTACAGACAAAAGATGTAAACTACAGAGACAGAAAATGAAGGCATTCTTCAGGACAGGAGACATCATAATTGGTGGGGTCTTCCCATTTCATTTCCAGAATCTGTATCCTGATATTATGTTTACTGACTATCCTGAACCACAATACTGCAAAATGTAAGATTCTGAATTTCTTTCTGATGAAAATTAATCAATACATATGCAGGGAAACATAATTGTTTAGATATTTCTTTAAGCTTGTAGAGAGAAATTCAGTTCTTTGCTATTATATATATAAGGTCAGTACATACAGTACAGCATCCCTAAACTTAGGTATAAAGGGTGGATGTGCACCAAAGGCATTTCTTGTCCACCCCACTGAACAATGGTTATCCACTTGTCTTCCCATGTGTTGATTAGGGCATGTAGCTGCTTTTTGAAGCTCTGGTCATTTGGTGAATCAACAATATTTTTGGGGAAAACTATTCCAGTGCTTGAACACTCTCTGTGTGTAAAAGAATCTTACCTTGCAATCTTGTATGATATCCCCTTTATCCATGTGTTGCAGACCCTAGTATTATATGCAGTATCTCTGAGGACAAAACCCACATTTTGCAGTAGTTCTTCATTTTTATTAGATTACACAATAAAATAAGGTCTCCCTTTAAACATCTTCTCTCAAGGCTATGCAGACCTAACCATGTCAGTCTAGTTTTGCAATCTAAGGTGTCACATCCATGAATAATTTTTGTAAATCTTCTCTGCACATTCTCCACACTTTGCAAGTCCTGCCTCAAGTATAGTGAGCAGAACTGGGAACAATGTTCCAGGTGGGGTCTAGGCAGGGATCTATAAAGGGGCAATATGTCCTACTCTGCCCACTATCAAAATTTCTTTTTCATGCATTCTAAAAGTTATTTGTACTTTGGCCACTACCACAGAGCTATTAGATGTAAAATAGAAGTTTTATTGGATTATGGCACCCAAGTCTCTTTCATCAGTGACAGATTTTAACTCTACACCCCCAGCTTGTAGATGGCACCCACATTCTTGATACTCATATGAATCAACACATGTTTACAGGGGTTAAACTGCATATACCATGTTGTAGCTCAGTTTTTAGGGGTATCTAAATCAGCTTGTATCTTGCAGTATTATCTTGATTGCTAGCTCTGCCTCAGTTTTTGTGTTATCAGCAAATTTGTTAACTACCGATATTTTAAGTAAGTAAGTAAAAATGTATTTCTTAAGCAACGCTCAAGTACCAAGGTGCTGTACAGTAAAATAAACATTCAATATAACAAATAATATCAGAAAAATTCTTAAAACCATCAGAAAAATCCTGATAAAACAGATAAGTTTTAAGCTGTGATTTAACCTGTAGTGCAAGTCACTGATGTATATGTTGAAAAGCAGGGGGATCAGTACTGAGTCCTGTGGTGCACAGTTCATAACATTGACTTAATCAGGCACAGTACCCCAACCCTCACTCTTTTGTCTTCTTCCTGTTAACCGGTGACAGACCCTCATCCTACCTCCACTACTAGAAGCCCTTGAAGAGGCGAGAACCTCAGGTGTACTTCCCCCAACCATGAAAGAGGCAATTATTTTATGCTCCTGCCCAAAAAGTCATCAGACCCCCTTGACTACGCTAACTTTCAGCCTGTTTTGCTGATTTCCATGGACAATAAGATACTGGCAAAAGCCCTGGCCAATAGGCTAGAAGGGGTACTACCATCCCTGGTCCACCACTCAAAAGTTGGCTTTAGCAAGGGCAAGACAGGGGCTGATAACATTTCTGCAGTACATAACCTGAAGTGGTGGGCTATTAGCTCACAAATGCCTATGGCTGCCCTAGCAGTGGACCTCTGTAAGGCATTTGATTCAGTGGAATGGGGCTACCTGCATGCCACCCTGAAGGCATATAAATTTGGCTCATACATCTGGGCCTGGCTCTTTACTATTTACACCAAACCAATGGAAACAGTACTAACTAACCGGGATATATCCAACCCCTTCAAGCTGCAAAGGGCCACATGGCAAGGCTGCCCCTTATCCCCACATTCTGATATGTGAAATTGAGGTCAAAGGCAACACTATCTAATTAATACCAAAGCTGATGACCTCTTGATTACCTTGTCTCACTGGCTGCATCCTTACCACCAGTAATGGAAGTCCTTTGGAGGTTCTCCACAATATCAGGGCTCCAAATGAACAGTAAAAAAACAACATTATCACCATTGACCTGGCATGCGCAAAGGACTGTATACATGCATACCTGTGGTATAGACCCTCCAGAGTTTTATTATACCTGGGTATAAAGATTGCCACCCAGTGGAAAAATATGGTGAAGTCTAACTACATGCCCATCAAGGCCTCCATATGAGCAGAGACACAAATGTAGGCTAAAATGCACCTTTCCTTAAAGGGTAAGGTGGAAGCCATGCGCATGTTTATTTTACCCACACTATACTATCTCTTCCGTAATTTGCCAATTTCAATCCCACTGAACACACTTCAGAAAGTAGACAAGGTGGTAACCAGGTTCCTTTGGGAGGTCAAAGCCCCTTGGATTGGGAGAGGCAGCCTACGAACTCACTTATTAAGGGGGAGGATTGGGTCTCTGTTGACTTCAGGGGTATCTTCTGGCATACAGGGCTGCACAGGCCATCGGGTGGTTCCTCCCTAAATCCCCAGATACCCCTGCATGGGTAACACTAGAATCTGATTTAACAGACTCCAGTTGGTTATGGAATCTTATAAGCAAAAGGGGCAGCACAAAGAGAGACTCCCCCAGTAATACGGGAGACAAGGAAAGCCTAGCAGAAATGCAAGAGCCTCACACGCAGTCAGATATCATCCTGGCACCCACCAGCTCAATATAGCCCATTGTGGGATAACCCAGATGTGATGGTAGGGGGGCAACCCATCAGATGGCTCCCATGGATGCAAGCAGTATTGGTATGATTGCCAATCTCTAGGAACTGGGTTCAGAGGACATGATGTCCTTCCCGTAATTGCAGGTTCGATAGCAGCTACCCAGAATGGACTTCTGGTTCTTTCACCAGATCTGGGAAGCAACACAAAACCTCAGATCCAGGGCCCATGTGGGGGAAGGGTGGACATGGCTAGCTACCCTTCACAAACAAGGCAAAACTAAGGGCCTAGCAGGGAAGTCATACTACATTCTCAGAGATTCCCTGCCCAATACCAATGACATAGTAAGTGCAGAGCACAGTGGTCATGGGACCTACAGATAGATATCTCTCCCAAAGACTGGCAAATCTCCTTAAAAGTGTACACTTAGGGTATAGGGATTCCAGGAGTCAGCTCATCCAGCTCAAGGTATTACTAAGACGATACTTCACCCCAGACATACTCCACAAGATATGGCTTATTTCTCGCTCCAACTGCTGGAGGTACCAAGCCCCTTGGGCCAATCTGCTACACATTTTGTGGCAACACTTCATGCTGTCTTCTTACTGGACAGGGGTGTTACATGACTGCTCTAAAATTATGTGTTCACTTATCCCTTTATCTCCCACCCTCACTATCCTGGGCAGCACCTCACAGCTGTTACACTGCTCCTCTCAGGCAAAGAAATGGCTGCTCATGGTTCTACTTGAAGCTAAGCAGGTGATACTGATGAGGTGATGTCAAACAGGACCCCCTCACTTCTTGTCACACAGCTTTGGCCAAACTAGTAAACTTTGAATGCCTGACATATGCCAACATCAACCAGATGCACATTTATGAAAAGAAATGGGGACACGATCTCAGTTCACATCAATGCTCTACTCCCACACCACCACCTGGCAACCCCACTTATGAATCTGATGACACTCTTACTCCACAGGATCACTTCCAAACCTGAACTGGAGCTCCTCAGTACCTCCAGGCTGAGGGGTCTCAGGTAGGGGACAGCTTTTAACCAAAGAAAAAACGTTAAGTACTGCGCATCAATGGTGAAAGTATAGGTGTAGAAATAGACTGCCACCTCTGTAAACCCAAAGAACACAAAGATATTTCTGCACTCCACAGGAATAGTGAACATTTAGGTCCCATAAAGAAAAATCAATAGGCTTTTTTGAAGATTCCAATGGTATAGATACCTTAATTTATTTCACTTTTCCCACAAATTACTGTGACCAACAACATAAACTCCTGTGCTTAACTCTTTCGCGCTTCCTTAGGGAGTACCACACACAATACATCCAAGACTTTTATACAAACCAAGATGTGTGACATCATCAATTACATCACATATTGTAAATTAGTTAATTTGTTCATGTCTTAATTAACCCATTCAGTCATCTTAGAATGTTATATGTTTTTAACAGAGGGTTCCATGAGTAGATGTACAATGAAAAATAAAAGAAAAAAGAAATTACAAAATATCAGTGTATACTGTTTATGGTTTCATATTTCATTATTTCAGAATCTACACCAAACACCTTTAAGCTACAGTTTTAAATTAAATACAAAAATAATGACTGTTTATGAAGAAAAAATATTTTTTCACATAACAGTTGTTTCAAAACAGTATTGAGAACTTTTAGTTAAAGTCTGTTACCTCATATTCACATAGTAATATTATGTTGCTATTAAACACAACATTTGACATATTTGACAAAATGGTCTTGTGTAGGCAACATAATTAAGGTTTAAGTTTAAACTTTGGGTTAAGTGGATTATAGGTTTTAAACTGTTTAATCTATGGTCCACTAAAAAGGATAAAAAATGTGCATAAAAGAAATACATATTATTCATTGATCATTCTCAAAACAGTTACAAGTTCACATGTAAACATGAAAACTATATATGTATATATGTATCAAAAAGTAATTTTCTTTATTAACATTTTTATATATAGTCATTTTATTTTCAAACTTTTAAGTCGCATCTGTTGTCTTTTTATTCCCTATTCTGTTTTCAGGACCAATAGAAAAGGAGGAAGCCAAAACTAAAGGCAAAGAAGCTTCATTGCTTAGAAGTTTGTCTAGGTACCTGCAGGGATTCCTGCACTCTCCATACCCTTCAGGTGGTCTGAAAGAGAGAGGAGAAAAAAAGGGGAAAATGAGAAATATGTTGCAGAAAAAACACTTTGTTTACTCCTTTATTCAGCTTTAGTAAGTTCAAACACATAGTTATGGATATAGAGAACCTTAAGTTTGGTTGGTAGGTATAGAGATTGTAGGAATTCCTGCAGGAACCTAGACAAACTTCTAAGCAATGAAGCTTGAAAGAGTGAAGCGCAGGAGTTTATGTTGTTGGTCACAGTAATTTGTGGGAAAAGTGAAATAAATTAACGCATCTATACCATTGGAAACTTCAAAAATGCCTCTTGATTTTTCTTTATGGGACCTAAATGTTCACAGTTCCTGTGGCGTGCAGACATATCTTTGTGTTCTTTGTGACATCTTTTAGCCACCCAGGTTAAGCTGCACCTCTGTAGCTGTCAAGTAAAGTGCACCAGTTTGGATCCTCATTTACCTGGTTGCCACCTAGCAGAGGTTGATTTTTCTACAGTTTTGTTTGCTTGCACTGTTCACACATATACCTTTATATCCCCTGTTTGGGGTTGCAGTTAGTATCTCTTCATTTTGTGTTAAGAGTTTAAAGTTTAACTACTTCTCGTTTATTCCCCAGGTAGAATGACACTTGCAAAGTGAATGTTATTAACAGTAGGTTGTGTATACTTAGTATTTGTACTGTTTTAGAGGTCATACGATCCTTATGGAAATGTTTCTTCATTTTGTATGTTTTCTCTTTGGAAAATCTAAATAAAATACTTTATTTCATTACAAAAGAAAAACAGTGACAGAACTATCATACCTCACTGCTGTCAAATTGTATGCCAATGGACTTGAAAAGTATCTTATTATCAGGTACTCTGTTGAAAGCCTTACTCAGGTCCAAATAAACCACATCACAAGGATCATTTTTTTATCAAGGAGGTCAATAATTGGTTCATACAAGGTTATGAGGTTTATCAAACAAGTACAACATCTAGTGAAGCCATGCTGTGTGCTATCTAGTAGCCTTTTACTATTTATACTTTCCAAAATATGGTGTTTTAGTATTTTTTCCCTTATTTTATCCAATGTGGATGTTAAGCTGATGGGTCTGTAGTTATTGATTAACTGCATATTTCCCTTTTTAATTAGCGGGGTAACTATGGCTTCTTTCCAGTCATTTGGCATAAGGCCCATGGAGAGTGAAGGGATAAATATAGTACTCCCTGTCTCAAAGATTACATTTGCTAAACAGTACTAGGATTCAGTCATGTGGCTTGTCACTTAACAGTAAACTCCAGCAGGATTCTCATTGTGTTTGTATGTTTCAGATTAAGCTGTACATACATTAAAAACTAAGGCAATAACTCTGGCTTCAACTTTATTTAAAAATAGGAAAGGTAACATAGAAACATAGAATTTGATGGCAGATAAGGACCACTTGGCCCACCCAGTCTGTCCATTTCCCTACCTAATGGATAAGCTGCAGATCCTAGTTAACCAGCAGCCTACTTCTTCTTACCCCCACCCCCTAGAATTGCCTTATGACTATCCCATGCATGCATGAATTCCACCACTGTTTTTGACTCCACAACCTCCTCTGGAAGGCCGTTCCATGCATCCACAACCCTCTCTGTGAAAAAATACTTCCTTAAATTACCTCTGAGCCGCCCCCATCTTCAAATTGTGCCCCTTGTTCTTGCACACCTCTTTTTTTGAAAGATGCTACCCTCTTGGACTTTGTTGATTCCCTTGAGGTACTTGAAAGTTTCTATCATGTCCCCCTCTCCTCCTTTCCTCGAGGCTATACATATTAAGCTCCTTAAGTCTCTCTTCATATGTCTTCCTGTGCAGACCCTGCACCATTATAGTTGCCCTCCTCTGGACAGCTTCCATCCTGTCTATGTCTTTGGTGAGATTGGGTCTCCAGAACTGCATGCAGTACTCCAGATGGGGTCTGACCAGCTGTCTGTACAGAGGGATAATAACTTCCTGTTTTCTACTGGTGATGCCTCTCCCTATGCATCCCAGTATCCCCCCAGCCCTCCTTGCTGCCCTCTCACATTGCTTGCCCACCTATAGGTCATCTGATATGACTACCCCCAGGTCCCTTTCCATTTTTGTTGTTGTTAGTATCTCACCCCCCATTGTGTACTCCTCCCCTGGGTTTTTGTTTCCCAGGTGCATTACCTTGCACTTCTTAGCATTGAATCTAAGCTGCCATACATTTGACCATTCCTCTATCCTTGCCAAGTCCCTTCTCATCTATTCCACCCCACCTTGTGCATCAACTGTGTTGCAGATCTTTGTTTCATCTGCAAAGAGACACACTTTTCCTTCCAGTCCCTCTGCAATGTTGCTTATAAAGACATTGAAGAGGGACGGTCCTAATACTGAACCCTGCGCTACCCCACTAGTAACCCCCCTTTCTTCAGAGTGGACTCCATTTACTATTACTCTCTGTGTCCTATTCTCCAGCCAATTCTTTACCGAGGCTGTCATCTTGGGACACACTCCCAGGCTAGCTAACTTGTATATTAATCTTTTGTGTTGGACTGTGTCAAATGCCTTGCTAAAGTCTAGGTAGACCATGTCCATAGCCCCTCCCTGATCTACTACTTTGGTCACCCAGTCAAAGAAATCTATCAGATTTGTCTGGCATGACCTTCCTGCTGTGAATCCATGCTGCCTTGGGTCCTGTGCCCCTGTGGCCTCTAGATACTTGACAATACTTTCCTTCAGAAGTGATTCCATCATTTTCACTATCACTGAGGTTAAACTAACAGGTCTGTAGTTTCCTGCTTCTGTCTTGCTCCCACTTTTGTGAAGGGGAATCACATCTGCTCTCCTCCAGTCCTCGGGTACCACCCCATCCTCCCATGATTTGTTAAAGAGGGTAGTCAGTGGTGTCACTAGTTCGACCCTTAGTTCTTTTAGAATTCTGGGATGAATCTCATCAGGCCCCATTTCCTTTGTCCACCTTCAGTTTTAAGAGTTCTTTCAGAACCCTTTCTTCTGTAAATGGGCTGGTATCAACTTCTGTATCCAGAGTGTTTCTGTTTGTTTTAGGTACCTCCCCCTCTTCATTTGTAAATACCGAGCAAAAATATTTGTTTAGTATCTCTGCCTTTTCACAGTCACCCTCTGCCCACCCTCCCTCCCTCCCTTTATTAAGCCTCACTATCCCTCCCTTGGTCCTCCTTCGCTCCCTGATGTACCTATAAAGGTTTTATCCTTCTTAACTGAGTTAGCTATCTTTCCTCGGTTTGGGCCTTTACTGTTCTGACTGCCTTCCAGCTTCCTTTGCTTTAACTGATACAGTTCTCTGTCCTGCTCCTTCTGTGATTCCTTGTACTTCCTGAATGCTTTCTTTTCTCTTGAACCTTCACTGCCACTTCCTTTGAGAACCATAGTGGTTTCTTACATCGTTTTGTTTTGTTTATTTGCTTCACACAAAGGCTTGTTACCTCTGTGATGGCAGTTTTATTATTCCCCATTGTTCTTCCACCCCTCCTTCCTGCCCATTTGCTAGTGCATTCCTTAGACACTCACCCATTTTGGCAAAGTCAGCCCTCCTAAAGTCCAGTACTTTTGCCTTTATATGGCTTGACTATATTGCTGTGTTTATTGTGAACCATACTGTTTGATGGTCGCTAGTTCCCAGATGGCTACCCACTTCTACATCTGTGATCCTCTCTCCATCTCCATTTCAAAGAACCAGGTCTAAGATTGCTCCCTCTCGAGTGGGCTCCAATACTAGCTGTCTAATGCATGCCTCCTGTAGGGCATCTAGAATAACCCCACTCTTCGAAGTGGCTGCTGCAACTGCACTCCAGTTAACATCTGGCATATTCAGATCACCCATCAGCAATATCTCCCCTTTTTCTGCCATTCTGAGTATACTTTCTATCATTTCCTTGTCCATTTCCTCCTCCTGAGAAGGGGGTCTGTACACAACCCCTGTGCAGATTGTGGTGCCATTGCCTGCCTCCAAATTTACCCACAGTGCTTCTTCTCCTCCCTATTTACCCTTATGTTCTGTTGCTTTGATTCCTTCCATTATGTAAAGAGCTACTCCTCCTCCTCTTTTACCTTCCCTGTCCCGGGAAAGTTTTTAATTGCTTTGATTCTGGACAGTAAGTGACAGGAACAAGATAACAACTTACATATTTTGTGCATGCAGTAAGCTATGGAAATATTGAGAACAGACAGTGATAGGGACATACTGTTGAGCTGCAGGCTGCCACCCATCAGCTCAAAATTGCATTATTTTGTTGGGGGGGGGACTGAGCCACCAGGCTAGTGCAGTACAGGGCAGTAGGGAAGGGAGAACTACTGGGCTACTGGGGAATCAGGAACATGATGGGCCGAGCAGGGATGGGGATGAGGCCAGACTGTTGTGTGCAAAAACATACAAAAGATGGACGCCCCCAAAGGGCCTGCAAACAATATAAACAATGGTGCAATCCTAATTGAGAGCTCACATGTTGAAATATGTGCTAAAATTATAGTAAATACATACCAATCCAGTGAAATTCAAGAGCGGACGAAAGGTAAATCAGTCTCTGGTTGTGTACCTTGCTCAACCAATAGAAAACAACTTTAGCCATAACAACATGCAGAGTATGCATTAGTATGTGGTACTCATGGGTACATGCTGGGTGTTGGCAGCAAACCCTGTCTGCACCAGTCAATTCAGTTAGCAATGCACCACAGATACAGAGGTCACCCCCCCCCCGGAACATGCACTATCCTTTGTGTATTAACAGTTTCTGGTGCCAGTGCAACATTGGAGGTACAGACTGCCCATTTTGTGCTGTCCCAACTCTGTCTGAGAATATTGTTATAAATATGATATCAGTCAGTTGTCCATGACGAATGGTTCTGTTTATTATGTAAGTGTTCTTGTTGCCACAGTAATCCAAAATAGTGAGGTTCAAGCAGGCTAACTTGGCAACTAAAATACGACAGCATGCAGTAGCCATTATTCACCATTATTTGTCATGGACAGCCAACTGTTTTATATGTACAATATATGAGGTTTATATTGCCCAATTTCCCACTGTGGCAGGGGAAGTAAAGACTGTTCATACTGGTGCTGCAGTCCATCCATTAGTCACCTGTTATGCTGTGGAAATAAAAATCAGAAGCTACAGTATGCTGCAGTAGAAGGATTTTGTTAAAAAAAATCACACAACAGTGCGCACTGGATTGACGATACAGGTAGCAACCCATAACAAGTGACGTGACTTAGGCAGGTGAGTGCAACAGGGGGATAATGCAGTCAGGAGATAATGATACCGGGTTATAACCAAACAATTATACAGTAGCCATAGTATTTTCCTTCGCCATTTATTTTAGTTGAGATAACTGGGTGGTTTTCTCAATAATTACTATAATTGGCCAGCCCGGTGGTTCTGAGGGTTGAGGAGCTGAATGCCACACCTTGCGCCACACCAGTGACCCAGGTTTGGGAGCAAGCCCTGGTCATCGGGGGATGGCAGGAGAGGGTAGAGATTGAGTATCTGATGGACTGCTCTCCCTCTCTGGGGTGGGGGGTCTGTGGCTGTCAGTGTACTCATGACCCCTAGTAGAGGCTGGGGGTGGTACAGTGGTATGGGCAATGTAAGGGGAGAGCTTGGAGATGGTGCCTCTAGGGAGTGCATGTGGAAGCATGCTTGCTCCTTCCATTTGCATCACTGCATGCCCCCACTGACAAGGGGGATTTGAAACATGGAAAATGGTGACCAGTCACTGTGGCTTGATGGCTGTTTGATGGGGCACCCTGCTCCGAGGGCATCACTGCGGAATACTGTATCTGGTACTGGTTAGGAGAGAGAGCAGGAGAGGGCTCTCTCCACCACCCCACCACAGGGCGGCAAGCCACTGTGTTAGAGCAGTGGGGGTCCAAGTAGGAGTCGGGATGCTTAGGATGGCAGACAGGTGAATCAGGATGACTGGACATAATGGCAGACTGCTGGCCAAGGTAAGAAAAATGACCAATTAAAAAAAAAATATTAACTGTAATTATCAGTGGCAGCAGCTCAGCAGATTGCACACTTGCCTCTGAGTCTGGAAGATAGGAAAGTTGTGGGTTCTAACCCCACACCAGGAATGTGGGATAAAATTCCAATAGTGACACAGTAGTGCAGCATGAAGGGGGTGCTGTGTTCCTGAGGTGCTGCCTTTCAGATGAAATGTTAAACTAAGTCCCTGTATGCCTGTTCTTGTAGATTTTTAGGTGAACATTAAAGATCTCGTGGCACTTCTCAAAAAGTGTAGGGGAATTTCTCTGGTGTGCTGGATACATTTCCTACAGTCACTAAAATACAGCCAACAGCTTAATTTGGTACAAAGTCAGTTAGCATCTGTGTCTCTTCCATCATTCCACCTGCCCAGTGGTGGGGGCTGAAGTAAGCAGAAATGCCTAGTCTTCCTTTCCATGTCAACAAAAATGAAATAAATAAATATATAAATTAATAACACAGTAATATATATTTTAGGCACTTAATTGTTTCTGTAGTTAAAGAAACATAAACCAAATAGGGTTAGTTCAGTTCTCAGAGTGTTTGGATACAGTTAGCCCTGTCCATAGTTATGAAACCCAAGTTGTCATGAAATAAAAGAATATCCTGAATCCAAAGTTTTGTTTTTTTTAATCTTCAGAAAATAATTGATACGCAATACATCATGACAGATGAGAGGCTAATAAACCCAAATTTTGAAATATATTTACACATTCAGTTACTAGAACAACATTACATTAAAGTTAATAAAGGAAAGCACCTGGATTAATTAGTACAATATAATAAGAATTGCTAGAAATCTTACTATGTGACATGAGATAAAACAGCATCATACACTATTGTCCCATTAAATAACATTAAATTAAGATGATTAAATGCATTATTTTGCTAAAACTCTATTTCTCACTAGATAAAGGAACGGGGACCAGACTCTCAAAGACATCTAACTTATTAACTACAATTGAAGAAACTCTCAGTGTTAGCCAACAGACCTAAGTTATTAACCCATTCATTTACTGAGGGAGCTATAGGGGATTTCCAGTATGAAAATAGTAGTCTTTTCAGCGAAAGGGCAACTGATAAGAACCTGTGTTCCTGTGAGCTGCTTAGAAGAGATATTTCTGAGTCTAAACCTAGGATGAAAAGCTTGCATGAGAAAGGTAACCTGAAATTAGTTACTACCTCACGCACCTTGTTAACCTTGATCCAAACATTCTTAATGACTGGACATCCCCAAAGCATTTGCATGAGGTTCACGTGTATTAAAAGCACTTCCAGCAGAAGCCTTCTTGCAAGTAATTAATTTCTTCTAAGTGCTTTGGGGAGTAATAACAATAGTGAAGGATCTTGAACCAAATTGTCCTACCATGAACCTCTCTGCAGCTCAAGTAAGCATTCCCACAAATTCTTGCTGATTCCCCTTCCATCATAGTTTAGCTTCTCATAGTGTGAATGCTTGCAAGGGTGAAATAAGATTATCATCATCAGTTATCATTTTATAGCACATACCAGCTCCTTTTTTCAGTGATACTAATCTAATCAATTGGACCCATTTAGTGTGCTCAGGCATAGTAACATCTGGAATTAGAAGTGAATTGTGCAATACCCTTCTGACCTGGATAGATCTTGCAAACTAATACTTGTGCAACCTATGTTTAGTTCTAATCTCAATGAAGGAAAGCAGTGTCTTGTTTTCCTTCCCAATTAGATCCCCAACATTCATTATTCCAGACATTAATCATTTTACATCTGCTAAAGGCTTGCCTCCATTTACAGTGTCAGTATTATTCCAGATTGTAGTTAAATTTATGGGGAATTCCTTCACGCCAAGAATGCCCTTAATTTATTTTATTATGCTAATTGAAGATGTAATACAGGGGTTATCTTTAATTGTTTTGGAGTAGAGATAAACAATAAATCAGAGAGATTAAAGGGAGAAACTAGTGTTTTTTTTCCACTACCAACCACAGTGGTGCTTCAACACCATTTTCTACACATATGTATTTAACAGCTTGCTTGAATAACAAAATCTGGTCAGAACTATCAAGGCTGCATAGTGTTATTTTATGGGGATTAGGAGCCATCTACAGGGAAATTGCTTTTATTTGAAACCTCAAGCAGCTCAATATTTCTTTTGAACTGCCTGCCAATACAATAGTCCCCTGTGACTGCTGGCCCTGTTAAAGTTAACACATTCTCTGGTGTCCACAGGTACATCCCACCCTCTGGTCGCTGGGCCCATTAATAAAAAATCATTCCCTGGTGTGCAGTGGCTCCATCATTGTCTGATCACCTACTGTGTTAATAAATAATTTCCTTGCTGCAGTATAAGGTCAGTATGGTCCAGTGATATGGAGGGATGTGTCACTGTGTGCCTTGACTCTCGCTACATCAGTGACCCGAGCTCAGGCACATACTCAGGTTGCCGAGGGTTGGAGAGAAGACTGAGAATTTATCAGATAGCTGTCCTGTCCATGGGTGGGAAGGTATGCTGACTTGACCTTTGCTTCCCCCAGGTGAAGGCAGTAATCCAAGAGGAGGGGAAATGCTAAAATGGCTAGCACAGCCTGCCCACCTACTTTAGTCATACACTACCAACTGGATGACTGGCTCACTTCTAAATGTGAGTGACTGGTTGGGGTGAGGATGATTTTCTCCTTCCTGGCCCTCTCATGGGGAACTTTAGACTCAGTGGTCTGGAACAGGGAAGTGGCAGACAGAGGAGGTGGGGACAGGACTGTGAGCCTGCCTGAGTCAACCAGCAAGGCAACATTTTTTATGGAGGGGGGAAATGCTACAGTATGTATGACCTTAACATGTATACACAACCCTCCCATAATGGGGGTTACAGTAAACTTACCAAGAATAGGTAATATGTACAGGATCTCTTACCAGGGTACTATGGATCCAGAAGGAGGAGTCTTAAAGGGATGAGGTTTCTTAGACCTGTAGAATAAGTATCAACCATTCTTAAATAGTTACTAGGAAGGATAAGAAATGTTAGACATACTGTTATACTTATCTGCTGGGGAAGGAGTTCACACCCTGTGAGATTGTGAAGATATGGAGAAAAAGGTTAATATGGAGTAAATGCAGTAGTTGGAACAATAGAGAGGAGAAAGATACATAAGGGATATAGTACAGTGTAAAAGGTAAAATAAGTATTTCTTTATATAGAAAGTTACAGAATCAAATAAAGTAACAGATATAGAGGCATGTTTAATTTAAGCAGTATACTAATATAATTAACTGTCTACCATGAGGTCAAAAACAAAACACAAAACACAGTATAATGAAATGTTCATAACCAAGTTACTCATGTGTTTGCAGCTTGACTTGCACATTGTTTTTAGTGTGTGGTGTATAACACTTTAAGATAGCTGTATAAATGAGATGCACATTTGTATTCCTTAGACCCATACCCTGAGGAAGGCCCATTGAAGGGTTGAAACACTGGGGCTAGTGAGTGCACACCAGCATATTGCCAGAAACTAAATCTTGCACTGAATCTGTGAGTGCTGAGCTTTTTTCACTTTTCTTACTACAAGCTGGCTGCTTTGCTCATGCACCACCTTTTGCAGTGCGCACCACTCTACACTACTTACACTATAGCCACAGCACTGACCTCTGACCATTACAGGACTGACCCATAACCCCTTACAGTTACAGGGCTGTACGCCCCCTCTGAGAGTCACATGACTGAAACCCTCCTGTCAGTCACAGCACTGGGCACCCACCCCTGACAGTCACAGAACTGATCGCTCTTCCCAAACGGTCACAGTACTACTCCCCACCACCATGACAACACTGCCTACATGCCCCCTAAACTCACATGGATGACACTCTCCACAGGCAGTTACAGCAGTAATCCCCACCCCTAACAGTCATGACACTGTACCTCAGTCACAGCACTGAAAACCACCCCACACAGTAGGGACTGAGCCCCCCCCCCCCAACAGTCACTTAGTTTGGTGCCTTATATAACCTTTCTGCCACATGTACAATTCCTGCAAATACTTCAGTCTCTCAAAGCTGTAGAACTGTGCAGAAGCAGACATTCCAAAAGTCACAGGAGTGACCCTCACTCAGTCACATAAGTAACACCCTATCCCTGACAGTTACATATCTGACCTTCTCCCAATAATCACAAGACTGTACCACCGCTTCGACTGTCACATTGCTGACACCCTCCACCATCAGTCACAGCACTGACCACCCCTCAACAGTCATAGCTCTGTACCGTTGCCTCCCCACAGTCAGAGGACTGCACCAGCCAGCCCCAGTGACAGGACTGTACCACCCCCCCACCTCCACCCCCCACAGTCACAGGACTGAACCAACAAGCCCCACACAGTCACAAGACTGTAGCATCCACTCATTCACAGTCATGGGATTGTACCTCTACCCCACAGTCACAGTACTGTACCCCCCACACTGACAGAACTGTACTACCCCACTGACAGCCACAGGACTGACACCCTCCACTGACAATCATGACAATCACCATGTACCTCTGGCAGTTGCAGCACTGTTACACACCCCTGAGAGTCACAACACTTAATATTTACAACAGTCACAGGACTGTCTCCCCAAATTCTTGTAGCCACAACAATGACCATACACCCCTGAGAGTCAAAGCACTGATCCCCATCCACCTATAGTGGCAGCACTGGTCAAAGCACTACACCCCACTCCCATCTTACAGCACTGATTATCCATCCCCAACAGTCACAGCACAGCCACCTCACCCCCAAAAGTCACAGGACTAACACCCTCTACCATCAGTCACAGCAGGAATTCCCATTCCCTGACAATAACAGCACTGAGCCACAACTCCTAAGGGTCAATGCACTGACCAGCCATCCATAACAGCCACAGCACTGACCCCTCACCAGCAACATTCATGGGACTGAGCACCACCCCAACAGTCACAGATCTAAACCACCCTTTCAATAGTGACAGAACTAACACCTTCCACTTTCGCTCACAGTGGCCACCTATTCGACAGTCACAGTGCTGATCCTAATCCCTCAACAGTGACAGCACTGACCTCTACTCACAACTGTCACAGCACTACCCACCACCACTGTCAAAGCACTGTCTCCATACATCCACAAGAGTGACAGGGCTGATACCCTTCACAAACAGTCACTACAGTAACCCACACTCCCAACAGTCACCACACTGCCCTCCTCACTCCCAAAAGTAACAGCCCTGCCCTGGTCACCCACCCCCTGACAATAGCCACACCAGCTATCCATGCTCAACCGTTACAGCACTGACACACCCAACCACAAATACTACCACTATTAACATAGCACTGCCTCTAAACTTCCCTCAAGAGTCACTGGACTTACCCTTCCCCTTGCAGCAATGTACCTGACAGTCGCAGCACTGACCACCAACCACTGGCAGTTCCAGCACTGACCACACCTCAGTCATACAACCTTTTAAAAAATTGTTTAAGTACTCGCAAACCATTACAGAAAGTGCAGGGTCAAACTGGCACTGGCCTGCTAGCCAAATTCTGGTAGGTACCCTGTGATGTGGGCTAGCCACAAGTGGGTGTCTACCAAAAAGGTGACCCATTTGCGCCACAGGAAGGACAGGATGAGGGTGTGAGAAAGGTGACTGGATGGGGGAGTTTCGCACATATAGTGACAGGATGTCGCTATATATATAAGCGCATGGGGGGATGAGCATGACGGAAGGGAGTGAGGGTTGGCCTGGTGTGGTTGGTGTGGGACTGCCGAGCTGGCCCCGTACTGTGGTCGGGTGGGTGGCAGCCTCAAGCTGCGAGAGATCCGGGAGCACCTACATTTCTGTGCCATGGCCTGAAATTTTATTTTTCCAGAATTTGCACCCCCCGATGTGCACCCCCTTGGTGTTATTAACATTTAAAATCTAAGTCCCCAACACTGTTTTCCTGTGCTCCGGGGGTGTACATCACTGAAACTGATTTTAAGTGATGTACCCTTGCCATAATGACAGTCATTTTTCGGCAATCACCATTATGACATAGAACCATTCTGGTAGATATTGTGTTAGGCTAGTAAGATTTTCCTTTAACTAGCCCTGCAGACTTGTACTGGAGAGTGTAACCAATAAGTACATCAGCTGGGCTAGTGGAAGAGTCTGTGGGGTTAGTGAATTTTCCCAGTCACTAGTCATGCTGCCTAGTGACTGCAAAACTAAACATTGACCCCTGGAGTGGGTCATGCCATCCACAAGATGGCCCTCTAGACATTATTGCCTGCTGGCCAGGCCAAAAGCTGAGCATCCTTCTTTTGTCATGTCAGAACACCCACTGACCCTATGTCAGATAAGCCACATCCCAGCCCCCCCCCACAACTGGACCACTCATTCAGTACCAGTTCCTTGGGTTCTTATACTTCTACCTGGACACCCAAAATGACAGCAACAGAGGTGGGTAGCAGATACCTCAGTTTAATCCCTCATGCGAGGGACAGCACATCATGACAGTACAGCATTACTCCATATACTTGTAACCACCACAACAGCCCCTTGTTTAACTAGAAGACACACCTCTCAAAGTCTAGGGGAAAAGAGAGGGGTGGTGGTACATTATTTTGCCACCATAGACAAGGTGTGATTTGCAAGATGGAGAAGACTGTTATAGAAACAGACAAACCAAGTGTCGCTACTACCTGGCACACACCTGGTAGGGACCAGTATCATGGCCCAACAACCCAGGTCCCAGGGAGAAAACATTTGCTCAGGACTATGCCAGGTTTGCACTTCTGGACAGGGACACCCAAGTAACTCCAGACAATGGAAGCAATAACATAATTATTCATATCAGGTTGGGATTCTAAAATGTGGCTATATTCCAAAACACACAAAGGAATTAATGCAAAGCAAAAATGGACCCACAAGGGGCTACGCATACTGTAATGCAGATAACTGAGTTACAGAATATCATGACTTCCCATTTAGCATAGGATGAAAGAATGCAGAACTAGTGGGCTTGCCACAAGTGGACACACTGATTTCTCTGGAATTGGTAAATCCGGCCATGTACTGATGCACTTCCCATGTTGCATAGGATAAAAGTGGCACACACAACCACACAGAGCGCTTGTAGCTCAAAACTCACAAAACCCACAATCCAGGGGTAAAATGGAATAAACCTACTCACTGGGGCAGAACTGGAAGAAACCTACTCACTGGGGCAAAACTGGAGAAAAAAAATTACAGGGTAAACTGTACCAGTTAAAGCAGAAGGAAGAGGGGAAGGCAGTCAGAACAGCAAAGGCCCAAACTGAGGAAAAGATAGCCAACTCGGTTAAGAAGGGTGATAAAACCTTTTATAGGTACATTAGGGAGCAAAGAAAGATGAAGGCAGGGATACTGTGGCTGAATAAAGAGGTAGGTGGTTGGGCAGAGAGCGACAGTGAACAAGCAGGGATACTGAATGAATATTTCTGATCAGTATTCACAATGGAAAAGCTGGGGGAGATACCTAATCCAGTCAATAGAAACACTCTGGCTGGGGGGGTTAATATTAGTCCTTTCACAGAAGAAAGGGCTCTGAAGGAACTCTTAAAACTGAAGGTGGATAAAGCAATGGGGCCTGATGGCATTCACCCCAGAATTCTAAAAGATCTAAGGGAAGAACTAGTAACACCACTGACTACCCTTTTTAATAAATCATGGGAAGATAGTCTGGTACCTGAGGACTAGAGAAGGGTGAATGTGATTCCCCTTCACAAAAGTGGGAGGAAGACAGAGGCAGGAAACTACAGACCTGTCAGTTTGACCTCAGTGGTAGGGACAATGATGGAATCACTTCTGATGGAAAAAATTGTTGAGTACCTAGAGGCCAATGGGTCACAGGACCCAAGGCAGCATGGATTCACAGCAGGAAGGTCATGTCAAACAAATCTAATTGATTTCTTTGACTGGGTGACCAAAGTAGTAGACCAGGGAAGGGCTGTGGAAATGGCCTACCTAGATTTTAGCAAGGCATGGGACACAGTCTTGCACAAAAGATTAATAAACAGATTAGCCAGCCTGGGAGTGGGTCCCAGGGTGGTAGCCTGGGTAAAACACTGGCTTGACAACAGGACACAGCGGGTAGTAATAAATGGAGTCCACAGTAAAGAAAGGAGGATTACTAGTGGGGTACCGCAGGGTTCAGTACTTGCACCGGTCCTTTTTAATGTCTTTATAAGTGACACTGCAGAGGGACTGGAAGGGAAAGTATGTCTCTTTGCAGATTACACTAAGAACTGCAACTGGGTTGATCCACAAGGTGGGGTGGAAAGGATGAAAAGGGACTTGGCAAGGATGGAGGAATGGTCAAATGTATGGCAGCTTAGGTTCAATGCAAAGAAGTGCAAAGTAATGCACTTGGCAAACAAAAACCCAGGGCAAGAGTACACAGTGGGGGGGGTGAGATACTGACAACAACAAAACTGGAAAGAGACCTGGGGGTAGTCATATCAGATGACCTAAAGGTGGGCCAGCAATGTGAGAGGGCAGTAAGGAGGGCTAGAGGGATACTGGGATGCAGAAGGAGAGTCATCACCAGTAGAAAACAGGACATTTTTGGCCTTCTGTACAGACAGTTGGTAAGACCACATCAGGAGTACTGTGTACAGTTCTGGAGACCCCATCTCTGCAAAGCCATAGACAGGGTGGAGACTGTCCTGTGGAGGGTAACCAAAATGGTGCAGGGTCTGCACCAGAAGACATATGAAGAAAGATTAAAGGAGCTTAAGATGTATAGCCTTGAGGAAAAGAGGGAAGGGGGGACATGATAAAAACTTTCAAATACCTCAAGGGAATCAACAAAGTCCAAGAGGATAGCATCTTTCAGAAAAAGAGATGTGCAAGAACAAGGGGGCACAATTTGAAGATAGAGGGGGGATGGCTCAGAGGTAATGTGAGGAAGTATTTATTCACAGAGAGGGTTGTAGATGCATGGTACATCCTTCCTGAGGAGGTCATAGAGTCAAAAACGGTGGGGGAATTCAAGAATGCATGGGACAGGCATAAGGCAATTCTAGTGTGGGGGTAGGAGGAAGTAGGCTCTTGGGTTAACTAGGATCTGCAGCTTATCTGTTAAGTAGGGAAATGGGAAGACTAGGTGGACCAAGAGGTCCTTATCTGCCATCAAATTCTATGCTTCTATGTTTCTTTCTTCAGGCATTGGCCACATGCACTGATAGAAAAGTATGGGTGCCCTTCAAAATCCATAGAGGTAAACTGCTCACTCCAGATGGAGGGTCTCCCACCTCTTGTTTCCTAGTTCATACTCGGCCATTCATCTGGTAAAAACACCTCACAAACTGCAGAAACTGTAGATGTTGTCTTAAAACGTATATCACACTTAACATACTACAAAACACCTCATGGGCGTCAGAATTAAAAGTTCTGTCACATGGACAGTCACATTCTGGACTCCAAATGTGGGCAGACAACATTTTGAGGAAACAATTCTAAGGTGACAGGGTCCATTTGTCAGAGAATCCACCTTTTAAAATACCGCAGGTACTCGAGGGCTCACTTCAAATCTAATGTACATATGGAAAGATGTATTCAAAGGCAGCATCCAAAGTCCTGACAGGATCAGGGGATTGCCCCTGAAATCTTGGAGTCCTGCCCCAACCCTATTGGGATGGAGCATGAGGAAACCCACTGGCATAGGTTTCCATCACTTCCTCAGGCTGGTAAAGTTATCATCCACTAGGGTGAGATTACAAAAGAAAACTGGTAGCTCTATACCAGAGCTTACTGAGGAGCTTCAGCTGTACTCTGCAGCCTCCTACTCTAGACTCCAACTCAAGATTCATCGAACATTCTATCTCTCTCCCCAACAGCTGATTGCTAGTGTGGCTTATGATGCTGCGACAATTCTAAATGACATCATCCCTCCAGATCTCAGCTGAGACTGAAAACAAAGTGAGACAGAGTAAACTCCATTTAACTGGCATTTCACTAGCTGCCTTCCCTGCCTGTCACTGATTCTAACTGGAATTCTAGTAACCCCTGGGAACAAGGGGGTTACATACTATATTGTGGTGCCAGTATTACAGTGAATACCCTAATAATCAGACTGCCCATACTGTATATGTGGTATGTCATACTTATTTCAGTTCTGAGTATGTGGGACTCTCGAATGTACTGCAAATAGTCGATAACCAACAAAGGAAAAGAGACAGCTGCAAGTACCTCAAAGTTCTGATGTATAAGATACACATAATATATAATGATTCTAAGCAGACACCAAGCGGTACAGCACATGGACAACAAGCTCTGTGTATTAAACTTTACATTGTTTGGCTTTGTTAAATAGGTTTCTGGAATGTACAAATCCACAGCTGCTTAAAGGGTACCTAAACAAGCAGTTTTTTAAAAACTGCAAACTCCAAAATCTGGCTTCATAGCGAAGTAAAGTAAAGGCTGCAGTTTACATTTATGCTAAAACTGCATTCATGTAAATAACATAAATGCAGTTTCATAGCTTTTGAAAAATGTAAACATCAGCCTTTCACTTTCAAAAAACTGCCTTGGTTTTTCCCTAAGATGTCTGCCAAGTGTGTTAAGTGATGAGTCATGATGACATAATCGGAGCCAGAGACAGAGATCCACATATATATCTATAGTGCTAACTAGTTCTTCTTTCTCTCTTTATTTTGAATTGTTGTACCAGAATGATCAACAGCATGTATTAACTCATGTATTATTTTGATCAGTACACATGTTAGGCTATGATTTTGTTCATTTTGTTTACTTTAACTTGCAGAAAATGTTTTGCAATCCAGCTGACTTTTTCTTTGGCAAACTGCATTACAGTACACCACTTCAAATACCTGATGATCTAGCGGTTATATGATGCACTGAATTTTGTTTTTTGTTAACCAGGAGAGACACACTAAGCTGAAATCTTGTTTACAGGTGTGGTCTGAGATCACAAGAAAGTTTAGTGACTTGCTTAGGGTCACACAGCAAAGTACCGGTCTTGTTCAGTTCCAAAGCTCATACTCTTGTTAATCCACAAATAAGGCTTTCTTTTTCCATGTGAACCCCCTGCACCTAGCCTACCTTCTGTTGAACACCCCACCATCCATACCCTGTCCTTAGTATTGCCTGGGGCTGCATATGAGCTTGCGGTCTCACGAAGAGAATGATCTCTCCTCAGATTTTAATCTTGTACCTCAGAGAGTTGTGCACACCTATACTGATACGCACCATCAACTGGCACTGTTAAAAAATGCCTCCCAAATCACTTTTCAGTCCCAGTCCACATTCTCAATGTTTGACATCTGCTCCCATGGTAAACATTGAGTGGATCACCACCCTTCTGCACAGTGAGGGTAGTATGTACAGTTCCCTGTTGTGTTTGTTCCCCACCTCATTAACCAACAACTAGGTCTTCCTGGAGGGTCAAGCAATAAGCATCATGACCCACCAGATAAACTACTGTTCGTGCCCTCATAAAGGCTGCACTTACTATGGATAACAATATTATTAGTAGGAGAGGCATACTAATACCTTGAGTGAATCCACCTGACTTCCAGTGTCAGTCTACTCCTTTACCTGCGATCTGCAGAGCCCTGCAGGACAGTTCCCAGCAATTCTTCTCCAGTACTTTTCTGTGCTTTACTCCACAATGCGAGTTAGCTGGCTACCACCCTTCCAAATCTTGAATGAGCTATACACAACTCCCTCAATACTGTCCTAACAAATGTCAACACCCCCCCCACCTGAGGGTAATCTCCCTACACTGAATTTAAGTAACAGTTTAGGTGCAGCCCTGCCACTCTGAGTATTTGTCATCACGAGCTGCTCTCATCCACAGTCAGGTAGTGATCACGACACTGGCAGCCCCACATTTCAGATCTCACAGTGATCTGCTCAGCGTCCTCCTTCATGTCTTCACCTAACCTGAATATAGCCGTACCCTGCTGGAATGGCCTCTTCAGTCCCTCTCTGGCATTGATTCTTCTCACCTGCCTTCCCAACACCAAAAACTGGTGAGTTCATTACGCTTCTGCATCATTAATGTGTTTAGTACAGTCTCCCGTGTTATATTTACATATTAATAATAAACATGATCTTCTGGTAAGCGAGGCTGATAGCAGCATGGCACAAGTGGAAAAATAAGCTTTCCTACCCATATAAGATCTAAGCCACCTATGATTAGGGACTATTATATGACGTGCATAATGATGTGCACACCTGTCATTTAATAATGCCTAATCAAAGGTAGCCTAGATCTTTTAAGGATAGGAAAGTCCATCATTCCTCTTGTTCCCTGCTGCTATGAGCCTGACTTACTGGAAAGATATGTTTATGTTTGATATTTCAAAATAAAACGGGGACTGTACTACTTGCATTCATGATGCAGAAGGGTAATGAGCTCACCAGTTTTTGGTGTGAGGAGAAATAGTGAAGAATGAATACCAGAGGGGGACTGAGAAGGCCACTCTTGCAAGGTACTGCTATATTCAGGGAAGGGGGAAGACAAAAGGAGAGAAATATGAACAGATCACTGTGATAAATAAGATGTGGGGTTGCCAGCACCATGATCACTACCTGACCCCGTTGTCCTGGCCAAGATTCCCATTCCCATAAAACCAGTTCATGCAATTGTTCAAGGATGGGTGTGGGTATTAATGTGTGAACTGGCTGCCACTACATGCTCAGTCACTTCACTACCAGTCTAGTATAGTTTGTAAAGCACTTTGGGATGCAACGTGTTTGAAAACCACTATATAAATGCTGATTCTTCTTATTATTATTATTTCCCATGGAAAAAGAAGACAAGACAAGCCTATATTTGAGTTTCGAGAAAGTATGAACTCTAACATTGGACTGCACAAGAACTTTGCTACAAAAAAGTGGTGGCTCTAGGGCATGGTGAAGGGTGTGGCTGCAACCCCCACACACACATAATAATGTACTTGCTTGCTACTGCTGCTGCTGCATTTCACTTTGTTGAAGAAGTCTGATTTATTGATTGTATAAATGTTTACATTCAAACTATGGATTACATTTGTAGGTTCTGTCAAAAACATACTAAGAAAAATAATAGCAGAAAATATAAGGGTTTACTAAAAATGTTAAAAAGTGCATATTTAGCATGCACACCACCCCAGCACCCCCCGCTGTAGCATTCTGTATCCACCATAACCACTAGACCACCAGGTTATTCATGATTTGTAGTGCACTGTGGTTTGCCACAGAGAAAGTCGGTTGGATTAAAACACATTTTCAGCATGTTAAAGTAAATAAAATGAAAAGAATCATAGCCTAACATGTGTATTATATAAAATGATGCTCATGGTTTTGACCATTTGGGTGAAAAAATTCTATACAAAGAGAAAAAAAAAACTAGTTAGCACTATAAAGAGCCATGTATCTCTCTGACTTTGGCTCCAATTATGTCATCAAATAACATATTTGGTGACTATTTTAGGAAGCAGGTAAAATAGTTTTTGTGAAATTGGAAGGCTGATTTTACAATTTTCAAATGCTCTGGAATCACATTTAGGAAAAATATGCAAATGTAGTTTTAGCATTAATGAATAAAGCAGCCTTTCCTTTAGTCACCTACAGAGTCAGATTTTTGAATAGTTTGTTGTCAAAATGTTGTTTAGGTATCCTTTAAGTATGGGATTTAGACATGTGTATAACATGATGCTGGCTTCTCAGGAAAAGCCTTGCTTTCTCAGTCCCAGGCTGGATTATCTTATAGCACGTCCTGCAGCCACATGTGTAACACAGAGGCATAGTTATTCTCTGATCATACTGAATAAACAGGACAATTAATAGCAACTGCTATGGTAAATGTTGAGGCAGTATAGTGCAGTGGTCTAAGGCTCTGAGCTGCAAATCTGGTGACATCTAACAGACTAGACCTGGGTTTGAATCCCACAGCTTTTACTTGCATACTGTGTGACCCTGAGCAAGTCACTTAACTTCCTTGTGCTCCCAGGTCACACCTGGAAACAAGCTCCAGCTTAGTGTGCCTTTCCTGGTTAAACAATTTCCCCTTTCCCTTTTCTATCTGTAAATGGCTTTGCTTACCTATATTTGTGGATCCTGCAGTTCTGTTTACTCCTTCCTACACTACATGCCATCCCTTACAAAGATTTATTTGGAATACCATTGTAATACCTGTTCTTTACAATTGTACAACCACTGTGATGTCCAGTGTATTACCCTTGTGGGTTTCATAAATGGTATCACAGTGGATTTGTTCCAATTCTATTGTGATACCATTGTAACCATTATGATACCATGCAGACAGCAGTAGTTCACTGGTAACACAACCTCTGTTGTTACCACAGTGGTAACAATGTGTACCATTGTGATACCACTGTTTGCTGGTATCTCAGTGGTTTTGTTCCAGTTCCAGTGGGATACTACTGTGTCAACTGTGATATCATCAACGGTACTGGGCGTAATCATCGCTGACGTAATATCATGGCACAATACAAAGCAGGCACCATATTACCAACTACAATGTCAGCATGTAAAGACATTGCCGACCAAACCAATGAACAGTGTACTGGGCAATGAGGCATGGCGACCACCAAGTCCCCCATCTCACTGAATGATGGCCCCAGCCGTAATGTGATGGCTGGTCCCCTCAACCCTTTGCTGCCACTCCACCCCAGCAGGTAGATCCCCCCTTGCACCCCCCCAACATACCCTGACAAGGGTCGGGTGGCCAGCACCACCCTCCACACACCACCATGGCTGGCCGCCCAACTGAACAAACTGAAGGAGCATGTATACGTGTACTGAAATTTTGGGCCCCGTGCTCCCAGCAACTTGTAAATTTCTGCGTAAGATGAGACTACAAGTACTGAATATTGTATATATTGCTGGGAGCGCATATGGGTGGGAGCATGGGGCTGGAAGCTCCCACCACATTGAAAGAAAGCAAAGTGTAAGTCATCAGAGTGGCATAATTCAACACCTGTTTACATGTCAGACATGTAACCACTGGAAATTACCTTCATGGCAGTAACGCTAGGCAGCCTATAAATGTGAAGCCAGTACCACAATGCAAAATGCCATTTGCAAAGCATAAAGTGTGACACGTAATATGTCCACAGCAAATTACTTTTCCAACACCTAAACACTATAATTCACATATACAGGGCATCTCCTGAAGACCCTCCAAATGTCAATATAAAAGACAAAACTGTTTGCGAGATACAACATGTGAAAGTGTTAGATTTTATTCATTGGAGTGGCAGAGTTCAGCACCTATAAAGATTTTAGACACCTAATGGCTGCAAAGTACATCCATGGCAGTAAGGCTAGGTACTGCATAAATTTCAAGCCAGTACGAGAATGGAAAACGCTGTCTGCCAAATTTAAACTGTGCCACACAACATCTCCACAAAAAAGGTGTAGTCTGACACGTAAACATGGTAATTCACATCTACAGGATATGCCGTCAACACCCTCCAAATTTCAAATAAAAAGACCAAACTGTTTCCGAGATATTTAAAGTTAAAGATTGTTAAAGTTGGCCTATCTCTTGCATTGAAATCTGGCCATGTAGTCCCTCCCTTGCGATTGAAGATGACGATCAAAGAATCTCACAATCAAAGAATTTGCAGGCTCACGATCAAAGACTTTGCAGGCTCATGATGAAAGATTAAAAATAGTAAAACTCAATTTTTAGACACAAATACATGAAACCACCGACATGCCTCAATAGAACGAAGCCCCCTGAGCAAAACCCACCCTCATTTGCCTTAATAACCCACCCCTGAGCTAAGAAAATTGATTTTTTCAATTGGCCATCTAGTCCCACCCTCACGATCAAAGATCCTGGTGAAAGAATCTTGTCATATAAGAATTTACAGGCTCGCGATCAAAGAATTTGCAGGCTCGCACTCAAAGAATAAAAAATGGTGAAGCTCGAGTTTTAGACAGAAACACATGAAACCACCACCATGTCTTGATAGAATGAAGCCCTGTGAGCAACACCTACCCTCATTTTTCTTAATAACCCACCCCTGAGCTGACAAAATTGATTTTTTACAACTGTCAATCTAGTCATGTCCTCGTGATCAAAGATCACAGTCAAAGAATCTCGCCATCAAATAATTTGCAGGCTCACTGTCAAAGAGTAAAAAATGGTGAAACTCAAGTTGTAGGCAGAAATACATTAAACCACCACCATGCCTCGATAGAACGAAGCCTCCTGAGCAAAACCCACCCTCATTTGTGTTAACAACCCACCAATGAGCTGAGAAAATTTATTTCTTACAACTGGCCCTCTCGTCCTGCCCTCACGATCCATGATCGCGGTCAAAGAATTTGCAGGCTCATGATCAAAGATCATTAGTGAGTCACAATCAAAGGATTAAAATGTTCAAAACTCTATTTTTTGACCAGTTTGAAGGAAACCACAGCCATGGGTCGATAGAACATAGCCCCCTGAGTAAAACCCAATCAAACTTTACTTCTGGAGTGACCCCTGAGCCGAGATATTTCACTTTTCCGACAGCAAAATTAAAACAAGATGGCATCTGTCGTGATCAAAGAATTCGCTCGATCAAAGATTCTTTGACAGTGAGCCTGCAAATTCTTTGATCATGAGGAGGGACCAGATGGCCAAAACCCCATTCTTTGATCGCAAAATAACCATATAAATGTTCCCATTGACTTATAACGGGAACTTAAAACTTTAATAGCTATTGAATTGATTAATATTTTTTCACCAAATGAAAAATGGCATGTTTGTTCATTGAAGCTCTTTTAGATGAGCCAACTCACAGAGCAACATGCCACACAATGTCCGCACAGTGCCCCAGACCAAATCCCCAAAACTGCCCACATAACTGGCGAAAAGTGCATTTTTCAGCATTTGGTATGCAAACACCATAAGTCTGTCTGAAGTGACATTTGGCAAGTCAAGAGAACTGCCATGCTTCACTGCACATACCAAATTTCATGCAAATCCATTGAACAGGGCCAAAGTTATTATTGCGCAAAAGTTTGAGTTTAACATAGAAGTGGCTTCATAACCCTAAATATAGAGGTGTGACTGCGCCTCTATAATATATATATATATATATATATATATATATATATATATTACAGTGGTGCAGTCACGCCAGTATATTAAGGGTTGATATGTCACTTCTATGTTAAAGTCAAACTTGGCGCGCTAATAACATTGGACCCATTCAACGGATTCACCTGAAATTTGGCATGCACAGTGAGGCATGGTAGTTCTCTTGATATGCCAAATTACGTTTTGGTAGGGCTTATGGTCTTTGCACATGAAAATGCTGAAAAATGCAAAACTATCCATCTTTGGAGGTAGCTTTTGGGCTTTTTTTATGTGGCCCTGCGCTGCTGTCATGTGGCATGCCTCTCTGTGAGATGGCTCATTTGAAAGAGCGTTGGTAGCCAAACATGCCACTTTTCATTTGGTGAAAAAATATTAAGGCATTCAAAAGTTATGCCACTTTTAATTTCCCATTATAAGTCAGAGGGAAAATTTATATGTATGTTTTGCAAACAAAGAATGGGGTTCTGGTCATCTGGCCCCATCTGGTGGTCAAAGAGTTTGCAGCCTTGCAATGCAAGAATCAATGTCCCTGAGAATTCTTTGATCGCGAGGTCCGCCATCTTATTTTTAGATTTCCAATCGTAAAAACACAAATATCTCGGCTTAGGGATCACTCCTGAAGTAAACCTTGGATGGGTTTTACTCAGGGGGCTCCTATCTATCAAGCCATTCCTTTGGTTTCATTCAAAATGGTCAAAAAATAGAGTTATAATGTTTTAAAATATTTGATCGCGGCTCGCTAATTATCTTTGATCATGAGCCTGCAAATTCTTAGATAGTGAGATTCTTTGATGGTGATCGTGCATTGTGAGTGAAGGAAGAGATGGCTGAATTAAAAAAATCAATTTTCTCAGCCCGGGGATGCCGTAGGAAGTCAAATGAGGATGAATTTTGCTCAGGGGCTTCATTCTGTTGAACCATGGTGGTGGTTTACTTCAATGCCTTGTAATTTTTAATTTAGAGCATTTTTTATTCTTTTATTGTGAGCCTGCAAATTCTTTGATTGTGAGCCTGCAAATTCTTTGATCATGAGAGTCTTTGATCACGATCCTGCATAGCGAGTGAGGGATGAGATGGCCAAATTAAAAAATCTAATTTCTCAGCCATGGGGTATCCTAGGGAGACAAATGAGGGTGGGTTTTGCTCAGGGGGCTTCGTTCTGTTGAACCATTGTGGTGGTTTCCCAGAATTCCTTCTAATTTTTCATTTACACCTGTTCTGTGTCTATGGTTATTATGTACAACTTATGTACACATTATCATAAAAAA
Source organism: Neoceratodus forsteri (assembly GCA_016271365.2). NCBI lineage: Eukaryota > Metazoa > Chordata > Ceratodontiformes > Ceratodontidae > Neoceratodus > Neoceratodus forsteri. The sequence goes on from CM028137.1 coordinate 57,562,178, forward strand.
AATTAGGCTTAGAAACATTCAGTTTAATAACTGTTATAAACATCTGTTGCAGAATGAGATTCTTATCCCTATATTTCCCTGAGTCAGTTTTTCATGAACTTTCACATGGCTGTTTTTGTCATGCTGCTTCAAATGAGTATCAGTCATGAAAGATGATCGTATTGTACCCCACAGCATGTATGTATTGTTTTTATAAGGAACACTACAATTTTGTTTTAGGTAATTTTTATTCACTATAATAAGCATGTGTATTACTCTCAACTGACCTGTTTGTTCAATTGTAATGTGCATGCTTATTCCTAAAGACTCAGTTTCAGAATGTCAACAGGTTGCATATTCACTGCTCATTTTATGTAAATAGAGCAGTCTAGTAAGTTAAACACACTGTCGTCTGTAAGAAAATGATGTTAGCAGATGCAACTTGAAGAAATCGGGTCTCGACAAACCACTGACTTTCATCAGTGGCTCTGTGTTTAAACTGCACTTAGCAAATAGCAGTTGTCCTTGCTAATGTGTTGAGGGGAACATTGTGAATTTAATATTACCTAATCCCACAAGATGACCAGGAAACTGTTGGATAGAGCACTGTGCAGGCAACTGGAATTGTTAAAGAAGAGGGTAAGGTGTGTGCTGGGGGAGAAAGGATGTTTCACAGAATGCTATTATTTTTGGCAGTTTTAAAATTGGGACCGCACATTGCAGTCAGCTGAGCACTGAGCTTAGTTATGTACATGCTCATTGGCAGAGTACATAACTTCAAACTATGGAACATAGCACTTACAATAATCATTTTTAAAAAAGAAATGCATATTCTGGGACAGAATGGCATGGCCTTTAATACCTGACAGTAAAAGAAAGCTGCCTAAAAAAATTGGATCTCACCAAAGCCGTAAGTAAATATCTGTTAGCTGAAAAGGGGTTAACTTCATTCCCAGTTACTGCAATGAGTCTTGTAGTCATGAAATGTTATCTCTTTACCCTATTTAAACAATCAGAAAGTACTACAGCTCAGTTGTGATTATGTTCCATTCCAGTTCAAATTTGTCAACAATAACAGAGATCGAGTGTGCAGGAGCGCAACTGCTACCTGTGCTGACAGCTGCAGTGCGACTGCTTCATATCATGTAGACTGTCTTGCCATTAGAAACATAATCAGATCAGTTGTCAGACATCTAGACTAGTGAATGTCTAAGTAACACTGCTGCCTATTTACTGTTTTTTTTTCTGTAATGACAGACGAAGACAGCATGTAGTCTATGTCAGACCACGTTGCAGATATCAGGTCAAGTAGTGCTTGTGGTATGTCGATTCCAATTCCTGTTACAGTTCACACTCCATACTAAATTGAAACATACACAAAAAGTACTCTGTTTTATAAACAAAGTTCGTTATTTCACAAATTTTCATTACACTATGGATGTTAGGAACCCCCATTTTGTTTGAACTTTTGAGTTTGTCACATTGAAAGGGAACTTCTTCCACTATTGCATTTTAAAAATATGCACTGGTTATCAGACTGTACATGATAGTTTAACGTGGGTTAATGTAACCATGTTAGAACTATGACAGCCAATCAGATTGCTTGTAATTTCTCTGCCTTATAATAATTGAGTTTAAATATCTCGGAAAGGGTTTGGTCTTTTTACTTGAAATTTGGAGGGTGTTCTTGGCATGTCCTGTAGATGTGAATTATGGTGTTTATGTGTTATAGAAATTTTTTTTGCTGAGATATTGCGTGATGCAATATACGTGTTGCAGACAGTGTTTTGCTTTGTGCTGGTGGCTTGAAATTGATAGTGTACCCAGCCGTAGTGTCATGGATGTAGTAGTCAGTCGTTGTGCCTGTAAAATGTTAACAGGTGTGGGATTCTGCAACTCTGATGAATGAAAATTTCAAACTTTAACATGTTATATCTCAGACATGGCTTGGTCTTTTGCATTGAAATTTGGAGGGTGCTCTCGGTATGTCCCGTAGATGTGAATTATGGAATTATGGTGTAAAATTTACAAGTTGGTGGGAGCGCAGGGCCCAAAGGACCTGGACCCATGCTCCCACCACCTTCCGCAGGTTGGTAGGAGCGCAAGGCCTGAAGGGCCCGTGCTCCCACCAACTTGAGCAAGTTCTTAGTTTTTTTATTCTTTCTCAAAAAGTAAGGAAATTATATGCAAAAAACTGTGCTAATGCATCATTTAGGGTTAAAACACAAAAAGTCAGGAAACGAAAAATCTTTAGGGTTGCCCGTCCCCCTGGACCCACCCATCATCCCAAGAGTGAGAGCTGATGGGGTGTGTCATTGGGGTTGTGAGGCCTAAATGTCACCCCATTCTTATTTACTGTGACTTGTGAATGTAATTTCAGATGGAATGGGGCAACATTTAGGCCTTACAACCCCAAATGACACACCCCGTCAGCTGTCAATCTTAACTAGCCTACACCTCAGACACTAGCCACAACTACTTCCTCTAACCAAGACATTAGCCCCCCTCCCTCCACACACCCCTTTCTGACAATAGCCCTTTCCCTCCACAGTACCTAACACTAGCATATTTCCCTTACAGCCCCCATGACAGTAGCCCTCTTGAATGTACACCCTGCACAGTCCCCAATACTTCTACAGCTCCCACCATTACCCCAGACAATAACCCCTTCCCTCCACTTCCAGACACAACCCTGTCACACCAATTCTCACCCCTTTCACCACATTCTATCTGAACACCCCTCCCTTTCTAGCCACCCCATTTTCTGATCTCTGTGGATATCACCTCCCTACTGTCCCTTGATTCCCACAAGCCACACCTTTTCCTCCTTAGTCATTCGAGCATCATCCAAACCTTTGTTGAACACCTTCTCTGCAAAGTCCTCCTGGACACCACCTACTCAGACACCAGAGGCATGCATACACCCTTCCTTCTACACTCTCCCTCCATGTACCATACTCTAGCTCCCTCTCCCCCTCCAAAGCCCTTGACTGCAGTTCACCCACCTTTCAAAGCACCAAACGCTAGCAGCTCCCTTCCCCAGACACTAGCCCCTCCACCCATGACACTAATCCCCACCTCTTTTACTGGGGTCAAACTGGCACCATCCCACTAGCAAATGCTGGTAGATTTTGTATACAGCTATTAAGACGTTCCTTTATGTAGTCCTGCAGGCATGTGCTGTAGAGGGTAACACTTTGGTAAGTACATGAACTGGGACAATGGAAAATTCTGTGGGGATATTCCCCAGCCAGTAGCCCTGTTGGCTAGGCATTGCAAAATTCAGTGTTGACCCCTGAATTTAATATAACTTACCTGCTCTGTCCATGTCACAGTGCACAGAGTTGGGTTCTTTTTGGTTTGGGATAATCTGGTAGAACATAAAAGGAAAGCACAGAGAAGGTTCCAGAGCTGAAAGGGGTCTAAGGTCCTAGAGGAGAGATTATAGTAGTCAGAATTAAGCAAGATACTTACCTGAAAGGCAGACAGCCAACATCTGGCCAGACTATGGAAATAAAGATAAAACTAGGTAAGTATGAGGTAATTATAGTAGCATGAGTAGAGATAGGGAGCGGAATGATACAAAGGATACTATACAGCACAGGAATAAGTTGAAAAGATAAAGAGCATTTCTCTACTATAATAAAAAATTAAAAAAGCAAGATTTATGCCAATTGTGTTTTAAGTTTCTTTTGTAGTTATTTTTCCCCCATGCCGTTGGTCTACTAAATATTGTAGGTAATGCAGCACTTTTTTTCTCTAAGTCTTTCAAAATGTATCTTACTCTCCCCTGCTAACCAAACCATTGCTGTTTGTGATATCAGTCTGTCATGGTGAGCACTAAAAAGTCACTGTGAGGTTAACAGGGGAGAGGCAAATGTTTTCTATACAGACTTTTCAGATGTACTGTCAAAATGTACTATGCATTTTGGAAAGGAACATTGGCAATTAAAAAATGTATTTTCTATTTTCTATTTTTATAGGTACATTAGGGAGTGAATAAAGACAAAAGGAGGGATAGTGAGGCTGAATAAAGAGGAGGGCAGGTGAGCAGAGAGGGACAGTGAAAAAGCAGGGATACTCAGGACATTTTTCTGCTCAGTATTCACAAAGGAAGAGGAGGGGGAAGTACCTAATCCAGTCAACAGAAGCACTCTGGACAGGGGGGTCGATATCAGTCCTTTCACAGAAGAAAGGGTTCTGAAAGAACTCCTAAAACTGAAGGTGGACAATGCAATGGAGTCTGATGGGATTCACCTCAGAATTCTAAAAGAACTAAGGGCAGAACTAGTAACACTATTGACTACCCTTTTTTATTTATTTATTTAGTTTTTGCTGACCGGGTACGTGCACCAGACAAATTCTGCCTATTTTCAGGCACGACCTGAGTGAGGGGGATACAGATGAATGCCAACTGACCTTGAACCAGACTAAGCTGTTGGTGGTATTTTTTTGTGAATGGGGGAAATTTGGCCAGGGCACCGGGGAAATTCCCCTACTCTGCAGTAGGGGGACTTGCTGACTGTGAGCCATGGCCACTTCAGGTGGAACTCTGGAGGAGCAGGACACTTGGTATGAATGGCAAAAAACCCTTTTAGAGGAAGATTCACTGGAGGATTTGGATATTTTTATGGATGTCGCTTCTGATCTTAAAGATCTTCAGTTGCCAGAAAGTGTTACTTTGCAGGAGAGTGTACGGCTATCAGAGCCTACAGTTGACATGTTTAAGGATGTTTTTGTGGATTTGGTATTTAAAAAACACCTTCAAGAGTTACTCACGCAAGAAAATGAAAGGTATTCAATGGAGAAAGGACATCTAATGGAGCAACTTGCCAGACTACAGCCTGACGATGTGAATGTCAAATCTCCTGGCTTGCTTGTCATTGGGCCTATACTCCATCATGACGTGGCAATTCTGAGCAGCACAGCTGGGCTGGGTGAGTCAGACCTTTTGATTCCACACAAAACTTCTGACAGGGTCTCTAATTTTACTGCTGGCAGTTTAGGAGTGCAAAATCACTCATGCCTAAAGCTGATATCACCTCATTCTACCACTATTTTTGTAAATAATATGCCACAGGTAAACCCTGAACATGCAATTGACTTAATAGGTAAAACTAGGCCTGTGGAGCTGAAAACGCAGGAGTGTTTGGACAGCACCACGGTAGTTCCGAATTTACAACTTTCAAAATCAGCTGGGTTTGTGTTTCAGGGAAATGCTAAGATTATTTTCAACTCTACTGAAAATTCGGAAATAATTTATCAAGTCTCTGATTCCACCCAACATGGGGTAACAGAATTTGTTTTCCAAAAAGATGTTACAGCCTGAACTGGGCTAAAAGAGGATATTAATGGAAACCGCCTAGCCATAACAACAGCTAATAGACATATGAATGATGCATCTCTACTTATTACAGCATAGCATACTCATTTGGAGCAGAATGACACCACACTTCCCACTATAAAAATAAATGAGAGACGAACATTATTGACCAGTTCTTCAGGGGAGCCTTGGTCTCCACAGAAAGCTTTAAGTGAAGCTGGTTGGACCCAAAATAACAAAGGTATATGGCTCCCTACTCCTGATTGTGATCCAACATTGAATTTTTCTTAGGCCTCACTTGAATGGCGCCCTAATGTTCAACACCCTGCCATAATTTCAGATTCATCATCTGCTGCTCCTTTTCAGGGAAAAGGGCATGTGTTAGCTAATCCTATAACTAACTCTGATTCACAACAGACTACTGAAAAACACCCTGTAAGTACCAAAGCATCTGATGAATCCCTACTTACTGAGGATACTTTAACAGCACCTGCTGACCACCAGAAGCAACTATTCTCAGAGCTTTTTACCAAAATCAAGAAAGAGGCTACTCCAAGATGGAATGCTGTTCGCATCAGATATAAAGGAGGTTTAGAGAATAGACTGGTCAGACATTATGTGGGCAAGCTGTTATTAAAGGATTCGTTACAATTCTCCCCGAGAGAAGTATTTGCGTTTATTAACATCTTGGGAGAAGACAATTTTGATATTAGTTTTCGATCTACATATGCTCTTGATTTATTTTGGGAATGATAAAATCAAGTTAAGTTTGCCCCCACATGGACCCCTTTCTTAGTTATTCCATTGACTAAACCACTCATTAAATATGTCACTGTCATGTTTCGAAATGAGGGGGTACATGTTGAGAATATCACTTATTGGCTGAGTCAAAAATGCGATATTATGAGTCCTCCTGAGGCTATATTAGATACCAAATGGTTTTGGACAGGGGGAAGGTGTTATAAAATAAAATTATGACAAACTGAGTCTGGCATTGAACATATCCCGAATTCTTTCCTGCTAGGGTGTGATAGAAGAGTTTGTTTGTATGCTGGTCAGCCCAGAGCTTATTACAAGTGTGGTTCTAGAACACATCTTTCTAGCTCATACAATAAGCCCAGGTGTGAGCACTGTGGAGAGATCGGACATATTGCTTTTCAGTGTGCAATCCTTACTAAATATGACTTATGTGAAGAAACAGGACATGTTTTCTCTGAATGTTCCTGGACGGCAACAATAAAGCCAGTTGTCTAAGTCCAGATCTCCTTATACAGAAATCTCAGGATTCTGTATCTTCTCAAGCTACTTCTTCTCAAGTCTCTGACCAGACAACCTCAAGGCCACTGGAAAAAACAATTTCTACATCGTCTTTTCCTCATCACACTGCTCTTGAAAATCAGGAGGTGTCAGCACCCCTTCCCCATCCTTCACCCTTACTTATACCTCCTGATCCTTTGCTACCAGTTTGTTATATGGACCCCATAGAAGATACTTCCCTCCCCCAAAATCAAGTACCCTTTACCCAGGTACCAGTAAGAAGATCAGCCAGAAATCTAAAATCAGACCCTGTCCCGCCACCCATAGACACAAACTCCAAAACCCCTTTTTCAGTCTTAACAACTCAATGGGGGGACTCAGAAATGGATTTAGGAGATTCAGACTTCCAATCAACGCAGGCTGAAACTAGGAATCTGACTCAGCGCTCATCTGAATATAAGGGAAAGAAATAGAAAATACAGAAAAAATAATATTAATTTAATTTTTGCCACAATGCTTGTATGGCCTCTGTTTGTATAGGTTTATTAAATGTACACAGCCTTCTTAATTCAAGAAGGAGATCTGTTGTTTATCATTATATTCACAAAACTGCTATTGACATTTGTTTCTTACAAGAAACCTGGAGGTATAATAGTGATCAGGCAAGGTTTTTCTAAAAGGAATGGGTTTGGGGGCCTTCTTATTGGTCGTTTGGCACAACAACAGCCGATGGTATTGGGTTTTGATTTAATTCATATAACTTTACTCTTATTAAATTAGTTGATATGGTTCCAGGATGAGTATTAGTACTTGATGGGCTATGGAAAGACATAAATTATAGATTGATTAATATCTATGGATCACAAATAAAATCTGAATGCATGGCTCTATTTGATAGTATAAGACATTTTTTATTGACCTCTTACATAGTTTTGTTTTGTGGAGATTTTAATTGTAGTTTACAACCCTGCTGTGGTGGTACAACACCCCAAGGGAAAAAAGTGCACTGTGATTCCAAAGCATTAAGGAAATTAGTTGATACAGCAGAGCTGCTACATTTAATTCTTTTCAGACTTCTGGATGTAAGTTCTCATTTAGGAGAAACGGATTTACTTCTACTATAGATCACATGTTCATTTCTAAATCCTTATCAAATTATCAGTTTAAAACTCTAATTACAGACTTTTCTGATCACTTATTGTCATTCATTTTTTATCTGGTATTCCTGACCATCCAAAGGGATGGCCAAGATGGAAATTAAATTGTTCTATCTTGACTGATCCTTGGGTGATTACTCGCATAACAAATCTCACAAAAACTTGTTTATCTGTTAATTTTTCATATGATGATCAGGGAGAGTGGTGGGCTAATCCTAAAGCAGATTTTAAAAAAATTATTTGTGCAATTTGGGAAAAATAGGGAAAACACTAAATTCTTGCAGTATTTAAAATTTAAACATCAGCTTCAGAATTTGTATTCTCTAGCAAATACTTCTAAATTGAATTATACAAACCAAATTGATCTGCTTAAAAAGGAAATGGCTGAATTTCAATATAATAGAGCACAAACTATGAAGGCCTTACTTCAAAATGGAACCAAGAAGTCTCCTCACAGAGACCCATATGAAGCATTTAAACAATTTAAAGATATTACTTCTTTGGACTCATTATACACCACTGATGGTACTCTAGTATCCTCTATAGATTTACTAAATAAAGTTTTCAAGGATTTTATTACCTTCCATACTCCCTTGCACCCTCCTTCTGAAGATGTTATTGGGCAATCTTTAGATACAATTACTGGTTTAGATCTCTCTCATAACACTTCTGATCTAATAAAACCTATCACTGCTTTAGAAATAGAACATGAGATTAAATCTTTAAAGAATGGTACTTTGCCTGGTTCAGATGGTTTGACAAATGAATTTTATAAATCTTTTTCAAAACCCTTGTCATTTTGTTTAGAGTTAGTCTTCCGCTTTCTCATGTTCATATTTTCAACTCCTATTTGGTTTACAGAAGGTCTTTTGATTTTTCTCTTTAAATCTGGAAAGAAAACTTCTATTAAAAATTGGAGGCGAATACACTTTTAAACACTGACTATAAAATATTGGCTATTGTCATCAACAATAGACTAAAGCAACATGCAAATTTGGTTTAGTCTCCCTTACAGTTTTGTGGTTTGCCTAACAGAAAAATTCAACAAGCCTTAATAATTATTAGGGACATCATTGATTATGTTTCACAAGCAGGGAGCATGGGGTATATTATCTCTGTAGACCAATATAAGGCATTTGATAGGGTGTATTACCCATTTCTTTTTTTAACACTAGAAAAATATGGAGTTCCACTATTAGTAATAAAATGGCTTAAATCGTTATATCTTAATGTGATAGTTTATCCAGTAATTTGACAACAGGTCACTGAAGGATTTTCTGTTAAAACAGGAGTTCAGCAAGGATGTCATCTTAGTCTGCTCCTTTATATTTTCAGTCTGGATCCCCTAATTTGATTATTGGCAGATAATCCCAAATGGTCAGGGATATCAGGACCAGATGGTACTACACAATTTCATGTGCATGCTTATGCAGATGTTATTTGTTTATTTCTTTCTCAATTTACACAAATACCTTTATTTCTGGAACTTATGGATGTTTTTTTCCAAATCTTCTAATGCACAGTTAAATAAATCCAAAAGTAAAGGTCTATTTATTGGTTCAAATAGTCCTAATCCTGAAACTATTGATGGGATATTGATTTCTACAGACCCCTTAAAACTTTTAGGGATCTTTATGCAGCACAGAATATTCAATTATTTAATTGGAATTCCAATTTATATAGAGTAGAATCAAAGGTACAAAGATGGAGGCACTAGAGAATGACAAAATTTAGACGCATTCACATTATCGAACAATTTATAATACTTCTTGATTCATGATTCTTTATACAGCAATGATTTTCCCACTCCTCACAAATCTAGAAACCAGAATATTTAGTCTCTTTTTTTCAAATGTTATGGGGCAATAGATTGAACCCTATTAAGTGGCAATATACATATTTGTCTAAAGATAAAGGAGGATTGGGTATGATTGACCCAGTAGTATTTTTCCACACTTTGTTTTCTTCATGAACACCTAAATTTGGCTTGATTCCTGGAGGTACACAATATTTTTATTGGATTAAAATAAATGTGGCTCTTTATTTTGCCAAATGGCAAACTATTCCTCCTAAATATTCTAATCATCTTCAGCTTCCACATTGGTTTATTCCTGCAGCCCAAAAATTATATAAATGGGGTTTATCAGTAGAACAAATTATAAGAACTTCTGGATCTCAACTGTACATAGCAGTAATGGAGTCAATTTATCCAACTACGCATGTTTTAAAAATTGTCATTCCTCCAAAATTCCAGGAGTTTTATCACAACTGACCAATAAGAGGATCCCTACTCAGATGTGGGAATTTCTTTTGTTAGCAGTGTATGGCAGAATTAACATGAGAGGAACTGCAAAATATAAAGTCAAAATAGAAAGAAAGTGTCCTTATGAGGAGTGTATTAATTTAGAGGAAACTATGGAGCATTTTTTTGTTTCAGTGTTCCTATGCAAAATCCCTTTGGAATTACCTTGCTATCAAATGGAAGATGAAATGGTTAAGAACTATAAATTATGATAATTTCATTTTAGGACAGTTTGGTAAACTAGGAAATCATTATCATACAGATACATTGGTCATTTTTTGTTGTTGCTTGAAGTTTTATCTCTGGCAAGTTAGATGCCAGTGGGTATTGTACCAGAAAAAATGGCCTCTGGAAACAGTTGACATTCTGATACATTCAGCTATGGTTAAGGTGTCTTTATCTGATCAAGAGATTGTTTCTTCTAAAAAAGTTTCAATTTGGTGGAAAGGGTTTCCAATATTTCTTAAATATAAATGAAATATTTTCTTCTTTTTTAATTTTTTCTAAGTTATGTTCAAGTCTTTATATGTAGATTTCCCTCATTGTAATTGTTTTTCAATGTGTGATTTAACACTTCTTTTTGATTTCCTCCTTATACAAAAAAAAGAGGGGGAAGGGGTAGATTTTATGTGTAATTTATCTCTGATAGATTTAATAGTGTAAGAATTTATTTTCCATGATTTCTTATTTTTTGTGTGTGTGATTTAAAACACTGTTGTTATGATTTATAATGATGCTATTCTAATACAAAATTCTCCTACTCTTTTAGTGGGAGGAGGAGGGGGGAGTTGTTGATACATAGTTTCTTGTACACTGTTTCTCACAATGTGTGATTGCAATACTTATTTGATTTTATTTACCATATGATTTGTATATCTTTTATGTGCTTTAGCACTGTTTGTAATTGTTTTGTCTTTGATGTGATAACACTAAAAAATTCCCCTACTCTTTTCGAGAAGTGCCATGGGATCTTTAACATCCACCTGAACTACAACCAGAACAGGCAGATGGGACCTCGGTTTAACGTCTCATCTGAAAGACGGCACCTCAGGAGTGCAGCACCCCCTCATGCTGCACTACAGTGTCAGTATTGGGATATTAACCAAAGTGTCTGGTGTGCAGATAGAACCAATAGCCTTCTGATCTCCTGGCCTCAGAGGTGAGTGTGTTACCTGCTGAGCCACTGACACTGCAAATCATAGGAGGATGGTGTGGTACCTGAGGATTGGTGGAGAGTGGATGTGATTCACCATCACAAAAGTGGGAGCAAGACAGAGGCAGGAAACTACATACCTGCCAGTTTGACCTCAGTGGTAGAGAAAATGATGGAATCACTTCTGAAGGAAAGAATTATTGAGTACCTAGGGGCCAGTGGGGCACAGGATCCAAAGCAGCATGGATTCACAGTGAGAAGGTCATGTCAGACAAATCTAATCGATTTCTTTGACTGGGTGACCAAAGTAGTAGACCAGGGAGGGGCTGTGGACATGGCCTACCTAGACTTTAGCAAGACATTTGACACAGTCCCACACAAAAGATTAATAAACAAATTAGCCAGCCTGGGAGTGGGTCCCAGGGAGGTAGCCTGGGTAAAACATTGGCTGGAAACAGAAAGCAGAGGGTAACAGTAAATGGAGTCCATAGTGAAGAAAGGGGAAGTTACTAGTGGGGTACTGCAGGGTTCAATACTGGGTCTGGTCCTTTTTAATGTCTCTATAAGTGAAATTGCAGAGGGACTGAAAGGAAAAGTGTATTTCTTTGCAGACGTCACAAAGATCTGCAACATGGTTGATACACACGGTGGGGTGGAAAGGTTGAGAAGGGACTTGCCAAGGTTGGAGAAATGGTCAAATGTATGTCAGCTTAGATTCAATGCAAAGAAGTGCAAAGTAATGCACCTGGGAAACAAAAACCCAGGGGAAGAAGTACACAATGGGGGGTGATATACTGACAACAACAAAAATGGAAAGGGACCTGGAGGTAGTTATATCAGATGACCTAAAGGCAGCCAAGTATGCAAAAAGGCAGTATGGAGGACTGGGGGATACTGTGATGCATAGGGAGAGGAATCACCTGTAGAAAGCAGGAAGTTATCTCTCTGTACAAACAGTTGGTGAGACCCAATCTGGAGTACTACATGCAGTTCTGGAGACCCCATCTCTGCAAAGACATAGGGTGGAGGCTGTCCAGAGAAGGGCAACCAAAATGGTGCAGGGTCTGCACCAGAAGACATATGAAGAGACACTAAAGGAGCTTAATATATATACCCTCGAGGAAAGGGGGCATGATAGAAACTTTCAATTACCTCAAGGGAATCAACAAAGTCCAAGAGGGTAGCATCTTTCAGAACAAGAGATGTGCAAGAACAAGGGGACACAATTTGAAGATAGAGGGGGGGACAGCTCAGAGGTAATGTGAGGAAGTTTTTTTTCATGGAGAGGGTTGTGGATGCATGGAGCAGCCTTCCTGAGGAGGTTGTGGAGTCAAAAACAGTAAGAAAATTCAAGAATGCATGGGACAGACATAAGGTAATTCTAGTGGGGGGTGGAGGAAGTAGGCTATTGGTTAACTAGGATCTGCATCTTATCCATTAGGTAGGGAAATGGGCAGACTAGATGGGCCTAGCGGTCCTTATCTGCCATCATATTCTATGTTTCTATGTTAAACTGTAAACAGCTGGATCTTTTTTATGCTACATCATGTACTGAAATGCAGAGTTGCTCTTTAACATCTAGGTAAGGGAAACAGAGATATGGTGATGGAGGATAAAATAAAACAAAACAAACAGAAAAAGCAGCAACTTCCTGCAGTAATCTTTGCCCCCCTTAAACCACAGTCATGTTCTCTGACCCAGTCAGCTGATCAAACCATCCCATCCCAAAAACTTAATATCCTTACTGGCCCACACCCCATTAATTACAGAGAGACTGGCTGAAAGCTGCCTTGCAGGAGGACTGGCCTATGTGTCTCAGTGCAGAGCAGACCTCAACCAGTTTATGAAGCAGCCCCCATTTTCAACACTGCCAACACAATATCCTCTCCCTCCTAGTGCTAGCTACATCAACTGCACATCCAGCACTCACTGCAACCTCGCCTTTGTCTACCTCCTCACAACCTTCGAATCCCCCATGCATCTGAAGACCTGTTTAGGCCACTATTGGGATTGCTATGGCAGTTGGAAGGCAAATCCTCCCCCCCCAGGCTGCCAACATTTGGAGACTCAGGCTTACTCTCAAATTCAGGTTGACCTCATGGTGCAGTGCCTCTGGGCTATTGAGGCAGTCCGTAACTAACCCATTTAAACATTTTTAATTTACTTTTAAAATAATTTAAGTAATGAGCAATAACAGACCCATCTAAATACCTGTAAGTATAGTTCTACTGTTGTCTTTCCTATCACATTCACACTGTGGCAAAGGGAGGTTTAGCTTTTGGGTCTGCCACTCACTGGTGCAGCAGTTGAAATGGGAAAAGGAAGGAGCCTGAAATGATTAAAAAAAAAGCTTTTAAATGGTAGATATGAAAGGAGCCAGGTCCTGCATGGAAGGCGTCTACCATCAGATGGACCCAGGACTTAGGGTGAAGGAACATAGGTGAGGCACTATGGGAGACTGCGATGTGGGTGGCTGAGACTTTAATGCAGCAGAAAATGTGGGTGAACAGGAAAGTGGGGCCCCAACTGAGGTCCATCCCTTTAAGTGCAGGCTGGGGATGTTTATATTTATTTAAAGGGGGGTGTGGGGATGAAGCCCCCCTGCAATGGGACCAACATGCAGTTCAACCAGCAAGGTGCACATTGCAATTGCCTGGCACGCATCTTGCTGTTGCCTGTTTTCCCATGCACTGATCGTTTTCGTCCAATTTGTTTTCACCTTACTGTGGGTATCCCTATGAGAGGGTCAACAACTCAGCACTATGGCATGCAGCATTTCATTTCCCCCAACCCTGCTCTACGCAGAGACCATGTGATAGACTGAGGTCATGGTGGTCACTGCTTCCCACCTGCCAGCAGTTTAGTGCTGGTTCATGGTACCTCACCTACCTCCAAACACATGGCTGTGGTTTGACCAAATGTTTATATCCTAACACCTGTGACACTGTGCTGCTACATAGAAGTGATGGAGAGGCCCCATTACAATGTTTTATTGTCCTGAGCAATCACCACCACCCAGAAAAAAACAGACACTTGATCAGCTAGTCACTACATCAGTGCATGAATGCATCATGAAATATCAGTATCTCTGATGGTGACTACAGCTGCTAGGAGAGGGGAAGTCTGAAAATCAGTGACATCAGACATCTCTGGCAGCACAGCATTACAAGTCAACTGGGAGGGTTGGCGAGCCCCTGTAGATACTCAGGACTCCATGTTTGGGCCTGCAAAAAAAAAAGTAAATGCCCGAAAATCCCCCTGGGTAGCTGAAGGTAAGATCTTAAGTCATTCACCCTCTTCCCAATGCAATCATTTCTCCTTCTCCACCACACTCTTTAGTTTGTCGTTGTTAAATAGGTCTGGTTCCCTGGCACTGCATGCCAGAAGTCAAGGACACCTCCAAACCCACCTAAACACCCATAGTTTTGTGACCGATATGTCAATGGTGGGTCCCCTCACCTCCTGACTTCTGATCTATAATTTTAGGAAGGGAGCAATGTTATATAAATCCTGTCTACCTTAAGTTTTCACCCTCCTACAGTGCACCTGCTCCATTAAAGTTCAAAGACCCTGCACACAGCGGTGTGTGCCTGTGGTCTAACCTGCCTTGAATTAATTAATGTATTTGGATGTTTGCAACTTGGCATTTTCTGTAGGTTACTACATCGTGCTGTTCTGCATATCTATTCCTTCTTTCTTTTATGTACAGCTATCTCTCCCATGGTCACCTGCTCCATTAAGGAATAGTAGTAGTAACATGGAGCACCTGACAGGGGAGAGCAGAGTGGTCTGAACACTGATGATGCTGTGAGGAAGACTACACCCCCCTTCCAGATTTTGCACATGCTTCTGCCACACTATAGCTTCTAGTATCTTAAAAAAGTTAGCAAGCTGTGAAACACAGCAATGAAGTTAGCCAGAAGGTGATTTTCCTAAAGCTGAACCAGGGCAGCACCACTGAAATATAACTGGGGTACTGAAGAGTCAGGGTTACATGGAGACACTTTCTTTTTTTAAAACAACTCCCCGTGGTGTTGCATGCCCAGTCCTCTGGCTTTAGGGCTAACCCAAATGGTGGAATTGACCCTATCTGCTATCAGCCCCACTTGTCACTCTACAGTGGCTGGCATAAATCCTGTTGTGGGTACCATTGGGGGGGTGGGGTACTCTGAATGTGCATTCAAAAACTCAGCTATTGTAGCTTACCTAATTAAGCATCTAGGTGCTAGGCTACTTTTATGCACTCAAAGGGACAGCAATCTTGGCTTCACCATGCAATCTGCCTAATAAAAAATATTAAGTCTCAGTCATCAAAATTCTGTGTGCAAAATCAACATTATTAGAAGCAAAACAATATACAACCACCTGCAGCTATGGTAAGACACCTCAACCAGTTTTACAGGATGACTGCATCATCAGTAGGATGATGAGGCAGTAGTCCTGGGAAACCAGTAGAGGTGAGATGTCTTACCTGAGTTATGGACAGTTGTTAATTGTTCTGCACCATATAAAGCAGATTTTGCACACAGAGTTGTGGTACTTTTCTGCACTACCGATCACCAGGGGCACATCTAGAATTTTTTTCAAGGGGGCAACTCTTTCCCAGGTGAGGTGTCTTACCTGAGTTGTGGTCAGCTGTGTATTGTTCTGCACCACATAAAGCAAATTTTGCACACATAATTGTGACACTTTTCTGCACTGCTAATCCCCAGGGGTGCATCTAGAATTTTTTCAAGGGGGCAACTCTTCCCCAAAATGTAAAATATTACCACTTAAAGCTAAGATTAGGTTAAACAAATTTGTGCTGGACTAATGAGGTTGAGGGTGCTACTTGGTTACATAGCTGGAACCACTGGTACTGACCATCCCTATATATTTGCTTCCTAGTACCCACACCTCAGTTTGCAGCCTGTTCCCTCAAGGTCTGTCCCAGCCTACAGACCACTTCTAGAACCCTCAGTCTTTTTTCCTTCTAATCCCACCAACACATCCTCTCCCCTCTGCATTCACTGAAAAGTCTATCATCCCTGAATCCCCATCGCCACCCATAGCTCTGCCCTACTACCATTTAAACAATTATTGTTGCAAACTGTATTGAAAGGTATTTGTTTTATTCACTTCTGTACTGTGAAAAGTTTTGAGAAAGCAGGGGATTACATTACTAAACATTTAAAAGACAAACTTGTTTTGATTCATGAAAGGAAATTATGTCAATATGAAGAAACAGTAATCTATGTGAATTTATTTATTTATTTAGTTTTTGTTGACCGGGTAAGTGCACTAGACAAATCCTGCCTATTTTCAGGCACGACCCGGGGGAGGGGGATACAGATGAATGCCAACTGACCTTGAACCAGATTAAGCTGTTGGTGGTATTTTTAGTGAATGAGGGAAATTTGGCCAGGACACCGGGGAAATTACCCTACTCTCCACTGGGTGATTTGCTGGCCATCTTGCCAAGATAGCCACTTCGCAGGGTCTTGTGCAGAAAGAGGATGTTGCTGGGATGGGAGCTCTGGCCTCTGCTCCTGTCCTTTCGACACAGGAGGCTGTTGATCTGGCTATGGCTGTAGTGGACTTTTCACAGGATCAGACTATTTTTGATGGAATGGAAATTTCGTCTGTTTCTACAGACCTACCTAATTTGGAGGTAGATGCTGCCTTTGTTGCTTCTCCTGCACAAGCTGGTCTTAGTCGCCATCAGGCGCTCCTCCTCCTACGCAAACAAGCATGGCTCAAGAAAGGGGAGGAAATTGATTCGGAACTTCTTGCCTTGCCGGATGAGTCCCCGGGGGCTAGTGACTCTTCGGACTGGATAGAGCAAGTACTCCGGTTGGACACTGGTTTGATTCCCGAGGTTCCTCCTCCTCCTGCTGTATGTCCAGAAGTCAGTGTGGCTGGCAGTAACAACAGCATTCCTGTCGTGTGCCCAGAGCCGTCTGTAGCTTCTCCCGTACAAGCTACTATGGACCCTTCTAAAAATAGAAAATCCAGACTCTGTATGGGTAGAAAGGTTCCGGATGCACTTGTTCGCTTGGCAGCTCCTCCGGCGACTTCTGAGCAGACTTTTTCCTTTCTGGATCACCGGAAATCTAGAGTGGGGTGACTTAGCCCCTGAACCTCCTGCTGTTACTCTACCATTATGGAACTCTTCCTGGTCCCCTGAAAGGGTCCTAACTGCAGCGGGATGGATCCCTGAGGCTTCGGGCCATTGTACTCCTGACCCTAAAGACCCATCTTATAAGCAGCTGTGTTACATAGATACATAGACAGTGTCAGCAGATAAGGGCCTATGGCCCACCCAGTCTGCCCATTTGAGCTTGTAAGTTCAGTTTGTTTTCCTAGAAGTCTGTTGCCCCTTACCCCTGACCTCCAGAATTCCTTTATGCCTATCCCATGCATTCTTAAATCCCGTGATTGTTTCAGCCCCCACCACTTCCTCTGGCAGGGCGTTCCACTTGTCCACCACCCGTTCTGTGAAGAAATATTTTCTTATGTTTCCTCTGAATCATCCTCCCTCCAACTTCATCCCATGCTCTCTAGTCCTGGAACATCTTTTTCGCTTAAAAATAGTGTTTTCCTGCACCCTGTTCCTCCCTGTAAGATACTTGTATGTCTCTATCATATCCCTCTCTCCTTCTCTCTCCAGGAGTACATGTTCAGTTCCTTCAACCTGTCTTCATAGGACTTGTGATGCAATCCATGCACCATCTTTGTTGCCCTCCTCTGAACCTTCTCTACCCTGTCTATGTCCTTACGTAGGTATGGTCTCCAGAACCGTACACTGTACTCCAGGTGGGCCCTCACTAGTGTGTTGTATAATGGAATTATGACCTCCCTTTCCTGCTGGTGATGCCCTTGCCTATACATCCCAGCATCCTATTTGCTTTACCTGCTGCCTTGTCACACTGTTTCCCTACCTTGAGGTCATCTGAGATGATAACCCCAAGATCCCTTTCCTGCTTGGTGCAAGCTATATCCTCACCCCCCAACTGATATATTGTGCCAGGGTTTTTGTGCCCCATATGCATTATCTTGCACTTCTTTGCATTGAATTTCAACTGCCAAATCCCTGACCATTCTTCAAGTTTCTGCAGGTCCCTTCTCATTCTGTCTACACCCTCTGGTATTCAACTGCTTCCTTTGTGGCCACCTATGCCGGATCGACAGAGAGCTCCATAAAACCCCGAGGTAATGCTTCTATTTTATTAATTACTGTTCCTGCTCCATTTCATGTAGGTACCACACCAGAAGCTCCTGTTGACACTTTTTTTCCTGCAGATGTTAGGTTGGGCCCTAGTTCGGAGGCTTTGGCTGAGCACCAGGAAAAGTCTTCTCTGGCCCCCTTGTTCAGACTGGCTGACCTTTTTCACTTCACTGGAGAGCCTGCTCCTAGGAGGAATGCAGTCCAGTTGTTGTACAAGGAGGGCTTAGAACATGCTCCTGACAGATTATTTATGGCTAAAACCCTCTTGAGAAAATCTATGAAATTTTTTTCATCGGAAATATTTGCCCTAATTTCCTTGGGAAATGGTAATTATGATGTCAGTTTTAAAAATGTATCTAACCTTGACAGGTTTTGGGCCCAATATAATTTGCTTAAAAAATGACCCATTATGAATACCTTTTCAAGCAATTCCTCTGACCAAGCCCTTGATTAAGACTATTACTGTTTTGTTTAAGAATGAGGGTGTAAATGTTGAGGACATTCTTTTTTGGCTACGACAGCATTGTAAGATTTTGGAGAGGCCTACACCCACTATGGATAGTGAGCAAATTTGGGATGGGGGTTGGAAGGTGAAGGTAAAACTTTTTTCTACAAATTCAGGCCCTGTACATCTACCTAGTGTGTTTTTTCTGGGACGGGATAGGGGGCTATTTTTAATATTGGACAACCTAGATCCTGCTTTAAATGTGGGTCTCATTTACACCTTAGCTCGACTTGTGATACTTCTAGATGTAGTCATTGTTTGGAGTATGGGCATTTGGCTTCAGCCTGCCTTAATCTATTCAAATGTAACCTTTGTGAGCAAACAGGCCATGCCTCCGGGTGCTGTCCTTGGGCTTCTCACAATCGAGATGATTGCCCCTCTCATCAGGGACTTATCAATCAAGCTCAGCATGCACTAGCAAAGAAGATGGCTGCTGCCTACCTATACCCCCAGACTCTGAACAGGTTCCAGCTCCTCTAGCTTCACCTATAGTTACCCCCCTTGTAACCACAGCTGTTGTCTTACATTCTATACACCCTGAGGTGGGCTTAGATACTGCTAGTGTCAATACTACAGTTGTTACTCCTGTAGTGGACACAGATGAGCACATGCCCCCTCACCACCCCCCCAAGCCCCTTTCAAGGTTGTTCAACACAGAAAAGGAAATAGACGTGGTAAAGCCATGACCGAGACTAAGTCCCTCCCTAAAACTGTGTCTCAGAGGGATCCTGTAAAGGTAGGGAATGTGTTTGCTCCATTAGAGGAAGATACTGGTGGGGACTCTGGGGATGATACAGATACTTCTTCTATTGTTTCCACCATGGACACTGAATGCACGCCAGAGGATTCTATTGCCAAAAGGACCAGATGTAGACAAGTACTGTAGGTAAACCCCCTTGAGGTTACTTTTTACTTTTGTCCCTTGTAGTTTCTTTATTTTTCTCTCCCTGCTATGTCTTCTTCAACGATTTCCACAATAAATGTTAATGGGATTAAGGGTGAGAAGAAGCGTATCTTTTTTTTTCACTTCTTAAAACTTTTACATCGGATATTATTTGTTTACAAGATATCCGTCAGAAGACATATCAAGAACTCCAGCATGCTTCTAACTGCTGGCCTTTGGGACCTTCCTTTTGGTCAGTCAGGGAGGACCCTTGTGATGGGTTAAGTGTTCTTTTTTCTAATTCAGCTTTCTCAGTTTCTAGATTGGTTGATATCCACCCTGGGAGGGCCATGTGTTTAGATGTCTCATTTTGCTCAGAACGGTTTCGGATTGTCACGGTTTATGCCCCCCAAACCAAAGCACAACGGATAGCTCTCTTTCAGGAAGTACAACCTTTTTTACGTACCTTCTGTATGGTAATTTGGCTGGGTGACTTTAATTGTGGCCTATCTACTGCTGATATAGGACTCCAAACTGATAAACTATTTTGTGATTCTGTTGCTTTAAAACATATTGTTTCCATGGCTCACCTATTGGATGCTTACAGGGTATTATATCCTACAGGGGGATACACTTATTTTAGGGGTGTCCTTCGGACAAGAATTTATTTTATTTTTTTGTCAACTGTTTTACGTGTTGTGGAGGCTTTCACCAGAGCAATAGCATTTTCTGACCACAGTTTCCTTACCGTCTCTATTTCTTGGGATGGGGCCCCCAGATGTAAAAAAATAAATGGAGGTTAAATGAGTCATTGTTAGATGATCCTATTATTAAACAGTTGTGGTTGAGAGACTAGGCTGCCAGATTTTCAGTTTTAGAATGTTATGATTCCATCTTGGACTGGTGGGATGATACTAAATTGGGCTGGAAACATTTTTTTCAACATCAGTTACATGTTAAATCTAATAAGGAATATATGGGATATCTGAAGCTTAGGTATCAGCTGTAGCACCTCATTTCACTTACTGAAACAACTACACACGACTATAGCAATGTAATTGCCACAATTAAGAAGCAAATGGTAGATATACAGTACAATCGGGGAAGGTCTTTAGACCAGGAATTAAGGTTCGGAACACACATGTCCAAACAATCTTTGGACCCTTTTAGGGAAAATAAGAAAAGAGTTGACTCTCGACTTATTTCCACCTTGACAGCTGTACAAGGACACACTGTGAGTGACCCACATCAGCTTTTGGATGTTGTGGAAACTTATATGTCTGCAGGCCTGGCTGCTGACCATATTTTGGAAGATAGTGTTTTTAATCAGATTTTGCATGATTTACAGTTACCTAGCTTATCTGCGGCACACCAACATGCTCTGGAGGTTGACATTACTTTAGATGAAGTAACCACCGCTGTTCATAGGTTAGCCTCTCAGTCTGCCCTGGGTACTGATGGCCTTAGTGCAGGATTTTATAAACTTTCATACATGTTCTGGGCCCTGTTTTGGTTGTCTTTCTGAACTATATCTTGCATTCTGGTAGTTATGCTCCTTCTATGACTGAGGCTATTTTACTTTTAATATATAAAAAGAGTGACAAAACTGATCTTGGAAAGTGGCGTTCCCTTAGTCTCCTGAATTCTGACTTAAAGATACTTAGTAAAATTCTGTTGGCCAGGCTTTCTAGGGTTACTCCACAGCTCCTTCATCCTGCACAGACCTGTGCTGTTCAGGGAAGAAAACAGCAGGATAACCTTATTTTACTAAGAGAGTTTTTTTCTAGGGGAGACTTCGGACATTTACAGGGGTTTGTTTTTGGTTTAGACCAAGAGAAGGCCTTTGATCGGGTTGCTCATAAATTTTTATTTTTGGTATTAAAGACCTTTGGGATCCCAGATACGTTTGTTTCCTAGATATCTGTCATGTATCAGGGGGCTGTTATTGTCCCTAATGTGAATGGTTGGTTTGGAAAGAAACTGGCTGTTATGAAAGGGATACGACAGGGATGCCCACTGAGTCCTACTCTTTATACATTCACAATCAATATTTTTATTAGACTATTACAGTCCAATGCTGCTCTTAGGGGTATTGATGTTTTTTCCCACCCTGCCAAAACAAAAGGTACTGGCCTATGCAGATGATCTGGTGTTGATTTTACCCCCTCACTTTTCTGTTTCTGCCTTACAAGAGTCCATTCATCTTTTTTGAGTATTTCTGGCTCCAGAATTAATTACAGTAAAAGTATTGGGGTAGTCATTGGGTCCACTCCTTTGCCAGTTAATGGGGTCATAACGGGGATCCCTGTTTCCTGAGAACCTATTAAGATTCTAGGGGTGCTATTTGGTCCTGGAGATATGGCAGGTTGTAACTGGGACATGGCTTTGGCTAGGGGGAATAATTTAGTGGGGGACTGGAAAGGACAGCAACTTTCTAAGAAAAAAAGGGTCATGTTAATTAAGACTATACTTACCCCTATATTTTTGTATGTTAGTTATATTTTTCCACCACTGTTCTGTGTTTGGACACAGCTATTTAGTGTGTTTTTTTCCAGCATTCTGGGGGTCTCGTTTAAACCCTCTTAAGAGGGACTTAACCTATCTCCCAATTGCTGAAGGTGGGGTTTCTATGATCCACCCTGTTGCTTTCTTTTTTAGTATTTTTTTATGTATAACTTGGGGATGGTTTTAAAACTTGGGTTTGTTATTTGGAGACCTTTGATGGAACACTGCCTACATTTGTGTAGGCCCAGCTGGCAGGAAAAGAAACCTAGGCTATTGTCTAGACTTCCTGATTTACCACTTTACATGTTGGAATGCATGAAGCAACTTAATAAGTGGGATGTTACTCCAAATCATCTTCAGACTTGTGATAGGAAGAAGGTGTACAAGCACATTCTATCTGCTGAACATACTATGGAGGTTGTTTTTCCTGAATGTCTGGCAGATAGACAGTTGGTTATTTTAAATTATCTTATGAATAAAAAAATATCATCTTATGCCTGGGATTGTTTATGGCTCTGTAATTATGGTAGATTAGGGGTTAAGGGGAATAGTAAACACAAACAATTGTCAGACAGGTATTGTCCTCGATCAACTTGTGTTCAACTATTAGAAACCCAATGTCATTTGATTTTAGGTTGTTGATATATAAAACCATTTTGGGCTTTACTGGCTAACCTTTGGAATGAGCCTGGGTTTAGGAATATTGACTATACTACTATCATGTTGGTCCTTTCCTGAATACTTTTGTTAAGTATAACAGTGACACCCTTCATGTTATTTTCTGTATTTTACGTTTTCATATTTGGCAATCTAGGTGTCTGTGGATCTTGCAGCAGAAATATGTTTCACATGGAGAATTATTTGCTAATGTTTGTAAAGCTGTGAAAAGACTGATGCAATCTGGCTCTACTCATGTCTCATATGAACAATCTACCCGTTTTTGGATTAACTGCATTGCATGGACTGATTAATTTATTTTCCTTTTTGCTTGTTTTTTGTATTGTTTATTCTTGATTCTTGTTTGGTTGCTTATTGTTTTTCTTCTGTATTGAAGTCCATTTTTCAATAAAATTCCCCTACTCTTTTCGAGAAGTGCCACAGGGTCTTTAACATCCACCTGAACTACCACCAATCCAGGCAGATGGGACCTCGGTTTAACGTCTTATCTGAAAGACGGCATCTCAGAAGTGCAGCACCAATCTCATACTGCACTACAGTGTCAGTACTGGGATATTAACCCAAGTGCCAGATGTGGGAACTGAACCTACAGCCCTCTGATCTCCCGGCCTCAGAGGCGAGTGTGCTACCTACTGAGACACTGAGCCACTGATAATTTAACTGGAGCTGTGTAAAAAAACTGCAAGCAGTTTATTCTTCAGTCTGCAGCACTTCACTGTAATGTAACACAGCATGACCTGAAATGAAATTAACATCTGCTATTGACTTAGAGTTCCTCAGGGTCTTAGTGCCAGTCATATCATCAAATGACAGCAGAATAAACTTAGAAACTGGTGATCATATCCTGTGTTTTTATAAGCTCTACAGAACTATTTCTTCAGTGCCCCTGCAGGAGCGGGAGGAAGAGGGGGTTGTGAGGTCTGGTGGAGAGGAAGGCAGTAGAAAACTAATGCTATGAAAATGACTGCATCACCATGTAATTACACAAAATAGCTATCCTGCAAGTCCCTCTTCTAATCTGCTTCATAGCAAAAAGACAGCATGGCTTTGCCATGCAGCCATAAAAAGGAAATGTAATCCTTTCTCCAGATTGACAAGGCAAAACTCCCTTCTATCCATGGGCTTCACAACTTCATGGGGGGAACCTCGTCGGGGTTGTCTCTCCATATAAATGCCCTCACCAGACTTTCTTTATTTGTATTCATTTATTCGATCTTGGATTTACATACATTTGAGTTAGAAGCCCATTTTCAAAGGTTCCACGTCTAATGAGAAAAACAGAAATACAATACAAGACATAAATATACATATATTACATAGGAAGTCTTAGTTACATTCTTTCTAAGAGGTTTAGCAAACGTTAGAAAATAGTGAATCTGGATCAGGTATAGTTATGGCTGTTGGCTGAGCAGCATGGACATTTACAGATGAGGAGATAAATTAGCCCGGTGGGGCTAGAAGGATTACATGGCTAGGACAGAGGACAATCAGATAGATAGAAACGAGAGGCCAGTTGCAGTGTCAATGGCTATGTACTGAAGTTGATGGGGGGGGAATGGAACCATATGCTGGTATGGTTCTTGGGAGGTGGAGTGAAGTGAGGAAAGGAAGTCTGCAGGCAGTAGTGAGGTGGGAGGTAGGTGTTGAGTTGGGGGGTAAATTTTCAGTTGGTAGGTGGGGGGGGAAGCAATAAAATGTGAAACAGTAAGTGCAAAGGTAGAACATGGTTTTCAGGCTAGGCTGGTACAAATAGGAGTTATAGCCACAACTACTGTGTGATGTGACATGGGCATGAAGGTTTAGTTTAAACAGACCTAGTTTAGCTTCTGATGGAAGGTTGTCACTGAACTTATTTAGCCAGCAGAGTGCATGGTACTCAAAGAACCATTTCCTTTGGGATGTCCGCTGGAAAGGGACATAAAGTGGCTGTCTGTTTGTTCCTCTGGTATGCCAGAGAGATAAATTAAACATGCCATTTTAAGAGGTCACATTCCAGATCTTTTAGCAAAGGTGTACCATCCACTTAAAGGTGATCTGTCGACTTACAGATATTTTTGTGTATTCTAAGGGGGTACTTTGAAAAAGATAAAAAAGTCTTGGAGCAGCAATCATTTTAATAGCATTTATCTTACCCTAGAGAGATACATTTAAACTTTGCCATTTTAAGAGGTTACATTCCAGATCTGTTAGCAAAGGTGTTATACAGTATTTAGATCAAATACTAAAAAGCATCTTGTCAATATCTTTTAAGATTGCAAGTCCAAGATATGTGATGTGATTCTTGTACTGCATCTTTGGGTCTAATGTTCCTAATCCCAATACATTTTTGAAGTGTGGTCTAAAGCTAGAATTTTGGTCTTGCTCCAGTTTATGCACAACCCAGAAAAACTGGGAAAATCCTCCAGTAATTTGCTCAACTCATTAAATGACTCTCCGGAATTACTAGTCGAGATTAGTAAATCATCTGCATGAGAGAAAAACCTTGTTGGGCACCTTGCTTGTTTTGACTCCACAAATTATTTGTCCATCTGAGATTTTTCATACCAGAGGCTCTACAGCTAAAATAGGCAGACAAGGGTAAAGTGGGCAAGCCAGTCTGTTTTTTATGAAAAGGACGATGGACTCTGTGACTAAACCATTCATTATTATGTTGGTAGAGGGGCTGTAATAGAGCATCTTAACCAAGGAAATTAGCTGTTCTCCTAAATTCATATATGCCAGGACATCATACTGATATTTCTATTGCAAGGAAACAAATGCCTTGCAAAAATCTAGAGCAACAACTACTGAGGGGATATTCTGCTTGGAGGCTGCCCAGATGACATTAAGCAATCTGTGAACATTATCTGCCCGACCTCCCTGGAACACATCCCACGTGTCCCTTGCCTATTATCTTGGTCGCATGCTTTTTGAATCTGGTTGCAAAGATGCTCAACAGGATTTTATAATCTGCATTCACTATTGAGATAAGTCAATAGTTTTCACATAAAAGGGTTCTTTGTCATATTTTAAAATGAGAGTGATGTGTGCTTCCTGCATGAAGTCAGGTAATGACTTTCTATTAGGAATTTCTTTAAACATTTCCAAAAGGTATTCATGATCCTGGTCATCCAAATGCTTATAAAATTCTGCAGGCATCCCATCAGGGCCTGGAGCATTGTTGGAAGGCAGGTCTTTAATGGCAATGGTCATTTCAAAAGGTAGAACCACACCCAGAAGTCAGATGCTCAGTGACAAAAAAATATAATACTGAAATGAGCATGTTACAGCACTCCTAACACACTAAACAAAACAGCAGCATCCAAGGTGCTTGAATCAGGATGTATCACATTTTATTATCTCACCAATAGTGGAAATAAACCCCTTTAAGGTGCAGGAAAAATCAGCAGCAGACAAATGCTCAAATGTTTCACCTAGACATAGACTTTCAGGAACATAAATGTTTCAAAGTGAAAACTCATTTAAATAGCCCTAGGGTGTTGGTCACATGTTACCCCTTTAAGGTGATAGTAGTACATATTTAAAACACAATTCTTTACACAATCAAAGGATTGCAAGTTCCCGTAACCGAAGTGCATATCTCCAGACAATTAATAACAATGAAAAGGTTATTGTCCCTTCCTTATTTTTCA
Organism: Neoceratodus forsteri; assembly: GCA_016271365.2. Classification (NCBI taxonomy): domain Eukaryota; kingdom Metazoa; phylum Chordata; order Ceratodontiformes; family Ceratodontidae; genus Neoceratodus; species Neoceratodus forsteri. Next base: position 57,588,759 of record CM028137.1, read on the forward strand.
TGCTAATACATTTTTCACATCTGGCATACCTTTGTAAAAGGTTTATTCTATGCTCAAAATTCATTTCTGTTACTTGTCCTTACATTGACTATTGACACCCTTACAAAGAACATTTTTTGAGGGGACAGAACAGTCCTATCTCTGCCAAAAGATAGATGTAGCGTGTTCACCTTAAATAGCTTACAAAATATGCTTAGAAAATATGAAGAAGCACCAAGACAAGAAGAAAGCATTAGGGGATACATAGTAAGAAAAACTGCCTCATGGGTGAAAAGATGGAGGTAAAAGGAAAGTTATTATCACAGAGAGAAGGTATGCAGGCTAAGTTTAAAACAGACAAGTGGTGAAGTTTGGAAGAAGTCCATTCTTCTGGAAAAGGCTGGCGAGAATGGCCTCAGAGAGTGCAGGAATATTTGGTCCTCAGGGAAATGAATGAAAAGAATGCCATTTTCAAACACAGGAGTTCTTGGCTCCTTTAACATCTGGAAGAGAACAGACACACAGTTACATTAAATTCAGCATCTATCTTTAAAAAAAGGTTTGAGTTCAATATGGTCATTCAGTCCTTTCCACATGTATGCTCCTGAAGTAAAAATCCAAAAGTTTTCCCTTCTGCTTAGGAGTCCTTCTCTATTTCCCTCCACTTGATTCCGGTTCGATTGCTCCAACCCAATAAATTTCAACTCATGTTCTTTTTTGTTTACCACATCCCTCATATGAACAGCCCATACATATTCCATGTTACCATTTTTATTCCTCTGAAGTGTTCTCAAATTCTTTCCTTCCATTTTCTTTTTGTTTTGCTTACATAGTAGGCCTCACAGTTGCAGAATTCCATAGATATCACATATGCAGTATTACAATGTATAACTTGTTTTAAATCATAAATTTTTGTGCCATATTGATTTTTGAACATACTGCACTTGTGGACCTTGTCCCCTCAAAATATGCACTTTGTAAAGATGTAACTAGTCAATGTAAGGAGACGTAAGAGAAATTTATTCTGAACATAGAATTAACCTTTTACAAAGGCATGCTAGATATGAAAAATTTATTAGCATGAAAAATAAGAAGGAAGCAATAACCTTTTCATAAAATGTTTTTAATTGTGTGGACATATAAACTGGGGTTATGGGAACTTGCAAACCTTTGATTGTGTAAAGAATAGTGGTTTTAAATATGCACTACTATCACTTTAAAGGGGTAACATGTGACCAATGCCCTAGTTCTATTTAAATGAGTTTGAAACATTTATCTTCATGAAAGCCTACTATATGTCTAGGTGAAACGTTACTGCGTTTGTCTGCTACTGATTTTTCCTCTACCCAAAAGAGCTTTATTTTCACTATTGGTGAGATAATAAAATTTGATACATCCTGATTCAAGTACCTTGGACTGCTGCTGTTTTTCATTTAGTTGTCTAACCAGGAGTAGCACACTAAACTGAAAGCTTTTTTACAGGAGCGACCCGGGAGCACAGGGAAGTTAAGTGACTTGCTCTGGGTCACACAGTATGCAAGTGGAAGCTGTGGGATTCAAACCCAGGTCTGGTCTGCTAGATGTCACCAGATTTACATCTCAGAGCCTTAAACCACTGTGCTATACTGCTTCAAATTCTGTTTTGTTTAGTGTGCTAGGAGTGCCATGACTTGCACATTTTGGCAATGGTAATTTCTTCAAAAGATGTAGGTCTGCTCAGGTCTTCCCTCTCAGAGTCTGATATGGCTGGGATTGTAACTGATTTTAAAAAACCTTCTCTGATGCTACCTGATGGATCCCCATAGATTTGGTATATGTTTCTATAGAATTCCCTAAATGCAACATTGATTTCTTTATTGGTAACCACAATAGAGTTATGTTTAGTTCGGATGCCTCTTTAGCATTCTTGTTCTGCCTTGCTTTTAAACTGTATGCTAATACCTTACCAACTTTCTCTCTCATTTCCCAATATGTTTGCCTTGTTATAAATATTTCATACTGTGCTTTAGCTGAATTAATCTTGTTCATAAAATGGGCAAAAAAAATCCATCATGCTGATTGGCTACTACATCATCTGAGCCGTGTCCTTATCAGATGATATAGTAGCCAACTGGTGCGACTGCCCACATGAAAGCCCCATAGCAAGAACCTTATTAGTGAGCTCTGCCAACCGCTAACACAAATACTGACTTGCAAAGCTCACTGAAGTGGTAGCGGGACACATTACACTTCACTAACAGTTCAGCTAAATGGCACTCATGATCATCTTCAGCAGCTCAGAAACATACAGCAGTCAGCAAATGACCATGATGTGGAGAACATCCCCCCCACCACACACAAATACACCCATGAAATCCACAACAAGATTCAACAGTATTAACAATTTTAAAATAAAGCGGGCTCACTTTCATGTCACCATGGATGAATGCAATCTCCTAAGCTCGCCACACACTTACTCCTGTGTTCTGTTAGACCAACCAAAATAAATAAATAAATCCACTCAGAACACACCCGCTGTTCTGATATAAACCCTGAATTTATACCGGAACCAAAACAGAACCATTGACCAACTGTCATTAAAAAAAAACCTGCAAACAAGGAAATGGCTCTCTACGGCAGCCATAACATGACACACTCGCTCGTACTTAAGCGGGGCTGTAAAAGAAACACTATTTACATTAATAAAACACCACAACATTAACAGGAAACAAAAAACCTAAAAGGAAAACTGTGATTAGGGTACCTTTGTATGGCGGGAGGTGTGGGGGAATCACACACCAGCCGACATTGCAAATGCTTGCTCGTACTCGCTATAACAAACACTGTGGGCAGTCACACTCTCCAGACATAAGAAATGTGAAGAAAAAAATAAAAATAGGAAAATCCTACAACTATTTTTTGTCTTGGTGTGTGTGCCTGCACCTGCATAGATGAGAACTGCAAAGACAGACAGACATAAATCCCTATACGGACTCTTAACTAAAGAGCTACAAAGCAAGACAATAACTACTTTTTATGATCTGCACTGTTATCACCCTATTTTTTTTTACAGATTTTATATAAACTTTCTAAGTTAATTATTTAATTAACTTATTTACTGAGATGTCCATTTTATAAGTGCAATAACACATTCCGAGGTGTGCGTTATCTCCTGATAAGAGCACGCCAAGGCACATAAGGCACTCAGCAAAAGTGCCTCATGCCTAACAATGCACCTGAGCATGCTCTTATCAGGAGATAACACACACCTCATCGTGTGTTATTGCTTGCTTATGTCATATTTCCAGCAGGTAATTTAAATAACCACAGAGCATTGGAAATGTTTTGCTTTTTAAAATTCTGCTCAAGAATATGCAGCTCTTTTTCTTTCTTTGCTAAGTCTTTTTGGGGATCCTTTTTCTTTAAAGATGAGAAGCTAATTATTCTGCCTATAATGAAGGCCTTGAAGGCATCCTAAAGGCAAGCAAAGAATATCCCCCATTATCACTGTCTTTAAAATACCCGGCAGTTTTTTCCCAGCCATATTTTGAAACATGCATCATTCAGAAGCGAGTTATTTAGTCTCCACCTCTCAGATCTAGTCTATTCTCCCCCAATAGAGACTGAAAGTTTTAGGGGGGGCATGGTCTGAGATAATATCATTTGGACATGCATTGTTGATACCACCTGCCAGATTTTTGGAGATCATCAAATAGTCAAATCATCAGTAGGAACTCTGCCTGGCTGAATAAAAGGAATAAGCCCTATCTGAAGGGAGAACCAACCTTCAAGTGTCTTACTAAATTCAGTCCTCTATCATCTTGTGGAGAGCAACTTGAGACTTAGACCTGTCCAGAAGAGTGGCGCTTCTGTTTCTGTCAAGAAGGGGGTCCATTACTTCATTAAAATCCCCTCCCATGATGATTTTACAATCTTTATTGATGCCAAGTTTAGTGGAAATGTGATCAAAGATGAAGTTTTGATTTGTATTAGGGGCATACAAATTACCAATGATCAATTTGTAGCCATTTACAGCTCCAGCTATGATCTGGTACCTGCCCTCCATGTCTGCAAAGTGATTAGATTTGACAAAGTTGGTTCCTTTATTGATCAGAATCACAGTGCATCTCTGTTTGTAGTTAAATATACTATACTGCACTGCAGAGACCCATGCTCTGGCTAGCTTTACTGCTTCATCAGACAATAAATGTGTCTCTTGCAGCAGAACAATATCAATGCTATTGTTGGCTAAATATGATAACACCTTTTTATGCTTAATGGGGGAACCTAATCCTCTCACATTCCAGGAGCATATTTTTAAGTTATTTAAGGCCATCCTCACAGAACTAGGCATATAAATATGATATCCCAAAACAGTTAACAGTAAGGTTCAGCAGTAAATTAGCTCTACGTAACTATATCTAAAGAACACTTCAAATAGCAAAGACAACTGAACAAAATCCTTGGGGCCAATTCTAGAAGCAGACCTACGCATGTCACAAGTTGCAACATACAAGAGGTGCAGTTGTGCCAAGGACCCTGTGCCTGATTCTGCAAAGGGCAGGGACCCTGCAGATAAGTCCTGTGACCCGCACCAATCCGACAGGTACACCAAACAGAGAGCATACTTGAACAGGTTGTCACAAGCCTGCAGCATGAGACTTGGAAGTGTGTAAGTGCCCCCCCACCCCATTCCCCAGTAATCAGTAATAAATGCCCCACAGGGCAATGGGACCCACATGTCCCAATCCCCCCAAAATGCATATTGTAAGACCTGCAGGGCTAGTGGAACCCCCATGCCCAATCCCCGAAACCCATGTCCGGGCCATATTATGAAATGTAGAAAAAAAATATCTCTATTATCCCTGGTAGTCTAGTGTCCCCCCACCCCTCACCTGGCAGTGCTAGACCACCTGACTCCCCCTCACCCATCCCCAGCTAGTGATTGGCACAGCTCGCCTCTCACCACCTTGGCCAGCCACTGACTGAGTGCTGTATGAGCGTGTACTACTGTAAATAGTACATGCTCTATGAATGACAGCTCATTCACTGAGTGTGTACTATTTACAGTAGTATGCACTCTACAAGAGCTCAGTCAGTGGCTGGCCAAGGTGGTGAGAGTGGACGTGCCAGTCACCAGCAGGGGTGGGGGAGTGGGGTTGTCTAGCACTGCTGAGTTGGGGTTGGGGGGACACTAGACTACTAGGGATAACAGGGATATTTTTTTTATACATTTTGCAATACTGCTTTGGGGTTTGGGGAGCGGGGCTTGGGGGGCACTGCCAGACCTGCAGGGCTTAAAATATGCATTTTTATGGGATCAGGGCATTGGGGGGTCAGATAGCCTTCTGAGGCTTTTATTGCTCATTGTTGGGTTATCAGGGGCAATGGGGTCCCATAGCCCTGTGGGGCTTTTATTACATAGTTTTGGGGGACTGGGGGCAGGGCTGGTTCAATAGCCCTGTGGGGCATCTTCTACTGATTGAGGGATGGGTCTGAGGAGTTACATGTACTGGGGGATCAGGGCAGGTGGCACATTGGTGCAACCCCCAGTGGATGCAAAGAACACCCACACTACCCATTAGCTGGTGTAAATTAACTTTGACGGATGTCCTCTGGGGGTTGTTTTAGAATTGCAGATGTGGGGATCTGGCAGCTGCCTTTCCTGAATAGGGAGCAACTGCTGTCATTAATCCCCTTGTGCCATGTTGCAGGGGATTTATGACATAAATAATGGCGTAAGTCCACTTTGTTGCAAGCAGCCCATGACATGTCGCAGGCTGCTTTGCAAAATCCCAAATGTCGCAACTCATGGCACAAAGTGCTAATTGCACCATTTCTTTGGGTGCAAGTCACTTTATGCCATGCATAACCATTTGAGAATCCAACCCCTTGTCTTTGCCTAAAAGGTATCAGAATATCAGTAAGGCTGTAACTAAATGCTATTTACTATTAACAGTAATCTGTAAACAATAATGTCTTTAAGAGAAACTAAACAAGTTAAAATAAATAAAGAACTATAAATATTAGAAAATCTGTATCAGTCGAAATTAAACAGTAAACGTTAAGTCAATGTCAAATTCCAAGGTATCTGCAGTTAAATTGCGACTAACAACACAATGTTGAGTGAAGCTGGCCAATGCTCAGTAACAAAGGATCTAATCTACATCCATACTTACATTCTCAGATGTGTCAACAGTAGCTAGTCACATAATGCACAGGGTGAGCTACTTTTCAGTGCCTATATAGATGAACTTAAAAGGGAACTGAAAGCATCCAAACTAATTGATAACATACAGCATTAGATGACCATGCAGCCTCTTTACTGGTTTTCCAGAATAAAAGAAAAGAGTTATAAAGATGTAGAGGCAAGCCAGTAGTTGGTAAGGTGCATGAAAGGAAATATGGAAGTAGTGTGTAGAGAAGGAAAAAATAAATATGGGGAGGTGAGGGCTGATAGATGGGGGGGATGACACTAGTGTCCAGGCTCCATGCACTTCTTTCCACATCGGCTACCATAGGAACGGAACCGTCATCAGTTATTCCATGAGGTGACATAAGTCTGTTTTAGATTCAGAGGATCAGTAAACAAGGGTTCCATGTCAATTACGTGCAAAACATTTTGCCGCGGTCAATTACCACTCAGATATTTCAGCGTGAGCATTTAAATCATTTAATGTTTATAGCACTAGACAGTGCAGTCAACACACATCACTAGCAAGCTATGTAATTTATTTAGGGTGGTGGCCAGTGCTATCCAATCAGTTGTTGTCATCCTTTACCTCCAATTGTGTACTGCTGTGTTGCCCTAGGTTACTGTAGGTTAATTGTGAAGCATCAAGCAAACAATATACCGGCCGACACCATCTTCACAGACTTCACTTGCTGTCATGCCACTGCACTTCATTTTGAGTACTAGAGGTCAGCTGCTTCTGTCCCATGAGGGATATTTGTATAGGAAGGAGTGCACATATGGGTCCAAAAACTACTGGAAGTGCCTGTAATATGATGCATTTAGGTGCCCTGCATGGGTGCACACTGCACAAGATGAAATTGTTAAGTATATACAGTCACATGACATGTACCTATTCCTGCTGATGCAGAGGTTTGTAAAGTGGTCAATGTGTTGAAGTAGCGAGCAGGAAGCTAGAAGGATACAACAGAGCAGGTTGTCGCAAGTGATACTATCGATATAAGCCAGTCAGTGAATGGCAAACTTCCCTCTTGTGCCAGTTTAAAATGCACTGCACAAAGAGCATGGCAAGCATCAGCTGTTGCTCTGTGTCAGCCTAAATCCCCTGAATGAGTTGCATATTCCATCTGAGTACTGTAAAACTGATCATGGTGAACTGTTCCTGTTGCATGATTCTAGAAACAACGACCCAGAATGTTTTAGTCTGTTTTCCACCATTCAAAATCTGCATTACATGCAAAGTACACCATATTGGTACGCTGACAGAACTTTCTAAGCAACACCCACACTTTTTTTCACAATTGTCCATCATACATGGTATTCAGTACTCAGCCGTGATACCATTGGTTTTCATATTAATGTCAAACAGGAGCTATGGCAGTTATTTAAGGGTTCTGAGTGAATTAAAAAGATTGGGTCCTGAACTGTCACCAGTATGTATCATGACAGACTTTGAATTGGCATCCACAAAAGCATTTGCTATGGAATTCCCAATGGCAGGCACAAGAGGGGTGTTTTTTTCACCTGTGCTAAGCCGTATGGTGTAAGGTCCAGGAATATCAGGACATATGCAAAAATTATATTATAGATGCTGACTTTATACTCCACATTCTGATGCTACCTTCACTTAGGTATGTTCCTCTAGATGATGTTATCAAGGCTTTTGAGCAGCTACACTCAACAGACATCTACACAACTCATGATGACCAACTGGCCCCCGTCACAGATTACTTCGAGGACACATGGACAGGGAGACCAGTTGGTCATCATGGTCATCGTAGACCACATTTAGCATTGATTTCTGGAACTGCTACTCTGCAGTAAAAGATGGCTGCCCAGAACAATAAATGCCATTGAAGATCAATAGTCTACTGGGGGCTAGCCACCCTACAATATGGAAGCTAATACAAGCCCTTAATGTTGAGCAAAGCACAAATGAAATAAAGATGGAGCAGTACCTAGCAGGCATGGAACCACCGGCTCCCAGGAAGAAAAATAGGGACACTGCAAAATGAATTGCTGCTGTGGTATATGCATATGGAACCACTGATGGCTCAGATTATCTGCGAGAAATTGCACATAATTTTCAGGTGCAGGTATAAGCCTTGAACTGGATGCCGCTTAATGTGTACATGCTATACATGCTTATAATTTGCTGGTTTACATTATTAATAATGTTCCAATAAAGTTTGAACTCTTAAAGTACATGAACTAAACAGAATGAGTGACGTCTTTTACACTGTGATGTAATCACGAAGCACAGTACAATCGTTCTAGGCTATCCCCCCCAAAAAAGCAAAGTAAGGTAAGAACATTAAAAATATGTAACAAATGTGAAAGTAAAAAATGCTGATAATGCTTTCAGCGTAAAATGAACTGAACGGTATTTGTGGTGCTTACTTTTGAAATGCATTGTATTTGTTGTGCACTGACTTGAGCCATTAGTGATAATGTTTTTTGACGAGATTGATGCGTTGAAATGTTTTCGCTGAAATGATGTGATACCGTAAACCAGCAACCTGTTAGCATATCTCAGTTCAATGCCAAGTATAATTACCATCTCTAGTTAATAAGTCAGCTAGGGCTGATGGATCCATATAGCCCTGTTAAGCTACAGTATATAAACATGACGGCTGCAGTAGAACCACCATACCAAGCCCCTCCTTCGATGTGTTTCCATCATCAATGCTTATCCTGCAACACAAAAAAAAAACATGGGGTGGGGAGGTGTGATAATAAGCAGGGTAGAAATGGAGATACTGCACGAAGCAATCTTTTAGAGAGATAGCATATCCCTGGCAAAGCAAGTAGGAGATTTAAATGAAGGGGAAAGCCAGTAAATTAAGCCGGCAATATTAAGACAGATAATGATATTGTTATGACCAATAGCATCTAATGCACTTATAAGCAGGGACTGTTCAGCAGATTTTAAAGAAAGATACATGCAGCATGATATAATTTCGTGGCTTTTTCCACACAAATGAGCCATTGTTCAGCTGCCATTAGTATAGCAAATTATGAAGAGATGCAAACAGGTATTTAAAATATCTGGCATATGAAAAGGACCACATATTGAGTACTGTTCAAGTCATCCAGGCTGAGTTAGCCTTGCTATTTAAGAGTGAAAAACTGGAGCTCCTTTGCAAGCAATCGATAGCAACCTTTGTGCAAACTGTTGGACTTTTAGCCATTCAGAGACAAGTAAAGAACATACCAGAGAGATCAGTCTAAATACCATTCAGAATCCTTCATCTCCGATTTCTGCTTGAAAAGAAACCCGGTAGATGAATACAATCGTACAAGAGTAGGACAAATAAGAGTCAGCTAATCCAATAAAGATGTCAAGGAACCATTCCCTGCATTACGATTGATGACTTGTTGGGCGTTGGGACAGGAGATCTCCGTGGGTTAGTAGTTGCACTAGAAGAACTTTGCCTATCTCTGCTATGACTCATGTAACATTTCTTGGGGTTGAATTTGTATTTGTTCTGAGGGTTAAACCAAGAGGGACTCCCAGATGCATTAGATTTAATGGTGATGCTCACTTCCATATTCCTGTGGACTGCTACAGGGCTGAAGGATTTGCTTACAACAATGGCAAAGGTATGTATCTATTTGCATTTCTGTGGAAGGGACCCCTTCCTTCTCGAGCTAACTACCATCATTTCCTTGAGACTTTTGTGCTTTCAACAGGCTCATGCTGCTCTTTAATCAAATGTTTTATTGGACTGTTTGAATTTTCAGTACTGCCATGGCTGTTATATTTAACCAAACTTACAGTACATTTGCCATTATCTTTCCAGCCATTATGTATTAGATCTCACACATCACAAGGTGAAAAACACTATTGTAGAGGTCCAGAGGCAACCTGCACTACTGATGTTGCTGGGTATTTCATGATGCAGGAAAGACCCTCCCTGCATAAAGCAAGTTTTGCCTTCTGGAAATCCTTATGTTTATCCACCACCTCTTTTGAAAAATCTTGAAATACTGAGATTTTCTTTCCTCTCCATTTTAGTCTCAACCTTTCTCTAGCCATCTTTAAAATGTACTCCTGTACTCTGAATCTTAGGAAATTGACATATATTGAACTTGATCTAGTACCAGTCTGAGGCTTAAGGTGTAAAGAGTGGTGCACCCTTTCAATTTCTATCAATCAATTAATTAATCTTTATTGTACCAGGCAAAACATCATTGAGGTAAACTCATTTACAAGATGGCTAGGTTGGCATAACAATTACAATATCATATGTATGCAATGACCACAGAGTGCATCATAACACATATAATACAGAAAATCATTGAATAAGTAGTAATCAACCAATACAATACTGTGTCCACATCCTAACATAATATATGCACAATATATACAATATACAATGTGAGTTTAGGAAAAAAGTGGCATGAGAATATAGAAAATCAAGGGGAAGACAACTGATGCTGAAGTACATCTATAAAAAACTGCTGTAGGAACAGAATCATACTGTGCCCTTCTGCGGCCATTACCACTGGTGCTAAAGTAAATCTATAAAAAACTGCTGAAGGAATGGAATCATATTGTGCACTTCTGCTCCCTCAGGCACCCCAACAATTCTTAAATTATTCCCCCCTGCCCTTGCTTTCTAAATCATCCACTTTGTTTAAAGAAATAGTTAATTTGCTTGGCGTGTACACTTTGAACATTTTGTTACCTCTACTGTTGTACTCTCCACATGAGACAGCCTTGATTCACTGTTTTCTAGTCTTTCTTTGTATCCTTTATTGATTAGCTACATTTTTGACATTGTTTGCTTTAGGCTATTAATGTCAGCCTGAATGTTAGTTAAAAATATTTTATTGATGTCAGATCACAGTCCCTCCATTCCACAGTCTGGGTACAGGCTTCCTCCACTGAAATACAAAATCACACATACCCCCATAATGCAAAGCATCATGTGCTGTATATGCAAATCACCACAAAATATTATGCTGGTTCAACTTTAAGCAGAATTGCATGGTGCGGAAAGGCCTCTCACACAGTCTGCAAAGGGTGCCAACAAAAGACACAGACACGTGTTTCATCCTACCAGGACTCAATCAATCGATCAATCAATCAATCAATCAAAATCTTTATTTAACCAGGCAGACACCATTGAGCAAGCTCATTTTCAAGGTGGACCTGGGACAAACAATTAGGTGAATACAATTTTGTTAAGATCAACACACAATTACAATTTTGTGTACAATTGGGCATAGGCAGTACAAATGCAAGTAAACGGTGCAGATTAGTGTATAACATTAATTTACAATTAGGCAATTTGTACAGCAGAGACAACGTGCAGAACATACAGGAAAACAGTAGGTACAGAGTAGGCTCAAGCAAGAATCCAAGTGACACCCAGAGGTGCATAGAGGCATGATGAATTTAAGGCAAAGGGGAAGGGAGGTAGGAGGAAGAACAGATAAACAGACAAAAAAAAGGGTTGAATAATCATGGGTAAGAGGATATGAGGTAGAGGTGGGTGGGGGAGTGAAGGAGGTAGGCATGGGGATGGCAATAAGTGGAGGCTAACAACAGAGAGTGACTTAAAATCATGAAGAGGCAGGGACAGTGTCAGTGAACTGAACAGGAAAATCTATAAGCGATAGGAGTACTTAGAGTCAGGAGGAGCAGGCACAAGATTCTTTAAAATGGAGTGAATATAAAGATTTGAAAGCTGCCAGACTAATGGGGAATTAAATTGTTAGGTTTTTTTGCATCTTGTTCCACAAAAGGGACCATACATGACTAATAGATGCCCCGCCTAACCGAGATTTGGCCTTGGAAACCTTCAACGAAATGTAAGAGGCACTTCTCAAGGCATACTTACTTATTGGGCAGAAAGGTAAACAATCCGAGATGTAATCTGGCAGTTTGTTTTGTGATGGCTTTGTAGGTCCAGATAGCAGCATTTATCTGGTGTCTAAAGCTAAGGGATGACCAACCTACCGCCAAGTACAGAGAGAAATGATGGGTGGAATAGGGAAGGTCCATTATAAACCTTAGAGCTCTATGGTAGAGCGTATCAAGTTTGGAAAGAGCACCTGCAGGACTCTGGCTGTAGAGGAAGTCGGCGTAGTCTATTAAGGAGAGAAAGACAGTTTGGACTAGCCTCAATTTTCAATCCCTAAGGAGGATATTTTTTATCCTGTAGAAAAGACCAAGTCTCACTCTAAGTTTCCTTTTCAGCTCTTCTATATGAGCAATGAAGCAGAGTCTAGAATCCAGCCATACCCCCAAATATTTAAATTTTGACACATACTCCAACTGTTGACCCAGAATAGTGGTAACTGGGGGGGAGTTACCCCGTCACAGATGGATTTGCTAAGTTAGGAAAGGGTGACAAGAGCATAGCTTTCATTTTCTTGGCATTTAGGAGCAACTTCTGGTTTAGGAGCTGAGTCTATAGCCGATTGAAGTCATCCTGGAGTTCTGAGCATGCCATTTGAGGGGAAGATCCACTAGAATAAAGCACTGTATCATCTGCAGATAGGTGTATAAGGGCCTTTTTGATGGTGGAATCGATTCTGTTGATATAAAGTGCAAAAAGCAAGGGACCAAGAATGGAACCTTGGGGAATGCTCCTCTGAAGGGGTTTCAGAGGTGAGACTTCACCATTCACTTTTACTTGCTGTAGACATCCTGAGAGGTAGTTACCAAACCATCTGCGAGAAAGAGCATCCAATCGGATAGTTTGAAGCAATGTGAGGAGCCGACTATGATCAACGGTATCGATGGTCTTACTTAGGTCCAGGAATACTGCACAAACAAAGTTCTTATTGTCCAGCTCATGCTGCCAATCATTAGTAACCTTGGCCAAAGCGGAAATTGTGCTGTGTTGTGCTCTGAACCCTGATTGTAATGGGTTGAGAAGCTTTGATGATTCCAGATGGTTCCTGAGCTGGGTGTTCACAATTTTTTCCTCAACTTAGACAGGATAGGGAGAAGGGAAATTGGCCTACAGTTGTTGAGGTCACAGGGGTTTCCTGATTTAAACAAGGGAATGACACATTCCATTTTCCAGATGAGAGGAAGATCACCTTGCGACAAGGATAGGTTTAACAGATGTGTAATAGGCGCAGCTAAGACCCTATAGCCCATCTTTAGAAAATATGGGTCAATGAGGTCAGCACCTGCACTTTTTCTGAAGTCCAGTTTTAACAGGAGATCTTCAGCCTCTTTCAGAGATGTAGGTTGAAGTGAGAAGGTCAGACTGGAGAATGAGGTGCCTTGCTTATCAACCCCAAGTTGTGTTCGAAGGTTACTGGTGGGGGAAGTATCGAAGGCAAGACCTCTTGTAGCAAAATGGTTACTGAAGGCATCAAGGATTGATGGTTTATCAGTGAGTGTGGTAGTATCCATCGAGATTTTAGAAGGCAAGGAATTCCCAGCCAAATGGCCTTCTATACCCTTAAATATCCTCCAGAATTTGGAGGGGCGATTGGCTGAAGATCGAGTTGTGAACGAAAGAAGTTAGCCTTTGCTTCTCTGACCTTCTTGGTACAAAGGTTTCTTGCCCTCCTGAAAGAAATCTAATCATTCGTGAGTATAGTTTTTCAGGCAATTTTCCAAAGCATGTCCCTATTCCACAAGGCGTCCTTCAGCTCCTCTGTAAACCATTGATACGATTTGTTTTTGACTCGGACTTTCACTAGGGTTGCATGCCTATTAAGTGCTCCTAACACAATTTCTTGGAGAATGTCGTATGCTAAGGCCACTGATTTAGCTAGGTAAAAGTCCTGCCAGTGCATGGAGTGGCTCAGCTCAGAGTAATTGGTGTGCCTCATCTGTATGACATCCTAGTGGAATGAACCGGCTACCCAAAGTTGGCCTATGTGAGTTGGGTTGTGGTGACCCCGATAAAAACAGAAAAACTGCTTCACTGAAGCTTTGTTTCCCAGAATTCCGCTAACTGCAGATTGCTCTTTTGAAATTTTCAAGGCCATTGAAAGCAGCGAAGTTAAAAACACAAATAAGGCTGACCGAAAAGAAAGCACTGTGGTAACAAGTTTGGTACACTCTGAAAAATTGTTTCGGCAACAATCAACTAGCTACAATGAAAACACTTGTTCACAACTTTTTAAGCAATATCTCAAGAACATAATGAGCAGTGGCCAGTGAGCTGTTAATCACTCATTCATTGCTGTAGAGTGCTCATGCTGTTTGATGTTCTTATTGTTTAAATCACTGTTTAGAGGCAGAACTCTATAGAATAATACTCAGTATGGAATAATGACCCACAAGCAGGTCAGATATTTGTATCTTTTTATTATCAAATTAAAATTATATACAGAAATTAAATCTCCCTCACCACTGTGTGACTGGCTCATTATTTATTCAGGTCATTTACTCAAATCAATGCACCCCCCCGTGGGAGTCTTCACCCCATGCACCCCCTTCTGAAAGATTCTCAACTCCAGGGGAGAGTATGTCAGGGGGTACAAGTTCTAAAAAAAAATAATTTGGGGCCAGGCGCACAAAAATGGGGGTGAGCCCGTACCGGAATCCAGAACGTTCACAGCTCTAGGCTGCCACCCACCCACCACGCTATGGGGCCAGGTCGGCAGCCTCATGCCAACCATACCAGACAAACCCTCCCTCCCTTCTATCGTGCTCGCTCATCCCCCCATATATATACATATAGCAACATCACATCGCTATATGCGCAAACCTTCCCATCTGGTCACCCTTCCTCACTGGTAGCCCATTTACATGCGCCACGATTGAGTCACTATTTTAAAAAGTGCTCAATTGCTGATGCCTATGCCACAGGCTACTATCTATCTATCTATCTATCTATCTATCTATCTATCTATCTATCTATCTATCTATCTACCTATCTATGACAATTCCTACCCCATAAGATGCCCCTAGAGATTGCGCAAGGCAACCTTCTACTCCTATTGATTAATGCTCCCCCATATATTCCCCTCTGTCATCAACTCTGCACTCCAGACAGACATCAGTTTACAAAAGCATCTGCTGCTTCATCCTCTTCTCACCCTTTTCTATCCATCATTGTGAATTATACAAATCGCTTGGTTGGCTCCGACTTCAAGGAAGTTCAACTATGTCTTAGGCTGCCTAATAGACACTACACTCAGAGATGGTCCCCTATCCCCTTATTCATCTCTACTCATGGGCAAAGTGGCTACTAGGTGCCTATGTGAATCATCCATTCTCCCCGATAGAAACATAGAAACATAGAATTTGTCGGCAGATAAGGACCGCTTGGCCCACCCAGTCTGCCCATTTCCCTGCCTACTGGATAAGCTGCAGATCCTAGTTAACCAGCAGCCTACTTCTTCCTACCCCAACCCCCTAGAATTGCCTTATGACTGTCCCATGCATGCTCGAATTCCACCACTGTTTTTGACTCCACGACCTCATCCGAATGCCGCTCCATGCATCCACAACCTTCTGTGAAAAAATACTTCCTTAAATTACCTCTGAGCTGCCCCCCCATCTTCAAATTGTGCCCCCTTGTTCTTGCACACCTCTTTTTTTGAAAGATGCTACCCTCTTGGACTTTGTTGATTCCCTTGAGGTACCTGAAAGATTCTATCATGTCCCTCCTCTCCCTCCTTTCCTCGAGGCTATACATAGTAAGCTCCTTAAGTCTCTCTTCATATGTCTTCCAGTGCAGACCCTGCACCATTTTAGTTGCCCTCCTCTGGACAGCTTCCATCCTGTCTATGTCTTTGCAAAGACTGGGTCTCCAGAACTGCACGCAGTACTCCAGATGGGGACTGACCAGCTGTCTGTACAGAGGGATAATAACTTCCTGTTTTCTACTGGTGATGCCTCTCCCTATGCATCCCAGTATCCCCCCAGCCCTCCTTGCTGCTCTCTCACATTGCTTGCCCACCTTTAGGTCATCTGATATGACTACCCCCAGGTCTGTTTCCATTTTTGTTGTTGTTAGTATCTCAACCCCCATTGTGTACTCTTCCCCTGGGTTTTGGTTTCCCAGGTGCATTACCTGCACTTCTTAGCATTGACTCTAAGCTGCCATACATTTGACCATTCCTCTAACCTTGCCAAGTCCCTTTTCATCCTTTCCACCCCATCTTGTGCATCAACTCTGTTGCAGATCTTTGTGTCATCTGCAAAGAGACATACTTTTCCTTCCAGTCCCTCTGCAATGTCGATTATAAAGACATTGAAGAGGACCAGTCCTAATACTGAACCCTGCAGTACCCCACTAGTAACCCCCCTTTCTTCAGAGTGGACTCCATTTACTATTACTCTCTGTGTCCTATTCTCCAGACAATTTTTTACCCAGGCTGTCATCTTGGGACTCACTCCCAGCCTAGCTAACTTGTATATTAATCTTTTGTGTGGGACTGTGTCAAATGCCTTGCTAAAGTCTAGGTAGGCCATGTCCACAGCCCCTCCCTGATCTACTACTTTGATCACCCAGTCAAAGAAATCTATCAGATTTGTCTGGCATGACCTTCCTGCTGTGAATCCATGCTGCCTTTGGTCCTGTGCCCCTCTGGCCTCTAGATACTCAACAATTCTTTCCTTCAAGTGATTCCATCATTTCCCTACCACTGAGGTTAAACTAACAGGTCTGTAGTATCCTGCTTCTGCCTTGCTCCCACTTTTGTGAAGAGAATCACATCTGCCTCCTCCAGTCCTCGGGTACCACCCCATCCTCCCATGATTTGTTAAACAGGGTAGTCAGTGGTGTCACTAATTCTACCCTTAGTTCTTTTAGAATTCTGGGATGAATCCCATCAGGCCCCATTGCTTTGTCCACCTTCAGTTTTAAGAGTTCTTTCAGAACCCTTTGTTCTGTAAATGGGCTGGTATCAACTTCTGTATCCAGAGTGTTTCTACTGTTTGTTTTAGGTACCTCCCCCTCTTCCTTAGTAAATACTGAGCAAAAATATTTGTTTAGTATCTCTGCCTTTTCTGAGTCACCCTCTGCCCACCCCTTATTAAACCTCACTATCCCTCCTTGGTCTTCCTTCGCTCCCTGATGTATCTATAAAAGGTTTTATCCCCCTTCTTAACTGAGTTGGCTATCTTTTCCTCGGTTTGGGCCTTTGCTGTTCTGACTGCCTTCCCAGCTTCCTTTTGCTTTAACTGATACAGTTCTCTGTCCTGCTCCTTCTGTGATTCCTTGTACTTCCTAAAAGCTTTCTTTTTTCCTTGAACCTTCACTGCCACTTCCTTTGAGAACCATAGTGGTTTCTTACATTGTTTAGTTTTGTTTATTTGCTTCACACAAAGGCTTGTTACCTCTGTGATGGCAGTTTTTATTATTCCCCATTGTTCTTCCACCCCTCCTTCCTGCCCATTTGCTAGTGCATTCCTTAGGCACTCACCAATTTTGGCAAAGTCAGCCCTCCTAAAGTCCAGTACCTTTGCCTTTGTGTGGCTTGACTCTATTGCTGTGTTTATTGTGAACCATACTGTTCGATGGTCGCTAGTTCCCAGATGGCTACCCACTTCTACATCTGTGATCCTCTCTTCATCTCCATTTGAGAGAACCAGGTCTAAGATTGCTCCCTCTTGAGTGGGCTCAATAATAGTTGTCTAAGGCATGCCCCTGTGAGGGCATCTAGAATAACCCCACTCTTCAGTGGCTGCTGCAACTGCACTCCAGTTAACATCTGGCATATTCAGATTGCCCATCAGCAATATCTCCCTTTTCTGCCATACTAAGTATACTTTCTATCATTTCCTTGTCCATTTCCTCCCCTGAGAAGGGATCTTGTCTAACCCCTGTGTGGATTGTGGTGCCATTGCCTGTCTCCAAATTTACCCACAGTGCTTCTTCTCCTCCTGTTTTCCCTTTTGTTCTGTTGCTTTGATTCCTTCCCTTATGTAAAACTACTCCTCCTCTCTTTTACCCTCTCTGTCCCTCCTGTAGATAGTGTATCCTGGTATGTTTACATCCCAGTCATGGTTTTATTGTGAACCATGTTTCTGTGACTACCACGATATCCAGATGTTCCTCCTCCATCAAGGCCACTAATTCAGGAAGCTTGTTACTCAGACTATGGACATTGGTACTCATTGCTTTCCATTTCTTGATGGCTTTACCTTCTGTTGCAGCATCCCCCACTGACCTTTCTACCTCGGTCTTTTTCTCATTTAGTACCCTGTTTTGTAGGGAGAGGCTGGGATTTTCCTGCTGCTTATCAGTGCCTCCCCCCTTGACTAGATTAAAAGCTTGCCAATGAAGCATTTTAACCGATTGCTTAAAAGACTTGTTCCCTTCCTGAACAGATGAAGACCATCCTGCCAGTATAGGCTGGTGTCCCTCCAGGTGGAACCCCAGTCCCCAGTGAAGCCAAACTCCTGTGCTCCACACCATTTTTTCAACCATTCATTAAAATGCATGGTGCAAAGTACCCTTGCCTCACTCATGCCATTGACAGGCAGCACCTCTGAGAAGGATACTGTGTGTGCTACTTGTCTTAGGCCCCTCCCCAGTTCTACAAAGTCCTTCTGCACTGCTCTAATCTCATTTTAAGCCAAGTCATTTGTCCCTAGGTGGACAATGATGTCCAGCTCAGACTACCTTGCAGCTGTTCTCGTGATCCTGAGGATGCGCTTCCTGTCCCTCCAAGCTGTGGCACCAGGCAGGCACCTTACTTCAGTTTTCCCTGCTCCCCCCCAGTTCTATCCCCCTAATAATTTAGTCCCCCACCAGGAGCTGCTTCCTTTCCTTGTGGTGTCCTCTGCCTCCTTCCTGTGTGCCTCCCTTGTGACAGGTGTCCTCAGCCTCCTTAATCTCCTCTGTGGGTGCATCCATAGGGGAACTGTGCTCCCCCAGAATGGTGTATGGATTGTGGAATGGAACAACTGACTGGGTGTGCCTCTGTTCCACCATCCTCACCCTCCCTGAGGCCACTGTGGTCCAACTGCTGTGTTTTCTTTGCAACTTCTGAGGTAGTGGTGGTGGCTCTGGTGCTCCCTGGATGGGGGAGGTTCCCTTCCTACCATCCAGTCTGGCCTGGGGGAAGGTTCCCTTACTGCTGTCCAGTGTTGCCTGAAGATGGGCAAATTCCCCCCCTCAGGGCAGAGAGTTGTCTGCAAACAGGGCAGCATCTCAGCCTCCAGAAAGACTCCTGAAAGACTACTGCCCCACAGCCATTACATTGCAGTACTCCCCACATGATTATGTACTTTTTTTTTGTGTGTGTGATTGGTTTGTTATATAGAAATATATATATTATACAATGTGTATGCTTATATTTTCAGTGCTGTGTGCTAGAGGATATGACATTGATATGCGCTTGCACTCTGAGAATGATGTCATAACCCCAGGTATAAAATAACTATTTCCAGGGTGGGTGGGGTGAGGGGTGGGAAGGGTTGGGCCTAAACTGTGCCCTCACAAAACAATCAGCTAAGAGCTCTGACCCACGCTGCGATGAGTGCCTTCCTGTCAGCAAGATACCATACACAACAATTTGACAGAGAAATCCCTGCTAATCAAACAGAAAAATCAAACATCTAAGTCAGACACAGGTAAACCTCCCCAGCCCCAAAACAGCCTGGTGGTTTGTGCTCTGAAAGCAGTCAGCCCCAAAATAAGTCAGCTGTGCTTTAAACTCTTCCTGCACTGAAAATCTTATGAATTGTAACAAGACTGTCTTTTCCTTATAATTCTAAGTTCCTTATTTCACCTTTCAGTTAGAAGTAGCCTCCACCTGCAGAATATCTGCTACAAACCAAGACAATTGTAAGGTTCATCTCCCTCTGTTGTGAGCACAACTCGCGTTCTTGCAAATCCTGTGTTCAGTATTGCAGCTCCCAGCAAGAGGTAGTTTGACTTGAAAAATAGTAGCTGTTCTCAGAATAGTTCTCAGAATCTCCACTACCATGGACAGCAAAGCCTTTTCCATCTTTTCCTCCTCCTTATGGAACAAGCTCCCTATATTGCTCCACTCATCCACCTCACACTTATCATATAAAAGCTACTTTAAAGATTGGCTACTACTGGAAGCCGAATGCCACTGTCCATCTGTATAAACTGGGATGATCCCCCCACACCTTTTGTCAGGTCTACCCACCCTTACGGCCCCTTTCCCTCCAGCTTCTTTTCTACCCCCACCTGGCCCTCTATCCCCTCCCTTTAGTCTACGCCACTGCACTTTGTCTATTGTGGACTGTCGCACTGAATTTTGAATAGCCACCTGGTTGTTACTTGATTTTGTTATAGGCGTGCCTTTTTGAAAATGTACTTTATATGGTTTACCTAGTAATTTGTAACCTTACTGTATTGTTCTCCATGTTCCTGTGACAATGTGTATGGACTTGTTGCTAGCCTACAACTTCACGTTGTACCTTATTGTATTCTCATTTTTGTTAATATCCTCTGTACTGTAATTCCCTGCACCTCATTGTTAATGGCCAGCATTGTGGCTGTTACTTTTTATTTATTTTTATTTATTTTATTTATCAAGTCTAGGATTACAAATACCTTTGAGCCATGGCTCTTTTACAAAGGTTCCACATCAGAGAAATACAAATTATGGGGAACATCAAGACAGGCATTACAACAATGTGGACATTGCAAACAGAGTACAGATTAATACAGTTCAAGAGTAGCATTGTAACAAGGCAGCCAGCGGCATTTGTCAGAGAAAACAGACATCAGATAAGAAGTGCCAGAGTCATAGGGAGAGGGAAGAGGGTGGGGGGGAGAAGTAATGTAGGAAGGGTGGCCAGAGGGTGAAAAGTGTAGCATTGGGTATACCAAGATGTGAGAGTAGAATCCAGTGAGGAGTGGAGGAGGGGGGGACAACTAGAGCAGAAAGGGAAGTGGAGATACAAGGTTAAGTTGGGCAGTCACAGGAGCTGTTGATAGTGAGATAGTCCCGAAGCCTAGTTTTAAACATACCGATAGTTGGGGCAGAGGAGATGGTTACTCCTCCTGTATTCTGTTTTGCTAAATGTGCCATTGTTTATGGCCTGGGTCCTGCCTGACAATGGTACCTTGGATCAGCGCACCCACTTGGCCACCAAAGACATAAATATCTCTCTCTCTCTCTCTCTCTCTCTCTTTCAATCTATCTACTATTTATTTATGTATGTCTATATCTATCTATCTATCTATCTATCTATCTATCTATCTATCTATCTATCTATGTATCTATCTATCTAGCTGTCTATCATCTTTCTATCTTTCTATCTATCTGTCTGTCTGTCTGTCTGTCTGTCTGTCTATCTATCTATCTATCTATCTATCTATCTATCTATCTATCTATCTATCTAACAATCTGCAATGAAATGCAATGTTGGGGTCTCTGACCAGTGAACTAAATGCCAAATCTTAACTGCAGTTTCAAACAAACTTTTTTTTTGCCACTTCCCTTGGCCCCTTGGTATCCTTGTCCTTCATGCCCCATGCATACTGCATTCTTTCCACCAGACTCAACCCCCACTGCTGTCATTTACCTCCAGGCTCCACAATATCCTCTGACATCCCCTCACATTCAGCTTACTCCTTCCGGGGAACCCCTTGCTGCCACCATGGAGGAATCATCTGAGACATCAGCACTAATGTTTGAGAGGCAAGACATAGTGCCGCAGATCAGGTGGCATGGTTAACACATAGAGGGCTGCCAACAAACACACAATTTTCTCTCTGTCTCACCACCCCCCATCCCAGCTCTTGGCTTCACATCATGGTGTCCTGGGAAAAATGAATGGCAGTTTGTGGTTACTTAAGCCATAAAGTGCATCTCCACCATTTTACCACCTGGAGCTGTGGTGAGTGGTGTGAAACATAAGGAGGAGAGCATTCATGCAAATGCTACTCATCCTCTCTGCTGGTCTCCGCTCCAGTCATCCCCAGAACAGGGTATGAACCTGAGTCACCTGTGTGATGAGCAGGTGCCTCACTGTTCAGCACCTTGTATCCAGCCAAACATGTTATTTAACACATCAATAAATAATCTAGTATGAGGAATGCAGGTACACTCCATGACAAACAATGCTCATATGTTAAGGCCACAGGATAAAGGCCTGGGGCACAGTGTTTGTGTTTAAGCCACATGCAAAGCAGCTGCAACATCACACACATTGCATTAGACATGTAGCAGACTTTGTGATTGCACCAGGCATGTAGCAGAGTTTGTCAATGGTCCAACATTGCCTCAGACATGTGCTAGAATTTGTGAATGGCCCAACATTGCCCCAGACATGTAGCAGACTTTGTGAATGGCCCAACATTGCACCAGATATGTAGTAGACTTTGTGATTGGCCTGACATTGCCCCATATGAGTAGCAGACTTTGTGAGTGACCCAACATTGCCCGTCATGTAGCAGACTTCAGTAGTTGCTTAACATTGCCCCAGACATGTAGTGGACTTCAGGAGTAGCTCAACATTTCCCCAGACTTTGTGATTTGTCTGACATTGTCCTAGACATGTAGTAGACTTTGTGAGTGGCCCAGCATTGCAATGGACATGTAGCAGACTTAAGGAGTGGCCCAACATTGCCTCACACATATAGTAGATATTGAGAGTGGTCCAACATTACCACTGACATGTAGCATACTTCAGGAGTGGCCAAAGATTGCATTTATCATACTTTGTGACTGGCCAACATTGCCACAGACATGTAACAGGCATGCGGTCATAATGTCATGGGCAATACCATGCACTGTAACAATGTTGCACGCAAAACAGCATGCAGCAAAACAACGTCGACACAATATGCTGAACAGTGCACACTGCAGCAACTTTGTTTTTGTGGGGGTCTTCCACCCCGACCGCCCGGACTAATTATAATCAACTCTGAGAGTCATCTGAGAGTAACATCTGCACTGGGCACAGCTTGTGCAAATATTGCTGATCCGGTGGAGCAGCAATAAAAGATAAACTATGCAATACCCTCAATAACACACCTACCCCAGTTTACATTTACCTGATGTCCATTTTTAGGCCTTATATAGTAATATCTTCCTTCAAGAGAACAGCTTGTAATGAAATGTGTCAAATTTACATTGGCATTTGGGCATATGCACTTTTAAATTATATGACTTTTGTGTGCAAACTATATATCAGTCTCTAAAAAAACAATTAAACACATCAAATGTCTTCAAAAACTTGTCTCAACATTCTGTTTATTTTCCACCTTGTCACAACATACAGTTGTCTCAGCAGTGTTTTCAGTTAGGGCACAGTAGCTTCATGTATATGATGGCCTGATTCTGTTGAGTTGATTGCTATAACAGTGCATAGAATAAAATGCAAAACATATTGATAACTGTAATACAGATGGTGGCATTATTTTTAATTATACAACGGCAAGGAAAAATGTAAGAAGCTGATTGGCTGCTGACCCATTGAAACAGTGATGTTATTACACAATAGCATCACCGTAGCTTTGGATTTGGATAATTCCTTGCATTTTCTCTTAAGAAGAATTTTTCCAAACTAAAAAAATATCCTTTAAAATTGATTTTTTATTCTGTATATAACAACAAGCCATTGTATAATTGCAATAAGGCATGCCAGGGTGTGTGTTATCGTGTAATAATAACCGGCTTAGGCTTTTTCTCATAGGGAAAACGTGGCGTAATTTGCTGTTATAAAGGAGTGTTTATAATGGCAAACATGCGCACAATTTTCCTTGCTGTGCTCATGCACCGGCGCGACAAGTTGAGACCGCTCGCCTCTTCTGTGTCGCCTGAAACAGAACCGCCACAAGAACTCGGTGGTAAGTCCTTTTCTTTTATTTTCTCCCCCCCCCCATATACCCTGGGAACACACAAAGACCCTCAGAAAGGAAAAAAAATTGTTTTCAAAAAGGAAAATCTCAGCACTGGACTAAAAGGACCGACCACAGAATACACTTGGAGAATACACTGGAACTTGTTTATTTTATATCATTGCTGTGGCGAAAAAGCCTAACACAGCAATTATATAAAATAAAATACGGAGTGGTGTGTAAACTCGAATTTTACACACACCCTGGGTGTTGGATGCCTGGATAAACCCCTTGAGCTTCAGTCTCGGGGTTTATATGGTATCCAACCCCTTGGGTGTGTGTAAAATCTCAGTACATACATCACCCCATACTTTATTATCTATATAACGTCACTCCTGGGGTGGTGGAAGCATTTGGTTTTGCCTCGTGCTTCAACCCACACCAGAAGTGACATTATTACATGATAACACACACCCTGTCATGCCTTATTGCTTAA
Source organism: Neoceratodus forsteri (assembly GCA_016271365.2). Taxonomy (NCBI): domain Eukaryota; kingdom Metazoa; phylum Chordata; order Ceratodontiformes; family Ceratodontidae; genus Neoceratodus; species Neoceratodus forsteri. The sequence continues at coordinate 57,613,108 of CM028137.1, forward strand.
ATATGCCCTTTCTCAATGTACTGCACTTTGATTCAGTTGGTGTATGCAACAGCCTTCATGTAAACACTCTGGGCTTCTCTTTGACTCCTGATGCCTATTTGCTTTTTCTATTATATATTGTTTGAACTGCTTTGGTCTTCTTGATGTGGTGCCTGTGTGCCTAAACTATGTAATATGTTTATTTACTGCTACCCATGTATCTTCAGTGAATGATTGTTATAACTGTCTGCTCTCCGAGCCATTGTTATTGACTTGTTAACTGTGCTGTCTTTGTATTAGTTTCATAGAGGTGCCTTTGTAAATGAGTCTCTGACTCAAAGGTTTGTAAATCTGATATTTTTAAAATAAATAAATAAATATTTATGTTTAAGGCCGTGAAACACCCTTATCTAGTTAATGCATTCACAGTCACAGTGGTTCTGCCAGAGCTTGTTATTTGATGAGATTAGCCAGTGCTGGGAAGATCTGAAACTCTGACTATTTTTTTTTTAAATGCAAGACAAGTACTCATGCTTCCACCTCCCATGCTAGGTATCTGGAACTTAGATGAGACCTACAAGTCTTACTTTCCAGACAGAACACAGAAGGGGTTACTCTCACTGAGGAGATTAGGATTTTAAAAGTTGATATGTCCAAATATCAATATGATAGACTTCTTTCACTACAGAGAGAACAATCATTTGGAACACAAAGGAAAACAGAACACACACATCATTTTTAAGATTCTCAGATAAGAAGGGAAAGGAAGGTAATATCCAGACTTATTTCTCCACAGGGTACGATAGCTGAGGATAGTGATGGCATTATGGGTACACTGGAAAATCATGTGACATGCACATTTGGCGAACCAGTGCCTGATTCTTCTTTTATGCCACAGTTGTTGCAGGCTGTGCATCTTCAGCACTTAGCTCCAGAACAGCTGGCTCCCCTAGTAGCTCCCTTTTCCACTTTGGAAATAAAAGGGGTAATTCAAACTCTACATAATGAAGTTTCCCTGGGTTCAGATGGTCTTTCCGGAGAATTAAAGTCCTTTGGGAGCTTATGCCGGAAGAACTATTGGCAGTGTGTAACTCTTTTCTCATGGAAGACTATCTATCTACTCAAATGTACGAAGGGCTTCTGAATTTTTTATATAAATCAGGAATACAGATTTCTGGTGACATCACAGAGCTTATAGCAGCATAGACAAAGGAGCTCCAAATCCAACTTTCCACAATTCCTCAAAATCTTGCTAAATTTCTAATCAAAATGCCTAGAACCTCAGGAGGCATGAACCAGGAGAAGAATAAAGGCAAACATTGACCTGGAGGATGCTCGCAGCCAAAAGTTAGCTATGGATTACCAGAAGAGCTAATGAGCAGATCGTCCTCCCCTGCTAGCTCCCACATGGTCAAATATGACAGAGACAGAGAATCTGATCAACTCTCTCACAGTCATTCTGAAACCATGCTGTGGTAGATTAAGCAGTCAAAACAGGAGAACAAAAAAGAATTCCACACTATATAGCAATGGCTTTCCTCCATGGAAAACCAATTGGACCTCATGGAAGAGAGAGTTTCAGCTACAGAAGACACCACAGCCCAGCTCTCCCTGATTGTGCATGATATCCTGGTGCACACCTGAGACCTCCAGCTAAAATGCCTGGATTTGTAAGGCCAGTCGCGGTGTGATAATCTATGTCTCTATGGCCTCCCCAAGGGAATAGATATCCTCTCAATGGCCAAGGTGTGCTAAAACTCCAAGACACTTACACTCTACAAATAGAAAGGGCCCATCAATCTCTGCAAGCCAGATCCACTGACCCCACGGCTCACCCCCGATCGATTGTATTTAAACTAAATTTATACCTCACCAAGGAAGATCTGCTGCACTGGGCATGTGGCAAAATAAATAAAATACCTCACAAACAGACTCTTTCTTGATCACAACTACCCACAGGTGGTATAAAACAATGTCTAAAATACCTGTCTATACTGAAAGTGCTGAGAGAAAAAGTGATAAAGTTCCACTCTCCTTACCTTGCAAAACTCTGGGTGTTCTGGGAGGATGGGGTTAAGACATATCCAGCCATGGAGGAGACCCTGCAGGCACTGAAAGACAAAGGCCTGCCTGCTCCAGAGATACGAAACCTAAAAGCCGGGAGATGGGAGCCAGAGTGGCAGAGGACAACAAGCAGGAAATGACCTGTCCAGAATTTGATGTCATCAGCAGAGGCACTCCAACAGCTCCAGCTCCTCACAAAGAAAAAAACACTGCTCAAGCTGAAACCGGCCTGAAAACTATGCTAGAAAGAGTATTGATTTCTCCTCAAGCTCAAAAATGAATACCCTCTTCATGGCTGTGTTAGTTTCCATGCATATTTTGGGGCTTTCATGTCAGAACCTAGGCTTTTAGTGGAGTACCACTCATACCCACATAATGGACGCATGGAGAGGACTTCCCGAGGGACCATTAGATTTTATGTCTCTGGTAAAGTAAACCACTTTAATTCAATCTACAAAGGGACCCCTCCTCCTACTCTAGACTGAGAGATAACTTTATACCACCCTTCTTCCCTCTCCCATTTCTCCCCCCTGTAAGGCTAATTTTTTCCATCTACTGGGATCTACAGCATTGGACCTTACATCACCCAGGTTTGATCCAAAAGGATCATAGAACTCTCAGATAATTTGTCTCAGAATTTTGCAGATTTTGGAATGTAGGAATCCCCCCCATCTCCTCCTCCTTCTCTTCCCCCCCCTTCCCATGTAATATTTAACCATCTCATAGAAGCGGGAGAAGAGAAAGCTCTTTTCTTTACTTCGTTATTAATAAAACCTCAGCCAAGGATATGTTAGCCAGAGAAATGGGCAGACTGGATGGGCCTTGCGGTCCTTATCTGCCGTCAGCTTCTATGTTTCTATGTTTTTATGTTTCCTTTTCTTGTTAAGCAGCTTTTATTCTTGTTTTAATAACCAATTATATAAAATAATTGGATGGAGAGCTGATGTTTTCTACTGTTGTCCTTACCGCTTATATCTGTGATGACTTTCTTTATTTTACAGGAGCTAACTATCCACCCAGCTCCAGGAGAGGTCTCACAGAAATGGGGGGGCATATTCCTCTTCCCTCCTCCCCATGCAGGGAGGATATCGAGGCCAGCCATTTTTCCTGGCCTCCTTCCTTGGAAGCGAACTGGTTTGGTTTTACTAAGGTTACAGTTAGCCATGTTGGCATATCGTTTTGTAATATTTTTGGGACTACTGTCTTTTCTGCAAGTGGTAAAATACAATACATGGTTTGATGGGTTTCAGGAGCTATACAGTACCATTACAAGACCTATGTATTTAATTTTAAAACAGGTTCACTTCTTTCAAATAAACTGTTGTACATTATGATGGAGCTCTCATATACAATATGTACATATAATGTACACGAGTTTTCTAACCCGGTTAAATAGAGCAAAATTATTGCTGTGCTGCGCCGTTCAGGTGTAGATATCCTACTTTTGCAGGAGACCCACCTTTTTGGGGCAGAACATAGAACATTTTAATGCATGGTCTTTTCCCATGTGATTGCATCCTCCTATAGGGGAGGGAGATGAAGAGGGACACTGATTTTAATTCCACATAAGATCCCATCTGAGATCAAGGATCAAATGAAGGACAAAGAAGGGAGGTACTCTATGGTTAAGGGTTCACTAAATGGCCAAATGATGACCCTGGTTTCAGTATATTTCTCCCCAAACACAGATTTAGCTTTTTATCAATCCTTTCTTCTACAAATGGCACAATGGGCAGAGGGTCAGGTGATCTGCGGCGTGGACTTTAATTTGACCCTTCCAGCTATAGTGTCCCAAAATAATATCCCACCAGGCAAGACCACAAAGATGGCCAGGGAACTAGCCAAACTGCTGTGGGAACTTGGGTATGAGGTTTGTGAATGGGGGCCCTACAAGCACACATTCTATTCACAAGCCCACTCCTCTTACTCCTGTCTGGACAACTTATTAACCACATAGGAATATTGGGGATGTCAGTTAAGTCATGGCTGGGTGATTTTGTATTGTCAGACTATGCTCCCCCCTTTTTGACTATTAAGTTAAAAGCTACTCAAAAATAAACATTTTGGAGACTAAATTTGTCTTTGCTGAAGGACAAGGAAGTTATAGAACAAGTAACTGATTCAATACAGCAAGCCTGGTCTAACAATGACAACCCAGACACAAACCATGTTATTCTCTGGGACACTATGAAGGCCGTAGTGCAAGGTAAACTGATACAGATTTGAGCCTATAAGAACAAACTCAGAGAAGTGCACCAGGTCTCACTAACGGAGCAGATTAGGGACCTAGAAAACCAACAAAACCTTAAGATATGCAAAAAAAGAGCCTCATAATTAACGAAACTTAAAAAAAGAGTTAAATAATATGTTAGACTACCAGACTGAACAAAAACTTCATTTTCTCTGACAAAAATATTATGATGGAGGCCCAAGGTTCCTAAGACTGCTTGCAGGAAGACTAGGAGCACAGCGAACTAAGACTACTATTATAAAAGTTCCCCTCCCAATGCAGCCCAGCATTCTGTTAGCCTTCAGTGTTGCTTTCTTACACTGCTTGCTAACCTTCAAGTCATATGAGATTATGATTCCCAGATGTCATTCCTGGTTTGAGGTCACAAGTCTTTCGCCTCCTGGGTAATACTCCTTTTTTGGATTTTTCTTTCCTATGTGCATAGCCTTGCAATTTTTGGTGCTAAATCTCAGCTGCCACACTCCAGACCATTCTTTTAGCTTCTTGAGGTCAGCTTCCATGTTGCTCACTCCTTCTGAGGTGTCTACCATTGTTACATATCTTGGTGTCATCTGCGAACAGATGCACCTTCCCTTCCAGTCCTTCAGTGATGTCTGCTATAAAAACATTGAAGAGCAGAGGTAACAGCATTAAGCCCTGGGGCACCTCACTGGTCACCCTGCCGTCCGTTGATTGCATTTCATTAACCTGTGCCCTCAGGGTTCTGCCTTGTAACCAGTTTTGTACCCATCTTACTACGTCTGGACCAACCCCTTTGTGGTCAAGCTTCTTCACCAGCCTTTTGTATGGAACCGAGTTAAAGGCCTTTCTAAAGTCTAGGTAAACCACATCTACTGCCTCACCATTGTCTACTATTTTTGCAGCATAGTCAAAGAACTCAGGGAGATTTGTCTGGCATAATCTACCTGCTGTGAAACTGTGCTTTGTAGGGTCTTGTTGGCCACTAGTTTTGAGGAATGCTATGATCCTCTGTTTGAGTAGTGTCTCCATTAGTTTTCCTACTATAGACCTGAGTCTCCCTGGTCTGTAATTACTAGCCTGTTCATAACTGCCTGATTTGTGAAGTGGAACCACTATCTACCTTTTTCCAGTCTTCTGGTACCACACTGCTCTTCAAGAATTTCATAAATAGAAGTGCCAGAGTGGCTGCTAATTTTGCTCCCAGTTCCTTAAGGATTCTGGGGTGCATCTCGTCTGGTCCCATGGCTTTGTCTGCTTTTAGTTTATTTATCACCTCCTGTACTTTAGCTTCTATAAAGGGACTCTTGTCTACCTCTGGTCCTGGGTGTTTTTCAGGGCTGGGCCATCCCCTGGGTCCTCTTTGGTAAACACCAAGCAGACATATCTGTTGAGAATTTTGACTTTCCCTGGGTCATGTTTGGTGTATTGCCCTTCTTCGGTACCAATCTTTACTATCTCCCCCTTTTGCCTTCCTACATTCCCTAATGTATCTAAAAAATGATTTGTCTCTTCTCTTTGCCACTTCTGATATCTTTTCCTCTATTTGGGCTTTTGCCTTTTTAATTTATTTGTTAGACTCTCATTTTTCCTTGTACGACTCCCAGTCTTTCTCAGTTTTGGGTTCCTGGTATATGCTGTATGCTTTCTTTTTTTTCTTTGACTGTCGTAGCCACTTCCTTGGAAAACTATAGTGGTTTTATTTTTCTTTTTGCTTTGCTGACCCATCTGGCACATTGATCTGTGGCAGTCTTTACTGCTCTCTTGAGTCTCCCCCAACATGACCTTCGCCTTTTCAACCTCTGTTTCTATTAACTGGCTACTTATGTTGTTTCCCATTTTTTTGGAAGTCAGCCTTTCTGAAATATATCACCTTTATCTTTGAGTGGCTGGTGTCCAGTGTAATGTTTACCCTAAAGCTTACCATGCAGTGGTCACTAATGCCCATATGGTATCCCATTTCATTGTCCTTGATCCTTTCTGAGTTTGTGAGGACAAGATCGAGAATGGCATCTCCCCTTGTTGGGGTTTTAACAAGTTGGCACAGTCCCGCACCTTGTAGTAAAAATAAGAAGTCCCTACTTCTTGTTGTTGCTGCCATTAGTGTGCTCCAGTTAATATCTGGTAGGTTTAGTCCCCAACCGGTATTACTTCACCTTTATCAGACATTTTGAGGATTTCCTCTGTTAGGTCTTTGTCTCCTTTATCTCCTTGATTTGGGTGCCTGTACACGCCACCGATTCTGAAGGGTTTTCCATTGCTCATGTTTACTGTTAGGCACAGTGACTCAAAGTCCCCAGGTTGCCCTTTTATTTCTGTGGCTTTTATTTCCTCCCAAATGTAAATGCCCCTCCCCTTTTGCCCTGCCTGTCTTTCCTGAACAGATTGTTACTGGGAATGGCTGTATCCCACCAGTGGTTTTCCATGAACCACATTTCTGTTACAGCCACCCAGTCCAAGAATTCTGTTTCCAAGATGGCTCTGAGTTTAGGAAGTTTGTTGGTTAGGCTGCTAGTATTTGAAACCATAGTTTTCCAGGAATGTACATCCTCTTTGGTGCAATATTGTACCCTCTTCCTGGATAGCTCCAGTTTGCTCTTTTCAGCAGAGATTATGGAGGTTGCTGGTTTGGGTGGATGTTGGCTCTGATTTATTTTCTGAGGATGTATGCACACATTTGGGGTTTTGGAAAGTGATGACCAGTCCACTGATGGCATGGGTGTGAGCTACATCATACACCTTTTATTTAGTTTAAACTACCTGTAGAGACATCAACATTTTTGTCTGAGTGCTTGCACACCTTCTCTGTTTAGGTGCAATTCATAGTAATTAATAAAAAAAATATTTCCCAAAAGTTGTGCCAGTTCCCTGTGTAGTGGTATTCCTTGTCTTGACACCAGTCATGCAGCCATGAGTTGAAGTCACCTACATCAATCTCTCTGAATTGCTTGGTGATTTTTTCCCACACTGGCAGCACTTCTGAGAAAGCTAATTTGGATGGAAAGGAAGAACATTTGTTGGCCAGTTCCTCAGAGAGTTTTTTGGCCTCCTGAACTGTGTGATTTGCCAAGTCATTGGTAACAAGGTGTATTGTTATATGTGTAACACCTCCTGATTCCTGCTCAACTGTCTTTATGTGGTTAGTGTCCCTACTTGCAGGGGCTCCTCGTAGACACTTTACCAGAATGTCACTTTTAACATTTTGTGTTAGGTGTTGTTCCACTCCTCAAATCATGGAATCCCTGAATGTAAGAATTTTGATTTTGTTTATATTTGTGTCATTTTTATTTTGAGTTTTAGTTTTTTAGTAATTATTGCATTTGGTTTTGGTATTGTTGTTGGCTTATATTTTGAGTATTAGTATTTTTGTTTTTGCAGTAGTTTGTATTGGTTTTAATTGGCATGATAACCTTTTTTGGTGTTTTGATTTCTTTACCTTGTATTATTTTGTCTGTGGTTGGTAGCAGTGGAGTGAACCTTTTTTTGGTTTGGATGGCCAGGAAATGCTAGTGGATTTCGGCTTCCTTCCTGGGCCTCATATGATACCTCTTTTTCCTTACCACCTGCCAGTCTCTGGGCCCTGCCTCGAGTCCTCGCCCCTGGCTGACAAGCAGGTATTGGTGGTGGGGGGGTTGAGGAGGTGGGCTATAGAGTTCCCTGTACTGGAGGTCATATATTATAGCCTATGCATCCTGTAGTTGGGCTGCAAGATCTGCTATGGTGCAGCATTCACAGCTGGGTCTTGGTTGCCATTTTTAGATCCTATTGTACAGTGCTCCACAGTTTTCACAACTGACAAGGTCCATTTTCTTTTGTTTTGTGTCAGTTGATAGGTAATGCTGATTCCTGTTCCTTGGCAGAAAGTGTAGACAAAAAGGAAAACAGAACAGTGATTTTTTTTGTACCTTACTACCTCCTATCAGGTGTTGTTGGCAGTGCTACATGCCTATAATGCAAGAGCACTCAGGGGAGGGTGGGATTAGAGGGATGGTAGGTGGGCATATCTGACTGTTCCCTATATGCTGTAGAAAACAATCAGGTAGCTGTTGAACAGATGAGGTCTAGTGTGTACTCCTGCAGGGTAAGAAGGAATCTGATTACTAGATCAGTTGTTCTGCCCTTTGGCTCAGAACTGCTCCATGGAATCCCCACTGCTTGCAGTAAAAAACCCTGCTTGTGGTCTGTGCATCCCGGCCCCCTGCTGTTGTGAGGGAGAGGGGACTGATCCACTGGCTCCCAGACACTACCTGCCCTTCTCAAAAGCTTGCTTACTAGTCTCCTTTGTGGAGAAGTGTTAAATGCTTTATTGAAATCTAGGTAGGTCTCATTCACCACTCTACCCTGATATAGTTCCTTGGTCACCCAGTCAAATATATCTATCAGATTCATTTGACATGACCTCTCCACAAGAAACCATGCTGCCTTGGGTCTTGTAATATCCTGGATTAAAGATGTACCCCAATCATTTCTTTTAGCAGTAAATACATTAGCTTTCCAAACACCTGTCTCATCATTATTGGCATTCAATTCATTTATTTCAAACAAAGCATTAAAAAAAATTGAGCACAGTAAAAAATATGCAAACTTAGTTGACTAGGAGGAAAACCATTATCTGGTGGACAGGAACTGATGTTTTGCCCCTTCTATGAGGGTTTCCATTAGAGTTAAATGCATTAGTTGGCATCTCCCCTTAAATCCCCATATTACCACATCAGAAGGGGCTCATTTCTAATCAAAGTATGCAATCAAATTTCCAGATGCACAAAAGCATTGTATTAAAAATTTGTTATTAAAAACAAAATACTAGAATCTAATGTATGACAGTGAATTTATTGCATAGGTGTACTGACAGTATATCAAACTAATCAATTTAGTTCGGTAAACATTGTGCCTACTTAAGTGGTATCAAGTCCATAAGGTACTATACTAATGTATTCTGCAAATTATTTATTTATTTATTTGAAAGAATCAGAAATGACTTTAGAGTCACAGACTCTTTTACAAAGGCTCGTCGTCAAGGGTACATGAAGACACTATGGATTATACAGATAAATAGGAAGTAAAATTCAAGGAAAAACATTTAACAATAGGAAAACAAACTGGTATACATTAAGCATTGCACTAATAATTAGCCAGCCAGAGAACAGGCCTTAGTTTAAACAGCAAGATGAGAATTTACAAGAAAACAAGGGGAAACAAAAAATTTATACAGCAGGCCTAAAAGACCTTTGTTATACAGACAGTTTTAGGCCATATATACAACATCCTGTGAGGGATACAGGAACTATCCTGTAACCCCCAAACTGATCAAAACAACTACAATTTGCATGCTAAAGCAGATAATTCTTTAGTGCCAATTTAAAAGGGCCTAAGGTAGGAAGATGAGTGATCATAGCTGGGAGTTCAATGATCCAGGAGGGTGCCCTGTAAGCAAAAGCTCTTTGACATTGTAAGGTCCTGCAATAAGAAACCTTGAGGGATGCCCTTGAGGTGTATCAAGAGGGGCAGGTAGTGTTGGCTACCTTGACAAGGGAGTCAAGTCCTGGAAGGGTGGATTTAAGGGATATTTCCTTTGCTATGATGCAGGTAAACTATTTGATTCTATCATCTAGATTAAGCCATCCTGCTGAAGAGTATAGATCACATGTGTAAATCAGTTTGTTCTGACCTGTGACTAGCCTGCAGGCCTTATTCAGGGTGGTTTTAATCTGAGAGAGTCAGTATGGTCAGCGGAGCCATATATCACCAAGCATTAATCTACTAGTTATAGGACAAATGAAGACACAGCCAGGTGGAGGGCAACTGGAGTGAGGAATTTCCTATGATGATAGTGCAGCCCAATCCTAGTGTTCAGTACAGACTGAAGTCCATGAATGTGGTCATGGTATGATAAGTGGGAATCAATAGTGATACCTAGTTTTCAAAATGATTATACAATTTAATGTCCATAGCTATATAACCTGCAATGGCACTCAAAATGAGATAAGAATCCTTGCATCAAGTATGTTTAAGTTTCATTCTACATGGTGTGGTATCTTGAAATTAACAGCTGTCTTTGGACTTGTTTGAGACTACTATTCAGTGCTGTTCATGAGATACAGTACCTGCAATAAGCAGAGACAGAAGCACATTTTTCTGTGTGGCATACTAGTAAATAAAAGATTCTATAGCGTAGCACACCATAAATTGTTTTGGCCTAGAGGAATCATTTGGATATAAAAATATTGAACAGACTATTTTGATGCTTCTGCTAAATTATTTTATTATTTGTTCATTTTATTCTCTAAGCTGCAATGACCAAGAGCATGAAATACTAAAGGATAATTTTACTTAATATAAAGGTTCATTGTATTAACAAGAAACTCACATGAAGTGAGTCAACTCAAATGAATCATTCAGGTCTGGTGGGACTTGAGCCTCTAAATTCTTCTTCTTCTTATACTGTATACATACCTTCCAATGGTGAATTTCTGATTACCAGCAAGTCATGAAATAAAGAATAATGAAACTAATTAGTAGAATCATTAAAACAGTCTGTTTAATATTTTTAATAACCAAACGTTTGCTCTTTGCCAACATAATTCATGGCATATTCCACTGTTTTGAATGTTCGGTTTACTACTATGCCACACAGTAAAATGTGCTTCTGTCTCTGCTTATGCAATGCATTTCTTTGGACAACACTGAATAGTGGTCAAGATCAAGTCCAAAGACATGTGGTAATTTCAAGATACAGAAGGACCATGTGGAGTGAAACTTACAGTGCATGTGCTTGATGCAAGAAGTCTTTCCTGAATATGGAAGTCAATTCAGGCTAGATAGCTACAGACAAGAAACTGAACCATACATTTGCAGAATATATTAGTATGGTACCTCATGGATCTCATGGCACTTAATTATGCAAAATGTTTAGAAACCTAAAGTCATTTGTTTATTATGCCACCCGTAAATCTGTATAATATATTCACTGCCATACATTAGTTCCTAGTATTAATTTAGTGTTTTTAATAATATGATTTTTAATAAAAGTTTGTTAGTGCATTTACAAATTTTACTGAGCACCTTGACTAGACATGAACACTATATCATGTGGTGTTATGAGTGTATGCAAGGGATGATGTCAACTAATGCACTTTCTTTTCTGTCTCTTTAATTAGTGTCATTGTAATAGAAGACTTGCAAGGATAAATACATTGAATAATAAGAGTTATTACCACCAAATCAGGCACTTTATCTGTCTTGAGCTTAGTAAACACACACACACACACTGCTATTAGAGTTGTGCAAAATTTGAAAATTTTATCTAGTGAAATATGTTGTGTAATTTCCACATTAGGCTACATTTTTCACCAAGGTGAATCATAATTTTGCCTATGATGGCGATTTCACATAATGTGACATTTTGTCAAATTTCACCAGTTTCACAAATGCTTTTAAAATTTGCCTGCAAATTTGCAATGCATTGTGGGTAAATAACTGAACTATCACATGCAGGCTGTTTCCTGCACAGTATATTGTCTGTTGAGTCAGAGAGCAGTTCAGTGTGGTGCATCGCAGCTAACAAACCCTTCAAAAACCTCTTTATTTTTTATTTTTGAGAGCTGATTGCTCCCAAAATCTAAATGTTGATCCTAGTGCTGCTAGTGAACATTTCTTTGTTTTGGTATCCTTGGAAAATACTTAGTTAAACTTAGGTATTGTTTTCAGTTTTCTCTATGTCTGTGTCAGTGAGGGAGCTGAGTATGGGAGCGTCAACCGTGTGTGTGTGTGTCTGTGTAAAAGCAGAGCAGGTTAGTTCCTAATATTTAACAGATTTCTCACAAGTTGTGAGTGAGTTTCTGTTATTTGTATTACGTCTTAATATTTTAGTTGGTGTGATACTTTTTTGTAATACTTTTCTTACACATTGACCCTTTTTCATGTAACTTTATCTGAAGAGTTAGTCATTCTGAGTAGTTCTGTTCCTGTTTCCCTTTGTTTATTGATTTAGTTTTTCTTAATCGGGTAAGTGCACTAGATAAATACTGCCTATTTTTAGGCATGATCCAGGGAAGGGGGATACAGATGAATGCCAACTGACCTTTGACCAGATTAAGCTGTTGGTGGTATTTTTAGTGAACGGGGGGAATTTTGGCCAGGACACCAGGAAAATTCCCCTACTCTGCAAGCAGGGGGCTTGACTTCCTGCAGAGTGGAGGAGCTCAGTTTGGAGCCAGAAGCGGAGGAAGTGCTGATGTTGCAGTGTCTTTGTGGTCATGTGGGAGACTGGAGAAAGGGTCTCCTCTCCATCCTTGATTTCGACTAGAGAGCAAGCAGCAGGATGAGAAAATGAATGAAGGAGATGATAAGCGCAGAGAAAGTAAAACAGAAGATGTTGGAGATGCAGCAAGTCTGAATATGTCCTCCTTGGAGATGCAGGATGTAGAACAGTGGAAAGCTGTGAGTACTATTATTGCACAGAAAAAACATGCAGGAAAAGTTGTGACAGAGAAAAAAAATTAAGAGCTAAGCAAGTGTGCAGAAAATGCTGAGCAAGAAAAGGGTAGCGAAGATGACAGACCACAAGCCTGTCAAAAGCAGGACAGTGTGAATGACGCAGTAGAATCAAAGGGAACTGCACCCTTGCCAGCTGGAAAATGCTCAGCTTGATAGTAAAGCCCTAAAAGGGAAGGTCAATTGGAGTCGGAAATGGCTCGGCCTAAGTAGAATGGTAGAAAGCAAGCAACATTGTTCAGAAAAGGAAAAAGAATCGAAAGTTAAACCAAATACTGTGGAAGTAAAACCTGGGAGCCCCAAAAACAAGAAGAATGTAAGGAAGTGACAGAGGATGAATCAGAAGGAAAAGTGTTCTCTGATTTTAGGATACCCCAGAATGGGTAACAGAGGCATTCTTACAAGCAGGGTATAAAAGAAAAGAGGATGGGACAGGTTGGGATCCTAATAGGCTCAGCACATCAAGAATAAGTCAAATGAAGCAAGATGTCAGTAGGGAGGCAGTGGAAAAGGTTGAGGAGCAAGAATTAAGTGGAAAAGAACAAAATAAGGATACAGATGAAGATGACACGAAAGAAATAGAGATAGAAAGCAACCTTAGTATAAATGAGAAGATGTCCATGGAGCCTGAACAAAAAAACTATACAGTCAGACAAAGAAGCTGAGGAAAGTGCAAAAGAGCAAAAAGAAAGAAAATGGAGGGGATATGAGAGAGAGAGGTTATTTTCCAATGAAAACAAGCCCCAACAGGCTAAATGCAGAAATGCGGTTATGTTAAAATTTAGAGGGCCCACAATAGAGGCCCCAGACAGAATATTCATAGGCAGATGCCTTTTGAAAGAGAGAATGAAGTGTTATCCATATAAGATTTATGCTCTCATTCATGTTCTGGGGAGCACAGAATACGATGTGAGTTTTAAACATCCAGGTGGATTGGGTAGATTTTGGAAGATATATCACTAGCTTAAAACGACAGGATTATGGAAAGATTTGATTGCCATTCCACTAACCAAACCAGTCTTTCAAATAGTCACAGTTCATTTCCGGAATGAAGGAGACAACATTATGGATATTAACTTTTAGATTAAACAGAGGTGCACTGTACATGAACCCCCAGAACCCATATTAGATGAAGAGAACATATGGACAGGAGGCTGGAAGTATTAGATCACATTAAAACAGGTTGAAGGAGAAACACAACATTTTCCTAACTGTTTTTTTCTGGGACAGGACAAAGGAATAGTTTTTTATGCAGGGCAGCCACGTGTGTGTGTGCGTGCGTGCGTGTGTGTGTGTGTCAGAACAAAGGCTTATAATATCACTTTTTATAAGAATGCAGTTGGATTCACCTCGGGCCTTACCCAAAAATCATTTAATAAATTACCAAAAATAATAACTATTGACATGTGATATTATCCTATGCTCTCCAGATTCAAAAATGACAGTGAAAAACACTGCTGCCACACTTTGGATTATGTAAGAGATAAATATTTTTTATTCACATATGTACAAGTCCTAAATATTTATAACTAGCATAAGTATCAAGCATAATAAAAGTAATGTAAACATAAACTGTAATGTAAACAAAACAGATTTTAGAAAATCAAGCAAATCATATAAAACAAATAAAACAAATTTCAGCAATAAGCAATGTAAATAAACAATATTCAGCATAATAAATGACAGATTATACAATTTCTTTAGCATTCTTATAAATAGCATGACCTTTTCCTTTTTTTTTTTACTATGAGAACTTGCAACTCATTTCACTAGTGTTTCAGATTATCTTGGTATAATACTTGTTTAAACTTTATAGTGTGAGAAAGGTATTTTCTTTAGATTTAAATTCAAGCTTAACCATAAACCCAAGATTTGGATTTAAAATGCGCTAAGTTATCACCCCAGAGAGCCAAATAAGTACTAAAAATAGGATAAAGGAACACTTATGTTGAATTATCTGCAGATATTGTCTTCTGCTTTTCAGCTTTCAAAGTCTTGGTGAGAACTTTTGGTTTTGGATGACAAATGTCCTTGGTGGTGAGTTTGGCTTTATTCTGCTGTCTTTTTCCCTTGAACCTGGAATTGTAGATTCTTTTGACACCAGTGAAACAATGCAGGCTGGATTCTTCTTGCTTGATGTCACAAATCATCAAAAGTCACTTCAGGATTTAGTGGGAAAAATCAGACAATAAGATTTTAGAAGTTCAGCACAGTCTGTAAAAAGATTTTTCCCTGTGGACAGCAATGTTGTTTTGGGTAACTGAACTCTATGACTCTTTTCAGTTTCAGTTAATTTCTGCTTTTGAACCTGCAACTCTGGATTCACTGCTATTCAACAGCACTGCAGGTTTGCTGGCTGGTAAATTCCAAAGTCAGTCTCTTGTTCAGGCTTTTAACAGAAATTCCAAAACATTACTTTTAGTCCAGATTCTAAGTATGCAAAACATAGACCTTACTTAATCCAATACTGGAAGAAAGTTCTTTCTGTAACAGTCAGTTTCAGCAACTGGACCTGTGGCAGAGTTGTACAGGCTTTCAGGCTGGTTTAGCTCTCCTTGTGGTGGCAATGTTAAAGTCCAAATAATGTTCCCAGCAGGTGTGGCTTCAGGCTTTTAGTACAAGTCCAAGCTCATCCAAAATTGTCAGGACATCCAACACAGGTCTTCACACACCAAAGAATTAAACAGTTCTGGGCTGGCTTTGCTAGCATCCCATTTATGTCCCACTTACTGGGTGACATCACCATCAAGTTATGATTGGTATGAGTACTCTTTGAGGGTGTTACTGTTAGACCCTCCGAAGCCATTTGTTTATCAATATGAACTCATCCTGAAAAACTATTTTTGATATAAAACAACTTTTCTTTCTTGCATCTATGTGCACCTTTGTACATACATAAGACTCACATTTTTAGATGCAACTAAAGAAGAGGATTAATTTGAAACCAAACATGATGGTGTCGATTCTAATATAAAATCTATAATTTATAAAAGCATTATAAAATGTTTTCCTTTATAGATCTCTGAAAAGTATTTACAGAGTTCAGAAGTACATTTTTTCCTGTTTAAAATGATATTAGTTTGCATACTTGCTATAATTAAAACTGCAAATTTAATGAAACTTATTTAAGACAGGGATCTCTTTTGTTCAAAGTAAATGAACCATGGTCTCATGTAGCAATCCAGAGGCTTATAATCCACCCGACTAGTTGTTTCTATTAGATACACACTTCAACTCTCATTCCATTGAAAAGGTCGCAAGGTCAGCTTACTACAGACACCAAACTTGCCAGTATATTTTAAATGGTTTTGGGGCTACAGATTTTTGTAAATAGCTCACAATATACTTTGTTAATGGGATTAAAACTTACTCACTGGGCAGGTACGTGCACTTCCAATAACCTGTATAATTTTGAAATGTATCAGAGTTTTTGTTTATTTTCTATAAATAAAAGTCTTCATTTCTTAAAGTCAGTCTGAATCTATGTTAACCTCTGAGATTTGCTCTGGCTGGTACTGAAAAACAAGATCATAAATTTGGTCAAGTTTGAAGCTCTTCTGCTACTAAATGGAAGAGGCCATTCAATTTAAACAGACTATCCTAGAAACACTTTTTCCCCCCTGAAGTTGACCATATATGCTGTATTCCCTTTTCATGGCATCATTCCTCCATTTCAGTATTCAAGCCTTATGCAGCATTGTCCTTGTTTTAGAGTTCATTTAGATACTAATGTGACCAGAAACATTTATATTACTTAACAATTAAGCCAATATAAGGATACAGAATAGCAATTAGGGGCCAGATATTCAAATCTTTGCCCCTGTGCTAAATTAGCACTGCCTGGCTGGAAAACATAGCCTGGAGCACAAAGCAAGCTACAGTATATTCAAAAGGAATAGCCCGGGGCAAACAGCTTCTGAACATAGCATGGGAATGAGGCCGGGCAAACTGGGCTGGGAGTGCAGGGCAGCCTTAGCCCTGGAATAAGACAGCTCTGAATATAGCAACCAGGAAGTGCAGACCACAACAGCAACACAGAGCACAGCGATGTGAAGATAGCTAGAGGTGACCTATGTGGCCAATGTGTGATCCAGCAACTGCGTGGACCCAGTACAGCTGCAGGGAGCAGCCTATGGGAAAGTACAGTGTGCAAAACAGTATAATATTCCCCAAACCATTAGTGCGGAGCTAACGCATTTGCATGGGATTAGCACGGTGCTAAGCTGTTTGCCCATTGCAAACATGTTTGCCCCACACTAAACTTTGCCATATTCAAAAGGGACATGCAAAGGAGCCTACTTAGGTAGTATCTGGGCAAACATCCAGATTAGCATCTCTTTATGCCCCGATTTGCATGCAGTTTGTCCAGCATTACTGCAGGATCCCACAGAGCCACCTGTAAGTCAGTCTGGAAGTACAGGGCCTGGCCAGGTCTGACTGCAACTCCACCTGTAGGTCAGTCTGGCAGTGCATGATGATAGCTGCAGGCTACATGTAATCAGTACAGCATAGCATAGCATATTGTACCCCAGGGGACAAGACAGCATAGGCACAGGTGGTGGTGGTGCTGCATGCAACTGCCACACTGTATGGAACGCTACAGTGCACAACAGACACTCCAGTAGCAAGGGGGCCAGTAGTGTGAGGGACACAGCACTGCCTATGGTGTGCAAGGCAGTGATACTGACTACATTGTACACAGTGACAGGCCCAACGTGCAGGTGTTTACTGACTGTGGATATTACTGTTACCCTGTTGTGTGATCCACAGATGCTGCACTCATGGCATGGGATGCACACAGTGACATGTACATGGCTGACTGTGTGTGTTTTGGCCTCTGTACAGTTGTGCTGTATGTGGCAAGGGGGGTACATAGGATCCAACATACACACAGGTGGTGGGATATTTCCACTACTGGTCCATGTGCACTGCTTGCTGTCTCCCAGTCTTGTGGCCACAATTGGGCTGTGGTGAGGTCTGGCCACCTGTACACCCTCCACTCAATGGCCACCATACCCACAGTGCTGCCTGTGTATGCTGGCATCTGTTGGGCTCTACAGACATATGGTCTACAGGTGTGTTCTGTATTGCCACACTACCATGATGACCTCTGTGGGCCTGATCACCCCTTACTGCCTGTGCATGGCTGGGACCTGTGGCAGCTGTTCGCATCTTGGTGGTGCCATCGTGAGTGATGTGTCCTCCATGTCTGGCAGTTTCTAAGTGTCATACTCATATGTTAGGGCTGTGCAAGCCATGCTAATGCCACGCTATCACTGCACAAAGCAACAATGTTGCGCAAAGCAGTTTGGCCAGGGTTAAGACCAGCTTTTCCTGGGTGGTAATTTGTACCACTCTATGGGTCACGCTAAGTCACACTAAACACCTTAGCCCAGCTCTAGTAGCTGAATATCTCATTGCACCTGTATTCATGTTCACTTTGCCCCTTGCATATACTTATGGTTTGCCCAGTGCTAATGCACTTTGTGCATGCTATTTGGCCTTTTGAATATAGCAGACCCCTGCTAATCCCATATTAAACCCACGTAAACTTTTTTGCCCAGCGCAAAGCTTTGAATATCTGTCCCTAAGAATATAATAATAATAATATAATTAAAAAAAAAGTTTAATCAAATTAGTTCTGTTCCTACATGTGGAGAAAGAGGTCATTTGAGCAATGCTTGTGAAAAGGTTAAATGTTGTCTGTGTGGTAAAGTGGAGCGCTTTAGTGCGGACTGCAAGGACAAAGTTAGATGTAGCTTGTGTGAGGAGGAAGTACATGTGTTTTCACAACACCTTGGACATCACACAATAGTCTGGAGCCTGGCAAAAGAGCAGAGCAAGATATATACTTGGTTTGGCACAGAAAGAAAAAGGTAAACAAAATAAAGTAATACTTGAGGCCTTAAATGAAGAAAGAATGGGCCAACTGAATGGAACAGGAAAAACAGAACTGGAAACTCCCCGTTTGTCGAAGTGAAAGGCTAGAGCAAAAATTGAAAACAAAAAAGAAGGAAATATTCAAACACAATGCAAAGAATCAGTTCAAAGTTAGTGCACCATGGTCACAAGATCAAACAACAGACATCAGGGACAGACAAAGCCAAAAATTGTGTGTGAAAATATAGTGAAGGGGTGGAACTAACAAACAGATATACCCTATTGCATGACAAAGAATAGATCACATTGGATGAGGACTCTGATAAATCTAGCCCAATTTCTTCACAGAATGAAGATGGAGAAACCACGGACACTTAGGCATCCAAAAAAATGGAAAAAAATCAAAAGATACAGGACGAGGCATTGATACAAAGTCTCAATAATGGACTGCTTAAAATGCACATCGTGAAATGTTAACAGTATCAAGCATAGGAGGAAAAGATTAACCACCTTTAAAATATTAAGTAACATTAAAAGTGATATTACATTGTTTCAAGATACAAGGTTTAGCACAATAGAAGAAATTCACCAGGCAAAGAAAGAATATGTTTGGGGACCTTCCTTATGATCTATAAGGGAGGATCAGCGTTCGGGGGTGGGGGTAGCCTTTACCACACAGCAGGTTAAAATTTTGAAAATAGTGGATTTAGTTCCAGGTAGGGCTTTTTTAGTTGTCTGTTTAATTAAAAAGACTTTGGTAAGATTAATAGCCTTATATAATCCTCAGGTTAAAATAAAGAGAAATTAATTAATGGGAAGTATACAGCCTTACTTACATACTGTAAGACTGGTGTTATGGGATGTGGACTTTAATTGTGGTCTGTCTAAAGTAGATTGGGGGAGAGTTTCACAGAAATCTTTTTGTGTTACAAATGTGTTAAAGAAAATTCTGGAAAAAGCAGACATGGAAGATGCATATAAAATTATGGGGAAAAAAGAGGAGCATACGTACAGTATTTTAAGGGGACTCGATCTACTAGGATAGACTTTTGGATGGTTTCCAAAAAGACTATAAAGAAAAGCATATGGAATATTCTGATAGAAATTATTAGATCATATGGCAGTGGAAATTATACTAAATCTGGGAAAAACAATGTTTTTGTGGAAAAGGATATTGGAGGATGAATGTGGAGAAATTAAAGGAGGAAAAATGTAAAGACAGGATTATAGATTTATGAAAGGCAAGGGAAAATGTTATAGAAATATATGATGACATATTTGAATGGTGGGAGGATACAACATATGATATTAAACAAATGATGATTGAAGAAGGGCATAGAGCAGAAGACCGGAATTATGAGAAATACCTAAGTCTAAGGGCAAAATTATATAAATTAATGACTAGGCAGGCTAAACACAAGGTAAAGGAAACATAAAAAATTGAAGACATTAAGGAAGAAATGAAAAAATATCAATACAATAGAATAAAGTCATTAATCATGGAGCAGAAAAGAGAAACACAGGGTCAAAATATCAGACAACCCCATTTGATAGTAATAAAGATAGAGTAAAAGAAAGGACAATGTATAAATTAAAGGATGATAAAGGCAAATCATTTTCTGACATTGGGAACATTAAGAGTACAGTGCAGGAATTTTTAAAATAAAAATACCAAAAACATAAAGGTCAGGAAAATCCAGAGTTGTTGAAATTTCCTAAATTAGGAACAGAGGAAGTAAAGGCAATTAATAAAGAAACTGTAGAAGAGGAGGTGAGAGAAGCAGTTAAAACATTAACTAAAAATACTTTGCCAGGAACAGATGGTATTCCAAACTCATTTTATACAGTATTTATAGATCAGCTTGCCCCTTTAATGACAGCCGTATACAATACTATTTTTGATGGTGGACAACTCTCAGAAATTATGGGGCAAGGTATAACTGTGTTTCTTTATAAGAAAGTGGACATAACTCAGATTAAAAACTGGAGACCGAGTAGCCTTCTAACAACAGATTAAAAGATACTAGCTAAGATTATTAATAATCGCTTAAGGACATTCGCTGATAGATTAATTTTGGACATGCAAACGTGCAATACCAGGGAGGAAGATTCAGCAAAGTCAGCTATATTTAAGGGAGATCACGGATAAAGGACAAGAGAAGCAACTGAAAGGATGTCTGTATCTGTTAGATCAGGAAACAACCTTCTATGTGATAAAACGTGATCCATATGAACGCTCGACTATCAACTGCCTGACTCTCTATTGCCCAAGTCCGACTGCACGTATCTCTTATCTGCCCGTGTCCTTCTTGTTGGTCAATGTTTTCCTGACTTACATTACAGACAGTACTATGCTCAGACTGACAGCACTATACATAGCACTATGGAAAAGCTCAGTTTGGGACAGCACTACAATTATTTTTAAAATAATTATTTTTGAAGGACAGGGTTTAAAACAAAGCAGTAGACTTACATTACATTACAGACAGCACAAACACTCAGTTTGGGACAGCACTAGAATTGCTTTTAAAACACTTTTTTTAGAAGGACAGGGGTTAAAACAAAGCAGTTTAAACAGCACTTTTACATTATAGCAGAGTGTTACAATGGTGACTTGGGCAATTTCCATGTTCCTGAGTTCTAGTACTGTGTCTAACCCCTGCTGTTTACTTGACCTGAGCATTTCCATGTAAGTCTAAGTCTAGAGCCAAGCATTGTATATGACCCTATGTTTCTGCTGAGCAGCTGTGATGTTTGCAAAAAAAGTACTGATGCACATATGTTTCGCTTTTTATGCAGGAGACAAGTGTTTCCTTGGCGAGCATATTCACTGTAGTTGTAAGTGGTGCTTAAAAATTACTGGTTGGATGTTTTGTTTATTTGCCAGTATGCTACAGTCAGGAAACTGATCACACGGTAAGATGAATGTCAGGAGACTGTATTAGTCAAGAAATTGAATATGGGCTACTGAATGTCGGTATAGCGGGAGTTGGGAGATCATACCAGATTCAAGTGCAAGGTGCATTTCACTCTCATATCCTCTCTAGCACACTGCACTGACAATATAAGTATACACATTGTATAATATATATATTTTTATATAACAAATCACACACGCACGCGCGCACACACACACACAAATACAAAAAAAAAAAAACAACTAGATAAACATGTGGGGAGTAGTGCAATGTAATGGCTGTGGGGCAGCAGTCTTCTGGGAGTCTTTCTGGAGGCTGAGATGCTGCCCTATTTGCAGACAACTATCTGCCCTGAGGGACGAAGTTGCCCGTCTTCAGGCCGCACTGGAAAGTAGTAAGGAAACCTTCCCCCGGGCCACACTGGACAGTAGGAAGGGAACCTCCCCCATCCAGGGAGCACTAGCGCCACCACCACTACCTCAGAGGTTGCGAAGAAAGCACAGCAGTTGGACCACAGTGGGCTCAGGGAGGGTGAGGATGATGGAACAGAGGCACACACAGTCAATTGTTCCACTCCACAATCCATACACCATTCTGGGCGAGCATAGCTCCCCTATGGATGCACCTGCAGAGAAGACTGATGACAACTGTCACAAGGGAGGCCAACAGGAAGGAGGCAGAGGACACCACAGGGAAAGGAAGCAGCTCCTGGTGGGGGACTCAATTATTAGGGGGATAGAACTGGGGAGAGCTGGGAAAACTGAAGTAAGGTGCCTGCCTGGTGCCATGGCTTGATTGGACAGGAAGCGCATCATCAGGATCACGAGAACAGCTGCAAGGGATTCTGAGCTGGACGTAATTGTCCACCTAGGGACAAATGACTTGGCTCATCATGAGATTAGAGCAATGCAGGAGGACATTGCAGAGTTGGGGAGGGACCTAAGACAAGTAGCACACACAGTATCCTTCTCAGAGGTGCTGCCTGTCAAAGGCATGGGGGAGGCGAGGGTAATTGGCACCATGCAGTTTAATGAATGGTTGAAAAAATGGTGTGGATCACAGGGATTTGGCTTCATTGGGGACTGGGGTTCCACCTGGAGGTACACCAGCCTATACTGGCAGGATGGTCTGCATCTGTCCAGGAAGGGAACAAGTCTTTTGAGCAATCGGTTTAAATGCTTCATTTGCAAGCTTTTAAATTAGTCAAAGGGGGAGGCACTGACAAGCAGCAGGAAAATCCCAGCCTCTCCCTACAAAACAGGGTACTAAATGAGAAAAAGACCGAGGTAGAACGGTCAGTGGGGGATGCTGCAACAGAAGGTAAAGCCATCAAAAAATGGAGAGCAATGAGTACCAATGCCCGTAGTCTGGGTAACAAGCTTCCTGAATTAGTGGCCTTGATGGAGGAGGAACATCTGGATATTGTGACAGTCACAGAAACATGGTACGCACAAAACCATGACTGGGACATAAACATACCAGGATACACTGTCTACAGGAGGGACAGGGAGGGTAAAAGAGGAGGAGGAGTTCTTTACATAAGGGAAGGAATAAAGCAACAGAACAAAAGGGTAAACAGGGAGGAGAAGAAGCACTGTGGGTAAATTTGGAGACAGGCAATGGCACCACAATACGCACAGGGGTTGTATACAGTCCCCCTTCTCAGGGGGAGGAAATGAACAGGGAAATGATAGAAGGTATACTTAAAATGGCAGAAAAAGGGGAGATATTGCTGATGGGTGATCTGAATATGCCAGATGTTAACTGGAGTGCAGTTGCAGCTGCCACTTCGAAGAGTGCAGTAATTCTAGATGCCCTACAGGGGGCATGCCTTAGACAACTAGTACTGGAGCCCACTCGAGAGGGAGCAATATTAGAATTGATTCTCTCAAATGGAGATGGAGAGAGGATCACAGATGTAGAAGTGGGTAGCCATCTGGGAACTAGCGACCATCGAACAGTATGCTTCACAATAAACACAGCAATAGAGTCAAGCCATACAAAGACAAAAGTACTGGACTTTAGAAGGGCTGACTTTGCCAAAATGGGTGAGTGCCTAAGGAATGCACTAGCAAATGGGCAGGAAGGAGGGGTGGAAGAACAATGGGGAATAATAAAAACTGCCATCACAGAGGTAACAAGCCTTTGTGTGAAGCAAATAAACAAAAGAAGACGATGTAAGAAACCACTATGGTTCTCAAAGGAAGTGGCAGTGAAGGTTCAAGAGAAAAAGAAACCATTCAGGAAGTACAAGGAATTACAGAAGGAGCAGGACAGAGAACTGTATCAGTTAAAGCAAAAGGAAGCTGGGAAGGCAGTCAGAACAGCAAAGGCCCAAACCGAGGAAAAGATAGCCAACTCAGTTAAGAAGGGGGATACAACCTTTTATAGGTACATCAGGGAGCAAAGGAAGACCAAGGTAGGGATAGTGAGGCTTAATAAAGGGAGGGAGAGTGGGCAGAGGAGAC
This sequence comes from Neoceratodus forsteri, assembly GCA_016271365.2. Lineage (NCBI taxonomy): Eukaryota > Metazoa > Chordata > Ceratodontiformes > Ceratodontidae > Neoceratodus > Neoceratodus forsteri. Next base: position 57,637,119 of record CM028137.1, read on the forward strand.
TGTGAAAAGGCAGAGATACTAAACAAATATTTTTGCTCAGTATTTACAAATGAAGAGGGGAGGTACATAAAACAAACAGTAGTAACACTCTGGATACAGAAGTTGATACCAGCCCATTTACAGAAAAAGGGTTCTGAAAGAACTCTTAAAACTGAAGGTGGACAAAGCAATGGGGCCTGATGGGATTCATCCCAGAATTCTATAAGAGCTAAGGGTAGAACTAGTGACACCACTGACTACCCTTTTTAACAAATCATGGGAGGATGGGGTGGTACCTGAGGACTGGAGGAGGGCAGATGTGATTCCCCTTCACAAAAGTGGGAGCAAGGCAGAAGCAGGAAACTACAGACCTGTTAGTTTAACCTCAGTGATAGGGAAGATGATGGAATCACTTCTGAAGGAAAGAATTGTTGAGTATCTAGAGGCCAGAGAAGCACAGGACCCTAGACAGCATGGATTCACAGTGGGAAGGTCATGCCAGACAAATCTGATAGATTTCTTTGACTGGGAGACCAAAGTAGTAGATCAGGGAGGGGCTGTGGACATGGTATACCTAGACTTTAGCAAGGCATTTGACACAGTCCCACACAAAAGATTAATATACAAGTTAGCCAGCCTGGGAGTGGGTCCCAAGATGACAGCCTGGGTAAAGAATTGGCTGGAGAATAGGACACAGAGAGTAATAGTAAATGGAGTCCACTCTGAAGAAAGGAGGGTTACTAGTGGGGTACTGCAGGGTTCAGTATTAGGACCCATCCTCTTCAATGTCTTTATAAGCGACATTGCGAAAGGACTGGAAGGAAAAGTATGTCTCTTTGCAGATGACACTAAGATCTGCAACAGAGTTGATGCACAGGGTGGGGTGGAAAGGATGAGAAGGGACTTGGCAAGGTTAGAGGAATGGTCAAATGTATGGCAGCTTAGATTCAATGCTAAGAAGTGCAAGGTAAAGCACCTGGGAAACAAAAACCCAGGGGAAGAGTACACAATGGGGGGTGAGATACTAACAACAACAAAAATGGAAAGGGACCTGGGGGTAGTCATATCAGATGACCTAAAGGTGGGCAAGCAATGTGAGAGGGCAGCAAGGAGGGCTGGGGGGATGCTGGGATGCATAGGGAGAGGCATCACCCGTAGAAAACAGGAAGTTATTATCCCTCTGTACAGACAGCTGGTGAGACCCCATCTGGAGTACTGTGTGCAGTTCTGGAGACCCAATCTCCGCAAAGACATAGACAGGATGGAAGCTGTCCAGAGGAGGGCAACTAAAATGGTGCAGGGTCTGCACCGGAAGACGTATAAAGAGAGACTTAAGGAGCTTAATATGTATAGCCTCGAGGAAAGGAGGGAGAGGGGGGACATGATAGAAACTTTCAAGTACCTCAAGGGAATCAACAAAGTCCAAGAGGGTAGCATCTTTCAAAAAGAGGTGTGTAAGAACAAGAGGGCACAATTTGTAGATAGAGGTGGTGGCTCAGAGGTAATTTAAGAAGTATTTTTCACAGAGAGGGTTGTGGATGCATGGAATGGCCTTCGGAGGAGGTTGTGGAGTCAAAATCAGTGGTGGAATTCAAGCATGCATGGGACAGTCATAAGGCAATTCTGGGGGGGTGGGGGTAAGAAGAAGTAGGCTGCTGGTTAACTAGGATCTGCAGCTTATGCAGTAGGTAGGGAAATGGGCAGATTGGGTGGGCCAAGCAGTCCTTATCTGCCGTCAAATTCTATGTTTCTATGTTTCTATGTAGACCCAATAAAACATTTATATATATGGGATACTTAGCAGAATTTAACATTCCAGATAGATTATTAAATATAATCAAAGCCTTATATAAGGGGGTACAAATATGCCCCATGATCAATGGACATCTGGGGATTCATATGTTTATTTATAATGGTGTGAGGCAAGGGTGCCCATTAAGCCCTTTATTTTATTTTTTTTTTTAACTTCTCTTTCTATTTTTAGGTATCGTAGACATGGTATATCCTTTGTCAGATACAGATAGGTACATTTCTTGTTCTGAAGACAATAGGGAAACCAAGTATAACAGGCCTCTTTATCATCATGACAATTTTTATATCTTCCCCGAACCCTAATACTGTATCTAATTTCTTCCTATCCTTTTCATTCCTTGATCTATTCTATACTAACCCTAGATTCCAAGATTTTATTCCCCTTCCTTTAGTCTATCCTCTTCCTCTGTGTTCTTTCTTTGTTGCTTCCTTCTTTCTCTCACTCCATTTCAACACTATATCCTTTAAAATTACACTTTTTTATACCATGTCTGTACTTCTCATATTCCATCTTATATGTCTTAAAGATAACTTTTTATCTAAATACTAATCTTTACCTTCCATTTTCATAACATTATGCAGGATGTGTCCCTGGGCGATTCATTTTTCTCCAACCCACCTTCGGAATACCCCTCCCCCCCATTTCTTCTACCCTTCCAGTTCACCTCTTACTCATCTTCCTCCTATTTTGATATCCTACCTCTTCCTGTCCCCGTTTCTCTTCACCTAATTTCCCTTTCTATGTTAAATATTGCTCTAATACCGTCCTTTGTGTGGTTTCTTGAATAAATTTATAACGGGGTAACCATCTGGCATTAAACCTTTCCGTCCTTAATTGCACTTTTGCTCCTATACTTTCTAATTGCTTCATCCTTTCCATGTTATGTTTCCAAATCTCCACTGATGGAGAGGACCGCATAAGCCATCTCTGTGTAATTGCCTTTGTTGCTGCCGCCACACAGATGTAGAACAAATATTTGTAGTCCTTCCTTGACAGATCCACTGGGGGAAGGCCCAAGACCAGATTTTCAAACCGAAGAAGAAGGTGCAAATTAAACATTCTCATTAGAATTTCTTTTATGTCTGCCAAGTATTTTATTAATACTGGACACCCCCAGAATATATGAAAGTGTGAGCCTATTCCCCCACAACCTCTCCAGCATTTATCTGAATTCTGTCTCCCGTAATGTTTAGTTCATGTTAGAACTCTGAAAAATATAACATTTACTTTCCATCTAAATTCTCTCCAGTTTTGTAGACTGATTGTTCCCTGTATGCCCTCCAAGATCCTTTCCCATCTTTCTGGTTGAATCCCGTAACCTATCTCCTTTTCCCATTTTGCTTGTATGTTTATTCTGTACTCCCCACCCTGCCCTTGATATAACAAAGCATACATTTGAGCTACTATCCTTTTTGTATCCTTCGACAACATTTTGTTTTGTATCAGAGCTATCTCCTCCGTTAGGGGGCGGGTCACCTCAGCTACTCCAATCTCCTCCCTTATTATATTTCTACATTGGAAATATTTGAATAATTCCTTCTGAGACAACTGAAATTCTTGCTGTAAACTCAGGAAAGACTTCACCACTGTCCCCTCCACTATCTGGGGCAGCTTTAGTATACCTTTCCTCACCCAGCTCTCCTGAGAGATAAAACCCTTCATGCCCACTATAGCTGGTATATATTCCAACTGAATTTTCTGCCATACCGGAGCTGTCCCTCCCCACCTCTGTCTGATCTGAAACCAGACTCTAAGAGTTTGTCTTGTCCAACAATTCCTGACCTCGATCAGGTTTGTGTCCCTTATAGTCCATGGGAGAACTTGCCCCCGAAGGCTCAAATCGGCCCTTCTTTCCATTTCCACCCGTCCGGGGGTTCTTCCTGTATCAAAAGTTTCAGAAGCGGCATCATTTGGGCTGCATAGAAGTAAGTCTGTGGCATCCCCTTCCCCCTTCTTTTCTGGGTATTGACAACAATTGTTGCCTGATTCGAGGCTTTTTCCCCACCCAGATAAACTTGGCTAATTCTTTCTCTATGTCCTTCCAATCTTTACTGGGTATGTCTATCGGAAGGGTACTGAAGAGAAACAACCAGCGAGGTAAGATGTTCATCCTGACCGTGTCTATTTTTTGAGTAAGCCCCAACGGTAATAATTTCCACCTCCCAAAATCCTTCTGGATGTGTGCTTTTAATTTCCCATGATTTATTTTATATATATCCTTCATATCATATGGGATCTTAATTCCTAAATATCTTATTGGCCTTTTAGTGTATTTAAATGGTATACTCTTTTTTTAGATCTTGATTCCATTCTCCTGAGATTATTCTCATTTCTGTTTTCTCTTGGTTTATTTTATATCCTGACATCTCGCCAAATTTCGGTATCAGGGTTAAAAGATGGGGTATGGCCAGTTTGGGGTTTGACACATAAACTAGCACATTGTCAGTGTAAAGTGATATTTTATTTACTACCCCTTCTACCATAATACCCGTTATTCTAGGATGTCTCCTTATAGCTTGAGCCAAAGGTTCAATACTGATTGGGAATAATAACGGAGACAAGGGGCACCCTTGTCTAGTCCCTCTTTGTATCTGGATCTGCATGGAAACTACCCCATTTACCTTCACCCTTGCTGTGGGTCTACTATACAGTAACTTTATCCATTTCAAGAATTCATCCCCCAGACCCATCTCCCTCAAGACCGCAACCAGGAATTGCCAGTTCAGGCAGTCAAACACCTTTTCCGCATCCAGAAAAATGGCCAATCCCTGGTCTTTAAATTCTCTAGCCCCTGTGATGACATTCAACAATCTCTGGATATTATCTGCTAGATGTCTCCCTGGAATAAAACCTGTTTGATCCATATGGATTAATTTAGAAATTACTTTCTGCAGCCTATTAGCCAAAACTTTGGTCAGAATTTTGCAGTCCTGATTGAGAAGGGAAATGGGTCTGTAGGCGGCACACCTATCCCTTGGCTTCCCTTCTTTTGGAATGACCGTAATGATCGCTGAGTACCATGTTGGGGGGAGGGCCTGCTCTTCCAAGCAGTTATTAAAAACCTCTGTCAGGATAGGGGCAATAGTCCCACAGCATTTTATGTAAAATTCACTGCTAAACCCATCTGGCCCAGGTGCTTTCCCTTGTTTCAGTCCCTTAGTTACATGGATTACTTCTGTCTGAGTAATTGTAGCTCCTAACTCCATTCTATCTTCTCTGCTTAGTTTTTGCAGCTCAAGATCCTTAAGAAAATGATCCACCTCTTCCTCCATCTGTTCTTAGATTATTGACTCTGTATATAATGTCTGATAGTAGTTCCTGAAGGCCAGCGCTATATCCACTGGTTTACTCCTTCTCTCTCCAGTTTTCTCATCTATTGTAATACTTTTAATCATTCGGTTCGCCTCCTGCTGCTTTAGTGCCTACCAGGACATGAGCTGCCCTGCGCCCCACCTCTGAATATTTGTATCCCAGCTATCTTATCCATCTCTCTGCCTGTTTTTCTTCATATTCACTTAATTCCTTTTTAGCTAATTCCAATTGTTTTAATCTCTCCCCATCCTTGGGATCCTGTTTATGTTCTCTTTCCCTCTGATGAACCTCCTTCAGAAGTCTTTCCTGAGTGAGACTGGCCATTTTTTTGTTTCTGGATGCAATACTTATCAGTTCTCCCCTAACTACCACTTTCGCTGTGTCCCATCTAATTATAGGTTGACAGCTTTCATTTCCTTTTGCATAAAAGATTTCGCTAAGTCTATCGTCTATCCTCTTAACTGTGGATTTATCAGCCAAAAGGGAGACATTCAGTCTCCAAATCGGGTGTCTCTCCTCCTTCTCTATTATATGGACCATCTCAACCGGCGCATGGTCTGAGTTGGTGATCGAATGAATTCGGGCTTCAGCTACCATATACATACATGTCTTTTGGAGGAGAAATAAATCAATCCTAGAATATGATCTCTGAACTGATGAATAATATGTATAATCTCTTGTCCTGGGGAGGGGGCTCACCACACATCCACCAAACTTAGGCTTTTTATCATCCATTTAAACTATTTAGATGCTTCCCTACTTGTCTGGGGACAGCCTGATGATCTATCTATAAATGGGCATAACGCACTGTTAAAGTCCCCCCCATCAATATTCGTCCTTGAGGTAATCTTACCAATTTGTCAATAATTCTTTTAAAAAAAACTGCCTCCTTTGATATTTGGAGCATAGAGGTTGATGACATGGAAAGGGACATCCAATACAGTGCCAGATATTCTGACATATCTCCCCTCATAATCTGTATCTATCTGGTTAACTATGAGGGGGCACCCCCTTTTCATTAGGATTGCCACCCCCACTTTCCTCCCATCACTATTCGACGAGGCATAAACTTCTCCCATCCATGTCTGTCTCAGTTTCAAACCCTCTGCTTCCCTTAGGTGTGTTTCTTGAATAAGAGCCACATCACATCCCAATCGCTTCAGTTCAGCTAAAATTTTTGTTCGCTTAACAGGGGCATGTATTCCTTTCACATTATATGCTATTATCTTAAGATTAACCATTATTGTGAAATATCCCTTTCTATCTCTTCAACCTCCATTGTAAATCCCCCATGGAACCACATCCTGCATTTACAAATAAACTTATTAAACCACTAAGTAACCAATGATTAACATATCTCCACTTTCCCAAACGTTTCAACATCATGGCAGCTGCTTCCTAGAGCTTGCCTCCCTTCTTAAGTCAATCCCCCTTCTTATGCTTCCTTGGTGTGACTGCACATTTCGACTACTGTTAGCAAGTTCCCAGTAGCTCGTATGGGTGGGCTCACTAGCCACTGCCCAGTGAGTCCCTTCCCAGGGACTCACTTTAGTTGTTTAGAGAAACAGCAGCAATCACCCAGTGTAACCACTCCCAGCTAATATTGTGTAAAAGCCAGGAATGGGTTAGCAGCAGCCTAGGTCCCGCCCCCCCCCAGCACACTTCAGTCTTCTGATCATCCTTTACCTCATACCATTCTGCAGTCTTTTGCTAAGGAAAAAATAAGAAAGCCACCTGAAGTCTCTTATATGAATGACCAATGTTCGTTTAAACCCCCCAAAAATAGCTCTCCAGTCCGGTTTCTCCTTCCCCGCTTTTCAGACCGTCTCTTCTGATTCTCTCTCCGAATCTTTTAACTCTTCTCTCCTTCACCAATGTCCTTCTCACCCTTCCTTTCGTTTCTCTGACTCTTGACTGTCCATCGCATTAAGCATCCTCGTGAGATCTGGCATTAAATATTTAGGCCACAACCCCGCTAGGCTCCTCTTCTTTCCTCGATTAACCAGACTCCATGCTCCTTCAATTAGTTTCTGCTCCAACAGGTCACCGTCTATATTTGGGATCACTATTTCTTTCTCCTTCAGGAATGGGACCGCATTTACCAAGGTCGGGTATATTTTGAATGAGGAGCCCGTAAACACTTTCAGTTTTGCTGGGTAGTTAATCTGGGCTCTGATTTGGTGTTTTTCCTTTAGCTCCTTAATAACTGCTTGAATTTGATTTCGGCGATATTGAAGTTCTGTCGAGAAATCTTGGTCCAGAAACACTTGCCCCCCTGCAAATGTAAGATTTTTAAGTCTCCATGCTTCTTTTAATATGTAATCCTTCTCTTGAAAGTTCAGCATTCTCACCACCCAAGACCGAGGTCTGGCTTTTTCATCTGTCGGCTTGGGTTCTAGTGCTCTATGGGCCCTTTCAATTGTGAGGGAGAAGTCCGAGGGTATAGTTATTAGCGATCTCAGTACATGTTGAATAAAGTCTACAGCCATGGGATGGCCCTCTTCCTCCTCCTCTCTGATCCCATATATTCTGAAACTGTTTCATCTTGCTTTGTTTTCCGAATCTTCCAGCCTAGCATGCATTTGTCTTTCCCCTGTGCAGGAGATGTATAATCTGCCTATCCGTTGTGTCTTGTTTCTCTGTGGTCTGGGTTACTCACCATTCTACTTCTTCAACCTTTTTATTTATATTTTTAACTTCCATCTTCAAATCTGCTATCGATGTTTCAATTTTTTGTGCCGATTTAAGAATTTTGGCTACAGCTATTTCCATTGGTACTTCGGGTTGAGATTCCTTCTCCTCAAAATCAATCGATGACACCGAAAGGGACCATGCTCTCGACATGGTCGACATGGTTGCTAGGCCTTCTGTGCCCTTGTGGAGAGTAAGTTGTTTTAATTTGTTATTTTTCTGGTCTTGCCTCGACCTTTTCAACTTGCTTTGTTTAGCTGACATTAACACAGCTTCCAATTGATAACTTCAGCACTTTCTTCTTCCAAAAGAGGTAGAAAAAGAGTTTTAAACCACTGGGGAGACTGGAGCTCATTTCTCTAGGCTGCTACCATCTGGGTGACATCACCGGAAGCCTAAGCCCTTTATTATATGTTTTTTGCTTGGACCCAATTGTAAGGAAAATAGAAAATGATGGTGTTATGCAAAGTGTGTTATGGAAGGGTCAGTTGTTAAGAAAAACTAGTGCCTATGTGGACAATTGTGTTATTTTGGTAAAAAATCAACAAGCAGGGGAAAAACATTTTAAGTTATTAGATAAAAATAGTCTTTATACTGGAGTTATAATAAATAAAAAGAAAAGTAAGTTATATCCTTTGGGAGGAATTGTGGCAGAACAGAAAGGGGATATAGAGGTGGTGCAAGGGAATATTAACATTTGAGGGATCCTTTCTGGAGGAAAAGAAGTTATTCAGCAGAATTGGGAGAAGAATTATGAGACTGCGCAAAAGAAGGTTCAAAAATTGAAACAGTGGAATATGACCAAAGGGAAAAGAATGTATTTGTTAAAGACATTCATTGCACCAATATTTTTATATGTGCCAAATATGTTTCCTCTTCCACACAATAAGCAGACTAAATTATTAGGGCTCTGCTTTCTATTGCAATGGGGAAGTAAATTAAATTCAGTTAAAAGTGGGATTACATATACAGCTATTAAAGAAGGAGGATTGAATATGTTACAGCCAATAGTGTTCTTTATGAGTGTTTTTTTTTTTTGTAACAGATATAGTACCATTAATAGAGGGAGAAAGCAAAAATTGGATGATCTTTACTCAGCAATGGTGTTTACCTTTTATAAGGAATATAGGGAAAAAGGCGAACATAGTTAAACCAAAAATGTGGCCTGAATATATGGAACTTAGTAGAAAGTGCCTGACTATATGGGATGTACTTATAGACTCTATAATTAGGAAAAATCAAAAACAATTGTATTTAGAAATAATGGAAGGAAATTATTTTGAAAGACCAGTTTTCTAGGCGGAAGAGGAGAATAAAATAAGTGACATTTTAGCTTGTACATTACAACAAAGAATTCCTCAGAAAATGAAGGCGACATTCTGGCTATGTAGTCATAATAAATGAAACATAAGAACAAATCACAAGCATAAGAAAATGGAGGAACAAATGTGTGGTGAATGGGACTGTGGGATGAAAGAAGAAACAATATATCTTTACTTTGAGTGTACATTTATTGCACCCTTTTGGGATTTATTAGCCAGTAACTGGGGGATGGAATGTTTTAGTAAAATGACATATAATTCATTGATGTATGGACAGATGTCTAAAGAATGGGGAACATTGAACAAAAGTACAGTGTATGTGATAATTGCAGTTTTGAAATGGTTAATATGGCAATGTAGGTGTCAAAGATTTTTACAAGAGAATGAACATATTGTGCAGGATGTATTATTTAAATTTCAATATGAAATTGATAAAATATACCAACAGGAATGTAAAAGGTTTGGAGAAAAGAGAGCAAGAGAGATATGGAAAGATATTACTGGTACAAGTTGAATGAAGATTGTTAAGAATAAATGTAAATGTATTGATGTATATTTTTCATAATTGTATGTTTTTGGTGTTTTATTAAAAATTCCCCTACTCTTCAGTAGAGGGAGCATCTGACTGTTGCGATGTCCAGTCCCGGTGAACTGTGGCAGGAGATGGATATTCGGGAGTTTGGGAAGCTGGCCTTCTCCCCGGCCGTAACCCAGCAAGAGACAAATACTCAGGAGGGGGGTTCTTTTTCACCCCTGGTAGTGTCTACCACTCAAATGGGAGACCAGACACCACTGTCTATGACTGATTTGATTCAGGTGAAGATAGAAGCGATTACAGATCTACTGGAATCAGGATCCATTTCTTCAGTTCATGAGGTACGACTGGAACAGGCAAGAGATGTGGCTGCAGCGATTTCTGAAAATGAGCTGTCTAGCATCCAGTTGGAAAATGCCAATAGAGTGACAGAATGTGAATTACAAAATGAATTGGAACAAAAATGGCAAGTACAGCTTGCACAAGAGAGTGTTATGTAAGCAATAAGACACGTCAGGGTGTACATGGAACATATTTTACCACACGGCCAGGGGCGTAATTAGGCACGAGGCCTTGGCCGGGTGCCTTTAGCTCCTGGCATGAGGTAAAATATGTTCCATGCACACATCTGGAGTGTCTTATTGTGCTTATAAAATGGGCCCTCTTGTTTTACAACTTTTTTTAGTTAGCAAAATTGTTTTTAAATGTGGAAAATAGTATTTGTTTATCTAGACTTAAGATAAAATAGTCCTTCCGCCTACCACATAATGACATCTTTGTGATGTAATTATGTCTGTCTGGACAAAGTGATGCAAGCACACTCTCCCCCCCCCCACGTACTGTTTTGTTTTTTTGCTTTGTTTTTTAACATGTAGTGTTCCGGAGTTTTTAATATTAAGGAGCTCTTTGAAAGTAGAGAATTAGAGAGAGAGAGAGAGAAAGAGAGACAACTGTTTTTTTCCCCCGAAGTAGCAGCTAGCGGTATATACACACACACACACTGGTGTTAATAAGGAAGAAAGTGTACTTTTGCCATGGAGGAAAACAATAAATAGAGATGCACCACAGTTTACATGGCCAGCCACAAGTCCTGGCGGTATTTGTAAACTGTAGAGTCTACAGATGCGTGCAAACACACGCCGATCTGTACTTGCCTCTCCAAAGCCAAGCATCACTCCTGAAAGCCTGAAACTGCACATTTATTTCAGTTCGCTAGACAGCACATCACAGTCTTGCTCAAATAGCCTATGAAGCGGGAGAGCGAGTTGCAACAGAGGTTACCCGATCAGTTGGCGAGACCATGGGACAAATGTAAAAATCAGTAGATTTTTTTTAAAACTGTTATTAGGGACGTGCATTTTAGCCTGTGAATCATGAGTGAGAGGCATCAGAGTTTCCCTGATTGGTTGGCAAGTGCTTGATGAGCTGCGTTACGGAGTGTGTGTGTGTGTGTGTGTGTGTGTGTGTAAAAAAAAAAAATAATTAAAAAAGGCTGCATTTGTATAAGGAACATTTAAACGGCTTATTGATTTTTTTTAATTTTTTTTTCACACTACATCTCACTTTTTGTTACAATAGTCTAAGTATGGTAGCTTTTTGTCCTGCTTGGCAAATGTAAAGATGGCAGACAGTAAAAATGTCAACGTTCCATCGCTTATGAATATTGGCCTTTTTACTGCCAGCCCTTTTTTTTACCCATACATGGAACATATTTCATGCAAGAATAACTAGCCAATCACATTGTTGGATTTAGCCTACCCATTTTATAATTATTAATATAATTTATTGAACCTTAAGCTCTTGCATTCACACCATTTGTCCCACCCACTCTTCCCAACCCTAGCCGCTATTAAATAGCCCTGCTCCCCCACCCTAGATCTGCATATTAAGCCACTCCTTTTGGCAATCCAGCCTCCCCTTAAAGTCATCACCTCTGTTTTTTTTTTTCGGCATCTGTGCCCCATTCCTACTTTGATCACTACCTGCTAGTTCATTCCACTCCTTTCTCTTTATCTGAGCTTCCTCCATTGCTAAATAGTTCTATTAGTTATAAAGTTGCTCCACTATAGCTCCATACCTTTAAAGCACCTAGATAACCCCTTCTCCTTTAGTTAAAATATCCTATTCCTTTTCTCTTGATCTAGTGGGCTGCGCATCTATATTTTTTTCACAATACCCCTGTTAAGCATTATCCTCAAGATGGAACCCCTAGCCTACATTCTGTTCCTGGGCTGCATCATCCATCTCTCCTTGGAACCAAATAGGGTTTCACTGAAATTTACTATCTGCCAGAACTCCAGTACATGTCAGGATCTGACTCTGGTAGCATTAGCTTCTCAGCTATTTCCTTCCAAAGGCAGCATTCCACATGCTGGCAGATTATTTCACATTTCCTATTGCCCAACACCCATTACGCAGATACCCCTCTTCCTCTGTGTTAGGGTAGTAATATTCACTCTGATCATGCTTCGCCACTCCTCCAATGCTTATTCTGTTGCCCCGGGTAGTGCCCACTTGAAGCAATCCAATAAAGCATACTTGAGGTTCCTTATAAAATGGCTCAGAAAACTGCTAATCCTGATGTTTCTCTGTGTGAGCAGCATGGAATTAAACCTGGGCCCCCCCCCCATCTGCTAGCTGCTCCAGGGGAGCTCTCACAGCTAAAGGGGTTGAGCTCCCTGCCTATGAATGTATGCAGCCTAGTCAACAAACTTGACCAGGTCCAGGCCTGGGTGTTACACTCTATGCCTGATGTAGTGATGTTCTTGGAGACATGGCTTAAAAGCCACATATCTGACAAAACAATCAACATCTCTGGCTATAATCTACATAGGTGTGATAGGTCAACCAGAGGCAGTGGTGTTGCCATATATGTTAAGGACAAATTTCTAAGTAGCGACATAGTCCGCACATCAGTGACTAAAGGATTTGAGTGTCTTGCCCTCAAGCTAACATTATTGCCTGGAGTGTCCCTATTGGTAGTGGCATGCTATAGGCCACCTGCTGCTGGTCTGAGTCTGCTGCCACATCTTCATTCCCTCCTGAACAATGCAAATATTGAATGCATCATTATGGGGGATCTTAATATCAATTGGAATGATGACTGTGCCAATAGGCTTAAGGACTTCTGTGATGAGCATGGGTTAACTTAGATCACCCTTGAGGTCACCCAACATAATAAAATAAGTCCTCATCATAGTTCCTTATTGGACCTTATGCTCATAAATAAGCCACATAACATGTCCCAAGCAAGGGTCTTCCATAATGATCTGAGTGATCACTGCACCGCCGCCTGTGTCAGGTGCTACCTGCACCTCCCTTCTACTTCTACTTTCAAATTAAAGTGCAGCCTAACACAAGTCAGCCTCCCTGCCTTCCTGACAGATCTTGGGAATATCATGTGGCAGGAGTTCTATCTCCCACCTTCTGTGACCGAAGCCTTCTGCATCTTTCAGGATGTGTTAACAAAATTAATAAACAAACATGCCCTCCTAAGAAAGGTCAGATCCAGAAAATGGGCACCTGACTGGTTCAGCCCATCCCTAAAAAGGGCTCTGCAGTCCAGAGACACCCTATGGAAAAAGGCAAGGAAGTCACAGTCTGTTGAAGATTGACTCGCCTTTCAGGTATAAAAATGCACAAAATTAGTTAGGACCAAGAAAGCATGGTTCTTTCAGTCCGCCCTTGAGGAAAACAAAAATTGCTCTGCCAAGTTCTGCCAAATACTGAGAGAGGTTGAAGGACATTCCCCGCCACTCCAATCCTGGCCAAAATTGTTGCCAACAATAATTTCTATACAGACAGGTGTGAGATCCTTGATCAACTCATAGAAACATAGAAACATAGAATTTGATGGCAGATAAGGACCGCTTGGCCCACCCAGTCTGCCCATTTCCCTACCTACTGGATAAGCTGCAGATCCTAGTTAACCAGCAGCCTACTTCTTCTTACTCCAACCCCCTAAAATTGCCTTATGACTGTCCCATGCATGCTTGAATTCCACCACTGTTTTTGAATCCACAACCTCCTCCAGAAGGCCGTTCCATGCATCCACAACCCTCTCTGTGAATAAAAAATACTTCCTTAAATTACCTCTGGGCTGCCCCCCCATCTTCAAATTGGGCCCCCCTTGTTCTTGCATACCTCTTTTTGAAAGATACCTCTTGGACTTTGTTGATTCCTTGAGGTACTTGAAAGTTTCTATCATGTCCCCCCTCCCTTCTTTCCTCGAGGCTATACATATTAAGCTCCTCAAGTCTCTCTTCATATGTCTTCTGGTGCAGACCCTGCACCATTTTAGTTGCCCTCCTCTGGACAGCTTCCATCCTGTCTATGTCTTTGCAGAGATTGGGTCTCCAGAACTGCATGCGGTACTTCAGATGGGGTCTCACCAGCTGTCTGTACAGAGGGATAATAACTTCTGGTTTTCTACTGGTGATGCCTCTCCCTATGCATCCCAGTACCCCGCCCCCCAGCCCTCCTTGCTGCCCTCTCACATTGCTTTCCCACCTTTAGGTCATCTGATATGACTACCCCCAGGTCTCTTTCCATTTTTGTTGTTGTTAGTATCTCACCCCCCATTGTGTACTCTTCCCCTGGGTTTTTGTTTCCCAGGTGCATTACCTTGCACTTCTTAGCATTGAATCTAAGCTGCCATACATTTGACCATTTCTATAACCTTGCCAAGTCCCTTCTCATCCTTTCCACCCCACCTTGTGCATCAACTCTGTTGCAGATCTTTGTGTCATCTGCAAAGAGACATACTTTTCCTCCTAGTCCCTCTGCAATGTCACTTATAAAGACATTGAAGAGGACTGGTCCTAATACTAAACCCTGTGGTACCCCACTAGTAACCCCCCTTTCTTCAGAGTGGACTCCATTTACTATTACTCTCTGTGTCCTATTCTCTAGCCAATTCTTTACCCAGGCTGTCATCTTGGAATTCACTCCCAGGCTGGCTAACATGTATATAAATCTTTTGTGTGGGACTGTGTCAAATGCCTTACTAAAGTCTAGGTAGACCATGTCCACAGCCCCCTCCCTGATCTACTACTTTGGTCACCCAGTCAAAGAAGTCTATCAGATTTGTCTGGCATGACCTTCCCACTGTGAATCCATGCTGCCTTGGATCCTGTGCCCCTCTGGCCTCTAGACACTCGACAATTCTTTCCTTCAGAAGTGATTCCATCATTTTCCCTATCACTGAGGTTAAACTAACAGGTCTGTAGTTTCCTGCTTCTGTGTTGCTCCCACTTTTGTGAAGGGGAATCACATCTGCCCTCCTCCAGTCCTCTGGCACCACCCCATCCTTCCATGATTTGTTAAAGAGGGTAGGCAGTGGTGTCACTAGTTCTACCCTTAGTTCTTTTAGAATTCTGGGATGAATCCCATTAGGCCCCATTGCTTTGTCCACCTTCAGTTTTAAGAGTTCTTTCATAACCCTTTCTTATGTAAATGGGCTGGTATCAACTTCTGTATCCAGAGTATTTCTACTGTTTGTTTTAGGTACCTCCCTCTTCATTTGTAAATACTGAGCAAAAATATTTGTTTTAGTATCTCTGCCTTTTCACAGTCACCCTCGCCCACCTCCCTCCCTTTCTTAAGCCTCACTATCCCTCCCTGGTCTTCCTTAGCTCCTGATATACCTATAAAGGTTTATCCCCTTCTTAACTGAGTTGGCTATCTTTTCCTCGGTTTGGGCCTTTGCTGTTCTGACTGCCTTCCCAACTTCCTTTGCTTTAACTGATACAGTTCTCTGTCCTGCTCCTTCTGTGATTCCTTGTACTTCACAGATACTTTCTTTTCTCTTAAACCTTCACTGCCACTTTCTTTGAGAACCATAGTGGTTTCTTACATCATTTGTTTTGTTTATTTGCTTCACACAAAGGCTTGTACCTCTGTGATGGCAGTTTGTATTATTCCCATTGCTCTTCCACCTCCTTCCTGCCCATTTGCTAGTGCATTCCTTAGGCACTCACCCATTTGACAAAGTCAGCCCTCCTGAAGTCCAGTACTTTTACTTTGTGTGGCTTGACTCTATTGCTGTGTTTGTGTGAACCATGCATGTTCGATGGTCACTATTTCCCAGATGGCTACCCACTTCTACATCTGTGATCCTCTCTCCATCTCCATTTGAGAGAACCAGGTCTAAGATTGCTCCCTCTCGAGTGGGCTCCACTAGTGGGCTAGTTGTCTAAGGCATGCCCCCATAGGGCATCTATAATAACCCCACTCTTCGAAGTGGCTGCTGCAACTGCACTCCAGTTAACATCTGGCATATTCAATAACTATTTTGCAATTGCTGGCCTTGCTTTCGATGCTTCTCCTGTTAGCAATCTGCATGCCCCAAGAGCTGCTGGCATAGGTATTAGCCCTACCCTTATCCCCAGTACCGGTTGCTCTCCCTTCAGTTCCCAGCCAGTGTCCTTTAAGCAGGTGGAGGACCTTCTCCTCTCCTTGGATACCATAAAGAGTGCTGATGCTGATTCTCTAGAACCTTTGTTTCTAAAAGCAGGATTCTATTATCTAACAGCTCCAATCACTCACCTATTTAATAGCTCGCTTATGCAAGGGGAGCTACCTCCCAGTTGGAAAGTTGCACATATTATCCCCTTGTTCAAGTTGGGAGATCCCACAGACTTGAACAATTACAGGCCAATCTCAATTCTTCCTGTGCTGTCCAAGTTATTAGAATAAATTGTCAATTCACAACTAAGAGAGCACTTGGATTGTGAAAACATCCTCAACCCAGCCCAATCGGGGTTTAGACCGAAGTATAGCACCATGTCAGCTCTAGCCAAAGTGTCTAATGATTGGTTAAAATCCCTGGATAGTAAACAGCATACCTATGCTCTCTTCCTTGATCTTAGTAAAGCAATTGACACGGTTGATCACTCCATCCTGCTTGATTCTCTGGGAAACATTGGCATAAACCCTACAGCATTAAAATGGTTCCATTGTTACCTTACAAATAGAAGACAACAAATTAAAACACAAAGGGAATTGTCCCCACTTAAAGTTCTGCCCTGAGGCCTGCCACAAGGTTCTATCCTGGGGCCCATCCTTTTCGCACTCTACATTAACCACATTGACTATGGCATCCTTTCAGGAAATGTTCAGCTTTTTGCAGATGACACAGTCCTTTACATAACCAACCCGTCCTTTGATATTGCTCATAAGGAGCTACAGGAAGACTTTATCACCTTCCAATATAATTTATTGAACCTTAAGCTCTTGCTCAATGGAAAAAAAAAAACAAAAGCCATGATTTTCGCCCCGCAACTCTCCAATAATTTGGGGACTTCTGGCCTCCCCCAGATCACCACCCTCCTTGGTGAATCATTGGAAACACCTGATAATTTCAAATATCTGGGAGTCTGGTTGGATAACAAACTCAGTTTCATCACACATCTGTGTGAGTTAACAAAAAAACGAAGACAGCACCTCAGCATATTCTTCAGCATAAGACATCTTCTCTCTCTTGAAGCCAGGAAGCATCTGGTTCAAACAACCTTCCTACCCCTGCTTGATTACGCAGATTTTCTATACAGCCACTGCCCCCAGCATGCACTTCAGAAACTTGATATACTCTACCACTGAGCCTTGAGATTTATACTTGATATGGCACTTCGGACCGATCACTGCTTGTTGTACCAGGCTATTGGTTGGCCACCCCTCCTTCTGAGGAGGCAAATAAATGCCCTTACATGGATCTTCAGGGTGCTGTCCAACAAACTCCCACCTTATATCTCTAATCTGTTATAATGGTCAACAGGCATGCAGTGGTAGCCACAGACATTGCCAGCTATTTCCAGATATTTTGTGAAATTTCTGAAGAGTTTCTCTCTGCTGCCCCTACTGTGGAAATGCAGAAAGCAAGAGATATTTCTGGAAATATCACAGAAATTTCAGGAAATAGCTGACAGTGTCTGTGGCTGCTACTGTATATGTCTTACAGAATTCCTCCCTTGTCCTCCTCAAGGTGCCACAAACAAGGACTCGTCTTGGCACTGCTGCTATCAGCTCCTTCCTACCATCACTCTGGAATAATTCACAAGAAGTTCTTAAACTCTCCCACCTGCCCAGCCCTTATGTATTCAAACAACTGCTCCTTAGATGCCTGAAAACCACATGTGACTGTTTTAGGTAATCTTTGATACACATTTTGAACATATCCTTAGCTCATAGATTCTCCTGGCCTACCTATTCCCCCTGTAGACTGATAGCCCCTAGAGCAACTATACCTCCCGTAGTGCCTTCCCTGCTTCCCTTACTGTGGCAACCCCCTGGAAGATTTTAAAGTAGCATTGCTACCCCTCTCCACTTATGTTTTTCCCCTTCCCACTATATCCTATGTGTCACTGCCACCCTCTCATGCCTTGCTCACCTACTGTCCCCAAACACTCTATTATGAAGTAATTATATATGTACACAACCGTTGCTATCTGACAGGTGTTCCCAATATCACCTACCCGGTAATGTTATTTTTATTCACATCATTCTCCTACATGATATGTTTTGATATGCTGCCATAAACTGTAATTGGAATTTGTTCTGTGTATCCAGGACCATCTTGCAAATGAGCTTGCTCAATGATGTAACTGCCTGGTTAAATAAAGTTTGATTGATTGATTGATTGATTGATTGCATTATGGAAAGAGGAGGATTCAATGTTTGAAGCAGTGGCACAACAGCTGTGAACTGCTGCTGCATCCCAAGAGACCAATGCAGCTCCAGCAGGGCTTGAGCCAAAAGTGTTTTCTCTGACACATACCAAAGGACTAGAGGTATGCAGTGGTAAACCGATTGAACAACCTCAGAGGAAAACTCTGGGGATAGCAAACCACAAAGATGGACAAAAAGGAATTAAACCACAAAATGTCTGTGTTTGTCCAGAGGATGAGTGGTTGGCTGCTTCAGCCTTATGGGACACAGAATGGATAGCAGAACAAGATGGGTCTTGGACACCAAACCTGGCTAATCCAAAGGTGCAGTATTTTTCTGACAAGGAAGTCAGCATTACAGGTAAAATTATTTATTCTCTGGGAAAAAAAATGTGTTGTGCCATAGACTCAGTGGAAATCTTGGAACCTGAAGATTTGAGTAAGAGGCCGATATTGGCAACAGAAGGAGATAAAGTGTTACATAGGATACCAGTAATGGTAAACGTACAAGAAAGTATTTGCCCCTTTGAACCTAACGTAATTGTCAACATTGTAATAGCCACTGGGGATTTACTAAGTGAGGTTCCTCTGTCAGGAAAGAGCACCCCTGAAGCAGGGCCACAGGAAGGGGCCCAACCAAGTAACAGTGTTTCAAAGAAAATAATTCATACCCAGGTACCTGAGGAATCCCTACCCATAGGCCTAGGGATACAGAATTTGCACGACTCACATAAGAGGCACCAATTTACAGTAAGCTATTATTATGAATGTCTGACCTGTTTAAGAATAAAGGGGAACCAGTTCCACATAACAATGCCATTAGACTTGTATATAAAGGGGTCCTTGAACTCCCCACAGACAGAATATACATGGGAAAGACACTATTAAAGAATTCATTAAAGTTTTAAGCTTCAGAAATCTTTGCCCTTATACATACAGAGGAGTATAACTATGTCATAAGTTTTCAAACAGTTGAAGCTCTTGATCATTTCTGGGGAAAATATCACACATTGAAAGATACACCCCTGTGGACTCCTTTCTTGGCAATCTGAATCACCAAACCAGCAGTTCAGACTATTTCTGTACTATTCATAAATGAAGGGGTGCAGGTGGCCAATATGTTGTTTTGGTTAAAGAAATGGTGTGAGGTTCTAGAACATCCCTCTCACAGATAGTGACTCCGAACAGATATAGACAGGGGGCTGGAGATTAAAATGTAAACTATTAATGTCAAACAATGGAATTCTTCATCTCCCAAGTTGTTTCTATTTAGGCATGGACAGAAGATCCCTGTTTTACTCAGGCCAACCAAAATCATGCCACAAGTGTGGGTCCAGACTGCATCTAAGTAATGCTTGCGATATCCCATGATGTACCCATTGTCTGGATACTGGTCATCTGGCTGCAGCATGCACAAACCCATTCCACTGTAGCCTCTGTGAAGAGAGGGGACACTGTTATGTGCTTTGCCCATGGGCCTCACATAATGGAGATGTTGTGACCCATGATGCCTTAATTACATGTGCCTACATGGAATTAGAGACAACACTGATTTTACAAGTTATGAATATCTTCAGAAAAAGATTATTAGATTTGATTTACATGCTGCTTTTCTTTCTCAGTATTGGAGGGAACGTAAAATACCCCAGGGTATGAGAATACAAAAACCTCCCTCATTTGGTATGGAAGATTTGGAGGATTTACGTGATTGGGATTGAATTCTCAATAAATGTAGCTAAGATTTGATGCTTCTCAGGATTAAAAAGGCCAAAAAATAATCTGATTTGGCATCACAAGAATCTAGCAATCTACTAGTGAAGTTGAAAGAAAAGTTTCCTCCAATAGATTTTGATTCCCTCTCAGAAAAAGGCCAACCATACTACATCTAAATTTCAGACAGAACTGATTCAGTACAAACAAGGAAAATATTATAAAGATGAAAAAGATTATTAAATTGGAACTGTGTATTCTTGGCAGGGGGCTGAAAAAACAGTACCCATGGCAAATCAATATTCTATGTTACCAAATGGGGATGAAATGAATATTTCATCAGGGCCTGATAGTGATTTAAAAGATAACCATATGGCCAAAGAAAATAGAAGTTTTTTAGGCAGCAATCAAGATTTGGAAATACTAGATCACATAGAACATGAAGAGGGAAGGGGAGGAGGAAGAGGGTGAGATATGAGAGGCAACAGAGGAAAGCAGAACTACAAAGGGAGACAGAACTGGGGGGGGGGAGAGGAGAGGAGATATCCACCCCCCAAGGAACCCGAATTGGAGGTCATAAATTTATCTAACATATAGCTGACTAACATTCAGACCCAGGTTCTGTCTAAAGGCCTAAGTTTTGTTCCTACAACTAAGGTCAACCCATTTCAGGTGAAGCTAGATCTGTTTAGATTTTTCAGAAAGATTTATTTAAAGGACCATTTTAATATGGTAGATTCACTCCCTGTAACATGCGATAGTAATAGGGAAATTATTCCATTTAAGAAACCTTCCTCCTATAATCCTCCACATTCCAATCATACTCTTAACACTTTTTGTAATTTGGTAACTGATGATGTGCATAAAATAATCAAAACTAATAAAAACAAATATCATATGCAAAACATGACAATAAAAGAAAGAAAGGCTTTACAAGAACTCAGAGAATTGGATTCAGTGGTAATAAAACAAGCTGATAAAGGGGGTGTTGTGGTGGTTTGGGGCTTGGATGATTACAATAATGAAGTAGAATGTCAACTACAAAATCAGGATTTTTATCAGAAGATCAATAAAGATCCTACAGAACTGATAAAATCCAAAGCAGATATTTTGATTGAATGTGGTCTGAATAAGGGGGAAATTACCACAAAAGAAGCTGATTTTCTTAAAGTATCCAGCCCAAAAAGACAGGTTTTATACCTCCTGCCTAAGATACACAAAAATACCTTTCCTGTGGTTGGAAGGCCAATTGTCTCTGCTAATGAATCAGTGACTGAAAATATGTCTGTAGAATCTTTTGCCCAGAAATTCATTCCAGACCTCCAATCTTATGTAAAAGATACATAAGATGCTTTGAAAATGTTGCAAGATGTAGTGATATCAGAAAATGATACATTGGTTACAATAAATGTGGAAAGTTTGTATTCTAATATTCCCCATGAGGGTGGTTTAAGCTCATTGCAAAGGAATTTAAATTAAAGAAACAAAACTAAGCCCAGTACCCACTTTATATTAGAGCTAGCACGATTTGTACTAGAATAAAATTACTTTTGGTACAAAGGCTCTTTTTATATTCAAATAAAAGGCACTGCGATGTGGACCACATTTGCTCCCAGTTTAGCCAATTTGTATGTGGGCAAATGGGAGGAGACTAACATCTATAACCAAATCAACAATGTTTTCTTAAAGCATATTAAACTATGGAAATGCAATATTGATGATTGTCTGATGGTTTGGACTGGGACTATGGAACAATTGCAACATTTTATGGAGTACATAAATCACACCAGCTCTCATTTAAAATTTACTTATGAAAGCAATATGAACAGTATTCCATATTTAGATATTCTAGTGGAAAAAATGGACATGGCCTTTCTACGAAGTTGTACAGAAAACCTCCATCGAGGAATACTCTGTTAAAATATGATAGTTGCCATCCGAGATCTGTCATCACAAATATTCCTAAAGGTCAATATATTAGAGCAAAACAGATTTGCTCTGATACAAAGTCTTATAATGAGGTTAAAAAGGAAATAACAGATAGATTTATCATGAGAGGCTATGAACTAAAAGTACTTTTAAACAGTCTACACATGGTTGACAATATTGAGAGGGAATCATTATTAGAATCAAGTCAGAAAATGGATGAAAAAGATGAGAAAAATAAGCTGATTTTTGTAACTGAATTTAACTCTTTGGCACCCAAAATTGGTAAGATCATTTACAGACACTGGAATGTTATTAACTCAGATCTAAGGCTGAGAGAAATAGGGCGTAACCGCCCCATGGTCTCTTATACCAAGGGCCAAAACCTAAAAGACATGTTGGTTAGATCGTATATACCTTTCAGAAATACTGATATTCTAAAATTGAGTTTAAAACCTTCTTTCAAAAAACGGTCCATAAAAAAACAATAGACTCTTACCTGACATACCTTACATTACGAAAACAATTACACTCACCAACATCTTGAACAGAAACATTAAAACAAGACTATTGTAAGCAGATAGCACAAATAAAAAGATAGATGTTCAAAATTCAGTACAATAGAGCAAAAACACTCCAACAAGAATTAAGAGTTGGAACAGAAAGTAAGAAACACACTTTTGATCCTTTTAAAGATACACAGAATAGGGTAGATGATAAAGAAATAAGGAAATTAGAAGATGAGACAGGGTGCATTCAATCTGAAAAAGAAAACATTTTCCAGATTGTAAATAAATATGTATTTGATACCTTTGGGATTCCTCCAGAAATACATTAGCATAAAGAATATTTAGAGAAATTACAGGTGCCACCTTTGACGAAGTCTCAGTCAGACCAAGTGCTCCAGCCAATAGGGGAGGAGGAGGTGAAACAAATGATAAGGTCTCTGAACAATAATATGGCCCCAGGTATAGATGGACTCACACCGGAGTTCTATGAGTTTTTGTTACTTGATTTACTTTCTGAATGAACACAGTTATTTAACAGTATATTGACTTCACACAGAATGCCTCTATTTATAACCCTAGCAGACCTTATATTCATCTATAGGAAGGGAGATAGGGTCAAGCTTACAAACTGGAGACCTATCAGTCTATTAAATTGTGATTTTAAAATCTTAGCTAAAATCTTGGCAAAAAGATTAGCCAGGTATCAGAAATGCAGATAAGTGTAGCCCAAGATTGCACTGTCCCAGGAAAGGGCATCCCAGATAATTAAATTATACTTCGAGAAATTTTTCAAAGAACCCAAGAAGGAGGTGAGGATGGAATTTTGCTGAGTTTGGACCAACAGAAGGCATTTGACTTGGTCTCCCATGAATATATGTTCTCTGTATTAGAAGCCTTTGGGATTCCTAAACAATTCATGAAGTGGTTAGGGATGTTCTATACAAAGGCTAAAGTGCAACCTAGGGTGAATGAATGGAAGGGGGTGTATTGCAGTTACAGAGAGGAGTAAGGCAGGGCTTTACTTTAAGCCCCCTAAGATATGTTTTTTGTATTGACCCGTTTTTATGGTCAGTTTATTTATTTATTTTATCTTTTGTTGACCGGGTAAGTGCACTAGACAAATCCTGCCTATTTTCAGGCACGACCCGGGGGAGGGGGATACAGATGAATGCCAACTGACCTTGAGCCAGATTAAGCTGTTGGTGGTATTTTTAGTGAATGAGGGAAATTTGGCCAGGACACCGGGGAAATTCCCCTACTCTTTTCGATAAGTGCCATGGGATCTTTAACATCCACCTGAACTACCACCAATCCAGGCAGATGGGACCTCGGTTTAACGTCTCATCTGAAAGACGGCACCTCAGAAATGCAGCACCCCTCTCATGCTGCATTACAGTGTCAGTACTGGGATATTAACCCAAGTGCCAGATGTGGGAACTGAACCCACAGCCCTCTGATCTCCCGGCCTCAGAGGCGAGTGTGCTACCTACTGAGCCACTGACACTGCAGTTATGAAGGCACCTCAAATTCAGGGTATATCTCTAACAGCAACAACCTCTTTGGTCAAAGTTTTAGCATATACAGATGATGTAGTGAGCATGGTAAATAGTACTAATGATAAAGCTGAAATGTTAAAGCAATGTAGGACTCTTTCCATGGTTTTAGGATCTAGGATAAATCCAGAGACAAGTAAAGGAATGCAGTTAGAACAGCAGTCTCTAATTAGACAAAGTTATGCCTCTGTCTCCTCAGTGACAGAACCTATGTGGATTCTGGGGATTCTGTTTGGGCCAGGTGACCTAGTAATATTAAAATGGGAACAAAAATTTGAACAAGCAAAATATCAGATGATTAGTTGGCTACATAAACAGATATAAAAAAGGAAACGTTTATTATTGATAAAGAACTTGCTTGTTCCAATTTTTTTATACATTAGTTACATTTCCCCCCTCCAGCCCAGGTGGAAACTAAATTGTTCAGTGTATTCTTTAGGGCACTATGTGGTAGTTGCTTAAATCCGGTAAAGAGGGATACCACGTACAGGCCCATCAAAGAAGGTGGTTTGGGGATGATCCATCCCTTGGCATTTTTTTACAGCATCTATTTATATCATAATGTCTCTGACGGTTTAAAACAAATCATTAAACCATGGCAAATAGTAGTTTGTGAATGGGTGAATGTCTGTATTTCAGCTTGGATGCAGGGCAGAAGTAAACTACTGACAAGGACGTGTGTGGTTTCAAACCATGTCAAATCAATGATCCAGAAAGTGATTAAATGGAAAGTTCCTAACCACACTATGTTAATAAGCACTAGACAAGGGATATATGAGAACATAAGGATATGTACAGCTAAGGGAGAACTGATTTTGCCTCATTGCCCTGTGAGCTACAGTATAGAGACTTTATCTCAGTTGACCAATCCCAGGATGCCAGCTTTTTCATGGGATTTAGTATGGCTAACGACTCATGGAAGATTGAACATTAAAAATAATAACAAGCATAAGCCGATTGATGAAAGATACTGTCCAAGACAGGAGTGTCACCAAATCCCTGAGATACAAGAACACCTTTTCTTAGAATGTAGCTATGAAAAAGCCTTATGGATTCAGACAGCTGTAGTATGGCACATACCTTATTTTAAGTCCCTGATGTATCATGCACTAGTTTTGGCAATATACACACAGAGGAATACATTGAACAAAGAGACCTTGAAAGTTTTTTTAGCCATATGCAAATACTATATCTGGCAAGCCAGGTGTAAGTTGGTGCTACAGCAAGAGCTGATGGAGGTACAGGCAAAGTGGGCAAGCATTAAGGATACAATACTTGAAGCAACATCCCATTGTG
This sequence comes from Neoceratodus forsteri, assembly GCA_016271365.2. Lineage (NCBI taxonomy): Eukaryota > Metazoa > Chordata > Ceratodontiformes > Ceratodontidae > Neoceratodus > Neoceratodus forsteri. The sequence continues at coordinate 57,662,428 of CM028137.1, forward strand.
TTAGACAGAAAAGGAAGTGCAAAAGAAGAAGGAAACCACTTTGGTTCTCAAATATAGTAGCAGAAAAGGTCAGAGCCAAAAGGCTGGCCTTCAGAAAATATAAGGGAACACAGCGGGATGAAGATAGGGAGGCATACCAAACTGCCCTAAGGGAAGCAGGTAAGGCAGTAAGGCAGGCAAAGTCCCAAACTGAGGAAACACTAGCACGAACAGTAAAAGAAGGTGACAAGACTTTCTATGATACATTAGTGAAAGGAGAAAGTCCAGAGGGGTATTGCTAAGCAATGGAGAAAGGGGAGCATGTGAGGAGGAGGACCCTGTAAAGGCATCTATCCTAAATAGATACTTTGCTCAGTATTTACTGAAGAGAAGGTGAGGGCAGGGCCCACAGCTCAGCATCATGGACACAGGGGAGGAGGTGAGCACTCTCCTTCACAAAGAAAGGGTCCTACAAGAGCTTGCTAAGCTCAGGGTGGATAAGGCAATGGGACCTGATGGCATACATCCCAGGGTATTAAGGAGCTAAAGGAGGAACTAGCAGAGCCATTAGCAGAATTGTTTAGTGAGTCTCTGAGCACAGGAGAGGTCCCAGAAGACTGGAGAGAAGGCTCATGTGATCCCTCCACAAGAGTGGTAGCAGGGAGGAGGCGGGGAACTACAGACGGTCAGTCTTACCTCAGTAGTGGGCAAGATTATGGAGGCACTCCTTAAGGAAAGGATAGCAACACCTGGAATCCTATAGGGCACAGGATCCAAGACAGCATGGGTTTACAAAGGAAGGTCCTGTCAAACTAATCTCATAGATTTCTTTGACTGGGTAACCAGAGTGGTGGACCAAGGGGAGCAGTTGATGTCGCCTACCTTGACTTCAGCAAGCTTTGACACTGTTCCACATAGAAGATTGATAAATAAGCTAGGTAGGCTCGGGGTGGGTCAGAAGTTGGTCAACTGGGTGGCAAACTGGTTGACTGGCAGAAAACAGAGTGGTGGTAAATGGTATACAGTCAGAAGAGATGCAAGTCACAAGTGGGGTACCTCAGGGATCAGTCCTGGGGCCAGTCCTATTCAACATCTTCATTAGTGACCTCGCAGATGGACTAGAGGGTAAGGCTTGTCTGTTTGCAGATGACACCAAGATCTGCAACAGAGTAGATGATCCAGATGGGGTGGGCAGAATGAGAAGAGATCTGGATAAACTAGCAGAATGGTCAGAAGAGTGGCAACTGGGATTTAATGCAAAGAAGTGCAAAATCATGCACATAGGGAAGAGAAACCCTGAAGCCACTTATAGGCTGGGAGGGGAGTTGCTAGCAGTCACAAAGGAAGAAAGAGACTTGGGCATCATCATCACTGATGACCTAAAATCATCCAAGCAGACCTCTAAAGCAGTAGGTAAGGCTAGGGGGTGTTAGGGTGTATTAGTAGGGTATCACAAGTCGTAAGAGGAGGTAATAATCCTCTGTACAAGACATTGGTTAGAGCCCCATCTGAGTACTGCGTGCAGTATTGGAGGCCACACCTTCACAAGGACATTAACTCAAATTGAGGCAGTCCAGAGAAGGGCAACCAAAATGGTGCAGGGACTGCATCAGAAGACATATAAGGACAGATTAACGGAGCTCAATATGTATACCCTTGAGCAAGGAGGAGAGAGAGGTGATATGATCGAGACATTTAAACACCTTAAGGGCATAAACAAGGTGAAAGAGTCTAACATGTTTAAATATAAGAAAAATAGCAGGACAAGAGGACACAGCATGAGATTAGAGGAGGCCGATTAAGGGGAATGTGAGGAAATTCTTTTCACAGAAAGGGTGGTAGATGCATGGAATGGCTTACCACAAGAAGTGGTGGCTATGAATACAGTGCAGGGCTTCAAACAGGCATGGGATAGGCATAAGGGAGCAATACAAATGACTATGAATAGATAGGTCACTGACAGAGCAAAGGCCGATGGTACATTTATAAGGTAGAAAAAGAAATGGGCAGACTGGATGGGCCTTGCGGTCCTTATCTGCCGTCAACTTCTATGTTTCTATGTTTCTATGTCACATGAAGCTATATTGTGCAATGTGAGTATATCATTGCAACAGGTCTACGACAAAGATGTCCAGAAGAATGCAATACAGAAAGTGATGGCACTTTGGAAAGGTTGTACCAAAATATTTTCATAATGGATGGTTAAAGAGTCAAGAAAAGGGGTATGAATGGGTGTGTTTTGGTTGGGTGTCTGAAGCACTGAGATAAGGAGAGAAAAAGTAGGAATAAAAGAAGAAAAAAAAAGAAGGAAAAAAGAGGTGAGAAAAAAAAAGAAAGAACTTGGAAAATGATAATAAAAGTGAGGTGAAAAAGAGCCCTTGAGAGTTATCATGGTTATTTAGGACAGGAAAATCCCCTGCGTTTCACAAGAAAGGAGGATACCGTTGTTTCTGACAATGAGATTGGTGTAAGTGAACATTGAACTAAACTTCCCTTATTCCCCAATAAAATTGCCCTACTCTTTCGGCAGGTGGCACTGATACACTGCTGAGAGATGGAGAATCCCAGTTCAAGCCAAGAGAAGGAAGACAATTGTTCTGTGCTGTGAGCATTGGGCGATGGAGATGCCAAAATAGCAGCAATTACAGAACATTCGAGAGCACTTACAATGGATACCCTTCTGACTGTTTCAGACTTGCAACATGGTTTGCCACTTTCTTTGGAGGAGAAGAAAGGGATTTTACAAAATGAGTTGCAAAAAGTGGAAATACAGTACAAATCAAGGAAAATGGAAGTGATGATGAGCAAGGGAAAAGGAAACGGATGCTAGAGTACTCACCAAATCAGTTCATTTCACCCAGAGCTAAGATTTTGGTTTTTGAGAATAAATGTGGGGATTCCACACCATCAATGCCTTTGTCAGATATTGTGATCACAGAGCCAGTGTCACAAGAATCAGAAGACACAGTGTGGACACCTGAAGGAGCTCTCGAAAAAGCAGGCTGGATCAGATCGCACACAGGGAATGGATGGCTGATCCCCTGAGCATGACACACAAAGTTATGGATGGAGTTACTCCTGATATGCAGCCTACAACGTCGGGTCCAGTTCTGTCGAATTGTCCTATCCAGGATTTCTCAACTCTACCAAACTGACAAGAAAATGAAGCATATATAATTCCTGATACCCCGGCTCCCCACTCTCAGGTACTAGCACCTTCAGGAGAATCAGGTAATATAAACATTTTACCATTGGGGTCATAAATAGAAGTGTTCTATGATACTCAACAGGGTGAGGCTGTCCAGGGATTTTTACTGAAAGAAGGTCAGGGGCAAGAAGAAGAGGGAATGCAAAAGGGGGAGATTCCTTCTCAACCCCCTTCCCCCCGCCCAACTCAGAGGCCCTGACAAAATTTCTCAGGGAACTTACACAAACAAAATGAACTGGCAAAATGGAGGCACACCATCCAACTGAGGTATCTAACTGGGATGGCAGACCCCCCCTGACAGACAACATGTGGGGCAGGTTTTAATAAAGCAATCCCTGGGGTTTACTCCAGCAGACAGTTACACTTTTATACACATCTCTGTGGAACATACATTTGACATTAGCTTCCACAGATTTGAGTTGTTGGAGTGTTTCTGGGCTAAACATGCTTTATTAAAGACAAACCCATTATGGACCCCCTTCAGGTCACTCCCCTAACCAAAAAAGCATTTCGGGTAATTACTATACTTTTTCGAAGTGAAGGGGTGAATATCATGGATGTTCCATTTTGGTTGAAACTGCAATGTGAAGTATTAGGTACACAAGAACTCATTTTCGATAATGAGGGTTTATGGAATGGAGGTTGAAGGGTGAAAATAAAGCTGTTCCAGGAAGAAGCTGAATTTAAACATTTACCAAGCTATCTGTTTATTGGCCAGAATAAGGGCTCTATATGCTATCCAGGGCAACCCTGCAGATGCTACTGCTGTGGGTCTGTGAGGCATATTAGCACCTCCTGTACTGTTATCCAGTGTACATACTGTGGGGAACCAGGTCCCACAGGTTTCCATTGTGACAAACCCCTGAAATGTACCTTTTGCAACTGACTGCCCAAAAGCATCTCATAATACCGACAATGCTGATTTTGAAGTTCAAGACTACTATCTGTCCAAAACTACTAGGGCTGCAATCACCAGGTCCTACTCTTGAGTTCTACTTAAGTCTCACCCTAGAAGCTTTTCTTCTTTGAGACAAACATATGGAGATTTTGCTAAGGGAGGATCATCCCATTTTTCTGAAAATCTGGTTGTTCTAGATTCAGGTTAGACAAATGCTGCTACAGGATCAGCAGCAGGGCTACTTCCTGGAGAGGAAGATATCCCTCCAAAAGAGCTCAATGTTTCCACCTCTGTGCCCCCCCCATAGACTTCCAAGCACTCCCATGCAGAAGTGAGAAACCTCCTCTGATAGCCCAACACACAGGAAGGAGGAATTCCTTTATTCAATCCTTTTGAGGTTTTACATACGGAGGAAGAGATGGATTCTGACACAACATCCAATACTTCTTCACAGAAGGATGTCATGTCAAATTTGGACTTCTCTGTGGACCCTGTGAAAGCTCCAAACAAAAAAAAATATATGGGCCCTAAAATAGGTTTACAAAAAAGCTCTCGAGGGGAAAAAACCCTATGACTTAACACTTTACTTCCTGTTTTATGTGAGAACGGCGAACATTGCAGCGTGACATCTGAAAGGGCACAGGCACCACCATGAACATTCGACCGACCCACAGGAATGGAGGGTGAGTGACAGAATGGTGAATCCAGATGTAAAAAAATAAATAAAACACTGACACCACCACCGGGGAATGCTGGCGGGGGAGGATGATTGGGATGGACACCAAGTGCAAAGGGAAGGAATGACGGGGCTGTGCTGGGAACACCACAGAACCGGCCACAGATGATGGATGGATGGTATCACTGGGCCATATCAAGCAGTGGCATAGAGGCAGGCAGCAAGCAGGCATTCTGGAGGTGGGCACGATGGCCTAAACAGCAGAGACATGGATGGGTGGAGCACCCATGTGAGGATGCTGCTGGACAAGGTGGGACAGGGCAGGGGGCCACTGTTGGGTGCAAAGCCATGGAGGCAGGAGGCTGGCAGTACACAGGACCATCCACATTGGCCAGCATGACACACACCCAGCTACACCTGTGGCTGTAAGTTGAATGCAAGACAGTGCAGGTAGCTGGGTGTGGGGTGTGAGCTGTACCCAGCAATGAGGATTTCAATATGCTGTATGAGGTCCCTGTAGCATCACTTTTGGGTGGTAGTGGCAGCACTGGACTGCAGCTGGCACCTGCAGAGCTCGGCAATGTGCTGCTCCTCCATCAAGCAGTCCAGGAACTGCCAGAGACACAGGTGGCTGACTCCCAGCTGGGTGGAGAAGTCACAGTGCCAGCCCTCCACCGTGTTATTCATCCTGGCCAGCCCATTGATGGTTGGCAGGTACATGTTCCAGGCTGTGACTGGGAAGACGGGCCACCTGCGCCCAACCAACTTACTGGGTGCCCAATCCACGTTGCCTCAAAATACTCGAGCAGTGGCCGGAGAATGTCCTCATGGTCTTTATAGAACTACTGCTCCAGGAGCTCTGGTACGCAGCCTCCACAGCAGGCACTGACATGAATGTGAGGGCTGTGAGCATTCACAGGCTGAGAGCAAAACCCACATCACTGCCATACCTGCCGTGCAGCTCTGGGGTCTGCTGGATCTTCCTCCACACAGCCTGGCAAAAGTGGAAGAATTTGCCCTGTAGGCTGTTGCCTCGAATGTGTGCCCCAGGGCATGCCACACCATGTGTTCATAGTCCAGGAGTGTTGATTTCAGCTGCACCCCATTGACCAGTTTGCGCATCTACATCAGCACAGCCATACAAGCCTGTTTGGTCCTCAACATCATCAGGATGTATTCAGCTGGCAGTACAACCCCCTTGCACATCCCTTGCATGGTGTACAGTTGTCTGAATAGTGGTGATGCACAGCGGAATGTCCCATCCATAAACCAGTCCTTGCAGCTGGCCAGGAACTGTAAGTGCTGCTAGGTGCCATAAACAAGGGACCGGCCCTCTGCAGGACCACTATTGAACTGCAGGAAAGGTGCACCATCCCTGTGATGGCATTTTCCAGAGAGATCTGCAGTTCAGTCAGTGACTTGGGTGCCAGAGGGCACCCCTACTGGCCTGATGCACCCTCTGCACTGTTCACCGGAGCAAGGACAGAGCTGTTCTCCACCCAGTCACTGCGTCTGACATGCCTGCAGTGCTGTGAACAAGCACTTGGCTGGTGTTCTTCAGGGTTGTGTATGCCCTCCCATGAACCCTTGCCAGCACCTCATGCACCTCGACATCCTCAGCATCGGGGACATGGTTGTGCGAGCAGCCGATATATACAGTGCTGTCTGCTATGGTGTGGACTCATGCAGGACAGCTGTTTCTGTAGTCCTGCATGCACCACCAATACACCTTCTCCTTCACCTCCTTATCACACCAGAAAGCATACTCCCATTGTGCAAGATGTGGCTTTCTCTTCTGGGTCTCGATGAAGCATACCTCACTAGACTCCATGATTGCTGTTCCCGTGGAACACTGGTGTTGCCAGCTGTTGTCCCTTTAAGGTGCCGTCCAGTCACATGGGTGCAGAGCCACCTACCGACACATGTGCATGTGTGCTCTGGGCTACGTACTGCCCGGTGGCATAAAAATAGTGTCCTGGTGGTGCAACACACCATAGGTGCAGCATGGTGGTAGGCTGTGGCTCTGTAGGCGGCGGCGGTGCAGACCTGCACTGGACTAGTGGGCATGGCAGATCGATGAATGGTGCTATTGCAATGGTGAGTACAGGTGCCGCCAGTAGAGCAGCTTGTTGAGCTGTACAGGGCCTGCCTGTGCAAATGTGTCTGGTGCCTTGTTTTGCTGCCTGTCCCCATCCTCTGCCCTGCATCTGCGAAGGTGCTCTTATCGCACCATGCAGGTGTCTTCCCCTGACCCACATGGCTGCTCCACTCACACTAGCAGCATGTGGGCATCCACTCTGCTGTGATAGTGGTTTGGAGATCAGCCCACCATTTGGCTCTGTCATGCACTGCTGTGGGTGGTGGGCAGCTTGCTTCTGGGTGGGTGGTTCATGCATGGGGTGCACACTGTGGCTGTGCTGTAGGTGGCATGGTGGTGGTGGTCTGGGGGGTCCATGTGCAGCTGGGGGGCACCATTTGCAGCTGGGGGGCGCAGGCATATGTTCCTGCCTTGCCCTGTCCTGTTGCTGGGTGTTCACCATTTCCGGTAATGGGCTTTTTTCCTCCTTCACTCTTGTGCGAGTTGCCAAGCAGCTGGTTGTGATGATCCCTCTCATCCATGCTGCCAGTCACCCTGGAGTGCAGTCACCATTCTGATGCTTACCCACCACGCATGCAGCCCTGCTCCCTAGCGCTGCACTTGGGTGGTCACACTAATGGGAATCGTCCATACGGACTCTCTCTGTCGGGGATAGCCCATCTCCAGAAGCCCAGATCATGGGATACCTTTACTTCCAGACCTATAGTCCTATGAGCAGAGCTTTGCAAGCCTCAATGTAAATAGTATTCAAACAGAGAGAAAACATTTGGCTACTTTTACTTTATTTGCAGATTGTAGGACTGATATTGTTTCTTTTTTTCAGGATACCAGATTGTATGATGAGCATGATTTTGAGACTGCCTCAACTGCAAAGATGTGGGGCCTTTGGTTTTGGTCAGAAGGGGAGGATTTGTGTTGTGGAATTGGTATCTGTTTTTCAATTTTGGAGTTCACTGTTGCACATTTTGTTGATATTTCCCCAGGTAGAGCTATGTTGTTGGATATTCAAGTGCAGGGAGTTGATTTTAGACTCATTAATATATATGCCCCACAGGGCAAATCACTGCTTATAAAATTATTAAAATTGATCGGACCTTACTTAGATACTAGCAAGAATATTATTTTGGGGGAAGATTTAAATATCAGCAGATTTTACTCTGATAAAACAAGTAAAATAAAAAATACTTTTTGTGATACAGGGTTTTTGAATAACCTTATTAGCACAAACTGGACTTCAGGATGTGTTTAATAAAGAGACACATGATAGTTCCTGGACTTTTTTTCAAGGAAGAAAGGTTATGCATACAGATTATTTTTTTATAACCTCGACTTTGACTTTTAAACACCAAAAGGTTAAAATTGTAGCCACCTTGGACCATGGATTATTAACAATGACTGTATCAAATTTTCATGATACACCTATGGGTCCAGGTTACTGGAAACTGAACTTATCCCTGCTTGATAATCCAGAAATTCTGGAGGAGTTCCTTTTTGATTTGGAAGCATGAAGATTGGGTTCCTTTTTATGTGACTCTGATCGTACACGGTGGGAGGACAGTAAAAAAGACATAAGGGACTATTTTCAAAAAATAGGGAAAATTATGGGGAACCAAAAAAAAAAATAGATACTGAGAGTTAAGAGAACAACTAATTTATCTTAAGACTTTGCAGATGACAGGGGTCAGAATTTATCAAGACCAAATAGCAGCACTTAAGACAGAAATGATACAACTCCAGTATGACAGAATGAAATCACTGGAGAGAGAACAAAGATTTGGGACTCAGGGAAACATGCTATTACAAACCCATTGATATCTGTAATGCTCAGAGGAAACAGAAAGATATAAAACAAATAAAAAAGGAATATGGAGCTATTTTAATGAATAAAAAGGATATAGAATGTTATATTTCAACTATGTTTGCAGCAGATCGTAAGGTGCAGGAGGAACAAGTGGAGGACAGGCTGAGAGATGTTAGTCTCCCACCTGTTCCAGAACAATATTTTCCTTCATTAACTGCCCTTATTATAGGTCAGGAAATGGCAGCTGTAATTACAAATCTGCCCACAGGGAAAGCACTGGGAGAATATGGCTTGCCCAATGAATTATATACACATTTGGGACACTATTTGGGGACAGAATTGGTCCAAGTATACAATGAAGGTCTCCACCTTCATCATTTTCCAAATACTATAAACATAGGTCTATTAATTTTGTTGCTTAAAAACAGAGACAGGGATGTTTTGAAAAATTCAAGACCTATCTCCGTATTAAATACAGATTTGAGAATTCTCACCAAACTTCTCAGTACCAGAAGGAGTAACGTCCTTCGGGACATTATTCTCCCCACACTTTTGTTCAGTTCCTGGGAGACACATTACGAATGGGTTGATTTTCATAAGGGAAATTATGGAAAAGGGACATTTGGAGAAGCTGATGGGTTTTTTGGTCAATTTGGATCAAACAAAAGCTTTTGACAGTATGATGCACAGTTTTTTATGGAAATGTTTACATAAATTTAAATTTCCCACACCTTTTATAAGATGAATCAAAATGTGTTACAATACTGCTTAACGATTCCATACATTAATGGGTGGTTAGATTCTTCATGTATAGTGCAGAGAGGGGTTAGACAAGGCTGTTTTTTGAGCCCTATTTTATACATATTAACTTTGGAACCACTGTTGCACAAAGTGACTTTGGACAGTAACATTCAAGGTTTATCGGTGTCTAGTGATGATATAGAGGTTAAGTATGTGGCATACGCTGATGATTTATGTTTTTGATTGGCAGATTTTCCCTCTGGTGAGTGCAGGGAATGATGCTACATAACTTCAACTGGGAAACAGGCTCTAGAATAAATCTCGACTAAAGAAAGTGCATATTCATAGGGTCAGTAAATGGCAGCAGCAGTCACTACTAGGTATACTAGTTTCTTCTTCCCACTGTAAAATATTGAGAGTCTATTTTGAACATGATGATATGGGTTATGTACATTGGGATGCACTACTTTTTGAGGTTGAGAGAAAAGTATCTCATTGGAATAAGTGGCTTCTCTCAAAAAAAAGAGAGTTTATATGTTGAAAACCTTTTTACTGAGTATGTTTCTACATTTAAGTGCAGTGTTTATGCTTCCCAAACAACTAGAAACAAGAGTTTATAGTGTTTTTCCAGGATATTTAGGGCAGCCACCTTAACCCAATTAAAATAGGAGTGACATACCTACTCATAGCCAAAGGCGGTTTAAGGGATTTTAATCTGGGTTTTTTTTCGTTTTTAGCTTTTTTTTTTCAAAACAATATAAAACCTCTTTTACAAAAGAAGGATAAGCTTTGGGTTCCTTGGGTTCTAGATTATCTAGGACCTTGGATACACTTCTGGTAAATGAACAAGGGAATCCCTAGACAAAAGTCCATCATTAGACTACTAGATTATCTGTAATATTGTTTAGGAAAACTAAAATGATGGGGTTTACCTAAATCAGAAGGATTATCCCTACCTTTGGAGGAGATGTACAATTTGTGATTACAAACTGGAGGGGGAGACCCACATTTTGGAACTAAAACAGAAATAGAGATAAAAGAAACAAAGAAAATGTTAAGGCAGTCTAGGACATCAATATTTATGTGGGATGTTCTCTGGTTTAGCACACATGGTAAATTAAATGTAAAGAGTAATCTGAAGCACAAAGAAGTGGGAGAGAGGATGTGCCCAAGACATGATTTTCATATACACCAGATGGAATCCAAGGTTCATTTACACTTTGAATGTCTGTTTATTTTACAGTTTGGGCTTCGGGTATATAAACATTTGGTTAATTCTCCCTTTACATTATTAACCCCAGATATATTATTTTTAGGGATATTACCCTGGGAACGGCAGTAATATAATGCAGGGACTATATACTTAATTCTTATTTTTCTTAAATATCATATATGGCATATTAGATGTCAATGGTCTTTAAGACAACATTATGTGACACCAGAACAGTTTTTTTTGGATTATACATAAGGTGTAGATAGCATTTAAAACAACTGAAAAGCTTACAGTACCACCGATTTTATATAAACAGTGGTGGGATAATATTGGCTGATTAGACACAGGTAGTGGTGGGTGAAGTTGGTGAATTTTGCTTTGCAGAGTACTCTGCAACATTATGCCCATTTTACAGAGTGAAATGTAAAATTTTGCATGGCAGAATGGTCATTCACCTGGCAGAACAGCAAAATATTTCACCTTCTGCGGCAAAATTTTACTTTCCATGATGAAATCCACCTTCCGTGGTGAAATTCCACCTGCAGAGGCAAACTTTTGCCCTTGGATAGGGGGTGAAAGTGCAATTTGATGGATGAAATTTCATTTATATTTCAAAAAAATAAAGCCCGGTGGCTAGTGGTCCCTTCCCCCCACCCGCCCCACAAGTACACACAGTAAATCATGATTCTCTGGTAGCTAGCAGTCCCTCCCCCCACCAGTTCACCCACCAGCCACCTGACATAAAAAAACAAAAGAATTATAAGTAGCACTCCCCAGCCTAACAGTGCCCACACATCATTCCAAACCAAATGCCCTTATTGTTATTATGCCCTGGTGGCTAGTGGTCCCACTCCATCCCCTACACCCCAAGCCCAAGTGTATACATTTATAGGTGCTCCCTCATCATTCATGTCCATTCTGTCCCACTTCCTCCCTATACCGCAGCTGCAGTTGTGAAAAAAAATTCTCTGAGGGTCTAGTGGTTTCCATAATAATTAGGCTGCCCTCCCCGTCCCGACTTCCAGTCCTGAACTCCCATCCCAATCCCTTCCCCAGTCATGATCTGCACTCATTCATGAAAAGTTCAGTCAGTGGGCTGGACGGCCATGGATGAGAGGAGGGATGTCCCAGTCCACCCGCTGCAGGGTTTAGGGCCGGGGTGGAAGGGAAGCAGGGTGGTTGGTTAGACTTGTTTGCAGCTGGGGTGGGAGTGGGAGGCACTAGACCACCAGGGACTGGAAGGAGGGAATTTTTTGAGAAAATTGTGATGGGGAAGGGATCGGAATGTCTGGAAGGGGAGAGCAGCCTGGACACTGATAGGCAGGGGGGTGTTATTTATAATTTTTTTTATGTCGGGTGGCCAGCGGGTGAACTGGTGGAGGGAGGGATCTCTAGCCACCAGGGATTTAATTACTTGCGGAAGGCAAAATTTCACCTCGGCAAAATTCCGCCTTCCACAGGAAAATTTTGTGAAGTGCTCAACAAGGCAAATTTGACCACTTTGCTGGCACTTCACCGACAAAATTTAAATTCATTGCATCACTAGACACAGGCTGAAGCTTCCACATATCTATTTTCTTTCTCTTAGAGGCGGGACAGTATGGGAAGCTTGGATTACTACATTTTATTGGATTTTGGATTTATTTGCTTAGTGAAGTTATTATAACACATTCCCCTACTTTTCTAGTGGGGGGGTATAACTGTGAATTACGTAGGTTTGAAGACAAAGTATGAAAGTGATAGTTTTTGATATTTTTTTTATATTCCTTTATTATGATTTTGTAGGTAGTAATACATTTCTGTATATTTTGTTCTGAGTTTTGAACAAAACTCCCCCTACATTTTAGTGTGGGGGGTTCTTTTTAGTTTCATGATGTTAATTTTGGGTTCTAAGCATTAGCTGAAAAAAATCTGATAGGGAATGAATGCAATATTTATTTGAGTTCTCTTATTTTATGATTTGTATAATGATTTATGTTCAATCAATACTATTTGTTGTCATTTGTTGTTGGAAGTTATAATAAAAATTCCCCTACTCTTTTAGTGGGGGGGGGGGGAGTTTTCATTTTAGTTTACTGACTTAAATTTTGAGTTCTGATAGATTTAATGATAACAAATATGAGGATGCATGACTGTAATACTTATTAGATTGTTTCTGTTGATTTTCTGATTTATATATTTGGTGTGATGTTAACACTGTAACTTAATGTTTGTTTGAAGTTATAATAAAACATTCCCTTACTCTTTTCAAGAAGTGCCATGGGAGCTTTAACAGCCACCTGAACTACCACCAGAACAGGCAGATGGGATTTCGGTTTAACATCTCATCCGAAAGACGGCACCTCAGGAGTGCAGCACCCCCCTCATGTTAAACTACAGTGTCAGTACTGGGATTTGACCCAAGTGCCGTGTGTGTGTGGTGGGTGGGGGGGATCACTTTTCTGCTATATTTTTGTATTGGAAGTATTCGTGGAGATTGAATACTTGTCCATATTTATTTTTATATTTATTTATATGAAAAGATTTCACCAGGAAAGACAACATGAGCTGTAAACAGCTAGTTTCCAGAAGCATCCTGGGGGAAGGGGGAACATAAATGGGAAGATCTAGCAAGTCAAAACAATCAAGATAAGTACAAACAATAAATACAGTGCTGTACAAGTACAATGGAATACAAATACCAAACAAAAACATAAGTGCAAATCAGATACATACAGTGTTGTGCTAATACTATGCAGTACTAATCCGTATGATACAACTGAATTTAATGTAAACAGGGAGTGGTATATTCAGAGAGAGGCCAAGTTATAGGGGGAGAGAAGATGAAGTCATCAGGGGGTGGGTGGCAATGGACAATAAGCAAATAGCACAGGTCACATTAGGCAGTCATAGTAGTAGCATAGATAGTATGGGTAACTTTATGCAGTCATTGTTGTAGCGTAGATAATGGGAGGGTAGGGGCAGAGGGATGGGGGAAGAGGGGAGGAGAATATGCTGAGTGAGGGTTGAGAGAGAATTGTCAGCGAGAGATGACTGTATGAGGTACCGATCCTAGCATTAAATATTTAGCTATAAGGTTGATATGTGAGGAGTAGGACGGTGAAAGGTGATTGGTGCAGATACCGAGTAGCGGAAAGGATAGCGGCAATGAGGTGGCAAGTACAGGTCCAGGTCTGAAAAGCCAGTATTTAAGAGTAAGACTAGCTTAGTGCTCAATGAATTTTAGGAAGGGGTTAGATGTATGGGAGGTAGGAGAGGAGGGCTGGATGGGAGAGAGGAGTTAATGCACAAGAGGCAGGGAGGGGATGGAGGGAGGAGGAGCCAAGACCGATCCCCTCCATGATGATGAAAGCACTGCAATGGGGAAGGGGTCTAGGAGGGAGAGAGGGTGGGAAGGCCAGGAACTAATCCCCAAGAACTGAATCCCCTTCAGGATGCTGAGAATACTGCAAGGGAACAGGGCCCTGGAGGGGGTAGTGGGGGAGAAGCGAGGTGGTCCGCAGAAAGAGGGGTAGATAAGGGTATGGGAGCATCGGTTAGAGGTAGCATGGGAGGTAGTGGAGAGGACAGCATAGAGAGGGGAGGAGGGAGTAAGGTGGGTGTGGCCAATGTTTTTTGGAGGGAGGAAGAGGAGTTAGGTGCAGATACAGGAATGAACAGAATGCTTACGGAGGAGATAAGAGAGAGAGACTGTCAGGACTGGGCAAAGCAGATTTCTAGAGGGAGGGAATTCCAGATTACAGGGAAATTGTAGGAGAAGGCGGTGTGGCCAAATGATGTGCACTGAGGAGGAAGGGCAAGAATTCTATGGGTAAAGGAGCAAAGAGAATAGCAGGATGGAAGGAGGGTTGCTAGGAAGAAGGACAAGAAAGGAGGTTGAGAACCAAGCCAGAACTTCCCAACTAGATTTGCAATGTGTGACAGGGGTCTGTCATGGAGAGAGGCTAGGCAGAGTGAAGAGTAAAGATCACAGTGGTGAGTATGAAGGGAACAACCAAGAATGAAGTGGCAGAAGGAGTTGAAGAGAGGTATATCCAGGTACACTGAATTGTTGAATTGCTCAAAGAAATTAATAGTGTGATCTAGCCTCTGCATTTCAGCGTTCCTGTTTTTCTGTTTAATTTGCTTACTATATTAACCCTTTCCTCCCTGTTACACCACTGGTGTTTACTACCTGACACATACTATATAAAAAAACTGCATCGTTTTCAAGAAAGTGGTGATCCCTGCAAGATTGTTGGAGGCAGCTTTGTTTGTTTATTTCAGATCTTGTTGTCCCTTCCATCTGATATAATTATTAGCCAAAACTGTATTTAGTAAGTACTAACACATTGTAGTACTTGCCGTCGACAGAAACCATTTATGCAGACCATAGATTGTATTGTGACAGTGAGGTGTTCTGTGCAGATGGTTGCCAGCAAAATTGAAGTTATATGTGGCTTCAAGTCTATGAGTCATTTTTTACTGCCCAATCTGTAGCTAGCATGCTTGTTGTGGATGATACTGGGAATAAGGGAGACATTCACACCATTGGAGGCACAGACGTCCAGGAGGATGTGGAAAAAGTTGTTGGTGTGACTGTTGTTCCTGTGCAAGGTGGAGCTGATGGTGCCGAGGGTGATACTGCCCAGCCTGAATCTGTTTCTCTTTGAGAAGTAGATAAGGAAAGTAGGCCCCTCCCCCCACAGTGAGGAGATGCCAGAGAAGGGAAAAGATTCTCTGGAAGTAGACAGTGATAGGGAGGGGGGGGAGGAGGACGAAGAGGATATAATATGTCCTGGTACAGATGATGACAAGGTGTTGGATTCCCTGTGGGAGCCAGAAGTGAAAAAGCTGAAGAGTGATGATGTAGCCCATTTAGTTGCCAAGCCTATGGGTGCAGAAAACAGAAGATGTTGGTCCTGGTGGTGGATATGAACTATCTAACAGCATGACTGACACCAGGTTTCTGTCTCAATTTGCTGTAACATTTTTGGGAAACATTTCTGGACTTCTGGGGTATGTTAGGCAGTGCCAGCACCAAGATTAGGCATGAAAACAGCTTTAAACTGGGTTGAAAAGAGCAGATATCAGTCCTGGTGGTGGATGTGCACCATCTAACGGCATGACTGACACCACATTTCTGTCTCAATTTACTGTAACATTTTTTATGAAACATTTCTGGACTTCTAGGGCCTATTTGGCACTGGCAGAACCAAGATGAGGCCTGAAAGCCTTGGTAAACAGTAGACCAAACAGCATGTTTTGGTCCAGATGGATGGCGGGTGCTATTTACCATCATGACTTTGGCCTGATTTCTGACTCAATTTAATGTAACATTTTTTGTGAGACATTTCTGGAATTCTGGGGCATGTTGGCAGTGGATAGCACCAAATGTGTTACATCTTCAGAATGTTGCACAAAATTGCACAAAAAGTGATGTAACATCACATAGCATTGCAAAACAATTTTTTTAATAGGCACAATACTTGACATTTGTGGATAGGAGGAAGAAACATGTTAAAGAGCAGGTGACACCATCAAAATAACTTTCACAACATATAACACTGACCAACAATTCAGTTGCATTCCCCATCTACTGAGTTTGCAAAGACAAGGCAAGGCACATTTTATTTAAAAGAAGTCCATCCTGGAGGCGCTGGGCGCTTCACATGTTAAAATTCCATATACATACAAATTACTATGAACAAATAAATAACACACTTATAAACACCAATACGCATCATTACTAAAATTAAAATAATACCTTCAACAGCAGAAACAGACTCAAGGGAAACCAGAAATGATTTTAAACATAAGATTCTGAAGTCAAGTTAATGATGTAAAACACAGTCTGGGAAGGCCTAATTATAAAAGAAGGCCTTGAGATGGGCCTTGAATACCTCAACAGACAGGGCCTCCCTAACAGTTGGAGAAAGCGAATTCCACAGGATGGGGGTGGTGACACTAAATGCTCTGTTGCCAGCTGTTTTTAACCTCGTCAAGGGAATCGCAAGGAGGCCCCTAAAGGAGAAGTGGAAGGGGTGGACCGAGACAGCAGGTGTGAGAAGGTCCTTCAGGTAACCAGGGCCCAGACTGTGTAGGGCCTTAAAGGTGAGCAAACCCACCTTAAAGTGGACCCTCCACCTAACTGCTAGCCAGTGCAGTTGATGCAGCACTGGAGTGATATGACAGTACTTAGACTGTCCTGTCAACAACCTAGCTGCTGCATTCTGCACAAGCTGCAGTCAGCACGGGGTATCCCCAGAGTCCTTGAGATCGAATGCATTACAGTAGCCAAGCCTGGATGTCACAGAGGCATGTACCAAGGTGAGAAGGTCCAGAGGCAGAACTAGGGGCTTAATCCTGGTGATATTCCTCAGATGGTAAAAACTGGAATGGACAACAGACACCACCTGAAACTCAAGTGATAATCCATTGTCAAGAATAATGCTAAGATCACGCACCCTAGAAGAGGACTTCAATGGCACAGAGCCAAGAAAAAGCCCTGTCTCTGCACCAGAGGCCAGCCTATCATGCCCTCAGTTCGACTCCACCACAAGTACCTCCGTCCTATTGGGGTTCAGTCACAACCAGCTGGAGGCCATCCAGTCATTGATCTCAGCGAGGCAGCAGTTAAGTACTTCCATTGCACAAGATGTTTCAGGGACAAAGGAAAAATACAGCTGGGTGTCATCAGCGTAGCAATGAAAACCCAGCCTGTACTTCCTAATGATCTCTCCCAGGGGCAGCATGTACTGTACACGGTGAACAACATTGGCAACAAGACCGAGCCCTGGGGAACTCAGCATGACAGGCGAGCAGGGGAGGATGAGAAATTCCCCATCACAACCCTCTGCCTCCTGTTAAAAGGAAAAGACTCAAACCAGCAGATGAAAGTGCTGGCGAGTCCATAGAAATCCCTAAGGTGGTCAAGTAACACTCGATGGTCCACTGTATCAAATGCTGAAGAAAGATCAAGGAAAACAAGAATTGTCCCTTCCCTTCAATCTTTAGCTGTAAGGAGGTCATTGTGCACCTGAACTAGCACAGTTTCAGTACTATGTCTCACACGAAACCCAGACTAGAGTGGCTTGTATAAATCATGTGCCATGATATGCCCCTCAAGCTGAAGCTCCACTACCTTCTCCATGATCTTACCCCAAAACAGAAGATTGGAGATGGGATGGTAATTTGCCTTGACGTCAAGGTCCATATATGTTTTTTTCAGAAGTGGTCTCACCAATGCCTCCTTTAAGACATCAGAAAAGACCCCCCTTGAACAAAGAACACCAGACAATCATGGCAAACCTCCAGGCCAATGGAGTTGACACATCCCATTAAGAAATGAGTTGGCTCCGGGTCCAGTTCACAAAAGGTGGAGTGCTCTCCGGACACCCATGGCAAACTCTGGCCCACTGGTGGAATCCCCTGCCAGATGGTGGACACGCTGTCCGAGAAGAACCAAGCAAACTCTTCACACAAAACATTCAAAAAGGCAACCTTTGGCTGTAGACAGAAAGGATGAAGAAGCCTGTACTCAGTCCGAAAGAGCACAGTTGGTCGGTTCTTCCAAGCAGTAATCTTCCTGGACAGGAAACATAGAAACATAGACTTTGTCAGCAGATAAGGACCACTTGGCCCACCCAGTCTGCCCATTTCCCTACCTATTGGATGAGCTGCAGATTCTAGTTAACCAACAGCCTACTTCCTGCAACTCCCCACTATAATTGCCTTATGTCTGTCCCATGCATGTTTGAATTCCCCCACTGTTTTAGACCCCACAACCTCTCTAGGAAGGTGGTTCCATACTTCCACCACTCTCTCCGTGAAAAAGAATTTCCACAAATTACCCCTGAGCCATTCCCCCTCTAACTTTAAATTGTGCCCCTTGTTCTTACACATCTCTTTTTCTGAAAGATGCTACCCTCCTGGACTTTGTTGATTCCCTTGAGGTACTTAAAAGTTTCTATCATGTCCCCCCGTCCCTCCTTTCATCAAGGGTATACATGTTAAGCTCTCTCAGTCTCTCTTCATATGGTTTCTGATGTAGACCCTGCTCCATTTTAGTTGCCCTCCTCTGGACTGCTTCCATCCTGTCTATGTCCTTGCATAGATGAGGTCTCCAAAACTGCACGCAGTGCTCCAGATGGGGTCTCACTAACTGTCTGTATAGAGGGATAACCACTTCCCTTTTTCTACTTGTGATGCCCTTCCCTATGCATCCCAGTATCCCCCTGGCTCTCCTTACTGACTTCTCACATTGCTTACCCACCTTTAGGTCATCTGATTTGACTACACCCAGATCCCTTTCCATTACTGTTGTTGTTAGTACCTCCCCTGCTATTGTGTACTCTTCTCCTGGATTTTTATTTCCCAGGTGCATTACTTTGTACTTGTTTGCATTGAATCTAAGTTGCCATATGTCTGACCATTCCTCCAACCTTGCCAAGTTCCTTCTCATCCTTTCTACCCCCGCCTTGTGTATCAACTCTGTTACAGATCTTTGTGTCATCCGCAAAGAGGCATACCTTTCCTTCCAGACCCTCCGCAATGTCACCTATAAAGATGTTAAAGAGGACTGGACCCAGTACTGAGCCCTGAGGTACTCCACTAGTAACCCCCCTTTCTTCAGAATGTGTTCCATTTACTATTATCTTCTGTGTCCTGTTGTGCAGCCAGTTTGCTACCCAGGCTACCATCCTGGGACCCACTCCCAGGCTGGCTAACTTGATTATTAATCTTTCGTGCGGGACTGTGTCAAATGCCTTGCTAAAGTCTAGGTAGGCCATATCCACAGCCCCTCCCTGGTCTATTACTTTGGTCACCCAGTCAAAGAAATTGATTAGATTCGTCTGACATGACCTTTCTGCTGTGAATCCATGCTGCTTTGGGTCCTGTGCCCCGCTGGCCTCTAGGTACTCAACAACTCTTTCTTTCAGAAGTGATTCCATGATTTTCCCCACCACTGAAGTCAAACTAACAGGTATGTAGTTTCCTGCTTCTGTCTTGCTCCCACTTTTGTGAAGAGGAATCACATCTTCCCTCCTCCAGTCCTCAGGTACCATCCCATCTTCCCATGATTTGTTGAAAAATGTGGCTAGTGGTGTCACTAGGTCCTCCCTTAGCTCTTTTAGGATTCTAGGGTGAATCCCGTCAGGCCCCATTGCTTTGCCCACCTTGAGTTTTTGGAGTTCTTTCAGTACACTTTCTTCTGTAAATGGACTGGTATCAACCCCACTATCCAGAGTGCTTCTACTGTTTGGTTTAGGTAACTCCTCCTCTTCTTCTTTTGTGAATACTGAGCAAAAGTATTCATTCAGTATCTCTTCCTTTTCACTGTCTCCCTCTGCCCACCTCCCCTCTTCTTTAATAATCTTCACTATCCCTCCCTTAACCTTTCTATGCTCCCTAATGCACCTATAAAAAGTTTTAGCCCCCTTCTTAACTGAATGCTGCCTTCTTATGGTTGATTACCCCTGGTATGCACTGTAGTGCATGCACAGGGCCAGTGTGTCCACCTTCAGGCCGGACTTATGCCAGCAGCTCTCTAATCTCCAACCCAAGGTCTTCATCACCTTGAGCTCCCCATCATACCAAGGGGACCTCAAGTGAGAAGATCTGGGTTGTACACAGATTAGTGCGAGGGAGTTGAGCGCACCTGAAAATGCCTTATTATAGGCATCAACTGCTACACCAATTCCCCCAACGCATGCACTGTCCACACTAGATAGATCAACCACCACCAAAAAAATCTCCTGAGTCAACCTCTTTAAAGGGTGGTAGCTGACCATCTGAGCAGGGGAGGGATCTCAGGGGGTGCCCTGAATAAAAACTTTTCTGTGCAATGATTGGACCAAATGACCCAATCAATCCTGAGACTATTAATTTCAAGCTCCAGTGAGAACACCAGGTCCAACATGTGGCCCCCCTGATGAGTCGCAGAGGAAACTCCTTGCACAAGGCCCAGAGATGGCAACATCTGAAGGAAGTTGTAACCAAGCCAAAAGAAAAGGCCAGCACCTGTCGAAGGCTGTCGGCCATCAGGGCCCGGTGCACATAGTCTGTATTTTTCTTAATTTAAATACCTCGTGTGAGTTGCTTCAACTCAAACTAAGAAGTACTCAACACAGCATATATCCATAAAGTGCTCTTTCTTTATTCCAGTTTGGCAAGTAAACAACGTAAAAAATGCTCCCATACAACTAAGAGAAAACACCCGCTCCCTTAAGGTACCGTACTTCATGATACATCAAAGAATATGTCACACTTTATGCAATTCACAATTGGGTGCTTTCTCACACACAAAGAACACATGTGAAAAATGCATGTGTTAGGTGTGAGATAACCAGTAACATATAAGAAATGATGGTGCCTTAAGGGAGCAGACGTTTTTATCTTAGTTATGTGGAAGCACTTTTTACATTGTTTACTTTCCACACTCAAGACTCGAATAAGGAACAATCACTTTATGGACATGTGCTGTGGTGAGTACTTCTAACTTTGGGGGTTGAAACAACTCAAATGAGGTATCTGAACTAAAAAAATATGCACTCTGTGCACAAGGCCCTCACGGTCGACAGCTGTCAGCAGGAGCTGGCCTTTCATTTACAAAATCCACATATATGGAATGTAACTACATTACACGTTATTATGTTGTTAAAAGTAATCTTGTAGGTGTAACCAGCTCTAAGAAGTAACCCACATCACAAATAATAAGGCAATAAGGTGTTTATTAGTGGAGGGGTACACAGACACGGTACAGAATAAGCATAACAAATAGCAGGCATGATCAGGAGGACAAGGGTAATACAACAACGAGTGGTCAGAAGTAATAGAGAGAGAGAGAGAGAGAGAGAGTAAGAAAAGGACTAAATTATATAGAGAGCATAAGACGGTAACAAACACAACAGCAATGGCCAAACAAATTATTTTACATAACAAAATAAAGAAACAAGAGAACTTAAGGATGCAGAATGAAGAGGACAGAACAGATTTTCAAGAGGGAACATACAAACAACAGAATAGAGGATGGAAAAAGGAAAACAAAAAAGACAAATTAATTTGTGCTGCCACATTAGCTGCCAGTTGGGCCGCTGCTCAGTTCAGACAGAATGCCCATGATTTTGTCGACATCACACTGGAGTTTAGCAATCTCCCGGTATCAATAAATTCCTGTCTGAAATCATTTAGCCCCTGTCGAAGATGGTGGACTTCTGACAGGACAGTTGATAAGTATGCATGTGTCACTGGCACTGCTGGTGGGGTGGGGGCTGCCTGTGCTGCTGCTGCTGCTGCTGCTGGCTCTAGGTGGGGGGTCCTGGAGGGGTGTCACTGGCACTGCTGGTGGTGCGAGGGCTGCCTGGGGTGGTGGTGCTTCTGCTGACTCTAGTCTGGCAAGTCCAGTGAGGATGCTTAACTGCTTCAGCCATGCCTCTGTCTTGATCACCCCCTTCAGTTCTCAGACACGCACTGCTCCCCACAGCAGCAGTTGATGCTGCCGCCACCTCCTGAAGTTTGAGGTCCCATTGAAATGGGTGGCGGTGCACCATGTGACTACCCTGGCTGGCTGTCATGAAGTGGAAACCACACTTTTCATGATGCACTTCCTGCCCACATAGGTTAGTTGCAGAACTTGAATAAAAAAAATCTCAGACAGAGGAACTTCTGGGATGACGGGGCTGTGGGGTGGGGGGACGGCAGATTATGCCCCAGACACTGATTCCTCCTGATGCTCAAGAGGGGGAATTGTCTTCTGCAGCTGAGGCCAAGGAACATTATCCTGATGCTGGGAAGGGGGCACTGTCTCCTGCTGCTAGAGTGGAGGAGGGGCTACGGTCAACTCCTGCTGCTGGGGAGGGGGGCACAGTTGTTTGCTGCTGGGTGCTGGTGCTGTTGCCAAAAGCCTCCTGCTGTTGTAGCACTTAATTTTTCATGGTAATCTGAAAATGTGTACAGGTGCCCCACTGCCTCTAGCCTTCTCCATTATACCCACCAACACCACCAGTTCTAATAAAACCAAAAAAAAAAGGAAACAGAGAGAGAGACTCTGAGAGATAGCCAGGGGGAGGGGGGAGAATCACACACACACACAGACACAGACACACACACACACACACACACACACACACACACACACACACACTCCACAGGTAATAAAGTATGAAACAGGACAAAGACAAATAAGAAAAAGTTAGAAAAAATAGCACAAATTAAGTCGGCTGTGTATAAAAGTGCACTCTGCAGTCACAGGAAGTATAGGTGCAGGGTCTGCACCAGAAGCCATACAAAGAGAGTAAAGAAGCTTACTATGTGTGGTGCTCTGATGATGATGAGGAACACCGGGGTCCGAATGAATTAGGATAGATGAAAGTTATCCAGACAAGGAGAGGCAGGAGTCATCTATAAAGTTTGATGCCAGCACAACTTTATTCCATAACAATGGGGGATAGGATGGCACAGTCACAGGAGGGGTAAACAACACAATGGAACAAGAACAGTCACTAATTTTATTGCACACTACTGGAACAACTAAAGAAAGCAGTATTTGAGGTGCACCTCGGCCTAGCGCCACTGTACTCATAAATGATTGTCTTAGAACTGGTTAGTTCAGCAGTATTACACTCTATATCACTGCAGTACTAGCTATAGGATCAGATGGCAATTATTACCACTTAGAGAGCCCTTACAATGCTGACCCATGTCTGTTATGGTAATGTCCATACAATGAAGATACAGGGTCCAATTGTCATTGAAGTCTCTGTGCGAACCGAAGAATACAATTGGTAGCTACAAGGATAGGCAGAAAGGAATCTAGGCTACTCAGACAGTGATCCCAGCATAGACCTAGCTAAGGCCACTTGGGAAGTGAGAGGTTTTTTGAACAGACCATATGTTTCTCGGCATAAAACTCATTTTCTCCAAGGCTGCCAGTAAGCAAGAACCAGTAAAGCTGGTTCCTGGACTGAACTAACCTGAGAGTTGTTGGATTAACACTGAATGCAGAAAGTTCCATGGCCAAAACTCACCTTCGGAGATGCCAAGGATGGAGAAGAACAAGAAAGATGCGTGGTGCAGAACCCACTGGAGGATTACCACAAACTGGATGATGCTGCAGGACTTCAGGGGCCAGTAAGAACTAGAAGAATCTGAGGTGAAGATAGATCTCTGATGCAATCAGGAACCAGAAGAATCTGAGGTAAAGTTAGTTGATTCTGAAGTATCGACACAAGGAACTGGAACAAAACAATGAAACAGCGGACGCTTCCCGCACTGGGCTTTGATGGACTTGACTTGCGGCGAATGACGGAGGATGCAGACAAGGTTCTTCCAGGATGAGCACACTCTTCTTTTTGAGGGCAGCCAACCTTGGGACATCTGGATCAGCAACGAAGAGACAACACTGGCACAGCAGACATGATGCACTCGAACTTCGGTGAACTCGACTTTGAACTGAAGAACAGAAGGAACGGCGGGTCGACTTGCATGGATTTCGACAGACTCGACTTCAGCAGATGACAAGGATGGGGTTGATGATCTTCTGGACAGACACCTTTTGAAGAAGAAGGGTGATGAGGACGTCTTCCTCCAGGTAGAGACTGATTCTGAATGTGCAAAATGACAGATCACACCATGGAACACTAACGTGGCAGAGGACTGAGTCTATGCATATGAGTTGGCAACACTGGAGTTAGTAGATACACTTTTTCGCTGTTCCAACAGAACTACTCAGTGCTAAGGTAATTTGCCAGGAGCAGAGGCAAATTATCAAGATCCAGGGCAATTGTCTGTTGCAGGGGCAATTTCCCGGAGCAGGGGCAAATTCCCAAAATTCTTTGCAATTGTCTGTTCCAGGGGCAAATAACCACAATATCAGGGCAATTGCTCATTGCAGGGGCAGATAACCATAATCTCAGAGCAATTGTTCGTTGAAGGGGCAAATGACCACAATCTCAGGTCAATTGTCTGTTGCAGGGGCAAATAACCACAATCTCAGGGCAATTGTTCATTGCAGGAGCAAACAACCACAATCCCAGTAATACAGTCTCCATAATTTGCAATAAACACAACAGTTCAGGTACATATCTGGAGTAAGAACAGTCACTGAATCACAGTTGTGTGCTCAGTACCTTTCTTTTTACTTTACAGACTGTTCCCAGAATCACTGTAATGGAGAGGGTCCCTTTAGTACCAGGATGTGGCTACCCCTCTCACAATCTTGGGTAAATGCCCTTCCTTTACTCTGGGTCTCCCTTTGACCAGGTACTGCTGAGTACCCCTGACAAAGTCTCCCTTTAAGATGCAGGCCTAATATAGCCTCTTTCCAGTACTGGGACCCTTACTTCCCCTTCCAATAATGGACTGGAATTGCCCTTCTAAACACTTGGGCCTATGCTGTTCTCTTTAATTCTAGGCCTGCTTCCTT
Source organism: Neoceratodus forsteri (assembly GCA_016271365.2). NCBI lineage: Eukaryota > Metazoa > Chordata > Ceratodontiformes > Ceratodontidae > Neoceratodus > Neoceratodus forsteri. The sequence continues at coordinate 57,687,446 of CM028137.1, forward strand.
GGGCCCCTTTAAATATTGTTGACCTGCACCAGGTCTCTGATGCCTGGAATAGGGCTGGTCCCCATTCAATTTATTGGGCCAATGGTGTCCCTTTTAAATCTTCTGGGTGGCTCTGCAGCTAAGCCCCTTTTATTTCCAGCTGTTCTGCCTAGTCCCGCCTCCTGATGAATATTAAAAGGTCTCTTCTATGGCCTTGCTCACTGGCCCCAATATCCCCAATGGTCCCCTTTAGCTGGCCCTAGCTCCCTGATCCCACCAAGGTGCTTCTAGCGCTAAGTAATTTATTATTTTTTCTGTTGGGCTGTCAGCACTTCTCTTTGTTCTGCCACCTAACTCACCCCCCCCTCCCGGGGTGAAGAGAGCTGCTCAGGAGGAGGGAGGGAGGTCTTCTGGCAGTGGGAGGGCATTGGAGAAGCTAGAAGCAGACAACTCGATGGACAGCAGGGGGCCTCGGATGGCTGTCAGATTCTAAAATGCAACAGGGTTCTTCTCTGCCTCTGATGAGGGACCAAAATTTCAACTTTTATACTGGGCACAGAGGCATGCAGAAAAACATAAAACAGTAAAAGGTAGCCCACATCGACTGCAGGAGGACTTTACTTTTCTTCTGGTGCCCATGATGGCACCACGGACTGCCAGACTCGACCTCACAGCAACACAGGACACACTGCAGGATCAGGATCAATCTTCTCTGGCTGGTGGATGCACCACTGGATAGTTGACGAGACGGGTTCAGCCAACCCTAGTAAGCCCCTGTCTCCATTGCACTCTGTAGGTCCTCTATTTTCACAGCTCAGCTTGAAAAAAAACAAACATCTTTTTTCCATTTGAAAAAGCACTAGGGGTTCTAATTCTGGAACCTTGATCCTGCACTCACACAAATGGCCAAGGAAAGGAACAGAGCACCACGCGCTGGCCAGGGACAGTGGTCCCAGCGTGTGGGTGCCCACTCTCATGCTGCTTGCTCAGGAAGGGGGTGGAATGTAGCTGGCAGGCAGCAGAGAGGAAAAAAATAACTTTTTTTTTTCTACAGCCCTGCCTAACAATGCTCTGAAGGGTGGAAAGACACCAAAAGTGACCCTGAAAAACACACCCTCATACCCCTCAACACAACAGGCCCCCTGGGGATTTATAAACTTCCTTACATTTCTGTAATGCCCCCTTTTATTCTAATGCCTTACTTTAGGACATTACAGATTAGGGTCCACCTAAAAATACATATCCTCATGTATTCCTTTCTAATACTTAATATAAACAAAATATTTCTTAACTATTATTTCTATAGGTGTTTATAACATTCATTTAACATGCTAATATTTCATCTAACACTCTGTAGAACCTTACTTTGGTAAAACATTCTTGAAACAGCTATAATTAGAGACCTCTAAATTTGCTAAACCAAAGTGACCATGTCTTATTATTACTCCTAATAGAATTATCTATGAAAAGGTGAGACAAGTTGAGAGGTTTCCATTATGTATTTTCTAGGGGGAACACCTGAATTAGATCTTTGGGTTCTACAGGGTTGGAAACCTACGGGTTCTGGAGAATTGCACTGTGGTTCAAAACAATCTGGCATTTCAGGATTTAATTCTGGTACAATGATTGGATGGTGAAAGAAATTTACATTGGAAGTGTGAATCCAAGGCTCTCTGCACCAACTGGTTGGCAAGTCCAGTCCCAACATTCCATCCTTTATAGACGCCTACCTCTCCTTTGACATAGAACTGTTCTTGTCTTCTGCTGGAACAGCGTCTCTAAAAGTATAGGTTTTCAGGAGACTTAGGTACACAATCCTCATAGTATTCCCCATTTCCTTCTGAATATTACATACTGGTAATGCTGGATAAGGGACTTCAATATGTGGCAATGTTCAGGTCCCCATTTGGTAGCTAACTTACTGCATTTTTGAGTTTTTTTGAACATTACTCTTTCTCCTATATATAAGGGTGTAGTACTAGCCTTAGCATCATAGTTTGCTTTCTGTTTTTGATGCACATGTTCCATATGCTTGTCTACAATTTGTCCGGCCTCTTGCAGACGTTGCTTATGCTCCTGTACCCAATTCATAATTGGCTGTTTGAATTTGGCTTCATCAGGCAGCACTTCTAGTACTAAATCCATCGGGAGTCTTCCATGGTGTCTGAACATCAAATAATGAGGATTATACCCTGTGGAGCAATGGATAGTGTTTTTATATAAGTAAGTAAGTTTAAGAAGAAGAGCTGGCCAGTAGGGACGTTTGTACTCGGGTAAGGCTCGTAATATTCCAAGTGAAGTTTGGTTGGCTCTCTCACAGAGTCCGTTACTTTGGGGGTGGTAAGCTATGGTTTTCAGTTTGTGACTTCCATAAAGAGCACACAGTTCATGAAAAAGTTTAGACTCAAAAGAGGTTCCTTAATCTGTACGAATTTTTGTCAGATAACCAAAGGGTCCTGCAAAACATTTCAGAAAAGTTTCTTCGGTAGTCTGAGCAGAGAGATCCTTAACTGCACTGGCAACTACTAATTTCAAGAAGGAAGCAACCATTTTAAGAATGTACATGTAGCCACTGGTGCTTGGTTTCAGCTACAGATGATCGAAGGTAACTAACTCTAATGGTGTGCTGCTGATTATGGGGTGAAGAGGAGCTTTCTGGTTATTCTTCTCTCTATGTTTCAAGGCATAGGCTGGGCATTACTCACACACTTTACAATATCATTCTGCATTCTGATCCAATAGAACCTCCTCCTAATGGCAGCCTCTGTTTTCTTATGTCCAAAATGTCCTCAGTGATCATGGTATGCTTCCAGTACTATGGATGCACTAGCTTTTGGGACTATGATTTGAGTTAATTCACAGTGAGTAGTGGGGTCTCTACTCCGTTTGATAAGGTGAGAATCTTCCACAAAAAGATGGATTCTATGCCACCTTAGTTGCATCACGTCCTGGTCAAGCTTCCTTCATTCTTGCTGGGTCAGATGTTTTTGCTTTGAAACAATGGTTTTGACTTTCTTAACAGTGGGATCCTGGTCCTGCAATTGAACACACAAACTCTTCCGGTCAGCAAATGTGTCACTTGCTTCAGGTTGGCTTTCCATGCTTGGTTCTGGGGAGACTTGGCATCAAGCTTGTACAATCTCTACTGGTACTGGGAGAAAAGACAACATCTCTATGTTCTGTAATGAAGTGTCATCTGTCTTTGTTTCCATCTGTTCAGGCATCCGAGATAATGCTCTGCATTTACATTTGCTTTGCCAGAGTGTTACTTGAGGGAGAATTGATAGTTTGCAAGCCTGGAGGCCCACCTCTTTTTTTTTCAAATTATTTAACCAGGTGAGACACACTAAGCTGAAAGCTTGTTTACAGGTGCAACCTGGGAGCACGAGAAAGTTAAGTGACTTGCTCAAGGTCACACAGTATGCAAATGGGGCTGTGGGATTCAAACCCAGGTCTCCAGATTTGCAGCTCAGAGCCCTAAACCACTGCGCCATACTGCCTCCTAAAATAATGCTCTGCTCCAACGCTTCTAGCCTTGCTGTATTTAAGTGTGCCAAAGGATTTTTGTAGGTGAAAACTGTAAAAGGGGTAGCAGAGAAATAATGATGGAACTTTTCAGTAACGGCCCATACCAATGCCAAGAATTCAAGCTTAAAAGAGCAGTAGCAGGCATCATTCGGCTCCGAGCCTCTCAATCCGCTGCCTGCATAAGCTATAACTCATTCAACACCATCTTGCTCTTGTGCCAGTACTTCATCCAACCCTTTGTTGCTGGCATCTGTATACAGAAGGAAAGGTTTCTTGTAGTCAGGATAAGCTAAGATAGGAGCTTAAGTCAATATTTCTTTCAACTTGTCAAATGCTTTTTGTTGCTCAGTTGCCCATTAGACAGGACGATTCTTAGGACCTGACCTTCTGTCGATCCTCTTAATAGTTCATGCAATGTTGCAGCAATCTTTGAAAAGTCCTTGATGAACTGCTTTAATATCCCACAAAACCCAGGAACTTCCTGACATCTCAGACAGTAACAGGAACAGGCCAGTCTCGTACCACTGTTATCTTTTTTGGGTCTGGTGACACTCCTTCTGCAGAGACTATGTGTCCCAGGTAATTGACTTCAGATTGTAGCAGGTGGTATTTGGAAGGCTTCACTTTGAGGCCATACTGAATTAATCATTGAAACACCTCACCCAAGTGCAATAAATGTTCCTCATGGGTCTTGGAGTAGACAATGATATCATCTAAATACAGCAACAGGATATGAAAATTCCAACTCCCCAGGCAATGCTTGACAAGTCTCTGGAAGGTTCCAGGAGCATTACAGAGTCCAAAAGGCATTTTAGTAAATTCAAAGAGACCCATGGGAGTGATGAAGGCTGTCTTCTCTTGATCATCAGCTTACCAATATCCACTGGTTAGGTCTAAAGTGCAAAACACATCGGCAGATTGGAGAGCTGTGAGGGAATCTTTGAGTAAGCAATAAGACATGTCTGGTTGTTGGTAGTACTGAGATACCTGCACACCCAGAGGCGTAGTTAGGCATGAGACCACAGGTTGAGTGCCTTCAGCCTCTGGGTGTGTGGGTATCTGAGTACTACCAACACCCAGCCATGTCTTATTGCTTACATAAAATGGGTCCAAAGGCAACTTTGAAAAAAATCATATTTTAAAAGTCTTCAGAGTTACAAAGCAAGACACTAAAATGTTGCTAAATAATGTAAAATAGTCCTTACACAGATGTTTTTCACCTGTCAGTCTTCTGTCTTTTATCACACTCAATACATTGTGTGATTATTTACCATGGAGTAGAAGAATTCAAAGCTCTGCAGTATTCCAGCAGTAGAATGCCCCCCCATACACACACAGAATGGTAACATGGAATACATGAATTCAGCATTCTTCAGACCTCACGTGGCATAAAAACAAAGATACAGATACAGGTCTGAAGTGGAGCCAGAACCTCAATTTTATCTGTTGCCAGCTAAGGAGCACGGAGTTGTCTGATAAAGTAATAATGATGTGGGGGGCGGGGGTTCATAGTCATTCAAAGAAACACCAGCAATGGAAACTCTGAATAATATTTGATTTTTTTAAATTTGTGAATGTGTGTAAAGGGGCTCATGAGTATAAATAATATTATATTATTTACTTACTTTATTTAATTTTATGGACTTCTATTTTAGTGCCTACTCAGAGTTTTTTATATGTGAGTAAAGGCTGCAGCCATGTCTGTGATGAAAACTAGGAAACAGGTGGCTTATGAATTCTGTGAGTTGCCCCGGTTGGCAGGTTCTTGTTTTAGCCAGTGGTGGTACGCTCTTACTGCAATAGCTAGAACCAAGTCTCAGCCAATCAGGACACATGGATTTCTTTACACATTTTATATTTTGGGGCAAGGGATAAGCATCCTTGTGCTTAATGGCATTTAACTTAAATAGTCAAGGCAAAATCAAATTTTGCCATCCTTTTTCTTGACCAGCACAATAGGAGCTGCCCACGGGCTGTGACTCTCTTTAATCACTTTGGCATCCTTCATTTCTTTAATCATTTCCTTAACATGCTGGTACATTGTGGGTGGAATTGGCCTAAAATGCTCTCTGAGGGAAGGATGTTGGTTGGTACAGATGTGATGCTGTACATTGTGAGCTAGTCCAAAGTCCAGCAGGTGCTTGCTGAAAGCTTCTTCATATTGGAGGACTATATTCAGTACATTGGCCTTTTGCTCTGTAGTGGTTTTAGGGTTGCCAAGATTGATTTCTTTGGCCAATCCAGCATACCAACATCTCTTGCCTTCTTTTCTGGTACAGTATTTGACTCTTTAATCTGTCCAGTCTCTTCTCCAGCTGCAGTGATGTCCTGGAGATGCACCATATGTATTTGGGCAACCAGCTGGTTGTGGTAAAGTTGCACTTCATGGTTTCATAGTTCAACACTCTGATGGGAATCCACCCTTTGGTCTCAGCAGCTACACTCTGAGCCACTATTATGGGTTTCTCTTTCCCAGTAGGATATAGTTACACCAAGGCATCGTAGTCCTGACCCCTTGGGCCCAGCTTTGCCTTGCACCACAGGGTGTTCTCCATTCCCGGATTCAACATCACTGGCATGGCATCCATCACCCGGACTTACCAATCTCACCATCAGCATTGGTGAATTGTTGGTGGCATTGCAGAAGGTTAATGATCTGCTGTAAAGCATGCTTATCAATCTGGGCTGCTTGCTTGGCCTTCTACTGAAGAATGTGGACCAGGTCTCCTAAACAGTTCTACGAGAAATTAATTCCCAGAATCAGCGGTAGCAGATCATCACTTTCCATGTTGCTAATAATGATGCCCTGTCGGTCTTGGGTATTCCTCCCCAACTGGATACTGGCTTCAAGAAAGCCCAGTTATGGTACTTCATCTCCTTTACTTGCTATCAGCTTTATCCAAAATCTCAGAGGTGGTTTGAGACCATCAGGTGTCCAACACTTTTGGAAATATTGACCCTGCATAGTGGTAACTTATGATCCAGTATCCAATAAGGCCATCAGTTCAACTCCATCAACCTTCACTGGCACTATCAGACTGCTGCCAATGAAGCACAACTGGTGTATTTGAGGCAGTTGGACTTGGTCATCCACCCTTCGAGAATTGGTCTTCATCCCCAAATAATTTCTGTTTAACGTCAAGGTGGTATCCACGGGCTGATTGCATCATCACTCTATGTGACCACTGATGCCACATCAATGACAGATGGAACTTCCCTGGTTATCGAAGGAATCTGTAGGGTGCCTTTCTTCACCCCTCCTTGGATGGTCTATGCTATCATTAACTCTCTTCTCCCTTTCAGGTTGGTTAAGAGGCACCTCCTGCCTCCATCCTTCCCTTAGACCTTGCACCTTCTGACAGACCTCCATCATGTTATGGGTCAGCGTAGCAATTAGATCAGCTAACTCGGAGTTCTGACACAAGCTGAACTGGACAGAGCGATTCAGCGCATGTGCCATTTGACCATACATCTGCCTAGGCTCTGGATAATAACTGGGGTATGCAGTTGGTTCCTTTCCATTTTCCAACCTCTGCAGAGACAATTCTTCAGGCCAAAGCCTTCTTTTCCAAGAATCCTCTCCAGTTCACCTTTCCATAGGGTACCACGGCCACATAGCCCCAAGTGGAGTTGCCATTTGTGGATAGGTCAGAGCCTCTTCTCCTGGGCGTCTGGAACCGAGGACCTTAATCACCTTCTCCTTGAAATCGAAGAAATCAGTCTTGGGGTCTTTCAAATGTAACATATGGAGCACTCTTCTCAAAGCCTCACTATGCACCCCTTCTACAAATTTCTCCACTGACACACGGTTGGCATCTCGGACTTCTTCAGCATCCACTTGCTCAATGGCCCATGATAACTCTTGCAAGATTAAGGCTTACACACGAAGGGTCTCTTATGGCTTCTGAGCATGGGAGAAAAACTTCATCTTGAGGTCTGACATTGTACATCTATCAAAGATCTTCTGCAACCTCTGTAAAATCTGCTCAGCAGTAACTTTTGTTTCATTTGGCCAGGACTGTACTTCTCGATGGGCTGCCTCTTTTAGTTGCTCAATCAAAATTTCCACCTTCTGCCACTCTGGGGCCTGATACAATCTGAAAATGGCCAGCATTTGTGTGCAAAACTCTCCCAAATTGCTGGTTCTACCTCAGTCCCCCTCTCTGGAAAATTGTGGAAGCCATGGTGCCCCGAAGTAATATGGAATTGTTAATGGTGATGATGGCATACTTTCTTGGTATCCATCTCTGTCTCTTGCAACTGCCTCACTATCTCCTACAGACAACCCACTGCTACACGCCAACCCACATGCATCTATCTCCAGGAAACTCCAACTTTGGACTCCTTGGATAAACATTTATCTAATCCTGCTGACTACGCCAATTTTTTTTTTCTGTGGTGCTCTGATGATGGTGAGGAACACCAGGGTCCGAATGAATTAGGATAGATGAAAGTTAACCAGACAAGGAGAGGCAGGAATCGTCCATGAAGTTTGATGCCCTCAGTGCTTTATTCAGTAATAATGGGGGGTAGAATGACACGGTAACAGGAGGGGTAAACAACACAATGGAACAAGAACAGTCATTACTTTTTTTGCACACTACTGGAACAACTAAAGAAAGCAGTATGTGAGGTGCACCTCAGCCTAGTGCCACTATACTCATAAATGATAGTCTTAGAACAGATTAGTACAGCAAAGTTATACTCTATATCACTCCAGTACTATCTATAGGATCAGATGACAATTACTACCCCTTAGAGAGCCCTTACAATGCTGACACAGGTCTGTTATGGCAACATCCATACAATGAAGATACAGGGTCCAATTGTCGTTGAAGTCTTTATGTGCACCATAGAATACAATTGCTAGCTACAAGGATAGGCAGAAAGGAATCTAGGATACTCAGACAGTGATCCCAGCTTGGACCTAGCTAAGTCCACTAGGGAAGCAAGAGGTTTTTTAAACAGACCATATGTTTCTCAGCATAAAACCCACTCTCTCCAAGGCTGCCGGTTAGCAAGAACCAGAAAAAAAAATTACCCACCTAAGTAATTATGTTTCTTCTAATGGAGTCTTGCTGTATTCTGACAATTGCAGTAATTCCCATCCTTTGAACTGCCCCGGAGAATAAAAAGTTAACTTTCTATGCAAGGCATAGAATGCCGAGCTCGAGCTCAGTTGAAGTCTCTGTCTGGAGTGTTTTTAACTTAAACCTGTGTCAGATTCTTATGAGCCCAACTAACTAAAAATTCTATGTGGAAATTGTAAAAATTCCTACTAGCCAACTGGCTGAAAAAGTTTTAGATTCCCAGGGAAGACTCGAGTCAGGAAACCCAAAAACCAAAAACCCAATGTACTATAAATAATAATAAATCAGTACCCAAACAAAAGAAGGAGGGTGCAAGCAAAAAAACACCCCTGGGGTGCAACACTTCTCTTGTCAACCACTTCCCAAAAACAGGTTCTGAGAGGGGAGGCAGGAAGGGAGGTCAGAAAACAGCAAGACTCCATTAGAAGAAACATAATTACTAAGGTGAGTAATGTTTTCTTCAAACAACATGAAGTCTTGCTGTATTCTGACAATTGCAGGCTACTAAGCAGTACCTCCAAGGAGGAAGAACAGACCCTACTTTGGGAATAGGCTCTGAAGTACTGCTGTGCCAAACCGAGCATCACTCCTAGCCTGGATATCCAGAGAGTAATGCTTGGTAAAGGTATGGACTGTTTTCCAGGTGGCTGCTTGACAAATTTCTAAGAGAGGGATATCCCTGGCAGCAGCCAGGGAAGCAGCTGTACCTGTTATGGAATGAGCCCTCAGGCCTGAGGGTGGAGTTTTTCCCAGCTTTTCATAGTAGAATTGTATACAAGACACAATTCGCCTGGCAATAGATCTTTTGATGGCAGGCTTGCCCTTCCCCACTTCTCCATATGTGAGGAACAACTGAAGGGAGTCAAACCTGTGACCCTTGGTACGCTCTATGCAGTAACTAAGGGCTCTTTTGACATCTAAACTGTGTAGCCTTTAACAACTGTCTTGCCAAAATCCAGGATGGATGAATGTGAGCTGGCTGCAGTTGGACCCAGAAAAAACTTGAGGTGTTGGTTGTGGACCAGGGTCACCGGGAGGTAGGTTTGTTGGCTGGATCACCCTCGGGTTTATGGCTTGGGGGTATCCAGCTAACTACCTCAGACCAGGTGCAGAACCTGGGTGTTGTGTTTGATGACTGTTTGACACTTAAATCTCAGGTGTCGGCAGTTGTCAAAACCTCTTTTTACCACCTGAGGAACATCGCCCAGGTGAAGCACCTGGTTCCTCCAGATGATCTTCCTACTTTGCTCCATGTTTTCATTACCTCCCACCTCGACTACTGCAATTCCCTTTACCTTGGACTACCGGGAGTTGAGATTCGCTGCTTGCAGCTAGTGCTGAATGCAGCAGCCAGGCTATTGACTGGTTCTTTTAGGTCCAGTCATATAACGCCTGTGCTCCGCAGACTACACTGGCTGCCAATTTGCTGCAAATCATCTTCAAGGTCAGTTTGCTGACCTATGAGGCCCTACATGATCAGGGACCTGGCTACCTCAAAGATCTCCTTTGTCCCTACTGTCCCTTCCGCTCTCTCCAATCCACTGACGAGGGATTGCTAGAGATTCCCAGGGTTTGCTTAAAAACTTCAGGGGCCAGATCTTTTAGTTTTATGGCCCCAACCCTGTGGAATTCTCTACCTCATCAGGTGCGAGATTGCCCAACTGTCAAATCTTAAAGGAGGCTTTAAAAACATATCTCTTTAGCCTAGTGTACAATGAGTTTTGAATGCTGTTGTTAAGTCTAATTTTAATATTGTTTTAATTATTTATTGTTTTTATCATGTAATGTACTGGCGCCTTGGTTTTGGAAAGGAACCTTTTATATATAAAGATTGATTGATAGCCTCCTCTCTCTTGAGAAAGAATGATCAGTGAAGAAAACAGGGAGAGACATAGACTTGTTTAAATGGAAGTCTGAAACCACTTTGGGCAAGAACCTTCTATTGGTTCTAAGGACCACTTTATCCCTGTGAAATGAGATAAAATCAGGTTCCACTGACAGGGCTTGCAATTCACTGATACGCCTGGCAGAGGTAATGGCTACCAAGAACACAGTTTTCCAAGTCAAGTACTTAAGCTCAGCTGAAGACATAGGCTCAAAAGGGGGTTGCATGTTGAGCAATGCAAACATTCAAATCCTAGGCAGGGGCAGGGTCTCTAAAAGGAGGATTGGTGTGAAGCAATCCTTTAAAAAATTTACAGAACACAGGATGGGAAGATAGTGAGGAAGACTTCCCCACAGACAAAAACACAGAGACAGCTGACAAGTGTACCTTGAGAGTAGCTGGTCTGAGGCCTAGGCCATTAAAATGGACCATATAATCCAGAACCATAGGCAATTCAGCAGTGTCTAGAGAAACATGCTTCTTAGAACACCAAATGCTGAATCTCTTCCATTTGGAGTTATAAGTCTTTTCTGGTGGAGGGCATTCGAGAAACCTTAAGGATATTCAGAACCCCTTGGGAAAGATGCAGATCTGCAAACTCTAACTCTTCAAGAGCAATTCTTTGAGATTGAGAGGCTGAAGATTGGGGTACAAAATCCTTCCCTGAGAGGATGCTGACAGGTTGTAATTTCTGGGAAGAGACATGGGAAGATGGACTGCTAGGGACAGCAACAGGGGGTACCAGTGCTGTCTGGCCCAATCTGGAGCAATCAGAATTACCTTGCAAGGTTGAGACCTTATTTTTACCAAAACTTTGAACAGGAGTGGGGGGGGCATACAGAAACTTCCCTTCCCAATTCAGGATCAGGGCATCCAGAGGGGACTGAGCCCAGGACTGGAGGTCTGCAACAAAAGAGAGCGAGTTGGTGATTGTCTGGGGCTGCAAAGAGATCTGTCTCTGGAATGCCCCACCTTGAAAAAATCACTTTCAACACCTGAGGGTCCAGGGACCATTCGTGATGGTCCTGAGAAATCCTGCTCAGTGCATCTGCTAGCACATTGTCCTTGCCTAGAAGGTGAACTGCTACAAGAGAGGTTTGCAGGGAATAAGCCAGGGACCAGAACTTCATGGCTTCTGTGCATAAGGCCGTGGACCGAGTGCCTCCCTGCTTGTTGATGTACCACATGGTGGTGGTGTTGTCTGTTCTGACTTGAACCACCTTGTTCTGTACCAACTGTGAGAATGATTTTAGAGCCAGAAAAATTGCCCTGAGCTCTAGAAGATTGATGTAGAGAAGAGATTCTTGGGGGGACCATAGCCCCTGGGCAGTAAGGGACCCCAGTTGGGGTCCCCAGCCCAGGAGAGAAGCATCCATGGTAAGGACCACTGAACAAGGCTGAACAACAACAAAAGGAACACCTTGTCTTAAATTGTCCTGATCCTACCACCACTGGAGGGCTTGGATCAAGGTCAGAGTCACTAGGATCAGTTTGGTAAGGGAATCCTTTTTCTGAGACCAGAAAGCTCTTAGTTGGAACTGAATATCCCTCATCTGGAATCATGCCCCTTGGACCACTGCTGTTGAAGTTGCCATGTGGCCCAAGAGCTGGAGGAAATGCCTTGCTGCTGAAGGAAGAAGCTAGTTCCATAAGAGCCCCTGCCCTTTCTAGAGGAAGAAAGACTCTTGCTCTGGCTGTGTCCAGTTCCACCCCTATAAAGGTAAGAAGCTGGACTGGTTTGAGAACTGACTTGGGAAGACTGAGAAGAAATCCTAGAGAAGTGAGCACTTCCTGGGTTACTTGTAGGTGAGACTTGACTTGGTCTGGAGACTGACCCACTATTAGCCAATCGTCCAGATAAGGAAAAATGGAAATCTTTTGCCTTCTTAGAAAGGCAACTACTACTGCCAGGCACTTTGTGAAAACCCTTGGGGCTGAGGTTAGGCCAAAGAGCATTGTTCTGAACTGATAGTGGCCTGAGGGCAATTCAAACCTGAGGTACTTTCTGTGGGAGCACCTGATGGGAATGTGAAAGTAAGCATCTTTGAGGTCCAGGGAGGCTAGCCAGTCCCCTGGTCTTAGAGAGGGAAGGGTTATTCCCAGAGTTATCATCTTGAACTTTGGTTTTAAAAGATGTTTATTTAGATAGCTTAGGTCTCGGATGGATCACCACTCCCCTGTTTATTGGGGATCAGGAAGTACCTGGAGTACAGTCCTTTGCCCCAGTGTAGGGTAGGTACTCTCCCTATAGCTTTTAAAGCTAGGAGAGAAGAAAACTCTGCCTCTAGGGCAAGGGTTTCCAAGAGACTTGCAGGTGGAAAAGATCTGGCTTTCATCTTTGGAAATGTTTTGAAGCTGAGAACCAGTCCCTGGCTTACTACTACCAGGACCCACTTGTCTGATGTAATAGACTTCCAGTCCTGGACAAAGTAAGCCAGCCTGCCCCCTACTGAAATAGGAGACTCGACCAAGGCAGGCCTATCAGGGTGTCTTCTTGGCAGGGGCTTTAGGCTGAGGAGTGGATGCAGCCCTGCTCATCGCCTTTCTGCCTCTCCCTTAGAAGAACCCCCTCTGAGAAAAGGAAGAAGAGGCCTGTGCTTGTTAAAAAGGCCTTTGAAAAGGCCTGCCCCTGCCCCTAGACTGTTGCTTTTGAGGAGTTGCCTGCATTTCTTTGGCCTGAGCACTCCTGTAAGTGGTCCTGTACGCATCCATTTTCTTCATGTAATTCTCTGTCTGCTCCCCAAACAGAGAATTACCCACTACAGGAAAATCCATAGCCTTAGCCTGGGTGTCCTGTGAGAGGCTAGTAAATCTGAGCCAAGCCATCCTCCAAAGAGCCACAGATGTAGCCATGACTCTTGATGACACATCATGAGAGTTCACAGCAGCATGAAACTGACTGTTAGATGCCTCAATCCCATCTGCAGCCACCACCTCCAGCTCCTTGGCTCTCTGGGGAGAGACCTGTTTAGCCAGTGCCAGTACAGTGTCACACCTGGACTTCTGGTACCTGGCTGTACAGGCCATGCAATTCACTGACCTGAGTCCCAAAGAGGATGCCATGTACTGCTTCTTTGCCATGGCATCAATCTTCCTGGAGTCCTTGTCGGGGGGGGGGGTGTGAAGCCAAGGGAATGTTTGTCTTGTCACAGGCAGCAGCCTGCACTACCCCAACATGGCTGCATTGTTGATATAAGAACTCTGTGTCTGAGCCTGAACGTGTATACTTCTTGTTCATCCTTCTATCCACAGGAGGTATAGTGCTAGGAGACTTTAACATTTTTTGTGTCTTTTTCCCAAAAAATTTTTGGAGGGGAATAGACAGTCTCCTGGACTCTGGGATGTCCATCATCTCTACATAATCAGGCTCCTCTTGATCTTCCACAGCCTCCTCCATAGGAAGCTGGAGGGTTTCAGCCACCTTTCTGTAAAACATAAAGTGAGAAGGGGACTCAGAAAGCCTAGGAGGAGAAACACCTGAAGGCCTGTCTGTGGAGATGACCAGTTCCACAGACACATCCAGACCTTCATTTATATCATCATTCTCAAATTCCCCTTCCTCTTCACACATTCAGTCACTTCACTACCAGTCTAGCATTGCTTGTAAAGCACTTTGGGATACTGTGTATGAAAAGCGCTATATAAATGCTGATTTTTCTTCTTCTTCTTCAAATTCCGGTTCATAAAAATCTTCAAGGGCATACTCTTGAACTAGGGGAACCAACCAAAATGAACCATTTCCAGGAGTCAGATTGGTCGGAACCGGATGGAGTGATTCCACAATCTGAATCACCCTGGCTATCTCTTCGGCGTCAGAACATGGACCTCTGGATCTGAACTGGTCAATTTATCTTTGCATTTTCTTTCTGTCGGAACTAATCCCTCTGAATAGGCTCTCTTTTTGCCCGAAGAAGTATCGCCCTAGTCAGAGGGCACTCCTTCTGGTTTGGTTGAAACTGAACCGGGCTGGCCATCCTGGTAGCAGACTTCTCGGCCTCCTTTTTCCTCAGTCCACCTAATCTCTTCCCAAGGGTATATTTGGGAAAGTTTTTACATATTTGTCAGTCTGAATCGAGGTGGTCAAACCCCAGACAATAAACACAGGTGGTGTGGAGATCGGCCTTAGCAAAGACCTCCCCACAGCCACTGCAGTGTTGAAACCCAGTGAGCCCATTTTTTTCCTTGGGTTTCTCAGACATGGCCAACCTAACCAAACTTACCCTTTTTTCTGCAACCACCAGGCAAGACTTCCTTATTGGTTCCTAAGCGTGTCATGGGTATTGGAAAAAAATGGTTCAAAACATGTTTTTTTTAGAACCAATAAGAACCGGTAACCACACACTAAGTAAACAAACACATTTCACTAACAAATGGCTGGTTCAGCTGAACAGAGCCGCACTTTTACAAGTTCCTCACAGAAAAACAGAACAATTCCTATTTAGTACTCACTGCACCACAGACAGAGACTGAACCGACTATGCAGGTACTTTTTTCAGTTTAAAAAACGACGAAAACTGAAAACTTTAACCGACTTTCGAACTGAGCTGAAAGAGAAATCTCCAGAGCGATGGTTCAGTGAAGCGGAGTAAAGAATCTGACAGTTTAAGTTCAAAACAATCCAGACAGAGAATTCAACCAAGCTCAAGCTCAGTATTCTATGCCCTGCATAGAAAGTTAACTCTTTGTTCTCTGAGGCAGTTCAAAGGTTGGGAATCACTGCAATTGTCAGAATAGAGCAAGACTTCATGTTGTTTGAAAAATGGGTTCCTGGACTGAACCCACCTGAGGGTTATCAGATTAACACTGGATGCAGAAAGTTCCTCAGCCAAAACCCACCTTTGGGGCTACCAAGGATGAAGAAGAACCAGAAAGATGCATGTTGTAGAACACACTGGAGGATTACCACAAACTGTATGATGCTGCAGCACTTCAGGTGCCAGTAAGAACTAGAAGAATCTGAGGTGAAGATAGATCTTTGATGCATCCAAGAACCAGGAGAATCTGAGGTGAAGTCAGTTGATTCTGACATATTGATACAAGGAACTGCCACAAAACAATGAAAGGGTGGAGGAGTTCTGCACTGGGCTTCGACAGACTCGACTTGTGGCAAATGACCAGGGGATGCAGACAAGGTTCTTTCATGATGAGAACATTCTTCTTCTGAGGGCAGACAACTTCAGGATATCTGGATCAGGAACCAAGAGACAACACTGGCATGGTGGACGTGATGCACTTGAACTTCAGTGAACTCGACTTCGAACAGAAGGAATGGAGTTGTGACTTGCATGAATTTCAACGTACTCAACTTTGGAGGATGACAAGGACGGGGTCAATGATCTTATGGACAGACATCTTTTGAAGAAGAAGGATGATGAGGACTTCTTTCCTTTGGGTAGAGACTGATTCTGAATGTGTAGAATGACAGATCACACCATGGAACGTTAACATGGCGTAAGATTAAGCCTATGCACAGGAGTTGGCAACACTTGAGCTAGTAGATATACTTTTTCACTATGCAAATAAAACTGCTCTGTGCTAGGATAATTTGCCAGGAGCAGGGTCAAATTATCAAGATCCAGGGCAATTGTCTGTTGCAGGGGCAATTTGCCAGGAACAGGAGCAAATTCCCAAAATGCTGGGCAATTCTCTGTTGCAGGGGCAACTTGCCAGGAGCAGGGGAAAATTCCCAAAATTCTTGTGCAATTGTTCATTGCAGGGACAAATAACCACAATCTCAGAGCAATTGTTAATTGCAGGGGCAAATAACTACAATATCAGTGCAATTGTTCATTGCAGGGGCAAATTACCACATTCTCTGGGCAATTGTCTGTTGCAGGGGCAAATAACCACAATCTCAGGGCAATTATTCATTGCATGGGGCAAATAACCACAATCCTAGTAATACAGTCTCTGCACTTTGCAATAAACACAACAGTTCATGCACACATCTGCAGTATGAACAATCACTAAATCACAGTTGTGTGCTCAGTACCTTTCTTTTCACTTTACAGACCCTTCCCAGAATCACTGTAATGGAGTGGGTCTCTTTAGTATCAGGATCTGGCTACCCCTCTCACACTCTTGAGTGAATGCCCTTCCTTTATTCTGGGTCTCCCCTGGACCAGTTACTGCTGAGCCCCCCTGACAGACCACCCCTTTTAGACACAGGCCCAATATAGTCTCTTTCCAGTACTGGGGCCCTTACTTCTCCTTCCAATAATGGACTGGAATTGCCCTTTTAAACACTTGGGCCTATGCTGCCCTCTTTAATTCTAGGCCTGCTTGCTGGGCCTCTTTAAATTTTGTTTGCTGGCACCAGGTCTCTGTTGTCTGGAATAGGGTTGGCCCCTATTCAATTTATTGGGCCAATGGTGTCCCTTTTAAATCTTCTGGGTGGCTCTGCAGCTAAGCCCCTTTTATTTCCAGGTGTCCCGCCTTGTCCCACCTCCTTGATGAATATTTAAAGGCCTACTCTATGGCCTTGCTCGCTGGCCCTTCCCCATGGGTGTTGCTATCCCCAATATCCCCAATGGTCTCCTTTAGCTGGTCCTAGCTCCCTGATCCCATCAAGTAACATCTAGCGCTAAGCAATTTATTATATATTCTGTTGGGCAGTCAGCACTTCTCTTTGTGCTGCTGCCTGACTCACCACCCCAGCCTGAGGTGAAGAGAGCTGCTCAGGAGGAGGGAGGACTTCTGGCAGTGGGAGGGTACTGGAGCAGCTGGAAGCAGACAATGCGAAGAACGGCAGGGCGCTATGATGGTCATCGACTTTTAAAATGTGACGTGTCTCTTTGCAACCAATGAGGGACTGAGATTTAAACTTTAAAACCAGGCACAGAAGGACGCAGAAAAATAAAAAATGGGGTGAAACAGAGCCCGCACCAACCGCTGGAGGACTTTACTTTTCTTGCAGAGCCCACGATGGCACTGCAGATCGCCAGACTCGACACACAGCGACACCGGACACACTGAAGGATCCAGGAGCAGTGTTCACTGGCTAAAGGAGGCACTATCTCAGAGTTGAGGAGATGACTTCAACCAATCCAGGTAAGCCCCTGTCTCCATCGCACTCTGTAGGTCTTTTATCTTCACAGCCCAGCTCAAAAAAAAAAAAAAAAACTCAGATGGATTTTTTCCATTTGAAAAAGTGCTTGGGGTTCTAATTCTGGAACCCCGAGCCCGCGCCCATAGAAATGTCCAAGAAATAGAACAGGGCAACATGCGCTGGCCAGGGACAGAGGTCCCAGTGCGTAGGTGCTCACTCTCATGCTGCCTGCTCTGGAAGGGGATGGATTGTAGCAGGCAGGCAGCAGAGAGGGAGAAAAAACTTTTTTTTACAGCCCTGCCTAACAATGCTCTGGGGGGGACACTAAAGGGGCCCTGAAACACACACCCTCATACCCCTTAGCACAATGGGGACCCTTGGGGCATTATAAACCCACTTACATTTCGTAATGCCTCCTTTTATTCTAACCCTTTACTTTAGGGCATTACATACCTGTATGTATACCCTCGAGGAAAGGAGGAGGGTGACATGATAGAAACTTTTAAGTACCTCCAGGGAATCAACAAAGTCCAGGAAGGTAGCATCTTTCAGAAAAAGAGATGCACAAGAACTAGGGGATACTATTTGAAGATGGGGGGTGGCTGAAGGGCCACACGAGCAATTATTTTTTCATGGAGAGACTGAAGGATGCATGTAATGGCCTTTCTGTGGCAAATGTGAGGTCAAAAACAGTGGGGGAATTCAAGAATGCATTGGACAGGCATAAAGTGATTCTGGTGAGGGGGTAGGAAGAAGTAGGCTGTCGGTTAACTAGGATCTGCAGCTTATCCAGTAGGTAAGGAAATGGGCAGACTGGGTGGGCCAAGCGGTCCTTATCTGCTGTCAATGCTTAAGTTTCTATGTCTCTATGCTGCCTGCTTCCTTGAGATATGTAGAACAGGAAATGAAACACTCACTTCCTGCCTGTTTAGACTCAACCACATGACCACCAGCAGAGAGAAAAGCCCAATTATACCTAATTTCACCTTGTAAAAGGGCAAGGTGAAATTCAAGGCAAAATTGGGTGGCATAATTTCACCGAAAGGCCAAAATTATGCAAAATGTTTCACTAGGCAATATTGACAATTTTGTCTTGATTTCACGGGTGAAATAAAATGTCACTGCATTTCTAACTGCTATACAAAGAGGACATATGCTGGAGAAAAATGTGAAGAGTACGTGAGTTCTGGAAAACAGGTAACAGAAGATTGCCTCCAGATTTAGGTTCCAAATCAGGGACAAAAAGGTGCTTCAAGAAGCAAAGGAGAGTCTACTGTCCAATGAATAATGGTGTGTTGGCAGCAGAGACTCCAGCAAACTTACAGACCCACTCATCAGTGTTCAGGTATTAGTGCAATGTTTGTGCTGAGTGAGAAAATAAACTTTTCAAGCAGGAACAGAGTCACAAGAGAGCAGGTATGCCAATATCACACTCGACTAAACTTCAATTTTGATTACTGTTACTGTATTTTGAACCTTGAAAAATGGGTTCAAATAATTACTGATATTGTCTTTGGATATACTACTTAGCCTGATCTTGTAATGGACTCTATATTTTGGTTATGCTCTGTATGTGCAGTTTTTTATTTTTATTTATTGTTTTATAAAAATTTCCAAGATTGCTGCCTGTGTTGATAAGTGTGCTTTGCTGTGCTGTTTACCACATGAGCCAAGCATATTGCAGGTTATAGCATACTGTAAGGGTAATTGGACTGTTACACAAATATGGGTATAACCATCGCAACTCCTGGCATAGAGAGACGACTTGTATAATAATAAATTATTAACAACATTTTTTAGATTCTTCACTGAGGCATACCAGTGCCTTCTTGCAATGGTATTTGCCATAGGAGAGCTGAATCAAAATCCTCAAATACTGCCAAACATTACACTGGGATTTAAGATTTTTGACTCATGCTTTTCAGAAGTTAGAGCACTTGGTGTAATTTTTCGGATATTATCTGGAGGAGAGAAAGATGTTCCCAATTACAAATGTCAACCCCGCCCACTCTTATCTGGCATTGTTGGAGATTTCCAGACAAAGACTGCCCTTCCCATGGCTAGAGTTTTGGGGCTGTATGGATACCCACAGGTATGAAATATAATACCATTTTAAATATAATTTACCGTAGCATATACAACTGTATTCTGTTTCATACAGTGAAGGTAGCTACTGTATATTACCAGTAGCATACATTATCTACATTAAATTAGTAAACTAAGCCAATGTATATCTAAAAAAAGGTGTGAACTAAATATATAAAATTTGGTTCTGCTCATGAGTGTTGTGTTTTTTTTTTATTTCTTATTCTCCCACACACTGACTGGCCCACACTCTGCTAACTGCCCCTGCAAACCACATTACCCACTGTCTCTGAGACTTACCTCACATTCCCACAGCTTTTCCACTTGTTGGGGCAGGAGGGGTAACCCAGTTCCCACTCAAGAAGCCTCAGCAGGTCGAGCTGCCCTAAGCTTAGTGGGCACTGTGGGATCTCCTGAGGGTTGCCCCCACCATCCTGCCTCAGCTGGTAAGATTTTTCTTTTCTTCCCCACATTATGCTCCATGGAGCATGGAACATGACACTGTACAAAGGGCATGCTGATGTTTTCCACCCTTTATTTCCAATGAAACAGCAAGTTCTGTTGAAATTCAGTTATCATTTATTTGTGTAGTTAGTACATTAGCTGAATAGAGAGTTGTTTCCTGATGAATGTAACTCTCATGAAAGATATCAGACTGACAGCACTACAGGCTGAAGTCCTTTGTGTATCAGATGTTTATGCACAGTCATAGTGCAAGCTAATCATAGAGGGACCACCTTGCAGGTGACTGTTGTCTTAGATGCTTTATGCACTGTAACAGTGCAAGCTAACTTATACTGCCCCACTTATCACACTGAACTTTATCATAAAGGGACCACCTTGCAGGTGAGAGGGCATTTAAGATGATTTACACTTTCACAGAGGAGGCTAACCTATACTGCCCCACTGATTGCACAGAACTTTGTCACAGAGGGAACACCTCACAGGTGCAGAGATATTTCAGATGCTTTATGTACAGTCACAGTGCAGACTAACCTACACTGCCTAACTGATCACACTGAACTTTGTCATGAGGGACGAACTCACGGGTGAGGGGGAATCTCAGATACTTTACGCACAGTCACAGTGCAGGCTAACCTATACTGCCCCACTGATTGCACTGACCTTCATCACAAAGGGACCACCTCAAAGGTGAGGGGGTATCTCAGATGCTTTTTGTACAGTCACAGTGCAGGTTATCCTAAAGTGTCCCACTGTTCACACTGACTGTTATGGAGGGCCCACCTCATCAGTGAGAGGTCATCTCAGATGCTATATACACAGTCACAGTGCAGGCTAACTTATACTGCCCCTCTAATCAACTGAACTTTGTCAAGGAGGGACCATCTCATAGGTGAAAAGGTATCTTAGATGCTTATATGCACAGTAACAGTTCAAACTAACCTACAGTATACTGCCATGCTGATTGCACATAACTTTGTTATAGAGGGACCACCTCACTGTGAGGGGGGTAACTCAGCTGCTTATGTACTGTCACAGTGTAGGCTAACCTATACTGCCCCACTGATCACACTGAACCTTTTCATAAAGGGACCCCCTCACAGTTGAGGGGGTATCTCAGATACTTTATACACTTTCAAGTGCAGACTAACCTATACTGCCCAAATGATCGCATTGAACTTTGGCACGGAGAGACCGCCTCGCAGATGAGGAGGTATCTCAGATGCTTTATGCACAGCCACAGTGCAGGCTAACCTATAATGCCCCACTGATCACACTGAACTTTATACTGGCGGAACCCCCTCACACATAATGAGGTATCTCAGGTGCTTCTCCCATTCAGTACTTGACCTCTCATGACAGCAACAAGAGGTAAGAGTGCAGAAGCAAAAACAATAAAGTGTGTCTGCAGAAAAGGATAGGTAGGCCCATCACGTCAGAAATATTGGTTTGTCAAGTCTGCCCTATTTTCCCTGCCTAACACTGCACCCTGGACCCAACTTAGTCACTGGTGTTTCTCCTTCCTCCCTTGCCACCACTTATTATATCCAAGTGCCTATCCTATGTATGTTTGAAGCTAACAACTGTCTTCACACCTACCACATCTTCTAGAAAGCTATTCCAGGAGTCCACTATCCTTTCTGTGAAAACGTATTTCCTTACATCCATCATAAACTTCTACCTTCAAGCTTCGTACCATGCCCCCATGTTCTGGCGCTCCTCCTCCTCCTTTAAAAAGACTGTCCTTCTGCACTTTATTCACACCATGAGGTATTTTATAGGTCTCAGTGATACCCTGTCTCACTCGCCTCTCCTCCAGGGTGTACATGTTGACCTCCCACAATAACTCCTCATATGGCTTCTCATACAACCCCAACACCATTTTAGAAGCCCTCCATTTGACCGCTTTCACCATGTTCATGTGGGTACCTGAACTGGATACAGTACTCTAGTTGAGATCTCACAATGGCATTATACAGAGACAACACCACCTCCCTTCACCTTTATTTTATTTATTTATTTATTTATTTATTTCAGTCTAGGGAAACCTTTGCATCAGATACTCATTTTGTTCACCTGTTAGAGATCCCCTCCCTATGTGTCCCAGTGTCGAGCATACCTTGCCTACTGCCCAATCACACTGCCTTGCCACCTTGACATCATCAGATATGATCACCCCATGGGACCTATCTTGCTGGGTAACTGTAAGCACCTTCCCCCATCTTATATGCAGCCAAAGTCAAAGTAAAATTTTATTTATAAAAGGCGCTTTTCCAAAACCAAAGTGCCTGTACAATACAATGCTGAAAACCCTTCAGATTAAAATCCCAAATCATAAAAAAATCCAGCCCCTGAGTTACCCAACCTCAGGTGCATGACTTTGCACTGTTTGTCATCAAACCCCAGCTGCCACTCCCTAGACAACTCCTCTAGTTTCCCCAGACGTCTTTGCATTCTCTCCAACCCATCCTGGGTGTCCAACCTGTTGCAGATCGCTGTGCCATCTGCTGAGACACACCTACCCCTTCAGTTCCTCAGCAATTATGAAGACATTGAATGGTACAGGGCCCAGTACTGATCCCTATGGTACTTCACTGGTAACCCTGGTGTCCTCCAAGCCATTGCCATTTACCTCCACACTCTGCCTCCTATCTTTCAACCAGTTTGATATGCAGCTGATCACCTTCTCCCCCACCTCCAGGCTGCTAAGTTTCTTGATTAGCTTTCTATATAGTATGGTGTAAAAGGCCTTGCTGAAGTCCACATAGGCCACACCCACTGCCCTGCCCCACTCCACCTCCCTAGTCACCCAGTCAAAGAAATTGAAATATGGTATGTCATGCATCATTGCTAGGGCTGTAATTTTTTCATGGTAAAAATGTGCCAATTTCATGGCACGTGCATGGGAAAAACACAGTAATTTCACATCACAGCATGGTCCAAAAATACAGCTCCTCTCCTATTTTTATTTTTTTAATTTATTTAATTTTTGAGAATTCATTACTTTGTGATCCCTTGTTGCATCTTGTTTGGTTTTAGCCAAGAAGTAAGGAGTAGGGCAAAAGCTGTAGGTAGTGTAATTAACATGTTTATTGAGGGTTCAGGTAAGTGCCATGGAGAAGCTGGAGAGTGGAGGAGGCTGGAAGTTGACCCTGTAGATGAGCCTCAGCGGTAACGTGTAGTATGGGTCCAATATCCTCATCAAAGTTCAGTTAGTCTCACTGTACATGATGGTAGCATGTAGTGTCAGTCTGATTAACTCTGCAGGAAGGACCTGGCTTTGGGAGTGACTCTTCTTTTCAGCACTGTGCTTCTTTCAATGCCCGCGGTGGTAGCATGTAGTGTCTGTCCGATTAACTCTGCAGGAAGGACCTGGCTTCGGGAGTGACACTTCTTCAAGTGTCTAAACTGATTTATTTCAACTGTCTGCCACAGCTGTAATGAGTAGTGTGAGTCCACGGTCTTTTGGAGCGGTGTGCCAGTTTGAATTTACCAAAAAAATAAGTTTTGCCAATTTCACGGCATTGAACTACTTTCACTGTAATCGTGAAATCCGTGACAGCAATGAATTTATTACAGCCCTAATCATTGCCAACAAAACATTGAAAATGTTAATAAATCCTGTTATGCCATTCAAATCTTGCTGAGTTCAAAGTACCACTCTTGGTAAACTGATGTTGCATTTAATTTTAATCATGTTTTATGAGACCGCAGCATAAACTAGAAAGGTTTAAAACTAAGACAGATCATAGATGATTATGGAACTACTGTGTCATACTAATGATACATAACACAACTGTGGGCTATTTATGACTGGTAAAATTGGACAAGACAAAAAGTTTACAACTGCTGACTGGTGTGCAAAGGAATAAATTCTGAAGACCACACATACTGGTTTTATACAGCCTGTGCACATGCCAGGATACATAGATTAGACAATTGCTCTATCTGCTGAATGAGACAGAGGTGAATAGTTTTCTATTTGAGGCATCTCAGTCTGCCTAGTAACTACCCAGCATGTTTACAACTATCCATATAGCCACAGACAAAAGTTGGAAATTGCACCTTAGGAGTTTTTTTTTAATTATAAAGCATTTTTCTGATTTTTCTGATCTGTACTTTAGGCGTTAATACTACAAGTTTCCTTCTCTATCTTGGTTATTAAATGCCACCCACTTCTAAGTGTGATGGGAATGAGGACCAGAACTATGTATTATTTTGATTAATTTTTATTTTCTGAATTGGAGTCAGCTACGATGAAGAGCAGTTACTTGCAGTAATGATGTGTCACAAAATCCTACATGACAAAAACGCTACTGCAGCTAGAAGTCTGGTAAGAAAGAAAGCTTAGGAAACAGTGTTTTCTTCAGACAGCAGCAGGTAAAGATATAGGTTTTAAAGTCAGAATAGCTCAGAATTCTGCTGTACACCAAATGTCTCTTCAATTTGTATCTTCTGCTTCTTAGTAAATGTGCAACCCTTTTTTCCTGCAAATACATCCTGTTGTAAATTGTCGTCTTTAAGTAAAGAATCATATTTTTTATAGAGTCAGTGACTGCTTATTTGATTTAAAGGGGTAATTCTACTATTTCTCCTGGACTCTATTTGCAGTCTGTATCTGAAGGGTCACTCTACCCAAAGTTATTGTGTTCACCTTCTTGACCTTGTGCAAAGGAGAAAGTAAGATACAGATTTCCCAGGGGTCCTGTTGGTAAAAACCCATGGTGATGGCAGTGATCTTGAAGTCCCTGGTGAAGGATTTTTGTCACATTTCATTGGCAGTGGAGTGTGATCAGTGTTGCAACTGGTAACAATCCAGTGCAGAACAGTAAACAGTGTTCTTTCCTGTGAGGAAGGAACTCTGAGAGAAAGATAGCACACTGGTGACAGAGTGCCGGCTGAAATATACCCTAACAGTCATGAAACAGGATTTCAAAAGGTTGCATTGTTTACTACTGTTTTTTTTAATTTCTAGACAGCTTAGTGCAGCATAGCTAGAAAATATGAACTCCTAAAGCTATGTAAAATTTCATGCACAGCAGTTCCATGAGCTGTGCGCAGAGAGGGAGATTGTCTATGAGGGCAGAACAAAGAGTGGACTCATGGAAGCC
This sequence comes from Neoceratodus forsteri, assembly GCA_016271365.2. NCBI lineage: Eukaryota > Metazoa > Chordata > Ceratodontiformes > Ceratodontidae > Neoceratodus > Neoceratodus forsteri. The sequence goes on from CM028137.1 coordinate 57,712,634, forward strand.
CTGTTGGTGCATGACCAGCTGCAGGAGGGACAAACAGTCTCAGATAGACATGGCCCAATACCTGGTCAGCAGGCAGTTGCTGAAAACAGTGACCCAGGTAACGAGATTGAAATCACAACAGCTGAGCAAGGGGGGGCACCTTGTGGCACAAGCTGGGGGAGCTGTGAAGCCCAATGAACCTCAGCTTGAGATCCTGAAGGCAGAGCTTTGTTGTGTAGGATGCTGAATTGCAGAGGCCAAGGCTGGAGGCTGAAAGGTTGAAAATAAGGCTGGAGGCTGAGGAAAGAGAAAAGATTCACCAGTATGAAATCCTTATGAGAGAGGAAAGAGAGAAGGAATGAGCAGAGTGGGAGAGAGAATGAGCAGAGTGAGAGAAAGAATGACAGCACAAGACTCAGATGGAGAAACTGTGCCAGCAAACAGCGTGGGAAATCATAAGTAATGGCAAATGGGGTTCAATCCATGAAGCCCACAATTAATTTTAAAATGTTCCCACAATACAAGGAAGGGGATGATCTAGATTTGTTTTTAAAATCATTTGAGAGGGTTTGTGGGCAACTGAAATTAGACAAGACTGCCCGGATGATCCACCTGACCCAATTGGTTTCTGGCAGTACTTATTTTTTTTTGTTTTGTTTTATTTTCTTGGGATCTCGGATTAAAACCTTTGAGTTAAAAGCTCATTTACAGAGTTTCCATGTCAGGTTAACACAAACAAATATTAGCGTTAATACTACAATACAAAAATTAGGTACAGGCTAACAATAGTATAGGCTAACAAGCACGTAAATGAAATGATGATTAAGTAAATTATATAAAGTGGAATTGGAAAACTACGAGGAGGGCATAGGGAGAGCCACTGTGATCAGAGAGAAAGGGAATGGGTAAAATTGTGCAGGAAACCAGGAAAACTGGTTAACTTTGTTAAGGTGAGAGCAGGGGAGGGAGGGCCGAGTAGGGATGGGAGGTTGAAAGGAGAATGTTAGGTGGGAGAGTTCTAGATAGTGGTTAGTGGCGGTGAAAAAGGGAGTAGGGAGTTGGTTGCAAGGCAGGGATTGTAATAAGTACAAAATACATTGGGACAAGGTGGGGGTTGAAAGTGGAGAATTCATGGAGACAGAGAGCTGGAGGTGAAGAGAACAGGTTATGGGAAACAGGAGCATATCTTTTGCTGTTTAAGGAGAGAGCGGAGTTTACATTTAGAAAGACTGATCATGGGTTCAGCAAAAAGATCAGTTTGTAGGTTGTTATACCAGAGTGGTGCCTGGTAGCCAAAGGATCTCTGACCTTGCAAGGTACAACAGAAAAGGACCTTTAACTGGTTGCAATTTGATGCTTTAGTCAGCCTTACTGTTTCTGCTGTGCAGAGCAAAAAACATGATCCAGGTGGCAACAGGCCAAGGGATGCTTTCTTGGCTAAGAGACAAACCTGGTATTGAATTCTACTGTCCAGGTCTAGCCAACCTGATTGAGAATAAAGGTGACAGGTGCGAGTCAGATGTGAGGCGCTTAGAAGTAATCTGCAGGCTTTTTTCAAGGTGATAGCAATACATTTTAGTGTAGTGTCTGGGGCTGCACTGTAAATAACAAAGCCATAATCTAAAACTGAGAAGACCAAGCTAGTAATAACAAGCTGAATGACTGCTTCAGTTAGACTGCACTGATGTCTGTATAGCAGTCTGAGTTTTCGATTTGCAGACCTGGCAACAAGGACTATGTGGGAGGAGTAGGAGAGGGAACCGTCAAGGGTGATTCCGAGATATTTAAAGTTCTGGCCATCTCAATAGCTTTGTTCTGCCAGTTTCTTATGGTTAACGTGGATGACTTGAGTCTACTGTAAGATGAGGCAACTAGCATTGTTTTGGTTTTTTTGTAATTTAAAAGCAACCATGCATTACTAAACTATTCTTTTACTTTATTGAAATTATGCTGTAGCCATTGTTTCAGGGTGATGGGATCCAGGTGGCTAGTGTAAATTAATGTGTCATCCATGTAGAGGAGGATTTCATATTGACAGGCTTATGGAAGTTGATTTAAGAAGAGGCTGAACGGCAGTGGACCCAGGATGGAACCTTGGGGGACACTGGTGGTCACACATAGTGTATCTGAGACTTTGTCAGAGATTTCTACTTGTTGTTCATGACTGGAGGGGTAGCTCCTGAACCAGCATAATAAGTCAGAAGATAAACCAGTGTCACCTTTTTGAGTTAGAAGGAGTTCATGGTTGACCGTGTTGATGGTCTTGGTGAGGTCTATGAAGGTAGCACCCACCAAGTGCCCACATTCAAAGGATTTATGAATGTATCCTGTAAACTCAAGAAGAGCAGTAGTAGTGCTATGCAGCTTTCTAAAACCATGCTGCTGTGGACATTGCAGTTGATATTTGTCTAGGTGATGTACAATTTGATCATAAATTATTCTTTCGAGAGCTTTGGAGATAGGCGGGAGAATTGAAATTGGCTGGTAGTTTGTGTGGCTGGTCCTTTCACCACTTTTGAAAACAGGGTTACTACTGTGGCTTTCCAAAGTTTATGGAATTTTCCAGATATGAGGGAAAAGTTGAGTATTTTTGTCAATGGTGCCAATAGTTCGTCAAGAGTAAAGGAAATCAAATTCATGTCTAGGCCATCACCACTATGCCTGGTTTTACCTAACACTTCAAAAGGTTTTTTTTTTGCCTCCACTTTTGTAATTATGCTTAGGTAGAAAGGGGGTGGTGGATTTAGAGATGAGGTACTAGATTTAGGCCTTTTATCACTATGGGCTGGGTAAAGGAAGTCGGGGGGAGCACCCTGTTGAGATCAGTAAATGCTTTGTTGAATACATTAGCAATGGTTTTTTGATCCTGTGTAACAGTACTGCCCAAGTTCAAAAAGGTCAGTACCATTTTGTCTTGTTTCCAGGTAAGCATTTTAATGTTAAGCCAGAATTAGCAGCTGTCACCCCAGGAGTTGTTTAACTCAGAGTTAAAGTAGTTAGCCTTATTCTGGTGGATGGCTTGAGAACAGAGGGTGACCCCAGACTTTTAAACCTGTGCCAGAGATTGTCTCTAGCTTGCAACTGGTCCAGAAGAAGCAGAGAAATCCATGACGTATTCATTCCTTTGATCTTCCTCTTGATTTTAGGAGCATAGATATCACAGGCAGTATTGAAAATATTGATAACATTTTTCAGTGCAACATTGACATCGGTGGCAGTAAAGATAGTTTGCATGCATTTGCTCAAATGGATGATACTGATTGCACGGACTACGATAAAGTTAAAAGACTGTTATTAAAATGTCTTCAACTGAATCTTGAGGCTTATAGATGAAAATTTTGAGAGTTAAGAAAAGGCCCAGGAAACAGCTACTGTATGTAGAACTACATGTGCAAATGTGTGCATATTTAGACCATTGGGTAGATGGGGCTAAGGCAAGGACTGTAGAGGAAATTAAAGATTTAATTGTAAGGGAACAGTTTCTTAAAATTGACCCGGATTACCTGAACATTTGACTACTGGATTGGGTATGCAACTCTTCAAAGGAGGCAGCAGAAAGTGTTGATTTGTATGTGGTCAGCAGAAAACATTTGCAGCATAGGAACTATGGGGCTGAAGTAGCACATGGTTTGAAGGGAACCCAGGGAGGGCAGCCTAAAGGAAACCACCCTGCACCCCAGCCCAAAACAGAACCCATCTGTTCTAAGGGGAACAAGCAGCCGGGGACAAAGTAATGCTGGATTTGCCAGAGATTGGGGCATCTATCCTATGACTGCCCTAAAAACAGGAGTAAATTACAAAGCCAGGGGGCGGGGGTCACCAAGACAGTACACCATAGTTGGTAAGCCGTGCACACACTGTAGTGCCCCCAAACTCCAGCAAGCATGTGTACCCTATTCTAGTCAATGGGACAGTAACATAGGGGTTGAGGGACACTGGTGCCTCCACCTCAATGGTGATGCAGGATCTGAGCCAGGCAGAGCAGATTCTGCCAGGGCAATTCTCCAAGATTCTGGGAGTCATGGGTCCAGTGGTCCAAGTACCAATGGCTCAAGTCTTTCTGAGATGGAAGGGGGGTCATAGGGTACAGGAGGTGGGAGTTGTACTTGATCTCCCTCTGGATGTGATCATGGGGAATGATTTTGACCACAGGGAGAAACTATTATGTGTTACTACCCATAGCCAGACAAAAGGGCAAACTTCTGAGGGTGAAGACAGGAGGGAGTGACACATCTTGCACAGACCCATCCCTCAGCAGCTGAGGAAGTGGCTAGTGTGGGTGAAGGGCTAGTTAGGAGTAGCAGTCCTGAGCCCCAGCTGGAAGCAGAGGAGTTTGCCACCAGGTGCAGCTTTCCTCATGAAGGGGAACTGGAAAGGGTCAGATGGGAGGAGCTGGGCAGGGCACATTGAGATGATTCTACCCTCCAAAAACTGAGAGAGATAGCAGAGAGTGCTGAGGCCTCTCAAGGGAGAAAAAATTCAATTTATTGGGAGAATGGGCTGTTGTAGAGGGAGTGTACACCACAATGGGAGCTAGAGGGATAGGTACTCCAGCAGCTGGTAGTCCCCCGGAACTACCAAAAGCAGTTTCTGGGCCTGACCCATGACATTCCTTTTTCAAGCCACCTGGGTATTAAACATACAAAAAAGCAGCTTGCCAGTAATTTATTTTGGCTAAGCATGTACACAGATGTGGCAAATTACTGTTGTACTTGTTCACAGTGCTAGCTGGTTGAAAAAGTTGGGTACAAGGCTAAGGCAGCCTTGGTGCCCCTGCCTATTATCAATGAACCCTTTAAGAGAGAAACCATGGACATAGTGGGGCACCTAAGTACCCCAAGTCACATAGGCAAATGATATATACTGGTTGTTCTCGATTATGCAACCAGGTATCCTGAGGCAGTGGCCATATACTCCATTGAGGCAGAAAAGATTGCTCCTGGGAATCTTTATCTGAGTTTGATTTCCCCTGATAGATTTTGTCAGACCATGGGATGAATTTCATGTCATCCTTAATGACCAGTTTGTGGAAAAGGTGTAGGGTGAAACAGCTCCCGTGCTTCGCCCTATCACCCTGAGACAAATGGCCTGGTCGTGCGGTTCAATGGGACCCTTAAAACTATGCTCAGGGCATTTGCTGAGCAGCACAAAAGGAGGTGGGACAAATGTTTCCCCCCCCCCTCCTGTTAACATACATGGAAGTTCCACAGGAGTTCTTAGGGTTCTCACCCTTCAAGCTCATGTTTGGTCACTGGATGAGGGGAATCCTAAATTTAGTCAGGAATACATGGGAAGGTAACCATGCCTTCCAAGGGGAATCTGTTGTGAAGTATGTCCTAACTTTCAGGGCCTGGCTTAAGGATCTCATAGGGCTTGCCAAGGAGCACTTAGCAACTGCACAACAGCAACAGAAATCCTGGTACGACCTTGGGGCCAGAGCCAGGGTGTATGAAGTCAGACAGTGAATGATGGTACTTGTCCCAGCCCAAAGCAATAGTCTGCAGGCAGCATGGGAGGGCCATTCTCCATAACCAGGAAGCTGAGTGATGTTATCTAGGTAGCAGGGCTGCCTGACAGAAGGCACAGGCAGAAGTTACAGTATATCATATGAGCATGATGAAGCCCTACTATGATAGGGAGGAAATGATCATCGCCATGTGCAGCACTCCACAGGACAGGGAAAAGGCTGATCTCCTGGTGGACCTCCTTGGGGAGGACCAGGAGGGATCCTCAGTGAATAATCTCACCCTTTCAGGGCAGTTGACACTGGCACAGGCTGAGGAGATGAGGGGGTTGCTATGAGAATTCAGCGACATGTTCACATTGAATTCAAGGTGCACCACAATGGCTGAATACTTTGTGGATATGGGGGCCCAAGTTGCACTGAGGCAGTCCTCCTACAGGGTACCTAAGGGCGTTAATAAGGCAATGCTGGAAGAACTCAGGGAGATGCTGGCCCTTGGAGTGATTCAGGAGTCCAGTCACCCCTAGACTTTGCCTCTGGTCTTGATCCCAAAGAAGGATGGTAACAGATGGTTCTGTGTTAGTTACTGGAAGCTCAACAGCTGTACAGAATCTGTTGCTTACTCCATGCCCAGAATGGATGAGACCTTGGAATGGCTTGGGGGAGCTCAGTTCTTGACCATTATAGATCTGATGAAGGGCTAGTGGCAGGTGCCATTAACCCCAGCAGCAAGGGACAGGTCTGCTTTCATTACCCCATATGGCTTATTTGAATTCAGAGTAATGCCATTTGGGATGAAGAATGCAGCCACAACCTTCCAGAGGCTTGTGGATTGCATTCTGACTGGAGCAGGTGAATATGCACTCACTTACATGGATGACATCACCATTTGCAGCCAGACATGGGAGGATCACGTCAGGCACGTGAGGGAGGTGTTCCACAGACTAAAGACACAGGGCTAACAGTTAAGGTGGAAAAATGCAAAGTAGGCATGACCAAAGTGTCTTACCTTGGGTCCCAGGTGGGCAGTGGATGCATCCATATATACACAGTGAGGATTGATGCCATCCAGGCCTGGCCCATCCCTGCCACAAAGAAACAGTAAGAGCATTCTTGGGAACAGCCAGGTACTGCAGTAGGTTTTTACCTTGCTACAGTGATGTGACCAGGCCCCTGACAGACCTGACAAAAAAGAGAATACCTGAAAAAGTTCTCTGGACAGAGGACTGCGAGTCTGCCTTCCAACAGTTGAAGGGGGCATTATGTTGGTCACCCATGCTTGCTAGCCCCAGTTATGACTTAAAGTTTGTTGTATACATGGATGTCTCAGACAGTGGGCTGGGTGCCATCCTAAGTCAAGTTACAGCTCAGGGGTAAGAGCACCCCATAGTGTATCTGAGCCAAAAGCTTCAGCCCAGGGAAGAGTCATATACCACAGTGGAGAGGGAATGTCTGGGGATAGTGTTGGCCCTTCAGAAGCTGCAGCCATATCTGTATGGGAGGGAGTTCACTGTGGTCACAGATCATAACCCCTTGACATAGCTCCATAGGACTAGTGGGCAAAATGCAAAGTTATTGACTGGAGTTTGGTACTATAGTCATATAATATGATCATTCGCCACCAAAGTGGGTTGAAGAATGCCATTGCAGATGGACTGTTGAGGCAGGGCTAAGTGCATGGCATATTCCTTTAGATACTCCCCAGGGTCTACATGAACAGCAGTGTCACTTGGGGGTTGCCCAAAAAAGATACAACTTAATTTCATGAGGGGGTAAATGTGACTGGAAAGGGGACCAGAACCATGTATTCTTTTGATTATTTTTTTCTTCATTGAATACATATCTGTTTCAGGTACAAGATGGCTACCAGATCACATTATCAAGTAGCATGTGATAGATTATGCCAAACAGGGTAGAGGGACTGATGGTTCTCATGGCAAAGTTAACAGGAAGGCCAGGGTGGAGGCCTTTACATTTTTTGCTACCTCCCTAGTGTACCACAGAGGTTTCCTCCTCCTCTTATTTTTACTTGCTGTCTTGGCGCAGAGGTCAGTTGCCTCCCCAATAGCTTCCTTTATCCTTCCCCACATTTCCTCCACATATGTCAACTCCTCCACACCCTCCAAAGCCTTTTCCACTACCTCCCACATCTTTCCAAAATCCACTCTCTTAAAATCCAGCACCCTTAGCCTAGACTGGTGAGGGATGTGTGGGTAGGTTGAAAACAATCAAGATCATTAAGCGAGTTCCACTTACTGTGTACAAATCAGCAGAAGGATTTCATTTTTTACCAGTGTGTGGTTTACTTGTAATGATGTGCTCCATTTTGTTGATTTTCTTCCTCTTGCACCCAGCTGCATGACAGAAACTTTTAAGTACCTCAAGAGAATCAACAAAGTCCAGGAGGGTAGCAACTTTCAGAAAAAGAGATGTGTAAGAACAAGGGGGCACAATTTAAAGATAGAAAGGGGACAGCTCAGGGGTAATGTGAGGAAATTCTTTTTCACAGAGACAGTGGTGGATGCATGGAACCACCTTCCTGGAGAGGTTGTGGGGTCTAAAACAGTGAGGGAATTTAAACATGCGTGGGACAGACATAAGGCAATTGTAGTGGGGGGGGTTGCAGGAAGTAGGCTGTTGGTTAACTAGAATCTGCAGCTTATCCAATAGGTAGGGAAATGGGCAGACTGGGTGGGCCAAGTGGTCCTTATCTGCCGCCAAAGTCTATGTTTCTATGTTTCTATAAACATCCATAAGATTTTAAAAACCTTCAGAAAAGCCTGATAAAACATATGTTTTGAGTTTTGATTTAAAACTCGAGATGTTCAGGCATTCCCTTAACCGACGAGGTAGAGAATTCCACAGGGTAGGAGCACCATAGGAAAAAGCACGTGCTATAGATGTTTTTAACTGAATGGCACTGGCTAGGTTCTGCAGCAGCTTGGACTTTAAATCCCTGTCCTTCTCGAAGGTGCTACCAGTACCAAGGGCCAGCACGGAGGTGAGGCAAAACATTAAGGAGTTCAATGATCGGCTTGCAGGTTGGTGTGCCCAAAAGGGATATGGTGTGAGAGGAGATTGGAGTTAGACATGGAGTGACAAAAGCTATATGCCAGGGATAGGCTGCACCTAAATGGGGAAGGGAAAACAGTGCTCAAATGCAAACTGAATGATTATATTGACAAACGCAGCCATTTAAACTAAACAAGGAGGGGAGAGCAGAGGGAAGCCCTGTTGAGGCAAGAGGTGGGGGCGGCAAAAAGCCCTACCTACACAACCAGAGGGTAAGGGGACAAAACTTATAGGATAGGAGGAAATAGGGGAGTGGAGGATCATGTGTTCAAATGCCAGAAGTCTGGGAAGAAAGATCCCAGCTCTAACAGTGAAAATGGTGGAGGACGGCCTTGACATAGTGGGGGTAATGGAAACGTGGTGCCACTAGAAACAGGCATGGGAAATGGAGATACCAGGGTACAAATTGTTCAGGCGGGATAGGGAGGAAAAGAGAGGGGGGGGTTGCACTCTATGTAAAACAGAGTATCGGGGCATCGGAATTGCAGGGGAAGTGGGGAGATGCCGAAGGACTCTGGATCTCGTTGTTGGTGGGTAAGGGGGAGTCAGTGCGTATGGGGTGGTGTACAGACCCCCGGCACAGCAAGAATCGGTGGATAGAAACATGGCTGATGAGTTTGTGAGAATGGAGGCAAGGGGGAAGTGGTGCTGATGGGGGTCTGAACCTACCAGACGTAGACTGGAGCACTCATTCAGCTGCTTTAATAAGCAGCAGGGAAATATTGGAGTCCCTGCAATTGGCCCTCCTAAATCAACTGGTCAGGGAGCCAACCAGGGCAGAAGCTACTCTTGATCTAGTCCTGATGAATGGGGATAGGGTAGGAGATGTATCGATGGGGGAACATATTGGTACGAGTGACCACAACTCTGTCAACTCTGTCAGGTTTAGAATAAAGAACACTGCAGAGGTTCACTGGTCTAGGTTAAAGATGCTGGATTTCAAGAGGGCAAACTTCAGGAAAATGGGGGAAATAGTGGAGAGGGCTTTGCAAGGGGTGGAGGATTGGACAGAGGTGGAGGCAATGTGGGGGAGGATAAAAGAAGCTATTGGAGGGGTCACTGACATCTGTGCCAAGAGAATAAGTAAAAACAAGAGGAGGAGGAAACCTCTGTGGTATACTAGGTAAGTAGCAAAAAAGGTAAGGCCAAAAAGGAAAGCATTCAGGAACTTCAAGAAAACACAGGTTGAGTGGACCAGGTAAAATACCAGGCAAGCCAGAGAGAAGCCGGCGTAGAGGTAAGGAGGGCAAAGGCACAGACAGAGGAGCGAATAGCTAGAGGGGTCAAAAAGGGGAGGATAAGACTTTCTTTCAGTATGTAAATGAAAAGAGGAAGACTAGGCAGGGGATTCTCCAGTTAAAAACAAATGAGGGGGAGATGCTACATGGGGACAGAGAGAAAGCAGACTTGCTGAACAAATATTTTTGCTCACTGTTCAATAGGGAGGAAGAAGATGAAGGCAGCAGAGCAGGAAAAGAATGGCAGGGGAGGGGGAAGAAGAGATGAGGCTGTTTCTCATGGAGGAAATTTTGGGGGAACTAGGCTGCATGAAGGTGGACAAAGCAATGGGGCCGTTGGAGTGCATCCAAGGGTGTTAACGGAACTAAAGGAGATATTGGCAGTACCTTTGACTGCACTCTTCAATTACTACCTGGAGACTAGGGTGGTGCCGGAGGACTGGAGGCAGGCAAATGTGGTCGCACTGCATTAGAGGAGTGGGAGGGAGGAAGTGGGAAGTTATAGGCCCGTGAGCTTGACATCGGCAGTAGGCAAGCTCATGGAGAAACTAATAAAAGGCAGGATTACCAGCTGCCTGGAGAAAAGCAGCCTGATGAATCCAAGGCAACATGGTTTTACTAGGGGCAAATCCTGTCAAACAAATTTGATAGAGTTTTTTGATGGGGTCACCAAGGAACTGGATCAGGGAAGGGCGGTAGATGTGGCTTATTTGGATTTCAGGAAGGTGTTTGACTCTGTGCCCCAAGGGGAGGCTGCTGTGTAAAATGGCAGGACTGGGGCTGAGGCAGAGGGTAGTTAAATGGGTGGGAAACTGTCTGGAGGAAAGGAGGCAGAGAGTCATAATAAATGGGGTGGCATCTGGAGAGGGCAAGATCACAAGCGGGTTCCCTCAGGGATCAGTGCTGGGGCCCCTACTATTCAATATATTTTGTAGGGGACATTGTGGAGGGCCTTGAGGGAGGTGTGGGTATGTTTGCAGATGATATCAATATCTACAATAGGGTGGACATGTAGGAAGGGGTAAAATGAATGCAGAGAGATTTGGGATGCTTGAGGCATGGTCAAAGAGGTGGCAGCTTGCATTCAATGCAGAAAAATGTAAAATCATGCATCTTGGCTACAGAAATCGGAGGGCAGGGTACTGCATGGGGGGCAGAGATCTGGAGGAGATGGTACAAGAAAGGGACCTAGGCATCATTATATCAGAGAACCTGAAGGTGGAAAGGCAGTGCAGGAGAGCAGTGGCTAGGGGGAGTGGAATGCTGGGATGCATCGGAAGGGGGATCACCAGTAGAAATAGGGAGGTCATAGTACCCTTGTACACCCATCTGGTTAGACCACACTTGAAGTACAGAATCCAGTTCTGAAGGCCATACTTCAGGAAGGATGTGGTGAGGCTAGACCGGGTTCAGAGGACAGCGACAAAGATGGTAAAAGGGTTAAGCCACCTATCCTATGAAGAAAGGTTGAGAGATCTGAACATGTACTCCCTGGAACAGAGGAGGGAGAGGGTAGACATGATCGGGACCTTCAAGTACCTTAAGGGTATAAACAGGTTGCCAGTGGGGAGCCTCTTTCAGATGAAGGGAAATCAGAGGACGAGGGGGCATTGTCTGCAGGTGGGGGGGGCAGTTCAGGGGTAATATTATGAAAACCTATTTCACAGAAAGAGTGGTGGAAAAGTGGAACAGACTCCCAGAGGCAGTCATTGGATAGGAATCAGTGGAGGGATTCAAAAGGGCATGGGACAACCACAGGGGAGTGTTAAGGGGGACACAGGTCCAAGCAGATAGCTGGACGAATGGGCAGATTTGGTGGGTCTTGTTCAGTCCTTTTCTGCCATCACACTTGTATGAATCTATGAAAAAAAATGGGGAATCTCTAGCAATCCCTCATCGGCAGATTGGAGAGAGCAGGTGGGGCAGTAGGGAGTAAGGAGATCTTACAGATACTGGGGTCCCTGTTCATGTAGGGCTTTATAGGTCAATAACCCTACCTTGAAGGTGATCTGCCACTGTACTGACAGCCAGTGCAGTTTGTGCAGCTCAGGCTTAATATGATTAGTCCTGGATGTACCAGGTAAAAACCTGGCTGCCGCATTCTGAAGAGGCTGCAAGTGATGGATAGCAACCCCTGGAAGTCCAAGGTAGAGGGCATTGCAGTACTCAAGGTGGGTGGTTATGAAGGCATGGACCAGTGTAGGAAGGTCAGCCGGAGGAACTAGGTGTTTCACCTGGGTGATATTTCTTAGATGGTAAAAGGAGGATTTGACAATGGCAGACACCTGTGATTTCAGGGTCAAACCACTGTCAAAAATAACACCCAGGTTACGCACCTGGTTTGAGGGCATGAGCTGGACAACGTCACACGATAGGCCTGAAGGATGACCAGCCCCAACACCTGCCTCTGGATGGCCCGGGTCCACAATCATCACCTCGGTCTTATTTGGATTTAACCTTAGCCAGCTAGTGCTCATTCAATTCTTTTTTTATCTTAGAAGATTATATTAGTTTTCAAAGTCATATACAGAAAAAGAAATTAGGTGCAGATGTTATTCATACCTATTATAGTTAGAAGCAGTACGTTCAAAAAGGATACAAATGCTCCTACACATGACTAGTTACATAACACTCATGTCATAATAAACCATACCAATAACCTGCGCAGATACATTGTCAAAGAAGGAAACAAAGCCTTGTTTAAATGACTAGTTCAAATAAAAGGGTCCTACATATTACTGCTGTTATCAGAAACTAGAAGGCCATCACTTGCATAACTTAGTGGCTATGAGAGTATGATATGATAGTATAATAGGGAGTAATTAACAGAGAATAGAATGAAGAGGACGAAAAGAAAGTGGTGTAGGCTAGTATGATCTTGTTTTCACAACACCCATCAAGTCCAGCATTGTATGTGTATAGTCCTTTATTAAATTAAATTCAAACCCACCAGGGTCTTAGTGGACAGGGGGTTGCCAGGAGAGGGCAAGGGAGCTGCGCATAAGGGAGACTGGAGATATAGTCCCCATTTACTGTAATAAAAAGGGAGTTGACCTCTGTTGGTGTATGTGAGTCTTTTGAAGGTAGCTGTTCTGGTTAGAGCAGAGTGCCAGCGAGAGATCGGCAGGGGTGCTGCTTGCCTCCACGACATGAGTAAAAGCCTCTTAGCTTCTAGTAGTGCAACTAGCAGCCATTGTGCATGTGGCTTTGGTAACTGGGATACGGATGCAGGATCACCCAGTAATAGCATTGGGTTAAGGATATCAACAGGGTGTCCCAGTACTCCCGCACAGTCACTAGCTATGGTGGACCAGAAAGAGGATAGGGATGGACACTCCAACAACAAATGCAGGATGTTTGCCGGTTCTTGCATGCATCTCCAACACCTTGCATGCGAGAGTAAACCCCACGAGTGGAGAGCAACCGGGGTACAATACCACCTAAGGAGAATTTTGAGCTGCAGGAACTAACTTTTAACATCTTTGTATGTGGAGCGGGAGAGGCGTAAGCAATGGAACCATGTTTCTGGTGTAAGGGATATGTTAAGGTGTGTGCTCCAGGCATCCCTACATGTCTCGGTGAGGTCCAGTTGCGCTTCCCTCCATGTGCCATAGAATCGGCCCACTAGGCCTTGCGAAGATGGCTTAAGATGTAAGGAGGCCAACCACTGCCACTTGGAGTCTGTTAGATGTGTCCAGTCACTGGATTGGATCGCACTGTGTATCTGCAGAAATCTCCAAAAATCAGAGATTCGGAGGGAGTAGCAGGTCTGGAGCTGGGCAAAGGACATCAGTGTAGAGGAGTTGGGTATAAAGAAATCCTGAACCACTCAAATTCCTTTATCTTCCCATCCCGCCCAATGTATTGGTTTGTTATTCACTGGTATGTTTGGATTACACCACAGAGCTATGTAACAAAATGGTAATGCCTTCGCCCCCTTTGCTGTGTTAGAAGCTGACATAAGTTTAAACCATGCTTTCCTGGTTTCAAGCATAATCGGGGTAAGCCCTTTGATTCCCACTGCAGTGGTGCTCAGCAGTAGGCTAAGAGGGGCACCTTGCAATAACTGTGATTCTAATTGCACCCATTGAGGAGGTGTGGTCTGGGGTGGTATGAACCATTTGGTAGCCTAAGCAGAGAGGTAGGCCCAGTGATACCCTTGCAGCTAGGGGAGTCCCATGCCTCCTCTAGACCAATGCACCCGCATTTTCACCCAACTCCACCTGGGCGTCTTCCCCTCCCATAGAAAGAAGGACATTAAGTTATCCAATTGGCAGAATACTTTACTGGTTAAGGGAATGGGGAGGTTATTTAGGAGGTATGCCACCCTGGGTAAGAAGAGCATGCGAACCGCCGCAACTTTCCCTGGGAGGGAGAGGTTGAGGCAGCACCAGCGGTCCACTTCCATAGTAAGCGAGTTTAGAAGGGGGCTGAAGTTCTCATGCTCTAAGTGGTTCCAATTGTAAGGGATATTAATACCCTGGTATGAGAGAACATGTGGTGACCAGGCTAGATCCACCCCCTGCATGCATCAGCGTGTGCAAGCTGGCTTGAGGGGGGTAACACTGTTTTTTTTCTGATTGATTTGCAGGCCGGATATCTGTGCGAAGTCTTTAAAGGTCTGTAGTACCATGGGTAGTGCCTCTTGGGGGTGGGTAAGCATCTGTAGCAAGTCTTCCGCATATGCTGCAGTGAGATAAGCCTGCTGCCCTACTTGCATACCTTTTATCTTCCCACTGACCTGTAGATTCTGTATCAATGGGTCTAATGCCATCAAAAAGAGAAGGGGTGACAGAGGGCAGCCCTGCCTTGCACCACGTTGAAGAGGAAATGAGGGTGATATGTCCTTATTCGTTAAAATACATGCACATGGGGCATTGTATAGTATTTGTACCTATCGCTGGAAAAAGGGCCCAAACCCATAGATCAGAAGAGTTTCAAGGAGATAGGGCCATTCCACTGAGTCAAAGGCTTTAGAAAAATCTATTGCCATCACCACCATTGGTTTAATGGAGTGCATGGCCAGCCACTTGAGATTCAGGACTGTTCATATATTGTCCACTGACGCTCACCCGTTAGTAAAAGTGGCTTGTGATGGATGTATTATAGAGGGTAATACATTCATCAGCCGAGTGGCAAGCATCTTAGCTACAATTTTGTTGTTGACTGAGATGAAGGAGATAGGGCAGTAGTTGGCACAACTGAGAGGGTTGTCAGACTTTTTCAGAAGTAGAGTGATTAGGGCCTTCCACATTGTGGGAGGGAGGGTGCCTGTTCCATGATCCTCTAGAATTACTGCCAGAAGTGGGCCACTGATTTCATCACGAATGCTTGATAAACCTCGGCGGTCATGCTGTCAAGTCCGGGAGATTTACCTTGGGCCAGTTGCTGGATGGCCCTGTGCAGCTCGGTTTCTGTAAAGAGCTCATCCAGGACACTTTGCAGGTGTGAAGGTAGTTTGGGGGGGTTTGGAGGCTTTGCAAAAGGTCGCCATCTGCCCTGCCAACTGCTTTGCGGTCAGGGCATTGTGTGACTGATATAAAGCCTGATAGAACTGTTGCATAAGCTCACTGATTTGCTTGGGGCCTGTTACCACCTGAGCTCCCTCATTTTTAAGGGCATGGATGTGCGAGGTGGCCAGTTGCTTCCTTAATTGGAATGCCAGCAGTTTACCTCCTTAATCTCCTCCCTTCCAGTACTTATGCTTGGACCAGAGTAGCATCTATTCTGCCTTTTACTGCAGTAAAGTATTTATGCAGTACTTAAGGCCCACAATCTGTCGAAGGAGTACAGGGTCAGGTGTACTTACAGTGGATGCCTTGAATCTGTTTTTTAGAGGGGTTAGCTGTGCTTGCAATGAGTTTAAGGTTTGCCTCCTAAGCTTATTTTGCTGGGTGGTGTATGCAATGATATGCCCTCGTAGGACCGTCCTGAAGTCCTCCCATACTATGGCGGCTGAGGTGTCCGTGGCTGGGTTCAAAGAAAAGTACACTTTGGCAGCTTCTCAAATCATGGATTTGAAATTGGGGTCTTAAAGGAGTAGTTGGTTACAGCACCATAGTGTGCCTGGTCCACTTTGTCCGGAGGGGGTTATATACACACGAGACCGGGACATGATCGGATACCGATATATGATGGATTTTCGTAAGTGTTGTGTCTCTGGCTGTGCTCGAATTAGCTAGCCAGAAATCTGTTTGGCTGTATGTGGAATGAGCAGGTGAAAAAAGGTGTAATCTTGCCCTGAAGGGTGGTCTCTTTGCCACACGTCAGACATTCCCCATTCCATAATGATTCCCTGTAGGGATGACAGCATTTTGGGATGTGCTTGTGCGGTCAGTTTGTATTTATCCAAAAACATATCTGGTGCCAAATTGAAATCCCCTCCATCTAGGATTGGAATCTGCAGGCACTCTCCCACTGGGGATTCTATGGCTTGGTTGAGGTACAATAAGGTTACTGGATTGTCTGTATTGGGGCCATATATATTAGCTACCACCTCCTGATCCCTGAGTATGAAAACCGGACCACTAGCCATCTCCCTTGTGTATCCGCGACTACTTGTTCCTGTACCCATGGGTATGATTTCCTAATTAGGATGGCTACACCCCTAGATTTGATTGTTGCTGAGCTCACTATCACACTACCTACCCATGCCTTTTTCAGCCACGATACAGTTCTTGCAGTGAGATGTGTCTCCTGGATAAGTGCAATATCCGCCTGCAAGAAGTGTAAGTGTCTGAGGACCATGGACCACTTGACCAGGTGGTTAAGCCCCTTTACGTTCCAGGATAGGACCTTGATCCCTACATTCTGAATTCTGGATCCCATAGTTACAAAATATCTTGATACTCACACCTGGTTCCAGTAGAGACAGAAACACAAAAGCAGGTAAATTATATGGGACAGAAGAAGGTATGAAATATGCAGGTAGAGAAGGGTACTCCGTTCTGTGGCTGTTGTACCAGAAAAAGTCCTGCATTAAGAGTAACAACAGCAGTGTTAATGCTCTGCTTAAGTAACTAACACATCTGTGCAATGGCTAAGACACAGTACCAAATATAGCCCCACTAAGGGGAAGAGAAAAAACTTAAACAGTTAGTAATTACTAACAATAAACAACACACTTAAGCACACAGCTAACGGTGAATTGGTGTAGGTATGTGATGGCACCCCTCAACTCTGCCGAAGAGGAGCACCCAGCCATGCTGACTGTTCACCTTATGGGGAGTGGTGGAGTTGCAGTATCTGAACTGGCAAAGTTACCAACAACACTCACCCTGGCTATCATAACATCACAACATAGTAATAAGAAGTTGGTATCATCCAGAAATGGGGTGCGGGATTTCCCAGCAGGAACCTGTGGGTAAGTATGGGGGTATGGGTTTCTCTACTATATTCCCCAAATGACACCGAATGGGGGGGACTCTAAAGGCCTGTACTCTCAAATGTTCTGGGCCTTATCAGCAGCCAAAGCACCAAGCAGGTCTTGTATAGGACTCTCATCCTGTGGCTCACTCCATTTCTGATCGAGGTCTGGAAGAAGGATTGAGAATTAGGGATGCAGGGATATACCCCCTCTATGCATGCCATAGGCATGAACTATACGTTTCCCTGTCACCCATGGCCGAAGTCCTCTTTGGGTGAGGAGGGGGATGAGAGAGGAGGGGGACCCACTGAAATTATCTGCCTGTTGCCGAAAAGCAAAGGAGGTACCCCATGACAGAAAGAAAAAAAATGACAGTTATACAGACAAATCTGTTTCAGTCATAGGGAGCTGCACAGTTGGTGGGGTTTTGAGATATTACTTCTGCAAAGGTAAGCAGTCCCGGCTTCACAGGGATATTAGAGAAGACCTGGCAGTCAGTCATATCCAGGGGTACATCTGCCCATGATGTGGTATCAAAAATTTCAATAAAGAACTCATCTGATATTTCCTACAGGTCAGATTGTGCCAGGTTAGATGGGTCCTTTTTGGTCAGCTTTGCAGGTGGTGCTGTTTCTGAACCCCTTAGTCGGGGATCCGTGGTCACTGACTGAGCGTTGCCAAATGCGGTTCATCTGATGAGCACCTCGCTGAGGTAGGGAAGGAGTGGATGAGGCTGCCGGCCCTCTTGTTTTCAGATTTGTGGCATTGTTATACATCCCCATCATGTTCTGGCTCTCAGGGGACCTATGGGGGTCATATGATTGTTGCGCAGTCTGATTAGGATTGTGTTTCTCTCTGAAACCATCTCTTGTACTTTGGTTCTGCTTTTTCTTTATTTTGGGACCAGGTGTCCATAGCCTCCTAGAAGCCGCAGTACTCAGTGAAATCTAGGGCCAGTATTTAGAGGCCCATTGCTTGATTTCCCATGGTGTCTCAGCTACTATATTCTCTACCTTCTTTGGAGACATACAGGTAGGCTAAGTTCCCAAAATCCATATTTGAAACCGTGTACTGCCAGCACTTTCTTTGTTGGAATGAATGCTTTCCTACAGCCAGCAACTTTATGTGAGAAGTCTCTAAATATAGAAACTTTATTACCTTGCTGGGTTAACTCACCTCAGTCTCGAGTTGCCCTCAGTATTCTTTCCTTAGTGGAGTAACGCAGTAGGTAAGCAATCATGGGTCTGGGGGATGCGCCCTGCGACCGAAGGCCACAAGGGATACGGTGTGCTCTTTTGACTTCGATTGATCCATGCCACCTTTCCCCAAGCATTTTAGGTATTTCTATACTCAAAAACAGCTCTGTGTTCCTACCTTGTAAGCCCTCAGGGATTCCCAGAATTTTAATATTATTACGTCTCCCCCCAATTCTCTTGGTCCTCCGCACGCCTCCATAATGTATCTAGTCTTTCTTCATGTTCCTGGAGCTTTTGCAATATCTCACTTTGTCCAACTTCTAGCTTGTCTACTCACTGTTCATTTAATTAAGTCTGTTGTTCAACACCTGTACTTCTACAACTGTGCCCAACAGAGTATCAGATATACTGTCCACCCGATTTAGCAAGGTTTCCAGCATTGAGGTAATATGCTGCAGCGATGCACCAATATCCACTGATGGGACCAGGGTTTCTACGGAAGGGGTCTCCAGGCTTAGCTGGTGGTTTTTAGATAGTGCCATCCCAGAATGATTGAGTAGCCCAATGATGAGGACATAGCTGCACCTTTCCATATATTCAATTATACCACCGCTGTTGTATTGCCGGGCGTTGATTCTAGGTCCACCTCTAATAATCATGGTAGCTTAGCAGTCACGGTAGTCCGGTGCTTCAGGGCCTGGTCTCGTCCCACTAGAACCGTGCAGTAACTGTCGCTATGTAGCGGTCGACCGGGAGTCCTGCCACAATCTGGCTCGCTCTAATTCGCAGTGAAGGCTATGTAGCAGCTTGAAGGGGACAGGGTTCGCTATGTAGCAGCTTGAAGGGGACAGGGTTCTCTGGATGCCCACGATACAAGATGGATAATGATAACCACAGGTCGTGCTGATGGTTCAAGCGGCCATCTTCCTCAGCATCCAGGCCATGCCCTCGTTCATCCAATTCTTGATTCAGTTAGACAGTCATTAAGCATGGAGATTACATCTTCCTGTCCGGGAATAAAGGACGTATACAGTTGTGTATCATCTGCATAGCACTGAAAACCCAAGCTATATCGCCTAATGATATCTCCTACTGGCAGCATATACACTGCAAACAACCTGAGTACCAATATGGAGCCATGTGGCACCCACAGTACAGGGGGAGAGCATCAGAAGAATAAATTTCAGTGACAACACTCTGCGAACTGCCTGTCCCCTGCCCCAAACATAACAGCAGAGTCAGGTTGTGAACTGGGACAGGCTGCTCAAAATTGAAGACTCAGGGCAAAGCAGGTGCTGGCTGAAACAAAACACTGAATAATCACTGACTTTTTTCAAGTCCTTGAGTGAACAGACATAATACTAACATACTAACATACTAATTGCCTGCAGATTAGACCTTACGGTCTATCGAGTCTGCTCAAAACTCAGATCCCTATTTGGTACCGAGCCCCCTTTGTGTTCCAGAAATCCCTATCATCCATCCCCACCTCCCTGGGCCAGGCCATCATCTGATACATCTGCTTTCTGTGTCTGTCCCACCCTCTCTTGAAGCCCTCCATTGTGGATCTCAGAACCAGCTCACCAGGCAGCACGTTCCAAGGATCCACCACCTTCTCAGTGAAAAACCTCCTCCTCCTCTTTTCCCCCTCACCCTTCCACATTCCAGCTTCAAACCATGCCCTCTGGTGATACCTCCCTGCTTTAGTCTAAAGATCCCCTCCATGTTTACCCTATTTATTCCCTTGAGGTACTTGAAGACCTCAATCATGTCCCCCCGTCTCTCCTCTCCACCAATGAAAACAGGCAGAGCTCCGCAAGTCTGTCTTCATACGTCAAATCTCCTAGTCCATGTATCATCTTAGTTTCCCTCCTCTGTACCCTCTCCAGGAGCTGTAAGTCCCTCTTCAAGTGTGGTCTCCAGTACTGTACACAGTACTCAAGGTGTAGTCTAACCAATCCATTGTACAGCGGCAGAATCACTTCTCTGCTCCTAGAGGTGACCCCCCTTGCGATGCATCCCAACATCCTGTTTGCTTTGCTAGCCATTCTCCTGCACTACTCAGAGTTATTCATACATGCATCAACCATGACCCCTAGGTCTTTTTCCCCTGTTGAGGCCTCCAGTGCATCCCCTCCCAGAGTGTACCTGTGTTTAGGGTTTCCCCTCCCAAGATGTAACACCTTGCACTTGGTGATATTAAAATTTAATTTCCATGTGTGAGCTCACCTTTCCAGGGTGTCCAGGTCCCCTTGCAGGGCCAACCTCCCCTCTTCCCCCTCAACTACTGCTCCCATCTTGAAGTCATCAGCGAAGAGACTCATTTCACACCCTGTACACTCCCTGATGTCTGATACGTATGCATTAAACAGGATGGGACCCAGGACCGAGCCATGAGGTACTCCACTACTGACCTCTCTAGGGTTCAAGAGCTCCCCACCAACCACTACTCTCTAAGTGTGTCCAGCTAGCCAGTTTTCAATCCATCTGACCATCAAAGGGCCTACTCCCAACCCCATCAGTTTCTCCATCAGACCACTGTGGGGGACAGAGTCAAATGCCTTACTTACATCCACAGGCTTTCCCCTGTCCAGTTCTGATGTTACCCATTTGTAGAAGTCCACAATATTGGTTTGACATGATCTAGCTGGCACAAACCCATGTTGCCGACTATCCAGACCTCCCACCTCCTCTAAGTACACCCCCAATCGTTCCTTTAGTATACACTCCATTAATTTTCCCACCACTGAGGTCAAACTGATGGGTCTACAGTTACCTGGTACTTCCCTCGACCCCCCTTTATGGATTGGCACCACATGTGCCTCTCACCAATCTCTAGGTACCCTCCCTGTCTCAAGCAACTGGTTGAAGAGCTCTGCCAGGGGCGCAGACAGTATGTTCGCCAATTCCCATAGTACTATCAGATGAATGTCATCCAGCCCAGGAGATTTATCTTTCTTTAGGGCCTTAAGGGCTAACAGCACCCTTTCGGTGGAGATAGCATCATCCATCCCCTCCACCTATCCTGATATGACACCCCTGGGGTACCTCTCCCTCCCTCTTGCTCCATTTCTGTTGCTCCCCTGATCCCACTCACTACTGCATCTATCCCCATCATGCCTTGCTTTGTAGATATCCCATCCCCCTCCCTTGTGAACACAGAGTCGAAGTACTCATTTAATACCTCTGCCTGGTCCCTCGCCTCTTCCACCCACCCTCCTTCTGATCTCAATCTGCTGAGATGGTCCTTAGTTTTTCTCTGCTCCCCAATGTACCGGAAGGACCCCTTTTCCCCTCCCCGTATCCCTTGTGCCAGCCACTGCTGTTTACTGGACTTTGCCCCCCGCATCACCCGGGTGACTTTCCTAGATGCAACATGGTACATTTCCTTTTCCCTATCCCCCCTCATTGTTTTATATTTTTTGTAGGCAGCCTTCTTTTCTCTGACCGCTACTTGAACCTCACTGGACCACCAGCATGGTTTATGTGACCTTGCTTCCTTACGCTTCACCTTAGCGCAGGTCCTGACTGCCTCATGAAGTCCCTGTTTTATGACCTCTCATCTCTTTTCCACATTTGTCATTGTTGTAATCCCATTCAAGTGATCCTGGAGAATATTTCCCTTCCCCACAAAGTCTACCCCCTGAAGTCTACTGCCAGTGTCCTAGATCTCCCCCCATGCTTATTTGAAACCAGACAATATTGTGGTCACTCCCAGTCAGGGGATCCTCTACAACCCGGTCCCTTACCAGATCCCTATCCATCAGAACCACGTCCACGACATGCCCCTCCCTTGTGGACTCCATCACGTGCTGTGTTAAGAACACATCCTGGAAGCCGTCCAGCAGCCTCTGCTCCTTGGCCACCTTAGAGGACATGGTTCCCCAGTTTGTACCTGGCATATTAAGGTCCCCCATCAACACCACTCTCTTCCCTTTTGGTCCACACTGGGCAATGATGTTGTCCAGCAAACCACCCTCCAGAACATCACCCATCCCAGGGGGCCTATATACTACACCCAGCTTGACCTTACCTCCTGCTGGGGTTCGTACGGTGACCCATAAGGCCTCCATGTTTCCTTCTGCCTCTTCTACCCTAGCAATTTTTATGCCATCTCTAATGAACATAGCCAATCCACCCCCTATACCTTCCTTTTTATCCTTCCTAACAGAAGACATGTGAAGACAGATTAACAGAGCTCAATATGTATACCCTTGAGCAAAGGAGGGAGAGAGGTGATATGATCGAGGCATTCAAACACCTTAAGGGCATTAACAAGGTGAAAGAGTCTAATATGTTTAAATATAAGAAAAATAGCAGGACAAGAGGACACAGCATAAGATTAGAGGGGGGCCGATTAAGGGGGAATGTGAGGAAATTATTTTTCACAGAAAGGGTGGTGGATGCATGGAATGGCTTACCACAAGAAGTGGTGGCTATGAATACAGTGCAGGGCTTCAAACAGGCATGGGATAGGCATAAGCAGCAATACAAATGACTATGAATAGATAGGCCACTGACAGAGCAAAGGCCGATGGCACATTTATAAGGTAGAAAAAGAAATGGGCAGACTGGATGGGCCTTGCGGTCCTTATCTGCCGTCAACTTCTATGTTTCTATGTTTCTAAGCATAGTGTACCCCTGCACGTTTAGGTCCCAGTCATGGTTTTTGTTGGGCCATGTTTCCGTGACCGCCTCCACATCCACCCCCCTACCCAAACAGCATGGCCTGGAACTCTGGCAACTTGTTTCCCAAGCTCCTGACATTTACTAACACCACCCCCCCACCCCTTATCCTTGATCCCTTTTGTCAAACCCCATCCAGGTTCCTTATACTTCCATCCTACCTCTTCTCCTCCTGAAACCGCCACCCCAGTCTGTTTCTCCCTTGGGTTTGAAGGTTATCCCTCATCTGGAGGAGGGCTCTGGTCAGTCCCTACCTTTTCCCTCCCTCACAAGTTTAAACCCCACCTTTCTTGGAATGTAGTCAGCCATCCCTGTTTGAGGACTTCCTTCCCTAACGGGGCAAGATGAAGCCTGTCCTTGGCGTACCGTCCCTTATCCTCCCAAACTCCTTTCCAGTTCCCTAACACCCCCAACCCACTCTCTTCACCCCACTTCCTAAGCCAGTCATTAACCTCTGTGATCTTCATTTTTTTCTCCACTGAGGTCTTTGGTACTGGCAATATCTCCGAAAAGGAAATGTTGCATCCATTATCCCGACAGACTCTGGCAAGTTCTCAGAAACAAATGAAACAAAAAACAAAGATTTCTGTATTTTACTCATTCAAATTAAATCATTTTTAATCAGAGAAACACTGAATAAACAAATAACATGGTAGTAAGCATTGAATTCTCTGTGGTCTGCTTTTTCCTTGCTGCTTCTGTTTAATATCACACTCACTGAGCACCCAAACACTTGAACTTCATTTTGAAGGGACTGCCATTTAAATGGGATGGCTTTAAGTCCACAAGGCCACCCTGTTTAATGGCTTGCACCGCATTATGTGATTGTTCACTGTTTAAATGGCTTGCACAGTATTATGTGATTGTTCACTGTTTAAATGGCTTGCACTACATTAGGTGATTGATCACTGTTTAAATGACTTGCACTGTATTAGGTGATTGATCACTGTTTCAATGTCTTGCACTGTATTAGGTGATTGCTCACTGTTTAAATGACTTGCACTGTATTAGGTGATTGATCACTGTTTCAATGGCTTGCACTGTATTAGGTGATTGCTCACTGTTTCAATGGCTTGCACTGTATTAGGTGATCGCTCATGGTTTAAATGGCTTGCACTGCATTATGTGATTGATCATTGTTTAAACGGCTTGCACGGTATTAGGTGATTGTTCACCGTTTAAATTGGAGGCAGTATAGTGCCGTGGTTTAAGGCTCTCATCTGCAAATCTGGAGACCTGGTTTGAATCCCACGGCCCCCACTTGCACACTGTGTGACCCTAAGCAAGTCACTTAACTTCCCTGTGCTCCCAGGTCACGCCTGTAAGCAAGCTTTCAGCTTAGTGTGCCATTCCTGGTTAAACAACTGGAAAAGGAAAAAAATGGCTTGCACTGTATTAGGTGATTGCTCACTGTTTAAAAGCTGTTGACGGCAATAACAATGGTGGCCGTATGTCTCTAAGATGGAACGCGTGACACAGTGATCTTGTGCCAATGTAAGTTGACACTTTGGCTGGCACTTCTCTGTGCCCCTTGGTAATAGCCTTATCTACAGTCAAAGGAGCACTAACCAATCATCTTGCAGCTTTTCTCTATGCCATATGATAATTTTTATTCTCCTTGTGCTGGGACCACAGGTCAGGAATCATACCAGTAAGACAACATCTGTCCTAACAAAAAATGACCCCCCCCCCAGAAAGCAAGTGTAAATTGCAATGCAATTAGAACTTCTTAATTTTGTACATGAGCTTGCACAAATGGCCCAGTTTCCTTTAAACATTATGCCAAGTTTTTTATATGCTGTACATGTGGAATTGTGGGTGGGGGCTTAGTTAAAAATGTAATCTTTCCTTTCATCTGCTTCATATAGTCTTCAGTTTTAACCTAACTTTGCTTATAAGATTTCTTAACTTCAGACTACCTCTACCAAGATCTCTGAGGCAGGCTTCCTCAGTGGAGACCTTAAAGAGGGGCCTGAAAACCTACCTGTTCAAGCAAGCTTTTGACTGGAATTAACACTGTTGATTTGTTTTGCCTATCTGTTGACTGATTTACACATTTTATTTTACTTTCTTTTTTATGCCACCCTGACTCCATACCTATACCTATCCTCAGGATCCCCCAATGTGTCTGCTCAGGTTGTGCCAGAGGGTGGAGGATATCTACTCATCGCGACCTGGTCCTAGAACCTTCAAGTGCCTGGCTTGCCCCTGGGTGGGGTAGAGAGGGTCTCCCCAACCCCCATCCTTACCTTAACAATAGCGGCCACTCAGGAGTTTCTCCTCCGATACCTTCCCGCCACTGGCGTTCAGGTCCATGTCCAGGCAGATGCCAACATTTAAGGAGGGCCAATGAGATAAAGGCACACAGATATTTTCCTCTGCTCCAGGCCCTTGGCTGACATCTACCCCTCCCTGCACTATGGCATCTCCTGACTGCACCACTGCCCATGGTCACCCAGGTGGCAGTATAGCAACAGGGACTGCAGCCCTACCTCCCCAGAGAAGGAGAGCAGCTCTTCAGGTGCTCAATCCTTCTTCCTCTGGCCAGCCCTCCAGCAGCCCAGGCTCACTACTGAACTCAGGTCACTGTAATCACAAGTGGTAGCGCTACCACTGCACTGGCACTGCTTGTGTTTGGATTCTGTTTTATGATTCTGTTTTATGATGTACACCACTCAGTACTCTACTACTACTTTGAGCACTTTTTGAAGACTGAAAGTTTTATTGCCTGTTTTGCCACAATACCATATAGTGAAAGATCGACTGAACTTTTCCAGCCTGCACTATTTTAATGCCAAGATGTGTATCCTGTATTGTCTTGAGAAGATTTCCATAACAGAGCAAACTCAAAAAGAATATAGACCCCATGGCATGCTGTGCACCCAAAGCAAAGCATCCATTTCTGACTACTAGTTGGTGCCTGGCACTGATTAATCTTATTAGGTTGGACTATGCAGCATAGGGAAACCCCCCTCACCCCAGCTGGGCTGTTTGCATACTCAAATGAGACAGTCCAGATACAGTATATGAGTGCTAAGGCAGTTTGCAAGACAGCCCATATAAATGAGGCTCTCCCTTCAACAACGTGACATTCAATGTCCTCAATAACCTTCAGCAAAAGTAGAGCTTTCCTACTTTTCAATACAACAATATTTTATTTTTTCTTCTAAGAGATGCAAGAAAATCATATTGAATGCACAGTTGCTATGATGTGGTTTAATCACTGAAGTAGTCTGATAAGATATAAAGCTAGAAAAAGAGAGCGGTGTGCTTCTCATTAATAGAAAGCCATCAATTTCTTCCTTCAGGAAACAATTCTAGCATTCATGGTTCAGGAAATATTTTCCTGTGAAGTTGTGTAGATATTGAGAATGTTTCAAATATCTTTAACTGTTTTAGATTTGTTAATGCATATTAACCCTTGACAAGCCTCAGACTCTCAAATTTGTCCAGAATCCAAACATGTTCAGATTCAGTCAGCAGCCAAAGGGCTAAATGTGCTCTATTTTAATATGAGGTTAGGCAGTGACTGGGATTCACAGTTGATGGGAGGTGAAACAGATTGAACATTGATGAATTTAAACTTTTGACAAAACCTTTGCAGTTC
Source organism: Neoceratodus forsteri (assembly GCA_016271365.2). Classification (NCBI taxonomy): domain Eukaryota; kingdom Metazoa; phylum Chordata; order Ceratodontiformes; family Ceratodontidae; genus Neoceratodus; species Neoceratodus forsteri. The sequence continues at coordinate 57,739,242 of CM028137.1, forward strand.
TGGAGGGTGATATCTGTGCACATTGTGAGCCCTTTGCACGATGCCAATGTGCCATGTACACTGGGCACGTAGGCATCGCTATGATGTAATGTCACAGAGCGGGGTCCCATGTACACCAAGCTGTAAGAGATAAGCTCCCGCCCCAGGATGCCACAGCTGGCTGTGGCACTGACATGAGGGCACTGCAGACCCCTCCAAATGCCACACTAGCCCATGGACAACAAGGAGGGTTGGTGGTGGCTGACTGGGCACCCACCTGCCCTGAGCTGGCAGTGCACATCGCACCCTCTGTAGACATCTGCGCTCCATGGGCACAAGGGATCCATTAGTGGACCAGGTCTGGGCATCCCATTGGATGTGCGCCCAGTCAGCAGAACTGTCCTCCATGTGTCTGCATGCCTGTGGGGCAGGGTTGCAGATAGGTGCCCCGCTGGTGCATGCGGTAGTGAATACTATGCACCCTGTGCCTTTCTGGGGCTGTGGAGCTACATGGGTGGGATATGCACCCCTGGCACATAATTCCCACCTGATTGTGCATAAGGCCCTATATTTGGATGCTACAAGTAGATTATGTATTGTAGGAATCCTGGGACTCTTCCCTTTCCAATGTTGTATAGCATGAACTTGTAACGTGAGGGATTGTAGAAACATTGTCTTCTAAATTTGCAGAGCTACTGTCAAAGTACAGTATTTTAAATATGTCAATGAGATAAAAACTTTGACAGCAACATGGATATGCTTTAAAACACATTGACGAGTTTGAAACACAAAATCGTTGCTGTGGAGGATGATAGTTTACATGCTGGTAGTTCTGGCCATTGCACTGTTGGAAAGCTGAGCTCCATCCCTTTCCAACAGTGTCTAGCAGTCTAGTAAATCTTCAAGCATGTCTGATTACAGTGTTTCTTAAGTTGCTGTAACTAAAACAAAACAATTTCTTTGGAGGCACAAAACAGAACATCTGTGCAGAGAGAGATGAAATTCAGCAGTGCAAAGATTTATTTACCAACACAGTAAAAGTTACCCGTACAAAAATATAATCAGACTTGACCAGCAAAAACTCAGCACTTTGAAGAGCAGATCACCCCAAAGCACTGAGGCTTTTGCTGATAAAGCCTGGTGATGTTTTTGTAGACAGGTTTTACTATGGGAGTAAATCAACTTTTTGCACTGCTGAATTTCATCTGTGTGCACGACTGCTCTGCTTTGTCCCTTTATGCTTTCCTTTATACACTGCTGCAAGGGATTTGCTTTTTTCATGAGAGCAGGGGTGTTTTCCTAATGTTTTTACAGAGACTGACAGTAAACATTTATATCCATCTGACACACAGATAAGTGTTAAAAACCTAAGTTCCTAGCTCTAAGAAATCAAAAGTTAGCCCTCTTCACAGCCAATGGGCCCAATTTTAAAATGATTGGGACTGGCACAAGGGGCTTGCACCAAGAAGATGTGGTGCAAAGGGCTCCTTGCACCAGTCCTGATTTTAAAAGACACTCTGCACCACTGGGGGGAACACCTGCACCCACTTGGCTTGCACCGGTCTTCCGATGGTCCCACTGGTGCACCACAGCAGCAGGGGGCTTGTGCCAGAGCAGTGCTGCAATACCCCTAAAGTGGGATTTTGCATGGCCCCCCAATGGGTACACAGACCCTGCTGTTAGACCATCTCGGAGCTGGTCTAGCCTGCTATGTGCCACTCTCAGAGTCATTGCTGGGTGGGGGTGACTCTGTGCACCCCTGAGTAAGGCACTCTCAGAGCCTCTGACACCTTCCAGAATACTGCGGGAGCAGACAGTGGTCCATGACAAGTACAAGCCCACAAACCCCCCCCATGGTGGCACAGCTGCGTCTGCCCCCCACAGACCTGCACTGCAGGTGGTGGTCCTGCATTTGTCCCATCAGGAGAAGTTGCCCCCCTCCCAATCCCTGCACCCCACCATTTAGCCAAGGCATGCCCAGGACAGTCCACTAGCCAGTGGGTGACCAGCTGGCAGGTCGCCATCAGTGGCTGCAGTTGCAGCAAGTCTGTCCTGCAGCTTGCAGCAGTCCTCCCATGCAGTGTTTCTTCATGTTGCAGCTGTCAGCTCGTGGCAAACCTGGAGACTTTGGCACCAGGAATGCACCTTTTGTAAAATCAGGTGAAGGGTCCCTGGTGAACCCGGGTTTTCCACAGCTGGTGGTTCACTGCACTGTGCACCGATCTAATGGCACCTTTTAAAATCAGGCCCATTATCTTTATCAAAGGCTAATCATGGATTTCTTAGGAGTTTTAACTTTTTTTAAATAAAATCTTGCAATCAGGTTGATATGGCTGTAAAGATGTGCACATGTTTAAACACATCAGTGTTGCTGTCAAAGAGTTTTAAATGCATTAATGTGTTTTTTTAGAATATTTAAAACTCTTTATGGAAGAAGTTTTTAAAGTGTTTCTGATTTTTGGTATATACTGTATAGAGAGATAATAAATAAGATTGGCAGGACTTTGTGAATTAAAATGTCTGGATAACTGTCTTCAATCAGGTACCTTATGAATTAAGATTGAAAAGATTACAGCTGTGGTCATTGGAGGTTCGACGAATTAGGGGAGATCTGTTATTGTTATATAAAATCCTACAGCAGAATGTGTTAAGGAGGGAATTGGACATTAGATATTGAAATCCAGTGTACAAGTTAGGGGGACATAATTTGTAGTTAGCTGGGCATAACTATAAAACCACGGTATGGAGAAATAGCTTTAAAGAAAGAACAATCAGGTATTGGAATGGATTGTCCAAGGAAAGTGTAGAGGCACCAAGTCTTGCAAGCTTTAAACAAAAGTTGAATCAATGTATCTCACTTGGTTAGCCTGGTTACCTCCACTGAATAGTGGGGACAACTCACTATGGGACCTTGCCCTCTGTGTCTTAAACCTCCTAGTATGACTCCTCGTAATAGGCACAGTACTGTAATTACATAGCAACTAATACAGTTCCTGGAAAAGCTTCAGAAAATAATGTTTGGGGTCCTGTATAATGAGTGTGATGGTCTGCGGTGCTCCCAATATGAAGATGGAATGAGATGAGTGAGGCACAAAGGTCCGAATTATAGTGGATAAGATAACAGTTACCCAGACAAGGAGAAGCAGAAGTCGTCCAAGAGATTCAGTACCCACAAGGCATTTATTTAGTACCAGTGGGTAGGGAGACACAGTCACAAGAGAGGGAGTGGACACCCAAACAGCAGGGCAGTAAAGATGACAGAATTACTTTTATCTAAGACTGCTAAAATGATTACAAACAATATTAGAATATGTATCTTGGCCTACTGCCACTATACTTCTACAATTCTTCAACAGTAACCTATGAGTAGGACTAGAACTTAGGGAAAAAATCAGGTGTTATTCACTACCCACAATACAATATTTGATTTTACAATGACCACGGGGTTATCACAAAGTCCAAATGTCTGATGTCTTCGTGTGCACCATCATTCTTCATTGGTAGCTACAAGGGAAGCAAACAGAACTGTCGAACACTAAACACAATTCCCAGCAGGGACCTAGTTAAGGCCACTGGGATGGTGAGAGGTTTGGTAAACAGACCATATGTTTCTTGGCAAAAGCCCACTCTCTCCAAGGCTGCCAGAAAGAAAGAACCAGAGAAACTGGCTCCTGGAATAAACCCATGAACGGGTTGTCAGACTCCACACTGGATGCAAAAGATTCCTTGGCCAAAACCCACTTCTAGGGCTGCCAGGGAAGGAAAGAAACCAGGAGATGAGTAGCAACGAATCCACTCGAGGACTACCACAACCTGGATGATGCTGCAGCACTCCAAGGGCCAGCAAGACTCTGAAGGATCTAAGGTGAAGATGGATCTCCGCTAGAACCAGGAACCAGAAAGATCTGTAGTGAAGATGGTTGATTCTGCAATCTTGTCACAAGGAACTGGAACAAAATAAGGAAACGGCGGATGCGTCCCAAACTGGGCTTCGACGGACTTGACTTGCAGCGAATGACCAGGGGCACAGACCAGGTTCTTCCAGGACGTGCACACTCTCTTCTTCGGAGGTCAACCAACTTTAGGACATCCAGAACAGTAACCAAATGAAACTACACTAGCAGGTGGTTATGATGCATTTGAACTTTGGTGAACGTAACTTCAAACTGTAGAACAAAAGAAACGGCGGGTACAACTTGTGTGAACGGCGACAAACTCAACTTCAGCGGATGACATATATGGAGCAGATGATCTGATGGTCTGACACTTTTCTGGTGAAGAATGATGGTGAAGGCATCTTCTCCCGGGTAGAGATTGATTCTGAATTGGTAGAATAGCAGACCATACCATGGAACTTCAACATGGTAGAAGATTGAGACTGACCCCATGCACTAGCAACAATGAAACTATAAGACACCCCTTCTTGCAATGCCAAGAGAACTGCTTAATGACCAGATAATTTTCCAGGAGAATGGGCAAATTATCAATTTTGGAGCAATTATTTACTTGTGGGGTAATTGTTCTACAGCAAGGATAATAGTTCAGATGCACGGGGCAATAGTCCAGATGCATCTGGCAATAGTCCAGATGCCCAGGACAATAGTCCAGATGCCCGGGACAATAGTTCAGATGACTGTGGCAATAGTTCAGATGCTTAGGGCAATAGTTCAGATGCACAGAGCAATAGTTCAGATGCACAGGGAAATAGTTCAGATGCTTAGGGCAATAGTTCAGATGCACAGAGAAATAGTTCAGATGCTTAGAGCAATAGTTCAGATGCACAGGGCAATAGTTCAGATGCTTAGGGCAATAGTTCAGATGCTTAGGGCAATAGTTCAGATGCAAAGGGCAATAATTCAGATGCTTAGGGCAATAGTTCAGATGCTTAGGGCAATAGTTGCACAGGGCAATGGTTCAGATGCAACCTGGGGCAAATAACCACAAATCCTAATGTTACAATGCAGTCTTGGTGCTTCTTGCAATTTGACAGTCTTTCAAATGCTTCAACAATAAACAGTGGCATAAATAGTACAGACGTTACAGTTACTTCGAAGCATATTGTGAGCTAAGCACCCTTAAATGGTCCCTTTCTTGGCTGAAGGGCCTACTGGAATAGGATCTGGCTACCCCCTGAATGTTTTGCTATGAATGCCCCAACCACTGTACTAGGGGGTATCACTTGCCCTATGCTAGTTGCCCTGGACTCTAAAGGCCTAAATGCTTTATTTGCTATAGGGCTTATATGCCCTTACTACCACTTGGCTGGCTTGCCTTAACTCACTAGGCCAGGGCTGCCCTTCCTACCACTAGGCTGGCTTGCCCTTACTACCTAGGCCGGGGCCCTTTACTACTGCTGGGCTGGCTTACTCTAATTCACTAGGCCGGGGCTGCCCTTACTACCACTAGGCTGGCTTGCCCTTACTCACGAGGCCTGGACACCCTGCTTTATCTCGGGCCTGGTGCCCTACATCTACCTTGTGCCTGGTGCCCTACATTTACCTTAGGCCTGGTGCCCTACCTTTACCTTGTCCTGGTGCGCTTTATTACTTGGGGCCTGGTGCCCTAAATACTGTAGGCCTGGTGCCCTCCGAAATGGGCCTGGTGCCCTGCTTTAAACTTATGGGCTTGGTGCCCCCTCTATTCTGGACCTGGAAACCCACTTTATGTTGGGCCTGGTAGCCCTCCCTTCAACCTGGGCCTACTGCCCTCTTTAAACTGTGGGCCTGATGCCCTTTTAAATTAGGCCTGATGCCCCTCTCTATACTGGGCCTGGTACCCTTTTTAACACTGGGCCTGGATTGCCGATTTTAATTTTTTTATTGTGCTCAGGAGTGGCAGGGCCCCTTTAAATGCATGGAACAGCCTTCCGGAGGAGGTTGTGGAGTCAAAAACAGTGGTGGAATTCAAACATGCATGGGACAGTCATAAGGCAATTCTAGGGGGTGGGGGTAGGGAAAAAGTAGGCTGCTGGCTAACTAGGATCTGCAGCTTATCCATTAGGTAGGGAAATGGGCAGACTGGGTGGGCCAAGCGGTCCTTATCTGCCATCAAATTCTATGTTTATGTTTCCATGTTTCTAAATCCTAAGGCTCACTGAGCCTAATGTCACTCAGTGGCAAATCGCCACCTTAAATCCCGCCCTGTCATCAATATTCATAGGCCTTTGCTTGGCCTTGATTCCTTGGCCCCTCCCCATGAGCATCGCTACACCCGCATCTTTAAATAATTAATCTGGATCCTTCTGTCCCGAGTCTCCCAGTGGCGCTCAGCTGCTCCTCTTCTGCGCTATTGCACGTCTTTAAATAAATTTAAAAAAAAGTCTTTGATTTTCTTTGGGTGGACAGCACAACGCAGGTGCTGCCGCCAACTCACCACACCAGCAGGAGTTCAAGGATGCAAGCGGGAGGTGGGAGGCGCTCCGGCAGTGGGAGATAATGCTGCAGGCAGCAAGAAGGACATCTGGGGGTCTTGGGAAGGCCGACAGAGAAAGCGATGATGCGGCACTTGCAAGACGCCTAGGGGGGACCGAAATTAAACATATAAAATAACAGGGGCCAAAACAACTAAACGACAGGGCTCTTCGGCCCAAAACGACCGAACTGGATGTTCTCTTTCTGTGTGATGCCCCGGTGGCACCACTGACCGCAACACAGAGCCGAAACAGGATTCTTCTGGCAGGGGATGCAGAGCAGACATACATCTGAGCCCTAAGGGATGACTTCAACACAAGGTAAGCCCTAACCTGTCCCTATGACTTCTGTGTTCTCTCCTCTACAACTGCCCAGGATCAGCTCCCTCAAAAACTGTTAAACCTTCAAACTTGAACCTATAGGGTTCTAGAATGGCTGGAGTGGAATGCTGTGCATGAGCAGGTCAGCACAGCATTCCATCCAGGCCATTGTTACTACGGCTGCATGAATTCTATAATTTTACAGTGTTTTAAGTGCACGGGGCACTTTTCTTTATTATTTACATTTGTTTCCCCACTATAAGGAGGGGAATTTACTTGAGAGGGGCCCTTTTATCTATCCCTTGCAATCTCCACCTGTAACAGGCACCCAGGGCACCTGTTAAGCCCCATATTGATTTATTTATTTTGATTTCTCTGAGATGCCCCAACTTTGGGGCATTACATGAGACTTTCCATAAGCCATAAGGTTTGAGATAACTTCAAGCATGAGTGATTTGCACGATCATCGCAAACTAAGGCTTTATACAGTGTCATCATCATGTTGTATTTCAACACTTTTTATGAAATATCCTTGTTTTTATTTGTAAAAAAAAGACTTCCTACCTTGACCTTTGTACCTGTCTTCCACATCATCATGAATATCCGCCATGTTGGGACCTCTGACCCATTGCTTTTTGCAAGTTTAATTTAAACATATCTAGTGATCCTGTCACTCCCAAACTATTTTTTTTCTTGCTGCAACCTCGCAGTTCATACTAAAACTCCCCCATTTTCAAAACAGTAGTACAACTGAATAATAAATCTTTATTCAGTTCAGTTGTTTTAAAGGAGAACACTTATTAATGAGGCAACACCTCCCTCCAAACCAGAACCTCCAGTTAGGTTTTTCAGCCTACAAAATAATTGTTTAATTACCTCCACATTATAAGGGCTCATCTGATATATTCTGCCATAAGGTAACTATGGCCAGAGCAGTGAAGCACCATATGACAAGCTCAGCATGGCCCTGTGCTGTCCCGCTGTATCACTGACATAGTGGAGAGGTGCAGAGTCACTCTGAGCTTATCAAATGGCACTGCACTGCTTCTGCAATATTAATATTATATCAGAATACATCAGAGAAGCCCTTGCAATGTAGAGGTATTTAAAAAATCATTTTGTAGGCTGGAAAGCCCAATTGAAGAGTACTGGTTGGGGTGTGGTGTTGTCTTGTTAACAAATGTTCTCTTTTAATATTTATGGAGGATTAAGATCACTAGGTGGTTGGCTCATTTTCAGAATTGTCTTGTTATTGTTATGTACATCCCCTCCATTTGCAAAAATTCACCTCCAGCTCTTATAGACAATCAAACCAAGTACAGAGAGTTCTGAAGACAGCAGCACTAACCATTTATCAAAGGGAATTTTTCACCGACCAGGTGGTGCTGAGGGTTGAGGCACTAGACTCAACACCTAGTGCCATACCAGCGACCTGGGTTTGGGAATGAGCCCTGGTTGCCAGGGGTTGGCGGGGGAAAGAGAGGATCGAGCATCCAGAGGACTGCTCTTCTCTCTTGGGGAGGGTTCCATTGACAGCCTGGCACCACAGTGGCCCCTGGTGGAGACCGGAGATACTGCAATGCATAGGGTAAGAATGCAAGGGGAAGATGTTGGATGGCTACCTTCCAGACATGGGTGGGAGCATCCACATCATAGGCTGGGAGGTATTGCATGTCCAACATCTGGGGCATAACAAAGAAACACCCCAGCTTGCCGAAGAGGCAACAAGGGCCTCAGGGACCTCCCTCACATCCCCAAAACTGGGCAGACCACTCCGGGGATCCACGGGTGACTTCCCAAGAGGGATGGATCCTCTAATTCCAGATAGATGCCACCAAGGGTGGGCCCTGTCCCGGGTGGTGATCCTCAGTGCTGGGAAATCCCTTGAGGGAAGGGTAAACCAGAGTGGTCAGCCACGGTATGGAGTAGTAGGGCTAAGGTTGAGTGGGCACCTCTGAGAGATGCCTCAGTGTAGCCTGTGAAGGAAAAGAGTCTGGGAAAAAAAAAGGAATTTTTCACTAGCTGGGAGGTTAACCAGCTTCTTTGCTTTAAACATGGTAGCCCATAAACCTCCACCAGATGGCTGTATTTCATTTTTGGTTTTTCAAGGCTTTCACCATTGGATGGTTATATTTGTTTTGACTGCTCTTCAATGCTTTTAACGCTAGATGGCAGTGTTTTGCACTGAGTTACTTTGTTCTCATATACAGAACTCATTTTGAGTAATATTCCATTAAATGTCCAGCCAAGTTCTTCTTTATTACTAAGAGAATCTGCATGATAAACAATAACTTATCCATCACAATCATTTACACAGCAACCAGTCATGGTGTTACAATTAGGGCATATGCCATCCATTAGGAATGATGGAGCAGATGAACTCTCAGGGTCCATAATGCCGCATCCCAACAAAATATGGTATCCTGTAATGTGGGCAAACCGCAAGTGGGCGCCTACCAAAACAGCGACCCACTTGCGGCAACTACCCTGATGGTGAGGGAGCAGGGAGGGTGACCAGATAGGGAGGGTTTGCGAATGACAACATTATGTCTCTATACATACACACACATGAAAAGGGGGGTAGTGAGCATGCTGAGTGAGCAGCCAGAGGGTTTCTGAGGGGTGGTGCCACAGAATGCCACCATGCTGGCTTCGTGGTGTGGTGGGGTGGGTGCTGGCCTGGGGTGTTAAGGATGCAGGGTTCGTGTCTGGGCTCAGGTATATTTTGTTTCGCCCGGCCCAAGACAGTAATTTTTTTACTGTTGCACCCCTCCCGACATGCACCACGCTGGAGTTGATAATCTAAAAGTAGGGGGGTGCAGGGGACACAGCCCCCCACTAAACAGCAAAAACCAGAGTCCTTGCATTGTTGTTCTTCTCACCAGGTTTACACATCGCCAAAATTCAATTTTGGCGATGTACACTTACCATAAGGACAGTCACCCTTCGGCAATTGCCCTTATGACATGAAACCAAAAAATGTCCTTTGTGATAAGGAGTAGAATGGTTTTAAATGCAATATTTTGGCAGGACTATTATGTAATTGAGCATTGCTGATGTAAATTGTGATTCTGTAATCACATCCTCTTTTGTTAATATTATGGAAAGGCAAAGTGCATTAAAAATGCAGATACTTTAATTTAATTTGTTGCTGTTCTAAATATGTTTGTTTTTCTGTATAGATCAGCCCAGGTTCTTCAGTTGAAACCCTAAGTGACAAATTTCAGTTTCCATCATTTCTACGGACAACGCCAAATGACAAATTTCAGTACCCTGTCCTAGCTCGTTTGGTCAAGTATTTTGGTTGGAGCTGGATAGGAATTATAGCATCAGATAATGAATATGGTCTCCAGGGTAGTCAGAACCTGAAAAAAGCTCTTGCTCACATTGGAGTGTGTGTTGCTTTCACAGAAATCATTCCACTGAGCAGCTCCAAGAAGCGAGTGCTGCAGATCATCGAGGTAATCAGAAAGTCCACTGTGACTGTTATTGTTGTCTATGCAACCAAGCCAGAGCTGGTGCCATTAATGGAGGAGATTGCCAAGCAAAACATCACAGGAAAAGTTTGGTTGGCCACTGTCAGTTGGATAATCTCCCCTGTTTTCTCAAAGAAAGAATCATGGAAAACCCTTTATGGCACCATCGGACTTGCAATCCATAAAGGTGTGATTCCTGGACTCATTGACATCCTTCACACTCTTCACCCTTGCAGGTCTCTGGATGACATTTTTATCAGGTCATTCTGGGAGGAAGCATTTGGCTGCTATTGGCCAACTGGTAATAATTCTCAAGAGTCAAAGGATATGAATAGAATACACACTCCTTGCACAGGCACAGAAAAGCTGGATGAATATGACCTGTCAAAATTTGATTTGTTTGACTTTAGATATGCCTATAATACCTATAAAGCAGTATATGCAATTGCTCATGGCTTACATGATCTGCTCTCCTGCAAATCCAGCAGTGGACCTTATACTAACAAATCATGTCCATGCATTGATGATTTTAAGCCATGGCAGGTAAGACATCACATGTTAGAGAAACCAGAGATCTTTCTTTGATATCTATGTTCATTTCATAGCTAGAGCATGCATATAATTTCCAGTAGAGTTGGGGTGAAATTTCTTCTTTCACCAGTGGAATTCTGCAAAACAATAATTTCTGCCTGGTGAAATTAATTCAGCAGAATTCACTACTCTGTCTCCCCCATTCTGCTAGTGGCCTATGAGTGGAATTTTGATTCCATAGTTGAATTCCTCCTGCAGAAGTCTGAATCCTTCCAATGGATTTCACACTCCACCTTGAGGCATTCTGCAATTTGGAATCCCAACTTTACAGAATTCTGTCGGACTTGTCATCTCACTATGAGAATTCTGCGGACACAAATTACTTAGCTCCATTCTCCCATGAAAAATCTGTGAATCAGAATTTGGTAATTACAGCCTCACTAACTTGTACTCTTTACAAGAGGTGGTGAGTACCCTGTAACAATGAAGTGAACCTACAGAATATTGTTCATAAAAAAGAAAACAATTTTAAAACTGTTCGTAGTTTTAACTTTCATTCAGGAGAGGAATTCAGCCATCCTAGTATTCAAAAGTTTCAAGACAAGTTCACATTGTAATTTGTTTAGTTGTTTATTTATTAAATGAGTGGGTGCACTGGTCCCTGGACCATTTTTGGGTATGACCCAGGCCAACAAGATGACACAAAGGGACAGATTTTCAAAAGGTTCTGTTTGTACCTGTGCCAAAGGTGTATGATGCAAGTGGTGCCTTGTGTCAAACATTGTGGCAAACCCCATTTTCAAATGCAGACTGCATCAAAATTGGGATGAGTCCAAGCCACCTTGCACCAGTCTTGCAACAGAAGTGCCTGTGTGCCAGATGACAGTGGGGCTTGCCCCATAATGGGGATGCAACATCCCCTTTTTTGCATCTTTTGAAACCCTGCTGTAGACACAACGAGAGGTTCAACTTTGACCAGCCAGGGGGTGGTCTAAGGAACTTGCACAACTGCCACATGCTTTGGAAAAAGGGGGGGTGGTGGTCAAACAGTAGGTGTCTGGGAGAGAAAGGGGCATGGGAGGTTCCTGGAGGTGTCAGAGAGACAGCGGGTATGACAGAGAGTGCTGTGGCACTAAATGGAGATAGAATTTACATAGTCCTACTGCTGACCAGATAGGATCACTTCATGAGGGGTTGACCAGGCCAAACAGTGACATGGCACAAGGTGGGCACAGCCCTGGAAGCTGCCCCATAGGTGCACACAGTCAGAAACCTGTATTTGGGAACCTGAAGCTGCTGGTTGAGGGCTTTCAGAGATGGGGGGCCAATCACAGGGCACCACAACAGCCCCCTAGTTCTCACCCTCCCATGATGTGGCAGGCTGCCTCCTGCCCACAGATTCCTACTGTTTGCACCTCTGGGGCAGCTGCCAGGGCTAAGCCCACCTGGGGTCATATCACTGTTCAGCCCTGGCATTCCCCATGAATTGCTAACATCTGATCAGCCTTAAGGCTATACAAACAGCACCCCTTTTGGGTGCCATATCACTCACTGTCATACCTGCTGCTTCCCCAACACTGCCTAGGATACCCCATTCCCCTTCTGCCTCTGGCCCATTCATGGCATGCAGATTCCCTCCAACCCTCGCAGTCCCTTTAGTGTTGCACTTGGCTGGTTGGGGGGGGGGCTGGATCCCTCTAGCAATTCCTACAGGTGTGCCAAATTTTATTTATTCGTTTGTTTTTTTATTCAAGTTTCTGATTCCAACCTTTGAGCTTAGAGCTCATTTACTGAGGTTCCCCATCAAGAACAAAACATTAAAGAACCAAACAATCATTGTACATAATAAAGTAGGTGATTACAGCAGCAACAGTTATACACACAGTTGCAGTAGTAACTTAGAAAGGGAACATTATTTGGAAAATTAGGGAGGAAAACAGGTGTCCTATGAGAGAAGAATTAGGGGGTGCAATGTGGGGAAAAAACAGTTCCCTTTGTCAGGCGGAGTGAAAGGGATAGGGGAGCAAAGGTTAGAAATAGAGTAGGAGTATTTATTGCTGGGAGCGGACAGAAGAAGGATGGTTATGAGGGGGTGGGGAAAGGGGATGAGGAGGAATGGTGGAAAATAGTATTAGCAGGAGAGGAAGGCAGAGAAAAGGGGGGTCAATGGTAGTGGAGAGATGATAATAATGAGGCAGGAAGGGGATAAGGAAGGCTGAAGAGGGGTTGTCTGGAAAATTACCCGGATGAGAGAACGGTGAGCAGATATGGATCGGGGGGCAAGTTGGGGGTTGATTGCAGGAGTGATTGCAATCAAAGACCTGGCGGGGGGTATTAAGTGCAGTTAAGATCAATGACAGGCTTGGCTTCTTGGATGTGTTATAGGGAGCAGGAGCATGCCATCTTGCTGGAGAGGAGGGAGCAGAGTTTAGATTTGAATGGCCCTATTTTGGGTTCAGGTCGTAGGTCACTCAGGAGGGAGTTAAGCCAGATAGGGGAACGGAATTCAAATGATCGCTGACCTTGAGAAGTGCAGCTGAATTGAACCTTGTAGGGATTGTTTGACGCTAGTAACTCCTTGGATTTTGGTGTAGGGTCCACCTTTTTATAAAACTGGGTGCAGAGTCACTAACGCACCTAGAGTTCACTGTAGCCCAAGAGTGATGCAACTTGCAACGTTTGAAGGGCTCTTTAAAAATCAACCCCAAAGTGTTAAATGGTACAAGCGCAAGACAGAAAATAATAAGAACACATAGAAATACCAGTACAGCTGTGCAAATACCTCACCAGGGTTTCAAGAGCAAGTCAGGCAATAAATAGCAATCTTGTGCATACTTTACAGGATAAACCCCTATGTAGAAAGATGTACCAGTAGGATGTGTAAATCTAATCAGGACACTCACTGATTATCGTATTAGGGAGTTCACATATAAGCTGAAGTCACTGTAAGGTCAACCATAAGGTGTTTCTTAAAAAGAGAGTGTGAGTCAAGAGAGTAGATGGAAAGAGGTAAGTTGTTGCTGTGTCTAGGGGCAGAAATACAGAAGGCTCTTTTTCCTACAACTTTTTGCCCTCCGCTGCCTCCTACTCCTGTTATCATGCTGTTGCCCAGCAGCTCCCAACCCTATCATATATCCCCCCCCCACTGTCTTACCCACCATTTCACCAGCTGGGATCCACATGGAGCAGGGCCCAAGAGCCCCGGGATGTGACATATGGTAGCAGAGGGCCATAGTATTTTTTCTGTTCCTCCCAAACCCAGAACTATGTCAGCACAGCATGCACATGCACCTGGAGGTGCACAATCACTCCGTGAACCATAGCCCCATCCATGCTCCCAACATTCACATCAGCCCCCACTGACCTCTGCTCTGACACCCAGCCTACACTGGTGCTAGCCAATAGCAAGGCAATATGTCACTCCAGCCTGGGAGATAAGAGCTCTCTAGAGGAAGCTCAATCATCTCCCAGCCCTCCCCCATCAACCTCTGGTGCCCTGAGCTCATTCATGAGGGACAGCAACAGAGAAGGCCCTTTAACCAATTCAGATGACAGCTTGGGGAAATTCCAGTAAAAGATGTGAGGAGGACTGGAAGCTTTGGGTACTAGACTTGGGTTTAAGGATGAGTGATATTGGTGAGAACTGTTTCACCAGGAGGGATTTTTCAATCATTCTGCCTAGTAGATACTCATGGTAGGGTTGTGCGGAGAGCTAGCTAAGGGAATGGTAGAGGGACCAATGATGAGTTTAATAGGAGCCAGTAAGACAGAGAGACAGACCTACAGATGCTGTTACAAGTTGTGTTGAGTCTGGACAGGTTGGAAAGTGAGATTGTTGTATATATAGGAAAGCAATAGTCCAGAAGTGGGAATAGTGTACCTTGGGCTACAGAAAAATGCACTTTTGGGATCATAAGGTCATTTAGTCAGAAGCGGACACCCAGCTTCTCATTTACTCATCTGTATTAGCCAGAAATACACCAAATTACACAATGAGCAAGGAAATTCTAGAAATCTGATTGGCTGACTGGATCAGTAAGGCGTGAGTGAATCTTAGCATAACTCATGCAAAAAGATCCAATCAGTCACTGTCCAATTTGACAGATAAGAAGTTCTGTGGTATTCTTAAGCTAACACGATGACAGGGTGGAAAGGATTTACTCATGCCTGGCATGAGTAAATCCCAGTATAACCCACACCCTGGAGTGGATTATTGCATTATACCATAGGCATAAATTAAAAGAAATAATAGTTTTAATATAGTAAGTTAAATAAAACTTCACTGGGCTTTTTTTTTTCAAATATTGCAATGATAATATCCCTCCACTAGTAATAAAAAAGTCCCTCCAAATTAAAAAAGAGCAGCATATGGACAGCTGGAAATTGCAAAACTATTAAAAAAATTAAACATGTGCCTTTCTTGTCTCCCTAGTTGTTGGTTTACCAGAGAGAGAGAGAGAGAGAGAGAGAGAGAGCCCTGACTGTGACTGAAAGGTTTGGGAAAGAGAGAGAGAGATAAAGACACAGTAGCAGTTTGAAATGTTGGCCAGCCAGCATTAAAGTTTAGCTCTCTACCAGTTATGAGGAAGCCAACTGAAACTTCAGCGCCAACCTGAAGAACTCCTGTCCACACTGCAATCACAAAACAATTATAGATCTTTTTTTAAATACTTTTCCAGCTGTCCAAATGTTGCCATTTTTTTTATTTAAAAAGTCTATTGGTGTTTGTTAACGTGTTGCTCTCTGCACCGACCTAGAACTGGCAAATAATCTGCAGAGAGATGAAAGCGTGAGGGAGGGATTCTGTAGAGCAGTTGCCACAGTACTTGCTGTCGCTGCTCTTAATACATTTGTGTTTGTTCCCATATTGACAACAAATGTCACAGTACCTGTATGGAGACAGGACTGGCATCTACAGTGAGGGACTGAGTGTCCAAGGATCAGAAAAGGTTGACAGTTTGTGGGCAGTAGTGCTGAAGGCAGGGGAGGAACGTGCTCGCTCTCCACAGTCTCTGTTTAGCTAATAACATATTTTAAGTCTCCTCCTAACGCTGAACATGGCAAAATCTTTCCTTATTAAAAATGAGGGTTACAATTTATAGAAATCAAGTCTGAAAAGCAGGGCCGTGACTTTGGACATATGTACAGCCGTATGCTCAGTTTCACTTATCTGCCATCAACTTCTATGTTCCTATGTTTCTATGTTTCTGTTAAGACCATTAGCAGCAAATCAACCTAATCCTTTCAAGGCTACATTGTGAGTATGACTTTTTGACTGCTGTGATAGGGAATACTTTTATACCTTTATATGCTCACCTTTTAGGGTCTGTCCTATATTCTAATATTTTTTACCCCTTTTGTTGTTAAATTAATAATGTAATATTTGATTCCATTTGTAGCAATACTACACTCCTCTCTCCTCAGTAGCTGTTGCTGTCAATTTTTATACTACCCGGATATTCCTGGAAGGCCATTCCAGGCCATTCAGATGAACTATGGACATACCGATCTTTAGCGAGCTCTACCAATTACATTATTCACACCATCTATCTGATTATTGGGTGATTCCCCCTGAACAAAAATTGTTGGATTTTCTAATGTCATGCTAAGCCACAGAAGTGAGAAAAGGGAGAGAGAGAGAGAGAGAGAGAGAGAGAGAGAGAGAGGGAGAGAGAGGGAGAGAGGTAGCTGATGAGGTGAAAGGAGCACAATCTAGATTTGATGGCACTGCAAATTTAGGTAATTTATCAAAAATTTCTCAAAACATATCACTCTATCTTCTATACATGATTGACATGGAAAACAATAGGGCATTTAACAGCACAGAATAGTTACTACCACTTTTAAAAACTTCTCTGACATTATAAATAACTTTAGAAAAGGAGCAATGGGAGGGACAGTAATTAAACATAGAAACTTAGACTTTGATGGCAGATAAGGACAGCTTTGCCCACCTAGTCTGCCCAGTTCCCTACTTATTGGATAAGCTGCAGATCCTAGTTAGCCAACAGCCTACTTCTTCTTGCCCCCACCAGAATTGCCTTATGTCTGTCCCATGCATTCTTGAATTCCCCCACTGTTTTTGACTCACGATCTCCTCAGGAAGGCTGTTCCATGCATCCACCACCCTCTCTGTGAAAAAATACTTCCTCACATTGCCCCTGAGCCGTCCTCCCCTCAGTCTTCAAATCGTGCCCTCTTGTTCTTGCACTTCTCTTTTTCTGAAAGATGCTACCCTCTTGGACTTTGTTCATTCCCTTGAGGTACTTGAAAGTTTCTATCATGTTCCCCATCTCCCTCCTTTCCTCAAGGGTATACAGTAGTAGCCACAGACATCGCCAGCCATTTCCTGATATTTCACAAATTTCTAAAGAGTTTCTCTCTGCTGCCCCTACTGTGGAAATGGAGAAAGCATGAGATATTTCTGGAAATATCACAGAAATTTCGGAAAATAGCTGGCAGTGTCTGTGGGTACTACTGTACATATTAAGCTCCTTTAGTCTCCCTTTGTATGGCTTCTGCTGCAGACCCTGCACCATTTTAGTCTCCCTCCTCTGGACTGCATCCATCCTGTCTATGTCTTTGCAGAGAAGTGGTCCCCAGAACTGCACACATTACTCCAGATGGGGTCTCACCAACTCTCTGTTCAGAGGGATAACAATTTCCTGTTTTCTATCGGTGATGCCTCTCCCTATACATTCCAGTATCCCCTCAGCCATCCTTACTGCCTTCTCACATTTCTTGCTTACTATTAGGTCATCTGATATGACTACCCCCCCAAGTCCCCTCCCATCTATGTTGTTGTGTTGTTGTTAATACCCCCACATTGTGTACTCTTCCTCTGTTTTTTTTCCCAGCTGCATTGCTTTCCACTTCTTAGCATTGAATCTAAGCTGCCATACTTTTGACCATTCCTCCAACCTTGCCAAGTCCCTTCTCATCCTTTCCAGCCCCCCTTGTGTATCAAACCTGTTGCAGATCTTTGTGTTGTCTGCAAAGAGGCATACTCTTCCTTCCAGTCCCTCTGCAATGTCACTTATAAAGACATTAAAAAGGACCAGACCCAGTACTGAACCCTGTGGTACCCTGCTAGCAACCACCCTTTCTTCGGAGTGGACTCCATTTACTATTACCCTCTGTGTCCTGTTGTCCAGCCAGTTTTTTAACCAGGTTACCACCCTAGGACCTACTTTCAGGATGGCTAATTTGTTTAGTAATCTTTTGTGTTGTACTGCGTCAAATGCCTTGCTGAAGTCTAGGTAGGCCATGTCCACACCCCCTACCTGGTCTACTACTTTGGTGGCCCAGTCAATGAAATCTATTAGATTTGTCTAACATTACCTTCCTGCTGTGAATCCATGCTGCTTTGGGTCCTGTGCCTCAATGGCCTCTGGGTACTCAACAATTCTTTCTTTCAGAAGTGATTCAATCATTTTCCCTACCACTGAGGTCAAGCTAACAGGTTTGTAGTTTCCTGCCTCTGCTTTGCTCCCACTTTTGTGAAGGGGAATCACTTCTGCCCTCATCCAGTCTTTAGGCACCACACCATCCTCCCATGATTTGTTAAAAAGTGTAGTCAGTGGTGTCACTGGTTCTCACCTTAGTTCTTTTAGAATTCGGGGGTGAATCCCATCAGGAATCATTGCTTTGTCCACCTTCAGTTTTAGGAGTTCTTTCAGAACCTTTCATTCTGTGAAAGGACTGGTATCGACCCCCCCCCATTCAGAGTGCTTCTACTAATTGGATTAGGTACCTCCCTCTCTTCTTCTTTTGTAAATACTGAGCAGAAGTATTCATTCAGTATACCTACTTTTTCACTGTCCCTCTCTGCCCACCCACCATTCCTCCCCTTTATTAAGCCTCACTATCTCTCCCTTTGTCTTTATTCACTCCCTAATGTACCTATAAAAGGTTTTATCCCTCTTCTTAACTGAGTTGGCTATCTTTTTCTCAGTTTGGGCTTTTGCTATTCTGACTGCCTTCCCCACTTCCTTCTGCTTTAACTGGTACAGTTCTCTCTCCTGCTCCTTCTATGTTTCCTTATACTTCCTGAAAGCTATCTTTTTCTCCCTAACCTACCCCATCACCTCTTTTGAGAATGATAGTGGTTTTCTCTTTCATTTTAATTTATGTGCTTCACATAAAGGCTTTTTACCTCTGTGAATGCAGTTTAAAATGGCAGATGATATTTGTAATTACACCTCATCCACTATGACTGGTGTAGTTTATTTATTTATTGAACGAGGTTTACCAGAAAAAGCCACCTGATCCAAAATAGCTGGTTGTCAGAGGTGTCCTTGTAGTCACTTGATGTGTCTTAAGCTGTGTACACAGGATGCAAAGTCCCCTGAACCCCCTCTCTAACCCCACCCAATGTTAACACACACTGAAATTTAAAATATTTAAATCTAAATCAAACAAACCAAAAATAGTAATCATGATATAATTTAAAGAAGTTGTACACAATGCAGTATCAGCAGCAATTCTGAATAAATCAAGTGAGTCAGAGTCCAAGCAATGCCCTCATTGGTCATAAAAGGAGCAGGGTTAAGGGTGGAGTTTTGGGTGTGGTTTAGTATTCAGTTTTCATCTCATTCAAAGCTGGCAACCCTAGGGCCATACCTTCTTCTTTCTTGATTCAACTACAGGCCCTAATGCTGCCAGAGGACCCAACAGTTGGCCCTCCTGATTAACTGCCTCCAGATGCAGTAACATGGCACTCTCCCTTCACAAAGCATGGCTCTACATCCTGACAGTGTTTGATGTGAAAACAAAATTTTGAAGGTGAGGCAATTCTGCCAAACCACTGGGGCACGTGCAATCTTCAGGGAGAAGGATGGCAACATACAAGCAGATGACATATTTTGTCCCCCTTTGTTTTTGCCACTTGTGATCTAGGGCTACCACTGACATAGCAAATACGCAAGGAAACCTTGCACACAAACATACTACCCACGGATAAGCATACAGATACAGTAGATACAGTCACACATACACCTTACACATTTACAGTGGTGCTAGCCAGGATGCATTGCAGTAACGATGCAGTACATCACAACATGCTGCAGTCCAGTATACTGCCTGGAACAATGTAATTTAATGTCATTAAAGGCATTTTCTACTGCAGAATTTTGTGACATGCCATTTACTGCAAGTTACTGTGTTGCACTGTGTCTTTTTCCACTGTATTTACTACTTACACAACAGGGCTCAATGCATATGCCATAGCGCAGTCCATCTCAATCTGCAAAAAGACACCTGAATTCATTTCTTGCCTGACTGGCACCTTATCAGGGATAACTGCTATATGCATTGCACACAGTTTTATGCATAGAAAATAAATATGTTGGCATATCTTTGTAAGACACATCTGTATGTAGTATGAGTGCCAGGTTGTCTTGAGTATCTGCTATTGCTTTTACCATATGCACCATTAATGTGGGGACCTCCACCCTTTTTTATGGCTGTATAATGAGAGCTATGTGAGTCATTGTGCCATTGCATTGAGAATTGGGAGTCTAGAAGCACCTGATTGTGAATGCACCACAGCTGTGTTCTTCCACTGAGTGGAGCTGAAGCACATCTCTCCGAATCCTCTCCATTCAGTAATATTGTGGTTTGGTCACATTCTTGCAGTGACAATGCTTCAGTAGTGCAATTTTGTGTGTGGTGCTAAGGGATCAGCTGAAAGGCCACAGCTTTCCAAAATATGAACTGTTCAAAGCAAAGGAAAGAGTCCCCAAACACACTCTCTCCTAGACCAATTCAAATAACTGTTTCTTTTTTCAACTGCAGGGTGGAGCTCTGCAGACATTTGCTAGGACAGTAGAAATAAGGAGCTCACCTGATACCTAATTGACTTCATTTAATTGTAGTTTTATAGAAATCCCTCTGCTCAGCAGTCTGTTACTGCACTATTTTTTTCTGTTAGTCAGTGTTTCCCAGTGAGAAATGAGGTTTTGATTTCTCAGATCAACACAGAATGAAGTGTTGTTATATCACTGCAAGAGATCAAGGCTGTCATCTCTAACTATGCTATCCTGCAGTGGTTTCTATTTTTCTTTTACTCTGACAGCGTTTTTAAGTTTTAATGAGAAATAATGGTCATAATAATGGTACATGTATTTCAGTCTTAATTTGTGCATAACAGGACTTGTGTGATAATATGGGTACTCGTTTTAGCTTGTTAGCCATTCTCCTCATGCCTGCTTTAAGTGACCTCAAGGGTTTAGAGGAAATTCCAGAGGAGTTTTGAATTACTTTATCACTCCCAAATGTGTATGTGTGGAGGGGAGCAATGATTCATCTTCTCTGAAGGGCTGGTTTATGCTAGACAACTAATGCAACTAATGTTTTAGGGGTTTCCAGGGGTTGCACGGGGCATCGTAGGGGATTGCAAATAAATCATAGTGGTGTCAACTGCAATACCTGGCCACCCCAAAATGCATACCTCTCACCCTGCCAGGACCAAAATGGGGGACATTGCCAGTAAAATCTGGACAGATGCGCACAATCAGAGACACCATTCTTACTTAGAAACATAGAATTTGACAACAGATAAGGACCGTTTTGCCAACCTAGTCTGTTCATTTTCCTACCTAAAAGATAAGCTGCAGATCCTAGTTAACCAACAGCTTACTTCCTCTTACCCCCCACTAGGACTGCCTTATGTCTGTCCCATGCATTCTTGAATTCCCCCACTGTTCTTGACTCCATGACCTCCTCAGGGAGGTGGTTCCATGCATCCACAACCCTCTTCATGAAAAAATACTTCCTCACATTACCTCTGAGCCGTCCCCCCCTCTATCTTCAAATTGTGTCCCCTTGTTCTTGCACATCTCTTTTTCTGAAAGATGCTACACTCTTGGACTTTGTTCATTTCCTTGAGGTACTTGAAAGTTTCTATCATGTCCCCTCTCTCCCTTCTTTCCTCAAGGGTATGCATATTAAGCTCCTTTAGTCTTTCTTTGTATGTCTTCTAGGGCAGACCCTGAACCATTTTGGTTGCCCTCCTCTGGACAGCCTCTACTCTGTCTTGACATACAGTGCAGTGTCATCATTTTTACATCTATTCAAATGAATTCCACAATGTGTCCTTAGGATAACAGTGAGCACTGGCATTAATACATACAGTATGCTCTTGTTAGAGAGATGCATAGGTAAACCAAACGTTAACTGGCTGATCAGAAATGCAGTCATGTAACAAGTGATTTCCCCCCAAAATGAATAAAGTGTTAAGAAAAATACAAGGTCTCAATTTGTAAGCAGCATCATTGGATGCGTGTTATTACTATGTGGACAATGTCTGGGTTATTAAAAATGAACCATAAATAAATAAAATCCCAAACTGTGGCTTATTCATCAGTGGTATACAGCTGGATAGCATCATAATATGGTAACTTCATGCAGTATACACCTATCATGGTGTCACCATTCCACGAGTAGTATATTGCTTCACACATGTTCCCCTTGATTTTGTCTCCCTTGCTCAATGCATATATTATTACATAGACAATTGACAGCAGAAAAAGACCAAAGGTCCGTCTAGTCTGCCTAGACTTCCTTATCTGCTCTGGGACTTATAATCCATACAGAGCACTCCCTGCTCCCCTCCTTAATGCTGCTATCCTGAGCAACCACAAAGTCCCTCCCTTCATCCCAGTAATGCCTGAAACCATTTATGGTCATGGTGCCCACCACCTTTGCTGACAGACTGTTCTACAGCTTCACCACCCTTTTGGCAAAATCAAATTTCCTCACATCCCTCTTAAACATTCACACCTCCACTTTCAACTCCTGACCTCAGGTTCTTGTTTCTCAGAACATGTTTGTTTACAGTCCTTGATCATCTTGCTAGACCTCAAGTTTCTCACTAGATTTGGAAAAACTGCAGTCAGTTATGCTTTACCGTTTATCTGGAATAAACTCCAAAATAGCCTTAGGCTCTCCAATTATGTTTCTTTGAAAGCTGCTAAATCCATAATAAGTAGTTCCTGTAATGATGACTGCCTCTGCTATTCCAACTAGTCGGGACCCTTGGTCCTCTTATTACCCTTGTTGGGTTTTAGCACTTTAGTGATTAAGGCAGGGAACTTTGCACCCTCTTTTTATGTCATCACTTTGAATTTCCCCTTCATACCCTGTGATACTGTCTGTAAATTATTGTTCCTTGTCATTTTGCTTCATGCCTTGATATGGTAGTTGTTAATTTCTTTTATATTCTTTTAAGTCTATATCGTGTACCCTAGATATAGTTGTTGTACTATGTTATTACTGTTTATTATGTAACTGATATTTGCTGTTGTGCCTGTGGCAGGACCTCCTTGTAAATTTGCTTGCTCAACAGAGTTTTTCTGAGGAAATAAACTTGAACTTGATCAACTCCCACTGCATCTTTCCTCAACATGGGACCCTCCCCCCCATAAAACATCATTATGCCATGGGAGGGGAGGAGAATATGGCATCATAAGTGGCTGCATTTTTTGGAGGTGTTCTTAAAGTTCAGGAGTATACCCTAAGAGTAGGTCAAGGATTTGAAACAAAACAACTTTGGGTATAGTAATACCAGTAGCATGCATTTCAGTTCTACTATGAAAGGAGCAGCTAAAACAACTACAATATTAATGCATTTTAGAAAAGGTAAACAATTAGAAAATATGGGTTTTCAACTAGAAATAATATGATGCATAAAGGGCTGGCAGTGACCCCTTTAAAATAAAAATTAAGGGAAAAAAGAGAAAGGTCCTGTTCCTTAGCCATCTCATATACTATTTCTATTCTTCCTGGCTCTGGGTGGGCATGAAGAATCACCACCATCACCAATAGCTTCTGTAAAATCAATGTAGCTAACACTTCTAGGCTCTCTTTCGCCACTTTGGCTAAGACATTTTGATGAATATAACTGAATGTGACTGGTTGTCACACCACACCACAGCAGACTGACACTGTCACATCCATCAGGATGTTTGGCTAATTAGTGCCATTCAGCATAACATTTTTTTTTCTTCACAAAAATAATGAAAAAAGCATGCTACATAATGTAAGTTCACTCACAGCCCCATGAGAACATGATATCTGTCAGTCCAGTTCTGCCATCAAACAGTGAAGAACCCCAGGATTTTTGGGTCACAGAGACAGGGAAGCAGCATCAGACCATGTTTGTAGAGTGGCTAATTCAGTTCATATGGGGCTAAAACATTGGCTGCATTTTGGCCAGTAGCTAATTTTTGATGCTAGCATTTACTCAGCTGGCATGAAGCATCACTGAATCATTTGCTGGATGTGTAAGGGAATAAATTGCACCCATTTTACAATTGATTTCCCCAAAATGAATAAAGTGGTTAAAAAAACAAGGCCTCAAACTGCAAGCAGCATCACTGGCTGTGTATTATTACTGTGTAGACAATGGCATGGTTATTAACAATAAAACAAAAATAAGTAAAATCCCATATTGTAGCTTATTCAGCATTGCCATACAGCTGAATACCATCACAATACAGTAACTTCATACAGTATGTACCTATCATGGTGTCACCACTCTACGAGTAGTATATTGCACCACACATGTTTCCCTTGAGTTTTTTCTCCCTTGCTCAAAGAATATATTATTACATAGACAATGACAGTACAAACATACCAAAAGTCCATCTAGTCTGCCTAGACTTCCCTATCTGCCAGGGACCTATTGTCCATACAGAGTGCTCCTTGCTCTCCTCCTTAATGCTGCTGACCTGAGCAACCACCAAACCCTTCACTCCACTCCAGCCATACCTGAAACCATTTATGGTCTTGGTGCCCACCACCTCCGCTGGCAGACTGTTCTACAGTTTCACCACCCTTTCCATAAAATAGAATGTCCTCACATCCCTCCTGAACCTTCATTACTCCAGTTTAAACTTGTATCCTCAGATTCTTGATTGTCAAACCATGTTTGTTTACAGTCCTTGACCAACTCCCACTGCATTTTTCCTGGACTTAGGACCCACTCACAAATAAATACAAAATAAAGGATGGGTAAGCATGTAATATGAGAATTTAATGCACACTTGAGGTGTGGGATACTACATAAACCCGAAGGGTAAAGCCTTAAAGGTTATCAAAGCATCCCCACAATGAGGGCGTGCATTAATTTCTCATATGCACACCCTCTCCATCTTTTATTTTATATAATTTCTAGTGAGCAATCTTTTCCAGTCTGACTCCAGGACACACACACACAGACACACACACACACACACACACACACACACACACACACACACTTTATCTGTCCCTCCAACTGCTTCTCAATCTCTCCAGTTCAGGATTATTATTTTTTTTTTACTTACAGTTTACAGTACCAGTTGTGCTTTAGGAGTGCTATAGGCAGTGAAGCACAGTCCCGTTCCACCAGCTGATGAACAGAAGGATCAACCAGATATAACGTTTCTATTCATGATATTACATAGAGCAGATACATATTTAAAAAAATAGATATTTTAAATAAGATTGAGGACAAGGAGAGTTTTTGTGGCATTTCCCTGCTAACAGATAAATGGAGCTGCCAAGGAGCTACCATGTTTCAGGATCTGTTCCACCCACCCACATAGACAATGACAGCCAATGACAGGGTGCTTGTTTTTCAATGAGAGAGTGAGAGTTAGGTGTAAGAACACATGGGAAGCACAGAATCAACCAGATAAATGATCTAGCTTTACCAAAAATGAAATTTACACACATAGCTGCCTACAGCATTTCATCTTTATATTTAAGCCCATGAAACACTGTATCTAGTTAATGCATTAGCAGCTGTAGTGGATCTGACCAGAGTTTGTTTTACCTAGGCACTAGTAATAGATGACATGGGGTCATGTCTCTGTACACAAATACAGTGCAGCAATATACTGCACAGTAAATATAGCAGATACATTGACAATGGTGGAACAAAATGCTGACAGCAAACTCAGAGCACAATGCAACAGACTTCTTTATTTTCTGTGAGTGACTCCACCCCTGCATCCCTCATTATGGGAGCTGCAGCCCCAAACCCCTATTAATATAGAAAAACTACAGGGGGGTCAACACAGGGATGTGGAGAAAGACCGGTGGAGGCAAAAAATAAAAAAATACACAATGCGGTCTGCAAAATTCTAGGACTGGGATTCCAGCCCCTGTCCACAGTAGAGATGTAGCAAAATGTTATTTTGCTGGTGAAATTATGGAAAAAGTGCCAATTTCACTTAGTGAAACATTTCACGTACTTATGGCTTTCAGCAAAATTTCACACTGAGTTTCACCTTGAATTTCACCTGCACTTCTAAGACAAAATTAGGCCAAATGTGGGCTTTTTGCTCTGCTGGTAGTCACATGGTTGAGTCTAAACAGACAGGAAGTGAGTGGTTCATTTCCTGTGCTATATATCTCGAGGAAGTGCTCCCATGTGCAAAGCTGGAATGGGGTTAGGAGTACTCTCTATATGCAGAGCTGGGATGCTGTTACAGGAGGAGTGATGCACATGTGTGGAGGTGCCCCCATGTGTAGGAGTGGGATGGATGGGGAGCAATGCTCCCTATGTAGGGGCAGTGGGATGAAGGGGTGGATTGCTCCCCATTTATAGAGCTGATATGAAGTGGGAGGAAAGCTCCTCATGAGTGGAGTTTGAATGGAGTTAGAGGAGTGCTCCCTATGTGCTGCAGGTGGGATGCAGTGGGAAAAGTGCTCTCCATGTGGGGGAGGTAAACTGTAGTGTGAGAAGCACTGGAGGGGTCAAGGGATGAGTACTCACAATGTATGGAGGTAGAACGGTGGTGGAGCAATGCTACCTATCTGTGGAGATGGGATGGAGGAAAGAGTGCTTTACATGTTAAGATCAAGTTTATTGAGAAAGGATAAACTCCATTGAGCAAGCTCATTTCCAAGGTGGTCCCTTGTACAAGCAATGATGGGTTACACCCAAGAGTGTTGAGGGAAATGGCTGAGGATCTGCACCACCAATAAGCCACTTGTTTCAGCTATCCCTGGACAAGGGAGTGGTGCCAGGTTCTTGGAGGGAGGCTAATGTGGTCCCACTTTATATCAGAGGGAACAGGAAGAATACAGCAAATTATGGACTTATAAGCCTCACTCATATGCTATGTAAAATGCTAGAAGGAATAATCAAAGAACATCTGATAGAACACCTAGATACTTACAAATGCAGAGATACCACTCAACATGGGTCCACTAAAGGGAGATCTTCTCTAACTAATACCCTGGAGTTCTATGATAGAGTTAGCAAAAACTTAGACTCAGGTATTCCGGTGGGTGTGGTATTTTTGGATTTTACAAAGGCTTTAGACAAAATACCACATGATAAATTAATTTGAGCTTTGATTACCTTGGGTATTCATGAGAACATACTAGCATGGATCGAGGCATGGTTGCATAACAGGAAACAAAGGTTAAACATTAGAGGAGCTGTATCGGACTGGAATACGATGACAAGAGGGGTGCCACAGGGTTCGGTTTTGGGACCCTGTCTGTTTAACATCTATGTCACATCATTGCAAGTTAAGGATAAGAGGGCTTTGATTACTAAATTCACTGATGATTGTAGACTAGAATTGGAAATTAGGAATAAGGAAGATCATGAAATCCTACAGAAAATCTTGGATGATATATACAATTGGTGTAACAGATACGAGTTCCCCCTAAATCCCAAGAAATGTAAGTCATGCACTTAGGGGTTAAAAATATATCTCAGGTTTATAAACTGGGAAACATTACTGTAGAGAAAGTGCTAAAGGAAAAAGACTTGGATATCATGATTACAGGATATCTTAGTTTTAAAGAACACTGCAACGCTATATACACAAAGGCTAATGGGGTATTAAATTGCATCTTGTGACATACAGCAAGTCGAAGCAGGGAGGTGTTGGTCCGCCTGTACAGCTCACTGGTGAGGCCCATTTTGGAGTATGGCGCACTGCTATGGTCTCCATATCATCCAAAGGAAATTCATAAAATTGAAAGGGCACAAAAGGTTACATGCTCCATAATGGGTATGGCCAATAAAGACTACGATAATAGATTAAAGGAATTAGATCTTTTCCCACTAGCTTATAGAAGACACAGAGTGGACCTATACTTATTATACAGATCTTTAAATAATGCAGACCTTCAAAAAAGATTAGGTTTGGCATTTAAAGAACAAACATACAGTATATCACAAGAGCTCATGTTTGGCAGCTAAAGGGGGAAAACTGTAAAACATGGAAAAGAAAACAGTGATTCAGTCGACAAGTGGTGGCTCAAGGGAATGCACTTCCTAGGGAGGTAGTTAACAGTCCATCGATGGACAGCTTTAAGAGGAATCTGGATAAAATATACAAATCAGGTACTTGGTAACTAGTCTGGGAGAGCATTATGGACAATTGTCTAACTAGCTCTATATAAAACCTATGAAACCTATGATAAAGACAATACATGGTGTGAGATACAAAAGGTATGGACACATAATATAAATTAAAATAAAGCAATTTTCTTTACATTTGTACATGCAATATGCACAATGTTGCATTCAATAAGGATTGAGACCAAATATGATTACAGAAGACACTATGTCCACTATGTGGAAGAGAGCTAGAGAAGGAGATTTGCTCCCCATACGCAAAGGAGGCATGGAGGGGGAGGAGTGCTCTCTATGTGCAAATGTGTAATAGAGGGGGAGGAGTGCTCCCCATGTGTGGAGGTGGTATAGAGTGAGGGGGAGCAGTCATTTAAAGGCTACCATCCTAGACCACACTCCAGCCTGTGTGTGAAACTTTTTGAAATGGGCACAGTTTATGAGGGAGCAGATGTGCAATCCACATCTCTTCTCTGGCTGCTGTAATGTATTGGGTTGATAGTTAGGGGTGCAAGAGGGGGCACCAATCACTCAGGACCACCCACTGTATCCTACCCCCCAATCCAGTAGAGTGGGAATAGTTGTGGAGGGGCAGATACAAGATCCATATTTTTATATCTCAGTACCTCAGAGTGATCTCCATGGGTACAGCACATTAGGTGGGAGAGCCTCTGACTGAAGCAGAGTGTTCTGCAAATGTAGAGGTGATGCATAGGGTAAGGTAGTGCCAGTCATCCAAAGCCCACTCCAAGCTTCATGCTAGCACTGGCGGAACAGGGATTGGTTTGAAGAGGCAGATGTGTAGTTTGCATCTCTATCCCTGGCTGCTGCAGGGTGCTACCCTTGTGTGGAGGTGGGATGGGGGATGGGGCATCATTATCCCAGAGCCACCTGACTGGAGCCCACCCCTGGCTTTGTCTGGGTGCTCCTTTTGTGAGTGATGGAATAGATGCACCAAGTTTGTTTTAAACTGTGTCTCTCCTGGTCTCTCTCTCTCTCTCTCTTTCTCTCTCTTGCTGCTGTCCAGTCCCATATGGTGAAAGGAAAACTCTGCAGCACTGCTCTCTGTCCCAGTCATGGCACTCTTGCTGCCACTTTCTCTGCTTCACTGTATGTGCTGTTTGCTTCCACTGAGCTTCAGAAAGAAAAATAGAGAGTCAGATCAACATCAAGGTGACAGAAGAGTAAGTGAAAATAAAATGGATGGCAACCAAACTTAGGCACACGCTGTACTCCACTTATCTGTTTGGTGTGGGGGGGTTGATGCTGTCTCTGACTGGAACAGATTGAACCTGCACATATATGCCACACTGGTAGTGGCTCTCGCTGTTGGTGTGCCTCTCTTGGGGGCTGGGGGGAGGGAGTAGACACTACTAGGGGAAGGCCCACCCATTGAAATGAACGTTTGTTCAGTTTCAGGTCTGGTAGCCACCGGTCATTGTGATTATGGTCACTACATTGTACTTCCCCTAATTTCACATTGCCAAGGCAGTGCTGCAATAGTGACAGCCTGTCATCTGGTGATCACTCTCATTCCGCTTACTCGCTACATCTCAGCATATTGCTGTCACTGTTTGGGGTCTCTCTCTTTGCTCTGTCCCTGATACTGGTGCCACTCACCACCTCTTTCGATCCTGTGCTCTCTTTTGGGGGGACACTGCTGCCTCTTCTTCTCAGTGTCTGTGCCTGCAGTCTGTGTCTCTATCTCAGCCTGCCATCCAGGTTTAAGCTACAACTCTGCAGGAAATGCTGCCTCACTTCTCAGCATTCTTGCTCCTTGTATTGTGCGATGAGGTGGTGGTACACTGAGGCAGTTTGGACACTAGCAGAACCAGAGGGCAGGTCAGTGGATACCATCACAGAGAGCAATGCTCAGGCTGGGCATTGTGGTACACATGAAGCACTGGAGAGAGAGAGGAGCTCAGGGACAAGAACACACACTGTCATTCACACAGACACACAAACAAGTTCAACAAGGATGGCTGTCTAGGGTAGGATAAATAATATTTATTTGTTCTTTACTGCTTAGACTGTTTACTGCTTATGGCACAGAGAGTGGGGAATGTAGTGTATGGCTGGGTACCCAGACATCTGCAGGATGGGAGGGGAGACAAGCAGTAAGATCAGTAAGGGCATGAATGAAAGGAATGAAGCACCCTCATTCGAGCACATTATTTCTTCCAACTAGAGAATGGATTCCAGCTGTGAAACTGTGACTAGTGTCACAGTCTGGTTGCATGCTCATTGGTCTGTCAGGGACGAGCCCACTGTACAGTGCTGTGCATTGGACTCGTCCCTGACACACCTCTGCAATGTCATTCTACCACAAGATGTTTCTTGCACACAGGCAAGGAAACATAAAAAAATATAAAGAATTTAGATTAGTGACTACCCTCATTTTAAAGCCATGTTTGTCGTGAACACAAAAATGTAAAATAATGCACCAGGGGAACAGGAATCCAGGGGCAGAGTACACATGAGTGGAGGGGTACTGACGACATTAAGAAAGCACACATTCAACAAAAAATAGCTTTTACAGGCAGTTGATTACTGTTTATAACCTTTTGCATCTATGGCTGTCACTGTACATCTGATGCCAACCCATGATGACGTTCCTCACTTGAAGCCAAAAGGGGGTTGGGTGGAAGCCATAACAGACTCCTTGTTTTTGTGTTAAAGGGGTCAGTTTCTTTACAGCAAAAACAAGGAAAGGCATAATTTCTAAAATGTGCAGACGAACATGGGGACCACATTTTTCCAGAGCATGCCACCACCAGCAGCTACCACTTCAAGATTGCTACTACCCCACCTAATACAATCAGGGGAAAACCAGAAGTAGTCTACCAGCACTGAGATCAATATGGTTAAGGCACATTTTCCAGAAATGAATGCTTAGAAAAGAATGAGAAAGTGACTGTGATGATGAGCAAGTCCCAGACCAGATCTCATTTGTTAATAGACTCCTTCTGAGTTTCATTTGTATAACTGCATGGGCCAAGCTCCACGGATGTTATGCCATCATCAGATTTGTATAGTAGCACTGTGAGAGCACGTAACTGGACCACTGACTGATGTGCTGCCACAGTGCTCCGACATAGTTTCCAGTGATTCTGTTTATTATTACTTACAGCTAACTGCGGTGCAGTGACAACACAGCATATTCTTTTCCACACTCATGGCACTCCTAAAAGCTCTCCACAGTCATATCGGCTCTGACCAGAGTTTGTTTATCTTAGTTATATGGGAGCATTTTTTAAATTGTTTACTTGCCACACTGTAATAAAGAAAGAGCACTTTATGGATATGTACTTCTGGTGATTACTTCTTACTTTGAGTTGAAGCAACTCACACGAGGTGTTTGAATGAAAAAATAAAGACTTTGTGCACATGGTCATAATGGCCCACAGTCTTCGACTGGCACTGGCCTTTCCATTGCAACCGAATTGTTGGTCAATGTTATGTTTTGTTAATATGTTGAATACATCACCTGCTCTTTAACATGTTTCCTCCTCCTATCCACAAATGTCAAGTACAGTTGCCCCTCGTTATAACAAATCTCGTTATAATGAATCCCGGTTGTAACGAACCTGAGTCGTGGCTCCTGCTGAAAATCAATGCTTTGGAAGCTGGTCTGATCATTTAGGAATGCATACTTTTTTTCTACTTGTTGCTCTAGCTTCCACACAATAATGCTATCAAGTTTTCCTGCTAAGTATACTCTGTGTATGCTCAGTGCATGTTGTGAACATTACCAGTCTGCTTGCCTGCAATCAGTCAATAAATAAATCAATCACTTATTCAATCATCCTCACTGAAATTTCCCTGTGTGCAGTAATCACTGATTTTAAAACACAGGCTATTGCTCACCTCTGAATGCTTCATTCTCCTCTGCTCTCAGTTCAGCGTTGGTGTCAGTGATGTCTGAAACTAAAAAAAAGAAAAGCCCTGGATGTCACCACCAAGTTATCCATCATCGACAGGTTAAAGAATGGTGAAGGTATTGCTAAGCTGGCATCCGAATTCTCCCTCGCAAAATCTACACATTCCACTATCTGAAAACAAGAGGACTCTATTCGAGTATTCGCGAATCAGTACTGTGAGAAGGAGGGGAAGCAAAGAAAAAAGTTGCGTCTAGCAGGTAACGCTGATGTGGATCAAGCAGTACGGCTTTGGTTTGAAAGCCAATGCACATCAGGTGTTCCTATCTCCGGGGTTATTGTTAAAGAAAAGGCTGAAGCTTTTGCTAGGCAGACTCTTGGGGAGGACTGTAATTTTAAATCTTCTACTGGCTGGCTTTGGCACTTCAGAAAAGAAATGGAATTTGCCAGTTAAAAATTGCTGGAGAACAAAGATCAGCTGATGATTCTGCAGCAGCTGTTTTTTTTACCAAAGCTCATTGACATCCTACAGGTAGGTGACTATGAGCCTGCACAACTGTGTAATGCTGACGAGACCAGTCTATTCTACAAGTGCTTGCCAGACCGAACTCTTGTTGCTAGGACTGAGAATGATGCCTCTAAAGGATATAAAATTTACAAGGACTGATTAAACCTACTTGTATGCACAAATGCCACAGGAGAACATAAACTACATCCTCTGTGTATTGGCCGATATCAGAATCCAAGATGTTTTCACCACCTAAACAGGGATGCCCTGCCTCTCCTATATGACTGTAGCTCAAATGCATGGATGACAAGGGATATTTTTCGGGACTGGTTCCACAAGCACTTTGTTCGCCATTTCCTTAGAGGCAAATGCTTAGAAACCAAGGCAATATTGCTCCTTGATCAGTGCCCTGCCCACCCTAATGCTGAGGAACTACAGAGTGGAGACAGAAAAATTACAGTACTGTACCTCCTCCCCAATACAACATCAATGATCCAGCCTATGGACAAGGGCATTATTGCTAACCTAAAGAAACTTTGCAGAAAGCAACTGCATCAGGAAATCATTGTTAGAGACACTGGAACAGAATTGGTCAAATTTCTTAAAGCTTTTACTATCAAGGACATGATGTATGTCACAGGGTCTGCCTGGGATACAATAGTGGCTGAGAAAATAAAAAACTTCTGGTGTGATGTGCATGGGCCAATTTTTGAGGACAACACATCTCAGCATGTTGTGCCAGCCATTGATGTCACAGGTGATGCCGAAGACATAGGCATAGTATGCGGGTTGGGACTTATTGAAGGGACCGGCGCTGAAGGGCAGGAGCAGCTGAATGCTTGACTAACAGAAGATGATGGTATCCTGACTGTTCAACCCATGAGTGACAGTGTGTTTCTATTAGAAGTACTGGGGAAAGGCAGCGAAATTATACCTGAAACAGACTCTGATAAAGAGGATGGGGGGGCAAGCTAAAACTTTTGTTCAAGCAACGGATGGAATTGAAGCTTTGGAGACTGGGCTTCTCTACCTAGAGAGGCAGTTGTACGTCTCATCGTTGACAGCTCATTATGCAGGCCAGGAAAGAAATGCTGCAATATGAGATGGTGCAAACAACTTTGGACTCTTTCTTTAAACTATAGAGTACTGTATTTCTCAGCAAATTATTTTAATTTATTTGTTGTAGCAATTAATGACTGTATAAAAACATTTTTTACACACTGCAGAAGTCTTAACATCTCTTTATTTCAAAAGTACATGCTGAAATGTGATAAAATGCACTTTTTCCCTTCATAACGAATCCTCGCTATAACGAACCTATACACTGGCTCCTCAGGCATTCATTATAATGAGGGACAACTGTATTGTGCCTATTAAAAAAACTGTTTCACAATGCTAGGTGATATTGCATCACATATTATATCAGATGACCTAAAGGTGGGCAAGCAATGTGAGAAGGCAGTAAGGAAGGCTGGGGGGATACTGGGATGCATAGGAAGAGGCATCAATAGTAGAAAACAGGAAGTTGTTATCCCTCTGTACAGACAGTTGGTGAGACCCCATCTGAAGTACTGTGTGCAGTTCTGGAGACCCCACCTCCGCAAAGACATAGACAGAGTGGAGGCTGTCCAGAGGAGGGCAACCAAAATGGTGCAGGGTCTGCACCAGAAGACATACAAAGAAAGACTAAAGGAGCTTAATATGTATACCCTTGAGGAAAGAAGGGAGAGAGGGGACATGATAGAAACTTTCAAGTACCTCAAGGGAATTAACAAAGTCCAAGAGGGTAGCATCTTCCAGAAAAAGAGATGTGCAAGAACAAGGGGCACAATTTGAAGATAGAAGGGGACAGCTCAGAGGTAATGTGAGGAAGTATTTTTCACTGAGAGGGTTGTGGATGCATGGAACAGCCTCCTGAGGAGGTCGGGGGTCAAGACCAGTGGGGACTTCAAGAATGCATGGGACACACAAAGGCAGTCCTAGTGGGGGGTAGGAGGAAGTAAGCTGTTGGTTAACTAGGATCTGCAGCTTATCTGTTAGGTAGGAAAATGGGCAGACTAGGTGGGCCAAGCGGTCCTTATCTGCCATCAAATTCTATGTTTCTATGTTTCTATGTTTCTATATTGTCATGTGCAACATTACGAAGATGTAGCACATCTGGTGCCAGTACTGCCAACATGCCCCAGTAGGCCAAAATTCCAGCTTCACAAAAAAAGCATAAGGTTCAGTTTCAAGGCCCCCCTAAATGGACTTGCCCCTATGGAGATGGTCCAGTACCGCCCTTTAATCAATCAAACTTTATTTAACCAGGCATAAACACCATTGAGCAAGTTCATTTTCAAAGTGGTCCTGGACAACAATGCAATACACAGTTGCAAATAAGGTAGACAAAAAACAAAACATTGTACATGTGAAGGATAGTTCAGGCCTATATATATATATATATATATATATATATATATATATGTAATAGATATACCACTCTGAGGTGTAGTGGTGCTCTGATATCATACGCCTTGGTGTGGACGTTATGCGCCTGAGCCGCAAGGCAAGTGCGTAACCGCCAAGGCGCATGATATCAGAGCACGCACCGCACACCTCAGAGTGGTTTATCTATCTTATAAAATGTCAAAATTGTTTTGAGGGGGGGTAAAAGTGTAGAAAGCGGTCGTGCTCGATATACGCACGGTCACCTGATGGTGTTTGTCCAGTGTGATTGATGATTATTAGTTGCTCATTTTATAAATATATATCTATATATATATATATATATATACAGAGATAATATAGGTAAACACAGTTACAATTCATATCAAGTACACACGGGAGGTAAGAGACTTAAATCCTAGGCAGTCACCAGTAAATAAAGGCTAGTACCTTTATGAAAAAAGCAGGTAGGGGAAAGAAGAGAGAGTATGTGAGATTGGGGGGGAGGGCATAGGAGGATGAGGACCAGGAGAGGAGGAGATGGGCTAATAAGTGCTGGATACCCCTACTGGGGATGTAAGTTGAGCGAGTCTCTGTGTCATAGACTTCGTGGGAGAAACCATAGACTAAGGGCACATAGTCACCTAAAACAGCTGCAGGTTTCCTTCAGGTACTCAGCTATTAGTGCTTTGAATGTGAATGGACCTGGAATGGATAAGAGCTTTAGTGAGCTTTGCATGGCGTTCCATAGGGATGGGAATGAGAAATTGATTGCAGCCGAGCCATAGGTTGTTTTTACTCTGGGAGTCTGGAAGCAGAGTACGGAGAAGCGCCTCAAACCATAAGATCCCTTGGCACGTTCGAAGAATCTCAAGATGTATGCAGGACGTTTATCAGACAGCACTCTAAAGAACCAGAGAAGAGCATTTCTTTTCCTCCTTGTTGAGAGTGAGAACCATCCCATCTCTTGGTAGAGTATGCAGTGGTGGGTGTGAGAGGGCAGGTTAAGGACGAACCTTAAGGCCCGGTGGTAAAGAGTGTCAAGTTTGTTGAGCACTGTTGAGGGGCAATGGTTGTAGAGAAAGTCAGCATAGTCCAGTAAGTGTAGGAATGAGTATTGTACTAATCTCTTTCTAGCTTCTTTGGTGAGCAGATGCTTAATGCGGTAGAATAAGCCTAAAAGCTGCCTTAGTTTTTTTGAGACTTCATTCAGGTGGCACAGAAAGTTAAGCTTTTTATCCAACCAGAACCCTAAGTATTTAAAAGCATCAACTATTTCAAGGGGTTCACCCAAAAGTGTTAGAATCTTGGGATTGTGTGTTGGTCCTGAGGCTGCCTTTGGTGAGAGAATCATGGCTTTGGTCTTTTTGGCGTTGAGTGGGAGCTTGTGTTTGATAATGTTATGTTGGAGAGAGATAAAATCTCACTGTAAGTCCTCATGGGCCAAGTCCAATAATGAATTTGAGGTGTAGAGGACAGTATCATCTGTAAATAAGTGCACATTAGCTGTGTGCAGATGTGAGTCAAGTTTATTGATATAGATTGCAAATAGGATTGGGCCCAAGATGGAGCCTTGGGGGACACCTCGTGGAAGTGATTTTAGTGGAGACAATTCACCTGCAGCTTTAACTTGTTTTAACCTGTTAGTAAGGTAGCTGGTGAATCATTTGATGGCAGAACTATCGAAACCGATATTGCTCAGTGCAGTAAGCATAATATTGTGATCCACAGTGTCGAAAGCCTTACTAAGATTAAGGAAGAGGGCAAACACATGCTTCTTAGACTCCAAGGCAATTTGCCAATCAATGGTTACTTTTGTAAGGGCAGATATTATGCTATGTTTGGCTCTAAAGCCGGACTGTGCAGGGTTTAGCGATTTCTGTGAATCCAAATGCTCTCTAACTTGGGTGTTGACAATTTTTTCCAGTAGTTTTGATAGGGTAGATAGTATGGAAATGGGCCGGTAATTGTTCATGTCGCTCATATCCCCAGACTTGAACAAAGGTATGATGTGTGCAGTTTTCCACAATACAGGTAGCTCGCCCTGCTTCGGGGGGGTATTGATTAAATGGGTAATAGGGTTGGTCAAGTAGTAATGGCCTAATTTTAGGAAGTAGGGTTCAATATTGTCTGCACTGGCACTCTTTTTTGTATCCAGCGACAGTAGGAGGTCCTCTACTTGTTTAAACATAACTGTATGGAAGCTGAAGGAGGAAGAATGAGGTTGGCTAGGGCTGAAGTTAGCATTAGAGTCAGCAGTGGAATCCCCTAATAGGCTTAGCTTATTTATAGGCGAGGTGTCAAAGGCCAGCCCTGCAGTGGCAAAGTGTTCATTGAGCTGCTCTAATATAGCAGCTCTGTCCATGAAGGTAGATCCTTTGGACACTATCTTGGCTGGAAGGGAGGTGTCAGTAGTATGACCTTTAACCTCTTTGAGGATGTTCCAGAATGTGGCAGAGTTGGTATTGTTGTCTTCTAGTTCTGCTTGAAAATATCTAGCTTTTTCAGGAGTAATTAGTTTGATGCAGGCATTTCTAGAGGTATGAAATGCTAGCCAATCGGACTCCAGGTAAGATTTCCTCGCTCTTTTCCACCAGAAGTCTCTGTCCTTAAATGCTGTCTTCAGGATAGGAGAGAACCAGCCTTACAGGGGCATGTTTGTCTATTAGACCCTCTAAGAGGCTATGAAAGATATTAAATGCCTCGCTGAGGGAAGGGGCTAGATAGAAGTCCTGCCATCTGATGTTACCCAGGTCTTTCAGGAAGGCATTTTGGCAGAACTTTTTCAAGCATCTTTTCAGTTTGAATTTAGAGGTTGATTTTATTTGGGGAGAATGTCTGAGAAAGTTTGTTTACTAACATGAGGTCCAGAAGGGAGCTTCGCTCAGGGTTGTTTCTGTTGGGTCTGGTGACTGCAGGTGCCATTTGTGCCAGTCCATTCGCATCACAGAAATCCTTCAGCTTCTTGGAGCTGTCATCGTTCCAGTTTTGGTTGAGATCCCCCATTAGAATACACTCGTTGTTAGCCAAGTCGATTAGGCTTTAGAGATGCGGTACGAGGGCCATACCACCAGAAGGCGGTCAGTAGCATACAGCAATAAGGAGTGCCTTTTCATTGGAGAGGGATAATTTTAGTGCCAGGCATTCAAATTCTTTAGTCTCAGAGGTGCAATCAATGACTGTGACAGCGAATTTGCTCTTAACATATATTATGAAAACATGGTCTTTGGTCCACTGTTTACATTGATTTCATGCTGAATATTATTTCTGCAAGCGCACAACAGGCTGTAGATGTCCAGAAATGTTACAGGAAAAATGGTTTATTAAGTTGAGACAGACATATGGTCTGAGTCATGATGTGATGTGGTGCCCCCACCACCACCCAGACATTAAATTGCTGTTTTGGGCCCTGTTTACCAATGATTTCAGTCAGAATCTTGGTGCTGCTGGGTCCAAACACGGCCTACATGTCCAGAAATGTTTCCTGAAAAACGTCAGAGTAAATTCAGAAAGAAATCAGGTCTCAGTCATGCAGCTAGATGGTTCACGTCTACCATCAGGAACCAAATCTACTGTTTTCTGCACTGTTTCAAATGGTTTTCAGGCCTAATCCTGGTGGTGCCACTGCCTAACATGCCACACAAGCCAGTTCGCCATGCTGAGAAAAATAAATCCTCATGCGAAATGGTCCTGCTACTTAAGTTGCACTTGCTTCCTCCTGCTGCTGGTTTCTCAATTTATTCATTTCACAGTGCTGTTGCCCTGGTTTGCTCTGTTGGCTCTGGGGTTTTAAGTCAGTGTGGATTGAATGACATTTTGTGTGCTGCTGCTGTTGCCTGTAGCTGCTACCTGCTGCTCTGACTAGTTACCATGAGAAGTAATGCTTTGTCTGCTTCGTGGATCCTCTTCACATTGTCAATCAATACTGCTGCTGCTGCACACATAAGTATCTGTCTGTATTTATGTTTTCCGGTGCAAGAGAAGGGTGATGGTGAGTTGCTTTTGTGACATCTTGAGTTCCAATATGTTTGTACTGCTTTTCAATTATTTGGCAGTGTGCTGAGGATTACACCATCATGACACGCATGCCAGGATTTGGATATCGGATGTTGGAATGCACCACATTTTACGATGCACAAGGTAAGTATTGAATTTTCATTACTGGGGTAGGTGACTGCAGTTTGGATATCTGAGTTGGATTGTAATTGTATTCTTTTTGCTTTTGTCAACATGCAGGAATTCAGGTGATGTTAACTCCTGGTGCACTCCTGCTGCTGCTGAACATGTGTGCAATTCATTAACTTGTGGTAAGTATTTCTTAAGTTGTGATGGTCTTTGGTGGGCATACCTCTCAACCTCCTGCCTCATAAATCAGGGACAAGGCTTAAAAAAATCAGGGACAAAGGGCCAAAATCAGGGACACATCTTCAAAATTGGTGATATCCACTCAGGAAGCTGGTAGAATAAGGGGCTTAGTGTAAAATACATTTTCTAAGGAAGAACAAGTCTGTAACTTTAATGTTTGACATTATTTTGTACTTACAATCCCCACTGTTTGGTCATGGAAACACAATTTTTAGGAGGGAGAGAGTAAAATTCTGAGGCAAAATCAGGGACGTCCCTGAAAATCAGGGACAGTTGAGAGGTATGTTGGTGGGCAAGTGGTGGTGGTTGAGTGGTAGTGTGGGGTTGGTGTATGTGGTTAAGTATTAACTTTTTCATTGCTTTCTATGGTGTAGTTACTGCAGTCCAGAGATGTCTGACTTTGACAATAACTATGTTCTATATGACTCTGTCAATATTCAGGAATTCTGCTGCTGGGGTGCGTCTGTTACCTGCCAATCCAGCTGCTGGCTGTGCTAATCAGACATTGTCTGTTCATGTAAGGGTTCCAGTTTAACAGCTATTCCATGAGGTAAGTATTGCTTCATGTACTAGTGGTGATGGTGGAGGAGGGGCACATAGTTGTAGCATTGCTCAAAATGTCTTCTTCATTTTTAGGGCTGTAGCCAGAGCCTACAGGCCTATTGAGATCACTTTGTAGCTTTGAAAATGGCTGATCATGGAACCTTCCATTGGACATTTGGAAGTATCCTTCCAAAAGCCCAACAGAGCTTGAACACCTCTGCCATGATCGGATGCTATGGAGTAACTGCTGCACTATTTCACCTGTTACATCCGCATTCCTTGGTGTGAACTTCACATGCATGACTCGCATGTATGCACAGTTCTGCTAACACCATCATGTGAATGGCAAAATGCCATTCACTGCTTTCAGCTGCCATTGCGGCCAAGAACAGTACCTTCTCTTTGCAATCACTGCCGAATGTGGACTCTTTGTCCTGCTGCCCTCCCACAGAATTGGCTGGGCTCCTTCCCTTCAGCTGCCAATGGGGCCAAAAACCATCCCCCCCGGGCATGATTATCACCGATGCAGGTGAAATCAGCACCCCCCCCCACACACTCATATGGCACATTGGGAGCCCACCCAATATGTTTTTCCATTTTTTTTAATCTGTAAAAAAGAAAAACGTTCCCTCACTGAAGTGGGGTCCTAAAATGCCCGTGTTGCAAACTTGGTGAAAAAATTCAAAAACATGACTGCATTATGAGCATGTGTTGAGCAATTTCTATACATGCTCCTAACTTTGCCAATTTTTAATATTTTCAGTTCACATTTTCAACATTGCCATTTTTGCATACCTCCTTTTAAACAGTACAGCTGTCATTTATTACATCCTGCCCAAAATGTGTTTTCACACCCGTGGCACAGAAAGGCATGGTCACTCTGTGAAAAACCTTTAAGGACAAGTGAACAAAATGACACTGGCATTCTTCATGAGGAGGGGTTCCAAAAAGGCCATTTTGAAAATTTGGTGCAACACTTCCAATAAATGACCAAGTTACACCCGGGCATTCAGTAAATTCTACACACACACATCTAACTTTGTTCGCTTGGCAGCTTGTCACAGCCCTATCAGCTCTGGCCAGAATTTATTTCTTACTGCCAGGTACAAAGTACTTCAATTGGAATGGATGTTTAGTTTTCTGGTGGTCATTTGGTGATGTATCCCATCTGTGTATGGCATTGGTGACTAAATACAAGTCTTCCATCATGGTGTGTGGACATTGGATCAAGGTGCTGCAGCTGCTAGGTGTGGGCCACTGCTGACAACTAAAAACATACATCATCATCATCATCATCAACAGACAGCTGTGAAGGAAAGCAAACATATTATAAATACTGCTGCGCTAACTTGAAAATTGTGACCTTGGATTGTATCCACATGTGTTTTGCCATTGACACTGTGTAATTATGCACACGGTGTTGCTAAAGAAGTCCCTTGAACCGCTGTTAAAGGATATATTACATTTATCCAAAAATGCACAACTGACACTGTAAATGGTGGCAAAACTATTCATCTTATGCACCATGATGCTACCTGAAATAACACTCTTACTTATATTAAACAAGCATTTGTAAATGCCGAATGTTTGCTTGCTGGCATTGGCAGTGGTAGTGTAGAAGTTACAGAGCTGCGTAATAGTAATGGCAGTGAAGTACTGAACTGAAGCCAACCCCACCACCACCCTGCAGAGAGTGACAGGCATTGGGGTGTGCGTGTGGGTCATCAGGCATAACGGCCACGCCATTTCACCACACCCCACCCTGCAGACACTGACAAGTGTCATGGTGTTCCTTGGGGTCTTTGGCCCTTATGCGCACCCCATTCCATTAGGAAATATGGTGAGATGGGTGCGATATAGGAGAATGGGGTGAAGTTTGGGTCCGAAGAGTCCAAGGCATACCTCGATGCCTCTCACTGACTGCAGGGTGTGGAATGGTATGAGCATCACAGGCAAGAATCCCAAGTCACACCCCTGATGCCTGTCATTCTCTACAGGGTGGAGTGTTATGGTTGGTTGGAAACCCTAATACCTCAGCATTCGTTGGTATTTTCAATCCAAATTTTCAGCATGTTTTTTTTGTGACCCCACCTCATGAAAAGGGGGAATATCAATGTGCTAGCTGCACATTCGAGCAGACTTGATAGACCTCTAGGCCTTTATCTGCTGGCAAATTTCGTATGTTCGTATGTTTGTATCAGTTTGTTAGCCGAAAGCTGCTTATGCACAGTGACTACGACATTTAGCACCACAGGTGCAAAAACATTCCGAACAGGATG
Organism: Neoceratodus forsteri; assembly: GCA_016271365.2. NCBI lineage: Eukaryota > Metazoa > Chordata > Ceratodontiformes > Ceratodontidae > Neoceratodus > Neoceratodus forsteri. The sequence continues at coordinate 57,781,320 of CM028137.1, forward strand.
TAAAAATGACAGCAGTACTGTTCATGGGGAGGTGTAAAAAATGGCAATGTTGCAAATCTGCAGTAAAAATATTTAAAAAATGGTGAAGTTATGAGCGACATAGAAACTGTGCAACGACAATCTGTAATATAATTAGGTTGGGATTTTTACAGCAGATTGTCAACTCAGGCATTTTGGTGCCTCCGATCATGAACAGTGTCACTGTGATTTTCTTTATCTGTGCCGAACAATGATTTCCCACAGCGACCGTGCATCTCTGCACTGAAAGTGTGAAAACACACTTCAGCCATGTTGCGAAAAATGACAGCTGTACTGTTCATAAGGAAGTGTGGAAAAATGCCACTGGTGAAAATCTGGACTGAAAATATTACAAAGTCATGACCTTAAGATGGGTGCGTGGAAACTGCACAATGCTCACTCATAACACAGTCATTTTATGGACTTTTGTCACCAAATTTTCAAAATAGCCATTTTAAGACCTCTGCTCATGAACTGTGTAACTGTGATTTTCTTAATCTGTCCCAAACATTGCTTTCGCACACCAACAGCACCATTGTGCGCTACATGTGAGAAAACACATTTTGGGTGACATATGAAAAATTGCAGCTGTACTGTTCATAAGGAAGTGTAATAAAATGGCAATGTTGAAAATCTGGAGTGAAAATAGTAAATTCGCAAACTTACGAGCATGCATAAGAACTGCACAACGCACGCTCGTAAAACAGTCATTTTTAGGAATTTTTTCACCAAATTTTCAACATAGCCATTTTAAGACCTCTGCTCATGAACAGTGTCACTGTGATTTTCTTAATGTGTCCCATACATTGATTTTGCACATCGACTGTGCCATTGTGCGCTACATGTGCGGAAACACATTTTGGGCAAGATGTGAAAAATGACAGCTGTACTGCTCATAAGGAGGTGTGGTAAAATGGCAATGTTGAAAATCTGGAGTGAAAATATTGAAAATTCATGAACTCACGAGCGTGCGTAGGAACTGCGCAATGCACCCTCGTAAAACAGTCATTTTTAGGAATTTTTTCACCAAATTTTCAACATAGCCATTTTAAGACATTTGCTCATGAACAGTGCCACTGGGATTTTCTTAATTTGTCCCATACATTGATTTCTCACACCGAATGTGCCATTGTGCGCTACATGGGCGGAAACACGTTTCGGGTGAGATGTGAAAAATGACAGCTATACTACTCATAAGATGTTGAAAGTCTGGAGTGAAAATATTGAAAATTCACGAACTTACGAGCCTGCGTAGGAACTGTACAATGCACGCTCATAAAGCAGTCATTTTTTGGAATTTTTTCACCAAATTTTCAACATAGCCATTTTAAGACCTTTGCTCATGAACAGTGTCACTGTGATTTTCTTAATTTGTCCCATACATTGATTTCGCACACCGACTGCGCCATTGTGTGCTACATGGGCGGAAACACATTTTGGGGGAGATATGAAAAATGACAGCTGTACTATTCATAAGAAGGTGCGGTAAAATGGCAATGTTGAAAATCTGGAGTGAAAATATTGAAAATTCATGAACTTTCAAACTTGCATAGGAACTGCGCAACGCACGCTCATAAAACAGTAATTTTTGGGAATTTTTGCACCAAATTTTCAACATGGGGTTTTTGGGACCCCTTCTCATGAATGATGTCACCCCCATGGCATTATTCAGGCCCAAAGGGTGATTTCACGCAGTGACTGCACAGTGACTGCGAAATCGCCCTTTGGGCCCGAATAATGCCATGACAGTGACATCATTCATGAAAAGGGGTCCCAAAAACCCCATGTTGAAAATTTGGTTCAAAAATTCCAAAACATGCCTGAGATATGCAATAAAGTTGAAAAACCGCTATCTAGCTCATTATACAGCTTTCCGGCATTTCCTCAGTTCGCGGTGGGCTTTGAAGAGTGCAGTCGTGTTCCCGGTCCACCGAAGATCATCACGCCGAGCTCCGGAGGTAAGTGTGGGGTGAGGGGGGTGTGCAGAGGCAGGGTGCGCAGTGGCTGGTAAGCGGGTTGTGGGAGGAGGGCCAGGAGACTACGTGGGACCGCTTTTTCTTCACAGTTTTTTTTTTTCAATGACAATGCGGGACGCTTGACACGCTGGGGTGGGCCCCAGTATGGCACAAGGATGGTTGGGGGTTTAGCTGATGGGATAAGTGTTCCTGGCCGCTGGGGATCACTTCGCTGCTGGGGCCTCAGCGCGGCACCTTGTACCTGGGGAGTGAAGCCGACAGGGATTGGGCACCCCGCCGGCTATAACATTGAGTTGCCACACTGGGGAGGGCACCCAGAGTGGCATTTGGGAGACTTTGGGGGGGAGCGCAGCACAGCCGACGGGAGATTGGGTAACTCCATCGGCTATAGAGTGTGTGCGTGGGGGGGCAGCACGCAGTATGCGTGTGTGTGTGTGTGTATGTAGGGGGAGCTGCACATGAGCAGGGGATATCTGATTGCTGCTCACTGAAGCATAGCTCCACCTTTCAACTGTATGCCACTGCATTTTGGAGCTTGTCATAGACAGCTCCAGCATGCATTGGCTTACAGGGGCCGCGCCTGCCAACACACTGACTGAATTGGAGGAGGAGGTGACACACCTCTGAAATCTCGGATGATGGCACTATGTTTCTTGCACATGCGTACAAGCAAACATAAAAATGAATTCCTTTTGAACAGAAAATTGCATTTGCTAGTCACGATTCAAGACAGATGTTCTTTTGAACTAATGTCATCTGTAAAAGGGTGGAGAAAAAATATGAAAAGAAAAATAAATTAGCATTGATACTTACCTGGGGTGATACTTACCATTGATGTTGGCAATATCCAAAAAACATTTCCACCACAGAAATGATTTCAGTTATGAGCCCATGGTGAAACATACCAAGACGTACAGTACCTGGAATGGGATACACAATCTCTAACAAGTGAAAAACAATACAATTACAATGCTGAACTGTACATCATTATGCTTGCAACATGGATTGACTAGGCTCTGAAGGTGCCATGTCAATGCATCGGCTTTTGGTGCTATTTAAAATCTGTTGACCGATAGTAGTTTCTAAAATAGGCAACATGTGTTGGGACCGAGTTTCGGTGGGCAGGTGCTACTCCCCCTCCAGGCTGAGGTACCTGCGTCCCTTCAACAGTCGCCCGTTGCAACCCGAGGTATATAGGTGTTGTCGTGCCTTGGGGATTGCACGGAGGAGGAGGTGGAGGGGGGGAGTTCTTCAGCTGGTGGGGGAGGAGCAGGGTGAGCAGATAATAGTGGTAAGGTCAGGGAGACAGCCTGGGGCAAAATGGGTCCAGGACAGGGGTCTGCAATTCCTGGTTCCCATACCCAAGGGTTCCACTGATAGTGGGCAAGTTGCCCGTTCCTCCAAGGCCTCTCATCCAACTTGGGCAGTGTTATGCAATGCCAGGTTAATAAAGAACAAGACAGCAATTATTTCTGATCTTTTTTGAATCATTTGACCTGGCTTGCATCAATGAGACCTGGTTGGACAAGAATGCTGGTCCCATATTGGAGTCAGCTGTTCCAGCCAGGTACTCTGTGATACATCACCTGAGACTGGATCGAAAGGGGGTCGCTATTTGTTTAAAATCAGAATTGGGCCTTGTAGAGGTTCCAGTGGTGACCCCTAGATCCTTTGAGTGTATCATGGGAGCAGGTGTGGGCAGCAGAATCTTACTCGTCTACCTTCCACCCGGTGATGAGAAAGTTTTTCTGCAGGAAGTTGTAGACTTCATTGTCAACATGGTGTTGGAACCCTCCAGGTGGTTGGTCTTGTGGAATTTCAATGCCTGAGTCAATGAGGAACTCTCACATTTTGGTCAAAACTTCCTCCAACTAATGACCTTGTTGGGCTTTAGACAGGTTGTTACCACTGCAACCCATATTCAGGGTCACTCTCTGGATCTGGTGTTCACCCTGGGAATGGAGATCATGGAACTGGTAGTGGAATCAGTTGGTGGTTGGTCCATCACTCTATAAGGTTTAGTTTCACGGCCCCCTCATGAGACTGCCCCCTTTGGAGATGGCCCAGTACTGCCCTTTGAGGGGTGTAACCGCTGAGAGTGTGATGGCAGTGCTGGACCTATCGAGTTGGCCTGTGGAGTGCATGGAACCAGATGTCTTAGTAGTGCAGTATGATAATATAGTGCTGAGGGCTCTGGATTCCATAGCACCTGTCCATGTTCATACCCTCTCCCTCTGCCCTTGATCCCCTTGGTTTCATGGGTATTGAGGGAGTTGAGGAGAGCAGGGCGAAGATTGGAATGCTGCAGGTGAACATCTGGCCTGGAAGGGGACAGGCTTAGATTGATTGCCCATTGCATGGACTATCAATCAGAAATCTCCTGTAAGAAGGCAGAGTTCCTGTCCAGGGAGATACCTACATCAAGAAATCGACCAGCCCAACTCTTTCGGACTGTGGCCAGGCTGTGCAATCCAGCCTGACTGTGGGGTCGGAGAACTTTTTCACAAATAAAGTGTGATGAGTTTGCTCAGTTCTTTGATGATAAGGTGTCATCGATCAGGTCGGAGATCCACAAAATGCATTCAAATAAGCATGGCAGTGATCGATGCAAGGCTACAGGCCATCAGTCTGCATGGACAGATTTCGACCAGCCAGTGATCATGGATATCATGAAGATTGTCCAATGCTTGCAATCAACTTGCTGTAGTTTGGATCCTGGTCCTAAGTGCCTCCTTGTGGGGTGGATGGATGTGATTGGACCAGTCCTTGCTGAGATAGTCTGGTGCTCATTGGACCAAGGAGTGTTCCCAGAATCTCTGAAAGAGGCTATCATGACACCCCTTTTAAAGAAATCTTCCCTTGACCCAGACTGTCTCACTAACTACAGACCAATCTCTAACCTGCCCTTTTTGGGCAAGGTTATTGAGAAAGTAGTCACTTTGCAGATCGATGACTTTCTTACCACCCTTGAAGTCTATGATCCTCTCCAGTTGGGTTTCAGGAAGAGGCACAGTATGGAGGGTCACGTGATACGGTGTGCTGAGTAGGACGCCTCACTCTTTGCTCTGACCTTCTACCCGCTACATTCACTAAAAAACCCTGTTTTGCAGTGTAATTTACCTCAGATTGTTTGATTTTCATCCTCCTAAACGGTCGTGCTTCCTATACAAAGTAGTCGATGGAAGAGGAGATGCGAAAATCTCTACTAAACACACACCTCCTGCTACACTGGAGAAGGCCTCTAAAAAAGCCAGGGCCTCCTCCTTGCAATCCTCACAGCCTGCCACTAATGAGAGCCCTGATTCGGATCCCCTTACTCTCTCCAAGTTTTTAGAGGAGTTTCAGCCTTTTAAGGTCGAAATGCAGAACATGGCAGGAGAAATAAAAGGTATTGCGAGCATTTTGGAAGAGCTTTCCAAGAAAACAGCTGAAAATGAAGCACGCATACGCTCTGTCAAGCTGAAACAGGACAAAGCTGAGCTGGATTTGGTAGCCATGAGGCAAAGGCTAGTGAAGATGGAGAATAAAGTGGAAGATCTGGAGGGTCGTAGTCACCACAATAATGCAGTAATTGTAGGTCTGCCCGAAGGTGAAGAGGGTTCAGACCCTATTAAGTTTATTATGAAGTTTGTGGAGAAGGTGGCAGGCCCTTCCCACTTTGGAGCAAGCTATATTATAGAGAGAGCTCATCATGCACTACGCCCCCCTCCCCCGGTTGGAGCCCCCCCCAGGTCATTTATATTTCACTTTTTAAATTTACAGGAGTGACAGCACTTCTTATGCAAAGCTAAGGAAACACAAGATTTGCATTGGGAAGGCAAAATGTAGAGAGTGGCGCAAGATCTGCCTCTATCTGTGTGGCAGAAACGAGCCACATTTCACAAATTGGTCCTCAAACTGGTCGCCGCAGGAATCAAGTTTCGAATGGGCTTCCCAGCAAGGCTCCAAGTTTTCCTGAATGACTCCTGGGTAACCTATGAAGAAGTGGAGTTAGCAACTGCAGGGCTTAAAGAAGCGCTTTCTGACCTATTCAAGTCTACATGAATATCGACCTGGAGTAGTTTGCTATGCTGTGCTTTTCAGGTGGTGTTCTTTAGCTGTTGCTAATCTACAGTTCTCAATAAACTCTCTGGGGCTAACTCAGCAACAAGTTGCTTTGTCTGGTTATCCAATCGTATGCTGCAATTCCGATGGAGGGTGACATCTTCGACTAAAAAAGACATTTTGTTCCTGATTCAGCTGCCACCCCCAGGGCTGCCTAATATTATGCTGACTCTTTATGTTTTAGCTATTGCTAAGCCCAGCCTTGCCTTCGGGTATAAAAGCAAGGTGCTAATGGGCTCCAATGTTTATTCATTTTGGATTTAAATAATGGGTGTCTGGGCGGTGTCAGTGCGTCCAAGCCAAGTTTTATTTTGACAGGAACAGCAGTTTATTTCTGTAGAGGTGATGTTCTGATTTCATGGCAATGGGGGGGAAATGCTCAGTTCTCTTTGAGTTTACAATGAGATCCCATCTGCAACTGTGGTCCCTTCTTGGTCCATATAGTAAGTTCTGGTCTCTTTATGGCTTCCCCTTCTTTTGCTTCAAAATGCCACCATGTACTAGAAGAGGTAAGCCTGAATACCAGATGGGGACCCTGAAATTGCAGACAGGCAGAGACAACAGGGTATTTGTACTCCTTAATCAGGCGTTTGTATGCCCCGCTGTTATAACCCTGCTAGTGTGATCTCCTTGGAGGGTTCCCTTCTTATATTTCCCCTGCAAGAATGAGGTAGTCACTGTTTCCGGTCCAAGTAAAGTGGTCTGGACAGTGACCCTGGAGTGCTCAGGCTCTCCCTTATTTTAGAGAGGATGTTAGCAGCCTGCACACTCTCAGTTTGTTGTGTCCATTGTTCGTGGGTTGCGCCACAAGAAGGCATCTGAGACTAGTATTTCCACTTCTGCTGTCGGTATTTTACACACCTTACGCTCCGTGGTACATGTTGGTGCATGGATCATGGGGGTTGCAGGGGGAGGGCTATTTTCTTCATGTGGCTGGTGTAGATAATTCCCCTGAATTACTATGGGGTGTTGTTAAGTAGTAGGAAATGGGGATACTTTATTTTTTATGGAGCGTTCTGGATACAAAGAGATACTTCTGTCCTGGTTTCTTGGTTTGAAAGGGCGGGGAGGTTGGAGAGAGAGGGACCTTTCAGACTGCCGATCATCATGTACTACGCAAAAGAGGGATGGGAGTGGGAGGAGGGGGGGTTAGGGTTCATGGGGTGTTTTTTGAGGGGGGGTTTCAGGGGGGCGGTTTGGGGATAGTAGTAAGCACTGGCAGGGTTGGGGGGAAGGTAGAACAACCCAGCACTTATCACGTCAGGAGCAGTAATGATGCTATATATGAGTACAAGCTGCACTCCGAAAGAATTTTGAATGGTAACAAGGGCGATGGCTAGAAGCATTCAATTTATTAGCTGGAATGTTAAAGGGGTGAGGCATAAAACTAAACAATATAAAATTTTGAAGCATTTAAACTATATGAAGGCAGAAATTATGTTTTTGCAGGAAACACACCTGCTTAAGGGGGATGCTGACAAAATGAGACGGCAACAGATTGGGCAGACTTTTGCGGTGGAGGGCATGACCCAGAGTAGAGGGGTCAAGATCCTTCTGCATAGGTCAGTTCCGTTCAAACCTCTCCGAGTTGTATCTGACCCGCTGGGCAGATTTCTGTTTGTAAAAGGTAGATTGCATACTCTGGACATTGTCTTTGTACTGTTTACAGTCCTAATGTAGATTCCCCAAGTTTTTTTGTTCAGATAATTGAAGCCCTAACTCCATTTTTGGAAATCCCTATGGTCATTGGGGGTGACTTTAATCTTGTTTTTGATCAGGCCCTAGACAGATAGGGTCAATCCCGTCAAGGTCTCTCCCCAGCACAAAGAACTTTTAGGGATTTAATGGACTCTGCAGGTCTTTGTGACGTCTGGCGTGTATTGCATCCCAATACAAGGGAGTACACTTTTGTTTCCAGGTTCATCCAACCTCCTTACAGATTGATTATAGCCTTATCTCCAAAGCTCTCTTACCAGGGGTTATAAGTTCCAGTATTGTCTCAGGGCATCCGTCAGATCACTCTGTCTAGTATCTTTAGTTTCCTTGCCAAATAAAGGGAGCAGGTGGAAGCTGAATAATCAAATATTGAAGGAGCCGAAGACGGTTCAATATATAATATCCCAAATAGAGCAGTTCACTGCTACTAATACTAACTCCATAGAGAAGCCTGATCTGGTATGGGGTGCTTGTAAAGCATATTTAAGAGGGATTATAATTGGCCTAACATCGATAAGGAAAAGAGAGAGGGCATCTCGGATTTCCGATCTCCTTTCTCAGATCAGGGGCATGGAGACCGCTCTCTCTCCATCCTCCTCAGAGACTTTTAAACAAGATTTAACAAAACTGAGAGAAGCCTACTGAGCTATGTTGGCAGAGCAAGTTGAATTTGCAATTTTGAAAACAAAAGCAGTATATACTGATCAGGGTGAGAAGACGGGCCGAATGCTAGCGTTGCGCATCAAGCAGCAGGAATCCGCCAGATTCATTCCTGTGGTCCACTCCCCTAAAGACAACTCCCTTGAAGTCTTACCTTCGGAGATAGCGGAGAGTTTATAAGTTATTTCAGGGATTAATATGGCCCTATGGCTACCCCCCCCCCCAAGGACAGGCTCTATGAATATCTGAGTGATTTACAATTACCATCTCTTACACAATGCCAGCAGAAAGCTTTGGAGTCTCCCATCTCTGAGGGTGAGATAGAAAGGGTAATTAACTCCCTTCCACCTGATAAATCTCCGGGCCCGGATGGGTTCACCTCCAATTTTTATAAAGCCTTTTCTAAACAACTGACTTCCATTCTCCTACTGCTTTTTCAGTCTATCCTCTCAGGTCAGGCATCTGATCCCTCCCTTTTTGAGGTGTTGATTGTTTTGCTGCCCAAGCCGGACAGACCATCAGACCAGGTCTCAAGTTATAGGCCGATCTCCCTTCTCAACCATGATATTAACATTTTGGCAAGATTACTAGCCGATCGCTTGGAGGCAGTACTTCCCTTTCTAATTGGGGCCGAACAGGTTAGTTTTATGAAAGTGAGATCCTCAGTGGATCACCTGAGGACCCTGGCTCACGTCTTCTTGGCATTCAGGGATGCTCCTCATCCAGTGGTCCTGATCTCGTTGGATGCCGAGAAGGCATTTGACAGAGTCAACTGGGACTATTTGTTTGCTGCGATGGAGGTGTTTGATTTCCTCATGAAATTCCGGAACTGGGTTAGTTCGCTATATAAATTCCCCTCCACCAGAATCTCATGTAATGGGGTTGTCTCTAGTCCCCTCAAATTGCATGTGGGGACCAGACAAGGGTGCCCCCTATCTCCCCTCCTTTCAATATTTACTTAGAGCCCCTTACTAGGATGTTATCAGGTGCCCAGGGCATTTTGGGCATTTCTCTAGGTGAGCAGGTGGTTAAAGTTGCGGCATATGCAGATGACCTCCTGTTGCAAGTAACACACCCACTCACATCTATCCTCGTTATTCTTAAGACAATAGATGACTTCAGTAAGGTCTCAAACTATAAACTTAATGTAGGAAAGACTGTAGTTTTTCCTCTTAACCATAGGGTATACAAACAAGAAATTATCACATTTGGGCTCACTTGGAAGTCTGACTATATTAAATATCTGGGACTCCTTTTAACTCAGAATGCTGATCGGCTTAGACAACTAAATTTTGATGCCCTGGTACACAAAATAGAGCTAGACCTTTGCAGATGGACCCTACTTCCCCTTTCTCTTTGGGGCAGAATTAATCTAATTAAAATGAACGTTTTCCCTTGTTTGTTTTTCCCCCTCAACATGTTAAACATATGGCTCCCCCGTCTTGTGTTAAAAAAGTGCACAGTATGATTTCTACTTTTATATGGGAAGGATAAGAAGGCTAGGATGGCATTCCACAAATTAGCCGCTCTGAAAGTTAAAGGAGGATTAAGGCTTCCCCACATTGGGCTATATTATTGGGCTAGCCAGGCCAACACGTATCTCAGGTGGCTGACCGCAGATCAGTTGTCTACTGTGGCCATGTACACCCCAATCTGGTTAGCCATCGAGTCTGCCTCCATAAAAAAACACAGATATTCCCCTGCTGCGCTGTTATACACCAAAGTTAGTTCCCTACCTGAATCTCTATGCAGATCCCCTATAGCAGTTTCAATTAGGGTTCATACTAAACTGCATATTTCTGAGATATGAGAATCTCAAGGATTTATTTCAACCCTTGAGAGGTAACCCTAATTTTCTACTAGATAACTAGCCCCTTCCAGTCAGCTGGCTTCCTCAGATAGGAGATTGTCACCTCGATGAGCTTATAACACCCAACAGTCAATGGTGCTCTTCAGCAGACATTATGCACAAGTTTATGATACCCCCCACAAGTATTTTCAAGATTTTCCAGCTTCATCATCTCCTGGTTAAGGTAATGGGCTTGACTCCCCCCCCGTTACCCATATCAGCTTTCAAGCTACCCTAATGGAGCTGGTGGGTTCGCCCCATGCTGTATCCAAAATATACAGTGCCTTATTTACCTGGGCCTATCCTGATAACTATGCTCCCGTCACTTTTTGGGCCTCCCTTTTCAAGGGCAAAGACTTGGATTGGCCTCTCCTGTGACAAAGCTGCCATAAGTTCATCAAGCAGGACAGACTTAGATTAATGCAATTCAAAATCTTGCACAACATTTATTATTCTCCGCAGAAGCTGGCCAGACTAGGTTTGGTGTCTTCTCCTCTTTGCACAAGATGTCAACTGCAAAAAGGTGATCTTCTTCATATTTTCTGGAGCTGTTCTAAAATCATCCCACTTTGGACTAATATTAAACAGCATGCTGACCCTCTTTTAGGGCTCTCAGACTTGTTCACCCCTGAAATATGTCTTCTGGGGGACTTCTCCATTTCGGTGGTGAACAGAAAGTATCATATAGCTTTAATTTCACAGTCTGTCAAAAAAGTGGTTTTAAGACATTGGAAAGATACGGAGGTACCAACGTATGTTGAATGGTTTCAGGAGTTACTTGCAAATCTCAGAGCAGAGAGGACTATTGCTAGTCTTTACAACTAAATTAGGAAGTTTGATAAGATCTGGGGCCCATTACAAACTCTTTATGCACTGCAAGTCTAAGCATTATTAGGCGTATCCATGATGCAGTGCTACAGGTGTAAAGGATGTGCTGGGTTGTTCAGGAGTAAGGAGCGCAGGGTGGGGTGGGAGGGGAGGAGAGAATGAATCATTCTAAACTCTGTACCTGATTGTGTGGATTATGTTTTATACTGTCATGATTAGTTCTCTGTACTGAAAACTTCAATAAATTTGAATGAAAAAAGGAAGAAGCACAGTACCGAGACAGCGTTGGTTCGAGTACTGAATGATCTCCTAATAGCGAGAGATCAGAGGAGCCATTTGATCTTGGTCCTCCTTGATCTCTCTGCAGCATTTGACACCATGGCCCATGGGATGTTGCAAGAACACCTGCGGCTATTCTGTGGATTGTCAGGGACAGTTCTCAGATAGTTCCATTCTTTCCTCACGGGCAGAACTCAGAGGGTAGTATCAGGATTTTTTTCCTCTGCTCCCTTTGCTCTGCCTTGTGGGGTGCTGCAGGGTTCTGTGCTTCCCCCCATGTTGTTCATGGTGTATATGCTGCCATTGGGAGACATTATAAGAAGTTATGGCTGAGCTTTCACTGCTATGCAGATGACACTCAGCTCTATATGTCCTTTGTACCCGAACAAAATAATGCAATATCGGTCTTTAACAATTGCCTCGCTGAGATTCAGGACTGGATGAGCGCTAACTGGTTGAGACCAAATCCGGACAAGACTGAGGTGCTGGTGGTGAACCCTGGTCACCGTGTACAGAACTTCTCTCCTGGGTCTCCTTCTGGTCTTGTGTTAGGGGGTAACCAGTTGAGACCTTCTGAACAGGTACGGAATCTGAACATAGTACTTGACAGCGAGCTGATGCTTAAGACACAGGTGTCAGCCATTGTCAAGTCCTCTTTTTAACATCTGAGGAATATAGCCCAGATAAAACACCTTGTTCCGCATGATGACCTCCCTGCGTTGGTTCACGCCTTTGTATCTTTGCGTCTTGACTACTGTAATGCTCTATATCTAGGGTTGCCGGGGGGTGAATCTCCATCGCCTGCAGCTGGTGCAGAATGCTGCAGCCAGTTTGTTCACTGGGTTACCAAGATCTTACCATATCACACCTGTGCTGCGTGAACTGCACTGGTTGCCGGTGCAATGGAGGATCACCTTCAAGGTCACGTTGCTGACCTATAAGACCCTACATGGACAGGGACCGGGCTACTTGGAAGATCTCCTTTGGCCCTACCACCCTCTCTGCCCACTCCATTCCACCGATGTGGGATTGCTAGAGATTCCCAAGGTTCATCTTCAGTCATCTGGGGCCAGAGCTTTTTCTTTCGTGGCCCCAACCCTGTGGAATTCTCTACCTCGTCAGATTAGAGAGTGCCTGTCCACGGAGTCTTTTAAAGCTTCACTGAAGAATTATTTATTTGAATTAGCTTTTTGAATATAACATCTAGTCTATTCTGCTGCCTTTTAAATATTTTATATTTGTATTTATTATTGATGTGTGTTATATTTGTTATGTACTTGAGCTTTGGTACTCTGAAAAGCGCATTATAAATAAACACTGATTTGATTTGATTATTCCTGGGTCCTGGTCTCACATGGCATGATCATTGCAAACCCTGCATAGAGTGAAATGGCAATACATTAAGGTGTGCTGCCTTGCATGCATAATTGACATTTTATCGCAACAAAGGCATGCAGAACAGCACAATGGAGGTATAAGTGATAAGATGACAACAAATGAATTCTAATAACCATGAATCATTTCACCAGAAGACAGGCCATGGAGGAAGAATGTATATATTTCTTGCTTGATGTTGATCTGTGTTGCTTTCTAAGTGGCTGTTTGTTTGACTGACGGGAAAACAACACCACGTGTGCTTGCTGGGATGAAAATGTTGCATCATGCTGTTTGATGTACTGGCCCAAAATGTGCTGGCAATTTTGTGGTTCTTCTTGGTGGAAGACTGCTGGAAGAGGAGAAGTAATTTAGCTGGACTCAGAGGCAGCATTGATGTACTTGCATGCTCCAGCATAAACAGCAGTCATAGACATCTGTCAGCTTCATAGCTTTGCAGCTGTATTTATTGGCAGTATAAGAGTGATGGCCCACACTGTTGAAGTTTATGTCATACACATTAGGATGGATGAGAAGGTGGTAGATTATGTGATAGTTAATTGTATACATGGGACGGAGCATGCATGCATTTCTGATTAACATAGAACTGACTGTGCACTGTCAGACTAAGCTGTTACATCAAATATACAGTGGTGGCAGACTCACTAGTCACACATTCAAGGTCTCATGGAGGAGGTATATGTGGAAATGGGGAATATGTTGCTCAGTATTTGCTGCTTAATGGGGCCAGTGTATTGCTGACATATACATTCCAGTTAGCATAGCAGGAGTAATTAATTTTTCAAAAATGAACTGAAGTAAACATTGTTACAAGGTAGGGTAAACAAATTAAACTGATCAACAGGATGTGTAACACAGAACAAGCGTTAAAATAACATTTAAAATGTATAACAAAAACATAAAAGAGCATACTCAGTGGAAATGGGTGGGGGTCATAACACCTTTAGCCTTCTTTCAGTTACACATTGTCCATGAAGCAGCCCTCACAGTCTTCAAGACTGGAGTCATCACCAGGTGGAAATTCAGTAATCATTGCTGCTTCATCTACTTCCTTGCTAGTGGAGGCCTTACCAGTGTGGACATCTTTGTTGTCATCATCGACTCCGAGACGCCGTTCTTGTGGCAACACCATTGAAATAACTGTTATGTGGAATGTGAACCTCATTCATTTTTATAAATGTTAGGATGGACACATTCTTCAGTGACAGATTTGTCCTCTGGTCATGAACCATGGCCCCAGCAGAACTGAACACCCATTCCACACTGACACTGGTTGGTGAACAGCTGAGGTATTTAAAAGCAACTGATGCCAGTGCAGGCCAATCACTCACTTTGCTGCTCCAGTACACCAATGACCTACAGTATCAATGATGCCAAGATGCTTGGTGTCTCCCATGTATGCATCCACCAAACGTTGTGCTGCCCTGAATTCTGCTGCCTCATCAGGCTCCTCCTCCTCCTTGTCTTCAATTTCTTCCATGCCCACCTGGTACAGAGCATCCCAAATGGGACTACCTGCTGTGGTCTGCTGTGACTTGGACATTTTCTCAGATTTGGTGCCTGTGATGAGCTGCTGGTGCTGGTGGTAGCAACACCTGGTGTATGTGCCCTTTGTGTCTCTGCATTTTTCATCTGTTTGCCATGTACCCATCTGACAAGGTAACTGGTAAATTTGTCCAGTCACACCTGACTCCCTTCAAACATGGCAGGCAAGCCATGTTTATAATGTGGATCCTGCATGGTAGCAATAGAAAATTCATTAGACTGCATAATGCCAGAGATATGGGTATTGCTGTCCAGTATACAGAGCATGTGACCCATTACATTAACAGCACTGTGATCATCACTTGCCTCCATCTGGTGATGAACATTCATCAGTGTCTGCCTCTGCACATGTATAAGGGTTATTGATTGACTTATACAGGCAGTGTCCCCACTCCCAGCCTGAGTTACATGCTCAAATGGACACATAATGCATTTTATGCCATCCATTTGTCACCACTGCTCCATTGTTAGAGCGATGGACACTCCAGCACTGTCCCGGGCGGTGTGCAACAGTAGGTAATCTGAAACCACCTTATACTGCTCATACAGCAAGTCAGGCATATACAGTGTGGAGTTCCACCTGGTAACAACATTGAGCTTCATACAGTGCTGAGGCAGAGGGTTTGTACACTGCAGCTCATGCAGATAGTCACGGGCCTTTGCAGAATGGGCAAAGTGCACACACATGCGTCGGGCGACAGGCACAGTTTCCTTATTTCATCATGGTTCAGAAATTGCTGCATGACAAGATTAAGGCAGTGTGCCAGGCAGGGCACTCTGAAAAAAACATTGTCAATAATGCACTCCACCACACTGGAGCCCTCGTCACTAGCAATAAACCCCGCTGTAAGTGAGTATGCATTTAGCCACCCATCAATCTGATTTAGCAGCACATTCAGCATTTTCTCACCAGTGTGGGACCTGGTAACACTTTCCATAGTGATGGTGCATTCTGACAGATACCAGGTGTGTTACTACCACCACAATTTTGCTTTAAGCAGCTTTTAACAGGCTTTAAATCAATGACCACCCCAGGTACCTGTGCCCAGCATGTTGTTATGCACAGATATGAGCTGCCCATTGTTTGTCCACTTGTCCACATATCCATGCTAAGGTTGATATATTTGGAGGCAGAATGCTTCATGGTATATAGGATGGACTGTGAAACTCTGCTGTACAGTTTGAGCATGGCACATTTTGAGAAATGTGTTTGTGATGGCACCTGCCATTAGGGACAGGCATGAGCTATCAAACAGTGGGATCCTGGTTTCTCCACAAAGGAGAAGGGCAACAGGTTGATGGCAAGCAATTTAGCTGTGGCTGCGTTCAGCTCATGGGCAGCAGCATGATTGGGGGAGCAGTTGGAGTGATGCTCAAACACACTTTTCAATGTGGGCTGCATCTTGGGGGTGGGTCGACAAAAATGCTTTACTTGTGCCACTAATGTTGTTCTTGTTGGAGTACCAGGTGAGTACTGAGCCTGGGATGCACAGCATGTATGAAACTGGATACTTAGATGGAGTTGGTGCCTGGTGGTGTACTTTAACAACTCGAGGAAGTGGCAGCTCTACTGCTGCTATGCCCACTGCTCAAGAGAGAAAAGGATTCCTCACACTCCTCCTCCTCCACTGACCCACTCAGCCCTCCCTCCTCCTGCTCTATTGCACTGCTGGCACTAACATTAAGCTTGACAAGGGAAGTCCCACCGACAGCTCTCGTATCTTTTTGGTTTTGGTCAGCGCAATGGATGCTTGTTTTTCAAGTGGGCATGCTGGCTACTGGTGCCTATGTGGCTGCCCTTTTTTCCACAATTAAAAACACGTGCTTGACACAGCTGACATATCACCATGGTGTCATCAGGTACATCAAGCACAAAAACATCCCAAACTAGGGACTTTGCACCTCTAGATTTGACATGGTACTGGGACTTGGATGGCAGAGCCAAAGGTGTGGAAGTTTTTGCTTTTTGGACCATTTGCATGACTTCCACCATACTACGTTTGGGAGGTGGGGTTACTGGACTGCTTGATGTAGGCTTGCTGATATCCTCACCCTCAGGCTACATCATCACCCTTCAGTTTTTTCACTTCTGGCTCACACAAGGGATCCAACACCTCATCATCCCATGTACTGAAACATATTATATTCTCCTCCTCCTCCTCCCTATCACTGCCTACTTTCAGAGAAACTTTTCCATTCTCTGGCATCTCCTCACTGTGGGGGAATGAGTTTCCTAATCTCCTTTTCCAGGAGAAACAAACTGAAGCTGAACATTATCACCCTCACCACCATCAGCTCCACCTTGAGCAGGGACAACTTTTTCAACCTTCTTCTGGACCTCTGTGCCTCCACTAGTGTGATTGTCTCCCTTATTCCAGTATCATCCCCAACAAGCATGCTAGCTATGGATTGGGCAGTAAAATAATTAATCGCAGACTTGAAGCCACTTTTAACTTTGATTTTGCTGCTACTGACTGCCACAGGAGCAGCAGAGCCCACAGAGGACACAGATTTGGAAATAGGTTTGCTTATTCCATAGAAACATAGAAACATAGAATTTGATGGCAGATATGGACCGCTTGGCCCACCCAGTCTGCCCATTTCCCTACCTAATGGATAAGCTGCAGATCCTAGTTAACCAGCAACCTACTTCTTCCTGTCCCCACCCCCTAGAATTGCCTTATGACTGTCCCATGCATGCTTGAATTCCACCACTGTTTTTGACTCCACAACCTCCTCTGGAAGGCCGTTCCATGCATCCACAACCCTCTCTGTGAAAAAATACTTCCTTAAATTACTTCTGAACCACCCCCCCATCTTCAAATTGTGCCCCTTGTTCTTCCACACCTCTTTTTTGAAAGATGCTACCTCTTGGACTTTGTTGATTCCCTTGAGGTACTGAAAGTTTCTATCAAGTGCCCCTCTCCTCCTTTCCTCGAGGCTATACATATTAAGCTCCCTAAGTCTCTCTTCATATGTCTTCCGGTGCAGACCCTGCACCATTTTAGTTGCCCTCCTCTGGACAGCTTCCAACCTGTCTATGTCTTTGCAGAGACTGGGTCTCCAGAACTGCACGCAGTACTCCAGATGGGGTCTGACCAGCTGTCTGTACAGAGGGATAATAACTTCCTGTTTTCTACTGGTGATGCCTCTCCCTATGCATCCCAGTATCCCTCAGCCCTCCTTGCTGCCCTCTCACATTGCTTGCCCACCTTTAGGTCATCTGATATGACTACCCCAGGTCCCTTTCCATTTTTGTTGTTGTTAGTATCTCACCCCCCATTGTGTACTCTTCCCCTGGGTTTTTGTTTCCCAGGTGCATTACCTTGCACTTCTTAGCATTGACTCTAAGCTGCCATACATTTGACCATTCCTCTAACCTTGCCAAGTCCCTTCTCATCCTTTCCACCCCACCTTGTGCATAAACTCTGTTGCAGATCTTTGTGTCATCTGCAAAGAGACATACTTTTCCTTCCAGTCCCTTTGCAATGTCACTTATAAAGACATTGAAGAGGACCGGTCCTAATACTGAAACAGACTTCTTTTAGCCACCTTCCACCTGGGCACCTTTCCCTGAAGTGGAATGTCTCTTGGCAGGCATCCTTATATGCTTGTTCCATTTGCCTTCCTTCAGAAGTATATGATTATGTTATTTCTATTGAATAAGTGTGATTTAACACCTGCAGTACTATCTGCAAAGGGCAAACAGAAATCAGAACAGGTAGATGCACTGTAGTGTATACAGCTATCTACAACTGTGACTGTAGCCTATTCGAGTGTTAAAATACTATTTTATTTTTTAAATTACAAAAATATGAGTTAAGTTACATGTGGTAACAGAAGGACAGAAGTAAGAGACTTTAAACCAACAGAGAACACCACCACAACAAGGATGTGCAGTAACTGAAAAAATACTTGAAGAGTTCTTAATCAAATGTCTGTTTTTCCATGGAATGATTATTGCACAACTTGATAATAACCGGGTAAGTACTGATAGGTTCACACAAACTAAACTATAAACCAACCGCACAGAACACCTCAATCAATCAATCCATCAAAATCTTTATTTAACCAGGAGAACACCATTGAGCAAACTCATTTTCGAGGCAGACCTGGGTGCAACAAATACAAGATAACAAGAAAATACATGATAGTTCCAATTCACTGGCAAATCAACAACAGGCAACAACAATCATTAGGGAGTACATATTAAATACATCAAAGATTCAGAGTGAAAGGGTAGTCCTGGGAGAGAGACAGGGGGGTTGACTAGGGGAGGAGGGAGAAGGAAGGGAAGAAGAGGTCAGGCAGTGACTGGGAGCAGGAACCAAAGGAGGAGGCTGAGGCAATATTAGGTGAGGGGCTCCATTGGGATGAGGTATCAGGTGTTCAAGGGTAGCAAGCACAGGATTCCTTATTGTGATGTGAGTAAAGAGTTTTGAAGGCTACTACACTAATTTTGCGCTTTCATTTCAGAGTTTTTTGTAGATTGTTCCATAACTGGTGCAGCACATGCCCTGCCAAAGCGGAATTTGTCATTAAGCACCTTAATGGTAAAGTAGGAAGTGCTTCACAAAGCGTATCTACTTAAGGTACAAAGAGGTAGGCAGGCAGTGATCTAGTCAGGCAGTTTGTTAATGATAGATTTATAAGTCCAAATAGTGGTGTTTCTTTGGCATCTGAAGCTAAGAAAGGACCAACCTACTGCAGTGTATAGCGCACAATGGTGTGTGGAATAGGGAAGGTCTGTTATGAACATTAGGACTCTGTGATAAAGCATATCTCATTTTTAGAGTGCTGCAGTAGGTCCTTGACTATAGAGGAAATCAGCATAGTCTAGAATGAAGAGGAAAATAGTTTGGACTAGTCTTGTCTTGGCATCCGAAGAGAGGAGTTTTTTTGATCCTGAAGAAGAGGCCAAACCTTTGGCAAAGTTTCTTTGTCAGTTCATCTATGTGTTCTAGAAATGTGAGTCTATTGTCCAGCCATACCCCCGAGTATTTGAATTTAGCTATGTACTCCAACTGTTCACCAAGGATGGTAGATATCAAGGGGAGAGTCCCAGCCATGGCTAGGTTTGATAAGTTGGGGAAGGGAAGGGTGAGTTTACCTCACAGTCAAAATACAAGCTATGGCCTGGAGGAGTGCTGCCTGGAGAAGGCAAGTACTGCAATTTGTTAGTACTTACTAAATACACTTTTGGCTTATAGAGATATCAGACAGAGAGGACAACAAGATTTGAAATGAACAAACACATTTGCCTCCAACAATGGTGCAGTATCCTCCACTCTCTCGAAAACTACATAGTTTTTATATTGTATGGGTCAGGTAGTAACCATCAGTGATGTAACAGGGAGGAAAGGGTTAATATAGTAAGCAAATTAAATAGAAAAACAGGAACACTGCAATGCAGAGTCTAGATCATAATTTTAATTTCTGTGAGCAATTCAACAATGCTGTGTACCTGGATATGGGCAAGTGGTCAAAGTACATGAATACTTCCAATAAAAAAATAAAGCACAAAAGTAATTAAGCAAAGGGAAACTGGAACAGAACTATTCAGAATGAGTAATTGTTCAGATAAAGTTACCCAAAAAGGGTCAATATGTAACAAAAATATAACCAATAAGTAGCGCACCAAACAAAATATTAAGATTTAAAAGAAATTATAGAAACTCACTCACAACTTGTGAGAAATCTGTCAGACATTAGGAACTAGCCTGCTCTGATTTTATACACACACATAAACACACACATGTACACACACACACACCACTCAACTCAACTCCCTCACAGACACAAAGAAAACTGAAAACACTACCTAAGTTTAATTAAGTATTATCCAAAGATACCAAAACAAAAAAAAATGTTCACTAGTAGCACTATGAACTGAATTGAGATTTTGGGAGCAAATAACTCTTAAAAAATCACAAATAAAGAGGTTTTTGAAGGGTTAATTGGCTGTGATGCACCACACTGTACTGCTCTCCAACTTAACTGCCAACATAATGTGCAGGAAACAACCAGCAAGTGATTTTTCAACCATGTACCCACAATGCATTGCAATTTCACAGACAAAATTTAAAAAAATTGGCAAAATTTATAAAAATTTGGTGAAATTTTGCATTAAGCAAAATGCCATTAGAGGCAAAATTATGTTTTGCCCAGGTGAAAAATTTAGAGTAATGCAAAAATTACATTATATATTTCACTTGGTGAAATTTTCCAATTTCACACATCTCTAGTCCACAGATGCATTGCTGCCCTGCACTGCTGTGGATCATCCTTTTGAGCCATGGCAGCTGCTCGGCAGACCACCTCCCCAGTAGAGGTCTTGACCTCTGCGTCACTCCTCCCCACCAGCCATGCATGACAGGGCACAATACGGCTTGCAATATTTGTGACTTGCCTGTGCACCACGCTGCATGTAGTGCACAGTTTTGATTTCACTGTTAAGCAAATAGCGAACTGACCCAGCACAGTAATGGACTCCATGTAGCCACTTTAGAGAACCACCAATGAGGATAGTGCTTCTTTGCTGCTGCATCCAATAGTGACGCAGATTATTTGCTGTTGGGCAATGACTTCTCAATGTGTTTCTGTAGGTTCCAGTCTGGTCAGTTTCACCGCAATATGTGGGAATATACTTTTCTTCTTCGTCTTCTCCCGGCACAGACTCTGCCAAGAGAAGCAGCAAGATCATGCTGAAGTTCATGGAAGACATTTCCATCCTGGCAAAAGAGAAGGTGAAGGGGGATGTGGAAGTGTGTGACAGATGGACAACACATAAGAAATTAAATGTTAACACTCATTTTACATGATATTGATTAATAAAAGCAAAAAATAAATAAAACATTAATTAATAATGGCTTAAAACAATAATAAAGCAGAACAACAGCAGTCCAACAGGAAGGATCACTGGCTTCCCAAGGTTTCCATACAATTCCAATTTGAAACTCCAATTAGTTGTATGCAGGAGATATGAAGGATTGCATGTCTTCCATCTATACAGGTTAGCACTCTTCTGACCAGTAAATCTCTTTTGCATTCCAGGTACAAGGCTTAGATACCCTCCCCTATAAGATCATGTGATCTGACCCCCTTTTATAAAAAAAAATATATATATACTACAGCAGCATTTTTATGAAGCAAAACCTCAGTACATACAAAAAAAAAGAAAGGCACTTAATTAGATACCTTCAAATATATATATATATATATATATATTCACATCTTTTACAAAATAAATATATGAATATGCAATTAGTCTAGGCTCCTCCCATTTCATGGCATCAAGGTCTAGCCTTTGGTATAACACTCCAGTCATTGGGGTCAGCCATTTCCCAGAGGAGTAAAATGTAGAAATGAATTGATTCAGGTAAAGTTCCTTTTACTTTATGTTCATATGTAGTTTGCTTTTTATGAGAAAGAAAATGTGTAACCTCAATTTTAATAACAGGAGCATTCATTTTATAAGCAGCGAATATTTCAATTCAGTTGGTTTAGGAGATCACTTTTTAGAGGGAAAATAAATGTGTGTGTGCATTTGGCTTTTCTCAGCCTTCCAATATGCACAAGCTTTTATTGATTCATTCAGGAGTTTCATGAAAACACACAGTGTGCTTTTAACAGCTGCATGGGTGGAGCCTGCAGATATCTTCTTCAGAAAAGCACTTACCTGATCTGGAACAGAGCAAACAACAGTAGTAAACTAGAAGCATGATACCACCACCAGGCAAAGCCCTCCATGGTATCCCCCCCATGTCTATCTTCTCCACTGCACCACCACACTTTTTTTGTACACCTCGGATTCCTACATAGCTGGCTGCCCGGCCATTGCACACCTCATAAAAGGGACAATCATTCATTTTCTCAACCAATTGCACATTTAAATCGATGTTGACAGACCAAAGAATACACATTTCTCAGCAGTCTTTCTAACAGTAACCTAAGCAGCCAAACAATCCCTGCCCTTGTGACCTTTGATCTATTGACTATGTCATATGAAGTCAGTCTTCCAAGATGCCAAGTATGCTTGCACAATTATACAAAAAAAGTAAGTAAGCAAGAAACAAAATGAAATATTTTAACAGAAAACTACATACAAAAATTGTATAAATTAGATATCTGAAAAGAAAGACCATAGGCAAACTTATAAACTCACTATTTCCCTGATCTTTAGCCCGATATAATTATGAATATCCAATCATTAAGTATTCAGGCTCAATACAAAAATAGCAAAAATACAAGTTTTGTGATTCAGATAAAATGTCTAGGAGCAAGTGGTAGACTAACTAATAATTGCATATTAGAGGACCCACACATTATTTTTGGACCCTGAGCCCTGAGTCCCAAGTCCCTGATTCCCTAGCTGTGAGTCCCAACTTTCTCCTGGTTTCTCCTTACCCCGGACCTTTACTTTGCAGACATCTTAAATGTTTGTTGCTGCAAGGTGTTTCTGTCCCCCAGCTGACCACCATAATAAGCTATGTGGAGCAGAGCTGCTTTTATCCTTGATCTATTGATTATGTCATATGAAGTCTGTCTCCAACTATGTTAGCTATGAGTAGCCAAGACAAAAGGGACACTACTTCCAAATAGAGAAGATGCCAAGTATGCTTGCCCAGTTATACAAAAAAAGTAAGTAAGCAACAACAAAAAAATAATTTAACAGAAAACAAAATACAAAAATGGTGTAAATTAGACCATGTGAAAAGGAAGGCCATAGGCAAACTAATAAACTCACTATGTCCCTGATCTTTAGCCCACTATAATTATCAATATCCAAGCATTAAGTATTCAGGCTCAATACAAAAATACTAATAATACCAGTTTTGCGGTTCAGATAAAATGCAGAGGAGGGAGTGGTAGATTTATTAGTAATTGCATATTAAAGAACCCACAAATTACTTTTTGGACTCTGAGCCATGAGTACCAAAGCTGTGAGTCTCAACTCCCTCCCAGTAATTTCTCCTCACCCCAGACCTCAAGACCTGCAGCTAAATTTTTTACACAGTGCAATCTCTAAATAAGCTTTTTCACAAAAGTTTCCTGCAAAGAAAATGTATAAAAAGAAATAAAATAAACAAAAATAACAAGTATTAGGAAATACAAATAAAATAGTGTTAAAAAAAGGAACAATACAGTAGCCAGTAATGAAATGCTAGTGCTCCCTTTCTGCCACTTATTTTTTAAAATCAAACAGAGATGTGGGAACATCTCAATAAAGCAAGCATTTGTCAATGCCAAATGTTTGCTTGCTGGTATAAGCATTAGAAATGCAGGAGTTAGACAGATACAGAATAGGAGTGGCAGTGAAGTATTGAAGTTCACATGAAGTCCACCTCCATCCTGTAGAGCTGGACAGGATGTGGGGTAAGTGTTTGGGTTGCCGCCCATGACGGTCAAGCTGTGTCACCTCACCCTATTCTGCAGACACCGACACGTGTTGAGCTGTGCATTAGGGTGTTTGGCTTTACAGTCATCCCATTCCATAAGGACATATGGTGAAATGGGTGCAGCATAGGAGAATGGGGTGAAGTTTTGGGATGAAGAATCCAAAGTACAGCTTGATGCCTGTCAGTGGGTGGGGGTGGGTGGGGTGGGATAGCATGAGCAGTACAGGTGGCAATCCAAAGGCACACCCAGATGCCTGTCTGTCTGTACAGGGAAGTACGTTATGGTTAGAAACCGTAATGCCTCAGGCGTTTGTTGGTATTTACAGTACAAATGTTGAACTTGGCCTTTTTGTGACCCCACCTCATGAAAGCATTTTGGGACCTCTTGTCATGAACAGTGCCAGTGTGATTTTATCAATGTGTCCCGAAAACTGACTTCCAACAGTGACAGTGCCATTCTGCGCCACATGTACGAAAAGACAGATTGGGCAGGATGTGAAGAATGACAGCTGTACCATCCATAGGGAGGTATGAAGAGATGGCAATGTTGAAAATGTGTAGTGGAAATATTTAAAATGCTCGCAGTTCTGAGCATACGTGAAAACCATGCAATGCATGAACATAACACAGTCATTTTATGGAGTTTTGTCACCAGATTTTCAACATAGGCATTGTACGACCTGTGCTCATGAACAGTGTCACTGTGATTTTGTTAATGTGTCCTGAATACTGATTTCCCACAGCAACCATGGTATTCTGCGCCAGAATGGCAAAAACACATTTTGACCAGGATGTGAAAAATGACAGCTGCACTGTTCATAAGGAGATGCAGAAAATGGCAATGCTGAAAATCTGGAGTGAAAATATTACAAATGTACAAAGTTCTAAGCGTACATGGAAACTGCGCAATGCACAGTCATAACACATTCATTTTATGGATTTTCATCACTAAATTTTCAACATAAGCATTTTAGCACCTCTGCTAATCAACAGTGTCACTGTCATTTTTGTAATGTGTCCCAAACAGTGATTTTCTACAGTGACTGTGCTATTCTGCCTTGGAAGTGCGAAAACACATTTTGGCCAGGATATGAAAAATGACAGCTATACTGTTCATAAGGAGGTGCAGAAAAATGGCAATGTTGAAAATATGGCATGACTATATTGCAAATGTACAAAGTTATGACAGTGCGTGGAAAGTGCATAATGCACGCTCATAACACAGTCATTTTATAGACTTTTGTCACCAAATTTTCAACATAGCCATTTTATGACCTCTGCTAATGAACAGTGTCAATATAATTTTCCTATTGTGTCCCGAACATGGATTTCTCACAATGAACATGCTATTCTGCACCCGAAGTGCAAAAACATATTTGGGCTGGGATGTAAAAAACGACAACTCCACTGTTCATAAGGAGGTGCGGACAAATGGCAGTGTTGACAATCTGGAGTGTAAATATTGCTAATGTGTGAAAGCATGAATGTGTGTGGAACCTGCACAATGCACGCTCATTACACTGTCATTTCATGGACTTTTCTCGCCAAATTTTCAACATAGGCATTTTGGGATCTCTGCTACTGAACAGTGTCGGTGTAATTTTTGTAATGTGTCCCAAACATGGATTTCCCACAGCGACAGTGCTATTCTGCGACAGAAGTGCAAAATCACATTTTGGCTGGGATGTGAGAAATGACAGCTGCACTGTTCATAAGGAGGTGCAGACAAATGGCAGTGTTGACAATCTGGAGTGAAAGTATTGCAGATGTGCGAAGCTACGAGAGTGCGTGGAAACTGCTCAACACATGCTCGTAACACAGTCATTTTATGGACTTTTCTCACCAGATCTTCAATATAGACATTTTAGGACCTCTGCTAATGAACAGTGTCACTGTGCTTTTCTTAATCTGTCCCAAACATTGATTTTTCACACCGACTGCACAATTGTGTGCTATATGCACGAAAACACATTTTGGGCAAGATGTGAAAAATGACAGCTGTACTGCTGATAAGGAGGTGTAATAAAATGGCATTGCTGAAAATCTGGAGGGAAAATATTAAAAATTTGAGAACTTATAAGTGTGCATAGGAACTGCGCAATGCACGCTCGTAACACAGTCATTTTTAGGAATTTTTTCACCAAATTTTCAACATAGCCATTTTAAGATCTCTGCTCATGAACAGTGTCACTGTGATTTTCTTAGTCTGTCCAAAACATTGATTTTGCACACCGACTCTGCCATTGTGCACTACATATGTGGAAACACATTTTGGGTGAGATGTGAAAAATGACAGCTGTACTGCTCATAAGTACATGTGATAAAATGCCAATGTCGAAAATCTAGAGTGCAAATGTTACAAATTTTGGAATGTATGAGCGTGCGTAGGAACTGTGCAATGTACGCTCATAAAACAGTAATTTTAAGGAATTTGTTTCATCAAATTTGCAACATAGGCTTTTTGAGAGCCCACCTCATGAACACTGGCACTGTCATTTTGTTACTCGGTCCCAAAAGGTGATTCCGCACAGTGACCACAAAATCAACCTTCAGGCTCGAATAATGCCATGACAGTGACAGAATTCATGAGGAGGGATCCCAAAAATCCCATGTTGAAAATTTGGTGCCAAAATTACAAAAAAATGCCCAAGATATGCACCAAAGTTGAGAACCCTATCTATCCCATTATACAGCTTACCGGCATTTCCCCAGTTCACGGTCAGCCTTGAAGAGCGCAGATGTGTTCCCGGTCCACCAAAGATCATCGTGCCAGACTCTGGAGGTAAGTATGGGGTGAAGGGATGTGTGGGGAGGAAGGATATGCAGTGGGTGGGCGCGGGTTGAGGCATGGGGCCCCAGAGATCACGAGGGACCATTTTCTCGTTTACAGGGGAAAAAGAAAAACAGACATTGGGGAAAGGTTTTCAACTTCATAGGGGCATTTGGCACACTGGGGTGGGCTCTCAGCATGCCAAGGGAGTCTTTTGTTGGGGGGCCAACTATAGCCAATGGGGGATTGGGCACCACCTGTCAGCACAGAACAAAAAGTGGGGGCGACATCATGCTGACGGGGATTGGGCACCCCTGTTAGCACACAACTAAAGCAGGAGCCTTTATGCCAACAGGGATTGGGCACCCCCGTCAGCACACTGCAAAAGGGGGGAACTTATGCCAATGAGGATTGGGCACCCCATTGGCAGACAAGGAAAATGGGGGGGTTACATCATGCTGACAGGGAGTGGGCTCCCCCATCGGCAAAACACCTGGGTCACTGCAGCCAGCAGAGATTGGGGCCCCCACCAGCAAACAAAGACTGTTTAGGGGGCATACACTGCTAAGGGGGTTGGGCACCCCTTCCGCAAGGGGGCTGTCTGCCTAATACTGTTTGTGAATGCAGCGGCAAGCCACCCACCATGTTCACAAACAGTATTAGGCTAGCTAACATTCTGCCCTGCAATGACAGATCGCTCCCCCATTGCAGCAGAATGACTGACACTGCAATGATGAGGCAGCCCCTGATTGCAGCGGCAAAAATGTTACAACTTGATGCACTTTTGGAAGACCAATGTCATCGGCACACTGTGTCTCCATTGGTCCACCAGTGCCAAGCCCCCAAATGCAGTGTCTCTCTTGGCTATAACAGTGCTGCGCCTCCACAACCCCTTCTCTCCTAAGCTGTCACATAATGTTTCTTGTGCATGCGCAAGCAAACATAAAAAGGACACAGGGAAAAATACAAACTTCAGAAATTCATATTGCATATAAAGTTATTACACAGTTCTTTTAAAAGAGAAGGTGATCTTGATGAAATTCTTGATAAAGAGTAACATACGCTGTCCACCAGATTCAGACTGGTATAAACAGAGATGAAATAATACACTATCTTCATTTTGCAACTGCCGTTCAGGAGATATTCATGATTTGGGGCATGAAGTTCTATTTTTGTATTTCTGTGGTGCTCAAAGGAAGTTATATTTACATAGTTTATTGGGGAAATTTTCTGGTTTATCATCTCAAAGGTGGATTGCACTATTTGCATCTCAGAATATGTCAGTTCTACAGCCAGTAATCACAATTGTTAAGGTCACTCAAGCTCTTTTGCAGTTTACAAATGTTCTCTCTTTTACTCTTACTATCAAACCTGAGCTGGTTAATAACTTTCAAACTATCTGTTATTCTAATAAAGACATGATGGAATATACATCTTGTATTTCCACATGGAATACTTTAAATTATCTTGAGGTTATTAACTGACAATTACTGTATTATAGCACAGGTAGAGGTTCAGAAAAGTGTCCCAGTTCCTAATTTTGGAGAACTTTTTGGGTTCTTACAAACATATTATTGAACATGAAACATTGTATATGTATTTCTAAGAGGGTCTGTTAGTTTTCAGGAAATTTAGAATGGATAATTATTGTAGCATAATACTATTAGGGATCAGAAAATGTATTGGTTTTTATATTGGGTGAGAAATACTGTGCTGCCTTTTTGAGTCCTAAATGGATATTTATTTCTAATGTGGAAAATTAAAATTATAGGTTACACTACACCTTTAGGGTTTATAGGTATCCAGACACAAACCATTTGATGTTCTATTTACATTCTAAATTTATTTTTTTTAAGAATTTGCTAAAGCATATCACAACATCTCCTCCAAATATGCATCTAATATAATTTTATGAACTCGTAACTGGATATTAGACAAGTTAGTCCCATTACACTAAGGATAAATGTAATCAAAATAATGTATAAGGTTAGTGTGTGTGAGAAAATGAGCAATATATGGCATTTTATATACACTGATTTTTGTTGTATTTTTCATTATGATGTCTATTATGTTGTAATGACTAAAAAGTCAAAAAAATAAACTTTGAATTGAAATTGAAGATGAAATATAATTTAAATCTCTAATTTTTCCTTACTCAAGAAACATCTCTAAAAATCTCAGACATCTAACACTGCTGTTGAACACATTGAAAGTGACTGTCAGCTGTGTGGAAAAGGGAAAGCTGTGAATAAGGGGTGGAGAAAGGAAATCATACATGTCAATCACATTGGGGAAAATAGACATACACTTATAATTTTTAATTAAATAGAAGACCAATGCATGTACTTAACATTAGACATGGAACTGATGTTCAGTATTTCAGATGCAAAAGTGATTTGCACAGAATATATTACATTATACTAATGCGTGTGCACTATAAAAGATTGGGATCCCAATCCCAGTGAGTTCCGATTTCATCTCTAACTCAGGCAGTCCCTATGGCTCAATATAGACACATAATTTGTTATCTTTCTCTGGGTTCCATGACACTTCATTGGAGGCTTTCAACTCATATGAAGGAAGTGATCTAACCAGGGGAGAACTGTCTGGATCTCAGACTCCTGCTGTGCCTGTGAGAGAGAAGAAAGACTGAATTATTTGATTTATGTTTGGGTTGCTTTTTCTTCCTTCCATTCTGCCTCTGATACTTTGGCTTCATAGAATGCACTTCTACTCTCCATTCCAAGTAGTTGGCTGGGATGTATGTAACCAGTTCTTCTTTGTTGCAGTTAGGGCCCCTGCTTTGAGCACCATGCACCACCTGTTTCTGCAAATGGCCTCCGAAGTTCCTAGGCTCTTTGGGTCTCTGTTTATCTGTATGAATCTGGCCTTTTTAAAAGTTCTGTCTTATGGAGTTGGATGCCTCCTGCAGTTTTTGAAATGAGTGCCACTTGTATGACCATATTAGTTTTATGGTAGCAGGATACCAGCTATTATAAGGTACATTAAGGGATGCAAGTTCTTTTTTCACTGAAATGAAGGTCTTCCTTCTCACTGCAAGGTCTTTCAAAATATACTGGAACAGGAACATGCAAAGTCCATTTCAATACAAGTGACCCTTTCTCTGGCTGGGGGCAGTATGAAATCATTCAATCTGACATAAAAGATAAGCCAGGATCAGTCAGGGTGGAAGTCCTCTGGAGGGCTGCATGATCATCCTTCTACTCAACCTCCCCCTGAATGTGTGGTTCCCTTGTCTTAACCAAAAACAGCAGTCCCAATCATGCCCTGTATTTTACTGCTCTATGCAGAGTAAATATATAGTAAAAATGTTTACAAGCATGTCCTGGTCCAACAGCATTGCCAGTGGTGAACATTAAGCATGGACAAATGCTTGTATAAAGCTAAAGTTTGCTGTAAGGTGTTTCTGTCCCCTAGCTGATCACTACAACAACAAGCTATGTCAAGCAGGACTGCTTTTACCCTTGATCTATTGGCTACATCATAATGAGTCAGTCTCCCACTTTATTAGCTATGTGTAGTCAAAGAAACAGGGACACTACTTCAAAATAAAGAAGATGGCAAATGTGGTTGCACAATGTTACAAAAAGTAAGTAAGCAAGAAAAAAATGAAATAATTTAACAGAAAACCAAACACAAAAATGGTGTAAATCAGACCATCTGACAAGAAAGATTGTAGGCAGACTTTTTTGAATTAAATATGCTTTAATACATTTATAGTAACAAACAACAAACAATACTTCAACAATACATTAAAACCACAGACAATCCCCACCAACAAACATGCACAACAAATATACCACCCCCAAACCCACCCACCCTCTCCCAGCCCTTGGTGGCAATATGAGTAATGTGCCAACCAACTATCAAGAGTGATTGAGGAGTATTCTGAGTAGGCTACATAAACTAAGAATAACCTACAAATAATACCAGAATAATAGGAGAGAACCATTCAAAGAACCTAAGCTATGTGAAGGGTATGTAACCTGATCTACTTTTTATTGTAACTGGGTAACCTATTATGGATGCTAGCTATTAGTTTTTCAGTAC
Source organism: Neoceratodus forsteri (assembly GCA_016271365.2). Lineage (NCBI taxonomy): Eukaryota > Metazoa > Chordata > Ceratodontiformes > Ceratodontidae > Neoceratodus > Neoceratodus forsteri. The sequence goes on from CM028137.1 coordinate 57,811,929, forward strand.
AAAGGTTATTAAGAAACTCTTGCAACCATTCACTGTAGGAAAGTAAAGACTGATCTAACAATGACGCAGAACCAATGTCTTGGCTGACATTGAAATCATTACCATATCATACCTCCAATCTCTTACCGAGATCTGACTAAATTTAGCAACAATCATGCAGATCTCTGGCATGAGATGTTCTTCTACCCCCAGTAATGGATCTATGTTGAATTTAATTGATTCCCACTATGCAGCCACAAAGGAACACTCCCCAAAAATATGATATAAAGGTCCTTCAGTTTGACCACAATGTGTGCACACCAGTGATTGTAGCCATCCCATTTTAAATAATTTACAGGTTGTAAAGAAAAGATTATTCAAAATATAAAATTGAGTAAGATGAAGCCTATCTTGAGAGATATACAGTATGCATATACAGTACATCCAACCAAATTTTAGACCAGTCAAAGTTAGACTGAGGGGAGTTTGCAATCCAATAAAGAGATTAACTGGTTAATTCCAAATATATTCTGGAACATGAAAATAAATACAATTTATAAATGTCATGTGGTTGCTGGGCTATGGCAGTATCAGATTGCAAAAATTCTTCATAGTTAACAGTACCCAAATTTAAACCAAACTATTGCAGTAAACAGTGGCAAAGTTGATACACCTTAAGTATAGTTCTAGCATCCAGTTGGAAAGCAACAAGCATAGACTGTCAAGTCAGCAATCCCCCATTTTGGAGCAGATTGTACACCCTAAAGCCCTTTAGCTGAGGCATCAAATGCTCATTTATTACTTTGCCCACAATTTTGAGATTAGGGTTTCTTAAGATAGGCTGGGTAATATCATAAAAAGGTTTGTAATGCATGGCTAAGCACATTTGCAAGTGTGCATGGAGTGAGGTCCCAATTACTGAGTCTTGGATAAATGAGTGGAGAGCTACTAGGGGAGAAAACAGAAGTATCAGTGGCGAAAGTCCAGCTTCCATAATCAATTCCTTTTCTAGTTGAAATCAGATAGGGGAACAGACAGAAGTATCTTCCACCTAGCTAGAGTCCATCCACCTCAAATATTTGGTAGCATGACTAGTGAAACAATAAATCAAGAAATGGGGAAGACAGAGGCCACCATATCATTACCACAGTGGCTAAGTTGCAAGAGCTATGCACGATGTAATGCTATTACATTGAGAAGGGGGCTCTGGAAGCACATGACTGCGAATGCACCACAGTTGTGTCCTTCCACTGGAGTGGAGTTGAAGCACATCTCTCAATGTCCTCTTCATTCAGTACAGTGTAGTTTCTTCCTCCTCCCACTGCACTATTTTCTATCTCATGACTCTGTTGGCCACACATTCAGAAAACTAAGGGGTATAACTTCTATCTCACTTGTATGTTTCAAGCTGAAGATGGATAAAAGCAAACATGTACCATGCTGCCCACTAGGATGAAGCATGTTAACCCACCCATACCATGTGGTACAAAACTACTTCATGAAGTACTGCAGAGATACTCAGCTGCTGCTTTGTTCTTAGAAACACAGAAACATTGAATCTGACCACAGATAAGGACCATCTGACCTACCTAGTCTGCCCATTTCCCTACTCAGTGTTGACAGCCCAGGTCCTATTTGATCTGTGGCATACATTCCCTGGCCATCTTCAGGGTACACTCGTGTCTATTCCATGCACTCTTTACATTGACCAGCAGGAGGTGAGAATGCACATTAGGGCCCAATGCAGCATCTTGCAGTAATAAATTTAGGAGGCATCTGAAGTGACACATTTTCAGAATTTTTATAATTTTATTTACATTTCTGAACTCCAAGACAACTTAAATATTGCACTGAGCTAAGCTGTCCCTGTAGAGGGAATAGAAATACAGAAACATAGAATTTGATAGCAGATAAGGACCGCCGGGCCCACCTAGTCTACCCTTCTCCCTACCTACTTTATAACTCCAGATCCTATTTGATCTACAGCCTACCTTCCACTTCATACCACTAGTTTTGCCTTCTACCTGTCCCATGCATTCTTGAGTTTGCCAACTGTCTTTGCCCCCACAGCCTCCTCTGGGAGTCTGCTCCATATGTCCAACACCCTTTCTGTGAAAAAAATACTTCCTAACACTGCCCCTGAGTCTTTCCTTCCTCCAGCCTCATATTGTGACCCCTTGTTCTTGCACATGTTCTTTTCTGAAAGATACTGCCATCTTGAACTCTGTTGATTTCCTTGAGGTATTTGTCACCCCTAATATGTCCAGTTAGGGGTGACAGTCCTGATGTGCTTAGTTCATATATTTATACAGTATATTATTTATTGCTTTTAGTTCTGCCCATCACAGTTAGAATTATTAAAATTGGGTCACTTTGTGCCTGGTGGATGTCTGCATTTGGTGGCTGTGCCAGTGGCATTGAGGTAGTCCATCAATGATTGCATGTTCATAGGGATCATTGTGCTTTTGGCAATGCAGTGGGCATAATACTGCCAGATTTGGGGCATTCATGGTGCAGGGGTTTGCTTGAATTTTGCTGCAGGTACAGATTTGCTGCAGGTTGGTTGATTATTTGTGTGTTTCAGGTGTCATCCTTTATCCCTCTTGCTGTTCATCCCCCTGAAGATAAACAGTCCTTCCATCCACATCTAGCCATGCCTAACAGATATCAAAGATACCATACATTAAGTACAGTATATCCTACAGGTGACAAAGGCAAACATAGGGTTAGACCCTGCAGTGGTAGTGGTGGGAGGTATGGAAGGCAATCACTTCCACTGCATTACATTTATCATACAGTAATCTCAGAGGCTTTCAAAAAATAAGTAAATATTCAGTTATATGATATTTAGTAGTTCAGCTAGGGATGGACAGTGTACACTATGCCTAATATTTTTGGAATAAATAATGGCATGGAAACATGGACAGAAATAATTTAGGAAGGAGCTGAAAAGGCATGAAAAATACGACCCTGTATTAAGCCAGTTCTTATCTCTGTCATACTCAGATCATACAATGTCCAGCAACATATTTGGTGCAGAACTCTGTGTTAAAGCACATCCACCTGGCAGGCAGCACTGTATGCCAGAGCACCAGTTCTTTGGTCATTACAATTTGAAAACATTTTAGAAGCTGTAAAAAGTAATGTTCAAGAGAATATTAAATTGCTAGAATTCTGGGCCACTATAACTTCTTCACCATACATCCAAATTTCATGAAACTTTGCACATATTTGGGCCTGTACTGAACAACATGCATGCTACAAGTCCCTAGCTTTACCAGAGGCTGAGTTATGTAGTAAAGAAGTAAAGAAGTAAAGAAGTTTGAAAAATTTCCCCCAAATTTGAGAAATTTCCTGAAAATGTGCAGAATTTCAAAAAGAATTCTGTATTTGATGGAAGGTTTGATACCTTTTATTGGACCAACAAGTGTCTTGTACAAAGATTGAAATATACACAAGCATTCAGGGCCTCACCGGTCCCTTCTTCAGGTGAATAGCAAAACTGAGCAACATAAGTAGTATTTATATCCACTGTGGAGCAATTAAAAATCAGGAAGTGAAGTAGGAAGGTGATAAAGGGGACTAGAGATGAAAGTCTAAGATGCAAAGTAAAAATTAGAAGAAATGGTGAGGGGGCTAAGTAGGAATAGGTCAGTAGGAGATGAAAGGAAGCTAAAGGGAAGACAACGGCACACAGATAGGATCTGAGATCAGAGGCTAGCTGTAAGGGTAGAATAGACAGGAGATGTCTAAGAGATGAAAGAAAGTCAAGAAATTAGGACTTTGTAATAGTGGAGTCCCTCAGGGGTCAGTATTGGGGCCCTGCCTATTCCAAATATTCATAGCTGACCTTACTAAAACATGTTTATCAGCTTCAATTAAATATGCCGATGATGTTAAACTCGGTGGGCCTTGTGACAGTGAAAATAATATTTCTATAATTCAATGAAACCTAAAACAGTATATTAGATTGGGTTGAATTCTGGGGTATGTGACTAAATCCTTCTAAATGTAAGGTAATGCATGTTGGTTTCAACAACCCTTTAGCCATTTATTTATTGAATGGGATTCCTCTGGCAAGCACTACTAATAAAAAAGACCTAGGTATTTACATATCAAATGATCTAGGGTATAATAAACAGATAAACAAGGCTATTAATAGAAAAAATTGAATAGTATGGTCTATCAAAAGAAACATTAAATCAATAGATCCTGGAGTTATGTTACCATTATTCAGTGCCAATGTTAGGCCCCATTTAGAATATTCATCTCAACTTTGGAGTCCATATAAAAAAGGGGAGGTAGCTTCTCTGGAAAAACTCCAGAGAAAATTAAATTTACTAAGAATTTAAATGGACTATTTAATGTCCCATATGAGAAACATTTAGAAAATTTGAACCTTATGCCACTATTGCTTAGACGTCTTTGGGGTGATTTAATCTATATGTTTGACATTGTAAATGACCCATATCTGTTTACCCAAATGGGTTTCATGTTTAAAAATAATGTTCATAACACCAGAGATCATCCACTGCAGATAAGTAGGGACAAATTCAATCATGTATCACAAAAGTATTGTTTTACTCAAAGGATTATAAATCCTTGGAATAACCTACCTTTATAAATAGTCATTAGTGAAAACAAATTATCATTTAAAAATCACCTTGACAAATGTATCAACAAAGCCAATTTTGGTTATTACAAATAATTCTGGTGCAGTTATGGGTCCCACAGCCCTCTACCACCTAACCACCTTAGTATGAAAACAATAGGGAGCATGTGGGACTGAGCTAAAGAGTTAGTAGGAAAGGCAGGGAGGATGTGAGGTACAGGTAAAAAAAGCAGATTAGACAGAACTCAGAAAAAATAATAATAAGAGAAATACAGAACCAAAGTGTGATAAATAATGACATGATTTAGTTCACAATAAAAAGGAATTATAGTTTACCATAACGTGTCATGAAACCAATGTCCCGATGCAGTCCAGAAATGTTAGATTTAAATTGTTTAATAAATTTAAAATCCCATGTCCTTCTGTCCTGTGTGTTTCTGAAGTTGCCTGTTAGTATCAAGACAGATAAGTGATCTATTTGTGAAAAATGGTTTCCTACAGGTGTGCTGCTAATCTGGTTTACTATTGTGTGATGGTGGTGATTCATCCTGATTTTCAGTGGTTTACTTGTTTCCCCAATATATCATCTGTTTGTGCACTTCTTGCATTGAATTAGGTAAACCACATTGCTGGATTGATGTGTGTAGGATCTATTAATTTGTATTACTGTATGTTGTTCTGGCTGGTCATGATGGTGGCCTGTGTGCATATGTGGGTGCAGGTCTTACAACTTGCCATGTTACATGGTGTTGTCCCTCTTGTCTCCTGGTTATTTTGATCTGCTGGGAGTTTGTTATGATTTATTATGTTCGAGAGAGTGCTGCTCATAGGCAATGACAGGAGGTTCAGGGACAATGTCTTTCAGTGTTTCATCTTCTCTCAGCGTGGGTTGTAGTTCTTTGATAATTTCCTGAAGGGGTTTTAGCATGGGGCTGTAAGTGACCACTAAGGGTGTGCGGTCAGTTTGATGTCTTTGCCTGTATTCCAGCAGATTGTCCTGTGGTATTTGTATGGCCCATTCAAATTCTCTGTCAATTTGTCGTGGAGAGTAACCCTGCTGAATTAGGAAATTCTGAAGTGTGGAGAGCTGTCTGTCTCTTGTTGTGTCATCAGAGCAGATTCGATGGTATCGAATCACCTGACTGTAGATTACAGATTTTTTTGTGTGATTTGGGTGTAAACTGAAATTATGCAGGTAGCGGTGTCTGTCAGTAGGTTTCCTGTTAAGAGCAGTTTGTATATGTCTATTTTTAGTGATACTGTGATAGTGGCTGTGGTGTCAAGAAAATGTATGCTGGTGGTGGAGTATTCAGTAGTGAGATGTATGGAATGATGAGAGTTGTTAAAATCATGATGGAATTTTTTGAGTCTTCACCTTCTGTCTAAATCAGGAATATGTCATCAATAAATTGGAGGTAGACAGATATTTTATAAGGGTAATGTTTGAAAAAAATCCTTCTCTAAGCAGGCCATGAAAAGATTGACATATTCTGGTGCCATTTTAGGCTGGAATCTCATTTTACAAGAAAAGTTCTGCACATTTGGAATTTGCTTATTTAACCCACCTCTAGACAGAAATAATTCAGGAAAGTGCTGAAAAGGCTTTAAAAATACCAATTCTGTATTAAGCCAGTTATTTTCTGTTTTTACTACATCATGCTCAGAAACTGCACTTTCCTGCGACATTGTTAGCACAGAGTTCTACGTAAATGCATATCATCCTGGTGGGCAGTACTGTATGCTATAGCCCCCAGTTCTTTGGTGATTGCAGTTTGAAAACATTTTAGAAGTTGTAACGGTTAATGGAAAACAGCACACAAAGGTTCATGAAAATCTCTGAGTGCTGTCTCCCAGAATCATGCACCATAACACAAAATTCTGTGATAACAATGTTGGGGGAAATTTCAATTTGTGAGCATGCTACGGAAAAAAAAAAAACAGAAAATAACTTGCTTAACAGCTTCTGCTGTATGCTAGTCCGAAAACTTTGGACATACTGTATTCTGTGCCATTCATCCACAGCAGCACTACTAAACACCATAGAACACATTTATTGATTGATTTTTATTTATTTATTTATTGAAAACTTCAGTGATTACCTTAATATAAATATGATACACTGGATGCAACTGTCTATATGCCCCTCATCGCCACTTGATCTAAAGTGACTCCCCTCCATGTAATTCTATAGCTGCTTTTTATTAGCTGTTTGTCATTAACCTTTACTGGTTAGATACACATATACATAGATGCTGTTGGCAGATAAGGCCCACCAGGCCCACCCAATCTGCTCGTTTAGGCTGCCTAGTGAAGCATCCAGTGACCCTATCTGGTCATTGGTTTTAGCTTTTTCTTCCTAACTCTATTATTCCTTTGTTTCTGTCCCACACACATTTGAAGCCTGTCACTGTATGGGCTGCCACCACCTCCTGAGGCAGGCTATTTCATGCATCCACCAATCTTTCTGTAAAAAAGAACTTCCTGACTTTTCCCCTTATGCAGCCACCACTCAGTCTCATGTCGTGTCCCTCATGTACAAATTGAGGTCTCTCACTCTCTCCTCCTAAGGCTTGTGATATAATCCCATCACCATTTTGGTCACCCTCTTCTGCACTGTCTCTGTTTTGACAATGTCCTTTCGAAGGTGTGGTCTCCAGAAATGTACACCTTATTCAAGGTGAGGTCTCACCAGGGTCTTGTACAGTGGAACTATTACCTCCCTCCTTCAGCTTGTGATTTCCCTTCCAATACACCCCAACATCCCACTGGGCTTTCCCACCACCTTTACCGTCTGCCTAGCGGCCTTCAAGACATCTGTGATTATGACTCCCAAGTCCCTGTCTTCCTTAGTTACTGTCAGCAGCTCCCCCCAACCTTTAACTCACCCAGGGTTCATGCTCCCCACATGCATGATTTTGCACTTCTTTGCATTAAAATTTAGCTGCCATGCCCCTGACCATCTCTCTAGCAGTTCCAGGTCTTCTCTCATCCTTTCTACCCACTCCAGAGTATCCACCATGTTGCAGATATTGGTGTTATCCACAAACAGGCAAACCTCCTCAACAGCCCATCTGCAGTGTCACTGATTAAGAAATTGAAGAGGACTGGCACCAGAACTGGCACCTTAGGTCCCCCACTGGTCACCTTCTTTTCATTTGATTGGGTTCCATTCACCACTACCCTTGTTTTCTGTCCCTCAACCAGTTTCCAATCCAGTTCACCACCTTGCATCTCTACCACAGCCTGCCTAGCTTATTGACCAGTCTCCTATGTGGGACCATATCAAAACCTTTGCTGAAATCAAGGTATGCAAAATCTACCCCCGCCCCGATCTACTGTCTTTGTCACCCAGTCAAAGAAATCTATCAGATTACTTTAACAGGATTGTCTTGCAGAGAACCCATGTTGCCTGGGATCCACCAGTCACTTGGCTTCTATGTGTTCCACTATTTTGCTTAAGGAGTGCCTCCATTATCTTTCTGCTTACAGAGGTTAGACTAACTGGGCTATAATTCCCTGCTTCTTCTTTACTACAGCTCTTGTGAAAAGGGACAGCGTTTGCCCTTCTCCAGTACTCTGGATCCACGCCAGTGTCTAAAAACTCACTGAACAGGCTGCCAGAGGGGCTGCCAGTTCAATCCTCAGTTCTCTTAGGACCCTGGGTTGTATGCCATCTGGACCCATGGCTTTTTCCACCTTTAGCTTCACCAGTTCTTCTAGGACCATCTCCTCTGTGAGTGGGCTGGTGTTTACCTCCTTATCCTTAGCTCCTTTGAAGTCCAGCCATGGGCCTTGTGTATCCACTTCCACAGTGAAAACTGAACAGAAATATTCATTCGGGATAGCTGCTTTTTCTCCATCTGCCTCCACCATCTCCCCCTTGACCCCTCTAAGCTTTGCTACTCCCCACTTTGCCTTCCTTGTCTCGCTAATGTACCTGAAGAATGTCTTATCTCCTTCTTTAACTGATTGAGCTATTCTCTCCTGTTTATGCTTTAGTGCTCTTCACTACTTTTCCTGCCTCTCTCAGACACTTCTGGTACATTTCCTTGTCCTCTTCCCTTTGTATCTCCTTATACTTCTGAAGGCTAACCTCTTGGCCATTACATTTTCTGCTACCCCCTCCGATAACCAAAGTGGTTTTCTTCTCCTTTTACTCTTGTCTGTAGACATGATGCATTGTTTTGTTACCTCTGCTATAGCCTCCTTGATGTGTGCCCATTTCTCATCAATGTCCCCACCTATCCCCCTCTTTCCAAGGGTTTCTTTTAACTATAATCCCATGCTGGTAAAATCCACCTTTCTAAAGTCTTCATATGGGTTGACTTGACCCTTGCCCACTTTGAACAACACCATATTGTGGTCACTGTACATTAACTGACCTTCCATCCTAAGATCTGCTACCCTGTCCCCATTGGTTAGCACCAGATCTAGGATCACCCAGTCCCTGGAAGGTTCCTGAACTAGCAGCCTAAAGCCAGCCCCATTTAGCTGAGGCTCATGCTGGGATTGACCAGTCTAGCTCCGGCGTGTTGAAGTCTCCCATTAGCAGCACCTCCCCCCTTGCTGCCATTTCATGCATGTTTACTAGCAGCTACTTGTCAATTTCCTTGACCTGAGTCCGAGGGTCTGTAATAAAACTCCTATGTCAATGGCTGTTTCATTGCTTGGCTCAAGGGTGACCCTAAAATCCTCCATTTGCTCATGCCTCTCTTGAATTTTAGTCACCTTTATGCTCTCTTTAACATAGAGGGCAAACCCTTTCCCCCCTTTTACCCTCCCTATCTTTTCTGAAAAGGGCATAGCCCAGTATACTTACAGTTTGTTCCAGCTGTGGTTGCTGATGTGCCATGTTTTGGTTATCACCACTATGTCCAGATCAGCCTCTGTCATTGCAGCCAACAGGTCTGGGATCTTGTTCCCCAGACTGCAGGCGTTTGTGTGTATAACCTTCCACGAAATGCAGCATCTCATTTTTCCCTCCTTGTGTTTTGTTCCTTGGTTCATCCTACTTTTCCTGAAGTGTTCTGTTTGGTACTTTCTTTTTATTATGGCAGCATGGTGAACATTGGTGATGTCACCATGCTGATGCATTGCTGTGAGTAGGCGACTGAGAACTATTTAACAGGACAATGATAGTGTGGTCTTCTATTTAGTAATTTGGATGGCTGCATGACTTGTGTTACTCTGCAGTTCTCTCCATTTACTACAGTTGTGAGTGTGTGTGTGTGTGTGTGTGTGTGTGTAGCCCTGTCTGAATTATATAGCATTGTTTCAAGAGCCCCTTAAATAATTTTGCCTGTTAAAAGAGCTTAAGGCAATAATAGCTGAAATTTCTATTGAAACACATTCATCATTTTAAGACTATGTAAGATAAATAGCTGTGGAACAGCTAACTTCCATAAACATTGAAAAGATCATTTATTTTCAATGGCACTTCTTTTCCCACACTCTAGCATATTTATCTGATTCTGTAGTATACGTGTTGATTTCCTGCAAAATGTGTATTTAAAACAAAGATATTTGTAGTAATTAGACAGTTAATGAGTGTGTGCCTTTTCTGGTATTTTAATGGTTTAACTCCCCCGTTCTCAGATTACCTTGCAACACATTTTAGTCTTATCATTTGATTGTCATCTGATCCCTTCCAGGGAATGAAAACTCTCCACTCCTGCTAATTTGGATGCTCGATGGCAACAGTTTAATCAAACAGTAAGTTAGTATTACATTTAATTTCTCATTCCACATTTAATTGTTACAGTCCACAGCATTACTACAAACAGTCCATTATTTCTTCTGAATTTTCTTCTTTCCTGGTCCTCTTCTTCCTGCATTTCTCTCCTTCAGGATCTGGACACCAGATCTGACCCCCCACACCATCACCAGTATCAGGTACCAATCTACCAGGACCTTCTCCCTCCTAGGTCCAGACACTGAGATCTGATCCCTATTCTATCCCCTTCCTCCCTCCCCTTTTTACTTCCACACCTAGGTGCTATTTGCCCCAGCCCATGTTGCGCTGTCTCCTCCCCTTCCTGCCTACCCCCACCTTCCCCCTCTTGCTCCTCCTTTCTTCCCCCATTCTTGCCTCCCCACCAGGGCTACTTGCTGTCCCAACCTGGCTCTGACAAACTCTACTCATTGATGCCCTTCTGCAGCTGCCCTGCCCACCATCGGGCCCCCCAGGCAGGCTCCAACCACCTAACCATGCTGTCCAACCTCTATAATCTCTGCCTTTCCTCCATCCCCCACCACCTATTTTGTCTTCCAGGGTGGGTGGGTGGGAAAATTCATAAGCAAAGAGGGCTGCTGGAGGCTACATAACCTTATATAACCCCCTAGGACCCCCAACTAGGACCCCTGCTGGCCCCTCCCCCTGGCCTATGGGACTGAGCCCTGTCACTGTGTCAAATGACACTCCTGTGACTCACCTGGTGATGTCACTGAACCCTGCCCTTCCACCCCAGCCCCTCTCCCACTACACCTTGTTCATTTACCTTGGGGGCCATTTGACAATTCAGGTTGCCTGTTATTGGCAACTCTATTTGTCATCTGATCCCCACCGGGGAATGAAAACTCTCCACTCCTGCTAATTTGGATGCTTGTTGGCAACAGTTTATTCAGACACTAAGTTAATATTACATTCCATGTCTCATTCCACATTTAATTGTTACAGTCCACAACATTACTACTAACAGTCCATTATTTATTCTAAACTTTCTTCTTTCCAGGTCCTCTTCCTCCTGCGTTTCTCTCCTTCAGGGTCCAGACACCAGATTGAACTCCCCACACCATCACCAGTACCAGTTACCAACCTACCAGGACTTCCTCACTCCTAGTTCCAGATACTGAGATCCAACCCATAGTCTATCCCTTCCCCATCCCCTTTTTTATTCCATGCCTGGGCGCCATTTGCCCCCAGCCCATGTTGCCCTGCCCCCTCCCCTCCTTTCTGCATTCCCCCTTCCCCCCTCTTGCTCCCTCCCTTTTTCTTACACTTACCCATTTCCAGCTAGTGATGAAAGATAGGGCTCCCTCCTTGCAGGCTAGTACCTAGGACCCCTCCTCTTGACTTCCCCCACTAAGGCTATTATGGGTCTTAGTAACAGGCACATTCCAAATTCCAGTAGGTGGACCCCGTCAGACCTATACACCTCCGGCTTATTGAAAGAGATGTCCCTGTGCTGTAAATGCATGCCACCCATCTCAATCACCACTTTAGCCACCTTTCTGTTGAGCCACTTCCTCCCCTTCTCCAATAACCTGACTTACCTGACCCATCTCCTTACCCTCCAGGATGTGATCTCAGACCACCTGATCACCACTCCAGGCCACCACCCTTTCATCCTCTCTAAATTGGTTGTTATAGCCTGCACCAATGCCCCCCACAGGGTCTCCCCCAGGTCATTACCCCCCAAATGTATGATGAGCACATCCAGCCTGCTCTACCGGACCCTGAGTTCTTCCTACAGTGGCATCAGCAGGGCCCATCTCATGCCCCTTTGTCCCTTCCACTGTACCTTTTTGTTCTCCAGCTCTATTCACAGCTGGGTCCCACTGCTCCTGCCTGCTGTAAATTCCTTGGCCCAACAGATAAATGAGTGCCCCCATCCATACGTGTCTCTTTGCTCCTTCCAGGGAAAAGTGACAAAACACAGGGGTAATATCCATTACTGTTGACACCTCGCCTACTTCTTATAACAGCTTGATTTCCATTGCCCCACCTGCTTCACCTCCTTCTCTGACCTGCCTCGGGAAACGGCTTCTGATGCCAACCCAATGTGGAAAGAGTTGGGAGTGAAACTGCCCAGGTCTTCTCTGACTAATGCGAGTGCTTTCTTAAGGACTCCCTCAACCTGAAAACCCTTCATGGAGCCCCCTAAGACAGGCATGGGATAGGCATAAGGGAGCAATACAGATGAGTATGAATAGATAGGTCATTGACAGAGCAAAGGCCAAGGGCACATTCATAAGGTAGAAAAAGAAATGAGCTGACAGGATGGGCCTTGCAGTCCTTATCTGCTGTCAACTTCTATGTTTCTATGTTTCTATGTGGCAGAACCAAGCCTCTCCTCCCCCCGTATTCACCCGTACTCCTCCAGCTCTGCAGCAGCACACAGCTTACCCATCCCTGCCAGAACAATATCACGGTCTCCTCTTTTCCCACTTGGTATGTCTTTGACCATGTCAAACATATGACCACCCTGTCCCATAGAAACATAGAAACATAGAAGTTGATGGCAGATAAGGACCGCAAGGCCCATCCAGTCTGCCCATTTCTTTTTCTACCTTATAAATGTGCCATCAGCCTTTGCTCTGTCAGTGACCTATCTATTCATAGTCATTTGTATTGCTCCCTTATGCCTATCCCATGCCTGTTTGAAGCTCTGCACTGTATTCATAGCCACCACTTCTTGTGGTAAGCCATTCCATACATCCACCACCCTTTCTGTGAAAAGAATTTCCTCACATTCCCCTTAATCGGCCTCCCTCTAATCTCATGCTGTGTCCTCTTGTCCTGCTATTTTCTTATATTTAAACATGTTAGACTCTTTCACCTTGTTTATGCCCTAAGGTGTTTGAATGCCTCGATCATATCACCTCTCCTCCTCCTTTGCTCAAGGGTATACAAATTGAGCTCCATTAATCTGTCCTCATATGTCTTCTGATGCAGTCCCTGCACCATTTTGTTGCCCTTCTCTGACTGCCTCAATTTGGTTAATGTCCTTGTGAAGGTGTGGCTCCAATACTGCATGCAGTACTCCAGATGGGGCCTAACAGTGTCTTGTACAGAGGGATTATTACCTCCTCTTACGACTTGTGATACCCCTACTAATACACCCTAACACCCCCTAGCCTTACCTACTGCTTTAGAGGTCTGCTTGATGATTTTAGGTCATCAGTGATGATGTGCAAGTCTCTTTCTTCCTTTGTGACTGCTAGCAACTCCCTCCCAGCCTATAGGTAGCTTCAGGGTTTTCTTCCCTATGTGCATGATTTTGCACTTTTGCATTAAATCCCAGTTGCCACTCTTCTGACCATTCTGCTAGTTTATCCAGATCTCTTCTCATTCTGCCCACCCCATCTGGATCATCTACTCTGTTGCAGATCTTGGTGTCATCTGCAAACAGACAAGCCTTACCCTCTAGTCCATCTGCAAGGTCACTAATGAAGATGTTGAAGAGGACTGGCCCCAGGACTGATCCCTGAGGTACCCCACTTGTGACTTGCATCTCTTCTGACTGTATACCATTTACCACCACTCTCTGTTTTCTGCCTGTCAACCAGTTTGCCACCCAGTTGACCAACTTCTGACCCACCCCCGAGCCTACCCAGCTTATTTATCAATCTTCTATGTGGAACAGTGTCAAAAGCTTTGCTGAAGTCAAGGTAGGTGACATCAACTGCTCCCCCTGTCCACCACTCTGGTTACCCAGTCAAAGAAATCTATGAGATTAGTTTGACAGGACCTTCCTTTTGTAAACCCATGCTGTCTTGGATCCTGTGCCCCTATGGATTCCAGGTGTTGCACTATCCTTTCCTTAAGGAGTGCCTCCATAATCTTGCCCACTACTGAGGTAAGACTGACCGGTCTGTAGTTCCCCGCCGCCTCCCTGCTACCACTCTTGTGGAGCGGGATCACATGAGCCCTTCTCCAGTCTTCTGGGACCTCTCCTGTGCCAGAGACTCACTCCAACAATTCTGCTAATGGCTCTGCTAGTTCCTCCTTTAGCTCCTTAAGTACCCTGGGATGTATGCCATCAGGTCCCATTGCCTTATCCACCCTGAGCTTAGCAAGCTCTTGTAGGACCCTTTCTTTTGTGAAGGGTAGTGCTCACCTCCCTCCCCTCTGTGTTCATGATGCTGAGCTGTGGGTCCTGCCCTACCTTCTCTTCAGTAAATACTGAGCAAAAGTATCTATTTAGGATAGATGCCTTTACAGGGTCCTCCTCCTCACATGCTCCCTTTTCTCCATTAAGCTTAGCAATACCCTCTGGACTTTCTCCTTTCACTAATGTATCTATAGAAAGTCTTGTCACCTTTTTAACTGTTCGTGCTAGTGTTTCCTCAGTTTGGGACTTTGCCTGCCTTACTGCCTTACCTGCTTCCCTTGGAGGCAGTTTGGTATGCCTCCCTATCTTCATCCCGCTGTGTTCCTTTATATTTCCTGAAGGCCAGCCTTTTGGCTCTGACCTTTTCTGCTACTGTATTTGAGAACCAAAGTGGTTTCCTTCTTCTTTTGCACTTCCTTTTCTGTCTAACACAATGGGATGTTGCTTCAAGTATTGCATCCTTAATGCTTGCCCACTCTGCCTGTACCCCCTCACCTGTGTTTCTTTTTGCCAGGGCTAGCTTAACTCTGTTGGCCATCTTATCAAAGTCAGCTCCTCTGAAGTCCAATATTTTTGCCTTGGAATGGGATGATTTAGATGTAGTAGCCAAATTGAACCATACCATGTGATGGTCACTGGCCCCAGGTGACCTTCTACCTGGAGATCAGTGATCCTTCTTTGTTAGTCAGTACTAGATCTAGGATAGCCCTGTCTCTTGTGGGTTGCTGTACCAGTTGTTTGAGGCCCTCCCCTGCAGGGAATCCACTATGAGTCTAGTTCTGGCAGATGTTCCTGCTGGTATTGACCAATCTGTATCTGGCATGTTGAAGTCTCCCATTATCAGAACCTCCCTTTAGCTGTCATGTTTTGTATATCTTCTAACAGTAATGTGTCTATGTCCTCCTCTGGTCTGGGGCCTGTAGACAACCCCAGTTCTTATGGCTGTCCCATTTTCTGTTTCCAGGGTGACCCACAGTTCTTCTGGCTCCTTATGTGTATTCTGAATTTCTGTAGCTTTGATATTTTCATTAACATAAAGGCCACTCCTCCCATCCTTTTGCACCTCGGTCTCTTCTGAACAATACATAGCCAGGTACTGAAGTCTCCCAAGTGTGGTTACTGGTAAACCACATCTCACTAATTGCTACTATGTCTAGTTTAGCCTCTGACATTATTGCCTGCAGGTCTGGGATCTTATTTCCCAGGCTGTGAGCATTGTGTACATGATTTTCCATTGGCCAGATTTTGGTGTGTTAGTTGTTGGGTGAAGTTTGGCATTACCCTGTGCATCGATGGGAGACAAACCTTTTCTTACCTGGTGATGCAAATGAACGGCAAACACGCTGAATTCCTGTTTGACCACTAGTTGAGGGGGGAGGGGTGTTCTTCCCATTCGACGTATGGGGTGCTGCACCCCTCTCCCCATTTGCTAGTTTAAATATTCTGCAAAGACGTCAAACTTCTGCCCCAATGCACTGACTCCCTCTTTAGTCAGATGCAGTCCATCAAATTTAAAGAACTTTCGCTCCCAGAACTGTTGCCAGTTCCCTACAAATCTGTGTCCTTTTTCCTGGCACCAGTCCTTGAGCCATGTGTTTAGCTCCCCTATCTCCCCTTCTCTGACCTTCCGTCCATCTGCTCTCTCCCAGAATGGCAGGATCTTAGAGAAGGAGATGCCAGACAAATAGATGATAGTTTGTCACCCAGCCTAGTCAGGTGTTCCTTGGTCTCCACAACTGACCCGGCTGGCGAGATCAGTAGTCCCTATGTGTACTAGGACATCAATGTTTTCTCCTGCTTTGTGAACAATTTTAGCAATGCGGTCAGTGTCTCTCCATGCTGATGTACCTGGAGACATTTGACCATCACCCTGGCTGGAGATGGGTATCAACTCCCCGAATCATGGAGTCTCCTATGATCAGAAGTTTTTGATCTTTGTGCTTGTTTAGTTTTGGTTCCTGATTTGGGTGAGTTTTGTTGTGCTAGCTCCTGTGCGCAGTGTCCTGCTCTGCAGTGTCTTCTGCCTCTTTATTTGATTTCAGAGATAGAGGCAGATACCTGTTTGTAGTGTTTATATGGTTTTGGAGGTAATGTGTTGAGAGCAGAGAGTGATGTGGGGCACCTGATTTGCTCCTCCTAACCACGCGAACCTCCTGGACCAACTACCCTCTGCTGTCGAGGTTTCTCTGTTGGATGCTGGGGAAATGGCGGTGGCTCTTATAATGTATTTCCTCTTCAATATGAAATTTGAGGCATGCAATCTCTGCCCATGCTGCCTGGAGCTGAGCCCTAAGATCTCAAAGGCCCAGCATGTAGGACAGTGTCCTAAATCCTGTAAGACTGTCCTTCTGAAAATTGTTCCACAGTACCTGCAGTTAAAGAAATCCATTCCAAATAAGTTGCTGGGTTTGTAACCTAGTCAGAGTAATTAGAAGGAAAAAAAAGGAAAAAATGCAAGTAATGGTTTAATTGTGCTTTGTTTAACTTGTTATAACAAGTTAAATTACTAGTGCCCTGTAAATAAGATCACCTTGTGGAGGCCCCACTGATCCGCCCTTCCTGCTCTGCCACAGGAAATGTCACAACTGTGGTACCCTATAAAAGGAGTGTGGCGTGGGGTGGTTGGGCCCTTCCCGCCTAAAAGAAGAACCATGGACGAAAGAACAAGGAGGTAAGAGCAGAAACAATCAGTCAACAACAAATGCAGTAACCCTGAAAGCTTATCCTAATGTTAGATAAAACTGTAAAACCTGTAAAGCACCACCTGTAATAATTTCATAGAAGATATACCCTGTAAGAAACACTTTGCTCCAGAGAAAATAAAGCAGTAACAGAAGATATACCTTGCAAAAGACAATTTGAATCAGAAGATTACAGCAGTAATCTGTTAGCACACACTGTAGGCACACCTTGTAATAATGCAGAAGAAGGTATACCAGCAACAACAATTTGAATCAGAGAAAAAATAAAGCAATGAAATGTTAGCAACAAACAGTAGCAATCCTGTGAGTAAAAATAAAAACACCACCACAGTAACTGCTTAGCCAAACTAAGTCTTAATCCTTCTCCCTTGCTCTGGTGAGTTCTCTACTCTGCCTTTCAAGCAGTCTTAGAAGGAAAGAGCTCAGGTGAAGCTAGGTGCCTTGGCCAGCAAGCCAGTCTTCTACCTCCAAGATATCAACTAACCTAACTTTTTAACCTTCTTTCTCTTGGAAATTACTGACAGTTTGCCAGCTCCACCCCCACATACACACACCTAATCCTTTAGAAGAGCTGTGGGAGGAAAAGCAATTAGCTTCTTCGATGTGAGAAGGAGACTGAAACACCTCTGAGACAACAAACCTTTTCAACAAACAAGAATAAAATAAAACACAGTGTCAAACAGTAATTTTGCTTAGCCCAATGATAAAAAAGTCACAAAAATGTAAGCTCCACCTGTAATACAGCAATTTCAGAGAAGATATACCCTGTAAGAAACACTTTGCTCCAGAGAAAAATAAAGCAGTAACACTCACACTCGACCTCCCCAGCCTGTAGCCTTCCGCTTTGGTCCAACTTTCTTGGGGCCACTATCTCGCTGACACTGAAAGCGCCTTTGCCATGACGGCAAACATCACCCGGAACATGCTGCAGTGCTCCAATCACCCTCCTGAGCAACTGCCTCATGATGGGCCACCATCTGTCCCACCTCGCCCCATTTTCCCCTTCTACCAACCAGAGACCATATGTCTCACAGCCCTCCCTGCAGTTACATCTAGCCAAACTTTGTCCTTGCATACCCATCTTATCCCTGTGAACTGCACACCCATGGTGGTGTGAGCCATCACTTCCTCCCACCTTTTCACCTGTCCTCGGAGACTGGTTCCTCCATGTCCAGCCCTGCACTTGCCCAGAACTCCTGAAATGCCCCCACACCCCTTTGTATGCTTGCAGAGTGTTGGGCACCCAAGAGTTCCGGTATAACCATCTGTCAGTTTCCCTCCAATCTCCCATAGATGGTCTGGGATCCTGTCCCTGTGTAATGCTGCCCTTAGTGCCAAGTCACAAAACCTGTTCAACTGCAAATGGGAAAGACTGTGAACAATATCATTCTGAATGCCTTCAATATGTTGCACTTTAAATGACAAGTTCAGCTGAAGACCCAACAGGACCAGCCTACGCATAACCCCTCCTACCGTGTCCGCAACCCCCGTTGCCTATTTATCACCTCCACCTCCCCTTTATTGTCACACCAAAACAATATGTTCTTCCCCTCATCTTGTCCTCCCACACCTCTAGGGCCACAAGAATGGTCAAGATCTCCAAAAAAGGTAATGCCCCTCAGTAGCCCCACCTCTCCCATGAGCTCCACCATGCCTCTGAAATCCATTCACCTCTAAAGTAGGCCCCTGATGCATCGATGTAGAGCTCGCAGTCCTTGTTGTAAGCCCATTCTTCCTGCCAGAAGGTAACCCCATTGTAACCCTTGAGGAACTCCCCCATACCCCTAGATCCTCCTATATGCCTTTGCTGATATCCACCCAGTGATGAGGCTTCTTTGTCTTCCCTGTTGCCCTTGCTAGTCTCCTGGTAAATGCCTTGCCTGGGCTAATGGCCTTACAAGCAAAATGAAGGTGCCCCAGCAACTGTTGCACCAATACCAGTGGCACCCTCCACCTCTCTTTGGCTTGTTCCAACAACCCCCCAAGCTGGGCCACCTTGTCCCCGGAAGGGCAGAAGCATTCTTTCATTGTGTCCACCTCTATCCTCAAGAATTCCAGCTGGTGGGCTGGGCTATCAGTTTTCCTTTCCACCAGAGGGATACCTATGCATCCACACATTTCTTTAAAATCTTACAACATCCCTTCTGCTTCCAACCTGCCCCCCAGATGAGAAGAAAATCATCTAAGTAGTGTACCACCCACCTATTCCCTTATCTCCACCCACACACCCATTGTACCCAAGAACTAAAAGCCTCAAATGTCGAACTGGCCACTGAGCAACCTATGGGCATGGCTTTGTCAAAGTATAAACCACCCTCGAATTGAAAACCCAAGAGATCCCAATCTTTGGCCTCACTGGCAAAAGCCGAAAAGTGGACTCTATGTCCATCTTTGTCAACCATGCCCCCTTTACTGTCCTGATCAACACCACCACTTGCTCCAATGATGCATATAAGACTGTCCGTAGGTCATCTGGAATCCCCTTATTTACCGAGGCCCCCCTCAGGGTGGAAGAGGTGGTGGATGAGATGAAATTCCCCCTCCTGCTTCTTTGGTACCATGCCTAAAGGTGATATCCAGAAGTTGGGGCAAGGAGGGTCAGTGGAAGGGCCTTCCACCCTCCCTGTCCACACCTGCTTCTGGATTTTATTATGGACTATGTCCTCTTTCCCCTTTACTGACCCAAGATTTTTTGCCCAAATTGCTCTCTGCACCCCTTCAAAATCCAATTGAAAACCCCACCTGAAACCCTCTCACAGGAACTCTGCCTTTGCTTCATCTGGATAATCCTGCGTCCAGGCCTCGACCGCTCTTTAGACCATGGGAGTTCGTGCCAGGGGAAAACTCCAGTGCCTTGCCCCATCTCTTCCTTAGTTCCACCTGTAGTTGGAGTTGTACCTTCCTCCACTGTGGCCCCCCTGCCCCTCCTACTTCCCCCACTCAGCCCCCCTGAAAGTACTGCTCCTGGTACTACCCCCCTTGCTGAGTACCCCGGTCCCCACCTGACTTGCAGTTTGCTGCTGGGTGCAGGCCTGAGCATCTGGAGCAGACATGTCTGAATTTACAATTTGCCCAAGTGCACAAGGCCATGTTGTACCCCCAGCATGGCTTCACCACTGTGGTGGGGGAGCCCTTCTTGCTGTGTTGACTCCGGGCCTTCCAGCTGGACCCGATAGGGTTTGTACCCTCAGTTCCGAATGGGTGCACTCCCGGCTTAGTTCCCCTTTCATCATCATCCATTTTCTGAATGCATCATTGTACTTTAGCCACCTGTATCCCAGTTTTGCCTTGTATGTGTTCCTAATGGTGGCCGTGTGCATCAGGAGGGGAACAGATAGAGTAACTCTGGTTCTTTTTTCAAGACCTGTACACTGTATATCAGGAAACATGCTTGCCAAGTGTCTATGTTTTTCCCCTTGTATTTTGCCTCCTCCTCCTCCTCCTTATGCCCCACTACCACCAGTGCCACTGACATCTCCAATTTATCGACCAATTTCTTCTGTTCATATTTGTTGTCCATATCCTCATCCAGCAAATCAAAAATATCCATGTATTCCCCTTTCCAAATCTTGTCCTTGATGGAGAATGGCACATGGTCCCCTAAAGTAAAACCTGAAGGCCCTTTATATAGCTTCTTCCCCCCTTTCCATTGTTCCATGTCACTGTCTCCCTCCTTGTTACCACTCTTTATCACTTATTGTGCCCGCTCCATCTTCTCCACTCCTTTTTCTCCCATATTCCCTAGTAGACCTTCCAGGTACTTTTTCAGGTCCTTTTCATTCGTTACATCCACGTCACCCTTACCCCAATTCAGGCCTGATCCAGTTGGCTCTGGTGTGGGTTCCAGTAGCAGGATGAGTGAAGGGCTGGACCCCTCTCCTCATGGTCTCTTCTCTCCCCTGCCCCACCTGTCCTCTCCTCCCTCTCCTTTCTCTTCTTCAATGTCTCCTCTTCCTCCTCCTGCTGCCTGGCCACCTCCATGAGTTCTGTCATCTTCTTCATCAGCTTGGATGCTTCCTCCATCAGTTTGGCACTGGAAACTGGGGCTCTCTTTGGTGCCATTTTCCTTGCTGCATGATATAAGGGAGGAATAAAACAACCATGAGTGGTATGTGCCTTCACCCTCAGGCCCCTTCCCCCTCCATCTCCCTGCCAACTCCGGCCACCATTTGATCTCACGTTCGTGACGGGAAGCCACCATGAGCCTCACTCCAGAGCACCTCCCACCCCCATCTGCATGCTCCCACTCTCTGCTGGCTATCTCCATCTCAAGGGAGGGGAGTGCACCTCTCTACCCCCACCCCATTTTGTTGCTGCTGGCATCCTCCACCTTACTAACTCTTCTCCACCCACCCCACCTCCCCTGGCCTGAATCATGCTGCCCCACCCCCTCTGCTGGTGGCACCAGCTTTCTTCCTCTCACCACCTCCCCATGCCACATGGAGTGCCACTGCTCACACCCATCTGCATCATATGCTCCCTGCATTCCCTCCATCCTCTTCCCTTCCCTCATGTATGTTGTTACTTGTCTGCATTCTGCATCTGATATAATTTAATTTGATTTTCTGTATCTTAATGCTCTCTCTAGTCACCAATGTCATTGAGATTGAGAAATGGGAAATCATGCTATCAAACTGGGACTCAATAAAAGAGAGCCATCTGCTCTATTGAGTTACAATTTTTAGTTCCTGGCAGTGGACCATGTTTGAGAACTTTGGTTGCAGCTAGCACATACCCCTCTTCCACTTGGCCCCCGCTTGCTTCACTCCCACATTTCCATTCAGTCACAACCTTCCCAAGCCAAGTCAGTGCAAACCACCAGACCAGAACCGCAATACCCATCCCCTTGTCCTCCCCCTTAGCTGCCCTGAATCTCCTTTAATCCAGAGGCCACACCACAACAAATCACAAAATAGCCCGCCCAATGGCCTAATTCCTTGTTACCTCCCCCTGTGGCCACCAGGAGCCAAAAACCCAGTCAGCTGTGCCATGCACCATTGCCAAACTGTCAGTCACTCCTGTGTCCCCTTCCTAGTGGCCTGGTTATGCAGCTTACACGTGGCCCTCCATCATCTGCATGCATGGGCATGCTTGCACCGGCAACAAACCCCTTGCCCCAATGGCTGCCTCTGCAGCCTTCCCCCTTCCTCATATCCCCTCATTTGCAGTGCCTGGTACTGCCCTGACCCTGTACCTGCTGGGGCCTGCTGTCCTCCATTCCTCTGTGCCCTCTTGAGGCCACCTTAGTAGCAAAACTCACTTTAAATCTCTTTTTTTTTTAGCACTCACTGACTGGAAACATGGCTCCCCAGTGCCCATCCCTCCATCTCCCCGAGCAGGACCAGAATTCCAGCTGGCCCCTCCCCCAACATTGCAACTCACTGCATGGCCCACGGGTGGGGGGGGCTTTCAGCACAAATCATGACTGTTGCCTCCCAACTCAGTGCAAACCCACTCCTGGCTCCAACATTTTCACTGACAAAGACTTGCCTGGAAATGTAGCCGTGTCTCCAGCAAAACCATCACCCACCCCATAGCGTTTTGCCCTCTGCTCAGACCAAACTCTCTGGCTCCTTCAATTTTCAATGTACAACAAAATCCCCACCAGCCTGCGCTGCATTGCTGAACCAGCAGACAAAGACTCTGTGCAGATTGCCAGCCACATCAGCAACAAAATCATCAATTAGGCCCATTCAGCCCTCTTAAAATTTCCAATGAAGCCCTGCCAGCTGTGACTGAGAAAAAACACTGCGACTGTGGTGAAACCATTCCCCCCCCTAGAATTTTCCCACATAAACCAATCTAAATAGTCTAACTCCACACTTAAACTTAAAAGTACTATACAAAATCCCAGCCAGTAGCAGCTGAGGAGTAACCCATTTAAAATACAAACAGTTGAAACTCTTTCACTAAAGTAGTATTTGCAAGGCCGCCAGGCTCCACATGGCCATAGGCTCAATGGAGCTCTTAGCCTTATGCCTTACCTGCTAGTGTTCCTCACCTGTTGCCATGAAAGTGCTAAGAAAAATTCCTAGCAAAGAGGGCTGCTAGAGTGCTATGTAATCTTATGTATGCCCCCAAGAACCCTGCCAGCCCCTCCCACTGGCATTAGGTACCTATCCCCTGTCCCTGTGTCAGATGACACTCCTGTGACTCACCTGGAGATGTCACTAAACCCTGCCCCTTCCCATCCCAGCCCCTCCACACCTTGTTCATTTCCCTTGGGGGCCATCTGACAATTCAGGTTGCCTGTTATTGGCAACCCTATTTATGCTGGTCATTACTCTTCAACCTTCTTGTGTGCGTTTAAATACATAAAAGTTGACATTCTATTTTCTTTTTAAGTCATATAAAGACATTGTGTTTTTGCAGAGTTTTTTGCAAATTCCTCGACTCTTTCATTTAATTTTTCTGTCCAATGTTCACCTCCACATTTATATTATTTCTATTTGATCAAGTTTCATAGCATGTAAGGCTAGTAACAGTGGCAGCTCCAGCTTCCGTTAGTTATCAGGGCACTAGCTGGGCACTAAAGTTGGAAGCCAGGGCATCTACTGAAACCAGTATGGAAAGCATATGTGTATGTTCATGATTTCTTCTTGGAGTATTTGAACTAATGATGACTGTTATGTTTCTAAAATTAAAAAATGCAAATTCCATTTAATTTTTTTACAGTGGATGGCCCAGCTTTTCCTGTCTTGGTGGTGAGGGTACGGATGGCCCAGCTCCTCTTGGCTTGGGATGGATGACTTTGATTCTCCTTGCTTGGTGGGGGGAATGGCCCTGCCACTTGCTTTCTCTAGTTGGAGAATCTGGGCCACATGACCCAGATGATAGGGCCACCCCCCAAGCCTGGAAAAGCAGGGTCATCCCCCAAGCCAGGAGAAACAGGGAGATACCCTTCCCCTAAGCCAAAAGAAGCAGGGCCATCCTCACCCTTCCTAAGCCAGGAGAAGCAGGGCCTCCCCCCTCCAATAAGAAAAGCAAAACTGTTCCTCTGGGGCAGGAGAAGTAAAGCCTTCTCCATCATCCGAACAGGAAGAAATGGCCATCCCAACCCATTACAGCAGGTATCCACCTACCAAAATGGTCCTCAATGGACTGGCCACCTGCAGTGGCAGCCCAGAAGATCGAGGGCCATGCATTCTTTCTTTTGAGTCTCTCCCCTCCCCTCCCCTCCCCAGTACGAAGACATTTTCAAATAAACCTAGCCACTTACCTTAATGAAAAGGCACAAGTAGTAGGAGCCCTGCCTCTCTGGTTCTGCAGGCAGTTTCTTTCTTGGCTGTTTTTGCTGTGGGCAGGACTTTTACTTGAGGGTCTGACTCTGTGCTGCAGCTACTGGCTGGGCAGCATGGCTAGCTGATCCTACACTCTTTCATTACCAATCAGACTGTGCTCTGGTATTTTATGAAAACTCACAGCTTAGTACAACTCTTTTAAGATTAGCTATACTGCTGGGTTGGGGGGATTCTGTGCTGCAGCTTGCAAACAATAGCAATGCAGTTCTGGTTTGGTGGGCACAGCTGGTTGGGTGACTCCTGATTCAGGCAGCTAGGCAATCACCAGGAGCCAAGTTGCAGTGCCACTCCCTGCCCCAAAACTGGGTGCCCAGCTATGGGTAGGTGGTAAACTAAAATGGAAGCAAGTAGCCACTTGCTGCTCAACCCCGTTACCACCAAACTTCCCCAATTCTGACACCAAGTGCCTAAACCTAGAGTCAGACAGGAAATGAAAAAAAGTAAGCAAAGAATGACAGCCAAACCCCGGTGCTGCTAAACCTCCATTCTAATACTAGGTGCCCAGCTCACCAGTACAAAAGTCAGTGAAAAAAAGTAAGCAGACAATGGGAGCACATCTATAGTGATATTTTAGATAGAAACGTTAGTTGTTTTCTGTATTAATATATTGTAGCATTGCTCCCTGCTATTCATTGTACTATTACACATTTGTGTACTTGCCACTTGTACATCAAAGAAAAAACAGCGTTATTCCATAGTCAGCAGTAAAACTTTGACTTGCTTAATAGAAAAGCATATGGGAATTCATCAGATGAATACTAAAAACAAAAGTGCAGTTGTGCAATGAATATCAGGGAACAGTGCTATGCCATATTGTTGCAAAAACAATTAAAGTTTCACTCCAGAAGCAGAGTTTTATCAGAGTTAATAACTTAATGCAGAAATGCCCTCATGTTATCTGGCACTAGGTCTGAATAGCACATGTATGAACAGTGCTGTCAATAACAGCACCTTCCATACAGCACTATGCAGAACAGGGGCTGGAACAAATGCATCAAGTAAAGGCAGTGCCACTGGTAGCAGTCACAAAGCACACTGACGACTGCTACCAGTGCAAACACTTATTTTAGTGGGGACTCTGCCCCCCCCTTCACACTCCCCTTAACTAAAAAAATCAACTCTGAGTTGCAGCTGGATTACGGGAGAAAAACAACATTTTGAATGCCAGGATTTGAACCCTGATCTCCACCACCATTGTTGCCAAGCAACTCCATGTCTCAGTCCTCTCTGCCATGGGAGCAGCTCACCCACTGTTTTCAATTTCCCAGCCCTTGTCTTCTTTCTAGTACTCTGAACAGCTACCTGGGTAGTGCTTATTGCACAGCACTGTTTAATCCCTGTCCCTGTCTGTGGTATGCCATTCGGGCATCACTGTTTTTTCCTTATGCTATATTTGTAGCACTATTGTAACTGGTTATTATATTATCCACCATCAGTGATGTGTACAAATAAAAAAATTATAACAATGAATATGATGCATCCTCAGGATACGAGGAGGCACTTATAAAATTACCACTGGCAATTAAAGTAATGAAAAGTATAATATCAAACCTGGTATAAACTACCCAAAAGGCATATTTTTACAGTTGGTTAGTGCATGTAATAATAAAAAAAAGCTTTACAAATAAACTACAATATCAGGAAATATAAACTGTACAGAAATCCATTTTGTGGATGTTGGAATGAAGCAATGAGGATATAAAATTGACAGGTATTCATTTATATATCACTTCTCTTGAGAGACATTTTCTTTAGGCCCGTGGAACCAGTGAACTGCAGTACAGTGATTCCAAATGTCAGGATTATATTCTAAAACGTTAGATAAAAAATAGGGCATTATTATATCAGATGCTGAGCCATAATGGATCTCTCCCTTGGGGGCTCATCATAGCCCAGGTGTGAATGATTTCTGTAGACAATCTTTATGTCCTATATATAAAGATGGCAGGCATACTTTGCAACAGAAGTGTTTTTTTAATTGTATTTCAGTGGTAGTTATTTAAAAGTTGCCTACCTCGAGGTACCACCGAGGCACTCAAGTTGCAATTTGCATTGACTGTAATGTGATTCTGCCTTATTCTGCCTGAGTATACCTAGGTATACCTCAGTACTGAAAAACTTTTCTATGGCTACCACTGTATGATTACAACTAAATTAGCATCTGATATAATAATGTCCTGATTTTTATTGTTTTTTAGAATACATGCCTGATATTTGTATTTTGTATCACAGAGTTCATTGGCTCCACAGTGCTACAGAACATGTCTCTCAAGAGAAGGAATATATATGGATGAACATCTAAACATTTTATATCCTCAGTGCTTCACCCCAACATGTGCAAAATGGACTTCAATATAAATTTATATTTACTGATATTGGGGTTTATATGTAAAGCTTATTTTAATACAAACATATGAAGAAGCCAGCAGAAGAATGCCATTTGGTCTATCAAGTCTTCTTGTACTGCAGGGTCCACAGTTTGAGCTAATGTCCATGCCCTCCCTCCCCACTCCTCCCATCCTCTCTATCCATGATCCTTACCTTCCCACTATGCCCATCCCAGCCTCTCTTAGAGCTGCTCACTGTCTTCAACGAGATGACCTCTTCTGGCAGTGCTTTCCAAGTATCTACCACCCTCTCTGTGATGAAATGCTTCCTGACCTCCCTCCTAAACTCCACCTTCCAGCTTAAGACTGTGCCCCCTCGTGTTATGGTTGCTACTCAGCTTAAAGAGACTCTCCTTATCAACCTTATTTATCTCTTTCAAGTACTTAAAAGTCCCAATCATGTCCCCTCTCTCTCTCTCTCTCCTGTCTTCCATGGAGTACATGTTCAGTGCCCTCAACCTCTCCTCGTATGCCTTGCCCTGCTGACTGGCTCTCATCTTTGTAGCCCTCCTCTGGACCTTCTCCAGCAGGTTAATGTCCTTTTTGAGGTATGGCACCAGTACTGAACTCCATACTCTAGATGTGGCCTTACCATTGACCCGTACAAGGGCAGTATAACCTCCTCTCTCCTACTACTGATCCCCCTAGCTATGCATCCCAGCATCTTGTTTGCCTTTGCTTACATTAATAATAATACTTTCATCTTCTAACCAACTGCTGAAAATATGCCTTGTGGGTAGCTAATACCAGGTCTGATGTTATACTTTTTATTACCTTCATTGCCAGTTGTAACTGTATGAGCCTCCTGGTATCCTAAGGATGTGTCACATTAGTATCAGACTGCTAATATCTCTTTCATAAGATACTGTATGACATTTTACATGCAATATGAAAAAATTTAAATAGAACTTTTAACAACAAAACAATACTTACTCAAATTAATTTGCTGCCATATTGGCTCTGATTAGATTTTGTTACCTTAGTGGTTGATCATGGTCCAGGTCCTTTTATTAGTGGTGATATCATTATGTCATGAGTTCAGCCTATCCCACCCTGTGGTACCTGTTTATCTGCCCTCAGGTTGACATCCTAGTCTTCCTTGATGTGTGCACTAACCTATAGAGGTGGGCTGCCTGAAAATCCCCATTCCTGACAGCCCCCTCAGTGGCTTATTTGAATGTTCACTCAGGAAACATGTAAACCTCTCATTGAGGACAGATGTACCCTCCTCAGATGGATGCAGGCCGCCTTTTTTGTAAAGGCATGCATCATCCCACTTGGTGCCCCAGTCCCAAATGTAGATACAGTTATTTCCCCTGCACTAGTCTTTCAACAACTTGTTGAAGGTCTTGATGCATTGCTTTATTCCCCTCCTTCCCCTGACACCTAGCACCTGTGAGAATGTAACAGAGTTTGCTACCCACCCACCCACCCCAGGCTCCTACCCAAATCCATAAATTCTCCTGAACATTCTCAATACTTGCTCTTTCTTTGGCTAATTCATTTGTCCCCAGATGAACAATGATGTGAAGCCTCCCCCACCTCCTAGCCTCAGCCGTTGTGATCCTGTGGATCAGCAACCCCTCCCTCAGAGATGAGCCTCCTGGGATACGCATAACCTCCCTCACCCTCCTGATGTCTTATCCTATCTTCATACCCTGAACTATTGAGTCTGCCACTATGAGATGCTTCCTTCTCCCCCCCTAGGATTCTCTGGCCCTGTCCCCTGTGCCCCCCCCTCCTGGTGGGTCTGCCCATCACCCCTGGTCACAACCTTGGGTTCCCTTTCATTTTTTCCCTTTTTATGTTCGCTTGCACGCATGCGTAAGTAATGTCTTGGGAGAATGGGACACTTTGGAGGTGTGCCCCTCCTCTGCAATCCCCTGCTCCATTGAGCAGGCATGGCAGTCCTGCACCAATCGGACGTGGTGCTGTGTATAACAGCGGTGGTCTTCTCTTCAAAGAAAACCACTGCTGTCATACACAGCACCGTGTCATGCCGCCCCTCCCAATCTTTGCTGCCACGCTGGGAGCCCACCCCAGTGTGGCCAACGTCCCGAGTCATCTGCCGACGGGGGTGCCCAATCCCCCGTCAGCTCCAGGCTCCCCCAGCCATTCTTCTGCCATGCTGGGAGCCCACCCCACTGTGGCAAATGTCCCACATCATCTTTTTTTTTTTTTAAACCTGTAAATTGAAAACGGTCCCACGGCGCTTCTCCCAGGCCCCCCTCCCACAACCCGCACCCACCCACTGTGCACCCGCCTCCCCACCCCCTCACCCCATACTTACCTCTGGAGCTCAGCGCGATGATCTGCAGTGGACCGAACACGCCTGCACTCTTCAAAGCCGACCGCGAACTGAGGGAATGCCCTGACAAGCTGTATAATAGGCTAGATAGGGGTATTCAACTTTACTGCATATCTCAGGCATTTTGGAATTTTGCCAAATTTTCAACATGGGGTTTTTGGGACCCCTTCTCGCGGGTGATGTCACTGTCATGGCGTTATTCATGCCCGAAGGTGATTTTGCAGTCACTGCGTGGAAATTGCCCTTTGGGCCCAAATAATGCCATGACAGTGACATCATTCATGAGAAGGGTTCCAATAACCCCATGTTGAAAATCTGGTGCAAATTCAAAATGACCGTTTCTGGCGTGCATTAGCGTTCTCACAGCAGGCTCGTAAGTTCACAAATTTTCAATATTTTCACTCCAGATTTTCAACATTGCCATTTTACCACACCTCCTTATGAGCAGTACAGCTGTCATTTTTCACATCCTGCCCAAAACATGTTTCCACCTATGTAGCACACAATGGCGCAGTCGGTGTGCGAAATCAATGTATGGGACACATTAAGAAAATCACAGTGACACTGTTCATGAGCAGAGGTCTTAAAATGGCTATGTTGAAAGTTTGGTGAAAAAATTCCTAAAAATGACTGTTTTACAAGCGATGCGTTAAAGTTCATGCGCTTCGTGGATCGCAATTTTCAATATTTGCACTCCAATGACTTCCAAGTACCTAAACAGCACATAGAAGCAAGCAACATTTGGCATTGACAAATGCTTGTACTTCTTTGTCACTGATTTTTTTAAGCCATGTCCAAGTGCCAAATACCACTGCAAATACCTGCAAGCGAACGTTCGGCATTGACAAATGCTTGTTTTTGGTTTTCTCCCCAGTCCTGATCCCTTGCACCCCTAATGTGATGCATGCATGTGAAGGTATGTGCATGTCATGTCCTGCAGGATGCCCCACCCTACCAGTCAGTCTGTTTATCACCTATGCCTGCCATCAGACCTCCATCCAGTGATGATGAGACTATGGATGGGTGACCCTCCCACCTAGGAGAGGAGAGCCAATGCAAGATCCTGCTCCCATCCTCCCCTCCCTTGCCGGCACCCCAGTCACCCAAGGTCATTCCCGAACCTTGGCTGCCAGTATGGTGCGAGGTAAGGTGAGATGCCTCAGCCCTCCACACCACCGGACCAGCTCTTGGGTTCCCTTTCAGGGCACTCTCTCTCTTTGAGAACATCATATTTGTTCTTTAGTTGTACTGGGTTGGGGGGTGCTTGAACTCCACCTTTCTCAACCTCCTGAGCCCACCATTGTCCTTCTAGGCCTCTGTATGAATATCCTCTGTGGCAGTGGCTGGTAGTATGGTGGTCCCTGGGTGGGAGCAAAGGTCCCAAGTACTCCTGCCAACTGTGCTCAAAGTCTGACGACCACCATAGAGGTGCCTACAAATGGGGAGGCACCACAGTTCCAAGAAAGTTCTTCTGAACATTGCTGCTCTGCACCTATTGCACTGCACAACTCCTTGTGCCATTCTATGTACTCTTTAAGTATGCTTCTATCCTCTTTTAGTGTTTTTCTGTACATTCTTTCTCCCTTTTAAAAAATTTCTTTGTCTATGACTCTGATATGTTTCCACAGCCTTTGCAGCTTTCCGGTCTTGTCCCTGTCAAACGTATCCTAGACCTAACAGAGTGAAAGTGACAAGATCAAGCAGTTTAAATGTATAATTGTCCACATACATGATATAACCAGTAGCTCCTCCTCCTTTTGATTTTATTTGCTCTTTAGCTATCAGACTGCCTCGGGCAGAGACTATATGCTCCTCCCAACTAACTAAGCATTTAATAATGTGTATGTGTTGGGGGGCAGCAAAAAAATTGCACAGACAAAAGACTTCCTGGAACTGTTAAATAAAGATTCAAACACACAAAAAATCTCACATTCGAAATGCCTCCTGGAACAGTTAAAGGAGTAGTCTACCAAGAATCTGCAAAAACATTTGTTATCCAGAGTGTTTTGATTTGATTTGTATGTAAAGTCTTACTGTGTCCTTCCCACTGTCTGCTATTAGGAGTTTTTTTCTAAATTAGCCTGCTAGCTTTGTGGTAGTTTTACGAACGCTGGGGATCTCCATGTCAAATAGGGTTATTGCCTTTCTTGCTCCTACAATGCATCTTGTCTCATATGACAGTGATCTGGTCGTGCCCAAATATTTAGCATATGCACTGCTTTGAAATAAGTTCAAAACAACAGAGCTGTATAGCTGTTCTTATCCAGTAAGCACAAATGGCTAATGTTGCAGTTTAGCAGACACCGAGAGCTAGCTGAGTGGGGTTTCTGCAAGAAAATAGCTACAGTCTTTACTAAATATAACATTAATGATATGGGGCAATTTCTGTGTTTTTTATTGTTGTGTGTAGTTTGATGAAATTACATTTTAAAATGAAAACACTTATTACTGCCAGCTGGACTTTACACACATAGAAAACACAAATAGTGAATTAAAGCTATTTAGTAGATGTTTTCTTACATAAACCCTATTCAGCTAGCTCTCTGGTATCTGTTAAACTGTAACAGTAGCCATTTGTGCTTTATTGATAAGAACACTTATACAGCTCTGCTGTTGTGAACTGATTTTAAAGCAGTGCATATGCTAAATCTATGGGCTTGGCTACTTCGCTATCACATGGGACAAGATGCATTGTAGAAGCAAGAAACATAGAAACATAGAAGTTGACGGCAGATAAGGACCGCAAGGCCCATCCAGTCTGCCCATTTCTTTTTCTACCTTATAAATGTGCCTTCGGCCTTTGCTCTGTCAGTGACCTATCTATTCATAGTCATTTGTATTGCTCCCTTATGCCTATCCCATGCCTGTTTGAAGCCCTGCACTGTATTCATAGCCACCACTTCTTGTGGTAAGCCATTCCATGCATCCACCACCCTTTCTGTGAAAAAGAATTTCCTCACATTCCCCCTTAATCGGCCTCCCTCTAATCTCATGCTGTGTCCTCTTGTCCTGCTATTTTTCTTATATTTAAACATGTTAGACTCTTTCACCTTGTTTATGCCCTTAAGGTGTTTGAATGCCTCAATCATATCACCTCTCTCCCTCCTTTGCTCAAGGGTATACATATTGAGCTCCGTTAATCTGTCCTCATATGTCTTCTGATGCAGTCCCTGCACCATTTTGGTTGCCCTTCTCTGGACTGCCTCAATTTGGTTAATGTCCTTGTGAAGGTGTGGCCTCCAATATTGCACGCAGTACTCCAGATGGGGCCTAACCAGTGTCTTGTACAGAGGGATGCCTAACCAGTGTCTTGTACAGAGGGATTATTACCTCCCTCTTACGACTTGTGATACCCCTACTAATACACCCTAACACCCCCCCTAGCTTTACCTACTGCTTTAGAGGTCTGCTTGAATGATTTTAGGTCATCAGTGATGATGATGCCCAAGTCTCTTTCTTCCTTTGTGACTGCTAGCAACTCCCCTCCCAGCCTATAGGTGGCTTCAGGGTTTCTCTTCCCTATGTGCATGATTTTGCACTTCTTTGCATTAAATCCCAGTTGCCACTCTTCTGACCATTCTGCTAGTTTATCCAGATCTCTCTCATTCTGCCCACCCCATCTGGATCATCTACTCTATTGCAGATCTTGATGTCATCTGCAAACAGACAAGCCTTACCCTCTAGTCCATCTGCAAGGTCACTAATGAAGATGTTGAAGAGGACTGGCCCAGGACTGATCTCTGAGGTACCCACTTGTGACTTGCATCTCTTCTGACTGTATACCATTTACCACCACTCTCTGTTTTCTGCCCGTCAACCAGTTTGCCACCCAGTTGACCAACTTCTGACCCACCCTGAGCCTACCCAGCTTATTTATCAATCTTCTATGTGGAACAGTGTCAAAAGCTTTGCTGAAGTCAAGGTAGGTGACATCAACTGCTCCCCCTTGGTCCACCACTCTGGTTACCCAGTCAAAGAAATCTATGAGATTAGTTTGACAGGACCTTCCTTTTGTAAACCCATGCTGTCTTGGATCCTGTGCCCCTATGGATTCCAGGTGTTGCACTATCCTTTCCTTAAGGAGTGCCTCCATAATCTTGCCCACTACTGAGGTAAGACTGACCGGTCTGTAGTTCCCCGCCTCCTCCCTGCTACCACTCTTGTGGAGCGGGATCACATGAGCCCTTCTCCAGTCTTCTGGGACCTCTCCTGTGCTCAGAGACTCACTAAACAATTCTGCAAATGGCTCTGCTAGTTCCTCCTTTAGCTCCTTAAGTACCCTGGGATGTATGCCATCAGGGGAGAAAGGCAATAACCCTATTTGACATAGAGATTCCAAGGGGTTGTAAAACTACCATAAAGCTAGTAGGCTAAGTTATAAAAAACTCATTAATACCAGGCAGAGGAAAGGACACCCTAGTACTTTACATACAGATCAAAACACTGCATAACATACGTTTTTGCAAATTCTGGGTGGACTACTCCTTTAAAGAGAGATTCAAGCTAACAACTTCTACTTGATTGGCTCCTTTGTTTCTGGGAAAAAAAATCTCCTCCTCCAGGAACCAGCAACAGTTAATGAATCAATTAA
Source organism: Neoceratodus forsteri (assembly GCA_016271365.2). Lineage (NCBI taxonomy): Eukaryota > Metazoa > Chordata > Ceratodontiformes > Ceratodontidae > Neoceratodus > Neoceratodus forsteri. Next base: position 57,845,642 of record CM028137.1, read on the forward strand.
AGAAAGATTCCAGCTGATGTTCCCCCAGAAAAAGTGCCTCCTGGAACAGCTAAAGAAAGATTCAAACATGCAAAACATCTCACAGGCAAAATGCCTCCCGGAAAATATTTTCAAACCGTACCTGCCAAATAATGGGGGCTGTAGTATACAGTATGCTACAACCCTTGTTAATTGGCCACTACAGACTGAAAACATTTTAGAAGCTGTACAGGTTAAATTGAAAAAAAAAATCAGCTATAGAATTTAATGAAGGGGAGACACTTTAAATCAATAGGTGGTTTGGGGGGGGGCTGCCAACATGATCACTTTCACTGCATTACTTTTATCTTAAAGTAATCATCTGAAGTTTTAAATAAATAAATAAATAATCAGTAGATAAATCTTCTTCCATATGATGTATAGTAGTACGGCTGGGGATGGACAGTATAGAGTATGCCTAAAATTTTCAGAATACCATATAGCACAAGCTCTTAAATAATGCTAATAGCAGAGAAAGATCAACAGAAATTTGGTTAGGAGCCGAAAATGCTTACGAAATACCAGCCTTGTATTACACCAGTTATTTTCTGATTTATTGTATCATGCTCAGAAACTTCACTTTCCCATTAGAATATTAACATACAACTCTGTGTTAATCACATCACCCTGGTGGGCAGCACTGCATACTGGAGTCCCAATTCTTTGGCATTACAATTTGAAAGGATTTTAGAAGCTGTAAAGGTTAATGGAAAATAGCATACAAAGGTTCTTGAAAAAAACTCTGAGTGCTGTCCCCTAGCATCATGCAGCTTCTATGCTAACAATACCTTGGGAAAGTGCAGTTTCTGAGCATGGCACAGTAAAAACAGGAAACTACTGGGTTAATAGCTACCAGTTTTCAAGTCATTTAAGCTGCATAATGAATGATTCCTTTCCCACGTTTCTATGCCATTAGCATTATTTAAGAGCTAGTGTTGTATGCTATTCTGAAAGTCTTAGTCATTCTGTATCCTTTACTGTCCATCCACAGCTGTACTGATAAACATTATAGAAAAGATTTTATGTATTTATTTATTTATTCATTCATTTAGTTATCTACTGTTTTTCACTGAATAGAAGCCACCCTCGAATAGAACACACTCACAAATATAAGTTGCAGGTCATAATGAGCACTTTTAATAAAGGCCACCCTCAAATAGAAGCCGCGGCTTGTAATCAGGGCTGAAGTCATGTCAGATAAAGCTCTCTAGGTGGGACTATTTATGATTTTTATCTCTGTAAATATGATTGCTGAATTTCTTTTTTACTATTTTTTTTATCTTAGTACATGTTTGTTGCGTTATTTTGCTATGAAGTAGTTCAGTAACAATACATTTGATCATATTCTGGAAGTGTAATATTTTCTTTTTCACACTTTAAAAAGTATTTTGCAATACAAACCACTCTCAAATACAAGCCATCATTGAATACAAGCTGCAGGTCAAAATAAAACAAGCATTTGTCAATGCCGAATGTTGTCTCGCTGGCATTGGCATTGGTAGTGCCAGAGCTAGAGATGCATAATAGGAATGGCAGTGGAGTATTGAAGTGACAGCAACCCAACCCCCACCCTGTAGAGAGCAACAGGCATTGGGGTGTGCCTTTGGGTCATCAGATATAACACTCATACCATTGTACCTCACCCTACCCTGCAGACACTGACAAGTGTCATGGTGTGCTTTGGGATCTTTGGGCATTATACTTACCCCATTCCATAAGGAAATATGCTGATGTGGGTGCAGTATAGGAAAATGGGGTGAATTTTGTGGCTGAAGAGTGCAAGGCACACCACGATGCCTGTCAGTGGTTGCAGGGTGGGGGTGGGGATGGAATGGAGTGAGCGTTACATCTGATGATCCCAAGTCACCCCCCTGGCACCCGTCAGTCTGTACTGGGTGGGGTGCTACAATTGGAAACCCTAACACCGTAGGCGTGCTGAGGTATTTTCGCTCAAAATTTTCAACATGGGCTGTTTGTGAGCTGACCTCATGAAAGTGGCACAATCAGTTTGTTAGCTGAAAGGTGGTTTTGCACAGCGGGTATGCCATTTGGCGACACAGGGATGAAAACACATTTTGGGCAGGATGTGGAGAATGACAACTGCATTGTTCATGAGGAGGAGTAAAAATGGCATTGTTGAAAATCTGGGGTGAAAATAAGGAAAATTTGGTGACGTCATGAGCATGCATAGAAGCTGCACAACACATGTCTATAACCCAATTATTTTTTGAAGTTTGCCACCCACATTTTTAACATCAGCATTTGGGGACCTCCCCTCATGAACAGTGGTGCTGTGATTTTGTTAATCTGTCCCAAAATTTGATTTCCCACAGCGACCATGCCATTGTATGCCACAGGTGCAGATTTTGGGCAGGATGAGAAAAATGACAGATGTACTGTTCATAAGGAGGTGTGAAAAAATGCCAGTGTTGAAAATCTGTCATGGAAATATAGCAAATTTGAGAAGTTACAAGGGTGTGTGGAAACTACGCAACGCATGCTTGTAACACAGTCATTTTATGGACTTTTGGCACCAAATTTTTAAGGCATTTTAGGACCTCTGCTCATGTACAGTGTCACTGTCATTTCCTCATACTGTCCCGAAAAGTGATTTCCCACAGCGACCGTGCTATTCTGCACTGGACGTTTGAAAACACATTTCAGCCAGGATATGTAAAATGACAGCTGTACTGTTCTTACTGTAAGGAGTTGTGGAAAAATGCCAATTTTGAAAATCTGGAGTGAAAATATTACAGATTCACAAAGTGATGAGCATGTGTGCAAACTGCGCAACACACGCTCATAAAACACTAATTTTATAGACTTTCATCACCAAATTTTCAACATAGGAATTTTAGGACCTCTGCTCATGAACAGTGCACTGTCATTTTCATAATCTGTCCCAAACACTGATTTCCCATAGCGACCGCGCTATTCTGCACCGGAAGTGTGAAAACACATTTCAGCCAGGTTGTGAAAAATGACAGCTCTACTGTTCACAAGGAGGTGTGGAAAATGGCATTGTTGAAAATCTGGGGTGAAAATATTGCAAAGTCATGAAGCTATGGGAGTGCGTAGCAACAGAGCAATGCACGCTCATAAAACAGTCATTTTTTTATTTTTTCTACCAAATTTGCAACATAGGCTTTTTGAAAGGCCACCTCATGAAAAACTGGCACTGCCTTTTCATTAATTGGTCCCAAAAGGTGATTCTGCACAGTGACTGGGAGATCACCTTTTGGAACTGAATAGTGCCATGATAGTGGCAGAATTCATAAGGAGGGGTCCCAAAAATCCCATGTTGAAAATGTGGTGCCAAAATTCCCAAAAATGCCTGAGAAATGCATCAAAGTTGAAAAACCCTATTTATGCCATTATACAGCTTACCGGCATTTTCTCAGTTTGCGGTCGGCTTTGAAAACTGCAGGCGTGTTCCTAGTCCACTGAAGATCATCGCACTGGACTCCGGAGGTAAGTATGGGGTGAGAGGGGTGTGGGGAGGCAGGGTGCACAAAGGGTGGGCGCAGGTTGCGGAAGGGGGCAGAGAGACGGTGACGGACTGTTTTTTTTTTCACTGCTTAAAAAAGAATCACAGGGCAGTTTATTTTTTTGCAGGGTTTTTGGCACGTTGGTGTGGGCCCCAGCATGCCACCTAGGTCTCTTTGGGGAATTCTGAGCAGCAGGAGGTTGGGCACCCTGTTGGCACATACTGGGGGGACATGAGCTGAGGGGATTGGGCACCCCTTGGCAAGCAACAATGGGGGGGATGCATTATGCTGATGGGGAGTGGACTCCCCCATCAGCAAAATGCAAGGGGATTGGGGATAAATGCCAATGGGGATTGGGCCCCCTGTTGGCAAAGAAAAACTGTTGTTGGGGGAGCATGATGCTGAGGGGGATTGGGCACCCCCTTGGCATACATTCTAAATGGGAGGGGGAACATTATGTTGACAGGAGGTGGGCTCCCCCATCAGCATTGTGACAGGCAGTGGTGGCAGTCACTGCCGCCATGTTACCTGCATGTCCGGGAGGCATGTTATGGTCATGCTGCATAAGAGCTTCGCTCTCATTGCAGCAGGCCTTTTCTTTGTTCTTGTGGCCACATTAGGGATGTGTGAGGTCACTGCCTGCTTCTGGCTGATTGGGGAATGAGTGACGCACTTTCTGATGCATGCTCTGCATTCGCCCAACAGTGACTGCTCCTTCAAATGTGCCACTACTGCAAGATATTGGCCTGGCACGCAAGCCAACATAGACATTCTAATAGAAGTCATGGCTTCTATTCAATGATATATGGTTTTATTTCTTTATTTATTGAAAACTTAAGAGATTACCTAAAATAAATGTGATGCAGTGGAAGTGATCATCTGCAAGCCCCCCGAACCAACACTTCATCTAAAGAGCAGAATTTGCTTAGAGCTGGCTGAGTTTTTTTATTTTTATTGTTTTTTTTCTCTTTCATTTGCTGTCAAGATGGGGTAGCAGATACAGGAAGTGGGAGGAAGAGTAGATGGGGAAAGGTAAGAGGGAGGAATCAGACAGACCAGGCAGGGGTGTTAGAGAAAAGAGAAGGGGGCAAAGCATAAGGGATAAGCAAGGTTCATGGGAAGCACAGGGTTCCAGAGACATGGAAGTAGGAGAAGGGGTTCTAGTCAGGGGCAGATGAATAGCATGCAACAGGAGGGTAAAAAGGATATGGGGGCATCATCCTGGGGGACTCAGTACTTAAGGGTGTAAGATTGTGAGGCAGGGGCACCAGGAATAGCAGCATCTGGGTGGAGTGTATGCTCGGCATGATGGCAGGTAAAGTGGGTCAGTATAATAACAGATGTGTTGAAAGAGTAGGGGAGAAAGCACACATAGTGGTGCACCTGGGCACAAATGACCTGGAGGGAGAAGGGAAGAAGAGGTGCAGGAAAGTTTCAGGAAGTGAAAAGACTATGCAGTAAAGAGGGGAGGCTTGGTAGCATTCTCTGAAATTCTCACAGTATCAAAAGTTAGTACAACCCAGAAACAAAGAAGCACATATTTCAACAAATGAATGGAGGAATGGTGTGGGTACATGAGGTATGGAATGGTGGGGACTTGGGGCAAGAAGAGGGAGAATAAGGACCTGTATGCACTGGACAGATTGCACCTTAGCAAGGAAGGCTTGCACTTTTTAAAGCAGATGCTGGGGAGTTCATGCAAGCTAAGTACAATTTAAACAAGGAAAGGGGTGGTGAAAGGGTAAGCAGTCACCAAGAGAGGGGGTCCTTTGGGTTCCCCCCCAAACCTAGGCAGAAGCAGAAGTTGAATAGGAGAGGGGATGGGGGAGAGGAAGGGCCTGAGGGGCTAGGATCACATTGAAGCATGGTATAATTGAATGCTAGGAGCCCGGAAAACAAGACAGCAGAACTGCAGGCAATGATGATGGAAAGGGAGGTGGACCTGGCCTCCATCACTGAGACATAGACAACCCAATTCCATGACTGGGATATAGCAATCCCAGGATTCAAACTATACCACAAGGACAGAGGAAAAGAGAAGAGAAGTAAGGGGAGTGGCCATCTATGTCAGGGAAGGGATAATATGTAACATGGAGGAGGGGGAGGAAAGCAGAGCAGAAGCCTTATGGGTGCAACTCCATAGCTCAAAAGGTATGTTAGTTAGGTTAGGGTTGTATATAGGCCTTGGACTCAAAAGCAGGAGTTTGATAGGGAGCCGTGAGAACAGAACAGTTAAGGAAGCTTACTGGCAAAGTAGCACTGTGGTGGTTGGGGACTTCAACCTGCCAGGGGTCGATTAGAACGTCCAAGCTACCTCATGTGCAAGGGAGCAGATCTTCCTGGAGGCATTCCATGATGGCTTCCTGACACAGAAAGTAACAGAGCCAACTAGGAAGGGTAACATTCTGGACTTGGTGCTGAAGGATGTTGAACAAGTTCAAGACACTGGGGTGGAGGACCCCCTGGTGGGAAATGATGACAGCATGGTGTGGTTCTCTCTCAATATAGGAAAGGAGATAGCCATAACAAAGACCAAGGTCCTGGACTTCAAAAGGGCTGACTTTGGCAGGATGGGAAGTATACTAGAAGAGTACATACAGGAGCTAACATCCGCCCACACATGAACACCGAGCAAAAATGTGCAGTCATCAAGCTGGTCTTGGCTGAGGCCACTAGTGCATGTGTAAAAAGCTAGAGCAAGAAAAACAGAATCAGGAAGCTGAGTTGGGTGAACAGGGAAGTTGAAGAGAGGGTGAGGGAAAAGACAGCTGCCTTTAGGAGCTATAAAAGAACATCAGCAAGGAGGACAGGAAGAAATACATGAGGAAATCCAGGGAGGTGAGTAGAATAGTAATGTCAGCCAACTTGTTGAGAGAAATTAGGCTAGCACAGGGGATCAGAGACGGGGAAAACAATTTCTTCAGTTTTATAGAGGAGAAGAGAAAGAGCAAGGCTCAGATTGTTAGGATCAAGAATGGAGGTGGATGGGTGGAAAAGGGGACAGAGCAGACAGAAGTTCTCAACAAGTACTTCTGTTCAGTATTTACCAGGGAGAAAGAAGGGCCAATGCCTGAAGGGAAGAGAGGAGTGGGAGTTGGGGGGAGGAGGTTATGGATGATGAGATCCCTGTGGGTAGGGTGATGGAGGGTCTTGAGTCCCTGAGGGTGAATAAGGCACCTGAGCCAGATGGAGTTCAACCTAGATACCTGAGGAAACTGACAGAAGTCCTGGCAGGGCCACTGGCAGACTTATTAAACACCTCCCTGGATACTGGGTGGGAACCGAGGGAGTGGAGGATGGCGCATGTGGTGTCCCTCCATAAGTGTGGACCCATGGATGAACCAGGGAACTACAGACCAGTGAGCCTTCAGCCATTGTAGGAAAGCTAATGGAGACTATCTTCAAGGAGAGGCTGGTGAAATTTCTGGAGGATAATGGTCTTCAGGACTATAAACAGCATGGATTTGTCTTGGGCAGATCCTGCCCAAAAAATGTGGTTAATTTCTTTGATTGGGTGACATGGGCACTGGATGATGGCCATAAGGTGGATGTCCTTTACCTGAACTCAGTGCCTAATGAAAGGCTGACCAGCGAGTTGGGCAACCTGGAAGTGGAGAAGGAACTGTTTAGATGGAGCAAGAGTTGGTTATAGGATAGGCTGCAAACGGTAGTTGTGGGGGGGGGGACTATCAGAGCCCAAAGCTGTTATAAGTGGGATTCCACAGGGCTCCATGCTGGGACCAGTGCTGTTAAATATTTTCTTTGCTGACATATCAGGTGGGATATAAAGTAAGTCTTCGTTGATGACACTAAGATTTGTGTGGAAGTGGATTGGGGAGGTGGATGTGGTAAATTACTCCAGGATGACTTAGCAAGATTGGAGGGCTTGTTGAACACGTGGCAACTGGGATTCAATGCTAAGAAATGTAAAGTCATGCACCTGGGGTCCAGAAACCCCAGGAATAATTACTGGTTGGGGGTAGTGTAGTTATCCATGTCAACAGAAAAGAAGGATCTGTGAGTTCTAGTAACGGGAAATAAACCACTCAGCACAGTGCAGGAGGGCCGTGGCCAAAGCCAACAGAATGCTGTGGTACATCACAAGGAGAATCACCTTTCGAAGAGGGGAAGTCATCCCACCCATGTATAGGTTCCTGGTGAAGCCATACTTGGAGTACTGAGTGCACCTGCTTAAAAAAGATCATCAAGCTACTGTATGGGGTACAGCATAAGGCAATGAAAATGATCCTGGGATTAGGAGATATGCCATATGAAGAGAGATTGAGGAAGCTCAACATGTACACTCTTGAGGCTAGAAGGGAGAGGAAATATGATTGAGACTTTCAAATACTTGGAAGGCATGAATAGGGTAAACACAGAGAGTACAGTGGCATACCCCAGGATGAAACCCACTTGTAAAGCACTGCAGTATGCTGCAGCTGACCTACTGAATAAACCAACATAATTTCAATGGCAATTAGTCCCTTTGTCATGCAGGAAATGGTGGCATTCACTTCATCCTGGCAGTGTCACATTTTCCTGAATGACAAAAGGGACTAATTGCCATTGAAATTACATTGTTTTATTCAGTAGGTCTGCTGCAGCATTCTGCAGAGGGCTGCAAAATTCTGCAGAATTGGGTTTCGTCCTGGGGGACGCCATTGTATGTTTACTGTAAATTAAAATGTGAGAGAGAAACCAGGGGACAAAGTCTGAAATTAGAAGGAGTAAGGTTCAGAAGGAAAATGAGGAGGTACTATTTCACAGAAAAGGTGGTTACAGGGTGGAATGTGCTGCCTGTGGAGCTGGTATCATTACGGTTGGTAAGCAGCTTCAAGAGGGGGTGGAACAGGATCAAAGGGAGAGTCCAAACTGAGGGTGGATGGAGGGTTTGTATGAAAGAAGCAGGAGAAAATACAGAAGTTGGGGGCATGGGGGGGCAGCTGCAGTCTAAATGGCTGAAATGCTGCACACTCAAGCAGACTAGATGTACCATAAGGCCTGCATCTGTTGGCATTTCCTATGTTATATGAAAAATGAGTCATTTCCATGTAATGCTATAGCTGCTTTTTTATTGGATCTTTTTCATTAACCTTTACAGCTTCTTAAATGTTGCCAAAGAACAAGGGCTTGAGTATACAATATGCCGCAGCCTGTGTTCATTGGCCATTACTGTTCGAAACGTTTTAGAAGCTGTCCAGGTTAAAATGAAAAAGCAGCTACAGTATTTCATGGAGGGGAGTCACCTTAGATCAAGTGGTGATTGCATTAGGCTGTCACATGATCACTTCCATTCCATCACTTTTATCCCAAGGTAAAATTCTTAGGCCAGATATTCAAATTCACACAAGTGGAGTACAAAAATGTGCATTGTATCTTGTGACCATACTATCTATAAATATATCACTGGTGCTAGTGGATACCACCCTCCAATCGTTGGCCCTTACTGTCTATAAATATATTCCTAGGGTTAGTGGTCCACCCCAATCACCAGCCCATATTGTCTAGAAATATATCCCAGGTGCTCATGGTCCCCACCACAGATCATTGACCAATACTATCTATAAATATATCTCTGGTGCTTATGGTCCCCCCAACTGATCCTTGGCCTATACTGTCTATAACTATTTCCCTGGTGCTAGTGGTCCCATCTTGCTGATTGTCCACCTATACTGTATATACATATATATCCCTGGTGCTAGTGGTTCCCCCAGCACCAAATGCTGGTCCCTAGTGTCTATAAATATATCCCTGGTGCTGGTATGGCCTCCCGGCGAATCACCAGCCAATAATGAGCTAAAATGAAATCCACATGGTACGCCCCCTCCAGACAGACATTAATCCAAAGAAGTGACCAGCCTCAAGGTTATAATTGCAATTATAAGTCTAATCATAATAACAACTTTAGTTTTTTTTTTTTCCTACTATGTTTTTATCTGGAGTTCTTCCCTGTTTTTATCTGCCACCTTCCCCAGGCATGCATGTGCAAATGAGGAGGCTCACACATGCTGCATTCCAAGGATCTCTCCAGACTTGCATCCCATCCCACCTGCACTGCCACCAGAATTCCACCTGCTGGCAGTGGAACTACAGGGGGTGACATCCACACCTGGAGAGGAGAGCTGCCATTAGGCTGCTTGTTCCTACTACATCCCTCCCCGTGCCACACCCCGATGCTCCGACATCATACCTGAACCTGGGTTGCCAGCGTGGCAAGAGGTGTGGCATCCAGCACCTCGGGTACATGACAACTCACTCTCATCAATTCACTTCTGCTAAATACATTCCCGACAATTCGTTCCCTTGCAAACTCATTCCTTTGCAAACCCCCCTCCCGTCAATACGCTCCCACATTGCATTCATGAGAGAAAATAGCACGACACATAGTGAACACTCTCCCTCTCAAACAGCATGTAAAATAGATTCAGTTTTCTTAGATACACTGCTGCAACAAGGTTCTTGTTTTTGGACCTTCTGGCAAATATAATTTGAAGTTGATAGTGATCTCTGGTGGTGGAGAGAAGGATTTACCAGCTTTCCAAATGAAATTAACGATGGATTAAATATGCTCCACCTCAACCTCGCTGTAACATAACCAGCCTGGATTGGTGGTAGTTCTGGTGAATGTTAAAGATCCCATGGCACTTCTCAAAAAGAGTAGGGGAATTTCCCCGGTGTCCTGGCCAAATTTCCCTCATTCACAAAATATATCACCAACAGCTTAATCTGGTTCAATTTCAGTTGCTTACCATCTGTAACCCCCCCCCCGGTTGCCCCTGAAAAAGGGGCTTCTAGGCCCAGTGGGCTTACCGGGTCAACAAAATTCAACAAACAAACAAACGAACAAGGAAGGGTGTATAAGGGTAGGGAGCAGATGTTCTGGCCCAGTAGCCAGTGCCTTTGCCAGGACCATACAGGGGCATTAATATATTTCATCGAAAGCAATTATGAGACAAAGACTTTTGAAATGACTTTAAGAATTGCCAGTGTAGGTACCAATAAAATCAGTCAAAACATTACCTAACAGATGTGTCCCGAGACCTGAGCCCCTGATAGGGTGCGCTTTGACTGCAGTGCGGCATTCCTCAATTGCCGCCACCTGCCTCACCCTCCCATGGCTGAAGTCCCTCCCAGCAAGGTATGGTCTGAAGCAGCACAGCTTTTCAAATTCTGCACCAGGCTGCTGCTTACTGATTGGCTGGCCACAGTTTAAACTGAGTTGTGCTGCAGAATTTGTTCGATTTAACACACAGGGAGCGTTTAATTTCATTTAAAGCTGCAGAATTATTAATAATAATGCTGTCGTTTGTGATGCAGAATTTGTTCACTGCTGAAATTCACACAGGGAACGTATTGTCGGGACTGGGTAATTAAAGAAGTGAAATGACTCGGCAATGTATTGTTGAGAGTGAGATATTGGTGAGCATATTGTCAGAAGCGTATTGTCGTGTTCCCCCAGCACCTCAGCCCTCAGTGCCACTATGCAGGTGATTAGTTTTCTTGTTATTTTCTTTAGGTTTTTACTGTGTAGTGTAAGCTGTGTGTGCCACACTGCATCAGTTGGCAGCTGGATTGGTCATTTCTAAGAGGTTAATGACCAATCCAACAGCCAATCAGAAGCATCACTAGGCTCATGAAGAACTAATTAGATTCATAATGTACTGTAAATGCATAAATTGCTGGTGCGCTCCCTGATCTTATGACCACAATGATGAAGTACTGCCTAAAGCTGTGATGCAGGATTACTTTAAAAGTTACCTGCAATATCTGGCACTAGCCCAGAAAAATGAACTAATAGTGTGTCCTGGTTCAGACTTTGAGAAAGCCATCAGGCAATCCCAATCCCGGTGCCTTTAATCTTAATGTAGGATATAAGCAGACGTGTTTACCCCTTATCCTGGAGAGTCAGGAAATTGTGCAGGATCTGTTACTGCAAAAAAAATGTCTCTTACAGCCACATTCACACAGAAAATGGCCAACTTTCTAATAACTTTCACAAAGCAAGGTAAAATGGACTGGAATCATTAGGAAGCGCATACTGCAGCAGTTATTTCACAGGGTTAACTATCACAGTAGAAATGATTTGGTCATAACAAGTTCAGGCACCTAATGTGGCAGATACAGGAGTAGGAAAGCATCGCACAGCTTGTTTATCACAGTGATAATCATATAAGCCAGTCATAGCCTGTCCCCTTTAATTGTTAACCACAGCTTGTAGTAGGGCTCATAACAGAAACCTGTGGGGATTTAGAGGGTCGAACAGCTACAAATGTATAAGATGGTCGGAGGACTGTCAACAGGTTTAGCATAGCTTAGGACATATTGAGTTGGAATATTTGGTTTTATAGCAGGATCCCTCTACTAGTCAGCATATACAGCAAGCCTTCTATTATGTGATCAGTGCAAGTGTTCCACAGTTTACTTAGCAGCTGTTTGAACATGGGTTACTACCTTTATACTGTATAAAAGAACACAGGAGTATTGTGTTCAAATAAATCTGCCATTCAAAATACTATAGAGAAGTAAGTGAAGATCCCCCTGGTGATTTCTTATATAAGGCTATAATTTTAAAGGTGAAAAAAAGGTGTCTGCTGTTGTGAAAAAAAAAGTGTTTATGCTATGTTTTACTTATTTCGTTTTTGTTGACTGGGTAAGTGTACTAGACAAATTCTGCCTATTTTCAGGCACAACCCTGGGGAGGGGGATACAGATGAATGTCAACTGATCTTGAACCAGATTAAGTTGGTGGCATTTTTAGTGAATGAAGGGGCAATTTGGCCAGGGCACCAGGGAAATTCCCCTACTCTTTTTTTGAGAAGTGCCATGGGATCTTTAACATCCACCTGCACTACCACCAGAACAGGCAGGTGGGACAATGGTTTAAGGTCTCATCCAAAAGACAGCACCTCAGGAGTGCAGTACCCCCCTTGTGCTGCACTACAGTATTGGGATTTAACCCAAGTGCCTGGTGTAGGGATTGGCTGACAGTCTTCTGATCTCCTGGCCTCAGAGAAGAATATGCTACCTGCTGAGCCACTGGCACTGATACACTGATATACATTGATATAGCCCCAACCCCCAGCTTGTCAATCTCCCAGCCATCCTCTGGCCTGGCAAATTATTCTTTTCTTTCATGCTGTCTTCTGAGATCTCAGTGCAGCATTATACATGTTTTGATATAATTATGTACAGCGTAGCATCTCAAACTGAATCTACTGCCCTACAGCTGTAGTAATTATGCATTGCATACTTATGTTCCTGTTTAGTCATGCTATTATTCTGTACAGTATATCCAAAGAGGGCTGTTGGGCAAGTGATATGTTCACATAAAAAGCCCTAGGAAGATGCTGTGAGTCAATCGGACATATAAATGACCAAGGGCATAAAGCCTGTGAAGAACTGTTATGCTGACAGCTTCTAACTACAATGTGTATGCATATACTGTACTCTTATAGCAAATCAGCCTCTTTGTATACACATAATTGAAGCTACAGCTTGCCAAGGGTCCTGGAAACTGTGTCTAAAGTCTGCTAACTTTAATACCATTCACAGGCTCCTCTCAATTCTCATAGGCTGTGTTTGCTGGGATCAAGAAAGCTCAAGACCATTCACCTGTCAGAACTGACACGACATCAAAAGCAGACACGAGGGACAGGGCAAGCCATGAATGGTATGTGGCAGAGTGGAGAGAGATAGAGAGTGTTAGAGTTCAAAGCACCACTGGGCAGAAAATAAAAATTTCTCATCTGTTTAGTTGACCCAGACCCTGTACAGCTGATTGCATGCCCAACTATGTCTAATGTTATCAATCTCTAACTACTCAGAGGAATGCATACCTGCAATCAAGACATAAATATACAGAAAACAGCTCAGCTGCTCAAGGGAACCCATATCAAAAAATCTCAGGCACCCTTCCCTCAGCAGTGCAACAGAGAAATAGAGGAAGAGTGAGAGAGAAGGAGAGACAGAGAGACAGAGAAAGAGAGAGAGAGAGAAAGAGAGGAGTGGGATGGAAATAGTTTGACACGTCCAAATGAATGCAGTCAGACCCTGCTGGACAATAGAAACCAAGCCAGCTATCATATGTAAAATGGGTGCAGAGGCAGCTCCCAGAACATGCAGTAGCAATCCACACCCTGGAGCATAGCAAACAAAACTCACCCCCATTATTCCATTATCATAATTAATTCAATATTTTATCAGTGATGACGGCCACTTTGTTAAATGGAACGGCTTGTGAACTGTTTTTTTCCAGTGCTCCCTGGTCACTCCTGAAAACAGGCACTTGTGCCAGGTGGGCCTTACCCAGTTACCAAAGACAAAAATAAAATAAATAAATAAAATAAATCAGTGCAGCCCAGGCCATTAATCCACCAAAGTTTTGCTTTGTTCATTTCAAAAGGATCAGGATATCAACTTCAGTTTCCTAAAATCAGTGTGAAACATCTGTTCAAAGACATCTTACATCCCTGTCATGCAAGGCATCATGGGAGTTGGTGATTTAAAGTTGCTTTGTTTCAGAATATAATAATCTATGATTCATGCCTTGACTATATAGTAAAATAAAATAGGCACTGGAGTAAGCACTCTAATATGTTGATGAATTTTACCTCCACACATGCACACAATCAGTATGATACTGGTGTGGGTTTTTTTTTTCTACTTTGTGTATAGGAGTAATATGCTAGCACAGATATTCCAACAGGAGAACCCCTTGTGGTACAACAAAACTGCAGATAGGAGAACCACTGTCAGGATGGTAATTCCAAACCAGATAGAACATAACAAGATGTAGGATTGGAAAGGGAATGGATATAACACAGTGCAAATCATTAGCCTTGAGATCACAAAAAAAATAGGCTGTCATTATTGCTTGATCATGGCTAGTTCCCGGCTAAAGTGTATTTTTAGCCCCCATCACTACCACCATCTGTTGTGGTTCAGTTAATGTTGCAGATGCAGCATTGCAAGTGTCACATTTGATACAGCTAATAATGTATGTGACAGTTCTTCTGTATGGATTGTTTGAATCGGCATAATTTAGTGGTTTGAGCACTGAAGGAGTCACTTGGCTTCCCACTAAACTACTGGCTCACTGTGTGATCTTATGCAAGCCATCTGATCTCAAGAGCTTCAGTACTGCCATTTAAATTACAGTAGGAAAATCAAAATACCATGGTAAACAAGAGCTGGTTTATCAGTTTGGCCACAATGGATAAAAGGAAAGTGTTATGATGGGTGGACATTTTGCATTTGAATGTGAAATGCTAGAATATCTACTAACATACAGTACTAACATAGTAAAATGCCATCAGAATAGGCCTAATGGTCTTTCGCTTCTGCTCGTTTGGTCAGCCCCCACCCTGGGAGCTGACCTTGCTGCCCCCCTCACCTTCTCTGGCTTCTCCCTTCCCAGTTCCGGATATTCTCACTGCATTGGATTTTGCTTCCTGAACCCTTCCCCCTGTACCTGTCCCACCCCCTCTTGAATCCCTCCACCATCTCTGCCTTCAGCAGCCCCCTAGGCAGCGCATTCCATGGCTCCACCACCCTCTCAGTGAAGTAGCACCTCCTCCTTTCTCCCCTGAATGTTCCCCCCTCCAGCTTCCACCCATGCCCTCTAGTGGCCCCCTCCTCCTTTCTTCAAGCACCCTGACTGTTCCTCCCCTATTTACCCCTTCATGTACCTGAAGACCTCGATCATGTCCCCCGGTCCCTTCTCTCTTCCAATGTGTACATATTTAGCTCTTCAAACCTCTCCTCGTAGGTCCTGTCCCCCAAGCCCCAAATCATTTTGGTTGCCCTCCTCTGGACCCTCTCCAGGAGTTTAATGTCCCTCTTTAAGTGTGGCCTCCAAAACTGCACACAGTATTAGAGGTGTGGCTTTACCAAGCAGTTATACAGAGTGAGTATCACTTCCCTCCTTCTGGAGGTGATCCGCCTAGCGATGCATCCCAGCATCCTGTTGGCCTTGGCCGCTGCCCTCCTACAAGTCTCTGAGTTGTTTATCTTGACATCCTCCACCACTCCTAGGTCCCTCTCAGCCATCGAGACTGGTAGCATTTCCACCCCAATCTAGAAGTAGACTGTTAAATAAAACTGAGATACTTTTTAAAATAGTGTACAGTATGCTAACAGGTAGGTCAGCATATCAGACCTTCCTTCTTAAAGTATGTTGAACTCTGAATGATTTTTAATCTGGCGCAGTAGGCCTTCAAGCTAAAGTATCTGATTTGGGAACCAACTGCTGTGACTGATCTCAGTTTGGTTCTAGACCCCACAAACAAGGCTGTGAAATGAACAACAGTGGAATGGAAATTGTTCTCCTGTCTGTTATGAACAGGGCCCAACCCCCTACATCTCTGCAGCAGGGCTCATAGTCACCTGTGTCCATGTTTGCTCATTCCTGCAATATGCCTGATTTATTTCTGTGGCATAATGCAGTCCTGCTATAGGCTAAACTATAATTTGTAGTCATTGATAGCATCACATGCTGAGCATAGAGGTGGGGCTTCAGGATTAAACAAGAACTGGGGTTAGTTTATTGTTTATCTGAACAGGAAGTTATTTCTTGATCTGTGGTTAACGTGGGCAGAATCATTTGCAAAGAAACTGAGTGAAAACAAGAGGAAAAAAGTTTGCTATAGCTCTTGAAGGAAGTGGCAGAAAGGGTTAAGGCTAAAATGATGTCCTTCAGTACGTAAACAGAGAAGCAGATGAATGAAAATAGGGAGGTGTAGCAAGAAGGAGAGAAGGAGGCAGGGAAAGTGGTGAGGAGCACAAAGGTGCAAACTGAAAGGAAAGAATAGTCCAAGGGTAACTAAAGGGACAAGACATTTTTAGATACAGAAGTAAAAGAGGAAGACTAGGGTTGGAATTGTGAGATTAAGAGCAAGTGGTGATTGTTCAGAAGAGGATCATAAAAAAGCTGATATCACGAATAAATACCTTTGTTCAATCTTCACAGAGGAAGGGAGAGGGGATGGACCACATGAAAGCAACTGGGAAACTGGAGTGGGGAGGTAGACTCAAGTCCATTTACAGAGGAAAGAGTCCTAAAGGGACTCATAAATCTAACTCTTGACAAAGCTATGCAGCAAGACAGGAGCTGGAGGGAGGAGACTCCTGATCTGCTGACATTGTGTTTTCTCATTTGGGACCAGTGACTTACATTGTTCTCTTTTCTGGGAGCTTGGACTCTCTTTGCTTTTTAAAGTTTTATTTTAATCACTTCCATCCCTCGCATAGTGTAACATACCGATGCACACAATCTCACCGCTTGCTTGCTGACACACACTAGTGCACTCACTCCCACCCCTCGTCTCCTGCCACACATACTCAAGCACTGATGCTCCTAGTCCTCGACTTCTGCCACAAATAGACAAGCACACACTCCCACTCATTGACTGTTGGCATAAACACCCATGCAATCACTTCCATTCCTTGTCTGTTGCTACACATACCAATGCACTCACATTCCCACTTGTCAACTTCTGCCACAAATATGCAAGCACCCACTCCCACTCCCACTCTTTGACTCTTGCTACAGACATCCATGCAGTCACTCCCACCACTTGCTTGCTGCCACACATACCCATGGACACACATTCCCGCTCCTCAACTTCTGCCACAAATACACAAGCACATACTCCCACCCTTTGACTATTGCCACAAACATCCATTCATTTACTCCCACCCTTCACATGCTGCCACAAATACCCATGTGCTCACTTCCATCCTTTGCTTGTTGCCACACATATCCATGTGCTCACTTCCATCCTTTGCTTGTTGCCACACATATCCATGTGCTCACTTCCATCCTTTGCTTGTTGCCACAATTACCCATGTGCTCACTTCCATCCTTTGCTTGTTGCCACACATATCCATGTGCTCACTTCCATCCTTTGCTTGTTGCCACACATATCCATGTGCTCACTTCCATCCTTTGCTTGTTGCCACACATATCCATGTGCTCACTTCCATCCTTTGCTTGTTGCCACACATATCCATGTGCTCACTTCCATCCTTTGCTTGTTGCCACAAATACCCATGTGCTCACTTCCATCCTTTGCTTGTTGCCACACATATCCATGCCCCCACTCTGCCCTCACCTGCTCTCACACATACACAGGCACAGTCTCCCACCACTTGCATGCAGCCATATATCAGTGCACACACTCCAACCACCCACCAGCTGACACACATACTGATGCACACACTCACACCCCTTGCCTGCTGCACACATACAGTACCTGTATGCACACTCCTACCCCTTTCATGCTGTCTATCATATGAATTCACACACTCCCATCCCTTGACTGTTGCTATAAACATCCAAGCACTTACTCCTACCCTATTTCCCTGCTGTCATACATACCCACTCACACACTTGTCCCCGACTCCTCTCTTCTGTCACACATACCTGTGCACTTATTCACATCCCTTGCCTACTGCCACATATACCCTTTCACACCCTCTCATCCCTTGCCTTCTGCCACACATACCCATGCATACACTCCCACCCTTCATTTGCTGTCACACATATGCATGCACAGACTCTCACCCTTCATCTGCTGCCACACATACCCATGCACACACTCCACCCTTTCTTCATGCATATACCTCTCCACTAGTCCTTCCGATAGTTCTTTCTGTTACTTTCTCCTGGTGACAGTTCCCTTGTGGGTTCTATTTGAACCCTCTGCTTCCAGTAGTCTGCCATTATTTCCCTCACAGGATCTGAGTCTGATTGCTATTGTTCTACTCACATTGTGTCTATGCTGGGGACTGCCACTCTAATCTTGCATGTTCTTCCCTGTTACTTAGCTGGCCCTTTGTCTTTATAGGTATCATGGGTCAACACAAAGCTATTAAGACTTTCTTACATAGCGCTCATTGTGTTGACTAAAGGCTCCATGTCTGACATAGCTTTCCAATTTTAGTTTAAAATTAGATAAGTTATATGCTGTTCTAATATGCTGGTGTCCAATTTCACATAGTTCTATACTGACATGATCCTGGTATTCAGTGGTATCCACCCTCTCATCCTCATTAGCAACATGATCCCTGTTGTCCAGTAATATTCTACCTCTCCACATAATGTGACTCATTTCCCTAGTGCCTGTTGCCATCTCCATCCCTCACTCCTTGCCAACATGATCCATGGTGTCTGGTGGCAACCCCCACCCTCTGAGACGAAGACTGGTCCTTCTTGAAAATCCTTATTGTCTGAGCTTTATAGTTGCAATAAAGGTCAGAAGGCCAGCTGAGGAGGTGAAAGGGTACTGTGCTGGTTGTTGTCTTTTGTGATAAGTTATCTCTGTACACTAGGTATCATGATCAAATGGGATGGCATGAGAAAGGAATGGGAAGACTACTCATAACATCATCTTTTGGGAGAGGTACATCTGGACACTAGATATCATGTTGACATAGGAAGAAGGTGCCACTAGACATCATGAGGCATGCTGAGATTTGGGAAAGGGAGAGATGCCACTGGGAACCAGGTACCATGTAGCACAGGAATGAAGGGGGATATCAGTGGAAATTAGGGATCATGTTACCACCAAATAGGGGTAATGGTGTGCCTTTGGTCCCATGCATCATGCTTACTTTTGATGTATTGAAGGGGGAAGGTTTTCACTGAATTCCAGGAATACTGATGCCATTAGAAGATGTATGGGTGCTACTCAATACCTGGATCATAATGACATGGGATGCAGTGAGGGGAGAAGACTGGACAATAGGGTCCATGCTGCCAAGGTATCGAGTGATACTGATGTGCAGTTTGACACTGGAGACACTTTTTCTACTGGATGAGTAAGGAGGTGGGTTCCATTGAAGACTGGGAATAATTTTTGCATGGGATGTGCATTCTATCTGGATGGGGGCCGGTCACTATAGTGTGAGTCATTCCAGAAGGCTATTTCAGGAGGCTTGTCAGGGCATTCCAGAGGGTGGAAGGAAGCTTACTGGGTTGCAGGCATTCCAGTAGGCAGGAGACTATTAGATTGGGAATGGACTCTGATGGCTTAGTGAACACCCCCTTTCAGGGGAATGGTTGGGAAGACCTCTGCCTTTGGAGAAAGAAGCAGGCTGCTTCCTGGGGATGGAGCATTTCAGGCCCATTCATGGAAAGGGGTGGGGTTGCAGGCTCCTACATGGGTAGGATGGTTCAGGACTCTATGTTGGGGAGGAAAAGCAGGTGACCCTGGTGTGGTACATGGGAAGGGATCACAAGATCCTGCTTCTAAAGGTGGTGGGGGTTTGCAGGTCCATGTTTATGTGGGAGGTTGCAGGCCGAGATTGCACCACTGCCCATGAGCAGTCTGTATCTCATATAGTCAGAAGCAACTCAGAACCCTACCAGATGAGCACCAGCCTCCCTCAAGCTGAGCACCCTTTAGCTGAACCATTACACTGCCCCCTGATCAGATGTGTATGGGGGTGGGACAATAACACTACTCTGTGATAATTATAAAACAATTAAAAGAGACATTGACAATAGAAATGGTAAAGAAAATTCAGATCGTTAAAAACATTGGCCCCAATTCTAGAAACATTACGCCTGGCATAACAGCACTTGCACCAAGTAGAATGGTGCAAGTACAACTTACACCTGCAGTTGCGACTTGCATGATTTAACAAAGTGGCCTGCTACATGTCGCAGGCCACTTGTACCAAACAGCTCTTACACCGGCAGTTGCATCATAAACCCTGAGCAACATAGCACTAGGGGGTTTATGGCAGCAGTTGTGCCCCATTCCAGAAGGGCAGCAACTAAGTCCCCAATGTCGGGATTCTACAAGAACCCCCAGAGGAGAACCAGCAATGTAAGGTACACCTGCATTTAGCTGGTGTAACTTACATATGTCCTCTGAGGGTCCTGTAGAACCCAGTCTATGTGCACACTCCCCATGCCCAGACCACTGCCATTGCTGCCCCAAAGGGCATCACACACCACTGCTACCCCATCCCACCATTATGCCACACTGCACACTGTAACAGCCCCACAGGGCTGCCCTATCCTGCCCCGAGCCTCCAGTAGAGGTGCCCTGCAGGGCTGGCCACACCAACGTCCCCTGAAACTACCATAAGATGCCAGGGTGGCACAGTCAACCCCCACCCATGCCCCCACTCCCAGTCACCCGCCACAAATGCAGCATACACCCTGACATGCCCTGAGTAGTCTGGTGGCCCCTAACCACCACCCAGCCATGCCAACCCACCCAGCACCCCACCCATCCCCAGCCGGCAACTGGCACAGCCCACTTCACCTCCATAGCCAGCTGCCGACTGAGTTCTGTATAAGCATACTGAAAGCCACACTCAGAAATTAATATCTAGTATATGTCTTTCCAGTAATTAACTCACTAATCAGTCAGTGTCTAGCCCTGGAGGTGAGAGGTGGGCTGTGCCAGTAGGCTGGCTGGGGATGGGTGGAGGGTGCTTAGTAGGCTGGAATAGCTGGGTAAGGGGAGGTGAAACTCCCACTAGACTAACAGGCAGTCGGGCGTATGCCCACATTTTGTGGCAGGTGACTCAGGGGTGTGGCACTGGTAGGGGGGGTTGACTGTGCTGCCCTGTGGGGCATTTCTTTGAAGGTTTCAGGGGCCAGTTAGTGGGAGCAGCCCTGTGGGGCACTTGCAGCAGGCTTCAGGAGGTAGGGGGTGTGGGCAGCCCTGCAGGGCATTTCTATGGAGGTTTCGGGGGCCAGTTGGTGTGGCTAGCTCTGCGTGGCACTTACAGGAGACTTTGGGGCAGGGGGTGTGGGCAGCCCTTTGAGGCATTTCTATGGAGGTTTCGGGGGCCAGTTGGTGTGGTCAACCCTGCAAGGCACTTACTGGAGGCTTTGGGGGGGCCAGTTGGTGTGGCCAGCCCTGTGGGGCACTTACTAGAGGCTTCAGGGGGGCAGGGGGTGTGGGCAGCACCTGTGGGGCTCTGCATCTATGTTTCAGGGGGGTGGGGTGTGGGCAGCCCTGCAGGGCAGCTATTATGGCTTGCTGGGCAGGGGAGTGCACTTGCGACCTGCGGTTGCTGCTTGTGACTTGCTCACCAGGTACGCCCTCTGTTCGGTGTACCTGGCCGCATGTCACAAGTCACAGGACTTTGCTACGGAGACCCTTCCCATTCTAGAATAGGGCACAGGGTCAATGTCACAGTTGTGGGTGGCACAAGTGGCATTTTGCGGCGATTTGCACCACCCTTTTAGAATTGGGCCCATTGTCACTAAAGTGCATGTTAGGCAGGACACTTATGGGAAAATATCTAAACAGCTTGAAGTAAGTATAGACTCATTCTTCTGTCCAATAGCAGCAGATCTTGTTGTGAAAATGTTGGGGGACAAACATAATGTATCTTTTATTATATTCAGCTACATCACTGAATCCAGACTGCAATAATAGAGTTGCTACAAGGAAAAAAACAAATATTGAATCAGAAGCAAGGTAACAACATTGTTGCAAATGTACTCTTTGATCTTTGAAACATTTTTAGACAGTAAGTTACAAATCATAGGTAATATATTGTTGCAACATAAATCCTGTGCTACATTGTATTATCTTTTCATGCCTGGTACAATATTATATACAGTAAGCTAAACTTGTAGCTACTCTGTTAGAATTTTGATCTGTCTTCTGAATACATACATAACAATTTAAACTGATAATGTTGCCTGTCACCTTTTTTGCACATGTTCACTCCCACCCCTGCAGTGTGTAGGTCCTTTAACATGCAGTTTATTTTCCAAAAAGATATGTCACCATTATTTTTCATATTAATCTAAGTGCTATACCTCACAACCTCCTGCATTACTAATTAGGGACAGGACTTACAAAATTAGGGACAGGTGACTAAAATCAGGGACACATCTTAAGAAATTGTGATATTAGCCTAACAGTTATGTGCTAATGTATGGTGTTGTGTAAATGGCATTTTTTGAAGGAGAACTAGACTGTAACACTAAAGTATGGCATTATTTTATGCTTTAAATTCCTGTTCTCAGACAGAAATCCCAAATTGTGGATGGATGGTGGAAAATTTTGAGGCCAAATCAGGGACAGGTATTCCCAAAAAGCAGGGGCCATTGAGAGGTACTGTAGCCGAGTGTGATGGTTGAGAGATGGAGGGGGTAGTTGGATTTGGGGGTGGGTTACAAATAAAACAGCCAGGGAGAGGACCTATTAAAACTGATTGCTGTTAGTCTGTGAGACCACCCCTCCACTAATACTCCTGTAGGTCAGTGATAGCAAGGGGAACCATGTTTTACATAACACTGGACAAAACCCAAATAGTTTCTATGAAGATCTTGAATGTCTGTCACAGCTGATCAGGTGGGATCATTAATTTATGTCCTTCCTTGTGGCTTCCTAATTTAAAGAAAGCTATTCAGGTTTCATTCAGAAGAGGCGGACTCATAGATAACTCTGATCCCCTTAATTATACACTTCCTTGCATTGCATTAGTGTATTTCCTGCATACCAAGCAGACACTTTTTCTGTAAGTGTTTAAATACTGTGCAAGAAATAAGTGTTTGCTTGGTAAAGTATGCCTTGAAATGCAACAACATGTTTGGATTCACTCCTCCCTCGAGCACAGCAGTCAGGCTCCAGTTACCGGGAGCAGGGAAGGCAGGTTGGAATTCACAGAGGGGAGCACTGGCACAAGAAAGTCAGCACAGCACTGTCTATTGTCCCCAAGCAGCAGATGAAAAATGCAAGGGGAGAGAAGTACGCTGAAAAGGCTGCAGGCAGTTCATTGGTAATTTACAAATGCAGCGTGCAATGCAGGTAATTACATACTTTTTTTGCTTTTATATATTCTTTTTTGATGTATCTGTTGTTTATGCCCCTCCTCCATGACTCTCTTAAGCTGCTTCCACTGACCAAGCACCACTCTACCACCCACCTGATTCCCTGACTCCGCCTGCCCTCCACCATCCTTCAGCCAGCAGACTCCCCAGCTCTGAGCCCTCTGGGGAAGGGACGCCTTCACTCTGGTGCTCTTTCTATAATCAAGTGTGCCAGCTGTGGAGATGGAGGAGCAGCTCAGGTTGAGGAGGCAGGGCCTGGTATTGGGCATGTGGTGGTGGGGCTCAGGGGAGAGCCGTCACCTATCGGGGTTCAGGTGATTTTTCCAGCTTATGATTTTTTCCTCTAGAAGCTTGGCAATGCAATGACAACAGCATGGCTATGCCATAAGCATCTGCCATGCTCCTGCCCTGCTTTGCTCTGAATGCTGGCTGTGCCTCCAGGCCTCTACTGGGGGGCACTGTTGCACCAGGAGAACCCCTGGATCCCTCCCCAAGGAGAGGAGAACAGTCCATCAGATGTTCAATCTTACTGCCTCCACTGCCAACCCCCAGCGCCGAGCTCATTCCTGAACTTGGAGCACCAGCGTGTCGTGAGGTATAGTGTCCAGGACCTCAACCCTCAGTGCCACTGGGCCGGCCTGCTTTTATATGCTCTTGTAACCCTTTAATAGTTCAAGTCATAAACTTAAAAATGCTATCCATTTTATCTATTTAACTAAACACTTTACCATTTGTTGCTCCTTAAGTAAATAAATATCTCTAGGTATTTTCTTACTTTTCCAAAAATCCCCTATATTCATATAATGTAAACCGTTAAAAACATTTATTAAATCTGGAGCCTTAAAATAATCATACCTTGCAGAAACTACAAGTGCCTACCCCTCCCCAGTCCAATTCATTATTAGAACACCAAAATTATCTTACTGATTTTACACATCTTATGTACCCTCTCTGTCCCCCATCCCCCCACCATTGGAGCCCAACAAATATTACTAATTAACATTATAGTATAAAATAGACTCTTGTGTTGGGAAAATCCCTTTCCCCATCTCCTTTTGTCAACCATTGCATTGGTCTCTTGACAGCCTATCCGAGTCAGCAAACCTACTAACTGTCACTCATTTTTTTTTTTTTTTAGAATTCTCTTTATTCACGCTGTAGCCCTGGGCATCCTTCTGAGGTACCCACTCTGTGGGATCTCTACTCCCTGTCTGAACCCCAAATGCCAGTGAACTCCTATAACAGACTAGGCAGATTCAGCCCCTTGGATCACCCCTGGGGGGGGTCCACCCTCCCTTGGTGGCCAGTACCAGGATTAGAGGGACCTACCTGTCATCGGGCTGGCCCTGGAGCCCACTGGTGCACTGGACTGGTGTAGAGGATGTGAACCTTTCCCTGGCATCCCCATCATCTCTATGGCTCTGCAGAGAGCTTTTTCTGTGCTGTGTTTCTTGGGTGTGGATGTGCAATTGCGTCCTGCTCATGCCAAGCATGCTTCCATTACCTGGGTGAAAGACACCTGCCATCAGTCAATCCCCTTCCATGTCCCCATGCTAACTGCGGCCACCCTACTCCACCACATGTCACTAGTGCAGCGTGAGGGAGAACCCACCCACCCCAGAAGAGGAGAGCTGTCCTCTGGATGCTCAATCATGCTCCTCCCCTGCTGACCCCCAATGACCCGGGCTTATTCCTGAACCCAGATTGCCAGTGTGATGTAAGGTATGGCATCCAGTACCTCAACCCTCAGCGCCAGTGGGCCGGCATAACTGCCCCTACTTAATAACTTCTTTTCTCTGATCTCTATTATTATAATTAATTTAAGCTCCCAAAAAAGCTCCTTAGAGACCTAAGAGACCTAATGTAATTGTTCCCTTTTAAATTTTTGTGCCCCTGTCCTTCATACCATGAGCAAGATTCAATCAGAAATAACCCCTTTGCATATAGCATTTAGTTAACCCCCCATCCCTGTCCCACATCTTCCCACATATTGCATGGAGAAACACTGTACTAATTTTTATTATATACCTTTGGACACATTCCCTAATGAAAGGGCCTCTGAAATTGCAGCATATGTTACTTACTCAAGATGAACCCCTATTAATGCATGCAATGGTTGGGGAACCCCCTTAAGTCATTATCATAAGGTGTCCTTAATCATTAGTATTTGCCATTTCAAATTTACTTATTCATGCCACCCCCATCCCCACCACACAGCTTCCCACACAATGTTTAGAGGAAAGAAAAGAAAAAAAAAACCTTCACTCCTTTTTAATAAAACACCCTGAGACCCAATTCCCAAAAAGAAGACCTCTTAACTTGCATCATACACACTCTTTCATCATACCCACTCTTTCTAACCCCCCGCACAGCTTTCTCCAAACCCACTTATACCCACCCATTATTACCCAACACACCTTTCTTGGCCTTTCTCCCCCCCTCCCCCATTCTGTTGTCTTACCCCTGGACTAGGCCTCCTGGGATGAACCATTAGTTTAACTTTCCTTTCTTAATCAGCTAGGTTTACTGGCCCAGATATTCAAAAGGGTTGTGCCATGCACAATAGGGTTGAGCCAGCGCAAGTCTGAAAATGCGCCATTCTGTGATATTCAGCAGGAGTCAGATGCGCCCCCCAAATCACGCTGAGCAAGAGTGCAATGATAATGAATGTATGTGCAACTGAAGGGGGAGGAACCATGCATAAATGACGCAGTGCGATATTCAACAACATGTGCCATGCGCAATAGGGGAGCAAGCGGAAGTTGTGCAATAGCGGAAATGAGCCAAAATAAAAAGGAACAAGGGAGAGATACAAGAATGCTACAGGGAAGGCACATGAGGCTGAACTCTAGCAACTCAAACTGGGCAGGAGGGACACACAGGGCAGGCCAGAGAAAGGGCACCCTGAACAGAGATGCACAGGGAAGGTGTGGGGAGCAACAGCCAGCGCAGAAGGGGAAAGTGCCACACAGTACAGAGGCCACCACAAAAAGGTCTTCCTGGTGCAGGGGAAGTAGCAGCCAGGACAGCAGGGGGAACACAGAAATGGCTGCCAGGAGGGGTGAACACAAGCCAGGGACATGGCCAGTGCCACCATCCAGATGGAGGCAGTAATGAGGGGGGTAAGAAGGTGGGCAGCAGGGGGGGGTGCAGCTGTGGAAGGGCCCATCGGCGGTATGCCCTCAACAGCCAGTACCAAGCTCGCACCAGCTTCAAGCTGTACAGCGATACTGAGATCGTGGGACGGTACTGCATGAATAGGGCAATTGTGAGGTGACTCTGTGAGCTGTGCAGTGATGTGATACAGGCACCCACATGACGGAGCCATGCCGTCAGTGGAGACTAAAGTGACAGCTTGCATGTGCTTGCTTGCCATGGGTACCTTCCAGAGACCAACAGGCGACACCACAGGCATAACCCAGTCAGCCATGTCAAGCCACCTCACCCAATTCCTCAGCGCACTGCAGCCACATGCTACAGAGTACATCCATTTCCCCAGCACACCAGCGGAGCGCACAGCAAACATACAGGAGTTCCACAGGGTATCACGTATGCCTGGCATGCTAGGGGCAATAGACTGCACCCATGTGGCCATCTGCACACCACCTGACCCCAAGAGGGCCACATATATTAATCGGAAGGGCTATGTGAGCATCAACTGCCAGGTGGTGTGCGATGCCAGGGGGTGCATAATCAATGTCTGTGCCATGCACCCTGGGGGAGCACACAATGCCTTCATCTGGCACCAGTCAGCACTGTGCCACAGATTCGAGAGTGGGGACATCCCCACTGGCCACTTAGTGGGTGAGTATGCAAACCACACAGATAAACATAGAGCTTGGGAGGGGCATGGTCATAGGTGACATGGGTAGTGGCCTACATGGCCCGGGGCAGGGCGATGCTGATCACCAAACTAACCTTCACGCTCTACACACAGGTGACAGTTGATACCCACTTCATCCCTGGCTGCTCACACCATACCGGCGGCCCGCGACCCCAGTGCAGCAACGCTACAGTGAGGCACATGCCACCACACGTAATGTCATCGAGCAGGTGTTCGGTATGCTGAAGGCATGTTTCCATTGCCTGGACACCTCCGGCGGTGCCCCACAGTACAGTCCCTCAAAGGCCTGTGGGCTATTCCTGGCCTGTTGCCTCCTGCACAACATGGCCAACAAATGTGGGATAGCTGTACTGGTCAAAGAGGGGGATAGCAATGGGGACGATGAGGACACCGGTGACAATGGTGATGGGTAGCCCCCCCTTGGGTGATGTTACCCCAGACTGCTCCGGCTGGCACAGCTGCATCGGGACACCATCATGCAGGAGCACTTCAGCCAACCCAGGTAAGTCATGGGGCCATGTGCAACCATCAGTGGCAAAGGCACAACCCACAAACACATATGGACACACACCAGGTGTGCATGCCATCAAGGGAAGTGGCCGGGCATGGAACCACACACAGCCAGGGATGGGCGAGGTCTAACATGGCACGTGGTCAGACACACACACACACACACACACACACAAACACACAACTCACCAGACATGCACAAAGGGTAGGAGGCATGCCGACCCAGACCACCACCCCTAGCCACACACATATCCACAGACCACCACGCCCACTGCCTGTCATTGTGCATGTGTCAGATGCTGGTCACCATTGCACAGTGGCGTACAGCACAATGCAGGCATCTTCATGCACACGCAACTGCAGACAGCAGCTGGGAGGGTGTGCAGATGGACTGTGTGTGTGCGTGCAGGGTCGGGTACCCAACTGTGCATTGCCCACTGAATGACACAATGCACAAAGGGCAGCATCAGACAGTAGCTGCACTGGGAGACAGGTCAGTCACGCGCCACAGTGCCAAAGCCACCATGGGTGTGTGGGCGGCCCTGCTGAGACCCGTTAGCAGTGACAGACTAACCACTGGCCTCATGGGGTGGCACCGACAGTTCCCCAGGTGTTCCACCTCATGAACACAACCGTGCTCATGCAGGGGTCTGCAGCACACTGAACATGCCTGTGCCAGGTGTGCTCGGGATGCCCACAGCTGAACCCGGTGTTGACAAGGATGGTGTCACACGACGCTGAGAATGGGGGTGGACATTGCACTGCGTGGTGTCTGTGACACATGGGCAAATAAATGTGTGCCCATTGTGGCCATGACAGCAGTGAATGCCTGTGTCTGCCTGTCAATGGCAGTGGCCACATCCTCCCGCAGCTGGTCCATCCCTGCCAGGAATATAGCGGTGTCTCTGCTGCGATGCTCCTCTGCCTGGCGCAGAGCTGCACTCAGTACATCCACTGCCGTCACAAGCCACATCTGCTGATTGACTGATGCTTGCAGTATGCGGGTGTGCTCATTCAAGAGGTCATCTGCCAGATTGGCATGCTGGCCCTCAGGGTGTTCATGGCCCTGATGCTCATCACCCCATGAGGGTTGGTGCTGCACACCAGGACCAGGCCTAGGCATGTCCACAGGTGGTGCACTGATGCCGTCTTCTGACACTGTACCCCCATGGCCATTGGCCGACTGCTGATGCTGCCCCACTGCCTGTCACTCCCCAGGGCTCAATGGTGCCTCCACAGTGGCCGCAACAGTCCCACTGTCCTGTACACACACCAGTGCTGCCCCGCTGGTGCTGACAGGCACAGGCTGGGACTGTGATGACACGCAGGCCTCCACTGCGGCACCACCCACAGCCATGGCTATGATGTAACCTGTTGTGTGGCCATCCTGTGGCACACAGGTGTCACTACCCATGATGTTAGCTCCATCATCATCGGTGACAGATCCAGCATGAGACCGAGTCTCAGCATGCTGGCATCCATGGACGGTGGCATGCTGGGACATGGGCAGGGCCTCCTCTGCACCTGCTCCACCAACATCAGTCCAGATGTCCAGGCGGGCCCACTGTCGTTCTGACCAGCGTATTCCTGTGGAGGTGGATGGGCCCTCCTCCATCTCCATATGACTGGCCTCAGTGGAGAAGCCCACCACTGCTGACCCATGCAGATGCTCAGGATCTGTAAGGGAAAAAAAGTCACATTACTGCATGTGACCTACCCTGTTCCCCCCCAATAGACAGACCATGACCTACCATGCAGTGACGGGCTACCACCCATCTGGAATCCACCACCCGGAACACCCTCAATGGTGCAATGCTGCATGCTGCCAGCAACCCTCTCCTCCTGTGGGATCAGGCGTAGCACCTCTGGCTGTCCCCCACCTGTCACAGACCGTGCTGCCCTGATGGCAGCCACCTTCTCTTTAATCGTCCACCTGTCTGTGCCCATCTTCTTTTTGCACTCCTGCATGGAGCACTGGTGGCTGCCATGCAGGTTTACAGCACGTGCCACCTCCTCCCATGCAGCAGCATGGGCCTGTGGTGTTCCCTGGTGTCTGCTGAGAAGCAGCTCCTGGTCTAGGTAGGCCTTGAACAGTGCATCTGTCTCGGCCTTAGAGAAATTTGGCCTCCTCTTCCTCCCACGACTCTGTTCCTCTTCCTCCACCACACGCTCGGTCATGATTCATCCTGTGAGAATGACAGATGTTACCTGTGACTGTGCAGTCCCACGCATGACCCAAACACCACAGTCCACACTCCCAAAGAGCATGCAACTCATCACAATAGACTGCAGTAACTGACTATGGCCAGTGCAGCCCAATGTTGCACTTTTATAGCGCAACCCATGCAAATGAAGTGAGGCGCATCTTTAAGTGAATGCAAATGTGGTGACTGTGCCATTGAATGACTGATTAGCTGATTTGCATATGCCAACTGAATATTGCACTGTTGCACTTTGCGCAATTGTGTTAAACGTGCTGAGCCAAGTGCGCAGTTCTGTGACATGCGGAGTACACACCTAACTGCGCATGCCCAGGTTGATGATGCAGGCACCTGCCACACTGCTGATGTGGTGTGTGCAGGAGGCAATGCAGGGCACAGCCACCATTGTGCCAGTGGAGCTACAGCGCTGTTCACCTATATGGCGCTGTGGCACTGGGGCGTCGTAGGTGCACTGGGGCAACGGCAGGGTAGGCCGCTACAGGGGGTGGCACACAGGCACCCAATCGAACAACACGCATTGGGTTCCAATCACGCTGTGGCTGTCCATGTGCCAGAGACCCTTGACCCTGTGCCCGACCTTTGCCCCCTAGGTGCCATGCATCAGGCATGGGTGCACTACTATCATGCTGTTCAGTGACAGCGTGACAGGGAATGGCAGCGCTGTACCACGCAGCATCTGCACGTGGTATGACCGCTCTGCAGAGTGCCATTTTGATTGAACTGAGCAGCAGAGATGGCGCAGAGGTGTGCTGTGCAGTGGAGCCAGATCGAGCTGGCAAACCTTGTGGCCATAGTTGAGTCACATGTTGGGGCTTTGCTTGGGGAGACAACCCTGGACAGGGCCAGGAGTGAAGTATGGCAGGAAGTGGCCGATGCTCTGTAGGTGGCCACCGGTATGGGGCAGATGGCAGAGCAGTGCCACCACCGCTATGGGGACCTGAGATGAAGGGACCCGGACCTGCTTGCCCACCTGCAGGCATGTGCCAGGAGGGGCATGGTGCCACAGCCAGGTAGGTGCAACATCCATACATTATTATTGTCCATATGGGTATCACGGTTGCATGTGTCTGGCATATGGGGGGGCCATCCTGTGTTGGCCGTGGTGGTGGTATCGGGGTGTGGGGTGGGTGGGTCTGGCTGTGTGGGATTGCACACACATGGGGGCGGGTGGACATTGCTATCAGATTGTACTGATGTTCATCTCTCCATGTTTGCACCTTAGGGCCAGAAGAATGGAGGAACAACCGTGAAGGGAGGCACCGCATGTTGGAGAAGAGGGAGAGGAGGGATGAAGGTGGTCCGCAGCGCGTGGACTAGCCTGCTGATGGTGAGTGCCTTACATCTGTGATTACTATTGCATGCTGTATAACTTGGCTGACAGTTGGGCATGGCCACCATCCAGTAACACCACTGCCATGCACGCAACTTGTTATAGTCAGCACTGTCCAGTGGCACTGCATGTCTGGGAGTGCATCAATGGTGGTCCATGCATGCACCAGGCACATGGCTGTGGCACTGCCTTCACACCGCATAGCCAAGTCACTGTACAGCCATGGTGGTGCTGTGCAGGACATGGGTGGTGGGTGTGTGCAGTGGTCCACATTGCTGTGGCTGCCTGGGTGGGCAGGTCTTGTGGACATGGTTACTGTGGGTGGTTGCACACCATCACGGGGCATGTAACATGGCTGTATGCCATGCACAATGGGTGGGCTGCAGGGGGATGGACATTCACACCTATTAACTCTGCTCCCTTGTCCTAGGTGGCCGGACTCTCCAGCAGCTCCAGCGGGACATGCAGGAGCTGCTGCAGGTCAGGAGGGAGACTTTGGAGCCCCTGAGGCACATCCACCACCACGGGATGAGGAGGAGGAGGTGGAGATCCCATCAGCGCCAGGAGGAAGAGGACCGGGGTGGCCAGTGATGTCCCCATGCCCCAAATACCACCTTCCCCCCTTTGACCCACCCTCACACCCCTTCCTCCCTCTCCCATGTGTTCACCCCTGCCTCTTACCTGCCCCCACCTGTTATGTGGCCCTTCCCCCACGATTGTATATAGTTTTGTATATGGTTTTATTGTACATAGTTTTAATATATATATTTTGTTAGAACAACTGTGGTGGTCTCTGATTTGTGGTGGGCTACAGGTGCTCAGCTGCAGTGGTGTGCATGGTGTCGGGGTGGTGCACACATGGGCGTGTGTGTGTGTGTGTGTGCGTGCACAGAGGTGAACCACCTATGGTGTTGACAGGGGGATCAGTCACTGTCTGTGGTTTGTGTGTTGTATTCTGTGCACTGCATGCCTGTGTGCAGTGGTCCATGGGGCCTGCACTGTGTGCATGGCACCCCTGTTAGACCATCCATGGCCTGTGCAGCTGACACCCTTGCATGTCTGTGATATGCACGATCTGCTGGCATGTCAGTGGTGGCTGTCCATGATGGATAACAACTGTACCCGGCACAATGCCAGGTTGACCGCCATCACCAGTATGGTGCACATCTGCCTCCAGTGGCACTGTGGCCTCCACTGTTGTTGTCCCCCATCCATGCTGTCACTTGTGTCTGTTGCAGGGGATGTGCTCCAGTGTCTGTCCCTTGTGCTCTGGCAGCATGCTGGTGGCATACAGCTTCATGGTGCCTGCGCAGGGTGGCTGGCACACGTGTGCAATGTAGGAGTGCTGGCCATGTGTACATGTCAGCTGTGGCCACACGCCAGTGGCTTGGTTGACCTGCTACTGTGTCCCTTTGTTGCTGTACGCTTGGGTATGGGTGTGTGTTTGTCCATGCACTGGGTTGCATCCTGTGTGGTGCATGCCTCCATGCTACACTGTGCATGTCTGTGCTGGCTGTTGTGGCCAGTGCTGGGATGGGATGTGTCCTTGGGAGAGTG
This sequence comes from Neoceratodus forsteri, assembly GCA_016271365.2. NCBI lineage: Eukaryota > Metazoa > Chordata > Ceratodontiformes > Ceratodontidae > Neoceratodus > Neoceratodus forsteri. Next base: position 57,878,421 of record CM028137.1, read on the forward strand.
TACAGGGTGCTGTACCACTGGAGGTGGGGTCTGGGGCATGCCCTGTTGCACACGTGGGGTACCTCATGTGCTGACGCATGGTCGGTCTCTCAGCTGTACCTTGGGGGGGAACATGCAGGGCGGCACTGTGTATGCATCTTTTGCATCACTGTCTGCTGCTGCCCACTGCATGGTGCTCATGGTGGGGCTGTTTTGCATGGCTCCATGGTGCACATTGTTGCATTGTCACAGTGGCATCCATGGGGTGTCCTGCACTGTTGGGTGCTACTCCTGGGCAGGGTGTATGGGGATCATGATGCAGGGTGTGCTGTGTATTGGTGGGATGGTGTGGTACGGGGTGGTCAGCCATCCTTGTGTGCCAGTCACAGCTTGCCAGGGGGTGTGATGAGGCACCATGGCCCGGCAGTGGGTTGGTTGCTGGTATTCATGGGCAGGTGGTTATTCCAGCTCTCCCCCGGTTGTGCAGTGCATGGGCTGTGGGGGGACAATGTCTGTTCTGCTGTGTGTTCCTCTGCCCATCTGTGGCATGGGTGGTGGGTTCCTGCATCCCTGGTTGTGCTGTTGCATTGCTGCCCTGCTGCTGGGGGCATCCCTGGTTGCACTATGGCACATCTGGACTGCTCAGTTGAACATCCCTTGTTGCACTATGGTACATCAGATATGCTCAGCTTCACCTCCCTAGTTGCGCTATGGCACAGGTGGTGCGATATTCAGTCATCGGCCGTAGGCGCATCTTGGCCGGTGCGGTTTTTGAATATCGCACTTCTTGCGCATGGGCGTAGTGGACTTGTGCTTGCTCCTGCTGTTGTGCACTTTTTGGGCTCAGTTTGAATATCTGGGCCATTGTGTTTACTGTAATGGTTAGACTGGATGGGCCTTGCGGTCCTTATCTGCCATCAACTTCTATGTTTCTATATTGTTTTCTGCATCTCTGATTGGACTGTTAGCCATCCCATTTTATATCAGAATGCTTTGTAACCAATGCCCTACTCCAGACCTATTATTCACTTGTACCTGTAAATGTTCATTACCCTGTATTGTCCTCAACTCTTAATGTATCCGTATGTTTCATTTATAATACGATGTGGAACCTTTGTAAAAGAACTTCCAGCTCAAAGCTTATTTATAATCTGAGATTTTAAGAAATAAATTAAATACTGTAAATAAATAATTTTTCACCAAACCACCAAAAAGGACATCTGTTGGGCAAGCCCTGCCTACCCTGAACATTTCAGTCCAAAGTTGCAAACCGTTTCTTCACAGCGCTGTGACAAAGAAATGACTGTGTACACCACCCTTTACAATGTAGTTTTATGGGAAGTTAAGCAAAATGGAAAGCTGCTGAACTGCATAGCAAAGTAATACATTTTCACCAAACCTGCAAAAAGCACATCTGTGAGGCAAGCTTTTACCACTTTGACAATTTCATCCCAAAAGTCCAAACAGTTCCTATGCAACAGCTACGTAAAAATCCTCTTTTGCAAATTGCAAAAGAAGAACCCTCTTTCATGGAAAAACAAAATCCTTTCCCACAGTCTGTGATAGAGGATGCTTCTTTCACTGAAAAAGATTCTGCAATTTGTGGAAGAAGAATTCCACGGAGTAAAATCAACTATTTTCTGTCATTTATTTGGAAAAACTGATCCCAGAATCTGATTCCTTGCACCCTGATTAGATAAACTTAAGTGTTGTTGTTTACCAGGTACCACAAGTTTTAAAATTATTAAAGTTTTTCTGCCTCACTAACTGAAAACAAGATAGCAGAATCGTGAAAGAGAGTTCGCTACTTGTGGAAGAGAATGACAGTTCCACAAAAGAGACACACACTTTCACACGGGACATCAAACTTTTCCCGTAGAAAATAATGGGAAACTTGGAAATTTAATAACGTATAAACAGACTGATATTTTTTCATGAAACCTTCAAATGGCACATCTACGGCACAAACCCAATCTACCCTACACATTTCAGACCAAACACCCAAGCCATTTCTGAGAAATAGTGTGACAAAGAATTAAAAATGTTAATTTTCACATTTTTTGACACTCTGCTTCTATGGCCTACCTAGATTTTAGCAAGGCATTTGACACAGTCTCACACGAAAGATCAATATACAAGTTAGCCAGCCTTGGAGTGGGTCCCAAGGTGGTAGCCTGGATAAAAAACTGGCTGAACAACAGGACTCAAAAGGTAATAGTAAACGGAGTCCACAGTGAAGAAAGGAGGGTTACTAGTGGGGTACTGCAGGGTTCGGTACTGGGACCGGTCCTTTTTAATGTCTTTATAAGTGACATTGGAGAGCACCTGGAAGGAAAGGTATGCCTCTTTGCAGATGACACAAAGATCTGCAACAGGGTTGATACACAAGGTGGGGTAGAAAGAATGAAAAGGGACTTGGCAAGGTTGGAGGAATGGTCAAATATGTGGCAGCTCAGATTCAAGGCAAAGAAGTGCAAGATAATGCATCTGGTAAACAAAAGCCAAGGGGAAGAGTACACAATGGGGGGTGAGTTAATAACAATAACAAAAATCGAAAGAGACCTAGGAGTAATTATATCAGATGACCTAAAGGTGGGCAAGCAATGTGAGAAGGCAGTAAGGAGGGCTGGGTACATACTGGGATGCATAGGGAGAGGCATCAACAGTAGAAAACAGGAAGTTGTTATCCCTCTCTACAGACAGTTAGTAAGACCCCATCTGGAGTACTGCGTGCAATTCTGGAGACCCCATCTCTGCAAAGGTATAGACAGAGTGGAGGCTGTTCAGAGGAGGGCAATCAAAATGGTTCAAGGTCCACACCAGAAGACATTCGAGGAGAGACTAAAGCAGCTTAATATGTATACCCTTGAGGAAAGGAGAGGGGGGACATGATAGAAACTTTCAGGTATCTCAAGGGAATTAACAAGGTACAAGATGGTAGTATCTTTCTGAAGAAGAGATGTGCAAGAAAAGGGGGCACAATTTGAAGACAGTGGGGGGATGGCTCAGAGATAATGTTAAAAAGTATTTTTTCACAGAGAGTTGTGGATGCATGGAACATCCTTCTTGAGGAGGTTGTGGAGTCAGAAACAGTGGGAGAATTCAAGAATGCATGGGACAGGCATAAGGCAATTCTAGTGGGGGGCAGGAGGAAGTAAGCTGTTGGTTAACTAGAATCTGCAGCTTATCCATCAGGTAGGGAAATGGGCAGACTGGGTGGGCCAAGCGGTCCTTATCTGCCGTCAAATTCTATGTTTCTATGTTTCTATCTTGGAAACGGTGCGAGATACAGAATTTTCATCACGACTATGCATAGCCCTATGGGCAATGTGTTCAATGAAAACCTAGCCAGGAAATTCATGAATCATGTGAAATTTTAATTTTTTTTGTACATCGTATGGTTACTGAGATATTAGCATTTTAGTATTACAACTGCTCGTTTTCTGCGCCGAGGCCCATTATTATGCATACATTCTTTGTTTTCACTGTGTTTCTCAATGTAGCTTTTGGGAAAAAATAGGGTGTGCACTCCAGTTACTGTTACACATAGGTTTTACACTTCTGTTTCCGTGCCCGTTTGTGTTAGCGTTCCCGTGTATGCCACCATGTGAGTTACCCTTTGCATTTCCATTTGCGCTTGCATTACTGTTACCATTTGTGTCTCCACTACTGCTTGTGTTTGTCTTTCGCTTAGTGTCACCGTGTGCATTACCATTTCTGTTTGTGGCCGACCTTCTGTTTCCATTTGCGTTTGTCTTTCGCTTTCCATCATCGTTGTTCTACTGTTACCATTTGCATTTCCAGTTTCTTTCCCGTGCCCGTGTGCCCTACGGTTTGCGTTTCCATATGCATTTCCTTTTGAGTTTGTGTTTCTGTTTTCTTTGGCATTATTGTTGCTGTTACCATTACCATTTGCATTTACAATTGCGGTACTGTCACCGTGCACGTTACGGGTTGCGTTTCCATATGAGCTTGCATTTCCATTTCCGTTTCTGTTTCCTTTCACGTTATTGTTGCTGTTACAGTTATCATTTGCATTTACAATAGCTGTACCATGACCATGCGCATTACCAGCTGCATTTCTGTATGCGCTTGCGTCTCTGTTTGCATCACTGTTCACTTTTGCGTCACTTTGCACCTGCATTTCTATTAACACTTGCTTTACCATTTACGTTTGTGTCACCATGTGCGTAACCATTACTGCTTGTGTTTGTGTTGCTGTTACCGTTACTGTGTCACAAAAAATCACATGGTGGGAGCATTCCATTCACATAAAGAAGGGAAATAAGAGGCAAAAATATCCATTTAATGCATCACTTAGGGTTATTCCACAGTGACAAAAGTGAGGAAATTTAGTGTTAGGGCTGAAAACCCCCCTTGCGCCCCTGCAGCCCGACCCCCAACCAGCATTGGGGTGTGCATTGGGGTTATCCATCCTAACTCTCACCCCATTCTCCTATACCTCAGCTTGTTCATGCATGTGATGGGGTGAGAGTTAGGGCCGACAACCCCAATGCACATTCTGATGCTGGTTGGGGGGGCGGACTGAGGGGGTGGAAGCAGGGTATTCAACTCTAATTCCGAATTTCCTTACTTTTGTCACTGTGGAACAACCCTAAGTGATGCATTGAACAGAGTTTTTTGCCTCTAATATACTTCCATTTGATATGTGCCGATCACTGTGTCAGCATTACACGCCCCCACCCCTCCAGCAGTGTGGGACACTGGGGATCACACTCGCATTGTGCATAATTATAGATTTTTTCTACCTGTAAAAAAACAAAGTCCCCAACCATAAACAATCCCTTGTCGTACCCACCCCTCTTCCCCATCCACAGTCCCTCTGCGCCCCCGCCTGCACCTTCCATATACTTACCTCCAGAGGTTGTGCACTGTCATCTTCTGTAGACCAAGGACAAAGAATTGCTGTTTATTGCTTCTCCTATGGCACAGTGGACAAAGCACAAGGATGAGACATCCCAAAAGTCCTGGGTTGGAAACCAGTCTCCCAATATTTTTTCCACCTACAATGAAGGCAAAAAAATATGGAGAGAATGGCTTCAAATCAAGGATCCTTGGATGTTTTGTTCCAGTGCCTTGTCCTCTGCACCAAAGGAGACGCACTATGGCAAAGATGCTGTTTTTAGCTAGTGCTGTCAATGATAAGCATGTTTTGCTGCAAGTGGATGGTTAATGTTTAAAAATGTGTTATATGCGAAAATAGGCAATGGTGTTTTGAATTTATGTTGATAACATTGCCATTTGCATGTATTTTTCACCAAATTTTCAATATGAGCATTTTGGGACCCCACGTCATAAACACTGTGATTGTCATTTTGTTAATCGGGCTCTGAAGGTGATTTTGCAATTGCTGCTTGAAATCATCTTTCAGGACTGATTAACAAAATATTAGTGGCTGTGCTCATGAGATGGGGTCCCAAAAAGTCCATGTTGAAAATGTGGTAAAAAAATTCATAACAATGGCTGAGTTATAAGCGTTTATTGAAATGTTTCTGTGCACATGCATAACTTTGGTAATTTTTAATATTTTGACTACAGTTTTCCAGCATAGCCATTTTTTCTCACCACCACATGAACAGTTTAGCTGTCATTTTTCACATCCTTCCTGAAATGTGTTTTTGCACCTGTGGTGTGGAATGGCATTTTGACATGGATTTGAACATTTTCATCTAAGGGATTTATGATATGGGCTCAAAAGAAGACTATGACTAAAGGCTAGAGAAGGTTTTGTGGAAGTTGGGTCTGGAGGTTGACAAGCTTAGATTTATGGATCATTATGCTGTCTGTCAATTGACAATCACCCATAAGAAGGCAGAATTCCTGTCCAGGGAGATTGCCACTGTGCAGAATTGACCAGCTCAGCTCTTCCAGACTGTGGACAGATTGTGCAATCCAAGATGTCTCCAGTTCGGTGGAGCATTGTCACAAGAGAGATGTGACGCATTTGTTCAATTCTTCGCAGATGAGGTTGTCACCATCAGGTCTGGCATCCCTCCAGCACCTTCTAAGGGGTGCGACAGAGGTCAGTGGGAGGTTGCAAGCACCCGGCTTGTCTGTTCCAACTTTGGCTGACTGGATATCATGGACATTGTGAGAATTATTCAGACTTTGCAGCCAACCAGCTGTAGTTTGGATATGGGCCCAATGCATCTCCTTGAGGGATGCGTAGAGAAAATCAGCCCAGTCCTGGCTGAGATAGTCTGTCAATCATTGGAGTGGGGAATCTTTCCAGATCCCCTTAAGGAAGCAGTCATTTGACCACTTCTGAAAAAACCCTCCCTTGATCCAGATAATCTTGCTAACTACAGACTGGCCTCTAACCTGCCATTTGTGGGTAAGGTTATTGAGAAGGTGGTTGCGTGGCAGCTCGATGATAATTATTCTATCCACAATGTCTATGATTCTCTCCAGTCTGGATTTAGGAAGAGGCACAGCACCAAGACAGCCCTTGTTCAGGTGCTCAATGATCTCCTAATAGCAAGAGATCGGAGGGTAGTTCCATCTTGGTCATCCTTGATCTGTCAGCAGCATTTGACACTGTGGACCATGGTGTGCTATTGGAGTGCCTGTGGCTCATCTACAGACTGTCTGGTACCATCTTCAGGTGGTTTCGATCTTACCTCGAGGGTAGAACACAGAGAGTGGTCTCTGGAATTTATTTCTCTGATCTTCTCCTTCTATCCGGTGGGGTGCCACAGGGCTCCATTTTGGTGCCCATGTTGTTTGCGGTGTACATGCTGCCATTGGGGACATTATTAGGTGGTGTGGGCTGAGTTTTCACTGCTATGTGGATGATATTCAGCTGTACATGTCCTCTGTGCCTTTGCAGGGAGATGTGCTCATGGTGTTTAATAACTGCCTATCCGAGATCCAAGATTGGATGAGTCCTAGTTGGCTAAAGTTGAACCCTAATAAGACTGAGGTGTTGGTGGTGGACCCTGATCTTCGGAGGGTGGGTGTGTTGGTAGGACAACCTTCTGGTCTTTGGCTCAGGGTTGTGCAGCTAACAGCCTCAGACCGAGAGCAGAACCTGGATATTATTTCTGACGATGGCTTGACCTTGAAATCACAGGTGTTAGCCATCATCAAGACCACTTTTTACCATCTGAGGAATATTGCCCAGGTGAAACACTTGGTTCCTTCTGATGATCTTCCTACACTGCTCTGCGACTTCATTACCACTCACCTTGACTACTGCAATGCCCTGTACCTAGGGCTCCTGGGGGTTGATATTCATCACCTGCAGCTGGTGCAGAATGCTGCTGCCAGGCTTTTGACTGGTCGTCTATGACCAGTCACATAGCACCCATGCTCCATGGACTGCATAAGCTTCCAGTGTGATGGCATATCACTTTCAAGGTTGGTTTGCTGACCTATAAAGTCCTACATGACCAGGGACCCCGTTACCTGCAAGATCTCCTTTCTCCCTCCTGCCCCTCCTGACCACTTTGATCCACCAATGAGGGATTACTAGAGATTCCCAGGGTGTGATCACAAACATCTGGGGCACATTCTTTTGCTTACATGACCACGACCCTGTCAAATTCTCTACCTCTTTGGATAAGGGACTGCCTGACCATCCAAAGCTTTAAAAAAGAACTCAAGACATACCCTTTTAACCTGGCATTTTTAGAGGAAGTTTAATATAGTGTCGCCAAAGTTATGTTATCAGATTAACTTGATTATTATTTTAAATGTGTTTTATTGATGTATGATAATTTATGTACAGGTGCCTTGATTGTAAGAAAGGTGCCTTTTAAAGAAATAAAGATTGATTTGATTTGATGTTAATGATTACCGTATTTTAACTGTTTTATATTATTTGTTTTGTTTATGCATATGTTGTAGTTTTGTGATTAGTTATTATTTGCTTGTACAGCGCCCAGAGGCTCTGGGATTGGGCGCCTTGAAAGATAAACTTTGCTTTGCAATATTCAAATTTCTGGGTCAAAATATGAAAAAATGCTGAAGTTATGAGCATTCGTTGCAATTTCAGTATGCCCGCTTGTAATTTGGGAAATTTTAAATATTTTGACCACAGATTTTCAACATAGCCTTCTTATTACCCAACCTCATGTATGTCACAGCTGTCGTATTTCAAATCCTGTCCAAAATGTGTTTTTGTACCTGTGTCGTGGAATGGCAGTGTAGTTGTTCAGAATTATCTTTTTACGGGGATTTGAACATTTTCTCTGTCGGGTATATGTGATGGGGAAATAACATTGCTATAAGGATAATTTTGTCATGCATCTATGGAGGAATGGTTGCGCAGGGTCCAAAGGATCCTGTGCTCCAACAGTAAAATAAGGAAAATAAGGAGGCCGTATAGCGCAGTGGTCTGAGGCTCTGAGCTGAAAATCTGGTGACATCCAGCAGACCAGACCTAGGGTTTGAATCCCACAGTTTCCACTTGCATACTGTGTGACCCTGAGCAACTCACTTAACTTCCTTGTGCACCCAGGTCTCTCCTGTAAAAAAGCTTTCAGCTTAATGTGCTTTTCCTGGTTAAACAACTAACTAAAAAAAAACAAAAAACAGAGTATGGGAGCACAGTGCACAAAGGGCCCTGCGACCTCCCATTTTGACATAAGGATAGCTATGGAAAGTGGGAGTGCAAGGCGCAAAGAGCCCTGCACGTCCAAAGGCAAATAAGGATACCCATAAACTATCTGAAAAAGTAAGGCAATTCATTGTCAAGGCATCATTCGTGGTTGTTAGCTAAGACAAAAAAGTAAGGAAATATGGCGCTAGGGTTTCCAACACCTAACACCCCACCTCCACCCTGTAGACACTGACAGGCATTGGGGGTGTGCCTTGGGGTCGTCAGGCCTAACGCATACCCCATTCTACTATACTATACCCATTTCAGCTTATTTACTTATGAATTGGGGTGACTGTTAGGGTTGATGACCCCAAGGCACACCCCCAATGCCTTCGGTGTCTGTAGGTTGGGGATGTGGCATTAGGTTTGGAAACCCTAATGCCATATTTCCCTACTTTTGTCAATTTAACAACCCTAACAGATGCATAAACAATGTTTTTTGCAATGAAGATAGATAGATAGATAGACAGACAGATAGACAGAAAGACAGACAGAGAGATAGAGAGAGAGTGAGAGATAGATAGATAGACAGATAGATAGATAGAAAGACAGACAGACAGATATAAATATATATATATATATATATATATATATAGAGAGAGAGAGAGAGAGGTGAGAGAAGGATATATTTTACATGCATTGGGAATGCATAATAAATTATAATACTTTTCTTTTCTGCAAAACTGTTTATCTCCTTCAGCACCCTGACTAGCCCATATCTGGGACAGACTTTCCATCCCCATCACCCACTTTCTCTTGGACTAACCTTTTCTGGTGGTTCTGCCACAGGACCTTGTGTCAGAGTTGCCTAGTCACCAGTGTGGGGCCTGCAAGAGGTCAAGCTATTACTGTTCTACAGTCAGAGGGCTTTTCCTCTAATTTTGTCCCCTATTAGACCCAGATATGTGTGTACTCAGCCTCCATGGAGACATTTCAGTCATCGGGATGTGAGGTCCCTTCCCATGCCATCCCATACTGCTGTCACCTAGATTTTTCTCCCTGTCCTACAGATGTCCATCCTCCCTCCCAGGCCAGTCCCCAAGTGACCCAGGTCCATTCTTGAACCTGGGTTGCTGACATGGCAGTCAGTGGCTAAAAGCAATACAGTTACTGGCTAACAGCTTGAAATAGAAATAGGTAGACAAAACTAGAATTGGAAACCAGAACTACAAAGAGTAATGTCCCCATAATAAATGGTAACAGGCTGCCCCTTGCAAAGTCCCATTCTTGAGTACAAATTAGCACAGTTCACTGTATTAGCTATACGCAAACATGTTTGGAGAAAAGGTTGAGTGCCTGAGTTATGTTTAAATATGGTCTCCCAAAGCAAAAATGAGGCACTAAAATGTGCACTCAGCACAGTTCACATCCCCCTGCTGGCCAAAAAGAGATACAGTAGCTGGACACTGAAAACATACAGATTGTGATGGAGCAAACTCATTTAGGGCATCCCACACCTGTTAGTGTTACAATAGGTACAATCATGACTTCACTGAAAATTAGATACTGCATGTTAACTGACCTGTTCTGGTTAACTGCATTGTAAAAATGTATAAAAGCAGGACCCCGCCAAAAATAAGATTCTGCATTTTACCTGTGCTACCTCGCTGTTCTGCTTTTTGTCTGTTTCCCACTTGTTCCCCATTTCATTTGTGGATTGCTCCACTTCTGTCTGCACTATCACTTGCTTTGCTCATCTCCCTTGCCATTTTGCCTGTTTTCCCTGTTTCATTTTGTTGTTTCTTTCGCCCACCCGCCTCTGACTGCTTGTTTTGGGCTGGACGGAGTTGACGGTGGGAAGATTTCCTGTGTGTTGCTGAGCATTGCTAGGGCCACTGTTGACAGCCCTGAAGTGTGCACTGAGGCTGTTCAACTAGCCCTGTTACCTCTCTGATTATCAGGGGGAGCCATTGGGATCTTACTGCAGTTCTGAGTACGGGGAGAATGCCGAGTGCAGATTTGCTTACCTGTTTTATGTCCCTAGAAGGAAGATCATGGGAGAGAGAATTTGGTTCAGAGTAATCACGGAGCTGGTGTGAGATCTGGTGAATTGAGTGAACAGTAAGAAGGAGGATGAATTTTAAGGAGAGGGAGTTTTTAAATAGAGTGGACCTACTTCGATGGTGTGGAGCTTGTGGAGACTGTATTCATGTCTGTTGACTCATCCAGCTAACAGCTGAATTGGATTTTACCTGTTCGGACTGTGGACCCTGCATTTTGTGGGTGCTTGGCTACTGGATTCTGCTCTGCTCGGGCAGGTCAGGTCTGGTGGGTCAGGAAGCCAGTCAGTGGCGTTTGGTCTGCATAGGCCCTCTGCAAAGCCAGCCAGTGGGCAGTCTTGAGCAGAGAGATGAGGTTGCTGTACAGTTATTTTCCAGTCCAGCTTTCACAGGTAGGGTTCCCTGGTGTAGATTATTTACTGTGCAACGTGTCTCCTCAGGAAATTCTCCACTCATCTTGGAAAACACGGTCATTTGTTAACTTTTTTTTTTTGGACAGTGAGAGTGTCTTCTCATTTGGCACTCCCTTGCAGTGAGAGGGCCTGGTGGGCTGGCTTAAACAGAAAGTCATAGTTGCCGAGCAGTTATTTTCTGGTGGTCGGCCTTCACAGGTAGGGTTCCCTGGTGTAGATTATCTACTGTGCTGAACTGTCTACTCAGGAAATCCTACACTCATCTTGGAAAACACGGTCAGTGCCCTGTTGTTTGGCACTCCCTGGCAGTGACAGCACCCGGATGTCCTAACTTTTTATTTAATTTATTGCTTCCAGTATGCCCAGTGAGAGGGGACTACTGGAACCTCACTGTGGGCAGTGAGTGTGCCTTGTCTTTTGTTCCAGGTGGTGAGAGGGCCTGGGGGTCTGAACTTCATTAGGCTGTATTTCTCTTCTCACCCTTGCATACCCAGTAACAGGGGGTTGCCTAAGTATTATTATTTTATTTTATCTTATGGTGTTATTTTTGTTTAATCCAAGTTTTCTTTGGCTTACAGTTTTTAAGTGGAAGTCCTCATGTTGACTGACTCTCCACTTGTTGGTTTTTGAATAGCTTTATCTCAGACTGATTGTGCTTATCCGAGACTTTTTGAGTGTTGGACTGAAGCATCTATGTAGCTCCAGAGGGGGTCTATTTTATTTTACCTTTCATTCTTGTTTTAGTAGTTAGTGTTGGGTGGGGGGATATTTTTATTTAATTTTGTTTCATATTTATATATTTTTTTAGTTATGTTTTTTTGTTTATAACGGGTGGATATTTTAGGCTACTTTGACTTTGTTGGGGTCTTTTTCTTGTTTATGGGCTTGGTGCATTTTGACTATATTAAGTCTGTGGAATGTGGTGTAGGTCTTCCCCCTCGCTCATGCGCTATTCGTTTTCTGCTCTCCATGCCCCTTCCACCCATCCCCTTCTCCTTTGATGTTTTCAATCTACCAGTGTTGTGGAGGTGCTGGGTATTGCCCTTAGAAGGGGTGGGGGGGGTGGACATCAGAGGATGAATGAATGGGACTCTCGCATCATGGTAGTTAGATCCAGAAGATGCCCTGGGGAGAAATGGAGCCTGGAATGTGGTCCACCATGCATGGTCCCCATACCCAAGAGCACCAACATTTTTGGTGGGCAAATAGCCGGGGTAGCCCTCGAAACCCATTCAACTCTAGCGGTATTATGCAATGCAAGATCAGTTAAGAACAAGACTGCAATTATTGCAGATCTTGTCAGAACAACTGATCTAGCTTGCATCACTGAGACCTGGCTGGATGAAAATGCTGGCCCCATATTGGAGGTTGCAGTTCCAGCAAGGCACTTGGTGGTACAATGCTCGAGATTGGACCGCTTGCGGGGGTTGTGGTCTGTTTCAAGACTGAATTGGGCCTCACAAATGTATTGGGTGAGGAAGCAGAGTCGTTTGAGTGTACTGTGATAGCAGGTGTAGGTTATAGGATAGCCCTCATCTACTATCCACTCAGAGATGAGAAGCAATTCCTTCAAGAAGTTGCAAATTTCATGATCGACATGGTGTTTGAGTCATCCAGACTGATGGTTGTGGGCTACCTCAACCCCTGGGTCGATGATGAACTCCGCAATTTGGACAACACTTCCTCTGCTGATGACACCTCTGGGACTCACACAGATTGTTACCTCTGCTACCCATAAACATGGTCTCTCTCTTGACTTGGTTTTCCTCCTGGGGATCGAAGCCTCCGATTTGGGGATGGAACCTGTCAGTTGGTCCGATCACTGCACCGTGAGGTTCAACTTTTGCAACCCCCTTCATAGGCCTACCCCTGTGGAGATGGTCAGTTATCACTCTTTACGGGATGTGAGCCCTGAAGGCCTAGCAGCAGAAATTGACCTTTTGGAGTTTCCTGTGGCTAGCTGGAATCCAGAGACTCTGGTGCTGATCTTCAACAAGGTCATCTCAGCGCTGGATTTCATTGCTCCAGTCGGTGTTTGTCCTCTCTTTCCCTTCGCCCTCAGGACCCTTGGTTTGATGGGACCCTGAGAGAGTTGCTGCAACTTTGATGAAGGTTCGAGCAGCGCTGGAGGCAATCTGCCCTGGTCGCCGACCATCTTAGATTGGTAGAACATTATCAAATCTATCACTCAATGATCTCCTGTAAGAAGGCAGAATTCCTGTCTGGGGAGATTGCTGCCACTCAGAATTGTCTGTCTCAGTTATTTTGAACTGTGGACAGGCTGTGCAACCCAGCCTGTGTGCAGTCTCGAAGAGCTTTTTCGCAATTAGAGTGCGATGAGCTCACTTGGTTCTTTGCAAATAAGGTGGCTGACATCAGGGTGGAGATCCTCACAATTCACTCTATGGAGGATGATATTGAGCAGTGCTTGGTCACTGTTCCTCTTGTTTCCTGGAGTACCTTTGACCATCTGGAGTTTGCAGCTGTCATGTGAATTGTCCAGGGTATGTACCCTACGTACTATAGTTTGGACCCAGGCCCAACATCCCTGATTATGGGTTGATGTGACATCATTGGCCTGGTCCTGGCACAGATAGTCTGGTGCTCCCTTGACTCGGGTGAGTTTCCAAGCTCCCTGAAGGAGGCGGTTGTGACACCCCTCCTGAAGAAGGCTTCTTTGGACCCAGACTCTCTGGCGAACTACAGACCAATCTCAAGCCCCCCCCTTTATAGGGAAGGTAATTGAGAAAGTAGCGGTGTATGACTGGAGAACCACTTGATAATCCATAACATCTGTGACCCTCTCCAATCCAGTTTTTGAAAGAGGCACAGTACCGAGACTGTGCTGGTTCAGGTGCTCAATGATCTCCTGATGGCTAGAGAGTGGAGAAGCTGCTCCATCCTGGTGTTTCTTGATCTCTCTTCAGCCTTCGACACCATGGACCATGGGGTGCTGCTTGAGCACCTGAGAATCATCTGCAGCCTGACAAGTACAGTCCTCAGGTGGTTTAAATCCTTCCTCACTGGCAGAACTTAAATAGTGGTGTCTGGGATCTATTCCTCTGATCCACTCTTTCTGTCATGTGGGGTCCCTCAGGGCTCAGTGCTGTCTCCCATGCTGTTCGCCGTGTATATGCTGCCCCTCAGAGCCATTGTAAGATAGTATGGGCTGAGGTTTCACTGCTATGCTGATGGTACCCGGCTTTACCTGTCTTTAGCAGCTGACCGTGATAGTGCTCTTTCGGTATTTAACAACTGTCTCACTGAAATCCAGGATTGGATGAATTCGAGCTGGCTGAAGTTGAACGCTGGAAAAACTGAGGTGCTGGTTGTGGATCTGGGTCACCAGATAGAGGGGTTGGGGGCTGGTCGGCCTTCTGAACTTTTCCTGGGGGGTCCCAGCTCTTTACCTCTGAATGGGTGTGGGACCTGGGGGTGGTGCTTGATGATGGGCTGACACTCCAACCTCAAGTGTCAGCAGTCATCAAGTCATCCTTTTACCATCTTAGGAACATCACCAGAATCCATCACCTTGTTCCATCCTGTGACCTTCCTATGCTGATCCACGCCTTTGTGACCTCGCACCTTGATTATTGCAACTCCCTTAACTTAGGGCTACCGGGGGTTGATATCCGCCGCTTGCAGCTAGTGCAGAACACTGTGGCACAGTTGTTGACGGGGACTTCATGGTCCTCATATTACACTGATGTTGTGCGAGCTGCACTGGCTGCCAATCCAGTGCTGAATCACCTTCAAAGTTGGATTACTGATTTATAAAGCCCTACACGGATTTGGCCCTGACTACCTGAAAGAGCTTCTGGTATTTTACTGCCCTGAGTGATAGCTCTGTTTGGCTGGCGAGGGGTTGCTAGAGATTCTGTTGGGTATCTTTAAAATCTTCAGGGGCCCGTACATTTATGTACGCAGCCCCAGCCCTCTGGAATTCTCTACCCCATCAGCTTCAGGAGTGTGCAACTGTGGGGGGCTTTAAACTAGCCCTCAAAACTTTTCTGTGTCACCAAACTTATTCTAATTGATTAGTTATTTGAACCTCTACAGACCGTTTTTGTTGTTTTTTTATTGATATCTTTTGCTACTGATTTTACCAATCTTAATGTATAGCATCTTGGTATTTAGAAAGGTGCTTAACTGAAATAAAGATTAAATTATTATTATTATTATTATTACTTAATGCATGCATAAAAGCAGGAGCCTATTGAAAATGAAATACTGCAGTTGCCCTATCCTGCTAATGACACTCACACCATATGTGTGTGTGTGTGTGTGTGTGTGTGTGTGTGTGTTATGTGCATTCTCACAGGGGAGTGTATGTCCAGAACCAAAAACACTGCTCACTGCCTTACTTTGATGTTTATGGGTTTTTCCTACTATTGTGGTGTAAATGTGGGACTTTCACATTACGTATTTTTTTTTGTTTATTTATTTCAAAAGTTTCACCAGGAAAGACATACTGAGCTGAAAAATGGCTAATTTCCAGATTTGTCCTGGGTATGGGGGAAGAGAGATGTAAGAACAACATAGAACAATAACTTATTCAATAAAATGTCATAAAGAGGTCGGTTTAACAGAGCAAAACAACCATGACTGAGGTTTATCAGACAGGTAAAATTATAGGCAAGACTTTTACAAGGGCATGGTGGGGAATCGTTCCCATGGGTACAAGCAACAGTAATTTCCAATGGTTAGGGCACCAGGGGCTAGAGTGCTGAAGAAAGGAGTGCAGCTTGGGGGAGAAGGGAAAGTTCAGACAAATGAGGCAGGAAGAAGAGGGCGGGAGGGTTTGTGAGGTGGTTGAAGGGGCAAGGAAGATGAGAAAGTGGGAAAGGGGGTAAATTGAGGAATGCAGAAGGGCTATGACTTAAGGGCAGACACAGGAGGGAGCGATGTGGTCATGGAGAAAGAGGGAAAGAGTGTAAACAGAGGCGTAGGAAGAGCTATGAATCAAGGGCAGGCACAAGAGGTAGTGATGTGGTCATAGAACAGATAGAAGAGTGAGCATTTGGAAGAGTTGGAACAAACGGTTAGGGGGAGATAGTTCCAGAGTTTAGGAAAATGGAAAGAGAAGGCAGCATGACCCATGAAGGGTTTTTCATCACAGTAATACAGCTAAGTTATTAATTAATTCTATATCTCTTCCCCAGTATCAGTCATTCCCCTAGTTTTTATTTTGATAACTTAATAACATTTTAATTAATCTCTGGTCAGTTCAACAACTTATTGCATAGTAGCATTTTTTGGTCAATTTATTCTTAAACATAAGTGTCCTCTTTGTCTTTATTACTATCAGTCCATTTCTATGAAATTTATATTCTGTATTTTTATATCTATTAACTTTCCACTTTCTCCTTCCCCCAGGTCTTAAAATAAGCTGTTAAAAGCTCAGTATGT
Organism: Neoceratodus forsteri; assembly: GCA_016271365.2. NCBI lineage: Eukaryota > Metazoa > Chordata > Ceratodontiformes > Ceratodontidae > Neoceratodus > Neoceratodus forsteri. The sequence goes on from CM028137.1 coordinate 57,894,845, forward strand.
CTTTCCTCTTAAAACCTTTGAAATAAATCAGTCTTGTACCAATTAATGCATTAGCAGTTGCTGTGTGTCTGACCAGAGATTGTTTTAGGCAGAATCAAACAGACCTTTATGCACTACAGCCAGGAATTCATCCATGCACCATGATAAAACTAATGTGGTATCATTACAGGTGTGTGCATTTTTTTTTATTTAAGTTGTTGGTGTTTGTGACATATCTGTGTGTGCGTGTGTGTGTGTGTGTGTGTGTGTGTGTGTGTGTGTGTGTGTGTAGGGGGGACATATTTTGCATTGGCAATACCAATACCAAAACCTTGCATCTGCATGTGAAGTACACATCTTATCTGAAATTCTAACTAAAGACAAAAATAAAAAAAGAATTTACTTTCATCCACACAATGTAACAAGTTATTATTTAACTGAATTATGGCATTTAATAATCCTGAGTGACTACCTTCTGGTACAAAACTCTAACTTTATGATTGACTGGAGCATGTCAAACCCGAATAGTGTAAGAGCAGAAAATGATTAACAAACTGTTGGTTTTGGAGTTTGTTAATCATTTCTGACTCTTACATCACTCCAGCATGACATGCCCCAGTCAAACATAGAATCAATATTTTGCAGAGGAAGGCTGCCATTAGGGATATGTAAATGCTGTAATACATTAAAAAATTACTAGTTACCTTGTATGTATCCAAGGTGTTTTTTTGTGTTTCCTTTTGCTGGATTTAGTTAGGATTTCAAACAGAATGTGTAAATTATGTGCAGGTGCAAGGATCTCAGATAGGATATGTAACTTATTTACAGAAGATTTTTTTTCTTGGTACTGCTAATATACAGTATGTCACCCCCCACACACACACACATACCCATACACACAGACACCAGTAAGCATAGCAGATGCAAGTTTTTTCATTGATCTTTAAGGGGTCTGTAGTTCTTTTGGGGAAGGGAGTTGCAGATGGAAGTTGGAGGAGGTTTTATTAGTGTGTCAGAGTCCAATCTTTGTTTAAAGTTTTTTTTTTCATGAGTCCCCATGGCTGAACCACAGGAGACTGAGATGCAATGTTTTTAAAGTTTGTCCGTGCTTTTTGTTTATGTTTTGCAAGTTTGGTTCTTACGTTTGTCAGCAGTCTGTTCTTTGGCTCTGTTGGTGGAGGGCACTACCGAGATAGGAGGCTAGACATTTAATTAATGGATTGGGGTCTGGTCTGTGGCTCTGTTGGTGAAGGAGCTGCAGAGGGATGTTGGTCGATGTTAAAACTAGGGCCTTGTTTGTAAGACTGTTGTGTATGTATTTATTTATTTTTTCTATGAATTGGGAGCAGTCAGTTTGTCATTGTCAGAGGAGGGAGTTGTAATGCAGGGGAGACTTCTTTTAATTAATGGATCCACATTTGCTGACTCCTCTGCACAGTATAAAGTATTGCATGCACAATTTTGTACTGCAAATGTTAATTCTTTTGGAAGTCAGAGGCTTAGCAGTTTTAGATGACATCTGGTGGCTGAATGAGGAACAGACACATCTCTTTCCTGAATTAAAAAATGTTGATTTCAATGTGATTTCATGTGCCATACCTGAAAATTTAACACGTTGGTGCTACTGCAAAACTTTGCATTCACAAGCTTCATCCTGGTAGGCAGCACTGTACATATACCCCCAAACAGAAGGGGAAGGAAGGAAATATATTAAATTCAGTGCTTTAGAGTAACTGGTAATTGCTATTTTTCTTTTAAACTTAGACTGTGGGCTTTTAGTGACACTGTACTTTCTTTGTTGTCTTTACTTAGAATTGTTTTTTGGCTGTTAAAAATTTAAACGTAGTGGTGGTGTATTTCTGTGCTGTTTTAATTGCTGCAAATTTTATCTTAGCTTGTCTGACTGCCCTGAAGTTGGGTGAAGGGTGTTAATTGTCTGGCCTCTGACCTCAGCTACGTGTTAACTGGAGGTGGGGCTTAGTCAGAGTTGAGGTAGCAAGTGAGTTTTATTTTCTCAGAAGAAGCCAGTAGGGGAAGGAAGGAAACATATTCAATTCAGCACTTTAGAGTAACTGGTAATTGCTATTTTTCTTTTAAACTTAGATTGTGGGCTTTTAGTGACACTGTACTTTCTTTGTTGTCTTTACTGAGAATTGTTTTTGGGCTGTTGAAAATTTAAAATGTAGTGGTGGTGTATTTCTGTGCTGTTTTAATTGCTGCAAATTTTATCTTGGCTTGTCTGACTGCCCTGTAGTTTGAGTGAGGGGTGTTAATTGTCTGGCCTCTGACCTCAGCTATATGATAACTGGAGGTGGGGCTTAGTTGAGGTAGCAAGTGAGTTTTATTTTCTCAGAAGTCAGAAGGGGAAGGAAGGAAACATATTCAATTCAGTGATTTAGAGTAACTGGTAATTGCTATTTTTCTTTTAAACTTAGATTATGGGCTTTTAGTGACACTGTACTTTCTTTGTTGTCTTTACTTAGAATTGTTTTTGGGCTGTTGAAAATTTAAAACGCAGTGGTGGTGTATTTCTGTGCTGTTTTAATTGCTGCAAATTTTATCTTGGCTTGTCTGACTGCCCTGTAGTTTGAGTGAGGGGTGTTAATTGTCTGGCCTCTGACATCAGCTATGTGATAACTGGAGGTGGGGCTTTGTCAGAGTTGAGGTAGCAATTTTCTCAGAAGAAGCCAGAAGGGGAAAGAAGAAAACATATTCAATCCAGTGCTTTAGTGTAACTGGTAATTGCTATTTTTCTTCTAAACTTAGATTGTGGGCTTTTAGTGACACTGTACTTTCTTTGTAGTCTTTACATAGAATTGTTTTTGGGCTGTGGAAAATTTAGAACATAGTGGTGGTGTATTTCTGTGCTGCTTTAATTGCTTCAAATTTTCACCCGCCTCCCTCCCCTTCCCCCAACTCTTAATTATATGCCCTGTTAAATCTGATTGACAGAAGCTAAACACAGGGTATAGTAAGGGGTGTGAAGTAGGAGGGGCATAAGAGGGAAGAAGCCCACCCTCAGCATGACAAGTGTTTTGACTCATTTATTTATTTATTGGTTTCTTTTCTTTTTTTTTTAAAGAAAATTATCTGAGGATCAGTGGCAGGATTTTTAGAACAGTAAATTAATAAAAAGGGAACTAGGAGAGCTTCAGTAGCAGACAAGTAGTGGAATAGCAGTATAATTGCAGTATAATGTGGGGAGTGGTGCAATGCAGTGGCTGTGGGGCAGCCATATTCAGGCAGACCTTCTGGACACTGAGGTGCTGCCCTATCTGCATGCATCTCTCTGGACTGTGGGATGAGGTAGCCAGACTCAGAGCAGAAGTAAACTGGGTCAGGAGTACCATCACCCTATCCAGAGACCACCCAATCCAATGCAACTGCCTCAAAGGATGCAGAGAACGAGGAGCACTTGGATGACAGTGGGCTCAGGGAGTTAAGTGGTCAGGGAGGCACATCCCAGATCCTATTCACTTAAGAACTCATATGCCACACTGGCAAACAGGGACAACCAAATAGAGGTACCCAGAGAAGTGGAAGGAAAGGATGTGGAGGTTAGCCAAGGAGGTCACCTCAGCGGGAAAGCAGTGGACCCCAGAGGAGGAGGAGGCGAATACTGGTGGGGACTCCATCATAAGAGGATCAGCTAGGAACACAGGAGGGGAGGACAGGGGGTGAGGTGCCTACCAGGTGCCAAGGCACGGAGGGATGGAAGGAAGATCCTGGGATCACTGGGAAGGTAAGACGGAGGTGAGCTGGATGTCATTATCCACCTAGGTACAAATGACCTGGCAAATGGGGACCCAAAGGAAGTTCAGGAAGAGTTTAGGAAATTGGGAAGGGGTCTCAAGCAAGTAGCTACTTCTGTCACTTTCTCAGAAGTACTACCTGCGAGAGGCAAGGGAGAGCATAGGAGTGCATGAACCAGGAACTTTAACTCATGGTTGAAGAACTGGTGCTGTGAGGAAGGGTTTGGATTCATTGGTGACTGGGGACCCACCTGGAGGGATGGAGGTTTGTTCAAGCCTGACAGCCTGCATCCATCCTGGAGGAATCAAGCACTCAATGATAAGTTTAAATGCTACATTGACAAGCATTTAAACTAGCAAAGGGTGTGAGGCCAGCAAGGAGGGTACAACTGCTCTCCCCACAGCTAGCAGTGGAACCAGTGAACCAGAGGAGTGGATATCTCTACAAAGCAGTGTGCAAAAGATGGAAATTAGCACCCAAGAGGTGGATAGGCAGAAAAGGGGCAAAATTCCGCAGAAGGGCAGACAGCAAGGAGAACCAGGGATAAATGACAACCAAGGAAGGGACTGGAATAGAACAGCAAAACAGTCTAGGGAGGTCAAATCATGGAAAGCCATGTGTGCAAATGCCAGGAGCCTTAGCAACAAGATGGAAGATCTGGAGGCTGTCATGGTGCAGTCAGACCTGGACATTGTGGCCATCACTGAAACCTGGTGTAATGATAACCATGACTGGGAGATGGCCATACCTGGCTACAATATATTCAGAAGAGACAGAACAGGCAGGAAGGGAGGAGGAGTGGCACTGTATGAGAAAAATGACATAAGGACCACAGAGATCCAGGAGGAACAAAATGGGGGAGAGATACTGTGGGTTAAGCTGGAAAGGAAAATGGGGACAGCCATCAGCACAGGTGTGGTCTATAGACCATCAGCCCAGGAGGAAGAAACAGATAGGGAGCTGATGCTAGCCATCCAAAGGATGACAGACAAGGTGAGGTAGTACTGGTTGGAGACTTCAATATTCCAGATGTGGACTGGAGCATCCAGCAGCAGCATCAACTAGAGCAGATTTATCCTGGACTCCCTTCAGGGTGCCTTCCTCAAGTAACTGGTCATGGAACCAACTCGGCAGAAGGCAATACTGGACCTTGTGCTCACAAACAGGGACAGTGTGATGGGGTAACAGTGGCGGAGCACCTGGGAACAGTGACCACCAGTCATTGTGGTTTGAAATCACCGAAGAGCAGAACCAAACCACACAAAAACACGTATCCTGGATTTTAGGGGCAGACTTTGGGAAAATGGGGAGATACTTGAAAGAGGCATTAAGGGGAATGGGACAGGAATCAGGGTTGAGGAACAGTGGGCAGTATTTAAAATGGGGATTACAAGAACAACAGAATTATGCATTAAGCAGGTTAGCAAGAGGAAAAGGAAGAGGAGACCATTATGGTTTTCCAAAGAGGTATCAAAAAAGTGAAAGCCAAAAGATTGCATTCAGGCAATACAAATGACACAGGCAGAAGGGGATAGGGAGAAGTACCAGGAGAAGCAAAGGGAGGCAGGAGGTCAGTAAGGAAGCCAAAGTTCAGACAGAAGAACACATTGCAAAATCAGTGGGTAGAGGGACAAAACCTTTACAGGTATAATGAAAAAAAAAGGCAAAGGTGGGGATAGTGAGACTGAAGGGAGGATGGGGCCACAGGAGGATGACAACAATAAAGCTGACATATTGAACAGGTATTTCTGCTCAGTGCTTTACTGAGGAAGAGGAGGGTAATGGGTCTGAAGGGAGTACAAGGGTGAGAATGGTGCAGAAATGGACACAAGTCCTTTACATGAGAAAGGGTCCTGAAGGAACTGGAAGTAATAAGAGTTGATAAAGCAATGGGGACAGATGGGTGCACCCCAGGGTCCTAAAGAACTAAGAGAGGTGGTGGCTGAACCTCTGGCTATCCTGTTTAGCTGATACTGGAAACAGGGGAGGTACCCAAAGACTGGAGGACAGCAGATGTAGTCCCCTAATACAAAAGTGGGAACAAAGAGGAAGCAGGGAACTACAGACCAGTCAGCCTCACCTCGGTAGTGGGGAAGAACATGGAAGCACTACTGAAGGAGAGATTGGTGGAACATCTGGTTGTCAATAAACTACAGTACCCAAGGCAGCATGGTTTCACCAGGGGAGGTCATGTCAGACCAACCTCATTGAATTTTGTGACTGGGTGACTAGGGAGGTGGATCAGGGGAGGGCTGTGGACATGGCCTATCTGGACTTCTGCAAGGCCTTTGACACTGTGCCACATAAAAGGCTATTACACAAACTGGGGAATATGGGTGTGGGCAGGACAGTAGTGTGGTGGGTAAGTAACTGGCTGGTGGCAGGACACAGAGGGCGGTGGTAAATGGCTGTCACTCCACAGAGGGAAGAGTGACCAGTGGGGTACCACAGGGATCAGTGCTGGGACTGGTTCTGTTCAACATCTTCATCAGTGACATTGTGCAGGACCTAGAAGGCAGAATTTCACTGTTCGCTGATGACACAATGCTCTGTAACAGAGTAGACACACCAGAGGGTGTAGACAGAATGAGAAGGGACCTGCAGAAACTTGAAGAATGGTCAGGGGTTTAGCAGTTGAAATTCAATGCAAAGAAGTGCAAGATAATGCATGTGGGGCACAAAAACCCTGGCACAATATATCAGTTGGGGGGTGAGGATATGGTATGCACCAAGCAGGAAAGGGATCTTGGGGTTATCATCTCTGATGACCTCAAGGTAGGGAAACAGTGTGACAAGGCAGCAGGTAAAGCAAATAGGATGCTGGGATGCATAGGCAGGGGCATCACCAGCAGGAAAAGGGAGGTCATAATTCCACTATACAAGACACTTGTGAGGCCCCACCTGGAGTACAGTGCACAGTTCTGGAGACTATACCTACGTAAGGACATAGACAGGAGTAGAAGGTTCAGAGGAGGGCAACAAAGATGGTGCATGGATTGCATCACAAGTCCTATGAAGACAAGTTGAAGGAACTGAACATGTACTCCCTGGAGGAGAGGAGGGAGAGAGGGGATATGATAGAGACATACAAGTATCTTACAGGGAGGAACAGAGTGCAGGAATACACTATTTTTAAGTGAAAAAGATGTTCTAGGACTAGAGGGCATGGGATGAAGTTGTAGGGAGGACGATTCAGAGGAAACGTGAGGAAGAATTTCTTCACAGAACAGGTGGGGGACAAATGGAACACCCTGCTAGAGGAAGTGGTGGGGGCTGAAACAATCACAGGATTTAAGAATGCATGGGATAGACATTAAGGAATTCTGGAGGTCAGGGTTAAGGGTCAACAGACTTCTAGGAAAACATAAACTGAACTTACAAGCTCAAATGGGCAGACTGGGTGGGCCATAGGCCCTTATCTGCTGACACTGTCTATGTATCTATGTATCTATGTAACTCTTGTTTCAAAAAAATCAGCAGAAGGATAAGAATAATTCAGTGATAGCCAAATAAAAATGGTAGCAGCAATAAAGATGGGAGAAGTTGACAAAATTCACTCCTCAAATTAATTCTCAAATTTCATACTATTCATGATGTGCAAATCAACAAACTTTGTGGATCACAAAGCATGAACTTTTACCCAAAGAATTCTCACTTTGTGGTGAAATTCTGCTTCTCACAGCAAAAACTTCATGTGTCAGACAAAGTTAAAGTTTTCCAGGTCTGAGGAAGCTTTGTGAAGCTCCACGAAGTGTGATTTTTTTGGCACTTCACATGAACTTCACCGGTGAAATTTTACTTCACCACATCTCTAAGCAGCAATATTTGAAAGTCAAAATACAGTGCTTGGTGCACTACAGAAGAAAATCGGTGTAAAGCAGAGTGAGGTACAAGATATGTATATTCTATAAGTAAGCAACAAGACATGATTGAGTGTGCGCTAGACACTTCTAGCACACGGTCATGGGATTAGTAAGGCATGATGCTGCAGGTCAACTGCCTTTAGCTCCTGGACATGTGGTATAAGTGTCTAGTGCACACCCCTGGAGTGTCTTATTGTGCTTATGGAATGGGCATGTAAATTGCATATGCATGTCAAAGTTAAAATTACTATGACTGAATAATAATTAAGTAAAATATTTGTCTTGAAATTAAATAGAATAGTTCCTTCACAAGAATATGGTGTGTGTGTGTGTGTGTGTGTGTGTGTGTGTGTGTGTGTGTTTGTGTGTGTGTGTGTGTGTGTGTGTGTGTGAGTGTGTGTTTGAATTGAGGACTTTTGTCCAACTGTTAACTCCAGTCTGTTTTTTTGGGGGGGTTGTGGTTGTCATGGCTCTAGTGCCACACACACACTTCCGATTTATTTTATTATTTCTGTAAGGAACATCTTTTTTATCTCTTTTATTTGCTGTTTTATCCATTAATTATTGGAATGGCATGACAAGGAGCGAGCGATTGTTGGGACCAGCACAGCACCAACAGCCTGTTGGTCTATGTACTGTAAAAGAGGCAGATCCTAATGCAGATTGAACTCATGAGATGCAGGTACTTTTTACATTTATTTTATATACTGTATATTTAAGTGTGATGCGGATGGGGGGTAGGTACAATGTGTAAGGGAGCAAGCATCCAAGCAAGCGGGCAGCAGGAAAACAGTTGTTTCTGCTGTTTTCATCAGTGCTGCTGCAGTTTCTTTTTCTTGCTGTTCTCTTGGGTGTTTTTTTGTAATATAGGAAGTGGAGGGGGAACATCTTCCGTGAGTCCTTGGTCAAAATCGGGTTTAAGTATGTGGCGAGATTGTAAATGATTTATGATGTATAAGGTTTTTTGGAGTTACGGCGGTTGGCAACAATGGCAGCTATTCAAAATGCAATGTTCAATGGGGGCATTGATACAAGGTGCCAGTGTAAATGACTTTACCTGAACTAGTTGCAGCCTTGCACTAGACACATTCAAGGAATGGCTAACAACCAATCAGGTTGTTCAAAAAACTGAGCCCATTTCATAAAGCACTGTAATGGTTTCATTCTCAAAGACAGTTTAGATATGGTAGAAGATACTACTGGGCTGATCTTGTTCATTCTGAAAACATTTTTTGTAAAAAGGTAAGTATTGTCATGACAGCTAAACCTTTTCCTTTTAATGGGTTGCAATGGAGGATTTGAGCCTGAGAAAATCCACTGCCTTCATGGATAGACATGAGTATCACCTCCTTGAGCTGTAGGGACCTATACGCCTCAGTGATTGGGGGGCAGAGCAGCAAGATGACCGCACTGCTGCTCTGGTCCATGCAGCTCCATTTGTCTTCTAAATTTGAAGTTTTATGCAGGATTTTTTCTAAAGTTACGTTTTAGCGCTTTGAATTAAAAATAAAATACCTCCTAGTGTTGAACATTTTAAAGCTTGCCATTCAGTATGCATTCTGATCGGGCATCTCATTATTTAAGCTTGGAATGAGCCAAGCAATGGGATTCTCACCAGCATTACTGCATTTTTTTCTATGTGGGTGCCATTTGATTATAGCCTGCTGGTCAATGTGTGGTCAGACCCTGAATTGGCCACTTTTTCTCCGTGAGTGAATTACAGAAGCCTGGGAACCCAACCAAAGATGATGTCTAACATTGTGGAACGATGACCTACAGTCAGGAGAGATGGAGATTTACCTGTATTTGACTAGTCTCTCCAAGGAGAATGCTGATTGCACCATAAGAGCGTGACAGTGCCTTTTTCTGTTTTAAGAGGTATGATAACATTGCCTTGGGATAGGGTGTTTTTGTATTATATACCAAAGAAAATACTATGCTCAGTGGAGCATTTTTCCCTTTAATTTTTTTCAGATGAATATGCATGACTTGGAGCTTGGAATAATGCATTCCAGTCTACCGAGTGTGAATGACCTAAAGTTTTATAAAAAAATTGAAAAGAGCTGAATACTGATGTTAAAACATATGAGAGATGCACCTTTGAAAAGATTGAATAATGTTTAGGTGGATGGGTGGCTAGGGGCTATCGTTTTAAAATTAACATAAAGGAGAGATGTGGTTGGAGCTGGCTGAATATCTCTCAGGTGGTGAGGCAGAAAGGCAGCCTGGGGCCATTATGTTAGGACTTCATGCACACTAAAAATGGGAAGAAGTGAGTTAAATCTATTGCAGCTTTTGTTGCTACTCTCTGCTGCTATAGAAGAACTCCAAAATTCAGCATACTCTGAATTGAGGTATTTTCCTATATTAAGGTACAGTTTTATACCTGACACCAGATATGTTGGTAAGAATCTAGTGCTCTTTATTTTTCATCTTTCTGGCCGCTCAATGAAAGTGTGATGTTTTGATAATAGTATAACAGCACACCTGTGATCAATATTTATTATTTGGCATCCAGAGAATTGAATGCCTTCTTGAGCCTTGCAAGTAAGAACTCTTGAAATGGTCTAAGGGGTGCAAGTTATCTTGAGGTAAGACCATACTAATTGCTTATTAATTCTATACCAAATTCATCTCAATGAACACAAAGTCATTTAAGGCTCAGTGGAATGCCACAGAAACTTGTCTTGGAGTCATAGAATGAACTCCTCACTCATTTGGAATTGACATGTTACTGGCCTGGGTTGTACATTTTAAATGAATGCTCAGCCATAGACTACGTTTTCAGACTCTTTTCAAGTACTGTGCAACATTTATTTTTTTTATTTATTGAGCATATCAGAATTACAACCTTTGAGTCAGAGACTCCTTTACAAAGGCTCCACATCAGAAACAAACTTAGTTAAAAAGGTATACATTAAGTAAGTATACGAGAAGGGTTACAGATAAAATGTATACAAAGTATGAGGCATTACAGAACAAGCATACCAAATTTGAGGTATAAAAGGAAAACAGTGGAGAGTTACTTGGAATGAACAAGGTACAAGGTTGAGAGTAAGGCAGGATGAGAAGTCTTCGTCAGGGATGAAAGAAGGTAGGATGAGAATCCTTTGTCAGGTACAGGAGTGAGGTAGAGGCCAGTTGGAAATCCTTAGGTGGTGAGAGGAACAGTTCCACTCCTCAAAACCTGTGTGGTCACTTAGAGTCTGAACCGTGGTACAGAGAAGAGGCAGTGAACCCCTTAATCACCATATAATGTAAACAGTCTCTCTGTACTCTATTGTGCTGTTTACCAGATACACCAGGAGATTCCAATATCATAAACACCGGTGCTTCAACCAAGATGTGGTCTTCAAGAAGACCACACCTTGGTCAAAGTGCTGGGGCTATCATTCAATTGTGAATGGAGGCACTTGGAGAAATGTTCCAGATTGTAAGCTTGATGCTGAAATTAAAAAATTTTGATATTGGAATCTCCTGGTGTATGTCGTAAATAGCACAATAGAGTGCAGAGAGACTATTTACATTAGGTGGTGAGAGGGGCAGAGAACCCCAGGGGTCTAGTAATGTCACAGGAGCTGGAGAAATGGAGATGTTCCCTAAGGAGGGATTTGAAGTGATCTAGCATACTTTCAGTGGCTATGGCACTGGGAGGAGCATTCATCCAATGTGAGTCTCTGTAGCTGAAGATTCTCTGGCAAAGGGAGGTTCTGCATGGGGGAATCATGAAGGGGGATTTAATGGCCCAGTGGGTGTTTTTTACCATGGGAGCTGGCTATAGAAGGGCAGAGAAGCCCAGGGGGGAGGCCAAGGGAGATCTTTTTGGCCAGGAGGCAAGTTTGATACTTAAGCCTACCATCAAAGTTGAGCCAGTTGGAAAACTGCAAAGGAAGCAGGTTTGTGTAGTTCGCTCACAACCTAAGACTAGGCAGCAGGATTTGTTAAGGGATACTCTGAGTCTGCAGAGGGAAGGAATTGTCTGCAGCCCCATAGACCAGGATTCAATAATCTATTAGGGAAAGGACTGAGGAGGGGACAACTGTACAGAGGGTCTCAGGGGTGAGACAATGTTTGTACCAGTGGAGTAATCCAATTATGGTGTTGACAGCAGTGCTGAGGAGATGGATATATCTGTAGTAGTTGAGAGAAGAGTCTAGTGTGATACCAAGGTATTTAAAGGTGTCCACTTGGTCAAGGGGTTGCATCTGGGAGTTAAAGATATGCAGTGGGAGGCCTTTGTGTTTCCTCTGGTGATGAGCAAACACCACAACTTTGGTTTTCTTATAATTAAACATTAACCAGTGGTTGGCAAACCAGCAGTCAGCCTCTTTGAATGTTTTCTGGAGGGATAGCTGGAGCATGAGGGGATCTGGGTGGAAGGACAAAAGGACCATGTCATTGGTGCAAAGGAGCAGATTCCCAGAGCAAGCAATGGGGAGGGTGCTTAGAAAGAGGCTGAAAAGAAGTGGCCATAAGATGGACCCCTGGGGCACCCCTAACTTAACAGAAATACTGGAGGAGAGCATGTTGCCTATCTTAACTTGTTGAGTCTTGCAAGTTAGATAGTCAGCAAACCAGTTTGTGGCATCCTGGGATAGACCTCTGTGAGTGAGGGCTGATAAGAGGAGAGCATGGTTTATGGAGTCAAATGCTTTTGACAGGCCCACAAAGACCGCAGCAGCCAGGCATTCTTTGTCAAGAGCAGAATGGACAGAAATGGAGAACTCCAGCATTGCTGAGGTGGTGTTCTGGCCTTTCCAAAAGCCGTTTTGTTCCTTACAAAGGAGATTGTATTTTGTGAGATATTCAGTGGATGGTCTGAGATGATTCTCCCTAGCACCTTGGAGGGGGGGAAGAATTGAGATGGGTTGGTAGTTCCCGGCAGTGGCACAGTCACCGCGTTTGTGAATGGGGTAATGATGGCAGCTTTATAAATGGCCAGGGATTTACCAAGGCATAGGGAGCGGTTGAGACTGCCAGTTGGGGGTGAAGACTTCATCATGGGTAAGGCACAGGAGTTTAAGGTCCAGAGCATAACTGCTGAAATGGGAACTCCCTAAGGCTTTTAGTAAATAGGGCTTAGCTTCCCAAGGTGCAAGGGTTTTGAAGCAAAAGAGGGCGAGGGGAGGGAGGTGGGGGTGATGGTATGGTTAGAGAATTGAAGAAGTGGACAGGGAGCTGTAAGAGGACACTAGGTGGGTTACAGAAGGACTCTGACACAGTCTGTATTCTTCAGGATGAACTTCAGGCAGTTTTTATTCAACAAGTTCCAAACATAATAAATCCAACGAAAATTAAAGGCAGACTTATTCCGGCAGACAATAAAAAACAAAATAAAAGAATTTAAATACGAAGGCATCAACCATGAGTAGTAGTTTCCATATTAAACTAGAGCACTAGTTCTGGATGCATACATGTCACCATCCCAACTGCTACTGACTCTTTACTTGCTACTGACCCCATTATATACCTGATACTGAGCTCTTATTGGGTGGATTACCCATCAATCAAATGTCTTCATAATTTTATTTTACAAACAGCTTGTTTATGAATTCCATACAACAAGGTATTTATCTTGATACCTTTTAAACCCATATAATGGTTGTGAGCACATTAATATTTTGTTTAACCCTTCTTTTGGTAGGTTTTCAGAGTAAGTCCCTCCCCTTCTGTATAAGGGTAACAACACAATGGCCGGCTGGCTCCTAAAGGGGAGGCTTACAAAAAGAACATACACTGCAAACCAGGTATTATAATTGCACCTACTTATAGAGGATTGTGTATGTGCAAGCATACACAACAAGGCAGTTGCGATCGAGAGGTTTCAGTGGTAACCTGAGACCTCGGTAAGTGGCTTCGAGAGGTCCGTTACCACGGAAACCTCAAGATCGCAAAACTGCCTTGTTTGTGTAAGTTGCTCATACACAATCTTTATAGTCTTATGGGCAACCATAAATACCTTTCGTGAACTTCGAGAGCTTACTTCTGTGTCTGCCGTCAAAGTGCCGCTCCGTGTTGCCGTGCGTGCCGCTCTATGGCGCATACGCGCGAATGTGTTCGATCTTGTTGTGCTGCACCGGTGGCGCACTGGGTGCAGCACAACAAAATCATAACCTTACCAGTGAAGGACAACAATGCTGTTCCAGGCATGGATTTCCATGCGGAACAGCGTTCCCTCCCATACACTATAGAGGTTGTGTATGCGAACAGAACATACAACAGGCAGTTATGATCGAGGTTTCCGTGGTAACCTGAGACCTCGAGAGCGAGCTCGAGAGGTCCGTTACCACAGAAACCTCAAGATCGCAAAACTGCCTTGTTTGTGTATGGTTGCTCATACACAATCTTCCTATAGTGGGGCAACCATAAATACCACTCGTGAACACCGGGGAAGCTTACTTCTGTGTCTGCCGCCAAAGTGCCGCCCGTGTTGCCGTGCATCATTTATTGCGCATGCGCCGGTTTGTGTTCGATCTGTTGTGCCGCACCGGTGATGCACTGGGTGCAGCACAACAAGATCATGACGCACCGAGTGAAGGACAACAACGCTGTTCCAGGCATGGATTTCCATGCGGAACAGCGCTCCACCATACACTATATATTTTTTTTTACCTGGTTTATCTTTATAGCATTCTTTCAATATATATATATATATATATATATATATATATATAAACGTGTGTATAAAGTGTATATATACAAACAAAACAAAAGGTTGACTGGCACAAGACGCCAGTATTTGTATATCAGGAAGTAAAAACACTCGGTGTTGCACAATGACATACAACCTTTGTAATTTAGCTATTTCTGCATCAAAGCCATCCTCTTTCTATTGGAAATACAGCATTTTAGCATTAAGGAAACACAACTGCTTTCTTACCTCTACTTGGAAATACAAAGAACATCTTTATTTAATAGTCGAGACATTTGCGAGCTGCACGACAGTGTGCATGTTAGTGCAGTTCGCAAAAAAACGTCACGAAGAGACAAATAGACGCAAAGGTACTTCCTAGCATACCAAACTCAAGGGAAAAGCTACTTTGGTAGAAAAAAAAGTGTTTTTGGAATCTGGTTCATGTAAAAGAGGGATGTTTGCAGAGGCTTTCAACATTATGGCTATTTAAAGGGGCCATACTTATATAAATTCCAGCCTCAACTCATAATCGATCAGATGTCCTTGCAAGTAGCCATAATGAGAGGAGGGGGAAACAAAAAGACAAAATTAGATTTAACAACGAAAATCACATAGGTGGCCAGTCTATGCACAACAGAACAACACAGAAAATACAAGGATATGACACACAAAGGAAAAAGGTGGGGGGGTTCTGGCTACTACAACAACATCTATCAGATATGATATTTTATCTTTGGAGACCCTTTGACAGGAGCACACTGCTAAGGTCTGTGAAGGAGGAGTTTAGGGTGTCAGCGATGAGGCTGGCGTCAGTGGTAATGTTGCCATTGATGTTAATTTGGGGGGGGACACTGATTTCCCATTGAGTTCCTTGAGGTTGTCCCAAAACGTTCTGCCTGAGTCCCAGCAGGGGGTAAGGGATGCCTTATAGTGTTCAGCCTTAGCCCTGCATATAGCCCAAGTACACTTATTCCTGGCTGCACAATAATGTTGTCTGTCAGCAGGTTTACTGATGTCAAGGGCTATTTGCCAGAGGGAGTCACGATGGCGCATCTGTTCTAGGAGAGTTTGGGAGATCCATGAGGTGGAAGGGCCCTTGATCACAAATTTAGAAAGAGGAGCAAAAGTATTGCAGGCCAAGTTAAAAGAGTGAATGAAGTAGTTGAGCGCAGAGTCTATGTCCAGGGGTGTTATTAACGGGTGACTAGTCCCAGAGATTTAGGTGGTATTTTAAATGCTTTAGTTTACCAGCTTTAAGTCAACATTGGAAAATTATTTTAGGTGGTGGTTTCTTTGCCTTACAAGACCAGGTACAGAGCACAGGTGAGTGGTCACTCAGGGCATTGGGGAGAACTGAGACACCTGTGATTCTGTTGAGGCAATTGCTAAGCACCAGGTCCAGAATAGTAGTGTATCTGCTTTTGGGTTATGCTGTGTAAGTGAAGTGACTACTTGTGTTAGATCAATAGCAGCAGTAGCGTCTTTGTAAGGGGCAACATAAATGGACTGCCAGTTGATGTTGAAATCCTCAAGAGCTACGCATTCAGTCTTTGGAGGCATGAGGGAAAGGTAATGCAGTACATAATGGAATGCATGTTTTTGGATCCGGGGGGAATGTAAACCGAGGTGATGAAGAGCTGGGCAGTGGCCATGCCAACAGTAATTTTTAGGGTGAGAGCCTGGGTGCCAAGGTCCAGTTGAATGGGAGGGAGGGCTTGAACCTGCAAGGTGTCCCAAAGAAAAATGGCAGACTCCCCCACCACGTTAACCTTCTTTGTCAGCATGGAAGATGGAATACCCAGGGATAGCCACCGCTGAGTCTGGGGTAGCATAAGAGAGCTAGGTTTCTATGAGGGAGAGCACGTCAGGTTGGTGTTGGGTCTTCTACCCCTGAAGGCTATCGAATTTCTTCTGCAGGCTACAGATACTAATGGCTGCTATGCAATACCTATCAGTGGTTGGATGGTTGGGAGGGCAAACGTGGGCCTTGGGTTAGGGTGTATATTACTGGAAAGCAGAAGAAGTAGTAGTAGGGGGTTCTATGTGATAACAGCGAAAGCCTAAAGACGATCGCCATTATCAAGAAGTCAAGAGTGCTGAAAATTTTTTTTGGCACTCTGACACCCTGGCGCACAGCAAAATGGTGTCAGAAACTTACTTTTTTAATGTTTTATGCAGGGGATGAGCCCCCTGCACCCCTAGTGGGGGATTTCACCCCCCTATTAAAGGATTCTCAACTCCAGGAGGGTGTATGTTGGCGGTGTAAAAACCATAAAAAAAATAAAAGGTTCGGGCTGGGCACAACAAAAATGCACCAGTGCCTGGACCTGAAAACAGTACCCTGCCAACCAGTGCTGGCAACCCACCCACCATACCATGGGGTCAGCCTGGCAACCCATATGGCAAAACCGCTCACATCCCCCTTGCTGTGCGTGCTCACTCCCTCTGCACACGTACATATAGTGACATCCTTTCACTATGTTCGCCACCCCCCCCCATCCGGCTGCCCTACCCTACCATAGTCCTTGAGGGATGAGCTGCGGAGCAGGTCACTGTTATTGTTGGCACCCTTTTCCCAGCACCCTACTCATGTGATACCTAGCAGGGCCCTAAGAAGAGTTTAATGAAATGTGAGCATTTCCTGAGTAATGATTAATTGACTGAAGTTTCTGGCAGGATTTTACTATATATGTATTTTTTTTTCTTTTCTGTTTTAAATATGTGTGTATTTGTATGATGCTTTATGCTTTTTAATGTGTTAAATAAGTCTCACAAACAGTGGTTTCACTTTGCAGGTATTTACTGTATGCCAGACAATCGATTAACTAATACTGTTGTTCTCTTACATAAAGAAAAATGAATGAATATTGTACAATACTAGGCTGACTCTGCTCAAGGGACTTATAGGGTTTACATAACCAGGGTAAAATTTAAATAAGAGTCCCAGGGAAAGGCTTGGAAAATGGTAATGGCTACTTTGGTTGAGGCCATTAAAGTAAGAGGGTGTCATGGGATAAACCGGTTGAGTATCAGGCATTGATTACCCAGTATCATGCTTCTAAGTGGATATCAAATGTTTGTGATACAGGTGCACAGAATCAGGACAGGACCAGATGTCTGCTGGTGCTTAGAAGGCAGAATAGTTCAGGTATGATTCCCACCTTGTAATTTATCAGTGACGAGAGACTGTTACTGGCCAAGATGGCAGTTTTGGCGTAAAGGAAAATGTATCCAATTTAAGGATCACAAGTACGAGGGCTTAGCCCCAACTAACAACATTTGGTAGACCTCAGGAGGGATTTGGAGCTGTAGCCATCTTACTAAGCCTGGTAGAGCCCTTATATAGGGCACATAAGTATCACAACATGGATTCCCCAAAAGGATTGTAAAAGGTTTTTTTGTTCCTTTGATGGAAACAGGAGGGCCTAGATTATCCACCTGAATAATGTCTTCCTCAGTTTTTGCCTAACCTTTTTGAAAAGTATCCTTATGACTTTAGCATATTGAATTAGTACCCTTGTTACATCATTTAATACTGAATAATTGTGTATCACTGAGCAAGACTGCAATGATTATTTGAGATTTCGGTTGAGTAGCCTTATTCAAAGACAATAATTTGAGGTTCAGATATTTCAGTTCCTGCCTGGTTCCTTAATTATTTGGAAAATTACTAACAATGTTAAGTTCTGTACATTCTGTATATTTGCGTATTTGAATTTTAAACTTAAAAGGATCTAAATTCAAGGAAAACTGAAATTTTAAATTAGGATACAACAATTGTATCTGATTTAGAAATATTTAAGCATTGCAATGATGTGGTATCTATGTCTAATACCTGTATTTAGTGTTCTACTTTTTGCACATTGTAAAGACTTTTGTCGAACAGGAAACTATTTAAGCTGAGAAAAGCTAAGGCTCAATTATGGAATGCCCAATGTGAAGACATCAGTGGTTAGTTTACGAAATCCCTGCTATTCGATGAGTTCACATTGGACTGCTTTATTACCTGCTGCGTACCGGGTTCAGTTGTTCCTCTGCACTCTGTAGTTTGAGGATTTTCCTGTTACAGCTTTTCAGTGAATAGCAGGGAGTTAACAAACTAACCATGGATGGTTTCACTTTGACCATTCAATAACAGCTTTTTAGCTTTTCTCAGCATCAAATCCTCCATTGCAGCCCATTAGAAGGAGCAGGTTTGACCATGTCGGGAATACTTACAGTTTTACAATAAAGTTCTACAGAATGGATAAGTAGTGGCTGCTACCATATCTATACTGTCTTTGAGACTGAAATATTATGGCACTTTACTGCTTATACATATTTTGTACCTCATTCTACTTTACACAGATAATTTTTTGCACTGCACCAAGCACTTTATCCTGACTTTTAAATATTGGTGCTGCTATTTTCATTTGGCCGTCACTGAATTTTCTTTACACTTCTGATTTTTTTTGAAACAACAGTTTGGAGGTACAGTATATGTACTGTATGTTTGGTTGTAACCATGTTTAACTTTATACATACAAGCAAGATGGGAGGTATGTCCCCCAGTTTCCTTAACACATGATTTATTGGTGTATACTTTTTATTGAATTGTACCTTATGACCGTCTCACCTCCCTTTTTTTCAACAATATGCCAATTTGCTCTTAGCTATTTACTTTTATATGCACTGAACATAAGCTGGTTACCCAGACATCCTACAATCAGAGATACAGTGCTTATGAGCTTATGAGCATGTGAATCCAAAGTACTTCAGTACTAATATTTGAGCAGCAGCCATTGTGGCTCAGACCAGGTCTTGTTTTTATTTGGGCTGGGTAGAGGAGAGGCCATTGCTGCTGCTACTGGAATCAGTGAGTCTAATGTTAGAATGCAGATTAGAGATATTTTGAAATGTCTGAATCAAGCTTTTAAAGGGGGAATTTAAAGTACTGTAAAAAAGTTAGTAAAACGGAATGGAAAACATGTTCTCACTTTTACTGAGGTATTATATCACCGTTGTATTCTAATTTCAATACTCTATACACTGTTAGGTACTGCCAGAGGTCTGAGAAGTAGTGAGTTGTTCTACGACACAGGTAGCCTGCCTCCAGGAGCAAGCCTGGCTCATTTGTACTGGGGGGTGCAGGAGTGCTGTTAGAGACTGTGCATCCATGATCAGGGAGAGAAACACTGTATTTCCACAGCATCTAACATGGCTGGGCCATGGAGGGTCCACCAATGATGATGTTTCACCCATTATCGCAAACTTTTTGGATGCTGGCACTTACTTATGTTAGCAATAAGGCATGTGATTAGAACTGTTCAATGTCCATCCCATCTTGTCTTTATTACTTAAATAAATAAGTGCTAGTGTCAGAAACGTGGTGCAACCAAAACCCAGAAAAAAGGATGAATTTCATGTTCTAGTTTAGAGACTCTCTGCTTGGCAAATCAAATCTTGTAAAATGGAAATGATGTAGGAGAATTATTCCTAAGTACTGTGTGCTTACTAACCAGAGGGTTTGTGCATACAGGCTATCTGACACTTATTCAGCCCCAGCTGGTGACCTCAAGCAACACTGTCATTGACTCACGACAGCAGTTCACCCACTCACCCTTCCAGCTGGAGGAATGGTACAGCTGTGGATACCCTGATTGTGTTGTGACGGGGGACGGGGGGGGGCAACAAAAGAGGGGAAATAGGAGCAATCCAAAAATCAATTACAGTTGTCTCCTTCCAACTCCAAAATCTTCCAGTTTGATCAGGGAGGAAAAAAAGGTATTTATTAGTATCTGTGAAACAAATGTTCAACCAAGAAATAAACAATTTTATTACTTCTCAGCAAACCTACTAAAGAGAGTATAAGTGGTTCATTCCACCATATGTAGTATAATGCTATGATACTTTCTGTTTCCTTATTACATATTAACTTTCCAGAGTAATTTTTTATTTAATTGATCTTGGTCTGGAGAGCAGACTCTGTTACCTTAGTCATGGGTGCTAATTTTTTTTTCTTGTAACTAAAAATGAATCAGTCAGAGGGGGGTAAGTAGAAAAAAAATGCTAATATAAACATATAAATAGAATTGTGCTTATACTGTAGCACTAAGGTTTTTAAATTCACTACCAAAAGGATAACTGAGACGCTAATGAATCTGCATAAATTACTTGTCCAACTGCTGCAGTTACAGCGTTCCATTAAAAAGTGGCAATTCTCAATGCTCCATTGATCAATATAGTACTTTAGGTTCCTGACTAGCTAGCGCATGCCGTTATTTATCTCTGCTAATCTATAAAACCTATTCCCTCCAATAATTTTTCTTAGAAAATAATATAATTTCATACTTGTAGCTGAAAATTAAATACAACTGCAAAGTTTATGTCCTACTACTCAGCATAAAGGAACACTGAACTTCACAGCAACTTCCTATGCAGTTTTCTAACTGTGTTGTGATTGGTCCTTGACGTTATGTACTTCTTGATATGTGTTATACATATATAAGCATTATGTGATAGATATTCAATGATTTGCACCCTCACAAACCTGGTTAGAGTGGGCACTATCCTGAGTTTGTACATGCACTCCTGGCAGGACATATTCAGAGGCCCCAGGAGCACTTTCCAAACCAAGCAGTGCCAAGGCACTGAAATACAGTTGTGCCTATGCAAATGAGGGTCCCTCATGTATAACGGTGCTGCAGGATAATCAAACATTTGCAGCAGCAGCAGCAGTGCCCCTAATGGCATTGTTACCACTGCTGAAAACCACCTCTTATCTGTGCATTAAGCAGGTACCCCCACCGCGCAAAGACAGTGTGGCTGCAATTCAGCCATCTGCCCACCATCTCCATTTCTAATAGTGAATGAATTATGACCTGTAGTCCAGGGGCTCCCCCCACTCCGGATCTAACATTCTGATAGTGAATGAAGTATACCCTGTTGTCCAGTGGTTCTCCCATCTCAATCTCCCATTCCAATTTGTTTCCAGTGGTTCCTCAACCCTGGATCACTCAGTTCCTGTAACAAGAAGTAGAAGAATCAGCATTTATATAGCACTTTTCATACACAATGTATGTCAAAGCACTTTACATGCAATGCTAGACTGGTAGTAAAGTGACTGAATGTGTAGTGCTGGCCATATCACACATCAGCATCCACACACAGCCTAGACAATTACATAAACTGGTTTTATGAGAGGGGAAATATTGGCTAGGACACCGGGAATGTCCCCTACTCTCCATGAAGAATGACTTGGGTTCTTTTACTTCCACCTGGACATCCACCAGGACAGAACCAAGATGGGTAGACAAGACCTGGGTTTAACGTCTCATCCAAAGGACAGCACACCCCAACTGTACAGCACACCCCCAATACTGAACTCAGGTGCCAACATTTTTAGCTATGTGACCAATCCTAGTGTGGGATGAGAACCCATGACCTTCTGGTCCAGAGATGGATCTTATACCAACTGAGCCATTTTGATACCTCATTATTGCCTAGTGATCTAGAATGATCCCCACCCATTTATCACCCAGTTCCTCTTACAACGTTATTCTCTGGTGGTCCAGTGTGTTCACTGACCCCTCCGATCAGCCGGTCCATCTAACTACACTATTCTCTGGTGGTCAAGTGTGTTCTCTGACTCTATGATTGCACAGTTCCTTTAACTTCATTCTTCCCTGGTGATCCATTCGGTGACCCTCCCCCCTCATCAAAAATCTCCCCACCTGACCTGAGGCTTTTAGTTCTATTGCTGATGTCTTTGTGATCAAAATATAAATTTGATAGAACAGGGCTGATATTTAGTATCCAGCATCTTAATAGAGAAATTGTTACTAGTTTATTTATTCAGTAATGATGAGGTGACAGAAGAGCTGTGCCAATCACCATATGTAAAATTTTGGAGTGTGATGGTCACTTTATGTAGCTGAGCGGAGCTATTGACACCCTGGTGGGGGGTGCAGAATGGTGGGATGTGAACAGGTGAGTTGAGTTGGGCGTTTTTTCATGGAGACACCGAACCACTTTGAAGGTCATTTTATTGGTATTGAACAAATTCAGTAGAGCTTGGTGCATAATGACTATCATTACTGAATAACCAACTGGTGGATATGCTGGAGGTGTTGGCAGGTTGAGGTAGGACCTTGAAATGCTGGAGCAGTGGTCTAAGGAATGGAGACTGGGGTTCAATGACGGGAAGTGTAAAGTTATGCACTTAGGGTATAGGAACCCTAGGACAAAAAATGTGTTCGGTGGGGAAGAAATTGCAGTCACCGAGCAGGAGAGGGACCTCGGTGTCATCATCTCAGCTGCTGACCTCAAGGCAACAAGTCAATGCCAAAAGGTGTTTGGGAAGGCTAACAGAATGATGGGACACATAAGGTGGGGTATTACTAGCAGAAGGGGGAGGTCGTTATGCCTCTGTACAAGACGTTGTTCATGTCTCACCTTGAGTACGGCGTACAATTCTTGGGACTGCTTCTAAAAAAGGATGTTGAGAAGCTGGAGATTGTACAAAGGAGGACCACCAGAATGATTCATGGGATGCAAGGAAAGGCATATTATAACAGACTGAGGGATGTAAATATGTACTCCTTTATTTATTTTATTTATTTATTAGAATTTTGGATAAATACCTTTGAGCCAATGGCTCTTTTACAAAAGTTCCACATCAGTATACAATGAATAGAAGTACAGTTTGTGTGAGATTAGCAGGCAAGCAGTTTGAATACAAAATTCAGTACAGGGTATACATGGTCTAAAGTTACAGGTGATATAACTAACAGTTACAACAACATAATCAGGCATACATTTAAGAATAATGAATCACAACAAATACTATTTACATGAATTAAAGCTGCCAGAAGGGCATTGTCAAAGGGAAAGGTAGAGTGGAAAAAACTGAGTTGCTGCCAGTTGTGCCAGGTAGTGCAGGAAAGTGGAAGAGAGAGTAGTTGTAGAGGGGTAACTGGGAGGGAGGTACAAGGAGAGGTGGATGAGAGGCAAGGAACGGGGAACAAGTGCAACATTGGGTGGGGTGAGCAGATTAGAAAAGGGAGAGAGGAAGGAAGTTGAAGGAAGTTAAGAGAGGAAGGTGGTGGACCTGGGCTAGGGAGAGAGGCAGGGGTAGATATGGGAAGGGGGGAGAGTGGTGGCAGGCAGAGGTGGTGATAGTAGAGAGGTGGGAAGAACAGAAGTGACTACCTGGGACATTAGGAGAAACAGTCACAGGTGGCTCTGGACACAAGCGTTTGACGTAGCTTGAGTTTGAATGAGCAGAGGGTGCCTAAGTTGGTGAGTTCACTGCCCAGGGAGTTAAACATCTTAGGGGCTCTATCTGCAAAAGACCGCTGGCCTTGGGCGGTGCGACAGCGGGGAACAGTCAGAGAATAGTTGTCAGAGCTTCTTGTGTAATGGGGATTGTTGGCTGGGCTTAAGAGAGACTGAACCCCAGAGGGCATGAGTCCCATCAATGGCTTTTATGCTAGTAGGCAGGTTTGGAAAGTAATCCTCCCCTGAAGTTGTAGCCAGTTTGACTGTTCGTAGAGGTCACAGGTATGTGTACGGTGGGCAGCACCAGTAAGCAGCCTGCAGACCCTATTCAGCACTGTAAGAATTTGCCATAGTGCTGCAGCTGTGACTGCTCCGTAGATAACAAGCCCATAATCAATGATGGAGACAATAGAGCTGTGTATTGCTAGCTTAAGGGCATCAGGGGTCAGGCAGTGTCTATGTTTGTAGAGAAGGCCTATATGGATATTTACAGATTTTGCAACTGAATCGATATGGCTGGAGAAGGACAGAGTAGGGTCCACAGTTATACCAAGGTATTTGAAAGTCTGTATCTGGTCCAGGGTCACACCCAAACTGTTTTTGCTTGCCAACTGTTGGTGTTTATGTTTGTTATGTGTGCCACGGAACAGCATAGTGTTTGTTTTCTTGTACTTTAGCACTAGTTTCTGTGAGATGAACCAGGCTTCAACTTGCTTGAAACTTTCCTGCAGTTGTTTCTCCAAGATGGAGGGGTCAGAATTCTTAGAGAAAATCACTGCATCATCAGCATACAGAATAATGTTTTCATCACAGGCAGAAGGGAGATTGTTCAGGAAGATGCTGAAAAGAAGGGGTCCCAATATTGACCCTTGGGGAACACCAGCCTGAACAGGTAGTTTGGAGTAGAGGGAGTCACCAATTTTAACTTGTTGTGACCGGTTGGAGAGATAACTGTTGAACCATTGTAAAGTGTCATGATAAAGCCCTAAGTTGCCAAGTTGTTCCAGTAGTAATTGATGGTTGACTGTGTTGAAGGCCTTCGAGAGGTCTATAAAGGTGGCACCAACAAGATGAGTGTGGCTTGTAAATTCATGGAGGGCAAGGTAGTCCTTGGAGGAAAGGAGGGAGAGGGGTAACATGATTGAGACCTTCCAATATCTAAGGAGGTTTGCCAGGGTACAAGAAAGAAGCTAATTTCAGAGGAAAATTGTTTCATCAACTAGGGGTCATGGCATGAAGCTGGAGAGAGGAAAATGTAGGGGAAGAATAGGAAAGTACTTTTTCACAGAGAGGGTGGTGGATACCTGGAATGAGTTGCCAGATGAGGAAGTAGGGGCTTAAATTGTCTCTAATTTCAAGCATGCATGGAACAGGCACAAGAGGATACTGAGGGTGCGGTGGGATTGACTTAAATGGGGGGGCAGTGGGAAAAAAGGCAACACCCAGAGGGAAGCAAGGGGATACTCAATTGTTAGCAGTATCATGGGGCAAACCAGGAGGGCTGTATTGGTCCTTTGCTGATAGCAAATGTATGTAATAGCCATTTCATTATTCAGATGTTAAATAATAAATATCAGTCCTATTGTACAGACAGTTGGTCAGACCCCACCTGGAGTACTGTGTGCAGTTCTGGAGACCCCATCTCAGCAAAGATATAGACAGAGTGGAGGCTGTCCAGAGGAGGGCAACCAAAATGGTGCAGGGTCTGCACCAGAAGACATACGAAGTAAGATTAAAGGAGCTCCATACTCAAGGTGGGGTCTGACATTATGCAGGACCTAGAAGGCAGAATTTCCCTGTTCGCTGATGACACAAAGCTCTATAACAGAGTAGACACACCAGAGGGTGTAGACAGAATGAGAAGGGACCCGTAGACACTTGAAGAATGGCCAGGGGTTTGGCAGCTGAAATTCAAATGCAAAGAAGTGCAAGATAATGCATATGGGGCACAAAAACCCTGGCACAATATATCTGTTGGGGGGTGAGGATATAGCATGCACCAATCGGGAAAGGGATCTTGGAACTATCATCTCTGATGAACTCATGGTAGGGAAACAGTGCGACAAGGCAGCAGGTAAAGGAAATAGGATGCTGGGATGCATAGGCAGGGGCATCACCAGCAAGAAAAGGGATGTCATAATTCCACTGTACAAGACACTAGTGAGGCCCCACCTGGAGTACAGTGTACAGTTCTGGAGACCTTACCTATGTAAGGACATAGACAGGGTACAGAAGGTTCAGAGGAGGGCAGCAAAGATGGCACATGGATTGCATCACAAGTCCTATGAGAACAGGTTGAAGGACTTGAATATGTACTCTCTGGAGGAGAGAAGGGAGAGAGGGGATATGATAGAGACATACAAGTATCTTAAAGGGAGGAATCGGGTGCAGGAATACACTATTTTTAAGTGAAAAATATGTTCCGGGACTAGAGGGCATGGGATGAAGTTGGAGGGAGGACAGTTCAGAGGAAACGTGAGGAAGAATTTTTTCACAGAACAGGTGGTGGACAAGTGGAACACCCTGCCAGAGGAAGTGGTGGGGGCTGAAACAATCACGGGATTTAAGAATGCATGGGATAGACATAAAGGAATTCTGGAGGTCAAGGGTAAGGGGCAACAGACTTCTAGAAAAACATAAAGTGAACTTACAAGCTCAAATGGGCAGACTTGGTGGGCCGTAGGCCCTTATCTGCAGGCACTGTCTATGTATATATGTATCTATGAGCTTAATATGTATACCCTTGAGGAAAGAAGGGAGAGGGGGAACATGATAGAAACTTTCAAGTACCTCAAGGGAATCAACAAAGTCTAAGAGGGTAGTATCTTTCAGAAAAAGAGATGTGCAAGAACAAGGGGGCACAATTTGAAGATAGAGGAGGGACGGCTCAGAGGTAATGTGAGGAAGTATTTTTCATGGAGAGGGTTGTGGATGCATGGAACAGCCTTTCTGAGGAGGTTGTGGAGTCAAGAAAAGTGGGGAAATTGAAGAATGTATTGGACAGACATAAGGCAGTCTTAGTGCGGGGTGGAGGAAGTAGGCTGTTGGTTAACTAGAATCTGCAGGTTATCCATTAGGTAGGAAAATGGGCAGACCAGGTGGGCCAAGCGGTCCTTATCTGCCGTCAAATTCTATGTTTCCATGTTTCTATGTTTCTATTCCGTGGTGTTTATATTTTAGTCACAAAGATATCAGCAATATTCATTCATTCATTCATTCATTCATTCATTTATTTATTTAATTTTGGTAACCTGGTTGACCCACTGGAACCATTACAGTACCTTTTTCTGGAGTTACCCAGAATTAATTAAAGGTAGAGATTCAAAAGACATTTACAGAGTAACAATAGAACTACAGGCCTTGGGTTGGGTGGGGTTGGGTGGCTTTTCTGGGGGACACTGAACCACCAGTATTAATATAGTTAGAGGAACGAGGAGATCGGGGAAGGGGCACACTGGACAACCAGAAAACATTGCAGATGGACATATGAAGAAGCTAGCAGAAAAAGACCACCTTTTCTATCTAGTCTGCTCACATTGCAGGGTCCTCTGCTTAAGCTACTGACCCTGACCACACTTCCACTCGTCTGGCCCTATCTTGACCCTTACTTTCCCCTAACTCAATCCCAACCTCTCTTGAAGCTGCCCACCCTCTTCAATGAAACCACCTCTTCCAGAAGTATTTTCCAACTTGCCACCACCCTCTCTATGTAGAAGTGCCTCCTAGACTCCTTCCTGAACCTCTCCCATTCAGACTTGAGAATGTCCTCTCATGTTTTGGTTTCCACTTAGCCCAAAGAGACCTTCCTTATTCACCCTATTTATTCTGACAAATACATGAAAGTCTCAATCATGTTCCCTCTCTCTCTCTCTCTCCTGTTCTCCAGTGAGTACATGTTCAAGGCCTCCAACAACTCCTCATATATTCTACCCTGCTAGCCCTTGATCATCTTTATTGCCTTCCTTTGGATCATCTCCAGCAGGTGAATGTGTCCCATGCATTCTTAAATCCTGTGCTTGTGTTTCAGCCCCCACCATTTCCTCTGGCAGGGTGTTCCACTTATTCATCACCCTTTCTGTGAAGAAATTCTATCTCGCGTTTCCTCTGAATTGCCCTCACTCCAACTTCATCACATTTTTTCATTGGAAAATAGTGTATTCCTGCACCCAGTTCTTCCCTGTAAGGTACTTGTATGTCTCTATCATATCCCATCTCTCCCTCTTGTCCTCCAGGGAGTACATATTCTAGTCATTCAGCCTATCCTGATAAAACATGTGATGCAATCCCTGTACCATCTTTATTGCCCTCCTCTGTACCTTCTCCACTCTATGTCCTTACGTAGGTTAGGTCTCCAGAACTGTACACTGTACTCCAGGTGGGGCCTCACTAGTGCCTTGTATAGTGGAATTATGACCTCCCTTTTCCTGATGGAGATGCTCCTGTCTGTGCATCCAAGAATCCTATTTGTTTCACCTGCTGACTTGTCACACTATTTCCCTACCTTTGAGGTCATAACAGATGATACCCCAAGGTCCCTTTCCCACTTGGTGCATGCTATAACTCCCCCCCAATTAATATGTTATGCCAGTGTTTTTGTACCCAATATGCATTATCTTGCAGATCTTTGCATTGAATTTGAACTGCCAAACCCTTGACCATTCTTTAAGCTTCTGCAGGTCCCTCCTCATTCTGGCTACACTATCTGGTGTGTCCACTCTGTTACAGAGCTTCATGTCTTCAGCCAACAGGGAAATTCTGCCTTCTAGGTCCTGTGCAATGTCACTGATGAAGACATTAAATAGGACCAGTTCTGGCACTGATCACTGTGGTATCCCACTGGTCACTCTTCCATCTGAGGAGTGACAACTATTTACCACCACCATCTGTGTCCTGCCACCCAGCCAATTACCTACCCACTGCACTACTGTCTTCCCCACTCTCTTATTCCCCAGTTTGTTTAATAGCCTTCTATGTGGCACAGTGTCAAAGGCCTTGCTGAAGTCCAGATAGGCTATGTCCACTACCCTCTGTGATCCACCTCCCTTGTCATCCAGTCAAAAAATTCTATGAGTCTCGTCTGGCATGACATCCATACTGCCTCAGGTCCCGTAGTCCTTTGGCAACCAGATGTTCCACCAATCTCTCCTTCAGTAGTGCTTCCATGATCTTCCCGACTACCGAGGTTGGGCTGACTGGTCTATAGTTCCCCGCTTCCTCTTTGTTCCTGTTTTTGTAAAAGGGGTCTACATCTGCTGTCCTCCACTCTCTTAGTTCCTTTAGGACAATGAGGTGCACCCCATCTGGCCCCATTTCTTTATCGGCTCTTATTCCTTCCAGTTCTTTTAGGGCCCTTTCCCATGTAAAGGGACTTGTGTCCATTTGTGCGCTGTTCCCACCCCTTGTACGCCCTTCAGGCCCATTAACCGCCTCTTCCTCAGTAAAGACTGAGCAGAAGTATCTGTTCAGTACATCAGCTTTACTGTTGTCAGGCTCCATGCAGCCCCCGTCTTCCCCCTTCAATCTCACTATCCTTCTCTTTGCCTTTCTTTTTTCACTTATGTATCTGTAAAAGGTTTTGTCCCCTCTACCCACTGATTTTGCAATGTGCTCTTCTGTCTGAGATTTGGCTTCCCTTACTGACCTGCATGCCTCCTTTGCTTCTCCAGGTACTTCTCCCTATCCCCTTCTGTCTGCATCTTTTTGTATTGCCTGAATGCAATCTTTTTGGCTTTCATTTTTTCTGCTACCTCCTTGGAAAACCATAATGGCACCCTCTTCCTTTTCCCTTTGCTAACCTGCTTAATTCATGATACTGTTGCTCTTGTAATCCCTGTTTTAAATATTGCCCACAGTTTTTCCACCCCTGATTCCCTCCCCATTCCCATTAGTGCCTCTTTCAAGCATGTCCCCATTTTCCCAACGTCTGTCCTCCTAAAATCCAGGATACATGTTTTTGTGTTGTTTGGTTCTGCTCCTTCTTTGATTTCAAACCACAGTGACCGGTGGTCACTTTTCCCCAGCTGCTCCCCCACTTCTACCCCTATCACATTGTCTCCATTTGTGAGTGTGAGGTCCAGTATTGCCTTCTGCTGAGTTGGTTCTATGACCAGTTGCTTAAGGAAAGCACCTTTAATAGAGTCCAGGATAAATATGCTCCTGGTTGATGCTGCTACTGGGAGGCTCCAGTCCACTTCTGAAACAGTGAAGTCTCCAACCAGCACCACCTCCCCCTTGTCTGCCATCCTTTGAATGGCTAGCATTAATTCTCTATCTGTCTCTTCCAGTCTGGGCTGGTGGTCTATAGACCACCCCTGTGTGGATGGCAGACCCCATTTTCCTTTCCAGCTTAACCCACAGTATCTCTCCCCCATTGTTTTCCTCCTGGATCTCTGTGGCCTTTATGCCATTTTTCACATAAAGTGCCACTGTTCCTCCCTTACTGCCCTGTCTCATCTGAATATGTTGTAGCTGGGTATGGCCATCTCCCAGTCATGGTTATCATTACACCAGGTCTCCATGATGGACACAATGTCCAGGTCTGACTGTGTCATGGCAACCTCCAGATCCTCCATCTTGTTCCTAAGACTCCTGGCATTGGCACATATGGCTTTCCATGATGTGAACTCCCTGGACTATTTAGTTGTTCTACTCCAGCCCCCCTCACTCTTTGTCCTTTATCCCTGGTTCTTCCTGCTGTCTGCCCTTCTGTTGAATTTTTCCACTCTTTCTGCCTACAGTATCCACCCCTTGGGTGCCTATCTCCAGCTTTTGCACACTGCTTTGTAGAGATATATCCTCCTCCTGTTCACTGGTTCCACTGCTAGCTATGGGGGTGGGCAATTAGGTACCCTCCTTGCTGGCCTGCCACACCCCTTGGCTAGTTTAAATGTTAGTCCATGTAGAATTTCAACTTATCATTGAGTGCTTAGATTCCTTTCCAGGATGAATGCAGGTCATCAGGCTTGAACATGCCCCCATCCCTTCAGGTTGGTCCCCAGTCACCAATGAATCCAAACCCTTCCTCACAGTGCCAATTCTTCAACCTTGTGTTAACAATCTTGGTGCATGTGTCCCTACACTCTCCCATGCCTCTCACAGGTAGTACTTCTGAGAAGGTGACAAGATGTAGCTTCTTGCCCTAGATCCCTCCCCAATTTTCAAAACTCTTCCTGAACTTCCTTAGGCTCCCTGTTTTCCAGGTCATTAGTACCTAAGTGGATAATGACATCCATCTCACCCTCCCATCTTGCCTACCTGACGATCCCCAGGATCTTCCTCCCATCCCTCCAAGCTGTGGCACCTGGTATTCATCTCACCTCCCTGTCCTCCCCCTCGTGTGTTCCTAGCTGGAGCCCTCTTATGATAGAGACTCCCACCAGAATTCACTTCCTCCTCCTCCTCCTCTTTCTCCTCTGGGGTCCACAGCTATTCCCACTGAGGTTACTTACTTGGCTGACCTCCACATCCTTCCCTTCCACTTCTCTTGGTGCCTCTGTTTGGTTGTCCACATTTGCCAGTGCGGCATATAAGTTCTTGAGTGGAATAGGATTTGGGTTGTGCCTCTGCCTGACCACCCTAACTCTACACAAGCCCACCATCATCCAAGTGCTCCTCGTTCTTGGCATCCTTTGAGGCAGCAGTGTTGGACTGGGTGGTCTCTGGATAGGGATGAAGGTACTCATGACCGAGTTTACTTCTGCTGTGAGTCTGGCTACCTCATCCCACAGTCCAGAGAGATGCCTACAGGCAGGGCAGCATGTCAGCATCCAGAAGGTCTGCCTGAATATAGCTGCCCTGCATCCACTGCATTGCACCACTTCACAACTTATACAGCACTCATACTGCTATTCCA
This sequence comes from Neoceratodus forsteri, assembly GCA_016271365.2. NCBI lineage: Eukaryota > Metazoa > Chordata > Ceratodontiformes > Ceratodontidae > Neoceratodus > Neoceratodus forsteri. The sequence goes on from CM028137.1 coordinate 57,926,184, forward strand.
GTAGTTATCTGTTACTGAAGCTCCCTTCTAGTTCCCTCATTATTAATTTACTGTCTTGAAAATCCTGCCACCAATCCTCACATACTATTTTTGTTAAAGAAGGAAAACAACAAAAAATTAGTCAGAACACTTGTGCCGAGGGTGGGCTTCCTCCCTCTTATGCCCTCCTACTCCACAACCCCTGCTATTCACTGTGCTTGTCTCCTGTCAATCAGATTTAACAGAGCATTTAATTAAGAGTGGGAGGGAGGGTTGGTGAAAATTTGTATCAAGTAAAGACAACAAAAGGAATAGCAGCACCACCAAAAGCACAAAAAAACTAAGTTTAAAATAAAAACAGTAATCAACAGTTACTGCACTGCACTGAAATGAATCTGGATCTTTCCCCTTCTGGCCTCTTCTTAAAAACCAAAAATCAACCTGCTACCTGAAATCTGACTTAGCCCCACCTCCAACTATCATGTAGCTGAGGCCAAAGGTTAGGCAATTATCACCCATCCTCCAAACTACAGGGCAAGACAGACAAGGCAAAACAAAATCTGCAGCAAGTAAAGACAACAGAGGAATAACAGCACCACTAAAAGCACACAACACTAGATTTAAAACAAAAACAACAATGGACAGTTACTGCACTGCACTGAAATGAATATGTATCCTTCCACTTCTGGCCTCTTCTGAGAAATGAAAAACAAACCTACTACCTCAAATCTGACTTAGCCCCACCTCCAGTTATCATGAAGCTGAGGCCACTGGTTGGGCAATTAGCACCCCTCATCCAAACTACAAGGCAAGACAGACAAGACAACATTTGCAGAAACTGAAGACAGCAAAGGAATAACAGCACCACTAAAAGCACAGCAAACTAGATTTCAGATTTTCAACAGCCCCCAAACAATTCCAAGTAAAGACAGCAAAGAAATAACAGCCACACTAAAAGCACACAAAACTAGGTTTAATACAAAAACAGCAATGAACAGTTACTGCACTGTACTGAAATGAATCTAGATCCTTCCCTTTTTGGCCGCTTCTTACTTCTATGGTACTTGGGCTAAATATAGCACACAGATGTCTAGGCACTATCCTGTTTCAGGCAGTACTATGATCTGTTGGCCATATATAGCCCTGGTCCATGCTGGGGAAGAAAAGATTCAATTGGTGCTGTGCTGATATGGACAGATATTTAGTTAGATAGCGCTTTTCACTATCCATCTGAATATCACAGCAGACAGGGGAGTACAGTGCAAACATTCATGCTGCACTTGCCTATTTTCATAGTGCGGGGTCCTATTTGTTTTGTTGTGTTTTTGTTTATAATGTTATAATTATGTGTTATTTTATGTACAGTATATGTCTGTAACTGTCTGGGTCACCCTTGAATGTGAGCATTTATGCCCTTGGGATTTACCCAGTTAACAAATTTTAAATAAAAATTATAAAAGTGCGTCTTTCACACATTTCAACATGTACTATCCTCATTTCTGTAGGCTCTTTAGCTTTTTTGATTTGATAGTATGTATACTACATATTTCATCATGATATACTCATTCTGCTACATGTTATACTCCTTTTGGTATGCGTTTCACAAAGTGTATTACATTTTACAGTTATTTTAGTAATGTTATACATATTTTAATTTGTGTTGAATCAATTTTGGTATATATTTTACTCATTTTGGTATGTACTACACTTGTGTCATGATGTGTTATACTATTTTATTATGTGGTACTCTTTTCAGTAAATCTCACACTTGTTTCATCATGTGTCATACCCATTTTTATATGTGTTGTACTCATTTCGGCAGGTGCCATGCTCGTATCATAATTTTTTTTTTTTTTTATTATTTAGTTGTTTAACCAGGTGAGACACACTAAGCTGAAAGTTTTTTTATAGGTGCAACCTGGGAGCACAGGGAAGTTAAGTGACTTGCTCAGGGTCAATGAAGCATTTAAACCTATCACCTAGGTTCCTGGATCCCCCATAGACAGATGCAGACCATTGAGCCAGTATAGGCCTGTATCCCTCCAGGTGGGTCCCCAGTCTACAGTGAAGCCAAAACCCTGAGCTACACACCAGTTTTTCAACCATTCATTGAATCCCATTGCACAGAGTACCAGAGCATCATCCTTTCCATAGACAGGCAGTACCTCCGAGAAGGTTACCATACGTGTTACTTGTCTAAGGCCCCTCCGCAACTCTACAAACTCCTGTTGCAGTGCTTGGATCCCATTCCCAGCCAGGTCATTTGTCCCTGGGTGGACAATGACATCCAGCTCCCTCCCTTATGCAACTGCTCCCACGATCCTAAGGATTCACTTCAAGTCCCTCTGAGCCATGGTGCCAGGCAAGCACCTTACCTCCCTTTCCCCTTCCTCCCCCACTTCTACCCCCCAATGATTGAGTCCCCCACCAGGAGTATTTTCCCTCCCCTGTGAGGTCTTGTGCCACCCTCCAGTGGGTCTCCTTTGTGGAGATTCCCAGCATTCTCCTTGGTCTCCACTGCAGGTGCCTCCATAGAGGAACCACTCTCTGACAGAACAGCATATGAATTGTGGAGAGGTACAGCTAGAGAGATGCACCTCTGTTCCACCACCTTCTCCCTTCTTGAGTCCATCTTGGTCCAACTGCTCCTCTTTCTTGGCAACCTCTGAGGTAGCGGTGGTGGCCCTCGTGGCCCTTTGGTGGGGGAAGAGGTTTCACAAATCCTAACCAGACCAGCCTGGAAATGGGCAATCTTCTCCCTCAGACCAGAGAGGTGCCTGCAAACAGGGCAGCATCACAGCCTCCAGAATGTCTCCCAGAACACTGCAGCCCCACAGCCATTGCACTGCACCACTCCCATCATGACTTATTTTGTGCCCCCTCTCCTGTTACTTTGTATGCTTACTCTCTCCTCCCTGTGCATATTTTTCCACCAACTTTCCTACTGCCTATGTGCCCTTACAACTCTCACCCTTCCTGTTCTGGGACAGGAACTTTCTGTAGTCTTCAGTAGTCTCCTTCTTCCTTGCTCGGAGTCAGACCTCCAGCAGCTGGGGGGGGACCTATTTGTTCCTTAAAGGTTGATGAAACTAATGTGTCTCAGTGATGCTTCCCTTCCTACTGCCAAACAGGAAGTTCCTGTTGTCAGTCAAATCCAGTGGCTATAAAATTAGAACTGGCTTAGGGTGGGAGGGTGGCGGGGAGGGAAAGAGGGCAATTAGTAAGAAAACTTGTAGATTTTTTAGTCAGCTACTACTTGCTCTAAAAGCAAGATTCCTTTCTGCCAGAAACTAGCAGAAGGAAGCTGTAATTGGAGACACTTGCATTTCTACTGCTCGAGCCACACCCCCAATTAACTTCTCTCCTCACCTCCTGATTTAGCAACTAAGTTGATACAGCCCCCTTCCCCAAACAGAGAAACACACAGTGACTTTCTCTTTTGTTTTAATACTTAAATGAGACCCCCAGCTTCTAATAAAGTATCTGTTTGCTTAATCCCAACAGGCACTGACTCCTGTTGAGCTAGAAGTCATTTATCAGTAAGAAAAGCTGTAGCTTTTTTTTAGTCAGCTGCTATCACAGCAGTTTGAGAGAAAGGACTGCACTTAAAAGAAGTCTGCCACTGCAATGAGGGACAGTTTCCTCATTGCAGTGGGACTTTCCCCCCTCTCTCGCAAACAGGCACACAGAAATACCTTCTCTCTGTTGGCAGAAGCTGACAAGACTCTGGCCATGTGCATTACAGTGCACAGTAATGTGCATGGCCAGAGATACAGTTCTTGTCAGCTCCTGCCACCAAGCCCTTGTTTGTTCAGTGTGTCATTCCATGGGAACCATTGCAATAAATAAATAATTGAGTCATGGTGTAACTTTCCACATTGCTGGCTCCTGCCACACACTCCCCAGAAAGCCAACACCAGGGTGCCCAATCCTCGTGCCAGCATGTATCCCCTTCCCCCATTAATGTGACACACTGGGATCCCACCTCAGTGTGCCAAAATAATTTTTTATTTAAGTTTCTGACACCAGGATGCCTACACCCGGTGTCAGAAGACCCCCCCCCACCAACCTGAATATTTCAAGCACCAACATCAAGGTGCCCAATCCCCATGTCAGCATGTCCCCCAACACACACAAACACACACTATTGTGGCACACTTGGAGACCACCTCAGTGTGCCTAAATATTATTGGCAACCTGTAAAATAAAGAAAACTGTCCCTGAAGTCTTTTTCCCCCTGTAAAAGAAAATGGTTCCTCGTCATCTCCCCATTCCCTCCTCACCCCCACCCTCCCTCTGCAGACCCACCTCCCACACCCCATTTAATACATACTTATCACTGGAGTTCGGGAACAGCGATCTTCTATGGACCGGGAGATGTCTACTCTCTTCAAAGCCAACTAGCAAACTGAAGAAATGACGGTAAGCTGTATAATGGGAGTCAACAGGGCGGGTTTCAGCTTAGGTTGATACCGCAGCCATTTTTAGGAATTTTGGCCCCAAAAATTTTCAACATGGGATTCTTGGGACCCCACCTAGTGAACACTGTTATTGTTATTTGGTTACTCAGTCCCAAAAGGTGATTTTGCGGTTGCTGTGCAGAATCACCTTCTGGGATTGATTAACAAAATGACAGTGCTATTGTTCATGAGGTGGGGTCCCAAAAACCCATGTTGCAAATCTGGTGAACAAATTCCCAAAAATAACCATGTTACTAGTGTGCATTGCACATTTTCTACTCATGCTCATAAGTTTGCCAATTTTTTTATATTTTCACTCCAGATTTTCAGCATTGCCATTTTTTCACACCTCCTAATGAACAGTATAGCTGTCATTTTTCACATCCTGCCTAAAATGTGTTTTCGCCCATGTGGTGCAGAATGGTGCGGTCACTGTTGGAAATCACCTTTTGGGACTGAATAACTAAATTTATAGTGCCACAGGTTAACAAAATCTCAGTGGCACTGTTCATGTGGGGAGGACCCAAAATGTCCATGTTGAAAATTTGGTGAAAAAACTCCCAAAAATGATTGCGTTACAGGCGTGAGTAACACAGTTTCTACGCTCGTGTTAACTATCAATTTTTCATATTTTCATTCCAGATTTTCAACATTGCCATTTTTTCATACCTCCTCATGAACAGTATATCTATAATTTTTCACATCCTGCCCAAAATATGTTTTACACCTGCGACGCCAAATGGCACAGTCACTGTGTGAAATCACCTTTTGGGACTGAGTAACAAAATGATAGTGCCACTGCTCATGAAGTGGGGCCCCAAAAACCTCAAGTTGAAAATTTTGAGTGAAAATACTAATAAACTTCCAGGGTGATGGGGTTTCCAACTGTAACATCCTACCCTAGAGACTGGCAGGCATCAGGGTGTGATTTGGGGTTGTTGGCAGTAATGCTCATGCCATTCCACCCCACCTCCACCCTGCAGCCAGTGACAGGCATTGAGGTGTGCCTTAGAGTCTTAGGCCCTAACATTCTCCCCATTCTCCTCTACTGCACCCATTTCAGCTCATTTCCTTATAAAATGGGGTGAGCGTACAGGCCAAAGCCCCCAGGGCACAACACAACATCTATCAGTGTTTGCAGGTGGAGTGAGGTGGAATGGTATGAACATTATAGCCAATGATTCAAAGGCACCCCCCAAGTGCCTGTCAGTCTCTGCAGGGTGGTGGTGGGGTTGGCTTTAGTTTAATACTTCACTGCCGTTCTTATTATGCATCTCTCTAACTCCTGTACCACCAATGCCAATTCCAGTAAGCAAACATTCTGCATTGACAAATTCTTGTTTCCTGTTTACTTTTATAGTTGAGTTCAAGTACCAGTACTGATATGTTTAGAAGTGAGACTAGATTAGGAGAAGTGGGGTCCTACTGGTATGGCGGTAATTTTATTTAATAGTGTTGCCTGTAGAGTTTTATCCAGATTTGAAAGGGTATTTTGTTTGTTCCTTATAATAAGCTTCTGGGAATTTTGTTTCTTTATTCTCTTTTATACCCCCCTTCTGTCACTGACACCTGCGCTCCACACTACCACATAACTCAGTTCTTCCTGGGCTGATGTGGTACCATGGATAGCCCCCTTGACTGGGTTAAGGGTAGGGGCACCCCTTGACAGGATCTCTGTGTTCATTGCCCTTTGCAGAACATACGAGTTGATGATGGGGGTAGCCCCAGTGCCAGGGACAATTTTCTGTTCCCCTTCCAGCTCCAAGGCAGCATCTGGGTGATGTTATTCCTTACACATGCTATGTGTGTTTGAGCACATTGATGTCTGCCTCCACCTCTTCCCAGACAATTTTGCTCCCTCCATGGTTCCAAGGAAGCATGTGGGTTATGTTATGACTTGTGCACACTACACATATCAACACATCAAAGTCCACATCCGCTTCTTCACAGACTGTTCCTTCTGCCATACTACCACCTGTTGTCACCCACGTGTCATGCTGTGGTGAAGGAGACCACCATCACTCCCCAAAGGTGGAGATTGTCTTCTAGGATGCCCGATCACTCACCAGGAAACCCCCAATGACCCACGATTGTTTTGGATCCCAGGTCATTGGTGCCACATGCAGTAGTGCCACCACTACACTAATGGGTCAGCCTTCTGGAATATTTTTTGCATTCATTGAGGTGATCCACAATGTCTGATTTGCCGGTGTATGAGCTACGTATTTATAATACTGTATTCTAGGCTGCACAGATGGTATTTGGAAAACAAATGTAAGGACAGATTTTGTATGTTGTGCTGTTTCAGAGTATTATTTCATCAAGTTTCTCATTCCTGTTTGACTGGAGTTTGTTTTATTTCAGTACAGTATATGGGTGGGCTTGTATGTTTGCAGTCTTTAACTGGTGGGTCAAGAAATATCCTTCTTAGTTTACTATCTTTCCTGAACATTGATTACAGTTTATCTGTAATGCTCTGGAGGAGTAATAGTACTGGACTTTCTGAAACAATAATAGACATATTTGCCAGGTATGTTTCTCTCTGTATTTTAGTACATTTTCTCATGGTATTCTTCTGCACATTCCATGTGAATGTTATGGTGTTGATTGGATGTTTCTCTTCTTACAACCTGATAGTTTTTATCCTAAGCTTATACAAAAAAAAAACAGTTTTCAGAACTGTTCAATGTTGGCTGTACTCTGAAAAATCTCTGATTCCTATGTTTTAAGTAGTCTTTTGGGGTCTCTAGCTGAATGTCAGGGTAGGGAATGAGAGGATTGTTGTAAATGTGTGAAATCTTTTCTTCCACCTTTCTCAGTTGTTGTATAGACTTCCCCTGCTCCGTGCTGTAGTCAGTTGATGGGTATTACATATGCAGTGATGCTCAGTAATAAGTAAGCAATAACTCATGACAGGGCATGCTGTTATTGGAGATTAACGCACACCTGGGTGTGTTGTGAGGCATGAGGCCACAGGCCGAGTGCTGCCACAGCACTGGTTGTGTGTTAATCCTCAATAACAGCACACCCTGTCATGGGTTATTGCTCTTATAACATCGGTTATGTTGTAAGAACAAAAAAAAAAATTCAGAAAGTTTTTTTTTTTTTGCAGTTCAGACAGCAAGAAAGGTGATGTATCCTGCCACCTTGTAAAATATTCCCAATGAAATAAGGCATGCCGCATTGCTTTTTATATACTCAGAAATGGCACACATACAGTGCTGAAGGAAATTGTGACATTTCTGGTGCAAGACAGTGGTGGGTACATTGCATAGTACCTCAACTGACCCCCCAAACCCACAAAAAAACATCACCTTCAGATCCACATACTGCACAATGATCTGCTATGTGACTGAGACTCACAAGAGAAACGTTTTGCCACAACAGACTGGGGTGCTGCGATGTTGTCTGACACATCGCTGCCCCACACCCTGCAGAATTTTGACACCCTGTCTCAGGACATGATTCACAATACAGCAAAATACTTTCACTGGGTCAAACCACTCTCTGCTGTGTTACACTTGCTGTAACACTTCTACTTATGTTTCCTGGTACCTTTACTCTGCACATTCACCGTGACCAGGTGGCCAGCATCAGCCACTCATGCATAGCAACTGTCTCTGGACAGGACATATCTCTCACTCTGTACTGTACTGTACCACTGTTTGTGGTGCTTAGGGCTTCAGAAACACATAAGTGATTGGGGGACAGTGAGTACTGTTGCAGTTTTGCTCAGTCAGGGGACAGTGAGTACAGCACCACAACTGTTTTACCAGGACAGTTCTTTATTTTAACAAGTTTTATGAATTGTGGTGTGGCACTGGAGAGGGCGGCAGTCTGTACTGTTTTGCTCGCTGGGAAAAGGTTGTTGCCACACAGGCTGGGGGGTCAATGACTGCTGCTGTCTTCTCCATGAGCATCTCTCTGTCACTTGCACACTGTCTCCCCATTACTCTGCCTCTGACTGCACAGTGATGACTTGCACCATCAGGGAAGGTGGGACCAAGTCTAGGGGCCAGGATGCAGCAGCCACTCTACTTGCATGGTGATAATCTGCATCATTATGGGTGATAGAGCACTCACTCTATGGGATCGCCTGGACACTGTGCTTGTACCGGGAGCAACTGCACTCCACACAAGGGATGGAAGTGGGAAGAAAAATAGTCAGAGCTGCTTCTGCTGTCACTGTAGCAGAGCATGGGGCAGAGATACAGGAGTTGCACACGGGCTAACATAGACACACAGCAACAGGGAGACAGGAGGCAATTGACAAGTGCCTGACACTGACAGAGACACAAATGGGTTGGGGAAACAAGAGCCACACACAGGCACAGCAGGAAGAAATGCAATGAAATTATGTCTGCTGTCACTGTAAAACAGTACAGGTTACAGAGACACAGGAGCTGTAAACAGGGAAACATGAGCCTTTCGTGGGGATGGAGGGTACACATGAACAGACTGCCACTTGAAATCAGTTAATGACTCGGTGTTAGCAGTGAATTAAATGACTGTGTGGAGAGAAATAGGAGATCCACGGGGCATGTGGGTATGTAGTCAATTAACGCTACTCAGTGTTATTGGGGGAATTTAATGACTGCCACAGACTCTTAGTGTGCCTAGAGAGTGAAGAAGTCCAGGTTGTCAACAGGGATCATGCTGCCAGGACTTCTCACTCTAACTGTGTGCTAACAGACATTAACAAACAATCACTTGATGCTGATCAGCTAATTGGCACTGTACTTTGCCTACCCCATGCTACAAGTTGTTACAGCTCTAGACATCTTGATACCAGTATCACAATCCCTCCAGCGTTAACTAATTATATCACAAGAAATTCAATGTTTAAAATGTGTTCATAAGTGACATGATTAACATTGTTAACTGAAGTTAAAGAGAATTACTGACTGACATATCGTAACATGGCACAACCTATTACTGAGAATAGCTGTAACATTGTTAACTAGAATTACCAAGAGCTTCTGATTGGTACTTTATGTTGTGACATGGCACAACTTATCACTGAGCATTCATGTATCATTGTTAACTGGAGTTACTGTTAGTTGCTGTTTAACATTTGTGACATTTTATTTATCTATCTATTTATTTGTTTAGTTTTTGTTTACCAGGAGAGTGCAAAAGGCAAAACTTGTCTATTTTCAGGCACAACCTGGGAGAATACATTCAGGTTTCATACAGTATTATAAAGAATGGAATACAGATAAATACACTATTACAGAGAATAAAATACAGGTAAATTAGGACAACAGTATAACAAAGACCAAGACTGTGGAACCTGTCACTGAAAACCACTGTGCATTTATCTTCAGCTCCTTCATTATGTGAAGAATGTATTTTTTAAGGACAGTGTTGGCGAGGAGGTGTTTTTTGATGTGAATGGAGACTCTCCTGCAGTGTATGACATATTAAATTGGCAGGTATCCCCTGAAGGAACTACCACCAAGTATGTGCATGTTGGACGTTTTGACTCTCGTGCTCCTTCAGGACAAGACATCTTCATTAATGACAGCTTGATTTTGTGGAATGGAGGCAGCAAACAGGTCAGTACACAACAAAATGCATTAAAGATGCTGAAAAAGATGTGACTTAAAACTCTAAACATGTAATATAATCAAAACACAGACCTCCTGGTGGTAATTTTATTAACAGGAAGCTGGAGTATTCAGCCTTATGGCAAATTTTTGCCCCAGGTTTCCCAATTTAGAGTTCCCCTTATTCACAGCTACCATGAATTATCTTCTATATCTATATTTGTTGATATGTTGTTTATTATTTACAAAATATTACCAAATAATTAAGCACTGATAACAGAGTTAAAATAAAATATTACCCTTTTGTCATTTTTGATATAATCCTCTTGAATGATTGCAGTGATTCAATTTCCTTCCTCGTTCTCCCTCCTTTTTTTGATCTTTTGCTCATAGCATCTTCACAGTAGACAACAGCCAGTCATTCTACACATCTTACATCAACAGAGCTTAAACATCTGCGCTTTCACTTTTTGTCCTTTGCCTTTAGTTTTCTGCAATGCCCATGGAGGGGTTGATGATATATTTGGTCTAAAAACCCAGAACACACTTGGCTTTGTGGTTTTTGCAGTACATGCTGTTTATACCAGACACATTTGGCATTCTCTTTATCTTCTGGTGTAAACGACATCCAGTGTATTTTTAACTGCGGTCCAAACAAGTAAATGAGTGGGCCAGCATTACAAAACAGGCAAATGAGCAAATGAGCATAGAATAGTTACAGAGCAGCTGATGTCATCAGGAGAACTTTACCAAAACATAATATTTAGATGCAGGCCAACTTGTATTTCTTATTATTTAGGTATACCTCCTTCCTATAATTTATTACTGAGGTCACTTGCATAAAAACAGGAGCTTTGCTCTGGATGAGTTAACCCATTTCTGTTGCTGCCCCCTACCTGAGGTCAAAATGCACTGCTTGTAACACCACAGTTACTCCCATGGCAACAGACTGTGATGTCACAACAGAGGATTATGACTTGGAGTAGGGAGTCAGCTCTAGAGGTAGAGGAACCCTAAGGAATAAAGATCATGCATTCATGCAAATGTTCTTAGCAATAAATACTGGGGAGGAGGAATCTTTAGAAAAAGAGAATAATGGATAGATCACTGGGCATTACTGGTGAGTAATACCATCAAGAGGTTCTGGACATGTAGGAACCTCTCTTTGCTCTCGAAGCTCCCGTGTCCAGAACCTTGAGATGGTGTGTCACCAGTAATGCCCAGTGACCTATCATGTTTTTTTAATATTTGGATGCAAGTTTTTTTTTCTCTCTTATGATTCATTTTGTGAAGTGAGAAGTTTCTCCATGCTGGCCGAGCACCACAGTATTTCAGTGTCTCAGTGCATCTGCCACCTCTCCCTTCATCACACATACACAGGCTGTGGTTGGAGCTTTTTTTTGGCTTGTTGCACACATCCTTCCTTTTCTGTGTTCGGGAAGGCAGGATCCTGAAGATATTTCCCTTTTTTGTGATGTGAAGGAAAAAGAACCGGTTAAAATATTTCTGACTAGAAATGGTCTCGCTTAGCGAGAAATTGTCTGCCATGTTTTTTAAAGTTTTTGGCCTGAACATGCAGGAAAAATGGCCAATCGGAAGGCACACATGGGAGATGTGGGCAGAGAGAGTCTCACGTATGCTGTTGAGCTTCTGTGATAATACTATCATTCAGGTCCCAAACTATACTATTACTGTGCCTGAATGATAGTATTATCACTCTCAAAGTGTGGTATTATCACTTTGGGAGTGATACTATTATCGCAAATTTTTTGAATGCTTTACTGTACTATTAAATTCATGATCCATGTATTAATATATGTTAATGGAAGTTGAATTGTACCTAATTATTATGTTTTTCAAAGGTTTTTTTTAAGGTGTCAGCAGCTCTTTAATGTGCATAATCATTTGCAGCCCTTTTATGAGGTTGTTGTTTGTTTGTTTAGTCATGATTCTATTTTTATTTGCAGAAAACTTGATAAAAAATAAAAAATGGCACAGTACTTTAGCATCATGTTTGTGCCTCTATGTGTACATGCTTACTTGCCACCATGGCAGGGGACTAATGGAGAAAAATGGAAACAATTGGTTGACACAGCCTATATGAAGCCCTGCGTGCCTACCTCCATCCCAAAACTAGAAACCACTAGACATCAGGGATACCTATGCATGGTATGGGATGGTTGTTCAGGTTGTGGTGGGGGTTCCACTAGACACCAGGGATACCTATGCACAATATGGGATGGGTGGTTGGGTAGTGGAGGGTGCCATTAGACACCAGGGATACCTATGCACAATATGGGATTGGTGGTGAGGTGGTGGGGGGTGTCACTAGACACCAGAGATACCTATGCAAAAATATTGGCTGGGTAGTCGGGTGGTGGTGGTGGGTGCTACTAGACACCAGGGGCCTGATTCCAGAACACATGGTGCAACTCACAGGTGTATGTGAGTTGCACCATGTGCCACTACACCAGGGACCCCGTGCCCTATTCCAGGACAGGCAGGGTCCCTGGCACCTATGTCCCACAACTTGTGGCAGCTGCAGGGCTGTTCCATGGGAATGGCACAGCAGTCCTGGGTTCTGCAAGTAGGAGACCATGGGGGACAGCTCTCCCAAGTCCCCCAGCCCAAAACATGCCCACAATCCCCCATGGGCCATGAGGGTGTAGGCAGGGTGACACAGGTGCAAGGAGGGGCATGGCAGAACAATAACTGAGGTGGCCCCCCGAAATGCAGGGGTGAGGGGGCATCACTGTGCTTGGAGGGTCTGTGGGGCACAGCCATGTGTGATTCATGGCACTGCAGGGGGGCATCTGTCATTTTGCCATGATGGATGCCCCTTAGACCACCTCCATGCTGGTCTAACCTTCAGCACCATAGCGGGACTTGGAATGGCGTACCTAGGTTATGGCAGTTGCCCTTTTGGAATAGGGCACAGGTGCTGCTGTAACCCACCCATGCACCATGCCGCAGTGGGTTGCAGGCATAGTGGGTGGCATAGCCCACCTGTGGCGCAAGCCACAACTTGGAATAGCACCTAGTGTATTGCATGGTGCAAGGTCCAATTTGCACCATAGGGTTTGTTGCAAATTGCCTTGCAGCATGTGTAAGGTACCCTGGAATTGGGCCCCAGGGATACCTATGCAAAAATATGGGATGTGTGGTCGGGTGGTGGTGGTGGTGGGGTGCCACTAGACACCAGGGATATCTATGCACAATATAGGATGCATGTCACAATATGGCATTTTTATACAGTGCATTTCTGGGCACTGATGCAAATTACAAGTTAAAGGAGCTGTTGCTGTGGTGGGAAACTGACATGCAGTCCATACTTCTGATGTTTTGGGGCACCATCCACCCCTCCAAACTCTGTCCAATTAATACAGTCCATATCCCTGATGCCTAGTTGCACAAAAGTATGTACTGCATGTCAATATCCTGCCACAGCAACAGCCCCTTTAACTTGTATTTCACATTAGTGCCCAAAGATACACTATACAAAAATCTCACTCAGCTTCCCACCACAGCAACAGGAACTCAAACTTGTAATTCACTTTAGTACCCAGTAATGCACTGTTTGAAAATCTAATTTTCTTTTTTTGCTCATGTGCTTGAAATTATATATATAAATTTACCACCTCCTAAGAACTTTATTAGTGTTAATTTTCTGTTTATTATTTTTTTATAAAGTCTCTCCTTTGCACCAGCCTTGTAGAAATGTTTATGAAACAATAAACATCACATGAGACAAAGTGTATTAACCATATAAGAACTGTGTTGTGTCCATCTGTTTTCCCACACTCCTACAGATGGTGACAGAAGAGGGATAAGTGATGACTGTGTCTTGCCAAGGAAGGGAGACGTTCCCTGATGAAGAGGGTTGATACCCTTGAAGCACCAGGGAACCCACGGGTGTGTTATTTTTAATGCATTAAAAGTTTTTCTTGAGATGCCAGTTTCTGCATGAGTCACTTTATTTCATTTTGTGTAAGGGAGATGTTCCGTCAGGTACTGCCCTGGTGCCCCAGGTGGAACATGTTCCAGAACAAGGACTCCACAAAAGTAGTCACAGGTGTCCTGACAAAGGAAAATGGCAGACAATATATGAGCTGCCCTGCATACAGGCTTGGATGTCCGATCAAGATGAAGTTGAAACCACAGAAAGATGATGCCAAGTTGGAGGAGGAGGAAGAGGAAGAAAGCTGTCCTGTCCTGGATGAAGTTCCATCTGAAGATGTGGGAGAGCTGCTGAAATGGCTATGTATTCACAGATGCAAATGAACAAGGAGTGAGACATGGAATGCAAATGTCAAGATGCCAAGTGGGCAGACACAATGCATGTGCTGCATGCCATCCAAACTGGGACAACGGATAGAGTGAGTTGTCCAAGAGACATTTAATTATCAAAATTAATGGACTCAGATGATATAGAGGCATACCTCACAACATTTGAGAGGGTTTCCAAAATGTGTGGGTGGCCTAGGGAACAGTGGGTCATGAGAATGGCCCCACAGCTCACTGGCCAGGCCCAAATCATCTACATCCATATGGACATGAGTGATACAGAAGACTATGACAGGGTAAAGGGGGAAATCCTGAGATGGTATCATGCTAACACCGAGACATATCATCAGAGGTTCCGTTATCTAAAGATGCAGACTGCAGATACACCACGGGAATCCTTTGCCAGACTGTAGGATCTTTGCTATGAATGCTTGCAACCTGATAGTAAGACAGAGCATCAGCTGCTAGAGGCCATCAGCATTGAGCAATTCATAAAGGTGTTGCCCCAGGATGTCCAGATCTGGGTGTGGGAGCACAAACTGGAGGGAGCAGAGATAACAATAGCCTTGGCAGAAGACTTTCTTGCTGCTAGAGCCTTGAGATTGCAACACACCCAAGGGACCACCTCCACCTCAACTAACCTGGTAAGAAACCTACCTTTTTCTAATACTACTCAGACTGGCGAAAGTGACTGGAAGGGGAAGTAAAAAAGGATACCCTTGTCGGAAATTGTGTACCATAGGTGTCAGAAGAAGGGCCATTTGATTAGGAGCTGTCCTGCTATAAAGAAAGAACTGGGAAACTTGGCCTTTGCAGACTGGGGACTCTTTCTGGCCAGAGTGAAGGTGGGATCTCATCAGCTTTTGAGGCTGATAGACTCTGGCAGTTGACAGACATTATTACGGGCTGATTTTTTTTTTTTTAGTTGTTTAACCAGGAGTAGCACACTAAGCTGAAAGCTTTTTTACAGGAGCATCCTGGGAACACGGGGACATTAAGTGACTTGCTCAGGCTCACACAGTGTGTCAGTGGAAGCTGTGGGATTCAAACCCAGGTCTGGTCTGCTGGATGTCACCAGATTTGGTGGATACCCTAAGAAAAAATGGAAATGAACCCACTGGGGTATGCATCCACAGTGACACCCATTGCTACCCCACCACCAGTTTGGAAATGACTGTTCAAGGAAATACCCACGAGATAGAGATGGGGTCAGTACTGCATTTGCCTGTGCCCATAATCATTGGACAGGACCATCCGGACTTTTCCTCTTTTGTGGAATGTCATACTCTTCAGGCACCACTTGGTGCCACTACAAGGGCACAGACTAAACAAGGGCATTTGCCAGATCAGTTTCCTTTCAATGAGGACATATGTGAGACTCCTGGGAAGGAGCAAAAATCCAAGTCCAAAAGAAGAAAAGACAAGAAGGACTGGCATGACAAGCATATTGTGGTCCATCCTGATGTGGGACACTTATTTCAGAATAACAATATTCATGAGGAACAAACTGTTGATTTTACCCTAACCCCTTTCTTTTTACAGGTGGGGAAAGAACCAGTCAAAAGGGCCCCAAAATGTGTAATAAATGAAAGGCTGTTATACAGGGAATATGCCAACCCCAGGACAAGGGAGGTTGTTACCCAGTTGTTGGTACCTGAAAGGTTTAGGCCACAGACCATACAGTTAGCCCATTATATTCCATTAGCAGGGCATGCTAGTAGGGACAGCACATTACATCACATATTGTCCTGCTTTTACTGGCTGGCTATGCATAAGCAAGTTACAGACTACATAAAGTGTTGTCCTGAGTGCCAAAAAGTGGCTCGAATAGGGAGGAAGGATAAGGTCCCCCTTCAGCCTATTCCTATAGTGTCCCTTCCATTTGACAAAATAGCCATGGATGTAGTGGGACCCCTGGAAAAAAGTTCCAAGGAAATCGCTTTATTCTTGTTATCTGTGATTATGCCATCCACTCCCCCGAGGCTATACCTATGAGGACTGTCACTGCCTCTAGGATAGTAGAGGAACTAGCCAAAGTGCTCAGCTGGATGGGTATCCCTCAGGAGATATTAACAAATCAAGGAAGCAACTTCAATGCCAGTATGTTAAAGGAACTCTACCATCTCCTGGGAATAGCTGCAGTCTGTACCTCCCCTTACCACCCTCAGATGGATGGGCTAGTTGAAAGATTTAACCAGACTTTGAAGACTATGTTAAAAAAGTTGTAGGTGAGAAAGGTAGGGACTGGGACAGATATCTCCCTTACCTACTGTTTGCTTAACAAGAGATTCCCCAGATATCTACAGGTTTCTCCCTCTTCTACCTTTTGTATAGGCAGAACCCTATAGAGTCCTTAGATGTGGTGAAGGAGCACTGGGAGGAAGGCAAAAGAAAGGGGAAATGTACAGTAACATCCTAGAATACATGACTAGGCTCCGAAAACACCTAGTGAAATACGTATGTGGAATTAGCACACCAAAACCTAGGGCACAAACAGGCTGAACAAATGGTACAGTATGACCAAGGGGTGGGTACCAAAACATTGCAAGTAGGGGATCAGGTCCTATTGTTTTTCCCAAGCACAGAGAATAAATTGCTAATGAGATGGCAAGGCCCCTTCCTTATCTTGAGACAGACAGGGCCAGTGAATTATGAGATTTGGATGCCAGGAAAGAGACCCCCCCAAAAGGTATAGCACATCAACCTGCTAAAAAAATGGCATGAGAAGAGTACCCCTGTGTGCTACATCCCTCCTGAAGGCAGGGAGTCAGAGTTGGAGATAGCATACCATAGGTTAGAGAAACCTGGGAGTGTAGATGAGATACATGTAAACCAAGAGCTAATCCCCTAGTAGCACCAAGAAGTAGAATATGTGTTGTAGAAGTATGCCTGCACCTTCATCAACATACCAGGGAGGGCTAAAGAGATTACCCATACTATCACACTAACACAAGATAGGCCCATACATCAGAAACCATATCAGTTACCTGTAAACGTAAGGGATGAGGTCATGCAAGAAGTTAAAAAACTGGAAAAGCTGTGAATTATAGTTCCATCAAAAGTGCCTGGTCATCACCCATTGAGGCGGTGGGTAAGAAAGATGGCGGGATCCATCTCTGCCTTTATTTCTGGTGCATAAACAATGCATTGTTTTTTGATGGCTACCATATGCTGTAAATTGATGACATCATTGATAGGTTGGGTAGGGCGAAGTATATCTCTACATTAGACCTAACAAAGGGATATTGGCAGCTACCCTTCTCCCCAGAGTCATGTGAGATAACCACTTTTAGCACCTCACTGGACCTGTACCATTTTGTAAACATGCCATTTGGGCTGCATGGAGCCCCTCCCATGTTTCAGTGGTTTATGGACCAAATGCTTAGGCCACATACAGAGAATTGTTCAGCTTATCTGGATGATGTTGTGGTGTTTAGCCCTGGCTAGGAAACCCACATGGTACATCTTGAGAGGGTGTTACAGGCAATTAAAGAAGCAGGGGTGACTGTAAATCCAACCAAATGTGCCATTGGTAAAGTAGAAACATGGTACCTGGGCTTCATTCTGGGAAATGGGAAGGTGAAGCCAGAGATGGATAAGGTGACTGCAGTAGCCAACAGTCTGGTACCATCTTCCAAAATGCATGCTAGGTCCTTCCTGGGGTTAGCTGGCTATTATAGAATATTCATCCCCAATTTTTCAGCTATTGCCAGCCGCCTATCGGACCTTACTAAAAAAGGTGCCTCGATAAGGTACAGTGGTCCCCTGAATGTGATGAGGCCTTTAAGAACATCAATACCATATTTGCACATCAGTTTACAACCTTTGAGCCAGAGGCTCATTTCCAAAGGTACCTCATCACATAGAGGACAAATACAAATACAAACAGTCTAGGTTGGATATAAGATACATAGTTTACATGTGTGCATCCCCTGTTCTCCATAGTCCTGACTTTACCCAGCACTTTGAAGTGCATACAGATGCATCAGAGGCAGGAATTGGGGCTGTATTGACCCAGAGAAATGATGGTGAGGAACATCCAATCATCTACAGCAGTAGAAAGTTGCATGAAAGGGGAAAAAAATATGCAACAATTGAAAAGGAATGTTTGGCTTTGAAATGGTCTGTGGAATCCTTTAAGTATTATTTGTGGGGAACTGAATTTAAAGTACTGACAGATCATAACGCACTTTGTTGGCTCCACCTGATATGAGAGAAAACCCCTTGCATCATGAAGTGGTATTTATTTTATTTTTTATTTATTTAGTTTTTGTTTACTGGGTAGGTGCACTAGCCATAGCAATGACTATTTTCAGGCACGACCCGGAAGAATACAAAATAAACTTCTGGAAAACAACAGTAGCAGTGCATTCTAGAAATAGTCAAAGTGATGGGTACATAGAAGCAGATGGCAAACATAGGTAATACAGTATCACAGGTAAGTGTAAGCAGCACAGACAATTTTTAAGAAAAATTTGGGCTTATACTAACATTGGGAGGAAAATAAATTGCAAAAAATGCAGTGTCACTTTAGGAGACAATGACTTGGTAGATTAGAGAGGAAGGAAGGAATGGAGAAAGTGATATTTCGATGACCAGAGCAGGTCTGAGAGAAAGAAGAAAGTAAGGGAAGTAAATAGTAGCAAGTTGCAGTGGAGGGAAAAAGATAGAGGGGTGTGTGAAGGGAGTATGATTAGGAAGTGCAAAAACAGCAGGGTAAGGGAGTAACCCTGTCAGATTAAGAGAAAGTGCTGAGGCAGGAATGTTGTCAAGATTAAACAGGAGGCGAGGGGAGTCAGAAAGAACCTTGTGTCTATGGAGGTTTGAAAGAGGAGCAAATATAGGAAGATATGAGCTGATGGCACAGTGCTTTCTTAAAGCAGGAGTGTGAAGATGTTTGACGAATGGTAAAAGGAAGGAGTTCCAGTACTGGGGGGCCTGGTAGGCAAAAGCACTAGAGCCCATTGAGGTAGCACATTTAGGGATGCAGACAGGGGCATTGTCAGCAGAGTGAAGGTCATAGCAGGAGGCCTGACTTTGGAAGAGTACCGCTAGGGGTTTAGGTATCTGGGTCCTAATTATATTGTCACTGAGGGAGCCGAAAGAATAAAGCCTTGATGCCTGAGGAGGAAGCCAACCAAGGTCAGAGTAGAGGAGGCAGTGGTGTTTCAGCCGATGAGAGGAGGATGCATAGCAACATATATTATTATAGGTAACACCCCATTTGTGAAGACTTGATTTGCTTGCAGAAATATAGGTAGCTGCCCCATAGTTAAGTGATGGCAGTAGTATCCCATGGGCTACAGCAAGCCTGACAGATGGGGTGAGGGCATAGCTGGTTCAATAGGCAGCTCCAAGTTTAGAGTTTACAGATTTGCAGGTCCTCTGAATATGGAGGTCATAGTTTAGTAATGGATCCAGTGTGACCCCCAGGTACTTACAAGAGTTAACAACTTCTACTGAGGTGCCACTGATCATGGAGACTTTAAACTTGTGCTGGGAGTGTTTAAGTTTAAAATTGGATCCAAAGAGCATAGCTTGGGTCTTTGTTTCATTTAGGATGAATTTGTGTCTAACCAGCCACTGTTGGAGTAGCTGGAAATTGTGGGAGAGCTTCAGGTTTATATCCTCAATGCATTTGGTGCTATTGTGCAGCACTATGCCATCTGCATACAACAGGGAGCTAGTGTTCATAAGGTTTGAGGTGATGCTGTTTATAAAGATAGAACAAAAGCAAAGGGCCAAGTATGGACCCCTGGGGTACTCCAATGTTAGTCATGGCCTTGTCAGAGAGGTTGGAGTTGTACTTCACAAATTGTGTTCTGTCAGTCAGGTAGCTTTTGAACCAGTTCATAACGTTGGGTGAGAAACCTAATGATTGCAGTGTGTCAATGAGAATAGGGTGGTCAACTAGGTCAAAGGCCTTGGTTATATCAATGAAGAGAGCCCCTGTGAGAGAAGCAGAATCCATGGCCATCAGGGCATCGGATGTGAATTTGAGTAGAGCAGTGGTGGTACTATAGCCCTTATGGAAGCCATGCTGGTCAGAGTTTAATAGGTCATTTTTCTGTAGGAACTCAACAGTTTGGTTAGCTACAAGCTTTTCAAGGATTTTCCTGAGAACAGACAAGATAGCAATTGGCCTGTAGTTTGAGGGGTCATTTGGGTCACCTTTTTTAAGAACAGGGGTAATCCTTGCCATCTCCCGGATTTCTGGGACATGTCCCTGGCTTAAGGAGAGGGTAAAGATTTTGGCTAAGGGAGCAGCTATGAATGGCACAGCTAGTTTAAGGAGTTTAGGCTCAAGATTGTCAGAACTGGCAGCTGTATGCTCAGAGATATTCAGCAATTTCAGTACATCAAGTCTGGAGACAGATTTAAAGAAAAAGTTTGGGCCGGAGGCATTTGCTGGATATGCTATGGTCAGTTTGCAGGGGAAGGTGGAGGTATAGTTAGTTAGGTCAAAGAAATTGTCATTGAAAAAATTGACAGTAGTGTGTACATTGTTGCAATGGACTCCATTTAGTACCATTTCATTAGGGGTGGAGGATAAGTTTCAGCCAAGGAAGAACTTAATGTGGGACCAGAATTTCCTGGAGTCACCATAGGGGTTCATTAAGAGGTCTTTTCAGTAGGAGCTTTTGGCCTGTTTGATCTCCTTTTTGCAGGCATTATGCATAGTCCTGTAGGTGGTAAGGTCAGTGGCTAGGCCAGTGCATCTGAAATGGAGCCAGCTTTTATCTCTTAGGCAAAGTTTACTGAGTAGATCAGATTTTAGCCATCGGGTTTGTCTGTTTTTCACCCAACATGTTATTATGTGACAGTGCTTGTCCTGCAGTGCTTGCAAGTGGGTCAGAAAGAGACCAAGAGCAGATTGGGTATCACTTGACTCATAGAGAGAGGACCAATCATTGTTAGCAATGTCCTGTGAGAATGCCTGAGAGTCAAAATGGGCATAGTTGCCAAAGGAGATGTACCTGGGCTGTGTAGGTTCTGATCTCCCTTTACCCAAGACACAGAAAGTGGGGGAGTGGTCAGTGATGGCATCAGCTAGTATGCCTGAGTTGACTATGTGTTCAGGGTGTTTAGTCATTATCCAGTCCAGTAATGTTTTGGTGTTGGAGTGGGGGATGGTCCTGGTAGGTTCAGAGATCAGTTGGTGCAGGTTTGAACTTTGTAGTTTGGTTAGGGATAGGGCTTGGGAGTGTCCAAGACAGTTTATGTTTAGGTCTCCGAGTAAAAGAACTTCATTTCTTCCAGATAAGAGTGAGGTTTGAGCCAGTAGTTCATCCAGGCCTCTTTGACCACCTTTAGGGGGGTTGTAAATGCAGACAATATGAAGTAGTTTGGTCCCGAGTGTGAGACAGGTATGAAGGGCTTCACAGTGCAGGAGGGGAGGCGAGTTAATAACAGACAGCTGAAAGTGATTTTTAAAATAAATAGCTGTGCCACCACCCCTCTTGGTTGCAGGTCGGTCCTGTCTTAGAAGACTGTAGGATGGAAGGGAGCAAACAGTGTCAGGGGTGGAGGATTTGAGCCAGGTTATAGTTAGACAAATTATGTCAGTCTTGTAGAGGAAGGTCCAAGTTTCTAGTTCTGAGAGATTGTGCACAAAGCTCCTGAATTTAAGGTAAGAAAATTTTAGGCTTTTTGTGTTGCTAATCAGGTTAGGTGCGGGGTTAACTGGCCCCGGGTTTAGCTGTACATTGCCAAAGAGCAGAATGGACATAAGGAGCAAATACCAAAGTCTGAGGCACAGGAAAGGGTATAGGGTCCGAAAACGAAGGTGGTAATTTTTGAACACCTGAAAGACAATGTTGGACCATGCCTTACGCAGTAGAAAAGGAGTGGAGTCACAGTGCACATTGGGTACCACCAAGAGGTTAGAGAAATAGAAATCATGGGAAGGGAGGGGAGGGATTATCGGAATAGCTGGAGGATACTGTGAAGTGATAGCCTTATAGCCCTATCACTTCACAGTATCCCATAGGGCAGGGACTGCCTATTTGAATGCAGTTTGTTTGTCGCAATATGGAGCAGGTGTTGAGGAAACATCTTAGAAGATTACAATGTAATGTTTGTTATTCAATGTTTGTGTAAAAGATGTACAGCATGAAATATAATGCACATATTAGTCTCAGGGTAATTGTATTGCTGTAAAATTCACTGTGGTAATGGTAACCCTTAGTGATTGTTAATTATTAATAGGGACCCTGAGACGGAGTTTCTGAAGTGGATGGATGCTCCATCTCTTCCAGGGATAGGAAGGTGGAAAACAGTGTTAAAGAAAACTATTTCCCTCTTAAGGTGGGGGATGTGTTGCAGGGGGAACTCCCTGTCATGGTAATGGATCATCTTTTCTCATTTACTGAAACTTCTGTTGCAACAGTTCTCTCATTTCTCCATTTATTCTGTCTCTGTATTTTTTAGTACAAAAGGCTGGCCACCTTTAGGCGCCCCGGCCCCCTTCTCCACTTTTATTTCCATTTTTTCCTGTTTAAGAGTCCAGCAATTGGAAGGTTAAGAAAGTGACCTCTGCAACATTTTGAAGCATAAAAGAAGCCCATGTGGGGATTATAAGGCAAAGTGCTGGTACCAGTAATGAAATGCCCTGAGCAACAATACACTCAGGACAGGAATTTATAAACTATTATTTGCCAGAGCAAATGGCTTGGACGTTTGGTTAATGGAGCACCCCCCTTTTTCCAATATCCCTTTAGTTTCCCTGCTGCCCCATAGTATTATGAATAAAACTGATGAGATATTAAGCCAAGTCCTGGTTGAGGAGAGATGCAGCCATTGGGTCCTGGTTAAGTTCATTGACTTTTTGTGCATATTAACCTAAAACAAAACTAAGAGGACTGTTTTGATATAAGAATACCAAAAACTTGTATCTGTTTCTTTAAGATATTAGCTGCCCCCTTCTAAGATATCTTTTGCAGAAAACAGCATGTTGCTGCAGGAGAATTTGGGAGTACACAATGTTCTGACATTGGGTCTGACCTTTCCCAATGTTGTTAACAAATCTGCAGGTGCCAACTGAACTGTTCTTTATGGAGCAATAGTGGCACCTAGTGGCTAATTTTATGTTATGTCTAATGTCAGTCACAGGGGAGTGGACATTTCCTAACTCCCAGAGAGCCTATACAAGCTCTAACTCAGTTCTGAAATGAGTTTTAGACTGAGACTGAGAGAGATAGGGTCAGTTCCTACTGGCTGGTATAGGTAGAGGCCTAAGAGGAGTCCCATAATACTGCTGAGTGGAAGCTGAGAGGAGTTTGCCACATCCTAAGAACTTTATCTGTGTTTATTTTCTGTTTATTTTTTTATGAAGTCTCTCTTGTGCATCTGCCTTGAAGAAATGTTTATGAAGCAATAAACATCACACTAGACAAAATGTGTTAACCTTATAAGAATTTCGTTGTGTCCATTTGTTATTCCACACTCCTACACTCTCCATAGCCAGCATTACATGATTGTGAAGTCCAGGCATGTAGCTTCCATTACAACTAGATTTATTGCATTTGCTACCAAGGAAGTGACTGACCACTTTATTTCTACCCAATGTGTTGTTTATCTACATACAGTAAATGACCTAGCAGCTGTTGGCCCACTGCTCCACATATCTGTGGTAAGATGAATGTATGAAGTGGAGGAATGCTGCAGGGCATGTACAAATTTAACAGCATCCCTTGGTTCAGGATTAGCCCATTGTGAAAAGTAGGTACTTGATATCACTTTCCACTTGGGCCATGCTTTGGACATAAAGCAAAAGAAACCTGCATTTTCCACCAAAGAAAATTAAAGAAGATCTATAGTAATCATCTCTGTCACAGCAGCATTCAATTGCCTGTTTACTGCATGAGCTTGGTGAAAATAAACTTTGTTCAAATGCTAGTAACAGTTTGCTGGATGTTTTTTTGGGTTGCTGCTCCTTGGGAACTGTTTTGTGCAGATACCACATTGTTCAGAGGATGTCACAGATGGAGATGCTATCAAGAAACATTTGACTTCACTTAGGGGTTTGTCAGGGTGATGCTGCTGCTGCTCGTGCTGCTGTTGCAAATCATTGATTTCACACTTTCAGGAGCACTACTGACTTTTTCCTCCTCCTCCTCCTCCTCAACAAGCATCTTTTTCTCCACAATATCTTCCATCTCATCTCTACCTCGAAAACCACCTGCACACACTTCTCCCTGATGTGCTTGCCACCTAGCCACGTATTTGACTTTACAGTGGGTCTGCTGTGCACTTGTACCAACACAAGACCCTTTCTTGCCACAGCTTACTCAGGTGTGACAAGTTGATATATTGCCACAGTGTCATCTTTTGGATCAGTAATAAAAAAGTCACACACAAGGGATTTTGAAGGCTACACAAATTCTTTTTAAGCACCAGATGTGGTGGCCACCACACACACACTTATTTCTGTTTTGAAATATGTCATCATATATTATTTTTTGTGACAGAGGTTGCCTACCCATCAATTTGAAAAATTCATACACTTTGCTATTACCCTTTGTTTTTCTCCTTTCAGGCTCCCACAAAGGACCGATGACAGTGCCAGCCTCACCTCCACCCTTCATTTCTCCCTCCACCTCCTTTCATGGGACTTCTTCTTCATCATTCTCCTGAGATGGTGGTGGCACACACAATTCTGCCACTGTAGCATCCTCAGACTCAGGCCCAGTACCGCTTATCACTGGGGACTGTGCCACTGCACCATCCTCACACTCATGTATAGTACCACTAACAGCTGGGGACTGTGCCACTGCATCATCCTCAGACTCAGGTCCTGTACCACTAACCACTGGAGGCTACAGCATCTTCAGACTCAGGTCCAGTACCACTAACTACTGGGGACTATGCCACTGCAGCATCCTCAGACTCTGGTTCAGTAAAACTAACCATTGGGGACTGTGCCACTGCAGCATCCTCAGACCTTGTTTCAGTACCACTAGCCACTAGGGACTGTGCCACTGCATCATCATCACACTCAGGTCCAGTATCACTAACCAATGGGGACTCCACTTGACATTTTTCAACATCACTGTGTATACTCACGGGTGATGATGGGGCTAATGTAATTTTACATAATTGATCATGGCTCTGGTTGCCACTTACCTCAGCTAAGAGAGCAGCCAAATCAAGTGATGTAAGTATTTTTTTTAAACAGCACCACTACCATCACACACAGCAGATGCATGACTACCTTCTGCATCCATACATCATGCTCGTCCACCTTAACAGGTGATCATAACTGTTGCCTTCTGTGGCTTTCTTCCCTGTATACACTTTCCTTTCCCTCTACCTCTCAGTCTAATGTGGTAATGTGTAGCAGTACTAGTGGCTTAAATAATAACAACAATACTGCAAATAGTGCAATATTTACAGTCAAATTAAAAAAAAATTCAAAATAACAAGAAAGTGTTAAAGTATTTTGAAAAACATCAAACATATTAACAACTACCTTCCAGAGCCCTGGACAGACATTTGTATTTTGCAGCACTGGAACACTGAGGGACTACAAAAATCATGGCACTTGAGAACAAATGGGAAATTAGAGTTTCAGAACTGAGAAAAATGAATTGCCTGAGAGTGACAGTAAAAAAGTGAAGATCAATAAATCAAGTTTTATTTACCCAGCGCAATTTCAGTAAATCAAAATGCTTTACATCCTAATACAGGTTAAAATTAGTACAAGCAACAGTAGTTAGAAGCGCAGTATAAACAAAAATGTAATTCCACATAAATGCCACAACACAGTGAATCTAGGCTTAGTTCTTATCAGGAAATGCCTGGCTAAAAAGACATGTTTTAATTCAGTCTTAAAACTATCAGTGGTCTGGCACTCTCTAATCTGACAAGGTAGAGTGTTCCTCAGGGTCGGGGCCACAAAAGCAAATATGGGTGCCCCAGATGTCATTAAACGAACCCTGGGAACCTCTAGCAATCCCTCGTTGGTGGAAGGGGGTGGTAGAGGTGCAGAAGATCATGCATGTAATCAGGTCCCTGTCCATGTGGGGTCTTGTAGGTTTCGAAGCACTGAGTCTTTCTGAAACCTCAGCAGTTGCTAGATACAGACAAAAGCCCCCCCCCATGCAGCTGTAGACTACCACAGTAGCACAACACAGAAAGAAAAAGGAAACTATTAACTAAACTGTAGGCAAAAACATCCACAATTAAGTCTGCAGATACAGAAAATCAAGTAGAATATTTTTTTTAAAGTGTGTTTATGCAATGAACAGCAGTACAAATCGAGTCAAAACCAAGTACTAAGTATAGTACAGATCTTATAGTATCTCCTGAACACACTTCGTAGAACTGCACACAGCAGAGCTCTTCTGGTCTCTTTTTTTGTTGCACTGTAACCATGTGATCTGCATGCAGAAACATAGACATAGAAACATAGACTTTGACGTCAGATAAGGACCGCTTAGCCCACCTAGTCTGTCCAGTTCCTTACCTAGAGGATAAGCTGCAGATCCTATTTAACCAACAGCTCATTTCTTCCTACCCCCCACCAAAAATGCTTCATGTCTGTCCCATGCATTCTTGAATTCTCCCTCAGTTTTAGACTCCACAACCTCCTCAGGAAGACTGTTCCATGCATCCACGACCCTCTCTGTGAAAAAATACTTTCTCACATTGCCCCTGAGCCGTCCTCCCCCATCTTCAAATTGTGTCCCCTTGTTCTTGCACATCTCTTTTTCTGAAAGATGCTACCCTATTGAACTTTGTTGATTCCAC
The DNA here is from genome assembly GCA_016271365.2 of Neoceratodus forsteri. Lineage (NCBI taxonomy): Eukaryota > Metazoa > Chordata > Ceratodontiformes > Ceratodontidae > Neoceratodus > Neoceratodus forsteri. The sequence continues at coordinate 57,953,206 of CM028137.1, forward strand.
TGAGGTACTTAAATGTTTCTATCATGTTCCCCCTCTCCCTCCTTTCCTCAAAGGTATACATATTAAGTACCTTTAGTCTTTCCTTTTATGGCTTCTCTTGCAGACCATGCACCATTTTAGTTGCCCTCCTCTGAACTGCCTCCATCCTGTCTATGTCCTTGTGGAGATGGGGTCTCCAGAACTGGATGCAGTACTACTCCAGATGGGGTCTCACCAACTGTCTGTACAGAAGTGTAACAACTTCCTGTTTTCTGCTGGTGATGCCTCTCCCTATACATCCCAGTATCCCTCCAGCCCTTCCTACCGCCTTCTCACATTGCTTGTCAACCTTAAGATCATCTGTCATGATTACCCCCAGGTCCCTTTCCATTTTTGTTGTTGTTACTACCTCCCCCCACCATTGTGTAATCTTCCCCTGGGTTTTTTGTTTCCCAGGTGCATTATTTTGCACTTCTTTGCATTGAATCCAAGCTGCCATACTTCTGACCATTTCTCCAACCTTGAGAAGTCTCTTCTCATCCTTTCCATGCCTTCTTATTTATCAACCCTATTGCAGATCTTTGTGTCATCTGCAAAGAGGCATACTTTTCCTTCCAGTCCCTCTGCAATGTCACTTATAAAGACAGTAAAAAGGACTGGACCCAGTACTGAAACCTGCGGTACCCCAGTAGTAACCCCTCTTTCTTCAGAGTGGTCTCCATTTACAATTACTTTCTGTGTCCTGTTGTCCAGCCAATGTTTTACCCAGGCACCCACCCTGGGACTCACTCCCAGGCTGGTTAATTTGACTATTAATCTTTTGTGTGGGACTGTGTCAAATGCCTTGCTAAAGTCTAGGTAGGCCATGTCCATAGCCCCTCCCTGGTCTACTACTTTGGTCACCCAGTCAAAGAAATCAATTAGATTCGTCTGACATGATCTTCCCGCTATGAACCCATGCTGCCTTGGGTCCTGTGCCCCACTGGCCTCTAGGTACTCAACAATTCTTTCCTTCAGAAGTGATTCCATCACTTTCCCTACCACAGATTTCAAACTGACAGGTCTGTAGTTTTCTGCCTCTGTCTTGGTCCCACTTTTGTGAAGGGTAATCACATCTGCCTTCCTTCAGTCCTCAGGTATCACACCATCCTCCCATGATTTGTTAAAAAGGGTAGTCAGTGGTGTTACTAGTTCTCTACTTAATTCTTTTAGAATTCTGGGGTGAATTACATCTGGCCCCATTGCTTTGTCCACCTTCAGTTTTAGGAGTTCTTTCAGAACCCTTTCTTCTTTGAGAGGACTGGGATCGACCCCCTATCCAGAGTGCTTCTGTTAATTGGATTAGGCACCTCCCCCACCTCCTCTTTTGTGAATACTGAACAGAAGTATTCATTCAGTATCCCTGCTTTTTCAACTGTCCCTCTCTGCCCACCCACCATCCATTCTGTTCAGCCTCACTATCCCTCCCTTTGTCTTTCTATGCTCCCTGATATACCTATAAAAGGTTTTATCCCCCTTCTTAACTGAGTTGGCTATCTTTTCCTCAGTTTGGACTTTTGCTATTCTGACTACCCTCCGTGCTTCCTTCTGCCTTAACTGGTGCAGTTCTCTGTTCTGCTCCTTCTGTGTTTCCTTATACTTTCTAAATGATATCTTTTTCTCCCTAACCTTCAACACCTTCTCTTTTGAGAACCATAGTGGCTTTTTCTTTTGTTTTGATTTATTTGCTTCACACAAAGACTTGTTGCCTCTGTGATGGCAGTTTTGATATTTCCCCATTTTTGGTCCACTCTTCCTTCTAGCCTGTTTGCTAGTGCTTTTCTAAGGCACTCTCCCATCTTGCCAAAGTCAGCCCTCTTGAAGTCCAGTACCCTCACTTTTGTATGGCTTGACTCTGTAACTGAGTTTATCATGAATCACACTGTTTGGTGGTCACTTGTTCCCAAATGGCTACCCACTTCTATATCTGAGATCGTCTCATTGTCCCCATTTGAGAGTTAGAGGTCTAATATTGCTCCTTCATGAGTAGGTTCCAAAACTAGCTGTCTGAGGCATGCCACCTGAAGGGCATTGAGAATGGCCCTGCTTTTGGATGTGGCTGTAGCAAAGGTGCTCTAGTTAACATCTGGCATATTAAGGTCCCCCATCAACAGTATCTCCCCTTTCTCTGCCATCCTAAGTATGCCTTCTATCATATCCTTGTCCATTCCCTCCCCCCCTGAAATGGAGGTCTGTTTACAACCCCTGTGCAGATCGTGGTGCCATTTACAGTCTCTAAGGTGACCCACAGTGCCTCCTCTCCTCCCTGTTTACTCTTTTGTTCCATTGCTTTTATCCCTTCCCTTACATAGAGAGCTACTCTGCCCCCTCTTCTCCCCTCCCTGTCTCTCCTGTAGGTTGTGTACTCTGGTATGTTAACATCCAAGTCATGGTTCTTTGTGTACCATGTTTCTGTGACTGCTACAATATCCAGGCATCCCTCTTCCATCAAGGCCACCAGTTCAGGGAGCTTGTACATGGTACAGCCATTGCACTGAATGACTCAGCCATTTTGTGAAGTTCCAATCAATTCCACCAGCAAAGCTGGAAATTTTCAACTTTGCCAAGTTGCAAATACCTCAGAGTTTGACTTTGTGAAGTTGTGGAACGTAACAAAGTTATTGCAAACTGGAGTTTTCCAATCACTACAAAAATTGCAGGAGAAAGATCTGGGAACCAACTCTACTTCATGTTACATTTCAGGTGCACCTGTATAATTATCTATCTGTCTATCCATCTGTCTATCTGTCTGTCTGTCTCTGTCTGTCTGTCTGTCTGTCTATCTATCTATCTATCTATCTATCTGTAAAAATATATGGGCAGTGGATGTTTCCAATTCATATTCAAACCAAGAATTACATTTTTAACTCATGTGCCATTTTCTGCATAACAGAGGATTTCCATTCTGTTGTATCAGTGTGTAATGATGGCATCAAGTTCTGTTAAGACTTAAACATTGCATTAATGAGAACACGGAAAGAGTTTGTGTCACCTTTAAAATTAGAAATCTTAGCACAGGAATTGGCTTTAGAGGAATCCTTTTTAACAGAACTGAAGTCACCAGAGCCTTAAAGAACAGGATTCATATCTTCTGATTCTGATAAGGCAAAGCTCAGGAATTTCCTATTGGGCTCTTTCTTTTCTCACTTGTTAGGGTTCAGACCATCCGTCAGGAGAAAAGGTAAGCCCTATGTTCTTAGGAGTCTGTTTTTCCCTTTCTCACTGCTTTTTAGCTCCTTTATTTTGGAAATGAACATCTTGTTCATGTTCACCCATTTTAGAACTTCTGTGGAACAAAAATGTATTTTTGCAAGTGGTTTTTAGAAATGACATTGCCGTAGCACAAGGCAAATGCTGTTACTATCAGTCAGACATATTGGATCATACAAATATGCCAGAAGATTAAGGCCTTATGTCTATCTAGTCTGCTTGATTGTGCAGCTCCATATGTACTTACAAAGGGAACTGCTCCTCCCCATTCCAATTTTAACTTTCCTCTACTTTCCGTCTCTCCCACCACTTATTCCCCTTTGACCTGAAGTTTTTCCCCTCACCCTGTCCCAACCCCTCTTAAAGTTGACAACTGTTTTTAAGGCTACATTCTCCTCTGGCAGCTCATTCCACTTAGCCACCACCATTTTGGTGAAGACGTACCTCCTCATCTCTCTCCTGAACCTTCCCCACTCCAGCTTTTGGCCATATCCCCTAGTGGTCTTGTTCTTGTTAAGGCTGAAGAGGTCCTCAGTCCTCACTCTGTTAATACTGTTAAGGTACATGAAGGTCTCAGTCATGTCTTCTCTCTCCCTTTTTTCCTCAAGAGAGTACATGCTGAGTTCCCTTAGCCTTTCATCATAGTTGTTTTCCTGATGGTCTTGGATTCTCTTGGTTGCCCTTATATGGACCATCTCCAGCAAGCAAATATCTTTCTTAAGATGTGGGTACCAAAACTGCACACTGTATTCCAGGTGTAGGCTTACCAGTGACTTGTACAGTGGCAGAATGACCTCCTCCTTTGTGGTGGTAATCCCCTTGAATATGCAGCCCAGCATCAGATTTGCTTTGAATGCTGCTCTCTTGCAGTGTGCAGAATGTTTCAGGTCACTTGTGATTATAAATCCCAGGTCTTTTTCTTCTTCTGACCTGGTTACCACCACTCCAGTCAACCAGTATTTTATCCCAGGGTTCTTTGTCTCCAAGTGCATAACATTTCACTTTTTAGCATTGAACCCCGGTTACCAGTTGCCAGACCACTTTCAAACCTAGCCATGTCCTGAGTCCCTGTCTCCTCTCCTCCATGTTCACCTTTCCTCAGAGCTTGCTATCATCTGCAAACAGACAGATTACACCAGGTCGAGAACGGAGCCCTTTAGGACTCTACTGGTCACAGACCTCCCTTTAGAGAATTCTCATCCTACTACCACCCTTTGGTGTCTATCTTGTAATCAGTTTCTTACCCGTCCTGCAAGTTTAGCCCCCACATCCAGGTCCATTAGCTTCCTGACCAGTCTCCTGAGGCACTGAGTCAAAGGCGTTGCTGAAATCCAGATACATGACATCAATGGTCTGGCCCCTGTCCACCGACCCAGTGACCCAGCCAAAGAAGCCAATTAGGTTAGTCTGGCAGGATCTCCTCAACAGAAACTCATGCTACCTCTTATTCTGGAGCACATTTTCCTCTAAAAAGCTGATCAGTCTCTCATTCAGGATGGTCTCCATGGTCTCCACGACTACTTAGGTCAGGCTGACTTTGTCTATAATTTTCTGGTTCATTGCCTGGCCCACCATTATGGAGAGACACCACATGTGCTATTGTCCAGTCTTGGGGTACAGCAACAGACTCCAGAGAGGTATTAAATAAGTCTGCCAGGGGAACCAACAGAACTTCACCAGTTCCTTAAGTACCCTTGGGTGCATGCCATCTGGCCCTGGTGATTTGACCACCTTTAGGGCTCTTTGTCCCTTGAGTACCCTGTCTGCTTGAATTTTGACACCTATGATCCCCCCCCAATCCCTTGTGGTACTGGTCCATCTTTCTCCTGAGTGAAGACTGAACAGCAAGGAAGACAGGGCAAATTGTATTTATATAGCACCCTATCCAAGGGCTCGGAATGCTTAACTGAGATAATAATAAAAATGCATAAAACATCCCAAAAATAAATTATTTAAAGAAAATTAAACACCTTTTAAAATAAATAAGTTTTAAAAGAGGCTTTAAGAGCCAACCCAGTGGTTCTGGAGTTGAGGCACTGGTTGCTACACCTCACACCATGCCAGCGACTTGGGTTCAGGAACAAACCTGAGCCATCGGGGTTCGGCTGGGGTAGAAAAGATAGAACATCTGGAGGACTGCTGTCTTCTCTCAGTGGGAGGGAGAGTTGTTATCCTGCTCATTGACTGCCCTCTGGTGGTGGTTGGGGGGCAGTATGGATCAGGAGGCATGTTCCAATGTTCTTGCATCAGTAGGGGAGGGGAGATGGGACAGAAGTGTTGGAAAAGGAGCCTGGCAGGTTCTGTGATGGTCTGCCACTAACAAAGGCCATCCCTGGATTCTGGATTGGGTCTCTGGGGGGAGAAGAAGCTGGCAACCTCCTCCCTGGCCCCACTGTGGGGGGCAAGCCATGGGGGAATTACTAGGGATCAGGGGAGTTGTGGGACCGGAGAAAGAGTCCCACCATCAGGAGGGCCATAACTGCCTACCAGGGCTCCAGTAGAGGTAAAAATCTATATAGAAAAAAAGATGCTTTAAAGGCCTCCACAGTGCTAGCAGCCTTAATGTATGGTGGAAGAGAATTTCTCAGGAGTGGTGCAGCCACCCCGAAGTCCCTATCTCCAGATCATTCTAAGTAGGAGGATGGTACAACTAATAAGTCAGTGTCAGTGGAGTGTAGGGGTAGATAGGAGAGTACAGAATCAGGAGCTGCTTTAGGTAGTCAGGTCACAGACCATGTAGTTCCTGCTATGTTAACAAGCTTATCTTGAAGACGATGCACACAATCACAGGTAGCCAGTGCAGAGAGTACAGAACAGGAGTGACATGGTCTCTCATAGAGGGGTACACATCAACATCCTTGCCACAGCATTCTGCACTAGCTACAGGTGATCCATCAAACCTTCAGACAGCCCTAGATACAGAGTGTTACAAGAATTGAGTCGGCTAGTAACAAAGGCATGGATAGCCATAGCCAGGTCAGTAGGATTGAAAAATGGGTGGCTCCTGACAATATTCCAGAGATGGAAAAAAAATGGCCCTAACAACCGATGTGACCTGTTTTTCAACATCTAGCCCATCTTCAAGAATAACACCAAGATCCTTATCCACATTTATCACAGACATGGGATGACCATCAAGCACTAGGGTGGACAGTCTCTGTCAGCAAAGGTGCCCCCACAACCCAGCTCAATCACCATAACCTCTGTCTTGCTAGGGTTAAGACATAGACAGTTAGCAGGCATCTAGTCATTTATCTCAACTAAACATTGATTCAGCATATTTGGGGTGGAAAAGTCAAAAGGGCACAGGACAGGTACAACTGGGTATCATCTGCATATCACTGAAACCCCAGATTATACCACCTAATGATCTCTCCCAGTGGCAGCATATACATGGAGAACAAAAGGAGTGCTAAGATGGCATCCTGCAGAACACCATATGGCAGTGGGAAAGAACCCGAGGAAAACTTTCCTTGGGCAATGTGTGTCAATCTTCTGGTTAAATATGAGTAAAACCAGCACAGAACTGCCCCAGTAGTGCCCACATAGTTCTGCAAACTGTCCAACAACACCCCATGATCCACCATGTGCAAGTTCAAGTTTATTGCAGGAATAACTCCATTGAGCAAGCTCATTCACAAGGAGGTCCTAAGCCATATAACAGGAGCATGTACAAGCAAATACAAACGAAGGGAACTAGTATACATAATACAGAATACATTAACATAATATATACATGGTAGTATAAGGACCTAACATCGTAGTATAAGGGATGTTTGGTATACAATGCTCAATGTACACAACAAAAAATATGTACGGCAACATAAGAAATGCAGAAGACATATTTCAGGAGCATATACAAGCAACTAGAACTAAGGCAAATAGTATACATGAAACATAACACATAGTACTATAAGGACATAAAATTGTAATATAGTGGATGTTTGGTATATTGGTATACAATGTTTGGAATATTGCTATACAATGTTCAACACAAATAATAAGTCAGTACAAAAGAGGTCATAGAGAGGAGGGTAGGAGGAAGAAGGTTGTTGGTTAACTGGGATCTGCAGCTTATCCAGTAGGTAGGGAAATGGGCAGACTAGGTGGGCCAAGCTGTCCTTATCTGCCATCAAATTCTATGTTTCTAATGTTTCTGCTGGAATAGGAGTCAAATATAAAGGTAGAGGCTAGTGACAGCTGCAAGTAGTTTTCAAGTTAGTAGTGGCAAAGGTTTTAAAGAAATTAATAGAGACTAGGCAGGAGAGTTTAAGTGCTGACTGGATCCGGTTCCAGGCAGCCAGAAGGGCGCAGGAGATGGCACGTTTACCAAAGGTGGTACAAGTCCTAGGCAAATCTAGAATGATAAGATCAGACTTCCTAAGTGAGTAAGAGCTGTGAGAGATACAAACAAGGGAAGATAAATAGCCTGGGAGCTTGTTCAGGAGAATTTTAAGTGTCCGGGTCCCAGAGTGAATCAAATGACTGATGGTAAGTGACGTCCAGCTGACAGCTGCATAGAGGTCACAATGGCGGGTACGAATGGGGGAGCTGGTGATGAATCGAAGGGCACGATGGTAAAGGACATCCAGTTTATTCAGATTTGTGGCTGCAAATTAATTATAAATTATGTCAGCATAATCAAGTAAAGGCATGAACGTGGTCTGTACAAGCCTGGTTTTGATTTCGAATGGAAAAAGGGACCTATTCTTGAAGAAGATGCATATTCTATACTTTAGCATACTGGCCAGATTATCTATATGTGCACTGAAGTTAAGTTTGTTATCTAGCTATACACCTAGGTATTTTAGTTTGGGAACAACCTCAAGGAATACGCCTAGTCCGGTGACAATAAAGTCAGTAGGATGAATTGGTGTGGAACAGGGGGAGTAACTGAGGGTAAAGATCATGGCCTTTGTTTTTTTGGCATTAAGAAGGAGCTTTGTATTAATAAGGTTCAACTCGAGTTGGGCAAAGTCCGATTGTGGTGCATCTCTTACTTCAGATAGGGTTGAGCTAGAGGCATACAGAACTGTATCATAGGCAAGGAAATATAATTTGAAATGAGTTATATTATACTTGAGGTTATTAATATAGAGTGAAAAGAGGATAGGGCCTAAGATGGAGCCTTGTGGGATGCCTCTAATGACTGGTATGGAGGCTGAGAAAAGTTCATTAGTCTTAACATTATGGATCCTCCCTGATAAATAACTGGTAAACCACTGGGCAGTGGTGGGGGGGTAGATCCTATACTAATAAGGCCACTGGTATCTAGGTTGTAGTCGACAGTATAGAACGCCTTACTTAGGTCTAGGAAGACTGCACCAGTGATCTTTTTGGAGTCCTGGGCTGCAATCCAGTCATTTGTTACTTTGGCAAGGGCAGATATGGTACTATGGTTGGGACAGAAGCTGGACTGAGCCAACTTAAGGAGGGAGAATGTCTTGAGATGGTGTTTAAGTTGAGCGTGAATCAGTCTCTCAAAGATTTTGGAAAGGACATGCAGGATAGATATGGGCATGTATTTGTTTAAATCGCATGGGTGTCCTGGTTTAAACAAGGGAAGGATGTGTCTAGATTTCCAGCAGGAAGGTACTGTGGCTTGTCTATAGAAAGATTATAGATATGAAGTATGGGTGCTGTCAGGTGATAGTAGCCTAACTTTAGGAAGAATGGTTCCAGCCCATTGTCACTGCTGTTTTTCTTGGTGTCCAGTTTAATGAGAAGGTCTTTGACTTCTTTGAAAGAGACCTGGTATAATTGGAAGGGGAAACGTGGAGCAGGGGTTTCAGGAATAACCCTATGCTAAGCACTATTTGCAAGGCCAGCATATGGCGAGGATTTGAAGGCCAGTCCAGCTGTAGCAAAGTGTGAGCTAAGCTCTTTAAGGATTTGTTTGTTGTTGTCAATTGTCTTACCATTGACATAACTTGGCCAGGATAGAGGGGGAAGCTTGATGTCCTTCGACTTCCTTAAAGGTCCTCCAAATTTTGCATGCATTATCATTGGCCTGTTCTAAGGTGGTGATATAGTAGTGAGTCTTGGCAGTACGTATGTGATTAACACATGCATTCCTTGCTGCACAGAAGGCCTGCCTGTCAGATGGATACTTAGTTCACCTGGCCTGCGACCAGAGTTTATCGCGGTGTATGAGCACTAATTTGAGGTCCGGAGTAAACCATGGATGGGAGGTTTTGCGCACTCTAGATTTTATGAATGGGGCATGCTCGTTGGCCAAGGTGGAGAGATTGTTTTTCAGGATAGTGACAGCCTCATCAATCGATTTGGCTAAATATAGGTTTTGCCACTTTATATTACCCAAATATGCTAGGACGTTTGCTGAGTTGAACTTGCAGAATGATGATTTTGTTATAAGTTTGGGCTGTTGGTGACTCTAAACCTGTGCTCATGTACAAAGCATGATCCCGTGGTCACTCATGTCGTGATAGATGGCAGAGTGCAGGATTTTGTGTGGGTGAGTAGTTAGTATAACATCGAGGAGGGTACTATTGGTGTTGTTTACATTATTTTTCCTGGTAGGTTTGTTAATAACCAGGGATAGGCCTAGCTCATCACACAGAGATTTGAGGCCATTTGATTTAGGTGTAAGCCAGTCCATATTTAAATCCCCAAGAATGTCCCTGCACACAACATTTCTCCATAACTTTTAGGTGATTCTATCAACCAATGACAATATGTAATCAATAACCCTGGCAAAAATGCATACAGAGCAATTTAACTGTAATTGTTAAGAAAAATAAAGTAATTATGCCCAGAAAAGGATAAATACTAGATCTGCTGAAATGCTAGACCTATTAAATAAATAGGTCTAGCATTTCAGCAGGTCTACACATTATTATATTCCCCTTTTCTGGGCATAATTACTTTATTTTTCTTAACAATTACAGTTAAATTAATTTTACCAGTTATTCATTTCAGATGGCATCTCTATACCTTAAAGGCACAAATAGGTTTGTACAAAGTGAGGTATGGACTTAACAAGTCTGTGCTATTGACAAGGTTTTGTTTAAGTTGGCCCTAGCACAATAATGTAAGACTGAAAATTGTATTAGGCTGTAGTGCAGGTTGAGCAAATATCACCATGCATGATGTGTTGTGCCACCATCTCTAGCAGTGGGAGCTGTTTTAAAGTGACTGTTCATTTCTGTTGCAGAATGCAGCTTTTTTGTTAGCTAATGTATGATGTTATAGCAATGATGAGCATATGGGGGGTTTGATATAAAAAGAGGGGAAGGGAACCAGACTCTATGGATAAACAGAAATATTAATAAAAAATCATGAAGAAGTGTGAATTCTTCGGCACCACAGAAGTTCTGAGGTAGATTGCAAATTCTGCTCAAAATTCTGAGGCCACAGAATTCTAGGGGCCTTGATAATGATCTAATTTTTTGCCAAGATAACCAATTCTTTTAAGGCTGTAAGTTTGTCAGTATCACCAGCGGAAGGCCTGTAGCAGCCAATAATAGACATGCTTTCCGTGGAAGCGAGGTGGAACACCAGAGATACCATTGCATATTCCTTGGGTTTAGACATAAAATGAATGTCACTAATGTTGTACTTATCTTTGGAGTATATGACCACCCCACTCCCTCTGGTACCCCTATCAGCCCTATACAGCTTATAGCCAGGAATGGATATCTGCTGGTCGGTGCTGAATATTTTAAGCCATGATTTTGTAATTATAATGAGGCCTGGTTTGGTATGTGCAGCCAAGACTAGGAGCTGGTCGAATTTCTTGCTCAAGCTAAGGATGTTAATTAACATCACCTTAAATCCTGGGGCAGTAGCGAAGTCAGTTGGGGAGTCAGTGGATGTCTGGCCAGGATTTAGTTCCACATTACCTGAGCAGAGGAGGAGGAGCAGTAGTAGTTTCTTAAAGAAGCACTTATGGTCTGCAAGTACTTTCTTTCTTTGAAACCGTCTGAGTTTTGATGACAGAAGTAAGGACTTTGGTGATGGGGTGAAGGAATGAAAATTAAGATTCATTGAGATTACATATAGTGCTCTGATTGACATGGGCGGGGAGTAGTAGGAAGGGTATGAAGGGGATATAGGGGGTGAGTTATTGGTAGGGAGATGTATTTGAGGGCTAGAGGTGCAGTGTTTGGGGGTGATGAGTAGGCTAGAGATGCATATTTGATATGTTCTTGCTGTGGCGTAGGGATTAGGGCCATAATGAGTGCTTGAGAGTGATAGTAATATAATGGAAAAAATAAGCGCCATGACCCAGGAGGTATGGTGGTATAATGTGGAGGAAAAAAGTAGGGCACGAGTAATAACAACCGGTGGTCATTCTGCTAATATTCTGTATAATGAAATCCAGTTATTGGCATAACAGGATCAGTGCAAGAGTCATACAGAGGATTTGTCTGTAAGAGTTGGAGCAACTAAAAGAGAATGGGTAGGCTACACTAGGGGCATAAAAACTGAAGGACCAATGGAAGAGCTGGAGGCTTTACTCATGGCAAGAGCATTTAATAGCAGTTGGGGTCAGGGAGGGTGATGTGAGACACATTTTAGAAAGAAAAAGCAGTGATAGAAATTAGCACTGAGCGCACTAAGTTACAAATAAAAGCATTGTCAAGTCCATCAATGAGAAGGCAGTAGCACAGCCCAGGAGCCAATCAAACGACCTGCTTGCAAGCTGAACACTCCTGGACAAGAGACCATACCTCGAGGGTGCAGCAGACGGCCCAGAGCCATGATTCAGCCCACTCAGGGCTTCGGTGGCAGTTCAAGATTGTGGCAATAGTTGAGGCAGGAGCGGCCGACCCTGCACTGATCAGCCGGGACCAGCAGAGCCACATTTCAGCCGATGTGAGCTAAGAGGAGGAGAAAAAGAAAGGGGAAAGAAAAGTTTTTTAAGCACAGAGAAACAAAGGGATAGAGTAAGTCTGGGGTGGTCTATGAGATTCTTAGGTATTTGCACAAAGGGGCTTAAGTGGGTGGTGGGATCATTATAGTAATGCGAATTGGTAAAGAGGAGTTGAATGTCAGAGAGATGGCTGGGTGGGGGTGTCTAGGCAGTGATGTCACAGGTGCTAGGTCTGATACTGGAACAGCAGGGGCCAAAATTAACTTTGCTATGGATCAGAGTTGCACGTTAGAGGATTAGAAAATAATAAAAGAAAGGGAAAGTATAGTTCGGTGGGATTAGGGACAGAGTGTCAAGTGCTGAAGACAGATCCAGCAGCACCAAGATGGTATAGTGCCCTCAGTCCATCACCACAAAGAGATAATGTGCCACCTATACCAAAGCTGTCTCAGTGCTGTAGTCAAAAACTCAACTGGAGAGGTTTATTGATGGATAAAGTCTCCAGGCTCTCAACCAGCTGATCAAGCACCACCTTCTCAATAAGGTTCAATTAGAGATAGGCCTATCGTTTGCAAGAACGTCAGGGTCAATGGATGTTTTTTAAGGAGGTATCTCTCTACAGCCTCATTCAGAGACACAGGAAAAAAAAACTCACTTAATGACACATTGATGATCTCTGCAAACACTGGACCCAAGAAATCCAAGCGGCTGATGACAATCCATGTTGGACTCGAGTTCAGGGCACAGGCAGTGGGAAGCATCCTGGTGAGCACCCGAAGAACCTCATGTGCCAAAACAGGCCAAAAATCAGTCCAACTCGGCAAATGACCTTCACTAGCAGGTCAATCACCCCCAGTAAGACAGTACCAGAGGAGGTTCTACATGCCCTGATAGAGGCCACTTTGTCGGCAAAAAACTGCCCAAACTGCTCACAGTTTTCTACAGAAAATGCTAAGCCAGACTGGAGACAGAAGGGATTTAACCAACTGTCAACAGTGTGGAGCAGCGCAGCTGGATGGTTTCTTGCTGCAGCAATCCATCATGACAAAACTTTGGTCTTCTTAGGATCAGTTTCCCACTGATACTCCAAATAATGGAGCCTTAGGACCAACCTGTCCTCCTCAGAGTGCGACCACCTCCAAGAATGCTCTAACCTACATCCCTTAGTTTTCAACCAGCACAGCTCATCACAATACCATGATGAGTGATGCTGGGAGGTCAAGAGGCAAATGCAATAAGGTGCAGTCAGGTCCAGTGCCTCAGTCAAGGCTGTATTATAAGACTCAGTCCTGGCTTCTGAACACTGAGCACAGGCTAGCATCAAGCATGAGACAACCAGTGACTCCTGGAGTTGGCGGGGCTCCAATTTATGTTTTTTGAATGACACCAGATTGACTCCTCATGGGCTGGGGTGGTAAATTTACAGGGCGCCCCACACCGGAACACAACCACATGATGATCCAATCAACTGACTGGATCAACCTTGACTGCCACAATGTCAAGTTTGAGTGAGAAGACCAGGTCCAAAGTGTGGCCATATGTATGTGTCTAGTAGGCAATAGCCTGAGACAATCCCAGCTGAGACATCAGCTGAATGAGCTCTTGTCCAAAAAGACAGGATTCATTGTCAACCATGACATTAAAGTCCCCAGAACAAGAATCCTAGGGGACTCCCAACACCTGTTCGGCGACAAAGTCTGCCAGCTCCTACAGAAATAGACTACACCCTCCCGATGTTTGGTAGATGATAACTGTTCTGACAGCGACTCCCAAGGCACATTTGTGACCACACACTCAAAAGACACTGGTGTTCACACTGGGAATGTGCTGAGGCCCATAGTTGATCTAAAGCAGATGGCCACCCCACCCCCCCTCTACGGTCCCTCCTCGGGCAATGCAAGACTGAGTAACCAGGAGGAACAGAAGCTGCCAGCACAGTGCCAGCATCATCGCCCAATCAGATCTCAGTGATGCAAAAAAGGTCACCTGAGGAAACGGAGATGAATGATTCTATCACCACTGTCGTATTCCTTTTTGATCTCGCATTACAGAGAACAGCCTAAAGAGGACGAGCCGAGCAGGCTGGATGCACTACCTGCTGCCCGATGACATCTGACAGAGCCCTAGGGAGGGGTACCAACTAACCACCTCCACCTTTTCTTCACTCCCCTCTGCCTAACCTCCTTCCTGTTTCAGCATTACAATCTTAATCTTTATGTTTCATTTCACCTTTGTATATCTGAAGAAGGCCTTCTTTCCCACTTTTACACCCAGGGTTAGCTGTACCTCTCTTGGCCATTGACTTCCTTACTCCCTGTATGCCTCCCTTGACTTAATGGCATGGTCTACCTTATCCTCCACCTTCTGAGTACAGATGCAGCGAAATGTTATTTTGTTGGTGAAATTCTGTGGAAATCGCAAATTTCACCTCTTGAAGTATTTCACATAATTCCAGGCACTGCATGAAATATGATGCAGGTGCAAAATGCGAAATTTCACCTGCAAAATTCATAATTTCACTGGCGAAATGCTGAACTTTACCAGAGAGCAGTGTAACTTCACCTGCGAGTGGCGCAATTCCATATTTCACTAGCAGAATTTCACACCTGTGAAATATTTTGCAAAACACACGTATTTCGTGAAATATTTCACAGAATGAAATTTCGCAATTTTGCACAACTCTACTTCTTAGTATGCTTGCACTTCCTAAAGGCTGTGTTTTTGTTCCCCACTGCCTTTGCCACTTCCTTACTGAACCAGCTAGGTATTTTTGTCTTAGTTTCTTAAGTATTGTTTGTGCACATTCACTAATGACCTCCATCAATCCCTTTTTTATTATGGCTTGTTTCTGTTCTACATCCATCCCCATCCTGATACCAGAAAGATGTTTTGCAGAACTTCTCTCATCCTGCCAATACTGAACGCTGAAGATCCAAGACCCTTGTTTTGGTCCTGACCATCCCTTTGCCCATGTCCAGGTAAAACCACACCATGTGGTGGTCACTTCCTGCTAATGGTGCATCCACCTCCAAATTCTGAACATGTGCACAGCTAAATGGGACCCGATCCAGAACAGCCCTCTCCCTAGTGGGCTTCATGACACCTTGGATGAGGAAGGCACTCTAGAAAGCATCCAGCAGTACCTGTTCACTAATGCAGAAGGTAGCAGGGATTTTCCAATCCACTCCAGGTAGCGTAAAGTCCCACGTTACTACTACCTCCCCCTGCTATGTCTATGATCTGGGTCCCCCCCACCCTATCTAGTTCCTCATATTGGGAAGGTGGCCTGCAGACCACTCCCATCCTTAGCTGCCTCCCTTTCATGGACTGAATCTGCCCCCACAAATCTTCACACTTGTCCTCCGCATCTTCCTGTTTGATGCAAATTATCCTCTACTTTACATACAATGCCAGTCCCCCTGTCCTGTCCCTCTATCCTTTCTGTATATTTTATACCTGGGAATTGCTAGATCCTAGTAGTGGTTTTCTGTGTCCCATGTCTCTGTAATGGTCTGTCTGTCCACCTCTCCCTCAGTCAGCAATGACTGCCATTTCACTGTTTTGTTTCCCATACTTCTGGCATTTAGGGACACCAACCTCTACCTTGACTCTGGACCTCCCTTGTTCCTTACCTGCTCCTTTCTTCCCCCCTCTTCCCTTGTCTCCACCCTTCCTCTACCACCTCTTCCATCCCTCCCCTGCCCTGCTCGTTTGCTTGGGTAGAGGCCTGTTGGCCTTCATCACTGGGTGACTAAGGGTGCTGTGCACTCTGCTGCTTCCACCCCATCAGTTTCAATGTAGTTTTTTTGGGCTGTAAGAAATCTGAACATGTTGGTAAAACATGACACAGAAGCCTAGCTATCACAGAAGAAAGTTTATTCCCAAAACATGTAGAAAACAGCATATCTGCTGGGAGTTTTGGGGTTTCCTGAACACCACAATGTCATCATGCAAACTCAGAGGAGAACAACAGACTCACATGAATTATTACACTAAGAGATGAGAATGCATTACTAAGTAGCATGCTCTCATACAGTAGTAGCCAGAGACATTGCCAGTGATTTCCAGATATTTCACAAAATTTCTGAAGAGTTTCTCTCTGCTGCTCCTACTGTGGAAATGCAGAAAGCATGAGATATTTCTAGACCTGAAAAAGTTGGGGTGTCTGGATAATAGACAGCTTGGATTCGTCCCAGGGAAATCATGTCAGACAAACCTTGTGGAGTTCTATGACTGGGTGACGAGTGCCTTGGACCTGGGTAGACCAGTGGATGTCCTCTTTCTTGACTTTAGCAAGGCGTTTGACTCTGTTCCTCACTGGGGCCTGTTGGATAATCTGGGAGAAATGGGGGTGGGGAACCAGATGATCAGATGGATAGGCAATTGGGTCCAGAACCAGACCCAGAGGGTCTTGGTTGGTGGGATAGTCTCATCCCCAAGGAGGATCATTAGTGGAGTCCCTCAGGAATTGGTCCATGGGCCCCTCCTGTTCAACACCTACATCTCTGACATAAGGAAGGGTATCAGGAGTGTGATGAGTCTCTTTGCGGAGGACTCAAAACTGAGGGCGGTGGTGGATGGGGAAGAAGGGAGGGTGGCCATACAGTCGGACCTGGAGGTTCTGGAAAGGTAGTCTAGAAAGCAGAAGCTGTGGTTCAATGCAGGGAAATGCAAGGTACTGCACCTGGGAGCCAGAAACCTGGGCCAAGTGTACACCCTGGGGTGGGGGATGCTCAAGTCTCAATGGCAGAGAGGGACCTGGGGGTGGTGGTGGATATCAAGATGAACAACTGGGAGACTTGTAGGAGGGCAGCTGCAAAGGCCAACAGGATGCTTGGATGCATCGCAAGGGGGCTCACCTCCAGAAGGAGAGAAGTGATACTCCCACTGTATAACTGCTTGGTGAGGCAGCACCTCGAGTACTGTGTGCAGTTTCGGAGGCCACATTTAAAGAGGGACATTGAACTCCTAGAGAGGGTCCAGAGGAGGGCAACCAAAATGATTTGTGGCATGGGGGATAGAACCTATGGGGAGAGGCTCGAAGCGTGTACGGACGTTATGTCCCAGGACAAAAGGTCGCAGACTTTACGTAGCGGTCAATATGTCGCGTGGACAAATAGTAGCTGGACAATTGGGAATCCGGTTAAATAATCGCAAGACTAAATGTCGCTACTCCTTTAGGCGCTGGACTAAATGTCGATGTCGCATAGAGTACAGGACTGTTAAATATGTATGCATGTCGCTGTAAGCAGAGAAGGAAATAAGAATGGAATAGGTAGTATATCTATACAGCAACGCATGTATTTATATATACAGCGTGTATATATATATACAGCAATGCATATAGCTACATGTACAGGACTGCTGGTGAATGGAGAAGGGATTGCATTGTCACTGTACTACCCGGAGAAATGGGGATGAGAATGGAAATAGGGCTGTTAGTGTTAGTAAGGCTGTTAAATATGGATGCTTGTATACCTAGGCAGATCGAACAGCGGCATACAGAAACCCATACAAACTGCTGGTGAATGGAGAAGGGATTGGATTGCCACTGTACTACCTAGGCAGAAACGCATATAGTGTAGTGCTTGATGTACAGGACTGCTGGTGAAATATACTTGATGTACTGTACACTGTATTTCAATGACAACAGCGATGTCGAGGTTGCAGCACTTGTGCATATAGTGTACTGTGACAAATGCAGAAACGCATATAGTGTAGCGCTTGATGTACAGGACTGCTACAATGCGAAGAAACTGGTAAAACTGCAGGGGACTGTGCAGGAGATTTAAACAGGATCTTAAATGGAAATGGGCTAGGAGTGAAGGTGCCTGAAGTCAAAAGAAATGGTTAAGTAATGTATAATGTGTAAATGTATTTGATTTGTTTTGCTTCATCCTGTTGATGTTTACTGTGTCTCTAGTTGAGCTTAATGTATTTGGGATTCATGGCATTGAATGTAGCCGAACCAATCGCAAATGTCGTCAGTAAATGAAGGGTTCAGCTACATTATGACCGCGACCATTTCTTACGTTGCCCTAATCATTTTCACCAAAATGACCGCAACATTAAGTCCGCGGCGAAAATGTAACGCAACCTTTTGTCCATATGCCGCTCGAAGAGCTAAATATGTACACATTGGAAGAGAGAAGGGACCTAGGGGAACATGATAGAGGTCTTCAGGTACATGAAGGGGATAAATAGGGGAGGAGCAGTCAGGGTGCTCCAAAGGAAGGAGGGCGGTAACTAGAGGGCATGGATGGAAGCTGGAGGGGGGGATTCAGGGGAGAAAGGAGGAGGTGCTACTTCACTGAAAGGGTGGTGGAGCCATGGAATGCACTGCCCAGGGGGCTTGTGGAAGCAGAAATGGTGGAGGGGTTCAAGAGGGGGTGGGACAGGTACAGGCATAGGGTTCTGGAAGCAAAAATCAGTGCAGCAGGAATATCCAGGACTGGGAAGGGAGTAGCCAGGGAGGGAGAGGGAGAGGGGGCAGAAAGGTCAGCTCCCAGGGTGGGGGCTGACCAAACGAGCAGACACGGAAGACCGTTAGGCCTATTCTGCTGCCATTTTAGTATGTTAGTATGTTAAATATCACAGAAATTTTGGGAAATATCTGCCAGTGTCAGTGGCTGCTACTGAAAGGCAGAAGAACAAAATATAGCAATTCTATTGATAGAGTCTGGTGGGCAGGTCACACCTATGACAGGTTTGCATGTACACAGTGAAAAGTGTTATGCTGACTAAGGTTGCTTTTGGGTTGCAATACAAGATTCATAAAATATGCTGATCAAAGCATCATGACAAAAGACTGTAGGTGGTGCAAAACACCACAAAATAATCATGCTAAATACAATTCCTAAGCACATCACAGCAAGTATGAATAAATACAATTATACTTTATGCTGCGGTAGCATGTGTGTGAGCCAATATGGGGCTCTATAGGGCATGCAAATCTACATATTCCCCCCTTATTTCCTGAAAAAGAGGCAACATTAAAGGGATATCAGTGTTGCTCTAAAGCTTAGCTATGTGGGTAGCATATAAAAAGCGTAACTGTGCACGGTGCTGTTGAGTGTGACGTAAGCAGCATAAAGTAATAATGAGAAAAACAATCAAGAAAACTTAAATAACAAGAAAACCTTTAAAGATGAGTTCCAACCACGTGTTGGACAATGCAGTACCTAAATCAATATCATGAAATAAGTAATTTAGTTAATTGCCTGTTTTAGTCATACTGTGCCTATCCATGATTGTGCAGAGTTACTACGTGCTGCTTATCCACAGCGCATAGCCACTCCATGCCCATTGTGCCCCCATGTGGCATGCACTAACTGGGGAGCGCATCCCTTATGCACCCGATCTCCCAGCCATGTGAACAGCAACAAGCTGGGGGTGGGCAAGGGGGTGTGGCAGCACTATGTGGCAGTCACTACAGCGCATAGTGCTGTCCACAGGGGTTCAGAGGACAGTGCAGGTTATGGCAGTGGGACCCTGCTATAATGCCGGGACACAACAGTATGCAGGCAGTTCCCCACTGGGTCCAGGTGGCCTGCAGGACACCCACCCACACAGCAACAACTCCACCCCTGTTCCGCATGCCTGGTTCCACCCATGCTGTTGCACAGGAACCCTTCCCATACACAGTATAGAACACCCAGTCTGCCCTCCTCCACCCACAGCCCCTGATCCATCCCTGCCTTTCCAGCTGATCATTGGTGTTCAGTGGACTACCCACCCTCATGGCACCATCACCTCCTGTCCCCATAGATGTACCATGCTGCCAGTGCTGATGCCTGGATGACCTGCAGCACTACCCTCCTCACACTTCTGTAGCCTCTGGACATCAGACATCAGCAGGTGTGCACAGCTAAGATGCACACTGCTGCATAAGAGATCCACTGAGGGACCCGAGATGCATGTCTGGTTTAATTCCTGCCCATGTCCGCAGCTCCGCCCGATCTGCCCCATGTGAAACTGCGTGTCGGGGTGGGGCCACAGACAGGTGGACGGTGGTCGTGAATGCCACCTGTGCGTACCTGACTGGAGGTCCAGAGCTCCGTGGTCGCCATATGCGCCTCCGGCATGTATTTCCCTCCCGTTGGTGCATAGGCCCCACTATTACTAATATAAATTAAATGTGTATCTTTCCTGTCTAATAAGGATTTCAGATTCAGGGTGAGAGGGTCAATATGCACATTAAACACTAGTAAATACAGTTTGTTAGCAGTAAGATAGTCAGGGTGACTATCTATGTAATCATGTTCCTGGGTGAGAACAGGGCTGATAACTGTATGACCAATGATAGTGCACTCGTGTGGTACAAAACAGAAGTCGGGCATGCCAGCACCACAGGTAAGAGGTCCATAGGAGATGGTCTGATAGTTGGTCACAATGCAGTATTGTCCATCGCTGTTCGAGGTAAATTGAACTTGAGGAAGGTGCCACTTCGTGAGTTGGATGGGGCAGGTGATGGAGGCATTGGTCGTCTTGCTGGTGAGGTACTCATGACTTCCAGTGAGGCATAAGTGATGTTTTGCTTCTAAAAAAGAGAAGTGACCTTAGCAGTGTCATTGGCAAAGAGGTCATTATCAAATGTATATGACCAGTCCATATTGTTTGGTGAGTACCCACAAAAAGGTGTAGTTACATCAAAGATATCACATCTGCATAAATAGTGGTAACCCCGTTTGGCACAACATTCAGTATGTGGGGCTAAGAAACAAACACTATTCACTTACACTCCAGAGCCGAGAGCTGTATGCGCCAGTGAAGTTGTTTCAAAAAATATAAGTACAATGTAATCCAAGTTGAAAGTTGAAAAGTACTTGCTTTATTCAGGCAAATGCATGGGGCACCTAGATGGATGGAACATTTCTTTGGTTTACATGGAACAGGCATTTGGTGGCATTAGGAGATTGTCCTCAAAAGTCTGGTCCCAACATTGCAGTGATGTTATATGGCCCTGTATGACGTTAGGTAACTTGGCATATGCACAAAGTTCCATTTGGATAAATATGTGTGTGTTGGGCCAACCTTGGAAAGCTCCCTTAGCAAGGCGTGCTGCTGACAGGCTGCATTGAGTTGAGATTCCTGTTCTCCATTCAATTTGAACAGCATAGTTGTCTGGTGATACCACCATTGCATTAAGGTAGGCATCTTTTCCTTCAGGCACAGTCTCACTGGAAGATGGTAGGCAGGTGGCCACGCCCCCATTTGGAGACTCGGATACAGGGATCTTTGTAGGTGGTGGGTTGAAGAAATGAATAAGTGCCTCAAGGCTTGACAGGCCTGCATTCAGGGTACTTACAATGATATTCAGCAAAAGGTAGGTTCTGATAGGGATCATCCTGAAAGACAAAATGCAAAAAGGTAAACATACAGATCTCCTTCCCCCATCTGGGAGAAAGAGTATTAGTTACCCTTGTATAGTTTCAGTTGATTGGCCTGGTGCCATTTGTCCAAGGGTTTCTTGTAGTCCATCAACCACACTTGGTAGATGGTGGGGCTCAATTTTTTAATGATGTCATAGGGACTGACCCAATTACTTGTCAATGGGTGGGCTGGTGTGGCAAATTTCAGTACCATGACCTAGTCTCAATCCCCCCAACATGGAAAATATGAGAAATGAAACATATAAACTCCCTGACTTTGGTTTTCTTTTTTTAAACTCCATGAAAAAGGGGTCCTCTTAGTTATCAGATTAGAAGTCAAATGTGAGCAAGCCAAACCACCAATCATGAAGGTGGGACCCCACAGTTTGGTCCCTAATTCTGTAACTCTGAAATGCCTGCAGTGGCTAATCGTAAATAGAGTGCACTACCTAGCTGGCTCCTTTACAGTAAATTGCTTCCGCTCAGATTTGCCATGCGGGGGGGTTGTGCACTGGATCCTGTTTATTTGTCTATTACATGCCACAAACCAATAGCATCCCTCAGTAGAAATGTGAATTATATTTTGTGAGCAATGCAAAGGTTAGAGAGTGCTAGTTTTTAAATGTGTTTAGAGTTTTGGGAGTTATGGTTCTCCTTTCAACATTCTCCCTGTGATCACCTGTGACATTTCCTGGGTGGAAGTACTGTACTCTAAAAGAGCCAATTAGGCAATGCAGTCTATTTAGGAGTAGCCACTGCAGGTGTTTCAGAGTTGGGGAAGTAGGGACCAAACCGTGAGGTCCCACCTCGATAACTGGTGGTTTGACTTGCTCACATTGGAATTCCAATCGTATTACTAAGAGGAACCATTTTTCATGGAGTTTAAAGTAAGAAAAGCCAATTCAGGAAGTTTATATGTTTACTTTCTCAGATTTGCAATGTTGTGGGGGTGGGGAGTTGTGCACTGGATACTGTTTGTTTGTCTGTTACATGCCACAAAGCAGTAACACCCCTCAGTAGAAATGTTACTTATATTTTGTGAGCAGTACAAAGGTTAGAGCATGCTAGTTTTGGTATGTGGCCTCCAACCTGACTGTTGACTTCATTGACATTCTTGCCAAAGCACATTTTGGACTGCTGTTGGCCTTGCCTAGTATACCAGCAGCAAAGAGATGGGTTTGGACTAGATTGTTCTTCAGCTGTGCAACATAAGTGTCCGCCAGCACTCTGTCCATCATTGGAGTGGTGAGGTCTATCCACAAATGTTACAGCAATCTCATTTGCCAGCCTGTCATCCTCTCAAAGGGTGTACACCTGGTTGCCTGCAGTGGGGGTGGACCTGACTGCCATTAGGAGGAAGAAGCTGTGCCCCAAGTCCGGCACATTATACAGGAACAGTAACTGCCTCCCTCCATCGACCAGTCGTGAACTAGTACAGAAGATGATATTGCCTATCTTTGACTACTGTGATGTAGTATACAGTGCCACTCCCAAGTCCTCCTTAACCAGAATGGATACCCTTTTTTAACTCCTTTTGTCACTTCGCTGTTGAAGCCCCCTCTCGCACTCATCACTGTTCTCTCTGCCACTCCCTGATCTTCTCCTCCTTTGAAAATCGCTGTCTTTTCCATTGTGGCAAATTCACATCAAAGTTTTGATTTGGAATTCTCGCTTCTTATCTTACCTCATCTCTATCTATTTTCCCCTCGCCTCACCATTCCCTTAGGTCATATGACTCGCGGCTACAAGTAACTCCTAGGCGGTCAACTACCATAGGACACATGGCCTTCTCTCATCACTTACCTAAGCTATGGAATGCTCTGCCTCCCCAGATTTAACACTCCTCCTCCACCCACTCCATCTCTTTAGCCCTTCATAACTTTCTCGTTGTGAATTGCTCCTGTCGCTAAAGTCTGTAATTCTTCCCCTGCTGCTTGCTACTGCTCCTTCCTCTGCCTCACACAATGCTTGCACATCACTGTTCCAATGGGGTTAAATACTAATGGATTCTATTATAATGCTTCAAGGTATATTCCTTGGCTACTTTTTGCACTGTTAATCTGTCATGACTCTGTTATTGTACAGTGAATGTGGAATGCTCAGGATGTTGTATTCTTAGCTATTTTTGTACTGCTGATCTGTAATGACTCTGTTATTTTACCTTGTATTTAGTGTGCTCATGATGTATGTATTGTAAAATGTATTTTTATTTTTTCCCTGTTACCCCCCCCCCCCAAGAACGCACCGGGAGATGAGCAATTTGTTGTTCAGTGTGCCTTTCCTGCTGAAACATTTCAATAAATAAATAAATAAGAGGTCTGTGATCACAGGGGCATACTTGTTACTCCTATAGGTCAAAGGAAGAGGTCCAATGAAATCAATTTGTATTGCATTTCATGGTCCTGACTCTCACTGTGGAAGCCATTTGGCATTTTTCTTATCCGGAATAGGGTTATTTTCAGCACAGGAAAAAAATTGTCCACATAGTGCTGGACATCAGTAGTTTGGCTGGGCCACTATCCCACAGTTCTCAGTCTCTGTAGGGTCTCATCTACCCCTTGGTGTCCACTTATAGGTATATCATGAACATGATGAATGAACTCCATCAGGAGCTCTTTTGGTATTACCCACAATTCTTCTTTCCCAACTTGGAACAATACTAACTTCTGCTCTGGGGAGAGATGGAGATTCTCTGAATATTTTCTGAAGGGATTAATCTTTGACATTTCCTTCTCTGTTTCCTTAGAGAGGTATTCAGACACCTCTTTAAGCTCAGGATCTGCCATTTGTACTGTGGTCAGATCCAGTGGGACCACTTTGGCCCTTTTATTGGTTACCACTACATGGGTCTCAGCAGGTTGCCAGGGAGGGACAGTCCATACCTTCCCTTCTCGAGCATCATCCTTTGCTAGGGTGTCTGCTTGATTGTTGTATTCCTGATTTGGTTTAGTCTTCGAGTGTGCCTTAACCTTACGGTATGCATGTAAATTCTGAAGCCAAAATGTTCAGCTAGTTTGACAATGTACTAAAATAGATCCCTGAATCTGACAGGTGTGCTCTCTGAAGAAGCATAGTCATGGGTTCTCAACAAAGGAAGGAAATCTGTTAGGGAGTTACCCACACAAGATGAATCTGAAAAGATGATAATGTCTTTCTCCTCATCAAGCATAATTTCCAAAGCACAGGCAACTACTGCCAATTCTGTATACTGTAATGATTTAATGGCACATTGGACACCTCTAGGGTACATCTTGCTGGACAGAGGACTAGGACCCCAAATCCTGCCACCTGCTCTCCTTCCTGACAGGAGGATGAACCATCTGTGAAAATGTATTGAAGTGCATGATCTGCTAAGGTGTGTTTAGTGGTCGGTAAAAAGGGAGTGAGTTCTGGCAGTGTACATTGTTCAAGGCCACACTCATGAGTTCACTTTGACAACAGCCTGTGTGCCAAGATGGAGGGCATTTTTGTTGGAAGCACAGTGATGTCTCTGTCTTGTAAGAGAAGGGACCAATGAGTGAGTGTCATGTTGGAGACATTTCCAGCTTTGATTCCATCTGTTAACAGGAAGTTGGTGGGAGTGTGGTTGTTGTGTAGTGCAAAGGCAGAAAAACCTACAATGCAGGTAAAATGTTTAACAGTCTAAAAGGTGACTAAGAGATTTCTCTCACATAGTGAGTACTTTTCTTCCACCTGGGACAGCACTTGGAAGGCGTAGGCAATAGGCCTAAGGGTGCCATTTATTATCTGTGCCAGTACTACGGACATGACGGTGTCAGAGGTGGCTGTCTCAAGATGGAAAGGCAGTTCTAGGTTAGGATTAGCCAGAACTGGAGCAGAATCCAGAGTGCACTTCAGAGATGTAACATCAGCTGTGTGTTCTGGGCCCCATTGCAATGGGATATCCTTTTCCAGTAGCTCATACAGATGCATGGCCTTTTGTGCAAAATCACAAACTAATTCTCTTCAGTAGCTCACCATCTCCAGGAAGCACCTCATTATAGAGACACTGGTGGGTAGGGGTAGATCCTGGATGCCATGGACCGTGTCCATGGCGGGGCTCCTGCCTTAGTGATAATGCATAGGCCTAAAAAGGAGACTTTGGGGTAACAATGTTGCACTTTTTCAGGGTTGCTTTTGAGGCCTGCTCTCAGTAGGAGAGTCAGAAGTGCCTCTAGAAGCTGCAAGTGCTTCTTGAGGTCTGCTATTGCCAAGAGAAGGTCATCCACATACTGAAGAAGTCAGTCAGAGGAGGAGAAATCTTGTACGGCATCCCTTCTGTGGATGTCAAAAAGGGAGGGGCTATTGTGGAACCCTTGTTGAAGGCAGTTCCATGTGTACTGACATTCTTTAAATGTGAAGGCAAATGTGTATTGGCTCTCTGGGCCAATGGTAAGGACCAAAATCCACTGGAGATGTTCAGTGTGCTGAACCACTTGTGCTGTGGTTTAAAGAGTTTTAACATGTCCAGGGCAGATGCCACCATGGGAGAGCAACTAGGGGTGACTTAGTTGAGCCTTCTGTAGTCTACAGTCAGTTTTTCATTATTATTGGTCTTCTTCACTGGCCATATGGGGAGCTGGCTATGAGACACAGGGCCTGATGACCTCTTGATTCAGAAGGGAGTCTATTGAGGCTTTTAGAGAGGGGATTGCCTCTGTTGGAAAAGGGTACTGTGTTTGATGTGGTGGGTCTTTAGTACCCATGACCTTTATAAATATGTTCATTCTACCACAGTCATGTTTTTTCTTGATGAAGGCATCGCTCTGCCTTTCCAAAATAGGCCTCAATTGGGGGAAGAGAGCATGTTGCTGGACTATGAGGATGATGTCATATTCCACATCATTGTCTCTCACTGCTGCCATGACTTGTGAGTCAGGAATGAGAAGCAAATGCTTTAGGCAAGGCACCTGTAGTAGTAGCCTGTTGGCTAGATCCACCATGTACCTATACTGAGAGAAGTGTATACCAAGAATACTTTGGTGATGATGAAAGACCATGAAGTCAAAACAGTGTTCCATTTTCAGGTTAGCAGTGATTACATGTATCAGTTTAGACCAATTGGTTGTGATGACGCTCTCCTCAAAGGTGTGGGTGAAGTAGCCTTCCCCGTGGACCAACAAGATTTCTGAGGATCATCGCAGCGCAACACAGAAACAGCGGCACCCATGTCCAGAAGTAATTCAAGCTATTGTCTCAAAACCAACACTTCTACACATGGGCATCCAGAGTCATCGGTAACCAAAGAAATAATAATTTGAACTGGGGGCCTGACACCATCAGTCCGATCCATTTTGCTCTTGTGAGGTGTCTTAAAGGGTGGAGTCTACCTCTCAGAGCATCTGTACTGCTGCAGCATATGGAGAGTTTGTCTGCCCACCCACACTGGATTCCTCCTCCAAAGGGGGAGTGGAACTAATGGATGTTTCAACGTTCATGGATCTTGGGCAGTAAAGGGACCGAACCTTAGTTTGGAAATCCCTAACTCTTGTGTTCTCCACCTTCAACTCCTTATGCATCATCCAGGACCATTGTTTTTATCCTTCATTGCCCTTTGCATTTCACAGGTTTAACTTCTTTCAATATGTCTGCTTGTTGTAATATCCACCACAGTTCTGGTATAAGGACTTATCTTGCTGAGAATCCTTAAGCTTCCTTTACATTATGGACTGGCAAGGTTGGAAGAATGGTCAGAAGTATGGCAGCTTGGATTAAATGCAAAGAAGTGCAAAATAATGCACCTGTGAAACAAAAACCCAGTGGAAGATTACACAGTGGGGGGAGGTAGTCACAACAACAAAAATGGAAAGGGACCGGGGGGTAATCATATCAGATGACCTTAAGGTTAGCAAGCAATGTGAGAAGGCAGTAGAGAGGGCTGGGGGATACTGGGATGTATAGGGAGAGGCATCACCAGCAGAAAACAGGAAGTTGTTATCCCTCTGTACAGACAGTTGGTGAGACCCCATCTGGAGTACTGTGTTTAGTTCTGGAGACCTCATCTCCTCAAGGACATAGACAGGATAGAGGAAGTCTAGAGAAGGGCAACTAAAATAGTGCAGGGTCTGCAAGAGAAGCCATACAAGGAGAAACTAAAGGAGCTTAATATGTATACCCTTGAGGAGAAGAGGGAGAGGGGGGAAATGATAGAAACTTTTAAGTACCTCAGTGGAATCAACAAAGTCCAAGAGGGTATCATCTTTCAGAAAAAGAGATGTGCAAGAACAAGGGGACACAATCTGAAGATGGGCCGGGGGCAGTTCAGGGGCAATGTGAATAAGTATTTTTTCACAGAGACAGTGGTGGGCACATGGAACAGCCTTCCTGAGGAGGTTGTGGGGTCTAAAACTGAGGGAGAATTAAAGAATGCATGGGACAGACATAGGGAAAATTTTGTTGGGAGGGTAGGAAGAAATAGGCTTTTGGTTAACTAGGATCTGCAGCTTATCCTGTAGGTAGGGAAATGGGCAGACTAGGTGGGCCAAGCGGTCCTTATCTGCTGTAAAAGTCTATGTTTCTACTGGGTGGATAAATCTGTGCCACTCTGCACAGCAGGCACTTTGGAATTAGGGTCTGAACCAAGATCTCTTGCATAGACCTGGTATAATCACTCCACCGTTTCCATGATGTCATGGAAATATTCCTGTCTGGGGAATATGGCTGCTTCAAACTTTTTTCAGAGGACTAGTTAGAGGTTTTTCAAAAACAGGAATTTATATTCGATTGATTTAATGTCTGGATGTTCACCATCCATATCCTTGCCTGCACTGCACTGTACATGAGCCACAAGCGGCTTTCATACTGAACCAGAGTATCTTTGACATGCTGTTTCACCTGAGTTGCTAGCATCACGCTGACCATGTTAGAGTCATGAGCTGCCAGGAGGTAGACTGCAACCCTGTTAAATGGGGCTCCGATGTCATTACATATGCCTTCCAGCACCTTAGTCCACAACATAGGGTCCACAGTCTGTTTTAAGACCTGTACCCGATGCTCAGGCACCAGACTGAGCATTTCACAGTGATTCTGCAATTTTTCTAACTGGCCACTAAGGTTGTCACTAGGGGCCATACGGCCTATTTTCTCTGCAATATTTTGGATAGCCTGTGCAGACTGTAGGGCACTTGAGTTTTCTCCCTGCCCACTGATGGTTTGATTGACCACCTCAGCCACAGCAGTTGCCACCCCGAAGGAGGGTCTGTTTCTCTACCTGCTTTTTCAGTGTGTCACTAACTGCTTGTTTCAACACTTTAGCTTGGGCATAGAAGATTCCAGCTTTGCGATCGCTCTCTGGATTAAGGTTTATACCTCATCCTTTATGTTTATGGCAGTTAATGGTGGGTGTGGCCTCACCCCCCAGCATCCCAAGGTCCACCATCTTAAACATCTCTGTCATCACTGTAATCACCCTTCGATGATGTCAGGTTGATAGGCAAGGGACACAGCATAAGTTTGACATGACGCTTCAGGATTGCCAACTACTGACATAATTTTGTCATCTTAATTCTACACATCAAATGATCCACTTTGCCTCTATACTGTCCCTTACTGATGTGGTCCTGGAAAATCATGTAGGAGATGCTCACATCGCTGTTCACCCTAAGTTCCCTGTCCAAAGCATTCTGACATTTCTCAAACTCCTCCACTAAACTCGTCATACTCACTCCACAACATATCATTCATATTTCTAAGCAAGTCATTCAACTCTAATGCATGCCTCTTATCTTTCTTTAACCTTTCACAGTCCTCTTTGAACCTCAAAATCTCCTTATCTTTCTCCTGTACTGCACTCTCAAGTTCAGTCTGAGTTTCATTTCTAAGTTTTTTAATTTCTCATTCTGACTCTCTTCGTTGCCCACCCACTTCCCTTGTTTTGCAGCCCAACTCCTTTTTCAGAGGTAGGACCTCTGTTTCCATTTCTTGTAATGCAGCTTAAATGGTGGCAACCATTACACCTTTATGATCATGTTTATTAGCTGTTTATTAGCTGTAGGCAGTGCCTCTGAGTACAGCTCATCAACATACAGTAGTAGCCACAGACACTGCCAGCTATTTCCTGAAATTTCTGTGGTATTTCCAGAAATATCTGATGCTTTTTGCATTCAAACAGTAGGGGCAGCAGAGAGAAACTGTTCAGAAATTTCACGAAATATCTGGAAATAGCTGGCAATGTTTGTGGCTACCACTGTACTGCACTGGATTAGCCTTTGACTTCACATCCAGCATGAAATCTCCCCTTCTTCCATGAGAGGTAAGCAAGTTTAAGACCTCTAATTAGAACTCTTTTACTAATGGTCATTTTGGAAATCCCACTTTTTTCTGCATCAACTGAGAGTCTGAGGCATACCAGTTCACAAAACCTCAACAGCTGGGCTGCCACATGTTCAGGTATGAATAGTCTGACAAATCAGTACAGCAAATTGAATGAGAGGGCATAAGTTCAGATCCCTTCATCTTTCCCAATCTTGTTCATGGCTTGGAGAACCTACAAGATTTGTCTGTAAGGGGGAACAGGAGGGCATAGGTTCAAACCCCTTGGTGATTCCCAATCTCATTCACTGTTCACCTTTTTGGTGTACTGGTTCAGATCCATGCAAACAGGACCTGCTACAGTCACCAGAATGTTGGATTGAAGGCATCTGGACCTGTTGGCAAAACATGACACACAAGCCTAGGTATCACAGAAGAAAGTTTATTCCCAAAACATGTAGAAAACAGTTTACCTGCTGGGAGTTCAGGGATTTCCCGAACACTGCACTGTCATCATGCAAACTCAGAGAACAGCAAGCTCAAATGAATTATTACACTAAGAGAAAATAGAGTGCGTTACTAAGTAATGGGTTCTCATAATAGACAGAAGAACAAAATAAGGCAATTCTAATGGTGGAGACTGGTGGGTAACTTGCACCTAAGACAGTTAGGTTTTGCCCATACACAGTGATAAGCATTATGCTAATCTGCTTTTGGGTTACAATACAATGATTCATAAATAGGCTGATCATAGCATCAAGGCAAATGGCTGTAGGTGGCACACAAACACCACAAGGTAATCATGCTGAATACAGCTCCTGAGCACATCATAGCAAGTGTGAGTAAATACAGTTATACCTTATGCTATGGTAGCATGTGTGTGAGCCTTCATGGGGGTCTATAGGGCATGCAGGTGGACAGTTTTCAAACAAGAAGTCGTGCAGCTTTCCCTGAAGTCCTACAGATTTCCCTTCAGGGCCTTGTGCTCTTTCTACTTAAGTGTAATCTGTCTGGTGAATACAGGTCCTTATTATCCCATGTCAACTCCCCACCAACAACACACCTGTACCCTTCCACCCCTCAACACCCTCTATTACATTTTTTTAATTCAAAAATTCTTACCTTCCTTGCTGTACTAGCCCTCGGGACCAGAAGGAACTCCAAGGATACCGACTTCCCTTCCTTCCTGCAGATTTCCCCTGCTGCCTTTAACCTCTCTTGCACTACCCCCACCTCACACCCTGCAAGGTCATTCATACCTATGTGCAGTGTAATATGAGGTTTTCCTCCTTCCTGTCCCATATACTGTCCTACTAGAGGTCCCACTCTTCCTGCTGTCATGGCTGGCATGTGTTCTACCATCCTACGGTTTGGCCCGTCCCCCCATCTCTCCCACTTTACAATTGAATCCCTGAAGGTCAGTACCCTTCCCCCCTCATCACATGCCCTCCTCCTCCTTCATTCCACATTGTTGCCCAAGCCTATCTGCCTCCATCTTTGCCTCCTGTCTCTCCTGTTCTCCTTCCTAAACCTCTATATCCACTATCCTCTTCCTCCCCACTGAGCCTCTCCTCCCCCTGGCAGACCCCCAACCCTCCCCTCTGTTGCCCCCTATCTTCCCCCTCCATCCTGTCCCACCTCATCATGTCTATCCCTTCATTCTCTCATATCCACTTCCCTTTGCTTGCACAAGCTTCCCTCCCCTCCTCACTTGATGACTCCTCTACTCACCTCCTATCTCTGCTTACCCTGACTCCCCCAAGTTGTCAATCAATCAATCAGTCAATTAATCAAATTACAGGATAGCAAATTGAGAAAACAGTTTCTCCTTTACAATTGCATCCATACATATTCACTTACAAAACATATAATTAGACATACTTACAAAATATACAAAATTAGTTATACAAAAATACATTAAAATTATCAGCTTATAGAGTACATATGTAGCATACACTAATTACATTCATCCAAAACTATTGCAGTGCTTAATGAATAAGCTTGTAAGTGATGATCTAAATTGCCCTATTGATATCAACACCTGAATGTTCAACTGTTTTTTAATTTTTTCCCAATTTCTCAGAACAGCTACAGCCAACAGTCTGTCCCCATATTTAGAGCCACTTTGTGGAATCTGAAAAGATAACCCAGACATGGACCTAAGAGCATATCTGGGGCAAGACCTAGGCTGCAATTTTGAAAACAAGAAAGGATGTAATATTTGTAAAACAAATTTTTAAACATAAGTATACCAATGTCCATCCCTTCAATCCTTCAATGACGTCTATCCCACCTTAGCATATAATGTACATCTATGGGTACCAAATGA
Source organism: Neoceratodus forsteri (assembly GCA_016271365.2). Classification (NCBI taxonomy): domain Eukaryota; kingdom Metazoa; phylum Chordata; order Ceratodontiformes; family Ceratodontidae; genus Neoceratodus; species Neoceratodus forsteri. The sequence continues at coordinate 57,985,220 of CM028137.1, forward strand.
CAGATTAGTTACAAAACGTAAAGCACTATTGTACAGTGTATCCAGACTAGGTAATAATGAATTGGTTGTATTGCTGAAGATTATATCACCATAATCCAATACTGATGAAAACAATGACAAGACAAGCAGTTTTCTTACGGAATAATCAAATAATGTTCGATTGCAGAACACAAATACTAATAATTGTTTTAATTTCACTGAAACATTAACAATATGACATTCAAATGTTAAATGAGTATCAAGAATCATACCTAAATATTTATATTGATTGACCCTTTCTGTTCCAACACCAGTGACTTGATTGCAGGGAATTAGTAAATATGTTCATCTCCTTAACCTTAGGTTTTCCAAAAAGCATCCACTGGGTTTTTCTGACATTCAGGAGGAGCCTCAAATTATGTAGAGCCCCCTGAATGCCAGAAAAATCCCTTTGTAAAATTTCCATAGCCAGATCCAAATCATCATTAGTTGAGTATAAGATAGTATCATCTGCATAGAGAAGCATCTGTGAGTCTGCTGAGCAATAGGTCATTAATTCATTGACATAAACCAAAAACAACAGGGGGCCCAAGACAGTCCCTGCAACCTTTCCCCTCTCACTGTCCTTTAACTTCTTATCACTGTCTCCCACCATCCCCAGTCCTTTGGAAGAGATCTATTCCTCACTGGTAGCCCTGAAAATGCTCCCACAGGACCCCCTCCCATTTCTGCCTTACCTCACCCTCTTAATGTTATCCAGTCCCCCTCCCTGGGCCTCCTCACCTGTTGTGGGAATTAGATCATGGGAACCCAACTAGTCTCTTCTTCCCTCCTACTCCCACTGCTAGGCTTTCATCCCTTCCTTGGTCACTCTTGCCTATCCCCCCTTACCTAATTGCAAAACTTGTGGCCCCTCCACCCCTCTCATTGTTACCATGTGATTCTCCCATCACCAGTTCACATATCTTTTGCCTCGAGTACGAAACCTCAACCCTCAGCTGTCCAATATGTGGATAAACCATGCATCTTCTATCTCCCAGAGAGTTATCAAAAGCTCTGCTTCCCCACACTCCCTGCACTCCACCACTCCACCTACTTCACACTGCCCCAACTTTGTGTACCCATCTCCACATATTAACTGTTTTCACCTCTTCCCTATAAGTTTACTTAGCTATACTTCCTGCCTTCTTATTCCTTGTGTCCCAATAACAGTGTAAGGTGACCCTAGATAAGGACTAGCAACAGTATACTCCCTTGTTGGTGTTACCCTAGTACAGTAGGCTGGAACCAGATAGGAGCTGTCTGTCCTCACTAACATACCCCCAATAAGTTATACATTTGCAAGCTAATTCTAGATTGGATCAGCTGTAACCACATCAGTTTGCAACCCCTACCAACACCTTACAGTATATTTTCTGCCATTCCTACCCTCTCCTAACCAACATGGTCTGCTATCTGTGGTCCTCACAGTGGATATCCTGCAAGTGCTTCAGACGCCACTTAAGTGGATGCCACATGCTTACTTTGTGGCACTCACGCTTCAGGGTTGCTGAACTTTGGGGTCACTTGGACCTCTTGGTAATTTATATTGGACTGCAGCCGCACTACTGGCCAGCTGCAGTTACATGACCAGCAGCCCCCACCAATGGCATCAACATTCACCAGTCAAACTACAACCCCTCCTGATGTGATAGTCTTAAGTATCTGCTGCCACTGAAATGTACTTTTTCTTACTTTTAAAAACATATTGTTCTTGAATGTTCTTCCTCCAGATCCCACGCTCAGTCTGCAGTGAATCATGTAAACTTGGATCTAGGAAAGCCACCCGTAGGGGAGAGCCAATCTGCTGTTTTGATTGTATTCTATGTTCCAAGGGAGAGATTGCCAATGAAACTGGTAAACAAAATATTTGAATGAATGTTCAGTACTTGCTTTCAACTTTTAGACTTGTTTTAGAAGTTTAAACAAGTAGTAGTCTCATACATCTTATTGTTTACCACTGAATATTGCTTAATTGCAAGGATTTTGATATTTAGTTTTAGAGAAAATTGATATATAAAACCATTATGTTAATGAGCTCAGTTTTGGTCCTCTGTTTTTGTCAGCTTACCTACCATCATTCAGTACTGTTACTGGATCCTACAGCACCATACTTTTCGAAAGAGCCATGAAAAATCTCAGCAAGAAGTGCAACTAATGTATTTATTTAATACTGCAGTTCATTTATCCATGATAGCCCAAGTGAGATGCAACATCCCTTTTTCTGCAGGGTCCTACTTCTTCCCAACTGTACAGTAAAGGGGGGCTTAAAGCAATTTGCTCAAATTCACACTGTGAATACCTGGTTTAGGTGTGATTTGAACCTTGTTCTCCTGATTCCCAAACTTGTGGTTTTAATATTAGACCCCACTGCTTCCCCTTCCTTTAATTCACAGTTCAGTTTTATGATCTTTTACATAATATGACACTTGCAGCATTAAGGCCAAAGTTGTTATTCATATACCCTACTAATCTTCTTACTTTCCCAATTCTGCTGCTCAGGTAGTGTGTTCTTTTTAGGGTGTAACCAAGATTACTTCCCTTCACCCAATGCTATTTTATAATAGCTAGTGACCCCCATTATCACATTGATTACCAGTGTGATCAAACCCCATAATAAACAGGAATTATGTCATATCCAGTTATTATGGCATTTGTAGCACTTGCACTTCATTTTCCATTTGTTGGTACAGTAACACTCGTGCTCCTTTTTTTTTCATTTAGTAGATTGGTAGCAGTAAACTTCACTCATCTGCCTATGTCCCTTTGTTACCCGAACCAGCCCCAGTACCAGTGGTGGTACCAGGGTTCATATACCATAATATCCCTATTGTATTTTACATGTATTTTCAGAACAGACCTGGAGCATACCAGCATATTTATTTTTTATTTATTTAAATGTGTTAACATGGTAAAAGCACTGGGAAAAGTAATACCTGTTTTCAGGCCCAACCCAAAAGTACACAACAAGTACATCATGACATATAAAACAAATTAGTTAAATGCACAGATAATAAACAAGTGACACAAATGTACACATTAAACAAATATATACATTTAAAAACATCCTGACAAAACAAACATTCTTTCTACCTAGACTTAAACACTTGAAGTGACATTGTAGTATGCAAACTGCTGGGAAGATAATTCCAGAAAAACTGGATCAGTAATGGAAAAAGAACAAGAACCCTTTTTAGATTTACACAGTGAAGTTGTCAGGTGAATACCAGATGTAAACCTCAAACTTAACACTATAGCATGAACTGTAATAAGATCCTGCAAAGGATAATATGAATTACTATCAATTGCTCTTAAAACTTGACAACCTAGAAAATAGGCAAACTTACTACCTGGAGACAACCACCCCAACTGGGAATAAAGTAGGTAATGATGTAAACATGAAGAAGGGGCCAAAACAAAACAGCATATATTGTGATCTGCTACTTTCAAGATATTACTTCCTTTAGTCCCAAGGTCACAGTAAAGGCTAATGTTATAATCTAAGTAGGGCAATAATTAACCCATTGTAATGGAATGCTAAGTAGGCAATGGAAACTATTTTTTTTTTATTTTATACAGTATGCCAAGTTTATTATTAATAGTACTACTAACTTTGGTCACTTCAGGCAGTAAAGGCAGGCTTGTATCCAGGAAAACATGTAAATATCTAAATTCTGACACTTGTTCAATATCAGTACCACTCAGATCATGTATCTGCAAACTAGAATGATTCCAAATCATGAAAGGTGAACCAAAAAGCATTGATTTTTTTTTTTTTTTTTTACATTCAAAACCACGGCATTCTGAATAAACCACAAACAAATTTCCTGAAATTCCATCTCAAGTGAAGCAGCAAGACAGACACTATCATTGGATTGATAATAGATAATCAAGTCATCAGCATATAAGAACATATCACATAAGCTGCATAATGATGGAAGTTGGTTAATAAACAAGAAGAAGAGCAGAGACCCCAAGATGGGCATCTGGGGTACATCACACCTAAGTTGACATGCATTTGACTGATCAGAATTGAAGGGAACGACCTGAGTATGCTCCGTAAGATAGATATATATATATATATATATATATATATTTTCTTTAACCAGGAAAGACACACTAAGCTGAAAGTTTGTTTACAGGTGTGACCTGGGAGCCCAGGGAAGTTAAGTGACTTGCCAAGGATCACACAGTATGCAAGTGGGGACTGTGGGATTCAAACCCAGGTCTCCAGCTCAGACCCTTAAACCACTGCGCTACACTGCTATAGTTATCAAACCAGTTAATTATCCCTGTGAAAAATCCCAAATCATCAAGTTTAGCCTTCAAAAGGGAGTGATCAATAAGATCAAATGCCCTGATCAGTTCCACAAACACCACCCAATCATAACTCCCTATTCAAGTCCTCTGAAGACTGTGTCAGTGAACCTGACCAGGGCAGTGCTAGTCCCATGATTCTTTCTGAGGCCATGCTGCCCAGGACACATTAGACTATAACACTCTAAATAGTATGTTACTTGATTCAAAACCAATTTCTCCAAAATTTTACTCAAGGGATTTAAAATGGAGATACAGTACAGTAGGTCTAAAGTCCTCTGATAACATGGTTCCAGATTTTTTAGGGACAGGGACTACTCATGCACACTTCCAAGCTGTGTGAAAAACACCAGTAGTCATCACGGGTTAAAAACAAAGAAGAGAGGGCCAGCCACAGAGAAAGAAATCAATTTAACAAAATGGGAATCTAGGCCCCCACTACAGTCTCCAAACTTATCAGGCAGAGTAGAAAGAAATTTTAGAACATCTAACCTTGTTACCTTACAAAAGTGAAAAGGTGGATTATCAAGAGAAGCCGCAGTCAAGTTTTGATCACAATTGGACCCTGTCAAAAAAGATGAAGTATAAAAAGATAAATCAGCAAATTTGTTATTTAACATATTTGCAATCAAACAAGGATCAGTAATCTGTTGCTCATGCACCTTCATTACCTTTACTGTTGGCATTTCCCTAGGGGACAAAAGTGAATTAACTGTATGCCCAAATATTTTAGAATCAGATATACCAGAATTAAATTTGTTCCTGTAATAATCTTTTTTTGCAACTGTCACCATCCTACTTACTTGATTTCTAAGTGACCTAAAAATGTTCAATAAAGAAACAGAAGGCGAGCAGTTATAGCTAGACCATGCCAATGTCTTAACCTAATTTGACTCTTTATTGCACCGGTGAACCAACAATTCTCAATACCCCTAAGTCTTACTTTACATAATGGAAACATCCAATTTTGAATAACTAGCAACTGGGAACAAAAGAAATCCACAGCACAATCTAAGTCAGGAACTGAACTCAAAAACGACCAGTCAATCGTATGCAGCTCTGCCTCTAACCTTTCAAAATTAACCCAATTAAAGGAATGGAAATGTATGACACAAGACGGTACTTTATGTCTTTTAAAATTCAAAACACAATAAGTAGCCATGTGGTCATTAACTGAAAGTCTGACAATGTCAGTCATCAAAACAGCATCTGGTTTATTAGTAACAACTGAATCCAGTCATCAATGATTATCAGTAATTTAGTTTAATCTAGTTGGTTCTCTGATTAACTGGACCAAATTACATTGAATTAGATAAGTTTCAAGACCATGATTTACATGATTTAAACAGTTAACATTTATGTCCCCCACTAAAACAAAATCACGATTAAGGACAAACTCAATAGATAATTCTAAGAACCTTTTTAACCCATCAATTCCACATTCTTGGGGGAGGGTTATGAATGCAACCCACCCTAACTTTCTTATAGCCACCTAAAACCCATTGTAAAATCAACCAATCAGAGTCGGAGTGTAAAGTGATACAAGTTGCCATTATTGAAACTTCCAAATGTTCTAAATAATAAATGGCAATTCTTCTTACCAGGATGATCAGCCTGCAACATACCTTAACCCTAGATTTGACTTAAGGCATCAGGAATACTATGCTTTAAACATGATTCTGTAATTACCAATAACTTATGTCTGTAAGTCAATGCTGACACTTCTAAATTAGCCATTTTAGGCACCAAATGTCTCACATTCGAATGAAATATGTTTAACCCATGAATGGTAGAACAAAAGCCACAATTATTATTAGTTACTTTCGTAAAACCACATACATCAGGTCCTGGGTTCAATTCTACATCACCAGATAAATTTACAAGGTCTAATATTACCAAATACCTAGAATAAGAAACAAAATGTATTTACTTATTTAGTTTTTGTTAACCGGGTAAGTGCACTAGCCAGCAGGTGACTATTTTCAGGCACGACCCGGGAGAGTACAAGACAAAATACATACTGAGGGTGTTTAACATATACAGTACAATTAGCATGGCAGTACAATGTATAGACAGAGGAGCCGAAGCTATGAGGCTAAGATAACAGTGAGGACACTAGTCTAAATAAAATGAATACAACATTGTTCTGTATAGAATATAACAGGCAGAGCAGGTACTGGTACAAGGACAGAGTTATTCGTTGTTCTCAAGCAGACGTAGTTCAAAGAAGGAGGAGAGGGAGGGTAGAAAGGAGTCGAGGGGTGGTCTGATGATCCAATGAACATGTAAGGACCTCACCATGAATACGGCTTTAGTGGCTCAGGGTACTAACAAGCGGCTGGGCTCATGGTACTGCTTCCTGTGCACGATCACGGCAGGCAGCCCCTGATAGCAGACTTCCCGGGGGGAGTAAGGCAAGGTCCAACACTGTTGGTCATTTGGGCAATCAATTTAAATATGGGTCCCTTAGGCTACAGTGGTGGCTCGGCAGCACTGAGGAAAAGGAGGAGTGAATCCAAAGCCCAAAAATGGGCTTGGGGGACTTTACGGTCACTACGGCTTTGGCAGCACAGGGTACACTCGAGTGACCAGGCACCTAGTTCTGCTTATGGGCGTGTTCGCGGCTAGAGACCCCTGCAGTCAGGATGCAAAGGAGGGGCAACTCTGTTGACTACTTGGCAAGCAGTGCTTGAGACGGGCCCCTGAGACTATCTAGGTGGGTCCACGTCGGTGCTGGGTGCCGGGACGAGCGCTCTACGTTCTGACAGGGTTTTGAGGGATTTTCGGCAACTTTACGGCTTTAGTGGCTGAAAGTAGGGACAAGCAGCCGGGCTCATGATTCCTTTGCCAGGCATGAGAGCAGTGTGCAGTCCCAGTCCATGGGTATCCAGGGGGGAGCAATACGCTAGGGGGGCAGGAAAAGAGGCCAAGACCCTGGTTGTAACAATACTCAGCTATCACATCTGACTGGCTGTAGAAAACAGTGAGGGCATATACAAGTTAAGACAACAATGGGTAGAGCAAAAACAGCATAGTTCAGTCAGTAGACAGCATGTAGAAAATTGTAAACCCTTTGCAGGACATTAATATTGTAAAAGTCATTTAAAGAAAACCACATAAATGTAACACTCTCTTCCATTGGAAGAATAACAAGTAACAGTGAATATAGTTGTAATGACCGACCAAAAGGTAGGACATGTAAAATTCATGATCTGAAGCAGAAGGAACATACCCCTCCGTGTCAGTTTGCCCACCCATCCCTTCGGCTACTAAGATACTAAACATTAAAATGCTTACACAAAACAGCATAGTTCAGTCAGTAGACAGCAAGCAGAAAATTGTAAACCCCTTTGCAGGACATTAATATTGTAAAAGTCATTAAAAGAAAACCACATAAATGTAACACTCTCTTCCATTGGAAGAGTAACAAGTAACAGTTTGCCCACCCCTCCCTTCGGCTACTAAGAAACTAAACATTAAAATGCTTACACAAACTAGCACAGCTGTAACAGAAGCCATAGTCCAGCACAGAATAAGTACCTGTACAACTAACTTTTAAAACTAATATTTAAAACACAGACGTGCAGCAATACATTTCAAAGTCAACATAAAGGCCTGCTCTTCCCCTGTCTCCCCGGACTCCCACGGACTGTCACTTGTGCTGCACTTTGTTGCACTTAGCGGCCAAATAGCTGCTGCTATAGATGCCGCCATGTTCACCCAGGAAGTAGATTTAAACCACACAACCCTAACCAATCAGGCTGCCACCTTCAATCAGAGGGGCCGGGGGTGATACACCAAATGAGCAGCAGTACAGCTATGCTGTGTGTTTCTATGACAACACACAGCTGAAGTTGGGACTGCTATTAGCAAACACAGGCCACAATCCAAATGGGGTGCAGATATGTGCAAGAACAGCAAGATTAAAACACAGCACTGCAGTTCAGAAATATACTGCCAGCGACTGATAAAAAATAATTTGGTGGCAAAGTCACAGTCACACAGATGAGCAGTATCCCACTTAATAGCCTCAGAGTTGTGGCCTAGGCACTATACCAAGAAGTCTTAGAACAGAGTAGTGGACAATTAATAGTTTAAGTGCTTTTATGGCTGCATAGCAGTGCTATGCTGGCATATTATAATTGCTTCAGTAGAGAATGGGGGCTCTGGAATGAATGGAATGTTTGTGAATTAAGCACCACCTGTCTCCTTCCATGGACTGGACTTGAATTACATTACTCCATGTCCTCTCCATTCAGTACAGTGCAGTTGTTTTCTCCCTCTCTCTTTCCTCCCTCACTGTACTTCTTTCTTGCTCCAAACTGCTCGGAGTAAAACAGAAGAGTTAAGTTTAAGGGGCACTGTCAGCTGCTTTGTTAATGTTGCCTATTTTAGAAGACACACTGTCCCCCAATGTTCTGCTGTGGCAGTGTGTTCTTATTTCAAGGTGGCAGCACAACACCAGTAAACACATTCATGGATAAGTTTAGAATTGTTGATGCACTATAAGGCTGAAATGCTTTCTGATACTAGTTAGGGATCTGAACGTAGTAATGTCACTCCCATTTTACAACAAGCACTGTAGCTGTGCTAAATATTGTTATTACAATCTCCTGTTTGCCTGTCTGAGACAGAGAGAAGGCAGTAAAAAGCCCAACCAAAAACTGGTATTTGGGATCACAGACTGATGGAAACTGGATACTGTCATGGTTAATGCAAGCTCACTCAAATTGTGGAGTAAGAATCGTTTAGGAGGTTTGAGATTTTGCTTTTAAGAACACATCCCTCTGTTAAACCCCCTAGATTTCCCAATTAAGATATTTTACACTTGTGATTCACTATATTGAGAAGCTCAAAATCTCACTAACACCTCCAAATGTTACAGAGTAGAAAAAGAGGTGAAATAGATAGTCAGAATGAGTGATTCCATCTCTCCTCATCACCATGGGGAAGGGGGAAGACCAGAGTTTCTGTTTTAAAAAGAATACCTCTAGCTCTGGAAAGTTAAAATAGGTCAATCTAAGTAGCAGTTTCTGTCTCTCTTACACACACATTCACACACATGTACTGGAAGTAAAAAGGCTTTTCAACTGCTGAATGCAGCATGTCTGACTGCTGGTGGAAAAGCCAGTAATAATCCATCTGCTCCTTCATCTAGATGTGGATGAAAGACATTTAGAGGGGATAATTATTTCACTGACCGAGCTGAGGCTCAGGCAACCAGCCTCCATAGAGACACCATTCCTGGATTTGGGCCACTTATCCTGTAATTCTGCACTTTATCCTACTGAGATTGTGGAAGCAGTTGGGGGGAGAAGGAAAGATAGCGAGCGAGCATCAGACTGGTGAGTGTATTGATTTGCAAAGAGTAAACTGATGTCTATTTCAAAACACAGAGTGATTTCAAAACAAATGATAATGAGCCAGTCTGCAAAAAACTCTGAAGGGATTTTTAACCAAGCTGAAAGAAATCCTATTTCCATGCAGCCTGCATAGATTTCTTGTGACATGAGGGCAGCATGCTAATGCTTGTGGGTGTTCCCTTCATCAGACATATCTGCTGTCACAGAATGTCTGAGCAGCTGGCATGGAAGTAGCATTTCTTTCAGTTTGCTATAAAATCCACTCAAAGTTTTACCAACTGCCTTAATATAATTTGTGTTGAAATAACTGTCTTTGAAAAAAATATATACATCTACTGTTTGCAAAAGTTTTTCCTCACCAATCCGATGCTCATTCTCTACCCCCATCCCTCCATAGCCCCCATGATCACAATAGAGTAATGTGCAGAAGTACAGGATAAGTGGCTAAAACCCAGTAATGATGTATCTACAGAGGCTGGTTGCCAGAGTCTTAGCTAGGTCAGTGAAATAGGTTCCACCGTGCCACATCAACAGGGAAATTGTTGATGTACAGCACAACAAATGGCGCAATGTCGACAGGTGAAATTTCATCCCCTCACCTCCCTTTCTTAATATAACTAACTCTGAGTCAGAGTTATTTCGAAGGTGGTGTGAAGGATGGTGAAAGGGCCAAATTTCACCATTGGGTCCTTTACAGTGACAATCCCGAAACCTGTCGAGATTGTCGCTGTAAGGGATTTTGCAGTGTTTCGTTCATTGTGTGAACAGTACACCAGTAAAATAACTACCCTCTCTAAATGTCTTTTATCCACAGTTAGCTGATGGAGAAGGGGAATTATTGCAGGCTTTTCCCCAGCTGCCAGACATGCTGCACTCAGTATCTGGAACGCCTTTACAACAGGCTATCTAGTTCCTCTCTCCCTCCCCCCATGGTGATGAGGAGAGAAAAAAACACTTACTATGTTTGCCAATCACAACCTTGCACACTGCAGAGCTTATGATACTGTTGCGCTGTCACTGCAAAAGCCTAACCGGGGAAAACAAAAAATAAGAACTGTACTGCAGAAAAATAATCTGGTTTCCTTCACTGGTCCGATGCTGTCTACACTGCCATGCAAATCACCAGCATGATCATACCTGCCCCTCCATGTTGGCATTTTGGACAGACAGACAGACAGATAAAAAGAAACACATATACACATGAGAAGGTAACCTACATGAACAGTATATACACAATCATATTGTATATCTGCCTTATAGGCAGTGTTCATATTGTAATGCAGTATTTCTATCGTAAAGCAATTATCCTAAATTAATCTATACACACACGCTATGAAGTAGCAGTTCCCCAACACAGTAACAAACATTGACCTGTAGTCTCAGTTACTCAGATTCTGCATGAAAGGCCAATCAATGCCAGAAGCAAAGCACTCATCCAGTTTCTTACCACTCTGTGGCCTTGTCCACACCCTGGTGCCAATGCCCACTAAGACTAATACACAGCAGCCATGTTCCAAAGAGCTTGCCCATGCTGTCCTCCTAACTTGCCAACAGTCAGAGATTTTTATAATCTGTTTTTAGGAGCTTTCCTGGAAAGATGCCAGCCATGTAGTTTCTGGGGGACAAAAGGGGGAACAACAGCCATGAGGTTACCTTACTAACAACTCAAGTGCTGCATGTTACATAGAGTATACCAAGAAATAGTTATGTGTTTTTTAGCAAGACTAACAGTTACTACATGGGCATTTTCTTTTTGTTGCTTTTGTGGTTGGAACGGAAATTTTATTTCATTACCTTATAGTCAGAAAAGTTAACTTTGATGTCTGTTGCGAGTGCCGCTAAAAGCTTTTTATAAATGTTTTGCAAAAGACATGATTGAGTTGGCTTCACTTTGACTTTATCGTACCTGCCTGTATAATTGAAAATTCAGAGTGCTTTGGCCTCGCCAGTTCAGATGCTTTTTATCTGCCTTTGCCTGACTGGTCCTGGTCCTTGGAAGACTTCCCTGGTATCAGCTGCACCAGTTTTTATGCAAAATAAAACATAAGTGACTGTGTGCTTCTGAATTTATTTTATACATCCTCAGTATGCGATGTCCACAAAAACATTTCAAGCTTCACTCTTGAGGTTTATGGGACATCATACATCTTGGGTGTAAAAAGAGACTTCATAAAACACAGTTGCCTATGCATTATTATCTATTTTATAAGATGCCTTTATCTGTGGATCTGCACTGTGGTCCCATGCAAGAGGACAGCTGGGTTGAGGGTTGGGGTTTGCTTGCCCTCCAGAGCCAGGGGACCAGTTTCCATCTTCTATCCACCTTCTCCAAGGCAGCACGTAGTAAGGTGTCATGATGTGCACACACCAAACATGTCAGCACATTGACGTCTGCCTCTTCCTCTTCCCAGCATGTTCCTCCAAGTCGCCCTGCCAAGTGTGGACACGCGGGCAACTGTGTTATGACAGAGATGGGGATACTGTCTTCCAAGCGGAGGAGAGTGTCCTCCAAGATGTTTAGTGCTCCTCACCCAGCTGGCTTCAAATGTCCTGAGACCACTCCTGATCCTGGGTTGGTGGCTTCATGAGCAGTAATGCTACAGCTGTACGAATTAGCTGGAAACCCTGTGGCTTCTGAGGCTGTATCCTGCATGACTGCGAAAAATGTTCTCATACAGTTCACAAAAAATGACAGTGACTATGATCTATGATATAACTGTCAACTCTATAAGGACATAGGTAATATAGTTCAGTCAAGAACAGAGAAGACTACTATTAGAGAATACTATTTAAGGGCCACTGTATACTATCTAATAATGTATGTTTAACTAACACAGAGCTACAGTAATCCCAGTTGTCTACCTACCACTATTGGTTTGGCCGATAGAAAGGATAGATGGAACAGATAGTCCCTGTCTAACCTTAATTGTTGTTAACCAGGCTTTTTTCTAAATAGAGAAGAGCCCAGCATTTCTGTCTACCCAACGGCAGCTATATGAATGCCTTTCTTTGTATCAATCAATCAATCAATCTAGCAAATTTATTTAACCAGGCTAGACACCATTGAGCGCGCTTATTTGCAAGGTGGTCCTGGATGACACAGATACATAGGAATATATATTTACAATAAAATAGAATAAAGTAAAGTAAACATTTACAATAATGCATGAGGAACAGTACAGGTCATGGTTCTGCCTTATTGTACAGTAAAGGAATAACTAGCTATGGGCATAAAAACAAATAAGGTGGCAGAAAAGTAAAAAAAAATGCTTATCCACTTACGGTGTAGTATGGGTTATCCAACCTCAAAGTACATACTACACAAAGAAGTAATAAGGAATGGGGAGAGAGGATATGGAAATATAGAGAGATGTATGCAGGTTATGTGAATATTTCTCAAACATTACCTATATACTTTGGCTATACAATGAGGAGATTGTCCACAGTATAGCTATCTATATAATTGTTAAGAATCAGTGTCAGCCTAAAGAAAATTAAAAAAATCAGTAACAATTCTTAAGATGATTACATTTGCTAAGACATATGTTGCTTCTTTGGCTAACTGCAGGTATGACCTGTGACCTTTTTCTTTCCATTAGATGCCAATAACTGCTTCAGATGTCCAGATGATCAATGGCCTAATGAAATACAGAATACCTGCATCCAGAAATCTGTGGACTTTCTTTCTTATAAAGAACCCTTGGGAGTAACTCTGACTGGTTCTACGGTGTTCTTCTCTTTTATTACTGCTTCCATCCTATGTACCTTCATTAAGTACCGGGACACTCCAATTGTTAAAGCCAACAACCGTGAACTCAGCTACCTTATCCTTATTTCCCTGTTCCTTTGCTTCCTCTGTCCCTTGATATTCATTGGGCAACCCAAAGAACTTACCTGTCTATTCCGCCAAACTGGTTTTGGTATTATATTCTCCCTGTGTGTTTCTGGGATACTGGCCAAAACCATAACAGTGGTCATTGCTTTTAAAGCCACAAAGCCTGATAGCAATTTAAGGAATTATGTGGGACCCAAGACACCCTACTGCATTGTCTTCTTCGGCACCCTGCTACAAGCCACTATATGCATGATGTGGTTGGTAGCATCTCCTCCATTTCCTGAGCTGAACATGAAAACTGAGGAGGGTAAAATTATAGTGGAATGTAAAGAAGGTTCAGTGATCATGTTCTCTTGCATGCTGGGATATATGGGTCTCTTGGCAATTGTCAGCTTTATTGTGGCCTTTCTAGCGAGGACATTGCCAGATAGTTTCAATGAAGCTAAATTTATCAGTTTCAGTATGATTGTGTTTGTAAGTGTCTGGCTGTCTTTTATCCCAGCTTACCTCAGCACAACAGGGAAGTATATGGTGGCTGTTGAGGTATTTGCAATCATGGCATCTGGTGCTGGAATAATAATTTGTATATTTTGCCCTAAGTGTTACATTATTCTTCTGAGACCCCACTTAAACACCAGAGGAAAATTAATGGGGAACACAAAGTAAGCTCTTCCAAGAAAATGTAGGAATTGTTCCATAGCCAGGAGAAGTGGGCTGGAATATCTGTAGGGTCAGATATGTTGTAACTTGTAGGATTTATCTTATAATTATTAAGAACTGTAAACAGATGCTATGAATGTATTGATTGCTGGTGATCAAGTACTGCAATAAAGAGCTAACCACTATTTTATTTCTGAATTTCTTTTTTTTTTTATTTTCACTGACCTGCTGGAATGCCAATATACTATTTGGCACACACTTCATATAATATTAAAGAGGTTAAATGTATCAAAGTACCAGTCTTAAAACATTTCAATCAGTAAGCAATTACTCATGAGAAGTGTGCATTAAAGGATTTTAATGCATGTCCCAAGGGGAATTAGGAACAAGGCCGAAGGCTAAGAATTCTTACACCTCTGCAGCTGGCCCAGTGGCGTGGAGGGTTGAGGCAGCATGCCTTACCTCCTGCCACACCAGCGACCCAAGTTTGTGGTATGAGCAGGCCATCGGGGATTGGCTGGTGAGGGAGAGGATCGAGCATCTGGAAGACAGCACTCCTCTCCCGGGGAGGGGTTGGAAGGGAGTCCGCTGCATGCCTGACCCTAGCGGAGGCTGAGAGTCGACACCAGAGGCTCACACCTAGGGGGTGGTTACAGGGCAGTCACCTGATGTGTTGCATGAGGGAACACATGCCGCTCGGTCATTGGTGGCATTGCATGTCGCTATGCCACTCGGGGGGGAGAACAATGGAAAATGGCCCCTCAGACAGATGACTGCCTGACACCGCACATGCCCCACTCCCACGATAGCAGCATCCCCTCACACTGGATCTGAACCGGTGGGTTGAGGGATCTCCGCCACCCTGCCACGGGGGGCAAGCTGTGGGGAAAGTGAGGGGACAATGCTCTGAGCGGGAGACAGAGCTGGATGCCCTGACAAGAGGGAGCTCCATAGGGGATGTGTAGGAGCAGAAAATAGATTAACTGAAAAACAAGTATTCTTACACCGCAGGGAAGTGCATTCAGATCATTTGATGTCTACCCTGGAGTGGTTTATTGCACTTTTGCAATTGCTCACTGCTCTTCTGTATTATATGTAAAGTGAACCATTTAATATGATTTGTTTTACAACACCATTTGTTTCAATACATTTTAAATGACAATATTTTACATAAAGTAATCTCTGATTTTGTAAGCAACTAGATGATTGCATTGGTAATAAGATCTAGCACACACACTTTGCGGTGCTAGGAATTTAATGCTCCACCAGGTGACATCTCTAGGCCGCTGAAGTGTTTGGATTTTTTTCTTGAAATTTTACAAAGGGAAAAGAAACATGAGAACCTGAAATTGTTGGCAGTGATCAGTTCCCACATTTGAGAGATGGTAATTATTGTAAGTCACAGTTTGACACCTAATTATCTTTATTAGATTTTCTAGTAGGAGCTAATACTGTGGTAATTAGTGCTCTGTGGAATTTTCAAATTCCGGCAGAACAAAATTTCATGGAACTTTCAAAATTCCACCAAAATTCTACTGAATTTCACCATAAATGGAATAGAAGAATTCTGTGGTAGAAAATAGTTGCAGAAAAAATGTGGTTCCACAGAATACTATTCTATGGATCTCCATGTTTTCTACGGAAATTATTGCAGAATAATTTTCCATGGAAAATTGCATTTCTGTGGAATACTATTCCATGGATCACCGGAGATGGAATTCTACTGAAGAACAAGCTAAATTCAGGTGGAAATTCCACTGGCTGAATGGCCATTCCATACTAATTCTGCTGGCAGAATCACGCATTCTGCACAGCGCTAGTGGTAATATAATTTACACTAGCTGATATGATGGAACACACCTACCAGACTAAGAGAAACAATATATTTAAATGTAAAAACGAATATCAGCTATTTTACAACATCTTGTAAAACTTACTCTCCTCAGACTTCCCTTTAGTAATGCCATTTCAAAATGAGGCTGAAGCTTCGATTATGTTTTGGGGAAGCGAAGGAGAAATACGTCTGAGAGGATATGATGGATGAATTAAAACAGGCCATCTAGACTCTTTTGGAGCAAGTAATGGTGTGATGCAATATATATGTACTGTACTTTGGACGTGGACATCTCCTATTCTATGAATGAACCAGCACACCCATATTCTCCTTTTAAAGTGTATCGAGTATTAGGCTCTATTGCAGGCTCGATACTTTACCTAAATGTGGCTACATTGGAGTAATACATTTTAAAACAATTAGTAAATACATCAGTTTGATGATATCTCTTTCTCTTGCATTCATGACTTATATCAGATGCACCCACCTATACAGGTACTTTCCATATACCCATAACTCCTTCCACAAAATACATTTCACTTGATTAGACATACAGTACTACTGATCAACCTAGGGATGACCCAGTATACTGCATATCAGTATGATACATATCACAATATAGAAAAGCATGTTATAATTATTGTATGTGATTTCATTACCTGACTATTACAGTATACCATGAATTATTGGGCTTTACTCCCAGTATCTTCCTCAAAAATTTTTTATTGTGAATGGCCAGTCACACACAAGCCAGAACTAAGTTGTCTGCCAGTATTATTTAATTAATTTTATCTGTTCTTAATTTTCTAAGTTATTTTGATTTTCTTATGTTATCTGACTGCTGTGCTATAAAGTGCCCAGAGCAAAGTCATATAGTAAATAAAGTTTAGTATGCTTGTTTACATTTGGTTTTCCTGTCAGGGACTGCCACAGCAGTTCAGCATCACAAACATAAATGGCAGAATACAAAAACTGGATGGTAATAGCTTGGTGGATTATGTTTTTACTTTCCAGCACTGTTTATGCATCAAAATGCCTAGATCTGTCACTTCCTCAAGCTTGATCAGTGCACTGTTAGCCTCTGCAACTTATTGTGACTGTAAGGAACATCTTCCATGAAATGATACCAGTGCCTGAGGTGTACCCTAGAGTAATGGAGCTAGCTGAACTTCAGACTAGAATGGGGAGCCTTGTTAAAACTGCTTACCAAAGTTACCAGACTTTAGATATTTTGTTTTTTCAGACCATGGAACTCTATGTGGTATACTATCACAGCTGTTTCTGCTAAACATGATTCACCAATGTATGCCTATGCTTTTTCAAAGAGCGCATCAAGAGCAGCTGTTAAATGAAATTAGGCAGTTAGAATGAAACCTTCACTCTTACTCTTCTGTCAATCTGTGGACTAAGCAACATCACCTACAGTCGCAATATGCAGACATCGTGGCCCAGAAAGTGGAGCTGGCAATTACATGGACGAGGTTTCAATACCTTGAAGGGGGTGAAAAAGCTAGCAAGCTTCTTGCCTTTTGGCTTCATACCTAGAGTTCCGCTAGTTTTACATACATACATACATTTCTATGTCACAAAATCGGGCACTCACCAGCAATATGAAGTCAACTCCAACCACGTATAATATGAAGAAAAGTTTATGTAAAACATAAAGGTGACCCACAAGGGCAAAAGCGCTTAACACGTTTCAGAGCAATACCTGACCCTTTATCAAAAGCTGTTTAGCCCTAAGCATACCAGACATTAAATACAACACATCAACTGCCACTGCTTGTGACATCATAATTACTACATTCAAATTCATTGGTGCAAACACTCTACCTGTCCATAGCTCTAAAGTGCATATCAAATAAAACATAATTGTCACAAGTTGTTCTCTACACCTTTATAGCACCTAAGTGTATTAGAATAATATAAATACAAAGGGGGGGGGAGGATAGGAAACATCCTAAGTGCCTAAAGGAAAACAAATAGGTGTACTAAAAATTAAATACATAATTGTTAAAATCATTAGCTGTAAATAGTTTACATATATTGTGCCAGCAGTGTCAGTGGCTCAGTAGGTAGCACACTTGCCTCTGAGGCCGTGAGATCAGAGTGCTGTGGGTTCAGTTCCCACATCTGGCACTTGGGTTAATATCCCAGTACTGACACTGCAGTGCAGCATGAGAGGGGTGCTGCACTTCTGAGGAGCCATCTTTCGGATGAGACATTAAACCAAGGTTCCATTTGCCTGGATTGGTGGTAGTTCAGGTGGATGTTAAAGATCCCATGGCACTTATCGAAAAGAGTAGGGAAATTTTTATTAAACAACCAAAAACAGAATACAAAATTAAATCACTAATCAGAAGCACAAGCAAAAGCAATGATAAAACATACAAAACAGAAAATGAACAAAATATATACACTAATATGGAACATAAACACAAAGAGAACCATAATCTGACAAAGCCCAACTAAAAGAAATAAGTACAACAGTGACTTTCTATAGTTTATACAAGATAAAATGTAATAGAAGAAAAACACAAGCTATCCCACCCACCCAACATTATTCCATAATCGTAGCCCCACATTAGACCCCAAGGTGCGAAATTCATAATCATGTATTTTATCTAGGTCATTCTGTATTTGAAATAAAATGTCCTGTAATTGAACAGTCTTATTCTGATGACATCTCAAACATCTTGCTTGCCAGACAGACCATTTAATACATGCTAAGAACACAAAAACTGGACTTTGATTCCATTTTTTCCATTCTTTCAGAATCTGTCCCAAAATCAAAATACCATAAGACATAGAATGAAAAAGAGGTTCACTCCACCAACTGGCCAATGCAAACCAAAACCCTTGTACATGTTTACATTCAAAATACAAATGTTGTATAGTTTTCAGACACCCTTGACAGGAAATCTCATAACAATACCTATCCCCCAACTGTTTGTGTTTTTGATTATTTTTCACATTAAGCTTCTGATGCCCACAGAGCCAGATCATATCTTACATCTTCTTAAACTGTAGATTTAGTAGTTGCCGTATTGGTCCTTGCAAGAATAGATCCAGAAGCAAATGATTTGATACCTTTTAATGGACCAACATAGATGTAACAAGAACAAAGTGCTCTAGCTTTCGGACCAACCAGTCCTTCTTCAGAAGCTCATGGCAGTGGTTGGTCCGAAAGCTAGAGCACTTTGTTCTTGTTACATCTATGTTGGTCCATTAAAAGGTATCAAATCATTTGCTTCTGGATCTTTACATCTTCTTAGGAATTCTAGGATCTGTAATATTGGCAATCAGTAAGTCAGTTTTCACAGTATCAGGAACCTGAAATAAGGGATCTTCTAGATAACAATTGTCTACTATATGCTTGGAAAATGATTTTTTCTCATGTGAAATAAACCATAAAAGCTCAATCTTCCACATTCTTATGTATTTAAGTGTGATTCTAACAAAATCAGGATGTAATTTTTCCGATGTATGCCATTTCCCCCTACCCCAGGCTGTCAAGAACTCTTTTCCCCATAAGTTCATGCACAAAGACCCCATCTCCTCTCTAGCTAATAACATAGGCCTAACAGTACTATAAAAAAAATTACCAAAGAAGAACACTAATGGCTGAATCATATTAAGACCTCCCGATTTCCAAGCTCTATAAGCATGGGCCCTTTCAACCAGGTTTAAACGGCTTTCCCATAAAAATGAAAAGAAAAGGACCATCATTTCAGTATGCATACTGTAAGATAGAGGAAACACATGTGAAACAAATAAGAAGATTGGGGTTATGTAAGTCCAAAGAAGAAACACCTTTTTTTTCCTTGACATCTTCCATGATTGCCATCTAGTCACTTTCTGTTGGGCATTTTTCAAAAACCATATCCCAATTATATTGCATAGCAGTCGGTGTACCATAGTATACACCTAATAATGTTACATTATCGGTAACAACAGGTATATCAAAATGTTCCGGAACCAAAGCTCTGCCCAGAACTAATAATCAACTCTTTGTAAGATTAATCCTGACACCTGTATAAGGCTGCAGTTCTTGAAGGACCTGAAGCATCCTTTTCCCTGAATCTGAATTTGACACTGTAAATATACAATCATCTGCATATGCTAGTACCTTTCTAAAGGTACAGCCTCCCGTAGTGGAAATGGGCAGTACCAGAGGGTCCATATCTATTCATCTCAAAATGGGATCAAGGCCAAAAGCAAACAACAAAAGACTTAGAGGACACCCCTGTCGAACCCCAATATTAAGGTTGACAGGAACGCCGAGATGTCCATTAACTAGAGGAGTAATTTGTGCTGCAGAATACAAAGTCTTCAACAAATCAAGTAATAATTCCAGAATACCATAATAGTGTAAAACAGCCCAGATATGTTCCTGTCGGATAGCATCAAATGCTCTTGATCTTGATCCAGTGACAAAAGATAACCAGATAAATAAAGTGATAAACCCTGCTCTACAAGGCCCCTGAGATAAATCAAGCTATGCACAATAGTTCTGCCAGGTACTGCACATTCTTGGGTCGGCAGAAGTAAATTCCATGCCACTTTCGGAAGCCGGCTTGTCAAGATAGTTGCTAAAATCTTGTAATCTGAGGTCAAAAGGCTTAAAAGTCTCCAGTTCTTTAACAATTGTGGATCACCTTTTTTAAAATGAAATATCATTAGTCCATTACACATACTAAGTGGGAGTCTATGTTCAGACCAAATAGATGCAAAAAGAGCACTTAACCATGGTACTAAATATTCCAAGTACGTCTTATAAAAGTCATTTGGAATACCATCTATGCCAAGGGTAGTACGGACTAATATTTTATTGATAGCCAATTTGATTTCACAATCATTAATAGAGGCCACCAAATCTGCCAGGTTTTCAGGTAATAAATGTGGAATATCTAAATTTTGAAAAAATATACTAGGCAAAGCTGGGATGACATCCTGAAATGTAGACCTTACATAAGTTTGAACTACTCGACATAGTCCCCTAACATCCTGTACTACAGTACCATCACAATCTTGTAAAGCACTCATACCATATTTTTTTGAACCCTATAACTGAAGATCATACGTGTCTACTTGCTGTTTAGTACCTTTAATCTAATATTTTTGCTGGTAGGAATATCTGTCTTCTCTGACTTTAAGAAAATCATACATTTTAGTTTTAATGTCTCTAAGCTTAGTCACTATTGCACCATCCGCATCAGACACCTGGGTCAGCAATTTCAGATATTGTGCCCTATAACCCAAATAAGTCAAATAAAGATTCCTGGCTTTACATTTTGAAGTGTATAAAAACAACAATTTTAAATCAAATTTGGGGTCCTCCCACCACTCAATAGGGCTATCATATAAAAAAACAAAGATTTGCCCGAGCAGAAAAAGAGGCTTTTACCTATTCATCAATAATAACCTCTTGCAAAATAGCAATATTCAACTTCCAATATGCATGACCCATGGTATGTTTTTATAAGAACCTATCCATATCTTTACTATCACATGATCAGAAGTCTTTATAGGCAATATCATTACTTCAGAACAAGTAAGTCTCTTTGACAAAAACCAGTAATCTGTACGGGGAAGACAGAGTTCCCTTAAAATAAGTATGCTGAGGGGAAATTTGCAAAATATCATACATATCTGCAAAATTATTATTCTGAAGCACATCACGAAGCATGTTGGAGTCACAAAAAACTTTCTGTGTCTTCCTGCCCCAATCCCTGGAAGTAAGGCAACAATTAAAATCACCCCCACCCATAACACCAGTTTTGAAGTATGCAGGTATGGGGCAATCCTCTTAAATAACGCTGATCTAGCCACTTTGTGCTGAGGAACATAAATATTTAGTATAAGATATGTGCAACTAGAAAGAACTACATCCACCATCATGGCTCTACCTGGCAAAATGTCAAGGACTCTCAAAATTTTAACATTGATCCCAGCAGATAGAATACCTAACCCATCACAGGTATCCTCCCCTAAGGACCACAAAGAAGCACCCCACCTCCAGTCCCTTTCAGCTTCTTTCAATTGTGACAATGAATGTATCCTAGTATCCTGAAGTAAAATAACATTACCTCTGCTTTCTCGTAAACTATGAAAGGTAATCTGCCTTCTATGGGAAGATTTAATACTATTCACATTAATAGTAAGAAAAACCACTCCTTCTGCCATTCAAGACATGTGAAGAAATAGGAAAAGACTATACAACTATAATGACCAGATATTTTAGTAAAAGAACAAATCACTTTCGCTTTTTTCTTTTCTTAGGTTTTGATTTATCACACACTCCTATGTCCGGGATTGGCTCAGCATGTGAGGAAGCCACAGAAGAGATGTTTGATTCCAAACCATCCTCCTCTCTCTCTCTCCTGTTCAGACAATAGGGCATAGGAATTTTGCAAGGGGAGTGATTCAGATTCAGCTTGACTATCCAGGTTAGATTTATTGGATTTTGATCGAGTTACTCTATGAAAGATTGTTTCTTGTTGCACTTCAGAAGGAGGCATATACAATATCTTCTCAGTTACTATATCCTCATCTGGTGCATCCAGTTCCAATTCAGGAGCAGCGCAGTCTCCAGGCATGGAGGCCACAGGCTCCAAAGGGACACCCTGTGAGGTAGAAATTGATGCTTGTGTTGTCTCTACCATAGGCAAATCAAGAATTATGTTTTTCAGATGGTCAGGGACCATGTCTGAGAGTACAGACTCTGAAGGAACTGCGGGGGCCTCTGATGGAGCTGCAGGCTGAAAAGAAGGGATCAAGGGGGAGCCCTGGGAGTAGGTAATCAGGTCATGCATTTTTTGACTTTCTTTCTGGGCTGTAGCCACATAGACATCATGCTCTGCCCCTGGATCTGCATTATTATGAGAAGCCCAGGAACATGTACAAAACATGTGTCCAAGCTCATCACACAGATTACATTTTGGAGGATTCCTACAATGAGTGCCCACATGACCCAGATCTCTGCAGAGACTACATTTCTGCTGATCACAAACATTGCTAAGATGACCTAATGCACCATACTTATAGCAAGCCCGTGGCTGTCCTCAGTAAAATAGTACTCCCCTATCCCTCCTTAGAAAAAAGCAATTGGGTAAGTGTTTTATCAAACCATTTTCCAAACGTAAATCCTCCAGAAATCTCCAGCCCCCAGTCCAAAGACATTCCTGATCCAGAATAGGTTCTGGATGACCCTTAACAGTGCAATGCTGCTGTAGCCAGCAGGTGATGTCTGCTACATTGACCCCCTCATTATGAAACAATACTGTAATCTTCTTTGAGACTGGTTTAGTTAGAGGAATGGCTATAAAATAATTCCACAGAGAAGTATGCTTAAGAGATTGGAACTGTTTCCAGAACCTATCAAGACCTGCAGCATGTTTAAAGCTTACCTCAAATACCGAATCCACTGGCATATGAATTAGTGCATAAATCTCATATGCATAGAATTTCATACTTCCTTTCAGCAACTCTTTCCCAACAAACCATCTTTTGGGGACCTCAGAAAGAGGGCCCCTATATTTTAGATGCACTGCATTCCTCCTTAATGCTGGTTCTGGCAAAAGTCCAAACATGGCAGGAAACAATTGTTCCTGAATTCCAGCATGCCAAACTGAAGGAGTAGGATTCTGTGCAGGTTCTGTCACCAAAGGGGTCTGTACTGGGGCAGTAGGATGAGACTGTGATGTCATAACCTGAGGTTCCCCTGAGGATGTATTAGATGGGGGTGGGCAGGCAACGGCATCTCTCCCACTAAACGTTTTATATCATCTATGATGGTATCTACTACCATAGCAGAAGAAGACTGGGGCTTTACTACAGGGGAGCCTTGTCCAGGTGGAATTGTAAGCAGAAGTAATTGAGACAGATTTATTAGCAGAGGCACAGACCTGGACTGCAGTGGGTAATGATCCAGTATTCGCATTCCTACCCCCTCCCATGAGGAGATTTCACCCACCCTGCTGCCTCTAATGCCTGGGAAACCCAAGCCACTGGAACTGCTACCCCACCATCAGGGAGATTAATGATTGTAGAACCCTTCAATGGAGAAGTAAAGGGTCTGTCATGAGAAGAGACAGCAACAGTCTCCTGTCCTGGGTTCTCTAGAACATCAGATTTCTGAATGGGGAGTACAGGACAAACAGTGTCTAACAAGGAAGAATCCGAACTAGCAGTCGGTGGAGAAGAAAGGCCTTCATTTTTTTCCAGTCCGCTGAGGAGACCCAAAATGCAATTCTCGATTTTCACTTGACAGTAGTGAAACTAAGATATCTAAGTCTTGCTTACTCACAGTTTTCCTTTGTGAATCTGAGGAGAAGACCGCCAATGAAGGCACAACAAACGGCATGGTGGAAATCCTTCTACTCGTTTCAACTGGCGCCTGGTCCGCATCTAGGGGAAGCCCTACGACTTCCATTTCCTGTACCTCCATACTTTCCATGCATGCACACTCCAATTCCTGCAATAATCAGTTCCATATGTTAAGGAACCAATGCTCTTCTGCAACATTCCTGTGCTGTATAACTTCTGCATTGCTAGAGGCTTCTGTGGCTAAGGTCTCCAACCGATTATCGGCAGAACCTGTAGAAGCACTAATCTGTACCATCTCAGCATCAAACTCCATTGATTCTGATGCCATAGTGATCACTGTAAGATGCAAGGGGGCCGAAGAGGTGATCAGCACCTCGACCTCCCACACGTCCACACTCCTTAGTGTCCTGAATCACACTGAATATGTCTCTCTGAGTCGCAGCGCTTTCTACCGTAGAGTAGGGGAATTTCCCAGGTGTCCTGGCCAAATTTCCCTCATTCACTAAAAATACCACCAACAGCTTAATCTTGTTCAATTTCAGTTGCTTACCATCTGTATCCCCCCACTCCGGTCACCCCTGACAAAGGGACTTCTAGGCCTAGTGGGCTTACCAGGTCAATACAATTAAACAAAAAATATATTGCACAGATCTAATTTTAAAGTGCATAAATATTACAACAATGTATATATCACAAGTTGAATAGAATGGCATGAACAATCCAACATCACAACTCAATTGAGCATAAACACCCTTTATATGCCACTGCAGTACTTCTGAATACAGCAGGAAACAGGGATGAAAACAAACTACTTTTTACTGTAATATACAAAGTAAGCAGAAATCCTGGGGGGGCAATTTTAACAATTTATTACTCAAACGTGAAACATGAATCATTTTGGATAATCAAACTGTGGGCAACTAAACCACCAGGTTTAAATACTGGTTTCAATTTGAAGCCCTACCTTGATTATAGACAAATTTTCCTGAGTTCTTGAGTTGAGATGTAGTTTTGTTCATGCTGTTATAATAAACTTGTGATATATACATTGTTGAAATATTTATGTACTTTAAAAATAGATCTGTGCAATATATGTGAACTATTTAGAGCTTTTGGGCCCTATGCACTAATGGGGCGGAGTGGCTATGAGCATGTATCTGGGGCACATAGCCACTCAGCACCAACTGTGCCATCTGTGTGCAATTCAGGAAGGGGGGTGCACAGACCCACTGCATCCGATCCCCCTCATTCTCAGACAGGTCCATGTAGGGGGCATTCTGGGGTGTACCAGCACTACACGGGATTCACCAATCCATTTGTGCCTGGCTGCAAGGGTGCAGTGGGTGGCGCAGGGTACGCCAAGGCTGACCCTGCCATAACCCACTATGTGCCCCAATGAGCACAGTCAAGGAGTTGCTGAGGGACCAAGATGTGGTGCAACTTGATGCTCCTGACCTCTGGGCTGCAGGGGGTGGCCATGGATAGCTTGATGGGTGAGCGCCCAGACATTCTGCAGGCAGCGGCAATTGGACTAGTGGGTGCTGCATGGGTCCGGGTGCATGCAAGCGGCATGCCCAGCCCTGGACCCGTGCCACCCATTGCAAGTGATTCACTGTGTGCCTTGGGGGGCATCCTATTGGATGCCCACCTGGTACTATGACTCCTCCCCCACCCACCCTATGGAGTATGCACATCAGGGAGGAGCAGCCATGGACAGGTGGCCAGCATTAGTGAATGCCGGCATGTGTGCACCTGTCCATGGGGTGCAGGGACGTGGGCAGGGTACCCAATTTTTCTGTGTTTCCCCACCCACTTGCTGTATAGCGCCCAAAGGTTTTAATAGTTATGTATTTAATTTTTAGTACCCATTTTTTCCTGTAGGCACTTACTGTAGGGTGTTTCCAATCCCCTCCACCACTTGTCTTTATATCATTACACTCAGTCCTAGACAGCTTTTGATAAAGGGTCCGATATTGATCTGAAACACGTCAAGCGTTTTTGCCCTTGTGGATTATCCTTATGTTTTAAATAAACTTTTCTACATATTATAAGTTGTTGGAGTTGACATCATATTGTTGATGAATGCCCGATTTTGTGACATACAAGTGACTGAGGATATTCGTGAGCAACACCATCCCTGTGCGTACTTTAGAACTGTGTTTGATACATACATACATATATACATACTGTACATACATGCATAGCTGACAGAAAATTAGGCCTAATGGTCTATCTTTTCTCCCTGATGCAGCTCACTGTTAATGCAGAGTAGCTACTCTACCTCCCCTCATTACTTCACCCCACCCTTCCACTTCCCCACCCTATGCTTCTCTGGTGCTCACCATAACCCATCCCAATACCATGCCCCTGTGCCTGTCCCAACCCTAATTGAAACCTCCCACAGGTCCTAATTTCACCAGATCATCCAGAAGTGCATTCCAGGTCACCACCACTCTCTCTGTGAAATAATGCCCCCTCACCTCCCCTCTGTATCACCCCCCTGCCAACTTTAGACTATGGCATCTTGTAGTCCCCTCCTCCCTCAATTGAGCAGACCCTCTATTGAACTCCTTTGGGTATTTGAAGGTCTCTATCATATCCCCCCTATCTCTCATCCCTTCTGTCCTCCATAGAGTACATGTCTAGTTCTCTCAGTCTATTCTCATATGACAACCCCTCCAGAACACTAATCATCCTTGTCGCCCATCTCTGGACTCTCTCCAGCAGTGTGATGTCCTGTTTTCGGTGTGGGCACCAGAACTGCTCATAGTACTCCTGATACGGCCTCACCAGTGAGGAGTACAGGAGAAGTATAACCTCCCTTCTCCTTGATGTCATCCTCCTGGCAATACACCAAGGCATTTTGTTTGCCTCAGCCACTACTCTCCTGCACTGCTCCGAGTAGTTCCCTTTAGCATTGATCATTGCCCCCAGATCCTTTACCATCTTCAGAACAGACAGCTGTACCCCTCCTAAGTGGTAGGAATACCCAAGATTCCTCACATTAAGGTGCAGAATGCCACATTTGTGTGTGTTAAACCCCAACTGTAATGTGCGGGCCCAGTTTTCCAGCCTCTCCAAGCTTTCATGTAGTGCCTTCCTTACCTCCTTGCTGTCCACCACCTCCCCCAATTTAGTATAATCAGTGAATAAACTCATTTAATACCAACCCTCACCCCAATGTCCACAATGAAAACATTAAAAAGGATAGGTCCCAAAACTGAACCTTGTTGGACCCTTCTGATGACCTTTCTGGGTGTCAAGACTTTGCCTCCTGCCACCACCCTCTACTGTCTGTTCCTAAGTCAATTTATTACCCACCCCACCAACTTCTCTCTCAACCCCAGTTCCCTCAATTTCTAAATCAGCCTTCCATGCAGGACTGAATAGAAAGCCTTGCTGAAGTTCAGGTACAGGAAATCAACTGGTTCTCCCCCATCCAGGGACCATGCACCCAGTTGAAAAATTTGACCAGGTTTGTTTGACACAATTTCCCCTGGACAAACCCATGTTGGTTTTCATTCTGGGAACCATTTACCTCCAGAAACTCAATCATCTGTTCTTTCAAGATGGCCTCCATCCATTTCTCCAGTGCGAATATCAGGCTGACCAGTCTTTAGTTTCCCAGATCATCCGGAGGTCCACTCTTGTGGAGAGACATGACATGGGCTAACCTCCAGTTCAGAGACCCATCCTGACTGGTGGAAGGAATTGAATAGTTCTATCACTGGAGCTGCTAGGACATCTGCCAGTTCCATTAGAACCTTCAGGTGGATGCCGTTTGGCCCTGGAGCTTTATCCATCCTCAAGAACTTGAGAGCCACCTTCACCCTCCCTCCCTATCTGGATCTCCTCATCTGCAAGAGCCCCCCTGTACTCCTTTGCCTACTCCCTCCCTGAGGCAATGGCCCATACTTTTCACTAGTGAAGACAAAGCTGAAATAGTCATTCTACACTTCTGCCTGCTCCATCCCCCACTCTACCCATTCCCCCTCCTTTCTTAGCTTTCTTACCTGCCCCTCCCCTTCCTCCACTCCCTAACATATCTAAAGAATTCCTTCTCCCCATCCCTGATCCCTCTTGCAAATCTAAACTCTTTATCAGCCTTGGCCATTCTAACCATTCTGATAACATCCCTGGAAATCCTGTGATACTCCTCTAGGTCTACCCCACTATGGGATCATCTGTACCTTCTAAAGGCCAACCTCTTATTTCTCATAATCTCCTGGACTTCCCTTGTCCACTAGCATGATTTCCTGGCTCTGGCCATCTTGTTTAATGACCTGGTGTGGGTTTTTGTGGCTTACTCGATGCCCCTCTTCAGGATTCCCACGGCCCCTCTGTGTCCATCCCTATCCTGATTTTATTATGTGCTCCCTGAGTTTTTTCCAAGTGTTAAGCTGTAGCCAAACTCAGAGATCGTCACCCGACCTAGGGAGATTGCTGTGGTATTTCAACAAGACTATCATAACATCTATGCTTGTGAACCTGTGGACCCCCAGGCCACTGACAATATTGCTGCCTATCTGAACCCTATTCACTTACATATGTTAACACCCCCCCCCCATTAGCAAGAATTTCTTAAGGGCCTGATTACTTTTCAAGAAGTTAATCAGGCTATATGTCAACTTTCACAAGGAAAGTCTCCCAAGTCAGATAGTTTTATGAATCATTTTTACTTGACCCTTTCCGAAGAACTCACCCCTCTCCTGGTAAGACTGTTCAATCACTGGTATTCTCATGTTTGTTTCAGCAATTCTTTTACTGAACCCTAGATCGCTTTAATCAAGAACCCAAATAGAGACAAAAAGTACCCAGGAAGTTGCCATCCAATTTCCATAATTAATGTGGATTTAAAAATCTTATCCAAAATTTTAGCTAATAGATTGACTCAGGTTTGGGATATGCTTAATAGCTTCTCTCAAGTAGGATTCATGGCTAGTCACCTGTCCATCAACCATCTTAGGAAATTGTATGCCCTTATTTCAGTGCCAGAGAGAGCTCGCATACTGTGGTATTGTTCACTTTGGACGCTGAAATAAACTTTGATCCTGTGACCTGGCCTTCTCTGTTTGCAGTTTCTTTGGAGTATATAAATAGGATAAAGGTGTTGAACAGCAGCCCCACAGCTCAGATTAGGTGTAATGGGATTCTTTCCAACTCGTTTCCTTTGCAACGAGGGATCATGGCAGGGCTGCCCTTTATCCCCATTACTTTATAACTTATATCTGGAGCCCTTGCTTTTTTACCTTCAAAACTGCCCTGTTATTAAATGTATTACTGTGGGAGAGCATAGCTATACCCACTTTGCATAAGTGGATGACCTATTGCTGCATATAGAGGATCCGGTGAGGTTTATACTGGCTGCTTTACAGGAGATTTATAAGTTTTCTGCCATTTCGGGTTATAAACTGAAGCGTAACAAAACAAAGGTAATGCCCCTAGATAACGTGGTTCATAAACAAGATATCACTTATTTTGGTCTGGCCTGGGAACCTAGATCTCTCATGTAGATGGACATTTGGTCTCTCTCTCTCTCTCTCTCTCTGTCTCAGCTAGTGATGGATAATCTGTCGTCCTTACTGCATATTGTCCAACAGTATTTGCTGCAGTGGACTGCTTTGCCCATTTCCTTATGGGGATGTATTAACATTATCAAAATGAATGTTGAACCATGTATTCTTTGAATGTTAAATCTGTACCTCCCATAGACATGGTTTATCTGCCTTCAATCAATGATTAATAAGTTCCTGTGGAAGAAGGGTTCCGTTTAGAGGTCATAATTTAAATTATCTATTTCCAAACAGAACTGTGGCCTATAACTTGTGAATTTTCTTCCTTTATTATAATGATCTTCACTGCAGTAAACCTCTGATATAGGGTATGCCAGAAGACATGCTCGTAAATAGACCTTACATTCCATGGTGGTTGGAACTGGAATGCTCTGTATGTAGTGATGTAGGTATCCAGATTAAAAGTTTATTTTACATAGCCCCATCTCAGCTCCTCAATTCTCTTTGGTGTACACCATTGCATTGGTCCCTGAAAGCTCATCTTCAGATGAGTGTGTACCTAGGGTTCCCATGGAAAAAAGCTATTAGTCAACGCTTAGATGGCAATCCCAATATTTGTGTTGGTTGTTAGATGATTCCATCTTCTATTTGTCTACACCTTAAAGATACAGTCAAGCCCACTTAAACACATAGGCTCGGGACATCAGCTGATTATGCATTTAAGTGGGTTATTCATATATGAGATCTTGCTCTCTGAAATGCTCTTTTGTGCTCCCCGTGTTACGGGAGTGTAACACAGTTCATTCATTGTATGTATAGTGTGCTTGGGATGAAGGGAACCTGTTCTGGGGTTATAAACTTTATTCATACCTTATAAAGGTTATGAACTTTATTTGTGCCTTATACAGTGTTGTGCTGTATTTAAAAGTGTGACAGGTCCAGCTGACGTGCAACCCCAGTTTGGGATGTGCCATGACTTTCAAGAAGATGGAGCATTTTAACATTTTCTCCTAAACAGAGCTTCTTCTGTTTCTTCAGTGTTACATCCATCGTGGATGGACAAAGGATCTGGGCAAATGTCTGAATGATCTGAGTGTGTTTCATGAATCATGGGACATTTATACAGCACAGGTGCTAATGACCATCATTAACAGTCACTGACTTAAGTGTCAAGATGAGGGGTGAGTTGCTAACAGTTAAACTTAATTTAATGTTAATGACCAGCAGAAAAGTGGATTAGCAGGTGGGGAGAAGTACCAATGGCTCCCATTACTGAAACCCATAGAAACATACTGCAGCACATTTAAAATTATGCATATATACAGGTGGTATCAATTCCTTTAAACAATCATGTTATAATTGGGAATATAGGAAAAGAATCATGGAATTGCATTTCTAGTCCTTTAACTGGGTTTTTTCTATTAAGCGGTATTCTATTAAGTGGGCTTGACTGTATAACAATTGATACTTTTTGGATGGAGATAGATTTAGCTCGTTTACCTCACTGCAGGTCTGGTTTTACCTTCTCAACCCTGCCAGGTGTAAATACCTTCAAATTACACATGCTTTAGCCACCTTCTTTGGTCTGTGACCTTGGTCTTGGTGGAACCCCTCTGTCTTTCAACCTGTACTGGAGGCTGTGATGCAGCCAAATGCAGTCTCTGAAATATACTCTTTCTGAGTATGGATCCCAAAAGCTCCACCAGAGTATGTTACTATTGGAAACAGGCCTTAGACTTTTCAGATGTCCTATCAATATGGCACTCAGCTTGGTGAGCACTGAATAAATACGTCAAGCAGGACAGGTTTAGATTAATTTAATATCATGTGCTACTTAATATGCTGAAACTATACATAGTGGGTAAATTAACTTCCCCAGTGCGTTTTAGATGTGAACTAGTGGATGTCTCCTTAAAACATGTGCTTTTGGACTGTGACCGGGTATCTCCTTTTTGGAATGCTATCAAAAACTCATAAGATCCTCTTCTTGGTCTGGAAGATCTTTTTACCTGAGACATATGATTAATGCATCTTTTTCCATCTGCTTTACATGGCACACACAAAGCACATATGGCTCTAATCTCCGTGACAGTGAAGTTAATCATTTTAAGGAATTGGTTGGATACTTCTTGCCCCTCTCTTAAAGAGTGGCATCAAGAAATTATATCTATATTAATGGCAGAGAAACACATTGCCTTCATCAGAAAGTGTCCTGCTCAGTTATGAACCAGATGGGAGCCGTTTTATGTGTTGCTTTCTCTCCCATCTACTGGACCAAGTTAATATACAAATGTATTTTCATATTGGCTTATCCCCAATAGGTAACTGAACCTGATTCTGATTGCCGTAATTTTTTTGAATCCCTCCTATATCATAATTTCCTGTAATTGAGCTCCGGGGTGGGATGGGGGTGATTTTCCTTTTTATATGATATTGATTGTTATTGTTGAGGTTGTTGTTGTTCAATGTCTCTTGCTTGTGATATTATCTCCTTTTGATGATTGTTTATCTGAAATCATAGGTGCCGGAATGGGGGGCCACTAGGGCCATGGCCTTACCACTTTCATAAGTGGTCCTGTCACTTTTTGCAATCATATTAATGTATTTAACAGGGGAGAATTTATCCCTTACATCCTTGGCCCTACCACTTTTTAAACCATTCTGACACCAATGTCTGAAAACCCTAATAAAGTACATTTAATAAACAAAATGGCACAACAGGCAATATTACAATAACTACATTATTGCTGTTCACTGAAATACCATGGAAATACCACATTGTATAACATTGGTAAAGTCACTTGGTAGGCACAAATATAAAGTGACGTATAGTGAAAGAAATCCAGTAATGTCATGCAGCACTGCAGGTTTGCTTGACTGTATATTGATTTAAATAAAAATATATTAATAAAGAGCAGAATTGGAGCTGTCTTATTGATGCAGCAGAGGGACGGGGTAGGAACATAAAAGAAACAATAGTGACTGTGTCATCTGCATGCCACCAACATCCAACTCAGGGCTTTTCCCACAGTCCCAAGGAAGACATCAGGAAGACCTCTGCCAGGGTGGCTGGCTAGTGAATGAATATTATTAAAGAGCATAAAATACTGCAGCTTCCTGCCATTGGGGCACAATGCAAGGTTGCAGAGCAGTGGTGTGAGTCAAGGGTGCCCCATAGTCTTAGCTGCATTGATCAGGAGGGGCTCTGAGAATTGGTAGGTGGTACTATCAGTAGATAAAGGAGGTAGTCGGTGGGCTTGCAACATTTATTTATTTATTTATTTAAAGTTTTGGATTGATATCTGTTAGCCATCAGGCTATTTTACAAAGGTTCTGAGTTAGGAGAAACATACTACAAAGACTTACTTAAAGAAAGGAGTAGAACAATAAGTATATCAAATGCATGACACTATTACAAGGTGTTACAATGTGGTGATGCGGAAATTGTTTTGAAAACAACAGTGATGAAAAACACATGAGATTCTGTTTCACAAGCTTTTAAAACCAGGGCAGTTTGTTACTAAGTGCATTGCAGACAGAGGGGAAAAGGCTGTCTGAAGATAGACTTTGTCATAGCAGTCTATTTCGATTTTATCAGTAAGGAAAAAGCAGGTGGGGGAGGAAGAGGAGAGGGGAGGTTGAGGTTAGGTACTAAGTGCAGTACAGATTAGAGAATAGCAGTTTGGGATTAGATTTTGTCAGGAGAGAGTGATGGGGGAAGGTGAGCAGAGGCGTGGGTGGGAGTCTTAAAGGCAGTTGTCTTAGACCATGGCGGGGGGGGCTACCTTTACTTATTTAGTTGAGGCAGTCACAGTGGCTTGCTTAAGCCAGGTGGAGGTGAAGCTCCTTAATCAAATGGCTTATTTTGTATCTCTCCGTGAGAATTACTGGGAGTTCATTCAGCTATTGGGTTACCTGCATGAGAGTAAGTGCTGTGCAATAGATGTACATTTGAAGGGGACATGTAGAGCACCCTTTGCAGTGCTTCTTGTGGCTTGTCGGAGACGGGTGCATTGAAATATGCTAGCGATGGAGACAGGGCTGAGATCTAGCAGGGCTTTTTTTCCCAATTAGGAATAAAAGGAATAAAAAAAAAAAAGAATACATATAATTCATTTTGCTGAATGTTATCATTTGAATATGATTAAGAATATACTGGTTTGGGTTGATATACATTATTTAAATAAAAATATATTGTTATGAGTTCGCAAGTAACGGGTGTGTTTTTTTTGGAAATGTATTGCTTTCAGCAGACATATGTTTATTTATCTATTAAAAGTTTGGTATCTGGGAAACGCACACTGAGCTGAGGCACATTTCCACGTGCAACACCGGGGAAGGAAAAGGGAACAAAGAAAGCAACAAAGTACACTCAAGCAAAAGTGCAAATAGGCAGGAAATAAATAAGGTGCAAAAACAGTGACAGCAAAAAAAAAAAATATGGTGGTAGGAATACACTGAGGTAAAAAAAGGCAGCAAATCTGAGCACTGGAATCTTGCAGTCTATAATATCAATGAGCCATTCCAGTCTGTTTGCAGGGCAAGGCATAGCACAGAAACAGCATTAGTCAGCATTCAAAATGACCTCCACAAGTTGAGAGATAGAGGAGACCAGTCAATTCTTGTTCTACTCGATATCTCCTTAGCATTAGATGCCATGGACCACACTGTGCTGCTGGATCACCTTAGAGAATACTGTTTACTCACTGGTATAGTCAGCAGCTGGTTTGAGTCCTATCTCTGGGGCAGGAAGAAATGGTTGGTGATGGTGAATTTCTCCTCCTCCTGAAGCTCCTGCCATGTGGAGTGCCTCAAGGGTTGATCCTGTCCCTGATGCTGTTCACAGTGTACATGCTACCCCTGGAAGAGCTCATTAGATGATACAGTTTGGGTTTTCAGTGCTATGCAGATGATACCCAGATTTACATGCCATTTGCATCTGGAACAAATGATGCAATGGAAGTGCTAAACAGCTGCCTGGTCAAAATTCAGGACTTGATGGCCTCAAACTGGCTAAGGTTAAACCCAGACAAGACAGAGGTCCTGGCGATCCAGCCTGGTCGTGGGCATGATGGGAGTGTCTCTAGAGTGGCAACAGGATTGGTCCTAGGAACCACTCCATTGATGGCTTCCCTGGAGTGAGAAATATGGGCATTTTCCTAGATGACAGATTGACTCTTGATGCTCAGGTGTCATCTGTTGTCCAAAGTGGATTTTGCTACCTAAGAAATATTGCCCGGATTAAACCACTAGTTTCGCTCAAAGATCTGGCATCACTAGTACATGACTTTGTCATTTCCTGGCTCGACTACTGTAATGCTTTATACTTCAGAGTCTGTGGAGGGATTCTCTGCTGGCTAGAACCAGTGCAGAATGTAGTGGCCAGGTTCCTGATGGGCCTGTCTAGGTCATACCATGTGACCTCAGTCTTGGGGATCTGTTCTGGCTGCCTGTCAGGTGAATGGTCATCTTCAAGGTGGGCTACTTCACCTATAAGGCCCTATATGGATCAGGCCCTGGTTACCTGGCTGATCTCCTCACCCCTGTCACCTTGGTCCATTCCTTTGGCTTCTCCAGCAGGGGCCTCATTGCGGTTCCAAGGGCCAGGCTGAAAACCCCGGGTGATCATACCTTTGAGATGGCTGGCGTGGCTCTCTGGAACTATTTTCCTAGATTTCTAAGGGAGTCCCACTCAGTGGAGGTATTTAAGAGGGGCTTAAAGGCACATCTATTTAATGGCTTCTCCATACTACCTATAATGTTTAACTCTGTTTTATTATTTTAGTATTTATTAATTATTTATAATTAGTCTATGTTTGTATTTTAAAGTGTAAAAACCATGAAGACCTTTGTTTTATTGTTACTATTACCCTGCCTCTTTATGACTGTGTGAGCTGCCTTGAGCCCCTGGGATTGACACCGTATAATTAAACTTTACTATTACTACTATTACTAGAATTGAGGATTATAAGGGATCTAGGGGGAGGAACATACAGGTAGAAAGTCAGGGAGGCAAACCCTCAGAGGGGAGAAGGAAGGTGGAGGGAGTGTGGGAGCGTAAAGGTATAGTATAAGGTGACAGAGCGGAGGGAGAAGGAGAGAGAGGTACATGGGAGGGTTTGGGGGAGAAGCAGGAGCAAATAAGGGGTGGCTTTGCAGCCACTTTAAGGATGGTAGGGAAGGGGCATAGCAAAGAAGAGGAAAGAGCAGCTTTCAAAGGGATGGGGGCTTGTAGGCAGCCTGACCAACCTTAGAGTGAGAGTGAGGGATCAAGAAGGAGCAGGAATCTCTTAAGCAAAGAGGATAGGAAGAGGGAGCAGAGGGGGAAGAGTAGAGAGGATAGGTAGGAGGTAGTTAGGTGAACCATTATTTGCCAATAAGAGAGGAGTAGTGGGAGAGGCAGGGAGATAGTAAGGGGATGATAAAGTGGAATTGAGGAAGCAGTGATGTGTATGAGGGAGAGTGTTGGACACAAAGTGACAGAAGGCATTACAGATGGTGTCCATCCTGGAGAGAGTAGAGAGAGGGGATGCACTGTAGACGTCATCGTCAAAAATGAGGAGGATCATTTTGACAAGCAGATCCTTGTGGACTTCAGGGGAGAGACATTCCACGTTTTGATAGAGGATGCCTAGTTTGGGTCATAACTTTGAGTGTATAGTATCAATGTGTGCTGAGAAGTCTAGGTTATTGTTGAGCCACACAGTGAAGTGTTTGTAAGTGACTACATCCAGCTGGGTACCATCAAGGATGAAGAAGACAGGAAGAAGGGATCACCTTACTAGCCTTTGGCTGGTGCCAGAGGTCATGGATACCATATTCGTAGTATTTTCTTTGCACTGGTTGGCCTGGAACTAGTGAATTACATTACTGAAATTGAGTTGAAGGGAGGATGTGACCATTGAAGCAGAGGGGCTAGATATGTAGAGGTCAGTGTCATCGGCATACATATGAATATGGGACAAAACATTAACAGAATGAAGGTCATTTAGAGAAATGAAGAATTGTAGGTGGCCCAGGATACAGTTCTGGGGGACTCAGACAAGGATGAGATGGGGGAAGGCATCACCCACCTGCATTGATTGCTGTCAGTTAGTCAGGTAGGAATGGAACCACTGAAATAAGGAAGAGGAGGAAAGACCAGCTGAGGCCAGTTTGTTTAATGGGAAAGGGTGGGATACCATGTAAAATCCCTTGGTTAGATGGATAAAGATGGTAGCAGTGATGAGACCCTGGTCTATCCCTGTGAGGATAGAGTCTGTGACAGAGAGAAGGGAGGTGATTGTGGAGTATTTTTCTACCTTGATTTCAGCAAGGTTTTTGACATCGCACCACATAGAAGGCTGGTAAACAAACTCACCAGCCTAGGGGTGGGAAAAAAGGTAGTAAAGTGGATCAGGAACTGGCTGGAGGATAGGAAGCAGAGGGTGGTGTTGAATGGAATCCAATCAAAGGAAAGGGGGTGACAAGTGGGGCACCTCAGGGATCAGTCCCAGGAGCAGTCATTTTCAATGTCTTCATTAGGGTTACATGTCATATGGCGACAGCTAAAAAGCAACTATCATTACATCGAGTGTACATTGGCAAAACTCACAAATGGATGATGTACACTCCACCAAATACAAGGACATCAATGAATTAAACTATTAAATGGATGAACAACTATAACTAAATTTCTATCCGGTGGACTGTGCACCCTACCCCCCATGGGGCTTTGCCCCCTGTACCCCCCTAAATTTAGATTACTAACTCCAGGGGGTGCATGTCAGGGGGGAGGAGAAACACGGGAACTAACACAACTGGGGAAGAGAGACACAAGTCATGAGGTGGAGATCATGGGAGGGCAACTTAGGGGAGAAACTTGAGGGGTGGGAGAAAACGGGACTTCAGGCACGAGAAATAAAAATACACTTCCAACAAACTACAAAAAATAATCCTGTTCCTAGACCCAAACCCAGGTCCACCTGCATTGTAGAACAGGACACTCACCACCACCACCAGACCATACGGGCAGCAAAACACTGCCCCCTCCAACACATGCTCATGACAGAATTCACCTAATGCTACATAACATTGCATCACTCTTTCTTCGCTATACTGATGCTCCAGCCTTGCTATTCCCTACAATTGCTATTCTATGACAGTCACTCTCCTGACAGTCACTCAAACTGAGTCACTCAAAAGTAAGTATCTCTATCTGAGTCACCCACATTGCTGGATACCCTTTATTAGTGATATTGCAGAAGGGCTGATAGGAGAGGTTTGCCTATTTGCAGATGACACCAAGATCTGCAATAGGGTTGACACACCAGAGGGGGTGAACAATATGAAGCGGGATCTGGATAAGCTAGAAGAGTGGTCCAAAGCATGGCAACTGAAGTTCAATGCAAAAAAGTATAAATTCATGAAACTTGGGTGAAAAAAACCTGCAATGAGCTACGGGCTGGGGGGACTGCTAACTGCAACCAGGGAAGAGAGACACTTGGGGATTATCATCACAGGTGACCTTAAAGTGGCCAAACAATTTACGAAGGCTGTAGGAAAAGCCAATGGCATGTTGGGGTGAATAGGAAGGGACATCACAAGCAGAAGAAGGGAGGTGGTGATGCCACTGTTCAAAAAGCTGGCGAGTCCTCATCTGAAATACTGTATACAATTCTGTAGGCCACATCTTCATAAGGACATTGACAGGGTGGAAGAAGTCCAAAGAAGGGCAACTAAGATGGTACAGGATTTACAACAGAAAAAATGAGGTCAGATTAAAAAACTTTACATGTATATGCTGGAAGAGAGGACAGACCACGGTGATATGATCGCGACCTTCAGGTATCTTAAAGGTGCAGGTGGAAGACATGTTTCAGTATAAGAGAAGGCAAGAACAAGATGACACAACATGGGATTGGAAGGGGGCAGATTGAAGGGAAATGTGTGGAAGTTTTTCTTCACTGAAAGGGTGGTAGAGGGATTCAAACACGCATGGGATAGGAATAAAGGAACACTAGATATGGGAAGGCGGGGCTAAACTGGTGACCACACAGGGTCATGGTCAACAGGTTCAGGTAGGGAAAATGGGCAGACTGGATGTGCCTAGCGGTCTTTATCTGGCAGCAGTATTCCATGTTTCTATGGTAATCAGATAGGTAGGATGAGGACTCAAGGAAATTAATAGTTCTAGAGTGAACTAGTGACTCCTGCAGTTTGGTAAGGGAAGGAAGGAGAGAAATGGGTCTATAGTTTCCAGTGGATGTTGGTGTGGCAAGACAGGCCTATATCCTTTATTAATGTTCCTATTGTTTGTGCTATAATGTACTTTAGAGTTAAGACATTGCCTCTTTAAAAGGCTTTTAAGAGTTAAACAAAAATAGCCAGAATTTATGTAAAAGCTAGTTTGGATCTGGTACTTATCTAGATAAGAAACTTACAAGATTATGAACATGTTGTTGGATTGAATAGTCAAACTAGACATTTAGTTTCCAATAACAGGAAAGGGCCAGCAGGAGGCCAGCTTAAGGTCAACCAGAACCAGAAGTGCAGAAATCAGATGTTACAGGGGTTAGACATGGAACCACAGTGACACCTACAGGATGAGGTGAAACTGTTGCACCCCAAACTTTATATCCCAAAAGTGGTGGGTGGGGCTTGAAAATGACCTTCCAAACTGTGTCTATCAGACACCCATTTTGAAAACCAGTGCAGTTTAGCTTGGAGTCAACAGCTTGAGGACTTGGAGGTTCTCAGAGCTGAGAGAACTTAAGATGTTACAGTAAATACTTTGGGTTGAAGTATATGCAGTTTTGGGACTACTTTTAGAACAAGACCTGTGTTTTTGTGGAAATTGATTTTTCACATGCAAAACAGAAAGTCTGATTATAAGTCTGAATTTGGGAACACGGACTTCACTCTTCAAGATAAACCCTGAGCTTTGAAAAAGGACACTCAGAGACTGATTTTTGATTTCAACAAATATTGTATTTTCCAAAGAACTTTTCTTCACCTACACAGAGAGATGGTCATTCTCAAAAAGGGCACTTTCCTAGACTTTGAAACCTCAGAATAAGGTATACTGTAGTTTAGAACAACAGTATAAAGTGCTTTCTGTAAACCATCCATTGTTATTTTTGGTATTTTCTGCAGTTCAAAGATCATACAAATTGTAGAATTTATTGTGTTGTTTTTATTTATGTAAACTTTTATGACTTTCTTATCAGCTCTGCCTGGAGTCTGATTGTGTGAGCTAACATTTTAACAGAAGGGTTTTGTAAAAGACTGTGTGCCTTGATAACAAAGATAGTGACAGCTCGACTATACTACAAAAGTACTTAGACAAGAGGCTGCCAGTGGCAGTGGTGGAATTCAAACCTCAAACATAGTAAAGAGCCAAGGGGACTCGAAAATACAGTTTCCACCCTCCCACTGGGAAAAAAGAAGGCTGGTAATGCTTTCTGAATCCTACAACTGCTCACATGTTCTGTAAAAAGGGGGATCCTCCCCGCAAACAGGAGGTCCTTCTGTGCCCGTGAGGTTGGGCTCATGACAGTCAGATCACCCCCTTTGTGGAGAGGTAGTACTTTGGCAGTTTTCCAGCTGAGGGGACAGCAAATAGGGAGAAGAAGAGGATCAGGAGATGGGTGAATGGGATGAGCATAGTGGGGGCAGATTTAGGGAGAAGTTGGGGGTCCTAACCACCAGAGCTGTATTTTGAGGGGTTAAGAGTGTTGAAAGCAAGGAAAACTTTCTAAGGGAAGACAGGGGGAAGTGAAAACTAGCAGACAGGGAGGGTTTTGAAGGGGGGAGTGACTGATAGCTGATAAGTGGATGCACATGTGATGAAGTAATTGTTGAATAACGAGGCAACAGCAAGGTGGTCAAAGACCAGTGAGCCTTCTACTTGGGGAGGGAGAGCAGGCTGGGGGGCATAGGAACAGATGAACTTACGAAGTAGCCAGCAGAATTAGGCCTGCTGGTCTGTCTAATCTGCTTGATGCATAGAGTTTACAGCTCAGGCTGTTGTCCCCAACCCCCCCCCGACATTTCCATCCATTACCTTCTCCCCTCCAATGACCCGTATCCTCCCCTTCTATCTATCCCAGCCTCTCTTGAAGTAAACGATTATCCTCTCTGAGATATACCTCTTCTGGTTGCACATTGCAATTGGTCACCACCCTTTCTGTGAAGAAATGTCCAGACCTCCATTTTAAATAACCCCCCAGCTTAAGGCTGTGTCCCCTCATATTTTTTTTTTTGCCACTTAGCCTGATGAGACACACCTTCTTCATCTTATAGATCCTTTTCATGAAATTTAAGGTCTTAATCATGTGTCCCCTCTCCCTTCTGTCCTCCAGGCAGTACATGTTCATGTTGCCCAGTCTTTCCTCGTATGAACTTCCTTGCAGCCCTGCAATCAACTTCAATGCTCTCCTTTGGACTGTCTCCATTAGGTTGATATCATTTTTGTGATGAGGGCACCAGAACTGCACCACATACTTTAGACACAGACTCACCAGTGACCTATACAAGGGCAGAATCACATCATGTCCCCTGCTGCTGACTCTCTGGGTATGCACCCCAACATCCTGTTTGCCTTTGCCACTGCCTTCCTACATTACACAGAATGCTTTAGGTTACTAGATATCATCACTTCTAGATCTCGCTCCTCCACTATGGAAGATACCTGGACCCCTCACAGGCAGTAATCTGTCCTAGGGTTTCTGGCTCCAGTGTGCATGACCTTGCACTTTTTGGGCATTGAAGCCCAGCTGCCATATCCCAGACTACCTCTCAAGTCTTCTTGGGTCCTCCTTAAGGTCCTTTTCCCCTCTGCTGTGTCCACCCCTCCACAGAGCTTGATGTCATTTGCGAACAGGCACATTTTGCTTTTGATGCCATCTCCACTGTCATTAATGAACTTATTGAACAGCACAGGCCCCAGCACCGAGCCCTGGGAGACAGCACTTGTGACCGCTTTGGTATCAGGCAACTCTCCTCCCACTTGTTGGTCAAAGAGGGTATGGATAACTTTCTAGATGTTGGAAGAGAAGTTTTGGTTAGATTGCAGATTTGAGTTGATGTAGCGGGCCTTTGCAGCTCTAATAGCGTTGGTGCAGGAGTTTCTAAGGGACTTGTAATGCTGGTGGTCAGAGTCAGAATGGAAGGATTTAGAGCATGCCCAATCAAGGTCCTTAGTGTTACATAACATGAGGAGGTGTGGGGTAATCCAGGGCTGATGGTCGTGTTTCACTCTAGTTCTTTTGAGGGTGCCATGGGTGTTCATGGAATAATTGAGGATGTCACTGAAATGCTTAAGGGCAATGTCAATGTCTTGGGCTGAGTAGACCGGGGACCAATCAGCAGAGACTAGATCATTCAAAAGAGCATCCTTGCTGAGGGATCTTATGGGTCTGTGCCAAATATATTCTGGGGAGGATTTTGGTGGCATTTTTTTCTAATACAGTAGATAAGGCAATCATTACTAACTACATTTGGAAGCATACTAGCAGAGGAGATTGGTGGGGGTGGAAGCATAGAACCCAGTCCAGGAGGGAGTGCTTTGAGGAGAGGGGATTTAATCTAGTGTGTTCAAACATGAGTTTGGAAAGGGTTAATGAGTCAATGGATTGCTGAATAGGCTTAGAGTCATGGGAGAGCCAGTTGAGATTTAAGTCGCCAAGAAGGACAAGTTCACTAGAGGCAGAGAATGAGGCAAGAG
This sequence comes from Neoceratodus forsteri, assembly GCA_016271365.2. NCBI lineage: Eukaryota > Metazoa > Chordata > Ceratodontiformes > Ceratodontidae > Neoceratodus > Neoceratodus forsteri. The sequence continues at coordinate 58,027,794 of CM028137.1, forward strand.
AGGAGAGGGTGTTAAGTAGAGAGGAGGGGGGAATCTTAGGGGAGGCATAAAAGCCACAGAGGAAAATGGGAAAGGTGGAGGGGAGACAGAGTTTGAGCAGTAGGAGCTCATGAGAGGAGAGTACCGACTCTTTCTGGGTGACAGAGCAGGAAATATTTTTGTCGGGTATAAACAGCAACACCACCACCACGTTAACCTGTGTCCTGGCAGAAGAGGTGAAATTCAGAAAGGGCAAGCAGTTAATCCAGGACTCTGAAGGAGAGCCAGGTTTCCAATATATGAATTATGTCTGTGGAGTGAAGCAATGCCAATACCATGGGGGAGTCAAGCTTAGGGAGGAGGCTTCTTAGGTTAAAGTGGAAAAAGTTAAGACCTTTGGATGCAGAGATGGGGGGAGATGGGTGGACCTGGATTTGGCTCCCCATTGCGAGCCAGAAGCAGGAGGAAGAGGAGGGGCAAAAGAGGATGGTGTTTAACGCTTATTATACAATGGCAAGAAAAAATCAAGGATGCTGATTGGCTGTTAAGCCCTAGACACAGTGATGTTATTAAACAGTAACATCACTTTATCTAGGGCAGGCAGAAAGATGACAGCACTACAGTTTGAATACCCATCCGTGCTGCTCTATCCCGAAGCTGATACAGCTTCACGTTCCCCTGGTGACAGATGGCTGTTTCCAACACTTCAAAATCCACAAGTACATTCCACACATAGAAGGCAAAGGCACAACACAGCATTTTCCTATGTGCTCCCTACACAATTCTCAACTATCGTATTCAGTATTAATTAAAAGATAAGCTGTAACCGAAAATGGCTTCCGCAACACTTGCCACGGTGAGCAAGGCACTACAGCTCAGACTAAAGTTTGTCGCTTTACAAACAGACCCACACAGAACCTCTATACAAGCCAAAAGTACTTCCCAATTACACACTTTAAAACCCACTGACATACTGTACATCCTCTGTTCTTGCCCTAATCCTCTGTACTCACCACGGGAAACAAAAAGAAGCCATGAAAGCAATGACTTTTCAGGTCCTGTTGCCACAGTTGTCTTTTCAGCGCGTGCACAGTTTACAACCGTGCTTTACAATCGCCTAGCGACTCGCCAACCACACAAACGAAGATAATTTTTTCATCGCAAAAAAACTAAACATGAAATACAGACGGGCTACCGGTAGTGGTGTTGGTGGGGGCGATTGATAAAGATCACAGTAACACACAGGACACAGAACGCAAACTGGGCAGCCAACATCATTCAAACTGCACCTCCACCTAGTGGTGGAAAGTATTCTGCACTTTTTTTTGTAATAGTATACCTCCACACACAAAAATCAAATATAAAACACATTAAATATGTTTTTCTATTCTCTTTCTTTTTTTATTAACAAATGAGCCATTGTATAATAGCAATAAGGCACTCCAGGGTGTGTGTTATCGTGTAATAACGTCACTCGTGCTTCAACCCACCCCAGGAGTGACATTATTACACGATAACACACACCCTGTCGTGCCTTATTGCTTAATCATGTTCAATGGGGAGAGGATGGGGTAGAGGTTTTTGGATAGAAAGAAACAGTGGAGGAATTCAAGGTGAGAGGAGGGGATAGAAAGGAGACCAAGTTGGATAGGCTAGGTAGGAGGGTAAGGGAATAGTGTGGCAGGTAGTGTAAGGGGTAGGAAAAGACACAAGGAAGGAGAGGGAGGAGAAAGGGGGATGGGGAAGGAGGAGATGGGAGGGGACGAGGGTGCACAAGGGGTATGAGAAAGGTAGGATGAGGTGGGGGAAAGTAGAGGGACGTAGATGAGGAGGAGGGTGGGTAACCAGAGGAACATTGCAGAGTAGATGAGAAGGGATGGGGGAGGAATGTAAGAGAACAAAGGGAGGGTAGGGCCAAGGATGAGCATATGAGGAACAAACAGAAGAGCCAGAGTGAAGAAAAGGGTAGAGGTAGTAGAAAGGAGGTGGAGTGATGGAGGGAAGGAGGTTAAAATAGACACCTTCAGGGGAGAAGAACTGGTAGTGGATGTAGAAATTATGGGTGGAAGGGAGGAGAACTGGAGTAGGAGAAACAATTATAGCAAACTTGTGATGTGAAACTAAAAAGAACAGACAAGACAGCTCAGTTACAGGTGTGGGGGAGAGAATGTGAAGTACGTAGAGGTTGATGAGAGGTAGGGAGCATAAAAAGGTGGTAGAGAAAATACAGATAAATATCTATTGCATTGGGTTAAGTGACAGTCACAACAACAAATCAGTCAACAGAAGAAAGTCTTTACTAAAAACAAATTTGGAAGCCTGGTTAAAGATAGCTGCTCAAGCTGTAACGACTGAGCACAATTGTGTAGAATTAAAGAGCATATTGTACCTGAGTTGAGAACAAACTATCTGCTCAAGTTGTGATAGTTAAGCAGTAAGTGGAGGCGAGTCAGGTTTGCGTAATGCAAGTAAAACAATGTAGGCTGTAGTGAAACTAAACAGGAGTATAGTGCAAACTAGCCTAGATGTAAATTGCAACAGCAAAAAACTGGACTGAGTAGAGCACGGGACAAGCAATACTAGGAGCAGCTGGTAAAACTTAACAAAAGCAGGTAAATAAGCATGAGTCCATTAGGTGCATAGGGGTATGTAAGAAAGCAAAGGTTCCGTGGGAGACTGCTGGAGAGGCCTGCACTGGGTAGCATGACTGGACGAATGGTTGACTCATGGTTGACTCAAGGCAGACTCCTCTATGTCCTAGACACGTAGTCCTTTCCATGGATGGGTAGCTGCAGATGGGCCACTTAGGCAAGCAGCAGTGAAATACCATAAGCAGAGCTCAGATTAGATGTATGAGTTCCTGGAAGATGGCCTGTGTGTGACTCCTAAATGGAACATTAGGTGGTCCATGTAAAAATCAGTGGGGGAAGGGGGAACTGGCTGGCTGTGAAGCCCCTTCACAACCCCTTGCTGGCATCCAGCTGAGCTGCTGCCATAGGAATGGCTGCGGTTGAAAGCACTTAGGAGTTTCTTTGTGAAGTCTCACCTTTCTCAGCTCTTGATTTGCTGAATAAGTTCCTGGGTGAGGGATTGAGTGTGACTCCAAAATGGAGTACTAAGTGGTCCACACGGTGATCGGTGGGGGTGGACAGGCTGACACGGAAGCCTCATCACAGCCCCTTGCTGATGTTTGGTCGCGTTATGGCTGTAGGAATGGTGGTGGCTGAAAGTCCTTAGGAGTTTGCCTTGTTAAGTCCAACCTTTGTCAGCCCTCAGTTGGCTAAATGAGTTCCTAGGGGGAGGGATTGAGTGTGGCTCCCAGACAGAGTTATGTTGCCCACATGATGATCAGTGGGGTAAGTGGGAACTGGCTGGCTCTGAAGACCCCCTTATGACCCCTTGCTGAAGTCTGGTTGAGCTGTGGCCATGGGAATGGTGGTGTGGTAGTTGAAAGTCCTCAGCAGTTTGCTTTGTCAAAGTCCTGCTTTCCTCAGCCCTCAATTGACTGAATGTGTTCCTGTGGGAGGAACTGAGTGTGGCTCCCAAATGGAACATTAGGTGGTCAGTGTGGTGATCGGTGGGATGGAGTGTGGACTGAATGGTTCTGTTGCCCCCTCATGACCCATTGCTAGCATCTGGTCAAGCTGCAGCCATTGGAATGGTGGGAGTTGAAAGTTCTAAGGAGTTTGCTTTGTGAAAGTCCTGCCTTTCTCAGCCCTCAATTGGCTGAATGAGTTTCTGAGGAAGGGATTGAATGTGGCTCCAGAAGGAGCATTAGGTGGTCCATGTGGCGTTCGGCTGGGAGAAAGGGGGACTAGCTGCTCTGAAGCCCCTCACAACCATTGCTGGCTAAATTATGCCTAGCTATTGCATTTTGTAAAAGTTGTTGCTTTGTTGCAGATTTTATTATATCAACAAATTTATTTTGTGCACATCAGCTACAGAGCAGCAGTTGCTTCTCTCAGTGATAAAATCTCCTTCTCCCAAACAGTCTCAGATTTCATCTCCCATGGCCTTGGCATAGCATGGTTAGCAATGCATTTTGGCTGGAGATGGCTAGGAATCATCAGTTCTGAAGATGACTATGGACAACTGGGTAGCAAAAGTCTAAAAAAAAGCCTAACCCTGGCTGGTAGCTGTGTTAAATTCATGGAAATGGTACATGGAACCAATTCCATAAATAAAGTCCTCCAAATAATAGAAGTCATCAAAAGATCAGCAGCAGCCAGTCCAGCAGCACTGAGAGCTAAGGCACTGGATGCCTTACCTCATCCCATGCTGACAACCCAGGTTCGGAAATGAGCACAGGCCATCAGAAGCTGGCAGGGGGGGGGGTGAAGGGTACAGAGCTGGATGGAGCAGCCTAAAGGCAGCTCTCCACTCCAGGGAGGGATGGTTGCATCCCTCAGCTCTTGTCTGCCTCCTGGTGAGGGCCAAGGTACAGAACAAGTAGGAGGGTGCACAAGCACTAGGCTAATGAGTGGGCAGAAGAGACTGTTACCGGGGTAGTAATGCACATGCACGCCTTCCCATGCATGCGTCTCTACTCCTAGGGCCATGGGTAATTGGGGCGAAAAATGAAGGAGAAAAACATGATGGCAGGATGACATCTTACCCTCAGAAGGAACTGCTCCTGGGCTGGGCATAAGATAAGCCCCGGTAATTTCAGGTGTCGGGGCAGAAGGGGGCTGGTTGGGCTGAATTGGGCTTGCTGGAGTAGAGAAATAATACAGCAAAAAAAAAAAAAAAATCAACAGCAAGAGTAATTGTTGTTTATGTTAATAAGAAGACCATAGTTCCAATTATAGAAGAGCTAGCTGCACACAATATAACTGATATAGTCTGAATATTAAGTCACACATGCATAGTGTCTCAGGAAGCTTTCATAAAAGAGATGCTGGAAGCAATTGATGGCATGATCAGTCTTGCACATCATACAACAGAAATGGTTGGCTTCCAGGACTTTGTTTACAGAATTCATCCTTCCACATCTCTGGATGATATTTCTGTTAAATCATTCTGAGAGAAAACATGTGACTGGAAATGGGCAAATACTGGCACAGAAGAAGGGAAGTTAGCAACATAGAAACAAGGTTTTGTACAGGTGAGGAGGAGGTGAAGGACCTGGATGTGTCATTATTTGATATTTATACTTCTGTCCTGACCAGCTGTGCCTATAATGCTTTGTATTCTGTGGAATATGCCTTACCTGATATGTGCTCATGCCAGCATCAAAAAGGACCTTTCCTTAATAGATCATGCACACGTTTTCAACTTCACCTCATTTCAGGTACAGTTAAAAGTTCTCAATGTCTGCGACATGATGGATAGGATTTTCAGTTACAGAATTCTGGCTTTTCTTCTCTGTTAAACCTTGCTGATTAGATTTGCATGTTTGCTGTTTCTCTGTGATGCTATCCAGATTTCCATGACAGTGATGTAGATGGTGGGGAGGAAGATATCCTGTAACTAGTGATAGGTTTTAAAGACACCTATTTCTAAATAATGTATAATTCACAATTTCCTTTCAGAATTACAGTAGGGTCAATAAATGTAAGTTGGATTCTGGCACTAAATAGATAGATAAATAAATAAATACATACATACAGTACATACTACACTTACAGCCAGTGTAAAATATACATTTTAATGAATCACTGCGAGAATCTTTGAGGACAGAAACTTTCTCCTTTTCGGATTTTTATCTGTAAAGTTTATTTGAACTTGTTTTTGCATTTTGACATGTACAGTACATGTTTGTTTAAATAGAATAGCATAATTTAGAGACAAATGTCCTTTCAATGGCCCAGTTCAAGCTTCAGAACTCCCACCACCACCCAGTGGAGATTGACTACCACTATGGAAGTTACAAGCTCAGACTCCGGGGATGTTGGGTTCTGGCCACTTGCAGATGAGCGTCCTCTACTTGTGATTTAGAGAGGTGCTGACACTGAAAGGCTGATGCATTAACCCTCAAGGTCAGATTCAGAGTAGAGCATAAAGACTTATACAGTGGTGAGGGAAGGGGAGTAGAGAGAGAGAGAGAGAGAGAGAGAGAGAAGAAGAAGGGAAACATATGAGCATCATAAGGGGACAGGGCTCCCTCTAAGCTATAGTTTATAACTCCTGAATCATTACTTTGGGATGTTTGTTTGCAGTAAGCTGAACTTAACCATCTAGTTTCATTAGCATAGCAACTATAGACAGATGTTTGAATAACTGTTTTAGTCATTTTGGATTGCTGGGGACGAAAGACTGCTGAAATAACTTTTTGATTTGCTATTTAAGGGAATGTTTGATTATACAATAGTCACAAGATGACCAGTTCTATGTGCCATTGCAACAATATCAGTGGCAATTCTTTTCATTTGGCTAGCAGAGAATTATTGTTCTCAACTCACAAATAGTACTGAAGGCATAATTTTGTCAAGTAATATAAAATATTGGGACCAGGAAGAAGTTTAAAGTAACATTTAACAACGATCTTTGCAGTTCCAATATGAAGGTATTGAAAAGGAATTCAGCTGTAAGAGTGATAATGATTGGATTACTATAAGAATAAAGAATACGAAATACTAACAAAAATGGATGTGTGGAGGAAGTCTTTCAGAGAAAGTTTGTGAAGTGCTATGATCTGGTTCTCAGTCAATATGGGTGGTACACAGGCCTAGTGGAGATTGGATGCAACACTGCACCACCACAAAACTGCAACATACACAAACCTGGGTGCATGTCACAGGGAGGGAGAAGTCTAAGTAGGACTCTCCTTCTAACCCTTTCAACAGCTGTGTCGTCTGGAGCACTGGAATGTTAAAGAGGACAGGAAATCATTAGTTATTAGTTGCTGTTTATAATGTTACAGTTACAAAAATAACATTTGTACCCCTAAATAATTCATATTTAAATGTACCTGAATAACAAAGTGATGTGAGAAACTGTATTTTGAATTGTTTCAAAGTTTATGGGCTGTATTCTGTTATAGTTCTCATCATGGAATCACTGGTGTGAATTTTTATCTATGTCACCATTTGTGTGCATAACTCTAACTGGTTCACCCGTATCTCAGAGCAGTTGAAATCTGCTCAGTCAAAAACAACACTAAAATTAAATAAACAAACTCAAAACTGTGAAAACTGTTTTAACCATTGTTTTTGACCACTCAGCCATCCCTTTATGATCTCGATGCGACACCACTCTAACTATGTTTGTGATAGGCAAACAACAAAAACTTGGCATTCTGTACCCAAACTGTGACATGGTAAAACTACAGATTACTGGTTCCATGAAAAGAACTGCAGAATGTGGTTTCCTAAAAGAAAACAATTCAAAACAGATTTTTTTTCACTTTTGACTTTATTCAGTCACAGTTAAATATGGATCATAAGGAGGTTATGTATTTCATTTCTGCAAATAGGAACATTACTAATCTCTCCCAATAGGCACACATTTCCTGTCCCCTTTAAGTGACTTGCTCATGGTCACTCAGTGAGTTATCTGACATCTCCTGGTTCCCATCCCTGTACTCTAACCATAAGACACCACTGTCTTCCTGCCACAAGGAATATACAATGAAGTTAGCCATGATGCAACACGATAACTTGCAGTAAACATCACAAAATACTGACTGACAAAAAGCTTAACTGCAAAATTACAAAATAGCAAGAAAAGACCTAGAAATTAGAAACACAGAAAGGTGATGGCAGAAGGAGTCCAAACATACATCAAGTCTGTCCGTGAGATCCCGAGATCCCAGGTGATCCTTGGTCCTAGCTGGTTGATTTCTTTGTGGATTTAATTGTAGCATACTCTTTACCCCATTCCATTCTGAATGCAGATACTGTCTTAGCTTCTACCACCTCTGCAGGTAGTCTGTTCCGCGGATCCACTATCCTTTCCAAGAAATAGTGCTTCCTAAAATCCCTCCTGAATTGTCCACTCTAGTTTCCATCCATGCCCCCTCATGCTTGAGTTGGGAGCCTTGGTGAGTAGTTTAGCATAGGGCACTGAATTTAAACTCCTCATGTACTTAAAAGATTCTGTCATAGACCCTCTTCTCTCCTACTTTCAAGCAACTACATGTTTAATGCCTCCAGCCACCTTTACTACTGCTGCCCCTGTAGCCCCTGTATCATTTTGGTTGCTGTTCTCTGAATGGCTTCTATCCAGTACCTATCCTTTTTAAGGTATGATCTCCAAAACTGTACACAGTATTCCAAATGGGGTCTTACCATAGATCTGTACAGTGGAAGTATCACCTCCCTGTGCCTACTGTCAAATCCTCGCCATATGCATCCCAGCATTTAGTTGGCCCTACTATATGCTGTGTTGCATTGGCTGTTTTTTTAAGTGTGTCACTAATAATAACCCCAAGATCTGTTTCCTTATTTGACTCATTGAGTTGGACCCCGTTAAGCCAATAAAATTGTTCTAGGGTTATTCCTGCCAATATACATCACTTTACATTTGTTGGCATTAAATGTCAGCTGCCAAATAGTAGATCATTGCTCTAACAGCTTAAAATCTTTTTTGTATGATTCTCACTGCTTCTTCACAGTCCACCCTTCCCCCTAACTTAGTGTCACCCATGAATAGTGCAATCTTGCCCTGGATTCCTACTCTTATGTTACTGATGAACACATTTAACAGGACTAGGCCTAAGACCAAGCCCTGCGGGACCCTACTAATCACTTCCTCATCATCAGACATCTACTCGTTGATCATCGCCCTCTGCCTCCTTCCATTCAACCAGTTTCCCACCCACCTAATGATGCAGCTTGCTATGCCAAGATTCTCTAGCTTCATCAGCAGGTATTTGTGTGGTACCTAATCAAAGGCTTTGCTGAAGTCAAAAATAGCGGTGGTCCACTGGTCGGCCACTATCTACTTCCCTAATTACCCAGTCAAAGAAAGTAATCAGGTTTGTTTGGCATGACCTGCCTGTTACAAAACCATGTTGTTTGTTGTCCTGTGGGCCTCCCCCTCCAGTTCTCAAAATAAATAACTCCCTAGTTTCCAACCCTGGCTCCGTGGCCAATGAATTTAATGCCTACTACACCTCGTGCGCCACATCTCTTCTAAATTCCCTCTCCCCATTGCCACCTACTAACTTCAGCCCTTCACCTCAGCCAGTGCCTACCCCTCCCCCATTTTCCTTTTCTACTATCTCCTCTGACAAAGCTCTTAATGCCCTCCTATCACTCAACCCCTCTGAAGTCTCCTCACCAGATGAGCTTGATCCTAAACTTCTCTACCTTTTTGCTCCTGCAATTGCTTATCCTATCTCCCTAATCCTTAACCTGTCCTTTATTTCTGCCCAAGAACCCTCATCCTGGAAACATGCTGTAGTCCTTCCTCTCCCCAAGGGTGGTGACACATCCACTCCTGGCAACTATCACCCAATTTCCCTCTTTCCTACACTTGCCAAACTTCAAGAACATTAAGTTCTTGCACACTATCACCCTTCCTCTCTGATTCCTCCTTCTTCACCCCCTTCCAATCTGGTTTTTGGAAGAACCACTCAGCAACGATCTCCCTCATCAGGCTTACTGGCTCCATCCTTTCAGGAATGGACAATGGCCTGATCACCTCGGCCATCTTTGTCGACATAGCCAAAACTTTCAACACTGTTTCCCATCCCTGCTTCTTGATTCACTCTCCTCAGCTTGCCTTGTTCCATCAGCCACCAGCTGGTCTAAATCCTGCCTCATTGGCAGGACCCAGTCAGAGAGAATCCTTGATTCCATCTCCCCTCTACTCCCCATCAATACTGGTGTCCCTCAGGGCTCAGTGCTTGGTCCCCTACTCTTCTCCATTTTCCTTAATGATCTTTCCACAACCTGATCATCCTCTTCTATCCACATGTATGCTGACGATACTGTTTTGTACAGTTCTGGCAAAAACCCTGCTGCTGTCCAAACCAGCTTACAGCATGAATTCAAAAAAGTTCAGTTCTGGTTTGCTTTTCACTAGCTTTTTCTAAACACCAAGAAGACAGTCTCAATGACCTTTGGCACCAGGCAGAGACCCTCTAGGATTCCAGCCCTACCCACCTTCCACACCCTTGACGGGACCATCTTGGAAGACATCTCCTCATTTAGATATCTGGAAGTTTGGCTGGACCAGCACCTCAACATCTCTGTGCATATCGATGCCATCCTGAAGAAACTGTGCCCCAAGGTTGGTGCTCTGTACAGGAATTGTAGTTGCATCCCGCTGACTGTGAGGTGTGAAATTGTCCTGAAGATGATACTCTCCATCTTTGACTACTGTGACGTGTCTATGGTGCTGCTCTCAAATCTTCCCTGACCAAGTTGGACACTCTTTTTAACTCCTTCTGCCACTTTGCTATCAACTCTCCTCCCCGCTCCCAACACTGTGAACTCTATCGCTCTTTAAGCTTCCTTCCACTATCTCACAGACTCATCTCTCACCGTCTGAAACTAAACTCCAAATTTTGGTCCCGGGGGGGCTCCCCTCCTATCTCTCATCCTCCATCTCCACTCCACCTCCCCCACCCACTCTCTCAGATCAAATGATGCCCACACCTTGATGGTCCCTCGCCGCTCCACCCTCATTGGTCAGACTGGTTTCGCCCATTGTTCCCCTAAAATCTGGAATTCCCTCCACTCTGACATATGACATCCTCCTCCAACTACTGCCTTACCTCTGCCCTACACAATTACCTTTCCCTCAGCTGTTCCTGCTTTAACCCACCTTAATACCTATCCCCAGTTTCTGCCTTCCTACCATGATCCCCCCTGGCAGGGTTCTCAATATCCAGAACGGGAAAATCAGGAAATGGCTTTCCCTTCTCCTCATATTCAGTTCTTGCCTCTCCCCCCTCTCTTCTCCACCTGCCCTTCTGGGTCACCAGTGTGCACAACCTAACCTTATCATTTTTACTCCTACAGCACTTCGTACTACCTCGAGCCTGCTCCTGCTACACTCATGCACTATAAATGGTTCTATCACATTATTACTGTTTTATACATTTATACGTTCTTTTGTATGATTTTGGACATGTATTGTAATTTACCCAATGTTCCACTACTGTTTATTGTACAATACCTTGTGTTCCAACTGTTGCACAATCTTACAATGTTGTATTGTTTGAACTACCCACATACTATTGTAACTGACCATCCTTCACAACCCTATGTAACCCCTCCCCCCAGGTTGCACCGTGAGGTGAGGAACTTGTTTTTCAGTGTGCCCTCCTCGTGAAACATTCCAATAAATAAATAAATAAACAAATACTTGTCCATGTAGTCTACTAGGTCTTACTTAATCGGGGCCTTCTTTTGCTTTTCTAGCACTGATGTGAGGCTGTAGTTACTGGCCTCCTTCCTGCTTCCATCCTTATGTAGAGGCACCACATGTGCTATTTTCTAGTCATTAGGTATGACTCCTGTCTGGAACGGTTAAACAGGTGTACTAAGGGGTCTGCTAACTCACTTGCTAACTCCTTAATTATCCTTGGATGTATTCTATCTGACCCAGGAGATTTGTTAATTTTTAAATGCTCATGGACCTTTCTAACCCTGTCTATAGTAATAATTGGTGTTTCTATTTTTGGCAGTCCCCTGTCGTGTGCTGTAATGCCTCAATCAGGCATATGACCACTGTGTTCTTTGGTGAAAACTGAACAGAAGCATTTGTTCATAACGGTGGTCTTCTGTCTGGCTTCTTCTGCTATCTTATCCCCTTCCCTGATTCTAACTACTCCATCCGCCTTTCTTTTTCTTTTCTTGCAAATATCTAAAAAACTGTTTGTTCCCCTCCCTAACACTTTGGCTATCTGAATTTTCACAGCCACCTTAGCTTCTCAAAACTGCCAACTTAGCCTCTTTGTTCTTTAGTGTGTATTCCTCCCCTAGATTGTTACCTAGCTTTCTTTTGAAGTTGTGGAATATTTCCCTTTTAATTCTTATGGCTGTCCTAATTTGACTCGTGAACCAAATGGGGCATTTGTGACTGTTTCTTTTGGCCACTGTCTTTGCACAGAGCTTTGTGGCCTCTGTGGTGGTTTGTTTAATCATTCACCAAATGTTTCCTACTTTAAGATGCTGGTGAATCTTAGTTCGTTTTTCTCTTACTAGTTCCCTCATTTTATTAAGCCTGTCCCTCTGAAATTTAGAACCTCTGTCCTTGACTGAAACTTGACATCCTTCAGGGCTATTTTAAACCACAATGAGTAGTGGCCACTGTTCTCCAGTGGCTCCCTAACTCTGACTGCCTCAATTTTTTCAGAATTAATGTGGACCACATTCAAAAGTTTGTCCTGCCTAGTAGGGTCGGTGGCTAACTGTGTGAGAAAATAATCCTGTAAGGCTTCTACCACTCATTGTGTCCTTGATGATCTAGCCACTGGGATGCCCCAGTCCACATCTGGCATGTTTAGGTCCCCCACTACTTAGTAACATTTCTTTGATTTTCTCCAAATGTTCCCTATCCTTGTACCTGCTTGGTTTGGAGATCTATATACCACCCTGACTTGGATTTACTCTCCTGAGGATGAAATAAGCTGAACCCACAGGGATTCCACTCCTTCTCTAAGGCTCATCATATCGCAGGATGTGGCCTCTATCCCTTCTTTAACACAGAGTGCAATGCACCCTCCCTTGACACCACTCTTAAGCTTCCTAAAGAGAGCAGAACCACAGGCTGCAAGATCCCAGTAGTTGTTGTCAGATGCCCAGGTCTCTGTGACTGCCACAAGATCCATAAAGAATTCTGCCGTCATATCTGGTAGTAGTAAAGGTTTATTGTTCTTCCAAAATATTAAAATGTTGAATATTACAAAGATATAATTAAGTAAGTAAAAACATAAAGCATTCCTAATAGCAGTCAAATAAATAAACTCAAATAAATAAATAACATACAATATCCATATTAGTACAGAATAGCAGCCACAGACAGACGATATTGTCTGACATTAGAACAGACACATAATAAAAATAGAATGCATTGACTTTAAACTTACTAACATACTAAAATGTCAGCAGAATAGGCATAACAGTCTCTCTAGTCTACTCAATTTTCAGCACCCGCTCTGAGGGCTAATTTTTGTGCCCCCTCCTTGGGTTATACTATCCTCAGTCCCAGAAGTTCCACCTGTATTGGGCCTCGCCAGATTTACCCTCCCCCTGTACCTGTCCCATACCCTCTTAAACCCGTCCACAGTCTCCACCTCTACCAGCTCCCTAGGCAGTGCATTCCATGGCTCCACCACTCTTTCAGTGAGATAACATCTCCTCTTCTCCCCTCTGAGCCTGCCTCCATCCAGCTTACACCCATTACCTCTTGTTGTCCCACCATCCTTCCTTTGGAGCACCCTGACTGGGCCTCCTCTATTGATCCTTTCCATGTACTTAAAGACTTCTATCATGTACTCCCCGTCCCTCCTCTACTCCAGGGTGTACATGTCGAGCTCCTTGAGCCTCTCCTCATAGGTCCTCTCCCCCAGGCCCCAGATCATTTTGGTTGCCCTCCTTTGGCCCCTCTCTAGGAGTGTAATGTCCCTCTTTAAATGTGGTCTCCAAAACTGTACACAATACTAGAGGTGTGGCCTAACCAAGCAGTTGTACAGTGGAAGGATCACTTCCACCTTTCTGGAGGTAATCCCCATGGCGATGCATCCCAGCATAATATTTGCCCTTGCCGCTGCCCTCCTACAAGTCTGTGAGTTGTTCATTTTGACATCTACCACTATCCCCAGGATCTTCTCATCCTCAGTGACTTGAATCATGTCTCCTCCCAGGGTATACCTCTAGCCAGGATTTCTGACTCCCAGGTGCAGAACCTTGCACTTCCCTGCACTGAATTTTAGTTTCCATTTTCCTGACTACCTTTCCAGAGCCTCCAGGTCCTCCTGCAAGGCCACCCTCCACTCCTTCCCATCCTCCACTGCACCCAGCTTTGAGTCATCTGCAAAGAGACTCATCTGACTCCTGATCCCCCTCCTGATGTCTGAGATATAGGCATTGAATAGGACTGGACCCAGCACTGACCTCTGGGGAACCCCACTAGTAACCCACCTTGGGGATGAGGCTAACCCTCCAACCACCACCTTCTGAGTATGCTCAGACAGCCAATTTCCTATCTGTCTTAACAACTGCCTCCCTACCCCCATTTCCTTCAGCTTAGCCAGCAGGCCACTGTGGGGTACCGAATCAAATGCCTTGCTAAATTCCAGAAAGAGGACATCCACTTGCCTACCCTGGTCCAGGGCCCTCATCACCCAGTCATAGAATTCAACAAGGTTTATCTGGCATGATCTTCCCATGACAAAGCCATGCTGCCTATTTTCCAAGTACCCAGTTTGCTCTAGTAACCCCCTAGCCTTTCCTTGACAATACCCTCCATCACCTTGCTGACCACCGATGTCAGGCTAACGAGCCTGTAATTTCCCACCTCCTCTCTTGATTCCCCATTGTAGATCAGCACGACATGGGCTACCCTCCAGTCTTGGGGCACCCACCCAATTCTCAGAGAGATGTTGAAAAGCTCCACTAGAGGGACTGCCAGGACATCCACCAGTTCCCTCAGCACCCTGGGATACATCTCATCTGGCCCAGGTGATTTCTCCATCCGAAGCAACCTGAGGGCTTCCCTTACTCTCTCTACTGGGATTTCAGCCTCCTCCCCCTTTTCACCCTGCACTGCTAGGCCCCCACCAGTCTGTGGTGGCCGATCCCTTTCCCCAGACCCATCAGTGTCTCTGGTCTTTACTGGTGCCACCCTTGCTCCGGTTTGCCCCCGCTCCCCTCGCAACTCATAGCCCCTCCATCCCCCCTGGTAAAAACTGAGGCAAAGTACTCATTTAGGATTTCTGCCTGTTCCCCTGCCTCCAGTGCCCAACTATCCTCTATCCTTGTCTTGCTCATCTGCCTCTTTACTTTCCTTTTCTCTCCCACGTATCTAAAGAACCCCTTGTCCCCCCTCTGGATCCCACTGGCCAAGGACTGCTCCTTTTTAGCCTCAGCTGCTCTCACCACTCTAGTGACTCTTTTGACTGTCAGCTCATATTCCTCCAGATCCCTTTCACTTCTTGAGCACTTGAAGCGCCTATAGGTCACCTTCTTTTCCCTCACCCCCTCCTGTACCTCCCGGGTCCACCAGCAGGGTGTTCTGGCCTTACTGAACTTACGCCTTTCCCTTGCGCAGGATCTGGTAACCTCCTGCATTCCCCTCCTAATGATCCCCCACCTGCTGTCAGCATCCATATCCAACCTTATCCTGTCCAGATGATCTTTAAGGATCCTTCCTATCTCCTTGAAGTCTGCACCTCTAATGTCAGTCACTTTTTTTTTTTCAATTGTTTAACCAGGAGAGACACACTAAGCTGAAAGCTTGTTTACAGGTATGACCTGGGAGTACAGAGAAGTTAATTGACTTGCTAAGGGTCACACAGTATGCAAGTGGGAGCTATGAGATTCAAACCCATGTCTCCAGATTTGCAGCTCAGATCCTTAAACCACTGTGCTATATTGTCATCCTTGTTTGGCTTTCCTCCCCCCCCCAGGTCCAGGAAGAACCAGACTGTGGTGTGATCATTCCCCACCAACGGGTCCCTCAACTCTAGGCCCCTAATCTGATCACTGTCCGCCAGGACCACATCCAGTGTTTGGGCCTCCCTAGTTGGCTCACCCACCTGTTGTGTCAGAATGCATCCTGGAAGACATCCAGCAGCTTCTGGTCTCTGGACACTGGTGATGTCATAGTCCCCCAATCTGTTCCTGGCTTGTTGAGGTCCCCCATTACTACTACCCCTCCATTTCCCAATCTACAGTGTACCTCGAGATTTGCCACCAAACTTTCTTCCAGGACCTCTGCCAGTGCTGGTGGTCTGTATACCACTCCGACCTCTACTCTTACCCCACTGCATCAGTAAGGTGACCCAAATAGCCTCCACGTTCCCCTCTGCCTCCTCTACCCTTCCAATACCCATGCCATTTCTGACTAACAGTGCTACACCACCCCTTCCCTCCCCCCTATCTTTTCTGAACACAGTGTAGCCCTCCAGATTTAGGTCCCACTCATGCCCTTGAGTGGCCCAGGTCTCAGTGACTGCTGCCACATCTTCCTCCCCCTCAACTTGCATTGCCTGGGCTCAGGCATTTTATTTCCTAAGCTCCTGGCATTTATCAGGACCACTCTCCACCCCTTTTTCCTCCTCTCCTTTCTCCCCCTTGAGCTCCCATTTCTCAGCTCCTGCATCCTACCTGGTGACCCATTTCCATATCTCCCTAGCCCCGTAGAGGAGTGAAGACCATGTCCCTCATTTATCGTACCTGCTGGCACTGTCCCTTTTTTGATCCCTCCCCCTTCACAAGTTTAAACCCCACCTTTCACTGATGAACCCAGCTAGTTTGAGCTTAAGGATTTCCTTCCCCTTCAAATTAAGGTGGAAGCCTGTCCCTAGCGTACAGTCTCTTGTCCTCCCAGGTGCCCCCCCAGTCCCCCACCAGGCCATACCCAAATTCCCCACGCCACTCCCTAAGCCACTGATTTATCTCACTAATCTTCATCTTGTTTTCTCCACTAGCCCTTGCCACAGGCAGGATTTCTGAAAAGGAGGTCTTACAGCCTATGGAAAGATATAGAAAGTCCAAAAGAAAAACAGCACTCAAGCCTGATAAAAGGTCCAAAATACAGGTCAAAACGAAAGTAAATAGCTTAAAATACCATTTTAATGCAGTGCAAAATACATCCTGACCAACAGGCAATCAAACACTCGATTCACAACACCCAGCACTTCGACTCACACCAGAGTCTTCATAAGGGGTCCAGTTGAAGGCCTTCCACAATATCCAACTATCACACTAATCAGCAATTCATTGTGGACGCCTCACTCCAATTTGAGACCTACCTCTGCTTTTTCCCTGCCCCGTGGCTGCATTATTGGATATAACTACATGAGCTGCACCTGAAGCCTCTTCCTCCAATTGTAGGGCAGATGTTCCCCTATAAATGAGCTGTGCTCTGGGGAGGTAGAGTGGGATTAGGGCTCTCACAAGAGTGTATCAGCCCTGTGTCTACCCCTCACTGCACCTCCAAGCACTGCATCCTCCTCCGGAGGAAGGTCCCACACAAACACTGTATTAAACAAGTCAGCACTACTGCCCTAAAGTCCACAGACTGATAAGAATTTAAACTTATCCAGTAACTAAAATCCTTTCCCCAACTGCTCAGCAAAAGCAGGTTCACACAACCTCTGCCAAACCCCAACTGTTTATGCAGTACTGCTTTGTGAAAAGCCCTGGTATTTAAACACCAATGAGCTGTAAATTGATCCTGGCTGAGAAGGACAGAAACTTCCAGAAAGCTGCTCACAATATCTGTAGAAAAGATAAATGAATATCCATCATCCACTATGGATCCCCCACACCACACCACACTTATTAAGCAAGTCATCACTCCTGCCTTAAAGTCCACAGACTGATAAGAATTTAAAGCTTAGTCATAGGATGCATAAGGATGAATATAGTGTCATTGTCCATATTGGTATATTTTGTAAGAATTTTTTTTTATGGTTTGATTATGTGAGTAATTGTAAAGGGGACACTGTACAATAATGTGATAAAGGGTTCCTGGAAATCTCTGTTGCACCTACAGTGATCCTGGAGTGGCCCTTCGGAGTGTGATTTGTTAAAATAGGCATATTTGTAACATATTTTGCCTAATCTTGCCCATGTGATAGCTTTCCTAGAACTAGGAACAAGGGGTAGTTTTAGGTAATCTTCCATGGTAGAATCAATTTGAATACTAAACAAGAGGACTTGTTTTTGGGCTCTTACCCGCTCAATTTGTTAAGCCTGTGCATCTGCGAACAATTTTTGTTTAGGTAGATGTTTATAGATGGGAGAAATCATAATCCCCTTCTGGAAATCAGCCCAAAGGTGGGTCAAAGAGGCCCTTAATAGGACTGACCTAAGGGTCGTTAACCACGATGAAGAGAAGCCTTGTTTAAGCCAGTTGATTTTTTCCATAAGACAAAATTTAGGGATGGGATTAAGTGTGTTGTTAACAATTTTGAGCCAGTAAGATGTCAACGAAAAGTCCATTTTGGTGGCTAGGGGAAGCCTGCCTAGCTCAGACCAAACTACAGAATTAGCCATTGAAATGGATACCTGTAAAAAACACATAAAGGAAGTTCAAAAATAGGGGCTGGTTTTGTTGCCCAAACTTCAACTCTATATAATAGGATTGGGTTAATCTTGGCTGCACTGGCTATAACTGCAGGTACTACTGTATGCCCTCCATATTTTAAGTTAAAGCACAGTAAAGCTTTCGCAACAAGTCTGGCCTTAGATGTCTGTTCATTCTAGTGAAGAGTCCATATACCATCTGAGGTAAAACGAATTGCTAATGCGTGTGAAGATACAACTTCCACAAGATCCATGTCTGAAAGTCACTCATCTTGTTACCAGGCTTCTGGCATTAATACAGACCCCGGTCCAAGAGCCTGTGGCTGAGCTGTTGCTACTTCCACCTGGTATGTTTCTGTGTTTCCCAGTAACCTGAACCCTTTTTAGGTTCTTCAGTGCCTTTTTCTGCTTATTCTGGTTGTACCTGTGGTGTGATTCAGTATGTCTTAATTGTGAGGGAGTGGCAACAAAGTTCCCATCTTCTAAACTATCACTGATAGGTTTCCTAGCACCATATTCCCCTTTGCCTAGTTTAAATGCCAGAGGTGAACATTGAAAGTCTGGCCTAGTGCGCTTGTTCCTTGCTTGTTTAAGCGTAGTCTATCAGCTTGAGACTGGCTATGAGACATCAACTGACCATGCATTAAATCTCTATAAATGCATGGTCAGTTGCCGAACTACATAGTCCTACCCAAAAAATATAAATGAGAGTCATTTTATAAGTGTAATAAGCCTCTCCAGGGTATGCATCATAGGATTTTAATTTACTTCCCAGGGTGTAATGACACTCAGCCTTCAGCTTTGTGTTTTACTACACCCTGGAGTGTACATTAAAATCCTAGAATGCACCCCCATGTCATGGCTTATTGCTTTCTTGAATTACTGTAGACTATTCCCTACATTACACTGTGGCATTGATATACTGCAGTATTAGTATGTTGCATCCTGGCTGTCCAAACTGTATGCAAGCTATAAACCATTCCATGGTATGGAAGTGGCAGGGTATGGGTGACTACTGAAGTGAACTCTCCAGCTGCATTATAAAACATTAAGCCAATGGCTGAGTGTCTTTTACAGTCATGGCATGCATTAATTCAGCATTCATCCATTCTTTTGTTATTGCACTTATACAATGGGAAATATGTTGATAAAGTACTGAAATACAGACAGAAGAGTTTTTAAAGTACTGGAAAAACTGAAGAAACTGACAAAATGTACATCCACTTGTTAAAGTAGTTCTTATTTTGTAATTCCAACTACAGATCCCTCTTTATTATCAGCCTGCCTCATTAATAAAGTGCTGGACTGCCCCCTTAGCAGGTTGCATGCAGCTTTGTTCATCAGGGGCTCTTGTCAGGTGAATTAGCAGGACAATCGGTTACAGATTATTTAAGCACTATTCCCCTCCCAACACCATCTGAGACACAAAAAGCCCTTCTGTCTGCCCCACTAATGGAGACAGAAATTTTCTCTGCTACTAAAGCCCTCCTGACAGACAAGGCACCAGATCTTGACTTTTTTCTCCAAATTTTTACAAAACCTTTGCAGACAACCTGGTGCCTTGCTTATACAGGTTATATCAATGTATCCTGTCTTCGGAACTCTCAGACAATTCCCTCCTGGAGGCTTTAATAGTTTTGCTCGACAAACCAGACAAGGCTGTGGAGAACATTCCAATTTACAGACCAGGGGCCCAATTCTAGAAAGCATATGCCACAGCGCAACACAGATGCGCCAGTGCAAAAAGTACAAGTCACAAATACACCCAGCAAATGCACCAAATGCAATTCTACATTGTGATATGCACCTTGACGCAATGCAGTATGACAATTGCGACTTACGCTGCAGTTGCGACATACCCACAGGCACGCCAATGCACAACTGAACATACACCAAGAAAAGGGAAGAGATACACCAGGGCGAGATTCTAGAAGCTGTAGTGCCACAACTTACACAAAGACCAGCTGTCGTATCATACACCAAGTGGGAGCAGGCATAACCTACATAGTATATAAAGGAGCACAAACAGACAGGCTGGAGACACAGCAGCACAGCACTGTGAGAGAGAGAGGAGAGAGACAAAATGGAAGGACCAGTAGCAATGCTAGGTGTGCTATTACTGGAGCACTGGGACAGGCACAGGAGGTGACACAATGCTTGGAACCAGAGACACAGGCAGCAACCAGGATGGCACAAACCTGCCAGACGCCAAGCACCTCAGCTGTACAGTATGAGGAAGACATACCAGGACCTGGTGAAGGAACAGTGTATCACATGCTACTGACTGCCCCAGGCCATCATAGATGGGATATGTGCTGACCTCCGCGTAGACCTGCACAGTGCCAACCGCAGGGGGCAACCAGTCCCTGTGGAGGTGAAGATGAAAGCAGCACTATGCTTTCTGGCAACAGGGACATTCCAGACACCAACAGGTGACACTGTGAGAATATCACAGCCAGCCAAGTACAGGGGTCTACACCAGTTTCTGAATGCCATGGTGGCCCGCATGGACCAGTACATCACCTTCCCTGGGAAGCATGACAGCAGTAGGCAGTGATGCAGGGCTTCTACACCATCACCCAGTTCCCACGTGTCATGGGTGCAATAGATTGCATGCATGATGCCATAAGTGCACCATTGGTCAATGGTGATGTGTATGTGAACTGGAAGGGTCACCACTCCATGAACATGCAGGTGGTGTGTGACAGTCATGGCTGCATACTGGATTTGGTTGCCCAGTACCCTGGTTCCATGCATGACACCTATATCCTGCAAAACAGTGGACTACACAAGGGCTACCAGATGGGCCAGCTCATGGGAGGATGGCTAGTAGGTAAGTGAACACAACACAGAACACTGCATACCTGAACACCTGCACACCATGCAGACATAGGTCCATAGGCCACAGAGACTGATGATGTACCATATGTCCAGCAGGGGACAGTGGTTATCCAAAGCTGCCATGGGTGATGACACCACTGCACCACACACACACAGCAGCACATACAAGCTACAATGAGGTGCACAGCCAGACCAGGTGCATGACAGAGCACACCTTTGGAGTCCTGAAGGCATGATTCAGGTGCATTGATAGACTGTCAGGGGCATTATAGTACAGTCTAGAGACAACCTGCAAGATATTCATTGTCTGCTGCATACTGCACAACATCGCAGTGCAACACCATGTGCCACCACCGGTCAAGCTGGAGGACATGGGTGAGGAGGACCAGGAGTGGAATGGCAGGGTACACAGACATGTGAGGCACTGCCAGATAGATGCAGCGCAGGCACAGGCAGGCCAACATGTGCAATGCGACCTGATAGAGAGGCACTTCACCTGAGAGACATCATGGAACAACAGTGACAGCCACCAAATGCCAGGTGGAGATTTATTTATTTGTTTTTGTTAACCAGGTAAGCACACTAGACAACGAGTGCCTATTTTCAGGAGCGACCTGAGAGGTTACAGTACAGAGAAACAAGGTACAAATACAGGGTAGCATACAGGCCCACAACTACAAGTGGACGAAAGTGGAAAACAGTACCCAGGACATTGAATGGACAATAGAAAATTCACACCCACACACAGGTGGAGCCAACAAAACATCACATGGACATGCCGCCTGGTGCAATGCACAGGCAACGGTGACACTGGATGATGGCAACAGGTCCCATGAACTGTGGCCACATTGGCCGGTGCACACACAGCCGTGGACATGGAACAATGTGGAAACTGAGAGATGGTATGGAGCAATGTAAGAAGACCAGCACAACAGGTAGGTAGTAATAGGCACAGCACTGTCTGCTGTGGGGTGAATATGGCCATTCAGAGGGCAGCACAGAATATGCATGGCACCACATGACAAGGCACACAGTAGGGTGGCTCAATGGGTAGGGGCAGGCAGCACACCATGGGGGCACACACCTGTGAGGCCTGCAGACACATGGCACAACCAGTAGACACCGACACACATGAACAGGGTGGAAACAGTGCCATGCAGTGGGCCATTCAAACAGCACACAGCAACACACCATGGGAGACATGACAGACAGATCGTGAGAGCAAGGCAGGTACACAGCTACAGTGTGGCATTGGGTACAAAGGGTGCACAGAGGCCACAGGCACAATGCTGGGACAATGGCGTCACATGGCACAATGCCCCTGCCATGGCCACTGATACATGTAAACAGTTCAACCACAACAGGGACACAGCACCGGGTGGCACAGACCTGTGGACATATGGTGGCGAGACACACCAATGTCCGTACCAGTGGTGCCATCTGCAGGGAACAATGGTAGCCCAAAGCGGAAGGGTGCAGCACAGGCACTGTTCCACCACACAGCTGGGAGGTACAATGTGAGGTGGCATGGATGCCACAGTATGCACAGTGACCCACAGCACACAGGACACCATGCAGATGTGGCCAGTGGACAGTGCCATGGGCTGTGAGCAGCACAATTGGCACACTGACCAGATGCACAGTGAGGGAACACCGGGGACAGCAGGCACTACCACCAGTGTACACCACTGTGCGTGGCGACACACACTGACACGGCCATGCACACCTGAAACAGACACACATACACAGTGATGATGGCAAATGGTTTAATGTAAACAATAGGAACAGGGATACAGAGAAACAATGAAAGGGGGACAGGGATAAACAACAGGCAATGGTAACAGAGAAACAAAACAGAGTACCCACACCCAAACAGCAACCAACAAAAACCCCAATTGCCAAGCCACACCCTCAAACAACAGAACAGAGGCCCAACAACAACAACCCATTCCCACCCACAACAAATAATAGTAACATGTATATATGCCCTCCCGAATTCAACCCACCACACCCATATGTACAAACCCACCCAACCATGTCAACCACCCCATATACACTCCCACCCACAAACACAGACCCACCCATGGTCAAAACGTGCAGACCCATGTGACCAAGGTCCACCACAGATCAGTTAGCAGGCACCCACCGACCCATGGAGGTGCCCAATGTCCTGAAGAATGGCCGACACAAGGACCACAAGGTGCTCCTGGTCCTGGCCCCCACCCTGCACTTGCTCAGAACCAGGGTCACCAGCTGTGACAGGAATGGCCTCTCCCTGCTGCAGCCATAACATGGCATCAACCTGCTGTGGTCTGGATTCCCCTGCTACAGTTGCAGCAGTGCATGGCACAGTGCCAAGTTGGTGGTGGACGGCTTTTTTAAGTAGCTTGCTTAGGTGAGGAAGGATGGCAATCAGTAGATAGTTGTCTGTGGCTTGTGGGTCCCCGGCTTTATGAATGGGAATGACCTTCATGGTTTTCCATGTATCGGGCATGGAGGAAGTGGTCAGGGAGAGGTTGAAAATGAACGTTAGGGGAGCGATGATAATAATAATAATAAAACTTTATTTATTTAGTGCCTTTCAAATACCAAGGTGCTGTACAAATGAATCATAAAATCAGAATACACATATAAAAACAACAGTTCATAACAGCATCAGTCCACAAAAGCCTTGTTCCACAAAAAAGTCTTAAAATGATGGCAGGGGAGATAAGTCAAAGGAAGACAGGGGATAATCCGTCAGCTCCAGGGGTGCTATGGTTTGGGAGGATCTTTAGGAGATTAGCTATGTCAGCATGTGAGAGCATTTAGAAGAAAAATGGGTGAGGTGGAGGTTGAGATGTATACCTGACATGTGATGTCATGGAGCATGCAGGGGGACGTGGTTTTTTTTCATGCCATTTAGGAGTTTGCACAGGTACATAGTGAAGTCAGAGAATTTGTCGTTGAGGACCTTGGCCATTTCTTGGGGATCAGTAATGAGGCCAGCAGTAGTGTGTGGCTGTGGGACAGGCTTACTGGAGGGGGGTTTAGTAGCAAGCCAATGGATGCCCAGAATTGTTTAGGGTCCCCGAGGGTAGTTTGCTGGAGATTGCGAAAATATGTCTGTTTGAGAGCTTTGGCTAGGTGTTTGCAAAGGTTTCTCCAATGTCTGTAATCATCCCATAGGGTCGGGGATGGGGATGCTTTATAGGTTGACCAGGCACAGTCCCTGTCTTTTATGAGGGTAAGGAGGTCTTTCATGAACCATCGTGAGTAGCCACTCCTCACCCTTCTGGTGGTGACTGGAAAATGCTTGTCCTGTAGAGTCAGGAGGGCATGAGGGAACATGGATGCTGCCTGGGTTGCATTTGATTCTGAGAAAATGGCAGACATGTCCAGTGCCAGTGCCTCAGAGAGAAGGATGGGGGTTGGGCTTCTGAAGTTACAGAAAAACAGGTATTTGGGCCGGGCAGTTTAAGTTTGGATGACCAGAGAAGGTACATAGGGGAGTGATCGCTAATGGAGTCAGCCATGGTACCAGTGTGCAGGACACAGTCCTCCTGGTTAGTTACAATCCAGTCCAGAAGTGTGTGTGTGCTCTTGTGACAGTTCAGCCTTGTGGGAAGGTTAATAGTTTGGGCCAGGTTGTATTTTTGCAGTGGTTACAATATATGATCTCAGATATGTACATTTTCAAAATGAGGCAATCTGCATAAAGTATAGAACTGACATGATTTCTTTACTGAGAGAAGTAGTCTTCTAGTTCTCTAGTAAGTACAAAAATGTCTAGCCAGTTTTTTAATTCTTCATATTTAAAGAAAAGGTATACAAATAAGCTCATGATTATTCATGAGCTAGGCTTAACTAACACTTTTGGAAACATGGGGCAGACAAGGAACTGTTCTTCTTGCAATGTGAACAGGTGAAATCAAAAATAAATTGTTGTAAACAGTGATTTTGAACAGACCAAGCTTCCCAAGTAGGGATAATGGGAGAGCTTTCAGCCCGAAGTTCAATGGACGGAGCAACAATGTCACTCCTCCATCGACCTTAAAACGTCACTCATCCTGGACTCTCCAAGAATTCGTTTTCAATGATTGCTGGAGGTGTTACGCTTCCTTGGTCTGCATTCAGTTCTTGTTAGTACCGGAGATGCTGCTCCTTGTTTCCGTGTCCTGCATCCTGCTCATTCGTGCCTTGCTGCACCTCCGGTCTCCCGCTACACTACCTTCCTGGATGCCTATCTTGTGGATCACCTCGCTCCCTCCTGCAGTCGCTTGCTTTGTGGTTCTCTAACTCCACCCCCCCCCCACCTGCCCGCTCGCTCGCTGCCTGTCCCGTGGGCGGCTTCTCTCCTGTGGTAGCCAGCTTTTCTGCTTTCTCTCCTCCCATTGCAATTCCTACTGTGGAGTTCCACTCCCCCCTTCCATTTGGCAGCTGAGCCTCCTGTTTGTCTCCCCTCCCCACTTTCCGATTGCCCGATACCTCAGTGTGCCCCTCCTGAGCTGCACTGCGTGCGGTGGGCGCTCCTTTTGCTTGGCTCCTCCTATCTCTCTTTCTCCGGCCGTTCGGTGACCGCTCTGATTCTGTGTCAGTAGCCGCTTATGCAGTAACCTAGCGGGGAGGGGCTCCTTCATTTGGTGCCAGAGCCTGACATTCCTGACGTCCTGGATTCCTACCGCACCGGGTGTTCTGCCCTACTTTCTGAGTTCACCACTGTGCTGTGCGTTGCGGTTGATTACCTCTCTCTTTCCTGCTCTTTTTATTTTTTTTTTCTCTCAGACTGCATCCTCTCACCAACACATGGGTTTTTCGTTTCCAGCAAGTTCTTGATCGTAGGTAAGGAATTCAGACCATTCCTTTCATTTCTCTCCTGATCTGCCAGTCGGCTCTCAGTTTCCTGCCCTGCAGCCCTCTTTCTCCTGCTGCCTGCAATTCATTTCCTCTCCTTACCTTTTGGCAGTTCAGGCTCTTTTCCCTGAGGCTTCTTCAACCTTGTCTGTGGTTCTACTATTTGAAAGGAATTTTTGCTTTTTTACTGGGGGATGGGGGGCGTGCTTATACTAAAAAAAAAAAAAAGCCTATCGGGGGATACCGACTCCTGCTCAGAGACCAATTAACTGATCTAGTACTCTTTCCTCGATCAGCTGATTGTGCACAGGGCTCTCTGTGACGATGCTTTTTCTGAAGCTTACCTTGCATGTTGTTCTGCTGTTCGACATTATTATGTGCTTTTTGTCCACATTCCTGTCTCATGAATTCACCTTTTAGAGGAGCAGTGGGATGATCAGTGGCAAAGGCAGGGACATCCCTGGATATTGGGGACTGCTGATAGCTCTGCCTTTTTCTGCTGTTTCCTACATTCTCAGTTCCTGCCTGTCTTGGACTCCTGTAATACCCGTTTCTCGTCATTTGCCTCCATCTGCCCTCAGGATCTGTTCATTTCCAGTTCTTCATCATGCTTTCCCCTCCTCGGATGGGATGAGTGCTCTCCCTCCTTTGTCCGGTGCTTTCTTTGGGGTTTCCCTTATCTCTCTATGTTCCCCTAGTTCATCTGGAGTATGGGTGCCTACATCTGTTCCGACCTCGCCATCGCTCTCTCGAGCGTACTCCCTTCATCCACGTTCTTTCTCATTCTTTCCCATGTCCTCTGATTCACTTTTCCACACCTGCCTTAGAGGATTCTCTACTCCAGGCCTGCATTCGATATTTCTTTTGGCCGTATCTATCAAGGGCAGACTTGGTGAGCCTTGTTTCAGTCCTGTTCTGGTGTCATACTTCCATGACTCTATGCATCATAGCTCCTCTATATGGCTACCTACCATTAATATTATGCCACCGCATCAACCCGCAGCCCTCCTACTGTACCTTTCACATTCATGGCTCCGGTCCTCATTCCCACTTGTTAATTCATGCCAGCCTTAATGGATTATTCCAATCATGGCTTCATTCCCTTATCGTCAATCTCTCTTCTGCCATCAAAGATTTGCTCCAGTCCTGGTTTCCATCGCTCCCCACACTTCCATCTGTCATCCTCAATCTCAGTTTTACTCTATTTCTACTAAATTTCCACTCAAATGCTATTCCTTCATATCAGTCGCCTTCGCCGCTGTCTGTATAGAGGCTCTCCACCATGGTTCGTGTTCCTTTTCAAGTTAATTTCTGACTCTACCTCAATTTGAGGAGTCTCCTTAGTCACCTTGCTCTATCAAGTGTATCACCCCTTTGGTTCCTATACCCTCTGGTCCCAGACATGCCTTCTAGGCCTCCTCAGAGTATGTCTCCTTTCGAGGAGCCTCATTACTTGCATCACTCTATTGCATCCTCCAATCTCTCATCACCCACACATCCGGATCTACTCGTTCATGTCGCATGTTCATGCCTTAATCAGCCTCAGTGTCTACTTCCTCACCTTGCTCACTCAGGCATACCTGTCCATCGATCTTCTGCTCCCTGCTTCAGGTTTTATGCTGCCCCTAATATCGGCTGCAGTCCCGGCTCCTCCGGCCACTACACGGCTCTGCAACCCCCTGCATGCCAGCATGCTTACTCATGGACTGATGAGTTCCAAATCCTTGGTCTTCCGCTATGGCCGCCTCCCTGATCTTTCTGGCAGCACAGCTCACCAACTTTGGATGCTGCCCCTTTTACCTTCGCCTTTGACTACCTTATCCTGCATCGCTAAACTCTGAATACTACCAGCTGCATCCTTCCATGTTAACCTTGGTACTAGTCTGTCTTGGGAGTCTGTCTAATTCTATACTGCAGGTCTAACCCTTTTTCGTTTCCAGTTTCTCACCTAGTAATCTGCTCCACATGTTACTTGTGTTGCCTTCTGCGTATCTTGGTACTTTTCTGATGTTTCTCCTTTTCTCCCCCCCAGCTCTGAGGATTTGTCCTGTAGTTCTGCTTGCATTCACCAGCTTCACCAGATCTTGCTGCTTTCCCTGTCTCTTCCTTGTAGCATTCCGACCTTTTTGCCTGTGTTTCTTCTCTCTCTACCTGGTTGATACTTTGTATATCTCTGGAGTTTTGCATAGCTCTTGTTCCCTCTGCGTCCATTCACCTTGGTCATCCAGTGCTCATCTACTTCTGTTGACTCTGAGATTTGTTTTTTCTTGCCTTTCTTTCCCCATCCACTACTCCTGCTTTGGTGTGCCCCTCGTCCTGCTCCCTCTCCTCAGCTCTTTCAGCAACCTCAGTCATACTGGTTTTGCTTTGGTCATAGCTTCTGTCTTCTTGTGCCATGATTCTCCATTCGTTTGCTTTGCTATTCAAATCCTCTGGCCTTCCATGGCTGAATCCATCTGACCTTCCATCGACCCGGACCTCCATGCCCCCTCATCCAGTTCACCTTCCTGCCCCCTTGAGGAGCCTTTTTCCTTCACAGAGTCTCCTCACTACATATCGTCCACCGTCAATGATCCTTCATTTCCTTAGCCCCTTGGCTCCATGATGCTTGACCTCAACATGCCCATCTTGTTCACTACCTGTACGGGCATGTCTTTGCATGGTTTGCTGCCATGTCTGCACTGTTCCATTACTCCATCTGGCCATGCCTATCCTGGATCGTGTACCATCTACTTCGACTTGCCCTAGTGCGGATCTCCTCCTGCATCAGCTGGGTCCTCTACTACCATATTGACCTCCCTACCATCCTTTGTCATTTCATACCTCGCTTTCCTGTACACGCATTCATGGCGTCAATCTCCTATCGTACCTCATCCATTCCTGTTCCCTTCCTCAGCCTAGCGATCATTCTCATCCTGCCTGTCATGGATTCTTTCCACTCTTAGTTTCCCTCCTCATCGTACTTCATCAGATTTGACTGCCCTTGATCGTCGTCCCGTGCTTGTCCTCTGGTTCGCAGATCCTCTGGTTCCTGATGCGTTTCCTTGGCCTAGGTGTCCATCTCCTTTTGAGGAGTTTCATTGTTCATCTTGCTCCCTGGTGCCTGGTACCTTCGTTCATGTTCTGTTCTTGTTCATTCCCGTCTCCTCTTCTTCCAGTTTCATACCTGCTCTTCAGGATTCCATCATCATCAGCTTCCCTCCATTCTTCGTTTCACTTGTCATCACACTTCATCTGATTTTGCTCACTCCTCATCGTATCTCGTCCAGTTTTGATCCTCGATCACTTTGCCTGAGTTGCATCTGGTTCCTGATCTCCCTTCTTGGCCTCGGACTCTATCACTTTTCAAGATGCCTCTTTGGTGTACTTCCTTCATGACGGTTTCATTTTCAGTTCTTTCCCATCTCCTTCTCTTCCAATTCACTTCCAGATGTCCAGGCTTCCCTCCAATCTTGGCCTGCTTTCGACATTCTTTTTGGGCATACGTATCATAATTCCTATGCCACCTATCAGCTGCAGCCATCCTGCTCAATGCATCAAGTTCATAACTCCAGTCATATCGAGTTCATGAATCTAGTCATCTTTCACTCAGCATTACTTCAAAACTCATCCATTTACATCACTTACTATAACATTCCTATCATTCAATACCATTCTACCTCATCGACTACAACCTCAGGGTCTAATCGTTTACATTATATAATCAAGAATGCCTCTTCAACCTTAGTGTCTGCTCAGTTGCATAGCTCTATCAAATGCATTGCTCCATCAAGCCAGTCTACAATATTATTGGTCTCCTCAATGACTCATCTGGAATATCCTCATGAGCACATCTGGATACCTCTTGCTGCTCTGACTCATAAATGGATTTACTCCCTCCTATCCTTGCTTCCAGATCTTATATCTCACATTGACTACTCGAGCATACCCTCCTTAATTCCAACATGGTCCATCTAGTTTTATTGTTCCTCGAGCATTCCATCATTGACTCTGATGCTATTCATTGACCACAACAACAGGATCTAATTGTTCACATTGCATAATCATGCCTTATTGACCTCAATTTCTACTTCCTTGCCTCACTCAATCAATCATACCTATTTTCTATATTATGCTACCTCATCGACCTGCTGACCTCCTGCAGTGATCCTCACCATTAATATTAATCTTGCCTCATGTTCGCATTCAATCTGTGTGCAGCCTCACGTTTCATCTTCGATCTGTGCTTTCTTTTAGGGATCTTCCATATTCCATCATCATCCTCAATACTTGTATCCCTCTAGTTACCAAACTCTTTCTTTTAGAAATATACATCTTCAATTCAAACGTCGTCAGCCTGGAGGGAAGGTGACCTAGGCCTTGGATCCCCAGAGGTTTCCTCCTCAAAGGGGGTTTTCCTCTCCTCTCCTCTCCTCTCCTCTCCTCTGAGCCAGTGGTCATAATATTAGTTAGAGTTAGTGATTTTCTTCTCGTTAGTTAGTTAGGTTCTGCTGTTGGATGGAGGTGGATGGTGGCTCAGCTTCCCCTCTCTCCTTAGGAAGTTAGCCCTTCTCTCCATAGAATTCACCCATCATCCTCACCTCTTCAATACTCGACATCTTTGGGTATTCTTTTTGGGCTTCTTCCTAACCTACCTTTAGCCAAAACATTCATTTCCAGTACCTGTGGGGGGAACCCTCCTCTAGGGTTTCTTGCATCATACCCCCACAGGGTGGTACATCCTATGGATAGAGAGGCAGAAAGCCACAAAAGGAATCAAGTTACTCAAGCATTATCACATATCTTATCCAATTGCTTAAGCACATTGAATGGGAGGGCTTTAAGCCCGAGGTTCAATAGGCGGAGCAACAACATCACTTCTCCATCGACCTTAAAATGTCACTCATCCTGGACTCCCCAAGGATTCATTTTCATTGCCCACCATCCACCTCTCCTCCTCCAGTGGCTTGTCTCTCTTACCAATGGACTTCTTAACCTACCTTTAGCTGACACATTCATTTCCAGCATCTGTAGGGGGGGGAACCCTCCTCTAGAGTTCCTTGCGTCATATCCCTAGAGGGTGTTATATCCCATGGATAGAGAGGTGGAAAGCCACAAAAGTAATCAAGTTACTCAAGCATTATCACATATCTTATCCAATTACGTAAGCACATTGAACTTGTAGTTTTTACTCAATTTTTGCAGTTTTCTGAATTTAAAAAGAAATGGTATTAAAATTAGCTCATTATTATTCATTGTTTTGTAAAAAGAGATTCCAGCCGTATTGGTCCTTGCAAAACAGGAGAAGATGGAAGGTTTGATACCTTTTATTGGACCACCAAGTGTCTTGTACAAAGACGGAATTATACATAAGCTTTCAGGGCCACATCGGTCCCTTCTCCAGGTGAAGATCAAAACTGAGCAACATAAGCAGTATTTATATCCACTGTGGAGCAATTAAAAAAATGTTTATTTATTGAAATTTCGGACACCTTTGAGAACAAGTTCATTTCATAGGTTCCACATCAGATGAACAATACATATTGGGAAAGTATGAGATGGAAAACAAACAAAATAAGGAATTATACAAGACATTACAAGAGTGTATAACTAGAGAATTTCCAATACATGTGGCATTGTACAATATAGTGTATAGTGGAATGTTGTTCTGTATAGAATTCCATCCCTTTCCAAATGCTGTTCTACCACGGTTCCTATGTCATGGAATGCTGTTCTACACTACTGTGGTAGAACAGCATTCTAGAACTTCTAGAGACTGCATGAGTCAGTTTCATTTTGAAAGCAAAAGAACTCACAAAACAAATTTTTCACACAGTACTATACACTATAAAAAATACAGGATGAGCAACTCTGTGCACAATCAGTGTGTTTTTCCATCTCGGGGTTCTGATTCCCATGGACCTCTTGAGCTTCGTTCTCAAGGTCAGAGGGAATCAGAATCCCTCTGTGGCAGAACACACTGATTCTGCATAGTTGTCCATCCAATATTCACTATGTATGCCATGGTGCATATCTGATTGAAACCTGGAATTCAAAGGGTCATATTAGAGGGGTGGGGTCTTATGAAAAGACTCTTTACAGGAAAATGAGAACAGACTCAGCCTAATATCTAATAATCAACAAGGTAAGGGATGGCATCAGCCCAGGAGCCTCGTCAGAGGTGAGAAGGTATGGGACAAAGCATTTTAAAGTGAGCAGGGGAACTCAGGAGATATAACGGGAAGGGGGGATGGGGGAAAGCCATAGATGGGTGAAGGGAAAGAGTGGAAGGGATCAAGAGGAAATGTGAAGGAGAATGATTAGCAACTTAGAACAGTTATTTACATGCTGAGAACAGTTATGCATAAGGTCAGGATAGCATAAGGTTAGAATAAGTGCTGGTCACAAGAAAGAAGGTTATTGGAAGCAGTCACAACTGGCATCAGCAACTAGCTGTTACTTAAGTTTAACCTTGAAGTAATCAGGAAGTGAATTAGGAAAGTGATAAAGGGGACTAGAGATGAATGTCTAAAATGCAAAATAAAAACATGAGAAGAAATGGAGACAGGGCTAAGTAGGAACAGGTCAGTAGGAGATGAAAGGAAGCTAAAGGGAAGACAAAAGCATGCAGATAGGATCTGAGATCAGAGGCTGGCAGTAATGGTAGAATAGACAGGAGATGCCTAAGAGATGCAAGGAAATCAAGAAATTAGGAGAAACAAAAGAACAAAGGCCTAGATAAACAGTGTGAGGTAGTATAAACAGAGGTGTGAAAACAAGAGGTAGTGGGTGGGACTGAGCTCAAGAGTTTGCAGGAGAGGCAATTATTCGTCCATCGAGCAAGCCCTGGAGAAAGCGGGGCCTACAACCAGGGAGTGCAAACGGAGCCTGAAGAAATTAGAAGATCGCTTGGATGATTTAGAGGGAAGAAGCAGGCGTAATAACCTGGTTCTCCTAGGCCTCCCCGAGGGGGAAGAAGGGCCGAACACCATCATCTTCCTACAGAAGTTGTTGGGAAAATCAGCTGGGCCCTCACCCAACGGCCCAGAGTACATTATTGAGAGGGGCCACCGAGCATTGAGAGCAAAACCGCCACCTTCAGACCCACCGAGACCAATCATTTTCAAGCTGTTAAATTATCTGGACCATGAGCATATCCTAAAGGAAATAAGGAAGTTGTCAGCTTTTCAGTGGGAGGGTAAGAAGCTTCGTTTGGTCAAAGACCTTACCTGGAAGATGCGGCAGGCTCGATCAGCTTTTCGCCCTATCACTTCTAAACTTTGGGCAGCGGGGATCCGCCATCGCATGCTATACCCGGCGAAATTAGAAGTTTCTGCAAAGGATGAGACCAAGCGTTATGAATCAGCCGAGGAAGCCTTAACTTCATTAGAGACTTGGTTTCCACAACTGTTTGCCAAAAAATAAAGGC
The DNA here is from genome assembly GCA_016271365.2 of Neoceratodus forsteri. NCBI lineage: Eukaryota > Metazoa > Chordata > Ceratodontiformes > Ceratodontidae > Neoceratodus > Neoceratodus forsteri. Next base: position 58,061,004 of record CM028137.1, read on the forward strand.
TTGATATTTGTTGTATGGGTATTTAATGTAGGCTGCTAAAAGGGAAATGCTCAGGGAGAAGTACTTATTGCTTGAATTGTTTTCGTGGTCCAACTTACTTAAATGAGGCCAATTTTAAATGGACCTGATTTTATTTTTCTCTTTTACAGATGGACATATGGACATATCCTGAGAACTGTTGAAAATAACTCCCTGTATTATTTTGGCCTCTGAACTTAGTATTGACCCTACCTCATGAGTGTTTTGGAGAGGTAGTACAAGTTGTTAACCACAAGAGGGAGCCATTGGCTCACAAATGTTAAGTTTTATTAGGTATCACCAATATCATATGTTCTGTAACCTTAACTATTATTAGTTTTATTAAGGTTAGTTGGTGGTAGGAGCTAATGTTTGAGAAGTAACTAATACTGGAATTAGTACTTTAGAGGAGCGTTGGCTCGAAGGTTGTTAGATTTATGGGGCATTGCTTACAAACTACCAATTTAGAATAGGCAGCTTTGTTTTTTGCAGTTAAGCGGTGCCATTGTATTTTGTCTGCTTTCCCTCAGTTTTGCTAGGAACTAATGTTTCTCTTCCTCTTCAACTTTGCTGTCAAATCTATCTCTCCCAGCCTTAATTATGACGCACTCTATCTGATATATTCTCTTCTCTTGTTTTTCATTAGATGTTATAGGTAGGCGTAGATCAGCTCTAAGAAATATATTTCTTTTATTCTACCTGATTATGGAGGGGGGGGCCCTGCCTCTATAGCGCACCATGAATCATTGGCAGTGAAGTGGGCTACGGGCCTGGGGAGTTAGCTTGAGGGATTCTTTTGCTGGGTTTATGGGTTTCATTTATGTAGGTAAGGGGGTTAATAGTTTTTTCTTTTTTATTGATTGGGGGAGGGTTTTAGTTAGCAGGGGGACAGCTATCCATATCTTTTGTGGAAGACCAGGACCTACTAATGGCTAATGGGTTGAATATTTTTTCTTGGAATATTAAAGGGGGGAAGGACAATTGCAAAAAATTTATTGTATTAAACCACTTGGCCCATTACAACCCTGCGGTGGTGTTTTTGCAAGAAACCCATGTCCTACCAGATCGTCTTTCCCACTTTAAGAAAAAATGGTTGGCTGTTTATGGAGCTGGCTTCTCCTCTAGTAGTCGAGGAGTGGCCATATTGATTACGTGGGGAGTCCCGTTTATTCATTCGGAAGTAATTTCTGATCCGAATGGCAGGTACATATTTGTCCTTGGTAGACTTAATGGAGTCAGTATGGTGCTGGGATCAGTGTATGGACCTAATCAGGAGTCACCGATTTTTTTTGTTCAATTGGCAATGATATTGGCTTCTTTTAAAGAAGTTCCAATTATTTTGGGGTGAGACTGGAATTTAACCCAATCTAACAAGTTGGATCGTTCCTGGAATAGAGGGACGCATCATTCTTCAGCCCAAAATGCTTTAGGGGAGCTTATTTCTTCCCTAGGTTTAGTTGATCCATGGAGGTTATTTAATCCATCCTCTAGAGAGTATACTTTTTTTTTCTCCGGTCCATAGATCATTTTCGAGAATCGATTATTTTTTGATAAGCAAGAATTGCTTAATTGGAATTCTGGAAGTATCGATTTTACCTAGAGTTATTTCTGACCACTCTCCGATAAAAATGTATTGGTTACCATTATCTAGTCCTTCGAGGTCATACTCCTGGTCTTTAAATAACAGTTTATTAAAGGACTCTGGCATATTGTCCCGTTTTAGAGATTTTTTGTCTACCTCAATCGAAAACAATTTGGGCTCCATAGAGGCTGTGGATTACACCTGGGCGGCACTCAAAGCAGTGTGGAGGGGGGAGTTAATACTTCTTGCATCTAAACGTAAGGCTAAGAAGTATCATGTTTGGATAGCTGTCTGGAAAAAATTAGGGTGTTAGAAGGCATCCATGAGGGCACAAGGTCAGAAAGTCATGAGCAAGAGCTTATGACTCTAAGGACGTGGTATGCGAATACCTTACGGGAGAGGGTGGTATCCTCTGCAGCTAAAATTCGGGCTCTTTACATAGGTCAAGGCAATAAGGCTGGGAAATTGTTGGCTTGGCAATTAAAGCAGAAAGCTTCTGCTAGATGGGTTGCAGCTTTGAGGCACCTGACCTCAAATAACTTAATTACTGCTCCAGAGGGCATTCTAGAGGGTTTTGTTGATTTTTATAAAAAGCTATATTCGAGTCAGCCACTCTCTTTACATAGTATGGAGAAGATGGAAGAGTTTATGGCAAGTATCTCCCTTCCTTGTCTGTCGGAAGTTTCAGGTCAGAGTTTAATTGCCCCTATCTCGGATGAAGAAATAAGGCAAGCAATTGATTCACTTAAATTGGAGAAAGCACCAGGCCCGGATGGTTTTACACCTCTTTTTTACAAATCATTTAAACAATATATTGTTCCACTATTGAGACAGCTTTACCTTTTTTGGGCTGACCAAGGGATCAAAGATAAAACTTTATTTGAGGCCAGGATTATTCTCCTTCCCACGCCTGGTAAATCCTCAGATTCAGTAAGTAATTATAGGCCAATATCCTTGTTGAATCTGGACGTTAAAATCTTTGCTAAGATTTTGGCATCTAGACATAAAAGGGTATAGGTTGATTTGTTAAGTCTGGAGCAAGCTGGCTTTGTGGAGGGTCGTTCCTCAGCTGACCATTTTAGAAAGTTGTTTCATTTAATCTCTGCTTCGGAAAGCCCAGGTATGGAAGCATCCCTGGTCTCTAGACGCAGAGAAAGCTTTCAATCGAGTTGAGTGGTCATTTATGTTTGCTACTTTTCAAAAATTTGGTATTCCAGAATATTTTATTCATTTGGTCCGAATTTTGTACGAATGCCCATCAGCCAGAGTTCAGTGCAATAATTTAATTTCAGAAGCTTTCCCCTTAAGGAGAGGAACCCGTCAAGGGTGTCCTTTATCCCCCTATTTATTTAATCTTTACATTGAGCCCTTAATAAGAGCCATCAACTCGGATCCAGGAATCCAAGGGATTAAAATTGGTGATCTAGAATTTAAATTATCGGCTTTTGCCGACGATTTATTATTACATTTTCGGAATACGGCTGTTTCACTTCCACATGTATTAAAGCTTATAGCTCACTTTAGTGAATTTTCTGGTTACAAATTGAACCTATCTAAGACTATGGTATATCCACTTTCACTAAGTCTCTCTAAGAATTGATGTCTCTCTTTAGGACTGCAATGGCAATCTGAGGCTTTACTCTACTTGGGCATCCGTGTTTCTAGGAACTTGGAGGACTTGGTTAGTTTAAACCTTAAACCGGTATTAAAATCAATTAAAGATGATTTAGATAGATGGTTGAAGCTCCCCTTATCCCGTTCAGGCAGAGTCAGTACAATTAAAATGATAATTTTACCTAAACTTTTTTATCCCCTTTCAAGTTTAAATATCTACCTACCTAAGTCTTATTTTAAACCCTTAAACAAGTTATGTTCAGACTTTTTGTGGGGGGGTGGCCCCCCATGTAGAGCTTATAGTAAATTGTGTCGTGAGCGTTTGAAAGGTGGCCTGCAATTGCCTGATTTTTATACGTACTATTTAGCGAACATGCCAAAGACCTGCTCTATGGGCCTGTGACCCAGGAGTATCTTACTGGGTCTTGAACTAGACCAAGCCTTCTCTAAGAAGCTCAACCTAGATTTGGAATCCTTTTTATATACCCCATGGGCTAAGGTTCCTAAAATAGCTAGAGACACCCCCTTAGGGTGGGATATTAGAGCTATGCATCAACTTTGTGCAAGGTTAAAAATACCACAATATTTTGACCTATCTCAACCTTTATTAAGAAATCCCAATATTCTAATTGGTAAATGACCGATTGTAAGGTTTTTTTCTACCTCCCTCTCCAAGATCCGTATACTACATCTTTTTTCTGGGGATTTGTTGCTGCCACCGTTGGCACTGACCCTAAAATTTGGGGTTAGTCCCCATTCAGCGTTAAAAACATTACAAGTCCAAAGTAGTGTCAAGGCCTTTCTAGGTAAACATCAGTGTTCTGACAAGGCAGGAGCTTTCTTTAAAGAGCTATGTGATCTTAGCTTGTCAGGTAAGAGGATCTCAAAGATCTATAAGTTCATTTTAGAAAGGGGGGAGACTCCACCTCCCCCCAGGCCCCTTTGTATTGGGTAATTAATTTGGCTCTGGACTGGTCGGAGAGGGAGTGGGAAACAATTTGGAAGGACACTTATCTCGTTATTAAACAAGACAGGTTAAGAGATATTCAGTTTAAGTTACTACATAACTTATACCTGTCTCCGGCGAGACTACATCGGGTTGGTGGACTGGTTTCCCCTGTATGTAAGGACTGTAAAGACCCACTGGCAACCACCATCCACAAATTTTGGTTTTGCCCAAAGATTCAAAAATTTGGGGCCTCGGTTAGACTCTGGACAGGCCCCGTACACTGATCTTTCAGCCTTCTTTAACTTGGAAACTTGTATATTTGGGAGGTATGTTTACGTCCCAAGTAAAGCACAAAAACATCAGTTGGCATTGATAGCTTCAGTTACTAAGTTGCTAATCCTACGCCATTGGCGAGATGATTGGATCCCTACATATAGGGAATGGTGGGAAGAATTCTTGAATGCATTTTATGCGGAAAGGCTAGCCTTTATGTTGGGCAAGGCATCAGCTAAATTCTCTGAATACTGGGGGCGTCTTCTTCAATACCTTAAAAGGAATTATGGATACTAATGGGGGGCTATCTACCCTACTACTTTTCCTTGGTTCCGTTTCCGTTTTCTTCTCCTTTTTCTTTTCCCTTTAACTGCTGTTGAAGTTTCTGTTTCTTACCACTACACATCTGCCCTTTAGGTTCAGTTAGTTTCAATTTTACACCTGCCTAAATCTGTACTATACCCTCTTTCTTTATCCTCATTTTCGCCCATGTCCTGCTCACCCTGTAAGTGTATTTAGTAGGTCAAAATTAATTTATACTGCTTTTAAGGTCTGTAATCAATGCAATGGAGTAGTATGACAACGGTTGGATAGCTGTGAGGGGATAGGGAGGGTGGGAGGTGGGGTGGGGGGTCTCGCTTAGCTTTTGATTTGGGGTTTGTTTTAGAATCAAGTAATCTCTGTATCCTGTTCTATGTGTCATACATGTTGTAAATGGTTTTGTTTTCAATAAAATATAGTAATTTGCAAAAAAAAAAAAATGTCATAACTTTGGAACAGATTAACATGTTTTCACCCAAAGACCAAAGGAAATCCTTCTGAGGCAAACCTTTTCTACACTGAACATTTCAGGCCTAATTTCCAGACTGTCTGGGTGCTACATGATGGCAAAAAAAAAGGGCTTTTTTTTTACATCTTGTTTGCTATGCACAGCTTGGAATCAGCACATCTCACCAGAAAATACAAAATCACACATGCCCACACAATGCAAAGCATCATGGGCTGCATAAGCAAATCACCACAGAATATTATGCTGGTTCAACTTTATGCAGAATTGCATGGTGCCAAAAGGCCTCTCACACAGTTTGCAAAGGGTGCTAACAGATGACATAGACACGTGTTTCATCCTACCAGGACTCATCAGTATGCCTCATCTGTTTGACACCCCAGTGAAATGAACCAGCTACCCTAAGATGGAATGTCTGGGTTATGTTGTGGTGAACCCATTAAAATGAAAAACTATTTAAAAGACAAAGAACCTCTGTGCACAAACACTGAGGCAAGGGTTACCCCAAAGGGCATTTGGCTGGGAAGCCAAGTTTCAAGAAAATACAAAATCACACATGCCCACACAATGCAATGCATCATGGGCTGCATATGCAAATCACCACAGAATATTATGCTGGTTCAACTTTAAGCAGAATTGCATGGTGCCAAAAGACCTCTCACACAGTTTGCAAAGGGTGCTAACAGATGCCATAGACACGTGTTTCGTCCTACCAGGACTCATCAGTATGCCTCATCTGTTTGACACCCCAGTGAAATGAACCATCTACCTTATGACGGACTGTCTGGGTTATGTTGTGGTGAACCCATTAAAATAAAAAACTATTTAAAAGACAAAGAACCTCTGTGTGCAAACACTGAGGCAAGGGTTACCCCAAAGGGCATTTGGCTGGGAAACCAAGTTTCAAGAAAATACAAAATCACACATGCCCACACAATGCAAAGCATCATGGGCTGCATATGCAAATAATCACAGAATATTATGCTGGTTCAACTTTAAGCAGAATTGCATGGTGCTGAAAGGCCTCTCACACAGTTTGCAAAGGGTGCTAACAGATGTCATAGACACATGTTTCGTCTTACCAGGACTCATCAGTATAACAAAACTTGGCAGTTCAAGAGATCTAGCCCTCAAGATCATGCATGCAAACATTCATGCAAACCAATTTAATGGTTGTGAAGTTATTAAAGTTCAAAATTTGTCAATTAGCATAGAAAGCCCTACTCAACCCTAACTACAGTGGCACTACCGTACCACTATAATATATATCTATACATAGAAAAAGACTAAAGCTGGAACTTTCTCTTCGACTGCTGGGGGGGGGGGTTCTGATGAGACAGGGATAAAAAGTGTTAGATGGAAAGGGTGAGCAGAGTTTTTTTTTTTTTATTGTGCCTAATCCACATCAGTTGTCAATGGGTACTGGCGGAGGAACAGACAGTACTGTCGACATGTTTCCTGCAATGTAACAAATATGAATTTGTAGTGTGCTTCTTTATCCAAATGCCGAGTGAATAGCCACAAAAAAATATTGGTTAGTCAGCCATGCCCTGGTCCCTTTCTGCCCTGTACCAAACATCTGTCACATTCCTGACAGTGGAATCCTTGTTATAATGCAGGACCACAAAGCCAAGCTTGATTTAAATGTAGCTAGGAAGCATTGCTAAACCAGGGCCCCATGTTATAATGCTTTACCGGACACTGTCTGTGCATTTTTCTGCTGTGGCAAACATGGTGCTGTGGCATGCTTATTTATCCAAATGCTGGGTGAAGAGCAAAACAAATAGTTGCTCAGTAGGCCCCTGTCCATCCTGCCCATAGCAAACAGCTGTCACATTGCACACAGTGGAACCCAATGTTATGCAGCAAGACAATGCAAACAGATTGATTTTTTATTTATTGTTTCCAGTCCACATCAATGGTCCATTCTGCCCTGCACCAAATTGCTGTCACACATATTTCTGTAAAATACAGAATTTAACTTATTTTTTTAATGCAAAATTCTCACTCCCTCCATTTGCTGTCTGCCAGCTATTATCCACAAACAGCTTATTAGTGCTGGTTAAAAAAAAACAGATAAAGTGGGTGAGACAGAGGCTTTTTACTACTGTATAAAGTTAGTCTGTACATCCTTAGCAGAAAAACTGAGATGTTATCATTCAGAGTGGTTCAGGGATCAGACCAGGAAAGTTGATGTACAGTGATTTTTTTCACAGAGATGCAGGAAGAGAGGAGCTGAGAGTGTTATGGTAATAGGGTGACCATGGCATGGGGTTTGGTATTATGAAATGTAAGAAAAAAGTCTATATTGGAACTTTTTCTGTAACTGCTTGCAGGGGGCCGGGGGGAGGTGAGACACTGATAAAAAAAATGTTAGAAGGAAAGGGAGAGCTCAACTATTTATTTTTATTTTGTCAAATTCACATCAATTCACAGCTGTGCCCAGACTGCACATTATTATAAACAGAGTGAGGGAGCTAGAAATACCAAAATATGAGCCATATTAGTGGTTATGTTGTCTAGAGAATTATAATACTTAGTAGAATTATCTAATTGATCCTATCATATAGGACACCCCAAACAATATGTTCATATGCTGACACACACACAGGACAAGTAACGAGATTGTGGAAAAATAATCACTCACAAAAGAGAAATCATTTATCAGAATGGTCTTATTATATATTAGATTAGCCACAACCCACAACTACATGCCAAAATGAAGGGAAGGAACCACAATTAATGACAGAAATGTATATGTACCTTACTATCCCTATCCCACACCGTGTGTATAAATTTATATATAATTAATGGCTCTCCCCTTTTGCCATTGACAGACCATGGCGTAATTTGCCGTTATAAAGGAGCGTTTATAATGGCAAACATGCGCACAGTTCTCCTCCCTCTGCGCATGCGCCTACACCAGCGTCTCACTTCCTGGCTAGCGCTTCCTTCAACAGCAGTGAGTACATTTAAAAAAAAAATAAAAAAGAGCACTGCTTTTACAGATGGGAGATGTTCAACATTGTTAAAAAAGAAGTGAAGCCCCCAAAAACAAAAATGCAACAACCGGACGAAAAATAAAGTGGCGCATACTCGTAGCCACACTGAAACTGCTGATTTTATTTTATATAATTGCTGTGGCCAAAAAGGAGGGCCATCAATTATAAGACTAAAAATATGGGTAGTGTGTTTAACTCGGTTTACACACACCTCTGGGGGCTAGATGTTTTCCAAACCCTCGAGCTTCGCTCTCGGGGTTTATGAAGCATCTAACCCCTCGGGTGTGTGTAAACTCTTGCTAAATACACCACCCCATACTTTATTCTCTATAGTATATCAGGTGATGATGCAAAACTGCACATGCATATTTAAGTAATTATTTTAGAGCATTTAAGTCATCTCCGGAATGATGATATCAATGTTCTCCATAACCATTTGGAAAACGCTGCAGGTTAAGGACACCACGCATCCCAATTTTTGTGGAATCAAAAAGGGAGTCTTTTGAATAATACAGCTGTGGGCCCGTAGAGCTCCAGGATTAAATGATAGTATAGAATTACAAGCATTTTTGAGATAAGTATTCTTAAAGAATGATTGCATACTAATACCGTATTGTGCTTTTCTGATTTATTGTCAGTTGTTTATTACAGAATCTAAATATATATGTAAAGTTTTGCATCATCACCTGATATACAGTACAAATGCATGCACTGTATATTGGATTGTGAAAGTAACTCCACAAACGGTAAATCTTCTGTTATTAATTTTGGTTTCTTCCTTTTTCACTTTTAGTTGTGGGTCATGGATAATCTAATATATACAAAGACTATTATGATAAATGTTTTCTTTTTTGTGATTGTTTATTTTTCCACAATCTCGCTACTTGTCCAATAAGTATATCAGCATGTGCACATATTGTTAGGGGTGTCATATGATATGATCAAGTACGGTAGATATAGTATTCTAAACCTGTTGGCATTCCTGTTACACATCTATGGCTGTTTGTCTCTCTAAATCCCCCAACAGGATTCTGGTACAATCCCTGACTAAAAGTTATATTTAAAGGGGACATGAACTGATTTAAAGTATAATGTAGTTTTAATGATGTGTAGTTGCTATTAAAATCTTATTTATTCACATCCTGGCATTTCCAGTCTTCATTTTTAGCTGTTTTCTCAGAGAACAACATTCTGTCTGACACTAAAAACACAGTGTTATTTTGGGTGGCTAAAGATGGTGTTTGAAGTGATGCCTCCATTTGAGGGTACAGCAGGGGGTGGATACAAACTGAAATAGCTTGTCTATCATGACAACAGATACATATTTTAAACTGGGTAGATAGACACTTTGCAGATACCAATATGTATTGCTAACACACAGTAATTTATTCCAGACCCATAGCTCAATCTTTTCTCCATGACTGTGGAAGTTTCAGTTATAGCCAAAAACACCAGCCATGTTGCAAAATGTACCTGAATTTATATTGTATTATGCGAACATGCATTTAATCATATCTGTACTATTTTGAGCATAAGGAGTAGACTAAAATGAATAATAGTCTGTAAAATTTAGAAATGAACACATTTGTTCTCTTATAAAAGACTCAGTTGTAGTTTATGAGTATAAAAACTTGTGTTTTTTTTTTAGTTTGTATTATGTTCGTGTGTGGTGGTGGTGGGGGCATTAAGAACAAAATTGACTGTGATACAGTTGTTTGTTTCTTTTAGTAGTTCTTAGATCATTTTTAATCATGATGCATGACAGTGACATATACTTTTTGTAAATATAAGTACAACTGAGGTTGTAAACTAACCCCTGACGTATTCAGACTAAATCAGATCAGATGATACCGAGTTCAATGTGAAGCATACAAGCAGTGTGGGATGTGTGTTGTGCTTATGTCACCCTGATTTCACATGATTAAATGACCCATTTTTATAAATTCATTATAATCATGAGGGACAATATATTGCAGTTATTTTCTCTGGGCATGACATGAGATGAAACTATACGTGATCATCTATTTGTTTTTTAAAGGTTCTTAATCATGCTTGAGCAAATACAGTGGTACATTGGCAGAAACTAACATAGATACTGAGAAAAGGTTTTTTAAATCTGTACAGTTTTGCTTCTTTCAAACTAACAGAGGATTATTCAATGTACTACAGAAGATACAGTAACTTTTAAAATAAAAAATTAAAATAAAAAAACCCTCTTAATTTAGGTCTTTTACAAGGAAGTGTCTGACAGCTCGGTGCTAGTTCAGTTGGCTTGTCACATGGACATCAGATGGTGCCAAAGCACAAACAAGTATGTGATGCGCAAACTGTCTTGCTTAAAACATTGTGCTGAAAGTTGGACAGAAACATCAGTCAGCTCCAGGATCTGACATATCGTGCACTGCCAATGCCCCAACTTCTGAAATACCATTACCACTGCAATGCCAACAATACAATGATCCTACAGACCCACAATCAGTGAGATCCCACTTCCCCACTACTGGAAGGATCCACCAAATTCGAACATCCACCAGGAACAAACTACTTATGTATCTGTATGTTCTGCATCTATACCCAGTCTGAATCCTACTCGGTGTGAATACTGTTACGTAGATTAAGATTTACAATGTCCAGCTGTTATGTTCCCAGTACAAAGCTTCAAACAAGCCTTAGGAAAAGAGAAACACAGGCTATGATACCAATAATGCTGCATGTGTTGCTTAGTTCCTAAATATATAATGGCACACTATGAACTGTTTAAAATATAATATTTCTCTGATATCTTTTTGCCACATTTTTAATTGTTAACTATAAGTGTTCTTGACAGCATTTGCCCAGTCTGGATTTTAAATGGCTGGGTCACTTAGATTGTAGTCAGTAACATCACCGATCAAATGGGTTGATGGCAGGGCAGGGCAGTCCATTCTAAAGTGCACAGGGAGGGGACAGAAGAAACCTCATGATGTGGTGCATGTTGGTATAAATGACCTGTTGGGGGGGACAGTGGAGGTAGTGAAAGGGAGATTCGAGGAACTAGGAAAGCTGTGTGAGGAGGTTGGGAAATCAGTGGCCTTCTCGGAGGTGCTGTCAGTACCCTGTGCAAGTACTGGGAGGAAGGGAAGGATAGTGGAGTTCAATACCTGGCTGAGTGAATGGTGTCGTACCAAGGGGTATGGGTTAGTAGGCGGCTGGGGCAGAATCTGGGAAATAATGACCGGTATGCAGGGGACAGGCTGCACTTGAGTGAGGAGGGGAAGGAAGTTTTGAAATAGGGGATAGAGGGGTACATACTGTAGCTACAAGGTTGTCTTCAAACTAGGAAAGGGGGCAGCAAGTGGACAGCTGGTAGGCAGGGTTTCAAGGGAGGGGAGCCAGATGAGCCTACCTTCCAAGCTGTAGAAGAGGACATCAGGGTAGGGGCACAAGGAAGCAGTATAGTGCAGTAGTTTAAGGCTCTGAGCTGCAAATCTGGAGACGTCCAGCAGACCAGACCTGGGTTTGAATCCCACAGCCTCCACTTGCATACTGTGTGACCCTGAGCAAGTCACTTAACTTCCCTGTGCTCCCAGGTCGCACCTGTAAACAAGCTTTCAGCTTAGTGTGTTACTCCTGGTTAAACAACTAAAAAAAAAAAAAAAAAAAAAACAAGGGGGGTAAATCTGGGAGGGGAAGGGAAAGGAGCTGGATGGAGAGTAGTATCACTGAATGTGATTAGCCTAGGTAACAAATCAGCCGAGTTACAGGCTCTCAGGCCACTCAGTACCAGGACTGGGATATGATTATCTCTGGATACAGGCTGTTCAGAAGGACAGGGCAAACAGGAAAGGTGGGGGCGGTGGCGATCTAGGTAAGAGAAGGATTAAGGTGCATGAGGGAAGAGGGGGAGGGAGGTGAGACAGAGGCCATATGGAAGCCATTTCAGGATTCAAAAAAGCAGGTTACTGAGGCTGGGGGTAATGTATAGGGCACCAACTCAAGGGCAGCAGCTGGATAGGGAGTTGGCAGAACAAATTAGGAAGGTTTGCAGGAAGGAGAATGCAGTGGTGGTGGAGAACTGCAACCTACCTGTGGTGGACTGGAGCACACCCCCCACCACAAGTGCTAGGGAGCAGGTAATACTGGGGACATTTCAGGATAACTTCCTGGAGCAGTGGGTACATGAGCCAACTAGGTTTGGAAGGACTCTGAACCTTGTACTATCAAACAGAAAAGCTGTAAGGGACCTGGAGGTGGAGGACCCTATGGCTGGGAGTGATCACCACTCAGTGTGGTTCACACTCAGAATGGGAAGCAAACTGGAGGTGCGGGTACCAGAGTGATTGATTTTAGGGGGGCAGACTACAACAAGATGGGGAGAGTCTGATAAGTCATCTGGATGGAATGCAACCAACCATGAGTGCCAATCAAAAATGGGGTACAATATTATTAATGCTGGTCTGGCAGAGGCTACCGAGACATGTACTAGGGCACAGAGTAAGAAGTGGAGGGCAAAGAAACCCAGTTGGATGACCAAAGAGGTAATGGGGAGGGGGGTAAGTGAAGAGGAAAGCTTTTCAGAGATTCAACAAATCTGGGAGGGGGGAAGACGGGGGGGGGGCATACGAAGAAGTCCAGGGAAGTTACAAGACTGGTCAGAGCCTCCAAGGCATCCAGAGAGCTAAGGCTGGCACAGGACATTAAGGATGGAGAGAAGGACTTCTTTAGATACATTGGTGAGAGAAGGAATAACAGGGACCAGATAGTGAGAATTAAGAAGGATGGGGGTGGGTAGAGAAGGGGTAGGAGCAGGCAGAGGCACTAAATGAGTACTTCTGCTCAGTTTTCATGGAAGGGGGGAACAGATACCTAATGGGAGTGGTGGAGTAGGCAGGGGAAGGGAGAGGGTGACAGATGGAGAAATGACAGATGATAGGGTACTGGAATGACTGACGGCAGTCTGGGTAGACAAGGCTCAGGGGCCTGATGGCACTCACCCTAGGGTACCCAAGGAACTGGCAGAGTGCCTGGCTGGACCACTGGCTGACCCCCCCCCCACCTTTCCTGTTTGCCCTGTCCTTCTGAACAGCCTGTATCCAGTGATCATCATATCCCAGTCCTAGGCTCATCACATACAGTAATACTACTCTCCATCCAGCTTCTTTCCCTTCCCCTCCCAGATTTACCCCCCTTGTTTTTTTTGGCACCTGTTTAATACCTCTCTGGACACAGGATGCATGCCACAGGACTGGAGGTTGGCCCATGTGGTGCCCATTCACAAAGGTGGCTCAAAGGATGAACCAGGCAACTACAGACCAGTGACCCTCACATTAATTGTGAGAATGCTCATGGAGACAATTCTTAAAGAGAGACTGGTGACTTATTGGAGGACAATGATCTCCAGGACAGGCAGCAACATGGGTTTGTCATAGGCAGGTCCTGCCAGACAAACATGACTGAGTACTATGATTGGATGACCAGGAAATTGGACAAGGGCCATGCAGTGAATTTCCTGTACTTGGACTTCAGTAAGGCCTTCGATTCTCTGCCAGATGGGAGAATAAGGGGAAAGCCAGAATATGTAGGGGAGGGTACTAAGATGGTCAAATGGATCACTAATTGGCTGAAGGACAGACAGGAAAGGGGGGGGTGATGGAGGGGAAACACTCAACGCCAAGAGCTGTAACAAGCAGAGTGCCACAGGGATCTGTACTGGGGCCAGTGTTGTTTGGGATATTCATAGCAGATATCATGCATGGGAGCCAGAGTAAAATCAGTCTGTTCGCAGACAATACAAAGATAGGAGCTGTGGTGGATGTCATTGAGGGGTGGAGGGGACTGCAAGGAGACCTGATTAAACTACAGGAGTAGTCCGAAACATTGCAGTTGGGGTTCAATGCCAAGAAGTGCAAGGTACTGCACTTTGGAGCTAAGAACCAGCAGAGGAACTATCAGCTGGGAGGGGTACAGTTGGGGAGCGAAGGGGATGAAAAGGACCTGGGGTGCTTATAATGGGGAATATGAACAAGTCAGCTCAGTACAGAAAGGCAAAAGCAAAAGTCAACAAGATGCTGGGCTATATAGCAAGGGGATCTCCTCTAGAAGCAGAGAGGTGATCCTTCCCTTGTACAGATCACTGGTCAGGCCACACCTGGAATACTGCGTGCAGTACTGGCACCCATTCCTGAAGAAGGACATCAGACTGATGGAGGGGGTGCAGTGCACAGTGACTAAGATAATCTAGGGTTTAGAAGGGAAATCCTATGAAGAAAGGCTGAACATGCTTAACATGTATTCCCTGGATGAGAGGAGAGATAGGGGAAATATGACTGAGACCTTTAAGTACCTGAAAGGTTTAAACATGGCTAAGACAGGAGAGATATTCCAGATCAAAAGAGGGAGGGATACTAGAGGGCATCACCTGAGGTCAGAGGGGGAAAATTCAGGAGGGAAATCAGGAGACATTATTTCACAGAGAGGGTGGTAGACAAGTGGAACATTTACTTGAGGAGATGGTTTCCTGTAGGACAGCAGGCTGCTTCAAGAGGGGATGGGACAGAGTGCTGGGGGGGAATGACTGTGAGGAGGGGATGGAATGATGGGGCACCTGCAAGTTGAGGGGCTAGCTGTACAATTGAGCAGACTAGATAGACCATGTGGCCTGTTTCTACTGGCATTTTGTATGTTCGTTTGTATGTTCATATCAACTGTATAAAAGAACACTCCATTTGTATCACATTACCCCTGATAAAGTACTCGTGGGGTCACATAATGCATCAGATAATCAGTGGCAGGCTGTGGGGGTAATCACTTTTGGGTATGTGATCAGTACTTTAGAGCACCTTTAGATGAATTGTGTAATTAAGTAAATCTAATTTGTTTACTGCATCTTTTGTTTGGAGGCTCTTCTATTTACAAACAGATAAGGGCATTCAAGGCTTTTCTGGTTTGTCTTGTCTTGTTATTAAACAGATAACACATTCCCAAATTCACAGTTATATAAAAAACACACTGGGTGTGTGTTGTCATTAGAATTACCTTTTATTGTAACTAAGATGAACTAGCATGCAACATACATTGCTCTGATAGCCCATCTGAGATGCCACAAACAGGTTGCAGCTCCTGGCTTGCCCTCTGATAGGTGAAATAGGCACTCTGTCTAAACCCACATGTGCGGCTATCACCAGCTGATCAACCTCTGGAAGGGATGTCTGCTCTCACCTTCATCTCAATGGTAGCAATGGGCAACATTCAGAATTTCTGCTCCCCCCCCCCCAAGGTGATTTGGAAATTACAAGACTAATAACTTATTTTATTTAAAAGTTGATAACCGGGAAAGACACTATTTCCAGGTGTGACCCGGGCAGGGGGATCGGAGCAATAGATACAAAGAAATATGTATTTGCCCAAAACAGAAAAAAAAACAGGAGATATGAAAGTAAACATAATTATATCTTGAACAAACAGTAAGCCTAACAGCATATATAACAGTGGGCAAAGACATCTGAGGGAATGTTAATGCTTGATCAAATACGGCTAGGAGCTTTGGTACAGAACAAAGTGCACACGTAATATGCTGCCAGGATAATACACACAGAGCTAGTGAACAATTACATCTGAGGAAATAGCAATTCATGATTACTTACACATTGACTGAGGATACTGAGCACTATACAGCAGAGAAATAAGGGAATGACATTTATACAATTACTGGTGACACTGTTTAACAACCTGAATTCAAGCACAGTAAAAATGCTGTACCCGAAATCGAGTTATTACGGCATTTCAAAATTTCACAGTCACTGTTACATTTCTTGAGCGGTAGCCTGCGCTCGAGACAGCTCGAGTGGTAAGTGAAACACTTTCTCCATGCAAAGCCCTTCTGCTTACCAAACTTTCTTTATTTTGAAGATCAGAAAACTCTGTGCAGTCACCCAGTTTCAGCTCCCTTACAGTTTTCCTCTTCCTTAGGTCACCACAGCAACCAGAAGATCTTTGTTGACACAGCAACACTTCCATTTCGGTGCAAAAAATTGTACTGTTCCTCAGGGATTGACAAATTTCAAATTTACATGGTAGTCCAGGACAAGTGACCTATCCAAAAGTGGTAGGCCCACTGTTGTGAGTGGTAGTCCAATGGTCGGAAGGCCATATTTTAAGGAAAACTTATAAAAAATGATTTTGCAACAAAGTGAATGGTTGTGGCACTGTATTATTCACACTAACAGATATAGAGGGACTATATAAAACAGTAAGCATTAAGATGTATTATAATTGCATGGCAATGATGCAAGGTCAGTGCTCCCATAACTTCGCAATGGTTCCACCCCTTTCACCCAGCATTACACTTGCCCCATCAAAATTGCTTGCTTTGATGCTTTTTGTTACCTTTTTTTCACACTACACTTTCTCACATGCCAGGCAGCCACACACCCGAGTCCCCTGTCCCAGCTAATCTGACACAATTTTTCTTAAGGTAACACACAAAGCCCCTCCCTCACCCTCACTCTTACTTCTCAGCCTTTTATTAATGTTCGTGTTAGGGCAGGCAACACACAAAGCCCCTCACTCTCATTTCTCAGCCTTTTATTAATGTTCATGTTAGGGCAGGCAACACACAAAGCCCCTCACTCTTATTTCTCAGCCTTTATTAATGTTCGTGTTAGGGCAGGCAACACACAAAGCCCCTCACTCTTATTTCTCAGCCTTTTATTAATGTTCGTGTTAGGGCAGGCAACACACAAAGCCCCTCACTCGAATTTCTCAGCCTTTGTTAATGTTCATGTTAGGGCAGGCAACACACAATGCACATCACTCTTTCATTTCTCAGCTAGCTAGACTGGGCAAGTCACACAAACCCAGCAGTCAGATCCTTTTCCCTTTGCTCCAATTCAGTGCTGTTATTTTATCAGTGGCACAGTTAGCTTCTGTGTTCACTCAGTTGTACAGCACTCCTCTCTCCCCTACAACATCAAAGCAACTGCCCCACACAAATCAGAAGAAAAAATTCCCCCTTTTAATTTTTTTTTTTTGTGATGACCTCTGCTGCTCTGTACTGTAGTTTTGTACTCCTACTACAGTACACCAAGTTTGTCAATGTCGGTGTAGTAAAATTACTAATTAGTATACAGTACACTTGCTGTACTATTTTATTTTTTTAGACTTCCCCTTTCTTTTTGGTAGTGTTTTTATCTCTGGCTCAGTGTCCCCTCGATCTTCTAATATGGCAGAAGTCCACAAGACCAACACAGAAGTCAAGAAGACCAACACAGAGTCAGTCAGGCCCAGACCCCACTCACCTACTAAACTGTCCTACCTTCTCCAACTGCTGCTTCCACCCCCTTGTTTTTTTTTTGTGTGTGTTTTTTT
The DNA here is from genome assembly GCA_016271365.2 of Neoceratodus forsteri. Taxonomy (NCBI): domain Eukaryota; kingdom Metazoa; phylum Chordata; order Ceratodontiformes; family Ceratodontidae; genus Neoceratodus; species Neoceratodus forsteri. Next base: position 58,078,574 of record CM028137.1, read on the forward strand.
TAAACAAGGCACCCCAAAACCCAAACTGAAATGTTTTTCCTTTTCTTTTTGGCAATCCCTTTACAGCTTCCAACTTCCACCAGTCCAACACCCACAACAAGCTTGCTAGAACCACCCAGCCCCATCTATTTCAGTGGTTTTCTGTGCTCAGATTGCACAGTGATGCATCTATGTCTGTAGCTGCAGTGAAAATGGCACATTGCCTAACTGCCACCAAATGTTCTCCTTCTCCACCAGCACCCCCCCACCCTAAGAACTGACAGGCAGCTACACCACAACCCATTCTTTGACTCACCTGTCTGTCCTGTGGGTGGCACTGGTACAGAGGGATCCGGGTGGGCGGGAAGCGGTCCAGATTGCCACTGGCCAGTTCCTTCTGCTCTGGATTCTTCCTTCTTTTCTGTGGCTGTGGTGCTCCGTCGCACAATCGCGCTCAACATTCACCATGTGGGGTTCCAGACTCGCGATCATGCGAACAGTGGTGGCGTGCCACACTAAAGCATAGAACGAGGACATCTAGTGGCCAAAATCATGCACGGCACAGAAAATAAAAAATATAAAAAGACAGGCAGCCAGCACTAAATTGGTTGTCCGTGGGACAACCTATGCCATTGAAAGTGCTTGTCCGTGATCATGGTAGCCCAGGACATCGGGCTATGGGATTTGTCTATCCCTGCTGTTCCTCAAAGTTTAAACATGTAAAGACTATAGCAAAATCAGTTTAAAAATGTATATTCTGTTACTTGAATTAAAAATAAAGCAAGTTTTGCACAAAAAACTGTATTTTTTTCCTGCAACAAAAATGCTGGTTAAGACTGTGCACCAGCAATTATAATGAAAGACAGGCAAGCATGTGTTATGAATATTTTTTTCACATCCTAGGTGTGTGATGACTGCATAAGCCTCTTGAGCTTCGCTCTCGAGGTTTATGGGTCATCACACACCTCGGGTGTGAAAAAAATATTCATAACACACACTTTTCTATCCATTATTCTCTATGTGTATTTAGACTAAAAAATCATTATTGTGTCATAAATCATCCTCACCAGTTTCCAGTTAAATTTATTACTTACAGTGACTCATATGTGGCAACCTAGCAAAATTCATCAGATAAAAAATGCAGTAATAGATAATAAAATAATACTATTAATAATACAGTACTAATAATTCATGAGAACCCTGGCAATGGTTTTTCAGAACATTAATATCTTAGGAATCATGTTAATGGTACGAAAAAGTCCTGTCGATTCTGGGTGATTACTGGCATATTAAAAGGGTGGCCTGTGATTTACAGGTTAATTTCCAGCAGAAATACATCCCTATGTTCCAAAAAATTATTTTATTCCTGCTGAACAGTAAAGATGCCACCTGCTTGTCTTACTAACTGTTGGTCTGTCATTCTTATCTGACAGTCTGTCTGCTCACCTGACCTGCTAATTTACAGTATTCTCTTGTACCAGTGTTCATATCATTTACAGTAGGTACTTCTAAATGACTTTGTTATGTCAATGATGGTGTCTATTAGACCAGACTGGTGGTGCTGAGGGTTGAGGTGCTGGACATCACACCTCGCGCCACGTTGGTGACCTGGGTTCGGGAGTGAGTTCAGGCTACTGGAGGTTGGCAGGGGAGGACTGGATTGAGCATACGGAGGACTGCTGTCCTGTACTGGGAAGGAGGGAGGTTCCAATACTGGGATTTAGTGGCTCCTGGCGGTGGCTGGGACACAGCAAGCCTATGATCCAGCAACCGAGGATTGGCTGTGGTGGCAATCCTGTGGGCGCACATGAGAGCATGCACACCCGTGCTGGACGCATTGCACATCCAAGCCTGGGGGGGAGGGACCAATGCAAGAAAAAAATTCCCTTTCTCAGGGTTAGGTGAAGGCACCTCTGCCCTCACCAAGCCACACTCCCAACACTGGATTCTCCTCTCCAGGGGTTAAATCGTCCAACCCGGCTTACTGGATTCTAGATAGAGCACCCTGGGCAGATAGGGCAGCCCCACCTTGAGGGGTTTAGAGCCGGGGGGGTTGCACTGGGTTAATATGAGGAGATGGAAGGGTCTCAGGTGAAAGGTAGAGCTCGGGGATGAGGTAGAGGATGCCAGAGAGAATTCCCTGAGGAAGAAACATAAAAACATAGAAATATAGAATCTGACAGCAGATAAGGACCGCTTGGCCCACCCAATCTGCCCATTGCCCTACCTAATGGATAAGCTGCAGATCCTAGTTAACCAACAGCCTACTTTTTCCTACTCCCACCCCCTAAAATTGCCTTATGAGTTCCCCATGCATTCTTGAATTCCACCACTGTTTTTGACTCCACAACCTCCTCAGGAAGGCTGTTCCATGCATCCACAACCCTCTCCATAAAAAAATACTTCCTCACATTACCTCTGAGCCATACCCCTCTAATTTCAAATTGTGCCCCCTTGTTCTTGCACACCTCTTTTTTTGAAAGATGCTACCTTCTTGGACTTTGTTGATTCCCTTGAGGTACTTGACAGTTTCTATCATGTCCCTCCTCTCCCTCCTTTCCTCGAGGCTATATATATTGAGCTCCTTCAGTTTCTGCACCATTTTAGTTGCCCTCCTCTGGACTGCCCCCCATCCTGTCTATGTCTTTGTGGAGACTGTGTCTCCAGAACTGCATGCAGTACTCCAGATGGGGTCTCACCAGCTGTCAGTACACAGGGATTATAACTGTGTATTTTCTACTGGTGATGCCTCTCCCTATGCATCCCAGTATGCCCCCAGCCCTCCCTACTGACCTCTCACATTGCTTGCCCACCTTTAGGTCATCTGATATGACTACCCCTAAGTCCCTTTCCATTTTGTTGTTGTTAGCATCTCACCCTCCATTGTGTACTCTTCCCCTGGGTTTTTGTTTCCCAGGTGCATTAGTTTGCACTTCTTAGCATTGAATCTAAGCTGCCATACATTTGACCATTCCTCCAACCTTACCAAGTCCCTTCTCATCCTTTCCACCCCACCTTGTGTATCAACTCTGTTGCAGATCTTTGTGAAGGAGTATAAAGAGAATTAAAAACATGATGGTGTCTATTTGGAAGTCATGCATAGTCAATCAAGCCAGTTATTATTTTAAAAGCAGCTGTCACAAAAGCAATTTTGCTTTTCTTCACATGGTTTAATGTTGAGCACTGCCTCTTTACTTTACATTCCAAATCCAGTTTTTTTTTTGCTTGGATAATTTTGTGGTCTTGAGTGAACTCATGAAGTCCATAGTGCCCCATAAAGTCAGAGAGCAGTGACTTGCCTGCTTGTTCATTTTGGTCTCAACGAGAGTGATACAAGGCAATTAATTTTTGTAAAGCATCTTCCTTTGTCCAGTGCACACCCAACCAAAAGCTTCACAGGAATAAATTAGAAATACTGAAAAGCAACATTGAGCCACAATTAAGCATTCCACACAGCGCAAGAAAGCAGCAGCAAAGGCAAACAAGATGCTGAGATGCATATCTAGAGGGATCAGTAGTTGGAGTGAGGAGGTTATACTGCCTTTGTACAGGTCACGTAAGCAGAGTAAGGCATATGAGGAGAGGTTGAGGGCACTGAACATGTACTCCCTGGAAGACAGGAGAGAGAGAGAGAGAGAGAGAGAGAGAGAGAGAGAGGGGACATGAGTTGGATGTCTGAGTACTTGAAAGGGATAAATAAGGTTGATAGGAGATTCTCTTTAAGCTGAGTGCCAACCATAACACAAGAGGGCACAGACTTAAACTGAAGGGTGAGAGGTTTAGGAAGGAGGTTAGGAAGCACTTCTTCACAGAGAGGGTGGTGGACACTTGAAATGTGCTGCCAGAAGGGTAATCTCATTGAAGACAGTGGACAGCTTTAAGAGAGGATGGGACAGGCATAGGGGAAGGTAAGAATCATGGGTAAGGAGGATGGAATGAGTGGGAAGGGAGGGCAGGGACATTACCTCAAGTTATGGACCCTGCAATATGAGCAGACTTGATAGACCAAACAGCTTTCTTCTGCTGGCTACTTTGTATGTTCGTATAAATGTGAAATTAAGTAACACTAAAGGACAAATAATAGGACAAATATTTCCTGTTCTCATCCCCCCTTTTTTCTGCTGTCCACCTACAGCAGTCCAATCCATCCTACCACTGTGCTCCACCTGACACAGTGGCACACTGTGCTCCACCTGACACCGTGCTCTCAATACTACTTCTTTTAGGGTCGGTGGGTGGAAAACTCTCCTGGAGTAAATTTTTGAGCTCCCCTGGCTGTGCAGTCCCTTATGACTGCCCCATTAAGCCTTGCCCTTTGGCTCCTCTGACCATTCCTGGGTTGCCACTCACTTTTCCCATTCCACTCCCTTTCCCACACCTTTCATGACCTCATTGGGTCCTCCCCTTTTGTGACCTCATGTCTTTCCTTCTAGCCCTATCCCATCCCTTCCCCCTTCCCTCTCCTGACTCTTGACTTTCCCACACCACTTGTCTGGGCCTTCAGAAAATGGGGTCTGCCTCTTTATTTGGGCAACCGTCTTTGTCCCCTGAGCCCAGCCAATAAAGACATAGACAAGTTGTTTGTGGTTGCTCAGTTTGGCAATTAATTTACTTCATATTTCAAGATATCATTGTATTGCAGTACTGCAGTAAGTAAGTAAGAAAAAAAAAGAAATAAACAAACAGAGGAAAGAGTAAGTATTCCAAATAACAGGGGGCCAGAAAAAAGACACGATGGGAATGGTGCAGTGCAGTAGCTGTGGAGCAGCAGTCTTCTGGGAGATGTTCTGGAGGATGCAGTGTTGTCCCATCTGCAGGCACCTCTCTGGGCTGAGAGAGGAGTTGCTCATCTCCAGGCTGAGTTGGCCAGGATTTGTGGGACCTCTTCTCCAACCCAGGGACCACCAGGGTCACTGCCGTTGCCTCCGAGGTTGCCAAGAAAGAGGAGTGGTTGGACCACAGTGGGTTCAGGGATGGTGAGGGTGGTGGAACGGGGAGCATCCTTCCAGTTGTACCTCTCCACAATTTCTATGCCATTCTGGAAAAGTGTGGTTCCTCTATGGAGGCACCCAGAGTGGAAACCAAGGAGAATGCTGGGACCTCCACAAAGGAGGCCCACAGGAGGGTGGCATGGGACCCCACAGGGGAAGGAAACAACCCCTGGTGGGGGACTCCATTGTTAGGAAGGTAGAACTGGGGGAGGAAGGGGAGAGGGAGGTAAGGTGCCTGCCTGGTGCCATGGCTTGGAGGGACAGGGAGCGAATCCTCAGAATCACAGGAGCAGCTGCACAGGGGAGGGAGCTGGATGTCATTGTCCATGTAGGGACAAATGACCTGGCTAAGAAAGGGATCAGAGCAGTGCAAGAAGTGTTTGTGGAGATGGGGAGGGGCCTTAGACAAATAGCACACATGGTAACCTTCTTGGAGGTGTTGCCTGTCTATGGCAGGGCTGAGGCTAGGTTGCTCCATACCATGGGATTCAATCAGTGGTGAAAAACTGGTGCAGAGCTCAGGGATTTGGCTTCATTGGGGACTGGGGGTCCACCTGGAGGGATGCAGGCCTATACTGGCATGATGGTCTGCATCTGTCCAGGAGGGGAACCAGGATCCTAGGTGATAGGTTTAAATACTTCATTGACAAGCATTTAAACTAGCCAAGGGGGAGGCACTGGAAAGGAGCAGGGAAATCCTAGCCCCCCCCCAAAATATCAGGGTACTAAGTGAGGTAGACACCAACATAGAGATGTCATTATGGAGAAGCGCAGGGGTAAATGGAGAATGTGGCAAATGCAATAAGGACAGGGATGGGGCAAAAAGGGGTAAGGCCATCAATAAATGGATGGTAATGAGTACTAATGCCTGTAGTCTGGGCAACAAGCTCCCTGAACTGGTGGCCTTGATGGAAGAGGGATGCCTGGATATCATAACAGTCACAGAAAAATGGTACACAGAGAACCATGACTGGCATGTTAACATACCATGGTACACAACCTACAGGAGAGACAGGGAGAGCAGAAGAGGGTGGGGAGTAGCTCTCTATGTAAGGGAAGGGATAAAAACAACTGAACAAAAGAGTAAACAGGGAGGAGAGGAGGCACTGTAGACCACCTTAGAGACTGGAAATGGCACCACAAGCCACATGGGGTTGTATACAGACCCCTATGTCAGGGGAAGGGAATGGACAAGGATATGATAGAAGGCATACTTAGGATGGCAGAGAAAGGGGAGATACTGTTGATGGGGGACCTTAATATACCAGATGCTAACTGGAGCACCTTTGCGGCAGCCACACCCAAAAGCAGGGCCATTCTTGATGCCCTTCAGGTGGCATGCCTCAGACAGCTAGTTTTGGAACCTACTCATTAGGAAGCAGTCTTAGACCTTGTACTCTCAAATGGGGACAGTGAGAGGATCTCAGATCTAGAAGTGAGTAGCCATTTGGGAACAGGTGACCACCAAACAGTGTGGTTCACAATAAACTCAGTTACAGAGTCAAGCCATACAAAAGTGAGGGTTCTGGACTTCAGGAGGGCTGACTTTGGCAAGATGGGAGAGTGCCTTAGAAAAGCACTAGCAAATAGGCTAGAATGAGGGGTGGAGCAACAATGGGGAAATATCAAAACTGCCATCACAGAGGCAACAAGCCTTTGTGTGAAGCAAATAAACAAATCAAAATGAAAGAAAAAGCCTCTATGGTTCTCAAAAGAGGTGGTGGTGAAGGTTAGGGAGAAAAAGGTTAGGGAGGCAGTATAGCGCAGTGGTTTAAGGCTCTGAGATGCAAATCTGGTGACATCCAGCAGACCAGATCTGGGTTTGAACCCCACAGCTTCCACTTGCATACTGTGTGACCCTGAGCAAGTCACTTAACTTCCCTGTGTTCCCAGGTCGCACCTGTAAAAAAGCTTTCAGCTTAGTGTGCTAGTCCTGGTTAAATAACTAACTAACAAAAAAAAAGATAGCATTTAGGAAGCATAAGGAAACACAGAAGAAGCAAGACAGAGAACTGCACCAGTTACGGCAGAAGGAATCAGGGAGGGTAGTCAGAATAGCAAAGGCACAAACTGAGTAAAAGATAGCTAACTTGGTTAAAAAGGGGGACGAAACCTTTTACAGGTATATCAGGGAGAGTAGAAAGATAAAGGGAGGCACAGTGAGGCTGAATTGAATGGATGGTGGGTGGTCAGAGAGTGACAGTGAAAAAGCAGGGGTACTGAATGAATACTGCTGTTCAGTATTCACAAAAGAGGAAGTGGGGGAGGTGCCTAATCCAATTAACAGAAGCACTCTGTAGAGGGGGGTCGATCCCAGTCCTTTCACAGAAGAAAGGGTTCTGAAAGAACTCCTAAAATTGAAGGTGGACAAAGCAATGGGGCCAGATGGAATTCACCCCAGAATTCTAAAAGAATTAAGCAGAGAACTAGTGACACCACTGACTACCCTTTTTAACAAATCATGGGAGGATGGTGTGGTACCTGAGGACTGGAAGAAGGTGGATGTGATTCCCCTGCACAAAAGTGGGACCAAGACAGAGGCAGGAAACTACAGACTTGTCAGTTTGACCTCTGTGGTAGAGAAAGTAATGGAATCACTTCTGAAGGAAAGAATTGTTGAGTACCTAGAGGCCAGTGGAGCACAGGACCCAAGGCAGCATGGGTTCACAGCAGGAAGGTCATGTCAGACAAATCTAATTGATTTCTTTGACTGGGTGACCAAAGTAGTAGACCAGGAAGGGGATGTGGACATGGCCTATCTAGACTTTAGCAAGACATTTGACACAGTCCCACACAAAGATTAATAGTCAAATTAACCAGCCTGGGAGTGGGTCCCAGGGTGGTAGCTTGGTAAAACATTGGCTGGACAACAGGACACAGAAGGTAATTGTAAATGGAGTCCTCTCTGAAGAAAGAGGGGTTACTAGTAGGGTACCACAGGGTTCAGTACTGGGTCCAGTCCTTTTTAATGTCTTTATAAGTGACATTGCAGAGGGACTGGAAAGAAAAGTATGCCTCTTTGCAGATGACACAAAGATCTGCAACAAGGTTGCTACACAAGGAGGTGTGGAAAGGATGAGAAGGGACTTGGCAAGGTTGGAGGAATGGTCAGAAGTATGGCAGCTTGGATTCGGTACAAAGTGCAAAGTAATGCACCTGGGAAACAAAAAGCCAGGGGAAGATTACACAATGGGGGGAGGTAGTAACAACAACAAAAATGAAAAGGGACCTGGGGTAATCATATCAGATGACCTTAAGGTTGGCAAGCAATGTGAGAAGGTGGTAGAGACGGCTGGGGGGATACCGGGATGTATAAGGAGAGGTATCACCAACAGAAAACAATAAGTTGTTATCCCCCTGTACAGACAGTTGGTGAGACCCCATCTGGAGTACTGCGTCCAGTTCTGGAGACCGCATCTCTGTAGGGACATAGACAGGATTGAGGCAGTTCGGAGGAGGGCAACTAAAATGGTGCAGGGTCTGCAAGAGAAGCCATATGAGGAGAGACTAAAGGAGCTTAATATGTATACCCTTGTGGAAAGGAGGGAGAGGGGGGACATGATAGAAACGTTTAAATAACTCAGTGGAATCAACAAAGTCCAAGAGGGTAGCACCTTTCAGAAAAAGAGTTGTGCAAGAACAAGGGGACACAATTTGAAGATAGAGCGGGGATGGCTCAGGGGCAATGTGAGGAAGTATTTTTTCACAGAGAGGGTGGTAGATGCATGGAACAGCCTTCCTGAGGAGGTTGTGGGGTCTAAAACTGTGGGAGAGTTCAAGAATGCATGGGACAGACATAAGGCAATTTTTGTGGGGGGGGTAGGAAGGAAGAAATAGGCTGTTGGTTAAATAGAATCTGCAGCTTATCCTCTAGGTTGGGAAATGGGCAGACTAAGTGGGCCAAGTGGTCCTTATCTGCCATCAAAGTCTATGTTTCTGTGTTTCATTGTTTACAATACACAGTAGCTTTCCATCACTTTTCAGTTTACAATCTCTTCCAATTAATATTTATGTACTTTATATACAGACACATTCTTTTCCCAAGTCATCACTTCCACTACTTTCTTCATTTTCTTCTGCCCCCTAGATGTACATCATGGGGGGGCCCGGCCTCTTCCTCTTTTGTTGGAAAGGGATACGAGCATACACACCATACCTCTGCTTCTTATTTATTGGTCTTGTGTCACTTTTTTAGTGTTTTCCTTTTCATCACTCCCTTATTTCCTGTCCTCATCCCCCCGTTTTTCCACTAGTCCACCTCTAGCTTGCGATGGACGGTGGACTTCCCCCTCTTCTTTTTTTTTTTTTTTGATTGTGTTTATCTCTGTGCCAGCCATGCTTCTATGGCATCGGCAATTTCTGAATTAAATAGGGCTAGGCCCAGGCCTGATAAGTGTATCCCATCTCCATGGTAGTATTCATCTACCCATTCCAGTATTCTATGGTGTATGACCAATCCTCCCACACTCTCAAACAACCTGCCCACTAGCTCGTCCATGCACTTCCTGGCTCTGTCCATCCCTTTGTGGCTCTCCTCCTGTCACCACACCCTTTGGGGCATGATATCAGACCAGGCCAGAGTAACCTCCGGCCACCACTCCTTTATTTTCTGAAGGTACTGTTTTATTTGATAAAATATGTCCAGCCAGGGCCTCCTACCCAGGTCGTTTCCACCTAGATGTACCACGATCAGGTCTGGCCATCTATGGTCCTTCCTGAGCTCCCTTAAGTTTGGCAGCAGCTGGGCCCACTTCATTCCTCATAGACCTTTCCATACCTGATGGATTGTGCTGCTATTCAGGTACAACTGCTTTCCCCCTTGTCACCTGGCTGCCCATTTCTCCACCCAGTGTACAAAGGAATGCCTGCAGATCCATACTTCAAGCTTCCTCAGCATCCCTGCATAATCATAAGCACAACGTTTAGCACAGTACACCTTCCCCTCTCCCTTCCCCCCTTCGGTTACCCCTCTTCCCACCTCTATTTGAACCAGCTGTGGGAAAAAAGAGATACATTGTTATTACTTGGTGTTACAGATGTACTTTTTATAACAGTCAGAAGTCCACCTGCCCTTCTGCTTAATCTTCCCCACCCTGTTGCCTTGTGTTGCCATAATAGAGGTCACTCCAATCCTGAACGAGTGGGAGGAATATCCCTCCACAGGTTCCCCCAAAAATCTTAGGCTTTTGTGCAGTACCGCTATCACCTGGTATCTGCACACTAGCCTGCCATCCCCATGAATGGGACTCCCCTCTCCTGGGTGGTCTACCGCATACACATGCAGAGCCCCCACTGGACAGATGACTGTGTTATGGAGTTTTCTTAACCACACCTTGGTGTCCAGACCCTGCTGATCTGTCTTTGATATCTTTAATAGCACTGCTATCACGTCCCTGGCCCATTCTATGTCTTCCCAAAGTAGACCCCCCCCTGTCCACCTTCCTGCCATGGCCCACCACTTCACTAAGTCTAAACACCCCACTATACATCGTAGTGTACAGGGCCTTGAACAATACGGCTTCCTTGATTGAGCTGATGCGGTGTAATGCCTCCATCATCCATGTCATCAGACCCTCCGATATCAGTTTCCTATTGTCTTTCTTCTTATCTGTTCCCTGCAACCAGTCTTGCATCATTCTGTGGACCAGGTTGCACTTGGTAGGGTCTTCCTTCCCTCTCAATATGCATATCTGCCCTATTGCAGCCAGATGACCCCCCATGGTCACCTGCGCCATGTTCAGGTTCCATCCTGCCACTATGAATCTGGCCACCTGCTCCCTCATCACTGCCCCCTTACCTGGCTGCCATACTGCTCGTGAAAGTTTTGAAATGCCCTCCAAGAGTTTTCATATGCTCTAAGGGTCCTGGGGGCCCAGGAGTTGTGGAATAATATTTTGGCTCCCCCAATCCATTTGTCCATATGTATGCCAGGATGGTGGTCTGCCAGTGCTCTGCACTGAGTGCGATGGTCCAAAATATGTCCATCTGCAATCGGGAGAGGGAATCTATTATCACATTATCTATGCCATCAATGTGCTTGGCTCTAAATGACATGTGCAATGTTAGTCCTAGCCACATATCCTGCCCAAAACCCTCATGACTCTGTCGGACTTCATCCTTTTCTTGCTCAAGACTTCCATCACTGGCTGTTATCACTCCAAAATGTAACTTGCCTATTCCGGAGTTCCCTGCCCCAGATCAGCATGGCTACCCATATAGTGAAATTTTCCAGAAAGGTGATATCCCTTGTCACCCCTTTCTGCACCCATTCTTCGGGCAAAGGTTCAGTAAACCATCTCCCCCGAAGGTAACCCCCCATGCCTATCCCACCTGCCACATCGGTGTACAGCTGCAGGTCTGTATTATATGCCCACTCCTCCTGCCAGAATGTCTGCCCATTGTACATCATGGGCAAATGCTCCCATACCCCCAAATCCTCCTTTGCCCCCTTATTGATATCTACCCAGTGATGTGGCTATGTTGCCCCCCAGGTTGCCCATGCTAGACGCCATGTGAAAGTGCATCCAGGGGGAATGGATCTGCAAGCAAAATTCAAATGCCCCAAAAGCCACTGTGCTTGTCAGAGCTGCACCCTTCTTCTACATCTGACTTTCCCCAGTATCTCCTGCAATTTAGTGACCTTCTTCTCTGGTAGTCCAAATACCTCCTGGACCCTATCCAGCTCCAGCCCTAAGAATTCTATTGTCTGGTTAGGCCCTTCTGTTTCAGCCTCTGCTAATGGTACCCCCAGCTCCTGGCACAAACCCTTGAAATCCCTTAGCATTCTTTCCGTCTCACTTTGACCTTACCAAATGAAGAAGAAATCATCAAGGTAGTGTACAACTGTCTGATGACCATACCTGTTTTGGAACACCCACTGCAGCCATGTGTTGAACATTTCAAGTGTAGTGCATGCTATAGAGCACCCCATGGGCATGGCCTTGTTGAAATAATACATGCCCCCCACCTGGAATACCAACAGATCCCAATCCGCCGGCCTAACTGGTAGTAATCAGAATGCTGCTTCTATGTCTGTCTTGGCTAACCAAGCACTCTGCTTAGACCTGATTAGCTGGACTGCCTCCTCCAGGGCAGTGTATATCACCTTGCTGTCCTTCTCCCCGATGTGGTCATTAACTGAATCCTCATCAGGGCAGGACAGGTGATGTAGCACCCTGTACTCACCTGGCTGTTTCTTGGGTACTAGCCCAAGGGGTGAAATTCTCAATTTGGGAAGTGGGGGAGGGTGACAAATGGTCCCTCCACCCTCTCCGCTAATACTTCTTTCTGTATTTTTTGTGCTGGCATTTCTTCCTTCCTCTGTATGGATTTGCGGTTCTGGTCCCTTGTCCCCATCCTAATTCCCCTAAATTGTAGATTAAAACCTGACCGAAAACCTGTGTGCAATCTCTGTGCCGCCTCCTGGTCTGGGTATTCCCTCAAACACCCCTCTAAGGCTTCAACCTTGATGGGTGTGGAGGCCAGCCAGAAACCACTGCCTGGTGGCCGTTCAGCTGTCCTGATGCCAAGTGTGATAGGTGTGCTCTCTCCCCCCACTCCTCTCCCCCAGTTCCCCCTCCTCAATGCTGCCCCCTAAAGGTACCTTGGTTGTCCCTAAATGGCTGCTGGTATGAATTGTCCTGACTAAAAGGCCCCTTTTCCCAGCTGTATCTTCATTTCGACGCTGGATGGTACTCTCCACACTTGGAACACACTTGTCGAAATCAGCACTTGGGCCAAGAACAAAATGCCCTGTTGAAACCCCAACAAGCCTTCAGCATCACTCTCGACCTCATTGGGTCCTCCCGTTTTGTGACCTCATGTCTTTCCTTCTAGCTCTACCCCATCCCTTCTTCCTCCCCTGCCTCCTGACTTTCCCACACCACTTGTCTGGGCATTGGGACAATGGGGTCTGCTCCTTTTTTGGGGCAACCTTTTTTTATACCAGTGTAGTCCCATGTACTATAGTATTCTAAACTAGCAAGTGAAATTTAAAATGGAATTATCAGTATTACTTCCAAACAGTGTAGGTACTTCAACAGCAGTAAATTGATTGTCTTCTCTACTAAGTGTAGGGAGGTGGGCCACAGCATTCTGGACTTGTCATATGAACAGCATTGCATTTGTAGCCTATACTTCACTATATGTACAGTAGGAGCAGCTGTTATAAAGGCATGCATGGGTTGGTTTTCTATCTGAGGAAGTATCAATATGGAACTGCATAACCGGTGTTTTACAGATATTACTTTGGAGCTGAGAACATTCAGATCAGGAGTGAGACAACCATCAAAGTTTGCGTATTTGTGAGTAAAGTAAAAAATTAAAAAAATAAAAACACCTGGCATCATTGATGAAACTCCTTGGCCAGCCATGTTTAGAGAGCTGTGAAACTGGCAAATTTTGTTACACAAAATATTTAGTGAAATTTTCCCATTTCGTGAAATGTTTAGCTGAAGCAAAATTCAGAATTTCGCCTGTGGAATGTGAAATTTTGCCCACGAAATGGCAAAACTAGTCTTTCACCAGTAAAATTGTGCCGCTTTTCAGGCAAAATTTCATTTTTCTCACCTCATGAAATATTTTGTGTAACGGGTGAATTTTGCGAAATATTTCATGAAGCAAAATTTCCAATTTTGCTGGAATTTTGACACAAAATATAATTTTGCAACTTCTCTAGCCATGTTTAAATGAGTTTTCCATAAATTATTTTCAATGTAAAGCATTGTTAAAGATCTGCTCTTTGGTCTGTCATCAGTGCAGCAGTCTGGCACCAGGCAAACTATGATTCGAGTGTAAGCCCACAGATCCTCCCCCCAGCACACACACACACATCCCCATCTGGATGACCATAAAGGAGCTTTAGCATTGGTTGTGAAGGTACATAGTCGATCACCTGGCCTTCCACCTTGAAAAAGAGGTACAGCATTGGAAACACTGGGGTGATAAGTGGAAAGATCAGAAACTGAGAGAGAGAAAGAATAATGGACAAAACAAGGAAATGAAGGGCATGTTGAAAGACAGATAAGAATGCCACTCAAGAATTTAATGAAACCTTGCAGAAACAAACCTTTTTGTTATGACCTGCACTGATTCTTTAAATTATTTTATTTAGATACTGTACATGACTAGTAATGCTTTACCTGCTGGCTTTGGTTTCTTAGCACTTGGTGGTTTCCAATCCTTCCTTCACTGTTGGTTACATATGTATTATTTTCTTAGAACCACGTGGTCCTTTGGCTCTTTCAGCCCCCCACATTTCTGTCATTTTCATTTGTGGCTTTTCTTCTTGTTCCTTTCCTTAACCCCAACCCAGTCTTCACTTTTCATCACTCACTCAGTTCTCCATCTGATGTACTACGTTTGGTGTTTTAAACCAGAAATAAGACTAAGAAAAATCTGAGGGTAATTCTGATTCTTTTTTTTTCATTGTCTCCAGTTCTATTGAGTCTCATGCATAAGATCCCCGTGCTTCCTCAATGACAAAATCACTGCAGCGTATCACATTTCTCCACAAAGCCTAGATGCACTTTAGAGGTAAAGGGCAGGTAGTCACTACAAAGGAATGACACATACCACAGCCCATTCATCATCAATGTGAAAGCACCAGGTGTTGACAACTCTCTTGCCTCACTGTTTCACTGTTTTGCATTTCATTTCACTTATAAAATAAGAGGATTTATTTTGAAATGATTAGTTAGAGAGTGAAAATGAGTGCAGGAAAGATAAATACATATTGAACTTTAATACACCAAATGGCACACCTAACAATTTTCCTCTAGTCAGTGGTGGAGAGAGGAGGGCTGTGCTCTTCAATGCTCAGGTTCAGATGATTGGAATGGGGTGGTAAGGCACTACCTGCTGGCATAGGGGGCTGGGGGTTTGATTAAACCATCAGGGAACAGATGTTAATTCACTTACCTGTGATGGAGGATAGGGAGGAGGGGTTCACTAGATCACCGGGGAAATGTTTATATTTACTATACAAAACATCAGGATGGGGGGTTACACTGGACACCAAGGAATATGATGTCAATGTCAGGCAGGTGATTGGGTGGGGAAAGGACCACTGGATACAGGGGATACCTTTGTTTATATCAGGCAAGGGATCAGGTGGGGGGGGACCACTGGACACCACGGAAGACATATTATTAATATGAGGATGGAGACCTATGGGGAAGGGGACACTGTACACAAGGAAAATCTTATATTTTTTATATCAGGGGGTGAGCAGTGACCAGTGTGGAGGGGTACTGAACCAGCAGGGAATATCTTTATTTATATAGGGCTGGCAATCTGAGAAGGTTGACCACTACACCACCAGGGATTATCTATATTTTATATCAGACTGGGGATTGGCAAGGGGGGGGGGGCACTAGCCACGAGGGAGACTGTTGAATTTTTCTTGGGCCAGTGATTGGCAACTGATGGGGGAGGCCACTACCATTAGAGCAGTTAGCATTTATATGATGATCTGGCAATCAGTGATCACGAGGGGAGGGGGCACTAGCAGCAAGGACTGTGACTGCTTAAGGGGCAGGTGCTGGAGCATGCTATGCTCCTCGAAGCCTATGCAAATGGCCCAAAATAGGCATGCAGATGGCCACCTAGCGCCTTGCATGATCAATCAGCTCATTTGCATGGCTGTCTTTGTGAACTGAAAATATTGTCCTGCACTATTCCTTATGAGCCCATTCTCCTGGCTGCTTGTAGGGGCAATTTCAGATGCCTGGGAAACCACAAAGTGCAATGCATGACAGTAGCATATGCTTTTTTTAAATATAAATACACCTGAAGCTGTAAATTGGCCCCAGACAAATATTTGAACTGACTCAGATAAGATGACACTGAGCTCGGTGTGAAGCATATAAGCAGTTTGGGATATGTATTTGCTAATGTCACCTTGATTTAACATAATTAAATTACCTCTTTTTATAAATGCATTATTATCATAAAGAACAACATGCTGCAGTTATTTTCTCTGTACATGACATGCGCTGAAACTGTATGCAATCATTAGTTTTTTTAATGGTTCTTAATCATGCTTCTGCAAACACAATGGTACATTGGCAAACACAGATATGGATACTGAGAACAATGATTTTGAAATCTTTACAGAGTTTTGCTTCTGTCAAAGTAATAGAGGACTGTTTGATGTACTACAGCAGATACAGAACATTTAAAATAAGAAAAACTCTTAATTCAGGTCTTTTACAAGGAAGTGTCTAGCAGCTCGGGGCACGCTCAGCGTGACTGCCATATGTACATCAGATGGTGCCAAAGCACAAATGAGTGTATGATGAGCAAACTGTCTTGCTTAAAATATTGTGCTGAAAGTTGGACAGAAACATCAGCCAGCTCCGGGATCTGACATTGTGCACAGCCGATGCCCCAAGTCCTGAACTACCATTACCACTGCACTGCAAAAAGCACAATGATCCTACAGACCCACAACCAGTGACAGCCCACATCCCCATCACTGGCAGCAGCCATCGAACTTGGATATCCACCAGAAACAAACTACTTGTGTACCTATATTTTCTGCATCTATACCCAGACTGAATACTACTCAGTGTGACTACTGTTATGTAGACCAAGATTTCACAATGCCTAAATGTTCTGTTCCCAGTACAAAGCTTCAAACAGGCCTAAGAAAAATAGAAATACAGGGTATCTGATTCCTGGAATGCTGGTGGTATTCAATTCCTGAACATATAATGGTACACTATAAACTGTTTCAGTCATAACAATTCACTGACATCTGTTTTTTTAGCCAGATTTTTAATTGTTAACTATGAGTGTTCTTGACATTATTTGCCCAGTCTGGATATTAAGTGGCTGGGTCACTTAGATTGTAGTCAATGATATCCCTGATCAACTGTATAAAAGAACACTCCATTTGTATAACATTACTCTTAATAAAGTACTCGTGGTGGCACATAATGGCATCAGATAATCAATGGCAGGCTGTGGGGGTAACCACTTTTGGCTAAGTGCTCAGCACTTTAGAGCACCTTCAGATGAATTGTGCAATGAAATAAATTTATGTTTTTTACTGCATCTTTTGTTTGGAGTCTCTTCTATTTACTAACTGGTACAGGGGTGCAAGGCTTTTCTGGTTTGTTGTGTTATTAAATAGACAGCACATGCCTAAATTAACAGTTATTTTATAAAAAAACACACAGGGTTTATGTTGCCTTTAACACTACTTTTATTGTGACTGAAATGAACTAGCATGCAACAGACATTTATCTGATAACCTAGCTGAGATGCCACAAAAAGGCTACAGCTCCTTACTTGCCACCGATATGTGAAATTGGGCCCTTGTCTAGACCCACACCTGTGGTGTTCACCAACTGACCAACCACTGAGGGATATCTGTTCTTGCCTTCAACCCAATGATAGCAATAGGCAGCATTCAGAATTTCTGTCCCCCCACTGAGGTGGTCTGGAAATTACATGACCAATAATTACTTAGATGTTGACAGTGTATTCTGAGTATTATTTACTTGTCTGGATCACATGTACTGATACCCCAGGATGTACAGACTTGCTAAATCAAGTACCTATTTAACAGGTGCTAAAGGGATGTGAGGCAGCAGTCTTCTTCGAGACATTCTGGAGGCTGTGATGCTGCCCTACTTGCAGGCACCTCTCTGGTCTGAGGGAGGAGGTTGCCTGCCTCCAGGCTGACCTGGTCAGGATTCTGAAAACCTCCTCCTCCCCCCAGAGACCACCAGGGCTACTGCCAATGCCTCTGAGGTTGCCAAGAAAGAGGAGCAGTTGAACCATGGTTGGCTCAGGGAGGGTGATGATGGTGGAACAGAGGTGCATCCCTCCAGTTGTACCTGTCCACAATTCATACGCCATTCTGGCAGAGTGTGGTTCCTCTATGGAGGCTCAAATAGTCGAGACCAAGAAGGATTCTGGGAACTTCCACAAAGTAGACCCACAGGAGGGTGGTACAGGACCCCTCAGGAAACAGCTCCTGGGGGGACTCAGTGGTTAGCAGGCAGAACTTGGGAGGGAGGGGATAGGGAGGTAAGGTGCCTGTCCGGTGCCATGGCTTGGAGGGACAGGAAGTGAATCCTTAGGATTGCAGTGGCATTGGGAGAGAGAGAGATGGACATTATTGTCCACCTAGGGACAAATGACCTGGCTGCAAATGGGATTACAGTCTTGCAAGAGGAGTCTGTGGAGTTGGGGAGAGGCCTTAGACAAGTATCACGCACGGTAACCTTCTCAGAGGTGCTGCATGTCTATGGCATGGGTGAGGCTAGGGTACTCTCAATCAATCAAATCTTTATCCAGGTGAACACCATTGAGGAATACTCATTTTCAAGATGAACCTAGGAGACATACAAGAACCCATCATACAAAAAGAATGTACAGATTTGAAATATATAGCTGAAAAGATACAGTAGTAAATAAAACAATATACAATAAGTAGTTGGCAATAAAACATTAATCAATCAATCAATCAATCAAAATCATTATTTATTCAGGGGAACACCATTGAGCAAGCTCATTTACAAGATGGTCCTGCTACACATACTGTAGTATACAGAGTAAACACGAAATACAGTCAATCCAATGTACAGTATATACAGTTACAAGCAATAGAACAGTGTTGATATACCACAAGTGGTATACCTTAATAGACATATAATAATAAAAAAAATAAATAACTATTGATGAGGGACCAGTTCATTAATGTGAAGTTTATGACCTTTGTGTAAGAGGCGAGATGAGATACAGCAGTTAGAAGATATTCGGATAACTAACATTTACAATGGGGGCTGGGGGAAATGAATGAACGGTGGGGAGAAAGTCAAGAGGGGGCATCAAAAGGGGGGGGTAAGACTTAAGACAAGAACGGCATAGGCAGAGTAGAAGCTTGGTGGTCTCAGGGCAGGGGGGCCACCGAACGGGCTCGTAGCCAGCAGACATAGAGCACAAGAGTAGGTAGAAGACAAAGGCAGTAAGGGTCACACAATCGAAGATGTAAAAAAAGGGCCCATGGTAACAATACAGCCATCATGTGGAGGATTTTAGTAATGGGAGAAACAATTACATATTTCTTTGACCCAGTGGTCATATAGGGTCTTAAATGATGAAATGCTGATGAGAGAGATAAGATTCAGTGTCTTTTGTATAGTATTCCACAGGGATGGTAGTGTGAAGCTTATAGCCATTCTCCCAAGGTGAGATTTTAGCTTAGGAACCTTTAAGTAAATAAAGGAGTTACTTCTTAGTGCATATGTTCCAGGTTTGCATAGAGAGAGACAATCAGAGATGTACTGGGGGAGTTTCTTACAGATGGCTCTGAATGTCCAGAGTAACGAATTTCTATTTCGCCTGGAGTGAAGGGAGGTCCACCCCACCATTGTATAAAGGGTACAATGGTGTGTGGCATGAGATAGATCAGTGATAAATCTCAAGGCTCTATTGTACAACGTGTCCATTTTAGCTAGCTGCGAGGAGGGGCAGTGACTATAAAGAAAGTCAGCATAGTCAACCAGGGAGAGAAATGTGGTGTGTACAAGCCATTTTTTGATGTTGCTGGTAACGTATTTTTTAATCCTGAATAATAAGCCAAGCCTCTGTCTTAATCTCTTTAGCAGGTTTTCAATGTGATCCATAAAAGAGAGTTTGTGGTCCAGCCACACTCCTAGATACTTAAATTTGCTAACAAATTCTAGATTTTCACCCAGAATTGTGGTAATATGAGGTATGGTACCAACAATGGATGGGTTTGCTTCATGGGGAAAAGGAAAAAATTGCATAGGCTTGGTTTTCTTTGCATTTAATAACAGGTCTTTGTCTAGGGGTTGGCTCTGAAGAAGATTGAATTCAGTTTGAAGGTCTTTACAGGCTGTGTCTAGAAAAGAGCGGCTTAGATAGAGGACCGTGTAATTTGCAAATAGATGAATGTTAGCCTGAGATATATTATTGTCAATACTGTTTATGTAAATTGCAAACAGTAAAGGACCCATAATCGATCCCTGAGGGACCTCTCTTTGTAGAGGTTTAAGGGGAGAAAGTTCACCATTTGCCTTTATTTGCTGCCACCGATTGGAAAGGTAATCATCAAACCAATGTAAGGATAGAGAATCGAGACCTATTGACTTAAGGGAGGAGAGGAGCAGGCCGTGGTCAACAGTGTCGAAGGCCTTGGACAAGTCTAGAAATACAGCACAGACATATTTCCTATCATCCAGGTCTCGCTGCCAATCGTTGGTTACTTTTGCTAGGGCCGTGATGGTGCTGTGGTGTGCTCTAAAGCCGGATTGCATAGGATTTAGAAGATTCATATATTCCATATATGTTTTTAGCTGCCTGCTTACAATTTTTTCCAGTAATTTAGACAGAATAGGTAGTAGTGAAATTGGCCTATAATTGTTTAGGTCACCAGGATCCCCAGATTTGAACAAAGGGATGACGTGAGCTGTTTTCCATACTGGTGGGAGAATTCCTTGGGACAATGAAAGATTGAATAAATGAGTAATTGGTGCAGACAAGATGTGGTAGGCAACTTTTAGAACGTAAGGATCCAGGGAGTCTGAGCCCGCACTTTTCTTGGTGTCCAGTTTTAAGAGGAGTTCTTCGACCTCCTTCAGGAAAGTGTGCTGAAGGGAGAAGACTGGACTGGTTGGAAGAGGCTCTGAGCTTTGCACATCCAGTTGAGAGCATAGGGAACAAGCCGGGGAGTTGTCAAAAGCAAGATCTGCAGTGTCAAAGTGGTTATTAAAGGCGTCCATGATTTCCATTTTATCACAGATGGTGGTGCTGCCAGAGATAATCTTTGCAGGCAATGAAGTTCCTTAGTTATTTCCAGACATATCCTTAATGGATTTCCAAAAATTGGAAGAGCTCTCAGAAGCGGAATCCAGCTCCAGGCGGTAGAAGGATGCCTTTGCATCTCTTAAAAGGAAAAGAAAAGGAAAAAGATGTTACGAAGAATGCGACTACCTATATTTAGTATGTACAAAGTACATCGGTCAAACTGATTATATGACATGAAGTACCAAGAAGAACAGAAATTTGAGGAGGGGTAATAGACCATTCAAGCTTAGAGATGCAGTAAGAAGCGGTACATATGGAAATTGCAGAAGATGTGAAATGAAAGGGAAATACCAGAGAGCAGAGCCTCTGCAGGATAAGGACTCATGACAACAGTAGTGAAAAAGGTTACATAAGGACCCCATGAAAGGGCTTCAGTTACAAGGTACAGAAGACAACTGGTAGGAAGAACAGTTAGTGGGTAGCCTGGCTGAACCTCCAATATGTGTAATTAAATTAACAGGAGAAGGGGTAGGATAAGGGTGCAGAGAGGTGGCAGTATGCACCATACAAGAATTGTTGAATAAAGGTTGTAAAGGATGACAATTTAGGAGAAGCAGTTGCAGGATTTCTTGACATGACACGCATACTGTATAATGTTCTGAACGCAGACAGACTAATAGGATGGGCCAATTTTAAAGTTTGTTTGCAGATTGTTCCAAAGCTGTGGCAGCACATAGCCTATGGCAATGAATGGCAGAAAAACTGGTGTGGAGATTAGGGTTTTGGCTTCATTGGGGACTGGGTGTCTACCTGGAGGGATACAAGCCTACACTGGTGCAATGGTCTGCATCTGTCTGCAAAGGAACCAGGACCCTAGGTAATAGGTTTAAATACTTCATTGACAACCATATAAAGTAGCTAAGGGGTGAGGCAGTGAAAAGAAGCAGGGAAATCCCAACTGCCCCCCCCCCCACAAAATAGGGTAGTTAGTGAATTAAACAACAAGGAAGAGAAGTTGATATGGAGTAGGACAGGGGTAAATACAGAAAAATGCAAAGTCAGTAAAGACAGGGATGGAGCTAAAGGGGCTAAGGCCTTCAAAAAATGGAGGGCAATGAGTACCAATGCCCATAGTCTGGGTAACAAGCTCCTTGAACAAGTAGCCATGCTGGAAGAGGGATGCCTGGATATAATGGCAGTCACAGAAACATGGTACACAAAGAACCATGACTAGGATGTCAACATTTATTTATTTTATTTTATTTATTTAGTTTTTGTTGACCGGGTAAGTGCACTAGACAAATCCTGCCTATTTTCAGGCATGACCTGGGGGAGGGGTACACAGGGTACACAATCTACAGGAGAGACAGGGAGGGCAAAGAGTAGGAGAAGTAGCTCTCTACTTAAGGGAAGGGATCAGAGCAATGGAACTAAAGGATAAAGAAAGTACCAGACCATGGAGAACTGTAAAACTGCATTAAAAACTTCTCTTTTCTATCATGCTTTCTGGAATTCGAATGAATTGTTTGTTGTCTGAACAGTATAATTTTATGAATTTTATTCTGGTGTTTTAATTGTATAGGCACTATGATCTGCGTAAATAGTGCTGTTTAAAAATAAAATCTGATTGATTGATTGATAAACAGGGAAGAGAGTAAGCACTGTGTGTCACCCTGGAGACTGGAAATGGCACCATAATCCGCACAGGGGTTGTGTACAGAGCCCGTCTCAGAGGGAGGCAATGGACAAGGAAACAAGGGAGGGCATCTTCACAATGGCAGAAAAAAATGGAGATATTGTTCATAGGGGGCCTGAATATGCCAGATCTTAACTGGAGCACCTTTGCTGCAGCCAAATCCAAGAGAAGGGTAATTCTCAATGCCCTATAGGGAGCATGCCTCAGACAGTGTTGGAGCCCATTCGGGAAGGAGCAGTCTTAGGCCTAGTACTCTCAAACAGGGACAGACAGAGAATCTGATTTAGAAGTGGGTAGCCATCTGGGAAAAAGCAACCACCAAACAGTGTGGATCATGATAAACAAAGACATAGAGTCAAGTCACACAAAAGTGAGTGTACTGGACATTAGGAGGGCTGACTTTGGCAAAAATGGTAAAGCATCTCAAAAAAGCACTAGCAAACGGGCAAGAAGGAGGGGTGGAGGAACAATGGGGAAAAATCAAAACTGCCATCACAGAGGCAGCAAGCCTTTGTTTAAAGCAAATAAACAAAACGAAATGAAGGAAAAAGTCACTATTGTTCTCAAAAGAGGTGGTAGTGAAGGTTAGAGAGAAAAAGATAGCATTCAGGAAGTATTAGGACACAGAAGTAGCAGGACAGAGAATGGTACCAGTTAAAGCAGAAGGAAATAGGTAAGGCAGTCAGAATAGTGAAGGCCCAAACCAAGGAAAGTATAGCCAACTCAGTTAAGAAGTAGGATAAGACCTTTTTAGGTACATTAGGGAGTGAAGAAAGACCAAGAGAGGAATAGTGAGGCTTAAAAAGGGGAGGGGGTGGGCAGAGGGTGACAGTGAAAAAGAAGGGATACTGAATGAATACTTCTGCTCAATATTCACAAAAGAAGAGGAGGGAGGGGGAGGTATCTACATAGAAGCATAGAAACATAGACTTTGACAACAGATAAGGACCGCTTGACCCACATAGTCTGTCCATTTCCCTACCTACTGGATAAGCTTCAGATTCTAATTAGCAATTCAATTTTATTGGTTCGGAAGATACTTTGAGCCCAAGCTCTTTTACAAAGGTTCCACGTCATTGACAATACAAGGTACAAGTAGTAATCAAGAGAGGAGCATACAGAAAACACCACCCTGTTTAACATAAGTACAAAAACATTGTGGGATGCAAGATAAAGTTTTGGGTAACATATGTACAATTATGGAGGCAGAGAACAGTGCAGCGCCTAGGAGCCTTGTCATCAAGTATGAGGGAGCTGATTAACCAACAGCCTATTTCTTTCTACCCCCCACAAGAATGTCCTCATGTCTGTCCCATGCATTCTTGAATTCTCCCACAGTTTTAGACTCCACAACCTCCTCAGGAAGGCGGTTCCATGCGTCCACCACTCTCTCTGTGAAAAAATACTTCCTCACATTGCCCCTGAGCCCCACCATCTTCAAATTGTGTTCCCTTGTTCTTGCACATGTTTTTCTGAAATATGCTACCCTCTTGGACTATGTTGATTCCATTGAGGCACTTAAAAGTTTCTATCATGTCCCCCCTCTCCCTCCTTTCCTCAAGAGTATACATATTAAACTACTTTATTATCTCCTCATATGGCTTCTGTTGCAGACCCTGTACCATTTTAGTTGCCCTCCTCTGAACTACCTCCATCCTGTCTATGACCTTGCAGAGATGGGGTCCTCCAGAACTGGACACCGTACTCCAGATGGGGTCTCAGCAACTGTCTGTACAGAGGGATAACAACGTTCTGTTTTCTGCTGGTGATGCCTCTCCCTATACCTCCCAGTATCCCCCCAGCCCTCCCTAATGCCTTCTCACATTGATTGCTAACCTTAAGGTCATCTGATATGATTATCCCCAGGTTCCTTTCCATTTTTGTTGTTACAACCTCTCCCCACCATTGTGCACTCTTCTCATGGGTTTTTAAGCCAAACAATAGAAGCACTCTTGATAGGGAGATCGATACCAGCCCATTCACAGAAGAAAGGGTCCTGAAAGAACTCCTAAATTGGAAGGTGGACAAAGCAATCGGGCTTGATGGGAGTCACTCCAGAATTCTAAAAGAACTAAGGGGAGAACTAGTGACACCACTGACTACCCTTTTTAACAAATCATGGGAGGATGGTGTGTTATCCGGGGACTGGAGGAGGGTGGATGTGGTTCCATTTCACAAAAGTGGGAGCAAGGCAGAGGCAGGAAACTGCTAACCTGTTAGTTTGACCTCAGTAGTAGGAAAAATGATAGAATCACTTCTAAAAGAAAGTATTGTTGAGTACCTAGAGCCAGCAGAGCACAGGATCCAAGGCAGTATGGACTCACAGTGGGAAGGTCATGTCAGATGAATCTAAATAGATTTCTTTGACTGGGTGACCAAAGTAGTAGACTGGGGAAGGGTTGTGGACATGGCCTACCTAGACTTTGGCAAGGCATTTGACATAGTCCAGTGCAAAAAAATAATAAACACTTCAGCCAGCCTGGGAGTGGGTCCCAGGGTGGCAGCCTGGGTAACAAATTGGTTGAACAACTGGACACAGAGTGTGACAGTAAACGGAGTACACTCCAAGGAAAGGAGGGTCACTAGCAGGGTACTGCTGGGCTCAGTACTGGCATTGGTCCTCTTTAAAGTCTTCATAGGTGACATTGCAGAAGGACTGGAAGGAAAATATGCCTCTTTGCAGATGACACAAAGATCTGCAATAGGATTGATACACAAGGGGGGGGATGTGTGGAAAGGATGAGAAGGGACTTGACAAGGTTGGAGGAATGATAAAAGTATGGTAGCTTAGACTCAGTGCAAAGATGTGCAAAGTAATGCACCTGGGAAACAAAAATCCAGAGGAACTGTACACAGTGGAGGTGGGGGTGGATTCTAACAACAACAAAAATGGAAAGGGACCTGGGATAGCCATGTGAAATGACCTCATGGTAGTTGGGCAATGTGAGAAGGCAGTAAGGAGGACTGGGGGATATTGGGATGCATAGGGAGAGGCATGACCAGTAGAAAACAGGAACTTGTTTTCCCTCTGTACAAACAGTTGATGAGTCCTCATCTGGAGTACTGCATGCAGTTCTGGAGTCCCCATCTCAGCAACGGCATAGACATAACTGAGGCAGTCTAGAGGAGGGCAACTAAAATGGTGCAGGGTCTCCACCAGAAGTCATACAAAGAGAGACTAAAAAAGCTTAATATGTATACCCTTGAGGAAAGAAGGGAGAAGGGGAAAATGATGGAATTTTTCAAGTACCTCAAGGGAATCAACAAAGTCCAAGAGAGTAGCATCTTTCAGAAAAAGAGATGTGCAAGAACAAGGGGTCATAATTTGAAGATAGAGGGGGGCCAGCTCAGGGGTAATGTGAGGAAGTATTTTTTCATGCAGTGGATGTTGGATGTATGGAACAGCCTTCCTGAGGTGGTTGTGGGGTCAAAAGCAGTGGGGGAATTCAAGAATGCATGGGACATACTTAAGGCCATTCTAGTGGGGGTAGGAGGAAGTCGGCTGTTGGTTAACTAGAATCTGCAGCTTGTCAAATAGAAAGGGAAATGGGCAGACTGGGTGGGCCAAGCGGTCATTATCTGCCTTCAATGTCTATGTTTCTATGTATTTGTATTAGTTGTAAATTCCTATAACAGTTTTCTAGGTTCTACAGTATGTCATAAGGGCAATTGCCAAAAGGCGATCGTCCTTATGGTGAGTGTACATCACTGAAACTGAATTTCGGTGATGTGCACACCTGGTGACAGGAACAATGGCACAAGGAATCAGATATCTACATTTATGCAGGGGGCTGCCCCCCACACTCCCCTAATTTTGCATTCTGAAATCCAGGGGTGCATCAAACAAAAAAAAAAAATAAAATCCCTGTCCCCGGGCCGAGGTTGCAACTAAATATCCTCGCCCTAACTTGAACCCTGCATCCCGCCACCCAGGCCTGCACTCCACCCCACCACGCCACGAAGCCAGGTTGGCAGCTGGCTGTGGCACCACCCCTCACAAACCCTCCTGTCCCTTGCTCGGTGCACTCGCTCCCCCCTCCTGCGTGCATACATGTGTAGTGACATCCCGTCATCTTTCATAAACCCTTCCTATCCGGTCTCCTTCCCTATACCCTCGCCATCAGGGCAGTTGCCACAAGTGGGTCGCTAGTTCGATAGGTGGTCACTTACGACATGCCCACATTAGGGTATACAGTTTTCTATCAATCAGTCAATCAAACTTTATTTATAACTTGATTTTCCCTCCAGCTGTGCCTCTACACAATTCATTTGCAACTCTGGTGGAGCATGGTTCCTCTATGGAGGCACCCGAAGTGGAGACCAAGGAGGATGCTGGGAACCTCCACAATGGAGACCCACATGAGGGTGGCACAGGAGCCCACAGGGGAAGGAAGCAACTCCTGATGGGGGACTCAATTGTTAGGGGGGTAGAACTGGGGGAGGGAGAAGAAAGGAAGGTAAGGTGCCTGCTTGGCACCATGGCTTGAAGGGACAGGAAACAAATCCTCAGGATCATGGGAGCAGTTGCAAGGGGGAGTGATCTCAATGTCATTATCCACCTAGAGACAAATGATCTGGCTGAGAATGGGATCAGAGCAGTGCAACAGGACTTTGTGGTATTGGGGAGGGGCCTTAGACCAGTAGCACACATGGTAACTTTCTCGAAAGTGCTACCTGTCTATGGCATGGAGGAGACTAGGGTACTCAACACCATGGGATTCAATGACTGGTTGAAAAACTGGTGCACAGCTCAGGGATTTGGTTTCATTGGGGATTGGGGTTCGACCTGGAGGGATGCAGGCCTATACAGGCATGATGGTCTGCATCTATCCAGGAGGGAACTCAGGATCCTAGGTGATACAGTTTTAAAACCGTTGGCAAGCATTGCAAACTAGCCAAGGGAGGCACTGGAAAGGAGAAGAGAAATCCTAGTCCCCCACCAAAAAATCAGGGTAGTTAGTGAGATGAACACAAAGATAGAGCAGTCGATAGGGAGAAGGGGAGAGGTAAATGGAGAAAAAGACAAAGGCAGTAAGGACAGGGATGGGGCAAAAAGAAATAAAGCCATAAAAAAATGGAGGGTAATGATTACCAATGCCTGTAGTCTAGGTAAAAAGCTCCCCGAAATGGTGGCCTTGATGGAAGAGGGATGCCTGGATATCGTGGCAGTCACAGAAACATGGTACACAGAGAACCATGACTGGGATGTCAACATACCAGGGTACACAATCTACAGGAGGGACAGGGAGGAAAGAAGAGGAGGAGGAGTAGCTCTCTATGTAAAGGAAGGGATCAAAGCAACAGAACTAAAGGGTAAACGGGTAGGAGAGGAGGCACTGTGGGTCACCCTGGAGACTGGAAATGGCTCAACAATCCACACAGGGGTTGTATACAAACCCCCATCTCAGGGGGAGGAAATGGACAAGGAAATGAAAGAAGACATCCTTGGGATGGCAGAGAAAGGGGAGATATTGCTGATGGTGGACCCGAATATGCCAGATGTTAACTGGAACACCTTTTCTGCAGCCATATCGAAGAGCAGGGCCATTCTCTATGCCCTACAGGGGGCATGCCTCAGACAGCTAGTTTTGGAACCCACTCAGAAGGGAGCAATCTTAGACCTGGTACTCTCAAATGGGGATGGAGAGAGGATCTCTGATCTTGAAATGGGTAGACATCTGGGAACAAGCAACTACCAAGCAGTGTGGTTCACAATAAACTTAGCTGTAAAGTCAAGCCACACAAAAGTGAAGGTACTGGACTTCAGGAGGGCTGATTTTGTCAAAATGGGAGAGTGCCTCAGAAAAGCACTAGCAAACAGGCAAGAAGGTGGGGTGGAGCAACAATGGGGAAACATCAAAACTGCCATCACAAAGGCAAAAAGCCATTGTGTGAAGCAAATAAATCAAAATGAAAGAAAAAAACTTCTATGATTCTCATAAGAAGTGGCAGGGAAGGTAAGGGAGAAAGAGATAGCATTCAGGAAGTATAAGGAAACACAGAAGGAGCAGGACAGAGAACTGTACCAGTTAAAGCAGAAGGAAGCGGGGAAGGCAGTCAAAATAGCAAAGGCTGAAACAGAGGAAAAGATAGCCAACTCAGTTAAGAAGGGGGATAAAACCTTTTATAGGTACGTAGGGAGCAAAGAAAGACTAAGGCAGGGATACTGAGGATGAATAAAGAGGAAGGTGGTTGGGCAGACAGTGACAGTGAAAAAGCAAGGATACTGAATGAATACTTCTGCTCGGTATTCACAATGGAAAAGCAGGCAGAGATACCTAATCCAGTCAATGGAAGCACTCTGGATAGGGGGATTGATATAAGTCTTTTCACAGAAGAAAGGATGATTGAAAGAACTCTTAAAACTGAAGGTGGATAAAGCAATGGGGCCTGATGGGATTCACCCCATAATTCTAAAAGAGCTAAGGGAAGAACTAGTAGCACCACTAACTACCCTTTTTAATAAATCATGGGAGGATGGTGTGGTACCTGAGGACTGGAGGAGGGCGGATGTGATTCCCCTTCACAAAAGTGGGAGCAAGACAAAGGCAGGAAACTATAGACCTGTCAGTTTGACCTCAGTGTTAGGGAAAATGATGGAATCACTTCTGAAGGAAAGAACTGTTGAGTACCTAGAGGTCAGTGGGGCACAGGACCCAAGGCAACATGGATTAACAGCAGGAAGGTCACGTCAGACAAATGTAATTGATTTCTTTGATGGGGTGAGCAAAGCAGTACACTAGGGAGGGGCTGTGGACATGGCCTACCTAGACTTTAGCAAGGCATTTGACACAGTCCAGCACAAAAGATTAATAAACAAATTAGCCAGCCTGGGAGTGGGTCCCAGGGTGGTAGCCTGGGTAAAACACTGGCTGGACAACAGGACACAGTGGATAATAGTAAATGGAGTACACAGTGAAGAAAGGAGGGTTACTAGTGGGGTACCGAGGAGTTCAGTACTGGGGTCGGTCCTTTTAATGTCTTTATAGTGACATTGCAGAGAGGACTGGAAGGGAACGTAAGTCTCTTCGAAGATGACACAAAGATCTGCAACAGGGTTGATATGAAAAGTGGGGTGGAAAGAATGAAAAGGGACTTGGCAAGGTTGGAGGAATGGTCAAATGTATGGCAGCTTAGATTCAATGCAAAGAAGTACAAAGTAATGCACCTGTGAAACAAAAACCAAGGGGAAGAGTATACAGTGGGGGGGGTGAGATACTGACAACAACAAAAATGGAAAGGGACCGGGGGGTAGTCATATCAGATGACCTAAACGTGGGCCAGCAATGTGAGAAGGCAGTAAGGAGGGCTGGGGGTATACTGGGTTGCATAGGGAGAGGTATCACCAGTAGAAAACAGGAAGTTGTTATCCCTCTGTACAGACAGTTGGTAAGACCACATCTGGAGTACTGTGTACAGTTCTGGAGACCCCATCTCCGCAAAGACATAGACAGGGTGGAGGCTGTCCAGAGGAGGGCAACCAAAATGGTGCACGGTCTGCACCAGAAGACATATGAAGAAAGACTAAAGGAGCTTAAAATGATAGCCTCAAGGAAAGGAGGGAGAGGGGGGACATGATAGAAACTTTCAAATACCTCAGAGAATCAACAAGTCCAAGAGGGTAGCATTTTTCAGAAAAAGAGATGTACAGAACAAGAGGCAGGAATTTGAGAAGAATGAAGGAAACCATGGGTAATGTGAGAAGTATTTCTTCACAGAGAGGGTTGTAGATGCATGGAACAGCCTTCCTGAGGAGGTCGTAGAGTCAAAAACAGTGGGGGAATTCAAGAATGCATGGGACAGACATAAAGCAGTTCTAGTGAGGGGTAGGAGGAAGTAGGCTGTTGGTTAACTAGGGTCTGCAGCTTATCCGTTAGGTAGGGAAATGGGCAGACTAGGTGGGCCATGCAGTCCTTAACTTCCATCAAATTCTATGTTTCTTTCTTAATATCAAAGCATGAATACAAAAACAGATATAAATAATTGATTAAATAAAATGTCTAAAACAGTGGGGGAATTCAAACATGCATGGGACAGACATAAGGCAATTATAGTGGGGGGGTTGCAGGAAGTAGGCTGTTGTTTAACTAGAATCTGCAGCTTATTCAATAAGTAGGGAAAGGGGCAGACTGGGTGGGCCAAGTGGTCCTTATCTGTCATCAAACTCTATGTTTCTATGTATTTAAATATATAAAATATGCTGCAGTCTCATAAGTTAAATATTATCCCCGAAGGCTAGACTAAATAAATATGTCTTCAGGAAGACTTAAAAGTTTCAGTGGACAGGCACTCCCTAATCTGATGAGGTAGAGAATTCCACAGGGTTGGGGCTGCAAATGAAAACGCTCTAGCACCCAAAGTCTGAAGACGGACCTTGGGAACCTCTAGCAATTCCACGTTGGTGGAAGGGAGAGGACAGAGGGGTCAACTGGATTGAAGGAGGTCTTGCAAGTAACTGGGTCCCTGTCTGTTTAAGGTCTTATACAGTAGGTCAGCACTGCGACCTTGAAGGTGATCCTGCATCCCACAGGCAGCCAGTGCAGTTCACGGAGCACAGGGGTGACATGGCTAGTTCTAGACAGGCCAGTCAGTAACCTGGCTGCAGTGTTCTCCACCAGCTGCAGGTGATAGAGGTTCACCCCTGGTAGCCCTAGATATAGAGCATTGCAGTAGTCAAGGTGGGAAGACACAAAGACATAGACCTACACAGGAAGGTCCTCAGGCAGAACAAGGTGTTTTATCTGGGTGATGTTCCTCAGATGATGAAATGAGGATTTAACAACTGCTGACAGCTGAGCTTTTAGTGTCAGCTCATTGTTAAGCACAACACCCAGATTCGGCACCTGTTCAGAGGGTGTCAACTGATTGACCCCCTAGCACAATGCCAGAAGGCTGATCAGGAGTCAGCCTCTCTACCCAACAACTAGGGTCCACCACCAGCACCTCAGTCTTATCCAGATTCTATTTCAACCAGCTAGCACTCATCCAATCCTGAAGTATGGCAAGGCAGTTGTTAGAGACAGGGACCGCGTTGTTTTGTTCGGGTACAAAGGACAGGTACGGCTGAGTATCATCAGTATAGCAATGAAAACTCAGCCCATACTGCCTTATAATGTCTCCTAATGGCAGCATGTACAACGTGAACAGCAAGGGGGAAAGCACAGAACCCTGCAGCACCCCACAGGGCAGGCAGAAGGGAGCCGAGGAACAAATCCCCAATACCAACCTCTGCGGCCTGCCCATAAGGAAAGGATAGAACCAACTGAGGACTGTCCCTGACAGTCCACAGAATAGCCGAAGGCATTCCAGTAGCACCCCATGATCCACGGTGTCAAATGCTGCAGACAGATCAAGGAGAACCAAGATCGAACGGTTCCTCCAATCCCTCGCTATCAGGAGATCATTAAGTACCCGTAACAGAGCTGTCTCAGTATTATGCCTCTTCCTGAAACCAGACTGGAGAGGATCATAGACATCGTGGGTGGTAAGAAAGTTCTCAAGCTGCGACGTGACTACCTTCTCAATAACCTTGCCCCAAAAGGGCAGGTCAGAGACAGGTCTGTAGTTCGCAAGACAGTCTGGGTCGAGGGAAGATTTCTTTAAAAGGGGTGCTACCACTGCCTCCTTCAGGGGGGCTGGAAACACACCCTTATCCAACGAACATCAGACTATCTCAGTGAGGATCGGTCTGATAACATCCACACACCCCACAAGAAGGAGTGTTGGACCAGGATCCAAACTACAGCAAGTTGGTTGCATGCCCCAAACCATCTTCATGATGTCCACGATCTCTAGCTGGTAAAAGTTCATCCATGTAGACTGGGTGCCTGTGTCCTCACACCGACCACTACCGTGCTCATTTGAATGAGTCAAGTGGATCTCCAACCTGATAGAAGACATCTTATCCACAATGAATTGAGAAAACTCTTCACACTGCAATTGTGAAAAGGCTCTCTGGCCCTGAAGACAGGCTGGATTGCACAGCCTGACCACAGTCCGAAAGGGAAGAGCCAGTCAACTCCTTGCTGCAGCAATCTCTCTGGACAGGAACTCTGCCATCTTAAGGGAGATTGCTGATTAATAGTCCAAATAATGGGCTATCAGCCTAAGTCTATCCTCTTCCAGACCAGATTTCCACCAACAATGTTCCAACCTTCACCCTACTCTCCTCAACTCCCTCAGAATCCCATCAAACCAAGGGGATCGAGAGTCAAGAGGGAGCAGGTGAACCCGGACAGGAGCTACAGAATCCGGGGCCCTAACCACCACACTATTATAGTGCAGCACCAGCTCCCTTGGATCCGAGCATTCCAATGGTCTACTCAATTGATCCAGCACCGCCATCAGGCCCTCAGGGGTAACACCCCTTGGTAGCCCGTGATGTGGGCGCATGAGGAAGGGCACTGTCCATAACGGTGACTCCTTCCTGGCTCAGTCCACTCACGGCGATGGGAGGGTAGGGTGACAGGATGAGGCTGTGGGCGAACTGGGAGACAGGATGTTGCTATGTGTATGTGCGCGGGGGGGTGGCAGTGAGCACGGCGATCATGGGTTGGGACGGGGCTGAGAGGCTGTAGGGGGTGGCACTATGTTTGCTGGCTGACCTGCATTGTGGCATCGGGGGTTGGCTAGTGGTTGGGGTGGGTGAGGTACCGGGTTTGTGTCCAGGCGCTGGTACGATTTTATTGTGCCCATCCCGAACCTTTATTTTTTTACTACTTTCACTGCCCTCCCCGACGTGCACCCCCCTGGAGTTGAGAATCCTTAAGTAGCGGGGTGCAGGGGGTGAAGACCCTCAAAGGGGGTGGTGGGGCAACAGCCTCAATACAGAAAGCAGTAAAAATTGTCCTTACACCATTGCCCTGATGCGCTAGGGTTGCCAGAGTGCCAAAATGCTTTCGGCACTCTGACTGCACAATAATGGAGATCTCCTTTAGGCGTTTGCCGTTATCACATAAACCCACACCCCTTAAAAGGTGGTACTGAACCATCTCAACAGGGACAAGTCTCACAGGGGGAGCCATGAAGCTGAACCTTATACAGTGATGGTCGGACCATCTGACCGGTTCCACCGTCAGATTGGTGACCTCCATCCCCATGAGGAACACCAGGTCCGGGGAGTGACCCTGAATATGGGTTGCAGTGGTAACTACCTGTGTGAAGCCCAATGAAATCATCAGTTGGAGGAAGTTCTGACCAAAGAGCGAGAGTTTATCACCGACCCAGGTGTTTAAATGCCCCAGGACCTCCCACCAGGAGGATTCCAACACCATGTAGACCACGAAGTCCGCATTTTCCTGAAGGAAAACCTTCTCATTTCTGGGTGGATGGTAGATGAGAAGGATGCTGCAACCCACACCTGCACCCATGATACACTCAAAGGAGCTGGTGACCCCCACAGGTACCTCCATAAGGGCCAGCTCTGCCTTAAAACATATGGCTACACCCCCGCCCCTGCTATCCAATCTCAGGCGGTGAATCACGAGTAACTGGCTGGAACTGCCAACTCCAATACTGGACCAGCATTCTCATCCAGCCAGGTCTGGGTGATGCAGGTCAGGTCAGATGTCTCAACAAGATCAGCAATAACAGCTGTCTTGTTCTTTATTGACCTGGCATTGCATAACACCGCCCGAGTTGGATGAGAGGCCATGGAAGAGCAGGCTATTTGCCCACCGCCCATGGAACCCTTGGGTATGGGAACCAGGTAGGGTGAACCCCTTTCCTGGACCCATTTTGCCCCAGGGCGCCTCCTTGATCCCACTACCCCACTCAGCCCCCTCCGCTCCCCTCCCCCCAGGACCGGGGGCCCAACCCCTCCAAGCAATCCCCAAAGCACGACAACACATGTATACAATGGGCTGCAACAGGGGGCTATCGAAGGGGCATTAATCCCTCAGCCAGGAGGGGGAGTAGCACCTGCCCACTGAAGAACGTTCCCAACACATGCTGCCAACAAAACACCAGAAGTGATTCCTATAAAATAACTAAACTCCCCCTTAACTATTAACAATAACAAATAACCCCTATTTCATAAAACAAACAACAGGTCAATAATACATAGAAAAGAGTCCATAAAGTAATCTATTTAGGCTCTCCATGCCAGTTTAGATAAGCAAACACCCCCACAAACTCTCACTTCAGGGGGTATGACAAGTCAAACATCCAAGAGGCCACTAGCTCTCACCTAAGCATTCTGGAGTCAACAATAAATATATGTAATATAAAGTATATGAGGTACTTCAAGTGTTTTATGTCTTCTTCCTGTTTTTTTTTTTTCTTCCTCTTTTTCTCCCCTTCCAACAGCTCTCATTTGGGAGTCTTCCGCAGTCTCATCCCACCGACATCCATCTGACCTCACCAACTGTCTTCCCCCAAGGACTTGCCCCCCTCGATGGGGTCAGCAGGGGGTCCACAGACCCCACTGAAGATAGGATCCAGTTCTGGTTGGTCCGTGGCAGCCATAAACCCCTCTTTCATCAAGCTGCCAGTGATTTTCTCATTTTCTTCCTGCAAAGGAAGTGCATGCTGTGACACTAGTGGCAGTGTCATGCATGCTCATGTACATGGTATGCTAAGCGCATGCAGTGACACCAGTGGCAGTGTCATGCATGCTCATGTGCGTGGTATGCTGGGGATCTGCCCTGCCTCTGCCCTCCATGTCCAGAGTCAGTGTGCCAGCCTCCAGCCTCCGCTAGGGGTCAGGCAACCACCGACCACTGGAGGAGGAGAGCTATCCTTGGGACGCTCGATCCTCCTCCTCCTCCCTGGCTGACCCCTGGCAACCTGTTTGCACTGTGAACATGGGTTGCTGACATGGCAGAAGGTAAGACATAATACCTAAGCCATCTACACCACCAGGCCAGCCTTCCAGCTGATTTTTAATTAGGATCTGCTGTGTGTTGAAATGGTGGCATTTAGGATTGTTTATTGTCTGCTTAGAAATTGATTATGGCTTTTTATATTTAAAAATTTTAGAAGTCAGTTACATGGACAAGAATTACAAGTAAGAAATACATATTATGTGTGATAGGATTAAACCCTGTTTAACTGGAATGTAAGTCACTGCTCTAACTCTTTTGTGATTGTTCCCAAGACTCAAATGGTGGTATAGACATATAGCACCTCCTGAAAGTGAACTCCTGTAGTCCTATGTGGGGATATACTTTCTGATGAGTTTAGAATGAAACATGAGATGAAATGACCTAGCGGGAGATCACGGACCTATTTACAGTACCCTATATTAGATACCTACATACATATATATATGTAACCCCCCCTCCAATTTGGGGTTTACTTTAATGCCTTCCTGGGCTCCTTAAATGCCCACTGCCAGGTTGATGTCCTATCTCAGTGTGATTCTGGTTACTTGCATGACAGTGCTATGCTGAGCATCCATGTCTGTTCCTTTAAGAGACTAGCTAATCTGTGTGTAGTGAATGGACTGTGCTACGTCCAAGTGATTTAGAGCTTCCGACCGGCCAGCCGCCACTCTGTTATGCTCCACTCTGCAATCGATAGTGGTGCAGAGGGAGCCACAGCCAGTATGAGAATTCAGTTTATTTACTGTTTACATGATGTTATATTTGAAGAAGAGGAATTTGCTTAACTTGCTTTCTTTGCAGCTGTGCCTTTTGAATGGGATCCACCATGTAAGGTCGTGGGCTTTCAGTAATTGGACCAATAGGATTCTAGGGACCTAAAATGGACCCTGGCCCAAGTGTTTGTGTGAAGGAGAAACTGTAGTTATTGTAGTTTTTAGGTAGGCGCCACAACTGACCTGGAGGCGAGCCCCAACTGTGACTGAAGGTTTCAAGTCATAACAGTGATCGCGGAAAGGCGATAGCCATTAGGGCGAGTGAACATCGCTGAAAATCAGTTTCGGCAATATACACTAACGGCGCACATCAAA
Organism: Neoceratodus forsteri; assembly: GCA_016271365.2. Lineage (NCBI taxonomy): Eukaryota > Metazoa > Chordata > Ceratodontiformes > Ceratodontidae > Neoceratodus > Neoceratodus forsteri. The sequence goes on from CM028137.1 coordinate 58,114,935, forward strand.
AGGGTTCTGGGAGCTTAGGTTTTTGTTCTTTATGTGGGGGGCTGTGCTGCCTGCACCCCTCTAATAAAGGATTCTCATCTCCGGTGGGGGGGGGTACATGTCAAGAGGGGTGCAAAACAAGGACAAAAAAAATTTCGGGCCAGCTGCAACAAAATGTACGTGTGCTCAGACCTGAACCTGCCACCCTCGCAACCCTAGCCTTCCACCCACCCACTACACAACAGAGCCAGCTTGGCAGCCCACTGCCACACCATGCCACACAAACCTTCCCTCACCTTCCACCCGTCTCTCAGCATGCTTGCTCCCCAGGCATGCATGTACATATAGCAACATCTTGTCACTATATTAGCTGCCCTCCCCCATCCAGTCACCCTTCCTTCTCGGTAGCCCTGTCGTCAGGCGCAGTGATTGAGTTGCCCTTTTTTTTTTTTTCAATTTACTTTATTGACATATTAACAACATGTGCCTTTAGCAAACATTGAGCCGGCAAACATTTACAAGATAAATGTAACTTTGCCATATAAGCATAACAACCAGCCTGTATTATTGATGTGATCATACTTAAGAAAGCCGAATATAATATGTATACTCTACCCAAAAAAACCCCACCCTCCACCCGTTATTTGAAGCAGCATTCGCACGCCAAACAAGAAATCATTAGGGGTCTTAGTAACAAGGAAGACAGGGATGGATAAGTGTATCTAATGAGGGGATATATCTTATAAGTAATTCTCAGTGTGCCATAAGGCCAGGGCAGTGTCTAGTGAACCCCACTTAGAATCGCAAGTCTGGGCCTTGTTGCTCATCCTGGCTATATGAGACTCTACCTGCAGTGCAAGCAGAATTTCTTTGTACCGCTCTACAGTTGACGAGGTAGAGATGTCCTTTCAATGTCTCAGGATGACAGCTTTCGCAGTAGCTGATATTATGGCCATGTACAATTTCTGCTGTTTGGTCATACCAATACAAAAATTATTCAGCAGACAGACTTCAGGTGTGAAGAAAACTTCCAAATCTGTAGCCCATGATAGTGAGGCACAAATCTCCTTCCAGAAAGGCTGAATCTTAGCACACTCCCACAATACATGATAGATATCACTCTCCTTAGCCCCACATCTGATACATGAGGGGTGTGCTAACCTACCCATTCTGTGAAGTCTCATAGGAGTATAGTACATATTGTACATAATGTAAAACTGCTGAAGCTTATACCTATCTTGTCTGATATTTTTATGGATATGTAGCCATATGCGCTTCCATGTGTTCTTATCGTCTGTCAATCCTAATCTGTGTAACCAGTAATAACTAACACCAGACAGAAGGTTATCATCTAGCCTTTGCAATGCACCGTAAATTCTAGGGATAGAGTGGGGTTGGCCAGCAACTCTGAGTAATATTAATAACTCAACTCTATTTTCTGTCCATGCCTCCTTTTTATAAAAGTGGGCTCTTATTGAATCAGAGACTTGTCGAAACTTGAAGTTGTATCCTTCTAATTCTGGGAATTTAGTACACGCACACTCATATGATATTAACTTTCCCTGAGGGTCCAAATCTCCCAACTTTAGTCCCTCCAATGGTCTCCAAAACCTAGGCGATATCGGCGCCCATTGTATTAAGAAATGAATATTCTGTGTCAAAGTTTGTTCTAACGAATTCTGCCAACTGACCCTGAGGAGTTTCTGGGCCTGCTTCAGGGCTTTTAACGACCATCCAATAGGGGTGTCCTTTAGTGGCCTAGGGAGAAGTTTGACAGTGGTATATGCAACCGTATTTAACGATATCGAGTGTTTCAGGACTAAGTCTCTTTCAATAAAAATCCAAAGAGGTACGTAAAGGTGTGAGGTAAATGGTATGTTTGGTTTAAACCAATGGACTACTTTACTTATATATGAAGCAATGTAGTATTTAAAAAAGGAAGGGAGGGCGAGGCCTCCAGACCTTTTTGGGCCTGTAAGTTTCTGGTACACTCTCCTTACTGCTTTCCCTTTCCAAAAGAAAGCATTAAGTATCTTTTTTAGGTTCTCGAACCAAGATTTGAGCAGGTAACATCCCAACATATTTAAGGGATAAAAAATCCTAGGTAATATATTCATTTTAACCGTTTCTATTCTAGCCCATAACGACAAGGGCATGAGGTTCCATCTAGTTATATCCTGTTTGATAGTTTTGATAAGGCTGTGAAGATTCTCCCTAATCATTGAGCTTATCTCTCTGGTGATCTTAACACCAAGGTATGTCAGCATTTTTGGCTCCCAGGTCAGACCATACTCCCTTGCTATATTGGGGTAACATCTATTATTCAACGGGAAAAGTTTCATCTTAGAAACGTTGATTTTGTAGTTGAAGACTCTGGAAAATGTTGTTATTTCATGTAGTATTGCAGGTATGCCTGCTTCCAGCTCTTCTAGATGCATAAGCAGGTCATCTGCATACGCAGAAATGAGATATTGCCTACTACCCAGTTTAATTCCCTTGATCCCTTGCGAGGCCATTAGCCTACGAATCAGGGGTTCAAGATATAGATTGAACAGGAGTGGGGATAGCGGGCACCTCTGTCTTGTGCCACATGCCAAAGGGAAGGGGGCCGACAATATGCCATTGCATCATATACGAGCTGTGGGGGTGCTGTATAGAATCTGAACCCAATTTAAAAGTTCTTTTGGCAACCCAAAGTTACCCAGTACTGCTAAAAGAAAGTCCCAGGACACTCGGTCGAATGCCTTTTCGGCATCCTATGCTAGTAGCGCCGCTGGGTGTTGTAAGCCTTGGGCATGTACAATTAAGTGGTGGATCTTACGTAGATGGTCGCTAGATAATCTACCACTCATGAATCCCACCTGCACATCGCTGACCATGTTACTCATTAGCGAACCAAGTCGATTAGCTAATATTTTAGCTAGTATTTTAATGTTGACATTCAGCAGCGATATTGGACGATAACTACCTAGCAGCACAGGATCCTGTCCAGGTTTGGGAATAAGAGTAATAAGAGCTTCTAAAAATGCTGGTTCAGAGATACCTTCTCTGAATCAGAAGTTATATACTTTGGTTATGATAGGGCAAATTATATCCACGTAGGCTTTATAAAAATTAGTAGATAGACCATCAGGCCCCGGGAATTTATCCCCAGATAGTTGGGAAATCACTAATTTCACCTCTGACTCTTGAATTGGGGCTCCTAACTGGCTCGCCTCAGAGTTTGATATCTTGGCCAGGGAAACCGAGCCTAAAAACCTGTGAATTTCCGCAGGGGTGGGCCTATCCTTTAATTCAGTGGAGTAGATTTGTTGGAAATATTCCCTAAAGATGGCTGCAATTTCCCTTGGCTCTCTCACTACAGCATCCCCTCCATCTATTTGTATTGCAAGTATAACTCAATTGGAATCTGTTTTAATTTAAGTGCAAGTAATTTACCAGCCCTCTCCCTAGACTCTAAAAACGTTATTTTAGTTCTATATAGAGCTAGCTCCACCTTCTGCATCATTATTGCTGAGTATTGGGCTTGTAATTGATGCAATTTAACCCAGTCAGCCACGGCGGAATGTTTTGTAATATTATTCTCCAGAGCTCTAATAGTGTTTGTGATTTCTTTTAAGTGCATCTTGGATTTCTTAGCCCTAGTAGCAGATATCCGAATGCATTCACCCCTAAGCGCACATTTCAGAGCTGCCCACACAATATCTATGTTCGAGACTGAGTTTAAGTTGCTGTCAATAAAATGTGCTATAAAGGTCTTTATTTGGTCCTGAATAAAAGATATCTGTAGTAATTGGTTATTAAATCTCCACCTAAAATCCCTCATGATGCCATGAGTTGGCACAAACTTAATGGAGACTGGGGAGTGGTCTGATATGACTCTGGCGTTAATTCTAGCATCTGAGATCGAGGGAAGGGCATTAATGCTGACTAAAAAATAGTCAATTCTAGAACATGATTTATGTGGAATAGAGAAAAAGGTGTATTGCCGCATATCCCCATTAGTAAGTCTCCAAACATCAATGAGGCCTAAATTATCCATTATTTCCCTCAGGGCCCTCTGTGCAGGAGAGAATCCCACACATTTATTATTGGTCCTATCTAGATATAGATGCGGTGTGATATTACAGTCCCCCCCAATAGCAAAATGAAGGAGGTGTAACTGTTTAAGACATCCAATATTTGTATGAAAAACTGTGGGTAATCTGTATTAGGGCCATAGATTGACCCAATAACTACCTTTTCAGAAACTAGGGTTCCAACTAGGAAGATGTATCGGCCATGTTTATCCCATATCTCCTTCTCTAGCTGGAAAGTGGTCCTCTTATGGAATAATATGGCCACACCACCTTTTTTGGAAGCGAAACCAGCCCCAAACGCTTGGCCCACCCAATGTTTAACAAATAACTGGATATCCTCTCTGTGAAGATGCGTTTCTTGCAAACATACAACGTCAGCGTTGAGAGTCAATAGGTGTTTCAGTACTACTTGCCTCTTACATCTATCTCTAGCACCCTTAATATTCCAACTTACAAGATTAATACCTCTTATCATCAATCCCCTAATAATCAAGGTGATACCCTTTATGATCTTCCCCACTGCAAGAAGCCTTATTAGCCACATATCCAAATCATCCCAAAAGTTGGCGTGCAAATGCTGTTTCTCCAACCTCCCCTCCCCACCCCACCCTTCCCACCCTGAACCCCACAATTACCCCAGTTCAAATAACTGTACTACCACTTCGCAACGTCGTGTGATGATATTACCAACCCAAGCTTTCAGCAGCCCCACCCCAGCCCAGTTCCCGACTTAATTAACAATTACTATTCTTAATAATCTGAACCCTTGCAGAATAACCAACTAGAAGAATAATAAGCTGCATTACAAAAGAAGCATTTCCATCAAAACATGGAGACAGTTACCTCCCAATATGCTCACCGCCTCTTTTAAAGCAGAATCACCATGCTCTGTTTAAATATCAAACCAAAACGTTCCTTAATCTACAGCTCCCTCTAGTGGGGAAGTAGGCTCACTACTTGTGTCCAATAGCCTGTGTCAAAACAGTTACGAACAGAGCACTGAAGTTAAGTAAATGTCAAATATTACTTTTCCAAATTAACCTTTAGCTAAAGCAGTCGTATAGAGACCTTCTCCAAGTCATTGGAAGCTTGTGAATGTGAAATGAGCATATATATCGTCCAACGTTACTGCGATGTTATCAGCGCCTCAAGCCGAGAGCTGCACTACTATTTACTCTCCAAGCTACAGAATCCGTGGTAAAATCACAAGTAGACCAAACAAATCCTGTGTTAAATGGGTCACCGCTTGTGAGCCGATTTGATATCTCTGGGTTAGCCGTGCATATCTCCGCCTCTGTGGATTTTTGGATCCGGTTCAAATAGTAGCCGAATTTTTATCCTCGGAGCGCTAGTGATACGATCAAGTGTGGACATTCAGCCTCACAAGCTAGATGTTAGTGACAGGGTTAAGGCCTTCATATGCCGTCTCTTGGCTGCATTCCCTATTTAATGATGCGCTCTGACCAACTGCATTAGGAGGAAGATGCACAGATGCAGGACCCTCTGAATAGTTGAAAGCCCACTATCCTAGCTCGGCTTTGAGGACGAGTTAGTCCGCATTCATTAAATGAGAGATCGGCCAGCTAGGGGGTCTGTAATGGTCACTGCGTCATCGTAATCGTGACAAATGAGGAAATAAATCACAAACTGAAAATAACCATTCTAAGGAAGTCAGCCCCCCTCCTGTATGCGCTCCTTCATGAGTATGCGCTTCTTCATATAGGACAATTATTCGGCTTGACAGCCTGACACCCTAGCCAGTCCCAAAAACACTAGTAAAGCTTAATTTAAAAAGTTCTGGCAGGGCACTTCTAAGTTCAGCTTGTGCTGTTTCCAGCGATTCGTAGGAATGCCACTGTTCCTTTAGTTTAACCTGGAGCAAAGCTGGGTATTGAACCCGAAATTGAACACCAGCTGCTATCAGCTTAGAGACAACGGGGTGTAAACTTTGTCGCTTGAGCCTCACTGAGTGTGGAAGATCATGAGCAATCCTAATATTTTTCCCTTTCCAGGTAATATCCTGCAATGACTTAACTTTACTTAAGATATGTTGTTTATCCAGATAGTTCAGTAGTTTACAGATTATCGGACGCGGCAAGGCACCGGGGGGGGGGCGAAGTGATCTGTGAGCTCTTTCAACCATGTAGCTACCATTTGGAGGTGGTCCCACTACTTTTTTGAAGAGCTTCTGTACAAATTGAATGGGTGCTGAACTCTCCTCTTTTTCAGGAATGCCAAATATGATTAGGTTATTTCTTCTGCTCCGACCCTCCAGGACCTTGAGCTTTTCCTCAATCTTCTTAATTCTCTTGTTGAGGGAGGCCCTTTCCAGGTCATGCTTGTCCACTTTGAGCTCCAGGGATTTAATTTTAATCTCATTGTCCCCCACTCTCATATTAACAGATTCTAGAGCTGCTTTGAAACATTGTATTTCCGATGAAATCTCATCAACTGAGGATTGCAGCGGGGCAAAGATTTCCAAAACCCTCTCCTCAGTTAGCGCGGACGGCCCCGAGTTGGATTTGCTGGGTCCCTGGTGAGGGCGTTTCGCGGCCAGCTCTTTCTCCGGGAAGGGAGGCGGTGTATGTTTCGCCGTTTGCTTTTTAATAAAAGCTTCCATTTTCGGGAGATATTACAATGTTCTGCAGCCACTCTAACACTTCACAAGCAAATACCATACAGAAAGGCAGTGTTATATTGACTTCAAGGGTTGTAAAAATGGGCTGGGAACAGAGCTGATCAGATGAGCTGTTCTTCCTAGGTTGTCATCACGTGACCGAGTTGCCCTTTTTGAAAGCGCCCAATTGCGGTCGCCAATGTCGCTGGATACCATGACTGACAGCTTCCCCAGTCAACCTAAATCCTGGATTACAAGGGAAATCCTAAGAACTGCATGAGACTGTGGATCAGTTAGATTTGGAAGTTGAAGTGTGAACAGCTCGTGGTTTCGAGCAACTGCTCCCTGAATGGAGTGTAGAGGAATCGACAGGAAGAGGCCTACCTTGCCTCCCTGAAAACTTTCTCCTGTCATGGAACTGCCTTTCACAGAAGTTGAACATGCTCCAATTTGAGTTTGGAACTGTGGCCGAATGAAGAGGAAGTTTACCAGTACCACTAGAATGTTTGGACTGAAGATCTGCTCCTTTGAAGTGATCGGCCCAGCTTGTGTGCGAGACGAATTCAGGATCAAGAGGTTTTCTCAATGCGGCGACTGAATTAGCAACTGTACTGTATTTGAACTGTACCAAGTTCGTGCTGCTTATTTTGAATGTGCTGAATATGTTTTGTGGGTCGAGACCTGTTTGCTTATCACCCAACATGTTATGCCAGCTGGAGGCTTCACCAGTCAGAAGACAACCGAATTTTGCCAGTTTGTTCATTGCCAGGGCCTTTGCCAATCAGACCCTAACTGATTACCCTGTACCACAGACTGTTTTTGCAAGAGACCAACATTGGGGATCCAGCCCCTGCACAATAACAACTCACAGGTTGCGGCAACCTGGAGGGAAGTCCGTGAAGAGGAGGTGCGTCATGTCTGCCCTGTTTTCCCCATGCTCATCGGTAACCACCACAAGGTCTCCATATTGCTTGCCTTCCTGCAGAAATCTGGTAGTGTGAATACAATCAGGGTAGCTCCATGCACAAATATTTAAATCATCTGTGGTACCATCTGACTGCTTTAACTTTCTGGGTTTACAAGAGACTAGCCAGCCAGGTCAGATTACAGAAAAATCATATCATTATTGTGGATGTTAACTGTTCTTGTTTCAGTCAAGGGCCCCAAAATCAGCTGCAATCACATCCCCGCTTCAAAACCTCACTCTGGCACTTCCTGAAGCCCTCCTCCTCTGGCCCCTGTACCTCCTAGATTCACCCTACCTACTCATGTACCATGAGCTCCCAGGGTCCCACTGCACCTTACCCCTCTGAACTAGCAACACAATTCAGACTTTTCATACTTCTCCATCCTCTCCCCTCACTCCTCCCTCCCTAATTGGCCTCACCCATTCCACCTAGTCCCTCCCCTCACCCCCACCCATTTTTCCCCTCCCATGCACTTACTTCTGATAGCACTAATTTATCTCATAAATTATACCTAAATTTGCCTGGTTTTACCCAAATTCGCTTAGCTTTACTCCATAATTGTGTGTACCCGTGTCCCCCAACCTCAACTCTAACGATGCCTTGCTTCCTCTTTCCTTCAGGTTATGTCTGTTGTTTTCTTGTTTGCTAATTTTGTACTTTACTATTAGCCACCTATCCATTTCCTGTTAATCCTGTTTTTTGCTCAACTGCATGTAATTTTATTATTTATTTATTTATTTATTGTAGAGAATCAGTTTTACAACCTTTGAGTCAAAGACTCGTTTACAAAGGTACCTCGTCAATAAGGGGGGGAAGACAACAATAAAAGAAGAGGTTAGGACAGTGGAATGACAGAACATGTTAGATACATAAAAAATAAATATACACTTGGAGAGAGCAGACAGCTAGGCTGCGCTGGATTAAACTTGTGGAAGGTCCTAACATAGGTAAAAACAACACGGGATTCAAATCAACAGCAAGTCATAAGTTAAGTAGGTAGTAACATTGGTGTAACAATAATAGTTACAGTATTCAAAGTGAGCATGTCAGGCTAATATGTGGGTATATAAAGACTGGTGGCCTGGGATTTGAAAGGGGATTAGCAGGGACCGGCATAGGGCAGAGGGGACAGGCAAGAGGCAGCTACAGGCATTTACAACATCGGCTGTCCATAATATGCTGGCGAAGAGCAATTTTGAAGCAGCCAATACCAGGGATCTTGGAGATAGTTTCAGGAAGGGAGTTGAAACAGGACGGGGCTTGGTGATGGAAGGATCTTTGGCACCGAGAGGTCCTTGCTCTGGGAACTATGAAAGTGGCCGTGGCGGCATACCGGGTTGGCAGTGACCTAGCAGCACGCTGCAAAGGTCCAGAGACCCCAGGAGGGCAGAGTCCTGACAGGGATTTTTTGGCCAGAAGGCAGGTTTGATAATTCAGTCTTTCCTCAAGAGTGAGTATTTTAGCGGCAGAGTATAGTAAACAGGTGTGGGTTCTGCATTGGGATGAGGAGCCTACATGCTCTATTAATAGAGGTCTGAACTTTGGATAAGGCAGAGGCATCAGCAGCGGCATAGACAGGGAGCCCATAGTCAGCCAGCGATAATACCGATGAGGTGATGGCTAGTTTTAAGGCCGGTTCAGGGAGACAGTCTTTATGCCGATAGAGAAGACCGATCCTGGAGTTTATAGCAGATGACAGTGCGTTGAGGTGGGCATGGAAAGTAAGGCCAGAGTCGAAGGTGATACCCAGGTACTTATAGGATGCAACCTGCTCCAAGAGGTGGGGCGTGCTGGTGGTGATGTGGAGGGGGAAGTTTCTGGCATTGTTTTGCCGATGGGCAAAGAGCATGGACTTTGTTTTCTTTAGGTTCAGGACTAGGCGGTGATTATCGAACCACTTTTCGGTTTGGAGGAAGGCGCTTTGCAGCATGCTTTGGAGTGAGAGTGGGTCAGGGTGTGATGCAAGGATAACGGCGTCATCTGCATAGAGTAATATTTTACTGGAGCAGGAGCTGGGAGGATGTTCAGGAATAGGCTGAAAAGGTTGGGCCAAGGATAGAGCCTTGGGGACACCCGAGAATACTGGAAGATAGGAGGAGAGGTCCCATTTAGTTTGACTCTTTGGGACCTGTTGTGTAGGTAACGAACCACTTCAAGGGGCAGTTGCTGGACCGAGTGTGCTGAGGGAGTTAAGTAGTGAGGGGTGGCACACTGTGCCGAAGGCCCTTGGACAGGTCTATGAAGACCGCCCCTGCAAGATGACCTTTGTCAGTGCTGAGTGAATGTGGTGGGAGAATTCCAGAAGGGCAGTGGTTGTGCTATGACCCGGTGAAAACCGTGTTGCTCCAGACAATCGAGGTTGTAGTTAGTAAGGTATTCCGAGAGCTGAGTGTTTACTATTTTTCGAGGGCTTTGGATAGGGGGAAGGATGGAGATGGGCCTGCAGTTGTTAGGGCAGAGGCGGTCCCGGACTTATGGATGGGGGTTACTTCTGCTGCTTCCAGGCCTTAGGGAATTGGCCGAGGCATAGAGATTTGTTAATGATAAGGGCCAGCGGGTGAGCATGACATCCAGTACGAGAGTAGAATCCTGGAATTGAGGGGTCATTGGTAGGGTTCTGAGATGCGAGGGCCTTTATTAAGAAAGGTTTGGCATCGTGGGGTGAGATCACTCCGGAAGTGGAATGCGGCCTGGAAATGGAGTGCGTGGAGGGTTTGGCAACTGGGTCAGAAAAATGGGCTGAGAGGATGGCACTTAAGTCAGCGAAGGTTTGGTTGAGGCAGTTAACTATCTGGGTGGGGTCAGTCGAGACAGTCCCATTTATGTCAATCTGGGATGGAGGGGGGCGGTCTTACCATTTAGATCTTTAATGTTGTCCCAGAAAGCCTGGACGAGCCCCAGTGGATGTCAACGTGGCCTGGTAAAATTTGGCTTTAGCCTGCTTGATTGACCAGGAGCATTGATTACGGGCTGCCCGGTAGGCTTGCCTGTCAGCAACCCTGCCGGAGTCATTAGCTAGGTGCCAGAGGTTGTCTCTTTTTAGTTGTTGGATCAGCTGGAGTGATCCATGCAGCAGTCTGTTTTTATCCTATGAGTGTTTAGGGTGCATACATGTCACAGGCGTGGTTGAAGGCCGTGGAGAGAAGGTAAGGGCAGAATTTACGCCAGGAGCGCTTGGCTAGTGGGGACCAGTCGATTTCGGGCAGGTGACGTTTGAGGTTGTTGAGACCTCCGGGGAGAAACCGACGGTGGGGGGTCCTGCTGAAACCAGGGCTGAGGGTGGGGGAGGACCAGAAACAGGTGACTGGGAAGTGGTCACTGAGTGAGTCTGCAAGGACGTCAACGGAGATGACTTTATGAGGTCTATTAGAGAGGATGACGTCCAGGAGGGAGCTTGTTCCTGTTACTTTGTTTAGTCTAGTGGGCTGAGTGACCAGTTGGGACAGGTCAAGGGCTGCAAGGTAATTTTTCAGATTATCTGATGAGGAGCTGAGCCAATTTGAATTTAGGTCACCCATAATTAGCTGTTCAGCTTTCGGGGGTAAGGTAGCCAGGTAGTCAAGGAGAGAGGAGGCTGCGGAGTCTTTGCTTGACCCCGGGGGTAGATAGGCCGTAGTCAGGTAGAGTGGACCACGACCAGGGTAGTGGGTGATTTTTAGGGAAATGGCTTGCGCCCCATGGTTAAGCACAGGGGTAGGGAGGGCAAGCCCGAGGATCGAGTTTCGCAAGTAGATAGCGCACCCTCCTCCACGCCGACCCATCCTATCGGCCCTGAAAACTGTAAAGCCAGGAAGGGAGATGGCAGAGTCGGGCGTGAGGGAGGAGAGCCAGGTTTCGGCAAGCAAGAGAATATCCGGGGAGTGTTGGGTGACCCAACATTGGAGGGCTGCAATTTTCTTGGGGAGACTGCATATGTTGATAAAGGCAATTCGAAAGCCTTTGCCAACAGTGGGCAGGGGCGTGGCAGGGATGACAGGCCCAGGGTTTGGGTTCACATTGCCGGGAGAGCAGGAGCAGCAGGTGAATTAGGGCGCCTCGATGGGATTTATAGCTGGCGGAGGGGTTCAAATGTCGCTGATGGGACCCCACCAAGGAGGAGTAGCAGGGATAGGAAGGGAGAGAACAGCTGAGGGCACTAGCAAGGGAGTGTCCACTCATAAGTGGAAACACAATACTGTGCGTGGCACAACAGTGGTTGGTGGGGGGTGGCGGTAATCCAGAGTACGGGAGGATCTGGGAATGGGTTGAGGGATTGGTGTGGTGGTCCGTGGGGGCCTGGAGTTCAGAGTGGGGAGTGTGTTTTGGTAGGGGGCAGGTTGATGGGGTGAACGGATGGGCAGAGAGAGAGCATAAGGTGCTGTAGCAAGAGGAGGGCCAGCAAAGAAAAAACCATGCTTGAGTGATTCATTTTCCAGTAAAGAGCAAGAAATGAGGGCAGGCTCCCTCTAGTGCTGGAACGATATAACCAGGAAATGGGAAAGTAGGCTGATTGGTTTTTGAGCCTCATGTGACAAGGAAAGTAAAACTCTATATAAGGGAAAGCCGAGCAAGGGTGGTGGTGGGGGCGTCGGGGTTTCTTTAGAGCAGCACCGACTGATTTGATTTCCGCAGCCCCAGCGAGAAAAGGCGCCAAAACCGCAATTCAAACAGCGGATCCCCCGAGCCGGCAGAGAAATCCAACAGGTAAGCTGGCCCAGGATTCAGTCTTTTACTGGCAGGGTTTTTACCTTGCGAGTCGGCCCTCGCGACTAGGGTATCCTGGCGGTGGAGATGATCAGCTTCAGGGAGGGCACTTCCAGGTGCAGCCCTCGCGACCTCCAGCTCCCCGGGGGGGGGGAATCGATCTGTAGGAAGAGAAGCAAAGATTTTAAATAGTCAGGCAGGGTGGGGTAGCAATTTGGGGGCGGGCAGTGCAGGCGGGGGATTAGGTGGAAAGGACAGCGCATGGCAGGGGCTGAGGATGCGATGTGTGAGTGGAGAAAAAAAAAAAACACAATGAGCAGCATACAGGGTTACAGTGTGGGAGAGAGAGGGAGCAGACTGGCAAAATTACAGGCAGGGAGAACAACAGTGTACACAAGCAGCGAGTAGAATCTACCAGGCAGAAACTGATAAAATAGCTGTAAATCCCCAACAAAAAACTAATCCAGTCCCAATAGAAAAAATCACTGGGGTCCCAAACATATCAGGGGTTTCTTCAGAGCAGCACCGACTGATTTGATTCCATAGCCCCAGCGAGAAAAGGCGCCAAAACCGCAATTCAAACAGCGGATCCCCCGAGCCGGCAGAGAAATCCAACAGGTAAGCTGGCCCAGGATTCAGTCTTTTACTGGCAGGGTTTTTACCTTGTGAGTCGGCCCTCGTGACTAGGGTATCCTGGCGGTGGAGATGATCAGCTTCAGGGAGGGCACTTCCAGGTGTAGCCCTCGCGACCTCCAGCTCCTCGGGGGGGGGAATCGATCTTGCGAGTCGGCCCTCATGACTGGGTATCCTGGCGGTGGAGATGATCAGCTTCAGGAAGGGCACTTCCAGGTGTAGCCCTCGCGACCTCCAGCTCCCCGGGGGGGGATCGATTGACTCCAGTATGCTACTACCTATGTAACCCTCCCGGGTTGCACCTGAAAATAGGCACTTGGCTGTCTAGTGTGCCCTACCAGGTTAACAAAAACAAGTAAATAAATAAATTAATTAAAAAATAAATAAATCTGGCCACTTTTGGGTAATGCCTCTGGCTAGCCAGATACTCCATCCTGGGTACCCAGTGTTGCGTGACTGTTATTTGGGACTAAGAAGTGCATGCCAAACCAGAATCAAATCAGACTGCTAATCAATTGCCTAGATTCATGCCCCCTTCCTTGTTCTCAACACTTAAAAATCCCTGAGTGTCTATTTTCAAGTTTATCCTGGCTAGTGTGCATATTATTAGTTGGATTACTGTATTGAAAGTGTGCACTTGTATTGTTAACCTTATTTTACAGGGGGTCTCCAGGGATATTGCTGAAGGTCCAACCCTTGTGGTAAGTGTGAAGGGTGTGTGCATATTATTACTGTTTTACACTGACTGTGAGTTTACCTCTGTACCAGGTAATGGGCCACTAGGAGGGTTGGTGGATGGTTATAGCTTCCCAGAGGGCTACAGCAGAACAGGTAGACACCCTAATACCATTAATCTGGGTGGAGGCACCTTATTACTAAATCCAGGCCCCTCAACCCGTGCCCTGACATACAGTCGGGGTAGTAACCTTAGAGATAGCGCCACCTAGCTGTTACATCTTGGAGGTACTGCTTGAATTAGTGCTGCCTAGTGGCTGACAGATAGAATTTCAGTCACTTGTGAATTTGGAGAAAAATTTGAGATGGAGGGGACCACTACGCCAAAGTGGAAGATTTCTCCCCACAAACTGGTCATGCACCACATGATGGGGTGGAGTGAGGCAGAAGGGGTTGAACCCCAGAATACTTTTTTGCTACTAGACATTCACATGGGGACTATTAATGCTACTATAGAGGAAACCATGGGAAAGGTTAAGTGTCTGGGGAAGGTTTCAGTGTTAGAGAGGGACTCAGAACTGTTTGAGCAGACCCTAGTGACCCTCATTTTGTGTAGTCTCCTATGGACCCTGAGACAGTACCCCTTGTTATTATGTCTGAGGGATCCCAGAAGGGTAGGATGGTCATTCATATATATAGCAATGTGTCTTCCCAAGGGGGTTTCCAAAGGTGGAAGGATTTAGAGACAAGTTATTGAGTCTTTTAACTGTGGAAGGACAGACGGTTAAGGAGTTGCGGAAGGCTTTGGAGGATTCTGAGGAGGTCACTCCCCTACATTCTCATCCTTCCTCCAGTCTTTACCCAGGGCCTCAACCATTTCAGTGTTCCCCATTGTGACACCCTCAGTGCACCTGGATTCTTCTCGCAAGCTTAGGCTGTTTTCAGGTGATGTCTCTGTTCCTGTGGGAGAACATAACTTGGAAACCTGGATGGACTATTCCACCTCCCTGGTCCAATAGTGGCAGTGTTCTGAAGGGGGGAAATGCAAGAGACTTATAAAGAGTTTAAGGGGCCCTGCACTGGAGGCCTGTGACAGGGTAGAATAGGACCATGTCCTATTTGTTTTGGAGAAAGTGTGTAAATGCAAGGATAGGTACTCTTTCCTTTTTTTCTCTTCTCTGTCTGGTTGTGCAACCAAATTTTCCTGTGAGACCTCGGACTTGATCAACCCAAACAATCTCGCAGTTCTTTGCCTCTCACTGTCTCTCAGTTTTCTCCTGCTGTCTGTTTTTCTTCCTTGCATATCTAAGTCAGCGAATGTAAAATTATGTGCAAATTAATATATGAAAATGAAACTGATAATAGGATCACTTTTGTTTAGAAAATGTTTAGTGTTGCTGTTGAAATGTATATATTTATAATTTGAGATGACTGTAAAAAGCTAAAAGTTACTTGGGTTCAAATGCCTGAGCCTTTTGCAGTTGCTGTGGGGACCTCAGGAAGTTCTCAATGTTCTAGCAGCTCCTGAAATTTACAAAGAACAGGATGCTTGCAAAGAACGGGGGTTGAAAAAGACTTATAAAAACAGCTAAGCTGAGCTGCAAGGGAGACATTTTTTACAAGAAAGATTTAATTTGCTTCTGTACATAGTTATTCTGAACAGGTTTATTTTATTTTATGGTACTGCAACTACCAATAAACAGTTTTGTGGAATTTTATAACTGCTTCTGGATTTTCTCTATGCTTCTTGACCTGTGCCTCGACGACAAGGCCATCCGGTTCCTCCTGTCCACCAATCCAGAGGCCTCTGTTGCTGAGTATTTATTTGCTTTAGAAGGGGTATTTGGAAGTAATGAATCAGAAGAGGACCTGATGTGTAAGATTAAGTGTACTAAACAGTGGAAGAATGAGTGACTGTCTGCTTTCATGACCCGTGTAGAGCAGGCCTTGTAAAGGGTACACTAAAAGGGGAGCATCTCAGCTAACGACTTAAATCATGTCAGACTGGAACACAACCTTAAGTCTGCCCGCTATTCAAGTGTGCTCATGCTGAAGTTAAAATTTCAAGATCACAAAGCCAACCCACCTGAACACTGTTGGTTAATGAAAGAAATCGGGAGGAGGAAAACAAAGACGATGGTTAGAACCCCTGTGCTGGGGTTGTGCAAATTGTCCTAACCCCAGATAGATCTACGGAGAAAGAGGACAACTTTGAGTCACAACGAGTCAGTGAATTGTTAAAAGAATTGAAAGAACTGAAAGCCAGCCAAGAAGCTGCAGCTCAACCCACTAAAGCTCTTGGCCTTTGCCCCTCAAGGCTGAGCCTGTTTGCAAGGCCCCCACCTGTCTGTACTGGGGCCAATGCCCTTGCTGCTGAGTCTTGCGCTGACCCCAACATGGTAGAGGAAATGAGGGAATTGTGAGCTATGGTGAGAAACCTCATTTAAACCACCCGACCTTCTGCCCCTTGGAGGGGCTACAGGGGAGCTGAGCCGGAACCTAAGCTGAAAGAAGACAGTAGAGCTCCACCTCCAACCACTGAAACCTCATGAAGACATGGCCCATCATGCTGACCCCAGATATAAGGTGTTTTGTTATCAGTGCAGAGAAGATGGGCACACCAAATGAGCTTGCAATGCCCCAGAAGATCTACAGTGAGTCATCACTAAGGTACTCAACCTGGTCCAACAAAGCAATATAAAGCCACAACAAGGCCCATGATGACAATCCTTTTCTTCCAAAACTACTGTGGGCCAGCCCACCAAGCCTGCACCTCCAGATTGGTCCGAGATGGTGGGTCCCTCTATAGAGACCACAGAAACTGTTAATGGCATTTCAGCCCGACAAGACAGTGGCTCACAGGTCACTATTGTGTTCAAAGACTGGTATGGCCAACACTTGTCTGACATTCCACTCCTACCCCTTAAAGGACTTCACGTGTGGGGGTTGAGCGACAAATCCTAACTATACCTGGGTTATGTACGACTGTGGTTATCTTTTCCTACCGCTGTTGCTGGCGTGGATGAACCAGTAGAGACCTTGGCTCTGGTATGTCCACCGACTGGAATGTGTGATGGTAACCCACTGTTAACCTGCATTAATACCCATATATTTAGCCACTTAGCTCAACTCTGTCAGGAGAAGCAAGCGAGGAAAACTGGATGGGCTTTATACATCCTAGCCTTGCAGTGCAGATCATATAACTTACAGATGCAAGACAAGGAGACTGATAAGGATGAAGCAGTTGGCATTGTGTGGAAAAAAGGTCCAGCCCCACTTGTATTGCCACCCAATGCTCAATGCACTGTTAGTGGTGAGGTACGGATCAAGAAAGATGTCAAGAACAAGATTCTCATGTTGGAAGCCCCGGAGGAGAGGAAACTGCCCAAAGGACTACTAGCTAAGCCTAGCATCCTGCCTGCCCAAGCTCACGCCTATGCTTGATGAGTAGTAGTGCAAATCCAGAACATGTCTGACTGGGATATTAGAGTCAACAGAGGCTGCACCCTGGCTATGGTGTACTGTGCAGATACTGCTGTGCTGCCTAGCAAGTGATGCACTGAAAAGAATTACAAAGTAACTCCTGATTTGTTTGACTTTTGGGGAATCCCCCATTCCTGAAGAGTGGAGAGCAAAAGTGAGCTGGAAACTGGCCCAGCAGAGCAAGGCATTTTCTTTGAGTGAATGGGATATCAGGTGCATCACTGGTGCAGAGGATTACATTAGACTTTATGGTGAGAGCTCTTTCCATGAGAGATCTCATCACCTGGTACTAGCCGACATTGACAATGTTCAACTCCACCTTCAGGAGATGCTAGCAGCTGGAATTATACAAGATCTCATAGCCCATACACCTCTCCTATTGTGGTAGTCTGAAAGAAGAACGTCTCTGTGAGAATGTGTGTTGACTACCAGACATTGAATTGAAGAACTATACCAGATCAATATAACATGCCATGCATTCAGGATGCCCTTAATTGCCTTAATGGAAGTCATTGGTTTTCTGTGTTAGTCCTTCATAGTGAGTATTACCAGAGTCCAATGGCACACGAAGATAGAGAAAAAACAGTGTTCGCCTGTCCTTTGGGGTTTTATGAATTCCTACGCATGCCTCAGGGCATTTTGGGAACACCTGCTACTTTCCATAGGCTGATGGAGCGAGCTGTTGGGAGACATGAATCTGTTAGAATGCCTTGTTTACCTGGATAATGTCACTGGTGTTTGACAAGACCCTTGAAGAGCATGAGACCTGTTTGTTCAAGGTTCTAGACTGGTTTGAGAATTTTGGTTGAAAACTATCTATTGACAAATGCCCATTCTTTCAGCAGTCCATGAAATGTGTCAGCCATATCATGTCCACTGAAGGGAATCAAATGGATCCAAGCAAAGTAGAAGCTTTGACTACCTGGCCACAGCATAACAATCTTAAGGAATTGCAAAGATTCTTGGGGTTCTGTGGCTACTGTCGTCGATTTGTGAAAGATTATACCAAAGTCATCCTCCCTTCGCTAAATCTAACTCAAGGGTATCCGCCAACAAACTAAAAATACAAAAAGAGTGCTGTCAAAGAGGAAGAAGAGGTCTATTTCAGAACAATTGAACCTTTTGGGACAAGGTGGACTAAGGAGTGTGATGTGGCCTTTTACAATATCATTCCCCAACTCACCCATGCCCCTGTACTTGCCTATGCAAATCCAACTAAGCATTACATGTTACACACTGTTGCCAGTTTAAAGGGACATGGAGCTGTGCTTTACCAGGACTATGAGGAAGGACTACGCCCAGTGGTGTTTGCTAGCAGAAGACTGACACACTCGGAAAAGAACTACCTAGTACACAAATTTGAATTTCTTGCATTAAAGTAGGCAATAGTAGAACAATTTCACGAGTACCTTAAAGGTGCAAAGATCCTGGTAAAGACTCACAACAACCCCCTCATGTACATTCAAACCTCAGTCAAGTTAGATGCCACTGGGTACTGCTGGTTACCAGCACTTTCAACTTATGACTATTCAGTAGAGTATTGAAGAGGCATGAATCACACTGATGCTGACACCCTTGCTAGAAGACCTGAATCCAACTCTGAAGGGGTGAGAATGTCCTAACAATCAGTTAAAGCTCTTTGCCAAAAGTTTGTTAAAGATGAACACCCGTCCTCAGAAACCGTTGATTGCCTGGTCAATTGTTTGGGCCCTCCTGACACCTGTCTTCCTGCAGTCTATTGCAATCTTGCAGCATTGGATCTCAGTACTCTGCCTCAGCTTACTCCCACCAGCATTCAGTGGGTGCAATCCCAAGATCCTATGATTAAGCCTGTATTGGACACCACAAATGCTGGAAAAAACGCATCCAAACTTCACTCCCAAGATTAAAGAACTGCTTTGCTCTTCAGAGCGGGGCCCAGGTCAAAGCTGCATAACAAACTGCTTTAACGAGATACCACAAATAAACAAGGCCAAGCTGTCAGGCAACAACTAGCATTTCCTATTACTTTTAAACATTTGGTTTTACATACCTTCCATGACCAAATGGGACATCTGAGTTGTGACCGAACTTCAGACTTAGCCTGTGTCTGGTTCTACTGGCCTAAAATGGGTGCTGACATTAAGACTCACATAAAAACTTGTAGCCACTGCCTGCAGAGGAAAGCTCAGTCTCAGAGGGCTGCACCCCTGGTTAGCATCTCCACCACTGTGCTCATGGAACCTGTGTGCATTGACTTTTTGTGTTTAGAACCAGACAAAAAGAACATTGGAAATGTGATGGTCGTGACTGACCATTTTAACATAAAAACATGGAAACATAGAAGTTGACAGCAGATAAGGACCGCAAGGACCATCCAGTCTGCCCATTTTTTCTACCTTATGAAAGTGCCATGGGCCTTTACTCTGTCAATGGCCTATCTTTTCCTACTCACCTGTATTGCTCCCTGAGGACTATACCATGCCTGTTTGAATCCCTGCACTGTATTCATATCCACTACTTTCTGAGGTAGGCCATTCCATGCATCCACCACCCTTTCTGTGAAAAAAAAACTTCCTCACCTTACCCCTTAATCAGCCACACTCTAGTCTCATGCTGTGTCCTCTTGTCCTGCTATTTTTCTTATATTGAAACATGTTAAGACTCTTTCACTTAGTTAATGCCCTTAAGATGTTTGAATGTTTCAATCACATCACCTCTCTTCCTCCTTTGCTCTAGAGTATACATACTGAGCTCCATTAATCTGTCCTCATATATTTTCTGATGCAGTCCTGCACCATTTTGGTTTCCCTTCTCTGGATTGCCTCCATTTTGTTAATGTCCTGTGCAGGTGCTGCCTGCAGCACTGCATGCAGTACTCCTGATGGGGCCTAACCAGTGACTTGTAAAGAGGGATTATTACCTCCCTCTTATGACTTGCAATACCTCTACTAATACACCCCAACATCCCTCTAGCATTATCTACTGCTTTAGTGGTCTAGTTGGATGATTTCAGGTCCTCTGTGATGATGATGCCAAAGTCTCTTTCTTTCCTTGTGATTGCCAGCAACTCCCCTCTCAACCTATAGGTGGCTTCAGGGTTTCTCTTCCCTATGTGCATGACCTTGCACTTTGAGTTAAACCCTAGTTGCCACTCTTCTAACCATTTTGCCAGTTTATCCAGATCTCTTTTCATTCTGCCCACCCAACCTGGATAATCTACTCTGTTACACATCTTGGTATCATCTGAAAAGACAAACCTTACCCTCCAGTCCATCTACAATGTCACTGATGAAGATATTGAAGAGAACTGGCCCCAGGACGGATCCCTGAGGTACCCCACTTGTGACTTGCATCTCTTCTGACTGTATACCACTTACCACCACTCTCTGTTTTCTGCCCACCAACCAGTTTGCCATCCAGTTGACCAACTTCTGACCCACCCTGAACCTATCCAGTTTATTAATCAATCTTCTGCGTGGAACAGTATCAAAAGCTTTGCTGAAGTCAAGGTAGGTGACATCAACTGTACCCCTCTTGGTCTACCACTCTGGTTACACAGTCAAATAAATCTATGTGATTAGTTTGACAGGACCTTCATGTTAACCAATGCTAACTTGGATCCAATGCACCTATGGATTCCAGGTGTTGCACTATCCTTTCTTTAAGGAGTGCCTCCATAATCTCGCCCGCTACTGAGGTAAGACTGACTGGTTTATAGTTCCCTGCCTCCTCACTGCTACCATTCTTGTGGAGCAGGATCACATGAGCCCTTCTCCAGTCTATGGGGGCATCTCCTGTGCTCAGAGACTCACTAAACAGTTCTGCTAATGGCTCTGCTAGTTCCACCCCTAGCTCCTTTAGTACCCTGGGATGTATGCCATCAGGTCCCATTACCTTGTCCACCCTGAGATTAGCAAGCTCTTGTAGGACTCTTTCTTTTGTGAAGGGACTTGTGCACATCTCCCTCCCCCCTGTTTCCATGATGCTGACCTGTGGGCCCTGCCCTACCCTCTCTTCAGTAAATACTGTGCAGAAGTATCTATTTAGGATAGATGCTTTTCCTTGATCATCCTCCACATACTCCCCCTTATCTCTTATCTTCTTCCAAGTTGTGTACAGGAGTGCTTGGAGACAACTGAGAAGCTGCGTGGGATTTACTAGTTTGGACAAATTATCTGTAACTGAACTCTCTCTCTCTCTCTCTCTCTCTCTCTTGCTTACATCTGAGAGAAGTTTTCCTCACTTATAAAGTAGCATTGAGTGGTATTTTAGTTTTTAATTCAGAAAGGGTTTTTAAAACTGCTTATCTTGTCAGCATCCTCAGAAGGGCTGAAATAACTGCATATTTGATTTTCCTTTGTGGCTAACAAACCACCAGGCTGTTTTGGGGCTGGAGAGGTTTACCTGCATCTGACTTGGATGTCTGGATTTTTCTCTGTTTGATTAGCAGGGTACTTTCTCTGTCAAATTGTTGTGTAGGGTATCTTGCTGACAGGAAGGCACTCATCGCAGCGGTGGGTGAGAGCTTTTAGTCGATTGTTTTGTGAGGACACAGTTTAGGCCCAACCCCTTCCCACCCTCACCCCACCCACCCTGGAAATAGTTCCTTTATACCTGAGGTTCTGACATCATTTCCTCTAGTGCAAGGTGCATTTCTCTGTCATATTCTCTCTAGCACACTGCACCGATAATATAAGCATACACATTGTATAATATATATATATATATATATAATATATATATATATATATATTTCTATATAACAAATCACACACGCACGCACGCACACACACACACAAATACAATAAAAGAAAAACTAGATAAACATGTGGGGAGTAGTGCAATGTAATGGCTGTGGGGCAGCAGTCTTCTGGGAGTCTTTCTGGAGGCTGAGATGCTGCCCTATTTGCAGACAACTGTCTGCCCTGAGGGAGGAAGTTGCCCATCTTCAGGCCACACTGGACAGTAGAAAGGGAACCTCCCCCATCCAGGGTGCACTAGCACCACCACCACTACCTCAGAGGTTGCAAAGAAAGCACAGCAGTTGGACCACAGTGGGCACAGGGAGGGTGAGGAGGGTGGAACAGAGGCACACCCAGTCAATTGTTCCACTCCACAATCCATACACCATTCTGGGGGAGCATAGCTCCCCTATGTATGCACCCACAGTGAAGACTGATGATATCTATCACAAGGGGAGGCCCACAGAAAGGAGGCAGAGGGCACCAAAGGAAAGGAAGCAGCTCCTGGTGGGGGACTCAATTATTAGGGTATAGAACTGGGGGAGCTGGGAAAAATGAAGAGATGCCTGCCTGGTGCCATGGCTTGGAGGGACAGGAAGCATCCTCAGGATCACGAGAACAGCTGCAAGGGATTCCGAGCTGGACGTAATTGTCCACCTAGGGACAAATGACTTGGTTCATCATGAGATTAGAGCAGTGCAGGAGGACATTGCAGAGTTGGGGAGGGACCTAAGATGAGTAGCACACACAGTATCCTTCTCAGAGGTGCTGCCTGTCAAAAGCATGGGGAGGTGAGGGCAATTGGCACCATGCAGTTTAATGAATGGTTGAAAAATGGTGCGGAGCACAGGGGTTTGGCTTCATTGGGGACTGGGGTTCCACCTGGAGGGACACCAGCCTATACTGGCAGGATGGTCTGCATCTGTCCAGGAAGGAACAAGTCTTTGAGCAATCAGGTTTAAATGCTTCATTGGCAAGCTTTTAAACTAGTCAAAGGAGAGGCACTGACAAGCAGCAGGAAAATCCAGCCTCTCCCTACAAAACAGGGTACTAAATGAGAAAAAGACTGAGGTAGAACGGTTAATGGGGGGGATGCTGCAACAGAAGGTAAAGCCATCAAAAAATGGAGAGCAATGAGTACTAATGCCCGTAGTATGGGTAACAAGCTTCCTGAATTAGTGGCCTTGATGGAGGAGGAACATCTGGATATCGTGGCAGTCACAGAAACATGGTACACACAAAACCATGACTGGGACATAAACATACCAGGATACACTGTCTACAGGAGGGACAGGGAGGGTAAAAGAGGAGGAGGAGTAGTTCTATACATAAGGGAAGGAATAAAAGCAACAGAACAAAAGAACAAACAGGGAGGAGAAGAAGCACTGTGGGTAAATTTGGAGACAGGCAATGGCACCACAATACGCACAGGGGTTATATACAGACCCCCTTCTCAGGGGGAGGAAATGGACAGGGAAATGATAGAAAGTATACTTAGAATGGCAGAAAAAGGGGAGATATTGCTGATGGGTGATCTGAATATGCCGGATGTTAACTGGAGTGCAGTTGCAGCTGCCACTCAAGAGTGCAGTTATTCTAGATGCCCCACAGGGGCATGCCTTAGACAACTAGTACTGGAGCCCACTGCGAGGGAGCAATATTAGACTTGATTCTCTCAAATGGAGATGGAGAGAGGATTACAGATGTAGAAGTGGGTAGCCATCTGGGAACTAGTGACCATCGAACAGTATGGTTCACAATAAACACAGCAATAGAGTCAAGCCATACAAAGACAAAAGTACTGGACTTTAGGAGGTCTGACTTTTCCAAAATGGGTGAGTGCCTAAGGAATGCACTAGCAAATGGGCAGGAAGGAGGGGTGGAAGAACAATGAGGAATAATAAAAACTGCCATCACAGAGGTAACTAGCCTTTGTGTGAAGCAAATAAACAAAACAAGACGATGTAAGAAACCACTATGGTTCTCAAAGGAAGTGGCAGTGAAGGTTCAAGAGAAAAAGAAAGCATTCAGGAAGTACAAGGAATCGCAGAAGGAGCAGGACAAAGAACTGTATCAGTTAAAGCAAAAGGAAGCTGGGAAGGCAGACAGAACAGCAAAGGCCCAAACCGAGGAAAGGATAGCCAACTCAGTTAAGAAGGCGGATAAAACCTTTTATAGGTACATCAGGGAGCGAAGGAAGACCAAGGGAGGGATATTGAGGCTTAATAAAGGGGTGGGAGTGTGGGCAGAGGGAGACTGTGAAAAAGGCAGAGATACTAAACAAATAACAGTATTTACAAAGGAAGAGGTGGAGGTACATAAAACAAACAGTAGTAACACGCTGGATACAGAAGTTGATACCGGCCCATTTACAGAAGAAAGGGTTCTGAAAGAACTCTTAAAACTGAAGGTGGACAAAGCAATGGGGCCTGATGGGATTCATCCCAGAATTCTAAAAGAACTAAGGGTAGAACTAGTGACACCACTGACTACCCTTTTTAACAAATCATGGGAGGATGGGGTGGTGCCCGAGGACTGGAGGAGGGCAGATGTGATTCCCCTTCACAAAAGTGGGAGCAAGGCAGAAGCAGGAAACTATAGACCTGTTAGTTTAACCTCAGTGATAGGGAAAATGATGGAATCACTTCTAAAGGAAAGAATTGTCGAGTATCTAGAGGCCAGGGGGCACAGGACCCTAGGCAGCATGGATTCACAGCGGGAAGGTCATGCCAGACGAATCTGATAGATTTCTTTGACTGGGTGACCAAAGTAGTAGATCAGGGAGGGGCTGTGGACATGGCCTACCTAGACTTTAGCAAGGCATTTGACACAGTCCCACACAAAAGATTAATATACAAGTTAGCCAGCCTGGTGTGGGTCCCAAGATGACAGCCTGGTAAAGAATTGGCTGGAGAATAGGACAGAGAGAGTAATAGTAAATGGAGTCCACTGAGAAGAAAGGAGGGTTACTAGTGGGGTACTGCAGGGTTCAGTATTAGGACCGGTCCTCTTCAATGTCTTTATAAGCGACATTGCAGAAGGACTGGAAGGAAAAGTATGTCTCTTTGCGGATGACACTAAGATCTGCAACAGAGGTCATGCACAGGTTGGGGTGGAAAGGATGAGAAGGGACTTGGCAAGGTTAGAGGAATGGTCAAATGTATGGCAGCTTAGATTCAATGATGCTTAGATGCTAAGAAGTGCAAGGGTAATGCACTTGGGAAACAAAAACCCAGTGGAAGAGTACATAATGGGGGCTGAGATACTAACAACGATAAAAATGGAGAGGGACCTGGGGGTAGTCATATCAGATGACCTAAAGATGGGTAAGCAATGTGAGAGGGCAGCAAGGAGGGCTGGGGGGATACTGGGATGCATAGGGAGAGGCATCACCAGTAGAAAACAGGAAGTTATTATCCCTCTGTACAGACAGCTGGTGAGACCCCTTCTGGAGTACTGTGTGCAGTTCTAGAGACCTAATCTCCGCAAAGACATAGACAGGATGGAAGCTGTCCAGAGGAGGGCAACTAAAATGGTGCAGGGTCTGCACTGGAAGACATATGAAGAGAGACTTAAGGAGCTTAATATGTATAGCCTCGAGTAAAGGAGGGAGAGGGGCACATGATAGAAACTTTCAAGTACCTCAAGGGAATCAACAAAGTCCAAGAGGGTAGCATCTTTCAAAAAAAGAGGTGTGCAAGAACAAGAGGGCACAATTTGAAGATAGGAGGGGCAGCTCAGAGGTAATTTAAGGAAGTATTTTTTCACAGAGAGGGTTGTGGATGCATGGAACAGCCTTCCGGAGGAGGTTGTGGAGTCAAAATCAGTGGTGGAATTCAAGCATGCATGGGATAGTCATAAGGCAGTTCTGGGGGTTGGGGGTAGGAAGAAGTAGGCTGCTGGTTAACTAGGATCTGCAGCTTATCCAGTGGGTAGGGAAATGGGCAGACTGGGTGGGCCAAGCGGTCCTTATCTGCCATCAAATTCTATGTTTCTATGTTTCTATCCCCTTTGATATCTTAGCAATACCCTCTCTGGACTTTCTTTTTTCACTAATGTATCTATAGAAAGTTTTGTCCCCTTCTTTTACTCTTCATGCTAGTGTTTCCTTGGTTTGGGCCTTTTCCTGCCTTACTGACTGCCCTGCTTCCCATAGGAAAGTTTGGTATGCCTCAATATATTCATCCTGCTTCGTTCCCTTATATTTCTTGAAGGCCAGCCTTTTGGCTCTGACTTTTTCTGCTCTTGTTTTTAGAACCAAAGTGGTTTCATCCTTCTTTTGCTCTTGCTTTTCTCTCTAACACAATGGGATGTTGCTTCAAGTATTGCATCCTTAATGCTTTCCCACTTTGCCTGTACCCCCTCACCTGTATTTCTTCTTTCCAGGGCTAGTTTGACTCTGTTGGCCATCTTATCAAAGTCAGCTCCTCTGAAGTCCCATATTTTTGCCTCTGAATGGGATGATTTAGTTCTAGTGACCAAATTGAACCATACCATGTGATGGTCACTGGCCCCCAGGTGACCTTTTACCTGTAGATCTGTTATCCTTTCCCCATTAGTCAGTACTAAATCTAGGATAGACCTGTCTCTTGTGGGTTGTTGTGTAGGTGCAAAACCCTTGATGGAAAAATTATTTTATTTTTATCTTCAAGAATCGATTTTTTAATTATCATTATTATTTTAGCTGATTTTTATATGGTATTAAGATGGGAAATGCTTACTTTTATTTCTGGTCAAGATCAATTTTGATTAAATCTTAAAAACAGTAAAATGGAAATAATGCCATTTAAAATGGAGTCAGCTTCAGAGTTAAAAAAATGGTTTTAAAAAGACTGTTTTTAATTTCAGGGCTCTGTGCTCTAGCTAAAGAACAGAGATAAGATGGGTCCTAACTTACATGTTCCACATTCCTAGGAAGACACTTTTATTAGGATTTATTTGTTTGTACAGGGAAAGTCTTAGATGGAGCTAGGTATCCATGGCTGTGATCAAGATAAGATATCATGTGACTGGCTGCACCAAGAAAAAAAATGTCTTAGACTTTAGAAGTCTCATTACCCTGTATTGAAATAAGTTTTATTCATAGTTTAAAGATGCAATGTGCTGCCACTATGAAAATTGGACAGTTATTGGACAACAGTATGATAAATACGCTTGCCAAGTTTTATAGTTGCAGAATGAAGCATTCAAAAATTATGAATATAATTTATTTAATATAATTTTCTTATTAGAAAACTAGACAAATCTAGTATCCTGTGATAGCGCACATCTTAAGAAGTCTAACAAGATGAATATTAAAGCTGTAGTTAGCTGCTATAGAGAGAAATACCGTCTAAATGTTTATAGTAAATTAACTTTTCTGACAGTGATTGATGTCTTTAAGAAAAGAACAACGGATCTTGTGTGTCTCTACAAAAAGTAATGTTTTAAGGACTTTAGGAATGGATTTTTCTTACAAATCTTATATTATTCTGTAGCTTAGACTATTAAGAGTAAAATTATTATTTTATTTTGAAAAGTTTTATTAGAATTATGAAGTTATAACCTTAATAAGGTAGTTTTAAAAGTATTCATACTACAGATGACAGTCTTTTTCAAGAATGTTTTGCTTAATATAAAACACTTAAATATGCAAGTTTAATGTTCAAATTACATTACATAAGACTTATACTGTATTTAGAGAAATAATTTTGACCCAAAAATAGATTTGAGGAGAAGGGTCTGTCTTAAAGAGGCATGTCTATGTGTCACCATTTATCTTCTAAGATGTTCTACCTTTCTGGTGACTCAAACCAATCCAAATCTGGTGATGACATTACCAGAGCAGTTTTTATAATAGTGAACACTGCTGGCCACTCGTTAGATTTGAGCTAACTATCAATGTAGGAAGACCTATGTTCAGTTAACTAAGAATTGTATGGCTTTATACCAATGCTAGACCAAAGAACTTTGGACCACACCTGTTTGAAATGCAGGTATCAGCCTAAGGATAGGCAAAAGCATATGCATGCTGCCAGAAGATATCCAGGTGCAAGAAAGAAGTACAAGGGCATTTTTATTGTCTTTAAAGCAAGATTTGTGTTAATTGCTGAGCATTTTGACAAGCAATGTTGCCTGCTAAAAACCAGACAGACTTATTTTTAAGACTCACACAAGCCACACAGCATGCTGAGAAAAAAGAGGTATATTGTCCCAATGTTTTAAAAGCAGATGCACAACATGAAAGGGTCAATATGCTTCAGTTGTTTAAACAACTTGCTATTCACAAGAAAGTTATTTGAATCCAGTATTGCTATGGACTGTGCAAATTGAAGCTGTGTTCTACAAAGCCAAGAACTGATTTTTAGCAAAGATTTAACTTGCAGAGTTTATCCATGCTAAAAGAAGTTCCAGGGTCAAAGTTAGCTGACAAAGAAACCTTTACATCAAAAGCCAGACTCAGCCAGCGTTCTAAGTGGAGAAGAGAAAAATCACTTCTACAAGCAAAAATGTAGGTATTCCTTTTTAATTATTTTTACTAATTTTAATTAATAGTCTTGGTATTTTAAATTGGCTTATCTGGTAAAGTAAGAGGGAATCTGCTCTTAACTGTAGAATCTGGGTATATAGCTTAAAAGCTTTGAACTAAGGAATTGTGCATGATTTGAAAAGTTAAAACTGAGTTTTATAAAAGTTCGTACAAACCACTAATGTAATGAGTTGTTGCTAGTTCTCATAGAAAATACATTTTACATGCAATGAAGTTTTAAAACAAGTTTTATACAGAAATAATCTGAGATATTAATCTTATAAGTATATGTTCTTATGCATAAAGGTTATGTTAAATACTTAGTATGATAAAAGTAGTATAGCTGTTACCATTTATTATGCTAAGTATTGCTTATTTCTTTACATTGTTTATTTGCTAGAATTTATTAGTTGCTGAACTATCTGAAACAATTTTGTGGATGTTTACAAGATTAGGCTTAATATGTATGCTAATGAGGAATATTTAGAACCATTGTATAGGTGTAAATAAAATATATATTTTTCATATAACTGTAAGGGTGGTACTCAGTGTCATTTACCATTATACTTGAATCTGGAGAGCATAGGATAATATCACATGTGAATATTTATTATTTTTGGTAATTTATGAAATAATTTTTGGGTAAGGCACAAGGTAAATCCAAATGCATCATTATAAAAAGTGATATTATAAGCCTTTGTTCCGACAGTTGTACCAGTTGCTTGAAGCCCTCCCCCTGCAGGGAATCCACCATGTGTCTAGTTCTGGCAGATAATCCTGCTGGTATTGACCAATCTGTATATGGCATGTTGAAGCCTCCCTATTTCAGAACCTTCCCTTTAGCTGTCATGTTTTGTATATCTTCTAACAGTAATGTGTCTATGTCCTCCCCCTGACCTGGAGGCCTGTAGACAACCCCAGTTCATATGGCTGTCCCATTTCCTGTTTTCAGGGTGACCCACAGCTCTTCTGGCTCCTTATGTGTATTCTGAATTTCTGTAGCTTTGATATTTTCATTGCCATAAAGGGCCACTCTACCCCCCCCTTTTTGCACCTTGGTCTCTTCTGAACAGTACATATCTGAGTACTGCAGTCTCCCAAGTGTGGTTACTGTTGAACTATGTCTCGCTATGTCCAGTTTAGCCTCTGTCATTGTTGCCTGCAGGTCTGGGATCTTGTTTCCCAGACTGCGGGCATTTATGTACATGATTTTCCATTAGCCATATTTCAATGTGTTAATTATTGAGCGAGGTCCAGCATTTCCCCTGCATGTCATATGGGGAGCAGGACCCTTTTCCTTACCTGGTGATGTAAATGAACTATAAACATGCTGAACTCCTGTTTGATCACTAGCAGAGGGGGAGGGGTGTTCTTCCCATTCAACGTATCGGGTGCTGCATCCATTTGCTAGTTTAAATATTCTGCAAAGACATCAAGCTTCTGCCCCAATGAACTGACTCCCTCCTTAGTCAGATGCAGTCCATCAAATTTACATAACTTTCGCTCCCAAAACTGTTGCCAGTTATCTACAAATTTGTGTCCTTTTTTCTGGCACCAGCCCTTGAGCCACATGCTTAAATCCCCTAGCTCTCCTTCTCTGATCTTCCATCCATCTGCCCCCCCCTTCCAGACTGGCAGGATTTCAGAGAAGGAGATGCTGGATGAAATGGATGACAGTTTGTCTCCCAGTCTGATCAGGGGTTCCTTGATCTTCACAACTGACTTGCTGGCAAGATTGTTAGTCCCTATGTGTACAAGGACATCAATGTTTTCTCCTGCTTCCTGCACAGTTTTAGCAACACGGTCAGTGTCTCTCCATGCTGATCTACCTGGGAGACACCTGATCATTTCCCTGGCTGGAGGTAGGTATCAACTCCCCGAATCATGGAATCTCCAATGATCAGAAGTGTTTTGGATTTCCTTTTTGCTTTTTTTTGTTTTGGTCCCTGTTTTTGGAAAGTTTTGTTGTGCTAGCTCCTGTGCTGCAGTGTCCTGCTCTGCAGTGTCCTCTTCCCCTTTGTTTGATTTCAGAGATAGAGGCAGTTACCTGTTTGTAGGTTTTATATGGTTTGTGGAGGTGATACGTTGGAAAGCATTGAGTTATGGGGTACCTGATTTGCCCTTCCTAACCACCTGCCAACCTTCTGGACCAACTACCCTCTTCAGTCAAGGTGCTTCAGTTGGATGTTGGGGAAATGGCAGATGTTTCTTATAATATATTTCCTCCTGAATATGTGATTTGAGGCACCCGATCTCTGCTCATGCTGCCTGGAGCTGAGCCCTTAGATCTCCAATGGTCCAGCATGTAGGACAGTGTCCTAAATCCTGTATAACTGGCCTTTTGAAAAGTGTCCCACAGTACCTGCAGTTAATAATATCCTTTCCAGATGAGTTGCTGGATGTATAACCCAGTCTGAGTAATTAGAAGGAGGAAAATGAAAGCAAAATTAGATTTTTTGTTTTGTTTGTTTTTGTATAACTTGTTATAATGAGTTAAATTAATTGTGCCCCTGTCAGTGAGGTCACTGAGTGGATACCCCTCTGATCCTCAATTTCCTGATTTGCTACAGGAAATGTCATGACCACACTACCCCATAAAAGAAATGTAGCATGGGATGGTTGGGGATGGGAGTGGGTGGCTGGGCCCTTCCCCTGCCAAGAAAGAAGAACCGTGGACGAAAGAAACAAGGAGGTTAGAGCAGAAACAATCAACCAACAACAAATGCAGTAGCCCTGAAAGCTTAGCCTAATGATAGATACAACTGTTAAACATGTAAAGCACCACCTATAACAATTTCACAGAAGATATACCCTGCAAAAAACCTTTGCTACAGAAAAAAATAAAGCAGTAACAGAAGATATACCTTGCAAAAAATAATTTGAATCAGAGAAGATTACAGCAGTAATCTGTAAGCACAAAACAGAAACAGACCTGTAGGCACACCCTGTAATAATGCAGCAGAATGTATACCCTGCAACAGCAATTTGAATCAGAGAACAATAAAGCAGTAAAATGTTAGCAAAAGACAGCAACAAACCCTGTGAGTACAAAAGAAAATAATTTCACACAGTAACTCTGCCTATCCAGAAGAAGTCTTAACCTTTTTCCTTGCTCTGAAAATGTTCCTTGCTCTGTCCTTACAAGCAAACCTAGAAGATAAGAGCTCAGGTGAAGCTAGGTGCCTTTGCCAGCAAACCTAGTATTTTACTCGCTACACCCAGGCTATCCTACCAAGAACCAAAAGGCATCCAATGTAACCAAGGTTTTGACAGAATAATTCTTTGTTCATTATGATGACCCCAACAGAATTCATTCTGATCAAGGGAAAGACTATGAAAGCCATCTGATTAATGAAATGCTCTCACTCTGGGGGGGTGCGAAAATCCAGACCTACCCCTTATCACCCCAAGGGGATCCACAATCTGAAAGATTCAATTGAACATTGCTAGACATGCTGGGCACACTTCATCCTAGAGATAAGTCAAGATGGAGTCAGCAAATAAGTATGCTATTTCACATCTACAACTGTATTCACAACGATGCCACTGGGTTTTTTCCCTACCACTTGATGTTTGGTCAAGAAGCAAGGTTACCAGTAGATATCTGTTTTGGAGTATCCCCTAATGGAGTCAGAGCAGATAACTACCTCCAGTATATTCAAAAGCTCAGCTCAGCCATATCTATCAGTTAGCATACACCATGGCAGCCAAGAGAAACTTAACAAACAAAGAAAGGCATAACAAACATGCCAAGGCCCAAGAGTTGCAACTTGAAGATCGATTCTTGCTAAGAAATTTAGGATTGCATGGAAAACACAATATAGCTAAGAGGTGGCTTCATAACCCATACACTGTTGTCAGCAAGCTGAACAAATTACCAGTATAAAAAGTGTGTCCAGAGAATGACCCACAAGATGTCAAGTTAATGCACAGAAATAATTTGCTACCGATTGGGCAAATTATCATTGATTCTGCATTCCAAGACACTGCCCCACCTGGGTCTGTGACCCGAGCTACTGCCAGGAAGAGTCAAACTCTCCTCTGGTTGTTCAGAGTTCAAAGCCTTGCCCCAGCCATGCTCTCATTGAAACTGACTACAAGTCTGAATATGATAATAGTGACTGTGGGGTCACCTATTATCAAGGCCACTGTTTTTCGGTTTTTACCGGAAAATCCGGTAAAATTCCGGAATTAGGGCTGCCTGAAAACCGGTAAAAATGAAGATTTCATGGAATCTGGCATATTCTGTCAGATCAGTAAATCTATAAAAAAGTGTGTTTTTCTTTTAATTCCTTCCTGTACTGTTTTCAGTTTGCTTTATTTAATGCTCTGTATATTAAGCCTTCTTTAATTCTGATTATTTATTCACATACTAAAAGAATGATAGCAGAATCCCTGTAAAATCTGGAAATTAGAGTAACAATCACTGGTGAAATTCCGGAATCTTAAGTCTTGAAAACGGAATTTAATTGTTTTAATCACCATAAATCAGTGGCCTTGCCTATTATCCATTTTAAGAACTATGCTAGTTGTTTGAAGGAACCCTCCTGTGTAATATGAGAGATCAATCTGGACCCTTAACAATGCATAATCCTCCAGCCTTCTCCACTACTGCTGTGCCCCCTGAAAGTGAGGTGCAATGTGTGACTTCTGATATAACTGACTCCTTGTGTCTTGTGGAACCAATTGAGCCTCAAGAGGCAAATCCTGACCACAAGAGCACAACTGGTGACATATCAGATGAAATTGAAATGTCTGAAGTTATTGACTCTGATATTAAGATGGACAATAATGCAAATGAAAATTATAATTCTGACAGTATCAGTAATTTGTTACATGATTTAAACTCCATGGAATTTCCTCCTGATGAAGCTGGAATTACAGAGCAAGTTAATGTCAATATTTCTTCTGAATCCAAATTCAAAGAGCAAGCAAATTAAAGTGTTCCTTCTATTTCTGAACAAACAGCCAGTGCAGAGGCACCTCTTTTGTCAGAAGCTAACTTACTGATGGACAATGAGCTGGGACTGATCAACCCAAATGCAAATGATGAAAGGATCCCAATTTATTGTAAGTCAATGAGGAAGTCCTTCCCTGATATGTTAGAAAGCTTGCCAAATACATAATAATTCTGTATAGTTTATTGAATTGACAGAAGAGTATACAGGGGTTCCCAGATACGGCTGAATCTATGCATTTCATAAGACATACTCGCTATCATTCTCTCTGCCTGTAGTGCAAACATTATTTCCTTATACCATTTGATGTATCCTGGGGTGATCTGATCTTTCCACTATCTCAAGATCACTTTTTTTGGCACAGCCCAAAATCATTGCTAGGTGTGGCCATTGGTTACCCACCAGTTGGTCCATATAGTCTCCAATGATACAGGCTGCAGGGTTGAATTTCTGGAATAAACCTAACAGGGGAACAAGTCTGTTCTGGATGGTGGACCAGAAGGGAGCAACCGTCTCACACAACCATAATATGTGTAGTAGGGAACCAGGTTCCTTGCCACATTTTGTGAAGATATCCCTTGGTAGACAGCACATTTTACACAATCTGACGGGGGTATAGTAAAGGTTATGGTTGATCTGAAATTGCATGAACCAATAATGGTACCAATATATCACGGAGTACAAGTGTTTCCATATCCGGGACCAGTCTCATTAGGGAGAGGTGTGAAGGAGTGCTTGATCCCACCAATAAAACTGCAACTTTTCCCTGTTATCGAAAAGAGATTGTAGGAATTGGTATGAGTATGAGACTAGGTGAGTTTTGGGAATGGAGCTCAGGTAAGGGGAGATGACCATATGGAGAGGTTTTGTCCATGGGCCATTGCCCAGTATGGCATTTAACAAATGAGTGATTTGGAAAAACTTGAATACTAGGTGTGGGGACCAGCCACAAATATGGCTAGCTTCCTGGAAGGTCATTACTTTTTGTTGTCTTGTCAATTCTTCATACTAAGGTTCATACTAAGGTTGAATAGAAGCAAGAGAGCCGCAAGGCCCATAGGTGCTTCTTTATATTTAGTAATAATGAAGAATAAAACAAGATTGTATCAGTCTGTCTAAATGAGATTTAAACATGAGTTTAGAGGTACTAGAAATAACTTCCATTGGTAAGGAATTCCAACGTTTTATAATGCCTAGGGTGTAAAAACATTTTCTGGGCATTAGATTATATCTTCTATACTTTAACTCCCACCCTTTCAACTCCCATATTAGACCGAAATTTGGTCCTTGAAAGATTTTGCCGGAAATCCGAAAGTTTGGATTCCCAAATAATGGTTGAGAGATATCATGGTGTGGATGAATTTTTAACAACTTATTTAGTTGAGCTTGGGAAGTTAGGGATTCTCCTAGGGAAGTGTCTTGTAGCTGACTGGGTAATTGTTTCTTCAAGAGGTAAGGTAGAGCCATAACCTGTAAACCAAAGATGGAACAGAGGGCACGTTCAATTTCCATCCATAGTTAGAAAGGAGGCTAAGTTAATTTGGGCAATTGCTGGGTGATGATCCGATATCACCTTGGATGAATAGAGGCATGGCCCTAGTCCTTGAATGAGATTGACACTCACCAAGAAGAAATCTATTCTGGAGTGTGTATTGTGAGGTAATGAATAAAAGGAATATTTTTTTCTGTTCAGATTCAGAATTCTCCAAGGCTCAATGAGGCCTAGAGAATGCATGAAGTCTGCTAAGGCTGTCTGTTCTGGGGATGGGACTTGTCAGGAGTTACCCATTCTGTCTAGCTGACTGTTTAATACCAGGTTCCAGTCTCCCCCTAACATAATAGGAACAATAAGCCTGGGACGAAAGATGCGTCATTAGGTTAGAGAAAAAACAGGGGTTGTCACTTTTCAGCCCATATATGGATCCTAATACAATTTCTAAATGACCCAATGTTGCTGGGATTAGTATATACCTGCCGAGCCAGTCAACAATCTCCTGAATGAGAGGGAAAGATAATCTATAGGCAATAACAATGGCCACCTGTTTTTTTCCTGGAGTCCACCCCTAAGCCATAAACCTGCCCCTCCCAGGTCCTTCTAAGTCAAAGAACCTGAGAGGGGGGAGATGAGTGTTCTGCAGGAAGGCAATATCTATTTGTATTTTTTGTAAGTGCAGTAAGATTTTAATTCTTTTAGTGGGTGACTGTGCCCCCTTGATGTTCCAAGAACAAAAATTAAAGGTGACCATTGTTATACCTGACTTTTGGGAGTACATATACTATGGTAAGTAGATATCTCATCTTTGTGATATTAAAAGAAAGGTGACAGGAAGAATGAGATCTGAACCCCGGTCTCTGGTGGAACGCCCTCCCTTCAGCCCTCTCCCAAGCTACCACCCATCTACGCCCAACTAACCCCCCCAAACCAAATCTCTTTATCATAACTGCAACCCAGTAACAGAACCCCCATCCTCCCCAGACTTCAACTGTGCCCCTGAATATTTGCAGTGTGTCCAGTAAGGACTTAACTCCACATGAGGCCCAAAAACCAATTGTTGATGCATGACTGCTTTCCCACTAGCCGTCATCTAGCCCCTCCCTCTCACTCCCCTAGAACCTTGCAAACAAGAAAAGTCTATACCTACTTTTTAACAACATCTATGCAATCCGTAACTTTGTTGCTTGATTATTGTATCAAATTGCTATAATTTTCCTATTTCCTCTGAGGTTATCATAGGAAAACTACAAAAAAAAAATTGAATATGCGATTAGTAAGACATTAAATGTTTGCCACTTTATAGCTGAACATTGATGATTTTCCCTATTATGCCAAAGGTACACTTTCCATAACTTTATAAGAAAAGAAAACTTATGAGGACTTTCTGTCCGCCACCCTGATATGTCACGCACTGATTCTGTGTCAGGCCATGGCGTAACTGATTTATGCTCAAACTATGTCATGCAGCTTAAAACAAAAAATAGTCAGGGACAGTCCTAAAACAAGAAAATAAACCCTGTACTGCTATCCCAGTTTCTTGAGTTGAATTATTCTTGGCATCTAAGCAGACAGAAAAAGAAATACCAGTCTTGGTAATCGCATTAAGAATATGAACAGGTATGCTACCAGTTTTTGTCCAGAAATGTATTGAAAGAGCTAGCTATGCTGAGATCCTTGGCAGATTGGATATTCGTCGCTTCAGTGTCCGAGAAGCCTTGGAAGGGAATGATTCAAAGGCTTCCAGCTGACCACTTCCGTTTGAAACCTTGCAGGCATGTGCACGTTCGCAGGGGTGGGTTTTAGCTTGCATAGTTGAGCAGGTGCGATCGTGCGCATAGTCGTGAAGCCGGAAAATGCTGACTGATGGTGCCCTCGGTGATCTGGCCAAGCTTGGAGGTTGCGATATAAGGCCACAACTAAGCGCTCTCTCATTTCGAAGCGCACAGCAATTTGTATTCAACCAAAAAAGGATCAAAGCTCAGTTTGTAGATAACATATTTTTAGCTCACCTACCTACACAAGTTCCTCATCTTCTTTTATTTTACAAGACAACTGTTCAGCATTTCTTAAGAGGGCTTTTAGAATGGTTCAGCAAGGTTTAATCAGGTCTGGGAATAGACTCCGGAGCTCTTTACCAGCTGAGTCCACTGTTTCAAATGTTTTCCAGGCACCATTGTGGAGGACCGATAGCCTGGCAGGGTAGAGCATTCAAAATGTTATGCTTTCTGTAATTAGTTTCATGACTGATGCATGGTAAGCTGTTTTTTTTCAGCTGGTAGGTCTTGAGTAATCCTGAGAGCAGCACTTTCCTACTGGATGGATTGCAGCTCCTTTATTTTAGTGAGTATATACTGTCTATCCAAATAGTTAAGTAGCCGTAGGATAAAGGGTCTAGGCTGGGCACCAGGAGGTGGTCTGGGCCTCAAGGACTAATGTGCTCTCTCTATGACATAGGTAGTAGAATACAGAGGAGGGCCTGCAATTTTGGCTAGTAATTTCTGGGCAAATACAACAGGTGTTGAGCCTTCTGCATCCTCTGGAAGGCCGAAAATAACAAGATTGTTGCATCTGCTTCGGCCAAACAAATCCTCGAGTTTCAATTCCATTTTGGACATTTTTTGCTGTAGTGCGACGAGATCTGGATCAACTCTGCTTTGCCAAGCTTCCGGAGAGGTGGTGCGAGCCAAAATATCTGTAAGTTTCCTGTTGTTCTCTTTCAGGTCTTCTTTTATGGTTTTGATGTCCAATGAGAGATCTAAGAAAGTTGCTTTAATCAGAGCCAGTTCAGCTAGGAATTTCTCTTCCGAAAGAGGCGCCAGAGAGCTAACATTTTGACCGCCCTTTCCCGAGATGGCCCCTTGATTTTTAGGCCTCTTGGAACTTTAGTCCAGCGTCTGAGGCAGCACGTGGGTTGGGAGGGCCTGTTTCATCTTAGCATCCATCAAATCTGTTTTTTGTCTGCAAGGGATCCCAGCCCAGTGGACAGATCTGATGGTTCTTTTGTAGGTACACCAGTATTTCAGATGCAGTCCAGTTTTTCACCAATTTCAGCAGGATAAACAGGTTTATTTTGAGGTGAAGCAGGAGCGAGCGCACCACACGTCTTTCTATCAGAAAGGCATTATGTGATCTGGGTTATTGTATTGAAAGTGTGCAATTGTATTGCTAACCTGATTTTACAGGGGTCTCCAGGGATATTGCTGAAAGTCCAACCCTTGTGGTAAGTATGAAGGGTGTGTGCTTATTATTACTGTTATAAACTGACTGTGAGTTTACTGCTGTACCAGGTACTGGACCACTAGGAGGGTTGGTCGGGGGATGTAACTTCCCAGAGGGTTATAGCAGAACAGGTAGACACCCCCAATACCATTACTTTGGGTGGAGGCACCTTATTACTGAATCCAGGCCTCTTAACCTGTGCCAAGACATACAGGCAGTGGTAGTAACCTTAGGGATAGGGCTGCCTAGGGGTTACACATAGACGCCAGCAGATTAGGCCCATCAGTCTATTGAGTCTGCCCATCATAGCACACTGGTATTGCACAGCAGCTTCCTCAGTTCCCCATGTTTATTCACCCCCTCCTTTATTCTCAGTCTACTCCCTCCCCTAGTTCTCCCTACCCCCCCTTAACCTTACCCTTGAGCCTATCCAAGCCCCTCTTGAAACCATCCACAGTTCCCATTTTTACCAGATCATCTGGCAAGGCATTCCAGGGCATCACCACCCTCTCCATGAAATAATTCCCCCTCACCTCCCTTCTGTACCATCCCCCCTCTAAATTCAGGTTATGGCCCCTCGTAGGCCCCTCATCCCTCAGTTTGAACAGACCCTCCTTATTCCCCTTGTTGAGCCGCTTCAAGTACCTGAAGGTCTCTATCATGTCCTCTCTATCCCTCCTATCCTTCTGAGAGTACATATTCAGCACCCTAAGTCTATCCTTGTATGCCAACTCCTTCAGACCACTAATCATCTTTGTGGCCTTTCTCTAGACTCTCTCCAACAGTGCAAGGTCCTTTTTTAGGTATGGTAACCTGAACTGCCCACAGTACTCCAGATACGGCCCCTCTAAGGCAGTGTACAAGAACAGTATAACTTCCCTTCTGCTAGACAATATCCCCCTGTCAATACACCCAGACATCTTATTAGCCTTAGCCGCTGGTCTCCTGCACTGCTCTGAGTGGTTTCCTTTAGTATCAATCATCACGCTTAGGTTCTTTGCTACCATAATGACGGTCAGTTGTATCCCTCCCAAGTGGTAGGCATACCCAGATTTCCTAACACCAAGGTGCAGAACACTACATTTGTGGGCATTAAACCCCAACTGCCATGTGTGGGCCCAGTTTTTAAGCCTGTCCAGATCATCCTGTATTGCCCCCTACCCTCCTCACTAGCAACCATTGCCCCCACTTTAGTGTCATCAGTAAATAGACTCACTTTTCTACCAATGCCCTCCCCAATATCCAAAATGTACACATTAAAAAAGAAAGGACCCAATACAGAGCCCTATGGAACCCCGCTGATGACTTCCATAGGCAATGAGACTTCACCCCCCAAGCACCACCCTCTGCTGTCTATTACTAAGCCAATTTGCCACCCACTCTATCAACTTTACCTCCACCCCCAGTTCCCTCAATTTCCAAGTTAGCCTACCATGTGGGACGGAATCAAAAGCCTTGCTGAAGTCCAGGTACAGGACATCTACTGGCTTACCCCCATTTACAGCCCATGTCACCCAGTTGTAAAATTCAATTAGGTTTGTTTGACACGATTTCCCCTGGATAAATCCATGTTGGTTAGCATCCTGAGAACTGTTGTTCTCCAGAAAATCCACTGACTGCTCCTTCAAGGTGCCCTCCATCATCTTCCCCACAATGGTTGTCAGGCTGACCGGCCTGTAGTTTCTCAGATCATCCTGATGTCCACTCTTGTGAAGGGGCACAACACTGGACAACCTCCAGTCAAGCAGGACACATCCTGTTCTGAGGGAGGAATTAAATAATTCCGTCAAAGGGGTGCCAAGACATCTGCTAGCTCTTTCAGAACCCTCAGGTGAATGCCATCTTACCCTGGGCCTTTATCTGTCCTCAAGAACTTAAGAGCCTTCCACACCTTCCCTTCCTGGATTTCCACATTCAGTGAGCACCCTTCCCCCATGTGCACCCTATTCCACACTCTTCCTGAGACAATGGCTGATCCATTTCCCTAGTGCATACTGAGCTGAAGTAGTCTTTTGGCACTTCAGCCTGCTCCTCCCCCCACCAATCCATTCCCCTGCCTCAGCTTACTTTCCTTTTCCCCATCCCTGATCCCTCTTGCTAGTCTGAGCTCCTTTTCCACCTTTGCTCTCCTAACCTTCCTGGTAACTTTCCTGGAAACCCTTAGGTACTCCTCCCAATCCTCCACATTCTGGGAGCATTTGAACTTTCTAAATGCCATCCTCTTTTTTCCTCACGTCCTTCTGTACCTCCCTAGTCCACCAGCATGGTTTCCAGGTTCTGGATATTTTGTTCTGTGTCCTGGGGCAAGTTTTTGACTCCTCCTGTGTGCCCTGCTTCAGGATCTCCCATTTCCTCTCTACATCCATCCCGGTCTCAATATGACCGGTATGTCCCATGAGTATTAAGATCCCAAAATGCATTCCAGTTTGGAATAACTGCCCAGGTGGATAAATGAAGCAGCCCTAAGTGGTAAAATGTTGGAGCTATCAAATTGATTATCCCGATAGGGGCAGTTTCTGAGTGGTAGCACAGGTTGGTCCATAATGTTTCTAGTGGTAATAGTCCTCCAATCTGATTAGGTCAGAGTAACTGATGTATAATCCTGTTAATTAGCCATATGGCCTATTACCTAGGGTTTGGCCCTGCTCACATTTGAGGGCTGCTATTGGTCCACTGATCGAGGAATCTGTTGGCTAATGCACCAAGCTGTATATTGAGGTTCCAACACCTAACTGAATAAGCTGATGCCAGTGGCATGCTCTGGCTATTCCAAGATAATGTATCACATCCCTTTGTAATAATACATTTTAAAGAATAAACGAAGTATCTACAATAATGTCCAGAAATAGAGCTGGAGTAAGGAGCCTTGGTTGCTTAACTGTTAAGAAATTATTAACTTAAAGACTACTATGGCTATGCA
This sequence comes from Neoceratodus forsteri, assembly GCA_016271365.2. Classification (NCBI taxonomy): domain Eukaryota; kingdom Metazoa; phylum Chordata; order Ceratodontiformes; family Ceratodontidae; genus Neoceratodus; species Neoceratodus forsteri. The sequence continues at coordinate 58,155,876 of CM028137.1, forward strand.
AGTACTTTATTTACTGACACCATGGATGATGACCTGTATATATCTATGATGTAACTATTTCTAATGTATTACGTACTGTATTTTACATCCTTTTATTTTAGATAGTGTTGTAATTGTTTGTTTAATCGATCAACAATAAATTTGAAGCATACAAACATGTCTACTCTGGCTGTTTCTTCTGTACACATGACATCACAATCCCCTGTTTATGACATCATATTTATCACCACAGCAACATATTTCAATGTCATAAACAGAATTATGATGTCAGGTGTAGGCAGGAAGCTATCTAATAGGGCAGAGATACTGTATTCATGCAAATACCCTTGGTAATAAGGAAATAAGGGTAAGAATTGCAGAACAAAATATGAACTATATAAGGGATATGTGGGGGAAGGCTGTGTGATAATGGATTTATCTTGTGTAGTTGCCATTGACCTCAAATAACCTCACGAGTGGTGGAGCCATTAGTGATGGTTATGAGAGGTCAATGGCAACTATACACGGTAAATCCTTTATCACACAGTCAGCCCCACATATTTCATTTATGCAAAAGGGGAAGACATTTGTGCTAGTCTTGATTTTTTAATGGGTGTATCATTTTTTTACTTTTTTTATTTTGTAATGCTTAGGTGATTTTTTCAGGAAACTGTTGCTGTTTTTCGTTGCCTTTCTTCTAGCCTTGTTGCTATGGCAGATGCTGTGGCACGGACACAGCATTTAGATGTTGCGTTGATGTCACAGAATGACCACTGATTGGCTGAGTGAGTGGTCAGTTCAAAAAGCCGACAGAAGATGATGGATCTGCTTATAGAGAGCATCTGCCTCTTTAAATTCACTGCAAAATGGAATTATTCAAATTGTCAGTCTGCCTTCTGGAATGAGTGGATAAGGTATGGCTTTCTTTTATTGTTTATTTTCCTGAGCTGTTCCGACAGTCATCATACAATGAGTGGTGATCTGGTGAGACAATATTTGTGCTGGTGGTGTGAGCAGGACCAGGAGCTTTGGGATCTAAGACAGGAGCTCGACAAATGTTTTGTTGACCGCCGTTACAGCAACACCTCTATGTTGACCACATTTGCAGTTGGCATAAATGTATTCACTGCCTTTCATGTGCATCCCCCAATTAAAATAATCAACTCCAAGTCAGAGCTGATTAAGGGAGGGGGTGCAAGACTCCCAGAAAACACCACCAGATCCAGCATCGACACTACAGTGACCTGGCATTGTTGTCTCTGTAGTGTCAGTCATTGTCGACTTGTTGCTCTGGGGGGTGTATAATGGAGCTGTGGGCACATGTGGAGGATTAAAAAGGTACTTAAAATAAGCAGTGAGGGGTTCATATTTTTTTAAGCAGTTTGGAAATCCTTTATATATCACATTCTGTACTGTGGCTAGGTTTCAGCAACAAGGAGAATGAGTAAGTGTACTGCATGAGTGTTGAATGGTGCTGTTAAGTGATGTGCTGAGTAATGTAAAGTAGTGCCAGTGGCAGGCATTCGAGTGGGGAAGGGGAAGGGGACGTAGAAACTGTATACATAACTGGAGTACAACGTAGTAACTGTACATAAGTAAATTTATGTACACAGTTACTCAGCTAAAGATTTACAGTATCACATTCTATTTATGTCCACCCTATTACAATATTACTTTTTTTCAAAGTTTTCTCAACTGTGTTATGACCTCTTTAAGTAGTCCATGACCAAACACACCAGTGGGGTCAAGCACATTGGCAGACATCCCCATCTGACCTGCTATCCTGCAACCAAACGTGGTAACTGCAAGTGTTAAACCATATTGTATCGTATCTACTCCAGAGGTCGGGCGACTGGGGGTGTACCACTACAAACTGCAGTTGGTGTCCTCCACCACACAGTGACAACCCCTGGTGGGAATATCTGGGAGGTCATAGAGCCTGGTGAGGTGAGTGGATGTGTCCTTATGCTACTCTGTGCTGCTGTCATGTCCATGTCCCAGTGGTCCTGGACAAGCTGGGTACATGTGGTGTGAACACCTGTGCTTGTTGCACACCCACCTGTGGTATATGCCCTTTGCTGTTCTCCATGGGTGCCCCTGTGTGCTGTGCCTTGTGTGTTTCCTCTACTTGTTGTGTCTGTGTGTGTCCAGGGTGTTGTGTGCTGTGCTGCTAACCTTTTTCTCTCCCCTCGCGTCTCTGCAGGACATCCATGGATGTCCTGATGTCCTCAGCCTGGAGAAGTGGGCACAGCTGGATGGTTCTGCATCCCTTGTTTTGGCACCACAATGGCATCAGATATCCCTGCAACTGCCATTTCACCTCCCCTAGAGGGTGGACACATCTTGCATCCACTACAAGGATGAGGTGGGAGATATGTGGGCCATGGATGAACCCTCAAAGGTATGTTGTGTTGTCAACTGTGGTGCATGTGTGTGTTTTCTGTTTTCAGTGTCATCCTGCCATGTCCCTATCACTCGTGACTTTCTTCTCTCTTTTCTCTTCCAGCAGTATCGTGCACCACTGTGGTGCATGGTGCTGCACCTCAGGCTACATTGCCACCACCTCACCAGGTCCAGCGGAGACTCAGAGGGGATTGGCTTCCTGTGATGCATGTGCTGGCCTTTGTGGCCCCTGTATTACTAGTCCTGTCATATTAAAGATGTTCGTTCTGCCATATACTGGTGTACACATCATTCCTGGCAGTGGTGTGTGTCCAGCATTGGGGTTTGGGGGGAAATGGGGGAGATATGTAGTGTGGACTGTGTGGAGAGAGGGATGTGGCCATGGCAGTTGTGAGTGTATGGCTGGTGTTGCAGGCATGCCCACATGCTGTCCTCAGGGCCACAGGGATGTACTGTATAGAGCAGTGGCACACCTGTTTGCAAATGTTCATGGCTGCTGTTGCCCATGTTGTGGTCAGTAGCTGGCCATGGCACTGCCCATGGCACTCTCTGCCAATGTGTTCACACATTTGACTCCATCATAACTATCCAGTATTCCTACTTATGAGAGACATCCCTCATGTCACCCCTAGAACCTGCTCTGTCCCTCATTAGTCCTCCATGGGACAGATACTGCCCACTCAAGGACTGTGCAGTGCCATCAGGCTTTCCAGCTGGCATTCTTATGGTTCTAGGATGCTAGGTCACAGATACACTTTCTGCAGATACACACCAGTTTAAACAGTGCTCTTGGCATGTATTGGCATTTTTTGAGATATGTCCCTCACTACTGAATGTGGGTTAGTGTCCCTCATTGTGCCTTCTTTTGTGTGTCTGTGTCCCTCATGTCTGTACCAGATGGTTGAGTAGTGTGGTCCCCATCCCTGTCTTACACTACTGTGCGGGTGCTGCTACCTGCCTGGTGCACCGCTGCTTATGGTCACCCTCCACCTGTCATAAAACTGTAGGTGTCTCTCAGCACATGCGTAACAGACATATCTGCCTTGGTGCATGCATGTCTGGGGATGGCATGCAGGCTGTTCTGTGACCATGCTCCCTGCACGTATGTCCCAAAACTGACATGCAGCTGTGCACAGGCAGCCTACGTGCACCTTTGCATGTGGTTCATGCATGCTGTTCAGGGTAACATGTCGAGAAGGTGAATAAAAAAGGATATACTATGCTGGTTCAACAACACTTTCGTCGACCGGCATCATAACGACGGGATATATGCCAACCGCAACATCTACCCCCCGCATCACCCCATACTAAGTAGTCTCAACTCTGAGTCAAAGTTGATCCGGGGGGGTGCAGGACCGGGAGACAGTGTGCCCCTGTCTCAGGCACACCAACACAGTCACCTGTCAGCAAACTGTTGATTTTGCCAACAGCGACTTAGTTGTCGCTGTCAGAGGGAGATACCAATAAAAAACAGTGACCGCTAAAAGGACTCAAGAATAATGCCAAATGACAAATTCAGCAATGTCTCTGTACCCACTTCCTGAGGTCCGCTTCCCTCAGAGTTAGTATATTTATCAAGGGGGTGTGTGTGGGGGCACAGCCCCCATAAGGGTGATATGGGGGGAAGCACAGCTCCCTGCAAAATAGCACACTGCTGAATTTGTCATTTGTCATTATCTTTGAGCCCTTTTAGTGGTCACAGTGTTTTATTTGCCATCTTGACATGGAACAGCTGCTCGGCCATGCTGTGCATGCATTCTGCATGTCTGTACATGCACACTCCTGTTAAATGCAGCATGCATATCATTCATACAGAAGGCCAAATAAAAGGGTGTATCAAAATGGGTCCTGCAGGGCCAGGCATGTAGGGCTATATTGTCTAAGCCTCAGGACCCAGTCCCATAGCACTCGATGGTCAGTTGTGTGGTGGCTGTGGGGTTAGTTCAGGGCAGAGGGGCAATTTGCTGGCTCTTATCTGATGTCTAGGTCAGGTCCTGTATGGCCTCTGGCAACTCCCATGCAGTCTCAGAGTCATTGTCCTGTAGGGTGCCCATCTCCCCGCCATGTCCTGGGTCCCCTGCTCTGTACCAGTGGGCAAAAGCACATTGACTGGTTACTTACTGGTGGATTGCCGGACATTGGCAAGTGTTCAGAAGGTCACAATGTGGACCACATACCTGTGCCATCTGTATCTGTGTCCTCGTGTGTTTTCTTCTCCATGGTGGTCACTGGTAGTTCCTGTGTGCTAGCTGTGGTCTTCTGCTTTGCAGGGTGTGAGACAAAACTGTTGGTTATGCCATTCTGTCTTATACATCCCATCTTGTTCCCCCTTCACTGTGCCCCATACCTAGCAAGGTGTCAATGTCCTCCATCTCCCTGTGTCAGCTCATGTCAGAGAGTGTGTTGGCCACCATCCTCTCAATGGGCAACAGCACTGGTACTTGTATATCTGCCACCCACCTGAGCAACGCTGTACCTATTCCATGGCAGCCAGCTTTCATTTCATGGCTGACCGGGGGTAATGTCACTTGTGATTGATTGCCGCAAGTGTCTGTGCTTCCAGAATGGCTCAGTTGGCAGCATTTTGGATGTTCTGCCAGAGCCGGGCCTTGAACTACTCTGGGGTCTTCAGACAGTCCGCACTGTATGGCACCCCATAGTTGTTGTGGATGTCCAGCACCATGGCTGCCATCTGGCTGCCCGTGACATTGCTGGACTGGGAACTGGCGTGACATGCACCCTCTACAGCCCTCAGCCTGTCCATGGCCTGGGCATGCAGCTTGTTGTGGGGGTATGTGTGACATTGGCAAAGCACCTCCTTCTCTGTTTCCTGCTGTTGCGTGCTCCTCCATTGCAGTATTCACTTCCCTGTGTCCACATGGGAAATTGCACATATCCATATACGGTGGAGTCATGGGGAGTGGATGTGTACTGTATGTGTCGGTCGATCCACTGTCCCTGCACACAGAACTGCACACATCCTTTGACCATGCCTCTGCCTTGACTCCCGTGTGCCTTTGTGAATGCCATGAGTTTTCTCAACCAGAAAGGATGTGTAGCTGCATGTCCTCATTATGCTGCATTTGCCTGCAGTTTACTCGCTTTTGTGCATAGGGACAATTGTTAGTATGGGCCTGGTTATACTGGCTTGATTGTTTGAGGGAGTTACTAATTATAATTCCCAGGTACCTCTACTCTGCCATAGTTCTCAGGTTAACCCCCACTCATCCAGTGCTTTGTCCTTTTTTTTTTACTAGGTGCATAACATTGCATTTTTTCACATTGAATTTTAGCATCAAAGCTTTAGACCACCTCTCAAGCTTTTGTTGATCCCTCTGCATCTCCTTGACACTGTGTCACTTTGTACCCTATTGTAGAGTGTTGTGTCATCTGTAAAGAGATACAACTTGTCTTGGCACATTACTCTGGTGGGTGTCCAGCTACCATTAGCCCCTCCGTGGGCATTAAGCAGTGGAGATGTGGGAGCAGAGATGGGGGAAGGTGAAGGGGTTTGTAGGTCACTATTAGTGGGCCTAGTGGGGCAGCCTGATTGATAGGTGCGGAGGAGGACAAAGAACAAATAAAAAACAAAAACAAGTTTCTTTCTGCTCTCTCTGAAATGCTAGGATGAGTGCTGGGCTCCAGTTTTGCAAAACATCAAAATTATCAACAATAACTTTGTTATTGGCTCAGTTGCAGAGAAACAGGATGTAAATTAATGGTTATTTCACTTAAATTACAGAGAAACTCTTTCCACTTGGATGAAGGCCCAGTTCAAGAATTTTACAGTACAAATTAAACTATATGTTATTATTTCAAAAAGCATGTTTACAATGATGCAATGACTCTTGGTGTGCTAGGTGTTTCAGGTGGGCAGTACTTCCAGATACCTGCATTATAAATACTGGCTCAATGGCTCAATATTTTTTTGGTAGTTGCTATTGTCCTTCATTTCCAGATATATTTTTTAAATGGATAAAGAACAGGAAACTGAGTGACAAGAATTGACAGTGGCTTGCCACCATATCAACAACTTCAACTACCAAAGGATCTCTATGATTATGCTTCTCTGCTGTATTCTGCTTCTGCTAGCAGGGGCTCATGTCACCTACCAGACGAAAGAGACAGGATGTAAACTGCAGAGACAGAAAATGCAGGCATTCTTCAGGACAGGAGAAATTATAATTGGTGGGGTCTTCCCAGTTCATTTCCAGAATCTGTACCCTGACATTATGTTTACCGAGTATCCTGAACCACAACGTTGCAAAATGTAAGATTCAGAATTTCTTTCTAATGAAAATGAATCAATAACATGCTAATAATGTCCAGGGGAACATGATTGTTTAGAGATTTCACTAAGCTTGTAGAGAGAAATTCAGATCTTTGCTACAGTAGAAGCTACTTAATTGGAAAGCAGATAATAGGGATGTCCACTTTATTGGGATGTCACACCAAGCACTGATTAAGTGGCTATATTTTTCTATGGGAGCTGTAAGTGTTTACATGGTACACCCCTGCTGCCTAAATGGGATAATTTCTGGCTGGAATTGTCCTTGCGGTAACCACTAAGCTCTTTTCACAAATAGTTTTGTACCTAATTATGTCAGTTTGCAGCTCCTAAATGATCTCTGCATGACACTATTGAAACAAGCTCCTGTCCCACACTCCTTGCTCATCTTCCCTACCTAATTCCCAAACCCATTGCTGAATCCAAACTCCAGTTCCAGCCTCCTGAGTCCTGACTGTGGCGACTGAGGGTTGCAACGTAAAAGATGGCAGAGGACACAACAAAGCAGCTTCCTCTCTCCCTCAGTCTCTATCTCTCTCCCTCTCTACTCGCAGATGCAGTTCTTCTATAAACACATTCCCTCCCTGATTGTCTGCCTCTACCCCATAGCACACTGACAAGAGACAGAGAGTAACTAAGCAAGTATGCCGTCTGCAGACTGAAAATGCCAAAAACACTCACAAGATGTGAAGAGATGGGAATGTGCTTTACTGCTGCTATGTCTTGAAACAGGCTGTGTGTCGCTCTTCAGTCTCTCTCCACTCCCTGACGGTAGCATGTTAATTCAGCAAATCAATTATAGCGAGTCAATTTCAGTGATGCTATTATAGTGACTGCAATAATAGCGATCGCTTCATTACAGCGAACACCACATTCAGCAGCAATGGTTTATTAGCCTACCTCTGAGGTTCAGGTGCACCTCGGAGGATGTTATTTTCAAAACAGGAGAGGTTCAGGGCCATAGCCACCAGGGGGGTGCAGGGGGGCATAGACCTCCTGAATGACATTGGAAAACAGAAAGCTTGAAGTGTTTAATGGGACACAGGTTTGGGTGCCATATAAAGGAGGCACAGTGTATGGTGAGGGTGTTAGAGGATGTCGGTGGAAAACATTCGGAGGCAACACGGTATGCCTCTTTTGATCCATGGGGGCTTTGTATATCGAGGGAATAAGGTGGTGCAAAGATCGGCGTATGATTATCAGCTACAGATGTATCTGGGTAGCTGAATATGTGTGTGCTGAAAATACTGTTCGCTATCATTGCCGTCGCTGTAATAATGTCGCTGAAATTACACTCGCTAATATTGATTCACCGAATTGACATGGAACCCTCACTGACACAGCAAAGCAGCTTACTCTCTCTTTGTCTCTCTCTACTTGGCAATACAGTGGACACAGCAGAGTAGCTTATTCTCTCTCTGAGTCTTTTTCTCTTCAGTCTCTCTTTACTTACCAATACAGCGGATGTCACGGGGTCAATACCTTGCACGGCAGAATGTTGTGCGACATAATCGCATTGTGTGATTCAATGTAAATTTATTTCTGTGGGGGCTCTGCCCTCAACACCCCCTGTTACGGGGGGGTCACTTTGGACCCCCCACTAAGAATTCTAACTCCGTGGGGGGTCCAACATGGAGAGCACACAGGTCCGGGATTCAGCATAATGCCTTGCGCTTTTAAGCCGATGACATTACAACCCAGCAGTGGACACAGCAGAGCAGCAGTTTGCTCAATTTACACTGTGCCTTCTAAGGGGTTGGGGGGACAGCAGACTCTGATAAATGGGACAGCTGCTTAATTGGGATGAAAAGCCTGCCATCGGGGGGGTCCCAATTAAGCATCTTCTACTGTATTAGGTATATTTACATAGTAAGGTATGTACAGCATCCCTTAACAGCACTAGGATTCTGCCATGTGGGTTGTCACTTCCCAGTGAGCTCCAGCCGCACTCTCAGTGTGTTTCTATGTTTCAGATTAAGCTGTACATACAGACATCAAAAACTAAGACAATAACTCTGACTTCAACTTTATTGAAAAATATGAAGAGAAAGCTTTTTAATGCTATTTATGCTTGAGAGTAAGTGACATGAAAAAGATGACTACATACAGTACTTTATGCATGTTGTAAGCTATGGAAATATCGGGAGAAGGCAGTAACAGGGACATAGAGCTGCAGGCTGCCACCCATCAGCCTAGAGTTGTGTTATTTTGTTGGGGGGGGCACTTAGCTACCAGGGCAGTTTAAGGAAGTAGGGAGGGAAGAACTACTGGACTACTGGGGAATCAGGAACATGATGGACTGAGCAGGGATGGAGATTCAGGTCAGATGGTTGTGAGCATGAACAAACATAAGATGCAGGCACCCAAGAGGCCTGCAAACAAAGTACAAAGAAAAACTGGTGCAATCATAATTGAGAGCCCGCAAGCTAAAATATGTGCTGAAAACACTGTAAATATATTCCTATCCAATGAAATTCAAGAGAGGACAAAAGATAAATCATTTACTGGTTGTGTTCCCAGCGCACCCAATACAGAGCAACTTTAGCCATAGTGACATGCAAGATATACATTGGTATGTGGTAATTGTGGGGGTCTGCTGCATGTTGGCAGCCAACCCTGTTTGCACCAATCAGTTCTCTTAACAATTCACCCACAGATACAGAGGGCAACCCTCCTGCAACATGCACCATCCTTTGTGTATTAATAGTTTTTTGTGCCAGTGCAACATTGTGGGCACAGACTGCCCATATTGTGCTGTCCTAACTGTATCTGAGAATGTTGTTATAAAGATGATGGAATTCAGCTGTCCATGAAGAATGGTTGACTGACAGCCAACTGTTTCAAATGTATAATATATCAGGTTTTTATAGTACATTAGATAATGGTTAAAGTAAAACTCGATTCCTGATTGGCTGAAGCAGCCTGCCACCCGGGCCATTATTTCTTAACAACGGCCCGCTGAAAAACAAGTTCGAATTCTAGAACTCGACACCGCCATTTTTTTTCCTTTCTAAGCGAGCGGCTCACCGACATAGCCCACTTCAAGTTAATTTCACTCATATCGCTCGACATCAACAAAACCACAGCACAAAACAGTAAATAATACAATTTTTTTACTAAAACACTTTCCTGCTTCACAACCCTGCTCTGCTTCTAACCCACGAACACCATTTTCGCCAGTTTGCCGACTCAGCTTACCACGCAGTCCGTTCTGAAGTCACGTTCATTTGTGACAATGCTCTCCCGCAAAACAAACAGCAGAAACACCAAACTCAGTTTCTGTTTTCTGTAGTAAATAAAAAATTACTTTAGTGCCACATGTTTTTCCTCCTACTTGCGCTCCTTTTCTCATTTGCCAGTCGCATTTTACTCAGTCTAGCAAGCACACTCATGGTCACTTCCTACCTATAAGAAACAGCAGCAGCACCATCTAGTGGCAAGGGACTATTTTACAAACCCACATTTCTGTTCATTTGTAATAATATTTGACACTCATTTTTTTTAATAAAAGCATTATTAATAAAAAACTAAAGTAACCCCATTATCTAAGTGTAATAATACCCTCAAGGGTAGGTGTTATGGGATATAACTGACCTTCCAGGGGTTATAAGACCCTCCGCCTGCAGCGTCGGGCCTCATTACACCCCTGGGCAGTCCGTTATATCCCAATAACGCCCACCCTGTTGGGTATTATTACTTACATATCCCACTCTGGCAGAGGAAGTAAAGACAGGTCTTTCTGGAGCTGCTGCCATCTTTGAGTCAGCTGTTCTGGTGTGGAAATAAAAAATCAGCAACTATGCTGCACTGGAAGGATTTTGTTAAAAAAAAAAAATCACATCAAAGGACAGTGCTGACTGATGATGCAGGTAGGAACCAGTGAGGCGACTTAAGCAGGTGAGTATAACAGAGGGATAATGCAGCCAGGAGATATGATACTGTGTTATAATCAATTGTACAGCCACTACAGTATTTTTCCTTCATGATATGTTTTAGTTGGGATAATAGGGTGGTTAGTAATTCATTATCAGTGCCAGTGGCGCAGCAGGTTGTGCACCTGCCTCTGAGGCTGCAAGATCAGAAGGCTGTGGGTTCTAGCCCCATATCAGAAACGTGGGGTGATATCTCAATACTGACACTGCAGTGCAGCGTGAGAGGGTGCTTCACTCCTGAGGTACCATCTGTCAGATGAGAAGTTAAACCAATGTCTGGTCTGCCTGTTCTGGTGGTTGTTTAGGTGGATGTTAAAGATACTGTGGCACTTCTCAAGAAGCGTAGGGGAATTTCTATGGTGTCCTGGACAGATTCCCCACTCTTCACTAAAAATGCCACTAATGGCTTAATCTGGTTCAGAGTCATTTGGTTTCTATATGTGTCTATACCTCCCCCCACCCCCCCACCCCGATGAGGCTGAACGTATACAGAATTACCTAGTATTTCTTTCCTGGTCAACCCAAACTAAATAAATAAATATGTAAATTAATACCTAAATAACATATATTTTTAGCTGCTTAATTGTTTATATAGAAGAAACATACACCAAATAGAGTTCATTTGTGTCTGAGAATATTTGTACACAGTTTGAACACTTAGGTGCTTGTTGGAATCTTTGATGCTGTCAGATCCCTGTAATGCTCTCCTATCCATAGCTTTTGTGAGTTCCAGGTTGTCATGAAGTAAAAAGATGCATCATGTTAGATGACTGTATGTCTTCCTATTTTGAAATCACTGTAGGGTATATTAGAATGTTGTTACCATCTGATTTCTATCCCTCTCAAATGTGGTTCTGCTGCACTAGTAACATTCACAGTGCAGCAGAAAGAAAGTTGTTCTGTTGCACTGAGGACATCACACAGTGGGGAGCGTGAGCTGAGCATTAAAGCAAAAGAAAATACATTGCTTGCGTCACTAATATTTGAAAGACAAATGGAACCTTTTTTTTTTCCATCACTTAGCATCTGTCAACACAAGTAGCATATACAGTAAGTGTTAATTCATTTATTTAAACATGCCTCTCACTAAGATATCATCTGAGGTTTTATCAAAGCCCCTGTCAGGCCACCAGTTACTTCAGAGACAACTATGAACATCCCGCTGCTCAGGACATCACTGCTTGTGAGCTAGATCCACTTCTAGCAGAATTTATCTATACAATTAAAAGACTTGCTGGAATGATGTTCTAAAATGCACTATATAGAAAAGTGCATGAGCTGTGATGCACAACCGGGCTACTCTCCAACCTCACGGTTGCTATGCTGTTTGTTGACCTCTCGAGCTGTGCTCTCGAGGTCAACAATCGGCATTGCAACCGCTCGGTTGGAGAAAAATCCAGTTGTGCATCACAGCTCATATACTATCCTACATGTTTAGAGGCAGAACTCTATAGGGTAATGCACATTATAAAATGAGCTCAAGAAATCCTGTAACCTGATTGGCTACAACATTTTCTGAGCTGTGTCCTTATCAGAAGATATCGTAGCCCACCGGCACTACCCTCCACTCCTGAGCCCCACTACAACACCAAATCAGTGAGCTGTGCCAACCCTAAACAAAAATACAGGCTGGAACAGCTCACAGTGGGGAAACTGCATCCTGCATGCTGCAAAGAAAATGGCTTTCCTCGTTGACACTGTGGGACGTGCTCGCTATCAGTAAATAAATTCAGCAGACAAAGATAACCAAAATAATAAAAAGGGCACACAAAGGATTCTGGTGGGGAAGAGGCATGAAACACCATCACGCTAAACCCCCATCCAGCAAGCACTTCCCCCTAATGTAAACCATCATTTTCTCCCCACTACAGGCTTTTCTTTAGAGACGCAGCAACATGAAAACACCTGAATCCTGATAGAAAATATTGATAAGAAATGCAGAGGCATTCACTAAGCTTCTTTTTAGAGAATAGAGATTGTGGGATGGCACAACACAAATCCACTCTTGAGGTTATGTTTATTGCATACATTGACAGACATTTACACCCAGGAAGTCCCGCTTGACTCATAGCGAGTGTGTCCCTTAACGACCGCCATACAGAGCAGTTTCCTTCTTCGCATTTAAAAATATAATCTGTGCTCTGTGGTGGCTTTGGAGATTGTGTTTTTTTAAAAAAAACCTTAGTTAGAAAAGGGTGGTGCTGGGGGAGGCATCCTGAGCATTGGAGATCACAAACAGCTGATGCAGAAGCAGATCAGATACCACTGTTTGAAACAATGGGCACGATAGCTGTACATGGGTGGGGGGGAATGTCAGGGTGAAAATAATTACAGGTGGAAAAAATTCATTTTGTTTTGCTGGGGGGGTGCTTGGATATACTGAGTACTGTTGGGGTGATCTAGCCAAATACAGTGTATTGTACTGTACAGCACATTACATAGAGGGACTACTTTATCCCTCCAACTAAAGAAAAATGTTTCTTAAATGTTTTCCATTTCAACAGCTTTTTCCTCTTTTTTTAATATTCAATCTGTACTTGGGGGCCCATTTTATAAATGCAATAATACACTTCGAGTTGTGGGTTATCTCCTGATAAGAGCATGCCCAGGTGCATAAGGCACTCGGCGCAAGTGCCTCATGCCTAACAACGCACCTGGGCGTGCTCTTATCAGGAGATAACCCACACCTCATCATGTGTTATTGCTTGCATATGGAATAATGACCCGATCATGAGTAAGAAATTTTAATGTTTTTATAATCAAATTAAAACTATATAAGAGGAATCAAACTCCATCACTACTGTGCAACTGGCTCATTACTTATTCAGTTCATTTACTGAAATCTATGAACAAAAATGGGCATGTACAAATATATGCAGTGTTCATTGCAGCAAATTGTGTCAATGCATAAGTGAAGGTTTCTTATTATTAAAGACACAACTGTTTATGTTTTATATTTAAGGCTGTATCTATATGGAGTACATATTGGATTTGCAGTTTTGAGATTCTGTAATATGTTTTCATAGTGTTGCATTGTTTTGTATTTGTTTATAAATATATTTCTTTTTACAGTGCCTTGGCTTTTGGAAAGTCATTTTTAAATAGAATATCTATCCGTTCATCCTTTCATGTATCAGTCGATCCATCCATCCTTCCATCCATCCATCCAATCTATCCACTTGTCTATCTGTCTGTCTGTCTGTCTATCTATAGACAGTATGTATATATGTATGTACTGTATGTATTTTTCTATGTATTTATCTATCTGTCTACTGTATCTAGCTATCTATCTATCTGTAAGAAAATGCAATCCTAAGGTTTTTGACCACTGAACTAAACATCAGAGCTCAAAAGTAGTTTCAAACAAACATTATTGTCTTTCCATTTCACATGCATCCTATGGGTTCTGCTTCTCCGGGCTCCATGCACACTGCCTTCTGCCCAAGATTCAAACTACACTGCTGTCATTCACTTCCAGGTTCCCCAAGATTCTCTGACACCCCCTCAGGTTCAGCTTATTTCTGCCATCTTACTCATTACTGCCACCACCATAGAAGCACCTTTGAAGTCAGGGTTTGATTGTTGAGGGGTAGGATATAGTGCCGGGGGTCAGGTGGCATGGGGGACACATACAGGGCTGCCATCATATTAACAATTTTTTTCCCTTTCCTCTCCCTCCCCCCAGGTCATGGCCACACATCATGGTTTTATGGGAAAAATATACAACAGTGTGTGGTCACCCACAGTGTTAAGCGCATCTCCACCATCTTACCACTGGGAGCTGCTGTAGGAGTGGTGTGATCCCTATCCTCCCTCAGAGGGAGCAGGGCATCCATAAAGAGGCTCCTTACCCTTTCTGCTGATCTCTGCTCAAGTCATCCCTGGTTCATGGTACAAACCTGGGTCACCAGGGTGAAGAGTGGGTGCCTCACTGTTTAGCACAATTGAGCCAGTCAAATGTGTTTTTACATCATCAGCAAATAATGTAGTATGAGGAATACAGTTACACCCCATGACAAATGCAGTGCATGTATATTAAGACCACAAGATACAGGTCTTGGACACCGTGCATATGTGTGTGTGTGTGTGTGTGTGTGTGTGTGTGTGTGTGTGTGTGTGCCACATTCAGATCAGCTGCAGCATCACACACATTGCACCAGACATGTAGCAGACTTTGTGAATGGCCCATTTCCAAAGTCATTTAGCAGATTTTGTTGGTGGCTCAGCACTGTCCCAAAGATGCAGCAAAGTTCATGAATTGACACCATTGCCCCATACATGTAGCATACTGCATGAGTGGCCCAGCATTGCACCAGACATGCAGCAGACTTCAAGAGTGGCCCAACATTGCCCGAGACATGTAGTAGACTTTATGAATGGCCAACATTGCCCCAATCATGTAGAAAACTTAATGTATGACCAAAATTGCTCCAGGCATGTAGCTTACTTTATAAAAGGTCAACATTGCCCCAGACATGTAACTTACTTTGTGAAGGGTCACCATTGCCCCAGGCAAGTAGCAGAGTTCAAGAATGGACAACATTGCCCCAGACATGTAGTAGACTTTGTGAATGGCCAACATTGCCCCAATCATGTAGAAGACTTTGTGTATGGTCAAAATTGCCCCAGACATGTAGCTTACTTTGTAAAGGGTCAACATTGCCCCAGACATGTAGCTTACTTTGTGAAGGGCCAACATTGCCCCAGACAAGTAGCAGAGTTCAAGAATGGACAGCATTGTCCCAGACATGTAAAAGACTTTGTGGATAGCTAACATTGCCACAGACGTGTAGCAGAGTTCATAAATCAATATTGCCCCAGCCATGTAGAAGATTTTGTGAATTGCAGCATTGCCACAGACATGTAGTAGACTTTGTGACTGGTCCAACATTGCCCAGACATGTAGCAGAGTTCATGAAAGGACAGCATTGTGCCAGACATGTAGAAGACTTTATGATTGGTCAGCATTGCCCAAGACAGATAGCAGGCTTTGAGAGTGGCTCAACATTGCCTCAGACATGTAGCAAAGTTCATGAATTGTCACCATTGCACCAGACATGTAGAATATTTGTGAATTGTCAAGATTGCCCAAGACATGTAGCAGACTTTGTGAATGGCCTAACATTGCACCAGACCTGTAGCAGACTTTGTGAATGGCCCAACATTGCACCAGACCTGTAGCAGACTTTGTGAGTGGCCCAACATTGCCCCAGTCATGTAGCAGATTTTGCGAATGGCCAGTATTGCCCTTGACATGTAACAGACTTCAAGAGTGGCCCAAACATTGCCTCTAACATGTACTGGACTTCTTGACTGGCTCAGCATTGCCCTAGATATGTAACAGAGTTTCTGAATTGCCAACAATGCCCAGACATGTAGCAGACTTTGTAACTGGTGCAGCATTGCCTCAGACATGTAGTAGAGTTTGTGAATGGTCAGCCTTTCCACAGTCATGTAGCAGACTTTGAGAGTGGCTCAACATTGCCCCAGATATGTAGCAGAGTTCATGAATGGGCAAAACTGCCCCAGACATGTAGAAGATTTTGTGAGTAGCCAGTATTGCGCCAGACATGAAGCAGACTTCCAACACAGCTACAAGTAGGCACTCACCAACCACATCATGAACAACACGTAGGCTCTAGTAGTTCAAAGAAGCTGTTTTTATTCCAAGACACACATAGTCTGCATGCTTTATGCATTTCAGACAAAAGTCCTTTATCAAAAGCAGACAAATTGCAAAAAATGCCATCAAGTGTTTGAAAATACCAATCCAACATTTTTGCAAACTCTTTTTGTCACAAGTACAGCTAAAAATCAGAAACTGCACCCACACAAAGACATTTGTGCATCCAGCCCTAGGTTTTTTGTAATTACTGACCTATGAACTCTTGTACTCTGCTGTAGTTAATATTGAGCAAATTCAAAATAAAAAAAGTATTTTGTAATGTTTATATCTTCAAGTGTTTTAATAAAGATTGGTTTAAATCCACATTACTGTACATGTGGCTTCTTATTTTTGCTGATCTGTCCTTGGAGAGTCAAGAGAAATAAAAATATCTTTAAGTGTTTCAACAAAGATCATTTTAAATTTACAGTATTTGTGACTTCATATTTTTGTTGGTCTTTTCTTGGAGATTCAATGGAACTAAAAAAATAATAACTTTATTTAAAAGAAAATTGCCCTCTCACCTATTACACTGCAATTTTTAACATTAAAAGTTTTGCTTTTTTTAGGCTCTTGTAAGGTATACCCTTTAAGCAAAAAATGCCCAAAATTCTATTTGATAAGAGTAAATACAAGAGCAAGTTTATAGAGAAGCGCTAGTTATTTACTTGCTAAATACTCACACTTTTTTTTTTTTTGTACTATTTCATGCACCACTGTGTTCTACTCCATCAGTGAATAAAGAGGACACACATATCAGGTTCTGAATCTGAATTTAATGCTGTGCCTCTACTTTTGAAACCTTCTGACTAGTATAAAGTATTGGTTTCTTACTGAATTATTCTCTTGCAGCCACTTATCAGCTCCTGGGTGACAGAGCTGATGAATCAGCTTCCTTTTGAATTTAACAAGTTGTAATTTTTTTGATTCTACAAGAAATGACATGCAAAAATAAAGGATCCATAACGAAATGTCAAACAATCTTTATTGAAAAACTTGAAGATAAAAACAATACATAAACTTATTTTTATTTTAGACTTTATCAATGTAAACTTAATCATGTCACATTAATTATGCATGAGACTACTAAGGCACTGGATTGGCTAATGGATTGGTCTTTAATATCTTTTAAATGACTGATCCAGCTGCAGACTGATGCTGTGTGGCTCGCACGGCTCATGACACACAGTTAAACCCTTAATAAAATCTGCAAAAATGAAAGTCGTTATTGTGATTAAAACTTATAGTCACAATAACAACCTCAAAGGTGGTCATTCCCTTGGACTAATAACCGTCTGGAGGGAGATGGCCTTTGGCTATGCCTCAGGCCACCAATCCCCCCCAGCCAGTCATTAATCCCTTGGAAATGATTGGCTTCATAGTCTTTATTTCTTAAATTGAGTACTGGAGTTCAAAGGTCAGTAAGCACAAAGATGTATCCTTATCATTTATATTTCTTGTTTAGAAATAATTTTATGTGAAATATGTGAAGACATTACATATAAAATACATAAACATGTCAGATTATAGATAAATTTGGTAATCAAGTTACCTAGATATTGCATATATTTGCATATATCATATTTGTTCATAGATTTAAGTATATGCCTTGAAACAATAATGAGCCAGTCAAAAAATGTTTGCACTTTATAATTGGAGGAAGATTTTATTCATGTATATAGTTCAGATGAAGATAAAAGCACTGAAGCTTTTCATGGGTGTTTGGGTCATTGTTCCTTATTATGTTTGTTTCAGATGTCATGGCCCATGAAATAGATCACTCCAAGTGATATCTTTTTTCATCCACAGACACAGAGGTCCATCCCATCTTACCTGTGTTAGAAGTCAGCTGGACCCACTAATTACACATTGGATGGCATTAGCAAGTACTTTGTGACTAGACAGTTGCTCTTAAACATGCTTGTAAGTGCAACACTGTCATACTTTTGCACAAGGAGGATCATGATTTAGATATTTAACATGCAAATATTTGAACCACATACCTCAATAAACTGGCAGTGTGACCTCAGTTAGTGTTAAAGCACAAAAGGGATATAGTAAGCTCTCAGAAATCCCCAGTGGTTTTTGTATTTTGTAGGGTTACAGTACACAGGGAATCAGGGAAATGTTTGTACTGTGTGTGTGTGTGGGGGTGGTGATCATATCTGACAGATCATCAGAGCTGGGATTGGGCTAATTTATATATGTAACAGAATGGGTCACGATGAGTAGAATATAAAGGGTGTGCTTGTGTTTATTGAGGTGGGACAGCACAAAGCATTGATGATGTTCTTGTGTTTGCAAGGGAATGTGTAGGTTGGTGGCAGTGGGGTGTAGTAGGCTTGGTGTGGAAGAAGGGTATTGGGGTTCTTAGGTGCAGGAGATGCCATGGAATTAAATGGAGCCTAGAGAGAGACAAGATGTATGTGATATCTGTCCCTAGGGTTCCCACCGGACTGAGTGGGTAGTTAGCTGGGGGGGGGGTGCAGCTTCTGCCAGTCCACTTTAGGCTGTGCTGTGCAATGCCAGATCTATGACTGCAATTATGGCAGATTTGATTTCTTCGCAACAAGAAGACGGTTAGGTGATGTTGCTGGGCCAGTATTGTGGGCAACTATCCCTTCTGTGTACTCCATAGTGCACTGCCCAAGGAGGGAATGCAGGGTTGGGGGTGTGGCCATTTGCATTAGATCCAGCTTGGACTTCACCATGCAAACAGTGGGGTCAGCCAGGTCCTTTGAATGTGTGGCAGTGCGTGGGGGTCCAGGTGCAGGTTGCAGGATTCTCCTCATTTACTGCCTTCTGGGTCAGGAGGAGATTTCCAGCAGGAGGTCACGGACTTTGTTGTCAGTGAGGGGTTGGAGTCCCCCAGATTTTTGGTTCTGGGGGACTTCAATGCCTGGGTCAATCACAGATCCTTGCAACTTGGTTTTGGCCTAATGCAGTTGATGTCATCACTGGATCTGACACAAGTAGTTACTTCTGTGACCCATCGCCATGGCTGCATATTGGACATGATGTTCTCACTGGGGTTTGAGGTGACAAGCCTAAGGACTAATCAGGTCATAAGCTCTAATCTTTGCACGGTAGAATTTTTGTTTGGGGCCCCCTCTGAATGTCACTCCCCCATTGAGATGATCAGATATTGCACTTTAAGGAACATGTCTCCTGAATGACAACTGGTGGTACCTGATTTATCTAGTGTAGAAGCTGCATGTGTGGTTGGCATGGGCGAGGCCATGGTCATCTATAACAGGGTGGTTTTTGAAGAGCTCGATGCCATCATACCCATTCTTATCAGACCCAGATCATCTCACTTGAGACCCCCTTGGTTTAATGGGGATCTCAAGGTGATGAAGAACAGGGATCAGAAGCTGGAACATTGCTGGCAGAAAACCCAGTCTGAGGAGGACAAAATGGCCTTGCATGCTCATTGTTATGAGTACCAAGGGGCAATCAAGCATATGAAGACAGAGTTCCTGTCCAGGGAGATTGCCAAAGGGAAGAACAGGCCATCTCAACTATTTTGGACTGTTGACAGACTCTTGCATCCTGTCTGTCTACAGCCAAAAAAAGCCTTTTCAATCCCACTGTGCGATGAGTTGGCTCAGTTGTTCTCTGACAGTGTGTCCTCTAACCAACTGGGGATCCTGTCAGTGAGGAAAGTTTCACCTTGCTCAGATCAGCCTGGGTGGAGTAGAGGTGCTCTGTCTGTCTGGGGTGAGTTTAAACCAGTGGAAGTGGTCGATGTCATGGAGGTGATCTCGAAGCTCAAGCGCACACTTACTGTTAAATGGACCCAGCCCAGACACTTTTCTTGATGACATGTGTCGGGTCCATTGGCGCAGTGTTCGCTGGGATTGTCTGGTGTTTGTTGTTGGAGGGAATCATTCTGGATGCTTTGAAAGAGGCTCTGGTGAGGACCTTCTTGAAGAAGCCATCTCTCCACCTTGATGTCTTGGTGAATTAGCGTCCGATCTCCAACCTTCCATTTCTAGGAAAGGTTGTTGAGAAAATAGTGGCACAGCAGCTCGATGATCAACTCCTGAACTTTGATATCTGTGAACCATTCCAGTCAGGTTTCAGGGCCAGGCACAGCACTGAAACAGCATTAGTTTTGGTACAAAATATCCTTCTCAGGGCTAGAGATAGAGGAGATAGGTCAGTTCTTGTGCTCCTTGTTCTCTCTTCAACTTTTGACACCATGGATCACATTGTGCTTCTTGATCACCTTAGAGAGTATTGTGGACTCACCGGTACTGTCATCAACTGGTTTGAGTCCTGTTTCTCTGGCAGGAAGCTGTGGGTAATGATGGGGAATTTCTCCTCCTTCTCCTTGAAGCACCTGCAATGTAAAGTACCTCAGGGCTCGATCATGTCACTGATGTTATTCACGGTGTACCTGCTGCCCTTTCAAGAACTCATCTGGTGTTACAGTGTGGGTTTCCACTACTGTGCGGATGATACCCAACTGTATTTGTCCTTTGACCCTGGAACATAGGTCACCATGGAAGTGCTTAACAACTGCTTGGCTGAGATCAATGATGGGATGTCCTCCAGCTGGTTGCAACTAAACCCTGACAAAATGGAGGCCCTGGTGATTGAGCTGGGTTTATTTATTTTATTTATTTATTTATTTGTACATCAGTTTACAACCTTAGAGCCAGAGGCTTACTTCCAGAGGTACCTTGTCACATTGAGGACAAATACATAACAGACTCTTTGTTACAGCGCACGAGTTACACAGTTTAGCAAACACATGTGGTTACAAACATTTATACAGAGAAAACCAGGTTGGTTACAGTGGCACATTCTTGCATGAGGGAACGAGCAGAAACACCAGGATGATAGCCTCCAGAGTGGTTACAGGATTGTTACTGGGATCTGCTCCCTTAATGGCCTCTCCTAGGGTGCAGAATCTTGGAATTAACCTGGATGATAGATTAACACTTGAAATGCAGGTGTCATCTGTTGTTCCAGGTGGTTTCTTCCACTTAAGGGATATCGCCAATATTAATCCCCTAGTTCCGTCTGAAGACCTGCCATCACTGGTAGATGCCTTTATGACATCCATGCTTGATTACCGTAATGTTCTGTACTTCAGGGTCAATGGAGGAACCCTCCACTGACTGCAGCTGGTGCAGAACGCAGTGGCCAGGTTGTGGACTGGCCTGTCTAGGTCTAGCCATGTGACCTCAGTCCTGTAAGCTCTGCACTGGCTGCCTGTCAGGTGGAGGATCATCTTCAAGGTGGGCTTGCTCACCTACTAGGGCCTGTATGGACAGAGCCCTGGCTACCTGGCTGGTCTCCTGAAACCTGCTACCTCTGCCCACTCCCTCTGCTCCTCGACCAGGGACCTCCTTGCTGTTCAATTCATTCCAATAAAATTTTCATTTTTTACCAGGAAATATGCCATTGAGATATTCATTTACAAAGTGGTCCTGGTTGGACAACACAAGATACAATAAAAACAAAATTAAAGCAAGATCAAGGCAAGCATAACATTTACACATTATTAAAGGCCATGACATGAATGCAGCATTACTGCCAGAGCAATTTAGCAGCTAGAAGAAAAGATAATGAAGATAGCAAGGTTTGGGGGGGGGGAGTATGGGAAGGGAATCATGGGTACTATGACAAGGGGGTACAAGACAGAAGGAGGGCAGTAGGGTGCACAAGGGATAGAGGATATAGGGAGTGAGATCAAGGGTTAGAGGTTGTAGAGGGGACAGAGGTTGTTGTGAGGGTTCAGGAGATAAGTAATGAGAAGGGCAACAAGGGGCGCCAGCCAATATGGAACAAAAAGTGCTTAAAATCTCCTTAGTTTTCTATTAATTGACCCCTGAATTTAGAATCTGCCACTTAATTTAAAATTAAGGATGCCTTAGTAATAAGTCTGTAAAATCCAAACCCCTTTATCCTAAATTACTTGAACAGAATATACTTAAGTTAAGTCTTTTATGTTTAATTTAAATTAGAAAATAGTTACAAAAAATACTAAAACCTGATTGGCTGGCATGGGGTACATTAACTTACAGTGAGAGCCCTGTAAGTTAAAAGTGCCAGCCATGCTAACCCTGCCACGCTTATCACTGTAATCACTGTGCCCAGTCTGCTTCATTATTGATTGAACCACTGGGCACTCTATTTGAAAACGCCACCATTTTTTTCTGTCACTTAGCGGGCAAGACGTATTCCCCCCTCCCCAAATCAGAGCTCCTATGCAGACCAAGCTCCCGGTCCACTTCTCTATTTAATAAATATAAAATAAAAGAAGAAAACTCTCCACAGCAGTGTCCCAGAACATGTCAAACTTACATTTTCCTGTAGCTCGTGGACACCACAACTCCACCTGCTATAGACGTCCTGACGCTGATCCACGAAAAGGATAAACGAGCCACCGGAGAATGAGCTGCTGTTCCCTACAAATTTAAATACAGCTATCATACCAGCGGTCCTGTAAAAATCTTTAAAATAACAATATTTTACAGTGCAGTCATCTCCTCCACTCCTTCATCTCCACTTCCTGGTTACATACCAGCATCACGTGCCTAACAGACGCACATCCCAACGGGGGGAACACCAAAAAAACATAGACACATGTCTTTTAATTTTTTTACAGCATACAAACAAGCAAGAAGACTGATGGAGGATTTTATTAAACTCCATCACGTTCTGTTAGAGCTGCCGAAATGCAGAGGAGCAGGGGAAACGGAACAGAATGAATACATAAACACAGGGACTATTTGATCAAATAAAACATATATTTTTTACTTTTGTTATTTAATTTCAAATTAATTTCCTATACTATTCTATTTCTTAATTAAAACTGGCACACAAACCCATTTTCTAAGTGCAATAATACCCTCCAGGACGGGCGGTATGGGCAGTACTGGACCTTCCAGGGGCTATAAGGCCCTCCGCCTGTGGTGTTGGGCCTCATTATGCCCCTGGGTGGTCCAGTGTTACTATGTGCTGCTGTAACCTGGTTAATTTGCCACTGCTCCTGACTGCTCCATTTCCAGTCTCTATGTTGCCACAATGACCAATCTGGCCTCTCTGTAATATCAGCCAATCACCTATTTACTGATGTACCCATATCCTGTAACCTTAAGTGAGTTTTTGTATGTACTGCTGTATCTATCATGTTCCTCACAAACCTGTATGTTAATTCCTTGTAACCTACATTCTGTAACATGAATGTCTGCATTGTATTGTCCTCTTTGTGACGAGGTACCTTTGAAAATGAGCCCTTGGCTCAAAGGTTGTAAACTGATGTACAAATAAATAAATAGTATTGCCCAATACTGCCCACCCTGTTGGGTATTATTACTTGCATAATCTGAAGAGTAAAGGGACACTGTCAACCTGTTTTTCATCATATTATTTCTATTTAAAATCCTACATTTTATGACTGCTTACCTGCTCTAAAATTCATTGATGTTGCTGTTTGTTTAGTCTGTCTTCTTGTTTAGTAGAACTGAAATGCATGCTAATGTATATTTATAGACAACTTTGTTTTGTTTACAATCCTGGATCTGTTCTTACTACATATTTCCTGAGCATTAGAACCACACCCAAACAGTGCAGTCACTCATGAGGCAGTAGCCTCTTCAACTCCCACTGCATCATGAGGTGCTAGACTGTGTTGTGGGTGTTCCCAAGTTCAGGAAAGATGCAGCTGGAGTTGATCAAGGAATGTAAACAAACATGTTTGTGTGGAAACACCAGTATGGTGGGCAGTCTGTTTTTCACTTTTTAAAGAAAAAAAGAGAATCATACTACCAGCTACATCATCAGTCTTTACAGACCATGTCCCTTTAAGAATAAAAAAATCTTATGAATTAAAATGCCTTAGGACATCCTCTTTCTCCTCAATTTTACTTAATGGCTGCATTAACTAAAAATTATGCTGAATTCAAATTATGAGAAAACAGTGAACGTATGCATACAAAGAAAACCAATATACTTTAATGACAACAGTGAAAGCATGCATACAAAGAATGCCGATATACTTTAATGACAAAGGTGCCAGTGCAACAACAGGCAGAAAGTACTCACCAGAGGCACGTACCCACCCGCTAAGCTCCACAGCCAAGGTGTGCACAGGTTGGTATTCACCAATGACCACCACCTGTCCATGGACCCACCCCCCCAGCGCACAGGTATGCACAGGGCAGATTAGTAGTGGAGAAGCAGACTCATACAGGCAGCCAAATGAATGCCTATTCTGGGTCCCAGACTGGATCCCCTGAGCATGCTGGTGCTGGACCTGGTAACTGCATCCCACACAGGCACCCCTAGAAAGGATGGTCTCCATTGGTGGTACAACCCCCCTAGCCAAAACCTGCCCCTGTGGCACTACCCATGGCTCCGTGCACAGCTGCTCCACATTCGCGACAAAGCACCTGCCCTGGTCCCTGATGCCTGCACATTGCCCCTGCACACAGCACAGCCCCATCCTCAGCAATGCAGCCCCCCAAACACACATAGAGACACTGGACCCATGAATTCAGACACCTTCCAACACATGTAAGGGCACTGGACCCTTAAATGCAGACACCCCCCCAAGACACATAGAGGCACTGGCCCCGTGAATGCAGTAATCCCTCCTCCCCACACACACACACATATACAGGTGACCCAGACCACACTATCTAGATCCCATACCCCAGTACCCCCACCCCTCATTGATGTTCAATGGCCTCCCCACCCAACTCCACCCACCGCAGCACTGATAACCCCCCTGACCCCGCACCTGCCTGTCAGTACTGTGGCAAGGGACCACCAGCGGTGTAGCCCTCTTCACACCTCTTCAGCCGCCAGCCATCCAAGTGATGCTGGGAGCATGCTGCCTATATGGCTGATGGCTGAGGGGGTGTGAGGAGGGCTGTGCCACTGGCGTCTCATGCTGCAGCACCAATGGGCAGGTACGTGGCTCAGGGAGGTTGTTGGTGCCATGGGGGTAAGAAGACAACACTGAACATCACTGAGGCAGTGGGGGTGCCAGGATTGGGGGCGTATGGGTTGCTCTGCTCTGCACCAGACAGATCACATTGGGGGCCCTTGTTGGGGGCCTCAGGTACCTTGGGGATGGGGCACTGATGTAACTTGGGGAGGAGAGGTGGGTACCACCACTGCATAATAGGGCACAGATGTGTGGTGGGGGGGATCCTGCACACAGATGGGGTCAGGGCAGAGCTGTGTGGTGAAGAGGGAGGCCTACATATTGTAGGGAATGGGGCAGTGATGTGTGGTGGAAGGGAGTTGCTGCACATGGATGGGGACGGTGCACTGATATGTGTGTGTGTGTGTGTGTGTGTGTGTGTGTGTGTGTGTGCGCGCGTGCGTGCCTGCCAATCAGGAACAGAACAGGGAGACTGGCATGTCAGTGGCCTGTACTGTATGGCCAGGACTGGGCCAGTGTCCTGTGTGCCACAGGCTGGGCACACTGATTTGTTATGACAGGTTCCCTCTAGCATAACCAGCACCCTGCTACACCACCGGCACACAGCACTATGTTCCTTAGTGAATGTTGCAAAGTGTGAGACCAACCTCGGCACGTCGCTGTCCATGCGGCCAGGGGATTGGATGCATATGGGATGCATGCCCCTTTCATGCATCCCTTGCAAGTGATGCAATGAGTACAGAGAACCTGTGTTCCACTTATCAGCAGCTCATAGTCACTCCACACATTCGTGCATAGTGCCCAAGTGTTTATTTAAAATTTAGAGAAATACTATAGGAATTATTTATATAAATATTAAAACTGACAGTTGTGAACAGTTAAATCAAGAATGTTCAATGTACCCAAGTTACCACAAACCATTTCATTATTTATTATATGCATCACATATATACTTTACCAAATATTTTATTGTAATACATTATAATACATTGAGACCCACATTGCCAAAAGTTAGAAATGAAACCTTGTGTATCAAACATAATACAATACTTAATTCTGTTTAAATGGTAGTTCAAAATTTGAAGGGATCATTCTAGTCATTGCAGTACTAGAGAATGGAAAGCTGACAGGAAGAATTCATGCACCACAGTCAGGCTCATGACGGTGTAATAGAGAGTAATGTAGGCTGTTGAAATGCAAACAGCCAGTCAGAATGTAGCATTTCCAATACAATTTTTCTTACTTTTTTCATATAATTTTTGTCCCTTGCTGGTCTCTGGTTGCTGTCTCTCTTGGGGATCCCAAGGTACTTACTGACTCACCTCGCGATGTCAGCTCTTGCAAGCCCCTCTATGGAGCTATGGTTTGCTCCCTACCCCCACTGCAGAGTTCACTGTATCCCTGAATTCTCACAGGTTTACCAGATGGGCAGCATGATGAATGCTATGAGGGCCTGGATTAGCAGGGTCCTGTCACCTGTGGTTTCCAAGGCTGTTTTTTTAACTCGTCACCACCCCACTTGATGATGTCATGCAAAGGAATAGATGTACTGACTCATGATGGCATGTGGTGGGCAAACCAGCCATCATCTAGACCCTAACCTGCTCATATCCATTGCTCTGCCACCCTTAGTCACCTAGGTGGCAGCAGTGCAGTGGGGAGCAGTGACCCATCCTCCTCCTCGGAGGAGAGCATCCTCTGGGATGTTTACTCTCCCTCCCTTGGGGGTGGCATCAGTGCAGTGGGAGACAGCGACCCATCCATCCTGGAGGAGGAGAGCATCCTCTGGGATGTTTACTCCCCTTCCCCTGGGGGTGGCAACAGTGCAGTGGGGGACAGTGACCCATCCTCCTGGAAGAGAAGAGTATCCTCTGGGATGCTCAGTCCTCCTCCCCCCCCCCAGCTGACTCCTCATACTCGGGGCTTGCTTATGAACCCAAGTCACTGGCATTATGAATGGTAGCACTACCACTGCACCACTTGGCCATCTCCTAGACCATTTTTATCATTTCTTTTGTTGTAGTATGTTCATCTATCTGACAACAGCATTTCTCTGTTCTCTCACCACAAAGAAGTTCTCAGGTCAGCTTCCCCAGTAGTGTAGAGGGCTGAGGCACCTCGGGCCTTACCTCTTACCACCCTGGTGACCCGGAGTCAGAAGGGAGCTTGGGCTGCTGGAGGTTGGTTGGGGAGGGAAAGGACAGAGCATCCAATGACAGCTATCCTCTCCAGGGTGTGTGGATTGTGACTCCCTGCCACCAGCGACTCACAGTGGAGACTGAGGGTGCAACAGCCAGGGTCACGTTGGGTCTGTGGGGAGGCTGCAGGGGGAAGGCTGCAGGGGACATCTATGGGTTGGGGCTGGAGTACACCCATTCCATGCTGGACATCATTGCATGTCCTCACCCCCATGGGGGCACATTCAAGTTCATGCAAGGAGGAAAAACCCTGGTTTCTGAGGAAACAATGCACCAGCCCCAGGCCCACTACCTGACCTGGCCCTCCCTGGTCCCAGTATCCTCTGGCCTGCACCATGCCCACAAAGACTGGATTCAAGGAGTGCCCAAGGTAAGAGGATGGTGGTCTTGGCCTGAGGGCAAAAGTCTGGGGCTTCTAGAGGGATAAGGTGTCAGGATGGGGTTCCAGGGGAACCTAGGGTTTGGGGGATCTTAGACCGGGTGGGACAACCAGGCAACATCTGAGGGATGAATAGGACTGGTGATCAGAGAGAAAAATAAATAAAAAAAAAAAAGTTCTCAGTGGCTGTGGAAAGTGAAAAAGGGTAGCAAGCATTATCAGCTTGTCTTCGACAAACTGACATCCAAGTGGAGGGTGTCAGAGATGGAGGTAAGACCCAGAGAAGTTGGGACTTGTACTAGGGCAATGGCTGAAGGGGGTTTGGAGATGTATTGGAAAAAAAGTAAATATAAAAGAATGTACGGGGTACAGCACTACCACCATAGTGTCCACCCCACCCACATGATCCTCAAAATTGTAGCTACATATTTATCACTAAAATAATAAACCCTAGAAACTACTTCTGCATAGCTGTAGTTCTCCAGCATTTTATTTATTTTATTTTATTTATTCAGAATTCAGAAAATACCTTTGAGTCAGAGACTCATTTACAAAGGTTCCACGTCACATTAACGGGACAAACAGTAATAGGGTAACTACAAAGCAGGAAACAGGACAAGCTTGTTACACAGTAATAATACCATTAGATACTGATAAAGGCTCACAATCAGTATCAGACAATCTTAGATCAGATGACCATGTAGGCATGTAAGCTGGGATGCTCGAAAGTTGGAGGTAGAGGAGGAAAGGGGTGGTGGGGAGAGGAGGAGGTTAGGGTAGGGTAAGTCAGCCAGAGGCCATTGTCATGGTAGGGGGAGGAGCGAGTGACAGCAGGATCAATGGCAGTCACAGCTGTTTAGGGACTGGAGATGCCCCTTAAGATGAGATTTGAAGAGGCAGATAGCATTTTCATTTGTGATGGAGCTAGGTAGGCCATTCACCCATGAGGGGGCCTTGTAGCTGAAGGATCTTTGAAATTGGGAGGTTTGACAGTGGGGAACTGTGAGGAGTTTCTTGCTAGAGCTACAGGTTACTTTTTGGGTTGTAGCCGAATAGATTAAGGAGGTAAGACCTGGGGGAGACCAAGAGTGATTTTTTTTGGCCATTAGGCAAGTGTGGAATTTGATCCTGTTGTCTAAGTTAAGCCAGTTTGTGGGGTTATATAGTGAGCAGGTATGAGTGAGACAGTCACAGTTCAGTACAAGGTGCCAGGCTTTGTTGAGGGAGAGGTGGAGCCTACTAAGGGTCGAGCTGGTGGCAGCGCTAGAGATGAGAATGCCGAAGTCGAGTAGGGAGAGGATAGAGGGCAAGATGGCAATTCGGAGGGCATCTGGAGTAAGGCATTGTTTAATCCAATAGAGCAGGCCGAGGTGGATATTAATGGCAGTGGACAGGTGATGTATTTGCAGGTGGAAGTTGAGTGCCGGGTCAAGGGTGATGCCCAGGTATTTAATGGAGTCCTCTTGCTCAAGAGGGGTTTGTTCCACAGATAGGATCTGGGGGCAAAGTTCCTTCTTAGAGCTCTGAGGGTGGGAGAAGATCATGAACTTGGTCTTCTTGTAGTTTAATATAAGGCGTTGATAAGAAAACCACAGTTCTGCTTTACTGAAGGAGGACTGAAGGGTTTGGTGTAGATGAAAGGGGTCAGGGCTGGATGCATAAAGTACCGCATCATCCGCATATAGTAGAAGGTTGCCAGGGCAGGAGTTGGGGAAGGAGTTAAGGAAAAGGCTGAAGAGGAGGGGACCAAGGATGGACCCCTGAAACACCCTTGAGAGGACTGGGAGCTTATCAGATAGGGTAGTGCCAATTTTGACCTGTTGGAACTGATTCGACAAGTAGTCAGTGAACTCGCACAGGGCATCCTGGGAGAAGCCAACGTTTGAGAGTGTGACTAGCAGAAGGGAGTGATTGACGGTGTCAAACACCTTAGTAAGGTCAATAAATACAGCACTGGAGGTGCGGCCTTTGTCTAGTGCAGAGTGGTTGTTTGCAGTGAATTCCAGGAGGGCTGTAATGGTACTATGCTCTTTGCGGAAGCCATGTTGCTGTTTACAGAGTAGGTTGTGCTTGTTAAGGTGGTCGGTGAGTTGATCATAGAAAATGCATTTGAGTGCTTTAGATTGGGGGGATGATAGAGATGGGCCAGTAGTTATTGGTGACAGTGCGGTCCCCACTCTTAAATATAGGGGTAATGCAGGCAGATTTCCAGAGGGAGGGGAATTTACCTTGGGAGAGAGAGCGGTTGAGAATATAAATGAGGGGTAAAGTACATCGAGGAGGGTGAGCCGGAGAAGCCTCAGGTCCAAGGAGTCACTATTGTAGTTGGAGTTTCTTAGAACATTTTTAATGTAATGTTCAGTGGTCTTGGGGGTGAGGCATTGTAGGTGAAGGGGGGAGTAGGGGGGGAGACCGGGCAGGGGGCGGGTTGAAGAAGGTAGGAGGGAGAACATGGCTGTGGTTAGAGAAAGCACAATTGAAAACTGAGGCTATTCGAGAGGGGTCGAGGTCAATTGCCCATCTACAGCTATCTGGTTGGGAGGGGGGTTAGTGTCTTTGCCACTGATTTCCTTGATATTATTCCAGAATTTGCACCCGGAGCCCCAGACAGCAGTAAGAGCAGCTTTAATGTGCTCAGCCTTGGCTTTGTGCAGTGCCTACGTGCATTTGTTCCGGGCTTCTCTGTATCTCTGTCTGTCGGCTGAACAACCCATCTCATTGGAGAGGTGCCAAAGTGAGTTGCAAGTACGCATTTGGGTCAGAAAGTGGTCAGAGATCCAGGGGACAGGGTTGCCTTTGACCATCCTTTTAGTAAGGGGGCAAACTTGTCTCAGATGGTATTGAAGGTGCGGATGAACAGGCTGAGGGCTAGGTCAGAGTTGAGGGTATTAGTCACAAGGGACCAGTCCAGCGATCTGAGATGTGTTTTTAGGAGAGCAAGTTTACCAGGGCCAAGTTTGCGCTGGAAGATTATCTAGGGAGGGGTTTGGGGCATTTTGCAGGATTAAGTGCAAATAACTGACGAGTGGTCACTGAGTGTATTTGGTAACACATTGGTGCTAGTGATTTTATGGGGACGGTTGGTGAAGACCAGGCCCAGCAGGGAGGAAGATCTGGTGCGAGGATCCAGTCGAGTGGAAGAGGGGACTACTTGCACAAGGTCTTGGGCTGTAGCTGCATCTATGAGCGGAGTGGTGGACTTGGCCAGCCAGTTAATGGAGAATTCTCCAAAAAAAATCTTTTTGATATGTTGCGAGAGGGTGGCAAGATAGGACAGGACCAAGTGGAATGCTACTTTCTGGTCTCTGGGGAGAATGTAAACTGACGTGATAAGAAGAGGAGTTTGAGAATGACGTAGGGTGAGTTTGAGGGTAATGTCCTGTGGACCAGGAACCAGCAGAAGGGGTGGGAGCAGCTGACATTGCACTTTGTACTTAAATGTAGATTGCACACCCTCTTCCACATTTTCCCTGTCGATTGGTTCAGAAGAGGTTGTACCCAGGCAGGGCTACTGTCGAGTCAGGAGTCAGGGGGAGAGCCAGGTTTCATTTAAGACAATTATATCAGGTTGATGATGGAGGACCCACCCCTGATACGAATCCCACTTTTTTAGTAGGCTACAGACATTGAGACTGGAAATGTGAAGACCACTGCTGGGGGTGTGGATTGGCATGGAGATAATGCATGGGCCAGGGTTAGAGTGGCTATTCCCTGATATAAGGAAAAGCAGAAAGAGGAGTGACCTGAGTACAGATTTCCAGGCCAATTTATTGCCATGGTAAGCTATGCGAGCTGAGGTCTCAGGTGTGTAGAAAAGGTAGCGAATAGGGAGAGCTAGAGTGCAGGGGCAGACTGGATGAGAAGGTGTAAAGCGAGGTGGGGATGGCAGATGCAAGTGATACATGTGGTTCCGCACCCGGTGGAGGAGAGACATACTGTAGATGGTCGCTCTCAGGTGGCGGACATAGTGGCAGGTAGTAGGGGAGGGCAGGGGGAAGGTCCCAGAGACTGGGGGAGGGTGTGGCAGGAGAGATGGAGTCTTCCCTATTGAGTTTTATTGGGGGCCCTGGATACCAGGCAGTGTGCATGTAGGGGGGTGGCTGTCGAACAACCCTATGGTGGTCAGAGGTTCCTGAAGCATGATTATTAGTGGGAGTTAAGGGGGGCTGAGAGAGCACAGGGAACAGTGCAGAAAGAGAGTGAGCACAAGAAGGTGCATGGTGTGGAGGAGGGAGGAGTTAGAGTCAGGAAGAGCCAGGAAATGCAAAACCAATCGAGCTGCCTCTAGTGGTGACAGGGTATAGGCTGCAGATGGAGAAGTGGGCTAATTGGTTAAAATCAGCAAGCCCTCGCCTATACCCTCACCTATATATTCACAAGCTGAGCAAGGGTGGTGGGGAGGGCAGTGGGGAGCCAACGCAATACATCGGTGGGGCTAAAGCTCGGATTCCACAGGAGCAAACTCAGTGGCCTGAAGCTCCGCGGTCTGGCGTTCGGCAGTGTCGGCGTTACCAGGTTGCTTGTCTTAGGGGTGGGAGAAGGCTATTAAACCAGCCCTTATGACCTCAGGGGACCCTCAATGGATCCTGGAACGCTGTGGAGAACAGAAAGACAGGTAAGGGCTTTGAGTACAAACAAAAGTGGGAGGAGATTGAAACAGGAATGGGGGTGAGAGCCTGAGCTGGAAACTGTACAATTTAAGCAGAGGATCTTAGAGAATCAGCACTGTATGTGATTAAAGTACCTTTATTCAAGCAAATGTTTAAAACACATTAAAGTTCCCCAGTGTTAAAACATATTTAAAGTACCTCAGCGTTTAAAACACATTTCAAGATCCCCAGTATACAGTATACCAATACTTGGTTCTTAGCTTGTTAGGGTAAATAAACTGCATGCAGGATTCAAATATAATTAAAGTACCCCTGGATACAGCATTTAATGTAGCTAGCTGTTTAGCTCTGTTAGGTAAAATAAACTATCTCCATTGCCATATCAACAGTAAAGCTGCAGTGTTTTTTTTTTTTTTTAAATATTCAAAACTGGAGACAAGCTCAGATTCCACAGGAGCAAACTCAGTGGCCTGAAGCTCCGCGGTCTCGCGTTCGGCAGTGTCGGTGTTACCTGGTTGCTTGCCTCGGGGGGTGGGAGAGGGCTATTACACTGGCCCTCATGACCTCTGGGGACCCTCGATGGATCCTGGAATGCATTTAAGTAGTATTTATTTTGATGAAAAGACTGCATTTCTCCATTTTCTTGTCATCCTTTATTGCCATGTTTGTTACAATGTTTACAATTACATAGTGTAGTTTCAGATCTATGATCGGGAGTTGACAAAAACTTTGTCAAATGACCGTACAGTGAAACCATCATGTCGACCACATTTACGGTTGGCATACGGTTTCTAGTTTACTGACATGTTTTCTTCGGGGGCTTCACCCCTGCACCCCCTCCCCACTAATTATAATCAACTCCGAGTTGGAGCTGATTATGGGAGGGGGGTCCAAGACCCCCAGATTACAGTGCCAGGGTCCAGCACCGAAACTACAGTGACCTGGCGCTAGAGGCGCCATAGTGTCGGCCGCTGTCGAAATGTCACTATTTGGGGGATATACCATGTGGTTTCAATTACTATGTGCTGTGTGCCATACATTTACAAACACAGTAGGAAGAAGCCAACACAGTAACCCTTAAGCTATAAAATGTACAAAGTTTTTTCATCATTAATGAACTCATTTTTAACTGAATATATGCTGTTTTCTTATGTCAGTAGAATCAATACACAATATATTCATACGTCCTGGTTAGGGCACATAAAATGGGGGCTATGCATGAACGATGAAGAAGGTACACACAAAAGGTGTGTAACCCACCCACATAGCTCTGCAGCTCTGGACAGGTGCAGGGTACACAGTATTCACTACTGCATGCACCCATGTAGCACCTGTCCATGGCCCTGCCCCCCATGTGCAGGACTGCACAGGTCAGCCAGGGCAGAGTAGTAGACCCTGGCATGAATCCAATTGGATGCCTGTCCTAGGTCCCATAGTGAATCACATGCATGTGAAGGTGCTGGTCTGGATGAGTGAATAGTCAACGCAGGCACCCAGACAAGTGGGGCCATATCCGTTGGCTGGAGGACCCCCTGCCCGAGCCCTTGGAACATCTTGGTCACCTGCCGCACTGCCAAATCACCAGCCAACACACATCTGCCCTGTCCCCTTGTAGCAAAGAATACCAGAACACATGGCTGTCCTAGCCCTCTTGAGGAAAGCATCCCCCAACACTCAAATGCCCCATCCCTGTAGTTTCAGTGAACCCCCCACACATGTCTGCACCATCCCTATAGTTTCAATGAATCCCCAACACATGACTGTCCCATCCTTGTTGTGTTAATGCATCCACACAACACATGTCTGCCCCATCCCCAATGTAGCAATGCACTTCTGTAACACATGTTTGCCCTTTCCCTGGTGCAGAACATGACACCCCCCCCCCCGTGCACACTGAGGTGCCCTGGTTCACACAACCCTGACCACTGAAACGTTATTTGTGGTCAGTGGACCCCCCCACAACACTGACAACCCCATCCCCCCAAACTTATACCTGAAAGATGGTGCCGCAGGCATAGACGGCAAGCAGCACATCCCTTGGCACACCTTCTCGGATGCCAGTCACCCAACTGGTGCTGGGATTGTGCTGCATATATATGCTTTTGTTTTTGAATGTTTGCAAGCTAAACTGGAACATAAACTGACTGTGGACTGTTGATCAGATGGTGGAAGGACTATCTAAATAAAAAAACAGGTATAATTACTAAAAAATGAAAAGCAACTATGAATATTTTTTACTCACACTGCTAAAAATAAGGTTCTCCCAGGGGGTTGCATTATCTGTATGTTAATCACACCCGAGGGGCATGTGGCACTTGACTTTGCCTTGTTCCACTTTACACCCCGAGGGTGTGATTTGCAGGTGATTCCTATTGCTTAAATATTATTTTATCAGGCCTGCCACAGTAGCTTCTTGTTCAGATGTGACCATATTTGATCTCCCTAGGCTCTATTCAACTTCTAAAAAGTAAGCAAAAAAAAAACAGGACTTCACTGAAAATGAGATCCTTCATCATCTTTTTTGACAACCTTGGGTAAGTAAATGGTTAAACAAAGTAAGACACATCCTCATGTAATCATCCTTATAACTCCATTTTTTTGTATAAATAATTTGGAACACCTTGAAAAACTAACAGATTGTACTTGTCTATTGCCTTAAAATCTACTCCAAAAAACAACTTCATTTCCCATAATCCCTTTGCTTCTTGGCAGGATATGATACTGTCAGTTGGAGACACTTCCTAGTTCACTCTGTGTGAAATCATAGATTTGAGAGTTGGAGCTGCTCTCTGTTACACTTGTCTAAAGAGAGGATTCTGTATAGATACCACAGCATGTGTTTGTGTGTGTGTGTGGGGGGGGGGGTGGCGGCAGCTGTGGCCTTCTCCTCCAGATTTTGAATTCATATGAAATATTTGCAGTCTTCCAGGGTTTATGCAGTATATTACAAGCCTGGGTGTATGTTGTTAGATGATTTACTTACTCACCCCATGCCATGCTTTAGCTAAAAAGAAATCTGGGACAAAAGGCCAAAATCAGAGTACATCTCAAAAAACCATTAATATTAGCTGAAGAAATTGTTGTGGCTGTGTGTAAATAGTATTTTATGAAAGAGAATTGGACTGTGCCACTAATATCTGACATGGATTTTATATTTAAATATACTGTTGATTATCATAGTGTTCTTTTTAAACTAGTTTTTAATACTGTGTGACTGTCAGCCAATCACTTAACCTGTAGTCCACTCAGATGAAGAAATGAATGCTTAGAAGCAGGATAACAGTTGAAATGAGAGCTATCCTAGGTAAATGAATTACAGTATAAAATAAAAACCATATAAAAATGCATAATATTCAGTAAGAGGGAATTAAGGTCTTTTCTTTTAATTTATCCTTTGCTTCCCCCTGGATATACTGTTTCCTGTCCACCTTGACCCCTGACTCATAAAGTGCAAACACTCTGCTCTTGCAGATGATGGGGTATAGGTGGCGATGTGGGACTCAAATGTAGCTGGTGTTATCCCGATGGCTGTGATAATTTACTTCTGTATCTTCTCCCCCCCATGGTGGCTATCACTGCATATCCAGTTTCAGTGCTCTCTGAAACCATTAACTTATATTAACCTATTCCTCACTCTTTAACAGGTCTACTGAGCCGCCTACAATCCATCAGATAAGTATTATTTACCTTTTCACCTATCCTATCTTTCTCAAGAACTATGAACTCTTTTTTTTTTCTTTTTTTTTTTCTTACTACTCTCTTTAGTCTTATTTTCCAGGTACCCTGTTTACAATATTTTCCAGATCCCAGATCCCAGATCACATCCCTAAGTTCACCCAGGAGCAGGTATGTGCTACCTTTAATTATTGCCTTTTCTAAGCAAGGCAAGGCAACTTCTAGGATAGAGGTAAACTCTAATGTGGGGATTGTTTCCTCAGACCATACATTTTGTTGATCCTAAAACCATTTTGCTCCTACAAAGGGTAACTCTTTGCAGGTCTGGACAGATGCCTTACTTATTAGATAAGCAGAGTTTGATTTGGGTGTATCGGGTTATGTTTGTTTAATTACACAACAATACTAAAACTAGATTCATCATGTTTCCCAACCCGCAACTTCCTTAGCATGGATGAATAAGTATGATGTGAAAAAATGTGTACTTTAAAGGGATCCTTACCCACTGTACTACCCAGCAAGGGTACTTGAATTCTATTGAATCTATTCTGTCACAAGCTAGTCAGAGTTTCAGAATTTCTTATTCTGACTCTAGTTCTCTGTTGCCTCCAGTTAAGGCATAGCAATGCAATCTGAGGTGGAATTGAAAGTTCTGATTCTTCATTCAACACCATTTAAAGGGGCACTGTCAGCATTTGCAGCAGATTTTATGCCTCCCTCAACTAAGTGTGCCTGTAAACTGCACTCTAAACACAGTGGCTGAGTTGACTGCCCAACTGTGTCTGGGAAGTATGAAATGATTTAAAAAAAAACACATTCTAAGAAGACCGACCTTATAGAAACATAGAAACATACAAATTGTTGGCAGATAAGGACTGCTAGGCCCATCCAGTCTGCCTGTAGGCTCTATACATTGTACATGGCCACTGACCCTATGTGATCAATGGCTTATCATCACTCCCTCCCCTCTCAGGCTTCTCTTGTGTCTGTCCCAAGCATGCTTAAACCCCTCCACTGTGCTTGCCCCCACTACCTCCAGTGTCAGACTATTCCATGTGTCAACCACCCTTTCTGTGTAGAAAAACTTCCTCACATTACCTCTTAATCAGCCCCCTCTACTTCATATTGTGCCCCGTTGTTCTAGTACTTTTTTGACATTGAAAAAGCTCCCCCGCCTGCACCTTGTTTATGCCCTTAAGACACTTGAAAGTTTCAATCAAGTCTCCCCGCTGTCTCCTCTCCCCCAGTGAGTACATAGTGAGGTCCCTTAGTCTGTCTTCATATATGTTTTGAGACGTAAGCCCTGCACAATCTTTGTTGCCCTTTTCTGGATAGTCTCCATCTTATCTATGTCCTTGTGCAGGTGTGGTCTCCAGAACTGCACACAGTACTCCAGGTGAGGCCTTAGCAATGTTTTATACAATGGCATCACCACCTCCCGCCTCCTGCTAGTGATACCTCTGTGTATGCTCCCCAGCATATCACTGGCCTTCCCTGCTGCCTTTGTACACTGCTTTGATACCTTAAGGTTATGAGAGATGATAACCCCTAGGTACGTTTCCTCCTTGGTGACAGTCAGCTCCCCCTCCCAACCTGTAGCTCTCTCCAGGGTTCCCTCTAAACAGGTGCATTATTTTGCACTTCTTTACATTGAACCTCAGTTGCCACATCTCTGACCATCTTTCAAGCTTCTCCAGTCCCTCTTCATTTTCTGCACCCCTTCTGGAGTATCTGCCCTGTTGCAGATGTTGGTGTCATCTGCAAACAGGTAGACCTTATATTCCAGACCCTCTGCAATGTCACTAATGAAGACATTGAACAGGACTGGTCCTAGTACTGATCCCTGTGGTACCCCACTGGTCACCCCCCGTCCCCAGATTGTACCCCATTTACCACAGCCCTCTGTCTCCTGTCTGTTAACCTGTTCTTAACCCAGTTTACCACCTTGTCTCCCATGCCCAGACTACCAATCTTGTTAATCAGCCTTCTACGTGGGACAGTGTTGACGGCTTTGCTGAAATCCAGGTAGGTGACGTCTACTGCCCCTCCCTGATTAAGTTCCCTTTTCACCCAATCAAAAAAAAAATGATTAGATTTGTCTGACATGGCCTTCTTGCTGTGAATGTGTGTTGCCTCAGATCCTGTGCACCCCTGGATTCCAAATGTGTCACTATCCTGTCTTTCAGCAGTGTCTCCATGATCTTTCCCAGCTCTGAGGTGAGGCTGACTGGCCAGTAGTTCCCTGCCTCCTCCCTATTGCGACGCTTGAGCAGTGGGACTACATGTGCCCTTCTCCAGTCCTCTGGAACAACACCTGTGTTGAGTGAATCTGTGAACAGGGCCACCAGAGGCGCTGCTCGTTCTCTTCGCAGCTCCTTTAATATCCTCAGGTGGATGCCGTCTGGCCCCATGGCTTTATCCACCTTCAGCTTTGTGAGTTCTTCCAGAACTCTCTCCACTGTGAATGGACTGGTGTTCACTTCTCCTCCCTGATTTCCTCTGCAACCCAATTGTGGTCCTTGATCCACCCCTTCCTCAGTGAATACTGAGCAGAAGTATTTATTCAGTATTTCTGCCTTATCCAGATCCCCCTTCTTACACTCTCCCTTCTCCCCTTTGAGTCTCACAATTCCCCCCACCCCGTTTTTTCTTCTTTTACTAATGTACCTATAAAATGCCTTATTCCCTTTTTTTACAGATTGTGCTAAAGCTCTCTTCTGTCTGCGCCTTCGCCCTCTTAACAGCCTTCTCTGCTTCCCTTAAACATTCAAGGTACACCTCCCTGTCTTGCTCCCCTTATATTTCCTGAAACTCTGCTTTTTAGCCATGACTTTGTCCCTCACCTCTTTGGAGAACCATAGTGGTTTCCTTCTTCTTTTTCCTTTGGTCACTATCCTAACGCATTGATTTGTTATATCCACTATGGCTCCTTTCAGTTTCTCCCATTATTCTTCCACCCCCTCTACTATCTCTCCCATCCCCAGGACTGCTTGTATACATCTACCCATTTCAGTGAAATCTGCCCTCCTGAAATCTAATACTCTTGCCCTTATATGGCTTGATTGAGTCCATGTCTCTATGCTGAACCATACCATGTGGTGGTCACTGGACCCCAGCTACCCTTCCACCTGTATTTCTTTAACTCTGTACCCACTGGTCTGTGCTCTGCTCCTGCACATCCATGCTTTTGAATCCTGCCAAACTCATGCATGAACAAGTTCAGCAATTATTGTGGCTAGTACAATAGCTAGTATCATGGACTAAAGTGCGTTGATTCTCCTGATACTAGTTCTGCCACAAACTGCGCTGTATTTCATAAAGAAATTCTTTACTTAAAAAGTACAAAAGGGATTCTGTGCATGCGCACCACTGGCACTAGAAGAAATGCCCCACCTCCATTATAGACTCGGCACATGTTCACCACTAGTACTAGTGCACATGCACTGAGTGCCAGTGGTGCTCATGGATCAAGTCCCACTTTTACTTTTTAAGTAAGGGTTTCTTTATTAAATGCAGCTTGGTTTGTGGCAGAACTAGTATTTGCAGAAGCACCACACTTTAGCCCACGATGCCAGCTATTTTGTTTCCTAGCTGCCAACATTTCTGAACTTGTTCATGCAGGAGTTTGTTAGAATTCAACAGTGGGAATGGGAGCAGAGCATGGAGGACATAAGGCCAGTCTGCTCAGAACGCGTTTTCTGTAAAAAAAATAAATCTTTTCACATTTCCCAGATGCAATTGGGCAGTCAGCTCAGCAATTGTGTTTAGAGTGCAGATTACAGGCAGGCACACATAGTAGGGGGTCATAAAAATGCCTGCAAAAGCTGACGGCATTCCTTTAACCCTAAAGTAACCCTCCCTACCCAATAACTCAGAATAACCCTCCTCCCACTCTTGATGCTCTCCCTTATCAACTGACTGGGGTCCCTGGGGGCTGAGGTGGCACTGAGGTCATTAGCTGGTGTTCCACTGTAGTCCTCTTTGTTGCCCAAATCCATCAGTGCTACTGCAGACCTGCAGCCAGTCCATTACAGATGACCCTCCCTCCAAGTTCCCAGCCTCCAAGGTGTCCACTGTTCAACAGCCCCTCCACCGGTAGCCTCAAGACTCCCCAAGCCAGCATCGAGTAGCACCAACTGTATAAGGGATGAGGAAGGGGCAGTGTTTCATAGAAATACATTCACATGTGAAATTGGATTCTGATTTTGCATTCAAGAATTTTTTTGTTCATAAAACTGAAATTCTAAAAATGGATTGAAATACAGTGATTCTATATTTGTAATTCAAAATCTGAGCAACCCTACTACCCATGGTACCCTGTGATTTACTCAGAAATCTGCAATAAACTGATGGATTAGACTAATGAATTTAATTTGTGGATCCTTTGGGTACTGTACTGCACTGTGATGGTTAAAATTAAATTTGTGGCACTGAGAGAGCCTCGGCATCTGTTGAATTTACATTTAAAATAAAACAGCTGTGGCAGTGAGAGTATCATGATACTTGGACAAATTGGGAGGGCGGTGGTGAGAGTTCACCCTCCAATATTTTCCAATAAATGAGACCTATGGTGGAGTTTTCTGGCATGCTTCTAAAATAAAACTGTGTATCCTTACTGGACTCATTGGACAATGAACTGCCTTAAACTAGGACTATACATGATGAATAGAGGACTGTGCTACTAGTTTTTCAGTTTATTAGTAATTATAATTGGAGTATGCATGAGTGTTTTTGAGTGTGTTTGTGTGTGACTAAAGCAGCTTTATATGTATACCCTTGAGGAAAGGAGGGAGGGAGAGAGGGGTCATGATAGAAACTTTCAAGTATCTCAAGGGAATTAACAAAGTACAAGAGGGTAGAAGAAGAGATGTGCAAGAACAAGGGGGCACAATTTGAAGATAGAGGGGGATGGCTCAGAGGTAATGTTAGAAAGTATTTTTTCACAGAGAGGGTTGTGGATGCATGGAACAGCCTTTCTGAGGAGGTTGTGGAGTCAGGAACAGTGGGAGAATTCAAGAATGCATGGGACAGGCATAAGGCAATTCTAGTGGGGGTAGGAGGAAGTAAGCTGTTGATTAATTAGAATCTGCAGCTTATCCATCAGGTAGGGAAATGGGCAGACTAGGTGGGCCAAGTGGTCGTTATCTGCCTTCAAATTCTATGTTTCTATGTTTGTGTGTGTGTGTGTGTATGTATGGTTGTGGAATTTTTTATTGTGGGTGGGCAGTGAGGGTTGGAATTGTGAGGGTTATATTTAATTTGCAGGTTTCATTTGGGGTTGGGTGATAGTGGATGTTTTTGCAGGCCTGGTTATTTGGAGTTTGACTAGTTTAAAATGTGTTTGGGACAGAAACCCTTAAGGCACAGCTACTAGGGGGAGGGCTTCCTACATGACCTCTGTCCCTTCAAGCTTCCAGCTCTCCCAGCTGGGGCTTTCAGGATGTGTAGGGCCTTGGAGATAGCCCAGAGGGGGGTCCGGAGGGGGTTGACCCTGAGTGGCTGCCAGAGTGTCTGGGATTTGGGTGGTAAAGGCAAGGAGATGCCCTGGGGCAAAATTAGAACTTGAGAGGGGGTTTCCATGCTTAGTTACCATACCCAAGGGCTCCTCCTTAGAGAGTGGGTAGATGACAAGCCCAGCTGCCTCACCTCATCCTACTCAGGTTGTTTTATGCAATGCCAGATCGATGAGGAATAAGACTGTCATAATGGCAGACTTGATATCCTCGGTTGACCTGGCTTGCATCTCAGAGACCTGGCTGGATCAAAATGCTGCTCCTATTTTGGAGGCAGCAATACTGGCTGGGTACTCCATGATATATACCCCGAGAGAAGATTGTGGGGGGGCATTTGTTTTAAATCTAGCCAGAACCTCACCATGCTAAATGTAGGTCCTACACAGTCCTTTGAATGTATGGCTTCCCAGGGAGGTGTGGATGTGAACTTCACAGTTCTCCTGCTCTATAATGCCCTGGGATTAGATGGGGACTTTTTGAGGGAGATCAAGGAGCTCATTGCCGGCCTGGT
Organism: Neoceratodus forsteri; assembly: GCA_016271365.2. Taxonomy (NCBI): domain Eukaryota; kingdom Metazoa; phylum Chordata; order Ceratodontiformes; family Ceratodontidae; genus Neoceratodus; species Neoceratodus forsteri. Next base: position 58,197,937 of record CM028137.1, read on the forward strand.
GTTGGAGTCACCAGGTGGTTGATTCTGGGGGACTTCAATGCTTGGGTTAACAGCGGTCTCTCAAAATTTGGAAACGATCTCCTTATGAGCAGGGAGGCCCTGGACCTGACACAAAATGTAACCTCTGCAACACACTCGGGTGGCCACAGTTTAGACTTCCTTTTTTCAGAAGGCTTAAATATTACTGACCTCTGTGTTGATCAGGTGGTTTGGTTGAATCACAAAACAGTGGGGCTCATGTTTAGAGCTGCCCCCCCAAAGATGGTCCTGCCCCTGTGGAGACGGTCTGGTACCGCCTGCTAAGAGGAGTTTCCTCTATGGGACTATTATCAGTGGTGCTGGACCTATCAAGGCTTGGGGCAGCTTGTGCAATTGGGTGAGGGGAAGCAGTGGCAGCCTATAATGGGTCTTTGATTGTGGCCTTTGACTAAATCACACCCATTTGTGTCCCCCCCTTGTCTGCTCGCTGGAGACCCCTTTAGTATGATGAGGATCTCCAGAGTTTAAAGACTAAGGGGTGGAGGTTAGAGAGCTGCTGGAGGAGATCTGGCCAGATGGAGGACAAATTGACCCTGAGGTCACATTATGCTGACTATCAGTTGGTAATCTCCCGAAAGAAGGCAGAGTTTTTGTCTAGGGAAATTGCTGTGATGAAGAGCAGACCAGCTCCGCTCTTCAGTATGATAGACAGGCTTTTACATTCTAAGCCACTTAGCTCTCAAGTGCTAACATAGCATGGTGCCCATGCAAATGAGTTGGCCTGCCTCTGCACACAGGGGTGGCAGCAATTTTAGAGGTTTGTAGCAGTGGTAAATGGCACCTAAAGGGGTGCTTTTTTCTGCCTTTGCAAATCTGTTCTTAACTAGCCACGAAGACATGGTGGCAAGATGGCATTTCTACAGCCACCACCCCGCCAACCTCTGAACCCCCATCCTGGCAAAATGAAAGATACACTGGTGTCTGGCGGCACCCCCCCCACTATCTGAGCCCCCATCCTTGGTCATGTATATGATGCCCTGGTGTCCATTGGCACCTCTTCCCTGACTGCTTGTCCGAGGAAACGCAGTGTACATCCTAGTGTCTATTACCACCCACTCCTCCAATTGCCTCTACAGATGAGCAGCACCCTAGCCTTAGTGTCTGGTGGCTCCTCCCTCCTCCAGAACACATGTCAGGGTCAGCATCACCATAACCCTGGGTGAAGTAGCACCCCCAATTCTCCAATCCCCTGCCCAGGTACTGTGACTGTCTACTCTGGTGTCTAGTGGCACCCCAACCCACTGATCTACCATGCCAGTACTGCAACGATCTGCCATGGTATCCATTGAAACCCTAAACTGTCTGATTTCCCCCCTTCCCATAGACAGCACCCATCATTGATGGTTAGCAGGACCCTCACTCCTCAAACAACTATCCCATTTCTGAGAAGATAGTCACTGTTGACAAGCGGCCCCTTCCCACATACACACGGTATGAGTGCTCACTGCAGCTTGTATGGCAGTTGGAGGTGAAAGTGAAAGGATGGCTATGCAGGTCATCATTGAGGGATTCACTGCACATTCCCATCCTGCCAGATAAAGTGAAGGTGTTGGGGTGGCTGCTGCACTGGGTGTGGGAGAGGTAGTTGGGGGACCCAGGATAGCTACTGTGTGTCAGGGCATTAATACCCAACAGAGTGGGCATTATTGGGAAATACCGGACAGCCCAGGGGCATAATGAGGCCAAACACTGCCAGTGGAGGGCCTTATAGCCCCTGAAAGGTCCGCTATTTCCCAATAATGCCAACCCTGGAGGGTATTATTGTGCTTTGAAAATGGGAAAGTGTATTTTTTTGTGTTTTAAAAAATAAATTTTATGTTTACATGTTAAAACTTATTTTTTTGCAGTAAAATAGTTCCTCCACCTACATTAGAGCTGGTTGTCATGGTTGCCCTGCCTTTCAGGTAGAGATCGTTAGTCAGAGTTGCTTTGATTGTTTGACAAAGTTTACTGCCCCCCTCCAACACACACACACACACACACACACACACACACACACACACACACACCACGTAGATTCAGACTTACAGAATGTGTACTGGGTGTCAGATTTTTGTTGGGAATTAAATCTGAGTGAGTGGCAGCATGGGGGCCACTCGCTAACAATTACAGCAGACTGTCATTAGGAGAAGGGCGCATGAGAGAGCCACCGTTTAAACTGAGCGACGCATGGTTGAAGGAAATAACAAAGTGTATTTGTCCCAAAGCACAAAATAAAAAAAAAGGAGTTTTTTTTCTTCTTTTGGGCACCGATTGCTTCGTTTTCCTTTGGGCTCCCACTAGCATTTGGAGGAGTGTGAGAGCCCGATCGGGAGAGTGGTACCATTGTAAATGAACATGGCTATGAGGAAATCGTTAGTTTTTTCCTCTTCCCTACCGCAAAGTAAGTGCAGTGCGTGCTTTTTCTCTTTTATTTATTTTTTTTTTTTAGCAGGCAGCTGCCACTTAAATAAGGGGTGTTGGGGTAGGACTAGTAGCTCTCGTTAAGCGAGGTAAAAACATGGCAGCCATTTCAAATTGTATCGGGTGCTTTCGGACAATTAGAAAGCAAGCTGGGCACCACTGTAGAAGCAAATGCAGCTTAGTGGGACTTGGACTGGCACTTATTTTTTGCTGGGCATCTATTAAAAAATAGATGCCCAGGTTCATGGTGCTTTTAGCCAATCAGGGCACATAATATATTCTTGCCATTTTCTAATATGCTCTCTTCCCTGATGTCCAGAAATCCTCCCTACACCCTTTAATTGTATATTTCCTTGTTCCAAAAGTAATATTGAGCCATGCAGTCTGTGGATGGCACAGTACTCCTCTCTTCTCCTCATTCTGCTGCCTTGTCAGATTGTTCACACTGTCTTCTTGTTTTGTAAAACATATTACTCTTTTTGGTCTATTTCCTGGTATCCAGTGGCTCCCCTACACCCATTAGTTACTTTTTGGACAATGAAATATGCAGTATCGAGACACACAGTTCAGTGACTGGCAGAGCGCTCCTCTTTCCTCCTGCTCTGCCTTCCACTGACTAACGAATGCAAACTGCTAAGCATATCTTTGCAGCTCACATTTGTTAGTCTGTGGCCAGCTGAGGAGAAGAGAGGAAGGCTGTGCCAGTCGCTGCGGGGTTGTTGTATATGTCGAGGCCTGATGGGGGACACACAATGCATCATGAAAAGTGGGTTAGCATGAAAATTGGGGAAAGGAGCAGCTGGCAGGATGAAGGCCTGGTTCTTGCAGGCCATGTACCTCTGACTGGTCCCTTACTGCTGCTAGCCACCCATAACCTTCACCCTCTGTCCCAGGCACTTGCCTTATACCTTAGATAACCATCCCCAGAGATACTGCCTCTTCTTGACTCTCCCAGTTTAGCAGTCCACTGGCCTGTCTGTGCACTGGTGCCTTCAACTTTCCCTAGTGTTGGTCAGTAAATGTAGCTTCTTTCAACCTTCACCCCTCTGAGAGGAGACTGGTCCGAAGGATGCTGAATCCTGTCAACCTCCCCCATGCTAGTCTACATTAGTGATCAGCATCTGTCCTCTAACTCAGGTTGTTGTCCTGGCACTGGTATCACCCTCCCAACCAACATAAAAAGCAAACAAACACTTAACCCTTGCATGGCCACAGACTGAGGTATCAGTCCAAAATTCCTATATGTTCTAGTTCTGTCAGCAGCCTAAGGGTTAAAAAAGGCCCCTTGTTTTGTTATGTTAGTTATTACTTTTTCCACCTTCTAAGCCTTTTTTAATTTTTAAACCACCCACCTGACCCAGCTATTCAGAATCTTTATCACTAATGGTAACCCATTTTCTGCTTTGACTGCAGGTCTCATGAAACAATTACCACACTTTAATAGGACACCAGCTCTGATGTGGGAGGACACTGACCATTTGTGTCAGATAAATATTGTTTTATAATTGTATTACTTTGTTCAGTTAGCTTATGAAGAGCTGCAGAGCCTTTGTGACCCTTTTGCTATTCTTATTTTATAGGTACGACTGGATTTTTCCTCAAACCACCCAACCCCAGTTCCAGAATCCCCAGGACTCAAGTAAGTGCTCTTTATTTTCCATGTTAGGATATAATGGTGCATCTAAAAGCTTCATGCCAGCCATTACCCTTCCATCTTTTGTACAGTAAAGGGGCTTGGGCATGGCCTAGTTGGCAGGAGGATATTGATGTCAAGATAATATAGAGGGGACAGGGGGCCAAACCAAACAGCCAGGATTTACCAATATTCTTCCACTCCCAGTTATGGGTGGGAATCGGTGGGGCGGGGCACAGTGTTTCCTACATTTTTGCCTTTAAAGGGTTCAGGGGGAGTTGGGTTAGATAAAGGTGGGATGGGGAAAGAAGGTCAGGGTGAGGACAATGGTGAAAGATTGTTGAGTGGATGGGGGTAGTCATACAAACCTGAAGCCCCACAGCCTGGCAGAGACTGGTCCCCACCATTACACCCATCAGCATAATATATCAAAGTTTACAGAATGGTAGAGTTCGTAAGAAGATCTAAGGTGGAGGAGAGTATCCAAGCATCATGCGCTGTGGGGTGGGATTTTAGCCCTCATGTTTCAACCATTGGTAGGAAGACATCGTGCATTAATAACACCAGTGCCATACTCCAGTTGTGCCATTGGTGTTGCCAGAAGAGATGACTGCCTGCACCCTCCTCACACACAGTGCCATACTCCAGCTGTGCAAAAGTGTTGCCAGAATAATGGGCTGCCTACACCCTTTTTTTCCAGAGCCACAGCACATTGCCTCCATATACTGTAGTGGCTTTTCTGACCTGGTGGATATGAATTGGGACTGGGAGCTGGTCCTGGGTCTCCCACATTTAGTGTGACTCACTATCAGCTAGCAGCACTTGGGCCAAAAAATGAGACTTAACTGGGAACAGAACCCAGACACCAGAATGCTACCCAGTGCTCTATCAAATGAGATATTAGACCCAACATGAGCTTAACTTGGTGATTTTGGATGTTTTGTTTCAGATGCAAGTTTCTTAAGATGTTGTCCACTTTCTTTGCAGATGAAAACATTAAAGAACGGTGATGGCACTTGGAGACAGCAAATCATAAGTAGTTCAGGCAAGCATTTTTTTACCACATACCGTGTATATCCATTTTTCAATCTACTACTCCTTTTGTTACATATTCTGCTGTATCTGGCTGCTACTCATGCATAACCAAATCATTGTGCTCTCACAAGCAAGCTTACCTTGCACTACTCTTACATAAGCAAACCCACATTGTACTGCTCTGTCACAAGCATCCTCCCACATTGACAGTACACAGGTATACTCACTTTACTGTTACTCTCACACCCTCATGCTGCTCTCTTTTCCATACACCCCTTATGTTGCATTCTGTTACATACCTGCTTTGTCTTGAGCCCTTTCGCACACATTTGTCTTGTGTAGTGCTTTCTGTCACACACACATAGAAATAAAAAAAATGTTGGCATATAAGAACTGCCAGGCCCATCCAGTCTGCCCGAAATCCCAACATTGGTTTGTTTCCACTGATCCTACCTAGTATATGGCTTTCTCCCCCTCCTTCCCACCAGCAATGTACCTTTATGCCTGTCCCATGCATGTTTAATCCCTCCACTGTGTTTGCCCCACCACTTAATGTGCCATTTCCTGGCTCATGGGAGACCCACAATGCCTTGGTCTCCCCTGTCCACCCTGCACCTACATTGCTTACACCTACCTCATGTAACTCTGTCCCACAAAAACATGCCTCCTGTTGTACAATGTCTTGAATGCATCTGGCCTTATGTTGTGTGTTTTACTGTGCCAGATACCCATGTTATGTGTTATCTTGTATACACCCACTTAGTGTACTCAGTCCCACTCACCCACCTCATGTTGTTCTGTTGCTCACTCCTTGTTGTGCTGTTTCCTCCACCTCATCTTGTATTGTGCTTTCTCTTGTACACACCTGCCATGTGTTGTCATCTTACATCCCTGCCCCATGTTGCACTCCCTCGATCACACATACACAGCCCTATGCACTCATCTTGTTGCTCTTACACAAACCTGACCTGACCTGTGTTGTACTACCTCACATATACCCCCACAATGTGCTGTGCTCTCTGATACTTTCTCCATGTTGTGGTCTGTCTTTTGCACTCACCTTATGTTTTTTCTTAACCACACCAGGCTTATATTTGGTTGTGTGCTATTCCAACATGCCTTTCTAGACCGGTTCATGCACTTGTCAAATGGCTGTGTGTGGTTGTTGTATGAAATGGCTGCCACTGCACATTTACAGTCACTTCAATACCTGTCTCTTATTGCTTGTAAAGTGCTTTGGAATACAATGTGTATGAAAAGAGCTATGTAAATGCTGATTCTTCATCTTCATGTCTTTGCTTACTGTATATGGTAGGCATCAGCACAGAGAGGCAGTTGAAAAGGAAGGAAGGAAAGAAATTTGGTTTTATATGGTGCATTTTATACAGACAATCCCAAAGTACTTTACAATCAAGGAAAGGGGGCTGAAAACTGAGGCTCACTGGGAGACTTGAACGCTGATATGATTAAAGAGAAAGGAGAAAGTGGTTAAGTGGCTCTCCCAGGGTTGCCTGATTATTACAGTTCTGTGTCTGCTCTTGTGGCAAGGGGGTAACAAGTGAGTGTGACCTCATAGCCAGGAGACAAGTTGACAGAGAATCTTCAGCTGTGAGCTGTAACCACTTGGACAACCTGCTTCCCCGCTCTTTTGGGAGAGTTATCACACATGGCCTACTGGTGAATTACTACTAGGCACAGAGCTGGCAAGGACAAGTGGGGAAATAGATTGTCATTGCTGTCTGAAACGGTGAAAGCAAACAAATCTGAGTACTACTAAAACATCCAACCAAAATAGGTAAAAATAAAAGATGGAATCTTGCAAATTAAGAAGTATTTGCAGCAGCAATCTTTAATTCAAGTGGAAAGTACAACAAAGGATCCTTTATGGTTTCCATTAAGATATGCTTACACCTCTGTTTACCATTTTTTTTCTACCAGTCTTGAGCTATTTGTCTCTGGAGTGCCGCATTTTATTTTTTGGTTTGTTTGAAGGTGGTTACCTCCAGTCCAGCCCTGCATATGATTGTGTTTTCCCTCACATAGTTTTTTATCCACCTTTCTGCCCAGTCCACATCACTGTGACTCAACCCCCCCCAAAGACCCATCATCTCGCTTCTCCAGGACTTACTTTCCCCTGTCATCCTCTTCCACAGGACTTGTGGAGGTGCCTGGTCTCCCAAGCAGGGCCTGTCAGGGGTCAGCCTTCATCCCACAGTCAGAGTTTTTTTCCCCTCCATTTTCACCTTGGGCTCACATCACATGCAGTGGAGGCAAGGTATGAGCTCCACCTCTGGAGATGACCCTGGCACCCTGTTTGTGGGTCCTGTTAACCAAGTATTGTCTCACATGCATTGCTACCTGGACATCTCCAGGTGGTAAATTAGCAGCAAGCCATGTGAACCCCCCTTCACAAAGAAGAAACATAGAAATATAGGAAGGACATGATGGGTAAGAAAGGGGGAGCAGTGGTTGTTTATGTGAGGGATAGCCACAGAGAACAAGCAGAGTACCAGAAGGAAGGACCTGCTGGTATAACTAAACTTCCCTACTTGGACTAAGAACTAGAACTCTCGTACTTGGACCTTCAATTTAGGGTAACAAAAAAAAAGTTAGTTTGTTTGTCAGAGTTAGTTGAAGTGAATTGTTATCTGTTATCTGTGTAGTTATTTAGGTGCTTGTCACAGGTGGCTGAAGGGAATTATCTGTGACATTAACTAAGTGTAGAAAGATTTGCAAAGTAGGGGGAGTGGCTTAGCTAGAAGGAGCCAGGTTAAACCCAGATTTAAACACTGCCCTAGATAGCTTCTGCCAAAGAAGAAACGGAGCACCAGGAGGAAGGACCTGCTGGTATAACTAAACTTCTCTACTTGGACTAAGAACTAGAACTCTTGTACTGGGACCTTCAATTTAGGGTAACAAAAAAAAAAGTTAGTCTGTTTGTCAGAGTTAGTTGAAGTGAATTGTTATATGTTATCTGTGTGGTTATCTAGGTGCTTGCCACAGGTGGCTGAAGGGAATTATCTGTGAAATTAACTAAGTGTAGAAAGATTTGCAAAGTAGGGGGAGTGGCTTAGCTAGAAGAAGCCAGGTTAAAACCAGATTTAAACACTGCCCTAGATAGCTTCTGCCAGGAAGAAGCAGAGCACCAGGAGGAATGACCTTCTGGTATAACTAAACTTCTCTACTTGGATTATATTGCCCTCCTTCCCTCCTCTCCACGCAAAGGCAGTTCTACTTTTATAGGCACAGGATTTAACTGACAACAGGAACTTCCTGTTTGGGAGCAGGAAGTGAGTGATCACAGAGCCACCAAAGACTCACCATTCTAAAAGGGCAAGAGTAGCTCTCCATCTCCCCCTAGCTGCTGGAGGTCTGACTCTGAACAAGTAAGGAGACTGCTGAGAAATATAGGAACTTCTTGTCTCAGAACAGGAAGATCAGGAGCTAAAAGGGCACAGATGTGTAAGTAGGGACAGAAAAGAAAAAAAGAAATAAACAAACAGAGGAAAGAGTAAGTATTCCAAACAACAATTAGGGGGCCAGAAATGAGACATGATGGGAGTGGTGCAGTACAGTGGCTGTAGCGCAACAGTCTTCTGGGAGATGTTCTGGAGGATGCGGTGTTGTCCCATCTGCAGGCACCTCTCTGGGCTGAGGGATGAGGTTGCTCATCTCCAGGCTGAGTTGGCCAGGATTTGTGGGACCTCCTCTCCCACCCAGGGACCATCAGGGTCACTGCCGTTGCCTCAGAGGTTGCCAAGAAAAAGGAGCAGTTGGACCACAGTGGGCTCAAGGAGGGTGAGGGTGGTGGAACAGAGGTGCATCTCTCCAGTTGTACCTTTCCACAATTTCTATGCTGTTCTGGAAAAGTGTGGTTCCTCTATGGAGGCACCCACAGAGGAGACCAAGGAGGATGCTGGGAATCTCCACAAAGGAGACCAACAGGAGGGTGGCATGGGACCCCACAGAGAAAGGAAACAACTCCTGGTGGGGGATTCCATTGTTAGGAAGGTAGAACTGGGGGGGAAGGGGAGAGGGAGGTAAAGTCCCTGCCTGGTGCCATGGCTTGAAGGGACAGGGAGCGAATCCTCAGGATCGCAGGAGCAGCTGGACAGAGGAGGGAGCTGGATGTCATTGTCCACCTAGGGACAAATGACCTGGCTAAGAAAGGGATCAGAGCAGTGCAAGAAGCATTTGTGGAGATGGGGGGGCCTTAGACAAATAGCATGTATGGTAATCTTCTCGGAGATGCTGCCTGTCTATGGCACATGTGAGGCTAGGGTGATCTACACCATGGGATTCAATCAGTGGTTGAAAAACTGTTGCAGAGCTCAAGAATTTGGCTTCATTGGGGACTGGGGGTCCACCTGGAGGGATGCAGGCCTATACTGGTGTGATGGTCTGCATCTGTCCAGGAGGGGAACCAGGATCCTAGGTGATAGGTTTAAATGCTTCATTGCTAAGCATTTAAACTAGACAAGGGGCAATGCGCTGGAGAGGAGCAGAGAAATGCTAGCCTCACTAAAAAAACAGGGTACTAAGTGAGGTAAACACTAACATAGAGATGTCAATAGGGAGAAGTGCAGGGGTAAATGGAGAAAGTGACAAATGCAATAAGGACAGGGATGGGGCAAAAAGGGAGTAAGGCAATCAAGAAATGGAGGGTAATAAGTACCAACGCCCGTAGTATGGACAACAAGCTCCCTGAACTGGTGGCCTTGATGGAAGAGGGATGCCTGGATATTGTAGCAGTCACAGAAACATGGTACACAGAGAACCATGACTGGGGTGTTAACATACCAGGGTATACAACCTACAGGAGAGATGGGGGGTGGAGTAGCTCTCTATGTAGGGGAAGGGATAAAAGCAACTGAACAAAAGAGTAAACAGGGAGGAGAGGAGGCACTGTGGGTCACCTTAGAGACTGGAAATGGCACCACAATCCACACAGGGGTTGTATACAGACCCCCATGTTAGGGGAAGGGAATGGACAAGGATATGATAGAAGGCATACTTAGGATGGCAAAGAAAGGGGAGATACTGTTGATGGGGGACCTTAATATGCTGGATGTCAACTGGAACACCTTTGCTGCAGCCACATCCAAAAGCAGGGCCATTCTTGATGCCCTTCAGGTGGCATGCCTCAGACAGTTACTTTTGGAACCTACTTGTGAGGGAGCAATCTTAGACCTCATACTCTCAAATGGGGACAGTGAGAGGATCTCAGATCTAGAAGTAGGTAGCCATTTGTGAACAAGTGACTACCAAACAGTGTGGTTCACGATAAACTCAGCTACAGAGTCAAGCCATACAAAAGTGAGGGTTCTGGACTTCAGGAGGGCTGACTTTGGCAAGATGGGAGAGTGCCTTAGAAAAGCACTAGCAAACAGGCTAGAAGGAGGGGTGGAGCAACAATGGGCAAATATCAAAACTGCCATGACAGAGGCAGCAAGCCTTTGTGTGAAGCAAATAAACAAATCAAAATGAAAGAAAAAGCCACTATGGTTCTCAAAAGAGGTGGTGGTGAAGGTTAGGGGGGAGAAAAAGATAGCATTTAGGAAATATAAGGGAACACAGAAGGAGCAGGACAGAGAACTGTACCAGTGAAAGCAGAAGGAAGCAGGGAGAGTAGTCAGAATAGCAAAGGCCCAAACTGAGGAAAAGACAGCCAACTCAGTTAAGAAGGGGGATAAAACCTTTTATAGGTATATCAGGGAGCATAGAAAGACAAAGGGAGGGATAGTGGGGCTGAATAGAATGGACAGTGGGTGGGCAGAGAGGGACAGTGAAAAAGCAGGGATAGTGAATGAATTCTTCTGTTCAGTATTCACAAAAGAGGAGGTAGGTGCCTAATCCAATTAACAGAAGCACTCTGGATGGGGCTCAATCCCAGTCCTTTCACAGAAGAAAGGGTTCTGAAAGAACTCCTAAAACTGAAGGTGGACAAAGCAATGGGGCCAGATGGAATTCACCCCAGAATTCTAAAAGAATTAAGCAGAGAATTAGTGACACCACTGACTACCCTTTTTAACAAATCATTGGAGGATGGCGTGGTTTCTGAGGACTGGAGGAAGGCAGATGTGATTTCCCTTCACAAAAGTGTGACCAAGACAGAGGCAGAGAACTACAGACCTGTCAGTTTGACCTCTGTGGTGCAGAAAGTGATGGAGTCACTTCTGAAGGAAAGAATTGTTGAGTACCTAGAGGCCAATGGGGCACATGACCCAAGGCAGCATGGGTTCACAGTGGGAAGATCATGTCAGACGAATCTAATTGATTTCTTTGACTGGGTGACCAAAGTAGTAGACCAGGGAGGGGCTGTGGACATGCTTACCTAGACTTTAGCAAGGCATTTGACACAGTCCCACAAAGATTAATAGTCAAATTAACCAGCCTGGGAGTGGGTACCAGGGTGGTAGCCTGGGTAAAACATTGGCTGAACAACACAACACAGAAAGTAATTGTAAATGGAGTCCACTCTGAAGTAAGAGGGGTTACTAGTGGGGTACCGAAGGGTTCAATACTGGGTCCAGTCCTTTTTAATGTCTTTATAAGTGACACTGCAGAGGGACTGGAAGGAAAAGTATGCCTCTTTGCAGATGAAACAAATATCTGCAACAGGGTTCATACACAGGGAGGTGTGGAAAGGATGAGAAGGGACTTGGCAAGGTTGGAGGAATGGTTAGAAGTATGGCAGCTTGGATTCAATGCAAAGAAGTGCAAAATAATGCACCTGGGAAACAAAAACCCAGGGGAAGACTACACAATGGGGGGGGGGTAGTAACAACAACAAAAATGGAAAGGGACCTGGGAGTAATCATATCAGATGACCTTAAAGTTGGCAAGCAATGTGAGAAGGTGGTAGGGAGGACTGGGGGATACTGGGATTTATAGGGAGAGGTATCATCATCAGAAAACAGGAAGTTGTTATCCCCCTGTACAGACAGTTGGTGAGACCCCATCTGCAGTACTGCATCCAGTTCTGGAGACCCCATCTCTGCAAGGACATAGACAGGATGGAGGCAGTTCAGAGAGGGCAACTAAAATGGTGCAGGGTCTGCAAGAGAAGCCATATGAGAAGAGATTAAATGAGCTTAATATGTATACCCTTGAGGAAAGGAGGGGGGGGCATGATAGAAATGTTTAAGTACCTCAGTGGAATAAACAAAGTCCAAGAGGGTAGCATCTTTCAGAAAAAGAGATGTGCAAGAACAAGGGGACACAATTTGAAAATAAAGGGGGGACGACTCAGGGGCAATGTGAGGAAGTATTTTTTCACAGAGAGGGTGGTGGATGCATGGAACAGCCTTCCTGAGGAGGTTGTGGGGTCTAAAACTGTGGGATAATTCAAGAATGCATGGGACAGACATAAGGCAATTTTTCTGGGGAATAGGAAGAAATAGGCTGTTGGTTAAATAGGATCTGCAGCTTATCCTCTAGGTAGGGTAATGGGCAGACTAGGTGGGCCAAGCGGTCCTTATCTGCTGTCAAAGTCTATGTTTCTATGTTTCTATACAAGGAACACAGCTGTGATGGGTGGAGGTACTGTGGGTCACCATAGAGATTGGGAATGGAGCTGTTGCTGTAACTACAGAACTTTGGCGTGGGAGAAGAAGTATAAAGTTCTGGTGGCTGTCACCCAAAAGATGGTAAATAAGGGGGAGTGTTGCTGGTGGGGGACTTCAGTCTATCTCACGTAGATTGGAGTAGCCTAGTTGCAGCATCAGCTAATAACAGGGACATAGAAACATAGAAAAATTGTCAGCAGATAAGGACCTCCAGGCCCATCCTGTTTTCCCATAAGCTCTACTCTAGTTTGTAGCCTTTGACCCTACCTGGTCTTTGGCTTTTTACCCCTCCGTCCTACCTCTAAGGTTCCCCTACGGCTGTCCCAGGCATGCTTAAATCCCACCACTGTTCTCGCACCCACCACCTCATGTGGCAGTCTATTTTATGTGTCCACCACCCTTTCCATGAAGGAAAACTTCCACACATTAAATATCTAAAGAGAATAAATAGGGTCAGCCTAAACAGGGTGTTTCTGCTAAGGTAGAAGGGGGCTACCGAGGGGGGCACTCCATGATGCTGGTTGGTGGGAGGCTCAGGGGGGAGACTTCAAGATGCTACATCACCAAGATGGTTGTAGACCCTTGGAATGCACTGCCTGCGGAATTAGTGGCTCCTAACACAGTGAAGGGATTCAAGAGGAACTGGGACAGGTATAAGGGGAAGATAAAACTGAATAATGCCAGAACTGAAAGTGCAATTCCAGTGGGGGATGGGGTCAGAGGGATTTAGGGGGGAGGCAGGAAGGGCAGCAATGGTGTCCTGACCGGGTGCTGATTTACATGTACTGTAGGCTTGACAGAGCACTAGGCTTACTCTGCTGGCATCTTAGTATGTTAGTATTTCCACTTAACCTGCTATGTTCCAATTTCATATCATGCCCTCCTTGTTACTATACTCCTCCTGTGCTGAAAGATGTCATCCCCTGCATTTTGTTTATGTCCTTAAAGGATACCTAAACAACATTTTGACAGCAAACTATTTAAAAATCTGACTCCGTAGGTGACTAAAGGAAAGGCTGCTGTATTCATTAATGCTAAAACTACATTTATATAATTTACCTAAATGTGGTTCCAGAGCCTTTGAAAATTGTAAAATCAGCCTTCTAATTTCAAAAGAACTGCCTTACCTGCATCTTAAAATGACCACCAAATGTGTTATGTGATGACGTCATCGGAGCCAAAGTCAGAAAGATTTAAGACTCTCTATAGTGCTAAGTAGTTCTTTTTTCCGTTTGTATAGATTTGTTTCATCTAAATGGTTACAACCATGTGCATTATTTTGTATAATACACATGTTAGGCTATGGTTGCGTTCATTTTGTTTACTTTAACATGCTGAAACTGTGTTTTAATCCAACCGACATTCTCAGTGGCAAACCACAGTGCAGTACAAATCTTGGATAACCTGGTGGTCTAGTAGTTATAGTAGATCCAGGATGCTACAGTGGGGGTGCTGGGGTGGAGTGTATACTTAATATGCACTTTTTAACATTTTTATTAAACCTTTATATTTCCTGCTGTTATTCTTTTCTAGTACGTTTTTGACAGAACCTACAAATATAATCTATTGTTTGAATGTAAACATTTGTACAGTCAATATATCAGACTTCTTCAACAAAGTGAAATGCAGCAGCAGCAAATATGTTATTGTGTGTGTGTGTGTGTGTGTGTGTGTGTGTGAGGGGTTGCAGCCACACCCTTCACCACCCCCTAGAGCCACCACCTCATTGTGGCAACAGTTTGGTGTAGTCCAATGTTCGAGTTCATACCGTCTCGAAAATCAAATATATGCTTGTCTCGTCTTCTTTGTTATGGGAAGTAATAATAATAATAATAAGAATCAGCATTTATATAGTGCTTTTCATACACATTGTATCCCAAAGTGCTTTGCAGGCAGCACTAGACTGGTAGTGAAGTGACTGAACGTGTATTAGCAGCCATTTCATACATTAATATCCACACACAGCTTTGGACAATTGCATGAACTAGTTTTATGGAAAGTGGAATATTGGCCAGGGCAATGGGGTCAGGTAGTGATCAAGGTGCCTGGCAGACCCACATCTTATTTCTCACAGTAATTTGCTCATATTTCTCTCCTTCTGTCCGCCCCCCCTTCCCTGATTATAGCAGTACCTTGGAAGAGTGACCTTCTCAGTCCCCCTCAGGTATTCATTCTTCACTGTTACTCCTCACACTGTCAACTGGTGAGCTCATCACCCTTCTGCTTCATGAATGCAAGTAGTACAGTCCCCATTTTAGTTTGACATACCAAATATAAACATATCTTTCCAGTAAGTCAGGTTGATATCAGCAGGGAACAAGGGGACTGATGGGCTTTCCTAGCCTTAAAAGATCTAGGCTACCTTTGATTAGGCGCTATTAAATGATGGGTGTGCACATCATGATGCACGTCATTAAATAGTGCCTCATCATAGGTGGCTTAGATCTTATATGTGTAGGAAAGCCTATTGTTTCACTTGTGCCATGCTACTATCAGCCTGGCTTACCAGAAGATCATGTTTATTATTAATATATAAAGACAGCATGGGACACTGTACTAACCACATTCATGATGCAGAAGGGTAGTGAACTCACCAGTTTTTGGTGTGGGGAGCAGGTGAGAAGAATGAATGCCAGAGAGGGACTGAAGAGGCCATTCTAGCAGGATACCGCTATATGCAGGTTAGTTGAAGGCATGAAACAGGACGTTGAGCAGATCACTGTGAGATCTGAAATGTGGGGCTGCCAGCATCGTGATCACTACCTGACTGTGGATGAGAGTAGACAGTAATGACAAATACTCAAAGTGGAAGGGCTGCACCTAAACTGTTACTTTAATTCAGTGTGGGGAGATTACCGTCGGGTTGGGGTGGGATGTTGACGTTTGTTAGGACAGTATTGAAGGAGTTGTGTATAGCTCATTCAAGATTTCGAAGGGTGGTAGCCAGCCAACTCGCATTGTACAGTAGAGCACAGAAAAGTACTGGAAAAGAATTGCTGGGAACTGTCCTGTGGGGTTCTGCAGGTCACAAGTAAAGGAGTAGACTGACACTGGAAGTTGGGTGGATTCGCTCATGGCATTAGTATGCCTCTCCTGCTATTAATATTGATGTTCGCCTGAATAAATAAAGATTTTGATTGATTGATTGATTGATCCATTGTAAGAGCAGCCCTTATGAGGGAATGAACAGCTGTTTTTCTGGGGGTTCATGATGCTTATTGCTTGGCCCTCCAGAAAGACTTAGTTGTTGGTTAATGAGGTGGGGGGGAAAAAACAACAGGGGAAATGTACATACTACCTTCACTGTGCAGAAGGGTGGTGATCCACTCAATGTTTACTGTAGAAGCAGAAGTCAAACATTGAGAATGTGGACTGGAGAGTGATTTGTGATGCATTTTTTAACATTGCCAGCTGATGATGCATATTGGTATAGGTGTGCATAACTCTCTGAGATACAAGATTGCAATCTGAGGTGTGATAATTCTCTTCATGAGACCACAAGCTCATATGTGGCTCCATGCAGTACTATAGACAGGGTATGGATGGAGGGGTGTTCAACAGAATTCAGGCTAGGTGCAGGGGGTTCACGTGGAAAAAGAAAGCCTTATTTGTGGATTAACAAGAGAGCATGAGCTTTGAAACTGAACCAGACTGGTACTTGGCTGTGACCCTGAGCAAGTCATTAAACTTCCTTGTGCTCCCAGGCCACACCAGTAAACAACCTTTCAGCTTAGTGCATCTTTCCTGGTTAACAAAAAACAAAATTCAGTGCCTCTTATAACCACTAGATCATCAGGTATTTGAAGTGTTGTACTGTACTGCAGTTTTCCAAAGAAAAGGTCAACTGGATTGAAAAACATTTTCTGCAAGTTAAAGTAAACAAAATGAACAAAATCATAGCCAGATATGTTTACTGATTAAAATAATCCATGAGTTAATACATGGTGTTGATCATTCTGGTGCAACAATTCAAAACAAAGGGAAAGAAGAACTAGTTAGCACTATGTAGGAATATATGTGGGTCTCTGTCTCTGACTCCAATGATGTCATCATGACTTATCACTTAACACACTTGGCAGACATCTTAGGGAAAAACCAAGGCTGTTTTTTGAAAGTGAATGGCTGATGTTTACATTTTTTAAAAGCTATGAAACTGCATTTATGTTATTTACATAATGCAGTTTTAGCATAAATGTAAACAGCAGCCTTTACTTTACCTCACTGTGATGCCAGATTTTGGAGTTTGCATTTTTTAAAAATGGGCTTGTTTAGGTACCCTTTAAGGTATTTGAATATTTGTATTATGTCACCCTGCTCCATACTCTCCTCCAGCAAGTGCATATTGAGGTCCTTTAATCCCTCATCATAAATTTTCTGGTGCAAGCCCTGTACCATCTTAGTTACCCTTCTCTGGACCATCTCCACCCTGTCAATGTCCTTATGAGGGTGAGCCTCCAGAATTGCACAAGTACTACAGGAGATGCCTCACTAGTGTGTTATACAACGGCATCACCACCTCCTGCCTTCTGCTTGGGATAATGCTGCCTATGCAAAGCCAGCATGCCACTGGCCTTATCTACATCCTCTGCACTCTGTTTAGACAGCTTTAGGTCATGTGAAATGATAACCCCCCCAGCCCTTTCTTCCTTCATGTTCGTCAGCAACTCTTCATCCATCCAATAGCTCTCCCCAGAGTTCCCTTGTCCCAGGTGAATTATTTAGCATTTACTTGAACTGAACTTCAGTTGCCACTTCTCTGACCATTTTTCAAGTTTTCCCAAGTCTTTCTTCATTCTCTCCATCTCATCTGGATTACCCACCCTGTTGCAGGTCTTGGTGTCATCTGCAGACCTTTCCCTCCAGCCCTACTGCAATGTCACTAATGAAGACATTAAACTGGTCTGGTCCAAGAACTGAAACCTGTAGCACCCCACTGGTCACCCCTTCTCCCAGGACTGGACCCCATGTACCACCACCCTCTGCTTTCTGTCTATTAGCCAGATCCTAACTGGTTTACCACCTTTTGTCCCATGCCCAGACTTCCCATCTTGTTTAGCAGCCTTTAATGTTGGACAGTGCCAAAGGCCTTGCTGACATTGAGGTAGGCTAAGTCCATTGTCCTCCCCGATTTATTTCCTTCATCACTCAGTCAAAAAATCTGTCTGATTCATCTGACTTGGCCTTCCCACTGTAAATCCTTGCTGTATTGGATCCTGGGCACCGATGGATTCAAAGTGTGCCACTATTCTTTCTTCCTTTCAGCATTGCCTCCATGATCTTCCCCATTACTGAGGTGAGGTTGACCAACCTATACTCCTCTGCTGCCACTTTTGTGTAGAGGGACTACATGTGCCCTCTTCCAGTCCTCTGGAACCACTTCTGTGTTGAATCACTCAGTGAACATGGCTGCCAGGGATGCTGCTAGCTCCCCTTGCAGATCCCTTAATATCCTTGGATGTATGCCATCTGGCCCCATTGCTTTGTTTTATTTATTTATTTATTCATCTATTTTTATATATTACTTCTCAGATTACAATACCTTTGAGCTAAAATAGCTCATTTAAAAAGGTGCAATGTCAAAGGAAGGGTGACAGACAAACAATGGTTGTTGAAACATAACATAGTGACAAGCAAAACCAAATGACAGTGATCAAGGCAGTTGGACAATAAAATAAATAATAGTAGGTATAACAATGAGATGCAATAGTAAATAGGTAAAAGACCTAGACAGTGCAACTAGAACTGACAGTGGTTAGAATTAGAAAAGTAAGATGGCAGCTAAGAGGCCTTGTCAAGTAAGCAAGTTAGTTAGGGTGACATTAAGTTAGGTAGTTCAAGACAGGGAGAAAGGGAAGGGGAAGGGGGGAGGTCTGACAAAAAATAGCAGATCAGTGTCAGCGGATGCAGTCACTGAGATTGACCAAGAAGAGGTGCTGACAGAGGGAGCTTTTGAATAGACACAATTTAGGAAGGGCAGAGATATCACTTGGCAAGGTGTTAAACCAGACAGGTGCTCTGTACACAAAAAAACATTGACTCTGGGTGGTCCGACATATAGGGATGGAGAGAAATTGGTTGACAGAGTTACAGGTTTGGTGGGTGCTGAAAAATGCATTGAAAATTTTGCTAGTTCCAGCAGGAAGGAGCCCGAGGATAGCTTTCTTGGTAAGCAGGCAAGTTTGGTAATGGACCCTGCCAGTTAACTGAAACCACCCCATTTCATTATATAGTTCACTCATGTGGGTAAGGTGAGTTGCTCTAGTCCGAAGACATCCCACTTTATTTAGGGCAACAGCAATTCTGCGGAGGGAGGTATTCATAGCTGAGTCATAAATGACCTCTCCATAATCTACAATTGAAAGAATAGAGCTGTGGATTGCAAGTATTAGGGTTTCTGGTATTAAACTATGTTTATGCCTGTGTAATAACCCAGTTTTTGTATTTACTGTGGAGGCAACATTATCGATGCGTTGGGCAAATGACAGGGTGCTATCCAAGGTTGCACCTAGGTACTTAAAGTGTTGTATTTGGCCAAGTGGTAAGCCAGAGTAGTTCCTGATGGTTAGTGATGTAGCTCTGTGTTTGCTACAAGCACCACTGAACAACATAACCTTCATTTATTTGTAATTCCGTGCCAGTTTGAGGCACCTGAACCAGTCCTCTATCTCCTTGAAACCAAGTTGAAGTTGCTATTCCATGGATGTGGGTTCTGTGACACTAGTGAAAATCACCCTGTCATCTGTGTAGAGGAAGGTGTGTTGTTGATACGCTCTTGGGAGGTCATTTATGAAGATGCTGAAAAGAAGTGGCCCAAGAATAGAGCCTTGTGGGACTCCTGATCTGGCAGATTGTAGGCCAGAGGTAATATTGGCTATTCTCACTTGTTGGGTACATTTGGTTAAATAGCTTCTGAACAAGGACACAGTATTGGTAGAGAGGCCTAAGGAGGGTAGCTGTTTGAAAAGGAGGTTGTGATTAACTGTATCAAAGACCTTAGTGAGGTCAATGAATGTTGCCTCCACTAAGCTGTCTTTATCCAGAAACTTGTGAATGAAGCTAGTGAATTCAATCAATGCTGTGGTGGTGCTGTGGCCCTTTCTAAAACCATGTTGCTGGGCACACCGTAACAAGTATTTGTCCAGGTAATTAGCCAGCTGATTGGCAACAATACATTCAGGCACCTTGGAAAGGGGTGGGAGGATGGAGATTGACCTATAGTTGGAGCATAGAGAACAGTCTGCACTTTTGTGGATAGGGGTAACAAGGGCAGACTTCCAGAGCAGGGGGAATTGTGCCAGCCTAAGTGAGAGATTCATTATCTTTGTGAAGGGCCCCAGGGTAGCATCAAGTGTAAGTGTGATTAGTTTGAGATCTAGTGAGTCACCACGGTGCCTGGATTTACCTAGGGCCTTTGCAAGGTATTTCTTGACCATATACTGAGGGACCTCTTTGAAATAAAAAAGGAAGAGGTACAGGGGTTTGGAACTCAGGTCTGGCAACAGGCTACTTTTGAGCATTGTAGAGGCAGCCTTGGGGTCATTGCCAGTTACCTCTTTTATGTTGTTCCAGAAACTTCTGCCATCGCCCCAGGTGGTAGTGAGCTGCTCTCTGTGGTACCTTCTTTTTGCCAGGATGTTAGCCTGGGTAAACATGTTCCTGGCAGCTTTGTAAACCTGGACATCAGTTGGCTTACTAGTGGCCCTGGCACAGTGCCAAAGGTGTTCTGTGTGATTCATCTGCCTGATCAGGTCCTGGGATATCCAGGGATTAGTTGTGCTCATGACTTTCATTTGTTTTTTCAAAGGTGCATAGATATCACAGGCTTCATTAATGTGACTGATGAAGTAGTCAAGAGCTGTGTTTATGTCATTTGTTGAATCAAGTAATGAGCAGTCAATGCCACAAAGATGTTGCTTCAGATGTTCTAGGTGACCCGGCTTTAGCACTCTGCAAGAATAGTTTTTTTTTTTTTGGGGGGGGGTGGGCATTATTACATTTCTTTGTCCAAAGACAGGTAATGGGTGAGTGCTCACTTATGGCATCAGGTAGCAGATTAACATTGGAGATTCAATCTGGGTGGTTAGACAGGATCCAGTCAACTAGAGAATAAGAACCTATTTTGTAGTTTATCCTGGTCAGTGTGGTGACTAGCTGAGTGAGATTTAGAGCAGAGATTGCACCCTTAAAAGTGCCAACATCAGGTGATTGCCAGTTAATTTAAAGTCACCCATAATAACAGACTCAGAGTTTTGGGGAAAGTTCCTAATGTATTCCACCGGATAATGCAAGCTAGTGTCATGGACCTTGGGAGGTATGTAAACAGCCACAATTGTAAGAATTTTGTTATGCGTCCCAAGCAGAACATTAACAGCTAGTGCCTGGGTGGCATTTCCTAGGTTGTATACAGGTAAGGTATAATCTGTAAGGGCTTCCTTGATGTAGATGGCACACCCACTTCCACGCTTTGCAAGCCTATCCTGTCTGAATATGACTCCTTATCTCATGCCAGCTGCCTTTTCTCGTACTGACCATCGGGATTCAATCCACTCATGGCATCACTCCTCTTCATTTATCGTCCATTGCTTCCATCCAAGTTCCTTTCCAGTTTATTTCTGAATCTACCTCCTTTTGAGGAGCTTCCTTCATCACATTGCTTGATTTGTTTCTACCTCCACTCAAGGCCTTGCCTTCCTGTTCATCACCGTTTGCTAAAGTCTGGTTGGCTGCTCTCCACCATCATTCAGTTCATATTTGAGTTCCTTCCTGTCTCCTCTTCCTCAGTCTTCTCGTGCTGGACTGCTGCACTCCTGAGGCAATCATCATCATCAGTCTGCCTCATCCTCATTCTTCTCGTGAGCGCATCTGGTATAACCCTTGCTCCTCTGACATGGATCTACTCCTTCCCATCTCCTACTCAAGCATACCCCTCTTGGGTCCCTGCTAACTCATGTTCTTTTTTCAATCTGTACTTTCCTTTTGGGGTTTTCCCCTATCCCGTCTTTATCCTCCCTCCTGTTCTTTCTCTCTTTAATGAATCCTTCTATTTAACATGTACGTCCTTAAATCAGACACCGTCAGCCTGAAGGGAAGGCAACCTACGACTTGGATCCCCAGAGGTTTCCTCCTTAAAAAGTTTTTTTTTTCCTCTCTTCCATGCCAATGGTCATAATATTAGCTAGAGTTTGTGCTTCCTTAGGTTATATTTTCAAAGGTTGTACTATGTACACTGTGCAGGAACTGCCCTGATCATCTCCATGCATCGTATATGTACACGGAGCATAACAGAGGAGGGGAAGAACTTTGAGCTTCTGCTTCATCGATAACATAATTTCTTAAGACATGTTTGGTATTAGGTTTGTAGAGGTTTCCATCCAGAGTTGCTGTTGCAAGAGGATATGTTGTGAGCAGATGGGAAAATGCATCTTTCTTGTCGGAGCACTTTGCAACAATGATACCAAGAGCCTAACAATCTTCTTTCAAGACTGATTCTGCTATGGATTCCTTTTTCTTCTTGTACATTCCCATGGAAATTCTGCTGTGTTTAATGGGCTTAAAGAAATCAACTTTCCTTGATAGGAGGTGGTCATTTATAAGTGCACTCAACATAACTTCCCCTGTAGCCCTTGCCTTCAAAAGGCCCTGTACTATTGCCAGCAGTATTTCAATGCCCATTGTGATGTGTCATGCTACATCCTGAAATTGATCTGAATATGCATGATGTTTCTTCACTAACTCTTTCACTTGACCATCATGTTTCTTTATGGCACCATATGTCAGCTCATTGTGTGGGCGATATTTTCAGAAGCATCTTCTCCATCAGAGACAAATAAATTTTAGCGAGCTTGTGGGAATTCAAATGAAGTCACCAGCAGCTTTCTCAGACATACTGTAAGCACCTGTCATGGGTCCATCCCTTACCTTGACCTCTCTGTTGATTGAGACCTCAGTCACTTGGTCACCTGGTATCATGGAGAATGCCTCACCGGACAGACTAGCACCAATGCCATGTTCCTGCAGTTCATAGTATGTGTTCTCATTGTTGGTTTTCAGATTGATGAGGTCTACATGATGCCACATCAAATATGGAGAGTAGTTTTGATGGTTGAATGCAAATAATAAAGTTAGAATATCTATTTGAGCCTGAAGATGCAAGTTCAGATTCTTGTCTCTGTATGTGGTGACCTGAGTGAAATGAGAGCTGGTGTCACCATTGTGGCCTGTCACCCACTGTCCCATGGTGCCAGAGGTTTCCAGCATTCATAACTGCACTTCAGGGAAAGATTCATCCAACAGGACAAGATTCAGGGATTCTGCTGATACAGATCTTCTCATGTTGATGAGCTTTTCTCATAGTCTGTCAGTTAGTGAGCCATGACTCTTAGATCCCATGAATAGTCGGAGAGCCTCGAGGGACTGCTTATGTAACCTCATCAATCTAGAATAGTGGTGTCCTTCCAAGGCCTGATCAACAGATCCATCTGCTATTATCCCCACCTGAATGCACCAGTCACGAAGTCCCATAGCACCGTATCACTTGTAGAGGATCTTCTGCCTCACCATCAGTTCATGAAATCCTCCTATCAAATTAACCACTTTTGTATATTTTTCTTCTTTCCATATTATTTTTGCAATCTTGCATAAAACTGCATGATCGCTATGTCTGAAGATGTGGTGAATTTGTAGGTCATCTGTTAGATCCATGAGAAAGTCAAGGTAATATTTGCAAACTGCATCATCTGGTTCACATGGTATAATGGGCAGAAAATAAGTTATGGATTTGAAGATAGTGGTCAATGTTGCTTTTTTATTGAAAGCTGTCCTTGATCCTAGGACTGGAAGAGATGCATCTTCTCTGGAAGATTCTATGCTTGCTGCCAGAGCCCAAATATAATCTTTGCTCAAACGAAGATCAAGCTCGGTCCTTCTTTCATCCTCATTGTAGGATGGGGTGATTGGTGGGGGGTTTCTCTTTCCTATTTTATAATCCCCATAGTCAATAGGTTCTGAGCTCTCAAAAGTTTCCTGAACATCTCTTGTTGAGCTGCTTGGAATGTTCTGTTCTTGTATTGGCAAATCACAGATGACAACAGGACGTGGAATTTGGGGTACATAAATCATTGAGTTAGTGTCATGTGTTGTTGAGACTCCTGTTAATGTCTGTTGCTTACCATCTGAGTTATCAATTGTGACATGAGTTGGCTGTCAAGGTGAAATCATGTGTGGTGTTTTTATTTCTCAGATTTACTAGCAGTGTCAGTGGCTCAGTAGGTAGCACACTCGCCTCTGAGGCCGGGATATCAGAGGGTTGTGGGTTCAGTTCCCACATCTGGCACTTGGGTTCATATTCCAGTACTGACACTGTAGTGCAGCATGAGAGGGGTGCTGCACTTCTGAGGTGCCGTCTTTCAGATGAGATGTTAAACCGAGGTTCCATCTGCCTGGATTGGTAGTAGTTCAGGTGGATGTTAAAGATCCCATGGCACTTATCGAAAAGAGTAGAGGAATTTCCCCGGTGTCTTGGCCAACTTTCCTTCATTCACTAAAAATACCACCAACAGCTTAATCTGGTTTAAGGTTAGTTGGCATTCATCTGTATCTCCCTCCCCCGGGTCATGCCTGAAAATAGGCAGGATTTGTCTAGTGTTCTTACCCGGTCAACAAAAACTAAATAAAAATTAATAAAATAAACTATCATGGGCCAATTTCTTGTTTTGTCTTCTGACATCTGTGTAAGAAATACCAACCCCTGAAAGATGTGGAAGATTGACTGCTTCTTTACTTCCAGTGAGATGATGCATGACCATGGATAGAACTATCAACCTTGGAGAATGTTCTCCGGTAATGAGGCATTGCCAGTCAATTGCAATGGACCATATCTTGGTAGCTTGAATTTCTGTTGGGATGGTCTCATAACCTAGTGCATTAATCTTCTTAGAAGGGCTTATGGAGAGAGCTATCACATTGAAGATTTCTGGAATGGGTTCATAATTATCAAGCTCAGAAAGCAAGTGTTTGCATGCCATAGGAAACTGCGGTGACTCAAATTGTCCATCTTTTAATTTCCAATCAATCATCTTTGCAAATGCCTTGGTGATGTCACTATCTCTGAGCCCAGCTCCTCTCAAGGTTGCCAAAGAATAATCAAGTGGATTTACTTTTGTTGAGTGAAGAATGAGAGGATTCCCGTGTATCTCCTTCCCAGCAGTCAAACCTATCTCATCTCCATATTCATCAGTGATAAGATTATTCAACTGAAATGTGTGATTTATTCCAGCATCTTGTTCACATCCATGGAACACGTAGAGGTTATGAAGATCCTCCAGTAACTCTGGGAGTAAATAGCAACATTTCTGCTCAACAACCTTTCTTCTCACAATTTGAAGAAACTCCGTTTTAGCACTTTTTGTGTGAATACTTTCCAATCTGCCTGGTGTTTGTCTTTCTCATTTGCTGACGTAGACGAAAGTGTTGTAACAACTTTGATGGTATTTGACATCTACAACACAGACGTCAACCTTGGCGGTAGTAACCTTCAAACATTTTGCTGCACCAGACAAAAGAGCATCATCGGAATTTTCATTGCGTAACATGCTTTTGTGCAATGTAATCTTTCCATCTTCAAGTTCAACTCTTTGGAGTTTTTCTTCTGTATTTCCTCTCTTTTTCCTTTTCTCATCAGAGATGAAGCAGGTCTCATTCTTCTTAAATTCCAACAATTTCCTTTTATATTGAGTTACATGGACCGTTTCACTGCTACTGGACTTCTGTGGGTCGGGTATGCCGGAGAATTCAGCTTCAGAAGATTGATCCAAAAAAAGTTGTTTTGTTCAGTTGGTGTTTAAATTTTGGTGATACCATGTATGAACAGGTAGGCCTGTTTCTCCAGGGCTGGGGAGAAGTTGGTCACGGATTTCATTCCATACGAGGTTAACATTTCTGGCATACTCAGAAGTTGGTTTTATGACTGACCATTTCTCTGCAAAAGCCTTTACAGTATTCAGCCCATTCTCTCCTAATATTTGTTGTAGTTCCATATCTCTAATTTAGTTCTCACAATGAACACAGCTAGGCAAATTGAATGGATTGACCAATCCCACAGGTACAGTTGGGGGGCTATGCATGTTTCTGAAACAGAAACAGAAACTAAAATCAAAAACTAGAAACTAGAAATGCAAACTAAACAGGCATACAGCGTACATGAACATGCCATGCAATCCTGTGAACAAAATGGCAAATACTCACAGAGTAAACGCACTTTTGACTCAATGGCACAAACAAGCAGATTGATGCATTATGCATCATTTATTTATATTTATGTTCTATTATATTAATTTAATATGTGTTTATATTAAACATAAAAATAATAATTCCCCAGTTCATTGATAATCCGTATATTGGAAACTAGGGATTTGGAAATTATTAGCGAATTAAGTATTTACTAGCAATATGTCAGCCAGATTGGATTTTGGTGGCCATTTTGGATTTTCTAAGTTGGTCCATCCAACTTGGCATTGCAATACATTTAAAAAAATGACACCTTGGAATTTTAAATCGGGCATTCCTAGGCCGAGCTATAGGGTGAAGAGGGCCCAGAATGTCCAAAATCAGAAACAGTCCCCCCCCAAGGGGCCATTCACCAATTTTCTCATGGGATAACAAGCAAATTCTGAAGGATGAGGTCTGTCTACACAGGAATCGGCAGAGATACCAACCTCTGCATCGTAAATCAAAAGATTAGGCTGGTACACCTGTCTAGCAGGGGTCACTGTCATCATCATCATCATCATATTCATCAACATCATCTGCATCCACATTTTCTGCTTGGATGCTGCCATGTGGACTACATGTTGCAACCACAGCATCATCATCATCATCATCATCATCACCCAATATTTTTGCACCACACTTTGAATCATTGGATGACAAAGACTTGACCTCAACCATGGTGGAAGAAATGTGACACTGTGAGTTGTCACCATGATCAGAATCATGTTCAGCTACCATGGGGATGTTAATGGGGAGTATGACATTGTCTTCACTGTCAGTCATAGCTTTAGACTCAGCTATATTTTTTGAAATGGTTAACTGGTCAGAAGTGGAACTTGAGACAGCAATATTCATGCCAGCAGAAACTATACTTACACCACCAGCTGGGACATCATCTCCTGCAACTATGAGTAAAGCTATAGATTGCGCTGTAAAAAAACATTGATGGAGAAATCCCTTTACTCACATCAGCTATGCACGTCTGCATACTACCATGCCCACAGACAATATTGCCACTGCCAGCAGTGCCATGGCCAGAAACAGCTTTGCTTGCATGTCTCTTTGCAGGCATTTTGGGGGATCACCAAGAAAATTGTAAACAAATATAGATTTCAGAACTTTCAACCTGGCTCAGTGGATGTGAAGCCCAAAAAACAACAACTGTGACTTGCAGATGGAAATTGGGCACTAAACAGATGTAAAGGCACAGACAGATTAAGATTGTACTGTGCAATCAGGAAGAGATGCAGACGCAAAGTCGCAACAGCACCTTAACCAGTGCTGCTCACAAGTCACAATCCAACATGGAAAATAATACCTTCTGCCGGTTGGGGGGGTAGTGCACTGCAGTAACAGTCCAAAACCAAGATGCCACAATCCACAAAGCAGTATAAAATCATGCAGCTGTGGTGCATAGCAGGTTCACACTGCTGTAATTTCTCTGTGGCACAATAAAAAGTGTCGGTGATTTGAATTCACATGTTGCACACACACTTACAAACACACACTACAAGTAACGTGGCAAATTGAAAACTTCAGTAATATAACCACTTATTTTCAACAAACTGAAATTATTCACTGTTGCACCACAAAAATCAGCAAAAAAATTCAAGAATTACTGAAAATATTACTGTGTGTACATTTACACAGTTATACAACAAAAATATAACCAAAATACAAAAACTGCCTTTTTCTCCCAGTTAATCTACTTACACCACACAGATACACCCTTCCCCCATAGCACACTTCAAGTGTCTGTCAGTACATAGACTGAATGTTCGAAATTTACATTCAAAATCCACACACAAACAATAAGCACTCGATGATATGAGCACAGGAGGGTTTCCAACAATCAGTGTACTACGTTTTGAGCAAAATTAAAAATGGCTCAAAAAGGCTTTTTTAATGGCTTTTATTGGTTTGAATCACAGAGCTCTGACAGCAAACTATCTCCAGCTACCACTACACACACACTACACAGAACTGAGGCTGTGCAGAACAATCCAGAGCCCATGTAACCTGCAATTCCTTGTATCACTGCAAAATTCACTTGGAGCTCAATAAAAAGGTGAAGTGATGTGATGTACATTGTTTTCAATGTACTTCGTATTAAAATTGCCACAAAAGTGGTTGAGGAAGACGGAGTAAACTGAAGTGAATTAAAATCAATTACTTTGTGTTCCTCATTATGACATGACGTACTCCGCTTCGGGTTGCGGAATACTTCGGGGATTCACCAGTATGCTACGAATTGCTTCGCAGAGCACATTTAAGCCACTTCTCCCACCTCTACATATAGGGCATTATAATGTGATTATTTCTTTCCATTTGTCTCCATCTCACTTTCAACAGCTCACCAAAACCCACAGACTAAAGTTGCATCTTCCTCCACCACCTCTCTCTCTCTCTGGCACCATTGCGCCAGTACACAGCATGGCCATCACTAATTTAATGCTATGTATCTGACATTATTTTATTCTGTTTTTAAGTTCTAATGTTGACTTTTTCCTTTCATAGGCAAACAGTGGCACAGTGACCATTGCAAGTCATACTAAATAATTTCATATTTTGTCTTCACAGGTGATAGGTCTAGAATGAGATGGATTGGAAAATGGGTCTATATTCCAGTCACAACAGTGGCAAAGTCAGGCTAAATTATTTATTTTTCTTCAAGGTGACAGGTATGGAAAGAATGGGATTTGACAATGGCTCTGTCATTTGTCTATAACGGTGATAACGTCAGACTAAATATTTTTTTTTCTTCATATGTGACACACATAGTAAGACTTGCCGTGGACACTTTAGTAAGATTTATACAATTTTGCAGCAAAGAGTGTAAATCACCCTGGAATAGCAGTGTGTCTGGGGAAACAACAAATGCATATCCAATAGTAAAAGAAAATCCTCTACATTTGCTCACACTAACTGGATCAAAAATATTGCCTTAGTCCATTATAGAGATAAAAAAAAGTAAACATTTATCCCATATTTGAAAGCAGTGCCTTTTTGGCATAGTTACCCAGAGACCCCATAGAAAAGAATCAAACAAATGAACTCTCCAACACCATTTCACACCTCCTTCCATAATGGTTGAAAGCAGTTTTTTTTTTTCATCTGGTTAGTGTAAGCAAGTGCGGGAGTTTCTTTTACTAATTGAATAATTTTTGCTTGCCTTCGCAGGTGTCCTCCTTTCCTCCTCTGTTCTCATCTAGGAAGCAAAACTTTCTCTCCTTCACCTCCTCTGTCTGGGGAACCTTTGTTCCATTTCAAGGCTGGGAAATCAGCAATATAATGGTAGGTATCCTTTTAAAAAGTTAATTTCACTTTTCATTTTGTAATTTTATTTTCCTTTCATAAGTTTACTGCAATCCAATATGGAGTGTACTGCAGTCTAAATACTTTCTATCTTGTATTCAGATCAGGTCTGTATACATTCTGCCATCAAGAAGAATTCCTTGTCTTCCTCTAGCATGAATGCCATTGCCATGTTTTAACTTCCACCAGATCATGGATGTGATCAACCTTGCCAACTAATGCTCATGCCTTCTCTTCCATCTTCTTCAGCAGTGTATGTGGTGTCATTACAGTCAACACATCCTTGTATTAAGTATATATAACAGTCCTCCAACTGATGAGAGCTGCCTCATTTTACAATTTGAAATTGCCACGCATCAGGAAAATACCTTAAACAGGAGAAATAGAAGACTGCAGTTATATACAGTAGTGACATACAGATATGGATACAATTTAAGAAAACAGAAATAAAAAAATACGTATCTGTCATGGAACAAAACATTCTAAAATTAAATAACTATTTGTGGGCAACACCCATACAGCAATGGAATTAATCATCCTGGTAAGAAATATCTGCAAAGAGAGAAACGGTGACAAAAAAATTCTTACACAAAATTACTTAGTTGCAGTAGTGGTCCTTGTAAGAACAGATTCAGAAAATGGTTAGAAATTCAATTGTTTCATGTACCCTCCCACCCCTGCAATCCCAAAAAAGAAAAAAAATACTTGTCTTTACTGGTAGGTCACAACAGAACAAGGTGATACTTAGGCTGAAGATCATCATTCAGTCCAGTTTTTGTAGACTGTGTTCACAAAGTACAGCAGCAATAGCATATCATACTTCAGGGAGCAGATCTCATTTCTGGGCATTATGTAAATTATTCCAGCCATGGAAATTCACTTTTATTTTCCAGCCACTAAAGTACATCCTGACAGTTGCTGTGGAGTCTTGCAGAGCACAGCACCAGCACCATCGCAATCTGTTTATCCTCTCACTTGGACCTGAAAACATTTAAATACAGAATTTTTCTATTTCGTGCTTTTGAAAAAATGTCTTGGATTGTTATTTACACAGAAATATTTATTTATTAATTATTTTTATTGCAACTGTTTCACCAGCAGACATATATCGTACTGACACCAGCTTGTTTCCAGATGCATCGGTGGGGGCGGGGGGCAAAAAGTGCAATCATGGCAATCAACTACAAAGTAAAAACAGGTGTCATATACAAACATCATATAACATGCAAAAAGATAACATTTATACAAAATAAGGCATATCATGTACTCCAATGGATATCAAGGGGCATTATTCTGGATACAAAGTGCAATTATGCAAGGGAAACAGCAAATAAAGCTAAATCAAAGAGTCAAAAATGTAAATTAGAGTGAAGAGATAGTGAGGGATTGACAGTGTAAGCTAGGGTAAAAAGCATGGATTTGGAGAAGAAGGAGGGTAGTGGGAGGGTAGAAAGTGGGGGTAGAGAAGCAGAGCAAATTATGCTATCAGGTGTAGGGGGAAATCGTGGAGAGGAGAGGAGAGCATTGAGAAGTAGCAGAACAGATAGACAGGGGGAGAGAATTCCAAAGTTTATTGAAATGATAAGAGAGAGCAGCCTGGCCAGTTGAGAATTTCATAGAAGGGAGAGCAAGGGAGAAACATCCAGAGCTACAGTACCAAGGCTGTAAGAGGAAGAAGGGAAGAAGAAAGGAGAATGGTTAGTACATGGGAAGTGAGCCAATCCAGTATTTGGAGATAAAGGAGACACAATGAGTGAGGTTTCTGGTTTGGAGGGAATGGAGAGAAAGGGAAGAATAAAGGGAGAAGTGGTGGGTTTGCGGAAGACAGTCTTGAGCAATGTGACAAAAGAGGTTAAAGAGAGAATCAAGTCTGGCTAGGGTGGTCTTAGGAGCAGCACTGTAGAAATTTTGCCAAAGTTGAAGATGGGAAGGATCATCTTCAGGACAATTGCAAGGTGAGCAGGAGGAGGAATACAACCTCTATTACTGTATAGCATGCCTAGTTTGGTGAGAGGTTTATTGTGTATGGCATCCACATGCCCAGAAAAGTGAAGGTGACAGTTGAGCCAGCCCCTGAGTTTCTTACATGAAGGAACATCATCAATAATGACCCCTTATAGGATGTTGAGGGAGTAGAGGATTGTAAGCCTTGTGGGCTTCTGCCTAGTGCCTAAGGTCATTGAAACCATTTTCATAGTAATGAGCAATAACTGATTCAAACAGAACCAGTGATGAACATTGCTAAAGTCCAGCTGATGCCTGGCCATGAGTTCAATGAGTTCAGAGGGGGAGAAACCACAGGCAAATGGAATAGTGTCATCCACATACATGTGGATAGATGCAGAGAAGCAGGCAGTGGGAAAGTCATTGATGAAGGCCAAAAAGAGTATTGGAGAAAGGATGAATCCTTATAGGACACCAGTGCTGATAGGAAGTTGAGGAAATATGGAATCATTGATTTGCACAGATTGAGACTTACCCTGAAGGTAGGAGCAGAACCAATTGGTAGAGGAGTCAGAGAGCCCTGCTGCCTTAAGCTTGTCAAGGGGAAGAGGGTGAGATACAATGTTAAAGGCTTTGGCCAAGTCAACAATGATGGTGGAGGTGATAAGGCCCTGATCCATGCCTGAGTGAATGGAATCAGTAAGCCTGAGTAGGGAGGTGGAGTAGAAGTTATAAAAGCCAGGCTGGAAAGGGATGAAGAAAGAGAAACAGTCAAGGTAGGTGAAGAACTGAGACAATACAAAGTGCTTATGCAGTTTAGCTAGAGTGGGGAGCAGAAAGATGGAGGTAGTTGCCAGGTGTGGGGGAGTCACCTCCTTTGGGAAGGGATATGATGGTTACATGTTTCCAGGAGTTGGGGATGGAGGCAAAGGAGAAAGGCTGAGAAGGGATGTGATAGGTACAGCAACAGCAAGAGAAGACAGATAGAGGACTTTGGGGTAGAGCCAACCAGGCTCCTGCCCATAAGGGGATTAAGGGCCAAGAGACTTTTGAGGGAGGCAGCAAGAGTGATAGGAGAGGAGGAGAAGGGTAGTGTAGGGGTGGTAGAATGCAGGGAGACAGTAGGTGAAGGGAAATGAGGAGGGAGGAGAGAAAGAAGGCACAAGAGGTAAAGTATGAGTTTATTCAGAAGCAACAGAGAGGGGGCTCAAAAATGGAGATGTTGTCCATCTTGAGGACAGGGTAGGAAGGTTGGTTTGGGGGAAAAAATGTGTGGATGACCTTCCAGACTTGGAGTGGTGATTGAGGTTGTTCTGGAATGTAGAGGCAACGTATTCAGTCTTGGTAAGCCTAATTGCTCTGGTACAGGCATTATGAAGGGCCCAGTACTTGGTTAAGTCACCAGGGGAGCCATAGGACTTATGAAACTTCCATGCTAGGTCATGTGCATGAAGGAAGGCCAGTAGTTCAGCTGAGATACAAGGGAGATTAGAACCACAGACCCTAGTTTGCATGAGTGGCATGCTGATCTCAGATATACATGAATTTAATATTAAAGTATTGGAGGGCAGAATTGATGTTATTGGCAGACAAAATGGGAGACCAGTCAGTAGTCATCAAATTGGCATGTATCACAGTATCACAGTAATGTGTCACCAGAAAAGGACCATCATGGTCCATCAAGTCTGACCTTCTCCCACCCATCCCCCCTCTCTATATCAGGTTATCCATATTCATTTTCCATACCTTTCCCTGCAACCCTTTGTGCTTGTCCCATGCTCTCTTAAATCCATCCACATTCAAAGCTCCCAATACATTCTCTGGTACTTTGTTCCAGGGTTCCACTACCCTCTCTGTGAAGTAACATTTCCTTATGTTAACCTTAAATCTTCCCCCTTCAATCTTATGCATTGTCCTCTTGTCTTAACATCAGCCTTCTTTTTAAATAAGCTTCATTCACACACTTTATTTATCCCTTTCTGGTATTTACATCTCTATCATGTCTCCTCTTTCCCTTCTGATCTAAAGAGGGTACAGATTTAACTCCCTCATTCTAGTTTCATATGATTTAGCATTCATCCCCTGAACCATCTTTGCCACTCTTCTCTGAACCCTCTCTATTCCTTCAATATCCTTTCATAAATGAGGCCTCTAGAACAGCACCCCATACTCAAAATGTGGTCTGACCATTGCCTTACACAAGGGCATCATCACCTCTCTTTTCCTACTTGTAATTCCCCTTCCTATATATACCAACATTCTGTTTGATTTTCCCATGGCTTTACTACATTATTCTCCCACTTGAATATTATTTGTGAAAAGAATCCCCAGATCCCTTTCCTGTTCAATTTTCATTATCTGCACTCCCCCAAGTGTGTACTCTGCCTTTTGATTCTTACGCCCTACATGCATCACCTTGCATTTCTTCAAACTGAACCTCAGCTGCAATGTATTAGACCACTGCTCTAATCTTTTCAGATGACTCCTCATTGCCTCTATCCCCCCTTCTATGTCAACCTGTTACATAACTTTGCATCATCCGCAAACAGGCATACCTTCCCTACTATGCCCTCTGCCATGTCCATGACATAGATATTAAAAAGAATGGGTCCCAGTACAGATCCCTGAGGAACACCACTCACCACCTTTCTTACTTTATATCCTATTAACAACTACCCTTTGACTTCTGTCATTCAACCAGTTTTCCACCCATCTACAGTCACAGCCAGAGACATGGCCAGATATTTCCAAAATTTCTGTGATATTTCTAGAGAAATCTCCTGCTTTCTCCATTTACACAGTAGGGGCATCAGAGAGAAACCCTTTAGAAATTTTGCAAAATGTCTGGAAATATCTGACCATGTCTGTGTCTACTACTGTAGTAATTTTTTGCCCTACCCCAAGACTTCCTGCCTCATTAACTAAGCTGTGATGTGGTGCAGAGTCAAAGGCCTTACTAAAATCTACTTATTCCACTTCTACTGCCCCTCCCTGATCAACCACTTGTGTTACCCCATGAAAAAAATCAATAAGATTTGTCTGACATGACCTCCCATTTGTGAAACCATGCTGTTTTTCATCTAATAGCTCATTTTCAACAAGATAATTTACCACCCTCTCCTTTATCAAAACCTCCATTACCTTACCCACTAAAGATGTTTAACTGACTGGTCGACAATGACCTGCTTCCTCCTTACATCCACCCTTAAGTATTCACACCACATCTGTGGTTCTCCAGTCCCTCAGAACCATGCCTATATCCAGGGACAGGTTAAATAACTTCACCAGAGGTGTCACCAGCTCCTCCTACAACTCCTTTAGAACTCTTGGATGTAAACCATCAGACCCCATGGCCTTGTCTACTTTTAATTTTCCAAGTTCCTTCACTCTAACATCCCTAAATGGACTTTGATCAATCTCATGGTACCCCATACCCATCTTCATTAACTCAGGTCCTTTCCCATCCCCTCCTCTGTAAATATAGAGCAAACGTATCTATTTAAAACATCTGCTTTCTCAAAATTTCCCTCAACCTTCAAATCTCCCTCTCCCTTCAGCTTTACAATCCCCTGTCTTGGTCTCTTCTTCTCACCCACATATCTAAAAAGTTGTATCTCCCCTTTTGACATTTTTAGCTTTTCTTTCCTCTGTTCTAGCTTTTGCTTTTCTAATTAATGTCCCTGCTTGACTAAGTCTTCCCTTATAGATAATTTTATATTCTGCACTATGAGATTTATTATATCTTCTGATTGAAATTGTATCCCTAATTGTCTTAACAACCTTTCAATTGTACCTTAGTGGCTTTTTTATTGTTTTTTTTTTTAAAATTATTTTTATACATATTGCTGTAGCTTTCAGTACTGCCCCCTTAATACCACTCCACAAACCTCAACATCCTCTGTCATATCTATTTTCTTTATTTCTTCCCAGAAAATTTCCCTTATTTTATCAAAATCCACTGTCCTGAAACCCAGGACCATTGATCTAGTTTTATTTGTAATCCTTCCTTCTTGAATTTTTAAACTAACTGAGTTATGATCACTTATACCCAGACAGTCCCCTAACACCACTTCTTCCACACTATCCCTATCTGTCAATATCAAGTATAATATGTAGTTCCCCTCTTGTAGGCTCTTTAACCAATTATTGTAGAAAAGATCCTTGTAATGCATCAGGTACTTCCCTACTTCTGATAGATATCGCTTTAGGAATTTCCTAATCTACATCTGGTATATTTAGATCACCTACAAGAAAAACTTCCCTTTTCATTGAGATCCTTTTGATTTACTGCATCATTTGCCTGTCTACATCTCGCCCCTGATTTGGTGGCCTATAAATAACACCTATCGTTACTAAATCCACATGTCTTTTTTCTATTGTGACACCCATAAA
Organism: Neoceratodus forsteri; assembly: GCA_016271365.2. NCBI lineage: Eukaryota > Metazoa > Chordata > Ceratodontiformes > Ceratodontidae > Neoceratodus > Neoceratodus forsteri. The sequence continues at coordinate 58,233,532 of CM028137.1, forward strand.
TTCTGCATCCCCACTATCTACTTGTATTTCAGTTGCCATAATTGACTTCATAACATATAAAGCTCTCCCTCCCCTTTCTTACTTCCCCTATCAATTATTAATAATCTATAACCTAGAACATTTACCTCCAATGAATGACTGCCTGACTACCAGGTCTCAGTTATAGCCACAATATCCAGGCATCCATCCACCATCATGGTCTCTAAATCCACCATCTTATTTCCCAAGTTCTTTGCATTACAAACTTTCCTCTCCATACTAACCCCCTTCTTCCTTACTATTTCTTATCTTACATTACCCATTCTCAGGGGAATCACTAGCATGGCTATTCCCTGTTGCAAACCCTGCAATTAACTTAAATTTAACTCTTCCAATATATATATATATATAACTTCTCATTCAAAACCATTGTTCCCCCGTGACTTAAATGTAATCCATCCGGTGAATATAGGTCTGTATTCTCCCATACACTTCCCCACACCCCCACAGATCCAAACCCTTTTTCCCCACACCACTCCTTTAACCAATTATTGAATTAGTTTATTCTCCCATTCCTTTCAATACCTGCCCTTAGCACCAGCAGTACTTCTGAAAACTAGACTAATTTATTATCTATTTTCCAGACTCTTGCTAACCCCTGGAACCTAGCCTGCATTTCTTCCAAACTACTATTTGACAAGTCATTTGTGCCCAAATGTATCACCACATAGGAGATCTTGTCATGCTTCTTTGTTAATGAATATACCAGATGAGAGGCCTTTAATGCAGTCATACTTGGCATGCACTCAAATCTAATATTTTTGTCCATTCCCTAAACTCCCCCATTGAATTCCCATTATTATAGAATCCCCCAATATAAGGACTCCATTTACTTCTACTTCCGTTTTCACCTCCTAATATTGCTGCTGATTTTTTCACTGTCTTCCCTAAGTTTTTAGATTCCCCCATTATATTATCCCTAATTTCTTCACTATTCGCCGTACACCCAGTTTTACTCAGAGATCCTAACTTCCCATCCTCTCCATACCCCTTCTGTATATTTGTTTCATTAACTAACCTCTCTTCCACAAACATGCATGATTTATGACCAGTTTTCACCTGTATCCCCACCCCCCCATCTTTCTTCTCACAACCACAGCCTTATCCCCAGATTCACTTACTCCTTTTACCATATCACCAGAATTATTCAAATTCCCTGTTGTCCTTCATTAATTTGTGTTTCACTGGCATCCTCTTTGCCCCCTACATTCCTAAGAGGTAAAAACCTATTACTCAGGGTAACTCCTCCTATCTCGCCTTGTGTATTTCTCTTTCCGTCCATACAACCTTTTAAATTTCTATTTGTTAAACCTCAATCTTTTTATCACTTTCCTCAACTTCTTCTCTCTCTCTCTTGACTGTGCTTATTTTTCTCTTTATCCCCATCTCTCCCATCCTCATATGTTGCCATGTTTTTATCCAAAATTTTATCACACACATCACTTATATCACTCTGATTTAATATACTCCCTACTTCTCTTCCTCACAGTCCATTTACTGCTTCCTCAAATTCTATTCAATCCCATCCAATTTTCCTAGAAATACCTCTTACATTTCTATTATTTGCACTAAAATTTTTATCTTCCCAATTGCTACCACTGTCTTTTCCCACCCAGTCTCCCCTGATTCCTAGAGAAAGAAAATCACTAAATGATACACCAACATTCCCACTCATCCACCAGTCATTTACTTGCCTCATATGCCTATTTGAATGTTTATTCTATCCATTCACACCCCCACCATCACAATATGATTTCCACTCCCTATTTAGCCCGGTAATCTCACACTCCATGTTAGTTAACCTTCTACGTATAGGGCAGAAACCCAACTCCCACAACTTTGCCATATATACTGCAGTACCACAACTGCTACACCCTACTAATCTCCCAATTCACCACTCTGCCCTTTACCCCTCCATCCTAGACCTCTACCATTTTCCTCTCCCCATCCACCTTAATAGAACCTCCTTTCTGCCAGTATCCATTTCTGTACCAATAATCCCCTTCCATATTCATTTAGCTGCTACCAATGTTACTCCAAATTCGACTGCAAAACCTTCTTTTAATTTTTTAGTGAAATTATAACATTTAAATACTCCCCTATTATTCCTTTCTCTTTTTTGTGACATATTTCACACATTAACTGTATCCAACTGTACATTTGATCCCTCCCACAAACCCCTATACCTTTAAATAAACTTATATGTCATTTAAATAGGATAATTCCAGTGACCATAAAGACCTGCTCTGGAGGAGTTTGGTGGGGGTGGTGGCTTTGGGACAGTGAATTTTACACACACAATAGGCCATGTAGTGGTGGTCACTGAGGATGTCAGTGGGTACCAACATCAGAGATATGGTGGGGGTAGGAGGTAAGAACCCTGTCCAATATGGAGTTATTGGAGGATTTATAGTTGTATCGGGTTGGGTCATAGATCAGTTGGGTAAGCAGAAGGGACTTAACATTTGGGCAGAATTTAGTTTGAGAGGGGGAGAGCCAATTTATATTAAAGTCCCCAAAGGTGAGTAATTCCCCAGACAAGGCATGAGTAGCGATATTGGTAAGGAGTTTGGCAACAGATGTGGGGAATAGCCCAGGGCAACAATATACACCAGCCACAAAAATAGGGATTGAGAAAGAGAGAGAGCGTTTGAGGAGGAGGAGTTCATAAGTGGAGGGAGAATTGATTGATTTAACAGAAGTGAACTGGATAGCAGAAGAGAGGTAGATTGTAATGCCACATGATATTTCATAATAAAAAAAAAACATGTTAGCATGTTACAAAAAGAGTATTTGGTGCACATACACACCATGAAGCATGGTGTGGCAGCTTGTCACAGCCTGTCCGATTTCTTTTGGCACTACAAGAAAGTTCTGGAATTCACAGTTTTGATGTGAACAGTGATTAACATACAATTAACCAAAAGTGCATTACAACAAGAGTATTTGGGAAACTTACACTCTATGAAGCACCATGTGGCAGCATGTAGCAGTCTCTCTAATTTTTTGGCTCACTTGAGAAAAATTTAAGGAGAAGTGAATTTATGTAAATTGTGATTTACACACAGTTAATACTAAATGAGTCACAACAGTGTTGGGGCACTACAAACACACAGCATAGTACCAAGTAGTGGTACCTGTAGCAGACAGTGACATATTTATTCTGGTAGTTGAGAAAAATTTAGGTAAGCAAAAGATACAGAGATGAAAGGCATCAAGACAATATACAGTAAGTGGGAAATTTTATTTTTATTTTCTGTTTTTCAAAACAGTAGCAAGAGTACAGAAACATGTATAAAGACAATATAAAGTGAAAAAATATAGTTACATGGTAAGATAGATTTTTTGTTTTGTATTTTTAAATGTTTTCTTTTCCTTTTTTTTAACAAATAAGTAGGACAGTTGGAAAGAAAGAGCAGAAAGAGGATAGGAAACAGATAAACATTAACAGGAATTTAAGCTGCTTTGACATTTTGAAGCAAGTGGCAAGTGACAGGCTCACTGAACACCACTACCACTGGGACTTGCATGACCATGGTGAAGCTAGGCCATCACCTTGAGCAGCTTCTCTTGATTGCAGAGAGGATCATTTTAGTATCCTACTCCATGTCTGTGAGCCAGCAACACAGGTCCTCCACTTCCTCCCTTAGGCTGGTGAGCTCCAGTGCTGATGTTGTTGCTGCTGAAGGGGCAGGTGCTGATGGTGCTGCTGATTCAGCAACTTGAAGCAAAACCAAGGCAATAGCTGCTTTAGCAAGATTTTTCTGCCACCCCACCATGCGAAGCATACTTCTCTGACAGCCTGCTCAGCACACAGCTGCAGGCACAGTCAGACTATCTCCTCCACCACCATCACCATTCTCTGCTTCTCTATGTCATTCTTCTCAATTGGCCCAGTGTTTTATTTTTAAATGTGCTCTTTGATCCCCAGTGCAAAAGTGGGTATCCTGCTTGCTGCAGCTGGCCTGTGCTTTGGATAAATTACAAGTGACCATGCTGTAGTCACTAGGGTCAGTTGTAAAATGAATCCCACTCCAGGGAAGATTTGGGGTACTGTAACATGGGCAAGCTGCTGATAGAGGAACAGAGGAGTCTGCGGATGAGAAGCAAGGCTCATCTTTAGGGATGGTGGAGATTGAGTCAATGGGGGAACCATGGGGGGCACCATGGGGGGCATGGGGGGACATGCTGCTCCTTCTTAGGTGAAACAGAGGGCGTATGTTCCTCACCATGACTTTCTTGCTCCTTCTGCTGATCTGGGGTGTGATTCATCTACTCCTGCTGGGGTGAAGCCCAGTTAGAGGATCAGCTGGGGCTGTTGTTACTGCTGCTGCTGCTGCATGGTTGGGACAAGGTAAGGTGCTATTGGAGGGGTGCTACCAGAAAAATACAGGACTATGAAGCGATATAGCACCACCACAGGTGTGAATACCTCCACAATGGTGACTCTCATTCACAATTTCTAATGCAAACAAAAAAGGAGATAGGTAGACAGAAAAGATTCAAGACAATAAGGAAAATAAAAGTAACAAGCAGGTCTAAGAACGGGATTCAAAGTAAAGATTAACTATTAAAATAGTGTTCACTAGCTGAAGTACAATACAGGAAAGGAAAAAAGATAAAGAAATTGCTGTAAGCAGCATTTGAAATATGTATCTTCTTTCTTGTGCAAAACAGGTTCTTTCCACTGTCTCCAGCTAGAAATGAGAATCAAGAAGCAAGTCAGGCAGCCACTGTACAGAGATGTAACACGTGGCCTGCTGAAGCTCATTCATGTGGGTTCACCGATGTTGCAGTGACAGGGAAAAACCACTGCCATCATTAGGGTGCAAGCACAATGCCGATGGCGAACATCATGCCAAACAATTGTGCTGCCCGACCCTCAGCACGCCCGATGCCCCGGGGCAAGTTCTGCACAACACCCTATCCTAGGAATGAGATGTGTGCTCTCTGCCTGGACATATAATGGCCAGCTGAGAAGGTGTGATGAGAGCTGCTCCAGTCACCGTATACACCCGCGTCACTGAGGGTCTTGGCTTATTAACTGGGGGGGTAGATGTTTGGTGCCCTGGGGGGCTCTAGATGCAAGGGAGGGTTGTCAAGTATTCTAAGTTCTGGCAACTGGAGGGAGGGACCGCTAGGCATCAGGGATGCCTCTCTTTCTTATGGGCTGGTAATCACAGGGAGGAGGGGCCACTAGGCACCAGGGATATCTACACGGCTTTTGGACCAGGCAACTGGGGAATGGCATCACAATAACCTGCCTCCCTATGCAGGCAAATGATCCCATTATGGGCATGCAAATGGACCATTAGTGCCTTGCATGCCCAATGGGCTCATTTGCATGGGTTTCTTTGAATATTGTTCTGCAACTATTAGGGTTGCCACCTGTCAGGTATTTTACCTGGTGATCAGGTTTTCAGAGTCCCTATCAGGTAATCCGGTTTTGCTCTGTGCTGGTCAGGTTTTTGAACCATTTTGAGTGTTCACATAGTTTTGAAACATATTTTGTCATATAATTCATTGTTTCAGCTGCATGTCCAGGTTACAGACAAGTTCTGTAGTCAATATAGCCCTTTGTTTGTGAAAGCAGTCAATGTGGGAGGTGTAAAGTATGGCCATTAACACCGTTAACACTTACTTAACTTAATCTTTCCCATTGCATCTCAAAGTGTCATAGCAGCAAAGCTGTCCCCACCTTTTAGAAACATAGAAACATAGACTTTGATGGCAGATAAGGACCGCTAGGCCCATCTAGTCTGCCCATTTCCCTACCTACAGCATAGGCCTCAGATCCTAGTTAACCAACAGCCTATTTCTTCCTACCCCCCATAAGAATTGCCTTATGTCTGTCCCATGCATTCTTGAATTCTCCCACAGTTTTAGACCCCACAACCTCCTCAGGAAGGCTGTTCCATGCATCCACTACCTCTCTGTGAAATAATACTTCCTCACATTGCCCCTGAACCGCCTCCTTCTATCTTTTAAATTGTGTCTCCTTGTTCTTGCAAGTCTCTTTTCTGAAAGATGCTACCCTCTTGGACTTTGTTGATTCCACTGAGGTACTTAAAAGTTTCTATCATGTCCCCCCTCTCCCTTCTTTCCTCAAGGGTATACATATTAAGCTCCTTTAGTCTCTCCTCATACGGCTTCTCTTGCAGACCCTGCACCATTTTAGTTGCCCTCCTCTGGACTGCCTCTATCCTGTCTATGTCCTTGCGGAGATGGGGGTCTCCAGAACTGGACACAGTACTCCAGATGGGGTCTCACCAACTGTCTGTACAGAGGGATAACAACTTCCTGTTTTCTGATGATGATGCCTCTCCCTATACATCCCAGTATACCCCCAGCCCTCCCTACTGCCTTCTCACATTGCTTGCTAACCTTAAGGTCATCTGATATGATTACCCCAGGTCCCTTTCCTTTTTTGTTGTTGTTACTACCTCCCCACCCATTGTGTATTCTTCCCCTGGGTTCTTGTTTCCCAGGTGCATTATTTTGCACTTCTATGCATTGAATCCTAGCTGCCATACTTCTGACCATTCCTCCAACCTTGCCAAGTCCCTTTTCATCCTTTCCATGCCTCCTTGTGTATCAACCCTGTTGCAGATCTTTGTGTCATCTGCAAAAAGGCATACTTTTCCTTCCAGTACCTCTGCAATGGCACTGATGAAGGCATTAAAAAGGATTGGAACCAATACTGAACCCTGCGGTACCCCACTAATAACCCCCCTCTCTTCAGAGTGGACTCCATTTACAATTATCTTCTGCGTCCTGTTGTCCCTCCAATGTTTTACCCAGGCTACCACCCTGGGTCCCACTCCCAGGCTGGTTAATTTGACTATTAATCTTTTGTGTGGGACTGTGTCAAATGCCTTGCTAAAGTCTAGGTAGGCCATGTCCACAGCCCTCCCTGGTCTACTATTTTGGTCACCCAGTCAAAGAAATCAATTAGATTCGTCTGACGTGACCTTCCCGCTGTGAACCCATGCTGCCTTGGGTCCTGTGCTCCACTGACCTCTAGGTTCTCAACTATTCTTTCCTTCAGAAGTGACTCCATCACTTTCCCAACCACAGAGGTCAGACTGACAGGTCTGTAGTTTCCTACCTCTGTCTTGTTCCCACTTTTGTGAAGGGGAATCACATTCGCCTTCCTCCAGTCCTCGGGTACCACACCATCCTCCCATGATTTATTAAAAAGAGTAGCCAGTGGTTTCACTAGTTCCTCCCTTAATTCTTTTAGAATTCTGTGGTGAATTCCATCAGGACCCATTGCTTTGTCCACCTTCAGTTTTAGGAGTTCTTGCAGAACCCTTTCTTCTATGAAAGGACTGGGATCGACCCTCTATCAAGAGTGCTTCTGTTAATTGGATTAGGCACTTCCTCCTCCTCTTTTGAAGACTGAGCAGAAATATTCATTCAGTATTCCTGCTTTTTCACTGTCCCTTCTGCCCACCACCGTTCATTCTATTCAGCCTCACTATCCCTCCTTTGTCTTTCTCGCTCGCTGATGTACCTATAAAGGTTTTATCCCCCTTCTTAACTGAGTTAGCTATCTTTTCTCAGTTTGGGCCTTTGCTATTCTGACTTCCTCCTTCTTCCTTCTGCCTTAACTGGTACAGCTCTGTCCTGCTACTGTGTTTCCTTATACTTCCGGAATGCTATCTTTTCTTCTGACTTTCCCACCACCTCTTTTGAGAACCATAGTGGCTTTTTCTTTCATTTTGATTTGTTTATTTGCTTCACACAAAGGCTTGTTGCCTCTGTGATGGCAGTTTTGACAATTCCCATTGTTGCTCACACCTCCTTCTAGCCTGTTTGCTAGTGCTTCTCTGAGGCACTCTCCCATCTTGCCAAAGTCAGCCCTCCTAAAGTCCAGTACCCTCACTTTTGTATGGCTTGACTCTGTAGCTGAGTTTAACATGAACCACACTGTTTGATGGTCACTTGTCCCCAGATGGCAACCCACTTCTAGATCTGGGATCCTCTCTGTGCCCCCGTTTGAGAGTACGAGGTCTAAGACTGCTCCATCACGAGTGGGTTCCAAAAGTAGCTGTCTAATGCCTGCCACCTGTAAGGCATCAAGAATGGCCCTGCTCTTGGATGTGGCTGCAGAAAATGTGCTCCAGTTAACATCTGGCATAGTCAGGTCTCCCATCAACAGTATCTCCCTTTCTGCCATTCTAAGAATGCTTTCTATCATATCCTTGTCCATTCCTTCCCCTGACATAGGGGTCTGTACACAACCCCTGTGCGGATTGTGGTGCCCTTTCCAGTCTCCAAGGTGACCCACAGTGCCTCCTTTCCTCCCTGTTTACTCTTTTTGTTCAGTTGCTTTTATCCCTTCCTTTACATAGAGCTACTCCTCCCTCTTCTCCCCTGCCTGTCTCTCCTGTAGGTTATGTACCCTGGTATGTTAACATCCCAGTCATGGTTCTCTGTGTACCATGTTTCTGTGACTGCTACGATATCCAGGCATCCCTCTTCCATTAAGGCCATCAGCTCAGGGCTTGTTGCCCAGACTACGGGCATTGGTACTCATTCCCTCCATTTCCTGATGGCCTTACTCCCTTTTGCCCATCCTTGTCCTTCTTGCCTTTGTCACTTTCTCCATTTACCCTGCCCTTCTCCCTATCGACACCTCTATGTTGGTGTTTGCCGCACTTATTACTGTGATTATTTTGGGAGGGCTAGGATTTTCTTGCTCCTTTACAGTGCCTCCCCCCTTGGCTAGTTTAAAAGCTTGCCAATAAAGCATTTAAACCTATCACCTAGGATCCTGGTTCCCCTCCCGGACAGATGCAGCCCATCATGCCAGTATAGGCTTGCATCACTCCAGGTGGACCCCCAGTCCCCAATGAAGCCAAAACCCTGAGCTCCACCAGTTTTTTCAACCACTGATTGAATCCCATGGTGCGGAACACCCTAGCCTGTCCTATGCCATAGATGGATAGCACCTCCAAGAAGGTTACCGTGCATGCTACTTGACTAAGGCCCCTCCCCAATTCCACAAACTCTTCCTGCACTTCTCTAATCCCTTTCTTAGCCAGGTAATTTGTCCCTAGGTGGACAATGACATCCAGCTCCCTCCCCTGTGCAGCTGCGCTGGCAATCCTGAGGATTCTCTCCCTGTCCCTCTAAGCCATGGTGCCAGGCAGGCACCTTACCTCCCTCTCCCCTTCCTCCCCAAGTTCTACCTTCCTAACAATGGAGTCCCCCACCAGGAGTTGTTTCCTTCCCCTGTAGGGTCCCCTGCCACCCTCCTGTGGGTCTCCTTTGTGGAGGTTCCCAGCATTCTCCTTGGTCTCCACTGAGGGTGCCTCCATAGAGGAACCACACTTTGCCAGAATGGCATAGGAATTGTGGAGAGGTACAACTGGAGGGATGTGCCTCTGTTCCACCACCCTCACCCTCCCTGAGCCCACTGTGGTCCAACTGCTCCTCTTTCTTGGCAACCTCTGAGGCAACGGCACTGGCACTGGCACTGGTGGTCCCTGGATGGAAGAGGAGGTCCAAAAATCCTGGCCAACTCAGCCTGGAGATGAGCAACCTCCTCCCTCAGCCCAGAGAGGTGCCTGCAGATGGGACAACACCGTATCCTCCAGAACATCTCCCGGAAGACTGCTGCTCCATAGTCACTGCTCTGCACCACTCCAATCATGTCTTATTTCTGGCCCCTTAACTGTTTTCCTCTGTTTTTTTTTTCTCTCTCCTTACTTTCTGCCTGTGTGCCCTTTAAGCTCCTGATTGTCCTGTTCTGAGACAAGAATATCCTATATTTCTCAGTAGACCACTTACTTGCTCAGAGGCAGACCTCCAGCAGCTAGAGGGGGCCGGAGAGCTACTCTTGCCCTTCTAGGATGGTGGGTCCTTGGTGGTTCTGTGATCACTCACTTCCTGCCCCTAAACAGGAAATTCCTGTTGTCAGTCAAATCCTGTGCCTATAAAATAGAACTAGCTTTGCGTGGGGGGTGGTGGGAAGGAGCGCAATATATTCCCAGCAGAGAAGTTCAGTCACACAGCAGTCCTTTCTCCTGGTGTCTTCTGCCAAGCTATTAGCAGAAACTTTCTAAGGCAGTCTTTAAATGTAGCTTCCTTCTAGCTAAGCCACTCCCCCTACTTACCAGATCTTTCTACAAGTAATTTAAACCTCACAGCAGTTAAGTCCTTTCAGTCACCCAAGATTTACACCTAGATAACTCTTCAGATACCCACTCAGTTCAGTTAACCCAAACACACACTTTTTTTTTTTTGTATGTTAGTTTTTTACCCTAAATTAAAGGTCCAAGTACAAAGTTCTTCTACTTTAGTCCCAGCAGAGAAGTTCAAGTCACACAGCAGTCCTTTCTCCTGGTGTCTTCTGCCAAGCTACAAGCTTCAGGCCAAGCTTTTGTAACAGTAACATAGCCAGTTGTCTTCTACTTTCATTTGCTGGTAAACATTTTCATCACTAACAGAATTTAGGCATTTTTAAATGTTTTTGATTTTTTTTTTCCTCAAGAAAAAAGTATGGTCACTTCTTTGGCTTTGAAATAGTACTGTGGACATGAAAAGGAAATGGAGCCAAAAAAGATATGAAGTACACATTATAGGAAACAATTTCTTTATTATGTATTATTATATACAATGTATATATTACTGTATACCATTTACAGTGTCTCCCTTGTCTCCCCCCCAGATCATATCTGTAAATGACATTTATTTCATCACTGTTTACCTGGTAAACCAATGTCAATAAATAAATAACTAGGAAGAACCTAGGAAAGCAACTTTAACAAGTACAGTATCATAACATTTTTGTTAAACTGCTGCTTAATGTTGCATTTTACTGATATAATGAATGGCTTTGGAAGAGGAGCAGTGCATTGAGTCATGAAAGGGTGGGGCTAGGGGTGGAGCTTAGGATCCATTTTTTGCCTCATTCAAAGGTGGCAACCCTAGGAACTATCCATTCTGACAGTGTATTTTGGAAGACATGTTGTGACAACACTAAGTGACTTATCACTGTGTTACCATGGCCTAATATTGAGTTAAACGGTACCAGTGCACTTTTCTACAGAATATAGTATCTTTGGGCTTCTGGGCCATTGAAACATAGAAACATAGAATTTGACAGCAGATAAGGAACGCTTGGCCCACCTTGTCTGCCCATTTCTCTACCTGATGGATAAGCTGCAGATTCTGGTAAATCAACAGCTTACTTCCTCCTACCCCACACTAGAATTGCCTTATGTCTGTCTCATGCATTCTTGAATTCTCCCACTGTTTCCAACTCCACAATCTCATCAGGAAGGCTGTTCCATGCATCCACAACCCTCTGTGTAAAAAATATACTTTCTAACATTACCTCTGAGCCGCCCACTTCATCTTCAAATTGTGCCCCCTTGTTCTTGCACATCTCTTTTTCTGAAAGATGCTACACTCTTGTACTTTGTTAATTCCTTTGAGATACTTGAAAGTTTCTATCATGTCCCCCCTCTCCCTCCTTTCCTATAGGGTATATATATTAAGCTGCTTTAGTCTCTCCTCGTATGTCTTCTGGTGCAGACCCTGCACCACTTTGGTTGCACTCCTCTGAACAGCCTCTACTCTGTCTATGTCTTTGCAAACATGGGGTCTCCAGAATTGCACACACTACTCCAGATGGGTTCTCACCAACTGTCTGTACAGGGGGATAACAACTTCCTGTTTTCTACTGTTGATGCCTCTCCCTATGCATCCCAGTATCCCCCCAGCCCTCCTTACTGCCTTCTCATATTGCTTGCCCACATTTCAGTCATCTGATATAATTTCTCCTAGGTCTCTTTCAATTTTTGTTGTTGTTATTATCTCAACCCCCACTGTGTACTGTTCCCCTGGGTTTTTGTTTCCCAGGTGCATTACCATGCACTTCTTTGCATTGAATCTGAGCTGCCATATATTTGACCATCCCTCCAACCTTGCCAAGTCCCTTTTCATCTTTTCCACCCCACCTTGTGTATCAACCCTATTGTAGATATTTGTGTCGGCTTCAAAGAGACATACTTTTCCTTCCAGGTGCTCTGCAATGTCACTTATAAAGACATTAAAGAGGATCGGGCCCAGTACCAAACCTTGTGGTACCCCACTAGTTACCCTCCTTTCTTCACTGTGGACTCCATTTACTATTACACTTTGCGTCCTGTTGTCCAGCCAGTTTTTTATTCAGGCTACCACCTTGGGACCCACTCCAAGGCTGGTTAACTTGTATATTTTATTTATTTATTTATTGTGAATATCGGATTACAACCTTAGAGTCAGGGACTAATTTCCAAAGGCTCCACTTCAGGGTACAAAACATAATAGGAGGCAGACATTTATACAAAATTACAGTGGGGCAGGGAAAGAGAAAACAACATGGTTAACAACGTGTCAAGTAGTAGGCAGTATACAATATTAGAGCAAGAGTAGGAGACAAGGTTCACAGCAAGGTATGTAAAAGCTGCTAGTCCTATACAGTTGGGTAGCTATACAAGTCCTGTGGGGAGATGTGAACATCTGCCAACCATCTAGTCAGAATAGGGTATAGCATATGTGCTAGCAGGAGGTGCGAGCAGTTGGATTACCAACATTGTCATTAACACACAGTAACAGCAGTGAGATAAGTGCATATTTAACCCAGTATCACGCTGCCTCTAGACAGGTACCAGTTCTTAGTGAGAACAATGGCAGTGGCGGGTGGAGATTATGTGTTCTTTGAGGGTTGTTTTGAAAGGGCCTAGCCTGGAGACAGAGGTGATGGCCTGGGGAAGATCATTGTACAAGAATGGTGCTCTATAAGAAAAGGACCATTGTGCAAGAGTGGTTGTGACCCTGGGAACAGTCCACATTAATTTATCTGCCACGTGAGTGTTTGTAGAGGTATGAGCCACACAGAGGGAGGCTGAGACTCCAGTAGGAGTGAGGCTTAGCTGGATTTTCTTAGCAAGGGGACATGTTTGGTAATGTACTCTTTTGTTCAGGGTGAAGATTTTTGTTAGGTCATATGGGGTGCAACTGTGGGTACACCTATCCACTCCAGCGAGGAGCCTACTGGCTTTATTAATGGATAGATGTATTTAGTGCCATGCAGTCAGCGGCTGAGTAGATGGTTAGCCCATAGTCTATGAGGGAGAGAACAGAGGAGGTAATCGCAGTGTTTAGGGCCTCTGGAGGTAGGTAGGCTTTGTGTCAAAACAGTAGTCCTGTGCGTATAGTTATGGCACAGGAAAGATTACTAATATGCAGGTGGAATGATAGGTTAGGATTGAAGGTAATGCCCAGGTATTTATAGGTGTAGACCTGTTCCAGTGGGAGGAGGCTCTGGAAAAGATTGTTAGCTGGGCATTGTGGTCCTTGCTCTGCCAGTGTGAAAAAAGCATAGATTTAGTCTTTTTTACATTGACCACAAGTCTGTGGTCAGTGAACCAGTTTTCAACTTGATTGAAGGCAAGTTGTAGGGAAGACTGAAGGATAGCGGGATCTGAATGGGAGGTATACAATTACCACATCATCTGAGTAGAGCAGAAGGTTACATGGACAGGATTTAGACAGGGTATTCAGGAAGATGCTGAATAGCAATGGGCCAAGGATGGAGCCTTGGGGGAGTCCTGAGCAGACTGGTAGAGTGGGTGAGAGGGTGCTGTGTATCTTCACACATTGGGACCTATCTGTGAGGTAACTTGTGAACCAAGCAACGGGTCCGGGGACAGACCAGAGAAGCGAAGAGTATTTAGGAGCAGGGTGTGGGAGACTGTGTTGAACGCTTTCGACAAGTCTATGAAAATGGCCCCTGCAAGCAGCTTTTTATCTAGGGCATTGTACAGCGAGTTGGAGAACTTTATGAGGGCAGTGGTTGTGCTGTGTCTGGCTCTAAAACCATGTTGTTCCTTGCGTAGGACATTGTGCATAATTAGGTAGTCTGTGAGTTGGATGGCAACAATTTTTTCCAGAGCTTTCGAGAGGGGAGGGAGTATAGAGATGGGCCTGTAGTTGTTAGGTAATATGGGGTCCCCACTCTTTAGTATAGGTGTGATGGTGGCCACCTTCCAGTCATTTGGGAACTGCCCTAGACATAGGGAGAGGTTAAGGAGATCAGTCAGGGGGAGAGCACCGAGTCAATTACCATATTAAGGATCTTCATGTCAAATGAGTCTTTGCAATAGTTTAAGCCCCCTAGGGCTTGTTTAAGGTAAGAACTTGCTTCATTCATAGTAATAACCCTAAGGTAGAAGGGGGGTAGGCATTGCTGGGTTCTGGGGTTTTAGGGGTGGGGTTGAAGAAGTTGTTTGGCAAAACTGTGCTTAGATCAGAGAAAGCCGCATTTAGGCCATTGGCAATGATGAGTGGGTCTGAGGTAATGTAATTGTTTACATTTAGTTGGGAGGGGGGAATCCTGGATTTTTCATTCATTTCCTTTAGGTTGTCCCAAAATAGTCTAGCATTCCCCCAGGATGAGGTCAGGGTGGACTTGTAATAGCTGGATTTGGCCATTCTAATAGCCCAGGTACACTTGTTGCGAGCCATTTTATAGGCCAGTCTGTCCTCTTGCACACCAGAGGCAACTGATTTGTACCAGAGGTCATCCCAGTTTTTTAGTTGCTTGAGCAGTGCTAGTGTTACCCAGGGGGCATTTTGTTTTTTGGTTTGAACCTTAGTGAGTGGGGCAAATGTATCACAGGCATTGTTGAATGTGCTGGTAAAGTAGTCAAGGGCTACATCTATGGTAGGGGTGCTTCTGATGTGGGACCAATCACACTGGATAAGCTATCTCCTTAGTGTAGTGAGGCCACCAGGTAGAAGATGACATCGGGTAAAACTGCAAGGTTGGGGTAGTTGCCGCTGATATGACCAGGTGAAGAGGATTGGGGAGTGATCGCTTAGTGAGTCTCGGGTTACATTTAGGTTTGCGATACTATTGGGTTGATTGGTGAGTAGGAGGTCGATTAGGGTGCTGGAATAATTTCTGGGATTAACTCTGGTTGGTTGGTTAAGTAATTAGGTTAGGTCTAGTGCTGAGAGGGTGTCTTTTATAGTGCCGGTCGAGCTAGATAACCAATTCACATTAAAATCCCTGATGATAATGTGCTCAGTTTTGGGTGTGAAGCTGGAGACATAGTTGGTTAGGGATTGAAAAGCTGAGGCTTGGTTACGTGGTGGGATGTTCACCACCATAATGTTACAGGGGCTCTGGTAGGGTCTGGTGTGAGCTTTAGTGTCAGAGCTTGTGCCCGGTGGGTCAGTGAGGGAGTTGGTAGGCTTTGGCATATCAGAAAGTCTCAGACATAAAAGGCACACCCCCCTCCTCATTTGTCAGATCTATCGGCTCTATACGTGATAAGGCCAGGGAGTGTGACGGAGGAGTCTGGGACCTTCTTTGACAACCAAGTCTCAGCGAGGGCTTGCACATCTGGTTGATGCTGCTGAACTCAGCATTGTAGCTGTGCTAGTTTTTGGGTAAGCTGCAGATATTCATTGTGGCTAGACTTAGCCCATTGCGTGGGGCATCAGGACTGACTGAGATGGGGCCTGGATTAGGGTGAATATTGCCTGACATAAGGAGTTGGAGTGTGAAGATTCTGAGGATGGCCAGTATTCTCTGTTTGCTGATGTTGGCATGTTGCTTTTTAGCTGAGGTACCACCTGAGCAGGGGATGGCTAGGAAGACGAGGGTAGGGTAGGAAAGGAATGCCATGGGACATGGGAGCTGGTATTGCAAGGAGAAAGGTGGGCGATGAGAGGGAGGGGGTGAAGTGGAGTTACCATGACAGGTAGGGTGGATGGAAGCTGGTGTTGCATCACAGAGGTGCCATGGGGTAGATCACAGGCAAAGGAGGGGGGATGAAGAGGAGTTACAGTGACAGGTAGTGTGGGTGGAAGCCGGTGTTGCATCACAGAGGTGCCATGAGGTAGGTCACGGGTGAGGGACTGGGGAATCCCTGGAGGAGGAAAACAGAGGTGAGGAGTAAGGTAAGCATTTTAGTGCTGTTACGCTGTTATTAGGGGAGATGCCAGGAGTTGGAAGGCAGATGGGAATTGTTGGTGTGGTACAGAGGGGAGGCTATTATGAGAGTGCAGGAGGGAGAAAGAGAGAGAAGGAACAGAGACCAAAGCACTTAGTATACAAATGTAAAGTAAGGGGAACCAGCGTTTGGTAATGTTGTACAATGCTGCCTCAAATGGTGAGTTCTTATAGGCTGCTAATGGTAAAGTGGGCAGATTGGTTCTGGATCAGTCTCATCCCTATTGGCTCTTAGTGTTTTCCAACTCTATATAAGGGCATGCCAACCAAGGGTGGTGGTGGGGGTAGTGGGGAGCTGACACACAGCGTTGGTGGGACCTACACCAGTCTTTAGTGTGAGACTGTGTCAAATGCCTTGCTAAAATCTAGGTAGGCCATATCCACAGCCCCTTCCTGGTCTACTACCTTGGTCATCCAGTCAAAAAAATCTATTAGTTTCATCTGACATGACCTTCCTGCTGTGAAACCATGCTGCCTTGGGTCATGTGCCCCACTGGAATCTAGGTACTCAAAAGTTCTTTACTTCAGAAGTGATTCCATCATTGTCCCTACCACTGAGGTCAAACTAACTGGTCTGTAGTTTCCTGCCTCTGCCCTGTTCCCATTCTTGTGAAGTGGAATCACATCTGCCCTCCTCCAGTCCTCAAGTACCACCCCATCCTCCCATGATTTGTTAAAGAGAGTAGTCAGCAGTGTTACTAGTTCTACCCTTAGTTCTTTTAGAATTCTGGGGTGAATCCGATTAGGCCCCATTGCTTTGTTCACCCTCACTTTCAAGAGTTCTTTCAAAACCCTTTCTTCTGTGAATGGACTGGTATAAACCCCCATCTTGAGTGTTTCTCTTTTTTGGTTTAGGTACCTCCCCCCTTCCTTTGTGAATACTGAGCAGAAATATTCATTCAGTATCCCTGCTTTTTCACTGTCACCCTCTGCCCACATTCCCTCCCTTTTATTAAGTCTCCATATCCCTCCCTTGGTCTTTCTTCACTCCCTAATGTACTGTACCTATAAAAAGTTTTATCCCCCTTCTTATCAGAGTTGGCTATCTTTTCTTCAGTTTGGGTCTTTGCTATTCTGACTGCCTTCCCTGCCTCCTTCTGCTTTAACTGATAAAGTTCTCTGTCCTGCTCCTTCTGTGTTTCCTTATATTTCCTGAATGCTACCCTTTTCTCCTTAACCTTCCCTTCCACCTTTTTTGAGAACTATACTGTTTTTTTTCCTTTGTTTTCTTTTGTTGGTTTGATTCACACAAAGGCTTGTTGCCTCTGTGATGGCTCTTTTGATTATTTCCCATTATTCCTCCACCCCTCCTTCTTGCCCATTTGTTAATGCTTTTCTAAGGCACTCTGTCATTTTCCCAAAGTCAGCCATCCTAAAGTCCAATAATCTTGTTTTTATATGGCTCGATTCAATGGATGTGTTTATTGTGAACCACACTGTTTGGTGGTCACTTGTTCCCAGATGGCTACCCACTTCTAAATCTGAGATCCTTTCGCCATCCCCATTTGAGAGTACCAGGTCTAAGATTGCTGCCTCCCGAGTGGGTTCCAACACTAGCTGTCTGAGGCATGCCACCAGTAGGGCATCAAGCATGACCCTGCTCTTGGATGTGCCTGCAGAAAAGGTGCTCCGGTTAACATCTGGCATATTCAGGTCCCCCGTCAAAAATATCTACCCTTTTTCTGCCACTTTAAGGATGCCTTCCTTCATTTCCTTGTCCACTCCCTCCCCCTGAGATGGGGAAAGCAGAGATGAGATTGCAAAACAGAGTCTAATGTTTTGCTGCCTGCTTTGTGTTATTTTGAATATCAGGCCCCAGATGCTAAGGTGGAATGTTACAGAAGAGTCTCAGATGAAGAGAAAAATGTAGTGAATAAAATTTGTAGCTATAATTCTAAACTTATCTTAAATACTAAGTTCTATATGCTCTTAAGCAGCAGGGAGGAATAGGATTCCCAATTTGTAACAAACTCTGAAACATGGCACTGTCTGCTGTGCTCAAGATGGTTGCTGGAGCTTTTTGCACACCTGCGATTTCACCCGCATGTGCACTGAACTCCATTGGCCATCTTGGACACAGTGGACTGTGGCACCACAGTTCATTGTGCATGCACAGAAAACACTGTCGCCATCTTGAACACGGTGGACAGTGCCATGTTTAACTGACCAGACTTTTAAATAGTGCAGTGAACGTGCAGTGATTGCCATTCACCTCCACTATTTAAAAGTCCAGTCAGTATCTAGTAATCCTCCATATCAGTACTGTGTTCTCAAGACAGCTGCAGGGCTACACCAACTGTGGCCATAAAAATTAATACTATGCTACAAGACTGGCAGAGGTCTTAGACCTACTGATCAAAAAAATTAAACAATGGCTGGTATTATATCAAGGCTAATTCTCCCTCAGTACTGCTCAGTTCAATCCCAGTTATTCCAGTGACCACAAAAGTGATTAGAGAGCTGACTAACCCATGGATGAAAGTAAAAATATAGAGTTGGTATCATGGCATTTGGGATACTGATGTTCCTAATTCAGTTTCTACTCTTACCCTGTTAGTACAATGTCCATTTTTTTCCTCCAGCTAGTGAAGACTATGCCCCCAAATAATGGAGATATAAAGGAATAGTACAACTTGGCAACCGCGTTGTGAGTCGCACTTTTACACATGTTTCATATGTTGATAATTCTCTTAGATCTCTTTTTTTTTCTTTTTTCTTTTCTTTGGGGGAACATAACTCAGGGAAGTTTTTAATGAAGCAGATACTAACCAGAGTTGCTTTGGGATATGCAGTATGGCAGTGTTGAAAATCTTAACCCCTCAGGGTGAACTTTAGAAATGATTTTTTCCATAAAAGTTTTTATTAAAATTTCACTGTCAGTTGAACATAGTACAAAACACAGTTTCATACATACATCTAGTACAGTGAATACAAACAGGGTATATGTGAGGCAACTTGTAAATGCTGTACAGTATCAAAGCTTTAAAATCTATATCTACATCAACACACATCTTATAAAACAGTAAACATTTTCTAAACTATGCCTTTTTGTAGTAATATGCATAGCAGGCAAATAATGTTTCAATGGAGGTTCTGTCCCATTATCTTATTTGAGTAACTGAGTTATTCCTACAGGGCATCTCTCATCCACTGGTGTTACATCTAGTGTCACACTTGAGGATTGTGCTGTGATTGCATGTCAGTGTTCCCAATGCCTATGAATTGCCCACATTTTGGAGGGGTAACAAAATGTACAAGTATTGGCACGTGGGTTTAGGGGGTAGTTCCCCTTCCTAAAAGTCTTCTTTGAGAGAAGAGAGTAGGTGGAGGGTCATACATTAAGAAAAGTTTCTATTTCTTCAAATAAGTGGTAATTTCAAGATTCACTAAGTCAGCTACAGCTGTTGTAGGTCCCTTCCGGGTTGGTTGGGAATCACAGTTGATTAGAGGCTGTCTATCCAGAGTAAGTTTGCACCCTTTGAGGTTTAAGAGACTAAAGAGATTGACCTAGTGTGGGTAGTTTCAACTATTAGGTGGAAGGGGTGGAGAGCCGAGCTTGTAAAAGGTTAAGTAGGGTCCCCAAGTCTTTAAATAAAGGTTAAGTTTGACTGCTGCTACTTTGGCAATTTTTTCGTACCTGGAGGTCACAGTCAGTAGAGTTTGACAATCCTGTGCAGTTGGAGGTTCTGATTCTCTCCATTGTCAGAGAAGAACTCTTTTGGCTGCTGCCAAGATCTCATTGGTCCATTACAGTTGATGGGGAGTTAGAGGATGCATCTCTAGAAGTAGGCCTAAGACACTTAATTTAGGCTCCCTAACTGATGATAAAAGGGGCAAGCTGTCTACAAGTTTTCCAGACAGTGTCCCAATAGTTTTCCAGAGCTGCACAGGTTCACAGTATGGTCATCAGAGTAGCTTGGGAGATGCAAGTCTCCAATAGTCACTGTTTTGTATCATTTTGACTTGATAAAGCCATTGTGGGGTCCTGCGTGTTCCATGTAGTAACTTGAATTGGATGGTTTTGGCTTGTTGTACCCTATTAGCTTTTTAGGCTGTGGACCAGACATTGCTACAGTCTTCCTTGGGAATCATGATGTCTAATTCTTTTTCTCATTGGGCCCTTGGCTTCTGAGGTGTTGGTGTGGCTTGTTCACTATTTCACATTTTAAGAAAGCAGTTGGCTAAATGGTTCATTTTTTTAGGTTTCTTACCCATGTGTCCCATGTCAAGGCTATTGGCAAAAGTTGTTGAGGTGAGATCTTGGCTCTAAGGAGATCTTGCTGCTGGAGACATCTCCAAAAGTGAGTGAAGGGAATACCATGATGTGTTTGCAGGTCTTCAAATGATATCAAGACCTCAGTGTCAGAGTGGTATAGATCTGCTAGCGTAGAGATGCCCTTTGATTGCCAGAGGGACGATTGTAGGGGTTCATTTCCCAGCTGGAGCTGGGGCATTCTGCCTGTTTGGATGCAGTCTGTAGGTCTTGCCAGCGCATTTCAGTTGGGTAGCATGTGTCATCCATATTTTCCTAGTGTGTCTAGTGCAGGGTGAGGTAGTGGATTCCAGTTTCCAGTCTGGGTAGATCAGTGTTTGTGGGAACGGGACTACCACCTGATGCACTTCAATAGCTACCCATTGGAGGGGCATAGTGTTTCCTGTTTTATACATGCCAAGGCTTGTCTAATGAGGTCACTGTCATAGAATAACTTTAAATTGAGGTGGCTGAATCTACCCTGGCTCCACTGTAGCTGGAAGGTGTTTAATTTGATCCTAAGGGTTTTTATTGTCCCAAATAAACTTGGAAATTTGTGTGTTAATTAAGTGCAGTAAGGAAAGCCAGCAGGAGATTGTTAAGAATGTATTGAAGTTTAGGGAGGACTGTCATCTTCAGTAAATGTTTCTCAGAACTATAAGGGTCCAATGGTATTTACCTTCTATAATTAGCGCTCTACCCTCAATGCTCCTGTCTTCTGCAAGTACTCCCAGCTGTAAGCCTTTAAGGAATAGGCTAGCTATTCATCTTGCTCTTGAGGTAAATGCATTGTAATAGGCTGTAGCTACCCAGCTACATTTGAGGCTATCTGTTTCAAAACCAAGAAGTGAGATTCTTGGTGGAGGGCTATATCACATTTCAGTTCATTTAGTTTAAGCAGTATTTTACATCTTTTGATCTTCCAGTTCGGGCCTCTAATATCCCAGATAACTACCCACAGGGTTTCCAAAGATGCCATGTCCTCAATATATTTGGTGAGTGCAAAGGTAGTGCAAAGAAATTTTTCTGTCCCTCCCCCAGCCCCACCCCCACCCCACCATAACCCCACAGTAGACTAAACACTATAAACAACAGTACAGAGACAAGAAACTGCATCAGTCTTATATTCTATGTAAACTGTTAATGCAAAGTTAATAACATTTTAAGAAACTTTGTAGCAAAACAACTAGCAAACTATAGAATGATTTGGACTCAGGTGATCCACACTAGAGGAAGTAAGCTAGAAAATTCTTCTAATGAGAGTTTAGAACACTCTTACACCATAGCCTACATGGAAACTGCTTGCTTTAGACAGGGGGTTTCTGGTTAGTTGGCTCTTATTTCCCCCTCTTCTTTTCCTACAATAGCCTCAGTGACCCCTACATATTCAGTGGATCCTGCTATGGAGCGGCCAGTGAAGAATCTTTCATGTGTCTCCTGGCTACCCTCACCGGTACGTGTCAGGCTGGTTTAGCCTCTAATGGGCTCATATACTAGCCCAATCTGCATACACTGTATAGAGCTGCTATTGCTCTGTTAGGTGCTGGCTTGGGTGGTTGTATCTGGAGGGATCTAAATGTATCCTGTACCAAGATTCCTGTTGCAGGCTCTGCATTACCACTCTACCAGATGTGTGATTTAATCTTGATTATATCTTAAAGGGAGGGTTGCTGTGCCAGACATGTCCTCTCTGTGGTTATCACCTCTAAAATGTCTTCAAATATCTAGTGAATTATTATCTTGGCTTCCATAGGGCTAGTACTCCTTACTTGGGAAGGGAGGATTGATTTCACCTGAACTTTTGTTTACAGGTCATTTCTGCAGGGGGGGCTTTTGGTCCCTGTACACAGGCTCTGTATTGTTAAATGGACAACAGAATATCACGTCATTTGCTACGTATGTGAATAGTCAAATTAATTACATAGTCAGTTCTGTTTATCTGCCCAATGTGACTGTATAATCTGATCATTTATCATCTTTCATAGTGAGTGCCATTTGGTGCCTCATGGCTTAATTGAGCTGCTTCTTCCTCTAGAGGGTTGCCACTAAGTACTGTAATTGCTTTATTCAATGAGGAAAGAGTTATATGCATTCCTTGAAAGGCAAGGAGAGGAAAACCAGTGAGCCACTGCTCCTGAATGCGTGGCTCAAATGCAGCTGTTTCTTTGTGATCCCCTGTAATGGATGCATTGTATGGAATTCAGGAGATGACAGCCTGCAGCTGTGAGTCAAATCAAAGGCAGAACAATCCCTATTTTCCCGCAGATGATTTTGCAGGATGACTGACTGCAGCCCTGTATTTAAATACATCATGTGGAACATTGGACAGTGTCAGGCTGATTGCTTATCAGCTGGCAGTTTGGCACTAGAATTATTTTCCAGCATGGGTTTTCATGATTGCTGCTTGCTTTTTCCGGGAGGGGCGGGGCATTGCATGGTGCAGGGGAAACATGAAATTCTACAGGAATTGCATGTTCACTTTGTGCTTGGTTTTACTGTGAGTCTAGCTGACCTTCCAGTTGTATGCTGGTTTTCAGCTGTGGAAGTTTAAACCTAAATGAGCAGTTCAGGGACCATTGGGTATGGCAGCACAAGACTCTGCCCAAGGGGATGATGATGACCACCCTCCACCCTGACAGTGGAGTGCACACAGTTCAATTCAAGTTGAATGCCAGTTCAGAGTGTAGTATTTCTGTCTAGGGCCAATCTCATTCCCTCCCTTAGGCATTGCAAATGAATAAAAAGAAAGTGTATTTACTGGGGCTTTGACAAAGCAAAGGCAACTTGGTTATCTCCAGGGGCACTTGGGATCTCCTTTATTCATCTGTCAGCTCTTGGAAAACAGTTCAAAGGTCCATGTTGGCTGTTGAAATATTTGGTGATGGTGGCGAGGTTGAAGGATCTTGCATAGCCCTCTGATTTTTCTGTCTTTTGTCGGGTCATTATTCCATGGCTGTTGTCTTCAGGTCTTTCTTCACCAGTGATCATGGAAAAAAGTGTCAGCCTCGTTGTGGGACTGGAACTGCAGCAGAGTGCCTTTGTAATTACCCTGGAGTATTGCTGGGTAAAGCAGGGAGTATGTGAGACCTTGGTTCCTCAGACCTGCTTTATTCTGTCAAAACCTTGTCTTTTTTCTAGAACAGTTCTGAGGTAGTTGGGACAGAATGAAAGCGGATTGTCTGCCACCTCAGTGTTTGTTAGCTCACTTGCTTTGATTAGAATAATTTCTTTATTAAGGAAATGAACAGCTCTGATATAAATGGTCTGGATTTATTGGAGGCAGCTTACATGCAAGTCCATTTTATTCTGTGAGCTCATTCTATCTCAAACAGGAATTGGTTCTGGTCCAGAAGCAGCCAGACTGGCAGATGTTCTTGTAAGTTTCATGTTGGGTCCCTTCCTTCTATGTCTTTCTGGGGCCCCAGTATACCAATATTTTTCCTATGGCCCCCATCCCTCCAAGTCTACTAATTTGGCCATTAGCCACTCAATTTGCTGTTCAGCTTTCAGGAGTCTCTTGTCAGTTTGCAGTTCTCTTTCATGTATGGAGACAATTTGCATTTCTGTAGCTGAAATCTGATTGGTAAGGTGGGACAAGGTGTCTTGTGTCTCCACCACAGTACTCTGTATGTTTTATACAGAAGCTACTAATTGTCCCAGAAGAGAGGATACTTGGTCCCAGGATGGAAAGTGGCTCCTCAAGGATCTGTGGGACATTTTCACTTATTTTTATTTATTGAAATGTTTCACCAGGAAGACATGGTGAGCATCAAGTTGCTCGCCTCCTGGTGTGACCGGGGGGTAGGAAAACATGAGGACAGTAGACATAGATTTCGTGCACAAAATAGATATACAATTTGATTATATTCAATAAAGTAAGCAGACTATACAGAAGTACTGAAAAGGAGGAATGTTAACTGGTATGAACTAGATGGATACCATGGTAACAGTCTTGAACTAGATAGATGCGATAGCACAAATATCTTTTGCAAACACTTGACAGGACATAGCTTTGTAGTTAGAATATGGCTGGATAGAATACAAGGAGGCTGAACTAGGGCAGGATTGCAAGGAGAGACACGGATAGAAAAAAATGTGCAAGGTGTAACAAAGTTCAAGGTTGACTATAAGTGCATTAGAGATTGGGGTTGTGTAACTATATGGCTAGGAAGAGGGGGCAGTGGTGGGTGGGGGCATATAGGCTGAGAGCAGGGGTGGAAAGGGGTATTTGGAGGAGGGAAGGCAAGGGTGGGAAGCAGGTTGTAGTCAATAGGAGTTAGAGCACTTTACCTCTTGGTGCAGACTGGAGAATTTGTGGTAGTGCTTTGCTCCCATATTTGTCCTAGGTCCTCTTGGTAAATCTGGTTGATTATTCCATTGATCATCAAATGTCTTTCCATCCAAAAGAAGGAGTTGTGAGCTGCTGATTACAGTGTTAAAATAGGGTTATATTCCAGGGTGTTTGGGAGCTCAGAGATTAAGTGGCCATTGCAGTTGGGTACCCACATGACCTCCCCCTAGATCTAATTTTCATTGTTATCTACAACTAACACATTTCTCATCAATCCTCCAGCCAAATTTTGGATGCTAGAGCCCCCATCTAAATTTGTAACATTTATAGCATCAGCCAGTAGCTCAGCCATTAATAGTGGCCATATCATCAGGGTGACACTATCCAAAAAACTCAAACCAATCACTGTGTTGAAGTCATACAGCACAAATGGTGTCCTGAAGCTCATATTACTCTTATGGAAATGGACTGGACTAATATGTACCAGGAAATCCACTAAACTAGTGGGGCAGTGTCTGAAAAGGATTCAGCTGGAGACCAATCTCTAGATATTTTTATACACCTGACTTTATATGTCATTGTAATCTAACATATACATTTGTGCTGGAGATTATGCCAACACATTTGTCAACACACACATATCTTTTGGTTCTGCTCTAAATTGGCAAGGTTTGGGGAAGATGTCATTCCAAATAATAAAACCATCTTTTTTTAGCATAAATTAGGAAATTAAGCATGTCTTCCTGGCACTAATACCAAATGGTATATAGGGACAAATATATAGGGAAAACTGGCAATATGTACAGTAAATTCATCACCGATAAATGGCATACACCACATTCCTCTCATTCCCCTTCCAAATATGAATGGATTGTGAAATGCAAATAAATCCAAAGTATATAATTAATCACCTGCTGCATCTTCAAAAAGAGAAATATTTAAGTATATAGCTCCCCTTTATGAACTATATAGAACAAGAGGAGGATAGTTCTAGATCAGCTAGCGAGCATTGACCTATAGAAACCTACATTTTTCACTACACCAAATGCAAATATTTCAGACCCAGCGATACCAGATTGGTCAACCCAATCATCGAACTCTCCTTTCTCCTTCTGTTTTTTACATCCTTTTCTTATAGAGTCATTTTATTATCATGTGCTAGATATTACACTTGAGTAATCTGGCTCATCACTGACTGCTGGATACTCCTTTCAATCATAGTGGGGAAAAAGACCCATTTGGAACCCTTTTTTTATGGCTGCATGGATGCAACTATTCTGCAATGTCACCTACAAAAGCATTAAAGAGGACTGGTCCTAGACTTGATCCCTGATGCACCCTGCTGGTAGTGTTGGGCAAAGTGGCCCCAATTCACTCTGCAAAGTGATCCGTGGAGTGAAGGTGGATTTGTGGAGTGCTCTGCAATGCGAAGCGGAGTACTTTGAGTTATAATGGGTAACGTGAAGTCCATTGAAAGCAAT
The DNA here is from genome assembly GCA_016271365.2 of Neoceratodus forsteri. Classification (NCBI taxonomy): domain Eukaryota; kingdom Metazoa; phylum Chordata; order Ceratodontiformes; family Ceratodontidae; genus Neoceratodus; species Neoceratodus forsteri. The sequence goes on from CM028137.1 coordinate 58,259,613, forward strand.
GACTTCGCGTTACTCCGCCTTCCCAAACCACTACTCCACCAATTCTTAAGGTGAAGTATATTGAAAACAATGTACTCTACCACACTTTGCCTTGTTTTTAAGCTCCAAAGGAGAATTTTGCAGTGATTCATGGGATTTCAGGTCACATGGGCTCTAGATTGTTCTGCACAGCCTCAGTTTGGGGTAGTGTGTGTATGAAGCTGTAGGAGACAATCTGCTCAGAGAGCTCTGTGATTCAAACCTTCTAAAAGCTCTTAAAAAAGCCTTTTGGGGTCATTTGTTTTGCTGAAACTTTAGTTCATCGATTAAAGGAAACCCTCCTGTCTTATAGCAAAGAAACATAGACTTTGACGGCAGATAAGGACCGCTTGGCTCATCTAGTCTTCCCATTTCCCTACCTACAGAATAGGCCACAGATCCTAGTTAACCAACAGCCTATTTCTTCCTACCCACCACAAGAATTGCCTTATGTCTGTCCCATGCATTCTTGAATTCTCCCACAGTTTTAGACCCCACATCCTCCTCAGGAAGGCTGTTCCATGCATCCACTACCCTCTCTGTGAAATAATACTTCCTCACATTGCCCCTGAACTGCCCCCTTCTATCTTTAAATTGTGTCCCCTTGTTCTTGCACGTCTCTTTTTCTGAAAGATGCTACCCTCTTGGACTTTGTTGATTCCAATGAGGTACTTAAAAGTTTCTATCATGTCCCCCCTCTCCCTTCTTTCCATCCAGTGTTTATTGTCTGTGTGTGGATTTGGAATGTTAATGTACAATATTCAGGGTCAGATATTCAAAACTTTGCCCTGGGGCAAAATTAGCATTGCCAGGCGGGCAAACTTATCCTGGAGCACAGAGCAAGCTATATTAAAAAGGAATAGCCCAGGGCAAACAGCTTCTGAATATAGCATGGGAATGAGGCTGGGCAAACTGGGCTGGGAGTGCAGGGCAAACTTAGCCCTGGAATAAGACAGCTCTGAATATAGCAACCAGGAAGTGCAAACCACAACAGCAACACAGTGCACAGCAATGTGAAGGTAGGTAGAGATGAACTAAGTGGCCAATGTGTGTGCCAGCAAATGCATGGACCCAGTATAGCTGCAGGCAGCAGTGTATGTGAAAGTACAGTGTGCAAAACTATAAAATATTCCCTGAACTGTTAGCGCAGCACTAACACATTTGCGCGGGTTTAGCACAGGGCTAAACCGTTAGCCCGGAGCAAACACATTTGCCCGGCTCTAAACTTTGCCATATTCAAAAGTGACATGCAAATGAGCCTACTTAGGTAGTCTGTGGGCAAACATCCAGATTAGCATCTCATTATGCCCTGATTTGCATGCAGTTTGCACCGGGCTAGCTGTTTAGCACTGCCCTAAACCCGTGCAAACGTGTTAGCACTGCGCAAACAGCTTGGGGAATATTATACAGTTTTGAACACTACTTCCAGAAGCGCTGCTGCCTGCAGCTGTACTGGAACAACACAGCATAGGCACAGATGGTGGTGGTGCTGCATGCAACTGTCACATTGTAGGTCATGCTACAGTGCACAGCAGAAACTACAGTAGCAAGGGGCCAGTAGTGTGTGGACACAGCATTGCCTATGGTGTGTAGGGCAGTGATGATGACTGCACTATACACAGTGAGAGGCCCAACCTGCAGGTGTTTACTGACAGTGGACATTACTGTTACGCTGTTGTGTGACTCACAGATGCTGTACCTGTGGCATGGGATGCTCACAGTGACATGTACATTTCTGGCTTTGTGTGCTGTGGCAATTGTACAGCTGTGTGGTATGTGGCCAGGGGGAGCATATATTATCCGAAAGGCACACTGGTGTTGGGGTATTCCCAATACTGGCCCATGTGCACTGCATGATGTGTCCCAGCCTTGTGGCCACACCTGGTCTGTGGCACAGCCTCACCACCCATACATACTCCCTTAACATCCTCCATGCCCACAGTGCTGCATGTGTGCTGGCATCTGTTGGTGTCCACAGAAGTCTGGTACGCAGGTGTGTGCTGTATGGCCACACTGCCATGCTGTCCATTGGCAGCAGGGTCACCACTTACTGCCTGGCATGACTGGGACTGGGTGGCAGATGATGGCATCATTGTGATGCCATCAGTTAGCAGCATGCTTCCTCTATGTTTGGCTTTATCTATGTGTCATATTTCTTTGTTAGGGTCGTGCAAAACCCATGCTAAACCAATGCAAACATCGCACTTAGCCATAGTGTCATGCAAAGCTGATTGCCCAGGGTTAAGACAAGCTTTTTCTGGGCGGTAATGTACACCGCGCTAAGTGCCGCGCTAAGTCACGCAAAACCACTTAGCGTGGCACTAGTCGCTGAGTATAGCATTGCGCCTGTATTCATGTCAGTTTGCCCCTTGCATACATTATAATTTTGCCCAGCGCTAATGCACTTTGCCCGCACTATTTAGCCTTTTGAATATAGCAGACCCATGTTAATCCCGCACTATACCTGCGCAAATGGTTTTTGCCCGGTGCAAAGTTTTTGAATATCTGGCCCTCAGTCTGTGTACTGAGAGACAGTGGCAGTGTTCTTTGGGGCGTATCTGTGGTGAAGGTAGATTAACTTGGAGAAAAAGGCAGAGCTTCTGTTTTGGTGCTATTTTTCTGGTATATCTGTGTTAATGTGCACACAGTAATATTTTCAATAATTCTTGCCATTTTTTTGCTGATTGTTGTGGTGCAGCAGTGCATAATTTTAGTTTGTTTAAAATATGTGGTTATATTACTGAAGTTTTCAATTTGCTACACATTACTTAGTGTGTGTGAGTATGTGTGTGAGGCGTGTCATCAAATCAGACACCTTTTATTGTGCCACATAATTTCAGCAATGTGAAGCTGCTATCCATTGCAGCTGTGTAATTTCTGTACTTCTTTGTGGTATCTTTACTAGTACTAGTGACTGTTACTGCAGCAGTGCAGTACACTGCCCTCCCCATGGCCCGCCCCAACCGGCAAAGGAATTATTTTCCAGATTTTTGAATTCCTGATGGTGAGCACTGGTTAGGTGTTGTGCCTTTGCATCTGCATCTCTTCACTGCACAGCACAATCTTATTCTGTCTGTGCATTTGCATCTCTTTACGGCCCAATCTCCATTTCTAACTTAAGTCGCGTTGTTTCTTTGGCTTCCCTTCAGAGTACTGGACAGGTGTGGTGCATAATTCTGCATGAACATTGTACTCATTAATATGCGTTTTTAAGTCAGGACCATTATCACAAGTCATTCGTGATATAAATCACGTTCTTCATTATCACGGTCACAAATGCAGTCACAAATCACGATTTACGATCACATCATGAATCACAACATTAATCTTTTTTAATAGTTACTTGGATGTATTTTAAGCCTGTTTTGTAGTATCACTCCATGCTTCATCACTCCACCATTCTACTCATTACTAAGTGTTTTTAAGTCAGGGAGTTTTGTGCCATACCTTATCAGGGCCCACGGAAGCACAGCTGTAGGCATTCGCATTTCTTCATCATTATTGTCACAAATGCAGTCACAAATCATGATTTTCAATCATGTCATGAATCACAACATTAATTTTTTATAATAGTTACTTGGATGTATTTTAAGCCTGTTTTGTAGTATCTCTCCAGGCTTCACTATCCCACCATTGTACTCATTAATAAGTGTTTTAAATCAGGGATTTGGACAGTGTCTACAGCACATACACAGACTGGAAAGAAGACTGACTGCACACATGCAGTTTAGCACAGTATACTTGCACTGCTCAGCATACAAAGTGTCATGCATACGGAAGACAACAAAAAAGGGCATACTTACATACAAGGGTTGGGGATGGTGGAGGAATACATTTTATAATACGGCAGGGAAGGTGTGGGGGGCACATGGTGTGAGGAAAAACAAAACTAATGTGGGATCTCATGGTGATCCAGCAGCAGTTCCAGCATGGACATAATTTGCAACTGATGTCCCTCTATGCGATCCTGGTGGAGCAGCAGCTGCTGCTGTGGCCCTCCTCTTCTTAGGATGCCACCATGCATAGCTGCACCCTCTGCCACAGAGTGGCCAGAAGGTGCAGGCATGGTCCATTCTGTGGCAGCCTGCCACTCCAACTGGTGGTGATTAAGCATATGGGTGTGCTGGCCCCCAGCCCCAGGTAAGTCCCCTGGGGGCCACAGTGCACCTCCACCTCACATAGGCAGCATCTGACCACATTGCTGTCCCCCCTGACCCAGTCAAAAAACTGACAAACAATGGAGGTGTGGGGAGGACCAGAAACAGGAAGGGGAGGGCCAGATGAACTGGCAGATGGCTGGTCATGGTGCTGAACAGGGATGGGATCCACACGTGGTCCCAGGGGAACAGGCACATCCTACTCCAGAAGACCTGGTGCTGCACTTGATGGTGGTGGTGGTGGTATAACTGCCTCAGAATCAGGACAGGAGGTGGAGCTGGTCCTGCTTTGGGGGGGAACACTCTCAAGTTCTGAGTGGTCCAACAGGAATGGGCGCCCATGCCCTCCACACATGTGCATGGTATGACGCTTACCACTACTACACTCTCCCAGAGCTGCCCCTGACCCAGACATTCCCTCACACTGGTCCATCTCTCCTGCTGAGCACCCTCAGTCTGAGCAATCACTACTCAGACTGTCACATAACACACACACACAGTCACACAGACTCAGACAAACAACTAACTACTTATAAAGGTAAGAAAATTAAAATTTACAGAAAGAGCAAATTAAGTAAAAAAGTGTACAGAAAAGACAAAAATAATGTAGCTTTTAAAAAAGCTGTTGGGTCTAAATCAAAGTTTAAATCTCATCCTCACTCTGATCTCAAAGTATCAGCAGTCACAAAACACACTACTCTCTCTCCGTCTACAAAGGAGAAAGTAGAAGTGTCTGCTTGTATGACTCACTTTCTTCCTGCCTAGCTAAACAGCATGTGACTTACAGTATTGCAAGCCATGTGATATGTGGGGCTGCCAAATCTGAAACACCAAGTGGGTCACTTAGAATCATAATGAGGAATGCAAAGTCCATTAAAAACAATGACTTCGCCTTGCTTCGTGTTGCCATTCCACCTTAACACGAAGTGGTAATGACAAGGCAGAGTGAGCACTTTACATTGCCCACTCCACATAGCAGAGTGGCAACATGAAGTGTCCACTTCACGTTCACTTCGCCGGCGGAATTTAAATTTGCTGCATCTCTACCTGCTGGTCACCATCTTTTCCTTGGAGTGAACTCCCTTTACCACCACCCTCTGTCACCTATAACCTAACAGTTTTTCATCCAGTATACCACCTTTGGAGCCACTCCTAAGCAAACCAGCCTGCTTACTAGTCTCCTATGTGGAACAGTGTTGAATGACTTACTGAAATCTAAGTAGGCAACATTCATTGCTCCACCCTGATCTAGTTCTTTGGTCACCCAATCAAAAAAATCTGTCAGATTCATTTGACATGACCTCCCCCCGAAAGCATGCTGAATATGGTCTTGTAACCCACTGAATTCAAGATATTCCACAATCCATCCTTCAACAGTGATTCCATTAACTCTCCCAACATGACATTATTGTCATTCCATTCATTAATTTCAAACTAAGCATTAAAAGAAAATTTAATGTAGTGAAAAAGATGCAAACTTTGTGGACTAGCAACTGATGTTTTGCCCCTTCTACAAGGGTTTTCATTAGAGTAAAGTGCATTAGTTGACATCACCCCTTATATATTCATATCACCTCATCAGAAAGTGCTCATATCCAATCAACATACTCAATCAAATTTACAGATTCATAAAAACCATTGTACTAAAACATGTTATTAAAAACAAAATACTGGAATCTAATGTATGACAGTGAATATATTGCATAGGTGTATTATATCAAGCTAATGAATTCAGCTTGGTAAACATTTTGCATAATTAAGTTAAGTGGTATCAAGTCCATAAGGTAATATACTAATGTATTCTGCAAACGTATTATACAATTTAATGTCCATAACTATATAACCTGAAATGGCATCCAAAATCAGGTAAGAATTCCTGCATCAAATACGTGCAAGTTTCATTCTACATGATGTGATATCTTGAAATTACTGACTGTCTTTGGACTTGATTTAGACCACCATTCAGTGCTGTTCAAGAGATACCTGCCATAAGCATAGATAGAAGAACATTTTACTGCTTGGCATAGTAGTAAACAGAAGATTCAACACAGTGGAACATGGAATGACTTGTTTTAGCCACATATCATGAATAGTTTCTACTAAGAGCAAACATTTGATTATAAAAATATTAAACAGACCAGTTTACTGCTTCTACAAAATTATTTTTTATTACTATTTCACTTTTTGATGCAATGCCAAGACCATGAAATACAAAAGGGCAATTTTACTTAATAAGAAGGCCCATTGTATTTACTGGAAACATATAAGTGAGAAAACTCAAATGCATCATTCAGACCTAGTGGGACTTGAGCCTCTAGATTCTTCTTCTTATACTGAATACATATCTTCAAATGGTGAATTTCTGATTATCATCAAGGCTTGCCCTTACCTGCTCACAGTTGGCTCATTAGATTTTTGAATTGTGAGGACCACATACTGTACTATGCTTCACATTGACACACGAGCAGGTGGAAACCCACATACTATATAAAGAATAATGCACGAGTAACCATACACAACAAGGCTGTGTTTCCATTGAGGGGTTCTGATGACATCATAGGAACCACAAGAAGGAAGCTTGAGAGGTTCCTGCTGTCATCTGAACCCTGAAATGAAAGCATAGCTGAGCTGTGTATGGTTGCTCATGTTTTATTTTGTACAGTATATGATTTGAGAAACATAAAGTACAAAGAAATGCTTTTTTCTTCACAAGAAATCTTCATTTTTTTAATTTTTTTTAAACAAAACAGAACCCCACCATCACCCTGCTGCTGAGAACCCACTTGGGTGAGGGGTGGGTCTCTGTATTCTGAAATGCTGAAACAGCAGATTTTATTTTGTTAGGAGAGGATGTGGGTTCTGAGTGTAGGAGAAAATGAATGTAAAACATCAGGTTTGTACAGGCTTAAATTGGTATTTGCCCATGCAAGAAGAGTTGTTGCACCAGAGCACAAAATTCAAAAGGGGCACATGTGCGTGTTAACAGGGTTAGGGCACACACAAAAAATTATGCATGAAGGTGGGGAAAGAAAGGGTCTAGGACCAGATTACCCATGCAACCCAATACTCGGCACATTTGCACTGTACAAAAGAGGTTAGTGTGGTCCCTTTGTACAGCACAACTATGGCCAAACAAAACCTTGTCTTATTATGGGCAACCCTAGTGGCTTCTGGAGCTACTGCAGGAAACAACAGAGTTGGCCAGTGGCAGAACACACCTGCTCCCTGGTGCCAATGGTCCTCCCACCCTCTGATTGCCATCCTGCCAGTTAAGAAATAAATTCCTGGTGCCCAGCTGTCCCCCCAACCCTCCAATTTCAGACCTGTGCTTTAATTTAATATGCCTTGGTGCCTTGTGGTCCCCCTGTCTTCTTATCACTGACCCAGTGATCAGTAAGTTTATTTATTTTATTTATTTATTTATTAAATTCTAGGATTATAAATTAAGCACTGGTGTCAAAGGGTGCCCCCCTCCCTCCCATTACCATTCTGGTACTTAGTAGATATATCCCTGGTGCCTAGTAGTCCCTACCTCTCTCTGACTGCAGTCCTGGTACATCATGAATATACCTCTGGTGCTCAGTGTTCCCCCATCCCTCCAATCACCATCTCCATACCAATGGTAAAAGTCCCTAGCATCCAGTGGTCCCTCCAGCCCTGTGACTGCCATTCCTGTACCCCTATTAATAGTCCCAAGTGTCCAGTTGTCCCTCCCACCCTCTGACTGTCATCCCTGCAAATTCCATAAATGTCCCTGGTGCCTAGAATTCCTCCTCTCGGACCGCAGCCCCAGTGAATATACAACATTCCTCCTGTTACTTTGATTTCCTGGTCATAAATGAAAGCATGTACAGAAAACCATAGAAAATATTATATTTTCTGGTGTCCAGTGATATCCCCCTTCGATCACCATTCACAGTGCTATACACTATTCCTTGGCATTTAGGGCCCCCCCCCACAGGCAGTGGCACTCACCCTGCCACCCCCTTACCAAAAGCATTGATGCCATGGCCAGATATGGTGACCGGCACAGTCCTCCTCTCACCACTTCAGCTGGCTGCTGTGCAAAAGGGCTGCAACTACGTGACTCAACATGTGTCCTGTGCTATACATAGGTCATGTGCTCCCAGCTCTTTCACATGGTCACCAGCCAAGGAGGTGAGAAGAGGTCTGTGCCCATTGTCATATCTGGGTGCAGTACCAGTATATTTAGTCGGGGTGGCAGGGTGGGTGTCAGTACTCATGGAGAGGGGGCCACTAGGCACCAGTGTATCGCACCATGAATGCTTATTGAAGGGGTACCACTGGACACCAGGGAATGTAATATATTTTGTGATTATCTGTACAATGCTTTCATATATGGACAGGCATTCAAAGCAACAAGAGGATTTTTGTACATATACTGGGGCTATGAATCAGAGAAGGGGGGGATGCAAAGCTCCCAGGACATTTACTGAATTTACAAAGACAGTGATCAGAAGGTGAAAAGGACAGCTGGATGCCAGGGACCATTAACAGGGGTACAGGGACAATGATCACAGAGAGGGAGGAACCACTGTTTATCATGGACCTTTACTGGGGGCATGGGGATGGTGACTGGATGGTGGGAGGGACCACTGGATGCCAGGGACTATTACCAGGGGTACTGGGACAGCAGGGAGACTACTAGGCAGCAGGGATACATTCATAATGTATCAGGATGGTGATAAGAGGGAAGGGGGACCACAGTGTACCAGAGGTTAACTTCTTAAGTACTAGGCTGGTAATCAGAGGAAGGGGGAACACCTAGCACCACGGATTAACTTCTTAAGTATGGGCAAGCTGAATGGATGGTGGGGGGACCACTAGGTATCAGAGATATATTTAATAACTTTCAGACCATGAACTGGAATATGGGGGGACCACTAGGTACCAGTGAATATTCTATCTTGTATGGGACCAGGTAATAGGGATGAGGGCAGCACTGTGCAAATCAACCACTGCTTACCATGCAAATGAGCTCATAACTGGCATGCAAGTTGTCCCTTAGCACTCTACTTCCTTAATGGGCTCATTTCCATTGGTAAATCTCAAAGTTCAAGTTTATTACAGGAATACTCCATTGAGCAAACAAGGCATGCCCCCTGCAGGACATCTAGAATGACCCTGCTCTCAGATGTGGCTGCAGCAAATGCACTCCAGTTAACATCTGGCATATTCAGATCCCCCATCAACAATATCTCCCCTTTTTTCTGCCATTCTAAGGATACCTTCTATCATTTCCTTGTCCATTTCCTCCCCCTGAGATGGGGTCTGCCTCAGAGGTTGCCATCTTAAGCTTAGTAAGCACATTTACTGCTTTCCAAAGAGGACATAAGCCACAGAAAAATGTGAAGATTACTTGAGTTCTGGAAAACAGGTAACTCAGGAGTGTCTCCAGATTTAAGTCCTAAGTCAGGGAAAGATAAGTGATTCAAGAAGCAAATGTAGAGTCTACTGTCCAATGAGAAGTGATGTACTGGTGGCAGAGACACCAGAAAAATTACAGACCCACTCTTCACTATACTGGTATTAGAGAAATGTATGTACTCAGAAAAAAGCCTGTTTCAGCAGGAACATGGAGTCACAAAAGAGTAGGTATGCCAACATCACAGTCAGCTAAACTTCAAGTTTGAGTACTATTATACTGATCCTTCACAAATCAGTTCATATTATTCCTGATATTGTGTTTGCACCTTTTCAGTCAATCAATCAATCAATCAAATCTTTATTTATCCAGGCTAACATCGTTGAGTACAGCTCATTTGCAAGATGGACCTGGTAAGGTCAAGGTTCAATTTACATAAAATATAACATACAGAGTATACACACTTTGTGGAGACAACAATTTGATACAATACATCAATTCAGTGTCACAAGTACATTGATATGCTACAATACAAAAATATAATACATATATACATGATTCATGAAGTAGCTAGCTTGCTAAGTTGGTAATAGGAGACACTTTAAGCCAACACTTCTGATGAAGGATTTAAAGTGTTAGAGATTTTCTTAGATGTTTTGACTCAGGTGATGTGCTGTATGGGCAGCTGGAGGTTATATCTACGAGGCGTGATATGCAATGGGTGAATACCGGAGGGGACAGTGACAAAGGAGATGGATAGGGTGGAAATACGGATGTTGTGACCAGGGTAGGAAGAGGGGGGTGGGGAGGGAATGGAAAAGGCTGATGCTATAGAGGATCAATAGTGGGTCTAGAGGGAGGGAGGAGGCCGGACTGGTGAAGTATAAAGCAGAGGGTGTAAGGGTGATTATGTAAATTAATGATTAAGAAGAATGGCTGTGGTAATGGTATATGAATTGTGAGGTCACTGCTCATGGGGTGCTGGAGAGCTGCCTTATAATGGTCGGCCAGCTGAGGAGAAAGATGGAAGATTAATCTAGTTTGGTGGAAATAGTTACATTTTTCTTTGAATAGCCTGTTGTATAGATATTTGAAGGCTGTAATAGATATAAGCTTGTTCACTTTCAGTGTCTTCTGCATTGTGTTCCATAAAGCAAATAACACATAGCTAACAGTGTATCTTCCATGTTGAGAGTGGAATTTAGGCACTTTAAGCATAATGAAGTTCAGACTTCTTAATGCATAATTACTTGATGTGGCTTGTAAGAAGCAGTCTGAGATATATTTTGGAAGCCGCTGTGATATTGCTCTGTGAGTCCATAGTGTTGCATTCCTGTCTCTTCTAAATTGAAGCGAGGTCCATCCAACTGCAGTACATAGCGAGCAGTGGTGAGTGCTGTAAGGTAGATCTGTGATAAACCTCAAAGCTCTGTGGTATAGTGTGTCTAGTTTGTTCAAACATACAATGGGGCAGCGACTATATATAAAGTCAGCATAGTCTTTTACTTTGCCTGAGCTTGATGACTGTCTTTGTATTTTTGCTATGATTTGTGTGTGCAGTTTTCTATTTTGATTTACTGTTCTATAAAATCTCCAAGATGGCTATCTGTGTCAGTAAGCGTGGTACGCTGTGCAGTTTATCAGGTGAGCCAAGCATATTGCATGTTATAACATACTGTACTGATAACTGGGCTGTTAATGCTATTATGAGAATAACCATAGTAACTCCTAACATAGAAAGACTACTTGTATAATAATGAATTATTAACATTTTTTAGATTCATCTTTGAGTCATACCAGTGCCTTCTTGCAATAGTTTTTGCCATAGCAGAGATGAATCAAAATCCTCAAATACTGCCAAACATTACACTGGGATTTAAAATACTTGACTCATGCCTTTCAGAAGTTAGAACACTTGGTGGAATTTTTTGGATAGTATCTGGAGGAGAAAGGGATGTTCCCAATTACAGATGTAGGTCCCATCCACTGATATCGGGCATTATTGGAGATTTACAGTCAAATATCGCCCTTTCCATGGCTAGAGTCTTGGGGTTATATCGATATCCACAGGTATGAGACATGATGTTTTGAATGGCATCTACCTTACCATATGCAATTGTATTCTGTTTTGTAGAGTGAGGTTAGCTATTGTATATTAACAATAGTAAACAATCTCTGTATTAAATTGGGTGGGCAGTGTATATCTCAAAAAATGGTGGGAACTTAATATATAAAATTTGGTATTGCACATGGATGTCATGTTCCTTTTTAACTTTATTTTTCTCGCACAGACTGGCTGACCCACACTCTGTTGATGCCACCTCCAACAAAAACCACATCACTCTGCTGTCTCTGGGACTTACCTCTGGCCTTGGCTCACACCCCCACAGGTTTTCCACTGTGGTGGGGCCTGAGGGTACCCATTTTTCCACCAGAAGCTTCCGCAAATTGAGGCTACCCTAAGTCCAGTGGGCGGGATTTGCAAAGAGTCATCCAAGTAATCCTGCCACAGCTGGTAGGATTTTCCTTTTCTTTCCCCCCAGAATGTTCTGTGGATCATGTGGCATGACACTGAATGGAGGGCATTCTGCTGTCTTCTGTAACGAGCATTCTTCCCACGCAATATTTTTGACCAAACATTGAACTTTGTTAAAATTCAGTTATTTATTTGTGTAGTTAGTACATTAACTGGTTAATTATTTCCTGATGAATGTAATTCTCATGAAAGGTACCAAATTGACAGCACTGCAGACCGAAGTCCATAGTCTGCCTCTTTGATAGGTACAGCATGCACAGTCACAGTGCAGGCTAGCCTATACTGCAGCACAGATCACACTGAACTATGTCACGGAGGGACAGCCTCACAGGTGAGATATTTCATTTGCTTTATACACAATCACAGTTCAGACTAATCTATACTGCCCCACTGCTCACCCTGAACTTTGTCACAGAGGGACCACCCTGAAGGTAAGGGGGTATCTCAGATGCTTTATGTACAGTCACAGTGCAGACTAACTTATATTGCATCAATGATTGCACTGAACTTTGACACAGAGAGACCGCCTCACAGGTGAGGGGGTTTCTCCAGATGCTCAGATGCTTTTATGCACAGTCATAATGCAGGCTGACCTCAACCTTCCCACTGCTCACACTGAGCTTTGCCACACAGAGTCCACCTCATAGGTGAGGGGGTATCTCAGATTTTATTTGTACAGTTAGAGTGCAGACTACCCTAAACTGTTCCACTGCTCACACTGAACTTTGCAACAAAGGACCCACCTCACAGGTAAGAGGGTTTCTCAGATGCTTTATGCATAGTCATAGTGCAGGATAACCTATATTGCCCTACTGATCTCTCGAACTTTGTTATGGAGGGACCACCTTGCAGGTGAGGGGGTATCTCAGATTCTTTATGCACAGTCAGATTGCAAGCTACATTGACTATCAGTTCCCTTTTGATTGATAGCAGTTTGGTCTATTAAATTGTTACTTTCTCCAATAAATGGTTTATGCGCAGTACGTTTCATATGTGGAGTGAGTTTATGCATCTTTTGACCACCAGTTGTTCACTCTGGAGTACAATTTGTCTTTAGTTTGTGTATATATATATATATTTATACAACTTATGTGCTGGGATAAATGCCAGTGTAAAAAGTAATATCTGTAGAAGCCAATGAAGATAACACTGATATCTTCATGTTCCTGTACGTCATCATGATATCTCAACACTCCTATACGTCATCCTGTTATCTTTAAACTCCTCTCGTAATCTCTAAGAAATCCTATTGGTCCCCAGGATTCAGCTGTTCTAAAGCTCTGCCTTTCAATTACCTCACCCCGTCCCCTACCAATGCGACTCTTACATCTGGTTGACCCTGCCATCAGTTTAAAAGCATATTTAATTAAAAAACTTATCTGGTTGATCCTGCGTTTTGCCCTAATCTCAATAAAACAGTTTAATTCCGGCGTCCTTAATTTGCAGTGTGATCGGCGGCTTCAGCATGTTACAGTGAGTACCTCACACCCATCTAAAACAAAACACTGTCTGTTCAAAATCATAGAAATGCAGTATTTTTTATTAATTTTCCTGGGCTTCAAGTAAGAAACAGGCTGCAGTTAAAACCAAACAGGCGAGGAACTGCGGCATCGGCAGCTTCAGAGAGTGGTAAGTGCGGCGGGTGTTACTGTAGCAACGCAAAGGCGTACAGCACTCGCGATGTAAACTGCGGTGGCACCAGTCTGCTCTGCTCGGTTTTAACTGCGGCCTGTGCCGGAAGGTGTAAATACTGCATTCGATTTCGAACGAACCAGTCTTCGACACGAATGGACAATGAGTACTTCGCTGCTGGCTGGCGGCAAGTCACCACCCTGAAATGGGCGTCAGGAAACAAACTGTTTTAGTGACACAGGAGAAAAATGGGATCAACAAATAACATTTTTCAACAGCAATAAATTTCTAAAGCCACAGAGCTTTTCTTAATTTACAAAGAGTGTTTTTTCTTTTCAATATCTGCCCTCCTCACTGAAAACCCTTTTGGTCAAGCTACACATTATACTACAACTCCTCAGATTGAGACCATGGAAATAACAATCAACCAAATAATGGAATTTTAATCATCATATCTTTACCAGTTATGACAGGAGCAATGCAGGGAGGGAGGTGCTCCTATTTCTGCCCTCATAACTTATATGTAGTATTGTTGTTAAGTATCCGATGTTGTAGGTTCTGCAGTGAGTGGAGGCAAAACATATCTGGGGGTCATGTTGAGGGCCCAGCACATAAGTAGTATAAACCCGAACATGACATGGCCCGACTGAAGATATCATATTTATCTTCTTTTCCGAGGGCTAATGACATCGAATATCTCACTCGTGGTAACCGCCACTCGTGAGATATCATGATATCATTGGCCTCTATTGAAAATTCAAATATGATATCTTCAATCGAACAATCAATCTATCTATACCGTATACAGTATATATAGATATATATATATATATATAGTTACTATATATATATATATATATATATATATATCCTGCTCCACTGATCTTTATTTATTTATTTATTTATTAGAATATCAGAATTACAGTCCTTTGAGTCATAGACTCATTTCCATAGGCTCCTCATCGGATGACAAATACAGACATGACAGTAGTACAGCAAAGACAACGTTACATAACTGGTTGGATGGTAGATGTACAAACATTATTAAACAATATAATACTTTGATGCATACCTATACAGAGTGTTAGCTAAGCAGTTAGATAAGTCCTTTGCAGTGCTAAGCAGTTGCAAACATCCTTTGCAGTGGAGTAATGCAGGCATTACAATACATTGGTGTGTACCTATACAGAGGATTAATTTTATTGGTTGCATACATTCTTTGCAAAACAGTGGTGTAGGCTTAGACACAGTGATAGCTAAGCAGAATAACAAAAGATCAGAGACATGATAGTGGGCTCTGGTGGGGTTAAGTGGTGCATTCTTGGGTTAGACCTTGTCTTGGTATGGGCCCACTTTAGTAGCTGGACTGTGGTTTAAAAATGGTCATAGGACCAGTGCAGGCAGGTTCAGGTACATTTGGCATACAGGTGATTTTTGAGGGCCACTTTGAAAGGGCCAGGCTTGGTGTGGGTAGTGACCAAGGATGGTAGGGTGTTATACTAGGTAGGGGCTGTGACTGGGAACAATCTCTGGGCAAGTGTAGTCCTAAGCCTAGGGATGGCCAGTGTTATTGTGTCTATTCTGCATGTATGGACTTTGGAGGTGGCTAGGGGTAAGGAGACTGACACTCCTGGGGGTGTCTGCCCAAGGAGGGATTTTATGGCGATGAGGCATGCTTGGAACTGGAGCCTTTCATCAATTTTGAGGATTTGGGCATGGTCATAGAGGATGCAGGTGTGGGTTGTGCCATCAGTCCCTGACAGGAGCCTGCAGGCTTTGTTGATGGCTACTTTAATCTTGTTGAGAGCAGTGGTGTCAGTGGCAATGTAGACTAGCAGGCCATAGTCGACTAGTGACATAATGGATGAGGTGATGGCTAGACACAGTCCCTGTGTAGGTAGAGGAGGCCGATTCAGGCATTCATCATGGTTGCAAGTGTGTTGATGTGGCCGTGAAAAGTCTGAGCAGGGCTGAACATGATCCCAAGGTATTTATAAGATGAGACCTGTTCTAGGGGGTGGTGTGAGCTGGACAGGAGTCTTAGTTGGGCATTTTTTAGTTTGCTTTGGTGGTGAGCAAACAGCATGGTTTTAGATTTTTTCTGGTTTAGTACTAGCTTCTGATTGGCAAACCATTGCTTGGCTTGGCTGAAAGAGTGCTACAGCAAGGCCTGCAGATTGGCAGGGTTTGCATGGAGGCACAGAGGATGGTGTCATCTGCATATAGAAGTATCTTGCCAGAGCATGAGGTGGGAAACGTATTCAGAAACAGGCTAAAAAGTAATGACTCTAGGATGGAGCCCTGTGGGACTCCAGAGCGGGTGGGGCAGGTGCTGGACACAGTATTATTTATCTTGATGCATTGCATCCTGGAGGTCAAATAGCTGGCAAACCTTTTATAGGACATTGTGAGAGGCCTGTGTGCATCAGGGTGTTCAGCAGGAAAAGGTGGCTAACCCTGTCAAAGGCCTTGGACAGGTCAATGAACATGGCCCCTGCCAGCTGCCCCTTGTCGAGGGTGGAATGAATGTAGTTCGAGAATTCAATGAGAGCCGTTGTAGTGCTGTGTCCTGCTCAGAACCCCTGCTGCTCTACACACAGCAGGTTATGGGTTTCAAGGTAATTGGTCCCTTTGGTCTGCCACTACCTTTTCCAGGGCCTTGGACAGTGGGGGGGAGAATGGAGATTGGGCAGTAGTTCCCTGAGAGTAGTATATCCCCACCTTTGTGTATGGGCATTACAACCGCATTTTTCCATTTGCTGGGGAACTGTCCAAGGTGGAGAGAGCAGTTTAGTAGGGCAGTTAATGGGAGAAACAGTGTGTCCAGGACCAGAAGGAGGAGTTTGATGTCTAGAGGGTCATTAAGGGGGCTGGTGCCATTCAGGGCCTTGATCAGGTAACGTTTGGCTTCCCAGGGGGAGATGGTCTGGAGACAGAAAGGGGGGCAAGGGAAGAGGGGGGGTCTTGGCTGGGTGTGGGGTCGAAGAAATTGGGAGGGAGAACAGAGCTTAGATCCATAACATTGTAGTTGAGAGTAGCGGCAATTTGTTTCGGGTCAGTGGTGACCAAGCAATTTGTGGAGACTTGGGGGGGGGGGAGATCCACGGCTTCCCATATTGTGTTTTTATATTGCCCCAAAATTTGCTTGATGAGCCCCAGGTGGCAGTCAGGGTGTCTCTGTAATGCTCGGCTTTTGCTTTGCGGATGGCCCAGGTGCATTTATTCCATTCTGCATGGTAGTCTTGCCTGTCTGTGGGTTTGCCCAATTAATTTGCCTTATACCAAAGGTTGTCACAGTTCTTGAGCTACTGTAGGAGGGATGGGGTAATCCAGGGGGCATTTTGCCTATTGAGGTAGGTCTTTTTTAGGGGAGCGAAGGTGTTGCAGGATAGGGTGAAGGTGCCGATGAAGTATTCTAGCTCTGCATCCACAGAGGTGGCCTGGTATATAGGAGACCAGTCGCAGTGAGCTAGGTGATGCTTGAGGTTCGTAAGACTGCCGGGGCAGAGGCAGTGATGGAGCATGGTGGTGGGGGGGGCAGGTTGCTTGGCCATCCATGTGAAGATTACATGGAAATGGTCAATGAGAGAGTTAAGGAGGACCATAACATCCTCGATTTTATGCAGGTGGTTAGTACCATGTCCAACAAGGTTTGTGTCCCGGTGGTTGAGTTGTACCTTGTGGGTTGGGTCACCATCTGGTGGAGGTCAAGGGCTGAGAAATCATCTTTGGAGGTGGTTGTGGATGCAGCCAGCCAGTTTGGGTTCAGATCACCCAGAAGGATGTGTTCTGACTTGTGGTGGAGGCTTGCAGTGTATTCCGTCAGGGATAGAAGAGTGTGGGTTTGCTTGCAGGGTTGTATATAGGCCACAGTGATTATGATAGGGGCTTTCAAGGGGTCAGGTGAGACCTTCACGGACATGGCTTAGGCACCATGATCTAATGTAGGTCAGGAGATGGCTTGTGCTAGTAAGGAGTCCTGCAGGTATATTGCACATCCTTCACCCCCTTGCCCACTCTGTCTAGTCTGAGAAGCGAGTAGCCTGGAAGGGAGATGAGGGAGTCAGGAGTTTCCTTTGAGAGTTATGTCTCAGCTATTGAGAGGATGTCAGGTAGGTGCCTGGTGACCCAGCATTGCAGTGTGGCCATTTTGTTAAGTATGCTGCATATGTTCATGGACCCTATGCGGAGACCCATGGTTGGCTGTGATTGCATTGGCTACTGGTGCATCAGCACACAGAAGCCTGGGCCAGGGTTGGGCTGGATGTTTCCAGATAGTAAAAGGAGGAGGGAAATAATTCTAAGTAGGGGCAGTCATCTATTCATGCGGCAGTGTGTTAGGCTTTTAGTGCCATGCAAGGTGGTGATGCCGGGAAAAGTGATTGAGCGGATGGTGGGGATAGCGGGGGAATTGGCAGCCATGGTGAGCAAGGGTAAGATTGCTGGAGAGGTGTGTTTGTTGGTGGGGGGTGGGGGTGTGTGGCATGGTTGGGCTGCGTAGAAGAGCAGGGGTGACATTGAGTGGTGGGGAGATGGTGTAGTCATGCCTAGCAACATTAGTATGAGGAGTGTCAGTCTGATAGGCACCTGCAGCATTGTAGTGGTGGTCATGGATCAATGTATAAGAGGTCCCTATTGATGTACTGAAATATGGCAACCACTTTGGAGGAGTGGTAGTGTCCTGGACTTTAGTGCAAAGGGTGCAAGGTTTAAGCCCCCAGTCCAGAAACCTGGTGGGTGCCAATGTAGTAGGGTACACAGGGTGGAAATGTGCATCCAAAATATGTGGTAAGGAAGCCTTACAGCAAGGACCAGCAGTGACTCCTAGAGGGCACTTTGGGTACTGCAAGCAGGGCTATGGAATGTGGGCTTGTAGGATGGGGAGGATAAGAGTGGAGAAGAAGTAGAGAAAGTCAGCATTAGAGAAGACTAGAGAGGCAGGAAGTTGTGAGAGGTGACTCAGCTCAGCCACCTGGTGGCAGGAAAGTATAAACTGCTAATGGGAAAGTGGGGACTTAGGAAAAAACAGAACAGGAAGTCATGTGACCAGGGTGGTCCTTAACTTGAGGGGTGGGAGGGTGGCTGGGGTGGGTGAGTTGATATGAAGCATTGATGGGCTAACACCCCTCACAGAGTTCAGCTGGAGGAGGAAAGTAGTTACTTTTAGGGCTCTGGTGGACGTAACTACCCATGCTGTCTGCAGGCTTCTCTGGCTGTGTGTCACACTGAACTTTGTCATGAAGGGACCATCTCACAGGTGAAGGGGGTATCTCATGCTTTATTTACAATCAAAGTGCAGCCTAACCCATTCTTTCCCATTAATTGCACTGAACTTTGTCACAAAGGGACCACCTCATAGGCGATGGGGTCTCTCAGATACTTTATGTACAGTCGCAGTCACAGTGAAGGCCAACCTATACTGCCCCAGTATAGAATGCAGTACAGTGCTCTCATTTAGAGCTCTGAGCTCCAAACCTGGAGACCTGGGTTTGAACCTCACATCCCCCACTGGCATACTGCATGACCCTGAATAAGTCACTTAACATCCTTGAGCTCCCAGGTCATACCTGGAAACAAGCTTCAGCTTAGTGTGCCTTTTTTTTTTAATATTTCTCCTTCCCCCTCTCCCTTTCCTATGGATCGCACTGAACTTTGTACCAGATGGACCACCTCACAAGTGAGGAGGTGTCTCTGGACCATCTCACAAGTGAGGGGGTATCTCAGATGCTTTGTACACATTCACAGTACAGGCTAACCTATACTGTCCCATTGATCACACTGAACTTTGTTAAAGAACCACCTTAAAGGTGAGGAGGTATCTCAGAAGCTTCGCCCATTCAGTCCTTGGCCTGTCATGTCAACAACAAGAGGTAAAAGGGTAGAAATACAAACATGAAACGTGTCAGTAGAAAATGACTGGTAGGCCCATCAAGTCTATCCTATTTTCCTTGACTAACGCTACACCCTGGACCCATCTTGGTCACAGGTGTCCCTCCTCTTTCCCTTGCCACTACATATTATACCCATGTGCCTTTCCCATTCATTTTTGAAGCTTCCAATTATCTTCAGGCCTACCACCTCTTCTGGAAGGTTGTTCCAGTTGTCCACCACCCTTTCTGTGAAGAACTATTTTTTCACAAGCCTCTTAAATTTACCCTCTCCAGTTTCATGCCATGCAACCATGTTCTGGTGCTCCTTCTCCTTTAAACAAGACTCTCCCTCCCATACTTTTCTCACCCCATAAGGTATTTAGAGGTTTCAATTATATCTCCTCTTGCTCTTCTCTTCTCCAGGGACTACATGATGAGCTCCCACAGTCTCTTCTCATATGGCTTCACGTGCAACTCCTCACTATTTGGATAGCCTTCCTCTGGATGGCTTTCACCCCGTTGATGTTCTTGTAGAGATTTGGCTTCCAGAACTGCATGAAGTACTCCAGTTGGGTCTCACAAATGAGTGATACAGTGGCAACACCACCTCCCTTCTCCTGCTAGAGATACCCCTTCCTATGTATTCCAGTATCTGGCACATTTTGCCTACTGCCCAATCATACTGTCTTGCCACCTTGAGATCATTGAATATGATCGCTCGAAGGTCTCTGTCTTGCTTGATAACTGTTAAGTACCTCCTCCCATTTTATATACTGCCCCTGGGTTACCCAAACTCTGGTGCATGACTTTGCCCTTTTTGGCATTGAAACCCAGCTGCCACTCCCCAGACCACTCCTCTAGTTTCCCCAGATGTTTTTGCATTCTCTCCATCCTCTTCTGGGTGTCCACCCTCTTGCAGATTTTTGTGTCATCTACAGAGACACACCTACCCCTCCAGTATCTCCACAATGTCACTTATGACATCACTGTGATCTCAGACACAATAGGCAGTATTGGTGCGTGTTCTATAATAAAATGTGTTCTTATTTTAACTGACCGTGGTGTCCATGTATTTTGGAGGTTGTGAATGCTCAGCTTTTTGTGGTAATATAATTTTTCAATACCTTTAAATGTTTTAGATATGTAGATACATGTTAATCCTTGATAAGACACAGAATGATACATTTGTCCAGAATTCCAACATGTTCAAATTGTCAGTATCCAAAGGGTTAAATGTACTCTATTTTTAGTGTGAGGGCAGGCAGTAAGTAGGACTCATAGTTGATGTGAAGTAAAACAGACTGAAAGCTGATATGTTTAAAAGTGACAAAACCTTTGCCGTTCTTGATGATCATATCTGTACACACTGTATGCAGATACTATGAGTAGACTATATTTTGCTGGAATCCTGGATCTCTTCCCTTCCCTTTCCAATGGTGTATAGCAGGAACTTGTAGCATGAAGGAATATAGAAACATTGTCCTCTAAATCTGCATAGTTACTGCCAAAGTATAGTATTTTAAATATGTCACTGAGATAAAAACATTGACAGGAACACTGAAATGCTTTAAAACACTTTGACATGTTTAAAACACATCAACATTACTTTGGAGGATGATATTTGACATGCTGATAATTCTGGCCAATGCACTACTGGAAAGCTAAGATCATTCCCTCTCCAACAGTATCTAGCACAAACCATAGACATGTCTGACTAAAGTACTGCATGTTGTCCTCGAAAGCTGTGTATGTATTGTTAAAGTGTTTTAATTAGTTGCTGTATTTTAAACACATCAGTTCCTTTGAGGGGGCAAAACAGAATAGCTGTGCACTGGAATGAAATTTAGCTGTGCAAAAGGTTTATTTACTCACATAGTAAAAGTTGACCATACAGAAATATAATTGGACTTAACCAGCAAAAATACTCAGTGCTTGGACAAGCCTGAGTGCCCTGAAGCACTGAAGCTTTTTGCTGATAAAGCCTGGTGATGTTATTGTATGGGTGGCTTTTACTATCTGTAAAAATAAACCTTTTGCACTGCTGAATTCCATCTCTGTGCAAAATTGTTCTGTTTTGTCCCTGTGTGCTTTGCTTTATACACTGCTGCAAGGGATTTGCCTTTTTTTTTCATGTGAGCATGGGTGTTTTCCTAATGTTTTACAGAGACAGACAGGGAACATTTATATCCACATGACTCTTAAATATTCTTTAAAAACATAACTTCCATGCTGGCACAGTGGCACTGAGAGTTGAAGCGCTGGACGCCACACCTCACGGTTGGCAGGGGTCAGCAGGGGAGGGACTGAATTGGGCATCTGGAGAACTGTTCTCCTATCCTGGGGAGGGTTCCGGGTCCCACCACTCTGCAGCAACCCCTGCTGATGACCAGGGGCCACTGCCAAGAGCTGGTGCAGCAAGGGGGCAGAGTACGGCAGACATGAGCATGTAGTGCCTGGTGTCATTGCATGCTTGCACTCCAGGGGCTAAATAAAAAGGAGGAAAAATGGCAGCACAAGTCCACGGCAGCTTGATGGCCACAACTTCACTAGCCAGCAATGTCTGGATTAGGGGCACAAGCCAGTATTGGTTCCTGGCTGGATGTGGGGACATGGGGGAGTCCCTCTTGGTGGTACAGTTGCATATGCCAGCTGGGCGTGACCATTTTGGGGTCAGTGGTGAAGGAGGAGTGGTGGAGGTAAGTAGGGCTGTGGCTGCAGGAGTGATAAACATAAGGAATAAAAAAAACATAACTTCCTAGCTCTAAGAAATCAAAAGTTATCCCTCTTCAAAAACCTTTGGCCCAATTTTAAAATCACTTGAACTGGCACAAGGGGTTTGCATCAAGAAGAAATATCGCAGATGACTCCTTGCACCTCAACATGTACAAGGCCTGAATTTAGAAGGCACCATGTGCCACTGGGGGGATGGCCTGCTCCAACTGGGCTTGCACTGTACTTGCAACAACCACACCAGTGCACCATGGTGGAAGGCAGCTTGAACCAGTGCAGCATTGCAATATCCCCTAAAAGTGAATATTTGCACCTCCCCTCATGGGTGCATGAACCCTGCTGTTATACCACCCCTGAACAGGTCCAGCTCACCATGCATGACACTCAGAGGTGTTAATCAGTAGTGTTGACCCTGTGTCTCCCTAGGAAAGGTGCTGTAAGAGCCCCTGATACCTGCCAGGCTACTGCTGGAGCAGTTGGTGGTCCATGGCAAGTACAAACCCATGACTTCTCACCCCCCCATGATGGTGCTGATGCATCTGCCCCCACTCAAGGACCTGCACTGCAGGCATTTGTCATGCATTTGCCCCATTGGGGGCAGTTACCACCCATCCTGATTGCTGTCACCCCCCATGAATCAGGGCATGCTCAGTATAACCCACTGGCCACCAGGGTGACCAGCAGGGGTATACCAGTCACATGGTGAATGCACAATGACAAAATCCCTCACAGCGACAATCTCAACAGGTTTTGAGATTGTTGCTGTGGGAGACCCAAGGGTGAAATTTTGCCCTTTTGCCATTTTTTGCCCCCCCCTTTGAAACAACTCAAGCTTGGAGTTAGATATCTTAAGAAGGGGTGCAGAGAATGCAGCTCCAAGTCTGGGGGGTTTGGGGGTGCAGCCCCCCAATAGAAAACACACAATGTCTCACAGGCAAATTTTGCCTGTGGACATTGTAAGGTACGCTGTGCCGCACATCACCAATTTCTTTGTCAATGCAGCATGGTAGAACCACCACCTGGCAGGTTGCCATCACTGGCCACTGCTGCTGCAAGCCTGTCCTACAGCTTGAGATATTAAGCATAGAAACATAGAGTTTGTAGGCAGATAAGGACTGCTTGGTCCACGTATTCTGCCTATTTACCTACCCGATGGATAAGCTGCAGATCCTAGTTAACCAACAACTTACTTCCTCCTACCCCCCCACTAGAATTTCCTTATGTCTGTCCCATGCATTCTTGAATTCCCTCACCGTTTTGACTCCACAACCTCCTCAGAAAGGCTGTTCCATGCATCCACAACCCTCTCCGTGAAAAAATACTTCCTCGCGTTTCCTCTGAGCCGTCCCCCCCTCTATTGTCAAATTGTGCCCTCTTGTTCTTGTACATCTCTTTTTCTGAAAGATGCTGTTCCCTCTGTGAGCTATTTCTTCAGTGCAACTGTTGGCTAGTGGCAAACCTTGAGACTTTGGAGCCGGGATCCCAGTTTTTGTAAAATCAGATGCAGGTTCCCTGGCGCATGCGGGTTTGCTTCAGCTGGTGGTTTGTCATAGCTGGTAGTTCATTGCACCATACAGTACACCTACTGTATCTCACATCACCATTTAACATTAAGCCCATTCTCTTTATAAAAGGCTTATCTTGGATCTCTTAGGACATGTAACTTTTTTAAATAAAAGATAACAGTCAGGTTAATATGGTTGTAGACATGTTTAAACATATGACTATTGCTGTCAAATAGTTTTAAATGCATCAATGCATTTATTTAGAGTTTTTAAATCTCTTTATGATTTTTGGCATGTACTGCATACAGAGAAAATAAGATTGGCGGGATTTTATGACTGAAAATGTCTGTATAAGGTACAGCAGTGTAATTGCTTTGTGTATAAAGCAGTAATCACCATTTAGTAGCCCATCATCTGCCTGGGAAAGTTTCAGAAAATAAAGTTTGGGGTCCCGTATTATGAAAATTTTCATTAGCCTTTAGATTTGTGATGACTCCAAGCATGAATTATTTACATGGTCATCACAAACTAAGGCTCTACACAGTGTCATAATTGTATTTTATTGTAAGACTTTTTTTATATAAAATATCCTTATTTTTATTATAAAAGCAACTTCCTAACTTGACCTGTGTTCCCATCTTCCACATCATCCAGAATAACCACCCAGTTGTGACAACTTACCCATTGCTTTTATAAATTTGATTTAAACATATCTAGTGATTCTGTCACTCCCCAAATATTTTTCTCGTCACAGCCTCACAGTTGATAATAAAATCCCCCCATTTGTACAACAGTAGTACACTTGAATAATACATCTTTATTCATTTCAGTTTATTTAATATTTATGCAGGATTAAGATAACCAGCTGGTTACCTCATTTTCAGGATTATCCTGTTATTGTTATGTACATCTCCCTCCATTTGGGCAGATCCACCTCCATCCCTTACAGTGAATCAAACCAAGAACCCTGAGTTCTGAAGATAGCAGCACTAACCATGTATATGAAGGGAATGTTTCACTAGCAGGGAGGTTAATCAGCATCTTTGATTTAAACTTGCTATCCCATAAACTGCCACTAGATGGCTGTATTACATTCACTGTTTTTCAATGCTTTCACCATCAGATATTTCTATTTATTTTGATTGCTCTTCAATGCTTTTAACACTAGATGGCAGTACTTTGCACTGAATGCCTTTGTTCTCATATATAGCATTTGTACCGACTAAGATTCCATTAAATGTCCATCCATTTTGTTCTCTATTACTTAGGACATCTGCCTGATAAATAAGTGCTTGTCCATCACAGTCATTGATACAGCAACCAGTTATGATGTAACAAATAAGGCATATGCCATCCTCTTGGAATGATGGAGCAGATGAACTCCCAGGAACCACAATGGTGCATCCAAACAAAATGTCTTTTGTGATAAAGAATGGAATGGTTTGAAATATAATATTCTGGCAGGAATATTAAGTGTAATTCAGCATTGCTTGTCAATTGTAATTCTGTAATCACCATCCACTTTTATT
Organism: Neoceratodus forsteri; assembly: GCA_016271365.2. Taxonomy (NCBI): domain Eukaryota; kingdom Metazoa; phylum Chordata; order Ceratodontiformes; family Ceratodontidae; genus Neoceratodus; species Neoceratodus forsteri. Next base: position 58,284,976 of record CM028137.1, read on the forward strand.
ATTATTATTATTATGGAACAGGTATTAAAAATGCAGATACTTTAGTTTCAAAATATCTTACTGTTTGAATAAATTTATTTTTCTGTTCAGATCAGCCCAGGTGCAACAGTTACAATCCTGAGCGACAAACTTCAGTTTCCATCATTTCTACGGACAATGCCAAATGACAAATTTCAGCCTCCTGTCCTTGCACATTTGGTCAAGTACTTTGGTTGGAGCTGGATAGGTATTATAGCGTCAGATAATGACTATGGTCTCCTGGGCAGTCAGAACCTGAAAAAAGCTCTTGCTCATATTGGAGTCTGTGTTGCCTTCACAGAAATCATTCCACTGAGCAACTCCAAGAAGCAGGTGCTGCAGATCATCGAGGTAATCAGGAAGACCACTGTGACTGTTATTGTTGTCTATGCATCCAAGATGGAGCTGATTCCTTTAATGGATGAGATTGCCAAGCAAAACATTACAGGAAAAGTCTGGCTGGCCACTATCAGTTGGATAATCTCCCCTGTTTTCTCAAAGAAAGAATCATGGAAAACACTGCATGGCACAATTGGACTTGCAGTCCACAGAGGGGTGATTCCTGGACTCATTGACTTCATTCACACAATGCACCCTTCTACCTCTCCAGATGACATTTTTATCAGATCATTCTGGGAAGAAGCATTTGGCTGCTATTGGCCATCTGATGATAATCCCAAAGAGTCAATGGATGTTAATAGAACACGCACTCCTTGCACAGGTGCAGAAAAGCTGGATGACTATGACCTGTCTAAATTTGATTTGTTTGACTTTAGATATGCCTATAATACCTATAAGGCAGTGTATGCAATTGCACATGGCTTACATAATCTTCTTTCTTGCAAATCCAGCAGTGGGCCTTTTACTAACAAAACTTGTGCAAGCACTGATGATCTTAAGCCATGGCAGGTAAGACATCACATGCAGGAGAAGACTGAGATCTTAGTTTAATGTTTGTGTTTTTTTCATATATAGGGCCTACATAGGATTTACCACAGTGTTGGGTGAAATTACATTTCCACCAGTGGAAATCTGCAAAACTATAATTTCTGTCTGGTGAAATTAATTCAACATAATACGCAACTCTGTTTCCCCCATTCTGCTAGTCACCAATGGGTGGGTTCTTGATTCTGCAGTGGAATTCCTCCTGTAGAAGTTTTAATCCTGCCAATAGAATCCATATTCCACCTTGAGGAATTCTGCAGTTTGGAATCTCACTTTTAGAGAACTATGTGGGAATTTCCATTACACTGTCAGAATTCTGCAGACTAGAAACAGCTCCATTCTCTTGTGAAAAATTTGTGGATCAGAATTTGGTTATTACAGCCTCACCAACGTGTATTCTTTGCAAGAGGCTGTGAGTAACCTATAACATTGACGAGAACTATACATTTATTTATTTATTTAGACAGCAGTTTGGAAAACCTTTGAGCCATAGGCTTATTTACAAAGGTACCTTGTCACAGTAAGACAAACGAAAATACACAGTATAACAGTATAACACAGTATAACAGTAACTTAAGACATAGATACAAACAAGCTGGTACAGGTAAGATTGATGCAAACAATACCAGAGTTATGTTGTCCTTAGCAGCTTAGTAGTAAGCTTTGTCATTAGTATTGAGTACGGCTTTGACTAGTGGCAATTACAGCTTTGGGTGTTAACAAGGTGGTTCCGTAAGGACGTTTTGAAGCACGATATAGTTGGAGCTTCGGAGATGGAGGGGGGGCAGTGTGTTGAACCAGGAGGGGGCCCTAAAGCTGAAGGCTCTTTGGCCGTGAGAGGTCCTAGCTCTAGGGATAACAAGAGAGGTTTTCCCAGAGGTCCGAGTATGAACTAGTGGGACAGAGCGGCGGATGGTGGTGGTCAATCCTGGCGGGGATAGCCCAAGGAGGGTCTTTTTCGTAAGGGTACAGGTCAGATATTTGAGGCGCTCATCAAGATCAAGTACCAGCGCTTTAGCGTACAGTAGACAGGTGTGTGTTAGCCTAGGTGCCCCAGTAATTAACCTGCAGGCCTTATTCAGAGTAGAAGGAATTTTATGGAGGCGGTCTGATCAGCAGCACCATACACCGGCAGTCCATAGTCCACTAGGGACAGGACAGAGGAGGTGACTGCGAGTCGAAGAGCCTCCGGGGGGGGGGCAGTGTTTATACCGATGTAAGATGCCCAATCAGATAATAGTGGCAGTGGCTAGGGCAGCTATGTGTCCATGGAAGGAGAGGAGGAGTCAAAATGGATCTCTAGGTATTTATAGGAGCAAACTTGTTCGAGTGGGAAAGAGAACCCAGAGTGAATGAGGAGTTTGAAGTTGCAGGACTTGTTTTGAGGATGAATGAAGAACATGGTTTTTGTTTTTTTAAGATTTATCACCAATCTATGTTCCTTGAACCAGCCCTTGGCTTCAGTGAAGGACTTCTGCAGCGAGTCCTGGAGGGCAATAGGGTTACTACTTGAGGCAAAGATGACTGCATCATCAGTGTACAATAGAATGTTCCCCGAGCAAGAGCGTGAAAGGGTGTTAAGGTAAAGGGAGAATAGTAAGAGGCCCAGAATGGAGCCCTGGGGAACCCCAGAAAAGATGGGACAGATGTCTGAGTAGGTCCCATTAATTTTTACACACTGTGAGCGGTCAGACAGATAACTGGTGCACCAGGAGATAGGCCCAGCAGCAAAACCAGAGAGACTAAGGGCATCAAGAAGGAGGGGGTGGGAGACAGTGTCGAAAGCTTTAAAGAGGTCAATGAAGACCGCACCAGCCAGAGAACCAGTGTCTAAGGAGGAGTGGAGAAAGTTGGAGAACTCTAGGAGGGCTGTGTTGGTACTGTGGCCCGCTCGGAAGCCATGCTGCTCAGGACATAGGACATTGTAGATGGAGAGGTAGTCAGAGATTTGAAAGGCTACCACTTTTTCCAAGGCCTTGGAGAGAGGAGAGAGAATGGATATTGGCCGATAGTTTCCAGCCACAGTCCTTTCACCACCTTTAAAGATAGGGGTGACAGAGGCGACTTTCCAGGCAGTTGGAACCTTCCCCAGACAAGGAGAGTGGTTGATGAGGCACGTGATCGGGGTAAGGACTGTGTCTAAGACCAGCCGTAGGATACACGGATCCAGGGTGTCACTGCCCGTACTATTACTCTTGAGGGCAGTGACAAGGTGCGTCCTAAGTTCTTGGGCAGAAACACGGCGGATGAGAAAATAAGGGCGAGAAAGATTTATGGCAGGTGCTATAAAAAGAAAGCAATTTAAAAACCAGTTCATAGTTTTAACATTCATTCAGGAGAGGAATTTAGCGATCCAAATATCAAACGGTTTCAAGTGAAGCTCACATTGTAATTTATTTAGTTATTTATTTCTTAAATGGGTGGGTGCACTGGTCCCTGGGACTGTTTTCAGGCACAACCCAGGCCAACAAGATGATACAAAGGGCCAGATTTTCAAAAGGTTCTGTCTGACAATAGGCGCCTGTGCCAAAGTTGTATGATGCAATGGGCACCTAGCATCAAACTTTGCGGCAATCTCAAATTTTGAATGCAGTATGCGTAGAAAATGGGATACCTTGCACCCTTCACCACCCTGTACCACCCATGCAACAGAAGTGCCTGTGGGCCAGTTCGCAGGTTTTGCTAACTTGGAAGCCCAGCTATGGATGCAACAATGGGCTCCACTTAGACCTGCCTGGAGGTACTCTAAGGGACTTGTGCCAGTGCCACACACTGTGACGAAGGGGGGTCTGACAAAGAGTGGCCTGGGGCAGAAGGTGCATAGGGATGTCTTGGGGGTGTCAGGAATACAGCTGGTATGACAGAGAGTGATGTGGCCACTGGCAGGAGTACCATTTGTTTAGCCCTATAGCTGATAGGATAAGACTGCTTCATGGGGGGGGAGGTAACAGGGCTGAACAGTGACATGGTCCCAGATGGGCAGAGCCCTGGCAGCTGCCCATACTGTAGGTGCACACAGTCAGGAACCCATAGTCAGGAAGCTGGAGCTGCAGGATGCGGGTTGGCAGTGGTGAGTTGGGACCATTCTCCAGACAACACCACAGTTCCCAAGTACCCATCCTCCCACAATGTGACATTCTGCTTGCTGCCTACAGGGTTCTATGGGGCAGCTGCCGGGGCTGTTCCCACCTGGGGCCATGTGACTGTTGGGTCCTGGCACCCCCCACCATGTGGTCCCATTCAATCAGTTGTAGGGCTATATAAATGGCATCCCTGCCTGGTACCACATCACTCCCTGTCACGGCCACTATTTCCCTGATGCTCCCTAGGACACGACTGTGTCATTCTTCCCCCAGCCCCTTCCTAACATGCAGGGACCCCCATCCCTCATAGCTGCTCTAATGTTGCACTGGGTGGGAGGTGGATCCCTACTACAGTTCCCACAGATGCACCAAATGTTTGGGGCTAGCCTGCAAAGGCAGCAACCCCCGAGTTTTTTGTGCAGGGCCCCCCCCCCATTTTATAAAATTGGGTCACTGCTGCACCTGGTGTTTGCTGCATCCTTACAGTGATGCAACTTATGTCACTCTAAGGGATCTTTAAAAATCAAACCCAAAGTGTTAAATGGTACAAGCACAAATTGGCAAACAATGAGAGTACATATAAATACCAGTACAATGTGCAAATACCTCACCAGACTTTCAAGAGCAACCCTGTCAATAAATAACAATCATGTACATATTTACAGGATAAAACAGTAAATGGAAAGATGTAGCAGCAGGATGTGTAAATCAAATCATGACACTAACTAATTAATGTATTTGGGGATATACATGTAGGCAGAGGTAGCTGCAAGGACAGTCCTAACATGTTACTTAAAAATTGAGAGTGAGTCAAGAAAGTGGAGGGAAAGAAGCAAACTGTTCCTGTGCCTAGGGGCAGCAATAGAAAAGGCTTTTTTTATATTCATCTTTTTGCCATCTGCTACCACCTACCCTTGTCATCAGGCCCTTTAACCAGCAGCTCCCAGCCCCATCTGCCACTCCCCCACCTTCCCACTGGGTGGGATCCTCACAAAGCAGGGCCTAGACACCCTGAGGCTGTCACATACGGTAGCAGAAGGATATAGAATGTTTTCTATGTTTCTTCCAAATCCAGAACTGTGACTTCACAGCATGTGCATGCCCCTGACCCAGCAGCTCCCAGACCCATTTGCCATCCCCTCCCCACCCTCATACCAGCTGGGATCTGCATGGCGCCGGGACCAAGAACCCTGGAGCTGTCACATACGGTAACAGAGGGACAGAGAATTTTTTTTTATGTTTCTCATGAACCCAGAACTGTGGTAGCCTGGTGGACACATGTGCCTGGAGGTGCACATGCGCTCCTTGAATCTTAGCCCCATCCACCCTCTCAACATTGCGTCAGCCCCCCAGAACTCTGCTCTAACACCCAGCCTCTAGTAGGTGTCAGCCGAGAGCAAGGAAACTTGTTACCCCACTCTGGCAGATGAGAACTGTCTAGTGGCTGCTCAGTCATCTCCCAGTTCCCCCATGACCCCTAGTGCCCAGAGCTTGTTCCTGAGGGGCAGCAATAGAAAAGGCATTTTGATCAATGCAGGTGCAGTTTGTGGAAATCCCAGGAAAAGATGTGAGGAGGACTGGAGGCTCTGAGTACCAGGGTTGGGTTTGAGGAGGAGTGATATTGGTGAGAACTCTTTCTCCTGGAGGGATTTTTCAATCAGACTGCCTAGTAGGTACTCATGGTAGCCTTGTGAGGAGAGCTAACCAAGGGCCTGGTAGAGGGAGCAATGATGAGCCGAATAAGAAGCCAATAAGACAAACCTACAGAGGATGTTACAAGTTGTGGTGAGTCTGGACAGGTTGGAAGGCAAGGTTTGCATAAAAATAGGAGATCATTGTCCAGAAGTGGGAGTAGCGTACCCTGGACAATAGACAACTGCACTTCTGGAATCATAAGGTTTTTTAGTCAGAAGCTGACACCCAGTTTCTGATTGACTCATCTTTATTAGCCATTAAAACACCAAATGATACAATTGACATCCACCAGTGGTAACTAGGATGTAATGCAGGAATGCTGCAGTATAACTCAAAATATTGCAGTAATCTGCAGGGAACAGTGTAATTTTATGACATGTCTTTTACTGCAAGTTATTGCGTTTCGTCATGGTTGGCTCCACTTTAAAATATCCTGTAACATGATTGGTCAGCTAAGATCTTTATCTGTGGTTAAATGCTGCCTAATCTTCCTAATTAGGGCCTGCCTAATCTGGGGCCCTATGCTTACTGCCCTCTGCTTTAGACAGGTCAGCTACCCCCCTTGCCATGCCATCCCTCTCCTGCCTCCCCCTGCACACCCCCCCACTCCTCTTCCTCACCCCTCTCCCTAGCACTTACTGACAATTATCCCCCCCCTCCCTCCCTCCCTGAGTGCTCTTACCATCACCCTTACCCTTCGACAATGACCTCCTGGCTTACATACCCCCGCTCTCCCTATCCTCTCGCCAGCAGCGCTTATTTCTAAGTTTATTTCTAAGTTTGCCCTTGGATGTTGTGTCTCTTTACCTAACATTTGGTGCATTTTTGAGGTACTGTAATTAACTATGCCTCAGCCTCTTGCTTCTTTGTACTATGTAACTATCTATAACCCTGTCGACCTTTGTATGTATGTTTACCTTCCATTTCCTCGACGTGGAACCTTTGTAAATGAGCAGTTCCTGCTCAAAGGTATTTGTAATCCTAGATTTCAATAAAATAAAACTAAACATAAAAACAAATCCCAGGGCTGTGGAAGGGGGGCAAGGAACAGAGAGAGTGAGAAAGAGACAGCAGAGGATAACTGTCTTTAGACAGAAGGAGACAAAGGGGCAGTCTATTACTGATGCACAGAATTATAAAAGATGAAGATAAGTCATCCAATTTGGTATTAATTTTTCAGGGTCAAATAATGTAATTAGAGGATACACTATGAAACATAGGAACATAGGAATATATAAATTATCAGACAAGAGGCGGCACACAGCCCGTCTAGTTTGTCTGCCTTATATTAGTGGGAATAACCACTGATACCCTTCTTTAGCAGATGTTTTCCAGACTTAAAACTATTAATTGTTTTACATTCTACCACTTTTGAGGGTAAGCTATTCCATGTTATCACCACTCTCTTCAAGAACCATGCTGTCCTTCATTCGGTTTTAAATTGCCTACTCCTTAATTGTAATTTATGACATCTAGGGCCAGATATTCAAAACTTAGCCCCAGGGCTAAATTGGCACTACCCGGTGTGCTAAAATAGCCCTGAATCAACAGCAAGCTATATTTAAAGGAACAGCTCTGGTGCTAAACCTGCTAAAAATAGCATGCAAAGCAAGCAGTGCAAACAGGTCTGGGAGTGCAGTGCTACAATAGCCCAGGAAATAAGACAGCTCTGAATAAAGTAACAGGGAAGTGAAAAAGCAACAGCAGCCCAGTAGACACAGAGGCGGAGTAGGGCAGATTTCAAGTTGGTGGGCAATGTGTGTGACAGCAATGAGGTATTTCATAACAAATGCAAACAACAATGCAGGCCACACTGCAGAACTCTGCTATGCCTGTGAGAGATTTGCCCAGGGCTATCCCAATTGCACAGTGCTAGTGCATTAGCCCAGTGCAAACAGGTTAGCTCGCTGCAAAAACTTGCTATATTCAAGGAGCCTATGCAAATGAGCCTACTTAGGTAATCCATGGGCAACCAGTCACATTTGCATCTCATTATAGCATGCTTTGCATATATTACCATGTAGTTTGCCTGGTGCCATTTCATGGTGTACACAGCTCCACCTGTAGGTCAGACTGGAACTACAGGTCAGGAGCCACAGGCTGGGAGGCGCACACAGCTCCATCTGTAGGTTAGATTGGAACTACAGGTCGGAAGCCACAGACCAGGGTGAGCAAACAGCTCCACCTGTATGCCAGACCTGAGCAACAGTTTGGTAGCTGCAAGCAATGGTTATTGACAGGCTTACACAGTGCATACCACATAACTCATCATCACTAATATGAGGGACACAGACACTCAGATTGAGGGACACTGATCCCCATACTGAGGGATACATATGTAAACATGGGGATACAGGCTCAGAACACAGTGGAAAACAGTTTGTGTACCTGTAGAAAGGGCCTGTGTATGTCAGAGTCGCAGAATATCATACATGTATGCATGACAGTTTGAGTGAACAGCACAGTCTCTGTGTGAACAGTAGTGTCCCCAAGGGACAACTGAGGGACAGATCAATTGAAAGGGGTGCAATGAGGGACAATCCACATTATCAGGGATAGTCAAGAGGCATGGCACAGTGTACCCTGCTGACAAGAGGAAAGCCTGGAAGATCCAGGAGTGGCATGAGCACCGAGTCAGGGGAACAAACAGAAGCAGAGCCTGATGGATGTGAAGAACTGTTGTCCCCTCCTTGGAAGCCCTATTGTGGATTCATGCATGGCCCCGGGAAGATAAGTGGGTGCTACATGTAGAGACCATGACAGCATGAGCGACCTAATCCAGCATGCATGCATGTAGTAATGCTGGTGTGCATGGATGTCTGTAGGTTGGTCAAGCACCCCTCCAACCCCTATCTGACATACATGTTGAGAGATACACACACACACACACACACACACACATATATACTTATATACACATATACATGTGTACTTAAGTACATATCCATATCTATACATATGTAGTTTCCCTGGTGGTCCAGTGGCCTGCCCTCACAGATCTCCCGAAGGAAATATTTTATCATCCCTAGTGGTCACCTGCACAGTATCAGCCCTGATTGCAAGACAATTATTTGTAAATATCCCTATTGCTCCCCTGTACAGTTCCAGCCCAATCTCAGTAAGCAAGCATTAATGCATGTCAGGGTGTGCTGATAATGTGGATTAATTAATGCACACCTCGGGGCCTTTGTGAGGTACAGTATCAGAACACCCTGGAGTGCGTCAATGCACTTACAACATAGGTCATGTGTAAACATAACAAAAAACATCAGTAAACATGTCAGGTCACTGTATACACAGCAAAAATGGTACGGTGTGCTGTCACCTTGCAAACTAATCCCTAACAAAGAATGCAGCTTGCATTGCTGTTATGCTCATAGAAATGTCACAGATACACTACTGATAGGATCTGTGACATCTCTTGTGCAGTACATTCACTGCTACATGCAGAAAGATCCCCCCCCACTGAGACAGAGAGAGCAACTGTGCCCCAACTGCACTGGACTATGCTGTGCCCGTCTCACACATACAAGGTCACAAACAGAGGGGGACAGAGATTTACAAGTCCACACAATTATTCCTCCCTGATGCTTGCGCCCCCACTCCCGACCACCACCACTACCACCCCACAGACACACAACAACCTTTCCTCTTGGCACACAGCCATGTATGCCTCACTTCCCCCCTCCCCACTGCTTTGCTGCACAACAGCACTGACTGACCAGTTGATTCCAATGTCACCAATGTCAGCTCCACAGTGAGACAGACACACAGTGCTGCATGTTTCAGTTAAGTACTGTCTTCCTCTCTATCCACAACATGTTCTTTTTTGGGACACTAGCACACAGACACTGTTGCAATTGTGCACCCCCCCAAAAAAAGGAAAGAAATAATGTCCCTCGAACCACATGCCTCTGCTGTCACTCTGTCATCCACCACAGCCTCTCTGTCCCCGTCATCAACAGTGGAGGGGTACAGTGCTCCAGCGTCTTAGTTGGCTGCTACTGTGGCCAGGAGCAGAGACACAGACAGACAATACTCAGTGCGCTGAACGTGTTTTATGGCTCACTGTCTCACAGCATGGAGGACCGGGAGTGAGAACCAGGTGTGCGTATGTGGGGGTGGGGTGTGGGGAAGGGGACCCTATCTCATGGAATGCTTCCCAAAGTACAGGCACAATAGAGACACAGAGTGAGAGGACAGGCCACACACAGCAGGTTCAACTTTGTCCCTCGGCACCTCACCCTCTCTGTGTCTCTCACTGCAGTGTCTCACTCATGCAGTCCAAGCTACTGGAGTACACAATGGAAAGCCTGTGTGCAGCAGAGAGGTAAACCGGGAGGATGATGATAATATTTAACTGCGCTGTTGCCTGACTGCTGAACTGGCTAGTTTGCACAGCAGTGATTGCTGCAGCCCATTGCATATTTCTCTGTCCCTCAGACATGGTTCTGGAAGTTATGGGATGGAACGGGACAGGACATGACAACAGCTCCTTTCCTTGTCACTTTTGCCGCATGGCAGAACAGCCTGCCAAGTCAGTCTCTCTCTCTCTCTCTCTCTCTCTCTCTCTTTTCTCTCTCTCTCTCTCTCTCTCTCTCTCTCTCTCTCTCTCAGGAGTGACCAGGTTCATACTGTCACTAGTGGTGGGGGCAGGGGGAGATACAGACACAGCTGTGCAGGATTGTGCCAGTAAGTTGTGGAACGGGAACCACGGCACTCTCTTGGCAACACAGCCATGCGAGGAAAGGGCTGGCAGTATAGCCTAGAGGTTAGAGTAATGAGCTGTGAATGAGCTTGGTACATCCAGCAGACCAGACCTTGGTTTGATTCTCACAACCTCCACTTGCATACTGCGTGACTCTGAGCAAGTCACTTAACCACCCAGTGCTCCCAGGTCACCCCTGAAAACAGGCAGTTGTGCCTAGTGGGCCTTACCTGGTTACCAAAGACTAAAATAAAAATAAAATAAACAGAGACAAGGTAAATGACAGTTGCATAGACTTTCACCATTCCAGATGTTCACTCCATCTGTCAGGGAGGGGTACTGGTGCCTCTCCTTGGGAGACTGTGATGCTTGCATCTGCCACTCCTGGTATCTCTGCTCCCAGTGACTGCTGCAAGGGGGACCGGGCACTTTCAGCCCAGGCTGCAGTGGTTGGCTGCTCACATTGTGCAGTGTGGGGGGCAAGGGTGGGCCTGAAGCAAAAGGAGTACACTGGCTGGCACAAAGGGACAGAAGGGGACTTCAAGATTACAGAGAGAATGAGACAGAGAGAGAGAGGGGACACTGCAGCACTTTAGAATCAGATCTGCCTAAGTTCAGTCACTTTGTCTGTCTCTCTCTGTCTCCTGATAACAAGCTGTGTGGTACCTATGGTATGGGGTGGGATTGGAATGGTAGGAACTTCAGGGTGGAGGTCCACTAGACCACCAGGTATTCAGGACATGGATTGTATAAGGGATCATGGCTGGATCTGTGCAGGGGAGCAAAGGGGGATCTAACAATGTTATTTGCTGTGATCGGTCTGGAGTTGTGCAGGGGAGCAAAGGGGGATCTAACAGTGTTACTTGCTGTTATCAAGCTGGAGCTGTGCAGGGGAGCAAAGGGGGATCTAACAATGTTATTTGCTGTGATTGGGCTGGAGCTGTGCAGGGGAGCAATGGAGACAGACATTTGTTTATTGAGATCGGGGCTGATACTGTGCAAAGCACCACTGGGGAGGCGCACATTTTACTATACTAATGGAGATGGGGGGGCTCTTAAAATTGTTTGCACTGGGTTACCACATGCTTTTCGGTGGTGGTATTTTGCACAGCACTAAAGGTCGAGCTAAGGGTTGTAGCGCTGCACTATTCTTTTCAATATCCCGGTGCCTGGTAGTTATGGCCCCGCCCTCCCTCGGTCCTCTGCCTACATTATTTTCTTGCCCCAGCACTGTCACCTTGCACTGGCACTATGTGCTGTTTTGAATGTTGCAGCTGGGCATAACTTGCAGCGCAATTTTGGTGCAAACAGTTTGCACCCAGTGCAATGCTTTGAACATCTTGCCCCTAGTATCTCTTTTGTTGTCTAACAACTCAGTATACAGATTCAATCTCAAGCCTTTGTTTGTAATGGATATGAAAGCTAATATCATATTAGCCCTTAATCTCCTCATCTCTAGTTTGTGCAGGCCTAAATTGTCTAACCTTTCCTCATAACTCAAGCCTTCCATTCACTATATGGTCTTTGTTGTTTTTGTCAGTACACTTTCTAGTTTTGTATATTTTTTTGTTTGATGGGTTCCACAATTGTTCACAGTACTCCAGGTGTGGACGAACAAGTGACCTAAACAATCTTAACATCACTTCCCTCTCCCTACATACCAGATTCTTCATTATACACCCTGATATTTTGTTACATTTTGATACAATGTCAACACACTGTTTGACGAATTTAAACTTGCTATCTTTTGAAACTCCCAGATTTCTCATATTCTGATATTCTTAGTTCTCTGCCACCCATGTAAAGCTTTGCCACATATTCTTAGATTCAAAATGCATTACCCATGAACTTATCAAGGCTGAAGCTCATTTCACTTTTTATCGACCATGGCCCAGCTATTCAAAACATAGCACAGTGCGCAAAGCAATAGCGCAGGAATAGCGCGGAACCGCCATATTTAAAGGATCACATAGTGCACGCTAATAGCAGTAGCGCGGGGCAAAACACTAATGTATGCAAGAGGCAACAGGAAGGGGGTGGCCCACGAGGTCCACGCAAAGGGATATTCAAAGGTCTAGCGCCGCACTAGGACACATAGCACAACACATAGCGCTGCGCTACTTACCGCCTATAAAAGGCTGGTCTTAACTCAGGGCAAAACACAGAGGAGGAGAGACCAGCACAGGAAGTGGGAATGTGTGCAGTGCCGGTAGCAGTGATGCTGCCATTGACGGCAGCAGTAGTGGAGGAGGAGGAGGTGGAGAGGGAGAAGGCACAACATGGGCCACAACACAGGCCAAGGAGACGGTATGCTGCAAAGAGGTGGTACCAGCCCAGGGTCTCCTTCGAGACACTGCCTGATGACCACATCATTGGCTGGTACAGGATGAACAGGGGGATGTTGAGGCAGCTCTGTGAACTCCTGCATGAGCAGCTGCACTCAAACACCAGACGCAGCCATGCCATGATAGTGGAGGAGAAGGTGACAGCAGCGATGTGCTTCCTTGCCACAGGGACGTTCCAAAGACCAACGGGGGACACCATCGGGGTATCGCAGTCTGCCACCTCACACCTCCTGACCCAGTTCCTAGAGGCTTTTCTGCCACATGCTGGGGAGTTCATAGTATTCCCCAGCACGGCAGCAGAGCGCAGAGAAACAATGCAGCGGTTCCATCGGGTTGCGCACCTACCATCTGTACTGGGTGCCATTGACTGCACCCATGTCCCTATCTGTGAACCACCTGGTGATGGCAGTGATGTGTACGTTAACAGGAAGGGGTACCACTCCATCAACTGCCAGGTGGTGTGTGATGCGGCTAGGCGCATCTCCAATGTGTATGCACAGTACTCTGGCAGTGCCCATGACGCATTCATCTGGTACCAGTCCCAGCTGTGCCAAGCATTTGAGGAGGGCAGGATAACCAGTGGTCAACTAATCGGTGAATAGCAATATAAAAGGCATACACACACCAGCATGCATGGGGTCAGGCATTGCAGGCCAGGAAAGGGGTGTGGGAGGGCTACACAAGGGTGCAGGACAGCATCCGACAGACTGCCACATGTCACTAACATGTATACATTCTTTGACAGGGGAAAGTGCCTATCCCCTGCGACCCTGGCTGCTGACACCAGTACTCAGACTGGCTACAGTAGCTGAGGAGCTGTACAACGAGGCACATGCCAGCACAAGGAACATCATAGAGAGGATGTTTGGCATCCTGAAGATGCGATTCCGATGCCTAGACACATCAGGTGGTGCCCTACAGTATACACCTCAGAAGGTATGCCGTATCTTCCTAGCCTGTTGTATGCTGCACAATATGGCAATGAACCATGGGATACAGGCACCTGAACCTGAGGGACAGTCTGACAGTGAGCCAGAGCCAGCAGTCAGGGGGATAGTCGAGCACCTTGAGAGAAGGGACCCTCGCATGGCACGCAGGGCCATACAGCACAGGGACAACGTCATCAGGACACTGCAACAGACAACAGGGTAAGTACAGACTGCACAACAACTTGAAAAGGTACAATTAATAATTACTTTAATGTTCACATGGACACACATGAGTGACAATAACAATACCAACAGTAAACCTACACAGTGGATCTGACAACATGTGTGCATGTGTTGTGAGTTTGGGGTTGTGCGGGACACGCGTGGGGGGGGGACACAAATGGTGTGGTGTTGGTGGGGAAATGTGATGTGTGCTGTGAGGGTAAGTGGCAGTGGAGGTGTGTGTGTGTGCATGTGTGAACGTGCATGTTGGTGTGCCTATGTGGCAAATGTGGGGTGATTAGTGCACTGTGCCACATAGTCAGCGTGGCCATCAGTGATGCCTCCCAACACTCATCCGACGTGTGCCACTACCATGGGACACAGACCCTGGTGTGCTCTGTGCAGAGGACAACGCCGATGTGAAAGGTGAGGCAGGAAGAGTAGGTCTCCTGTGGCCCCGGGGAACAGTGGAGCCTGACAAGGTGGGTGGACGGCCACGGCGGTGCTGGGTCATGGATGGGGTGTGTGAGGCTGTTGAGCTGGAGCCACTGGCAGCCCTGCATCCATGGCCTGCCCGCCTGTGTGCCCCTGTGCTGTCTGTACCACGGCCAAGCATCCCATGCTGGCGAACCCCATGCACCCCACGCAGGACATTCCCTATGTCAATCACCACAGCTGACAGACCAGCAAACCCATGCTTGATGGCACCCACCAGGCAGCCCATCCTGTCCTCTGCCCGCTGCTCAGCACAGGCAAAGCCCACTGTGATGGACTCCTTGATCTGCGCAAGCTCATGGCGCATCTTCCTCCACATGCCATGAAGGTCCACACACGCCCCCTGCTGGGAGGTGAGAGCAGCCTGCAGGAGTGGGCGGGCACCATGGGCATCCTGTCCCAGGGGCACAGTACCCTGAGCTGTATCTGGCAGAGGTGCCTGCTGCACAGGAGCAATTGGATCCTAGCGCATGGCAGGCATGTCCTGCTGCTGGCAACTACAGGTGGTGGTCTGTAGAATGGTATGGGCATGGACACTAATTTGCCTTGTACCCTGCACACCCTGTGGTTCTGTGCTGTTCCCTACACTGACCACCACTGTGTACACAGGTACAGCCACACTGGTGATGCTGCATGCACCACTGGCACCCGTCCCACAGCCTGCCGGCAGCCCCTCCCCTGCATCCCCATGCACAGGCACAGCCAGGTGTTGCGCCAAGTCAGACACATCAGTGTCCTCACCACTGGTGACGGTGAACAGTAGGACATCCCCTCCACCACCCTCCTCTGACTGTGCTGCATCCTGGTATCCGGTGTATCCCAATACCCCTACTGACCCCTCCCCAGTCAGTAGCTGCCCTTGGGGTATGTGTGTGCCACACATGCATGGCATCTGTGTGGCCATCTGTTGCACCATGCCTGGATGTTGAAGGTCATTCCCCATTGTCCACCTCCACAACCATTGGGACCTGTCCGCACATCCTTGTCAGCCCCTGTTGTCCTTCAGGCCTGGCAGTCACCGCTGTGGAGACAATAGGGACAGGGTCAGTCACCTGTACATAGCCACTGTGCGCAAACACCACCACCACTACCACCACTACTCCATGCACACCCCAGGACACATACCCCCTTCACACAGGCCTGTGACCCCATCCACCCACCAAACCCACAGTGGCCATGCCCATGCCAGGCAGCTGTTAGGCAGGCCACTGTGCACCCTGTGCAGGACACCCACAGCATGGCCATGCACCCATGGCAACACAACATAGGGTATACATATGTGAATACTGACCTGTCATTGGCAGTGCGAAAGGCATCTCACACCCACCACCAGGCACACCTGTGACTGCCACCGTCCTGAGGGTCGATGCCACCACAGCCATGTGTGGATCCTCCACCCACTGCTGGTGTTCGGGTGGTCCACCACCGGTCCTCATCCTGTCCCTCAGTCGCTGGGCTTCCTCCTCCTTCGCACGTCACAGGAGGTCATTCCATCTCTTCCGCACGGCTTCGATTGTCCTGCCACGTCGCCCTATGGCATTCTCAGCCGCAGTCACCTCCTCCCAGGCTTGGGGCACCACTGCGTCAGTGGCCCTGTGCATGCGGAGCACCTGTTCCCTCTCCTTCACAGCATGTACAAGGGTGTTTAACTCCTCCTGCGAGAACTTGTGTGCATGTATACGCTCCTGGCGCGCTGCCGAACCTATGGAATAGTCAATAGGGGACATGTGTCATCAGCCGTGTTGGTACTGCATTGCATTACACATACATCACAATGCCCCCCCTCCAGTGCCACAGGCCACATGGACATATGGGAGTGCTGCATGTGCATGTATGGTGCACACGCCACCAGAGTCACTGTGAGTCCCTTGTCTGTACAGTGAGCCCTGTACACACATATGCACTACCCCTACCCTAACCACCTTGCACTGTACTGTGTCCTTTGTGTTCACCACAGTGGTTGCATGGACAAGTGCACTAGTATGTAGACAATGTCAGGACCCAATGCAATCACCACATGGTGCATGAGCCAGCACAGTTCTGGGACACTGCGTATGTCCTGCATGGGTGCCATGGCCTGCCATGCCACACATCCAGGGAGTCATGTCAGTGGCAACTGTTGCAGGACACACCCCTGCAGAAGATTGTGCACAGTGCACTGTACATTTGGTTGCAGACATCTAGGGATGTGCACCATCACCCAGCACAGTGCTTGCCTGTGGTCCAACATGGGTCAGACCATTCACCAGAGACTGCATCTCTGTGCTCCTGTCCATGCTGAATCTGTTCTGGGATATTGACATGCAATAGTGTCCTACAGCAGTCATACACACCTGCCTCATGCTGCTCTTCCTCCTGTTGCATCTGTACACCAGTATGTTGTTTACACTTAGATTCCTTATCAGGCTGCAGTACCACAACACAACACCGGCAGTGCACCGCACTCCCTTTTATAGCCCATCCAGGCAATCAAGCATGTGAGTCATGCAAATGAGCGCATAATGATATGCTAATCACACAGTTTGCCCCATGCATGCACAAGTACCCTCATTTGCATACCCTGTTTGAATATGGCCCCGATTTGCCCCGTGCTAGCACAGCCATGCTGTGCAAATGGCAGCGCAGGGCTATTGGTGTTGCAGCACCATGCTAACCAGTAAGCGCAGCACTATGTGCCTTAGTGCGGCCAAAACGCATGCTCGCTAGGTCCCCATGTCCGCGCTATCACACAGTCATAGCACGATGTAGTGCCGCGCTGGACAGCATAGCGCGGCGCTATACGCATGCATGGAACATAACCTCAGGGCCATGCTGGGGTCACGCACGTGCAGTGTGGTTGTTTCCAGGTAGCACCGCACTATGTCATGTGATAGCGCGGCGCTGCAGGGATTGCTGAGGTGCATTCCTGGTAGGGCATGGTGTTTGTCTCCAACAGCAGTATAGTGCCATGTCTGGACATGCAAGACAGCATGCAGTTGTACACAGGGACAGGCGCTGGGGGGACATAGAGTCCGCGAACCTGGTTCAGCTGGTGATGAAACACCACAGGAAGCTGTTTGGGGAGGGAAGGGAGGGGGACCTCCCATGAATGCAAGTGTGGGAGACAGTGGCTAGGAAGCTCAGTGAGCGTACCGGCATACCCCGCAATGCTGAGAAGTGCCACCACTGTTACACGGACCTGAGGCGCAGGCAGAGGCAGCAGCTAGAGCGATACAGGAGCATAGTGCGTGATGGCACTGTGCCTGTGCCAGGTGAGTGGTGTTGCATGTGGAGTGTGCATATGTGTAATGCTTTGTGTACATGTGGGTGTGGGTGTGGTAGTGCAGAGGGGGTGGTGGTATTGGGGGGCTGGCCGTGGGTGAGTGGGTTTGTGGGTGTGGGTGTGCAGCGGGGTTGGGGGTGTGTGCTCTGGGTGTGGGTGTGTGGGCATGTCCCTGTGTGCACAGCTGTGCGCAACAGTGCACCATGCTGTTGCACACTGTGTACAGGCACAGTGGCATATGTAGTCCCCATAGTGGCACGGTGCATGCGGTGGCCATTGCGGTGGGTGGAGGTTGGGGTGCATTGAGTTTAGGGTTGCATGTGCATCTTGCTGTGTTTCACGATGTGTATGTTGTGTCATGCTCTATCAACACTTTCACATTTTTCCACTGTAGAGCAGATCGAGCAGCCCATGCCTGCAGGTGCGACTCAGCCCAGGACACAGGAGCGGAGACGAGATCGCACGAGGGCCCCATCACTCCCACAGCATGCGCAGGAGAGCGGCACTGATAGCAGTGGCATGTTGCATGAGTACTTGTTACATTGTTCTGTGCTGTGTACACTTTCATGACACTGTGCACCACATCTGGGTGTCCAGCCACTCACTTGTCTGCAAAGGTCACTGGGCCGGTGTGGTGTAGCAGTGTGGTGTGTGATACAGGTGTGTTTCAGCTATCAGCCTTGCCTGGGGGGGTGGTCACATTGCAGTGCTGTGCATGTGGCAGATGGTGTTGCTTGCTTGGGTGGCGGATGTTCCATGGGGACACCATGCTGATGGATGACCTTCCCACCTCTGTGGTGCATCCATACCACTACCCACGGGACGTTCACAATTGCACAGGTGGTGGTTGCTTGCTGTGCATGCGGGACAATACGGGGCATGCCTTGCAGACTTACCTCTCACCCTTCTGGACAACTGCTGTGTAGCACTGCCTGTCACACTGTGCTACATACTGGCACTGTGCCGTATGCATTGTGCATCCATCCATGTGTGTCTCGTTGCGAGGTCACTGTGTTGCTGTTTAGTTGCAGGGTATGGATATCACTGTGCTATTACATTATGTGCATCGTTCCCTTTCAATGTTGACCGTGGCTGTGGAGGTGGTCCTCACTGAGTGGGGGGGCCTGTTATGTGGGTTGGGGACACTGGCATGTACCATGTCTCCATTGGGTGATATGCTTTCAGTGGTATTGCCTGGCAGCATGTGAAGGCCCTTCAGTGACAGTGTCTGTGCCCTGGCTGACTGTTGTCCCCTGGCCTGTGTTGGTCATTGCCAGGACACTGTCATGGTTCATTGATGCTCCTGCATGCATGTCGTAGTTGTTTGTTCTGTGCTCTGCATTGCTGAGCATTTCCATGTGTGGCTGGGCAGCATGTCCCAACGTGTGTATGCCCTTGTGCATGTCCTTGTGTGTACCTTGCACCCAACTCACAGGGTTTCCAGCTGTGTGTCTGCCGTGTCTAGCGGTGTGCTGTATCATGGTGGGTGGTGTCATATGTCCCCCAGTGCTGTCAGGATCGCTGTCATCATCCATGTTGGGTTCTGTGTTGGTGCCTGTGTTGCCCTGTGCTGCATTGCGGGACACTGCCATGTTGTCATACCACTGCTGAACTCAACACCGCCAGGGATGGCCCATTGGGACATGCTGTCCATCTTTGTATGGCAAGGGTTGGCTGCTGGTTGCCTCCTGTGTGGTGTACCATCCTCATGGTCTCACCCTTCCTCTTGTAGGGCCACTACAGGTATCACTGTGGGCAACACATCCCGAGGAGACCGAGGGAATGGAGGAGCTTCTCCGCAGGATTGTGAGGCAGCAGCAGACTCAGATCGAGCAGCAGGCCATCCTAATTACTGAGACCAGGAGGGTGGCGAACATCCTGGAGGCTCGTCTCCCTGCTCCTGCGGACACATAATTATCTCCCCTGTTGTTTTCAAGTCAGCCCTCACCACCCCCCTCACTGGACTTGATTCTCCCTTTCTTGCCCATTGTCTTCTGTCCCTGTGTGCGTCCTCCTCCACTTTGCACCCTTGGCCTGTGTTTTGCTGTCCCTCCATCTGTTGTCATCCTTCTGTTTACCTTTGTGTGCCTTTCCCTGCTACTGATGTTGCCAATTTTATCCTGTGGTGGGCATTTGGGGTTGTGTGTTGGGGGGTAGGGGGGTATATTCTACTTCTGTTTCAGTGTTGTGGGGAGGGTTGTTCAGTGGTGGGTGGGGCATTTTGTACTCTGGGGTTTGTTAATCGTTATGTTCTGTGTTATATTTGCTGTTGTGTTTCCGTTTGCTTTCCTGTTCATTATTGTTTATTACACTGGTTGATGACATTTTACAGTGTCCTGTGTCATTCTTGGGTGCTGGGGTTCCACATGCTTTGTACTGTTGCTGGTGTTCTCCACATGGGTCTGGGTTGTTGCTGGACTTTCCCGTGGTTGTGTGGCATCCTCATGGGTGGGCACTGTGGTGTGCTCCTGATACCTCATTCCAGCATGTGTTGCCTTGCATGTGTCCCAGGGTCAGGCTGTCTCTGCACTGTGTTCCATTGTGTGTTTGCACTGCCTGCCTGGTGCTATATTCAGTGCTGCCTTGTGTGCTATATTCAGTGCTGTGTTATTCCTGGGCTTTTTTTGCACTGCACTTCTGGGCCTGTTTGCCCGGTTTCCTTTGCTTGCTATATTCAGCGGGTTTGCCCCAAGCTATTCGTTTTGAATATGGCTGGCATTTTGCTCCAGGCTAGGTTTGCATGCCGGGCAGTGCCATTTGCTGCCAAGGGCTAACCTTTGAATATCTGGCCCCATGTGTATAAATTACTTAGATCATACCATGGCTGGTTTATACCCCATTCGGTGTCCACAATACAGCCTACTTTAGCAACATCTGAATATTTAGCTAACCATGGGCCAGATATTCAAAGCTTTGCATGGTCCGCAAACAGTTTGCATGGGAATAGCACGGGATTAGTGCGGGTCTGCCATATTCAAAAGGCCAACTAGCGTGGGCAAACAGCAGTAGCTCTGGGCTAAGCATAATGATATGCAAGGGGCATAGTGAACATGAATAAATTCGCTATGAGATATTCAGTGACTAGCACCATGCTAAGGTGCTTAGCGTGACATAGCACGACCCATAGCGTGATACAATTTACCACCCAGGAAAAGCAGGTCTTAACCCTGGGCAAGCAGCTTTGCGCGGTGCTATCTCAGCATTAGCGCAGCTTGTGCGGCCCTAACATATGAGTATGACACTTAGGAACTGCCAGACATGGAGGACACATGCTGCTCACTGATGGCACCGCCATGATGCCATCAGCTGCCACCAGTCCAAGCCAAGCACAAACAGTGAGGGGTGATCTGACCCACAGGGGACAGCATGGTAGTGTAGCCATATAGCACACACCTGCAGACCATACATCTGTGGTGCGTAACAGATGCCAGCACACACATGCAGCACTGTGGGCATGGTGGCCAGTGAGGGGAGGGTGTATGGGTGGCCAGACCTCACCACAGCCCAGGTGTGGCTACAAGGCTGGGACACATCACTCAGTGCACATGGGCTAGTAGTGGGATTAAACCACCATCTGTGTGCCTGTCAGATCCTACATGCCCCCCCAGCCACCTACCACACAACTGTACAGATGTCACAGAACACACTGCCAGCCATGTACATGACACTGTATGCATCCCATGCCACAGGTGCAGCATCTGTGGATCACACAACAGCGTGATAGTATTGTCCACTGTCAGTAATTACCTGCAAGCTGTGCATGTCACTGTGTACAGTGCAGTGGTCATCACTGCCCTACATACCATAGGCAGTGTCGTGTCCCTCACACTACCAGCCCTCTTGCTACTGTAGTGTCTGCTGTGCACGATAGCATGACCTACAGTGTGAAGGTTGCATGCAGCACTACCACCACCTGTGCCTATGCTGTGTTGTCCCCTGGGGTACGATATGCTATGCTGTGCTGTACTGTTTACATGAAGCCTGCAGCTATCATCATGCACTGCCTGACTGACCTACAGGTGGAGCTGCGGTCGGACCTGACCAGCTCCTGTACCTCCAGACTGACCTACAGGTGGAGCTGTGGGACCCTGCAGTAATGCTGTGCAAACTGCATGCAAATCAGGACATGATGAGATGCTAATGTGGCTGTTTGCCCAGAGACTATCTAAGTAGGCTCATTTGCATGTCACTTTTGAATATGGCAAAGTTTAGTGCGGGGCTAATGTGTTTGCACCGGCAAACCACTTAGCTCTGCACTAATGACGCGCTAACATGTTAGCGCAGCACTAACGGTTCAGGGAATATTATACAGTTTTGATCACTGTTTTTTCATGTGTGCTGCTTGTACTGGGTCCATGCATTTGCCAGAACACATATTGGCCACATAGTTCCTCTCTACCTACCGTCACATCGCTGTGCACTGTGTTGTTATTGTGGTTTGCACTTCCTGGTTGCTGTATTCAGTGCTGTCTTATTCCAGGGCTACGTTTGCCCTGCACTCCCAGCCCATTTTGCACGGCCTCATTCCCATGCTATATTCAGAAGCTGTTTGCCCTGGGCTATTTCTTTTGAATATATCTTGCTTTGTGCTCCAAGCTAAGTTTGCATGCCAGGCAGTGTTAACTTAACCCTGGGTCAAAGCTTTGAATATCTGGCCCATAGTGTCCACAGTTACTGAAGAGGATTTTATTTTAATTTGTGTGATACTCAGCTGATTCAGTGACTTCATATTTTAGCTCCATGCATTTTTAATGTGCACTGTTTTCCCTGCTTTGATAACCCCAGACATATAGTAGATAGAGATATGGACTTCATGCCAAAATAATTTCTGCGGAGCACAAGCAGAAGATTGGTCTAGAGGATCCCTAAATTACAATGTACACATTTCTTGGCCCAAATAGCAGTTCTTTGAGGATAAGACTTTTTTCGACTAGTCTATGGACATAACCTCCTTATGGTGAGAAGATCTTTGAAAAATGGGAGCACACATGCTCTACTTGTTCTGTGCATACAACCAGGAAGGCAGTTTTCCCTGCAAATGACACAGCTCAGCTTGGACAGAAACACAAAGCCAATAAAACTGAATTATTAAGGAAGTGACTGCAAACCAAGATGCCTACTGTTGAGAAACTCCTCTTGAAAGAGGCTCTGCAAGACAGCCCTCAGCTTTGAGCATTTTAATGTTTAGTTTTTACTTTCTGGAGAACAAAATGAATGTGACTTTGGTAAGTTAGGTTGAAATAATGGATACTTTTGTAGCCCAGCTGGAGGTGGGTGCAGGATTTCCTACGAGACATGTAAACTTCTTCAAGGGGGGATGTTTAGGTTGGCATTCCAGTTCACCATATGCACCAATTTTTACAGCAGTCTGTGTTCAGTGCATCCAATGGAGAAGTGCATTGCTAGCAGACAGAATTACAATCTGGATAAAAATGTGATAACTTTAATTAATAGTAAGAAACTGCGCTGATGCTAAATGAAGAGAGTGGTGTTGTTTTCATTTATGTACTGTACATAGACTGGTGGATCTGGATTTCTATGTATTTTTTTCTTTAATTATATTACAGTATACTAATGAAGTGAAGCAGATTTTTAAAAATCTGCAAACACCTGCATCTGATCTGTCAGCTCTAGCTACCATTTGCCTTACTGATATAATTTACCCCATACAGCAAAAGTGGCCTAAGTTTAAGTAGCTGGGCCCAGGCAATTAGTATAAAAGAAGTCCTAAATGGTAAACATGAAATGCTAAAGCACAGAGAGAAACTGCTGCCAATGGTCATAGTGCACTAAACACTAGATGAAGTTTTTCTGCTTTGTTCATGCACTACAGGTTTAGCAAATAAAGTAATGCATTGCAGTCCAGATTCTGCAGCAGTATCTGAGAATGGGGGAGCAGAAGCCTACAAGCAGGCAACATAGATTTTTTGCAGTCAGGCACACTGTAATGACCATGTATGTTGGGCATGATGCATGGTACAGCCACAGTCCCCTTTCTGGACTGAAGCTGATTTATTATCATATTTTGCAGCTCATCAGATTTTGTTAGTTTCATCGCAGTCTGACGCTGTGTGGCATTAGAATAAAGCAATAATGTGATGTTGAGGAGACTGTCCTCTGCCACAATAGCACTATGGGCAGCACTAGCCAAGGACCAAGGCCAAAGTTTGAGATCTTTATTTTCAGCTTGCAGTGCCATTATTCCCCAAAGTCAACTGCCCCAACATCACATTGTCTCTAGTACAGTGAGTGTAAAACCTGTAAAAAACCTAGCTAAAGAGGAAGTGTAATTAATAAACTATGTATTAACTTGAACAACTAATTTTTACAACAACTGCATAGTGACAGCTATGGTGATAAACTGCAATTACTCTAAGAAGGGGGCTTTGGTAGCACGTGACTTCAGTTGGGAGGATTTGGTAGCACATCACTGTGAATATACACAGCTCTGTCCTTCCACTGGAGTGGAGCTGAAGTGCATCACTCCAAGTCTCCTCCCTTCAGTACAGTGCAGTTGCTTCCTCTCTCCCCCCACTGCACTATTTTCTTGCTCCCGACACCACTGGCCACATGTTGAGAAAACTAATTTCACCTAGGCACTGGTAATGAACACCATGTAGCAGCTTTAGAGAAGCAGCAATGAGTTCTTCTTTGCTTCTGTATCCAACAGTGATGTGCATTATTTGGCAGTGGGTGAGGACATCTTGGTGCAATGAGTTGTTGTAGGTTTCAGCCTGGTCGGTTTCACCATCATCTGTGGGAATATCCTTTCCTCCACCATCTTCTCCAGCACAAACTCTGCCAACCCAAACAGCAAGATCATGCCAGAGTTCCTGAAAGACTCCCTCTGTCCTTACAAAACAGAAGCTGAAGATGTAACTGCTTGCGAACAACATGCCGCTGCTCTCATGGGGGCAAAACAAAAATGTGTGCGTCAAGCTACACCTGAAGCACCTCATCATCTGGAACAAAAATATGAAAAAATTCTCCAGCAATGAGAAGGCTGTGCTTCTGGCTCTGTCCAGAACCAGGGAAGCAGGGTATGTGGTGTTGAGGAGTTCATTGTGGTTGGTATGTAGTTTGTTACCTTGGTATAGTATATTGCAGCAGCCGCTGTCTGCGACAAAATACATTGTCCCCCTAAGTTGGAGCTGGAACTCATATGTAACATACTCAGGGTCTTGGAGAAACCAACTGCCAAATACAGTGGATTCATGCTGCTCTCTGACGAAGCCCTTTTGTGGTGAAGTGCCAAGGCACTTTGGTGCTATGGACCTCTGTTCCAGACTAGCAAGAGGGATTTGAGCCCCCTAAATAAAAAAAAAAACACACACACTTCATGAAGAAATCTGCTCTGGACTACCTTCATTGGAGTTATATCTTAACTCCTGGTTCTGGAGTGCTGGTGCTACTGTTATTGTTTTATTTATTTATTTATGTATGTCTTTGATTACCGGGTAGGTGCATTGGTCCGAGGGACCATTTTCAGGCATGACCCAGGCCATAAAAGATGGCATAGTTAAGCATCAATTTAAATCACAAGGCACAGGGTTATCATAAGTTAAACAGAGGTCAAGAACATTTTTACATACAGGGAATAATAAATACTTGGAGAAATCAACACTCCATGCTGTTCTCTAATGGTTGCTGAACAATGCTTTTTTTTTTAAATACATATTTTACTATGATAGTCATGTCTTTAAACACCCTTTTTTGTTTAATTTTTGTTATCATGGACTTCTGTGGCCATACCTTCTGCTTTCCTAGTTAAACTACTCTCTCTTATGCTGCCAAAATACCCAGCGGTTGGCCCTCCAGGTTAACTGTCTCCACATGAAATAACATGGCACTTTCCGTTCAAAAGGCTGGACTCCACATCCAGAGAGTGTTTGATTGGAAAAAACAAGGAATTTGGGAATTAAGGCAGTTCGGGCAAACCACTGGGGCACAATCAATCTTCAGGTAGGGGGATGGCATCATACAAGCAGATTACATCTTTTGTCCCCCTTTGCTTTAACAGCTTGTGATCTAGGGCTACCACTGCCATAGTAGATACACAAGGAAATCTTACACATGCACTACTCACACATACACATTACTAATTTACAGTGGTGCTAGCCTGGATGCACTGCAGTAATGCTGCAGTACATCACAAAATGCTGCAGTCCTGTATACTGCAGGGGACAATGTAATTCAATGGCATGTAAGGCCTTTTCTACTGCAGGATTTTGTGACGTCATTTACTTGCAAGTTGCTGTGTTGTATCATGGTTGGCTCCACTGTATCTACTACTCACAAAGCAGGTTTCAATGATATGACATAGTGCAGTCCATCTCAGTCTGTAAAAAAAACACCTGAAGCCATTTCCTGCCCGACTGGACCTTATCAAGAGTGACTACTACATGCACTACACCCAGTTTCCTGAGTAGAAAATAAATCTGTTGGCATATCTTGATAAGGCACATCTATAGATAGTGCGAGTGACAGGTTTTCTTGTGTATCTGCTTTTGTTTTTTATCATCTGCACCATTAAGCTGGGGCACCCTTCCCCACCCCTTTTGTGGCTGCATAATGAGAGCTATGCTTGAGGTAGTACTATTACATTGAGAAGGGGCTCTGGAAGCAGGTCACTGTGAATGTACCACAGCTGTGTTCTTCCACCAAGTGGAGATGAAGCACATCTGTCTACATCCTCTCCATTCAGTAATTTTGTGGTTGGGTCAGAGTCTTGCAGTGTCAGTGTTCCAGTATTGCAATTTTGTGTGTGGTGCTAAGGAAATGGCTGGAAGATCACAACTTTCTGAAAGATAAACTGTTTGAAGAAAAGGAAAGAGACCCCAAACACACTCCAACCTAGACCCATACCAATGACTGTTTCTTTTTTTCACCTAGGCACTGGTAATAGACACCATGCAGAAGCTTTAGAGAAGTGCCAACGAGGAGAGTGCTTCTTTGCCACCACGTCCAGTAGTGATGCATATTATTTAGTGGTGAATGAGGACTGCTTGGAGAAGTGAGTTGCTGTAGGTTTCAGCCTGGTCAGTTTCACCGCCATCTGTGGGAATATCCTTTTCACCATAGAAAAAGATGCTCACCCCAGTAGTACAGTGCAAGTCACATTAAATTGCTCCTCCAATGAGTTGCTGTAGCATTTCTGATTGAGTTGCATAAGTGTTGCTGGATCCAGCACAAAGCCTTGCACACACTGTTTCATAAGAATTAAAATGCAGCTTTGCATTGCACTGTGACTGGGCTGCAGATGCATTTCAACCTAGATGCAAAAACATTCTACAAATGTTGCTCTTCAGCTGGTTAAGCACAGAAAAATAATGCAATATGAGTTGGCAATGCATTGCCAACTCAAAAAAACAATGCTAAACCAACTCATTGATGGAACAGTTTAATGTGACTTGTACTGTAGTTGTAAACAGAGTATGCCCAAATTAAAAAGAGGGCTACATCTAACTATAAAGATAGAACTGGCACCACCAAAGTTACTGGCCAAAATATGTTTTCACAAAATTAGAAAGGCTAGGATTGCCATAAAAAAATATCTATTAAGCACAATACAACATTAAAAACTGGGAGAATGGTATAAAAACCTTAAGAACATGGAAGACCCGTCCATTCTGACAAAAGAGAAGCTGAAGGGGGAACTGCTTGTGAACAGCATGCCATTGTGTTTGGGGAGCAAAAGAAAGATGTGTACGCCAAGCTCTACCTGAAGCACTTCACCATCCAGAACAAAACTCCAGAGAACTTCCCCAGCAAACAAGGAGGCTGAGCCTGGGGCACTGGTCCAGAACTGGGTGGACAGGGTAAGTAATGTGAAGGATCTTATTGCGGCTGGGATTTAGTTGATGCTTTGTTGTCATATGTTGCAGCAGCTGCTGGCTGAAACAAAGTAATATTATCCCACTAAGTTGGAGCTAGAAGTCTTATCTAGCATACTCGGGATCTTGGAGAACCAGCTGTCTTGTCCATTATCTCATGGTTGTAGAAAGCCACTTGACTTATTAACTACATATGTAACTATGGTGCATGGTTTGAATGGAGAGTTATTAACAGTTTTTTAGTTTTGCATTCATTATTTTACACCTCCCTCTTCCATAACTGCTATTTTATTTTATTGTCAGTTGAACCCCATTCAGAAATGATTACAATAACCATCAAATTTGGGCGCTCGAATGGTAACATGTTTATTGATACACATATTTACAGTTCTGTAATTTCTTGATTCTTTTCATTCAAACACATTTCTAAGTTCAGTTAATTCAGTGTCTATGAATAATTAGTCCATTTTACATCTGTTTGGTTCCACACCTCCATCCAAGCCTTTGCTGTTCTTTCTTCTCAGGGTCAAGATGCCTGATCTGACACCCCCCCCCCATACCACGTACACTGTCTTGTCCATCTTACAACCTCCTAGGCCTGGACACTCTATCCGGCCCCTAGTAGTATACTGTACTTGAACATCCCCCTCCCCCTACCCCGTAATCCTCTGGGTGCTGCTGACCCCAGCCCTTGTTGCCTTACCCTCCTATGCCTATACCTGCCCCCCTTTTTGTTCCCTTGTCTACCCTGCCCTCCTTCCTCCTTTTCACTTTCCTCCTTCTCCTTCCCCACCCCCTACATTTTATCTTGTCCATCTTTCAACTTCTTTAATGCTGTCTCCATTTTCTCAAGCCCTATTTCACCTGATATCCCAAATAATACCCTCCAGGTCATCTTTTAAACTGCCTTCATCAGACAGGTCCACTTTCTTACCAGCCCCTGTGCCTAGGTTTTTGTGCTCCAGGCTGGGTTCCTGCAGGGGTGCCGGTATTGGTGCCGGTCTGGGTGCCGGCCCTCGAGGATCCTTTCCACCCTGATCTCTTCCTCTCTTCCCATTTGGCTCCTTCCTCTTCTGTAAGGCTTCTTCCTCCTCTTCCATTCACCGTGCTGCATCTATGAGTTTGTTGAATTTGCCCAGCAAAGTGTCTGCTTCACCTCTCTACTGGGCACTTGTAGATGGTACTGGTCTCCTTGGTCTCAATCCTATCAAATACAACCTGGAAAATATTAAAGTCTGCCGCCTGAGCCCCCCCTCCCACTGTTCCAGGATGTCCACCTTCGTATCTGCTTCACCTATTGGCTCCGAGTCCCCTATACCCAGCTGCCCTCCATCTGTTCCCCTTTGTCATGTTGTTTTTCCTTTTATCTTTCTGTATTTTCCTTTTTTTTAGCTGGGCCCAATACTGGCCCCCACCCCCCACACATGCCTGCGTACATGCAAAATGGGGGCCACCAAACTAGCCCCCATGCCATGAAATGATGACTGCCATGTGGTTGCTAGGCCCCAACCCAAAATGTCTGCCCTGTTACAACTGGCTGCTACTGGCTACTTCTCCTTCTTTGCATTCACCCGCCTGCCAAAGTGGCGGCCGCCATGTGGTTGTCCTGCCCATTGTTATTCCAGAGCTGTGGCCTATAAGCATCTCTCCCCTCCAGGAGGGCTGTTCCCCCTCCCTGATCTTGCCTCTTGCTCATTAAATACAAGGCCCAGACTGCTCCCTGCTCCCTCATTAGCCTGCCCTCGATGGCTTAGTTCCACTCACAGAAGTCCAGGAAAAAACACTTGCTTGTTTCCTTTGTTTTGGTTTTTTAAACTGCCCGTCTGCTCCTGGTTTCCTGTCCTCTGGTCACCCCAAAAGTGACCACCCCACTATGCCCCCCCACCCAAAACAGAATCTGAACTTTCCCACACATGCGGATTTAAACCTAGGACCCCTCTGTTCATTGGCAAGAAAATTCCCCACTGATCCATAAGCCAGCCTGCCTACAGCACTCCCCAACTGCAGGCCTTGGCACGCTGCACTCTTACATGACCCAGCTCTGAAATGAAACCAGAACTCCCCTCCACACTTGGTTTAATTGTCATCCAAGACAAGTACTTTTCGACAATGCACCTGTTTTATTCTTTCTTCCTTTTTTTTTAAACTGTCTCCACCATCTGGGCAGCTTCCCCTAGCCCTACCCCTAGAGCCAAATGCGCCAATCTCACACTGCCCACCACCTGCAGGGGAAGGCAGTTGCATTCCTGTGCCAGTACCCACTCCCCCTGCCTCTCTGGGCAATGGAGCGGCCAGAGGCCAAAAGCATCCCTTTCCCCGCACTGAAAGAAAAATGGCTGCAGGCCAACCAGATCAGAATGCTGAGCTGTGCCCCTCGCAATGTGGATAACCTGTCGCAGAGGGGCTGAACCAGACACTGCCATGGCCCAACTTCAGGAGTAATGATAACTTTAATAATAAGAACTTTATTTTTAAAGCGCTTTTCAAAATATCAAAGTGCTTTACATGTCGAAAAGCACAATATAAAATATCACATAAAACATATAAATACATAACAACATTACATATTAAAAACCTACTATAAAGCCATCCATACTATCCAAAAAATAATATTAATACTCAAATAAATATCAATTAATCATCCAAGAAGGTGCTCTGCCACAGGTAGGTTTTCAAATTTTTCTTAAATACCTCCAAGGAGGTGCACTCCTTTAACTGGCGAGGTAGAGAATTCCAAAGAGAGGGAGCTGCATAAGAAAAAGCTCTGCTACCAGAAGATTTTAAACTCACTCTTGGAATCTCTAACAACCCCTCGTCAGCAGAGCGTAGCAATCGGCTAGGGCAGTAAGGCACCAGAAGTTCTTTCAGATAGGTCGGACCCTGATTGTGAAGGACTTTAAAAGTCAATAAAATGACGTTAAAGGTGATCCGCCACCGTATAGAAAGCCAGTGAAGTTCACGCAGTACCAGGGTGATATGACTGGATCTCCTTGCCGCAGTCAACACCCTGGCTGCAGCATTCTGCACCAGCTGAAGGCGATAGATTTCAACCCCAGAAAGCTCAAAGTAAAGGGCGTTGCAGTAGTCCAGCCGCGAGGACACAAAGGCGTGGACCAACATTGGCAAAGAGTCAGACGGAACAAGGTCGTGCACCCTGGCAATGTTCCTAAGATGATAAAAGGAAGTCCTGACAATGGCCGACACTTGAGATTGAAAGGTCAGCCTGTCGTCTAGGACAATCCCCAGGTTGCGCACCCATTCAGAGGTCCGAAGTGACATGCCATCAAGAAAAATTCCAGAGGGCGAGCCATCTTTCAACCTCATTATCTGACCACCAGGGTCCACCACCAATACCTCTGTCTTCTCTGAGTTCAACTTCAACCAACTAGAATCCATCCATCCTTGGGTTTCTTCCAGACAGTTATTAAACACTGAGAGAGCTCCATCCTGGTCAGGCGCAAAAGGCAGGTATAGCTGGGTGTCATCTGCGTAGCAGTGAAACCTCAGCCAATACCATCATATAATGTCTCCGAGGGGCAGCATATACACTGCGAATAACATGGGTGACAGCACTGAACCCTGAGGCACCCCACACAACAAAGAAGTTGGGGCAGAGGAATGAACCCCTGACACAACTCTCTGTGATCTGCCGGTAAGGAATGACGTGAACATTTTAAAACAGTTTCTGACATTCCACATATTTGCCTCAGGCGTGCTAACAACACCAGTGATCCACAGTGCCAAAGGCTGACGAAAGATCAAGAAGAACTAGAATAGAACATTTCTTCTGATCCCTCAGAAGATCATTAAACACCCGAACCAATGCAGTCTCGGTGCTGTATCTTTTACGAAAACCAGAATGGAAGGATTCGTAGATATTATGGATGGTTAAATGGTCTTCCAATTGAGCTGCCACAACCTTCTCAATAACCTTCCCAATAAAGGGAAGGTTAGAGATAGGTCTGTAGTTTGAGAAACAGACTGGGTCCAAAGTAACTTTCTTCAGTAGAGGTGTAACCACCGCTTCTTTCAGGGAGTTAGGAAACTCACCTGACTCTAAGGAACACCAGACTATCTGCAC
This sequence comes from Neoceratodus forsteri, assembly GCA_016271365.2. Taxonomy (NCBI): domain Eukaryota; kingdom Metazoa; phylum Chordata; order Ceratodontiformes; family Ceratodontidae; genus Neoceratodus; species Neoceratodus forsteri. Next base: position 58,316,592 of record CM028137.1, read on the forward strand.
CATAACTGGGCCAATGATCTCAAGACAACCCAAAATTATGGGAGTTGGTCCAGGATCTAAACTACAGCTCGTAGGCCACACACTATGGATGATCCTCATAATATCCACGACCTCCAGTTGGCAAAAGGAACTCCAAGAGAAACTAGGCATTGTGAGCTCACACTGTTCCACAACATCACCCTTAGAGATTGCTGGACTCAAGCCCGCCCTGATGTCGTCCACCTTATTTTCAAAGAACCGAGTGAGCTCCTCACACTCCATTTGCGAAAAGGCTCTCCGGACTTGTAGACAGGCTGGGTTGCACAGTCTGTCCACAGTCCGAAACAGCTGAGCTGGTCAATTCTGTGCAACTGCAATCCCTGGACAGAAATTCTGCCTTCTTATGGGTGATTGCAGATTGATAGATAGAATAATATTCCATCAATCTAAGGCAGTCAGCATCAAGGGCAGACTTGCGCCAGCACCAGTCTAACCTTCGCCCCTGTCTCCTCAACTCCCTCAGTGTCCCATCAAACCAGGGGGACCTTGGGCGAAGGGATAATGGGCACTTACGAACAGGAGCAATAAAATCCAGGGCCACCATAACGGCCGTATTATAAGCCGACACCAGTTCCCCTGGATTACTGCTAGCCAACACGGGGGATGAGAGATCAAGGACTGCAGCAAGGCCCTGAGAAGTAACATTTTGTAATTGGCGGGACCTGACCATCTCCACAGGGGAAGGCCTTCTAAGGTGGGGGTGCAAAAATTGAACCTCACGGTGTGGTGGTCAGACCAAGTGACTGGTTCCACCCCCACGTCGGATGAATCAATCCCTAAGAGGAAGACTAAATCCAGAGAGTGCCCAGATCTATGTGTAGCAGTGGAAACTACCTGTGTAAGGCCCAAAGAAAACATAAGTTGGAGGAAGTGGTTACCGAATTGTGAAAGTTCATCATTGATCCAGGCATTAAAGTCACCCAGAACCATGAATCTGGGAGACTCAAACGACATATCGATGAGGAAGTCTGCTACTTCCTGTAAGAAACATTTCCCATCTCTGGGTGGACAGTAGATGAGAACAATTCGAATGCCTACACCTGCTACAACTGCACTCTCAAAAGATTCAGCCTCACCTACTACCACATTCGTGAGGCCCAATTTAGTCTTGAAACAGACTGCAACCCCCCCTCCCCTGCGGTCCAATCTTGGGCGGTGTATCACTGAATACCCGGCCGGAGCCATGGCCTCCAATATGGGGCCAGAGTTTTCATCCAGCCAGGTCTCGGTGATGCAAGCCAGGTCAGCTGAACCAACAAGATCCACAATAATAGCGGTCTTATTCCTAACAGACCTGGCATTGCATAACACCACCTGAGTTTGACAAACCTCGGAGGTTGTCCGACCTATCTGCCCACCAAATTCGGCAGTGCCCTTGGGTATGGGCACCAGACAGGGGAAACCCCTGTCTGGATTCCATTTCGATCCAGGGCGCCTTCTGGACTTAATAACCCCAATTCAATGGCCATGCTCATTCATCCTCACCCGTTCCCACCGCCCTCCCCACTCTCCTACGAATAATCCCCAGCACTCTACAGCGCTGGTAGGTCTCAAATTGCAAAGGTGGGGTACCACCGAAACTGCCCAGTTCTACCTCCAAGCCTAAAATGGTTCCAAAAGTCAAACTGGACCAAGACCGCAAACCAAGAGGCACTAGAAAACCAAGAAAACACAAGGCCCACTGAATAAGTGGCTCCCTTTACATAGGGCCTACTTCCTGTACCATGCTGCCCACATCTTTCTGGGCTCACACCTTTGTTGGGTGGGTGCCAAAAAATGCCCAAAATACATCAGTAACCACATGAGGCAAAACACTATCTAATAGGTGCCTAAACCCACATGGGTGAACCAGAGGCTTGTACCCATGCTGGGCAGCCCGTGGCCTTTCAGCTCCAAACTTTCCCTGTTCTGCCATACAATTTCACCACATACAACCAAAGATAAAACACAGGAGTAGTGGATTAAGCAAAAAGCTGTTTCCCCTGAGTCAGCATGCCCACTGGCATCCCTCTCATTCGGGTGGCCGCCATGGGCCCTGATCCCAGCAGTACAAACTGCTCTGCTCCACCGGTCCCAACCAAAAAACAGAATAAATTCACCAGCACTTGTAACAACCATGACTTACTCACAGCATCTTCATAAAGGATTCAACCTCCCTGGAGAGGATCAGCCCAAAAAGAGAGTAATACTTTACCTATGTAGTGTATCACTCAAGCCGGAGTTGTCAAATGATGTGCTAAAAATTTAGCAGAAAGAGGGTGAGCTGATCTGTGCATGCCCTTATAAACCCCACTAGGACCCCAGGAAGGAACCCTGCCAAGCTCCTCTTGTTGGCCAATCACCTGGTCCTGTCCCTCCAGCATCACTCCACTGCTTACCTTGCCCCCAACATCACTGTCACCACCTCCATTCTTACATGTCCCCTTTCTCCTCTCCTCTCCTCCCTTCCCCTCCCCCTACCAATCCCCCCTCCCTGCATTTCCTCAGAGGGCCTCCTGGCAATTCATTTAGCCTTTTTATGGCAACACTGTTTATTTACAGTTGTGTAAGCCATAGTGTAAACCACTGTGCTGGTTTCAGGCTTGAATTATTACGGCTGTATTGCGAGAGCTATTCATGACAAAGTGCTATTACATTGAGAAGGGGGATCTGGAAGCATGTGACTGTGAATGCACCACAGCTGTCTTTCCACTGAGTGGAGCTGAAGCACATCTCTCCAGGTCCAGTTCATTCAGTAAAGTGTGGTTGCTTCCTCCCCCCACTGCACTATGTTTTGTCTCATGACCCTGCTGGCCATACATTCAGAAAACTACGGGGTATAACTCCAATCTTCTTTGTATGTATCAAGCTAAACACAGCTATAAGTAAACATGTAGAGTGCTTCCCACCGGGATGAAGCCTGTTAATGCACTCATATAATGCGATACAAAACTGCCTCACAAAGTACCACCAAGAATCTCAGCTGCTATTGTATTCTTGACATTGACCAGCAGGTGGTGTGAATGCACTTTAGGGCCCAATACTGCATTTTGTAGTAGTAAATGTATGAGGTATCTGAAGTGCAATATTTGCAGTATTTGTACAATTGTATATAATTGTGTGAGCGCCAAGACAGCTTAAATACTGTACAGAGCCAAATCATCTGCGTGACAAAAAAATGGGGATATTTCCAACCAGGGGTGACAGACCTGATGAGCTTAGTTCAGATATTTATACTGCATATTACTTATTGCTTTTAGCTCTGCCCATCACAGTTTGAAATTTTCATGCTAAAGTTGGATCACCATGCTAAAGTTGAATCAGTTTGTGCCTGGTGGATGTCAGAGTTTGGTGTCTGTGCTGGTGGCAGGGAGGTGGGACATAGCTAATTGTGAGTTCATGGGGATCATTGTGCTGTTTGTTCTGCAGTGTGGATATTAATGCAGGAATTGGGGCATCCACAGTGCAGTATTTTAGTTAAATTTTGTTGCTGGTATGCTGCGGGCTGTTTGTTTACTAGTGTTTTTCATGTGTTTCCCTATATTGCTGTTGTGGTTCACCTCTCCAAGATAAACGCACCCTCCATCCACATCTAACCATGCCTTAATGATATCAAAGAAACTATACTTTAAGTACAGTATCTGCTTCGAGTGACAAGTAGTAGTAGTAGTAGTAGTAGTAATAAAAAATGTTATTCATAAAGCATGAATAAGGATAAGACTCCATTGAAAACAAGACTCACTTTCAAGGAGGTCCCTTGATTATGATTTATATGTTTCATACATTTATGACAAACATAAAACATCAGAGCATAAATTATTTCAACAATACAGAAAAAAACAATAATATATCATAATAACAATACACTTTCACAAATATACAAATAAATAGCATAACACAGAATAAAGATACATCCTGGAGAAATAAATGCAAATAGCTCTAGGCCACCCAACTCCCAAATGTCAAGCAGAATTGTTTATTAATTTATACAACATGGCTTCTGTATATCGATTAAATTTAAACACTAATTTTTTATAGGTCCCAAATAAATAGGTGATTATATCCCTCTCAATTCCAGAGGGAGGGTATTCCACAATATGAGATTCCTGCTGAGTAATGAAGATCTACCTATCCCCAGATTGCACATAGGGACTATAAATTCAAAGCCCTGTGAAGATCTTAAACCCACCCATCGGTTTGTAGCTCCAAATATGTCCAATAGATAACCAGGTAGTTTCTGCCTTCTGACGTTGGCCACAAAAGCTGCCAAGTGCCAATCTTTTCTGTTTTTTAAATTCCACCAATTTGGGTCTCTAAGCATCTCACAATGATATGTTCTCCTGGGGGCATCGAGAATGAAGTGGGAAATCCAGTTATACATAACATTCAGTCTTGCCAGCTTTGTCCCTGAGGCTCCTACATACATTAGGTTACCATAGTACAAATTAGGCAAAATTATAACCTCCACTATCCTATGATGTACCTCAATGGTATTACTGTATATTGTTTCAGTCTACACAATGTGCCAAGTTTTCTAACTAAATCAGTTACCATTTTATCCAGATGAATATTCCACATTAGCCTATAGTCCAACCAAATTCTTAAATATTTATAATGTATAGCTTGCTGAATATATTCCCCTTTCAAAGTTTTTTATTTCCAGTGGCTGGCTGATCTTAGTGCCACTCTGGAAGAGCACCCCCTGATTTATTTTTTGCATTTAATATTAACCAGTGTGACTCCTAAAATATTTGCAGCTGAGAAAAGCCTGTTTGTGATTTAGTAGATATATTTTCAATGGTTGCACCCTCAGCATAGAACAGGGTATAATCAGTATAAATATGGTACCTTATCTCTGGGTCCTCAAACTGAATACCACTCACATAGATGTTATAAATAAGAGGGCCCAAAACTGAGCCCTGAGGCACCCCGCTTAATCAATAATGTGGAGGATTTATAAGTGCCCAATTCCATCAGCTGCCTCCGACCTGTTAAATATGAACTAAACCAGTACTGTTCCATACCCCATACCCCATACCGCCATCTCCCAGAGCCTGGGCAGGAGAATGCTGTGGTTTAAGGTGTCGGATCCCTTTGATAAATTGATAAATATGGCTCCTACTGCATTTCTCCTATCCAGGCTCATCTGAATGTCCCCTACCACCTTTGCTAATGCCATTTGGGTACTGTGCACTGACCGGAACCCAAATGATACTTATTCAGAAATCCTTCCTCCTGCAGATACTTTTTCAATTGGCTAGAGACCATCTTTCCCATGATTTTTGAAACTTGAAATGGTGAAGATATTGGCCTATAGTTACCTATTTCTATTTTGGAGCCCCCCCTTGCACAGTATATAGGCACTACTTTTGACACTTTCCATTTCTCAGGAAACTCTCCTGTCTAAAGTGAAAGATTAAAGATATGTATAATGGGAAATGCTATACAGGGAGCTGCATACTTAAGTAGCCTGGTAGGAATGTTGTCCAGGCCCTTGGCTTTTGTGGTGTCCATACATAAAAGTTCATCCCTTACTTTGCTAGCCTGTATGCTACTGAATTTAAACACCTTTTGCTTTTCAGTACCTTGTAGATCCTGTTTTACCCATGACCCTGTCTTACATGTATAAGGCAAATGGGATCCTGATGTCTGCATCCAAATATTGTTAAAATACTTATTAAATGCATTTTCTGCATGAGTGCTTGTAGGTGCTAACTGGTTATCTATTTCCATTCTATCAATAGTATATGTTTACTTTTACATTTCTGCATTAAATTTGCAAAGGTATTCCATAATAGTCTTGGATTTTGTGTGCAGTGTGTGTGTAATTTTATTTTAAAATAATCTTGTTTAGCCTTTTTAATTTTATTAGTATAATAAAAAATCTTTACTTATAGCAAGTGCAATTCAAAAAGTATCAAAGTGCTTTTACAAAGATTAAAAACATATGATTCAGCAATAAAACTCCTCAATTAAAAAAAAAAGTCAAATATTAATCAACTAAGGGGGCCAGAAAAAATAAATATGTTTTTAAAGCTGCTTTAAAGCTCTCCACAGTCAGGCACCCTGTAACCCGATGAGGTAGAGAATTCCACATGGTAGGGGTCATTAAAAGGAAAAAGTTCGAGCCTCAGAGGTCTTCAAATGAACCCTAGGAATCTCCAGCAATCCCTCATTGGCAGAGCGGAGCAGCCAGAGGGGGCAGTAGGGATGAAAGAGATCTTGTAGGTAGCTCAGGCCATGTCTGTATAGGGCTTTATAGGTCAGCAAGCTGACCTTGAAGGTGGTTCACCACTGAACTGGCAGCCATAAATATAGTATATTGGTTACGTGCTTTCCTGTTAGAGATCCAATCCCCTCGTAGACTTGCTTTCTTTGTTCTTTTCCACTTTTTATCCCTTGCAATTTTAAGTTTATATAAAGTAGCATCATACCACATGGCTTTTGTAGTCCTAATTTTTGTTTGCTTCATAGGAGCATAGGTATCATGAATACTCAAAAACTCCTGATGGAAGTAGGACCAAGCATCAGAGGGATCTGGAATTACTTCCAGCCTATCTCACTGGATGATCTCCTGCTACCTGCAGCATAAACCCAGCATATTCAAACCCCTCAAAACTCCTCTAATACAAGAAAGAGGACTGTTAATGTACTTTTGCTGCTCTAAAAGTGGCATAAATTACCTGATGGTCTGAAAAGGCCTCAGTAAGGACCTTGCTTTTTAAATAAGCATTGGTGCAGTTGGCAAAAGTAAAATCTAATACAGTAGAGTGTTCAAAATGTTTTATATTTAAACTAGTTGGTTCATTGATTAGTTGGGCAACACCCAGGCTTTCTTGTAAATAAATTAAGGGATTTATGGGGTCAATGTGTGCCCAATTTATATTAAAATCACCCATGAATAACAATGCATGTGTGTCCCTGAATATGTTGCAGAAGTTATGTAATGAATTAAATGCATCATTATTCACTTTGGATGGTTTGTAAATGCCCACAATCAAAAGTGGTTTTGTATGTGGTAACTTAACAACTAAAGGATGCATTTCTAGTCCTCCCTCCTTTTTGTTGTTTTGCAATTCAGAGATTGCAAGGTCGTAGTTTATATATATCAGAGTACCTCCTCCATTTTTGCTCCTATCCTTTCAAAACACTTGATAATGTTCCAGTTCTAATGATATCACTAATTCTATGATTCAGCAAGGTTTCTGTAGCCAAAAAGATTGTGGGCTGATGTTCCACCACACTGTCTTTAATTAAATCAAATTTCTTTTGGATACGTCTAATGTTAAAATGAACCACGTTAAATTCCCCTTTATTATACATTTCCCTTTCTGAAGCAGTCATAGATACTGGGCCAGGATTTGGGTGAATGTCCCCAGAAAGCACCAGGTGCAAAATCACTATATATATATCTATATCTATATCTATATATATATATATATATATATATATATATATATATATATATATATATATATATATATATCTATATATATATAGATAGACAAAGGCTAATGTAGTGCAAGATTGTGAGGATGGTGGTAGGGCAGGGGCTGGCAGACAATCACTTCCACTTCTTCACATTTATCTTACAGTAATCTTTGAGGTTTTCAATAAGTAAATAAATCTTCAGTTATATATTTAGTAGTACAGATGGGGATGGGCAGTATACAGTATGCTGAAGATTTTTGGAATAGCATACACGTTTAACTCTTAAATAATGGCATGGAAACATGGACAAAAATCATTCAGGAAGGAACTAAAAAGGCTTGAAAAATACCTGACCTGTATTAAGGCAGTTCTTATCTCTAGCATGCTCAGAACATGCTAGAGATAAGAAATGACTTAGAATGGATCCTTTCGTAAAGCACCAGTAAGTGTGAAATACATTAGGAGAAAACTGCTCAGTATGGGGTTGTCTTTTCAGCAACAGTCTTTTTGGAAGAGTTTTGGATTGTACTGTATGGTGGAAATTATGATTTTTAAGCTATGATTAAATAAACATTTGAATTTTTATGAAGAATCCACTGTGTTGATGCCATCACTCCAGTGAGCACCTTATGTTGTTACGCCCCTCTAAGTAGGTACCAGGCTCTATGGACTTGCTTTACTTTATACCCTTCTGGCACATGCACTACTGTTCCCAGATTGCAGTCTGACACTTTAGCTCTACAGTTATATTATATACTGCACTGTCCATCCACAGCTGTACTACTACACATCACATAACAGAAGATTCATTTATTAAATTATTAATTCATTTATATAGTTATTTATTTCTAGAAAACATCAGAGATTACCTTAACATAAATGTGATGTAGAAGAAGTGATTGTCTGCCAGCAACCCTCAACCCCCCCGCCCCAAGCACTACCTGATCTAAAGTGACTCCCCTTTATGTAATTCTATGACAGCTTTTTATTAGCTGTTTCTCAGTAGCCATTACAGCTTCTACAATGTTCTCAAACTGTAATGGCCAAAGAATGGGGCCTCTAGTATATAGTATGCTAGAGTATCTGTTCTTTGTCCATTATCATTTGAAAACATTTTAGAAGCAGTACAGGTTAATGAAAAACAGCTAATAAAGGAGCAGCTATAGACTTATACAAATGGGAGTCACTTTGGATGAAGCGGTGTTTGGAGGGGCCTGACAGATGATTGCTTCCACTGCCTCACAAGTCACATGCAATATATATATTAAGGAATCCTCTAAAGTTTTCAATAACAAAGTAAATACATTTCATTTTTATTGGTTATACTGGAAAGGCATGTGAGCATTGCTGCCTGTTTACACTAGCATCCAGTTATATGCAACAATCATGTGACATGACATAGGCTGAAACATTTAACTTACAGTTAGGTTTAACACCAAGGTGCATATCCAATCAGGACAGTATAGACAGAAGGGCAACCAAGAACTAACCTGGGTGATTTAATAAATACAAAGGTGACATTAGAATTCTGTGAGAGTTTCACAATAATATAATAAACAGTGGGAAACAAACATTTATATGCAATCAAAAAAATTGCTGAGGTGTAGTAACAGTACTACAAATGCTAGAAAGAGAGGGTAAGTGTCAAAGGTGGATAACCAGAGGGTGAAGGGAAAAGAATGCAGTAGGGGAGCCAGATTAGGGCTGTAAGCAGGTGCAGGGGTATGTGAGGGAGAAATGTCTCCTGATATTTTGTTTGAAGGCATTTGTGGAGGGACAGAGTTTTAGTTCTGGGGGGAGAGAAAGTTGAAGAACTCGGGTCCCATAAAGGAGAGTATTTTCTGGCCTTGAGCAGTGCAGGAGAAAGGAACCATGATAAACAGCATGGAGGTCCTGGTGGTGGCAGCTGTCTGGAAGAGAGAGGTGTAGCAATCAGGGACCAGCCCACAGGAAAGTTTGAAGCAGAAGGTAGCCATCTTGCAGTTGAGGCAGGCCTCAAGTGAGAGCCGACTGGTGAGCTGATAAAGGTAATGGTGGTGTGTGAGTTTAGGGAGACCAGAGGCAAAACTGAAAGCATTGTGGTAGGTGCTTCGAAGTCTGGAGAAATGTTTGATGGAGAGGTGGGGAAGGGAGACAAGAGAACCATAGTCAAAGATAGGAAGTAGGAAGCTGGAAACTAGGAAGAATTTGGATTCCCTGTTAAGGTAATGCTTAGCTCTGTGGAGGATACTAATGCACTGGTTGGCTTTTTTGATTGTGAGGCTAGTGTGAGCATCGAAATTGAGATGGCAATCCAGGAGTAAGTCAAGGTACTTAAATTCACTGACTCTTTCAATGGAGTTTCCAAGGTTGTCATAGAGGGAGAAGTCAAGGTTAATGGGATTATGGGGGCTGGAGAGAACCATTAACTTAGTTTTTCTGGAGTTGAATACTAGACCTTTGGACATAAACCAGGTATGAAGTCTGCTGAAATGGAACTGGAGTTCGTTAATGAGAGTGCTGTTTTTTTTGTCCTGACAGAATAGGGTTGCATCATTGGGACAGAGAATGAGTTCAGAGGAGGTCCAGATGTCAAGTAGGGAGTTAACCACCAGAGAGAAGAGCAGAGGGCCCAGGATGGACCCTTGGGGAATGTCATATTTAATGGGACAGGATTCAGAGAGAACACCACCAATAATGGTGCAATGGAATCATCCCGTTAGGTAATCATTGAACCAGAGGCAGACCTCTAGTGAGAAATGGATGCCAGCCAGGGTTTGGAGGAGGACTTCATGGTCGATGAGATCGAAGGCTTTGGTAAGGCCTACAAATGCGGCACTAGTGTAGAGGCCTTCATTGCTGGCTTTGTCAATGGAGTGGGTGAACTTGATGAGGGAAGTTTTAGTATTGTGGTGAGCATGGAACCCATGCTGGGCCTCCTTGACCAGGTTGTACTTGGAAAGTAATTCTATGATTTGTCTGTGGACCACTTTCTCTAAAATGTTGAAGAGAGTGGATAGGAGAGAGATGGGGCAGTAGTTGGCTACTAGATCCTTGGGACTGGATTTGTGAAGAGGTTTAATAATGGTACACTTCCATGTTTTAGAGAAGGACCCCATGCAGAGAGAGTGGTTGAGGATGTTAATAAGAGGGATGGCCAGGGAGTCACAGACAAGGCAGAGAACTCTGAAGTCAATGTTGTCAGCACCCTTGGATGGTCTTGGGTCCTTTGTTCTGATTAACTTGACCACTTCAGCATGGGTTAGGTATCTAAAATGGAACTTGGGGTGGGAGACTGAGGGGTGCAAGGGTAGATGGGTAGGAGGGGAAGCTGCCCTTGTACTGGTTGAGGTTACCAAATATTTATTGAAAAGGGATGCTTTCACTAGGCTTAGTGGTGGTGATCCCTTCATAGGAGAAATAAATATGTTCTTCAGAAATTCTCCTGCCAATTAGGGTGTTAAGAAGGTTCCAGGTCCTCCTAGGCTTCCCCTGAGCAGCACACTGGTTTTCTAGGATGAAGGAGGATTTAGCAGATCTTGTGGAAGATTTGCATCTGTTCCTGAGAATTCTAAAGTCTTGGAGGAGTTGGGGGGGGGGGTTGTGTTTTCTGTACAACATCCAGGCTTGATCCCTAACCCTCATTAGCTTGCAAAGCTTGGGGTGACCCATTCTTGGCTAGAACACTTGATCCAGAACTTCTTAAGAGGGGTGAAATATTCAAAGAGGGCAAGGGAACTTATTGTTAAAGGCTTCAAGTGCTTTGCAGATGTCAGAAATGTTTTCAGTGAATGGCCAGTCTTGGGCTATGGCTGCTTTGGAAAACTCAGAGGCATCCAGCTTCTTCAATTGCCTGGTTAGGATGAATTTGTGGGACTGGGGTGGGTTTGTGGACCAATGGCAGAAAACAGCACAGTGGTCACTGACTGAGTCGGGAAGAACTCCAGAGGCATTGACATGGGAGGAGTGTGAGACCGGTACCCAACTGGTAAGTGACTGAGATACAGTCTTGTAGTTGGTTCTGATAGGTTCAATGATGATGAGCTGGTAGAGGCCAAGACCAAGTAAGGATTCCTTGGTGGAGTCACAGTGAGTGGACAGTCAGTTAAGGTTGAAATTCCCTAGAATGATCCAATCTCTCTTTTGGGGAAGGAAGGTCTTGATATCTAGGAAGAGGTCTAGATCACGGGGTGAGGAGGAGGAGGGAGGCAGGTAAACCACACTGACTGTGACCATTTTATCTGCCCCAAGGGGAAGCATAGGGCAACAAAGATTATCCAGGGACTGAAGGGAAAATCCTATGAGGACAGGCTGAGAGGGTATATTCCCCAGAGGAGAGGAGGAATGAGGGGATAAGATCAAAACCTTTAAATACTTAAGGGGAATAAACAAGACTACTACAGATGGGATTTTTCAGATCAGAAGGGGGAGGACACAAGAGGGCATCAGCTGAGGTTGGGGAGAAGATTCAGAAGGGAAATCAGGAGACACTTTTTCACAAAAAGGGTGGTAGACAAGTGAAATACTCTACCGAGGTAGTACTACATCCTTGTAGAATGGTGGGTGGATTTATGAGGGGGTGGGACACAGTGAGGGGGGTTGTTATGAAGAGGGAAGGGAAGGGTGGGGCAGCTGCAAGTTGAGGGGCTAGCTACACAATCAAGCAGACTTGATAGAGCATGAGGCCTGTTTCTGCTGGCATTTTAATATGTCCATAAGTTGTTTTCTGTTTTTACTGTGTTATGCTCAGAAACTGCACTGTCCTGCAACAGCGTTAACACAGAATTCCCATTTAGGCACATCATCCTGGTGGTCAGACCTCTATGCTAGACTCCCAGTTATTTGGCCATTACAATATGAAAATATTTTAGAAGCTGTAAAAGTTAATCAAAAACAGCATATAGAGGTTAACGGAAAACAATGGAAAAGACAAGGCTTTCCCCAGACACTTCAACAACTCTCAATTGCTGCTTTTAGAAAGTAACAACTTTTTTTAAATGATTTAAACTTCAACCCACAACTTCCACTTTCTATGGCTGGCACCTGCCATCTCAAGAGCAGCAGTGAGCTTCACTAACTAACTTTATGCTAATACGGCCCGCTGACCTCTGCGATTGGTCGGCAGGATGTATTAACATAGAGTTAGCTAGGGAAGCTCACTGCTGCTCTTGAGAGGGTGGCTGCCAGCCCTAGAAAGTGGAAGGTGAGGGTCACTGTTTAAATCATTAAAAGAGCATTTACGGTTAATTTAAAACAGAATTGTTACTGTCTGAAAGCACTAATCAGGCATTTTTGCAGTGACTGGGGAAAGCTGGGCTGTTTCCAGTGTTTTCCTTTAATGCAAAATTCTGAGTGCTGCCCTCCAGGATGATGTAGCTTAACAGAAAATTCTGTCCTAACCATCTAATGAGAAAGTGCAGTCTCTGAACATGATATAGCAAAAACAGAAAACAACTAGGCTAATAGCTGTTATTTTTCAAGCATTTTAACCACCAAAATAAATTATTTCAGACCATGTTGGTGTGCCATTAAGTGTGCTTGTTGTATGCTATTCTGAAAACCCTGGACATACTGTAAGCTGTATAGTGCCCATGCACAGCATACTACTAAATATCATAGAACATATAGATCGATTGACTGATTTTGTGTGTATTTACTGTAAACTTTAGAGATTACCTTAATATAAATGTGTTGCACAGGAGTAAATTGTCTTCCTGCCACCCCACCACCACTTAATCTAAAGTGACTCCTCTCCATGGAATCCTATAGCTGCTTTTCATTAGTTATTTTTCATTAACCGTTACAACTTCTAAACTATTTTCTTACTGTAACTGCCAAAGAACAGGGTCTCTAGTATACAGTATGCACGAGCCCTTGTTTATTGGCCATTACAGTTTGAAAACATTTTAGAAGCTATGCATGATAAAATGAAGAAGCAGCTATAGAAATATACAAAGAGGAGTCACTTTACATCAAGTGGTGGTTGGGGGGGGCTGGCATATGATCGCTTTCACTGCAATACTTTATCCTAATTTAATCTTCTGAAGTTTAAAAGAAATTATTTAATTTAAAAATGACCAATGAATAAATACATTTTCTGTTATATAATATTTAGTAGTGTAGTTGAGGATGGACAATATACAGTATGCCTAAGATTTTCAAAATAGTAGCACTAGCTTTTAAATAATATAAATAGCATAGACAAATCAACATAAATTATTCAGTAAGGAGCTGAAAAGGCCTGAAATATACCATCCCGGTATTAATCCAGTTGTTTTCTGTTTTACTTTATCCTGCTCAGAAACTGCACTTTCCCACAACATTGTTAACACAGACTTCTGCATTAAGGCACATCACACTGATGGGCAGCACTGTATGCTAGCACCCCAGTTCTTTTGCCATTACAGTTGGAAAGGGTTTTAGAATTTGTAAAGCTTAAAGGAAAACAGTATACAAAGGGTCATGAGAAACTCTGAGTCTTGCTGACCAGAATGATGCACTTCTATGCAAAATTCTGTTCTAACAGTTTTTTTATTTATTTTTTATTTTATTGCGAATTAGGAGTCATACCTTTGAGCAACAGCTCTTTATATAGGTTTCGCATCAAGGACAGGTACAGAGCAAACAGAACATTACAAGTACAGTGCATACAGATAAATCATTGTTACAGGTAAACTAGACAAGTAGTTTCCAGAGAATAAAAATGCAGAGTTAACAAATCAGTCATCAGGTGGGTAAAGGAACACCCTTGTCAGGTGGCACTGCATGACAGTCAGAGGTATGCCAGAGGAGGCAGAAGGTGAAGGGAACCAGTCTGTATAATTTTACCAAAGTAGTAGAAGGGGGTTGCAAGTGGTGAAAGAGGGGAAGGGGGATGAGATGAAGGAACAAGGGGTAGGAGGTAGAAGGGCAGGAGGAGGTAAGTACTAGAAGTGGCCTATAGACCATATGTCATGGGAAAGTGCTGTTTCCGAGCATTCTACAATAAAAACAGAAAACAACTGGCTTGATAGCTGGTAGTTTTCAAGCCTTTTTAGCTCCTTCAGAATGATTTCTTTTTTTTATATACTTCTTTATTTAACAAACAAATAACATCCCAAATTGACATATTACATGGTATACAGGATATATTAGTCGAGAGCCATGTGTTCTGGTTAGTAACACCATATTTCCTGTAAACAGGTAGAAATAGTTCTAACATGAACCTATATTTCATATGTGCAATAAAACATAAACAAACAAGGAAAAAAGCAGGTTAAAAACCCACCAGCTAATTGTTTGGACTTAATACTGTGAAATGCATATTCTAATACTTTGAAATAAACCACAGGTTTATATAGCGAAAAAGCGATTACAATTTATACATAAAAAAACAAAGAGATATCCTCTTTTTAAAGAATGATGAGTTAATAAATGAATTAAGAAGGTTGGGGTGACACTTTCATTGCAATTATCTACATAGAGCTAAAAGTTTGTGGATCAAGAAAGCTCCATCTCTAGAAGTTGAAGAATCTATAGATTTGAATGATAGAACTCCCATCTTGTCCAATGATTTAAGTAGAATTGGACTTATTTTGTAAGTTGTATGTGAGTTGTTCAAAGCATTGTATACAGTATGCATTATTGCATTTTTCCAGTCTAAGGTGGTGGGATAATCTTTCTGCAACCATTTTTTTGTGATGGATTTGTAAGCTACCACTAAAAGGGTAGATCATAAATAATATGATTCTATGCCCTTAAGTGATCTTGGAGGGATGCCCAGGATACGATTAAGGGGAGTTAATGAATCAGGAAGCTCTAGGATGGCTTTAATATGTTGGGTTAATACTTGCCAGAAGGGTTGTATTTTTATACAATCAAAGAAAATATGGACATGGGATGCTGCAGTATTACCACAGTCATGCCAGCACACAGGGGTGGTCCCTGGGTTCCATTTAACCATAAACTGTGGAACCAGAACAAATCTGGTGCATACCTTCCATGTGTATTCTCTCCACGTTGGTGAAGATGTGGTAGACCTGGTCAGTGTCTATATTTCTGGGCCACATAGAATGAGAAATAGTCAAATGAAGATTTCTCTCCCATCTCAACTTCAGAGAGTCTGGTATATGAATTTGCTGCAATATAAAGGATTTATATATATGCGATATGACATGGTCCCCTGCAGTAGAAGTCCATATCTTAACAAAAGGTAGATTATCTTCTTTTATCTCTATAACAGATCATGGGAGGATGGGGTGGTACCTGAGAACTGGAGGACAGCAGATGTGATTCCACTTCACAAAAGTGGAAGCAGGGTAGAGACAGGAAACTACAGACCTGTTAGTTTGACCTCATTGATAGGGAAAGTGATGGAATCACTTCTGAAGGAAAGAACTGTTGAGTACCTAGACACCAGAGGTACATAGGACCCAAGACATCATGGATTCACTGCAGGAAGGTCATGTCAGACAAATCTAATAGATTTCTTTGACTGGGTGACCAAAGTAGTAGATCAGGGAGGGGCTGTGGACATGGCCTACCTAGACTTTAGCAAGGCATTTGACACAGTCCCACACAATAGATTAATATACAAGTTAGCCAGCCTGGGAGTGGGTCCCAAGATGGTAGTCTGGGTAAAAACTTGGCTGGAGAACAGGACACAGAGGATAGTAAGAAACGGAATCCACTCTGAAGAAAGGGGGGTTACTAGTGGGGTACTGTAAGGTTCAGTTCTAGGACTGGTCCTCTTCAATGTCTTTATAAGTGACATTGCAGAGGGACTGGAAGGAAAAGTATGTCTCTTTGCAGAAGACACAAAGATCTGCAACAGAGTTGGTACACAAGGTGGGGTGGAAAGGATGAGAAGGGACTTGGCAAGGTTGGAGGAATGGTCAAATGTATGGCAGCTTAGACAGTGCTAAGAAGTACAAAGTAATGCACCTGGGAAACAAACACTGAGGGGAAGAGTACACAATGGGGGGTGAGATACTAGCAACAACAAAAATGGAAAGGGACCTGGGGGTAGTCATATCAGATTACCTAAAGGTGGGCAATCAATGTGAGAGAGCAGTAAGGAGGGCTGGGGGGATACTGGGATGTATAGGAAGAGGCATCACCAGTAGAAAACATGAAGTTGTTATCCCTCTGTACAGACAACTGGTGAGACCCCATCTAGAGTACTGCATGCAGTTCTGGAGACCCAGTTTCTGCAAGGACATAGACAGGATACAGGCAGTCCGGAGAAGGGCAACTAAAATGGTGCAGGGTCTGCGCCAGAAGACATATGAAAAGAGACTTAAGGACTTAATATGTATACCCTCGAGGAAAGGAGGGAGAGGGGGGACATGATAGAAACTCTAAAGTACCTCAAGGGAATCAACAAAGTCCAAGAGGGTATCATCTTTCAGAAAAAGAGATGTGCAAGAACAAGGGGGAACAATTTGAAGATATAAGGGGGATGACTCAGAGGTAATGTAAGGAAGTATTTTTTCACGGAGAGCGTTGTGGATGCATGCAATAGCCTTCCTGTGGAGGTTGTGGAGTCAAAAACAGTGGGGGAATTCAAGAATGCATGGGACAGACATAAGGCAATTCTAGGTGTTGGGGTAGGTGGTAGTAGGCTGTTGATTAACTAGGATCTGCAGCTTATCCATTAGGTAGAGAAATGGTCAGACTGGGTGGGCCAAACGGCCCTTATCTGCTATCAAATTCTATGTTAAAAAAGTTCTACAGATCTGGCATCCTCCATACACTTCTGTAAGCTACTATAGTCCCTAATTTGGAAGAATTATATCATACCCCTTATCTCCCATGTGAATCTGACTCTCGCATCTTCAAAGGATATTATATTACAAAATCCCTAAAGGCCTGGATAATATACCAATTACTTTCAATAGCTGGTCTAAAAAGTGGGTTAGTTATAAACCAGCTGTATTTCCAGATGTGGATCTGGTTCACTTTGTAATAGGTTCCCCCTTTTCCATCCCTCTAAGATTGTCGCCAGCCCCCCAGATAACAGTAGCTGGGTCTTTTTTAATAGAGAGCGGTTAAACAATGTTGATAGAAGAGAATGAGGTATGGATCTGGCCAGGTCTATTACCTTCCAGTGGGCACTGTAACTTGTGTTGCCCCAGAGGAGAGCTAATCTTATCTGAGATGCATTCCAATAGTGTTGCAAATTAGAGAACGCTATTCCACCTACAGTTTTAGGGAGGGTCAGTAGCTGTTGTTTAATATGAGGTTTCTTGCCTTGCCAAATAAAGGCATTAAAAAGTTTTTGCCATGATAGTAGTTCCTTAACTGATATGGCACAGGGTATACATTGAAAAAAATATAATAATCTAGGTAGGGCATTCATCTTGTGGGCCTGGTTCCTTGTATAGAGTGACAGAGATAGTAAATTCCATCTCTTCATATCTGATTTTAAGGTAGTTATCGGTGTGGGGGGGTAGTTTAACTTCAAGAGGTGGGCCAGATCAATGGGTATTCTGATCCTCAGATATTTTGTAGATGGTAGATCCCGTTTGAATTTAAATTGCTTACAAACAGAAGGAGGGGCATTGTAATTAAAAGTAAGAACTTCGGTTTTCAATGTATTTAGGGAGTATCCAGATATTTCTGAGAACATATGAAGCTTTTGAAAAAGCACTGGCAGGGTGGTGTCAGGGCTTGACAGGAAAATTAAAACATCATCTGCGAAGAGGGCTAAATTATGCTCTACAGCTGCTAGTTGGATTCCCTGAATCTCCATGGTCTGTCTGATACACTGGGCCAAGGGCTCAATGTAAAAAGCAAATAATAATTGAGACAGGGGACATCCTTGGTGTGTGCCCCGATGGAGTGGGGTACACTTTGTTACATGGCCATTAGAGCTGATATAGCCCTATGGGTTAGTGTAGAATTTAAAGATAAGATTTATGAATTGTTTTGGGAATCCAAAGCTGGCAAGGACCCCCACTTAAAAACACTCAAGATACCTTATTGAATGCTTTCTCAGCATCCAAGCTTATAAATAAGGATGGACTGCCTTGTTTTTGGATATGTTCAATTAAGTATATGCTGTATCTTATACTGACAGAGGCCTGACTCCCTGGTATAAATCCGCATTGATCTTGATGAATCAATGATGGGGCAAGTAGTTTCAAATGTTGGGACAATATCGCAGCTAACAACTTATAATCAGTATTTGGAACAGAAATAGGATGGTATGAACTACATTGAGTGGGGTGCTTGCCAGGCTTCAAAACAACTGAGATTATGGCATAGTTCCAGGATGGGGGGATGTCTCCCTTAGGGGTAGAGATATATTGAAATGCTTTATGCAAAAGGGGGTGGGGGTTAAAACAGATTTAAACATTTTGTAAAATTCTCTTGGTAACCCATCGGACCTTGGACATTTACCAGTTTTCAGGTTTCCAATTTCAGGTTCTGTTTCTCTGGTAGTGACTGGGAATAATAAAGCCTCAAAATGGTGTTTTGGTATGACTGGGAGTTGGAGGGCATTCATAAAAGATTGAATGCACTCCTGCATAGCTTGGGGTGGAGTGCATACAGTATAACTGCATAATATTCTAGGGATGTGTACAGAATTTTAGCTACACAGTACTGAGGGAAGCCAGTTTTAATATCTTTCATACAGGTAATGGTTGCCCTAGCTGTATGTGTCCTAAGGCATTCCTCCAGTAATTTTAAGGACCGAGGGCCCCCATCATAATATCTCTTCCTGAGAAATAATTTTTATTCAGCGTAGTAGTCTAAAAGTGTATTTAATTCTTGCTTTAAACACTTTAGCTCCTTGGTGACCTGAGCATTAATTTTGATTTTTTGTTGATCTTCTGGGGCTCGTAAAAAGTTATCAGTCAGACTCTCCTCTGGTCCCTTAACTTTTTATTTCTTACAGATATTTCAATAAATTTCCCCTTACATATGATTTTTAACGTGTCCCACAATACAGATGGGTTCACACCAGGCCATCATTATCCACCAGTGCCTGCTGTAGAGTATCTTTATCTTCTTGGATGATCTCCTTATTTTGGAGTAATGATAATTTGAGCATCCATAATGTGTTTTTCCTAAAATCATCAAATTGAATCTGCAGAAACACAGGGGCGTGATCAGATAAAATAAAATCACCAACCCATGTTTTCTGCACTATTTCCATATGTTCCTGGGAAACCAGTAGGTAGTCTGTTGTAGAGCAGTATGTATGGGCTTGTGAATAGAAAGTGCAGTGTTTCCCAGAACCATTTAAATATCTCCATGTATCATTATATCCTAGTTCCCTTAGCAATGTAATCAGCTCTTTGGTTATCTTTTTATCCTGTCTAGGGGTGCCTCTCCCCTCCTCCACATATACAGAAATGTTTGTGTTAAGATCACCTCTCCAAAGAACTGGGTCCTACCCCCATTGTGCTAGTAATAGAAAAAAAAGCTTTATAGGTTTGGAGATCTGTATTTGGTGGGAAGTACACCGCTGCAACAGTTAACATTTTGCCATTTAGTCTCACTTTGACCAATGCATATATGCCCTCTTTATCTACTGTCTGGTCCTGGCATCCAAATGGCACTCTTGATGGGATCAAAATAACACCCCTTCTCTGTCCCCCTTTACACAATGACGCAATTACCTGGGAGAATCCCAGCAGCACAAACTTTCTATGCTCCAGGTGCAAAAGGTGTGTCTCCTGTAAGAGGGATATATCAGCACCTGAATGCCTCAGGAATGACAAAATCGTCAAATGCTTGACTGGGCTAGAAAGACCATGAACATTTTATGTGCAAATTGTATATCCCATCATTGTAAAATAAAACAGATAAGTCACCTCTGCCCATAACAAAGTGTAACAAAAGAGATCACTTTATACACAATTGAACTATCCTATGGTGTTTTAGATATTGAGGAGCATTAAAATAATATAACTGTTTAGCTGGTATAACTTGAACTGGTAAACTTTGTGTAGAACATGCATCTAACATTAAAACTATGTACAGCTTTCAAGGTAGGAGGTCCAACCTACTCAGTGACCTCTGTATCCACCTTGATGTTAAAGGTAGGTGGAAGAGGGGTATTTGTCTCTTCCCGGTAGGGAGGTACCCTTACGGAATTAAATTAATCTTTGACTCCAAAACTATTATGTTTTATGAGTGCCTATGTCCCTGTGCTTTGCCCAATTTTTGCAATATTTTAGAGTGAATTTTCCAGGGGATGGGATCCTCCCCCAGAATCTTGAGAGTGGCATCCAAGGAACAATTCATTTTTGAACATTAACCCTCAATTTACCCTTTTTTCCATCTACAACCAGTAAAGATAAGTGAATCCCATGTCAGGTTTATATTGGGACATTGGCAGGACCCCAAGTCTGTGAGATATACCAGAGGTAGGACTGGCCTGCAACCCCATAGAGCGGGAACAGACAGTACCCTAGGGGAGTAGTGTGGACAGATGTATGAAAGATCTGGGGAAGATATGGTAAAGGGGGGGTAGGGACAAGGGTTGGAGGGTGGCTTTAATAAATGCCAGGAGCCTGGGGAATAAAATGCCTGAGTTCCAGGCCACGCTGGTTGAAGGTGGGGTAGATGTAGCAGTGGACACTGAAACTTGGGCCACCCCTGGCCATGACTGGGACCTTAATCTGAGTTGGTACCTTGTGCTAAGGAAGGACAGAAAAGTGGGCAGAGGGGGAGGAGTAGCAATGTTCGTTAGGGATAACATCGAGATTATGAGAGTGGAGGAAGCAGAGGGCAATGTGGCAGCCCTATGGGTCACCTTGCAAGCCCCCATGGGAGAGAAGATCAAGTTGGGGGTGGTATATAGGCTCCCAGGACTAGTGGAGGACCTGGAGGATTGCCTGTTGGCCAACATTAAGGGGCAGTGTGGACTGGAAAGGGAAAGACTGTTGTTGATGGGGGACCTTAACACACCAGCTACTGATTGGGGTACTATGGCATCCACTGTGACCAGGGAGCAGAAGCTACTGGATGCATTCCTCAATCAGCAGGTGATGGACCCATCAAGGGCGGGTCGTATCCTGGATGTGGTTTTAGTGGATGGGGATCTTGTATGAGATTTGCTTGTGGAAGAACCCCTGGCTGGAAGCGACCACAACCCAGTTTGGTTTCAGCTTAAATTGTGGGGAAGGATGATCATTCAAGGACGATAATAGTTGATTTTAGGGGGGCGGACTTTAAGAACATGGGGGAAGTTCTCAAGGGGCATTTATGGGAGATAAAACCAGGTTTGGATGTGGAAGTTAGTTGGAAGATCATAAAGTGTGGGCTACAGGAGGCCTCCAGGACCTGTGCTAGAGTGAAGCGCAAGGGTGGTAGGTCTCATAAACCATGCCAGTGGACTAAGGAGATCCAGGAGGCAGTAAGGGAGAAGAAGGTTGCCTACAGTAGGTACAAAAAAAATGAGAGACGAGAGGGAGGGATAGAGAGAATTATTGCCTTGCAACCGGGAAGGTCACCAGAGTGGTGAGGGGGGCAAAGGCCTGGAAAGAGCAGAGGCTGGTACAAGGGATAGGGAGCAGGGAAAAGGGGTTCTTTAGGTATATTGGTGAGAAGAGGAAGGTCATGGGCCAGCTCAGTAGGTTGAGGAGAGCTGGGTGGGTGGGTGGAAGGAGCTGGAGAGCAGACAGAGGTACTGAATGAGTACTTTGCCTCAGTGTTTACTAGGAGGAGACTGGGGAACTTCCAAAAAAGGGGTTGAAGGAAACAGAAGGCACAGCAG
The DNA here is from genome assembly GCA_016271365.2 of Neoceratodus forsteri. Taxonomy (NCBI): domain Eukaryota; kingdom Metazoa; phylum Chordata; order Ceratodontiformes; family Ceratodontidae; genus Neoceratodus; species Neoceratodus forsteri. The sequence continues at coordinate 58,338,730 of CM028137.1, forward strand.
ACCTGACTATTGGGGTACCTGCTGAATAACAAGCCACTGGGGGAGGTAGACTAGGGGTGAGATATCAGGCTGGTTATGCTGAAGGGGGGGACAGATGCTGATATTCTTATCAGTCAGGTGTGGGAAGCCCTCAAGTCCCTAAAAAAGGATAAATTTCTGGGGCCTGATGATATTCATCCCAGAGTACTGAGGGAGCTGGCAGATGTTTTGGCTGCACCATCTGTGGATCTCTTTAACTTGTCACTGCAGACGGGGCGGGTGCCAAGGGATCCAAGGGATTGGAAGTAGATACATGATAGATAAGGAGAAGAGGGGGGTGACATCCAAGGGGGGAGGAATGGCAGAAATAAGGCAGGAGGAGGTGACAGATGGGGAAACCATGGAGGGCAGAGTTTGGGAGGGTTTGAAGGCACTGAGGGTGGACAAGGCACCAGGCGCAGATGGCATCCACCCCAGGGTACTGAAGGAGCTGGCAGAGGTCCTTGCAGGACCTTTGGCAGACCTATTTAATGCCTCACTACATTTGGGGCGTGTACCTCAGGACTGGAGGATGGCTCATGCGATGCCCCTCCACAAGAGTGGCCCCAAAGATGAACCGGGAAACTACAGACCAGTGAGCCTCACATCCATCATGGGTAAGCTAATGGAGACTATACTGGAGTAGAGGCTGGTGGCCCTTCTAGAGGCCAAAGGACTACAGGACAGCAGACAGCATGGCATCATACGTGGCAGATCCTGCTAGACCAACCTGGTGGAGTTCTATGACTGGGAAACTAGGCAACTGGACAGGGACCATGCAGTGAATGTCTTGTATCTGGACTTCAGTAAGGCATTTGACTAAGTGCCACATGGAAGCCTGGGAAGTAAGTTACAAGGCACAGGGGTGGGTGAAAAAGCTGGTGAGATGGGTAGGGAACTGGCTTCAGGGAAGGCAACAGAGGGTGGTGGTGGGAGCTCTCACACCCAATGGTTGTGGCGAGTGGTGTTCCACAGGGCTTGGTGTTGGGACCAGTGTTGTTTGGGATATTCATTGCAGACATATCACTGGACATCAAGAGCAAGATCAGTCTGTTTGCTGATGATACCAAGGTAGGAGCAGTGGTGGATGACCTAGGGGGGATGGCAGGGATTGCAGGATGATCTGGCAAAGCTTCAAACCTGGTCAGACACCTGGCAACTGGGGTTTAATGCCAAAAAGTGCAAGGTGCTGCATTTTGGGATGAAGCACCCAAGGAGGAGTTACCAGCTGGGAGGAGTGCAGCTAGCACAGACAGAGGAGGAGAAGGATCTGGGGGTGCTCATTACAGGGTCAATGAATAACTCGGCACAATGTAGGAAGGCAGCTGCAAAGGCCAACAAAATGCTGGGTTGTATTGCACGGGGTATAGCCTCGAGGAGGGAGGAGGTGATTCTGCCACTGTATAGGTCATTAGTTAGACCGCACCTGGAATACTGTGTGCAGTACTGGCACCCATATCTGAAGAGGGACATTAAGTTACTGGAGGGGGTGCAGTGCAGGCAACAAAGATGATCAAGGGGCTGGGGGACTTATCATATGAAAGGAGGCTGAGAGAGTTGAACATGTACTCGCTGGAGGAGAGGATGGATGGGGGGACATGATTGAAACCTTTAAGTACATGAAAGGAATAAACAAGCAGGTACAGAGGGGCTGTTCAAAGTAAGGGAGGGGAGGGACACCAGGGTCCATGATATGAGACTGGAGAGAGGAAGGTTCAGAAGGGAGATGAGGAGACACTTTTTTACGGAGAGGGTGGTGGTTGGGTGGAATGCATTACCTGCAGAAGTGGTATCCAGTAGAACAGTGTACTGCTTCAAAAGGGGATGGGACAGGACAAGGGGGAGGGTCAATGAAGGGGAAGGGTGGAAGGGAGGGGCAGCTGCAGAATAAGGGGTGCTAGCTGCACAATCGGGCAGACTTGTTAGACCTCTAGGCCTTTATCTTCTGGCAAGTTTCGTATGTTCGTATGTTGTGCCCATTCATAAAGGGGGATCAAGAGAAGAGCCAGGAAACTATAGACTCATCAGTTGGACGTCAGTGGTGGGGAAGGAAATGGAGAGCATACTTATGAGTTGTCCCAGAGAGGACACGAAGCGCTGGGATAGTGTGCCGTTAGTTTCTCGCTCACTCGTGTCAATCTGGCATTTTATTTACTTTTTTGGCAAGTGTGCTAGCTTTCCTGTGCTTTTCTGATACTTAAGGAAAGGCCGGGAGGTTTCTTGGAGGAGATGGATTACCTGGATGACCAGCAACATGGGTTTGTGGCAGGTAGATCGTGTCAAACAAACCTTGTAGAGTTCTATGAGTGGGTGACATCAGCACTCAACAGGAGGAGACCAGTAGATGTACTGCTCCTGGACTTCAGCAAGGTATTTGATTCAGTCCCTCACATTGGCCTAAGGGAGAAGCTGGGGGGGATGGGGGTAGGCCCATTGACGGTTAGGTGGATTGCAAATTGGCTTTCAGGTGACACTCAGGATGTAGTGGTCAGAGGGCAGGTCTCGTCTCCTAGGGAGGTTAAAAGTGGGGTCCCACAGGGATTAGTCCTGGGGCCGCTCCTGTTTAACACCTATTTCTCCAATATCAGGGAAGGTATCGGTGCAAAATGAGTCTCTTTGTGGACGGCTCTAAGCTGGGGGCAGTGGTGGAGGGAGAGGAGGGAAGGTTGGCCCTGCTAGGGGACCTGGATACTCTGGTTCAGTGGCACTGCACCTGGAAATTGAAATTGAACTCATCCAAGTGCAAGGTGCAACACCTAGGGCAGGAAAACCACAACTATGTGTACATCCTGGGGGGGGAATGAGTTGCAGGCCATGGCAGGGGAAAGAGACCTAGGAGTCTTGGTGGATATTAACATGAATAATTCAGAGCAGTGAAGGAGGGCTGCAGTCAGGGTAAATAGGATGCTGGGATGCATCGCTAGGGGGATTACCTGAAGGAACAGGGAGGTGATTTTGCCACTGTGCAACAGCCTGGTTAGACCACATCTTGAGTACTGTGTGCAGTTCAGGAGGCCGTACTTAAGGAAGGACATCCAGCTCCTGGAGAGAGTTCAGAGGAGAGCAACCAGAATAATCTGGGGCCTGGGGGATATGACATGTGAGGAACGACTAGGGGAGCTCAACCTGTTCTTGCTGGAGGAGAGGAGGGACCAGGGGGACATAACTGAGATCTTCAAGTACCTTGGGGGAGTAAATAAGGTAAGCCGAGATAGGATTTTTCGGCTGAAGGAGGGTGGAATCACCAGAGGACACAGTTGGAAGATTGAGGGTGGTACTATTAGGGGGGGAAGGAGGAGAAGGTACTTCACCAAGAGAGTGGTGGAACAATGGAATGTGCTTCCTGGAGAGCTGGTACAGGTAGCTATGGTGGAAGGATTCAAGAGAGGGTGGGACAGGTATAGGCAAGGGGTGAAGCAGGGGCTGGTTTGCCTGAGGAGGCGGGACTGAGGGGTGGAGTAACAGCAGAAGGATACAGACAGAGGGCTACAGTACCCAATCAGGGTGCTGAAACATAAGCAGACTTGATCGACCAATAGGCCTAATCTGCTGGCGTCTATTATGTAAGTATGTTGTGTTAGTATGTTACATATTTCTGTAATAATGACATCCAATATTCATATTTAAATTTATATTTTGCTTCAGTTTATCTAATTGTTGCTTTAATTTCGACCATCAGTTTCAGCTTTATTTTTATCCAGCCCCCAATACCCAACCCCTCCCCTGTTTGCTCCCATACATACCAGACAAAGCAGTCTGCCTGCATGGACAAAAAAGAGTAGCGTAAATGATGTGCCCCCCTTGTAGTCCAATCAAAAACTTATAGTGTCCCCCATGGTTCCTCCCACAAGGTCAAGGATCCCGCTGCACAAGACTGATAGCAGGGAGGAGGCAGGGAGGAGGCAGGGAACTACAGACCAGTCAGTCTTACCTCAGTAGTGGGCAAGATTATGGAGGCACTCCTTAAGGAAAGGATAGTGCAACACCTGGAATCCATAGGAGCACAGGATCAAAGACAGCATGGGTTTACAACAGGTAGGTCCTGTCAAACTAATCTCATAGATTTCTTTGACTGGGTAACCAGAGTTGTGGATCAAGGGGGAGCAGTTGATGTTGCCTACCTTGACTTCAGCAAAGCTTTCGATACTGTTCCACATAGAAGATTGATTAATAAGCTGGGTAGGCTTGGGGTGGGTCAGAAGTTGGTCAACTGGATGGCAAACTGGTTGGCAGTGTTCCAAGAGGTCCCTGCACCCTAATTGGTACCCTCAGAGGTACACCGTAGACAGCTAGTGCTTACGCATATGTTATACTAACATATAGAACTAAGGGCATCTACTGTACAAGAGTAGATGTCAGAATATGTATGCATATTATTGTAATACACTTTGCTTGCTAATGCATATATTCTTCTATGTATATTCTGTGTATTTCTTGTAAGATGCCAAGGCACCTGTGCCATTGGAATAATTATGATATGTAAGTCAGCATTGCCACCTTTTGGTGATTTGTACCACTGCATTGAGTTATGTAAGACTCTGTATAAGAACTCTTTTGTTCACAAACTGATGACTACTACAAAATTGTATAATGTTATCTTGGACATGGAGCCACCTCTAATTTAGCCAATAGGGCTCATCTCTGTAACTAGAAATGTTTCTATCTTACAGTAACCATAGTAATTATCATAGGTATATAATGTGATACACTAGTCTTGTACCTCGGAGATCCCAAGAGACACAAAAAACCTCGAGGTATAGGGAACGCTTAGCACTGGCTCCCGGTTCATATTGGTAAGAACTGCTTAGGGCAACTGTGATTTTATCCTTTTTGGTAGTAATAAACAAGTTTATTACTCTAATGCAAAATGTCTGTAATTACTTGCATTCCCAATATTGCTAAGAACCTGAAAGTGAGGTTTAAACCTCCTGATAGCAGGCAGAAAACAGAGTGGTTGTAAATGGTATACAGTCAGAAGAGATGCAAATCACAAGTGTGGTACCTCAGGGATCAGTCCTGGGGCCAGTCCTCTTCAATATCTTCATAAGTGACAATGCAGATGGACTGCAGGATAAGGTTTGTCTGTTTGCAGATGACACCAAGATCTGCAACAGAGTAGATGATCCACATGGGGTGTGCAGAATGAGAAGAGATCTGGCTAAACTGGCAAAATGGTCAGAAGAGTGGCAAACAGGGTTTCATAGTTCAGTATCAAGTTCAGAAAACCAAGGTCCATGAATGAACTTGCCACCATATAATGGTGGATCAAAGGAATTTTTTTTCACCCATAAAGATATCTAAACTTTTTTTAGAAACTGATGCACTACCACTCTCAACCACATATCTAGGCAATGTATTCCAAGCATTAACAACTCTCTGTGTAAACCATTGACTCCTTTTAACAGTGTTATTCATTTCTCCTATGAGTCTTAAATTATGTGACCTTGTATTGGGTTTAATGCAAAGAAATGCAAGATCATGCATATAGGAAAGAGAAAATCTGAAGCCTCCTATAGGTTGGGAGGGGAGTTGTTGGCAATCACAAGGGAAGAAAGAGACTTGGGCATCATCATCACAGATGACCTGAAATCATCCAAGCAGACAAGTAAAGTAGTAGGTAAGGCTAGAGGGATGTTGGGGTGTATTAGTAGGGGTATCACAATCATAAGAGAGATGTAACAATCCCTCTTTACAAGACACTGGTTAGGCCCAATCTGGAGAACTGCATGCAGTACTGGAAGCTGCACCTGCACAAGGACATTAACAAAATGGAGGCAGTTCAGAGAAGGGCAACCAAAATGGTGCAGGACAGTATCAGAAAACATATGAGGACAGATTAACAAAGCTCAATATGTATACCCTAGAGGAAAGGAGGGAGAGAGGTGATATGATCAAAGCATTCAAACATCTTATGGGCATTAACAAGGTGAAAGTGTCTAACATGTTTCAATATAAGAAAAATAGCAGGACAAGGGGACACAGCATGAGATTAGAGGGAGGCCAATTAAGGGGTAATGTGAGGAAGTTCTATTTTACTTGGTATTACTTGGTCAAAGGGACAAATGAAGGCCGAAGCCAATCAGGAATGTCCCCCACACTGTGAAGGATATGTTTTAGAATTAATGTAAGTGTTCCCTGATCCAGACATCTAAACCATTTTTAAAGAGCCTAGACTGCATGCATCCACCAGCTCCTGTAGTAGAGTATTCCATAGCCTTGTAACTCTTATAGGAAAGTAATTTCCCCTTTTGTTTGTTTTGAAGGATGAGATCTTTAACTGCTTGTTATGCAGTCTAGGGACTATCCATCTAGTTGAACATATAAGTCCACAGTGCTTCATAAGAGTGGGTGACTGAAGTAAGTTATATGTTATAAGTAGGTCACCTCATTTCCTTCTAGTTTCTAATGAGTGAAGACCAGTGAGTTTTAATCTTGTTGGGTAGTCAAAGTGTGCAAGTCTTGGTATTATTCTGGTAGCTCTTCTTTGTATCTGTTCTAAACAGTATATGTCTCCTTTAAGGTAGGGGTTCCAGAAGGGGAACCTGTAATCGATGTAGGCTCTTATGAAGGTCCTATATAAGGGGATAATACATTGTTCCGTACGAGTAATAAAAGTGCGTCTGATTTGTTTTAGGAGACCGTTTGCCATTTTAGCTGTTTTTGTGCAGTATTCACTAGATGTGAACTTGTTAGATGTAAGGTATCCCCAGATCTTTTTGACATGTAGATGTTTTGAGTATGGTGTTATTTAAGTAATAGTTTTGTTTTGGGTTGTTTTTTCCAAAATGGAGGCCAACACATTTGTCGTGATTAAAGTACATGCCATTTTCACTTCCCAAAGTTCTATGTTTCCTAAATCAGAGACTAGTGATGACTGATTGGTGGGGTTGTTGACTCTGCCTCCCAATCTTGTGTCATCAGCAAATTTTGATTTATAGTTATTTGGTCCAACTTGCATGTCACTAATAAACATGTTAAACAATATGGGGCCCAGCACTGATCCCTGGGGAACCCCAACTCGTGACCGAACCCCAATCAGAAAAGATATTATTGATTATTACTTTTTGAGTCAGAAAGGGTGTCAGATGCTTGGAACGGCCTACCTCAGGAAGTGGTGGATATGAATACAGTGCAGGACTTCAGACAGGCATGGGATAGGCAAAAGTGAGCAATAAAGATGAGTATGAATAGATAGGTCATTGACAGAGTACAAGCACTTGACAGAGTATAGGCCTATGGCACATTCATAAGGTAGAAAAATGGGCAGACTGGATGGGCCTTGCAGTCCTTATCTGCTGTCAACTTCTATGTTTCTATGGGTACTCCAATCCAAAGAGTTAAAAAAAAACCTCCTTGGGAAACCAGAATGCTGCTTGGATAAACTGTATTGACTTGTGTCCAAAACTTAGTTTTTAGTCTTCTGGTGTAATACTAAGCTGCATCTGTTCACAGCGTACTCAGTCCCATCTCAAGTTTATGCTGCCAAAATATATCATAGAGGTAGGCAATGGAGGATAGTAACACCAAGAAAAGATAAAGTACCCTGCTCTCATATTCCATATTATACGGGGAATCATAAATAAAATGTGAGACAATGGCCTTCAGTAAAGGCTGGGGTGGGGTGAGGGGTGGCCCTCATGCAAAGATCAAGTCACAGTGGATTCCCTTGATAGTTAAATACTCACTGCATCTCAAACAGAACAGGCATGTTGATTCTGGTTCATCAGCTCAACCTTCGGCTGCATCAAGGTCTTGCTCTGAATCACTGGGTAGTCTCTTAATCAAATCCTGCAGATGGATGATTTCTGAAGAGGTATGATTTATGGGCAGTCTACTTTTCCTAGGAAGGACGGTCTGCCAATCCTGTTCATGCTCTTTCTGTTTAAGTGGGGTTGATTTGGGTAGATCTGGTATGTCTATACCTCGCCTCTGAAGTGCTTCTTAGGCCGCTTGTGGTGAATTGTACACTTCAATCCCTTCTTTCCAAAACACATGCAACCTCGAGGGGTAAGGAGTTTGAATCTGTATCAAGAATTTTAATTATGTCTGCATATTCTAGGTGCTGTGTTGAATATCAGGAGGGTAATCCTGGTTGAAGAAGAGTCTAGACTCAAGATATTTAACCTCCTCCTTCTTCTACCACACTCATCTTAAAATGTCTTCCTTGGTGTGGCAGCTGTGGAAGTTAATGATAATTGAGTGCTGTTGGGAGGCAGGGTCTTTAGGCCTAGGCATAAGGGCTCTATGTGCTAGCTCTTTTTTCATTTTATAGCACTGTGGTGATTCCAGCACATCCTTAAGTAAGTCAGTAAAACAGTCTGCAATATCACCAGATTCAGCTCCCTCCTTTAGGCCATAAATGTGAAGGTTGTCTCGCCATGATATACTCTCTAAGTCCAGGCATTTCTTCTCCATTTCTATCTCATGCTGACATAGGGCCTGGACTCTACGCCCCAAATGTTGCATTCCATCCTCCCTGTTCAAGATTCTTTCTTCTGCCTCTTGTACCCTTTGTTCCACCTGAGTGAACTTTTATTTTAGTAGTTTAAATTCCACCTTATTTTCTGCTCTCTTTTCCTGCAGTTTTTTCATTATATTGAACCTGTTTCTAGAAAGATGCTCAGACTCCTCATCCGTATCATATGTGCTAGCAATTTTAGCCATTTGGGGTTGGCCGGCCATGTGGGTTGGAGAATTATATTTAGATCCGGTAGCTTCTTTCTCTTTGAGGGGGTCGTTAGTGTCTATTTCTAGATACCCTCTCTCTCTCTCTGGGATCCTCCTCCAGACATTTTGTTCAATTGTAGCTGTTTAAATATGTATAAATAAGAGGATTATATAGCGGACGGAGTGGGAGATGCTCACTTAGCTTCTTGCTGAGGCCATGACAGAACCGGAGGTCCTGGTCCTTGAGAATGATTTCTGTGCATGTCTTTATACCATCAGCATTAAGAGTTAGTGCTGTATGCTATACTGAAAATCGTAGGCATACTGTATACTGCACTGTCCATCCACAGCTGTACTACATTACAAAACAGAACAGATTTATTTATATATTTTTATTTATTTGAAAACCTCAGAGATTACCATAATGTAAAATGATACAGTGGAAGCAATCATCCACTTGACCCCTCAACCAGCACTTGATCTAAAGTGACTCCCCTCTGTGCAATTCTATAGCTACTTTTAATTAGCTGTTGTTTATTAACCTTTACACCTTCCAAAATGTTTTCCAACTGTAACTGGCAAAGAATGCGGCCTTTAGTATACAGTACTCTAGAGCCACTCTTTTTCAGACATTACTGTTTGTAAATATTGTACAAGCTGTAAAGGTAAGTGAAAATAGCTAATGAAAGATCAGCTATAGCATTACACAGAAAAGACTCACTTTAAATGATGTGGTCTTTTTGGGGCTGGCAGATAATCACTTCCATTTCATCACATTTACCACAAGTAATCTCTGACATTTTCAGTCAATCAATTAATCAATCAATGGATAACTCTTCTGTTATACATTTAGGGCTCGGTTCTCAAAGGAGCTTAGATCACTGTAAGCTGTGGCAAACAGCAGCATGCGCTGAAGCCGAGTGCGCCAGGGACCCTGCACCAGATTGTGGTACAGGATGGGTCCCGGTGCCTATGTCTCAACACTTATGGCAACCTTTCCTGTGCAACAAACACATGGCACATGGGAGTGGTTTGCAAGCTCCTGCAGCAATGGCATGCCTCCCCCATCCCTGATCCCTGGGTCAAGTCAAGAAAATCCCTTCCCTGGTGGTCTGGTGGCCCCCATCACAATCCCCGATATACAGTAGCCCAATAGAAAAGGGAAAGGGAAATGGAAAGGGAACAATGTTTAACCAGGATTAGCCTACTAAGCCAAAGCTTGTTTCCAGATGCGACCTGGGAGCACAAGGAAGTTAAGTGACTTGCTCAGGATCACACAGTCTGCACCTAGGCAGCTGTGAGATTCAAACTCAGGTCTCCAGATCTGCAGCTCAGAACCTTAACCCTCTGCACTATACTGCACTGTGCTATACTGCCTCCTAAATATTATTACCATAATATTAAACAAGCCCCCTTCCCTGGTGCTCTAGTGGCCCCCTTCCCTGATCCCTGATAAAGCTCATTATCATAATATTGAACAAGCCCCCTTCACTGGTAGACTAGCGGCTCCACACCCTCCCAAAACCAGCAGGTAGCGCCCACTATTTTGCTCTCCACCATCCTGAAACAGAGCTGGTGACCTGCACAGCCCTCCTCTCACCTCCACAGCTGGCCACTGATGGAACTGTCACAGATTGTACTGTAAAGTGTAGGTGCTCATTGATTAATTGTGTACACTATACAGTATGATCTGTGACAGTTCAGTCAGTGGCTGGCTAAGGAGGTGAGAGGAGGGTAGTGCTGCTCACTGGCTCTGTTCACGATGGGGGGAGTTGGGTGGTGGGCACTACCTGCTTGGGGGGTGGGGGTCACCATACAACAAGAGAAGAGGTCTTTCTCAATATTATGATAAAGGGTTATATCAGGGATCGGGGGGGATAGAACACCACGGAAGTGGGCTTGTTTAATATTATGTTATGTTAACAGGCTATATCAGAGATTGGGGAGGTGGGATGCTAGATCACCAGGGTTATGTACTGTGAATTGTGAGATTAAGGCTTGGGGGGGGGGGGCACAGCACATTGCCACAGGGTGCTACACTCTTCCAGAGGGATATATCTAAGTATTCTTAGATTATCCTTGGCTGGTCTAAGGGTACTTAGAAATCATCCCTCTTGGTGAGCTTTGTGAATCTCACATTCAGGGATATGACAGCCTGCATCTGCCACAAGCTGCATAGCACCATGTTGCAGCCAATTTTGTGGTGTTAGTCTAGTGCAAGCCTGCTTTGGTGCATGCAGCCTGCCTATGCTGCAGGCTGCTTTTGAGAATATTCAGTCCAAGGAACTCTGCACTCCCAAGTGCAATTACCACAGACAAGGTAACTTGGATTTTAAAAGGATTTTTTTCTCCTTAACATTCAATTCAGCAGTTTCTCTCCTGTGTCTCCAGCACAAAAGATACTCCCCAGTGCTTTGAACAATCAGCAGGTCTTCCTCAGTGGGTAGAGTGTACTTTACTAGACCTTCCATAAGTAGGCACTATAAATTCAGACTCATGGTGGACCCCTATTGATTTAAAGTTATAGCTGCCTTTTTGCATATTCAAGTGGCTCTGGGGGGTTTCTAACCTGCTGGCATCCAGTTTACATGTTTTACTTTTTATATTAAATAATCCCACCATATTGACTGTAAAGTCTAAAGCATATATGAGATCTATTCATAACTTAATTTAGAACAATGTGTAACAGTTTTTAAACATACAATGAACAGAAAATAAAACGTTAACACAACTTAATACAAAAAGAAACTAATTTAGATTGAGGGTTAAATGTACATTTTCAATTCTATATTTATTTTTTCATGCTAGCTGCATGTGCAAAATTCAGTTTCTATCAATTTATAATCAAATTCCTAAGGAATGGATTATTGGGTGCGCTGTACTAGCAATGGTTGCAAATATAATACTAACAATAGAATTCAGTCTTCCTTTTTGTCTCTGCTTGTTTTTTTTTTTTTTGAATTTGTAAATGTAATAAGGTCTGAAACCTGTTTTTTATACCAGAGAGTTTTTAGTGGTGGCCTAGCCAAGGCAGCGATCACGCCCCTTAATGTATCCATCTCCGTTTTAAGGGGGATCCACCAGTCTTCAGTCAAGGTTTCCCAATAGAACTGAAAGATAACAAAGAAATACATTATTCGAGACTAATTTCTTAATCTAAGTCTCATTTCCTTTTCTTTTCTCTCTATTGTAGTTTACTTTTCTTTTTCTTTTTCAGGAAGGGTTTAAAGCAACAGTGCTTTTTAATAAACATGCACATTTTTCAGTAATAAGCTTTGTCTGGCAAAAATATAAAGGTACACATTTTTCTTTTCATTTTCTTTCATTCCTCACCCAAGATATGGGGTCTTGACATTTTTAAAAGTTGTCACACCCATGCCAGACCCTTGCCACACCCATGCCACACCCACCATTAAAAAAAGTTAGTATTTGGTGCTGTTTACTATCAAAAACATGCTGAAGAATCATCCTAATGCAACTGCATCATGACTCTAGCATGCACATTCAACAAGCAACACCAGAGGAAAAGATTTTTAAAAACTGGCAAATGGCGGCCATCTTTAATGACATGAGTCATTAATTACAAGATCAGCTATAAAAAAGTCATAACACACCCGAGAAACCAAAAAAATATGCTGAGAATGAAACTTAGGTTGTCAGAAATACATTTATGCTAAAAAACTATATGATAATTTTTTACTGACTAACAAATACCGCTGCTTTAAGATCCCTTTCTGTATTTAAGCCTTCAGGTTGCAAACTGTCCAATGTGAATATCCAAAAACATTCCTTTTAAAGCAGTAGATTAAGTATGTGATCACCACTGGGATTACGTTTTGCTTGTTCTAGTGACATGCATTTTATGCCCTCTGCTTTGCTGTTATGTCTTTCAGAAATATGTCTACCCAGAGGCTTCTTAATTAGGCCTGTCTTTGTGTTGTGGATATGCTCCTGGATCCGTTGCTTGACAGGCCTCATGATTCTTCCTATATATAGCAGTTTACAAGGGCACCATATAGCTTAGACTACATAGGTGCAGTTCTAAATCAACAGTGTTCTGTACCTTATAGTTATTTCCCTCTAACGCAAAGTTTCTGACTAGATTGCAATATTCACATATATTGCACCTACAGTATGCATTCTGATTGGGGGGGCAACCAAATATCCCTCATCGGGTATGGTGATTTGTATCTACTATGGACAAATGGACAAATTCCCTTAATGCTTTCAACTTTTGAAAATGTTATTTTTGGGTTCCCTCCTAATTCATCTGCCAATAATGGATCGTTCATCAAAATCAGCCAGCATTTCTTACAATGGCCCCTATTTGTCCAGCTTGATTGCTATGTTGTGTTACAAAGGTGACTGGTTGGGTTTATGCTACCTGTGTTTCCTGAGTGGTTTTTTGTTTTATTTGCTTTTTGTTGTTTTTTTTCTGTTTGTTTATTTGTGTTTGGGGGTTAGTAGACAGTTTCTATTGGTGTTTCTGGCTTTGTCTAATGCTTGTGTCAGTCTACTTTTACTGTACCATCTCTGTTCAAATGTTGTGAACATCTCAGAGGCTTGTGTTCCAAAATCCTCCATTTTTGCGCAGTTTCCATGGATCCTTAGGAAATGTCTGTAGGGGATGGATTTGACCAGGAACACTGAGTTTGAACTGTCAGCCCTGAGTACATTATTTGTGGCTGTCATTTTCCTGAAGTGTTTTGATTGCACCATATTGTTTTTATCCACAAAAAGTGTAAGATCCAGAAAATCTATTTTTGAGGTGCTGATGCTGTATGTAAACTTCAGGATTACCTTGTAATATTTGCTGAGTCATTCCATAAAGTGTGCAATCTCCTCCTGGGTGCCTTTCCATACCCAAAGTATATCATCAATATGTTTGTTCCGATTTTCAATTTTATTGAAAAATGCATTTTGTTTTTCTGAAAATATTGACATTTTTTTCCCAAGCAGTCAGGAAGAGATTGACGTAGCTGGAGGCCATTGCTGCCCCATCACTGTACCCTGAAGTTGAAGATAAAACCTATTATTAAATTCAAGCAAGTTGTGGCTCAATACAAAGTTCAATGCCTCTAATATAAATTCTACAGGTATTTCTTCATGTCTGGCATTCTCTCTCATGAACTGCTCACATGCAGCTGTACCATCTTTATGTAGTATGCTAGTGTAGAGAGAGACTCTACATCTATGCAAAGGCAGTGATAATCCGACTGACCTGCGAAGTCCTGATATTTATCTAGGACAGCCATAGTGTCCCTTAAATATGATTTAACATCAGGGAGGCAGATTTTTAGAAAAAAATCAGTGTACCGATTTAAGTTACCTGTTAGAGAGTCCATACCGGATACAATGGGTCGACCCAGTGGATTGTCCAAACGTTTGTAGATTTTTGGCAGGGAGTATATTGTTGGTGTGACTGGGATGTTATTCCTAGGCAATTTCAGTTCATTTTCACGAATAAGCCCCTGAGCTTTGCCCCATTCCAACAACAGTAATAACTTTCTTTGAATTCTGAGGTGGGATTTTTTTGCCAATTTCTTATATTTTGTCCCATCATATAGTTGTTCTAAGATGTTGTTAGCATAACTTACTGGATCCATTACCACAACATTCCCTCCCTTGTCAGATGGTTTTACAACAACTTCTCATTCTCAGATCTCTTTTAGTGCTTTTCTTTCTGCCTCATTGAGGTTTTGACTTTTCCCTTCAGGGTTTCCCTCAGTACATTACCGACCTCCCGAAGAACAACAGTTTCAGAACTTCTTATTAATGGATTAATTGTAATAGGACAAAATTCTGAATGAGGTTTGAAAAGTTTTTTCCTAGATATGGTTAACATATTTTCACACACATTTTCTGATTCATCACCGCTTTATATATTTCCAGTACTTGCCACATCATCCACAACAGTTTCTTGTAACAAGCTCTGTAATATTAATAGAGTATCATTGTCTGCTATTTCTGGTATATCCGTGTCTTCAATATTCATACTCAGATTTGCTAACAAGTTCACCATTTCAGCATCTGTTGATACAGTACCACCCACCCCGAGTGTGTCACTTGTCCCCAGAGCCCTGCCCAATAAAAACACAGACTGCCATTTTTGTGTGGATGCTCAGTCAGCAATTAATTTATTATCATCTCTTCCAAATGTCCACTTCCACAACATTTTCATCCTCATACCTTACAACCTGATGTTCATCATATCTTTATTATACACAATTTCCATAAATCACATTTTTCCTCATTGTTTTCCCTTCTTGCCCCCCCAATGTAAATCCGGGGGGCTGCCACAATATTCATAAACAACCTTTTCTTTCTTGTTTTCTCTTCTTGCCCCCCCCAGATGTACATCTGGGACCGCTCTCTTCATTTTCTTCTCTCTTGTTGGGTATGCATGTACACACGTACCACTCATCTGTCTGGTGTTGTTCTGCAGCCTTCTGAGTCAGATTGTCCCCCCCCGATTCTCATCCCCCCTTTCCTTTTTCTGTGCCCCTTCTTCTTCTCTGCCGTCCACCTTCGGCAGTCCTGCAGACCTGCTGTCAACCTTCAGTAATCTGTCCCTCTCCTGCGCACCTACCCATTTCTTTTTCCATCCCAGTTCATTCCTTTCTTGTTAGGGTGGGTGAGTGGGGATTTTACTGAAGCAAATTGCGAGCTCTTTCTGTCTTGCCTGACCTTTTAAATCCCCTTTGCTCACCCTTCTGTCTCTCTTCCTTACCCAATCATATTCCCCTCTCCTGGCATGATGTCACAAGGCTCTGCCCCTCTCTGAAATCCCCCTGCCTATCTCTCTCCATGAGTGGCCTGCCCTCAGTTCAGGTTTCCCAGGACAACCACCCTTCCCCTTCCCTGTTACTTGTCCCATGCCTAGCATCCACCCTATTGTTCAGGGCCTGAGACAAATGAGTCTGCCTTTTTAGGAGGCAAACCTACTTGTCCCCAGAGCTCTGCCCAATAAAAACACAGACTGCCATTTTTGTGTGGATGCTCAGTCAGCAATTAATTTATTATCATCTCTTCCAAATGTCCACTTCCACAATATTTTCATCCTCATACCTTACAACCTTATGTTCATCATATCTTTATTATACACAATTTCCATAAACCACATTTTTCCTCATTGTTTTCCCTTCTTGCACCCCAATGTAAATCCGGGGGGGCTGCCACAATATTCATAAACAACCTTTTCTTTCTTGTTTTCTCTTCTTGCCCCCCCCAGATGTACATCTGGGGGTGGCTCTCTTCATTTTCTTCTCTCTTGTTGGGTATGCATGTACACACATACCACTCATCTGTCTGGTGTTGTTCTGCGGCCCTCTGAGTCAGATTGTCCCCCCCATTCTCATCCCGCCTCCCCTTTTTCTGTGCTCCTTCTTCTTCTCTGCCATCCACCTTCGGCAGTCCTGGCAGACCTGCTGTCAACCTTCAACAGTCTGTCCCTCTCCTGCGCACCTACCCTGTTCTTTTTCCACTAGCCCACCTCCAGCCTGCAATGGACAGTGGGCTCCCCAAGTAGGTGAGCTCTTTTTTTGTTTGTTTTCTTTTTTTATTTATTTATTTTATTTTAATTTTTATTTTAGAGCTGAGCCCTTCATTTCCATTTCCTCACCCTTGTGGCTGAGGACAGTGTCCCCCATTCCTGTTTCCAACCACCCCTGCTGCAGGGGCACGACTGCCACGCTCACATGTATGCACCTACCCTATTCCAGGTAGACTTAATCTGTGTCAGACAGTTCCTCCTCTCCTGGGCCTTTGGGCTGCTGTCTGTGGGTTTTGCATAAGAGAAAATCCCCCGGTAAAGCATCTGATCTCCTGTTCCACCTTGCGGTCCAAATGCCCTATTTTCCATTCGGCATACACCATTTTCAGTAACTAATGGCCCCTCCAGGCTATTTTGCCACCCTCCCCTTTTTTCAGCAACCTCTGCTATTGCCTTATCAACTGGGGGGAGAGGAGTTACCATAGTGATCTCCCTTGGAATGTGACTCCTGTATTCAAAACAGGGACTAGGATCCCCCAAGTCAAGCGTGTCCCACATCCCCGGATGTTCTGTGGGGCCCTGTTTCTCATCTTGCACCCTTTTCCCCACTACTTACTGGGACTGTGTCCCTGTTCTCCGGTTGCCCAGGAGCAACCCCTGGACCATACCTGCCGGACCTGTACAATCAACTTGCTATTTACACTATGGTGCTGCCCCTTTGTTCACCTGTGCTCATCTGCCATTTTCCTGCACCAGTCTGCTTTCTTTAACTCCGCACATGGAGACCATTTGATCGGCCCTTGTAGTTCTGCCTCCAAAACCCCTATCCTCAAGTGCATTGTCAACTGACTACTAATTATGCTTTGCTAACCGTTTGAATCCACTTCTCCTGTCTTATTCCATGGAAACCACACTGTAATTGATTGACCTGCCCCTGCCTCAGTGTTTAGGCTTTCCCCTTTCTTTATACTATTTTTCTGCTTTGTACTTAGCCTCCTATATCAGGACCTAGAGCCAATACTCAGTTTCCAGCAGACTGGGCGGGCATGTGGCTCAAAACCTCCTAAATGTCTAAATGCGGCCAAGTGGGTAAACATTTCTGGGGCAATTTGATGCATTCCTGCTCTACTGCAGGATTTCCCACTGCAGCATCAAACTTTGCAAGCCCACAGCTGATTACTCTGACCCCTATGTGGGCCACTATCATTCATTAATGTGACAGATTGGAATGGCCCATCACGGGGCATGGAAAGAGTAACTAAAGTTGTTCTGCTAATCTGCCATATACCCCAGGTAGCTTTTGCATGTTCTTGTGCACTGAAGATAACCCAGATGGTTGCTCTCAGTTCAGTCATCCTGTCAGTCCCTGTAAGCTCTGGCTAGTAAGTAAATAAAGAATCCCCCCCACCACATTTTTTTTTTGAGCTGCTGCTGCAGACCACCTATATATACGGTGCCCAGTGTACACCTAGATTCTGACACCTCCCCTAAAAGTTGCTTGTCATTCTTCCTGACTTTTACTTCCTTTCCCAAATTGAAAGGATTATTGCCCCTGGTTGATTGTCTCCTGACAGGTGCCAAAGGTAACTCATTTTGTGCCCCCTTCCTTCCAATAACGCTTGCACCCCCCTTTCCTGCTCTGCAGGGTGCCTCCATCCCTTCTTTGAGTGGGGGAGAACTCAAATGGGTAAGGGTTGTTGTCTTGTACCTGAACTACCCTCATGTGTCAATACTTGTGCCACCCCGCATACCCTTTCTTGTGGTACACACACTGGCATGCCCCATTGACCTTCCTTAACACCCCCACTGTGTCCCCTACCTGGTATTACAACCTGCCGCCTCAATACCAGGTGTTCTATAGGAAATCTCCTAGGCCACCCTTAAAGAACTCACTGCCTCTTCTGTCCTGTGGTGCTTACCCATGTGGGGTAAAAGGGGCACTGCCCCTTTATTCTGCTTTCTTCAACCTCCCTTTTATGTTTTTTTTTTTTTTTCCTCTGTCTAGTCTTCTCCAAACCTGTAGGGCTAAAGATCCCCACCCTGTTCTAGAAAGACCCCCCACGTTCATCCTGCTGGGCCTCAGTTGTGTTGGCCCCAAACCTTTTCTTTCACTAATGCCTGCAGGCCACCTGACCCTTTTCACTCCCGCTGTTCCTTTTAACAAACAACCCCCCCTCACATACATGACCTTTCACTTCTCATCAGTTCTCCTAAAAGAAAACTTCCTTTTTCTGAAGGAACAGATATATTCCTCCCCTATATCCATATAATCAAAAAAGGGGGGTCCACCAATGCTCTTGCTAAACCTCGGTACCTCCACTCTTGTTTTTTTTTGGGGGGGGCCTGTTGCCCATGACCCTTGAGCCTTTATTCTGCCCCTGGTGACTTCATCTCTGTCCCCTTCGACCCTCACTGTTCTCCTCTGCTTTGTCTGCTACTCAGGTGCCTCCCTTTAACCTTGCATCTGAATCCCACCAAGGACCAGCTCATTCCTGGCCCTATATTTTCTCTGGCTTAGTTCTCTACCCCCATGCCCCGCGTCTGCACCTCCCCCCAATTCCCCCCCAGGCGCTTTCCAACTGCTCCACACACCATGTAGTAATACCCTCTGGTGTGAAGTCCCTCCTTTCTGTGGTGAGGGGGTGGCCCAGCTCTTGTTATGAGCTAATGGGCTCATGATGGCCACTGTCCTGAGGCCTGGGGGTTGCTGTGGGTGCAGGAGGCGCCAGTGCCTCTATGGTTGCCTGTGGAGTCAGAGGGGTGGTTGAAGTGTCAGACCCGGCCAGAGCACTGGTTCTGCGACCGGTGTTGGTGATGGCACTGGACCTGCTGACTCCCCCTGGCTGTAACAGCCTTAAAGGGGCCCACCTGCTACCCTAACTCACAGGCCCTTTTCAGCCCCTCTTTTCACTCTTGCCCCCTCCAGCATTCCTCTGCATTCATCCAATGCCTTGGTTGCCCCCAGCCCATAAAGACTCTGTCAGCTTCATCTTCAATGGTGATACTTCCTGGGCACCATGCTGTGCAGATATGTAACTTGAAGCTGAAAAGAATTGCAGAAACTGTTAATATTGACCACCAAACTTTTCTTTCAATTATCCCCTGCTCCTCCTCTTCCAGATTCTTTTAAGTGTGCTTACCCTGTCCCCAATGAAATTCCTAAATAAAATGTTTTCTGCTTTTTTTTTTTTTTTTGAGTATGGCCGGATAAGTCCCCTGCAGACCAAATGGTTCCTTGGCCACGACTTCCTTTCCTCCCGTCTTATTTTTCCTGTTCATTTATTTCCATGTAGTATACCCTTTGTTGTCCTTTGCACTAGGACCTGTCTCTATGTGTTGCTTTTAACACCCACCCTACCAATGGGGCCGGCCCGCTGAAAGAAGTACTGTCCTACTCGGGAAGCCCTTCTGCTACCTTAACCAACCGATAACCCCAGTACCTGCCTGTCTCCCACCTCATAACAATAACCAACTCCTGCTTCAGACCAGATACCACTGTACCCTGTTGGCCCCCCTTTCCCCTTTTTACATCAGCTTTATATAGTAGTAATGTATTTATTCTTATTATTATTGTTGTTGGTTATTGTTCTTATGCCCTAGGCCTGACCCATCCCAGTTGCAACCCCCCGTCACCGATATGCCTCTTAAAATGGCGACTGCCATGCGGCCGACAAACTCACTAAAATAATGGCCGGGCCAGAGGATTGTGGCCTACCAGCCCTAGGCACTCTCCCACTGCTGTAGTAGCTGACAAATCAAGTGTTCATATCCTATCCCCGAGCTCTCCCCGCCCTTTTTTTTTTTTTACTAGCTAGTCCTCTTTGTTCCTTCTTAGTTCAGTGCCCTTAGCTATGTGTAGTCCACCAGCCCTGCTGCATGCTCTGAGCCTGCCGTGGAATAGCTGTCGTTCGAATAATTACTTGTATACCCATGTGCCAATTTGCTCAGTTTTTCCTACCAGATAGCATCATCAGACCAAAGATCTCTTATCCTGATACATGGCAAACACATGTTCCCTCAGTTCAAAACCCTCTATTAGTGTACATCCTAGTGTCTGTTCCTCCAATGTATGGGCACTTTAATGATAGTCTCCATTGCAAACTACCAACTGCATTTTTACAACAAGACTTGCACCCTGTGCCCTTGACACCAATGTCTAATTCCCCCCTGAGCCGTTGGCTTTTCATCATCTGTCAAGTAGCTCCCCTCATGCCTTTCACTTCCTACCTCCTGGAACTAGGCCTCCCATATCAACGATGGTGGCTACCTCATGGTCGCCTACCTCCCTTAAAATGGCATCCCCTGCATCACCACTAAAGCTCCCCGAAATGGCAGTCACATGTCCATTCAGAAAATGGTGACCATGCATCTGGGTACTGTACCTCGAATCCGGAAATTTCCCATTGCCCCTTGGTGTCCCTAACGTAGAGACAATAGCCCCTAGACACGTGTCTGCTACTCTTGTCCCAACCAATGTCTTTGTACCTCATAGGACTTGAACCAACAGCTCCAAGTGGGAATGCACTTGTTTTCAAACAGTAATTCACTGGCTTCCATTCCAACCTGGGGATCTCTTCTCCCCGCTATACTCCGGGCTGGTAATCTGCTTCTGAAAACTTTTCTCCTAATGACCCCCACAAGAAAACCAACACTACCTGTGCCCTCCTCTAACACATTCCCAAGGGAATACGCACCCGAGTTAGTGCCACAGCAAACCGCAACACACCTGGCTTGCATCTCCCCCAACTGGCTGTATTCTTAACCGCTGATTCTACTCCAATTGAAAATCACCACCTTCTCATTAATGGGCAGCCATCCAGCTGCCTGCCCCACACACCTTACATAGATCCTAAAAGTCCCCGAGCTAGTTCCCGCATCCCCAGGTCTCCCAGCTGTTGCAAGCGCAGTGTTCTACGGCACCTTAGGCTATCCCACCCACTGCCCCCCAAGCAATATATTGGTCCTCATAGCCTTTGTGGGAACTCTACCATCCCCCACTCTCCGGGCTGTTACCAAGACAGTGATGCTACCGGTACCACCGACTTCAGTCCTACCATGCGGTTTGCATTCCCACATCACTAGCCATCCTGGGACTAACCTAAGCCACCAAACCAGCTCACCGACCCATCGGCCTACCTGATGCTGTTTCTAATTACAGATATGCAGCATGGCCCAGGCTGAACAGACAAAACCTTTTGCGACCATGTGGCCAATAACGTACATACCAGGCATACCTGGTCCCATATACATTTTAAACTGCTCAATCTGCCGCATGGCCCAGGCTGAAAAATAAATCTTCAGTGACCACGTGGCCAATATCGTACATACCAGGCAAACTTCTCAAGGCTGCATTACCCAACTGGATACATTTTAAACTGCTCAGTCACCCGTGCCTGTCTGCATTATCTTTCCTTTATTTACTTACCCCCTGTAGCAACCACAACTGACTCACCGACACCCTCACTGTAAGCATCCCCTGGATCAATGAGTCACCACGAATATCTCTCATTGCTCACAAGCTACAAAAATTTAAATTAACTTAAAACTAAAACTAAAATCAGTTGCCACACTGATATGCTATAGAATCGTAATTGCCAACTGATGTGCCTCATAGTAAAGGATTTTACCGAAGCAAATTGTGAGCTCTTTCTGTCTTGCCTGACCTTTTAAATCCCCTTTGCTCACCCTTCTCTCTCTTCCTTACCCAATCACATTCCCCTCTCCTGGCATGATGTCATGAGGCTCTGCCCCTCTCTGAAATCCCCCTGCCTATCTCTCTCAATGAGTGGCCTGCCCTCAGTTCAGGTTTCCCAGGACAACCACCCTTCCCCCCCTTCCCTGTTGCTTGCCCCATGCCTAGCATCCACCCTATTGTTCAGGACCTGAGACAAATGAGTCTGCCTTTTTAGGAGGCAAACCTACTTATTTCAAAACCCATTGCTTAAAGTTTATTTTACCGTGATATTCCTGCAGTCTAATTTTCCTAAATAATTTGAATAAATCAACCTGAGTCCTGAATCTGTTTGGTTTTCTAGTAGGTGCAAGTTTCAGACCCTTTTCCTGTACTTTAGCCACATTTTCGGTTAACATTACCTTGAACAAATTCAATACTTTTAGACCCTCTCTGTGCTGCTCCAAAGTTCTCTTTCTGCATCTGCCTTTTTGCCTCTGACTGTTTTTTTCCTCTTTTTGTCTTGCTGATCTTCCCTTTCTGATCCACAATTTGTACACTGGTTGTATTGTACATTTTCTCTAAAAAAAACAGTCTTTACTTGTTCCTGGTTTCGGACTTCCTTCATCCTGAAAGTTAACTTTCTTCTTAATGGACCTAGAGCGTCCTCTACTGTATTGTTAACATTATATCTGCCACCACTGCTAGTACAGTGCACCCATAAATCCCTTCCTTAGAAATTTGATTACAAATCAATAGGAATTTAATTTTACACATGCAGCTAGCATGAATAAATATAGAATGTAAAATGTGCACTTAACCCTCAATCTGAATTAGTTTATTTTTATATTACCTTGCAAACATTTATTTTCTGTTCATTGTATGTTTTAAAACTGTTAAACATTGTTGTAAATTAAGTTATGAATGGATGTCATATATGCTTTAGACTTCAGAGTCAATATGGTGGGATTATTTAATATGAAAAGTGAACAATATAAAATGGATGCCAACAGGTTAGAACCCCCGCAGAGATACTTGAATATGTAAAAAGAAGCTATAGCTTTAACTCAATAGCGGTACATCATGTGTCTGAATTAAAAGTGGCTACTTAAGGGAGGTAAAGTACAGTAGCCCCCCCCCCAAGGAAGAACAGCTGATTGATCGAAGTGCTGGGAAGTATATTTTGGGGAGGAGACACAAGAGACAGAAGCTACTGAACTGAATATTAAGGAAAAACAAATCCTTTTGAAATCCCACTTACCTTGTCTGTGGTAATTGCATTTGGGAGTGTGGAGTTCCTGGGACTGAATTTTGACTTTGGGGCTAGTAACCCCCCCTCTCTGCACCCATCTCCCGCATAGGCTGAGCATATGGGAATTGAGTGGGACTTGACTTTTGTGACTAGCTTAGGGCTCATTGTTTGATGCAAGGTGTCACTTTGTACCTTTTATGTATGCCACGGTCACCTTGGGTAAATCTTTGGACTTTTAGAATCAAGCCTATAATGTTTAGCAGTAGCTGGGGATGGACAGTATACAGTATGCCTAAGATTTTTGAAATAGCGTACAGCACTAGCTCTTAAATAATGGTAATAGCATGGACACATGGATATAAATCATTGAGAAAGGAGCTGAAAATGCTTGAATACTGCCAGCCCTGTTTTAAGTCAGTCATTTTCTGTTTTACTCTGTCTTGCTCAGAAATTGTACTTTCCCATGACATTATTAGAGCAGAATTCTGCACTGAGGCACATCATTCTGGTGGCAGCACTTTATGATAGAGCATAATTTCTTTGGTCATTACAGTTTGAAAAGATTTTATAGTTAATCTTTTTATTGTAATTATTGTGATTATAAGTACAAATACATTACATTCTCCAATATACACTTACACAAATTCTTAATTATGTTGCACTGTATTCGTTGTTCTGTGAGTACCCTGATGCTCCCTGATGCCATAATCTCATCCTAGTCTTGTTAGCTGTGTCTAACACTTGCTGTCTATTACCATTGTATTTCTGTATTGTGTACTCCCCTCTCCTGTCCTCTCCCCCAGCAAGCAACTGGAATCGAGCAGTACCCTGCTCAGTGTGCCCTCATGATGAATCTCTTAAATAAATAATTTGAAAAGATTTTAGAAGCTGTAAAAGTTAATGGAAAACAACATACAAAGGTTCATGAAAAACTCTGAGTGCTGCCCTCCTGGCCCATGCACGGTAACAGAGAATTCTGTCCTAACAATTTCATGGGAAAGTGCAGTTTCTGAGCATTGTACTGTAAAACCATAAAACTGGCTCAATATGTGATGCTTTCCAAGCCTTTTAAGCTCTTTACTGAATGATTTCTGTCCATGTTTCTGTGCTATTGGTATTATTTAAGAGCTTCTGCTGTATGCTCTTCCAAAAACCGTAGGTGTACAGTATAGTGTACTGTCAATCAGCAACTGTACTACAAAACATTAATAACAGAAAATATATTTATTTGACAGGTTTACTGATTCATTGATGTATGGATGGATTTATTTATTTATTGAAAACTTCAAAGATTACCTTAAGATAAATGTGATGTAGTGGAAATGATTATCTACCAACCCCCAACCCCATCCACAACCACAACTTGGTGTAAAGTCATTCCCCTCCATGTAATTCTATAACTGCTTTTATTAGTTGTTTTGCTTTAACCTTTACAGCTTCAAAAATGTTTTGAACTGTAACAATCTAGTAACAGGGGCTGTAGATAAGCAATAGCAACTGAGAAGCTGGTCATTTCTGAGGTATCATCGACTGATCTGGCAGATAGGTGACCCAAGGCATAACTGAGGGCCACCTCCCTCCTGATGGTTGTTAATCCAAAGAAATTATTGGCTTTGAGGTTGTTATTGTGATTATAATTCTAATCACAATAACAACTTTAGTTTTCTTTTATTTTGGTTTTTGCTGTGTGGCACAAGTCATTTGTGCCACACTGAATCGGTTTGCAGCTGGGTCAGTCATTTCTGAGATGTTAATGACCAATCCAGTAGCCAATCAGGATCCTGGCTAGGCTCATGAATAATCAATTAGACTTATAATGTACTGTAAATGAATTCACTGCTGGTGTGCTCACAAACCTTAAGACTGCAATGATGAAGTATTGACTAAAGCTGTGATGCAGGATTACTTTAAAAGTTATCTGCAATGTTTGGCACTAACTCAGAAAAACTGAGCTAACAGTATGTCCTGATTCAGACCATGGGAAAGCCATGAGCAATCCCATTCTTGGTGTATTTGATCATAATGTAGGAGATAAGCAGATGTGTAAAGCCATGATATTGTGCAGGATCAGATACTGAAAAAAAAAATCTCTTACAGCCACATCCACATGGAAAATGGCTAACTTCCCAATAGCTTATATACAGTAAGGTAACATGGGCTGGAATCATTAGGAGGCACATACTGTAGCAGTCACGTCGCAGGGTTAACTATCACAGTAGAAGTGATTTGGTCACAATAAGCTGCAGGCACCTAATGTGGCAAGTACAGGAGTAGGAAAGCATCGCACAGCTTGTTTATCACAGTGATAATCATATATGCCAGTCATAGCCTGTCCCCTCTAATTGTCAACCACAGCTTGTAGTAGGGCTCATAACAGAAACCTGTAGGGATTTAGAGGGTCGTTCAGTTACAGATATGTAAGAGGACTGTCAACAAGTTTAGCGTAGCTTAGAGTATACTCAGTCTGAATATTTGGTTTTATAGCAGAATCCCTGTACTGGTCAGCAAATACAGCAAACCTTCTAGTATGGGGTCAGTGTACGTGTTTCACAGTTTACTTTGCAGCTGACTAAACATGGGTTACTATCTTTATACTGTATACAAGTACACAGGGGTCCTGTGTTCAAATGTTTTTTTTAAGTTTATCTATTTAATCATTGCAGGGCTGCGGACTGATATACCTGTCCAGAACTCCTATATATTCTAATTCAGTCAGCAGTCTAAGGGTTAAGGTTTTATCAGGAACAACATACTGAGCAGTAAAGATCATTTCCATATGCATGCTGGGGAGGGGGAACATAATGGGAGTACAGACATACAATGCATAAGAGTACAGCATTAGAGAATTGAAAATATATAAAATATAGCTTGAATACATGAAATCAAATACAGAATAGGGAAACTATACAGAAAATGTATGTCAAAAAATAAATACACATTTTATAACATGAACAAACTCAGATTTTCAAATATCTAAGTTACACATTATAGAAATATGAATACAGAGAAATTTCTGAGGTAAAGGTTAAGGAGGTAAATTGTAGGCCTATAGCCAGAAACCACCAGCAGTAGACAAAGATGGTCAGATAGGATGGCTAGTATATAAAGAGACAAGGGGGGAGGTCAGCAGGGACGGATGAGGCAGGGGATTAGAAACAGGTGCAGGGAGAGTGGAAATATTTTTTAATGAGGTAACTGAAAACCCTAGGGGAGGGGGCAAAATGTATGTGGCATGGGAGGGAGTTCCACAGACTTGGAAACCTGTAGGAAAAGGTGGCCTGACCTGCTGAGGAGGCACAATGAGGGACTGTTAAGGTGAGAGGGTCAGAGTTTCTAAGTGAATAAGAAGGAGAGGGAAGGGTGGAGTGAAGAGGAGAGATAGGAAGGCAGGGATTGGGTCTAAAATTTGGCCAAGAAGCTGGTGCAGTGTATGTGCCATCTGTCCTCAAAGGAGAGGAGGGACAGTGATTGGTAAAGGGTACAGTGGTGAGTGTGAGGGGGACAGACAATGGTGAAATGTCAGAAGGAGTGGAAGAGAGTATCCAGTCTGGAGAAGGAGGACGATGGGGTGGCACTGTATATGACATCTCCATAGTCAAAGATGGGGAGAAGCATTTTCTGTACAATGGCACAGTGAGCCAGCAGTGGCATGCAGCCCCAGTTGTGGTACAGGGCACCCAGTTTACAGTGCAATTTCTTATGGATGGCCTCTATATGTACAGAAAAGGTGAGGTGTTGGTCAAGCCAGACACCAAGGTATCTAAAGGAGAAGCAGTCCTCAAGCATTTTCCCATTCAGGTTGTGGAAGGAGGGGAGGGATGCGGGCTGATGGAGTCTCTGCCTGGTGCCAAAGGTCATGGAAACTGTTTTCTTGGCATTCAGGAGAAGATGATTTGAGCAGAACCTCAGCTGACTATTACTGAAGACACGCTGAAGTCTGGTTGTCACATCGGTGATGGAGGGGCCAGATGTATACAAGACAGTGTCATCTGCATACATATGGATAGAGGGGTGTGTGGGCAGGCAGAGGGCAGGTTGTTTAGGAAGATTGAAAATAGCAGGGAGCCAAGGATGGAGCAATGGGGAACACCAGAGATTACTGGGGGGGAGTTGCCAATCAGGACAGATTGTGACCTACCTACTAGATAGGAGTAGAACCAGCTGGTAGACTCAATGAAGAGCTCTGCTTTGGAAAGATAATAGAGGATGAGGTGATGTGACACAGTGTCAAAAGCCTTTGCTTGGTCGACAAAGATGTCAGAGGTGATGTGTCCCCGGTCTATGCCTGTTTGGGTGGAGTCAGTGATCCTCAACAGTGAGGTGATGGTAGAATCAGATCTCCTAAAGCCAGACTAGTGAGGGGTGAAGAAAGAAGTTGAGTCAAAGAAGGAAGAAAGCTGAGCTAGAACTAGATGTTCCAGCAGTTTAGCAAGCATTGGGAGGAGGGAAATTGGGTGGTAGTTTTCAGTGGAAGTGGAGTCACCTCCTTTAGGGAGAGGGACAACAGTGGCATGTTTACACTCAGCAGGAACAGTAGTGAGGAAGAAAGAGAGATTTAGAACAAAGGCAAGAGGGGGTGAGGGCAGGGGTGGATAAATAGAGCATTTTAGCATCCAGTCCTGTGGGGCATTTGCCCTTTGAAGGACTGAGCAAAAAAGAGCATTGAAGACTTCATCAGGAGTAAATGGGATGAAAGTGAAGGAATGAGAGGAGGATGGAGATTGGGGGGAAATGGGGAGGACAGGATTAGCAGGAACTGAGGGGAAAGAGGACAGCAGGGATGACATGTAGGTGGTAAAGAAGGAATTGAATTTTGTTGCTACTGATTGAGGGTCTGACAAAGTGCTGTTTTCAGTGTTGATCATGGGTGTGGGGGGCTGAGTTTTAGGGTGGAATAGTGAATTTACCACTTTCCAGAATTTGGAGGGATGATTTATATTTGTAAGGAAGGTGTCCTTAATGTATTCTGCCTTGGCATGTCTGATTGACCTGTTACAGGCATTTTGAAGTGTTCTATATTTCTGGAAAGTGTGGGAAGGCCAGAAGATTTGTGAGTCTTCCATGCTTGGTCTCTCTCATGAACACATGCTAAGATATCAGCAGAGACCCAGGGCAGGTGGTTTTCACACATGTGGATTCTTCTCAGTGGAGCATGTTTAACCCAGAAGAAGAGAAAGATTGACTTGAAGTAAGCAAGAGTAGAGTAAATGGAGGGATCACTGGTGATAAAGAACCAGTCTGTGTTAGCAGGATCTATTTGATAATAGCAGTCATGGAATAGCGATCGCCATTATGGCTAGTGTACATCAAAGAAAATTAATTTTGACAATGCACACTTGTGATGACTGGCAATAGGACACCCAAGATCCATGGCTGTTTTTCTTAATGTGGGGGGATTTGCCCCACGCACCGCCCCCGGATGCACTGCCCCCTGCACTCCCCCACTAAAGATTCTCAATTCCAGGGGTGCATGTCCGGGGGTGAAATACTTGTAAAAGAAAGAGTTGTGCCAGCAGAAAACAAAAAAATAAAATAAAAAAATGCCTTGCAGGACCTGAACCCTGCACCTCCCAACTGTTGACCCTCCCAACCACGTTATTGGACCAGCTCGGCAGTTGTCCGCCACACCCCCTCCTGCATACATTTCCTCCCCTTCCTCTCCCCCTGTGCATGTGCATGCTTGTATGCATGTAGCTTCCTCTCACCCTACCTCACTCACCCCGGTATCCGGGTACCACCCTGCCAGGTAGCCCTAAATACAGGTGCTGTAATTGAGTCACTGTTTTTGCAGACACCCAACTGCAGATGCTGTATTCACTGGATACCTTGCTAGCCAGATTGTTTAGGAGAGAAGCAATATCTAGAGAGTTGAAGGACCAAAGCAGCAGTGTTTTTACGTGGGTGGATTTAGGGTTGTGGATTTTCCGAACTCTATAGATCAGGTGGTGGTCGCTCAATGTGTTTGGGAGTAGACCAGCCATTATTATATGATGTGGGTGAGAAGAGAGGATCTGGTCGATCAGTGAGTGGTTGAGGGATTTTAAATTTAGATGGGAGGGTTCATTGAGCAGTTGAGTAAGGTTTAGGTCAGTGATGTCTTGCCTGATTTTGGTCTGAGAAGGGGCAAGCCAATTTATGCTGAAATCACCAGGACATGGAGTTCGCCACTAGCCGCAAGTGTTTGTAGGGTGGCTAAGAGTTCAGTAATCAAGGATACTGATGCACTGGGGCAGCAGTAGGAGCCTGTGATGAAGATAGGTAAGGAGCAAGGAAAGGTGAGTTTCACCAGCAGAGTGTGGGATGGATGTAGCAAGTATAGGGGTGAGTGTGAAAGAAGAGGCTATATACATGGCTACTCCTACACCCTTAACATTTCCAGGACAGTCCTGGTGGATGGGGAACTATCCAGGGATAGAGAAACTGTCATTTTGGATGTGAGGTTTTAGCCAAGTTTCTGTGATGATTAGAACATCAGGTTTAAAGGAGAGGGCTAAGGGTTGGAGCAACAATATTTTATTGAGGTGGCTCCTGATGTTTAGGTGAGCTATCTTGAGGCTTCAGGGTAGTTGTAAGAATGTGATAGGGACAGGGACAGGATTGGGTTTGATGTCTCCTGCTAATAGTAGCAATAGTATTAGCATAAACGTTCAAGGGGTGCTGGCAATTGGTGTTGGAAGAGGGGTGGGGGAGGGAAGAGACTAAGGGGGATCCAGTGATTGAATTTAGGGGAGCCAGTCCAGTGTGGAAACAGGGGGGAGTATCCAAGGGCTTACTGGACAAGGGTTTTGCAGCCAAGAGTCGGGTAGTGGTGGGAGGTGCAAAAGATAGGTGGGAGAGCGAGACAGAAGTGTGCAGAATTATTAGCCAGGGAGATAGGGTTGGAAGCGGGGAAGAGATAGCAAGGGAAATAGCAGAGGGAAGATAAAGATAGTGAGAGGGAGCATGATGGAAAGGAGAAACCAGGACAGTGGATATAATTGAGAAGGTAGAGTGTGAGAAGGAGAGATATTGTAATACACAAGGGGAGAGTATCAAAGATAAAAGTGAAAATACAGCTAGTTGAAAGAAGAGAGCATCAGTGCCAACAGTAGAAGTGCAGAGCTGTAGTGATTCCCCAACAAGGAGTATGAGGAATACTAGAGTAGAACGGCAGAAGCAGGCTTAATAGTAGACTGCAGCCAGGAAGGAAACATGTGCGGCAGTTATTGCCACACACTGCTTCAGAGGACTGAGTTGCCAAAAACAAGTAAAGAAATTACTGAAATCAGTAAACAGTTTAGGGTTCAGAGTGCAAATAACAGTAGGCTGGGAGTGATTTCAGGAGAGGGTGGCGAGAAAATGCAGGAAGTAGAATCAGCATGCTTGTCATTGATTTGACCTGCATCCTCGCTTCTGGGGCTAATTAGGAGAGTAATGGGTGGGGTCATAGCTTAGTTATTAAAGGCAAGAGGAGGGGGTAGGTTAGTCCAGAAAATACTTGAAATGCTCAAAAATAAGTCCAGCATACCGAGAGCAGGGAGTAAGCTAAAGCTGCAGAATGGCACCAGTTTCAAAATCGGGCTAGGCAGCATGCTAGCGAGTGTCTCATACCTGGACTTGCACTTTACTGCGGGAGTTTTGGTGGTGGCTCAATTGGGAGCTGGGGAGAGCAGAAAAGATCGTTTATGTGCCCTCAGACCCTAGAAAAGAAAAGAAGGGATTTAGACTGGGACAAAGCATATTTAAAGGCAGCAGGGGACTTGGCTGTGATGGAGGGCGGGGGATGGAAAGAACAGTAAGAGCAGTTAAAAGAAAGGGGACTTGGGTAGAAATTCAGAGGAAAAATCAGCAGAAAAACAATTGTTTGTTTGGTATCAAGAGTTAATTAATAAACAGCTAGGCAGATTGCAATAAATTTAGCAGTACAGTGCATATAATAATGAATAACCCCAGATTCCAAAAGATGCTCGACAATAAGTTCAGCACTCAGGGAGCGGGGAGTAAGCTGAAGCTGCAGAAAGGTGGCAAGTTCAAAATCTGGCCAGGCAGCTGGCTAGCAAGTGTCTCGTACCTGGACTTGTACTTTACTGCGGGAGTTTCAGCGGTGGCTCAGTTGGGAGCTGGGGAGAGCAGGAAAGATCATTTACCTGCCTTCAGACCCTGGACTTGCACTTTACAATGAGAGTTTCAGCAGTGGCTCAGATGGGAGCTGGGGAAAGCTGGAAATATTTAACTGCCCTCAGACCCTGGACTTGCACTTTACAACGGGAGTTTCAGCGGTGGCTCGGACGGGAGCTGGGGAGAGCAACAAAGATCATTTACCTGCCCTCAGACCCTGGACTTGTACTTTACAGTGGGAGTTTCAGCAGTGGCTCAGACGGGAGATGAGGAGAGCAGGAAAGATAATTTACCTGCCCTCAGACCCTGCACTTGCACTTTACTGTGAGAGTTTCAGCAGTGGCTGAATCAGGAGCTAGGGAGAGCAGGAAAGATCATTTACCTGCCTTCAGACCCTAGAAAAGAAAAAAATCTACCATTAACAAACTACAGCTGTAGTAATTATGCTTTGATACCTGTGTTCCTGTTTAGTCATGCTATTATACTGTATATCCAAAGACTGCGGTTGGGCAAAGTGAAATTTTTCAAATGAAAGCCATAGGAACATGCTGGGAGTCAATTAAAATTATAGGTTACCTATGGCATAATGTCTGAAAGAACTGTTATGTTGACAGCCTCCTATTATACTGTCACAAGGATGAGTACACCAGCTTAGTGGGAGACCAGCAGCAATGCACAGCTGATCGACAGTCCATCGACCCTCTGACTGGAACCATAGCCCCCTGGGTCTCACATTCCCAATACTACACCTATACCCAGAATTATTTAGCATCTTTGGCACACTACCCACCTCGTACAAGACTCAGACTCTTTAGAGGACAAGAACAACTCACCTTTTCCCAAACATTTCAAGGAAGCTCATCCTGATCCTACTATTGATCTCAGGAAACATTCACCCCAACCCTGGCCTGATGTCTACCAATACTCAGGCACAGCCACCCATGGGGAAGTTAGGGATTGTATCCTTAAATATTGTCAGCTTCCAAGTGAAATTCACACAGTTTGAAGCCTGGTTGTCACTTGTGTAGCCTGATGTTATCACGCTGACTGAGACCTGGCTCACACCAACAAGAGCCAACCCTGTAGTCTCCCTCACTGGGTACAACCTGTATAGGCTCTATGGTAACATAGAAACATAGAATTTGATGGCAGATAAGGACCTCTTGGCCCACCCAGTCTGCCCATTTCCCTACCTAATGGATAAGCTGCAGATCCTAGTTAACCAACAGCCTACTTCCTCCTACCCCCAACCCCTAGAATTGCCTTATGTCTGTCCCATGCATTCTTAAATTCCCCCACGGTGCTGGAAAAAGAGGCAGTGGCTGCTTAATCTACACCTGCAACCACCTTCAGTGTCACAAAGTCCAGTTGGTTGCTAGCGGCAATGACTGTGAGTGTCTTGCAGTAAAAATCCTGTTGGGCAAGGGCAGAAAGGGTTCATTGTCATGGTGGCGTACATTCTGCCAGGAGCCAGCAAATGGGACTACATTAATTTGCTGGCCTATATAACCAGACCAGTCAGAATAAGGAATCTATTGTGCTGAGATTTTACCTTTACTTGGCTGGCCAGCTCCAGTTCCCCCCACAGGGACCTGATAAATGGATTATACCTGATGCAGGTAGTCCAGAGCAGCACAAGAACCAACTATAGAACGGGAACAAGTACACTGATTAACTAGGTACTGTCCTCCCATCCTGAAAGACTTACTAATGTCCAGGTGCTCCCAGATATACTGAACAACCACTCCCCTGTACAGTGCAAATGGTCCTCCAAGCTGCCTAAACTGCCACCAAGGATGATGAACAGAACCATCAGAAAAAACTCCATGGCAAACTTCAAGAAACATGTGGTTAGCACAGACTGAAGCATCCTAGACACCTGCCCCTCTGTCGACTCAGCCCTCCAGCTGTTCCTCAATCATTTCAACTCAGCTGCTGACATGTACACCCCTTATTGTGGGAAAATGATAAAAGGCAGGTACATGGACTGGATTACCCCCAAAATCCTTGGCATCATGAAGGAACAGGATCTTCTCTGGCACCAAGCTAAGGCATCAGGGACAGTCAAGAATGTCCAAAACTATCAGGCTGCTAGAAACAGGTGCACATTGGTAATAGAACTAGCCAAGGCATCCCACCACAGAGAATAGCAGTGTCTGAAAGATGGCAAACAATTCTAGGCTTCTATAAATGACCTCCTAGAGACGAGTGACAGGACCCACCCTCCCAAGCCATGCTCCATCACAACGACAAGGTCATACTTTATAAAGTGGCCATAGTCAACATTTTTAACAAGGCCTTCACAGACTACAGCACAGTCCTCCCTCCCAAAACAGCTGCTCACGGATGTGAAACACTGACCCCTGGACCCTTACCCCACCAACCTAGCACAAGCCCCAAATTCTACTTCCAGCAATTGACCACCAGGGAGACTTCCAAATACCTCTGAAGAGTGCTGGGCAAAACAAGGATGGGAGAAGATGGAATTGATATGAAGCTTATCTCAATCGCCCTTCCTGAAGTAGTCGTACTGATCACCAAGCTACAGTCCACTCCACATACTACGGACTCAGGTAATATGGACAATCGGGGAAGGTGGACAATAATTGAAAACCCAAACCATCCCCATAGGCTGCGATAGATATTTTACCTATTTACGCGGACGTTACATGCCAGCAAAAGCGGACAGCCAGTTGGGGTCATCAGTGCTAACTGAGCCATTTTTTACACTTAACGGATGTTAAATGTGCAAGTGCAGGCTTTTATATATACATTATGAATTTCATATTTTAAATTTTAAATGAACTACACCACATTTTATGAATGTACTGCAGTTCTTAGCTGTTTTGTTATACTTAACAGATGTTAAATGTGCAAGTGCAGGCTTTTTAATGATGATTACTATACGCGCTTCAGGAGTTAGCTCCTTTGGTCACCTGCTGAATTATGAAAGCTGTGAAAGCCATGCTTTTTTAGTTTCACTCCCCCCAACAGTACAGTACCCCACCATGAAACAAAGTTTAGTATAGAACATACAGGGGAAGTTAGCAGCTGTCAGTACAGTACAGTATATTCATTGATGGGTAGGGTTGTTTGTGCGTTCCATGATGGTTTCTTTACTTTCTTTTTAATCTGTGCTAGGTATTGGTGCCACCTGTCGGCAACTGTGGACATGGATTTAGGTGGACAAAATGTACATGCACAAAACTGTCCATGGTAAGCAGCTTACACTGTATTTAATATGTCACTTTGGTTTTCAGCCTTCCCATCTACCTGGAAAACTGCTTTGGTCACCCCTGTACTAAAAGGAGGGGACTGTTCGCAGGTGTCTAACTATAGGCCCATCTGTATCATGTTTCCTCTCTCCAAAGCACTGGAAAAAATCATTGTTGATCAGCTCACTGCCCATCTACATAAATACAACCTCCTCAGTTAGCAACAACATGGATTCCGCAAGTGGCACAGCACTAACTCGGCCCTCATTGAATTCACTGGATATGTTCACAAAGCACTCAACCAGGGACAATTAGTTGGGGCAGTCTTTATTGACTTATCCAAAGCATTTGACATTGTGGATCACCAGTTGCTGCTCCATAAGCTAACTTGCTTTGGGCTGTCCTCTGACAAAGTGGGGTGGTTCTCCAGCTACCTGTCTGGGTGCTCACAACAGGTAAAGATTAATGGTGCCACATCTGAGGCTAGAAAAGTCACAGTAGGGGTCCCACAAGGGTCCATACTGGGCCCACTCCTGTTTAGCCTCTTTATAAACAACCTCCCTGCTGCATGCCCCTCTGCCAGAGTTCTGCTATACGCAGACAACACGGTCATATTCCTTCAAGGCTCCTGCCAAAACACATTGACTAAGACCCTGCAGCACAACTTAATCTGTTACAGGATTGGTTTAACACCAGTCTATTATTGTTAAATAGCCAAAAGACAAAGACAATGCTTTTTTCTGGCCGCCAGAAGAGAAGATCCACCACAGCTTTTATAATCACACACAATCTGGACTCCCCACTTGAACACGTCCGCTCATTCCATTATTTGGGAATTACTATCAGTGAGTCCCTTTCCTTCGATGAGCATATAAGTAACATCACTACAGCCATGGGAAGGAAACTGGGGGCACTTTATAGACTACGCTTCTGCCTCACTGCTGAAGCCAGGCTCAAGGCAGTCAGTGGCACAATCCTGCCCATCTTGGTTTATGGAAATGTTGTGTATGGTTAAGCCACAGACACCAGCATTCACAAAGTCCATATGATCCTCAACAAAACATGCAGATTCGTTCTAGATGCTGATCATCTCACACATACTTGTGAGCTCTACATAAGGATGAAGTGGCTCCCACTCATGGATAGAATAAAGCTACAGACCTGCCTTCTAGGGAAGAAGGCCCTCCTAGGACTCGCACCTGCCTCCATGCAGACTTTATTCGGATCTGCCCCAAGTGAGCATGCCATCAAAAGTGTCACCAGATGAGCATTAGCTGTACCCTTCAGGAGAACAGCCCTGGGGAGACATATGAGGACAGATTAACTGAACTCAATATGTGTACTCTAGAGCAAAGGAGGGAGAGAGGTGATATGATTGAAACATTCAAACACCTTAAGGGCATTAACAAGGTGAAAGAGTCTAACATGTTTCAATATAAGAAAAATAGCAGGACAAGAGGACACAGCATGAGATTAGAGGGAGGCCGATTAAGGGGTAATGTGAGGAAGTTCGTTTTCAGAAAGAATTGGTGGATGCATGGGCGTCCTACCTCAGGAGTGGTGGATATGAATAAGTGCAGGGCTTCAAACAGGCATGGGATAAGCATAAGGGAGCAATACAGATGAGTATGAATAGATAGGCCATTGACAGAACAAAGGCCTATGGCACATTCATAAGGTCGAAAAAGAAATGGGCAGACTGGATAGGCCTTGCTGTCCTTATCTGCCGTCAACTTCTATGTTTCTATGTGCCTTTGTGGTAAGAGCACCTACCTTGCTAAATGAGTTCCCCAAATCTACCACAAATATACAATGCCTAGAGCATTTCAAATCTGCACTCCGGAAAACCATCTCTCCTCCTGTCTGCTGCCTATACCAAACTTAATCACTTCTGCATTCCAGCTCACCACCTAACTGTAACTCCCTGCTTTACTGAGAGTGCCTTGTTCCCCCTCCCTTTCCCCTTCCCCATCTCCTGTGCTCCACCCTGGAACTAGCCCTCTACTCCTGTCCTTTCACCTACACTACCTAGCTGCCTGGGTCAGCTATACTCCCCACCCACCCCTACCCCCTGCCCAAGTTGATCTACCTTCCCCCCTTTCCACCTACCAGCACCTACCCCAACCTCCCTTTTCTTGGGTCTCTGCCCTTATCTTCTCAGCTTGTTGCACTTTACCCCATTACTGGGGATTTGGCAATGCCTTCAGCAGCTTCATGCATTCCCAGTACTGGGTTGAGGTTATGTCTTGCAGCAACTTCATGCATTCCCAGTACTGGGGATTTGGCAATGCCTTCAGCAGCTTCATGCATTCCCAGTACTGGGGATTTGGCAATGCCTTCAGCAGCTTCATGCATTCCCAGTACTGGGGATTTGGCAATGCCTTCAGCAGCTTCATGCATTCCCAGTACTGGGGATTTGGCAATGCCTTCAGCAGCCTCATGCACTCTGACAAATAAATTAGTAACTTGTATTTCTTGCCCTAGCCTACTTAGTCACTATGTTAGAACATGCTACTTCTTTGTCAAAACTGTTCTACTACAACAAAATGTATCTTTCTATGGTATTGATGAGAATCCTTTGTAAACGAGCTCTTAGCTCAAAGGTTGTAATTCCAATTTCTCAATAATTACATAAAATTAAAAAATAAAACACAGTATATACTGTGCTCTCATAGCAAATCAGCATCTCTGTGTACACATCATTGAAGCTACAGTTTGCCAAAAATTCCAGAAAGGACAGTCCCAAATCTGCTAACTTCTATACTATTTGCAGGTTCCTCTCACCTCTCATAGGCATACTTGTTGGAATCCATAAAGCTCAAGACCAATAACCTGTCAGAACTGACACAACATCAAAGGCAGACAAGAAGGATAGGGCTAAATGCGAATGGGATGGGGGAGTAGAGTAGAGAGAGTGAGAGAGAGAGAGAGAGAGAGAGAGAGAGAGAGAGAGATAGTGTTAGAGTTCAAAGCACCACTGGACATGAAATAAAATTATATCATTTGTTAAGCTGGTCCAGACCCTGCACAGCTGATTGAATGTCTGACTGTCTAATGTCATAAATCTTTAACTGCTCAGAAGACTGCAGGCCTGCAATCAAGACAAAAAAAGTCAAAAATAGCTTGGCTGCTCCAGGGAACACCTATCCAAAAATCTCAGGCACCCTTCCTCTATCAGTGCAACAGAGAAATAAAGAAAGCAAGAGAGAGAGAGAGAGAGAGAGAGAAGGGGCTGAAGAGGGATCGAGACAGTTTGACACATAAGAATGGGTGCAGTCAGACCCTGCAGAACAATGGAAACCCAGCCAGCCATCACTTGAAAAATGGGTGCAGAGGCAGCTCCAAGACCATATAGTAGCAATCCACACCCTGAAGCACAGTACACAAAACTCACCCCCATTATTTCATTATCATAATTAAGTCAATATTTTATCAGTGATGGTGGCCACTTTGCTAAAATGAAGGGTTGTGAACTGCTTTTCCTTCGAATCTGTGCCGCCTGGGCCATTAACCCACCAATGTTTTTCTTGTTCCTTTCAAAAGGATCAGGATGTCGACTTCAATAAGTTTCCAAAAGTCATTATGAGAAATCTGCTCAGAGACAACTTACAAGTTATGCAATGCATCATGGAGTTTGGTGATGTAAAGTTGCTTTGTTTCAGAATATATTAATCCATGGATTATGCCTTGACTGTACAGTAAAATGAAACAAGCACTGAAATAAGCACACTAATATTTTCATTAACTTTACCTCCACACATTCACACAATCAGTATGCTAAAACAGTACTATGCAATGTCTTACAGGTGAACCAGAACATATTTGCCAACATTTACAATGGTGAAACATACAGTATGCAACGATGTGCAAGAATAATCCACATAGATGCTGCTTTCCGAAGCACCAAACACAAAATCACAGCAAGTAATCAAAGACAAGTTAAAACGAGAATAACTGGACTGCCTGCTGTCAAATTCTTTCTGTCTGCCTTAAACATAGTTGTGAGTAAATCTGCATCGCAGTCATTCATCTAATTCATAATTTGGCACAATGGCTTTATATTGAAGATAGATGAATATAATTTGAAAGCAGTTAGTCTACTTACTTTAGTTTTACCATGTCTTTGATTACTTGCAGCAATTTTAGTGCAGGGGCTATTACTCTTTTTCTGGGCTCCTTCTGGATCTTGCCATCCATAACATGACAGTGTTTTACTTGCCTTCCAAGGGCCAATGCCATTTTAGACCTTTTTTCTAATTTTGCGGTGTCTAGATTCCTCTATAATTCTTCTACCCTCACATTCCATAGGAGTGGCGCCTTCTAGTTCCTTTTGATTTAGAAGAAACTGAATCAAACTGAGGTCCATTCAAAGTATATAGGAAGTAACTAGACCTAACCAAAGAGTTAGTGACTTCAGCCAAACACAAACTGAAACAATGAAAGAAGAAGTAAAAGTTTTAAGAAGACAAGAATAGAACCCAGCTGGCCCAGTGGCTATGAGGCTAAGGTACTAGACTCCTTAACTTGCACCACACTGGTGACCTGCTTCAGGAGCAGACACAGGTCACCGTGAGTTGGCTGGGGAAGAGAGGATTGAACATCCAATGGACTGCTCTTCTCTCCTGGGGTGGAAGTGTAGTGCATCCTGCAGTTCTGGTGGACCCCAATGGAAACTAGGAGCATCATAACTTTTTGGGGGCACATACATGAAGTAGAATTGTGGTGGTAGATGTGCTGTGCATGGCTGCAGGAGCCCACCCATTGTGCACTGTTGTCATTGCACATCCACACCCCCTTGGATATGGAAAAAGGAAAGACCATGGCACCCAGGAAGCCAAAGGCGGGACCTGTGAATGGCACCCATGCTCTTTTCCAGATCCATCTGACCGACCTCTGACTCACAGCCTCACTCCAGCCACCTTCTAGATTCTAGATAGAGTGCCAGAGAAGTTGGCGGTCCCACCTTAGGGGACTCAGAGATGGAGGGTTGGTCAGGTCAGGGTGAGGTATGAGAGCACCCTGGGACAGAGGTTAAATCAGAGGATATCAGGTGAAAAGGGAGAAAGCCGGTCACAGTGTCCACACTGGAGAGAGGTTCTATGGGGCCAGTGAAAAGGGGCATAAATAGAGTTGACAAAAAAAAACCAAAGAATAGAACCCAGAACTCAAAATTATGTAGTACAGTAGTAGACATGCCGCCTCATAATTCTATGAACACTGGCCTATGGCTTCCTCTGAACACAGTGCCATGCAGTTAGGGTTACAGTGAGGAAAGAGGGGCTTGCCTAGATTCTTAGCCTGCTCTGTGCTGCTAGTCCCTGCTGCATCAATTTAATTCAAGGCAATCAGACAAAAAAGAGTCTTTATGCAGTTCTCTGGCATTTTAAACCATCCTGAGTACCTCTGTAAGAACTCGGAACTGGGAACCCATCCTGAGAACCATTATATGAGCACAAATGTAGGAACCCATCCTGAGACCTTCCCTATAATCCCAAAAGTGGGAACCCACCCTGAGAACCTCCTTACAAGCCTGAAAAGGAAAATCCATCCTGAGAACTTGTGTATACCCCCGAAAGTAAGAAACTGTCTGAGAGTCTCAAACATAGAACTAGTTTTGAGAACCTCTGTGTGAACCTGGAATTTGGAATCTATCCTTAGAATTGGTTCCATGTGAAAGTGGCGAGGGAATTATGGTGAGTTTAATAAGAGCAACAGTGATACGGCACAAGTAATAATGGCAAAGGTAAAGTTTGATGACCACATTAAGGGTGCCAATTGCTTTTCTGTGGGGGCTTTGTCCCCCACCCCTACTTATATAACCAATTCCAAGACCTTAGTACCTCAGGGAGTGGGCAAATCGGGTATTGCCCTTATTGTGGTCACCAAACTTTTTCATCACCATTTTTATTTTTGCCGTATTGCCATCACCCTTATTGCACATGCCATAATTCGCTTACTGTTTTGATGTACTACCCTGAGAACCTCCAGATGTTTCTGTGAAATGGAACCACTTTCATGCTTGATCAGTTCCCTTGCTAGACTGGTTCTGGCCCTTGTTTTGTGCAAGCAGGTCAATTGTTTATGCATGCACATCTGGTGCCAGGATGCAAAGGAGCCAAAATCACATGGGATACATGCAAGATTGGTTCCTGCTGTGCCATTTGTTTCATGGCCATAAAAGTTTCATTATGGCTTATAGCACAAGGGAACTGATCTGGCATGATACTAGACATGCCACTGGTGGGAATTTTTTTTTTATTGTATTTTCCATATAGGAGCAAGGTGTTAATAAAGAGGCTCCAACTGAAGAACCCCTTGTTGTGCAGCAAAACTGCAGGTAAGGAAAACCATTGACAGGATGGTAATTCAAACCCAGATAGAACACAACAAGATGTAGGACTGGAAAGGAGGAAGTGTACAATACAATGCAAATCATTAGACTTGAGATCACAAAATATTGCAGGCTGTCATTACTGCTTGATCATGGCTAGTTCCAAGCTAAAGTGTATTTTTACCTCCCATCCCTCCCACCATTTGTTGTGGTTCAATTACTCTCTTCCACTTGCAGATGCAGAATTGCAAGTGTCACATTCAATACAACAAATATTGTATGCAAAATTTCTTCTCTAAGGTTGATGGAAACAGTATGATTTAGTGGTCTGAGCACTGAAGGAGCCACTTGGTTTCCCACTGAACTGCAGGCTCACTATGTGATCTTAAGCAAGCCATCTGGCCTTAAGTGCCTCAGTACTGCCACTTAACAAATTAGGCAGAATCAAAATGCCATTGTGAAAAAAAGATTACATTTCTTAGCAGGGCTATAATGAATAAAATGAAAGTGTTAAGATTAGTGGACTTTTTATATTTGAATGTAAAAAGAGATTTTAGCCATATTAGTCCTTCAAACACAGGGGACACTGAATGGCTTGATACCTTTTATTCGATCCACAAGTGTCTTGCACAAAAATGGAATTATACACGAGCTTTAAGGCCACACTGGTCCCTTCCTCAGGTGAATAGCAAAACTGAGCAACATGGGTGGTATTTATATACACTGTGAAGTAAGGTGAACAAATAATAGAAGAGAATTCCAGTAAGGGTAGAGCAACATGAAGTGTAAACCTTAGAAGTGATGAAAGGAACACAGAACAAGAAAGCCCTGAGATAAAAAAAGTATAAGGTCTGTAGATAGATTAAAAGTAATAAAAATAGGATGTGTGAGAAGAACTATGGGGGGTGGTGGCAATGAATAGGAACAGGTCAGGTAAACATAAAAGGATGCTAGGAAGATGTAATATGAAGGTGACTACACAGGAACACAGATAAGAAAGACCTGAGATACAAGGTATTAAAAGTTGGCAGGAAAGGTAGGTAAGTAGGAAGCGTTAAGAAATAAATGGACACTATGAAGAGATGTAAGGAACACAGAACAACAAAGGCCTGAGGTAAACAGAGTCTTTATAAACAGTGGTGTGTGAGAAGAACTAATAAAGGGGTGAGGGTGGGCAGGTCTGAAGCTGCTGGGGGGGGTGATAGGCAGTATGAAGATATTTGTAAGAAAGGCTGGAAGTATGCTAGGAACAGGTAATTAGAAAAACACCAAGCAGGGACACATATAAAAAAGACCTGAGAGACACAGACTGTATTAAAACAAGCATTTGTCAATGCCGAATGTTGCTTGCTTGTATGTGCTGTTTAGGTATTTGGAAGTGACAGTTTCATGCCTTCCTCCCAAGACATCCACTGTGTCTTTCCGTTCAGTATTCACAGAAGAGTGGGAGGGGCAAGGGCCACAGCAGTACAGCAGTTTCCAAGGGGGTGAAGAGGTGGACAAAAGAGTCCTGCAGGAGCTCACTAAATTGAAGGTAGACAAAGCGATGGAACCAGATGGCATATGCCCAAGGATATTAACAGAACTGCAAAGGGAGATAGCAGTACCTCTGGCAGCCATGTTCACTGAGTCATTCAACATGAGTGAATTGGAGGAGGGCACATGTGGTTCCTCTACACAAGTCTGGCAGCAGGAAGGAGGCAGGAAACAATAGGCCATTCAGCCTCACCTCAGTAGTGGGGAAGATCATGGAGACATTGCTTAAAGAAAGGATAGTGGGGCATCTAGATGCCATCAGAACCAGGACCATAGACAACATGGATTCACAGTGGTACATCATGTCAAATAAATCTGGTTGATTTATTTGACTGGATGACAAAAGGAAGTGAATCAGGGTGGGGCTGCAGGACAACGCTTACCTTGATTTCAGCAAAGCCTTTGACACCATCCCATATGGAGGCTGATAAACTAGCTGGGTAGGCTGGGCATGGGAAAGGGTGGTAAACTGGGTTAGAAACTGGCTAACAGACAGGAGGCAGAGAGTGGTGGTAAATGGTATGCAGTCTAGGAGAGGGGCGACCAGTGGGGTGCTGCAGGATCGGTCCTGGGGCCAGTTCTGTTCAATGTCTTCATTAGTAATATTGCAGAACATCTGAAGGAATTTTCACCAAATTTTCAACATAGTCATTTAAGACCTTTGCTTTGAACACTGTCACTGTGATTTTCTTAATTTATCCAGTACATTGATTTCGCACACCGACTAGCCATTTGTTCCCTTAAATGGAAACATGCTTTGGGTGAGATGTGAAAATGACAGCTGTACTATTTATAAGAAGGTGTGGCAAAATGGCAATGTTGGAAATCTGGAGGAAAATATTGAAAATTCTGCGACCTTCTGACCGTGCATAGGAACTGTACAACAACACAAGTAAAACAGTAATTTTTGGAATTTTCACCAGAATTTTCAACATAGCCATTTTAAGACCTCTGCTCATGAACACTGTCACTGTGATTTTCTCAATTTGTCCCGTACATTGATTTCGCACACCGACTGCGCCATTCTGCGCTACATGGGCAGAAACACATTTTGAGTGCGATGTGAAAAATGACAGCTGTACTACTCATAAGAAGGTGTGGTAAAATGGCAATGTTGAAAATCTGGAGTGAAAATATTGAAATTTCACAAACTTACGAGCCTGCGTAGGAACTGCGCAATGCACGCTCGTAAAACAGTCATTTTTGGAATTTTGCACCAAATTTTCAACATGGAGTTTTTGGGACCCCTTCTCATGAATGATGTCACTGTCATGGTGGTATTTGGGCCCGAAGGGTGAGTTCACAGTCACTGCACAAAATCACCCTTCGGGCCCGAATAATGCCATGACAGTGACATAATTCATGAGAAGGGGTTCTAAAAACCCCATGTTGAAAATTTGGCGCAAAAATTCCCAAAAATGCCTGAGATATGCAACAAAGTTGAAACCCCCCTATCTAGCCCATTATACAGCTTACCGGCATTTCCTCAGTTCGCGGTCGGCTTTGAAGAGTGCAGACGTGTTCCCGGTCCACTGAAGATCGCCGCACTCAGAGTCCGGAGGCATGGGTGGGGGTGGGGAGGCTGGGTGTGCAGTGGATGGGTGCGGGTTGTGGGAGGGGGTGTTGGGAGACGCGCTGGGACCGCTTTTTGTTTTACAGGTTTTAAAAAAAAAGACACGTGGGACGTTTGCCACGCTGGGGTGGGCCCAGCATGGCACAAGGATGTTGGGGGCATTCAGCCCGGCGTGGGATTGGGCACCCCGTCGGCCATGGCATTTGTTGCCACACTGGGGTGGGCTCCCAGCGGGCACAAGGAGGGGGCGTTCAGCCGGCGGGGATTGGGCACCCCCGTCGGCCAAAGGACTGCATGCTATGCTGGGGTGGCCCCCAGCGTGGCACCTACTACAGGGGACGTGAGCTCAGCCGACGGGGATTGGCCACCCCGTCAGCTATACAGTGCATGCAGGGGCGCACACGCCTGCGAGTGTCTTTGGGGGCTGCGCATGAGCAGCCGATATCTTATTGGTGCTCACTGAAGCGTAGCTCCCCCTTTCAACTGTATGCCACTGCATTTTGGAGTGTGTCATAGACAGCTCCAAAATGCATTGGCTTACAGGGGCCGTGCCTGCCAGCACACTGACTGAATTGGAGGAGGAGGTGACACACCTCCGAAATCTCCGATGATGGCACTATGTTTCTTGCACATGCGTGCAAGCAACATAAAAAACAGTTAACAGGATACAGGATAAGAATTACAGTTTACCATCATGTGTCATAAATCCAATGTCCTGATTCAGGCCATAAATGTTACATAAATTGTTTGATATATTTCAGTTCCCATGCCCTTCGGTCCTGTGTATTTTTGCAGTTGCCTCTTAGTATCAGGACAGATAAGTAA
Source organism: Neoceratodus forsteri (assembly GCA_016271365.2). Taxonomy (NCBI): domain Eukaryota; kingdom Metazoa; phylum Chordata; order Ceratodontiformes; family Ceratodontidae; genus Neoceratodus; species Neoceratodus forsteri. The sequence goes on from CM028137.1 coordinate 58,383,407, forward strand.
GATAGGGAATGATCCATTTGTGAAAAATTGTGTCCTACTAGTGTTCTGATAACCTCGTCTACTATTGTGTGTTGGTGGTGGTCCATCCTAGTTTGCAGTGGTTGCCTAGTTTCCCCAATATAGCACCCATTTCTGCACTTCTTGCACTGAATTAGGTAAAACACATTGCTGGATAGACATGTGCAGAATCCATTGATTTTTATTGTGCTGTCCTGGCTTGTCTTAATGGTGGTCTGAATGCATATGTGGTTGCAGCTTTTACATCTTTCCATGTTGTATGATGTTGTCACTCTTGTTTCCCAGCTATTTTGATCTTCTGGGAGTTTGTTATGATCTATTATGTTTGAGAGGTTGGGGGGCTGCTTATAGTCAATGACAGGTGGTTTGGGGAAGCTGTCCTTAAGTATTTCATCTTCACTCCGCATGGGTTGTAGTTTTATAATAATTTGCTGAAGGGGTTTTAGCATGGGGCTGTGACAACTAGGGTGTGCGATCAGTTTGATTTTTTGGGGGGCCACTCCCTAAGGCAAACTGACAGAGAAATTGAATGTGCCATACAAATACCACAAGACACCTGATGTATTATGAAAAACCTTTCTGTTTTTGATCAGTCAGGAGAAATTGATTATTATATTTTCATATGTTTATCGATAGTACAACACAGTGGGCCTGAAGAAGTGGCAGGGCCATGAAACATTGCTCCTCCACGTGTATGGAAAAAAAAAATAAATACAAGTCTGAAGATTTGGAATTAGTTGGAGCTTGTCCTGATTTATTTTTGATTGTTTGGATAGTCACCTCATGGATGACCCAGGACAAAGATTTTTTTTTTCTCCCAAGATAGAGGAGGACATTCTGAACCAACATTGCTACAAATGCTGCTCATAACATCATCATTTGGGACAGGTACACCTGGATACTAGGTATCATGTTCACATTAGATGGTGTGATGGAAGAATGTGCCACTGGGCTTCATGAGGCATGTTAACACTAAATTTGGACAGGGGAAGGAGTGCCACTGGGAACCAGGGCCAATGTAGCACAGGATGGGAGGGGAATGTCAGTGGACATTAGGGATCATGTTACCACCAGATAGGGGTAGAGGGGGTTAAAGTATACTGAGGTCCCCATGTATCATGTTTACGTGAGATGGCTTGGAGGGTGCAGGTTTCCACTGAATGACAGGGATAATGATGCCATAGGATGGGATATGGGTGCCAAAGGACACCTGGATCACAATGACATCTAATGTAGTGAGAGGAGAAGCACTGAACACTAGGGACCATGCTGGCATGTTATCAAGTGAGAATGGGGTGCAATTTGACATTGGGGACACTTTTTCTACTGGATAGGTAAGGGGAGGCATGGTTCCATTGGACACCTTGGATAGCATTTGCATGGGTTGTACATTCTGTTTGCTTGAGGGGTCATCATAGTGCGATGCATTCCAGAAGGTCATATCAGAGGGTGGAGGGGGGGGATTCTAAGAGGCGGAGGGATGTTTGTTGGCTTAGGGGCATTCCAGTAGGCAGGAAGCAATTAGGCTGGAGATGACTCTGATGGCACAGTGAAGTGCCCCTACCTGAGGAAAGGTTGGGAAGACCCTTCCTTTGGGAGAAGGGTTCCATGTCATATCAGTGACTACAGAATGGCAACTGCTGAAAAAAGTGAAGGATTATGCCGAATGACAAATTCAGCAATGTCTCTGTTTAAGAATATAAGAACATAAGAAAATGGCCAGCAGAAGAAGACCTCTCTGTATATCAGATCTGCTGTGGGGGGCAGTGTCCCCCACACTGCTCCTAACTATACTAACTTGGTGGGCAGACCATGGGGAGGGGGTCCCTAGACTTTACTGAGTTTATCATTTGGCATAATCCTTTGCTGTTTTCTGTAGTTGCTATTCTTTAGTCACCATCTTCATGGGCTACTGCCAGAAGGACACAGGCTTCTTCCTGGGGATTTAGTAAATGCAGAGAGGGTTGCTTCCCTGAAATGTTTGTTTGTTTGTTTGTTTGTTTATTCGCTTAACGGGTAAGCACACTGGAAACAAGTTCCTTTTACAGGTACGACCCACATATATTGCATACAGACAATACATAATCAAACATACATATACAATGCAGCAAATTGCAGACAAAAATGTCTTTGTTACGTATAAAATTCATAGAAAAAATTCATAAAAAACAGTTACAATTAAATTGAGATTCGAAATACATCCTTAATGGTGATGATTAAGGTCCCAAATACAAAACTACAAGGCACAAGGGGACTTACCATCCCAAGCAAACAGAATTTCATCAGGCAGACACCAACTGATGTTTTAGCCTTATTTTATTCAAACAACTTGGTGAAAAACAATATGGCCAGTGTAGCCCAAGGAGGCTACCCACTCACAGCAATGTTTCACACTCAGAATGAGTGCTTTGTCAACACTGTTATTAATGATAGGGGAGGGAGTTTGCATCTCCCTACATGGGTAGGATGGTTTAGGATTCTGTATGGGAGAGGGAGTTAATGGTGGCCCATGTATGGCAGGCCCATGCATTTGAGGGGGGTTGCAGGCCAAGACTGCACCACTGCCAGTGAGCAGTCTGCATCTGTATACAGTCAGTCAAGAGTCATTCAAATCCCTACCAGACAAGCACCAGCCTCCCTCAAGCTAAGCACCCTAGGGCTGAACCACTCCACAGCCCCCAGATCAAAGGTATGTGGGTTTGGGGCCATAACATCATCCTGTAATAATTATAAAATATTTAGAGAGACACTGACAATAGAAATAGTCAAGAAAAGTCATATCATTGCATGACAGTGCCCTTGAAGTTCTTGTTAGGCTGGACACTTACTGGAAAACATCTAAACAGCTTGAAGTAAGTAGAGATTCATTCTTCTGTGTAATAGCAAATCCTGTTGTTAAAATGTGTGGACATAAAAAAACTTATATTTTATTACACTCAGCTACATTACTGACTGAATACAGATTGCAAAAATAGAGTTGCTACAAGTAAAGTACAAATACTGTATCAGATACAAGGTAACAGCATTGTTACCAATGTTTGCTTTGATCCTTGAAACAGTGAAAATGTGTAAATGGTATGTTGCAAATCACTAATAATACAATGTTGCAAAGCTAACCCTCTGTTGGATTGTATTACCTTTCTGAACCTGGTACAATATATGAGCTAAACATGTAACAACTCAATTGGTTATAATTTTAATCTGTCTTCTCAATACATAGATAACAGTTTACACCGATAATGTTGCCTGTCACCTTTTGTGCTCATGTTCACCCCAAACCCTGCAATATGTGGAGCCTTCACATGCAATTTATTTTTCAAAAGATGTGTCACCATTATTTTTAATATTAATCTGAGTGCTATACCTCTCAACCTCATGCACTACAAATCAGGGACAAGGCTTAAAAAATTAGAGACAAGTGGCTAAAATTGGAGACACATCTTAAGAAGTTGCAATATTAGCATAACAACTACACCATAATGAATGGCTTAATGTAAAGGGCATTTTCTGAAGGAAGACTAAACTGTGACACTAAAGTCTGGCTTCATTTTATGCTTTGAATCCCTATTCAGCTGTGACAGAAATCCAAAATGTAGGTGGGACAGTGGAAAACATTGAGGCCAAATAAGGGACAGACAACCCTGAAAATCAGAGACAGTTATGAGGTACTGTATGCTGAGTATAAAGGTTCATGGAGGGTGAGATGGAAATGGGGGAGGGTTAAGAACAATACAGCCAGGGAGAGGATCTGTTAAAAATGTCTACTCTGAGTTTCTGAGACCACCTCTCCTCCAAGACCCCTGTAGGTCACTGATAGGAACGAGAACCATGTTTTACATTACACTGCACAAACACCAAATAGGTTCTATAAAAAGCTTATTCAAGATTCTATGTGAGAATGGTGATCACAAAACCATGATCACCACTAGGGCAAGTGTACATCACCAAAAGTAAAAATGGTGATGTACATTCCAAATGAACACAACCAGGTGAACAAACATCTCTATTTATGCAGGGGCTATGGAGCCCCCCACCACACCCCACCCCCTGCATACGCCTTACTAAATATTGCCAGCTCCAGGGGTTGAATGTCAGGGAGGGGTGAAACTTGGAAAAGTAATAAAATACTCCTGCCCACAAAATGGTATGTGCATCCCAAGCCCTGAAACCTGCCCCCACTCCACTGAAGCCAGCCACCCTCACCACCACACCACACAGCCAGTTCAGCAGCCTTTCACTGCACTACCGCCCACATACCTTGAAAAACTCTGGCACTCACCAGCTGTCAAAAAATAAATAAAACAAACACTTGGCTATAAAAATACAAAACTTTGAAATGAGCAAAGAAACTGCATGCTTGACCCATTTCGGACAATAGTCATTTATTAAAGGCTAGTACAGGCCTATCAGTATACCAAATTTATATACACACCAGGATATGACATACTAGTGACATCAACTGCAACAACCAATTTTATTGGGTACAATTCAATAAATTACATCAACACCTAAAATGATAAGTGCAGAGTAAAGGAACACATCTATGCAAGCAAGAATAAAAGGAGGGTGATGGAATAGGAGGAGAGGGAAGGAGTCTGAAAGTGAGGGAGAGGGGAGGGAGGGAGGGAGAACTAAAGATAAAAGACAAGGATAGGGAGACTAAGAGAGATACATTCACCCAGAACACACTAATGTTACCAGCATTACCATCTTTTAACACATTACTACATAGAAACATAGAAGCTGATGGCAGATAAGGACCACAAAGTCCATTCAGTCTGTCCATTTTTCTACCTTATGAATGTGCCATAGGCCTGTACTCTGTCAATGGAATATCTATTCATACTCATTCGTATTGATCCCTTATGCCTATCCCATGCCAGTTTGAAGCCTTACAATGTATTCATATTCACCACTCCCAGAGGTAGGCTGTTCTATGCATCCATTACCCTTTCTGTGAAAAATAACTTCCTCACGTTACCCCTTAATCGGCCACCCTCTAATTTCATGCTGTGTCCTCTTGTCCTGCTATTTTTCTTATATCTAAACATGTTAGATTCTTTCACTTTGTTGATGCCCTTAACATGTTTGAATGTTTCGATCATATCACCTCTCTCCCTCCTTTGCTTTAGGGTATACATATTGAGCTCCATTAATCTGTCCTCCTATATTTTCTGATGCAATTCCTGCAGCATTTTGGTTGCCCTTCTCTGGACTGCCTCCATTTTGTTAATGTCCTTGTGCAAGTGTGGCCTCCAGTACTGCATGCAGTACTCTAGATTGGGCCTAACCAGTGTCTTGTAAAGAGGGATTATTACCTCTCTCCTATGACTTGCGATACCCCTACTAATACACCCCAGCATCCCTCTAGCCTTACCTACTGCTTTAGTGGTCTGCTTGGATGATTTCAGGTCCTCTGTCATGATGATGCCCAAGTCTCTTTCTTTCCTTGTGATTGCCAGGAATGCCCCTCCCAGCCTATAGGTGGCTTCAGGGTTTCTCTTCCCTCTGTGCATGATTTTTGCACTTCTTTGCATTAAACCCCATTTGCCACTCTTCCGACCATTTTGCCAGTTTATCCAGATCTCTTCTCAGTCTTCCCACCCCATCTGGATCATCTGCTGTGCTGCAGATCTTGGTGTCATCTGCAAACAGACAAACCTTACCCTCCAGTCAATCTGTAATGTCACTGATGAAGATATTGAAGAGGGCTGGCCACAGGACTTATACCTGAGGTACCACAATTGTGAATTGCATCTCTTCTAATTGTATACTGTTTACCACCACTCTCTGTTTTCTGCCTGCCAACCAGTTTGCCACCTAATTGACCAACTTCTGACCCACCCCAAGCCAGCCCAGCTTATTAAACAATCTTTGATGTGAAACAGTATTGAAAGCTTTGCTGAAGTCAAGGAAGGCAACATCAACTGCTCCCCCTTTGTCCACCACTCTGGTTACCCAGTCAAAGAATTCTATGAGATTAGTTTGATAGGACCTCCCTAATGTAAACCCATGCTGTCTTGGTTCCTGTGCTCCTATGGATTCCAAGTATTGCACTATCCTTTCCTTAAGGAGTGCCTCCATAATCTTGCCCACTATTGAGGTAAGACTGACTGGTCTGCAGTTCCCTGCCTCCTCCCTGCTTCCAGTCTTGTGGAGCGGGATCACATGAGCCCTTCTCCAGTCTTCTGGGACCTCTCCTGTGCTCAGAGACTCACTAAACAGTTCTGATAATGGCTCTGCTAGTTACACCCTTAGCTCCTTTGGTATCCTGGGATGTATGCCATCAGGTCCCATTGCCTTGTCCACCCTGAGCTTAGTGAGCTCTTGTAGGACCTTTTCTTTTGTGAGGAGACTAGTGCACACCTCCCTCCCCCCTGTGTCCATGGTGCTGAGCTGCGGACCCTGCCCCACCCTTTCCTCAGTAAATACTGAGCAGAAGTATCTATTTAGGATAGATGCTTTTCCTTGGTCCTCCTCCTCACACTCTCCCTTATCCCCTTTGATCTTAGCAATACCCCCTCTGGACTTACTCCTTTCATTGATGTACCTATAGAAAGTCTTGTCATCTTCTTTTACTGTTTGTGCTAGTGTTTCCTTGGTTTGGGTCTTTGCCTGCCTTACTGTCTTCCCTGCTTCCCTTAGGGAAGTTTGGTATGCCTCCCTATCTTCATCCTGCTGCATTTCCTTATATTTCCTGCAGGTCAGCCTTTTGGCTCTGACTTTTTCCGCTACTGTTTTTGAGAACCAGAGTGGTTTCCTTCTTCTTTTGCTCTTGCGTTTCTCTCTTACACAGTGGGATGTTGCTTCAAGTATTGCATCCTTAGTGCTTGCCCACTTTGCTGTACACCCTCAACTGTATTTCTTCTTGCCAGGGCTAGCTTATCTCTGTTGGCCTTCTTAACATAGTCAGCTCTTCTAAAGTTCCATATTTGTGCCTTGGAATGGGATGATTTAGTTTTAGTGGCCAAATTGAACCATACCATGTGATGGTCTCTGGCCCTCAGGTGACCTTCTACCTGGAGGTCTGTGATCCTTTCCCCATTAGTCAGTACTGGATCTAGAAAAGCCCTGTCTCTTGTAGATTGTTCTGCCAGTTGTTTGAGGCCCTCCCCCTGCATGGAATCCACTATGTGTCTAGTTCTGGTGGATGTTCCTGCTGGTACTGACCAATCTATATCTGGTATGTTGAAGTATCCCATTATCAGAACCTCCCCTTTAGCAGTCATGTTTTGTATATCTTCTAGCAGTAATGTGTTTATGTCCTCCCCTGGTCTGGAGGCCTGTAGACAACCCCAGTTCGTATGGCTGTCCCATTTCCTGTTTCCATGGTGACCCACAGTTCTTCTGGCTCCTTATGCGTATTCTGAATTTCTGTAGCTTTTATATTTTCATTGGCATAAAGGGCCACTCCACCCCTCTCTTCTGAACAGTACATAGCTGGGTAATTAAGTCTCCCAAGTGTGGTTACTGGTGAACTATGTCTCACTAATGGCTACTATGTCCAGTTGTCGAGTCTAGGCAGTTTAGCCTCTGTCATTGTTGCCTGCAGGTCTGGGATATTGTTTCCCAGACTGCAAGCATTTGTGTACATGATTTTCCATTGGCCAGATTTCAGTGTGTTAGTTGTTGGGCGAGGTCCGGTGTTTTCCTCTGTGTTGTATGGGGATCCAGACCTTTTTCCTTACCTTGTGATGCAAATGAACTACAGACATGCTGAACTCCTGTTTGATCACTAGCTGAGGTGTGTTCTTCCCATTCAATGTATTGGATGCTGCACCTCTCTCCCCATTTGCTAGTTTAAATATTCTGCAAAGATGTCAAACTTCTGTCCCGATGCATTGCCTCCCTCCTTAGTCAGATGCAGTCTCTTGAATTTAAAGAATGTTCACTTCCCACACTGTTGCCAGTTACCTACAATTTTGTGTCTTTTTTCCTGACACCAGCCTTTGATCCACATGTTTAGCTCCCTTATATCCCCTTCTCTGACCTTCCATCAATCTGCCCCCCTCTCTCAGACTGGCAGGATCTCATAAAAGGAAATGCCAGATGAAATGGATGATGGTTTGTCACCCAGCCTGGTCAGGTGTTCCTTGGTGTCCACAACTGACTGGCTGGCGAGATCGTTAATCCCTATGTGTACCAGGATATGAATGTTTTCTCCTGCTTCCTGCTCAGTTTTAGCAATGAAGTCAATGTCTCTCCATGCTGATGTACCTGGGAGATATCTGACCATTACCACCTGCTGGAGGTAGGTATCAACTCCCCAATTCATGGAGTCTCCTATGATCAGAAGTGTTTTGGATTTCCTTTTTGCTTTTTTTGTTTTGGTCTCTGTTTTCAGTGAGCTTTGTTGTGCTGTCTCCTGTGATGCAGTGTCCTGCTTTGCAGTGTCCTCTACCACTTTGTTTAATTTCAGAGATAGAGGTAGATACCTGTTTGTAGTTTTTATATGGTTTGTGGAGGTGATACGTTGGAGAGCACTGAATGACAGGGCACCTGATTTGCCCCTCCTAACCACCTGTCAACCTCCCGGATGAACTACCCTCTGTGGTCGAGGTGCTTCTGTTGAATGCTGGGTAAATGGTGGGCGGTTCTTATATTTCCTCCTGAATATGTGATTTGAGGCACACCATCTCTGCCCATGCTGCCTGGAGTTGATCCTTTAGATCTCCAATAGTCCAGCACGTAGGACAGTGTCCTATATCCTGTATAAATGCCCTTTTGAAAAGTGTCCCATTGTACCTGCAGTTAATAATATCCATTCCAGATGAGTTGCTGTGTTTATAACCTGGTCAAAGTAATTAGAAGGAGGAAAAAGAAAACAAAAGTTTGATTTTATGATTTGTTTGTTTGTTTTTGTAGAACTTGTTATAACAAGATAAATTACTTATGCCCTTGTAAATGAGGTCACTGTGTGGGTACCCCACTGATCCTCCCCTTCTGGCTTTGCTACAGGAAATGTGATGACTACTCTATAAAAGGAGTGTAGCATGTGGTGGTTGGGTATGGGGCTGAGTGGCTGGGCTCTTCCCCTGCCAAAAAAGATGAACCACAGATGAAAGAAACAAGGAGGTAAGAGCAGAAACAATCAACCAACAACAAATGCAGCAGCCCTGAAAGCTTAGGGTAATGACAGATAAAACTGTAAAACCTGTAAATCACTGCCTGGAATAATTTCACAGAAGATATACCCTGTAAAAAACATTTTGCTGCAGAGAACAATAAAGCAGTAACAGAAGATATACCTTGCAAAATACAATTTGAGTCAAAGAAAATTACAGCAGTAATCTGTAAGTACAAACCTGTAGGCACACACTGTAATAATGAAGCAGAAAGTTTACCCTGCAAAAACAATTTGAATCAGAGAAAAATAAAACAGTAAAATGTTAGCAACAAATAGTAACAACCCTTGTGAGTACAAAAAAAAAATAATAGCACACAGTAAATCCACCTAGCCAAAAGAAGCCTTAATCTTTTTCCTTGCTCTGATAAGGTTCCTTACTCTGTCCTTACAAGCAACCTTCAAGAAAAGAGCTCAGGTGAAGGTTGGTGCCTTTGCCAGCAAGCCTAGTCTTCCACCTCCACTCAATAACAATTCATAATTACAGTATACCCATCTCAAAAAAAATCATAATTTTTTCAAAAAAAGTTTAACATCAAAGTTAAAATTTAAACCAGGAGACCTTGTAGCTTTTAGACTGATGATACAGAATGTTTCTCTCATTTTTGGAAGATCATCAAAAATGCTACCTCTTGGGTATGGACAGACCTTATGGTTTGCCATAAAAGCAAACACATGTGCACTTGTATCCTTGTTCTTATGTATGTGTGCCGCTGTAGCATATGTCAAATCTGCTTTCTCAATGGCATGCAAATGTTCTCTTAATCTAACTTTAAAACTATGGATAGCTTTTCTTACATAAAATGAGTCACACGTACAGGTAGTCAAATGAATTATTCCTGAGCTATCACATGTTGTGATCACTGGACAATGTTTTTGTGTGTGCTAAGAATGACATGAAGTTAAACCTTGTGTCATTACTCATCACCCTTTCTTTCTTGCACAAAAGGGATTCCCTAGGGATAGAGTCTGCAAAGTTCTTTCCAGCTAATATAATATTTTCACTATAACCCTGGTCAAGAAGTCTGTCACTCAGGCCAGCATCCCATTCCTGGCATTGGCCCTCTTGGGTACAGTTGTGTTTTAATCTTACAAACTGTCCCTTTGGAATTTTCCTAACTATATGACCTGGGTGATAACTGTCTGCCTTAAGTAATTTATTGCCTGCAGTGTTCTTTCTGTATAAATTCAATTCTACTATTCACATTTCTACATAGGGTACTATCTAAAAAAATCAGCCCTTTGGGTATCGTAGTTGAGGTTGAATTTCAAATTCTCATTTGTACTTTGCAAAAAATCCACAAACAGTTGCAGCTCTTGCTTAGAGCCCTTCCACAGCAGAATTATATCATTGATATAATATTTTCAGCATACAGTTGTGATGTGGAAGGGGTTCACAGCAGGGTTCAGAACAAATTTCTCCTCCCAAATTCTGACATATAGATTTGCAATAGAAGGGGCACAAGTGACCCCCATTGCAGTACCTTTGGTTTGCAAATATAGTACTTTATTAAAAGTGAACAAATTGTCCTTCAAAACAAATTTGAATAATTTCACTAAAAAGTCTGTGGGCTTCTATATCTAATGTGACAAAGGCTATCTCTGAGTCTTTTGTCATTTCTTCCAAAAAGCTCAGCACGTCTGGTGTCCTGTAAAAAAGCTGGCAGAGTCTCAATCCAGGGTTTAAGGAAAACATTTACATACTGTGACAGGGGCTGTAATAAAGAGCCAATGCCACTCATGATAGGTCTGCCCAGGGGCTTCTGTAAAGTCTCATGAATTTTTGGCAGTGTGTAAAATGAAGCATGCCTAGGTTCTAATTGATCAGGAAATCTTGTACTTTCTTTTCTATGAATGCCTTGCTCAAGGCTTCATTTACACACTCATCAATTGCAAACTTAAAATCCATAGATAGAACATGCTATAACTTCAGATAGAACCATGTATCAAGTAATTGTCTCTTGGGTTCTTGTTCAGAGAGATTGTTTAAAGTTGGTCTAGGCAGGTCATTAAACAGAATATCCAAGTCTCTTTTAACTAACTCTTTAAATATGTTAACAGCTGGACTATAGGGAGGACAAAAATCGGACCTCATTTTGAGTTTTAAGTCCTTTAAAGCTGTTTGTGGCTCACTGAAACTCTTGACATTTATAAAAAATGATTTCAAGTTCAAGTTTCTGCAAGCAATGTGTAAATCAACAACTGTTTGAATTTTATTTGCTGACATAGTAGGGGAAAAACTGAGGCCTTAACTAAGGACTTGAATTTCAATTACACTTAAAGCATGGTTGGAGAGGTTAATTGCCTTCCTGTGTGTATTCTTAGTTAGTTCTACCTTCTCCTGAATCTGTGATATGGTCTCCTGACCTGATTCATCGCCGCCACTGGCTGATAATCCTGTCTCTCTCTGTAACCATCTATTTCTCCTCTTCCCCTCCTTGTCTTCTGTCATCATTCATTTGGAAGCTGTTTGGATCCTCTGTGAATCTTGGGCTGTGGTGTGGTTGGAACGGGGGTTCTGGGGATGGGTGGTCTCTTTGAAAAGAATGCACTTTCACAGGTGTAACTACATCAGAATCACTTGCATCTGTGCTGAACTTAAAAGAAACTTGTCTGGTGCATTTTAAAATCCCTTTCTGTTGTTTTTTTCTTCCAGCTATATACACGGTTCACTTCATAATCACCCTTTTCTCTGCTGAATTTTACCTGTTTGTGGTATTTCAGATCTTGATCCAATTTTAAAATAGAACACTTCAGTCTGTCATTCTCAGCATTAAAGTCTGAATGGTCTCTAAAATACAGGAATTCTTTTCATTGTAACATTAATTCCTCTCTGAGTTTCTCTTCTCTTTCTTTGCTGAATAATATAATCAAATTCATCAATTTGAAGCTAGCTTCTGATAAAATCATTTACCAGGCTTTCATAAATTCTACATCATTTTGGCAAAATGCTGGATGTTTTAACAGGCGTATCCCTCTGGGTATTCATTGTACCAAAATATAGGCCTCCATATTAAGCACATTCCAGTGTATGTATCTTAGCTGGTGAGTCGTTTTCTCTAAATGTCTATATTCACTGTATAACAACTGTGCTTCAGGAGGCAAATTGTGCACAATACCTGTTTCTTGTAGAAAAGGGTTAGCTGTTGTAGCAGCCTGGAGCAAGTGGTCCATGTAGTGAAGAGGATTCCCAGGTCTGTTTTGTTCTTTTGAACTGCTAGCTTGTTCTTGGGTGCTCGGAAAATTCAGATCTGGAGTAGCTTCCCAATTCATGTTTGCCAAATCTGTGTTCTTCCACACGGTTTTACATTGAAAAAAAAAACTTTAACCATGTAACCCATCCTGTTCCTCAAAAATCCAAGCAATCAAACACATAAGAGACAGCACTGGAATGGAGGTGCACAGAGTGACAAATACTGAACCACAAAAAAAGCAATAATAAAATAATAATATAATAAATAGTATATATATATATATATATATATATATATATTAATACAATAAAATAAAAAATAATAAAAGCAATAAGGCTTTGGAATCAGCTACCAGGGGATGTGTTCCAAGCACCTTACTTGTCTATTTTTAAGTCAAAACTGGACAATTACAATAATGAAGGTAAGATAGATTACCACCACTGAGTAGTGGGGACAGCATATATGGGCCAAGGCCTTTGTACTGTCCTATGAATGAAGTATAAACTGAAGTATAAAGGTCTTGAATGTCCGTCACAGCTAAGCAGGTGGGTCCTTTAATTTATTTGCTTCCTTGTGGCTTCTTGATTAAAAGAAAGCTATTTTGGTTTCACTTAGAAGAAGGCATCTCCTAGATAACTCTCCTCCCCTTAATTATACACTTCTCTGCATTGCATAAGTGTGTTTCCTGCATACCAAGCTGACACTTCTTTCTGTAACTGTTTCAGTACAGGAAAGAAGTGTCTGCTGGGTAAAGTGCAGTATGTCGATGTTGGCAGAATGTCGATACTGCACTAGCCCAGTTCATAAACATTTTCACTAGTGTCTGGGACTTCCACTTACAACTCAAAAATGCCAAGGTCAGGAAATGCCACCATAGTTACCCTCTGCAAAGCCCGTGACAAGGCCTTGTCTGCTTTCAAGGCCTCCCAAACCCTAAACTCAAGACATGCCTATAACACTGTGAGAAATACTTGTAAAAAGCCATAAGGTGTGCACAGGCTGACTACTTCAAACACCTGATCAGCACTGCACAAACCTCCTCCTTCCGGAATATAGTACATTCCATTGTCAATCCACCTCAGCAATCCAACGCCCCCATTCTCAAGCAACAATGGTATTGAAATAACTGAACCCACCCAAGCTGCGGAAATCCTCAAAATCTTCTTCACTACTTGCGCTTTCCCTACCCCATCTATGCCCCTCACACCTGATGCAAATGCCACCACACAGCTTCTGACAAACAAAAACTTACTTCTCACACCAGTTTCCACAAATGAAGTACTGCTTGCCCTTCTATCCCTCAACCCATCTAAATCTAGCCCAGAAGGTTTACATCCCCATCCCCTGTGCCTATCTGCCCCAGCTATCACTCTCCCCCTTGCCTTCATAGTAAATCTGTCCTTCTCCTCAGGCACAGTTCCAGAAGCCTGGAAATCAGCATGTGCCATCCCTCTCCACAAAGGTGGAGATCCCACCTCTCCTGGAAACTAGCATCCCATCTCCCTCCTCCCTGTCCTCTCCAAGTTACAGGAATGTCTAGTTCATTCTAGACTAACCAATTTCCTCACCACCACAAACATCCTATCCACATACTAGTCCAGTTTCACAAAAAAAAAACACTCCACCACATCCTCCCTTGTCTCTGTCACCAGCCATATCCAATCAGCAGTTGACAAAGGACACCTCACTGTCTCTGGCTTCATTGACCTGGCTAAAGCTTTTGACTCTGTTTCCCATCCTTTACTCCTGAACACACTTGAGGGCACAGGGACCTTCCCTCCCACCTTATGCTGCTTCAGCTCATACCTCACTGACAGATGTCAATCAGTTAAGATCTCCAACTCCTCCTCCTCCCCCTCCCTCCCTCCCTATCCTAGCAAGTGTCCCTCAAGGCTCTATATTTGGCTCCATCCATTTTCTATTTTCATAAACAAGTAAAACAACCTTCCATCTATGTGCTCCAATTCCCTCATTCATATGTATGTGGATGACACCATACTGTTCACCTCCAGCCCTGACCCAGCCACTATTCAATCCTCCCTGCAACAGGACTTCCACTTGGTGCAATCTTGGTTCCAATCTAAACAGCTTATACTAAACACATCAAAAACAGTCTCTATGACCTTTGGAACATCTCAAAGAATAGCCAAAGCTCTCCCTACCCCACCCCACCTATCACGTCTCTTGATGGCACCCCTCTCATGGAAATTCCTTCCTACAAGTACCTAGGCATATGGCTTGACTCTCAATTAAATTTATCAACTCACACCAACTACATGGCTGCAAAACTGCACCCAATGCTCAGTATCCTCTACTGAAACAAAGATTGTCTCCCTCTACCTCTTGTGGCTCAGTGATCTTCACAGACTTAAAGAAGTCCACATACATTTTAAAGTGCTTCTTGCCTGTGCAGTCATTTAAATTATCATGATCACGTGATTAAAAAAATACCATTTACCAATTCAGTTCATATTCCACTCAGCATGCAAACCAGTTCAGTGACTTCAGCTCAGCATCAGAAAACAATGTAGTTTGTTGTGATCCACAGCAGTTACAAATGCAGAAAGTCTGGAAACTGCAGGTCACAGTGAATCAAAAACACAATTTATTACATAGCTGCTGAGTCCTAGGTGGTGTCCAGTCTGGATATTAACAGTAAGCTCCAACCAAATACCAAATGCTTCCATAATTTAAATATTGTAATACACAAAATACACATCTCACTTTAATTATGAAAATGACAATGGAGAGTTGTGGAGGCTCAGTGTAATGCTTCCATGAAAACAAGTAGGCATATTCCTGTTGCATGTTTAAAACTTTAATCTGGCTTTGCAGTCATTGATCCCATTCTGTCAAACTGTGTCTTGCTCTTACTGGGATCCCTGCATGCATATTCCATTCCAATATTGAAAGGACACTGCTAGTGACTACTGTTGCAGTCAGCTGCAAGTAGAACAGAAACTACAGTACCATAGACATAGTTCAGTACTTTTTAAAACACTAACATCGAGTCCTGTTCATTCTACTACTCAGTTGCCACATATGAGTTAATTTACAATGAACTATAAGATGAACTGGCACATTGTGAAAACCCATACCCATACAGAGTCATGTACCACTATTACTGTAAGTGCATCATTTCAGTAACATTTTAAAAAGTGGAATGTTCATGACCCTCTCCAGGGATTTTGCTTTCCTGGAATGACAGAAAAACAATTGAATAGCAGTACTCTATATAATCAGAGGTGAGATTCAGTGTTGGTCATATCATCTTTCTCAACTCCTACCCAAGCCCCAGCCCTGAGCCCTTCCCCCCAAATTCAAACACAACAGAGATGCAAGAAGTAATGCATTATTTTTTTATGGTGAGCTAATTGCATAGAGTGTTTGAAAGATGTGTGCTGATTGAGTTGCACCCTTCAAACACTCTCTAATGACAGCTAATGTTGTTTCATGCTTGAAGCTGCTTGTAACAGACACCCCTCAGTGTAAACATGAAGGATGTGGGTTCTCAGCTGTGTAAGAAACATAAATAAAGATTCATGCACATTAGATCAATTCTATATTTTAGTCACTGGCAAGATTCACATCTAGATACAGGATGATTCAAGTTGCATTTCTCAGATAGAACTTTGCTCAGGGTGTATTGTCCTAGCATTGCAATTCAATGATGACACAATATAACACTATTTGTTATGATTTTGTAACTGATAGCATTAAATTGAAAGCATAGCAATATGCACCCTGAATGAATAACAAAGCAAGAAGTGCATACTGAATAATGACATACACAGGTATGATTATTGCAAATGCTTAAAATATCCATCAATCAGATATGCTTGATACCTAATAGATTAATGAAGAATACAGCACCTGCATGCACTCTATGCTGTCAACTAATCATAAAAACAGAAGAAATTTGACTGGGTATGGAGGCAATGATCCAACAGGCAACCCATGCATACAAAGCAGCATGCACAGCACTGTGTATTTTTTAATACACTTTGAATGGGGGGGGTGATAAGGTAACACAAGTTAAAAAAAAAGTCTTAATTTGTATTTACCAGCAATCAGGGAAACAATACAGAGTCACAAAACAATAGCTGAACAGAACTATAATAGTCAGCTGTGAGACTTGGTCTCATCATCTTTCCTGACTTCTGATACAACTTGAGCCCCCCCCCCCACACTCAACCACAAGAAAGGAGCAAGGCGTACTGGGTAAGGGTGTGGCAGAATTACCCCATGTCCTATTGCAGTGTTCATGTTTTATGTTGTTTAATTATTTAATTCACCAGAAAGGCTTCTGTGGCCAAGTCAAGTTGCAAAGGGCCATGGGTAAGAAAGAAAATATAGGACACTAGAAGAATATAAAACCCTGTGTTTTAGTTCAGGAAACCCCTGTTGGCTCTTCTGAAATATTTCTTGAATTTTGTGACATGTTTTTGGTTGCAAAGGTCAGGCTGAATAATAAAGTCATTAAGAATTAACGGCTGGCTAATTAAGCAAAGCCTGATAGTTCCTGCACCCATTTGCTTAACAAAGATTCTGAGCTCCGAGAGCCACAGCCTGGTGCTGGGACATCTGAGACTCAGGCATGCAGAAAGATGTCTCTTCTGGGTTCTGCACCTGGACCAGACAATTATATCTAAATGGGCAGCCACTTAGGTCCAAATAGTTTGCTGGGGGCAAAGGGTAAACAAAGAACCTTGGACTAGCAAAACCAGCAGGGGGTGCAATATGCTGACTCCAGTTACATGGGGGGGGGACACACCTGTCTTTTCTTAACACCTCCAACCTAGGAAACTTTCTGATAGACCTTTGAAACTTGAACATGGGTGCTAATTGGTACTTTATAAACATGTGACAATGCCAGCCTAGCACACTAAGGAATACTAGAGGCATGACTTTTGGATTTTCTTAAAAGAAGCCTGCAGAGCATTGCTAGCAGTTTTTTCTCTTTCCAAGACTCTCCTGGAATTAACATCAAGACTTTGGCCCCTGTTTGTATTTTCCATCAGACATATGACAGAATTGGCAATCTGCTAGCAACACTTTTCATTTCCAGCAGCTAAGGACTTTTTCAAGGTAGAACTAAATTTGCTAGAATACAACCATTATATCATTTTTGTATATTTCGAAATGTGTTTTCATATCCTGTAACCGATATTAAGAAAAGTATGTAATTTTTATTTGTTTGTTATTTACAGTCCTTATAGACACATTAGTGAAGCTTTTGGCTTACTTTAAACCAATTCTGCCTGCATCTGGTGTGTGCGTGCATGTGTGTGTGTGTGTGTGTGTGTGTGTGTGTGTTAGTTTTGGGAAAGTTCATTCCAACTAATCTATGCCTGTCTAAAGCTTAAGGGCCAGATGCTACTGAGACAGAATGAAAGAAGTGACTCCGTAAATGTAGGAAGGGGGAATACAAAAGGTTTCTCAAAACCGGTCTGTGGGGTTCAAACCCTGCATTTTCTGAAGAGACACCTATAGGGTGTACAGGACATCCCCAAAGGCCTATACATACCTGTGGCTTTTCTGGTTCACTGCACAGTGACCAAGAGGGTTCTCTTCCAGGAACATAGACTTGAGACTGTATTTGCACCCCTCACACAGAGAGAGCAATCCTGGGATCTCCTTAGCTGCTGCTGATGATGATGATAAAAATTTATTTTTATACAGGAAATCCATTTGTTGGGACAACAGTCCCATTTTCAACAAAGTCCTGTCACAAAAAATAACAAACAATACAAAATACAAGACATTTACAATACACAATCACAATTACTTAAACAGGTACATGTTGATTTCAAATATTCTCTTATTTTGTGCTTAAAAGTGGGTAAGTTTTCAATAACCTTCAATCTTTGAGGCATTTTATTCCAATAATAAGCAATAGTATTCTGAAGCATAATATCACCATATTTATTATATGATCTAAACATAGGAATCTCATAACTAAAAGATCTTGTATGGATAGTTAGTGCTCTGTCACGTTTAATTTTAATATGATCAAATAAACAGTGCTTTGGTTCACCTTTTATTATTTGGTAACAATATGTATACCAAATATACGCCCTTTTCTCTTTGGGATTTAACCAATCTAACTTTTTATACAAATCGCAATGATGCACCCCCATGCTTACTTCTTGTTATAAATTTGCTCATTTTGTAATAAACCTGATTTACTTTATTTAACACTGTGATGTTAGAATGCATGTACGGTATCGATCCGTATTCCAAAACTGGAACTAAGAACTGTCCTACCACTTTTCCCTTACTTTCCCAAACATGCTGCTACCCTTCTTAACATCCCTAATTTTTGAGTTACCTTTTTAACTTGTATAAGAACATGTTCTGTATACATTAAACCAAAATCGACTTGTACACATATATATCTATAAGTGTTAGCGGTTTCAATCTGAATATTCCCACCAAGTTTTATTTGTAATTTTGATTCCCCTTTTCCCCTAAAAACCATACTTTGTGTCTTTTTTGAGTTTAATAGTAAACCTAAATTGTTAAACCAAATCTGTAATGAACTTATATCTTGTTGAAGTTAAGTCAATTGTTCCATACTATCTGCTAATGCCACAATTACTGTATCGTCAGCATACATTCTAACATCACAGTACTTTATTTGCTTTGGGAGATTGTTCACATAAACATTGAACATGAGGGGGCCCAAAATGGATCCTTGTGGGACTCCTCGAAAAACTTCTCCCTGGCCTGAAATAGTATCACCCAAAACCACACATTGTGTCCAATCAGATAGATACAGTATGATTTCATCCACCTTAACAATCCATCCTGAATACTCAATTCGCATAGTCTCTCTAACAGAGCTCCATGCTGGACAAGGTCAAATGCCTTACTTAAATCAAAAAACACTGCCCATGTACTTCTACCTTGATTCAGTGATGTTGCTATTAGATTATTAAAATCCAATAAGGCGGTGCTTGTTGATTTACCTTTCTGGAATCCATATTGATATTTTGTCAGTAACTGATTCTTTTCCAAATATTGACTTAATTGTGAATGGACTAACTTTTCCAGTATCTTTGATACTATTGGTAATAGGGCTATTGGTCTGTAGTTCAAAAAAATTACACTATCACCTCCCTTAAAAATGGGTATGATTTTACTCATCTTCCAGACCCCTGGAACTGTGAAGCATTGTATACTCCAATTAAAGAGATATGTTACAACAGGAGCAATAATCTCTGCCCACACCTCAAAAATCTGGCTTCAATGTCATCCAAACCTCCAGATTTTGAAACATTCAGGTGTTTAAGTTCCTTTTCAACTTCCTTTACCATTATATCTCTAAATCTAAATTTAAGTCCAGAATCGATCTTATTAGTTGTTTCCATATTTTTTTTAATTTCATTTAATGAGATTTCTGATGTCTTTTTATTTGGTCTAGGAATGCTTAAATCAGGCAAATCCAAAAAATATGTATTAAAATAATTTACTACCTCTTTTTGATCTTTTATTAATTTTTCCCCCTCACTTATGTTAATCATTTGAATTGGTCTTATAGGATCCTTTAAGTCTGAGATTTGCCTCCAAAACTTTTTTTGATCTTGTGCCTTGTTTAATTTAACCAGATAATACTGGGTTTTTGCTTTTTTAATATCTTTCTTACATCATCTCGCCAGTATTTAAATTTTTCCCAGGTCACAGATTCTTTGTACTTCCTTGCTTTTTTCCATACCCTATCCCTTATTCTTATTTGTTTTATTAATTTTTGTGTTATCCAGGGTAATTGCCTGGTTTTAACTATCCTTTTTGCTTTTGGGGCATGCTGTTGAATACATGATAACATTATCTCATTAAATTCTCAAACCGCCAATTCTATATCCGGAATAAGAAAAACCCTTTCCCAGTTTTGTTTTATTAAAGTAATCCTAAAATTTATCTCATTAAACCTAGTATACTATTTTGTCCAGTATGATGTTTCATTTATTTTTGTGCTTGTATTTAGATTAATCACACATGTTATTGGATTATGATCACTTGAGTTTAATGGTAATGTCCCCTGACTCAAAACCTCTAAATCTTGCAAAACAAATATTAAGTCCAATATGGAACCAGTAGCTTGATTGTTTGTAATTCTAGTTGGATTGTTTATTATTTGCTCCACTCCAAAGTTGTAAAACTATTCCTTAACCTTTCCCCTTTAGATTGTAGTGAATTTGAATTAAAATCTCCTGTTATTAAAACATGATGATTTCCTATTTTGTCCAGCATAATCTCTGCTAAATAGTCAAATGCCTTTGTTTTGGTCTTAGGTGCGGCATAAAACACCCCTACAATTAACTTCAAAGAACAGATTTTTATCATCAGGCCATCTACTCCCTCGTGATTAATTGTTAATATGGTCTGATAGGGGCCAAAATTATTTTTTATATAAAGTAAAAACCCAGCACCCTTCTTTTCCCTATCTTTTCTAATTATTTCATAATCCATTAATCGAATATCATTGTCCTGTATAACCTCGTGAAGCCATGTTTCAGAAAGTGCTATTATATCATATTCGAATTCTGTAACCCAAACCTGATACTCATCAATTTTATTTATCAAACTTCTAACATTTTCATGTACCATAGAAATTTCTTTATTTCCATTTGGTCCTGGATTTTGTTCAGTGTCTCCACTCTGTATTAATAATAATACACAGAGTAGATGACTTCTATTTGAACTCCATTTACATGCTAAATGCCCCAGAGAAAACTGTCTCTGAGCTTGTTTCCATACATTTGGAAAATGGTTACATCTTGTTATCAATTGATGTTGCTTCAAATAATCTGAGATCCCTATAATCAAATAATTTGCATCCTGGTTTATGGTACTACCCTCTGGTTGTTCACATTTACTTAATATCCAAAACTCCCACATCATGTACCCTACTATTAAAACTTTTAACAAATAACCATTTTAAGGCAAGGGCTTTTAAAACCTTAGTAATTTTCAAACTACTTAACACTTTTCCTCCCAAGTGGCGCTCGTGCCACTCAGTATGCTCGCTCCACAGCGCTCGTGTCTGTAAGGCACATAGCTTTAAACACAGGAGCCCCGGCCCCTTCTATGTGCACCCAATCACTCAATTTACTTGACTGGAGTAAAGAGTTCTCCCTTGTATTACAGGACTTGCTGAAAATAAAGTGCAGTTTCTCAGATCAAATGATGCAGTAGCTGACTGAAAGTTAATTTGTCATCTTCCGACTACAGCAATGTTCAGCTTTCACCTGCAGCCGTGCTGTAATTCAGGACGATGTACTGGTGCTGTAGTGATGGAAAATATGCAGGCAGTAACTTTAATCACAGGAGCCCCCGCCTCTTCTACATGTACCCAATCACTCAATTTACTTGACTGGAGTCCAGAGTTCTCCCCTGTATTACAGGACTTGCTGAAAATAAAGTGCAGTTTCTCAGATCAAATGATGCAGTTGCTGACTGAAAGTTAATTTGTCATCTCCCGACTATGGCAATGTTCAGCTCTCACCTGCAGCTGTGCTGTTATTCGGGCCGATGAACTGGTGCTGTAATGATGGAAAACATGCAAGCAGTAACTTTAAATACAGGAGCCCCCTCCCCTTCTACGTGCACCCAATCACTCAATTTACTTGACTGAAGTCTAGAGTTCTCCCCTGTATTACAGGACTTGATGAAAATAAAATGCAGTTTCTCAGTTAAAATGATGCAGTAGCTGACTGAATGTAAATTTGCCATCTCCCAACTACGGCAATGTTCAGCTCTCACCTGCAGCCGTGCTGTTATTCGGGCTGATGTATTGGTGCTGTAATGATGGAAAATATGCAGGCAGTAACTTTAAACAAGGAGCCCCCGCCTCTTCTACATGAACCCAATCACCCAATTTACTTGAATGAAGTCCAAAGTTCTCCCCTGTATTACAGGACTTGATGAAAATAAAGTGCAGTTTCTCAGATAAAATGATGCAGTAGCTGACTGAAAGTATATTTGTCATCTCCTGACTACGGCAATGTTTAGCTCTCACCTGCAGCTGTGCTGTTATTCGGGCCGATGAACTGGTGCTGTAATGATGGAAAACATGCAAGCAGTAACTTTAAATACAGGAGCCCCCTCCCCTTCTACGTGCACCCAATCACTCAATTTCTTGACTGAAGTCCAGAGTTCTCCCTTGTATTACAGGATTTGATGAAAATAAAGTGCAGTTTCTCAGATAAAATGATGCAGTAGCTGACTAAAAGTTAATTTGTCATCTCTTGACTACGGCAATGTTCAGCTCTCACCTGCAGCCGTGCTGTTATTCGGGCCGATGTACTGGTGCTGTAGTGATGGAAAATATGGAGGCAGTAACTTTAAACACAGGAGCCCCCGCCCCTTCTATGTGCACCCAATCACTCAATTTACTTGACTGAATTCCAACATTCTCCCCTGTATTACAGGACTTGCTGAAAACAAAGTGCAGTTTCTCAGATAAAATGATGCAGTAGCTGACTGAAAGTTAATTTGTCATCTCCTGACTACGGTAATGTTCAGCTCTCATCTGCAGCCATGCTGTTATTCGGGCCGATGTACTGGTGCTGTAATGATGTTCAGTTGTGAAACAGTGAGTGTCCTGGAAGGACAGGAGGTGGAGTATCCTTAACACAGATCACAAGGGGATTATTTTAGCCCAGGAAATCCTGCCCCACTAGAATGGGCTTGTGAAGGATTGGTGCTAGCATATGGGATTGTAATTGTTTGAATAAACCATATACAAAGAGGGCAGAACTGGAAAGGAACAATGGTTACAGAATATAGTTCCCTGCCCTGTTTTTGTTTGGAGGGGGAGTTGAAATTGTAGGTGAGACTAGTGGTAGTGTAGGGAAGAAAAACAGCTTCTAGCTACAATGGCTTCACTACAGAATAACTGAAACAGCTGTGCCAAGAGAGAGGAGCCCTGTATGAGGGGGTGCACTAAAAAGAACCTCATGGATGCCCTCATAGCAGCTGATGACCAAGCCACCACCCAGGACTTTGAGTCACAGTCAGTAACTGCAGAGAAGCAGATCTTGGGAATGGGTTTCAGAGGGAATCGCAGTGACCAGATCTAGGGTGAAGGCCAGCGAGACCACAGGGGAGCTGAAGCCACAGCACCAAGTGAAGTCCATCACAGATTCTGAGATGGAGAGGATAAGGCTGAAGCTGGAGTTGAGGAAATTGGAGCTTGCTGACAAATAACATGATAGGGAGCTTGCCCTGCAAGAAAAACAGCATGAGGCAGAGCTGTAGGACAGACAGCACCAAAGAGAGTTTGAGCTGGAGAGACTGAAACTTCAAAAACTACCAGAGCAAGTAGGCGATGAAGGTGAAAATGAAACTCCAGTGTTGGAGTATAAATTAAATTATAAATTGGTTGCAGAATTTAAAGAAGGAGAGAACATAAATTAATTTTTAATTCATTTGAAAAGGTCCGTATTCAGGCCAAGATACACAAAGAGGCAGTGGAACTTTCAATTATCCCTGCTGCTTACTGGAAAGGGGAGTGAGGTGCTGAGTTAGATGGACAATGATGACAGTAAAGATTATGATAAACTCAAAAGTGCTTTACTAAGACAGTATGATTTAACTCCTGAGGCCTTCAGAGTAAAATTTTGAATGCACAGGAAGGGCCCTGAAATGAGCTTTGAGGAACTCACCATGAAACAATGTCATTTTTTTAAAAGTTAGTGGGAGAGGATAAAAGCTAATTCTGTGTAGGCAATTGAGGATATTGTAATGTTGAAGCAGTTTTTGAGCATGTTCAGCTGAGCTAAAAACCTGTCTAGAGGACTGGGACCCTAGAAACAGCAAAAGAAGCTGCTGAGCTCGCTAATCGACATGCCAGGAGCAGGCCTGCTCTGAATGGAAGTAGGGCAGCAGGTACTGCAGGGAGAAGGGGGAACACAAGCCTTCAGGGCAGCTAAAATGCTCATTGCCTCTGCCAAAAGAGGGGGACCCACAGTCTGCCAAAATGGGATTTTGGGGACAAGAAAAATGATGCATGTTGGTTCGGCAAGAAGCCAGGGCATATTGTCAGGCAGTGTCCTAAAAAGACACAATGTGTGAAAAAGGCTCCTCCTACTAAATTGGCCCTTAATTGTACAGAAGCGGTTCCTCTGAATATGAGGGAACAGATGCATCCAGTTACAGTAAATGGGGTGCAGAACCGAGGGTTAAAGGACACTGGGGCATCTCTTACCCTTGTAAAAGGGGAATTGGTGGGGCCTGAGTAACTCCTGCCAAATCAATTTGTTTCTGTGAAGCGAATTCACTGGTGAAGAGAAAACCCTGCCATTAGCCTGTGTTATCCTATACTGAGGTGATGCAGAAGAAAGGGTGCAAAACGTGACTGTAGCAGACATGCTTGCCATGGTTGTTATTTTAGGAAATCATGTTCAGCTGGGGATAGTATGTGCCATTATCCGGAGCCAGACAACTACAGCCTCATGTGATAACCTCATAGAAGCTGATGGAAGGGAGAGTGGGCTGCTGGTCCACCAGCATGTATATCCCACAAGACAGAGGAGTGATGAGAGGGAGCTAGAACTACCCCAAATGGCCATTCACCAAACAGCTACTGAGATTGCCTCTGAGGATGGAAAGGTAAAGGATAGCCAGTTTGCTTGGGAGTATCAGTGACTCTGAATCCCCTGATGCTATAGCTATAAGCCTCAGCCTGGGAGCTGAAGGGGCCATGTCATATGTTTTGGTCAGATATGAGGGCTTTCCAGCAGCTCAGAGGACTAACCCAAGTGTAGAGAAGCTGAGGGCATGTGCAGAGTGATGGAAAACATAAGGTATTTTGGGACAATTGGCGTTTATATAAGCAGGACATGAGGACAAAGGGAGGGGTGATGGGCAGGCAGCTTATCATTCCCCAGGGGTATCATGAGAGAACTTGCTAAAGATAGCTCATAATATTCCCATGTGTGGACATCTGGGCATTGCTCGCTCTATGCAGCAATTATCTCACAATTTTTATTGGCCAAACTTCACTCAGTAGATGAAGGAATACTGCAAATCATGTCACTGGTGTCAGCAAATAGGGAAAGCAGGTGGAAAAATAAAAGCTGCTTTAATTCCCTTACCAATTGTGGAGGAACCATTCCAAAAGTTGGGAATGGATATTGTGGGTCTCTTAAGTACCCCAAGTTCTTCCAGGAAAAAGTATACTCTGACAGTGGTTCACTTTGCCATCCGCTACCCAGAAGTGGTCACCTTCTCCTCCATTAAGGTGGACAAAGTGATGGACGCATTGCTAGGGATTTTCTCCTGTGTATAGTTTCCACCAGAGGTTTACTCTGATCAAGGGGGTAACTTCATGTCAGACCTAATGAAATGTTTGTGGGAGAAGTGTGGGGTGGTGCAGAGGTGCATGATACCCTATCACCCACAAGCCAGTGGGCTCATGGAAAGATTTAATGGTACCTTAAAGGCTATGCTAAAAGTGTTTGCAGAACAGCATGGGTGGGACTTAAAAGAGGTACCTTCCCCACCTGTTGTTTGCTTACAGGGAGGTGCCCCAAGAGTTGACCAGATTTTCTGCCTTCGAGCTCCTATATGAACATAAGTTGCAGGGGGGTAGATTTGATAAGGGAAGACTGGGAAGGCAAGCATGCCACTCAGGGAAATCTCATAATGGATTATGTCCTGAAGTTGAGGGGAAAGATGAAGAAGCTTATGGGAGTGGCCCGACACAACCTGCCAGCTGCCCAACAAAGACAAAAGACTTGATACGATTGCTGAGTCAGAGCTTGCCCATATGAAGTAGGGCAAGAAGTAGTGGTTCTGAAACAAGTCCAGAAAGACAAGTTGCTGGTGGAGTGTGTGGGATCATACAAGGTAGTCCAGCAGGTAAATGATGTAAATTATATTGTGGATTTGCATGACTGGAGACCCACCCACAGGATGTACCTTGTAAACATGATAAAGCCCTATTTCAATAGGGCTGACATGGTATTTGCAGTTTGCAGTCCTGGGAAGGGGACAGATGAGGAGTACCCTCTTCTTGACTTACTTGCAGAAAGTAAGCGGGAGTAATCTGTGGAGGCTCTCAAGTTGTTGCCCTAGTTCATCCTTGAACAGATCCAGGAAGTAAGGAAAGTCTTAGTGGGCTTTGCTCTCTTGTTTATGTCCAAGCCAAAATGGACCACCTTAGCAGCTCATGAAGTGGACACTTGGACACAAGTGCCCATATAGCGGATAGCCTGCTGGGTGTCTGAGGCAGTCCTAAAAGACATTAGGAAGGAGGTGGAGTTAATGCGGGATATGGAGGTGATCCAAAAATCCCACAGTCCCATGATCTCGCTTGTAGTCCTCGTCCCCAAGCCAGATGGGTCTACCCACTTTTGCATAGACTATCGAGGACTAAATGCCATCATGAAGGCAGATGCCCACCCAATGCCATGCATAGACAAGTTGCTTGACAAATTGTGAGGGAAGCAACTTACCTAATGACCATAGACCTGACCAAGGGGGTACTGACAAGTGGAGCTGACTGCCAGGGGTAGGGAATGGTTAGCCTTTATCATCCCAGTAGGCTTCTTTGAATTTAAGATGATGCCCTTTGGGATGAAGAAAGCCCTTGCTGCCTTCCAATTGTTGGTAAATCATGTGACACAAAGTACAGAGGAATATGCAGTGGCTTACCTAGATGACGTTGCCATTTTCTGTCATAGCTGTGAAGAACATCTGATCCAGCTAAGGGAAGTGCTGGGCAGAATAGAGGCAGCCAGGCTAACTGTAAAAGCTGAGATGTGGCTATGGCAGAGGTATCCTATTTGGGACATGTAACACAGGTCAGGTTCTGAAACGCAAATGCAAATGGATTATCCCACCAGTCAGCTTAAGGGACAGAACTGGTGAAAACCCTGCTATAAAAAGTGGTGTGTTCCCACAGGTTCTGTTTAAGGAGGGAGGTATGTGACATGATTATGCCACGTTCTATTGCTGTGTTTATATTTCATGTTGTTTAATTATTTAATTCATCAGAAAGGCTCCTGTGGCCCAGTAATGTTGCAATGGGTCATGGGTAAGAAAGAAGATATGGGACGCTGGAAGAATATAAAACCATGTCTGTGTTTTAGGTCAGGAAACCCCTTTTAGCTGCTCTGAAATATATCTTGAATTTTGTAACAGATTTTTGGTCACCAAGTCTGGGTGAATGATAGGGTCATTAAGAATTAACAGCTGGCTAATAAAGCAAAGCATGGCAGTTCCTGCACCAGTTTGCCTAACAAAGATTCTAACTCAGACAGCTACAGCCTGGTGCCAGGACATCTGAGACTCAGGAATGCAGAAAGATGTCACTTGTGTCTTCAGAGTCCTACACCTGGATAAGGCAATCACAGCTTAATGGACAGCCACTTTGGTCTAAATGGTTTGCTGGGGGCAGAGGATTAACAGAGGACCTTAGACTAGCAAAACCAGCTGGAGGTGAGACATGCTAACTCCAGGTACACAGGGAGGTGGACACCAGGACTTTGGGATTTTCTTAAAAGAAGACTGCAGAGCACTGGTAGCAGTTTTTTCTCTGTCAAAGACTCTCCTGGAAGCAACGACAAGACTTTGGACCCCTGTCTGTATTTCCACCAGACAGATGACAGAATCAGCAACCTGCTAAGAACACTTTTCATTTCTAGCACTAAGGACTATTTCAAGGTAGAACTATATTTGCTAGAATTTGAACAGCATATCTTTTTTTGTACATGTCAAACTTTCTTTTCCTATCCTGTAACCAATATTAAGAAAAGTCACATTTTGTCTGTTTACCGGGAGGGGTGTCTTGACCTTGCATGGCTGGTCCTTTTCAACAATGAAAGTTTTTAACTGAGAGTAACATGTGCTACCTTTCGGCAGTGGTGACTGTGATGCCAAACCTTCCTGCCTGTTACTGCAAGTGAATAGTTTTATTTGACTCCTTTCCTTGTTCTGCAGCTGCCTTTATGTTCTTTTGCACTGTTAAGAAAAGTAAATCTTTTGTATGTGGATGTTATTTACAGTCCTCATAGACAAATTAGTAAAGCCTTTGACTTACTTTAAACTACTTCTGCCAGCATCTGTTGTGTGTGTGTGTGTGTGTGTTTGGGAAAGTTTGTTCAAACTAATCTATGCCTGTCTAACACTTAAGGACCAGACACTACCGAGATGGAATCCAAGAAGGGACTCTGTGAATGAAGGTGGGGGGGGATACAAAAGGTCTCTCAAAAGGGGTATGTTGGGTTCAAACTGGTCTCTGCATTTTCTGGGAAAAGACACCTATAGGGTGTATAGGGCATCCCCAAAGGTCTATGCACACCTGTGGCTTTTCCAGTTCACTGTGCAGTGGCCAAGAGGTTCCTCTCCCAGGAACAAAGACTTGAGACTGTATTTGGACCTCTCATACAGAGAGAGGAAGCCCAGGATCTCCATGGCAGATGTTCAGTTGTGGAGCAGTAAGCATTCTGTAAAAACAAGAGGGGAGTATTCCTGACCCATATCACAAGGGGATTCATTGTAGCACAGGGAATCCTGCCCCATCAGAGTGGGCTTGTGACAAAGGGCTTATTTAAAAAAATGTGTGTGTGTTTTTTTTAAGGTTTGCACTCTGTGAACAGGAGTGTAAATGGAATGGTATGACTGAGTGAATCTCACTAATATGATTTTTGGTACAACACTTATGGCGTTGTGCAAGCTGCTTTGTTATGTAATTTCAATTTCAAGAGTGTGGTGAGCATATATATGGAATGTTCCACCATCGGAACATGCCCATCCGAGTGCAGCCGTGATTAGGGCACCAGGGATTTTACTTCACCTTCCGCTTTTAATGTTGGGGCTGTGCCCCCATGCCCACTAACTATGTATTCTAACTCCAGGTAGGGGAACCTTGGGGAAGGGATGGCCAATTTTGAAACTTGACTCCCTATTGACGGGCACACTCGGACCAGTGCACAGATGGCCAGAAAGGTATATGGAACACATACAAACAGAAGAGAGAAAGAAGTAAGTGACTCAGCTGGAACTAGAACCCTGGCCACCTGGAATTCCATTCCAGTTACCCTACCAGCTGAACCACCATGGCAACCAAAAACTGGGCCATCCCAGAGTACGTTACTCTTTCTCCAGTGTACCACCTGGTGCTGCATAGCTACAGATGTGACAGCCAGGATGCAACACAGAAATGCTGTAGAATATCACAGTATGCTGCAGTTTACTGCAGGGGTCATTGTAAGTCAATGGCAATTAAGCCCTTTTGTCATGTAGGATTTTGTGACATGTCATTATTGCAAGTTCCTGCACTTCATTGTGGCTGACTCCACTCTACTTACATTTTCAACCTCAATAGTGCATTGTGCATATTTATGGAACACACGCAAAGAGAAGGGAGAAAGAAGTAAATGCCTCAGCCTGGACTTGAACCCAGGTCACCCAGATTTCTGTTCCAGTTGCACTACCAGTAGCTCCACAAAGCTAAACAGAAACTGGGCAATGCCAGAGCACATCACTCTTTCTGTAATGCACAACTTGATGCTGCACAGATAATTACATTTTCAGTCTCAAGAGTGTGATGTGCATATTTATGGAACACATACAAACAGAAGAGAAATAGAAATAAGGACCTCAGCTGGTCACTGAACCCAGGCTGCCTGGAATTCCATCTGTAGTGAAAGCACGGTTTGCCTATCAGAGGACTGCCTCCATCTCCCACTTACATTTCTTTTTTTATATAAAGAGTTGATTGCATAGAGAGTTTGAAAGATGTGTGCTGAGTGAGTTGTACCCTACACATACTCTCTTACAACAGCTACTTCTGTCTTATACAATACTTATTAATGTATTTACACAATTTTCTCTCATACTTGTCAGTAGCAGACATTCCTCAGTGTAAATGGAAGGGAGGTAGGTTAGCAAGCTATGTGTGACATTGAAGTAAGGCATCAATTCTGGGCTTAGATGGATGATGTGAAAGTGTGGCAATTATTGCTTTCTTTCATTTACCACCATAAATCATTCAAAGTGCTTTATCACTTGTATAATAACAAAGAAGAAATGTGTTTTGTCTCAGCTGCACCTGACTCTTATCTGAATTTGTTGCTATGCATATGTAGGTACATATTGTGCACTTTCTGACTTACATGCATGTTATGCAAAATAAAGTGAATTCTTGCAATTTAAAATGGGGCATTTCCACGCCTCCCCCACCAACCACATACACATTAAAAACAGTTGTAGTTAGAAATGAAGAAAGAGAAGCACATTTAAGTAATATATGACAAAGAATCATAACATAACTATTATACCCCCCATTCCCACACATACACACATCACCACATGCAGACAATACCAATCTGGTTAAGTGTGACAGTGATTAATCTTCCTTCTTTATAAAATTTGACACCTTGACAAAAACTAAGAAGCCAGTCTAACGACTGTAGAAAGAAAGCATCACCAGAGTCACGGGGAAGCACTCGATCACAGACTACAGAATAAAAAAAAATGCAAGCAATGATGGGGGGGTGGAGGTTTTGACAACCATGTACTGAGCCAGAATTCACATTTAACAGATTACTGCTGTGACAGCTTTTACTGCTGAACATAGCTGATTTTGTCTCACAGCTTGCAGAAATGTGAACAAGTAGGTACAGGCTGGTGGGGAACCTGAGATTGGCTGCTGAGCAAATGGGCACATTTTCATGCATATTAAAACACTTGTTGCATAAAAGGGGCACAAAGGGTCAAGAAGTAAACACTAGTTCATTCTTGGGTGAATTTTTGATGGATGTTTTGTTGCTGTCCTTTATCTTGTAGGTATTTAAGACAGGCCAAAATGCCATCAGTATGTGGAATACTAGTATACAGGGAGGTCACATCCATCATGGCTAATATGATACTAGGTGGTAGGTCCCCAAAAACAAACAGTTTAGGCAAGAAATGTATAGTGTCTAGTGATGCAGTAAATTTAAATTTCACCAGCGAAGTGCCCTCAAAGTGGGCACTTCAAGTTGTCATGCTACTATGCAGAGTCCACAGCATGAAATGCCTACTTCGCCTTGTGATTATTATTTTGCATTGTCATTCCGCCTTAACACAAAATAAGGCAGAGTGACAACAATATTAGTAGTTCCCCACACACATACAGTCACTAGAATTAATGTGCATCCCCAAAATGCTACTGTTGTCTTGTGTCCAGAAAATTCCCATGCTGACGAAGTGAAATGAGAGCATAACAAGAAATGCAAAGTCTCCAGGAATTAATGGTACACTCAGTCATCTGGGCAGTGGTCACACACAGTCACCAGAATTAATGTCCATCCTCAAAATGCTACTGTCTTGTGTTCAGATAGTTCCCCAGTGCTGATGAAGTGAAATGAGAGCATAACAAGAAATGCAAAGTCTCCCATTATTAGAGATGCAGCAAATTTAAATTCCATGGGCAAACTGCCTGCAAAGTGGGCACTTTGCTTTGTCACTCCGCTATATGGAGTGGCCAGCATGAAATGCCCACTTT
Organism: Neoceratodus forsteri; assembly: GCA_016271365.2. Classification (NCBI taxonomy): domain Eukaryota; kingdom Metazoa; phylum Chordata; order Ceratodontiformes; family Ceratodontidae; genus Neoceratodus; species Neoceratodus forsteri. The sequence continues at coordinate 58,415,241 of CM028137.1, forward strand.
GCCTTGTTATAGTGATTGTTACTTCTCATTGTCATTCCACCTTAACGTGAAGTAAGGCAGAATGACAACAATATTGGCAGCCCCCATACACAGCCCCTAGAATTAATGTGCATTCCCAAAATGTTACTGTTGTCTTGTATCCAGAAAATTTCCCAGTGCTGATGAAGTGAAATAAGAGTGTAACAAGAAATGCAAAGACTCCCAGAATTAATGGCACACTCAGTCATGCATGCAGTAGTCACACACAGTCACCAGAATTAATGTCCATCATCAAAATGCTACTGTCTTGTGTTCAGAAAATTCCCTAGTGCTGATGAAGTGAAATGAGTGTGTAACAAGAAATGCAAAGTCTCCCAAAATTGGAGATACCATTGCAACTAATTTAAATTCCACCTGCAAAGTGCCCACGAAGTGGGCACTTTGTGTTGTCACTCCGCTACACAAGTGGCCAGCCTGAAATGCCCACTTTGCCTTGTTATTGTGATTCTGACTTCTGACTTCTCATTGCCATTCAGTCTTAACGTGAAGTAAGGTGGAGTGACAGCAATATTGGCAGCCCCCAGGCCCCCACACATCACTTAGCTTACAGTACTGTAACTCACATGCTGTGCAGGAATGCGAATGCCTACGGCTGTAGTTCCCTGATGATGATGACCTGTAACACAAAACTCTCCAATTTGAAAACTCATATTAATAAGTACAGTGGTGAAGCCTGGAGAGATACTACAAGACAGGCTTACATGCAAGTAACTAGTAAATAAATTAATTTTGTGATTTGTGATCATGAATTGTGATACTAAAAAATGGGCTTACATGTAATAACTAGTAAAAAAAATAATTTTGTGATTTGTGATGTGATCATGAATCATGACTGCATTCGTGACCATGAATTGTGAATTTATTTTTCTCAGAGTTGGAGTTGATGAGTGTCTGGTGTGAGATAACCAGTTATATGAAACTGCATGGGAAAACAAATGCCTACGGCTATGCTTCCCTGATGACCTGTATCACAAAACTCCCAATTGAAAACTCATATCAATGAGTACAGTGGTGAAGCCAGGAGAGTTACTACAAAATGGGCTTACATGCAAGTAACTAGTAAAAAAATGAATTTTGTGATTCGTGACGTGATCATGAATCATGACTGTATTCATGACTGTGATGATGCTGAAGAACGTGATTTGTACCATGATTAACTTGTGATGATGGCCCTGACTTAAAAATGCATATTACCGAGTACAATTTTCATGCAAAGAGATATGTACCGGTACACAGTACTCTGAAGGGAAGCCAAAGAAACAACTGTGACTTAAGTTACAGATGGAGATTGGGCCCTAAAGAGATGCAAATGCACAGACAGATTAAGATTGCACTGCACACTGAAAAGATGCAGATGCAAAGGCACAACAACACCTAACCAGTGCTCACCATCAAAAATCCAAATCTGAAAAAGAATGCCTTTTGCCAGTTTGGGGGTGGTGGTAGTGCATGGCAATAACAGTCCACTACCAGTAAAGATACCACAAAGTAATACAAAAAATTCATGCAGGTGCGGTGGATAGCAGGTTCACACTGCTGCAATTACTCTGTGGCAAAATAAAAGTGTCTGATTTAATGGCACGCATCGCACACGCACTACAAGTAATGCGTAGCAAATTGAAAACCTTTAGTAATATAACCAAATGTTTTAAACAAACAGAAATTATACACTGCTGCTCCACAACAATCAGCAAAAAAATGTCAACAATTACTGAAAATATCACTGTGTGTGTATTAACACAGTTATACAAGAAAAATATAACCAAAGCAGAAAGACTGCCTTTTTCTCCCAGTTAATCTACACGCACCACAGATACGCCCCTCCCCAAAGCACACTTCACAGTATACAAACTGACTGTTCTAAATCAACATTCAAAATCCACACACAAACAATAAACACTCAATGATATGAGCACAGAAGGGTTTCCTGCAATCGATGTACTAAATTTTGAGCAAAAAAGTGACTCAAAAAGGCCTTTTTAACAGCATTTAGAGGTTTTGAATCACAGAGCTTTGAGGGCAAACTGTCTCTAGCTACCACTACACATACACTACCCAGGCCAGAACTGAGGCTGTGCAGAACAATCTGGAGCCCATGTGACCTGCAATCCCATGAAACACTGCAGAATTTGCCTTGGAGCTCAATTACAAGGAGGAGTGATGCGAAGTACATTGATTTCAATGTACTTCATCTTAAAATTGCTGGAGAAGTGGTTAGGGGAAGGTGGAATAGCGCAAAGTCATTGGTTTCAATGGACTTCACTTTCCTCATTATAATGCGAAGTACTCTGCTTTGCATTGCTGGTTACTCCACGGATTCCAAGTTACTTTTCATGAATAGCTTCGCGGAGCAAATTTTAGCCACTTCGCCCACCACTACTAGTGTCCTGAATATAGCTGTCCCTTTCTATGACAAAAAAATTTCTGCAGCTTTCAAGGATAAATGAATAAACAAACAAATAAATAAATAAGTAAATAAATAAATGTTCTGTTCCATGATGTTTATTAGTAGAGTTGTGGTTGGACAGTACAGTAAATGGCATACCTAAGAGTCTCAGAGTAGCATACAGCACTAGCTCTTAAATAATATTAATTGCTTAGAAAATGAAAGGCAATCGTTTAGTGAGATGTATAAAAGGCCTGAAAAATGCCAGCTATTAAAACAGTTGTCTCCTGTTTTTGCTCTATCATGCTAAGAAACTGCACTTTCCAATGGCACTGTTAACTCAGGATTCCATGGCTGAGGTACATAGTCCTAGTGGGCAGAACTTAAAGAGTTTTTCATGACCTTTTGTATGCGGTTTTCCTTTAACCTTTACACTTCTACAATGTTTTCAAACTGTAATTGCCAAGGAACTGGGGCTATAGCATACAGTTAGATAGATAGATAGACAGACAGACAAACAAGTTTATTTATATTTTGGAACCCAATCCCAGAGGCTCTGGGTGCCATTACAATAGGAACAAGGTTATAGCAGGATCAACTAAAATATTTTGTCAAGAAACAAAGGCATAAAATCAGATTTAAAAACTATCAGCAAACACTTAATTAAAAAGGTAAATCTTCCGGCCCCCTTTAAATGGTTTCACCTTTGGGACCTCACTCAAAGATTTTGACAGTGAGTTCCAGATGACTGGGCTGGCCACCTCAAAGGAGCAATCCCCCAAGGTTTTCAGCCTGGCCATCAAAACTGCCAGGAGGCCCTCGGTGGAGGAGCAGCAAGAACGTACTGGGGTGGCTGGACAAAGGGGTATGTCGACCCGATGGTGACTCCAACTCAGCGACATACCTAGCTGTCAGCAAAATTGACATTTTGCCAATAGGTTGCTGTGTTGGTGCTCCCGACACAGGAGCACACTGTCTACTGGTCCTGCACCTCCTCCACAAATCATCTCCGACTGAAGTTGAGAATCTATAGTATGGGGGGTGCAGGTGGCAGAGCCCCCCACATGGGGTATTCTGGTGGAAGAGTCCCTGACAGAAAAACAGGACCAGGAGACATACAGGATTTATGTGTACCGTAGCTTGCGGTCGGCATAAATCTGGTCTCTGAGATGCCAGTCGACAAAAGTGTTGTTGAACTAGCATGATAGATCCAGATTAAGGAGGTCAGACAGATAACCAGGGCCCAGGCCATATAAGGCCTTATAGGTGACCAAGCCCACCTTCAAGGTAATCCTCCACCAGACCGGCAGCCAGTACAGATCATGCAGGACCGAGGTCACATGGCAGAACCTCAGAAGGCCCACCAGCAACTTGGCCACCACTTTCTGCACTAGCTGCAGCCTGCAGTGGATCCCTCAATCCCTCTATTGACCCCAAAGAACAAAGCATTACAATAGTCCAGTGTGGGAGTCACAAAGGTGTGTACTAGTGATGGCAATTCTTCTAGAAGAATCAGGGATTTTATCTGGGTGACATTCCTTCAGTAGTAAAACCCATTTTTGACAACAGATGACACCTAGGCATCCATGGTCAACCCGTTGTCAAGGATGACACTGAAATTTCTAACCTTGGGGGAAGCCATCACAGGAGTTGACCCCAGGACCAATCCGGTTACCACTCTGGAGGCATCCCCATCAAGCCATCAACTAGGCTCAATCACTAGCACCTCCATCTTGTCTGGGTTCAGCCTCAGCCAGCTCAATGACATCCAGTCCTGAATCTCGGCCTGACATTTATTTAGCACTTCAACGGCACTTTCAGCTCCAGGGGCAAATGACAAATACAGCTGGGTGTCATCTGCATAGCAGTGAAAACCCAGACTCTATTGTCTCATGAGCTCTCCCAAGGGCAGCATGTACACCACAAACAGCATTGGTGAAAGGATTGAACCTTGAGGTACTTAACATGGTATGGGCTTTGAGGAGGAGGAGAAACTCACCATCACCACTCATTGCTTCCTGTCAGAGAGGTAGGACTCAAACCATTTGATGACTGTTCTGGTGAGTCCAACATGCACTCTAAGGTGATCCAACAGCACAATGCAGTCCACGTTTTCAAATGCTGATGACAGCTCAAGCAGAATGAGAACTGACCATTCCCCTCTATCTCTTGCATTGAAGAGATCATTTTGTTCCCAAACTGGTGTTGTCTTTGTGCTGTGCCTAGCTCTGAAACTGGACTGGAAAGGATCATAAATGTCAAAGGCTGTGAGGTATGTCTCAAGCTTCAGAGCCACTGCTTTCTCAACAACCTTCTCTAGAAATGGGAGGCTGGAGAGAGGTCTATAATTTGCCAGGATATCAGGGTAGAGTGATGGTTTCTTCAGAAAAGTCTTCACCAGTGCCTCCTTCAAGGCGCCGGGGAAGTTTTTCTGTGAGAGTAAACACCGGACTATCCTGGTGAACACTGGACCAATGGTCTTGACCCCTCCCACCAAGAGATGAGTCGGGCCAAAGTCCAGTTCTCAGCATGTGGACTGCAGCTTTGAAATCACCTCGATGACCTCAGCCACCTCAACCAGCCAAAACTGCCTGAGGAAATCGGAGTGCCTTTGTTTGGACCAAGCCGACCATTGTGGGGCAAATTTTGTCCCATTAAGGAGATCACTGCCCAATTGGAGGACATCCTGTCTGAGAAAAGCAGAGCAAACTCTTCTCACAATGCAGTTCAAAACTGCTCTTTTTGGCTGTAGGCAGATTGAGTGTAACAATCTGTCCACAGTCTGAAATAGCTGAGCTGGTCTGTTCCTCCCATCAGCAATCTCCCTGGACAGGAGCTCTCCCTTCTTATGGTTGATTGCCCCTGATAATCATTATATAGAGATCACTGGATGGGCAACTTTGCAGAACCAGTGTGTTCTGCCACAGAGGGGTTCTGATTCCCTATGACCTCGAGAGCAAAGCTCGAGAAGTCCATGGGAATCAGAACCTCAAGGTGGCAAAACACACTGATTGTGCATAGAGTTGCTCATCCTGTATTTTTCATAGTGTATAGCACCGTGTGAAATGTGTGTTTTGTGAGTTATAGTGTATGGCCAGACATTCTTACCGCTAGAAATCAAGCAGCTGTAAAATGTTGTTCTGCATTATTAGTGACATCTGTAGTGCAGCAGAATAACTTTTCATTCTGCTGCACTACAGACATCACAAATGAATAACCGCAAACTTCAGAATACAGCCTGGTAGTCCACACAACCTCGCATTGTGTTCCCTTGCCCATAACTGACATCGATTTAATTAAAAAAAAGACTGTTATAATACAGGCATAACATTTTGTAAAGCAGCATCTCTTCAGGTTTTTTTTTTTTTGCTAGCATGAGTAATATATGGTAATGTGAAGGAACTGAGCTGGATGGGGGAGGTACTTCATGAAATGTCAGAGGTCACAGAGTAGTTTGGAATGGTACTCCCTTTTCTGTTTACTAGTTGTTATTTTTTTATGCCATGTTTTGTCCTTCTCCTAGTCAGAGTGGTCCCCTTCAACTCCCGCCCACCGGCATCCACATCCTGGGGTTGGTCAGGCTTGTAAATTTATACGCCCCATTGCTCTCGTTCAGCCAATAGCAGGATCCTCCCCCCATAGGGACCTGTGGCAAGGAGCTGGAGAAGATGCCACATGACTCCAGGAGCGCAGGCCTGGCCATCAGCAGTTGAGGTGGCCCCACCAATTTTCCACCATATTTATTTTCCCACTGAGGAGTCAGTAGTGAAATGACGTCAGCACACATAAGTGCAGATATCTGCTGCACTCCTCCCCAGTGTATGCCCGTGTGTGGAACACCTAGCCTCCACCAGGTGGTACTATAGCGTGACACATGTCCCTCCCCATCCTGAAGGAAGGAGAGCAGTCGCAGGATGCTCAGTCCTTTCTTCTCCCTGCCAGCCCCTGGCAGCCCGAGTCCATTCTCAAACCTGGGTCATCGGCACGGTGTGAGGTGTGGCTTCCAGTACCTCAACCATCAGCTCCACTGAGCCAGCCACTGTTTAGTAGTTTAATTAGCATTCCCCCCTCAAGTTAATATAGTGGTGTGACCAGTATTTTCTGGTACAGTGTACAATGGGAGGGTTTTGGTACTGAAGAGATGCAAGTATGTGAAAAAGCAAACTGTTTTCTCCCTCCCTGCTCCCGTTTTGTGTTTCACAGCTGTAGGCCACTGCCATGATAACGAGCACGTCTCCATGGCAATGTAACCAAATGCACAACTCTTGAGATTGTTTGTTGGCTACCTTCTGTTTACTTTTGCAAATAGATGTAGTTCTTAATCAGAAAGTTTTAGTAAAGATCAACTGTGTGCTTAAATTGACAGCAGTTTGTTTTGTGTTTTATTTAGTGGAGGTACAACATCTGGTCATACACTATATAGAAAAGTGTATGCCTCGCTAGACACATACATGGCTTTTTTCAACCGCACGGTTACTATGTCGACCGAGACCTCTTGAGCTTCACTCTCAAGGTCATCCACTTGGCATAGTAACCACTTGGTTGAGAATAGCCTTGTTGTGTATAGCGAGGCATACACTATCTATATCTTTTGCTTTCAAAATGAAACTGACTCATGCAGTCTCTAGAGGTTCTAGAATGCTGTTCTACCACAGTAGGGTAGAACCACATTCCATGATCTTTGAACTGTGGTTGAACAGCATTTTGAAAGGGATGGAATTCTATACAGAACAACATTCTACTATACATTATAATGATTTCTCAGGGCAAATTTATCTTTCATGGACTGGGTCTTCCACCAACAATGCTCCAATGTCCAATCCTTTGTCTTCAACTCCATGAGATCCTCATCAAACCACAGGGGTCTCAAGTGAGAAGACATGGGTCATATACAGACTGGTGCAATGGAATCGAGTGCCTTAGTAATGGCCCCATTATAAGCTGTCACCATCTCACTCGTGCCAACCACACATGCAGTATTCATGCCAGAAACGTCTCCTACTACCAACAGTCTCTCTGGGGACAATCCCATTAAAAGACAATTGTAGACCATCTCAACAGGGGAGGGACTCTCAGGTGGTGCCCTAATCTGGAACTCCACCAGGCACTGATCAAACTAAATGACCCGATCGATCTTGATGTTGATCACATCAATCCCCAGCAAGAATACCAGGTCCAAGGTGTGGCTGTGTTAGTAAGTCACAGAGGTAATTACCAGTGTCACACCCAGAGATGTCATTGTATTGAGGAGGTCGTACACCAAAACATGAGGATCCGTCATCACCTGGACATTGAAATCCCCCAGAATTAACCATCCAAGGAACTCCAACAGCCTGTTGGCAATGAAGTCTGCTACCTCCTGTAGAAAATCTCTCCTTCATCCTGGAGGACTGTAAATGAAGAGAATCCTGCAACCTGGACCCCCAAGCACTGCCACACATTCTTTTTTTTTTTAAATTAAATATACTGTACTTTATTGAATTTATAAAAGGTTAACAACAAGGATACAAGGAAAAAACAGACAGGCAAAACAATTGATACACTAGAAAAAACACATAGACACTGCCACACATTCAAATGACAAGGTAGTATGCACTGGGTACATGGATAAGTTCAGACTGGATCTAAAACAAATGGCCACTCCCCCACCCCTGCATTCCATCCTCAGGCAGTGCACTACCAAACACCCGGCAGGGACCAACCCCTTCAATGCTTGGCTGCCATTATCCCCCAGCTAGGTCTCGGTGATGCAAGCCAGGTCAACCGAGGAGATCAAGTCTGCCATAATGGCAGTCTTTTTTCTCATTGACTTGGCAATGCATGGCAGCACCTGAAGGGGATTAGCAGAGACTGCTGGCTCTCTAACTACCTGCCCACTTGGTCTGGTGGGAAACCTAAGGACAGGAACCAAGCATACTGGGCCTCTCTCAAGGCTCTGTCTAAATCTAGAGTGCCTCCTATTCCAAACCACCCTGATACCATTCACCTCCACTATGACAACAGTACCCAGCTGCATTCTTTTCCACACCATATTAATACCCACCTGTCAGCACCTTCTATCACCTCTGCTGGGAGGGGGAAGTCCACAAAGGGATGGAGGTCATGCAGTAGAGATGCAGCATAGATCTTACATGGGGGTCCAAGGCCTACACAAATTTAGCTATATTAAATCATAACTTAGTACTCACAATTAAAAAGATTAAAAAGGAAAAAACAAACAAAATCCTAACACTACATGCACATTCCCCTTCCACACACTAATACAAATCAAACCCTAACCACAATCACTCCAAAACCATACACTCAATAAATCCTCTAAAACCAACCCCACCCTCTCCACCCACCAATACTATATAAATCATAGAATGGAGAACTAAAATGTTCAAGCTAATTTAAGCAGGTGTGCTGTGGAAACAAGTTTTTTGCTCTTGTTAGAGCCAGCTACTGTTCAGCAGACTTATTGCACAATGTTTCAAGATTTATCAGACAGTAAGAGATTTTTTTTCTAAGTCCCAAAAGAATAACAATCTTTTTGTTTCCAAGACTGATGCAGGAAAGGCACAGTGCTCACACCACCATGCCTGTCCTAGATGAGTAACATTAGTTTCTAAATGGGACAGAGTTTATGTTTTGAGGAGATCTCAGAATATACAGGAACAGTACCTTTAATTATGTGCTTCTATCACTGCACCAAACAAGAGGAAAAGACAGCAAGCTCCTTACAGGGTCTCACCAGAGGACTGAAGAATGAAACATCACTCAAACCTGTACTGGCAATTAAACCACAAAAGAGACAAGTCCACATTACAGTTTGCAAAGTTCAGATGAGCTAGCACAGCCAGGTGGTATTGATCAGGAGACAGCAAATGGATGAAGCAGAGGAGGGTTCTGGGCTCTCCCAAAACAGCTTGGCGGTCTCACCACCATTCCTCTCAGTTACCCTGACAACTCCTCCACAGCAATTGCCCAATCACACCTCCTGACTGCCTCCTTGGTAGGTAGTCCAAGATCTTCAATACAGCCTTTCCATGCAACTTCCTCTGTCGAACCTCCTTTTACCCCAGGAATCCTAGCCAGCTCCCCTCTACAATTTCAGCCAGAGATCTTCCAGGCAGCCACAGGACGCAAGATAAGCTTGTTAAGCCTATTCAACAAAAACTATTTTCAGTTTCCAACACTCTAGCTGGTATTCACAATGCAATAGCACACTACTTAAAACCTCTCTAAAAATAATAAAATTAGCTCCTGCAACTTTCTAGCTTTTCCCCACCCTAACAGCTATCGACTATTGCCTATACTATTATTCCTAACTAGAAATAAATTCTAAAATGTCTGAAATTCACTCTGGATGCAACCAGAAGTTATGGAGTAATAGTTCTCCCAATTTCTAAAATAAGGAATGGTAATGAGTGAACAAACAGACTTCACAGGCTTCTTCCTGTAGCCCTCAGTGATGGCAGCCCAGCATGGCCACCATCTTGCTCCTTTGGTTGATTTGCCACTAGGATCACTAATACTGTTGCAGGAAAGTGCAATTTCTGAGCATTATACAGTAAAAACAGAAAACAACTGGCTTAATACAGGGCTGGTATTTTGCAAGCATTTTCAGCTCCTTGCTGAATATTTTCTGTCCATGTTTCTTTTGTCATTATTTAAGAGCTAGTGCTGCATAGTATTCTGAAAATTTAAGCCATTCTGTACACTGTCCATCACCAGCTGTAGAATGGTCCTATGTCATAATGGCAATCACGGAATAGCGATCACCGTTATGGCGAGGGTACATCGCCAAAAATTAATTTCAGCAATGCACACATCTCCAGGGGATGTGCATGTCGGGGGGGCGGGGTATACTTGAAAAAATAAAAAGCCTGCTGCCGGTGAAAAAAAACATGCTCCACTGGACCCAAAGGCTGTACCCTGCACCTCCCAACTAATCACCCTCCCCACCATGCTAGTGGACCAGCTCAGCAGCTGCCTGCCACACCCCCTCCCACATACCTTCCTTCCCCTTCCTCTCCCCGTGCATGTGTGTGCATGTATGTGCATAGCTCCCCATTGCCTTACCTCGCCCACACCAGTATTTGGGTGCTACCCTGCCAAGTAGCCCTGAACACAGTCGCCATAACTGAGTCACCATTTTTATATCATATGCCCTCAATTACAGATGCCTTGTTCACAGGATGCACTGTAGTACCTATACATCATATAACAGATTATTTAGTTTAGTTAGTTAGTTGGTTCGTTGGTTAGTTATGTATTTATTAACTTACAACTTCAGAGATTACTTTAGCATAAATGTGATGCAGTGGAAATGATTGCCCACCAGACTATTCCCCCAATCACAACTTGATCTAAAGGGAGTCCCCTGTCTTAGATTCTATAGCTGCATTTTCATTTTAACCTTTACATCTTGTAAAATGTTTTCAAACTGTAATGGCCACTAGCATATTATATAGCAGAGACCCTGTTCTTTGGCAATTACAGTTGGAAAACATTTAAAACTAATAGTTAATGAACAATAGCTAATAAAATGCAGCTATAGAATTACACAGAGGACTCACTTTAAGTAAAGAGTAAGTAGTTGAAGGACAAAGTAAGGATCACTTCCACTGCATCACATTTATCATAAAGTAGGCTCTGAGGTTTTCAATAAATAAATAATCTTCTGTTCTATGATGATTAGTAGTAGAGCTGTAGATGGACAGTACAGTATATGGCATGGCTAAGAGTGCAAATTTAGCAAACTAACCACAGATGGCTTCACTTTGTCCATTTAAAAACAGATAGCTTCTTAGCTTTTCTCAGCATCACATTCTCCATTGCAGCCAATTACAAGGAGCAGGACTGGCAATCCTGACAATACTTACTTTTTTACAAAAATGTTTTACAGAATAGAGAAGCCCAGCCCAGTAGTAGTTGCTACCATATCTAAACTGGCTTTGAGTTACTTACCTTTTTACAAAGGTTTTACAGAATGAACAACCTGAGGCCAGTAGTAGCTGCTACCATATCTAAATTGGCTTTGAGACTGAAACCTTTATGGCATTTGATTGGTATACCATTATGACAGCGATGACAACATAGCAAAACCTTTACAGTGACAGCTGTATAGCAAAATACTGAGAGTGATAGGTATTTGATGTCAACAGTTGTAGGCATTGTTAGCCTAATGGTATACCATCTGGAAGTGGGGGGCAGTTGTGCAGTGGGTGGAAGTGTTCTTTTTTTTAATTTAGTATGCTTTATATACTACCACCTGAGAGCAGAGCCTGTCCTCCCTCAAGCCCCATCACATGGACTTACCTCCAAAGTTATACCCCCTGGATTGCCCCCCCCAGGGTGGGGCCACTGTATCTGACCTGAACCTCCATGGTGATGGGAGAAGGTTACTGATAGGGGCACCAACCAACACTGCCTCCCAGGCTTGCCTCCTAGGGCGAGGTGTGAAGTCGGGTCAGAGCAAGTGGAGATGGAATAGGTCAGCTTAGCCCGAATGCCATGGCTAGAGATCAGGGTCAGGGAGTGAGTGTCATGGATGGTGGCAGCAATTTTTTCCCCAGATACTACCTGAAGGAGGCATGGTGTGCAATGACACCAGCATCTGACATGCCTCCTAGGAAGTCTAGGCACTGGTCACCGCAAAGCCCCCAGCCTCTGCTAGGGGTGCGAACTTGTGCTGGACACAAAACCACCCTCCCCCTGAAGAAGGAGAGCCATCCTTGAAATGCTCAATCCTTCTCCCCCAGCCAGCCCTCTAACTTCCCAGATCCATTCCTGAACCCCAGACATTGGCATTGCAGATGGACACCATGCCATTTCACTCGTTGGCCAGTTGGGTGGGAATGTTCTTGTTCAGTAGATCATGCACCAGGAGGAGTGATCAGGAGGTGGGCAGCCGTGGTGGTCTGTTGCAGCATTGTGTGTAGCTGTGTGCCCTTGGTGTGACTGGGTCATGTGTGCCATGGCTGCCATGCCTGTCCCTATGTGCTGTGCACTGTCACTGTGTACCCAGGCACTGCACCATGTGGACGGTCACCCCTGGCCAGGCACAACATGCCTAGTGGTGTCGCAGCAACCATGCCACTGCACTAGGGGCACGTGTCTGTTGTGCAGCCATGCGGCATGTGCCACCTATGCCACACAGTGTGCATTGTGGGACAGTGACGGGCGTGCCAATACCATGGCCTGTGTAGCATTGGTATGTCATGGCCCAGCTGTGGACAGGCTTGCGCAGCCTTGGTGCCATGTGAACAGCCGTGTGCCAGTGTGCAACACTGATGTGACTTACGTGTACTGTACATTAACCATGTTGTCCCTTCTTCTTTCCACAGCACCATCACACCTCTAAGAGAGACAGCCGTGCTCATGGCTGCTCAGCAGTCGCTCTGCGGGTGGTGATCTGCGGTCTGTACGCAGGGCCATTGGCACCACTGTGGATGACTACATCCTGGAACTGTCTACTGCCCAGCGCAGCCGTGTCACGTGCCCCAGCACAGGCAGGCCCTAATGGACACCTCGGCCACTGCTGACAAGACTGCCAGCGGGGACGTCTCATGGCTGGGGTGCCTGTCTGGGTTCTCTGATGATGACCCCAATGACTCAGTGGACATTTCAGATGACCTCCTAGTGCTCTCCAGTGGCATACAGGGGGCATTGGCATCACCACGGTCATCACTGCCACCACCTCCAGTGTGGACATGACTAATGGGGCTTCACACAGCACACGGGTGCCTGTGCACATGGCTCTGGTTGATACTGACATTCCCACTGTGCGTTGTGTGGATGCAGACATGACACATCTGCTTACTGTGGGTGCTGTGCCCCCCTGCACCAGTGCCATGTGCAGTGTTGGTGACATCAGTGGCATCTGGACAGGGTGCTGCAGTGCACGAACCTGCTCCATTGGCCCGGGAGCAAGCTAGCCATGGGCAGTCGGTGGCAGTGCACAGCCATGGCCAGCCCATGTCATAGCCTGCCAGGGTGCCACCACCACCCATGGATGCACCAGGACAGGCTGTCCCATCCCCTGCTTGTTGGCGATGCCACCATGAAGCATCACCCATCGACGACATGGAGGCCTACCTCACCCTTCTGTGAGTGACTGTGGAGGGGCAGAAAACCCCCTGTGCAGAGTTCCATAGCCACAGGACTGTGATGGTCCAGGAGCATGAGTCTACAGCTGCTTGGTGTGCACAGATGTTGGCAGAGGCATGCCTCATGTGAGTGGGCATGACTGCAGCACTGGAGCAGATCACAGCTGCTGCAGAGACAGCAACTGGCTCCGTGTCATACTGTGGACATCGGGCATCCAGTCAGATGCCCAGGGGCATGTCCCACATGCCCCAGTGGTGGCACCAGGTGGACCCCCTGCTGCTGACACTATCACCTCTGGCCTCCATGCCCAGTGTCCATGGCTTGGATGTTGGCCATTGATCAGCAACACCACTGTGAACCCATTCACAGTCTTGGTGCAGCACTCTTGCTGGGTTACTGGCTACTCCCCCTGTGGTTGATGGTTGCACACCCACCTCCAACTATCATGGCAGAGGCCACCCCGTGTCCATGGTGGCAGGGGTGCCACCCTGTGATACCCATGTCCCTGGTCCTATGGTAGAGGCATGTCACAGCTGTATGTAATGGACACCCTGCTGGTGGTGCCTGGGGTGGTGTGTGTGTGGCAGGCACCCACCTCACTGCAGCCCTGGCAGCACCCTGTGCTACCTGTGCAGGTCCACCTGCATGTCAATGTGTGCCACTGTTGCACCACGTGTCATGGGCATGATGCGTGCATTCCAATGTCTGCTGTGCCCATGCCCTGGTTGCAGTGCACACTGACCCATGACATCTGTGCCATGGACTGGGTGGTACAAGGTTGTTGCATTCCTGGCATGTGTGTGTGTGTGTCCATGTCTGTGTGTCTCTCACCATGTGTGCCTGTGTGCGCCATACCTCTCAAGTGTCCCTGATTTTCAGGGACGTCCCTGATTTTGCCTCAAAATTTCACTCTGTCCCTCCTAAAAATTGTGTTTTCATGACCAAACAGTGGGAGTTGTAAGCTCAAAATAATGTCAGACATTAAAGTTACAGACTTGTTCTTCCAAAGAAAATGCATTTTACATCAAGTCCCTTATTCTACCAGCTTCCTGAGTGGATATCACCAATTTTGAAGATGTGTACCTGATTTTGGTCAATTGTTCCTGATTTTGTTTAGCCTTGTCCCTGATTTATGAGGCAGAAGGGTGAGAGGTATTGTGTGCACCACTACATAGCATCCAGTGTCCACTGTGCCCATGACATTCCATGTCCATACCTTGGTGCACACCCTGCATACATACACACATACATACCTGAATACTCACCTGCGATTCCCAAAGTTTTCCTCCACCACACGCCTGCAGTGTTACCTCACCCAGGTCACCTGTCTTGAGTCCCTCCTGCCCTACATGGCATCACTGCCCTGGCCCTGTGGCAGTGCGCTGTACCCCGTACCTCCACCCTCTCCTCCTCCCCGTAACTGTCACCCTCACCAGCCTCAGCAGGTATTCCATGGTCTAAGACCAGGTTGTGTAGCATACAATAGGCCAGGAATATGCCACAGGCCTTCTCAGGGCTATACTGTAGGGCACCACCTGACCAATACAGACACTGGAAGCACATCTTCAGCATGCTGAAGACATGCTTTATGATGGCATGAGTTGCGATGTGTTCCTCATTGTACCACTCCTCTTCCTCTGTTCCAGGTCATCGGAAGGGTGTGAGGAGCCAGGGCCTTAGTAGATATGCTGCATCTCCTGTGGGGGAAGATGTGTGTCCATTAGTACATTGGTTACTACTGTGGCATGCACCCTGTCCTCTACCCTGGCCTCGGTGGTGTGTGCACCTGTCCTGCTCTACCGCCCGTGTGTCCCCTTTTCAGGTAGTACTGCATCCTTACACATGCATGCCTCCATGTGTCATGTGATGCACAGTGATTGTGTGCCACCCTGTGACTGCCTGTGTACCCTTACACACCCCTGCTATCCCAGGGCCCATGCCCCTGCATCACACTGAGCAGGTTGCCCACGGCCCACCACATGTGTCCTGCCCTCAGTGCCCTCGTGTGCTGTTAGGTCCATGTCACACACACCTACTAGATGGTCACTTGGTATGCCCCCTGTCTCAAACCTCCTGCAGCATGCCAACTGCTGCCATATGAAAGCTTCATGTGCACTCCCAGGGTATGTGGTGCAGACATTGGTGATGCACCCTGTGGCATTGCACACCACCTGGCAGTTCACTAAATGGTAGCCCTTCTGGTTTATGTAGTTGATGGTGTCTTCACCAGGTGGTGCGCGGATTGCCACATGGGTGCAGTCAATAATCCCTATGACACCTGTCATTCATGCCTCCCTGTAGAACCCCTGCATTGCTTCTGTCCATTCCACCTGTGTGCTGGTGAAATTAATGTATTCCAAAGCATGCTGTAGCAGTTTGGTGACGAACTGCATGAGAAGACAGGATGTTGAGGCCTGTGATATGTCGGTGGTGTCCCTTGTGGGACTCTGGAAGGTTCCTGTGGTGAGCAGGCACATGACTGTTGTCACCTTGGTATCCACCGAGATGGCATGACCTCGTACAGTGAGTGCCTGCATCTAATCATGGCACAACTCACAGAGCTGCCTCAGCCTGGCCCTGTTCAGGTGGTATCGGCCTACTGTCTCCACATCTGTTCGCTGCTCAAATGACAGCCTGGCATGATACCGCCGTGGGGCCGGTCACCTACGGTGCCTACCACCACCCTGCCTCCTCCTCCTCATTAGTACACGAACGATGGCTACTGCTGCTGGGTCCATCCTGTTGGGTTTGTGTTTCTTGGCTCTCAGTATCTGTGGCTCTCTAGCTCAGTGGCTCACTGTCTCCCAGTGTCTCAGTATGTCTGTAGCTCTGTATGTCTGTATCTTGCTCTCTGTCTCTCACAGTCTCCCACTGTCTCTGGTAGAGTGCTGCTGTTGCTGTTCAGTGAATGACCTGCAGGTGGCTTGGACTTAAGTCTACTTCTTTTATGCTTATCTTTCTATGGCGCATCTTGCCTTTGCGCTGGAGATGCCCCATAGTTGCGCCGTGGTTTTGCACTGTGAATCATGTTGCATTGTGTATGCATGGGTACACCCCCTCTGTTTACGCTGCATATCATTATGTTGCACCTATGGTGCATCTCATTTGGTGCGGGGTATCTTAGTTGCACTGGCGCTTTCACCCTGTTTGTGAATCGTTCTGCGGCACATCTTTGCATTGCACCGGGGCATCTGAAATGTGCTCAGTGCATCTCTTTTGTGAATCCTGCCGTTGTGTTTATCATTGTTGGATTTAGTATGTAATACCACTATGTCATAAAATACCTTGATGTATATACCTTATGTTTATGAAACCTGTAAATGTTAAAAATACCATGGCTCTAGGTGTTTTTGATAATGGTAAAACGTACTTGATGACTATTATAGAAATTAAGTTATTTGTGCTATTTAAAATGCATGTAAATTGCTGCAAATTGAACAGATCTGAAATTTCATGGTGGTTTGCATATATCCCATGATGCTTTGCATAATGGAAGTATGTATGATGTTGCATTTCTTTGAATCTTGATCTTTTGCCAGTGCCCTCTGGGGTAAATCATGTTTCAATGTTTCTGCATTGAGGTTCTTTGTTTTCAGCTTGTTTTTTTTTTTCTTTTTGAGCCCCCACTACCTAAGCAAATGATGCCCACATAGGGATGAAGGGTTTTCAGTAAAATGTGGTTATATCAGAGATCAGTGTCAGTAGGTGCTGGTTAAGTATGGAGAAAGGGCATGCATAGTCTGTTGTTGCAAACTGATATACTGAAGAAGGAATATGGTATTGCAGAAGCTTATTTCCAGTATTCTGAATAAACATTACACAGAGAATGTGTGTTAAACCTGAAGTTCGGTGTCTGGTCCATAAATTATCCCACAACCCTGTCACACTGACGTTATAGCTAGTTAACTCGCATCATCTCTGAAGGCCAATAAAATAAATGGGCCTTGAGAAAACTCTTAAAATACTCAACTGAGGAGGCCTCCCTAATGTAAGATGGAAGAGTGTTCCACCTAACCGGGCCATGACACTAAGGGCCAGATATTCAAAACTTTGCACTGGGCAAAAATTGTTTGCACAGGATTAGCGCGGGTCTGCTATATTCAAAAGGCCAAATAGCGCGGGCAAACTGCATTAGCACCGGGCAAGATTATAATGTATGCAAGGGGCAAACTGACATGAATACAGGTGCAATGCTATATTCAGTGACTAGCGCCGCGCTGAGTGGTTTTGCGCGATTTAACGCGACACTTAGCGTGGTGCAAATTCCACCAGGAAAAGCTTGTCTTAACCATGGGCAATCAAGCTTCGCAGCGCACACTTTGGCTTTTGGCGGGTTTAGCGCCGGTTTTCGCCGACCTTAACAAATAAATACGACACATAGATAAAGCCAAATCAGAGGAAGCATGTTGCTAACCGATGGCATCACAATGATGCCATCATCTGCCACCAGTCCCAGCCATGCCAGGCAGTAAATGGTGACCCTGCCGCCAGTGGACAGCATGGCAGTGTGGCCATACAGCACACACCTGAGGACCACACATCTGTGGACACAAACAGATGCCAGCACACACACATGCAGCACTGTGGGCATGGAGGATGTTGAGGGGAGCGTGTATTGGTGGCGAGGCTGTGCCACAGACCAGGTGTGGCCACAAGGCTGGGACACATCATGCAGTGCTCATGGGCCAGCATTGGGAATACCCCCAACACTAGTGTGCCTTTCGGATAATATATGCCCCCCCGGCCACATACCACACAGCTGTACAACTGCCACAGCACACAAAGCCAGAAATGTACATGTCACTGTGAGCATCCCATGCCACAGGTACAGCATCTGTGGGTCACACAACAGTGTAACATAATGTCCACTGTCAGTAAACACCTGCAGGTTGGGCCTGTCACTGTGTACAGTGCAGTCAGCATCACTGCCCTACACACCATAGGCAGTGCTGTGTGCCTCACACTACTGGCCCCCTTGCTACTGTAGTGTCTGCTGTGCACTGTAGCATGACCTACAGTGTGACAGTTGTATGCAGCACCACCACCACCTGTGCCTATGCTGTCTTGTCCCCTGGGGTACAATATGCTATGCTATGCTGTACTGTTTACATGTAGCCTGCAGCTATCATCATGTACTGCCAGACTGACCTACAGGTGGAGCTGTGGTTGGACCTGGTCAGCCCCTGTACTTCCAGACTGACCTACAGGTGGAGCTGTGGTTGGATCTGGTCAGCCCCTGTACTTCCAGACTGACCTACAGGTGGCCCTGTGGGACCCTGCAGTAATGCTGGGCAAACTGCATGCAAATCAGGGTATAATGAGATGCTAATCTGGTTGTTTGCCCAGAGACTGCCTAAGTAAGCTCAGTTGCATGGCACTTTTGAATATGGCACATTTTAGCTCCGGGCAAACGTGTTTGCCCCGGGCTAACGGCTTAGCTCCGCGCTAATGTGCTAGCATGGCGCTAACGGTACGGGGTATAATATACAGTTTTGATCACTGTTGTTTCACATCTACTGCTTCCTGCAGCTGTACTGAGTCCATGCATTTACTGGCACACACATTGGCCATGTAGTTTGTCTGTACCTGCCCTCATGTTGATGTGCACTGTGTTGTTGTTGTGGGTTGCACTTCCTGGTTGCTTTATTCAGTGCTGTCTTATTCCCGGGCTATTTTTGCCCTGCACTCCCAGACCAGTTTGCCCGGCTACCTTAGCCTGCTATATTCAGCAGGATTAGCACCGGGCTATTTCCATTTCAATATAGCTTGCTTTGTGCTCCGGGCTAAGTTTGCCCACCAGGCAGTGCTAATTTAGCCCCTGGGCAAAGTTTTGAATATCTGGCCCTAAATGCCTAATCAGCGGAAGTTTTTAGTTGAGTCCTGGAAACCTGAAGGAGGCCCCAGTCAAAGAGCAGAGGGATTGGATTGAGATAGCTGGTGTCAGAAGATCAGCTAGATAGCTAGGGCCTAGTCCATGTAGGGCCTTGTAGGTGGGTAAATTTACCTTGAAGATTACCCTCCACCTGACCGGCAGCCAGTGCAGAGCCCTCAAAACTGGGGTCACATGACTGGACCTAGAAAGACCAATCAGTAAACCAACAGCAGCATTCTTCACCAGCTGCAGGCGGTGGCGGGCACCTCCAGATACCATAAGGTAAAGAGCATTACAGTAATTAAGCCTAGACATCACAAAGGCATGAACTAATGTGGACAGGTCTTCAGGCAGAAGTAGGGGTTTGATCCTGGCAATATTCCACAAGTGGTAAAAAACACTTTGAACAACAAATGATTCCTGAGCTTCAACTGTCAACCTGTCATCCAGGATCACACCAAGATCTCACACCAAAGAGGAGGCTATTAATGGTGTGGGTCCAAGGAAAAGACCAGAGGACCCACTGGATGCACTCCCATCATGCCCTCAACTCAGCTCAACTACAAGCACCTCTGTCTTATCAGGGTTCAGTCACAACCAACTGGAGGATATCCAGCCATTGATTTCAGCCAGGCAGATGTTAAGCACCTACACAGCATCTGATGTTTCAGTGGCAAAAGACAAATACAATTGGGGATCATCTGTATAGCCAAGAAAACCCACACTGTATAGCCTAATTAGCTCTCCTGGAGCAGCATATACACTGCAAAGATAAGCTTCAAGATTGACCCTTGAGGTACTCCACAAGGCAGGTGCCCTGGGGAGGAGGAAAACTTTACCATCATTACCTGCTGCTTCTTACCAGTGATATAGGACTTGAATCAGCTGATGACAGTGCCATTGAGTGCATAATACTCTCTAAGGTGATCAAGAAGCACAATGTGATCTACAGTGTCAAAAGCTGAAGAGAGATCGGGCAGAACAAGAACTGACCTGTCTCCTCTATTCCTAGCACTTAGAAGGTCATTGTGCACCCTAATGCTGTTTCACTGCTGTGCCTTGTTCTGAAACCTGACTGGAATAGCTCATAGATATCAAAGGCCATGAGGTGTTCCTCAAGCAGTTGGGCCACAATCTTCTCAACAACCTTAGCCAAAAAGGGAAAGTTGGAGATAGGATGGTAATTCACCATGATTTCCAGGTCAAGAGATAACTTCTTCAGAAAAGGCCTCACCAGCAACTCTTTTATGGAATTCAGAAAAACAACCCTCTGACAATGAACACTGGACAATCATGGTGAACACTGGGCCAACGGAACCAACAAATCTCAGTAAAAAAACATGATGGAGCCTGGTGAAGCTCACTATATGTGTGTTTCAGGTTTGAGATAACCCCAATGACCTCAGCCTCCTCCACTGATTTAAACTCATCCCAGATGGTGGAGTGCCACCATAACCCCAAGCTGATCGCTTTGAGTCAGAACACGACACATTGACAGGATCCCTGGCCAGATAGAGGACACCCTGTCAGTGAAGAACTGAGCAAACTCATCACATAAAGTGATTGAAAAAGCTTTTTTCAGCTGTAGACAGGCTGTATGAAGAAGCCTGTGTACAGTTTAAAACAACTGAGATGGTTGGTTCTTCCCTGCAGAAATCTCCCTGGACAGGAACTCTGCCTTCTTATGATTAATTGCTCATTGTTACTCAACATAGTGAGCATTCAGGGCCATTTTGTCCATATCCAATTGGGACCTCTGCCAACAATGCTCCAACTTATGACCCCTGATCTTCATCACCTTGATGTTCCCATAAAACCATGGAGGCCTCAAGTAATAATATCTGGGTCATACACAGACTGGTGCAAGGGTATAAAGTGCCCTGAAAACCATCCTGTTATATGCTGCAACCGCTTCACCCATATCCATTACACATGCAGCATCTACAGTAGATAGATCAGCTACTGCCAGTAGTTCCTCTGGGGACAATTCCCTTAAAGGGTGATAGCTGACCATGTCAACTGGAGGGGGACCTTGGGGGGAGCTCCGAACAAGAACTTCACTGTTCAATGATCAGACCACATGACCTAATCAGTCTTGAGGTTAGTAATCCCAAGGCCCAGTGAGAATGCCAGGTCTAACATGTGGCTATGGTGGTGGGTCACGAAAGTAACTTCTTGTGTCAGGCCCAGTGATGACATCAACTGAAGGAGGCTGGACCCAAACTGTGAGGATTCATCATCAACCCAGGCATTGAAGTCCCCCAGAGCTAGACATCTGGGGGACTCCAACGCCTTGCCGCTGATATAGTACACAACCTCCTGCAGGCGATCTCACCCCACCCCAGGAGGGTGGTAAATAAGGAGAATCTTGCAGACTGCACCAGGACCCCCATGCACTGCCACATGCTCAAAGGACCCAATAGTTCCCACCAGCTGCATGGTGAATCCCAGGTCAGATCTAAAACAGATGGTTACTCTCCCACCCCTACATTCCCACCTCTGACAGTGCACCACGGAATACCCAGCTGGGAGGGCTGCCTCCAAAACTGGCCCGGCATCGTCACCCAACCAGGTCTCTATAATGCAAGCCAGATCGACCAAAGAAATCAAGTCCACCATAATAGTGGTCTTGTTCCTCATCTATCTGGCATTGCACAGCACAGCCCAAAGTGGAATGGTAGACATTGCAGCCCCTCTGATTACTTGCCCACTTGGTCAGGAAGGAACCCTGGGGATGGAAATCAAACACATCTGGCCTCTCTCTTGGATTCATCTAAACCCAGGGCTTCTACTGCACCTGACCACCTCGATACCTCTCACCTCTGCTATACCTACAGCACCCCACCAACACTGACCCCTCTGCTCCCTCACGATGCTGACTTTCCAACAGCACCTCGCTGTTATAAAAGACACAGGGAGGTCAGCAAAGGGATGTAGGTTACACAGCTGGGCTGCATCATAGGTAGTGCACTAATAAGTAATAAAATCTGTTCATTCTAATAATTTTTTTATTAAAAAATTATATGATTGCATACTTAGCTGAAAATTAAATAAAACTGAAAAACTGCTTATGTCCTACTACAGAGAAGAAATGAACACTGAACTGTAGGACAATTTCCTATGCACTTTTCTAACTGTGCTGTGACTGGTCCTTGACATCATGTGCTTCTTGATATGTGTTATTCACATTTAAGTATTGTGGGATGGATATTCAAAGATTAGAACCAAGCAAACATGGTCAGCGTGGGTGTCTACCTGTATTTGTGCATGCACTTCGGGGGGGGGGGCATATTCAGAGGCCCTGTGAGCACCCTCCAAATCTGGCAGTGCTAAGGTGCTAAAATACAACTGTGCCTACAGTATGCAAATAAAAAGTCCCTCATGCATACTGGGATATTTAAAGGTTCACAGCATTTGCAAACAGCACCCCAAGTGGCACTGTTTATTGCTATAGAAAAACACCTTATCTGCGCATTAAGCCAGTGCCCCCAACTCCCAAAGACAGGGCAGATGCACTTCAGCTATCTACTCATGATCTCCCTTTACAATAGTGAATGAATTATGCCCTGTAGTTCAGTGGTTACCACACCCCATAATCTCCCATTCTGATAGTGAATGATGTGTGCTTAGCTGTCCAGTGTTTCCCCCCAACCACGATCTCCCATTCAAATTTGTTTCCAATCATTCTCCATCCCCCAATCACCCAGTTCCTTTAACTACATTATTACCTGGTGGTCCAGTCAGTGTCCCCCACGCCTGACCCCTAAATAATGCTCCCCACTTGACCTGAGGTTTTTAGTTCTATTGCTGATATCTTTGTGGTCAAAATATAAATACCATAGAATAAGGCTGATATTTATTGTTCTGCATCTGAATAAATAAATGGCTATTAGTTGGGTTGCTCAGTAACGATGAGGAGAGAGGAGGGCTGTGCTGGTCACCATACCTAGCTGTTCAGAGTGTGCCAGTCAACTTATCTAGTTGTGTGAAGTTCTTGATCCATGAATCTGGGGTGCAATACAGTGGGACATGAACAGGTGAGTTAGGTAGGGGGCTTTTCATGCCCGGGTGTCCAGTGATTCTCCTCACCCACTGAGTTCCAATTCTAATAGTGAATGAAATGTGCCCTTGTGTCCAGTGGTTCCTTCCACAGAGCAGCTGAAGATTCTGAGAGACAAATATGGTGGCCAAGATTATGATGTCAGAGAGTTGACTATTGCTAGACAATAGTTAACAGTGTACCAGTCTTGGGCCTGACTGCAATAGGGATGATCAGGAGGGCTGTGTCCTCCTCACCCCCCATGACAAACAGCAGATTGTTTTGTTTCGGGGGAAAGCCACCTGAGCCCCCTTTCCATTCCTACCAGTACTGTATCACTACTCTTACAAACATCTACCAATAAGAAGTGAGGTCAAGAAAATGTTGAAGTCTCATCAGGGATGACTTTGTAGCCCATTGCAAAGATGCTGAAGACATGTCAGAGATGATGTTGTATGCTCATCATCTACAAGAGTCTCGGCCGCCATATTTGTCATCCCTCAAAAATTGGAGCCACCACCCCCCCACTGTCCCGTTCTAGTTTGTTTCCAGTGGCTCTCCATCAACCAATCACCCACTTCTCTAACTACATTATTCTGTGGTGGTGTCATGTATCCCCCACCCAATGATAACCCAGTTCCTCTTATTACATTATTCCCTGGTGGTAAGAGCATTCTCTGACCCCCTGGTTGTCTGCTTCCTCTAACTACACTATTATCTGGTAGTAAACTGTCCACCTGAAAAACTCACAACCTAACCAGACACTTTTAGTTCTATTATTGATGTCTTTGTGAGAAAAACATAAATACCACAGGTAGGTAGGTAGTTAGGTAGCTAGCTAAATTTATTGTTTAACTTAAAGTCATTACAAATCATTAAAAAATAGTTAAGGAATAGAATAGACAATAGTCAGGTGTGCAGACAGACAAAAACATTGCATATTAATAAATTAACCCAACACTATGCTGATAGGTAGTTTTCTGCCCTAAAATGCAAAGCTTTAAGCTTCAGAGTAAGATTGCATTCAATCAACTCATCATTGTTTAACATTTAGGAATGTACAAACAGGACATTCCACAGAAAAGAGCTGACATTAAATATTCAGCATCTGAATAAAGAAATGGCTATTAGTTGGGTCATTCACTAATGAGGAGGTGAGAGGAGGCTGTGCTGGTCACCATACCAAACTGAGCAGAGTGTGCTGGTCACCTTATTACTTGTGTGGCACTCCAGACACACTGGTGGGGGGGGGTCAGGGATGGTGGAATGTTGTGGGTGGGTCAGGTGAGGAGCTTTTCTGAGGGACACTGGACCACTTTGAAAGCCATATTATTGGTAAAGAAAAAAATTAGTAAGGCTTGATGCATAATGAATATCATTACTGAATAAACCAAGCAATAGCTAAATCTTTATTTAGATCGTACATAATAAATAATATCAGCCTTATTCTGTGGTATTTATATTTCTGTCAGAAAGACATAAACAATAGAACTACAAGCCTTGGGTCTGGTGGGAGGGCTTTTCGGGGGGGGATACTGAACCACCAGTATTGATATAGTTAGAGAAACCAGGTGATCAGGGGTGGAGGGACACACTGGACCACCAGGAAATAATGCATATGAACATACAAAGAAGGCAGTAGAAAAAGACCATTTGGTCTGTGTAGTCTGCTCACATTGCAGGTCCTCTGCTTAAGCTACTGACCCTGATCACCCTCCCCAATCCATCCTTCCCTTCATCAATCCCTTCTCAACCCTTACGTTCCACCTAACTCCATCACAGCCTCTCTTGAAGTCGCCTACCATCTTTGATGAAACCACTATTTTCAGAAGTATGTTCCAAATTATCACCACCCTATTTGTGAAGAAGTGTCTCCTAGCCTCCCTCCTGAACCTCTCTCCTCTGACCTGAGACTGTGTACCCCCATGTTTTAGTTTCCTCTTAGACTAAAGAGACCCTCCTTAGCCACCCTATTTATTCTGACAAACACTCAAAGGTCTTAATCATGTCCCCTCTCTCTTTGTCCTGTACTCTAGGGCATACATGTTCAGGGCCTCCAGCAACTTCTCATATGTTCTACCCTGCTGGCCCATGATCATCTTCATTGCTCTCCTTTGGACCATCTTTAGCAGGTTAATGTTCTTTTTAAGGTACGGGCACTATACTGTACATTGTACTCTAGATGCAGCCTCAATAGTGATCTATAGAAGGGTAGTATTACCTTCTTTCACAGTGTGAGGAACTGGGCGAGTGGGTGGTTTGGGGACCAATGGACACCAGGCCATACCTCATTCACTATATGACTTGGAGATTGTAGGTGGGTGAACCACTGGACACCATGGCATAATTCCTTCACTCTCAGAATGGAGATTAGGGTGGGGGAACCACTGGTCACCAGGGCATACTTAATTCATTTTCAGAATGGGAGATTGTGGGGGGACCAGTGGCCACCAGATCATACTGCATTCACTATCAGAATGGGAGATCAGGGAGTGGGAGGCAGCACTTGAAACAAAGGAATACTTCATTCACATCTGGAACAGGACAGCCAGTGATGGAGATAACTACTGGACCAGCTGGGCTCTTTTCCAAGGTTGTAAGTGGTGGTATGGGGCTGCTGTGCCACATGCAAAGGAGCACATACTGTGCATACAAATGATCCCTTAACACATTGCATGCCTAATGGGCTTATTTGCATGATTGGGCTAAATATACCTCACAGAGATCTAGGCACTATCCTTTTCAGGTAGTGTTATGCTCTGTTGGTCATACACAGCCCTCATCCATGTACGGGCAGCAAAGATTCATTTATTGCTGTGCTGACATGTACCAATATTCGGTTGGATAGCACTGCTCGCTATGTTTCACGGTAGCCGAAGGAGTGCAGGGACAAATACAGCAGAAACATTCATGCTGTGATTGTCCTATTTTCTGACTATGTGGCCCTATTTCTTTTGTTGAATCTTTGTTTATAATGATATAATTATGTATTGTTTCATGTACAGTATATATCTGTAAATATCTAGGTCACCCTTTAAAGTAGGGATTTACATCCTTGGGTTTTTACATTTTAAATAAAAATTAAAAAAGTGTGTCTTTCACACAGTTCCACATGTGCTATCCTCATTTCAATATGTACTTCAGCTTTTTTTATGTATTAGTATGCGTTCTACATATTTCACCATGTTATACTCATTTTATTACATGTTATACTCCTTTTGGTGTGTGTTTCACAAAGTTTATTACATTTTACATTGATTTTAGTATGTTATCCATACTTTAGTATGCATTGAATCAATTGTGGTGTATGTTCTACTTATTTATTTATGTATTTATTCATTCTTGGATTATAATACCTTTGAGCACATAACAGCACTTTTACAAAGGTTCCACATTGGTGGGAAGGGTGACAGACATACAACGGATGGTATTAGATAAAAACGTGACAAGAAAGTATTTAAAATGACAATATGACTAACATTGCAACTAAAATTAAAACTATGAATCGGAAGGAAATCAAAAATAACCTAATAAACGGAGGCAGCCCAAAGTGCTTTGTCAAATAGATAAAGGTAGATTTGGGTGAACAAAAGTTCAGGTAAGTGAAGATAAACCGTGGAAAGAAGGTGGAGCATGAAAGGGTTGAGGTGAAAGAAGGATCGGGAAAGGAGGCAGGAAATAGGGCAGAGCGGTTAGGGTGAAAGTGGTCATTTGTAGAGAAAGGGGAAGAAGTAAGTACACAAGGATATGTCAGTACTGCTGAGGTAGTGCCATGTCTGTTGAAACAGTCACAGGAACTGTTAGCTGTAAGATATTGACGAAGAGTACCTTTAAATGGTCCCAATTTTGGTAAGAAAGAGATACTATTGGGCAGTGCCTTAAACCATAGTGGTGCTCTTTATGCAAATGATCGTTGCCCTTGTGTAGTCTGAGAAGAGTTGGTTGACTGAGCTACGCATGTGCTGGGAGCTGCAAGAGGGGTTGGGTTCTATGTGATAATGGTGAGTGCCAAATGGCAACCCGCATTATCGCGACATCAGGGCAGTGAAAGCAATTTCACCACCCTGACATCCTTGGTGAATTGAAGAACGGCGTCAGGGACTTAATGCATTTGCTTTCTGTGGGGGCCCTGCACCCCCCACACACACACCCACGTGGGGGACTTTGCCCCCTGCACCCCACCACTTAAGGATTCTCAACTCCAAGGGGGTGCATGTTGGGAGGGGACAAAGGCAAAAAAAAAATGCAAGTTTTGGGCTGGGTGCAACAAAATGACAGTAGCGCCCAGAACCAGACCCTAACCCGGAACCCCAGCACTGCAAGCGGGGGCCAACCCTGACACCACAGCGCAGCTCAGCAGCCGACTGCAACATCATCCCCTACATCCCCTCCACCCCCTCCCAGGTCATGCTCACCATGCTCGCCCCACCCCACGCTCGTGTACATATAGCAACATCCTGTTGCTAGGGTCACCCACCCCACCACATCAGGTCACCCTCCCGCCCCCCGCCCTATTCGAGCTTTCACCCACATCGCGTCGCCATTTGGGATGGCACCTTAATTCAGGTACCCACCTCATGTGCTACCAGGGGTTGAGTAAGTTTGCAACATCAGAAGGTAGGAGCCAGAAAAGTGGCTTTTAATTAGCAAGCAGGTCTGATAATGAATCCTCCCATTTAGCTGAAGCCAACCTGTTTGTGCATGCAGTTCACATGCATGGGAAATGTGTGCTGCTCCAGTAAGAAGTTGGCATGCTTTATTGAGTGCCACTGATATTCTGCATAGGTAGTTGTGGAAGCTGAGCCATAGATAACCAGACCGTAGTCAACAATGGACACTATGGTGCTATAGGTAGCTAGTCTAATGGCTTCAGGCATTAGATTGTGTTTATGTCTGTGAGGTAACCTTATCTGGATACTGGCAGACCTGGCAACATTCTCAACCTGCTTGGCATATGATAGTGAGCTATCCATGGTATCCCTAGATACTTGCAATATTGAATTTGTTCAAGCGGGACACCAGAAGAGTTCCAGATGATTAGGGCACTACATCTGTGTTTGCTGTGAACACCGCTGAACAACAGAACCTTTGGTATGTATGATACTCAAATCAGCATATATTATACTATTTTATTATATGGTACTCATTTCAGTAAATCTCACACTTGTTTCATCATGTGTTATACCAATGTTTACATGTGTCATACTCATTTCAGCCAGTGACATACTCATATCAAAGTATGTTATAGTCATTGTGACATGTACCCTTTTCAGTATGTCATATTCATTTTGATATGTGTCACATCAGAAAGCTATCATTTTAAATTGAATGGCATTGAAAGTACTTCCATCTTAAGCAATGCTATGGCAGAGGAAAGGAATGGTTGGCACTATCTGAACAAGCTTTGCTAATTCAATTGATGGTGGCAAACCCCACACAAAAAAGCAAAATGACAGTTTTGGACTGCACAAAAGAAGATGGAAAAAGAAAGCTTCATTGCATAAACATTTTACTTGTACTTAATACTTGCACATTACAAAGCCAGTAAGTGAGAAAATTCTTGCGTGGAAAACTACTTTTCTGTGTCATTGCATTCTTCATTACCAGCTTTGTGGAAAGAGGAAAACGTTTTCATGGAAAAACCTTTTTCCATGCCAGTGTGTCCTTATTACTGGCTTTATAATGCGTAAGTATTAAATCAAGTAAAATGTTTAAGCAATGAAGCGTTTAGTTTCTGTCTCCTTTTTTACAGTCCATATTTATCATTTTGCCTAAACATCATATGTACTATAGTGAAATACCATTAGGATGTATACATTGTTGCTTGGTGAGTATACAATGGGAGCATGACAGCAGACCTGTATTACAGTATAAAGTACATGAACTGGAAACTCTCGCTGTGATCAGGGGTCTCTTACTACATACATTCTGGTGTAATATAATGCTGTAGCATAACGATCAGATATCCTCATTTTCTGTGTTACTGGAAAACTGTGTCCCATCTCAGTCTATGTTTTAAGGAGCTTTCCAAGTCCTTTTTTCCTGTTGACTTTTATAATTTACTTCAAGTACCAGTATAGATGTGTCTAGAAGTGAGACTAAGTAGGGAGAAGTGGAGTCCTTTTGGTATGGCAATTATGTTATTTGATTGAGCTTGCCTGTAGAGTTTTATCCTGGTTTGAAAGGGTATTTGGTTTCCCACACATAGTAGCCTTTTGGAATTTTTTTTCTTCATTTTGTTTTATACCCCCTTCTGTCACTGACACCTGAGCCCCTCACTGCCACTTAACTCAGTTCTCCCTGGACTGTCATGGTGCTGTGGATAGCCCCCTGATGTGATCAAGGGTAGGGTGACCCCTCAACAGGATTTCTGTGTTCATGGCCCTTTGCAGGACAAACAAGTTCATGGTGGGGGAAATGGATTTACTGGACTGCTACCCAATGGTGCCGGGGAAATGTTTTGTTCTCTCCAGCTCCAAGGCAGCATCTGGATGACACTATGTCTTGCACATAGATATCTGCCTCTGCATCTTCCTGGTCAGTCCCTCCTTCTGCACTCCCACCTGTTGTCACCCATGTGTCAGTGTTGTGATTGAGGAGACCACCCTCCCTCCCTGTAGGTGGACAGCATCCTCTAGGATGCTTGATCCTACCCCCCAATCAATCCCCATTAACCAAAGATTGTCCCTGATCCCAGGTCACTGGTGTCACAAGTAGTATCACGACCAATGCACTAATGGGTCAGCCCTCTGGGCATTTTTTACATTCAGTGAGGTGATCCACATTGTCTGATTTGCATATGCATAATCCATGTTTTTATGGTACTTTGTTCTGGGCTGTTCGGATGGGGTTTGAAAGCAAATGTAGGGGCAGATTTTGTATCCTGTGTTGTTTCAGAGTACTGTTTCATCTGGTTTCTTATTTCTGTTTGACTGGAGTTTGTTTCAGTTCAGTACAGTCTATGGACAGGCTTGTATATTTATAGTCTTTGACTGGTGGGTCAGGGAATATCCTTCTTAGCTTACTATCTTTTCTGAACATGGATTATAGTTTATTTGTAATGTTCTGGCGGGTAATTGTATGTGGCTATCAGAAACAATAATAGACAACTTGCCAGGTATGCTTCTCTTTTTGTAAGGTGGTTGCTTTTCTCCTGGTATTTTTCTGTACATTCCATGTGATAGTTATGGTCTTAATTAAATGTTTCTCTTCTTAAAACCTGCTAGTTTTTATCCTAAACTTACACTAAAAATCAGTTTTCAGAACTGTTCAAGATTACCTGCACCCTGTAAAAAATCTGTGATTCCTATGTTTGAAGTAGTCCTTTGGGGTCTCTAGTTGAATGTCAGGGTGGTGAAGTAGCTGACTGTAGTAAATTTGTGAAAGATTTTCTTCCACCTTTGATAGTTGTTGAGTAGACTTCCTCTGCTCCACGGTGCAATTAATTGATGGGTATTACATATGCAGTGATGTTCAGTAATAGGTTCTGTTACAGATGTAGATATTGCAATACTGGTACCAGAGTCCCTCTGGTCTTGACTATTTATATCACTAGAAATTCAGTGATTAAAATATGTTTATAAGTGATAAGATTAATATCGTTAACTGGAGTTACTGAGAATTACTGATTGACATATCATAACACGTCACAACCTATCAGTGAGAATCACTGTAACACTGTTAACTGGAGGTACTGAGAGTTACTGATTGGTTTGTTATAACACGGCACAACCTATCACTGAGCACAACTGTGAAACTGTACAGTAACATTGGAGTAACTGAGAGTTAATGATTGGTATGTTGTGACATAGCACAGCCAATCACTGAGCATTTCTGTAACATTGTTAATTGGAGGTACTGAGACTAACCGATTGACATGTCATGACATGGTACAACCTATCACCGGTCATCACTGTAAAACTGTTAACTGAAGTTACTGAGAGTTATTGATTAACAATTGTGAAATGGTAGAACCTATCACAGAGCACCACTTTGTATTTATCCACAGCTCCTCCATTATGTGAAGAACATATTTTTTAAGGACAGTGATGGTGAGGAGGTGTGGTTTGATGTGAATGGAGATTCTCCTGCAGTGTATGACATACTAAATTGGCAGGTATCCCCTGATGGAAGTACCACCAAGTATGTGCACATTGGACATTTTGACTCTCGTGCTCCTTCAGGACAAGAGATCTTCATTAATGAGAGCCTGATTTTGTGGACTGAAGGCAGCAAACAGGTCAGTGCACAACAAAATATTTTACAAATGTAGAAGAGGTCTGACTTAGAACTCCAAACATGTAGTATAATCCACACATTGTTTATTCCCCGTACTGGTCAGTTCACATTCATGTCAACCACCCAGCTCCATCCCCTGACCATGCAGGGTTACCTCCCTTCTTCCTCCATGGTTTACTCTCCATTGCAGGGCAACAGGGATCTCTCAACCTGCCATTGCCGGATCCATTTCAGGAAGGTACCTGCTGATGTCGGGGGTGGCACCCCCTGGGATCAGTAGTCATCCAACTCTCCCAGGACATTTTCTCTTCTATGGGTTTTCCCTCCATTGGAGGAGGATCATGCAGTGCTGACAATGGCTGAGCTGTGTGAGCTTCTGCTCACAACAAGCTGGCCAACTGCTCTGCCTCCATTCACGTATACAAGATCTGGCACTCCAACACCAAGCCACCACTAGGTGTGAGACATATGCCAGTCTCCTTTTCTTCCCTCCCTGTGATAGGAGAGCTGTTTTCCAGATGCTAAATCCTCTCCAACTTTGGCCAGCCCCCCAAAACCTGCTCCTACCATGGTCATGGGTCGTCAGCATGGCAGGAAGTAAAGCATGATGCCTCATCCCTCCACTCCACTGGGCCGGCCTAACATGTAATATTTTTAAACAAATAAAACACAAACCACCTAGTGGTGCCATTAGAGCTAAAGGCAAAACATTCTCTACATGACTTTCATACTGCACTACAGAAATCATTGTGTGCAAATTGTAATTGCCACACTTAAGAATAACAATATTTTAACATTGTTCAAGCAGTTTTTAATGTAAATGTATGTAATGTCTGTGGTTGTACAGGGCATTTGTTGAAAATAGGGACTTTGTCCCTAGTGCTTGTTCCTGTATAAAAATAATATTTTATCAGTCAATCATTATCAGGAAGCTGGGACATTCAACTTCATGGCTTATTTTTGCCCCAGGTTTCCCAATTTAAAAAATTCCCTTAGTCACACCTACCATGAATTATCTTCTCTATTTACATTTATTAACATGTTGTTTAGTATTTTATAGTATTACCAAATAATTAAGCACTAATAACACAGTTAAAATAAAATATTACCCTTTGCCATTAACCCTCTTGAATAATTGCAGTGATTCAATTTCTTTCCTTGTTCTCCCTTCTTATTTTGATCTTTTGCTCATTGTATCTTCACAATAGACAATTGTGAATCATTCTACACATCTTGCATCTTCAGGGATTCAGCTTCTGTACTTTCACTTTTAGTTCTTTGTCTTTACTGCCTGCATGGCCCATGGAGGTGTTGATGATACCTTTGGTCCAACAACCCAGAATACAGCTGTTCCAATAGTTCAGAACCGGTAATGCAAGCTGGTTCGCCCAGCTCCAAGAAGGAATCCAAAAGTTATACTATTTAATTGTGCTGGTGCCCCAGGACCATAGAGCAAATAAAGAAGTACTAAAAAGACTAAACTCCAAACTTTAAGCAAACAAGTTAGTATTTTAATCCACAGATGTGGTAGGTAAATTCACCTCGCCACACTACCCCAGCACTTCAGCACCTTGCCTTCCTCAGGGAGTGTGGCTATGGATATACACAGTTACATTTTATAGGGCAAGATACGCTGACAAGATTGTAATTTTTCCTTCATTTCCATCATTTAAAGAAACAGTAACATCTATAAGTTACAATGTCTCCAATCAGATTGAAAGCTTATTTTAAATTAAATCACTTGAATTAATGAAACATGTAAAACAAATAAAAAAACAGAAAAAAAGGAAATGTTACTTCTTTTTATATTTATGTTACTCACATCAGTTGTTATTTCAAAGCTGACAGCAATTAGGGCTCAAAATCAATGACTTATGGATTATATTACCTAACGGTATATGTCTGTATAACAATCTGATACCAACAGGAGCTCTTTCACATCATAGGCATCATAGGTCATTCAGAGCTCTATATAGATCGAGGTCCATTATAGCTCACAAATATCATTGGTACCCTGAAATATTATTTTTAATCAAGTGCACATCAAGTTGTGCCTTGAAGATGAGCATACTACCACTAGCCACTATTTCTAGTGGCAACTCATTCCAGATTTTTATTACCCTAATGGGAAACCATTGCATCCTTTTGGTGGTTTTAAATCTTTCTGCTTCAAGTTGTAGGGGATGTGATCTGGTGCTATAAATCTTGTCCTTAAACTCTAATCCAAGGAGTTCCCACAATTGGGGGTCAACAAGTGCCCTGTACAACAGACACATGTCACAATATGGGATGGGTGTTTGGGTAGTTGGTGGAGCCACTAGACACCAGAGACACCAATGCACAATATGGGATGTATATTCAGGGGGGTGCCACTAGACACCAGGGATATGGCCTGTACTGACTGGATGGGTGTTTGGGGGGGAGGGTGTCACTAGACATCAAAAGTATGGACTCCATTCACAGAATGGGTGTTCAGGAGGGTGCCTCTGGACACCAGCAATGACATCAGGCACAGGCAGGATGGGCAATAAAAGGGTCACTGCTCACCATGCAAATGAGTCCCTTATGGACATGCAAATGTTTCCTGAGCACATTGCATGCCTATGGTCTCATTAACATGGTGTGGCTGAATAAAGTCCACATGGGTCATAGCGTTATCTGCTGTGGGTAGGTTCATATTGGGGTAGATCAGTTTTAATTAGTGTTGCACTAGCACAAGCCAATATTTAGTTAGATATAGCCAGACAGTATTCAACTACATATACCAGTGGCTGAATCAGGTACAAGTATAAGCACTGCACAAGCCTTTGCACCACACTTACACCTCCCATTGAATATCCTACCCCACATGTCATAAATACACATTTCCCCTATTTTTCTCATGTAATTCTTGTAATTCACTTTATTACCCAGAATGCACTATATGAGAAACTCTAACTTTAAATTTTTTCTCATGTCTCAGAAACTACTTACTACATGTTGCTGTGCTGCAATTCACTTTAATGCCAGAAATGCACTGTATGGAAATCTTATTTCCCATTTTTCTCATGTCACAGAAGTTACTTGCCACTGCACTCACTGTGTCACTTAGTATCCCACCACATCAATAGCACCTCAAACTTGTAATTCATTTTAGTGCCCAGAAATGCACTTATGAAAATCTCATTTCCCACTTTTTCCTTATGCTTCTCAAATTACTTGTTACATGCCACTGCACTGCACTGTGTCAGTTAGTCTCCCACTACAGCAACAGAACCATTAACTTGCAATTCACTTTAGTGCCCAGAAATGCACTATATGAAAATGTAATTTCCAATTTTTTTCATATCCTAGAAATCATATATATATATATATATATATATATATATATATTTGATACATGCTACTGTGTCAGTCTCCAACCAAAGCATTTTTCTCAAGTCACAGAAATAATATACAATGCTGCTAAATGTCGCTAACAAAAGTGTTGTAACATGGAAACCATGCTAGACAGTTATTCAGCATGGTAAGTGGGGCAGACACTTGGGCACTGGTGGGCAGCAAACCCACTTTAGAGTGAGGCACCACTGTGAGGGTGAAGAATACGTGAAGTAGGCTGAGAGGGGTGAAGGTGGTGTCATTGCTAGTGGGCATTATGTGCCACATGGGGGTGGGGTATGGGAGCACTACAATTCGCTCCTGCGATTTCATACTGGGTCATTTCACTCCCAACTATACACTCCTGCATCAATTCATTCCTATGACACTATCCACCTACGACAATTCGCTTCTGCATATACAAAACTCATTTTCTCCATGGTCCGTATCGGGCATAAAGTAGCTGCATTTTTACTCAGTGTGACAGCACTAATGGGGCAGACAGGAGCAGAAACAGAGGACAGAAAAGGCAACCAGAGTTGAGGAAAACAGCTTCTCAAATAGGCACTAGGGACTGTGTCTTACATCTTGGCTGGTAAAAAAATGTTGAAAGTTTTTTACATACTGTTTCAATTTATCCTCTGTCTGCAAAATTGACCAGTTTGTGCAAATAATCTGCTCCATTTTCCCCTGACTCAACACTATAAGTAGTGACAAAACTGAGCTTCTGTGTTTGCTGTAAATTGAAACTTTATTCTTGTAACAAATCATCTCTTGGTATTTCAGATATTGAATTCTTAGTCTGCAAAACATCACTTTTATTATAACCTTGTTCCAAAATCTCCTTTCCAAATCCCCTGCTCAGTGCTTATAGCTGCTGTCATTGCTACAGTTGCAACGTGCTCTTATGAACTGACTTTTTGGTGTAGATATGGACCTCATGAGGGTGAGTTGCAGGCTTTGCCCTCAAGTTAGCTTGTTTGTACATGGGGATGTGGGAAGAAAAGGTATTGTATGATTTTGAAAAAAATCCTTTTTTTTGATCTTATTGAACAGTCTCCCTCCCACAGATGACAATGAATACAGCGGGAGCGAATTGTCGTAGGCGGATAGAGTCATAGGAATGAATTGACGTGGGAGTGAATAGTCGCGGTATGAAATCACGGGAGTGAATTGTCATGTACCAGTGGGGTACATATCAAGCAATGATGACATTCAAAGTTATTGGAATGGGGCACAGATGATGGATGCAGAATCTGCAGTCAGACTCGGGGGCTGTGCCTATGGAAAGAACCTGAAGCCCCAGATGCAGATCCTCCTCTCAGTTAAGAGATGAAGTAGCACTACTTTGCATTGAGATGGTGTGCCTCAGATGTTGAGGTTGTTCAGGGAGACCACCCACCAGGTGCTGCACTCAAACCAGCAGACTCTTCTTGAGGGCAATGTGAAAATCCAAGGTGGGAGTACACCCTCTGAAAAACTCTGGCCATAGCAATGATGCACACTATATGAAATTATTATGTGCCACATTTTCTTAAGTGCCAGAAATTATAGATGTTATTTATTTATTTATTTGCTTTTGTTAACCGGGTAAGTCACACTAGACAGCCAAGTGCCTATTTTCAGGTGTGACCTCAGAAAGTTACAAACTTGGATATACAGGTACAGTGACGAATCGGTTTTACATACAACGAGCTTAATAGGTCATATAGAAAAATAAATGTAAAATGACAACCAGTAAAAGACACAAGCCTGGGGGGGGTCGGGTTACAGACAACCCGGGAGAGTTAAGAGCTAGAGCATACACAAACAGTGAGTGAGTCAAATTTACATACAATGGGAGAGCAGGTGATAACAATTATAGCATTACATTTAGCCATTGCTTGACCAGTGGACGGGAGAGTAAGTGCAGTGGGCCTGGAGTGTGCAGAGACCCCCCCATGTAAACATAGTTCAGGTGGGCTACGAGGTGCATGAACAGGTGGAGGAGCCCTTCAGGAAGGTTCAAAGGGAAGTTTTAAACCCTGGATGGGAGGGGGTGGACCGAGTAAGGTCTGGGAACGAGTTCCATAATTTGGGGCATAGTTGGCGAAGGCCCGATCACCCACAAGGGTGCTGTGCTGCTGTACTATGTACTGTGTCAGGCTCCAACCACAGCACCTCTCTTTAAGCACTTTAGTGGACAGAAATTCATGATAGGGTGAGAAGAGAACTGTTAAGAAAAGAGTGACATTATTTGGACTCCAGTCCACCCCGACATGTCATTTTGCATCTGTGAATGCAAATTTAAAATAAAACAAGTATAAGAAAAATACAAACTTTTGGAAATTTCTTTACCTCTCTTCATACTGGTAATGGTCATTCCGTACAATGGCACAATGGTATCAGAGAGGGAGAGGAGGAGGAGGCAGCTTCCTGCTCACTCTGCATGAGACAGATCTGTGAACACAAGAGTGAAATTATTCAGAGTCAAGCCCACTCATCGTCTTTTGCATGTGTCCAAGGAAAATGAAAATAGAAATGTAAAGCCCCACCCAACAAAAAATGGACTGGTACTTATGTCTCAACAGTGATGGTCATGTTGTGTAATGGCACAGTGGTATGTCAGAGGTGGAGGACGAGTAGTCATCTTTGTGACTGGAGGAGACAGCAGAACAACAGAAGCAAGTTCACACAGTAGTCAATGCGTCTTGCATTTCTGCTGACTTAAGAGTATAGGGTGCGGAGTTATACTTTCCATCTTTCTGTGTCATCCAAATTAATAAATCTACTGCTCCTCCTCCCCCAACCATGAATACCCTCTCTGCATACTCAATATCTGAATTTTCACCACATGGAAATTCTGCATCCATTAAATCCATATGAACTGTACCTTTATGGTGGATGACTGTCCTTCCCCTGCTTAATCCTTGTGTGTGAGTGGTGACCACAGCGATGCACTTATAGTTGGAGGTGTTTGTGCA
This sequence comes from Neoceratodus forsteri, assembly GCA_016271365.2. NCBI lineage: Eukaryota > Metazoa > Chordata > Ceratodontiformes > Ceratodontidae > Neoceratodus > Neoceratodus forsteri. The sequence continues at coordinate 58,453,229 of CM028137.1, forward strand.
CTATTCATTTTAAAGAATGGCTACATAGCAACATTCTTAGGGGATAGTCTTGTATGTCAGTCTGTAATGATTGCCTCATTGAACACATGTTCAGAATTAGCCCTAGATGATGGGCAGCGTAAATGTTTAAAATCCACATCTACCAGTGCAGGCCACTTTATAACTTTATTGTTCCAGTACAGCAATGGTTCATCATCAGCTCCAAAGTGTTTTAGGTCTGCCATATATGTCTCAACAGATCTAGCTGATGCATTTAGTTTGATATCTTCTGATTGTTCCTCCTCCTCATAATCAAAATACCACCCTATGCAAAAATGAACCCATTCATAAACTTACACAGCTCTGTTGTCAGTGACATAGTGAGCAGTTGATAGGGAGAAGGGCAGGGGTAAATGTAGAAAAATACAAAGGCAGTAAGGACAGGGATGTGGCAAAAAGAAATAAAGCCATTAAAAATGGAGGGTAATGAGTATCAATGCCCGTAGTCCAGGTAAAAAGCTCCCCAAAATGGCGGCCTTGATAGAAGAGGGATGCCTGAATATCATGGCAGTCACAGAAACATGGTACACAGAGAATCATGACTGGGATGCCAACATACCAGGGTACACAATCTACAGGAGGGACAGGGAGGGAAGAAGAGGAGGAGGAGGAGGAGCTCTCTATGTAAGGGAAGGGATCAAAGCAACAGAACTAAACGGTAAACAGAGAGGAGAGGAGGCACTGTGGGTCACCCTGGAGACTGGAAATGACTCCACAATCCGCACAGGGGTTGTATACAGACCCCCATCTCTGGGGGAGGAAATAGACAAGGAAATGATAGAAGGCATCCTTGGGATGGCAGAGAAAGGGGAGATATTGCTGATGGGGGACCTGAATATGCCAGATGTTAACTGGAGCACCTTTGCTGCAGCCACATCCAAGAGCAGGGCCGTTCTCGATGCCCTACAGGGGGCATGCCTCAGACAATTAGTTTTGGAACCCACTCAGGAGGGAACCATCTTAGACCTGGTACTCTCAAATGGAGACAGAGAGAGGATCTCTGATCTTGAAGTGAGTAGCCATCTGGGAACAAGTGACCACCAAACAGTGTGGTTCATGATAAACTTAGCTGCAGAGTCAAGCCACACAAAAGTGAAGGTACTGGCCTTCAGGAAGGCTGGTTTTGTCAAAATGGGAGAGTGCCTCAGAAAAGCACAATCAAACAGGCAAGAAGATGGGGTGGAGCAACAATGGGGAAACATCAAAACCACCATCACAGAGGCAACAAACCTTTGTGTGAAGCAAATAAACAAATCAAAATTAAATAAAAAACCTCTATGGTTCTCAAAAGAAGTGGCGGGGATGGTAAGGAAGAAAGAGATAACATTCAGGAAGTATAAAGAAACACAGAAGGAGCAGCACAAAGAACTGTACCAGTTAAGGCAGAAGGAAGTAGGGAAGGCAGTCAGAATAGCAAAGGCCCAAACCGAGGAAAAGATAGCCAACTCAGTAAAGAAGGGGGATAAAACCTTTTATAGGTACATTAGGGATCAAAGGAAGACTAAGGCAGGGATACTGAGGCTGAATAAGGAGGAAGGTGGTTGAGCAGAGAGCGACAGTGAAAAAGCATGGATACTGAACGAATACTTTTGCTCAGTATTCACAATGGAAAATCAGGGGGAGATACCTAATCCAGTCAATAGAAGCACTCTGGATAGGGGGGTTGATATTAGTCCTTTCACAGAAGAAAGGGTTATGAAAGAACTCTTAAAACTGAAGGTGGATAAAGCAATGGGGCCTGATGGGATTCACCTCAGAATTCTAAAAGAACTATGGGAAGAACTAGTAACACCACTGACTAGCCTTTTTAATAAATCATGGGAGGATGGTGTGGTACCTGAGGACTGGAGAAGGGCGGATGTGATTCCCCTTCACAAAAGTGGGAGCAAGACAGAGGCAGGAAACTACAGACCTGTCAGTTTGACCTGAGTGGTAGGGTAAATGATGGAATCACTTCTAAAGGAAAGAATTGCTGAATACCTAGAGGCCAGTGGGGCACAGGACCCAAGGCAGCATGGATTCACAGCAGGAAGGTCATGTCAGACAAATCTAATTATATAGATACATAGATACATAGGCAGTGTCGGCAGATAAGGGCTTATGGCCCACTTAGTCTGCCCGTCTGAGTTTGTAACTTCAGTTTATGTTTTCCTAGAACTCTGTTGCCCCTTACCCCTGACCTCCAGAATTCCTTTATGTCTATCCCATGTATTCTTAAATCCCGTGATTGTTTCAGCCCCCACCACTTCCTCAGGCAAGGTGTTCCACTTGTCCACCACCCGTTCTGTGAAGAAATTCTTCCTCATGTTTCCTCTGAATCATCCTCCCTCCAACTTCATCCATGCCCTAGTCCTGGAACATCTTTTTCACTTAAAAATAGTGTATTCTTGCACCCTGTTCCTCCCTGTAAGATACTTGTATGTCTCTATCATGTCCCCTCTCTCCCTCCTCTCCTCCAGGGAGTACATATTCAATTCCTTCAACCTGTCCTCATAGGACTTGTGATGCAATCCATGCACCATCTTTGTTACGAACATACGAACATATGAAATTTGCCAGCAGATAAAGGCATAGAGGTCTATCAAGTCTGCTCAAATGTGCAGCTAACACCCCTTATTCTGCAGCTGCCCCACCCTTCCACTCTTCCCCTACATTAACCCTCCCCATTGTCCTGTCCCATCCTCATTTGAAGCAGTCCACTGTTCTACTGCATACCACTTCTGCAGGTAATGCATTCCACCCAGCCACCACCCTCTCTGTAAAAAGTGTCTCTCATCTCCCTCCTGAACCTTCCTCTCTCAGTCTCATATCATGGCCCTAGTGGCCTTTCCTCCCTACTTTGAACAGCCCCTCTGTACCCGTCTTGTTTATTCCTTTCATGTATTTAAAGGTTTCAATCATGTCACCCCTGTCTCTCCTTTCCTCCAGTGAGTACATGTTCAACTCCTTCAACCTCCTCTCATATGATAAGTCCCCCAGTCCCTTGATCATCTTTGTCGCCCTGCGCTGCACCCCTTCCAGTAACCTAATGTCCCTCTTCAGATACGGATGCCAGTACTGCACGCAGTACTCCAGGTGTGGTCTAACTAATGACCTATACAGGTTGTTGCCCTCCTCTGAACCTTCTCTACCCTGTCTATGTCCTTACGTAGGTAAGGTCTCCAGAACTGTACACTGAACTCCAGGTGGGGCCTCACTAGCGTCTTGTGTAGTGGAATTATGACCTCCCTTTTCCTGCTGATGATGCCCCTGCCTATGCATCCCAGCATCCTATTTGCTTTACCTGCTGCCTTGTCACACTGTTTCCCTACTTTGAAGTCATCAGAGATGATAACCCCAAGATCCCTTTCCTGCTTAGTGCATGCTATATCCTCACCCCCAACTGATATATTGTGCCTGGGTTTTTGTGCCCCATATGCATTATCTTGCACTTCTTTGCATTGAATTTCAACTGCCAAACCCCTGACCATTCTTCAAGTTTCTGCAGGTCCCTTCTCATTCTGTCTACACCCTCTGGTGTGTCTACTCCATTACAGAGCTTTGTGTCATCAGCGAACAGTGAAATTCTGCCTTCTAGGTTCTGCGCAATGTCACTGATGAAGATGTTGAATAGGACGGTTCCCAGCACTGATCCCTGTGGTACCCCACTGGTCACTCTTCCCTCTGTGGAGTGACAGCCATTTACCACCACCCTCTGTCTCCTGCAGCCCAGCCAGTGACCTACCCACCACACTACTCTCCTACCCACACCCATATTCCCTAGTTTGTGTAATAGTCTTCTGTGTGGCACAGTGTCAAAGGCCTTGCTGAAGTCCAGATAGGCCATGTCCACTGCCTTCCCCTAATCCACCTCCCTAGTCACCCAGTCAAAAAATTCAATGAGGTTGGTCTGACATGACCTCCCCCTGGTGAAACCTTGCTGCCTTGGATCCTGCAGTCCATTGACAACCAGATGTTCCACTAATCTCTCCTTCAGTAGTGCTTCCATGATCTTCCCCACTACCGAGGTGAGGCTGACAGGTCTGTAGTTCCCCGCTTCCTCCTTGTTCCCACTTTTGTATAAGGGGACTACATCTGCTGTCCTCCAGTCTTTGGGTACCTCCCTGTTTCCAGTGATCGGCTAAACTGGATAGCCAGAGGTTCAGCCACCACCTCTCTGAGTTCTTTAAGGACCCTAGGGTGCACCCCATCTGGTCCCACTGCTTTATCAACTCTTATTACTTCCAGTTCCTTCAGGACCCTTTCTCGTGTAAAGGGACTTGTGTCCATTTCTGCACATTCTCACCCCTTGTACTCCCTTCAGACCCATTACCCTCCTCTTCTTCAGTAAAGACTGAGCAGAAATACCTGTTCAGTATGTCAGCTTTACTGTTGTCATCCTCCATGCGGCTCCCATCCTCCCCCTTCAGTCTCACTATCCCTCCCTTTGCCTTTCTTTTTTCACTTATGTACCTGTAAAAGGTTTTGTCCCTTCCACCCACAGATTTTGCAATGTTCTCTTCTGTCTGAGCTTTGGCTTCCCTTACTGACCTCCCTGCCTCCTTTTGCTTCTCCTGGTAGTTCTCCCTATCCCCTTCTGCCTGTGTCTTTTTGTATTGCCTAATTGATTTCTTTGACTGGGTGACCAAAGAAGTAGACCAGGAAGGGGCTGTGGACATGGCATACCTAGACTTTAGCAAGGCATTTAACACAGTTCCACACAAAAGATTAATAAAAAAAATAGCCAGCCTTGGAGTGGGTCCCAGGGTGGTAGCCTGGGTAAAACACTGGCTGGACAACAGAACCAGTGGGTAATAGTAAATGGAGTCCACAGTGAAGAATGGAGGGTTACTAGTGGGGTACCACAGAGTTCAGTACTGGGGCTGGTCCTTTTTAATGTCTTTATGAGTGACATTGCAGAGGGACAGGAAGGGAAAGTATGTCTTTTTTGCAGATGACACAAAGATCTGCAACAGGGTTGATATGCAAGGTGGGGTGGAAAGGATGAAAAGGGACTTAGCAAGGTTGGAGGAATGGTCAAATGTATGGCAGCTTGGATTCAATGCAAAGAAGTGCAAAGTAATGCACCTTTGAAACAAAAACCCAGGGGAAGAGTACAAAATGGGGGATGAGATACTGACAACATAAAAATGGAAAGGGACCTGGGAGTAGTCATATCAGATGACCTAAAGGTGGGCCAGCAATGTGAGAAGGTAGTAAGGAGGGCTGGGGGTATACTGGGATGCATAGGGAGAGAGGCATCACCAGTAGAAAACAGGAAGTTGTAGGCCCTGTATACAGACAGTTGGTAAGACCACATCTGGAGTACTGTGTACAGTTCTGGAGACCCCATCTCCACAAAGACATAGACAGGGTGGAGCCTGTCCAGAGGAGGGCAACCAAAATGGTGCAGGGTCTGCACCAGAAGCCATATGAAGAAAGACTAAAGGAGCTTAAGATGTATAGCCTCGAGGAAAGGAGGGAGAGGGGCGACATGATAGAAACTTTCAAGTACCTCAAGGGAATCAACAAAGTCCAAGAGGGTAGCATCTTTCAGAAAAAGAGATGTGCAAGAACAAGGGGGCACACTTTGACGATAGAGGGGTGATGGCTCAGAGGTAATATGAGGAAGTATTTCTTCACAGAGAGGATTGTAGATGCATGGAACAGCCTTCCTGAGGCAGTCGTAGAGTCAAAAACAGTGGGGGAATTCAAGAATGCATGGGACAGACATAAGGCAATTCTACTGGATGGAGTAGGAGGAAGTTGTCTGTTGATTATCTAGGATCTGCAGCTTATCCATTAGGTAGGGAAATGGGCAGCGTAGGTGGGCCATGTGGACCTTATCTGCTGTCAAATTCTGTTTTTGTGTTTCTACATAGAAGCTACAGAACTGTCATGGCTTGTATGAAGTAGCATATACCCTTATAAGACAGAGAACCTTAGTGCAAAAGCACTGAGGGAAGGGTTACCCTAAATGGTATTAGCTTCAAAGTCAAGTTTAAAAGAAATACAAAATCACACATTCCCCCATAATGCAAAGCAGCATAAGCTGTATATGCAAATCACCACAAAATGTAAGGCTGGTTCAACTTTAACCAGGCATGCATGGTGCCAAAAGGCTTCTCACACATTCTGTAAAGGGTGAAAACAAAAGACTCAGACTCACGTTTCATTCTGCCAAGTGTGCCTGGTTTGTATAGCACCTGTATAACACCCTAGGGGAATGAACCAACTATCCAAAGTTGGTCTTTTGGGTTTGGGTTGGGTTGGACCCCCACTAAACAAAAAAACAAGCTAAAAGACAAAGAATCTTAGTGCAAAAGCACTGATGCAAGGGTTACCCCAAAGGGTATTGGCTGCTAAGCCAAATTTCAAAGAAATACAAAATCACATATACCCTATATTACAAAGCATCATAGACTGTAGATAAGAAATACAAAATCACACATGCCCCCACAATAGGCTGTATATGCAAATCACCACAAAATTTAAGACTGATTCAGGTTTGAGCAGGAATGCAAGGTCTGAAAAGCCTCTCACACACCTGTGTATCTATAGAATTATCATTTAATGATGCACCATTATCAGTGATTTATAGATTATACATTATACTTGCACATAGAAATTAACTCTTGATCTCACTATTCATGAAGGCTCAAATTGGTGCTTATACCACCCCCGTTTGGTTCCCTTTTATGTCAGGGTAAAGTACTTGTTTTCTACTCTTTACCTTTCCCTCTGGTTTGTAAGCTAATGTTGTCAATTTAAAATGATTTTTATAAACTGAAATTACATTGATTTTAGTTGATAAACTATACTTTTGAAATATGTAAATTAGTTATGCAAATACATAGAAGGACCATTTGCTAAAATATATTTTACATATATAAAAATATATATTCTGTATATAATCTACACATACTGTATCTTGCAAGCAAACAAGATACTTATTTTACTCAAAGCAGAAGTTAGGCACACATGCACACTGGACCAGGAGCTTCAGTATGCACTTCTTGGATTTTGCATCACAAAATTTATTTGTGCAGTAAAGAAAACATTGTAAAACTAAAGCCAAAAGTAGCAATAGTAAAAAACAGACCTCCCCAAAGGACCAACATTTCACACTGTTCTTGAAAAAGTACGAGAACAGCACAAAATATCAATCCTGTGGGGTTGTCTGTTTTTTACTATTGCTTATTTTGGATTTGGTTTCACAGCATTTTATTTTTTCTACAAATAAACTGTGGTGGAAAATCTAAGAATTGTGTTCTAGAGTTCCTGATCCAGTGGGTGTGTGTGTGTGTGTGTGCGCCTAACTTTTACCTTGAGTGCTGTGTACATTTATGTTGTAAGCACCACTACATTTTGGAGCTGCCATCTTTGGTTCTATACATATTTTACTATAAGAAGATATGTAGACATAGTGCATTCAGTATATATTTACAGAATATAGTCTCTGTATATGATAAAGATTTATGTAACATATATTCCAGTCATATTTATAAACTATAACACATATTTATTTGTTATGTGAAATATATATTTAAAATGCATTACCTATATATATATATATATATATATAGAGAGAGAGAGAGAGAGAGAGAGAGAGAGAGAGGGCTGTAGATGCAGATGTAGGAATAGGTGTCGATAGGAAAGGGAAAGAGAAAATTGTATAACTAGGAAAGGCACACTAAGTCAATACTTATTTCCAGGTGCAACCTGGGAGCACAAGGAAGTTAAGTGACTTGCTCAGGGTCACACAGTATGCAAGTGCGGCCTGTGGGATTCAAACACAACTCTCCAGTTTGCAGCTCAGTTCTCCTAATCACTATGCTACAGTATACTGCTTCCTAGGTATAGATATAGACATAGGCGTAGACATAGACATAGACATAGAAATACCTGTAAATATAGACATAGATATAGACATATATATATATATATATATATATATATATATATATATATATATAATAGATAGATATAGACATAGACATAAATATAGACATAGCCATAGATATAGATATAGATATAGATATAGATATAGACATAGACATAGATATAGACATAGACATAGATATAGATATAGACATAGACATAGATATAGATACAGATATAGACATAAATATAGACATAGATATAGGTATAGCTATAGATACAGATATAGATATAGATATAGATATAGATATAGATATAGACATAGATATATATATATAGACATAGACATAGACATATATATAGATATAGATATAGATATTACAGTGGTAGAACCACTATAGTAAGGGTTGAGTAAGCAGTTCAATGTTGAACCCCACAGTTTGCACTTTAACAACATTGCAACTGTTCAATTGATTTACACAAAATTTGGCATGCATAGTCCTCTGGGGGTAGATCTCTTGATGTGCTAAGTTTTGTTTTGATCGGATCTGTGGATTTTGTGTGGTGCATAGTGAAAACAGTGTGTTTTTCACTTTTTTTACCAGTTTTTGCTGATTTTCCCTCATCATGCTTCAGGCACACTGTTTAGGATTTTGGCTTGCAAATTTCAGGATAAAAAGCGCTTGCCTCCAAAGAAAACCCCAGCATTGATTTGGTGAAAAAAATATTAATCTGTTCTAAAGTTATTCAGTTTTTAAAATGTGGTTTCTGAGCATGCTCATTTTAGTCTGTTGGATAACTACACAGCCTCAAACAAGGATTTGGCCTCACTAATGGGGATTTTGACAGTTCACAAACAGGAATTCATTAAATCCCTGTTCGTATGAAAAAAATCCCTGTTCTCAAGTTGCCATCTTGTTTTCATTTTTTGCCAAAAACAAAATGTTGTAACTTTCCCCACAGATGTCTTCTGTGGAAATTGAAGTATGGGTTTTGTTCAGGGTGATGCCCTCTACAAACCCATGGCTTTGGTTCTGTTTACTTTTCTAAAAAAATGGCCATTTTTCATTTTGAAAATCCTTGTTCTTGACTCACTTCCAATCCTTGTTCATGAGGTGTCAAAATCCTTAGTCGCAAGCTGGTCCTTGTTCATGAGCTGGCAAAATCCTTGTTTTTGAGATGACAACCAATTGGCCCTATCTCACTAACAGGGATTTCTCATGAACCAGGATTATGACACCTCATGAACAAGGATTTGGCTAGTGAATATGGATTTTGACACCTCATGAACAGGGATTCTAAAAAAATCCTTGTTTATGAATTGTCAAAATTCCTGTTTGTGAGAAATCCTTCTTTGTGAGGTGTCAAAATCCTTGTTCATGACACAACTAACAGATGACCCTAAAAATCGTTGTTCATGAGCTGTCAAAATTCTTTATTGTGAGGTGTCAAAACAGATGGCCATAAAAATCCTTGTTCGTGAGCCAGTCCCTGTTTGTGAGGTATCAAAATCCTTGCTCGTGAGATGATGACCACATGGCCCTATCTCAAGAACAGAGATTTCTCATGAACAAGGATTTGACACCTCACGAACAAGGATTTAGCTTGCGAACAGGGATTCTGACACTTCACGAACAGGGATTATAAAAAAAAATCCTTGTTTGATAGGTGTCAAAATCCTTGTTTGTTAGGTGTTAAAATCCTTGTTCATGGGAAATCCTTGTTCGTGAGGTGCCAAAATCCTTGTTTATGAGACAATGACCAGATGGCCCTACCTCATGAACAGGGATTTCTCACAAACAGGGATTTTGACACCTCACGAACAGGAATTCAGCTTGTGAACAGGGATTTTGGCACCTCAAGAACAAGGATTATGCCAAAAAAATCCTTGTTCTTGAGGTGTAAAAATTCCTGTTTGTGACATGTCAAAATCCTTGTTCACGGCAAATCCTTGTTCATAAAGTGTCCAAATCCCTGTTTGTGAGGCATCAAAATACCTGTTCATGAGAAATCCTTGTTTGTGAGATGTCAAAATCCTTGATGGTGAGATATCAGAATCCTTGTTTGCGAGCTGAGCCCTGTTCGTGAGCTGTCAAAATCCTTGGTTGTGAGATCACAACCCGATGAACCTGCCTCACGAACAGGGATTTCTCTCCAACAAGGATTCTGACACCTCATGAACAAGGTTTTTGGTCATGAATGGGGATTTTGACAGCTCATGAACAGGGATTTTTTTAAAGGTTGCAGTTTCTTTGCCTGTTCACTGCAAATAAACAGTTAGGAAGTTTGGCTCAAAATGTACAGGGTACAAAGGGTGTGTCTACAGATGTGACTTATGCTGGTTTGGTGTAAACATCTATATTGGTTCAATAGTTATAGCATTCCAAAGTTGAGAAATGTCCCATAGGAAACCATTGTAATGAATGCTGTGCCTTTCGGTGCCTATATCTCGAAAATGGTTCAAGATACAAATTTTTCACTAAATGCAGCTAAGCACACATGCAGGTTACTAGTCCATGATTACAACTGCATTAGAATTTTTTCCTAGGTTGCTACAGTTACTGAGATATTGTACCATTTGCAGCACATGGGTTATTTGAAATCTGTCTAGGCCTGTGCTGCATCTAGGGCCCTGTGCTCCCACATGGATACCCTTATGCAGTAATGGAACTGCTGTGCCACCCATTATACAATACTGGGAGATGATAGCTCATTACAATGTCTGTGCACTTATAAAAACTGATAGCATGGGAGCGCAAGACCCTTATAGGTTTGTAGGAGCCCTGAGCTCCCACATATAGATACCATTATGCAGTAATGGTACTGCAGAGCCATCCATTATGCAATACTGGGAGCAGGGAGATGAAAGTTCATTAAGAAAAAAACTGATACTATGGGAGAGCAGGACCTGAAGGGCCTTGTGCTCCCCAAACCATATACGGTAACATTACACTTTCTCAAAAAGTAAGGAAATTCATTGCAAAAAACTTTGTTAATACATGAGTTAGGGTTGAAGCGCCAAAAGTAGGAAAATGAGGGATTAGGGTTGAGACCCTAACACCCCCCACACAACCACCCCACCCACCCCTACCTGCCTCAGACCAACAGGCAATGGAGTATGCCTTGGGGTCTTCAGCCCTAACTCTTACCCCATTCCATGTGTAAAGAAGCTGACATGGCATAGTGTAGAAGGATGGGGTGAGAGTTAGGCCCTGTGACCTCAAGGTACACCTCGATGCCTCAATGCCTGTTGGTGTGTACAGGGTGTAGGGTGAGGTGGTAGGGTTGGTAACCCTAACATTGAATTTCCAAATGTTTTTCACTGTACTGACAACCCTAACTGATGCATTAAAGGAGTTTTTTTCAATGAAGTTCCCTTTTTTTTGAGAAAGTGTAATGTTACTCATATCCATACTGTATGTGGGAGTGCATGTCCTCTTGGCCCTGCACTTCCACCTGCCCATAAGCATAGAGACATATCGCAAGAGGACCCAGTGGTGCCAGATTTTCAAACTACTACCCATAGGTGGGAGTGTGGATCCTCTGTGCCCTGTGCTCCCACCTACCCATAAGCCTAGAGACATAGTGCAGAAGGGCATTGTGCTCCCAGGTTTACAAAATGGTATCCATAGGTTTGAGTGTGGGCCCTCTGGGCCCTGTGCCCTCACGCACCCAAAAGTATAGAAGCATAGCACAGGAGGTTCTTGTGCTCCCCATTTTGCATAATGGGATCTATAGGTGGGAGCATGGGCCCTATGAGCCCTGTATACCCAGTCACCCAAAAGTGTAGAGATATAGTGCAGGAGGGCCCTGTGTTTCCCAGTTTTGCGTAACCCTAACTGATGTAGCAACAGAGTTTTTTGCAACAAATTGTCCTTCTTTTTGAGAAAGTGTAATGTTATTTGTATGTGGTTGTGGGAGCTAAGGGCCCACTCCCATCATGAATACATTTCGTAATTGTCTCTGATTTTCATGTGGAGAGGGCCCAATGCTCCCATGTATACATGAATGTAGAAATATTTTAATGATGTTACTGTGGGAGCACAGGGCTCAGAATGGGATCTATTTGTGGGAGCATCCTGCACTCCCATCTACCCATAAGTATAGAGACATAGCACAGGCCTAGAGCCATGCCTGGTAACCCTTGTGCTGCAAATGTGGCAATATCTCAGTAACCATAGGAACTTCAAAAAAATTCCACCACACTTGTATTCATGATCTAACCATCACCATGCAAGCATAGTACACCTGAGCTGTGCTTAGTGAAAAATCTGTATCTTGAACTGTTTTCAAGATATAGGCACTGAAAGGTGCCAGAGCCACAACAAAGTTATCAAATGGGAAAATCTGCGACTTCAGAGAGCTGTAACTCTGTAACCTATGTAGATTTTTTTCAACAAACCAGGAAAAGGCACATCTGTTGTACAAGCCTTTGCTACCCTGCAAATTTTAACACAAAAGTCTCCACCATTTTGTTGCTATGAAGTGGCAAAGAATTTGTGTTTTGGGGGTGGTTTACCAATATGAGTTTCATGAAAGTACTGTGTACTTTTGCCAAAGTCCCGCTAGTTTACCTGCAGTACTTGTGTGAAAGTTCTGCAGATTTTTCAGAAAAGTATTGCTGACATTCATGAAAGTATTGCAAAACTTTCGCGAAAGTTCCATGGCTAAATTGGAGGACAATTTAAAAAAATCATATTTCTGGGTGTGATATTGGAAAACTAATGCCAGGGTCAGGTTCCTAGAACCCCAATTAGGTAAACTCAACTATTGGTGTTTGCCAAGGGGCAGTATTTTTTGAGTTGCATCATTTTTCTCCACACCACTAACTGAAAACAAGATGGTGGCAGTATGAAAGTAAAAAACCTAAGCACAACACTAAAATGTGCTTTCACAACCATTTTCCTGGTACACATATATTTTTCCTATAGGCTATAAGGCTGTCACAAGTTGAATAACTTCTGAAATATTATAACTTAACATATTTAAATAGTTGGTTAGGAAAAGGCATTGACATTAGTTCAGCATATTATAAAGCTATAACTGACAGTTATAAGGAAAGGAAAGGAAAGGAAAGGAAAGGAAAGGAAAGGAAAGGAAAGGAAAGGAAAGGAAAGGAAAGGAAAGGAAAGGAAAGGAAAGGAAAGGAAAGGAAAGGAAAAGCTAATTGATCTATAGTCAATTAAGTCTAAAAGTTTCTTCATGGTTGGTTAATTATACTGAAGAACATACTTTAAAATTATATTTAGCTGAGGTACATAACTCAGATCATACAAAGATTATTACCCAACATAGATTTGAAACTTTTCCCAGCAACATCCTTGCAGTAGGATATACTCGGGATTCTGCAGTATCAGTAAATTGTCAATATGATGTTAAAGAACCTGAACATTTGCATTGCATAGTTTTTAAATGTTCATGGTATAATGATTTAAGAACAACATATTTGGTTGACTTCATTGGTTCCTTAGTTATGCCCACAAGGTTTACTCTTCATCTGTTATTCAGTTGTGAAAATGTACACTTTTTAGAGAAATTAGCTATCTATCTAATAAAAGCAACACAGCTTAGAAAGAAGAGATATGCCTTATGAGTGACTGAATGGTCAAGTATATCACCTTGTTAATTCATAAAATATTGTACTTTGTAATATATATGTTGAATTATTTATGGTATCGTATAATGATGTATATTTTGTAACAAGTTTGTTTTATGATGATGGATTTTATATTTTATACTACATATATATATATATATATATATATATATATATATATATATATATATATATATATATATATATATATATATATATCATAGTGTGCATGGTAATGCCACTACAGATTAAGTTGAGTACCCCATTTAAGGTTAAAGTGTGAAATTTTGCAGCTTAATAACTTTGCCACCATATGACAGATTTGCCTGAAATTTGGCATGGACAGAGCGGTACCATAGATCGCTGGATCTGCTAAGTTTCATAATGGTCAGATAAAAGGTTGTGGAGCTATAAAGCGCAATAGAAAGTCACATTTATGCTTTTTTGCACATTCTTTGCTCTTGCCTACAGGTCGCACAGTTTGCGCGACCAGTCTAAAAACCACAGGAAACTTGCGGCCGGGGTCCCTGATGGGCCTTTATTAAATGGTTCAAAAGTTATTCAAAAAACAAGTTTCCCATTATAGTCAATGGGAAAAGTTAATAAAAAATTAGACAGTGTCGCAAATACAGTTTTTAGTATCGCAAATGACCCCTGTAGTGTTGCAGTGCTGCCATTTTGTTGTCAGCTGCTGGTCACAGAAATTCTTGGCATTTAAATTTGGGACCCTGTAGGGACAAAATTATTTTTGTGTTCACCTAGTTGAGCCATGTGGATGCTAGCCATGTCTTTTTTGGGAGGGTTAAGCACCCCAGAAATTTTTTTTTTTTTTTTTTTCTAAACTGTAGTGTTGCAAAGTAGTGTTGCACATGCGACACTTTCATAATTTTTTTGGCGAAAGTGTCATGATTTGCGACACTACTTTGTAATACTATGCCAAAAAGAATAGGAAATCTTTGCCACCCTGCTGTAAAAGAATGGTTTGGTCTTTTGGGCTGAAATTGGGAGGGGAAGACAGCCACAATCCAACAGATACGCCTTTTCATGGTTTGGTGACAAAATATTACAGGGCTGCAAAGTTACGGTACTCCAAAGTTGATGATTTTTGCCAAAGGATAACATTACGGTGTCCGCCACACCTTTCGGGGCCAGTATCTCGGAAATGCTTCGACATATGGACTTTCTGTCGGAAAAAAGCTTAGCATCCCACTAGGGGGCTAAGTATAAAACCAGCCAGGAAAGTCATAAATTATATGAAATTGTAATTTTTTTTCTACATCATACGGTTCCTGAGATATAAGTAATTTAGTATTCCAAGTGTTGATTTTCTGCTCCGAGGCACATTATTATGCATACATTCTCTGTATTCACTGTGTTTCTCTATGCAGCTTTTGGGGGAAAAAAGGCTGTGCATTTTCTTTGCTGTTACAGTTAGAGTTTCCACTTGTGTTTCTGTTACCGTTTGAGTTAGCGTTCCTGTCTATGCCACCATCTGCGTTACCTTTTGCATTTTCGTTTGCGCTTGCGTTTGCATTACTGTTAACATTTGCATTTCAAACAAAAGCAGTAATTGAAACACTAATGTTAACAGTAACACAAACGCCAGCACAAATGAAAATGCAAAAGGTAACGCACATGGCGATGTAGACAGGAACGCTAACTCAAACGATAACGGAAATGCAAGTTGAAACGCTAACTGTAACAGTAACAAAAATGCACAGCCTTCCCCCAAAAGCTGCATAGAGAAACACAGTGAATACAAAGAATGTATACATAATAATGGGCCTTGGAGCAGAAAATGAACACTTGGAATACTAAATTACTTATATCTCAGGAACCGTATGCCGTAGAAAAAAAATTAAAATGTCATATAATTTATGACTTTCCTGGCTATATTTATACTTGGTGCCCTGTTGGGGGGGCTATGCATTTTCCCAATGAAAAGTATGTATCTCGAAGTATTTCGTAGATATGGGCCCGAAAGGCATGGCAGACGCCGTAATATTATCCTATGGGAAAAAATGTCAACTTCGGAGTACCATAACTTTGCAGCTCTGTAATATTTTGTCACCAGTTCACTAAAAGGCACATCTGTGGGATCATGACTGTCTTCCCTCCAAATTTCAGCCCAAAAGGCCAAACCGTTCTTTTGCAGCAGGGTGGCAAAAATGTCCTATTCTTTTGGGCATAGTGTCGCAAATCACAACACTTTCACACAAAAAAAATTACTAAAGTGTAACAAGTGTGACACTGCTTTGTGACATTAAAGTTTACAACAATTTAAAAAACATATTTCTGGGGTGTTTAACCCCCCAAAAAAGACATGGCTCGCATCCTCAGGGCTCGAGTAGGTGAACACAAAAAGAATTGTGTCCCTAGAGGGTCCCAATTTTAAATGCCAAGCATTTCTGTGACCAGCAACTGAAAGCAAAATGGCAGCATTGCAACACTACAGGGGTCATTTGCGACACTAAAAACTGCATTTGCAACACTGTTAAACTTTTTCTTAACTTTTCCCATTGACTATTATGGGACACTTGTTTTTTGAATAGCTTTTGAACCGTTTAATATTTTTTCATGAAATCTTCGAAAGGCACATTAGGGACCCTCACCACATGTTCCCTGATGTTTTTGGATCGGTCGCACAAACTGTGTGACCTGTAGGCACAAGCAAAGAATGCACAAAAAAGCATAAATATGACTTTATACAGTGCTTTATACCTCCGCAACCGTAAATCTGACCATTACAAAGCTTGGCAGATCCAGAGATCTATGGTACCGCTCTGTGCATGCCAACTTTCAGGTAAATCTGTCATACGGTGGCAAAGTTATTAAGCTGCACAATTTCACCCTTTAACCGTAAATGGGGTACCCAATCCTAGCTACAGTGGCACTACCATGCCACTATATATATATATATATATATCTATATATATATAGATATATATATATATTATAGTGGCATGGTTACGCCACTATATTTAGGGTTTAGTGGTCACTTCTATGTTAAACTCAAAATTTTGGGTGTTAATAACTTTGGACCCATTCAATGGATTTGCCTGAAATTTGGTATGCACGGTGGGGCATGGTAGATGTTTTGATTTGCTACATTGCGTTTCAGTCAGACTTATGGTCTTTGCATACAAAATTGCTGAAAAATGCAAAATTATCTGTTTTTGGAGGCAGCTTTTGGGATTTTGGATGTGGCCCTGCATGGCCATTGTGTGGCATGCCACTCTGCGAGATGGCTTGTTTGAAAGAGCTTTGGTGGCCGAACATGCCACTTTTCATTTGGTGAAAAATATTAAGGCATTCAAAGGTTATACCACTTTTAATTTCCCATTATAACTCAATGGGAACATTTATATTTTTTATTTAGTTGTTTAACCAGGTATAGCACACTAAGCTGAAAGCTTTTTTACAGGAGCAACCTGGGAGCACAAGGAGGTTAAGTGACTTGCTCAGGGTCACACAGTATGCAAGTGGAAGCTGTGGGATTCAAACCCAGGTCTGGTCTGCTGGATGTCACCAAATTTACAGCTCAGAGCCTTAGACCACTGTGCTATACTGCCTCCTATATGTATGTTTTGTGAACAAAGAATGGGGTTCTGGCCATCTGGTCCCACCTGGCGATCAAAGAATTTACAGCCTTGTGGTTCAAGAATCTTTGTCCCCTGGAATTTTAAAAATTCTTTGATCGTGAGGTCCGCCATCTTGTTTTCAATTCTCTGATCGGAAAAACACAGATATCTCGGCTCAGGGGTCACTTCTGAAGTAAAACTTGGATGGATTTTACTCAGGGGACTGCATTCTATCGAGCCATACATTTGGTTTCATCCCAATTTGTCAAAAAATAGAGTTCTGAGCTTTTAAAATCTTAATTCGTGGCTCGCTAACGATCTTTGATCTTGAGCCTGCAAATTCTTGGATCGCGAGATTCTTTGATCACGATTGCGCATTGTGAGCGAGGGACAAGTTGGCCAGATTTAAAAATAGATTTTCTCAGTCCAGGGGTGCCCTAGAAAATTAAATGAGGGTGGGTTTTGCTCATGGGGCTTCATTCTGCCCCATCTGAATGAAAAAAATAGGTTTTTAATATGCCTGGTAGTCTAGCAGCTCCCCATTGATCATGATAAAGTAGATTACAATGTCTGTATCCCTGCTAGTCTAGTGGCTCCCTCGATCTGTATTAAATTATTATTATTGTTGATATCCCTGCTAGTCTAGTGGCTCCCCCGATCTGTATTAAATTATTATTATTGTTGATATCCCTGGTAGTCTAGTGGCTCCCCCGATCTGTATTAAATTATTATTATTGTTGATATCCCTGGTAGTCTAGTGGCTCCCCCGATCTGTATTAAATTATTATTATTGTTGATATCCCTGCTAGTCTAGTGGCTCCCCCGATCTGTATTAAATTATTATTATTGTTGATATCCCTGGTAGTCTAGTGGCTCCCGCGATCTGTATTAAATTATTATTATTGTTGATATCCCTGGTAGTCTAGTGGCTCCCCCGATCTGTATTAAATTATTATTATTGTTGATATCCCTGCTAGTCTAGTGGCTCCCCCGATCTGTATTAAATTATTATTATTGTTGATATCCCTGGTAGTCTAGTGGCTCCCCCGATCTGTATTAAATTATTATTATTGTTGATATCCCTGGTAGTCTAGTGGCTCCCCCGATCTGTATTAAATTATTATTATTGTTGATATCCCTGCTAGTCTAGTGGCTCCCCCGATCTGTATTATTATTATTGTTGATATCCCTGGTAGTCTAGTGGCTCCCCGATCTGTATTAAATTATTATTGTGTTGATATCCCTGCTAGTCTAGTGGCCCTCGATCTGTATAATTATTATTATTGTTGATATCCCTGGTAGTCTAGTGGCTCCCCCGATCTGTATTAAATTATTATTATTGTTGATATCCCTGCTAGTCTAGTGGCTCCCCCGATCTGTATTAAATTATTATTATTGTTGATATCCCTGGTAGTCTAGCTGCCCCCCGATCATGATAAAATAGATTACGATGTCTGTATCCCTGCTAGTCTAGTGGTCCCCCCATGTGTATTTCATTCATCTTTCTTTTTTATATCCCCCGGTAGTCTAGGGGCCCCCCAATCTGTGTTAAATTATTATTATTGTTATTCATATCCCTCATAGTCTAGCGCCCCCCATCATAATAAAATAGATAAGCATCTGCAATTTCCTGGTAGTCTAGTGGCCCCCACACCCACCCAGCTGTGCCAGTCCACTCAGCACCCCTCTTCCCAGTTGGAGGTGGCACAGTTGCCTCTCACCTCCTGACCAAGCCGCTGACTGTGTGTATTATGAGTGCTAATGCAAGGAGCTCAGAAATAATTTCAGAGCACCTCTTTGCATTAGCGTTATATACACACAGTCGACGAGCTGGCCATGGAGGTGAGAGTTGGCTGTGCCAGTTGCCGGGCTGGGGAGGGTGGGGGATGCTGGTGGGCTGGCATGGTTAGAGTGAGGGGGTGGGGGGCTACTAGACTACCAGCAAATTGCAGATGCTTATCTATTTTATTATGATGGAGGGGCTGCTAGACAATGAGGGATATGAATAATAATAATAATTTAATACAGATTGCGGGGCCACTAGACTACCAGGAATATAAAAAAGAAATATGAATGAAATACATATTGGGGGGGCCACTAGACTACCAGGGATACAGACATCATAATCTATGTTATCATGATTTGGGAGAGCGCTAAACTACCAGGGATATCAACAATAATAATAATTTAATACAGATTGGGGGGACTACACTATCAGGGATATAAAAAAACAATATTAATAAAATACACATGGGGGGCCACTAGATGACCAGAGATACAGAGATTGTTATCTATTTTATTATGATCGGGGGGGGGCCACTAGACTATCAGGGATATTTAAACCATAATTTTGTTTTATTCAGATGGGGCAGAAAGAAGCCCCCTGAGCAAAACCTACCCTCATTTAACTTTATAGGGCACCTCTGTGCTGAGAAAATAGATTTTTAAATCTGGCCATCTCGTCCCTCGCTCTTTGTTCGCAAGCCTGAAAATTCTTTGATCGCGATCCTGCATTGCAAGCAAGGGTCAAAATGGCCACATTAAAAAATCTATTTCCTCAGCCTAGGGGTGTCCTAGGAAGACAAATGAGGGTGGGTTTTACTCTAGGGGCTTCATTCTGATGAACCATGGCAGTGATTTACCGCAATTCTTTTAATTTTTTTAATTAGAACAGTTTTTATTCTTTGGTCATGACCCTGCAAATTCTTTGATCGTGAGCCTGCAAATTCTTTGAATGTGCGATTCTTTGATCGCCATCTTTGATCGCGAGGGGGGAACAAGATGGCCAGATTTTTTATAATGGAATAGAAAGGGAAATTTTACCAATCTGTAAGATTGAATATCTCGGAAACGGTTTGGTCGTTTTACTTCAAATTTGGAGGGTGTTTATGGCATGTCCTGTGCATGTGAATTATGGTGTTTACATATTGGAAAAAACTTGTTTTGCGGAGTTATTGTGTGACGCACTTTACGTGTTGCAGACAGTGTTTTGGATTGTGTTGGTGGCTTGAAATTGGTAGGGTGCCTAGCCTTATTGTCATAGATGTAGTTTTCAATTGTTGTGTGTGTTAAATGACAACAGGTGTGGAACTGTGCCATTCTGATGAATGAACATTTCAAATTTTGACATGTTATATCTCGGACATGGCTTGGTCTTTTTACTTGAAATTTGGAGGATGTTGACGGCATGTCCTGTAGATCTCAATAGTGGTGTTTATGTGTTGGACAATATATTTTTTGCAGAGATATTGTGTGCTGCAGTTTATGTTTTGTGGACAGTGTTTTCTATTGCTCTACTAGATTAACATTTGTTTGGTGGGTGGCCTTGCTGTTGTCAATGTACTTTTTAGTCATTGGGTGTGTAATGTGACCTGACTTATGTGTGCAACTTTCTACTTTTCTATTCTTTCTTAAAAAGTAAGGACATTCTATGCAAAAAACTTAATTAATGCATCAGTTAGGGTTCTTCTACAGTGACAAAAGTGAGGAGATTTGCCATTAGGGTTCCCACCTGTTGAACCCCACCCCCACCAACAGACATCGGGGTGTGTGTTGGGGTTATTGGACCTAACTCTCACCCCCATTCTTCTACACAGTACCACCTCAGCTTGTTTACACATGGGATGGGGTGAGAGTTAGGGCCAATGATCCCAATGAACACCCTGATGCCTGTTGGTGGGGGTGGGGTTCAACAGGTGGGAACCCTAATGGCGAATTTCCTCACTTTTGTCACTGTAGAAGAACCCTAACTGATACATTAATTATGTTTTTTGCATAGAATATATATATATATATATAAATGTGGCGTGTTCGCGCCACTATAGTTAGGGTTCAGTTGTCACTTCTATGTTAAACTCAAAATTTTGCATGTTAATAACTTTGGACCCATTCAACAGATTTGCCTGAAATTTGGTATGCATCGTGGGGCATGGCAGATTTCTTGATTTTCCATATTGCGTTTTGGTTGGACTTATGGTCTTTGCATACAAAAACACTGAAAAAAGCAAAATTAAGCCAGCCCGGTGGCGCTGAGTGTTGAGGCAATGGATGCCTTACTTCACACCATGTCAGTGACCTGGATTCGGGAGCGAGCTTGGGCTGCTGGTGGTCAGTGGGGGAGGGAGTGGATCCAGTGTCTTATGGACTGCTCTCCCAGGGTGGGTCTGGGTACAGTGTCCGGTGTAAGTCTGACACCTAATGGAGGCTGGGTGTCAGCACATCTGGCCTTGAAGAATGGGATGGTAGGTGGGGCAGCCGGTGGGTGCACTGCATGCGGTTGCATGCGCAGGGAGCCATTGTTGGCATTGCACACCCTGCCTCCAACATAACATGGAAAAAAGGGAGTTCCCAGCTGTTGCAGCTTGATGGTCATCAACAATGTCCTGCACTGCTCTGAGGGACCACCGTGAGTGGATCCATTGTGTGGTGGGGGAGTTGATCGACCCCTGCAGCCCCCGCCACCAGGGGTAAGTCGTGGGGTAATCGGTGATTGCCCTCAGTAGAAGATGGCACGGGTCAGATGGTGGCTGGATCACAAGGGATGCAGGAATGATGAGGCCGGCTGGGACCCCCATGGGAGAAAAAAGTAATACAAAAAAAAGAGAAAAAGGAAAAATCATCCATTTTTGGAGGCAGGTTTTTGGATTTTGGATGTGGCCCTGCACAGCTGTTGTGTGGTGTGCCACTTTGTGAGATGGCTTGTTTGAAAGAGCTTTGGTGGCTGAATATGCTGCTTTTCATTTGGTGAAAAAATATTAAGGCATTCAAAAGTTATGCCACTTTTAAGTTCCCATTATAAGTCAATGGGAAAATTTATATGTATGTTTTGCGAACAAAGAATGGGGTTCTGGCCATCTGGTCCCACCTGGCAATCAAAGAATTTTCAGCCTCATGGTTCAAGAATCTAGTCCCTGAGAATTTTCAAAATTCTTTGATTGTGAGTTCTGCCATCTTGTTTTTTGTTTTCTGATCGGAATAACACAAATATCTCTGCTCAGGGTTCACTTCTGAAGTAAAACTTGGATGGGTTTTACTCAGGGGACTCCGATCTATCGAGCCATGCCTTTGGTTTCATCCAAATTGGTCAAAAAATAGAGTTATAAGCTTTTAAACTCTTAATTCACAGTTCGCTAATGATCTTTGATTGCTAGCCTGCAAATTCTTTGATCGCGAGATTCTTTGATCGTGATCTTGCATCGCGACCTAAAAACACAAATGTCTCAGCTTAGGGGGTGGGCTAGGGACACAAATGAGGGTGGGTATTGCTCAGGAGGCTTTGTTCTATCGAGGCATGGCATTGGTTCGCTTCAAATCAGTGAAAAAAATCACGTTTCTCCATTTTTTATTCTTTGATCAAGAGCGTGCAATTTCTTTGATCATGAGCCTGCAAATTCTTTGATAGTGAGATTCTTTGATCCCGATCAAGCATTGCGAGCGAGGGCCGAGATGGCCAGATTAAAAAATCAATTTCCTCAGCCCAGGGATGTCCTAGGAAGACAAATGAGGATGGGTTTTACTCAGTGGGCTTCATTCTGACAAAGTATGGTAGTGGTTTACTGCAATTCTTTGTATTTTTAAAATGACAACAGTTTTTATTCTTTGGTCATGACCCTGCAAATTCTTTGATTGTGAGCCTGAAAATTCTTTGATCGTGAGATTCTTTGATCGCGACCATGCATCGCTAGCGAGGTACGAGATGGCCGGATTAAAAAATGAATTTTCTCAGCCCAGGGGTGCCCTAGGAAGTCAAATGAGTGTGGGTTTTGCTCTGGGGCTTCGTTCTGCCCAATCTGTGTAAAATAAATAATGTTTTAAATATCCCTGGTAGTCTAGCGCCCCCCCCAATCTGTATACAAAACATTATGTTCTGCATATCCCTGGTAGTCTAGTAGTCCCCCCAATGTGTATTAAATAAATATGTTTTTATATCCCTAGTAGTCTAGCGGTCCCCCGATCTGTAAACAAAAAATAATGTCCTTATCCCTGGTAGTCTAGCACCCCCCATCCGATCTGTATACAATGCGTACTGTTTTGTATATCCATGGTAGTCTAGTGGGCCCCCCACAATGTGCATTAAGTAAATAATGGTCTTTCTATCCCTGGTAGTCTAGCAGCCTCCCGATCTGTATAAAATTTATATACTTCTCCATATCCCTGGTAGTCTAGCATCCCCCTGATCATCATAAAATAAATTAGGATCACTTATTCCCTGGTAGTCTAGTGGCCACCCACCCTCCCAC
Organism: Neoceratodus forsteri; assembly: GCA_016271365.2. Taxonomy (NCBI): domain Eukaryota; kingdom Metazoa; phylum Chordata; order Ceratodontiformes; family Ceratodontidae; genus Neoceratodus; species Neoceratodus forsteri. Next base: position 58,476,544 of record CM028137.1, read on the forward strand.
CCAGCCATGCCAGTCCACCCAGATTGGGGGCCACTAGACTACCAGGGATAAGGACATTATTTGTTGTTTACAGATCAGGGAACTGGTAGACAACCAGGGATATAAAAAAATATTCATTCAATACACATTGGGGGGGTCACTAGACTACCAGGGACATGCAGAACATAATGTTTGTATACAGATCAGAAGGGCCACTACACTACCAGGGATATTGAAAACATTACCAGAATTCTTTCAATATTTTGATTTATTGCATTTTTAAATCTTTGTTCATGAGCCTGCAAATTCTTTGATCGTGAGATTCTTTGATTGCGATCATGCATCGTGACGGGAGGACGAGATGGCCAGATTAAAAAATCTATTTTCTCAGCCCAGGGATGCCCTAGGAAGTCAAATGAGATTGGTTTTGCTCAGGGGGCTTCGTTCTGTCGAACCGTGGTGGTGGTGGTTTACCGAATTTTTTTCAATCTTTTGATTTAGAGCATGTTTTATTCTTTGTTCATGAGCCTGCAAATTCTTTGATCATGAGCCTGCAAATTCTTTAATCATGAGATACTTTGATCGCCATTTTTGATCACGAGGGCAGGACAAGATGGACAGATTTTTTATAATGGAATAGATATGGAAATTTCACCAATTTTTAAGATTGAATGTCTTGGAAATGGTTTGGTGTTTTTACTTGAAATTTAGAGGGTGTTTACGGCATGTCCTGTAGATGTGGATTATAGTGTTTACATGTCGGAGAAAATGTGTTTTTTGTAGAGATATTGAGTGACGCACTTTACATGTTGTGGACAGTGTTTTGCATTGTGCTGGTGGCTTGAAATTAAAAGGGTGCCTAGCTTTAATGTCAAGGATGTAGTTTTCAGTCATTGTGTGTGTTAAATGTCAACAGGTGCAGAACTGTGCCACTCTGACAAATGAAAATTTCAAACTTTGACATGTTATATCTCGGACATGGTTTAGTCTTTTTACTTGAAATTTGGAGGGTGTTGACAGAATGTCCTGTAGATGTTAATTGCAGTGTTTACATGTTGGACAATATATTTTTTGCAGAGATATTACGTGGCACAGTTTACATTTTGTGGACAGCATTTTCTATTGTTCTACATGATTAACATTTGTTTGGTGGCTGGCCTTGCTGTTGTCAATGTACTTTTTGGTCATTGGGTGTGTAATGTGGCCCGCCACTTACAAGTGGGTGGGAGCAAACTTTCTACTTTTCAATTCTTTCTTAAAAAGTAAGAAAATTCTATGCAAAAAAACTTCATTAATGCATCAGTTAAAGTTCTTTTACTGTGAAAAAAGTGAGGAAATTCGATTTTAGGGTTCCCAACCATTGCACCCCACCACCACCAACAGGCATTGGGGTGTGCATTGGAGTCATTGGCCTTAACACTCACTCAATTCTCTTACACTGCACCACCTCAGCTTGTTTACACATGGGATGGGGTGAGAGTTAGGGCCAATGACCCCAACGCACACCCTGATGCCTGTTGGTGGGGTAAGGGTGGGAACCCTAAAATCAAATTTCTCTCACTTTTTTCGCTGTAGAAGAACCCTAACTGATACATTAATGAAGTTTTTGCATAGAGTGTGTATATATATATATATATATATATATATATATATATATATCTTATGTAGCACGGTAGTGCTACCACAGTTAGGGTTGAGTAGCACTTTTAAGGTTAAAGGGTCAAACTTTGCACCTTAATAACTTTGCCACTGTTCAATGGATTTGCCTGAAATTTAGCAGGCACGGGGCATAACCATAGATATTGGGATCTTCCAACTTTACTGCCTATTTGGTATATGGCTGGGCAGTTATTAAGTAACATCCATGTGCATATTTACGCTTTCTGGTGAATTCTTTGCTCATGCCTACAGGTCGCACAGTTTGCATGACCAGTCTGAAAACTTCAGGGAATGTGCTGCCATGGTCCCTGATGTGCCTTTTGAAGATTTCGTGAAAAAATATTTAATGGTTCAAAAGTTATTCAAAAAACAAGTTCCCATTATAAGTCAATGGGAAAAGTTAACAAAAAGTTTGACACTTTCGCAAATGCACTTTTTAGTGGCACAAATGGCCCTAGTAGTGTTGCAAATCTGCCATTTTGTTTTCAGTTAGTGATCAGAAAAATGCTTGCCATTTACATTTGGGACCCTCTAGCAAAACAATAATTTTTGTGTTAACCTACTCGGATCCTGAGGATGCTAGCCATGTCTTTATTTTGGGGTGAAACAGCCTAGAAATAAGTTTTTCAAATTTCTGGAAAAAGTAGTGTCGCAAAGTAGAGTCGCACCTAATGACACTTTCGCAAATTTTGCGAAAGCTTTTGCAAATCACAACACTACTTTTCAGACCATGACCAAAATGACAGCAGTTCTTTGCCACTCTGCTGTAAAAGAAAGGTTTGGTCTTTTGAGCTCAAATTCAGAGGGAATGTAGCCAACATCTCACAGATGTGCCTTTCGGTGCTTTGGTGAAAAAATATTGCACGGTTGCTAAGTTACGGTACTCCGAAGTTGGCATTTTTTCCCATAGACTAACATGGTGGCGTACACTGCGCCTCTCGGGGCTTGTATCTCAAAAACAATATGAGATACAGATTTTTTGTTGGGAGTGGGCTATGTAATACAAAAACCTAGCCAGGAAAATCATGAATTTTGTGCCATTTAAATTTTTTTCTACATCGTGCGGTTGCTGAGATATTAGCAATTAAGTTTTTCCAATGCTCATTTTAAGCTTCGATGCCCATTACAATGCATACATTCTTTGTGTTTCTCTATGCACCTGTTTGGCAAAAACAGAGTATGTGCTTCCGTCACTGTTACAGTTACTGTTTCCACTTGTGTTTATGTCCCTGTTTGCATTACCGTGTACACCACTGTGTGCATTACCCTTTGTGTTCTTATTTGCACTTGCATTTTCATTACTGTTACCATTTGCATTTCCACTACTCTTTCTGTTTACACCACCATGCACATTGCCATTTGCGTTTCCGACAGCCCTTTCGCTTATGCTTTCTCCTCTTCTTTGTTTTACGCTCTTGCTGTTACTGTTACCATTTGCATTTGTAATTGTGTTACTGTGCCTGTGCACATTATGGTTTGCATTTCCATATACGCTTGCATTTCCTTTTGCGTTTCTGTTTCGTTTGCTGTTATTGTTGCTGTTACCATTACCATTTGCATTTGCAATTGCGGTGCTATGCCTGTGCGTGTTTTGGTTTGCATTTCTGTACGTGCTTCTGCTCCTGTTTCCATTTCTGTTTCCTTTGGCATTATTCTTCATGTTAACTTTACCATTTGCATTTACAATTGCAGTACCATGCCCGTGCGCATTACGGTTTGCATTTACGTATGCGCTTGCTTTCGCGTTTCTGTTTCTGTTCCCTTTCGCGTACTTTTTCCTGTAACACTTAACATTTCCATTTAAAATACTGCTGCCATCACTGTTCACATTGACAGTTGCATTTTCATACGCGCTTCGATGTCCGTTTGTGTCACTGTTCACTTCGGCGTCACTTTGCGCTTGAGTTTCTATTAACGTTTCCTTTGCCATTTACATTTCCGTTACCATGTGTGCCACTGTTGCCGCTTATGTTTACATTGCTGTTCAGCCCTGCTCTTCTGCCGCTGCATTACTTTCACTATTTCTCATCATTATTCTCACAAAGAAGGGAAATCAGAGCCAAAAAAATACATTTAATGCATCAGTTAGGGTTGTTCCACAGTGACAGTGAGGAACACTGTTAGTTGAAACCCTTGACTCCTCCAGCCCACCCCTCAACCGGCATCGGGTGCGCATTGAGGTCTTCGGGTCCTAACTCTCACCCCATTCTCCTATTCCTCAGCTTCTTACACATGTGATGGGGTGAGAGTTAGGGCCAATGACCCCAACATGCACCCGATGCTGGTTAGGTGGGCTGAGGGGTCCAAGGGGTTTTCTACCCTAACAGTGAATTTCACTTTTGTTGCTGTGGAATGACCCAACTGATGCATTAAATGGAATTTTTGCCTGTTTTATATATATATATATATATATATATATATATATATATATATATATATATTATGGTAGCATGTTTCTGATACCATAGTTAGGGTTGGGTATCCCTTTTAAGGTTAAAGGGTCAAACTTTGCACCTTAATAACTTTGCCACCATTCAACGGATGTGCCTGAAATTTGGAACACCTGATCAAGATCCATTCATCTTGGGATCTGCCAACTTTTGTAGTGGTTGAATATACGGCTCCAGAGTTATTAAGTGAGATCTGTGCACATGTTTTTGGTTTTTGGTGAATTCTTTGCTCGCACCTACAGGTTGGATGGTTTGAGCGACCAGTCCAAAAACTTCAGGGAACATGCGGCTGGCATCCCCGATGTGCCTTTTGAAGATTTCATGAACAAATATTAAACAGTTCAAAAGTTACTTAAAGAACAAGTTCCCATTATAAGTCAATGGGAAACATTAACAAAATGTTTGACAGTGTCGCAAATGCATTTTTTAAAGTCACAAATGGCCCTAGTAGTGTCACAAATCTGCCATTTGTTTTCAGTTGGTGATCATAAAAATGCTTTTCTTTTAAAATTGGGACCCTCTGGGAACACAATTATTTTTATGTTCACCTAGTCGGGCCCTCAGGATGCTAGCCATGTCTTTATTTTGGGGTTAAACACCCCAGAAATATGTTTTTCAAATTTCTGAAAAAAGTAGTGTCGCAAAGTAGTGTCACACTCATGACACTTTCGTGATTTCATTCGTGAAAGCGTTGTGATTTGCGACACTATTTTGCGACACTATGCCCAAAATAACAGGAATTTTTTGCTACCTTGCTGCAAAAGAACAGTTTGGTCAATTGGGCTGAAATTTGGGGGGATGTCAGCCAACATGCCACAGATGTGCCTTTTGATGGTTTGGTGAAAAAATATTGGAGGGCTGCAAAGTTACGGCACTCCAAATTTGATGCTTTTCCCCATAGGATAACATTATGGAAAACTGCTATGCCTTGTGTGTATCTCCAAATGGTGCAAAATATGGACTTTCGTCAGAAAATGCTTAGGGGCTAAGTACAAAACTAGCCAGGAATGTCATAATTCATATGAAATTTTTATTTTTTTCTGCGCCGTACGGTTCCTGAGATAAGCAATTTAGTATTCCAAGTCCTCCTCTTCTGCTCTGAGGCCCACTATTATGCATACATTCTTTGTATTCACTGTCTTTTTCAATGCAGTTTTTGGGGAAAAGAAGGGTGTGCACTTTCATTACTGTGCCAGTTAACATTTCCAGTTGCGTTTCCGTTACGGTTCGTGTCACCGTTCCTGTGTACGCCACTGTGTGCGTAATGGTTTGCATTTTCATTCACTCTCCTGTTTGTGTTACTGTTACTGTTACCATTTGCGTTTCCATTACTATTTATGTTTTAGTTTTTTTTTCTATCAGCCTCTGCATTGCCATTTGCATTTGCAGTCGACCTTCTGTTTGCATGTCTCTTTCATTTTGTTTCATCGTCACTGTTACCGTTACCATTGGTGTCTCCAATCGCATTACTATGACTGTGTGCGTTACGGTTGGCGTTTCCATATGCGCTTGCGTTTGCATTTCCATTTCTGTTTCCTTTGGCATTACTGTTGCTGTTATCATTACCATTTACATTTCCAATTGCGGTACCGTGACCGTGCACGTAACGGTTTGCGTTTAAGAGCGCGCTTGCTTTCGCGTTTCCCTTTCTGTTCCCTTTGGCATTCTTTTTGCTGTAACACTTAACATTTGCATTTCAAATACCAGAGCCATCACTGTGCATGTTACCAGTTGCATTTTCGTATGCACTTGCATGTCCCTTTGCGTCACTGTTCGCTTCAGCATCATTTTGCGCTTGCGTTTCTATTAACGTTTGCTTTGCCATTTACATTTGCATTACCATATGCGTAACTGTTGCCGCTTGCGTTTGCCTTGCTGTTCCTCTTACTATGTGACAAGACATCATGTGGTGGGAGCTCGGTGCCTGAAGGGCCCCGCACTCCCTCCACCGCATTACATTTACTATTTATCATCCTCATTCTCAAAAGAAGGGAAATTAGAGGCAAAAAACTCAGTTTAATGTATCAGTTAAGGTTGTTCCAAAGTGACAAAAGTGAGGAAATTCAGTGTTAGGGTTGAAAGCCCCCTTGGACCTGCGACCCCAATGCACACCCCAGCCGGGTTGGGGGTGGCGGGGTTCATAAGCTTCAACCCTAACACCGATTCCTCACTTTTGTCGCATGTGAACAACCCTAACTAATGCATTAAATGAAGTTTTTGCCTCTATATATATATATATATATATATATATATATATATATATATATATATATATAGTTTGTTTTCTGCAATAAACAGCAATATGAATTGAATCAAAACAGAGCTCTAGGTATAGTGCAGATCCTGTCTCCTGAACACACTTCCTTGAACTGCACACAAAGAAACTCTTCTGGTTCATTTCCTACTGCAGTGTAACCATGTGATCTACATGTCACATGGTACAGCAACAACACTGAATGACTCAGCCATTTTGCAATGTCCCAATCAACTCTGCCAGTGAAGCTGCAAATTCATAACTTTATGAAGTTGCCTGTACCTTGAATTTTGACTGTACAAAGTGTGAATAACTTTGAGAAGTTGCAGAACTTCGCAAAGTTATTGCAAATTAAAGTTTTCTAAACATCATACATCTCTACTTTTCACCCACTAAACCAATAATTGTGAACATTGCAGGATCAAGAGCAGGGAATCACTTCTGCAAGTTACATACCTGCATCCATCTAGCCATCTATCTACCTATTCATCTATCTATCTATCTATCTATCTATCTATCTATCTTCCATGTCATAAGGGTGATTTTTCTATGGCAACTTGTACAATAGCGAGGACATTTTGCTGAAAGACAAATCGGTCCCCATCTTACATAAATGAATGTCAATTCAGTGACTAAGCAGACAATCAAATTAGGATTTAATATAAGGGGCTATGTGCCCTGCACCCCTCCAAATTAATATAATCAACTCCATGGGGGGGTGGACACTGTGGAAATAGAGAATACATGGGGGCAACAGTAGGTAGGGGGTACCATGGCTGGAGCACCATTGGTCCGGGGAATCCAGTGTGGGCAGCAAACAATTCTAATAGTCAAAACCATTTGAAGAAAAAAATATTCTAACAGCCCAAAACATTCACAAAAAAGTTTTACCTACTGGCAGTCCCAAACCCAGGACCATCGCAATGGCAGTCCATGACCCTATGTGCTTCGCCAGGTGGACAGCTCGGAAGTAGCAGACCTCATTGCTGTTCTTCACCTTCAACAGCACAGTACCCATGTCATTTGTTCTGGCCATTACAGCCCTCCTACAGTCGCTATCCCTACCATCGCTATAAACACCCACTTGCTATCCCATTGAGTATGCAAATAGAGTTGCTCATATCTGAGTCACCCATTTGACAGCATACCATCTGTCTGTCTGTCTGTCTGTCTGTCTATCTATCTATCTATCTATCTATCTATCTATCTATCTATCTATCTACCTATTCATCTTTCTGTCTGTCTTTGTGTCTGTCTGTCTGTCTATCTATCTATCTATCTGTCTGTCTCGAAACATATAAGGGTAGTGGATGTTTCTAATTCTTATTTCAAGCCACAAGTCTAATTTTTAACTCCTGTCACATTCTCCACACCAGAGGGCTTTCACATTATTGTGTCAGTATGTAATGATGGCATCTGGTTCTGCTCAGATTTAAAGGACAACTAAACCAGCTCTTTAAACTAAACAAAGTTGGCAACATCTGACAATACATGCATATATGGGTAAAATCCTTTACTGTACATGTTTGATGCCATCTTTGCACATATACCGTAAAGGATTTTACCCATTTATGCAGTCCAAGGGAGTTAAAGTAATATATCTAAGAGGTCCCTATAGAGCTCCTATGATCACTTCGGAGCACTGTCGCTCCCATTACATCATCATGTAAGCACGTTGGGGCCATCTTAGGCTGCAGCTGTAGAAGGGAGCTTGAAATTCTCGGGGCTTTGTTTACATTTTTTTTAAAGCTGCTGAAATGGTATTAAAACACTTTTGTGGATGAAAGGAAGGACATTACTTTGCAGGAAAGGGCTTAGTCTACAGCCCTGTGTTGTCAGATGTTGTCTACTTCCTTCAATTTAAAGAGACGGTTTAGTTGTCCTTTAAAAACTGCATTCATGAAAGCATGGAAAGATTTTGTGTCATCTTTAAAATTAGAAATTTTAACACAGGGGCTGGAGAAGATATGCCTGAAGGGCCTTTTGCATTAGCTTTGGAGTAGTCATTTTTAGCAGGATTGAGGTCACCAGAGCCTGAAATACCAAGATCCATATCCTCTGGTTACTTCCCAGGGTAAAGCTCAGGAATTTCTCATTGGCCTCTTTCTTTCCTTACTTGCTAGAATTCGGATAATCTGTCAGGAAAAAAAACTAAGCTCTTTGTGCTTAGGTGCCTGCTTCTCCCTTTCTTACTGTTTTTCAACTCTTTTATTTTAGTACTTGAACATCTTATTTATGTTCACCCATTTTAGATCTGCTGTGGAACTAAACTGACAGAATTAACTTTTTCAAGTGATTTCTAGAAAGAACATTGATGGAGCACAAGATAAACACTGCTGCTATCATACGAACATCTTGTAGCATATAAACACATGCACATACAAACGTACCAGCAGATAAATACCTTATGGTCTATCTAGTCTGTCTGATTGTGAAGCTCCCTATATATTTACAAAGGGATCTCCCCCCTCCCCATTCCCATTTTGACCTTTCTCTATGTTCCCTCTCTCACCACTCATTCCCCTTTAACATGCAGTTTTTCCCCCTTACACTGTCCCAACCCCTCTTGAAGCTATCCACAGATTGTAGGGCTATCGCCTCCTCTAGCAGCTCATTTCACTTAGCCACCACCGTCTCAGTAAAGGTGTGCTTCCTTATTCCCCTTCTTAACCTTCCCCTACCAGCTTTCAGCTGTGCCCCTAGTGGTCTTGTTGCTGAGAACGCTGAAGAGGTCCTCAGTGCTCACTCTGTTAATACCTTTAAGGTGCTTGAAGGTCTCAATGATGTCTCTCCTCTCTCTGCTTTCCTTGAGAAAGTACATGTTGCACTCCCTGAGCCTCTTATCAAGAGTGTTGCCCTCCTGCTCCTGGTTCCACTTGGTTGCCCTTCTCTGGACTGTCTGCAGCAAGCTGCTATCTTTCTTCAGATATGGTCACCAAACTGCTGACCCTGCCAACACAGCATCAGGGCATTTGCTTGTGGCACTGACATCCTGGGTTTGGGAATGGACTCAGGAGACAAAGGGCCTACTGGAGGAAGAAGGATAGAGCATTGTGGGGACAGATCTCCATCTCTGGGGGGCAGTTAAATTGTCCTGCACTTTACGGACATCTGGCAGGAGCTGGGAGTTGCACTGTGACCAGTACCTTCAACTAGGAGGGTGGGACTGACATCTCTCATCATTGCATGTCCCACCCTCGGGGATCTTCACCTCACAAAATTATAGCCACCTCCCTCTATGAAGCACTGTGTTTCAGCCTGATCATTCACCTCGGCTCAGCCTGGTAATGGGTAGATGTGTTTCCATTGGCTCCTCAGTATCATGGCCCCACCCTTGGGGGTAAGTCAGGGGGTTCCTCTGGTGGGGATGCCAACCTGAAATCTGGACTCCAAGTACATGGGACCTGAGTCAACCGATGGTCCTTCCCAGTTGGAGGTAAGCCTGGGATCATGTCACCATAGCAGATAAATCCGGGGTGTTGGTCAGAGCTAGGGGCAGGGGGAGCTGAGATTGGGTTGGTCAGGAAAAAAGCATAGTAAATAGCAAACAAAAAAAAGATGTGGGCACCAAAACTGTACACAGTACTGCAGGAGTGGTCATACTAGTGACCTGTATGGTAGAAAAATAACCTGTGCCTTTCTTGTGATAATGTCACTAGCATATACACATAGCATTTAGGCATAAAATCAGGCATCAGAGATAAAAATGTTATTAAATCTCCATCCATAGACAGCCCAATGAGGAAGGGGCAGTGGCGTGTCATCCTCCTGTGGTACTTACAGTGAGATCATGAGAGGTGACTGCAACCATATTTAAACATGCCGGCTGCATTGGGGCTGCCCCAGATTTTTATGAAGGATCAGGTGAAAAATAACAGATTTTTGTGGGGAACAACAGGAGGGGTTTGAAGTTGAAGCTCCAATCTCTGCAGCGGTTGGGGCTTCAGCATAGCCAATAGAACTCCTGTAAGTGTTATTAATGTGACTTACAGTTGTACAATACAAAACTACTATAATCATCAATGATAATCTTTGATCATCAACAGATCATCAAAAACCATTGTGCTAATTTAAGCTCTCAAAAATAATCAATAATCATTAGTTGGTGATTTAAAAGTTACACCTTTGATGTTTAAATAATGATCAAGATGAGGATCTTAGTTCAAAACCTACCTTGATGATCGCCTTCAATATACATTATTGGTGATTTACAAATTTGCCTGGGCATCTATCTATTCTCTGACAGTATCTATCTATCTATCTATCTATCTATCTATCTATCTATCTATCTATCTATCTATCTATCTATCTATCTATCTATCTAACTATCTATCTGTCTGTCTGTCTCTGAATGGATAAGGGCAGTGGATGTTTCTAACTTTAGTTTCAAATCAAGATTTACATTTTTAACTCCTATGACACTTTCTCCATAAGAGAGGGGTTCTGCACTATTGTATAAGTGTACAATGATGGCATCAGGTTCTGCTGAAACTAAAATTACATTCATGAAAGCATTGAATGATTTTGTGTCAACTTTAAAATTAGAAATCTCAGGGCAACAGCTGGAGAAGAAGTACCTGAAGGAGCCTTTTGCGTTGGCTTTAGAGGAATGTTTTTTTAACAGAACAAAGGTCACCAGAGCCTGAAAGAAGATGATTCAGACCTTCTGACTATTTGCAAGGGTAAATCTCAGGAATTTCCCTATTGGGCTTTTTTTTCTCACTTCCAAGGATTCAGATAATCTGTTAGTAAAAAGCTAAGCTCTTTGTGCTTAGGAGCCTGCTTCTCCCTTTCTCACTGCTTTTTTAGCTCCTTTAGTTTGGTAATTGAACATCTTGTTTGTCTTCACCCATTTGGCATTTCTGTGCAACTAAAGTGACAGCATTAACTTTTACAAGTAGTTTTTAGAATTGACATTGACAGAGGACATGGCAAATGCTCTTCCGATCAGTCAAACTGTTAAGAACATACAAATATGCCAGCAGATAAAGGCCTTATGGTCAATCTCCATCCTTGATTGTGCAGCTCCATATGTATTTACTAAAGGACCCCCCTCCGTTCACTTTTTGACCTTCTCTTATTTTCCTCTCTCCCACTATTTATTCCTTTTTGACCTGCACTTTTTTCCCTCATCCTGTCCCAACCCCTCTTGAAGCTGTCCATTGTTTTTAGGGCTACAACCTCCTCCGACAGCTCATTCCACTTAGCAGACACCCTTTTGGTGAAGAAGTACCTCCTTATCTCCCTCTTGAACCTTCCCCCAACAACTTTAGACTGTGTCCCATAGTGGTCGTGTTCCTGTTAAGGCTGAAGAGGTCCTCAGTGCTTACTCTGTTAGTACCCATAAGGTATTTGAAGGTCTCAAACATGACTCCCTTCTTCCTTCTTTCTTGAAGAGAGTACATGTTGCACTCCATTAACTTATCATCATAGGTGTTTCCCTGCTGGTCCTAAATCCTCTTGGGTGCCCTTCTCTGGACCATCTGCAGCAAGTTGACATCTTTCTTAAGAAACGGTCACCAAAACTGTGTACTGTCTTTCATGTGTGGTCACACCAGTGACCTGTAAAGTTGCAAAATATCCTCTGTCTTTCTGGTGTTAATCCCCCCTTTCTATGCAGCCCAGCATCTGATTTTCTTTGGCTGCTGCTCTCTTGCAGTGGGCAGAGTGTTTCAGGTCACTTGTGATTATATCTCCCAGGTCTTTTTCTTCTTCTGACCTGGTTACCAGCACTTCACCCATTGAGTATTTTATCCCAGGTTCTTTGTTCCCAAGTGCATAACATTTCATCTTTTAGCATTGAACCCCAGTTTTTTAACTGCCAGATCACCTTTCTAGCCTAACCAGATCCTCCCTGAGTTTATAGCAAAGGAAACTAACATTTTCCATCAAAGAACTGTTGAGAAGATCTATAGTGAGTATTTCTGTTGCAGCAGCATTCAGTTCTTGGCCACTGATTGATTGGGGGTGAGGGATTTACTTTGCTGACATAGAATGCTAGTACTAGTTGGCTGGATGTGTTTTTCGGTTGGTGGTTTTTGAGAACAGTTTTGAGTGGGCACCACATTAGTCAGAGGATGTTACAGATGCTACTAGAGGTCCCACCCTTCCTGCTGTCTTTGCTGGCATGCCTTCTAACTCTGCTATGGTTTGCCCCCCCCATCTCAACCATTTCACAACTGATTCCCTCAGGATCACTACCCTGACCCCCTCATCATAGGCCCTCCCTGCCTTTGGTCTATACTGTTACCCAATCCTGCCTGCCTCCACCTTTCCCTCCAGTCTCTCTCCTGCTCTCCCCCTTGACCTTCTGCATCCACTATCCTCTTCCTCCGATAAGCCTCTCCTCCCTCTGGCACACTCCTTATCCATCCCTTCTGTTTCCCCTGTCTGCCCCATCCATCCTGCTCCCCCTCATGTCTATCCTGTCATTCTCCTATGCCCACTTCTCCTTCCCTGCACCAACTACCTTACCCCCTCATCATGGGCCCTCCCTTCCATCTATATTATTGCCCAATCCTGCCTGCCTCCACCTTTCCTTCCTGTCTCTTCTGCTCTCCACCCGACCCTCTACATCTACTATCCTCTTAACCCCTCTGAACCTCTCCTCCCTCTGGCAAATCCCTCCCATCTGTTCCCCCCATCTTCCCCTGTCCATCCAGTCCTCCTGCTTATGTCTATCCTGTCATTATCCTATGCTCACTGCTCATTCCCTGCACTAACTACTCTCCTTCTCCTCACCTGAATACTCCTCTACTTGCCCATCTCCCTACATACCCTTACTCCCCCCTCACTAGTCTTTTTCTTTGTAGCACTGTCCCCACCAGCCCCAATCCACTGGAAGGAATTTATCACTCACCAGTAGCCCTGGAAATATTCCTAATGGACCCACTCCCATTTCCTGCCTTACCTCTCACTATTACTGTTATCTACTGCCCCTCCTTGGGCCTCCTCACCTGTTGGGGGAGGCGGACCCTGGGAACCCACCTAATCTCTTGTTCCATCCTACCCACACTGCTAGGCCCCCATCACTTCCTTGGTTTTACTCTTGCCCATTTCCTCCTTACCTGCCTGCAAACCCTGTGGCCCTTCCACCCTTCCCATTGTTACTGCTTCATTCCCCCACCACCAGTGTACATATCTCTTGCCTCAATCACCAGACCTCCATCCCCTGCTGCCTAATATATGGACAAACCAGGCATTCCTCCACCTATCACCCAGCACAGACTGGATGCGCTATTTGTGGTGGAGAGCTGCTTTACCTCTGAGATTGCTATTTCATGGATGGCTATACCCATTTTTGGCATGACAGATTGGGCAGAATGGGTGGGGGATGTGTTCTATATCTCAGGAATAATCTACAGGTGTATGCCCTCCCACTACAGGACACTGTGATAACCATACAGACCCTGGCCATATGACTACTCCTAGGTTCCAGTAGTAAGACTCTCACTGCAGTCTCTGGGTGGGGTATTCAGAGCAGTTACACAATGCACAATATGGATGCACTCTCGCCAGAGCGGATATGCGTCATAGTGTGATATTCCGTGGAAGCGGCTGTGCAGCACAACACGCAATGCACCACAGAGCAATAGAAATAAATGCATGCGCAAGTGCAGGGGGCATAACCAGGAATAATGTGCACAGTGCGATATTCAACAGTAGGTGATGTGCATAGTAGCAGAGCAAGAGGAAGTTGCATGACAGTAGAAATGAGCCAATATAGAAGGGAGCAAGAGAGGGGTGGATGAATGCGCTACAGAGGAGCCATAGCGGGTTAGCACAGAGACAGAGTGGCAGGGAGGAAAGCCAGGAAGCAGGGGGCAGGTGTGGCCAGGAGGTGGACAGGGGCCCACCGGAGGTGTGTGTGAGTGAGTGAAGGTGTGTGTGTGTGCACGAGAGGGCCTGAGCATGCCACAGAGGATGGAGGGCAGTGGTCAAGAGGCAGGACACACAGTGGTGAACAGCCAGGGGTGTACCCGGTGCAAGGGCAGCACCAGCAACACACAGCTGGGGGGGACCAGGTAGACAGCTTCCTGGGGGGGGACACCAACCAGGGATATGGCCAGTGCCACCTTCCAGGTGGAGGCAGTAATGAGGGCTGTGAGAAGGCAGGCAGCAGGGAGGCACGGCCGTGGAAGGGCCCGTCGGTTGTATGCCCAGACCAGGCTGTACCGTGCCTGCACCACCTTCGAACAGTACAGTGACACTGAGATTGTGGGCCGGTACCGCCCAAACCAGGTGATTCTGAGGCAGCTCTGTGAGTTGTACAGTCATGAGATGCAGGCACCCACTCGATGGAGCCATGCGCTGTCTGTGGAGACTAAGATCACAGCCGTCATCTACCTGCTCACCATGGGCACCTTCCAGAGACCAACAGAGGACATGACAGGCATAACTCAGTAAGCCACATCATGCATATTCACACAATTTCTCAGCGCACTGCTGCCACATGCTGTGGAGTACATCCGTTTCCCCAGCACACAGGCAGAGCACACAGCAAATATGCAGGAGTTCCATAGGGTAGCACGGTTGCCTGACATGCTCGGGGCCATAGACTGCACCCATGTAGGCATCTGCATGCCACTTGGCCTGGAGAGGGCGGCATGCATCAATGGCAAGGGTTACCCAAGTGTAAACTGCCAGGTGGTGTGTGATGCCAGAGGCGCATAATCAATGTCTGTGCCATGCACCCTGGGGGAGCACACAATGCCTTCATCTGGCACCAGTCCACACTGCGCCATAGGTTCAAGAGTGGGGACATCCCCAATGGCCATCTGGTAGGTGAGTATGCATAGCAAGCTGGACGATGGGTGCATACATGGGGGTGTGTGGGGCATGGGCAGGGATGCCATGGGGAATGGCCATGATGGCCCATGGCACAGTGTCGCAGACCACTATGCTAACGAATCCCCTCTACACACAGGTGACAGTGGTTGCCTGCTACGGCCCTGGCTGCTCACACCATGCCGGCACCCCACGACCCCAGCACAGCAACTGTACAATGAGGCACACGCCACAACACAGAATGTCATCGAGTGGGTATTCGGGCTGCTGAAGGCACAGTTCCATTGCCTGCACACGTCAGGCAGTGACCTACAGTACAGCCCCTCAAAGGCCTGCAGGCTATTCCTGGCCTGCTGTATCCTGCACAACATGGCCACTGACTGTGGGATAGCCATTGAGGTCAAGGAGGGGGACAGCAGTGGGGACAAAGAGGACGCAGTCCAGCTGGTGTTGGGCAGGCAACCCCTGGGCGAAGGGATCCCCAGTTGGCCCGGATGGACCAGCAGCACCGGGACACCATCGCAGAGGAGCACTTTGGATAACACAGGTAGGTCAACAGGGCCACGTGCAACCACCAAGGGCAAGAGCACAGCCCACAGACAGGCAGGGGTGGACACCAGGGGAGGACGGCATCAAGGGTGTGGGAATGGGCAGGGGACCGCACACAAAGGCAGAGAACAGCATGTCTGCATGCAGCATGTAAACATAGGCACACACACCCCTACTCATGCCCACAGGGCCACATGCACACCCACCCCAACAGGCCCCCCCCACCCACACAGGACCCAACACTACCACGCCCAGTGGCTGGCACTGTGCATGCCTCAAATGCTTAGCACCATTGCACAGTGGCAGACAGTGCTATGCAGACATCATCATGCACACGCTAAAGTGGCCAGCAGCTGGGAGGGTGTGCACAGGGACCATGTGTGTGCAGGGCAGGGCACCACACCCATGCAACGCACAAAGAACACCACAGTGCACACAGGGCAGTGACAGACAGTGGCTGTGGAGGGGGAAGGGTCAGTCATGCAGCACAGTAGCACGGCTGCCACGGATGCGTGGGTGGCCCCGACGAGACCTGCCAGCTGTATCAGGCTGACCAGTGGCCTCATGGGGTGGCACCGAAGGCCCCCCAGGGGTTACACTTTGTGAACACAACCGTGTCTGCGCAGGGGTCTGCAGGCCACCAAACATGCCCACACCAGGCATGCTAGGTATGCCCACAGCCAAACCCAGCATTGACATGGCAGGGGTCGCCAGACGCCGAGAACGGGGGGTGGACATAACACTCTGCAGGGAATGCGGTGGCTGGGCATCCAGCCGGTTGGCCAGTGTAGCCATGACAGTTGCCATTGCAGTGGTCTGCCTGTCAATGGCAGCAGTCACATCCACCCACTGCTGAGCCAACTCTGCCAGGAGCAGGGCATGGTCCCTGCTTCGCCAATCCTCTGCTTGGCACAGCGCCACACAGAGTGCATCCACTGCTGCCACAAGCCGCATCTGCTGATCCACAGAGGCCAGGAAAAGATGTCTGTGGTCATCCAAGGGGTCATCTGCATGTCCAGCATGCTGTCCCCCACGGTGTTCCTGGCCCTGCTGCACAGCGCTGCCATCCTGGGGTACGTCCACACGTGGTGCACTGCCACTGTCCCCCACCCCGTCCCCATGTTGACACTGGCCAACTGCTGCCACTGCCCCTCTGGCTGCCAATTGCCAGGCATCACTGGTGCTGCTGCAGCGACAACAACAGCCCCACTACCCTGGCCACATGTCAGTGCTGCCCCACTGGAGCCTGCAGACACAGCCTGGACAAGAGCAGTTATACAGGCAACCACGCCGGCACTACCTGAGGATCTGCCTGGGCAGATGCCATCCGTGGGATCATCCTGTATCCCACATATCTCACTGTTCGGGACGTGCATCATGTCATCATCAGTGCTTTAGCTGGCCCCGATCTGACCATGTCCACACCCACACCACTGGTATCAGTCCGGATAGATGTGCAGGGCTGCAGAAGGTCGGTCCCTCAGACAGCTGTGGAGGTGGATGGGCGCTCCACCATGTCCAGGGCCTCCCTCTAGATGGACACACCCACCACCGCTGCCCCATGCAGATGCTCAGGAGCTGTAAAGGAGCACAGTACCATTAGTGGTTCCGACTGGCCCTGGGGCCTGCCCCCCACCACCCACACACTGCCAGCACCTGTCCTACCATGTAGTGAAGGGCTGCCGCCTGTCTGGAAGCCTCCACCAGGAACACTCTCAATGGCACTATGCCACATGCTGCCAGCCACCTGCTCCTCCAGTGGCATCAGGCGGGGAACGTCCTGCTGGCCCCCACCAGTGGCAGCACATGCCGCCCTGATGGCAGCCACATTATCTTTGATCCACCTCCTGTCCGTGCCAACCTTTTTCTTGCACTCCTGCATGAAACACTGGTGGCTGCCTTGCTGGTTGACAGCACATGCCACCTCGCCACACGTCACTGCATGGGCCTGTGGTGTGCCCCTCTGTCCACTGAGCAGTGGCTCCCTGTCGAGGTAGGCCTTGAACAGGGCATCAGATTCTGCCCTGGTGAAGTTGGGCCTCCTCTTTTGCACCATTCCCTTCTCCTCTTCATCCTTTCGCTCAGTCATGCTTGTGCCTGGGGGATGGACAGGTGTTACCTTAGACTGTGCAGTCCCATACAGCCCTCCCAGACCACTGTCCCCATGTCTCCACAGCATGCCACCTACCTCAAAGGACTGCAATACCGATCCATGGCCTATGCATTCCCAGGTCTCTTATTTATAGCGAATCGCATGCAAATGAGGGCAGGCACAACTGTAATGGGATGCAAATGCAGTGGATGTACCATGGAATGGCTCATGAGCTGATTAGCATAACCTGGCTCAATATCACACTGTTGCACCTTGCTCAATGGTGTTGAGCATGCTCAGGCTGTGGCGCACCACTGTGACGTGCACAATCGGCACCACATCACGCATGCCCGTGGTGCTGACGCCAATGCTAGCGGCACTGCTGATGCACTGTGCATGGGAGGCAGTACAGGGCACTGCCACTGCTGTGCCTGTGGTGCTCGTGCGCTATATGCCCAAAGGGGCACTCAAGCCATGGTGCAATGTGGGCACCATGGCACCTCAGTGCAGTAGGCCACTGCATGGCATCACACACACGCACCCTTGCGTGGACAGACTTTTGACCCTGCAGCTGACCTTTGCCCTCTAGGGTCCATGCATCCACATGGCTGCCCCCCATTGTGCAGTCTGGTACCAGCGCGATTACGACTGGCAGTGCAGTACTGCACTGCCTCCGCACATGGGGCACGTGCACTACAGGGTGCCATTTTGTGCTCGCCAGTGTCTGCAACATGCCGTTCACCAGAGCACCAGTGTGGACAGCTGTGGAACTAGCAAACCTGGTGGCACTTTTGAAGACCCATGCAGGTGCCCTTTTCGGGCAGGTTCCCCTCCTGAGGCCACGCACAGCAGTGTGGCAGGTGGTGGAAGAGGGCCTTTGGAAGGCCACAGGGAGCAGCAGAACCCCAGAGCAGTGTTACCACTGCTATGGGGACCTCCAGCAGCATGACCCTGACCACCTAGGGAGACTGCAGGTGAGAGCCCAGTGGGGTGCTGTGCCATGGCCAATTAGGTGCTCCTTCACCACACTAGTAACATCCGTCTGTCCTGGTATCATGGTCATCGGCAGGTCATGCCACTGGGGGGGGCTGGTACCTGTGTTGCTGGTTGTGGGGGTGCATTGAGTGCACCCTGCACCACCGCAGCATGGACGGGCTGTGTGGGCACGCACACTGCAAGGGGGGGGCTATGGTTCAAACATATACTGATGGGACTCTCTCCATGTTTGCACTCTAATCCCAGAGGATCGCCATAGGACCTGGACAGCCCGGGATTGTGGAGGGAAGGTTGACAATGGTGGTGTGGCCATGCAGACAGGGCACAGTGGTGGTGCCATCCGGGGATCAGCAGCACCCTGCTGACCAGGACACAGGTGAGTGCCATGTTTCCCCTTACAACTGTGCATGGTGGGTTGCAGGGGCGGTGGTGGGGCATGGCCCCCTGTACATGGCCCCTACTGCTGTGCATGTCCCACAGTTCCCTCTGCACTGTCCTGTGGGGCTGCATGTGTGGGTGAGTTTTGCAGATGGGCTGTGTGTGCACTGGGTGCCTGGCTGTGCCACTGCCATCCCACTGCATTGCTATGATGCCGGACAGCCACGATGGTGCTGTGAGGTGCATGGGCGGTGGGGTTGTGCAGCGGTTTGCATGGCTTCAGGTGCCCTGGTAGGTGGGTCATGTGGTCGCACCCACTGTGGGTGGTCGCATGGCATCCCAGGGGCGCAGGCCACTGCTGTATGCCATGCACATTGGGTGGTCTGCATTGGTCTGGCCAGTCACACATACTGATTCTGCTCCCCTGTTCTAGGTGGACAATGCTGGACGTCCCTGGAGCGGAACATCCAGAAGATCCTGCAGGCCACCCGGGCCACACTGGAGCTGCTGCAGGGGATGGAGAGGGGTGAATGTCGGTGGCACAGAAGGTGCCACAGGGAGCACAGGGATGACAGGGGCCACCAGTAGGTCCTGCAGCACCTGCACTGTACCTTTCCTTCCCTGGACTGTACCCCACACCTCTATGTCCCCCTCCTTGCCATTCCCATTGTCCCCTGCCTTCCCTCCTTGTTGTAGCATTGCACATCCCTTCCCCCACTGTATATATATATATCATTGTAAATAGTTCCTGTTGTTGTTTTTGTTTCCTGTTACATTATACATGCTTTTCCTACTACGAGTGTGTTGGACACTGATTTGAAGCAGGCGCATGGTACCTTGCTGCAGTGGTGTGCATGGCAACTGTGGGGTGGTGCTGGCCTGGCCATGGGTGTGTCTGCCAGGGATCCTCCACTAGTGTGGGTGGGGGCCATGGGCACTGTCTGGGATATGTGTGGTGTGCCCTGTGCACTGTTTGCTGGTGTGCAGCTGGCTTTGGTGCATGTGCTATGTCCCAGCTGCCCCTGGTGGTGTGTGCTGAGCCCCTGTGGCTGCGCACCTTGTGTGTCTGTGGTATGTATGGTCATGCCGACCCCACCACCGCATGCATGGATGCTGACATGACATTGGTGGCAGTCCATACCAGCCACCCTCCAGGCACGGTGCCCTGGCAGCTGGCATCCTGACCCCTGGTCTATTGCACGTCTGCCTCTGTTGACACTGTGGGTGGTACTGTGGTTGTCCCCCTCCATGCAGTCTATGGTGTCTGGGGCAGTGCTTGTGGTCTGGTGACTGTCACATGGAGTCCTGCTGCATTCAGGCAGTGGCCCGGTTCGTGGTGCGCATACCACATGGCAGGCTTACCGGCGCCATGGTGGTGTGCAGGCCATGGGTACATGAGACTCATGATGGCAGCATCTGTTGCTCCACTATGTGTGGCTGTTTGACAGGGTACCCTTGGGACTGTGTGGGGGGGGCTTTGTATGTGCCCTGTGTTACCTCCTGTGTGGCGCATGCCTCCATGTGCCACGGTAGACTGCTGTGCTGTCTGATGGGGCCAGTGCTGGGACAGAGTGTGTACATGGGTGGGTGTTCAGGGTGCCATCCTGCTGGTGGTGGCGTCTGGGGTGGGCCTTGTCACATGCGAGGTCCCTCGGTTACTGATGCCAGGTCAACCTCTTTGCTGTACACTGTGGGGGCCATGCAGGGGGGCCTTGTGTATGCTGTGGTGGTGTCAGTGGATGGTGTTGCCTCATGTGGGGAGGGTCATGGTGGGGCTGTTGTGCATGCTGCCATGAGGCACCTGGTTGCATTGTCACGGTGGTGGTGGCATACCTTCTGTGCCATGCACTGTTTGGTCATGCTTCTGGGCTGGGTGTCTTGGGATCACTGTACTGGGGATGGTCAGCATTGGTGTGGTGCTGTGGCATGGATGGGTCCTGGCCATCCTTGTGTTATGGTCACTGCTTTCCGGGGGACAGTGCTGGGGTGCCTTGCCCTGCTGGTGGGGACTGCTGGCCCATGTGTGCTGTTGGATCAGTGCCAGGGTTCATGGTCTGG
This sequence comes from Neoceratodus forsteri, assembly GCA_016271365.2. NCBI lineage: Eukaryota > Metazoa > Chordata > Ceratodontiformes > Ceratodontidae > Neoceratodus > Neoceratodus forsteri. The sequence continues at coordinate 58,497,746 of CM028137.1, forward strand.
TGGTCCGGTCTGCTCACCTCTGGTTGTGCTGCTGTTAGGGGCCTTGCCCTGGTGGGTGGTGGGGGGGTTTGGTCTGTCTGTCTGTCCTGCTGCATGCTCCTCCACACATGGTGTATCCATCGCTGGTGCACTGCTGCTTCCTGTCTTTGTCCCTGCACATCCCTGTGTGTGCTACTGCACATCAGCCCTACTCCAATGCGCATCCCTCATTGTGCCATGGCGCATTGGGTGTGCTATTCAGCTATGTTGCACAGGTGCATCTTGGCTTGTGCTTGGTTTGAATATCATACCTGTTGCACCATGGCGCACTGCACTTGCACCTGCTCCCGCTATTGCGCATCTTTTTGGTGCAGTCTGAATATCCCACCCTCTATCTTCATCCCCTTCCCAAAACAAGACCAGTGGCATCATTGTGGATACTGAATATCTGACCGATCTACATATACTTAAGTGGTGCTTCTAGGGGATTTTAAAGCAGCAGTGCAACAAAAATGGGTTAAAATTTGACCCCACATTTTTTCTTCCTAATTGATGCCAGATGTCTCCCAGTTTATTTTGGTGGTAAAATTTTCAGTTTTCATTGTCAATTTTATGAAAGTTTTCAAGTAATTATTTCTCAAGAAAAAAAGATGGCTGCCTCATTTTTGCATAGAAATAATATTGGGGACCCGAGGATGGTAAAGAGTCCAGACAAAAATGTAAATGTACAGTACACATCATAGGAAGCATCCAGAAAATCCAAATCAACAGTTCTGCCAATATTTTTTATAACCACAGCAGAAAAGTAGCTTTTTGGAATAACTTTTTTCATTGCACTGCTGCTTTACTGTGAATTGGCTGGCCCCTGAAGCTGACCCCTTCAAGGATGCCATCTCCTCCATCAATGCTGTGCAAATTGTTGATTCCCCTACCAGAGTAAGCTACCAAACTGGCTTCAGTATGCTGATAGATTGGACAATCACCAACCACCCTGAAAGAATCATGAGTAACACAGTCCTCCCAGATGCAAATACCAACTACTCTCTGCTTCTTTGCTTCTGGTCAAACAAAGTCTCTAAACTGCTTGGAAAAACAGTTACACACTGCGTCCTAAAACCTGGGAAGCTCAAATATCTCAAGGCCTCACTGTTACAAGCAGACTGGACCCCAAGAAGCAATGCTGCTCAAAATGTAGACCAAGCCCTAGATTATTTCATTGCCACTGTAAATTCAATGCACTCTGTGATATCTATGTCCCTGTTAAAAAGCATAAGATGAAGGGTTTAGTCAATCCCTTGATTACCCCAACCCTCCTAAAGCTCATGGAAAACTGAGATAACCTCTGGCATCGTGCGCAGACCTTTGGCAAGCAAGCTGACATGCAGCAATACAGAGCTGCTAGGAATGCCAGTACCAGGGAGATCCGCCTAGTGAAAATAAATCACTTCAAGGTGGAGCTCACAATTTCCTATGGGGATAGCAGAAAATTCTGGAGTAACATTAAAGACCTCATGGGCAATTCTAAAAAGTCATCCCCCTCTATGTTGGAGATAAATGGGTAGTCACCCAGGTTCCCAAGCACATTGCTGACACTTTCAACATGGCTTTCACTGACCTGAGTGGTGTACTTTCCCCCTGACTTCCTCAAAGTTCCAGACAACACAACTGACACCAGGAGTTGTGATAACCTCAGGGTCATCCCCCTTTCCATTTCAAGACACTCTTCCAGACAGAGGCTAAAAAGTACCTGCTAAAAGTACTTGGAAAATCCAGGTTTAGTAGTGACTCACTAGACCTTAAACTCATTAGTCAAACCATTGATGAAGCCCTAGCACCTCTCACAAAGCTATTAAATAAGTCACTATGCCTCAGCCAGTTCCAACAGCAGTGGAAAGCAGCTGAGGTTATGCCTGTACACAAAAGTGGACTCCACTCCCAGCAAACTAATTACTGCCCAGTCTCAATCCCTCCCCCCTATTTGGAGGCCCTTGAACGTATAGTGGCAGATCAACTAAATGAGAACCTGGAGAAGTACCAAATTCAGTGCTCACCAACAACATGGATTTTGGAAGTTGCATAGCACCACCACTGCCTTGTTTGAATACACCTCCTTTATACATAATACTCTTGACCGAGAGCAGCTTGTAGGGGCAATTTATACCGACCTCACAAAAACTTTCGATGCAGTCAACCACACCCTACTCTTAAACGTCCTTGTTGAGACTGTCCTACCAGGTAACACAATTGGGTGGTTTAGAAGTTACTTGGGAAGTAGGTCCTAATGAGTCAAAGTAAGTAGCATATTATCTGATAGCAGGCCAGTGCTATCTGTTCTCCCTAAAGGCTTGATCTTGGGTACATTACTCTTTAGCCTCTTCCTCAATAGCTTCCTCCAGGCATGCACCAATAATATGCTACTCTATGTGGATGACACCATCTTTTTTACCAGTCTACCTGACCCACTCCAATTTGAAATTGAACTCCATTCTAGTTTCTCCGACATTGAGGCCTGGTTAAAAAAAAACTTAAGTTACTAATGAATTACAAGAAAACCAAGACCATGCTGTTCTCTAGCCTGCACAACAGGTACAAATCGTGCAAACTAACCATACTGAATTATGAAGGTTCATCACTTTATTTATTTATTTTTATTTCAGTTTGGGATTAATACCTTTGAGCCAAGGGATCGTTCATAAAAGGCTCAAGTCAAACATAGTACAGAAACAGAGTTTTACAGCAACAACAGTATATATACAGAGATACATCTGCATACAAAAGATGACATGATTGCAAGGTTACATAGCATACATAAAAAAAGTAAAGTTCTTACCTATCAAATTACAATTTGGTTACAGATTGTCTAGAAATTTGCAATGAAATTTCACTGTCAGTCCTACATATATAGACAGTTCAAATCAACAATGGTCATCAGAGGATTTCAGGTAACTAGTGCATGGGTAGGGTAAGGCCACCAGAAAGTAAGATTTTATTGAAACTGTGCTTGAGTAGCAGCCTGAGAGGACTTTGTCATTAGGAGTGGAGGGTCAGTGGTGAGGTATAGGGGATGGGGAGAAAATAGGAAAATGGTGGTCATGGGGGTAGGCAGTAAGGGGAGTAGGTACAGATGTGGGGTGGATAGGGTGAGGAAATAGTAAGTGGAGGGTAGGGGTTGAGGAGAGGGGAGAGGATAGGACCCGGGGGGGGTAAGGGGTGAGGACAGTAGGGGGATAAGTAAATAGTAGTTGTTACAATGGTGGGTGATAGGGGATGTTTAGAGACATTTCAAGTGCTAGAATTAGAGCATGCAGGACACTAATAGAATTGTTAGTATAATGGTTAGGTTGTGCTGGGGCACTCACACACACACAGGCAAGAGCTAGGAGTGCTCCGAGTCCAGCTTTGAAGTTGCTGACCTTGCTACATTCAAAAATGTCAGGGGGGAGGTCATTTACCCACTTGGATCCTCTATAGGAGAGAGATCTCTGGGCTATTGAGGTATGCTTAAAGGGTACCTCTAGCCCTTGACTTGAATAAGTTCAAATTTTAAGTACCTGGGGATCATGCTGGAGGCACGGGGTCATAATGTCGCAAGACATTATGCCTAATGCAAATATCATGCTGCCAATACAGCGCAATATATTGCATGCAGCATAACTCTTTTTTTTATGCTGGGGGCTCCACCCCCCACACTCCCCATTATGGGGGGCTGCGACCCCGAACCCCCCCTACAAAATATCTAACTCGGGAGGTAAGTAAATATCACACAAAGTGTGGAAAAAAATTCATGGGTTTGGGACAGGGAATCGTACCCAGTCCCAAATGTTCCGCCTGCTTCCTTTTCTGCCAGTGGCTCATCCCTTCGAGCCACAGCAGCTGCTCGGTGGAATCCCATCCCAACAGATGTATTATCCTCTGCCTGCAACAATGAGAGGGTGCAGTACTGCGGACAGAACCATTCACGATATTGCACCCTCTCACCGTCCTATACCATGCTGTTATTTTCCGGGGTTTTGTCATACACTATTAAGCATACAACATATTGACCCGGTAAGCATGTGGGATGCCTCCCTCTCCTATGGTATGAACACTGACCTTGCGGCAAGGGCAGATAACACAAGAACAAGACTCTTATACAGGCACAGGCACTGCATGACCCCACATGCACTCCGGATTGTTGTATCTTGTTCAGTTCTATCAATCATTGACTACAGCCTAATAGTTTAAGGAGCAGCTACAGACACCACACTCAAAAGGATTGGCACAGCACTCAAAAAGGCTTGCAGGTTAATTACTGGAGATCACAGGCTAATGCATACCTGTGATCTGCATGTACAGTCCAACTGGTTAAACCTGAAGGGCAGAATCACCTATCAGACTTGCCTTCTGGCAAAAAAAATCAATCTTGGTCATGCTACCCCTGACACTCACAAATACTTAAACCCTGCATCTAACCCCCGCCAAACTCGGGGAAAGTCTAAACAGGTGTATCAAGTTCCTTTTTGCTGCATCTCAAAGACGCAGTACTGCTTTTCATGCAGGGCACCGTGTTGGCTAAATAACCTCCCCACTGGCATTTGGGAAAAGTCCAAGATTAGCCCTCGCTACCAATCTTTCGCACTAGGCTCAAGTCCCATTTGCTCGGGACAAGATCATGTCACTGCGAGGGTATGGGATAATCACCCCGATCCTAATCACAACACCCTTCCCCCCTCTCTTCTCACCTTAACCTACATTAAATCATGCCTTAAATTCTTAAATCATTCAAGTGTTGTACTTATGGTCTACGATTTGAATAATTGCCTGTACTGTTATCCTCATTATCTTGTCTACTTCTCGTAACCCTGTATCACCTGACTGTATGTATTGTATTGCTTCTGGATCACCTGATTGTATGTATTGCATTGCTTCTGTTCCCCGGGTTGCCCCTGAAAAAGGGACCTTTGGGGCCCAGTGGGCCAACCCGGTCATCAAAATTCAATAAATAAATAAATAAATAGTGTAAACTTAAAATGCATCTCTCCGCACTTACTGTAGCAGCTGTGACTACCAACAATAAGTTGCTCCTTTCTGTATGTGGCACCTTCCTCTCCCTCCCACCCCTCCTTATCTCCCCCCCACTCCTCCCACATCACCCACTGCCCCCACCACCTTATTGCCCCCCACCTCATCCCTCCTTCTCCTCACTAACTACCTCTCTCCCACCCACCTATCCCTGATACTGCTTCCCACCTCTCCTATTCTGCCTCTGCACACCCTCCTCTACCCTTCCCCATTTGTATTCTTTGTAGTCTCACCTGATCTACCCCCCCATCATGCCTGCACTCTCCCGTCTACTTCCCTCCCCCTTATTTATATCCATCTAACAATGCCTACCTCTGGCAGCATCGTATTCTGCTGCACTGTTATACCCTCCTGGTTTAATTTTTTTTTGTCATGATCTTAAAGTAGTTTTGTGACCTGCTGAATGTATGAATCTGCATTTAGGCTATTCCTCTGAATGTACCGACATGAATGTATCTGCCCTGCTTCAATTGTACTTATTTTGTTGTTATTCCAATTGTATGTCATAATTATTGTTTTTATGCAGTTCTATGTGGTAATAGCGATCGCTGAATAGTGATCTCCATTAGGACGAGTGTACATTGTCGAAAATAAGTTTCAGTGATGCACACTCGTGGTGAATGAAAAGATAGTGCCCAAGATCTGTGGTACTTTTTTAATTTGGAGGTCTGCACACCCCTGAGCAGGGTTTTTGGCCCCCCCCGCACCCCCTACTAAAAGATTTCAACTCCAGGGGTGCATGTCAGGGGAGCAAATACTAAAAATTAAAAGTCGCCTGCAGGCAAAAAGTACTGCTCCATGCCAGACCCAAACCCTGTACCCTGCACTTCCCAACCCACATGCTCCCCACCATGCTTGCGGACCTGCCGGCAGCTGCCTGCCACCCCTCCACATCCTCACACCCCTTCCTCTCCCTCCACACCCGTATACACACGTACATCCTGTCACGCTACCTCACCATCAAGGTATCCAGTTGCTACCCTGCCAGGTAGCTCTGAACACAGTCACCGTGATTGAGCTGCCCTTTTTGAAAATGCTCAATCGCGGTCACTGTGTTCACTGGATACCTTTTCATACACCATTGTATTCCTATGTTTTTTTCCAACTTGGAACCTTTGTAAAGAGCTTCTGCTTCAAAGGTTTTGTAATCCAAGATATAAGTAAATAAAATAAATAAAAAAATATCAAAGAGTTCCCAGAAGCACCTCTGCCCTACACTCCCTGCACTCCACCACTCCACCTGCTTCACCTTGTGTCAACTACATACCCCTTTCTACACATATTATCTTTTTATAGCTTGTCCCAATTAGTGTACTTAGCTATACTTACAGTACATAGAAACATAGAAATTGTCAGCATCTAAGGACCGCTAGGCCCATTAAGTTTGCCTGTAATCCCTATGCTTGTCAGCAGCCTCTGGCCCTATGTGATCAATGGCTTTTCATCACTCCCTCCCCACCTCAAGGTTTACTTTTGCCTGTCCCAGTTATGTTTATAAACCTCTACTGTGCTTGCCCCACCACCTCCTGTGCAGACATTTCCAAGCATACAGTGCACTATCCTTTCTGTGAAGAAAACCTTTCCCTCATTTCCTCTCAGTCTACTCCCCTGCAATTTCATATCATGCCACCTCAATCTAGTGCTTCTTCTACAGTGGAAATGGTCTCCCCACTGCACCTTGTTTATGCTCTTGAGGTATGTGAAAGTTTCTATCATACCCCCCACTCTCTCCTTTCCTCCAGTGAGTACATATTGAGATCCCTTAGTCTCTCCTCATGTTTTGAGATGCAAGCCTTGTACCATCTTTGTCACCTTTCTCTGGACTGCCTCCACCTTGTTTATGTCCTTGCACAAGCGTGGCCTCCAGAACTGCATGCAGTACTCTAGGTGAGGCCTTGCCAGTGTTTCATACAATGGCATCACCACCTCCCACCTCCTGCTAATGATACCTCTGCCTATGCACCCCAGCATGCCACGGGTCTTCTCTGCAGCTTTTGAGCTCTTCTTTGACACCTTTAGGTCAACAGAAATGATAATCCCTACCTCTCTTTCCTGTCAGCACCTGCATCCATCCTGTAGCTTTCCCCAGGGTTCCCTCTACACAGGTGCATTATCTTGCACTTCTTGGCACCGAACCTCAGTTGCCAGAATTCCAACTGTTCTTCAAGCTTATCCAGGTCCCTCATTCATTTTCTCCACCATTCTAGAGTATTCACCCTGTTGCAGATCTTGCTGTCATCTGCAAATAGACAGATCTTCCCTTCCAGCCCCACTGCAATATCATTAATGAAGACATTGAACAGGACTGGTCCCAGTACTGATCCCTGTGGTACCCCATTGGTCACCCCCTCTCCCTGGTTTAGACCCCATTTATCACCACCCTCTGCCTCTTGTCCTTCAGCCAGTTACTTACCCAGTGTATCACCTTTTGTCCCATGTCCAGACTACCCATCTTGTTAATCAGCCTTCTGTGTAGGACTGTGTCAAAGGCTTTGCTCAAATCTAAGTAGGTGATGTCCACCACCACTCCCAGATTAACTTCCCTAGTTACCCAATCACAAAAATTTATCAGATTCATTTGACATGACCTTTCTGCTGTGAATCCATGTTGCCTCAGTTCCTGGGCACTGTTGGATTCCAGGTGTGTCACTATCCTTTCTTTCAGCAGTGTCTCCATGATCTTCCTCACCACTGAGGTGATGCTGACTGGCCTGTAGTTCCCTCCTCCTCCCTACTGCTACTTTTGTGCAGTGGGACTATATATGCCATCTTTCAGTCCTCTGGAACCACTCCTGTGTTGAGTGACATCTGTGAACAAGGCTACCAGAGGCACTGCGTGTTCCATTCACAGCTCCCTTAATATCCTTGGACGTATGTCATCTGGTCCCATAGCCTTGTCCACCTTCTGCTTCATGAGCACTTCAAGAACCTTCTCCACTGCGAATGGACTGGTGTCCACCTCTCCCCTCTTCGACATTGCTACCCAAATGTGGTCTGTGACCCTCCCCCTCCTTAGTAAATACTGAACAGATGTATTTGTTCATTATTTTTGCCTTGTCTAGGTCTTCCTCCTTACACTCACCCTCCTCGCCATTAAGCCTCACAATTCCTCATCTGTTTTTGTTTCTTTCACTGATGTACCTATAGAATGTCTTGTCCTCTAATTTCCTGCCTTATGCTTCCTTGTGTCCAAATAACAATGTAAGTTGACCCAAGATAAGGACTTTCTACACTCCCTTGCCTGTATTACTCTAGTAGACTGTTGCCAGATAGGAGCTTTCTGCCCTCACTAGCATACCACCTAAAAGTTATATATTTGCAAGTTGACCCAAGATTGCGATCAGCTGTAACCCCATCAGTTTGAAACCCCTACCAACACCTGACCATATATTTTCTGCCCTCCTTTTACTCATACCAAACCTCCACCGACCAACACGGGCTGTGGCCTGTGGTTCTCCCTGCGGATGTTCTGCCAGTGCTCGGATGCCATTTATGTGGATGCCACAATCTTACTTCACTCATGCTTCGGGTTTGCTCACACTTCATGGTCACTTGGATGTCTGGTAATTTATACTTGACTTCAGCCATGCTAGAGGCCAGCTGCAGTCATGTGACTAGCACCCCCAACAATGGCACTGAAAACCAACAGCCAAACTGCAAACTCTCCTGATGTGATATTCTTAAGTACCTTATCTGTCTGAAACATGTACTTTTTCTTGCCTTTTAAAATGTACTGTTCTAGAATTTTCTTCTTCCAGATCCCACGCTCAGTCTGCAGTGAATTCTGCCCTCTTGGATCTAGGAAAGCTGGCCGAAGGGGAGAGCCAATCTGCTGTTTTGACTGTATCCCATGTTCCAAAGGGGAGATTGCCAATCAAACTGGTAAACAAAATCTTTGAATGAATGAATATTCAGTACTTACTTTAAACTCTTAGACTTATTTTGGAAGTGTTAACATGTAGTAGACTCACACATATTATTTACCATTGATTTTGATATTTATTTCTTTGAAAAATATTTCTAGTGAAAATCAATATATAGAGTCATTACATTAATGAGCTCAGTTTGGGTCCTCTGTTTTTGTCACTTTACCACCACGCAGTACTGTTACCCGTTCCTCCAGTGTCACTACTTTTTCTAAAGAGTCTTGATATATCTCAGAAAGAGGTGCACCTACTCTATTTTATTTTGTAATTCATTTACCCAGGATGGCCCAGCTGAGATGCAACATCCATTTTTTAGTGGGATCCTACTTTTACCCAATTGTACATCAAGGAGAACTAAAGCGCTGGAGTGGGGGTTAAAGCAACATGCTCAAAGTCACACTGTGGATATCTGGTTCAGGTGGGATTTTAACCTTGTTCTGCTGATTTTCAAATCTGTGCTTTAAACTTTAGACCCCACTGCCTCCCCTTGTCTTAACCTGCAGTTCAGTTTCATTATCTTTTACATAACACAACACTTAAAGCATTAAAGCAAATATTGTTAGCCATATACTGTAATAATCTTCTGACTTTCCCACTTCTGTTGCTCTAGCAGTGTGTTCTTTTCAAGGTGTAACCAAGATAATCCCCCTATACCCAGTAATATCTTATATTATATGACAGGTATCTGGTCTCAGCCTATCACAACAACAACTGCAAGTTATTCTCTCATAAACTGCAAACCATATCCCCAGAGTCGTTCATTCACTGAAAGCCCACCCACAGTCATTTAATGAAACACTAACCCCACCTACAGTCGGTTAATCAACCTTGCCTACAGTAGGTTAATGAGAGGTATGCCAAGCCTACACTCAGGACACTGTCAGGATTCACAACAAATAACTGAAGGTCTATGGAGTACAAACTTGTATTATAAAATGTAAATATCCTCTTAAATGTATTTTAAACTACTTTTTATTTTTGATATTAATTAGAAAAACATTTTGAGTCCACCGTTGGAAACCTCAGTGCACCGCGTTCACCCTGGACGTTCACATACTGCAGTAGCGAGGAGGCGAGGGAAAACCTGTCTGTGAACAAGTTACACATTTTTGATAAAATACAAGTAAAGCTTTGTTTTTCATACACCTGACAGCACAGGCTAGCACAAATTTACTCATAGCCTAAAATGAGCACTGTAAACTTATGTAGTTTCTGTCCAAAAACTAAAGCGGGATTCCACTCATGCGCATTAAAACCTCCACTAATGCGCATGCCTGGACTCCTGTTTCAGTTTTTAGAAGCAAAAAACATGACTTTACAGTGCTTGTTTCAGGTTGTGAGTAAATTTGTGCTATTCTATGCTACCAGCTATATCAAAAACAATGCTTTACTTGTATTTTACCAAAATGTAACTTGTTACGAATGAGTTTTCCCTCAACTCCCCTCTGCTGCAGTGAGTGAAGGCATGGCACTGTGCTTTCTGACGGTGGACTCAAAATGTCTCTGTATTTCAATTTTACCAAACATGTTCATCACTCCATGTCATATAATAGTAATAACATGCAGTTGCTTGGAGTATACTCACAATAACCAGCTTCTGTGAACGATTAAATGCCTTGGCTTCGCCTCGGCATTTAATCATTTACAGAAGCCGGTTATTGCTCCGAATACTCTGAGCAACTGCATGTTATCACTTAAATAACTAGTGACCCCATTATCACACTGATTATCAATGTGCTCAAACCCTGTAATAACTGAGTATGATGTTGTACCTAATTATTATGGCATTTGTATTGCTCACGCTTCATTTTCCAGTTGATGTTTGTAGCACTTGTACTCTATTTTCCCTTTCTGCAGATGGGTAGCAGTACACTTCACTTGTGTTCCTATGTCTCTGTGTTACTGGAACCAATACCAGTACCAGTGGCAGTACCAGGGCTCATATAATACAATATCAGTAGTCTATTTCACATGTGTTTTATAGAACAGACCTGGAGCATACTGGAATAGTTTAATCAGTTTTTAAGGCTGCATAGCAGTGCTGTGCTGAGGTATAATAATCACTTCAAAAGAGAATGGGGGCTCTGATATGTTCAGAGTGTTTGCAAATGCAGCACCAGCTGTATCCTTCCATGGAGTATACTTGAATCACATTTCTCCTTGTCTCCCCCATTTAGTACACTTCAGTTGCTTCCTCTCTCTCCCTGTCAACCCCCACCACATTATTTTCTTGCTCCTGATTGTTCAGATTCAAACAGAACAGTTAGGTTAAAGAGACACTATCAGCCGCTTTGTAAATTTTAGATTTTTTAGGCAACACACTGTCCCCCGATGTTCCACTGTGGTAACAGGGTCACATCTCAAAGTGCCAGCACAACACCAGTAAAATCATCCATGAATAAGTTTAGAATTTTTCACGCATTATCAGGCTAAAATTATTTCTACTAGTAGTCAGGGAACTGAACGTAGTAATGTCAGTCCCATTTTACAACAAGCACTGTAGCTCTGCTAAATATTGTTATCATAATCTTCTGTTTGCTTGTATGAGACACAGAAAAGGCAGTGAAGGGCCCAACTAAAAACTGGTATCGAAGATCATGGATTGATGGAAAGTGGAGACTGTCAGGAATCATGAAATCTCACTCAAATGGAGGTCTAAGAATCATTTAGTAGGTTTGAGATTTTGCTTTTAAAGACAAATCTCTCAGTTAAACTGCTAGCTTTCCTAGTTAAGAAATTTAACACATGGGATTTATTATATTGTGCAATCCAAAATGTCACCAACACCTCCAACTGTTACACAGTAAAAAGAGGGGAAATGAAAAATCCCTGACACTTCCAACTAGGGGTGTGCAAAAAAAAATTCCACCAATGGAATTTCCGCAAAAGTGTGAATTTCGCTTCTGCGAATGTTCAGAAATAATTTTTGCAACTTTTGCAGAAATTCCACCTTAAAAGCACGGAATAAATATACTGAATGTGGGTTAATTTATTAAACTTCTGGAAAAAAGTCTGCAGAATGGATCTCCACCAGTGGTCTGTTCTGAGGATTTTTTTTAACTGCAGTCTGATTCATTAATCCACCACCCGGTGATCATGGATCCCAGTAAATAAATAAATAAATAAAAACTCCAATCCCTTTCTCAGACCCTCCTGTTGTCTAGTGACCCCTCTCCCACTGATCTGGGTCCAAAGCAAAATATACCTGATGCCTGGTGTCTAGGGGTTCCCATCCCCCTGTCTGGGGATCGCGGCCCCTGGGGCCCAGTAAAGAAGAAACAAAAACTCTGATCCCTCTCTGGTGTCTAGTGCCCCCCCCCACCAATCATGGCCTCCCAAAACATTGTATTTCCCTAGTTACTAGTGGACCCCCTCATCCTGGATTCCCTTAATCCACAAAAAACAGCTGGCAGTCCACCGACTCATCCCCCTCTAGTCTCAGTATTGCCTGGTGTCTAGGGGACCCCCCATTCCTGATCCCTTATAAAAAAAAGTAATCCTAATTCCCTGGTTTCTAATGGACCCCCACCCCAACAGTTCATCTGCCACCACCCGGCCCCCCCACTCTTCCGCTGAGCAGGCCACTGGCACAGCCCTACTGTCTCCTCCACTACCAATGGCCCACTGAACATTCAGTGAATGACTGCATGGTTGTACAAGCACAAGTTAATTCACTGACAGTTCATTAAACTGTGGCTAGAATAAAGTTTGCAGTCTATATGCATTTTTTCAATTCACAAAAAAAATCTGTAGAACCTTGCAAAATTCCATGGAAAATCTCAGTTTTGCCAATGGAGAAAGTTCCAAACTTTCTGCAAAATTTTCACAATTTCACTAAAGTTCTGTGAAAGCAGAATTCGCAACTTTCGCCAACCCCTACTTCTAACTGTTGCACAATAAAAAAGAGGGGAAATTGAATGATGGAGTGAGTGATTCCATCTCTCCTCATCACCATGGGGGGCAGAGAATGACCAGCGTTCTTGTTGTAAAATCAAACCTGCTGCTTTGGAAAGTTAAAATAGTGCACTGCAAGCAGCAGTCTCTGTCCCTTTGACACGCACACTCACACACATAGTAAGCACAAAGGCTTTTGAAACACCAAATTCATCAAATTGAGCAGCTGGTGAAAAAGCCATTGGAAATGCCCCTGCTCCATCAGCTAGCCATGGATGAAAGACATTTAGATGGGGTAGTTATTTCACTGACCAACTTGAGGCTCGGGCAACCAGCCTCCATAGATACATTATTCCTGGGTTTGGGCCACTTACCCAGTACTTCTGCACTTTATCCTTCTAGGATCATTTGAGCAGCTGAAGGGACAGGAAGAGATAGAGACAGAGTATTAGACTGGTAAGGGTATTTGTTTAAAGTCAGAGTGATTTCAACACAAATAATATTAAGGCGTCAAGGGCTGTTACTGATTTTTCTTTCCCTGCTGCTTGAACACGTCAGTTCCCAACAACATTAATCCAGGCACACAGGATTTAACAACATGTAGGATTTATTCTGTAAAAATCAAAGAAAAACATGAGGTGCAATCTGTTACACAGAACAGTAGTTTACCTCTTCAACTTGCCTCCATTAGTCTGCTGAAGACTGTAGTAACGCATTTTTTAGCTGATAAATACAGTTCATCAAATTCCATTTAGCAGTAAGAACTTCTCCAGACTCATACATAAAGGAAGGTAATCTGTGATCATATTGTGATTTGAATTAACATACTGCAACTAACAGAATCCTACAACTTATTACCGTACAGCAACTTGTGATAAACCCCTTTTGCAAAATGACTTATTTTGCACAAATCAAATATCCTAATGATTACAAACATACTGTTCAAATGATCAGTTCAGAATAGAAATATATCACAACAGGTTCAGTGCATTGTTTCTAACTGCAGTACAAACAACAGCAAAATATATTCAACTCAGTACACAGTATGTAACACCATAAACACATACCTTTAAAAATCAAATAAAAAATTAGCAGCAGTCTGCTACAGACTGTAGTCAGATCAGAGTCTTCCCAAATTGCCTGCAAGGGGCAGCAGGGAGTAACCCTATACTTGCCAAAACAAAGTTTAACAGCACAGCCACATATAAGAGGCTTATAATTTTAGTAGAAATTAACGTCTCACTGAAATGCATTAGTAAACCTGTTACAATCTCCCACCTAAGTTCCTCAAAAATTATAGAAAATTGTATATTGAGCCATAAGGAACAGCAATGCCCAGTCAAATTCAGCTGCTTCAAGGCTCTTCATTAAGAAGTCATCATCATCATCACTTTATTTTTAAAGAGGGCCCTTCCATAGCTCAGGGTGCTATTACAATTAAAACATAGTATAACACAAGTGTTTAAGAATGGTTTTGCGCTACTCCCCAAATCTGCTATAGATGAATGAGAGGCCACATACATCCCACATTAAATACTGCAATTCTGCTTCCTTTTACCCAAACATGTTCAATGCAACTATAAAATGAATGCATCAAAAGTTAGACATCAGTGTATAGAAAGGTCAACAATGAGACTGATATTACCTTGATGAGAACAGTTAAATGTTAACATATTATGAAACAAAGGAACTTGTAACAAACTGCATGAGTGCAGACAAAAGATCAGGTTGGTCATCTTGAACCTTCTGACTTGACTTCTCAAAGACTAGGTGTTTTAACTGGTTGGACAGTTCTCCCACACCTAGTTTGAACAGGGACCTGCTGATCACACCCAGAAGTTTGAGTGTGGACTATATCTTCATTATTTATAGGGGCTTATGGACCACCACTATCAACATTGATTTGCCTATGGTAGGAAATACTGGTTATGTCAGAATGAGCAGAAGAATAGCAGTCCATTTGTGGTATAGAAGCAGTATAAGCACCACAAGAAGCATCTGTATTACCATTACAACTGGACACTTGACTGTTATCTTGTGGTAGACTTGGGGTCACCATGTGTGAAAGACTCAGCAGGATGAACATCTTTATTACATGGATTTTGCAGGAGCCAATGTTCTGTGTGTGTCTCTACTTCTTCCTCCTGGGTAGTAGAAGCTATAGGTGTCATCATGTTATCTGATGATTCTGAACTACAAGAGCATGATGTTAAAGGAAAGGAATCCTTAAGTTTGTCATGATGTATTGGCAGAAAGCTGATTGAAAGAAGGATGTTGCTGTACACAGGTATGATCTTACCAGTCGCTCAGGTTTTGACTTGATCTGAGGCTTTACAGAAACCTCTTCACAGAGTGTGGACTCCCATTTGTTTGTTGACTTTCTCTTACCTTGTTCACCTTTATTGGCCAATAATACTCTGTCACAAATATGAAGACAGGATCCTTGCACTTTGCAATTGTAAAACTTGGCATGATGACCTTGGTCTGAAATAGTATGTTACTGAGCAATGCATATGGCATTGTTTAACTCATTTCTGAGTTAATTGACAAAGTCATGATAGTTGACTACATCATTGTCCTGAATGGCATTTTTGAAGAACAATACAATTGGGAGTCATGGGGTTCTGCCAAACATTACGTAAAATGAAGCAAAGCCGGTTGTCTCATGGAAAGTGCAGTTATATAAAAATGTTAATGTCTGTAACATGTGAAAGTATTTGGCTTTAGCTTTTGGTGGCAGGGATCTGTTCATGCCACCAAGAGCCTGGTTAAATCTCTCTGTAATCCCATCCCCCCCTAGGGTGGTATGAAGTAGTATGGGATTTTTGAACCCTAGCTATGTCCAAAAAATCTGTTATCAGTTTGCTTTCAAAACATGCCCCCCGAATAGAATGTATACATTGGGGAAATCCATACGCACAAAAATAGTTATCCCACAGGCACTGAGCCATTTGTCTGGCAACGGAATGTGTGTGCTAACTTTGTAAAATAGTCAGTTAAGACAGGAACATCAATATATTTGTTGTTAGACAGCTCTGCAGTCCAGAGGTTGATACACACTAATTTCATTGGGGCAGTTGTTTTGATACTCTCCAGAGGAGCTCGTTCTTCAGGTTCAGATGTCTTGCTTACCATGCAGTGGTGGCATTTTTTTAGATAATTCCTGAGGTCTCCACACATTCCAACCAAGAAAAACCTGCAAGTGCATGGGATTGTCCCTGATGCCCAGCCAGGTCATGTTTACCATTTAAGACATTATGTTTGAGCACATTAGGCACAACAAATTGGAACAACTTCTTACCTGAAGTCAGTGTTTTGGATAGTATGCAGAATATTCCATCTTGGTACCTCAGTTTATTCCAGTGCTTTAAAATCCTAAGGGCACTGGCTGACTCATGGCATTGCTCCCATCTCAAAGGTCTCCTCTTCCACTGTACATAATAAAGGACTTTAGAAATGGTATTGTCCTGATTCTGTTTATTCATTCTGTAAGTCACTGTGGGGGAATGCTGGCAAAAGACATTACCCAGGCAGAGGCAAGTGCTGTGTGGCTTGACCACTGGGGGGGGGGCATGCACTTTGGTAAGAAGCTTTCACTGGGTGTGGGTCCCTAACTCTGCAGCCACCTCTCCCGATGACATAGAACTCATCAGTCAGAATTCATCAAGAAGAGCTGGAGTGTGCAGAACAGCAGCGTCAGTTGCAGGGGTTACTGACTGGTAATTATTTGTGAGTTTGAGCACATGTTCCACGCCATCCAAACACAGAAATTGGGCACTCACCAGCAAATAAAAACAGACTCAACCAGTAAAAATACTTTTATTTAACACAAAATAGAAAAACACCATGTGGTACTTGTATTACATGTTTCAAAATTCCTTGGTTCCTTTCTCAAAAGCTGTTATACCACAACACACCAACCCTTAAATACTTAAAAAAAAATCAACATCAATGACATCATAATTCACAACACATGAGCATTAGTGCAACCCCATCACATAGGTAACAAGCTCAATTAAATAGCTAATTATTCAGTCTTTCAGCTCATAAATAAATATTCAAGCCACCCCATAAATTACCATTAAAATCATCTAATTATATATGCAAACATCAAAGAGAAAAAAATAGCTAAAGGTAAGGGGGGGGGGGTTGCTGAACAAACATTCAAAAGATCCAAATATGCAAGGAACAAGATATATCTATATATATACTTTATAAAATTACAAAAAGGATTCCCCAAAATGCATATAATTAAAGTGCAGTCTAAGTGACTTTCTTAGAAAAATAGCCTTCTTCCTTAACAGATAGGGTTTCAAATTAAATCCTGTGTTTAAACCTGGTGACCTCATAGCCTGCAACTTAATAATCCAAAATGTTTCTCTTTTAAGCAATAGGCTATCAAAGTCACCACCTCTCAGGTTTTTACAAACATTGTCAATAGCCAAAAACACCATCTTATAGTTATTTCGGTTAGTAACATAGTTCAGATGTACTGCAGTGGCATAAAGGAGATCATTTCATTCTATTGCCCTCATATGTTCCCCTAATGACTGTTTAAATTGTCTTCTCATCTTTCCCACATAAAAGGCAGAACAAGTGTATTGTGCTAAATAAACTACATCACTTGTGTTGCAAGTGGCGAACTGTCTCATACAAAAGTCCCTGTCAGTATTAATGCTTGAAAAAGAGTTGTAGCTCATCACATTGTCACAATACATGCACTTTTTGCATTTAAAAAACCCTTGCTGACTATTAAGCCACGTCCGCTCCTTTCTCTGTAAAGTGGCTATGGACTAATCTATCTTTCAGAGTGGGAGCTTTTCTGTAGGACATATGAGGAACTGTTTTGGCTAACTAGAGTCAACTGACACAGACACTGGGTCTCCCCCCAAAACATTCCAATGTTTGCTGAGGATCTGCCTAATTTCAGAAGCCTGAATAGAGTATGTGGTGACAAAATTAAAAATAAGGGTATCCAAGATGCATGTATCAGCCCTTTTCTTAATCAAAATATCCTTTCTTTCTATATTATTAGCCAAAGCACTCATTGCCTGTATATTTTGTGAAGTGTAACCTCTTTCTCCCACTCTTTTAGTCTGAACAACAGCCTCCTGTTTATAGCCGGCATTCATACTGCAGTTGTGCTTTGTTCGAAGAAATTGGCCCTTGGGAATGTTTTTTCTCACATGAGAGGGGTGACAGCTTGATTAAATTAAGAATGCATTACCATCTACTTTTTTTTCTATATAATCTCGTGTCTATTCCTCCTTCTTCATTTTTGCTAAGGGTCACATCCAAATAGTTCCACTCCATCTTCAATCAACCCATCAACCTCATGCAATAGTTTGGTGCAAGGCTCAGTAACAAGATGATGACCAATAGAAGGCCTGACAAATGGCTTACAGTTTAAGGCATCTGCTACTACATTCTTTGACCCAGGTACATATTTGAGATCATTTTGTGACCTCCTCTGTTCACAAGCATCCGACTTGGGTTTTGTGAGGATGTAAGTGAGTGGGTTCTTGTCAGTCCAAGCTGTAAAGTGATGACCCTTCAGCCAATGACTGAATTTTTCACAAACAGCCCATTTCAAAGCTAAAAAGTCCAGCCAATGCACTGGGTACTTCAACTTGGCTCATGTGGAAGTCTTGCTGGCAAAGGCCATAGGGTGTGCTCTTTCTTCCCCATCTTCAACTTGGGACAGTACTGCTCCAAGGCCACTAGATGATACATCAACTGCCAGGATAAATGGCTTTTCAAAGTTTGGGTGAGCCAAGTTAACACACTATACCAGTGAATTCTTGAGGTCTTCAAATGAATTTTGACATGGGGGTCCTGTCTTCTGAGTGCAGCTTCCTATGATTTAGTTTATTGCCTTTGCCTGATCCCCATTTTGACTGATGATTCTGTTGTGGTTCTGCAAGTAACTGGAAAGTGGTTTTGTTTTGGCTGAAGAACTCTAAATAAAATGCTGATAGTACCGGATCATGCCAAGGAAAGAGTTTACCTTTTTTTGGAGAAAGTGTACCTCCATCAATGTCCATCAAGTCCTCCTTCTGGATATCAGTGATTGCCTTGACTTTATCAGGGTCTGTGGCCACTCTTACCTGACTCACCACGTGCCCAAGAAACATAGCAGATCTTCTCAGGATGAGGCACTTCATGGGTGACAGTTTTAGGTTATGACTCCAAAGCCAAGTAACCATCTCCGATCAATCAAAACCTTCATCTTCACCTTTCGCAAAAAACATCAAGTCGTCAAAGTAACAGAGGAGGGTAAGGAAATTGTGGTTCCCAAAGATGGACATCATCATCCACATAAGTATGATTGGGCTGTTGCATAGTCACTGTGGAAGTCTATCGTATTCATTATGGTCAAAAGAAGATGAGAACGCTGTATATATTTTTTTACTTTAAGTGGAATATTATAGAAGCCTAATGTTAGCTCCATTCTGCTAAACAAACAGTTCACTCCCAGTGCAGCAAGAACGTCACCTGGTGAGGTGATGAGTGAGCGTCTTTGACAGTCATTGCATTCAGCCACCTGAAATCTGTGCAGATGTGACACTAGCCATTCTTCTTTCAGACCAAGACTAATGGTGAGTCAAATTCACTGCAAGATTTTCTAATAATACCCTTCTCTTCCATCTCATCCAACACAACTTTCAGTTTCTGGTAGTGAACTGTCCAAAAAGAAGGTGTTCAACAACAAGGAGGCATCATATGAGGCTAGAGAGGGGTAGACTCAGGGGCAACATGAGGAAGTACTTTTTGACAAAAAGAGTAGTGGATGCTTGGAACAGCCTCCCTACAGATGTGGTGGGGCAAAAATGATAGGGGAATTCAAGAATGCATGGGGTAGACATAAGAGAAACATAGAAACATAGACTTTGACGGCAGATAAGGACCGCTTGGCCCATCTAGTCTGCCCATTTCCCTACTTAGAGGATAAGCTGCAGATCCTATTTAACTAACAGCCTATTTCTTCCTACCCTCCACAAAAATTGCCTTATGGCTGTCCCATGCATTCTTGAATTCTCCCACAGTTTTAGACCCCACAACCTCCTAAGGAAGGCTGTTGCATGCATCCACCACCCTCTCTGTGAAAAAATACTTCCTCACATTGCCCCTGAGCCGTCCCCCCTCTATCTTCAAATTGTGTCCCCTTGTTCTTGCACATCTCTTTTTCTGAAAGATGCTACCCTCTTGGACTTTGTTGATTCCACTGAGGTACTTAAACGTTTCTATCATGTCCCCCCTCTCCCTCCTTTCTTCAAGGGTATACATATTAAGCTCCTTTAGCCTCTCCTCATATGGTTTCTCTTGCAGACCCTGCACCATTTTAGTTGCCCTCATCTGAACTGCCTCCATCCTGTCTATGTCCTTGCGGAGATGGTGTCTCCAGAACTGGATGCAGTACTCCAGATGGGGTCTCACCAACTGTCTGTACAGGGGGATAACAACTTCCTGTTTTCTGCTGGTGATGCCTCTCCCTATGCATCCCAGTATCCCCCCAGCCCTCCCTACTGCCTTCTCACATTGCTTGCCAACCTTAAGGTCATCTGATATGATTACCCCAGGTCTCTTTCCATTTTTGTTGTTGTTACTACCTCCCCCCCATTGTGTAATCTTCCCCTTGGTTTTTGTTTCCCAGGTGCATTACTTTGCACTTCTTTGCATTGAATCCAAGCTGCCATACTTCTGACGATTCCTCCAACCTTGCCAAGTCCCTTCTCATCCTTTCCTCGCCTCCTTGTGTATCAGCCCTGTTGCAGATCTTTGTGTCTTCTGCAAAGAGGCATACTTTTCCTTCCAGTCCCTCTGCAATGTCACTTATAAAGGCATTAAAAAGGACTGGACCCAGTACTGAACCACTTGGTACCCCACTAGTAACCCCTCTTTCTTCAGAGTGGACTCCATTTACAGTTACCTTCTGTGTCCTGTTGTTCAGCCAATGTTTTACCCAGGCTACCACCCTGGGACCCACTCCAAGGTTGGTTAATTTGACTACTAATCTTTTGTGTGGGACTGTGTCAGATGCCTTGCTAAAGTCTAGGTAGGCCATGTCCACAGCCCCTCCCGGGTCTACTACTTTGGTCAGCCAGTCAAAGAAATCAATTAGATTTGTTTGACATGACCTTCCCACTGTGAACCCATGCTGCCTTGGGTCCTGTGCCCCACTGGTCTCTAGGTACTCAACAATTATTTCCTTCAGAAGTGATTCCATCACTTTCCCTACTACAGAGGTCAAACTGACAGGTCTGTAGTTTCCTGCCTCTGTCTTGCTCCCACTTTTGTGAAGGGGAATCACATCAGCCTTCTTCCAGTCCTCAGGTACCACACCATCCTCCCATGATTTGTTATAAATGGTAGTCAGTGGTGTCACTAGTTCTCTGCTTAATTCTGTTAGAATTCTGGGGTGAATTCCATCTGGCCCCATTGCTTTGTCCTCCTTCAGTTTTAGGAGTTCTTTCAGAACCCTTTTTTCTGTGAAAGGACTGGGATTGCTCCCCCCTCTCCAGAGTGCTTCTGTTAATTGGATTAGGTACCTCCCCCACTTCATCTTTTGTGAATACTGAACAGAAGTATTAATTCAGTATCCCTTCTTTTTCACTGTCACTCTCTGCCCACCCACCATCCATTCTATTCAGCCTAACTATCCCTCCCTTTGTCTTTCTATGCTCCCTGATATACCTATAAAAGGTTTTATCCCCTTTCTTAACCAAGTTGGCTATCTTTTCCTCAGTTTGTGCCTTTGCTATTCTGACTACCCTCCCTGCTTCCTTCTGCCTTAACTGGTACAGTTCTCTGTCCTGCTCCTTCTGTGTTTTCTTATACTTCCTAAATGCTATCTTTTTCTCCCTAACCTTCACCACCACTTCTTTAGGGAACCATAGTGGCTTTCTCTTTCATTTTGATTTGTTTATTTGCTTCACACAAAGGCTTGTTGCTTCTGTGATGGCAGTTTTGATATTTCCCCATTGTTGCTCCACCCCTCCTTCTAGCCTGTTTGCTAGTGCTTTTCTAAGGCACTCTCCCATCTTGTCAAAGTCAGCCCTCCTGAAGTCCAGAACCCTCACTTTTGTATGGCTTGACTCTGTTGCTGAGTTTATCATGAACCACATTGTTTGGTAGTCACTTGTTCCCCAAATGGCTACCCACTTCTAGATCTGAGATCCTCTCACTGTCCCCATTTGAGAGTATGAGGTCTAAGATTGCTCCCTCTTGAGTAGGTTCCAAACTAGCTGTCTGAGGCATGCCACCTGAAGGGCATCAAGAATGGCCCTGCATTTGGATGTGGCTGCAGCAAAGGTGCTTCAGTTAATATCTGGCATATTAAGGTCCCCCATCAACAGTATCTCCCTTTTCTCTGCCATCCTAAGTATGCCTTCTATCATATCCTTGTCCATTCCCTCCCCCTGACATGGGTGTCTGTATACAACCCCTGTGCGGATTGTGGTGCGATTTCCAGTCTTTAAGGTGACCCACAGTGCCTCCTCTCCTCCCTGTTTACTCTTTTGTTCAGTACTCTCACAATAGGGAAGACAGGATAAGATGCAGATCAATTAGGGTCTGTGGTAATGCATTAGATAGGGAAAAGGGGCAGACTAGGTGGGCCACACGGTCCTTATCTGCTGCCACCTTTTATGTATGTATCTCAATATGTAGTGGAGCCCTCTGTTATAGGGCAACCAGAATAGCTGATCATAAATAAGGATGATTCTGTGGGCAAAACCTTGAACCTCTCCACAATCCATTCTGTGGCATGAGAAAATAGTTTCATATTTCTCAACTGTTTGTAAGAGCCTAATTTTTCAGAAGTCTGTTACCTCACATGATTATAAATCCACATCTGCTAGACCTAAAGGTTTTAATAACTCCTTCCTCTGGTCTACAAGTTGTACAGAGGATGTTGCAACTGAGACACAGTGAATACTTGCTTTGATATTCTTGTGGGTCCTGTTACTGAATACCCCAAGCAGCCTTATCTAGTTTCACTTTAGTATCACAAAGTGTGCCAAAATCTTCCAAAGCAATATGGGATGGTACAACAGGAAGTTTAGCATTTCTTTAAAGTACATTGGGCTTGTCAGTAGGACTGATCAAGCTTCATAGGGATCCATCTGTCCCCCCACAGAGGAGTTACAACTCTTCCCACAAATATGTGTCTAGGCAAAGTCTTGGATACTGTGGTTTCAACCACTACTGTGCTGCCAATTGAGACAACAGTAGAGTCCAGCAACTTGCCCCAAACCATGTGTTCGTGTCTCAGAAGCAAGGTAACACTACATTTAAGTTTCACTGTACCAGTCTTATTGGGGATGTGATCTCCTCTCCATCATACCAGGTCAGAAAATTATTTAAGAAAATGACAGTTCACACTGTGAGTATCACCACTGAGCTGAGACGTTATTCTCCAATATCCTTCTGCTGATCAGAACTGATGAAACATAGAAACATAGACTTTGACAGCAGATAAGGACTGCTTGACCCACGCAGTATGCCCATTTCCCTACCTATTGGATAAGCTGCAGATTCTAGTTAACCAACAGCCTACTTCCTCCCACCCCCCACTATAATTGCCTTATGTCTGTCCCAAGCATGTTTGAATTCCCCCACTGTTTCAAACCCCACAACATCCCCAGGAAGACAGTCCCATGCGTCCACCACTCTCTCCATGAAAAAGAATTTCCTTACATGACCCCTGAGCAGTCCCCCCATCTTTAAATTGTGCCCCCTTGTTCTTGCACATCTCTTTTTCAGAAAGATGCTATGCTCCTGGACTTTGTTGATTTCCTTGAGGTACTTGAAAGTTCCTATCATGTACCCCCGTCCCTCCTTTCATCAAGGGTATACATATTAAGCTCTCTCAGTCTCTCTTCATATGGTTTCTGATGCAGACCCAGCACCATTTTAGTTGCCCTCCTCTGGACTGCTTCCATCCTGTCTACATCCTTGCAAAGATGGGGTCTCCAAAACTGCAGTCACTACTCCAGATGGGGTCTCACCAGCTGTCTGCACAGAAGGATAACTACTTCCCTTTTTCTACTTGTGATGCCCCTCCCTATGCATCCCAATATCCCCCAGCTCTCCTTACTGACTTCTCACATTGTTTGCCCACCTTTAGGTCATTTGATATGACTACACCCAATTCCCTTTCCATTATTGTTGTTGTTAGTACCTCCCCTGCCATTGTGTACTCTTCTCCTGGGTTTTTGTTTTCCAGGTGCATTATTTTGCACTTCTTTGCACTGAATCCAAGTTGTCATACATCTGACCATTCCTCCAACCTTGTCAAGTTCCTTCTCATCCTTTCTACCCCTCTTGTGTATCAACTCTGTTACAGATCTTTGTGTCATCTGCAAAGAGACATACCTTTCCTTCCAGACCCCCTGCAATGTCACCTATAAAGACATTAAAGAGGACTAGACCCAGTACTGAGCCCTGAGGTACTGCACTAGTAGCCCCCCTTTCTTCAGAGTGAGTTCCATTCATTATTACCTTCTGTGTCCTGTTGTGCAGCCAGTTTGTTACCAAGGTTACCACCCTGGGACCTACTCCCAGGTTGGCTAACTTGATTATTAATCTTTTGTGTGGGACTGTGTCAAATGCCTTAGGTGTTTTATCACATTGCTACCAAAAATTAAGTCATCCATTCATCCTTGTACAAGAGAAATAGGGACAAGCATCCTGCACACTTATAAACTTCCACTTCTAACTCATAAATCCCTTTGGGGCTACCCTGATGACCTCCACAACCTATGCAGACAACATTGGTTGGTGCGCTAGTGAGCTGGTGAGGCTGGAAAGGTGCCTTCATGTAATAAACCCTCTTGGTATCCTCACTTATAGTGTATGTCATGAAGCCACTATCTAACATGGCCTGCAAAGTGACTGAACCTTAACTATAGAAACATAGAAGTTGACAGTGATAAGGACCACTAGGCCCATCCAGTCTGTCCATTTACCCTACCAGTGTCTGTGTCAGTTGACTCTATTTAGCCATTAGACTTAGCGAATCTTCCCAATCTCTATAGTTCCCTTGTGCCTATCCATGCATGTTTGAATGCTTGCACTGTGCTCGTTCTCACCACCTCCTGTGGCAGGCTGTTCCATGCATCCACCACCCTCTCAGTGAAAAACAACTTTCTCACATTTCCCCTAAATCAGCCTCCCTCTAATCTCATGTCATGTCCTCTTGTTCTACATATTTTTTTATACTGGAAGCTTTTTTCCCCTTTCAACTTATTAAAGCCTTTGAGATATTTGAATGTTTCAAACATATTGCCCCTCTCCCTCCTGTGCTCTAGAGCATACATACTGAGATCCTTTAATCTGTCCTCATATTCTTTCTGTTGCAGACCCAGCACCATCTTGGTTGCCCTCCTGTGTACTGTTTCTATTTTGTCAATGTCTTTGCATAGATGAAGCCTCCAGTACTGCACACAGTACTCCACATGGGGCCTCATCAATGTATTGTACAATGGAATCATTACTTCCTTCCGCTTGTGATACCCCTACTAATAAACCCAAATATTCCTCTGGCCTTCCCTACTGCCTTTGTGGTCTGCTTGGAGGCTTTCAGATCATCTGTGATAATGACCCCTAGTCTTTTTCTTCCCTAGTGTCTGTCAGCAACTCCCCCTCCATCACTTTCCATCACTTGATTTGTATGTTGAAGCACAAATTCAACTTCTGGAGGGACTGCCTGGTGGTATATAGTGCACAGGGACTCCAGACAAATCATTATTTATGCTTAGGGGAGTGACAGTAGGACCTGCACTTTTCCTCTTTGAGCACAGGTTACTTAGTTTTCCAACTGGGTCTCTGAAGAGGAGACTGCAATGTGTGCTCCTCTTGGGCAATGTTTCTGGTTGTGGCAAGGTGAATAGCACTGAAAACATAAGTTCCCTGAAAGGTAATGTGAGTGGGTAGTATGCTTGGTATCATTGTATACATGGCTAGGTGGTACATGGGCTCCTGAACCCTTAAAGTGAAATTTTGTACTTTGCTCTCTTCAATTACCTCTGTTAGGTGATGGTGTCATTTGCATTAACGCCCTCTCTAACATACTTTTTTTAATATTTGATTTTAGTTCCCATCACCAAATGGCCCCTGTCCACCTGCACCCCCAAGCCCTGTCACCACAGCATCCACCAGAATTCACTTCATGGCTTCTTGAGGTGACATCTGGCTGGGTGTGGTGCCTGCAGGGGTCCGGCATCATCTCTTGCCGGTCAATGGATTTTTGTCCTCCATTTTCTCCCCATCCCTGAGTGCATGGTGGCAGCGTGTAATGACAGCAATGGCCGAGCCATGCACACTCCAAACGTGGCATGCCATGTGTCTGCTCCACCTATGCCCCACTGTATCTATGGAGCTGGTGTGCCAGCCTCCAGCCACTGCTAGGGGCCAGGCATGCAACGGTCTCCAGACCCACCCCTCTCCAAGAGAGGAGAGCTGCCCTCCAGATGCTCAATCCCCCTCCCTCCCTGGCCAACCCACGGTGACCTGCTCACTCCATGAACACAGGTGGGCAACATGGCAGAAGATAAGGCAGTGATGTCTCAGCCCTCCATGCCACTGGGCCGGCAACCTCTCCAACATACTAATAACATTTTTCAAGGTTGGAGTCTCTACTGACATTCAACTTGAGCAGGTTTGACAGAGTCTGGTTTTGCCTCTACCAAGTTCATGACCACAACTCTCCTGAGGTCACTCACAGATATTAACCTGAAACTCCTTAATTTGTTCTCAGTGTAATACTAATTCAAGAGTTCTTGTTCCTCAAGTATTTTCCACTTGTAAATTATTTTACTTCTAAGTGTAAGTGCCAGGTCTGCATCAGGACAGTTCCTGATAAACAAACAGGTTACTTCAAGACCAGGATCTTCTAGTTTCCTGCCTTGCCTTTATAAACATTCAATGGCTGTGTCTTCGGCTTTATTCAACCTAGTCCAATACACAGAAGCATCCTCATGATCTGTAGGTAGAGTAGAAAAAATCCACCAAATGAATAGATCAACAGGCGGGTGTACTACAATGCAGCTTCAAAAGATCATATATAGTATCTGGTGCTCTTTAACATTAATAGAGCTGTTTTGGGTGCCAGTTTAAGCAGCACCTTTGGCCCTTCCCCTTATTCTATATAATATTTCTTTAGCCTATTCATCCACTCTATACTTCTTTTTCCTGAGATAATGTCTCATATTTTTTCCATTCATGTAGTAAACATTTGTCTGATCCCTCTCCCTGAAAAATTGGAGGCTCCTTAACAACAGATTGGAGGGAAAGACCCCTTTGTGATAAGTTGATTAAATTGGAATTTGATTAATTTATTGAGCTACATATAGTGGGGTTTCACTAATTTACTTTAGTGGCATTACTAAACTTGAAATTAGACACAATTACACAATGGCAAGAAAAAATCCTGGACTCTGATTGGTCAGTCTTGGGCTGGACCCTTGAAGTTAATCAGTACATCATCACGGGTCTAGTCTCAGCCTCACTGTGAACCTGCAGATGATTTTTTTGGATGATGACCTTTTTTTTTGTATCTCCTCTTAAGAAACAAAAATATTTTTCCACACTAATAAAAACATTCTTTAAAATTATTTTTTTTACTTTATATATAACAACGGGCCATTGTATAATAGCAATAATGCCCTCCAGGGTGTGTGTTGTGCTGGGATAACGTCATGCCTCAGTTGTTGGCTGCACTCGGCCTGTGGCCTCGTGCTCAACCACCTGAGGCGTGACATTATCCCAGCATGACACACACCCTGTTGGGCATTATTGCTTAATGGAATCACATATCTGTTGACCATTTCATTCTACAAACTGAAGTGTCCCATCAGATCAAAGGTCGAATCCGTAGAGGACAGGGTAGGGGTAGAGGAAGTGGCACACTCTGGGCTACTACTTCACATGGAGTAATATTGCAAATTTTTGTCCACTCTGTATGCAAGTAGGGTACCAGAAAACCCCCCTAGTTTTACCTGTAGGGTGGGGAATTACACTGACTAAGGGAAGAAGAACCCCACTAGTGAGAAGTAAACCTAACATGCCACATCATCTCCCCATAGCCAGATTATGTGGGCTACAAAAATCAAAATAAAATACAGGCCTTGGCCTTGTTGTGACCTGTTCTGAGCATGGCTGTGCAGAAGGCAATTGTTCCATTATTTTCTTGTATTGTTCACCAAACATGAATAAAACTTACACAATAGAATGCAAGTAGTCTACGCTGTAGCAGAAAATGTTCTGTTGGAAATGGATAAATGCAGAAAAAAATGTTGTGCACCCTATGTGCATCTGCTTATAGGACTACAACTCTGTGCTGCTGTTCCAAGTGATGTCTCCAGGGAAGTTCCAAGCTCCTTGGTGATCAGCTGTGTGCTGATATAGGGATACAGGTCATGGCACCATTGTCACAGGCTGTTACTGACTTATCTTACCCTGCTGCTTGAACACCTCACTTCCACAAAACATTTCACCAAGCACACAGGATTGAACTACATGGAGCATTTATTCTGTAAAAATCAAATAAAAAACATGAGTAGCAATCTGCTGCATGGAACAGTAGTTTATCCCTTCAGCATGCCTCCATTAATCTGCTGCAGGCTGTAGTAAAGCATTTTTTAGCAAATAAATGCAGTTCAGCAAATCACATTCAGCATTAAGAACATCTCCAGACTCATACATAAAGAAAGAAGGTCATTTTTGTGTTGCTTGCATGCATATGCGAGAAACACATTGCGTCACAGTTTTTCACAAGCAGGTGGTGGAGGCGTGGCAGTGTTGTGCCAAATGGCAGCAGCCCATTCAGGGGCCGGTCTTTGCCTGGCCAATAGAAAAGCATGCCCTGGATCACCACAATTAACCAGAAGGCCACTACTTCAAACAAATTGAACTGCTGCAATCAGGGAACACCCCATCAGTATGCAATCAGCTGTTTGGTATGCTCCCTGACTGCAGCAGCCAATTACACACCTCCATGGTGCTGTATTTCTATGGTGACAGGCGACAGCTTCTCTGTCGGCCTCACAAAGCTGACAGAAAGCCATCGTCTGCTGTTCAGCGAGCCTTCCTGATGAAAAAGCCAACGGGGTAGCTCCCTCCTTGTGTGCTGACAGAGGTGCCCAATCCCCTGTCGGTCTGCCCCATTCCTATTAATTTTGCCGAGGGGGGAGCCCACTCCCTGTCAGCATAATGCTTCCCCCCTCCAATTTCTTCTGTGCCAAGGGGGGTGCCCAATTCCCCTCGGCTCTTGTTCCCTCCCAGCACTTCATATGTACCAAGGGGGGTGCCCAATCCCCCGTTGGCTACAGCCCCCCAAAACATTCAGGTGGCATATTGGGAGCCCATCCCAGCATGCCAAATGCCCCTGTAAAGAAAAAAACTCCCGCAATTTTTTTTTCTTTTTTTCCCCTGCAAATCAGAAAACAGTCCCTCGTCAAGTCCGTTGGTCCTCCCCAACCCAAACCCACCCTCTGTGCACCCTGTATCCCCACATCCCCCTAACCCCATACTTCCCTCCAGAGCCCGTCGTGACAATCTTCAGTGGACCAGGAACATGTCTGCTCTCTTCAAAGCCGACCGGGAACTGAAGAAATGCCGGTAAGCTGTATAATGGCATAAATGTTTTTTTTCAACTTTGATGCAATTTCTCAGCCATTTTGGGAATTTTTTCACCAATTTTCAAATGAATTTAGACTACCTCATGAACTCAGTCACTGTCATTTGTTACTTGGTCCCTAAAGGTGACTTCACGGTCACTGCATGGAACCACATTTCAGGACTGATTAACAAAATGACAGTGTCATAGTTCATGAGGTAGGCCCCCAACAACCCTATGTTGAAAATTTGGTGAAAAAATTCCCCCAAATGACTGTTTTACAAACGTGCATTGTGCAGTTTCTACGCACGCTCGTAAGGCAGAACATTTTTCATATTTTCACTCCAGATTTTCAACACTGCCATTTTACCACATTTTTTTATGAAGAGTACAGTTGTCATTTTTTACATCTCACCTGAAATGGGTTTTCGCACATGTAGTGCACAATAGCTCGGTCAGTGTGTGAAATCAATGTTCAGGACAGATTAAAAATATCATAATAACACTGTTCATGAGGTAGGCCCCCAAAAACCCTATGTTGAAAATTTGGTGAAAGAATTCCCCAAAATGACTGTTTAAGAGAGTGCGTTGTGCAGTTCCGATGCACGCTTGTAGCTTCGAGCATTTTTAATATTTTCACTCCACATTTTTAGAATTGCCATTTTACCACACCTCTTTATGAATAGCACAGCTGTCATTTTTCACATATCACCTGAAATGTGCTTTCGGACATGCAACCCACAGTGGTGTGGTTGGTGTGCGAAATCAATGTTTGGAACAGATTAAGAAAATCACAGTGAAACTGTTCATGAGTATAGGTCTTAAACTGGCTATGTTGAAAATTTGGCATTTTTCCACACCTTCTTATGAACAGTACAGCTGTCATTTTTCACACCCTGACTAAAAAGTGTTTTCTCACTTTCGGCGCAGAATAGCATGGTCGCTGTGGGAAATCAGTGTTCGGGATAGATTAAGAAAATCACAGTGACACTGTTTATAAGCGGAGGTTCCAAAATGCCAGTGTTGAAAATCTGCTGTAAAAAATCCCCAAACTAATTACATTACGGGTGTACATTGTCCAGTTTCTATGCACATTCGTGACTTCACTAGTTTTTCTATATTTTCATTCCAGATTTTCAACATTGCCATTTTTTACACCTCCTCATGAACAGTACAGCTGTCATTTTTCACATCCTGTTCGAAATGTGTTTTTGCACCTGTGTCGCCAAATGGCACAGTCGCTGTGCAAAATCACCTTTCAGTTAACAAACTTATAGTGCCTCTGTTCATGTGGTGGGATCACAAAAAGTCATGTTGAAAACTTAGAGTAAAAATACCAAGAAATGTCTAGGGTGTTAGGGTTTTTGACCATAATGCCCTACCCTGTAGGGACTGACAGGCACCAGGGATGTGACTTGGGATTGTTGACAGTAATGCTCTTGCCATTCGACCCCCACCCACACCCTGCAGCAAGTGACAGGCATCGAGGTGTGCCTTGGAGTCTCTGGCCCCAGAGTTCATCCCATTCTTCTATACTGCACCCATTTCAGTAAATTTCCTTATGGAATGAGATGAGTAAAGCCTGAACACCCAAGGCACACCTCAACACTTGTCAGTGTCTGCAGGATAGGGTAAGGTAAAATGTCATGACTGTTATGGGTGACGACCCAAAGGCAAACCCCAACGTCTGTCCATCTCTGCAGGTTGGGGGTGGGGTTGGCATCAGTTCAGTACTTCACTGCCATTCCTATACTGCATGGGCCCAGTTCTCATATGGGCCTGCATCTGACAGAAGCTGCGGCAAACAGCAGCTTGCACCAATGCCTGCTGCACCAGGGACCCTGCACCTGATTCAGGTACAGGAGGGGTCCGAGCAGCTAAGTCCTCATGCTTGTGCTGATTGGAACCCTGCGGCAAACCCATGGCACATGGCAGAGGTCCACCACAGGCCACCAGAGACTAGCACAGGACCCCTGTCCCATAAGGTAATGGGCATGTGAATCCAACATGGTGGGCCAGTGTCCCCCCACCATGTTTGGTGCAATTGGTGCCTGGTCACAGAAGTGAGTGGTAGGATGTGCTGGGCGCTGGGGAGCAGTCGGGACTGGTGTATGAGGGGGTTTGGGCACCACCTGCTGGGGCATGGATGGGCACTGTATCACCATAAGTTGGTGCTGTAGTAGCACCAATGAGGCAGGAATCAGGGGAGCTGCTGCCAATACGGGCAGCATCAGGACGGGGGTACCAACAATCCACATTGGTGGCATTGGGGAGCTGTGAGGAGTGCCATTGGACCACTAGGATGGAGATCACACATACGGGGCCACACTTGGGGGTGTATGGTGGGTGAACTGTCACCCATGGTGTGCCACATACAGGCATGTTACCTAAGGGAGAATGTCTAAGTCTCCTTACACCTGCCCTGGCTAGTCTAAGGGCATTTAGAATATCTCCCGCCAGGTGATATCTGTGAAATGCAGGATGGAGCTTGCATCGGCTGTAGTCCCCCCTACCACTGTGCCACAGTGCATTGCAGATGCAAGCCCCATTTGGGGCAGGTGGACTGCGGTAAATGCAGGCCAGCTTTGCGAGTCACACGGAGGTCAGTCATGGATTCAAGGTGCATTATTATAGAGCCAGACAGGGAGTGGGGAGGGAAAAGCTAGGAGAGGAAATCTAAAGGGCTGAACACCCAAAGAAGGAGAAGGGGGCATAGTGAGCTTTCAGGGAGGGCAGCAGCCCTAAGAGAGAAGATAAACCTGTGGCAGTGGGCCAAATCCTCAAAAGGGGTGGGGTAAAGGCCTGTTGCCTCCTTCGGGTGCCATTCTGTGCCAGAGTGCAGGACTGGGAGGTGGAACCCCTCAGCTGACTGCAGCAAAGAAGGGTCTAGCTGTGAGGGTCCAGCTGTCTGGCTCTCAAGCATAGGAAATAGTGGACAAGGCCTTACCCAAGGCCCATGCGTGGCTATTACTATTAACAAAGTGGGGCAGATCTACAAAGATAGCCAGTATAGGGGAAGACCCACAGGTAGCAGCAATCTTTGGGAAAAGGGGGGAGGATGGTCCTATGGCCTAAGTTGTCCAGTACCCAAACTGAACTCTATTGTTGCCTGCCTAGTGCCCCTCTAGAGACAGTATTTTTTTGTAAAAATTGAACTGTGTTTAAAAATCCAAACTGTTGGCTTGCTACTGAACTGTTACTGAATTGTGCCCTGGTGTACCTGACGTACAGCTTCGATGTATTACCCATATCATCTTCACCAAAGCCTGATGCTGACCCAGTGAGGTCCCTCACCCAACCATCACCTGAAGCAGAACCACCTCCAGTGACACCAGCCTGTGCTGAAGTCCTGCCATGAGTGTTCGAGCATCAGCCCTGTGATGATAAGTGGTAGTGAGCTGTGAGTGAGGTATCCAGTAGCAAGTCAGCTTAGAAGCTGTCCAGGCTCAAGCTTGAGGGACCACAGTTAACATCATGCATGCCCTTTAATTATTTTGCTGGCTGCCCAAATGTGTGTGCATGCCCATGTCACTTCATTAAGGTCAGCAGAGAGTTGCATCACCAACAGTCTTCTTCAGAGATGTCCTGGGTGCCTGGTACCTGCCAGCGGTCACTGCAGTGGACCATCTAGAGGACCACTGGCCAACTAGAAATCTTCAGCTTCTTGCCCGGAGCCATGATGGGTCACTAAGTTCTTCACTGACCAGCTAGCATTGTTCCTTGTTGTGTTCCATTTTGTCAGGGGATGCCCTGTTATGGCCTGTTTACAAAAGCACTTGGTTGGGTCAATGCCCACCTGCTGATTAGGTGCTGCAGAGGAAAACCCAAGCTTGGTTCATCAATTATTTAATCATCTTGGCCAAGCACACGTAGGACTTGGACTCAAAGGGGTTAACCCCCTGCTCTTGGCTCGACCAATTGTTGGTCCCAATCGCATTGTGTTGTTGTTTATTTTTTTATTATTATCTTACAGCATGGCTAAACCCACGGTAAATAAACCTTTTGCATCTTGATCACTGAGTAAGCATCCTGCCTCTCCTTCTAGATTTGTCTGGCCTGTCCTAAGATTTTTAGAGAACCTTTGCAGCCTGCCACACAATAAACCAGCACTAAGGCATTTTTGCCTAATGTTCACGAAGAAGCCTGTAAGGGGATAGGGATTTTCTTGAAAATGCTTTTCACAAAGTCAATGCATCATATGTATATATGCATACTAACAGTGTTAAACTAGATGGTCGTCCTTTGTGGCCTGGTATAAAACCAAAAAAAATACAGATGTTTTTCCATGCCAGACATTTTATATTACTTCTGTTATTACTCTTAGGCAATGTTCATGTAAACCCAGGACCTTTGCTGCATAATGATTTTTATTTTCAGTAATTTAGCTCACACTCCAATCTAGAAATTTTGCATTTAAATGTAAGAAGTTTGGTACCTAAAATGGGTCATGTTAAGTCTTTAATTTCTGCAGTACTTCAGATCTGGATATCTTTGTATTTTCCAAGATGTGGCTTAGTAATCGTATAGTGGATTCTGAGGTTGCAATTAAAAATTGCAATCTCTTTCAGCAGGATAGAATAAAAGGGTGTGGGGGGGCAGTTTACCTAAAGGAATCCTATGGAGGTATGGTTAAATGTTTCAGATCTGTTCCAAAGCAACTTGATTTGTTCATTCACAGATTTCAATTCCTAAAAAATTTAGTTTGTTTCTGACTGCTTGCTATAGATCTTCCTCTGCTAGTTCTGATTGTTTGCACTTGTTAAACTCTTTAATTGTTCCTTATCTTGAGCATGAATTTATTCTGCTGGGAGATCTCAACTGGGACATTAGATGTCTGAGTTTAGAATTAAGAAATCCATTTGCTGTCTAAAGTCTCTCTGATTAAATTTCCTCTCCAACCAGACCAAACAAAATGGATCAAAGTAAAAGATATTATTTTGGATTTCATTTTGACTACTATGCATCATAAATACATTTCAACTGTTTTTGACCCTGATTTCGTGATCATTGTCATATTGCCTGTATTCGTATCATATCGAAATCACAATCTATACTTCATATTATATTTATTCAGAATTTTGAATGCTTTTGTGAACAAGTATTCTTATGGGACTTATATCATATTGATTGATCCCTTGTGTATTTTTGTCCAGATATACACATGGCTTTTAATTATTTTAAGTTTTCACTTTTGTCTGTTATAAATAAACATGCACCTTTAGTTAGGAAAAGGATCAAGAATAAAGTTACTCCATGGTTTACTATAAAACTTAAAAAAACTTGAAAAACAAAGTAAATCTCTGGAAAAGGCCTAGACTAACAAAGGATCTTACCGATATCCTTGCTTATAAAGTTTTTAGAAATAAATGCACACTTGATATAAGAAAAAAACAAACTCAATTATTAATAAGGTAGTCTGGAAGATTATTCTAGTAATCCTAGTAAGACATGAAAGGGAAGTAATACCTTACAAGGCAAGGATCATGTTTGTCACACCCCAAATTGCTTTTTTATGGTGACAGGGCTCTTCATAATTGCCAGGAATGAATTACTGTCTTTAACAGCTTTTTTCAGGGAGGCCAGTCAAATGTTTGAAAATGAAAATCCAAATGTATACCAAAAATGGAGTGTGAATTTTCTTATAAATCAAATTGACATTTGTTTTCTTATTTTGACATCCATTAGGAAGTTGTTTATAAGGAGCTACTTAAATTAGATATTGGTAAGGAAGTGAGCTGTGATGAGATCTCTCTTTTTTTTATTATAAAATTCTAACCACTGTGATGAGTAAACATCTTACTTGTTTAATTTCTCATTAAAGTCTGCTCACTTACCTAATGATTGGAAAATGGTTAACATTTTCCAATTTTTAAAGGTGGGATTGATTCTGATCCTTGTTATTGACTCATTTCCATCCTCCCTATGATAGTTAAACTTCTCAAGAAATTGGTCTGTGGGCAACTTTCTTATTATTTCAATAAACATAAATCGATTACAGATTTTCAGTCAGGCTTTAGGAAAGGTCAGACTACAACTAATGTTATTTCTAAAGTTACAAACAAGGTTTTCACAGCATTTGACAGTGGTCATCATCTTTTGGAAGTATTCTTGGATCTATCCAAAGCATTCAACACAGTTGATCATAATATTCTTTGAAACAAATTGAAGGCTGCTGGACTGGGCTGCTCTGCATCACTCTGGTTTTATTCTTATTTAACATCTTGTTATCAGTTTGTCAAAGTTAGTGGTTTTTATTCGGGATTGGCTACTATAAATAAAGGGGTACCACAAGGATCCATCTTGGGCGCTTTATTATTTTTACTTGATATAAATGATTTGTCTAAGTTTGTTCCCATCAGCTAGCATTTTTTTGTATGCAGATGACATGATTATGTGCTCTAGCCCCAGTGATGCAGAGCAGGCAGTCAGAGTATTACAGCATGACTCTGACTGTGTTCAGGACACTTTGGAGGATCTAAGACTACTGTTGAATGAACAGAAAACACAGTGGAATTTATTCACATAGAAGAGAATTCCTTACGTTGTTTGTTTTTGAAATCTAAAAAGGTCTGGAAATACCGAGGGTGACTTCTTATAAGTATATAGGGATCACTCCAGATGAACAGTTGAGTTTTTGACCTCATGTTCAGACTTTGTCAGATAAACTGAGAAGGTTATTGTCCTTTTTTTTTGCATATGGTGATGGCGCAGTGACAGTTTTATAGTGAAATGCATTACAGCCGCAAGTCACTGTTGCCACTGTAATGTATCCATGGGACCCCAGCACTGCTTTCTCCTGGGTTTGCCACCCTTCCTGAATCAACTTCAACCTGGAGATGATAATCTTCAGTTATGAGGGGTGCAGAGGCAATGCCCACTGCTTTTGGGGCAAAGCCCCCCCCAAAAAAACAATTTCCTGACAGATTTATGCTGACCACAACTTGCAGTCAACATAAATCCATTGCTTTAGTGCTGCATCAAAAACAAAGTTGTCAATGCCATGTCATGGGTCCCTTTTTTGTAGGAACAAGAGATTTTTTACTTGCCTTATTAGAAAATCCTTAGTAGATTCACTGTTTCTCATGGTTTTTGAAAACAGTGACTGTATTTATACACTTGCAAATACTAAAGTATTAAGTACAGTGGAAACATTGTACTGCAGATTGCTTAGGTTTATTGCTGGCCTTCCATAGAATTCACATCGGTGTCTGTTATATGCATCTGTTGGTTGGAATTCACTGGCTACTCAGAGGAACCTACATTGGTATGTCTATGTTTATAAATTTGTTTGTGGGACTTTACTAAAATTTGTTTTAGATTCATTATGTTTTAGAAAGAGCTCATCATACAACCTTAGATCAACTAACCTTATACATTTTTCTATCCCGAAGCAACAAACAAAATATGTGTCCTCTCTATTATCTACCACAGTCCCAAGAATATGAGAACTGATTATCAAACGCTGTAAGATGAATAAGCTGAATTTTGTTTTTTGCATTTTTAAAGCATGAGTTTACCATGGCTCCTATGATTGTTATGGATGATTCCTTTCTCATAGGTTCTGAATTGTAAAAAAAGAACTTTAAACGTAACCCTGAAACGAATTGTTTTTATGTTATCCTGCATTGTAATTACATAGGTATGATTATTGCCAAGTTTAATTTTATGGACGCAATTGTAAAGGAGAGGTCGCCTCTCAGTTTGCCTTCTAATAAACCTGAACAAATATGAACAGTTCTTGCTGTGCATATGTCCTGTGACATGGTAATGATGCATCTGGATGTTCCCTTCATCAGACCTGCCTGCTGCTACAGGATGTCCAAACAACTGGCACATAAATATGATTTCTTTCAGTTTGCTTTAAATCCCTTTCTGAGTGTTTCACAGACTGCCTTAATACCATTTGTGTTGAAGACATTTTGTCTTTGAAAAACATACCCATTTACTCTTTGCATAACTTTACCCTCACCAGTCTGATCCTCACTGTCTATCTTGCCATCACCTCCCTGCTGCTCCCACAATTGCAGTAGGATAAACTTCAGAAGTACAGGATAAGTGCCAAAATGCAAGAATGGTGTATCTTTGGAAGCTGGTTCCCTGAGCCTCAACTAGGATGGCAAAATAAACATCCCTCTAAATATCTTTCCTATACAACTAGCTGATGGAGCAGACAAATTATTATGGGCTTTTTCACCAGCTGCCTAACCTGTTGCATATTTGAAAAGCCTTTTTTCTTTCAGTGTGTGTGAGTGTGTGTGTGTCTGTGTGTCTGTGTCAGAGATAACCACAGACTGCTGCCTGAACTGCCCTGTTTTTCCTTCCCAGAGAATGAGGTTTTATTTTACAAGAGCTCTGGTCTATTTCTTTCCCTCCGATGGTGATGAGTTGAAATGAAATCACTCACTATGTCTGCCAATCACAACCTTGTGTGCGGCACAGCTGATAATAATGCAGTGCTATCAAGACAAAAAACTAACTGGGGGAAAAGAGAAATTAAGTCCTGCAAAATAAGCAACCTGGTTACCCTGGCTGGCCTAATGCTCTCTACCTCCACGCAAATTGCCAGCCTGATCGTACCTACCCCTTCATGTCAGCACTCCATCTTTGAAAACAAGCACAAACAAATATGATAAATTCTCACCAAAAGAAAACACACAATTCATTTACCCTCATTAGTCTGATATGCTCCCCCCACCAGCCTGATTTTCTCTTATCCACACAAGCAGGGACTAGCCAGTTCCATGAGAACCACTGTTCTGGTCATCTTCCTCACCCCATGCAGCTTCATTTTGTGGTTGTATTGTCTCTGGTCAGAGTTTATTATTATTGTTGCATAATTTTAGCACTGAACTTGATAAAAGTACAGATTCACAATCTCATAAAGCTCCTTTAGAAAACTTGTAAGAAAATTATTCTGTTCTTTACCCAGCAGAGCTATTTACAAATGATTATTTCTTACGGATGCGATCCTTTTCTGCTCTATAGCAAAGACTTTTAATGTGAGGTACAAGACATCCCGACTTTGCTAAGCTGTGTGAGTATTCATATTATAGAGATAGATAGATAGATAGATAGATAGATAGATAGATAGATAGATAGATAGACAGACAGACAGACAGACAGACAGACAGACAGACAGATAAAGAGACAGGCAGATACACATACACATACACACATGCGGAGGTTACATACATGTATGAACACACCCATATTGTATGTCAGCCTTACAGTGTTCATATTGTAATACAGTACTTGTATCATAAAGCATTTATCCTAAACTAACCTATACATACATGCATGCTATGAAGCAGACATTCCCTAAAACAATAACTAACAGTGACCAGTAGTCTAAGTTACTCAGAAATTGCATGAATGACTTATCAATGCTAGAAGAAAACAAGTTATCAAATTTCTCACCATTCTGTGGCTTTATCTGCTACCTGGTGCCAATATATGCTAAGACTAGTACACAACAGCCATGTTCCAAAGAGCTTGTCTGTACTGTCCTCCCAACTTGCCAGAAGTCTGGGATTTTTACAATCTCTTTGCAGGGGCTTTCCAGGAAAGATACCAGCCACATAGTTTCTGGGTAACAGAAAGGGGAACAACAGCCATACGGTTACCTTAGTAACTGATGCAGCGAAGTTTAACTCTGCCAGAGAAGCTGGGCTGAAGTTGTCCACTCGGCATCACTGAATGCTCGCAACATCCCCATAATAGTGATTTCACCCAATTATGACTACACGTTCACTTCAGTTTGGTTTCTTTTGAATGCAAAGTGAGTCATAATTGAAAAAGCCCACAGATTACATGTATTACAGTCTGTCATTCACATGGCTTAGGCAGGAAGTTAATCAGGCAAGATAGTAAAAAACATTCAGTTTTGCCTTACCTAGTGTGGGAGAAAGATGTTTTGTGAGACAGGAGACAGGAGAGAGACATATATTGCATCTGCTTAACATTTATACTTTGTTTTTTGTATTTTGATTGAGTCTAGTGTTGAGTTGTGCACCTTCTTCAGTACAATAGTTGACTGTTAATTTTTTTTTTGTGTGTGTGTGTGTGTGTGTGTTTGCTTGTGTATGTGCTGTATGTGTGAGAGAGAGTAAAATGTAAGGAGGTGCCTTTGGTGCACGGAGAGGAGAGCGTGTGGGGGTACGCACTATGCATGGGTGGTGGCACCCTGTTTCTGAGTAGGAGCACCTTATATCATGCAAGTGGTCCCCTCCTTGAAGCAGGAGTTAGTGGTACCATGGAAGCCCCCCCACCAGTGGCACCACCTACTATTAGTGCCCCCCACCACCACCTGCCATGGCCCACCTGTCATGCCCCCTGCGCAAGTGGCTCAGCAGCAGCAGGAATTGATAGAGGAACCACAGCAGTGTCATCATCATCATTAGTGGTGGGCAAAGTGGCCCCAACTCACTCCGTGAAGTGATTCATGGAGTGAAGGTGAATTCGCGGAGTGCTCCGTAACACACAGTGGAGTACTTTGTGATATAATGGGTAATGAGAAGTCCATTGAAAACAATGACTTCACGTTATTCCACCTTCCCAAACCATTACTCCACCAATTCTTAAGGTGAAGTACATTGAAAACAATGTACTCCGCCTCACTTTTCCTTGTTTTTAAGCTCCAAAGGAGAATTTTGCAGTGATTCATGGGATTTCAGGTCACATGGGCTCTAGATTGTTCTGCACAGCCTCAGTTTGGGGTAGTGTGTGTTGGAAGCTGTAGGAGACAATCTGCTCTGAGAGCTCTCTGTGATTCAAACCTTCTAAAAGCTGTTAAAAATGCCTTTTTGGGTCATTTGTTTTGATGAAACTTTAATTAATTGATTATAGGAAACCCTCCTGTGCTCATATCATTGATATTGTTTGTGTGTGGATTTTGAATGTTAATGTACAATAATCAGTCTGTGTACTGAGAGACAGTGGAAGTGTGCTTTGGGGAGGGGCGTATCAGTGGTGTAGGTAGATTAACTTGGAGAAAAAGACAGTGCTTTCTGTTTTGGTGATATTTTTCTTGTATAACTGTGTTAATGTACACACAGTAATATTTTCAATAATTCTTGCTATTTTTTTGCTGATTGTTGTGGTGCAGCAATGCATAATTTTAGTTTGTTTAAAATATGTGGTTATATTACTGAAGTTTTCAATTTGCTACGCATTACTTAGTGTGTGTGTGAGTATGTGTGTGATGTGTGTCATCAAATCAGACACCTTTTATTGTGCCACATAATTTCAGCAATGTGAACCTGCTGTCCACTGCAGCTGTGTAATTTTTGTACTTCTTTGTGGTATCTTTACTGGTACTAGTACTAGTGACTGTTACTGCAGCAGTGCAGTACACTGCCCTCCCAGTGGCCCGGCCCAACCAGCAAAGGAATTATTTTCCATATTTGAATTTCTGATGGTGAGCACTGGTTAGGTGTTGTGCCTTTATAGCTGCATGTCTTCAGTGCACAGCACAATCTTAATCTATCTGTGCATTTGCATCTCTTTAGGGCCCAATCTCCATCTCTATCTTAAGTCACAGTTGTTTCTTTGGCTGCCCTTCAGAGTACTGGACAGGTATGGTGCTTAATTCTGCATGAACATTGTACTCATTAATATGTATTTTTAAGTCAGGATCATCATCACAAGTCACTCGTGATACAAATCATGTTCTTCGTCATCACGGTCACAAATGCAGTCAAAAATCATGATTTACAATCACATCATGAATCACAACATTAATCTTTTTTAATAGTTACTTGGATGTATTGTAACTTTTGTAAGCCTGTTTTGTAGTATCTCTCCATGCTTCACCACCCCACCATTGTACTCATTAATGTTTGTTTTTAAGTCAGGGATTTGGACAGTGTCTGCAGTAAATACACAGACTGGAAAGAAGACTGCACAAATGCAATTTAGTGCAGTATACTTGCACTGCTCAGAATACAAAGTGTCATGCATACGGAAGACAACAAAAAAAAGGGCATTATTACATACAAGGGTCAGGAATGGTGGAGGAATACATTTTATAACACAGCAAGGAAGGTGTAGGGGGCACATGGTGTGAAGAAAAAAAAACTAATGTGGGATCCCATGATGATCCAGCAAGAGTTCCAGCATGGACATAATTTGCAACTGATGTCCCTCTATGCAATCCAGATGCTGCTCCATTGCACTTACTCTCTCACTGTTTTCCTCAACAGCACTCCAGAGAACTGCCAAGTCAGCATGTGTTACACGCAGTTCTCTGGGGTCCACACGTTCTACAGGCTGACCTGTGCTGGTGGTAGTGGTGGGGTTGGGGGTGCCGGTGGAGCAACAGGTGCTGCTGTGGCCCTCCTCTTCTTAGGGATGCCGCCATGCACAGTTGCACCCTCTGCCACAGAACAGCCAGCAGGTGCAGGCATGGTCCATTCTGTGGCAGCCTGCCACTCCAACTGGTGGTGATAGAGCATATGAGTGTGCTGGCCCCCAGTCCCCAGGTGAGTCCCCCAGGGGTCACGGTACATCTCCACCTCACATAGGTGGCACTTGACCACACTGCTGTCCCCCCCCGACACAGTCAAAAAACTGCCAAACAATGAAGGTGCGGGGAGGACCAGGCACAGGCAGGGGAAGGCCAGATGAACTGGCAGCTGACTGGTCATGGTGCTGAACAGGGATGGGATCTGCACCTGGGCCTGGGGGAACAGGCTCATCCTGCTCCAGAGGACCTGGTGCTGGACTTGGAGGTGGTGGTGGTTCAACTGCCTCAGAGTCAGGACAGGAGGCGGTGCGGGTCCTGCTTCTGGGGGGTGGGACAAACAACTAACTACTTATAAAGGTAAAAAAAAAAATTTACAGAAAGAACAAATTAAGTAAAAAAGAGTACAGAAAAGACAAAAAAATGTAGCTTTTAAAGAAGTTGTTGGGTCTAAATCAAAGTTTAAATCTCCTCCTTGCTCTGATCTCAAAGTATCATCAGTCACAAAACACACTCCCCTCTCTCCGTCTACACAG
This sequence comes from Neoceratodus forsteri, assembly GCA_016271365.2. Lineage (NCBI taxonomy): Eukaryota > Metazoa > Chordata > Ceratodontiformes > Ceratodontidae > Neoceratodus > Neoceratodus forsteri. The sequence continues at coordinate 58,540,220 of CM028137.1, forward strand.
GAGAAAGTAGAAGTGTCTGCTTGTATGACTCACTTCCTTCCTGCCTAGCTAAAGAGCATGTGACTTACAGTACTGTAAGCCAAGTGATGTGTGGGGGGCTGCCAAATCTGAAATACCAAGTGGATCACTTAAAATCATAATGAGGAACGCGAAGTCCATTAAAAACATTGACTTCACCTTACTTCACTTTGCCATTCTGCCTTAATGTGAAGTGGTAATGACAAAGCAGAGTGAGCACTTTGCATTGCCCACTCCATGAAGTGGAGTGGCAACGTGAAGTGCCCACTTCACATTCACTTCGCCGGCGGAATTTATATTCGCTGCATCTCTAATCATCATTGCAGCAGCAGCAGGTTGTCTCCCACCCAATTGTGCAGCAGCAGACAATAACACCTGCCCCCCCCCTGTGCTAGGTCATTCCCACACCTCGTTTTTGTTGGAATTTTTCAGTCCAGTGCCTGGTGTTGATGACCCCAGTGTTATTAAGTGTAAAATTTGTGCTGTGGTTGCACATTGTGTGCCTTAAGGAAGTCATTTGGAGACAGGAGGGCAGTGCACCCACCTTGCAAACCACCACCATGCACAGTGGAAGGCCAAGGTTGCCAAACATGGATGGAATTCACCTGCTGTCCCTGCTGGGCAACAGCTGGCAGCACGGCCTCCACCTGTAGGTGGAGTCAAGTATGGTCGGGCCATGGAGCAAGTGGCTGCTCCAGGACCTGCAGTGGATGCTGGCAATCCTGCAAGAAGCCTGCCACACAGTACAATTTGGGCCTGAAGCGGAATGAGTTGGATCACCTAAACAATAGGGTTGCAAACCAGAAGCAGTGGTTGGAGCACATCAAGGGTCACCAACTCCAAATTATGGCCATGCTCCCATTGCTGCTCTCACACCATATTGTGGCATATTAGTTTTTGTCTGTCCATACATCTACCACCCTCTCCATGAAAAAATACTTCCTGATATTACCCCTGATCTGTTCCCCCTCTATCTTCAAATTTTGCCCCCTTATTCTTGCATAACTCTTTTTCTGAAAGATACTACCCTCTTGGACAGTATTGATTCCCTTGATGTACTTTAAAGTTTCTATCATCCCCCTCTTTCCTTCAGAGTATACATATTAATCTCCTTTAGTCTCTCTTCTTCGTATAGGTTCTGGTGCAGCCCCTGCACCATGTTAGTTGCCCTCCTTTGGACCACCTCCATCCTGTCTATGCCCTTGTCTATGTCCTTGTTGAGAGACCGTCTGCAGAACTACATGCTGTACTCCATATGAGGTCTCACCAAATATCTTTAAATAGGGATAGCCACTTCCTGTTTAGTACTGGTGATATGAAGGTGATACCATTCCTATCCATCCCATTCCTTCCCAGTATACCCCCAGCCCTCCTTACTGACTTCACAATGCCTGCCTACTTTTAGGTCATCTGATATGACTACCTCCTGGTCCCTTTCCATTTGTGTAGCTTTTATTCCCCTCCACCACCACCACCACCCATTGTGTACTGTTTGGTGTCTAATTTTAATTTTTTGTTCTGTCTTTCTTTCTCATAACCTTATTGCCACCCCCAAAATTTTAAGAACACTCCCCAAAAACAGTTTAAAGAAAATAACCTAAAAAAACGGTGTCCTTCCCTTCCTTAAATTCCTAGTTAATATAATCTTTGTTGTTTACAAACAGGAAATATATTTTTTTTCACAGTAATGTTTTCTTCAGATTCAAACAATTCTAAATCATCAACTTTCTCATGCCTGTAGTAATCCTCAGGTGTTATTTCACCACTACTACAGACATGGAATTGGCTACTTGGGCTACTTACGGTCATGGAACAGGATACCAAGCTCAATGAGGTAGATGAGGGTGAATGCCCAACTTTGGCATTACCTCCCCTCTGATGCTGAGTCCATGGTGCCATGTACCTGTTCTTCAGATGTGTATGCTTGCCCTCAGTGACCAGATGACTACCCTTTTTACCATGCCAGACACATACTTGGCAAAGCTGATTGATTGTCACTGTTTCATTAACTGTATCTTGTACAAATAAATCTCAAATGAGGTATTTTGATGCCCTGCTTTTCACATGTCCCTGATGCTGCTATTGGAATCCAGTTTTTTTTGACACTGAAATGTCAGGTGTACTACATGATTTCTGTTGCTGGCCAGACTTGGACTCTACATGAGCATCACTATCTATGACTATTTCTACTGGGTCATCATCAACAGAAACCACTACATCACAATGTTGAGGAGGGTGTGATTTAACACCAACAGACTGAGACTGTTCATACACAGCCACATGTATTTTCTTTTTCTCTGTTTCCCAACTGGTGTCACTAAAATCATCATCATATTCATCATTAACATCCACAATTTCAACTTGGATGCTCTCCTGTGCAGAACATGTTCCAACAACAGCATCATTATGATCATCCAATATTTTTCTACAACATTTGAATGGTTGGATGGCACAGGCATGACCTCTACAGTGCTGGAAACATGACTTTGTGAGTCATCATCAGAATCAATATTACATTCAACTGTTGTGTGGCTGGGAATGGGGACAACGTCGGGGAGTATGACATCAACTACAATTTGAGTTTGACTTATGACTTTATACTCAACAATATTTTGGAAACCAATTACATCATCATGGGTTGAACTTGGAGCAATACTCATGCCATCAGCAGCTTCACTACCACCACCAGAGGGGACAACAGCATCTCCAACCATCATTGAAGCAACTGATTGCACAGTGAAAAACAAAGAAACCCCTTTGCTGCCATAAGCTGTGCACTTATGCTGCACATTATCACACCCATGGCCACTCTTGCCAGTCACAGCAGTGCCATGGCCAGAAACATCTTTGCATCCATGTCTCTTTGCAGGCACTATTTTGGATTACACAGAAAATTCACAAGAAATTTAAATTTCTAAACTTTGAGGAGGACAGGAAGCCAAAAAAACAACAACTGTGGCTTACAGATGCAGACAGAGCCCTAAACAGATGCAAACACACAGACAGATGGAGATTGTGCACTCAAGAGAAGCAGCCACTCTGGCACAACAACAACACCTTAACCAGTGGTCACAGAAATCCTGGAAAAATAATACATTTTGTGGGGTGGGGGGCACTGCAGTACTGGTTCCCTACCTAGACAGAACAAGGTGGGAAAAAATACCACCGACAGATAACAGAGTTCTGCGATTACTGTGTGGCAAAATAAAATCTGTCTGACTTGATGTCATGCACACGCTCACACACTACAGGTAATGTGCAGAAAATTTAACAGTTCAGTATACTATATAACCAAATCTTTTAAGCCAAATGAAAATATGCACTGCCCCATAACAAGCAGAAAATAATTATGAAAAATTACTTCAGGTATTACTCTGTTTTAATAAGCACACAAATACTAACACACAATACTAGTACAAAACAATTAGAAAGACTGCTTTTCTCATGTGAATCTCACTCCATCACAGATACACCCCTCCCCAAAAGCACACTTCAACAGTGCCTGTGAGTACACAGACTGAATGTTCTAAATTAACATTCAAAATGCACATAAAAGCAATAAACATTCGATGATCTAAGCATAGGAGGGTTTCTTACTATCGATGTACTAAATTTGAGCCAACATAACTGGATCAAAAGTGACGTTTTAAATATTTTTTAATGGTTTGATACTCAGAGCTCTGAGATTAAACTGTCTCCAGCTTTCTACCACACACACTATCTAGAATTGAGGCTGTGCAATTCAATATAGAGCCCATGTGACCTGCCATTCCATGAATCAATGCAAAATTCACCTTAAATAGCAATAAACAGGCGAAGTAAAGCAAAGTCCATTAAAATCAATGGCACTTCAAGTTAAAATTAAAAGAAGGCAGTAAAACTAGATGAAGTAGTGTGAAGTCCATTGGTTTCAATGCACATTGTGATTAAAATTAAAGGCAGAGTAATATGCTTTGCAATACAGAGCACTATGTGAACTGGCTATTAATACGTGAAGTACTCTGCATAGCGAAGTGGGAGGACTTCTCCCACCTCTACTCAAGTGCTGTACATTACGTACAGTATACCAAGAAAGGGTTATGTGGTTTCTAGGAACACTACCCATTAGTACAGGTGCATTTTAATTTTGCAGCTTTAGTGGTTGGAGCTGAGTTATTTCATCACCCTCTGGTCAGAAACATGTTTACCTTTGATGCCTCTTGTGAGCACTGCTAAAAACTTTTTATAAATGTTTGCAAAAAATACAATAGCTTTGACCTCAGCTTGTCTTTAACTTGCCTGCTTTTATAAATTAAAATTCAGAGTACTTTGGCCTAACCAGTCCAGGTTCTTATTCTCTGCTTTTGTCTGCCTGGTCCAGTTCCTTGGTAAGACTTCCCTGGTATCAACTGCACCAGTGGGGGAAAAAAAACTTAAGCTACTGTGTGCTTCTGAGGTTTTTGTTTAATACATTCTCGGTGTATGATGTCCACATAAACCTTTCGAGCTTCACTCTTGCGGTTTATGTGACATCATAAATCTCAGATGTATTAAAACAAATTTTATAGTTTTCTATGCATTATTATCTATTTTATAACTCCTTTCAACTTTAGAATAACCCTTGTGTGGATCCAATACAATTCTGGTGATTTTTTTGGGGCAATTCTGTTTATGCCCCCTTCTGTCACCGGCACCCAGGCCCCCACATTCCCATTTATCTTGATATTCCCAGGGCCATCATGATGATGCCTTGGACTGTGGCTCTACACTGTGGACACATGTAAGAGGACAACCACTTTGAGGGTTGGGGGATGCTTGCGCCCAGAGTCAGGGGGCAATTTTCCTTGTAGTCTCCCCCTTCTCCAAGGGGGCACATGGCATGGTCTCAGGACATGCACACAACAAACATGTGATTGTCCAGGATTCCCCCTTTTTCCCTCACAAAAAACACAGAGACCATTGCTTGTTGTAGTGCTCTGATTGGCAATTAATTTATTTAAATCTATCAATCCATAATTCATTTTCCATTTCTTTATTGTCATATTTCCATAATTTTCATTTATTTCCATCCATATATCACTTTCTGATTATCCATCCCCCAGGCGAAAACCTGGGTGCCTTCTTCTTCTCCTTTTCTGTTAGGTAACAGTGAAAACCGAGACCGCTTTCTCCTTCATCTTCTTCTTCCTCTTGTGTTACTCCTTTTTTCTATCCCCTTCCGCCCCTCCTTTTCCCCCTGCTATCCACCTTAGCAGTCCATAGCCTTCTTATCATCTGCCCCCAACTTCTTAGCAGACTTCAAGGGTTTCCGCCTGCCATCCATCCTTGGCGGTCTATAAACCTCTTATCCTCTGCCATCCACATTTGGCAGTCCATACCATATTATCATCCTCTGCCATTCACCTTTGGCAGTCCACCGCCCTAGCGGACGTGTCTGTCCTCCACCATGACAGACCCTCGTACAGCCCTAGATTGACTGTACTTCCCATTTTACCTTTCCTTCTAGAGCGGGCAGGAGGGATCAAAACTCCAACAAAAGTGGCTGAGGCTCTCGTGTGCTGTCCCTTATGTACCTCCCTACCCCGTTCCCCTTCCTGCTGCCTGGCCATTGTCCTGGCTCCTGGCTCCTCCCCTTCCCTATCCCTTCCCCTTCCGAGCACAACCATTCCTTACAGGAGGGAAGGGGTGCACCAGGACAACATGGTCGGCCCCTTAAAGGGCAAACTCCATTGTCCCGGATTCCCCCCTTTTCCCTCACAAAAAACACAGAGACCATTGCTGCTTGTTGTGCTCAGATTGGCAATTAATTTATTTAAATCCATCAATCCATAATTCATTTTCCATTTCTTTATTGTCATATATCCATAATTTCCATTTATTTCCATCAATATATCACTTTCTGATTATCCATCCTCCAGGTAAAAACCTGGGTGCCTTCTTCTTCTCCTTTTCTGTTAGGTAACGGTGAAAACTGAGACTGCTTTCTCCTTCATCTTCTTCTTCCTCTTGTGTTACTCCTTTTTTCTTCTCCCCTTCCCTTCCTCCCCCTCTTTTCCCCACTAGCCAGTCTCCAGCTTGCGTTGGATGACTCGCTTCCCAACCTAGGGTATCCCACCCCCACCTCTGTTCTTATTTTTTATCTGTTTGTCTGTCTTCTCCATTCTTCTATGAAACCCATCATTTCTGCATTAAACATATCTACTGCTATATCTGACAGGTGTACTCCATCTGATCTGTAGAATTCATCCACCCATTCTTTGACCCCGCGCAGTATCACCTGTCCTCCCATCTGCCTTATCAGTGTCCCCACTCGCCTATTCATCTTCCTCATGGCCCTCTCTACTGCCCTGTGGCTGTGTTCCTGTCTCCACAATCTTCTTGGTATTATGTCCGATCATGCAAGGCATACCTGAGACCACCACTGTCTTAATGCCCCTAAGTCCTTCTTAATCTGCAACTATGTGTGCATCCACGGTCTGCCTGCCAGGTCGTTGCCCCCTAGGTGTATAATGATTAGGTCTGGACTGAGCCGATGTCTCTTGAGCTCTTTCAAAGCAGGGAGCAGCTGTGCCCATCTCATCCCCTGCAAGCCGTGTTATACCAACCTATACTGCCTTGCATCTTGGTATAACTGTTTTCCGCCAGCGTTTCTCTCCGCTCTCTTACCAGCCCAGTAAATATAGGAATGGCTGCAGATCCAGACTTCTGTGCTCCTCCCTCTACCTATGGGGTGCAACAAAACAAAGTTACTTAATTTACATGTATTCTCCAATGTCCTCCCTGCCTTACCCCCCTCGCCTTATTAATATATGTACATTATTACCATTTTTTTCTCCCCGTTTTTTTTTTTATGTCAGAGCTCTGATGTATCTTTTGTAACTGGCTGACTGCCAGCGACCTTTTACCAAAATGTCCTCCACAGGTTCGCCCCTGGCCGCCAACTGTGAAGCTGCCCCAATCCACAAGGAATGGGATGAGTAATTAGCTGGGTTCTCACCCAAAAATGTCATTGCCTTTTTTAACACCTCCGTGATCTGATAGCCAGTGACCCTTTTTCTGTCCCTTTGTATAAAAAATTTCCCTGTCCTGATTACTTGCCCTGCGGCGAAAGCCCACAGGGCCTGTACTGGGCATATCGCGATCTCTGATCACCTTCTTAGTGTTATTATGCAACCTTGCCCTCTTTGGTCAGTCTTAGACTGCCTTAGTTTAATCCGTATTTCCTTTGTTTCCCAACTCACATCTTCCCATTCCACACCACCTTCCCAGTCATTTATCCTATGGCCTACCACCTCGCTCACCCTCAGAGCCCCTGCAAACATTGTCACATAAATCGTGTGAAATAGCTGGGCCTCACCCTTCGATATGCATATTGCTGGGAGCACCTCTTTTAGCTTTATAAGCCACTGCTCCCCTATAGGCCTTCAAATGTCCCCAGTCCCTCCTCTTAACCTACCCCAGCCCTGCATCATCCTTCTAATGAACATTGCCTTTGTTGGGTCCCGCCATCCTTTTAGGCTGCAGATCACACTGATCCCTGCCAGATAAACCCCCATTTTGGAGTGAGCCATCCCTTTCTGCCATTGCTCCACCGTGAACATTCCCAATTGTTCCTCTGTGAGTAGCCCACTTACCTCCATCTGGTGTTCTGCCCTGAATGCTTGAAAGACCCGCCAGGCCCCATCGTAGGCCCTCAGAGTCTGGGGCACCCATGAGCTATGAAACAACAGTTCTGCTCCTTCCTGCCAACATCCCAGATGTCCACTGGTATGGGCGTTTTTTGTTCTTCCGCTGCTGGTGCCAGCTTCTGGAAACGGTCCAGCTGCAGATGGGAAAGGCAGTCAGTCAGGGTATTGTGTACCCCTTCTATATGTTTTGCTCTGAAAGACATGTTCAGCTGCAGAGCCCCTAAAACTAATTGTCGTACTACCTGCATGACTGTGTCCAACCTGGCTCCCTTTTTGTTCAGTACGTCCACCACCACTCTATTGTCACACCAAAATGTCACCTTCTGATCCCGTAATTCCTCCCCCCAAACCAAAGTGCATGCTCATATAGGCATGATCTCCAGAAGTGTTATATCCTTCACTTTCCCACCCTTCACCCAATTGGCTGGCCATGGTTCCGCGAACCACCTGCCCTTCAGGTAACCTCCCATGCCCAGTCCCCCGGCCGCATCCGTGTATAAGTCCAGGTCTGTGTTGTACAACCACTCTTCCTGCCAAAACGAACACCCATTATAGTCCTTCAAAAAGTCCTCCCATACACTAAAATCCTCTCTGACGCTTCAAGTCAGGTTAACCCAGTGATGTGGTTTTGTGACCCCAACTGTCACCTTGGCCAGCCTTCTGGTGAACGCCTTCCCTGGCCCAACGGCCCTGCATGTGAAATTCAGATGTCCCAATACCTGCTGAACTAATTTCAATTGAAACCTCTTCTTGCTGGCCTGTATCCTGATTAGCTCCTTCAACCTCCTTACTTTTTTGTCTGGCAACCTAAAAACTTCATTTGTGGCATCAATCTCTATCCCAAGGAATTCTATAACCTTGATGGGCCCTTCTGTTTTTTCTGGTGCCAGCGGGACCCCTAATTCCCGGCACAATTCCTGAAACTTAACCAGCATTCTCTGTGTCTCCTCTTTACCCTTCCCAATGAGGAGAAAATCATCCAGGTAGTGGATGACTGACATGTAACCTGTTTCCTCTTGGAATATCCACTGTGAGCATGTGCTGAACACCTCAAATGTCGCACATGCTGTGGAGCACCCCATAGGCACTGCTTTGTTGAAGTAATACCGTCCATCATTTTCAAAACCCAAAAGGTCCCAGTTTTCCCTCCTGACTGGAAGCAGTCTGAAAGCAGACTCAATGTCTGTTTTCACCATCCACACATCCTCTGTGGCCAGGATTATCCGGACCACGTCTTCGAGCGTCGCGTAAGTCACCCTGCTATGCTCCTCCCCAATATAGTCATTTACCGAGTCACCTTCTGGGTAAGACAAATGGTGTATTACCTGGTATTCCCCTTCCTGCTTCTTAGGTACCAAACCCAAAGGCGATATCTGTATGTTTTCCAATGGGGGTCATCAAATGGACCCTCCATCCTACCAGCTGCCTTTTCTTTCTCAATCTTTTGCCTTAACATGTCCTCTTTTCCCTTCACAGACCCCAGGTTGCTCGCCTCCCTTGCCTGCCTAGTACCTTTAGACTGCAATGAAAACCCTGTGTCAAAACCACGTAAAATCATATCCGCTCATGTCCGGGTATCTGTCCAGGTGAGCTGTCAAGGCCGTTATGTTGATGGGGGTTCTGGCCATCCCAAATTGGGCCTTGTTGCACCACCTTGTACCCTCCCCTCCTGCCTGCCCCTCTCCCTTTGTTTCAATGTTTTTGACCGCCTCTACCCCCATTACCTCTGCCCCTCCCTCTGTTGCTCCACGTCTGTCCTCAAAAGCCCTGGCCATCCTGAAAAAACTGCTGGCTTGATCCTGGCCCCCCGTACCCTTGCGTTCCTTGTATACTTGTAGTTCTGCATTTGCTAGCTGAGTGCCCCCCTCCACATTTTGCACAGGCATGCTGAAAACGACACTGAGGCCACGCACAGAATGCCCTATTATATGCCCAGCAGCATCTCATAGGCATAGCCCCTTTTTTACCCCACCCTCCATCGGGTGTGGACTGATCCGTTACATAATCTGTCCATAAATCTATTTGCTTGGTGTCCCATCTTACATCCCCAAATGTCACCATGTGCTGCCAAAAATATTCGTCGTAGTATATCCATCCCACCCGGCCTTTTGCTTTAGCTGTCCGTATTATCAATGAATAAGTAATGACCGGGATACCTAACTCCAGTCTTCTTTCCAGAGCTATGGCTGAAAAGATTGCAAAACCTAAGAACCACCCGTCCCAGGTCTTCCCTTTCGTGAATTTGTCTTCCTCTTTCTTTCCTAATAACACTATGGCAGCTGCCATCTCACTCTTACCTATGCTATCCGCCTCTTCATATTTTGCCGCTGCCTCCCGGCTCACTAGGGCAAATATATCCACATATTCCCCCTTCCATATTTTTCCTTTTGTGGCAACAGGAACATGCTCACCTATCCTCATCCCTGGTGCCCCCACCTCTCTTGTACCTAGCCTCTCTCTTTCTTCCCCATTCTCCTGGCACCCCTTTTCTTGCCTTAAACTCTGCCAGGGCTGATTCCATCTGCCTCAAACCACCCATCCCCAGTGCTGCCACTATTTGCCCTATATACTTTTTATGCTATCTCCTACTGTATTGAACGCATTACCTGTGACCTTTTCCTGTCCAGGGTGTCTGGAGGCCTCCAAAGATCCCTTTGCTTCTTCTTGTGGGTGAGGTAGGTGAGATGAAAGTGGAGGGTGGGATGCCGGGCGCTGTTAGTCGGACCCCCCGCTCCAAGTTTTTGGTCCCGGTTCCCACAGGGGGACCCCCTTTGATCTGGGGTGGGTGCCAGTGGGTCATCTGGCTGCATGGGTATGGGCTAGGCAGCCCTGGCAGGCCCTGCTGCCCTCAGCGCTACCCTAGAGGGACTGCGTCATCCCCCAGGTGCCCTCTTCCCTTTGCCACCTTTTTCCACATCCACTTTCCTCTTCCCCCCAGGCTTCCCCGGGTCCTCCCCCTCCACCAGTTCCCACATTTTGTTTGCTTTTTCAGCCAGCTCAATTATCGCCTTGTAAGCTTCTTCCTTCGACAGCCTGCTCTTCCTGGGTGCCATGTCCATTCTGCACTGCACTCTGTGAAGACAACTACAGAAAACAAAACAAGTTACTTGTGCCTCACGCCACCCTCTATATGTATATATATATATGTATATATATATATGTGTATATATATATATTTTTTTTTAGCCCAGGTTCTGCCTTCCGGGCCGACCTTCCACCAGTGAGGTGCATCCTGCCCCCCAAGAACTGCTCTATCTGTACCACCTGGGCATATAGGAAAGCTACGTGACATGCCTAGGGTCATACAGTGTGCATTTTTTTTTTGAGTGACTTGTCATCCCTATTCCCCTGCCTCCCTCTGTCTCCATATGACTATACAAGTACTTTTTACTTTGTGCTGTGGTAACGCTCTTTTATCTGTACTCTCCTGCCCGACTAAGTGCTTCAGCAACAATAAGATCCTCCCTTGTGGGGGGATGTCGTGGGTTGAGGGACCATGTGCACCTCCATGAATTGTGGCAATGAACCTTCCTATCCCAGCTATTCAATCGGCCAACGCAGTTCCCCCACCCGGCATGTGATGTCACGCCACGTGGTCATCTCCCTGCGACCCCCCCTGGCCCTACAGGGCCCCTTCCGGTTATCCCCTTGCACTCCCTTTAATTTGCCAACATTCCAAGCCTGCCCAGTGTCCTACCCCTTGCCCCAATTGCACACTTCTCCATCTCCTCGTGCCTTGCCACGCCCCGCCCAGGGTCCCCGGCTCCTTTTTCTTTTGTACCATGAATTGGTACTCATGCCTTTGAATGATCTCCTGGTCCCCCTATCCCAACCCCCTCTCCAAGGCTGAAAAACAGCAGCCCCTTGGGCCCACTCGCCCCATGCCATGTGGCATGCCAAAAACGCCGTTCCAGCTTTTGACCTAGCTAGCATGGCATGCTGCCATCCCACGTGGTGTGCAAAATGCCATTTCGGCCTTAGGCCTCATTCGCGTGGCATTCTGCCATCCCATGTCGCATGCAAAATGCCATTTTGGCCTTAGGCCTCGCTCACATGGCCTGCTGCCCCCGCGCCTCCCCTTTTCCTCCGTCTGCCTTCCAGCAAACTGCCGTATGGCACACATACTCCTTCTCAGCCTCCATTTTGCATCGCAGGCTTCACCATCTAGCCACCCCTACTGCAGGTGGCGCCACACCAACGGGTCGCTTGCTCCAGAGCCCTTTTAAATCACAATATGAACATTTTAGTCAGCCACATAATTAGTGTATTGTCCACAGACTTCAGTAAAACTCCTCTGCAGGTAAATTAAGCACACCTTCCCCTGCTATCTTACTTATTTTACTTATTGCATGATGATGTGCCATGCCATGCAGCAAACAATTCTCACAGGAATCCAACGCCTCTAAACGTTCACCTCTTGATCTCCTTCTGTTCTGCTTTCATGTATTACATTGCATTCCATTCTGTTACAACCAGAAAAACATGCATGCTCAACAAATGCTACAATTTCTTTTGCACGCTACACACTACATTTTATCACTAGTAAAGCACAATAGATGTCCTTCCACACCTTAGCCACCCCAAGTTCTTCCGCCCGAGGTTTACTCCTGTCTCCGAGGCCCCACCTGGCCCAGATCCTGCAGACCAGCCCGCCATGCCACCTCCCACGTGGCCCCCACTCCTGGCTCTGCTTCCTTCCTTTCTTTGGCCACTCCTGGCCTGCCAACCCCGCTGACCAGCGTTTCATTTTTTTTTTAACCCTACCAGCCACATATTCCACCCTTTTTGCTGCCTAAAGACACTCCCCTGATCACTCGTTCTTGTAAAGGAGCTCTCATCAAACTGTGCCCTTGTTTGTTAGCCTTCACATCCTTTCCACAAATGATGTACACACACATTTTTTTAAAGGCATATCTAAACAAATAATTGCTGCCTCTTTACCTCCTTCCACTGTGAAACCAACCTCAAATTAATGCCAAATCTGACGTGCTGCAGTTGATCAAAATCAAAACTCCAGCAAAAGTGGCTGAGGCTCCCTTGTGCTGTCCCTTATGTACTTCCCTAGCCCCCTCCCCTTCCTGCTGTCTGGCCATTGTTCTGGCTCCTGGCTCCTTCCCTTCCCTATCTCCTCCCCTTCTGAGCACAACCATTCCTTACAGGAGGAAGGGGAGCACCAGGACAACATGGTCTGCCCCTTAAAGGGCAAACTCCATTACATTGATGTCTGCCTCTTCTCAGCATGTTCCTTCCAGTTGTAACTGCCAAGTGTGGTCACTCAGGTGGCAGTGTTATGGCAAAGACGATGAACCTCCCTTCCCACAGAAGGAGAGTACCTTCTAAGATGCTCAATGTTCCTCCCCATCTGGCCTCCAGTGTCACCAGGTGGCAGTGTTAAGGCCCCTGATGACACAAGACTACTCCTGATCCTGGATTGCCAACATTATGAGTGATAATGCTACCACTGTGTGGATGAGATGGCTATCCCTGAAATTTATTTGGCTGCATCTTGTATGACTGCCCACTCCTTACTTCTTCAGTTCATAAAAACAGGACAGTGACCATGCTCAATGATATAACTGACAACTGTTTAAGGACCTAGTAGATACATTTTGGACAAAAATAGAATAGACTAGTATTAAAGAATAGTAATTAAGGGTTGATGTACACTTCCTGATAATGTATGTTTAGCTAATAAAGAGCTGCAGTAATTCCAGTTGTCTACTTATCACTACTGATTTGGCCAAATGTGAGGATAGATTAAACAGATAGCCATTATGTGACCTTAACTGTTGCTAGCCATGCATTTTTTCTAAATGGAGCAGAGTTCAACATTCTTATCTGACCTGTATCAGCTATAAGAACTACCTTCTTTATATGCAGATCATGTGAATATTTCTCAAACAGTACCTATATCCTGTGGATATACAATGAGGAGATTGTCCACAGTAAAGCTACTTATATAATTGGTAAGGATCAGTGTAAGCCCAAAGAAGATAAACAGATTAGTAACAATTCTTAAGATGACTACATACTGTATGACATACTTTTCTTCTTGCAGTAACTGCAGGTATGACCTTTGATCTTTTTTCTTTATATTAGATGCCAACAACTGCTTCAGATGTCCAGATGATCAATGGCCTAATGAAATACAGAATATCTGCATCCAGAAATCTGTGGACTTTCTTTCTTATGAAGAGCCTTTGGGAGTAACTCTGACTGGTTCTACAGCGTTCTTCTCTTTAATTACTGCTTCCATCCTATGTACCTTCATTAAATACCGGGACACTCCAATTGTGAAAGCCAATAACCGTGAACTCAGCTACCTCATTCTTATTTCCCTGTTCCTTTGCTTCCTCTGTCCCTTGATATTCATTGGTCGACCCAAAGAACTTACCTGTCTGCTCTGCCAAACTGGTTTTGGTATAATATTCTCCCTTTGTGTTTCTGGGATACTGGCCAAAACCATTACTGTGGTCATTGCCTTTAAAGCAACAAAGCCTGACAGCAATTTAAGGAATTATGTGGGACCCAAGACACCCTACTACATTGTCTTCTTCGGCACCCTGCTGCAAGCCACTATATGCATGATATGGTTAACAATGGCTCCTCCATTTCTGGAGCTGAACATGAAAACTGAAAAGGGTAAAATTATAGTGGAATGTAAAGAAGATTCAGTGATCATGTTCTATTGCATGTTGGGATACATGGGTCTCCTGGCAAGTGTCAGCTTTGTTGTGGCCTTTCTAGTGAGGACATTGCCAGATAGTTTCAATGAAGCTAAATTTATAAGTTTCAGTATGATTGTCTTTGTTAGTGTCTGGCTCTCATTCATCCCAGCATACCTCAGCACAACAGGGAAGTACATGGTGGCCGTTGAGGTATTTGCAATCATGGCATCTGGTGCTGGAATAATCATTTGTATATTTTGCCCTAAGTGTTACATTATTCTTCTGAGACCCCACTTAAACACAAGAGGAAACTTAATGGGGAATATAAGCTCTTCCAAGAAAATGTAGCAACAATTCCATATCCAGGAGAAGTATGATGGAATATCTGTAGGATCAGATGTGTTGTAACTTGTAGGATTTATCTTATAATTAATTACGAACTGTAAACAGATACTATAAATGTATTGATTGCTGGTGATCAAATACTGCAGTAAAGAGCCAAGAGCTATTTTACTTCTGAATTCCCTTTTTTAAAATATTCATTGCCCTGCTGGAATGTCAATACACTGCTTGGCACAACTTTATATCATAGTACAGTGGTTAAATGTATCAAAGCACCAGTCCTAAAACATTCCAATCAGTAAGTAATAAGCCATAACAGGTGTGTGTTAAAGGATTTTAATGCATGCCTCAGGAGAGTGAGGCATAAGGCTGAAGGTCAAGTGTCCTTACACTTCCAGGAAGTGTATTCAGTTCCTTTATTGCCTATCCTGGAGTGATATATTGCACTTCTACAATTGCTCACTGCTCTTCTGTATTATATGTAAAGTGAAGCATTTTAATATAGTTGTTTACAAAACAACGTGTTTAAATGCATTTTAAATGACAATGTTATTTACCTGAAATAATCCCTGATTTTGTAAGCAGTTAGACTGTAATCTTTGTAATAAGATCTGACACCTTACCTTGTGGTTCTATGAATTTAATGTACAGTCAGGTGACATCTCCAGACCAATAGATTGTTTGGATTGTTTCTTGAAAACTTACAAAAAGGAAAACAAACATGAGAACCTGAAATTGCTGCCAATAACCAGTGCCTACAGTTTGGGAGATGCTAATTATTATAAATTGCAGTTTGACACCTAAGTGTCTTTATTAAATATTCTATTAAAGAACTAATGTCTTGGTAATACAATTTACAGTAGCTCATAAGACATACCTACCAGACTAAGAGAAACAATAGATTTAAATGTGAAAAATAACATTGGTTATTTTACAATATCTTGAAAAACTCAGTCTCCTCAGACTTTTCTTTGGTAATGTGATTTCAAAATGGAGCTGAAGCTGCAGTTATGTTTTGGGGTAGGTGGAGGGGAAACACGTCTGAGAGCACAAAGATAGGAGGGACCAATTAAAACATGCCATCTAGACTCTTTTGCAGCAAGTAATGGTCTGATGCAATATATATGTACAGAACCTTGAAGGGGGAAATCCTCTATTCTATGAATGAGCTCGCACATTCATGCTGCCTTTTTTTCAAAGTGTTTATGCCTTAGAAGCTCTCTTACAAGCTAAATGCTATACCTAAATGTGGCTATATTTGAGTAGTAAATCTTAAAATAAATTAGTATCTGCATTGGTTTGATGATAGCACTTCCTCTGGCATTCATGACTCCTAAGAATGTATGGGAGAGATATAAGGCAATTCTAGTGGAGGGTAGGAGGAAGTAGTCTGTTTGTTAACTTGGATCTGCAGCCTATCCAATAGGTAGGGAAATGGGCAGACTAGGTGGGCCAAGTGGTCTTTATCTGCCGTCACAGTCTGTTTCTATGTTTCTCCCATTAGATTCACCAACCAATACAGATACTACAGATGCATCCATTACTCCAGCTACAAAAGCCATTTCTCTTGGTTATACATACAGCAGCACTGACCAGCCTTGGGATGTCACAGCATACTGTATATCAGTATGGTGTCCTATCACATTACTGAAACATACGGTATTATTATTCTGTGTGATTTCATTACCTGAATATTATAGTATACTATGAATTCTTAGTCTTTACTTCCAATACCTTCCTCAAAAATATGAACTGTGGATGGCCATGCCTAGAAAAGCCAGAACCCAATGTCTGCCAGGGTTCCACATCAAAATAGCGAATCTAAAACAGCGAAAATTGAAAACATCACACGGAATACAGCAACTAGACATACCAAAATCTCTTTATCTTTGGGGGGGCTTTACCTCCTATACATATCTTACTAAATATACCAACTCCAGGGGGCATAACTCGAGGGGGAACCCCTGGCTGCCATATGTGTAGTCACTCTATTTGTCACCATTTTTGTCATCACCATTTTGTACTTTGCTATGTTCACAGACTACTGTCTACCAGTTACATTCACTAAATTTTAACTTTTCTTAATTTTCCAAGCTATGTTGAGTGTCTTCTGTCACCTGACTGTTACGCAGTAAAGAACCCAGAGCAAGTTGTATAGTAAATAAAATTTACCTTGCTTGTTTACAATTGGTGTTCCGGTCAAGGACTGCAATAGCAGCTGAGCATCCAAGACACAAATGGCAGAATATTTAATATTGCAGTTACTACATTATTGCTGCTCATTGTATGTATGTATTAATTTAAGCTGTTTTTGCATTTAAGAACTAGTCCTCTAGTATTCCAATCACCTTTGAGAAGCATGTGATGCAAAATGAATCAGTTGACGTAGGATGTTCTTTGAGGAAGTTGTCTCTATGTGAGGGAGCAAAGGGCAAGAAGCTTATATTGACCACCACTGTACTCCTTTTTTTTGGAAAAGCTGGACTTTTTTTTTACTACAGAACTTATTCTTCTTGATGAGTCTTTATGTGGCTGATGTGATTGACATGGAGACAATGATACCATATGCCTAGACAAATATAAAGTGATGTATTGTAAAATAATTCCAGTGATATCATGCAGCATTGTGGGGTTGCTTGACCATATATTGATTGATATAGAAATATATTAAGAACAAACATAATTGAAACTGGCCCATTGATGCAACAGTGGGAGTGGTTAGGAACATAAAAGAAACAATGGCGAGTTAATCTTTTGTGTGCCATCAACATCCAACTCAGGGATCTTCATCCCAGTCCCAGGGAAGGCACAGGAGGACATTTGCCAAGGGTGGCTTGCTAGTGAGGTAATATTATTGTATAGCAGATAATATTAGCATTCTGTTTAAATTAGCCATATTAGCTGAAAACAAAAACCCACTAATATAAACTGCCTGCTTAAAATATCTGATATGCAGTGTGTTATCTGGTGGCATGTTAGTCGCTCATTTTGCATGCTTAAGCATGCCTAACATTTGTATAGCAGCAAACAGCAGCTGGTCTGGCAGTATAGCCTAGAGTGTTAGAGGAACGAGGTGTGAAAGAGCTTGATACATCCTGCAGACCAGATCTGAGTTTGATTCTCACAACCTCCACTTGCAAATTGTGTGACTGAGCAAGTCACTTAACCACCCAGTGCTCCCAGATCTCCCCTGAAAACAGGCATTTGTGCCTAGTGGGCTTTATCCAGTTACCAAAGACTAAAATAAAAAAAAAAACAATCAATGGAGGTGATTACTGTATTGGATTTAAAAACAAGTAGTTTAATTCCAAAAAGAATAAAAATTTAAATTAAAAAGTGCTCAGTCAAAGCAGTTCTCCTCATTCTCTACATTCAGCTCAGACCCAGCTAGTGTTCTGTTCAGTAACTTCAGGTAACATTGCTTCCCTCTACATGACTTCATAAAATGAATACTGTACTTTATTTCGTCCCAAGTGAACAAAAAAAATAATAAATTGCTCTTAGACACAGCATTTCAGCTCATTCTTTGCATTAAACTTCTCTTCTGCTATACATCACTCTTTATATGGCACCATCTGTGAAGCAGAAAATTATAAGAGTTTGTGAAGTGGAGATATGGGGTGAAACTTATATAGATAGATGGAGTTCAGAAGACCCAGGTCACAGGCAGATCTAACCCATTCAGGAGTCATAGGGTAAAATATTTACATTTATAAAAGAACATACTCACTTTATTTTATCTATTTGCTGTCAGTCAATGCCTATCAGTGAAGTAGTCTGCCAATTTACTAGCACTCACTCACACCACTGGCTCTTGGTACTATAATGGTGCGGCACCAAGCGCTACATATATAGGGCACTAATATGTTAAACTGGAAGTGTCACACTAAATATATCAGGCACTAATATAATCTGTTATATAGTACTAAAGAGCAGAAAATACTGTAGCACCCTGCCATGGGTGCAAAATCCAATGGTGCAATGCAGCTTTGTGTGTCGAGGGTACCCCATAGTCTCAGCGTCATTGATCAGGAGGCTCTCTGAGGATAGACAGGTTGCATTATCAGTAGCTGAAGGCACTCTTGGTTGCTGGGTTTGATACATAAAAAGAATAAAAAAGAATACATATAATTCATTTTGGTGAATATTATTATTTGCATTCAATTAAGAATATATTGGTTTAGGCTGATATAGATTGTTTAATTAAAAATATATATTGTCACATGTTCACAAGTAATGGGTGAGTTTTGGAAATGTATTGATTTCAGCAAATATACAGTATGTTTATTTACTTATTTATACTTATTTAAACATTTGATAACCAGGAAAAGCACACTGAGCTGAGGCTCATTTCCAGGTGCCACTTGGGGAAAGGGAAGGGGAACAAAATAAACAGCAAAACACAAACACACAGAAGTGCAAAAAGACAGCAACTAAATAAGATGCAAATACAGTGAGAGCAGAAAAAGATGGTGGTAGGAATACATTGAGGTATAAAAAGGCAACAAGTCTGGGCATTGGTGTCAATTGAGAATTATCAGGGAGCTGGGAGGACATACAGGTAGAAATTCAGTGAGGCAAAACCCTCAGAGGAAGAAGGATAGTGGAGGGAGTGTGAAGGCAAAAAGGTATAGGGTAGGGCAATAGGAATGAGAGAGACAGGTGGGATGGGGAAGTGTTGGGGGAAGAAGCAGGAGCAACTGTGGGTGGCTTTAGCAACCACTTTAGGGAGAGTAGGGAAGGGGTATAGCAAAGAAAAGGAGGGAGCAGGTCCCAAAGTGAGGACAGTCATAAGAAAAGGAAGCCTGACCAGCAATAGAGTGAGGATGAGGGATTGAGAAGGAGCAGGAGTCTCTTGAGCAAATAGGACAGGAAGAACAAGGTGAGGGGAAGGGTAGAGAGGATAGGTAGGAGGGTTGTAAGATGAGCTAGTATTTGTCAATATGAAAGGGGGAATAGAAAGAGTGGAATAGAGAGGCAGTGATGTGTACAAGGGGGAGAGTTGGTTGCAAAATGAAAAAAGGCATTACAGAGGGTGACTATCCTGGTGGGAATAGAGGGATGGTCTGCATTATAAACTACATCTGCACTGACAAAAATGGGGAAGATCATTTTGACAAGTAACTCCTTGTAGACTTCATGGGTGAGACAGTCCTTGTTTCAGTGGATGATGCCTAATTTGGGTCATAGCTTTGAGTGTATAGTGTCAATGTGTGCTGAGAGGCCTAGGTGTGTGCCAAGCCACACACCAAGGTGTTTGTAAGTGTGTATAACCTCCAACTAGGTAGCATCAAGGAAGGAGAAGATGGGTAGATGGGTGACTGATGCCACAGATCATGGATACAATCTTCTTGATATTTACTCTGAGCTGGTTGGCCAGGAACCAGTGAAGCACCTTATGGAAACTGAGTTGCAGGGAGGAAGCTACCATGAATGTTGAGTGGTCAGATGCATGGGAGACAGTGTCGTTGGCATACATATGAATATCGGACAAGACACAGATGGAAGGATGTTCATTTAGAAAAATGGAGAATAGTATGGGGCCCAGGATATAGCCTTGGGGTCTCCAGTAAAGATGGGGAAGGTGGGATAAGGCACCACTCACTTGCACTGATTGCTGACAGTTAGTCATGTTGGAATGGAAACATTGAACTGTGAAAGAGGAAAGACCAGCTGAGGCCAGCTTGTTTAAAAGGAAAGGCTGGGATACCAAGTTGCGAGCCTTGGCTAGATTGATAAAGATGGCAGCAGTTATGAGACCCTAGGTCCATCCCTGTGAGGACTGATTTGGTGACACAGAGAAGGGAAGTGATTGCAGAGCATTTTTTTTTCTGAATCTAGATCATTAGGAGGACAGAAAGGAAGTGGAGTCAAGGAAATTGACTAATATGGAGTGGACTAGCAACTCCTGCACTTTGGCAAGGAAAGAAAGGAGAGAGATAGGTCTGTAGTTTCCAAGTGATGTTGGATCACCCACTTTGTGGAGCGGGAGTAGCTTGGCAGTTTTCCAGGTGAGGGGATGCACATAGGGAGAAGAAGAGGTTCAGGTGATGGATGAGTGGGATGAGAATAGTGGGGGAGGAAATATGGAGGAGTTTGGGGTCTAAACCATTGGGGCTGTATTTTGAGGGGCTGAGAGAACTGAGGGCATGGAAAACTTCCTGAAGGGAGAAGGGGGGGAAATGAAAACTGGCAGACAATGAAGGTTGTGTTGAGGGATGAATGATTGAGGGCAGAGTGGGAGCAGAACATGAGGTGAAGAAAATGTTGATTAGGAAGAAATAGCAAGGTGGTTGGATGCCAGGGAGCCATCTACTTGGAGATAGGGATGGACAGGCTGAGACTGAAGATTAAAGAGGGAGTGGAAAACTTTCCAGAAGTTGGAAGGGAAGATTAGGCTGTATTGCAGGTTTGTGTTGAAGTAGTAGGTCTAAGCAGCTCTAATAGCCTTAGTGCAGGAGTTTCTAAAGGACCGGTAATGCTAGTGGTCAGAGTCAGAGTGGGAGGCCTTCAAGTGTGCCAAACAAGGTCCCTAGTTTTGCATAAGCCTATGTGGTCAGAGGTAATCCATGGATGATGGGAGCTCTTCACTTTAGTTCTTTTTATGGGGGTCTTGGTGTTCCAGGAATGAGTAAAGATGTTAGTGAAGTGCATTAGGGCAATATTAATGCCTTGGGCAGAGTAGACTGGGGACCAATCAACAGAGAACAGATCACTCTGAAGAGCATCTGTGTTGAGAGGGGTCTGTGCCAAATATATTTTGGAAAGGATTTTGGTGGCAGGTTTTCCCAGTACTGTTTATGAGGCAATGATTACTAAATACACTTGGGAGCATGCTGGTAGAGTAAATTTGGTGGGGGTGGAAGCAAAGTATCTAATCCAGCAGGGAGTGGTTTGACGAGAGGGGAGTTAGTCTAGTGGGTTCAGAGATGAGTTGGGAAAGGTTTATTGATTTGATGGATTGCTGGAGAGGCTTAGAGTCAGGGGAGAACCAGTTTAAGTTAAAGTCACTGAGAAGGACATGTCTGCCAGAGGCAGAGAAGAAAGTAAGAGAGGAAAGAGTGATTACAAAAGGGAGAAAATCTTATGAGATGCATAAAGGATGTCAATGAAACTGGGAATGATGGCGGGGAGGGAGAGAGAGAGAGTTTGAGCAGTAGGTGTTCGAGAGAGGAGGGTATTACCTCTTTATGGGTGCGGAGCAGAAAAGGTTTTGGTGAGTTTAAGTAACAACTCCACCACCACATTTACCTCTGTCCTGGTGGAAGAGGTAAAATTCAGGAATGGTGAGTAGCAATTCTGGGATGCTAGAGGAGAGCCAGGTTTCCAATATTCAGATTATGCATTTGGAGTGTAGTGATGCCCATACCTTGAGGGAGTCAAACTTAAGGAGGAGGCTTCATGCTAGAAAGTGGAAAAAGCTAATACCTTTGGATCCAGAGATGGAGACATGACAGGGTGGACCAGGAACTGGCTCCACATCATCAGCAGGTAGAAGAGGAGGTGGGCTAAAGAGGATGGTGGTTTATGCTTAATGTGTTCAAGGGGAGAGTGGACAGGGAGTAACGATTCTGGGATTGAAGATGAATGGTGGAGGAACCTAAAGTGAGAGGAGGGGGTAGAAAGTGGCCAGCGTGAATAGGGTAGGTAGGAGGGTTGGAAATAGGGCAGTAGGTAGTGGAAGGGGGGAGATGGAGGCCAGGAAGAAGAGAAGGGGAGAAAGGGGAAGGGGGAGGAAAGAATGAGATGGGAGGAGACAAGGGGATACAAAGAGGTAAATAAGGTAGGAGGGGCTGTAGGAGAATAGAGGGAGGTAGATGAGGAGGGTGGGTAGCCAGAGGAACATCACTGCAAAGTAGACAGTGGGGAGGGGATGGGAGGGCAGGGTAGAGGAGGGGCGAGACAGTAGGGAACAAAGGGAAGGTGAAACATAGGTTGAGCCCCTGAAGTACAGACAGAGCAGCCAGAGTCAAAGAAAGGGAGGGTGCTCTCAGCAGGTCAGGTCCCCCCCCCCTTGTTTAGTGGCAGGTCTTCTGTTGCAGTATACATCTGACCTTTAACTTGCTCCAGACAGAATAACCATGGTTGGCACTTTCCCCTCACCTGGGGGGTAGGGGTTCATAACTGATGTCAGTAAGGTTGTCCCTCTTGCCTCTCTCAACAGATGATGGCTCTTCAGGGGCAGCGGAATGTGTATCCCCTATAACCCTCAGACTTCTGGGATCTCCATAGCTCCAAGTCCCATGGCACACAGAGCTGCCTTGCTGGCTCCATCCTCTCAATGTAGGTGCCTATTTCGGGAGTGCCAGAGGTGGAGGGGCAGTCCTTATTGTGGGATCTGTTCCTGCACAGTGCCCTCTCCCTGCCCCCAATTACTGTTCTGTCAGGGAGGTGGGGGGCCATTTTCCCCCCTCCACCAGGAGCAATGGTGGGTCCTACAAGTTACTGCTGTGACCCTGTCACTCATGATTCAGGGCTAAGCTTGGGTTTCTGGTACCACCCCCTGAGCCTTGCTCTGCTTCCCTAACCCCCTCCTTCCCGCCTATAAGTGCTTGGGGTGGCAGCATGTGCTTCACAGTGGCAGAGGGCAATCAAACCAGTTCCCCTGTATCAGAGGCACATTGGTCTTACTCTATCACTTCCCTCGGGACCCAGTATCCTTCTGTCTTCATTCAGTACACTTATGTTCTTTACAGTGTCCCTACAGTGCTTGGTACAGTTTCTTCAACAGGAATACAGGATGCACTTCCTAGACATGCAGACTTCATGCTTGAATCTCAGGGTGTGTGTGTGCCCCTGAGTTGGCATCTCAGGTTCCAGTTCCAGGGGGTGTCCATAGTCCTTCCAGTTCTAGGCATTGCCCTGTGACTTTTACTCTGTGGCACAGGTGTTTATTAGGTGCTTGGTGGTGGTAATGGCAGCCCTAAGGAAGGGGATCTATGTTTCCCTTTCCTTGCTGACTGGTTGCTCAAAGCCCAGTCCAGGGAGCACATGTTCTAGCTCTTAAAGGATAGAAGGCAATTGTTCCACACCCTGGGGCTCACAATCAATCTGTCCAAGTCTGTCTTGACCCCTTGTCTATGCCTACTGTACATTGGGAGGGTTCTGGATTTAGCTCAGGGGCTTGATTTCCTGCCACAGGGCAGTGCAGACTGCCTGATGGCCCAGGCCAGATGCTTTACAATAGCAGATATGTTATGGCCATAACCTTTCTCAGGCGTCTGACACTGATGGCTGCAGCCATTGTTATGATGTTCTTAGCCAGGCTCAATATGCAGATCATCCAAAGGACATTGTAGGTCCAGTGGAACTGACACACCATTGACTTAGAATTACAGGCCTTATTCTCCTCTCCAGTCAAGAAGGTGCTGTTATGGTGGATGGAACCCAGCAATCTGTTGGGAGGGGTTAATTTCCTAATTCCTTTCCCTCAGCAGATTCTCACCACAGATGCTTCAGGGTTGGGCTGCAGGGAGCTCATCTGGGACCCCATCAGACTCAAGGGATGTGGTCCAGATGGGAAGTTGATCTCCACATCAAAGTCCTAGAGATGAGGGCCATTGTATGTGCTTTACAAGCCCAGATGCACCTGTCCCTGGGCATCTGCTGGTGCAGACAAACAGCATCACTGTTGCACATTTCAGCAAAGAACAAAGGGGGGGTGCATTCCTACCCTCTGTGTCAGAAAGTGATGATGGCCTGGTACCTGACTCTAGAATATGGTGTAGAGCTGTCGGCTGCCCAAGTTCTGGCTGTCAAAAACGTTGTGGCAGATGCTCTAAACTGGTCACAGTCTCAGATGCACAATTGGGAGTAGCAGTAGAACTGTTCAACAGGAGGGTCCATCCAAAGTTGGACTTTTTTGCATCCCTACTCAAAAACAAACTGCTATGTTTCTGTTCACTTGCTCCAGGGCCTGGAGTTTTTTGGCAAGATGCAGTATCCCTCTCCTGGAGAGGGAGGTCTCTCTGTGCCTTCGGGGGAAGGAGCCACTATGATCGTTGTGTCTCCCTTGTGGACTAATCAGATCTAAATCCCCTTTCTGCAGCAGCTGGCAGTTAAACCTCCTCTACCTTTGGCCCTGTTCCCTGGCTTATTATCACAGGAGCAGGGCACTCCAGTTGATCTGGACCTCAAGTCTCTTCATCTCCATACATTGCTCCTTAAGACATAGCTTTTATAAGATTTGGAGTTTCTCGAAAGGTGGCTGTTGTCCACATGGCTGCTAGAAAACCCTTCACCAGAGCCACTTATTCCTTGAAGTGGAAGCGCTTTGCTCTGTGGGCAGCTTTCCATCATCTGGATCTATTCTCTTGTCCAGTGACTCCGATTTTGGAGTACCTGTGCTCCATGTTCAGTGCTGGATTGTAGTACTCAATTAAAGTGCACCTGTCATCCATTTTGGCCTCTCACATACCTGTTGATGGCCATGCGGTGGCACAGCTGGATGTGTCCCATATGTTCTTCAGGGACAGCCTTCATTTTGAACTGCACATTCACAATCTAACCCTAAATTGGGATCTGAATTTTGTGTTAGAGTAGCTTACTTTGACTCTGTTTGAGCCAGCTGTGAATTGCAAGCTATGCTTTCTGTCATGGAAAGCATTATTTTTAGTTGTCATTACTTTTTCTCTAAGGATTTCTGAGCTTCAGGTTCTCATGTGTGAGCCTTCTTATTTGGATTTTCACAAAGGCAGGGTGTCTTTGGGTACCAATCCTACATCTGAAACTATGGTGGTGTCTGAGTTTACTTTAAATCAACCCATCGGTTTGTCAGTTTATTTTCTGGAGTATGCCAATCCATTGGAAGCATTGCTCCATATTGTGGATGTACATAGGATTTTTGGGTATTATGCCCATCAAATGAAGAATGTTTGTTTCTGTCACCCCTGGGGAAGAGGGTGTTCCAGGTTTGACGCAGTGCTTGTCCAAATGGTTGCCCAGCTGTATTGTTTTCTGTAATAGATAGTATGCTAAGGGACTTCCTGGTGCAGTGTGTGGCCACTTGACTTGAGGTAGGGCCACTTCTGCTGCCTGTTTCTGGAATGATTCAGCTGCTGAGGTTCATGCAGCTGTGACCTCGAGTATGGTCCTCACTTTCAATAGACACTACAATCTGAACATTGCTCCTAGGAGAAAGGCAGGTTTCAACCTAGCTGTGCTCCAAGGCCTCCTTTCTTAGACCTGTTGCTTCCAGCCACCCAGATTGTTTTGATGTCAGAACTGCTTGGGACTCGTTTCAATGGTATAGCTTGCTGCAAGGGATATCCTCGATAAAGATAGTAGTTACGTATGAACTTACCAAAACCATAGATCTTCAAGAGAATCTCTTGCAGCAAGCTATGCCAACACCCCCTCTATCCCCCTTGAATGCCTGGCTCTTCTGTCCCTGCCTCCTCTTTAAGGCAGGCTAGTTGGTGTGCCAGCCCCTCCTGGCAGATGGGTCTCCCTCTTCTCTCCTGGCTGGATGGCACCTTATGCTCTTTTCCTGGCCCAAGGAGGGTGAATCTCTGAGCCGACATACTTTTTGGACTTGTGGGGCATTTTAGTGTGGCCCTCTTTTTTCTTTTAGGGCAACGCTGCTGTTTTCTGCCTCTTCTATTACACAACACTTATTTTTCTTCTCCTAACTGCCTGCTGTGCGATAATCTGCACACGATCCCTTTCAAGATAGTGGAAATATCTTTCTCTTGCCCTCCATTTAATCCTTCAAGCTTTTCTGCTGCTTTCTGCCTTCCCTTATAGGCAGACCAATAGTTACTTCCATTGGGGCTCACATGATTTTCTGGCAGGGCCCTTTTTTCTTTTAGGGCCCCTCAGCTGTGTTGTGCTCTCTCTCTCTCTCTCTCTCTCTCTCTCTCTCTCCCTTGCAACTTGCAGGGCAGTTTTCTCTGCTTTATCGCACTCAGAATGGTAGGGGTAATTCTTACCTTGCCCTCCTTTTCTTCACAGGGCTTTTTCTGTTGCTTTCTGCCTTTCCTGTAAGGCAAACCCATAGTTTCTATCTCAGTTCCCTACAGGGATGTCCTCTGAGCAGGATCTCTGGTGGGGAACTGAGGAGGGTCTGGCCACCCACACTTATGTAGGGAGGGTGACCTTGAATGTCACTATGGGTGGCCCCTAGTGGTACCACTTGGAAGAGTTTCTGTGTGGTCTTGGAGCCTGATGGCCTATGTTCCATATGTGTGGCTTGATGTAATGCATTCTTTCAAAGATCTACTGTTATGTTAAATTCTTGCATAACTGTACTTTTTCATGCCTCACACAATTTGCAGCACAGATGAAAAAGGAATCACAGTGATATTAAAAGGGAGTGTCTATGTTTTCCTTACAAGTACCAAGTAATGCTCTATTCTAATGCTATTTTTATTTGCTTGAGATTTCCATTTTTACTGGAGCAGAGTAGAGCCAGGGGATGCTGTTTGCTGAACAGAGTATGAGTGGAGGAAAAGCATGCAGTTTCCATGCCCACATGGTAATTTGCAGTAAAGATTGAAAAGGAATCCTAGTGATGTCAGGAGAAACTGACTGTGGGATCCTGACAAATACCCAATGATGTTATAGTTCTGTTATTTTATTCTTATTTGCCTGAGATGCTGATGCTGACTGGAGCCTGAGTGAAGAGAGGGCATCCAGTCTTTATGCCCTCACAGAAATCTAAAGCACAGAAGGAAGGGGATCCTAACAATGCCAAGGGAATCTGTTGCATCCTATCAAGCGCAATGAAAAGATTTATTTGTATTTTATTTTACTGTAGTTTACATGTGAACTTTAATTTGTGGAGCTTTACTGAACAAAGCAATGCAGCAAGCATGTAGTACCTGTGAAGGTCTGAGTCAGTGTCTATTTGTCACACCCATGCCCTGTTACAACGCCCTTTGCATAACATAGTTAGCAATGCACTTTGGCTGGATATGGCTAGGGATCATCAGTTCTGATGCTGACTATGGTCAGTTGGGTAGCAAAAGTCTAAAAAAAAGTCTAATCCTGGCTGCAGGCTGTGTTGATTTCAAAGGAAACAGTACTGGGAGCCAACTCCTAAAATAAAGCCCTCCAAATAATAAAACCCTTACAGAAATAATTATAAGAAATGTTATCATGCTGCACACATAAAACTATCCATGTGATATGCATTCTGCAAGCATTATTTAAATGTTAAATTGGAACCAATTGCATACATGTGGCATGCGTGCAGCAAGCAAGTGTGGAAAGCATGCTTTTCATGTTAAATTGAATCAGACTGCATGCATGTGGCATGCATACAAAAGCAAGTGGTCACTGATAACTGCATACATATAAGTTAAGTGACATGCTCTGGATCACAACATGTACAAGTGAGGGTTGAGGAGATTCAGACCCAGGTCTTCAGGTCTCTAGTTTGCAGTTCAGTGCCTTTAATCACTGAGCTATACTGCCTGAACACATATGGCTTGCTTGTCCTTCAATACAAATCTGCATACTGTACATCTGCATGCATTCAACATGCTTATAGTCAGTTGTACATTTTAGTTTTCTTATGTCCCCCATCATCTCTGTTGCACAGCTGAACTGAAGTTCACATATCAGTAGAAACGCATGTGGTTCTTCCCACCCGCAATGCACTTATTTACCCACAAAAACTCAATGACTTTTGTCTGGCCTATACTCCTGCTATTTTCTCTCCATATTTTTGAATGGTTCAACACAAACAGATTTCAAGGGGAAAACACAAAAGTAGTAATAACTCAACACCAGTCCCCCTCCCATGCACACACACTGGAGTGGGTGCTGCCACGCTGCTACAGACAACCCACCAAGTACAGATATATGTTGAGAGTCTCTTATTTGAGGACTAGGGAGTCAGAGGCAGGAGTCTTTAAGAGATTATGTTCATGGATCAGTTTTGTTCCAAATCCCTGATTTACTTTTACTGCATTCATCTTGAACATGAGGAACACCCCCACACAGAGCAGCTAATCAAGATGCAATAGTCTCCTCTCCTCCCACTGCGTCTTGAGTGACTAGACTGTGTTGGAGGTGTCTCCACATCCAGGAAAAGATGCAGTGGGAGCTGATCAAGGAATATAAACAAACACATTTTACTATGGTGACACCAGTATGGTGGTCAGTCTATATTTCACTTTTAAAAAGGGAAACGGGATCAGAATCCAACTATCAGCTAAATCAGCACATTCTACAGAACATAGCAATCATATAATGTGTATTTTAAACAAGAGACAATTTGAGGCCTAAGAGGGGATGGCAATGTCCCTTTAAGCAGAAAAAAAACAGATTGAAATTTGAAACACTGTTGTTATAGATAAGCATTGTCCCAGCTTCAGAAGATCACAATGATGCATACTCAAAGGAATCAAATAAACACAACAAATAATTTTATGCAACAAAATATCTGTTTTATCCAAAGTCTACTTCAGAGCTGCCACATAACAAACAAGGTCACATGTCAGGAATGGAAGTAAAATGTTTTAGGAAATCTATTTTCTTGTTTCAGATAAAAGTGAAGCTTTTAATCTGTAAAACACCACTAAATATTTATGAATTGTCTTAATTAAGAATACTGCATGATCCCCATAAGGTAAAGAAGACTCTTGAGTTTCACCAAGATAACAAAATGAATTTATGAAATCTAATCTAACCCAATATTGAGTTGTTATGCCAAAAATCACCATTTTGTCCAATTTGTTTCTGTGCATTTTGAAAAACCATAGTCTTTTTTTTTAATTGAATGAAAACAGATAGTCTACTGTCCAGTGCTGCAGTGAATTAAAACCAGTCTGTACCTCTGCCCTCAGTCACTCCAGATTGTTGGCCCTGCAGCATAAAATTGCATCATGTGCATAAAGTATTGCTTTTGCAGGGGAAAAACCTAGAGGGAGGGAGTTTGGGTATAAAGCAAATAAAAGTGGGATCAAAATTGACCCATGTGGGATACCAAAGGAAATAGTTAAAAAAGTGAAAAAATATCACCAGTGTTTATTCTCTTCTGTTGGTCTTGGAGATATTCCCTAAACCATTCATATTGTAAACTTTACTTGATAAACCCATCACTAACAAAATCTCAATTGAAATATTATGATGGATCAAGCTGAAAGCCTTGGTGAGGTCCAAAAGATGGCAGTAAACATATCACCAAGCTTTCGTGGTACTATATTTTGGCTTAAAGCCATGCTGACTGTGTGTCAGAAATCATTTCCATTTTATTCAAGTATTCTGGCATCTGATCAAGAATAATAATGTGCAAAGTAAACAAACTGGCTTATAGTTATTAATGTTAGTTGGATCACCATACTTAAAGGACAAGAAATGTTTGTCTGTTTCCAGAGTGTTGGGACAGAACTTGAACATAATACAAAATGATATCGTTTACAAATACTGTAGGTATAATGATCAGCTCAGCAAACAACTTAACCAAAGATACAGCTATCTCATTTGTTCCTAGTCTAGAGCTTGACTTCATATAGAATAATCACTGGGTAGAGGGTTATTACAAGAATTTTACACACACCTGAGGAGTGGGATGCCACATAAATCCCAATGGGATGTTTTAAGGCATCCCACGCCAAGGGTGTGTGTGTAAAATCAGAGTTTTATACACCTACTCAGCCTTTATTTTTTATAATTCCTGAGGATCATTTTTTCACCACAACAATTACCTGTATATAATTGAAAGGAACATGCCTGTGGTTATATGGGAGAATAGCTCCTCCCCATCTTCTACTTAAAACAATCAGGCTACCGCCACTCTGTTTAGATCGAGTCGCACTCACTAGTGGCGGTGCTGGTGCTCAGCTGCTCTTTCCTCCATTTCTGCTGCTGTGCCCCCTGTGCCTCCTCTCTCTGCTCATTTGTTTGTTTGCCCCGCCCCCACTTCTCCATCGTTTGCCTGTATGTTTCCTCACCTTTTTCCTTTCTTTGGGGATTTTCGCTGTTCCTCACCTGCTGAGCCATTCATTTGAGTCCACCTCTTCTATCACAACTTCCTGTACTGCTTCTCTGCATACCTTGTTTCTTTCTCAGCTGCTTCTGTTTTTTTCTCCTTGAGCAGCCCTTGCCCTGTACTACCACCGAGTCCTGCACATTTCAGTCTGAATTTCTCCATTCCCTTAACTCAAGAGCTTCAGACTGCCCACTCCACTGCACCACTCCACTCAACCTCTAATGTGGCCAAATGTCACCACTGCCTAGATGGGCTTCAGTTAGATTTGCTACTTCACTGAGGACACCGGCGCTACCTCCACTTTGGCATTTGCCACTTGCTTCTGGAGCTGTCAGCATTGTGTACAGATACACTTATGCAGCACTTGAGAATTCTGTTCCTGGTTAGCTACCAGCTTCCTGTGCACCTTACTCAGCATGTCTCTGATAGCCTAGGGATCTGGATGGCACTGGCTGATGGCCAGGGCCACTGGAAAATTGCGGGTGCAATTTTTCCGCAATTTCCACAATTTTCACTCTTCTCTGCACAAAATCCGCAATTTCTTGTGCTTTTTTATATTTATGGAATTTTTGACTGAAATTGTATAAAAATATTTACATTCTCAAGGAAATCTACTCAGATATGGTACAGAGACTTGAATTTGACCAAAACAGTACAGTGTGAGGTGAGAAGGGGTCAAATGTTACTCTGCTTTCATGTGATTATTTCCCTGCTTTGGTTTCAGAATCCTCTGGTCATGCATATGTAGACTTGAACACTTAAAATCTGTGTTAAAGCAGACTATCAGAGAACTTTTTGCTGACACAGAGACTGAAACAATAGTTGTGAGAAGAGGCGCAAAGTGCCTCATTCACCTAAATGAAGCCTTGACCACAATGCTTGTTTTTGAATGGTAGGGTAAATTTTCCTTGTATAAATACTTTCAATCTGAAAGGATTTTGATTCAAATGTGTCAATAGTTTGGATGGCCCTGCCGATTATAAACTTGAATGTGCTTCTGAGAGGGTTGGTGACAGTGATTCCTTACATGTCAGTCTGCCACAACTGTATACTCAGGTTAAGTATAGTTAAACAGTTACCTTCAAATAGACAAAATTGCAACCCAAGTAAAATCACTGCAAACCGAGCAGAACAAAAAGTACAATGTATTAAAAACTACTGTATCATGTAATGAAAAGCTATTGGTATGATTTGATACTTTTATCATGTGATTTTAAAATGTACTTACAGTGCTGATTAAGAACAGTAATAATTTTAACAAAATAATATTTTTCTTACTAGACCTTTATTAGGCACCCTAGTTATCTGTTTATTTTTTGCTTGCACCAAAGCAAGTGGTTTAAACGGGCTTCATTATTTAACATCTAGAAACTGGAAAAATATGTTATTTCAGGATGTATTCAGTACAGACTAACTGTAAATTATTGAATAAAATCCTAGTTAGCACTGCATGACTTAGATGTCTTGATTTTTGGAAGATATGCTACATAATTATTAGTTTACAGTGCATTTCAAAAACACACATCTTTCTTCATATTAAAAGCATTTACAAGTGGCAATACATTTATCTAACAATTTATGTGATCAATACATGCTGCAGCAAACAATAAAATATTTATTAGGGAGCAGTGGGGATGTATAGTGAACCCCAGCAATTTTCCAGCAATTTTTGCAAGAAAATCCCCGCATTTTTGGGCAAAATTTTCCGCAATTTTCCAGTGGCCCTGCTGATGGCTCCACAGTTGGCCTGAGATGAATTTATTGGGAATGATATTGCAGGTAAACAGCCAACTATGAAAGTGAAACTTTCAACCCTACCATATAATATACTGCTTTCCATGCATTTCTGTAGTGGTGACTGGACTATATATGTCTTTCTGGCTTGTAACCCATGAAGCAATGGTCCAGAGTCATATTTACTACTCTTCTCTCCAGACAGCACTACTATTTTTCCATCTAGCCTGGCTGTCCCCCTAGTGGACCGTGCCATCCAGCCTTCTGCTTTATCCCATACAGTTCTGG
Organism: Neoceratodus forsteri; assembly: GCA_016271365.2. Classification (NCBI taxonomy): domain Eukaryota; kingdom Metazoa; phylum Chordata; order Ceratodontiformes; family Ceratodontidae; genus Neoceratodus; species Neoceratodus forsteri. The sequence continues at coordinate 58,572,874 of CM028137.1, forward strand.
CCAGTCTTCCGTATAATGACCGATCCATACTTGCATACAAGGCCGATGCAAATGGTCGCCAGCCAGCGACTGTGGTCGTTCCTTCAGACTGTGGTTGCTACAGTGGCAGAGACCTATCTTCATACAATTACTGTTGCCAGCTATATTCTATTGTCTACTTCTGAACTCATACTGCTACAATATTGCCTCACCACATCAGTGCTGCCTTGAAGGCCTTCCCTATTCTAGGGTGTCGATTCAGCTTCCTCCTGCTGCTGATCAACTTTTGCTCCTTCATACATGGCGCTATTACACTGCTCCCTCCTACAGCAATGCAGCATCAGTTCTGTCCCAGGCCACCTACCATACAAGTCCAATTATTACTATTCTATTATTGCATAAGACCAGGTCCCCTCTTGCTTTGGCAGTCTTGATGCTTGCCTGCAATCGTCCCCTCAGCTTCAGCCTCTGGGATGCCTGCTACATCAGGTTTCCCTCCGTGGTGGTGCCTTAGGGATCTGGCCTACATGGGGTCTAGCTTGACTCACTCTTCCTTTCTGCCTGGCCTACGTGTGGTTTGGCTATACCTGCCAGACATGTGGGGGCTTCGCCTGGCATGCTTTATTGCTGCTTGCTGTCCCAGTGAGGATTTGCGGTCTGCTAGCCTTTATGGGGTGTAGCTGCCACTCTCTACTCCTTCCTCCAGCTGACCTCCATCATCCAGACACCATTCTTCCCATGGGGGAATCTAGCTGTTGCTTTGTTTTTGTCCTTGGACTTCTGTCATGCACTCCAGCCATGCATTCTATTATGACGTTCCAGCACCCTGCTCCTGCAGCGCTGGTCTGCTGAGTCCTTCCTGGTTCTCTATTCCTGGATCTGGACATTCCTCCTGCCTTGTGCTTCCCTGGGTGCTGGATTCAACTCCATGCAGGCTTCCTTCTCCTGCAGTTTCTCTAACCAGGATCAGCTGGTTCATTCCTTCCTGTTCTCGCAGCTTGTTGATTCTCCTCCTGTGGCCTATCTGATTCAGTCCTGTCTCCCCACTTTTCACCAGCTGTCTGGATCCAGACTGTCTCTTGACCTTCATTCATCTGCCAGCCTTGTCAAAGTTGCCTCTGCGGTGTTTCCTTCTCCATGGCCTGGACTGATCTGTTCTTGCTACTCCTTGCCTGCCTATTTTGGACTGTTTACCTCCTTTGGGCATGTCAGATTCCTGTACACCAGACGCCTTCATTCCGTGTCTTTTACTCATCTTCAACTTAACATCAAGATTTTATTTATTTAGTTTTTGTTGACTGGGTAAGTGCACTAGACAAATCCTGCCTATTTTCAGGCATGACCCGGGGAAGGGGATACAGATGAATGCCAACTGACCTTGAACCAGATTAAGTTGTTGGTGGTATTTTTAGTGAATTAGGGAAATTTGGCCAGGACACTGGGGAAATTCCCCTACTCTGCTGGTGCGCAGTGGCCAGTAGGGGAGTTTGTTACTAACATGGCCACTATGGCTAGTTTGGAGGAGGAGGAGGTTGTGTCATTCACTGACATGGAGAAACTTTGCAATCGGCACTCGGAATGGAGAGAGAGAAATGGAATGGATTCGGAGGCAAAATAAGTTTTTCAAGATGCCCTAATGTCTGTGGAGGAGCTGGAGAAAGTCGTGCTGACAGAGGGAGCAGGGAGTTCTCATAAGGCTGAGTTTGCGGAGGATCCCTGGGCAAGATCGCAGCATGTTCAACGCACTACGCCTTTAAAACCGGCCGGCGAGGCAGCACTGGTTTCTGAGAAGGTGGAAGTGCGTTTTCATCGGGAAAAGGTTGCTCGTTTAACGGCGCTTTTGTGGACGGCTATGGATACACCGGAGTTTCAACGGAGGGGGAAAATGACAATGGAGGTAAAGAAGGAAGCAGAGGAGGCAGCTAAAAGAGGACGAGAGGCGATACAATGGCTTTGGAAGAAGAAGGAAACGGAGAGTGTGGTGGATAAGGAAAGTTTGCCCAAACATGGGGCTGTGAGTACTGATTGGCTTAAAGAGAGCTTCCAAACATTTAAAATTAATAAAGAGACTGGTTTTGTGTTTAATCCCAGGAAAACAGATGTGGTGGGAGTAGAAGCAATTACCCCAGTAATCTACCAATCTAAAGCCGAAGTGCAAGAGGGGGTTACAAATTTTTTAAAAATAAAAAAACTGAATAACAGAGACTAAATGAGGCACTAAGGTCTGAAGATGTTTGTAATGGTGGCCCTGTAAAGTGCAAAGAAAAATTTATTTCAAACTTGCAGCCTTTAGCACATGATGAAAACTGGACACCACAGTCAGCGTTGGTAGCAGCTGGGTGGAAGAATTTGGGGAAGGGGATTTGGATGCCGGATTTGGCATGGGATAAGTCTTTGGATTTAGATAAAATAGGGCCAGGATGGCAACCTGGAGGGGAGAAGGTTAAAGTAAAGTCCATGGAATGCAGAGCTGAAAATGAAATTAGTAACGGGGAAAAGGTAAATAATATAAATAAACAGGGGGAAAGTACTGTACTACCAAACCTAAGTTCTGGGGATAACATGGATGGTTCAAGGCCTATTTCTGAAAAACCCTGATGTCCAGTTTATTTGCACAGAGTAAAGGAAGGGACCGGAGGAATGCCGTTCACATTAGATATAAAGGTGGTTTAAAGGAAAGGCCTAATAGATATTTTGTAGGTAAAACATTAATAAAGAGTCCTTAATGTTTTCCCCTCGAGATATTTTTGCCTTTATAAACATTTCAGGTGAAGATAATTATGATATCAGTTTCGGTCCCTGCTTTGTTGGAACTTTTTGGGAGAGGTATAATCAGTAAAGTTTTCTCCACTATGGTCCCCCTTTTTGGTTATTCCACTGTCAAAGCCGTTAATTAAGTACGTGACAGTAATGTTTAGAAACGAAGGGGTACATGTAGAGGACATTGTGTTCTGGTTATCACAGAAGTGCGAGGTCCAGAGTGATCCAGAGCCAATTTTAGATTCCGAGCAGTTTTGGACAGGAGGGTGGAAATTTAAAGTTAAATTACGGGCAAACAGCCTTAGGGGTTGAGCATATTCCAAATTATTTTTTGCTAGGAAGAGATAGGGGGGTCTGTTTTTATAGCGGGCAGCCCAGGGCATGTTATAAATGTGGAGCTTGGACGCACTTATCTAGCACATGCGACCAGCCTAAGTGTGATAATTGTGGGGAAGTGGGGCATGTTACCATTTTGTGTGAAAATGCAATTAAATGTGATCTTTGTGAAGAACAAAACCATGCCTATAGGGATTGTCCATGGGCAGCACAGAATAAGACCAATTGTGGGGATTCAGATGTGATTATTCAAAAAGCACAAGATGCCAGAGATACTCAGCAGGAGGTGGCTAATACTGCAAAGAACCCTTCGGTACCCCTGAGCACTGTAGATCCTCAGGTAATAGTAGGGACTAGCGGGGTTACAAATGAGCCACCTAAAGTACTGGGAAAGGAACTGGCAAAGGAAGTTTCTGATTTGCTGCAGCCAGTGTGTTACACAAATGAGGAGTTAGCAGTAGTTTCGGTTCCACCATTGCAACCACCATTGCCCCCTAGAAGGTCAAGTAGGTCTGCTAAGACACTATTGCCCCTGGAACCAGAGGTCATTGAATCTAAAAATTCTTATGCTGCTTTATTTTGGGGGGATTCAGAAATGGACATGGGGGATACAGATTCTCAAGTGTCAATGCAAGAGGCTTTAGCGCCTCCAAGGGAAGAGTATAAGGGAAAGAAGAAAAAAAGAAGAAAAAAATAAATAACAGGTTTTTAATGGTTTAGACTACTGGAAATGGTTTTGTTATGGGCTACACTAAATGCCCATAGTCTTTTAAAGGTGCAGAAGAGACAGGCAATATTTCAGTTAATACATGATTTACAAATTTCTGTGTGTTTTGTACAAGAAACATGGATGTTTTCTAAAAGCCAGATTGCTACTTTTATTAAGGATTGGCCATGGGGGCCATCCTTTTGGTCATTCAGAGAAGATAGGGTGGATGGAGTAGGATTCTTTTCAATTTTATAATTTTGTGTTGCATAAATTAGTAGTACCCGGTAGAATACTGATTGTAGAGGGAAGTGGTATATGCACACTGTACAATTTATTAATATTTATAACCCCCAAACAAAATCAGGGAGGGTAACTTGTTTAAAAGGGATACAGCCTTTCTTGGTAACAACCATTCCCATTCTATGGGGGGGGTGGATTTCAACTGTAGCTTAGGTGAGTCAGGGAGAGGGGTGGAGGAGGGAAAAAAAATATATTGTGATACACACTGTTTAAGGGAGACTATTAAAACAGCAGATTTAGTTTCTTGTATTGATAAAAGGACTTCTGGTTCAAGGAGTACTTTTTTTAAAGGTGGGAAAGGCTTTACAATTGATTATCTTTTTATATCCAAAAAAATTCCAACTGATAGTCCTAAGATTATTCCGGTTGAATTTTCAGATCATGCTTTATTGATGGTAAGAGTAGGGGAGTTAGAGGGTTGTGGTAAACAAAGGACTAGGTGGAAATTAAACACCTCTATATTATATGAAAAAGTGGTTCTGAATTCTATCAGACTGATCTTACAAGCAAGATTATCAGTAAGTTTTTTGTATCAGGATTTAGGAGTATGGTGGCAGGAAACAAAGGAGGATTGTATTTTGTGGTTCAAAAAGTATGGGAAGAGTCGACAGAAAACTAAGTTTTTTGATTATTTAAAACTAAGGAATCAGTTACAACTGGTACTTACATTGGCAAATTCCTCTAATGAGGATTTTTCAGCACAAATTGAAGAAATTAAAGGGAAAATGAGGGAGTTACAATATGAGGGGACAAAAACCTTACAAGCTGTAATGTCTAATCATACGACAAAATCTGTGTTTGAAGACCCTTTTGAACTATGTAAATCATTAAAAGATCATGTTTCTTTGGATTTTTTAAATCAAGGGGAAGAGAAAGTGTTTTCAGTACAGGCCATAGGGGATAAAATTATTAAACATTTTAGTGAGATGGATTCCCATGATGTTCCTACTGTAGGACAGGTTAAGCAGTTTCTGGGCCCACCTATAGTAAATGAACTAGATCCTGAGATTCTCAAAAACATTAAACAACCCTTTAATTCTGTTGAGATTAAAGAAGTGATAAAGTCTCTGAAGCCTAATGTATTCCCAGGATTAGATGGACTATCTAATTTATTTTATAAGACGTTTCAGTTAGAAATAGTGAATTGTTTAGTGCTGGTCTTTAATTTTTTTTGGAGAAGGCGGTGTATTTAAGGTCCTTTACTGAGGGTTTACAGATATATATTTTTAAGTCAGGAGATAAGGGTGAGTTTCAGAACTGGAGGCCAATTACTTTGTTGAATTCGGATTACAAAATCCTGACGACTTTGATAAACAATAGACTGAAAGGGGTGGCGGAGGGGATGTTTACTCCAGTTCAGCATTGTGGTATTCCTAATAGGAGAATACAATCAGTTCTGTGTCTTATTAGAGATATAATTGAACAAGTGAACGAACTAGGGGAGAAAGGTTATATTTTGTCATTAGATTTAGAAAAGGCCTTCGATAGAGTTAGCCATTTTATTTGTTTACTACTTTAGAATATTTTAAAGTTCCGGTGGGGTTAGTGAATCTAATTAAAGGATTATATGCTTCGGCTCAGGTGTTTCCTCTTATTAAAGGAGAATTGGGGAGAGGTTTCAGAATGAAATGTAGGGTACGACAAGGATGCCCTTTAAGCCCCCTCCTTTATAATTTTCTTTGGAACCGTTGTTGAGAATAGTGAGCTTGCCTCCCTTGTGGCCGGGGATAAGCATTCCTGGTACAGATTCATTTATTACCATTCAGGCATATGCAGATGATGTATGCCTTTTTTTTTTCAAAATACTCTCAAATAAAGATGTTCTTTTCAGTTTTTGATAAATATGCAAGTTTATCTAATGCAAAAATTAATTTAAAGAAGTCTAAAGGTTTATTATTGGTTATGGCACATAAGACCCAGTATCCTTTAATTCAATAATGATAAAGTCAGAGCCTTTGTCAATTCTAGAGTACTTTTGGTCCCTGAACTGCCTGGAGGAGAATTGAAATTGGTTTTGGACAGAATAGAAGCTAAAGTTAATAGATGGAAAAGGTTTAAATATACCAAAATTAAAAGAATCCAAGTTTTAAAGCAATTTATTTTGCCAAGCTTACAGTACTTAGCTGTAATTTACCCTTCAGCTCAGTATGAGACTAGGACTTATAGTATTTGCTTTCAGTTGTTATGGGGCAACAGATTGAACCCTGTTAAAGAGGTTTTACTTATTTGGATAGGAAACAGGGAGGTTTAGGGATGGTAGACCCAGTCATTTTTGTTTTTCGTTATTTTTCTTTTCATTAAAAATGGTTTAAGTCCTTCAGGATGCCTGGAGATGTTATTCTTTAAAATTTAATAAAGCTTTATCTAACAAACTGGTTGCACTGTGCACAAAATTATCCCCACCTTATCTTTACGAAATATTTTAAACCGGCTGCACAGAAATTATATAAATGGAAAGTAAACAAAAATCAAATTATTAGGAGTTCTTCGAGAATATTATATAAGGTTTAATGATCTTAAATTACTCTGCTAAACCAAGTTTTAAAAATTGTCCTATAGAACGGAATTCGGATATATTGGAACAACTAATAATCCCAGGTTGCCAGTTTTTATGGGAGATTCAATGGCTCATGATGTATGGAAGATTAAATGTCAGGGGAATGGTGAAATATAAAGCAAAGGAAGAAAGGTCATGTCCTTATTTAGAGTGTATAAACCAGGAGGAAACAATGGAACATTTCTTTTTACAGTGCTCTTTTCCAATTAAATTGTGGGATTATTTGGCAAAAATATGGGATCTTCCTTGGTTGGCTAGTTTAAATTATGATATTTTGGTGGTTGGGACTTTCCCACGACTTTTAAAAGGTACGAGAAGGGTACTTTGCAAGTATTTTTAGCAAGTTTAAGGTATTGCCTATGGCAAACAAGATGTCAATGGGTTCTATACCAAAGGAGACCCACCGTAGAAGGTTTTAGATTGTATGTGACTAATGTTTTGAATAAAAGTGTTTCTATCTGAATTACAATTGTATAATGTGGAAAAAGTGAGAATTTGGTGGAAGGGATTTTCACATATTATTAAATATAAATAGGAGACCTGTTTTTTTTCCCCACCTAAACCTAGACCTGTTTCCCTTTGGTCGAGGTGGCAAGGGATTTAGAGGGGGGGGGATTTGACTTGCAGTTTATGACAAAGTCAAGGGGAAGGAGAGAATGAGGTATGTTAAAGATGGTTTTTCGTACAAAGGGAGGGTTTGTTTATTTATGTGTTTCTTATATTGTTTTTTTTTCTATCCTATTAGGAGTTTTTTAGTACATGATGTTTTTTTTCCTTTTATTAGGATTTTTTGTTATGGGTTTTTGTTGGGTAGGAAACGTGTAGAGCGAGGTTGAATAATGTTTTGTTTTCACAATTGTGTTTTTCTGTTTAATATTCTGTTATATTTATGTTTTTTTTGTCTCCTTTTTGTGGAATTGTATTTATGTGTTTATTACAATAAAATTACCCCTACTCTTTTTAATAAGTGCCATGGGATCTTTAACATCCACCTGAACTACCACCAGTACAAGCAGATGGGACATTGGTTTAACGTCTCATCTGAAAAACGGCACCTCAGAAGTGCAGCACCCCCTCATGCTGCACTACAGTGTCAGTACTGGGATATTAACCCAAGTGCCAGATGTGGGAACTGAACCCACAGCCCTCTGATCTCCTGGCCTCAGAGGCGAGTGTAGGATTGAAGGAATAGCCAGTGATTCTCACCTTCAGTCACCCTACTCAGTTGTGGAGCTGTAGCCCTCCCCTTGTTCTGCTCCCACCTACTTCCACTCAACAAGGATGTCCTTCATTCCTTTGTGGACTTACATCTGGATTACTTTTTGGATATTCACCATCAATTCCTTTGGATGCTTCTTGCCTTGCCACTTCAGTTTCATATGGATTTACTACTACTCCTATTCCTGCCAGTACTCTCAGTCGAGCTGTATCCCATAATGCCATTTCTATCTCATGATTTTGGCCTCGACATTAATCAACTCCAGTGCTCTAAGGTTTATCGAATCCGGTCAAGTTGCTAACTCATCTGATTCAGTTCTCTCCATCACATCTTTCTGCCATCCTTTGACTATCAGGAGCATAACACTTGTTCTGGACTTGTCAGACCATTCTCATGAGTTCACATTTCCAGCTGCCGCATCGTCCTAGCTCTGCCAAATGTACATATATACTGCCCTATAGAGATATATTGCTCAGCAAACAGGAGGCTCTTCTATTTACATGTTTATTTACATTCCCTCAATGGTCTTCACTGTATGCCATACATAATCTATTCTTTACTACTCCTCTGCTACTATGTCTACATTTCATGCAGGTCTGATAATTACTACTACTGCCACTGACCTACGTGCAGGACCACTTTGCCTACTCTATAATTGCTGCTCATACCTACTTGTCTCACCCTTACAGGGCCTGGAGGTTCATCAAGAGTATCTCACCTATTTTCAACAGCCTGCTTCACCCCTCAGGGCCTGGAAGTCCATCAAGTTTTTCTGTCTGCCTACTCATACCAAAGTCTATTGCTAATGTACTCTTACCTGCTTCACCCAACTCCAGACCCGGAGGTTCCTAATGCTTCACCCTCTCCTAATCTCGTAGCATGCATCCAGCTACCTTGCTTCATCACCAATGGTCTTTTCCTTTGCATAGCTTGCCAATTTGAACATGAATCACCATTCTTCCTGTTCTGGGTATTGGAGACATATTCTTTTGGTCTTAGGTCCTCTTTGGAAAATACTTCCTCACCTTCTGGATTACTTGACCAGTTCAACACTTGACCCGTAGATATTGTTTATGCTCTCAACTGTGGTTTCCAATCTACTATCAGATTCTTGCCTTGAAAATGGATGTCTTGGACTGGGAATTCACTAGAAGGATAAGCTGTCATCTTTGCCTGACACTCAACATCAGTACTTCAATTCCAGCTTCCCTGCTTTCACTGGATTCAGGATCTACAACACTGGACTTCGGATTAGCTGATAACCTAATATTGTTAAATTAGGATTACTTTCCTTTAGTATGCCTAGAAGGATGGGCAGGTCAGTAGCCATGGGTCGTCAGAGGTTTCCCCCTAACAAGCAAAAAAAGGAAGGCACCACTAGTCTGTGTATATATATATATATATATATATATAGATACATAGACAGTGTCGGCAGATAAGGGCCTATGGCCCACCCAGTCTGCCCATTTGAGCTTGTAAGTTCAGTTTGTTTTCCTAGAAGTCTGTTGCCTCTTACCCCTGACCTCTAGAATTCCTTTATGTCTATCCCATGCATTCTTAAATCCCGTGATTGTTTCAGCCCCCAGCACTTCCTCTGGCAGGGTGTTCCACTTGTCCACCACCTGTTCTGTGAAGAAATTCTTTCTCATGTTTCCTCTGAATTGTCCTCCCTCCAACTTCATCCCATGCCTTCTACTCCTGGAACATCTTTTTTGCTTAAAAATAGTGTTTTCCTGCACCCTGTTCCTCCCTGTAAGATACTTGTATGTCTCTATCATATCCCCTCTCTCTCTCCTCTCCTCCAGGGAGTACATGTTCAATTCCTTCAACCTGTCTTCATAGGACTTGTGATGCAATCCATGCACCATCTTTGTTGCCCTCCTCTGAACCTTCTCTACCCTGTCTGTGTCCTTACGTGGTATGGTCTCCAGAACTGTACACTGTACTCCAGGTGGGGCCTCACTAGTGTCTTGTATAGCGAGATTATGACCTCCCTTTTCCTGCTGCAGATGCCCCTGCCTATACATCCCAGCATCCTATTGCTTTACCTGCTGCCTTGTCACACTGTTTTCCTACCTTGAGGTAATCAGAGATGACAACCCCAAGATCCTTTCCTGCTTGGTGCATGCTATATCCTCACCCCCAAATGATATATTGTGCCAGGGTTTTGTGCCCCATATGCATTATCTTGCACTTCTTTGCATTGAATTTCAACTCCAAACCCTGCCCATTCTTCAAGTTTCTGCAGGTCCTTCTCATTCTGTCTACACCCTCTGGTGTGTCTACTCTGTTACAGAGCTTTGTGTCATCAGTGAACAGTGAAATTCTGCCTTCTAGATCCTGCGCAATGTCACTGATGAAGATGTTGAATAGGACCGGTCCCAGCACTGATCCCTGTGGTACCCAACTGGTCACTCTTCCCTCTGTGGAGTGACAGCCATTTACCACCACCCTCTGTGTCCTGCCACCCAGCCAGTTACCTACCCACCACACTAATGTCCTGCCCCCACCCATATTCCCCAGTTTGTGTAATAGTCTTCTATGTGGCACAGTGTCAAAGGCCTTGCTGAATTCCAGATAGGCCATGTCCACTGCCTTCCCCTGATCCACCTCCCTAGTCACCCAGTCAAAAATTCAACGAGGTTGGTCTGACATGACCTCCCCCTGGTGAAACCATGCTGCCTTGGGTCCTGTAGTCCATTGATAACCAGATGTTCCACCAATCTCTCCTTCAGTAGTGCTTCCCTGATCTTCCCCACTACTGAGGTGAGGCTGACTTCTCTGTAGTTCCCTGCTTCCTCTTTGTTCCCACTTTTGTATAAGGGGACTACATCTGCTGTCTTCCAGTCTTTGGGTACCTCCCCTTTTTCCAGTGATTGACTAAACAGGATAGCCAGAGGTTCAGCCACCACCTCTCTTAGTTCTTTAAGGACCCTGGGGTGCACCCCGTCTGGCCCCATTGCTTTATCAACTCTTATTATTTCCAGTTCCTTCAGGACCCTTTCTTGTGTAAAGGGACTTGTGTCCATTTCTGCACCATTCTCACCCTTGTACCCTTCAGACCCATTACCCTCCTCTTCCTCAGTAAAGACTGAGCAGAAATACCTGTTCAATATGTCAACTTTACTGTTGTCATCCTCCACTGACTCCCATCCTCCCCCTTCAGTCTCACTATCCCTCCCTTTGTCTTTCTTTTTCACTTATGTACCTGTAAAGGTTTTGTCCCTCTACCCACTGATTTTGCAATGTGTTCTTCTGCTGAGCTTTGGCTTCCCTTACTGACCTCCCTGCCTCCCTTTGCTTCTCCTGGTACTTCTCCCTATCCCTTCTGCCTGTGTCTTTTGTATTGCCTGAATGCAATCTTTGCTTTCACTTTCTTTGCTACCTCTTTGGAAAACCATAATGGTCTCCTCTTCCTTTTCCTCTTGCTAACCTGCTTAATGCATAATTCTGTTGTTCTTGTAATCCCCATTTTAAATACTGCCCACTGTTCCTCAACCCTGATTCCTGTCCCATTCCCTTAATGCCTCTTTCAAGTATCTCCCCATTTTCCCAAAGTCTGCTCCCTAAAATCCAGGATACGTGTTTTGTGTGGTTTGGTTCTGCTCTTTCTGTGATTTCAAACCACAATGACTGGTGGTCACTGTTTCCCAGGTGCTCCCCACTGTTACCCCCATCACACTGTCCCTGTTTGTGAGCACAAGGTCAGATTGCCTTCTGCCAAGTTGGTTCCATGACCAGTTGCTTGAGGAAGGCACCTGAAGGAACTCCAGGATAAATCTGCTCCTAGTTGATGCTGCTGTGTATGCTCAGTCCCGTCTGCAATATTGAAGTCTCAACCAGTACTACCTCACCCTTGTCTGCCATCCTTTGGATGGCTAGCATCAACTCTCTATCTGTTTCTTCCTCCTGGGCTGGTGGTCTATAGACCACACCTGTGTGGATGGCTGTCCCCATTTTCCTTTCCAGCTTAACCCACAGTATCTCTCCCCCATTTTGTTCCTCCTGGATCTCTGTGGCCCTTATGTCATTTTTCACATACAGTGCCACTCCTCCTCCCTTCCTGCCTGCTCTGTCACTTCTGAATATGTTGTAGCCAGGTATGTCCATCTCCCAGTCATGGTTATCATTACACCAGGTTTCAGTGATGGCCACAATGTCCAGGTCTGACTGTACCATGACAGCCTTCAGATCTTCCATCTTGTTGCTAAGGTGCCTGGCATTTGCACACATGGCTTTCCATGATTTGACCTCCCTAGACTGCTTCACTGTTCTACTCCAGCCCCTTCCTTGGTTGTCATTTATCCTTGGTTCTCCTTGCTGTCTGCCCTTCTGCTGAACTTTGCCCCTTTTCTGCTTATCCACCTCTTGGGCACTAATCTCCATCTTTTGCACACTGCTTTGCAGAGATATCCACTCCTCTGGTTCACTGGTTCCACTTCTAGCTGTGGGGGGTGAACAAGTAGGTACCCTCCTTGCTGCCCTGCCATCCCCCCTTTGCTAGTTTAAATGCTTGTCAATATAGCATTTAAACTTATCATTGAGTGCTTGGAGTCCCCTCCAGGATGGATGCAGGCTGTCAGGCTTGAACAAACCTCCATCCCTCCAGGTGGGTCCCCAGTCACCAATGAATCCAAACCCTTCCTCACTGCACCAGTTCTTCAACCATGAGTTAAAGTTCCTGGTGCATGCACTCTATCTCTCCCTTGCCTCTCACAGGTAGTACTTCTGAGAAAGTGACAGAAGTAGCTACCTTGAGACCCCTCCCAGTTTCCTAAACTATTCCTGAACTTCCTTTGGCTCCCCATTTGCAGGTCATTAGTACCTAGGTGGATAATGGCATCCAGCTCACCCTCCCGTCTTGCCTTCCCAGTGATCCCCAGGATCTTCCTTCCATCCCTCCATGCCGTGGCACCTGGTAGGCACCTCACCTCCCTGTCCTCCCCCTCCTATGTTCCTAGCTGGATCCCTCTTATGATGGAGTCCCCCACCAGAATTCAATTCCTCCTCCACTGGGGTCCACTGCTTTCCCCGCTGAGGTCACCTCCTTGGCTAACCTCCACATCCTTTCCTTCCACTTCTCTGGGTACCTCTATTTGGTTGTCCTCATTTGCCAGTGTGGCATATGAGGTTCTTGATTAGAATAAGTTTTGGATGTGCCTCTGCCTGACTGCTCTAACCTTCCTGAGCCCTGTCATCCAAGTGCTCCTTGTTCTAGGCATCCTTTGAGGCAGTTGCATTGGACTGGGTGGTCCCTGGATAGGGGTGATGGTACTCCTGACCCAGTTTACTTCTGCTCTGAGTCTGGCTACCTCATCCCGCAGTCCTATATATATATATATATATATATATATATATATGCAATTTAATAGAAAAAACAGAAAATAAATGGCATAACGGCACAACAGTATAGTACTCACACCACCAAACACCAAACAATCTGACCGGTTTTGCTAAAAAGAGCTTCTTCAGGGATTAGTTTGGTACTACAACATATCCTTCTTAAATATCAACAATTTAAAGTGATACATTCAATTAGCCACTTAGTAAATAGAAACCACCAAATGTGCAAAGTAAATAGAGAAGAGATAAAAATTGTTAGTAAAAATGTTGCTTGTAACCAAAAAGGCATAAACTGTTAAGAGATATGTACGAGATATCCAAGAAACAAAATACATGTATCACTACATTTAATTTATATGACATTTGGCAATACCAACAACAATAAACTGATGTGCATGAAATATATCCACAAAATTAGGTGTTGAATGTAGATGCATCTCTTATTATACACACTATTAGATTCAGTACAGTTAACTTTTTCCTTTTTCCTACATTAGAGCAATAAATTATCTAGGCAGAAAAATTCTAATTCATCAGTAGTCATATACTTTTTCAAAAACAATCACAGAATTTTAAAAAGAAAGAGGCAAGGAGGAAAACCTTCCCAAGCCAGCTAAGGAGGAATTTAAACAGTTACCCCACACTTTTAAATCCTCACTTTTTGACCAGAAAAGGGGACAAATCAAAAACATCATTTAAACTTGGATGCCACAAGGATCCAAGCTCACAAATCCAAAAGGCCTCCCTCTGTAGGGTCCTCCAATTATCACCCCCCCCCGGTCCTAACTGGATTCTCTCAATGCCACAGAATTTAAATATGAGTGTTGTACCAAAATCCAGTATGTGTCTGTACAGTGCATTCTTAGTAAACTGACACCTAATGTCACTCAAATGATTGCATATTCTTTCTTTTAATTTTTTAGAAGTCTCCCACATAGAATGTACTGCACATACAAACAACCCATGTAGAATGTACTGCATATACAAACAGCTAAATAAATAACATTCTCGGATGAACAATTAACAAATTGTCAAATGTCATAAACCCTATTCTGCCCTTGAGCAGGGTGAGCCTATGCACCATTCCCAGACTCCTGAGCACCACCCCTATGGCATTGCACATGCCGAAGTCCACTTCCAGAAGCATGGACCCATCTTGCCACAAGCTGCTGCCCTTGAGCAGGGTGAGCACATGCTCCAATCCTGGACTACAAAACACCAGTCTGACAGCATTGCACAAACCAACGGCTGCTTCAAGAAGCTCAGACCCAACTTGTCACAAGCAGTTGCCCTTGAGCAGGGCACGCGCACGGTCCCTTCCTGGACTCCTGAACACTGGCCCAATGGCATTGCACAAGCCAATGGATGCTTCCAGAAGCTCGGACCCATCTTGCCACAAGCTGCTGCCCTTGAGCAGGGCGAACCCACGCTCTGTTCTCAGACTCCAGAACACTGGCCTGATGGCATTGCACAAGCTGACGTCTGCTTCCAGAAGCTCAGACCCATCTTGGCTCAAGCTGCTACCCTTGAGCAAGGTGAGCTCATGCTCCATTCTGGGAATCAAGAACACCAGTCCGACAGCATTGTACAAGCCGACAGCTGCTTCCAGAAGCTCGGGCTCATCTTGCCACAAACTGCTGCCTTGAGCAGACAGAGCGAACGCTCCATTCCAAGACTCCCAAACACCAGCCAGATGGCATTGCAAAAGCTGATGGCCACTTCCTCAAGCTCGGACCCAACTTGCCAGAAGCTGCTGCATTTGAGCAGGTCGAACACACACTCAATTCCTCGACTCCTGAACACAGTCCCGACAGCATTGCATAAGCCGACAGCCACTTCCAGAAGCTCAGACCCATCTTGCCACAAGCTGCTGACCTTGAGTAGGGTGAGCCCACGCTCTATTTCCAGACTCCAGAACACCGGCATGATGGCATTGCACAAGCTGACGGCTGCTTCCAGAAGGTCAGACCCATCTTGTTACAAGTTGCTGCCCTTGAGAAGGGTGAGCCCACACTCCATTCCCAGACTCCCAAACACAGGCCAGTCCGCATTGCACAGGCAGATGGCCACTTCCAGAAGCTTGGATCCATCTTGCCAGAAGCTGCTGCTATTGAGCAGGGCGAGCCCATGCTCCATCCTGGAACTCCCGAACACCAGTCCAATGGCATTGCACATGCTGACAGCCGCTTCAAGAAGCTCAGACCATCTTGCAACAATCTGCTGCCCTTGAGCAGGGTGACCCCATGCTCCATTCCCAGACTCCCGAACACCAGCCCGATGGCATTACACAAGCTGATGGCCGCTTCCACAAGCTAGGACCCAACTTGCCACAAGCCACAGCACTTGAGCAGGGAGGGCCCACACTCCAGTCCCAGACTACTGAACACTGGTTCTTCAGCATTGCACAAGCCAACAGCTGCCTCCAGAAGCTCAGACCCATTTTGCCACAAGCTGCTGCTGCCCTTGAGCAGGGCGAGCTCACACTCCATTTCTGGGCTCCCGAACACCAGCCCAATGACATTGCACAAGCTGACGGCCACTTCCAGAAGCTCAGACCTGTCTTGCCAAAAGCTGCTGCCCTTGATCAGGGTGAGCCCATGCTCCATTCCCAGACTCCAAAACATGGGCCCGACAGCATTGCACAAGCCGACAGCTGCCTCCGAAATCTCAGACCCATCTTGTCACAAGCTGCTGCCCTTGAGCAGGGTGAGCCCACGATCCAATCCTGGACTCCCAAACACCAGCCCGACTGCATTGTACAAGCTGATGGCCACTTAGAGATGCTTGGACCCCTCTTGTCATAAGCTGCTGCACTTGGGAAGGGCGAGCCCATGCTCCATTCCTGGACTCCTGAACACCGGCCCAATGACACTGCACAAGATGACGGCCATTCCAGAAGCTCGGACCCATCTAGCCACAAGCTGCTGCACCTTAGCAGGGCGACATAATGCTCCATTACTGGACTCCCGATCTACGGCCCGATGGCATTGCACAAGCTGTCGGATGCTTCCAGAAGCTCAGACCCATCTTGCCACAAGCTGCTGCCATTTAGCAGGGTGAGCTCATGCTCCATTCCCAGACTACTGAACACCTGCCCGATGGCATTGCACAAGCCGACAGAAGCTTCCAGAAGCTCGGACCCATCTTGCCACAAGCTGCTGCCCTTGAGTAGGGCGAGCACATGCTCTATTCCCAGACTCCTGAAGACAGACCCAATGGCATAGTACATGCCGACGGCTGCTTGCAGTAGCTAAGACCCATCTTGCCAAAAACTGCTGCCATTGAGCAGGGCGAGCCCATGCTAAATTCATTCCTGGACTCCTGAATACTGGCTCAAAGGCATTTCACAAATGCAAATGGCTGTTTCCAGAAGTTCAGACCCATGTTGCCACTAGCTGCTGCCCTTGAGCAGGGCGAGCTTACGCTCCTTTCCCAGACTCCCGAACACCAGCCGGACAGCATTGCACAAGCCGATGGTCACTTCCAGAAACTCAGACCCATCTTGCCACAAGGTGCTACCCTTGATCAGGGTGACCTCATGCTCTATTCATGGACTCCAGAACACCAGCCCAATGGAATTACACAAGCTGACGGCCACTTCTTGAAGCTCGGAGCCATCTTTCTACAAGCTGCTGCCCTTGAGCAGAGAGATCCCAAGCTTCATTCCCTGATTCTCGAACACCAGTCCGACAGCGTTCCACAAGCCGACAGGCACTTTCAGAAGCTCGGACACATCTTGCCACAAGCTGCTTCCCTTGAGCAGGACAAGCCTACATTCAATTCCTGGACTCCTGACCAATGGCCCGACGGCATTGCACAAGCCGACAGCAGCTTCCAGAAGCTTGGACCCATCTTGCTACAAGTTATGTCTCCAGGTCAGCCAAGCAGATCATGTGCGCCTTTCTAAAGAAAGCCCTGATTGGTCCAGTCTCTTTCTTTTTAGCTGTTGCCGCTTGGCACTGTATTTCTTCTCCCCTGTATTAATTCTCCTCTACTTTTTCACTGTTAAGCATATGTATGTAATGAAAGAACATTTTGCTTGTATTTGTTGAAATTTTATACAACTGCTGAACTGTTTTAAGCGATTTACAGCCCTTTCACATTATGCCAGATTGCTCTGCTTTACTCTCTGCCTCCCTTTGTGCCTAAACTTAACCTTCTCCTTTGATCTGCTAATTTCTTGATCTCTGGCTCCTCTGTCTGCCCCTTTGTTAAAGCCCCTTTAAATTCCTGGCTTCCATATCTGCCCTGCTGCAGCACTTGATCAGGGCGAGCTCACGCTCCATTCCCAGATTCCCAAACACCTGCCCGATGGCATTGCACAAGCCAATGGCCACTTCCTGAAACTCGGACCCATCTTGCCAGATGCTGCTGCCCTTGAGCAGGGTGAGCCCATGCTCCACTCCTGGACTCCCAAACACCTTCCTGACAGCATTGCACAAGTCAACGGCCACTTGCAGAAGCTCAGACCCATCTTGACACAAGCTACTGCCATTGAGTAGGGCGAGCCCATGCTCTATTCCTGGACTCCTGAACACCAGCCTAATGGCATTGCACAAGCTGATGGCCGCTTCCACAAGCTCAAACCCAACTTGCCACAAGCTGCAGCACTTGAGTAGGGTGAGCCCACACTCCAGTCCTGGACTACTGAACACTGGCCCTTCAGCACTGCACAAGCCGACAGCTGCCTCCAGAAGCTCACACCCATCTTGCCACAAGCTGCTGTTGCCCTAGAGCAGGGTGAGCCCACACACAATTTCCGGACTCCCGAACACTGGTATGATAGCATTGCACAAGCCAACAGCTGCTTCCAGAAGCTCAGACCCATTTTGCCCCAAGCTGCTGCCCTTGAGCAGGGCGAGCCCACGCCCCATTTCCGGACTCCGAAACACGGGCCTGACAGCATTGCACAAGTTGACAGCCACCTCCAAAATCTCGGACCCATCTTGCCACAAGCTGCTGCCCTTCAGCATGGTGAGCCCACGCTCCATTCCCAGACTCCCTAACACCAGCCTGATGGCATTACACAAGCTGATGACTACTTCCAGAAGCTCGGACCCATCTTTCCACAAGCTGCTGCCCTTGAGCATGATGAGTTCACGCTGTATTCATGGACTTCAGAACACCAGCGTGATGGCATTGCAAAAGCCGACAGCTGCTTCTAGAACCTCAGGCCCATCTTGCAACATGCTGCTGCCCTGGAGCAGGGTGAGCCCATGCTCCATTCCTGGACTCAGGAACACTGGCACAATGGCATTGCACAAGCCGACGGCCACTACCAGAAGCTCAGACCCATCTTGTCACAAGCTGGCTTCCCTTGAGCAGGGCAAGCAAACGCTCCATTTCCGGTCTCCCTAACACCGGCTTGATGTCATTGCACAAGCCTACGGATGCTTACAGAAGCTCGAACCCATCTAGCCACAAGCTGCAGCACTTTAGTAGGGCGAGCCCATGCTCCATTCCTGGACTTGCGAGCACCAGCCAGATGGCATTGCACAAGCCGACTGCTGCTTCAGGAAGCATGGACGCATCCTACCACAAGCAGCTGCTCTTGTGCAGGTTGAGCCCATGCTCCATCCCCGAACTCCTAAACACCAGCCCGACGGCAATGCACAAGCCGACGGACTCTTCCAGAAACTCAGACCCATCTTGATACAAGCTGCTGCCCTTGAGCAGGGTGAGCCCATGCTCCATTCCTGGACTCCTGAAGACTAGCCAGATGGTATTGTACAAGTTGACGTCTGCCTCCAGAAGCTCAGACCCATCTTGTCACAAGCTGGGTTCCCTTGAGCAGGGCAAGCAAACACTCCATTTCCAGTCTCCCGAACACTGGCCTGACATCATTGCAGAAGCCTATGGACGTTTCACAAAGCTTGGACCCATCTTGTCACAAGCTGCTGCCCTTGAACAGGGTGAGCCCAAGCTCCAATCCTGGACTCCAAAACACTGGCCCCGACTGCATTGCACAAGCTGATCACCACTTCGAGATGCTCTGACCCCTCTTGCCACAAGCTGCTGCCCTTGAGAAGGGTGAGCCCACGCTCCATTCCCAGACTCCCGAACACCAACCCAATGGCATTGCACAAGATGACGGCCATTCCAGAAGCTTGGACCTATTGAGCCTCAAGCTACTGCACCTTAGCAGGGCAAGACAATGCTCCATTACTGGACTCCCGAACTCTGGCCTGACGGCATTGCACAAGCTGACGGCTGCTTCCAGAAGCTCAGACCCATCTTGCCACAAGCTGCTGCCCTTGAGCAGGGTGAGACCATGCTCTATTCCCAGACTCCTGACGACTGGCCCGATGGCATTGTACATGCCGACGGCAGCTTGCAGTAGCTTGGACCCATCTTGCCAAAAACTGCTGCCATTGAGCAGGGCGAGCTCACACTAAATTCCCAGACTCCTGAACACCGGCTCAAAGGCATTGCACATGTCGACAGGCGCTGCCAGAAGCTCAGATCCATCTTGCCACAAGCTGCTGCCCTTAAGCAGGGCAAGCCCAGGATCCAATCCTGGACTCCCGAACACCGGCCCGACTACATTGCACAAGCTGACGGCCACTTAGAGATGCTCGGACCCCTCTTGCCATAAGCTGCTGCCCTTGGGAAAGGCAAGCTCGCGCTCCATTCCCGGACTCCTGAACACTGGCCCGATGGCACTGCACAAGATGACAGCCATTCCAGAAGCTTGGACCCATCTAGCCACAAGCTGCTGCACCTTAGCAGGGTGAGACAATGCTCCATTACTGGACTCCCAAACTACAGGCCGACGGCATTGCACAAGCTGACGGATGTTTCCAGAAGCTCGAACTCATCTTGCCACAAGCTGCTGCCATTTAGCAGGGTGAGCTCGTGCTCCATTCCCAGCCTCCCGAACACCAGCCCGACGACATTGCACAAGTCAATGGCTGCTTCTAGAAGCTCGGATCCATCTTGCCACAAGCTGCTGCCCTTGAGCAGGGTGAGCCCACGATCCAATCCTGGACTCCTGAACACCAGCCCAACTGCATTGCACAAACGGATGGCCACTTAGAGATGCTCAGACCCCTCATGCCATAATGCTCCATTACTGGACTCCCAAACTATGGCCCGATGGCATTGCACAAGCTAACGGATGTTTCCAGAAGCTCGGACCAATCTTGCCACATGCTGCTGCCCTTGAGCAGGGCAAGCACATGCACTATGCCCGGACTCCTGACGACCGGCCCGATGGCATTGTACATGCCGACGGCTGCTTGCAGTAGCTCAGACCCATCTTGCCATGAACTGCTGCCATTGACCAGGGCGAGCTCACGCTAAATTCCCAGACTCCCGAACACTGGCTCGAAGGCATTTCATAAATGCCAATGGTCACTTCCAGAAGCTCTGACCCATCTTGCCACTAGCTGCTGCCCTTGAGCAGGGCGAGCCCACACTCCTTTCCTGGACTCCCAAACACCGGATGGACAGCATTGCACAAGTTGATGGTCACTTCCAGAAACTCAGACCCATCTTGCCACAAGGTGCTGCCCTTGATCAGGGTGACCTCACGCTCTATTCACGGACTCCAGAACACCGGCCCAACAGAATTACACAAGCTGATGGCCGCTTCCTGAAGCTCAGAGCCATCTTTCCACAAGCTGCTGCCCTTGAGCAGAGAGATCCCAAGCTCCATTCCCGGACTCCCAAACACCAGCCTGACGGCATTGCACAAGCTGATGGACACTTCCAGAATCTGGGACCCATCTTGCCTCAAGCTGCTTCCCTTGAGCAGGATGAGCCTACGTTCAATTCCTGGACTCCTGAACAATGGCCCGACTGCATTGCACAAGCTGACAGCAGCTTCCAGAAGCTCAGATCCATCTTGCTACAAGTTACATCTCCAGGCCAGCCAAGCAGATCGTGTGCGCCTTTCTAAAGAAAGCCCTGATTGGTCCAGTCTCTTTCTTTTTTGCTTTTGCCACTTTGCACTGTATTTCTTCTCCCCTGCATTAATTCTCTTCTACTTTTTTACTGTTAAGCATATGTATGTAATGAAAGAACATTTAGCCTGTATTTGTTGAAATTTTGTACAGCTGCTGAACTGTTTTAAGTGATTTACAGCCCTTTCATGTTATGCCAGACTGCTCTATTTTACCCCCCCTCCCCTGGTTCCTAAACTTAACCTTCTCCTTTGTTCTGCTAATTTCTTGATCTCTGGCTCCTCTGTCTGCCCCTTTGTTAAAGCCCCTTTAAATTCCTGCCTTTTGTCTCCTCCCAGCTGCTGCCCTTGAGCAGGGCGAGCCCACGCTCCATTCCCGGATTCCTGAACACCTTTCTGAAGGCATTGCACAAGTTAACGACTGCTTCCAGAAGCTCAGATCCAACTTGTTACAAGGTACAGCTCAAGCCAGCCAACCGGATCCGGGCCCTTTCTGAAGAAAGCCCTGATTGGTCAGACACTTCCTATTTTGCTTTTGCCGCTTGGCACTGTATTTCTTTTCCCCAGCATTAGTTCTCTTCTACTTTTTTGTCCCACTCCTTCCACCCTCTCCCAGGCCTCCTTTAAATGCATCATAGCCACGCCCTCCTTGGTTTCTCTGCCATCCTATAGGTCCACGATAGGGTTAAATACTACATCACTTTCTCCCACATACTTATTCTGGTTTATTACACTTTTACTCCTAAACTACACTTCTCCTTGAGTCATGGCATACCTCACTATTGCCTTGTTGCTGCTAATAAGTTGCATTCCAAATGTATACTACCTTAAAAAAACTCAATACTCGAGCCCTGTCCTGGAACCTCTTACCTACACTGTCTCCTATCACTACACTACTCTCTACTCTTTACGCCCCCATCCCTTTATCCAGTCTTCACCTTTTTCTTCTTCACTTTCCCTGCTCTCTTCTCCTATGTCTCTTAAAGCCTTCCTTCTTTTATCCCCAAATTGTCATGTAAGCATGACCCTAATTAATACTCAGCTGTCATCCTCAATAACAACTAGCAGTCAGCCACTAAGGAAAAAAGCTCTCCGATCACATCTGAACTCCTTAAAGAAACTATTACTCCTACTTCTTCTCTGTTCAGGCAATGTTGAGCTAAACCCTGGCCCTCCATCGCTGCTCTCTTCCTCTACTGAATTTGCTGCTGCACCTGGATTAAAAATAATGCCGGTCAATATACTGAGCCTGCCCCAAAAACTAGGCGAATTACTAGCATGGGCCATCCATACCAAACTCAATCTCATCATTGTCACTGAGTCTGGGCTAAGAAAAAAACATTACTGACCAACAAGTTAATCTAGCAGGCCACAATCTGTATAGGGTAGACAGGAATTCCAGGGGGGCCGGAGTAGTTGCCTACGCTAAATCCAAGTTTACAATTAGTGATATCTATTGCAAATCAAAACAGAAGGAATATGAGATTGTTTCACTGAGGCTCCACCTTCCTTCCTCTGAAAACATGACTATTATAGGTGGCTATGGGCCCCCTGCTGGTGGGACCGATGTCCTTAATGTCCTTAAATCCCTTGCCAGTAATGCCAATACAGAAACAACAATCACTGTGGACTTCAATCTGGATTGGCTGTCCCCTAAATTGCTTGGCCTGAAATCCCTTTGCGATGAACTTGGCCTTGCCCAATTAATTAGTGAAATTAATTAGTGAACCCACTAGGATCAATACCTCTAAAAATGCAAATAGCTCACTCCTAGATGTGATATTAACCACTCATCCTCACAAAATTTTACATGCACCGGTCTTCCACAATGATATGAATGACCACAGTATCATAGTTTATACTAGATCACAAGCTAAAGTTCACCTTCAGCCCAAGTTCATCACCAAATGGTTATTTCATAAGTTCAACGCCATAAACGATTTGACTGACCTAAGTAAGGTCAGATGGCAAGAAGTCTTTCATTTGCAAAGTCAGTTGACGAGGCTGCTAAAGTCCTGAATGATAACACTATTTCCCTGGCTAATAGTCATGCACCTATTATCAAGGTTTGGATGTGCAAAATCTCTCACCCTTGGTTCACACCGGAACTTAAGGTTGAATTGACAAACTGTGATAAACTTTGGGCCCAGGCTAGGTGAACCAAGAACCTTCTAGATTGTCAGGCCTTTAAAGCAGCTAGGAATGCCTGTGTTAAATGTATTCACATTACCAAATCAAACTTCTACGTTTCCACCTTAGAACAGGCTAAAGGGAACTCTCACAAAATTTGGAGGACTCTTAAGTCCATTGAAGGTCGGTCAACTGCCCCCTCCATTCCACCTAAGAGCCACACCAAAGGTATGGTTGTTGAAAGTAATCACCAAATACTTGAAGAATTTAATTCCTATTTTGTCACTGCCGGGTTAGCCTTCGACTCTTCACCGTATGCTGCACTTGTTAAGAATCAAGACTGCTCGAATACATCGCTGCCTACCTCAGCCTGTTCCTTTCAGCTGCTCCCCCTTAACTTCATAGAAGTTGAAGACTCACTTATTAACTTAGACACCAATAAAAGCACAGAGAAGATGGACTTGAACCACTTTTCTTAAAACTTGGTTGTGCTTACCTTACTGCCCCAATCCTCCATTTACTTAACCTTTCTATTTCCACCGCCACAGTTCCTTCTTGCTGGAAATCCACTCACATCCTTCCCCTATTCAAGTCGGATGACCCATGTGACCTCAATAACTATAGGCCCATTTCAATTCTACCTATCCTTTTGAAAGTTTGTGATAAATTGAACTATACACAACTAAAAAAACACATTGAAACCCATTCTCTTAAATCCTTCAAACTCTGCACTTCTGCACCTCCTTCCCCTCTCGACCTCCCACCTCATTTCCCCCACCACCCACCCCCTTCCCTTTGTCTTGCCTATAGCTCAAGTCTTTGTACTGGTTATTACATATCTGTAAGTCAATGACTATAAATTTGAAACTAAAAATGATGACTGTTGCACACACTGACGTGGAACCTTTGTAAAAGAGCCTCGGCTCAAAGGTATTGTAATCCTAGATTGAAATAAATAAATAAATAAAAAATCTGGCTTTCACCCTAACCACATCATCATTACAGCTTTGGCCAAAGTTACTAACGAATGGGTCTCTGCAGTGGATTCTAAGAAAACAACTGGAGTAGTATTCTTAGATCTCAGTAAAGCCTTTGACACTGTAGATCACAACTTATTAGTGAATAGCCTTATTGAAATAGGTTCTACACCATCCACCACTCAGTGGTTCAACAGCTATTTAACTGGAAGGACTCAGAAAGTTAAAGCAGCAGGTTTGTTTTCTTCCTCTCTACCTATTGCTATGGGAGTTCCGCAAGGCTCCATCCTAGGTTCCATTCTTTTCTCCTTATATATCAATGATCTTGACCATCAGATAACTAAGTCAAAGCTGCATTTCTTTGCAGATGATACAGTCTTATACACCTCTGGCTCTACATTGTCCAGAGTCAGGGACGTCCTCCAAGCTGACTTTCACAATTAGAAACTAATCTAATAAATGCTAAGCTGCTCCTAAATGCTAAGAAAACTAAAGCCATGATTTTCTCCCAATGCATTTCCTCCACTACTACTCTGGCCTCGCCTAAAGACTTTATCATCACCTCCCTAGGAGAACCGCTGGAAGTCATCTCTAAATTCAAATATCTTGGCATCTGGCTCGATAACAAGCTGTCTTTCAACTATCATCTTGATGACCTGTCTAAGAGACTAAAAGTCAGCCTAGGTTTTTTCTTCTGCAATATGTCTTTCTTTCCCTTGGAGATCAGAACCAGACTTGTTCAGACCACATTCCTCCCCTTTCTTGATTACGGTAACATAATCTACAACTCTTCCACAATTCCCAGCCTCCATAAACTTGACATCATCTACCACTGTGCCTTGCGTTTCATCACTAATTCCCTGTACCAAACTCACCACAGTGTTCTATATGCAACTGTT
This sequence comes from Neoceratodus forsteri, assembly GCA_016271365.2. Lineage (NCBI taxonomy): Eukaryota > Metazoa > Chordata > Ceratodontiformes > Ceratodontidae > Neoceratodus > Neoceratodus forsteri. The sequence continues at coordinate 58,597,986 of CM028137.1, forward strand.
GGCTGGACCTCGTTCACCATTAGACAGATGCTCCATGCTGGTATCTGGACTCTAAAACTTCTTCTGAATAAACTCCCGAGCTACCTAACCTCTCTAATCTACTTCTCTCACAGCATCTACTCATTCAGAAAGTCAGACTTTCTCCTTCTTGATGCACCCAGAATGAGTACCTCCTTTGGCAAATGCGCTATCTCAAGTTCCCTTCCTATCATTTGGAATCAGCTACAGTCCTCACTGAAATTAGCCAGTATTGTCCATGTTAATTTCTTCAAAAGGTTAGCTATTGATAAACTAAAAGATACTTGTAGCTGTTTCTAAACTACATTCCCCTTCTTAGTAGTCCTTTCTCTGTTACCACCCAATCCTTCCCCCTTTTATTCATACTGTACTCCTTAAGGGTACTGAACTCCTCACCCCTTTGGTTCCACTTGCCTCCCAATAGGTTCACACTCCTTTTATCAACAGTGTTACTTTTTATCCTGACCATTATATACCTTATAGAATTGTTGTTGCATATTAAGTGCTGTTATGTTTTTCTCTATATGCATTGTGCACTTGTCTGTATACCTGTCTCAGGTCCTCCTTGTGGATGAGCTTGCTCACTGGAATTTTCCTGCAATAAACTTGAACTTGAACTATTCTGCTAGCTGAGGTAAAATAAGTCTGTTGGACACAATGGCCAGGATATTCAAAGGGGTTGCACCTGGAGCAACAGAGTTGTGCTGGTGCAACCCCGCATTACACCCCGGCGGGATATTGAAAAGGCTGCCCACCGCACTGCAAATCACACTGCACCAGGGAGTAAGGTAATCCTATGTGGTGCAGATGCAGAGGGCATGTCCCTGCATATGCAGCAAATCCAGATATTCAGCCCAGGATGTGCAGCGCATACGCTGGCACAAACCCATCATGTGCTGCACACTGGTGCTCAAAGTTGAGCCATAAAATAGATGCTCAAATGCTGGCCACCCACAGGCGGGCAGCTGTATTGGAAGGTGCAACACAACAGCTGCCAGTCATGGGTGGCCACCTACTCAGCAGGTACACCATCCACAAGCACAGGGTCCCCCCTTGTAGTCCAGTGCCCTGCATATGCCTGATTGTGGGCAGTAGTGCAAAGTAACTTACCCCCATGCCTGATCATGGGTAGTAGGACAATGTAACATGCCCCCATGCCTGATCATAGGCAGTAGGGCAATGTAACATGTCCCCATGCCTGATCATGGTCTGTAGCATGAATAACCTTATTCCTGGTTGTCTATTTGACCCCCCATCCCTGTATGCCTGATCATGGGCTGTAGCAATATGAGAGATCACCTGGTGGTCCAGTGGTACCCCCCTCCCACCCTCCCACAGAGGCTCCCAGCCACCCAACATCATCCCGTCATTGGCAGGCAGCAGCACCCCATCTGCATACCACCCAGCTGCCCACCAAATGACAGACTACAGTATGCTCTGTATGCCTATTGGGCCATAGTATGGACCAATGGGCTTGCAGACCATACTGTACTACACAGGACCAGATATGTGAATGAAAGTGGGTGGCCCGGCGGTACATGGGTGGGGTGCTGCCACCCACTGATGATGGGTGATTCTGTGAGTGGGGAGGAGGGTACCACTGGACCACCAGGTGATCGTTTGTATTGCTACAGCCCATGATCAGGCATACAGGGAGGGAGAGGGGTCCACTAGACCACCAGGAATAAGATTGTTCATGCTACAGCACGCAAACAGGAATGGGGTATGGTACTTTACACTACTGCCCACAATCGGGCATGGGGGTATGGTCCTTTGCACTACTGCCCATGATCAGGAATATGGGGGGGGTGGCAATGGTTCTGCAGGGAGCCAACCCCCAACATCAGCAGCTTGGATGGGTCCCAGGAGCAATGCAACAGGACGCCCAGTGCATTGCATGCAAATGGGGCCATAATGACATGCAAATGACCCCATTTGCACCTTGCATAGATTATGGCCTCATTTGCATGTCCCCAGCTGAATATCGCTGGTGATGCACCTAGCGCAATTGCAGTTGTGCTGGTGCATCCCTGTGCTCCCTCTCTGTGGCTTGAACTGGCACAGTGCCACTGCACCATGCACAATCTGTGCACTGACCGTGCCATATTCAATGGTGCTGAGCCATGTTGCATCACTGTTGAATGTCACCTGGTCCTGGCCCTGGTGCAGCCCAGTTGTGCTGTTCCCAGGCTTGTGCCACTACTCAGTGCAGTCTGAATATCTGGCCCAATGTGTGCAGAATTTGCAATGGCCACATTTTTCCCCAAGGGTGTTTTTCCTCTCCTGCATGCTACTGGCCACCATCTCCGGAGATGGAAGAGATAATCGTACTATAATCATAGTCTTTCTTTTGGGGGTCTCAATCTGATTCAACTAAGCATCCTTCCTAAGGTGGGATACAGAGAAAGGCTAAAACATCAACTCAAAACAAGTTGTTATTCATCAGTTCAAGTGCCTAAGCATCATGCAGATCCAATCCAATTCACACGTACTACAATCACTGATTTGTTCATATCTATGCTGAAGTATCTAAGTACAAATCATTCATATAACTCATATACCTGGCAGGTGTCCTTCTTACTGGTCTGGCCTATGTATCAAAGTACAACCTACACCATTCGGCTATACTGTACATAGCACACGCACTGAAATATGAACCACATAGAACATAAAAAGAGAAAGCCTTGCAGTGTCTGAAGCAACTGGAAGAAAATGTTTTATTTTGGTTTTTTGTTTCTTCTTTTTTTAAATTTAAAAGTTAAACATTTAAAGATGCTTAAAAAAATAGCTAACTGCCAATTGGGAGGGGTGGTGAAGTCTGAGATGATAAGAGATGGCCTGAGGAACAGCAACAAGTTAAGGAAGAGCGGTGACAGCACATGTGTTGCTCGAGGGAAACCCATTGCATCTTTACCATTATAACCAGCTGGTTATAGTGGCAAATTATAACTGCTTTCCCTATGGGAAAACATGCTAACCAGTGATTACATACATTTCAAGCATTAAGTCATTTCCTCAACATTTAAACTTATTTATTTATTTAGATTTTGTTAACCAGGTAAGCCATCTGAGACCAGAGGTCCCTTTTTCAGGGGCGACCCGGGGTTGAGTACACCAACCACTTTACATTAGGTACAGTAGGCAGCTTCAAAATACATATACAGTTTGTACAGGAGGCTTGGTAACAGTAAAGCAGAGACAGAGAGCATACAGTAAGTAACAGAGTCAGAGAACATGCATTGTCAGTGGGGTACATTAGCCCACAGCCATCAAAATACATTCACAGTTGGTACAGGAGGTAAGGGGATGGTAAGACAGTGTAGGAGCAAATTCAGTAAAAACACCAGAGCAGGGTACGTACATTGCCAGTGGGGCATATGTGCCTACAGAGGTAACAGTCTATAGAGGTTAACTTGTAAGTAAGATGTCATTAATGCATTTACATTTCCATGCTCAAAGCTTTCAACAGTGTTCCTTGTGGGCTTCATAGGGGGCACATAGAATGAAAGGTTACAAAATAAATTATTTGGAGACATACTGTTGCTATACTGTCAGAGATTGTAAAAAAAATCACCATCCATTCACATTTTAACTAGTTATGCTACAACTTTGTTTTTCTCTCTAGAAGCTTACTAAGAAAATTGCATTTTTAAAGGCTCACTTATAAATGGTTCCCTTTGACTTTCTTTAAAATGATCAGATTTTTCTCTCCTTATTCAGACTTATAGTGATTACACATCTGTTACTATGCCAACATGTACTCAGGGGATCTAAGTCTTCTATAAATTTCATTTTTTTAATCTCAATCCCTTAATTTATACAAATAATTAGCAATCCATGGCTGAGACTCTCCCTTCCTACCTACACATGTCTATGGTTACTAAAAACTGGTCAGTCTGGAGAATTTTACCCTAAAAAGTTTAAAGCTTGATCAACATTTAAACGTTTATCAATGTGAGACCAATCAATTGATAAAAAACCGGAAGGGGAGGCATCCAGGTCTAGACCTTTGTAACTTCTGCAATTTACAATCCTAGTGGGCAATCTAGGAGCCCTGTCTGGCCACAATTATTTGGTACCAGACATCAGTATCCATTCAATACATGATTCAAATCCAGATTTATAATTACACCTAGTAGTTCCTTTAATTATTTGTTGCAATTTTAAATAATCTATTACATTTTTTACAATGTTAGAGTTTTGATACATCTGGTTTATATTGCTTAACTATTCTCCTATATCACAGGGTAGTTAAACTAGAACTGAAGGAATTTGGTTTAATGGGTAAGTGGGCATTGATTTTTCCATGAGTTCCCTAACTATAAAACAACAAGCTTAAAACAGCCATGGCAGGTAATAGAACAGGACCTAGAATGTTAGGCAAAACTTGTACTTTCTCTATGGGACTGAATAAATGTGATTAGGATGAATCTGCTTCTGAGATTGACGTACCCCCTGGGAAGGTTCACAATTGCCCTCTCCCACAGTTGGCTTTGAACTATGCACTCTACTGTCTCCATCAGTAGAGGAATGCCACCCCACAAAGGAGGTGAAGAAACAGAGAGAGGCAAGTTTGAGGTCTGATGCATTTTGAGAGCCAGAACTCAGTGTCCCTAAAAGAGACCTGGTTTGGAGATGGAGAGAGATAGTAGAAATGACTGGGACACCAAGGCAGAGGGATATGAGGACTGTGTGAATAATGTTTTAAATGCTTGATGAATATTTATACTCAGCACTGTGAAAAGGATGCTTCTTTGCAGATGACACAAAGATCTGCAACAGGGTTGATACACAAGGAGGGATGGAAAGGATGAGAAGGGACTTGGCAAGGTTGGAGCAATGGTCAAGAGTATGGCAGCTTAGTTTCAATGCAAAAAAGTGCAAAGTAATGCACCTGGGAAACAAAAACCCAGGAGAAGAGTACACATTGGGGGGTGGGGTACTAACAACAACAACAATGGAAAGGGACCTGGGGATACTCGTATCGGATGACCTTAAGGTAGGCAAGCAATTTGAGAAGGAAGTAAGGAGGGCTGGGGGGATTCTGGGATGCATAGGGAAAAGTAATACCAGTAGAAAGCAAGAAGTTGTTATCCCTCTGTACAGACAGTTGGTGAGACCCCATCTGGAGCACTGTGTGCAGTTCTGGAGACTCCATCTCTGCAAGGACATAGATAGGATGGAGGCAGTCAAGAGAAGGGCAACCAAAATAGTGCAGGGTCTACAACAGAAGCCATACAAAGATAGACTAAAAGAGCTTAATAGGTATACCCTTGAGGAAAAGAAGGGAGAGGGAGGACATGATAGAAACTTTCAAGTATCTCAAGGGAATCAACAAAATCCAAGAGGGTAGCATATATCAGAAAACGAAATGTGCAAGAACAAGGGGGCACAATTTGAAGATAGAAGGAGAATGGCTCTGGGGCAATGTGGCAAAGTATTTTTTTTATGGAGAGGGTGGTGGATAAATGGAATAACCTTCCTGTGGAGATCGTGGAGTCAAAATCAGTGGGGGAATTCAAGAATCACTGGGCTTGACTTAAGGCAATTATAGTAGTGGGGTAGGAGGGGGTAAGGAGGAAGTAGGCTGCTGGTTAACTAGGATCTGCAGCTTATCCAATAGGTAGAGAAATGAGCAGACTAGGTGGGCCAAGCGGTCCTTATCTGCCATTAAAATTTATGTTCCTATGCAGCACTACCAGCTACTCAGCAGGGGGATGTCAAAAGGTTTGGACATGCATGCTTTGACTGTGTCTGTATCCATTTTCTTGCATACAGCTGGCCCAGAAGCTATTTTCAAATGTTGCATCTATTTATAACAAAAAGTCACGATTTGTGGCAAAAGAAAAAAAGTTGCAAATGCATCCAAATAGGATGCAAATGCAATTGCATCTGTTTTTTTGAATTAAGTTGTGTCCATTTTTGGACAAAAAAGTTTGGGTGCTCTTAAGCCATTTAACTGATGGTCTAAGAGGTCTGGACACATTTCTGCTTTGAAAATAGCAGCACACAAATCTTGGCTGGACCTTTTTGAAAAATACCACCCTTAGTATTCAATACTGATTACATGGGCATAATAATATGGAACAGTTAAAAACTGTGTCCCTCTATAGGTGACCAGGGCTAGTCATGCAGCCTGCCCTCAGTATTTAATACTCATTATATGGGCATGATAATAATAATAATAATAAGGGCCAGATAAAAACTGTGTCCCTATATAAGTGACCAGGGCTAGTCTCATGGCCTTCCCTCAGTATTCATTACTCATTATATGGGTATAATGGACCCTATGTACAGAGTGGCTACTTTTCCTTATCTAGGGAAACTAGTCACTCTGCAACCACAATGCCCCCTGCATGGCATGCACGAGGGGGGTGCACAACCCATCTCACCTGATCCTCCACTTCTGAGGACAGCTCCACACTTGGGGCAGCCTGGGGGCGTGCCAGTACTACACAGCACTCACTAACCATGTAGTGCTGGCTGCATGGGTGCAGAGGGTGGTGCAGGGTTTGCCAGGGAGCCCTGCCATAACCCTCAGTGCACCCCCACAGGCAGGGACACAGAGTCACCAGGGGGACTGGGACAAGACACACTGTGCTGCCCCTGACTGGTGGGCAGCAGGAGGCAGCAGAAGCAGTTGGACAGGCATGCGCCCAGTAAGTCTGAGTGCATCAGTACCAGGATGGGATGGTGCTGGGTGGGTCTAGGTGCTGCAATCAGCATGCACAGCCCTGGACGCACGCCACCCTATACTGTGGGATCCACCAATGGTCCAAGGGGATCATCCCATTGGAAGCCTGCTCAGGACAATGACTCCTCCCCCGGCTGCCCTATGGAGTACTGCGCCCTGGGGGAGGCACTGTGGACAGGTGGCAGGCATTGGTGAATGCTGGCATTGGTGCACCTGTCCATACGGCATAGGGTCGCGGGCGGGGTATGTGCATTTTGTGTGCATCTGTGCCCCAATCATGCATAGGGACCATCAACAGGGAACAGCTGCAAACTCTGTCCCTCCATAGGTGATCACGGCTAGTCGCATGGCCTGCCCTCTGTATTCAATACTCATTATATAGGGATAATAATAATGAACAAGTAAAATCTGTGTCTATCCATAGGTGACCAGGGTTAGTTACATAGCCTGCACTTTCTCCTACCCCAGCCATTCCCTGTCTTTACCATCCTATAAAGTCAATTTACAAAAATGTCATACTCCGACAGAGAGTTATAAAATGTACCCTCCCAGCCTGACACCCTCTCAAGCTCCAAAGGGCCATTTCTCAGCAGTGGTATCCCCCCCCGATTTAATTACATGATTTGAGGGCCAATAATAGTTAAATTCCTTGCTAGTTATCTTGGTCCACCACTTCCTAAACTGTAGTGCACTTTTCTCACAACCTACATACAGTCATCTGGAAAAGCAAATATCACAAAAGTGACAGAGGGAGGGTTGAGAAATGGCCTGCATCACTGATCGTGTTAGTCTGATTTTTATGTTTGCTTGCATGCAAGTGCAAAAAATGTAGTGCCACTATACAAGAATGCGTAGGTGTGCCTCCCTACTTCCAATGCACTGCTGCCTTTTGCAGGCACGGCCCCACCATGCCAATGAATGTAAGAGCTGTCTATGGCAGCATTTGCAAATGCAGCAGCATACAGTTCAAAGAAAAGCACTGCAGCATGTAGGCAATTTGCATACCACATCGGCAGTATGCAAAGTGCCTACACGTCGGCACTGCACTGAAAGAGCTGTCATAGACAGCCCCTCTCCCTCCCAAAACAAGTAACATGCTGGGATCCCACCCCACCATGCTCACGCACTCCCCCAACACATAGTATGTCCGACGGGGGTTCCCAATCCCCCGTTGGCTGTGCTGCGCCCAATAGCCTTTCAGGTGCCATGCTGGAGCCCACCCCAGCATGGCAAACCTCTCTATGGCCGACGGGGTGCCAATCCCTGTCGGCTCTGCTGCCCCCAAAAACTTCCAGCTGCCACTCTGTCCGTGTCATCTTCCTAAAAGAAAAAGAAACAAAAATCTAGAAAAAAACATTCTCTCGCTGACTGTCTTGACCTCCTCCCCACCTAGCTCACCCTTTACAGACACTTCTGCTTCCCCACACCCCCCCTTTGACCCCATACTTACCTCTGAGTCCCAGCGAAGGATCTTCAGTGGACTGGGAACATGTCTGCACTCTTCAAAGCCAACTGCAAACTGAGGAAATGTCAGTAAGCTGTATAATGGAATAAATAGGTTTTTTTCAACTTTGATGCAGATCTCAGGCATTTTTGGGAATTTTTTCACCAAATTTTCAAGATGGGGTTTTTGGGAACCCCACCTCATGAATTCTTGCATTGTCATTTTGTTATTCGGTCCCAAAGGGTGATTTTGTGATCACTGTGTGAAACCATCTTTCGGGACCGATGTATGAAATGACAGTGTCACAGTTCATGAGGTAGGCCCCCAAAAACCCTAGTTTGAAAATTTGGTGAAACAATTCCCCAAAATGACTTTTACGGGTGTGCATTGTGCAGTTCCTATGTATGCTCATACAGTAAGTTCACAATTTTTTAATATTTGCACTCTAGATTTTCAACATTGTCATTTTACCACACCTCCTTATGAGCAGTACAGCTGTCATTTTTCACATTTTACCCAAATGTGTTTCTGCACATGTAGCACACAATGGCACAGTCAGTGTGTGAAATCAACGTTTGGGACAGATTAAGAAAGGCACGGTGACACTGTTCATGAGCAGAAGTCTTAAAATGGCTATGTTGAAAATTTAGTGACAAAAGTCCATAAAATGACTCTGTTACGAGCGAGCATTGCAGTTTCCATGCACCCTTGTGAGTTCATGAATTTGTAATATTTTCAGTCCAGATTTTCACCACTGGCATTTTTCCACACTTTCTATCTATCTATCTCTCTGTCTAGTGGTCTATCTTTCTATCTGTCTGTCTTTCAGTTTATTTATTTGTCTGTCTGTCTATCTGTCTATCTATCTGTCTGTCTCTGTCTGACTGTCTATCTATCTGTCTGTCTATCCATCAACAGACAATACCTATCTATCTATTAGGTCAGAAAGACCTTTGAGCATGAGCTCTTTCACAAAAGTTCCACATCAGAGTGTGCAAACATAAACATTATACAACACAGAATAATGGTTACAATTACAAGAGTAGTAGGCATTAGGTTGTAAGGTACATGACATCACCCTCCTACAGTGGAGTGGTGGCAATTCAAATACAGTACAGTGGTAATGACATTGTCCTAGGTAATTCACATTCTAAATTAACACAGAACATATAGTTACAATGCCTAACCACTAATTGCGTGGGTTAGATTCTGCATCAATGAGGGGGGGCAGCAGTGGTGGTGGGGGAAAGGGGTCGTAGCAGCCTCTTGGGCTTTGTCGAGAAGAGGTGTGGAAGGTTGGGAGGTTAGGGTTACAGTGTGAGACGAGAGAGTGTGGGTAGTTAATACAGTAGAGAAAGCTCAACTAGGTCAGGGGGTGGGCATGTATGGATAGGATATTTGTACTAACACAGCCAGCACAGTGACACACTGGGATAGGTGAAGGAGAGAGGGGTGTGGGAGGGCAGTGCCGAGAGTGCAATAAAGGACTGCTTAATATGGTAGTCAAAGGCTTGCTCAGAAGGGGGGTGAGGAAATTAGAACCTTCAAGGTGCTTTCATAACAGCTGGGGCAGTGGGGTGGGGGCATCAGCCTTATAGGCAGGTACATTCTGAGTTTGTTATTAGGTGCTGGTTGAAGCCAGTTGTGAATTGAATCAGGCTTTTGGAAGCCAGGAGGTGCCCAGGGAGTTCATTCAGCCACAAGGGGGCTCTGTAGGAGAAGGGACATTGCCCAAGTGAGGTGCAGCAGAAGGGGATGGACGATACCCCTCTCAGTCTTCCACTGGTGATATATGCTGAGGTGAAGTCCTCAAACGTATCCCCTATGTAGATTGGGGTTATGCTCAATTGTGCCTTCATGCCCAGGAGGCAAGTTTTGAACTTGATCCTTTTTTTCAGTGTGAGCCAATTAGTGTGTTCATATAAAGTAGAGGTATGAGTGCACCGATCTGCATCCAGTGTGAGTCAATATGCCTTACTGAGTGCAGTTTGGACCCTCTTGATTGCTGTATCTGAGGCAGCCCCATAAACCACAAGCCTGTAGTCTATTGTAGACAGAATGGAGCTGGATTCAGAAATGCGCAGGACCACCAGAGTAAGAAATTTCCTATGCCTGTAGACGACCCCAATCTTGTTGTTAACCACCCTTAAGAGAGAATTGATGTGGTGCGTGAATGTGAGGGCATCATCAATAGTCACCCCAAGGTACTTAAACAAGTGCACTTGTTCAAGCTGCTCACTGCAGGTGTTGGAGATGATGAGGGGTGGAGCTTCTGTTTGTTTTGAGGGCTGGGTATAAGCATGGCCTTAGTCTTCTTGTAGTTTAGGAGTAGTTTGTACCTAAAGAACCATCCCTTGAGTTTAGTGAAGGAGTTCTGCAGTTCAGATTGGAAGGCACCCTGAGAGGTGTTGCGGCTCAGAAGAATGGCATCATCAGTGTACAGGATAAGTTTAGTGTCACAGGCAGTGGAAAGGTCAATTAGGAAGAGGTTGAAAAGCAGGGGACCCAGAATTGACCCTTGAGGGACCCCTAGTGATACCTTTCTGGTGCTGGATGTCTGCCCGATTTTGACACATTGGCTTCTTTGTGTCAGGTAGTCTTGGAATCAGCATAAGGCATTGGGTGCCATGCCCAAGTTATGCAGTTGGGTCAGTAGAAGTGGGTGGTTGACAGTATGAAAGGCTATGGTGAGGTCTATGAAGACTTACCCCACCAGTTTGCCTTCATCAAGGGCCTTGTGTGCAAAATTCATGAAGTCTGGCAGTGCCATAGTGGTACTGTGATTTAGTCAGAAGCTGTGCTGGTTTGGGCATTGTAGATTGCATTTATTGAGGAAATCAATGAGTTGGCCCACCACTATCTTTTCCTGTGCCTTTGATAAGTGGGATAGGATCGAGATGAGCCTGTAGTTGTTTACAAGTGACTTATTGCCATTTTTATGCATTGGCATAACAAGGGACTGCTTTCAGACCTCCAGGAACTGAGCAAGGGACTGGGACTTTTTAAATAGCATTGTTATAAGCAGGATAAGGACATCCAGGGTGAGGGATAACAGCTGTATGTCTACCCCATCACTGCCCAGTTTGGTCTTGTCTAGGACTTTCTTTACCATGGTGAAGGCCTCCTTCATCATCACCCTCTTAAAGTAGAAGGCTGGATGGGACCTTGTGGATGAATCAGTGCTGGCATGGATCCCAGCAGGCTAGAGATAGTCTGAATGCAGCATGGAGGACAGGTCTGTGAAGGCCTTATTAAAGGCATCTGTAATGTCTAGGGGGTCAGTAGTTGGGCAGTTATTAATACTGAGCAACTGAGGGTGCTGCTTGTCATGCTTACCAAGGATGTTTTTAATGTTGTCCCAGAATCTTTTACCTTCACCCCATGTGTTGCTGAGCTGGGTCTTATGGTAGTTGGCTTTTGCAAGCTGGGTAAGTTTGGTACAGCAGTTTCTTGCCATTTTGGAGCTCTGGAAGTCATGCTTACTTCCTGAGTTTCTGGCCTTCTCCCAGGGACAACCCAATCTTTCAGGTTGGAGAGGAGTGCCCCATTAATCAGGCCATTTTCCTGTCCACAGATTTTTCTTTTCATGATTGGGACATAGATGTCACATATGGAATTAAAGCCATCAATGAAGAAGCTGAGGGCCTGGTCTAGGGTAAGTGCCAGGTTGATAGGGGACCAATTATGGAGGGAGAGGGCCAATTTGAGGGCCCCAAGCTTGCCCTTCCTTAAGACCCTGCTTTCTATGAGGATGGGTGGGCATTTGGTAAGTTTATTTATCCACAGGAATGAAACAGGGGAGTGGTCACTTATAGCATCTGGGAGTACCTTGAGCTCAGAGATCCATGATGGAGAGCTTTAGTAAGACCCAGTCTATAAGTGTGCTGTTTCCAGATTTGTAGATCTGCCTAGTGGGGCTGTTGGTGAGTTATGCTAGGTTAGTGGTGGCTATCAGGTCTCTGAAAGGAGCTGCCTCCTTGCTAACCCAGTAAATATTGAAGTCTTTAGTGACGATGAGCTCCATACCCTTAGGGAGAGTGTTAAATTGCTTCAATAATAGAGGGAAGGCCTTCTTTGGCTTTTTTGGGGGGGCAGATAGGTCGTGGCAAGGTTAAGAGTGTTACCATTTTGACCAAATTGTATTTTTATCTCTAGTAACTCATGATCCTCAGCCATTCTGATGATTGGGAGGACAGAGCACCGCAGTGAATCCCTGGTATAGATGAGGCAGCCTCCACCTCTCTTGCCTATTCTGTCAAGCCAAAATGCTTGGAAGCCTTTGAGGGCTACTTCACTTTCTTTAATCCTCCCGGACATCCAAGTCTCTGTTAGGCAGAGGATGTCATAGGTATGGTGGACCATCCATGCTTGGAGTTGGTCAAACTTCGCAGCTAAGCTACAGCTATTCAGAAAGGATATTTTTAGGCCATTTACCTTATGAACCCCTGAACCAGTTGAGGTTGGTGGGTCAGTATTTAAATTTATATTGCTGGAGAGGAGCAGAAGCAAAAAGATTATCATCCTGGCAGCAAGGGTAATATTGAAGTTGCCTTGTGCCTTCTGCTGCCAGGGCTTCAGGTGGGATAGGTGTCTGGAGACTGGTGTTATGCTTATGGAGAGACTAATTGTTAGACCACCAACTCTTACAGAGTGAAAGCCTTACTTGAGGGATGTGTGCAAGAGAATTGCCATTCATATCCATGAAAAGCTGTGGCCATTGGTATGTTTGCCAACCATTCTATACCCAGAAAGGATTTATTTATTTATTTATGTATTTTATTTACTGAAATGTTTCACCAGGAAGGTTACACTGAGCAACAAGCTCGTCACACAGTACGTCCTGGGGAAAGGGAAGTGGAACAATGAGTAATAAAATGGGATACATACATCAGTAACTAGATGAACAGCATATAGACAGACTGAACAGTTTACAACCAGACAATAGCTAACAACATTTCTAGACTAGGATACATTTGAGAGAGACTGACGTGGGGGGGGGGATAGTAGAAAGTACATAAGGGATGTAAAGTAGAGGTGATAGAAAGTGCTAACATAGAAACATAGACTTTGACAGCAGATAAGGACTGCTTGGCCCACCTAGTCTGCCCATTTCCCTACCTAGAGGATAAGCTGCAGATCCTATTTAACCAACAGCCTATTTCTTCCTACTCCCCATAAAAATTGCCTTATGTCTGTCCCATGCATTCTGGAATTCTCCCACAGTTTTAGACTCCTCAACCTCCTCAGGAAGGCTGTTCCATGCATCCGCCACCCTCTCTGTGAAAAAATACTTCCTCACATTTCCCCGAGCCATCCCACCTCTATCTTCAGATTGTGTCCCCTAGTTCTTGCACATCTCTTTTTCTGAAAGATGCTACCCTCTTGGACTTTGTTGATTCCACAGAGGTACTTAAACATTTCTATCATTTCCCCCATCTCCCTCCTTTCCTCAAGGGTATACATATTAAGCTCCTTTAGTCTCTCCTCTTATGGCTTCTCTTGCAGACCCTGCACCATTTTAATTGCCCTCCTCTGAACTTCGTCCATCCTGTCTATGTCCTTGCGGAGATGGGGTCTCCAGAACTGGACACAGTACTCCAGATGGGGTCTCACCAACTGTCTGTACAGGGGGATAACATCTTCCTGGTTTTTTTTTGCTGGTGATACCTCTCCCTATACATCCCAGTATCACCCCAGCCCTCCCTACCGCCTTCTCACATTGCTTGCCAACCTTAAGGTCATCTGATATGATTGCCCCAGGACCCTTTCCATTTTTGTTGTTGTTAGTACTCCACCCCCCAATGTGTAATCTTTCCCTGGGTTTTTGTTTCTCATGTGCATCACTTTGCACTTCTTTGCATTGAATCCAAGCTGCCATACTTCTGACCATTCCTCCAACCTTGCCAAGTCCCTTCTCATCCTTTCCATGCCTCCTTGTGTATCAAACCTGTTGCAGATCTTTGCGTCATCTGCAAAGAGGCATACTTTTCCTTCCTGTCCCTCTGCAATGTCACTTATAAAGACATTAAAAAGGACTGGACCCAGTACTGAACCCTGCGGTACCCCACTTGTAACCCCTCTTTCTTCAGAGTGGACTCCAATTACAATTACCTTCTGTGTCCTGTTGTTCAGCCAATGTTTTACCCAGACTACGACCCTGGGACCCACTCCCAGGCTGGTTAATTTGACTATTAATCGTTTGTGTGGGACTGTGTCAAATGCCTTGCTAAAGTCTAGGTAGGCCATGTCCACAGCCCCTCCCTGGTCTACTACTTTGGTCACCCAGTCAAAGAAATCAATTAGATTGGTCTGACATGAACTTCCCGCTGTGAACCCATGCTGCCTTGGGTCCTGTGCCCCACTGGCCTCTAGGTACTCAACAATTCTTTCCTTCAGAAGTGATTGCATCACTTTCCCTACCACAGAGGTCAAACTGACAGGTCTGTAGTTTTCTGCCTCTGTATTGGTCCCACTTTAGTGAAGGGGCATCACATTCATCTTCTTCCAGTCCTCAGGTACCACACCATCCACCCATGATTTTTTAAAAAGGGTAGTCAGTGGTGTCACTACTTCTCTGCTTAATTATTTTAGAATTCTGGGGTGAATTCCATCTGGCCCCATTGCTTTGTCCACCTTCAGTTTTAGGAGTTCTTTCAGAACCCTTTTTTCTGTGAAAGGACTGTGATCGACCCCTATCTCCAGAGTGCTTCTGTTAATTGGATTAGGCACCTCCCCCACTTCCTCTTTTGTGAATACTGAACTGAAGTATTCATTCAGTATCTCTGCTTTTTCACTGTCACTCTCTGCCCAACCACCATCCATTCTGTTCAGCCTCACTATCCCTCCCTTTGTCTTTCTACACTCCCAGATATACCTATAAAAGGTTTTATCCCCCTTCTTAACTGAGTTAGCTGTCTTTTCCTCAGTTTGTGCCTTTGCTATTCTGACTACCCTCCCTGCTTCCTTCTGCCTTAACTTGTAAAGTTCTCTGTCCTGCTCCTTCTGTGTTTTCTTATACTTCCTAAATGCAATCTTTTTCTCTCTAACCTTCACCGACACCTCTTTTGAGAACCATAGTGGCTTTTTCTTTCATTTTGATTTGTTTATTTGCTTCATACAAAGGCTTGTTGCCTCTGTGATGGCAGTTTTGATATTTCTTCATTGTTGCTCCACCCCTCCTTCTTGCCTGTTTGCTAGTGCTTTTATAAGGCACTCTTCCATCTTGCCAAAGTCAGCCCTCCTGAAGTCCAGAACCCTCACTTTTGTATGGCTTAACTCTGTATCTGAATTTATCGTGAACCACACTGTTTGGTGGTCACTTGTTCCCAAATGGCTACCCACTTCTAGATCTGAGATCCTATCACTGTCCCCATTTGAGAGTATGAGGTCTAAGATTGCTCTCTCATGAGTAGGTTCTAAAACTAGCTGTCTGAGGCATGCCACCTGAAGGTCATTAAGAATGGCCCTGCTTTTGGATGTGGCTGCCGCAAAGGTGCTCCAGTTAATATCTGGCATATTAAGGTCCCCCATCAACAGTATCTCCCCTTTCTCTGCCATCCTAAGCATGCCTTCTATCTAATCTTTGTCCATTCCTTCCCCCTGACATGGGGTCTATATACAACCCCTGTGCAGAATGTGGTGCCATTTCCAGTCTCTAAGGTGACCCACAGTTCCTCCTCTCCTCCCTGTTTACTCTTTTGTTCGGTTGCTTTTATCCCTTCCCTTACATAGAGAGCTACTCCCCCCCTTCTACCCTCCCTGTCTGTCCTGTAGGTTGTGTACCCTGGTATGTTAACATCCCAGTCATGGTTCTCTGTGTACCATGTTTCTGTGACTGCTATGATATCCGGGCATCCCTCTTCCATCAAGACCACCAGTTCAGGGGCTTGTTTCCCAGACTATGGGCATTGGTACTCATTACTGTCCATTTCTTGCTGGCCTTACCCCTCTTTTTGCCCCATCCCTGTCCTTATTGCATTTGTCACTTTCTCCATTTACCCCTGCACTTCTCCCTATTGACATCTCTATGTTTTTTTTTTGTAATTTAGTCTTTATTACAGTTTTTCAACATAAAGTACATCATATTCATGGTAGATTACATGGAGACATGTACTTTCAGTATATGCTGTTACCAGAACCTAAGACCTATAATAAAATAAAATAAAAAGGTGGAAAAACTTTCCCTTACCCTTATCAAACTCCCTCCCATCACCCCCCTCCCCTCTTAATGTTAGCCCGTCTCAGGACAATCACCCTGAACTATTAATTACCTGAAGTTTGTATTTCCCAGAGTTATTATGATTGTGGTGCTTGCAGAGAAAAACAAATCTAAAAGTGGAGCCCAGATTTTGTTAAATTTACTCAGTCTATTTTGTAGACTGGCGATCATCTTTTCCAATCTGATGTTTCTTAATAACTCCATCAGCCACTCATTATATGACATGGCTATGTCATCCTTCCAGTGTTGAAGCACTAGTTTTTTAACAGACATAGATATAAGGGCTATGTGGTATTTCCGTATTTTTACTGGGACCTCTGAGTAATTCCCTAACAAACATATATCAACCGTAAATAACTCATCAAGGCCCAGCAAGGGGTCTGCCTTTTGTTTGATTTATGACCACAGGGGAGCTACTTTGGGGCATTGCCAAAATATGTGCAGTAAGTTACCTTCACCTTGGTCACATCTCCAACAAGTGGCAGAGCATTCCTTGTCAAACTGCGATATCTTCTGAGGGGTATAATATAAATTATGCAGAATGCAGAATTGCATGAGTCGAAGTCTATCCTGAGTGATGTATTTATGGCATCCTTGCCAGAGTGTCTCCTAGTTAATGGGCGCCTGTAAAGTTTTTCCCAATGTTCTGTAGGTCTAAAAGGCCCAGGATATATTCTGTTGTATAGAGTTTTGTATATTTTGGAAACCGCGTGGGGAGGCTAACAAAATGGGTCAGTTCCTCCCATAGGGGGGTGAACTCTGACATCAAGGGGTTGCTCCCTATTTCTTTCACTAGGGTGTGCCGCAGCTGAAACAATTTAAATATGCTAGCAGTTGGCAGCCCAAATTTTCTTAGAATATCTGTAGAGGAGGCCCATTCTCGTTCCGTATCCATCCAGAACTCACTGAGCTTCGTTTCTTGGAGTTGTGGGATCCATCGAGGGGAGATAATTTTCCCTTCTAATTTAATATTTGGATTGCCCACTAAGGGTTGCTCTAAATCTGATTTTTTGTTGTGCTTAATAACTGAACAAAGTTGGGAATGGACCCTAACTGAAATTGCAATTGATGATTCCTGCAAAGGTTTAGGAAGGCATCTGGGTTGTACAAAAAGAAGGGCTGATGGGGTCAGGTTATGATTACGAATTTGTGCGGATTCTATTTGGATCCAAAGCGGCGTGTATCTTTCAGGGTTATTGGGGTTATTTGGAGCAAGCCATCTCAAATATTTGCTCATATGGCTGGCCCAGTAGTAAAAGCCAACATGTGGAACTCGGAGACCCCCCTTGAGCTTTGGGGCAGCTAGCTTGTGAAATGAAAATCTGTGCCCTTTACCAGCCCAGATAAATTTAGAAAAGATAGTGTGTAGTTTTTTGAACCATGTTTGGGGTAGCCATATATTTAGGAGATTCAGTGGGTAAAACAGCCGTGGGAAGATATTCATTTTGATGAGACTGATCCTGCCCAGATCATTAAGGGTAGAAGGGACCATCTTTTTAGGTCTTGGGTAATGATGCTTAAGAGGAGTCCAGGTTATGTTTACCCAGAAGGGTTCTGTTCCTCGCGAGAGTGATACCTAAATATTTTAATGATCTCCCCTGCCAAGTTAGGCCTAATGCATTGACCTTATTACTTGTTACTCTGTAGTTAAGTTGGAATACCACCATTTTTCCCAGATTTAATTTATAGTTTGACAACGTACTATAATCTTTAATAACCTCTAGAAGATGGGGAATGGCCATGTCTGGATGTGAAGTGCAAAGGAGTAGGTCATCTGCGTAGGCTAATACCTTGATTTCAATGTTCTGTATCGGTATTCCTAAAATCCCGGGGTCATTCACTAATCTTCGAATGAGGGGTTCTAAATATAAATTGAAAAGCAAGGGGGATAGTGGACACCCTTGTCTCATACCAGAGGACACGGGGAATCTGTCAGAGCTGCACCCGTTGCATAAAACTCTGGCTATCAGAGATCTATAGAGAGCCTGAATCCAGTTCTGAAACTCTAAGGGAATGCCAAAGGCATGCAGCGTTCGGAAAAGGAAGTTCCAATCTACTCTATCAAATGCTTTCTCGGCATCCAGAGAAACAAGTGCAGCTGGATAATCCGCATCTCTGGACGCTGAGAAAGCATGATCCAGAGTTCGAATATGATCGCTGGCCAGTCTACCTTTCATAAATCCCACCTGTTCCACTCCTATCAGATCTGGGAGGACCCTACTTAAACGGTTTGCTAATAGTTTGCTCAGGATTTTGACATCCTGATTAAGCAACGAGATCGGTCCATAGCTTGCAATATCTTCTGGAGTTTTACCTGGTTTTAAGATGAGAACAATGATGGCTTCGAATAACGTAGTATCTGTGATCTTTCCATCTAGAATCTACTGGAACATTGGTAAAAGTAAAGGGATTATGTTTTTCGCAAATATCTTATAAAAATTTGGGGAGAATCCATCCGGTCCTGGCGATTTGTCATTAGGGAGGCTGTCTATTACTCCTAGAATCTCTGCTTCGGTTAAAGGAGCACACAAATCTGTGGTCTGCTTGGTTACGAGAGTGGGAAGAAGCGAATCTTTTAGGTATTGGTCTAGGTCTTTTCGGGGGGGGGTTGCCATTGGCGAATATAAGGACTAGTAGAATTTTTGAAATTCTGATGCAATTCCTTTGGGATCGACTACTGAGGATCCATTATGTGCTCGTATTGCGGCAATGAATCTGGCAGATTCCTGCTGCTTAATGCGAGCGGCTAGGAGATGCCCTGCTTTATCCCCCTGATCAGTGTAAGTGGCTTTTGTTTTCAGAATCAGATATTCTGCCCTCTCTCTGAGGAGCTCCATATAGCAGCTTTTGAGTTTGACCAGCTCCACTAGAGTCTGTTCAGGTGTGGAGGGGGACAGTTTTTTTTTTATATCTTTGATCTGTTTAAGAAGTTTCACCAGTTATTTTTCCCTCAACTTTTTCTTTCTTGAGGCCACTTCAATAAATAAACCCCTCAAGTAGGCTTTGAGTGCCCCCCATTCCATATCTGATTTTCTTGTGGAGTTTACATTGATCGATTTATATAGGGAAATATGAGAGTTAATGTGGTTTACTATTGCCGAGTCCTTTAGAAGCTGGTTATTAAGTTTCCACCGACCCCTTCTCTCGGGGGTACCTATTAAGGTAAGTTGACATGTCACTACTGAGTGGTCTGACGGTAGACCTGACTGTATCGCAGAGTCGATGACCCCTTCTATCAGGCAGTGTGAGATTAAAATGTAATCGATCCTAGAGGAAGTTTTGTGCACTGGGGAAGTGAATGTAAAGCCTTTCTCTGTGGGGTGTAGTATTCGCCATATGTCGCAGAGACCTAAATCATCCAATAAGTCCCTTAGGGCCCTTTGAGCCGGTGTCAGACCCCCAGTTCTATTACCTGTGCGGTCCATGTTCGGGTCAAAAACTACATTTAGATCTCCCCCTAAAATCATCGGGGTTTTGTTGAAGGGCATCAATTTGGTTATCAGTTCCATGAAAAAATCTGGAGAGGCTGTATTCGGTCTGTAAATGCTTCCCAATAGTATTTCTGAATTATATAGTCTTCCATGGACTAATATGTACCTTCCATGGGTATCTCTAGTTATTTTGTTTGGCACAAAGGGAATTTTGTTTCTTATCAGAATCATAACCCCACAGCTCTGCTTTGTTCCTTGAGCCGTAAAAACTTGCCCTATTTGTTGCTTTCTCATTTTTAACTCTTCTGAGATCAGAAGATAGGACTCCTGTATAAATGTGACATCTGATCTCAGAAGCTGCAGATGCTTACATACCTGGTATTGTTTGATTTTTTGCCTGAGACCTTTGACATTCCATGAGGAAATTATTAGGTTATTCGTCATCAGATAGGGCTGATTTCAAACAATAATCTGAGCTCTAAGTCGATAGATTCCTCCTGGCCACAATCATTCTGGGTTTGGCTTTAATATCCTGGTTTGGGCATTTCTACCCTCTCTCCCCGTGTCTCCCTTCTCTAACTGGTGGTGCTGATATTAGACCCCCATTAGCCCTCCTTCCCTCCACCTCCCCATTATAGCTATGGTCTGCGAACAACAGAACCCTGCACTGTGCACCCCCATCCCCCAGCCCTCCGTACCCATCCCTATGAATCGCAAGAAAGGTTAAGGTGTAGTAAACTACATTCTCATAAATCTCATATTCCTTATCCAAACTTTCTCATTGGTCTATTTCAATCCTAGATGTATAGAAGAATCTTATTTTGTTGATCTAAATCACATTGGACAGCAACATTCAAAAGGCACTTGTATATACAAGTCAAAGGAGCAGAGAACTCACTTTAAATCCTATATACACACTAATTTCAACCAAATGTAAATGTCTCTACTGTGAGGTGTATAAGTATGGTAAATCAATATAATAATCTTCGGTACTGATGTTAACCCTTACTCAGACCCTAAACCATTAAATTCTAATGCTTTCTGGCACCTTTCCCTTTAAGATAGGACAAATGGTATCGAGAAGGGAATAATATACTGAAAAGCAAACAACTTATGACTCTCCTAGCAGAAAGTAAGGTTAAATTCACCCATAAAAAGTCTCGAGTCTCCTTTATTTGGAGCCATTACCAAGAAGAAGAGAAAAAAAAAATATAAGCAGATCAGCTTTAACGAGTTTAGACAAAATCGGTCCAATATATTTGTCTGCTGGCAGACAGTCAATGACGTCCCTAAGATCGGTCTTCCCCTCATTCTTCATTCGAGGAGTGCTCTTCGTGGAGTCGGCATGCCATAATCAGGCGGTAGCACAAATCAGTGTTTATGGGGTAGGCTTGAGTCAGGGAGACTATTAACTACTGGACATCTGGATCCCTCGCTCCGCCTGTTAGAGAAGACAGGAAAATAAACAAAAAAAAAAGGGAAGACTGAGCCTCTCAATTCCTTGACATCGCTAAGATTTTAACCTGGTGGGACTCTTACACCCACTCGTTTTTGTTACTGGTGCTCCGGTAGTCTAACTGATGCCGAGATTTTCCATATCAGAATTAGCAGAGCTCCTCATCTCCTTAGAGTAATGCAGAGTAAATATGTTTAGAGGTGAAGATGATTATGTGGAAGTCAGTTGATTTACGGGATGTTTGGCATATTGGGCTCATGTTACAGGCTTTTACAGCATCGCGACCTCCTTAATTTTGAGTATTGCCCTTTCATGCCTTGTCCCACGTAGCAGTCTCATTCATTGCTGCTTGCAGGGCTGTGTGTTTATTGTTCTGGTAAACGATGCAGCATTGTTGAATACCAGAGCTATGTCAGCTGGATTCCCCACTGCGCTACTTAACTACTGCGATATAGTGCTGGCATTGATTGGTCTTGGGCGCCCTCTAGCGTTGTTATCATGAAGAGATGAAATGAAAAGTAACATTCTGCAGGATGCGTTGGGTGATATTTATTAAGGTATCTGCCATCCCTTACTTGATCAGTATACCTAGCAAACCCCGTTACACTTAATCAGAGTTTCTGCTTGTTTACTAGCACAATACATATCAGTCATGGAGTTGATAGCTAAGGATCCATCCTCCGTCGGGAAATCTATTCACTCCTAAAGGATGCTGGGATAGGATAAATCATCTTCTCACGACGTTCAGATATCTTTGAACAGTTCAGGAAAGGCACTTCTGAGCCCTTTCTTGGACGATTCTAGATCTTCAAATGACATCCAGGACCCCGAGACCATAACTCCTAACTTTTCGGGGTAGGACATTCAAAATTTCACACTGGCAGCTAGTAGTTTGGAAACCAAAGGGTGGAACTGGGCTCTTCTTTGCCTTATTGATACAGGGAGATCCTGTACAATTCTGATTTTAGTGTCCTCCCAGTGCACTTCTTTCAGTTCCTTTATTTTGTTAAACATGTGCTGACGTTCAAGATAATTTAAGAACATAAATATCAGTGAGCGAGGGGGGGCTCCAGACAGTGGTTTGGGGCGAAGAGCCCGGTGCGCACGTTCAATAGTATAAGTCGGGCCAAAGGGCGACGGTCCGGCTAATTTTTCAATCAATTTTTGAACAAAGCTGATTGCTTCCGACCCTTCAGCCCCCTCTGGTAGACCTATGAGGACCACATTATTCCTACGACTGCGGCCCTCCAAGTCCTCTATTTTCATTTCCATTTTGGCCAGCTTTTGACGGATCACTACTATTTCAGGCTCTAACTTATCCGTCCTTTTCTCTAATGACTTGATTCTGGCACCGTCATCCAGGGCTCTTTGCCGCAGGTCTTCTACTGCATGGGTAAGTAACTTTATTTCAGTTGTTATTGTGATGATACTTTCTTTGAACAGGGAGAATTCTTGCAGGAAGCGTTGTAATGTAAGAGGTTGCTGGTCTTCCATAGCAGACTCCGGCGTCGGGACATCATCACCCCCCAAGGCCCTGGCTTTTTTTGGGGCCTTTTCAGGCGTTGCCGGTGGAGTATGTTTTGTTAAGTTTTTCCTCGCTTGCATCTCCGTATCGGAGTTTTGATCATTGTGTTGTGTACTCATTTTTTTCTGATCACGTATAACTCTGTACGTAGAATAACCTGTTCAGTAGATTGCCGAAAAAGTTGTTTTGATGGATCGGAGAGCTGGAGCAATGGAGGAAAGCTGCTATCAGGGCGACTGCATCACATGACTCCCTTGACATCTCTATGTTGGTGTCTACCTCACTTAGTACTCTGATATTTTGAGGGGGTAGAATTTCCCTGCTCCTTTCCAGTGCCTCCCCCCTTGGCTAGTTTAAATGCTTGTCAATGAAGTATTTAAACCTATCACCTAGGATCCTGGTTCCCTCCTGGATAGATGCAGACCATCATGCCAGTATAGGCCTGCATCCCTCCAGGTGGATCCCCAGTCCCCAGTGAAGCCAAATCCCTGAGCTCTGCACCTGTTTTTTCAACCACTGATTGAATCCCATGGTGTGGAGCACCCTAGCCTCAACCATGTCATAGACAGGCAGCACCTCTGAGAAGGTTACCATGTGTGCTATTTGTCTAAGGCCCCTCCCCATCTCTACAAATGCTTCTTGCACTGCTCTGATCCCTTTCTTTTCCAGTCATTTGTCCCTAGGTGGACAATGACATCCAGCTCCCTCCCCTGTGCAGTTGCTCCTGTGATCCTGAGGATTTGCTCCCTGTCCCTCCAAGCCATTATGCCAGGCAGGCACCTTACCTCCCTCTCCCTTTCCTCCCCCAGTTCTACCTTTCTAACAATGGAGTCCCCCACCAGGAGTTGTTTTCTTCCCTGTGGGGTCCCATGCCACCCTCCTGTGGGTCTCCTTTGTGGAGGTTCCCAGCATCCTGCTTGGTCTCCACTGTGGGTGCCTCCATAGAGGAACCACACTTTACCAGAATGACATAAAAATTGTGGAGCGGTACAACTGGAGGGATGCGCCTCTGTTCCACCACCCTCAGCCTCCCTGAGCCAACTGTGGCCCAACCACTCCTCTTTCTTGGCAACCTCTGAGGCAATGGAAGTAACCCTGGTGGTCTCTGGGTGGGAGAGGAGGTCCCACAAATCCTGGTCAACTCAGCCTGGAGATGAGCAACCTCCTCCCTCAGCCCAGAGAGATGCCTACAGATGGGACAACACTGCATCCTCCAGAACATCTCCCGGAAGAATGCTGCTCCACAGCCACTACACTGCAACACTCCCAAAATGTCTTTTTTCTGGCCCCCTAACTGTTATTTGGAATACTTACTCTTTCCTCTGTTTGTTTATTTCTTTTTTTTTCTCTCCCTACTTACTTACTGTCTCTCTACCCTTTTAGCTCCCAATCTTCCTGTTCTGAGACAAGAAGTTTCTATATTTCTCAGTAGTCTCCTTACTTGCTCAGAGTCAGACCTCCACCAGCTGGGGGGGACGGAGAGCTACTCTTGCCCTTCCAGGATGGTGAGTCTTTTGTGGCTCTGTGATCATTCACTTCCTGCTCCCAAACAGGAAGTTCCTGTTGTCAGTTAAATTCTGTTCCTATAAAAGTAGAACTGGTTTAGGGGGGGTGGAGGGCTGGGAAGGAGGGCAATATAGCCCCAGTAGAGAAGTTTTAGTTATACCAGTAGCTCCTTCCTCCTGGTTTTCTGTCTGTTCTCTGACAGAAGCTATCTAGGGCAGTGTTTATATCTGGTCTTAAACTGGCTCCTTCTAGCTAAGCCACTCCCCCTACTTTGCAAATCTTTCTACACTTAGTTAATTTCACAGATCTCTCTTCACTTAGTTAATTTCGCAGATAACAATTCCCTTCTGACACCTGTGACAAGCACCTAGATAAGTACACAGATAACACATATAACAGATAACAATTTACATGAACTACCTCTGACAAACACACTATCTCCTTTATTTATTTATTTATTTATTTATTTTATTCATTTTACTTTATTGGCATATCCGTTACATGTACCGTGAACAAACATTAAGCTGGTAAAGATTTACAAGATAATCATAAATGCACTATACGTACTACTAACCAGCCTGTACTAATAGTATGATCATGCCTATAAAAAATAACTGAACACTACTACAAGAACCCCCCACCCCTCACCCATTATTTAGAACAGTATTCACACGCCAATGAACACAAACACACTTTCCTGAAGAGGGGATGTCTCCTATAGGTGACTCCCAGAGCGCCATGGCTGTATCTAAAAGGACCCACTGGAAATAATAACCCTTGGTCCTATTGCTCATCTTGGCGATATGGGATTCTACCTGTAGCGCAAGTGTAACTTATTTGTACCATTCGCCCGCAGACGGAGTAGAAGTATCCTTCCAGTGTCTCAGGATAACAGCTTTTGCAGTAGCTGATATTATGGCCATGTACAGTTTCTGCTGTTTGGTCATACCATTATGAAAATTATTCAACAAACAGATTTCGTAAAGAAAACATCCAGGTCTACCGCTGTAAATAGAGAGACACGATTGTTCCTCCAGAAGGGCTGAATCTAGCACACAATCCCACAGCACATGATATATATCACTACCTTCCCACATCTGGTACATGTGGATTGTGCTAACCTGCCCATTCTATGTAGTTTCGTAGGGTATAATACATATTGTATATAATGTAGAACTGCTGAAGCCTATATCTATCTTTGTCTAATATTTCTATATGTATTAAACCATATAGCTTCCATGTGTCCTATCCTCTGCTAGTCCTAATCTATGTGTCCAATAATGACTAACACCATTTGGGAGGTTGTCATCAAGCCATTGCAATGCACCATAAATTCCAGAGATAGAATGGGGCTGGTCAGCTATCTTAAGTAAATCTACTAGTTCAACTCTATTTTCTGCCTCGGCCTCCTTTTTATAAAAATGGGCTTTGATTGACCCGGAAACTTGTCGGAACTTGAAGTAGTGTCCCTTTAGTTCTGGAAATTTAATACATGCCCACTCATATGATATTAACTTACCCTGAGGAGCTAAGTCTCCCAACTTTAGGCCCTCTAGTGATCTCCAGAACCCAGGCAAAATTGGTGCCCATTGTATTAAGAAATGAATATTCTGTGTCAACATTTATTCGAGCGAATTCCGCCAACTGACCCTTAGAAGTTTTTGGGCCTGCTGTAAGGCCTTTAATGACCAACCAATAGGGGTGTCCTTTAGCAATCTCGGGAGAAGTTTAATAGTAGTATACGCAGCCATGCTTAACGATATCCTATGTTTCCTAACTAGGTCTCTTTCAATAAAAATCCAAAGAGGTGTATAAGGGTGCAATGACGAGGGTATATTTGGTTTAAACCAATGGACTACCTTACTTATATGCGAGGCAATATAATACTTATAGAAAGATGGAAGAGCAAGCCCTCCCTTCTCTTTTGGGCCTGTAAGTTTCTGGTACGCTTTCCTAATGGCTTTCCCTTTCCATAGGTATGCACTAAGCATCTTTCTTAGATTCACAAACCAGACTTTGGGCAAATAACATCCCAGCACATTTAAAGGATAGATAACCCTTGGCAATATATTCATTTTTACCGTTTCTATTCTGGCCCATAATGACAGGAGCAAAAAATTCCATCTAGTTAGATCTTGTTTGATGGTTTTAAGGAGGTTACCAAAATTTTCCTTGACCATTGAACTTATTCCTCTCGGAATTTTAACACCAAGGTATGTCAATATCCTTGACTCCCAAGTCAGGCCAAGCTTCCTCGCTATATTGGGATAACATCTATTGTTCAGTGGGAAAAGTTTTGTCTTGGAGGGGTTGATTTTATAGTTGGAGACTCTGGAAAATTTAGTTATTTCTCCTAGTATTTCTGATATACCAGTGTCAGGTTCTTCTAAATGCATCAGAAGATCATCTGCATATGCTGAAATGAGATATCGCCTACTCCCCAATTCAATTCCTTTGATCATCTGTGATGCCTGCAATCTACGAATCAAGGGTTCAAGATATAAATTAAACAGAAGTGGAGAAAGCGGGCATCCCTGTCTTGTGCCACATGTTAAAGGAAAGGGAGACGACAATATGCCTTTGCACCATACACGAGCTGTGGGGGCACTGTATAGAATTCGAACCCAGGTTAGAAATTCCTTAGGCAATCCAAAGTTATCCAGAACTGTGAAAAGAAAGTCCCAAGACACTCGATCGAATGCCTTTTCGGCATCCAGTGCCAATAATGCTGCTGGGTATTGTGCACCTTGGGCATGTATAATTAGGTGATGAATCTTACGTAAATGATCACTAGATAGCCTTCCACTCATAAATACCACTTGTTTATCACTAACCATGCTACTCATGAATGGACCCAGCTGATTTGCTAATATTTTAGCTAATATTTTAATATCGACATTCAACAGTGCTATCGGACGATAACTGCCCATCAGCATGGGGTCCTGACCACGTTTGGGAATGAGAGTGATGAGTGCCTCTAAGAAGGACAGATCAGAAATACCTTCACTGAACCAAAAATTATAAACTTTGGTTATGATTGGGCATATTATGTCCACATAGGCCTTAAAGAAGTTAGTGGTTAGCCCGTCCGGCCCTGGGGATTTATCTCCCGCTAACTGTGAAACTGCAACCTTCACTTCTGTCTCTTGGATTGGGGCTTCTAATTGGCTCACTCTAGTGTTCGATATCTTGGTTAGGGGGACAGAGCTTAAAAACCTATGGATTTCTATAGAGGGGTTTATTTTTGAATCAATTGAATAGATTAGTCGAAAGTAATCTCAAAAGTGGCCACAATTTCTTGTGGTTCTTTACCATATTATCCCCAATTATCTTATTTATTGCAGCAATAACTCGATTGGAGTTTAGCTGTTTTCATCTAAGCACAAGTAATTTGCCTGTCCTCTCCCCTGATTCTAAATATTTTATCTTTGTTCTATGTAAAGCAAGCTCTGCCTTCTGCATCATTATTGCTGAGTATTGGGCTTGTAACTGATGCAGTTTAATCCAATCGAGCTCATCAGAGTGCTTTGTGATGTTGTTCTCCAAAGCTCTAATGGCCATTGTGATTTCTTCCAAGTGCATCTTGGATTTTATGGCCCTGGTCACCGATATCTGGATGCACTCTCCCCTAAGCCCACATTTCAACGCTGCCCACAAAATGTCTGTATTCGGGACTGAGTTTAAATTACTATCCATAAAATGTGTCATAAACATCTTTATTTGTTCTTGGGTGAATGGCGTCTGCAGTAATTGGTTATTAAACCTCCACCTAAAGTCCCTTGTAACCCCATGTGCTGGTTCGCACTTGATGGAAACTGGGGAGTGGTCTGATATGACTCTGGCATTAATTCCGGCCTCTATGACCGAGGGAAGGATATCCATGCTGATTAAAAAATAATCAATTCTAGAGCATGTTTTATGCGGAATAGAAAAAAAGGTATATTGCCTCATATCCCCATTCATCAGTCTCCAGACATCGATCAGGCCTAGATCATCCATTACTTCTCTTAGGGCTCACTATGCAGGGGAGAAACCCACACGTCTATTATCAGACCAGTCTAGATGTAACTGTGCTGTGATATTCCAGTCCCCCCCTATTAACAAGGTGGAGGAAGTGAAACCATTCAGAGCCTCCAGTATTTGCATAAAAAATTGTGGAGATTCTGTATTTGGGCCATATATTGATCCGATAACTACTTTCACCGAGACTAAAGTTCCCATTAGGAAAATGTATCGGCCTTGTGTATCCAATATCTCCCTTTCTAATTGGAAGGGAGTCCTCCTATGGAATATTATGGCCACCCCGCCTTTATTGGAAGAAAAGCCAGCTCCGAACGCTTGGCCCACCCACTGTTTAACAAATAGCTGAGTATCCTCTCTAGGAAGATGTGTTTCCTGCAAACATACAACATCCATGTTAAGAGTTGAGAGGTGTTTCAGTACTATCTGTCTCTTACGTCTGTCTCTAGCAACCTTGATATTCCAACTTACCAAATTAATAACTCTTGTCATGACCCTTAGAATTCAAAAGTGATGCCCAGTCGTGATCTTCCCCCACTGTATGAGGCTCTGTTAACCACCTGTCCCTGATTGCGATATTCTGGCATGTGAATACTGTTGTCTTCAAATCCCCCACTCTCCCCCCAAACCCCCGAATTACCCCCAGTCCCAATAACTGCACCACTACTTCACTATGTCGTGTAATGATCATATCAACCTAGGTTTCCGCCATCCCCACCCCAACCCAATCTTCCATCTTATTCTATAATCTGAACCCTTGCAGAGTACTCAATGAGATGAGAAACATGCTGCATAATGAAAAATACAGACTCATCCTAATAATGGAGACAAAGCAGCCTTCCAATATGTTCACTTCCTCCACTATGGCAAATCTCCATACACTGATTAACTATTAAAATCAAAGCTTTCTTTGGTCCACAGCCCCCTCTAGTGGGGAAGTACGTTCCTATTAAAGTCTCATTAACCCTGTCAAGAAAGAGTCTCAGAGTGCAGAAACTATGCAAAATAACATTCCAGGTTAACTTTAAACAAAATGCCCCACATTATATGCACTTTCCCTGTAACCTTTAAATCATGTAACGAGGTCAATATATTCATATCAGTCATCATTATCACAATGTTATGAGCATATCTCTCCGAGGACCGCATGCTCTCCGATCTCAAGTAGCCGTGTCAAAAACCATGAAGAAGTCAATCGAGTCTTGTGCATAACGGGTCTCCACTTTCAGGCAAACTCAGCCTTCCTGGGTCAGCTGTACTAATTGCAGCCATTACCAATTTTTAAACCTGGATGGGAAAATCACTAGGAGCTTATCTGGAGAGCAATCAAGTTTCAGCCAAGTGCGGATGTCCTGCTTATCTAGGTAGTTCTTAATAACAAATGGGCGCCATCAATTACGATTTCTCAGTTACGCTCTCTTTATTCTACTGTGCTCTATTCAGCTCCACTTGGCTCCTTAGCAAAGATGATACTTCAGCCTAGAACCTCCAGGGTTTGTTAAAAGCCCACTGTCCTCATATGGCTTTGGGAATGAATCAAGCTAAGTACTTTAACGTGGAAAAAGGTCAGCTGCAGCTTCGTTCATGCTCACAACATTTTCTTTGATAACACAGCAGGGAAAGTACATCATAAACAAAAATGAGACAATCTGAGGAGGTCAGCCCCCCTTCCTGCCAGTCCTCCTTCAGTTAAATCGGTTATTTAGTGCAACAAGTTGGTACACCGGCTGCCCCCATAAATCATTTAAAAAGCTCTGGCATGGCATTTTTGAGCTCTCTTTGAGCCGCTTCAACTGAATCATAAGATTGCCACTGATCCTTAAGCTTGACCTGGAGCAACGCTGGGTGTCGGACCAGAATTGCACACCTGCTGCTACCAGCTTTTAGAGACTAGGGGTGTGGCTTTGTGTTTAAGGCCTTGCCAGAGTGATGGAAGATCGTGAGTAATTTGATCTTTCTTCCTCCCAAGTGATGTCCTGTAGTGATTTGACTTTATTTAAAACATATTGTTTATCCAAGAAATTCAGCAGCTTGCAAATTATCGGATGCGGGGGGGCTCCAGGGACAGGAGGGGGACGAAGTGATCTATGTGCTTTTTCCACAATATAACTGCCATTTGGAGGTAGACCCACTATTTTTTCAAAGAGCTTCTGAACAAATTGAATAGTCGCCAACCCCTCCTCTTTTTCCGGAATACCAAGGATAATAAGATTATTTCTTCTACTCCTGCCCTCGAGATCTTCAAGCTTTTCTTCAATTTTCTTGATTCTCTTGTTGAGGGAGGCTCTTTCCAAATCGTGTTTATCTGCCTTAAGCTCCAGGGATTTAATTTTAACCTCGTTATCCCCCACTCTCATCTCGACTGTTTCCAGTGCTGTCTTAAAGCATTGTATCTCTGAGTAGATCTCATCCACTGAGGATTGCAGCGGGGCAAAAATTTCCAGAAACCTTTCCTTCATTAATTCAGATGGCCCCGGACTGGATTTAGTAGGTCCCTGACGTGGGCGTTTTGCGACCTGCTCTTTCTCAGGTGAGGGAGGCAGCGTATGCTTTGCTGTTTGTTTTTAAACAAAAGCTTCCATTTTCGGGAGGCTTTACAATCTTCAGCGATTACTCGGGACTTTCACTTGCAAATATCTAATGAGGAATCCTTATTTACTCCACTTCAAGGGTGGTATATGCGGGTTGGAGACAGAGCTGATCGGAGGAGCTACTCTTCCTAGGCTGCCATCATGTGATCTCTCTATCTCCTCTATTTTGTTTTTTACCCTAAATTGAAGGTCCCAGTACAAGAGATCTAGTTCTTAGTTCCAGTAGAGAAGTTTTAATTATACCAGTAGCTTCTTTCTCTTGATTTTCTGTCTGTTCTAAGTTGCAGAAGTGCTAGGCTTGCAAGAGGGGTTTGGGATAGGGGGCATTTATGGCACAGCTGGAGGAGAGGGGTATAGACCAGCAGTTAGGCAGGGCCCCACGGGGCTAGGTACAGTTACAGTTCATTACTAGATAGTTTGCTAATGATGTATAGAGAGAGACAGTAGGCTGATGAGGAGTGGTGAATTTGGGTCGGTAGTTGGTTCCAGAGCTTAGGTAGGTGATAGGAGAATGCCAATTGGACGGATGTAGTATTTCTGTAAGGTATACTTAGTGAGTGAGAGTCATCAGATCGGAGGGTGTATTTGGATGGGTGAAGGTCAGATAAGGAGGAGGACAGCTAAGACTGGAGCTAGCCTAGCCAGAATTTAGAGGTAAACTTTGCTGTGTGCAGTGTTCTTCTGTCAACAAGTGATGGAAAATTTAGAGAGTGGTAAAGAGTGCAGTGATGTGTCAGAGCAGGGGCATCCAGGGCAAACTGGCAGCAGGTGTTGAAGAGAGGTTCAAGCCTGGATAAGAAGGATTGAGAGGCAGCTCCATATACAACATCACAATAGTTGTAGGTTGGCAGTATCATTTTATGTACCAATTTCCACCTAGCCGGATGTGGACTACTACCCCTGTTATGATAGAGGGCCCCTAGTTTAGGCCAGAGTTTCTTTAGAACAGCATCAATGTGGATGGAGAAGTTTAGGTTCCTACCAGCCAAGCTCTGATGTAGTGGAAGGAAGAGGTGTCTTCTAGTACAGTCCCATCAGTGGTGTAAAAGGTGGGTAAGGAGGGAAGCCTTGCCAACCTCTGCCTAGTACCGAAAGTCATGGAGACTGTTTTCCTTGAGTTTAGGAAGAGGTGGAGCTTACTTAGCCAGCGTTGTACCTTTCTGAAATCCGGCTGGAGCCTGGCAGTGACATCAGGGTCCGAATTGCCAGTTGTGAACAGTACAGTGCCTTCTGTATACATGTGCATGTGAGATGATAAGCAGAACAGAGGAAGGTTGTTGAGAAAGATTGAAAAAAGGAGAGGCTCAAGTACTGATCCCTGGGGAACTCCCTTGGTAATGGGGAGGGGAGAGGAGATGGCATCAGCTATGCGAACAGATTGTGTTCTACCAGACAGATAGGATTTGAACCATTCAGTGGCATTAAGGGAGAGACCAGCCATTCTAAGGCAGGATAGGAGTATAGGTTGGGAGATTGTGTCAAAGGCCTTGACCAGGTCAGTAAAAATAGCTAAGGTTATGAGGCCTTTGTCCATGCCCTTGGCGATAGTGTCAGTCAGGCATAACAGTGAGGTGGCTGTGGAGTGGTGTTTTCTAAAGCCAGCTTGGAATGGAGTGAGAAAGCTGGAGTCAGTAATGTAGGATGAGAGTTGTTCAAGTACTATGTGCTCCTGGAGCTTAGCCAGAGTAGGAAGGAGAGAGGTAGGATGATAGTTGCTAGGAGAGGAGGGAATCTCCCCCTTTGGGGAGTGGTAGAACTGTAGCATGTTTCCATGCCATAAGGAAAATGGAAGAGACAAAGGAGAGGTTTATAAAAATAGATATAGGATAGGCTATGGTAGGAGCAGACAGAGAGAGGAGCTTAGGGTCCAGGCCATCTGGTGAGGAGCCCTTAGCAGGGTTGATAGACTGAAGGGCTTGGAATGCGCAGCAGGGGAGATGTGGGTGAAGAAGAAGGGGGTAGAAGGAGATGGAGCTGCAGTAGCAGAGGAGGGGGAAACAGGGAGTGCGGGCAGGCCTATGAAGGAGTGTATGTGCATCAAGGGGGCCGTTTGAAGCATTGCAGTGCATGACATGAAATGGGAGTTAAAGCAGTCAGTGACTGCCATAGGATCTGAGATGTCTGAGAGATTAAGCCTAAGGATAAGAGTGGGGTGCTTGGTGGAAGGGGAAAAGTGGAAATGGACAACTTTTCAGAATTTGGAAGGTTTGTTTGTGTTGGCATGAAAGTTAGCCCGGTAATGTTCAGTTTTGGCCAGCCGGATAGCTTTGGTGCGCTTGTTTTGAAGCTCCTTGTAATGTTGGAAGTCCCTGAGGCAGTTGGTTACCTTGTGCTTATGTCAAGCAAAGTCCAAGGCTCTTTGACTGGACAGGAGCTCTGGGGTTACCCAGGGCAGGTGGTTTCCCCGGACTCTGATTTTACACAGTGTTCTGTGTTGGTTCCAAATGTGAAGGAACTTATCGCAGAACAGTTGGAGAGCAGCATCGATTGACGTGCAGACAGCAAGTGGAGACCAGTCAGTGTTGGTGAGGTCACAGTGCAGAGGTGGAGTGTCCAGGGAGGAGTA
Organism: Neoceratodus forsteri; assembly: GCA_016271365.2. Lineage (NCBI taxonomy): Eukaryota > Metazoa > Chordata > Ceratodontiformes > Ceratodontidae > Neoceratodus > Neoceratodus forsteri. Next base: position 58,631,455 of record CM028137.1, read on the forward strand.
GGTGTGGGTTAGGAGAACTTTATGGCTTATTTCATGCCTATGTATTTTGTGCACCATGTATATGAGATGATGGTCACTTAATGCATCAGGTTGGAGGCCAGTGACCTTGACCATGTGGGGGTACGACGTGAAGACTAGGTCCAGAAGGGAATGGTTATTAGTTCTGTAGTTCAGGTGAGTAGGTTCCTGTATTAGTTGAGTCAAGTTTAATAACTCTATGTCAGAGAGAGTTCTGGCTAGTGTGTTAGAGAGCCAATTTATGTTAGGGTTGGCCAGTATGTACAGCTCACCAGAGTGGGCAAGAACTGTTATTTTCTTGATCAGACTTGGGAGGAGGGTTCGCCCGGATGGCAGTATACTCCTGCGACAAATAGAGGGCAGGAGTAGGGAAGCTTCAGGTTGAGGAGGTTAGCTTCATGAGAGGAAGGAGATGTGACTTTCAACATGACTGTGTGCTGTAGGGAGGTAGAGACATAGATCGCCACTCTGCCACCTCTTCCTTGTCTGTCCATTTGAGTTATAGTGAATCCAGGAATAAGGACTTCTTGGTCCGTGATATGACCCGAGAGCCAAGTTTCAGAGATGATGATGATGTCAGGTTTACATTCGAGGACCATGACATGCAGAATGGGTAGTTTGTTGGTAAGGATGCGGGAGAGAGTTAGATAGAGGAATTTAAGTGCAGGCTGAGGGCTGTGTGGCAGACAGTTGCAGCAAGAGAATTAGCAAAACAAAGGATTAGAGTTGCCAAAGGGGCTTGCAGAGAGACAGATATTCAGGAAAGGACTGTAATCACTTAACACAGTACATTGGCTGTAAAATGCAACAGTTTAAACAAATCACTGCTTTTCAGCAGTAATTACAGGTCTTTAAGGCACAGATTAAGTTTGAAAAAGCAGTTTAAACAGCACCAGGCGGCAAACAGAGTGAGAGTGGGAAATAACCAGTCGGAGAGTAGCCGGGGGAAGCGCTTGGTTTCCAATTGGTGAAGTAGCAGCAGTACCTCTTCAGGCCTTGTGGCTGGGCTTGAGGTCTTGGGTGGTGGCTCCAGGGATGCCGTCCATATGGGGGCTGGGTCCAGAAGATCCAGCAGAGCTGTGCACCCTGCTCAGGAGCAGAGAAGCACCTAATTCTGTTGGAGGTGGCTGTAGACCATAATGGAGTAAAGTGCCAGCTGTGCCAAGAAAAATAATGAGGAGCAAAAAGTGGGAGCACCCCATGATTGATGGACTAGAAGGTTTGCAATACCCATAGTGCTTGCCCTTACAGGTGTGGGGTAAGGGTTTTAATTTAATGTAGCTGGTGGGGAAAAGAAAAAATGAAAATAATTTGCAGGAAACTTTAAGAGATCATAGTCCGGTTTTTGATTGATGGGGGGGTGGTGCAAGCGAGGTAATGTTAATCCCATATTTAATAAAGGCCGGGGTCAGCCTGTTGGGCAGGAGAAATTATAGGCTCAGTGGAGAAGCTGTGGTAGCAAGAAGCACTGGTAGGAGCCTTTCCAGTCTGGGCTTGAGTTCAGAAGTGCTGGTAGGAGCCTTTCCCCCCTCTGGGTTCCAGCACAGAACCAATCAGAGGGCTAGTGCTACAATCAGCATTGCTGGTGACTGGTTCAAGGCCAGTTGGGGCTGCAGTGAAGTTGAGCCATATCTGAGGTGAGGATCTGGGACTGCTGGCCTGCAGGAGACAGCCTGCTGTGGATGCTGGCTGTCCGGGCCTCCATTTTTTGGCCGGCCTGGATCGGGTGGGCCCCAGTGCCTAGGGGGTAAACAGTGAGTAGAATCCAGGTAAAAATAGCTGGAAATCGGTGAGTAGGGGAATATTCAGTGACCTAAACAATGGTGTGAGAGCTGTAAGCCAGAGGTGCCTAAGGTTTGCAAGGTGGGGGGGGGTGGGGATTTGAGACAAATACAATAGCAAGTGTGCAGGAAGAGTGATTAACTTGGGACAGTGGCACTTTGAGTAAGTACTGAATTACCAGAGTTAAGAGTCATGGCGCTATTGAAAACCAGCAAGGGAAGCAGGACAGTGGCTACACTAAATAAACCCCTAAGCAATTCATTGATAACAGCAGTCAATAAATCCCCCTAGAGTTTAAACAACTTTTCCCTAACACAGCATCTTAGTACACTTTAGCTTAACAATGGGTCCACTAACTCACCTTCTGAAACATAGAAACAGAGAACATAGACTTTGACTGCAGATAAGGACCACTTGGCCCATCTAGTCTGCCCATTTCCCTACCTACAGGATAGGCCGCAGATTCTAGTTAACCAACAGCCTATTTCTTTCTACCCCCTACAAGAATTGCCTTATGTCTGTCCCATGCATTCTTGAATTCTCCCACAGTTTTATACCCCACAACCTCCTCAGGAAGGCTGTTCCATGCATCCACTACCCTCTCTGTGAAATAATACTTCCTCACATTGCCTCTGAACTGCCCCCTTCTATTTTTAAATTGTGTCCCCTTGTTCTTGCACGTCTCTTTTTTTTTTTTTTTTTTTTTTACTTGCTGTTTTTCCTCCTCCTCTCTCTAGAGCCCACTCCTTCCATCCTATTCCTCCCCATCTCTCTCCACCTCCCTTGGATCTGCCCCTAGAGTGCCTCCTTCCCTTACCTCCTGCACAGTGGGGTCTGTCCTTTTCTTGGTGGTCTAGGACGGATCCGGAGCGGATTTCATCTAGGGCTGCCAGGGAGGTTATTTTCCGTTTTCTCCCTCGTAATCCCCTACCCCTGGGACGTCCAGCGCTAGGACGTACGTCCGAGAGAAGATGTGCTGACACACGCCAGACCTCTCATGCGCCACTGGCGCCCCCCTCCCGACCCGACAAGCAGAGCCGCCTCCATCCCCTTCAGTTGTCCGGTGCTCCCACCGGCTGTGAAGGGGAGATGTAGAACGCAGATGTGTTCTTGGTTCCCACCCCTGAGAGAGGAGAGCATCCGTTGGGACACTCAATCCTCTCTCCCCTTGCCAACCCCCGGCCACCCAAGCTTGTTCCTGAACCCGGGTTGCCAGCGTGGCGCGAGGTGTTTTGCATCCAGCGCCTCAACCCTCAGCGCCACCGGGCCGGCTGCACATCTCTTTTTCTGAAAAATGCTACCCTCTTGGACTTTGTTGATTCCACTGAGGTACTTAAAAGTTTCTATCATGTCCCCTTCCCCTTTCTTTCCTCAAGGGTATACATATTAAGCTCCTTTAGTTACTCCTCATACGGCTTCTCTTGCAGACCCTGCACCATTTTAGTTGCCCTCCTCTGGACTGCATCTATCCTGTCTATGTCCTTGTGGAGATGGGGTCTCCAGAACTGGACACAGTACTCCAGATGGGGTCTCACCAACTGTCTGTACAGAGGGATAACAACTTCCTGTTTTCTACTATTGATGCCTCTCCCTATGCATCCCAATATCCCCCCAGCCTTCCTTACTGCTTTCTCACATTGCTTGCCCACCTTTAGGTCATCTTATATAATTACCCCCAGGTCCCTTTCTATTTTTGCTGTTGTCAGTATCTCACCCCCCATTGTGTATTGTTCCCCTGGGTTTTTGTTTCCCAGGTGCATTATTTTGCACTTCTTTGCATTGAATCCAAGCTGCCATACTTCTGACCATTCCTCCAATCTTGTCAAGTCCCTTCTCATCCTTTCCACTCCTCCTTGTGTATCAACTCTGTTGCAGATCTTTGTGTCATCTGCAAAGACGCATACTTTTCCTTACAGTCCCTCTGCAATGTCACTTATGAAGACAATAAAAAGGACTGGACCCAGTACTGAACCCTGCGGTACCCCACTAGTAACCCCTCTTTCTTCAGAGTGGACTCCAATTACAATTACCTTCTGTGTCCTGTTGATCAGCCAGTGTTTTACCCAGGCTTCCACCCTGGGACCCACTCCCAGGCTGGTTAATTTGATTATTAATCTTTTGTGTGGGACTGTGTCAAATGCCTTGCTAAAGTTTAGGTAGGCCATGTCCACAGCCCCTCCCTGGTCTACTACTTTGGTCACCCAGTCAAAGAACTCCATTAGATTCATCTAACATGACCTTCCCGCTGTGAACCCATGCTGCCTTGGGTCCTATGCCCCACTGGCCTTTAGGTACTCAACTATTCTTTCCTTCAGAAGTGACTCCATCACCTTCCCAACCACAGAGGTCAGACTGACAGGTCTGTAGTTTCCTACCTCTGTCTTGGTCCCACTTTTGTGAAGTGTTTCTGAGTTCACTTTAGCTTAACAGTGATTCCCCTGAGACAGCCATAGTTCACTTTATCTTAACAATAATTCTCCTAACACAGATCCTTGGTTCCCTCTTAAAATGAAATTATTGGCTCAGCGGAGAAGCCACAGTAACAAGGAGTGCCAGTAGGAGCCTTTCTAGTCCAGGCTTGAGCGCAGGAGTGTCGGTATGAGCCTTTCCCATCCGGGCTTCATCGCAGAACCAATCAGAGGACTAGCACTATGATCAGCAGCCAATTAGCATTGCTGGTGGCTGGTTCAAAGCCCAGCGGGGGCTGCAGCATAGTTGAGCCATACCTGAGGTGAGGATCCAGGGCTGCTGACTTGCACAGGACAGCCTGCTGTGAATGTTTCAGTCCGGGCCTCCACTTTTTGGCTCATCAGGGTTGGGTAAGCCCCAGTGCCTAATTATCTATCTACCTATCTGTCTGTCTGTCTGTCAATCTGCCTCTATCTATCTATCTATCTATCTATCTATCTATCTATCAGCCCAGGCAGTGCTTTCCTAAGGTTACTATCTCTGCCTATACTCCTAACCACAGCTTGAGGGACCTGGATTCGATATTAATGTGCCTCCACCCAGAGCAACAACAGTGGGGATATCCATCTAACCTGTCATAGCTCTCTGAGAAGCTATAAGCAACCACAAACCCACCTAGTGACCTTGTTTCTTTGGCAGCAGTTAGCACACAGTCAGCAACTAACATTAATAATATACACACACCCTTCACACTTACCAGCAGGGTCTGACCTTCAGCAATTTCCCTGGAACCCCCTGTAAAAACAAGGTTAACAAAGCAGGCATACACTTTTTATACAGCAACTCAACTAATAATATGCTCATAAGCCAGGTTAAACATAATGCTATTACATACTAAATCCATCAAAGATAAACACAACTTGTTTTACATATGCTTGGAGCTCACCACAATAATCTCCCTGTACGAGGACCTGAGAGGAAAGGGAAAATTAAAGAAGACACTATAACATAGTCAAGAAAGTGAAGGGGTGCCTTATGGTCTAGAAATCACAACAGATAGATTAGGCTAAGAAATAGAAGAACTGTTGCAACTGATTTAAGAAAAGGTTGGTCCTCAAGAGTGGCAGGAGCTCCCTGTCACATATTCCCCACCTTAACCGGGAAGCAGTTACTGCAGTCTGCTTACCACCTTCCTGTCCCAGGAAGGGATGGAGCTTCCACCCATCCATCTTCCAAAACTCTGTCTCAGGGTCTCTATTAATGATAAGCATTCTATTATAAACATAGTGGATATCATCATTTTTTACCCTGTAGCATTAACACATTTCTTAACAGGGACTAAAGGTACCTTTCCTGAACAATCTTCTTTTGGGGAACGTATGTCATACTTCTTAACCAAAAGATCTGGATGGCTGTAAAGTCCAGTACCATAGAAGCAATTTCTCTGGAGTGAGTAATTACCTACTCCAACTCCACCAGGCATGTCAGTTTTAAGCAGGGACCCAGTCCTTGGTTCAGTCCCTCTAAATAAACCCACTATGTTCCTTGAAACATTTCACTTGCTACAGATACCGGCACCTAAGGGTAGACACTCTTTTAGTGTTACCCCAACACAGGTTCCAGTCCATTTTCCATCCACTTCCTCCTTTGTGGGTTTTTCATTAGAAAAATAAAACACATGTACCACCTCCTTGATCTTAACATATTGTAACATTTTGGCAATATTAGCATCTTTAGCCTGCAGTATACCCCAGTCAATACTGTTAATGGATTTAGCTGCATCAATACAAGAAAAAGTCCCTTCAGTCTCAAAGTCTTCTTTTTGCTTGCTTTGGAGTCTTCAACCCCAGCACAATATCACTAGGCACAGTCTTACCTGGGTTCTCACATTCAAATTCCATTCTTGCATCTCTGACTTCCAATGGGTAACATCATGGGAACACAGAAAACAAAGGAATATCCTCCTCAGTCAGGGGGTCCTGCTCAAACTGAGCCCATGAAAAATCCTTTTCTGACTCTTTATCAAAACTCTCTGGCAGGAACCTCTCAAGCACCTGGCCACAGTGTTCCACCACTCTGTGTAGTTGTTCTGCCTCTAGCCATTGCCCACTCATCCAGTGGATCATCATCCTCATCAGGGTATCCACCTCTGGGGTGTTGTCTCTCACACCTCCAGTCTGCCTTGACCAGCATCTCTTCATTGTATTCAGGCTTGCCCTTCCTCTGAGCTCCCAGGTCCAGTCCAGGCAGCAGCTTCTCTCCATCTGATGGCCATGGTTCTGGTCAGAACTCCACAGACATTCTTCTCTGGGTTCTCCACTGGCAATTCCTGGTGCATCAGTCCACTTGGGATATCTTGGTAATATCCACTTGAAAACATTTCTCTTCAGCCAGTCCAGACACTTCCAGCAAGTTATCCCACTGCTAACACCAAGTCTGTGAAGGGGTTGTGGGATAACAGATGAACCAGACACTGAACTTCAAGTTCAACACACAATCTCTGTGAGTTGTGTATTTAAAATACAGTAGATAACCTTAAGCAATGGAATATCCCTTCTTCAGTAAATCAGTTTTCAGCAACAGACTATGTATGTCCTTACTCTGCACTTAGTCAGCACCTACTAACACTGATCTCTGATCTAACTTAGCAGTTGAAATTTGATCTCCGCCCCTATGTGGGGCTTGTTTGCTTGGGTGGTGGGGCCTCAGATAGAAAAAAAAATAAGCTAAAGACAAAGAACCTTGGTGCAGAAGCATTGAATCAAGGGTTACCCCAAAGGGCATTAAGAATAAGCCAAGTTGCAATGAAATACCACATGGCACATACTTCTATAATGCAAAGCATTGTGGGATATATGCAAATCACCATGACATTCAGACTTGTTCAGTTTACAGCAATTTACATGCATTTTAAATAGCACAACTAACTTAATTTTTATAATAGTCACCCATTACGTTTCACCTTTATCAAAAACAGCTAGTACCATGATATTTCCAACATTCACAGATTTCATAAACATAAGGAGCTAGATTCACAAAGCTTTTAGAAGGTGCAAAACCTTCTCTAAGTCCCCAAAACTGCTGTAGCAATGGGAAAAAAGGGGGAGACTGCTCTAAGTCCTATTCACAAATACCTCCATAGCTGTGAAAAAATCCACCATGGACTGTGGAAAACAGTGCAGCTGTGGAAGTCCCTTAGGAATAAAAGGATTAAGATAGTAAGGCACAGCCTCTTAAAGACTATTCTTATCCAGTTATTTTTCACAGTTGTGGAACAAATGTTACACACAGTGGAATGAGCTGTAACTCTCTCTCAGTAAACTGCAGTAGTGTCCCAACAATTTGAATCAATTAAAGGTGGAGGTGAGGCACAGGTAATAGCACCCCAGATAGCAAAGCAGTGGCTGATGTTACAACAACAAAAGCACACATTGCCAGGCTATGGTAACAGGCAACAATCACCAGACCCAATGCAGCCCATAATGGAGCCCCACAGGCACTAGAGCCTGACCAGCCTGCAGAGAGTTCCACCCCCACAGGCAACAGGAACACCCCAGGTAGGGACAACCAGTAGGGATTGTTGGCCACTGTGGTGCCATGGTATTGCTGCTACCAGTGGTGCTGCAGTGGTCCCAGTTGAGGGAATGGTTGCTGTTCTCTTTATGTGTGCTATCAGCTTCATGCTATAGCAGCACTGTTAAAGTGTGCTGCTTTTGGCTATTTAGTTTCACTATTGCTGTGCCTCCACAGCCATTTCTGCAGCTGTGGATTCACAGTACTTGCCCAATTCCTGCAGCTGTTTCATTGCAGCTCATGCAACACTTTATGCAGAAATCTGCAGCTGCACCTGTTTTCGGTAAAAATACCATGCAACTGCATTTCCACACTGCTGTGAGCCTTTTTCCTCGCAACTGCAGGATTTTTGGCTTTTCTGAGACTCTTGCCCTAGGTATATGCATCAAGATATTTTATGACATAATGCTCTTACATACTAAATCCAACAATGATAAACCCAACCTGTTTTACATATGATTGGAGGTCACCACAATAACCTCTCTGGAGAAGGACCTGAGAGGGAAAAAAAATTAAAGAAGACACTATAGCATAGTCCAGAAAGGGAAGGGGGGCACAGAGATGGCCAACCTTGTGGACTAGAAATTGTAAAGGATAAATTTGGCTAAGAAACTGAAAAACCGCTACAACAGATTTAAGAAAAGGTCAGTCCCCAAGAGTGGAAGGAGCTCCCTGTCACAGATGCCAAGATTTAGCCTTAGCCTAGATATTCCAAGAATGCAGCATGACCTCCGTTATCTCTGTGCTAGTATTTTCAGAGTCCTATAATATTATAGGTTAAAAAAATGAAGTCTTCTCTTAGTTTTCAGCAAGAAACTCATCTGCCATATATGGACAAAGAGTTGTTCAGTTAGGAAGCAGAGATTTGTTTTCCTTCCTTAAGCATAAATCCAGACTCCTTGCTTTTATGATTCAATTGCCTCTTTTCTTTTGTTTTTAGGAATGTATGCAAACAGCAATCTTAACCAGAAATTATATTAAAACTTCCCATAATTAACCCCATATAAAATCACATAAACTTATCATTAAAAATCATTTTTTAATAATAAAAATACAATACTTTTTCCATCAAGGGTTTTGTTCCTACATTTGCCCCTTTTTGAATTAAAAATGCACCTCAAAAATGTATTTTATAATTCAAAACTATAACCTTATCATATATCGGTATATAGGTTAGGCATTGCAGGGAAAATGAAACATGAAACACAAAGTTACATCATCAACTGATAACTTATGAGATCACCAGCGCATAACATCTTCATATATGACATCAATTGTGACATCAAAGATGATATCATTGAAGAAGTACTTTTTGGCATAGAAATATGCTCAGTATACATGAATAAACATGATTAAACATGATTACAACTATGTATGCTTTTAAATGATTTATCAAACTTATATATTGTTTTGAACATTATACAAATACAACAAATAATCTTTGTTTATCATCTTCAAAGATCAGTATTACAATTAATATGTCAGTTTAACTCTAGTTCATTATTTTCACTTTTTTTACAATCTTGTGCCTTTTTATGTTTAGTATTAGAGTACATATAAGGTTAGTAGTTACTTATTGTTACATTTCATAGGTTCTTCCTTCCCCCCATGTGCTGAAAGTACTTCTAAACTGGCCCTTGTAACTTTTCCAAGTGTTCACTAAGATATCACTCCTTGATTGGAAGTTACCTTATTGTTTTTACACAGATTTAAGTTTATGGTCTTTTTGGACTTAACCCTTTTAGTGATCATAGTTATACTGGGATTCCTTAATGAAATTACAAAAGCTTTCTACAATTCAGTTACCTTATTATACTTCTACAAAATTAAATCTTTCGCTATTTTGTTGTACACATTTTCTTTAAAGGAAAACACAATTAAAATCAGAAAAAGTGTGTACCTGAATTTACCTTCATTTTCAACATTTTATTGTTCTTATTGTTATCCACTTTAGTTATACATCATCATCTACATATGCTTCTTTAAAACTCTTTTGTCTGTTCTCTCTTTAGGTAATAGCTTCTGTTAGTCTACCCAGTAACTGGAACAACAAATATCTGAACTGTAAAGGACTTCCTCCCTTTCAATTTTTGCCAACCACAATTAGTTCTAAAAGTGACAGGCCCTATTTTTGAAATTATGTACTTAGAAAAAAAAACATGAATTACTGTAATGCACATACCTAGGCAGAGGTGTGGAATGGATTTTTAAATCCATATTACTACCACATGTTAGGCACAAACAATACAGTTTTATAAGACACTTCTTTCCCATAATCCTAACAGACAATTTCTTTACTTTGTCAAAAACTGTTGTATTGAGCTCACTCACCATTTGGAATACTTAAGGAAGAGGTTATCCAGACCTCAAGGCTGGTGATGTCAATTTATTAGGAAAGGGTTTTTCCTTAGTTGTGACAACAAAATTATATTGGCTAGCCTTAAACAGTATACACACCCAGTTGTACAAGTACATCTATCCAAAACATGAAAGATTTTAAACCTTGTATGACATACAGGATGTTATGTATTTTCCCCCCATTTGGAGGATCAAGGCAGGTGCCTATACTTTTCAAACTTTATTTGAGGCTTACAAATGTCTATAGCCATTTAGTTTAACACTGGGTAAACCTGTGTACTGCTTGGACAATGCAACATTTTAAAAGTTCTATTTTGTCTGGCACCTTGATTTTACCTCTGTTTTTATTGAGTGATGCCTCTTTTCCACACTCCTTAGGGGGCCTTGTACTTAGAGTTTAATGTTTTTGTCAAACAGGATGGCACTGAGAAAAGCAGGGTTTACTTTCCTTGTGAAGAAAGTTATGTCTTTGATTTAATTACAGATTTACCACATCTTGTATTGACACACAGACCACATAAGCTTTGCTTCTCCATTTAATCATTTTTTTTTAGAATGACCAAAACTAGATACATTAATTACATTAGAACCTATAACATTCAGTTTAATCATTAAACCAGTTTTCTCACAGTAGCATGAATTTCATTGTTTAGAAAATGTACAATTGTTTTTAAATGGAATTGGCCTTTTTACCTGTGACCATAAGATTTTCTGGCAATAGTTTAGAATTGATTTAAACCTCTTTAGAAGGTCATTCCCAAACAATAAATTGTTACCTGCTCTGTTTATAACATACACTGGATGTTTAATCACCATTTTACTGAATTTCATTTTAAATCTCATTCCAATTCCATTATCCTTTTTAACAATAACAGTTTCTTTTACCATGTCAGCAGTAAGGAGAACAGGATCTAGAAGTCTCATAGCCCTACTAGTCCCATCTTTACTGGATACAGTTGAGGAGGGATTTTGTATGGAAAAGAGAAGACCAGAAGGTGATGGAGCAACTTGGAGTACACAGCATTAAGTAAGAGCTTGTATCTCCTCTAGTTTCTTTTTTAATTCCTCGATTTCTTTTTTAGTTTGTGACTTCTCCAGCCTTTTCTTTTTATTTGCAGAACTATGCCTAGACCTGTTTTGAGCTGCATTATAACATTACAGATTGTAGTCAGAATAGTTGCACCCCCTGTTGTCAGTTCTATATTTACCATGCTCACTGTCATACCCTGCACTTGGGCCCCCGCTTTAAAGATGGATTTCACTGTTGGCATTGTTCTGAGCCTTGATAAGGTTGCTGAACCACAATTGGACCAAGTAGGGGCTTTAATTGTTTTTTCTCTGTTAGACATAGATAACCCCCTCCCCTTTAGCCAGAGTATTATATGAGTGGCCTCTAACACCTTAATTTGGTGTACAGAGGAACTCCTCTTTTCCCTAATCTTGTGCTTTTTCTAGTATTTTCCAAATGTGTCATGTTCCGAAACAGAATTTGAATCACTTGTTTGTCTAGGGATTCTGTTTTGGCTCTGAGATTTATTTCCTGAGTCAGATAATTCATTGAGTGATATACCAGAATCAGTCAAACAATCTAACCTTTAAGATGCTTTTAAATTTTCTTTAACTTGACTTTTTCTCTGTAAACTTTCATAGTTTTCCATTAATTCAATCAAATCTTTATTAACCTGTGTATAAGCATCTGCTAGTTGAACTTTTTTCTTTCAAATTTAAACATTGTTCTTGCCATTTGTTAGCTTCTTTTAACTCACTTTGCAAAACAGCATTTTCAGTCTTTAGCTTGATTAAGGCACATAAGTTATTAGAAAGTTCACCTGGGAACAGAAGAAGGAGAGTGTTCATGAAAGTGGTTTAGTTTATCTTCTGTTTTAACTGAAGCATTTGAATAGTTTGTACTTGAAATTAGTGTTGTGTGTTAAAATTACTACTTTGAGTTACAACTGTTACTTGGGCTGTGATATTGTAACTATTGGGGCTTGTGTGCTGGTTGTGGGAACACTTGATTGGTAGTGATAATTAGAGTGAAATTTAAATGTGATGTTTGCCTGGTGTTGTAGAGCCCTCTCACTCACCCTGTGTTGCAGGCTTTCTTAAATACTGAAAAGACATTTGGGGTTGGGCTTGAAGGTCTGTGCATTTCTGTTTGTGACTGAAACTTGAAGCAACAGGAACTGGTAGCCTGTGACATCATACAGTACCTGATGTCTGCATAAACACACTGTTAGCTGGACTGAACACACATTGGGCTGTATGTGTTTGTGAGACTTGGGAAAGCTATTTTTGGGGTTGAAATTGGGCTGGTAAACAACTGCAATCAGTATAGAGAGACTGTATTTCACTGTCCTGTATAGACAGTGTGAATCATCGGTAGGATTGTGGCATGCAATGGTTGTAGGGCAGCAGTATTGATGAACATACTGCAGAGGCTGGGAGGGTGCCCAATATGCCACAGGCTAAAGAGGCTCAAGGAAGAGGCTTGGTGGCTTGGCAGGGATCTGGGGAGATTGAAGGGTGAGGGGAGGGTTGCATTGGTAGAAGAGCTGACATCTGAGACTATCGGGGGCACCACAGAGAAGGAACAGTGGGTCAAGGGAGGGGTCAGGATGAGGGGGAAAACTAGACAGGAAGCCAGCTGAGGAAGGGTGGACACTGGTAGGACCTAGCAAAAGAGGAGGAGCAGTAGTATGCAGGAGGGAGGAGAAAACACATTTTAAGGCAAAGATAGTAGGCAACATGTTTGCTATACTAATGACATGGGGAGGAGGACACAGGAGGAGATTGCACAAGGGATAGTTCTCACAAAGAGGAAGGAGTGAGGGGCATTACTCATGGAAAGATTGAGCATGGCATGGCAGGGGAGAGATAATACTCTGAGAGGTGAGGAGGGATAGAGAGATAGAGGTTGGCAGTCTAACAGGAGGAGGGTGAGGGTCTCAATTAAAAGGAGCAGGGGGAAGACACTGGGGCAAGTGATAAAAGCACAATCTTGAGTGGCCCCAGGAATGAGAGCCTTGGTGGGTTGGTGGCATTGGGAACAAGGAAAGAGGAGGGGGGAGCACTGGTGTTGGGGGATGCCATATTCTTTTTTTCAGTTCAAAGTTTATTACAAGTTTTTCCAAAACAAGGAACAGATCCATACAAAAGAAAACAGTACCAAAGTCAATCATGTAATAATGCAATGGACCTGTCCTCTCCCTCCCACTGCCCCCTCCTCCTCCTCCCAACCCCCTCCCTCTCAAATTGTCCTCCCCCTCCCTCCTAACATAGTCAGATAAAGCTTAAGCACCCAGATTGAAATAAAGGCATTAAGAAATACCACTTATAAGGAGTACAAAGTATGTAAGGGGTCCCATATTCTTTTGTAACTTTTCAGTCTATTATTTAGGCTTGCTATTGTCTTTTCAGTTCTCAGGTCAGGCATCAACTCGTTTAACCATTCAGTATAAGAGATATCTTCGCTATCCTTCCAATGCTTCAATACCAATTTTTTAATGGACATAGAAACAAGAGCCATATGGTATTTGAGATTACGTACTGAGATTTGGGAATAGTCAACAAGTAAACAGATTTTGGCTGTAAATAACTCAGACAGTGCTAGAAGACAGTCTGCCTTACATTGAATGCATGCCTACAAAGGAGCCACTTTAGGACAAGACCAGAAAATGTGAAGTAATGTGCCTTCTTCCTGGTGATAGCGGGAACATAGGGCAGAGGACCTTAAACCCAATTTGGCTAGCTTCTGCGGGGAATAATACAGATTATGCAAAATATGAAATTGCATGAGACGTAGTCTGTCCTGTGTCACAAAAAGGTGACAATTACGCAAAAGAGAGGGCCAATCAATAGTTAAATCAGGAAAGAGAGTTGCCCAATATGCTGTGGGGCCAAAGCAGTCCAGGAAAAGCCAGCCATATAGAATCATATACATCTTGGATACAGCCTTTGGGAAATTCACTAAGTGGCCAATTTCCAAGTGAAAAGATAATTTGGCCAGTTGAGGGGGGTCTGTTCCTAGCACTTTAGTGAGAAGATGTTTCAATTGGAAGACTTTAAAATAGAATGTATTTGGAATTTGGAATTTGCTTATGATTTCTGCAACTAGGAGCCATGAGCCATCATCTTTTATAAAGTTGGTAAGCTGGCCATCCCCCAAATGAGGTAGCCATCTTGATGTCAGAACCTGATTGTCAATCTTGAAAGTGGGATTGCCCTAAATGGATTGACATGGGTCAACGTTGTGCTTGTATCTAAGAAAGACACATAGTTGGGAGTGAACCCTTATAGATGCAGCTACAGGAGTGGACATGAGAGTTGAAGGCAAAGAATGTAAACTTGTATGTAAAAGTGCTGCCGGTGATAGTTGACAGGATCGAATATGGGCTAATTCAATTTTAAGCCAAAGTAGGCAAGGTAAGGAGTGATCCAGCGGTAACCATCTGAAGTACTTGGTGGAATGGCTGGCCCAGTAGTAGAGACCTAAATGAGGGAGACATAGGCCCCCTTTAAGCTTGGGGGCAGCCAGTTTGTAATATGCTATTCTAGGCTGTTTTTTTAATCAGATGAATTAGGTGAGGAGCCCATGCACTTTTTTAAACCAGGACCCTGGCACCCAAATATTAAATTAATTGAGTGGGTAAAACAACCTTGGAAAAACATTCATCTTGATTAAATTAATTCTCCCCCATAATGAAATTGGAAGGGTCGATCATCTAGCTAAATCTTGACTAATAATTTTTACCAAAGAATCTAGGTTCTGTTTGATTCCAAAGGTGGGGTTTCTGGTGAGTTCAATTCCAAGGTATCTGAGAGAGTCTTGTGACCAGGAAAGCCCTAGCAACACAATGGGGGACTCCATATTCAAGGGTTTCAGATAGGCAGCAAGGGGGAGAGGCACAGTCAGATATGGGTGGAGTCCATACCAGCATTAAAGGCAGACAAGGCAGGACAGGCAATCCTAAGGTATGCAAGGAGGGGTAGGAGGAAACTGCACATTGTAGTGCATTTGGAGCAAATGGCCTAGCAGGGGAAATGATGGCAGTAACAAGGGCGAGGTTTGAGGAGGTGAGAAGGTTGTGTGAGGAGACTGGGTTGTCTGTGCCCTTCTCGGAAGTGCTCCCAGTATCCTGTGCAAGCACAGTGAGAAAAGTGAGGATTAGGGAGTTGAACACATGGTTGGTGGAATGGTGTCAAACTAAGGGATATGGCATTGGAGGTGGTTGGGGCAACACCTGGGATAATAACAGTCTGTTTGTAAGGGATAGACTGCACATGAGTGGGGAGTGGAAGGAGGTATTAAAGCAAAGACTTGGGAAGTATATTGTGACAAAGGTGGATTTAAACTAGATATAGTGGGTGGCAAGTGGACAGCAGGTAGGCTGGGATCCAATAGAGTGAAGTCACAGTCCACCCCCAGGATAGCAGGGAAGGACTTGGACAGCTGAAAATGGAGGAAGTAGAAGGGAGGAAATAGAGGGTGAGGAAGGGTAGGGGGCAGGATGGATGGTGGTCTCACTGAATGCGAGAAGCCTAGGCAACAAATCAGCTGAGCTACAGGCACTCCTGGCTGTGTGGAGGGTGAATATTGCAGCTGTCACAGAAACGTGGGCAACTGAGCACTAGGAATAAATTATATAGGAAGGACCACAAGGAGGAAAGGGGTGAGGTGGCAGTCTATGTGAGGGACTTGATCAAATGCACAAGGGATGAGGGGGAAGAAATGATGACAGAGGCAATCTGGCTGCAGCTCCTAGACTCAAAGGGTAGGAAACTAAGGATGGGGATGGTATACAGGCCACCGTCTCAGTCTGAGGAGCATGACAGGCATGTAGCAGGAATAATCAAAAAAGTATGTAGAAAAGGGAAGGTGGTCATCATGGGGGATTTCAACTTGCTGGGGGTTGACTGGAGCATTCTGGTCATCTGCAGTGCTAGGGAATAAGTGCTCTTGGATGTGATCCAGGAGGGTCTCCTGACACAGTTGGCCAGTGTACCTACTAGGCTAAAGAACACTTTACATCTGGTATTGTCAAATGGAAAGGCAGTAAGAGAAATAAGGGTGGAAAACCCACTGGCCAACAATGATCACCAAACAGTGCGGTTTAATATCACTCTGTGTGGAGAGCCAGAGAAATCATTAACCCGGCTGGTAAACTTCAAGGGGGTGGACATTGGGAGGATGCAAGAAGTACTGTAAGGGAAACTGGAGGGCATAAGACAAGAAATGGGCTTGGAGCAGAAATGGGATATTATTAGACATGGGATTACAGAGGCAACGGAAGCCTGCACCAAGATACAGAGTAAGAAGAACAGAGCAAGGAAACCATGATGGTTGAACAGCGAGGTAGTGAGGGCAAAACAAGAGATGCACCAGAGGTGTAGGAGAATGTGAAAGAAAGAGGGCAGGGAGGAGTATGCAGACGGTCCAGGGAGGTGACCAGAAAAGTGAGAGCAGCCAAGGCTTATGAGGAGCTGAGATTGGCGCAGGGAATTAAGGGGGGAAGACTTTTTCAGATACATCAGGGGGACAAGGAAGTGCAGGGAGGCAACAGTGAGGATAAAAAGTGAGGGGAGTGGACAGAAAATGGGGAGGAACAGGGAGAAGCACTAAATGAATACTTTTGCTCTGTGTTTGTGGATGAAAAGGGGGATTGCTATCACCATGAACTGGGAGGGTGGGGACAGGAGAGAGGAGGCGACCAAAGGAAGAATTGAGGGAGGTAGAGTTCTAGAGGGACTGAAGGTTTTGAGGGTAGACAAGGCTCCAGGGCTGGATGGTATCCACCCCAAGGTGCTGAGAGAGATGGCAGAAGTATTGGCAGAGCCTCTGGCAGATCTGTACAACACCTCACTGGAGCCAGAATGTGTGCCACTAGATTGGAGGATGGCACATGTAGTGCCATTACACAAGAGTGTAATTATTGCACAGTAAGTCTCACCTCAATAGTGCACAAACTCATGGACACAATACTAAAGGAAAGACTGGTGTCATACCTGTAGGACAACAGCCTCCAGGATGTGAGGCAGAATGGGTTCATTTCGGGGAAGTCTTGTCAAACCAGCCTGATAGAATATTATGACTGGGTGACAGGAGAGCTGGATAAGGGTCATGCAGTGGATGTTCTTTTCTTGGACTTCAGCAAGACCTTCAATTCGATACCTCATGGGTGACTTGGGAGGAAGCTAACTGGTGTAGGGGTAGTGGCAAAAATGACAAACTAGATTACAAGCTGACTGAGTGGGAGGCTACAACAGGTGGTAGTAGGAGAGGAGCTCTCAACTCCAAGGCCAGTGATGAGCAGCGTACCACAGAGCTCTGTCCTAGGATTGGTATTATTTGGACTCTTCATATCAGACATTGCACATGGGGTGGTGAGCAAGGTAAGTCTGTTCACAGACAACAACAAAAATGGGCGCAGTGGTGGATGGAGTGGAGGGATGGAAGCAGCTTCAAGAGGGACCTAGGCAAGCTGGAGGAGTGGTCAGAAAGGTGGCAGCTGGCGTTCAATGCAAATAAATGTAAGGTTATGCACTTCGGGGCAAAGAACCCAAGAGAATACTGGCTGGGAGGGGTTAAGCTGGGGACAATTGAGGAGAAGGACCTAGAGGTAATGGTAACAGGGACCATGAATAACACTGCCCAGTTCAGGAGAGTAGCTGCAAAAATGAACAAAATGCTAGAGTGCATAGAGAGGGGGGTTTCATCCAGGTGAAGAGAGGTAATCTTGCCCCTCTATGGGTGGCTAGTAAGACCACAATTGCAGTATTGTGTGTAGTTTTGGAGTCCATACCTGAAGCCTGATGTCAGGTTACTGGAGGGGGTACAGAGGAGGGTAACAAAGATGATTGGTGGAATGGAGGGGAGGGACTGTGACAGCAGGCTGGGAGACCTGAATATGTGCACCCTAGAGGACAGAAGGGACAGGGGGAACATGATAGAGACTTTCAAGTATCTGATGGGAATCAATAAGGATGGGGCAAATGGGGTCTTTAAGATAAGG
Organism: Neoceratodus forsteri; assembly: GCA_016271365.2. Lineage (NCBI taxonomy): Eukaryota > Metazoa > Chordata > Ceratodontiformes > Ceratodontidae > Neoceratodus > Neoceratodus forsteri. Next base: position 58,649,607 of record CM028137.1, read on the forward strand.
AGGGGGAGAGACACCGGGGACATGGGCTAAGAAAACAGGGGGGAAGATTTTGGAGGGAAATGAAGAGACACTATTTCACAGAGAGGGTGGTAGCAAAATGGAATACACTAACAGAATGGGTGGTATCATGTAAATCCGTGAACAGCTTTAAATGAACATGGGACAGGGAGCAGGGGAGAGTGAGGGTGGGGGAAGTGAGGGTCGCACTGTGATGACATAGGAGAGAGGGTCAGGGGCAGCTACAAACTAGGGGTACTTGTTGAAAACTCAAGCAGACTTAGATAGACTGGTTGGTCTGTTTCTGCTGGAAAATGTGTACGTTTGTACTGTATGTCTGTAGAAAGGTTATTTTTACTTTCCTGTAAAATAAATTTCTACACTCTCTACTTGACCTACACATTTCTGACACTGAAAACATTTTACCTCCAACATTTTTTCCAGCTGTTATATTCTTTCATTTTTATTTTTAATAAAAGCCAGCTGTGCTGGGGCATAAAATACTGTCTCAGTGCTAAGCATATTTGCAGTTACAGGTAAAGTTGTCATAACTCTGCTCTAGTGTCTATCAACTTTCACAACAACAGTGCTATATAGAATAACACATGTGGAAGTGTGTATAATGAGGATTTGATGCACACCTGAAGTGTGCAATGACCCATAAACCCTGAAAGCAAAGCTTGAGGGGTTTATCAAGGCATTGCACACTTAAGGTGTGCATAAATTGAGCTGACATACACTTCCCCATGTTTTATTTTTCATAATAACTGGTTCCTTTGATTGTTGAATTTCTTGTTTTAGAATTTTTGTAAAAGGTGCTTTACCAAATTTCATCTTACACAGGTGATTATACACATATATTTATAATCAAACTCCATTATACACATATGTGTATAATCACCTGGGTATAATGGATTTTGAAAGCTTCTGCCCACAGTTGATAATCATCACTAACCAGTTATTATAGTCTTTGTTTGAAAAAAACTGTTAAAATAGCAATGACTTTTTACAGAACAATTTAAACCAAGCAAGATATGTTCTTATGATGCTTTAAAAGTTCTTTTCATTTTTTTGGACCTTTACTGTTAGTCAAAGATTCTATTCTAGTCACTTTTATGGTTTAGCTCCCTTCTCTTTTACTTAAGATAGCTTCAGGCTCAGAAAAACAAAACAGAAAAAATATTATTTCTCTAATTTTGAAATCTTGCAAATACTAACAATAATAACATTTATTTCTCACACACACTAAATGTGGATTGTTATTTACTAACAATTATCCCGTGGATAAGAACCCCCAAAGATGTCTGAACAGAGGCTAAAATATCACTTTTTATAATGCAACACTTGGATTTACCTCAGGCCTTAATCCAACATTATTTTCATAAATCATCAAAAACAATTATAAAACTCAGATATGATATTATCCCCATTCTCCAGGTTCTGGATAATGGCAATAACAATTCTACCACATTTAGAAGTATGTAACATATATGATATTTTATTCCCATATGTGCACATACTAAATATCCTTAATAAGCATAAATATCAAGCATAATGAAAATAAAGTAAACAATGCTGTAAACTTAAACAATGGTTTCAGAAAATCAAACTACAAAGAAATAAAACAAAACAAATTTCAGCAAATAAACAATGAACATGAATAAGCAATATTCGACATAATAAGTTGCATTGGCTACAGTATATAGTAGGTTTTCAGTATACTTAGTATTTAGCATAACCTTTATGTGTAAGAACATGCAAATTCATAACATCAGTGTTCAAATGATATTTTTATGAGACTGATTTCAAAATTCTCATCATACAAAATGTATTTTCTCAGTTTAAACCTTTTAAACTATATACCCCAAGTTCTGTAGTTAAAAGTAAGTTCCCTTGTTATATTCCCAGATAAACCAATTTAAGTTACTAAAATTATCAACCAACAATTAAACAGTATAGGTGGTAATTAATATTATACTTAAATTTCTGGTTAGTGCAGAAGTGGTTTCTTTGCCTGTCTTAACTTAGAAATCTTGGTTGAGTCTTGTTCTGAGTAAGAACGTCTCTTTCAGTCAGTTTGTCTTTTCTGTTTTTTTCCCTGGAACCTGAACTTGAACCTTTTCTTACATCCATTTGGGATATCATTAATTATCAAAAGTCAGTTTGTTGGATTCAACAGGAAACATCAGACAACAGAATTTAAACAGTCCCATAGCAACACTTGTATCAAAGAACTTTCTTGTGGATAGCAAAGTTGCCTTAATAACTGGACTCTGAGTTCTTCATGTTAATTTATCTACACTTAAACTTTAAGACACTGGACTCCTTTTAGTCACATCACTGCATAGCTTGCTTTGACTATGAATTTTAAAGTCAAGTCTCGGGTCCAGGCTTTAGCAGGCAACATTACTTCAGTCAAAATGCTCAGTATATGCATCATAGACTTTACTCTGTTCCACCGTAAAGAGTCCTTTGTAATAAAGTTTGCATTTGAACTTTATTGCAATCTTGTTAGTTTACAGACTGGACCTCAGCAGCTCTGTGTATGCTTCCAAGCTTGTCCTTAGCACCCCCTGAAAGATACATCAGTGATTAATCAAAACTGGTTCCCAGCGTTCCAAATACAGTCATGGTCTAAGGCTTTCCAGCCTAGCAAAAGTTATGAAGTCATTAGAATTATCAGTCAGGCTAACATAGCTTCTCACTGCACAGTGCTACAGGCAAGATTGGGGTTTGGGCTCTGAATTTTGCAGATATGATCCTGCCTCAGGAGATGTCATCACCCAACTCTGATTGGTCATTGCAGATGACAAATGCTGACAGTGGCCATGCCCCTTCAAGGACTACCCACTAACTCCAAATCCACTTTTATTGTGAAATTAATTTTCTCTCATAACTTCTTACTGCCAATTATATTAAATTTTAAACTTACGTATTTGATCTTTTATCATCAAGTAGAGCATTTTGGTATGTTTCCCATATTCATAGGACTAATATTTCCCAACTTAAACTATAAAAAGTTATAACTTCATAATTTTAATAAAACATCTTAACATAAAGTGAGCATTTATCTCTAAATATTCTAAGCTACAGAATAATGAATAGTGGTTAATGAATAACACTCAAATTATTGTCATTGATGGACATGTATTATCCTGGCTTCCAATGGACAGTGCTGTTCCTCAGGGCTCGGTCCTGGCCCAAGCAATTTTTCACATTTTCATCTCAGATTTGTCAGGCAATCTAAACTGCAAAATAATTAAATATGTGGATGATTGCAAAATAAGCAATTCGTGCGGCAGCTCTGAAGAAATTGAAACACAGCAGAAAGATCTTGACTGTCTGGGTGTCTGGTCCAATAGATGGGGTCGGTGATTTAATATCTCTAAATGTTGTGTACTTCACTTTGGTAAGCACAACCATATACAATAAATCAATGCCATCTATATAATGATAGCTTGACTAATAAGACTTGTGAAAAAGTTCTTGCAGTCATGATTGATTCAGACTTTAAATTCAGTCTTCATATAACAAATACTCTCAGGAAGGTAAATAAAATTTGGTGGGCTAGTAAACACAATATTAAATCCAAAGACCAAAATATACTGCTGTAACTATATTGAGCCTATGTAAGGCCACATTTCAATTATGCATCCCAATTATGGAGTCCATATACTCATAAAAAATTAATAGATTTGAAAGATTTCAGAGGAAAATAACTAAACAATTTGCCCAGACAAGTCCTTTCCTTATGAAATTAGATTTTCTAAATGTAAGTTAATGCCCTTTAAATGTCATAGATTAAGGGGTGTTATCCTACTTACATGGGACACAGAAACAAAGAAACATAGAATTTGGTGGTGAATAAGGACCACTTGGATCATCCACTCTGCCCATTTCCCTACCTAATGGATAAGCTGCAGAAATCTAACGAACCAACAGCCTACTTCCTCCTACCCCCACCTGCTATAATTGCTTTATGTCTGTCCCATGCATTCATGAATTCTTTCACTATTTCTGACTCCACAACCTCCTTAGGAAAGCCATTCCATGCATCAACAACCCTCTCCATGAAAAAATACTTCCTCATATTACCTCCGAGCCATCCCCCTCTATCTTCAAATGGTGCACCTTTGTTCTTGCACACCTCTTTTTCTGAAAGATGCTACCCTTTTAAACTTTGTTGATTCCCTTTAGGTACTTGAAAATTTCTATCATGCCTCCCCTTTCCTCAAAGGTATACATATTAAGCTCCTTTAGTCCCTCTTTGTATGTCTTCTGGTGCAGACTCTGCACCATTTTGGCTGCCCTCCTCTGGACAGCCTCCATCCTGCATATGTCCCTGCTTTTTATTTATTTATTTATTTAAAATTTGATGACTGGGAAATGCACACTGAGCCTAGGCCCATTTCTAGGTGTGACCCGGGTACAGAGTGTACAGTGAAAGAACAAGTACAAAAGGGGGGAGTACGTAGAGTATATATACAGACATTTATACAGAGTTCTTAGTACATTACAGTAAAATATGAGTTTACATACATAGTAAGTAAATGAGGCTGAGGGGTAGTCCTGGACTAAGGTATGTTGGTACAGGGCGTGAGGGGTTTCAGCTGGGTGCCGCGGCCATTGCAGCATTTTGGGCATGCTGGGGTGGGGAGGATCCTGAGGAGTTGCATCAAGGCAGAATGGGAAGAGGCCAGGAAAAAGGTTGGATTGAAGGTTATTCCAGAGAAGGGGGAGATGGTACAAGAAGGCAGCTTGTCCAGTAAGAGTATGACGGCGAGGCAGGTGGAAGGTGCATGGGTCACTATGGCGAATAGGGTAATTTTGAGAGGTGGCAGGGTAAAGGTGGAAGGTGAGATAGAGTGGTAGTGAGTCAAGCCAGTATTTGCTATGAAGGAGGCACTGTGGATGGTTCTTCTGTGGGAGAGCTGGGCTGTGGAGAGAGTAGCATAGAGGTGGCAGTGGTGCATAAGTGGGGGAGAGGCAGTGGCGAAGGAGCAAAAAGAGTTGAGAAGGGTGTCTAGTCTGGAGAGAGAGGTTGTTGGGGCTGTACCATAGATTATGTTGGCATAGTCAGTAGTGGGCAGGATAGTTTTGTGTATGAGCTCACAATGGGTGGGAATGGGTAAGCTGGCCCTCTGCCAGTAAAGGATGGTGAGTTTTGGTCGGAGTTTAGTGCAGATGGCCTCCACATGCAAAGATTAGCTGAGGTGGCTGTCCAGCCATACTCCTAGGTACGTGAATGCAGGGACTAGCTCCAGGGTGAGCCAGTGGGGGTAGTAATCACTGGAGGGGGCTGGGAGGGTGGCAAGCTTCTGCTTAGAACCAAAGACCATGGTGACATTTGTTTTGGCATTGACAGTAAGCCGGTTCTCAAGCAGCCAGGATTGGACTCTGATGAAGTCATTTTGGAGAGTGGGGAGGATACTGTCAAAGGAGGGGCCTGAGGCATAGACTATGATGTCATCTGAACAAAGATGCACATTGGAGGAGAGGCAGGTGGATAGAAGGTCATTTATGAAGAGGGAAAAGAGGATGGGGCTGAGTATTGGGCCTTGAGGGACTCCAGAAAGGATAGGGAGAGGGGTGGAAAGAGTGTCACCTATTTGAACAGATTGTTGTCTGTCATGGAGGTAGAAGTGAAACCAGGCAATTGTAGGTTAGGCTAAGTTAAAGGACTTAAGTTTGTGGAGTAGTAGCGAGTGGGAGACAGAGTCAAAGGCTTTAGCCAGGTCTATAAAAATGGCAGCTGTGGTGAGGCCGTTGTCCAAGGCAGAGAGGATGGAGTCAGTTATGCGTAGGAGGGAGGTGACGGTGGAATGGAGTTTTCTGAATCCTGACTGTACAGGTGAGAGGGAGTTGGAGAGAAAGTCAGACAGTTTGGTCAGTATTAGGGATTCCTGGATTTTGGCAAGGGAGGGGAGGAGCAAGATAGGGCTGTAATGTCCTGGTAGGGTGGGGTCTCCACCCTTGTGCAAAGGGATGATTCTGGCTGATTTCTAGACTTTGGGGACAGTGGCAGTAGACAGAGAGAGGTTTAGTATGTGAGTTAGGGGGGCCACTATAGGAGAGGCAGAGATACTGAGTAGAATGGGGTGAATTTCATCGGGGCTGGATTTGGAAGTGTTAAGGGAGGCGAGTGCTTTGTATGCCTCCTGGGGTGTGAGGGGAGGAAGGAGAAAGCCAGGGTTGGGGGAAGATGGTTCAGCTGACATGGGGGTTGGAGGGGAGGGGAATCAGGATGAGCACAGGGGATGAAGAACTTATTGAAGAGCTTAGCCATGAAGGCCGGGTCTGAGATGATGTTGCCTTCACTAACTAGGGTCGGGCAAGCCCGATTAGTGGGGGGGGCAAGTAGAGAGTTGATCAGCTTCCAAAATGATGCATGTGGGTTTTGGGACTGCGTGAGTTGTGTGTTAAAGTAGGAAGATTTGGAATGCTGAGTGGCCTTGGTGCATTTGTTCCTGAGATGTTTGCATGCTTGTAGGTCTTGAGAGGCATGGGAGGCTATGTATAGTTTCCAAGCCTTGTCCCTGGAACAACACAGGGTGATTAGGTCAGGTGTGATCCAGGGGTGGTGGTGGCATTTTATCCTGTTTTCCTGAGGGGGGGTGTAGGTCCCAGATATGCTGGAAAATTACGCAGAACTGTGAAAGGGTGATGTCTACATCAGACGCAGAGAAGACTGGATGCCAATCTGCATTGGAGATGTCTAGCTTCAGGGCATTCTCATTTAAGGAGTGTAGGGGGCAGGACCAGATGTATTTGGGAGGAGAATGTGGGGAGTAGATTTTGCGGACACAGTAAGCAACACAGTGGTCACTGAGGGCATCAGAGAAAATGCCAGAGGCCATGATACCGTGGGGATGGGGGATAAAATCCAGTCCAGAAGGGTGTGGTTTTGGGACCGATGGTTTAGGCAAGTGGGTTCCCTGATAAGCTGAGAGAAATTCAGGGCTTCAATCTTAAGGGTGGTGAGTTTGTCAAAGGAGGAGAGCCAGTCAAAATTGAAGTCACCTAGAAGCAGAAATTCACCGTGAGCTGTTCTAGATGAGATTGAAGAGATTGCCTGAACAATAGAGTTGGGTGGGGTCTTTGGTGGGGCATATAGAACCCCTATATAGAGGGGGTAAAGGAGGGAAAGGATAAGAGTGCAACAGTGGATTCATGAGAAGAAGGGCATGATTCACTGAAGATGATTGAACACGAGAGGGATTGACTGATATATACTGCCACACCCCCTCACGCTTGCCCAGGTCCTGACAAAACAAGCTGTAGTCAGAAATGGTAAGCGAGGAGTTAGGGATTTTGGCAGTTAGCCACAATTCTGTGATACAGTGTGTCAGTACAGTACTGGGTGACCCATACTGTTAGGGAGTCAAGAAGTTTCCTGGCATTGAGATGGAAAATGTGGAGTCCTTTGGGGAGTGAGTCTGGGGTGAGGCAAGAGGGCAGGCCTGAAGAGTTAGGAGGTGAATTAGGGCATTGCCTGGGCAGCTGGGGGCCTGGGTTGGGATGTATGTCACCTGCCAGAAGCAAGAGGACAGTGAAGGTGAGTAAAGGCGAGCATTTGATAGCACCAGATCATTGCTTGAAAAGGGGAATGCATAGGTTTAGGCAGCTTAGCAGAGCTATGTTAAGGAAGGTGGAATGGAGCAGAGATGGGTGGGTGGAGGGAAAGTGTGTGAAGGGATGGATAGGTGGAAGGGATGGGGAAAAATGGGAGTTGGGAGAGTAGAAGAGTTAGCTCCGGGGTAAGAGGGGGTGCCTCATGTAGGACAGAGAGAGTGAGGGGTTCTGGAGAGAGTGGTAACAGGAGATCAGGATGGGAGATACAGTGGGGTGATGAGAAGAGTGAAATTATCAAGAGAATGAGCATTTTGGCTTGCTTTGCTGTTAGGTAGTTTGGTAAAAGAGGCAGTGGCCACTAGAGGCAAGATCAGGTAACCTGCAGATGAGAAAGTTGCCTGATTGTTTTTTATCCCTCACGTGGTGTCTACTATAAAGCTCCTTGTAGACCAAGGGTGGTGGTGAGTGTGGTGGGGGTGGCAGGGCAGCCGACACAATGTGTCAGCAGGGTCCAACAAGTCCTTGTCGGCTGTTTCAGCTGGGCACGGAGGAGCTCCTTTGATCATACTTTTTTCAAGCTGAGGAGGCCATGGGGGAGGGCTTTGCTATCCTGCCCTCGTGACCCCTTGAAGGTAGCCAAAATCTGCCAGGATCTTCCATCCATCTGGAGACCTGAGGAGACAGAGAAGCAAGCTTTATAGCAGGTACAGCTAGAGGTGTGGCTGATCGGGAGGGGGGTGTCATGATAGCGTATGTGTGTGCTGCAGGAGAAACACTGATCAGAAACTTTACTGCTTGCAGCACATTTCATTATTTAGTAATTTGGCAAAAAAAAAAAACACTGATGCTAAGCCAATACCTGAAACTTTACTTCTTGGGACTGCTAAAACTATGCCGAAAACTTTACTGCATGGGGCACAATTCATTAATTTAATTGATTTGGCAGAAAACAGGTGTGCTCATCTAATCTTTCCTTGTAGCAAACTAAGGGCACAGTTAAAGTCTTCTCCCTTAGGGGGGCTTGGTTTAAAAGGTGGAATATAGCTGGCAAGTGCAATCCTATCTCTTAAGATACACTGTAGAATAATCAAAAACCCTAATGTATTTCACAGACTAGCCATAGAAAACCTATCTGCACAGCTCTGTTGACACAAAACAAAGCCGAGAGTTCTGCTTTTTAAAAATGGTGCCAAAAAAAGTCCTTGTCAGCCATTTCAGCTGGGCATGGAGGAGCTCCTTCGATCGTACCTTTTTCAACCTGAGGAGGCTGTGGGGGAGGGCTTTGCTGTCCTGCCCTCGCGACCCCCTGGGGGGAGTCGAAATCTGTGGGGATCTGCTGTCTGCCTGGAGATCTTTTTCAAGCTGAGGAGGCTGTGGGGGAAGTCTGTGCTGTCCTGCCATCGTGACCCATCGGGTCTCCAGAACTGCATGCAGTACTCCAGATGGGGTCTCACCAACTGTCTGTACAGAGGGATAACAACTTCCTGTTTTCTACTGGTGATGTCTCTCCCTATGCATCCCAGTACCCCCTCCCAGCCCTCCTATCTATCTTCTCACATTGCTGTCCCACCTTTAGGTCATTTAATATAACTAGCTCCATGTCCCTTTCCATTTTTGATGTTGTTAGTATCTTACCCCCCATTGTGTACTCTTCCCCTGGGTTATTGTTTTCCAGGTGCATTACTTTGCACTTCTTTGCATTGAATCTAAGCTGTCATACATTTGACTGTTCTTCCAACCTTGCCAAGTCCCTTCTCATCCTTTCCACCCCACCTTGTGCAACAACCCTGTTGGAGATCTGTCTGTACAGAGACATACTTTTCCTTCCAATCTTACTGCAATGTCACTTATAAAGACATTGAAGAGAACCAGTCCCAGTACTGAACCCTTGGGTACCCCGCTAGTGATCTCCCTTTCTTCAGAGTGGACTCCATTGTCCTGTTGTCTAGGGAAGTTCTTATCCAGGCTACCATCTTGGGACCCACTCCAAAGTTGGCTAAGTTGTATATTAATCTTTTGTGTAGGACTGTGTCAAATGCTCTGCAAAAGTCTAGGTAGGCCATGTTCGGAGCCCCTCCCTTGTCTACCACGTTGATCACCCAATCAAAGAAATCTATTGGATTCATCTGAGATGACCTTCCCACTGTGAATTCATGCTGCCTTGGGTCCTGTGCCCTGCTGGCCTCTATGTACTAAACAATTCTTTCCTTTAGAAGTAATTCCATCATGTTCCCTATCACTGAGGTCACACTGACAGGTTTTTAGATTCCTGCCTCTGCCCTGCTCCCACTTATGTGAAGTGGAATAATGTCCACCCTCCTGCAGTCCTCAGGTACCACCCCATCCTCCTATGATTTGTTAAAGAGGGTAGTCAGTGGCCTACCAGGTCTTAATGTTGCACGCTTAATAGCTTATGACATTATGGCTAAACCTGCACAGCGCTGTAGGTTACAGCAAGTGGTGCAATACCACAAATATTGCTGTACTCGGTATTGCACCATTGTATACTGGCTGGGAGTTAATTGCACTTCCCTGGCCAATATTAAACATAACATAACTGACCCCTTAACTGTTATAATCCTTTTCAGGTTTACCCGTACTCTCAACCTTATTATAAGGTACATTCATTTTATAAATGTAATTCTCAACTGATATGTAATTCTAATGACATATATTGCTGCCTTTACTAAGCTTGTAATTACTGTTTGGAGCAACACACCAGGTGCTATCCTGTTATTTCCATATGTAGGGGGAAATGTTATTATGTTTGCTGTGTCTCCACATAACTTAAGGTTGAACTCTATGCATGTGTCTGTTCTAACATTGCTGTCCACAGAACACATCACTTTCCATATAAATATTAGCACCAACCCTACTAGCCTACCTGGATAGGGCCCCATTATGCTAACGTACATAAACTTCCTGTAAGAACTTACTCCCCTTTATTATAACATCAATTAGTTACTCACTATTTGTCTTTCATTTTGTATGTCTCCCTTTCAGGACAGTTAGTTCACAAATATGGATTTCTCCATGAGTGGTGCTTGTGCCACTCATGCTCGCACTCCACGCACTTGCTAGGGTGCAGCTCAGTGATTTTAAATATGTAACAATCCCCTCCCACCAAGCTGTTCCCGGGTTTAATTTTTTTAAAATATACTTTTGTTATTGCTTATGATAACAGATAATGGTAAAGAATTCCAGGGGTTAACTATTCACTGTAAAAAAAAATGTGCCCTTTTTTTGCTCTAGTTCTTGTCCTTAATTAGAGAGGGTGCCCTCTGGTGGTGATTGCCACTTGCTTGAAGTCCAAGCCACAGTTGAAAGTGAGGGATTAATCATTGTTAAAGATCAAGTTCATGACCAAGTTAATGATTAATCATTAATTTGGTGGTCTCCATCTGTTCGGGAAGGGGACCAGTCTCCTGGGTGATCAGTTTAAAGGCTTCATTGGCAAGCATTTAAACTAGGTAAGGGGGGAGGCACTGATAAGAAGAAGGGAATTCCCAGCCTCCCCCTACAAAACAGGGTTCTAGTGAGGCAAATATCAGGTAGAAAGGTCAGTAAGGAGCAGGGCATGGGTAAATGGAGAAGGCAAAGTCTGTATGGCAGGGATGGGGCTACAAGAGCTAAAGCCATAGAAAAATGGAAAGTAATGAGTACCAATGCCCATAGTCTGGGAAACAAGCATCTTGAACTAGTTGCCTTGATGGTAGAATAACATCTGGATGTCATGGCAGTCGCAGAACCATGGTACACACAGAGCCATGACTGGGATGTAAACAAACCTGAGTGCACTATCTACAGGAGGGATGGGGGGTAAAAGAGGAGGAGAAGCTCTCTATATAAAGGAAGAAATCAAAGCAACAGAACAAAAGGGTAAACTCTCCAGGGAGGAGAGGAAGCACTGTGGGTCAACTTGGAGGTAGACAATGGCACCACAATCTGCAATGAGGTTGTATACAGACCCCCATCTCAGGGGGAGGGAATGGTCAAGGAAATTATAGAAGTTATCTTTAGAATGGCAGAAAAAAAGGGAGATATTGTTGATGAGGGAGATGAATATGCCAGATGTTAACTGGAGTGCATTTGCTGCTGCCATATCCAAGAGCAGGGTCATTCTAAATGCTCTACATTAGGCATGCCTTATACAGTTAGCATTGGTACCCACTCAGGAGGGAGCAATCTTAGACCTGGTACTCTCAAATGGAGACAGAGAGAGGATCACATATTTACAAGTGGGTAGCCATCAGGGAACTACTAACCATCGAACAGTATGTTTCACAATAAACATAGCAGTAGAGTCAAGCAATACAAAGGCAAAGGTCCTGGACTTTAGGAGGGCTGACATTCCAAAATGAGTGAGTGACAAAGGAATGCACTAGCAAATGTGCAGGAAGAAGGGGTGGAACAACACTGGGGAATAATCAAAACTGCCATCACAGAGGCAACAAGCCTTTGTGTGAATCAAATAAACAAAACAACACCATGTAAAAAAACACTATGGTTCTCAAATGAGGTGCCAGGGAAGGTTAAGGAGAAAAAGAAAGTATTCAGGAAGTTGAAGGAATCACAGAAAGAGCAGGACAAAGAACTGTACCAATTAAAGCAGAAGGAAGCAGGCAAGGCAGTCAGAACTGCGAAGGCCCAAACCATGGAAAAAATAGCCAACTCAGTTAAGGATTGTAAATCCTTTTATAGGTACATCAAGGAGTGAATGAAGACCAAGAGACGGATAGTGAGACTTAATAAAGGGAAGGGGGGTGGCAGACAGTGTCTATGAAAAGACAGAGATACTAAACAAATATTTTTGTTCAGTATTCACAAATGAAGAGATGGAGGTAGGTAGCTAAATTAAATAATAGAAACACTCTGGGTTAATTAAGTTATGTTTAATATTGGCCAGGGAAGTGCAATTAACTCTCGGCCAGTATACAGGAACAAGAGAAGATATAGGAATCTTAAAGGGTAAAGGGGACACTTTATACATTTTAATGTACGTAGTTTAGCCCCCAAAATATGAGGGGGGTTAGAGACTGGATGATGAAAAACAACCCTAGAGTAGATGTTATTACTGAAACATGGTTAAACAACAGAATTGAGGATTCAGAAATCCAAGTACAAGGATATAAAAGTTGGAGACAGGATCTGTGTAAGAGGGAAGGGGGGTGTTGATATATGGGCAAACATCACTTGATTTATCTCCTATAGAATTAAATGGTGTTCATACTGTAGGGATGGAAAACATTGTATTAGAATTAAGATTACCTGGAAACAAGCCTATTCTGATTTTGGGGTATTACTCGCCCCCTAAAGGGAGGGAGGGAGGAAAACTTTGATGTGATCCAGGATTTCTTATACCCATACAGGGACATCCATGAAATATTGATGATGGGGGGCCTAAATGTTGACTGGTCTAGTCCTCCCTCCAAATGGAGAGCTGTTGGAGCTGACTTTGGATATAGGACTAACTCAGCTGATTAGGACCCCGACTAGACTGAACCCTAGAAATGTTGATCAGTTATCAATTTTGGATTTAATCTTGACTACTGATTCTGATAGCTACACACAGTACAGTGTACTGCCGAATGCATTTTGTGACCATCAGATCATGTACTGTGTCTGAAAAACAAAAGATAAAAATGGACAAACATGATGTTAGAGAATCACGACAAATGAAGCACTTTGATTATTTAACATGTATGACTGACTTAGAGGGTAGGACATGGGATTGTTTATCCCTTGTTCCTGATGTAGAAAGTACTTGGGAATATTCTTTTACAGAATTTACAACAGTATATAAGTTACACAATCTGATTTTAAAAAGAAGAGTGAAACAAAAAAGTGCAGAATGGTACAATGGTTCCCTGGGTGCAATAAGGAAAAATAGGGATAGACTATGGAGAAAGGCCAAAAAAAACAAGCATAAAAAATGCATGGGACAAGTTCCGTCAAATAAGAAATAATTATTCAAAGAAGGTTAAGAAAACTAAAGGTTGTTATTTTAATAATTTATTTAAGACAAAGAACAAAAAGGACCCTCACAACTTCTGGACATTATACTCTAAACTAAAAGGTGAAACACCAAAGGACTTCCTTGGTTCCTCTAATATTAATGGAGAGAATATCCCTACATCTGATCAGGTGGCAAATGCTATTAATAGGTTTTTTTATAGATTCTGGAAGCCCAGCAGAGGACGCCAATAAAAGTAAGACAGGGAAAGATTTAAAGCTAGGGATAACCAAGGCTGGCAGAAAACAGGATTTATTAAAGGAAGTTAAAAACAGAGAGAAAGCAACTAATACACCATATTTTATTTCCTTTAAGGTTAATTCTAAAGAAATTGTAGATGAATTACTAAAATTAGATGTGAAAAAAGCTATAGGTTTAGATGGTATCTCTACCTTACTGTTGAAATTTGTGGTCCCTGTAGTAGCACAACAGAGTTCTTATATTTTAATCTGTCTATGGCCGCTAGAACATACCCAGGCATCTGGAAAATGGTGAAAGTAATTTCAGTATTTAAATCTGACAAAAAAAAAATGAAATTCAGAACTTCAGACCTATATCCCTACTTCCAATAATATCCAAACTTTTCAAAAAATTTATAGGGAAGCAGTTACAGACTTACCTAGAGAACAACAAAATATACAACTCACATCAGTCAGGTTTTCATTTTAGTCATAGTACATCAGCAGCTTTAATAAAGGTAACATCTGATATTCAGACTTCACTGGACAAGGGCCTCCTAGTCGGTGACATATTTATAGATCCATCCAAAGCATTCAATACACTTAGCCATGCAGTTTTGTTAGACACACAGAAGGACACTGACCTCGACCAAGTGGCCCTGAACTGGTTCAAAGAATATTTGATCAGTAGGACCCAGCAAGTTACACTAGGAAAGTTTACATCTCAGTTTGCATCTGAGGTCCCTCATAAAGCAGTGCTTCATCAGCTCTTGTTTAATCTGTATACAAATGGTGCTGGTGCCCTCATTAGAGGAGTAGGACACCATTCATATGCAGATGATGTGATTTTGTATGCAGAAGATGCTTGTCTTCAGAAAATTCAGAAAGTGCTCCAAAGGGATTTTGATATCTTACCAGAGTACTATAAAGCATGAAACTTAATATTAAAAAAACAAAAAAATCATAAGTTATGCCTTTCGGAAACAAGCAGGTGGCTACCATAAATACACTTCAAATTAAAACATTTATAAAACAAACACTAACACAGGTGAATTTGTACAGATATTTGGGAGTATGGCTGGACACAAAGCTGAAATGGGATATATATACAGACAATCTGATTAAAAGACTACATAGTAGGCTAGGAGCGTTGTAATGACTGAGAAGGTCTATACTAAATAATACTAGGCTACATCTAATGAATTCTACAGCAATCCCACTGTTTGATTATAGTGATGTAGTGCACGCTGGGGCATCAAAGACAGTATTAGACATTCTGAATGCAACCTTGAATAGATTTGCAAGGTTTGCCTTAGATGCACACCGTTTGATGCATCAGTGTACTAAGTACAGTATTATAAACCGGACTAGTCTTATGGAGCGCAGAAACTTACATATACTGTATTTAACTTATCAATATCTAAAGAAGAATATTCCACCTTATTTGGATAACTTGTTTAAGATACGTACACCTAAAGTAGGCTTGCGATCAGCACAAAATTTAGAATTGGCAATCTGTAAAACTAGAACAACAAAAGAGAATTCTGCTTTAAAAGTTAGTGGACCTAAACTCTGGAATAGGTTACCAGACCATTTGAGAACAAAAGTAACTGCCTCATGGCATGAGATTAAAAAATGGATACATCAGAATTCTGTTTAATCAGTAAACAGTGGTTGCAGCTGAAGTTTGCACTTTTTATGGTCACTTTGTACTACAGCTATCTTCTTATGACATTTTGTAAATGAAGATTGGTTACTGTTATGATCTCGCATTTTTAAAGACTTGTTACTGTATTTATTATGTTGTCTGTTATTAGATAAGTTATATTTTGTGTGTGACAAAGTACTATTCCATAAAAAAAGTATTTTATTGATTTATGTACCTTCTTATGGAACTGTTTAGTATGTAATGGACCCCACTGAAAATGAGTCTAACCACTCAAAGGGTTATCCTTTTCCTTGAATTTATAAGGAATAAACTTTTATAAACAATACAACAAATACACATTGTGCTTTCAAAAATGGACATTTTCTTCAACACATAACTGTAGGAGCTACTGTGAGCATTTTGCCTTTCTGCTTCATATTTTTCCTTAGTATGTTTTCTGTAGTATAATATAAGATGTGTTCATAATATATCTTCAGGAATGCTTTAAACATTGTTTTTTATCCAGACACATGGAGTTCTTTGTTCTGAAAAGAAGTAATACATTTTAATCTGTCAAAATATTAATTTTAGAAATTTTTCTTTCAAAAAGCAAGTTACACACTTAATTAGTTTTTTAAACTCATAAGGATGTCAGCTGTCTTGAGAGACTAGATTTGTCTATTTATCAATAAAGGCTGATATTTAAAACACTTGTACATAACTTATTCCTTTAACTTGCATCCATGAAATTTGGTAATCTCATTCATTATAATACTATTTATCATCTGTGAAATTTTCAAACTGGTACCACATTGCATTGTTAAATTACAAACAAAACTTCTTATTTCTATACAGAATTTAAACAGCAGTTAGTTTGTTTCTTCTTCTTAGAGTTCATTCAAGAATGCAACAGTCACATGACCTCTTATCTGATTGTAGCCAAGGATTCCAAGGTGGGTGAAAGTGCAGATTTCCACCATCACAGATGTTCCATGAAATTTAAAAATGTTGGCAGAATTTTCCACTTTTCACTTGTGGCAGAATTCCAAACTTTTGACTAATAACTGCCTATTTCTGCCTAGTACTACAGTATTTAATTACTTACTGTGGACTTTTTACAAGACATGCAGAAATAAAGTCTCTTGCTTAGTATTTTACGGTTTATCATGTATTTATCCGTGGTATGCATTACTTCTACATTTTTCCCCCACAGTTTAATACATTAACCTGTATTTCATATAATTATTCCACAGTTTTCCAGCAGAATTTCTGCAAAAGTTGGAGAAATAATTTCTGAACTTTCATGGAGGTGAAAATTCAACTTTCGCCAAAATTATGTGGCCGGAATACTAGATATTCCAAGAATGCAGCATAGCCTCCCTTATTTCTAAGCTAGTATTTTCAGAGTCCTAAAATATTATGGCTTAAAAATTTAACTGAAGTCTTTTCTTAGTTTTAGGCAAGAAACTCATCTGCCATACATGGGCAAAGTGTTGCTCAGCCAGGAAGCAGAGATTTGTTTCCTTCTTAAAACATAAAGACTGATTCCTTGTTTTTAAGATTCAATTAGCACTTTTCTTTTGTTTTTAGGAATTTAAGCAAACAGTAATCTTAACCATAATTTTATTAAAATGTCCCATAATAACCCCATATACAATCAGATAAAATGATAATTAAAAATATGTATTTTTTTATAATAAAAATAAAATAATTTTTCATCAAGGGTTTTGATCCTACATTGCCCATATTGGTGGTGGACCACAGGTAGTTACTCATAAAAACAATGGTTCCAGGTGAAGCCTTATTACCATTTTGTGGCATGGCCACTAGTGGCACTAATGTAAGAATTAACTGCAATTTGGTATTTTGGCCACAAGTGGGCCACCCTGCTGCAAAATAACATTTTTTTCTTTTACACTGAAATTTGAAGGGAAGAAAGCCAACATCCCACAGATGTGCCTTTTGTGGTTTGGTGAAAAAATATTACAGGGCGGCAAAGTTATGGCACTCCAAACTTCTCTTTTTTTCCCATAGGATAGCATTATGGTGTTTGCTGTGCCTTTCAGGGCCTGTATGTAGGAAACAATGTGAGATACAGACTTTTCTTTGGAAAAATTCTTAGCCCCCTACTTGGGGGTTAAGTACAAAACTAGCCAGGAAAATCATAAATCATATGACTTTTACATTTTTTTTCTACATCTCACAGTTCCTGAGATATAAGCAATTTAGTATTCCAACTTCTCATTTTCTGCTCCGAGACCCATTTTTATGCATACATTCTTTGTACTCACTGTCTTTCTCTATGCAGCTTTTGGGAAAACCAGCCTGTACACTTTACATTACTGTTATTTACCACTTCCGCTTGTGTTCCATACCATTTCTACTTACCATTCGCCTCACGCCACCATGTGTGTTACCCTTGCATTTTCATTTGCGCTTGCGTATGGGTTATTTTTACCATGTGTGTGTACAGTACTGTTTCTCTTTCTGTTTCGCTTTGCGTCACCATGTGCATTGCCATTTGCATTTGCGGGCTCCATGTTACTCTGTGACAAGACATCACATGGTGGGAGCACGGGGCTCTCTCCTGCTGACACATTACATTCACTATTTCTCATTATCATTCTTAAAAGAAAGGAAATCAGAGCAAAAAATCTGTTTAATGCATCAGTTAGGGTGTTCCACAGCAACAAAAGTGGTAATTTCGATGTTAGGGTTGAAACCCCCCTTGCACCCCTCCAGCCCCCCCAACTTCCATTGGGGTGTGCATTGGGGTCATCGGTTCTAACTCTCACCCCATTCTCCTATTCCTCAGCTTCTTTCCACATGTGATGGGGTGAGAGTAAGGGCCGACAACCCCGATGTGCACCCCAGTGCCGGTTGGGAGGGTGGGCTGTAGGAATGCAAGTAGGTTTTAACCCTAACATTGAATTTCCTCACTTTTGTTGCTGTGGAACAACCCTAACTGATGCATTAAATGGATTTTTTGCCTCTCATATATATATATATATATATTCATCTATCCATCCCCAGGCAGGATAAATCTATTTGTCTGTATGTCTGTATCTCTATCTATTTATCTATCTGTCTGTCTGTCTATCTATCTATCTATCTATCTATCTATCTATCTATCTATCTATCTGTCTTTCCATCTGTCCACATATCTGGAATATTAAAACAAGTCTAATCTATGTATGCATTCAGGAATGGTGGAACAGTTTTTTTTTTTGCTTTGCTTTGTTTGTGTGCTTGTTTTGTTTTTGTGAATGAGTTCATTTACATTTAGTCAATCTTGTGACACTATAACAAAATGTGGCATGTGCCACAAGCTCTGTCAGCCTGTAATACTTTTATTCATGAATGTGTGATTCCTAGTTCATTATCCTTCTGCATCTCTGCTTTGCTGCTTTTCAGTGCCACACCAGGGACTCCTGGAATAAGGTGACTGTTGTGCCTGCAGCCTCCAGTCAGTGACAGAACTTTGAGCCTTTCAGAAAAAGTGGTTATTTTCATATGCTGCCTGAAAAACATTAGCAATAATGTATGATAGGGTGTGGATTTTGCTGGAATAATCTCACACCTTGGATGGTTGGGACAAGGCCACAGGACAAAACACAGAAACAAAGAACCATAGAAACTGATAGCAGAGGGGGACTGCAGGATTAATGTAATCTGACTGATATGGGTAACCACCCCCTTCTATCCTTTCTGTGTAATGATACCTTTGTGCCAGTGCCAGGCATTGTTTAACCAATTTACAATTTTTGCCTCCATCACTTCACAAGGCATGCATGTTCATGGGTCAACCACTCTCTCAGTGAAGAAGAACTTCCTAACATTGATCCTGAATTGCTCACCCTTGTGCCTCATATCATGTCCTCTAGTTCTGACACTTTTCTTCTCCTGAAGAAGCTCCTATACCCCTACCTAATTTATACATTTGATATACTTGAATGTCTCAATCATGTTGTCCCCCATCCTCTGCTCCAGGGATTACATGTTAAGCTCCCTTAACCTAGCCTCAAATGCCATTTGATGCAGATCCTGAACAATTTTTGTAGCTCTCCTCTGTATTTGTCTCACTCCTATTGAAGTCTTTCTTAAGGTGTGGCCTCCAGAACTATACATACTACTTCTGATGGGGGCACACCAGCACCCTGCAAAGTGTAGTACCACCTCCCTTCTGCAACTCAAGATTCTTCTCCCTATGCAGCCCAGCATATCACTGGTCTTTGGGACACCTTTTTGCACTGCTTCTCCACCTTTAAGTCATCTTTTTTCTTATACTTTATTTTTATTATTTTCCTAAATAAATATTCTTTTAATTACAAACAATGAAAAATCAAGAAAAATAAATATTTTGAAATAGATTAAATCAAGAGAATTTTAGCATAATAAAGCATCTTATTTTTTAGGGGAAAATAACAAAATTCCAATATATCATTTTAAACTACAGCTATAACAAAGCAAACAAAAAAAACACACAAAATTAACGATTAGAAATAAAAAAGAGTTAATAAATCTGAAGTATTAAGATTTTTTTCAAATCCCAATCTATCCAGTCCACAAGCTGTAGTAAGAAAGAAATAAAGGGAGAGAAAATGTTATTTATTAAAGCTGGATGGTACTGTGTTACTTCTGTCTCCTCCTGTTCAAAATCTGAACCCAAGTCTTCAGGCATCGTAATATTCTTTTCAAAAAACAGACATGCAGCATCTTGATCCTCAAAATAGTAAACCTTTCCCTGGAACTGAACTCTCAGGCAAGTTGGCACTAATAAAGCAACTGGAATTCCGGCTTCTTTAAACTCTGACCTAATGGCTAAAAACCTTTTCTGTCTTCATTGCATTTGCAGGCAAAAATCTGGATAAAAATGTATCCGGGTTCCCTCATCTATCATCTGTTTCTTTTGCCTAGCCATCTGAAGAATCTTATTTCTTTCAGCCAGTGTTAAAAAAGTAATAATAATGTACCTTGCACCTGATTCTCTCTCCAGTGGATCCTTAGAAATACGTGAAGGATGAAACACAAATTCCAAAGTAAAAGAATATTCCAAAGCAAAAACTGCTCTAAGCGCTACTTTCACCACCTCCTTCAACTCTTCATTTAGCACATCACCAGGAAATCCAATAAGCCTTAAATTATATCTCAATATATTATTCTACAAATGCTCAATCCTGGCTGCCGGTGCCAACTGTTCATGTAGCTCTGCATTAACTGCCCCTTCTAATGTTAATGTTCATGCTGATACTGCCTTTATCTCCTTTTCATTAAGCTGGACTGCTTTTTCTGTATTCTCCAATTGAGAAGAAATTTCACTCAAAGCATTCTCTATCTGAGACGTTGACTGTCTTACTTCAGATTGGAACCCAGATACTAGGGCTAGTATTGACGCCAACTTAGGTTTAATTGCTGCTTTGGATTTTATGCCCAATTCTGGGCAAATAACGTCCAATGAGAGCTCACTGCTCCTTCCTCATCAAGCTATCCTATAGCCCCTTGGGCAGAAACACCTCTACCAGCAAACTTCAGGGAAACAAACTTTTCAGTTGTTTTCGCTGATAAAGACCGTTCAACTATTACAAAAAAAAAAAAAGAGTAGAGTGTATCTACAGCATCTTCCAGCTTTTAAACTTGCAGAGCTCCACACAAATGCATGTATTGAGGAAATAGCTCAACAGCACCCCCCACCTTTAAGTCATCTGATGTAATGACTCCTAGGTCTTGCTTCTGGTTGGTGCATGCCAACTGCTTCCCTCCAAGGTAGCATCCCACCTTGGGGTTTCTCTTGCCTAAGTGTATGCCCTTGCACGTTTGGTGCTAAATGTCAAATGCCAAGCATCCGACCACTTCTTAAGTTTCCTCAGGTCTGATTCCATGCTCTTGACTCCTTCTGGGGTGTCTACTCTGTTGCATATCTTGGTGTCATCTGCAACTAGACATATTTCCCCTTCCAATCTATTACTGATGATGCCAATGAACACACTGAAGAGTAGAGGCCCCAGCAGCAACCCTGAGGCACTCCACTAGTCATTTCCCTCTCTGTTGGTACCACTCCATTTTCCTGCCCCCATTGTTTTCTTCCATTCCATCAGTTGCTCACCCAACCCAACATTTCCTTACCTATGCCAGTGTGGTCCTTTCTCTTTACCAGCCTTCTGTGTGGAACTGAGTCGAAGACCTTACTAAAGTCCAGCTAGACCACATCCACCTCTCCCCCTTGGTCCACTGCCTTTATTATCCAGTCAAAAATGTCAACCAGGCTTGTGTGGCACAACCTTCCAGCCATGAAACAATGCTGCTGTAGGTCCTGTTGCCAACTAAATTCCAGATGTGCTACTATTCTTTGCTTGAGCAGTGTCTTTATCAGTTTTCCTACCACTGAGGTGAGGCTCACTGGACAGTAATTTCCAGCCTCCTCCCTGCTCTCTGATTTGTGAAGTGGGACCACTTTTGCCCTCTTCCAGTCTTCAGGCACTGTCCCACTTTCCAGTGATTTGGTGAAGAGCTCCACTAGGGGTGCTGCTATCACACTCCCCAGTTCCTTGGGAACTCTTGGGTGAATCTCATCTGTCCCCATGGCTTTTTTCACCTTTTATTTATTTTGGGCTTCCAAGACTTGTCCCTCTGTGATGGGGCTCAAGTCTAACCTTGGTACCTGGGTACAACTGCTTGGTAGGTTTGGGCTATCCCTCATGATTTCCCTAGTGAACATCAATACAGAAATATTAATTCAGGACTTCTGCCTTCTTACTGTCCTTCTCTACTAGTCCCCCACCCAAAACTGCTAGCCTTACTATTCCTCCTTTGGTCTTTCTTCTTTCTCTTATGTACCTAAAAAGGTTTTATCTCCCCCTCCAACTCCTTGTGCTACCCTCAGCTTGTGTGAGCTTTAGCTTTCCTTATTACTTTCCCTGCTTCCCTCTGTGCAACTATTTAAGTTTCCCTGTCTTCATCCTTGTTTGATGCCTTATATGCCTTGTAAGTTTTCCTCTTCTCCATTCCTATAATAGCCACCTACTTGGAAAACCAAAGGGGTTTTGTTCTCTTGTTTGCCTTGCTGATCCCCCCCAGTGCACTGGTCAGTTACCTCCTTAATAGCTCCCTTTAGATTCTCAAACATTTCCTCATTTCCCCTGCCCCCAGTTGTGGTTCACTGTTAGGCTGGTTATCATTTTGTTAAAGTCTGCCTTTCTGAAGTTCAAAGCTCTGATCATGGAATAGCTGGTATCCATAGTTGTGATGATTTGGAAACCAACCATACGATGGTCACTGTTGCCAAGATGGCACCCTACCTCAATCATTTCTTATCCCATCACTGTTGGTCAGAACCAAGTCCAAGACATGCCACCTCTGGTTGGTGAATCAACTTATTGCATCAGCCCTGCCCCCTTCATGGCCAATACAAATTCCCTGCCTCTTGTTTTTGGTGCTGAGAACCCCAGATAATGGCTGGTAAGTAAATGCCCCCTACTATAATTGCCTTTCTCTTGTCCACCATTTTATGTATCATCTACAGGGTTTCTTTGTTCCTATCTTACCCCTGTGATTGGGGCCTGTAGATAACTCCTAACCTATTGGCAACCCCATTCCCTGTCTCAGCTGTCGCCCACAGTGCCTCAGGGTCACCCAGAGTCCCCTAGATTTCTATGGTTTTGTTTTCCTCCAGGACATACAAAGTCCACCCCTTCCCTTTTTCCCCCTTTCTTTCCCTCATGTAAATGTTGAATCCAGGAATAGCCATGTCCCATTAATGACTACCTGTGAACCAAATTTCCATCACAACCACTAAGTTTAGTCCATCCTCTGCTATAGTGTCCATAAGGTTGAGGATTTTGTTAGTCAGGATTCTGGCATTAGTTACCATTCCCTTCCATGTGCAATGTTCCTTCTTTTTACAAGTGTGATTTCTTTTCTGAAGCCCTCTTTTCTTTAGTTTCAATGACAGAACTCCTTGGCTCCAGAATATTGAGATTTCCTCCTTCTTGTAATGCTTCTGTCTTCCTTGGTGTAGTTTTCTTTTATCCCTCCCTGTGTCCATAGCATACTGTATGGTTCTAATTCATTTGGAACATCTTTGTGAAATTTTGTCATTTGTGTCACACATGCTGCTTGTGATACAGTGTCCTGGCTTTGACCGAGTAACCTTTGAGGGTGGAAGGGCATATGCTAGCCCATATGATAAAATGGGTGCATGTGCACCTTCCCCACTAATTAGTTTAAATGGCGGATGAAGACTTCAAACTTTTGATAGAGAGCTCATGTCCCCTCCTTTGATAGGTGCAGGTCATCAAATCTAAATAACTCCCTTCCCCAGAAGTTCTGCCAGTTCCTGATGTACCCATGCCCTTTTTCCTGACACCAATTTTTAAGCCAGGTATTAAGCTCATGTATCCTGGATTTTAGGGGGACAGACAGTGGGAAAATGGGGTGATGCTTGAAAGAAGCATTAAGGGGAATGGAACAGGAATCAGGGGTTGAGGAACAGTGGGCAGTATTTAAAATGGGGATTACAAGAATAGCAGAATTATGCATTAAGCAGATTAGAAAGGGGAAAAGGAAGAGGAGACCATTATGGTTTTCCAAGGAGGTAGAGGATAAAGTGAAAGCCAAAGAGACTGCATTTAGGCAATACAAAAAGACACAGGCAGTAGGGGATAGGGAGAAGTACGAGGAGAAGCAAAGGGAGGCAGGGAGGTCAGTAAGGGAAGCCAAAGCTCAGACAGAAAAAGCACATTGCAAAATCAGTGAGTAGAGAGGACAAAACCTTTTACAGGTACATAAGTGAAAAAAGAAAAGCAAAGGGAGGGATAGTAAGACTGAAGGGGGATGATGGGGGCTGCACGGAGGATGACAACCGTAAAGCTGACATATTGAACAGATATTTCTGCTCAGTCTTTACTGAGAAGGAGGAGGGTAATGGGTTAGAAGGGAGTAGAAGGGGTGGGAATGGTGCAGAATTGGGCACAAGTCCCTTTACACATGAAAGGGACCTGAAGGAACTGGAAGTAATAAGAGTTGATAAAGCAATGGGGCCAGATGGGGTGTATACCAGAGTCCTTAAAGAACTAAGAGAGGTGGTGGTTGAACCTCCGGTAATCCTGTTTAACTGATCATTGGAAACAGGGGAGGTACCCAAAGACTGGAGGACAGCAGATGTAGTCCCCTTATACAAAAGCAGGAACAAAGAGGAAGTGGGGAACTACAGACCAGTCAGCCTCACCTCAGTAGTGGGGAAGATCATGGAATGACTACAGAAGGAGAGATTGGTGTAACATCTGGTTATCAATGGACTACAGGACCCAAGGCAGCATGGTTTCACCAGGGGGGAGGTCATGTCAGACCAACCTCATTGAATTTTTTGACTGGGTGACTAGGTAGGTGGATCAAGGGAGGGCAGTGGACATGTGGACTTCAGCAAGGCCTTTGACACTGTACCACATAGAAGACTATTACACAAACTGGGGAATATGGGTGTGGGCAGGACTGTAGTGCAGTGAGTAGGTAACTGGCTGGGCAGCAGGATACAGAGGGTGGTGGTAAATGGCTGTCAATCCACAGAGGGATGAGTGACCAGTGGGGTACCACAGGGATTAGTGCTGGGACTGGTCTTATTCAAAATCTTCATCAGTGACATTGCGCAGGACCTAGAAGGCAGAATTTCCCTGTTTGCTGATGACACAAAGCTCTGTAACAAAATAGACACACCGGAGGGTGTAGACAGAATGAGAAGGGACCTGCAGAAACTTGAAGAATGGTCAGGGGTTTGGCAGTTGAAATTCAATGTAAAGAAGTGTAAGGTAATGCATATGGCACACAAAAACCCTGGAACAATATATCAGTTGTGGGGGTGAGGATATAGCATGCACCAACCAGGAAAGGGATCTTGGGGTTATCATCTCTGATGACCTCAAGGTAGGGAAACAGTGTGACAAGGCAGCAGGTAAAGCAAATAGGATGCTGGGATGCATAGGCAGGGGCATCACCAGCAGGAAAAGGGAGGTCATAATTAGACTATACAAGACACTAGTGAGGCCCCACCTGGAGTACGGTGTACAGTTCTGTAGACCTTACTTATGCAAGGACATAGACAGGATAGAGAAGGTTCAGAGAAGGGCAACAATGATGGTATATGGATTGCATCACAAGTCCTATGAGAACAGGTTGAAAGAATTGAATATGTACTCCCTGGAGGAGAGGAGGGAGAGAGGGGGTATGATAGAGACATACACATATCTTACAGGGAGGAACAGGGTGCAGGAAGACACTATTTTTAAATGAAAAAGATGTTCCAGGACTAGAGGGCATGGGATGAAGTTGCAGGGAGGACGATTCACAGGAAACATGAGGAAGAATTTCTTCACAGAACGGATGGTGGACAAGTGGAACACCCTGCCAGAGAAAGTGGTGGGGGCTGAAACAATCATGGGATTCAAGAATGCATGGGATAGACATAAAGGAATTCTGGAGGTCAGGATTAAGGGGCAACAGACTTCTAGGAAAACATAAAGTGTACACTTACAAGCTCAAATGGGCAGCCTGGGTGGGCTGTAGGCCCTTATCTGCCAACACTATCTATGTATCTATGTATCTATGTACAGTATCTATGTTCTTCTTTCTGATTTTCTGCCCGTTGACTCCCTTTCCCCACACAGGCAGAATCTCTGAGAAGGAGACACTGGACAAAATTTAAGCAGTTTTTTCTCCTAGTTTTGAAAGATCTTGCTTTGTTTCTTCTACAGACCGACTAGCTAGGTCAATTTTACAGATATAGATCAGAATGTGCGTGTCTCACTTGGTGTTTCACACAGTTCCCTCAAAGTGGTATGTGCCCCTACATTCCAATGTTCCTGGGAGGCATCTGACAGCAATCTCTGATGGCTTGCTTTGTTGGATGTGAGACTCTACTCCAGGGACCATAGTCTCCTATTATTAGTACATGCATTTTTTTGTGTTTGGTGATTTTTATTTTAGATTTGACCCTCTATGCACTGCATGAGGCCCGACTCCTCTGGCTTGTTTGACCTGGACATAGGAATAGATGACAGTGGTAAGAACTTATTTGACAAGAGGCTTGGTCTTAAAGTCACCCAGGGAATGCTATTTGGTTGAGCTTTCTGATTTCCCACCTACTGCTAGTCCCCTGGCCTGCTGGTCTTCTGGGGGGGCTGGCATTTGTGGTGGCTGTGGCAACTGAAGGTCAAATACTTTGAAGTAATGTTCTGTGTTGTGTGGTCAAGTTGTAGCCCAATATAGTTTATCTCAGCCCATGCCAAATGGAGCTGAGTATGTAGGGCATTCAGAGCACAGCATGTATGACAATGCCCACCTGAAATGCACAAGATCTTGTGACTAGGGTCTTGTAATACCTGCAGTTTATGGAAACACCAAGCTGATGTGAAAATATCAAAAGGATTTTCTAAGACGTTGAAAACATTAAACATGCAAACAAGAACTAAAGTCACCAAACTAAAGGAGCTGCAAAAGGTAACCAAATAAAATTCTCATTGGATTCTGCAGCATCGGAGGAGACAATCTCCACAAACTCGCTAAAAACAGAGGTTAAGAAAACAATGGTTAAAGTTACTGCCCCAACCTTTTTGAAAACAAATCCAATGGGGTCAGCTCCACAGACATCAACACTTTTGACAGTGAATGTGGAACCAAAAATGAGTGAGATGAATGAACAGGCAATCACTTCCAAATGAATGAATATCAAATACTCAGAAACAATACCGAAGAATGCCGTACTTAGTGAGACTGAAGGGGAGATACTTGAGAAAGAACTGATCCAGAGTAGCTCAACTGAGGAAGCCAGTACATCAAAGGACAGGAACAGTTAACCAGAAGAATTTGATAAGGATATGTAGAATGAGGCAAATCTCTCCAGAACACAAATGGGGGAAATGCCAAAGGTAGAAACTTCATAGATGATGGGAAAAACAACAAGGAATGAACAAGCAAACACTTTGTACTTTACACCAAAGAAAATGGCTGTTGACATGATGAATGAAATTGAAAAAGCTGATGATGGAATGCCAAAGAAATAAATATAGCAAGAGGTCAGTAAATGGCTGTGACTCCTGTACAGGCTAACAGTTCTAAGAGAGGTATTGTTTTCCAATGTTACTATTTAATAGTAATTGAGGGCCAAAACCATCATAATGTGAAAGATTTAGAGTTTTTGAAACTACTAGGACAAAGTGAAAAATCCTCCAGAGAAAACAGTAGCCCAGTTAAGGAGCAAAGGAAGGGGAAAACTGATAAACAACAAGGCAGAGAAAATGAAATGCTTATAAGAAGCCAAAGCAGTTCAAGACATGAAAATGAAACTAGCCCCCTTCTGGGTACTAATAAGCCCACCTGGGAATGAGAGGAGGATAATTTCCTGTATGGGCTAAATTAATGCTAACCAGATTGGAGAATATGGAGGAGAAACTTCAAAGAAGCAAACAGCTAGAGATAAAAATAGATATATTTCAGAAAACAGTCCAACAAGTAATGGAGGAAAACAAGGATATTAAGATACAGCTACTATAAGTACAACAACAAACTTTAGATCTAGAAGACAAAATGACACCATTTAAAAGAGACCTAAAAGTATGGAAATGGCAACTAAAGAATACAGAGACAAATTGATAGACTTTGATCCTTGGGCAAGATGAAACAATGTTTGAATTGTGGGCATCCCAGAATTATGGGATGCACAAAGACCCCTGAAAGAGTAATTTGCACAAGTAGCAGCAGTGTATTTGAACACATACAATGCAAGCATTAAGTTTAATATTGATGGGATACGGATACGGCCAGGAACATCACCTCCAACAACACTGCAGCACAAAACAAAGCAGGGAATACATCACAGCTTACAATGTAGGCTTGCAAACTGATCGTTGCTTCAGATTAGGCAGGCAAGTTGCAGACAGTATGAGTCATGGACCCCCTGTTGACCTGTGGGACCCCCATCCCACCTGCCATGTCCCGTGTTCAAGGTATGCACTCATTCATTGCAGCTCAGTCATTTGGTCAGCCATGGTGGAGAGTTGAGGGCTGTGCTGGTCATCTGCTAGTGATGGGGGTGATGGGGGTGGGAGTGTGGTGGTGGGGGCCACCTGGGGGGTGAGGGGATCCACTAGACACCAGGGATATTTTTCATTATACTGCCTACTATGGCAGTGGTGCAAGTGGGCATATCAGTGATTGGCGATCATGGGGGTGGCACTGGGGATCACTAATGAGTCTACTGTTGTGGGGACTGGGACATGGCAGGTAGGCTGGGGGACCCACAGGCCACCAGTGGTCCATACCTTATACTGTCTGCTACCTGACTGTGTGATTTGGAGCAGCATTGATTTTGCAATCCTACATTGTAGTTTGTGATGTAGTACCCACTTTGATTTGTGCCGCAATGTTTTTCGAGGTGATGTTCCTGGCAGGATCCCAGGATACATAGAACTTATCAAGGAAACAACTCCCAAGGGTCAACTAGGTCAATCATCAACAAAATTTTAACTCAGATGATAAAGAAATGCTTATCGCAGCAGTGGACAACAACAACAACAAAAAGAATAAATATAATGGGAGCCATTATATCAATCTATAATGATCTACCTAGTGAGATCATGCAGAAGAGAAGGAAGTATGACTTCCTAAAAAAGAAACTGAAGGACAACTTTAAAGCATCAGTCATTTATCCAGAAAAATTGCATGTAACAACCAATGGCATATATCAAATTTACAACTCTCAAACAATTTAGGAAGTATAAAGAAATACAGAAGAAGCAGGACAGAGAACTGTACCAGTTAAGGCAGAAGGAAGCAAGGAAGGCAGTCAGAATAGCAAAGGCTCAAACTGAGGAAAAGATGGACAACTGGGTTGAGAAGGGGGATACAACCTTTTATAGGTACATAAGGGAGCATAGAAAGACAAATGGAGGGATAATGAGGCTGAACAGAATGGACAGTGGGTGGGCAGAGAAAGACAGTAAAAAAGCAGTGATACTGAACAAATTCTTCTGCTTAATATTCACAAAAGAGGAGATGGTGAGGTACCTAATCCAATTAACAGAAGTACTCTGGATGGGGGGGCAGTCAATTCCAGTCCTTTCACAGAAGAAAAGGTTCTGAAAGAAATCCTAAAACTGAAAGTGGACAAAGCAATGGGGCCTGACTGGATTCACCCCAGAATTGTAAAGGAATTAAGGGAGAACTAGTGGCACCACTGACTACCCTATTTAACTATTCATTAGAAGATGATGCGGTACCTGAGGATTGGAGGAGGGTGGATGTGATTCCCTTTCACAAACATGGGTGCAAGACAGAGGCAGGAAACTACAGACCTGTCAGTTTGACCTCTGTGGTAGGACAAATGATGGACTCACTTCTGAAGGAAAGAATTTTTGAGTACCTAGAGGCCAGTGGGGCACAGGATCCAAAGCAGCATGGATTCACAGCGGGAAGGTCATGTCAGAAAAATCTAATCAATTTTGTTTGACTGAGTGACCAAAGTAGTAGACCAGGGAGGGGCTGTGGACATGGCCTACCTAGACTTTAGCAAGGCATTTGACACAGTCCCACACAAAAGATTATTAAACAAATTAGTCAGCCTGGGAGTGGGTCCCAGGATGGTGGAGTGGGTCCCAGGATGGTAGCCTGGGTAAAACATTTGCTGGACAACAGGAGTCAGAAGGTAATAGTAAACGGAGTCTAATCTGAAGAAAGTGGGGTTACTAGTGGGGTACTGCAGGGTTCCATTCTGGGTCCTGTTCTTTTTAATGTCTTTATAAGTGACATTGCAGAGGGACTGGAAGGAAAGGTATGCCTCTTTGCAAATGACACATAGATCTACAACAGGGCTGACACACAAGGTGCAGTGGAAAGGATGAGAAGGGACTTGCCAAGGTTGGAGGAATGGTCAGAAGTATGGCAGCTTGGATTCAATGTAAAGAAGTGCAAAATAATGCACCTGGGAAACAAAAACCCAGGGGAAGAGTACACAATGTAGTGACAATGAAGGTAGTAACAACAGCAAAAATGGAAAGGGACCCGGGGATAAATCATATCAGATGACTTTAAGGTTAGCAAGCAATGTGAGAAGGCAGTAGAGAGGGCTAGGGGTGGGGGGTATAGGGATGTATAGGGAGAGGCATCTCCAGCAGAAAACAAGAAGTTGTTATCCCTCTGTACAGACAGTTGGTGAGACCCCATCTGGAGTACTGCATCCAGTTCTGGAGACCCAATGGATCACAATGGGAGGACAGCAAAGCCTTCCCCCACAGCCTCCTAAGCTTGAAAAAGGTCTCCAGGCAGATGGCAGATCCCCGCAGATTTCGGCTCCACAAGGACACAGACAGGATGGAAGTAGTCCAGAGGAGGGCAACTAAAATGGTGCAGTTTCTACAAGACACACCATACAAAAGAGACTAAAGAAGAAGAAAAAAAGCTTAATATTTATACCTTTGAGGAGAGAAGGGAGAGGT
This sequence comes from Neoceratodus forsteri, assembly GCA_016271365.2. NCBI lineage: Eukaryota > Metazoa > Chordata > Ceratodontiformes > Ceratodontidae > Neoceratodus > Neoceratodus forsteri. The sequence continues at coordinate 58,680,495 of CM028137.1, forward strand.
GGGACATGATTGAAGCTTTTAAGTACCTCAGTGGAATCAACAAAGTCCAGGAGGGTGTCATCTTTCAGTAAAAAAGATGTGCAAGAACACGGGGGCACAATTAGAAGATAGAAGGGGGAATGGCTCAGGGGCAATGTGAGGAAGTATTTTTTCACAGAGAGGGTAATGGATGCATAGAAGCACCTTCCTGAGGAGGCTGCAGGTCTAAAACTGTGGGAGAATTCAAGAATGCATGGGACAGACATAAGGCAATTCTAGTGGAGGGCAGGAAGAAATAGGCTGTTGGTTAACTAGGATCTGCAGGTTATCTAGTAGGTAGGGAAATGGGCAGACTAGGTGGGCCAAGTAGTCTTTATCTGCCATCAAAGTCTATGTTTCAATGTCTCTATGTTTCTCCAGATTAAGCTAATTAAGCACTGAAAAAAACAATCTTTGGTCAGCGCCAACAAGGCAGCATAATGCTATTTTCAATGTCAGTGGCTAAGACATTTGCAGATTCACCTCTGAGGCTAGAAGAACAGAGCAGGCTGTAGATTTTATCCCCACACCAGGCACTTGGGTTAAATCCAAATACTTGCACTGTAGTGCAGCATGAGGGGTTTGCTGCACTCCTGAAGTGCTGTCTTCAGATGAGATGTTAAACCAAGATCCTTCTGCAAGGTCTGGTGGTTGTTCAGGTGGGTGTTAAAATATCCTATGACACTGCTTGAAAAGAATAGGGGCATTTCCCTGGTGTCCTGGCTAGTTTCTACCATTCAATAAACTACCACCAACAGCTTCATCGGGTTCAATTGCAATTGGTTACCATCTGTACCCATCCCTCGTCACCCCTGAAAAAGGACCTCTAGTTTCAGTGGTCCTACCTGGTCAACAAAATTTATCAACAGAATAAATACATTTTACAGGGGTTAGGAACACTCTACAAGGAAATTTACACACAAACATATAGATAGATAGATAGATAGATAGATAGATAGAAAGATAAATAGACAGAGACAGACAGACAGATAGATAGATAAACTTTTTGTGTTTTAACCCTAAATGATGCATTAATGCCATTTGTTGCATAGAATTTCCTTACTTTTGAGAAAGAATTGAAAAGTAAAAAATTGCAGAAGTTGGTGGAAGTGTGGGCCCTTCGGGCCATGCACTCCTACCAACTTCTAAATGTCTGCATTACATTCAAGTATACGTACTGAATAGGAGATGTATTGTTGGGAGCACATATAGGTGGAGCGTGGGGCCTGAAAGCTCCCACCATGTTGAAAGAAAGCAAAGTGTCAGCCAAGCCATGATAGTGGCATAATTGAGCTGCTGTTTATCTGTCAGACACATAACCACTGGAAAGTACTTCCATGGCAGTAACGCTAGGTACCCTATAGATGTGAGGCCACTACCACAATGCAAAATTCTATACACAAAATGTAAAGTGTGTGACTTAATATCTCTGCAGCAAATTAATTTCCCAACACCTAAATATCATAATTCTCATCTACAAGACATGTCCTCAACATTCTCCAAATTTCAATTTAAAAGACCAAACCATGTCCAAGATATAACATTTGAAAGTTTGAGATTTTAATTTATTGGAGTGTCAGAATGTTGCACCTGTTTACATTGTACAGACATAACGACTGAAAAGTATGTCCATGGCAATAAGGCTAGCTACCCTATAAATTTGAAGCCACTCCACAATACAAAATGCCGTCCACAAAATGTAAAGTGCACCATGCAATATCTCTGCAACAAATTTTTTTCTGACACCTAATCATGATAATTCACATCTACAGGACATCACATCAACACCATCCAAACTTCAAGTTAAAAGACCAAACCGTTTCCAAGATATTTAATGTTAAAGATTGTAAAAATTGCATTAAAATCTGGCCATCTTGTCCCTATCTCACGATCAAAGATGGTGATCAAAGAATCTCGCAATCAAAGAATTTTCAGGCTTGTGACAAAAGAATAAAAAAATGATGTAATAAAAAATTTTGAGAGAAATACAGCAAACCACAACCCTGGTTTGATAAAATGAAGCCCTCTGAGCAAAACTCACCATCATTTGTATTCCTAGGACAACCCTGGGTTGAGAAATTTAATTTTTTAATTTGGTCAAATGGTCATCACCTCATGATCAAAGATTACGATCAAAGAATCTCACGATCAAAGAATTTGCAGGCTCATGATCAAAGAATTTGCTGGCTCATGATCAAAGAATAAAAAATGGTGTAATTCAAAATGCTGAGAGAAATACAGCAAACCACCACCATGGTTTGATAAAATGAAGCCCCCGGAGCAAAATCCAACCTCATTTGTCTTCCTAGGCAACTCCTGGGTTGATAAATTAAATTGTTGTTCATTTGGCTATCTGGTCATCATCTCACAATCAAAGATCATGGTCAAAGAATCTAGCAGTCAAAGAATTTGCAGGCTCACAATCAAAAATCGTTAGCAAGCCGCGATCAAAGGATACAACATTTTTTAAACTCTATTTTTGACCAAATTAGTGAAAACCATAGGCATGGCTCAATAGATCAAAGCCCCCTGAGTAGAACCCATCCAAGTTTTACTTCAGGAGTGACCCCTGAGCCGAGAAATTTCACTTTTTCTGACAGCAAAATAAAAACAAGATGGCAACTGTCGCAATCAAAGAATTCTGGTGATCAAAGATTCTTAGACCATGAGCCTACAAATTCTTTGATCGTGAGGATGGACCAGATGTCCAAAACCCCATTCTTAGTTTGCAAAATAACCACATAAATTTTCCCATTAACTTATAATGGGAAATTAAAACTTTAATAACTTTTGAATGGATTAATATGTTTTCACCAAATGAAAAGCGACATATTCCTTGACCCAAGCTCTTTTTGAAGAGCCAAGTCACAGAGTGGCACACCACATAATGGCCATGTGGCTCCATGGGCAAAATAAAAAAAATGTCCACATAACTGGAGAAAAAGTGCATTTTTCAGCGTTTTGGTGTGCAAAAACTGTAAGTCCAACCAAAATGAAATTTGACAAATCGAGAGATCTACCATGCCCCACCACACACACCACAGTTCATGTAGCTCCATTGAACAGGTCCAAAGTTATTAACGTGCACAATTTAGAGTTTAACATAGAAGTGGCTTCATAACCCTAAATATAGGGGTGCAACTGCATCCCTATAATATATACCGTATTGCACTGTTTGGAAGCCGCGGCTTCTATTACATTTTTTTAAGGCAGGGCTTCTATTTGAGGGTGGATATTATTTGGGGGTGGCTTCTATCAATAATACTATGGTGTGAAGTCCAGGTACCAGTAACATTGACCAGAAATCCAAAGATGTGCTGTAGTAGAGCAGTGGGTAGATACAGTATGGGGTGGACTAGCATTTCACAAAAGGATGTTGGTGTGGGACACTTTCCTTTGCCATATTTCACCCACTGTCAAGCAGAGACTTAAAAAGCAATACCCAGGGACTGTACAAAACTTCTGCAGCCCACTGATATGTCATGGAATACCCCAATCAAATCACGGTATCGTGAGTGCTATGATGTGTGGCTCTCCACTGAAGAAAGACAGCTTACAGCCAGCAGAAACTCCAAAGTGCCATCTAAGCTCTGAATGTTGGTGTGGGTTAAATATGCCTGGGGCGCTGTCACCAAAGACAATATCGTCAACTCTTTTAACGTTTGTGGCATCACATCCACTGATTTGGATACCATCGCCTACACAAGAAAAGAGGGGGTTACTGTTGATGCTCGGCAGCCCATTACTGAAACGCTGACATCGCTGTACTCAGGTATGGATGAAGGACATTTCATTTGGTAAAAAATAAAGTTTATGTCAGTCACTAACCAGTTTTCTTTTTTTTCTTCAGGAACTGACACCATCCATTTGCAGGATTTGCAGGACTCACATGATATCAAGTTCTATGTTGAGGAGCCTGAAGTTAGTGGCTCAGAAGCAGAAGATGACCCAGACAGCGACGACAAACTAGATTAAAATCCATTTGGATGCCCGACTACTTTTACTTGCGTAACCAAAAAAAAAAAAATGAGAAGCAATAAATCTAGAAAACCTAATCATCTGTCATTTTTCTTCATTCTTAGTGAGCCCATGGTTATGACATTGGTTGTGAGTTGAGCGATGATGCGATAGCAACCAGAGGCCATTTGGTAGCAATCCAATGTGCGGAAACTTGCTCGCTTGCTTGTGCTGTATACCGTAGTAGTGGAAAATAGTGAAGTTACCAATAAATTAATTTGGCTGACTGAGTTCTAAGCTTACAGGTGAATACTAACACTATTTAGCAATTTTGGCTACTGCATAAGGCTTGTATATGAGGGCAGCTTCTATTGCCATAAAACGGTGAAATACGGTACATATATATATATATATATTTTCTGTGCAAAAAACTACATTAATGCATCATATAAGGTTAAAGCAAAAAAAATCAGGAAGTGGGACATTAGGGTTGAGCTACTAACACCATCCATACACTCCACACCCCCATCCTCCACAGACTGACAGATGCCGGGGTGTGTCATTAGGGTCCTGTGGCCCAACTCTCATCCCATTCCATGTCTAAGCAGGTTGACATACTACAGATAAAGGAGAATGGGGTGAGATGTAAGCGTCATGACCCCAATTACACACCCCGGCATCTGTCAGTCTATGGAGGATGGGGGTGTGTGGGGGTGTTAGGGGCATAACCCTAATATTGCATTTCCTAAGTTTTTTTTTGCTTTAGCCCTAAATGATGCATTAATGTAGTTTTCTGCATAACATTTGCTTACCTTTTGAAAAAGTGTTATATAAGTAGTAAAAAATACATATTGGTGGAAGCGTGGAGCACCCACCAGATTTCCAAGGGGTAATGGTGGGAGCACAGGGCCAGAACTCTCATTGCCCATCACTGCATAACAATATACATGTGGCATAGCTATGCAGCCTCCCTATACAGCAACAAACCCTTAGAACACAAATGTAACAATATCTCATGAACTCTGCAAACTAGTAAACAAATTCCATTGCAGGCTTACTGTGTGGCTTAAAAGCTTGTTCCAGTGGCATAGGTCTAAGCTGCCAGTAGCGAAAAGTCTAAATCTTTCCTCATCTTCGAGATAACGGCACAGAAAGGAGTGACACAGACCACAATGTAATCCTATGGGAAAAACATCAATTATGTCATTGAATATCTCTGTAAACAATTCATTCCCCAACTCTTAAACAGCAGAATTCACATGTCTAGGACATCCCCTCAACACCCTAAAAATGTCAAGTAAAAAGACCAAACCATTATTGAGATATGCAATTTTAAAATGTTTACACCTTTTAAAATGTTTCAGTTGTGAGACAGCAAATTTATCAGCCACGAGAAAATCTTTGGTTGCAAGCTAACAAAATCTTTATCCAGAAGAGGCCATTTTGTCACACCAGTTTGGGCTATCTGGTCTTCTCCATGGACATATGGTTGTGAAAATCTGGCTGTCAGGTCATCCCCTTGCAAACGAAGCTCATGGTGGAAAAATCTCAAGAATGAAGATTTTGAAGGCTCACGAACAAAGATTCTTAGTGACTCAAGAATGAAGAATTTAAAATTGTAAAACTATTGTTTGACTAAATCAAACCAAACCAAAGGCATGGTTCGATAGAAGGGATCCCCCTGAACAAACCAATGCCTCATTTACCCAAAAGTCACCTGTGGAGAAAACTACAAAGTTTTTTTCAGTCAGAAAACTGAAAACAAAATGGTGGCTCTTGCAAACAAAAAATTTCTCACTCTCCGGGGGGGAGGGTGCGGGCAACATTCGGAGCACTAGGGACTCCTGGCAGAGGCCGAGAGAACTCGCGCTGCCGACGTTCAAACAGGGGGGGAGAGGGAGGTGGGGCGGACTCTGGCGTCATTGCAGATCCCCACCTCCTCGGGGGAGGGAAACTGGAGGGAACAAAATCCCACGCCTTGCATCTCGGTGACGCTCTGCCCCAGGAAAGCCCTGATTGGCCACCGGAGCTGTTCCCCCAACCAGTCACAGTTCCACGGTCCGATATAGGGGGTCGGAACCGCGGCCCCACTCTCTGGGGGATAAGCCAGGGATGACCAGGGGAGACGGCAATATCCGGTGGCCGGGGCTCCAGGGTTCCGTGACCAGAGTCGATGATCGACGAGAGGCGTGGGGAAAAAATAGGAAAATTAAAAAAAAAAAAAAATGTCTCACAGCAGATTTTTCCATCATGAACACGCAAAATATTTGGTTGTGAGGGGATGACCAGATAGCCATATTGCCATTCCTCTTTCTCAAAATAAAAAAAAATAAAAATACACACATATATATATATATATATATCTATATATATATATTTATACAATGTATGTTTTGGGATAACTGCCAGGATAAAATGTAGTATTTCAGCCAGGTCATGGAGATATCAATGATATCTTCACATGTGAAGATATCATTGATATCTCACGCTCTTATCGTCATCACAGTGAAACTGAAAGTGTTTCACTTTCTATCCTGTGGCTTTCTTTTAAGAATAGGACCCCTCACCTTCCCTGGCAGCTTTCTTTGAAAGAAGACCCTCTTCCATGCTTGTCACATCTGCTTGCATCTCTTTATCGCACTATAAAATCTTTAAATATATGTTTGTTCCTGCTTTTCTTTTTCCATCTTTCCGACCGTCATTGTGTACTATTGTAGCTGAAGGTGTATGTTTCTCGAAGGCGCTTGTGAGGATATTCAGATGTGACGGCATTGTCAGATAAGTTTTGATTATGGTGCTTTTGTGTAAAACATAGAAAATGTGCCGCTTTCTTATTAGTGCCTATATTTTGTCAAAAAGTTGATGATGATACTGAGAGAAGAGCGAGACTGTCGGCAGCTTCAGAACACCAGATGGAAGCGCGAGTGTCTGTTGCCATAGCAACACATGCTCGCGCTCCGTCTAGTGTTCTGAAGCTGCCGACTCACTCGCTTGTCTCTCAGTACTGTCGGCAGCTTCTTTCTGACAAACTATAAGCACTATTAAGAAAATGGCACATTTTTCTATGTTTTACAGCAAAAGCGCCATAATTAAAACAATCTGACACTGCCTCACATCTGAATCTTCCTAGCGCTCGGTCATGCTACATTCAGGGCATAGCGCTCGGTCACGCTACATGACAGTTGGAGGTGGAAGAAAGAAAGTTGCAGGATCAACCAGATAATGTATGTTTTTTTAAAGAAGTACATGTCCCAGGCATTTGTTTAAAGATACAGGTAGGATCAACCAGATATCTATTATTAAATAACTAAAGTGGCAAGATCAGACATTTTTTTCATCTGCTGTTTTGGGGCAGGGGGTATGGAGAATTATATTGGGGGTGGCCATGGCTCGATCAACCAGAATCCAGACAAGATTTTTTTTTACAATTTAAAGAGGCAGGGTCAGCCACATATATTTTTTAAAATAACATATGGCATCTGTTGTGTTGCTAGAGATACAGCAGATGTGTGTTTAAACAGCCATCACCTCAATGTAGGGGACTGTAGTAAGGGAACATTTCGAGCTTTTGTTGAGTGCAGCCCAAAACATACATTTGTATAAACAGAATATGACATGGCCTGACTGAAGATATCATATTTATCTTCACTGAGGGCCAATGACATCATGATATCTTCACAGTGGCTTTGCCACCGTGAGATATCATGTTATCATTGGCCTCTCATGAAGATAAATATGATATCTTCAGTCAGGCCATGTCATATCCCCTATATGTATGTATATATATATATATATATATATATATACATATATATAAATTATCCCGCAGTATATAGTGGGAACTTCAAAGTTTAATAACTTTTGAATGGATTAATATTTTTTCAACAAAGAGTGGCATATACCTATACCCAAACACTTTCTACATCCCAAGTTTCTGAGCAATAGATGACACAGTGGCCGCCCAGCGCCATGGGCAAAAAACATGCAAAAGTGGTAAAACATGCATTTTTTTGGTGCTTCACTGCTCAGAAACCATATCTCAGACCAAAACACAACGTGGCAACTCAAGAGTGTTACCATACAATATCACATATTCCGAATTTTGTGCAAATCTGTAGAACAGTTGCAGTGTTATTTTTTTATTTATTTTTTTTTTAACCTGGCTACCGGGTGCATTCTGTCCACTCCTTCAGGCAGCCAGTCCTGCCATTGCCTCTGCCGCCGACCTGCCATCCTGCTGCTCCAGCACTCTGCTAACCCAGTGTATCCCTTTGCTGAGGGGGCCCCCTGCCCCAGAGAGGGTGATGGGGAGAGGAGTTTAGAGTGCCTAAGCACTCTCTTGCTTCTGGGCTGAGCATAAATACTGTAGCCCTGGATACTTCATGGCAGAGAGGTGCAGGGAGGTGGGGCTGCTGTCATCTGGTAAGAGACATGCCATCTTTCACATTTTTCCTGGAGAGCCCACATTGCGAGGCTCTTGTAGTGCCTCTGGTCTCCACCGGGGGTCACTACAGAGTGAAGCACTTTCCCCAACCCACCCTAGGAGAGGAGAGCAGTCCTCTAGATGCTCAATCCTCTCCTCCCCTGCCAGAACCCGGCGACTGGAACCCGTTTCTGAACCCAGGTCGCCGGCATGGTTCGGTGTGGCATCCAGCGCCTCAACCCTCTGTGCCACCAGGCCAGCTTGCAATGTTATTAATGCACAAAATTTGAGGTTTAACATTAAAGTGTCTACTCAACCCTGAATATAAATATATATACATTATAGGGGCATGATCGCATAATATATACAGTATATATTTATATATATATATATATATATATATATATATTAGAGCAAAAAACTCCATTTAATGCATCAGTTAGGGTTGTTCCACAGTGACAAGGTGAGAAAATTTGATGTTAAGGGTTGAAACCCCTTTTCACCCTCAGCCCACCCCCAACTCAGGCATTGAGATAAATCAGCCTCTAACCGTCACCCCATCACATGTAGAAAGAAGCTGAGGAACAGGAGAATGGGGTGAAAGTTAGGAGTGATGACTTTAATGCACTCTGACTCCAGTTGGGGGTGGGCTGAGGGGCAAAGGGGGTTTCAACCCTAACATCGAATTTCCTTTGCTTTTGTCGCTGTGGAACAACCCTAACTGATGCATTAAACAGAGTTTTTTGCCTCTAATTTCCCTTCTTTGAGAATGATAATGAGAAATAGTGAATGTAATGTGGCGGCGAGATTTACGCTCCCGTAAGCAATGCAGTAATTGGGGAGGCGCAGGGCCCCGCCCTGCCACGTGATGTCTTGTCACATAGTAACATTGTGCCCACAAATGCAAATCGTAATGTGCATGGTGATGCAAAGCAAAATAGAAAGAGAAACAGTACTGTAGACAGAAGTGTTAAGAACAATGCAAACGCAATCACAAATGAAAACACAAAGTGTAACGTACATGGTGGCGTAAACGTGAACGGTAAGTGAAACAGCTAAGGAACCGCAAGCAGAAATGGTAATGGTAACAGTAATGTAAGCACACAGGCTGGATTTACCCAAAAGCTGCATAGATAAAGACAGTGAGTACAAAGAATGTATGCAAAATAATGACTCTCGGAACAAAAAAATGAGGACTTGGAATAGTAAATTGCTTATATCTCAGTAACTGTATGCCACAGAAAAAAAATTTGAAAGTCATATGAATTATCACTTTCCTGGCTAGCTTTGAATTTAGCCCCAAAAGGGGGCTATGAAATTTTTCTACAAAAAGTCAATATCTCGCACCGTTTTCGAGATACGGGCCATGAAAGGTGCGGCGAACGCCGTAATGATATCCAATGGGAAAAAAACAGAAGTTCGGACTGCCATAACTTTGCCTCCCTGTAATATATTTTCACCAAACCACTGAAAGGCACATTTGTGGGTGTTGGCTGTGTTCCCTGCAAATTTCAGCCCAAAAGACCAAACCGTTATATTGCAGCAGACGCAAACGATTGCTGCTATGCGTCATACGCCGTAATGTTATCCTATGGGAAAAAGTGTAAACTTTGGAGTACTGTAACTTTGCTGCCTTGTAATATTTTTTGAACAAATCACTGAAAGGCACATCTGTGAGATGTCGGCTGCATTCCTTCCAAATTTCAGCCCAAAACTCCAAACCGTTCTTTTGCAGCGGAGTGCCAAAGAATTGCTGTTATTTTGGGCATAGTGTTGCAAAGTAGTGTCGCAATTTTCGAAAGCTTTCACAAAAATTTGCGACACTTTCGTGAGTGCGACATTACTTTGCGAAAGTACTTTTTCCAGAAATCTGAAAATATATTTCTGGGGTGTTTTACCCCAAAATAAAGACATGGCTAGCATCCTCAGGGCCCAACTAGGTGAATACAACAAGAATTAGGTTGCTAGATGGTCTCAATTTTAAATGCCAAGCATTTTTCTGATCACCAACTGAAAACAAAATGGTGGATTTGCGACAGTAACAGGGCCATTTGCGACAGTAAAAAGTGCATTTGTGACACTGTCAAACTTTTTGTTAACTTTTCCCATTGACTTATAATGGTGATTGTTTTTTGAATAACATTTTAACCGTTTAATATTTTTTGATGAAATCTTCAAAAGGCACATCGGGGACCACGACTTCACGTTCCCTGAAGATTTCAGGCTGGTCACACAAACAGTGCGACCTGTAGGTGCAACCGTAGAATTCCAGAAAAAGCGTAAATGCATGTGCAAATCACACTTAATAACTCTGCAGCCGTGTATCCGACTGGTACGAAACTTGGCAGATCCCAAGGTATATGAATCTTGAGCATGTATTCCAAATGTCAGGCAAATCCATCAAACAATTGCAAAGTTATTAATGTGCAAAAGTTTGGGTTTAACATGTAAATGGCTCCTCAACCCTAACTATGGTAGCACTACCGTGCTACCTTTTATATATATATATATATATATATATATATATATATATATATATATATATATATATATATATATATATATATATATATATATATATATATATATAGTCTATGCAAAAAGCTTTGTTAATGCATCAGTTCAGGTTCTTCTACAGCGAAAAAGTGAGAAATTCTGATTTAGGGTTCCCACCCCTTGCACCCCAACCCACACCACCAACAGGCATTGGGGTTTGCAATGAGGTTGTTGGCCCTAACTCTCACCCCATTCCATGTGTTAACAAGCTGAGGTGGTGCAGTGTAGAAAAATGGGGTGAGAGTTAGGGCCGATGACCCCAATGCACACCCCAATGCCTGTTGGTGGAAGTGGGCTGGGGGTGAGGTGCAAGGGGTGGGAACCCTAAAATCGAATTTCCTCACTTTTTCACTGTAGGGTAACCCTACCTGATGCATTAACAAAGTTTTTGCATAGAATTTCCTTACTTTTTATGAAAGAATAGAAAAGTAGAAAGTTGCGCAAGTTGGTGGGAGCAAGGGCCCTATGCTTCCACCAACTTGTAAGTATCAAACCACATTACACACCCAATGACTAAAAAGTACATTGACAACAGAAAGACCAGCCATCAAACAAATGTTAATGAAGTAGAACAATAGAAAACGCTGTCCACAAAACATAAACCACGTCACACAACATCTCCAAAAAAATATATTGTCTAACATGTAAACACTGCTATTAACATTTACAGGACATGCTGTCAACACCCTCCAAATTTCAAGTAAAAAGACCAAACCGTGTCCAAGATTTAACATGTCAAAGTTTGAAATTTTCATTCGTCAGAGTGGCACAGTTTCACACCTGTTGACATTTAACACACACAATGACTGAAAACGACATCCATGATACTAAGGCTAGGCAACCTATCAATTTCAAGCCACCAGCATGATCCGAAATACTGTCAGCAACACGTAAAGTGCATTGCACAATATCCCCACCAAAAAAAAAATTCTTCAACAGGTAAACACCATAATTCACATCTACAGGGCATGCCATAAATACCCTCCAAATTTCAAGTAAAAAGACCAAATCGTTTCTGAGATATTCAATGTTAAATATTTGTAACATTTCCCTATCTATTCCATTATAAAAAATCTGACCATCTTGTCCCCCCCCCACGATCAAAGATGGCGATTAAAGAACCGCATGATCAAACTAATTTCTGAAAACCTCTTTGCATTAGCTCTGTTATGCACACAGTCCGCTGCTGGTCGTGGAGGTGAGAGGTGGGCTGTGCCAGTCACTGGCTGGGGACAGGTGGGGGGGTACTGGGTGGTCTGGCATGGCTGGGTGGGGGGGCCACTAGACTACCAGGGAATGGGTGATCATAATTTATTTTATGATGATCTGAGGGCTGCTAGACTACCAGGGATATGGAGAACTATATACATTTTATACAGATCAGGGGGGCCGCTAGACTACCAGGGATACGAAGACCATTATTTATTTAATGCACATTGGGGGGGCTGCTAGACTACCAGGGATATACACAACAGTATACATTTTATACAGATCAGGGAGGGGGTGCTAGACTACCAGAGATAAGAAGAACATTATTTTTTGTTTACAGATAGGAGGGACAGCTAGACTACTAGGGATATAGAAAAAATATTTATTTAATACACACTGGGGTGCTGCTAGACTACCAAGGATATACAGAATATTATGTTTTCTGTACACATTGGGGAGCCACTAGACTACCAGGGATACTTAAAACATTATTTATTTAATACAGATCAGGCAGAACGAAGCCCCCTGAGAAAACCCACCCTCATTTGACTTCCTAGGGCACCCCTGGGCTGAGAAAATGTATTTTTTAATCTGGCCATCTCGTCCCTCGCTCATGATGCATGATCGCGATCAAAGAATATCGTGATCAAAGAATTTGCAGGCTCATGACCAAAGAATTTGCAAGGTCATGACCAAAGAATAAAAACTGCTGTAATTGAAAAAATACAAAGAATTGTGGTAAACCACCACCATGGTTCATCAGAATCAAGCCCCCTGAGTAAAACCCACCCTCATTTGTCTTCCTAGGACACCCCATGTCTGAGAAAATAGATTTTTTAATCTGGCCATCTCGTCCCTCACTCATGATGTACGATCGTGATCAAAAACCCTCGCGATCAAAGAATTTGCAGGCTCGTGACCAAAGAAATCGCACGCTCACGACCAAAGAATAAAAAATAGTATAACCCGATTTTTTGACCTATTTAAATGGAACCAACAGCATGCCTCGATAGAACAAAGTCCCCTGATTAAACCCCACCCTCATTTGTCTCCCCAGCCCACCCCTAAGCCAAGATATTTGTATATTTAACTTACGATGCAGGATCACGATCAAAGAATCTCGGTATCAAAGAATTTGCATGCTCACTATCAAAGTCCTTTAGCGAGCCACGAACAAAGATTTACAATCTTATAACTTTATTTCTTGACTGACTTGGATGAAACCAAAGACATGGCTCGATAGATCAGAGTCCCCTAAGTAAAACCCATCCAAGTTTTACTTCAAGAGTGACCCCTGAGCCGAGATATTTGTGTTTTTCTGATTGGAAAACAAAAAAAAAGATAGTGGACCTCATGAACAAAGAATTTTGAAAATTCTCAGGAACAATGATTCTTGAACCGTGAGGCTGCAAATTCTTTGATCGCCAGGTGGGACCAGATGGCCAGAACCCCATTCTTTGTTTGCGAAACATACATATAAATTTCCCCATTGACTTATAAAGGGAACTTAAAAGTGCTATAACTTTTGAATGCCTCAATATTTTTTCACCAAATGAAAAGCAGCATGTTTGGCCACCAAAGCTCTTTCAAACAATCCATCTTGCAGAGTGGCACCCTGCACAACAGCCGTGCAGGGCCACATCCAAAATCCCAAAGGCTGCCTCCAAAAATGGAACATTTTGCATTTTTCAGCATTTTCCTAAGCAACTGAACCCTTTCTATACTGCCTCAACTGCACCACTATTATATAAATATATATGTGTGCATCTGAAATCTCAAGCAGCTCAATATTTTGTTTAAAACTGGTTGCCAGTAACAGTGATTGCTGGCCCTGTTAAAGCTAACACATTCTCAGATGTCCACAAGTACAACTCACCCTCTTACCACTGAGCTTGTTAGTCAAAAAAATAATTTTCTGGTGGACTGTAGCACCATTTTTGTCCAATCACCTGTCCCAGTAGTAACAAATAATTATTTTCCAGTGGTATGGAGGGATGAGGTTCTAGGTGCCTTATTGCCCATCACATCAGTAGCCCAAGTTCAGGAATATAACAGATTGCCTGGGGCTGGAAAGCAGACTGAACAGTCATCACACACCTGTCCTGTCCCTGCATGGAAAGGCATGCTGACTTGACATTTGGCTTCCTCCAGATTAAGGCAGGAACTCAAGAATGGGGAAAAATGTAGAAATGGCTAACACAGGTTCCATAAAAGCCAACCCAGCTAACTCTGTCCCACATGACCACCTGGACGACTGGCTCAGTTGTGGATGTAAGTGACTGAGTGGGGATAAGGATGGCTCTCCCTTTTTTGGCCACCATTTCATGGGGGAAGGAGTCAATCCATGGGAACTTTGGGCTATGTGGTTTGGGACAGGATAGTGATGGACAGGGGAGGTAGGGATAGGGCAGAGAGCCTACCTGAGTCAACTGGCAAAGCAAAATATTTTTTGGAGGGGAGGAAAATGCTGCAGTATGTATGACTTTAACACATACAGTATATATAACCCTTCCACAATGGGTGCAGCTATATGGTTACAGTAAACCTATCAAGTATAGGTAATGTGTACAGGGTCTCTTATCAGGGTACTACAGAGCCAGATGTAGGAGTCATAAAGGGATGACATTTTTTAAACCTGTAGAATAAAATAGAGGAAAGGGGTCACAAAGGATCCACATTTCTTGAAGACTTACAAGGAAGGATAAGACAGGTTAGACATATTGTGATACTTATATGATGGGGAAGGAGTTTACATCCTGTGAGACCTGCGAAAGTAAAGAGAAGAAGGTTAATATGGAGTAAATACAGTAGTGGGAACTACAGAGAGGTGAGAGATGAAATGAGTATAGTATAGTACAGTGTAAGAGGTAAAAAAATATAACTGTAGAGGAAAAGTATACAACTAAATGAAGTGAAAGATACAGAGACAAGTTTAATTTAAGTAGTATGCTAACATCAGCAACTGTTTACCATGAGCGTCAAAAACAAACACCAAAAACCAGAATAATGAAAGTCTGTTACCACTGAAAAAGCCGTTTCTGTGTTTTCACCTTCACTTGCATGTTGTTTTTAGTGTGTGGTGTATATCACTTTGACATTTCTGTATAAATGAGATGTACCATTTTTAATCATCAGACCTGTCCTCTGAAGAAAGGCCACTGAAGGCTTGAAGTGCTGGCCCTAGTGGATGCATGCAAGGCATGTTGCCAGAAAATAAATCTTGCACTTTGCATGTAAAACTGAATCTAGGAGTGCTGAGCATTCTTTTCTTTTGTTATTACAAGCTGGCTGCTTTGCTTAAGCACCACCTTTTTCCTTTACTTGTGCACCACTCTACACTACTTACGCAACAGCCACAGCACTTACTCCTGATAATCACATGACTGACCATCCCACCCGTGAAAGTAGCAGGACTGTATCCCCTCAGACAGCCACAGCACTGGGCACCAATGTCTGACAGTCACATAACTGATACCCATTCCCAACAATCACAGCACTGCACCCCACCACCATGACATCACAATACCCATATCTCTGACAGTCACATGGATGACACTCTCCACAGACAGTCACAGCAGTAATCCCCCAACCCGTCACAACACTATACATCACAGCACTACACCTCACCACCTTGGCATCACTATACCCATATCCTCGACAGTCACATGGATGACACTCTCCACAGACAGTCACAGCAGTAATCCCCCTTACCAGTCACAACACTGTACATCACAGCACTGATGACTACCCCACACAGTCAGACCGCAACATCCCCCCCAAACAGTCACTTAGTTGGTGCCTTATACAACCTTCCTGCTGCATGTACAAGTTCCTGCAAATGCTTCTGTCCCTCAAAGTTGTAAAATTACACAGAAACAGACCTCCAAAAAGTCAGAGGAATGACCCTTACCATGATAGTCACATAAATAACACCCTATCCCTGACAGTTACAAAACAGACCCTCCTCCCGACAATCACTGGACTGTACCACACTGCGCTAACAGTTACAGTACTGACACCATCCACCATCAGTCACAGCAATGACCAACCCCAAAAGTCATTTGATTGGAACCACCACAGTCACAGGACTGTCTGCCCAGTCACAGGACTGTGTTACCCCCTACAGTCACAGGACTGTACCCCCCACAGTAACAGTACTGTATCACCCCCTACCCACAAGCACAGGATCCCCCCCATCACAGGACTGTATCACCCCACTGACAATCACAGGGCTAACACCTTCCACTGGCAATCTTGACAATGACTACCCACCTCTGGCAGTCATAGCACTGATCCACACCACTGAGAGTCACAATGTTTCTCAGTATTCCCAGTAGTCACAGAAATGCTCTCCTACCCCCCCCAACCTGGCAGTCACAGCAATGACCATACACCCTTCAGAGTCACAGCACTAATCCCCATCCCCCATACTAACAGCACTAGTCACAGTACTGCATTTCATCCCATCTTACAGCACTGATCATCAATCCCCAACAATCACATCACAGCCACCTTACCACAAAAGTCATAGAACTGACACCCCCTACTTCAGTCACAGCACTAATTCCATTTCCCTGACAATGATAGCACTGATCTACTACTCCTAATGGTCTCCACACTGACCCCCATCCACAACAGCCACAGCGCTGCCTCCTTACCCACAATGGTCACAGAACTGCCATCCCCCAACAGTCACAGAACTGTACCACCCTTCAATAGTCGCAGAACTAACACCTTCCATCATCAGTCACAATGGCCACCTACCCAGCAGTCACAGTACTGATCCTCATCCCCTAACAGTGACAGCAGTGACAGCACTTACCTCTAACCCCAACCATCACAGCACTACCTACTACTTCCACAACAGTCACAGGGCTGATACCCTCTGCAGATAGACACAGCAGTAATCCCCACCCCCACAATCACAACACTCTCCCCAACTGCCAGCAGTTGCAGTCCTGCCTCCCACCTGACAGTGACAGCACTGACCACCTTCCCATTGACAATAACCACACTGATTCCTCACCCTCAACCATAAAAGCACTGACACCCCCAACCACAACAATCACAGTACTGATCCCCACCGTTAACACAACACTGCCTCTGAACCTCACTCATCAGTAGTAGTACTTACCTGTCCCCTTACAGCAATGCTTCCGACAGTCACAGCACTGACTACCAGCCACTGGCTGTCCCAGAACTGACCACACCTCAGTCATTACATTTTAAAAATAATTTGTTTAAGTACTGTAACACATCACAGAGAGTGCAGTGGTTGAAATACGTGCACAGGCCAACTAGCCAAATTCTGGTGGATTTTGTATTAGGCTAGCAAGATTTTCCTTTAACTAGCCCTGTAGGTTCGTACTGTAGAATGTAACCAAAAAGTAAAGTACTTCAGCTGGGCTAGTGGAAGGGTCTGTGGAGGGAGTAAATGTTCCCAGTCATTAGACTTGCTGGCTAGTGGCTACAAAATGTAACTTAGAGCCCTGGAGTGGGCCATACCATCCACAAGATGGCCCTCTCCCCCTTACCCTCTTCTGGTTTTACTGATTTTAATTTATGAAGGTGATAATTCATAGACTGGAAAATGTGTTATGTTCCTTTGTCATATTATGACAGATTTGTTACTGTTGTGTGGTGCACAGAGCCACTGGGATTGGGGGCCTGAAAAATAAAATTTGCCTTGCCTTGCCTCTAGACATTTCTGCCCGGTGACCAGCCCTAAAGCTGAGCACCCTGCTAAGAGTAGGAAAACCTACATCCCAGTACCCCCCCAACAAGACCACTCTTCTAGTACCAGTGCAGCTCTGCATATTAAACTTTACATTGATTGTTAAATAGGCTTGTAGCACTGCTTCTAGTGTTATAACCCCTGCCTGTATTACTATCCATAGGTTGAGAGGCCTGGGTTCATAACTGACTGATACCAGGGTTTGCCTACCCATGGTAAACACAGAGATTTGGTGCCTCCACTTAGGGTAACTTTTCAGTTGGTGTTTATTAAATTTGTTACAGCCCGCTGTGAAGCTATAACTACCCACTACCCCACCTAGTGGCCCTATGCCTTGGAACAAGCAGCAATCTATCATAACATTCAAAATACATTTGCACATTAATGATAATGCTTGTGGGTTTCCCACTTACCGTGGTCTGGGCTTCAGTGTGACCTCCTAGAATCCCATGCAAACAATGTTTATCAGGCATTCATGTTCAGGAATATTCCAAACACTGAAACAGGCCACCAGTAAATGTGTGAGGCAATATAATATTTGCAACACCAATCAGGTTTATTTAGGGGCAGTATAACAAGGAAGGGGCAAATCTGGTCATATGATTTTATCCTTACTGGTTTGAGTCAGGATACTGGCATGCATTTAGTTCCACTTTGCAGTCCTATAAATATACTGGGTACCCAGGTGGAAGACATGCTAGCATAAATGGTACCCGGGGTTGCAGCTGTTGTTGGGACCCTTGATGAAAGAAGACATGATGATTTGGCATGCAGTTTTATGAGTGTCCAGTGGCTGGCTGGCCCAGTCTCTTGAATCATTAAACTAGCAGTGATATGGAGATTAGGTGGTGCCACAATGATTATTAAAGCTTGTCTCATGGAGCTATCCTTATTTCTACTCAGTGTACCTAGACACTGGAGATGAACCAACAAATTAAGACCTGTGGAGATGTTTCTTGAAGCATTGGGAGGGTTCCCTTGTGGTCCTCATACAGCAGCTGGTCTGGTAATGCAGGGGCAATCAACTTGGGCTGATTTCACATAGCCTAAGGCCTAATGGCTTAGTGGAGTCAACAATTCAAAACCGCAAACAGGATATCTTGAACAAACCAGCCGCACAAACACTTCAACAACTTTTACACATTTATATATGAGGGTGCTGCTGGTTCCTCTCTTGTCCTTCCAGTGGGCTTGCAGACTGATCCACAGTATTGCCTTTTGCTGCATGAATACACTGCTGTTACACACTGCAGCTTGCAGCAACTGATGCACCCTGGGCCCCACGGACTGAACCAGCAAGAAAAGTCTAGGCTCACCAGGCCTAACCTATGAGAGATGGCTGGTTCCTCAGAGGCTCACACTCTGAACTTCTGGGCAGATCTGGCAAATTTCCACTGTGTCAGCAGTTACCCCCTTTTATATGAGGCTAAGGTCCAGGAATCTCAATGGCTGTCAAAAGTATCCCAAACTGTCCCAGGTTTGATTTTTGGGGCCTAGAAAAGGTCCTCCTTTTTTCCTCATAAGTCTTTATTAATTTCCATAAGTCTCTGGCCAAAGGTCCAGGCTCTTGACTGGTTATTTGGCTGCACAATGGTGGCAGTTGTATAGTCCCAAACACACATTTTATTGCAGTCCCAACATAATTGTCTTGGTGCAGCCAGAATAAATACTTTCTTTTTACATAAATACCACAGTTACATAGCCCAGGCATTTCTCTTTAAATACATTTATTAATCTCTCCCATATGTGCCTAGTTTCTCTGTCACTGCTTTACAAATACAGTGCCCCTCTAAAACCAGTAGCAGATCATTAATATTCATTAGGGCTTCACTGCCCTGACATTTGCCCTTTAATAATAGTGCCCTGGAGGCAGTGCTATGGGTGCTTGCCTTATACTTATTTAAAAACACATTCACTGCCCTTGCTTTAGGTCCCTGGTGACTTTTTAACTAAATATTGTATGCCAGGATCCACAGGAATGCCTTCCAACTTTTGATTGCAGCCAGCAGTCGCGAACAGTGTGCCTCTCTAAAGTGAAAGTAGTGGCTGCATGGCTGAAATCCTGTCCACGCACAGAATGTTCTCTGGGAGTGAAGCAGGGCTCAAATGAGATAATGGTGCTGCCTGGGGAACCGGGGGAGAGTGAGGCCTTGACTTGGTGGATTCATTGTGATTATGCCCAAGAGGTACAGCTGACAAATGGGAGGGTTACCAGGTAAACCCCATGAAGGGGGTTACATACAGTCTGTCAGTACTGGTGCTGTGTACCCACAAAAGACTAGCAACTACAGACTCTCAGGTCTGTGTCTAGAAGATAATAATTTGAAGTGTTCAGCTGAGCACCCTGCTTAGAGTAGGAAAACCCACATCCTAGCCTCCCCCCACCACCACAAGACCACTCTTACAGTACCAGTACAGCTCTAGATCAATGACAAATGGAAGGAATAAAAAATTACATCTGTTCTGTGTTCCAGTCCAAAGAAAAGCTCTTTGACAAAGATCCATTTCCTACTGTGCTCCACTGTGTCTTAATGAGATCCTAGCTAACATTCTAATTGCTGCTAACCTTGGAACCTTCAAAGCTGAACTTATGCAGTTTGTACTGCAAAAGATGTCCATGAGTGCTCGACTGTTTAGTGCAGTTCTCAACAGCCTGCACCAATCCTGCCTGCTAGCAACTACTCATGGTCTCACTCATGTGGTCCACCCCCTACTCCCTATCCCTGTTCCGCAAACTCTGCTACCTCATGGTCCATAGCTCTTGTTCCACTAGTGGTTGTGCTCTCTCATTTGTCTCATGTCTCATTGCTCCTCTCTCCCAGTCTCTCCCTTCCCCAACTCCTCCTTTTCTCCATCATCTCCACTCTCAAGACCCCACCCCTCCACTGATTGGTCTCTACCTCCTTCCCCTCTCTCTCCCTCTCTCCTCTCTTTCTCTCTCTCTCTATCTCTAACCACCTTCTCCCACCTTACCACACTGTCTAGCATGCACTATCACCAGTTCCTCAGCTCCAAAGCTGTAATGCAATGTGACAAGGCTCCTACTGGGCTGCTCTGTCCCCACACCACTCTCTCCCTATTTTCCATTTTCCTCTCTCTTATATACTTCATTATGCCATATATCATTTGGTATACCCTTAATGAAACACATAAGAAACTTAGCTGTTTTCTATTCTTTTATTACTTCCTGTACTGATAATTCAGCTATGTTTGTATTGTTTTCTGTGAATTCAGTTATGTACTGATAATTAAACTATGTCTATATTTTTACTCTGAATTCAATGATGCCTGCCTTTGTACCATTTAATGGAGGTGGACCCTTTGGAAAAGATTTCTTATTCAAAGGTTGTTTCCAAACTTCCTATAAATAAATAAATAAATAACATGTCTGTAATTTAAAAACAGGGTTTTAAATCTGCTGCATTAACCACATAGTTCCACATGGCATTTGTGCTGTTTTATTAAAACTGGTTTTGAAATAATAGTTTGTCACCTATTATTGTGAGTTTACACAAAGCACTGCGTCTGGTCATCTCAATTGTGCTGCAGTCCAAGGCTACTGTACTGATGATGTCACTTGCTGTATCATTTTGGGAGCCTGTATCTATCTGCTTAACAGCTCAGAAGGGTCCTGCTGCATGGTAGTAGTATACTAGTATTTTATGAGGGAGCTGATAACTGTTTAAGCTTTGGTGTGCTAGTCTGGACACATGGCAGTTACGGTGCTGTTCAGCTCTGAATAAGCTGCAGGCATACTTTGTTGTTTACTGAACTAACCTGCTGGAATGATACTCAGAGTTCCTGTGGGGGACAAATGGTAACACCCCTATGATGTCCTCACAACACTGTTTGACCAGGCAGAAAGACATTGAACATAGAACCGACTTCCTTTTGATTTCTTTTTCAGAGGCTAAAACTCCAGGAGGAGAAAATAAAAAGTGTTCACAATAAAATCAGTGCCCAAAACAACTGCAGTACTGCTAGATACCTGGAACAAACTGGAAAAAGGCACAATTACAGCAAAGCACTGCAAACCATTTGCCATGGATGTTAAATTGTTTGTTAATCGGCTTCTGGAATGCATAATGTCACAGCTATCTAACTAAGGGGTTTTAAAGAAGAAGCATTTACAGTGTCCCAGGTGCTGTCTACCAACAGCAGCATTCCTTACCTAGATGTGTTTTTAAAAATCCAGCAGTTCTGTTTACTTTCTGTTAAGTCTCAAGTAGACTATTGCACTTTGACTCAGGAAGTACAATCCATTCAGCCTGTGAGACTCAAATTCCTCAAGGTCCTAATGCCAGCCTGATAAGAAACTGACAGCAGAATATGCTTGGAAAGGGTGATCAAATCCTGTGTTTTTAAAAACTGTACAGAACTATTTCTTCCGTGCCCCAGCAGGAGAGGGAGGAGAGGGGGTTTTCAGGTCTGCGGATGGGAGGGCCAGTGGAAAGCCAATGCTGGGAACATGACTGTAGCACTGTGGAGAGACACGTGATAGCATTGCTGTCTCCTTTCCTCTTCTACTCCATAGCAATGAGACAGCATGGCTATGCCCATGCTGCCTTAAAAATACTGAAACTATTTTTGTGAAATCCCTAGAGAAACTGAGTCCAGTTAGACAGAACAAAAAATGTATAGATGTATATTTGTTTAGGAAGCTTGGGGCTGAAAGTGGCTAAGGGTCATTTCATTATCATGGAGAATATAGTCATGCCCCAACTGGGCTGCAGAAAAGTTGTGTTTTTTTTCTTTTTTTGAGAAATGGAAAAATGAGAGAAGAGGGGAGGGGGCTACTTTACAAGATAAGGATGATAAGATGGTACATTGTGCTGTTAAAAAAGGTCAAACTTATATAATAAAAGAAAGAAAGTGCATTATTAAATTGCACAAAGTGTTAGTTCTGATTGTCACAAGTATGTTTAATTAACAGGATGATGATAAATAATACAATGTTTAAATGTGATTCCCTAAATGTGAAGGGCACGTCAATCAAAAGGTCCAAGATTATGACTTATTTAAATAAATTAAAGGCACATATAGTAGATATACAGGAAACACATTGTGATATTCTTGAATACAAAAAACTGACAAGGAGCTGGGTTGCAACCTCTTATTTTTCAGTGAGCAATAAAAAATCCAGAGGAGAAGCTATTTTAATCAGGAAAAAATTAAACTTGAAACTAGAACAGCAGTGTTCTGATTAGGATGAGAGGCTCATTTTAATTAAAGGATTAATGCATGGCAATTTCAGAATTACAATAGGATTAGTTGATAGAGCCTTCACTGAGTATAAAAAGTTCCTAGGTACAACTGCAACTGGTCTTTCAGAAATACAAGCAAATAACATCATAATGATGAGGGGCCTTTAATTCCTTATTAAATCCATATCTGGATAAACAAAAAATAACACAAACTAATATTATATCAAAATAAAAGTTACTCCATCTTTCCCCCACCAGTGTGCTCTGCAAACGTATCTCACTCAACTACCCTTCCCCCCTCATATCCCCCATTGATTCTCCTCCACCCCACTTCCCTCCCATTGTTCACTCAATCCCCATGCTCCCATCCACTCACTCCCCTGCCCCTCTCAGGGTCCACCCCCACCACCATTATCCTACCCGCAAGGTAATCTCCCACCATCATCTTGGACTCGACCTTCCTCCACTTCACACACCCTTCCACCCCTTGCCTGTTTCTGAAAAAGCCTTCTCCAGCTGATCCTCCCAGCTAACTCTCTGTTATCCCTGGCTTTTGTACTACACTTACCCTGGAAATGCTTTTGGTGAAAACTGCACTTTTTTGTAAATAGATCTCCCCCATGTAGGTATTGATTTCAAATGTAGTTATTGCTGCACTCTGGGGACCTAGGACTAACAATTTGCTGCTGAAACCCCTGTATTACAGTGAACACAGCATTATAAAGTAATGTATCTTATCTTGCTATGTAACTGTAACTGCCATTATACCCATGTAACACCTTGTAATGTATGTTCTGTTCATCCATCCTGTGTTCTATGTATGACCTGAAAACTTTGTAAATGAGTCTCTGACTCAAAGGTATTAATCCCAAGTGGAAATCAAAATTGGAGGCAGTATAGCACAGTGGTTTAAGGCTCTGAGTTGCAAACCTGGAGACCTGGGTTTGAATCCCACAGCCCCCACTTGCATTCTGCATCACTCTGAGCAAGTCACTTAACTTCCTTGTGCTGCCAGGTCACACCTGTAAATAAGCTTTCAGCTTAGTGTGTCTCTCCTGGTTAAACAAATACACCAAAATAAATAAATAAATAAATAAATAAATAAATAAAAGGATTAACCAATTTCCTCAAAGAACGCAGTTTGAAGGATCCATGGTGCAGACTGTATCCCAACATAAGAGAATTTACACACACTGACCACAAAAAACATAATGCCAAACATTGGCTACATTTTCATTACAAAAAAATATGATGCCAATGGTTTATATAGTGGCAATAAGGTTTATGGTACGAACAAATCATGTAGCAATAGAAATTAATATCCTTCCCAAAACTAATAGTAATAAAAGGAGATGGGTTTTCAATAATGAACAACTAAAACAACAAATTTCAATACCAAAAGTTTTACAGCCATACAGGAATTTGGATATTAAAACTATTCAGGATGACAGCCAGTGTATTCACTATGGGATTATTTTAAAGCAGTTATTAGGGGCATGGTAATAGCCTATCAGACATGGATAAATAAAAAGAAAAAAGACAAACAATACAGACAAGCACAAACAATGAATATATTGCACTCATTAATAGCACAAGACTATGAAAAAAAAATATTAAAGAGTGGTACAACTCCCTGAGCAGTGACACTGAGGGCTGAGATGCTGGATGCCTTACCTCATGCCATGCAAATGATCCATGTTTGGGAGTGAGCATAGGTCAATGGGGGGTGTCAGGAATGGAGAAGGATGAAGCATCCTCAGATAGCTCTCCTTCACTGGGATAGGAGTTCTTCCAGATGTCAGTGCTTGCCTGGCCCCTAGTGATGGCATGCTCAATGATGCTAAATCTACTAGGGGAGGCAGAGGAGCTGCCACTGGACATGCTGTGGGTGGATGTGCAGGCAGTACATCCCCCAATGGCATTGCATGCCCCTCTGCCTTGAGGTAGAAAAACTGGAAAAAAGATGGCAACCTGACTGCGCAGCTTGATGGCCATCCATGTGATCTCCAGCTGCGATGCATCTCCTGAACTGGATCTTAAGAGGGTGGGTGAGTAAGGGGCTTCCCATCAGCCCATTGGGGAGTAAGCCACAGAAGTAAGAAGGAGAGGCCTGGGACTGTGCACAGATATGGACGGTGGCTGGAGTCCCACAAAGGATGCTGAGACATGGGAGCAGATCAGGTATGCCCAGGGAGAAATGTATAACAAAAGATTAAAAAAAAAGAGTAGTGCAACTGCAAACTTCAACCACAAAACTTAGTAACCAAAGAAACAATAACAAATATCAAAAGGTTAAAAAGAGCCAGATACATACGGGGATAAAGCAGGATAATTATTAGCAAGTTTGTGTAAAAATCAAAAGAACAAAACACAATAGGAATGCTATTAAACCAAGACAGATTACCAGTTTCTGACTGGGAAGGATTATAAGAAATAACTATAAAATATTGTCAGAGAATTTATCAAAAAGATGAAAACATACATCAATTAAATATAAATACATTTATTAAAGCTCTAAAATGTCAGAAACTCAATATAGCTGATGCTATATTTACTTTGGAAAACATTAAATCAATAATTCAGAAAAATCCTAAGGATAAATGTCCAGGTCCAAATGGATTCATAAATAATTTCTAACTTTAATGAAATTTTAGCACCATGGATCCACACAATAACACAGGATGCAATAGAGGGGTGAGCTCTCCCTGAGTCAATGAATAATGTGACTTTAGTTCCAATCCATATAGAAAGCAAACCAAAAGATCAAATAGAAAGCTATAGACCTATTGCACATTTGAATTTGGATAATAAAATAATTGCCAAAATAATTGCAAATAAAAAGTTTGCAGCTCCCCCACCTCTATTTAGAAAGATCAATCAAGATTCATCCCTGGAAGAAAAACAGCCACGGCTATGGAACAAAAAGTCCAACAATTAGTATAATTTCTACAAAAGTTATCAATTATTGTGCTTTGGCTCTAGATACAACCAAAGCTTTTCACCTGATTCAACAACACTATATGTTTGAAATGTTGAAGAGATGGGGCATACCCAAGAATTGTCTTACAATAATAAAACTATTATATAATAGTCCTAAACTAAAGTTTTTAATGAACAGGAATATCACTAATGAGATGGACATGTGGAATGGAGTCAGGGATGTCCTCTTTCTCCAAAATCATTTATATTATGCACAGAGCCATTGCTGATGCAAATAAGAAAAAAAAAGCTAACATAAAAGGTACTAAAGTGGAGAAAATTGAATATAAGTGCTTTTGCAGATGATACCCTGTACTTACGAAACTTAAGAAACTCCATACAAGCATTAATTCATATAATTCAAGAATTTTCAAACATATCTGGATACCAATTGAACCAGCAGAAATTGATAATGCAGCTAATTGTAGGTAGGCCAACAACAGAAAATGGAAATTTAGAAAGTGTTTTGAAGGTAAATTAAATCAAATATTTAGCAATTGTCATTAAAAACAAAATTGAAGAAACTATAAAAATAAATTATAACATAGTAAAAGAAAAATCCAGCAAAATTTAAACATAGGGCAAAACCTATCAATCTTTTTATGGGAATGCATCCAAGTAATAAAAATAATGGTTCTTTCCTTTTTCATACCTTTGATTCAAGCTTTGTATGAAGTTCCTTCAGAAAACTGGTATCAGGATATAAAAATTATATTTACAAACTTTTTATGGAGAGGGGAGAACTATGGGTTGCATGTCAAAACTTAACAAAAGATGTGAAAGAGGGAGATCTTGGCTGCCCAGATTTGATGGCATATGCCCAAGAACATATTATGGGGATTATGTGTGACTGGGCCTTAAATCCAAACTGTAAGCTGTTAATAATGTTGAAAATTCTTGAACAAGAAAAGACATGTACTAACCTACAACACTGCTTATATACAACAAAGGTTAATGTATAAAAAAATCTAAATTTGAGCATTTAAAGTATATGCAAATCAAGTAAAAAAAAATGCGGGGGGAAAAAAATGATCCTACACTTACATGCCCCATTGAACTGGGATAATATGCCAAATAAAAAATTAACATCAATACTGAAAATAATACAGAAAGACTCAGTAATACAATGGAAGCAACTAAAACTGAATAATCATATTCCTACATATCAACAATTTTTAGAATGTAATACATTCTATAAATGATGGAACTTTTTATCATATAATTTAAAATGCTGTACAGTACCTTCAGAGAGTACTGTAAAAGGTATGGAATTCACAGACCAGACTATTCAACTCAAGAGGCAATGAAATTAAATTGTATAAATTATTATAAACAAACAAAATCAAATTTTACGGAATGAAAAATGTAACAATTTCAAAAAACTAAACATCATAAATCACTGGAATAAGAATAAATAATTCTCACAAGAACAATGGAAAGCAATTTCAATTAGTGCAAATAAAAACCTTATCTCAGCCAAAAACAAACCCATAGAGATCAAAATGATTAACAGAGTCTATATTACCCTAGCAACGATTATTAAATTCAACCCATTATATAACCTAATAATCTGGCATGGATGTGGCCATATGGGTAATATGATTCATTGCTTATGGAAATGTCCCAATGTTAACAAATGGTGAGAACAATCAGCAAAAAGTATTTCTGATTTAACAGAAGCACAAATAGAATGCATCCACAAAGTTTATAACTTAATGACTTCACTTCATTAAATTTTACAACAAAACAAATTAGAATAATACATTTGAGCTCAATAGCCATCAAAAGATTACTTTAAAAAATTTGGAACAGCCAAGATATCCCTCAAAACATTGAAAATTAGTGGAACTTCACATTCAATGAATTCTTACAGTTTGAGGAACTAGCATGAGCAATAGAGGACATAGATTATGGAGAGAACCAGGAATAAAAAGAGTTAATTTCTATATTTCCACCCTTACAGACAGTTTTAAAAATAGATTGAACAATATAAGATGTAACCACATAGTAATACTATATTAAGAAGTCCTAGATGTAAAGATGTGTAATTATGGCAAAGCTGAAGTACAAATGTATGAATTTTTGCATAGACTAAAAATATATGACATTTGTACATGAAGTTCAAAGGCTACGCCATAATGAAATACATGTAAGAAAAAAAGACCAACAGTTTTCAATTACTTTTAGTTGTGAAGGAGGACTGTAGGGAGTTTTTTTGATTTGTTTTTATGTTAAAGAGTGAGCTTTGCAGGGTAGTGCTATCATTGGGGGGGCTTCACCAAGCCCATGATCGCTTCCATATGATGGGCACAGTGATTTGTTTCTGTTTGCTGAGGTTGTCTTGCTGCTGGTCCTTCATGCAGTCAGCTTATACTGAGATAACCTCACTGGTGAAAGTGGGTAATGACCAATCAGATCCCATCATTCTTTCTTGCCATTGTATAAACATGCATAAATGGAGCTCAGACCTGCATGTTCCTGCTGGACAGATCTTGTCCATTTATTTTTTGCTTCACAGCATCACCACTCCTGAATATATATCTGCTTTAATATCTTTCTCCCTGGTTTTTATGTAGTAATGTTAGTTCCTATTTTTTCTTCATGAACATTAGACCTACATTGTCCAAAATGCTGCAACTATCTCACAAGAACCCAACAACACTCTCCATCTTTTCAGAATGATAGACATAATGGGCCCCATGTGCAAAAAAAAAGGTTACCTGCACACCACATGTCTGAGGCATGTATGCAACCCCAAGTCTGAAATCCATGCATGGGACCCCTGTATCATGTACTATTTCCATGCAAGGCAGATAAGCGCACAATTCCACTGGCTGCATGGTCAGCAACATGCCAGAGGCATTCAAGGGGCACTTCTGTACTAGGTGCCATGTACTAAGTGCATATTGCTGTTCACAGGGGGGTGTAGGTGGGTGCAGGTTATGCCAGGGGGGACAGTGACATATCCACACTATGCACCCAGCACTGTGCACACAGCATCCCTTACAGCAAAATGGCAGCCACTTCCCCACATGTCTGCCCATCCCTAATGTTCAGAAAGCATCCCCACCATGCACATGGCAACTTCGTCCTGACATTGTAGAAGCATCCCTCTCCACATCACAGCCCTGTCACCATACGTGCTGACCCTCCCCTCAGCAGGGCAATCTCTCCAGTTCCATATGCTAACCATATGTGGAGTGGCTATGGTCATTAGATATGACATAGAAATTTCTAGGGTAGAAGAGGCAGAGGGAAACGTGGAGGCCTTATGGGTCACCTTACGATCCCCAACAGGAGATAAGGTCAAGCTGGGTGTAGTATATAGGCCCCCTGGGATGAATGATGTTCTAGAGGATGGTTTGCTAGACAACATCATTGCCCAGTGTGGACCAAAAGGGGAAGGAGTGGTGTTGATGGGGGACCTTAATATGCCAGGTACAAACTGGGGAACCATGTCCTCTATGGCTAAGGAGCAGAGGCTGCTGGATGGCTTCCAGGATGTATTCTTAACACAGCATGTGATGGAGCCCACAAGGAGGGGCATGTCCTGGATGTGGTTCTGGCAGATGGGGATCTGGTAAGGGATATGGTTGTACAGGACCCCCTGACTGGGAGCGACCACAATACTGTCTGGTTTCAAATAAGCATGGGGGGAGGGGGGATGAGATCTAGGACACTGGCAGTGGACTTCAGGGGGGCAGACTTTATGGGCATGGGAAATATTCTCAAGGATCACTTGAAGGGGATTACCTCAATAACAAGTGTGGAAAGGAGATGGGAGGTCATAAAACAGGGACTTCATGAGGCAGTCAGGATCTGTGCTAAGTTGAAACGTAAGGGATCAAGGTCACATAAACCATGCTGGTGGTCCAGTGAGGTACAGGTAGCAGTCAGAGAAAAGAAGGTGGCCTACAAAAAATATTAAACAACAAGAGGTGATAGGGATAAGGAAATGTACCAGCTTGCATCTAGAAAAGTCACCCATATGGTGAGGGGAGCAAAGTCCAGTAAAGAGCAGCGGCTGGCACAGGGGATACATGGAGGGGAAAAGGGGTTCTTCCGGTAAATTGGGGAGCGGAGAAAAACTAAGGGCCATCTCAGCTGTTTGAGATCAGAAGGAGAGTGGGTGGAAGAGGCGAGGGACCAGGCAGAGGTATTTAATGAGTACTTTGCCTCTGTGTTCACTAGGGAGGGGGATGGGATATCTACAAAGCTAGGCACGAAGGGGATAGAAGTGGCAGTAAGTGGGATCAGGGAGCAACAGAAATGGAGCAAGAAGGAGGAGAGGTACCCCAGGTGTCACATCTGGAGGATAAAAAGGCCAGTAAGGTAGAGGGACGGATGATGCTATCTCCACCAAAAGGGTGTGGTTAGCCCTCAAGGCCCTAAAGAAAGACAATCTCTGGCCGGATGGCATTCATCCCGAGAGTACTATGGGAATTGGCAGACATACTGGCTGCACTCTGGCGAGCTTTTCAACAGGTCACTTGAGACAGGGAGGGTACCTAGGGATTGGCAAGATGCACATGTGGTGCCAATCCATAAAGGGGGGTCGAGGGAAGTACCAGGTAACTATAGACCCATCAGTTTGACCTCAGTGGTGGGAAAATTAATGGAGCGTATACTAAAGGAACAATTGGGGGTGTACTTGAGGAGGTAGGAGGTCTGGATAGTCGGCAACATGGGTTTGTGCCAGGTAGATCATGTCAAACCAACCTTGTGGAGTTCTATGAATGGGTAACATCAGAACTGGACAGGGGCAAGCCTGTGGATGTATTATTCTTGGACTTCAGCAAGGCATTTAACTCTGTCCCCCACAATGGACTGGTGGAGAAACTGATGGGGTTAGGAGTAGGCTCTTTGATGGTCAGATGGATTGAAAACTGGCTAGCTGGATGCACCCAGAGAGTAGTGGTCTGTGGGGAGCTCTCGAACCCTAGAGAGGTTGGTAGTGGGGGTACCGCAGGGCTCGGTCCTAGGTCTGATTCTGTTTAATGCATACATATCGGACATCAGGGAGGGTATAGGGTGTGAAATGAGCCTGTTCATGGATGACTCCAAGATGGGAGCAGTAGTTGAGGGAGAAGAGGGGAGGTTGGCCCTGCAAGGGGACCTGGACACCCTGGAAAGCTGGGCTCACACATGGAAATTAAATTTCAATATCACCAAGTGCAAGGTGTTGCATCTTGGGCGGGGAAACCCTAAACACAGGTACACCTTGGGAGGGGAGGCACTGGAGACCTCAATAGGGGAAAAAGACCTAGGAGTCATGGTGGATGCATGTATGAATAACTCTGAGCAGTGCAGGAGAGCGGCTAGCAAGGCAAACAGGATGTTGGGATGCATCGTTAGGGGGATCACCTCTAGGAGCAAGGAAGTGATTCTGCCGCTGTACAATGGACTGGTTATACCACACCTTGAGTACTGTGTACAGTACTGGAGACCACACTTGAAGAGGGACATACAGCTCCTGGAGAGGGTACAGAGGAGGGCAACAAAGATGATACGAGGGCTAGGGGATTTGACGTATGAGGACAGACTTGAGGAGCTCTGCCTGTTTTCATTGGAGGAGAGGAGAGACAGGGGGACATGATTGAGGTCTTCAAGTACCTCAAGGGAATAAATAGGGTAAACATGGAGGGGATCTTTAGACTAAAGCAGGGAGGTATCACCAGA
This sequence comes from Neoceratodus forsteri, assembly GCA_016271365.2. Lineage (NCBI taxonomy): Eukaryota > Metazoa > Chordata > Ceratodontiformes > Ceratodontidae > Neoceratodus > Neoceratodus forsteri. Next base: position 58,712,254 of record CM028137.1, read on the forward strand.
GGGCATGGTTTGAAGTTGGAAGGTGGAAGGGTGAGGGGAAAAAGAGGAGGAGGTTTTTCACTGAGAGGGTGGTGGACCCTTGGAATGCACTGCCTGGTGAGCTGGTTCAGAGATCCACAGTGGAGGGTTTCAAGAGAGGGTGGGACAGACACAGAAAGTGGATGTATCAGATGATGGCCTGTCCCAGGGGGGTGGAGATGGATGATAGGGGTTTATGGAGCACAAGGGATGGGAGGGTCTCGGCACCCAACTAAGGATCTAAGGTTCGAGCAGACTCGATAGACCATAAGGCCTAATCTGCTGGCAAATAGTATGTTAGTATGTTAACCCCACCCCACTGAACATAGCTTAGTCCCGTCACCCCACCAAGGCATGCTCATATGGGACCCAGTCCCAGTACTGCAAATCTTGACCACCCATATGCCACCTATCCCAAAAACCCTATCCCTTCAGTGGTGGTCAGTGCTCCCCTCCATGGCAGAGCTCTGTTCCTGAGGTAGTTGAACCCTCACCCCTCAAATGCCTCAACTAGCCCATTACAGTACAGCACAACCTGAACACCCCCCTTAGCCCCAATCCCAATCCCCAACCCTCATTGGTGTGCAGTGGTCCTCCCACCCACCCCATGGCACTAACAGTACCCCCCATACCCAATACCTGCTCATCAGTACCATGGATCTGGCTGCCAGTGGCTCAGCCCTCTGGTGAAGCCATGCAAAAGGCCTAATAATTGTATTTGTATTCAATAAGCTGATAGAGTTAAAATTAGCAAATCTATTCAGGGCCAGTAGTGTAGATACTTTGAAGAAAGACTGGAGACATTGAACATACACTGTCTAGAGGACAGGTAGGTGAGGGACAATATGATTAATGTGTTTATGAATCCAAGAGGAATAAACATGGTGAACAGTGAGGACCTATTAAGTAGGAACAGGGAGATAGTAACAACGGGACAGAAACAGAATATGATTGGAGGAAGGTTTAGGAGTAGTGTGAGGATTTTTTTCACAGAAAGGGTTACTGAGCCATGTAACAGTCTACCAGTAGAGATGGTCAGCTCAAAGATGATTAATGGGTTCAAGCATGGCAGAGAGAGGATACTGTAGTTACAGCAAGGTGAATTAGTCAAGGAGGAAAATGCAGGTGGGGAGAGTGGTGTATACCCTTGTGTGGGAGAGCAGGTCATGGGTGAGATAATAAAACATTTGGCCAGACTGGAAGAACCATTGGTCTTCTTCTGCCTGCTGTGTCTATATTTCCATTTCTGTATAAATAGAAGTCAGTAATAAGTGTAACCCACGGGCAGCGCCACCCCCAGTGTTACACCCCTGCCTACTACCCTGGACATAGGCTAAGTGGAGTAGGGTTTGCTAACTCATAACACTTTTTCAAACCTTTGCACAGTGCCTCCACTCAGGGTGCTTTACGTAGGTGAGATGGTGCTGGGTGTAGCCACCTGAGCTGCTACACCATCCACGGTGACCAGTTACCTTCCTCAGACATGACCCAATACACAGCTCCCCACATTTCAACATTTTGAATTAAAGGCTCTCTCTAATAATATGTTCACACATGATTTCAAACAACAACAAGATATTTATTTTGAGGGGATAAAGAAGCTAGGAAAGAGAAACAGGAGGAGTAGAAGTTATCTTACCACATTTACACATGTACAGAGATAATTTTGGATTTTGCTGGTGAACCCTCTAGCTGGGTGGCTACATACTAACAGGCAGACATTAATCACATTTTACCATTCGACTTAAGACATCCAGAGCCCTGGCTATCTAGCTGCTGATAAATCAGATGTTAAACATAATTATTAATATTACCCACACTTGTACCAGTCCCAGATACAGCAGAAACTCCACAATCTCATACCATACTAGTTAAACAGATACCACAGTCCAAGATGTTGCAGGCATGGTGCGAGTTGCAGCTGGTCAAGATGGCAAGCTATTAATTTGACGGTGGGGGCAACTTGGAAGCCGATTTTTGTAAAGCAACAAATTACTGTTTACGACCACAACAGGGATTGCCCTGCACTTGCAGACTTCCGAACATTCCAGAATAAACTATGTGGATCTTACATCCAGAACATTCAGCACAATACTTGAAGGTCCCATCCAATGCAATGAGAGTGATGCTTCTGTCAAGCATCCTAAACGCAGTTTAAACACGGACACATCCAGTACTTTATATACCAAAAGGCATCTATCCAGAGTAAGTTGGCAAAAACACTTTTGCCAAGCATCCCATACTTAAGTCACAGGCAGTCACATCCAGTTCATTCTATATACCAAGAACATTATCCACAAGCAGAGTCCTATCCAGCACATCTAGCCATTTAACACTTATACCAAGCACTCTTAGACTAAATTCTGTGCAGACACAGGTACATTATCCTCAGGGTAACTTAGACATTAATATGCTCTAGGGCCTCCTGTCTCATGAAGTGGCAAGCACGTCTTGGCAGACAGCTCCACGATGGCAGGACTCTAACCCATAGCTACACATTTATATGATTCACTAAGCCCAGCATCTTGCCGCATCTGCAACTTAGCCATTTGGGCCACAGACAAGATGCATCCATTACTTGAACTAGGCAGTCTCTTATGGGGTTAGTAGCCCAGACTGATGACTTCAATACTTCACACTCAACAGCACACATTTCTTAATGGGGCATGGAACCCCCAAGATTACTTGTTTAGCTTCTCCCTCGCACCTGGGGGTATGAGGGTACTCACTCAGGTCCTCCACGGGTCTCATCCACATTCAAAGGCAACCTGAAGACTTCTTCAGCTCTCTCACCGCTGAGGTACTTGGTTATCACTCTCACCACTGCATGATGTCATCTGGTCTGGTCAGCGCTCTCACTGCTGCTGGACATCTGATTCTTCAGTCCACATCTTTCCAAGGCATGGGAGGGAAGGCTAGCCTCTGGAAGACGGTACTGGCAACCTCCAGACTAGCTGTTGCAGAAAACACAATTACTGTAACTAGTTAACTGAAGAAAATAACAACTGCCCTCTGAAGACTGAAAGCACTTGAATTAAGTGGCCCAGGCCTGATGGCATGGCTGGAGCCTGGGCCCCTCCCCCATGGGGGGCTCCCAGCAGGCTGGAGTCTGTTCTGCTGCTCTCTCTCTCTCTCAGCTCTGCATCTCTAAATCTCCCTCTGAATCTCCAGACAAACTGGCAACATTGTCTCTTTATAGAGCTCCTAGCTCGACTCCTGATTGGTAGCAGGGATCGGGTGACATGTCTCCAAGTTGCTGAAGGATCTGTCAATCAGAACACTTGAGGCACAATTGGGTTGTGGAATTTGTGCCTAAAATAATGTCCCTGTAAGCCCCCATAAGCACTTGGGTGCTTACCCATGAGATGCAGTGAATGTCCCACAAGTCCTGACTATCTATTGTGGCAATTCCAATTGGCTGCACTGCTGGCAATGGCTGCTTAACCCACTGTCCCTTATAGCAGATTAAATACAGTCCTGAATAATATCCTGCTGCAGCCAGAAAGAAGTAATTATTTGCCTCAAATGCCCCACAGTTCTATAGCTTAAAGGCTGTACTTGCAGTCACTGCACAGAAGAAAAACATGGCTCTTTTACTTTTCCTGTAGCTACTGCACTTATGCAAGCTCCCCTTGCAGCAGCTGATACACAGAGTCCCAGATTTTATTTTATTTATTTAGTTTTTGTTGACCAGGTAAGTGCACTAAAAAAATCCTGCCTATTTTCAGGCACAACCCGGAGGAGGGGGATACAGATGAATGCCAACTGACCTTGAACCAGATTAAGCTGTTGATGGTATTTTTAGTGAATGAGGGAAATTTTGGCCAGGACACCAGGAAAATTCCCCTACTCTTTTTGAGAAGTGCCATGGGATCTTTAACATCCACCTTAACTACCAACCAATCCAGCCAGATGGGACCTCAGTTTAACGTCTCATCCGAAAGACGGAATACTGGATACTGGACTGGAGATACTGGAATTGTCAGGGAAACAGTACTCATTTTAACTTTAAACACTTTTCCCCACATGCACAGTATATTCCCAACAAGTAGCAACAGTTCTATTATGTAAAAGATTTTAATTCTTTACTTTTCAGCTAGAGCTGAACATAGCTACACTGGAGGCAACCAGATACACTGTTATGCACATTCAGATGACCAGGGCCCTGCACACGCATACTCAAATGAGCCCCAGTCAGAACTCCTTTAATTCCCATCTGAGCGGTCCCCCAGCAGTCTTACGTGGTCACTGGGTCCCAAACAGGTGGAAAGGATTCCAGGACCCATGGTACAGTCCCCGAGGTGACCACAAAAGAAGCAGCTCCACTTCAAAGGCACTTTGAGCACCAACTCAACTCCTGCTGCCTGGAGGCAGCACTTTTGCAGCAGGAGCTCACGGTCAGCAGTTTAAGCCCCGAGGAGCTGGATTTTCATTTGACTGCAAGCTGTGGCACACACATGATCAAACAGGACCTGGGAAGCCAGAAACATTAGAGGCCTAGTCAGGAGAAGCCCGAGAGACCGTGGGAGAAGGACAAAATAAAACGGGCTAAGGTAAACCCAGACTGGCATTTCTAGGAACCCCCATTTGCAAGGGGGTTACATGAGTGTTGAGTGTTTATACTTCCAATCTAGACTGAATAGACAATTAAAAAGAAAGCACAACTTTGCAGATGGGGCATTACAACAAAATCATTCTAATTAGCTTACATTTTTTTTGCATTCTGATTTGTTTTGAGGAAGCATTAGTGTTTCAGAGAAAAAAACATTTAAAAATAACTTAATATCATGTTTTTGTGTGACCTGATTTGGACAAGATTGAAAAGGATGATAATTACTATTATTAAGCAATCTTTTGATAGAAAGTCATAGTGCTCTAGAGAGCAAACGTACCATAATGTAATGTTTATCATAATTGCCCACAGAAAATCTATATTTACACTGCTCCCCATAGACTGGCATGTTATATTTTAAGAGAATAAATTCACAATCACTGTACCACAGTTAAACTGCTGGGAAAGGAACAATATCAGGTTTAAGAATTTACTGTGAAGGTAATACATGGATTTTATTAATCTCTTCAACTTTTTGTGATACAGTAAGTACTTTAGACTATTGTCCCCTTGCTGCATACATTTTCTTGGGGGTTATTTTTTATTTCTAAACAGGAGCAAGGTAAATTATATTAGTATAGTGTTGGTGTTCTTAGAATATAGATTGCACAATGTAATATTTTGGTTCTTTGGGAACAGGCTGAAAAATCCAGGCGTAGACAACAAAGTGATGATCTGAAACACACATTTTTTTCTAATAAACAGGCAACTTACAATGTTACAACTGTTGGGTATATTTATTTTGATGAACGCTGATTCTGCTCTCCTGAGCGAACAGGCAGGTTGTAGATTAAGAAGTCGAAAGCTCCATGCCTTCTTCAGGAATGGTGACATAATTATTGGAGGAATTTTCCCTGTTCACAATAAAAATGTGTACCTTGAAACATCCTTCACAGAACCACCAGGGTCTGCAGAATGTGAAAGGTAAGGCTGTAAAATGTTGAATCCAAAATAAAAGATGAAATAAATTATGTCACCTTAAAGTAAGAAGCCTTCTTTAAGGCTCAGATTTCTATTTACTTTAAAACTTATCTAAACCTGCAGTCTATATTTATTAAAACTCTTGTATCTATGTCTGTTTATTCCATTTACTATGACTCATTTTTCCAGTCTTGTAAGTTGCCCATTTCTCCTATTTTGAGTGTCATAGAATTTTTCAATTTTAAATAATTAATGGTGACTTCCTTTAAATATGGCTGCCCTCGTGTTTTCATTAGTATTCTTACCAGTATTTACACCATTGTTCTTGTGGGTCAGATGAACTAGTGAGTATCAAAAAGTGTCCCCTGACCTCTCGGGACACTGAGGGCATCAAGACAAAGTCCTTGCCACATAATTTATATCAGCAGTGTTTGTTAGTCAGCAAAATATTTTCATTATACAGTTTTTACATTAGCAAAATTGTATCTCTGACATCCTTAGAATCATCACTGGTTTATGTTTAGTTTTCTGAGATATTTTTAAAATGACTTTTATAGCTAATTTTGTAATTAACGATTCACATCATTAAAGGTGACAGTCACATGACATTTTTATAAACCTCTTCTTTGAGGTTATCTGTTGAATGTAGATGTATTAGGATGGTGGTAACACATGTTTATGATAATCATCAGCACAGCACTGAATCAAAATGCTTATTTTTTCATAGTGGGGATAGCAATGGCATGGGAACTTTTAAAGACTTAAAATCCCAAATCTTAGTTCAAGAAAGAACAAAACCAAAAAGAAAAATGGGTACAGTGATATTTTTGCCAGAAAAACATAATTGTTGAAAAGCTACATAGTGACTAACAATTATTGCTGCCTGTAGCTCTAACAGTGTGAATGATGTATGGAATGCACAGCAGGGAAGAACTCTTGGGGACAAAATGAAGTATAAACAAAGTTGTTGGCAGAAAAGGACTGCTTGGCTCACTCAGTCTGTCCAGATGTTCCCAACCTAGCCCATCTCCGCAGATCCAAGCTTCTCTCTGTAACCCTTCCTCCTCCCGCTTGTATATTAATATTCCCCTATGTCTATCCCACACATCATTGAATCCCCCTACTAGTTTAATCTCCTACACTGCTGCCGGCATTCTGTTACAGGATGCACATTTTCAAAAAGATGGGGGGTGGGCACATCTCTGAAAAAAATGAAGATGAGCCGCCCATTTCCAAGGTTGCTCCAAAATCCCATATTCAAATAAGGGAGATGGGCTGCCCAGATTGAGATGGGTCACAACCCAAAGAAAATGTGTGTGGCCCAAGTAGAGGGGGCATGCCTATGAATATCCCGCAAAAGGGGATATTCACAACAGATGGGCTGCCCAAGTGCAGGAGATGAGCAGCGCAAAGTTAGTCATGGAAAAAGTATGCCTAAATGCTGGCCATGCAGAGGCATGCTGCAGTAGTGCAGCCAGGAGCACAGCAGCCTTCCAGCCCACATAGCACAGTGGCACCCCTCAGCCCCATTCCCTGATGCCCATGACAGCTGTGTGTTCAGCATAAAATGCCCACTCTTCCATAATGTGGGGTATCCCCCTCCCAGCCCAATCCCTGTCCAATTATAGAAATACAATCAAAAGCCTTTGCCATAATGTAGTGTCCCCTCACACCAGCACCCCAATCCCCATTTGAAAAAAGATGGCAACCCTTCCTATAGTGTAGGATCCCCTCACACCATTCTCAACCCCTTTCAAAGTATAATTGTGGTTTGAAGTTCTTTTCATAGTGTAGTGGCCCCCCGCTGTGTCACTGAATCCCTTTCAAAACATAATCACATTTTGAGTTATTTGTCATAGTGTAGTGGCCACCACCCCAGTAGGCAGGACCCACACCCTGGCCCCCCACACCACCTTTACCAGTGACTGGCACAGCCCTCCATACCCAGACATGGCCAGCCACTGACTAACCTGCTAGTGAACTCGTACTGTACATAGTATGAGCACATAGGTAACAGCCAATGAGCTTGTACTATGCACAGTACAGGTTTGCTAGCAGATCAGTCAGTGGCTGGCCATGGCAGGGTGTGGAGGGCTGTGCCAGTCACTGGCATGGGTGGTGTGAGGGGTTTGAGGGGTGAGGGTCATGCCTACCAGGGTGGGGGGCAACTACACTATGGAAAATAACTTATAGTGTGATTATATTTTGAAAGAGGTTCGGGGACATGGGGGCCACTACACTACAGAAAATGTGGTATGGGGATCTGTCAATACAGCCAAGGATCAGGCTGGGAGGGGGTTACCACTACACTAAGAAACCTGACAGGGGACTGTGGAATTATCCCAAAGGAGACTGGGCTGGAGGGTGGGTTGAAGGTTGGGCTGGTGCACCCTTCCAGGTGCAGGCATGCAAATGAGCCTAAAATGGGCATATATTAGGCCCATTTTCTCCATGCATACCCAATGAACTCACTTGAATTTTCTGTCTGAATATCACCTTTGATGGAATGATGCATCTGGGATGTGTCAATGCATCTCCCATTGGGGGTATTCAGTCCATCACCTGGATGCACCAGGTGCATTGGCTGCTGCCCACCCCCCCCCGTGCACCACCTACCCAAGTTGCCATATTCAAACAGGATGCACGGTCGGTTGGGATGATGCATCTTTTTTGAATATCCTGTTTGGCTGTGCTGGTGCAACTTTTTGGGCTGCACACCTAGATGTGCCAGGCATCTGGCCTGTTTTGAATGTGGGGTCCCAGGTGTCTACCACATTTCAGTAAAAAATACTTCTTCACATTCCATTTAAACTCACCCACAGCTTCATTGAATGCTCCTAGTCATGGTGCTATTTCTCATTTAAAACAGACTTCCCTCCTGCACCCTGTTCACTCTATGAAGTACTTGTAAGTGTCTGTCATGTCTCCTCTTGCTGTCCTCTCTTTCAGGGGGTGCATTTTGAGATCCCTTAGTCTCTCATCATAGGGCTTTTGGTGCAACACCTGCATCATTTTAGTTTTTCTCCTCTGGACTTCTTCACCCTATCTGTATCCTTTCTGAAGTACAGCCTCCAGAACTGTACACAATACTCCAGGTGCATTCTCACCAGCGAGCTATACAGTGGCAACATCCCTTCTCACCTCTTGCTCGAGATACCTCTGGAGTGCAAACTGAAGCACAAAATATCTGCATTTATTTGCCACTAATGTGTGTTGGAACTAATTAGGCAGTAGCCCAAAAACAGCTACTATGTTGTTAGAAAATATCTTAGCTTTCCACCCTCCATTATGTACCCATCCATATTTCTTTTAAAAATATCCTTGTTTTCATTTATTATATCCTATGGAAGGCTGTTCTATAAGTTCACCACCCTCTCTGTGAAAAAGTGCTTCCTCTTGTCAGTTCTAAATCGTCCACCTGATACTTATAATGCACAACACCTAGTTTTTGAGTTTGGGTCTTTAAGATTAATCTGCAAGTCATTCATAAGGATATGGTCATTCTGTATTTTGTAGAAAAGCAACAGGTTCCTCCAATGTGTACAGCTTTAGTGTTTTTATTCTCTCCTCATACGGTTTGTCCTTTCTTTTCAGGATAATTGTAGTCATTTTATGCAGCACTCTCCGTATTTTGCTGTTATCTGACTTTCTATAAGGGCTCCAAATTTGACTACAATAATCAAGGTCTGTCTTACATAAGATCTGTATAACAACAATCAGACATCAGTGCTCTTCAGCTTTATGTTTCTATTTTTAGCCACCAGTACCCTGGTAGCCTTGTATACAACCCTAACACTGTGTTTCCTAATGTTCAGGTTGTTATCTATGAGAACTCCCAGGTATCTTTCAATATTGGTTGATTTCAGCATTCTGTTACTGAGTACGTACTGGTGTGGGGTGCTAATGCAGCTTACAGTAGGTGCAGGACACAACACATGTTCATGTTAAATGTCATTCCCTGTCTACTGTATATGCTAAGTCTGTTATTAAATAATGGTCTGTTTGTATTCTTTTAATTTCTTCCAAGGGCCACCTCATTTTGTGTCATCTGCGCATTTTGAAATTTGATCTTGAATATTATAATTACTGTATATCAACTATAAATAATTGAAATATTGCTGGAGAGTGTTCCTTGATGTTTATGTCATTATTACAGAAGTCAGTGGCTCAGCAGGTTACAAACTCACCTCTGAGGCTGGAAGATCAGAAGGCTGTGGGTTCTATCCCACGACCAGGCACTTGGGTTAAATCCTACTTCTGATACTGAAGTGCAGCATGAGGAGGGTGCTGCACTTCTGAGGAGCTTCTTTCGGATGCGAAGTTTAACCAAGGTTCCATCTGCCTTTCTGGTGGTTGTTCAGGGGAACATCAAAGATCCCATGGCACTTCTCAAAATGAGTAAGGGAATTTCCCTGGAGTTCTTGCCAAATTTCACCTATTTATGAAACATCAACAGCTTTCTCTGTTTCAGTGTCAGCAGGCATCCATCTGCCCCCAATGGGATGAGCTTGAAAATAAGCAGAATTGTGTAGTCTTTCTTTCCTGGTCAACAAAAACCAAAAAAAAAACACAAATAAATCTATGAGATCTCTGGGGAACGCCCTTGCCACCCCCCCATAGACAAATATCCATTCACAACTACCCTTTGGGTTCTATCAGTGAACCAGCAACATATTCATCTTACCAGTTTCGTTTCTATATTAAGTGTGGTCAATTTTTTAATTACCACCTGGTGTGCTATGGTGTTGACCTAAAAAATCAAATAGATTATATCAGATGCTCCCACTCTTCATGTAGTGTTTTACTGATATTTTCATAAAAACAAATAAGATTTGTAATACAGGAGTGACCCAAGGTAAAGCCATGCTGATCCCTGTCTAATATATTCATGGTTTTTAGGTGTAGTTGATTCTATCCTTCATTATTGATTCTAGATTCAGATTTTATTGTTATAAAACATGTATAAAACACAGTTTATTACATGAACAATACTATTAGTGATACTATGATCTTTCCTGGCACAGACGTCAAACTGATAGGATAATAGCTGAAAATGTTCTATCTAGCCCCCTTCTTTTGAATCAGTGTTATCTTCACAGTTCTCCTGTCTTTGGGTACTTTCCCCCATGTTTAGAGATTTGTCATGCAATACTTTCACAGTGGTACAGATAGTGTCTCTCATCATTTTTAACATCTGATTTGTTTTATTATCCTGGCCAGGTATGCCAGACTGTTTCAGACCATCTATTTTGTGCTTTATTTCATTTCATTTGTTGTGATACTATATTATTATAAGTAGTTGGCTTGGTTTAATTATAAGTTGGCTTGTTTTTCTGGGAGGTGGGACATAAATTATTAAATACATTACCTATCTGAACTGATTCTGAAAGGGATTTGTTATTTTATGTGTTTGTTGTTAGTCTAGAGTCTGATTTTCTTAAAGAGTTAATATAACCATGTCAACCCCCTGTTATCTGGGGTTACTAGAATCCCAGTAAAACCTAGTGGTAGGCAATGAAGGCAGCTTGTGAAACTCCAGTTAAATGGATTCTACACTGTCTCACTCTGTTCTCAGTCTCAGCTGAGACTGAGGGATGACATCACCATAGAACTATCGCAGTTGCATGAGCCACATTGGAATCTGCAGATGGGCGTTAGATTGGAATGTTGGGAGTTTTTGAACAGTGGAAAGCAGTTGTGTGTGAGCAGTCTTGAGGAGAGGAGCACAGCAGTCTATGCACAGGCTCTTGGAGCCTAAAGCTCTGATATAGAGCTACTTTTAGGGAAAGGTGTGTGTTTCCACCAAAAGAGGAACACAGTAAGCTATTCTTGAAGTGGTGGAGACCGCTGATACTGGTCTCTGTGCCCCATCCCTGAGGGATGGGGTGGAAGATTTGCCTGTTATTCCAGGGGCGACCACCTGATTCCTGCTAGAGAAGAAGCTGCCTTATTTTCCGAAGTTGTGTTGTGGCACCAGAAGCTGTTAAGATTCACCTGTGGGGCACCTGCAACCAAAGAGTGAGTTCTGCTCTTTCCATGGGGCCTCTGTTTCACCTGAACTGTTGTTAAAGTGGGGATTGGATGGCTGAATCAGTGGGAGGCCTAGAGGAATAGGCTAAGCCAAAGAAAAAGTATGTTCAAGTCCAGCACAAGGGGGAAGCCAAGACATATAGAGGAAATGTGCTATACATTTACCCTTTAATCTACACTGCCAAGCTTTTCAGAAAGAGATGTTTAAGTATGTTCAAGTCTAGTTCAAGGGGAAAGTCAAGACATGTAGAGGAAATGTTCTATAAATTTATCCTTTAATCTACATTGCCAAGCTTTCAAAAAGAGTTATTTAATGTCCAGAAAAATGGTTGAGTATGGATTGTGGAAGCTGGAGGTGGGAGACCCCCTATCTTTAGTAACCAGGTTCACCTCTATGGATTTGCTCTGTGGCCCTTTTGCTTTGCCTCAGGCACTTGGCCAGTGCTGAGGGAAGTACCCAGACATGGGAATGAAAGGAAATTTCCCTTAAGGAGTCAAAGGCTCTAAGGTGGTGTGGGGAGCCACCAACAGAAAATGTGTCCACTGCCATATGGACCGGGATTGAGTGGCCGGCAGGGAAGCCGGGCCAGAAAAAACCCAAATAGTGTACAAGTTGGGCTGTGTATCCAAAGCAGTGTGCAAGTCCGGGTTGTGTACCTGGCGGGTCCAGAACCTGAGGGCTGAAGTGCTGAAAAAGTGTTCTGTTACTCTTATCTGCATTACCAGGAATGTAGCTCTGTGGGGGTCCATCTATGCTTTGTTTGTTCAGTTTGGATGTGAATAAAGCCACACTTTAGAATCCCATTCCTGGTTTTGGACATTACAGTTATTGCTTCCTGTTTTCGGATTTACTTGGGTGCCCCTGTGCAGAGTAGCCAAACCTAAGCCCTTGTGCTGAGTAACCTAGTCCTCTCCTAACCCAGTCCCCCACCTGGTACTGCTGTCAGCTTCGACAGCATACCACCTGTCATTTGCAAAAAGGCAGGGGTGTAGGGGTTACACCCATAAAACTGTTTACTATTCCATTTTGTTCATGTTGTTGCTAGTTTAACATCCATATTTTGTTTTGCTTTGTTTGGAGTGTTTTTGCAAGTTCTCTATGCTTCTTTAAATAGTTCTCATGCCTGTGTTGTGGTGTCTTGTTTTGTGTTGTGTTGTGTTGTTTGTAGTTCACATACCTGTTGTCCTTTCTTTTTATTAGTTTTATTATCCTTTTATTTAACCATTTTGGCTTGATCCCTTTGCTGTTGTACTTTTGTATTCTTTTGACATGTTTGTTACAGATGTTCAGTATACAGTGTTTTATGTGTTCCCAGCACTCCTCTGTGGTTTTATCTGAGAGAAGGGAGTGCCAGTTAATCTGTGCAATTACTGAGTTCATTGCTTCCTTACTGGAAGATTTATACAAGTAAATTTCTGTGCAGTCTCTGAGCCCATAGTATATACACTGGATTGTAATGTGTATACAAGAATGGTCACTGTTTCCCAGTGGTTGGGATACTTTGCATTCCCTAATTGCATCATTTTCTGAGCTTAAAACAAGATCAATTGACTGATTGCATCTTGTAGGTTTTCTAACGTGTTATATTAAGTTGTGCTCATTACAGGTGATAATGATTTTTTCATTAATATGAATAGTTGCTTTAAGATAATGTAATAAACTGCGGAGGAAGTTACAAAATTCAGTTTATTGTAACTGAAAGTTTTGTGAACATCCCTAACTAAGCTACAGGAATTGTCACATTGTACAATATGGTTTCAACTTAAATTGACTTTAGTTAAAAGATAAAAGCTGTAACAGTCTTCTGTATGAACTGTCTTTTGCTTACTGTAATTGACCTCTGTCTATGCCACAACTAAACTTTATAACCAGAAATCATGCTTATTTGACAGGATTATAGTTAGTAACACAGACCATACAATATACTTATCAGGGACCACTTTACTTACAGAGAGGGAGGCCACCAGTGGGGTGAAACAAGGATTGGTCCTGGATCCATTCCTTTTCTCTATGTTTATCAGTGATATGGGATGAGTTATCCTGGGAATGATGTGTCTCTTTGAAGGCAACACCAAGTTCTGTGGCAGGGTAGTCAATAAGTAGGGTCAGGGAGATGCAGAGGAACTTTCAAAGGCTACAGGTGGTCAAAGGTTTGGCAGTTGAAATTCAATGCCAAAACATGCAAGGTGATGTACATTTGGAACAAGAACCTATGGACAGAATACTGAAAGTGAGAAGCCAAAGCTGACCACCACCTCTACGGAAGGAGTCCTAGGGGTCTTCATCCGTATCTCCCATAAACAATCAAACTTGTATAACAAGACCATCAGCAAAGCAAACAGGATGCTAGGGTGTGCAGGACGGGATATTGACAGCACAAGGAAGGTGGTTTTGCTAATCTCTATAGATCATTGGAGAGGTCCCACCTGGAGCACTGTGCTCATCTCTTGAGTCCTTACCTAAGGAAGATTAGGACAGGCTGGATACTGTGCAGTGTAGGGTGACCAAAGCAATTTAGGGCTGCCAGGGAAGATGATAAGAGGATTGACTCAAGGCACTGAGCCTGGTACTCACTGAAGGCCAGATACAAGAGGGAGATGTGATAGAGACCTTCAAGTTCTGGAAAGGAATGGACAAGCTTGCGGTCTTTTTCAAGACCGAATTGGATCTCACTAGTGTTCCAGTTGAGAAGACCAGATCCTTCGAATATGTCATAGTGTCAGGTGGGGGCTATAGGATGGCTCTCGTTTATCGTCCACCTGGTGATGAGAAGCTATTCCTTAAGGAAGTGGCAGACTTCATCATTAGACCTGGTATTTGAGTTGCCCAGGTTTATGGTGCTGGGTGACTTTAATGCCGGGATCAACGGTGAACTCTCACAATTTGATCAGCACTTCCTCAAACTGATGTGTTCATTGGGCCTCTCACAGGTGGTTACCTCTGCCACACATAAACACGGCCATTCCCTGGATCTGGTCTTCCTGCTGGGGATGGAGGCCTCTGATGTGGGGGTGGAACCTGTCAGATGGTCTGACAACCACACTGTGAGATTCAATTTCCGCACCCCTCTGCATAGGCCTACCCCTGTCGAGATGATCAAGTACTGCCCTTTATGGGATATAACTCCCGAAGGCCTAACTGCGGTACTTGACCTAACAGAACTTCCTGGGACGAGCTCTAATCCCGAAGTGTTAGTGCTAGCCTATAATAAAGCTATTACCACTGCTGTGGAATCAATTGCTCCCCCCGTGTGCATCCTCTCTCCCTTCACCCTCGATCCCCCTGGTTTGACCGGGATCTGAGGGAGATGCGGCAACTAGGACGTAGGTTGGAGAGGTGCTGGCGGAAATCTGGCTTAGATGCCGACCATCGTAGACTCCTAGAGCATTATAAACTCTGTCAGTCAGCAATTACTCATAAGAAGGCAGTATTCCTGTCCAGAGAAATTGCTGCTGCACAGAACCGACCAGCCCAGCTCTTTTGACCTGTAGACAGGCTGTGCAACCAAGCCTGTCTGCAGGTTCATCGAGCCTTTTTACAAATGCAGTGTGAGGAGATTGCTCGATTCTTTGCAGATAAGGTGGTCAACATCAGGGCCGAGACTCGCACCGCACTCTCTATGGGAGTTGCTGTGGTCCAGCCCCCCCATTTGCCTGGAGTTCCTTTGAAAGGCCGGAAATCAAGGATGTTATGAGGATTGTCCAGGGTATGCACACCAGATGCTGTAGTTTAGATCCGGGCCCCACTGCCCTGATTATGGGCTGTGGCGAGGTTATCATCCCGGTTCCAGCTAGGATAGTCTGGTGCTCCTCAGACTCTGGTGAATATCCCTGCTCCCTGAAGGAAGCGGTGGTGACACCAGTGTTGAAAAAGGCTTCTCTGGACCCAGACTCCCTAGCCAACTACAGACCTATCTCGAACCTCCCCTTTGTGGGGAAGGTAATCGAGAAAGTGGTGGCAGCCCAGTTAGACAACCACTTGTCCATCCATAACATCTACGACCCTCTTCAATCAGGTTTTCAAAAGAGGAATAGCACTGAGAGTGCACTGGTTCAGGTGCTCAATGATCTCCAGAGACCAGAAAAAATGGTCCATTTTGGTCCTTCTGGATTTGTCAGCAGCTTTCGACACCGTAGACCATGGGGTGCTGCTTGAGCACCTGAGATGCATCTGTGGGCTGTCTGGTTTGGTACATAGATGGTTTACCTCCTTCCTCACAGGTAGAACTCAGAGGGTGGTATTGGGGATATTTTTCTCTGATCCTATCTCTCTGTCCTGTGGAGTGCCTCAGGGCTCTGTGCTGTCCTCCATGTTGTTTGGGGTGTATATGCTTCCCCTCAGAGACATTGTAAGATGATATGGGCTAGAGTTTCATTTCTATACCGATGATACCCAGCTCTATCTGTCTTTTGCACCTGACCAGAATAGAGCACTCTCAGTGTTCAACAACAACCTCAGTGAGATCCAGGGTTGGATGAGGTCCAGCTGGTTGAAGTTGAATTCTGGGAAGACGGAGGTGATGGTTGTGGATCCCGGCCATGGGATTGAGGGGCTAGGGGCAAATCAAACCTCAGATTTATTCCTGGGAGATGTTGAGCTCCCTGCCTCTGAACGGGTGCGTGACCTGGGGATGATCCTTGATGATCGGCTGACATTGCATGCGCAGGTGTTGGCAGTTGTTAAGGTATCCTTTTACCATCTAAGGAACATTGTTAAGATCAAGCACCTTGTTCCATCTGGTCACCTGCCCACACTGATCCATGCCTTTGTGACCTCTCATTTGGACTACTGTAATTCCCTTTACTTTGGGCTTCCTGGGGTTGATATCTGCTGCTTGCAGCTAGTGCAGAACTCAGAGGCTTGGTTGTTAATAGGGACTTCTCATTCTTTCCATATTACACCGGTGCTGCAGGATCTGCACTGGCTGCTGGTTCAGTGGCGGATCACCTTTAAAGTCGGATTACTGACATATAAAGCCCTACACAGTCTGGGCCCTGACTACCTGAAAGATCTTCTGATTCCTTACTTTCCAACGCAACCACTCCTCTCAGCCAACGAGGGGTTGCTAGAGATTCTGAGGGTAGTTTTAAAATCTTCCGGCGCCTAAGCTTTTATGTTCGTGGCGCCGACCCTCTGGAATTCTCTACCACATTGGATTAGAGAGTGCATGACAGTGGAGGGTTTTAAAAGAGGTTTAAAATCCTTCTTATGGAAAAAGGCATTTGCAGATGATGCAGAGACTGACTGATGTTGTGTATTTTAATCTTGACTTTAATTTGTTTTATGAAGTTTTTATGTTGTCATTTTATTGTAATACGCCTTGATTTTAGAAAGGCACAAAAGAAATAAAGCTTATTATTATTATTATTATTATTATTATTATTAAGCTAAGCTGTGAGAAATTATTTAGCATAAGTAGTGGATCAAGGGCACATGGCCATGAGTACAAAGTGATGGGGGGGTTCAAAAGGGAAGTGTAAACGTTTTATTTTACAGAAAGAGTGGCAGAACTGTGGAACAATCTGCCAGGTGATGTGTTGGGCACCAAAACTGCCAAGGGTTTCAAACACAACTGGGACAAAATGAAGGGCTCAGTCATTGTTCAGGGTAGTGACGGTGGGGCATGGGGTTGGATGTGGGTTAGAGCCCTGTATAGACAATACATCTCAGGTTTTTTAGGGTTTATGGACAAAGTGGATGGACCAATGATCTCTTTCTGCCTTTATTGTCTATGTTTCTATTTTTACAGCACAATGCATGTTTTTGTGTATATGTGTGTATGTTTTTTTGGTGGGGTTAACTACTATGCCTATTATGACAACTGGCCATTTGCACACACGATTTATTCTAAACAATTGCCTTAATGATTCAAGTGGGGTAGACTGATCTTATACTGAATTTATCCCTGATGTAATTTGTTCTCTAGATTTCTTCACCACTTATGTAATTGAATTTGTAACAGATATGTGCACTTTGTCATACATGTCAGACATTCATGATGTATATTTTTATTCTGCACACTATGTTCCTACATTCCGTAACATATTCTAAGATGCTGCATAATTATTTTTAATATTAATTTTAAATTTGTTTCCACATGACCTATTTTGTTTTCAGGTTTAGTATTTCTAATGTAAAATCTAAATAATGTAAAACTGTATTGAACTATCTCTGATCAATATAACTGCTTCCAGATGGTTCCATGTCATAACGGTGAAAATTTTACAGGGACTTGCAAAAGAGTGAGTATATTTCACTGAACGTCAAAGAAGCAAAGGAACCACCTCAGCAACCACCAATAGTGTGACAGAAACATGTTTCAAAACAGGACCTTAAAATTAATGTTCAGTCCAGTTGAGTAGCCCACTGTACCCCACATATTAAAATAATCATCTCCAGGGAGTGCGGACACTGGGGGACAGGAGATTACACTGGGGGGTGCAGTAAACATGTGGGATACTGCTGCTGGAGTACCTGAACCACAGGACACAAACACACACACACACACAAAAAAAAACAACACCAGAAAGATTACAAAAAATCTACCTACAGGCAGTCCCTAACCTGGGACCATCAGCATCACAGGTAGCATCTGTACCCACCATGCCAGACAGTAGCTCGGCAGCAGCAGTCTACAATCCCCCAGTTAGCCCATAGCAACAGGCAACCCCCCCACCATCATTCGCTGTCACTCTTCTGTCCCTCATCTCTCACCATTCCCTCTCCTCACTAAAACATTACTGTCACTGCTCCTATGGGTGCACAAATTCAGTTGCTCATATTTGAGTCGCATAATTTGCTTTGCCCATGTAACAGTATACCCTTCTAGGTCACCTCACAATATTGGGTTTCTGTGCTTTTCCTTTTATCTGCCTGATTTCCCTCTTGCTGTTCCACTGTTCTAGCCCCTAAATGTTTATTGCAGTACTCAGCAGCCCTGAAAAGAATATGTATTTGATGTATCTTTTCTGCACTGCAGAGAAAAACAGAAGTCAGGCATGTATGCGTTGTTAGGAATAATGAGAACATAGTTAATTGGTTAATGGCAGAAAATTTGCTATTTTAATACAGAGGCACAATTACAAGGATATGAACATTTAAAAGTTCCCAACAGAAGAAGGCCCAGAGGTCTGTCTAGTTTGCTCATGTTGTAGAGTCCTTAGTGGCAAATAATGGCTCTGTCTCTCCTCAGCTGTTATCTCACCTTTTTTCCTGGTGTAAACCTGAACAAAAAAGGCTAACCAGAAATTGACAATTATAATTGTATTCTAAATGATGGAGAGTAGAGGGATATGTGGACTCAGACCAATAAAACCACAACCTTACCTAACTGGTGAGAATTCAGGTGGCAGATCATATATATCAGAGCACCCACCATTTCCAAACAGTATGGGACTCACCATTTCAATATGTGCTGGAGATTGCATGGGTAAGGGGAATACATGAACAGATATTCTGGGTGGAGGGCCCAGTGTTATCCTGCTATTGGAAATAAGAGGGAGATGCTACTCATGGAAAATGTTAGACACACCCCCTCCAAGACAATTTAAGCATTTAGTGCTGGGAGTCATTGCTAGGGAAATAGCTAGAAAAAAGAAACAGTATATGTATCTGTGCAATATCCCAATAGCAGCAGCCTTCAAGTCTATCACCCAAAAATTGCTCACTGTCTACCCTCCAATGATAGAGGGGTGGTGAATAATATGTAAGGGCATTCAGGGCATGGAGTTCCTCACAGTCCTTTTCAGATTCCAACAAGATAAGCAGGGGTATAGCCAGGAATTTTAAACCTGTAGTCAAAACTGATGCACTGTTGCCCCCTCCATTATGTAAACATAAACCAAAATATGTGCTGCCACGCCACACCAGTAATACCCCCCCCATTTACTATGTCTAAGTTCAAGTAATCAATTTCTTCCTGTAATGCTCCTTCCGTTGTTTTTCTGTCTTCCTTGTAAGTTTTTGTTTGGGTATTTGGCTGGCGGCATTAGTGCCTCATAGCGAAGAGCAAAGACAAAAGGGCTCAGCATGACACAGACGCAATGTGATTCACAATGTCCTTGCATTCCTCTTTTGGCTGCCCCTGCCTGATTTGTTGCCCCTACCTGATTTTTTTTTACAGTACTCTGCTGAGAACAGTGCAGTGCATATGCCTGCCCACACCCCTGAAGATAGGTATACTGAGAGATGGCTTCCCTTCATGGCATATACTGACTTGCAAAAGTATTCAACCCCCTTGAAAGTTACCAGATTTGTCTGGATGGCAAATGAGACTTACATATATTATTCCAGTCAGTATTTTTATTGCAAACTCATATGCTCTAACAGTATATTTTCAAAGCCAAAATTAATTATCCGTCAGCAGATCTTTTAAAGAAAATTAAAAACTGGAAAATGCTGTATATATATATATATATATATATATATATATATGTATGTATATCTCCGTAGTGGAAGGGGTAACAATCCTAGATGTTATGGCAGAGAATGCATAGGATTTCAGGGAGAGGTTAAGCAAATCTAACGCAGGGATAAATTAACCAGCTAAGCCTTTAAGGGTAGAGATGGTCCTATCCCAATATTAAAGTTTCGACTAGTGCACCATAGTGAAAGGAACTGCACTTAAAATTCAAGTCTCACTGCCTGCTATAAAACAGGAATATATATTGTATAAATAAGAAATGTAATTTTAGGAACATGTCAATCGAAACTGTTAATGACTGTTTCATTGTTTCTTTTTTCATCTGTGTTAGTATGTCACTACTACATAATTCTGTAAAGGTGAAGCATCAACATTATAACAGAAACCTTTATCATTTGTAACAACAATAGAATGTATGGGGATCCCTTATTATTAACTGAAATAAAGCAAATTACAACCTTGTTATGCCATTGTTATGACATCACTCTGTTGTTAACTGTTCTTTGGTATGTCATTCGAATCGTATAATGAAACAGAATGCTCACAGCAATCAATGTTCTTCAATCTGTGATTACCCAATATTGGCAGGCCTCACACTATAAAACATTATGTATGCTCTTTGGTTAATAACAGCACTGAAAACACTTCTCGAGGTTGGCATGACATCTGAAAAACTCTCAAGCTATGCTCTTGAGGTTTACAATACTGTCTTGGCAACCTCTGGAAGTGTTAACAGCATGGTTATTAACCAAAGACCATACATCATCCTATATGTATTTGAATGGCAGTTCTACCTGGATACACTATTACATTTTGACTATTGATGTGTTGTTTATGGTTACACATTTGTACAGTTTACACACCTACTACTCATGCACAGTTATGTACAACATTGTACCATTCTTAGTGTCCAAAATACAGGGCCAGAGGATGAGTTACTGCTGTGGCCACAGTCATTTACTGGAGCTGTATTCTGCAATCCCTTCCTAATGTGACTATTTCACTGCTGTTTCACTTTACCCTGCACACTACCTCTGTAGCACCTAGGGCTGCTTACACCTGCTGCTGCAGATTGTAATAACAAGTACAGTTTCCTTTAGCCTGTGTTCAATCTTTCACCAATGCAACTGCTTCACTGTTGCTTCTGTTTGGCTTGTACAGCAGCTCTGTAGCTGGTACAGAGTCTGACACCTGGTTCTGAACCTTGTAATATGAGGGTGGTTTTCTTTACTGATGTGCTGTCATGGGTGCCATTGGTACTTCTTCATCTGCCACTGAAGGTTCCATCAGCTAAGAAGTCCTACACACAGTTCTTCTGTATCTACTCTGGCCAACTGTCAGATTTACTAGGCAACTCCAGGATGGAAGCAAATGCAGCTATCACGAAATCTCATGTGAAATAGGTAGGTGTTACGTTACTACGTAATATATGGAAAGAATATTTAACAATAAATGCCTACAAAAAAACTGTTAATTATTAATAAGAACATACATTTTTTTCAACTGTGCAAAAAAATGTATTAGTCATTTTGTGAGTGGAATAAGACACTCTAGGGTGTGCATGGAACATATGTTCTGCATGCCAGTGGCTTGTAACACTGTTCTGTTCCTTTTCTGTTATATATGCTATTTCTGGAATTGTCATACATTTTACTTACTTTGTCACTCAACGAATAGGCAGTATAGCGCAGTGGTTTAATGCTCTGAGCTGCAAATCTAGAGACCTGGGTTTGAACCCCACAGCTCCCACTTGCATACTGTGTGACCCTAAGCAAGTCACTTAACTTCCCTGTGCTCCCAGGTTGCACCAGTAAACAAGCTTTCAGCTTAGTGTGTCTCACCTTGTTAAACAACTGGAAAAAAAAGGTAGCTGTTCAAGGCTTTGTGGCTTATTATGCCACTGTATGTGCTGTAGAATATGTTCCATGAGCACGCTGTAATGCCTTATTGCTTATGCATGCTAGATGCTTGTAACACTATTCTGTTCCTTTTCTGCTACATATGCTATTTTTGGGGTTGTCATACATTTTACTTACCTTGTGACTCGACAAATATAACACTGTCAGAGTCTGACCCAATATCCTCCATAGCCTCTGATGGGGTTGGTACCACCTCTGCCGCATTTGGGGAGCATCTGCAATGTCCTATTAATGAATAATAACACATATTTAAATTGCAATTTCAGTTATCTCAGAAGTTCAATACATATTAATTTCATTATTTACAATATTTTCTGTAGATTAAGATATCTGCTATATTTATTATTGTGCAGCTTGATGAATTCCTCCCCCCTCCCCCCTCCCGTTTGACCTGGTATGGTACACTAACCTATGTGGAATTCGATTACATAATACAGTATGGAGGAAAATAATTATAATATTTCACAATAGAACAGTATTACTGTCCTATACAACACATAGCATGTTTTCATGAGACAGACCAATCATTGTATTTGTAATAACCTTGCCCACAATATACTGACACATTCAAGAAACCAATAGTTATTATTGCTGGTAACAATTGTAGAAAGCTGTACTACTGCAGATATTTAAACTTCTCAACATTTATCTAGTGCATTATCAGTATAACACACGTTACAATATAGTGATACTTTTAGTGGACAGCACTATTCACTGTGTCTTATGTAGAATGATGAGTAAAATATTGTTTGTATACTTACACCATGTCAGGCATTCCACAGCATGAGGCTTGCCTGCTGTCTCCCACATTTCATGGGCGAGGTAGTACCAACCCACATCATTGCCCGGTATCTCCTCTTGGCCTTTCAGTTGATAAAATCTCTATCTGAGCAGTTTTCTATTCCTTTTGCATATCTCAGCTTTCTTGTTTTTAACCTTAAAATGACAGCTGAGATGTGTGTTGATCCACCTCCACATAGCACCCAGTCTTTTGTTAGTGCTGCACATCAGCACATGTGCGTTACCTTTGTTCTGCACTGCTTCTGCTAGAAAACAGTCCTCCCTCAAAGTCCAGATACTCATTTTTCAGATCGCTTTTATTGAAAGCTGTAACAAAGAAAGAGATAGAAACAGAAACATAGAATTTGACGGCAGATAAGGACCGCTTGGCCCACCTAGTCTGCCCATTTCCCTACCTAATGGATAAGCTGCAGATCCTAGTTAACCAACTGCCTACTTCCTCCTACCCCACACTAGAATTGCCTTATGTCTGTCCCATGCATTCTTGAATTCCCCCACTGTTTTTGACTCTATGACCTCCTGAGAAAGGCTGTTCCATGTATCCACAACCCTCTCTGTGAAGAAATACTTCCTCACATTTCCTCTGAGCCATCCCCCCTCTATCTTCAAATTGTGCCCCCTTGTTTTTGCACGTCTCTTTTTCTGAAAGGTGCTACCCTCTTGGACTTTGTTGATTTTCTTGAGGTATTTGAAAGTTTCTATCATGTCCCCTCTCTCCCTCCTTTCCTCGAGGCTATACATCTTTAGTTCCTTTAGTCTTTCTTCATATGTCTTCTGATGCAGACCCTGCATCATTTTGGTTGCCCTCCTTTGGACAGCCTCCACCCTGTCTATGTCTTTGAGGAGATGGGGTCTCCAGAACTGTACACAGTACTCCAGATGTGGTCTTACCAAGTGTCTGTACAGAGGGCCAACAATTTCCTGTTTTCTACTGGTGATGCCTCTCCCTATGCATCTCAATATACCCCAGCCCTCCTTACTGCCTTCTCACATTGCTGGCCCACCTTTAGGTCGTCTGATATGACTACCCCCAGGTCCCTTTCCATTTTTGTTGTTGTCAGTATCTCACCCCCCATTGTGTACTCTTCCCCTGAGTTTTTGTTTCCCAGGTGCATTACTTTGCACTTTTTTGCATTGAATCTAAGCTGCCGTACATTTGACCGTTCCTTCAACCTTGCTAAGTCCCTTTTCATCCTTTCCACCCCACCTAGTGTATCAACCCTGTTGCAGATCTTTGTGTCATCTGCAAAGAGACATATTTTCCCTTCCAGTCCCTCTGCAATGTCACTTATAAAGACAATAAAAAGGACTGGCCCCAGTACTGAACCCTACGGTACCCCACTAGTAACCCTCCTTTCTTCACTGTGGACTCCATTTAGTATTTCTCGCTCTGTCCTGTTGTCCAACCAGTGTTTTACCCAAGCTACCACCCTTGGTTCCACTCCCAGGCTGGCTAATTTGTTTATTAATCTTTTGTGCGGGACTGTGTCAGATGCCTTGTTAAAGTCTAGATAGGCCATGTCCACAGCCCCTCCCTGGTCTACTGCTTTGCTCACCCAGTCAAAGAACTCAATTAGATTTGTCTGACATGACCTTCCCACTGTGAATCCATGCTGCCTTGGGTCCTGTGCCCCACTGGCCTCTAGGTACTCAACAGTTCTTTCCTTTAGAAGTGATTCCATCATTTTCTCTACCACTGAAGTCAAACTGACAGGTCTGTAGTTTCCTGCCTCTGTCTTTCTCCCACTTTTGTGAAGGTGAATCAAATGCACCCTCCTCCAGTCCTCAGGTACCACCCCATCCTCCCATGATTTATTAAAAAGGGTAGTCAGTGATGTTACTAGTTCTTCCCTTAGTTCTTTTAAAATTCTGGGGTGAATCCCATCAGGCCCCATTGCTTTATCCACCTTCAGTTTTAAGAGTTCTTTCAGAACCCTTTCTTCTGTGAAAGGACTAATATCAACCCCCCTATCCACAGTGCTTCTATTGACTGGATTAGGTATTTCCCCCTGCTTTTCCATTGTGAATACTGAGCAGAAGTATTCATTCAGTATCCCTGCTTTTTCACTGTCACTCTCTGCCCAACCATCTTCCTCTTTATTCAGCCTCAGTATCTCTGCCTTAGTCTTTCGTTGCTCCCTAATGTACCTATAAAAGGTTTTATCCCCCTTCTTAACCGAGTTGGCTATCTTTTCCTCACTTAGGGCCTTTGCTATTCTGACTGCCTTACCCACTTCCTTCTGCTTTAACTGGTACAGTTCTCTGTCCTGATCCTTCTGTGTTTCGTTATACTTCCTGAATGCTATCTTTTTTTCCCTTACCTTCCCCGCTACTTCTTTTGAGAACCACAGTGATTTTTTCTTTTGTTTTAATTTGTTTATTTGCTTCACACAAAGACTTGTTGCCTCTGTGATGGTGGTTTTGATGTTTCCCCACTGTTGCTCCACCTCACCTTCTTGCCTGTTTTCTAGTGCTTTTCTAAGGCACTCTCCCAGTTTGACAAAAGCAGCCTTCCTGAAGTCCAGTACCTTCACTTTTGGTGTGGCTTGACTCTACAGCTAAGTTTATCATGAACCACACTGTTTGGTGGTCACTTGTTTCCAGATGGCTACCCACTTCTAGATCAGAGATCCTCTCCCCATCCCCATTTGAGAGTACCAGGTCTAAGAATGCTCTCTCCCAAGTGGGTTCCAAAACTCGCTGTTTGAGGCATGCCCCCTGTAGGGCATCAAGAATGGCCCTGCTCTTGGATGTGGCTGCAGCAAAGATGCTTCAGTCAACATTTGGCATATTCAGGTCCCCCATCAGCAATATCTCCCCCCTTTCTCTGCCATCCCAAGGATGCCTTCTATCATTTCCTTGTCCATTTCCTCCCCCTGAGACAGTGGTCTGTATACAACCTCTGTTTGGATTGTGAAGCCATTTCCAGTCTCCAGGGTGACCCACAGTGCCTCCTCTCCTCCCTGTTTATCCTTTAGTTCTGTTGCTTTTATCCCTTCCCTTACTTAGAGCGCTACTCCTCCTCCTCCTCCTCCTCCTCCTCCTCTTCTTCCCTCCCTGTCCCTCCTGTAGATTGTGTACCCTGGTATGTTGACATCCCAGTCACGGTTCTCTGTGTACCATGTTTCTGTGACTGCCACAATATCCAGGCATCCCTCTTTCATCAAGGACACCATTTCAGGGAGATTTTTACCTAGACTACGGGCATTGGTACTCATTACCCTCCATTTTTTATGACTTTATTTCTTTTTGCCCCATTCCTGTCCCTACTGCCTTTCTTCTCTTTTTCTCCATTTACCCCAGCTCTTCTCCCTATTGACTGCTCTATTTTGGTGTTTACCTCACTAATTACCCTGATTTGGGGATGGCTAGGATTTCCCTTCTCCTCTTCAGTGCCACCCCCCTTGGCTAGTTTAAATGCTTGCCACTGAAGCGTTTAAACCTATCATCTAGGATCCTGGATCCCCCTCCAGGATAGGTGCAGACCATCAGGCCTATATAGGCCTGCATCCCTCTAGGTGGTGCTCCAGTTCCCAATGAAGCCTAATCCCTGAGCTCTGCGGCAGCTTTTCAACCAGTCATTAAATCTCAAGGTGCAGAGTGCCCTAGCCTCATCCATGCCATAGACAGGTAGCACTTCCAAGAAAGTTACCATGTGTGCTACTTGTCTAAGGCCCCTCCCCAACTCTGCAAACTCCTGGTGCACTGCTCTGATCCCATTCTCAGCCAGGTCATTTGTCCCTAGGTGGATAATGACATCCAGCTCCTTCCCCCTTGCAGCTGCTCCCACAATCCTGAGGATTCATTTCCTGTCCCTCTAAGCCTTGGCTCCAGTCAGGCACCTTACCTCCCTTTCCCTTCCCTCCCCCAGTTCTACTCCCTAACAATTGAGTCCCCCACCAGGAGTTGTTTCCTTCCCCTGTGGAGTCCTGGGCCACCCTCCTGTGGGTCTCCATTGTGGAGATTCCCAGAATCCTCCTTGGTCTCCACTGCAGGTGCCTCCATAGAGGAACCATGCTTCACCAGAGTGGTGAACGAATTGTGGAGAGGCACATCTGGAGGGATGCACCTCTGTTCCACCACCCTCACCCTCTCTGAGCCCACTGTGGTCCAAACACTCCTCTTTCTTTGCAACCTTTGTGGTAGTGGCAGTGGCCTGGGTGGTCCCTTGGTGGGGGAGCAGGTTTCCCGAATCTTTGCCAGGTCAGCATGGAGACGAACAACCTCCTCCCTCAGACCAGAGAGGTGTCTGCAAATAGGGCAGCAACACAATTTCCAGAATGTCTCCCGGAAGACTGCTGTTCCACAGCCGGTGCATTGCACCACTCCCCACATGTCTGTGTCCCTTCCTGTTACAGATGCTATTTTGTTTTTGTTCTTGTTTTATTGTGCACAAGCTTGTGAGTGTCTCTACCCCCTATTCAGTGTGCTGTGCCTTCAAGGATATTAACAGGTGTATGTTGTTAGCAGTTTGAGGAAGTGATGTCAGAGACCCTGCTATAAAGGAAGTTATGCACTTGGGGTGGGTGGGGTGAGGGAAGGGTGGGTGGAGTAACCTATGCTGTCCAGAAACAATCACCTACAATTCTTACCCTCCACTCTGAGGAGTTCCGTCATTCCTTTCAGACACCTATTTCACAAAGGCTAAGTAACAGGTCTAGTCACAACTGACTGGAAATATCTCCCAGCTACAGTTCCTCCCAAGCAAATTAAAGTTAAAACTAAGAAAAGTCCACCCCATAGATACATAGATACATTGACAGTGTCAGCAGATAAGGGCCTATGGCCCACCCAGTCTGCCCATTTGAGCTTGTAAGTTCAGTCTGTTTTACTAGAAGTCTGTTTCCCATTACCCCTGACCTCTAGAATTCCTTTATGTCTATCCCATGCATTCTTAAATCCCGTGATTGTTTCAGCCCCCACCACTTCCTCTGGCAGGGTGTTCCACTTGTCCACCACCGTTCTGTGAAGAAATTCTTTCTCATGTTTCCTCTGAATCGTCCTCCTCCAACTTCATCCCATCCCTCTAGTCCTGGAACATCTTTTTCGCTTAAAAATAGTGTTTTCCTGCACCCTGTTTCTCCCTGTAAGATACTTGTATGTCTCTATCATATCCCTCCTCCCTCCTCTCCTCCAGGGAGTACATGTTCAGTTCATTCAACCTGTCTTCATAGGACTTGTGATGCAATCCATGCACCATCTTTGTTGCCCTCCTCTGAACCTTCTCTACCCTGTCTATGTCCTTACGAGGTATGGTCTCCAGAACTGTACACTGTACTCCAGGTGGGCCTCACTAGTGTCTTGTATAGTGGAATTATGACCTCCTTTTCCTGCTGGTGATGCCCTGCCTATACATCCCAGCATCCTATTTGCTTTACCTGATGCCTTGTCACACTGTTTCCTACCTTGAGGTCATCAGAGATGACAACCCCAAGATCCCTTTCCTGCTTGGTGCATGCTATATCCTCACCCCCAACTGATATATTGTGCCAGGGTTTTTGTGCCCATATGCATTATCTTGCACTTCTTTGCATTGAATTTCAACTGCCAAACCCTTGACCATTCTTCAAGTTTCTGCAGGTCCTTCTCATTCTGTCTACACCCTCTGGTGTGTCTACTCTGTTACAGAGCTTTGTGTCATCAGCGAACAGTGAAATTCTGCCTTCTAGATCCTGCGCAATGTCACTGATGAAGATGTTGAATAGGACCGGTCCCAGCACTGATCCCTGTGGTACCCCACTGGTCACTCTTCCCTCTGTGGAGTGACAGCCATTTACCACCACCCTCTGTGTCCTGCCACCCAGCCAGTTACCTACCCACCACACTACTGTCCTGCCCACACCCATATTCCCCAGTTTGTGTAATAGTCTTCTGTGTGGCACAGTGTCAAAGGCCTTGCTGAAGTCCAGATAGGCCATGTCCACTGCCCTCCCCTGATCCACCTCCCTAGTCACCCAGTCAAAAGATTCAATAAGGTTGGTCTGACATGATCTCCCCCTGGTGAAACCATGCTGCCTTGGGTCCTGTAGTCCATTGACAACCAGATGTTCCACCAATCTCTCCTTCAGTAGTGCTTCCATGATCTTTCCCACTACCGAGGTGAGGCTGACTGGTCTGTAGTTCCCTGCTTCCTCTTTGTTACCACTTTTGTATAAGGGGACTACATCTGCTGTCCTCCGGTCTTTTGGTACCTCCCCTGTTTCCAGTGATTGGCTAAACAGGATAGCCAGAGGTTCAGCCACCACCTATCTTAGTTCTTTAAGGACCCTGGGTGCACCCCATCTGGCCCCATTGCTTTGTCAACTCTTATTACTTCCAGTTCCTTCAGGACCTTTCTCGTGTAAAGGGACTTGTGTCCATTTCTGCACCATTCTCACCCTTGTACTCCCTTCAGACCCATTACCCTCTTCCTCAGTAAAGACTGAGCAGAAATACCTGTTCAATATGTCAGCTTTACTGTTGTCATCCTCCACACGACTCCCATCCTCCCCTTCAGTCTCACTATCCTCCTTTGTCTTTTCTTTTTTTCACTTATGTACCTGTAAAAGGTTTTGTCCCTTTAACCACTGATTTTGCAATGTGTTCTTCTGTCTGAGCTTTGGCTTCCCTTACTGACTTCCCTGCCTCCCTTTGTTTCTCCTGGTACTTCTCCCTATCCCCTTCTGCCTGTGTCTTTTTGTATTGCCTGAATGCAATCTTTTAGCTTTCACTTTCTTTGCTACCTCTTTGGAAAACCATAATCTCCTCTTCCTTTTCCTCTTGCTAACCTGCTTAATGCATAATTCTGTTGTTCTTATAATCCCCATTTTAAATACTGCCCACTGTTCCTCAACCCCTGTTTCCTCCATTCCCCTTAATGCCTCTTTCAAGTATCTCCCATTTTCCCAAAGTCTGTCCCCTAAAATCCAGGATACGTGTTTTGTGTGGTTTGGTTCTGCTCTTTCTGTGATTTCAAACCACAATGACTGGTGTCACTGTTACCCAGGTGCTCCCCACTGTTACCCCATCACACTGTCCCTGTTTGTGAGCACAAGGTCCAGTATTGCCTTCTGCCGAGTTGGTTCCATGATCAGTTGCTTGAGGAAGGCACCTGAAGGAGTCCAGGATAAATCTGCTCCTAGTTGATGCTGCTGCTGGGATGCTCCAGTCCACGTCTGGAATATTGAAGTCTCCAACCAGTACTACCTCACCTTGTCTGCCATCCTTTGGATGGCTAGCATCAGCTCCTATCTGTTTCTTCCTCCTGGGCTGGTGGTCTATAGACCCACCTGTGCAGATGGCTGGCCCCATTTTCCTTTCCAGCTTAACCCACAGTATCTCTCCCCATTTTGTTCCTCCTGGATCTCTGTGGCCCTTATGTCATTTTTCACATACAGTGCCACTCCTCCTTCCTGCCTGCTCTGTCTCTTCTGAATATGTTGTAGCCAGGTATGGCCATCTCCCAGTCATGGTTATCATTACACCAGGTTTCAGTGATGGCCACAATGTCCAGGTCTGACTGTACCATGACAGCCTCCAGATCTTCCATCTTTTGCTAAGGCTCCTGGCATTTGCACACATGGCTTTCCATGATTTGACCTCCCTAGACTGCTTCACTGTTCTACTCCAGCCCCTTCCTTGGTTGTTATTTATCCCTGGTTCTCCTTGCTGTCTGCCCTTCTGCTGAATTTTGCCCCTTTTCTGCTTATCCACCTTTTGGATACTAATCTCCATCTTTTGCACACTGCTTTGCAGAGATAGCCACTCCTCTGGTTCACTGGTTCCACTGCTAGCTGTGGGGGGTGAGCAAGTAGGTACCCTCCTTGCTGGCCTGCCACCCCCCTTTGCTAGTTTAAATGCTTGTCAATGTAGCATTTAAACTTATCATTGAGTGCTTGGATTCCCCTCCAGGATGGATGCAGGCCATCAGGCTTGAACAAACCTCCATCCCTCCAGATGGGTCCCCAGTCACCAATGAATCCAAACCCTTCCTCACAGCACCAGTTCTTCAACCATGAGTTAAAGTTCCTGGTGCATGCAATCATATCTCTCCCTTGCCTCTCACAGGTAGTACTTCTGAGAAAGTGACAGAAGTAGCTACTTGCTTGAGACCCCTCCCCAGTTTCCTAAACTCTTCCTGAACTTCCTTTGGCTCCCCATTTGCCAAGTCATTAGTACCTAGGTGGATAATGACATCCAGCTCACCCAAAAAGGTCCAAAAAGTAATAATTCAGTTCAGTGTAGTCTAGAAAATAACCTCCTTGATTCAAGGAAGATGTGACTGCTTTCTCACTCTCCCTGTCTTCAATGTGAGAAGGAGACTGTAACACCTCTGAGACAAAAAAAAAACCTTTTCAGCAAAAAAAATAAATAAAATAGGGGCAAACAGTAATTTTACTTAGCCTAATGATAAAAAGTCACAAAAAATTAAACACCACCTGTAATAATTTCACAGAATATATACCCTGTAAGAAACACTTTGCTACAGAGAAAAATATAGCAGTAACAGAAGATGTACCTTGCAAAAGACAATTTTAATCAGAAGATTACAGCAGTAATCTGTTAGCACACACCTGCAAGCACACCTTGCAATAATGCAGCAGAAGGTATACCCAGCAACAGCAACAGATACAATAGAAACATAGGTAAATGTTGGTTCTGTGTTATTGTAAGAGTACATTCATTCAGCATAGTGATTCTTAGTTATGGACATCTTAAAAATGTTTTAAGTTCCCATAGTACATTATACATCTTTAATACAAGCTGCACAACATTTAGGATGCTGAGAAGTTGTACAGCCTTCGCCAGCCAATGTTCAAACACCAACAGACTAGGTATTAGATCCTAAGTAGAGAGTCACAGTGCAAGTGAACCCATAGCCAGCAGTGTTACAGCTTTCTGATACTACTTCTACAGAAATTAGGAGACTTACTAGTTGCATGGCCTCAAGCAGGCAGTGCCTCCATCCCCCAAGACCAGATATTGGATTTTCAGTTCACAGCCACAGCTCAACTTAATTCATGTACAGTAACAGTATACCTTCCTGACAGCAGTTGTGCAAAAGTTAGGAGACTTAGTAGTTGTACAATGTCAGGCAAGGCACCCCCACACTACGTATTTCATCCAGCGAGCACAGGCAAAGCAAAACTAAAGCTATAAACATTAACTTTAGAGCTCTCTGCTAACACCTGCAGACAACTTAAGATACTCAAGCAGTGCATGTCATCAGCCAGGCAATACGCACTGTACCCCAACACCAGGTATTTCATCCTGAGTGTACAGTCACAAGCCAACTCAACCCATAAACATTTATGTTATATCTCTGTGGTAACAGCTGCAGACAATTTAGGAGACTGATGAGCTGAATATCCTCAGGCAGGCAATACCCCCACTCCACAACACCAGGTATACCATGCTAAGTTTACAGCCACAGACAAACTAAATACATAAACATTTACATTATATGTCCCAGATAATAGCTGCATCCAAGGTAGGACACTGAGAAACTGCATGTCCTCAGCAAGCAATACCCCCACCCGCACCACAAGGTATTACATCCTGAGTGTACAGCCATAGGACAACTAAACCCATAAACATTAACATTACACCTCCCTGATAACAGCTGCTCACAACTTAGGACACTGAGGAGCTGAATGTCCTCAGTCAGGCAATACCCCCACCCCCGAACACCAGGTATTGCATCGTAAGTGTACAGCCGCAGCCAAACTAAATTCATAGAGGTATACATTATATTTCCAAGATAATATGGGCAGATGAGGTAAGATACAGAGTAGCTGCATGTTCTGATCCAGCAATACCCCCACCCCCCAACCCCAGCTATTGCTCCCTGACTGTACAGGCACAGGCCAACTAAACCCATAAACATTACTGTTATAGCTCCCTGGTAACAGCTGTACACAGTTTAAAAAACTGAGGAGGTGTATGTCCTCAGCCATGCTATACCCCCACCCCCAACACCTTGTATTGCATCCTGAGTGTACAACCACAGGCCAAGTAAAACCATAAATATTAACATTTTACCTCCCTGGTAACAGGTCTAGACAACTTAGTACACTGAGGAGCTGAATGTCCTCAGCTAGGCAATACTGTCACCCCCAACACCAGGTATTATATCCTAAGTGTGTAGCCACACCCAAACAAAATACATAACATTTCTGTTAGATGCCCCAGATAATACCTTCAGACAAGGTAGGACACTGAGGACCTGCATGTCATCAGCCAGGCAACATCCAGTCCCCAACACCAGGTACTGCATCATGAGTGTACAACCACAGGCCTACTAAACCCATAAACATTAATGTTATACCTCCCTGGTAACAGCTGCAGACAACTTAAGACACTGAGGAGGTGCATGTCCTCAGCCAGGCAATACCCCTAGCCATCAAACACCATGTAGTGCACCCTGAGTGTACAACCAGAGGCTAAGTAAACCTATAAACATTACCATTACACCTCCCTAGTAACAGCTGCAGACAACTTAGTTAATTGAGTAGGTGCATCTCCTCAGCCAGGCAATACCCCCACCTTCCCAACAGCAGGTATTGCATCCTGAGTGTACAGCCTCATGCCAACTAAACCCATAAACAATAACATTATTCCTCTCTGGTAACAGCTGGAGAGAACTTAGGACACTGAGGAACTGAATGTCCTCAGCTAGGTAGAAGAAGAAGAGTCAGCATTTATATAGTGCTTTTCATACACAGTATCCCAAAGCACTTTACAAGCAATGCTAGACTGGTAGTGAAGTGACTGAATGTGTGGTGGTGGTCATATCGCACATCATCACTCACACACAGCCTGGATAATTTAATTAACCGGTTTATGGGAAGGGGAATGTTGGCCAGGACATCAGGAACATTCCCTGCTCTTTGCAAAGAGTGCCCTGGGTTCTTTTACTTCCACCTGGACATCCTCCCGGACAATACCAGGATGGGCAGAAGGGACCTCAGTTTAACATCTTATCCAAAGGATGGCACCCCCTAATACTGCACTCGGATGCCAGTGGTTTTTAGGTGCAAGTCCAATCCTGGTGTGGGACGAGAACCCACAACCTTCTGGTCCAGAGGTGGATGTGCTACCAAATGAGCCACACTGACACCATACCCCTACCCCGAACACCAGGTATTGCATCCTAAGTGTGCAGCCACACCCAAATTAAATACATAAACATTTGTTATATGCCCCAGATAATATCTGCAGGCAAGGTAGAACACTAAGGATTTATGAGTCGTCAGCCAGGCAAGACCCCCCACACAACACCAGGTATTACATCCTGGGTTTACAGCCTCATGACAACTAAACCTGTATACATTACTGTTATACCTCCATGGTAACAGCTGCAGGCAACTTAAGACATTGAGGAGGTGCATGTCCTCAGCCAAGCGATACCCCCCAACACCAGTTATTGCATCCTGAGTGTACAGCCACAGGGCAACTAAACCCATAAACATTTATGTTTTAGCTCCCTGGTAACAGCTGCAGACATCTTAGGACACTGAGAAGCTGCATGGCCTCAGACAGGCAATGCACTCACCCCCCAAGACCAGGCATTGGATAGTGAGTGTGTAGCCACACCACAATTAAAGTCATAAAATTACTATTATGCCTATAAGTTAAACTTGTAGTATGTCCAGTGTTGACATGGTGCAGCAACACAGATTGTATGTGTATATGAGCTATGTAATGTATGCAGTTTTTCTATTATATGAAATAGATTTGGTGGCTCTTAAAAGAATCATTGTTTTAAGTGTACATCTGAACACTCTGATATTTAGAGCACTCTGAAGATTCCATCTCTGAAATCTCCCCAAAAAAGACAATTGCCAGCATGTGAGAAGTGCACACCATCTGTTAGATATAGCCAATCATTAGAATACTTAATTTCAGGGTGATGTATTGTGTGCATCCCAAACATGCACAGATATCCAGAAATGTGTATGTTGACCTTTCTTCATGCCCTGTCAAGCAGGTACAAGTGTTGTTCTGCTTGCCAGACCCTACGCTCTGTAACATCTGAACACAGTGTCTTATAGGCAGGTAACATAGTCATAATAGAAGCAATGTCCAATTTTGCTTCTGATACTAAATCTACCCATCTTTTGGTGCCTAAATCATTGCCTCAGAGATGAATCAGCAGTATGTCTGGAGGTGCATGGCTGCTCAACAGTCTGTACATTGCAGGCATGAAATTCTCCCACCTCATACCTCCCCTGCCAAACCACTTAAGAGAACAATTTGGAAGCTGCATGTCCTTGCAAAATTGACCTGCATGACCATAGTCAGAAGGTTTTCTAATTAAACTGCTTCCTACCAACTACACAGTGCATTTGCTGTTTTCTGATATTCTAAGCTTTTAAACTGAGAAGTGGATGGAGAGCTACCCAAAAAATCAAAGTGTCTCCTGCAGTGTCTAGTCACTACTGAATATAAAACTGAGATTTCCCTCTCTGCTCTAATATTGCTTTGGTGGGCTTGCCAAATACACAAAAACAACAAATTATTGGCTATGGTTTGTCACAGTTAGCCAATACAGTGGCTACATCTACTACAATGACAGTGAATGGTTGCTGCTGCTGTCAGACAGATATGTTGCAAACTTTCTAG
This sequence comes from Neoceratodus forsteri, assembly GCA_016271365.2. Taxonomy (NCBI): domain Eukaryota; kingdom Metazoa; phylum Chordata; order Ceratodontiformes; family Ceratodontidae; genus Neoceratodus; species Neoceratodus forsteri. The sequence continues at coordinate 58,747,581 of CM028137.1, forward strand.
GAGGGAAAATACGTTTTTATAGGCTATGTCAAACAATCACAAATAAATAACTAGCAATCATTGGCTTCTTGTCATTTTATGATACATGTGCTGGTTGCTTACTACCTCCATTTACAGCTGTCATCTGAGCTGGCAAGTACTCCCTAACAGTCTGACTTTAAACTGTTATAACTTTTAACCACAGCCTTTCACCATATGCATATGCTATCGGTGCATCAATCTGGCATGTGTAACTTTGTCTATAGATTGTATGATGCGAGATGAGTTGTTGCACAGCATACTCTTCTTAATGAGTTGTTGCAGTCTGGTGACATGTGTGGTGCCATCGCATTTATGACAGATCTGCAACAGGACAGGAATGTCACTGATGCTGTTCTTGATCAGGCATCAAGTGTTGATGACAATTCTGTCTCTGTCTTGGAAACAGACATTCTGAAAGTGTTTGGGAAATCCATTGCCACATTTGAGTTGGTAAAGACAGAGAAGTTTTGATCTATATGTGTGTCATGTGATTGGCTGTGTTATCTGAAACAAACGGTCACAGTTAATCTGGAAACCTTGTCATCATACAATGACATGTGGTTCAGACTCTTGGCCTTTCTGCTGTTAAAAATTGACTTTCGATTGCAGCCATTGATTGTGATATGCAAACACTGTTTCTGCATGGTGAAGAATAACACTCTGCTACCAGGGTCACTATGAAACAATATGAAGGCACGTGTCACATCTATGGAGATTGCCACATTGAATATCTTTGAACGGATTCTTATTCAGACTATGAAACCATTTCAAACTATCCTGCATTTGAATACTAGGAAATGGAACATTTCACAGAAAGAGCTGATTAATTCTATTAGGGGTTCTGTTATTTATCTCCCACTTCCTTTGCAGGAGAATGTGGACGCAATCTCCAGAGAGAACAGTTTAGTGATTCTTGTTAATGGTGTTCCAACTAAGTCAAAGGTCATCTGGCAGGATGTTGTCAGTGTACAGAAGGTGAAGCACACTCTCACTTACTTGAAGAGCAACAATCCCTTCTATGCAGACCTTGACATTGATTGAATGAGTAGTGTGCCTGCTCAGTACAGTGTGTTGGAGACCAGCAAGCCAATGATTGAGATGGTCGATGTTCAAACAACTGACAATGTGTATGAACAATACACAATACATCCGCTACATGGCAGAGATCCAGTTGGGGATGACATTGATCTGTATCAGATGAAACATATGGAAGGTGCCCCTGTTAGCACTTGGGAAGCAACTTTGGAAACACGCTGTTTTCCAGGTTTATTTCCAAAAGGGTCAGGTGGATGTTTAGATGATAGAGAAGTAAGTGTACAAGGTGCTGAATACTGTACCACTCGAGTGATGTGTAAAGGTGGCAAATTCAGATGCAACATACAGTACTTGTTTCACATGCTATGGGCTAGTGAGCTTAGCATACTCACTGCATCAATTGCATATACTATACGGCTCATGACTCCACTTGATGGAATCACTGCCATAGAGTTTTTGCAGAAATTGAAGGAAAAGGATGAAACTGTACAGATACAGTACATTTGTCATCCATACTGTCAAGTCTATGTGTCACCAAAGAATACTGGTATCTCAGACACTCTGAGGTGATGACTATGCTGCTAGAGTATGGTGCAGCAACATGGTTTTCCTCACTCAGCCATGCTGAATTTTCCTCGGATGAGTTGATTGAACTGTTCAAGTGGGCAAATTCTGATGTAGAGGGCATTTCATAAATGTATCTCAGAGAGGTGTGCTCACTTGACCCAGTGTCTGTGGCTAGGCATTTTCACAAGTGATTGCTTGATATTCTAACATTCATTTTGTCAAAGGACAATCTGCATCTTGGTATTGTTGAACATTACTTCTGGAGAATGGGGTATCAGACACAAAGTGCTCCTCATATTCATATGCCACTATGTATCAAGGATGCCCCACACATAGGTGAACATTAAGCAGCAGAAGTGCTAACCTTCATAAAACGTTACATCATTTGCCACATACCGAACAAGTATGACAGTCCTACACTGTGGAAGTTGGTGCAAAAGTTCCAATTACATATTTGTGCCAAATACTGCCATCGTGCAGTGAAAAGTAAATCTGATTGGTACACGAGATGTTGCTTTGGATTCCCCAGATGTGTCTGTCAGAATGGTAGCATGAATGAACTCTTTTCAGCAATGTGACTTCACTTGAAGGGAAAATCAACCAAGAGGGCATATGAGTTACCTAGAGAGGAGAAGGAAGTGTACATCAATGATTACAACCCCACACTTCTGATGTGGCAAGCAAACATAGATGTTCAGTTTGTGGCTGACAACTCATTGGCTCTGGTTCAATACATCACTTTGTACATCACCAAGCATGAGCAGACTAGTCTGCAAGATCTTTGGGAGGATATTGCCAATTCAAGCAAGTCACTGATATCTCAGTTGTGGTCTCTTGGGTTGAAGACCCTGTCCTACAGAGAATGCGGTGCATATGAGGACAGCAATCATTTGATCGGTACACATTTGCATGGCAAATCTGTTGCTGTGCACTTTCTCAGTGTTAACTACAAAGAGAAGTGCAAATGTGTGCTAATACCTCACACAGAGATAGAGGAACTGGCTCACAACAGATCTTCAAAGCGGATATTGAAGAACAATCTGACTGACACGTGCTACCCCAGAAGACACAGTGACATGGATGATGTGTTTCTATTTGAGGTAACTAAATGGTATGAATACAAGGCAGATGTCTCACCTGATAGTACACGCAACATTTACAAGGTCACAGGAATGGATGGCTGTCTTGTTAAGAGACGTACGCCTTGGCTCATTGACCATTGCAAGTTACATCTAGCCACATCGCAACTCAACTCAACTCATTCTTTATTTATAAAAAGCACCTTTACAAATTCAAGGCACTTGTACAATATATAGTTAAAATATGCCAAAAGATAAAACAATATGTTAAAACCAGTCAACATAGCAGAATTAAAAACCAGGGTAAGCTAGGCTAAATGAATAAGTTTCCAAGGTTGCTTTAAAACTTTGGGCGGTCAGGCAATATTGCACCTAATGAGGTAGAGAATTCCACAGGGTCGGGGCCATAAAACTAAATGACTGGCCCCAGATGTCTTCAGATGGACCCTGGGAATCTGTAGCAATCCCTTATCAGCAGATCAGAGAGGGCAGGGGGGACAGTAGGGGTGAAGAAGATCTTTCAGGTAACTAGGTCTCTGGTCATGTAGGGCCTTGTAGGTCAGCAAACTGACCTTGAAGGTGATCCACCACTGTACTGGCAGTCAGTGCAGTCTGCAGAGGAAAGGTATTATATGACTGGTCTTAGAGGTACCATTCAAAAGCCTGGCCACTGCATTCTGTGCTAGCTGCAAGTGGCAGATATAAACCCCCTTAGCCCTTGGTAAAGGGCATTGCAGTAGTCAAGGTGGGTGGTAATGAAGGTGTGGACCACAGTTGGAAGATCATCATAAGGAACCAGGTGCTTCACCAGGGCGATATTCCTCATATGGTAAAAAGAGGCTTTGACAACTGCAGACACCTGTGACTTAAGGGTCAGGCAGTCATCAAAGATAATGCCCAGGTTCCACACCCAGTCTGAGGTAGTAAATTGAGCACCCCCAAGCCAAAGACCCAAAGGTGATCCTGCCAACAAACCCCCTCTTGCCGATAACCTGGGTCCACAACCAACACCTCAGTTTTTTCCTGGGTTTAATCACAGCCAGCTCATACTCATCCAATCCTGGATTTCGGTGAGACAGTTGTTAAAGACTGAGACAGCATCACCCTGGCCAGGCACAAAGGACATGTACAGCTGAGTATCATCTGCATAGCAGTGAACTTTCAAGCCGTACCACTTAATAATTGCTCCAAATGGCAGCATATACACTGCAAACAACATGGGAGCCAAGATGGAGCCCTGTGGCACCCAACAGGAGAGGGGGAAGGGTGCCAAGGAAAAAAATCCCAGACACCACCCTCTGAGTCCTACCCTTGACAAAAGATTGAAACCAACTGAGAACCATACTAGACAGTCCACAGATGAGCTGCAAGTGCTCCTACAGCACACCATGGTCCACGGTATCAAATGCCACAGAGAGATCTAGAAGGACCAAGATGGAACGGGCCTTTCAATCTCTCACTATTAGGAGGTCATTTAGTACCCAGAAAAGAGCTGTCTCAGTACTCTGTCTCTTCCTAAATCCAGACTGGAGAGAATCATAGACACTGTGGCAGGTCAAACGATCATCCAGCTGCAGCGCAACCACCTTCTCAATAACTTTACTCATGAAGGGTAGGTTAGAGACAGGCCTGTAGTTGACCAGATGATCTGGGTCCATGGAGAACATTTTAAGAAGGGGCTGAACCACGGTTTCCTTCATGGGATCAGGAAATATTCCCCTCTCCAAAGACAACCAGACTATCTTGGCACAAACTGGAACAATTTTAACCACACATCCTACTAAAAGGCGTGTGGAGCCCAGGTCCAAACTACAGTTGGTCGGTCGCAGCAACTGGATTACCATCACAATGTCACTGACTGTGGGAAGGTCAAAGTCAAACAACACAAACTGGGTGTCCGACAACTGCTGCCAACCACCACAACTCCCATTTGAGAGAGTCAGGAGGAGACTGGACCTGATTGTGGCAACCTTATCCATGAAGAATCGAGCAAAATCCTAACACCGTTCTTGTGAAAAAACACTTCCGGGCTGAAGACAGATTGGATTGCATAATCTGTCCATGGTCTGGAAGAGCTGAGCTGGTCAATTTTGTGTGGCAGCAATTTCCCTGGACAGGAATTCTGTCTTCTTATGGGTAATTGCTGATTGATAGACCCAATAATGGTCCAACAAACTAAGCTTATCACACTCCAAGCCCAACCTCTGCCAACATCTCTCAAGCCTTCATCCCACTCTCCTCAACTCGCTAAAGGTCTCATCAAACCAAGGAGACCTGGGGTGAAGAGTGAGGGGCCAAACACGAACAGGAGCAATGGAATCCAGGGTCCCTCCCACTGCCTTGGCAAGTACCAGGTCCCTGGCATCCATGCATTCACTCATAGACTCAATAGGTCCAGCACCACCATCAGACCCTTGGGGGAAACACCCCTCAAAGGGCAGTACCAGACTGTCTCTGTAGGGGCCAGCCTACTAGGGGGTACCAGGAAGCTGAACCCAATGGTATGATGGTCAGACCACCTCACTGGTTCTACCACCAAGTCGGATATCTCCATCCCCAGGAGAAACACCAAGTCCAATGAATGACCACCTATATGGGTTGAGGAGGAAATAACCTGTGTGAAGCCCAGCGAATTCATTAGCTGGAGGAAGTCCTGACCAAACTGTGAGAGTTCATCATCAACCCAGTCATTGAAATCCTCCAGGAACAGCCAATTGGAGGATCCCAATATCAGGTCGATGAAGAAATCCGTGACTTCCCACAGGAAAACATTCCCATCACCTGGTGGATGGTAGATGAGAAGAATCCTGCTCTCCACAACCTTATCCATGATACATTCAAAGGAGTCTGTGGTCCCCACTGGTACCTCCACCAAGTTCAGTTCGAATGTAAAACAGATGGCCACTCCCCTGCCCCTACGATCCAACCTCAGACTGTGTATCACCAAGTACCTGGCTGGTATAGCTGAAGCCATCTGAGAGCAGAAAGCATTGTTACTTTGCTGTACTCTTCTTATTTAAACCCTCGAGGAATGAGGGTGAATTGAAAATGACTGTGATACATTTGAGGAACAATTCAATCACAGTTTTGACACATTCAAAAGTGAATACTCTGAGACATACAAACAGAGACTAGATGCTGAGAAGGAACAAGTTGAAAAGGCACAGAAACAACTTGAGGAGGACACTCCAGTTAGTTCACAGGACAACCTTGATCTGGAAGGAGAAGGTACACTTTGAGTGCTTCTGCATCTGAATGCCCAGGAAGTACTCATAACAAAAGTCAAAAGTGCTATGGAGCATGGTACACACTGCACTGTTGATCCAGTGGAATTGAGAGAGAGAGACTCAATGAGCAGCAATGTGTGGTTTACTCTGCAGTTACAGATGCTCTTCGACATGGGATACTACATGAGCAGAAGAAATGCAAGTGTCATGATCACAAGCCACCGCCAATGTTCGTTAGTGGTTCAGCAGGTACAGGTAAGAATTTCCTTATAGAGACTATTATAGCTGAAATAAGGAAACTGGCAAACTCAGCAATGTCTGTTGCTGTTACTGCTCTCACTGGACTGGCTGAATACAACATTGGTGTAGCAACCCTACACAGTCACTTCATGTTGCCAGTGCAGCATTGTAAAGCAGGAGAATATCGTAAGCTGTCACTTGAGTTTGCACCTCAACTTCATTCTGTATTCACTAAAATGAAGCTGCTGATCATTGATCAGATCAGCATGGTCTCTAATGTGATGCTTGCCTGTATACACCTTCATCTACAGGAGATTTTGAGCACTGACTATGGAGATGGATTTGGTGGTAAAAGCACTGTTGCATTTGGAGGCCTTTTACAACTTGCACCAGTGAATGCAGAACATGTCTTTGCAGCTCTGTCTGTCAAGCAGGATAAGAATACACTGGGCTACATTGGAGGTTGTAACCTGTGGGAGTTATTTACCTATGTCGAGTTCTGTGAGAACATGCGCCAGAGTGGTGATCTAACTTATACGGCACTGTTGGATCAAGTTCGTACAGGTTCTTTGTCACTACCACATCTTTTAATGCTACATAGCCAAACAATCACTGCAGATACTACATCCATACATGCAGCATGAGATGTTTTCAGTGATATGTACTCCAAGTGCGCACAAATTGTGTGTCTTATGTCACAACTTAAGAAATTTGTTGAATTCAACAGTCTTATGTTGCAGAGAGAGAGAATCAAGAAATTCTCACACTGCGTGCTGTTGATACAGCTGATGGTGTTTGACTAAGTCGGAAGCTGGTAGCAAAGATGACTGAGTAACTGTCTGAACTTAAGTTGGATGTGTCACATACAGCTTGCCTAGAAGCTGTTCCTACCATTTGTAAGAATGCACGTGTCATGCTACGTCGAAATCTGGATGTTGAACATGGCATGGTCACTGGTGCAATGGGTCACATTATTGACTTTCACTACAATGTCCAGAAGATGTTTATTGAGTTGTTCACATTGACAACATGCAACAGTCTATGCAGATAGACTGGAGTTGTGTTAAGTTCCAGCTCTTCAAGGATATATATGTAAACCGGAAACAGTTTCCAATATGGGTTTCATATGCTGTTTCCATACACAATCACAGGGCTTGAGTTTGGATTCAGCAATGGTGGACATAGGCACTGACATTTTCAAGGATGTCATGAGCTATGTCGCACTTTCAAGTGTTTGTAGTCTTACTGGGTTGCATATCATCACACTAGCACTGCAGAAGATACACACTGACAAGCAATGTATTGTTGAGTACAACAGATTACGTACTCTATACCAGCCACAGATGCCTCTCATACCACTACCTATGTACGTGATTGGTTCAAATGCTACAGTTGCAGCTTCAGCTGGCAAGAAGAGGAAACAAGCAACCACTATTGATTGCATTACCCACACTACTAACAAGGTCAGTATGTCAAATACAGATGCAACATCACCTGCACACAAGAAGTCACTTGGTGTGGCTGTTATCCCATGGTTTGATAACAGTACTGGAGTTAACTGCTATGCAAATTCAGCCATACAAGCATTTCTCCACATGCCACACTTTGTCCAGGCAGTATCAGCGTCACGAGACACTGTCTTATCAAAAGCATTGAAACAAGTTGTGAATCTGACTTCTGAGCAGTCAGACAATGTACAGTCTCTGATGCCTCTATGGCAGGTTCTAGGTACCTGTGATTGACACATTACATTTGCAAGTAATGAGGAGGATCATGTGATGCAGCAGCCTGAGTAGTAGGACCGAGCCAGAGCTCCCGCTATCCTAAACTCTTTTCTCAATAAAAACTGCTTTAAGGAAGCTCTGCAAGACCGCAAATGAAGTCTGCATTGTTAGTGAGTTGGGCAGTGAGTTTACATTGTGGTATGGAAGCAGAAATGAAACCCGTGATGCCCCGACATACTCCACCTGTCTCCCCTGAGAAGTCCGGGTAGAGACCCAAGGCCTAGTCGTCAGGTGACGGTAAGATGCCAAATACCACAGCTCTGAAAGCACTGGAGCCAGAGACAACACCTCTCACCTTAGAGTTGCTCCGAAGAGAATTATTGCCCCTAAAAGAAGACATGAAAACTGTAGCTTCAGAAATTAAGCATTTGGCAGGGGCCCTGGACGATCTGAACATCAAGGTCACGGATGTTGAAGTCTGGGTGTCATCTGTGGAGAAAACATTGAGCCGAGCCAAGGAAATCGTGGTTAGCGACTACCAGCGTATTAAGAAGCTCGAACAAAAAGTAGAAGACCTGAAGGGGCGATCCCGACAAAATAATGTGGTCATCTTAGGAGTACCCAAAAAAGAAGAGGGTCAGAATGCAATTTTATTTATGCAAAGGCTGTTTGAAAAGCTTGCCGGCCCCTCTCCCTATGGACTGTCATACACTCTTGAGAGGGCCCACCGAGCGTAGCGGCCGATACCAGCCCCAGGCCAGCAGCCCAAGCCCCTGATAGCTAAGCTACTAAATTATCAGGAAAAGCAGCATTTACTTTCCAAAATAAAAGAATTGGAGAAGGTACTTTGGGAAGGCAAGGCTACACGAGTCACCCAAGACTTGCCAGCTTCTGTACGGCTAAGAAGGTCCCTTTTTCATCCCATCGCCACAAAGCTTATCGCGGCAGGCATAAAATTCCTTATGGGATACTCAGCCCATTTACAGGTGATGGTGTCGGGGGCCTGGGTATCCTTTGAAGACGCGGATGTGGCTATGAAGACTTTACAGAAGGAGTTTTCCGACCTGTTCAGGCCTAAGTGAGGCAAGCCAAGGGGGAAGACAACTGGAGAATGACCCGACGAGGAAGGCAAATGTTTTGGAGGAGGCAGACTTCAATGAGACGTTTAAACATAAGAGACAGGAAAGAGAAGAGTTTTTTCTCGGTCGTTTGTTTCTAGGGTCACAATTTTATTGCTTCAGTTCTACTTATAGAAGACTGATAGACTCAAATAGCTCTTATGGACAATTTTGTGTGAATCTTTAGAGGGGGAGTTGCTTCGATGGAACCATGCAGCTTTAGAAACTCAGACGCTGTTCATGCCTAGGCATGTTGCAGAGTCCCAGGGGGGAACTGAAGGCTACTGCATGCTCATGTTCACCAAGCCTGGGCTGTGGATGGTGGTGTGGGTGGATTTCCCCCCAGGTGAAGAGGGAACATGTGAGGTGCCCCAGATGAAACCTACATGAGGGGTCAAGTACAGGGGGTTCCAAGAGGTCAAGTGCATAGCCTCTGGACATGAAGCCTGAACATAAACACCCATCACAAGAAAATGCCCCCCTAAAGAGTTATGCTATGGCTGAGGACCACAGCAGGACTCACTGCATCATGTAACTGTGACAGGAGGGTTGGGGAGCGTACGATACGTAGGGTCAATAAAGGATTTAGGTGGCATGTTTTTCAGAGGGTTTGAGGGCAGGAGGGGTTGGGGTATGTTTATTATCAAGTGGGCAGGTTGGGGACGGTTGGTATACTGGTGCTTTATCGTGTTCTTTTTGGGTATCCGGGGGGGGTAAGAGGATGGTATGAGGGGGAGTGGTCCTCAGCACAGCTCAATGGGAATAGTCATTTGATCACTTTACCCAGGGCCCTGGTCTAATTAGGGTCTCATTCCATAGTTAGTGAATACGGCTAACATCATAAGGATTGCCACTTGGACTGTTAAGGGTTTAAGAGAGCGTGTCAAACAATATAAAGTTCTCAAGCATTTAGACTTGTTATCAATAGACATAGGGATTGTACAAGAGTCTCACCTGCTAGATTCGGAGGCTAACTGTATGAGACGATTGCAGATTGGGCAAGTTTTTCCGGCCGAGGGGACCACCAACAGTGCAGGAGTCCTAATTGTGATTAACAGGAAGGTCCCCTTTATTATGAAACAAGTAATTAAGGATCCACAAGGCCGCTTCCTCTTTATCCATGAGTATTTGTGCACTACCGAGCTCATTTTGGGGACTGTCTATGGGCCTAATTCCGACTCCCCGACTTCTTTGTGAAGCTAGTTGAGGTATTACAGCCATACTCCTCATTGCCAGTGGTTGTGGGGGGAGATATGAATGTGGTGATGGACTCATAAATGGACCGATCTGCTTTCATGAGCAGAGCTCGCTCACCAGCCCAAAGAGCCCTATCAGAATTCTTAGAGTTGTACGCTCTTTGTGATGTCTGGAGAGTGCTCCATCCCATGGAAAAGGAATTCACCTTTGTATCTCCTGTTCACAACACTTCATCTTGCATTGACTATATTTTCCTCTCACACAACCTCCTTCCCAGAGTGGTTGAAGCTCTTCTACAGCCAGGTCCTCCATCTGATCATGCTCTGCTTGTATGCCACTTAACACCCCTCGTCTCACCTAAGAAGCCTCACAGGTGGAAGATAAATAACTACATGCTAAAGGAGGACAAAATGGTCCAAGCAATCAGTGAACATATTCATCATTTCATAGAAACCAATTCTGGTTCAGTTGGGAGACCTGATATGCTTTGGGGAGCCTTCAAGGCATTCACGAGAGGCATCTTAATTAGCCTGGCTACTTCCGGAAAAAGGAAAAAAAGAGAAAATTGAAGGGGTTATTGCGGGAAATACAACATAAAGAGGCAAGATTAGATCCCCCTTTAACCGAACTTGAAAAACAGGAACTGGTCAAACTCAAGGAGGGCTACTTAGAATTACTGAGAGATAAAGCAGAATTTGAAATCCTCAGGGCCAGAGCAGCATATTCAGACATGGGAGAAAAAGCTGGAAGGCTGCTGGCACTGAGGATCAAGCAAATGGAAGCAAATAGACATGTTTTGGCAATTCGTTCCCCAACAAGTGATACGCTCCTAACGACAACCGAGGAGATAGTCTTGGAATTTCAAAGGTATTATGCCAATTTATATAATCCCAGAGATTCGGCTTCGGATATTAGTATGGATCATTATTTGGGGGCCTCCGGATTGTCTTCTTTGATGGACTCCCAACAGGGCCGACTGATATCCCCTATAACTGTGGAGGAGATCACTAGAGTCGTAAAGGCTTTGCCCTCTGACAGATCTCCGGGCCCAGATGGGTTTTTGGCAAATTTTTATAAAAAATGTTTAAATCTTCTGCTCCCCATGTTAATAACCCTCTTTCAATACATCCTATCTGGGGCACAAATGGACCCAACCCTGTGAGAGGCTTTAATTGTGTTAATCCTGAAACCTGGGAAAAACCCAGAATTACCGGCAAGTTACCACCCTATATCCTTAATGAACCAAGATATTAAAATTCTAGCCAAGATTTTGGCAGACCGCTTAGTTTTAGTAATCCCCGATCTGACTGGGCCAGAACAAGTGGGGTTTGTACGAGGTCGGTCATCGCTGGACCACCTTAGGACCCTGTCGCATGTCTTCTCCGCATCCAGAGATGCCCCTCACCTGGCAGTCTTAGTCTCACTGGATGAGGAGAAGGCATTCAACAGGGTGGACTGGAACTTCCTACTTAGGACTCTGAATGCATGTAAGTTCCCTCACCTCTTTCAAAACTGGATCAGAATTTTTTACAGCGCACCGTCAGCAAGAGTGATGGTGAATGGGGCAATTTCTGAAAAGTTTTTACTCCACTCAGGTACCAGACAGGGTTGTCCCCTCTCACCGTTGCTCTTTGTTTTATACTTAGAGCCCCTGATTCGCCGAATCAAGCAATGCTCTCTAATACACGGGGTGGTTATTCAAGGGGTTGAGGTCAAAATATTGACGTATGCTGATGATCTACTATTGCAGTTGACAGATCCGAATAATTCGATACCAGCGTTGCTGGGAGTGATCCAAGATTTTGCTATGCTATCCAATTACAAATTAAATGTCGACAAATCTCTGATGTTCCCACTCAATCATAAAGTGAATAAATCTCTAGTCAATCAAAGTGGCATGTCCTGGGCCTCGAGCTCCTTAAAATATCTGGGCATCCAAGTGGTTAGAGATCTGGCTCGTCTTTAAAGTTAAATCTGGATGATCTAATAAAAACCTTGGAACTAGACTTGAAGAGATGGTCCAAGCTATCCATTACACTCTGGGGGCAAGTAAATCTCATCAAGATGAATCTCTTCCCCAGAATTTTTTACCCATTACATTTGCTTAACATGTGGATTCCTAGTACATGGTTTCACAAAGTTAATGCAATAATAACTAACTTCATTTGGGCTGAAAGGCAACCCAGAATCACATATCACAAATTAGCCACCCCAAAGGATAGAGGAGGCCTTCGCCTCCCATCCCTGATTTTTTATTACTGGGTGAGTCATATGGTTAAATACTTAAGATGGTTGGAGAACGAGGGGGAAATTGCCTCAGCAGAAAGCCTCCTGATATGGTTGTGAGTAGAATTATCTTATATTAGACAGGGGGTCTGACACCACTATCGTTGCTGCATATTAAACCGAGCGACCTCCCTCCGAAATTGAAACTCACCCCACTGGCAATCTCAGTGAAGGTGCATGCACAGATATGTTCCAGTATGGAATATAGGCAGGCAATGGACTTGGCCCAACCGGTCTGTGGTAACCCTGACATAAAATTAGACAGCAAGTCAATCAATAGAAACTGGTTCCCACAACTGGGCAATGCTACCCTTGCCCAGTTAGTAGCGCAGGATGGCTCATGGCTCCCAGTTACCACTATTTTGAGTAGATTTGGGATACCTATTAAATCCATTTTCAAAGTTTACCAGTTAAAACACTTACTAGTAAAAGAGTTTGGGCCATTCCCACCCCTTTCAGATAGGAAAAGGTTCCAGGATGTGCTTCGAGTATTATATATAGGACATAGACATTCTGTGTCCGAGATTTCCAAAAGTTTATATGACTGTAAATATCCTGAAGAATTCATACCAAAGGCATACTGGGCAGTTTATTTTCCCAGTCTACAAATAGATGGAGCAGCTCTTTGGAAAAATGTTCAAAAATATATTACGCAAGACAGATTGAAACTGACACAGTTTCATATCTTGCATAATATATACTATACTCCTTAGAGACTCCATAGGCTCGGTCCTATAGACTCGGCCCTCTGTTCCAGATGTGGACAGGAGGAAGGTACATTGTACCATATATTCTGGTCATGCCCGAAGGTCACTACTCTCTGGAACAATATTTGTTATAGGATGGACTCCCTCCTGGGCCTTTCTGACCTTTTCAACCCTGAGGTGTGCCTGCTGGGAGACTACACTTCCATACCAGTTGTATCTAGGAGGTACCACATGGCCTTAATTTCATTATCGATCAAAAAGGTCATCCTTCGGCACTGGAAGGATAGTATGGACATTTCTTTCTCAGAGTGCCTTAAGGAGATCTTAGCCAACCTCAGAATGGAAAAAATGGTGGCTAGTTTAAACAATAGGCTGACTAAATACAAACATATTTGGGAACCTTTATACACGCTTTTATGTATCTACATTACATCTCCAAGTAGCCACTTAGGATATCCCAGAGAACTCTTGATTAATCTGAGCTGTGTTGGGGAACGGGAGGGAGGGAGGTTGGGGAGGTGGGGGGAGCAGCTTCTTCAACAGTTGTAAGAATATTTTGTTAGTGGAAAGTCATAAGTAATGTATGGAGCTGCTCTTATATGTAACTGTGAAAATTAATAAACTTTGAATTAAAAAAAAACATTTGCAAGTAACATGCAACAGGATGCCACTGAGTTTATGATGGCCGTCATAAACACTTTAGATGAATAGGGTATTCAAATGTGACAGTACTTTACTGTCTCATATGTGACCAGATAAGAATGTGTGTCATGCGGTCATTCAGAGTGAGAAACTACTGAAAACATGCTTTGGATTTAATTGGATGTGCCTCACTGTCAAGTGCTAAGTTCTGAAACCTGTTTATGAATGCAGAAAGTGGCCACCTTTGTGTTAGGTGTGGAGGGTCTTGTACTCAGTCTATATAGCTCAGGACTTCATCTCAGTACCTTATGCTTGTCCTGCATAGCTCTGACTCTCATGGGCTCAGTGTTGACACACCTATCACAGATTTTACAGCGGTTAGAGTGAGATTTAATCAAACAGTCTTTGACACTCATGCTGTGATCTACCACCAAGAATAGTCTGTACATTCAGGACATTACATTACTTTGCTGAGGTACATAACTGGGTGGGTTGAATGCAATGACTCCACCAGCAATTTTAAGCAAAGGCTACCACACCACTTAAAAAATGCTTATGTACTGATATTGAAGAACTACGAGATTCTTCATCAGTCAGAAAAGTAGTCACACAATGTGTGACATACATTGCTGTCCCATTTTGTAACACCTTAACCACTCAGAAACTACTGCTGTTCTTTCTTCTCCGCATCTCTGCACAAGATTACATTAATACTGCATCACATGCTTTAAATGCATATGGTTTTACCAATCTGGCATCTAAGGTATTTGTGTTAATCAGTGGTAAAGTAAATGTGGTTGCAGTGGTCTTTAATCTGCACCAACTGTGTTTACAATCACTAGAAAAAAACACACTTAGATGATTAACAAAGACTTTCTGGTGGCAAAACAGATATGACTATCTGATTATCATGTTCTGCCATTGCCTTTTTTTCTGAGTAAATGCCATTTGGACACTGAAAGTATTACCTGGCACATTTGCCAACTGTGTATCTCTAGTTAGGTGCAATACTTGTGCATGTATGCAAAAATATTGTGTTGCATGTGTTGTTACAACTTTCTACAGCGTTTCTATATCCTAAGGATCTTTTCTGAGTAAAATATATCCTTGATTTGTTTGTGACACTTCAGTTAATCATACACTTTAACACTGTTTTGCTTTGTTCCATAGTGAAGTGCATTTATCTGTGTCACATTCTCATATTGCTATGACTCTGTGACATGTTCACTATTATCATGTGTGGCTTTTACTTTTTGGCCCTTTGTGGTTTGACTTTAGACATTCATATTTTATTGCAACACTACTGCTACGTCTGCTTTGTTTTCTAATGCCTGTATTGTATATATGTAAATATGCTGCATCATTACATTATGCCATAGCAGTCTGTAGTATGACCTTTTCAAGAGTTGCTTTTATTTGTGTTATAGTTTATGTATTAAGCAGTGACAAAGACGTAGCTGTTTAACACACTGTTTTATTACAAACTCTTTCAAAAAAGTTACTTTTATTATTATTTTATATAACCTAGATATTTAGCACAACTTTCCTAATTAGTAGTAACTTTAAAATAAACAGTATTCATAGTAATAAATAGTATACTGGTAAAGCTTTGTTTTTTAACAAGAGGTACCATGTTTGCAATCCTAGGATAGACGGTTTACCATTTATAGTATTATATACAACTGCTAACTATTATGAAGTTATATGTTTTACTCTTGTTAGTTACATAGTGACTTGGTTACTTTAGCATTACAATTCATTTGTGTGTTTCCGATATGTATTACTTTATATAGTAGCTACCAGCATATAACAGTTATATTATTATGTGTAAGAAGATGAGCTAAATACGTGTAGACAGTTGTATGCTGTTGTAAATTAGACACTTGCACTGGTGGCAACTATTTTTTGCATTCGCTTGAGCACATGCACATGGAATGTCTTGCAACAGTATGACTTTTGGAGGTGTGTGACCCTCCTCCCAAATCCAGTGCTCAGTGTAGCAGGTGCGACCCTACAGGACCAATACATGCCAAGCTATGTATGACAGCAGTTTGGCTGTGTTGGTCTTCACTTCAAAGAAAAAGTGCACTGCAATCATCGGTGGTAGCATGTATGCAATTAGCATACATGTCAGCTGAACTGCTATCCTGCTCAGCTCAGCATTAAAAAACTCTCCCACTTCCTCCCTATGCTAACGTCCTCCCTCTCCCTTGTTAGTGTGCTCCCCGCTCCAACGTTGTGTGCCGAGAGGGGTGCCCAATCCCCCATCGGCTTCAGCCTGCCCCCAAACAAACACCCATTTTGCACGCTGGGATCGCACCCCAGTGTGCTCATGCCTCCCACCCATGCACACTGTATGGCCAGCTCCAGTCCCCCTCCAAACAAACAGGTAGGAGGCACACTGGAAGCCCACTCCAGCATGCCAAAAGTGTCCTTTTTTTTCTTTTTTTGTAAAATCCTGTGAAAGAAGAAAATGGTCCCTCGGTGAGTCCCGTCCCTCCGCCAACCCGCGCTCACCCTCCGTGCACCCACCTCCCCACACTCCCCTCACCCTGTATTTACCTCTGGAGCCCGGCACAATGATCTTTGGTGGACCGGGAACACTTCAGCACTCTTCAAAAGCTCACTGCGAACTGAGGAAATGCTGGTAAGCTGAATAATGGCATAAATAGGGTTTTTCCAGATTAGGTGGATATCTCAGCCATTTTTTTGACTTTTGACACCAAATTTTCAGCATGGTGTTCTTGACACCCCTTCTCATACATTCAGTCACTGTCATGACATTATTCCGTCCCGAAAGGTGATTTCTCGGTTACTGAACAGAATCAGCTCTTGGGACTGAGTAATGAAATGACAGTGTTGGTGTTCATGAGGAGGCTCTCAAAAAGCCTATGTTGCAAATTTGGTGAACAAATTCCCAAAAATGACATTTTTACGAGTGTGTGTTGTGCAGTTTCCATGTGCATGCATAAGTTCACAAATTTGTAATATTTTCACTCCGGATTTTCAACATAAGCATATTTCCATACTTCCTTATGAACAGTGCAGCTGTCAATTTTCACATCCTTGCCAAAATGTGTTTGCGAGCTTCAGGCACAAAATAGCATAGTCACTGCTGGAAATCATTGTTCACTATAGAGTACAACAATCACAGTCACACTGTTCATGAGCAGAGGTCCTAATATGCCTAGGTTGAAAATTTGGTGGCAAAAGTCCATAAAATGGCTATTTTATGAGCGTGCATGGCACAATTTCTACACACAGTCATAAGTTCATGAATTTGTGATATTTCCACTCCAGATTTTCAGCATTGCCCTTTTTTCACATCTCCTTATGACCAGTATAGCTGTCATTTTTTACATCCTGGTAGAAATGTGTTTTCACACTTCCAGCATGAAATAGCATGGCAGCTGTGGAAAATCATGTTCGGTACAGAGTAAGAAAATCATAGTAACACGGTTCATGAGCAGACGTCCTATAATGCCTATATTGAAAATTCATGCAAAAATTCCAAAAAAATGACTGTTTTGCAAGTGTGCGTTGTGCAGTTTCCACACACACTCGTAACTTCGTGAATCTGACATATTTTCACTCCAGATTTTCAAAATTTGCACTTTCCCACACCTCCTTATGAACAGTACAACTGTCTTTTTTCACATCCTGGCCTAAATGTTTTCACTCTTCCGTCGCAGAAGAGCGCAGTCATTGTGGGAAATCAGGGTTTGGTACACAGTAAGAAAATTATAGTGGCACTGTTCATGACCAGTGGTGACAAAATGCCTATGTTGAATATTTGGTGAAATAATTCCACTGAATGAGTGTGCTACAAGTGTGGGTTGCACAGTTTCCACACAGGCTCATACCCTTGAGCATAACCAGGGCATTAGGGTTCCCAGGACAGACACTTGAGAAACATGAGGGTGAAATGTTACTCAGATGCAAGAGGAGTAGCAGAGAGGTACTCTGTTGGGATATGGATGCTGAAGGGACATGGATAAAACTGAGGGGGCCTGCACAAATGCCAAATGCCAATGCAAATACCAGCAAGCGAACGTTCGGCATTGACAAATGCTTGTTATGTTCCTGATAAAATTTCTCAATTGCCTCAGTTGGGGGGTTGGGTGGGGATTTTCCAAATGCATCAATATATCTATATGTCTTGACATATAATGTAATACTGGTGCTTTTCTTTAAACAGCTGGCATCTGATTTTTAGCCCACCCTAGGAACATTGACACTGTCACACAGTGACCATATCAGTATCACTGTTAAATATACAGTATACTAAACAGTGTGCACATATATATCAGCAACCATGTTTATGTGCACAGTTGGGGGACCATGATGATGGATGTGTCTTGTAGTACATTTAGACAGTTGTATGTTATTTCTGTTACCTGATGCTAGTTGTCTGTGATCGGTTGTGTTGCCTTGGTCCTCTCCCCCACTTGCATATGTATGTGTGTGTGTGTGTGTGTGTGTGTGTGTGGTGCTGGGAGTGGGGGGAATGTGGAGTTAGGGTTTTCAACCCTAACTTCAAATTTCTTCACTTTTGTCACTGTGGAACAACCCTAACTGATGCATTAAACAGAGTTTTTTGCAATGAATATATATTATAGTGGCACCGTAGTACCACTATAGTCAGGGTTGAGTACCCCATTTAAGATTAAACTCTGAAATTTGGCATTTCAATAACTTTGCCACTGTATGATGGATTTGCCTGAAACTTGGCAGGCATTGAGTGGTACCATAGATCTCTGGATCAGCCAATTGTTGTAACAGTTGGATATACAGTTGTGGAGCTACATAGCACCATATGATGTGGTAATTATGCATTTTTGTGCATTCGTTGCTTGTGCCTACAGGTTGCTTGGTCTGCATGACCAGTCCAAAACCTTCAGGGAACTGCAGCCAGGGTCCCCAATATGCCTTTCAAAGATTTCATGAAAAAATATTAAACGTTTCAAACGTTTTCCAAAAAACAAGTTTCCCATTATAGTCAATGGGAAAAGTTATCAAAAAGTTCGACAGTATCGCAAATGCAGTTTTTAGTGTCACAAATCATCACCATCATCATCATCATCATCAAATCTTTATTTATTCAGGTGAACATCATTGAGCAAGGTTCATTTACAAGATGGACCTGATAAGGTCAAGGTTCTGACCCCTGTAGTGTCACAAATCCACCATCTTGTTTTCAGTGGTCACAGAAATGCTTGGCATTTAAATGTGGGACCCTCTAGTGACCTAATTATTGCTGCGTTCACCTAGTTGAGCCCTGAGGATGCTAGTCATGTCTTTATTTTAGGGTCAAACACCCCAGAAATATGTTTTTGAAATTTTTGTAAACAGTAGTGTTGCAAAGTAGTGTCGCACATTTGACATTTTCTTGATTTTTTTTTTGCGAAAGTGTCACAACTCATGACACTACTTTGCCATACTATGCCCAAAAGAATAGGACAATTTTGCCTCCCTGCTGCAAAAGAATGGTTTGGTCTTTTGGGCTGACATTTAGAGGGAAGAAAGATGAGATCCCACAGATGTGTCTTTTGGTGGTTGGATGACCAAATGTTAGAGGGCTGCAAAGTTACTTCACTCTGAAGTAGACATTTTTTTCTATAGGCTAACATTATGGCATCAACCGAGTCTTTCACTGCCCGTATCTCGAAAACGCTTCGAGATACAGACTTTTCATCAGAAAAAACCTTAGCCCTCCACTAGGGGCCTAGAAGAAAAACTAGCCAGGAAAGTCATAAATAATATGACATTTAAACTTTTTTTCTACTTCTTCCATCCAGGGAGCACCAGAGCCACCACCACTACCTCAGAGGTTGTGAAGAAAACACAGCAGTTGGACCACAGTGGGCTCAGGAAGGGTGAGGATGGTGGAACAGAGGCACACCCAGTCAGTTGTTCCACTCCACAATCCATACACCATTCTGGGGGGAGCATAGCTCCCCTATGGATGCACCCACAGAGGAGACTAAGGAGGCTGAGGACACCACAAGGAAAGGAAGCAGCTCCTGGTGGGGGACTCAATTATTAGGGGGATAGAACTGGGGGGAGCAGGGAAAACTGAAGTAAGGTGCCTGCCTGGTGCCATGGCTTGGAGGGACAAGAAGCGCATTCTCAGGATCATGGGAACAGCTGCACAGGAGTCTGAGCTGGACGTCATTGTCCACCTAGGGACAAATGACTTGGCTCATCATGAGATTAGAGCAGTGCAGAAGGACTTTGTAGAATTGGGGAGGGGCCTAAGACAAGTAGCACACACAGTATCCTTCTCAGAGGTGCTGCCTGTCAATGGCATGAGTGAGGTGAGGGTACTTTGCACCATGCAGTTTAATGAATGGTTGAAAAAATGGTGTGGAGCACAGGGGTTTGGCTTCATTGGGGACTGGGGTTCCACCTGGAGGGGACACCAGCCTATACTGGCAGGATGGTCTGCATCTGTCCAGGAAGGGAACAAGTCTTTTGAGCAATCAGTTTAAATGCTTCATTGGCAAGCTTTTAAACTAGTCAAGGGGGAGGCACTGATAAGCAGCAGGAAAATCCCGCCTCCCTACAAAACAGGGTACTAAATGAGAAAAGACCAAGGTAGAAAGGTCAGTGGGGATGCTGCAACAGAAGGTAAAGCCTTCAAAAATGGAGAGCAATGAGTACCAATGCCCTAGTCTGATTAACAAGCTTCCTGAATTAGTGGCCTTGATGGAGGAGGAACATCTGGATATTGTGGCAGTCACAGAAACATGGTACACAATAAAACCATGACTGGGATGTAAACATACCAGGATACACTATCTACAGGAGGGACAGGGAGGGTAAAGAGGAGGAGGAGTAGCTCTTACATAAGGGAAGGAATCAAAGCAACAGAGCAAAAGGGTAAACAGGGAGGAGAAAGAAGCACTGTGGGTAAATTTGGAGAACGGCAATGGCACCACAATACGCACAGGGTTAGATACAGACCCCTTCTCAGGGAGGAAATGGACAAGGAAATGATAGAAAGTATACTTAGAATGGCAGAAAAGGAGATATTGCTGATGGGTAATCTGAATATGCCAGATGTTAACTGGAGTGCAGTTGCAGCAGCCACTTCTAAGAGTGGGTTATTCCAGATGCCCTACAGGGGCATGCCTTAGACAACTAGTATTGGAGCCCACTCGAAAGGGAGCAATCTTAGACCTGGTTCTCTCAATGGAGATGAAGAGAGGATCACAGATGTAGAAGTGGGTAGCCATCTGGGAACCAGCGACCATCGAACAGTATAGTTCACAATAAACACAGCAATGGAGTCAAGCCATACAAAGACAAAGGTACTGGATTTTTGGAGGGCTGACTTTGTCAAAATGGGTGAGTGCCTAAGGAATGCACTAGCAAATGGGCAGGAAGGAGGGGTGGAAGAACAATGGGGAATAATAAAAACTGCCATCACTGAGGTATCAAGCCTTTGTATAAAGCAAATAAACAAAACAAAACGAGGTAAGAAACCACTATGGTTCTCAAAGGAAGTGGCAGTTAAGGTTCAAGAGAAAAAGAAAGCACTCAGGAAGTACAAGGAATCGCAGAAGGAACAGGACAGAGAACTGTATCAGTTGAAGCAAAAGGAAGCTGGGAAGACAGTCAGAACAGCAAAGGCCCAAACCGAGGAAAAGATAGCCAACTCAGTTAAGAAGGGGATAAACCTTTATGGGTACATCAGGAGTGAAGGAAGACCAAGGGAGGGATAGTGAGGCTTAATAAAGGGAGGGAGGGTGGGCAGAGGTGACTGTGAAAGGCAGAGATACTAAACAAATATTTTTGCTCAGTATTTACAAAGGAAGAGGGGGTACCTAAAACAAACAGTAGAAACACTCTGGATACAGAAGTTGATACCAGCCTATTTACAGAAGAAAGGGTTCTGAAAGAACTCTTAAAACTGAAGGTGGACAAATGGGGCCTGATGGGATTCATCCCAGAATTCTAAAAGAACTAAGGGTAGAACTAGTGACACCACTGACTACCCCTTTAACAAATCATGGGAGGATGGGGTGGTACCCGAGGACTGAGGAGGGCAGATGTGATTCCCCTTCACAAAAGTGGAGCAAGGCAGAAGCAGGAAACTACAGACCTGTTAGTTTAACCTCAGTGGTAGGGAAAATGATGGAATCACTTCTGAAGGAAAGAATTGTTAAATGTCTAGAGGCCAGAGGGGCACAGGACCCAAGGCAGCATGGATTCACAGCAGGAAGGTCATGCCAGACAAATCTGATAGATTTCTTTGACTGGGTGACCAAAGTAGTTGATCAGGGAGGGGCTGTGGACATGGCCTACCTAGACTTTAGCAAGGCATTTGACACAGTCCCACACAAAAGATTAATATACAAGTTAGCCAGCCTGGGAGTGGGTCCCAAGATGACAGCCTGGGTAAAGAATTGGCTGGAGAATAGGACACAGAGAGTAATAGTAAATGGAGTCCACTCTGAAAAAAGGGGGTTAGTAGTGGGGTACCACAGGGTTCAGTATTAGGACCAGTCCTCTTCAATGTCTTTATAAGTGACATTGCAGAGGGACTGGAAGGAAAAGTATGTCTCTTTGCAGATGACACAAAGATCTGCAACAGAGTTGATGACACAAGGTGGGTGGAAAGGATGAGAAGGGACTTGGCAAGGTTAGAGGAATGGTCAAAATGTATGGCAGCTTAGATTCAATGTTAAGAAGTGCAAGGTAATGCACCTGGGAAACAAAACCCAGGGAAGAGTACACAATGGGGGTGAGATACTAACAACAACAAAATGGAAAGGGACCTTGGGTAGTCATATCAGATGACCTAAAGGTGGGCAAGCAATGGGAGAGGGCAGCAAGGAGGGCTGGGGGGATACTGGGATGCATAGGAAGAGGCATCACCAGTAGAAAACAGGAAGTTATTATCCCTCTGTACAGACAGCTAGTGAGACCCCATCTGGAGTACTGCGTGCAGTTCGGAGACCCAATCTCTGCAAAGACATAGACAGGATGGAAGCTGTCCAGAGGAGGGCAACTAAAATGGTGCAGGGTCTGCACTGGAAGACATATGAAGAGAGACTTAAGGAACTTAATATGTATAGCCTCGAGGAAAGGAGGGAGAGGGGAGACATGATAGAAACTTTCAAGTACCTCAAGGGAATCAACAAAGTCCAAGAGGGTAGCATCTTTCAAAAAAAGAGGTGTGCAAGAACAAGGGTGCACAATTTTAAGATAGAAGGGGGCGGCTCAGAGGTAATTTAAGGAAGTATTTTTTCACAGAGAGGGTGGTGGATGTATGGAACGGCCTTCCAGAGGAGGTTGTGGAGTCACAAACAGTGGTGGAATTCAAGCATGCATGGGACAGTCATAAGGCAATTCTAGGGTGTGGGGGTAGGAAGAAGTAGGCTGCTCGTTGACTAGGATCTTCAGCTTATCCATCAGGTAGGGAAATGAGCAGACTGTGTGGGCCAAGCTGTCCTTATCTGCCGTCAAATTCTATGTTTCTATGTTTCATACGGATCCTGAGATATAAGCAATTTAGTATTCCAAGTGTTCATTTTCTGCTCCGAGGCCCACTATTATGCATACATTCTTTGTATTCACTGTGCTTCTGAATGGACCTCTTGGAGGAAAACAGGGTGTGCGTTTCCCCTACTGTTGCAGTCAGCGTTTCTGCTTGCGTTTCCATTACCGTTTGTGTTAGCGTTTTCATTTACATCACCATGCACGTTACCCTTTGCATTTGCATTTGCACTTGCGTTTGCTTTACTGTTACCATTCGTGTTTCCATTACTGTTTTTTTTTGTGTTTCCTTTTGCATCACCTTGTACATTATCATTTGTATTTTTGTATGTGCTTTCATTTGCATTTCCATTTCCGTTTCTGTTTCCTTTGGCATCATTGATGGTGTTACCGTAAGCGTTTGC
This sequence comes from Neoceratodus forsteri, assembly GCA_016271365.2. Classification (NCBI taxonomy): domain Eukaryota; kingdom Metazoa; phylum Chordata; order Ceratodontiformes; family Ceratodontidae; genus Neoceratodus; species Neoceratodus forsteri. The sequence goes on from CM028137.1 coordinate 58,771,332, forward strand.
ATTTCCAATTGCGTTACTGTGATGGTGCATGTTATGATTTGCATTTATGTACGCGCTTGTGTTTGTGCTTCCGTTTCTGTTACTGTTTGATTTGGCGTCATCGTTGCTGTTACTGTAACCATTTCCATTTCCAATTGCATTACCATTACTGTTTGCGTGTTCGTTACCATTCGCATTTCTCTTAGAATTAGCGTTTGCATTTTCGGTAGCATTTCTGTTGTCGATTGCGTTACTGTTTTCTTCTGCATCACCATTGCCGTTACTGTTTGCATTTCTGTTTGCGTACCCAATTTTCATTTCACTTGGTCATACAGTTTTTGTGCAGTGAAGTGACAAAAAAATCACATGGTGGGCCCTGCGCTCCCACCACCACTTTCCATTCACTATTTAGAGTGCACATTCTCAAAAAGAAGAGAAATTCATGGCAAAAACTCTGTTTAATGCATTAGTTAGGGTTGTTCCACAGGACAAAAGTGAGAAAATTCGGTGTTAGGGTTAAAAACCCTAACTGCGCATCCCCTCCACCCTCATCACCACCACATACATACACACATACATGCAAGTAGGGGAAGGACCAAGGCAACACAACCAATCACACACAACCACCAGCAGGTAACAGAAATAACATATAACTATGTAAACCACAAAACCGCACACCCATGTTCTCACCGGGCTGTTGCATGGGGTCGTCACTGCTAACTCTCATCCCAGATATTCCGTGTACCTCTAAACACATATCACTACAGACAACTGGATATCTTGGGCCACACACTGCCACCAACACATAACACACACTACACATATGGTATTTTGGGGTTCGCAAGATCCAAGACAGGATTGTGCACAATCCCTGAAATTCTTTCGAAAATCACTTTTGCAAATACAAAAGTGTTGTGCTTTGACAGTTTCATGTTTGCAAAAGTATTTTGTGACAGTATGCTCCTAATGACTGCACATCTTTGCCATCATCCTGCAAGCAGACAGTTGGGTCCTTTGGCCCAAAATTTGCAGGATGGCAAGACCTGGTCCCACAGAGGTGCTTCTCCCTACTATTGTGCTAAAATGCTTAAGGATTACAAAGTTACGCTGTTCCAAAATTGAGCAATTTTCCATAGACTAACACTGCAGTGCCCATCATGCCTTTCGCCACCCATATGTTGAAAATGCAGCGAAGCACACCATTTTTACTACTGCCAGCTTGGTTCACCTTTATGTGAACTAACCTCAAAGAACAACTTTGTAAATAATGTATCATATCTGAAGTTGGATTTCTCCACTTCCTACAGTAACACAGGTATACACCTCCTGCTGGTTGTGTGTGATTGGTTGTGTTGCCTTGGTCCTTCCCCTACTTGCATGTATGTGTGTGTGGTGGTGGTGGTGGTGGTGCTGGGGGGGTGGATGCGCAGTTAGGGTTTTCAACCCAAACACTGAATTTCCTCACTTTTATCACTGTGGAACAACCCTAACTGATGCATTAAACAGAGTTTTTTGCCATGAATATATATATATGTTATAGTGGCACGGTAGTTGAGGAGCCACTTACATACAAAACCTCAAATTTTGCATCTTAATAACTTTGTCACTGTATGACAGATTTGCCTGAAGTTTTGCATGTGTGGTTTGGCACTATACATCTCTGGATCTGATAAGTTACGTTGTGGTTGGATGCACGGTTAAGGAACTACAGAGTGCCAAAAACCGCAAAAAAACAGACTTTTTGTGTATTTCCTTGCTTACGCCCACAGGCTACATGGTTTGAAAGGCTATCCAAAAACTTTAGGGAATATTCAGCCAGGGTCACCAATATGCCTTTGGAAGATTTCATGAAAAAATAATAAATGGTTCAAAAGTTATTAAAAAAACAAGGTTCCCCATTATATTCTATGGGAAAGTTAACAGATGTGATAGTTTTGCAAATGGGCATTTTTACTGTGACAAATTACCATTTTACTTTTGTGAGTTGGCCATTTTGTTTTCAGTTAGAGCTCATAAAAATGCCTGGCATTTAAAATTGGCACCCTCTAGGCACACAGTTCTTGTTGTGTTCATCTAGTCGGGTCCTGAAGATGCTAGACATATCTTTTTTGGGGTTAACCCCCCCAGAAATACATTTTCAAAATTTTTGGGAAAAATACTTTCGCAAAATACTTTCACAAAGGTGAAAGTTTCAAAAAAAAAAAATCATGAAAGTAATTTGCAAGAGTGTGGCCAAAATAACTGAAAATCTTTGCTACCCTCCTGCAAGATAACAGTTTGGTCTTTTGGGCTGAAATGTGCAGGGTAGAAAGCCAAAATCCCACAGATGTCAGTGTCAGTGGCTCAGTAGGTAGCACACTTGCCTCTGAGGTCGGGAGATCAGAGGGCTGTGGGTTCAGTTCCCACATCTGGCTTTTGGGTTAATATCCCAGTACTGACATTGTGGTGTAGTATGAGAGGGGTGCTGCACTTCTGAGGTGCCGTCTTTCGGATGAGACGTTAAACCGAGATCCCATCTGCCTGGACTGGTGGTAGTTCAGGTGGATGTTAAAGATCCCATGGCACTTATCGAAAAAAGAGTAGGGGATTTCCCTGGTGTCCTGGCCAAATTTCCCTCATTCACTATAAATACCACCAACAACTTCATCTGCTTCAAGGTCAGTTGACGTTCATCTGTATCCCCTTCCCCCGGGTCGTGCCTGAAAATAGGCAGGATTTGTCTAGTGCACTTACCCGGTCAACAAAAACTAAATAAATAAATAAAGATGTGGCTTTCGGTGGTTTGGTGCCAAAATATTACAGGGCTCCAAAGTTACAGCACTCTGAAGTTGACAATTTTTCTCTTACGATAACATTACAGTGTCCGCTGTGCCTTTCGGGTCCTGTATCTCGGAAATGGCCCGAGAAACAGACTTTTCATCGCATATATTTAAGTGCAAAACTAGCCTGGAAAGCCCTAAATAATATTACATTTTAATTTTGTTTCTGCCTTGCACAGATCCTGAAATATAAGCAATTTAGTATTCTAAGTGCTAATTTTCCCATCTGAGTCCCACTATTATGCCCACACTCTTCATATTCACTGTGCTTCTTGATCCACCTCTTTCGGACAAAATGCGTGTGAGTTAGTGTTACCATTAGTATTTTGGTTTGCGTTAGCATCAACGTTAGTGTTACAGTAGTAGCCACTGACATTGCCAGCTATTTCCAGATGTTTCGTGAAATTTCCTTTTTTTTTTTATTTTATTTCTTTATTTCTCCTTCCCTACTCTGAGCCCTCTCCTTCCTTCCTCTCAACCCCCATTCCACCTTCGATGGGATCTGTCCCTAGAGTGCCTCCTTTTTCTCCTCCTACACAGTGGGGTCTGTCCCTCTTTGGTGGTCCAGATGGTACCTGAGAGGCTATCATCTAGGGCTGCCGAGAGGTGTTTTCCTTTTTCCTCCCTGGTTTCCCCTGCCCTCTGGAACGTCGAGCGCTAGGACGTATGTCCCGAGTGGTGGCGTGCTAATGCATGCCAGACCTCTCATGTGCGGCCGACGTGCCCCTCCCAAGCGAACGGAGTTGCCCCATCTCTCAATTGCCGGTGCTTGACCGCTACGAAGATGCAGAACGCAAGTGTGTTCTTGGCTCCCACCCTGATGGAGGAGAGCATCCGTTGGAAGCATTGATCCTCCTTTCCCTGCCGACCCCCGGTGACCTGAGTCCATTCCCGAACCCGGGTCACTGGCGTAGCACGAGGTGTGGCATCCAGCACCTCAACCCTCAGCGCCACCGGGCCGGCTTTGTGAAATTTCTAAAGAGTTTCTCTCTGCTGCCCCTACTATGGAAATTCCGAAAGCAGGAGATTTCTCCAGAAAAAGCACAGAAATTTGGGGAAATAGCTGCCAATGTCTATGGCTGCCACTGTACAGTTAGCATTAGCATTTGCATTTGTGTTTGTGCTTGCATTTCCATTACCATTTGCATTAGCATTTCTGTTTGCATCACCGTTAGCATTACCGTTTGTGTTTGCATTTGCGTTTGTGTTTGCATTACCATTTGCATTTATGTTTGCAACACTGTTATTACTGTTAGCGTTTGTGTTTACGTTACTGCTACCATTACCTTTTGCGTTTGCGTCACCATTACTGTTTGCTTTTGCATTACCATTTGTGTTAACAATTGTGTTTGTGTTACTGAAACTGTTAGAATTTCCATTTGTGTTCACATTTGCATTTGTGTTACTGTTACCATTACCGTTTGAATTTGCTTCACTGTTAGCTTTACCGTTACCATTACCTTTTGTGTTTACTTTTCTGTTTATGCTTGTGTTTGTGTTTGCATTTCCATTACCATTACTGTTGGCGTTGCTGTTATTGCTAGCGTTACTGATAGCGTTTGTGTTAGCATTGCTTTTGTGTTTGCATTTATGTTACCATTACCGATAGTGTTAACATTGCATTTGCGGTACCGTTACAGTTACCACTACCATGAGCATTAGCGTTAGCGTTAGCGTTAGCGTTACCATTACCATTTGCATTTGCATTTGCATTTGCATTGGCATTTGCATTACCATTAACATTTGCATTTGTGTTACCGTTACCATACATGTTACCTTTACTAGTTGTGTTTGCATTTCCACTTGCAGTTGCATTACCATTTGTGTTACCATTTGCATTTGTGTTTGCATTACCATTTGCATTTGCATCTCCATTTCCATTTGCATTAGCATTAGCGCTTCCATTTGTGTTATCATTAGCGTTGGTGTTACCATTACCACTAACGTTAGCATTAGTGTTACCATTACCGTTATAGTTACCATTAGTGTTACTGCTAGTGTCACCATTTGTGTTTGCATTTGCGTTGCCATTTGCATTACCATTAATGTTTGTGTTTGCATTTCTGCTTGCATTTGCGTTACCGTTTGTGTTTGGGTTTGTGTTACCATTTGCATTACCATTTGTGTTTCCATTTCTGTTTGCATTAGCATTAGCGTTACAGTTATCATTTGTGTTTGGGTTACCATTAGCGTCAGCGTTACCATTACTGCTACCATTATTGTCACTTTTAGCATGGCAAATCACTGTTACAAGGTTTCCTTACACTACAGGGCTGGAGTATGACTTCCTGCTTTTGTATACATGGGAGCGCAGGGCCTGGAGAGCACGCGGTCCCACAAACACATGTGATTATGAACAAATCGTAAGCTTGGTTCAGGACCCATGCTTCCACCACCACATTCCATTCACTATTTATAGTGCACATTCTCAAAAAGAAGAGAAATTCATGGCAAAAACTCTGTTTAATGCATTAGTTAGGGTTGTTCCACAGCGACAAAAGTGAGAAAATTCGATGTTAGGGTTAAAAACCCTAACTGCGCATCCCCCCCCACCCTCATCACCACCACATACACACATACATGCAAGTAGGGGAAGGACCAAGGCAACACAACCAATCACACACAACCAGCAGCAGGTAACAGAATTAGCATACAGCTCTCTAAACCACAACACCCCACCCCCTTGCTGCCATCTTCGACACATCTACAGATGTTGCGGAGTAGCATGGGGTCATCAGTCTTGACTCTCATCCTGGATGTTCCATGCTCCACCAAACACATATCACTGCAGACAACTGGGAAGCTTGGGATCCACACTACCATCAACACACAACACAGACTACACATATGCTTTGGGGGGCTTACAAGCCCCAAAGCAGAATTTTAGGCATTTTCTGAAATTAGTTTTGCAAAACACCTTTGCAAATGTGAAAATTCAATGCTTTACATTTGCAAAACTTTTGTGTTTGCAAAACTGTTTTTGTGTTTGTGACAGTTTTGTGTTTGTGAATGTATTTTGCAAAACTATGCTCCTGATAATTGCACAGCTTTGCCATCCTGCTGCAAGTAAACAGTTGGGTTCTTTGGGCTGAAATGTGCAGGGTGGCAAGCCCTGGTCCCACATATGTGTCTTTTGTTGGTTTGCTACAAAAAAAAGTTAAAGATCACAAAATTACAGTGTTCCAAAATGAGCAATTTCCCATAGGCTAACATTGTCGTGCCCACCATGCCTTTTGGCACCCATATGTTAAAAACCGAAGCGAGGTACACAGTTTTCACTACTGGCAGCTTGGTTCCCCTAACCCCCTACCCCCTCTAGAGACCAGATCCAGTGTGGCCAGTGCCATGGCTAGCCAGGAGCAGAGCCTGTGAGGCACCCTCCATCATTCACCAAAGCATCCATTTCCTGGTTTTCTCCCCAGGGGATGAGGCATGCAATGATGTCTGCGGGGAGAGTGTGTGCACATCTGCGCATGGTCCCTCCTAGCATCTGCCCCATCTTCTCCCCTTTCAACAGTGTCAATGCACTTTCCCCCAGCCTCCACTAGGGACCAGTCAAACACCAACCACTGGCAACCCCCTTCCCAGAGAAGGAGAGCAGTCCATCAGATGCTCGATCCTTCTCCTTCTCCTCCTCTGTTGACCCCTGGAGGCCCATGCTCATTCCCAAACATGGGTCACTGATGTGGAGCAGAGTAAGGCATCAAGTACTTTTGCTCTCAGGGCCACAGGGCTGGCTTAATTTCCCTTCTTTTTGAGAAAGTGTAATGTAAAAAGTAACTGGCATGCGGTTGTGGTATCACTGGACCTCCGGGCCCTGTACTCCTTTCACGCTGTTCATTTTTTCATAATGGTATGTGTATGTCCCTGCGCTCCCACTTACGCATAAGTACAGAGCCATGCAGCAGCACTATAGTACTGAAAAGGAACCTTTGTAATGCTAATTTGGCAATATCTCAGTAACTGTTGCAACTATAAAAAAAATCCCTCTGCAGTTGTAATCATGACTTTGAAGCCTCCGCGCAAGCTTAGTTCAGCTTTGGAGAATGAAAAATCCATATCAAAATTGTTTCTGAGATAGGGGCATCAAAAGTCACCGTGGGTGCCACAATGTTAACTTACAAGAAATTTCTGAACTTCAGAGCACTGTACCTATGGGCCCATTAAATGTTTAGGATCAACTCACCAAAAGGCACATCTGTGGGACCAGGGCTTGCCACCCTGCAAATTTCAGACCAAAAGTCTGAACCATTTTAATGCAGTGGGTGGCAAAGAATTGCCGGTTTTGGATGCTGTTCTGTCACAAATTGACAGTTTTGCAAGAATTTGAAACAGAATGGGCACAACACTTTTGTGATTTGCGAAAGTGTTGCATCCGTTCTGTTGCAATTTGTGACACTATGAGGGTCTGATCCCTGAAATGGCATTTCTGAGGAGGGGAGCCTCAAAAAAGAGAGTGCTGTGGGCCTCAGGGCCTGACTGGGTAAACACAACTGTCAGTGTTTACCTAGGTGGTCCCAAATGTAAACGCCTGGCATTTTTCTCTCTCATTAAATGAAAACAAAATGGTCACTGCACAACTGTAAAACGACCATTTGTGACAGTAAAATCCAGCAGTGGCAGCTTTTGTGAGGCATATATTTTTTTACCATTGACTATAATGGGAAGCTTGCTTTATGAATAATTTTTGAACAGATTAATATTTTTTCACTAAGTCTTCAAAAGGCACTTCAGTGACCCAGACGCATCTTCCCTGAAGATTTCAGACCAAATGGGCAAATCGTGTTTGCTGTAGCAATGAGCAAAGAAACGCCACCCCCTCCCCTGTGTTTCCATGTTTTTTGGTGCTTGGCAGTTCTGCAACCACTCATCCGACCATAACACAACTCACCAGATCCAGAGACCTATGATGCCCCACCAAGCATGCAAAATTTTAGGCAAGTCCATTGTATCATGCCAAAGTTATTAAAGTGCAAAATTTTGGGTTTAACATAGGCGTGGCTGGGCAACCCTTACTATTGCTGCACTACCATGCAGCTATAAGATATATAGATATACTGTAGATAGATAGATAGATAGATAGATAGATAGATAGATAGATAGATAGATAGATAGATATCTCTCTCTCTCTCTCTCTCTATATATATATATATATATACATATATATATATATATATCTATTATGGTAGCATGGTAGTGCTACCATAGTTAGGAATTGAGGGCCATTTACATGTTAAACCTCAAATTTTGCACCTATAACTTTGCAACTGTTCAACGGATTTGCCTGAAATTTGGAATACACAATCAAGAACCATACATCTTGGGATCTGCCAACTTTCGTAATGTTCGGATATACGGCTGTGGAGTTATTAAGCATGATCTACCCATGTTTACACTTTTTTGTAATTCTTTGGTCATCTCTACAAGTCGCACGGTTTGCACGACTGGTCCAAATCTTCAGGGAATGTGTGGCCTAGGTCCCCAATGTGCCTTTTGAAGATTTTGTGCAAAAATATTAAACGGTTCAAAAGTTATTAGAAAAACAAGTTCCCATTGTAAGTCAATGAGAAAAGTTAAAAAGTTCGACAGTGTCGCAAATGCAGTTTTTACTTTCACAAATGGCCCTTTTACTGTCGCAAATCCGCCATTTTGTTTTCAGTTAGCGATCAGAAAAATGCATGGCATTTAAATTTGGGACCCTCTACCAACCTAATTCTTTTTGTATTCACCTAGTCGGACCCTGAGGATGCTAGGCATGTGTTTATTTTGGGGTAAAACACCCCAGAAATATGTTTTTCAAATTTCTGGAAAAAGTACTTTCGCAAAGTAGTGTCGAACGTGCAACACTGTTGAATGAATTTGCGAAACCTTTGGCAAAGTTCGACAGTACTTTTCCAGGCTGTGGGAAAATGACAGCAATTCTTTGCCACCCTGCTGCAAAAGAACAGTTTGGTGTTTTGGGCTGAAATTTGAAGGGAACGCAGCCAACATCTTACAGATGTGCCTGTCAGTGTTTTTTTTTTAAATAGTACATGTCGGCAAACTTACAGCACTCCAAAGTTGACACTTTCTCCCATAGGATAACATTACAGCATCTGCTGCGTTATAGGAATCCTTTGCCACCCTGCTACAAAATAACAGTTTTGTTTTTTGGGCTGAAATTTGAAGGGAAGAAAGTCAACATCCCACAGATGTGCCTTTTGGTGGTTTGGTGAAAAAATATTACAGGGTGGCAATGTTACGGCACTCCAAATTTCTCTTTTTTCCCATAGAATAACATTACGGCATTCGCTACGTCTTTCAGGGCCCGTATCTCGGAAATGGTGCGAGATACGAACTTTTCATCGGAAAAATTCTTAGCCCCCTAACAGCAGCTAAGTACAATACTAGCCAGGAAAATCATAAATCATATGACTTTTACATTTTTTTTCTACGTCGTACGGTTCCTGAGATATAAGCAATTTAGTATTCCAACTCCTCATTTTCTGCTCCGAGACCCATTATTATGCATACATTCTTTGTACTCACTGTCTTTCTCTATGTAGCTTTTGGGGAAAATCAGCCTGTGTGCTTACATTACTGTTACCCTTACCGCTTCTGCTTGCAGTTCCGTAACCGTTTCCCTTACTGTTCCCATCTATGGCATCATATGCATTACCCTTCGCATTTTCATTTGCGCTTCCGTTTGTGTTATTTAAACCATTTTTGTTTACAGTACTGTTTATCTTTCTGTTTTGCTTTACGTCACTATGTGCATTACCATTTACGTTTGTGGGCACCGTGTCATTATGTGACAAGACATCCCTCCGCCGGATTACATTCACTATTTCTCATTATCATTCTCAAAAAGAAGGGAAATTAGAGGCAAAACACTCCATTTAATGCAATAGTTAGGGTTGTTCCACAGTGACAAAAGCAAGGAAATTCGGTGTTAGGGTTGAAACCCCCTCGTTCATTGCGCCCCAACCGCATCGGTGTACATTGGGGTTGTCGGTCCTAACTCTCACCCCATTCTCCTATACCTCTGCTTCTTCACACATCTGATGGGGTGAGTGTTGGGGCCACCAACCCCAATCACGCCCGATGCCGTGAATGGTGGCGAAGAGTCCAGGGGACTTTAGCCCTAACACCAAATTTCACTTTTGTCGCTGGAACAACCCTAACTAATGCATTAAACTGATTTTTTTGTTTCATTATATATATATATATATATATATATATATATATATATAGCTACATATAGATACATATATATATATATATATATGGTAGCACGGTAGTACTACCATAGTTAGGGTTGAGGAGCCATTTACATGTTAAACCTAAGATTTTGCACCTTAATGACTTTGCAACCGTTCAATGGATTTGCCTGAAATTTGGCATACATGATCAAGAACCATACATCTTGGGATCTGCCAACTTTCCTACTGTTCATATATATGGCTGTGGAGTTATTAAGCGTGATCTGTGCGCACGTTTATGCTTTTTTGAATTATTTGCTCATCCCTACAGGTCGCACGGTTTGCGCGACTGGTCCAAAAACTTCAGGGAACGTGAGGCCAGGATCCCCAATGTGCCTTTTGAAGATTTTGTGAAAAAATAATAAACAGTTCAAAAGTTATTCAAAACACAATTTCCCATTATAAGTCAATGGGAAAAGTTAACAAAAAGTTCAACACTTTCGCAAATGCAGTTTTTAATTTTACAAATGACCCTTTTACTTTCGCAAATCCACCTTTTTTGTTTTCAGTTTGTGATCAGAAAAATGCTTGGCATTTAAATTTGGGACCCTCTAACAACACAATTATTTTTTGTGTTTACCTAGTCGGACCCTGAGGTTGATAGGCATGTCTTTATTTTGAGGTTAAACACCCTAGAAATATGTTTTTCAAGTTTCTGGAAAAAGTACTTTCATAAAGTAATGTTGCAGTCATGAAAGTGTCGCAAATTTTTGTGAAAGCTTTCGCAAATTGCGACACTACTTTTCCAGGCTATGGCAAAATGACAGCAATTCTTTGCCACCCTGTTGTAAAAGAACGGTTTGGACTTTTGGGCTGAAATTTGGATGGCAAATAGCCATCATCTCACAGATGTGCCTTTCAATATTTTGGTGAAAAAATACTACAGGGCAGCAAAGTTAAAGCACTCCAAAGTTGATGATTTTTCCCATAGGATAACATTGCGGCGTCCGCCGCATTACAGGAATCCTTTACTGCTCTGCTGCAAAATAACAGTTTTGTCTTTTGGGCTGAAATTTGAAGGGAAGAAAGCCAACATCACACGGATGTGTCTTTTGGTAGTTTGGTGAAAAAATATTACAGGGCGGCACAGTGACGGCACTCTGAAGTTAATGCTTTTTCCTATTGGATAACATTATGGCGCCCGTCGCGTCTTTCATGCCCCGTATCTCAGAAATGGTGCAAGATACGGACTTTCCATCACAAAAATGCTTAGCCCCCTAGGAGGGGATAAGTACAAAACTAGCCAGGAAAGTCATAATTCATATGAAATTTACATTTTTTTTCTACGTCTTACGGTTCCTGAGATACAAGCAATTTAATATTCCAAGTCCCCATTTTCTGCTCCGAGACCCATTGTTATGTATACATTCTTTGTTTTCACTGTGTTTTCCAATGCAGTTTTTGGGGAAAAGAAGGGTGTGCCCTTGCGTTACTGTGCCAGTTAGCGTTTCCAGTTGCATTTCCGTTACCGTTTGTGGCACCATTACCGTCTACTCCACCATGTGTGTTACGGTTTGCATTTTCGCTTGCGTTTGTGTTTCTGTGTCATTTGGTGTTATTGTTGCTGTTACCATTACCAGTTTCATATGCAATTGTGGTACCATCCACGTGCGTTACGGTTTGCGTTTTCATATATGCTTGCATTTCTCTTTTGTTTCTGTTTCCTTTGGTGTTATTTTTGCTGTTACTGTTACCATTTGCGTTTACAATTGCGGTACCATGACCATGCATGTAACAGTTTGCGTTTCTGTACTCCCTAGCATTTGCATCTGCATTTCTCTTTCCTTTGGTGTTATTGTTGCAGTTACCATTACCATTTGCGTTAACAATTGCGGTTCCATGACCATGCATGTTACAGGTTGCGCTTTCATATGCTTCTCCATTCCTGTTTCCATTTCTGTTTCCTTTGGCATTATTCTCCACATTAACTTTACAATTTGTGTTTACTATTGTGGTACTGTGGCTGTGCGCATTACGGTTTGTGTTTACGTGTGTGCTCGCGCTCATGTTCGTGGTTTCGTTTCTGTTCCCTTTCACATTCTTTTTGCTGTGACACTTAACATTTCCATTTAAAATACCACTGCCATCACTGTTTGCATTATCAGTTGTGTTTTCGTATGTGCCTCAATGTCCGTTTGCATCACTGTTCGCTTTGGTGTCACTTTGCGCTTGCATTTCTATTAACGTTTCCTTTGCCATTTACATTTCCGTTACCATGTGTGCCACTGTTGGCACTTCTGTTTGTGTTGCTGTTCCTGTTACTATGTCACAAGACATCACGCAGCAGGAGCATGGGGACCCGTGCACCCACCGCTGCATTACTTTCGCTATTTGTCGTCATCATTCTTAAAAAGAAGGGAAATTAGAGCCAAAAAAATCCATTTAATGCATCAGTTAAATTGTTCCTCAGCAACAAAAGTGAGGAAATTTGGTGTTAGGATCAACCTCCTTGGCCCCCAGCCACCCAACGACATGGTGTGCGTTGGGAGTCATCGGTCCTAACTCTCACCCCATTCTAGTATACCTCGGTTTCCTTACACATGTGATGGGAGAGTTAGCTGATGACCCCAACACGCATCCCAATACTGGCTTGGGGTGGGTGGGGTCCAAGGGGGGTTTTCAATCATAACACCAAATTTCCTCACTTTTGTCACTATGGAACAACTCTAACTGATGCATTAAATGGATTTTTTTGCCTCTAATATATATATATATATATATATATATATCTGGTCTCTTTTGCCTAGATGGCCATTTCTTATATAAAGAAAATGGTGGCAACCTTCTCATATCTAGCATGCCAGATGTATACTACTCAGTGAGACAAAAACCACCATTAGCAAATGGACTACTTTTTGATACAAATCAAAAGACAACAAGGGACAGACTGACACTTGACAAAGTTGTATTATACCATTGACATAAAAATTAAACCCAACTCCGGTACTGTGATTGGCTGTCTGGCACCTTTCTACCATGTTAAATTCTATGATGAAAAGTGCCCACAAATCAAACTGACCCCTGAAATAAAAACATTCAACCCAAAGTCTTGAATCACTGCAAAGTCCATCCCATTTTACTGACCTGATCATAATCCCTGGAGTCCCATAGTACGGTAAAATAAAATAGGTAGAAGTTTTCATTTCATTATCCCCACTAACAGGTCATCTTCAAAAGGAAAAAAAATTCACAATCCCACATTACCTGGCTGGTGTGTAGCCCACACTCCAGGAGACATTCCTAGTCCACAGCTCTCTCCCCAGTCATCCTCATGTACCACCAACCTGTACTCCACACCTGAGGACCACAAAGGCAGCCCAATAAACATCACACAAGGATTAATGGAGAAAAAAAAGCAATAGTCCTGCAACCGGTCGGTCTTTCCTGAAATATCCATCAATCACCCCCTTATTTCTCAATAAGCGGTTCACACATTGATGCACTACTGTCACACTACCTTTTCCTCTCTCTGACCCGGTTGCTGTCATCTGTATGTAAAACAAACACATCTCAGTCTCACCATTTCAAAAGACAACAAGAGCATGACAGCAGTGTGTTTAAATAAAATTATAAAGTGTGCTGCTTCAGTTTCTGTCTGTAAGCCATAAAGAGCAATGCTTTTTTTTTTTTTCTATAAATCAAAATGGAAGTCTCAGGTCTAATGGCAATACAGGAATTGCATCTCACCTGCTGGTTATTTTTATAAAACCATAAGGCTGCCTTTCCCTACTTGATCTCCCCAGCACAACCAAAGCAAATAAAAAATAGAAATAAAAAAGTCATCTCCTGATTCAGTGCCACTACCACATTGTAGTAAATGGCACCTGCCAGCATATGTCTAAGCTAGGGGTTATCCTCAATATTCTGTTTTAGCAGCAAGGAACTGTATTTTGTGGTGGAATAATAAAGTTAATAAAAATGATTAAAACTGGGGAAAAACTGTATTTTTCTTTATTTTTTCTCACAAAAAATGAAGGGGACATTCTATAATCAAAATAAACCACTCTAGGGTGTGGGTTATGGGGGGATTTACCCTGGCTGATGAGGAGTTGACCACTTAGCCTGTGGCCTTGAGGCCAAACCACACCAGTCATGGTAAATCACCCCATAACCCACATCCTCTCATAGTTTATAGCTTAAATAATTATGACTGACAAAATTCTGTTGCTGTGCACACTGCTTAACGTCAACCTGCATTTACCATATTTCATTCATTGTATGTATCAACACTATTTTAAGGGAAAAAATACATTGCCACACAGCAGATTCCCAAACTTAATAGGAACAAGCCTAGCAAATCATAACTATGCCACAGCAGACTGTATGGTAAGTGGCCAATGGTCTAAGGATAGACATGCGCATCATGCAATGTAGCATAACAGTCAAAATGTTCATGAATGTTTACTAATGGCACATATTGATGTCCTAACTGATGTGTGAATTCCCCCCCCCCACCAACTCGCAAATGTGTGTCTTTCAGTCCGGGAAAAAAACACAGTATAAGATAGTATTGCAAATACTGAATCACTTACTAGGGGAAAAAAAGCAGACACATCAGTTTTTACATTTTTTAAAAATAACCAGTAAAGTTTGTAAACTTGGTCCCAGTAGAAAATACTTTTATATGAGCATATTAGCTTCCCTTGACCCTTGTGACCTCCCATCTATATGATTAGGAAATATGCAGCTCGACGTTAGATATAGAAATTGCTTATAAATTTAACCAGTCACATGAGGAACTAAGTAAGTTCAATTACATAATTGTTAGGTAAGGTACATGTGAAAGTATCCTTTTCTGATTTCATTATGCTATTTACATGGAGAAATGGTGGGACACCATTTATAGTATAATGGAAGGGAGGTGCTACAAACTTTCATGATGGCTTAACTGTAGCATATTAGTTCACTGTAACCCCCATGACCTCCCATTAGAAGACGGCTGTTAGTTTGGCTATCAAGCAGTATTAATTTATTTATTTTATTTGCTTATTGAAATTGTTTCACCAGGAAAGACACACTGAGCAACAAAGATGCTTGGCTCCTGGTGCAACCTGGGGGGAGGGGGTACAGTGGAGAGGATAACACGCAGGTTATCTAAAATACATTTGACAGAATACAGAAGCATGGGTTAACATTAGTACATGAACAGACATGATAATGGTAAAAAGGTGGATAACAGTTGGGACTTGGTACAGGAATACTTAACACTGAGCGAATTACAGTAAGTGCAAGGGCCAGCTAGCGATAGGACCATTCACATAAAAATGAGACAGCAAGTTCAGTAGTTGGGTCAGTGAGCCAGATAACATAGTGCACGTAGGTGCTGCTGGTCAAGTTAGGGAGGGGGTGGGGGGCACATGGGGATGCTCATGAAAGGTGTTAGGTGCTGGAGCAGTTTACCACGTAGTAGTTAGCAAGGGCTGCAGATAGTGACTGGACAGAGGAGTAGTGGCGAATTTGAGGGGGGAGTGCATTCAGAGTTGAGAGTAGCAGTGTGAGAATGCAGTCTGGCCAACAGTGGTTCTCTGCCTAGGGATTAAAATGAGTCAGGAGTCAAGGGACCTCAGGGCATGGGTGGATGTGGGGGGGTGATAGCGTGGAGGCCAGGTAGTCGGGGAGGGTATCTAGCCAGTGCTTAGAGGTAAATTTAGTGCAGTGTATTAAGCAGCAGTTTTTGAGGGAAGGGAATGCTAGGGAGTGGTAGAGGTCACAGTGACGTGTGCAGGGAGGGGTGTCAACGGTGAACAGGCAGAAAGCATTAAAAAGGGTGTATAGTATGGATAAGACAGACTTGTGGGCAGCACTGTAGACACATCACAGTAATTGAAGGAAGGAAGTATCATCTTCTGGATGAGATCATGCCTAACAGTAATGGGGACACTATTTCAGTTCTGATATAGGGCCCGGAGCTTAGGGCGAAGTTTTTTCAAGATGGAGTCAACTTGGATGGAGAAGGTTAGGTGATGGTCTAGCCAAACTCCTAGGTACCAGAAGGAGGAGACATTCCTCAGTACGGTGCCATCATGGGAGTGGAAAAGAGAGAGGCAGGACAGTCTGGCAAGACATTGACTTGTGCTGAATGTCATAGTGATTGTTTTTTTCACATTTTGAGGGAGCTGGTTCAGAGGCAACCATATCAGGTGATGGGCCAGAGGAGAACAGGACAGCATCATCTGCATAAATGTGGATTGATGAGGGGGAACAGGTTTGAGGCAGGTAATTTATAAAAATAGAGAACAGGATGGGGTGGAGCACCGATCCTTGGGGGACACCAGTGGTCATGGGAAGGGTTGGGGATGTGGCATCTGCAGTCCTAACAGATTGGGTTCAGACTGTGAGGTAGGTGTTGAACCAGCTGGGTGTGGATGCAGAGAAGCCAGAGTCAGAGAGGCATGATAGAAGTAGGGGTTGGGAGACAGTATTGAAAGCTTTAGCCAGGTCGATGAAGATGGCCCAGGCGATTTGATCTCTATTCATTCCAGATTGTACGGTGTCAGTGAGCTTTATCAGGGAGGAGGAAGTGTAGTGACCCTTCCTGAACCCAGACTGGAAGGGTGTGAAGAAAATTGAGTCTGAGAGATAGAAGGTAAGCTGGGGAAGCACAAGGTGTTCTTGCAGTTTGGCAAGGGCAGGAAGGAGGGAGATTGGATGGTAGTTTGAAGTGGAGGTGGGGGCACCTCCTTCAGGGAGGGGTATGATGACAGCATGCTTCCAAGTCTGAGGGACAATTACAGTGGTGAAGGATTGATTTAGGAGGTAGGCGAGTGGGGTAGCTATGGCAGAGGCTGACAGGAAGAGGAGTTTGGGGTCCAACACATTAGGGGATTTCCCTTTAGATGTCTTTAGTGTTAGCAGGACATCAAGAGCTTCAGCTGGTGAGATGTCCTTGAAGGAGAAGGTACCGGGCCCATGAGATTGTTTAGATCCTGTGTGCGGTGAGAGTGGTGCTGGAGTGGGCAGGGAAGAAAGAGAGTAGTGGCACATGTGGAGAAGTATAAGTTGGACTATGCAGCAACTGCACTTGGGTCTGAATGAATGGAGTTTATGTTTAGGAGCAGAGTGGGATTAGCTGCAGGTGGTGAAAAGAGGGAGTGAATAACCTTCCAAAATTTGGAGTGACTATTCAGGTTCGACTGGAGTGAGGATCTGAAATACTTGACTTTAGCTTGCTGAGTTGCTCCGGTACCCTTGTTCCATAGAAACAAGTAGTAAGAGAGATCCTGAGGTAGGCCTGAGGATCTGTAAGCTCATCAAGCTTTATCTCGGGTGTTATGACAAGCTAGGTTTTGGGTGATCCAAGGCTGGTGGTTGCCTCATACCCTGGCATGGCTTAGCAGAGTATGAGTATCCCATACATTGAGGAACATGTTTTTGAAGTGCAGGAGGGAGTCATCTATGGATCTGGAGGGGGGGGATCCAGTTTGCTAGGGAAAGGTAGTTGAGTAGGGGGACTAGACTGAGGGATTTGTAGGACCGTTGGACTAAGAACTTGGGGGGAGATTTAGGGCAGTGAATTTTGTGGACTAGGTAAATAATATGGTGGTCACCCATGCAGTCAGGAAGTAGTCCTGCTTGGATGACTTGGTGATGATGGGTGGTCAGAGCCCAGTCTATGAGTAAGTGGTTGCCTGATTTGAGGTTCAGGTGGGTGGACTCAGTAATGATTCGGTATAGATTTAACATGGAAATTTCTATCCAAGTTTTGTTAAGGGCTGGTGCTAGCCAATTATGGTTAAAATCACCCATTGTGTATAATTCTTCCATGGGGGTTAGGGACGTGATTTTTGTGAGGAGGTTGGTGACAGTTGTGGCCATGGTGCCAGGCTGGCAGTAAATTCCAGCTACATATATTGGAAGCGAGAATGGAAGGGTGAACTGCAGCAGTAAGAGTTCATAAGCTTTTGGTTTGACCTTGGTTAAGACTACCGAGTAGTCTAGGGCTTACGTAGATGGCCACACCACCACCTCTGGTGGCCCTGTTCTGGTGGGCCATTGTATAGCCAGGGATGGAGACCGAGGGGTCTGAGATGTTTTTATTTAGCCATGTTTAGGAGAGGGTGATGACATCAGGGGCGTAGTGGGTTGTGAGTACTTGAATTGAGTTGAGTTTAGGGGCTAGCCACTGTATGTTTAGGTGTAGGAGATTGCCAAGAAAGCACAGCAGTTGGACCACAGTGGGCTCAAGAAGGGTGAGGGTGGTGGAACAGAGGCACAATCAGTCAATTGTACCATTCCACAATCCATACACCGTTCTGGTGGAGCATAGTTCCCCTGTGGATGCACCCACAGAGGAGACTAAGAAGGCTGCGGACAACTGCCACAAGGGAGGCCCACAGGAAGGAGGCAGAGGACACCACAGGGAAAGGGAGCAGCTCCTGGTGAGGGACTCAACTATTAGGGGGATATAACTGGGGGGAGACGGTAAAACTGAAGTAAGGTGACTGTCTGGCACCATGGCTTGGAGGTACAGGATGTGCATCCTCAGGATCACGAAAGCAGCTGCATGGGAGACTGAGCTGTACATCATTGTCCACCTAGGGATGAGTGACTTGGCTCAACATGATATTTGAGCAGTGCAGGAAAAGTTTGTGGAGTTGGAGAGGGGCCTAAGACAAGTAGCACACGCAGTATCCTCAGAGGTCCTGCCTGTCTATGGCATGGGTGAGGCGAAGGTACTTTGCACCATGCAATTCAGTGAATGGTTGAAACAATGGTGTGGAGCACAGGGGTTTGGCTCCATTGGGGACTGGAGTTACACCTGGAAGGATACCAGCCAATACTGGCAGGATGTTCTGTATCTGTCCAGGAAGGGAACAAGTCTTCTGGGTGATTGGTTTAAATGCTTCATTGGCAAGCTTTTAAGCTAGTCAAGGGGGAGGCACAGATAAGCAGCAGAGAATTCCCAGCTTCCCCCTACAAAACAGGGTACTAAATGAGGAAAAGACCAAGACAGAAAGGTCAGTGGGGAGCAGGACAGGGTTAAATAGAGAAAGCAAAGTCAATGAGGACAGGAATGTTGCTACAAGAGGTAAAGCCATTAAAAATGGAGAACAATAAGTACCAATGCTCGTAGTCTGGGTAACAAACTTCCTGAATTAGTGCCCTTGATGGAGGAGGAACAGCTGGATATTGTGGCAGTCACAGAAACATGGTACACACAGAACTATTACTGGGACGTAAACATACCCAGATACACTACTGTACCTACAGGAGGGACAGGGAGGGTAAAAGAGGAGGAGGAGTATCTCTCTACATAATGGAAGGAATCAAAACAACAGAACAAAAGGGTAAACAGGGAGGAGAGGAAGCACTGTGGGTCAATTTGGAGACAGGCAATGGCACCACAATCTGCACAGGGGTTGTATACAGACACCCATCTCAGGGGGAGCAAATGGACAAGGAAATGATAGAAGGTATCCTTAGAATGGCAGAAAAAAGGGATATATTGCTGATGGGGGATCTGAATATGCCAGATGTTAACTGGAGTGCAGCTGCAGCAGCCATTTCTAAGAGTGGAATTATTCTAGATGTCCTACAGGGGGCATGCCTTAGACAACTAGTATTGGAACCCACTCAAGAGGGAGCAATGTTAGATCTGGTACTCTCAAATGGAGATGGAGAGAGGATCACAGATGTAGAATTGGGTAGCCATCTGGGAACTAGCAACCATCGAACATTATGGTTCACAATAAACACAGCAGTAGAGTCAAGCCATACAAAGGCAAAGGTACTGGACTTTAGGAGGGCTGACTTTGCCAAACTGGATGAGTGCCTAAGGAATGCACGAGCAAATGGACAGGAAGTAGGGGTGGAAGAACAATGGGGAATAATCAAAACTGCCATCAAAGTGGCAACAAGCCTTTGTGTGAAGCAAATAAACAAAACAAAACGATGTAAGAAACCACTATATTTCTCAAAGGATGTGGCAGGGAAGGTTCAAAAGAAAAATAAAGCATTCAGGAAGTACAAGGTATCACAGAAGAAGCAGGACAGAGATTCGTATCAGTTAAGGCAAAAGGAAGCTGGGAAGGCAGTCAGAACAGCAAAGGCCCAAACTGAGGAAAAGATAGCCAACTCAGTTAAGAAGGAGGATAAAACCTTTTATTGGCACATCAGGGAGTGAAGGAGGACCAAGGGAGGGATAGTGAGGCTTAATAAAGGGGACGGGGGTTGGTAGAGAGTGACTGTGAAAAGGCAGAGATACTAAACAAACATTTTTTCTCAGTATTCACAAATGAAGAGGGGGAGGTACCTAAAGCAAACAATAGAAGTACCCTGGAAACAGGAGTTGATACCATCCCATTCATAGTAGAAAGGGTTCTAAAATAACTCTGAAAACTGAAGGTGGACAAACCAATGGGGCCTGATGGGATTCACCCAAGAATTCTAAAAGAAGTAAGGGTAGAACTAGTGACATCACTGACTACCCTCTTTAATAAATCATGGGAGGATGGGGTGGTACCTGAAGACTGGAAGAGGGCAGATGTTATTCCACTTCACAAAAGTGGGAGCAGGCCAGAAGCAGGAAACTACAGACCTGTTAGTTTAACATCAGTGATAGGGAAAATGATGGAGCCACTTCTGAAGAAAAGAATTGTTGAGTACCTGGAGGCCAGAGGGGCACAGGACCCAAGGCAGCATGGATTCACAGCAGGAAAGTCATGTCAGATGAATCTAATAGATTTCTTTGACTGGGTAACCAAAGTAGTAGATCAGGGAGGGGCTGTAGACATGGCCCACCTAGACTTTAGTAAGGCATTTGCTGCAGTTCCACACAAAATATTAATATACAAGTTAGCCAGCCTGGGAGTGGGTCCCAAGATGGTAGCCTGGGTAAAGAATTGGCTTTAGAACAGGACACAGAGGGTAATAGTAAACGGAGTCCACGCTGAAGAAAGGGGGGTTACTAGTGGGGTACCGCAGGTTCAGTACTAGGACCAGTCCTCTTCAATGTCTTTATAAGTTACTGGAAGGAAAAGTATGTCTCTGCAGACGACACAAAGATCTGCAACAGAGATGATAGACAAGGTGGGGTGGAAAGGATGAGAAGGGACTTGGCAAGGTTGGAGGAATGGTCAAATGTATGGCAGCTTAGATTCAATGTTAAGAAGTGCAAGGTAATGCACCTGGGAAAACAAAAACCGAGGGGAAGAGTACACAATGGGGGGTGAGATACTAACAGCAACAAAAATGGAACGGGACCTGGGAGTAGTCATATCAGATGACCTTAAGGTGGGCAAGCAATGTGAGAGGGCAGTAAGGAGGGCTGAGGGTATACTGGGATGCATAGGGAGAGGCATCACCAGTACAAATCAGGAAGTTGTTATCCCTCTGCACAGACAGCTGTTGAGACCCCATCTGGGAGTACTGCGTGCAGTTCTGGAAACCCAATCTCTGCAAAGACATAAACAGGATGAAGGCAGTCCAGAGGAGGGCAAATAAAATAGTGCAGGGTCTGCACCAAAAGACATATGAAGAGAGACTTAAGGAGCTAAATATGTATAGCGTCGAGAAAAGCAGAGAGGGAGGACACGATAGAAAATTTCAAGTACGTCAAGGGAAATCAACAAAGTCCAAGAGGGTAGCATCTTTCAGAAAAAGAGGTGTGCAAGAACAAGGGGGCACAATTTGAAGATAGTGGGGGGGTGGTTCAGAGGTAATGTTAGGAAGCATTTTTTCACAGAGTGGGTTGTGGATGCATGGAATGGCCTTCCGGAGGATGATGTGGAGTTAAAAAACAGTGGTGGAATTCAAGAATGCATGGGACAGTCTTAAGGCAATTCTAAGGGGTGGGGGTAGGAAGAAGTAGACTGATGGTTAACTAGGATCTGCAGCTTATCCATTAGGTAGGAAAATGGGCAGACTGGGTGGGCCAAGCGGTCCTTATCTGCTGTCAAACTCTTTGTTTCTATGTTTCTATAGGAGGCGGAGGCCTCTGGGGAGGTAATCACCTGTTTGATTTGAGGAGACAGGTAACAAAGTGGAGGGGCCAGCAAAGTAAGATGGGGATGGGGTAGTCAGGGGTCCAGGGTTTGGGTGGATGTCCCCTACTGTGAGGAGTAAGAAGGCAAGAGTTAGGTGGTGTGCTACCAGATGGAGGCACCAGGAAGTGAACGAACACCGCCGCGGTAGGAGGCTTAAGTGAGCATATGTGGTGGGGCGGAAAGTAAGTAGATGCAGGACTGTCCAGGACTGCAAGGGGTTGATTTGAAAGGTGGTGGGACATACTGCAGAGTGGGTGACTAAAGAAGTAGATGCGGAGTTGGTGGGGCAGGGTGTTCTTACGAGGCCAGGCAGGAAAGGGAAGGAGAGCTTGGGGTAGGTAGGAGGCATGTTGGAGAGGAGGGGTGGGAGGCAGGTGAAGAAGCAAGTGAGTAGAGGCAGGTAGCCAGTCAGATAGGCCGAGGCACTGAGACCAAAGAGTGGCATCCCGTAGCTGTGCAGGCTTTTTAGGAGGAGATAGTGAACCAAGGATTTGATTGGCTTGTATGAGGGTGTTGGGAAACCAATGGTAAAGTGACAGGTGGCCAATAGGAGGAGGACCATGGAAAATGGGCAGGTAGAAAGTTTATTTAAATAGTGGAGGGGCGGGGTGGGTGGCAGGGCCAAAACATTTAGAAGGAGTTCAGTCTGGGGTCCTGGTCTTGGTCAGTAGCTGCTGAGGTGCTGGTCAACCACGGGGAACTGTAGCAGCCCTGGTTAATAAACCACCTTTGTTAAATCTGGTAGTGTAATTTCATGTAAGTTGGTGCAAAATGATAATTTAGACTACACAATATGCACCAATGAGAATCAACCATATGTTTTGTAATCATGATATGAATTACACTGTAATGTAATACTAAGTTAAGTGTTCACTATTTGTTTGTTACAGATTGCAATTGTCCTTACTGCTGTATGATTACAGACAGTCACAGTTTACAACTGTTACAAATATGTATGCACAGTTCGAGTTCCAGTTTACTTTCAGGTTTGGAACCTTATAAAATATCATTTTCTTCAATGGCAAAGTTGTAAGGGCAAATGAAATCATATAAAACAAGTACTTGACCAATAATGTCCTATTTGTTGTATCATACATATTATCATAATGTGTAGTCTAAGCCATCCTTTTGCAGCCACATAAACTATATGAAACTACAGGATTTAAAAAAAGGAGGTATATTATTGTTACTTGAAATCCAACCTCCTAGCCTTCTCCTTATGGGAGGTCATGGGTAGTGGTGGGTGAAGTGGCCAAAATTCTCTCTGTTAAGTGATTCACGGAGTAATGTGGAATCCGCAAAGTAATCCACAATGTGAAGTGGAGTACTACCTGTCATAATGAGGAACGCGAAGTCCATTGAAACCAATGACGTTGCATTATTCTGCCTCCCCAAACCACTTCTCCACCATTTTGAAGGTGACGTTCATTGAAATCAATGTACTTTGCATCACTTAACCTTGTTATTGAGGTCCAAGGCAATTTTTTCAGTGATTCATGAGATTGCAGATCACATGGGCTTTAGATTGTTCTGCACAGCCTCAGTTCTGTGTAGTGTGTGTGTGGTGGAAGATGGAGACAGTTTCCTCTCAGAGCTCTTCGATTCAAATGCTCTAAAAGCTGTTAAAAAAACCCTTTTTGCCATTTATTTTGCTCAAAATTTAGTACATCAATTGTAGGAAACCCTCCTGTGCTCATATCATCAAGTTGTTTATTGTTTCTGTGTGGATTTTGAATGTTTATTTAGAACATTCAGTCTGCGTACTGACCGACACTTGA
Source organism: Neoceratodus forsteri (assembly GCA_016271365.2). NCBI lineage: Eukaryota > Metazoa > Chordata > Ceratodontiformes > Ceratodontidae > Neoceratodus > Neoceratodus forsteri. The sequence goes on from CM028137.1 coordinate 58,795,133, forward strand.
AGTGCGCTTTGGTTGAGGGATGTATCTGTGGTGGAGGTAAGTTAAAACTGGGAGAAAAAGGCAATCTTTCTGTTTTGGTTATATTTTTCTTGTATGACTGTGTTAATGTATACACAGTAATATTTTCAATAATTCTTGACATTTTTTTTGCTGACTGTTATGGTGCAGCAGTGCATAATTTCAATTTGTTTAAAAGATTTGGTTATATTGCTGAAGTTTTCAGTTTGTTATGTATAACTTTTAGTGTAGTGTGTGTGTGAGTGTGAGAGATGTGTGCCATCAAATCAGACACATTTTATTGTGTCACAGAGTAATAGCAACAGTGTGAACCTGGTATCCATCGCACCTGCATGAATTTTTTGTACTGCTTTGTGATATCTTTACTGGTAGAGGACTGTTACTGCCGTACACTATCTGCTCAAACTGGCAAAAGCTATTCTTTTCCAGATTTGTATTTGTGACTTGTGAGCACTGATTAGGTATTGTTGTGCCTTTGCATCTGCATCTCTTCAGTGCGCAGTGCAGTCTTAATCCATCAGTGCATTTGCTTCTCCTTAGGGCCCACTCTCCATATGTAACTTCAGTCACAGTTGTTTGTTTGGCTTCCATTCAGAGTACTGGAGTAGTGCATATCTCTGCATGAACATTGTACTCTTTGATGTGCATTTTTTAAGTCAGGATGATCATCACAAGTTACTCATGATACAAATTACGTTCTTCACCTTCATGGTCACGATTCAAGAATCACAATACTGTGCATTCTTTTGTAGTTAGTTCCATGTAAGCCTGTTCTGTAGTATCTCAGGTCTCAGCTTCAATAACCATTGTACTCATTGATATGAGTTTTCAAATCAGGTAGTTTTGTGTGGTACAGGTCAGAGAAGTACAGCCATAGGTATTCGCGCTCCCATATAGTCTATTATCATTGGTCATGTTACACCAGACGCTTGTCACAAGACAAATCACGTTCTTCACGAATCACAGCAGTTCATTTTTTTTTTCATTCTGATAATGTGCTGAAGATCTGTAAAGAGAACCAAAACATAGATGAATCTTTTTTAACTGTTTTCAAACAATGCTCCACCCACCCCCCCAAAATAAAATACTTACCTTCACTGGCTTGACAGTATTCCAACACCAAAATTCTTCATCAGGTCAAGAAATGCACACCCAAAGTCTGACTATATGACCTGTGATAAAAAAAGCAATGATTACGGAGTCACGTGATGCGGTGTGCTGGGTAAGACGCCTCTCTACCCACTCCGACCTACTGCCCATTATTTGCCCTTCAATATCCTGTTCTTCAGTAATTTTTACAGAAGACTGTCTGCCTACTGCCTTTCTGAGTACTCCTGTTCTCTCTATGGGGCATTGATGGATGAGGAGATGCCGAAAATTGCCCCAAAGCACACACCTTCTGCAACGCCCGTGAAGGCCTCTAAGAAAGCCAGGGCCTCCCCCTCACAACCCTAGCTCCCTGTTACCACTGAGTGTCCTGATACTGATCTTCTTACCCTCTCGAGGTTTCTAGAGGAGTTTCAGCCTTTTAAGGCTGAAATGCAGAATATGGCAGGGGAAATTAAAAGCATTTCTAATACCCTGGAGGAGCTTTCTAAGAAAACTGCTGGCAACGAAGTATGTACATGATCTGTTGAAAAGAGGCAGGCTAAAGCTGATCTGGAGCTGGTGGCCCTGAGGCAAAGACTAGTGAAAATGGAGAATAAGGTGGAAGACCTGGAGGGGCGCAGTTGCCGTAACAATGCAATAATAATTGGCTTGCCAGAGGGTGAAGAGGGCTCAGATCTCATCAAGTTTACCAAAAAGTTTGTGGAAAAGGTGGCAGGCCCTTCCCCTTTCGGTGCTTGCTACATCATAGAAAGGGCTCACCAGGCACTACACCCCCCTACCTCAACTGGAGCCCCTCCTAGGTCATTCATAAGTAATTTTCTGAATTTCCAGGAGCGATAACACTTATACAAGGTCAAGGAGGTGCAAGATTTACAATGGGAAGGTAAAAAGCTGAGGGTGGCACAAGATCTGCCCTTATCTGTACACCAGAAAAGAGCTACGTTTCATAAAGTGGTTCTCAAGCTGATCGCCGTGGGAATTAAGTTCTGCATGGGTTTTCCTGCAAGGCTTCAAGTTTGTATAAATGGCTCTTGGGTGACCTATGAGGAGGTGGAGATGGCCTCTACTGGGCTCAAAGAAGTGTTCCCTGAGCTATTCAAGCATATATGAGAGCGGGTCTGGCGTAGAGAGTCATGCCGAATTTACATCTAGTGGCGCTGCCTATCTGCAGTAAATCATATCTGTCTACAACACTCTTGGGGCCAGGCCACTGATATTCTGTGTAACTGGTTACTTATCTCTCCACTACAGCTCTCGAGTGTGGTCCTCCTTCTGATATAAAATGGACATTTTGTTCCCGATCTGGTTTTTATCTTCAGGACTTTTTGATACGTTGTGGACTCGCATTTCTCATTCTGGATTATCTCTGTCTCAATTGTGGTTCATGAGCTAGGTTTTAGTGGGCTCATCTATGTCTTTCTCAGTTTCATTTAATGACCACATTGAAGGGGTCATGGTTCCTATGCTAAATCCCAATTTGCTAGTTCTGGTATTTCTGTTTCCCAGGAGTGCTGACCCAATCTCATGGCAATGGGGAGGGGAGCAATGCTTCCCTTTTCCAGATCTTAATATGAGACCTCTCTGGCATTTACGGTCTCTCCCTGGCTTTGTCAACATAGCTTGCCTTTTTTGTTCTCAGGTTTCACTCCTTCTCACGCTCCCTGCTATTAATGGGCAATAAACAAGGGTAATCCATATATTAAGGGAGATCCTGCATTTAAGAATAGATGCCAGGGTTTTGCACGCTCATACTGGGCTCTGGTTTGCTCCCTCTCTATAACCCTGTTTAAGTATTGTCTCTGGAGGATTCCCGTTTTTTCTTTTATTCTTTTTTTAAATCTCCCTTTTTCTCATTGTGATGGCCACTGGTTTTGATTTAATATATGCCCTAGACAGCGACTCTGGGCCTTTCAGTCCTCCCCATGCCACGGCGGGTAGCCATGGACTGCCTGCCCTCAGTCATTAAGCACTGATGTTGAGGGGTTGCACCACAAGAGGGCATCTGAGACTAATCCTTGCACATAATACCTTTGTGCTTTGGCCCTCATGCTCTGTGGACCACGTTATTCTTTGGCTCATGGGATTACTATAGGGAGGATTGTTTTTTCTAGAGGGCTAGTATAGCCAATTCTCCGGTATCATCTAGGAGTATTGTCAGGCTATTAATGCTGAGAATAAGCTATTCTGTTGGAATGTTTTGATTACTGAGGGGCAACTTTGTTCCTGATTTCTGTTTTGTGAGGGCGGGGTGGTTGGGGGGAGACAAACTTTTCAGTTTGCTGAACATCATGTACCATGTAAAATATGGGAGGGGGGAGGAGAGGGGTTGGGTTCACGGGTGTTTTGGGTGGTGGGATCTTGGGGGGGCAGCTGGGGGAATGGATTTAGTGGGGGCAGAATTGGGGGGAGGGTAGAACAACCCAGCGCATACTATGTTTGGAGCACTATAGATGGAGTATGCATATACAGTATATGTGTGCCTTGGAGGATTCTGAGCTGGCAACATGAGTGATGGCTAGAAACATCCAATTTATCAGTTGGAATGTTAAGGGGGTGAGGCATAAGACCAAGCAATATGAAATACTGAAGCATATAAGCCATTTAAAGGCAGAAATTATGTTTTTGCAGGAGATGCATTTGCTTAAGGGGGAGGCTGAAAAGATGAGACAGCAACAAATTGGCAGATGTTTGCAGCGGAAGGTGCGGCCCACAGTAGAGGGGTCATGATCCTCTTGCATAGGTCAGTTTTGTTCAAACCTCTTCAGGATATATATAACCCTTCAGGTAGATTCCTGTTTGTAAAAGGTAGATTGCATACCCTGGACATTGTCCTGGGTGCTGTCTACGGCCCCAGTGTAGATTCCCCTAGTTTTTTTGTCCAGATAATTGAAGTCCTAACTCCCTTTTTGGACACTCCCATGGCCATAGGGGGTGATTTCAATCTCGTTTTTGATCAGGCCCTTGACAGGTTGGGTCAATCCTCTCAAGGTCTTTCTCTGGCACAAAGAGCCTTTTAGGGACCTGATGGACTCAATTGGTCTTTGTGATATATGGCGCGTATTGCATCCCAATGTAAGGGAATACATTTTTGTTTCTCCGGTGCACGCAACCTCCTCTAGGATTGACTATATCCTCATTTCTCAAACCCTGTTACCAGGGGTTATATGTTCTAGCATTGTCTCAGGACCCCTGGCGGATCACTCTGTGGTCACCTGCCTAATAGCCCTGGCCTCGCTGCCAAATAAAGGGGGCAGATGGAAGTTGAATAACCAAATCCTGAAGGAGCCAAAGACGGTTCAATACCTAGCATCCCAAATAGAGCAGTTTATTGCCTCTAATTCTAACACCATGGGGGAAGCAGGACATGATATGGGGTGCCTGCAAGGTGTATCTAAGGGGGATTATAATTGGTTTAACATCAAAAAGGAAGAGGGAGAGGGCATCTCATATTTCTTATCTTCTCTCCCAAATTAGGAGTATGGAGACTGTTCTTTCTCCCTCTTCCTCTGAGGCATTCGAACAAGATTTAACGAAACTGAGAGAAGCCTACCTAGCAATGCTAACGGAACAAGCCAAATATGCAATTTTGAAAACAAATGCGGTATATACTGATCAGGGCGAGAAGGCGTGCAAAATGCTGGCATTATGTATTAAGCAACAGGAATCTGACAGACTCATTCCTGCTATCCACTCTCTTAGTGATAACTCTCTTAAGGTCTTGCCCCTGGAGAGAATGGAGGAGTTTACAAAATACTTCCAGGATTTATATGGGCCCTATGGTCAATCCCCCATCTAAAGAAAGACTTTATGAATATCTGAGTGATTTACAGTTGCCAACTCTTACACAATCCTAGCAAATAATTCTGGAGTCTCCAATCTCTGAGGGCGAAATTGAAAGAGTAATCAAACCTCTCCCATCCAATAAGTCTCAGGGCCCTGACGGGTTTACTTCCAATTTCTATAAAGCTTTCTCAAAGCAACTGATTTCCATTTTGCTACCACTTTTTCAGGCTATTCTCTCGGGTAAAGTGTCTGATCCCTATCTTTTTGAGGCCTTAATAGTCCTGTTGCCCAAGCTGGACAGACCGCCAGATCAGGTGGCTAGCTATAGGCCAATCTCCCTATTTAACCAAGATATTAAAATCCTGGCAAAATTACTAACCGACCGTGTGGAGGCAGTACTTCATTCTCTTATCGGTGGCTGACCAGGTTGGTTTCATGAAAGGGAGATCATCGGTTGACCATCTGAGGACCCTGTCCCACGTCTTCTTGGCATCCAAGGATGCTCCTCATCCAATGGTCTTGATCTTGTTGGATGCCGAGAAGGCGTTTGACAGAGTCCACTGGGATTACCTATTTGTTACAATGGAAGCTTTTGGTTTTCCTAAGGAATTCCGGAACTGGGTGAGTTCTCTATATAAGTGCCCTTCTGCCAGAATCTCATGTAATGGGGTTATTTCTAACCCCTTCAAATTATATGTTGGAACCAGACAGGGGTGTCCCCTATCTCCTCTTCTCTTTGACATTTATTTGGAGCTGCTAATCAGAAGGCTATCAGGAGCCCAGGGCTTATCGAGTATCTCTCTCGGGGAACAGATGGTTAAAGTAGCGGCCTATGCAGATGACTTGCTGTTGCAGATATCATAACCATTCACATCTATTCCCACTATCCTAAAGCTCATAGAGGATTTCAGTAAGGTTTCAAATTATAAACTTAATGTAGGAAAGATGATGTTTTTTCCTCTTAATCATAGGGTCTGTAAGCAGGATATTACTGTGTTTGGACTCACCTGGAAGTCTGTCTGTATTAAATACCTTGGGCTTCTTTTAACAAGGAACACAACGTGGCTCAGACAGCTAAATATTGATGCACTAGTACATAAAGTAGATTTTGACCTTTGTAGGTGGACCCTACTCCCCCTCTCTCTATGGGGCAGAATAAATTTAATCAAATGAATGTTTTCCCTCGTCTGTTTTACCACCTTAACATGCTGAACATATGGCTTCCCCTGTCCTGGGTTAAAAAAGTACATGGTATGATTTCCGCTTTTATATGGGGGGGATAAGAAGGCCAGAATGGCATTTCATAAGTTAGTGGCCCTGAAGGCCAAAGGAGGTTTAAGACTTCCCCATATCGGGCTATATTATTGGGCCAGCCAGGCCAATAAATATCTCAGATGGCTGACCGTGGACCAGCTCTCCATGGCTGATACATACATTTCAACTTGGTTAGCTGTTGAATCTGCTTCCATTAAAAATCACGGTCTCTCCCCCACTGCACTGTTATATACCAAAATTGGTTCCCTACCAAAGTCTCTACGTAGTTCCCCTATAGCCGTCTCTATCAGGGTTCATACTAAGCTGTGTGCATTTCTAAGATATATGAATCTCAAGGACTTATCACAACCTGTAATAGGCAGTCCCAATTTCTTATTAAAGGGTAAGCCTCTCACAACCACATGGCTTTCTCAGATAGGAAATTGCTGTTTAGAGGAGTTTGTGTCACCTAACAGTCAATGGTATTCTTCTGCTGATATTATGTGTAAGTTCTCGGTACTTCGCGCAAATATTTTCAAGATTTTCCAGTTCTGTCATCTCTTGGTTAAGATAATGGTCGACTTCCCCCCACCCTCTAATTTCAATTTTCAGATTACCTTAACGGAGTTGGCAGGTCTGCCTCATGCTGTATCTAAAATATACAGTGTTCTCTTCACTGGGCCTACCCTGAGAATTATGCTCCCATCTCCTTTTGGGCCTCTCTCTTTAAGGGTAAAGATCTGGACTGGTCTCTCCTGTGGTAGAACTGCCATAAGTTTCTTAAGCAGGACAGACTTAGCCTAATGCAGTTTAAGATTTTGCATAATATCTACTACTCTCCGCAGAAACTTGCTAGGCTTGGTCTTGTGTCCTCTCCCCTTTGTACAAGATGTCAATCTCAAGAAGGAGATCTTCTTCATATTTTCTAGAGCTGTTCCACTCTGGACTGCGATTAAACAGTGTGTTGACCCTCTGTTGGGGCTCTCAGACCTCTTCACCTCCGAAATTTGCCTTCTTGGGGATTTCTCCTCCATTTCAGTGGTGAACAGGAGGTATCATATAGCCTTGATGTTGATGTCTGTTAAAAAGGTGGTACTAAGACATTGGAAGGATACAGAGGTACCAACATATATTGAATGGCTTCAGGAGTTACTTGCAAATCTCAGAACTGAAAGGACTATTGCCAGTTTACTTAACAAACTTAAGAAGTTCGATAAGATTTAGGGACCACTGCAAGCTCTCTATGCACGTCAAGGTTAAGCACTAATAGGCTACATTCATAGGTATAGTGCTAGATGTGTAAAATGGTGCTGGATCGTTAGGGGTGGAAGTGGGTTAGGGTGGATGAGAGGATGGGGGAGAGCGAATCACTTTATACTTTATACTCGATGTATATGGACATTTTATCCATTGTTACGATTTGCTCTTTGTACTGGAAACCTAATAAAATTTGAACTGAAAAAAAAGCAATGATTACATATATATATATATATATATATATAGATACATATATATATACATATATAAATATATAGATATATAGATATATATATATATTTATACAACATATGTTTGGGAATAAATTAATGGATAAAAGTAGTATCTGAGACAGGTCGTGGAGATATCACTATGGCCATGAAGATATCATTGATATCTCCATGTTCCTATACATCATAGAGATATCTCCACGTTCCTATACTTCATTGAATTGAAAGTGAAAGTCTGTCACTTTACATTGCCCCGTCTCTTGTTTAAAATCTGTCACCCCCAAACCACACACACACCCCTACCTTTATTTGGTTGATCCTGCCAATTATTTTTTTCTAAAAATTTAATTTAAGCACTTATCTGGTTGATTCTGCCACTGTGATAGTCAGTCGAGCATATTACTTTCACTTTCCCCCTTCAAAGTAGCGTGACCGAGTGGTATGAAGATCGACCCATTAGGTCATTACAGCAGTTAATAATAAAGAGGTCTGCACCCATTTAGTTAAAAAAACTGTACAATTCTATATTACTTAGAGAAATTGCCGACTATATTCAGAGAGAGAGTGAGTCGGGCAGTAAACAGCAGGAGGAAGCACCAGCGCTCGCTATAGCAACACACGCTCACGCTTCCTCCTGCTTCTATGACGCTGCTGACTCACACTCTCTCTGTCCTCTGAATATAGTTGGCAATTTCTCACAAAGTAATACAGAATTTGCACAGTTTTCTTAACTAAATGGGTGCTTAAATTACATTTTTAGCTAAAAATAATGGCATAATCAACCAGATAACATTATTTATATTTTGAAACTGGCAGAATCTACCATATATATGTTTTTATTTTTGAGAACATGTTATCCCTTGTGTTCTGGGTTGTGGGTGTGTTTTGATTTGTGTTCAGGGAGGGGTTCCATTACAATTCAGCCCAAACATATGTTTGTATAAACAGAATATGACATGGCCTGAGTGAAGATATCATATTTATCTTCACTAGAGGTCAATGATTATCAAGATAGTCTCACTCGGTGCTTCGGCCACTGCAGATATCACATGATATCATTAGCCCTCATGAAGATAAATATGATATCTCACTCAGGCCATGTCATATCCCTATATATATATATATATATATATATATATATACAGTATATATATATATATACTGTATATATATATATATATATATATATATATATAAAAAAATGGATATGAACATTTAAGGTCAACTCAGGTTCTATGGAAAACCATGATGGTACCAGGTGCATTAACATACCAAGGGTAATATTAGTGTACACACAGATGGCATCCTTCCTGTTGGTGGTCAGTGCAGCAGACATTGGGCAACCAACAGCATTATCACATCATCAAGGACAGTTAACTTGATGGTCGGGTCATCCTTCCAGCACATCGTTTGGCAAGACACTGAGCATCAGCCCAGTCAGATCAAGAAGCATTACATGAAATTCCAAAAGCATCAGCAAGGGATTTATTGAGTGTGGCATAAATTTAATGGAGATTTTCTTTCCATTTTATGCTCTCATTTCTCTTTATCTGGTGTCAGGAATTTTCTGGACAAAAGAGGGTAGCATATTGGGGATGTACATTCATTTTCTTGACTGTGTGTGACCACTGCACACATGAATAAGTGCACCATTAATTCTGGGAGACTGCATTTCTTGTTATGCTCTCATTTCACTTCATCAGCACTGGGAATTTACTGGACACAAGACAGTAGCTTTTTGGGGATGCACATTGATTCTGGTGACTGTGTGTGTGGGGGAGCTGCCAATATTGTTGTCAATTCATCTTACTTCACATTTAAGGTGTAATGACAATGCAAAGTTATAACTGCAAGGTGAGGTGAGCCTTTCATATTGACCTCTCTGAACAGTGGAATGACAATACGCTGGCAAAAATTATATTCACTGCATCTCTAGCCATGGATGGTCACAATGAGCTTCTGTGGTACTGTTAAGCCATCACCAATGATTGTAGCATTTCCCTGCTGCTACCAATGGAGTCCAATATTTTATCCTGGTAAATAAAGAAATGAAATAAGATAAGGGTACTTTTTTCATATACTGTAGTGAAAAACTATATACTGTACAGTATTTACTCGCTAGTGTCTATTATCACTTGCTGGCACAACCTCATAAACTCAGTTAGCTACACTAACCACCTTTCTAAAAATAGATCTAAATACAGTTGCACAGATGTTCAGCTGTCTGTCCTCTCACAGACTGTTCCCTCATGCTTTGTCACGGAAACTACCAGTGCGAAATACAGCCTCCTCGGCACTTCACAGAAGAAAATGTTGGGCTCAGTTCAGTCTGAAAAATCTCAAAGAAAAAGGCACAAATTCTTTTAGGAGCAAGAAAGTAAGATCCCACGTGCTCTGTTACAGAATCTGTCAGCATGAAACACAGCCTCCTTGGCACTTGTTTTCATGTCCAATAAATGTTAAAGTTACAGATTTCACCATGCCTGATTTTTCTTATTTACCTGCCTTAAATCAGTAAATATAAAAAGTAAAACATTTGGAAATCTGACAACTTTAATTTTATTCACATCTTCAGTGTGTGATGCCCACATAAACCCCACGGGCTTCTCCCTCGAGGTTTATGGGGCATCACACACCTCAGGTGTGAATAAAATCCTCATTATAAATACTTCACCATGAATTATTCTATATGTAATCAAACTTACTTTGCACTGCTCATATTTTTTCACCCATATCTATGTCTTACATTGAGTTATATATTTTCCAAGCATGCCACCTATTACAAATGGAAGGTCAGGAAGGTCAGGGGGAATTAATATTCTTGTATGAAATTATGCAATGTAATATCTTGATTTTACTGTGGCAACTTACAAAACTGTGCACCCAGATCCTAAGGCCTGGCCCTACTGGAATTTAAACTTGATGTCTCAAGTATTTTTTGTGTTAAACATAAAGTACTGAAACTTACAAAAAAACCTAATTAAGACCTTCTGAATACAATCTTGAAATTTATTTCCTGGCAATACAGTAATTCAATTAAGAAAATGGCAAGAATGTATTTTGTTCCCTGATTGGCTAAAAACACATCCAACTTGGGCATCTGTTTTTCAATAGATGCTTAGCTAAAAATAAGAGCCAGTCCAAGTGCCACTTCACCAAGTAGCATTCTCCTGTGGTGCCCAGCCTGTTTTGTAATTAGCTGAAAGCATCCCACAAAATTTAAAATGCCCACCATGTTTTTTCTCTCTCACTTAGCGAGAGCTACAGGTCCTGGTCCCCCACAACACATCAGTGCTGGTTGCCTGCCTCGATAAAAATAAAGAAAAATAAAAGAAACCACACTGATTTTGTGGTCAGGAGAGTGAAGAAATTCTCACAGATGTATTCTTTACTATGGCACCACTCTCCCGACTGCTGTCTCACAGTACCACGCTGGACAAAAAGTAAATGAAAGCCATTGTGCTAGTACAGCTTTTCCCAGATTACCTTACCTTCAACTCAACTCGACGCACAGACGCAACAAAACAAGAGTCATTTTTTGTTTATTGTACACAAGCCAGTACCTTAATATCTTCTTTTACTGCAGTCGTCTTCTTCTCATATGCTTTAACAGCACGTGCACCAATGGGTCGTCAGTGGATTTCCTGATGTGGGGGGTGGGGGGACAGCTCACTGATGTCAATCGTGTATAAAACAAAAAAACACACAGCTTCATCTGCAAATAACTAAATGATTCTTGTGAAGGCTGTACTTGTTACCTCTGACCTCTGTTCACCATGGCAACATAAACAAACATAGACTTTGACAGCAGATAAGGACCTCTTGGCCCATCTAGTCTGAACATTTCCCTACCTAGAGGATAAGCTGCAGATCCTATTTAACCAACAGCCTATTTCTTCCTACCCCCCACAAAATTTACCTTATGTCTGTCCCATGCATTCTTGAATTCTCCCACAGTTTTATACCCCACAACCTCCTCAGGAAGGCTTTTCCATGCATCCACAACCCTCTCTGTGAAAAAATACTTCCTCACATTGCCCCTGAGCCGTCCCCCCATCTTCAAATTGTTTCCCCTTGTTCTTGCACATCTCTTTTTCTGAAAGATGCTACCCTCTTGGACTTTGTTGATTCCGCTGAGGTACTTAAATGTTTCTATCATGCCCCCCCCTTTCCTCAAGGGTATACATATTAAGCTCCTTTAGTCTCTTCTCATATGGCCTCCTTTGAAGACCCTGCACCATTTTAGTTGCCTCCTCTGAACTGCCTCCATACTGTCTATGTCCTTGCTGAGATGAGGTCTCCAGAACTGGACACAGTACTCCAGATGGGGTCTCACCAACTGTCTGTACATGGGGATAACAACTTCCTGTTTTCTGCTGGTGATGCCTCTCCCTATACATCCCAGTATCTCCCCAGGTCTCCCTACTGCCTTCTCACATTGCTTGCCAACCTTAAGGTCATCTGATATGATTACTTCCAGGTCTCTTTTCATTTTTGTTGTTGTTAGTACCTCCCCCCGCCATTGTATAATCTTCCCTTGGGTTTTTATTTCCCAGGTGCATTATTTTGCACTTCTTTGCATTGAATCCAAGCTGCCATACTTCTGACCATTCCTCCAACCTTGCCAAGTGCCTTCTCATCCTTTCCACACCTCCTTGTGTATCAACCCTGTTGCAGAGCTTTGTGTCATCTGCAAAGAGGCGCACTTTTCCTTTCAGTCCCTATGCAATGTCACTTATAAAGACATTAAAAAGGACTGGACCCAGTTCTGAACCCTGTGGTACCCCACTAGTAACCCCTCTTTCTTCAGAGTGGGCTACATTTACAAGTACCTTCTGTGTCCTGTTGTCCAGCCAATGTTTTAACAAGGCTAGCACCCAGGGACCCACTCCCAGGCTGGTTAATTTAACTATTAATCTTTTGTGTGGGACTGTGTCAAATGCCTTGCTAAAGTCTAGGTAGACCATGTCCACAGCCCCTCCCTGGTCTACTACTTTGGTCACCCAGTCAAAGAAATCAGTTAGATTTATCTGACATGTGACCTTCCCACTGTGAACCCATGCTGCCTTGGGTCCTGTGCCCCACTGACCTCTAGGTACTCAACAATTATTTCCTTCAGAAGTGATTCCATCACTTTCCCTACCACAGAGGTCAAACTGACAGGTCTTTAGTTTCCTGCTTCTGTCTTGGTCGCACTTTTGTGAAGGGGAATCACATCTGCCTTCCTCCAGTTCTGAGGTACTGGACCATCCTCCCATGATTTGTTAAAAAGGGTAGTCAGTGGTGTCACTAGTTCTCTGCTTAATTCTTTTAGAATTCTGGGGTGAATTCCATCTGTCCCCATTGCTTTGTCCACCTTCAGTTTTAGGAGTTCTTTCAGAACCCTTTCTTCTGTGAAAAGACTGGGATTGACCCCCTATCCAGAGTGCTTCTGTTAAATGGATTAGGCACCTCCCGCACCTTCTCTATTGTGAATACTGAACAGAAGTATTCATTCAGTATCCCTTCTTTTTCACTGTCCCTCTCTGCCCACCCACCGTCTAATTTATTCAGCCCCACTATCCCTCCCTTTGCCTTTTTACTCTCCCTGATATACCTATAAAAGGTTTTATCCCCCTTCTTAACCGAGGAGACTGTGATCCAGAGTACTGCTTTCAAAAACAATAGATACAGTGCCCTCTAGTGTCAGTAATAGTAGTATACAGACACCATAAAAAAATTCTAAGGCAGACAGAGTAACTATTTCAAAACAAAAGGTACTTTAAAATAATTTTTCCTTAACTTTTTTTTTATTAAGTGTGTGTTTTTTCACAGTGTCCATTTTCTATGCGCAATAATATCCTCCAGGATAGGCGGTTTTGGGGAATACCAGACCTTCCAGGGGCTATAAGGCCCTCTGCCTGCAGCATCGGGCATCATTATGCCCCTTGGCTGTCCAGTATTCCCCAATACCTGTTGAGTATTATTGCTTAGAAAATAGTCAAGTTTGTTGGAGCTTTCTCATTGGCTGTGAACCACTACAGGGGGTACATTAACTTTTAAAAGATGCCCACTTAAAAACAAGTGCCATTTCGGGGGCCCCATTATTGAGGGTATCCATCGGCACCTCAAATTCAGCAGGCGCCATTTTTTTGCTTCTTGCTTAGTGAGAGATGCCCCCGAGCCTAGCCAAACCCAATCCAGCCATGCTCATCTGTAAAAAAGTAAACAAACCAATTTTATCACTATGTCCAAAAGTAAGAGGTAATCTGAAAAAAAAGACAGCATTTCTGTTTCAAGTAGCATTGGTAGCACTGGGTGTGCTAAGCACTACTGTGGCAGTGCCCGCTACTTAAGAAAAAAACTATTGTAACTGCTCTTCGGCCTTGTTCTCCCGATCTCGACATAGCCCTGACAGAAACTAAACAGCTGAGCCAGTGTTACTTAAATTTACCTGTCTTTGTGGGATATTTTCTTTTCTTTTTCGTGGCAGTTCGACCTCTCTCAACATGTGATGTCTTGCTCTCCCATCCGCTCTATCAAATCATGTTTGTTCTAACATTCAACTGATCGCTTCCCTCTCATACAAAACTTGTTTTTTATGTAAAAAAAACAAAAGCGTCTAGCACTATTGTCAATAAATGAAACTCACTGGGTGGGGTGGGGTGGTAATGCAAATGAATCCATACAAAATAACGCTTATCATAAGCAGCAGCACCCTCTAGTAGCATTTCCTAAAGGGACTATTTAACAGAAGCTCCTGTTTCTCATATGTTAATTAGTATTTTACCTGTTTTTTCCCTAGAAAAACAGCTTATTAGCAACATAGCAGAGGGTCTGGAAGGAAAGGTATATCTGTTCATGGATGACACAAAAATCTTCAAAAAAGTGGACATGCCGGGGGTTAAAATAATGAGGGAAGATCAAAAAAAGCTTGAAGACTGGTCAAGGGTTTGGCAACTGTATGTCAATGTCAAAAAAGTTAAATTATGCACATAGGACACAGAAACCCAAGGGCAGTGAATCAGTGGGGGTTGGGGTGTTATCGCCCCCATCACTGTAAAATACAATGAGAAAGGGATCTGGGGGTCATCATATCTGGTGACCTGAAGGTAGCAAATCAGTGTGATAAGGCAGTGGGAAAGACTAGTGGGATGCTTGGGTGCATTGAGAGGGGTACCACCAGCAGAAAATGGGATGTAGTTCTGCCACTGTATAGATCAATGGTGAGGCCACACTTGGAATACTGTGTCCAGTTCTGGAGGCCCCATCTTGGGAATGACATAGATTGGATGGAAGTGGTAGAGAGAAAGGCAACCAAAATGGTGCATGACCTGCATCAGAAGCCATACAAGGAAAGATTCAGGGAGTGAAATATGTACTCACTGGAGGAAAGGAAAGAAATGGGAGACATGAGAAAGACTTTCAAATACCTTAAGGGTATCATTAAGGTATAGGAGGGTGGAATATTGTTCAGAAGGAGATGCTCAAGGACAATGGGGCATGATATGAAGGTGGAAGGGGAGAGACTAAGAGAGAATGTGAGGAAATATTTGTTTTCACAGAGAGAGTGATGGACATTGGGAAGAGCCTCCCAGGGGAGGTGGTTCACATGGAAATGGTAAAAGGTTTCAAATATGCATGGGACACACAGAAAAGGACCTTAGTAACTGGGCTGGGGGTTAAGGCCATAAATCAATTAGGGTGTACTCTAAACCAGCAGGTAGGGATATGATTGTAGACTAGATGGGCCAGGAGGTCCTTTTCTGACAACAGCTTTTATTGTTCTATATTATCTGAAGCTCACTTAGTTTTTTTTTCCAGTGTAAGTTCCTCCACTCTTATCTACCTGCTTTGTGTGAGAGGTTCCTTCCTCAAATGCCTTACAATATACCTTGCAGGGGTTAAACTGCACTGAGAGAAGTGGTATTTCACAATCAGGCAGGAATCTGCACATATCCAGTTTGAAACTCTGCAGCACCACTCACATTCATGGGCTTGAAGTGCTGCAGCATGCAGCATTGCCACATCTGCTTAAATGTAACCAAAATGCTGACAAAAAGAATGGGCGTGGTTGCTGCTGAAACTGATTAAAGTGGTTTTCAGAGATATCGGCATCACTTACATCATTTGGTAGCTTATGTCTGTGAAAGTAAGTCCTTGCTATTTTTACAATTTAATCCTGTGTCTGTATTTTGGTGGAAGGGATCATAGTTTGGCCATGACAAGGTGGACAGCTGATCCCTTCCACTTCCCATTTCCACTGGGATGCCCCGTTGTTCAACACATAATGATGTGAAGCAAGGGAAAGCACGGGGGTGAGTCCCAGTGAAGTCAATGGGGACAAATCTCATTACTAATTAATGCAAAATGATGGTAGACTGGAGATTAAAGAATGCCACTGCTCAACCCTAAAGAGCCTTGTTAGTTTAACCATTTGGGAGGGGCTGCTGATTATAGTCTTCATTTATGATACTGTAGCAATAAAAAATGTACTTTAAAGGGCATAGCATATCTGTTTCTAATCTTCATTTAGTAATACTTTACACTTAAACAAGTAGTCTGTTGAATGCTTCTTAGAAATTTAGTATTCTTAGAGGATGTATTATTTTTGATGATGAGTAAAGATAATTAAAAATGATTATGACATAGATACCTATAAACATGTAATCCTATTGGTGGAGTTCTTCTGCATGGCCATGCATTAAATTCCCTATTTAATGCACAGTTCCATGAAGGGACTCAGTGAAAGTTTTATTAGTACTCTTTTGCTTTGCAGCTGTGAAAGGCAACCATTTGTAATTGGGCAGAAGTGAGAGAGCTGCAGCACTGTACCTAAGACATTGGTATATTATAAAAGTATTGGCATTCTGGAATAGCATATAGTGTACAGTGCAAAATGTAGACATGTAAGTGTAAGGCAAGGCCATGACAGATGGAAGAGATCAGCAGCATCGGGTTGCTCACTGGTTTAGTGGTAGTTGACAGAGGCAGAGACATTTCTCCCCACCTGGATGCGACTATGTCCCAAGCGGCAAAAGTCACTAAACACCCAGCACATCTGCATCCTGAGGTGCAGAGGTAGGTCATAGAGGATGAGATGTAGAACCTACACAGAGTACCTTGGTGCCGGCAGTGTTGTACAGTGGTGACAGCAAGAGACAGCACGGGAAATGTCAATGTCAGTTCACGAGAGAGTGATTCAAGTGTACATGACATGGAAAAATGCCCCAATCCCTTGCCACATGAACCTAGTCAGCCCCTGGAACACTGCAAGCCATGCTATGCTGTGATCACAGTGTGTTTCCCCATTGTATATTGTATAGTAGGAGAGACATACAGGTGAAATGAAAGACACACAACACGTCGACAGCAACAGACAGCAGCAGCACAGCGACAGTCCTTGAGCAGCACAGTTGGACATTAAGTCCAGTGAGAGCATGAGAGAGAGCTACAGAGCATGGTGCAGGGAGAGATGTCATAGCCTGTAAGCCCAAATGCATGTTTTTGTGTGCTGTGCCACCTTCAAATGTTGCCCTCCCCCTCAGACAGTGACAGAAAATGTCTGCTAAGCTCACCAGCAAAGAGGATAGAGGGTCTAAATGTTGTTGCACTCCCGGTCCTTATGGTCATCTATGGGCACATTGGACTGTGTCACTTGGCAGTGAGTCAGGGCACTTATGTAGCACATCACTAGGGCAGAGCAATACAGTGGTAGCAGAAGACAATACAGCGACAGAGAGAGAGAAAGAGAGAGACCACCAGAGATAACACGCAGACACAGCATCAAGGGCTGTTGCCTTAAGAGTGCCTGGCAGCCCCCCCTCCTGATGAACAAAAGAACAGGCAGAGACTGATATAATATGTCCCATTGTCATGCACTGGCACAAGTAAGTGGTTCTGTGGGGTGAGGGATGCACAGAGAAGGGGGAGAGAAAGAAAGTTATGTGCACTCTGGTGTTGTAGTGGACTGGTGCCCGGGGGAGGGGTTCCAAAGCATGCATAATAGGGTTTGGTAAGTGTCACAATGCCATCAGGGGGAAAAAATTACTGTAGCTGTCTCTGTCTGTTGCTGTGACGGCAAGCAACATGGTATAGGCATCTTCTCTCATTGGCTGTTTATGTATACCAAAACTGAAACAGTGTGGTTTCTAGGCAAAAATGTTCTTTAGACAGCGATGGTACAGGAAAGTCATTGGCATGTCTGTGTTTGTCAGTGTGCAAGTCGATGTCCTATGTATGTGTGTGTCAATGTGAGCTGGTCAGTGAGAGAGGGAGAGAGATGCATGGCGTGGTGAGAGTTGCATCAGGTGTTTCCAAACAGTTGGCAGAGAGCTATTAGAAAATGACAGCCAGCGTTGCAGCTTACTGTGCTGTGGGGGGAAGGGGGCAAATGAAATGTCATAGGGATGATAATAGAGCATATTATGCACAAGAAATGTCACAGATCATGTTACCAGTTGACATGTGACATTTTTATGTGCATAAAATAAGGAAATGTACATGTTTTTGCTATGGACTATTTTGCAAGGTTGCAGGATACAGTACCTTTTTTGGACTTAAAACAATAGAAAACCCCTGTTTGAAGGGATTCCCTTGGTTTTGACATAGCCCATGTTACAGGTGCAATAACCCACTTCAGAGCATGTGGTTATGGGGATTTAATGTACAATTGGGGTGCTGTGAAGACTCTCGGCCTGTGACCTTGTGTATTGCAATGCACCCAGTCATGCATTAAATCCCCATCACCTCTTACCCTCTCATGGGTTATAGCTTACCTAATACATTATTAGTCTTTGAAGACAAATAAATGACTTCTTTTTTATTTTTAACTTATTGTTTCTTCTTAACTCTTCCACTGGGGGTGATCCTATGGTACCCCTTTCAGTCTCCTGCCCTTCAGTGCCCCATCGGCCACAGCACCTAAACTCAACCTCCTCCTTCTACACACAGTCCAGGTCACTAACCCAGTGAGTACTTACCCAACACACTGGGGAGTTCCTGGTGAGCCGGGCTTGGAAGGAGTGTCCTGGATGCTTCCAGTGTAGCTCCAGCAGGTAGAGACCTCATGCGTACCAGCAAATTGTTTTGCCCCTTTTTCTGTGGCTTTTTGGCTCAAGTGTGTAATGACATCTAGAGTGTTGCAAAATGCACACCTGCGCACTGCATGTCCACATCTGCCCTGCTATCCCTTACATGCAGTGTCACTTGTGTACTGGTCCCCGGCCACTCCCAGGAGCCACTGTTGCTGCAGTCTCTCTCCCCCACCCCCCCAGAGGAGGAGAGCTGTCCTTAGGATGGTCATTCCTTTTCTCCCCGGCCAACTCACCAGCTCTGGTGGTCACACCCTACCCCAGGTTGCTTGCACTGCAAATAGTAGCTCTACCACTGCAAAATGGGATGGCCATAAATGACTTCTTTAATACTAAATTTAGTATTCACCTTCTGTGGGGCACCTCAGTGTCTGCCGTCAACACCTGGAGCTTGCTGAATTTGTTAACTAGGCACTTGGCATTAAGGCATACCACCTTTCATTTGATCCCTGCTACTGTCCTTCTGCTTTCTGTGTTTTCTCCCCCCATTGTTTGTCCTTTTGCCTTTAGTTTCCCCCTCATGTCTGTCCCTTCCCTGGCTCTTGTAAACCGTTGTGTGTTCCCTGTACCTTTTTTGCTGCTGCTGGTGCTGTCCCCTGGATGTTGTGGAGTACTAGCTAGGATCCACTTCTCCTTATCCACCATGGATCCCTTAGACCTGGGGCCCAATTTTCAAAGACGCCTGCATTGGATGCACCCTGCAGCAAATAGGGAGTTGTATCTGACACAGAAGCCTGCAGCAAGGGCAAACATTACTATTTTAGAAGGTTTACTGCAATATACAACTTGTGGCAAATATTCTGAAATAGTTGCATTATGCAGCCCTGCTCCAGAAAAAGTGACACACTCAGATCCTGTGGCACATGTCCAGGACACAGTCATGGGCTATTGCACGGGGAGCACCCCAGGTGTACCATGGAGTGTCAAGCTCAATCCCAGGCACAAAAGTGTCAAGTTGCTTTCTAAGAGCATTGTCCCATGTCCGTGTGACACCAGCGTGCATCTCCCCCATCCCCAATCTCAGATCACAGCCAGTAAAACTACATTTATTCCTTTGTAGTCTAGTGGATCCCCCGCCCTCCACACTCCATCTGGTATCTACCAAACTCCCTGCTGTACTCCCCGAGTGACAGCTGCAGGATCCAATGACTGGCACAGCCCTGTGCATGCCACCATGGTCAGTCGCAGAATGCATTCTCAATTCTGTGTGCTTATTATAGTACGCAGTTCTTGAGAACACATTCTGCAGCTGGCTGTGGTGGTGTGCAGAGGGCTGTGCCAGTTGTGTGATTCTGCAGCTGTTAACTGGGGGGATGCGGGGAGGTTGAGAGATGCCAGACAGGGTGGGGAGGGTGAGACCACAACTAGATCACCAGGGAATAAATGTAGTATTACCGAGTGTGATCCAAGATTGGGGGTGAGGGCAACAGACAATGGCGGTTTTGTACACATACTCTAGGGGAATGGGCTCGAGGAGCACTGGGGGAAGGGTGTTCATCACTCTATCAGCAGGGTTGTTTGGACACTGGTGGGATTAGCAGAGGGGCACTAGCCTGAGGATATATGTTTCATTACTGGAGCCTGCTATCATATAAATAATGTTTCCCCATATTGCAGTGGTACCCGGTAGGGTGCCATGCCACTGCTGGTGTGGGTCAGCTTTGCCCCGACACCCCACCTGCCATCTCTGGTGCCCCTAGTATGGACTTCCGGCCCCCTGTATAACAGTAGTCCACTGGAGCAACCCAGTTAGACGACCTCCTGGCTGGTCTAACTGGTGTCCCTTGCTGCATCCATTGTGGAGTTTTTAAAACCCAGATACGGGGATGTTGCTTCCCATCTATGGTGCAAGCCCCTATGTGACCTAGCACACCTGGTTTCATGGTGCAACCAATGGTGCAGGGTTCTTTGCTCCAGCTACATCTCAACTGGATGCAGGTTGCCTTGGAAAATAGCATTTGACATAAATTGCACCGTAAGTCACCACTTGAGTCAAACTCTTGGGATGCAAACCCCTTGCATCCCTCTAAGCCCTTTGAAAATCAAACCACTGTACTCTTCCACAGTCAGTTTAAATATCTGATGCGGACATCAAACTTCTGCCCCAGCATGCTGGGCCCTCCTTTCATCAGGTGAAACCCATCCCCATTGAAAAGACTCCTGTCCCAGAAATCCCTCCAATCCATACATAGTGGTATGTAATGTCTTGACACCACCTCTTAAGCCAACTGTTTAACTCTTGTATTTCAGCACTCCTTATCCTTTCCTGTCTCCCTTCCCTGGCCTACTCTGGGTGGACTTTGGAAAAGGCCAGGGCAGCTGTGTGTGTAGCCAATCTGTGCCCCAATCTATGGAAGTTCTATTTCACCATCTCCACTGACTGCTTAGACAGATCATTGGTACCCAGGTGTATCAGCACCTGCAGCTCACTCCCTCCAACATCCTCCCTATTCTGTTTAAATCCTGGCTGGCTGATGCTCCAGGTAGACATCGGATGAATCCCCTCTCATATGACCATTCCCCATCACCCTGTCTATCCCCCTGATCAATGTATCTTCAACCAGTATGACAATCCTGTCAGCTTTGCTCCCCCCATATGTGTCCTGCCCATCCCCATTCACAGACCTTGAGTCCCCCCTGGAGGAGTCAGGAGTCTGAGCCTCCTCCCAGGGTGTGAAACAATTCACCATCTGGATGGTACTGGTCCTGACAACCTCATTCTGCCTGTCCCTTTCCCCTGCACCCCACTGCTTTTCACCCTCCTGGACTAGTGGGTCTCTGCGGGAGTGACGGTGTGGGGAGTGAGCTCCTGCTGATATGATTGTGCAGTTCGGATAGCTCTATCTTTGCTGCTACCAGCTGAGCATGGAGCTCTGCTGTTGTCCTGAAGAAGATGCAGTGCCCACTCCTCCAGAGCACATCCCTGGGAAAAAGTGCCCGACAACCCCAACAACAGAGTACCTCATCCCTGAACCAAATCCTGCAAGGAGCTTGTATCGATGAGAGAGAGAGAGAAAAAGTTAACTTACAGTAAAATCAAATTAGTTTAGATTGTGCTTCCCAAACAGATGGGTTGTTACTGCTACCAACCAGTTTTTACAGGTGAGTGAGTTGCCATGGCAGCCTGTGATGAGATGGCTACCACAATTGAGCACTTTCAAAAACTGTGACTCAATCATGGCGTCTGTGCATAGGGCTACCTCACGGGGGGGGCGACTGGATGGAGGGTAGTTAAATATAGTGACAGAATGTTGCTTTGTATACATGCATGGTGGGGGACCTCACTGTGCTGCGGGCAGAAGGGGGGGAGGGTTTGTGGGGTGTAGTGCAGTGGTGGGCTGCTGAGCTGGCCATGTGGTGAGGTGGGTTTGTGGCAGGCTATGGCTGGGAGAGTGCCTTGTCTGGTTCTGGATGTGCTCATTTTTTGCACCAGGTCGGGTTTTTTTTTTTTAAGTTTTGCAGCCCCTCCCAATTTGCCCCCCCCAGAGTTGAGAATCCTTAGTAGGAGGGTGTCAGCAGAGCCCCCATCATAAAATAGAAAAACAAAATTGTTGTGCACCCTTTTTCTGTTCACCATGAGTGTGCTTCTCTGAAATTTATTTTTGGTGCTGTTCAGTCACAGAAATGGTGACCGTTATTCCACAATAGCAGTTATGACATGGAACCAGTTGCCATATAAGGTATGGTGACAAGGATTCATGTATCACAAATATGATAACAACCGAAACAACTGTAAGAATCACTCCACATTATAATGCAACCTTCCGACAGCTGGACGAATTAACTGAGAACTATGAGCACAACTGGTGTAATTCACTCCCTCAAAGTGGGGCAACCCCTCATCCACACATTACACTTCAGTGCACCCTCCATATAACTGAAGGAAATAATTCTGCACCACAATGCAACCTCCCAAACAACTTGACAAATCATTCCCGTCAACAATGTAATCCTCCAACAACTGGAGAAATTAACTGTCCATATCCATTGAAAACTTCAAACTACAGTTGTACTTTCAGAACCCCAATGTGAGAAGAAGCCTAGGTTACACTTACTACCAGAATCCCAATTAAGGATGGGAATCACTCCCAGTATTCTGATCGGGATATGACTCACTCTCAGGAACACTATAAGGGATGAGGGTCACTCCCAGAAGCCTAACAAGGGATGATGCTTACTCACAGAGTTAGCACAAACCTGAGAAAACTCAAGGAGTGGTCAAGTGTATGGTTGTTGGGTTTCAATGAGAATTATACAAAATCATGCACTTGAGGCACAGAAAATCAGTGGGAGAGTGCAAAATGTATGGAGAGGTAGTTATGACCACCAAACAAGAAAAAGACTTGGGGATAATTATATTTGATGACCTAAAAGTGACTACTGAGTTAGGCAAGGCAGATGGGAGGGCTAGTGGCATGCTGGGGTGCACAGGGAGGGTATCAGAAGCAGAAAGAGGAAGTGATGTTGCCTCTGTATAGATCATTGGTGAAACCCCACTTAGAGTTCTGTGTCCAATTCTGGAGATCACCTCTCTGGAAGGACATAGGCAGAGTAGAGGCTGTCCAGAAGTGGGCAACTAAAATGGTACAGGGTCTGCATAAAAACCCTATGAGAAGGGACTAAAGGACCTCAATATGTACACCCTGGAAGAGAGGAGGGAGAAATGTACATAATAGAGACCTTCAAATATATCACCGGAGTCAATAAGGTACAGGATGGGAGCATATGCATATCTTGCATTTCTGTAGTGTAGTGTAGTGGTTATCACATTTGCTTCACACACAAAAAGTCCCTGGTTTGTAACCAGGTAGAAACACGGGGATACTTTTACAGGGGACTGATGACACTAGGAAAGAAGGGAAGAATGAAAACAGGTCCAGAAGGATCTGTCAGAAGGAAGCAAGACACTTCTTAAACCTAAACCATGGCAGACTGGGTGGACCTGGAGGTCCTTTTCTGCCGACAACTACTATGTAACTGTGTATTTGTCTAAGCGGCCAGGTGGCACTGAAGCTTGAGGCACTGGATGCCTTACCTTGCATCATGCTGACGTCCCGAGCTTGGACACTGACTTAGGTCACTCAGGAGTTGGCTGACTGAGGAAGGATAGATCATCTGGAGGACTACTTTACTTCCTCGGGGTGGGGAGATTCACATTGCATGCTGTCAGCCAATGCCTAGCAGTGGCTGGGGGTCATCAGAAGCGCACTGCCATGTAAGGGATTGGCCCATGTCCAAGGCAATTGTCTGCCTCCACAGAGGTGGAGACTGCTTCCCCACCCATTGTACAGATGTTGGTTCAGGAGATAATTAAGGAAAATTATGGGACTCCACAGGACCCTTGATGGCTTCATCGCTCTGGGGAGTCTACACCTGACACCAGATTTGACATACCAGAGAGGGGGAAGCACGCTGGCACTGCTCACTCTGGCCCTGCTGAGGAGGGAGAAACTGCAGGGGATCTCTGGGTGGATAGATGAGCTAGGGATCATGGCCAGAGGACATATCCTTCTGAGGGAGGGATCATAGCCCCTGTCAGGTCAACAGTGACATAAACTGTATATAGGAAAAAAAAATGTTGTCAGAAAAAAAGAAGCTCAAGAACAAGGGGAATGCAATGAAGCTGGAGGGAGGGAGTTATATTTAGAAGAAATACAGGGAGTGTGGCCTGGCTGCTGGAACAATGGCTGCTTAATTTCCCTAGCTATCTCCTTATGGGACAACTACAGCACTCTGGCACCATAATCTGCTGACATGAAGACCCCCTTGCTCCTTCTACATGTTGGGGTAGTCACCCTCTACTGACTGGTGGCATTTCTTAGCAGATTCCAACACAATTTGCAGTAGTCGCAGGACTGGATATCCGCGAGCTGCTTCGGTGCCGTAGGCTGCATAGGCCCATTACTACCTGCTCCACTGGGAAGATCTTTGCCGGGGGCTCTCCGACCACAGCGTGGGGTGCTTCACTCCCCAACTCTCTGATTTTGCACTGCTGCTTTACTGACATGTCTAACCCCAACTCACCGGTGGTACCACCTCAGGGTGCCCAGCCACTCGCACAGCCACCAGCTGCACCAGCCTCTGTGGGAAACTCCTTACAATATATTACCACTATGCTGGAAACATTGTTAGTGAGGGTCGATGATATTAGCCTCTCCCTCTCCACTATTGCGGCAGATGTGAGGCAACTTCAAGACAAAATGAACATATAGGAGCAAAGGTTAGATGCCCAGGAGCAGCAACAAGCCAAGCTGTTATACAGACTTCAAATGCAGGAGGAAAGACTGGCCACCTTATGGAACAGGGTTGAGGGCCAACAAAACAGGGCCCAGCACCATAACCTGTGCATTATTGGACTACCTAAGAGGGTGGAAGGCCAGTCCATAAAGTGCTTCCTAAATTAAAACCTCCCAGTGCTTCTCGGGGACAGATGGAGAGGCCCCATGGATGTCGAGAGGGCCCACTATGTGGCTGGGAAAAGGGACAAGAATACTCAAACTCCTTGGCCCATCATTGCCTACTTCCTTTGCTACACCATGAAAGAACGTATCCTGAGGATGGCCAGAGACTTAGGGAAGGTTCAATGGCAGGGTTCTGTAGTGATCTTTTATTGGGACTTTGGGCAAGAAACAGCAGCCACGAGGAGGGCATTTGGGCCAATCAAGAAATTTCTCTACCAGCACAACTTTCAACTTAGAATCTGGGGACTTACCAATCTGTTGGTTTCTAAGGATGGTCGTGAACTGGTAGCTGATCACCCTGCGTTAATTGAAAAGTGGATATCCAGGTTTTGGCCTAACCTCCCGCTCATCACTACAACTCCCAGAAGGCTCTGGGAACCAAGTGCCAAGGTTGCCACTAGGGGGAACGATAGGCAGAGCAATCAGTTCCTGGAGGACTCTTTTCTAGCTGGACTTGCAACACCCTACAACAGTCCCCCTGCTGCAGTTGTTCTGACTGACCGCTCGCCTCCTCCACTGATGGACATAGCTCTCTCCATGCCTGGCTCTCCTTCATCTCTACCACCTTGACCATCTGGCCCCAACCCAAGAAATGGGAAAAAGGGAGGAGCAGTACTCCTGTGCCCCTGAGCTGCAAATAGCTGCCCCACCTGCTAAAATATCTAGAGAGGACCACACTCAACCAATTTCTCCAGTCCATGCTGACTGTCAGGACCTACCAGATATGGACACCAATCCCACCGTGGAATGGGCCGATTATCCTGATGCCTCTCTGGTAGAAGTAGTCTATGCAGCAACCTCAGTGAGACCTGGCACTCTTTCCTACACTGCCGTGGTTTCTTCAGGCTCCCAGGACCCCCAGTCATAGCTGGGCAGGCTGAAGTTTCCCCTGGTTGAAGAAATGGACTGGATCTCTGTTATTTTCTGAAATGTCCAGCTTCTCTGATTAATTTCCTCCTTGGCTGTTGCACTGGTGACTGCCCGGGATCATCCACCCAGCAGAGGTGGTCTGCCCGATCCAGTTCTGCCATGTGCACACTGGCTTTTGGGTTTGTTGTACTTGTTGGGCAGGTGCTTTGTTCTGTTATTTTCAGAGCTTCAATAGGGGCCAGTTTTTGCTTTTGGGGTCAGCCTGTTGACAGCTTATGTTTGCCCCTACCAGGCACCCCCAGACTTGAGATTTACTCTTCCAAGGAGACCCGCAATGCTGGGAAACTACTTGCTATTTCAGGCTATGACACTGTAGCACCACTGATATGCTCAGATGGAGAGTCTACCACCCATTACCTCTCTCTCCCATTCCTTCCACCTTTTCCACTATCTGTAAACCCCTTTTTCCCTGCATGTCCACCCTCTCCCACCCACGAGGTACCCATTTCCCATCCTTTCCACTATTGCCCCCTGACGATGTCCTGGTGCCCGACCATAGCTTAGCTGTCTCCTAACATACTAACATACTAAAATGCCAGCAGAATAGGCCTAATGGTCTTTCGTGTCTGCTCGTTTGGTCAGCCCCCACCCTGGGTGCTGACCTTGCTGTCCCCCTCGCCTTCTCTGGCTTCTCCCTTCCCAGTTCCGGATATTCTTGCTGCATTGGATTTTGCTTCCTGAACCCTTCCCCTGTACCTGTCCCACCCCCTCTTGAACCCCTCCACTGTCTCTGCCTCCACCAGCCCCCTAGGTAGTGCATTCCATGGCTCTACCACCCTCTCAGTGAAGTAGCACCTCCTCCTTTCTCCCCTGAATCTTCCCCCCTCCAGCTTCCACCCATGCCCTCTAGTGGCCCCTTCCTCCTTCCTTCAAAGCACCCTCACTGTTCCTCCCCTATTTACCCTCTTCATGTACCTGAAGACCTCTATCATGTCCCCCCGGTCCCTTCTCTCTTCCAAAGTGTACATATTTAGCTCTTCGAGCCTCTCCTCATAGGTCCTGTCCCCCAAGCCCCAAATCATTTTGGTTGCCCTCCTCTGGACCCTCTCCAGGAGGTTAATGTCCCTCTTTAAGTGTGGCCTCAAAACTGCACGCAGTACTCCAGGTGTGGCCTCACCAAGCAGTTATACAGGGGAGTATCACTTCTCCTTCTGGAGGTGATCCCCTAGCGATGCATCCCAGCATCCTGTTGGCCTTGGCTGCTGCCCTCCCACAAGTCTCAGAGTTGTTCATCTTGATATCCACCACCACCCCCAGGTCCCTCTCAGCCATTGAGACTTGTAGTATCCCCCAGGGTGTACACTTGGCCTGGGTTTCTGGCCCCAGATGGAGTACCTTGCATTTCCTGCATTAAACCTCAGCTTCCACTTCTAGACCATCTTTCCAGAGCCTCCAGGTCCCCCTGCAGGGCCACCCTCCCCTCCTCCCCATCCACCACTGCCCCCAGTTTCGAGTCATCTGCAAAGAGACTCATCTCACTCCTGATTCCTGTCCTTATGTCAGATAGTTAGGCGTTGAACAGAAGGGGCCCAAGGACTGATCCCTGTGGGACCCCACTAATGACCCTCCTTGGGGAAGAGATTATCCCACCAACTACGACCCTCTGGGTCCGGTCCTGGAGCCAATTGCCTATCCATCGGATCATCTGGTTTCCCACCCCCATTTCTCCTAGTTTATCCAACAGGCCCCGTGAGGAACAGAGTCAAATGCCTTGCTGAAGTCCAGAAAGAGGACATCCACTGGTCTACCCAGGTCCAAGGCACTTGTCACCCAGTCATAGAACTCCACCAGGTTTGTCTGACACGATTTCCCAGGATGAATCCATGCTGTCTATCGTCCAGGCACCCTGACCTATCCAGGGCCCCTAGCCACTCCTTGACAATGCCTCCATCACCTTGCCCACCACTGATGTCAGGCTGACAGGCCTGTAGTTCCCTGCCACCTCCCTTGATCCCCCTTGTGGATAGGGGACTACATGCGCCACCTTCCAATCTTGGGGCACCCACCCTGTCCTCAGAGAGATGGTGAAAAGCTCTGCCAGGGGTTTCGCCAGGACATCTGCAAGTTCCTTCAGCACTCTAGGATGTAATTTATCCAGCCCCGGTGCTTTCTCCGTCTTAAGGGAGCTGAGGGCTTCCCTCACTCTCTCTGCTGTGATTTCCACTTCCAGTACCTCTTCTCCCTGCTTAGCCCCCCCCACCTGCCAGTGATGCCCCCTCCCCAGACCTGCCGATTGGTAAGGGTCCCCCCCTCCTCATTATCTCTGTCTCCTCCCATGTATGATGCAGCATCCCCATTTTCCCTGGTGAAAACTGAGGTGAAGTACTCATTTAGTACCTCAGCCTGCTCCTCTGGGTCTTGTGCCCATCTCTCCCCTGATTTAATCCTGCTAATCTTCCCCTTCACCCGTCTCCCTAAGGGAAGCTGTTCCTTACTGGGTTCTGTGTGCATCCCCTATTTTGGGTTCTTCAGGACTGCACAGCTGAGAGTGGCATTTCCTCATCACTTTCTTTCACACTCAGCCCATAATCCATAAGTGTAGTGATGCTTGCTTACATTACACTTTAGCTAAGGTTAATTTCTTAGTTATTGCTAGTGTGCTAGTCTTTGTACTTCCCAAGCTGTTGTTACAAATATTGGTATCTCTTTCTCTGTGTTCTTTTTCCAGTTAGCCTGTTGCCAGTACCAGTGAGTACCTGGAGTCTATTCATACCAAACAGTGTTCTCTACAGCTGAGTGCCAAAGGTTCATTAGTGGTGTTACCACAGAAGTTGACCCCCTTACTCCTACTTCTGGTACCCCATGTAGCCCGCTTCTATTTGGTTGTCTCAGTAAGTACCTTGTCTTCTATCTGTGAGGATGTGTCTCCCCCATCATGCTCCACCTCTATTGGCACAAATCTGGTTTCCTGGAATGTTAAAGGTCTTAATCACCCTAGTAAATACACAAAGGTGCTTCAGTACCTTCAACCCCTTCACAGTGATGTTGCTTTGCTCCAGGAGACCTTTCTCCTGAGTCAGGTGGTACCCTGGTTTAAAAAATCATGGGTAGAAGAAGTGCATGCCAGCTCTGTCCCAAATAAATCCAAGGGGGTGGTGATCCTGGTGAGCCAGTCATCACCATAGAAAGTTGATGACTCCCGACGGGATTCGCATGGGAGGTGGGTGGTGGTCAAGTTCTCATACCCCACTGGCCATCTTATTGTGGCCAATTTATATGGTGCCAATGAAGACCATGTTGATTTTTTCCCAGCTGTCAGCCAAGCTATGCGCTCCCTGACCCCAGAGGGCCCCAATACTCCTATTTTGGTGGGGGGGGGACTTCAACATGGTTTATGATCCCTTCTTGGATAAGTCGACCCCCCTCCTTCAAACACAACCCAAAGCCAATGCAGCTCTACAGGAGCTTCAGGACGAGTGGGGCTTCGTAGACATGTGGTGGAGGGACCACCTGATGAATCATGACTATACCTTTTACTCCCACATTCATGCCACCCATAGCTATATTCATTTCTGGCTGGCTGATGTAACTGCAGGCCATGGCCTTTCTGAGAACAAAATTGGGAGCTTTATAATATCTGACTATGCTCTGGTTCTCACCACCTACACTTCACTAGGACAGCGATCTCAGAGTACCCGGTGGAGATGTAATCCATTACTGTTCAAAGACCCCAAGTTCTGCTGTGTGATTGCGCAGGTGACCCGTGATTATTTCTCCTCTAACTCGCCCAGGGAGGTGTCCACAGGCACAGCTTGGGAGGCCTTCAAGGCCATCCTGCATGGCCACATCATTGCTTTCTCTGTGGCCAAAAATAGGGCCTGCAGAGCTACCCTAGCTTCACTGCAAATGGACCTTGCTGGCTTGGAAAAGACATTCCACTCATTACAGTCCCTAAGGAGGGATACTTCCCTTGTGCACCGGATTGTTGGTTTGAAATATCAGATTAATACCATTTACAATCAAAAGGCGGAATGGCTTCTTCTCCAGGCAAAGCATAGCTACTGGGATGGGGGTGAGAAAAGTAGCAGGCTCTTGGCCTTTAGATTACGTAAGCAGCAGGCCTCTTCCCACATCCATGCCCTTTGAGACACCACTGGGAAAGTCGTCCATGACCCACAGGATATCAACCATACTATGAGATCTCTCTATATTTCCCTGTATAAGTCACATTCTTCTCTGTCCCCCGTCCAG
Organism: Neoceratodus forsteri; assembly: GCA_016271365.2. NCBI lineage: Eukaryota > Metazoa > Chordata > Ceratodontiformes > Ceratodontidae > Neoceratodus > Neoceratodus forsteri. The sequence continues at coordinate 58,825,439 of CM028137.1, forward strand.
ATTCAACAGGGCTTAGCCCAGTTATGCAAAGATTCGGTGATGCCTAGTCTGATACCCGCCCAAGTACACCACCTGGACGTCCCATTGGAAGGCGTAGAGGTGAGACAAGCTCTATCCCACATGGCACCGGGGAAAGCCCTGGGCCTGGATGGAATGACAGTGGAACTGTACCATGTCTTAGGACTGGAAATAATGGGTCCCCTACTTCGAGCTCTGTAAGAAGCTCATAAAGCCCAATCCCTCCCACCCAGCATGAGAGAAGCACTCATTACCCGTCTCCCAAAAAAGTCCAATGATCCCCTGAACTGTGCAAACTTTCGCCCCATTTCTTTGCTTTCAGTCGACACTAAGGTAGTAGCCAAACTCTTAGCCACCCAATTACTAGATGTGTTGCCCTCCATCATTCCCCTGCACAGGAAGGTTTCATAAAAGACAAATCAGGTGTGGACAACATCAGGCTGCTGCTCAATCTCAAATGGGTAGCATCCCGGGTGTCCATTCCTATGGCGGCCTTGGCAGTTGACTTCACTAAGGCATTCGACTCCATTGGGTGGAGATATCTGTATGAAGTACTGCAGAGATATGGCTTTGACCCTCTTTTCTGTCAGGGGGTACGTACCCTCTACAGCTCTCCTATGGCACATATCCTCAGTATACCACTATTTCTTCTCCTTTCCCACTGCAGAGAGGAACCAGGCAAGGCTGTCCTCTCTCTCTCTCCACTCCTCTTCCTCATAGCCCTAGACCCTCTTGTGTGGACCTTTTTGTCCTTGTCAAACATTTCCGGAATCGGAGTCCACAGCACCTCCCATCTGGTGGCGGCCTATGCTGATGACTTGCTGCTTACCCTCTCCCACCCCATTGATCAATTCTGGCAGTGTTGACTATTCTCAAAGACTTCACTGCTCTCTCAGAACTGTGTGCCAACCAGATAAAGGCCATTCTGGCCCCTATGAACCCTGCTTGCCCCAGAGATTGCCTCAGTGGTACCGAGCTTGCCTGGGTGGATAAAGGATTTTCCTACCTAGTTATCTATATTACCAACCACTGGTCTTCACTGGAGTCTGCAAATTTCTCACCCTTGATGGAGCAGCTCTCATTGGAGGTGAACAGGAGGCACAGGCTTCAGTTGTCCCTACCCAGCAGGGTAGCAGAGGTGTGGATGTTGCTGCTACCCAAGGTCATGTATCTCCTTAATAACCTGCCAATCCCCTTCTATCCTATAATAACCCCCTGTTTGAACCTTTGGCACCTTTTTAGCTTTCGCTGTTGTGTTTTCACTTATATGAATGGCCTTGCTCTTCTGCCTTTGCTTAGAGGTGCAGCTTGGTTTTCTGGTTGGCTGTGTACTTAGCTCTATGATGTACTCAATAGTGAACACACAAAACATTGATAACTGGATGTGTTACTTGTTGCTTTGTATATGTGGCTGCAGTCTGTACTATGGTCTTTCTATGAAAATCAATAAAAAATCTTCTATCATAAAAAATATTTAGGAGAAATGCAAGGAAATACTTCACAGAAAGAGTGGTGGATGCATAGAACAATCTTCCAGCAGAAGTGTACGAGCAAAACCATTGGTGGGGTTCAAGAACGCAAGGGATAGGCATAAGTGAATCTTAGTGGAAGGACAAGGGGTTAAAGAGCTGGAGATCAAGGAAGGTATGGGCAGACTGTATGGGCCAAGTGGTCCAAGTCCACTACCAGACTCTATGTTCCTCTGTTTCTATAACCACAGAGTGGTATGTGGGTTACTCTTACTACCTAGATGGGGGATAAGACTCACTCCCTGGACTCTGATAAGGGATGAGGCTCACATTCAGAACTCTGAAGAAGGATAATTTGTCACCCCTAGGACCCCAATTAGTAATGAGTCTAGATCCCAGAACCATGATGACGGATGAAGCTCACACACAAATTTATGATAAGGGGTGATGTTCACTCCTAGAGTGTCAATAAGGGATAAGGCTGACTCCTAAGATTCCATTGAGGGATGAGGCTCACTCCCAGAACCCCAGTACGGGATGATGCTGACTCTCAGAACCCCAATAAGAGATGCAGCTAACTCTCAGAACCATAATAAGCAATGATGCTCACTCCCAGAACCTTAGTATGGGATGAATCTTATTCTTAAATCCCCAAAAAGGGATAAGGCTTACCCCAGAACCCTAACAAGTGATGACGTTCACATCCAGAACTACAATATGGGACAAGTTGCACTCCCAGAATCCTAATAAGGAATGGGACTCACTCTCAGAATGCTGATGAGGGATAAGACTTACTTCTTAATCCCTGGTGATGTATGAGGTTCTATCCCTTTAAATGCTAGGGATGAGGGATAAAGTATATCCCCAGTTCAATCCATGAAAGGATAGAATCTTGTGGAAGTTGCTTCTATATCCTTCCAGACTGATAGAGTGCTCCCACATTTCTGACATGAACCCAGCTCACCAGCATGCCAACCAACAGGTCTGTCTCCACACTGATTTGTTGATTTACAGTAATGAAACTGATACTGATATTTTTTTACAATGGTACCCCTAAATGGCACAATAATTATGTTTGGCTAGGATAATTTAGGATAATTTAGGGCTCACTTTCTGATGTTCTCTTTTTTTAGATTTAGTGGCAGGCAACCTTAATGATTTTAAAAGGTCTTTCAAATATTTGTCATGCCATCCACTAGAATGAAGCACTTTTTTCATAGTTTCTGACAGTGATGTCTTGTGGGATCATTCAGGAACACAATATATTCTGACGATAATTACACCAATTTACCAGGTGAAGGAAACTGTGAAATCAATATCTCAGAGCACTTCATCACGGTGGCTGGTGCTGTATATTGAAAATGTGATGTGTTTGTTCTAACATGATGAATTCCATTTTTAGTTTCCTAATTAATACGTACCAGCAAGTCCTGGCCATGATTTTTGCTCTTAATGAAGTTAACCAAGATCCAAAGATATTGCCAAACATTACTCTGGGATTCCATATTTATGACACCTGCTACTCAGAGGTCAGAGCAATCGAAGGCAGCATGTGGATGCTATCTGGGCAGAAGGAGCTAGTTCCAAATTACAGATGCCAATCAAGGCCGCAGCTGTCTGCAGTGATTGGAGATGAAGCATCAGCATCGTCAATTCCTGTTGCAAGGATCTTAGGAATCTACAGGTACCCACAGGTGAGATCCCAGTTTTGTCATTGCATTTACTACTTACACAATTCCCTATTAATCCAGTATAATGCAGAAGTCTGATTGAGAATGCTATACTTTAAAGATAATGGGAATAAATCAGTGAAGGCAGTGGATGTGGCCTACCTGGACATTAGCAAGGCCTTTTACAATATACTACACAAGAGACTGATAATGAATTTGAGCAGCCTAGGAGTAGGATCCAAAGTGGTGAACTGTGTAAGGAACTAGTTAAAGGATAGGCAACAAGGTGTGGGGGTTAATGGCACTCACATTAATGGGGGAAATGTGCCCAGTGGAGTGCAGCAGGGTTAAGTACCTGGACCAGTCCTCTTCAATGTCTTCATAAGTGACATTGCAGAAGAACTGAAAGGGAAGGTAAATCTTTTTGCAGATGACACCAAAATCTCTAGTAGGATGAACACTCAGGAGGGGGCAGAGAGAATGTGTAGGGACCGTGGTAAAATCGAGAAGTGGTCAAGAGCACAGCAATTGGAGTTCAGTGCCAAAAAGTGCAAAATTAGACACCTAGAGCATACACACCCAGGAGATGAGTATAGGATGGTGGGACCAACCATCACTAAGCAGGAAAGGGACCTTGAAGTTATCATATCTGATGAATTCAAAGTGAAAGGGCAGTGTGACAAAGCAGTTGATAGGGTGAGTAGGATGCTGGGCTTCATAGGGAGAGGCATCTCCAGCTGGAGAAGGGAGGTTGTTGTGCCACTGTATTGCATGCTGATAAACCCCCCTGAGCTATTGTGTCCAGTCAGTACATAGACAGGGTGGAGGCCATCCAGAAGAGGGCAACTAAAATGGTGTTGGGGATGCACCAAACACCCTAAGGGGAGAGACTGAAGGATCTCAACATGCACACCTTGGAGACAGGACTGTGAGAGGACATGATAGAGACATACAGTTCAAGAACCTCACTGTGGTGAATAGGGCATAGGAGGGGAGTCTCTTTAAATGAAAAAGATTACCAGGACCAGAGGGCATGCGAAAAAGCTGCAGTGGGGGGTAGAGGGGTTTAAGAGGCATGTAAGGACATATTACTTTACTGAAAAAGTTGGGGATGCCTGGAACAGGCTGCCTGATGAGTGGAAGTTGAACAGCAGAGGGCTTCAAGCATGCATAGGAATATTAGTAAACAGGTGGGGAGGGTCACCAGAGACCAGTTTGGGTCTACAGAGGCAACTACGCAGGGACCATCAGGGCAGACTAAGACGGCCAAGCAGGTATTTCTGCCAACAAATTCTACGTTTCTAATTTTTGGCAGGGAACAACACACTTGAGCCAAAGCTCATTTCTGGGTGTTTCCCTGGAGTATAGGGAGGTTAGTGACTTGCTTGGGATCACACAGTGTGCAAGTGATGGTTGCGAGTTTCAAACCCAAGACTGCTGAGTCTCCAGTTTCACTTCTCAGCTTCTCATCTACCATCCACCAGGTGATGGGAGGAATTTCCTGAAGGAGGTTGCAGACTTCATTGCCAAGATGGTATTGGAGTCCCCCAGATGGTTAATTCTGGGGGACTTCAATACCTGGGTCAAAGATGAACTCTCACCATTTGGACAAAACCTTCTCCAATTAATGGATTCATTAGGTCTGACATGGGTTATTACCTCTGCAACCCACGGGGGGGCACATATTGGACTTGGTGTTCCATCTGGGGATGGAGATCTCAGATGTGGAGGTGGAGCCAAACGATTGGTCTGACCATCATTCTCTGATATTCAGTTTCACAGCCCCCTGAAGTAGGCCTGCCTCTAAGCAGTTAGTGCAGTTCCTTCCTTTGAGAGGAGTTACCTCGACGGGCCTAATCATGGAGCTGGACTTCTCAGGATTCCCAATGGATAGCACAGACCCAAGGCCCCTACTATTGGCCTATAATAGGGCTGTCATGGGAGCCTTGGATGTCATTGCTCCAACTCATGTTCACACTCTTACTCTTCACCCTTGGGCCCCCTGGTTTAATGGGGATATCTGTGAGCTGAAGAGACAAATGAGAAGATTGGAAAGATGCTGGCAGAAAACTCACCTGGAGGTGGATAAGCTTAGATTGTTGGATCACTATAAGATCTGCCAGTCAGCAATTCCCCATAAGAAGGCAGAGCTCCTGTCCAGGGAAATTGCTACAGTGAAGAATAGGCCAGCCCAGCTCTTCCGGACTGTGGACAGACTGTGCAATCTAGCCTGTCTCCATGCCGGTTGGGCATTGTCACAAGTACAGTGTGAGGAGTTTGCGCAGTTTTTCACTGATAAGGTATCCACCATCAGGGATGAGGTCAGCCAGTGCCTTCCCATTGGACCTTGCACTGATCAATCGGGTGGTACTAATGACTAGTTTACTTGGTTCACTTTTAGCCAACGGCAGTCATGGATATAGTGAGGATTGTTCAGACTTTGCGGCCAGCCTACTGTAGTTTGGATCTGGGCCCTACATGCCTACTAGTGGGGTGTGTAGAGGTCATTGGCTCAGTCCTTGCTGGGATAGTGGTGGTTTCATTGGAGAGAGGGATCTTTCCAGATCCCTTAAAGGAGGCAGTAGTATGCCCCCTTTTGAAAAAGCCCTCCCTTGATCCTGACTACCCAGCTAACTACAGACCAGTCTCAAATTGAACCTTTGTAGGGAAAGTTATTGAGAAGGTGGTCGCTTTGCAGCTGGAGGATCATTTAACCAGCCACAATGTCTATGACCCTTGCCAGTCTGGCTTCAGGAAACGGCATAGCACTGAGACGGCCCTGGTGTGGGTACTAAATGATCTCCTGATGGCGAGAGATCAAAGAGCCTGTTTGATCTTGGTTCTCCTTGATCTCTCAGCAGCATTTGACACCGTGGATCATTGAGTAATGCTTGAGTGCCTGTGGTTTTTCTGTGGACTGAGGAGGGCAGTCCTCAGTTGGTTTTGATCCTTCCTTGAGAGCAGATCATAGACTCAAGAACTCATATGTCACACTGGCAAATGAGGACAACCAAATAGAGGTACCCAGAGAAGTGGAAGGAAAGGATGTGGAGGTTAGCCAAGGAGGTGACCTCAGCGGGGAAAGCAGTGGACCCCAGAGGAGGAGGAAGCGAATCCTGGTGGGGGACTCCATCATAAGAGGGATCCAGCTAGGAACACAGGGAGGGAAGGACAGAGGAGGTGAGGTGCCTAACAGGTGCCACGGCATGGAGGGATGGAAGGAAGATCCTGGGGATCACTGGGAAGGCAAGATGGGAGGGTAGCTGGATGTCATTATCCACCTAGGTACTAATGACCTGGCAAATGGGGAGCCAAAGGAAGTTCAGGAAGAGCTTAGAAACTGGGGGAGGGGGTTCAAGCAAGCAGCTACTTCTGTCACTTTCTGAAGTACCACTGAGAGGCAAGGAGAGCATAGGAGTGCATGCACCAGGAACTTTAACTCATGGTTGAAGAACTGGTGCTGTGAGGAAGGGTTTGATTCATTGGTGACTGGGGACCCACCTGGAGGGATGGAGGTTTGTTCAAGCCTGATGGCCTGCATCCATCCTGGAGGGAATCCAAGCACTCAATGATAAGTTAAATGCTACATTGACAAGCATTTAAACTAGCAAAGGGGTGGCAGGCCAGCAAGAGGGTACCCATTCTCACCCCCACAGCTAGCAGTGGAACCAGTGAACCAGAGGAGTGGCTATCTCTGTAAAGCAGTGTGCAAAAGATGGGGATTAGTGCCCAAGAGGGGATAAGGAGAAAGGGGCAAAATTCAGCAGAAGGGCAGACAGCAAGGAGAACCAGGGATAAATGACAACCAAGGAAGGGGCTGAAGAGAACAGTGAAGCAGTCTAGGAGGTCAAATCATGGAAAGCCATGTGCAAAATGCCAGAGCCTTAGCAACAAGATGGAAGATCTGGAGGCTGTCATGGTACAGTCAGACCTGGACATTGTGGCTATCGCTGAAAACCTGGTGTGATGATAACCATGACTGGGAGATGGCCATACCTGGCTACAACATATTCAGAAGAGACAGAGCAGGCAGGAAGGGAGGAGGAGTGGCACTGTTTGTGAAAAATGACATAAGGGCCACAGAGATCCAGGAGGAACAAAATGGGGGAGAGATACTGTGGGTTAAGCTGGAAAGGAAAATGGGGACAGCCATCTGCACAGGTGTGGTCTATAGACCACCAGCCCAGGAGGAAGAAACAGATAGGGAGCTGATGCTAGCCATCCAAAGGATGGCAAACAAGGGTGAGGTAGTATTGGTTGGAGACTTCAATATTCCAGATGTGGACTGGAGCATCCCAGCAGCAGCATCAACTAGAGCAGATTTAACCTGACTCCTTCAGGGTGCCTTCCTCTGCCAACTGGTCATGGAACCAACTCGGCAGAAGGCAATACTGGACCCTGTGCTCACAAACAGGGACAGTGTGGATGGGGTAACAGTGGGGAGCACCTGGGAAACAGTGACCACCCAGTCATTGTGGTTTGAAATCACAGAAAGAGCAGAACCAAACCACACAAAACACGTATCCTGGATTTTAGAGGGCAGACTTTGGGAAAATGGGGAGATACTTGAAAGAGGCATTAAGGGAATGGGACAGGAGTCAGGGGTTGAGGAACAAGTGGCAGTATTTAAAATGGGATTACAAGAACAACAGAATTATGCATTAAGCAGGTTAGCAAGAGGAAAAGGAAGAGGAGACCATTATGGTTTTCCAAAGAGTTAGCAAAGAAAGTGAAAGCCAAAAGATTGCATTCAGGCAATACAAAAAGACACAGGCAGAAGGGATAGGAAGAAGTACCAGGAGAAGCAAAGGGAGGCAGGAGGTCAGTAAGGAAGCCAAAGCTCCAGACAGAAGAACACATTGCAAAAATCAGTGGGTAGAGGGGACAAACCTTTACAGGTACATGAGAAAAAAGAAAGACAAAGGGAGGGATAGTGAGACTGAAGGGGAGGATGGGAGCCGTGGAGGATGACAACAGTAAAGCTAACATACTGAACAGGTATTTCTGCTCAGTCTTTACTGAGGAAGAGGAGGGTAATGGGTCCGAAGGGAGTACAAGGGTGAGAATGGTGCAGAAATGGACAAGTCCCTTTACATGAGAAAGGGTCCTGAAGGAACTGGAAGTAATAAGAGTTGATAAAGCAATGGGGCCAGATAGGTGCACCCCAGGGTCCTTAAAGAACTAAGAGAGGTGGTGGCTGAACCTCTGGCTATTCTGTTTAGCCGATCACTGGAAACAGGGAGGTACCCAAAGACTGAGGACAGCAGATGTAGTCCCCTTATACAAAAGTGGGAACCAAGAGGAAGCAGGGAACTACAGACCAGTCAGCCTCACCCTCGGTAGTGGGAAGATCATGGAAGCACTACTGAAGGAGAGATTGGTGGAACATCTGGTTATCAATGGACTACAGGACCCAAGGCAGCATGGTTTCAGCAGGGGAGGTCATGTCAGACCAACCTCATTGAATTTTTGACTGGGTGACTAGGGAGGTGGATCAGGGGAGGGCAGTGGACATGGCCTATCTGACTTCAGCAAGGCCTTGACACTGTGCCACATAGAAGACTATTACACAAACTGGGGAATGTGGGTGGGCAGGACAGTAGTGTGGTGGGTAGGTAACTGGCTGGGTGGCAGGAGACAAAGGGTGGTGGTAAATGGCTGTCACTCCACAGAGGGAAGAGTGACCAGTGGGGTACCACAGAGATCAGTGCTGGGACTGGTCCTATTCAACATCTTCATCAGTGACATTGCGCAGGATCTAGAAGGCAGAATTTCACTGTTCGCTGATGACACAAAGCTCTGTAACAGAGTAGACACACCAGAGGGTGTAGACAGAATGAGAAGTGACCTGCAGAAACTTGAAGAATGGTCAGGGGTTTGGCAGTTGAAATTCAATGCAAAGAAGTGCAAGATAATGCATATGGGGCACAAAACCCTGGCACAATATATCAGTTGGGGTGAGGATATAGCATGCACCAAGCAGGAAAGGGATCTTGGGGTTGTCATCTCTGATGACCTCAAGGTAGAGAAACAGTGTGACAAGGCAGCAGGTAAAGCAAGTAGGATGCTGGGATGTATAGGCAGGGGCATCACCAGCAGGAAAAGGGAGGTCATAATTCCGCTATACAAGACACTAGTGAGGCCCCACCTGGAGTACAGTGTACAGTTCTGGAGACCATACCTACGTAAGGACATAGACAGGGTAGAGAAGGTTCTGAGGAGGGCAACAAAGATGGTGCATGGATTGCATCACAAGTCCTATGAAGACAGGTTGAAGGAACTGAACATGTACTCACTGAAGGAGAGGAGGGAGAGAGGGGATATGATAGAGACATACAAGTATCTTACAGGGAGGAACAGGGTGCAGAAAACACTATTTTAAGCTGAAAAGATGTTCCAGGACTAGAGGGCATGGGATGAAGTTGGAGGGAGGATGATTCAGAGGAAACATGAGAAAGAATTTCTTCACAGAACGGTGGTGGACAAGTGGAACACCCTGCCAGAGGAAGTGGTGGGGGCTGAAACAATCACGGGATTTAAGAATGCATGGGATAGACATAAAGGAATTCTAGAGGTCAGGGGTAAGGGGCAACAGACTTCTAGGAAAACAAACTGAACTTACAAGCTCAAATGGGCAGACTGGGTGGGCCATAGGCCCTTATCTGCCGACACTGTCTATGTATCTATGTATCTATGTAGTGGTGTTGGTGATTCATTCCTCGGCCTCTCACTGGCTGCCCTGTGGGGTTCCACAGGGTTTGGTGCTGTCCCCCATGTTATTTGTGGTGTATGTGCTTCCATTAGGGACATTATAAGACAATATGGGCTGAATTTTCATTGCTATGCGGATGACTCTCAGTGTTACATGTCTTTTATGCCTGAACAGGATCCTGATTCAATCAATGTTTAACAACTGCCTGCTGGAGATATAGCACTGGATGAGTACCAGCTGGCTTTGGTTGAACTCAAGTAAAACAGAGGTATTGGTGGTGGATCCTGGTTTTAGGATGACGGGGCATGGGCAGGGAAACCCTCAGGTTTATACCTTGGTGGGACCCCACTTATGGCCTCAAGCCAGGTGCATATCCTTGGCATGGTATTTGATGAGGTCCTGACCCTGACAGCACAGGTGTTGGCTGTAGTCAAATCTTCCTTTTTCCATCTAAGGAATATAGCCCGGGTGAAACACCTTGTCCTGCTAGAAAATCTTCCTACCTTGGTCCATGCCTTTGTCACCAGTCATTTTGATTGCTGCAATGCCCTCTATCTAGGGCTACCGGGGTGGATATCCACTGCTTGCAGCTAGTGCAGAACACGATGGACAGGTTGTTGACTGGAATCTCTAGATCCAGTCATATAACACCTGTGCTGCGTGAACTGCACTGGCTGCCTATATAGTGGTGGATCACCTTCAAGGTCGCATTGTTGACCTATAAGACCCTACACTAGTTGGGACCTCACTACCTGAAAGAACTCCTGTTTTCCTACTGCCCCTCCTGCTCACTCTGATTCTCTGGTGAGGTATTGCTAGAGATTCCCAGGGTATCCCTGAAAACATCTGGAAGAAGATCTTTTGCCTTTATGGCACCTACCCTATGGAATTCTTTACCTTGCCAGATACGAGATAGCTTGACCATGGAAGAATTTTAAAAATCTTTAAAAATGTATTTATTTAACCAGGCATTTCCAGGGTTTTATTGAGTGGTTGTTATTGTTTGTTATCAGTTTTATTGATTTTAAATTGTTACTGTACTGTATTGTAAAGGCACCCTGAGCTCAGGTAGAGTGCCTTATATAAATAAATTTTACCTTACCTTACCTTACCTTCACAGCTTCGTCCTCTAACCCTCTAGGTTATATTGCCTGTGACATGACTTTTCTGCTGGCTAATCCAACTTGCAAATAAATCTGTACAAATGTTGTTTTCTTATTTCAAAACCTATTTGTTTTTATGGTACTATTTGTTTACCCTGTTGGTGGATGGCTTTATTCCATATCAGGCAACCCTACCCAATGCACCCCCCCAATACACACACACACACACACACACACACACACACAGACACACACACACACACATATGCACAGTAGTGCATGTTGGCTCAGCTCTGACAATCAGAGTCATATGGGTCTGGACTCCATTTCAAACTAGTCAGATCTGCTTGCATGGGCAGAGTCTGTGATTGTCCTGCTTCTGATCTGTTTAGGATAATGTCCATGATCTTAGAGCTTTGTTCCATTTAGAAATCCATAAATCTGTGGAGAAATAAATGGTTTGCACTTGCCATAGATGAAAAACGTATTACAGACAATAAGATTTGTTTTGGCAAATCACGGTACAGTAGATCAAAACTTTTTGTAAAAATTAGCCATTAGAATCAGACCTGGGTCACAGGAAAGATGTCCATTCCTCCACCAGATTACTGTATGCTCCAAACCTAGTTTTAAAATTATCACCACATGTGGGTATATAGTGTGACAATAATTTACCAGTTTTTTTGATTGGACATTTCCCACTCTATGTGTCCTAGTTTCTTGAAAATGTAGTAAACATGGATGTGATGCCTCAGATATGTAATGGGGTACTGTAAAAGTATTCTCTGACCCATCAATCTTATCTTCACTTTGGGTTCATTTGAGACTGTTGTTTTGTATTATTTGGGGCCGGGAGAAAATGATAAATATATCAGTACTGAGATTAAGATTCACAATGACACTTAAAAGGAGCAAAAGGCATAAGAACATAAAAAGCTCCTGTCTGTCACCCATAATAACACAATGGAATATCCGACAACATAAATTTGCCTAATCAGTTTTTAAAAGTATCCTTTGAGTCATTAACAATCACATCTGTTAGTGGAGAATTCCAAATTTATTTTTCTTTGAGAAAAGAAATGTTCTTGTTTTTTTAAATACAGCGACCACGTTTTAACTGTGACAGATGACCATGTGTGTTGATATTAACTTGTTTAAAATCTAGGCCAGTTTCGCTCAATGGATAATCATCAGTAATAATATCTCTAGCTAGTAAAAGATTCCCCCTTAGTGTTCGTGTTTATGAAGACATTAGCCTAAATTTGTTGAGCCATTGTTCATAATTTAAGTCTTTTGCATCCCACACAAATGTTGTACCTTTTTTTGAAAATGTTTCTAAACGTTTGATTTTTATTTTTGTTTGGACACCATAAATGCAATGAATAGTCCAAGAGGGGATGGATGTAAGCTTTGTATAATGGAAGAATAACAGATACAGCTTTTGATATAATGTTTCTCCTAATGGCTCACCATATCCTATTGGCTTTGTTTATAAGTTCAGTTATTTGATTTTTGAAAGACAAATTATTGTCTATTATGATGCCTAAGTCACTCCCAAATTCAGATTTGTTTTAACTCTAGATCATTTAGCATATAGATACATTTAGAGATTTGGGTTACAAAATGCATAACGCTGCATTTGCTGTTGTTAAAATATGGCCCCCATTTTTTGACCAGGTTGTTACGTTATCTAAATCTTGCTGGAGTTAAAGATAATCATCTAGACTGTAACAAGTTCAGCCCATTTTACAGTCATCAGTGCACGTGACAATTCAACTGCTGATACTTTTTTTTATAGTAACATTTTTTATTAGGTGTGAAGGTCATTTACTTGCACTTAAATTTATACAGAGTTAAGTTATTCAGAACAAACAATCATACAATAAAATCTATCAGTACACATCTCTAGGCAGGCCTATTCAGGAAAATTTCATGGAATAGTGTGATGTGCCCCATTGTCTTCTGCAAGAGTCAAGAAGTGGTTTTCAGGTAGATAAAGTATGATTATACACATACATTTTTCTGTTCAGAATTGATTAATCCCCTTCTAACAAGGCATATCTGTGTAACTTCAAGGTACAAAGTCAGGATAGTTAGTCAATTTATACATTACCCACTTTCACCATTTGGTATCAAAGGCTTCTACTCTATCCCTCAGTCTGGCAACCATCCTCTCTAACCCATACACTTCTCTCACCACACTATGCCATGCCCCTTTGGTAGGTGATTTATCCATGCCACAGAGCCTAGTTATCACTTTTGTTGCAGCCAGTAGTAATAACGTGGTATGTAAATAAGTACGTTTATCAACTTTTAATCCATAGGGTGTTGTGGTAATCAATATATAACCAGATGTAAAGAGGTATGGGGCATCATAAATCACCACCAGCTCCTGTATAACATTCTGCTAGTAAAAGCTTAACAGACTGCACTCCCATAATATATGTGCCTGGTTTGCTTGAGTGGCTCCGCATTGCCTCCAACAAACTCCTGTAGAGTCTCCCATGTACCTAGCTACTACTGCAGGAGTACAGAAGAACCTGTATTGTAACTTCCATGCATACTCCTTCAAGTAGGGGGATCCCGAAGCCTTCATCATTAATGAGGAATCTGCCTTCCAGTTTGTTTCCGGAATGTCAGTCCCTAATTCCTTTGACCACCTAACTTGGATGGCTTCTATTGAGTCTCTAGGTTTCTTACCCAGTGCCTCATAAACACTACTGATGAGGTGTTCCATACTGGAGCCCTGCATTTGTGATTGTATTAATTTTATAAAAAACAGGAGGTTCTCAGCTACTGCCACAACGGCCTCTTCTGAGGGCTGCAAGTATGATGTTAACTGCAGATATTTATGGAAGAATCTATGTGGTAGCTTATATTGAGCTTGGAGATAAGAAAATGAATGTATGCCCCCAGGTCCTATTAATTGAAAAATATGTTTAAAGCTGTATTTATACCACTGTAACATGGAACTATCTATATTGTTAGAGTGGAAAGAACTGTTGGCAGCCAAAGATCTAAGAAACAATTCCTCCATAGGAGAAAATGTTTTATTTACCACATATAGCCACTGTTTGAAAACGTCTGTAGTACACTGCAGGTATTTTGAGAGGGGCAGACACCCTGAGGGATGTCCAAACAGACAATCTTTTAAATCCAACATATCACTCCAGATTGTTTCAAATTGTTTCCAGGGCATATCATAATTAGGGTTTAGCCAGGAAAGGAGGACTTTCAATTGGGCTGCCCTGGCATAGTCCTGGAGGTTGGGTAGGTTTAAACCCCCTCGGTCTCTTGTTAGTTGTAGCAGAGTGTACTGAATCCTGGGGGGGGTTCCCTTTCCATATAAAGTGGGAAATAAGTCCGTTCCAGGTCTGGAAGTAAACATGGGTTGGCATTATGGGGAGGGTCTATAAGAAAAATAAAATGCGGGGAAATATATTTTGTTTGATAGTTTCTATTCGAGCCAGGAAACTTAAAGGGATATGTGTTAATTTAGCCAGGTCCTCAGTTAATTGTTGCATTAAGAGTTCAAACCTGATGATATCTGCATGAATTGGGTTTTTAGTTAGTCGAATCCCTGGGTAGTGCATGGACTGCTTATACAATTTAAAGGGGTAAGCCAATTTTAATGGTTGCGTGGGAGTGTAATCACACAACAAAGCTTCCCTTTTTTGTTGAATAATTTTATACCCTGAAACCTCTCCAAAGTTCTCTAGTTGTTCCGACACCCTAGGAATTGATGTTTCTGGTCAAATCAGGGAGAGGAGACTGTCATCCGCAAATAATGATATTTTATATGTTTTGCCTCCTATTGGTATTCCCTCGATTTCTGGGAGCATTCTAATTGCCTGAGGCAGGGGCTTCAAGTGTAGTGTGAATAACAGGGAGGAGAGGGGCAGCCATGATGTGTGCCTCTCTGGAGGGAAAAGAGGTTGGACATAGAGCCATCTAATTTTAGGTATGCCTTGGGAGTTTCATATATATTTTTTAGTTGTTGGATCACTTCTTCTGGGAATCCAAAGTGGGACAGGGTCCCTCATAAAAAGGGCTGGGTGACCCTATCAAATGCATTCTCAGCATCAAGCCCCAGGAGTACTAGTGGGATTGATTGGCCACAAATTCCTTAAGATGGTAGGTTTGTCGGACTGCGTCATGCACTTGTCTACTTTTAATAAAACCCACCTGGCCAGGGTGAATCAAAGAGGGCATTATATTTTCTTATCTGTGGGCCAGAATTGCCATGTACATTTTGTGATCAAAATTTAACATTGAAATCAGCCTGAAAGTTGAGGGAAGTGCAGGGTCTTTATCTGGCTTAAGAATTGCAGCTATTACTGCATACTGCCACAAGGGGAGAGGGGGTTACAACTCTGTATCTCATGTGAAGCCCTTAATAAGGAAGGTAGCAATTCCTCTTGAAACACTTTGTAAAACTCTAGAGGGTAACCATCAGGTCCTGGGGCTTTCTGCATTTTGGCTGTCTTTAGGACCCCTTCCTTTTCACCTCTAATTATGGGGGCTTTTAAGATTTCTATGTGAGAGGCAGTCATTTTTGGGGATTTGTAGTTTGCTTAGGTATTTCTCTATCTTTTGGTTAGTGTTAACAAGTTTGGTCTGATATAATGTTTAAAAATAAGTCAGAATTTTCTGATTGCTGTGGGATGGGTCTCTAGTTTCCCCATTTTGGGGTCCTGCATGGCTGTGACACAGGTTCTAGCCCAATGCATTCTAAGTTTACGAGCAAGATTTCTTGCTCCCTTAGAACCCCCTTCATGAGAAGAAAGCTGCAAATAAAAGAGCTGTTGCTCAATTTTTTAGTCTGAGTTTTTGTAATTTTTGTTTTGAGATTAACATCTGCATTTTTACAGTTTGGTTCCCCTGGGCATAAGAGGACTGCAACTCTTTTAGTCCCTCCTGGAGCCAAGACACCTGGGCCTCCCTTTCCCTATGTTTCCTTGAGGAGAAGGCAATGATTTCCCCATGAAGCACCGTCTTGAGAGTATTCCACATTATCACTGCAGAGACATCTGGACTGTTATTTTCTCAAAGAATATGGGGGACTCTGTCCTGAATTAGTTGACAGAATTCCAGGTCTCTGAGGTCCATCAAGTTTAAATGCCAGAATGTTGTTTTACATTCTCCCCTAAATTAAATTTGGCATATATAAGAGCGTTGTCTGATAACTGAGTTACACCATGCCAAACATCTTGAAATGTCTCAAGGTGCTCTGCAGCGGTAAATATATAATCAAGTCTTGATGTCACTCCAGAACCCAGTGTCATATAAGTATATTCTCTTTGCAAGGGGAAGGAGTGTTGACAGACGTCTACTATCCCCAAGATGGAGACTGTTCCTTTAAGATATCTTTGAAGGGGACTAGTAAGGTGAGGGAGATAAACAGAAGCATTCTTTGTTGGGTTTAAGGTGGTATTCAAATCTCCTCCCATCAATAACTGCCCCTGAAGAACCCCCAGCAGGTGGGAAAAAATTTCTGTGCCAATACCTTCAATGTCCCAGGGGGAAATATACAGAAGTCAAGGTTACTGGATGAGTATGTACTTTGCCCATGGCAGTAGCATACCTCCTCTCTGGGTCTATGACCACCTCCTGTAAATCAAATTGCACACCCCTCCATATCAGCATGGCTGTCCCCTGTCTCCTGCCACAGCTATGAGAGGAAGCTATCACTGTAGGGGAATCCCCACTTTTGAAACTTTTCTTGCTCAGAAGCTGACAGGTAGGTTCCCTGCAGAAAAATAACTTCTGAGTTATCCCTCTTAATAAACTGTAGTAGTTGGGATTGTTTGACAGGACTGTGGATCTCATTGATATTAAGTGTTAAAATTAAAGAGGATTTATCCATCTTGTATTTCTGAGTACAACCTTATAATGCTCATTGCTGTCCTTTCTATTGCCCTCCCATCCCCCATAAACGCATGTTGTTCCCTGTATTCTCCTGCAGTGGTTCCCTCGATTCCATAATGACTTTCCATGCCAAACTCAGGGACTGATTTTCTTGTGCATCATGACCCCCAATACCTATTTTTTCCAACACATAACTGGTTTCAATCAAGAGTGTGTACCCATAAGATAGGGTACCAAACAATAGAATACCTTCTAGTAACCATAACATGTATGCCATTATAGGATAACTTTCGCTGCCTACAAATGGTGTTTTGTTTAGATTCCTTCATAAAAGTAGTGGCAGTCTAGGCAAAATAAATGGCCTAGTTGAAAAAATCAACCCGGGATCATGGTGTTGATAATGTTTTAGCTCTAGACTCGGATTAATCCACCTGCTGCCATGTTTCCATTACAAAAAACAAAACATCAAACTATTTACAGCACCAACAAGAAAACAGATTTTTGGCTCCCAAGATAGGGAAGGATCTCTGTTCCCTCCTATATGGGGGAGAATGATATTTCCCTGTGGGGGTAACTCATGAACCCAGTTTGGGCCCTCAGCGTCATGAGGTTTTAAGAGCAGCATGACGCTTTCAACCAGCAAACACAGTGGTAGGCATAAAAGAGTGTTCACTGCAGAATGCTGCCTAATTAACCTTTGTGTACTGCCAGTGCCAAATGGCAGCCTAGGGTAGGGCATGCCTCCCCTCTTTCCCAGAGTTGTTACAATATTCACTGTACTTCATCCCCCATGGGACCCAACAACAATACTGAATGTTGTAGGTGTGAAGGTATATTGATTTTGACCGGGCATTTCTACCAGGAAGGGGAAAACACCAAATTTATCATCCAATTGTTTCTGAGTTTGATTTTCTCCTAATGTTCAGTTATAAAATAGATATTCTGCTTTGTTGCCCTATTAATCTCCATACCATCTCATCCCCCTGTATTTACTTCAAAATTGCTCAGAACATAGAAATATATGTTAGTTCAAAGTAAAATCATTAAACAATGAAAGCCCTGTAGACTCCCGAGGCAGTACCCTTCTTACAGTACAGTCAATGTCCCTGGATTAAGATTATGCCATGGCTGTCCTCACAGCAAAAGATGACCAACAGTGCCCGCATCCAGGATAGTCAGTCTGGAACAGTCCTCTGGAACTTGAGTAGTAGCTTTTTTACACCTTGTAGCATTGAATATCCCTGACGCTTTCTGAATTGTGCTGTTTGCACTTTTTCCCATGTATTTCCTCTCAGCTGCATCTCTTGGTCTCATAGGTCTGATGAAGTCAATTGCATCACTACTATGTCCTTGGCTTGTAGCACTTTAGTTGCTTCATCTGAGGTGTCAAATGTTTCTGGGCCATCTGGGAACATTATTGTGAGCTTCACTGGATATAGTGTAAAAAATTTCAGCTGTTGTTGCTTTTGGACCTGAAGTATTGGCACTTATGCCCTTTGCCTTGCTACTATCTGTGTTGAGTAATCGTTGTCAAAATATAATCACTGACCCTTGTATTGTACATCTCTCATTCTCCATGCTTGTGACAAGAGCTGCTATTTTACTGCATTGGTCAGCAGTCTGATCACAATAGAGCATGGTCTCTGGTCAGCCTGCTGTGGTTTTGGGGTGCGCACCCTATGGGCTCTCTCAATTTCTATTTTGGTGGCAGGATTCAACTGTAAAACATCTCTCAATAATGTGTCCACAAATTTGAGCATATCTCTACCTTCCTCATCTTCGGGCACCCCATGTATATGCAAATTATTGCGATGAGACTGATTTTCAAGGTCCTCACATTTCTCCTCCAGTATTTTTTGCTTGTTCAGTAAATGCACAACCACTCTTTCCAAACTCTCAGTTGTAGAATCAATCTCCATGTCCGCTGACTCCAACTCTCCTACTTTTTGATTTATTTTGTTGAGTTCTGATGTCAGCTGCATGCAAAATGTCATGACCTCATCGTGGAACCCTTTCAATTATGCCAGGATTGCTGCATTGCTAAGCTGCCTACTTGGAGAAGGTGGTGGTTCTGCCATGTCCTCCGTGCCCAATTTGCCAGTCGGAGAGTCAGTTGCTGGCTTTACTTGTTGCACAACAGCCGTGGATGACTTTTTCTTTTTTCTGGGCTGCCATTCAGTTCTGTGACTCCCTTGTATTGTTTTTGATTAGGTTTAGCAAGATAAGATCTGATTTTAGGAGTCTGTTTGTCAGGTCCCAGGAGAGACATCGTTTCAGTGCTGCATACCTCTAGGCGGCTACACCAGAAGTCCCAACTGCTGATACTTGATGATAGATCAATGAAAGTTTGAAATGTTACTGGAGCCAAAACTGACCCTTGAGGGACACTGCTCAATATGGTTTGCCAATCAGATGAGGAACCATTGATGACAACTCTTTGTTTGTGGCCTTTTAACCAACTTTGTATTCAACTAATGAAACTTGGATTGATGCCTAGGGTAGTTAGTTTTTTAACAAGGGCACAGTGTGGAACTGAATCAAAAGCCTTGTTGAAGTCTAAAAAAATGACATCACAGGGTACTGTATTATCTAGGCTTTGACTAATATGCTCATAAAAGCAGAAAAAATTTGTATTGCAAGAGCACACCCTGGAAAAACCAAGTTCAATAATGTCAAAATTACCAAAAGAGGTAATAGGTCTGTCTTTGAGAATCCCTTCCATTATTTTACATAAAACTGGCATACAACTGATTTGTCTGTAGCTGTCCATATTGCTCTTTTACCCTTTTTTATGTAGTCTTATTACATTAGCCACACGTCAATCAGCTGGTACATTATCTGTCTGAATACTGAGATTAAAAAAATTGACTGTATAGGTAGAATGACATATTTATGCATGATTTTAAGCATATCAGAAGAGCTACATTTGGAACCAGAAGAGGAACCTAATTTGTGATTTTTCAACTTAATATCAATTTCTTCATAAGTGAAATTAGTATCTATTGTGGCTTGATGTTTTTAGGTACAGTTTCACAATGTGAGTCAGATTCATCTGTGAAGGACCTGCAAAAATTATAATTTAGAAGATTAGCTATATCTTTGGGACTGTTTATTGATTGTGTATCATTACTGAGTGGACTCACTCTACATGTAGGTTTCTTTAATTAATTGATATGGCTATAGAATATTTTGTTATTTTCTTTTGTGGTTAAGTATGCTATTGAACACTCAATGTCCCTTTTTGCTTATTTTAATAGCAAGTTTATTGTTTTTTATGCATCATTTTGCAAACCTCCCATCTAATGGTGTATTCATTAAATAATATTGTTTGTATAATTTATTCTTTTTGGCGATGAGCTTCAATATTTTATGATTCAACCATTTTGGTTTATTTCTGAAATAGGTGTTTGGTTTTTTTCTGCTATTTTTGTAATATGAAGATGTGCGGCATCTAAAATGTTGGATTTCAGTAAGCTCCAACTATTCTGTACTATAAGGTCCTTAAACAATTTGTTCCAATCAATGTTGGACAGTGCTTTGTTAAGTTAACATTAGCTCTTTCCTATGCAAATATCTTAGTAATATTTTTGGGGGGGATCAGCCAAATTAGATACTATTTCAAAATTGACAATGTTCTGGTCACTGTTAGCTAGGGGTTCTGAAATCATACAATTTATAATATTAGTATTATCGATACTTAGGATGTTGTCAAGTATGTTTTGTCCTCTAGTAGGCATTAGAACAGGTTGAGTCAAAAAGAGCTTGTTACATAGATAAATGAAAAGCTTAGACATACAGTGAGTTGCTGTCCTATTTGTCCAGTCAATGTCCCTGAGGTTTAGCTCTCCCAGGAACAATGTTTCTCTTTAACTTATTGCATTTTCCTATTTGGTCATAATTTAATTTGAAACTTCTGATGATGTGCCAGGTGGACAATAGCAGAGGCCTATAATCAATCTTTCCAATTTTCCGTTATCTATTTAAATCTATCTTGATTCTGTGGAGTCAGAGATATTGATTCTTTAATTGATATCATTAGGGTTAAGTCTAGCATTTATGTAAAGCACTATACTGTCCCCTTTTCTTTCTTTTCTATTACAGAAAAAAGTTCATATCTCTGGATGGATCTACTCCAAGTGTCTATGTCTGTCCACCAGGTTTCTGTTATAGCTATTCTATCAGTGTAATCCATGGAACAGATTGTTAATAATTCATCAGATTTTGTGTTTAGGCTCTGTGCATCTGTCCTGTATGTTTTCCTGGCTTTCATATGTACAGCATGTGTTTATGGTTGTTAATATCATTCCAGAGAGGTAGGGGACTAGTACTTTACTCCCCAAGTAACTAGTTTAAAGCAGTGTGCTGGAATGTTGCCTGAAAGTAAGAAGCTAGTAAGGAAACATCCTTTTTGTTTAAATGTAGACCATCCCTTACAAAAAATGATTTGTCATGATAAAAAAGGTCCCAGTGGTCTATAAAGAGAAAACCCTCTATAAGGCAACAGTTCTAGTCTAGCATTTATCCTGGCAACAGTGCAGTCTTTTTTTTTTCTGGCAGCGCTCATGGGATTGTCAAAATTCTGGATATTACCACATTACAACCCTTTCTCATAATGTTTTGACCAAGTTAAACTAGGTCATAATAAATATCCTTTTTGTGGAATCATTCCATGTTTTTGTGCCCAGCTACAAGATAATATTGGCTTTTCCTCGCCTAACAGTTTATTTATTCTACATGACATATCCTCAGTATTAGCTCCTGGAAAACAGGACACATTATTATGGAGCATGTCATCTTGTGGTGCATGTGAATCTATGTATCTAACAATTGAGTCTCCAGCAACTTTAGGAGTTAGCTTAATGGTGCAATATTGAATCTGATTTACAGGAGGTTCAGGGCTAGCATTGTCCAGAGCAGAGAATCTATTGTTGGCAGACTTTTGAAAGCCCATCTAAGTCAATTTAAGAACAGGGTGAATAGAGGTAAGTAGGTGTAGAGGAAAACACAACTGTCTGGGCCTCCACACTGTACTCCTTGTTTTGCTATGTAAAATTGAATACACCAGCCTTATCACCTAGCTGAGCACTAAGCAAATCCCCAAATCTGAATTTAGTTTAAATTAAAGCATCTTCTCTTTCCAGTTCAGCTGATTTTCAAACATAATGCTTTACTGGTGGCATTTTAACTGTGATGCCATCTGTTAGGGTTTAAAGCTCACAAGAAAATGAAAGCATAGAGTAAAACTGTTACCTCTGTAATGTTTGACAATAACATGTATTTTCCTGCAATTCTACCAATAAAATTTCACTTTAAAAAAAAAAAGTTATTCTGTAGAAAATTAGCTATTACAGAGAGAGGAGGTATGATATTAACTAAATACTGATTTAGGAGAGTGGGACGTGTTCAGCGGGGTGGCCATTTGTGTTATTTGTGAAAACACTAGGAGCCTCAATATTCTGTGTTGTAATACCATCAATCTAGCATCTGATCAATGGGATTATGAGTATCTGATGTGGTATCATGACTTCTTGGTATCACTGTTTTCCTATGGAGAAACGTGACTACACACACAGAGGGTTCAGTTTAACTTCACAAAAGCAGGGAGCTATGCCATTAAGGTTTCCAGCCCTAACTCTCCACCAACAGCAAAAGGATAAGATCACACTAGCAACCACAGACAGCCACAGATAAACATTTATACTGCCAGACATGCATAGCCACTTCTGGCTTCAGAAGCCCAGCTCTTATATTTTAAGTCTCTGTGACCTCCACAGGAGTGATACACTTGCAAGCCATGCATTTAAATGTGTTTTTTGTTGTGACAACATATAAACACATGTAGATGTGGAAGTGATGCTTCTTACCCACTGTATTCTTCTGAAAACCTGAAACAAATATGATGTTTGAAAATTTGATAAAAAAAATTAAAAAAAGTCTCAGTTATGAGTAACAGGTGTTTTTGGGTACAAAGTCCACAGTTTTATATCACACACTTGTATTCTTTGGTCACATCTTGTGCCGACCTAAACATTCTTGGTTCACTACATGAAACTGATAACTGGGACTAGGGACAAATGTTTATGTCATGATCCAAGAATTCTTTGTTCACAGTTTTATGATGACCTAAAAAATGCATTGTGCTTGATAAAAAAGTCTTAATGAATTAGAATATCAAATCCATAGGTCAAAAACCAAGAATTTTTTTTTTGTTTTTTCTCATGGCTTAAAAATTATTTGCATGTGACACAGAAATTGGAAACCTCTTTAAGCCAGTGACCTATTTTCTGTGGAGCACACAGTGAGAGCAGACTATATAAACATTTGGCCTTATTCTGCTGGTGTTGTCATATGTCAGTATGTTCACATGTATTTCGGGGTCATTTTGCATCAAACTCAAGAATCTAGCTAAATGGGTCAAGCTCAAGACTATAGTTATTTAACCAGGTTCTAGTGTTTGTTTTTTGAAAAATAATAATTTTTATTCTAGATTTTATTTTGCCCAAATGAAAAAAAAAAAACAAAATAAAAGCACTCACAATCTAAAAAAATGTTCTTGTAACCATAAAAAAAAACAGTTCGTTACAAATTACAAACTGAATCACCACCATAAGTTCTTTGGTTGCCCAAAGCCTCTATCCTGAAAACCCTGCTGAGCTCAAAAGCCAAATTTTAAAAACTTATACTGTAACTCCAGAAACAATTAATATTTGTTCACACAACCTTCAAAAGTCACAACTTTGGACTGATACTTTACTACCCAGAATATTTTGGAACACAATTCTAACCCATTTTTGCTCCACAGGTGAGTAAGAAAGGCCAAAAAGTGCATTTTAACAGACTTTTTCACTTCCTGGATCTCAGAAGTTTGACAGGCTACCTTCACAAAACGTGTCAAGTTATATGAACCTGAAAACCTGACTGCGCATGCAAACTTTCATGAAATTTCTTCAAATGGCACCAAATTTATTCAGGTGCAAAAATGTGGGTTTAGCACTTCTATCCCTGCTCATTCCTAACTATACAGGTGCATGATCAGAAGCAAACATTTTTAAAACTGTATGACTCAAGAACTGATTAATATTTTTTCACTAAATGTTTAAAAGTTACTGCATTGGGCTGAGCTATTCTACACAGAACATTTTTATTTTTATTCTAGACCAAAAAAACAATACTCAAGAAGTGTGTGTCTGTGTTTTAATTTTTACACTCCCTGGATCTCAGAATCCAGATGAGTAGCTGTCACTATAGCTGCCAAATCACAAGAACTTGTCACCCTGAGAGTGCATGGAAAATAGTATGCAATTTTGTCAAATGGCCCCAAAGTTATGGAGGTGCATGAACTGGGGTTTAACATAAAAGTGCCTGCTCAACTCGCACAACTAAAAAATCAAGGGCCAGATTCTCAAACAGTTTCTGGACTAACTCCCACACTGAAACTCCAGCTATGGTCAGAAATATCTGCAGCTACAGAGATTGCAATTCTCATCCACAACAGCTATGGAAGATGTTATGGCTGGTCTCATCTGCTATAACATTTTTCCACAGCTGTGTGGATTTCCATGGTAGCACTACCTGCAAGCTGTCATAAATCATGGAGCCGGTCATAAACCAGTTCCACTTTTGAGAATATTGTATCTGAGGGAGAAACTGTGGTTCCACAAGTGGCAACCCACTTGTGTGACATTTTTCTCACAGTTGCAGGATTTTCATGATCTTTGAGAATGCAGACCAACATTTTTAAAACCTTAAAACTCAAAACTGAATTAAAATTGTTTTCATATAATTTTAGAAAAGCATCTCCTAGGGCTGAGCCACATCAACCCTGAAAAGTTTGAAACAAAATTCCAAACAATTCTTGCTTAGGATGCAAGCAAGCGAAAAAAAAAGTCAAAAAGTGTTTTTTTTTCTTATTTTTACACTGCCTGGATCTCGGAATCTGGATTAGAAGCCATCATAAAACTCTTCAGACCTTCAGAACCAGGCACTGACTACACAAACAAAAGTTCATGCCATCTGGCCTATCTACACCCAAGTTATGAAGGCTCAAAGCTCAAAAACGTAAACAAATGTCTCGCAAATATGAAAATTATTTTCTCATGAAATAAAAGTAGGCTCATTACCATAAATTATTTTGTCATACCTGAAAGCTGTCCTACAAACCCTGATGAACATGCTCAGAAGCCAGATTTAAAATCTTATAACTTGAGAATGAATTACTATTTTGACTATTTTGTCATGGCACCTTCAAAAGGCATACCCTTGGGCCAAGCTTCTACCTAAAAAAAATCAGAATAAAATTCTGAACTACATTAATTTTGCTCCACAGATGAAGAAAAAAAAAGAAGTGCATTTTTACAGGCCATTTCACTTTCCAGATCTTGGAATTTGGATGAGCATCTGTCAAAAAACATACAAGTCATAAGAGTTTGCCACCCTGACTGTGCATACAAAATGTCATGCAATTTCATTGAGCTGCTCCGAAGCTGTTATGGTGCAAATAATTGGGTTTAACATTAAACAGCCTACTCAGTCTTAGCTATACAGGTACAAAAGCAACAGCCTAACTTAAAAGTAACAATTTATCTTAATTAGTGAGTGGGCAGGGTCCAAGTGAGTTATGCAACTCCTGATCTCTTACATGTGAAGATTAACTGTGTTTTGAGTCAAGCCATTGTGTATTCATACAAAACCAGTTTAAAGTTAGTACTTTTAAATCAGCTGTCTGTGTGAATATTTAACTGTTTCCTTTGAGTTCAGCAGTTGGCATCAGGGCAGGTCAGTGCTATTGTGATGCTATCAGCATTGGGGAAGCTGCTTTTCAATTCTGCCTGAGAAAAGCTCCAGTTGAAGAATGCATGGTTGTTATCTATGCATTCTCTAAAATAAATGAATGTGACATATGTATCCTATGAAATAAATTATTGTGACATATGCAAGAGCTAAACTATGTTTATTTTAGAGGGGACATATTTCTGTACTAAAATAACTTATTTACTGTATCAGTGCAAGTTTCATTCCACTAGTATTGACCCGCCGTCTTCAGTGCAAACTAAGAAGAGGTGATCCTAGATGCTTAGAACTATGTTCTAAATTTTTAGTGTTGGGTGCAATGTTCATAGTGAATGAAGTTCCATCCTCTGAGTCCATTAAATGATGCCTTAAGGAGGGTTGATTCTTGAGTTTGAAGACCCAGTTTCAGTTTGAAGGAATGTCTAGATCCTAAATATGAATTATGTCTTTCTGGTAAAAGATGTTGAATAAGATCCAGGACTCATGTGTGATATTAGTTGATATTTGATAAAGGCAAAAAATCAATGTGAGCATGAGAAGCATGAGTTTGTTGCACTGTGCTGCCAGATTGCAAACTATGGGATGTAGAACAGGTTATGAAATGGTTAAAGTAATCTGTCATACTTTGAAAACAGTAAGGACAAAATACAATGCATTGTTCCTTTTGTAGGGTGGCAAGTGGTTCAGATGTTTGCAAGATTCTTGCAAGAGCATGTTCTCAGTACTGTTTAGGAAGAAATGCAGGAATTAAATTAAAAACTAAATGACAGGGTAGTAGAAGCTCTGACATCTGAATTAGGGTCTAGTGGCTTTGAGTTCAGCAAATTTGCAATGTTTCATTATGTAGACATCTATAGGGAGACAACTGAGGATTTAGAGAGAAGCTTTAGGTACCTGGTAGGAGGGGGTAATTCAAGATTTCAGACCAGTGAAAGAAGGGTGACATCTGCTGTAAAGACAGTAATTGGATACTGATAGATACAATTGAAATGCTCAGTACAATGAATTTGAGGTTTGAAGACGAGTTAGAGTTACTATGATGAGGTTTGTGTGGACTCATATTCAGGAAGATCACAGTTCCAAAAGGCAAGCTGTGCAGCTACTTGGAGGTTGGTGCTGTCAGTGGGCAGCCAACCCAACAACTGTGACACATGAAAGGAAGACAGCATTTGGATAGAAATATCAACAACAAAGAATAAAGTGCAAATGCAGTGAAGTTTATTATGACCAGAGCTACACTGTACAAGTCCCAGTGCTTTGGCGTTGTCTTCTTCAGAGGGTATGAGGAAGGCTTTAATGCTGAAGTGCTGTCTTCCTTTCCTGAGTCATATTCAGGAAGGACTGCTAGAGTAAGATGATGATATGGGTGTTGCTGTGGCTGAATAACCCATGGCATGAGCTTAAGTGACCATTGTGGCTTTGCCTTGCTGGTGGATCTTATATCTGTATGCTGTGGGGAGCCCATAAAGGTGGGGTCTTAGACTGAGTCTACTTACTGATAAGGCAAAAAGGGAGTTCATAGCTAGAGTAGAACACAGTAGGTACATTGACTGCTTAGTCAGACGAAGAACTGTTGCAGAGTGTAGCTGCAATTGGAATACAGCCAGGGCAGTTGTGGATGCGCAGGATGAATCAAATGGAGGCCTGCTCTTGGTGACGGTATTTGCTGGAGGGAGTACAGAGGTGATATATCCCATGAGTTAGAAAAGACAACTGGATAGGTAGCTGGCATGATTAGAGTATCGTGATTAAGAAATGTAGTTAACTTCGTGACGTATGATGATGTTCAGAGGCCGGGGAGCAGTGCCTTGGGATAGGGTAAATTTGCAAGGCAGCTACGCCTCAAAGATTTGATGATGCATATTCTGGGATAGTAGATGGAAAAATGGTTTTAGGCACATCCAATGGCTATTCAGGGAGATATGAGTCTAATAACATGATCAAATTGAGTCAGCATTTTGGAGAGTAGACTATAAGTGGAATGTGTAATGTACAATGTACAATGTACAATGCCAGTACTGCTATGAGGTATCCTGTAGTTCCCATTATTTTAGAGGGTTATTGTTATTATGGAGGCAGTATATCCTAGGAGGAAATTGGGTTCATGAATCCAGGGTAAGATAATGGGTGTGAAGAAGACTCCATTAAAGCTTGGCTCTTATGAATATATCGGGAGATAGTGATGTCCATGCTGTTTAAATTAAATGGAATATGTAAGGGAAGATCCTGTAGAGCTGACTGAGAGGTAAGATCTTCTAAAGTCCAGTTGAATGGGATTCCAGAACTGGGTCCTTGGGAGATTATATGAAGTACCCATATTTTGTATAGTGACTTATTTATTTATTTTTATGCTATTTATTTATTTCAGATCTCAGATAAAACCAACTTGAGCTCAGAGCTCTTTACATAGGCTCCACACATCATGAATTACAACACAAAACAGGAAGATGAAATTGCACCAGGAACACAATATACAGGGTATGCACAGGAATTATCATTACGAAACACAATACAAGTCAGGGTTAAAGGAGGAGGAGGCCTCAATTGTACATACAAGTTTGATTGCCTAATGGTGAACACCAATTAGTTGTCAGCAGCGTAAGAGCTAAGGAAAAGATGGTAAGTGCAGGGAGGTGGGAGGGGAGGAGCCCCAAGTGCCGAGAGCAAAGAGATGTTGTGATGGAGGCTAGAGGTGGAGGGGTGAGTAGGCAGAGGGTGGGAGTGGGGGTAGTGAGAAATGGAGGAACAGGTACAAGAAAGGAGAGGGATAAGGAGTAAGGGGAGCAGCAGGGAAGTAACAAAGATGGAGCTGTGATTGTGGAGCTAACGATGACAGTCACATTGACAGTCACACTTAGACTCTATATGGTGTGCTGTTCTAGGGATGTCACTGGAAAAGGGTTTCTTTAGGTGAGAAGAGAACAGGTACTCCTTGGAGCATTGGATAGAAGCACTAATGTCAGCTGAGGTAGGAGTATGAGGTGAATGAATGGGTAGGTGTAATTGACTGGGCAATGAGGCTGGATGTCGGTATTGTGAAGAACACCCAAAAGAGACACAGCAAATGTGCAGGAGCTCCGACATACCAGGGCAGTGAGGAAGAAAGTAATAGTCCAATCAGCGAAGGAAAAGTTCACAGTGAAAGGCCACTGACTGGAGGATGAAGCATTATAGGAAGTCAGTAGAGGTCGAGGAGTACTAACAATGGAAGTTGCAGGAAAGGTATAGGACTGCGGGGCACTCACCACAACATAATGGAATAGAATGCAGAAAAGCTGAAATGGGCCTTGGGTGGTAGATCCAGGTAAAACTAAGAGGAGAATCCAGGTACAAAGTGCAGCAAAGTTGGGGTCCGAAGTTCCCACCTCCAAAGGAGATGGTGAATGTTATTTGTTCACAGCTTAAGGCCCTATGATGAAGGGGTAAGCGGTTTCCACCTCCAAAGAAGATGGCGACTCTGAATTGCCAATAATTAAAGGTACTGTGGTGATGAGTTATAAGGATCCCATCTCCGAAGGAGATGGCGAACTTGAATTACTGATAGCAATAGGGGAAATGTTAAAAAACCCACAGACATCTGATCCTGAAAGTGGGCAAATTGACATCCAGGAAGCAAGTAAGAATGCAGGCAGAGACAAGTCCAATAGTAGGCTGAAGGAGAACAGGAACATACAGAGTAGTAATAATGGAGGAGGCGGCAGCATGGAGCTAGAGGTCCAGAGACCAGAGGAAGCTGAACTGGAATGTGAGCCACAGGTAGAAATGCACAGGAGCACCTGATGATAATTGGAAGGCAAGTTGCAATGAAGTCCTGGAGTCCGATGGAGAGGGTGGAGTTTGGGGTTGAACATGCAGGAAGGGTCTAAATCCAGAATGCGAGGAGTTCAAGGGTGAGGACAAGCACACAAATCCCAGGTGTTAAAAGAATCAAGCAATGAAAACCAGTAAGGGAAAAGAAACTACGAGGCCATAGCAGTCCAATCTTTCACAGGATAGCCAGAGGCTCAAGTCCGGGGATGGGACGGAGGAGCAAAATAAGAATGCTTGAGACTGGGAATGACAAGCAGCAGAGACTGAAGACAAGGCCCAGGTAAGGGTGCTCAAAGGTTGATGGGATGCAGGGACCCGTTCCTGAATGGAAGTGGTGAACCCAGAGCACTGATAGAGAATGCAGCTGGTTATAGAATGCAGTTGGTTGAGTCAGGAAATTGAAGGCTGAAGGGGTACTGTGGTCCCATTCCAGAAGGGAAGTGGTGACCAAAGTTGCTGGTAAGGAATGCAGTTGTGTTGAGATGGTAGATGGAGGACACAGGCTCCCAGCCCCAGTAGTCAGGGTGCGCTAACCTTCACTCAATGCACAGGGGGAACAGTTAGGGATGGAGACTGTCAGTAGGTAGTAGGGAATACAACTGTTTGAGACTGTAGTTATATGAAATAGGATCACATCCCTGGTAGACAGGGGAAGGCTACCTGCACTGCTATGCCTCAGGAGGCAGAGTTAGGGATCAATACTGGTGAACTGCTGGTGTAGGCTGAGCAAAAAAAAGACCAGCTGAGGCCACTGGAAGGGAAAGCAATGTATAGCAAGAGAGCAGAAGGGCAAGGGGAGCAAGGAAGGAGGGAGGGTAGAAAGCAGCCAAGGGGGTAACATACACTGCCAGATGAAACCAGAGGGAACAACTAAGTCATGAGACACAGGAGTAATAAATAGACAAGAGGGGAGTAATAAGGAGTTGAACTAGCTGCACAAGGTGTCATGTGGTACTGAGGGGTGGAAAAGTATGGGGAAATTAATTGAATGGGGCATATGGAATAACTGAGGAAATAGTATCAAAAAAGACAGGATGAAGGGGTCAAACAACAGGGAAATGTGCAAGAGGAAGGGTCTGGCAGGAATATGGGAAGGAATTGGAATAGACAGGAGAGGTACTGTAGCTGAGGACTGAGCATCAGGAGGTGACATCACATCTTGGAAGTGCTGGAGCGGAGAGCTGAAAATGGTGAAAAGGTCAAAAGTAATCAGAGAAGTTTTTTTTTTAATTATTATTATTCCCTGGTTTGTTGTGAAGTTGAAGGGGCAATGTACCACTCAAAGGACTGCAGGAAAAGAAATGAAAACATGACACACGGGGCAGGGCAGAACAAGGAGCACGGCACACCCCTGCAAAACATTCTCAAGAAGCACACCCCAGGGAGGGATTGGGAAGGGAGAAGGGAAGACTCCAACCCAAGGGAACACAGGAAACAAAAACAAACAGGTCAGGCTAGGAAGTCCAGGGATAGGGAAGGCCAGGAGACTCGAGGCCAGAAATGGAAGCAAGGAGAAAGGAACAGCAGGCCAACAGAACAAGAAGCTAGAAGGCTGTTTTTTTTGTTTTGTTTTGTTTTTTTATTGCTTCGGTACAGTTATGCATGAGATTAGTGAAAAAGAGTGGGGAGGAAATTACCACTAAAACAGCAGCAGTACAAACAAAGGGAAGATGAAGAACACACAAAGCAGGGTAGAATGCACATGGACTGCACCGGAGGGAGCAGAAAGGGAAAAGGGAAAGCTCACACCCAAGGTGGGCACAGGAAACAATGCAGGCAGGTTGGGCAAGGGAATCCAGGCTGGCCAAAGGCATACAAAAATGGTGCATACAATGAATGAGAAGCAAGCATACCATTTGAACAGATAAAATCACTGTACTAGGACGGAACACTGACAAATGCGCAGCATGAGACCACAGGCACTGTGCAGAGGTCTGAGTTCCAACGAGACATGGGGAGTGAGGGAGCAGAATGACTAGGTGATCCAGAGACCTCAGGTACTGTTCAGAGGTCACAGGTCCAAGGGGACATGGGGATCAACACAGCTTGGTGGGCAGGGGTAAGTGGCCAGAACAGACGGGGCAGCAGGTTGCGCCAGAAAAGCACAAGAGCCAAAGGGAATGATTGAACAGCCAGTAGAATGGGACAAAAAGACGAAGTGAAATCCAGGCAAGACAAAGAACAGAGAAAGCTGGCTGGGGGTGAGGAGAAAACAGCCAGCAGGGAAGGCAAGGAGGGGAGGAAGAATGCAGCTCAGAGGGAAGCTCTGTGCATGGGCAAGTGCAGAACAACAGGGGAAGCACCAACAAGGAAAGGAGTGGTGGCCCCACACCTGGAGCAGGGCCTGGAATGGAGGAACTAGATAGCTGGGGTGTATGGGGGAATGGAAAACAAGAAACTTATCAGTCACAAATAGCAAAACGTAATATGCTAACAGGGTTGAAATAACTTTTCTATTAACCAATGCTAGAAGCCTTAATATAATCAAAAAAGATGAATTAGAATTATTCCTACACCAGAAACACATTGACGTGGCAGCAGTTACTGAGATCTGGCGGAAGGAGGCATCTAGCTGGAATAACAACATTCCCGGCTATACTGTTTACTGCAAAAATAGAACAGGGTGAGGGGGGTTGCCTTCTATGTCAAGAATGGCATCAAATGTAGGCAGGCTAATGACCCAGAAATCAATAGCATCCATGAAATAATCTGGATTGAACTCATGAGAGAAAACCAAAATAAAATCTTAGTAGGTTTATGTTACAGGGCCCCAGATATACCTATATTGGTACACCAACAATTACTAGAAACTATAGAAAATAAGATAAGTGATACCGAGGTTATACTAATGAGAGATTTTAATGCTCCTGGAATAAACTGAGATACTAAAATAACTATCACAAACCAAGAACAAATTCTGTTGGATATGTGCGTAGCAAATGGACTTGACCAGAAAGTAAAAAAAAAACCACAAGGAATAACAAAGTACTAGATCTAGTCTTAACAGATATACCCAACAAAATAAATGAAATAACAATCCATGAACCATTAATAAATGGAGATCACAACATAATCTCTTTCACCCTTGAAACTAAGGTAAAGATCAATAATGGTATTACAATAATAAAAGACTATAAGAGGGCAAATTTCAACCTGATCAGACAAGAACTATACCAGTGGGAGTGGGATGATAGAACTACTTCACTTGAACAACTATGGGTTAAAGTCAAGAATAAAATACTTGAAGTTGAAAATAAACATATTCCTAATAGAATACTTTATAATGAGAAAGGGAAAATACCTTTATGGTACACCAACAAGATCAAAAATCATATAGCACATAAAAAATGATTATCAGATCCAGAGAAGGGAAAATAATGATTATAATAAATATGTGTATAAGGTTGCCCAAAGAAAATGCAAAAAAAGATATCAAAGATGAAAAGAAAAAAATAGAGTTTAGGCTTGCTCATCTTAACGATGGTGGTAAAAGCTGTATGCCCATGTTAATAATAAGAAAAATACAGATAAGGCCATTGGTCCACTAACAATTAATAATACTGAGATTTCTGACACTCAAGAAATGGCAGAAAACTTTAATGGATACTTTTGTTCAGTCTTCAGAGCAGGGCAAACTATAACTAACATGTTTAGCAGTAAAATAAATACTGATTCACAAATGACATGTTCGGTAAATGAAATAAGGTATACACTTATCAAAATTAAAACTAACAAGTCCCCTGATGCTGATAAACTATATCCCAGACTAATCAAAGAACTATCTAGCTGGCTGGTATGCCCGCTACATAGGAAATATGACATGTCCATTGACACAGGTGAAATTCCGACACACTGGAAAACAGCAATTGTGGTACCAGTTTTTAAAAAGGGTGATCAAAGTACCATGGCTAACTACAGAACAATTAGCCTAACCAGTATTCTGGGCAAATTCCTTGAATCGCTTTTAAAAGATAAATTAGACAAAGAATTGGAACAAAAAAGCCTCAGTGACAAGTCACAAAATGGGTTCAGAAATCAAAGGTCCTGTCTAACAAACAACCTACTATTTTATGAAAAAGTTAGTGCCTTACTAGAAAAAAATCACCAGTAGATGTCATCTATTTGGATTTCAGTAAGGCATTTGATAAGGTCCCCCACTCTATTATTATTGAAAAAATTGACATAATGGGAATAAATTCATTGTGAAATGGATAGATGGTAAAGGGGGATCTGTAGTTAAAACTACAAAATAAGAACTACTTTAATAAGTGGCTGTACATTAAGTCAGTTTCTCAGTTTTTCAGTACTTTAACTACTCTGCTGTCTATACTGCATTGCCTTAACAACATTGGCCTATCTATTCATACTCATCTGTATTGCTTCCTTATGCCTATCCCATGCCTGTTTGA
This sequence comes from Neoceratodus forsteri, assembly GCA_016271365.2. Taxonomy (NCBI): domain Eukaryota; kingdom Metazoa; phylum Chordata; order Ceratodontiformes; family Ceratodontidae; genus Neoceratodus; species Neoceratodus forsteri. The sequence goes on from CM028137.1 coordinate 58,859,288, forward strand.
AGCCCTGCACTGTATTCATATCCACCACTTCCTGAGGTGGGCCGTTCCATGCATCCACCATCCTTTCTGTGAAAAAGAACTTCCTCACATTACCCCTTAATCGGCCTCCCTCTAATCTCATGCTGTGTCCTCTTGTCCTGCTATTTTTCTCATATTGAAACATGTTAATGCCCTTAAGGTGTTTGAATGTTTCGATCATATCACCTCTCTCCCTCCTTTGCTCTAGGGTATACATATTGAGCTCTGTTAATCTGTCGTCATATGTTTTCTGATGCAGTCCCTGCACCATTTTTGTTGCCCTTCTCTGGACTGCCTCAATTTGGTTAATGTCCTTGTGAAGGTGTGGCCTCCAGTACTGCATGCAGTACTCCAGATGGGGCCTAACTAGTGTCTTGTAAAGAGGGATTATTACCTCCCTCTTCCGACTTGTGATACCACTACTAATACACCCCAACGTCCCCCTAGCCTCACCTACTACTTTAGCGGTCTACTTGGATGATTTCAGGTCATCGGTGATGATGATGCCCAAGTCTCTTTCTTCCCTTGTGACTGCCAGCAACTCCCCTCCCAGCCTATAGGTGGCTTCAGGGTTTCTCTTCCCTATGTGCATGATCTTGCACTTCTTTGCATTAAACCCCATTTGCCACTTTTCTGACCATTTTGCTAGTTTATCCAGATCTCTTCTCATTCTGCCCACCCCATCTGGATCATCTACTCTGTTGCAGATCTTGGTGTTATCTGCAAACAGATAAACCTTACCCTCCAGTCCATCTGCAATGTCACTGATGAAGATATTGAAGAGGACTGGCCCCATGACTGATCCTTGAGGTACCCCACTTGTGACTTACATCTCTTCTGACTGTATACCATTTACCACCACTCTCTGTTTTCTGCCCGTCAACCAGTTTGCCACCCAGTTGACCAACTTCTAACTCACCCCTAGCCTACCCAGCTTATTAATCAATCTTCTGTGTGGAACAGTATCAAAAGCTTTGCTGAAGTCAAGGTAAGCGACATCAACTGCTCCCCCTTGGTCCACCATTCTGGTTACCCAATCAAAGAAATCTATGAGATTAGTTTGACAGGACATTCCTTTTGTAAACCCATGCTGTCTTGGATCCTGTGCTCCTATGGATTCCAGGTGTTCCACAATCCTTTCCTTAAGGAGTGCCTTCATAATCTTGCCCACTACTGAGGTAAGACTGACTGGTCTGTAGTTCCCTGCCTCCTCCCTGCTACCACTCTTGTGGAGCGGGATCACATGAGCCCTTCTCCTGTCTTCTGGAACCTCTCCTGTGCTCAGAGACTCACTAAACAGTTCTGATAATGGCTTTGCTAGTTCCAACCTTAGCTCCTTTAGTACCCTGGGATGTATGCCATCAGGTCCCATTGCCTTGTCCACCCTGAGCTTATTGAGCTCTTGTAGGACGCTTTCTTTTGTGAAGGGACTAGCGCACACCTCCCTCCCCCCAGTGTCCATGGTGTTGAGCTGTGGGCCCTGCCCTACCTTCTCTTCATTAAATACTGAGCAGAAGCATCTATTTAGGATAAATGCTTTTAGGTGGTCCTCCTCCTCACGTTCCCCCTTATCTCCCTTGATTTTAGCAATACCCCCTCTGGACTTTCTCCTTTCACTAATGTATCTATAGAAAGTCTTGTCACCTTCTTTTATTGTTTGTATTAAATCCAGACTGGTTGAATTAAATCCATACCCCCTCAAACTTAGAAGAACTAGAGGCAATCTTTTATTAATGTATCATTTATTACAAGATAAACCACTTATGGCAGATCTTGGGCTGTCTATAAACCATAGAGATTACTCTCTCAGAGGATATGGTTACCTTCTAAAGTTAACATTCCCTAAGAGGCTCCTAAGACGTAGTTTTTACAGACAAAGAATTATCACTTCTTGGAATTCATTGCCCAGAGATGTAGTTGAGGCAGAGACCTTTAATGTTTTTAAACTGAAGTTGGACAGTTTCTTGCTGCCAACTGTGGGGAATAACTGAATCTTCTCTGAAGAAGATGTACCATAATGGGCTAACAGCCTTCTGTACATCTTACAATCCTAGTATAAATCCTACTATAAACTGTCCAAAGGACCCAGGGCAACATGGGAAAGGAGAAGAAATCAAGGTATGGGGAAGAGAGGAGAGAAACAGCAGGCAAATGTGGAAACAGGGCACTATACGGGGGGGGGTGGGGACAAGCACACATTCAGCTGCAGAGTGTCCTTCCATGAAGAAAGGAGATTGGATGGGGTTGGGGGGGTGCAGTCACAGCTGCAAAACAAGGAGAAGTGAAATGAAAGGAGGAGAGGAGCAGGAAGGAGAAAAGGGGGACAAAACAAGCAGAGCGCTGGAGAGAAGAAATGAAAGGAGGCTCAACCACACAAGCCACACAGGAGCCCAACACTTGCAAGGGGGTGGGTGTTCTGCAATGTGCTAATTAGGGAACTGCTAAGGGAGGCTGGCCTTTATTTGGGATGTGGAAGGAGCTATTCACCCACATTGAACCTTGGGCTTTAGCCCTCCAAAAAGAAAATACAGCTGCAGAGTGGTTGTTTATGACATATGCAGCCTCTAAAATACATGACTAAGACACATGAAGCCTGTAAAATAAATCACTGTGACATATGCAGCATCTAAAGTTATATTTTGAGTGGTTACATGTTTCATGAGCTAATTCCACTGGTGTTGTCCTCTGCCATGAATACCAAGCCAAATACCGTTTTAGTGTATCCACTTTCCCCTTATCCAGCCACCTGTCCCCTTCTCCAACCTACAGTAATCACCCCCATCGATTTTTGCTTCTCCACTATGCAGGGGAAGAATGCCTTTACCCCATCCATTTTTCTTACCTCTGCTTCTGACTTTGCTCTCCTAACCAACTTGATGGCTTCTCTCATCTTCATGACAAATAATATATGAGATATATGAGATGAAGGTAGGGATATAAAATGTATGCTACATTGTACGTGTTTTTTCAATTCGTAAAAGTTGTTACTTTGGTATCAGAATCTGTTAATATTATATCAACATTTCTCTTCTGTACAGATCAGCCATGGCTCAGTAGTTGCTTCTCTTAGTGATAAGATGGAGTTTCCTTCCTTCTCCCGAACTGTCTCAAATTTTAGCTTCCACGCCCTTGGTATAACACAGTTAGCAATGCACTTTGGCTGGAGATGGCTAGGGATCATCAGTTCTGATGATGACTTTGGTCAACAGGGTAGTAAAAACCTAAAAAACAGCCTAATCCTGGCTGGTGGCTGTGTTGAATTCATGGAAACAGTACCCGGAATCAACTTCAAAAATAAACTCCTCCAAATAGTAGAACTCATCAAAAGATCAACAGCAAAAGTAATTGTTGTTTATGTTAGTAAGAAGACCATAGTTCCAGTTATGGAAGAAATAGCTGCAAACAATATAACTGATAGAGTCTGGATAATAAGTCACACAAGCACAGTGTCTCGAGAAGCTTTCATAAAAGAGATGCAGGAAACAATTAATGGTACAATTGTTCTCACACCTCATACAACAGAAATGGTTGGCTTCCAGGACTTTATTTACAGAATCCATCCTTCCACGTCTCTTGATGATATTTTTGTTAAACCATTCTGGGAGAAAGCATTTGGCTGCAAATGGGCAAATACCAGCACAGCAGAAAGGACATTAAACAAAAATCCAGAAACAAGGTTTTGTACAGGTGAGGAGGAGGTGAATGACCTGGATGTATCATTATTCGATATCTATATTTCTGTCCTGTCCAGCCGTGCCTATAATGCTTTGTATTCTGTGGCACATGCCTTACATGACATGCTCTCATGCCAGCATCAAAAGGGACCTTTTCTTAATGGATCATGTGCAAACATTTTTAACTTTACACCATGGCAGGTATGTGCAGAAGTTTTCAATGGCTTTACAACATGGTGAATGAAAATTTTCAAACACAGAATTCTGACTTCTGTTCTCTGTTAAACCTTACTGGTTATATTTTGCATGTTGGATATTTCTCTGTGATGATATCCAGATTTGAATAACATTGATGTAGATGGTGGGGAGGCTGGTATCCTGCAACTAGTGATACATTTTATAGTCACCTACTGTACTTCTAAATAATGTATACTCTAGTTAATAATTTCCTTTCAAAATTACAGTAGGGGCAATAAATGTAGGTTGAATTCTAGGAAAAACTAACTAACTAACTAACTAACTAACCTATACTTACAGCCAATGTAAAATAATGAATTTTAATGAATCACTGTGAGACTCTTTCAGGACAGAATGTATCTCCTTGAAGATTTTCATCTTTAAAGTTCATTTGAACTTGTTATTACATTTCGACATGTGCATTTTGTTTAACTACTACAGTGTCATTTACAGTATTTAGTGAGAATTGTCCTTTCTATGGTCCAATGCAAGCCTCAGGAACCCCACCTCCAAATGGTGGGGCTCGAATACCATTGTGGAAGTGACATGCTCAAACTCCAGAGCTGGGTTCTGGCCACTTACTGATGAGCATTCTGTACTTGTGATTTAGAGAGGCATAGAAGAGTTGATGCATTAGCCCTAAAGGCCAGATACGGGGTACAGCATAAGGACTCCTACAGTGCTGAAAGCACAAGGTGAATATGTCACATGCCTTAACAGTGTGACAACATACCACTCTGTCAAAACAGCTAAAACATCTATATTGCTCAGTAATAACACTGAGCAGTAACAACAGTGACCACCACATAAAAAACATTGGCTATGCCCCCCACACCCTCCTAATGGGGTGGTGTGCCCCTGATCCACCCCAAATTAAAATAACCACCTCTGGAGGGCAACTCTGGGATGGGGAGAAACCCTGGAGGGGGAGGGAATTGCAACCCACACAACAGTAAAGCAAAAGAATAAAAACACACACATGTAATCTGGGACCAGGAATAGAACCCCAGTCCACAGACACTCCACTGTCAGTGGCTTTACCCTCTGAGCCATGGTAGCTGCTCAGAGAACCATAACCCAGCAGAGGTCATATCCTCTGTAAGACTGCCTCTCAGCCAACAGCCACAGGGGTAGTACTACCGCTCCATCCCCATTTCTTACTGTACATGCATTATTGTGTCCCCTGTAGCTGTTGTATCGCACACTGTATATGCCGCACTGTTTTGCCTGTGGCAGTATCCATTCAGCATACTGACCTGGTACCGTGGTGAGTGGGGGAGGAAAGGAGAAGGGAAGCATATGACCAGCATAAGGGGATGTGGCTACCCCAGGTTAAAGTATACTTTCTAACTCCTGAATCATTACATTAGGGTCTTTGTTTGCAGTAAGCTAGATTTACCCATTTATTTGCATTAGCACAGTCATGATAGGCCAGTGTTTGATTAAGTATTTTATTTATTTTGGATTGCTGGGGACTAAAGACTCCTTTCATTTTTAATTTTTTTATATTCGTTAGCGACATGAGCATTACTGCCCATTTTCACAAGAGTCAAGTATAACACTCAAAACAAATATTAGACATACTAATACATAAAATAAAATTAATCACATCAAAAACATGCCACACAAATTACAATATCTAATTAAGAAGACTTACAAGTGCAGTCATTTAAAGTTTCCAAGCAGGATGCCAATCTTTTTTTAAAAACATACGTAGAATAAGACAATTTGGTAATGAACTAGGAATCAGATTGAGGTGCTGGATGCCACACTTCACTCCATACCTGTGACCCGGGTTCTGGAACACCCCCGGGCCATCGGTGTTGGCCGGGGATGGAAACGATTGAGTGTCTGTAGGACTGGTCTCCTTTCCCTGGGGAGGGACTGGGGCATCCATTGCGCTGCAGCAGCCCCTGATGGAAATAGGGGGCACTACAGGAGTGGTGTACATGTGGGGTTAAGTGTGGTGGACATCAGCACGTAGTTCCTCTATGTCATTGCAAGTCTACACTTCAGGGGGAAGAAATACAGGGAGGAAAAATGGCAGACGACCGAGGCAGCTTGAAGACCACACTTCAGCAACCATGGGGCCTGTCATGGAATTGCACTGCGGTAGTGGTTCCCAGCCTGGTACGGGGGACAAAGGGGGGGTTACCAACTGGTATATGAGTGACCCTGAGGGCTGAATGGGGATGAAGGAGGCAGCTGGAGTGAGCAGGTCAGGCTGCAGGAGTGCAAATAAATGATACACAGTAAAAAAGAGAAAAGGAGTTCAGCTATAAGAGTGACAATGATTGTATTTGCAAAAGAATAAAGGATACTAAATATTTATAAAAGTGGATGTGTGGAGGAAAGTCTTTCAGAGGAAGTTTTTGTAGTGCTATGATCTGGGTCTCATTTACTATGGGTGGTACACAGGCCTAGTGGAAATTGAATGCACCAGCAACATTCATAAAACTGGGTGAATGTCACAGGAAGGGAAATGTCTAAGTAGGGTCTTCTTTCTAACCTTTTCCATAGTTGTGTTCTGGAGCACTGAGAGGTTAAAGAGGTCCAGACATTATTAGTAATTTGTCACTGTGTATACTGTTACAGACACATAAATGAAATCCATACCCCCAAATAATCCATATTTAACTGAATCTTGAATAGAAGGTGATATGAAAAACTGTATTTTGAATTTTTTTTATGGTTTGCATTCTGTTACAGTTCTTACTGTTTGCGTATAGAACTCTAACTGTGGTTCTGATTGGCAAACAACTAAAATTTGACATTCTGTATGCAAACCATGACATAGTAAAATTCTAGTTACCGATTCCATGAAGAGAAGTCTGCAAAATGTTGTTTATGAAAAGAAAAAAATTCAAAACACATTGTTTTTCACATCTGATTTTATTCAGTTACAGTTAAATATGGATCATTAGGAGAAGCGAATTCCATTTCTGTAATGAAGAACATTACTAATCTCTGCTGTAAACCACTAATTTCCTGTTCCCTTTAAGTGACTTGTTCAGGGGCACTCAGTGAGTAACCGGAAGATCCCCTGGTTACCATTCCTTTGGTATAACCGCTAGACCCCACTGCCTTCCTGCTGCAGGGGATATACAATGGAGTCAGCCATGATGCAATGTAGCAACTTGTATTAAATGACATGTCACAAAATGCTCCATGGCAAAAGGGCTTTATTACCATTGCAAAATGGCTAGAAAAGATCTAGAAATTACATTGGCTGCAAGATATCACCTGAGCATGCATTAAATTTCTATAAACACATGGTCAGGTATGAACTTCCAAGTCCATCCACAAAAAAAACTATTTAGAGCCATTTTATAAGTGTAATAAACCTCTCCAGGGAGTGTTAAATGAGTATCTTTGCATGTATACAGATGCTGGATGTATATACTGCATATGCCTACAGTTTCCTAAGGGTTAATGAACTTCCCAAGAGTGTAATAACATTCGGCATTCAGCCTCATGCCTCACTCTAGCCCTGGGACATGCATTAAAATCCTATGATGCACACTGTGTCATGGCTTATTACTTACTTGAATTAACCTTTTCCCGCAGCATACTGCGGCATTGATATACTGCAGCATTACTGTGTTGCATCCTGGCTGGCCCCACTGTACGCAAGCAGCAAGACATTCCATGGTAGGGACATGGTAGGTCATTGGTGAACTCTGAAATGCATTCTCCAGCTGCATTGTAAGGCATGACCCCAATGGTTGAGTACCTAACACAGCCAGGACATGCATTAATTCAGCATTTGTCCCTGCCCTAGTTATTCTACTTCTATATTGGGAAATATGTTGTTAAGGCAATGCAGTATAGACAGCAGAGTATTTAAAGTACTGAAAAACTGGGAAACTGATATAATGTACTGTACAGCCACTTATTAAAGTAGTTCTTATTTTGTAGTTTTAACTACAGATCCCCCTTTACCATCAGGCTGCCGTATTAGCACAATTGTGGGCTGTTCCCAGAACAGACTGTACCCTTTCATAATACAAGAGTGCTGCTTACATGCACAGTGCATGCCACATGCTTAATTGTGCAATGTTTGCATGTGGTTATCACACACAAAGTGAACCGAAGTGAACCAGATCTAAAAAGCACATCAGGTTCACATGCTGCAAGCTTGACATGCATGTATGCAGCAGCTAAACTGGTGCAAATCTCATCTGAAAACTATACCAGTTTCTATTTCTCATACTACAGTACGGCTTGCAATTAGACCCATTAAAATACCCTTTCCATTGATTTCCCATTAAAATTAGGCAAACTCATTAATTCTCACCATTAAATCTGTTTGCAAATTGTTTAATGGCTTTTGGATTTAGTCATTAAAATGTCATTAGTTTGAAAAGTACTGTTTGCTTACAGCATTTAATGCCTGAGATACAACCCCATTAATCTTTGTTCTCAGTATTCAACCAACACCCCCTCATTCCAGATGTTTGAAGAGGGTCCTCTGTGGTGTGAAGTCTGACCTTTTTGTTTTGGTCTATGCAAGTCCCCTTATACATAGAAACACAGAATTTGATGGCAGATAAGGACCACTTGGCCCACCCAGTCTGCCCATTTCTCTACTTAATTGATAAGCTGCAGATCCTAGTTAACCAACAGCATACTTCCTCCTACCCCCACCCCTTAGAATTGCCTTATGATGGTCCCATGCATTATTGAATTCCACCACTGTTTTTGACTCCACAACCTCCTCAGGAAGGCTGTTTCGTGCATCCACAACCCCTTCTGTGAAAAAATACTTCCTAGCATTACCTCTGAGCCGTCCCTCCGCTATCTTCAAATTGTGCCCCCTTGTTCTTGCACACCTCTTTTTCTGAAAGATGCTACCCTCTTGGACTTTGTTGAATGTCTTGAGGTACTTGAAAGTTTCTATCATGCCCCCCCCCTTTCCTCGAGACTATACATATTAAGCTCCTTATCCTTAAGTCTCTCTTCATATGTCTTCTGGTGCAGACCCTGCACCATTTTAGTTGCCTTCCTCTGGACTGCCTCCATCCTGTCTATGTCTTTGCGGAGATTGGGTCTCCAGAACTGCATGCAGTACTCCAGATGAGGTCTTACCAGCTGTCTGTACACAAGAATAACAACTTCCTGTTTTCTACTGGTGTCATCTGCAAAGAGACATACTTTTCCTTCCAGTCCCTATGCAATGTCACTTATAAAGGAAGAAGAGGACCAGTCCTAGTAATAAACCCTGCAGTACCCCACTAGTAATGCCCCTTTCTTCAGAGTGGACTCCATTTACTATTACCCTCTGTGTCCTGTTCTCCAGCCAATCCTTTACCCAGGCTACCATCTTGGGACCCACCTCAAGGCTGGCTAACTTGTATACTAATCTTTTGTGTGGTACTCTGTCAAATGCCTTGCTAAAGTCTAGGTAGGCCATGTCCACAGCCCCTCCCTGATCTACTAATTTGGTCTCCCAGTCAAAGAAATCTATTAGACTTGTCTGACATGATCTTCCCGCTGTGAATCCATTCTGCCTTGGGTCCTGTGCCCCCTGGCCTCTAGGTATTCAAAAATTCTTTCCTTCAGAAGTGATTCCATCATTTTCCCTATCACTGAGGTTAAACTAACAGGTCTGTAGTTTCCTGCTTCTGCCCTGCTCCCACTTTTGTGAAATGGAATAATATCTGCCCTCCTCCAGTCCTCAGGTACCACCCCATCCTCCCATGATTTGTTAAAGAGGGTAGTCAGTGGTGTAACTAGTTCTACCCTTAGTTCTTTTAGAATTCTGGGATGAATCCCATCGGGTCCCATTGCTTTGTCCACCTTCAGTTTTAAGAGTTCTTTCTGAACTCTTTATTCTATGAATGTGCTGGTATCAACCCCCATATCCAGAGTGTTTCTATTGTTTGGTTTAGGTACCACCCCCTCCTCTTCTATTGTGAATACTGAGAAAAAATATTTGTTTAGTGTCTCTGCCTTTTCACAGTCACCCTCTGACCACCCCCTCTCCTTTATTAAGCCTCACTATCCCTCCCTTGGTCTTCCTTCACTCCCTGATGTATCTATAAAAGGTTTTATCCCCCTTCTTAACTGAGCTGGCTATCTTTTCCTCGGTTTGGGCCTTTGCTGTTCTGACTTCCTTCCCTGCTTCTTTTTGCTTTAACTGATACAGTTCATTGTCCTGCTCCTTCTGTGATTCCTTGTACTTCCTGAATGCTTTCTTTTTCTCCCTAGCCTTCCCTGCCACTTCCTTTGAGAACCATAGTGGTTTCTTGCATCTTTTTGTTTTGTTTATTTGCTTCACACAAAGGCTTGTTGCCTCTGTGACGGCAGTTTTGATTATTCCCCATTGTTCTTCCACCCATCCTTCCTGCCTATTTGCTAGTACATTCTTTAGGCATTCACCCATTTTGGCAAAGTCGGCCTTGCTAAAGTCCAGTACCTTTGCCTTTGTATGGCTTGACTCTACTGTTATGTTTATCGTGAACCATACTGTTCGATGGTCGCTAGTTCCCAGATGGCTACCCACTTCTAAATCTGTGCTCCTTTCTCCATCTTCATTTGAGAGTACCAAGTCTAAGATTGCTCCCTCTTGAGTGGGTTCCAATACTAGTTGTCTAAGGCATGCCCTCTGTAGGGCATCTAGAATGACCCCACTCTTGGAAGTGGCTGCTGCAAATGCACTCCAGTTAACATCTGGCATATTCAGATCCCCCATCAACAATATCTCCCCTTTTTCTGCTGTTCTAAGAATACCTGCTATCATTTCCTTGTCCATTTCCTCCCCCTGAGATGGGGGTCTGTATACAACCCCTGTGCGGATTGTGGTGCCATTGCCTGTCTCCAAATTGACCCACAGTGGTTCCCATCCTCCCCATTTACCCTTTTGTTCTGTTGCTTTGATTCCTTCCCTTACGTAGAGAGCTATTCCTCCTCTTCTTTTACCCTCCCTGTCCCTCCTGTAGATAGTGTATCCTGGTATGTTTACATCCCAGTCATGGTTCTGTGTGTACCATGTTTCTGTGACTGCCAGGACATCCAGATGTTCCTCTTCCATCAAGGCTACTAGTTCAGGAAGCTTGTTACCCAGACTACAGGCATTGTCAATAATTACTCTCCATTTTTTGATGGTTTTACCTCTTCTAGCACCATCCCTGTCCTCATTGACTTTGCTTTCTCCATTTACCCCTGCACTGCTCCCTACTGACATTTCTACCATGGTGTTTACCTCATTTAGTACCCTGTTTTGTAGAGGGAGGCTGGGAATTCCCTGCTGCTTATCAGTGCCTCCCCCTTGAATAGTTTAAAAGCTTGCCAATGAAGCATTTAAACTGATTGCCCAGAAGACTTGTTCCCTTCCTGGACAGATGCAGATCATCCTGCCAGTATAGGCTGGTATCCCTCCAGGTGGAACCCCAGTCCCCAATGAAGCCAAACCCCTGTGCTCTGCACCATTTTTTCAACTATTCATTGAATCGCATGGTGTGGAGTACCCTCACCTCACCCATGCCATAGACAGGCAGCACCTCTGAGAAGGATACTATTTGTGCTACTTGCCTTAGGCCCCTTCCCAACTTCACAAACTCCTCCTGCACTGCTCTAATCTCATGTTGAGCCAAGTCATTCATCCCTAGGTGGACAATGAAGTCCAGCTCCGTCTCCCGTGCAGCTGTTCTCATGATCCTGTGGATGTGCTTCCTGTCTCTCCAAGCCATGGGGCCAGGCAGGCACCTTACTTCACTTTTCCCTGCTCCCCACAGTTCTATCCCCCCTAATAATTGAGTCCCCCACCAGGGGATGCTTCCTTTCCCTGTGGTGTCCTCTGCCTCCTTCCTGTGGGCCTCCCTTGCGACAGTTGTCCGCAACCTCCTTAGTCTCCTCTGTGGGTGCATCCATAGGGGAACTATGCTCCACCAGAATGGTTTATGGATTGTGGAGTGGTACAACTGACTGGGTGTGCCTCTGTTCCACCACTCTCACCCTCCTTGAGCCCACTGTGGTCCAACCACTGCACTTTCTGGGCAATCTCTGAGGCAGTGGTTGTGACCCTGGTGCTCCCTAGGTGGGTGAGGTTCCCCTACTACTGTCCAGTGTGGCCTGAAGATGGGAAAACTCCTCCCTCAGAGCAGAGAGTTGCCTGCAAATAGGGCAGCATCTCAGCCTCCAGAAAGACTCCCGGAAGAGTGCTGCCCCATAGCCAGTGCATCGCACTACTCCCCACATGTCTGTCAACCTTCCTGTTCATCCTGTGCAAGGTTTTTTTTTCCTTTTCTGTTATTGTTTTGTTACATATATATATATATATATATATGTAATATGTACACTTACATTGTCAGTGCAGTGTGCTGGAAAGGATATGACAGTGTTATGTCTTTGCTCCATATGTGTTTCTCCATGATTGTTAAGGCTCACTTGCTATCATTTTGTCACTCTGGATGAAGTATTACTATGGCCATGCTCAGCACTATTTGTACTGAGTAGGACCTTGGATGCATGCACTATGCCTAGATGCCAGCCAACCCCCCCTCGGGAACCTCTCCAGCTCATCAGGTTTACTGCCCCTGCAGCTCATAGCCTCAGACGCCAGCTAACCCCCCCTCAGGAACCTCTCCAGCCCCTCAAGTTTACTGCCCCTGCAGCCCACAGTCCCAGATGCTGGCAAACTCCCCTTGGGAACCTCTCCAGGTACAGCATCAGATCAGTGAAGGCAACTCACAGCTGCTACACAGTGTTTTGAATTTGGCACCTTTTCTACTCCGTGTCCTGCTGTAATAATTGTACTGTGAGAGCTAGCTAGCTATCTAACTATACTTTTCTGAGTCTTGGCCCTTTTTTACTCTGTGCCTAGACTGCAATTATTCTTTATACTGCCCTGTAAAGCCAAGTATACCTGTTGCAATTGTTTTACTGTGAGAGCAAGTAATAATAATTTTCCTGAGCGCCGCTCCTGCTCTCTCTATAACTTTATTCTGTCAGAGTCAGCAATTTGAGAGGGAACAGTGGATTCTCAAGTAGCTGGTGTCTACAAAGCTGGTTTCTGAAAGTTAATCAACTAAATTATTTTCTGTGCTCCACTTCCTGATCACATTTGAATCCTAATTAAATTAATTCTTTTTCTGTGCTCTGTTCCCTGCTCACCCTTGAATTTAGATTCTTTCCTTCCCCACTCCTAGTTGATCAGTCCCTCCCACCACACAGTGCTAATTCCGCTTACCTTTTGTTTTCAGCTCCTCAAGTTTACTGCCCCTGCAGCCCACAGCCCCAGACACTGGTCAGCCCCCCTTGGGAACCTCACCAGGTACAGCATCAGATCAGAGAAGGCAGCTCAAGGCTGCTGCACAGTGTTCCCATTGCTGCTGCCACGGCGACTCCCTGCTCATCTTCCACTCCCCCACCCTTGTCTGCCTTGCAGCTTACTGGCTGTAATCACATGACAGTGACTGTTTTTTATATCAGTACAATTTTCCTTTTGCATCTTATCCCTCTTTACCAGTAGTGGCCACTGGTAACCTCCATCAGAATTATAGATGCTCCTCTCCCTCTAAGATCATTCAGCCCAATAACTCTACCCGCCATAATACTGACCCCTCTCTCCACCCCCCTCACAGCTATGACTACCTCTTCCCTAATTATTCTCTGCTGCCTCCTCTTACATCTCTCTCCATCTCTCTCCCCACTTCTTAACTTCTCCCCACTTTTCAGTTTCTGACCATGGTCTGCCTCCCAGGACCCCCTCCTCCTCCTCCACCCTTCTTTTTATGCCACCCCCACTACCCTCTCATTTTACCCACTCCAACATCCAGTCCAGTATCCTCCTCTCCATCTCACCCCCTCTTACCGCACACCCCCTACTCTTGCTGTACTTCCCAACAGCCCCCTCATCCTCTCTTTCCACTTCCTTTGCCTACCTACTCTAGCCTGTTACCTTCACCTTCTCTTAATCTTGAGGCCCTCCTCCACTGTATCTGCCTCTCCTCTCCTCACCTCCCCTCCACCCACAAACACCCTCAGAAGGACTAAATACCATCCAGTATTCCCTCTGCCTACTCTTCTTCCTTCTCTATAGGAGGCAGTATAGTGCAGTGGGTTAAGGCTCTGAACTGCATACCTGGAGACCTGGGTTTGAATCCCACAGCTGCCTAGGTGCATACTGTATGATACTGAGCAAGTCACTTAACTACGTTGTACTCCCAGGTCACATCTGGAAACAAGACTCAGCTTAGTGTGCTACTCCTGGTTAAATAATGTCCCCTTTCCCTTTCTCTGTGGGGGTGTTGAACTTAACCCCAGACCTCCACTAACTCAGACTCCTTCTGTGCAGCCAAAGCGCCTACGCATTTTCCACCTAAATGCCAGGAACCTCCTTCCTAAAATAGATGACCTAAAAGTCTGGGTCACCCAACACTGCCCTGATGTACTATGCATCACAGATACTTGGCTCTCCTAATGAATCCCTTAATCCTCCCTCTGCATTCATAACTACAACCTTTTCCGTGGTGATAGAGTGGCCATCTATGCCAAAAACTCCCTCTCCTGCTCTGTCTTCGTAAGTGACACTAAGCCCACCTCCCATGAACTTCTCACTGTTCTTCTCTCCCTTCCCTCTACCCTCCCAACCTACGTAGCAGTCCTTTATTACCCCCAAAAGCACCCCACAATATTGTGTTTGAGTGCATTTCCACAATTTCCACTCACTCAAGTAAAGGTGCGCTCATCTTGCTTGGTGATTTTAATCAAGACTGAATCTCCCCTACACCAAACCCTCTATTCTTAAAACTGAATCTCTAATACTCTCCAAGATGATCTCTGAGCCTACTCATTTGAACAACGAATTCTCCAAGCACTCCTTACTTGACTGGGTGCTTACTTCCCACCCCCAATGCATCTCTGCCGCTGGAGTATGCTCTACTTCCCTTAGTGACTACTGTATCACCTTCTGTGTATGGAAACTTTAAACCCCTAAGTCTTTACCCAGATATATTGGTTCCATGTCATAATAGCGATGTGGAATAGTAATCACCATTACGGCTAATGTACATCACCAAAAAAGCAAAAAGGTAATGTGCACTCAGAGCGAGGACACACTGGTGGACATGAAAGAAGTTGTTCTGAGAGGGGCTATGCCCTCCCACATCGCCCCTTACTTAGGATTACTAATACCGGGGGGGTGCATATCGGGGAGGGGCAGAAACTTTGAAAAAAAAATACTCACAGAGCAAACAAAAAAGAGAAAATACTGTATCCTTCCACAGCATTGCTACACCCCTCCCACTGCAGTCAGTCACCCTCGCTACTCTACCACAGTGCCAGCTCAGCAGCCTCACACTGCACTTCCCATTATATACCCTCCCTCCTCTTCCAGGCTCCCTTCCATTCTTCCTGTTGCCCTGTTCCTCACTCATTGCTACCCTTGCAAGGTAGCCCACCTAACAGGCACTGAAAGTGAGTCACTCATATTCGAGTCATTCACTTTCAGTCGCTGTTATGATGGTATACCAAATTTATTTGATACCGCCCCTTTCACCACCTAGACACAAACTCCCTCCTACAAGATTTATTACATACAGATTGGTCACTAGTGTACTCAGCCATAAATGTGGACTCAGTTCTCCAACTATTCACTGACACCATTACCCGTGTCTGAGACATTCATGCCCCCTTAAAAAAGACAAGAGTAAAATGTCATCACTTCCCTTGGATTTCTCTGACTCTGCTTTCCCTCCGTAAATCACATGACAAAAGCTGGGAAAATTCAAGGCCTCACCTTGGACTTCCAACTCTACAGGTCCCTCAGAAATGCCTGAACACAAGCATCAGAAAGGCAAAATCTAGCTGTTTTTAGGCTCAGATTCAAACTAGATCAGGCTCCGCTGCCATTTTCTGGCAAGCTGTCCACAACCTTATAGACTCCCCCCTTGCCCAAACCCTTCAAATTCTAAACATTGAGGGAACATCAGTCTCTGACCCAGCTGCAATTGCTGAGGCCTTCCAAAAATTCTTTACCACATGTGCCCTCCCAGATCACCCCACTTCCTCTACCAGTCTGGGTTTAGGAAACAGCAATCCACAGTCTCCTCCTTGCTCCAGATAACTGACGCAATCCAGTAAGCCATGGAAAAAGGCCTAGTCACAGCAGCAATTTTCATGGACTTAGCTAAGGAATTTGACTCTGTCTCCCATTCCCTGCTAGTGAAACATAGAAACATAGAATTTGAAGGCATATAAGGACCACTTGGCCCACCTAGTCTGCCCATTTTCCTACCTGATGAATACGTTACAGATTCTAGTTAATCAACAGCTTACTTCCTTCTACCCCCACTAGAATTGCCTTCTGTCTGTCCCATGCATTGTTGAATTCTCCCACTGTTCCTAACTCCACAACCTCCTCAGGAAGGCTGTTCCATGCATCCACAAACCTCTCTATGAAAAAATACTTTCTAACATTACCTCTGAGCCATCCCTCCTCTATCTTCAAATTGTGCCCCCTTGTTCTTGCACATCTCTTTTTCTGAAAGATGCTACCCTCTTGTATTTTGTTGATTCCCTTGAGATACTTGAAAGTTTCTATCATGTCCCCCTTCTCCCTCCTTTCCTCAAGGGTATACATATTAAGCTGCTTTAGTCTCTCCTTGTATGCCTTCTGGTGCAAATCCTGCACCATTTGGTTGCCCTCCTCTGAACAGCCTCCACTCTGTCTATGTCTTTGCAGAGATGGGGTCACCAGAATTGCACACAGTACTCCAGATGGGGTCTCACCAACTGTCTATAAAGAGGGATAACAACTTCCTGTTTTCTACTGGTGATGCCTCTCCCTATGCATCCCAGTATCCCCCAGCCCTCCTTACAGCCTTCTCACATTGCTTGTCCACCTTTAGGTCATCTGATATAAGTACTCCTAGGTCTCTTTTGATTTTTATTGTTGTTATTATCTCACCCCCATTGTGTACTCTTCCCCTGGGTTTTTGTTTCCCTGTGCATTACCTTGCTCTTCTTTGCATTGAATCTGAGCTGCAAGCTACACCTAGCAGCAGTGGTGATGGTGATTTGGGTGGCCTTCACAGGTCTTGATCAGTTTGGCAGCAGCCACAGCAGCAGGCAATCAAGAAGCAAGCAACACAGGTTGGGTGTGTTCAGTTGGTGAGGTGACTCAGTTACAGACCATGGTTCAGACCCAGGACAATGCGTTCCAGCATCCAGCTTCTGGCAGAAGGATGGAGGAGGAGGAGGATTGGACTGAAAACTGGGCTGTTGGCACACTGAGCCAGACTGCAGGTTCTGGACAGAGATGGCTAGGTACAGTAAGTAAAAGTAAACAATTCATGTTTCTGTGGAATTGGGTAGCTTCACGACCTATATGGGATAGGTATTGAATGGAATGTAGTTGGAGAGAGAGAGAGAAAACAGAGCAAGGTCTTTTTGGGGAGGTTCAGTATTTTAACCAGGAAAAAAAGCTGTTAGTAACTGGTGGGTTTAAGCCCAAATCTGAAACACTGCTTTGCGACATGGGCTGGGAGACTGTATAAGAGAAAGATAAAATGTGCCACATGTCTAAATCAAAACATCCTGAGTAATGAGAGAGATTGACAGACCGAGTGAAGTAAAAAGAGACAGCTGAGTGAGCTTTGAGAGAGACTCGAGAGTTGGTATAGTGGTTGAAGCCTGAAGGTCAACTAATTAAAATGTGATAATGTTTTGTGATATTTATAGCTTAAATGAAGGCTGCAAGTGAGTATGTGGTGTGCCTTGACCAGATAATATAATGTTGCTGTTGTTGTTTGTAGTGGAATGGGCCAGGCAGGCTCTCGCATTCTACAGATCTGAACATTCAAGCTGGAATCAACTCACATGTTCAAGCAGGCAGGTAGCTGCTGCCTACTCAAACATGTGCACTCACAGTGACTGTGTGAAAGTGTGGAGGTTCCTGTTGGGTGGTTACAGTTATAGTCTCAGATGTTGTTCCTTGGTAGATGGATGAATCTTATTAATTTATGTTCCAGATCTTGCCTTCTTGGGGGTAACTGGCACCTGACCGCCACTGTTTGTAGCCCCCCCCATTGACATCTGTAATGTCATCCCTGCCGTAAAGTCTAAATGTACGGGACATCCTCTGTGTTACCAGCAGGTTTTCCATGAGGGATGGATGAAGGATAAAGCAGTTTTCAGGGGTAAGATGAAGGATGTCCCTCACAATCAGGGATGCACAGACTACTGGAGCCCCACTATAGTCAGACATATCCCCTCATTGAAGCTGATCTCTATATCCCCTCACTCAGGCATGTTATGACATAGGGCAAGGGAGAATGCAGGGGTGTTTCCCACTGAAATGAATAATGGTAATTTTTGAATACTATTTTATACATTATGATGGTGAGTTGAATATTAATAAAGTCCACCACTTGACTAACAAGGGCCTTTTTAGTTGAACAGTGGCTTTCATTATTCTCCAACTTGCCATCATAATGTATAAAATAGTAATAGAAAATAACCCCATTAAGTTCAAAGGGGTGCGATGCTGCACTCTGTCTTTTGGACATCATTTCTTAAAGACTCCTGCCTATGGCTCCCTAATACTTGGGTAAGAGACCCTTGACTAATACGTACACTTGGTGGGTTGTCTGTAACAGTATGACCACATCCATTACAGTGTGTGTGTATGTGCGGTGGCTGGCCATGTGGATGAGTGGGTGCCGAGTTATTGCTATTTTTGTGTTTGCTTCATAAAGTCTGTTTGCATGGAAGCATTCAAAACTATGGAGAGAAAATAGTAGTAGTACAGGCCAGACAGAAGTGATTAAGTAGTTCAGTGGATCAGTGTGTGTATGGAGGGTGTGCAGAATCATGTGTTTCTGATAGTATGTTTGCTGCAGTTCAGCTATACAGTTTAAATGGGGGTACATGAAAACTAAAAAATATGGCAGTGACTATACTATAAGCATGCCATATCCATGCAGATGCATGCAGATTTGTATTGATGTATAAGCAAGTCATATGTATGCAGACAGTACAGCATTGTGATTAAGGGCAGTGAGCCTCAAACCTGGAGACTTTGCAAATCTGGTGATCTGGGTTTGAATCTCATCGACCCCTACTTGTATACTGTGATCCTAAGCTAGTCATTGAACTTTTATTTGTTCAGTCATAAGTGAACACTTACTTGTTGTACCCATTCCACGTGCATGCAGTCTGTTCAAATTTAACATAAAACATGCTTGCAGCACACATGCCACATGTATGCAATCAGTTCCAATTTATCATTAAAAATATGTTTGCAGCACATATGCCATGAATGCCACATAGGTAGTTTTTATGTGTGCAGCATACAAAAATGTCACGTAATTATTTCTGTAAGGGTATAGAGCGCTGTTCGTCAAAGACTCTTGTCAGGTGACTCAGCAGGGCTGCTTCTGGCACAATTTGGGTGCACTGTAATTCATAAAATTAAGATCTGTTTTCAGGTGAGTGAGAATTTTCATTGATATACAAAATGTCTGAAACTGAGTTTAATTAAAAAATGTTGCTGCACACATGGTGCAAGAGAGAAGGTGGTGCCAAGCTTGGCAATGTAACAACTGCAGTGAAACAAGACATGCAAGTGGCAAAACAAACCTTTATAAAATGGACACATGGGCTGATTAAGCAGAATAGTGTTAGTGCTGAGGTAGATTGATTTCTTCTGACATAACGTGGCTGTTGCTATGTAAATTAAGGTAGATTACTTATAAACTGTGGAATTTCTAGGACATTTGTCAGTGGTTAGGTGATGTGGTTTAACCAACAAAGTTTTCATATTTAACTTTCTTAAATCCTGTATTATAAAATATTATACAGCTGTGGTTGTTATAATAGTGTTAGTGTTCTGTCAATAAACAAAGGTTTTGACAGCTTATATCCATTGATCTTAGCCGCTAAGACTGCAACATTTGTCCTGTGGCTAATGTTTTGGCAACTTTGGCAAAAGAGGATTTAGAGGTTCAAAAGTTATGCAGCCAATTTTTGTGCATTTATTTTCTCATGGCTACCAAGCAATGCTAGACTGGTCTCTATTCTCAAAGGGGTGCTATAATGACACAAGATGCACACAACACAACTTGCGCCACTGATCTTGTCATTTGGCCTGCACAAAATTCAGAGAAAGATGCCCGTCGGGCCAAAAATCAAAATGCATGATGCAGGATGCAAAGTGCGTCATAAGGGTGTGCACTAAGCAGCAGTGTTGTACACAATGACAGAAAGCCTAGGCACTACCATGGCTGAGGTGAGCAATGCAATATGAAAGCACAGCACAAAGAGCAGAGGGACACAGCAGACAGAACTTCACAGAATCAGAGACCGACATCCTGATTGAGGAGGTCCAATGCCAGATCAGTGTGAATGACAAAAATGGGAAAATGGCAACATTGCCAACAGTGAGTCCCTGTGTAATAGTATGTATCTTTACACCCAACAGGTAGACTTACTACTGTCCAGAGGGGGGGACAGGGATCGCCAATCCTGGTATCAGCAGGATTGGGAGGACATGGCCTCCAAGGTCAATGTGGTAGCAGCATGCAGACAAAGCATCCATGAACTGCAAAAGCACTATCATGGCCTGTGAAGGAGGTATAAGGAGAAGGCGGCACACAACAGATGCTGCACAGGAGTAACTGGTGGGGGACCCAGCCAACTAAGACATCTGAGTAGCCAGGAGAAAAAGGTGGCAACACACCTCAGCTCCCAGACCATTGAGGGGAAAACACAGCTGGACCTGTTCTGGCTACAGCATGCATCAGGTATTTATATATGTATGTGTCCATGTATGCAGTATGCAATGCCCCTGCCTGCCGACCAACAGTGGTGGCAGCATAGGGCACCAATGTAGGCACTGCACCACCACAACAGAGACACACAGACGTGTCTGTGCACCATGGACACCAACTATGCACATTCTGCTATGTCAGCCCCACAGGACATGGCAGTGGTGAGGATGGACATCCACAAGCTGTGACAGACAATGCCAAACATGACCAGACACAACATGCGGCCGAAGGGAACACAGACAGTGAAACACTGATGCAGTCCAAGTACACTGGTGATGAGGCAGAGGTGGGCACGATTGCCACAGTTAGTGGAATGGCCATGCACAGGGCACAGCAATGCACTGATGGGGACCCAACAGAGCAGCAGACACAGACCACAGCTGAGGCATCCACCAGTGTTGAGGGGGAAGCATGGCATGATGACAGCAGAGATGCTGACACCATGTCACTTTCTGTCACTTATGCAGAGTCACCAATCCCACGACCTGTGGTACCAGATTATGACCCTGGACTGGACAAAAAACTAAACCTGTACTGCCAGGATGTGGACAACACACAGGACACAGTATATCTGGAGATGACTGGCATCCATGAGACTGTGCAGGAGTGAAACACAGCTGTCACAGCCCAGATGTCCCAGCTAGAGGGTGTAGTAATGTACCTCCATTATACAGTGATGACACATGTACATGAGGGTGCTGAACAGCATGGGTTGCTGGCAGTATCCTGCATGGTATACACCTGTGTGCCCAGAGGAAGGCAGAGGCTGTTGAGTACCAGGCAATAATGATGGAGTGCAGCCTGCCAATGCAGAATATGCAGACCAACACCATCACTGCAATGGCTGGCACACTTCAATACATAACACATGCATTTTGACAGAACAGAGGACAGATGACGCCATGGCCACACATGTTTGGGACACATGGGTATGGTGCCAAGGGGATACAGCACCATGGGGACAACCAACATGACTCCACTCTCACACTGGGATGTCAGACGCAGTGATATCTCCCATCTGTTGGATAGAAATCCAGGGCTGCTGTGGCACCACACATGTGGCCCAATGCCTGGGACAAACTTATGTTCCCACATGTAGAGACAGCACCAGAGCAGGTGATGGACAATGAGAGTTTTGCTGATTTATGACAGGCATGCAATACCCTGTCCAACACAGGCCATGAACAGGACCTGGTCAATCCTGAAGACATGACAGCTCCACCACCTGCAGGGGCCAACATACCCTAGCCATGGATACAACTACTCAGGCAGTGGCAACACTCATGGACACCTGCACAGAGGAGGTGGACAGCTCTGAAATGATAGTGCACTGTGGCAGCCAAACTAAGGTGTGCATATCGATGGGCCATGACTGTCCACAGCACATGAGCAGGGACACAATGCCCATACTGCCACCATGTGTGCTGCAGACAAGGCACGTGATGCTCTGGAGCCAAGTTTCCCAACACCTTCACAGGGGCACTATGGTGATGCCAGCATCGGACCAGCCCTGTGCAATGAAGGGAACATCATGCCGACCGGACCTGCAGGCAACAAAGTGCCATCCATGCAGCCGGCACCTGCACAAAATGACACATATGCACCAAGATGCAGTGGTTGCAAAAGCAAAAGAATCATGGATGCAGCTATGGAATTAGTAGTGCCAACACCAGAACAAACCCCCACTGTATGCCACCATCTACAATACAGCCAAAAAGAGCCATGAGGATGAAGGAGAGTGTCACCAGTGAGGAAATGTCCACTGCCACACATGCACCAAGAACACCGGCAGTCACAAGACAGACCCTGAGGACAATGGCCCATGGAACACAGGCAGCATCAGGAAACAGAGATAACCTTGTATCACAGCTGGATGCACATGGCCACCATGAGGGCCAACAGCAGCCAGCACAGCCAAGGTGTGGCCAGCCAAGCAACAGGAAGGAAAGGCCACAAAGTGCACAACCTGCACCATGACCATATATAGATAGCTACACACCAGTCCATTGGAAATGGCTGAGTAATACATCCATAAGGCTTCAAGTATCAGCCAAACAGCATCCCTATCATCCCCCACCTCATGTCTGAGCCACCCCATGTGATACTGCACAGTCACCCCTTTAATAGTCATCACTTTCACCTGAATGCAACCCTGTCTACATTCCACACTATCATGGACCACCCACTGTGCACATCACTATAACAGGATACATACTGTGGGGTTTCACCTTGGCATATGGTGGTTTGGCTTACTCACATCAGCATGCCAATGTGCAACTAAGAGAACCCTGGTGTCATGGGGTCCACATAAGCCATCAGACTGCAAGAGTCACTGCAGTGGCAACACCCTGGAACAGCCCATGTGTGGTATCACACATCATGATCTGTGCAGCTGTGACCAGGGTGAAACACCTATAGTTCCATAGTCCATGATGACACTCATGGGTGGCCACCTACATATGTGGCAATACATGACACTTACGTGATGCACACATCATGCACAGCTGAGACAATGAGGCCAAACACATGTTATAGTTTAGAGGAATAAGACACAGACACATGTTACAGTACAAAAACACACTTTAATAGCATATAAAACCAGAACAGAGGTAGTAAAACAGCATCACAGCATGTAACAATAAACACATAGTAAGAAAACACCACAACTGTTAATGAACTAAGTGGGTGATGTGAGATTATGAACATCAGCACACAATAATACAACACACGGTGTGAAGGTATGCACTGGGCACAGAGAATCGTGTGCCCCATCCTATGGCAACATCATTGCGGATCACTGACCACTATAGGTATCCAGGAAGGATTGACAGTAATTAAATGTCCTCCTGCAGCAGATCCAAGTGTTCAGCAATGGGACAGATGTGTGCTCCCAGTCTCCTGACAAACTTCTGCATAGACTGGCTGGGCTGGTTATCCATAACAGCCCCTCCTGTGGCAGGATTGTTTCCCTGACAAACACTGCTATCAGTTTGTTGCACTGGCACAATATGTTCAGTCTCCATGACCAAATGTCCATCCCCCATTGGTCATTACTGTCCTGTGGCCCTCCATCAGTGGTGGCTGAGTGGGGTCCACATCATCCATTGGTCCTGTGTCATGATCATCTGCTGCAAGGTCATCTAGTGACTTTGGTATGTCAGGTTGCTTCAATGCTGCATCTGTCCCTTATGCAACCACTGCTGGTGCACAGTTGCATGTCCGTTCCTGGTAGGCCCTTGCCTCATATCTCTTCAGTTGCCACATAGACCTCTCTAGGGAATATCAGTGAGTGCCTTATGTGTGATATTCATCTTGCTTGGTCACTCCAACACCTGCACAACAAATGAGAGCATGCTGTGAGTGGGCAGTCACAGGCTTTCCATGACTGTCTGCCAGCATACTAGGCAAGAAATGACCAGCACGCTAATGTCCACCCATATGATACATGATATGGTCATGCCTATGGGACACATAATGGTCCAATGTCCTCATTGCCCAGAGACATTCCCAGCAACAGTGTCATCATGAAGTGCCTTGTGGACCATACACCATGCCCCTGTACCAGCACCAATGTGTGCCGCATGGCCACCAGTGATGCATCTGGGATGGATGGTCCCATCACAGGACCCATTACATCCTGTTGGCCTTGTGCAATACTGTGCACAGTGTTCAGCTACATGGCAATACACTGACTGGTTGCACAGTGCCATGATGGGACCATCATGTGGGTGACATGGCACACTAGATGTGCAGCAATTGTGTAATATATGGTGTGACCTATATGGATGGCAGGACATGATGGTAGACCCATGGCTGTGCCCAGCCGCTCGGTAACACAGGGCCATGCTGCAGGCAGTAACAGTGCATGCTGTACATAGGTTTGGGCTTCATGTGGCACTACCTGCAACAATAGTCATTGTGTCCATGGAATGTGTCATTGCCACTGTAGCCCATGCATTCAATAGCTCTATACAGGGCCATATAGGACCGTGTGGGTAGCACGTTCACCTAGTAGCCACTAGCAGTGTGTGCATGGGTCACCACTGTGTGTGTCATGTCCACAGTATGCAGCATACTGCTGTGTGGCCTCCTTCCACTATGTGTGACAACAAACCACACAGCATATGCAGATAGTGTAGTGCAACCACCTCGTGGGGCCATGCATTATGCAATGGTGTTGGAGACACGGGAATGGCACTGCTGACCTGTGCATCACTGCAATGCACACATGGTTGTACATGTCTCCATCCAACCCCTGCATGACCACAATTATGCCCATGCTGCAAGTGTGCCCCATGTGTATTGTGAGTCCATGCCTTACACATATTTGGACACTCACCCAGCCACAGAGCCTATGTGTCCTGTGCATTAAGCCTCATGCTGGTGATGTGTGGGTGACATCTGCAGTTACACTTATGGCATCAACTTCCTCCTGCATGCAAGCAGACTGTATTTTGACATACCTGTGTTGCTTGGTCCTTGACTGGGCCTCTGGTCCTCCTGGCTGCTTCCCTCCTCCTCACCTCTGTCTGTTTGCGTGCACTCCTCAATGAATGTGGATGCTCCTCCTGTGGAGACAAAATGGGGAATACATAGATTAAAAAGATGCACTGAGATGAACAATGCATGCTACAGGTGTTGCAATATACCTGTCTGCGGTGACCATTCACCTCTCATCTGGACAGCGGCATCCCTAGCCGTGGTCCTTAGGTGGTCGAAGAATGCAGCCTCTCTCCATTTCAGGTCATTACACCTGTGGCACACATGTCTGATGGACCTCCTTACACCTGACACTCTCTTAGCTTCAGATAGATTGCTTTCCACACCCTGTCCTTCTGAGTGGGTGTTGTTCTAGAATTGCCTGGTGCCAGTATTATTTGGGACCGCTGCTCCACAAAGCTGATGAGAAGCACAGTCTCATCATCTGTGAAAACTGAGTGCCCGTGACCTGCCTGCCATCTGCAAAATTGTTTGATACTGTGTAACTATTCCTGTATACAACCTGCCCTACAGTCACTAGACCTTGACACCTACAATGCATCCAACATGCCGCTATGTGCCTTAAACACAAGTGTATCTTGACATCCTCATGTATAGCAGATCATGTTGAATGTGTGACACTGATG
Organism: Neoceratodus forsteri; assembly: GCA_016271365.2. Classification (NCBI taxonomy): domain Eukaryota; kingdom Metazoa; phylum Chordata; order Ceratodontiformes; family Ceratodontidae; genus Neoceratodus; species Neoceratodus forsteri. The sequence continues at coordinate 58,885,115 of CM028137.1, forward strand.
GTACCCAGATGCAGCAAAACACAGTTAATGCTGCGCAATACACAATGATGCAGTGTGTGGCCAGAGAGGAGCCAAACAAACTTACCTTCCAAGCTAGCAGGGAAGAATTCAAGGATGTTGCATGGGAAGGGGAATAGAAGGGGGAAGGAGGAGAAGCATGGAAAGGAAGGGGAGGGGACAGGATGGATGGTAGTCTCACTGAATGTGAGAAGCTTAGTTAACAAATCAGCTGAGTTACAGGCGCTCTTGGCAGTGAGGGGGGTGGATATTGGGGCTATCACTGAAACATGGGCCACTGAGTACTGAGACTGGGATCTGGCAATCCCAGGGTATAAATTGTACAGGAAGGACTATGGGATGGGAAGGGGAGTGGGGTGGCAATCTATGTGAGGGATGGGATCAAATGTACAGGGGAAAAGGGGGAGGAAAGGAGAACAGAGGTAATTTGGATACAGCTCCTGGACTCCAAGGGTAGGAAGGTGAGGTTCTGGGTGGTGTACAGGCCGCTGTCCCAGGCAAAGGAGCTTAACAGGGAGTTAGCAGAACAAATCAGGGGGGTATGTAGGAAGGGGAACGTTGTCATTGTTGGGGACTTCAATCTGCTGGAGGTTGACTGGAGCACTCCGGTCACTTCCAGTGCTAGGGAGCAGGTGCTGCTGGATGTGATCCAGGAGGGACTCCTGACACAGCTGGTCACTGGACCTACTAGGCTAAGTAACACACTAGATGTGGTACTGTCGAATGGTGAGGCACTGAGAGAATTAAGGGTGGAGGACCCACTAGCCGATAGCAATCGCCAAACGGTGTGGTTTCCTATCACGATGAGCAGGGAGTCAGGGGGTTCACTAACAAAAGTGGTGGACTTCAGGAAGGCAGAATTCAGGAGGATGCAGGAGATACTGAAAGAGAAACTTGAGGGCATAGGGCCAGGGATGGAAGTGGAGCAGAAATGGGACATTATTTAATGGGGGATTACAGAGGCAATGGAAGCTTGCACCAAGTTACAGAGTAAAAGGAGCACAGAAGGAAACTATGCTGATTAAATAGTGAGGTGGGGGGGTGAGGGCAAAGAGAGCTGTGTACCAGAGGTTCAGAAGGACTGGGAAGGAGGAGAACAGGGGAAAAGTATGCAAGGTGGTCCAAGGAAGTGACCAAGAGGATAAGGGAAGCTAAGGCATCAAGGGAGCTAAGATTAGCAGAGGGAATTAAAGGGGGGCTTTTCCAGATATGTCAGAGAGAAAAGTAAGTGCAGGGATAACATAGTGAGGATAATGAGGGGGTGGGGAGTGGGTGGAAAAGGGAGAGGAATGAGCGGAAGCACTAAAATAATTTTGCTCAGTGTTCACGCAGGAGAAGGGGGGACCACTACCACCTTGGACTGGGAGGGTGGGGGAGAGGTGACAGATGGAATGATTGAGGGATGTAAAGAATTTGAGAGACTGAGTCCACTAAAAGTGAACAAGGCACCAGGGCCAGATGGTATTCACCCCAGGGTGCTGAGGGAGATGGCGGCGGTGCTGGCGGAACCACTGGCAGATCTGTTCAGCACCTCCCTGGATACAGGATGTGTGTCTCAGGACTGGAGGATGGCACATGTGGTATCGATATGCAAGAGAGGCCCAAGAGATGAATCGGGAAATTATCGGCCAGTCAGTCTCACTTCCATAGTGGGCAAGCTTATGGAGATGATACTGAAGGAGAGGCTAGTGTCATTTCTAGAGGACAGTCTCCTCCAGGATGTGAGGCAGCATGGGTTTGTATCGAGGAAGTCCTGTCAGACTAACCTAATGCAATATTACGACTGGGTAACAAGAGAGCTGGATAGGGGCCATGCAGTGGATATCCTCTACTTGGATTTCATCAAGGCATTCGATTCAGTACCTCATGTGTGGCTTGGGGGGAAGCTAACTGGTGTGGGGGCGCAAAGATGTCAAACTGGATTACAAACTGGCTGTTTGGGAGGCTACAGCAGGTGGTGGTGGTAGAATTCTCAATACCTAGACCAGTGATGAGCAGGGTGCCACAGGGCTCGGTGCTGGGCCTGGTGCTATTTGGGCTCTTCATCTCCAACATTGCACACGGAGTGATGAGCAGGGTGAGTCTTATTGCAGATGAAACCAAAATGGGTGCAGTAGTGGACGAGGAGGAGGGATGGAAGGAACTGCAGGGAGACCTAGCCAAACTAGAGGAGTGGTCAGAGAGGTGACAGCTGGGGTTCAATGCAAAGAAGTGTAAGGTTATGCACTGTGGGGCAAAGAACCCAAGGAGAGAATACTGGTTGGAGGGTGAGGCTGGGGATCACTGAGAAGGAGAAGGACCTAGGAGTGATGGTAACAGGGAGCATGAACAATTCTCCCCAATGCAGGAAAGCGGCAGCGAAGGTGAACAAAATGCTGGGGTGTATAGCATGGGGGTTCTCATCCAGGTGGAGGGAGGTGATCTTGCCCCTCTACAGGTCGCTGGTCAGGCTGCACTTGGAGTACTGTGTGCAGTTCTAGAGGTCATACCTGAGGCAGGATATCAAGCTATTTGAGGGAATGCAGCAGAGGGCAATGAGGATGATACAGGGAATAGAGGGGAAGTACTACGAGAACAGGCTGGGGGAACTGAATGTGTACACCCTGGAGGAGAGGAGGGATAGAGGGACATGATCTGAACTTTCAAGTATCAGAGGGGAATCAACAAGGATGGAACAGACAGGATTTTTAAACTGAGGAAGGGAAGGGACACTAGAGGGCATGGGCTAAGAATAGAGGTGAGAAGATTTAGGAGGAAGATGAAGAGGCATTACTTCACAGACAGAGTGCTGTCAAAGTGGAATGCCCTACTAGAGAGGGTGATATTATGCAAAACTGTGGGTAGCTTTAGAAGGTCATGGGACAGAGAACAGGGGAGAGCACAGGTGGGGGAGACTGAGAACGGCCGAGGGTGGACAAAAGGGGAGGGGGTGGTGCAGCTGCAACTTAGTGGAGCTAGCTGCACACTTGAGCAGACGTTGATAGACCAGGAGGTCTCCTTCTGTTGGCACATTCATATGTTCATATGTTCGTGCGTATGTTGTGTTCCTGAATGCACTGGCAGGGTGCGAGGTGCATTATGTTGGCCCACATGCTTGCAAGGCAGGCAAGCTCACACAGTTAATGCAGGCTATATCCGCCATTCAGTGCACTATGTCCCTGAACATTGCAGTGGATCGGAGGTAGTGTAATGAACCTGCCACTCTATAAGTGTGTCAGAGCACCCTAGAATGCCCTCTTTTTTAAGGCATGTGGCACCCACCACCCACTACAGGATCCACATACAGAGTGCCCACATTCCCTATGTATCCCACTGTATTCAGCATAATATGATATATGTACACAGAACCACCTCCATCAGGTAGCCTGAGAAGACGGTGACTAAAGAACGGCGACTGCTGAAAACAGCAACAGATTATGCAGAATGACAAATTCAGCGGAGTCTCTGTATCTCCTCCTGGAGCTCAGCCTCCCTTGGCATTGATATATTTAGTTAGGGGAGGTGTTGGGAGGCACAGAGCCATTGCTGAATTTGTCATTTGGCATAATTCATCACTGTTTTCAGAAGTCACCATTCTTTAGTCACCATTTTGACATGGAACCCCTCCATCAATATGAATGCGCTAAACACCCAGTGAATGCTGTCCAAGATGGCATGTTCCTAGTATGGAGATGTGAAATGCATGTCCCTGGATGTTGGACAGGCATATGGCCATCCCTACTTCAAACACACAGATCCATGGAGCATTCGTAGCACAGAATTAACCTTATCCATACATACAGACATGTTGCCACTGTATATGTGTGTTATGGAACACCACTCCATGTTATCCAACATGCACTGTACATGCAGTGTTACAGCATCAGTGTGTACACTGGGGGAGGACATTGTACAGTATATGTACATGGTCCTCAGTACTTATGTGCAGGTGTACTGTGCACCAGTTGTCTTCCCTCTGGCAATCCCCATAGGGCATGTTACACATGTACTGTGCCACAGTCATGGACAACACAGTCAGGAGAGTGGGTGGTATGGGCCTTGTGTTGTGCTCCCCCATACTGTGTCCATTACCTTCCTCCTGACACCTATGCCCACCTACACCACACCCCTACACACAACGTGCGCATCTGACACACACGCACACATACATACCCTGACAGTGTTAGCAATAGTGCCCCCTCACACACATGCATGTCACATGGACATATGTTATCTGCTGCATGTGGTGTTTGTGACTGTGTCACATGGGTTGCTGCACAACAGATACACCGTAGCTTACCATGAGCAAAGGGACTTATCCACAATCCCTAATCATGTGCAATACCAGCCATTCACACTATTCTGTGCCACTTTGCATAGACGTGGTGTCCACTGGCTTCCTGCAGTTGTTATTCTACCACCTGGAACTTTACACAGGCAATGGGCACCTTCCATGCTAAAAGTGCTACCATGGCTTATGTGTAGCCCCAGGCGGTGACACCTCCCCATCTCCGCAGCTGGGACCATGTCCATGTTGTGCTGGGCTCCCATACCCATGTCCCATGATGTTCTCTGCACTAAGTTAAGGTCGACCGATGCATCCAAATCCACACAGTGTCACTGTAGCAGCCACCAGGATGCTGCATTGCTGTTGTTGCCATGGACATGCCTCCAAGCACATATGGCAGTTTGTGGGTCACTGTGTACTGGCACATGCCCTTCTGACCACTGTGGGTCTGTCACAGTGCCCGTTGCACTACACACGCAACATGGGGTCTGCTACACATGTTGTTACCTTGTGCTCAGTCAAAGAGTGTGAAAAGGTTTGCTCTTGTGGTGTGGAGCACATGTATGTTAGTAACGCCAGCACATCCAACAAGTGTCAGGGTGCATCTACCATGCTGGTTGCATGGCAAAGGCTTGTTACACAACTGGCTGGGGAGTCCCACCCATCTGGCCCCATGACCCTCAATGGTGCCACATAGCCACACCAGCGCATGCCTGCTGGCACCCTGTATGCTTCACATGCTGTACCATGTCCCTAGCTGCAACACCATTTGCAGCCTCCTCAGTGAACTGTTCCCACTCTCCTGGTGGTGTTCCCGTAAGGTTCATTTGTAAACCTACACATGGGCTGGTCTATATGCCATATGTGTGTGCATGTGCCCAACATTGCTGCCATGTAGGGACACGCTGTTCCAGTGTCCATGTCTGAGGCCTACCTATGAGCCAATCATTATGTAGTGTTCCATTTGGGAATGCCTTAATTAGGCAGCTGTTCCAGAATATTTTTGAGTCATGGCATGACTCAGGACAATGTGCCATAATGCCCATGATGTGGCAATTGCTATCAGACATGACTTGGACATTCATTGAGTGGTACTGCTTCCTGTTAGTGTATGCCTCAGATTTGTTCACTGGTGCAAGTATGGCTAGGTGGGTACAGTCTGTGGTGCCCAGAACATGGGAAAGCCTACAGTGCTGGAGAATCCCTGTTTGACACTGAGCTGATACTGTGTATCTGTGGGAACCTGATGTACAGGTGTGCCCTGCATACCAGGGTGTCTATGATGTGCCTCAGACACCTTGATACTGAGGCATGGGATATGTCAACAGTATCCCCACTTAATGCCTAGAATCCACCATTCATGCAGATATGGAGGGTTGCACTCACCTTTACCTGTACAGGTATGGCATGTCCTCTTCATGTCCTGCTCTCAAGGTCACCCACAGTTCCCAGCACAGCTACTGTGGCCTTGCACAGGTGATATCAGGCAATGCACTGATCCTTGGTCAGATCATGGAATGATGTCTGCCTCCGATATACCTGCCTAGCATGCCTGCTGTGTTTGGGTCCCTGCTGCACAGCATGTCCCCTGTGTCTGGATTCCTACTGCCCAGCATTCCCTTGTGCAATGTCACCCTGATGGTGGGCACTTATCTGGCACTGTAGCAGTGCAAACCTGATGCCAAGTAGTGCCACAGGACCTGACATTGTGGTGTCTTTTGTCTCTTTCTGACTGTGTCATCACCTAAGCCTCTCCACTCTGTTGCTACTGCTGCGGCAATGTTGCCTCAACGGTGTACAGACCCTGACTGCCTGCACTGCTTCATCTTTTATATGCTCTATTGTACTACATGCATCTTTGCGAATCCCAGTCCTGAGCTCTTGCACCACAGCTATCTCACAAGGCACCTTACGCAATATCACTTGCCATTCTTTGATGCAACAATGGTGTAGGGGCTCTTTGCACATGCAATCAGCATTTGGTGTAGCCTGCATATGTGAACTGCTCTTGGCACTATTCATGGGCAAGCCATAGCTTGCATGACACTGTATGACACAAGCCCTTTGCACCATGTTTTTGCTTTGAGAATCAGGCCCCTGACAGTTAGATAATGAAATTCACAGATTCATTGAAGTTTGGTTCAAGGAAGTGACTATGGGGGCATTGGAAGAAAATGTTACTTCATTTAAAGATGTTTAGGTTTTAAATTTCACACTTGGTTGGACTATCTTTTCACTTTTGAAAAAAAAAAGCTGCTAACATATAAAGATTTTCCCAGTTATAGTTGTCGGTCATGAACAATAAGTTTAAAATATAAAAATATAAAAAGTACTTAACTCTGAAATGTTACAGTTGTGTGGTTTGTCAGTAGACTGCCTAAAAAGACACCTGAGATGACTTTATAAAAAACACTTGAAGTTAGTATTTTAATAAAACAAATAGAGTAAAATGTTCATGATTGCATTGAACAATCATGGAGACATACTTTAGCAAACTCAGTGTATGCATAAACAATAGCATGTGTGCTTGATAAGATATAATATAAAAATCACAAAGATTAAAATAGTTTAGCACACAACCAAAGAAAGACAAAGAAAAACAGTAGTTTTTTTTGTTTCCTTTAATTCATGCATTATTAAGGGAATTGTAAAAACTGCCATGGAAAATTAGCTAAGTCTGACATAAACGATATATCAAAAGCTACAAATCTTGGAAAACAACTGAGAATTCTGGTCAAGTTGCATAGCAAACTGAGTTAGGGGGCCTTACTTCCAGGTGCACCGGTGACCAAGGTTTGGGAATGACCTGGAGTCTCCAGAAGCCAGCCAGAAAAGAGGATTGAGCACCCCATGACAGCTCTCCTCCTTTCAGGAGGGGGAAACAGCACAACCCATTGCTTGATCACCACCAAGAAGAAGTAGAAGTGGCATGACCCCTATGAAACCAGAATTAATACCTTAAACCTTATGACACTTGCCACTAGGCATTTACATGGGGACTTACTTTTCATGTAGGATATTACTCAAGACCCCTATTTAATAACTACACTCAGACTGGAATTTAAAAACAATACATATAATAGCAGAGGACATCCCTTACAGTTGTATGGGAAAACCTTCAACCAAATGGCACGTAAATACTTCTTCACTCTTAGGACAGTAAATCCATGGAACTCACTTCAATCAAAATGAGTACTAGTAGTACAAAATCGATATTTAAGTACCGGTTGGATAAATATATCCTACTAGGGAATAGGATTAGTTACTACTAAATTAATTAAAAGGAGCATTCGTAGGCCCATAAGCCTCCTAGCTCCTTCAAAATCCTTAGTATGTATGATCCCTGGTATGTATAAGTTGGCTGGCATCACAGCAGTCACATCCTGGTTGGCCAGATGAAGGTTGCTGAAGTGTACTGTATCTTCATGAGGTATGTGTACACCACAGCACGCATGCCATCCAGGGAGAAAAAAACACTCTCAAGGGGAAAACAACCAGAGTGAGCAGGATGGTGGCATCCACTCCACAGGCTCTGCAGCTCCCACCTAGGTACCCACCCACTGATGGAGGTACAAAATGTTGAAGATAAGTCCTGGGATTTGTGGGTGATGGGGCTGCAGCAATATGTTGTAAGGGTCTGCCCAGATGTAGGCAAATAAATAATGGAAAAAAAATGACTGAGAAACTGAGCAAAAAAAAAAGGCAAACCTGCCTTCATTTAGTACAATAATCAAAGTCATACATGAACAGGGCCATGTGCAAAGAAAGTTAGAACTCATGTGCATCACTGAACAGCCTGCTTCCTGCAGCGCCTGAAGGTCCCTGTGTGGTACAAGTTAGGATTCACCTCTGATTTACACAGTGCCCAAAGGCTCTGCCTGAATCTTGTTTGAAATCACCTCTTAAAGGACCCTGAATGAAGTAAGTTATTACTCTAGTTTCTTAAAAGTAAGGCTATTCATTGCAAATAACTGTGTTATTGTAAACACTAGTGTTAGAAAGTTGTGATAGGAAGGAAATGTTGTTAGGGGTTTTTCAATCCTAATATCCACAGCCATGCTCAGCCCCTACCCTCATGACCCAAGGCAAATATACAGGTCCAGGGCTATGCTCTTTTGGACTGCTGCATCAATCTCCTGGCCATGGTACTTGAGTGAAGAAAGTTAAGTCTTATCTCACACTTCAGACAGGGCCTATAGGTTTATATAGGTGTTTATGTTGCATGGTTTGACCTGTTCCTCACAGGAAAACCTAAAGGTTATCACACCATATATCCCTTAATTAAGTCCATATACCACCAAAATAAATCCAGGCCCCCTGTCTTTTCAGAGCATACCTAAACTAACTATCTCCCTCTCCTAATCTCAAGCCCATGGCCTGAATATCATACATCTTAATGTCAGGGGTTTGATGGCCAACCTCCCCAAACTTGAAGCATGGGCCCCACTTCACAACCAGGACATCCTAGGCATCTCTGAATCATGGTTAAAACCCTGTTTCCCAGATAATGTGTTCTCCATCATTGAGTTTAGTATGCTGCGTGTTGACTGCCATTCATCCAAGGGGGGTGGCCTTCACCTATTTTTTTAAGCCCCACCTTAATCTCACTCTCTTGCCCACCCCCACTCTTCAATCCTGTGAAGTACTTTACTCACTACTACTTTTTTATGGAGCAAAAAAGTTGCACATATTTTGTGTCTGTATGCCTCCGAAAAAAGGCATGCCCAGGCTAACACAATTAGTGGACCATCTCCCATCGGTTATTCAAAAAAATGAAGTCATTTTCATGGGGAGTTTTAATTGAGATTAGCTCGGGCCCAGCACAAATAGCCTTGAATCCATCATTATCAAGGCCCATCTCTTCCAACTCATTAACGACCCCATCAGGCACTCCAATAAAGGTTCCCACCATACACTTCTGGACTGGATCCTAACCAATAGGAAGGCTAGGATTGCTAAAACCAGGGTTCCTGCTGATTCAATTAGTGACCACTCCCCAGTTTTCTGTATTTGGGATGATACCCCCCTTCCTGCCCTCTTAAGGTTATTAATATAACAGACTTCTCTGCCTTTAGCCCAGACTCCTTTCTATGTGTGGACTGGTCTCCTCTCTTCTCATCAAATGATGCCAACTTTGATTCTGAATACCTTACTTCTACCATTGTCTACCTTCAAAAGAAACATATTCCAACTACCAGATGCAGGGTCAGAGGGTTGACCACTAAATGATTAAATTGAACCACCTCCTCTATGTTAAAGACCAGGGATAAACACTGGGCTAAGTATGAAACCTCCTCATTGTCTGCGGAATGGGTTGCCTATCGCACCCTGCAAAACATCTGCAAATGTGAAATCAGATCTGCAAAAAGCAAATACTAAAGAGACCTCTTTGCAACCATGGCCAATGACCCAAAGAATTTCTGGTCTCATGTCAATGGCCTCTTAGGAAAAAATGGAAGCCAAGTAGAGATGTGTGAAATTGGAAAATTTCGTTCCACTAAATATTTTGTGAAATTCATGCATTTTGTGAAATATTTCCTTGGTGTGAGATGCAAAATTCAGTGTGCGAAATGCAAAATTTCTCAAGTGAAATGCGATATTTCACCCACAAAATGGTGAAATTCGGGTGAAATTTGGCAACATTTGGATGAAATTTGGCAAAATTTCAAAATTTGCTGTGAAATTTTGCATTTCGCAGGTGAAATTTCATGTAATGGCAGAATTTTGTGAAATGTTTTGCGCAGTGAACTTGTCGATTTCCCAGTGATTTCCCCAGTGAAATTTAATTCTGCAACATCTCTAAAGCCAAGCCCCCCCATGAGATGTCACTTGACAAAGTTATTTGTAGCAAACCCTTTACTATTGCCAATGCTTTTAGTTCCCTTTTCTCAGATCTATCTTGCTATGAATCCCTTATGTCCCACCCACCCTCTTCTCCTCCTACCAATTCCCTGTCTTCAGTTTCCTCCCTGCACCTTCACTCAGTTCGCATCTTGAAGTCCTGCATCTCCTTAAATGTATCTCTCCACACGGAGGTGCTGGCCCAGGCTGGATAGAACCCAAAATATTAAAATTAGCTGCCCCTCTCCTCAACACTCCAGTCATGCAAATAATTAACATATCTCTCTTCTCCTCCACAGTGCCTACCATTTGGAAGTCTGCCAGAATTATTCCAGTGTTTCAAAAGGTTGACCCTAGATCCATCTCAAATTACTGCTTATTGCCATCCTGCTGACCCTCAGTAAACTTCTTGAAAAGCATGTTCACTCCTAGGTCTCAGACTATTTACTCAAATCTAATCTTCTGTCCTCTGTTCAGCACAGTTTTAGGCCTGGTAACAGTACCTCAACCACTCTCACATAGTTCACTAGTGATGTCAAGTCCAACATGAATAAAAGTCTGCTTACTGGTGCCACTTTCATTGACTAAACTAAAGCTTTTGATCTGGTTAACCATGCCCTATTATTACAGAATCTGGGATCCCTCAGTTTCCCTAACTCTGCTCTTCTTTGGTTCTAGAGTTAGCTATGCAATCACTCTCAGTTCAGCTTGTTCAACACAGCCCTCTCCACTCCTGCCTCCATAAGATTGGGTGTTCCTCAAGGCTCTGTTCTGGGTACGCTACTCTTTTCAATGTTCATCAATGACCTACCAACTCACTGCAGGACCCTACTGTATGCCGACGACCTTGTACTCTATCTTGACTCTAAGTCCTTGAATGATATCAATTCCAAATACACTACTACACTCTCTTCAAATTTGGCTAACCAGAAACTGTCTCGTCCTCAATGTAACCAAAACCCAGTATGCTCTTTTGGATCCACTCAAAAGACATGCACTTTGGCTCCTGAGCTAGCTATCCAGTGTCTGGATGACTCACCTGTCTCTTTGACCCTCTCCTTCAGATACATTGGCATCTCACTTTACCTAGCCCTAGACATCTCTCTACACATAAATGACATCTGTAAATATGTTAACTCCATGTTTGGCCTGGCTTACAATATCTGCCATGCCCTTACCCCTGCAGCTAGACTTGCAATTGTCCAGGGTGTTCTACTTCCAAAGCTATGCTATGCACTACATTATTTTTTTCCAGGCCAACACCAGTTGTTTTCAAAAATGGAATGTTTCCTATAATAATGTGTGCAGGTTTGCATCATCTGCCCTTCATATAACCCACCACTGTTTACTCTAAACATACCTAAAGTGTTTATCCCCCACCTCCAGGAGATCTTATATCTTCAGATGTCTCACAGACAACATCATTAGATGCTCACAACCCACCTCATTGACCTCCATGCTTTCTCTGGTTGACCATGCATATCCAATACTGTCTTCCACCCAAGCCCTTGTGGCTGTTCCACAATGCTTCACTAAATCTGGTGACCAGGCATTTGTCTACTCTGCCCCCAGTTTCTGGAACTCCTTAACCTACCACATCCATATCTCTAAATACCACACTATCTTCAAACAGAAATTATTCCATCACTTTAGATCTTATACTTGCTCATGTTTTTAAATTCTTCAAAGCCTAATTACTACCCATAATGTCTCTCATTTGCTATACTCCACCTTATACTCGCTCTCTTCTGTAAGTATCTTAGATCTGTCTTCAATGTGTTTAAACTTTGTGTGCATACTTGATTCCAGCCTATTTCATATTGAACCTAAAACATCACTTTTCTTGCCTGTTCCTACTGCTGATAACTGATTCTCCTCTCCTGTTTCCTAGGATTTTTTTTAGTGCATGTTTATGCTGTCACTGCTGGCTATATGACCCAATATGTATTTGTATTTGATCTCCATACAAACTAGAAACAGTATAGTATGCACCTTCTTTTAGGCTGTAGCCCATGCACTTCTTCTCTTTGTCCTACATTGTTGTTATGCTATTCTAGGCAATTATAGTTTGCTCCAAACCAGTATATGCTGATCATTGTGTCACTGTATGAACAATATAATTTTGGATATAGTGTTTGTATTTCTCATCTGTATCCCACATTACTACATCTAGATCATTGAAATACTGATGCTCTAAATATCTGAATCCAGTTCATTGTACTACTGAATGTTACCTGTAATGTACTCTCCTGGTTCATGCCTGAAAATAGTCAGGTTTTGCCTAGTGAACTTACACAATAAACAAAAGCTAATCAAATAAATAAAAATCAGTGTACACCACCAGCCAGCAACTTCTAAAAAAATTCTTACCTCAAACGTAAACCTTAAAAAAGGTTTCCAACCAGTTTAAGGTCTCTCTCCAAAGCCAATTTTATTTTTCTTCAAAAGAAAAAGACCTTTATAAAAAAACTATTTCTCAGCAGTGTGAGGCTGTCCTGCCCCACCCACAACAAACAGTTATTTAAGGAAAAGAAAAACAAATACAGCTTTGCAAAGTGTTTGGTTTCAGTTTTGGGTTCAGGTCCCAAAAAGTGCACATTACAAGCAACAGACTTTCCTAAATATGTTTTTTCAAACAGTCTGAGATCACTTCCTACAAAATAAACTTTACAAACAACAGCCTTTCCCAAAAAAAATGGCTTTTCAGAAAGTTTTGGTCCTATTCATGATAATCACACTTTACAAACAACAGACTTTCATAAACATGGTTTTCCATACAGTTTAGGTTTACTTCTTTAAATGCACACTGTACAAGTAACATATTTTCCTAAAAAAGCACCTTCTCCAACTGTTTGGGCTCACTGTACAGAAAGCATATTTTGCAAACAATATACTCCCCTAAACAGGTATTTCAAACAGTTTGGGTTTACATAACTACCAGTACATTTTAGAAACAACATTGTAAAATGCATTAAAACTTTTAAATACAGATTTAAAAAAAATAAAAAAAATTGTGTTACCACTGCTTGGGGTTTTGTGACATTTCCAAGGAGATAGAAAAGCAGGAGCCCTTCCAGAGTACAGAAGTTGATGGCAGTCATAATACATTGCTTTACACTCATGTGATCTGGAAATTCAAATGCCTAACTCGTCCTGGCTCCTACCCAGTCGGTGGTAAACAATTATGTGTTTGCCTTTATTTTCCCCTACAAATTGCTAAGGATAATGCCTGCATTCTTGGAAAGTTGTCACATCCCTAACAAAAAGTTCAGATGAAGTCATATTCAACTAAACAAGTGTATTATGTAAAACAAACAATAGAAACATGCAGTGTACCCATGCAATAAGTCCCTGTTAGGGACTGAAACACTCATAAATCCACTCACCATTTAAGTTCATAGCTTATGAATGTATTGGCTCTCCCTTGATGGCATTATTTTCTGTCCAGTGCACTTTCCTAGCATGTATTTTCTCTTTATATACTATATAAAGAAAATGTTCTTTTTTCTGTTAAATGTCATTTTTTTTCTTTAATTCATTAGCTCCTCCATTATGTGAGAAATGTCAGTTTTAAAACCAAAGTTGGTGAAGAGGTGTTTTTTGATATTAATGGTGACCCACCAGCTGTGTATGACATCTTAAACCAGCAAATATTAAGGACTGGTACCATCAAATATGTGAATGTTGGCAGCTTTGACTCTCAGGCCCCAACTGGGAAAAAGATCAAAATTAATGAGACAGCCATCAGATGGAATGGAGCTTTTAATGGGGTTAGTGATTCATGTGTTTCAAATATGATGATATGTATCCTGTACAATCAAGCTGCTAGATCTATCTTCTGTTTATGTTGTCCCAAACTACTCTATTAAATGATGTTCCTTTGGCTAGTCTTATGAATCCTATAGATTAATGGCATAGTGTAAATTTGCTCCATTTTATAAAATTAGAAAAACATGAAAGATGGATACTACGTATTAAAAAGATATAATTCCGAGATAGACTGTTAAGTGACTCAGTAGTAAATAAGATTTCCATGTGAATACATTTCTTCTTCTAAATCATAAGTGATTGAAATCAGAGGTTACACAATTTCTGTGATACACTAGGACATCTTAAGCTAATATATTTTTTGTATTGGCTATAATATACATTTTACTTATTGAAATATACTACTGTACATACAACTAAGGGAATAAGCTAGTTTAACAAAGCATTTCTTGATGATAAACAGCAGAGATAAAATTCTAGAATCTGATTTGCAAAAATATTTCTCTGTTTTGTATTTCCCATCTTTACATCTGGGCAACATTTTAAAATACAGTTGATGAGCACATGTGAAATTGTTGCTGGTTGGATATGTGCATGCTCTAAACATTGCTCCTCTTTACCAAATTATCAAAGATTACCCGCTTCTAAATGTATTTAGGTACAATGCTATATTTATGGCATTTAATACTAGGGGCCCAATTCCAAAACAGTTATGCATGTTGCAAAGTGACTTGAGCAAAACATATTGGCACCAGTAACACTTTGTGCCATGAGTTACAACGATCTGTATTCCAAAAGGCAGCCTGCGACATGTCGCAGGCTGCCTGCACCAAAGGTGGCCTATGCCACTGGCTACACCATAAACTCCCTGTGACATGGCACAAGGGGTTATGGTAGCAGTTACACCCAATTCCAGGAAGGTGGCTGGCAGAATAGTGAATGTGCTATTCCAAGACAGACCCTGGAAGACATTGGTCTAAGTACAGTTAGGTCAGCTATTAGCTGGTCTAATTGTACTCTACATCCACTGGGTATGCACCTCTGTGCCTGGTGCCACAACAGGCACCCCCATGGTCCCACATAGGTCCCCACTCATCCCCCATTGGCAGGTCAGCCCTCTGTGGGTTGCTGGCACCCCCACACCCCCTTCCCCGAGTATTGCCCGCAGGGCAGTTCACTTCCCACAATCACCAACATGCCACTATTGGCATTCATGCCATGCCAATAAATCCCTGGTAGTCCAGTGGCCACCCACCCACCAACCAGCCCTGCAGACAATGCCATGGTGTCAGGGAGAGGGCTTTTGGGGTGCTTGCCATGCAAGACTTGTGCCCCATCAGAGGGCATTAATGCAGCTTGTGTCACCCTGTATATGTGTGCCCTTCCTTTGGGGTACTGCTGGAGGTGCCACAAGTCTCAGGACATAGTTGCCGGGGACCATGCCTCTTCTGGAATCGGGTGCAGGGTCCCCAGATTATCGGCATATGTCACAGCTCTCAAGCACTGGTGAGTTATGACATTCGTCTTGGAATATAGCCCCATTTGTATTGTAATGTATAGTGAGGGTCTGTTCTGCACAGATTTCCATGCCGGCAGAACATTACTGTACCGCAGTTCAAATGTCATGGAGTAAGGATGTACTCTTTTCTGGTACAACAAGGTTCCAACTGAGCAGAAATCCACATTGCAGCTGGTATTTTTCACAGCAGTGCTGTGCACATAGAATCAGTTTCATTCTGAACTGAAACCATTGGCATTTCTGCTGCTATTGCGAAGCACTGTTAAAACACTTTTATTAAAAAATAAATAAAAAACTAAAGCAAACAAAAAAGACAACTATACACTATGAAAAATACTGATTGGGAAACCACATGCCCAACTAGCATCTGCTGCTTTCTCATGCATCTTATTACATCAGACTTCTTCAGCTTTGGTCTTGTGGTCTGATGTACTTGGAACACACCAGTGGCAATACAGGTGTTTGTGTATGTTTGCCCAACCAGTATTCTCTGTCTTGACCATTGTATTGGCTGAAAAGTGGATTAATACAGTAAAGCTTAGAAACCATTTGACCCCTATCTTTTTTTTTTCCATTTAGTGTCATTATACCAACTTTTTCAACCACATGGGTTCATTGTTCAGATATTTTATGCTGATAGTATTTACTTACTGTTGCTGAAAACACCAGGCTATTTTGTGATGACAGAATTTACAGTCGTAGTTATACAAAAGTGTTCCATTACTGTGGTATACCGGTTAGAAAGGTCAGCGGTAATGCGGTATACCACTCGGTACTATGGTGTATGGTGCAGTAGAGAGATAGTAGCCTGTTACCGCAGTGAGGGATGCCAAATTGTGGAAGTTGTTTGAATTCATTCTCTAGATTATCCACATGATGGCTACTATGAGCCATTACAGCAAAAATGTTTGCCTGAAAAAAAATTAGATTTCCTCTCAGACTATTTTATAAAATTTCTTTATGGGATTTTTACCTCTTCTACTATTTATTTTTTGCCTTTGGTTCCCCCTTCAAGCCAGCCCTCACAGTCACCCACCCTGGCTGCAGCCAGAGCTCAAACCCCTTACTCCTAGCCCACACAGGTAACTTAGCAGAAGGTACTTACCCAACCACTGTGGAGACCTGGTGGCTGGGCATGGGGAGAGCTGACTTGGGTGCATCCATGATGGTGCTGTTGGAGCCAGCCTTCAAGTGTGCCAGAGGATTGTACTGGTTCCCCACCCCATGGTACAGGTGTTCAGTGGTGTCAAGGGCTCTGCCATGTTTGCTTCCACACACTGCACAGCTGACACAATCCATGCCATCCCCACAGTGAATCTTCACATGCACTGACCCCCAACCACCACCAGGAGCCAGTACAGCCACAGTTGTACCACCCCACCCTCCCTGGAGGAGGAGATTAGTCACTGGGATGCTCAATCCTCCTTCCCCTGGCTGACCCTCTGACACCCGAGGTTGCTCCTAACCCTGGGTCATCTGTGTGGCATGAGGTGTGGTGTCCAGCACCTCAACCCTCATCCCCACTGGGCTGATTTGATTTCCTCTTAGATTTAACCTACACATGGCATTCAATATAATGAATTTGTGTTTTTTTGTTTTAAATGGAGACTGTCAGAATGAGACAGCATTATTTTTCAAAAAGATTAAAATAAAACATTTTGAATAAAACTAGATGCTTTTTTATTATTATTCTGGGGTATTTTTTTTTAGTGATTGCTTCATTTTCAATGTTTTGTAATAAAATAACTTCCCAGCAGGTCACCTCAAAAGTGCTACTGGTATGTGCTGCATGTTCAATCCTGACTGAATCCTATGGTATGCTCAATGAGGGTTATTATTTACACTAGGATGAGCTACACATGCTTGCACTTGTACACAGTAGTAGATCTGGAAACCTTTACTTATAGAAGAAATGTGCAAGAGATGCACCATAGGGATGAAAAAAAAACATGCACACTTGCAGTTGATAGGAATGATGGAAGAACTGGCACTCAGCAATTGCCACATGGCATGTGAAGAAATGTTATAGTTATGTTCAGTAGTTCAATAGTCATTATGTCATTGTTACAATAAGTTTCATTTTTTTTTCTGGTGCGTTGCCACTACTGTCAGTAATTTATAGAGTTTCATCAGTTCGATGCTACTGTGTCTTACTGCTTCATTTGCAAATAATTCTAACTAGGCAGTTTTTCCTAATTTTCCCTAAGATGGATAGGCATATAATGACATCTCTGTATGTTGGATTGATTACCTTATAGCAGGGTTCACATTGACCCACAGATTTCTTAGTGTGTCACCAAAAAAAGAAGAATGCATGGCTGAAGTCAAGGTATTATAAAAGAATGAGGTTGCTGCTGTATGTCTGACCAATTTGTTAGGCATACTTCCTTAGAGCTCTTGCTGGCCATCAAAAGTGAGACACTGAGCCTTAAAGTCAGCAGCATTAACAATTCAGCTAAAAGGAAATACTTCAAATTACTTAACCTAAAATAAAGTGGAGAACACATTAAACCAAATTAATCCCACTAGACAGGGTGTAAATCAAAATCGAATCCCTTATCATACACACTAATTGTCAATGATCGCTATTATAGCTAAAGGGGGGACAATTTAAAACATCAAATTTATAAACAGAAAGGCTTATTTGCCTTTTTAACTAACCCAACTATGGTGTGACCTTCTAATGCATAATAGAGTAATTTGCAAGAAAAACTCTAAAAATAGGGTGGGGAGCACAGTAAGCCAAACACATCACATACTAGAAAGGATCAAAACACAAACCCACACTGGAGTATATCCAAGGGCAGGGATGCACCCAGAGGTCATGGCAGGGGAAAAACTGAGTAACGTATATCAGGAGAAAGTGTGCTGCAGGAGGTTTACAGAGAACGAGAGGTAGAAGGAATAGAGGTGCACATACTGCAGCTCAGGTTTCACGAAACACATGAAAAAGGTTTTACCTAAAACACAGCTTTGTAATGTCATTAAGTGAGTTCAAAGGGTCGCTGCCCTAGTGATGACTGCACACATACAATAGATCCAGTACTAACAGAACTCACATTTTCTCACACCACAAAAGCAGCAGACTGCAATTTTGCAAGGAAGATCAGCAGAACTCTGGAATGAGGACTTCAAAACAACTGCCAGACTATGCCATACTATATGAACTCTGTTAGCTAAAAAGCAGATAAAATAAAATAAATGTTAGATTGTCCTCCAAGATGGTTGAGAGCACTTGGCTATGGCTTGTCAGAAAACAGAAATGTGCTGCAAATGTACTTGCTACTTAGCAAAGTTCAAAATGGGTATAACGCATATACTATTCCCCATCATAAGACAACACTTGTGGAAAAAGTGCTAAAAGACTCTAAGCACAAGCTTCTATCCAGGCACAGAAGGCACTACTTATGGCAGAAGAGGTTATGGTGATGAAAATATAGCAATGTTCAAATAGTGTACTACCAAGGATGCATGATCCCTTCTCAAATAAACAGCTGCCTGCACAAGTCTTCACCAGTCTGACCTGTACAGATATACTGTACCTCATCATCTTGCACTGTAAGTGAAGCAGTCTGTACCCTGCTATAACAGGGGACCCACTGAAACTAAGATCTTGCAGGTGATGGATGTAAAAGAATCCTCAGTTAACACTACCAAGCCTCACAACTCACACAAGGAAAGAAAGTAGCAACTTTAGCAGGTGTATAGAAAAGGTTATAATTTGTTATATCAATATATCTACACACCTTTCAGATATAAAACAGCAACCAGGATACCACCCCGAAGTTGAAAAGCCCAACAGCATTTCTGTCCCAAAGATGGAGCTTTATTAATGGCTGAATCGAATTAACCAGAGAATGTTTACATAGTGATGGTGCAGTGAGCTCATATCAATGTGCCTTCCCCGTTATAAAGTACACATTGATTATATTATGTAATACATAGATATACTAGCTAAATCCCCTGCACCAGTCCTAAATGTTAAAACAAACAAGTAGACAAAAAAAAATACTCCATACCACAAACATGCTTATTTAATGTCAGGTCCTAACACATAGATATACTAGCTAATAAAAATCCCGCACACCAGTCCTAAACATTAAAACAAACAAACAAAAAACATACTCCATACTACAAACACGCTTATTTAATGCAAGGTCCCATATATTGTAGAGATCAAAAGACAGAGCTTAATTAGAATATGGTATGGTAAAACATTAGTCCAATTAATTTTGTGATAAATGTACCTCTGAAAATAGAAGCTGAAATTAATATGCTGTCAATATATAAATTGCATGCTGTCATCTCAGTTGTTTGGAGGTCCCAACACCACACCATTCAAACTCATCATCTCAAGAGCTCATCATCTCTAGACGTACAGTATCAAATATACAGATCCAGAGGAACAAATTTTCTACTTAATAGATAAAATATATTATTATTCCCCTGACAAAAAAAAATCACTGGCAAAACTAACCCCCACCCCTACATACAGTGTATAAAATGTATACTGCATGCATAAATCCAATAAAGAAAGTTGTTCAACTGCAGAATTATTTTGAATATTGACAACTTCACAATGAAACATGAGGCATTTTGGACCTACTGTATACCCCAGGAGCATTAAATTCACCAGGATTGAATGCTAGATTAGAAGTGTCTCCATTTTTTATAGGATTCAATTCAGAGGGTGAAGTGATACATCTTTAGATGATGAGTTTGAATCTTGTTGTGTTGGGACCACTGATTAATTGAGATGACAATACTCAATGTGATTATTTATTTATTTATTAGAATTTTGGTAACCGGGTAAGTCCACTGAGACCATGCAGTCCCTTTTTCAGTGATGACCAGGGTGACATTGGTGAACACAGTACAATAGATAAATACAATAATAATATACAGGATACAGAGATGTTAAACAATGTTGCAAAAATTATTACAGTGGAAGGTCAGGTAAGTAACTTATACAGATCAGGCATTAAGCATATATAAATAAACAGGATAACTAATATTATACAATATATACATAGCAGGAACACGACACCAGGTGGATTACAAAATACATCTATCAGAGTACATAGACTAGGCATTAATGATGCTATAAGGGTTATTTAAAGCAATTGCAGAGGAGGAGGGTGGTTAGTAGGAAAGAGGTAAGCTCTTTTTTGAAGGAGGATAGGGTGGGGCAGGAGAGTAAGTTGGGGGGGAGGGAATTCCAAACAGAGGGAGCTGAGAAGGTGAATGAGTGCATACCTGACAGACGGTGCATCTTCTGGATTGTTAATAGGGGTAAGGAAGTAGATCTAAGCGTGCATGTGGGTGCTTTTTTGTGAACGATTCCCCTTAGGCAAGGGGGATTAAAGAGCTTGGTAAGTATGAATACAAGGCATAAGGTGTGCAACTGTTACCTTGAGTCATAGGTAGGCCATTGAAGAGAATACAGGCCCTCACAGTGGCGTTTTCTGGAGTCCGTTCCAAGGGCAAAACGTCCAATCCTATGATAGAGTTGTTGCCCCTGTGCAAGGGAAGAGGATTGGGTGGAGAGTAGTAGAGGGGCACCATAGAACAAAATAAGGAGAAGGGATGTTGACTCAATCTTTTTACAGGCAGCATTGGATAAAAGAGGGAAGAGGTGGTATAATAACCTGAGCTTCTGGTTTACCATTTTGGTAAGCTGAGTTGCATGATGCTCCATTGAGAAGGAGGCATCTAAGTGAACTCCAAGGTATTTAAAAGTACTAACCACCTCTATGGGGTCTCCTGACTGTGTACTGATCTGCAGCTGTTTGGTAGGTTTGGGGGATGGGTTATGGAAAAGCATAGCTTTGGTTTTTTTTCATATTTAGAATGAGGTGACTGTCAGAGAACCAGGTCTCAAGTGTATTGAAATCAGAGTTAAGGCTTTGGTTAAGCCAGTCTATATTGTTAGATGAGACATATAAGATTTCATGATGAGCATATAATTGCACAGACCACTGCAACAAAAGTTAGGGAGCTCATTGATAAAAAGCAAGAATAGCACTGGGCCAAGAATATAACTTTGGGGTACTCCATGTGAGATAGGCCTTGAAGACGAGAGTGAACCAGACCACTTTACTCTTTGCGATCTTCCAGTGAGGTATTCATGGAACCATGTGTGTGCTAAATGATCTAGACCTAATTGATGCAATTTACAAAGGAGAAGGTGGTGGTTGACTAGATCAAAGGCCTTAGTCAAGTTGATGAATACTCCACCAGTTAGAAGACCAGCATCACTTGCATTAAGAATGTCAGTCGAGACTTTGACAAGGGCTCTGGTAGTACTATGTCCCTTACTGAAGCCATGCTGGCAGTCTGTGAGAAGATGATGTAGGTCTAGGTAGGATTGTAGATGAATGTGCAGGATCCACTCCAGGTTCTTAGCCAGTGGGCAGAGAATTGAAATAGGCCTATAATTTTCCACAGTGTGGGTCCCCCCCCTTATGGAGGGGGACCACCACAGCTACTTTCCAAAGACTTGGCACTTCACCAGAGAGGATGGATCTATTTAGAAGATCACAGACAGGTGCAGTGAGTGCTGCTGCCCCTATTTTAAGAAACCTGGGCTCTAATGTGTCATGGCCAGGGAGCTCTCTAACTTGAGATTTGATAGCAACCTGAGGACTTCTGTTCTAGTGGCTATTTTTGGGTGGAAAGTGGGTTGGGAGCCAAGAGTGGTGTGATGCTGAACAAGGATAGAGAAATACGAGACTGTCGGTAGGTGAGCTGTGTACCTATCAAGGTCAGTGAGGAACTGATTAATTCCTTCTGCAATGAACAGAGGATCTTGAAGGAGGTGGCCACTGGATGATATGGAGCTTGAACATTGGGTTGATTTACCTTTGATCAAAGAATTGAAATGTTTCCAGAATTCTTTGGAATTGCTGAGATTCTCAGTCTGAAGTGAGTGGAGCTAGGTAAGTTTAGCATGCTGTATCCTATTTTTACATTTATTTTTCAGTTGTCGATAATATAGCCAATCAGAGTGAAGGAGGCTGTGTTTATAGGTCTTTCAGGCCGCATCACGACTCTTCATGAGGGTCCTGATTTCAGTAGAGAGCCAGGGTGCCTTAATACCCTTAGATCTATGTCTAGCAAGTGGAGCATGTCTGTTGATAATGATTTTAAAGGTAAGGATAAAATAATCGAGTGCCTGGTCTATTGAGGGGAGGCAAGTAATGGGTGTCCAATCAGCATTTCTAATAGACATTGAGAAATGGTCTACGTTAAACTGAGACATTTTCCTGGATTCATGTATTATGGGTGGTGGGGCATCAAAATTATTATGCCACACGCAGTAGGTAGGAGAGTGGTCACTAATACAATCTGGTAAACCACTGACTGTTTTGATCCTATGTGTGCAATTAGATAGTAACCAATCCAACAGTGCTGCAGTACCTGTTTTGGAGATATGTCTTGTGGGCAGGGAGATAAGTTGGGTGAACTTTGTGTCAGAGACTAGCGTATGGTCCTTGTTTTTTTGGGGGGACAGCCAATCAGTGTTGAGGTCTCCACAGATTACTGTGTCATGAAGGGGGGAGAGCTGACAATGCTGACATAAGGGAAGGTAGTTTGTTGGAGGCGTCCTGTTGGGGTAGGTAAATACATCCAATAAGTAGTTTCTTAACATTGCCTAAAGTTAGTGAGATAAATAACGATTCTGTATTGGGAAGCATGCCAGGGAGAGAAGAAATCAAAGTGACATGAAATTTAGACTTAACAGATATTAAGACACCTCCCCCCTTCTACCTAAATGGCCATGCCTGTGGCAGGAGTAGCCAGGGAGATCAATTTCATGTTGTTCTGTATTGGGCTTCAACCAAGTTTCTGTTATGCCGAGGATGTCTGAGTTGAGATTAGTTGGCCATGCCTGAATCTCAGTAATTTTAGGCCTGAGGCTTTGAGCATTTAAATGAGCTATTTTGATGCCTTTTTCCCTCAACGTGTAAGGGGCAGAAGCAGGTAGAGCACTTTGAGGGCCAGAGTTTACTTCTATATCACCAGCTAGAAGAAGGAGTAGAAACAAGAGTTGTGCCGGAGCATGTTGATTTCAACTTCTGTTTTAGGAGAAACGTTCATCACAAAGTAAATTGGACTAATACTTTAATATACCATATTCAAATTAAGCTCTGTCTTTTGATCGCTGTACTATATGAGATCTTATATTACATAGGTAAACATGTTTGGGGTATGGAGTATTTTTTTTTTCATTTGGGATTGGTGTGGGGGGATTTGTATTTGTATTAGATAGTATATCTACAGGTGAAAACAAAATGTTGTATCCCTGCTGGTCTATCCAGGTTCAATAAATTATGAAATACAATAAAAAAAACTGCCTACAAGCTCAGCCACAGTTATGGACCTCTGGGTTTGCCCTGTTTACCCTGTTGTAAAAAAATCTTTAAATTTTCTTTCCTATGCACTAACTCCAAAACCCCTCTCACTGAAAATAATCACAAAATACAGATTATGAAGAAATCCATGACTGCTCTTGTCAACCAGAAGGAAACCCCAATGAATGTTGTCATGGTGACTAATCACACTTTTTCACATACATTTATTTTTCCAATTGTTTAACCAGGTGAGACACACTAAGCTGAAAGCTTGTTTACAGGTGCAATCTGGGAGCACAGGGAAGTTAAGTGACTTGCTCAGGATAACACAGTATGCAAGTGGGGGGCTGTGGGATTCAAACCCAGGTCTTCAGATTTGCAGTTCAGAGCCTTAAACCACTGTGCTATACTGCCCCCCAACTACTATTAATTTAGTAACAATAGGTGTGAAGAGATTAGCCCCCCCCCACTGACTTCAGAACATTGACTTATCTGACTTGACTTGAGATTAATGAGCTTGAAAGGCCTACAGTAGTTGTTACATTTTACTATTCTTCAAAAGTCCTCACCAGTTCAACTCTCAAAAAGAACTTGAAAATAGTTGACCTGTATCCTTGCAGCTTGGCAGGGACCATACAGATGTAATTTCCTGGTTATGGTAATATAGTTTCGCACAATCTAGTAAAAATAATCACAGGAGGGCACACAATTATAAATCTCAAGCCCCCTTAATCAACGTTTTCATGAAATAGTACACTATGATAGAAAGATAATTTTGTAAGTCATATTTCCCATTCACAGACCAACCTGAGATTCTGATGTAACCCTGCAGCTGAAAGTATTATATACATCATGCTCTATTGCACTTTACTGGACCAGCTTCACATGAAATCTTTATATTTTTTAATCTATGCTATTTATTTTGTAATGCAGTTACAAAAATGAGGGAGTAGACCAAGAAGGAGTCAAGAAGCTGGTCATTTATTGGCACAGCATTCAGTAATGTGAAGCATGGCAAGGATCCCCTAACCATGCCCTATACAGCCCGATATGCCCAAATCCCTGTCAGCAGACATTAGAATAAACTTTTTTTTTTTGTAAATTGTACTTTGCAATATCTATTGTATTTTAACATAAAAAAGGCTGGAAGATCATAGGGCAGTACAGTGACATACCATTTTTTTTTAGTTGTTTAACCAGGTATAGCACACTAAGCTGAAAGCTTTTTTACAGGAGCGACCTGGGAGCACAAGGAGGTTAAGTGACTTGCTCAGGGTCACAGAGTATGCAAGTGGAAGCTGTAGGATTTAAACCCGGGTCTGGTCTGCTGGATATCACCAAATTTGCAGCTCAGAGCCTTAGACCACTGCGCTGTTCTGCCTCCCATGTACTGCATACCATCCAGGTTTTGCTGATAGTGCAGTATATTGTCTGCCCCCATGAGACACAGTGCACAAGACCATTACTTTATTTGATTTCAGTCGCAGTCCCCTTTCATATTAACATGAACATTTCAGTCAATGCTGTATTACCATTTGGAGCCATTGCCATAAACAACTGTCATATACCAACCTATTAGATGTTCCCTTAACACAACTCTATACTGAGGAATGAAAAGAGCAATCAGCTTACATGTGCTTTAAGTTTAAGTATATTAAATAATATTAAGAGGACTATATGAATTGTTTTAATCAGTATTAATCCTTCTTATTACAACATACTGATATATTATCACTATATGTCCCTACGTGTCTAACTCTGGCTCATCTATCCATACTCTAAGAACAAATATATTGATATGTTCTATGCAACTGGCAATTCCTTTGTGCCTAAAATAGAAATAATGTTAACATATCAAGATTCGTATCTAGCCAAGTGTTCTCATATCACCCAAAGAAATCTCCTCTTTGTGGCACCTGTGCCAGTAAATGTACAAAAATGGTAATAAACTTCAGTGAGTGTGGCTGCCACAGTATAGTCAGGCAATTCACACAGTACTACTGCAAAAAATGAGAGGTTGTTATAGAACCATTTTCATCTGTTATTAACAACACAGATGCACTACATCAGTAGTGTTTGATAACATGGTTAATCGGGAGCTGGTTTCTGATAGCAGAGGTCAAAGATGGTGTGCTGTAGTTGCGTAGGTGTGAGCACATCTGTCATGAAATTCTGTTCGCAAAATAGATTTGACTGTAAGCTAAATGTGAAAAAAAACATTTCAGTACACTTCACACACTGTCTCACATTTGTATAGTGATAAAATCAGATAACAACATCTCTGACATACAATAGATGGCAGTAACAGTCCTGACACAGTGGAGATCTGAACATTGCAGAAACGGGCCACCACAGATTCCATTATTAATTCAAAACTACACCTCCTCAGAATACCAAATGGAAACATCCATGCTTAAAAAGAAGCATTTTTTCCCCAAGGATTTATCGAATTCATTCTCTGCAACGTTTCTGGTCAACATGTGCTGCAGTCCGGGAGTGATAGCGGTTTCCTCCCATGGAAAAACAAAGACTTTTCATAATGCTGTCTTACTCTGTACAAGTGTGTACAACTGAAGTGAGAATTCACCAAGTAGAAGATAAAAACTCACCTTTGTATAATGCAGTTCTCAGTACACTGGAGGCTGTTTCAAAATTAACACACATCTGTCAATAAAAGCAGCTGTCATGAGAAAAAGCTGCACTTAACATATGTAACATTAATTTTGACTAGCACAGCAGTTTATAGAATACAGTTAGACAGCAGTCAATTAATTATCCAAAATGAGTAGTGCACCAAATTAAACTCAGAAAAAATGAATAACTATCCTAACTATTAATCATAGGCATAAAATGTGGGACACCCAATGACATAAAGTAATTTAATTAATCATTGCTCAAGATAAAGGGTTTCACAGAAGTCATTTACTACACACAGAAACATAGAATCTGATAGCAGATAAGGACCGCTTGGCCCATACAGTCTGCCCATTTCCTTACCTAATGGATAATCTGCAGATCCTAGTTAACCAACAGCCTACTTCCTCCTACCCCCACTCCCTAGAATTGCTTTATGACTGTCCCATGCATTCTTGAATTCCACCACTTATTTTGACTCCACAACCTCCTCAGGAAGGCCGTTCCAGGCACCCACAACCCTCTCCATGAAAAAATACTTCTTCACATTACCTCTGAGCTGTCCCCCCTCTTTCTTCAAATTGTGCCCCCTTGTTCTTGCACACCTCTTTTTCTGAAAGATGCTACCCTCTTGGACTTTGTTGATTCCCTTGAGGTACTTGAAAGTTTCTATCATGTCCCCCCTCTCCCTCCGTTCCTCAATGCTATAAATATTAAGCTTCTTAAGTCTCTCTTCATATGTCTTCTGGTGCAGACCCTGCAGCATTTTAGTTGCCCTGCTCTGGACTGCCTCCATCTTGTCTATGTCTTTGCAGAGACTGGGTCTCCAGAACTGCATGCAGTACTCCAGATGGGGTCTCACCAGCTGTCTGTACAGAGAGATAACAACTTCCTGTTTTCTACTGGCGATGCCTCTCCCTTTGCATCACAGTATCCCCCCTGCCCTTCTTACTGCCCTCTCACATTGCTTGCCCACCTTTAGGTCATCTGATATGACTACTCCCAGGTCCATTTCCATTTCTGTTGTTGTTAGTATCTCACCCCCCCCATTGTGTACTCTTCCACTGGGTTTTTGTTTCCCAGGTGCATTACTTTGCACTTCTTAGCATTGAATCTAATCTGCCAAACATTTGACCATTCCTCCAACCTTGCCAAGTCCCTTTTCATCTTTTCCACCCCACTTTGTATATCAACTCTCCTGCAGATCTTTGTGTCATCTGCAAAGAGACATACTTTTCCTTCCCGTCCCTGTGCAATGTCACTTATAAAGACATTGAAGAGGACCGGTCCAAGAATTGAACCCTGTGGTACCCCACTAGTAACCTCCCTTTCTTCAGAGTGGACTCAGTTTACTATTACCCTCTGTGCCCTGTTCTCTAGCCAATTCTTTACCCATGCCACCATCTTGGGACCCACTCCAAGGCTGGTTAACTTGTATATTAATCATTTGTGTGGGACTGTGTCAAATGCCTTGCTAAAGTCTAGGTAGACCATGTCCACAGCCCCTCCCTGATCTGCTACTTTGGTCACCCAGTCAAAGAAATCTATTAGATTCCTCTGACATGACCTTCCCACTGTGAATCCATGCTGCCTTGGGTCCTGTGCCCCTCTGGCCTCTAGGTACTCAACAATTCTTTCCTTCAGAAGTGATTCCATCATTTTCCCTATTACTGAGGCTAAACTAACAGGTCTGTAGTTTCCTGTTTCTGCTCTGCTCCCACTTTTGTGAAGTGGAATAACATCTGCCCTCCTCCAGTCCTCAGGTACCACCCCATCCTCCCATGATTTGTTAAAGAGGGTAGTCAGTGGTGTCACTAGTTCTACCCTTAGTTCTTTTAGAATTCTGGGATGAATCCCATCAGGCCCCATTGCTTTGTCCACCTTTATTTTTAAGAGTTCTTTAAGAACTCTTTCTTCTGTGAATGGGCTGGTATCAACCCCCATATCCAGAGTGTTTCTATTGTTTGGTTTAGGTACCTCCCCCTCTTCATTTGTGAATACTGAGCAAAAATATTTGTTTAGTATCTCTGCATTTTCACAGTCACCCTCTGACCACCCCCTCCCATTTATTAAGCCTCACTGTCCCTCCCCTGGTCTTCCTTCACTCCCTGATGTACCTATAAAAGGTTTTATCCCCCTTCTTAACTGAGTTGACTAACTTTCCTTGGTTTGGGCCTTTGCTATTCTGACTGCCTTCCCTGCTTCCTTTTGCTTAAACTGATACAGTTCTCTGTCCTGCTCCGTCTGTGATTCCCTGTACTTCCTGAATGCTTTATTTTTCTCCCTAACCTTCCCTGCCACCTCCTTTGAGAACCATAGTGGTTTCTTACATTGTTTTGTTTATTTGCTTCATGCAAAGGCTTGCTGCCTCTGATGCATTGAGTTTGATTTTTATTTTATTTTTAAATGCAATGGAAGTCAAGATCAGGATTAACCAACCTTCATATGAAACAACTATCTTGTTTTGTGAAAGGAAAAGGTATAAATGGTGTTAATGGTGTTCATAACAAAAGTATACACCCTTACATTTTTAAGGCCAACTAAGACATTATTAATACAGCACACTATATCATAAACTCCACAATCTATTAATGAAAAATATTGTTCCATAGTACAGGGTCCCTCCCCAGTCCCCAAACACCTACTTTCCTACCCGTTAATGAAAACAATATGTGGGATCCAGCATCATTCCCTGATCCTCTGCTCTCCCACCCCTTTATGAAAAATTACTTTTCCATTGAGCAGGGTCACTCCCCAGACCTCAATCCCCAGGTCTCCCACCCATTAGTGTTTTTTTTTAAGCCAATGCAGCTAGGCACAAGTGCCAAAACAGTTCATTTATATTACCACATATTGTAGCTGCTTGCATCAGAATGTGACATGCTCATGCTGCAAGTTTTGATGCATATTTTCTTTTATGTCAAGTTACTGTATGTCTGTCAACTGCTACTGTCAAAATAATTACAATGGGCAGGGTCCTGTGTTAAGTATCTCATGTAGAACAGTAAAATGTGAACACATTTTAACAGTGCTGTGTTTTGTTGTGTAGCTATACAGTATGTTGGATTATTGAGACCAAGAGATACATTGTTTTACAACAGTCCAACAAAATGTTTATTTTTTTTGGGGTGGGGGATTACACACACACAGAAGCTCAGATCTGTCACTGTTAAATACATGGCTAAATACAGCAGTTTATTGCAATATAAGGAATAATTGCTTTTGCCTCGGAAATCATTGTGCTATTAATAGTTGATTACTTAACTAATATTGGATTAAAATGATAACACAGGTATGACAGAATGTGTGTATTCATAATGAATACATTAAAATCATCTTTTAATCCAGTTTCCAAGATGAAAAAAAAAACTGGGGTCTGTGCAGCAAAATTATTCCATTGACAGTGGAAATGGTTCTTTTACCTTAGAAATCATTGTGCCACTAACATTTGATGTACTTCACTTAAGAACAGCAGGTTTATTGCACCATAAGGAATAACTTCTTTTACCTTGGAAACAATTGTGCTATATCATAAACTCTAAAATATTATCTTGACTTTGCTAATGAAAGCAATTAAATACCGCAGCTCCATATGCAGTAAATACAGTGTTAAATACATCAGTTTACTGCTCCATAGCTTCTGCAACCATTGCACCATTTGGGAGAAACCCAGGTTGAATGCACCCACATTACTTACTCTGTCTTCTACTAACTTCAACAGAGTGGGGAGCTTGATTTCAGTCATTATCATCATCCTGAGAATTACACCTCACCAGCAGAGCAAAGCAAACTTGAAACATGGGGGGAGGGGGGCTGCAGGAAGCAGAAGAGATTCAGTCCAGTGAAATACAATAATATGCTCCTTGAAGTTTATGTATTTAATACCTATACAGTAAGTGAGAGTGGTGCAGCTGTAACTGTCTTCTCCTGCCTAGAATGAGGGCAGCATGAATTTTATGTATTCAGTAAAGCCCAAGGAAGGAAAAATTAAAAAGTATGCGGGGAGCACTAGTGAGTGCTAGGGCAGATAAATCACAATAATAGAACTTTCCATGATGAACTTGATCAGTTTGGGACCACTATTGCATTCGATTAATTAAAATCACACCTCCAAGAAAAATAGAATTTCTTAATGCAAACATACACAAACAAATTGTGTTGAAGTGTGCATGCTATTTTCAAGTATCCAAAAATTCATAATGAAATTTATATAGTTGCTCCAACTGGAAAATAAAAGACACAGTAAAAATGTATATCACATATTTGAAAAAAAAATAAAACATGAAACTTGAATGCTGGAGCTACTGTTAAATATAGTACATCAACTGTATGTAAGCTAAAATTATTTTATACATCTATTGTATTATTTTCAATGCTGGCCAGAAATGGCACACTGAGCTGTGACAGCTCATGTCCAGGTTCAGTGCCCAATAATAGTGGTGGGGGTGGGGTGGAGAAGATGAAAGGCAACAAAACTTTCCTGACAGTATAAAGGCTTCTGAGATTGAGGATACAGGGCTGAGCAAGCACACATAAATTATATGGGTACAGGTAGTGACAGAGGTGGTAAGAAATATCATAATACAGTATGTGTGATAAACAGACCCCAATCTCAAAAGGAGTAAGTGGATAGAAATTAGAGGGGTGAATCAAAAGTGCAGCAGGGCTAGGTTAAGTGTAGATGCTGTGGGACTTTATCAACAGCCTGGACTGTAGGATCCCAGTGGCAGCAAGTACAAGAAGCCAGCAACTGTATTTTAATCCTAATGTATGAATTAATATAGTTTTATTTACAAATTGACAGCTGGTGAGACCCCATCTGGAGTACTGTGTGCAGTTCTGGAGACCCAATCTCTGCAAGGACATAGACAAGATGGAAGCTGTCCAGAGGAGGGCAACTAAAATGGTGCAGGGTCTGCAACGGAAGACATATGGAGGGAGACTAAAGGAGCTTAATATGTATAGCCTCGAAGAAAGGAGGGAGAGGGGGGACATGATAGAAACTTTCAAGTACCTCAAGGGAATCAAGAAAGTCCAAGAGGGTAGCATCTTTCAAAAAAAGAGGTGTGCAAGAACAAGGGGGCACAATTTGAAGATAGAGGGTGGGCGGCTCAGAGGTAATGTAAGGAAGTATTTTTTTCACAGAGAGGGTTGTGGATGCATGGAACGGCCTTGTGGATGAGGTTGTAGAGTAAAAAACAGTGACTGAATTCAAGCATGCATGGGACAGCCATAAGGCAATTCTAGGGGATGGGGGTAGAAAGAAGTAGGCTCCTGGTTAACTAGGATCTGCAGCTTATCCATTAGGTAGGGAAATGGGCAGACTGGGTGGGCCAAGTGGTCCTTGTCTGCTGTCAAATTCTATGTTTCTATGTTTCCTTAAGTTTTGTTCAAGTAGAGTTGTAACCTGATCCCCAATCAGACAGCAGCTTTCTCAGTGCTGATGACATCAGAATTGCAGTTATGGTAGATCTTCAAACAACAGATGTAAAGTTAAATTAGTAAACTGATGTTGCATAACTTAAATATGCAATGACCTGATTCATTCATTATCATCTGTGAAGGGACAGGATGATAAAACTATATACTGAGTCAGACCATTGCATACAACATCGGTTTAGTAGTTATCACCTTTAAATCTTCTGTTTGTATGATTGTGTTATCAGTTTCTGTTCAGTTTCAACTATAGGTGTCAGTGCTGCACCAACACAGTTACTGTGATGTCACCAACGTTGTGGAATCTGTATAACAAAGTGCTTTACAATACATGAATATTTTGATAGCAAGAATAGAGAAGTACTGTATATAAAGACCCAGCAAGTAAAGCTCATGTGGATGACACACAGAGAAAGAAAATGCAGAAGATAAAGGCTGGCACATGGGGTTAATGGCTTTATAAACACACATACTGTACAGTATTGGCTGCAGTGGCTCAGATGCTGTGTATTAATGTTGTTTCATTCTGTACTTTGGTCAAGGACAACAGTCAGTAATGAATTAAAAACTACCAACTAAAATGATGGCAGCTTATTATCTTTTCCATAATCACAGGTACTGTATTACAGAAATCACTGGACATCTCTACAAATATATAATTCTTTGTACATGTTGTGATGCAAATGCAGTCAGTTGTAATGAAACATCTGAAACAAAGCTGTACATTTCCAAATACTTGCTTGCCCAAAGAGAAACAATGAAAAGCACCGCTATAACAATAAAAAGCAACACTATATTAGATTTGTGTATGTTTGTTATATTTGAAAGAGATACAGACTAATTGAAAAACATACGGAATAACTTTGAGAAGTTTGGAATCAAAGCCACAGTGTTACTAAATGTGCTAACAGAAAAGAGCTACAATGTTGCTTTTCATTGTCCATGCCAGGGTACAGAACTGTGCAGGTTATTTCTTAGTCAAGCACTAGTACACACAAGGGTATTGCCAGTGACAAATAATGGCTCCACTGTGTATCAGTATAACAAACTCCAACAAAGAGAAAGGCCAGTTGTATCCTCTCTTCCCTCACACTGAGTATAATCACACAATACAAACTATGGCTCCAAGAAATATACCTCTAACACCTCACCTCAACTGCTCTTTCAAGCCAGAAAACAATCCCTCCCACCCATGGACTAGAGTCACACATAGACGTGGTGCCTATTGCCATGTTAATTGATTGGTCTTTCTCACACTGAATGTTCTTAACTTCAGAACAGCAGGTGAAAATGGATTAGTCCACACCTTCCCCTACTGACTTGCTTTACTAAAATGTCAAAGAAATAGTATTTTGCAGTATATTATTTATTGTGACTCTAAGCAAGTTACTCCACATCCTCAGTGCTCCTGGGAAACACATGAAAAAGGTAACTTGTGCCTAGTGGGCCTTACCAGTTTACCAAACAGAATAAAATAATACTGTTAACTTTGGTTGAAAATATTAGGTAGTAAGTTGAAGGTTTTTTTTTTCCAATTGTTTAACCAGGTGAGACATGCTAAGCTGAAAGCTAGTTTACAGGTGCAACCTGAGAGCACAGGGATGTTAAATGACTTGCTCAGGGTCACACAGTATATGCAAGTGGGGGCTATGGGATTCAAACCCAGGTCTCCAGATTTGCAGCTCAGAGCCTTAAACCACTGCACTCTACTGCCTCCCAATGGTATAAGATATTAGGCTAAAGGTTGAAGGTACAGTGGTAAAGTGGTGTTCTATTCAATTTTACTTCAGTGTTTACTTGAGAAAAGCAGATGACCAAATTTGTGAAACTGATTGCCCTATTGACCTCTGAGTGACAAGGAGCTTTGTGTATTAACTGGTTCAATACACAAAACAAAACCCTCTGCTCCTGTCCACCTGGTCCAGATAGTTATAATTATAATTATGGCATTAGTCATTAGTAGTTTTTCCATTTTCTGTTTTTAGTGTGATTGGATAATCTTTTCCGAAGTTCTTTTGGATAATTCTGTTTTTATTTTTGACTGTGTATACAGTAGTTTAAGGGAATGAAAGGCTTTAACAAAATATTTAATTTTAAAAGTTAGTGAAGCCTGTCCTCTGCCTGGATATCAAGTGAAATGCTCCACTACTAATGTACCTGAGCAAGATCCCACTGTATCAAGGATAAGAGGTATAGGGATTATCTGTGCTGATTGGCTTAAATCACATAGGTCAGCTATAGTAGTCAGAAAATGTCTATAGCAAGAGAAATAGCCAATTTAACTACCAGATCCAGTCTTTTACTCCTATCATAGTTATGCCAGAAACAACTGCCAGGTTTTGTCACAAAAGTAAATTCCAACAAATCAGCCAAACACCACAAGAAAGTCTTCATAATCTTCTCTTGTTTATTTATATAGCTACTTTAGGCTGTGACAATGTTCTACACACATGGGCAACAAAGCTTCATAAAGGGCTTCCACAGGGAGTGTGTGATCCTCTTAGAATATCCTTTTATCAATTTATGTCATATCTGTTCCTCAGAAACTCCTAATACAATATGCCTTAAATCTTTGCAGCTGTAGTTATTCAAAATTATTCTTGCCTATGTGTATCTGCTAACAGCAACCCCTCCCCAGAGGAGGTTGTAGAGCAAGGGGGGGGGCTTTTTCATAAAAATGTAATGTAGAAACATAGAAACATAGATTTTGACGGCAGATAAGGACCGCTTGGCCCACCCAGTCTGCCCATTTCCCTACCTAATGGATAAGCTGCAGATCCTAGTTAACCAGCAGCCTACTTCTTCCTACCCCAACCCCCTAGAATTGCCTTATGACTGTCCCATGCATGCTTGAATTCCACCACTGTTTTTGACTCCACAACCTCCTCCGGAAGGCCGTTCCATGCATTCACAATCCTCTCTGTGAAAAAATACTTCCTTAAATTACCTCTGAGCCACCCTTCTATCTTCAAATTGTGCCCTTGTTCTGCACACCTCTTTTTTGAAAGATGCTACCTCTTGGACTTTGTTGATTCCCTGAGATACTTGAAAGTTTCTATCATGTCCCCCGTCTCCCTCCTTTCCTCGAGGCTATACATATTCAGCTCCTTAAGTCTCTCTTCATATGTCTTCCGGTGCAGACCCTGCACTATTTTAGTTGCCCTCCTCTGGACAGCCTCCATCCTGTCTATGGCCTTGCAGAGATTGGGTCTCCAGAACTGCATGCAGTACTCCAGATGGGGTCTCACTAACTGTCTGTACAGAGGGATAATAACTTCCTGTTTTCTACTGGTGATGCCTCTCCCTATGTATACCAGTATCCCCCCAGCCCTTCTTGCTGCCCTCTCACATTGCTTGCCCACCTTTAGGTCATCTGATATGACTACCCCCTGGTCCCTTTCCATTTTTGGTGTTGTTAGTATCTCACCCCCCATTGTGTACTCTTCCCCTGGGTTTTTGTTTCCCAGGTGCATTACCTTGCACTTCTTAGCATTGAATCTAAGCTGCCATACATTTGACCATTCCTGTAACCTTGCCAAGTCCCTTCTCATCCTTTCCACCCCACCTTGTGCATCAACTCTGTTGCAGATCTTTGTGTCATCTGCAAAGGGACATACTTTTCCTTCCAGTCTCTCTGCAATGTCGCTTATAAAGACATTGAAGAGGACCGGTCCTAATACTGAACCCTGCGGTACCCCACTAGTAACACCCCTTTCTTCAGAGTGGACTCCATTTACTATTACTCTCTGTGTCCTATTCTCCAGCCAATTCTTTACCAAGGCTGTCATCTTGGGACCCACTCCCAGACTGGCTAACTTGTATATTCATCTGTGTGGACTGTGTCAAATGCCTTGCTAAAGTTTAGGTAGGCCATGTCCGCAGCCCCTCCCTGATCTACTACTTTGGTCACCCAGTCAAAGAAATCTATCATATTTGTCTGGCATGACCTTCCCACTGTGAATCCATGCTGCCTTGGGTCCTGAGCCCCTCTGGCCTCTAGATACTCAACAATTCTTTCCTTCAGAAGTGATTCCATCATTTTCCCTACCACTGAGGTTAAACTAACAGGTCTGTAGTTTTCTGCTTCTGTCTTGCTCCCACTTTTGTGAAGGGGAATCACATCTGCCCTTCTCCAGTCCTTGGGTACCACCCCATCCTCCCATGATTTGTTAAAGAGGGTAGTCAGTGGTGTCACTAGTTCTACCCTTAGTTCTTTTAGAATGTTTAGTTTAATACACTGGGTAATTTTCTGAAAAAATAGAATGAGGGGGCTTCAGCCCTCATACCCTCCACCACCACTAGCCACTACTACTTCCCCAGTCTCTGTCTGTAATAAGGTATAGAACAATGGGTTTCAGTTCCAGAGATAAGAAAGAGTGGAGGTTGTGTTCAGTCAGACATTCTAAGCAAAACATGAAAAAAAAGAAATACTCAGGTGTCACTGCTGACCCTATATGGTGCAACTTGGAGGCCAATATAAAAAACACACATTAGAATGAGAGTGGGAGGAACACATTAAAATGGTGGTTACTCCATTACAGTACATGCTGTGTACACAGTGTTAACACTGGAGCCCAACACAGAGGATGAAATTAATTCATTATTCTTACATTCAAATATAACATTTTCATGATACAATAAGTCTGGTTCAGTGGTTAAAATATCATCTTGAGGAACAAGAGTGCAACTTCAATCCACACTAGAGTTTAATATTGGCAGTATAATTTGAAGGAATTCACTTCACCTCTCAGTGCCCCTGTCCACCCAAGAACCGCTTGTGTGCGTGTGTGTGTGTGTGTGTGTGTGGTTGTTAAATAATTTAAAAGTCCCTTAACCTATCTGTGCTCTAGCACACCCAGCTCTAGACATGGTAGAAACAGCACCTCGCAGAAAGCATGATGCTACAGCACAGCAAGCTTATCATGGGTGGGCAAATAAACTGTTTAATAAAAATACAATTAAAATATATGCCATGTTCTTATATCTTGCACACAATAGCTCTGCTGTTTAGTCTGCTAAGATTATTTCCAGGGCCATCGTGAAGCATTCAAATTTTCAAAGCAGAGATAGAACAGGAGCTGTGTATTTAAAAACTCTAAGTAAACACAGGTTTTGTTTGTTGGCTGGGGAAGGTTTAGGTACTGTCACCTAAATTTAAATTTCACACTGCTCTCAATGTGAATAACTCATGTATGCTGTGTATCTTCAAAAGTGAAATATGCAATATGAATCATAATGGAGTGTGTGTGTGTGTGCACGCATGCTTGTACTGTGCGTGTGTATATATGTGTGTGTGTGCAATGGCCCCAGTTTATTTAAGAGTCCATGGTTATTTACAGGTCACTTTTTTACCATTTGAAATGATCCACAGGATATTGAGGTTGATAAATTTCCATCCAATGAAAGCTTTAATAAAATAACATCCATATCTTATTTTTGAAATTGTATCTCATATTACAGTATAAAGCATTTCACATAAGTAAAACCACCCTTGCTTTGAATTATTTAAGCACTTCTGTTAGTTTGTACTAAATCTAATTTCTAACCAGTGGTGTGCTATGCTGCCTAAATCCACAGTCTACAGGTATATGCTTATTACATTGATAAAGAAAGGGTCAGATTGTGGCTCCCAGTTACAGATGGAGGAAACATTAAGAAGTATAAGGAAACACAGAAGGAGCAGGACAGAGAGCTGTACCAGTTAAGGCAGAAGGAAGCAGGAAGGGAAGTCAGAATAGCAAAGGTCCAAACTGAGGAAAAGATAGCCAACTCAGTTAAGAAGGGGGATAAAACCTTTTATAGGTACATCAGCGAGCATAGAAAGACAAAGGAAGGGATAGTGAGGCTGAATAGAATGAACAGTGGGTGGGCAGATGGGGACAGTGAAAAAGCAGGGAAACTAAATGAATATTTCTGCTCAGTATTCACAAAAGAGGAGGGGGAGGTGCCTAATCCAGTTAACAGAAGCACTCTTGATAGGGGGTCGATCCCAGTCCTTTCAGAGAAGAAAGGGTTCTGCAAGAACTCCTAAAACTGAAGGTGGACAAAGCAATTGGTCCTGATGGAATTCACCCTAGAATTCTAAAAGAATTAAGGGAGGAACTAGTGAAGCCACTGGCTACTCTTTTTAATAAATCATGGGAGGATGGTGTGGTACCCGAGGACTGGAGGAAGGTGGATGTGATTCCCCTTCATAAAAGTGGGACCAAGACAGAGGCAGGAAACTACAGACCTGTCAGTCTGACCTCTGTGTTAGGGAAAGTGATGGAGTCACTTCTGAAGGAAAGAATAGTTGAGTACCTAGAGGCTAGTGGGGCACAGGACCCAAGGCAGCATGGGTTCACAGTGGGAAGGTCATGTCAGATGAATCTAATAGATTTATTTGACTGGGTGACCAAAGTAGTAGACCAGGGAGGGGCTGTGGACATGGCCTACCTAGACTTTAGCAAAGCATTTGACACAGTCCCACACAAAAGATTAATAGTCAAATTAATGACCCTGGGGGTGGGTCCCAGGGTGGTAGCCTGGGTAAAACATTGGCTGCACAACAGGACACAGAAGGTAATTGTAAATGGAGTCCACTCTGAAGAAAGAGGGGTTACTAGTGGGGTACCGCAGGGTTCAGTATTGGGTCCAGTCCTTTTTAATGTCTTCATCAGTGACATTGCAGAGGGACTGGAAGGAAAAGTATGCCTTTTGCAGATGACACAAAGATCTGCAACAGGGTTGATACACAAGGAGGCGTGGAAAGGATGAGAAGGGACTTGGCAAGGTTGGAGGAATGGTCAGAAGTATAGCAGCTAGGATTCAATTCAAAGAAGTGCAAAATAATGCACCTGGGAAACAAGAACCCAGGGGAAGAATACACAATGGGGGGGAGGTAGTAACAACAACAAAAAAGGAAAGGGACCTGGGGGTAATCATATCAGATGACCTTAAGGTTAGCAAGCAATGTGAGAAGGCAGTAGGGAGGGCTAGGGGTATACTGGGATGCATAGGGAGAGGCATCAACAGCAGAAAACAGAAAGTTGTTATCCCTCTGTACAGACAGTTGGTGAGACCCCATCTGGAGTACTGCATCCTGTTCTGGAGACCCCATCTCCGCAGGGACATAAACAGGATAGAGGCAGTCCATAGGAGGGCAACTAAAATGATGCAGGGTCTGCAAGAGAAGCCATATGAGGAGAGACTAAAGGAGCTTAATATGTATACCCTTGAGGAAAGAAGGGAGAGGGGGGACATGATAGAAACTTTTAAGTACCTCAGTGGAATCAACAAAGTCCAAGAGGGTAGCATCTTTCAGAAAAAGAGACATGCAAGAACAAGGGGACACAATTTAAAGATAGAAGGGGGCAGTTCAGGGGCAATGTGAGGAAGTATTATTTCACAGAGAGGGTAGTGGATGCATGGAACAGCCTTCCTGAGGAGGTTGTGGGGTCTAAAACTGTGAGAGAATTCAAGAATGCATGGGACAGACATAAGGCAATTCTTGTGGGGGGTAGGAAGAAATAGGCTGTTGGATAACCAGGATCTGCGGCCTATCCTGTAGGTAGGAAAATGGGCAGACTAGATGGGCCAAGCGGTCCTTATCTGCCATCAAAGTTTATGTTTCTATGTTTCTGTGTTTCTATATTCAGCATGACAAAATGTAGCCAAAATCTAGAGTTATTTTTAATGATACAAACAGCATTGCCAAAGTTGTTTTTAGTGATACAAACAGCATTACAAATTTTAAATACTCCTGTTAATACAGCTGGAGATCATCATTGATGGCATACTGTAGTTAATAATCAGGTGCTGCAATAGCACCATGTTTCAAAAGTAGTTGGCACATATGTATAAACCTCTTTTTATCACCACACATGTTGCCCTATGAAAGCTAAACCTTTGTAGACACTATAGGATAGATGTCCACACAATCTCCATTCACATGCTCCAATAAAAAGAGGGATGAACCTGGCACAGCAAGCACAGCTTAAATAGAACTGGAGTAGATGGATTTCCCCAGTCCCCTTGTTCTGAAATAAAGTACAGTATACATGTATTGCAGCTGACTGGAGTTTCATAATTGATAAGATCTATACATACTGCAGCTATTTTGATCTAAATTAAATTTTTAGTCTAAAACATGGGGTAATTTCATAAAAAAATTAATGGGGGGGCTTCCATCCTCATGCCTTCTGCCAGCACCAGCCACCGCTGCTTTCCCCAGTCTCTGTACATGGATTTCAATTTCACACTGGTCACAAAGTAAATAACTCTGGTAGTATCCCTGTACTCTTTGTAAAGTGTGTGTGTGTGATAACCCCTTTTTATTTACAGGTCATTTTTTTACCATTTGAAACAGGCAACAGGATTTTAAGTAGAAGTTGATACACTTCCATCCAATGAAAGCTTTAATAAAATAATATCCCTGTCTTATTTTTGAAAGTGTATCTCAGATTACAAAGCATTTCACATAAGTAAAATATGGCCCTTATTGTACTGTTGAGCATACCCACCTGTGTAACCATTAGATTGGATTGTGTCTCACTGTTTCAAATGGAGGAAACATTAAGAGTCCAGCAAGGCAACATGTTGCTGAAATCCACAGTTATTTTTAATGATACAAATATGTATTTCTCTGTATCCCTTGTTCTGAAATACAGCAGACAATTTAACCTAAAAATGACTGACCTTGATGGGACCTTTTCTAAATCATGAACCCCACCAATTTACCCCAAAGTATTGAACTAAATACTTGCTATATTTGCAGGTATTATATGGTTACATGGGGGAAATACGATATTTGTTTTATTAAAGAATCCAGTACTGTCAAATCATAGCTTACTATTGCAAATTGATCTATTGTGTACAGTTGTTAGTTGAAACTATTGGGACTTTTCAAAGAGTAATAGCCAGAAACAAGACATAGGCTGTGGGAACACCTGCTAGCAACTTGAAAGTAAGGTAATAAAATCTAACGTGACCAGCACCACCTTTTGAATTTCAACAGAAGGTGATATGGATTTAATTAATTAAGCCCTTAGCACATTAACTCATACCGCACTACCATATTAAGGAGCTGACGCTCAGTATACGGCACTACAGTAAGGAGTTCACACTTGGTATAATGCTCCTACCGGGGTATATCTCAGTACCTGGAAACTTTTAAATAGCAACCACTGTATGTCTTGTTGCTGAAAACACTAGGCTACAGTACATTTATACAAAGTGCAGTATTTCAGATAATGTGTTTTTATAAGTTATATTTGATACACAAAGAAAGTGGGTATAGGTGTTTTTACTACATATGGCACCTGTATCTCTTACAGTACTAATTGTAACACTCCAGTAAATAGTCTTCCTTAACCATTTTCTACTATTTCCTATTGTTTCACATTCTTACAAAATGAGCTTTCCAGGTTGATGCAAAAAGGTGTATTTCAGTTTTGCATTACTGGATGGTAGTGTTAACATAACACAAGTGCCACCTCGCCTAGTAGTGCTTGGGAAGGGCTAATGCCAGTACAATGCAGTCATACCTGATGAAATGACCTTCAGAGCCTTGTATACTGTACTTAAGCTATTTCTAACTTAATAATGTGCCATCCCTTCAGATCAAAAATCTATTTTGCCTGTTCAGTATTCCTCAAGGTCTGAATATAGGCTTATATAAAAAGCTTTAAAAACTCAATATATAACTGGCCTGGTGGCACTAAGGGTTGAGACACTGGATGCCACACCTTGCACCACAGTGGCAACCCAGGTTCGGGAACAAGTTTGAGCCACTGGGGGTCATCAGGGGTGAGAGATGATCGAGCGTCTGGAGGACTGCTCTTCTCTCTCACGGGAAGGGAGACTTGCCCCACTCATTGACTGCCCTCTCGTGCTTGATGGAGGGCAGTACAGACCAGGAGACATGTGCCAATGTGGTCATGTTGGTAGGGGCAGAGGGACAGGAGAAACAGGAAAATGGAGTCTGGCAGGTTCCATGATGGCTCCTGTGTCTGTGGGGGCCAGGCCAGGTATCTGGATTGGGTCTCTTGGGGAGGAGGCCAGCACCCTCCTCCATGGCCCTACCACATGGGGCAATCCATGGGGGATTTACTGGGCCTGGCAATATGGGGACACAGGGAAGCTGGAGAGTGAGTATCTTTGGATGGAGGGACAACAACCACCTGCTAGGGCTCAAAGCAGGGATAAAAAACAAATAATAGAAAAAAACTCAATATATAGCAAAAGAATCCATTTTATGATCTTAAATATGGGGATGTCTGAATATTAGAATTGTTGATTTGAAATAAACATGCCTTCGACCTGTAAGCCAATAGCTTTTCCACACTAGGAAAGGAGTCACTGGCACCATATTCATAGCTCACAGTTTGCTTCTCACAAAGTCTTTATCTGGAGCACAAATTAGTGCAATGCCCTAAATGTGCAATATTCAAACAAATTTGGAGCACAGTGTCAATGCCCTAAACATGTTAAAATAAAGCCCCATAGAGCAAACCTGAAATGAATGCAATAAAGGGTGCACTTGGCACAATCCATAGCCCCCTACTTGCTGCAGAGAGTGATATGACTGTACTTTGCAGAGCCTCTCAAGGAGTAAAAGCAGTCAAGGCATCCAAGACCTGTTACCACTTTTGTCCTAACTTGATATATTGAAAAGTCCTCATACAAATGACCCCATTGCCCATACAAGACACCAGGGATTATTCGCATGCCATTGTGGCTTCCTCAACATGTGAGGTACTTGATGATTGTGCTGCAGGAATCACAAGGAGGACTGTTTCTCCCTCCATACTCCCATCTATTGTGCCATTAAAAAGATCAATGAGACAATACTTCCTAACATAATCTATGTCAGCATGCCCTCTACTGCAGCACGTACAAGAGAGAGTGCCCCCCAGTGCTTTGTGATGCCACTCTAACTCCAGCTCACTCACTGAATGCAGGCAAGGTAGAGGTGGGCAAAGTCCATAAACTACTCTACGCTGAGTATTTCACTATTACTATTACTATTACCCAAAACCTAACCCAAATAGTAACCGAAGGGACTAGACAGAATAACATACTTGATATTATTCTAACTAATATAGAAGATAGAATATCTACTCCAATTATTGATACACCATTGGGAGATAGTGACCATAATATGGTATCAGTAAAATTAAATATGTATAACAACATCATAAACGATGTGAGAGTAGTTAAGGATTTCAATAAGGCTAATTATAGAGAAATAAATAGATATCTAAGTACCTGGGATTGGGAAACTGAACTTCACGATCTAGATTTACATCAGATTTGGGATTGTATAACTACCAAGATTAATCATTGTCTTGATATATGGGTTCCTAATAGGTCAAAATATAATAATGGCCTTAGAACACCATTATGGTGGAACAGGAGTATAAAAAAGGCTATTAATAAAAAAAAAGAGCTATTATAGTAAATTAAAAAAATCTGCATATAAGGAAAAGACAAAAACGGTAAAATACTATATTACAAAAGCAAAAAGGGAGTTTGAACTAAAACTGGCAACTAAAACTTTAGACAACTGCAAATCTTTTTACAACTATATAGGCTATTTAAGAGGCAACTACTCCACAGATGGACCGATTGAAACCAGAAAGAGTATCATTAATAATGAATTCGCTATGGCAACCAAATCTAATGATTATTTTGTAAGTGTATTTACACCAGCTGATAGCTCACCAAAAGCCACGGAAC
Source organism: Neoceratodus forsteri (assembly GCA_016271365.2). Lineage (NCBI taxonomy): Eukaryota > Metazoa > Chordata > Ceratodontiformes > Ceratodontidae > Neoceratodus > Neoceratodus forsteri. The sequence goes on from CM028137.1 coordinate 58,928,670, forward strand.
AAGGACATAATGTGTATATTCCACCAATCACTATGTTAGAGGTTAAAACTTTAGGTAGCCCACCTCCAGGCTGAACTGGCAAGGACTAAGGAGGCCTCCCCAACCCAAAGAGCACCACTGTCACAGAGGCTGCCAAGTATGAAGAGCAGTTGGACCACAGTGGGCTCTGGGAGGGTACGGGTAGTGGAACAGAGGCAAAGTCACCTGGTTGTACCTCTACACAAACCATATGCCAGTCTGGTAGAGCAAAGTTCCTCTTTGATGGCACCCTCAGTGGAGACCAAGAAGAATGCTGAGGACACCCACAAGGGAGACCCACAGAAGGGTGGCAAGGGACACCACAGGGGAAGGAAACAGCTTTTGATAGGGGACTCAATTATTAGGGGGTAGACCTGGGGAAGGGGAAGGGAAAAGAGAGGGAAGTAAGGTGCCTGCCTGGTGCCATGGCTTGGAGGGACAAGAAGCGAATCCTCAGGATTGCAGAAGCAGCATCACAGGAGAGGGAACTAGATATCATTGTCCACCTTGGGACAAATGACCTAGCTAGGCATGGGATCAGTGCAGTGCAGGATGAAACTGTAGAGTTGGGGAAGGGCCTCAGACAGGTAGCAAGCACAGTTACCTTCTCAGAGGTGCTGCCAGTCCATTGCAGAGGTGAGGCTAGGGTACTACACACCATACAGTTTAATGAATGGTTGCAAAACTGGTGCAGAGCACAGGGCTTTGGCTTCATGGGGGACTGGGGGTACACCTGGAGAGATGAAGGTTTATACTGGCACGATGGTCTGCATCTGTCCATGAAGGGAACCAAGATCCTAAGTGACAGGTTTAAATGCTTCCTTGGCAAGATTTTAAACTAGCCATAGGGGGAGTTGCTAATAAGAGGCAGGAAATTTCAAGCCTCCCCCCACAAAACATGATGGGTAGTAAGGTAAACACTGAGGTAGAGTGCTTAACAGAGGGCAGAACAGAGGTAAATGGAAAAATAGACAAGGGCAAAAAGAGCAGGCATGGGGGAAAAAGGATAAAGACAACATTAAATGGAGGGCAATGAGTACCAATGCCCGTAGTCTGGGAAACAAGCTTCCTGAGCTAGTAGCCTTGATGGAAGATAAACACTTGGATATTGTGGCAGTCACAGAAACATGGTATATGGGGAACCATGACTGGGATGTCAACATACCGGGGTACACAGTCTACAGAAGGGACAAGGAGGGAAAAGAGGAGGTGGAGTAGCTCTATACATAAGGGAAGGGATCAAAGCTACAGAACTAAAAAGTAAATGGGGAGGACAAGAGGCACTCTGGGTCACCTTGGAGACAGGGAATGGCATCACAATCCACACAGGGGTTGTATATAGACCCCCATCTCAAGGGGAGGAAATGGACAAGAAAATGAAAGAGGACATTCTCAAATGGCTGAAAAGGGGAGATACTGTTAATTGGGACCTGAATATGCCAGATGTTAACTGGATGACATGTACTGCAGCCACATCCAAGAGCAGGGTCATTCTCGATGCCCTGCAGGGGCAGGCCTAGACAAGCTAGTGTTGGAACTCACTCGGGATGAAGCAATACTAGACCTGGTACTCTCAAATGGAGAGAGGATCACAAATTTAGAAGTCAGTAGACATCTGGGAACAAGCGACCACTGCACAGTGTGCTTCACAATAGGCACAACCATGAAGACGAGCCATACAAAAACAAGCATACTGGATTTTAGAAGTGCTGACTTTGGCAAAATGGGTGAATACCTAAGGAATACACTAGCAAATGGCCAAAAAGGAGGGGTGGAAGAACCATGGAGAAAAATCAAAACTGCCATCATAGAGGCAACAAGTCTTTGTGTGAAACAGATAAAGAAACAAAGTGGAGTAAAAAACCACTATGGTTCTCAAAAGAGGTGGCAGGGAATGTTAAGGAGAAAAGGCTGCATTCAAAAGTATAAGGCATCACAGAAGGAGCACGACAGGAGCTGTGTCAATTAAAGCAGAAAGAAGTGGGGAGGCAGTCAGGACAAAGCCCAAACTGAAGAAAAATAGCCAAGTCAGTTAAGAAGGGGATAAAACCTTTTATAGGTACATTAGGGAGCATAGAAAGGTTAAGGAGGAATAGTGAAGATTAATAAGGAGAGGAGAGGTGGGAGGGAAATAGTGAAAAGGCAGAGATATTGAATGAATACTTTTGCTCAGTATTCACAAAAAAAATAAGGAGGAGTTACCTAAACCAGACAATAGAAGCACTCTGGTAGGGGGTTGACACCAGTCCATTTACAGAAGAAAGAGTCCTGAAAGAACTCCTAAAACCTCAAGGTGGACAAAGCAATGGGGCCTGATGGAATTCACCCCAGAATCCTAAAAGAACTAAGGGAGGACCTAGTGACACCACTGACCACACTTTTAACAAATCATGGGAGGATGTGGTACCTGAGGACTGGAGGAGGGCAGATGTGATTCCCTTCACAAAAGTGGGAGCAAGGCAGAAGCAGGAAACTACAGACCAGTAAGTTTGACCTCAGTGGTAGGAAAATGATGGAATCACTTGAAAGAAAGAATTGTTGAGTACCTAGAGGCCAGCGGGCACAGGACCCAAAGCAGCATGGATTTACAGCAGGAAGGTCATGTCAGATGAATCTAATAGATTTCTTTGACTAGGTGACCAAAGTAATAGACCAGGGATGGGCTGTGGATATGACCTACCTAGACTTTAGCAAGGCACTTGACACAGTCCCGAACAAAAGATTAACAATCAAGTTAGCCAGCTTGGGAGTGGGTCCCAGGGTGGTAGCCTGGGTAGAAAACTGGCTGCACAACAGGACACAGAAGGTAATAGTGAGTGGAACACATTCCGAAGAAAGGCGGGTCACTAGTGGAGTACCTCAGGGCTCAGTACTGGGTCCAGTCCTCTTTAACATCTTTATAGGTGACATTGCAGAGGGTCTGAAGGGAAAGGTATGTCTCTTTGCAGATGATACAAAGATCTGTAACAAAGTTGATACACAAGTGGGGGGGTAGAGAGGATGAGAAGGGACTTGTCAAGGTTGGAGGAATGGTCAGACATATGGCAACTTAGATTCAATGCAAAGAAGTGCAAAGTAATGCACCTGGGAAACAAAAACCCAGGAGAAGAGTACACAATAGCAGGGGAGGTACTAACAACAAGAAAAATGGAACGGGACTTGGGGATAGTCATATCAGATGATCTAAAGGTGGGTAAGCAATGTGAGAAGTCAGTAAGGAGAGCCAGGGAGATACTGGGATGCATAGGAAGGGACATCACAAGTAAAAAAAGGGAAGTGGTTATCCCTCTGTACAGACAGTTGGTGAGACCCCATCTGGAGTGCTTTGTTGCAGTTTTGGAGACCTCATCTACGCAAGGACATAGACAGGATGGAAGCAGTCCAGAGGAGGGCAACTAAAATGGTGCAGGGTCTGCATCAGAAATCATATGAAGAGAGACTGAGAGAGCTTAATATGTATACCCTTGATGAAAAGAGGGATGGGGGGACATGATAGAAACGTTCAAGTACCTCAAGGGAATCAACAAAGTTCAGGAGGGTAGAATCTTTCAGAAAAAGAGATGTGTAAGAACAAGGGGACAGAAATTAAAGATAGAGGGGGGACAGCTCAGGGGTAATGTGAGGAAATCTTTTTTCACAGAGAGAGAGTGGTGGATGCATGGAACTGCCTTCCTGGGAGGTTGTTGGGACTAAAACAGTGGGAGAATTCAAACATGCATGGGACAGACACAAGACAATTCTTGTGGGGTTGGCAGGAAGTAGGCTGCTGGTTAACTAGACTCTGCAGCTTTTCCAGTAGGTAGGGAAATGGACAGACTGGGTGGGCCAAGTGGTCCTTATCTGCCATCAAAGTCTATGTTTCTATGTATGTTTCTATGTTACTTCAAAAGCTTAGACCCCATTCTTCACCAGGGCCTGACAATATACATCCTAGATTCCTGAAAGAAATATCAAATGTTATATGTGGTCCCCTCTCAGTTTTGTTCAATGCCTCACTCAATCAAGGTGAAACAATTCACACATGGAATGAGGCCATTGTTACCCCCATATACAAAGCTGGTAATAAAAAACCTGCATCCAACTACAGACCCATAAGCCTCACTTCAGTTATTGGTAAATTATTTGAAAGAACATTATTAACTCGAATTGAAGCACATATTTCTACTTATCACTTACAGGATTTAACACAACATAGGTTTTCCCAAGGGAGATCGTGCCTGACTAATTTGTTAAACTTCTTTGAGAATGTTAGCGCATCTCTTGATCTAGGGCTACCTCTAGATATAATCCTCCTTGATTTCTCCAAAGCTTTTGATAAAGTTTCACACCAAGTTTTGATAAACCATATGTATATGTTCGATTTTCATCCTAATATAATTAATTGGGTTAAATCATGGTTACAAAATAGACATCAGCGAGTTGTTATCAGAGGTCATTCTTCACATTGGGCAAAGGTTAGTAGTGGGATCCCGCAGGGCTCAGTCTTGGGTCCTGTTCTGTTTAAGTTGTTAATATCAACAATGCAACCATCTAACAATGTTTGGATGACCAAGTATGCAGACAACTGCAAACTCGGTTGCATAGTTAATAATATACAAGACACAAATTATTTCCAGAGGGAATTAAATGAAATGTGCACCTGGGCAACAAATAACAAAATGTGTTTTAATGAACAAAAATGTAAAGTAATGCAGTTTGGATATAATAACCAGAATTTCACCTATAAAATTAATAATGTTCAACTTTCTGTAACAACTAATGAAAAAGACCTAGGAGTTCTCGTGGATAACAAGTTAACTTTCAATAATCATACCTCAGCTAAGGTCAAAAAATGCCATAAAATTATTGGATGTATTTTTAAACATATTAAAAGCTGAGACCCAAGGGTGATTCTCCCACTCTATGGTTAGATCCCAACTTGTTTATTGCTCTTATTTCTGTGTGTCATCCTCAAAAAAAGGTAAAAAACTAGTGTAGGGGGTCCAAAGAAAAGTAACAAAACTAATTAGTAAAATGAGATCCCTAGAATACGAGGCAATTCTACAAGCCATGGGCCTCTTTTCCTTGGAATATAGGCAATTACGAGGAGATTGATGCTTGATATATAAAGGCACCAGAGATTTGCTTCTTTTGAAACTCTGGGACTGATAAAAAACAATTCCCAGATCCATACATGTACACATACTGTAGCTTTAAACTTAGAGGGATATATTGTAAAACTCATAAAAGAAGTAAATGGTTCACTCAAAGGGTGGTGACTCAATGGAATGCTTTTCCAAGGGAGATAGTAGAGAGTGATAATATGGAATCATTCAAAAAACAATTAGATAATTATATGGGAAGTAAAAAACATCGTACCTCCAATAGCAATTATTCCACCATACTGGTGGCAAGTTATCTAAGGGCATTTTTTGCCTCCTGAGCCTGTATCAATCTATGAATCTATGAATGTAATTTTAATTTTGGGAAATACTCCACAAAGTCAAGCAAAATACTTTGCTTTCCACATTAACACAAAATTCTCATTGTTTCATATGGACTTCATGTTACTTTGCCTTTTTTTGCTCTTAAGGCAAATTTTGCAGTGATTCATCCAATGGCAGGTCACATGGAATCTATAGTGTCTTGCACAGCCTCAGTACAGTGTAGTGTGTGCAGTGGAAAGCTGGAGACAGTTTCGTTCCAGAGCTCTGAGAATCAAACCATCCAAAAACCTTTAAAAAAGCATTTTTGCTTCCAAATTTAGAGTCAAAATTTAGTACATCAAGTGAAGTAAGCCCCTGTGTGTTTATATCACTAAGCATTTCTTGATTTGGTCTGAATATTCCATGTTAATTGAGTACATTCAGTCTCTGTACTGACAGACACTGTAAAAGTGTGCTTCAGGAGAGGGGCGGATCTGTGGAATAGAAGGGAGATTCACAGACCACAGTGAGAAAGGCAGTCTTTCCAACTGTTGTTGGCTAGTGTTTTTGTATTTGTATGTTCAGGTACACAGTAATACTTCTATTAATTTGTTGCTGTTTGCTGGGCATTTTTTCAGTCTGTTTAAAAGACTGTGTTGTAGTTTACTGAACAGTTAAAGTCTCTGTGCATGACCTTGAGTCTGAGTGTGTGCTTTCAATTCATATGCATTTTATCACACCATTGCAATAGCAGTACTCTGAATTTCTCAGACTGTCTGTGGTATTTTCCCTGCTTCAGTGTAGCTACTGCTGTAACCCCCCCCACACACACACACACAAAATAAGGTATTGTTTTTCCACTTTTGGATTTCTGAAGACTGGCTAAGGTATTGTTGTGCTTGTGTGGCACCATCTGTTTAGTGCCCAATCTCCATCTGTAAGTCACTGTTGTTGTTTTATGGCTTCTCATCCACCAAAAACTGAAGAAATATAAAGTTGCTGTTAATTGTCTGTAGAATCTTTAAAAATGTTCACGAACAGAAAATCATGCAAAGCTGTTTCAGGCTGTGGTGCTGCTGCAAAGTAGACAATTAATAGTGGAAGTTGTTTTGATTATTAGAGATGCAGCAAATTTAAATTTTGCTGGCAAAGTGCCCTTGAAGTGGACACTTCACATTGTCACTCCGCTACACAGAGTGGCCAATATGAAAGGCTCACTTCGCCTTGTAATTATTACTTCACGTTGTCATTCTGCCTTAACATGAAGTAAGGCAAAGTGACAACAGTATTTGCAGCCCCCCACACAGTCACCAGAATTAATGTGCATCCCCAAAATGCTACTGTCTTGTGACCAGAAAACTCCCCAGTGCTGATGAAGTGAAATGAGAGCACAACAAGAAATGCAGTCTCCCAGAATTAATGGCACACTCAGTCATGCGTGCAATAGTCACACACAGTCACCACAATTAATGTGCATCCCCAAAATGCTACTGTGTTGTGTCCAGAAAATTCCCCAGTACTGACAAAGTGAAATGAGAGCGTAACAAGAAATGCAAAGTCTCCCAGAATTAATGGTGCATGCAGTCATTCATGCAGTGGTCACACAAAGTCACCAGAATTAACGTGCTTCCCCAAAATCCTACTGTCTTGTGTCCAGAAAATTCCTCAGTGCTGACGAAGTGAAATGAGAGCGTAAAAAGAAATGTAAAGTCTCCCAGAATTAATGGTGTATTGCAAATGCACAGACAGATTAAGATTGTGCTGGGAACTCAAGAGATGCAGATGCAAAGGCACAACAACACCTAACCAGTACTTACAAGTCACAAATCCAAATCTGGAAAATAATACCCAGTTGGGGCTAGTACATGGCAGTAACAGTCCACTACCAGTAAAGATACCACAAAGCAGTACAAAAAATTCATGCAGGTGCGGTGGATAGCAGGTTCACACTGCTGCAATTAGTCTTTGATACAATAAAATGTGTCTGATTTAATGGCATGCATCGCACACACACTACAAGTAATGTGTAGCACATTGAAAACCTTTAGTAATATAACCAAATGTTTTAAACAAACTGAAATTATACACTGCTGCACCACAACAATCAGCGAAAAAAATTCAAGAATTAGTGAAAACATTGCTGTGTGTACATTGACATAGTTATACAAAAAAATTATAATCAAAACAGAAAGACTGCTGTTACAGCTTCCTGCTGTTTTTGACAGAGGAGAACTTTGGTTTCAGAGCAAGAAACAGCAGTCTAGAACAACAGATTATTTACTGATAAATCACTTCTATCTCAGCAGGAGTTAGTACCTGTTTGGATTAAGCAAACAGATACTTTATTAGAAGAAGGGGGTCTCATTTAAGTAAAAAAAAAAAGAAGAAGAAGAAAGTCACTGTGTGTTTCTCTGAGGAATGGGGCTGTATCAGCTTAATTTGAGTCAGAGGTGAAGCTAATTGGGGTGTGGCTAAGGAGCTTAGGAGTACAAAAGCAGGTGTCTCCAATTACAGCTTCCTGCTGTTTTTGACAGAGGAGAACTTTGGTTTCAGAGCAAGAAGCAGCAGTCTAGAACTATAGATTTTTTACTAATTGCCCTCCTTCCCAGCCCTCCATCCTCCCGCCCTAAGCCAGTTCTACTTTTATAGCCACTGGATTTGACTGACAACAGGAACTTCCTGTTTGGCAGTAGGAAGGGAAGGATCACTGAGACAAATTAGTTTCATCAACCTTGAAGGAACCTAAAAAAAAAAACTCTTTCTCCCCCCTGGCTGCTGGAGGTCTGAATCCAAGCATGGAAGAAGGAGACTACTGAAGACTACAGGAAGTTTTTGTCCCAGAACAGGAAGGCGAGAGTTGTAACGACATAGGCAATAGGAAAGTAAGTGTAAAAATACATAGAGGAAGGAGACAGTAAGCATACAAAGCAACAGGAGAGGGGGCACAAAATAAGTCAAGATGGGAGTGGTGCAGTGCAATGGCTGTGTGGCAGCAGTGTTCCAGGAGACATTCTGAAGGCTGCAATGCTGCCCTGTTTGCAGGCACCTCTCTGGTCTGAGGGAGGAGGTTGCCCGTCTCCAGGCTGACCTGGCTAGGATTCGTGAAACCTCTTCCCCCACCCAGGGACCACCAGGGTCACTACCATTACTTCAGATGTTGCCAAGAAAGAGGAGCAGTTGGACCAAGCTGGGATCAGGGAGGGAGAGGGTGGTGGAACAGAGGTGCATCCCTCCAGTTGTACCTCTCTACAATTCATATGCTGTTCTGGTAAAGAGTGGTTCCTCTATGGAGGCCCCTGAAGTGGAGACCAAGGAGGATGCTGGGAACCTCCACAAAGGAGACCCACAGGAGGGTGGCATGAGACCCCACAGGAGAAGGAAACAACTCCTGGTGGGGGACTCGATAATTAGGGGGGTAGAAGTGGGGGAGGAAGGGGATAGGGAGGTAAGGTGCCTGCCTGGTGCCACGGCTTGGAGGGACAGGAAACAAATCCTCAGGATCATGGAAGCAGCTGCACAAAGGAGGGAGCTGGATGTCATTGTCCACCTAGGGACTAATGACCTGGCTGTGAATGGGATCAGAGCGGTGTAAGAGAAGTCTGTGGAGTTGGGGAGGGGCATGTACGGTAACCTTCTTGGACGTGCTGCCTGTCTATGGCAAGGATGATGCTAGGGTATTCCACACCATGGAATTCAATGAATGGTTGAAAAACTGGTGTGGAGCTCAGGGTTTTGGCTTCATTGGGGACTGGGGAGCCACCTGGAGGGATGCAGGCTTATACTGGCGTGATGGTCTGCATCCGTCCGGGGGGGAACAAGGATTCTAGGTGACAGGTTTAAATGCTTCATTGGCAAGCATTTAAACTAGTCAAGGGGGGAGGCACTGAAAAGAAGCAGGGAAATCCCAGTCTCCCCCCACAAAACACAGTAGTTAGAGAGGTAAACACCAAGGTAGATAAGTCAGTAGGGAGCAGGACAGGGGTAAATGCAGAAAAAGGCAGTAAGGACTGGGATGGGGTTAAAAGGGGTAAGGCCATAAAAAATAAATGGAAGGTGATAAGTACCAATGCCCACAGTCTGTGCAACATGCTCCTGGAACTAGTGGCCTTGATGGAAGAGGGATGACTGGATATTGTGGCAGTCACTGAAACATGGTACACAGAGAACCATGACTGGGATGTCAACATACCAGTATAGACAGTCTACAGGAGGGACAGGGTGGGTAAAAGAGAAGGAGGAGGAGTAGCTCTCTATATAAGGGAAGGGATTAAAGCAACAGAACTAAAGAGTAAACAGGAAGTTGATGAGTCACTATGGGTCACCCTGGAGACAGGAAATGGCACCATAATCCGCATGGGGGTTGTGTACAGACATCCATCTCAGGGGGAGGAAATGAACAAGGAAATGATAGAGGGCATCCTTAAAATGGCGGAAAAAGGGGAGATATTGTTGATGGGGGACCTGAATATGCCAGATGTTAACTGGAGCACCTTTGCTGCAGGCACATCCAAGAGCATGGTCATTCTTGACGTCCTACAGGGGGCATGCCTCAGACAGCTAATGTTGGAACCCACTCGGGAGGGAGCAATCTTAGACCTGGTACTCTCAAATGAGGAAGGAGAAAGGATCTCAGATTTAGAAGTGGGTAGCCAACTAGGAACAAGTGTCCACCAAACAGTGTGGTTCACAATAAACACAGCCATAGAGTCAAGCCATACAAAAACAAGAGTATTGGACTTTAGGAAGGCTGACTTTGGGAAAATGAGAGAGTGCCTCAGAAAAGCACTAGCAAATGGGCAAGAAGGAGGGGTGGAGGAACAATGGGGAATAATCAAACCAGCCATCACAGAGGCAACAAGCCTTTGTGTGAAGCAAATCAACAAAACAAAATGAAGGAAAAAACACTATGGTTCTCAAAAGAGGTGGCAGGGATGGTTAAGGAGAAAAGGATAGCATTCAGGAAATATAAGGAAACACAGAAGGAGCAGGACAGAGAACTTTATCAGTTAAAGCAGAAGGAGCAAGAGAAGGCAGTCAGAATAGCAAAGGCACAAACTGAAGAAAAGATAGCCAAATCTGTTAAGAAGGGGGATAAAACATTTTATAGGTACATTAGGGAGTGAAGAAAGACCAAGGGAGGGATACAGAGACTTAATAAAGGGGTTGGAATGTGGGCAGAGGGTGACAGTGAAAAAGCAGGGATACTGAACAAATATTTCTGCTCAGTATTCACAACAGAAGAGGAGAGGGAGGTACCTAAACCAAACAAGAGAGAAACTCTGAATAGGGGGGTTGATACCAGTCCATTCACAGAAGAAAGGGTTTTGAAAGAACTCTTGAAACTGAGGGTGGACAAAGCAATGGGGCCTGATGGGATTCACCCAAGAATTCTAAAAGAACTAAGGGTAGAACTAGTAACACCACTGACTACTCTCTTTAACAAATCATGGGAGGATGGGGTGGTACCTGAGGACTGGAGGAGGGCAAATGTGATTCCACTTCACAAAAGTGGGAGAAGGGCAGAGGCAGGAAACTACAGACCAGTTAGTTTGACTTCACTGGTAGGGAAAATGATGGAATCACCTCTGAAGGGAATAATTGTTGAGTACTTGGAGGCCAGTGGGGCACAGGACCCAAGGCAGCATGGTGTCACAGCAGGAAGGTCATGTCAGACTAACCTAATAGATTTCTTTGCCTGGGTGACCAAAGTAGTAGACCAGGAAGGGGCTGTGGATATGGCCTACCTAGATTTTAGCAAGGTATTTGACACAGTCTCACAAAAAAGATTAATATACAAGTTAGCCAGCCTGGGAGTGGGTCCCAAGGTGATAGCCTGGATAAAAAACTGGCTGGACAACAGGACGCAAAGGGTAATAGTAAATGGAGTCCACATTGAAGAAAGGAGGGTAATTAGTGGAGTACCGCAGGGTTCGGTACTGGGACCGGTCCTCTTTAATGTCTTTATAAGTGACATTGGAAAGCACCTGGAAGGAAAGGTATGTCTCTTTGCAGATGACACAAAGATCTGCAACAGGGTTGATTCACAAGGTGGGGTGAAAAGGATGAAAAGGGACTTGGCAAGGTTGGAGGAATGGTCAAATATGTGGCAGCTCAGATTCAATGCAAAGAAGTGCAAGGTAATGCATCTGGGAAACAAAAACCCAGGGGAAGAGTACACAATGGGGGGTGAGTTAATAACAACAACAAAAATCGAAAGAGACCTAGGAGTAATTATATCAGATGACCTAAAGGTGGGCAAGCAATGTGAGATGGCAGTAAGGAGGGCTGGGGGGATACTGGGATACACAGGGAGAGGCATCAACAGTAGAAAACAGCAAGTTGTTATCCCTCTGTACAGACAGTTAGTGATGCCCCATCTGGAGTACTGTGTGCAATTCTGGAGACCTCATCTCCGCAAAGACATAGACAGAGTGAAGGCTGTTCAGAGGAGGGCAACCAAAATGGTACAGGGTCTGCACCATAGAAACATAGAAGTTGACGGCAGATAAGGACCGCAAGGCCCATCCAGTCTGCCCATTTTTCTACCTTATAAATGTGTCATCGGCCTTTGCTCTGTCAGTGGACTATCTATTCATAGTCATTTGTATTGCTCCCGTATGCCTATCCCATGCCTGTTTGAAGCCCTGCACTGTATTCATAGCCACCACTTCTTGTGGTAAGCCATTCTGTGCATCCACCACTCTTTCTGTGAAAAAGAATTTCCTCACATTCCCCCTTAATCAGCCACCCTCTAATCTCATGCTGTGTCCTCTTGTCCTGCTATTTTTCTTATATTTAAACATGTTAGACTCTTTCACCTTGTTAATGCCCTTAAGGTGTTTGAATGCCTCGATCATATCACCTCTCCCTCCTTTACTCAAGGGTATACATATTGAGCTCTGTTAATCTGTCCTCATATGTCTTCTGATGCAGTCCCTGCACCATTTTAGCTGCCCTTCTCTGGACTGCCTCAATTTGGTTAATGTCCTTGTGAAGGTGTGGCCTCCAATACTGCATGCAGTACTCCAGGTGGGGCCTAACCAGTGTCTTGTAAAGAGGGATTATTACCTCCCACTTATGACTTGTGATACCCCTACTAATACACCCTAACACCCCCCTAATCTTACCTACTGCTTTAGAGGTCTGCTTGATGATTTCAGGTCATCAGTGATGATGATGCCCAAGTCTCTTTCTTCCTTTGTGATCATAGCAACTCCCTCCCAGCCTATAGGTGGTTCAGGTTTCTCTCCCTATGTGCATGATTTTGCACTTTTGCATTAAATCCCAGTTGCCACTCTTCTGACCATTTTGCTAGTTTATCCAGATCTCTTCTCATTCTGCCCACCTCATCTGGATCATCTACTCTGTTGCAGATCTTGGTGTCATCTGCAAACAGACAAGCCTTACCCTCTAGTCCATCTGCAAGGTCACTAATGAAGATGTTGAAGAGGACTGGCCCCAGGATTGATCCCTGAGGTACCCCACTTGTGACTTGCATCTCTTCTGACTGTATACCATTTACCACCACTCTCTGTTTTCTGCCCGTCAACCAGTTTGCCACCCAGTTGACCACCTTCTGACCCACCCCCAGCCTACCCAGCTTATTTATCAATCTTCTATGTGGAACAGTGTCAAAAGCTTTGCTGAAGTCAAGGTAGGCAACATCAACTGCTCCCCCTTGGTCCACCACTCTGGTTACCCAGTCAAAGAAATCTATGAGATTAGTTTGACAGGACCTTCCTTTTGTAAACCCATGCTATCTTGGATCCTGGGCCCCTATGAATTCCAGGTGTTGCACTATCCTTTCCTTAAGGAGTGCCTCCATAATCTTGCCCACTACAGAGGTAAGACTGACTGGTCTGTAGTTCCCCGCCTCCTCCCTGCTACCACTCTTGTGGAGCGGGATCACATAAGCCCTTCTCAAGTCTTCTGGGACCTCTTCTGTGCTCAGAAGCTCACTAAACAGTTCTGCTAATGGCTCTGCTAGTTCCACCTTTAGCTCCTTAAGTACCCTGGGATGTATGCCATCAGGTCCCATTGCCTTATCCACCCTGAGCTTAGCAAGCTCTTGTAGGACCCTTTTCTTTTGTGAAGGGAGTAGTTCTCACCTCCCTCCCCTGTGTCCATGATGTTGAGCTGTGGCCCTGCCCTACCTTCTCTTCAGTAAATACTGAGCAAAAGTATCTATTTAGGATAGATGCCTTTACAGGGTCCTCCTCCTCCTCACATGCTTCCTTTCTCCATTAAGCTTAGCAATACCCCTCTGGACTTTCTCCTTTCACTAATGTATCTATAGAAAGTCTTGTCACCTTCTTTTACTGTTCGTGCTAGTGTTTCCTCAGTTTGGGACTTTGCCTGCCTTACTGCCTTCCCTGCTTCCCTTAGGGCAGTTTGGTATGCCTCCCTATCTTCATCCTGCTCTGTTCTCTTATATTTCCTGAAGGCCAGCCTTTTGGCTCTGACCTTTTCTGCTACTGTATTTGAGAACCAAAGTGGTTTCCTTCTTCTTTTGCACTTCTTTTTCTGTCTAACACAATGGGATGTTGCTTCAAGTATTGCATCCTTAATGCTTGCCCACTTTGCCTGTACCCCCTCACCTGTGTTTCTTTTTGCCAGGGCTAGCTTAACTCTGTTGGCCATCTTATCAAAATTAGCTCCTCTGAAGTCCCATATTTTTGCCTTGGCATGGGATGATTTAGATGTAGTAGCCAAATTGAACCATTCCATGTGATGGTCACTGGCCCCCAGGTGACCTTCTACCTTGAGATCTGTGATCCCTTCCTTGTTAGTCAGTACTAGATCTAGGATAGCCCTGTCTCTTGTGGGTTGCTGTACCAGTTGTTTGAGACCCTCCCCCCTGCAGGGAATCCACTATGTGTCTAGTTCTGGCAGATGTTCCTGCTGGTATTGACCAATCTGTATCCGGCATGTTGAAGTCTCCATTATCAGAACCTCCCTTAGCTGTCATGTTTTGTATATCTTCTAACAGTAATGTGTCTATGTCCTCCTGGTCTGGGGGCCTGTAGACAACCCCAGTTCTTATGGCTGTCTCATTTCCTGTTTCCAGGGTGACCCACAGTTATTCTGGCTCCTTATGTGTATTCTGAATTTCTGTAGCTTTGATATTTTCGTTGACATACAGGGCCACTCCTCCCACCCTTTTTGCACCTCGGTCTCTTCTGAACAATACATAGCCAAGTACTGAAGTCTCCCAAGTGTGGTTACTGGTAAACCACGTCTCACTAATTGCTACTATGTCCAGTTTAGCCTCTGACATTATTGTCTGCAGGTCTGGGATCTTATTTCCCAGGCTGTGAGCATTTGTGTACATGATTTTCCATTGGCCAGATTTTGGTGTGTTAATTTAAGACATACGAGGACAGGCTAAAGCAGTTTAATATGTATACCCTTGAGGAAAGGAGGGAGAGGGGGACATGATATAAACTTTCAAGTATCTCAAGGGAATTAACGAAGTACAAGAGGGTAGCATCTTTCAGAAGAAGAGATGTGCAAGAACAAGTGGGCACAATTTGAAGATAGAGACAGGACGGCTCAGAGGTAATGTTAGAAAGTATTTTTTCACAGACAGAGTTGTGGATGCATGGAACAGCCTTCCTGATGAGGTTGTGGAGTCAGGAACAGTGGGAGAATTCAAGAATGCATGGGACAGGCATAAGGCAATTCTAGTGGGGGTAGGAGGAAGTAAACTGTTGATTAACTAGAAACTGCAGCTTATCCATCAGGTAGGGAAATGGGCAGACTAGGTGGGCAAAGTGGTCCTTATCTGCTGTCAAATTCTATGTTTCTATGTTTCTCCCAGTTAATCTACCTATAGATACACCCTTCCCCCAAAGCACACTTCACAGTACACAGACTGGCTGTTCTAAATTAACATTCAAAATCCACACACAAACAATAAACACTCAATGATATGATCAAAGAAGGGTTTCCTACCATTGATGTACTAAATTTTGAGCAACAAAATTACTCAAAAATGCATTTTTAACAGCTTTTAGAGGTTTTGAATCGCATAGCTCTGAGAGCAAACTATCTCCAGCTACTACTACACACACACACTACCCAGAACTGAGGCTGTGCAGAGCAATCTAGAGCCCATGTGACCTGCAATCTTATGAATCACTGCAGAATTCACCTTGGAGCTCAATTTTGCAAGGCAAAGTGATGTGAAGTACATTGATTTCAATGTACTTCAACTTAAAATTGGTGGAGAAGTGGTTTGGGGAAGTCGGAATAATGCAAAGTCATTGGTTTCAGTGGACTTTGCTTTCCTCATTATGACGGGAAGTACTCTGTTTCGCATTGTGGATTACTCCGAAGATTCCACATTATTCCATGAATCACTTTGCGGAGTGAATTTTAGCCACTTTGACCACCACTAGCAATAATGAGGGAGGTATATCAGGGCATAGCAAGTCTAGCAGTGTTAAGAGTGGTCATGGATGTGGTAGTACACAGCAGAAGGGAAAAGTAGTAGTTGCTGCAAATAAAGGGATTTCTCCAACTGTTTTTCACAGCAATATCAGTTACTTCAGTTCTAGGTGGAGATGCTGTTGTCTCTGCTGGTAGTAAAGTTAGTGATGGCATGGTTGATAATGGCATGAGTATTGCTACAACCTGAGCAAAGTTATCAGGTGGCAAAAATGTTGTGGACTCAGAAGACTTGAGTGTAGCTCATGTCCAACTCCCTACAGTAGTTGAACATGATTATAATCATGATGATGACTCACAGTCTCCTATTTCCACTGATTCTGAGGTTAGGCCATCCAAACACTCAGATGTTGATGAAAAAAGTGTAGATGATAATAGTGAGGCTGTGGCTGGAATATCTCCACAGGATGGCATCCAAAGTGAATTTGTGGATGATGATGATTATGATGATGATGCCAGCAACCCCATTTGGGAACCAGACAAATAGAAAGTAAAAAGTGACTGTTGGTAAATAGTCTGTTAGTAAATCACCACCTCCTGAAAGTTCTGATGTAGCTGTGTCTGTTGTTGACCCTGAAGACATAGTCATAGATTGTGATGTTCAGTCAAAGTCCAAGTTTGCAAAACACCCAAAATCATGCAGTACATACCTGCATTGCCACAACAACTGCAGTCACATATGCAGCAGCAGCAGCAGCAGCAACACGTGAAAAGTAGGGCATCAAAATCCCTAGTTTGGGATTTTTTCATACAAGATGAAAGTGATGAAACAGTGGCAATCCACCGGCTTTGCCAAGCACGTGTGAGGTGGGGAAAAATGGTAGCTATCTTGACACTGGGGGCCAGCATACTCATCTCAAGAGCAGGCACATGGCACTGTGGATTGGCACCAGAGGGGAGCTCATGCCGTAGTGGGCCGTTCACCCTCATCCACCTTAGTGAGCATGGTATCCATTTCCCAATTGAGTGTAAGTAGCCATGTTGGTAAAAGTTGTGAAATAACACCAGAGGATTACTGCAGGCATGTGGAGGAGGGTGATTTTGAATGTTCAAGTAGTGGTCAGAGTAGCAGTGGTGGTCCATGTAGTAATTCTACTACATTAACCCCTGTGCTTAAAAACAGGCAAAATAACAGAATTTTTGACTTGTCATCTGTGCACCCACCATCACATGTCAAAGGCACCCCATCCATGGCAGTTCATAGAGGAGAGCCATTTGGCATGCCCCAGACAAAACATAGAACAATGTAGCCCACATTGCAAAGGTTTTTTGCACATAACAGTAAACACCCACCAAATCGTGGTTGCATGTGAACTCATTGTTCCCATAGTAGAAATGCTGACAATTGACCCTTTGCCATTCTCCTTTGTGGAGAATGAGGGGTTCTGATGCTTTGCGGCACACGCATGTCCTAAATGGAAATCCCATCCAGGATATACTTTTCCACTTGTGCTGTCCTTGAGTTATATTGTACTGTGACAGAGTCTGTAAGACATACTCCTCAGCATTCCACATCACCCTACATTCACCTAAGTATGGATATGTGGACAAGTGGCAAAATGGTGGATAATTCCTATCTGTGTATTACTGCACATTGGGTGAAGCTACCTGGGGTTGGCTGTGATGGTGGGATGGGAAAGCACAGTAATAAGTCAGACTGTGGTGGTAGCAAACTTCATGGCATTAGACAGCATGCCATGCTTGCAATGCATAAACTAAACTAAGGTTTCAAATCAACTCAGGATGATAAAAACAAAAGGATCAAAAAACTTTACAGTAGGAAAATCAGAAAATTGACTGAGTAGCACTGTAGCACAAAGCACACACTAAACACTCTGGGTAGGACTCACAAAGGAGTTGCACTCAGTGCATCTCAGATGCCCCAGTGCAGATGAGATGTGCTGAGCACCTACTGTGGCATTCACAGAAGGTGCACTGGGGAATGCCCTCGGTGCATCCCCTTTGTGAATATGGCAGTTGCGCCCAGCCCTGGATGTGCTGGTGCAACCCCCTCATCATGCTGGGAAACCAATGGGGCAGTGCATCTCATGATGTGCTGTGCCCAGAATCACCATTCAGAGGCAACAATATGCAAATGGGACCATTAAGCATGGAAGGTGTAATGGGGCCATTTGCATGTTATTATGGCCCCATTTTTATGTGCCGCTTACGGATGCACCCAGACAAATGTGCTGGGTGCCCTGCAATGGCAGAGGTCCACAGTGATAGCACCATCCAGTCCGGAGGCACCCCTGCCCTCCCTGGGCAACCTCATCCTGCACACACCTGGATGATTCCCTGGCAATCCAGTGTGCCCCCCCTGCCCACATCTCCTGTAAATCACCACTCCCTGTGGCAAGAAAGGCATCAGGATAGACACGACTACCTACCCACACCTCTGGTAAATCACTGCTCCCTGTGGCAAGAAAAGGCATCAGGATAGACCCCCCTCCCATTCACAACTCTGTGAATGACAGTGTACAACACACATTGCAAGCCCATTGGTCGACAGGGTCCACCAATGGGCTGCAGGCTGTACAGTAGCTGTCAGTTGCAGACAGCTCTGTTGGGTGGCAGTCATGGTGGTATGAGGGTGGGTTGCACTGCCCGCTGATGGGGGGAATGCAGGGACTGAGGAAGTTGTTAGGAGGTGCCTGAGTGGATGGGGTGGTGGGATGTCTGCCTAGTTATAGGGGGGAGTCCTGTGGACTATCGGTACAGGTGCGTTTGGCTCGGTGAAGGCAGGGGGGTCAGTACTCTGCACTGTATCACCACAGGCAGTGGCTGTTTACCAGAGATGTGGGCAGGAAGGGGGGTCTATCCTGATGCCTTTACTTGCCACAGAGAGCGATGATTTACCGGAGATGTGGGCAGGGAGAGGGGTCTATCCTGACACCTACCTTGCCGCAGGAAGCGGCATTGTACTGGAGATGTGGGGGGGCACACTGGACTGCCAGGGTGGGCAGGCTGCCATGTTGCTGTTTGCAGTACAGCAGCCTGCCTGTGGGTGGCAGTCCACATAAGTCTATCTCTTTAGACTTATCTTTGGGAGGGGCATCTCCAGACTTGCCCCAGGGATGCGCCTCCAAGTTTGGCTGTGAATGGGGCTACACTCCATATGCATGGGCATGCTCCCTTCATAGCCCCTCCAGATCTGCTGCATATCATTATGGGTGGTAAGCGGTGCACCTGTGATGCACCGGCTCATTGCCCCTGCCAGAATCATGCCAGTGCACAAGTCAGGGATGCACTGGTGTATCTCAGATGTGCTGGGCACATCCCCTTTGTGAATTCTGCCCTCTATCTAGCTTCTTCTCCAAGAGGAAGTGAAACAAGTTCACTGACTTCCTATCTAATTAACTGCCCGCCTGCATCATGTGACATGCAGACAGTCAGACATGTGATCTGTGTGCTGTTTTGTACAAACTTCACCTTCTCAAACTGTAACTTGAAGTTAAGTGAACTGAAGAACTAAAGGTGGGCAAGCAATGTGAGAAGGCAGTAAGGAGGGCTGGGGGGTACTGGGATGCAGAGGGAGAGGCATCAACAGTAGAAAACAGGAAGTTGTTATCACTCCGTACAGACAGTTGGTGAGACCCCATCTGCTGTACTGCGTGCAATTCTGGAGACCCCATCTCTGCAAAGACATAGACAGAGTGGAGGCTGTTCAGAGGAGGGCAACCAATATGGTGCAGGGTCTGCACCAGAAGGCAATGAAGAGAGACTGAAACAGCTTCATATGTATACCCTTAAGGAAAGGAGGGAAGAGGGGGAACATGATATAAACTTTCAAGTATCTCTAGGGAATTACCAAAGTACAAGAAGGTAGCATCTTTCAGAAAAAGAGATGTGCAAGAACAAGCGGGTACAATTTGAAGACAGAGGATGCATGGCTCAGAGGTAATGTTAGAAAGTATTTTTTCACAGAGAGGGTTGTGGATGCATGGAACAGCCTTCCTGAGGAGGTTGTGGAGTCAAGAACAGTGGGATAATTCAAGAATGCATGGGACAGACATAAGGCAATTCTAGTGGGGGGTAGGAGGAAGTAAGATGTTGGTTAACTAGAATGTGCAGCTTATCCATCAGGTAGGGAACTGGACAGACTAGGTGGGCCAAGCGGTCCTTATCTGCCATCAAATTCAATGTTTCTAGGTTTGAACTGGAAGCCAAAGTGTGAAGTACATTAAAGGTGAATTTCAACCTTTCAATGGGAAATTCTCATAGTACTATGCGGATTTGAAGTTGGGAACTTTGAGTTAACTTCGTGTGCATAGTAAAACTTTTCTGCAATTCTAATCCCAGGTAAGCAAACACAAGTTCTGCTGTTTCTGAAAGTGATCACTACATGCAGGAGAGCAGTTAACAGCACAAACTGGAATAAGTGTTTGAGAATACTGTACATCTGAGTGTGGAATTTCAGTGCATATCTATACATAATCAGACTAAGTGGATACTATAAAGAGATGGGATTTTACTTAAAGTTCAAAGACTATTACTATTAAGTACAATACAGGCAGGAGACTATAATGTGTCTAACATAGAACCATAGAAACATAGATTTTGATGGCAAATAAGGACCGCTTGGCCCACCTAGTCTGCCAATTTTCCTACCTACAGGATAAGCTGCAGATCCTAGTTAACCAACAGCCTATTTCTTCCTACCCCCCACAAGAATTGCCTTATGTCTGTCCCATGCATTCTTGAATTCTCCCACAGTTTTAGACCTCACAACCTCCTCATGAAGGCTGTTCAATGCATCCACCACCCTTTCTGTGAAAAATACTTCCTCACATTGCCCCTGAGCTGTCCCTCCCTCTATCTTTCAAATTCCTTGTTCTTGCACATCTCTTTTTCTGAAAGATGCTACCCTCTTGGACTTTGTTGATTCTACTGAGGTACTTAAAAGCTTCTATCATGTCCCCCCTCTCCTTCCTTTCCTCAAGGGTATACATACTAAGCTCCTTTAGTCTCTCCTGGTATGGCTTCTCTTGCAGACCCTGCACCATTTTAGTTGCACTCCTCTGGACTGCCTCCATCCTGTCTATCTTCTTGTGGAGATGGGGTCTCCAGAACTGGATGTAGTACTCCAGATGGGGTCTCACCAACTGTCTGTACAGATGGATAACAACTTCTTGTTTTCTGCAGTGATGCCTCTCCCTATACATCCCAGTATCCCCCAGCCCTCCCTACTGCCTTCTCACATTGCTTGCTAACCTTAAGGTCATCTGATATGATTACCCCAGGTCCCTTTCCATTTTTGCTGTTGTTACTACCCCCCATTGTATAATCTTCACCTGGGTTTTTGTTTCCCAGGTGCATTATTTTTCACTTCTTTGCATTGAATCCAAGTTGCCATACTTCTGACCATTCCTTCAACCTTGCCAAGTCCCTTCTCATCCTTTGCATGCCTCCTTGTGTATCAACCCTGTGGCAGATCTTTGTGTCATCTGCAAAGAGGCATACTTTTCCTATCAGTCCCTCTGCAATGTCACTTATAAAGACATTAAAAATGACTGGACCCAGTACTGAACCCTGCGGTGCCCCACTAGTAACCCCTCTTTCTTCAGACTGGACTCCATTTACAATTACCTTCTGTGTCCTGTTGTCCAGCCAATGTTTTACCTAGTCTACCACCCTGGGACCCACTCCCAGGCTGGTTAATTTGATTATTAATCTTTTGTGTGGGACTGTGTCAAATGCCTTGCTAAAATCTAGGTAGGCCATGTCCACAGCCCCTCCCTGGTCTACTACTTTGGTCACCCAGTCAACAAAATCAATTAGATTCATCTGGCATGATCTTCCTGCTGTGAAGCCATGCTGCCTTGGGTCCTGTGCCCCACTGGCCTCTAGGTACTCAACAATTCTTTCCTTCAGAAGTGATTCCTTCACTTTCCCTACCACAGAGGTCAAACTGAGAGGTCTGTAGTTTCCTGCCTCTGTTTTGCTCCCTTTTTTGTGATGGGGAATCACATCTGCTTTCCTTCAGTCCTCAGGTACCACACCATCCTCCCATGATTTGTTAAAAAGGGTAGTCAGTGGTGTCACTAGTTCTCTCCTTAATTCTTTTAGAATTCTTGGGTGAATTCCATCAGGCCCCATTGCTTTGTCCACCTTCAGTTTTAGGATTCTTTCAGAACCCTTTCTTCTCTGAGAGGACTGGGTTCGACCCCCCTATCCAGAGTGTTTCTGTTAATTGGATTAGGCACCTCCCCCACCTCCTCTTTTGTGAATACTGAGCAGAAGTATTCATTCAGTATCCCTGCTTTTTCACTGTCCCTCTCTGCCCACCCACCGTCAATTCTGTTCAGCCTCACTATCTCTCCCTTTGTCTTTCTATGCTCCCTGATGTGCCTATAAAAGGTTTTATCCCCCTTCTTAACCAAGTTGGCTATCTTTTCTTCAGTTTGGGCCTTTACTATTCTGACTACCCTCCCTGCTTCCTTCTGCCTTAACTGGTACAGTTCTCTGTCCTGCTCCTTCTGTGTTTCCTTGTACTTTCTAAATGCTATCTTTTTCTCCATAACCTTCCCTGCCACCTCTTTTGAGAACCATAGTGGCTTTTTCTTTCATTTTGATTTGTTTATTTACTTCATACAAATGTTTGTTGCCTCTGTGATGGCAGTTTTGATGTTTCCCCATTGTTGCTGCACCCCTCCTTCTAGCCTATTTGCTAGTGCTATTCTAAGGCACTCTCCCATCTTGCCAAAGTCAGCCCTCCTGAAGTCCAGTATCCTCACTTTTGTGTGGCTTGACTCTGTAACTGAGTTTATCCTGAACCACACTGTTTGATGGTCACTTGTTCCCAGATGGCTACCCACTTCTAGATCTGAAATCCTCTCACTGTCCCCATTTGAGAGTACGAGGTCTAAGATTGCTCCCTCATGAGTGGGTTCCAAAACTAGCTGTCTGAGGTATGCCACCTGTAGGGCATCGAGAATGGCCCTGCTCTTGGATGTGGCTGCAACAAAGGTGCTCCAGTTAACATCTGGCATATTCAGGTCCCCCATCAACAGTATCTCCCCTTTCTCTGCCATCCTAAGAATGCCTTCTATCATATCCTTGTCCATTCCCTCCCCCTGACATGGGTGTCTGCATACAACCCCTGTGTGGATTGTGGTGCAATTTCCAGTCTCTAAGGTGACCCACAGTGCCTCCTCTCCTCTCTGTTTACTATTTTGTTCCATTGCTTTTATCCCTTCCCTTATATAGAGAGCTACTCCTCCCCCTCTTCTACCCTCCCTGTCTCTCCTGTAGGTTGTGTACCCTGGTATGTTAACATCCCAGTCATGGTTCTCTGTGTGCCATGTTTCTGTGACTGCTACGATATCCAGGCATCCCTCTTCCATCAAGGCCACCAGTTAAGGAAGCTTGTTGCCCAGACTACTGGCATTGGTACTCATTAACCTCCATTTCTTGATGGCTTTACCCCTTTTTGCCCCATACCTGTCCTTATTGCCTTTGTCATTTTCTCCATTTACCCCTGCCCTTCTCCCTATCAACATCTCTATCTTGGTGTTTATCTCACTTACTACCCTGATTTTTTTGGGGGGGTAGGATTTCCCCACTCCTTTCCAGTGCCTCCCCTAGATTAATTAATGCTTAAATGCAATCATAATTGGCTACACAAAAGAATGGAATTTCACTCAAAGTTAAAAAGAATCCTACAGTAAGGAATAATAAGCACCATGGGATATAATGTCCAGATGGTACAATGTTTACATGCAGCAACTACAAGATTTTAAGATGCCATTAGGAAAACAGGAGCAATAAATGGTACATTAAATATTTCCTTTTTCCAGCAAAAATAAAATTGCAATAGCTGGAGAAGGTAACATAAAAATTAATCAAAATTTTTTAGTCGTAGCTTATCCAGTATTATGATGCATATTTACACTTACCAGGCATGTGTTCTGATATAAGCTAAGGACTAATTACTTTGAGATAGTCTGCTAATTACACTGATTTTATACAATAATGACAAGAGTGTTTTGTGTTGCAGGGAAACCCAGAGTACTGTAGGTGGGTTATATGCGTTGAGGCATTATGTTGCAAGTGTGAGAATAAGTATGAGAATGAGTATGGAGTCTTTCGGTGGTGGTGGTGTTTAAAAGTCTCTTTTTAGCAGTCAGAATAATTTTTTATTAACTCGTATTGGTATTTAGTATGTCTTCACAAACTGATTTAGGTATCCAATAAGTAACAAAACAAAACAAACAAAAAAAAAGAGAAGCAACAGCTCCAGGAAATCTGGAAACTATAGTTTTTGAGGCTCTGAAGTAGTTCGTATCTCTTCAGGTGCCAGGCATGAATGGCTGAGCCAAAAGAACTTTAGCACTTCATTGCAAGTCTAAAAGTACACAGCCTAAATACACCTATGAAAGCTCTTTATTGCATTTACTGATTTTTAAAATCACTTGGTGCAAGTAAAATTATGACCCCAGTGACAAATATCCAGGTCACGTGGTATTTAGGATCACCCCACAGTGAGTGGGGCTGTGCAAGGAGATGCACACAGAGACAAGCACATCAGTGCATGTCTGCCATGACAGATGGTGGGGGGAATTTGCTCAAATAATCTCAGGTCAGTATGTAACTAAACTTTAGCAACATAAATATTGAATCCTTTAAGTTAAGATAAGTTAAGTTTATTAGCAGAAAGACTCCATTGAGCATGCTCATTTTCAAGGAGGTCCTGCAACTATAATGTTAAACAACAGTGTACAATAAAAGTGGTGACATAGCATACAGGTACAATAATTTGTAGGACAAAAGTGCATATATGGTCAGTAAAAACAATAATAAAACAGATCGGAATCCAGTGCCCAGGTGCGCAGTGGTGACATACCATAAGGTAACAATAATTGGTAGGAAATTCATACAGAGTCGATGAAAAGAAGAACAATTGTGAAGCATACAGGAACCAATTTATGTTAAGAGGGAGAACAAAAATAGTATCAGTAAGAACTTATATGATTGCTGTCAGCTTCCCAAGATGGCTAAGAGTGCAGGAAGGAAGGAAGGAAGGAAGGGGATTAGGGGAATTACAGACTACTTCTGATGAGGAAGGAGTCCGAATGAGGGGGCAAGGGATAAGTCCAAGATGTTGTGAGAGGATGAAAGATCAAGGGAGAGAGCTGGGCAGGGATCAGGGATGGAGGGTACAGAAGGAGTCCTGGGCTTAAGGGTGGGGATGGACTAGGGAGGACAGGGGCCAGGGTGAATAGGAAGACTAGGGAGAAGGATACAAGAAGTCAGAGGGTACTCACTTGATAGCAGTTGCAAGAGACTGGCATAATATGTTAGGACCTATGGCAGTGATAGACTACTGGGAAGAATTTGCAGGTCAGGGCTTTGAAGAAATTTCATGAGACAATGCTGGTAAGCCTAAGTGATGTCTGGATGAAATTTTACACCGATGGAATGACATAGATAATGGCACCCTTGCTGAGGGAGGTACGCATCTGGTGTACATTGAGGAGGATGTAGGCAGATTTCCTAAGGGAGAAGGAGCAATGGGAAATATTAACAAGTGAGGAGATATAGGTTGGTAATTTGTTTAGTAGACTTTTGAGGGTCCAGGTACCTAAATGGAGTAGCTGCCGGGTGGTGAGTGGTTGCCAGCTGACTTCTTTATATAAGTCGCAGTGGTGCATCATGAAAGGTGAATTAGTAATGAAGCGCAGAGCCTGATGGAACAGTATATTGTTGCTTGCAAAGGTTGGAAGCAG
This sequence comes from Neoceratodus forsteri, assembly GCA_016271365.2. NCBI lineage: Eukaryota > Metazoa > Chordata > Ceratodontiformes > Ceratodontidae > Neoceratodus > Neoceratodus forsteri. The sequence continues at coordinate 58,954,270 of CM028137.1, forward strand.
TGGCACAGCTGTAGATGATGTCACCATAGTCTAGGACTGGCAGGAATGTGGCCTGTACTAGTTTATGTCTAATGTCAGGGGGAAAGAGCACTCTGTTCCTGAAGAAAAAGCCAAGTCTTGCTTTCAGCTTACGAGAAAGGTAGTCGATGTGTGCACTGAAAGAAAGTTTGCTCTCTATCCAAATGCTCAGATATTTGAATTGATCAACCACATTTAGTGAGTCACCTAGGATAGTCATGATGGGTACAGGTGACATGCTGTGCCATGGGAAGGGCCTATTGCTGCCAGGTGTGAAATAAAGGACCTTGTTTTTTTCACTTTGAGTAGTAGCTTGGAGTTGATTAGGTTGCGCTCTAGCTGTGAGAAGTCAGCTTGGAGTATATCACATACTTCAGACAAGGATGGCTTAGAAGCATATATAACTGTATCATCCAGAAAGAGATGTATTTTTGAGTTGCTGATATTGGAATCTAGAGAGTTAAAGTAAATAGAAAATAGTATAGGGCCTAAAATGCAGCCTTATGGGGCACCTCATTTTATGGGGAGCGAGTCAGAGATCTTTGGGGGTAGATTGATGCTTAATGTTGTTAAGCACACAATGTATGGCTAATATACCTGTTTGACACCCTGAAAACACATTCTTGTTTCTTTAAACAACAGAACCACTGTTGCATTTAGCCTCCGTGTTTGATCTAATCAATCAAATTGTGTGACTTGCCATTAATTAAAGGCAGACACAACTCAACCATTTTAAGGTTATTATCAGTCATTGGTTTTGCAAAATAAATCTTTGTGATATTTGAACAGTTCTAATATAAGGGACTCAGCAGTAGTACAGCCAGTGTACAAACCATGACTGTTAAGTGGTAGTGTATTTGAAACTGATAAGATTCTCAGGGAACAGTACGCCATACAGCTGTTGCTATACTATTGGCTTCACAAGGTTCAAACAACTATATCATACCCAGAATTCTGCAAACATCAGTGTTCTCAAAACCAAGTTCTTATAAACAGTCTGCAATGGCAACCACAATAATCACATTGGAAGGGGAAATTGGCATTAGATGCTCTAGCTATCTGATGTGTAAATTATTAGACAAATCCATCTCTCGAAATATCTTTACATGGTTAAAATTCATAAGTAATAAATAACTACTTGCAGAAATTAATAATTTTTACACAAAACTGGAAGTGCTAGAAAGAAGCCAGGAAAATGGCTACTAAATTAAGGACAATAAACAAAGTCTTGAAAATAACAGAAATGTAATATCCTTCAATTAACCAGATATACAAATATCTTCAGATATTACTAATCTTAATCCAAGGCATACTTTAATTGACAGTCCAGTCACAACTGATGCTGCTACAACACTAACTACCAATGAACAAAATAGTTTAGTATTAATCAGCTAAAGAAAAAGAGAGAAGATTATGGGGCAGATGAGGAAGATTGGGTGAAAGTAGGAAGCAAAAGGAAAATCAACACTACAAATCAATTTGAGCCTTTAATTGATCTGGACACCAACCCATCACTAATAACACTGGAAACTACCCCCCAAGAAAAAAAATTGATGTCCCCAGTATTGGATCACAGACCAATGAAGTATTACCAAATGCTGCCCAGGCCTTTAACTCCCTCTAGTATGGCCCTAGTGATCAAGAACAATCTGTCTCTAGTGAGGAAATACAATCTAGCCATTACCAGGAACTGCAGGAGGTTGATATACTACAATCAGTGACTGCAATTAGACAAAAATACATCCTGGGAGACTCAATATTGAAATGTACAGATAAACACATTTGTGGAGCAGACCAAGCCAATTGTATCTGCACTGTCTTTAAGGGAGCAAAAGTTGCTGACACCACTAGAATGGTAGATAACATCTTAAATAACGTAGTCAAAACCCACTTGTAATTTTACATGAGGGAACAAATGATACTGGGCAATCTGAGAAAGAAGATATTAAGGAGTTGAGTCAAGTTAAGTCAAAGTTTGTTGGCAGAAATAACTCCATTGAGCAGGCTCATTTATAAGGAAGTCCTGAAACAGTAGGTGAACAGCACATACAATAAAAGTGAGACAACATTATATACAACAGGTTAGACTTAAATATATACAAAAATGTACATCACTGGATTCCAAATGTGGAATACATATTTACCAGGAGTAGCACTTTATTGGTATAGGACATTGTGGAATAATATAAAGAGTCAAAAGGTAGGCAAAGGAGAGAAGGGAAAAAAAGGATGCTGGCAGGCATGTAGTGTATCTTGCAGCAGGTAAGACTGCAGCATAAGGTGGATATTTAGAGGAAATGGGCCCCCAATGTGTGCTGCAGGGGAATTTAAGGATATCTGAATAGGGAGGAGTCAGCTGCATGTGTAGGAAGGGAGAGGAATTTATAACTTTACACAAGAAGCTTGTAGATAATGGTTGTGAAGTCTATTTCTTGGAAATTCTTCCTGTTCCAAGGGCCAGTTAAAAGAAATATAATAAAATAAAACTCATAATGAATGGCTGAGAAAATGGGTCCTGACAAATAATATCCCATACATCGCTCATTGGGAGAGGTTTGAGAATGACTTATGGCTATTCAGTTGGATAGACTCCATCTTAGCAGAAGGGGTATCATGCTCCTTGGGAGGTGAATTGAAAAATACATTACAAGCACTTTACACTAAGTGTCAGGGGTTGTCGGTGGGGGGGAGGGGGTCCCACTATTCCAAAGGACAAAACCACTAAAGACATTTATAACTATAAATGTCTCCTATCCAATGCAAAAAGCTTAAATGTCATCAAAAAACTGAGTTAAAAATCATACTTGCTAAAAATAACATTGATATAGCTGCCATTACTGAGACCTGTTGGGATAATACCAATAACTGGTCCAGAGAAATCCCTAACTATAACTTATTTTTTTTTAATAATAGGGTAGACAGGAAAGGTGCGGGGTATGTATCTCTACCAAGAAAGATCTTATATATATATATATATATGCTGAGATTGACCTTACAGGTGAGAACAGTATTGATATTGGAACAATATGGATACAGATGCAAACATCCAGTGTAAAAAAGATAACAAATGGCAACTCTTATAGGCCTCCAGGAAGCAATAATTAGTATGCTACAAACCTGTCCAGACAAATAACATTAGCAGCAGACATAGAAAATGTAGTAGTCAGGGGAGATTTTAATTTCCCAGGAATAGTATGGGACCAACTCACAAGCACTACTATAGAAACAAACTTTCTGAACAACTCACTCTGGCATGGCTGGATCAGATGGTGATGAAGCCTGCAAGGGATATAAACACTGACTTACATACAGAACTAGGAAACTTAGTGATAAAAGAACCACTCAGTACAAGTGACATAACACTGTATACTTTAGTCCGCAAGCATGCTATGTTCAGGAAAATCACAACCTAACTATAAGAAATTACAAGGCTGACTTCACAAATATTAAGAAGGCATTACAATAATTAGATTGGAAAACATTAATGGGTAACTTACCCATGGAAGATTGTTGGCAAATAATCAAAGCTAAAATAAGTGAGCTGGAGGATAAATACGTCCCATGAATAAAACAAAAACTATATAACTGCAAGGGCAAGATCCCAGTTTAGCTGACAAAGTAGATCAAAAAACAGATTAAGAAAAAGAGAAAGCCTAGAAAGCTTTCACGATAAATCTAACAGAACACACACAGTTGAAATACAAACAGGAATTACTAAAACCAAAAAAAAAAACTAATTAAAGCTGAAAGGAGGGAAGAAGAAGTTAAAATAGCACATGCTGTAGTAAGGATAACTGAAAGTCATTATATGCATGCATAAACAATAATAAATTTGGTAACAGAACCATTGGCCCAATAGTGAAAAATAATGGGATGATATAGAACCCTGGGAACATAGCTGAAGCTCTAAATGACTACTTTTGTACAATACTAATAAAAAATAATTCAGAAAAAAAACACATCGGACCCACTGACCAGAAAGATATGATTTTCACCAAAGAAGAAGTCCAGTCTGTTATCAGTAGTGTAAAACCAAATTTATCTCCAGGGCCAGATGGTATTATTGCATGTTTTCTTAGAAAGTTGGTGGAACTATTAAGCATACCCCTTCCGCTATTATTTAACAAATCAATTAAAAAAGGGCAAGCACCCAATACCAGAGGAAAGCAATTATAGCTCCAGTCTCTAAGAAGTATACTAAGGGAAGCATGGGAAATTGCAGGCCTATTATTTTAAACTCAGTTCCATGTAAGGTCATGGAAAAATTACTCAACTCTAGGCTTGAGGAAAATATACTGACTTTGGATAAATATGACCACACAAAACATGGCTTTGTGCAGGGGAGATCCTGCATGAAAAATCTAATTACCTTCTATGACAAGGTCAGTTTGAGCTTAGATCAGGGGACTCCAGTGAAGGTCATATGTTTAGAACTACCAAAAGCATTTGACAGTGTCCCATATACTGAGTTAGTTCTAAAGCTTAAATATATGGGAATAGACCATGTACTAGTATGGTGTATTGAAGACTGTCTCATGTACCAAACACAAAAGGTGAGAGTATGTGGGCAATTGTCCACAGAGAGGTGGGTTTTGAATGGAGTGTCATGGGGGTAATTTCTTGGACTTGCCATTTTTGGTGTATACATCAGTGACAGGCACTGTGGACTTCAAAACAACATCATGAAGTTTGTAGATGACACAAAGATCAGTGCAGAGATAGACTGTGAAAGAAAATATCTGTCACTGGTAAATGACTTAAAAACAGTAGAACTACGGGTGTATAAGAACAAAATATGGTTTAACCTAGACAAATGTACCACCCTTCCCTTGGCAAACATAGCCCCCATAAAACATATCACTTATGTCATGCTGTATCAGGAACTGTGGTGAATGAAAGAGATCTTGACATTATAATCAATAATAACCTTATCCCATCTAGCTACTGTAGAGTAATAACTCAAAAGGCATATATACTCATAGGGTGCATTAAGAAATGTTTTATGTCAAGGAATAAACAATGCCTTCTCCTCCCCATACAGGACATATATGAGACTGTGTCTAGATTATGCCTCCCCATTTTGGTCTCCATACCTCAAGAAGGACATTAAGACTATACAAAGAACTGAAACAAAAATTACCAAACTCATCCCTAGATTATCTATATACTAAAAAGCTACAAAAATTAGATTTGTTCAGCCTGGAAAACAGGAAATTGAGAGGGGATTTACTGCTACTGCACAAATTACTAAAATGCAGAAATAAGATCACAATGTAACTTTACAAACACAGATTCATGACTCTCTGGTCCCACAATAATCAACTAGTGATTCCAAAGGTAAACACCACCAAAAGGGACAATTATTTCACCATAAGAGTGATAATGGTTTGGAAAACACTACCTCAGTATCTTACCAAGCTTCAGGAATTTGAAATATTTAAACTCAAGCTACATGTTTATTTTTCAGCCATTGAAACCAGGGAACAATACACCCACAAAAGTGTAGGAGACAGTTTCAATGGGCAAGGGCCTCCTTCTGTCTCAAAAACTGAGTAAGACCGAGTAAGACAGCATATAAAAGGAATTAATATTATAGTATGATTAGAGTATTGGTATTATTGAGGTTGTAATACTATGTAAACAATAGCTTTAAGATATTTACTGGAGTTTTCTGTTACCTTACAGTATTCCCAGACGAAGCCTAAGTAAATGTGATAGGGTTGAGAAAGACCTTGCCTTATATGATATGCAGAGAGTTAAAAGCAAGGATCTATTCTGTCCTGTCCTTTTCTGCTACTTGTCTGCCTTTTGCCTGTATCAGATTGCAATCAACTTTTCTTGTGGCACATAGGGACTGGCCACCCTGATGGTCTCACAATTCCCTTGGTATCTCCATTTTTTCATGATTGCAGAATCTGGAAAACAGGGTGTTAACCTAGAGATGTAGATTGACCTCTACAAGCTCATTTGCAGAGTTGTCTGCAGGAAATCAGCCCTAGGACAGAATGTCTTAATTGGTGGCACCTTTTAGGAAGACTAATGCACTCTTCGGGCTGGTCATTGGAAGGTCAATGAAAAAAATCTTGTTACAGTTTGTGGAACACAGGGGGCATAATTTACAGAACAGGATGCATAGCTACACTGCCAAGTAAAGTCATTTTATGAAAAGGACAGCAAGATTTTGTTTAGATAAGGGGAGAGCTGGAGATTTTAAAAAAGACTCTCAGATGAAAGACGTATACTTTGTGTTTGTACTGCCTTCAGGAAGTGTTATTCTGTACAATTTATTTTATTTTTTATTTTATTGTTTTTGATAATAAAATGCTTCTTGTGAATTTTATAACTTCTCCAGGTCTAAATATATTTCCTGACCTATGCCTCTATGACAGTTGGTTTTAGAAGTGGGATTTACAAGGTATACACTCTTAGCTAGTTGTTTTGTGTATGGGTACTAGACCTGGTACCAAAGGAGCACAGAAGAAAGGAATAGATCCTGCAACATCAAGCCATGGAGTGATTACTAAAAGAATGGTAGCCAACTAGAAGCAAAAATGAAAGTCCAAACTGAAACTGTACAGCTGGCAACAGTAATAGAAGAAGAAGATAAAAAGATCAGAACCGGAAAGCATACCTGCCTTCTTCAAATGGTGGGCAATACAACAAAGAGAGATAGAGCAGAAGATAAAATTAGAGACTCAGTGACAGGAGCAGCAGAGTAAAGACAGATACAGTGACAGGAACAACAGTGCAAAGAACAGATGCAGTGATGGCTGGATCCCTTGCAAGCTATCAAAGCTGGAGGATCTGGTGGTGGTTCAGCACAGCAACAAAAGACAAGCAACAGACATTAAACTTACCAAGTTGTGTCCTTCGTATGATATCGAAGCATACCTGATAATGGTTGAACAGGCTGCCAGAGCCTGCTAAGGGCCAAAACAGCAATGAACAACTATGCAGGTACCTTGTCTGACAGGTAAAGTCCTACTTGTTTACGACAATATGGACACACACTGCACAGTCAGAAAACTATGACAGTGAGAAAAGAGAAATCATTAAAAGATATAACATCTCAGGACAGACCTACAGGCAAACATTCTGGTCCCTGAAGTACAACCCAGTTGACAGTCCTCAAGAAGACTTTACCTGACTTTCAGAACTCCTCATTAAATGGCTCCAACCAGAGGGCAAAACAGTCCCACAGCTCATCAACATACTTGCAATGGTGAAATTCATCAACATCCTTCCCATAGATGTGGTGCTTTGGATAAAAGAACACTGACTAGAAAGTGAAGAAAATGCCTTTTCTTTAGCTAAGGGCTATCAGATGGCCAGACAGACACCACAGCAGCAAGTAACAACCAAGGGGTGATAAGGCATCTTTTCCTGATTTAACTCCAGGTCAGATAAGAACTCAGAGGAGGGTAACACATCTGAACCCAAAGATCTTATTTGCTATAACTGTAAAAAGCCATGTCATATTGCAAGACTCTGCCATAAAAGTAAGGAGGGTGACACTGGAGCAAATTCAGACTTAACAAGTTGGGTCGAATATTTAGCAGATGTCAAGGTGGGAGAGGAGAATATGAAGAGACTTATAAATTCAGGAAACAGACAGGCCTTGGTGCTTGTTGAACTTCTGAGAAAAGAGTATGCAAAGGGACCAGATACTGAGTCATATGCATCCCTATAGACACTCGATAATAGCATCCCACCACCCAAGTGACTCAAAGCATTAATGGGGTATCACACCAAATGAAAATGGGAGTATTACCTAAGTTATGGGTACCTGAGATTATTGAAAATGACTTTACAGGATATGTGAAGTTAATCACAGAAGGAGTAAATCCTGTTGTTTCAGCATCTGGGATGAAAAAGCTCAGGCAAAGAAAATGTCAGATGTTGGGGGGGGGTCTTTTCCATTTAGTGACTCTAATTCAGGCTTGTTCAAGCCTCGCTCCAAGATCCAGAATTCCAGGAAAAAAAGAAGACATTTGAAAAAACAGAGGCAACAAAAGACTTATGGACACAATGGTCAGGATTTTGAAAGCCCCGACAAAAGCTGCAACAATGGCAGCTTGCGCAGAGTGCTGGTGCTTCCAGGACTCTGCACCCAATCTTCCAATGGACAGGGTCCCAGAACCTAAGTCCTGCAGCTTGTAGCAATATTGGCAGTGTAACAATTAAATGGCATACCCACTCGGAATGCCGCAGCAGCTGTGGGGCATATGGGGTGAGAGTAGTACCCTTGGATGGGGGCATCTTCCTGGCTCTTGCCCCCCACCATCACCACCATGCCCCATACTGCCAGTTGGGTACCCAGTATCCCAGAATTACCCCTATTGCCTTCCCTGCCCTGATCTACCCCAACAGTGAGTTAGATAATAGAATTCACCCTGGTGATCTAGTGACCCCAACCCCCCATCCCCACCCTGGCAGGTATTGCCCACTGCCCTGCTCCCACCCCCATCCTGCACCCAAATCTGGCAACTGGCTCAGCCCTCTGCACACCACTATGGCCAGCCACCGAATGAACTGGCAGAGTGAGTACTGTATACAGTATGCACTCTGCCAGTTCATTCAGCAGCCAGCCATGGTGGTGTGTGGAGGGCTGTGCCAGCCACCAGATCAGGGTACAGTATGGGGGTGAGAGCAGGCCAGAGGGCAATAACTGCCAGGGTGGGGTTTGGTGATAGGGGGCCATTAGATCACCAGTGTGAATTTTGTTATCTATGCCACTGTCAGGGTAGGTCAGGGTGGGGAGAGGGCACTAGATCACCAGGGATATTTTCATCAAAGGTGCAGTTCAGTGTTTGGGCAGGTCAGGGTGGGCTGGCACACATTGATCATCTCTCCCAAGGGATGGGTAAGTGCCGTTAGACCAGCCCTTGGCTGCTCTAATGGTACATAGCACTTTTCACCTGGGGAAAGCTTTGAAAATAGTGATGTCAGGGTTGTGGCAGACAGGGACTGCTGCAAGACCCCTAGCACCATGCTGCAGCCACTTTTGTGGCACAAGGCTGGTGCTAGCACACTTGGCGCAAGCAGTCTGCTGATTGATGCAGCCTGCTTTGTAAAATCACTCGGGGCACTACCCTTGGCACAAGATGCTTGTTGTGTCCTATATGTTGGATGCAAGCACCTTATGCCAATCTAAGGGCTTTGAAAATCCTGCCCCATATATAGGAAAATGTCTGACACTAAACTGATAATTGATTGTGATTTTGTTACTGAGCAAACTAATGATGCTTCTCTCCAAGGTTATTTTAAGTAGCTAGGGGTTAAAAAACAGTGTTAACCAATGTTTACAAAATGTAATGTGCTGCTGTACTGAGTTTGGGTTAATCCTCAGACATGGTAACAGGTAGAAAAACTGGTCTTATTAAAAAGTATGAAATTAAGTTGCTGCAGATAGCACATGACAGTCCTCTGGCTGATCACTCAGAGGGATCGCACCTTTGGCAGATTGCTGTTCAGATTTTACTGGCCTAAGATTCATGAGGATGTTATTAGCTATCACAGTTTTTTGTACTGAATGTCATAAAGTAGACTTGGTGACTAAAACAGACAAGGTGCCCCTGGTAACCCTCTCATTGATAGAAGTGCCTTTTGAAAGAATTATGTTGGATGTGGTTGGCTCCTTCGAGAAAAATAAAAAGGGTAATCTATTCTTTTTGGTAGCATGTGTCTGTGCTACTTGATACCCAAAGGTGATTCCAAGGTGTACTGTCACAGCTCCAAAAGTGGCAGCAGTGCTTGCCAAAAGTTTCAGTAGGGTGTTCATACCTAAAACGATTATTACTGATCTGGGTAGTAAATTTGGTGCTGCATTGCTGAAAGAGATTACTAACTATTCAGTATCACTGCCATAATAACCTCCCCTTATCACCCTCACACAGCCAGCCTTGGTGAGTATTTTTATCAAACCCTAAAAGACATGTTAAAAAGGTTTGTGAAGGCACAGGGAAATATTGGGACCAATAGTTACTATACCTGCTTTTTTCTCACAGAGAAGTGCCGTAAGCATCAAAGGATTTTTCACCCTTCTAAATATTGTATGATAGACAACCTAGAGGGCCAAGAAATGTAATAAAAGAAAGGTGGGAAGATAACCCCACTCAGAAAAAAATCTAGTTTGTTTTATATTTGTGCACTAAAAAAATAAATTGGCAAAATATGTTAAAATTGCCCATGGTAACCAGGAAGAAGCACAAACACAGCAGAAGTTGTATTTTGACTATGGGGTACTGTAAAAGAATGTTTTTGAGTCATTGAAAAGGTCTTGTTACTGTTACCCATTACAGAAAACAAGCAGTTAAGGAAGTGTCAAGGGTTTTATAAAGTGGTTGGACACACTGCCACAGGTAACTATGAGAAGGAGAACCCTGATAGGAAAAATCCTATCAAGATATACCATGCTAATCTCATGAAGAAATGGGTTGAAAAAAACAACAAAGATTGCTTTGTTGATCTTACCAGAAACTGCCTCTGAAGATACTGATATAGCTAATGACAGACTGGAATAAGCTTTTAACTGCTTATGCTGTAATGGTGAATGCTTCCTTACCCACAGAACAAACTGCAGACATTCATAACTTGGTAAAGATATTTGAAAGTACTTTTACCACAGTGCCAGGCTGAGCAAAAGGGGTCAGCACCTGAAAGTGACAGATAATGTTCAATCTATCAGACAAACGACACACAGATTACCAGAGTGGTTAAGAGCAGACATGGTTAAAGAAATACTAAAAATGAAAGGGATGGGTATTATTGAAGAATCAAAAAGTGCTTGGTCCTTACCAATGGTGACCACAAATTAAAAAAGAAGGGAGTATAATAATATGCCTTGATTTTAGGAAACGTAATCAAATGTCTGTATTTGACAGCAATCCTATGCTCAGAATAGGTGATTTGGTGGACAGATTGGGAAGTGACAAGTACATTAGTAACATTGATCTCACCAAGGGTTACTGGCAAATTCCCTTAGCTAAAGAGTCCAAACCAAGAACTGCTTTTTCCACTCCAGTTGGATACTATCAGATCACCACCATGCCATTTGATTTACATGGCACACCCACTACATTCCAGTGGTACATGGATGTAATTCGAGCCCCTCACACTGTTATTTATTTATTTATTTATTTGTACATCAGTTTGCAAACCTTTGAGCCATGGACTCATTTACAAAGGTACCTCGTCACAAAAAATGACAAACACAGTACAACAGTATGTTACAACAATGAGATATACAACAAATTGGTTCAAACAGGTAAGTTTCAACAATGAGGCATACAATAAAATTATTAAAGCCAGGCTGTCTTCTATTATTGGATTCAGCCACTCAGGTGGCTTTGTCATAGCATTTGAGCAAGATCAAACTAGTAACAGTCACAGCTTCGAGTATTAAATAGGTGATTTCAGAGGGAGGTTTTAAAACAGGATATCATGGGAGCATCAGAGATAGTGGGGGGAAGTGTGTTGAACCAGGCTGGGGCTCTGTAGCAGTAGGCCCTTTGACCGTGCAAGGTCCTATCCCTGGGAATTGATAGGGTGGTTTTGCCGGAGGTTTGAGTTTGTACTAGGGGTTTTGCATGGTGGATTGAGGCTGTCACACCTGGTGGGGATAGACCAAGGAGAGTTTTTTTGGTTATGATACAGGTTTGATATCTAAGGCGTTCATCTAGGTCAAGCAGCATGTCCTTTGCATATAGCTGGCAGGTGTATGCTAACCTAGGGACCCCTGAAATTAGTCTACAGGCCTTGTTCAGTGTAATGCGAATTTTGTTGAGGGCGGTCTGATCAGCAGCACCATACACCGGCAGCCCATAATCCACAAGGGACAGTATGGATGATGTGACTGCAAGTCAGAGGGCCTCAGGGGGGAGACAGTTTTTATACCGGTATAAGATGCCTAGTCGAATATTTGCAGCTGTGGCAAGGGCAGAGATGTGATCATGGAAGGAGAGAGCTGCTTACAAGGATGATGTCATGGTGTACAGTCAAGACTGGAAAAGTCACTTGGAACATCTACGAGCAGTTATCCTGACTATCAGAAATTCAGTTCAGATGATTAATCCTACCAAGTGTGCCATAGACATGCACAAAACCAGATATTTGAGTTATATTTTGGGAAATGGAAAAGTAAACACAGATTTCCAATATAGATGATGTTGCTGCTACTCCTGTCCCTAAAACAGAGAAACATGCCAGGTCATTTTTTTTTAGGTTTGACTGGTTACTACCAGAGATTAGTCCAAATTTTGCACAGTTAGCTGCCCTCCTCACTGAACTCCTGAAGAAATGGTACCTGAATAATGTGAAATTGTTCCCAGAGTGTGATACAGCTTTTCAGGCCATGAATACTTCATTACATTCAGCTCCTGTTTTAAGAAGTGCAGACTTTGAGATCAGTTTCTCTTACAGACAGAGACATCAAAGGTATGCCAAGGTATACTTCTGAGTCAGCATATAAATGGGAAGGAATATTTCATTCTGTATATCAGTAGGAAATTGCATGGCAGGGAGAAAAGGTACTCCACTATTGAAAAGAGAATGTCTTGCTGCTAAATAGGAAATGGAGTCCCTTAAACTTTATCTGCTAAGAGTTAACTTTGTACTTATAACAGATCACAATCCTCTCTGTTGGCTTAAATAAATGAAGGATAAAAGTTCCAGAATCACGAGGTAGTACCTGGCATTGCAGCTGTTTAAATTCAAAGTGATACGTAAATCTTGAAAACAGAATATCAATGTGGATTTTCTGACAAGATATGGTTCAGGAATGGAGCTGGACAAAATTAGCAAATTTCAAATCTGCAGAATTTTTATAAAATTTGCTGAACGTTTGTGAAATGTCATGATGTTTTTCACAATTTTCTCAAATTCTTTTCTTGGCCATAACTCAGTCAGTGTTACAGCTAGAAGTCTGACATATGGCATGCATATTGTTTTGTACTTGCTCTAAAAGCATAATTATACAGTTTACATGATGGCTGGAGAAGTTATAGGGGCTCAAAGTCTAGCAATTTAATATTCATGTGAACATTTATGAAACTATTTCTGTGCTTACAGTACAACTTAGCCACCTTTGGAGCTAGATAATTGAAAACTTAGCTGCATACTTTCTTGGAAGAGTCATATAAACTGCCAAAGAGAGAAGTAATGGTTATGCAAATTATATATTTTAGCCATGGCCTTCCCACGACGCAGCTTCCTGGGCTCACTTCCGAACCTGGGTCACCAGCATGGCAGCATGATGCCCTGATGCTGGGCCATGGGGGTGGCCTTAAAATCTAAAATTTAAGGTCAATGACCCTAACAACATTCATGACACTCTGTTCTCCAGTTTTAGGCTTAAAGGGCATACAATTCTGCAGTTTACATATTTGTGAAATGGAATTTTAAAAAGCTCTGAAAGTTTGGATGCTTATAACTCAGTCACCTTTAAAACTAGAGATCTGAAACTTAGCAAACGTTTGTATGGACCTTGGCAAAGTCACCATACCAAATTTGGTGCAATGTGGACTAACACTTATACTTTATATGGTTGTGAACTGTAATTTTTTAATGTCCAAACGTTTGGAGGCTTATAACCAGTTCATTTTTTTTCTTTCTTCTTCTGTTTATCCACCTGGAGCTAGCGGGCAGGGCTTCAGACATCTCTCTCAGGGTAATCATTATTTCCTGGCTGCCCCTGACTCAACCTCTTCCTGGGAGGCTTCTCCCATGGATTTCAACCCATCCTCCCCCCCGGAGCACTATCCAGATTTTGCCCAGGATTGCTGAGTTGGGGCAGCACAGCTGGGGCTTCACACTCTGCTAGCTCCCTTTTCTGTTTTGCTCCCCTCATCCCTTGCTGATGCACATGTTGGCATGTGCCCATGGAGGTGCACAAACACTGCAGCCCTGTAGCACCCTCTTTTCCTGGTCACCCCCTGACCGGTACTGCCACCAGGCCTCCACCTGCTGGCAGTCATATGGCGGGAGTCACACACACTACCATCCCTGCAGAAGGAGAGCAGTCCTTTAGGTACTCTATTCTCTTCCTCCCTGGCCAACCCCCAGTGACCCATTCACACTGCAAACACAGGCTGCCAGCATAGCAGGAGGTAAGGCATGGATGCCTCTACCCTCCACTTCACTGGCCAGCTGGTTCTGGGTGTTAATATCACAGAAAAAATATCACAGGAAAAAATATCTTGGTCAAATAATTGCAGGAAAAAATAAAGTGTTGTAAAAACATCAAAGGACAGAACAATGCAGGAAGCAGGGCGTACAAGCCATAAGGTGACAAAAGAGCACAGGACACTGGAGGTTTTGTTGGGGAGGGTGCCTAACTTCACACAGCCTCCCCTTGGCCACTTCACTGTGCCATACATCACAGTCCTGCATTGGGGGGGCTCATTTCACACCGGCATTATTAAGTTAGGCCCCCCCAATGGAAGACTGTGATGTATGGCACAGAGAGGTGGCCGAGGGGCAGCTGTACAAAGTTATGCCCCCCAGTGAACCCTTCAGTGTTCCATGCTATTTTGCTGCCTTGTGGCTTATATGGCCTGTTCCCTGCACTGTTCTATCCTGCTATGTTTTTACCACACTTTATTTTTTTCCACAATGTTCTGACCACAATATTTTGTCCCGCAATATTTTTCTCCATGATATTAACACCCGGAACCGGCCAGCTAACTCCAACATTTTTAAAGGTAGAGATCTGAAACATGGTGCACTTCTATATTGACACTGGCAAAGTCATCATACCAGACTTGTTGAAATGTGGATAAACACTGTGTAAATTAAATGGAAATAACCAAAATGGAAATTTTTGAGAAATTTATTTATTTATTTAGTTTTTGTTAACCGGGTAAGTGCTCTAGCCAACAGGTGACTATTTTCAGGCACGACCTGGGAGGCACAGTAACAATACAGAGTACAGTTTAAATACAAAGAGGCACAGCAACAATATAAAAGTACAGTTTCAAAGACAGTGAGGCAGGGTTACAGGTCAAAGTGTGACAACTGATTTACAGTTTACAGGTAGCATGGGAGAACGGGTACTGGTATCAGGACAAACCTAATGTACAGGCAGGTAAGGTGAGGGGGAGAAAAAGGGGGAGCATGGTGAAGGAGGGGTCTAGGGATCCATGAGGGCTAGTAGGGACAGCTCTCTGGTGGCATTAGCGGTAAGAGGCAGGGACTAGGAACCGGACTCGTGGGTCCGCCAACTGGTGAGAGGTATATAGACGGGGGGGGATGAGAGAAGGCAACCTTGTGGCATCGGCGGCCGAAAGTAAGAAAAGTGTCCGGGCCACTGGTACTGTTACCGGGTATGGGAGCCGTGATTCAGTTGGGGGTGCAAAGGAAGTTTAACGGTTTTTGCTGCAGAAGGCTGTTGTAGGGGACCGGGCTCATGGAACCGCTGACCGGTATGCGAGTAGCCAAAAAGCGGGGGTCGGGGGTGAGATGCGACAGAAAGAGCAGGTCGAGAGTGCAGGAAGTGCCCGGACTAGCGGTTCTGTATCCGGGCATGGGAGCGGTGCACAGTTGGGGTAAGGGGAGAATACGGTGGTCAAGCAGTGATGGAAGCTGGACGAGGCCCCCCCTGTAGCGGGTCTGTAGAGGGGCATGGTAGCGGCGCATCGAAGGGTTGTAGGAGGGAATAAAGAGGGGGGACAAGAGGGAAGTGGAGCTGGGCTGGCTGTGCCAGACAAACCTGGGGAGGACGGTAGCAAGGGTAGGGGGGGAGGCTGAAGGTAGGGACTTGTAACCAGACTCATGGGTCCGCAGACCTGCGGGAAGTGAAAATAGGCAACCTTGTGGCAATGGCAGACAGGGAGATAAAGTGTCACAGGTACAGTTACAGGGCAGGGAGTTGAGGTACCAGTCAGGGTGAGAAGGGACTTTGCGGCTTTAGAGGCAGAAGGCTGTGAGGGGAGACCGGGTTCATGGAACCGCTTCGCCCGACTGGAAAGTCAGAGAGGCAGGAGTTCAGGTGAAAATATGGCAGGTGGCGGCTTCTGTGGCGAAAGTGCTGAAGTGCCAGGATCATGGATCTGTTCCTGGGTGAGGGATCGGTGCTCAGTCGGGGTAAGGAGGGGGTTACGGTGGTCCACCGGCAATGGAAGCTGATTGAAACATCCTGGTGACGGGTCCGTAGGGGGCATCGCAGTGGCAAAATGGCAGGTTTTAGGAGGAAAAAAAGTAGGAAGGAGGGGAGAAAAGGGAGTGGAGCCGGGCCGGCTGGGCCAGAAAACCAGGGGAGGAAAATAAAGGGGGTAGGGAGGGGAGAGGCTGAGTCCTTATCTATGCCAGTACCTAGTACACAGAAATCGTCAGCTAAATATTTAAGTAACAGTTTGAACAGCATTTAACAGGCAAAACAGTGTGAAGGGCAAAAGGCAAGGTGCAGACATTATAACAGTAAGGTCTAATTACATATAACACATACATTCAAATGTCAACAACATTTTCACTGAAATTTAATGTAATCAGCATTTCATCAGAATTCTGCTTGTTGAAGATAAATCTCACCCAGCCCTATTCAGGAACTGAAAATTCCAGAAGGCTGAAAAGAAAATGTGTGTGCTGAACTGAAATGTTTTCTGTAATAGGTGATATGGAAAAAGGATATTGCACGAGCAAAGATAGTAAATGCTGCAAGGTAGTGTTACAGGAGAAAAAAAAGAAGGGCTAGAAAACCTATTTTTAAAAGGAGAAAACAGGCTCCCTCTTAAAGAGTATTAGTAATATTACAGTGTGATTACAGAATATTGGCATTATTGAGTTTGTAATAATATGTAAGTAATAGCTTTAAGATACCTATTAGAGTTTTCTGTTACCTTGCAGTATTCCTAGAATAAGCCCAAGTAAGACTGATAGGATTGAATAAAACCCTGCCCCATTTGATATGCAGAGAGAAATCAAAGCAAGGATCTATTCTACCCTGTCTTTGTCTGCTGCTTGTTTGTATTTTGCCTGTCTGAGTGTGCAATCAATTTTTTTTTGTGGCACATAGGGACAGGCCACCGGGTTGGTCCCACAGTCCCCTCCTGCTATCTCCCTTTATTCACTTGCTGTTACTAGCTGTTTCTAATCTTTCTTTCTCCCTTGCTTCTATGTGGTTAAAAACTATATGTTAATCCTTATGTGAAACTGGGATATCTTGGTTTGGAAACAAATAATTGTATTGCTGAAATGACTGCAGAATTTGGAACACAGTGGGTTAAATCTGAGATGTGGTTAGATCTCCACTAGCTCATTTGCAGAGTTGTCAGCAGGAAATCAGCCCTGGGACAGAATGTTTTATTTGGTGGCACCTATTGAAAGGACTAATACACTCCTCAATCTGGTCATTCGAAGGTCAAGGACAAAAAATCTTGTTACAGTTTGTGGAACACAGGAGACATAATTCCCAAGAACAGGATGCAGAATTAAACTGCCAGGATAAGTCATATTATGAAAAGGACAACAATGTTTTCTTTAGATAAAGGGAGAGCTGGAGATTTTACAAAGACTCTCAGATGAAAGACTAATGCTTTGTGTATGTACTGCTTTCAAGAAACGCTATTCTGTACCATTTATTTTATTGTTTTTGATAATAAAATGCTACTTGTGAATTGTATAACTTCTCCTGCTTTGCCTATTTTTCTTGACCTATGCCTCTATGACAGTAGGCAAAACAATGGGGTTGTATATAAATAATGGCACTGGAACATTACTATTTGTGTAGAGGCCTTTGTTGTTTGAGAGTTGAAAACTTGCCAGGGCTCTCTCCACCCTAAGCCAACCAATTAAAATACTGTCTGTACTGTGTAATTGCTTGTAGAAGAATTGTTTTTTTCATTCATGAGATTAATTCTGTCACTTATAGTCTATTGCCTCCCTATCTATGCAGCTGCCTGTAACACAGTGCTAGACAGGGTAAATTAGGTGTGCCACTTTGCACTTGGTGTAGACAACCCTACTCATAGCTGTATGCTTTTTCCACTCACTAACTCTGGCTACTTTAACTCTGCAGAATAAAGCTCCAGACCTGTTTGTGAGCCAAAAATGCATTCCTGTGCCCAGCACCCCCTGCTTTGACAAGTTTCTTCAGCACCATCGCCAACCAATACAATACCAAGAATATGGCCATGAGTGCCTTAAAGACTCATTTCTGATTCACTTGAGCTTGGCAAAAGGTCATCTCCTGTTAGGGCCAATAACTGGTTAAATAAAATGCCAGATACTCTCTGAGTCGCCCTAAGATTAATCAGTTCAAGGAATTTTTCCAGTTTGCCATTGCAGTCCATTACATTTATAACCATTAAACAGTAACCATTACACTTTTATTTAGTTTCTCTCTGTACATAACCTGTGATGTTTTATACAATGATCCATATGGATCTTTTCAAAGCTGTATGTAATTGTTCTATCATAAGTGTTATGAACATGACTCAACTGTCCTTGCTCTGGAATCGCTTATTGCACTTTAAATTTTTTTTGGACTATATATTTGACATGGAACCTTTATAAATAGACACATGTACTCAGACGTAATTTCTGAAGTTTTCAATAAATAATTAAATAAATAAATGAAAAAATAAATAATTACAAATGGATTCATAGCAGTAGGAGTATGCAAATGAGAACTTCAGAAACCATGCACAACTTTCTATTGCATATGATTTGACATTATAGCCATACACAACGTCTTTTAAAGCTTTCCACAATGAGAACTGTGAGTTCACCAATGTGTATATACAGTAATAGTAGACCATATACTGTATATATAACATTGCATGGGTAGGTCATCATAATGACAAATTCATGTGTGTAATGCTACTTAAAACCCTGAGAAAAAGCTTGAGGGGTTTATACAATCACCACACAAATGATGTGTATAACATTTGAGTTTAAGCACATATACCAATGTTTTATTTTTCATAATTGCATTCCAATGTGTTTTGGTCACAAAGGTTCAATTCAATTATTTGGACCACTGTGTGCTCTGACCTGTGGATGGTGTTGCTATCTATACACACTGTTAGTTCTTGTGGCTTGAGTTCATTTTGTTTTCTCTTTCTCTTTCTCTCTCTGTCACCTAATTGCTGCCTTTTGCTGCCCTTGTTTTGTTTTTTAAAAGGGTGTCAGTTTCTTTATTGTATGTGGCTGCCAGAGTTGTTGGTGTAAGTGAAGGCAGAGGAGAGAGGTAGTACTTGTTGGGTTAAGGTGCAGAATCACACATCTGCAAGCACATTTTCTTTCTTTGCTGGTTGAGTGATAACACTTCAGAGCATCTCAATGCAAGCCACAAAAGAATGTGAATTTCCCTTGATGGGGAGAAAGCAAGTATGCCAGAGAGGGTTTCAATTACTTGGAAAGCTGTGGAGAACTGGTGTGAAGGAATTTTGTATTCGCGTGCACAAGGGCAGTGTGTCAGCATATCTGGCACATTAAACTCACTATAATCATCTGGATAAAATGAGAAATTATAGTCAGAATTCCCAATGGTCAAAAAACATTATTCCGTTATTATAATGAAATCATTTGCACACTTCAATAATATCTATAATACTGAAAAGCAAACAAGTATGTTATCTCTCACAGTTAACGTCTCTTGAAGCTCAGCTGTACGTGTGTCATGGACTAACAATACATAAAACACATTTGTTTATTCATTTGACTACCTGCTGTAGGTCCCACGCTCTGTATGCAGTGAGAGCTGTTCTCCAGGTCATCGGAAATCAGCTCGAAAGGGACAGCCAAGCTGTTGCTTTGATTGTGTTCCTTGTTCTCAAGGGGAGGTTACCAACCAAACTGGTAAGTAAGACTTTCTCTATTTAAAGAACTGAAGTCCTGATGCTGGAAACATTTGCATGTGCAATAAACAGTCTTGATTTACAGAGCAAGTGACACAGGAATTGAGATGGTTGTTGTGCTGCAGCTGCATCCTTGCAAGTGTATCAAAATGTTTGTGTGCATTTTTAAACATTCTAATGCATTTGCAATACTTTGCTCTCTCTGTGGCCGAAAATGATGCATGCATTAGTTTTTTGTGGGATGTGTCACTTTCAGTGTAAAACGTATGGTAATTATGCCAACTAGAACTGTGTGGAATATAAATTTCTACTGATTGAATTTCCATGGAATTACCACTCCGATTCCAAGGAATTGCATGGAATTTACTTGACAATTCTGCAGAATATTAACAAATTATAAATTCCAGTTATGTTTAGTTTAGTTTAGTTTTAAAAGTTCTGTACGTATCCACATTATACCAAATTTGGCACCTATATAGGTACCAATGACATATATATGTGCAACAAATTGCAGAATCCTAGACTGAAAGAAAGCTGAGTTATGGGTCACTGCAGATTCAATCAAAATTTAATTGTTAGTTATTTCCATCTAAACTTTAAATTTCTTCTCCAAAGGTCTTCACAGTTTCAAGATTTAGGTAAACCTCCAACAGCACCACGTTTTAAGTTTCAAGCTTTAAAGGAGGCTGTGTTGCATGTAACAAAGCATTTTGACACAATTTATACTTTAGTTTAGTATAATTTTGAAAGTATGCATTGAAATGTTATAAAAGTTTGCCAGTAAAAAGGTTATTACTTTATTTATATAAGTACATAGTTTCAGTTCTTTAGATTCAAAGGGTGCTGAGTTATAGGCTGCCAAACATGTCGCCAAAATTTTGATTACAGTTATTGCCATCTAATTTTAAAATAACGTATCCAAATATAGCCACATTTGAAACATTAAAACTACTATACACATGCTAAGGTTTGACATAGTTCACATTTATAGCTTTAAATGGGACTGAATTAAAACTAATCAAACTTTCACAACATTTTAAATGAAATTTCACAAGTACTGTATATAAATTGCAAATTTATAAACCCCTGAAATGTTAAAGCTGGAGAATTCAATGCAATTAAATTTGGCAGGTTCTTAGACCTTAAAATGAGACTGTGTGTGTCCATTTTATTAATTCCTTGCTTAAAGGATGTCCATATTATAAACTGTCAAAACTTGCAAAACAGCATCTGTACTTAAAGTCAAATTCCATGAGACTTTGTGAAAATTGTGGAATTTCATGAAAATTATGTGGATGTGTTATCTACTGTATAAATAATTCCCAGTCATACACTTGACTTTCCATGCAGGAGAAAGGGAAAGGCTAGTGAGAGTGATGATAAGGTTTTATTCATGTGGTGACTCCATTGTAAACATAACAAGATGGCTGAAGGGGCATTGCAGGATCTTTATGCTAATGCTGGTAAGGTGAGATGCCTGCCTGCAGTGCTGGTCATTTTAATCCATAAACCACAACTGGGTGTATTTTATGCTGGGCTTTACTCACGCCTGGTGTGGTTTGGTCCTGAGGTCACAGAATGAGTGATCAGATCCACACCAGAAGTTGGTAAATCCCAGCATAACCCACACACTGGAGTGGTTTATTGCAGTTATGCAGTGCCCCCCCCCTTAAATTTTCTAACAAAAATTTAAAAAATCATTGTTTTTTTGCCATTGTATTTGAGTTTTATTGAATATATTCTTATACCTCAAAAAGTAGTTCCCCGTTGCTAGATACAATATTAAGGACACTCCCACCACCACTACCACTACAACTCTCACACACAACTCATATATAGATGGTTATTTATTGATTGATTGATTTTTTTGTAAGAGTCTACTGAAGTAAGTGGCTGGTAGTATGAGGTGTAAAATCTGGGTGAGAGAGAGGCAGTGTGACTGTCAGTGCAATGTAACACTGTGAGGTCTGGCACTGAAAAATATGCTGTGCTGTTTTTTATCCCCAGTCCTGATGCTTTTCCTAGGGTTGGGAAACCTTTGCCTGTGTGCCTAATGGGTGAGTTTACAGCATCTCTCCTGGCTTCATTTAGGTTGCATGAGCTGAGACAGTTTCGTGAAGTGGGAGCTCACTCATTCAGATTACCATTGCTGAGCAATGGATCTGTTTATGTGCATTGTATGCAGGCCTGGATGTAATTGTGGTTCCTAAAGTCTCATTCCCCTGCCTTCTTTGGATTCTGGGCTGGGGAAAAAAAGGATAAGCTTTTCTTTCTTTTTTTTTTAGGGGGGTGTTCCTCTGTCTTGGCCCTTGGCAGAATGAGAGGGCATGAGGTGTTAAGCAGCAACTGCCATAATTTTGAAGTATGGACCCCTGGTCTACATACTTCCAGGGTTCCAGGACTAGTGTGACTGCCCTACCAGTCCCCACTTTGCCATACTGGGACTGGAGGGGGGAACACTTTGGGTAAGGGAAGATGAGGACAGAGTTCTCATAAGCTCTTACACAAATTTACTGTTAGGTAGCAGCCAAAAGAAAAGAAGGAGTAATGATTTTTTTTCCTGTGATGTGGTCAGCTTAGATGGCTGGAACTTTACCCATGGGTTATGCAGTGATTTAACCATGGGTAAAGACCCCAGCTGACCCATCAAGTTAGTGGATTTAGAAAGCCCATTGTATAACTGAGTGTGATCCATAGCTAAGCATTGCATGTAATAGGATTAGTTGATTGTTGTGTGCATTGAGAAAGAAAGTACAAGTCCTGAGAAATCTTCTTCAAGGCCCTCATGGTTCTGAGGCCTTTGAAGAATGAAACTGACATCAACTAGATAAGCTAAATTTTTCTAACATTCTGTTAAAAGAGGAAGGGTCTTATTTTTCTTGCAAGTTAGAGGACATTCTGGGTAAAAAAAAACTGTCTGCATACTCAGAATGTGCTATTGCTTTGCCCGGGGGTTACTTATCTTGTCAATGCACATGAAGTTTGTGAATTCAAATTAAAGGATGATGGTTGGAAAGGCAGCTATTGGAGGGGGCGGTGTCACCAGTTGCAGGAGTTAGATGTAGAGTTTCACCAAGAAATGAACAGCTGAGTTGGGTGGCAACACAATAGCAGATCCCCCCACCACCATCACCATTTGGAGCAAGGAAACACAGAGTATGAACAATTTCTGCCTGAATGTAGGATATATAAGAATCACACACAGTGAATTGATGGTCTAGGGAGCCTGACATACTTGCAAGTCTGGGACTTAGAGGTATTCAACACGATGTATGGGGGAAGAAAATGTCTGGGACACCAGGAAGGAAGACTTCTGGCTATTGTACCAGGATAGGTTAATAGGAAAAGGAGGTGGTGACTCTTGTTTTATGGATTGTGTTACTGTAAAGAACAAAGAGGATAACAGGAGGATCACTAATTCCACTAAGTCTATCTGGATAAGCTAAGAGAGAAGAGTGGGTGGGCAGGTGGTGGGAATTGTCAGTCTTACAGGATCTGCAGGACTGCAAAAACCTCAGCTCAGCTATAAGATAAAGTAGTTATCTTTGCATTGTGAATGTTAAATTTCACAAGAAGTATTCTGGAGGATTTATCTATATGCTGTCATAAATATGTGAGAAAATATTATCAATAATATTTTTTTTCTTTCTCTGTAAATCTGAAACTGCTAATCCAATACACTACCATTGGATATGCAGGTCAAATTTTACGTCTAGACCTGCAACAGCAGAGACATTACAAATGTTCACATTTGTCAAGGGTTTTCACAAAACTTTGCAAATATTTGCATAATAAAATTTAGAACTTTTGTAACTTAAAAATTTCTAAACCAATTCTTTCCCTATTTAGTCAGTTATGTAACTCTTATAAAAAGTTATGTGTGCTAATTTGTGTATATCTAGCTCCAAAGGTGCCTGAGTGATATACAGATAAAAATGTTCATAAAATTTCTCACAAAAAATGAAATGACAGATTGTGAGCACCTATGCATCCTTATGTAACAATATTTGGTAGTGTATTAGAACTCCTGTCAACAAGTAATCATGCAACATTTCATACCTCTAGTGCAATAGATGGTAGAGTTATGACAAAATGTATAAATGTCAAACATTCCACAAACTTCAGAAGAACTTCAGTGCAATTTTATGAAATGCCACAGAATTGTATCAGAATTCTGTGAATCTGGAAAGTTTTCATTCTGCACAGTTCTTGTAAAGACTTGTTAGACCACCTTTATTGTGTACTAACAGTTACATTGCAAGTAGTACAATTGAGTCATGTTATATTTTTACATACTAGTATGTAGAGTACGTTCTGTTTATATTTATGTATATTTTCAAATGATGCAGATTTGCAGTAAGTTATGATGAAATGTATTTTGAGTATTTGTTCTGTTTGATACATATTGTGTTGTATTGTATTGTGCCTGTTCACAGATGACACACAGCTCTGTGGGAGGGTGGACATTTTTATTTATTTATTTCTAATCTCGGATTAACCTTTTGAGCTCAGAGCTCTTTACATAGGTTCCACATTTGTACATTTAGAACAAGTAGGTGATTATACAGAGGATTGAGACAAACAAGGCAATAGAATTAGAATGAGAACATTTAGGTACATTTGGTCTTTAAACAAAGGAATGCAAATAATACAGCAAAAACTAAAACTGGAATAAATAAACACAGTCAGATACATACAGGAACAGACTAAATAACTGTGCCCAACAGGGAGCCTGTTAGTTGTCAGCAACACGAGGGGGGTTAGTGCATAGAAGTGCTGGAGAGACGGGTGGGGGATTGAGCCCCAAGTACAGGGTGTCCGAGAAAGAGAGAGAGAGAGAGAGAGATCTGTTTGGCAGAAGGGCAGATGGCAGGAGATGCCTTTGCTAGGTGCTTGCGATGGCAGACACATTGAGATTCCTGTATTAAATTGTTCTTTAGGTTCTTTTTAAAGGTCCACAGAGTGGGCAGGCTAAAAATGTTCTCATGGAGGGAGCTGAACCACAACGGTTCCCGATAGGCAAAGGACCTTTGTCCTTGAGATGTCTGACATTTTGGAGTCAGGAAGGACTGCAATTCTGAATTTTGGGTGGGCCTGGGATTAGTGCTGGAACTAGGAGTTGTTGGACCCCAGTTGGGAGCTGACCAAGGCAGATCTTTTTGGCCAGGAGGCAGGATTGATATTTTAAGTGACCAAAGAGCATTAACCAGTGAGCCTTTGCATAGAGATCGCAGGTGTGGGTTATTAGGTGTGCCCTAAGGTGAGCCTGCAGGCATTGTTAAGGGCAATTCATATACGTTGGAGGGCAGTATCTGTGGCAGAGCCATATATCGGCAGTCCGTAGTCCACTAGAGAACCCACTGAACTGTGGGCTGCTATGCTGAGGGCTTTTGGGGTCAGGCTCTGCCTATGGCAATAAAGTAGCCCTAAGTGTTTGTTGATTGCTTTAGCTGTGATGTCTATGTGGAGGGCATAGGAGAGTGAGCTGTCAATAGTGATTCTGAGATATTTGAAGTGATGAACACGTTCAAGAGGAACACCACCCCATTCACATATTGATAGCAGGTAGTTTTTGTACTTGTTCGTAAGGCTGGTGAACAAAATTTTTTTTTTGTAGTTCATTATCAATTTATGATTTTTGAATGACAACTCAGTGCTGGTGAAGTCACGTTGTAGATGTTGCTCAAGAGCAGTGGGGTCAGAGCCATTAGAAAAGATAACGCATCATCCATGTAGAGGAGGATACAGCACTGACTGGCTAGGGGGAGGCAATTCAGAAACAGACTAAAGAGGAGGGGGCTTAGTATTGACCCCTGTGCAATGGCTGAGCCCACAGGCTTAGTGTCAGAGAGAAAGGTATCTATCCTGACTTGCTGTGAACGGCAGTATAAGTAGCTGCGGAACCATGCAGCTGCCTCAGGGGCAAGGCCTATGGCAGTGAGTTGGTCAACTAGGAGGGCCTGGTTGACTATGTCAAAGGCCTTTGTTAGGTCAATATAGATAGCCCTGACTAGCTGGCCAAGATTGAGGGATTCGTGGATGAAGCCTGTGTATTCCAGGATGGCTGTAGGGATGCTATTTTCAGCCCTAAAGCCATGTTGCTCTGCACATAGGAGCATGTGCTTATCCAGATAATTGACAAGTTGGTTGGCAATGATTCATTCAAGGACCTTTGAGAGTGGTGGTAGCATAGAGATGGGTCTATAGGTCCTGGGGAGGGCACGATCCCCACTCTTGTACACAGGGGTGACTACTGCAGCTTTCCATTTTTGGGGGAATACTGCAAGATGGAGAGAGAGGTTAAGGATATGGGTGAGAGGGGACAGGATTTCTTTGAGTGAGATCGAGATTAGTTTCAGGTCAAGGTTATCCCCACTGAATCTCCCCTTCCCAAGCACTTTGCGCAGATATTTCCTTGCTTCTCCGAAGGTAATAGTCTAGAAGTGAAAGGGGGGATGCAGTGGGGATTGCGTGGGTGCAGCAGGGATGGTGGGGAGAAGAAGTCAGTTGGGAGAACATGCTGCAAGTCAGTGAAGGCATTGTTAAATGTGTTGGCAATAGATTTAGGGTCAAGGATGGGGGAGCCATCAACACAGAGCATGGTAGGGGCTGTTTTTGGTTCTCACCCGGTGACCTCATTTGGGTTAGCCCAGAATTTGCTCCCATCATTCCAGTTCTTGGTTAGGGCATCTTTATAGTATTTGTTTTTGGCTAATAGGATGGTCCTGGTACAGTTGTTCCTCGCACATTTGTAGTTCAGTATATCAGACTGCTTGCCAGTGGCCCTAGCTATATGCCAGAGGTGGTCTCTATTTTTCATTAGTTCAAGAGTATCAGGGCTCATCCAGGGGTTAAAGTAGCCTTTGATCTTCCACTTTTTTATGGGAGCATGGGTGTCACAGATTGCATTGAAGAGGAGGATGAAATAGTGGAGTGCATCATCAATGTCAGAAGCCTCAAAAACTGAGGACCAGTCAGCATTGAGGAAATCCATTTTGAAGCGGTCAGTGTGACCAGGTTTGAGAACCCTGCTGGTGATTTTTCTAGGAGGTGGTTTGTAGAATTTATTAGCCCAACTGAACATGATAGGGGAGTGGTCACTGATGTCGTCTGGGAGGACGGAGGCATTAGAGGCATGCTCAGGTTGGTTGGTGAGCACCCAGTCAATCAAAGTACTAGTGCACATCCTATAGTTAGTCCTAGTGGGTGTTTCAATGAGTTGGGTAAAGTGTATAGCCTGAACTGCATCCTTGAATTGGTTAGCTTCAGGGACAAGCCAATTAATATTGAAATCACCTAAGAGTATAACCTCAGAGCTTAGGGTTAGGCTTCCAAGATAGTCTATGATGGCATGGAGACCTTGGGCTGAGTTCTTTGGGGGGATGTAGACAGATAGAATTGTGACAGTTTTGTTGTGGGCCCCAAGAAGAACCTTAATGGCAAGGGCCTGGGTGAATGACCCTAGGCTGGGTAAATTCAGGACTATGCCCTGAAGGCTGTCTTTAAGGTAGATTGTACAGCTGCCACCTCTTTTAGATTTATGATCCTTCCTAAAGATCGAATAGCCCGGCAGACTGATGGCTCCATCAGGGATCTTGGGAGTAAGCCATGTCTCTACCACAGACAGTACATCTGGATTATGTATGGCTACCCAGGCTTGAAGGTTGTCAAACATTGCTGTCAGGCTGCAGATGTTTAGTGATGCAAAGGTTAAGGTGCCTGGTTTTGGTGCACTCAACCCCTGATACAGAGGGGGGTCGGGATTAGGGTGAATGTTGCCTGTGAGCAGTAGTAACAGGAGTACCAATCTGACCAGGTAACTTTTAAAGTGTTTAAGGCTAGCTTTGCGCTGTCTTTGTGGATTCATTCGAGCTGCATGCTTATCAGAGAGAACGGCCAGTTTAGGCAGGACTGTGGGAAGGGGAATCCCTGGCCGAGCCGGATGCATTCTGGGCGAGGTAGGCCAGGGTGTGTTGTTAGGCATGCAGTTAGCACGTGGGCCACAACTATGCATGGATGTTATAGTGTTGCAGATGTTGCCATGGGGTGCTCCGTGGTAAGAGGGTCAGCTGATTTAGGGTCATTCAGTGGCTGCAAACAGAGTGGGCAGGAAAATAAGAATTAGCATTAGTCTGGTTGCCATGTCCAAGATTGGAAAAGAGTGGTGGCACAGCAGTAAGGATCTTGGGAGGGGGAGGAAAGTAAAACAGATTAAGATGTGATGGAGCTAGGAGGGTGTCCTTGCCTTATAGGCTGCTGTGTACCCTTACAGTTTGGCAGTGACCTAAAAAGGAAGATGTCTTTAAGGGGAGGACAGGACAAGTGTTAGGTCTAATAGGTGCACTCTGTATCTTTAAGTGGAGTTGCAATAATAGTGAGAAGAAAGGATGAAGTTTGCCTAGGGATGGTGCAGAGGGGGGAGGGAGAGTATTTAATAAAGGCTGGAGGTTGGGGGGGTGAGCATAAAAATTCAAGCAGAAAGGAGACAGTAGGAGAGAAAGTGAAGCAGAAATTGGATTATTTGCAGGGCAAAGCTTACAACTGTGACCCAAATGAAATCTAGTTTAAACAGGAAAAAACAGTATCATTTTAAACTTAGTTTCTGATCCAGGGTAGATTACCACTGGACCTTAAAACAAAGAGAGCTATAATACTTTAAAATCTACAAACCTGCAGCCTAAAAGAACTTGCAGTTCAAACTACCCTTGGAGTGCAAAATTGCTGTAAACAGGCTTAGGTTCACGTTTAAATGAGGATTCACAGGACAATTTGGAGAGGCTTAACCAGTACCACAACCAATATGTAACATTAGCTTAAAACCCAGAAGGAGACGGAGTAGCAAAGAAATTAAAGAACTGCAGCAGCCTGTCACCAGGCAGAGCTGATGGTTCTAGCCAATCAAGTTTCAGCAGTGTACCTTCGGTCTGGTGATCGGCAGGCAGTACAGCGAGGAAGGCAGCCGGTGGACAGAAGAGGCATGCTCAGTTGCTTGCAGCAGCAGAGGCACCCATGTCAAGAGTGAAGTTTCAGTCTGGTGATTGGCGGGTAGTACAGTGAGGAAGGCAGCCGGCAGACAGAAGAGGCCTGTCCAGCTGCTTGTAGCAACAGAGACACCTGTGTCAAGGGTGAAGCTAAAGGGGACATGGAGAAAGGGAGGCAGGAACTCAGGGAAGACCTGGCTAGGCTGGAGAAGTGGTGTAGTATTATATTTGACAACTGGCATTCATTAGAAAAAAGTGCAAAGTTATGCACTTGGGAGCAAAAAAACCCAGAGACCAAATACTGGGTAGGTGGTGTGCAAGTAACCAAGTTAGAGGAGGAGAAGAAGGACCTGGGTGTAATTATCGAGAGTAACCTAAAACACTTGTCACAATGCAGGAAATCTGTGGCCAAAACAAATCAAATGCTGGGCTGCACAGCCAGGGGAATCACCAGTAGGAAGGCTGAAATCATTTTGCCACTGTACAAGTTCCAGGAGAGACTGCACCTTAAGAACAGTGTGCTGTTTTGGAGCCCTAGTTTCAGGAAGGATATCAACTTGCTGGAGGTGGTTCAGAGAACATTAACAAAGGTGATCAAGGGCCAGCAAGGTAACACCTATGAGGAGATGATCAGGGGGCTCAACATGTACTCTCGAACCAGCCCGGTGGCGCTGAGGGTTGAGGCACTGGACGCCACACCTCATGCCGTGCCGGTGACCCAGGTTCGGGAATGGACTCGGGTGCCAGGGGTCAGTGGGGAAGGGTTGAGGACTGAGCGCTTCCCGAGTGGTGCTCTCCTCCCCAGACCAAGGGGATGGGACTGCCCAGCAAACCAGAGACCCTTGGTGGAGACCAGGAGTACTGTAGCAAGCCAGGCAAGCATGTACAAGTGTGGCTGATGCAGGTAGGGTTGCCATGCGCCAGAAGCATCGGGGCATGCCCACGCATGAGGAGGGAAGAAATGCACAGGAAATAGAAAAACCCGGTCCTAGGGGCAGGCGACGGCACCAACCCCCATGCCCACTGCTGGGTCTGACCTAGCCAGCCTTCACAAGGTAGGAGGGGAGGCCCCGCCCCGGAGGGGTTTAGCTGGGGGTGCCAGCTGCGAGGTGGGATGGGGGTGTGGAAGATACGGTCGGGAGGACTTCAGGCAGTGCAAGACACAAGTTGGATGCCTGAGAGAGGCTCCTAGGACTGTGACCAGGAGGGAAAAAGATTAAAAAAAAACATGTATTCTCTTGAGGACAATCAGGAAAGGGAGGACATGATAGAGACCTTCAAGTACATTAAGGGTATAAACAGGGTGAGCACTGAGGTCCTCTTCAGCCTTAATGGATATAAGACCACTAATGTAATAGCCTGAACCTGTTGGAGGAAAGGCTTAGAAAGTAGATGAGATCTTTTTCACTGAGAGGGTAGTGGCTAAGTGAAACAAGTTATCAGAGGAGGTGGTATCCCAAAAAATGGTGGACACCTTCAAAAAAGTTTGGGGTGGGGTGAAGGGGATGTTGTAGGTAGAGGGATTGAGGGAGGTACTTGATGGGGATGAAGAGGCACATGGGGGGGCAGTTCCCTCTGCAGTGGCAGAGCTAGAGGGGGGCTGGGGGGGCGGTCGCCCCTCCTGGCTACCCCAGTATTAGTAGTGGTGCCCTGCCACCACCTTTTTTCACTTAGTGCCCATTGTGGAGCCCGTGATTGATAGAATGCCCCTTCCCCCGGCTTCCAAACGCTCCTAAACCTGGCTCCGCCTCTGTCCCTCTGTACTCAAGATGGGAACTGCACATTCTTACCAGACCTAATAGATCACAAGGCCTTTATCTACTGGCACATTTGTATGTTTGTATGTAGGCTAAGTATCCCCTTTAAAATGAACTTCAGCTTATCTAGGCAATCCTTTTTCACATGCAATTGATGAATAAAATATATCACTACTACTACTAACATGCTGAAAAACTTCAAAAATGTGCCTATCTGCAGATTACAAAAAGCTCTCAAATCAAATCAATTTTATTTGTAAAAAAGTGCATTTCCAAGCTTGTTCAATGCACTTGTACAATGATTATAAAAACAAAACAAGTATTACAATATTATTTAAAACCACATTTAAATATGAAAACTAATATTTAGAACCCTTACCATGTCCTGCTAATTTATACCAACAATTTTCAGTATCCTATGAGCAATCAAGAAAGGCCAGGCTGAATAAATATGTTTCTAACTCAATTTTGAAACTCTCAATGGTCAGGCACTCCCTCACCCGATGAGGCAGAGAGTTCCACAGGGTAGGGGCCACAAAAGCAAAAGAGCAGGCCCCCAGTGTTTTAAGTTGAACCATAGGAACCCAGAGCAATCCCTCATCAGAGCAGTGGAGTGAGTGGCTGGGGAGGAAGGGACAAAGGAGATCTTACAAGTAATGAGGTCCCCACCCCTGTAGGGCTTTATAGGTCAGTAAACTGACCTTGAAGGTGATCCGCCACTGTAATGGCAGACAGTGTAGTTTGCTGAGCACAGGCACGATATGGCTAAATCTTGAACAGCCAGTCAAAAGCCTAACCTCCACATTCTGCACCAGCTGCAAGCCGTGTATATCAGCCTCCAACAGCCCTAGGTAAAGGACATTGCAGGGTGGATATAGCCAAAGGGATACAGGACCTAAGGGGGGATCTGGAAAAACCTTAGAGGTGGTCCAGGATTTTGCAGCTTGGCTTCAGAGCAAAGAAATACAAAGTTATGCACATTGGGACCAAGAACTGCATGATAGAGTATGGCCTAGGAAGGGCCTAGGTAGCTGCAACAGAGGTGGAGGAGGGTCTGGGCAGATGACCACTAGTCACCTGAAGCTATTCATGCAATATAGGAAAGCAGCAGAAAGGGCAAAGAAAATGTTGGGCTGCATTGTCAGGGCTATGAGCAGTAGGTGAGAGATGGTCATACTGTCCTTGTACAGGTAGTTAGTGAGGACACGTCTGGAGTATGGAGTACAGTACTAGTGCTCACAATTTATGAAGGACATTAACCTGCTGGAGATGGTCCATAGGGTGGCAACAAAGATTACAATGGATAAGCAGGGAAAAGCATATGAGGAGTATTTTGGGGCCCTGAACATGTACTCCCTGGAGGAGAGGAGAGAGGGAGGAGAGAGAGGGGGAAACATAGAAACATAGACTTTGACGGCAGATAAGGACCACTTAGCCCACCCAGTCTGCCCATTTCCCTACCTACTGGATAAGCTGCAGATTCTAGTTAACCAACAGCCTAATTCCTGCAAACCCCCACTATAATTGCCTTATGTCTCTCCCATGCATGTTTGAATTCCTCCACTGTTTTAGAACCCACAACCTCTCCAGGAAGGCGGTTCCATGTGTCCACCACTCTCTCTGTGAAAAAGAATTTCCTCACATTTCCCCTGAGCAGTCCCCCCTCTAACTTTACATTGTGCCCTCTTGTTCTTACACATCTCTTTTTCTGAAAGATGCTACCCTCCTGGACTTTGTTGATTCACTTGAGGTACTTGAAAGTTTCTATCATGTCCCCCTGTCCCTCCTTTCATCAAGGGTATACATATTAAGCTCTCTCAGTCTCTCTTTATATGGTTTCTGATGTAGACCCTGCACCATTTTAGTTGCCCTCCTCTGGACTACTTCCATCCTGTCTATGTCCTTGCGTAGATGAGGTCTCCAAAACTGCACGCAGTACTCCAGATGGGGTCTCACCAACTGTCTGTACAGAGGGATAACCACTTCCCTTTTTCTACTTGTGATACCCCTCACAGTGCATCTCAGCATCCCCCTGGCTTTCCCTACTGACTTCTCACATTGCATACCCATCTTTAGGTCATCTGATATGACTACACCCAGATCCCTTTCCATTATTGTTGTTGTTAGTACCTCCCCTGCTATTGTGTACTCTTCTCCTGGATTTTTATTTCCCAGGTGCATTACTTTGCACTTCTTTGCATTGAATCTAAGTTGCCATATGTCTGACCATTCCTCCAACCTTGCCAAGTCCCTTCTCATCCTTTCCTACCCCCCCTTGTGTATCAACTCTGTTACAGATCTTTGTGTCATCCACAAAGAGGCATACCTTTCCTTCCAGACCCTCTGCAATGTCACCTATAAAGACGTTAAAGAGGACTGGACCCAGTACTGAGCCCTGAGGTACTCCACTAGTAACCCCTCTTTCTTCAGAATGAGTTCCATTCACTATTACCTTCTGTGTCCTGTTGTGCAGCCAGTTTTCAACCCAGACTACCACCCTGGGACCCACTCCCAGGCTGGCTAACTTGATTATTAATCTTTTGTGCGAGACTGTGTCAAATGCCTTGCTAAAGTCTAGGTAGGCCACATCCACAGGCCCTCCCTGGTCTATTACTTTTGTCACCCATTCAAAGAAATCAATTAGATTTGTCTGACATGACCTTCCTGCTGTGTATCCATGCTGCTTTGGGTCCAGTGCCCTGCTGGCCTCTAGGTACTCAACAATTCTTTCTTTCAGAAGTCATTTTCCCCACCACTGAGGTCAAACTAACAAGTCTGTAGTTCCCTGCTTCTGTCTTGCTCCCACTTTTGTGAAGGGGAATCACATCTGCCCTCCTCCAGTCCTCAGGTACCACCCCATCTTCCCATGATTTGTTAAAAAGTGTGGTTAGTGGTGTCACTAGGTCCTCCCTTAGCTCTTTTAGGATTCTAGGGTGAATCCCGTCAGGCCCCATTGCTTTGTCCACCTTGAGTTTTAGAAGTTCTTTCAGTACTCTTTCTTCTTTAAATGGACTGGTATCAACCCCACTATCCAGAGTGCTTCTGCTGTTTGGTTTAGGTAACTCCTCCTCTTCTTCTTTTGTGAATACTGAGCAAAAGTATTAATTCATTATCTCTGCCTTTTCACTGTCTCCCTCTGCCCACCTCCCCTCTCCTTTATTAATCTTCCCTATCCTTCCCTTAACCTTTCTATGTTCCCTAATGTACCTATAAAAGGTTTTGTCCCCCTTCTTAAGTGAGTTGCCTATCCTTTCCTTGGTTTGGGCCTTTGCTTTTCTGACTGCCTTCCCCACTTCTTTCTGCTTTAATTGATACAGTTCCCTGTCGTGCTCCATCTGTGATTCCTTATACTTCTTGAATGCAGCCTTTTTCTCCTTAACCTTCCCTGACACTTCTTTTGAGAGCCAATATGTTTTTTTATTCTGCTTTGTTTTCTTTATTTGTTTCACACAAAGGCTTGTTGCCTCCATGATGCAACATGGGACAGACATAAGGCAATTCTTGTGGGGGGTAGGAAGAAATAGGCTATTGGTTAACTAGGATCTGCGGCCTATCCTGTAGGTAGGGAAATGGGCAGACTAGAGGGGCCTAGCGGTCCTTATCTGCCGTCAAAGTCTATGTTTCTATGTTTCTATGATGGCAGTTTTGATTTTTCTCCATTGTTCTTCCACCCCTCCTTTCTGGCCATTTGCTAATGCATTCCTCAGGTATTCACCAATTTTGCCAAAGTCAGCCCTTCTAAAGTCCAGTATCCTTGTATTTGTATGGCTTGTCTCCATGGTTGTGTTCTTTGTGAAGCACACTGTGCAGTGGTCGCTTGTTCCCAGGTGTCTATTGACTTCTAAGTTTGTGATCCTCTCTCCATTTGAGAGTACCAGGTCTAATATTGCTCCCTCTCGAGTGGGTTCCACCACTAGCTGTCTAAGGCATGATCCCTGTAGGGCATCGAGAATGACCCTGCTCTTGGATGTGGCTGCAGTCCATGTTGCCCAGTTAACATCTGGCATATTCAGGTCCCCCAACAACAGTATCTCCCCTTTTTCAGCCATTTTTAGAATGCCCTCTATCATTTTCTTGTCCATTTCCTCCCCTTGAGACGGGGGTCTGTATACAACCCCTGTATGGATTGTGATGCCATTCCCTGTCTCTAATGTGACCCAGAGTTCCTCTTGTCCTCCCCCTTTACTTTTTAGTTCTGTTACTTTGATCCCTTTCCTTATGTAGAGAGCTACTCCACCTCCTCTTTTACCCTCCCTGTCCCTTCTGTAGATTGTGTACCCTGGTATGTTGACATCCCAGTCATGGTTCTCCATGTACCATATTTCTGTGACTGCCACAATATCCAAGTGTTCCACTTCTATCAGGGCTACTAGCTCTGGAAGCTTGTTTCCCAGACTACGGGCATTGGTACTCATTGCCCTCCATTTAATGTTGGCTTTATCCTTTTTTACCCCATCCCTGCTCTCATTGCCCTTGTTGCCCTTGTCCATTTTTCCATGTACCCCTATCCTGCCCTCTGTCAAGCTCTGTACCTCAGTGTTTACTCTACTACCTGCCATGCTTTGCGGGGGGAGGCTTGAACTTTCCTGTTTCCTATCAGCACCTCCCCTTGGCTGGTTTAAAAGCTTGCCAAGGAAGCCTTTAAACCTGTCACCTAGGGCGTGTTCCCTTCCTGGACAGATGCAGACCATCATGCCAGTATAGACCTTCATCTCTCCAGGTGGACCCCAGTCCCCAATGAAGCCAAAGCCCTGTGCTCTGCACCAGTTTGCAACCATTCATTAAACCGCATGGTGTGCAGTACCCTAGCCTCACCCCTGCCATAGACTGGCAGCACCTCTGAGAAGGTTACCGTGCTTGCTACCTGTCTGAGGCCCTCCCCAACTCCACAAATTCATCCTGCATTGCACTGATCTCATGCCTAGCTAGGTCATTTGTCCGAGGTGGAAAAGGATATCTAGTTTCCTCTCCTGTGATGCTGCTTCTGCAATCCTGAGGATTCGCTTCCTGTCCCTCCAAGCCATGGCACCAGGTGAGGCACCTTACTTCCCTCTCCTCTCCTCTCCCTTCCTCACGTCTACACCCCTAACAATTGAGTCCCCTATCAGATGCTGTTTCTTTCCCTTGTGTTGTCCCTTGCCACTCTTTTGTGGGTCTCCCTTGTGGATGTCCCCAGCATTCTTCTTGGTCTCCAATGAGAGTGTCATCATAGAGGAGCCTTGATTTGCCAAACTGACATGTGATTTGTGTAGAGATGCAACTCGGGGGCTACGCCTCTGTTCCACCACCCTCACCCTCCCAGAACCTACTGTGGTCCATCTGCTCTTCACACATGGCAACCTCTGAGGCAGTGGTTGTGGAACTGGTGCTCTTTGGGTGGGGGAGTCCTCCTTAGTCCTTGCCAGTTCAGCCTGGAGGTGGGAAACCTCCTCCCTCAGAGCTGACAGTTGCCTGCAAATAGGGCAGCAACGCAGGTTCCAGAATGTTTCCTGGAAAATTGCTGCCCCACAGCCAGTGCTTTGCACCACTCCCCACATGTCTCTCTTCCTTATAATATACAATGAGTAATATATAATTTTTTTTTTGTGTGTGTGTGTATACTTACGCTTTATGCACTGTGCTGGGTAATTAAGAATATGACAGTTCTGCTCCAAGACCTGTTGAGGAAGTGATGTCAGAACCTTGGCTATAAAAGAAATGCCACAACCACTGGTGACTGTTAGAAACAATCAAATATGACTGAGATCTTCAAGTACTTGAAATGGATACATAGGGTGGATAAGGAGGTTCTCTTTAAGCTAAGTGGTAACTGAAACATGGGGACACAGTATTAAGTTGAAGGGGAGGAGGTTTCAGAGGGAGTCTAGGAAGCATTTCTTCATTGAAAGGGTAGTGGCTTATTGGAATGCACTACTGGAAAAGGTGGTCACATTGCAAATGATGAGCAGCTTTACGAGAAGCTGGGACAGACTTACGCAGAAAATAAGGGTCAAGGGAGAGACGGGTGGAAAGGCTTGGAGGTTGGTGGTGCAAGGTCAACTGCTTAAGCTGTGGACCCTGCAATATGAAGAGACTATATAAACGAAATTACCTTATTCTGTTGACTTTTGTGTATGTTAATTTGTTTGTATGTTTACTAAAACATGCCTGCCCATAATTAGAGGCGGGCAAAGTGCTCCCACTTCGCTATGCAGAGTTCTTCGCATATTATCCCCCAATCCGCATAGTGCTCCACAACGTGAAGTGAATTAATTCACCTATAAATTTAAATGCAAAGTATATTGTTTACAATGGACTTCACGCTACTTCACCTTGTATTACAGCCTTCCCCTTAATTTTAATGCAAAGTGCCATTGATTTTAATAGACTTTGCTTTGCTTTGCCTGTTTATTGCTATTTGAGGCAAATTTTGCATTGATTCATAGGATGGCAGGTCACATGGGCTCTATATTGTCTTGCACAGCCTCGGTTTTGCGTAGTGTGTGCATTGAAAAGTTGGAGACAGTTTGCTCTCAGAGTTCTGAGAATGAATCGAAAAAGCTTTCGAAAATCACTTTTGATCCAATTATTTTGTTCCAAATTTAGTACATCGACTGTAGAAAACCCTGCTGTGCTTAGCTCATTGACTGCTGATTGTTTTTGTGTGCATCTTGAATGTTAATTTGGAACATTCAGCCTGTGTACTGATAGACATTGCTGAAGTGTGTTTCGTGGGAGGGGCGTATCTGTGGTGGAGTGAGATTCACATGAGAAAGGCAGTCTTTCTAATGGTTTTGTACTTGCAGTCTGTGTTAGTATTTGTGTGTTTATGTACACACAGTAATATTTGAAGTACATTTTGATAATTATTTTCTGTTTGTTGTGGTGCAGTGCATATTTTCATTCTGTTTAAAAGATTTGTTTATATAGTGTACTGCACTGTTGCATTTTCTGCATGTTACCTGTAGTGTGTGAGTGCGTGTGTGTGCCATGAAGTCAAACACATTTTTTTGTGCCACACAGTAATCGCCGCACTCTGAATCGGTTATTCGTCTTTGGTATTTTGTACTGCTTCCTTCTTTCTGGCTAGTGCACTGCTACAGCAGCGCCCCCCCAACCCACAAAAGGCATAATTTATTTTTCCAATTTTGGATGTGTGTGACCGCTGGTTAAGGTGTTTTTGTGCCTGAAAGGCTGCATCTCTTTATAGCGTGCAAGCTGCGTCTGTGCATTTGCATCTGTTTAGTGCCCAATCTGCATCTGCAAGCCACAGTTGTTGTTTTTTTGGTTTCCCATCCACCCCAAATTTCAGAAATCCTAATTTGTTGTGAATTTTCTGTGTAATCCCCAAAAATGCCTGCAAAGAGACATGCATGCAAAGATTCTTCTGGCCATGGCACTGCTGCCAGTGGCAAGAGTGGCCATGGGCATGGTAGTATGCAGCAAAAGTGAATCGTTGATGCCAGTAACGGGATTTCTCAGACTATGTTTTTCACAGCACAATCAGTAGTTTCAATCGTGGTTGGAGATGCTGTTGTCCCCGCTGGTGGTAGTGAAGTTGCTGATGGCATGAGTATTGTCCCAAGTTCAACCCATGACAACAAGTTCACCAGTTTCCCAAATATTGTGGAGTCTAAAGCTTAATATGTATAACCACAAGGAAAGAAGGGGAGGGGCATGATAGAAACTATCAAATACTGAAAGTGAATCAACAATGTACAAGGGGTAGCTGTCACAATTTCACTCAGCAGGTCAGGCCCTCTACTCTCAAAGTGCCAACCTCTGAGCGCAGTCTTGTGAACAGTGTAACGGACAAGGTAACCCTCTTGTCTGTTTTTGTGAGTTCGGATCAACCTTTGGTCTCAGTTCTGGAGGGATTCAAACTGTAACCTCTTGCTAGCATACCCAATGCACAGGCTCAGATATTTCTGTCTTCGGGGGGCCAGATATCTTTGCCTACAGGCACCTAACCAGGTATTCAGAGATGAACCCTTAAAACTTAATAAAGACCTCAGATTTAAAATGCTTCTGTTTCCAGTTTGGTACCACCATACAAGCTATATGTCTGCTGAACCATAAATATTTCTTAGCAAAAGAAAGCAATTCAAAGACAGACCAGGTCTGCTCTAAAATTAGAGTTTTTACTAAAATATATAATAATATGTCAAACATACAATACAGAACTCTTATAACACAAGACATACATATCTTTAAACAAAACAAGGTTTAAAACAGTGCAATTCCTACAACTACACTTAGATTTTGTCTAGCTTTCTAAATACCTGTTTTTAGTGCTCAGGTGAAAGAGAATAATCTTTTCAAGCAGTATTGGCCAACCCCTTTTGGATGAAGTCATCTAGCCCCTCCTCTGGTCAAATATCAAACAAAAATATATTTTTATACAACCACAGGATGTAATTTTATTAATCTATACAATACAGCTATACAGGATGTATAAATTCTGCAACCTTAGCATAACTTAAGTTTCAATGACACCTCTTTTGATCTTATGCTGTACCCTCTTCACACAGGCGTCATAGGGTCATTTACAACCTTACACCTCTATGTAACATCCTAGCGTCCCTTATTTTAACATCATAAACCTAGTTTATGATTTCTTTCTTAACAAAAATTAACTTAACAACTCTGTAATTAGCTCAGAGAAACAGGATCCTTAATAAAAGTCTTCCAGTAACACATTGTCTCTAAAAAGACTGAGCGTGTGATAAAATGCTGTCAGCAGTTCTCTTGGCCTGCATCTGTCAGCTAAAATCTGGGGGGGGGGGGATGAGAGAGGTAATTCCTAGAGCATTTGAATTTTCAGCGGAGACATTAATACATTTTATATTAAAAAAATATAATACAGCATTCAGAACTGGCTGTCTACGTCACACTCCTCCCCACCTATACTGAATTTGTAGGATCTATCCCCTACATGGGATGAGCTTCCCAAATCAGTTCACTCCTCATAGACCCTAGACAGCCCATCGGCGTTCTGATTCTTAATGCCTGCCCTATGTATGATTGTCAGATCATATCCTTGCAAAGCAAGACTCCATCTTAGCAGTCTCCAATTGCTCTTTCCCATCTGCATCAGCCAAACCAGGGGGTTGTGGTCAGTCTGCACCACAAAATGCTGTCCATACAAGTATGGCTCTAATTTCTTCAGGGCCCACACTATGGCAAGACACTCCTTTTCCACCATGGAGTATGCTTGCTCCTTGGGGATAAGCTCCCTGCTCAAATACACAACTGGGTGGTCTGTCCCTTGGCTAGACGTCTGGCTAAGTACTGCCCCAATACCCAAGTCTGAGGCATCCATCTGAACTATAAAGGTTTTGCTATAGTCCGGACTTGTCAAAATAGGAGCACTGCACAGTGCCTCCGTCAGTCTGGTAAAGGCTTCCTCACAGGCTGGGCCCCAAGTAATTTTCTTTGGCACCTTTTTCTTTGTCAGGTCAGATAGGGGAGCAGCCAGGGCACTGTAATTAGGTACAAACTTTCTGTAGTACCTTGCTGTCCCTATAAAGCTCCTGACCTGCTTCTGGGTTTCTGGTCTGAGCCACGCCTGAATCACCTCAATCTTTATTTGGTTAGGACTGAGCTGTCCCCGGCCTACCACATGCCCGAGGTATGCCACTTCCCCCATGGCCACCTGGCACTTCTCGACTTTGACAGTTAGTCCGGCCCTCTGTATCCTGCCCAGCACTTCCCTAAGGTGTGAAAGGTGTTCCTCCCAGCTGGTACTGAAGATGGCAAAGTCATCCAGGTATGCTACGGCGTACTCCTCAGCACCATTCAACACCTGGTTCACCAACCTTTGGAAAGTGGCCGGGGCATTCTTCATTCCGAAAGGCATTACTTTAAACTCAAATAAGCCTATTGGAGTGATGAAGGCTGACCTTTCCCTAGCTCTGTCTGTCAATTCTACCTGCCAATATCCCTTGGTCAGGTCAATAGTCTTAAGGTAGCTCACCCCTCCCAACTTGTCCAGGAGTTTGTGCATCCGGGGCATCTGGTCGTCGTCGGACTTCGTGACTGCATTCAGTCCATGATAGTCCACACAGAAATGAGTTGAACCATCTGGCTTGGGCACAAGGACTACGGGTGAGGCCCAGGGGCTGTGGGATCTCTGGATTACCCATCAATCCAGCATCTCCTCCACTTCCCTCCTAATGTCCTTTTGGACAGCTTCTGACATCCGATATGCTGTTCACCGTATGGGTGTCTGTGTCCCTGTCTCCACATCGTGTGTTGCTAAGGGGGTTAGTCCAGGCTTGGCACTAAACAAGGGAGCAAAGTCTGCTAGACCCTCCCTTACTTTCTGGACCTGGTCCGGGGTCAGCTGGGGAGACAATTTTACTGCCTCCAGAGGACTCCCACTTACTCTCTTCCAGCAAGTCCAGAAGGGGGTCTCCTTCATCCATCCCTTCCCCATGACTACACACTGCGAACACCATGTCAGCCCTATTTGCATATGGCTTCATCATGTTGACATGGTACATCCTTTCTGTCTGTCTATGGTCAGGTAACTCCACAATGTAGTTTATGTCATTTAGCTTCCTAACCACTTTGTACGGTCCTGTCCACTCAGCTTGCAGCTTGTCTTTCCAGACCGGAATAAGGACCATGACTTCCTGACCCACCATGTATGAGCGAGCTCTGGCTCTGCGGTCGTACAACACCTTTTGTCTCTGTTGGGCAGCTGCCAGGTTGCTCTGGGCTGTACCCATAAGCTCCTTCAGTCTTTCCCTAAACCTAAGGACATAATCCACAATGGGAGTTCCCTGGGTGGCGTGCTTGCCTTCCCAGTCCTCCTGGATCAAGTCTAGGGGCCCACGTACCCTGCGTCCATATAAGAGTTCGAAGGGGGAAAATCCTGCTGACTCTTGGGGCACCTCCCTGTATGCAAACAACAGGTGGGGAAGGTATTTCTCCCAGTCCCTCCCATGCTGTTCAGCAAACGCCTGGAGCATTGACTTTAGGGTACCATTGAAGCATTCCACAAGTCCATTGGCTCGTGGGTGATACGGTGTCATGCATCTCTGCACCACCCCACACTTCTTCCATCAACATTTCATTAGATCCGACATGAAGGAACCCCCTTGATCGGTGATTACCTCCTTCGGAAACCGAACATGGGAGAAAATCCCAAGCAAGGCATCTGCCACTTAGTCTGTCCTCAGAGAGGATAGGGCGACTGATTCTGGGTACTGGGTGGCATAATCCACCACAGTCAGGATGATTCTCTTCCCTGAGGAGCTGGGGGTATTTAAAGACCCCCCAATATCCATTCCCACCCTCTGGAATGGCTCCTCCACTATGGGCAAGGGGATCAGGGTGGTTTGGGTTTTCTTGCCCGCCTTCCCTATTTCTTGGTACCGGTGACAAGACCTACAATACTCCTTCACCTGCTGGGTGAAGTTAGGCCAGTAGAAATTCT
Source organism: Neoceratodus forsteri (assembly GCA_016271365.2). Lineage (NCBI taxonomy): Eukaryota > Metazoa > Chordata > Ceratodontiformes > Ceratodontidae > Neoceratodus > Neoceratodus forsteri. Next base: position 58,996,241 of record CM028137.1, read on the forward strand.
GGGCTAACCACTGCGTAGTTCGTGCAATTCCCAGATGACCAGATAAGGGAATATCATGTGCAATTTTGAGCAACTGATCGCGATATCCCTGGGGAACAACAAGCTGCCTGCCTACATCCCTCCCTCTGTCTGTACTGCCTGTATATACATAAGTCCATCTTTCCAATAAACCTTATGTCTGCCGTCACCTCCCTGTGTACCCTCAGAGTCTGCCCAAGCCCTCAGCTTCTCTAAACTAGGGTCACTTCTCTGAGCAGCTGCAAATCCCTCATAACTTCCCAAGACATGGGACAGGTCCCCTTCAGTCGCTAAACTAGGGTCCTTAGCACTAGCGTCAGGGCCCTCAGGATCACTGTCAATCCTAACCCTCTGACAATTGGTCACCCCTCCCTCTTCGGAGTAACCTTCCATAGCTGTGTGGTCACTCATTACCAGGGAAATATTTACCCCCTTTTTATCAGTCTCCCCATCTGGGGACACAGGCTGGGGAATCAGCCTCTCAATGGTTTCCACACCAGTTTCTGTGGGGTTCAGGGAACTACTATTTTGCCTTGCTGCTTAGCTACGCGTAACTGCACATACCATCCCCTGTTGGAGATTGTTACCCAGGATCACATCTACTGCTAACATTTTAGCTACAGCCACCTGTTGCACAGTTCCCCCTGTTTCACCCCAGTCCAGGAGAACACTGGCCAGTGGCAATGTTTCTGCTTCACCCTCAAAGTCCTGTACAGTCACATACTTGTTTGGGATAAGCTGGCCAGGCTTTACTAGATCCCCTTTCACCAATGTCAGGGATGCCACTGTGTCCCTTAACCCCTGCATCTGTACGCCATTTACCATGACTGGGTGCATGTGTTCTCTCATGTTCACTGGCATGCTCTCAAGAACACACAAACAACCCACTTCTTTTCTGGTACTACTTTGTGTATTATTGCTTGCCCTTCTTGGACACTGTTTGCCAATGTGCCCAGTTTCTTTACATAACCAACAAGCATTTCTTACTTCAGAGAAATCTTTTCTTGGAAACCTGGGGCTAATCGCTTTCGGTGGAGGGAGTGAGGGTTTTAGCTGCCCTGAAGGAGCACTTTTCCTTTTCTGTGTTGCCATGCCCGACCCATTCATTCTCAGAGCAGGTCTGCTTTTGGCATAGCAGTCCGAGAGTTCAGCAGCCTCTTGCACTGTTTTTGGATCTCAGTCCTCTAGCCAGGTTTTTAAGTCTGCTGGGCATGTCCAATAAAACTGTTCTAATAAAATCACATTTTCAATTTTATCAACAGTGTTTACCTCAATTCCTTCCCACCAATGTTTTAAAAACTGACATTGCTTCATGGCTAGCTCCTCATAACTCATAGCAGGGCTTCTCCTGAGCTTACGGAATTTAGCTCTATATGGTTCAGCAGTTAATTCAAACTTTTTTAGTAGTGCAGCTTTTAACTTGCTGTAATCATCACTGTCTTTATTGTCCATGTGACCCAATGCATCCTGCGCTTTTCTGGTAAGTAGCGGGGATAGCTGGAAGCTCCAGGACTCTCTAGAAATTTTAGCCTGAATACAAACTTTTTCAAAAAAGTTAAAAAGGTGTCTATATCTTCCCCATCCTTAAACTCTGCTATTAATTTAGAGTTCAATTTGTAACCCAGTGCTGCAGTCCCAGTTAAACCCAAGCCACTTACCTGCTCTGGTGCCGCTGGTTGGAGTCTCATCTTCTCCAGTTCGTGTTGCCACTGGTGCTCCTCTCTCCTCTCCTCTGCAGCTCTATGTTCTCATTCTCTCTCTTCTCCTCTGCCTCTCGCTGGTGCTCACATTCCTCACAGTCTGCCTCTCACTTGTCTCACTCTCTCCTCTCCTGGGACTCCAGCTCCATCCTACGCAACTCAAGTTACAACCTGAGAACTTCTGGATTCAGGATACTGGTGACTTATCCCTGCTGCTGTGGTCCTTCACTGACAGTGGCCCGGCTGTCCTCCTCATCAGCTCGGGACCCCTCTCTGGCCACTAGTTCTGTCACACTCGAGGTCTGATCCTTTTAGTCACGATCTGTGACTCCTTGCTCTGGGTATCTGCTACCATCAGGGCCTCTATGAGGTTCTGATTTTTGGCTGTCACCTCAAACAGGACTCCTCTGTCCTCGCACAACTGTTTTAACTGTTCTACAGTATGCCTGCTCTAGTTGGACACCATCTTTCCTAACTATTGCTACTCTGACTTTGCACTTTAGAAAAAAAAATAAAATAGGTAGGAACTTGACTGTACACCAAGTGATATATAGTTCTGTTTTCTTTTTAAAATAAAACTCTGTCTTTTTCTTTCTTTGCAAGAGAGCTTACAGTCTCAGCTGACAGAACAATAAAGCTTGTGATACCAAAATTATGCCAACACTGCCAACCAATCTGTCAAAATTTTATTCAGCAGGTCAGGCCCTCTACTCCCAAAGTGCTAACCTCTGAGCTCAGTCTTGTGAACAGTGTAACGGACAAGGTAACCCTCTTGTCTGTTTTTGTGAGTTCGGATCAACCTTTGGTCTCAGTTCTGGAAGGATTCAAACTGTAACCTCTTGCTAGCATACCCAATGCACAGGCTCAGATATATCTGTCTTTAGGGGACCAGATATCATTGCCTATGGGCATCTAACCAGGTATTCAGAGATGAACCCTTAAAACTTAATAAAGACCTCAGATTTAAAATGCTTCTGTTTCCAGTTTGGTACCACCATACAAGCTATATGTCTGCTGAACCATAAATATTTCTTAGCAAAAGAAAGCAATTCAAAGACAGACCAGGTTTGCTCTAAAATTAGAGTTTTTACTAAAATATATAATAATATGTCAAACATACAATACAGAACTCTTATAACACAAGACATACATATCCTTAAACAAAACAAGGTTTAAAACAGTGCAATTCCTACAACTATACTTAGATTTTGTCTAGCTTTCTAAATACCTGTTTTCAGTGCTCAGATGTTTCCTTAGTCAGTATCAGATACAAATGCATCTCTATAGTGAAATAGAATAATCTTTTCAAGCAGTATTGGCCAACCCCTTTTGGATGAAGTCATCCAGCCCCTCCTCTGGTCAAATATCTAACAAAAATATATTTTTATACAACCACAGGATGTAATTTTATTAATCTAAACTATACAGCTATACAGGATGTATAAATTCTGCAACCTTAGCATAACTCAAGTTTCAATGATACCTCTTTTGATCTCATGCTGTACCCTCTTCACACAGGCTTCATAGGGTCATTTACAACCTTACAGCTCTGTGTAACATCCTAGCTTCCCTTCCATGTGCTCCAACTGCTGCGACACATTGTCAATCCAGTGGTTCACATGGTCCAACTTACTCCACATCAGGCCCAAAATGGCATGTGTGTCAGGTATTTGTGCAGGGTTGCCACCGTCACCTGCAGTTTGTAGACCAGCCGCTTGCTCCATGGTCCACCTCCACTTGACACCACATGCAGGTGAAGGCTGTGCTGCCACCTGTTTCTCAGCAGGCACATTCCTGCCCTGTCCAGGAAACTTGGGCTGCCAATCTTAGGTAGTGGGTTGTATGGGGAGGTAGGTCTTCCAGTCACCTGTGCGTGGATGACTTCCCTTGAGGCCACGGCCCATCACCTCACCATCGCAGATCACACTTCACTACACTGGTGTCCATAGGTGTGTAGTGAAGAGCTCCCACACTAATGAGCTGTAGGGAGGACTGGGCACAGGTGGTGGTCAACCAAATGTTGTTGCTGGCTGCTGCTGGTGCTCAATTGGGGCTGGGGGAGGGGAAACCTGCTGCTGCTGCTGTGCCTGCAACTGCTGTGGCTCCTCCCTCACTTCCTGCTGAGCTGATGGCACAGGGGCCATGGCAGGTGGTGGCACTGGTGGGGGGGGATGCTGGTAGGTGCCACCAGAGGAGGTGCTTCCATGGAACCACTACCTCCTGCTTCAGGGAATGGACCACTAGCCCAGAAGGTGCTCTGGTTCAAATGCGGGATTTATATTTTTTGCAATCTCTCTGTCTCCTCTCAAACACAGCTCTTTCTCCCACACTAGGTAATGCAAAAGTGGAAGTCTTTCACTCTCTTGCATGGTTAACTTCCTGCCTGAAGCATGTGACCTACAGACTGTGAGACGTGATCTGTGGGCTGTTACAATGCTCACTCACTCTGCCTTTAAAAGAAAATAAATTGAAGTAACGCAGAGTCATCATAACGCAGAGTCATTGTGACATGAAGTGGCATAGAATTGCACTTCAATGGGTACTTTGCATAGCTATATGTCTAGGTGGAGTGGGCCACTTCACCTCTGGTATGCTAGTGAAGTTAAACTTCACTGCATCTCTACCCATAATTTCTAGGGACACCAAGAGAATTTTAATTAGTCATTACATTCAGACTGTAGTCTCTGAATAGTCTGGGCAGACAGTTCCGGTCAAAACAAATGGGTTTTAAAGTTTGCTGAAGCAATCAAATTGTATGTTTATATGTTTTAAATACCTTGGCCTGGTTTCCATATTGTAGTAGTTGATATGGCTACAGTATATACTGTTATACTGCAAACATCATTCCTTTACAGGCCCATTATAGCAAAGGCATTACATATTATATGCAGAAATACTTGAGAATCAGAAATGCATTATCACAATTGCACATGAGGTTTAGAAATATAGTCGTATAGCAATTACTAATATTAGACTGCTTGTTTATTAGCAGTGAGTGTATGAGGGAATGTGGAAACAATGCACATAAGCAATACATTCCTTAGTAACTACTGTACTGTTAAAAGCCAATAAGTAATAATGTAAATTACTGATTTTTTTTGTATTGTATAGTAATTTATAGTATTAAATTGCATGTTTATTTTTTTTTTATTTTTTTAGTCACACTGTACGCAAGTGGTGACTCTGGGATTCAAACCCAGTTCTCCAGGTTTGCAGGTCAGGGCTTTTAACCATTGTGCTATCCTGCAGTAAGTTCATAAGGGAATGATTTCTGAAGGATAATTTTAAGTGTCACTAGCTACACTGTAACTACTGTATAGCTACACTGTAATTGCACTACTCTGTAGTTTGTTAACTAGTTTCACAATGCATGTTGTGTACTTACATAACTTTAAATGTGTGCTGCTTCTGTGGGATTGACCCACACCTCTTTTGCATCCACACCCCTGTCCTGCTGCTGCCCAGGTGGGCAGCTGTGGGGTGAGGCATGCCTACCCTCTGATAAGAATTCTAATTCTTCTGTACCTAAGACTAAACTGTCCCATTGTACAATGCTAAACAGTCATAAGACTGACTGATTGCACATCATGTACAGTATATTGCACTCTTACTTTAGTTGCTACTTTGTGTTTCAACTGTATTCCTGCACTTAATTCTACCTAGCTGTACTCAATATATGCAATGTGTTCTATTTCCAGTACCTTTCTCTGTTAATGTAAGTGTATAGTCTGTATTATCTATGTGCCATCTTTATGGCCCAGGTGGTGCCTGAAATTGGTCCATTGGATCAGTGCACCTACCTGATAAACAAACAAATAAATATCACTGATCTTCTGTGTGGAGTGATGGTGGGTGGTGCCAGATATACATGCAGGGACTCTTCCTTAGCCATTACATGTCCTTCCCACTGGCTCAGCATTGTGGCAGCCATGGCACCATCCTTCACACCAAGCTACCACAGTCCTCTGACTATACCATGAGGGCTTGGGCTATGGTGGGGAACACGTGCAGACCAGTAGGTCCCCTTTGTGGAAAACAGCAGTACTTGGAGGATCAACCATATCCCACAATTCCCCACCCCACACAGAGTACAGGATCCCATCTACTGTTAGGCAGTCCATCTGATTGGATGGCTGCTGTTGATCATCAGGCCTGGGTATGCACATTTGAAACATTTCCTGCCAGCTTTGGGACCTACGCACAAAATAATCAGATCACCTATGTGTCACATATTTGAGAGATGTAGGTGACCCAAAGTCAGAAAGCTGCACACCAGTGGTCAAGTGGACTCTGGCAGCATGCTCCAATGCATGCATTCCTTTGGCACACAATCCCCTGACTGGTTGGGCAGATCCATGGAAGACCAGTCCAGCGGTGGTGCAGGGGGCATGCCCACACTCCAGGACATTCACTAAGGTGCAGAGTGCCAGGCGAGGGGGGTGAAAAGCTATGCTAGGGGGAAACCTGATGCAACTCTTATGCTCCTCCCCAAGTTACAGCCACCAGCCATGTGGACATGTGCTGTCACCCCCACCATTCCACCCTAGCCCTTAATGACAACAGTCCCAGATTGAGCCAATAGCATCTCAGTTGACAAAGCCTTTCTGGCGAAGCTCTGGGGTGAGTACTTCCAACTGGTATGTGTGGTTGTGGTGATTGTCCTTTGATAAAGTAAAGACTACTTTCGAAATATGTTCCTACATGTAAACAGAACAGTGATTTGCTGGAGTGCAGCAACATGTGGAAATTGTTGAGATGTTGGAAATTAGCTGCTCCCCGAACAAGCCTTTCTGGCAAAGCACTGGTGTGAGTAGTTCTGACTCCTATCTGATGTAGAACTCATCCTTTGATGAAATAAAGACTACTTTTAAAATCTTTAACTATCTGTGGACAGTGCAATGCTTTGCTAGAGTGCAGCAACTTGTGAAAACTTCTCAGGGACAACAGAAAGGGCTGGAGATGGCTGCTCGGCAAGTGTCAGTGATTTTGAAAACATTTCTCACTTTTGGAACATTTCAGCCCTGTCTTCCACCCAGCATTCCCTGCTCTGCTTGGAGAAAGGATCCACTCAAGGACCTGGAACAGGCATCCTATGAGATGCCTGCAAGTGTCCACTGATTTTCCCCCATGCACTGATGCACTGGGTGGCAGAGCCACAGATGAGAGGTGCGTGGTGGCCAGCAATCATGAATACCAGCCACTGCACAACCAGCTATGAGTGCACAGCTACACATGCTAAGTATGCTCCATTTATGTGTACCCAGCATGCCATTGATGCATAGGCCCTTATTTGAATAGGGTCCAGTATTAGAGAGCATGTTTAGTGAGCAGTAAGTTCATGAGGGAGTGATTTCTGAATGAGAACTTACATCACAACTACAGGGCTGACATTTGATAAATGTAAGTGTGCACACTTGCAAATACATGTTACCTAGGCATTCAGTGTGAAAATATAGGTAATCGTGGATGGGCAACCATGCAGAACCAGCGAGTTCTGCCACAGATGGGTTCTAATTTCCTTTGACCTAGAGAGTGAAGCTCAAGCGGTCCATTGGAATCAGATCCCCAAAGTGGCAGAACACACTGGTTCTATATAGAGTTACCCAACCACTATTTATAATGGTGTGTGATGTCTCAGATATCAATTTTATGTAGTTTTAGCAGGTATTCTTTTAAGTAGAAGAAGACTTTGCCATCTACATCTTCTTCTAAGAGTTACATATGGCTGTTAGGACCAGTGGTGCGGTTGTTAGGGATCAGATATCCATACATTTGTGTTGAACACTCCCACTGGATGAAAATCAGACTGAGAGAGATTTTTAAGAAAAAAAACAATGGCAACTGTGTTTTGTGTTTAGCTAGAGTATGTGGACAAAGCAAGTGTTTTCTATAAGTATAAGTAGATATCTGGTTGATCCTGCATTTATTTATTTTTTCCAAAGGACAGTAGATCTGCTTGATACTGCACATTATTTTACCATATCTGGTTACTCCTGCATCTGCTAGATTATGTGGCTATCTGTTCCTTCCGTTGCCACCTCCTTTGATCTGGTTGATCCTGTGCTTTCTCGTGGTGTCACTCATTTGCTCCTGAAATTGGCTTGAACAGTGTTGTACTACAGAAGGGTTGAACAGCATTCCACAACATTTGAATTGTGGTAGAATGGCATTTTAGCTGATATAACAAGCATTTGTCAATGCCAAATGTTTGCTTGCTGGTATTAGCATTTGAAATGCAGGAGTTAGACTGATGCAGAATAGGAATGGCAGTGAAGCATAGAAGTTCATGTCAACCCCACCTCAATCTTGTAAAGATGGAGAGGCATTAGGGTAAGTGTGTGGGTCATTGCCCATGATGGTCATGTCATGTCACCTCACCTTATTCTGCAGACAGTGACATGTGTTGAGGTGTGCCTTAGGGTGTTTGGCTGTACAGTGACCCCATTCCACATGGACATATGCTGAAATGGGTACAGCATAGGAGAATGGGGTGAAGTGTGGGGCCAAAGAGTCCAAGGTACACCTTGATGGCTGTCAGTGGCTGGTGGGTGGAGGTGGGATGGCATGGGTAGTAGAGTTGGCAATCCAAAGGCACAGCCTGATGCCTGTCTGTCTATACTGGGTAGGATGTGATGGTTAGAAACCCTAACGCCTCGGGCGTTTGTTGTTATTTAGAGTACAAATGTTCAACATGGCCTTTTTGTGACCCCACCTCATGAAAGCTTTTGGGACCTCTTCATATAAAGAGTGGCAGTGTGATTTTGTCAATGTGTCCCAAACATTGACTTCCAACAGCGACAGCGCCATTCTGTGCCACATGTACAAAAACACAGATTGGGCAGAATGTGAAGAATGGCAGCTGTGCCATCCATAAGGAGGTGTAAAAGGATGGCAATGTTGAAAATCTGTAGTGGGAATATTAAAAATGTGCGCACTTCCGAGCATACTTGGAAAGTGTGCAGCGCATGCACGTAACACAGTCATTTTATAGACTGTCATCACCAGATTTTCAACATAGGCATTTTACGACCTGTGCTCATGAAGAGTGTCAGTGTGATTGTGTTAATGTGTCCTGAACACTGATTTCTCACAGCAACCACGGTATTCTGCGCCGGAAGTGCAAAAACACATTTCTGCCAGGATGTGATAAATGACAGCTGTACTGTTCATAAGGAGGTGTGGAAAAATGGCAAAGTTGAAAATCTTGAGTGAAAATATTACAAATGTGTGAAGTTATGAGAGTGCATGCAAACTGTGCAATGCATGCTCATAACACAGTAATTTTATGGATTTCCATCACCAAATTTTCAACATAGGCATTTTAGGACCTCTGCTAATGAACAGTGTCACTGTAATTTTTGTACTGTGTCCCAAACAGTGATTTCCCACAGCAACGGTGCCATTGTGCACTGGAAGTGCGAAAACACATATTGGCCAGGATGTAAAATATGACAGCTGTACTGTTCATAAGGAGGTGCAGAAAAATGGCAATGTTGAAAATATGGAGTGAAAATATTGCAAATGTGCGAAGTTATGAGCGTGCGTGGAAACTGTGTAAGGCACGCTCGTAACACAGTCATTTTATGGACTTTTGGCACCAAATTTTCAACATAGGCATTTTAGCACCTCTGCTAATGAACAGTGTTACTGTGATCTTCATAATGTGTCTCGAACATGGATTTCCCACAGTGACCGCGCTGTTCTGTGCTGGAAGTGCAAAAACACATTTCGGCCAGGATGTGAAACATGACAGATGTACTGTTCATAAGCAGGTGCGGAAAAATGACAATGTTGACAATGTGAAGTGAAAATATTGCAGTTGTGCGAAGTTATGAGCATGTGTGGAAACTGTGCAATGCATACGCATAACACAGTCATGTCATGGACTTTTCTCACCAAATTTTCAACATAGGCATTTTAGGACCTTTGCTAATGAACAGTGTCACTGTGATTGTCGTAATGTGTCCTAAACACAGATTTCCCACAGTGACCGCGCTATTCCGCCCCAGAAGTACAAAAACACATTTGAGCCAGGATGCGAAAAATGACAGCTGTTCTGTTCATAAGGAGGTGTGAAAAAATGGCAATGTTGAAAATGTGGAGTGAAAATATTGCAAATGTGCGAAGTTATGAGTGTGCATGGAAACTGCGTAACACACGCTCATAACACAGTCATTTTATGGACTTTTGTGACCAAATTTTCAAGATAGGCATTTTAGCACATCTGCTAATGAACAGTGTCACTAATATTTTCGTAATGTGTCCCGAACATGGATTTCCCACCACGACCACGTTAATCTGCAGCGGAAGTGCAAAAACACATTTCGTCCAGGATGTGAGAAATGACAGCTGTACTGTTCATAAGGAGGTTCGTAAAAATGGCAATGTTGAAAATCTGGAATGAAAATATTGCAAATGTGCGAAGTTACAAGCATGCGTGGAAATTGCACAACGCACGCTCGTAACACAGTCATTTTATGTACTTTACTCACCAAATTGTCAACATAGGCATTTTAGCACCTCTGCTAATGAACAGTCTCACTGTCATTTTCATAATGTGAATTGAACACGGATTTCCCAAAATGACCGCTCTATTCTGCACCAGAAGTACGAAAACACATTTCAGCCAGGATGTGAAAAAATTACAGCTCTTCCATTCATAAGGAGGTGCGAAAAAATGGCAATGTTGAAAATCTGGAGTGAATATATTGCAAAAGTGCGAAGTTGTGAGAGTGCGTGGAAACTGCGCAATGCACACTCGTAGCACAGTCATTTTATGGACTTCTGTCACCAAATTTTCAACATAGCCATTTTTGCATCTTTGCTAATAAACAGTGTCACTGTTATTTTCATAATGTGTCCCGAACATGGATTTCCCACAGCAACCGAGCTATTCGGCGCTAGAAGTGCGAGAATACATTTTGGCCAGGATGTGAAAAATGACAGCTGTACTGTTCATAAGGAGGTGCAGAAAAATGGCAATGTTGACAATCTGGAGTGAAAATATTGCAAATATGTGAAGTTATGAGTGTGCGTGGAAATTGTGCAATGCATGCTCGTAACACAGTCATTTTATGGACTTTTCTCACCAAATTTGCAACACAGTCATTTTAGGACCTCTGATAATGAACAGTGTCACTGTGTTTTTTGTAATGTGTCCCAAACACGGATTTCCCACAGCGACTGCTCTATTCTGCACCGGAAGTACAAAAACACATTTCAGCCAGGAAGTGAAAAATGACAGCTGTTCTGTTCATAAGGAGGTGCAAAAAAATGTCAATGTTGAAAATCTGGAGTGAAAAATATTCAAATGTGCAAAGTTACGAGCATGCGTGGAAATGGCACAACACACCCTCGTAACACAGTCATTTTATGGACTTTTGGCACCAAATTTTCAACATAGGCATTTTAGGACCTCTGCTAATGAACAGTGTCACTGTGATTTTCATAATGTGTCCCAAACATGGATTTCCCATAGCGAACACGCTCTTCTGCACTGGAAGTGTGAAAACACATTTTGGCCAGGGTGTGAAAAATGACAGCTATACTGTTCACAAGGAGGTGTGAAAAAATGCCAATGTTGAAAATCTGGTGTGAAAATATTGCAAATTCACAAAGTTACAAGCGTGTGTAGCAACTGCGCAATGCATGCTCATAAAATAGTCATTTTTGGAATTTCTCCCACCAAATTTGCAACATAGGCTTTTAGAGAGCCTACCTCATGAACACTGGCACTGTCATTTAATTAATCAGTCCTGAAAGGTGATTCCATGCAGTGACCACAAAATCACCTTTTGAGGCTGATTAACGCCATGACAGTGACAGAATTCATGAGGAGGGGTCCCAAAAACCCATGTTAAAAATTTGGTGCCAAAATTCCAAAAAATGCCCGAGATATGCAGCAAAGTTGAAAAAACCCTATTTATTCCATTATACAGCTTACCGGCATTTCCTTAGTTCACGGTCGGCTTTAAAGAGTGCAGACTGTTCGGTCTACTGAAGATCATCGTGCCAGACTCCGGAGGTAAGTATGGGGTGAGGGGGGTGTGGGGAGGCAGGTTGCACAGTGGGTGGGTGTGGGTTGTGGGGGTGGGCAGGGAGACAGCAAGGGACCGTTTCCTTTGTTTACAGGTGAAAAAAAAAACAAAAGACATCGCAGGCCTTTTTTTTTAAACAGGGGAATTTGACACACTGTGGTGGGCTCCTAGTGTGCCAACTGACTGTTGGGGGGCAGTTATAGCTGATGGGGGATTGGGCATCCCTGTCAGCACAAAAGCATGGGGGGCCACAACAGCCGAGGGGTACTGGGCACCCCCTCGGCAGTACTGTCACTACTGTTTGCAGGGGGACTTATGTCATCGGGGAGCGAGCTCCCCCATCGGCACATCAACCTGGGAGGGAGGACAAAATGCTGACAGGGATTAGGCTCCCCCATCAGCAACTCAAATCACACCCGCAGGATGCAAGTCAATGGGGATTGGGGCCCCAGTCATCAAAAACACACTGTGTGGGAGGGGCACATGCTGCCAAGGGGGATTGAGCACCCCCTTGGCACTGGGGCCACATTAATATTGTTTGTGAACAGGGCAGCAACGCGCCACCATGTTCACAAACAATATTACAGTAGCAACGTTCCGCCCAGCAATGACGGGTCGCTTCCTCATTGCAGCAAATCGCTGATGCTGCAATGATGAGGCTGCCTGTGATTGTGCAGTGAAAACGTTACAACTTGGTGCAACTTCTGGAAGCCAGTGTCATCAGCACACTGTGCCTCCATTGGTGCACCATGGCCAAGCCCCAAAATGCTGTGCCTCCCTTGGCTGCTACACTGCTGCGCCTCCCTAACCTGCTTCTTTCCTAAGCTGTCACATAATGTTTCTTGCTCATGCACGCAAGCAAACATAAAAATTGGTAGAACAATGTTCTACAATGCATTCCATTATTTCTTAGCCACAGTATTATTACACCAGTTAGTAATTATGCAAATGAAACATTTTTGTGTAGAGTTATATATCATTTCACAATATTTGATTGTATTATATTAACCTGTAGGGTCATACAAAACTGGAATGCAGACATAGTGCATCATCTAAAGAGTAGCCTCTCAGTGTGTTTAACTGTAGCAGACTGAAGTTATATTGTAATCATATGTTATTTCCCATTCAGATTACACTTAAACATTTTTCTTTGTGATTACCTTTTACATAAATGTCAGATAGAATTAGACAGTTGGAAAAGTGCACAAGACCTGCATTCCTATGTTGTTAAACTTGTAAAAACAAATTTAAGAATGCCAAAAGTAGTAACATAGTAGTTCCACAGTAAATTTGTTATTCAGTTTTGCAATAGCTATACCATGTGTAGTTGCCCTTGTAAGAACACATTACATAATACCAGAAGTGATACAATGGTAACTGCAGTACAGATTTTGTGCTACACTTTGCAACAGCTATTGCATGTGCAGTTACATGTGTCAGAATGAAATGATTTGAGCTGATAAAGAGACAGTAGTATTCGCACATGTATGCAAATTGTGTAACTACACAACATGCATATGTGAAACTAGTTAACAACTACATAGTCATTACATGTAACTACACAGTGGTTACAGTGCAGTTACAGCATAGTCATACAGTAGTTACAGTGTAGTTAAGGACACTTAGAATAAAATGTTACCAAACATCCTTGGGGTATATAAATGAAAAGAGAAAGACCAAGGGAGGGATAGTAAGGCTAAAAAAGGAAGGAAGAGTTTGTGTGGAAGACGACCAAAAAAACAAACCAGATATATTGAAGAAATACTTTTATTCAGTATTTATGGAGGAAGAGGTAGGTGATGGGCCATAAATAAGGGACAAGGGCTTTAAGGGAAGGGAGGTAGACATTAGTCCTTTTACAGAGAGCGAGTTATCACGGAACTACTGTAGCACAACTAAAAATGGACAAGACAATGGGGTCTGACGAGGTACACCCTAGGATATTGAGGGAGTTCGAGGAGGGACTGGCTGCACCGCTGACAGCTCTGTTCAGCCTATCACTAGATATGAAGGAAGTTCCGGGGGACTTCAGGAGAGCAGATGTGGTCCCACTTCACAAAAGTGGTAATAGGGAGGAGGCAGGAAATTACAGACCTATCAGCTTGTCTTTGGTGGTGGGTAAAGTAAAGGAATCACTACTGAAGGAAAGGATTGGGAAACACCTTGTGACCAGTGGATTGCAGGAGCTGGGGCTGCATAGTTTCACAGTAGGGAGAGCTTGACAGATAAACCCGATCGAGTTCTTTGATGGGGTGACCAGGGAAGTGGGTCAAGACGTAGCGGTGGATATGTCCTACTTGGATTTCATTAAGGCCTTTGACACTGATCCACACAGAAGATTGGTGATCAAGCTGGCCAGCCTAGAAGTAGATCCAAAAGTAAAAAAAATGGGTAAGAAGTTGGCTAAGCAACAGGAGTCAGAGGGTGGTGGTAAATGGTGTTCAGTCTGACAAAGGCAAGGTGATCAGCAGAGTGTCACAGCAGTCAGTACTAGCTCTGGTCCTCTTCAATGTCCTTATTAGCAACATTGCAGGGGGGTTGCAAGGGAAAGTATGCCTTTTCACAGATTACACAAAAATCTGTAACAGAGTGGAAACACCAGGTGGGAGATATGAGGGACAATCTGAGAAGCTGGAAGACTGTTCAAGGGTTTGGCAAATGAGTTTCAATGTAAAAAAGTGCTAAATCATGCACTTGGGGAACAGAAACCTGGGGGCAATGTACCAACTGGGCAGGGAGGTATTGGCCCCCACAAACCAGGAACGGAACCTGGGGGTCATAGTTTTTGATGATCTGAAGGTAAAAAATCAGTGTGATAAGGCAGTGAGGAAACCAAGCAGGAAGCTCAGGCGCATAGGGATGGGTATCACTGGCAAAAAGAGGGAGGTAGTGTTACCCCTCTATAGATCAATGGTGAGGCCCCACCTTGAGTACTGTGAACAGTTCTGGAGGTCCCATCTCATGAAGGGCATACAGACAAGAGAGCCAGAAGTGCAGTGTCACAGATTTACTGCATGACGAAAGGGATTAACCCCCATTGAAATTCCATTGTTTACTGCAGTAACTCTACTGCAGAATTTTGCAGCACTGCACTTTATCCTGGGTGACTTCACCGTGGATAAGGTGATGGCAGTACAGAAGAGGGCAACCAAAATTCTGCAGGGCCAGCATCAAAAGCCCTATGAGGAATGACTCATGGAATTAAATATGTACTTTCTAGAGGAAAAGAGGGAAAGGAGGGACGTGATAGAAATATTAAAATATCTTACAGGTATTAATAAGGCACATGAAGGCAGCATTTTTCATAGAAAAATATGCCTGAGAACAAGGGTCAGACTATAAAGCTGGAAGGGGGGGGGCTCAGAGGAGATGTGAGGAAATACTTCTTTGCAGAATGGTAGCAAGATTCAAGCATGCATGGGATAGACACAACGGGATGTTAGAAATATGGCTGGGGGAAGAACAGATCTTAAGTAGGGTCTGCAGATGCACAGAAAATAGGTCAGACTACATCGGCCAAGAGGCCCTTCTCTGTCAACTACTTCTATATTACTACATTTCTAAAAAGCCTCATGTGATCCAAACTCATATTGCTGGACAGGATTCGATAAGACTAGGTCACCAGTGTGTGGTCTCTAAGGGATCAGAGAATCATCCTGCCAGCCAGGATGATGTTTTCATTTTCCTGCCCACCGCATATGAACATATGAACATACGAAGAATCCAGCAGAAGAAGGTCATTTGGTGTATCAAGTCTGCTCATATTGCAGGGTCCACAGCTTGAGCTAATGCCCCTGCCCTCCCTTTTCACTCCTCCCATTCTCCCTGCCCATGATTCTTACCTTCCCCTATGCCTATCCCAGCCTCTCTTAAAGCTACCCACTGTCTTCAATGAGATGACCTCTTCTGGCAGTGCATTCCAAGTGTCCATGACCATCTCTGGGAAGAAGTGCTTCCTGACCTCCCTCCTAAACCTCCCACCCTCCAGCTTAAGATTGTGCCCCCTTGTGATATGATTGCCACTCAGCTTAAAGAGACTCTCCTTATCAACCCTATTTATCCTTTTCAAGTACTTGAATGTCCCAGTCACGTCCCCTCTCTCTATTTCCTGTCTTCCAGGGCAGGGATTACATGTTCAGTGCCCTCAACCTATCCTCATATGCTTTGCCCTGCTGACTGGTTATCATCTTTGTAGCCCTCCTCTGTACCTTCTCCAGCAGGTTAATGTTTTTTTTTGAGGTGTGGGCACCATTACTGAACTCCATACTCTAGATGCGGCCTTACCAGTGACCTGTACAAAGGCAGTATAACATCCTCTTTCCCAGTATTGATCCTGCTAGCTATGCATCCCAGAATTTTGTTTGCCTTTGCTGCTGCTTTTCTACACTGAGTGGAGTGCTTCAGGTCACTAGTGATCATCACTCCCAGGTCCTTGTCCTCCTCTGATGCAGCTACTCAGACTCCACTCAGGTAATACTCTGCCCTGGGATTCTTGGCTCCAATATGCATAACTTTGCACTGCTTGGCATTGAAGCCAAGCTGCCAGATCCTGGACCACCTCCCCAGCTTTTCCAGATCTTCCTGTATGTCCCGTATCCCTTCAGCTGTGTCCATCCTCCCAGAGAGCTTGGTGTCATCTGCAAAAAGGCACATTTTGCCTTTAATGCCATCCCCAATGTCATTGATGAAGACATTAAACAACACCGGCCCCAGCACGGAGCCCTGTGGGACCCCATTGGTTACCTGTCTGGTGCCAGATAACTCTCTCCCCACCACCACCCTCTGGGTTCTGTCCCTCAGCCAGTTTTCCACCCATCTGGCCATCTTCTTCCCAACTCCAAGAGCCACCAACTGCCAGATCAACCTTTTGTAGAGCGTAGAATGAAAGGCCTTGCTGAAATCAAGATAGAGGATGTCTACCATTTGGCCCCTGTCTACTGGCTTAGTGACAGAGGTCAAAGAAATTAATCAGATTTTTTTTGACATGATCTCCCCCCCCATGAACCCATGCTGCCTGTCATCCTGGAGACCATGCTCCTTTAGCTATGCCACAAACTTTTCCATTAGTATGGTCTCCATGAGCTTGCCCAGAATGGAGGTCAGATTGACTGGTCTGTAATCCCTGGATCATCCTTAGGACCGCTTTTGTGAAGGGGCACTACATGTGCTGTTCTCCAGTCCTGTGGTACCACACCTGACTCTAGTGAACTATTAAATATGTCTGCTAGTGGCAATGCCAGCTCCTCAGCCAGTTCCCATGATGTGAAGGAACTTGCATGCAACGATATCAATGGCAGTGCTGCTCATGCTTTTGTACACAGCAGCCTGGATGTCTACAGTGCCTCTGCCCAGCATTGTGATCCCAGCAGTCTGTTTCCCAGACACTACTAGGGGCCAGGCTAATACCAGGCACAACTCCCACCCCACCACAGAGGAACTAAGCTGTCCAGACATCGTACACTCAGTTCACCTCTCCTCTCCTCTCCTCTCCTCCAGACATTAGTAGGGCCAAGGCTAATACTTAGCACCACTCCCACCTAAATCCATCTTATAGAAAAATGGATTGTTCTCGCTATTTAAAATAAAAGTGTTCTCCCATCCCCCCATGTACAGTAAATGTTTGCTATCACTTTTCAGCAGGATAAGCTCACTGACTGAGACATTGTCCCAGTTTTTGGATTTCCACCTCAGACCACTTTTTGCCAGCTTGTCCTCCTGTTTGCAAGACACAGTGGATGTTTTGAGGCTTGTTAAAAATTGAGAACTAGACAAGGGGAACTTGATGGTAATGATAGAGATTGAATCACTTTATTCAAATATACCACATGAAGATGCTCTGGATGCTGTAGGAAATGTTTTGAATAACAGGGAGGAGGGGGTAAACCACCAATGGAATTTTTATTAAACCTGTTGGAGTATGTCCAAAAATATAATGTGTTTATGTTTAATAAAGAGTTGAATTTACATATAGAGGGAACAGCAATGGGTGCTACATGTGCCCCCTCTATAGAAAACATTGATGTGGGGGGATGGGAGAATAATTTTATTCTAAACAGTGAAAACAGTTCATATTCCATCAGATGATCATTTGGAAGTGCGTTATAGATTATATATATATTTTTTTAATATGGAATAGAAAGGAAATGAAAGGCAATTGCAGTCTTTTGTTGATTTTATGCATGGAACAAATTCAAATTTAAAATTTACATTTCAACAAGACCAAAGTAAAGTAAGCTTTCTAGATGTGATGATAAGTAAAGGGAATGATAACAGTATTGTGACTGACATGTTTATAAAAGAGACTGATGGCAATGCCATACTGCTAGCAAGTAGTTGCCACCCTAGACATGTAATTGAGATTATCCCAAAGGGACAATATTTGACATGTAGAAGGAATTGTGGAGATAGTACTTTGTCTGAAAGAGAGGCAGCTGAATTAAGTACAGTAATTGGCTGGTAGAGAGAGGTTATAGTAAACAAACCATTGAGAGAGGTAAAGAATATGCAGCCAGAGAAGACATGGCCACTCTATTAGAGAAAAAATGAAAAGAACCACATGGAAGACAAGAGTCTTAATTTTGAAACTGCTTATTTGGCAAAGGCAGAAGAACTGGAAAATAATAAAAAAGCACTGAGTGGTGTTGGGAAGTGCTCTGGAGCTAAAAGAGATTACTAAATATTCACCAAGGGTGCCATATCGCAGAGCCTCTATTCTAGGGAACAGGTTAGGCCATAGCCACTATATTGAAAGTAGGAGCCACATGTGGCTAGATAAGCCAGCAATGGGGTGCCCCCCATGTAAATGGTGCACAGTTTGTAAACATATAAGGAAAGGAAATGAGTTTGAAAATCCAAGAAATGGAAGAAAAATATTTGAGGTCAGACAACTCATTACATGTGACACTGGGTGAGTTAACTTGCTATGTATAATTGTAATGCCTATTATGTTGGTAAAACAAAAAGAAGCCTGAAAGTCAGAGTGAGTGAGCACACAAGAGCAATAGGAAACTATATTTCCTGTGCCATAGCAGCACACCTGGCTAAACATAAAGATCAGGAGGGACATGGGCTCAAGTTTCAAGGAACAGATAAAGTCAACTGCAAACCAAGAGGTGGGAATTTTAATGATTAGTTACTTATGGAAGAGGCATTCTGGATCATTCACCTTGATGCAGCTAAAAAACCAGGGCTGAATTTTGGTTTTGAATTAAAACCATTTTGGAAAAAAACAAAGATGAGAGAATGTACTGTAAGTGGCATAGCAGCTACTGAGTCTGTTAAAGCATTTTGTGATGGACTTTTACATATTATAATATATTTTAAAATTTTGTTCACTATCTTTTTCCAAAATATTTATCAAGCCCCCCCCCCCAAGTTGGTTATTTATTTGACTTTGTACTTTACTATATGTAATGCAATGAATAAGTAGAAGCTGTTGTACCTTGTAATTGCCTTTCTGTTATTACTATGTGTTTTTATAAATGTATTCACTTGTGGTTGTGTTTCAGGATTCAAAATGTTTTTTAACCAATCAGAATGAAGAATGAAATGATGCTATCATGGTGATGTTTGCAGGGTTAAGGTATTTGACTGCTATGTTAATCACTTTATATTTAGCCTTTGATAAAGGATGGGACACATCCGAAATGGGTCAGGTAGGGCATAGCCTGAGATTTCTTATTTTTATGTGTCTAAAAAATTATTGAAACTGGACCACATGTGGTATCCTTGAAGATATTCAGACATTTGTGTGTGCCCAAAAATGTTTGTTAAAGTGTTCAGACAAATGTTGTGTCACTAGCATCACTCCCAGTGTGAATTGCACTGTGGTAGTAGTTCACATTTAAATATTCTCCATAAAAAATTTGAATGTCACTAGAACTTTTCTTAGTAGTGTGATTTAAGCCAAGGGCTAGTTTCTGCCATGAAAAAACACTCAAACCTCTAGTTCGTCAGACAGCTAACTCAGGAGGCCACTAAACAAATGCTTGTTGTTTGTTCTTTCTACTGGAGGACAGTTTATTTATTTTTATTTACAGTTTTTAACCAGGAAAGGCACACTAAGCTGTGATAGCGTGTTTCCAGGTGTGAACTCAGGGCTAGGTTAAATGCAATGGTTTTACTGACATGGGAATGTTAGCCATGACACTGAGGAATGTCCTCTACTCATATCACTAAGGGCACCACTGGCCATCTAGCAAAGACCGTGGACTTGGAAAATGATTGAGAAGCAGCTACGAGTCTGAGGAAGCAAGCCTCCTTCCCCAGCACCTCTCTTACAGAGGCTTTACCTTCTGATGAATTTTCTGACTATCTGACACACCCAAAAAAGATATCTGTTGCACTGCAGAGGGATCAGGTTATCGATATTTGTGAAAAAAGTCTTGTTACTGACTCGGAGCTACATGAAGCTGAAGTATGTTTGCACTCCTCACAAGAAACCAAGAAGTTAACTTTACTTTCGATGACTGATGAGGAGGAGGCATCTTTTCTGAAAGAACATAAGATATTGCAGTCCAGATGTATGGAGCAGTCCCTCCGTGTTGTACCACAACCTCTGGCTGACATTTCGATTAATGCCATCAGGCCAAGTGATGCAGCATCATCAAAGGAGCTGCCACAGTTTCCTGATGCAGGCTGTCCTGACAAATCCATCCCTGAACACACTACTGCTTTGGCTGTGATTCCAAATGAGACTTCGGTTGTTCTGGGACTGCTGACGCAGCCTGCTTTGCCTATCACCTTTTCTGGTCAAAGTTTTGCCTTTTCTGCCAAAAGAATCACATTCCCAGATGGAAAAGTCTTTAAAATGTTCCACTCCAAAGCCCAGGGTATGCCTAGTGCTGCTCCTAACATCCAATAGTTACACCTTATGCATTCTATTGCTCCAGGACAGAAAACATTTGGCTCATCACCCACTCACCCAATCACTGAATATCTGACTAAGCATAACATCTTATGCCCAGAACAGCATGGCTTCTGTGCTGGTCACAGCACCGGCACTGCACTAGTTGAGTTCTTCAGTTTCTTATACTCCTCCCTGGATGCCAGCTCCCTAGCTGGTGCAGTATTCATTGACCTCTCAAAGACCTTCGACACTGTCTCCCACCCTCTTCTGCTGGATGCCCTCTGCCACACTGGTTTCTCTGCTGGCCCTCTTGCCTTGTGCACAAGCTATCTATCCACTCGCTCTCAATGTGTAAAAATCAATGGGACACTCTCTGAAACTCTTCCCATCCACTCAGGGGTACCCCAGGGCTCTATCCTGGGCCCCCTACTCTTTTCACTCTATCTAAACACCTTTCCCAGTGCATGCTCTGGCAAAATTCTTATGTATGCAGATGATGCTGTCATTTTTGCCACCCACTACAATCCCATCTCCCTCCAGGACACCCTAGAACAATCCTACAATGATGCTGAAGCCTGGTTTAAAGAGCACAGACTCGTCATTAATCTAAAAAAAAAACCAAAACAATGCTTTTTGCCCACCCCCAAAACAAAGCCTGCAACTTCCCACTCCCTGTCCTCCCTAGCACCAAACAACCGCTTGAACAGGTCTGCTCCTACAAATACCTTGGGGTTACTTTCAATTCAGCCCTCATCTACCACACCCACATTGATGCCCTTGCATCTGCCACTAATACACGGCGTGGCATCCTCTACCGCTATAAAAACTGTCTCCCCCCTGATGCTCTCTGACTTGCGGTTATGTCTTCAGTACTGTCCCTTGTAGACTATGGCCTGCCAGTCTATGGTACTGCTGACACCACCACCCTCAACAAAATTCACCTCACCCTAAATAAGGCATGCAGGCTGATTACTGGTGCCCCCAGGCTCACACATACTTGTCAACTCTATGACGAGGCAAAACTACTTAACATAGATGAACGGCTATGCTATCAAACCTGCCTCCTCACAAAAAAAACTCTACTCAGGCTGTTCCCTCCAGTGGTGACAGCCGCCATCCACCACACCCAACCTACTTTCGCAACCCAAACCTCCAACGAGACCACTGTACTGGTCCCCAGATCCAGGACCACCCATGGTCAGAGGTCCTTCTGCTACAGAGCCCCATCCTGGTTTAACTCTTTCCCTGCTCCCATTTCCAATGCCCCCATAATCTCCAACTTCAAAACCGCCCTTCAGAGCCAACTGCTTAACACTCGCAGCTGCTCCTGTCTCTAAATGTGGCCTCAATCTCTCCACACTTGACAACACCCACTGGGTGGCACTCCACCTCACCCCCACTTCTCCCTCATTGCATCTTGCCTCTATTATTTACCAGCATGTGCTCAGCTGTATCATTGTAATTGCTACTAAATTGTATAAATGTATGAAACCATTCTGTGTAACTCTAAGTCAGTGACTTTTATGCTGTAACCTAAATTTGTTCTGTCTGTCCTCAATGTGATGAAGTACCTTTGGAAAAGAACCTCTGGCTCAAAGGCTGTAAACCGATGTACAAATAAATAAATAAAATTCTTCAGCCCTAGTCTGCTACCTATAAATCCTTGGGGATCCATCATGGGCATCACTGTCAGTACACAACAGACTTCCCTCCTCTTGATGGAACATGGGCACAGGTTTACAAAGAGCTGGCTGGAGTAGAACCAATATTAGACAATGGAAATGGCAAACTCCCCACAACAGAGGGGTCACTGATGGATTCTGGTAAGATGATTCCCATTTCTGTCTTGCTTACTGTAGGGATACAGTGAAAGGACTCTCTATCTGATACTGTGCAGTCTGCAACTTCCTAGCCACTAGAACATTATGCACCCAGCCTATGACACCACGATCACCTAATGTTACACTAGTCCCAATGATTACTGGCAATCCTGGCAGTACAGTTTCTTTGGTGCCTGACAGAGCTGTCCAAAAGTTGTGTTTTCCACTTCAGTGGTACATCCCCTAAATTTCACAGCTTTTGAAGTTTCAGAACTTCTGCCTGTGGTGAATTAGAAATCTTCCAAATGTATTGGGTCAATTTTTGGCCTGTTCCACTAACTTCAGCTACAGTAAAAATAAAAAAATATAAAAAATTTACCTGGTGTCACGTGCCCCCCACCTGTTGGCTAGCGGTCCCTCCCACCACCTGATCACCCACCTGATGTATAAAACATAATTCCTTGGTGGCTACTGGTCCTTCCCTCCCCCACAGTCACCTGCCCCATATATTAAAAAAATAATTCCATTGTGGCTCACCCCCCCTTACTACGAGGGACTACTAGACACCCGGGAATTTTTACATTAGTTCAGAGGATGGTGGGTGGGGGGTCACTAGACACCATTGAATTTTTACATCAGGCCAGTGATCTGCGGGGGTACCAATAGACACCAGGGAGGCATTTATTTTTATTGGGCCACTGGGCCATCAGTTGGAGAGTGGATGGTGCCACTAGACACCAGGCAGATGGAAATGTTAAATTGTGAGTAAGAAGTTCCGCAGAACTGACTCAACTGACAGTGATCAATTCTGCAGAATTTTTTCCTAACAATTTAATATTAAATAGCGGTCCCTCCATATATTTATTTGCTGTTCTAAGGTGGAATTTCCATGAAAGCTGTGAAAATGATTTCCAAACATTCATGAAGCGAATGTCCGACTTTTGCACAAAGTCCACCTGCAAAATTTATTTTCACACCTCTAGTGCCTGACAGTGCTGCAGCTGCTTCTGAGACCACATTTTCCTTGCCTGCTGATTTCTCTGGTACACAGATTTTGCAGGTGTTTAGTGCTCTGTCTACCTCCCCTAGATGAGCTCAGTCAGCAGCAGACATTCCTATTCAACTCTCACAAGAATCTGGTTTTCTCCTTGCAGGATAAGCTATTTCTGACTCTTGGACTGACAGGGTGAAATGAGCAGAGAGGACAATTGCATCACATTCATTGCCCTAGCAAGTAGAATCAACCTTGCAAGACTCAGCTAAGATTTGAAAATCTTTTAAAAACTCAGAAAATTTTTCAACCAAGCCAGCACCAGCAGAGTGCAGAAATGCAGTGAGATTGTGGTATAAAGGGTGTCTAGATCCCCCTTCAGGCAAAGTGTTTGTTGGAAAAACTTTATTAAAAACTCTGTGCACTTCATGTTAAATGAGATTTATACATTAGTACACTCCATGAATGACATGTCATCGAAGCATTGCCTTACTCTCCACCACAGGGAAAATCCTCGCCTGTATTCTTCTGAACCTTCTCCTTCCCATCACCGAAGAAGTCCTGTCGGAATCTCAGTGTAGATTCAGACCATCTTGTGGGACAACCGACATGATCTTCATTGCCAGGCAGATCCAAGAAAAGTGTTGGGAACAACATCAGGACCTGTACATGGCTTTCATCGACCTGATATAGGCCTTTGACTCCATCAGTCGTGAAGACTTGTGGAAGGTGCTGGCCATATTTGGCTGCCCTACAAAATTCATCAAGGTCCTGATGCTTCTGCATGACCAGATGACTGCCAGTGTTCTCCACAATGGTTCAAAGACAGACCCGTTCATCATCCAAACTGGGGTCAAGCAAGGGTGTGTCATCACTCCAGCCTTGTTCTCTATCTTCCTAACAGTCATGCTAGTCCTCACCAAAGTCCGCCTTCCCACTGGAATTAACATTGAATACAGAATGGATGGAGGGCTCTTTAATCTTGGACATCTACGTTCAAAGACCAAAGTTTACAAGGCATCCATCATTGACCTCCAGTACGCTGATGACTGTGCCATCCTTACACACATTGGGGCAACCTCCAGTCTGCGCTAGATCTCTTTGGGGAAGCTTATTGAAGTCTGGGACTCTCACTCAACATCAAGAAGACCAAGGTGCTCTATCAGCCTGCTCAAGGCCTTGTAAATGACCCTCCACAATTCACCATCGAGGGACAGACCCTGGAGACAGTCGAGCACTTCCCTTACCTCGGTAGCCACCTCTCCCTAACAGTGAACATCGACAATGAGATTCAGCACAGGTTCCATTGTGCTAGTACCTCTTTTGGGAAACTGCTTCGGCACGTCTTCACTGACCGTGAGATACAAAATGACACCAAGATCCAGGTATACAGTTCAGTTATGATCCCTACCCTTCTTTATGGATGTGAAACTTGGGTGACTTACAGACATCATCTAAAGAGCCTGGAGAGGTACCACCAACAATGTCTTTGGAAAATCCTCTGCATCAAGTGGGAAGACCACCTCACTAACGTCAGTGTTCTCGCTGAGGCCAATGTCACCAGCATTGAGGCAATGATCCTCAGATATCAATTCCGCTGGACTAGTACACTGTGTACAGATACCCGACTCTTGACTCCCCAAACAAATTTTATACTCCCAGCTCAGTCATGGCCAGAGATCCCATGGTGGTCAAAGGAAACGCTACAAAGACACACTGAAGGCGTACATCAAGAAAACAGATATGGACATCATGAGCTGGGAGGAGCTGGCCACCAATTTATCTCAAAGGCACCAGAACCTCCATCAAGTGGGGGCCTTCTTTGAAGAGAAACGCCTTGCCCTCGAAGCCAAAAAGAGAGAGTGTAGGAAGGAAAGGGAAAGAAACCCCAGCCAGAGGGCAGCTCTCCAGTATGGAACCATCTGCAATTTCTGCAGATGAATTTGTGGCTCTAGGATTGGATTACTGAGCCACCTCAGGACCCATCAGTGAACCATGGTAGAGATCATCCTCAAATTGAGGGATTGCTGATGAATGACATGTATTTTGACCATAGTTTTAAAACTGTTGCTAACCTTGATAGTTTCTGGTTTCACTATAATACCATGAAATCTTCTCCAGTATGGTGACCATCCAAGATGATCCCATTAACCAAACCTACATTATGAAATAGAAACATAGAAACATAGAATTTGACGGCAGATAAGGACCGCTTGGCCCACCTAGTCTGCCCATTTTCCTACCTAACAGATAAGCTGCAGATCCTAGTTAACCAACCGCTTACTTCCCCCTACCCCCCACTAGGACTGCCTTATGTCTGTCCCATGCATTCTTGAATTCCCCCACTGTTCTTGACTCCATGACCTCCTCAGGGAGGCTGTTCCATGCATCCACAACCCTCTCTGTGAAAAAATACTTCCTCACATTACCTCTGAGCCATCCCCCCTCTATCTTCAAATTGTGCCCCCTTGTTCTTGCACATCTCTTTTTCTGAAAGACGCCACCCTCTTGGATTTTGTTGATTCCCTTCAGGTACTTGAAAGTTTCTATCATGTCCCCTCTCTCCCTTCTTTCCTCAAGGGTGTACATATTAAGCTCCTTTAGTCTTTCTTCATATGTCTTCTGGTGCAGACCCTGCACCATTTTAGTTGCCCTCCTCTGGACAGCCTCCACTCTGTCTATGTCTTTGTGGAGATGGGGTCTCCAGAACTGCACACAGTACTCCAGATGGGGTCTCACCAGCTGTCTGTACAGAGGGATAACAACTTCCTGTTTTCTACTATTGATGCCTCTTCCTATGCATCCCAGTATCCCCTAGCCTTTCTTACTGCCTTCTCACATTGCTTGCCCACCTTTAGGTCATTTGATATAATTACCCCAGGTCCCTTTCCATCTTTACTGTTGTCAGTATCTCACCCCCAATTGTGTACTCTTCCCCTGGGTTTTTGTTTCCCATGTGCATTACCTTGCACTTCTTTGCATTTATTTATTATTTATTTATTAACGAGATTAACCAGATAGGCATACTGAGCGGGAAATAAACCGCTCGTTTCCAGATGCGACCTGGGTGCATATAACATAAAATACATAGTAGTGCTTAGAGAAACATTGGTACAGTAGGCATTGTTACAACAGGATAGATACTTCACTGCATAGCTTGACACAGTATGATTCAGCAGTGGTGAGAAAACATGAAGGGACTAGGGAGATTTAAGTCATGACATTAACACTGAAAGATATTATACATATGTTTACTTAGTACAATGCAGCATGATAGTTAGTATGTGACCCCTAGGTGCCAAGTGGATATTTGCGTTTGGCCGCTCTAACCGGAATGTTACAGGTGCAGGTGTCAGAGAAGTATGCCTGGAAAGAGAGTGGTCAAAGTCCGAGGGGAGGGAGAGGCCTGCCTGATTGCACTAGGGAGATTATTCCAGAGGGAGGGCATTCTGTATGTGAAAGCTGACTATCTGAGCTGCCATACATTTGACCATTCCTCCAACCTTGCCAAGTCCCTTCTCATCCTTTCCACTCCGTCTTGTGTATCAACCCTGTTGCAGATCTTTGTGTCATCTGCAAAGAGATATACTTTTCCTTCCAGTTCCTCTGCAATGTCACTTATAAAGACATTAAAAAGTACTGGTCCAAGTACTGAACCCTGCAGTACCCCGCTAGTAACCCTCCTTTCTTCACTGTCTGCTCCATTTACTACTACCACCCTTTGTGTCCTGTTGTCTAGCCAATTTTTTATCCAGACTACCACCTTGGGACCCACTCCAAGGCTGGTTAACTTGTGTATTAATCTTTTGTGTGGGACTATATCAAATGCCTTGCTAAAATCTAGGTAGGCCATGTCCACAGCCCTCCCTGGTCTACTACTTTGGTCACCCAGTCAAAGAAATCTATTAGATTCATCTGACACAACCTTCCCATCATGAATCCATGCTGCCTTGGGTCCCAGCCCCACTGGCCTCTAGGTATTCAACAGTTCTTTCCTTCAGAAGTGATTCCATCATTTTCCCTACCACTGAGGTCAAACTAACTGGTCTGTAGTTTCCTGCCTCTGTCCTGCTCCCACTTTTGTGAAGAGGAATCACATCTGCCCTCCTCCAGTCATCAGGTACCACCCCATCCTTCCATGATATGTTAAAGAGAGTAGTCAGCGGTGTCACTAGTTCTACCCTTAGTTCTTTTAGAATTCTTGGGTGAATCCCATCAGGCCCCATTGCTTTGTCCACCTTCAATTTTATTAGTTCTTTCAGAGCCCTTTCTTCTGTAAATGGACTGGTATCGACCCCCATCTTGAGAGTGTGTTTCTCTTGTTTGGTTTAGGTACCTCCCCCTCCTCTTCCTTTGTGAATAGTGAGCAGAAATATTAATTCAGTATCACTGCTTTTTCACTGTCACCCTCTACCCACATTCCCTCCCCTTTATTAAGCCTCAGTATCCCTCCTTTGGTCTTTCTTCTCTCCCTAATGTACCTATAAAAGGTCTTATCCCCCTTCTTAACAGAGTTGGCTATCCTTTCCTCGGTTTGGGCCTTTGCTATTCTGATTGCCTTCCCAGCCTCTTTCTGCTTTAACTGATAAGGTTCTCTGTCCTGATCCTTCTGTGGTTCTTTATATTTCCTGAATGCTGTCCTTTTCTCCTTAACCTTCCCTGCCACCTCTTTTGAGAACCATAGCATTTTTTTCCTCCATTGTGTTTTGTTGATTTGCTTTACACAAAGGCTTGTTGCCTCTGTGATGGCTGTTTTGATTACTCCCCATTGTTCCTCCACCCCTCCTTCTTGCCTGTTTGCTAGTGCTTTTCTGAGGCACTCTCTCATTTTCCCAAAGTCAGCCCTCCTAAGTCCAGTACTCTTGCTTTTGTATGGCTTGATTGTATGGCTGTGTTTATTGTGAACCACACTGTTTGGTGGTCACTTGTTCCCAGATGGCTACCCACTTCTAAATCTGAGATTCTTTCTCTGTCCCCATTTGAGAGTACCAGGTCTAAGATTGCTCCCTCCCGAGTGGGTTCCAATACAAGCTGTCTGAGGCATGCCCCCTGTAGGGCATCAAGAGTGACCCTGCTCTTGGATGTGCCTGCAGCAAAGGTGCTCCAGTTAACATCTGGCATATTCAGGTCCCCCATCAACAATATCTCCCCTTTTTCTGCCATTCTAAGGAAGCCTTCTATCATTTCCTGTCCATTCCCTCCCCCTGAGATGGGGGTCTGTATACAACCCCCATGCAGATTGTGGTGCCATTTCCTGTCTCCAGGGTGACCCAGAGTACCTCATCTGCTCCCTGCTTACTCTTTACTTCTGTTGCTTTTATCCTTTCCTTTACATAGAGAGCTACTCCTCCTCCTCTTTTACCCTCCCTGTCCCTCCTGTAGATTGTGTATCCTGGTATGTTGACATCCCAGTCATGGTTCTCTGTGTACCATGTCTCTGTGACTGCCACAATATCCAGGCAACCCTCTTCCATCAAGGCCATTAGTTCAGGGAGCTTGTTACACAGACTATGGGCATTGGTACTCATCACCTTCCACTTTTTGATAGCCTTACCCCTTTTAGCCCCATTCCTGTCCTTACTGCCTTTGCCTTTTTTTTACATTTACCTCTGTCCTGCTCCCTAATTAGTTCTCTACCTTGGTGTTTATCTCACTAATTACCATATTTTGTGGGGGGAGGCTGGGACTTCCCTGCTCCTTTTCAGTGCCTCCCCCTTGGCTAGTTTAAATGGTTGCCAATGAAGCATTTAAACCCCTCACCTAGGATCTTGGTTCCCCCCTGGACAGATGCAGACCATCGCACCAGTATAGATCTGCATCTCTCCAGGTGGCTCCCCCAGTCCCCAATGAAGCCAAAACCCTGAGCTCCACACCAGTTTTTCAACCGCTCATTGAATTCCCTGGTGAGGAGTGCCCTAGCTTCACCCTTGCCATAGACAGCAGTACCTCCAAGAAGGTTACTGTATGTGCTGCTTGTCTAAGGCCCCTCCCCAACTCTACAAACTCCTCTTGCACTGCTCTGATCCCATTCCTAGCCAGGTCATTTGTCCCTAGGTGGACAATGACATCCAGTTCTCTCCTTGTGCAGCTCCTCCCACAATCCTGAGGATTCACTTTCTGTCCCTCCAAGCCATGATGCCAGGAAGGCACCTTACCTCCCTCTCCCATTCCTCCCCATTTCTACCCCCTAATGATTGAGTCCCCCACCAGGAGTTGTTTCCTTCCCCTGTGGGGTCCCATGCCACCCTCCTGTGGGTCTCCTTTGTGAAGGTTCCCAGCATCCTCCTTGGTCTCCACTGCAGGTGCCTCCAAAGAGGAACCACTATCCACCAGAAGAATGAATGAACTGTGTAGAGGTACAGCTGGAGGGATGCAACTCTGTTCCATCACCCTCTCCCTCCCTGAGCCCACCCTGGTCCAACCTCTCCTCTTTCTTGGCAACCTCTGAGGTAGTGGCATTGGCCCTGGTGGTCCCTGGGTGGGGGAGGAGGTTTCTCAAATCCTAGCCAGGTCAGCCTGGAGACAGGCAACCTCCTCTCTCAGACCAGAGAGGTGCCTGCAAATAGGGCAGCATCACAGCCTCCAGAATGTCTCCCGGAACACTGCCACCCCACAGCCATTGCACTGCACCACTCCTATCATGTCTTATTTTGTGTCCCCTCTCCTGTTTCTCTGTATGCTTACTCTCTCCTCTCCTTACAACTCTCACCTTCCTATTCTGGGACAGCAACTTCCTATCTTCTTCAGTAGCCTCCTTCTTCCTTGCTCAATGTCAGACCACCAGCAGCTTGGGGGGGGAGTGAGCTACTTTTTTTCCTTCAGGGTTGACAAAACCAATGTTTCTCTATGGTCCTTCCCTTCCTACTGCCAAACAGGAAGTTCCTGTTGACAGTCAAATCCAGTGGCTATAAAAGTAAAACTGGCTTAGGTTGGGATGGAGGGCAATTAGTAAGAAAAAAGGCTAGCAACAGGAAGTTATAATTTGAGTCACCTGCTTTTATAGTGTCTAAGCCACACCCCCAATTAAGCTTTCTCTCCTCCTACTGGTTTAGCAAAGTCAGCTGATACAGTACCCTTCCCAGCACAGAACACACACTGACTTTCTTTCTTTTCTTTCTTTTTTTTTAACCCTAAATAAGACCCCTTCTACTTCTAATAAAGTATCTGTCTACTTAATCTCAACAGACACTGACTCCTGCTGAGATACAAGTTTTAAATTAATAAGAAAGTGTAGCTTCTTTTAGTTAGCTGCTTTCTGCTTTACAAGCAAGGCTTGCAACAGGAAGTTGTAATTTGAGTCACCTGTTAAATGTTACAATCCTCCTAAAAAAGGAAGGTGTCAATGTTTATGATGTTAGGTATTGGCTGGCACAAAGATGCAACATCATTGGAGATCCTAATCCAGTAATCGATACTGAAGAGATTTGAATGCGAACCTGGAGATTCAAAGTTAAATTGCAAAACGGTCTTTCTGGTTTGCAACACTTTCCAAGTGTTTTCTTTCTAGGATATGATTGTTGACAATGTTTTTACCCCGGCCAACCAAATACTTGTTTCAAGTGCGGATCCAAGAATCATCTGAGTAACATCTGTGATAAAATTCACTGTAACTTTTGTCTCAAATTTGGTCACATTAGGACTACCTGTAGTATCACCTTCGGATGTAATCTACATGAAGAGGTAGGCAAATTCTATAGGACCTGCGAATGGGTCACACACAACTGTGAGGACAGACCCCTCCAAGATTACCTCTTGAATATGACTTAAAAAGTCCTGATACAAAAACATCACCAGGACTTTGCCCATCACATGGCATAGTCAGATGATACCCTTGTACTGGAATCTGTCAAGTAAATGGACCTTGAAGCACCATCTGACCCTCCCATCACCAGAGCATACCCTATTCCTGGTTTGGTTTCAATGAAAACACCCTTAACTAAGCCTTTTTTTAGCCTACCAGGGATACCCCAAATGCTGTCATGGCTACCAGCTTATCATAAAAAAATGAAGATGAGATTATGCCTCCTTCTGATAAGATCCTGGTGAACAGGGAGAGAACATTGTGGCAACTTAAGGTGAATTTCAAGCAGCTATGCCCAGAGTTACAACCCCCTTCTATTTCTATGGAGAACAGATATCGGGTGTTGGACCAGAAGAACATCGATACTGACAACAGTTTGGATTCATAGACTTCTTTCATCTGCTCTCTAGAACCTCAGACAGCAGACACTGAAGAAGACAGTACTAAGACAAAATAAAAACACAAAACAACAGAAAAAGAACAAAGTGACCACCTAGAGCACCAGCAAGATGGCTGGAGTCACTTGATTCCATGATTTGTTGATTCTAACATTTATCTTCTCCCATGGATACCTCCATCAAAGTAGTTATCCTCAATATAAATAGTATCAATAATCCTAGCAGACATGGCTTGCTTTTTTCTACCTTTAAAGAATTTCAGTATCATGTCTTTTCAGTACAAGAGACCTGGCATAACTGTACATTGGATGTTGATCAAGCAAGGAAATATTGGTGCTGGGGACCTTCTTTTTGGTCCTTTGAGGTAGACCAAAGCAATGGAGAGGGTATCCTATTCCATGGGTACTCTTTCTCACTAAATCAGCTGGTAGACATTGAATCTGGAAGAACCATGTTGGTGGACATTGGATATCAGGAGGTTCCATTCCAATGTATCACCATCTACACCCAACAGACTCAGAAGGAACACACTGATTTACTGAAAAAAATACAGTCATACCATTGTACCATCACATTTTTAATATTTGGTGATGACTTTAACTGTAGTCTCTCAGTTTGTGACAGGGGCACAAAAACATCTAAACTTTTCTGTGACACTAATTTCTTAATTTTGTTAGATATATGTGGGAGAAGAGGAGAACCAGACAGGGTGTTGTGTAGTTGATGGAGGAGGAGGTATAAATGTTGAGAGTATCTTGGAGAAAGAGGAGGTTCTAAATACTTATTTTTGTTCTGTTTTCACAGTGGAGGGGAAGGGAAGGGAAATGAGTTAAAAACAAAGGGAGGAGAAGGATGTTAGATGGATCAAAGCCCATTGAGTAAAAACAGAGTAAAGAAAGAACTTGAAAAAATTAAAGGTAGATATTGCAATGGCACCTGATGGTTTGCATCCAAGAGTTGTTAGAGTTGAGGGATGAGCTGGCATCACATCTGAAAAAGTTATTTAATTTATCCCTGGATGCAGGGTGGGTTTTGAGTGACAGGAGGACAGCAAACGCAGTGCCAATTTATAACGGGAGCTGCATGGAGGAGGCAAGGAACTACCAACCTGTCAGTCTCACATCAGTGGTGGGTAAAGTGATGGAGATGTTAATAAAGGAAAGAGTGGTAAAATACTTAATGGACAATGAACTATTATATGACAAGCAACATGGCTTTACTAGTGGGAGGTCAAGCCAAACAAATCTGATCTAATTTTTTTGATGGGGTAACAAAGGTTATTGATCAAGGGGGAGCAGTTGATGTGACTTACCTGGATTTCAGTAAGGCCTTTGACTCTTTTCCTCACCGTAGGTTAGTAAATAAGATGGAGAGCCTGGGGGTGGGACAGAAAATAACTAAATGGGTGAAAAACTGGTTGAAGGATTGAAGTCAGAGCATGGAGGTAAATAGTGTATACTGTAGTATAATGAGAGTGATGAGTGGTGTTCCTCAGGGGTCAGTAGAGACCAATCCTTTTTAGCATATATATCAGTGATACATCAGTGGCATGTGAAGGGAAAGTGTGTTTTTTTTCAGATGATACGAAATTATATAATAGGTTTGACATAACAGGAGGAATTGAGGCAATAAGGAGAGATCTGAACATATTAGAGAAGTGGTCAAACATTTGGCAGCTGAATTTCAAAGCTAAGAAGTGTGCAGTGATGCATGTGGGGTGTAAAAATCCACTGGCTGAGTACTCACTGGGGGGAGAACTAATAAAGCAAACAGAGCAGGAAAGGGAATTGGGGATTATTATCTCAAACAACCTTAAGGTAGGAAACCAATGTAGTAAGGCAGCAGGTAATGCTAATAGAATGACGGCAAGCATAGGAAGGGGTATAACAAGAAGGAAGAGGGAAGTGTTGATGCCTTTATATATGACCAAGGTCAGACTGCACCTGGAATATGGGGTACAGTTCTAGAGGCATCATTTAAAAAAGGCTATAGATGGGTTAGTGAGGATTCAGGGAAGGAAGAGAAGCCATACACGACTAGATGAAGAGAATTAAATCTATACCTACTGGAGATTTGAAGAGATAGACATGACATGACAGAGACGTTAATGTATATGAAGGGAGTAAATAAAGTGAATGTAGGTAGATTATTTAAAAGGAAAGTAAGAGTTAAAGCAAGGGGGTCATAATTTAACATTGGAAAGGGGGAAGATTTAAAAGCAATGTAAAGGAGATGTTATTTCACTGAGAGGGTGGTGGAACCCTGGAACAGATTACCTAATGAGGTGGTGTGGGCAGAAACAGTCAAGGAATTCAAGAGAGCATGGGACAGACACAAGGGTTTGGCTGGTGGGCAGAGGAAAGTATCCCTGAGATGCGGAGACAAGTAGTGGCAGGTAGGAAATTGGCAGACTAGATGGTCCAGGATGGTCCTTTTCTGCTGACACATTACTATGATATTATGACACTAAAATCAAATGATTAGAGATATCGATTTAACGGATGCCTATAGATATCATTATGATTCACCTGGCTGTACCTATTATAGAAGCAAATTGGCTACAAGGATTGATATTATTTTTACAGCTACACATGTTGCTGCACATTCTATAAGGGTAATCCTCATGGCAACCTCAGACCACTTACTGGTTGATGGCACATTTTTGGGTAGTAATGTTATAATGAGTTGGAAAGGTTTATGGAGAATGAATAACTCTGCTTTAAAAGACTCTCCATTACGAGCAATAATTCATAATTTATTTCTTGCCAGCGAGGTGGTGGTATGTGTATACAAAGATTATGGCACCTGCTGGGCAGACACAAAGACCGATGCAACTTATGCAATTTGACTCTCTTAAGAAGTGACAGATTTTATTGAATATTTAGGACTCCACATTCAATTAATGAAGTTATTGACTCTAGCACACTCTGACCTACCATGACCAAATCGCAAATGTTAAGGGGCAAAGGTTGCACTACAGTACAACAGAGGGAAAATACATATCCATGGAACATAAATGTGGCACCCAAAGAAAACTGGGAAATGGTAATATGTTTGAAAGTTGCAAAGATAGAATAGGCTGCCATAATATAACTACGGTACAAGTTATTTTTGGGATGATAGTCACCACTAAGGATGAAATCCTTACAGTGGTTAACCGGTATTTGAAGAACATATTTAACACTAGCACTCCTTACTGCCCTGCACAGCACACTTTAAGTTACTTAAATGTATACCAATACCCCCACAAGAATTATGCCCTCTTACTTGTCCAAATATGACAGCTGAAATTACTTCTGCTATTGCTAAATTAAAGAATAACACAGACCCTGGTCCTGATGTCCTAACCACTGAGTTTTAGAAAACACTCTGCACAACTGGCGAACATATTAGTGGTGGTTTTAAATTGGCTTTTGGACACATGGCAAACTATTGAATCTTTTTGTGAAGCTTTGCAGATATTTCTGTATAAAAGGGGAGGTAACCGATTTACAAAATTGGCACCCTTTGTGTTTATTGAACATAGATTTGAAAATACTTAGGACAATTTTACACTTCAGGCTTGCCAATATAGCCCATTATGTAATCACTGATTATCAGGCATGCTCTGTAAAAGGAGGCACCATTATGACTATTTGATATTGCTTCTGGAAATAATTGAGCTGGGTAAAGATGATACAAAAGTTAGATATCTGTTATCCTTGGACCAGGAAAAGGCATTTGCTAAGGTGACACGTGAATATTTGTTTGATGTCCTTAACTGCTACAGAATTCCCTCAACATTTTGCAATTGGATTTTGATTTTATATGACAAGACAAGGTTTATCCTGAATATAGATGGACACTTGTGACACAGACTCCACATTAAAACAGAGGTAAGACAGGACTGCCCACTAAGTCCCCTGCTTTATGTATTTTGTATTGACCTGGTAATAAGCAAAGTCTTGGTGCACTCTCTGAAACATGAGATTAGCAATCTGGAAGGCATTGCTAGTATTAAAAGCACTGTTCATGCAGACAACATAGTTTTATTTGTTAAGGACAGACTGTTGGGATCTATTCCTCTAGATGTTTTTAAGCTTTTACTGGAATATCTGGAGCAAAGCTTAATCTCTTAAAATGTAAGGGCCTTTTCCTCGTAACAGACACCCCACAAATTGATAATTTTGGTGGTTTTGTTATGGTTACTACTGCATTTTGTATACTGGATATCACTTTTGGGGATAATGATCCGAATACAGCAAAGTGGGGGGAGAAACTACATATGTGCTAGAAAAGTGCAGGTCTGTAAGCACTGGCACCAAACAAAGAAAAAAAAAACAGCTATTCTACAGAAATTTTATTTGCCAATTTTTATCTGTCTTATTGTTGTATACCCCTACCTAATCACCTTGATTCATATCTTTCAAACATCGCTTTTCAGTTAGTTTCAAGCAGATGAATAACCCCCATTTAACAAAGCACTTTGTATCAACCAGTGCCACAGAGTGGATGACATCTGTTGAATCCAATAGTTTTTTTTTATTTCAGCTTATTTATTACATGGAATTTATCT
The DNA here is from genome assembly GCA_016271365.2 of Neoceratodus forsteri. Classification (NCBI taxonomy): domain Eukaryota; kingdom Metazoa; phylum Chordata; order Ceratodontiformes; family Ceratodontidae; genus Neoceratodus; species Neoceratodus forsteri. The sequence goes on from CM028137.1 coordinate 59,032,409, forward strand.
AGTTATTTTCAATATACCCTCAAATGTTGGCATTCCTGGATGGATAGATGTGTCATCCCCTTACAAATGACTTGGACAGTGGATGTTCAAAAACTTAAAAATCCCAGGGCACCCCTATTTATATTTGTGTGTTTCTTGAAAAATTAAGGCAATGGACAATTGTTCTTTCTAGCATTAAGACCTTTAATTGACTGACTATTGACAGATAAATTTTGGAACAGAATTTTGTGGAGACTGTAGTGTTTAACCATTTGACTACTGGTGATGAGGAGACTTGTTGCACTCCTGCTGCAGCACTACCACAGGTGCTGAGCATACTAGGTTTCAAATGGGATAATTTTTTTTCAGGCAAAAGCAACATTTTTTCCATTGACAGCTTTATTATGATACATGGCCACATGTGACCTGTCAAAGGCATGACATGTGGCCATGTGTCATGGGACCTAACCTTTGCAGTGATATCTGCAAAAGGCATAGGTGTTAGTCATTTTTGGTGGCATTTCTTCTTAAGAGGAGCTTTTGGCTAGGGATCTGTACCTTAGCTCTGATCATGGTGATCCTTTCACATTTCTGCATTCAACATTAGTCTAACTCAGCCAAGGAAAAAAAAATGATTTAAATTTTGTTAATTTCCTAAAAAAGATTACAAAAATTCCAAATAAAAACTAGTTTTGAGGTATTTCCTTCAGACAGCAGTCTTTGGAGCACAAGGTGACACCTGATCAGTAGAAACTGTCTGCTCTAGTTACTAGTCACATGGTTATTTCATGGAATAAAAATGGAACAAAACACATTTCAATATAAAAATGCAGAATAACTAGTTCTGTGGTATTTTTCGACCACTTGCCAGTTGGCAGTTTGTGGAGACATAACTAGTGGAGACATCCACTGCTCTTGTCATCTTGTTGTTGCACTGAGTTCTCAATTAAAAAAAAAAGTGTAAAGAAGGTTAGGATGTAATATCTTCAGTGTGTCTGTCAGGTGGCAGTCAGGAGCAGGAGCAGATAATGTTGCTAACATCCACTACTGTTAGTTCCTTTACAGAGTACAAAAAATAAAGAAACATAGAATTTGATGGCAGATAAGGACCACTTGGCTCACCTAGTCTGCCCATTTCCCTACCTGATGGATAAGCTGCAGATTCTAGATAATCAACAGCTTACTTCCTCCTACCCCCCACTAGAATTGCTTTATGTCTGTCCCATGCATTCTTGAATTCTCCCACAGTTCCTGACTCCACAACCTCCTCAGCAAGGCTGTTCCATGCATCCACAACCCTCTTTGTGAAAAAATACTTTCTAACATTACCTCTGAGCCGTCCCCCTCTATCTTCAAATTGTGCCTCCTTGTTCTTGCACATCTGTTTTTCTAAAAGATGCTACCCTTTTGTACTTTGTTAATTCCCTTGAGATACTTGAATGTTTCTATCATGTCCCCCCTCTCCCTCCTTTCCTCAAGGGTATACATATTAAGCTGCTTTTGTCTCTCCTCTCATGTCTTCTGGTGCAGACCCTGCACCATTTTGGTTGCCATCCTCTGGACAGCCTCCACTCTGTCTATGTCTTTGCGGAGATGGGGTCTCCAGAATTGCACGCAGTACTCCAGATGAGGTCACACCAACTGTCTGTACAGAGGGATAACAACTTCCTGTTTTCTACTGTTGATGCTTCTCCCTATGCATCCCAGTATCCCCCCAGCCCTCCTTACTGCCTTCTCACATTGCTTGCCCACCTTTAGGTCATCTGATATAATTACTCCTAGGTCTCTTTTGCTTTTTGTTGTTGTTATTATCTCACCCCCCCCATTGTGTACTCTTCCCCTGGGTTTTTGTTTCCCAGATGCATTACCTTGCACTTCTTTGAATTTAATCTGAGCTGCCATATATTTGACTATTCCTCCAACCTTGCCAAGTCCCTTTAAAAGAAAAGTAAAAAAGTAAAGATCAAAGATAATCAGTGTTTCTGTCAGCTGGCAGTGGGAAGCAGGAGCCTAATGATCTCCTAACATCCACTGATGTTGTCACCTAGATCCTTTGCAAAGTACAAAAAAAAAACCCTGCAAAAAATAATGATCAAAGCTCTTCAATGTTGCTGTCAGCTGGCAGTGGGGAGCAGGAGCCTAACTGATCTGCTAACATCCATTGCTGTTGTTACCTTTATCCTTTGCAAAGTACAAAACTAAAAACAACAAAATAACTAAACAGGGCCCTCAGCCCTCAGTCAAGAGTACCAGGCATCAGCAGTCACTTGACCCTTGCAGTTTCAGTATATCATTTTGATTCCTGCTGCTTGGCTTACTGCAAAAAAGGAACTGTGACATTGATTCTGCCATGCCCCCAAAAAGGTTCACTGTTAATCATGCTCACGATGAAATATTTGCAGACAGTGACTCAGCTGTGGACACAGGTAATGGTTCGGACTCATACTCATCAGATTCAGGCATGGAAGTTGGGTTACCAGACCACAGCCTATTTTCAGAATATTGTATCAGAAGCACAAGCATAACTGGGTGAGGCAGGGCAATAGCAATAATACATTCACCACCACTATACTAGGATGAGGCAGGCCAAATAAAATAATGAGGTGGCCACAACTGTAAGGGGATGAGGGAAGGTAAATGAAGGCACCCCAAGTGTAACAGGATGAGGCAGGGCAAATAAAAATAATACAGTCATCAGGAGTGAAAGGGCAGGGCAAATAAAGATGACAAAGTGAGCACAGCTGTAAGGAGCAAAGGCAGGGTAAATAAAAAAATTATGAAGGCATGGAAGTGGCATGGGCAGAGGCAGGCAAAACAATGAAAGAGTGAGGGGCACTGCATGTGGCATGGATCAGGAAATGGCATTTGAGAGTGGTCCATCCATGTCTACAGAGGTAGAGCAAATGACAGTGCAAGCAACAGAATCAGATATTGACAGGCAAACTGAAAGGGAAGAAATCACAAAAAGTTAAAAGGAACAAAGCCCGGGAAGTGAATAGGTACAGGTATTCTCAAGTGACAGAGAATCAGGCTCAGAAGAGAGATGGGGTCAAGGCACAGGACACAACAAGTCTAGGGGTGTAATAAGTACATGAGGGACAGGAAGAGGCCATGTAATAGGCAGAGTCAGTGGACAAGCCCCTCAAAACTCACTACAAATAGTGCTGGGACAAACCACAGAAAAATGTCTGAAATTATGTGGCATGAAAGTGAGCAGCAGGTAGAACCATTCCGGTTTACAGGAACCCCACAAATTAATGTCCCATTGACTGACCTCCCAACACCACTTCATTGTTTCAACATATTATTTTCAGAGACAGAGCTTAATGGTATTGACAGCATCAGTAAGGGATCTAGGGGATTTTAGTGGGTGCAGGCACACCCCCCAGTGTAACTTACTTGCATGCAGCTGCTGCATTTCACTTTGCTGGAGAAGTCTAATATATTGATTTTAAGAAAATATACATTCAGAACTATAGGTTATGTTTATATTTTCAGTCATAAATGCAATAAAAAGGATAGTATAAAGGATTAAAAACATAAAAAGTTACATATCAAGTAGGCACAGCACTCCCTATTGTAAAATCCTGGGTCTGCCACTGGACAGCATTATAAAAGTTATCTGTATGGAAAGTAACAGATATACCGAACAATGTCTGTCTAGTTAATCTCAAGAAATATATGGGGAAGAAAGGGCAGCTAATAAAATACAAGAAATACACACAGTGGATAACAATAGTGAAACCCCTTCTTCAGATATGGAAATGGACATATTTAAAAGAAAAATGCTTATGGCTATGTTAAGCTTTATGAATGAGGTATGTGAAACTTTGGGTGAAATAAAAAGCTCAGTTACAAACCTCACAACATCATTGAATGATTTAACATTTAAAATTACACAGTTAGCTATAAGAACTGATGAAACAGAGAACCAAATTTCAAAATTAGAGAACACTACAAACCCCATGAAACAAAGACAGCAGCATTTAGAAAGGCAATTTACAGCAGCTACAAGAAAAAGTCTCAGGGCAAGAAAATAGAGCTAGAAGAGGGTATTTATATATTAATAAACTACCCAAAGGCATGGAAGGAATGGAGGAATCTCTGTCAGGTTTTGAAAAAATTATCACGCTTGCTATGAAAAGAAAGTATTCCAAGCAAAAAATACATCTTTATAGGGCCCGCAGAGCTGGAAATCTATTTGCTAATACTACCTTTCCCAGAACTGTGCTCATCAAACCACACAGATTCCCAGATAAGGAAGCTATCTTACAAAAAGCCAGTAAAGAAAAGGGCCTTACACATGAGAATAGCAAATTCAATGGATTTCCAAATGTGTCTATGGAAACAAGCACTAAATGCACGCTGTTTAACCCTGTGAAGGCCAAGTTGTACCAAAAAGACATTAGATTTTCCATGCTTTATCCAACAAAGCTGAGATTTGTTGTAAAATCAAAACTTCATACTTTTGATGATCCAGATGAAGTTAATTAAGTATTTGAAAAGGAATATTGTGAACAGGCAGCAAGAAATGCAGCCAGACATGAACAAAGAAAATGCAGCCATCTGAGTCTAACCAAAATGGCACTTGGCTACTACTTGAGTTTACTGCTCAATGTGAGGGAATAGACAAAAAAAAATAAAAATAAGGAGGAACCCAAGGTCTAGCTATCAGTGTTTCAGTGGTGATGAATTTCATCATTATTGCAGTGCGAGGGGGGGAGGTGCAAAGGAACCAAGCAAGCTGTAGGTAGAGTAGTATGTGGGTGCATGGAAATAAGGGGTTTTATTCTCAACCAGAACAGTCATTTTGGTCACTGTAAAGTGGAATTTCTTTCAAATAAAGGTGATTTGTTTTGAAAGTTTTCAATGAGCCCTTTGCATTTTCAGTGCTGACCTTGCTGAAATCAGTTTTTGCTGTTTTTGTCCAGTTTTTACTTTTATAATATAAAGAAAATGGTTACTAAATTTATATGGAAAAATAAGCCCTTGAGAATAGTGTTCTCCACACTCATTAAATAAAACAAAGGTGGGGGACTGGCACTGCCGGATATGTATAAATATTACCTTGCTGCCCAAACAACTTCAGTTTGGCAATAGATTAATATATTAGAGGAATTACATAACTCGATTCAGATAGAACAAAGTGTAAACCCATATTCAAGCATGATGCAGCTCATAACATAACATATCATAACACAAATAACAATCAAAAATTGAATATAACAACTATAACTACAATTAATGCTTGGTATAGGGCATACCAGATAATTCAAGAACACATACAAATTTCACTCTATCCACCCATTCAAAAGAATTATAATTTTAAAGCAACCATAACTGATAAAGTTTTTTCAGATTTGGAATACTAAATGAATACATCAAATTAAAGATGTAATTAATGTTCAAAAACTAAACCAATTGTACAACTACAAAATGAGTATAATTTACCACCTACACATACATTTCAATATATACTAATATGTAGTTATATCAAAAAATCAATGAAGGAGCAACAAAATAACAAAGAATCTTCAATACTTAAAATGTCAAATGAAAATTCAGACAAAACTAAATATATCAAATATATACAAACTATTAGAAACCATACAAACTAAAGAGCAACATAAAACAATAAAGAAATGGGAAAGTGAACTTGGTATCAGTATTACAAATAAAGCATGGCAATATATTATTGATACATTTAACATGAACATAATGTCTAGCAAAATGCAACACATTCAAATTAACACTATATATACAGTAGGACATGCAGTATTATACTCCTTAAGGACTACATTATTTCAGCCTTAATGTACCTGAAACATGATCAAGATATGCTAGAACCTCTGACACACTTATACATATGCTACACTCCTGCCCATACTTATAACATTTCTGGTTTAAGATAATAAATAGTATCCAAAAAGTAATAAAAATGGGGTTGATGGTATCCCCATGTGTAACATTCTTACTATTGCCTCCAGTTAAATTAAAGGAGGAACAATTAAAGTTTCTCAACACTGCAGTGATTAGAGCATGAAAATGTATTTTAATCAAGTGGAAAGACACCTGTCCACCAAAGACTGAAACATGGGTACAATATATGATAGGAAACCACAGGGTGGCCGTGTGGCCCACCAGGTGTCTGTAAAAGTAAGAAGAGATTACCAGGAGGGATCTAGCGCCAATTATCTCAGTGGTTGCATTACACCATGAATTTGGGAAAAATCCATTACATAGAAAAAAAAATTCAAAAAAACAGAAATCTTTGAAAAAAGTTTGTCCCTGTTCCAAGATACAATGCAGCAAGGTATTTTATAATATAAAATATAACAATACCTTAAAACTGTCACCATTTAAAAAATTAAAAACATAGTAATAGTACATGCCTGAACCACTTGGCAAGGATAATATCAATGAACCATATAATTTGAGCAATGTCTGATGAAGAAAGGTATCTATCAAAATATCTGAGCCTAAATAAAAAAAAGAACAAATTCATGACAGCATATACCCCTGCCAGGTATATCAGCATAGATGAATCACTTTTACTACTCAAAGGCAGGCTTGGATTTAAATGATACATGACGTTGAAACATTCAAGATTTGGTATAAAAACGTATGAGCTATGTGAAAGCTATTAAGATAATGGTGGGATGGGAGGGTATGTGTGAAATTACATGGTGTACACTGGTAAAATTTTTGTAACAAATATCATAGTTGAACAGACCATCACACACACTTTAGAAGAGAATATGGAACAGAATGCTGACCAAAAAACAGCAGATAATCTTGAAGTAACCGCAGAGGTTCTGAATAATGCCTCAGCATCAATGTCAAGGCAAACAACTCATGACATTGTAATACAGTTATTGGGTACACTTGCAGGTCAGGAGTACATTCTCATCATTGATCACTTCTACTCTAGCCCCAAACTTGTTGGCCACTTGCTGGAGCTGAAAACAGAGTTCTGTGGAACTGTCAATAAATTATAGTTATGACTACCATAACAGTTTCATGAAGCCCAGCTGGATGTTGGAGAAAGTACTTCTCTTTTTGCAGGGTATTGTCGAAAAATGAGAACCATCATGTGGCATGCAAGGCCCAAGAAAACATGGACCATACACATGTTGAGTACTGTGCATAAGGGTGACATGGTGTCATGTGTCAACAAGTATGATGGAACCCCCAAGATAAAACTGGATGATGTACTGTAGTACAACAGTAACATGGGAGGAGTGGATGTCATTGACTAGATGCTAAAGAACTATGCATGCATTGGAAAAACAAGAAAGTGGTACAAAAAATTGTACGTCCACCTAATGGATATCTCAGTGTTCAGTTCTTTTGTTACCTACAAGCAAAAGGGTGGTAAAGGCACTCAGTACCAATAGGTTACAAAGCTCATAGAAGAGCTTGCAGAAGCTTACCTGTGCAATTCTACTGCAAAGTACAGATATGTATCGAATGCACACACAGAAGTATGCCTTTCTGTCAGGCACTTGTCTCCTAAAATCCCTCCTACACCAAAAAAGAAAGCCATACCAGGCTTTGCAGGGTTTGTTCTGTTAAGGCCTCACATTTCCTGACTACCAGTGGCTCTAAACATAAGAGAGGAACAAATGGTGGAGCACCTGAGAGTCACTATTACTGTCCTGACTGCAATGTTCCACTTTGTGTGGGAAGATGTTTCAAAATATTCCATACTGTAAAGGATTATAGACACCAGACAATCATCTTCGACTTCAGAATAATCACAAAAATGTAGATCAGGACAGGAAAAAAAGACATTTTACTAAAAATGTTTTCATATTCAGTGCTTTTATTACCCTTACAGTAATTCACACCTACGGCACACATTTTCAATACAGTTTTCATTATTTAACCTGCCTCTGTCCATGCCACTTCCAGAGCCGTTACAGCTTATGACAATTTTTCAAAATTCATCTGATTTTTCCCAGAAGTGCACACAATACCTTGTTGTAGTGAGATAAAAAAAGAAATGTCAGGAACATATAGTTCTAATTTCTTTAAATAATAATCAGTAGTGACTGCCTTTTCTGGTCACCCCCCCCATTCACATTTTCTCCAACCCTTTTCTGTTTGCTTTCTCCCAGTTTCACCCAGCCTCTGTTTCCATCCATCACCTTCCCTAGCTCCACACTTACTGCCTCCTCCCCGTCTAACTCCCTGCTCTCATTCCCATGCTGATTTCCCAACACCACCACCCCCTCTTCAAATTTGACCCCTTCCCATTTAACTACATTTTTCTCATTTCCTTCCCTCTATCCACTGCTATCCCTTAGTGCCCTTCCTTTCCCACCTCCCTACCCTCACTTCACTCCCACTTTGAGCTGCTCTACCCATCCTCCTTTACTCTACTAACCTTTGCTCCTGACTACCAGTCTATCGTGTGCCTCTGCCCTTGCTACTCAAGCATTGACTTCTTGCATATAGTGTATTATGTCCTGCTGTGATTATGCTAGCTACATTACCGAAAAAAGCCTTTGGCTGCTCAGTACTATTTACCTTATTGCAAGTTTTTGCAACTTTAAACAAATTGATTTGTACCCTACGTGTATGTTTTCAAAGTGAAACATTTGCAAAATTAGCTTTGGCTCAAAGGTGTTTTCCAAAATCTTAATAAATAAATAAGAATAAGAATAAATAAGAATAAATAAAGACTATTAAATACACCTTCTTCTGACCTTCAGTTAGCTTTTATTCTTAGCATTTAGTTCATAACATATGGATAGGACAGAAAAAACAATCCAAAATAGCTTTATTTTTGGTACCCATATGAGATTAGGCGATTCACTTTCCTTTAACATTAAGAAAACAAATGTAATAGTGGTCTTAACTATTGGCCCTAACATCATATTCCAAATGTTTCATTAAGATATCTCATATACAAAAAAAGATATAAGGCAGTACATATAGGATCCAAATTCAAGCAAAATCGCCAACAGCAGGGGGTCAAAATTAATATCAGTGACCAGCAGTTGAAGGGTTAAGAGAATCCCCCCCTCTGACTATTCCATAGTGAGTGAGTATCTCACAGACAGATAAATTCCTCTTAAAATGTGGGACATTGTTCTGCTTAGCTGTTATTACCAACTCGGTATCAAAGCACAATCTTAGCTTATGAGTGTGGCTGAATGTAACTGTCCCAGACAGAGATATGTCACTCACCTGGAAATGAAGGAACATTTTTTTCTTCTTTGTCCATAGCTCAGACATTTTGGAACACACTGGCTTACCAGTGGAATTACCTTTTTTGGTCTAGAATTACATGTCAATGTCTTTTTTGGCCTGTTACTTTCCTCTAAGAACTATGACCCCAACACTGTCAGGCTGATTTTTATTACTATAAAATATTGTTTGTTGCAGCCTAGATCTGCCCTCTTATTCCAGCAGAAAGATTACAGACTATCATATGGTAGCAGATGATTGAGAGAGAATTGGCTTCTATTGTTTTAGCAGAAAGTAAAAGAATAACAGTCAGCATTGTTTAAGAAATGAATAATCGTATCAGACATTTTCAAGCCTTCATGAAATACTGATTGATATCTCTACCATGTGATCCATTCTGCATGTAATAATATCCCTGTACTCATTTTTGATTTCTCAGTTTTTTAGTTCTTTTTACTCATCCTTACTTTTCATTGTTAGCATACTTGCCTGTATTATTTTTCTCCTTCTTTATACAATTTCTTTTTCGTTGCATTTATTTTTTTCTACACTAACTGTATATATGACACTGAGCTGATGCAAGCTACATTTTTCTTTCTGATTAATGTTTTTGTATGTTACTTTGTGTTAATAAAAATTCCCCTACTCTTTGGATAGGGGGCTCTGCTATGTGTTTCACTGCCAATCTGCGATGATGGCAGACTCGGTGGAGAAGGAGGGCTGAGGTGCATCCCACCTATACTTGGTTACTGATTCTTTGAATATTCCTGTTTCTGATTCTGCCCTGCTGGAATTCATACCTGCTGATCGGCATTGCTTTGTGACAGCCCTGTCACCTGGTGCTGCTGTATCCAACACTGTTTCAGTTCCCGCTGCCACCATTACCCATTACTCCTGTTCCCATGGACTCGGGATTGAATCTGGTGCATGCTGCTCTGCTTCCCAGTCCTGCTGTCTGGGACTCAACCCTCATGTGTGCTGGCAAAGCTGCTTTGAAATGTGCTATGGAAATAAAGGCACAGAAATTGTGGAACTTGATTGCTGAGGAGGAGCACAACTTTCAGGTAGATTGGGCATAGCTACATAGTGCCCATGCTTCTTCCACTTCTGTCACTTCTGATTCTGCTCCACCACCCCAGCCCTGAGCTGCTATGTGCTCTGGCTTACCACACTTCCAGTCCTTGGGATTCTTGTCTGCTTGTGGCTCTGCTTTGCTTTCTCGGGATTTGTCTGTTCCTCCATGCACCACAGTGACTCCTACTTCATTCTTTTTGTCTGCATCCTCACCTCACCTCATTCTGAACTCCATGCTCTCCTTGAGGCACATTTGACTCATAGTGTGGCAGGTTCTTAGATTCAAGACCTGCCTGACCCTGTAGTACTTCAGTCCTGCAGATGCTTGCCTACTTTCTCTCCTGCCTGCCTTGCTGTGGGCTCCTGAGGTGACTTGATTGACTGCATTGTTGTTTCCCCACCTGGCCCTGTACCTGTTCTTGACATGCAGTGGCACCTTGTCAGCCTCACTCAGTACCCAACTAATCAGCTGCACCATGTGGATTTTCTGCATGCTCTGGCTCCCCAGTGGCTGATGCTTCCATTTTGTTTCCCATCGCTGCTGCCTGGGACAGCACCTGGCTTATTTGTTTGAGCATCTGTTTTAGATATATATATATATTTATTAACCATATTTATGTATACTGATATTTGATTATTTTTGTATTAATTTGTATTATTGTATCAATAGTTTGTTTTGTTGTTCGACGCTCAAAGCCTCTGGGATTGGGTGTCAGAAAAATAAAATTTGCCTTGCCTTGCCATCATGATTGGGCTTGCTGTGGCCATGTTTTTGATCCTGCTCAACAAGACTTTGTACTGCTCTTGTTTTGCATGTCTGATCACAAATGTCGGACTGTGTATGCAGTGTACGCTACTGCATACTAAATTTCTAGCATGGGGCATCTTTTTTGCTGCTACTGCCATGTTATCTTGGGTTCCCCACAACTTTTCCTGACCATGCCACTTTCCATGGTCACTGATCTGTCGTTTCTGATCCTGGAGAGGATTTAGAGTAACTTCAGTACCTGACTACCTGGGGTGGGGGAGGTGAGGTTGTGCAGTTGGAGAAATGCTCCACAGTGCCAGTAGCTGATTGGCAGCTGTATTGGCCAAGAGGCATACACAGGACATGAACACATTGCCATTGGCCAGGGTGGGGTGGCATATGGCAGGTTTCTTAATGGTTATTGCTTTCCTGGTAACAGCCACCATTAACTATAAATAACTTGAAATACTGAGCTAAAGTTACTGTTTGTCACATATGCAAATGGAATTAAATTATTTTGTGCACACCAGATGCAAACACTCAAGCCTTCTGTTTATTGTCATAAAGCAGTAGGAACGTGATGTACCCAGAGATGTACCAGTTTTATAAGATATACTGTAAAGAAGTTTAGTAACATTGTGATTATCAGTAATGCTGCTAGAAATGTACCTACTTCTAGGTAACACTGGTGCAGTATATATACTAGTACGTGGTTTGCAATTTTCCACTCTTTAGTCTAATTATTTGACAGGAAATACAGAAAGATGAGTCTTAATTTCATGTTTCTGCTACACCCATAAGAGTCATGGATATGGTATGGCGGTGGTTCAAAGAACATAGGAGCTGAAGTAGCACGCATGAGCAAGTGAGTAAAAAAGAACTACTGTAAAAGAGAAACCAATACTTAGTATTTTGAGCTTTTTTTTGAGCTCTTGATTTGCTGGGAAATAGCCTAGTAAACAGCCCAGTAAATCTGTTACTCATAATCCTAAACAAATGTTTTTAAGCAAAATCCAATGTCCTGTGCATTTAAAGGGTGTTTAATACTATATGCATCACACACTGCATAATTTATGAAAATGTTTCTAACTGGGAAAAAGGAGAAAATGTTTAACTTATTTTTTTATATTTTTTATATAAGTGTATGTGGAGTTTTTCAAATGTTGTGGCTTTTCCACAAAGGTGATTGAATAACAATGTTTTACTGGCTGTGGAGAACACTCTTAGTTTCTGCTGGTCACTTGCATTACCAAACATAAACCTCCTCATTCATTTTATAAGGGACGCACAAGTTAGCAGTGTTGGAGTGTGCTCAGCTCTCTATATTTGCGTTAAGCCAGTTTTATACCAGGAAGTTTACATTCTGAATGAGTTTTATATTTGGCATAAGCTAAAAGCTCCTGCTAAGGCAAACTCAGAATATTGAAAACTAATTGAAATTTTAAGGGAAAACTCTCAGCATATTGTATGGAAAGATAATAAAATGCTGCTGGAACCAGAGTGATGTAAGTGTCCATTTGGCATTTGTGATTTCATCACTGCAGCTATCAAGTGCTTTTTATTTTTTTTTGTATTGCTTAAATACTTAATCATTTTAAGGACTGGTGATTAATTTATGTAGCACATCAAGTGACCTTATATGAAAGATATCTCAAGAAGAACAAGGCTGACTGGATTCCCCATCCATCTGCTGAATTTGCAACATTCAGCTCTACACATCTGCAGTTGGGGGCTGTGCTGACCCAGTGATAGTGTAGCTCATATGGTAGGAGATTCTGCTTACACCTCTCCAAGCATTTCTTTCTTAGGCTGTGTGAATCCTGAAAATCTGGCCAGAGAGAGCTACTCAGTGTTTATCTGTTATTTAAAACCTGTTGATGATTATTTGGGAATATGGTTAATGGTAAATAATTTACAAAAACAGTTGTAATTTGTGTATATATAGTAACACCCTTGCTGCACATTTGAGTAATTACAATAGTTACAGTTGCAATCCTGTGTTTATTTATTAACCAATGTTGTGGCAATAGGACACATTCCATAAGAATAAATGGATTATTCAATGCATTTACTGCACAGAAAGGTTTTTTTTAATAAATATATTTTCTCAGTATGTTCTAAGCAGGTGTTGGATGTCTTTACATTTTAGAATGTGTCTGAGATGTGAGGGAAACATCCTAAGCTGACACTTATAATGATCGTATATTAAAGTTCAAATTAAACAGTGGCATGGGGCATATCATTGTGTAAATAAATACTGCTTTCAGAGTCAAACCCTTTAAGAAGCCTGAATTTCAGTATTTTCAAAAGACTTTGTTAATGAAGTTTGTGTGTGTGTGTGTTTTTTGCATTTTCAGGCTCTTAGCCTGCACTACAAACAATCTGTAGTTTTATTAAATATCCCTGTATTTAAGACTGCCATTATTCTAAGTAGTGTGAAGATAACTTTAGCTGTTACCTTCAAACACACACACACACACACACTAGAAGCTGATTAAATGGGTGGGATGGTTCCATGGAAAGATTTTCATCCCCTTTAGGCAGCTGTCTTGATTATCAAGAGTTGGTTGTTTTCATTATGTTGCAGTTTCTCACACCACATTAGCAGACATGGCACCTCTGACTGCATCAGTAGAAATGGTGGCGTAGTTTGATTTACCTTTTCTGTGCTTTACCTTTGCCCCAGCAGCTATCCCAGTGATATTTGCCTGCAAATCCTGTTTCTCTTTCAAGTTCTGCAACATCCTTATCAGTGACTGGGTTTCCACACAATGTGACGCTGCCTGAGTAGCCATGTCACTTCTGACCGATAAAGATTTTGTTTATTTGAGCCATAGGACAGAATTTGATGGGCTTTCACACCACCTGAGTAGCCATGCCACATCCAACTGATACTGCGGGGCAGAATTCAGTATGCTGGAGGAGTCTGCTATTGGAGAACACAAGACAAACATAGGTTTGTAAAACAAAACTGAAAAATTATGGGAATTACAGTGGAGGGGAGATGCCCTGTGAGTCCTCACTGTCCCAGCACCCTTATTCTCCCTCACTAGAACAATCCGTTTACAGGTCACTTGAATTGCACTTAAGGTGGGCACTTAGTTCAGTAGTGCTGTGGCAGGGACAAGTCAGCAGCGTAGATCAAGAGCTTAGATTTGGAAATGCCATGGAGGATCAAGTGAGAGTGTGTAACAGAAGCCATAAACTGACATTTCACACCTACTGTAATTAGGTGTGAGAAGTGATTAGCGGCTTATTGAGAGGACAAGTATTAGGTGTGAGAAGTGATTAGCGGTTTACTGAGCGGACAAGTCAGGGTATGTCTGGCCAGAAATCATCCCGATTAGGCTGTAGGGGTGTCCCATTTAAGCAGTTACAACCCCATAGGCTATCATAGCTACTTAATTGGTGCCCGGTGGGGCATCCCAATAAAGTGAGCAACCCTATTATCCACATCACGATTAAGTGGCTTCTACTGTATACACACACACCACACATACTTTAAACATTTTTCCTCTTCTGTGAGGTAACTTCTAAGGCCCTTCTGGATTTTTAAACTGGTATTTGAAGAAGGGATGTGATATCATACAGTGTCTGACAGGAGTGTCGCATTTAGCATGATATGTCTCCACTATCCTCTCTCTGGTTTAACTAGCTATAAACAGAGCTACTTCACAAACTCCCTATAGTTTTAGAAAGCAGAACCATGTTGTCAAGTCAAGCAGATATAAAATGTAGAACATACTTGAGCTATCACAACATAAACAGTGATTTAAATTGAAATTGTTCTCCTGTTGCCTCTATAATTTGTGATATTATTTAGAGTTTGCCACCAATGACATAAACAACATTCAGTGCTGGTAGTGGTGATGTTAGTCAGCATGCCATCACACAAGTTACTGCCCCAGCTGAGTAAACACAATTGAGTAAGCATTAACCTGAAATTTCATTTCAATAATTTTGCATGGTTGTATATCTTTGTATGTCAACCCTGGAGCTTTTTGTGCTTCACTGTCAGCCTGTCTGCCACTTCAGAACAAATAATTTGAGGGTGTCACTATGGCATTACCCAGCTCATTAGATAAGTATTACACAGACAGTTTTGAATATAAGAGCTGCTTAACTGAACAGTCTGAAAACATTTCCCTCACCACCAAACATAATATTGTCTATCTTTTTGCTGTTTTGTATTGTGACTTGATCCATTCTCTGTATCTTTCTTGGAAAAGTTTTAAACAATCAGTCTTCAGTTATTGATCAGGTGTGTGGTGGCATTTGGATGAGCGCCCAATCATGTGAAGGCTAAAGAACTCAGCAGCCTTTTTTATATTCTTTTCACTCCACATCATTGACTGGGCTAGAAACTAGATGAATTCTGTCATGTGAAAGACACTACAGTGTATACATTTAATCCTGTAGCCAATCTGTGTCACAGTGTAAACATTAACTTTGAACAAAGCCAGAGGAGGATACGATTAGAATTCATTCTAATCAGTAACTGTAAGATGTTGCTGGGTACATAACTGGGGAACGTTGCCATTTTGTTCTGTTGACTGGGTGATTTCATATACTTTGGTCATGAGTAAGTACGTGAATGGTGTGGGTACTAAGCTTTAATGTGTTTGGGTTCATGTATGTGCAAGTGAGCAAATAGTATGTGAGCACAAGTACTGGTGTGAATGGACCTCTGTGGGTTGGCTACCTTGAAGTGGTACAGAGGCTTGTTACAATGTAACACTGTAACTAAAAGCCAGTCTGTTAGTTTGACATTGTTGGTGACTGAAAGGATTTGTTGCTATACGAGTATATGTATGCTACATATTTTCATTTTGAGTAGTTGTTACTAATGCTACCATGTTGGGGGTGGGGTGGGGGACACAGTTGGAGGGGTAGCAGTGTGGGTGGCTCTGTGTACAATTTTGAAATTCCTGGCTACTCCCCTGTGTCTGATTTACATTAGTCTAAGAGCCTGTGCCCCACAGGAATGCCATTAGATTTCTGTGCAAGGGTTGCTTGGAGACCCCTCCTGATCATGTTTATATTGTCAGGATATTGTTAATGGACTCCACTAGAGTTTATGCTTCTGAAGTTTTTGCCCTCATACATACTTCTGACCATAATTCTTATGTTAGTTTCAATACTGTTGCACGTTTAGATGGCTTTGGGGACTGTATAACTCTCTAAAGGAAATCCAAACGTGGTCCCCTTTCTTGGCTATTTCTGTTAGCAGATCTGCTGTCCACACTGTTACTATTTCTTTTGGAAACAAAGGGGTAAACTTCTTCGATATTTTATTTTAGCTGAAAAAGTGGTGAAAGGTGCTTGACACACCTATACATAGAGCCCCATGAAATTATTTTTATTTTTTGTAATTTTTCTTTTTATTTTCTGGAATTTCTTGTCATTTCTTTTTATTCATTGAAAACATAGTTTTATTTCTTGTTATCACATTTACAGTCATAAAACATCTCAAAATGACCTTATACACACTAGAAATGATATTCCTAGTATGCTGCATTTATTAAGCAGCATTATGCTATAGTTTGAATTTTGTGACTCAGACAATTTCATTGCTGCTTCCTTGCATACCATCTCTGTGGTAACAACAGAGCCTAAACAACAATTTCTGCAAGCATTTATTTAGCTTTTGCCAAAAAAACAAGCAATTTCTTAACTTTTGTATGTGTTTGTTTTCATTTCATTTCGTTTTATACCTTGAATTCCTTGTAATTTTTTTTCTGATTTGAAGAGGTGTTACATTGACTTTTAAACTGGCAGGAACATGTGTTTCTATGGCAACTAGGTTACTTGCCAGAAGATCATGATGTCTGGGGAGAGAAAAAGACAGATCATGACATTTGTAAGGGACAGGGAGGAGGTGAGAGCAATTTTGACTTGATCTTTCTTGTGTTTCTGTTTTTTTTGCATGTGGCTGCCAGTTCAGTTTCACTAAGGATAGTACAGAATCTCTGAGGAGAGCTAGAGGGAAGTGGTGAGCATTTATTTGGGTTCATGCAGCTGAACAGTTAGTGTGCGCAAGGGCAACTGAGACTTGTGCATTTCTGATAGTGAAAGCCAACAAGTTTGCCATTATAACCAGCTGGTTATAAGGATGAAATATAACTGGCTTTCACCAGGATAATAAATGCAACCCAGTAATTATATATTCAACAAGACAACACCCCATAAAACAGTTATGAACAAGTGGATACAAGCAATAACATATTATTCGATCCCAGACATTTCACATGTCATTCAAAGTGGAACTAAATTCTAATTCATTAATAGCTCATGATATGAACCAATTTTTCATATCACAGAACTGGATATTACTGTTAGGAGATCTTAAAGAAATTGGCATGTATTCTTTCCAAGCAGATCACCAGGACACCACGCAGGGAAGAGGCAACAGGAGGCAGGGGACTGATTTTTGGTGACAGCAATAACTGCAGCAGCATTTGACAAAACAGTGCAGCATAGAAGGATTTATAGCAGCATTTGCAACAGTAGTATAATAGGGAGGCAGCATAGGGCAACATGTAACAGCAGTATCAGGAACGACTGAAGCAGCAGGCAAAATGCATGGTGGAACTCTGAGTGAAACTTTGAATCATAACGGGGACAGAGAATGAGACAGAATGATATAGCCAGAAAGCATGCCAATCAGTTTGAAGGGAAGTAAGTGTGAGTTGCTGATGCATCACAGATTAGGTAGGCTTAGGCAGTAGTATAACAATGAACTGCTAAGAAAGCAAAGTAAATGCAGAGAGCAACAATAAAACTTCTAGAAAAGCCAGTACATGGGAATTGAAAAGTTAGGAGCTATAACTGCTGAATGAAGCCAGACAGTGTGTGGAACAGGTGTAAATAATTAAGGATGACTGTGCAGGGAGACAGCTACAGCAAGTGGGAACTGAATAGCACACAGAGAACAATTGCTTGTAAACCGAGGACTGCTAAAAGTATGACAAAAGTAAATGGGAGCCTTAATAGCACGATGGCCTGAACAGCATGAAGCAAGCAAAGGTAAGCAGCAGAACACTATTAAAACTAGAAGCCCCCCCAAAAAACAAATAAAACTGAAGACACACAAGCACAGGAGAACAAGAAAGCAGACACACGCAACAGAGAGAAGAATAAACAGAAATTCAATGCAAAAAGCAAGGTACTGACCATGAAAAGCAGGAACAACACAAACCAGCAGAAAGGCCAGCATAAACCAAGCAGAAAATCCAAAAGCAGTAAAGAAGGGAGATGAACACTGAAAGGGCAGAGATTCCAGTGGAGAAATGCAGAGTCCAACAGAACCTCCAACTGCAAAGAAAAAGTGTTTCTGAATGAGGCTAGAAGGAATTTATTTATATAGCTCAGTTAGGGGGAACAGCTAGTTGCTGCAGCCCATTGAACTGCAGGCATAGGCTTTCAATTATGGTAGAGCAGACTGAATCCTATTAAAAGGAATGTCACCAATCTCTTTTTTCAACAGGGTGGGCTACAAATGGTTAATCTGACTTTATTTTTGTACAGCATTTTTTCTATTCTAATATTAGATAATGTTTAATTAGTTATAGTACAAATTGGTAATGGTACTACTTGACTTGCAAATCCTGGCTTCAACCATTGGACAGAGGACTGCTGAAAGTTGTAAAATTGTACCCAGCAGAACAACTATACATTACAGAATCACTTTGTAAATTAAAAACTTGGAAAGTCACTAGTCAGATGATGATCACTATGACCAGTAAAACAATGTATGCTAAGATCTTAGAAGCACAGTTTTCAGTTCCAATCAATTCCCCTCTCATCTGTCAGAGCTTTCCTCCTGTTTTACCTACCCTGGACCCCCACCTGCCGTCCCTTGCCAACCCCCTCTAGATCCCTCCAACTCCCTCCCCTCCATACCCCCAACACCTCCCCTTTCCACCCACTCTCCCCCTAAATATTCTCCTTCTCCCAATCCCTCTCTCTTTCTCCTCTGTCCTTCTCTCTCCCTCATCATCTTTTTCTCTTGTCTCTCTGTCTGTCTCTCTAATCTACCCCTGTTCCACTCCCCTTTCTTTCCCCTACCCTTTCCGATACTCTACCTTGACAGGCCCCCCTGAGACAGCTATGCCGCACGTTGCTAATTGGAAAGCCTCATTCACACTCTCCCCCCTTTCTTTCTCCTATCTTTTCCAATACTCTACCTTGACAGGCCCCTCCCGGGGGCAGCTCTGCCATATGTTGCTAATTGGGACTCTCCTCCCACTGTTTAATTTCAGTTGTCTAGGTTACTCAAATGTATTATTTATCTATATTCTGTATTACATAGCAATCTTATGTTTTGTGTTAACTGTCAAGTTTTTGTTATGTCTCTGCTGTTTTACATCCTGACGTGGAACCTTTCTGAAAGAGTGTGTACTCAAAGTTTGTATCCGAATTACCAAATAAATAAATAAATAAATAATTACATTTCTGAATGTTGCCCCCCTCAGTTTCTTAGACCCTTGGTAAAATACCTTACTGAGACTAGGATCCAGCCTACAATGTGGGATATCTACTGGCTTTGTTGCCATGAAAGGATTAGTGTCAAATAAAATCAGAAACTTAAGCAATTGACAGAAAAGACCTGCACAAGGGAAGCTTGTCTGGATTAACTCTAATCTATGGTCAATTTATTTTTCACCTGCTTGCTTATCACAGGGTTTTGGGACCTTATATCTCTTTACTGGTCTGACCAAACCTTCTCCCAGGTTACCTATGATGTTCTAACATATGGCAGATATATGGGGGTATAGGGAAAATGGGACAGCAGTACTTTGCACACATTGTTTACATGTGTTAAATTGCTGATTTGGAGAAATATAATTGTTTTTACCTTGCAACACAAGCAACAATACAGCTTGAATTGTTAAAGGTCTTCAGAACTAAGACACATTTTCCAAGAGTAGGCTAGACATGCCACAAAGGCTTGGTTACACAAACAATGTAGAAACGTGCCTTGGGGATCTGACTCAAACTAAACCATTATGTAGTGTTTTTTCCTTTGTTTGTTTTCTTTTTGTTGTTGTTTGTTTCTCTTTCTCTCTCTCTCTTTTTTAATTACTGGATCTTCCTACTTCTATTTGGAATACTAGTACGTTACTGTCTTACGTTTGTATTGCCTGTGTAATACAGCCTTGTATAGTTCCTTTTTGTGTATTCATTTTTTGAAGTTTTTATTTTAGACTGTTTGATTCCTTTCTGTGTTACTGTGTTCTTTGCTTTGTAGTTACTTGTTGTTTCTGTCAATAAAACCCCCTACTCTTCATTAATAAGTGCCCTTGTATCTTTTACTATCATCTGAAGAGTGATTAGAAATGGGAGAAGGGACCTTGGTTTAACATCTCATTTGAAGGATGGCACCCCAGTTGTGCAGTACCCCTTGTTCTGCTCTACAGTGTCAGTTACTGGTATTTCCTCAAGTTTTCAAATGTCAAGTTGTTTAACTAAAATGGAAAGAGATGACAATTAACCAATTAAACAAAAAACTCATTTTCAATGGCCTCCTGAGTATATGTCACTAAAAATTAATACATAAATACAACATAAGTTAGTTATGGTTACAAAATAACTGAATAAAGATAATACTATTACATAAATACATTTTTAGCATCATCAAAGTACTTGGTATGGGGCTAGAACCCATTACCATCAGATTGTTTTGCCCCAGAGGTGAGTATGCTACCTACTGAGCCACTGACACTGATGTACACATGAATATCATGGTCATGATAATGAAGAAGAGATTGCAAATTTTATCAACCAAAGGGCTCTTGCCAGTGAAGTATCAAAGAGATTAAACAACTGCCCAGTGGCTAGAAATCACAACACAGCCCAATAACAGGGGTAAATTCCATATCACAGTGCAATACAGTTTGTGTGACTCTGTTGCAAAGGAAGATGGAGGAATGTGAGTGCTGTACTGCAGGGGTCTCTTTTCAGAATCTGACAAGGCTTTTCCAGTGTACATTTGAGCTGAGCTAAATGCCTTCTTCAGAGTTAGTGTTCACCTCTTCCTGCTTGTCTTTTTGTAGTGAACCCTTAGTGCAATCACAGCCTGGATCTAAAAAAAATATCACTGATAAAAACTGTGATAAGAGCACTTCAACTTGGCAGGTTGCCTTGTATTGTGACTATAAGTGTAGTTAATGTATGGCATTTTTATTGCTGACATCATTGTAGTGCAAGTAAGAAGTGAGGTAAAATGCCCTACTGAAGTTTGAAACCAGACTTGCCTGCCTACTGTTCTGTTTCCATACTAGCTAAGCAGTGAGGATAGCTGGAAACCTGAACTCCTGCAGACAATTTATAAGGGTGTGATATGCATCTTAAATCCCAGACTCTGTCATCTCTCTGGATGAGTACACCATCCTTAGGCAATCTATGCTATACAAAAGGGAAGGGGGATGTCTAGTCTACTTAAGAAACAACCTCTGGGGACATATGATCTGACCTAATAATACTAGAAATGAACTACAGCTCCTAACCATAAAGATATTCCTTGGAAGCAATAACATACCCCCTGGAAAAAATTGGGGACAGAGATGGTAACTAATCATGCCAAACTCCTAAATCAGAACTAGAAGATCATGGTGCTAGGGGATTTCAATATTAAATTGTTAGTGCAGGATATGGCCCCCGCCCCAAAAGGAGACCATAACCTCCTTATTTCTAACCAAGATGGTTACAGAGGCCACTAGGACCAACTACTTTACTGCAACAAAATCACTGATTGATTGGGTACTCATTAACCACCCTGAAAGGATCACTGAGGTAACTGTCCCATCTGATTTGCTCAATGATCACTCACCAGTTCTCTGCACCTTGTCAAATAAATGTACAAAATCGAATCCAGTGTCACTATTAGCAGAGTCCTAAGATGAAGTACCTTGGACTCTTTTATGGCATACCTCAGCCAACTGGACTGGCCCCCCCTTGAAGCCATCAAGAATGTAGATTTTCCCTCCAGCTGCAACACCTCCAAAATGCATATAGTGTATGGTAGAAAGCTGTTCTGCATGGAAATCCATGCCTGGAACAGCGTTGCTGTGCTGCACTTGGTGCGTAATGATCTTGTTGTGCTGCACCGAGTATCACCGGTGCAGCACAACAAGATCCAACACATTCACGCATGTGCAATTGAGTGGCCCACAGTGATGCGGAAGTCAGCAGAGCTGCTACACATCCCGAAGTAAGCCTTATGTTTACCTGTAGACTTCTTTGGGGGATCACAGAGTGCTGATTATGGTTGCCCATACA
Source organism: Neoceratodus forsteri (assembly GCA_016271365.2). NCBI lineage: Eukaryota > Metazoa > Chordata > Ceratodontiformes > Ceratodontidae > Neoceratodus > Neoceratodus forsteri. The sequence goes on from CM028137.1 coordinate 59,054,685, forward strand.
CTTTAAAAGATTGTGTGAGCAACCATACTGCTTCAAACAGTTGTAAGATCTCGAGGTTACCTTGAAGTAGCGATTCCTCTCGAGCTATCTCTCGAGGTCTCTAGTTACCATGGAAGCCTCTCAATCACAACTGCCTTGTTGTGTATGCTTGCTCATACACAATCCTCTATATGTACAGATGTGACAGCCAGGGTGCAATGCAGAAATGATGCAGAATATCACAGAATGATGCAGTTTTCTGCAGGGAACATTGTAAGTCAATGGCAGTTAACTCATTGAGGCCCCAAATCACTTTTAGGTGGCAGCAGAAAATATATTCCTGAGGTCTTTAATGCTTCCAGACATCCTATACTTTGCGCCATTGAGGACTTAGGATGTCTAAGGACATCACTGCTTAAAACTTAAATATTTCACAAACTGAAGTGAGTAGAATTGACTACATAGCACTGTTGGGAAGGTAATTTTGTGCTGAACAACTTTGTGGTTGATACTTTGTGTCTGTCACTTATACTTTAGAAGCTATTCACATTTTTGCGTGGTATGGTGTGTATGGCTGACATTTGTTTCTCAAGCTTCACCTAGCCACCTTGAATAAAACAGACAAAAATACATGTATCATATTAGAAAAATTGCTTTTTAGTTCAAAATTAGTTTTGTACCTCCATCTAATATATGGATGGTTAATTTTGTGTTGATATGTTAAATATTTTCCCACAAAAAACAAAAACATCTGGGGCCAATGCTAGAAGCATCCCTATGTATGTAGCAAGTTGTGACATGTCAGGGCTGCAGTTGCACCAAGGACCCTGCACCCAATTCTGTAAGGGGCAAGGTCCCCATGGCTAAGTACTGTAATGTGTGCCAACCGAATAGGTACACCAGAGGGCATACTTGAACAGTTGGCTGCAAGCCTGTGGCATGCACACTGAAGAGTACAAGTGCTCCCCCCAGTCCCAGTCACCAAGCCTGAAAAGTCCAGCATGGCTATCGGACCCCCCAGTTCCGATCCCCATAATGTATAGTTAAGAGCCCCACAGGGCTGATCTTGCCCCCACCCAAGCCTCAATCCCTGATCCCTGAACTTACATCTATGTGGTATTGCACACTGTAAAAATAAAACTCATATCTCCAGTATCCCTGGTAGACTAGTGACCTGTCATTCATTGAGTGCTTACTATTTACAGTAGTACACACTCATACGGAGCTTGGTTGGCAGCTGGCCATGGAGGTGAGAGGTGGGCTATGCCAGTCGCCAACTAGGGATGTCTGGTGGGGGGAGTGGGGTGGTCTGGCACTGCTGGGGGGCCACTAGACTACCAGGGATACCAGGAATATGATTTTGATATTTACAGTGTGCAATACTGAGTGGACATGAGTTTAGGGATCAGGGCTTGGAGGGATGAGATCAACCCTGTGGGGCTCTTAACTATACATTTTGGGAATTGGGGCTGGGGGGGTCCAATAACCCTGCAGGACAGTTCTTAATCATTATTGAGGGATTGGAGGCAGAGGGGTCCCATAGCCCTGTGGGGCTTTTATTTACTCATTATTGGGGGGATAGAGGGCAGGTGGGTCCCATAGCCCTGTGAGCCTATTTTACTCTTTATTGGGAAACTGGGGTTGGGGGAATTAAATAACCCTGTGGGACTTTTTCTACTGATTGGGGGCTGGGGCTGGAGGGGTTGCATATATTGGGAGATCTGGGCTGACGACATATTGGTGGATGCAAAGTACATTTACACCAGCTATTTGCTGGTGTAACTGTACTTTGACAGATGTTCTCCTGGGGTTGTTTTAGAATAGCAAATTTGGGGACTTGGAGGCAGCCCTTCCAGAATAGGGCACAACTGCTGCTGTAAACCCCCTAGCATCATGTCAGAGAGGGTTTATGGGGTAACTGGTGGAGTAAGTTCACTTTGGCCCAAGCAGACTGCGACACATTGCAGGCTTTTTTGAAGAATACCGAAAGTCATAACTCCTTGTGTAAACTGCTACTTGCACCATTTTTGGGGGCACAGGTCAGTTTACGTCAGGCATAACCCTTTGAGAATTGGGCTTATTTTTCTCTATTTCAAACAATATAGAAAAAAATAGGAACTACTTATAGTTACTTGCATAGCATGGTTAGAAAGGTAATTTTGTGCTGAATAACTTTGCCACTCATGCTTTGTGTGTAGCACTTATGGTTCATGAGGTATTCACATTTGTTTGAGGCATGCTGATTATGGCTTGATTTTGCTCAGAAAACTCCCAGTTACACCATTAAAAGTATACAGGCCACAAATGGTGGAACTCTCAAACAGCTCCTGAGGCCTCAGTGAGTTAAGCCCTTTTGTCATGCAGGATTTTGTGACATGTCATTGCTGCAAGTGACTGTGCTTCATCGTGGCTTACTCCAGCATCATTTTTACCTTTGGTCCCTCTACAAACAGCATGCAATCCCTTCTCCAGCAAGACTTTAACAGAGTGCAAACTTCATTTCAGTCCAGCCAACTGAAGCTCAATACAAAAAAAAAAAACTTTGCCATGACATCTGGCTCTAGACAGAAACTGGCTACCCTCCTGTCTACCCCAGTTTTCTCTACTTTGGACAGCTACCCTTTAGAGAGGGTGTTCTGCCAACTCAAACCAGGCAGCTATTTACTCACTCACACTCACATATACACAATAACAATAAAATAAGTACAGCAAGCCAAAGCTTTATTATAATACAAAAGGTTATATATCACCGATTCAATAAAGCATCATCCAAGCCCTCTTCCAATGGCTGGGAAGCCCCCTTGTCAGCCTGGCTAGGAGTCTCTCGAACCGGGAACTGGCCCCACAGCGATGCGTCCACCCTGCAGGAGAGGCTTCTAACCAGGCATCTGGAAAGTCCCATTTTATATGTTTTATCTGGTATTTAGAAATGCTAAACCATCATGTCCTAAGCACTGGCCAGGTGCCCAGAACATCACGAGTTCAGCATGACAAACACCACTTATTCTCATAATAAATAGTTGGCATTCATTAGATCATCATGCCCTAAGCACTGGCCAGGTGTCCAGAACATCATGAGCCAAACAATGCCAGAGATTCTCACAACATCTTGTATGCGACCTTCAAGTCAGCAAAATACACTGTCTGAAGCAAAACATAATAATGAGGCTATCTAAAGAGCAAAACACCAATTAAATGAAGCAGCATGTAAAATGGAGTCACACAATACAAAATGGAGTCACATAATACAAAATGGAGTCAATAATCAACATATTATACTATCACTACATTCGGTCCTTTGATTATTGTGAATACGATTTGTATGATATTGTACCATAGCAAAATTACTACGAATATAACATGATAAGTAACAAGTCCAAATAAGCAAGATAATTGTCACTACAGCAATGATTATGATAGGATGTATCAGAATATTTAACACTTTGTTAGCTGATGGAGACCATCCTGTAAAATATCCCACCAATAATGAGTAGTCTCTTGTTGAATCTTGGAACTTAAATCAATCATTTTATTTTCAACTATGTAGTTTGCACCTAACTTGCACTAATGATTTATTTCTTATGCCAAATGAGCCTGCATTACGTCTGTTTCCTGAATTATCTGTTTAATTTTATTTAATGAGATACTCAATCTTGATTGATCTAAAATATTGGCTGCCAATACAAAATAAGCTTCTGCTCATTATCAGGGACCTGTACATTTTACTGTGTGGATGACATTACAATCCAATGATTACTAGGAATCCATGATTTGAACATGGTCCTCACACATATTCATTATTACTCATTAAATCACTCTGGGCCTTATTTCTTTGCATTATAGAATACATATGTCGCATTGTGCATTCTGTCCAATCAATAAATCATGAAATATTTTCTGCTACTCCCATTCCCCATACCTGTGAAGCATTAAATAACTGCAAGAACTCAAAATCATAATTCAAAGTTAATCTTTGGGGTAAGAAAACAGTTGGCATCCATTGAGCTTGTAAGTTAATTAAGCTAAATACATCAATTCCTACTGCCTGAAGCCTGTTAGTCAGTGTTTCTATATCCACACTATTTAAAATTCCCATGCCTGCCTCTGCTCCACCTAATAGCATATCATATACCAAGCTCTTTTATATTTGCATTTTTTACTAAACATAAACGTTATGTTAAAATGGATTACATTTTTTTGATACCGCTGCGCTACTGATGTACATGTGGATGGAACCTTAACTATACTATTATTGCTAATTACAGGATGATTTTTTAACACTGTAATGTGATCTGCCCAAGTAGTTCTATTAGTTATTGCAGTAGCATTCATGCAGAATAACGTGTCTATGTCAATCAAAGTAATACTTGCATTGAAAATGTCTGTTTGATTCATGCAGCAATCAAGTCTATGTTGTACAGTCACCATGCAACTATTCGTAAGTTGCAGCATTTAATAGCAGTCTTATTCTGCAAAGAGATTTCATCTGTTTCATAGGCATATTGTCCTGAGCCACCAGTTGTCATCCAGAGATTGACCCTGGTGAAAATGTCATGTTCAGTACCACACTTCTGTCCGGATGGGCAGCTAAAGTTCCCTGGGTTCTATCTTTGGTATCATTTTTCCAACTCCAGGTTCCTTTACAACCAGTGTCATTACAGTTAACCCTTTGAATCCTTCCTCCAGGGGTAACTAGCTCTGCCAAATGGACCATAAGACACACCAGCATTCCTTTTAAAATCCATTGCTGGACCTAGAAAGACACAAATTTCATTATTCTCGAAGACAACATTTATGTGCAGGCACGTATTCCCATTTTTCTTTCCTGATCTGATAATTAACACTGTGTTGTCTCGTCCGGTGGCTATCACCTCAGCTGGTTCAGGAGGGCCATTTGGGTTTGTAACCCATATTTTGGCACCATTGTTAAAACCTCCTGTAGATCTAAAACCTTTATCCCCCCTTGCTGTTAAGAGTGTGGGGGCTTGTCCCTTTATAGGGGTCATTTTGTTAACTGGAATAATTAACAATTGAGCCACTCTGTCATACTGTTGAATTAACAGATTTTGTTCTCTACTATTCAACAAAATTACTTTCACTTCTCCTTGGTAATCACAATCAATCACCCCTCCCAAAATTTGTATTCCCTTGAGGGCTAGTTCTGATTTAGGTGCTATCCAACCAAAATGTCTCGGTGGAATTTGTAATGCTTCATGCAAATTCTCTTTCCATTTTCGTAGGCTCTCCCCCCAATTGTCCTTTCACAATATGAGGGATTGGTCTTTGTTGCCCATGTTGGCATATAGGACACTGAGCAATAACAGTTTTAACCAAATCCAATGTTAGGGGTACACCCCTACTATATGCCCACCTGTAAGTGGCTTTCTCTCCCAAATGTCCACATTTTTGATGTGCCCATTTTGCCAGCCCTGATAACTGCTGACTTTGAGTTTCTTCAATATCCACTGGAAGAATCTTAGCTTTTCATCTGCAATAGAATTATACCATCATTCTAGTGTATCTGAAGCACAATGAGCATCAACATGAAATACAGTGGTCTGAGTATTTTGCACCATAGTCCATATTTCCTGCCACAGTTCTTTTCCCCATATTTCTTTCGAATAAATTTTCCACTCATCCTTAGCCCAAGGGGGCAGCCAGGTTGTTAAACCATTGGCTACAGACCATGAATCAGTATAAATATGACATGTACCTTGCAACCTTTGTGGGTATTACAGTGGAAGGGATGGAGGAAGGGTAGCTTACCCCCTCCCTCCAAGCTCCTACTGGTGGAAGACACAGCTCGAGGTGCAAGAGACAGCTCTAATACTGTAGCAATAAAAAGGTTAGCTGTGAAACACAGACAAACAACAAAAACAAACACACATCAGTTTAAAAATAAAACAAGATTATTTCCATAGGATAAAAGAGAAAGCGTCCCTGGGTTCCCTTATCCTAAGCATGACAAAATGTCCAGATTGATGGTAATACCGTCGTACGACATCTCTGTAGATGGTAAACTCTCAAAAACAGCTGTAATAGTCCTTTTTTCAAAATTGTAAAAGTTTGTTCCTCTTCACTTAGAATACTAGTTTTGCAATAAAAAGTCAAATTGCATGGTTCACTCTTGGTGTGCTTTCATGAAAACATACATTTTGTGTGAAAAGTTGTGCTTTAGGAATGGAATACACATCAAGTTTGAACTGGTAGCAACATAAAATGTTGAAACACAAGAAGGTCAAATAACGTGCAAAAGGTCACAGTGTGCATGCAAGGGTCATTCAAACCCAGCCATTCCTGTAGTGTCCTTGAACACCACCAATATTAAAATATCTTTACACAATAAAACTGCTGGCTAAGACAGTACACATACACATACACAAAAAGAAATACTTAACACAAAATAAGACTGACATTGTTTCACACCAATTTGCTGAGGTAATGCCCATAGTTCCATTAGAAACTGTATGTGGTTTAGATATATGTGCTGCCTCCTGCCTGTCTTGTAACACTGACAATTTTTAAACCAACACATTTATACATATTGCCATGCCAAATCTTTCCAGAACAAAACACTGTTTAAACACATCATCTGTAAGTGAACACATCTCGTATAACCTGATTACACCTTTTGGCACATAACTAAAATATGGCACTCTGCCATTTTGCAAAAAGTTTCTGGTTTTAACTAGAAGTATGATAAAGCCATTTATAGCTGTTAACACATTACATTTTCACCTAGCAGTGGCTTGGCACGTTGCTTGCAAACTACAGCTCTTTCTGCACATTGCAATCTATATGACATCACAATTCTTCACCATCAACACTACCTGCTCTAAGCAACAACTACAAACAAAAGTTTTTCACTGACCCTATCTAGGCAGCACAAATGTTCCATTAAAAATAAAGCCAATTAAAACAGTCAGCTATGAGGCAATGAAGCTTCTTCTTCCTTTTTTTTTTCTGTAACCTGTTGTGCACTGAAGGCAGTCAATCCTATCTCGCAACCTTGACAGCAGAACATAATTACAGAACACAGATATAAGCTAGAAAATATGCATGAGAAAGACTGAGCATTACCTTGTTTAGTATACGTATTACAGAAATAAAACAGACAGACATAAACCAACTTTGAATAAAAAAAAAATTCAGACTTACCCCGTGCCAAGGTATTTTTCTTCTTCTTTTCCGATATACTAGTCTAAGTAAAAAAACTGACTGCAGGACCTTCATGATAATTTCAAACGCTGCAGCTATTAACTCTTTCAAAGGTCTTAACCCTTTCAAAGGTTTTTTTTTTTTTGGCCATTTTAGTAACCTGCCAAACCAAGTCTTTTCCAGAGCTCTGGTTTGCAGTTTAAAACAAATCAAACAAAATCTCTAACAGTACTAGGTTGAGATCCATCTGGTAGAGGTCCCAGTACTTGGGTTTAGGATCAAATGTTTCAGCCTCTATAGGAGGCAAGGGAACTTGAAATTGATACAGAAAAACTTGAAACTACACAGATAGGCCACATTGGGGGATTTTCAAATCATCCCGTCTGTAATCACCTACTGTGCGTACATCCACAGTAGTTTATTTTCCTTTTTCTAGATGTTGCTTATCTAACTTTACTTAACAAGCCACTGCTTTTCTCCTAAAAGCAGCCTGAACTGTGAAAGCCATCATTGGCTCTAACAGTATATACTTGCAGCAAGCACAAATTACAAGTACAAAGGGCAGTTGCCCTTGCTTGTTTGAGCCTTAATACACCTTTAAAAAAAAGAACTCATCCTTTTTCCTAAAAATAGACATTTTATTTTCGAATCCTGCCGACTACGCCAAAAATGTTCTGCCAACTCAAACCAGGCAGCTATTTACTCACTCACACTCACATACACACAATAACAATAAAATAAGTACAGCAAGCCAAAGCTTTATTATAATACAAAAGGTTATACATCACCGATTCAATAAAGCATCATCCAAGCCCTCTTCCAATGGCTGGGAAGCCCCCTTGTCAGCCTGGCTAGGAGTCTCTCGAACTCGAACTGGCCCCAGCCAGCGCGCTCCACCCTGCAGGAGAGGCTTCTAGCCAGGCATCTGAAAGTCCCATTTTATATGTTTTATCTGGTATTTAGAAATGCTAAACCATCATGTCCTAAGCACTGGCCAGGTGCCCAGAACATCACGAGTTCAGCATGACAAACACCACTTATTCTCATAATAAATAGTTGGCATTCATTAGATCATCATGCTCTAAGCACTGGCCAGGTGTCCAGAACATCATGAGCCAAACAATGCCAGAGATTCTCACAACATCTTGTATGCGACCTTCAAGTCAGCAAAATACACTGTCTGAAGCAAAACATAATAATGAGGCTATCTAAAGAGCAAAACACCAATTAAATGAAGCAGCATGTAAAATGGAGTCACACAATACAAAATGGAGTCACATAATACAAAATGGAGTCACAATAATCAACATATTATACTATCACTACAGAGGGTCCCAGCTTTTAAATGCCTAGGGGTCTGACTGGATAACCACTTAGATTTCACAACCCATGTAGACATCATCTGCACCAAACTCTCCCCTAACCTCACAGTCCTCTATTGGCACAAAGATAGTCTCCCTCTTCCTCTCCCCACCTATCGGGAGCTGGTATCCAAATTAATTCCACCTGTCATTGAGTATTCTGACGTGGTCTATGGCACTGCAACAGCCACATCCCTCTCCAGACTGGACACACTTCTAAATTCATTCTGCCTTTTCACAAACTGCTACCCTTCCCCTCACACACCACTGTCTTATTTACTCTGCCCTCTCCCTAGCATCACTATCACACAGAATGACATTACACTGCACCTCCCTTGTTGCTAAGTTCTGGTTTGGGACTCTTCCCCTCTATCTCTCTTCCTGCCTCTCTCAAGCAACCTCTTCAACATACTTCCTACACCACAGAGACTCTTGCACCTTCTCTATCCCTCACCCTCATTCTGCTGCTGGCCAATCTGCCTTCCATTATTGTTTCCCTCTACACTGGAACAGACTTCCCTCTGATCTTCACTTATCCTCCTCCTTCTCCTCCCTCAAAATACTCCTTAGACTTCTCCCATCCCCACATTACTCACAGTGCTCTCTAATCTCCCCATTTCCTGAGTGCCCACCCCTCTTAGAAGTCAGAGCTTCAAAGTTTACCCCTCCCAACTCCCCCATGCCCCAGTGCAGGGTAGAGTACTTTGCTTCTGCTAATATTTTAGTCAGAGTTTCAATCCTATTTGTCACTTGTCTGTCCTACTCCTGAATTGTTTTTATCACTTTAACTGTATTGTGATTATTTTTCATGCATTATGAATTACGTTACCATAACTGTAATTACATATTGTGTACCTTTCATTGTTTTGTATCACTGTTGTATTCTAATGTTACTCTCACCATGGGTCACACTTGGAAACAAGCCTTTGCTCTAGTGTGCCTTTCCTGGTTACCAAATTTAAAAAAAATTAAAAACAAATGTAGACCTAGCCATGGATTATATCATAAGCAGATATACAGTGTGAAAGCCTGTGTTATCTTTGCACTTGTCAAAAAACACAAAGCTAGAGGATGCAGTAATGGAAGGTTGTCCCCACCCCTCCTAGTAAGAATGAAAGCCAAGGACAATCTATGGCTCAGGGCCAAAGCATCTGGTAAACCTGACAACTACCAAAAATACAGGGCATCTAGAAATTGCTGCACATATTAAATTAGGCAAGCCAAAGCTGATTACTATAGGGACCAGCTAGAGAAAAGCTGTGGGGAGGAGATAAAGTTCTGGGCCAATCTAAAGGAGCTGAACAGAAAGGACAATAAAGCAGCCCTACTATACTCCTCACAAATGGCACGACAACACTTGATACAAAGGAGATAGCAGATATATTAAACTCAGCAATTACTGACCTTTGCAGAATCCTCCCACTGGACTATCTTCATCCCCAGCCCAATATAACAGCTGATATACAGACAACTAAAATTCATTCAACTCCTGACACCCCGGCCCCTCCTTTTACTTCAAACAAGTCACAGCATCAAAAACTAAAAAGTACTTAAAACGCACCCTGGGCAAAATTAGGTTTGGCAGTGAAGGACTACTCAAGAAGATGATTACTCTCACACTTGACAAAAATCATTCTGCTGATCACTAAGATCTACAACATAGCCCTATGACAGGCTAAATTCACCACTCAATGGAATGCAGCCCTGGAAACACCAGTACATAAAAGCAGACATCATGCCATCTACTCCAGCTACAGACCAATCTCTATCCTGCCCCCCTATCGAAGGCCCTTGAATGAATCATATGAGATCAACTTGTGAACCATCTTATTAAATACAATATCCAGTGCCCCCAATAGCACAGATTTAGAAAAGCCCACAGTACTACTACTGCATTGGTAGAGTACACTATCTACATTCATGAGGCCCTGGATGATGGCCAACCCATCGGGTCTATCTATATAGACCTAGCAAAAGCATTTGATACAGTTAAGCACCAATTATTGATCAAAAATCTTCATGCACTTGACCTATCCTCTGAGACAGTGAGCTGGTTCAGAAGCTAACTTTCCAAGAGGACCTAATGAGTAAAGATAAATGGAATACTATCAGATAGCAAACAGGTCACACTCAGTGTCCCTCAAGGGTCCATACTTGGACCATTGTTCTTCAGCTTTTTCATAAACACCCTCTCAGAAGCATGCCCATCTAATACTCTACTCTATGCAGATGATGCCACCATCTTCACTTGTAGCCCTCGGATAAGCTGACTGAATCACAAGCTCCAACTTATCTTCCAACAACTGGAAGTAAGGTTTAGGAAGGATAAACTACTGCTTAACTACAAAAAACAAAAAAAAACAAAAACAAAGATCATGGTATTCTACAACCCCCAGATTAAGGGCAAAGTGAGCCAAATAGTTATTTTGAACAGCAGTGGTGAACCGCTTGACCAAGTGTGCACCTTCAAATACCTTGGAGTCATCCTAGATAACTCCCTTTCATTCAGCCAACACATTGACCAAGTGGTTAAAATAATAAATGCCAGACAAGACACTCTTTAAAGGCATAGGAACTATCTGACACAAGAGACCTTAAGACTCACTGTTAACAGATCAGTACTGTTTGTTATACACTACAGACTAACAGTGTACAGCATAGCCTCTGAAACAGCTTTAAAAAGAGTTATGGTGGCACTATATAAAGCATGCAGGCTGGTTCTGGGTGCTGGTAAATTAACATACACCTGCAGCCTTAATGCCCAATCCAATTGGCTCACACTCCAGGAAAGGATCGTGTACCAAGTATGCCTCCTTGGTAAAAAAGCATGCATAGGACTTATCCCCCCCCATTATACACATGCTCCTCCAGCATTCACACTGCCTGCACCTCACTAGGAGAACCACCAGAAATGTCCTCCTGGTGCCTCTCAGAAATAACTCATTAGCCCAGCACTCCTTCACCCACAGGACCTCTTTGTGGCTCAATGGTCTCCCAACTGCTCTCACAACTGTCCAGTACATTGGCAGATCAAAAAGGAGCTCTGTTTGCATCTGATTCTGATGGGTAAATGTGAGTGCACCAATTAGCCTGCTTTACCTCTGCCTATAACAAAGCCCACTCCTGTGTATCTTCCTCTGCTCCATAATACCTATACCCTTTACTATCTCATCCTCCCAGCCCAACCCCAAATATTCCCTCTTTTCCTATCTATACATGATGCACTGGGTCCTAACCTAAATGGTAAGTGTGGTTTCACCACTATGCTCTATCACCCTGCTCTTCCCCATGTGATAAGGCTATATCTGGCTGCCAATTCCTCCCCTTCCCACTGACAAAGCCAACCAGGCTGCCACGTATTGATTTTGTATTAGCCTACATTGTACTGTTCTTCATATTGTGTAACTCTGGAACTGATGCTACTAACTGAAATATTGTCTTTTTTTTACTCTGTTGCTTCTCTGTTCTGTATTACCTTTAGAAACTTGCTGTTGATTAGTGTTTATATACTTTTCTATAACACTGCATGGAAATGTTCTTTTGATTACTAGATTTAGTATTTGCCATATTGGTCCTTGTAAGAACAGATCCAGAAGCAAACGAGTTGATACATTTTAATGGACCAACATAGATGTAACAACAAAAGCAAAGTGCTCTAGCTTTCGGACCAACCAGTCCTTCTTCAGAAGCGTAATGCTGTTATTTAGAAAAAAAAAACAATACTTTTAACAGCTAGATCATGCAGAAAAAAACAGAAAAAATCCCCATTGGTTTAAAATACTAATTTAATAAAAACAGAAGATGATGTCAGAGAAGTTTAACAGTACCATGTTACCTTAAGCTGGGAGGGTCCTAGGGTCAAAGGTGCTTGGTGCAAAACACATACAAAGAATGCTACTGCATATAAATGTAATTGACATAGGATAACACTGCCCAAACAGATGACTCTTAAATCAAGCTATGAGTGTCACAATGTGTATAAGTAGGTGATTACTGAAAAACAACCCCCACCCAGATTAAAGACATACTAAGATTGTCTTAGAACTCCAAGAAGTTTCAATGTATGTATTACAGACAGGAAATTACCAGTAGAGCTGTCTTAAAAACATCAGTGCACACTGTATGATGCGTAAAACTTAGCTGGACCCATTATCCAGCTATACTCACCAGCTAGATATCATGCCCCATAAACTTCAAAAACCTCTAGTGTAGTGACAGGACTTTATAAATGATAATTTAAATATAAATTGACAGTATTAGTGTCAAACAAAAAACTCTTGTCGAGGACTACCAAGGAATTAAGACCATGAAGCCTGATATGTACTGATGTCAATAAATTCTCAGTGTATAATAACTTGATGTACCAGAAGTGTCTAAGGAATCTGAATAAGAGATAAAAATTTCATTTCTCTCCTCCTCTTCATACACACAATACACCCTACCCCACCCCACATCCCCATAATGCGGTGGGGAATAACTAGCTTTAAGGAGTTACACACACACACACAGACACACACACACATACACACACACTCCTAATGAACCTTCATTCACATCAATCACTGCAACTGTTCCCCAAAGGAATTCAACTTGTCATGAAATCCCAAGTAAAAGGGATCATGTATACTAATACCTACAGAGCAAAAAAGTGATACTATTTAACCTTACTCCTCTCTGCATAGTAACATCTCCAAGGATTCTGGATAGAACCACAATGAAATAAAACTGCCACCCTCCCAGGGCAAGGTAACTAGAAGTAAATATAAAGTATGTGTGCAAGACCAGAGGATGTAGATATGTTAGACCTCTGGTCTTACACACATACTTTATATTTACTTCTAGTTACCTTACCCTGGGGAGTGCGGCAGTTTTATTTCATTGTGGTTCTATCCAGAATCCTTGGCGATGTTTACTATGCAGATAGAAGTAAGGTTAAAGAGTGTCACATTTTGCTCTGTAGGTATTAGGATACATGATCCCTTTTACTTGGGATTTCATGACAAGTTAAATCCCTTTGGGGGACAATTGCAATGATTGATGTGAATGAAGGTTCATTAGGAGTGTCAGAGTGTGTGTGTGTGTGTGTGTGTGTGTGTGTGTGTGTGTGTATCTCCTTAAAACTAGTTATTCCCACCCCCTGCATTATGGGAATGTGGGTGGGGTAGGGTGTGTTGTGTGAGTGAAGATTAGGAGAGAAATTACCTTTTTATCTCTTATTCAGATTCCTTAGACACTTCTGGTACATCAAGTTGTTATACACTGAGAATTTATTGACATCAGTACATATCAAGCTGCATGGTCTTATTTCATTGGTGATCCTCGATAATAGTTTTTTGTTTGACACTAACACTGTCATTTAATATTTAAATTATCATTTATAAAGTCCTGTCACTACACTAGAGGTTTTTGAAGTTTATGGGACATGCTATCTAGCTGGAGACTATAGCTGGATAATGGGTGCAGCTAAGTTTTACGCATCATACAGTGTGCACTGATGTTTTTAAGACAGCTTTACTGGTAATTTCCTGTTTGTAATACACACATTGAAACTTCTTGGAATTCTAAGACAATCTTAGTATGTCTTTACTCTGGGTGGGGGTTGTTTTTCAGTAATCCCATCCTTATACACATTGTGACACTCATAGCTTGATTTAAGAGTCATCTGCTTGGGCAGTATTATCCTATGTCAATTAAATTTATATGCAGTAGGATTCTTTGTATGTGTTTTGTACCAAGCACCTTTGACCCTAGGACCTTCCCAGCTTAAGGTAACATGGTACTGTTAAACTTTTCTGACATCATCTTCAGATTTTTTTTAAAATGAATATTTTAAACCAATGGGGATTTTTTCTGTTTTTTTTTCTACATGATCTAGCTGTTAAAAGTATTGTTTTTTTCTAGATAACGCTTCTGAAGAAGGACTGGTTGGTCCGAAAGCTAGAGCACTTTGTTCTTGTTGTTATATCTATGTTGGTCCATTACAAGGTATCAAATCATTTGCTTCTGAATCTTTTGATTACTGTACTCCCATGTTCCCTTTCCCCAGGATGCTCTGTAAGGTAAGCAATTTTATGTTGTTCAGTGTGCCTTTCCTGGTGAAACTTTTCAATAAATAAAAAAACTTATATAAATAAAGACAGTGCATCATTTAAATACCTTTGTGTATCTCATTGTTTGTACTGGACATGGAATCTTTATAAATGAGCTAGTGCATCAAATGTTGCTGTACTCCAAGACATTAAATAAGTAAATAAATAAACAAACAAACAAATAAATATTTTTATATGCATAGTTTACAAATAAAGACATTTCCTTCCCTTTTCTAAACTGTATTTCAAATACAGTATATTCACATTTCACACTTGTGAATCAAATGTCATTGTAAAGCATTTTTGCACATGATCCACATGAAAATTCTATACATTTCAACTGTCATTTGTTGTATCTGATATATAAATTACTTTAATGACAGCTCTGGTGTAGTTTCAGCCATAATGTGTTTATGTAATCTACATTTCGAATACTCTGTGTAATACATGAAGCTGGCCCTGTGGCTTGGAGGACTAAGGTGTTGAATGAATTACCTCCTGCCATGACAGTCAACCATGTTTGGGAATAAGCATGGGTTGCCAGAGGCTGGTATGGTGGGAGCGGATTAAGCATCCCAGGGATTGCTGTCCTCTCACAGGTAGATAGTGCAAGCAGCAAGTGTCTCAACAGGATGACTGCTGATCTGCAGGACATGTGTGCCTCCATGCACATGTCCTGTCAAGACACTGCAGCAGGGGCTTGAGGAGAAAACTGGAAATACTGTGATTCAAGGGCAGAATGAAGCCCTGCACACCTCCACGGATCCACACCACCACTCAGATACATGGAACCATCTGGATATGTGTGCTGAGTGGAAGATGGCCCTCCCTCCTCCAGCCCCACCACATGGGACAATCCATGAGGGACTTGCTGCAAGGTAGGTCTGGGGAAGTAAGTGTCAGCTGACAGGAGTCGGGGACAGTGCTGAAAGAGCAAGCCTGAGGAGTAAAAAGCTGTATGAAAAAAAAGAACAAAAGTTGTATGTGGGATCCATGAAAGGATGCCAGGAGAGAAGAAAATTAAACATAGAGGTACTGTTGAAAAAGAGAAGTAACTTTACAGCAAAACACATTTTCTCAAAGCCTACTAAAGACAATACTGTGTGCCAGTTTGTGTTCTCAGTTACCCTGTTTGCATGCTGTACTGTTATGTTGAAACTCTCTTTGCTAGTGAACTGATTGCATTTGCCCTGACTGATAGAGCATATAAACCTTCACAGCGACTGAGTCATTCTGTGTTCTAAATCCAGTTGAAGAGTTGCAATACAAAAGGTTAGATCCTTCCTTCTTTGACACTACAGCTGCATGTAAATTGGCATGGAGACCACTGAACATGGAATTGGTACCAAGTAAATACAGCTGTGCTCCAACCCAAATGCACAGAACTGAAACAGCATTCCTGGGAGCTGAAGTCATGTGTCCAAGGCAGATAGTATTGCTGAGGCTGGCAAAGGGCATCATGGATGGGGAAAAGGACTTCCTCAGGTAAATTAGGGACAGAAGGAACTGCAAGGACCAGATAGTGAGGATTAGGAAGGATGGGGAGGCAAAAAAAGGGGTGGAGCAGGCAGAAGTGCTGAGCAACTACCTCAGGGGATGGGGAAAGTGGACAAGGGGTGATAGGCGATGTAATTAAAAAGAGCAGGGTACTGGAGAGTCTGAAGGCTCTGAGGGTAGATAAGGCACCAGGACTGGATGGCATTCACCTTAGGGTGCTGAAAGAATTGGTGGACGTCCTGGCAGGGCTGCTGGCAGACCTGTTCAATACCACTCTGGACACAGGATGCATACCACAGCACTGCAGCATGGCTCACATGGTGCCTCTCCATAAAAGTGGCCCAAATGGCAATTACAGACCAGTAAGCCTCACAATCCATTGTAGGGAAACTAATGTAGACAATCGTGAAAGAGAGGCTGGTGACCTTTTTGGAAGACAATGGACAGTCAGCAACATGGGTTTGTCTCAGGGAGATCCTGTCAGACCAATCTAGTTGAGTATTACAACAGTGTGATGAGGGGACTGGACAATGGCCATGCAGTGGATGTCCTGTATTTGGACTTCAGCAAGGCCTTTGATTCAGTGCCTCATGGGTGGTTGGGGGGAAAGTTGGAGTATGTCGGGGTGGGGACAAAGGTGGTGAACTGGATCATGAATTGGCTGAAGGGGAGGCAGCAAAGGGTGGCGGTGGGAGGGGAACTCTCATCTCCAAGGGCTGTGACAAGTGGGGTTCCACAGGGCTCGATACTGGGTCTGACGCTGTTTGGGATTTTCATTTTGGATATCGCACATGGCATCAGGAATAAGATCAGTCTGTTTGATGATACCAAGATGGGGGCAGTGGTGAATGACATAGTAGGATGGAAAGGGCTACAGTATGACCTAACTAAACTGGAAGGGTGGTTGGAAACATGGCAGTTGAGTTCAATGCTAAGACATGCAAGGGACTGCACAGGAGCTACCAGTTGGGAGGGGTTCAGTTAGATAACATCTAGGAAGACAACTCAGCCCAGTGCAAGAAGGCGGCATCTAAAGCCGAAAGGATGCTGGTGTGTATTGTGAGAGGAATCTCCTCCAAAAGGAGGGATATGATCCACTATACAGGTAACTGGTCAGAGCACACCTGGAGTACTGTGTGCAGTTCTGGTGCCCATCTCTGAAGAAGGATGTCAGATTACTGAAGGGGGTACAGTGCTGGGCAACAAAGATGACCCAGGATTTGAAGGACAGGCCCTACAATGACAGGCTGAGGGAGATAAATATGTACTCACTGGAAGACAGAAGGGATCAGGGGGATATGATTGAGACCTTTAAATACATGACAGGGATAAACAAGACAGGTACAGAAGGGGTATTTAAGAGGAGGAGAGGGGTGTACACAAGAGGGCATGGTCTCATATTAGATGGGGATGATATAGGGGAGAGAAAAAGAGACATTTCTTCAGAGAGAGGATGGTGGCTAAGTGGAATGCTCCGCCCAAGGAGGTGGTATCCTGTAGACCAGTGGGCAGTTTTAAAAGAGGATGGGACAGGGTAAGAGGAGGGGTAAGCACGAGAGGTGGGAAGCTGCAATCTAGTGGGCTAGCTGCACATTTGAGTAGACGTGATAGAAGATGAGGCCTGTTTCTGCTGGCAGATTCATGTGTTCATATGTTTGTATGTTGTTAATGGGTATTATTTCCTCTGCAAATACAAAAAGTCACATGATTCTGGTGATCTCTCAAGGGAAACAGGAACCTGCATGCAGCCCCATTCTGGAGTGCCAGAAGCACATTTATATAACATGCGTGGGTCACAACATGCAAAGATAACATGGTAAACCTTGTCATGTGACATTCTTTCTAGAAGTCAGGTACATCAGAAACATCTTGAAGAAAAAATGTAATTAGTTGCCTGTTTACCACTTTACCAATAGCAAAGCAGTTGAAAAAATGATAGACGACATCAGAATAGAACTATAAAGCATTCAATCTGGGCACTATAGTCAGAGCAGGGAGATGAAATAAAGTTAAAGTGCTCAAAAACATCTCATTTGAAAGTTTTTGATCTGAATTATGTAGCATAAACAATATAGGAAGTAATGTGGTCCAGTGGTTAGATCACCAGTTTGAGAACCAGATATTTGCAGGTTCAATCCTTGCTAGAGAAAAAAAACTTAAAATGTGACCTCCAACAAGTCCCTTAACCTCCCAGTGCTCCAGACCAGTACAGCCCAGTGTAGAAATGGTTAGCAGCAATACCCGACTGGATACAAGAATGTGCATCTCACCTGGGCCATCCTAAAGTGAATTATATAAAAAATGAATTACATATTCAATGACCTGCCTCAGAATATGACATTCATCATCACTTGTGAGAGGGCAAGACTTCCATAACTCACCCGTCACTCATCAGTTATTGTCCTTTCCCTTACTCATGAAAATGAATTGCTTAAACTGAGTCAGGCATTGTGTATCCCCTATAAACTCTACAGCTGGGCAGTGTATAATGATCTAAAAGACAAAGAACCTCAGCGCGCAAGCACTGAGGCAATGCTTACCCCAAAGGGCACTGGCCGGAAAGCCAAGTCTCATAGAAATATAAAATCATGAGAGCTCACGTGATGCAGAGTGCTGAGTAGAAGCTCCTCCTCTAAGCTCCTGCCTCCCGAATACAAATTCATCTTTTTACATCGTTGAAATCTAACTAATTCCTCTGCTTACAAGTTTTCCTTGTGTTTAAATATCCTGTGCTCCAGTTTTGGGTATCAGAGCGGTAAATGGAGGCTTATATGAAGAAAGCCCCACAGAAACATACCCCCCCTACCACTCCTGAGAAGACCTCAAAGAAATCCCGAGCCTCGAGTGGCCCAGACAAGCTGGATCCTTCGTGTCCAGCTGGGGATCAAGAACCTTTAACTCTTAACAGGTTCCTGGAAGAATTTAAACCATTTTGTGAAGAGATGAAAGATATGGCGACCGACTTGAAATCCCTCTCCAGAAAATTGGATGAAATCTCTATCACAGTCTCGGATAATACTGCCCCAATAGTTTCGATCGAGAGAAAACTGGAAAGCCTGGATCCTGAATTTCTATCAACGAGACAAAAGTTATCTCGCTTAGAAGTTAAACTCGAAGATTTGGAAGGCCGTAGCCGAAGAAATAATGTTGTAATAATTGGGCTCCCAGAAGGGGAAGAAGGCCAGAATGCAGTAGTCCTTGTCCAGAAGCTGGTAGACAGGGTTGCTTGTCCCTCTCCCTTTGGCCCAGTGTACATGATAGACCATGCTCATCGTTCCCCGCCACCAAAACCCCCACCTGATGCTCCCCCTCGTCGCATTATTTGCCGCTTTCTGAATTATCTGGAAAAGCAGCATTTCTTGCAGAAAGTCAAGGCCTTACAAGAAGTCAGATGGAAGAAGGTGAAGTTGAGAATTATTCAAGACATCCCTGGTTCGGTTCGTCTGAAGCGTAAAGCCTTCCACCCGATTGTATCTAAGATTATAGTGGCAGGGTTGAAATTCAGGATGGGGTATCCAGCGAAGTTACAAGTCTCAGTAAACGGCTCTTGGCTCAATTTTGAGGATTCTGAAGCTGCGCTACCAAGCCTTAAATCAATGTTGCCAGATTTGTTCCGGATGACCTGAGAGTGCCTCCTGAACATCGAGATTCACTGAGAGCTGCTGAGCGAACTGTTACTCGTTTCTTTCGTGGGGAAAGCTTTTTCTAATGACGGAGTTCTGCTGTGTTTATTCTCTCAAGTGGAACAGGGCTACTAGTATACGGCCTGACTTTTGCTATTCTCATGCCCTGGCTTGTTGGTGTTAATAATGTTTCAGGGCGAATCCTTTTGGGGGGCCTGGTGATGGCTTATTTGGGACTGCATTCCCGAGAATGTTACATATTCAATTTCTGGGGGTAGCACACGGGGCAAGGTTTTCGGTTAATGATGCCTGATTAGCTCTTATATGTTAATTTTTTAGATTTCTGAGCAGTTTTGGGCTTTCATGGTGCTTTTGGCAGGCCGGTTGGACTGGGATATGACCACAAAAGGGCGCGGTTCACCCAATTAACATAGGTCTGGGTGATTTTGATTCGAGAGGAATCTTTCTCAGTCGTTAGGCCATCCTGGCTTCACAGGGGTTTTTTTGGAACTAGGGGTCGGTAACCTCTTGGTATTCATTCCTAGTTGTTTTCTCATTTCAGGATCTCATTTTGTTTCTCATCTAGTTTCTCGTTTTTTCATATTCTCAGTTGAGAATGGGGTTACCCCTTCATACTAACTTCTCCCCTGGCTCTGGTTCTCCGTGCAGTTTTCTATGGGGGACAGGCAATTTTCAACTCTCATTTTGGAGTCTCATGGAGACCTGTTATATTCACACCTGTGATACCCGGTTTCACTTTCCTTCTCTATCTCTATTGGATTCACTATCATATGTCCACAGGCTCTGGAAGCCCAAGACCACTCCTTAGGCATTAAGGGTTTGTCAATGCAATTCATAAACTACTTTATACCTAGAGATATGAGGGTGATCATTAGCAGGGGAT
This sequence comes from Neoceratodus forsteri, assembly GCA_016271365.2. Taxonomy (NCBI): domain Eukaryota; kingdom Metazoa; phylum Chordata; order Ceratodontiformes; family Ceratodontidae; genus Neoceratodus; species Neoceratodus forsteri. The sequence continues at coordinate 59,075,296 of CM028137.1, forward strand.
ATTTTTGGGGGCGGGAGGGGAGGATATGACCCAGTGCTGTGCTAAGCATTGCTTGTGACAGATTGGGGGTTGGGAGGGGAGTGGGTGCTATGTGATCTTGTTGGGGGGTGGGGGTGTACTAGGGGGCTTAAAGTTGGGCTCTTGATGGGGAGGGTTAGGGTGGTGGGAGGGCCTTACAGCAGCAATGGGTAGGGCCAGATTACTTGTGCTATATACCCTGGGCACAGGGCTGAACCTATTGCACCTGGTAATCCTTAGTAGGTGGCCAAGGAGGTGACTTTTGCAACGTGGAACGTTAAGGGGATCAGGAAAAAATCCAAGCAATATCAGGTTCTTAAACATTTAAGCCTATTACCTCAGATAACTTTCCTACAGGAATCGCACTTATTAGAAACGGAAGCCTCACAAGTGAGGAGACAACAAGTGGGGACGGTGTATGAGGCGCAAGGATCCTCAAATAGCTGTGGGGTCATGCTTATTATTAATAGGGGTATTCCCTTCATTTCAACTGAAGTTATTAAGGACCCTGAGGGTTGGTTCGTTTTAGTTATAGGTACTCTCTGGTCAGTACCACTGTTATTAGGCAGCATATATGGCCCTAACGCAGATGATCCTGGGTACTTCATGAGGCTTATAAATGTAATCCTGCCTTTCCTTCCCATAAGGATTATTTCAGGGGGTGACTTTAATCAAGTCGTAGACTCAAACCTTGACAGGTCAGGTGGCGGATTGGGGGATGGTCTCTCCAGGTCAGAGGGCTTTTAGAGAGACCTGCTGGATCAATGTGGGCTTTGTGATGTCTGGCGTGTCCTATATCCAGATTCCAAGGAGTCCACCTATAGGTCATTGGCACACGGCTCGCAGTCCCAACTTGATTACATCTTCATTTCTCAGAATCTCTTGCCTGGGGTTAGGACCTCATCGATCCAACCTGGTCCTGTCTCCGATCACTCCTTGGTGTTGTGTAAACTGGCAATTCAGGATGTCTCAAAGAGAGAAACAAGATGGAAGCTTAATGACCAATTGCTTAAAGATTCTAAATATTGTAAAATCATAAGGGAACACATTGAGGCCTTTTTTTGTCCAACCCTTTAAATAGTGCAAAACTGGATATTATATGGGTGGCTTTTAAGGCCTATATGAGAGACGTTCTTATCAGTATCAAGGCGGCCAGGAAAAGAGCTAGGGAGAGGGAATTATTATCTTTGTTATCTCAAATTCAGGTACTTGAAATTAAGGTTTCGGCCAATACCCCGGAAGAGGATAAGACGAAGCTCCTAGTGTTGAGAGTTAGATATTTAGAATTACTCCAGGAAAAGGCAGAGTTAGCTATCATATGTACTAAAGCTAGTTACACTGATCAGGGTGAGAAGGTGGGGCACCTACTGGCACTCCGTATCAAGAAACAAGAATCTGAAAGATTTATCCCTTCTATCAGGGCATCTGCAGATGGGTCTCTGAAAACATCTCCTACAGAGACAGTTCAAGGATTTGCAGTATACTACAAAATGCTGTATGGGGACATGGAGCACCCCCCCAGCCCTGTAAGCGTGGAGAACTATCTGATTGACTCCCACCTGCCCTCCCTCCCAGCATGTCACAAAGACTCTCTTGTCTCCTCTATATCACAGGCAGAAATCGCTGAGGTTATCAGTGGTTTATTTTTGGATAAAACTCCTGGTCCTGATGGATTTTCTTCCCTTTTCTACAAGATGTTTTGAGAGCTTTTACTACCAATACTTAATAGTTTATTTCAACATATTCTATCCAGGATGGAGGTTGACCATCATATCTTTGAAGCCTTGATAGTGCTTCTCCCCAAGCCAGACGAAGACCCAGAGCTTGTCCAAAGTTATAGGCCTATATCCTTCCTAAATCAAGACATTAAAATCCTCTCAAAGATTTTAGCTAATAGGCTATCCGTGGTACTCCCTGAGTTAATAGGCATGAATCAGGTAGGATTTATGAAGGGACGCTCATTGGTGGACCACTTGCGTATGTTATCTCACTTCTTCTCGGCTACCAGAGATGCCAAGTTCCCTGAAGGCCTGGTTTCTCTGGATGCCGAGAAGGCGTTTGATCTTGTAAACTGGAGTTTTTTGTTTAAGGTATTGAGTGCCTTTAAATTTCCTCTGGTATTCATATCCTGGGTTGCTGCACTATATAAATCCCCTACAGCAAGAATCTCAGCTAATGGGGTTTTCTCTAACTCCTTCCCATTGTATTCAGGTACTAGGCAGGGTTGCCCCCTATCACCTCTGTTATTTAATTTATACTTGGAACCCCTCATTCAAAACATTCTCAAAAATACTTCTATACAAGGTATTCAGGTTGGACGTCATGAAATTAAACTCACGGCGTATGCACATGATTTGTTGATACATCTCTCCCATCCGGTTTCATCAATACCACCCTTGCTAAATGAAATAGCCAGATTTAGCGAGCTATCCAATTACAAGCTGAATGCCAGTAAATCCTTATTTTTCCCATTAAACCACAAGGTATTCAAGGACGATATTAGTTCCCTAGGCTCATGCTGGAGTCCTAGAGCATTTAAGTATTTGGGCATTAAGTTATCCCGTAACCCTTCAACATGGTTTAAAGACAACCTGGATTCTCTCTCACAGGTTATTATCTATGACCTTGACAGATGGTCTAAACTTCCCATATCATTGTGGGGTAGGATTAACATAATTAAGATGAATGTATTTCCTAGAATTTTCTACCCCTTATCCCTTCTTAATTCTTTTATCCCTATACGCTGGTTTAAGAAGTTGCACGGAATATTTACAAGATTTATTTGGGCTGATAAATACCCCCGTTTGGCTTACTACAAACTAGCTGCCCCAAAATCTGAGGGAGGGCTGCGGATTCCTCATATGGCATTATACTACTGGACCAGTCATCTAGTAAAATGCACGATATGGATATCCCCGGGCCTTGAAATGGGACAACCAGTATGACTCAAGATTGAATTAGATGCAATTAAAGCTAAATGCCTGGATCCCTTAACCCTATTTTACCTCAAATTGTCACATGTAAAGATAGCTGACTGTACCACAGTAGGTATCTCTTTAAGAGTTTATGCACAGTTATGTTTATTTCTTCATTATTCCTCTCAGACTGATTTAGCTCAGTCCATTTGGAACTCCTCTTCTTTTACCATTAACAGGAAGCAGATTCCCAGTAAGTGGTTGCCCCAATTAGGTGATGGAAAACTGCTTTCCTTGGTGGATGGGGAGGGACAATGGTTGTTCCCAGGTGGAATTATTGAAAAGTTTCTCATTCCGGTCTCATCTCACTTTAAGGTCATGCAGTTAAGACACCTACTCACAACAGTCCTGGGGAATAGTCCCCCTTCCCAGAAGGTGTCAGCCTTGATACCTGAAATCTCCCTATTGTCCGGATCTTCAGGCGCTGTATCTAAGTTATACAGAGTGTTGTACTATAAAAAATATGGGGACTCCTTTGGACCTACTAGATTCTGGAACTCTCTCTTCCCTCAATACCTGCTGGATTGGCAATCCCTATGGAGATCTTGTCATAAATATGTTTCCCAAGATAGACTGCGTCTCATGCAATATCATATATTACACAATATGTATTGTACCCCTGTTAAAATAAAGAAATGGGGTGTCTCGAACTCTAGTACATGTACTAAGTGCATGCAGGAAGAAGGAACGCTCCTTCATATGTTTTGGTCCTGTCCCAAAATTTCCCCTCTATGGAATTCAATTAAGATGTCTCTGGACCCCCTGCTGGGCCTTCAGGAGTACTTTATTCCTGAGGTATGTCTCGTAGGGTACATGTCACTTGTTAGGGTCAGAATCAGGAAATTTTATATCTCCATGATTGCTCTATCTGTTAAGAAACTCATTTTACGTCATTGGAAAGACAAATCCACCCCATCTTTTCAAGAGTGGTTGCATTAAATCATTGCTAATCTCTGAACAGAAAAGGTGATTGCAAGCCTTCATAATAGACTAGCAGCTTATAGTAAAATATGGGATCCCCTCCATTCCTTGCTCTCATTGTCTCACTTATGATTATACCACACCTCAGTCCTTCTCACATGTCTAATGGAAATATTCACTGCATTTCAGTGTTACATAGTCTTATTGCTGCTGTAAGGGGGTTGGATGGGAGGGTGGGCTGGGCAGTTCTTACTGTACATGTGGTATGTCATACTTTGTTCTGCTGTAACTGCCCTTTATAAAAGGAAATGTATTAATAAAGTTTAAATTATAAAAAAAAAGAAATATAAAATCACACATACCCCTATAATGCAAAGAGCCATGGGCTGTATATCCAAATTTGCCACATAATATTATACAGGTTCAACTTCAAGCAGAAATGCATGGTACCAAAAGGTCTCTCACACAGTCTGCAAAGGGTGCTAACCGAAGACACATACACATGTTTCATCCTATCAGGACTCATCAGTGTGCCTCATCTGCGTGACACCCCAGTGGAATGACCCGGATACCCTAAGATGGCCTATCTGGGTTATGTTGTAGTGAACCTAATAAAAAGAAAAAAACAAGCTAAAAGACAAAGAACCTCAGCATGCAAGCACTGAGGCAATGGTTACCCCAAAGGGCACTGGCCGGGAAGCCAAGTTTCAAAGAAATACAAAATCACACATGCCCCCATAATACAAATCACCACAGAATATTATACTGGTTCAACATTAAGCAGAAATACATGGTATCAAAAGGTCTCTCACACAGTCTGCAAAGGGTGCTAACAGAAGACATATACACGTGTTTCATCCTACCAGGACTCATCAGTATGCCTCGTCTGTCTGACACCCCAGTGGAATGAACCAGCTATCCTAAGATAGTCTATCTGGGTTATGTTGTGGTGAACCCAATTAAAACAAAAAACAATGTAAAAGACAAAGAACCTCTGTGCGCAAGTACTGAGGCAATGTTTACCCTAAAGGGCATTTGGCTGGGAAGCCAAGTTTCAAAGAAATACAAAATCACACGTGCCCCCACAATGCAAAGCATCATGGGCTGCATATGCAAATCACCACTGAAAATTATACTGGTTCAACTTTAAGGCAGACATGCATGGTACCAAAAGGTCTCTTACACAGTCTGCAATGGGTGCTAACAGAAGACATATACACGTGTTTCGTCCTACCATGACTCATCATTGTGCCTCGTCTGTGTGACATCCCAGTGGAATGCACCAGGTACCCTAAGATGGTCTATCTGGGTTATGTTGTGGTGAACCCAATAAAAAAAAATGCTAAAAGACAAAGAACCTCAGCACGCAAGCACTGAGGCAGTGGTTACCCCAAAGGGCACTGTCCGGGAAGCCAAGTTTCAAAGACATACAAAATCACACATACCCCCTGGTAAATACATTGACCTTTTGTAAGCTGTTGGTGACAGGGATAGTTTGGCACAGTACCCTGGTATAAAATATTTTTCATGCAACTTAAAATTAATATGTCTCATAGATTACTGTATATTCATTAGCAAATATCATTTATAATCATTTATCATTTTTTTCCAACAGATCTTGCTATTTGCATCAAATGCCGAGAAGACCAGTGGTCAAATTACAAGAGAGACAGCTGCATTCATCGACATATTGAATTTCTTTCCTATGAAGACCCATGGGGTGCAGCCTTCACTGCCATATCTATTGGCTGCTCTTTAATTACTGTTTCTGTACTATGTATATTCATTAAATACTGGGACACTCCAATAGTCAAGGCCAACAACCGTGAACTCAGCTACCTTCTCCTACTCTCCCTCATGTTGTGCTTCCTCTGTTCCTTGATATTCATTGGCCGACCTATGACAGTAACCTGTATGCTTCGACAAGTTGTTTTCAGTATCATTTTCTCCTTCTGTATTGCCTGTGTACTTGCCAAGACCATTACAGTGGTGATTGCCTTCAATGCCACTAAGCCAGAGAGCAAACTAAGGAAGTGGGTGGGGTCCAAAATCCCCATTTATATAATTGTTTTTAGTTCACTAATTCAGGTTTTGATAGGAATTGTCTGGCTCGCTACTTCACCACCATTTATAGAAAATAATATGAAATCTACAAATGATAAGATAATAATTGAATGCAATGAAGGTTCAATTGTCATGTTCTACTGCATGCTAGGATACCTTGGTCTTTTGGCAAGTATAAGTTTCATATTGGCTTTCCTAGCAAGAAAATTACCTGATAGCTTTAACGAAGCCAAGTATATCACTTTCAGCATGCTGGCTTTTGCTAGTGTTTGGGCATCATTCATACCAGCATATATAAGTGCAAATGGAAAGTACTTGGTTGCCGTGGAGATATTTGCCATCTTGTCTTCCAGTGTGGGATTGCTCTGCTGTATATTTGCCCCAAAGTGTTATATTATTCTACTGAGACCTGAGATGAATACGAGAGAAAATTTAATGGGAAAGAAAACTGTTCACAATAGTCAATAAAAAATAAGATATGGTGCTTTAGTTCTAAAATATATACACATATATTTTTGCTCCTTTAAAGATTGCCCCAAGCCTGTTGCATTGTTTTGTTTTATTTCATCCTATACTTAACACTCATGTAGAATTACAGTATGATGGAGTTGTTTGCATCAGTTGCCACCAAAGACTAGCCTGTAATCTTACCAGGAAGAAAAAAACAACTCCTTGACCTCATTTAGATCTGGACATGTGTTTTGTTTTGTTGGGGGGGGGGAAGATCTTTACTGTCCATCTGAAGGCTTCAGTACCATACCTTATCCACCCTTAACAAACTGAGTTGCTTGCTTTTAGAGAGCAAGTCATTGACCAATGTGTTGAGTTTTAGTTATAATTTACTCTAGCCTCAGACTTGATTCCTTAATGCCTGCATGTATAAGGCAGATTAAAGGCTTTTTCAACTTTGGCCCTCCAGTTTTGCTCCTGGACAAATGCACTTTATGACTCTCTGACAGCAGATACAGTGGCATTTTGTGTCATGTTCCTTCTTGTCAAGTCATGTCATTCAATACCTTTAGACATAGAATGGCAATAATGAAAGGAGCCAGGCAGGCCCAGTGACACCAGAGTACTGAGGCACTGGTGCCCAACCTGTCGCTATGATGGTGACCCGGATTTGGGAACGAACTCAAGTCACAGGGGTTGGCTGGGGGAAAGAGAGGATCAACCATCCCAGAGACTGCTCTTCTCTCTCTCTCTCTCTCAGGAAAAGGGTGGCAAGTTGTCTTGGCCTTTGACTGTCAATTTGTGGAGGACCAGTAGTAGTGCAGTTGTGAATGATGCAGTAGGGAGGTGCAGCGATCAGCAGTGCACATGTGCCTGTAAAGGCATGTCCTTATACTGCTGTGGCAAGGATACTCAGGAGAAAAGTGAAATAAGGGATCTGAGGGACTACATAGTACCCTGTCCATCTCCCCCAGTTTACGTCACCATCCGGACACCTGGGAGCCTCTGGATATATGTTCTCTCAGGGGGACAGCACTCTCTACTTCAGCCCCACCATCGGGGGTGGGCAAGTCATGAGGAGGATCAACTGCAGATAAGGTCTGGGAAAGGTGGTTGCCAGCCAGGGGAAGGTGGGGGCAAGGCCAACATGCTGCCCAAGTGGTAAAAAATTGTGTCTCAAAAAAAAGAAAGGAAAAAATGAAAAGACCATTCACTGCTAATTGTTTAACTGCTATGTATTTCAAGTCATTGGGCATGATTTAAACAGCCACCTGCATTGGACGCAACTTGTGGCAAAGTAGGGGGCAGCATCTGACGCAGCTATGGCAAGGGCAAAAGTAGCAGTTTTAAAAGGCTTGCTATTTATAGCAAATCTTCCATACAAGCCTTAACATGTGGCTCTGCACAAGGAAGCAAGGCACAGTGGGATACTCTGGCACTGGGCAGTGATGCATTCCATTACAGCTGGGCAGGGGGCAGCTAAGGTGCCTTAAGGAGTGGGATGCCCAGAATCAGTCATTATCAGGCAACGGTTGCTCCTGCCAATCCCCACAGAGTCAAGCACCCCATTCTCAATGGTGGGAAGAACATACAAATAAACACCAGTCATAGTTCCTGGTAATCTAGTGCCTCCTACCCTCCTCACCTTACAGACAATGGTCAACCACCCCGATCTCCCTGTTCCCAACAATCATCTGCAACTGGCACTTCCCTCCTCACACACTACCATGGACAGCTACAAAATGCGCTTGCACAGACAGAAGTGCACAGTATGCCTATGGTCTCTGTGAGCACAATCTGTGGCTGGCAATGGTGGTGAGAGGAGGAATTTGCCAGTTGCAGATGTGGGTTGGGAATGGGGGGGAATGGGGTGGTTGACCATTGTCTGTCTGGTGGGGAAGGTGGAGGGCCACTGGATCTCCTGGTGTTGAAGTGGTAATTCTGTGTGGAAACAGTGGGAACACAGAGGGAAGGGGCACCACAACATTAGTGACAGGGGTTTGGGGCTACCTGACAGTTGGGGGGGGGCACTATAGCATGGGAGGACATGCAGGCTACAGTGCCCTGCTGTTTGGGAACAGGGGTACCATTTCTGTACAGTTCCAGTCCAAGCTGGTAACATCTCTGCTTTGCCATGCCAGGGGTGGGTTGTTAACTCCCATCCATGACCCCACTACCACATGTCCTGCCCTTGGTGCTCCCCTGTAGGACCCTGTTCCACCTCACCTCATTGTCGCATGCCAGTTAGACCACCTCCTTACAGGTCTTATAGGTGTCCCCAGCTCTGTCCATGATGTGGCTGTGAAATTACAGGAAACAGGGATGCTGCAGCCCCACCATGGGTTAAGCACCTTTGCAACATGCCACACCTGGTTGTGTGCCGCAATCTGTGGTGAAGGGGGCTTTGCCACTGCTGCATCCAAACTGGACCAAGGCTGCCTTCACAAATTGCATTTGACACAAGTTGGGATCCAAGTCACCACTTCTATCAAACTCTTTGTATGCAAACCCCTTGCATCCCTCTTAGCCCTTTGAAAACTGGGCCCATTATGTGTAGTCAACATTCAGGGCATTATGGCAGTGGTTTCACAACATTACTAAACAAAGAAGGAATTTGATACTGAGCACCACTGTATCAACAAAAGGCCTTTCCTCTGACACTTTTGAGATTCAGCAGAGATCCTCACTCTCTGTTCTGCTGTTTGCATAATCATTTGAACCTTTGGCAGCTATTATTGGTGTAGACCCACCCAGTAATTGGAATGACTGAACACACAATTTCATTTCATGCAGATGTGCTCATACACCTTTCAGAACCTCATATCTGAAAATGGGCACTCTTGGACTCAGTATGCAATATGGCTCCATGCAAGACACAACATTTATTTGGTCAAGATTGAGATTATAGTCCTTGTGGACACCTCAGTTCTTTGGTTAGGGGCAATCCTTTCTACATGTAAGCAAGCAGGCACCTACTTTGCCAACTGGTGAAATGATCTGTTTTGTCTTCCAGTGTCCAGGAAAAGGTTTCACAATATATCATTAAGACACAGTTCAGATATGATGTGAGTGCATCCTCCTTGATTAGACTCACTGACGCCAACTTCTCTGGAATGGACAAAGGGCAGATCTCCTCAGCTATATTCGTCAACCTTTCTAAAGCTTTCAACACTGTCTCCCATCCCTTACTGTTAAAAAGCCTCTCAGAAGCAGGCCTCACTGCCTCAGCCACTAACTAGTTCAGTGCCTACCTCTTGGGTAGAACACAATCAGTAAGAATTGCTGATGCCACATCCTCCCCCCTCCCTGTAACTACTGGAGTCCCCCAAGGGTTGGTGCTTGTCCCCATTCTGTTCTCCATATTCCTTAATGACCTGCCACAAATCTGCACAGCTACAGCCGTATGTATGTACGTGGACGACACTGTCCTATTCGCCTCCATCTCCCCCCCAGAAGAAGTTGCATCCAATCTCCAGTCCGACTTCAATAAAGTTCAACTCTGGTTCAGTTCGCACCAGCTGTCCCTCAACACTAAAAAAATGGTAACTATGACCTTTGGGATGAGGCAATGGCTATCCAGACTCCCCCCTCTCTCCCCTCCTTCCACACCCAGGATGGAATAACTCTGGAGAACGTTGCTTCCTTCCAGTATCTAGGAGTATGGCTCGACTGCCACCTTACCTTCACTGACCATATTGATGCAATCATAAAAAAAACTGCACCCTAAGCTTGGTGCCCTGTATAGGAACCAAGATAGCCTCCCTTCTACGGTTAGGCGGAAACTAGTGCAAAATATGATCCTTCCTTCCTTAGACTACTGTGACATAGTCTACAGCACCACTCCTAAATCCACCCTATCAAAACTAGACACCCTTTTCAATGCTTTCTGCCATTTTGCTCCTGATGCTCCCCTCCGCTAACACCACTGTGACCTATACTGCTCACTCACCTTCCCATCTCTCAAAAATAGCTGCATATTACATTGTTCCAAATTTGTTTCAAAATTCTGGCTTGGAGCACTCCCCTCCTACCTCTCTTCCATACTCTTGTCAGCTCCCACCCCCCATGTCCTCAGGTCACTTGACACCCAACTACTACATATCCCAAGATGAAAGACATCTGCTGGCCAAACAGCCTTCTCACACCATTTTCCGAGACTCTGGAATGATCTCCCCCCCTCAGATTCACCACTCCTCCTCCATCCACTCCCTATCAACTGTTCTGGCAAATTATCTCATGGTAAACTGTGCCTGCTTTAGATATCTCTCATGACCCCTCTCCCTAACAAATCCCCAACTGCCTGACCAGTGGCACATTCCTATGCTTGGAAGCTGGTTTATATAACCAACCATGGCACTTACTTATCTACTGTTATCGTCTCTGTCCTGCCTGCCTAGATTCAGCTACCAAGTGTTAATCCACCTCAGAATCTGTACTCAATGTATGGATATATTGTCTGTATGTATTTATGCCTCTGGGATATGCATTCTCTGCACAGTGTAGCTGACTGTTAACCAATGTGTAACCAAATGTAAAGTTATTGCACTGTATACCTGTTTTATGTTATTGCTTGATAACCTGTGTGTTATCCCCCTGTAACCCTTCCCCCAGGTCGCACCGGGAGATGAGCATCTTCTGCTCAGTGTGCCTTTCCTGGTGAAACAATTCAATAAATGAATAAATAAATAAATAAACTGTGTTCCATTTTCTGGTAGCTATCATGGTAGAAGTTAAAGATCCCATGGCACTTATCTTCAGACTAGATGATTTTCCCCAGTACTCAGGCCAGCATTCCCCCTGCCACTAAAACAAGTCCAAGCATCCTTTCTGGAAGAAATATCTGAAAGCAACTGGCCACAACTCAGTGTATCTATCCTGGTCAAACATTATAGATAAAATGTTTCAATTAACCTGTATTGAATCCCTCATTTTTTACTGCTGCAGACATTGCCATGGAGACAGGATATTTGTGTCTCAGACTACATCTCATCCTCCTGCTTCTCCATCTGATAAAGGCATACTTTTCTGTTTGTAATATCACACTCTGCTGATATGCAAATGGCTGTGATAACACACATACAGGAGGCTGAGATTTCAGCAGATGACAAAGAAGGAAGACCAGGGTCTCAATTTTCTAAAACCCCACAGAGCGATGTGAGTTGCATCAAAGTATTGCTTGATGCAAAGCCTGGTGTGCCAGGGACCCTGCACTGGGTTTTCCATAAACATTGGTACTGGTGCCAGAGTCACCAAGGCTTCTGCAAGCAGTTTGCTGCATTCATCACATGACAAAAGAGAGTGGTTGGATAAGGAGACATGGAGGTGCAAGTGACTGCTAGGCACCCACCGATACCAGGAGCCATGGAATTCACCAAAAGCAGCCAGAAGGCCAAAATGGACATCACTGCAATTCATCCATATTGCAGCACATGTCACAGATGTGTGTCATTAAACATCCCTGCCAGTCTCCCACATGTACAGCATGTGCCAAGGCAAGAGAGGGGATGCTGTGCCCCATTTAGCCATCCCCTGTGGCTCTGATGTACAACAGGGTTGTTAGCCTGTGTGCGACATGAACTACAGCCACAGTATGCAGCCAAGTTACCTTGCACAATGCACAGAGATCATGCAAAACCACTGTCTTATGTCATGTGATGATCCAAATTGTCACAGGTGCCAGTTCCCACCTTAGCATCCACACACTCACCAGACCCCCTCAGTATCCTCACCACGGGTGCTCCAGGCATACACAGTACTATTCCTTAGCAAGAACTGTCTACAGCTGCATGCAGTTGTACATTCTTGTTATGGTGGTTACTATACCCTGATCCATGTGCTAACATTTTGTGGCTGTGTTGTCTGCTAGATATCTACAGCACATAGTGCCATCTGCAGTTGGTAGGTGTCAGTGATCAGGGTGGATGCAAGCAAGCACTTCATCCTAAATGTGCACAGAGAGGCATATGCTGCAGCCTCAAATGCAGTGGAATAGCTGGGACATTGTCATTATGGGACCATTGAGAGCAGATGATTGTCATCCACATGTTGTGTTGTGTATTGACTTCTGGGAGAGTCTGCATAAGCACATGTGGGTAATAACAAGGTTTAACTGTTTGACTTCTTCCAGTTTCACATAAGCAACACTGTTAAAGGGACACAGGAATAGGTGGTGGCATAAACACGTGCCCTAGATGGGCAGTTAATGGATAGTGTGTCAAGTGTAGCTGTGATTTGTGGCAGTATCCCAGTCTATGATATCCCATCTGTGGCACATATGCAAAGGTCAGTGCCCAGCCTGTCATATAAAGCACCACAGTGAACAGGACTGTCTGTCTAAATCTCATCCCTCAGGATGGGGCACTGTCATACCATCCACTACAATTGATGTTCTGCCCAGTTATTCTGTTGGTTGGGACCACAGTGCTACCAGAAGCAGTATAGCACAGTGGTTTAAGGCTCTTACTGCAAATCTGGAGACCTGGGATTGAATCCCACAGCCCCCACTTGCATATTGTGTGACCCTGAGCAAGTCACTTAAGTTCCCTGAGCTTCCAGGTTGTACCTGTTAACAAGCTTTCAGCATAGTGTGTCTCTCCTGTTTAAACAATTGGAAAAAAACAGCACCATTTGCATTGTGTGGGACACTACCAGTCATGAATTGGCTGTGGCCATGTTGTCCTCTTGGATGAGCCTGCCTTGTGCACTGCAGTTGGAACACTGGTCATTAGACCATGGCTACACCTAGATTCACATGCTTCAAAAATCCTGGTTAAGGTGATAGTGCAGATGAGTCATGACACATGCCTCCTTTCCATTATGGCACTGCTGGGTTGCCAGCACTATGCTGGTATTAGCCACGCTGGTGCAGGCAGACCCCAGTATGTTGCAATCAAAAATTGAAAATAGGGAATTATGCAAGGTGTGGCACAGTGAGCCCATTGTATCATGTCTCTTTGATGCAAGCACCTTGAGTCATTCCCAACCATTTGAAAATCGAGTTCCCTGTTTTTCATACAGATGTTCTCAGTAAGAAACAATTGGGGAAGGTACTGTAAATATAGAGGGAAGGATTTTCAAAAGGATCCATCCAAGATGCATCAGTATCTACTTTTTAAAGTAGATATGCATCCAAATCTGTTAGAGCACCTATTAGATGATCTTTTAGATGACCTAACAGCATCCAAAATGTACATCTTAAAACAGAAGCAAGTGCATCCAAACTGGATGCAACTCCAAAGTTCATCTGTTTCCTGTTGCAGATTGTGACTTTTTGTAATAAGCAGATGCAACCTCTGAAAATAGCAGCAGGGCTGCCTGGACATAATTGGCTAGATGCAGACGAAGGCACAGCTTGCATTTGGATCTATGTCCAACCCTTTTGAACCTCCTCTTCCATAAAATTCTTGAACTATAATATGCTGACATGTTTAAATCTTATATTTTGTTGAAAACTGATTAAAGTAATTTCTGAGTTATTGTAATAGGACCATATGAACCAACAAGTAGAACAAATGGCGATACTAATCTTTAAAACAGATGCCAACTAGTTTCTTTGGTTACATGCTTAAGATTTCAGCACATCCAGTCATGTCTAACATGGTTGTAATGGAGGCTATTATACACATAAGAAATAAAATGAAAATGTTTAGAACAGGAATTGTTGAAAAATTTAATGATATGCAATACTGAATGATATGCAAGTACAAATTGTTGTAATAAGGAAGACTCATACCAAAAAGAATGTATCTTTCTCAGCAATTATCATATCAGAAACTCCTGTTGGTGTCAAGAACAAAATAGGTGATTTTCCACAGTGCTAAGGCCAGCATTCCCCTACCAGTAAAGCAGGTTTAAGCATCCTATCAGGAAGATACACCTGGAAACAAATGATCATAGCTCAGTGTACCTATCCTGGTCAGACATTACAGAAAAAATAGTTTGCTTATCTTGCATTTACACCCTCATTGTTTTACTGCTACAGACATTGCCATGGAAACAGGATCTTTGTGCCTGAGACTGCATCTCATCCTCCTGCTTCACCATCTGACAAAGGCATAATTGTATGTTTGTGATATCACACTCTGCTGATATGCAAATGGCTCTGATCACACACAGGAGACTGAGATTTCAGCAGATGGCAAAAAAGGAAGACCAGGGGCTCAATTTTCTAAAGCCCCATAGAGTGACATGAGTTGCATCCAAGTACTGTTTGCAGTAAAGTGTGGTGCACCAGGGACCATGAACTTGGTTTTCCATGAACATTGGTCCCAGTGCCAAAGTCCCTATCGCTTCTGCAAGAAGTACGCTGCATCCATCACATGACACAATAAAATGGTTCAATGGAAATGGAGGTGCAAGTGACTGCTAGGCACCCAGTGATACCGGGAGCCATAAAAGATACCAACAGCAGCCAGAAGTCCCAAAAGGAGAGTTTCTGCAGTTCACCCACATTGCAGTACATATCACAGATATGTGCCATGAACCATCCTTGCCAGTCTTTCCCATGTACAGCATGTGCTAGGGCCAGAGAGGGGATACTCTGCCCCACTATCCATCCACTGTGGCTCTGATGCACAATGGGTCTGTTAGCCTGTGTGCAACTTGAACTACAACTATGCTGCCAGGTTACCTGATATGATGCACAGAGATCATGAGCCTCTGATCCATATCATCTCAGGTGCCAGTTCCCATCTCTGCATCCACACACTGCCCAAAGCCCTCAGTATCCTCACCACAATTAATCCAAGCATCCACAGTACTGTTCCTTAGCAAGCACAGTTCAGTGTGCAGTTGTACATTCTCATTATGGTGGTTACTATACCCTGATCCATGGGCTAACATTTTGTGGTTATGCTGGCTGCTGGATTTTTGCAGCACATAGTGTCATCTGCAGTTGGTGGAAGTCAGTGATCAGGGTGGATGCAAGCAAGTTCTGCATCCTAAACATGCACAGAGAGGCATATGCTGCAACCTCAAATACAGTGGTACAGCTGAGACAATGTCATTATGGGACCATTGAGAGCAGATGATTGTCACTCACACATAGCGTTGTGCATTTCTGACTACTGGGAGAGTCTGCATAAGAACATGTGGGTAGTACTGTTGTTTAACTGGCTGATTGCTGCCAGTTTCACATGATCAACACTGCCAAAGGGACCCAGGAATAGGTGGAGGCATGAACACATGCCCTAGATGGGTAGTTGGGTAGTGCATCATGTGTATCTTCAATGTGCAGCAGTATCCCAGTCTATGAAATGCCATCTATGGCACATATACATAAGTCCATGCCCAGCCTGTCATGTAAAGCACCGCAGTCAGCTGGATTGGCTGTCCAAATCTCACCCCTCAGGATGGGGCACTGTTGTATCATTCACCACAATTGGCATTATGCCCAGTTCTACTGTTGGTTGGGACCACGGTGCTACCACAAGCACACCATTTGCATTAGGTGGCACACTACCAGTCCTGAATTGTCTGTGGCTATGTTGGCTCCTTGGATGAGCCTGTCTTGTGCACTGGAGTCAGCTCACCAGTCATTCGACCATGGCTACATCTAGATTCACAATCCTGGTTAAGGTGATGGTGGAGATGAGTCATGGCACATGCCTTCTTTCCGCTATGGCACTGCTTGGTTGCTGGTGTTATGTTGGTATAAGCCACTTTGGCACAGATGGACCCCAGTATGTTGCAAGCACCAATCAAAAATAGGGAATTATGCAAGGTGAGGTGCAGTGAGCCCATTGCATTATGTCTCTTTGATGCAAGCACCTGGAGTCATTCACAATCATTTGAAAATCGAGTTCCCTGTTTTTCATACAAATGTCCTCAGTAAGAAAAAATTGGGGAAGGTACTGTAAATAGGAAGGGAGGGATTTTCAAAAGGATCCAGCCAAGATTCATCTGCTGCAACTTTCTAAAGCAGATATGCATCCAAAACTGTTACAGCATCTATTAGATGACTTTAGACCTAACAGCATCCGAAGTTTACATCTTAAAAAAGATACAAGTGCATCCAAACTGGATACAGCTCCAAACTGCATGTTTTCTGCTGCAGATTATGACTTTTTGTAATAAACAGATGCAACTTTTGAAAACAGCAGCAGTGCATCCTGGACACAAGTGGCTGAATGCAGACGAAGGTAACTCAGAGAAATGTATGTGAGCACATGGGAAAACAGTGTGGTGCTATTCTGCATGCATATCCAGGAAGTGAAGTAACTAGATCAGCACCCACACTCCAGACAGAGAACTAGGACTCCATGGATTGATTTAATCATTCCTTTATGTTTCAGTTTCAGTTTAAAATATAATTTTTATACAGGTTAATTTGTTGGAGAATTAAATCCCCATTTACAACAAATACCTGTGGCACATACTTGTAATTACAACAAAACAATATAAATAAAAACATACAAAGCAAAAAAACAACATGTGTACTAAAAACAGTTACAACAAACATTCAAGTAATCATGCAATTTAGATTTAAATATGTGCAAATCAAGAATCTCAGTGATTTGAAATGGTAAATCATTCCAAGTCTTTGCTAGACTGTTCTGGAGAATTATATCCCCCATCCGATTCATGATTTGGATCATAGGCAATTTCCTGGATGGTTTCCCTAGCCTATCTGAATATGTCAAATTTAAGTTCAAACATATCAGATGATTTAGTGGATGTAATTTTTTACTCTTAGGATAAATTAGACCATGATATACCACTGACCATAAGTACTTTCTCCGTGCTATCGGATGTAGCCAATCAAGTTCTTGACAAACCAGACATCGATGAGCCCGATATCTATTATGTGATATATAATTCCCCATTCTATAATACATCTGGTCTATCTTATCCGGAGACTTCTGGTAAGAATGCATATATAATGGAAATCCATAATCGAGCATGGGCAGCAATAGTTGTTTTACTAATCTAGTTTTAATTTCCCTGGTCAGGCATCCTGACATCCTTCTTAAGGCTCCCAATCTTTAATTCACCTTTTTTGTCTGTAATAGAATGTGTTCAGAAAAGGAAAACTGGGAATCAACAAGGACTCTGAGATATTTATAACTAGATACCATCTGAACCTTTGTAAATCTGTAAAATCCTTTTTTTACATGTGATCCCACAGAAAAGATCATACTCTGCATCTTTCCAATACTCATTAAAAGTCCTGAGTCTCTCATCCAAGTCTCAGTACTAAAGAAGTCTGTTTGGAACCACTGTCTCAGGTCTCCGGGATCATCTGCAGATGCAATTAATACAATATCATCTGCATAAAGCCTGATTTCTGTGCTAGTTATTTGAGTTACAAGGCTATTTATGTAGATGTTAAATAACACAGGGCCCAAAATAGAGCCCTGAGGTACACCTCTATTTAGATCCAGGAGATCTGAGACAGCAGCACCACAGACCACCCTTTGCCTACGATTAGATAAGTAGGATCTGAACCATTGCACAGTCTCCTATTGCACCCCAATATCCAACAATCTGTGCAAAAGAGTCTCATGATATACCAAGTTGAAAGCCTTACTTAGGTTCACAAACACCACCCCAGTATATTTACCTTGATTAGTGATGTTGCCACCAAATCATCAAAATCAAGTAGGGCGGTGTTTGTGGACCTACCCTCTCTAAACTCATATTGGTACTTAGTTAATATCCCTTCTTGATCAAGATAGTGGCCAAGCTGGTAATTTACCAGCTTTTCCAAGATCTTTGATAGAATCAGGAGCAAGGTAATTGGCCTATAGTTAGAAGGAGCTGTATAATCTTCACCCCTTTGTATGGGAACAATTTCTCCCATTTTCCACTGTTCAGGTACAGAAGAAGATTGTATACGCCACTTATAGAGATATGTAATTATTGGGGCAATTATATCAGAATCTGACTTCAAGAACCTGGGATCGATGCCATCTATCACTGCTCTCTTTGGCACTTTCAAGTTTTTTAGTTCTTTAACTACATCCTGTACTTCAATATTTTTTAATTTAAATCCCTTATTGTTAACTATATGGTAACAAAGTGTGTTTGTAGGAGATCAACTATTACTAATTTTGGTATTTCCAAATCTGGTAAGTCCTTACAGTAGTGATTTAACAGATCAGCTACCTCTAGAGAATTATCTATCAACTTTTCTCCCTGTACTAAAGTAATAGGATTTTTAGACTTTACCAGATTTTTTAGATCAGAAATATTCTTCCAAAATTTATTTGGGTCTTGCATCTTACCAAAAGATTTCTGATAAAATCTTTTTTTGGCTAAAGCTACCATTTGTTTACATTTATTCTGCCAACATTTAAAAGAATCCCAATCTTCCACTAATCTTGTTCTCTTAGCTTTTTTTCATATTCTATTCCTTATATGTAGCTGTGTTTTCAATTTCTCACTAAGCCATGGTAGGTTTTTGGTATTATTATTCTTTTTAATTTTTGGGGCATGGATTTGGACAATATTCAGGAAAGAATTTGTAAATTCCTGGGTAGTCAAGTTTAAATCAGGAATCAAGAATACTCTTGACCAATCAAAATTTCTAAGGCTATCCCTAAGGGATGATACATTAAATCTCCTCAGATCACGTACCCAAAAATCATGTTTTCCACTTCCCCAGATTTTTTGTAAAGATAGAACACACTGAATTGGGTTATGATCCCCCAGATTTAAAGGAAGGACTTTACAGCCATCCACCTTCAAATCTTGTGAAACAAAAAACAAGTCCAGTATAGAACCGATAGTTCTATTATTAAGACTTCTTGTTGGTTGATGGATTAATTGTTGCAGTCCCAATACTTCCAAACTTGTTTTAAGTTTATTTCCTCTAGTATGTCTCCAATCTGCATTGAAGTCCCTGGTTAACAACACACACTAATCTTTTAATATTGCCCATAAGATGTCAGCCAAAACATCAAATGTGCTTGTTTTAGTCTTAGGAGGAGCATAAAAAACTCCAACTATTAATTTTGATTTTAACAGCTCTATAACCAAACAATCAATCCCTTCCATATTTTTGGCTAATAGTGGCTGGTATGGGCCTACGGTATTTTTTATGTAAAGCAATACCCCCCTCCCTTTTTCCCTCTATCCTGCCTTATTAATTTATAACCTGCTAAATCTACCTCCTCATTAGAAATATGAGAATGAAGCCAGGTCTCAGAAATGGCCAAAATGTTATGAGACATTCCAGTAACCCAAACCCTATATTCGTCTAGTTTATGTATGAGACTGCTAACATTTTCGTGGGTAATTATTATCCCCTCTTGTTGTTTGGGCCCTGGATTTTTTTCCACATCTCCACACTGTGTCAGTAAGGCAAAGCAAAATAAACTCATAGCTCTACAGTTCACCAAATCAAATGTTCCTTTTTTAATTTTTAAGGGTCTTGATCGTAATTTCATAAAATTTGTAAAACTATTACTCCTCTTAATCATATGTTGGTGATCTTGTACTTCTCCCCCTGTGGTCATAAAAACCACACCTTTGCTGATACTGTTACAATTAATTTCGGAAGTTTGAAACTTAACCAACCGCAATCCCATCAATACCCATCCCCATCACATGTAGTAAATGCATAATTACCAGATTTTGTTGCAACACTTGTAAAAATCTCTTACCCAAACCCACTGAATTTTTCTTCACTGAGTGGCGCTCATGCCACTCATGACGCTTGCACCACAGCACTCGCACCCATGGGCGGCACAGACTTTTGTAGTGATTACAGCCCCAGCTGTTAACAATTGTCCTGACCCTCCACAGTCATAGGCAAACAGTACACAGTTTAAAAGTCACTGCCCAAGAAATTTAACACTGCCCCAGAAGTTTTGCTTGATGTTCTGCTTGTAGTTCCATTGCAGCTCTCACCTGCAGTCTCAGTAATACTCCTCCCGATTGCTACGGTGCTCCGTATGTGGGAATAAGTGCAGTTGGGGTGGCATGGGCTTTTGTAGTGATTACAGCCCCAGCTGTTAACAATTGTCCCAACCCTCCCCAGTCATAGGCAAACAGTACACAGTTTAAAAGTCACTGCCCAAGAAGTTTAACACTGCCCAAGAAGTTTTGCTTGATGTTCTGCTTGTTGTTCTGTTGCAGCTCTCACCTGCAGCCTAAGTAATACTTTTCCTGATTGCTGCGGTGCTCCGTAAGTGGGAATAAATGCAGTCAGGGTGGCACGGGCTTTTGTAGTGATTACAGCCCCAGCTGTTAACAATTGTCCTGACTCTCCAAAGTCATAGGCAAACAGTACACAGTTTATGTAAAAAAGTGCAGATAAAAGATGAAGGAGCTGTTTGCATGTGGGTCTGTGTCCAACCCTTTTGAAACCCCCTTCCATAAATCATTAACTATAAAATGCTGATGTGTCTGAATCTTATATTTGATTGAAAGAAGATTTAAGTAATTTCTGAGTTATTGTAATAGGACCATATGAACCATCAAGTAGAACAAATGGCAATAGATACTAATCTTTAAAACAGATGCCAACTAGTTTCTTTGGTTACATGCTTAAGATTTCAACACATCCAGTCATGTCTAACATGGTTGTACTGGAGGCTATTATTCATATATGAAATAAAATGGAAATTGTTAGAACAGGAATCTTTGAAAAATTGAATGATATTCAATACTGAATGATATGCAAGAACACATTGTTGATATACAGAAGACTCATACTGAAAATAATTTATTTCTCTGCATTTATCATATCAGCAACTCCTGTTGGAGTCAAGAAAATTAAAAAAAAATAAAAGAAAAACAAAGGGAACAAGAAAACAAAAAGTATTAGCAGAGAAAATAAAAACAGGCAGAGGTATTCAACCAAAACAGATCAAAGAAACAATTTATGAGAAACATACCTTTTCAGTGGAAAAAGATACATTAACAATCAAGGAGTCACATGAGAGGCTGGGTGATATAGAATATACAAAAGCAAGATGTAGCATTGATGTCAATGAGAACAGATAGAAATGTATCCTGTAAAACAACTACTGCACAGTTATGAACAGGTTGCTCGCATTAGAAATAAATCAAAATCTGAAATACAAACAAAATCACAGGACATGGAACAAGAGTTAAAAGAAGATAACAGTATTACACAAGATAAACTAAAAAATCACAATTGAGTTCTTAAGGGGAAATTAGACAATTAGTTGATAACTTGACATTGTAAATGAAAATGAGAAACTTTTATATTTAATAAGACTTTATTTCATGCCAAATTGCAGATTGTGAACTCAGCAGATGATATAATAACATTGACCTGAGACAGTAAACATCCAGACAACTCAGTGTATGTTATGACAACAAATATTAACTCTTCAAAACAAGTATGGTTCAAGAAAAAGCATTTAATGCAACTAGGCATAGATATGGAAGCCACAGTTACATGGAAAATAAAGGAAGGAAAGCAATGTGAGAAGGCAGTAAGGAGGGCTCGGGGAATACTAGGATGCATAGTGAGATGCATCTCCAGTAGAAAACAGGAAGTTGTTATCCCTCTGCAAAGACAGTTGGTGAGACCCAATCTGGAGTACTGAGTGCAGTTCTAGAGACCCCATCTCTGCAAGGACATAGGATGGAGGCAGTCCAGAGGAGGGCAACTAAAATTGTGCAGGGTCTGCACCAGAAGCCATAAGAAAAGAGACTAAAGGAGCTTAATATGTATACCCTTGAGGAAAGGAGGGAGAGGAGGGACATGATAGAAACTTTCAAGTACCTCAAGGGAATCAACAAAGTCCAAGAGGGTAACATATTTCAGAAAAAGATGTGCAAGAACAAGGGGGCACAATTTGAAGATAGAGGGGGGATGACTCAGGGGAAACGTGAGGAAATATTTTATCACAGAGATGGTAGTGGCTGCATGGAACAACCTTCCTGAGGAGGTTGTGGTGTCAAAAACAGTGAGGGAATTCAAGAATGCATGGGCCAGACATAAGGCAATTCTGGTTGGGTTGGGAAGAAGTAGGCTCTTGGTTAACAAGGATCTGCAGCTTATCAAGTTGGTAGGGAAATGGGCAGACTGGGACAGCCAAGCTGACATTATCCACCATTGAAGTCTATTTTTCTATGTTTCTATAACCATAGATTAAAGTGTTTCATACAGAAAAAAATCAGAACAGACAATGACTATAAGATTCTCCAAAATGCTTTGTTATCTTAATAACAGGATATTTGGGGTAAAAGCAAAGCTAAGACCATTGAGAACTTTAAGGGTACATTAGAAGCTAAACTATCTATTTTTTGGTGTGGAAAAATGGAAAACAAAACTGAACAAACCTTAATTGCTACTGTAACTGTTTTGTTATCTGTAGCAAGGGATAAAGGAGTTTGTCCCCATATTGCATCCTAACCTTATTTTGGTCTGGAAATATTGTGTGCCTGTGTACCAAATACTGGCCTATAAGACTAGATTATATAAAGCTTATAAGGCCATGAAAAAGGCTAAGCCACAATTGCAATACTAATGTGCTTTTCAACATTGTAGATGTAAGTAATAGCAGACAGTTGGCCTACATGATTGCAAGCAGAAACACAGGATAGTGTCCAAATTCCCCTTTTGACTTACTTTAGTGCTTGTTTATGCACTCATAAGCTACAGCTTATCTCTTTCTTCTAAAACTCTGGTAACTGGTAGTGTCAGCTGTTATTAGCCATATATGGTAATAAAATGTACACTGTCTATATTTGTGCTGACCAAAGGTGAGATCATACACATACCAAGGAAAAGTACCTTATTACCTTATAAGTTGATGTTTGTGCTGTTTTAAACCAATCATAACAAATTCTAAAAATAGACATACTGTCTTTTACTATATAAGTAAGCCTGTATATCCTGTTATTTTGAAGAGTGTACCACTTGTAACCTCTCGCTGTAATTATTATTATACTTAGTAAAATTCTTCCGCCATCAGTCTCGTCTCCGTTCATCTTGCTTGTAATTTACAAATCTAATAACTACAACGTGTATGATTACATTATCCAAAGTTGTTAATTTGGAATTTGACTGAGGGGACAGTCTCAAAGTCTACAGAGTTCTCATCAGCTAGCCAAACTGATATTTAACTAAGTAATAGAGAGCTAACCCAAACAATCTTAAAGAAAGCATCCTCTGCTAATTATATGGAGACTAATATTGTTTTCTTTGTCAGTCTACCTACTGTTAGTATTTTTGATACAGCAAAATATATTTATGCAATAGGCATGGACTCAGAAGCCATTGAATAAATCCATTTATTTTCACATATGTTGAATGAATTTTAGAATCCCAGATTTATTCAACATATGTTGATTTAATGCCACCTGTCTATCAAAGTTTTGTTGATCCTTTTTTTGACAAATAAATGTGAATAACTTTAAAGCAAATATTATAATATGGTTCTGTGAGCATGAAATTTGTCCAGCATACAAATATCTACATTTATTTATACCTTTTATTTTTTATACTTAGAAAAAAATGCAGAATTTTTTTTTTTACTTTTTGACAAACAAATGTGAATAACTTTAAAACAAAAAATTGTAGCATGGTACTGTGAGTACAAAAATTATTGAGAAGAAACATTTTTACAAAATGTGTGGTGTTTCATTTATAGATACCTTTTAGTGTTTTAATAATTAGCAAAAATAGCATAATTTTGTTCACTTTTGGACAAACACATGTAAATAACTTTAAAATGAAAAATGACAGTATGGTACTGAGAGCACAACATTTGTTCACCTCAAAAATATCTACAAAATATATGTTACAGTTTTTATAATTAGCAAAAAATGCCAGGAAATTCAATGTTTTTAACTTTTTCAACAAACAAATGCAAATAATTTTAAAATAAAAAAAATTGTAGTATGCTGCTTTGAGCACAAACTTGTTTAGCACAAAAATATCTAAACATTGTGAGGTGTTTCTTTTATAGATACCTTTTCAATTCTTTTTGTATAATCAGCAAAAAATGGCAGGAAATACAATCTGTATTCACTTTTTTGACAAACAAATGCCCCCCTCAAAAACAAAGCAAAAACAAAGGATCCCTATTGCATAAATGGAATATGTAAAAGGGATCTTGTCGAGTACTTGATTTATTTTCGCTCAAGCTGATTGACCTTTGGCACATCACTCGTGGCTTATGCCACTTGTGCAGTTACCCAATATCAACAGCTCTTGTGAAAATAAATCATGTATTCTACAGATCCCTTTTACGTATCCCTTATATCTCATTTACTAAATGATGAAATAACTCCAGAAAATAATGCAAACAGCTTTAAACATATAAGTGTTTTCTCTTGGAGCATTACTGACATTTCTATAACATTTTCTAACAGTGAATTGATCAGTTTTGTAAAAACATTTACAGCAACCTATATACAAGAAACGTGGATGCACAACGATATCAGGTTCAATGAGTATGAAGCATATAGTGTCCCTGCAGCTAAGTAAAATAAGTATGGGAAATATGTAAGGGCCTGGTAATGTTTGTGAAGATTACACCAGCTTTAAAGATTATAGATATGTTCCAAATAAAACATCTCTGTATTATAACAGTAGTCAAATGTAATGCAAATGTGTTTATTTGATCAATGTTTATATGCCTCCAAAATGTAATACTATACAATGAGAACAACTGGCTTCTTTAACACAAAAAACATATACTGTATGAGATGGCTGCTAAATTTTCTTTTGCTTTTCTATTACTATGAGTAGACTTCTGTTCAAGAATTGATTATTAGGATAATATATATTTAATGGAATTATACATGGGTAATATTAATGTCCTGAATAGCAGGAGTAAAGATCCTACGTGAAATGACCCTGGAAACAAATCAATAGATATCATCATAGAAGATTCTCTCTGTTTTAAATGTAAGGCTACCAGTTGCTCTGGAGGACAGTACAGCATACTTTGGACCCGATGGGTGATGTGTTTAGAAATAATTTGTAGCCCAGAAAGCATGCATCTCTTTGGCAATTTAAAGATAGAAATTATATCAGAAAATAGCCATGCTTCTCTACTGTTAAATATTTTTTTTTGTTACTGAAATAGGGCCTTCAGGTTTGGCAGTAACCCATTAGCAACCTTCATTGTCAGTTTAGGAAAATAAAACGTGAAATTGAAAGGGTTGGTTCTTGGTAAGATTGATACTGTGGAGCCCTGCGGCACCTCTGTCCTGTGGGGTGCCTCAGGGCTCCATATTGGCACCCATGTTGTTCACAGTGTACATGCTGCCATTAGGAGATATCATCAGGTGATACAGCTTGAGTTTTCACTGCTATGCAGATGATACTCAGCTGTATATGTCCTTCGTGCCTGGACAGGTTGATGCACTCTCTGTGCTAAATAATTGCCTTTCCGAGATTAAAGACTGGATGGGTTCCAGTTGGCTGAAGCTGAATCCAGATAAGACTGAGGTGTTGGTTAAGGACCTGGGTCACCCGGGGGTGGGATTGGGGGCTAGGCTCATGTCTGGCCTATGGCTTGATGGTGTCCAGCTCACTACCTCAGATCAGGTGCAGAACCTGGGCATTATTTTTGATGATGGCTTGACCCGGAAATCTCAGGTGTCAGCCATGGTTAAATCCTCATTTTACCATCTGTGTAATATCATCTGGGAGAAACATCTGGTTCCTCTGGGTGACCTTCCAACATTGGTTCATGCCTTCATTGCTCCCTGTCTTGACTACTGCAATGCCCTCTACCTAGGTCTGTCTGAGGTTGATATCCACTGCTTGCAGCTGGTGCAGAAAGCTGCAGCCAAGCTGTTGACTGGCACTTCAATGTCCAGTCACATTATGCCTGTGCTGCGCAGACTGCACTGGCAGCTGGTTCAGTGGCAGATCACTTACAAGATAGGCTTGCTTACCTTCAAAGTCCTGCACGAACAGGGACATGACTTCCTGAAGGATCTCCTGACTCCATAGACCCCCAATCACCCTGTCTGATCCACTAAAGAGGGATTGTTAGAGATTCCCAGGGTTCATCTAAAAACATCTAGAGCTCATGCTTTTTCGTTTGCAGCACCAACCCTGTGGAATTCTGTACCTCATTGGTTAAGAGAATGCCTGACTGTCTACAGTTTTAAATCTTTGTTAAAAATGTATTTATTTTCACTGGCTTTCCCAGACTGATTTTAAAAAATTTATATAATTATTGGCTTGTATATTTGTGGTGTATACTCTGTACAGCACCTTGATATTGAAAGGCACTATATAAATAAAGATCTGCTTGCTTGCTTACTTACTGTACTGTATAGTGAAGAAATTAGTGAAAAACTGCTTTTGAGTATTCATACTCATGATTTTAAGTTCTCCTATGATGTATTTGGAAATATATTTAAACTTATTCATCCAATTCTATATATAAGAGAACTTAAGCAAATGCACATGGTTCAGTCAGAACAGTAAGTTGGCTATGAAGCAACTATTGTGATATATCAGATGGGTCAAGGAAAAGCCCCTCTAAAAATTACCTTAATGGTCATGTGATGGCTGCCTAAGTGAGTACATCTCCTCCCTACTCCTCCCCGCCATTGTCTGCTATTTTTCTATTTTTTACTATACTTTTGCTGCTTTTGGTACACTCAACATACCTCTTTTGGTTAGCAGCAACTCTGATGGCTTGATTGTCCCATGTCTGTGTGAAGAAATGGAAGCAGAGATGAAGAATTTGATGCTGAGCCATACACCTCTCCTGACACCGGAGTGTGAGAAAAATGCCAAGAGGACCAAGCAACAGGCCACAACTTCCACTAAGTCTTCTGCAGTGGGGACCGCCCTGACTGAGGAAAAGTTTCTCGAAGAAATGAAGCCCTTCCAATTGGCAGTCTCTGCCCTAATGAATGAGCTTAAATGGTTCCGCTCCTCCATTGACTCCTTCACAACTAGGGTCACCTATTCTGAAGGTCTATTCTCTTCCTTGGAACAACGGAGGACCAAAATGGACCTGGACATGTCTGCACTGTGCCAAAGGCTCCACCAGTTCAAGGATGAATTGGAAGATCTTGAGGGCTGGAGCCGGTGCATTAACTTGATCTTATTTGGCCTGCCAGAAAAAGAAGAGGGCAATAACCCAGTCCAATTCATTCAGAAATTTTGTGAGAGGGTGGCAGACCCCTCACCCAATGGGCCGCAGTATGTCATAGAACACACCACTCCTTTTGCCCTCCATCCCACACAGGGTCTCCACCCAGACCCATCATTTTCAAACTGCTTAACTTCTTAGACAACCAGTATATATCGTCTAAGACTAGGGAACTGAAGGATCTACTCTGGGAGGAATATCATCTCCGTCTGGCACAGGATCTACCACAGTCAGTTACAGCCAAGTGTATGGAGCTGCACCCACTTGATTTCAAGCTCATTGCAGTGTGGAAACTATTTTGGGTTCCATACCCCACTGAGTTTCAAGTCCTGCATGAGGCAAGTGGCGATCCCTGGAAACGCCAGCTCAGGCTGCATCAGAGCTCAAGTCCTGGTTCCCTGATTTGATTAAATGAGACCTAAGAGTTCCTCCCAGGTGCAGCTCAATTCCTCATTCAACATTATGGCTTTCTGATGTGTGCAGTCCAAGGGGGAATATACTTGACTTTGTGGGTTAGCAGTGGACCTGTTCACCACCTTGGGTGAGTTTAAATATGTTTTCCAGCCTGTCACTTAATGTCTTCTCTCCCTTCCTGCTGTGTATGGACTTGCAAGGCATGCCCCAGCTGTCCTGCTTCAACTTGAACTTTTTTACATCCCATGCCTGGGGCATGTTGCACTTTGTGGATACTCCCTGCTATCCACGATGGCACAGTTGCATATGGGACTTCATTCAGGTCTCAGTTTTGAGATTTCATGTCCAAAGTTTGAATACATGATGTGTCTGTAGCATGTGGGGTAGTTGACTGTTATCCCCATGTCTCTGTTTTGTAAGTGAATTGTGTACCGCTGGTCACCCGCTGCTGTTCCTTCCCCTATTATGGACTTCCACACTACTTACAAAGGGACTTTGACTCATGAGTGGTGAGTGGGACATAAACCTTGTGAGTGAATGATCTGGTTCCACTTCAGATCCACTTCAGATCATGCTGGGGGGCTTACTATTTGATGACTGTCTTTATGTATTCCACCATTAAAGACTTTCTGGGGCTCCAGACTTTTGGACAATTATGCTTGGCTTTGTGCAGGTTTACAGTTATGTTATAACTATTTTATTAAGTGCTGGTCTTGGGCCAGGGGAGAGGGTTTTCACTGTTCAGTTTTGTTGAGATCATCTGTTTTTCCCTTCCTCTCCACTCAGCTGTTTACAATATCCTGTTATTCTTTGATGTTCATATGTGTTATTTTACTGATGTTTGAGTGGGATATATGTATAGAGGGGTTCCCTCTTTGATTACCATTATGGGAGTTATGCCCCTTTCCCCTCCTGATTGCCACTCATGAAGTTTTTTTCTTTTATGGGGCTGATAATTAAGCTTCTTCTGTACCTCCCTGGGCACTGTTATATTCTTCTCTCTTACCATTATAACAGATGGTGTTAGGTCTGTGAATATGTTGATGACATTGAGAAGGGTAGTTTATTTAGCTCATCCTGTTTAACTAGTTTATACTCTTGTTAGAATGTTATTGTTAAAGGTTTTATTGCATGTTTTTATTTGTGCTGACAGAGTTATAACCCTTAAAGACTGATTTTATTTTTTACTTAGTAGTTGGGGGGGGGTGAGAGCGTGGAGGGATGGTCTTGGGCAATGTGGATTTGTAATCATCATAGATGGAGATCTGCTAGGAGTGTGGTCATTAGGACCAGGGATGGTGTTAAATATGCTTATTTTTTGTTTCTTATACAGTTTTTGGGGTTGTGTTTTTTTTGGGGGGTGTTGGTTTGATGTGGGGGTGTGGGGGTGTGGGCTCTTCCAGAATTATGCATTGGAGGGTTTGGGGTGTTGGGAGGTGCTTACCTGTGTCCCTGCTCTGACTATGGTTTAGCTGGTCTGAGTATGGTCCCTCTTACTATCCTGGACACAGTATTTTGTGATAGTTTAAGCTATGAATGGACCACACTGTTTTATTAGCTGGAATGTTAATGGGTCCCAGAATAGGTGCAAATCCTCAATGATCCTGCACTACCTAAAGCAGCTGCTGGTGGGGCTGGCCTGCTTGCAGGAATCCCACCTTCGTTGGGAGGATTTCCGGTTTTTTAGACCTGAGTGGGTTGGTCAGGCTTATGGGTCCAGGTTGTCCTCCAAATGAGAGGGTGGTGTAGTCATCTTGATTGCAAAACCAATACTATTCCAACTCATTAAGGAGCTATGGGACCCTGCAGGACAATATATTATTGTTCAAGGTACCATTGGTATTCTCCCCATTGTGATCGACTCTGTCTATGGCTCAAATTCAGATTTGCCCCATTTTTTCACACAATTTATTCCACTCCTAGTCTCTGCCCCTCCCTTTCCCATATTAATTGGGGTAACTGGAATATGATTTTTCATTCGGACATGGATTACTTGGATGTTAAGTCTGTCAGCCTCTCCCTGGCTCAACAGGCACTTTGTGACCTGATGGAGGAGGTTGGCCTTGTTGATGTCTGTTGGGTGCTTTACCCAACTTCATGGCAGTATTCTTTTTATTCACCACCCCATAAAACTTTTTTCAGGATTGATTACTTCCTGGTTAGCACTTCTTGCTTACTGGGCATACTAACCACAGATATCAACCCCATGGTCCTTTCTGACCACTCCACCATTGGTGTTCAGTATTTACTGGGTGAAGGCTTGCAGCGAGATTCCCTCTGGCATCTCAGTGTTCAACTATTGCAGACCCCTAATACTTTGTCCCACATTCGGCAGTTTATATCCACTTTCCTGTACCTCAATAGGGGTTCAGTTGAGCTTTGGGCAGCCCTTCAATGTACACTTCAGGGAGAGTTCATACGACTCTCCTCGATCCAGGGTCTGGCTAGCAAGGCCAAATGTCAGTGATGTTTTAGTGACATTCATCATCTGGAAGGCTCCCTGTCCCATGCTTCACCCAATGTGGACTGGGCTAGGTTGCACTCTCTTCATGCCCAGTATATGGAAGTACTGACTCAGAAAGCTGAGCTTGGACTCCACTGCACCAGGATGAAGTACCTGGACTCTGGCGTAAGGGCCGGGAAGCTTCTTGCCATTTGGCTGCTTCAAGCCAAAATGGCTAAATTTATTCTGGGAATTCAGCCTCATCATGTGGCACAGGTGGTCACCAATCCCAAAGAGATGGCTGCTATTTTCTGTACTTATTACACAAGGTTGTACACAGTCAACCCTGCCCTAGACCCTTATCCACAAGCCATTACAGCCTTTCTGGACTCTGTCCCACTCCCTACTCTGTCTCCCCCAACAGTGTCCTTGCTAGGTGCTCCAATTACTGTGGAAGAGGTGGAGAGAGAGCCATTCGACAACTGCCCCAGGATAAGCCATCCGGACCTGACAGGCAGTGAACTAACTTGGTACATCCAGCAGCCCAGACCTGAGTTTGATTCTCACAACCTCCACTTGCATACTGTGTGACTCTGAGCAAGTCACTTGACTGCCCAGTCCTCCCAGGTCACCTTTGAAAACAGGCACTTGTGCCTAGTGGGCCTTACCCAGTTACCAAAGACTAAAATAAAATAAAATAAAAAAAAAATTAAAAAAATAAAATAATAACTTTTACACAGTGTGTGTTTCTGAGGTTGCCTCCTTACTTGCAGAGGTTTTTAATTTTTGGTTTGAGAATAGGATGGGTGACCCTGCTTTCTTGAAGGCCTTGGTTACACTTATATCAAAGCCCTATAAGGACATTTTGCTGGCAGAATATTATAGTCCCATTTCCCTTTTGAATTTAGACATGAAGATCCTCTCAAAAATTTTGCACCCACAACTTGGTCCTGTGATGGACCCCGTCATTGGACATGAGCAGGTAGGTTTTATGTCCTGCTGGTTTTCCAGGGATTGCCTCAGGAAGCTTTTGCACCTGCTTTCCACATGTAAAGAGAGCAAGTCTCCAATGGTTTTGGTTTCTCCAGATGCAGAAAAGGCAATTGATCAAGCCTCTTGGAACTACTTGTTCACCACCCTACACTGATTTAGGGTCCCCTCGTATTTTATTAAGTGGGTAAAACTTTTGTTCACTGTGATGTCAGCCTGCATTTGGTGCAATTGTCACCTCTCTGCCCCAATCCACTTAAAATGTGACACTCAGCAAGAGTGCCCCCTGTCCCTCCTCTTATTCAATGTTTATACTGAACCACTCATTTAGTGTTTATGCAACTCAAGTTATCTCAAAGGGATTTCAGTGGTGGGTACATAGATACATAGATACATAGACATTGTCGGCAGATAAGGGCCTATGGCCCACACAGTCTGTCCATTTGAGCTAGTAAGTTCAGTTTATGTTTTCCTAGAAGTCTGTTGCCCCTTACCCCTGACCTCCAGAATTCCTTTATGTCTATCCCATACATTCTTAAAACCTGTGATTGTTTCAGCCCCCACCACTTCCTCTGGCAGGGTGTTCCACTTGTCCACCACCCGTTCTGTGAAGAAATTCTTCCTCATGTTTCCTCTGAATCGTCCTCCCTCCAAATTCATCCCATGCCCTCTAGTCCTGGAACATCTTTTTTGCTTAAAAATAGTGTATTCCTGCACCCTGTTCCTCCCTGTAAGATACTTGTATGTCTCTATCATATCCCCTCTCTCCCTCCTCTCCTCCAGGGAGTACATGTTCAGTTCCTTCAACCTGTCCTCATAGGACTTGTGATGCAATCCACGCACCATCTTTGTTGCCCTCCTCTGAACCTTCTCTACCTTGTCTATGTCCTTATGTAGGTAAGGTCTCCAGAATTGTACACTGTACTCCAGGTGGGGCCTCACTAGTGTCTTGTATAGTGGAATTATGACCTCCCTTTTCCTGCTGGTGATGCCCCTGCCTATGCATCCCAGCATCCTATTTGCTTTACCTGCTGCCTTGTCACACTGTTTCCCTACCTTGAGGTCATCAGAGAGGATAACCCCAAGATTCCTTTCCCGCTTGGTGCATGCTATATCCTCACCCCCCAGCTGATAAATTGTGCCAGGGTTTTTGTGCCCATATGCATTATCTTGCACTTCTTTGCATTGAATTTCAACTGCCAAACCCCTGACCATTCTTTAAGTTTCTGCAGGTCCCTTCTCATTCTGTCTACACCCTCTGGTGTGTCTACTCTGTTACAGAGCTTTGTGTCATCAGTGAACAGTGAAATTCTGCCTTCTAGGTCCTGTGCAATGCCACTGATGAAGATTTTGAATAGGACCGGTCCCAGCACTGATCCCTGTGGTACCCCACTGGTCACTCTTCCTTCTGTAGAGTGACAGCCATTTACCACCATCCTCTGAGTCCTGCCACCCATCCAGTTACCTACCCACCACACCACTGTCCTGCCCACACCCATATTCCCCAGTTTGTGTAATAGTCTTCTATGTGGCACAGTGTCAAAGGCCTTGCTGAAGTCCAGATAGGCCATGTCCACTGCCCTCCCCTGATCCACCTCCCTAGTCACCCAGTCAAAAAATTCAATGAGGCTGGTCTGACATGACCTCCCCCTGGTGAAACCATGGTGTCTTGGGTTCTGTAGTCCATTGACAACCAGATGTTCCACCAGTCTCTCTTTCAGTAGTGCTTCCATGATCTTCCCTACTACTGAGGTGAGGCTGACTGGTCTGTAGTTCCCCACTTCCTCTTTGTTCCCACTTTTGTATAAGGGGACTACATCTGCTATCCTCCAGTCTTTGGGTACCTCCCCTGTTTCCAGTGATTGGCTAAACAGGATAGCCAGAGGTTCAGCCACCACCTCTCTTAGTTCTTTAAGGACCCTGAGGTGCACCCCATCTGGCCCCATTGCTTTATCAACTCTTATTACTTCCAGTTCCTTCAGGACCCTTTCTCATGTAAAGGGACTTTTGTCCATTTCTGCACCATTCTCACCCCTTGTACTCCCTTCTGACCCATTACCCTCCTCTTCCTCAGTAAAGACTGAGCAGAAATACCTGTTCAATATATCAGCTTTACTGTTGTCATCCTCCATGTGGCCCCTATCCTCTCCCTTCAGTCTCACTATCCCTCCCTTTGCCTTTCTTTTTTCACTTATGTACCTGTAAAAGGTTTTGTCCCCTCTACCCACTGATTTTGCAATGTGTTCTTCTGTCTGAGCTTTGGCTTCCCTTACTGACCTCCCTGCCTCCCTTTGCTTCTCCTGGTACTTCTCCCTATCCCCTTCTGCCTGTGTCTTTTTGTATTGCCTGAATGCAATCTTTTTGGCTTTCACTTTCTTTGCTACCTCTTTGGAAAACCATGATGGTCTCCTCTTCCTTTTCCTTTTGCTAACCTGCTTAATGCATAATTCTGTTGCTCTTGTAATCCCCATTTTAAAAACTGCCCACTGTTCCTCAATCCCTGATTCTTGCCCCATTCCCCTTAATGCCTCTTTCAAGTATCTCCCCATTTTCCCAAAGTCTGCCCCCCTAAAATCCAGGATATGTGTTTTTGTGTGGTTTGGTTCTGCTCTTTCTGTGATTTCAAACCACAATGACTGGTGGTCATTGTTCTCCAGGTGCTCCCCCACTGTTATCCCCATCACACTGTCCCTGTTTGTGAGCACAAGGTCCAGTATTGCCTTCTGCTGAGTTGGTTCCATGACCAGTTGCTTGAGGAAGGCACCCTGAAGGGAGTCCAGGATAAATCTGCTCCTAGTTGATGCTGCTGCTGCTGGGATGCTCCAGTCCACATCTGCAATATTGAAGTCCCCAACTAGTATTACCTCACCCTTGTCTGCCATCCTTTGGATGGCTAGCATCTGCTTCCTATCTGTTTCTTCCTCCTGGGCTGGTGGTCTATAGACCACACCTGTGCGGATGGCTGTCCCCATTTTCCTTTCCAGCTTAACCCACAGTATCTCTCCCCCATTTTGTTCCTCCTGCATCTCTGTGGCCTTTATGTCATTTTTCACATACAGTGCCACTCCTCCTCCCTTCCTGCCTGCCCTGTCTCTTCTGAATATGTTGTAGCCAGGCATGGCCATCTCCCAGTCATAGTTATCATTACACCATGTTTCAGTGATGGCCACAATGTTCAGGTCTGATTGCACCATGACAGCCTCCAGATCTTCTATCTTGTTGCTAAGGCTCCTGGCATTTGCACACATGGCTTTCCATGATTTGACCTCCCTAGACTGTTTCGTTGTTCTACTCCAGCCCCTTCCTTGGTTGTCCTTTATCCCTGGTTCTCCTTGCTGTCTGCCCTTCTGCTGAATTTTGCCCCTTTTCTGCCTATCCACCTCTTGGGTGCTAATCTCCATCTTTTGCACACTGCTTTGTAGAGATAGCTACCCCTCTGGTTCACTGGTTCCACTGCCAGCTGTGGGGGGTGAGCAAGTAGGTACTCTCCTTCCTGGCCTGCCAGCCCCCTTTGCTAGTTTAAATGCTTGTCAATGTAGCATTTAAACTTATAATTGAGTGCTTGGATTCCCCTCCAGGATGAATGCAGGCCGTCAGGCTTCAACAAACCTCCATCCTTCCAGGTGGGTCCCCAGTCATCAATGAATCCAAACCCTTCCTCACAGCACCAGTTCTTCAACTATGAGTTAAAGTTCCTGGTGCATGCACCCTTATGCTCTCCCTTGCCTCTCGCAGGTAGTACTTGAGAAAGTGACAGAAGTAGCTACTTGCTTGAGACCCTCCCCAATTTCCTAAACTCTTCCTGAACTTCCTTTGGCTCCCCATTTTCCAGGTCATTAGTACCTAGGTGGATAATGACATCCAGCTCACCCTCCCATCTTGTCTTCCCAGTAATCCCCCAGGATATTACTTCCATCACTCCATGCCATGGCACCTGGTAGGCACCTCACATCCCTGTCCTCCCCCTCCTGTGTTCCTATCTGGATCCCTCTTATGATGGAGTCCCCCACCAGGATTCACTTCCTCCTCCTCTGGGGTCCACTGCTTTCCCCGCTGAGGTCACCTCCTTGGCTAACCTCCACATCCTTACCTTCCACTTCTCTGGGTACCCTTATTTGGTTGTCCCTGTTTGCCAGTGTGGCATATGAGTTCTTGAGTGGAATAGGATCTGGGGTGTGCCTCTGCCTGACCGCTCTAACCCTTCCTGAGCCCATTGTCATTCAAGTGCTCCTCGTTCTCAGCATTCTTTGAGGCAGTTGCATTGGACTGGGTGGTCTCTGGGTAGGGTGATGGTACTCCTGACCCAGTTTACTTCTGCTCTGAGTCTGGCTACCTCATCCTGCAGTCCAGAGAGATGCATGCAGATAGGGCAGCACCTCAGTGTCCAGAAGGTCTTCCTGAATATAGGCTGCCCACAGCCACTGCATTGCACCACCCCACATTATACTGCAATTATACTGCTATTTCACTACTCTGCTACTGAAGCTCTCCTAGTTCCCTTTTTATGAATTTACTGTCCTAAAAATCCTGCCACTGATGCTCAGATACTTTTCTTTTTAAAAAAAGAAAATAAACCAAGAAATAAATAAATGAATCAAAACACTTAGCATGCTGAGGGTGGGCTTCTTCACCCTTATGCCCCTCCTACTCCACACCCCTTCCTAGACCCTGTGTTTAGCTCCTGTCAATCAGATTTAAAAGGGCATATAATTAAGAGTTGGGGGAAGGGGAGGAGGGGGGTGAAAATTTGCAGCAATTAAAGACAGCAAAGAAATACACCACCACTACGTTTTAAATTTTCAACAGCCCAAAAACAATACTAAGTAAAGACAACAAAGAAAGTACAGTGTCACTAAAAGCCCACAATCTAAGTCTAAAAGAAAAATAGCAATTACCAGTTACTGTAAAGCACTGAATTGAATATGTTTCCTTCCCCTTCTGGCTTCTTCTTAGAAAATAAAACTCACTTGCTACCTCAACTCTGACTAAGACCCACCTCCAGTTATCACGCAGCTGAGGTCAGAGGCCAGACAATTAACACCCTTCACCCAAACTACAGGGCAAGTCAGACAAGCCAAAACTAAATTTGCAGTAATTAAAGACTGCAAAGAAATACTCCACCACTACATTTTAAATTTTCAACAGCCAAAAAACAATTCTAAGTAAAGATAACAAAGAAAGTACAGTGTCACTAAAAGCCCACAATCTAAGTTTTAAAGAAAAATAGCAATTACCAGTTACTGTAAAGCACTGAATTGAATATGTTTCCTTCCCCTTTCAATATATGCCAATGACCATCTCCTACTCTTTGAGAATCCCTTGGTATCTATCCCGGCCTTACAGTACTTCATGAGATTTCCAGCTTCTCCAGTGTCTCCTTCTATAAATTGAATGTTTCTAAGACAAAAGTCTTTCACCTCAATAGTCTGGTCAGTAAATGGGACATTTTGAGCTTGGGTCTCTCATGGGAGCCTCGGGTGTTAGGTTATCTGGGGGGTCAAGATTTCCCAGTTGGTATCGACCATGGTCAAGGAGAATTTGTCTGGACTCCTCAATGTGTTTAGGTCTGACCTGGGCAGATGGTCCACCCTCCCTTTGTTCTAATGGGGGAGAGTTAACATCCTGAAGGTGAACATTCTACCCGTCTTGTTACACCCACTGGGGATGTTAGGCTTTCATCTCCCAAAGCTCTGGTTTTCCAAAGCACACAACACCAGGTTGTATAGGGTCAGGGAGGCTTACCTGTGTTGTGCTGAACTGCTTGATTTTTCTGTTTTCTCCTTTGCTGGGTATTTTCTCTGTTAACTCATTGTGCAGTTTGTCTTGCTGAAAGGAAGATCAACACTCATCATAGTGGTGGGTTAGAGCTTGTAGTTGATTGTGTCTGAAGGGCACAGCTTGGGCCCAACCCCCCCACACCTCACCCCCCCTTGGTGTCGCTTCATTTATACCAGGGATTCTGACATCATTTTCTCAGTGGGCATACTGCTGCATATCCTTACCAGCACAGTACACTGCATTGCTAATAAAAGTGCACACACTATTTAAAAAACAAAATATATACACAGGGTAAACTAGAAAGACAGACATATGGGAGTAGTGCAATGCATTGACTGTGGGGCAGCAGTCTTACAGGAGACTTTCTGGAGGCTGAGATGCTGCCCTATTTTCAGGCAATTCTCTGCACTGAGGGAGGAGGTTGCCTGTCTCCAGGCCAAACTGGACAGAAGTACAGTAACTCCCCAATGCAGGGAACACCAGGGCCACCACCTCTGCCCCAGAGTTTGCCAAGAAGAAGCAGAGGTTGGACAACAGTAGGCTCATGGAGGGTGAGGGTGGTGGAACAGAGGTGCACAACTTTAGATGTACCACTCTGCAATCCATACACCATTCTGGTGGAGCATAGTTCCCCTATGGAGGCACACAAAGTGGAGACTGAGGTTGCTGGCAACCATCACAAAGAAGACCCACAGGAAGGTGGCACAGGATGCAGCAGGGAAAGGAAGCAGCTCCCGGTGAGGGACTTAATTATCAGGGGGATAGAACTGGGGGGGCAAGGGAAAGTGAAGTAAGGTGCCTGCCTGGTGACATGGCTTGGAGGGAAAGAAAGCAGATTCTAAGGATCAC
This sequence comes from Neoceratodus forsteri, assembly GCA_016271365.2. NCBI lineage: Eukaryota > Metazoa > Chordata > Ceratodontiformes > Ceratodontidae > Neoceratodus > Neoceratodus forsteri. The sequence goes on from CM028137.1 coordinate 59,113,248, forward strand.
AATAGCAGCTGCAAGGGAGACAGTGCTGGATGTCATTGTCCACCTAGGGATGAATGACTTGGCCATGCATGGAATTAGAGCAGTGGAGGAGGAGTTTGTGGAATTGGGGAGGGACCTTAGACAAGTAACTCATACAGCATCCTTCTTGGAGGTGCTGCCTGCCTATGGCATGGTTGAGGCGAGGGTACTCCTCACCATGCAGTTTGATAAATGTTTGAAAAACTAGTGTCAAGCACAGGGTTTTGGCTTCATTGTGGACTGGGGTTCCAGCTTGAGGGATACCCACCTATTCTGGCATGATGGTCTGCATCTGTCTGGGAAAGGAACCAGTCTCCTCAGTGATTGGTTTAAATGCTTCATTGGCAAGCTTTTAAACTAGCCAAGGGGGGAGGCACTGATAAGCAGCAGGGAATTCCCAGCCTCCCCCTCCAAAACTGGGTACTAAATCAGGTAAAGACCAAGGTAGAAAGGTCAGTAGGGAGCAAGACTGGGGTAAATGGAGAAAGCAAAGTCAGTAAGCGCAGGGATGGGGCTACCAGAGGAAAAGCCATTAAACAATGGAGAGTAATGTGTACCAATGTCCGTAGTCTGGGTAACAAGCTTCCTAAACTAGTGGCCTTGATGGAAGAAGAACATCTGGATATCGTGGCAGTCACAGAAACATGGTACACACAGAACCATGACTGGGATGTGAACATACATGGGTACACTATCTACAGGAGGGACATGGAGGGTAAAGAGGAGGTGGAGTAACTCTCTAAATAAGGGAAGGAATCAAAGCAACATAACAAAAGGGTAAACAGGGAGGAAAGGAAGCACTGTGGGTCAACTTGGAGGCAGGCAATGGCACCACAATCTGCACAGGGATTGTATACAGATCCCCATCTCAGGGGAGGAAATGTACAAGGAAATGAGAGAAGGTATCCTTAGAATGGCAGAAAAAGGGGAGATATTGTTGATGGGGTATCTGAATATGCCAGATGTTAACTGGAGTGCATTTGCTGCAGCCACATCAAACAGCGGGGTCATTCTAGATGCCCTGGAGGGGACATGCCTTAGACAACTAGTACTGGAACCCACTCAGGAGGGAGCAATCCTAGACCTGCTACTCTCAAATGGAGATAGAGAGAGGGTCACAGATGTAGAAGTGGGTAGCCATCTGGGAACTAGCGACCATCGAACAGTATGGTTCATGATAAACACAGCAGTAGAGTCAAGCCATACAAAGGCAATGGTCCTGGACTTTAGGAGGGCTCACTTTGCCAAAAATGGTGAGTGCCTAAGGAATGCACTAGCAAATGGGCAGGAAGGAGGGGTGGCAGAACAATGGCAAATAATCAAAACTGCCATCACTAAGGCAACAAGCCATTGTGTGAAGCAAATAAACAAAACAAAACAATGTAAAAAAACACTATGGTTCTCAAAGGAGGTGGCAGGGAAGGTTAGGGAGAAAAAGACAGCATTCAGGAAGTACAAGGAACCACAGAAGGAGCAGGACAGAGAACTGCATCAGTTAAAGCAAAAGGAAGCAGGGAAGGCAGTCAGTCCCACACAAAAGATTAATACACAAGTTAGCCAGCTTGGCAGTGGGTCCCAAGATGGCAGTCTGGGTAAATAAATTGGCTGAAGAACAGAACACAGAGGGTAATAGTAAACGGAGTCCACTCTGAAGAAAGGGGGGATACTAGTGGAGTACCACAGGGTTCAGTTCTAGGACTGGTCCTCTTCAATGTCTTTATAAGTGACATTGCACTGGGACAGGAAGGAAAAGTATGACTATTTGCAGACAACAGAACGATCTGCAACAGGGCCGATACACAAGGTGGGGTGGAAAGGATGAGAAGGGACTTGGCAAGGTTGGAGGAATGGTCAAATGTATGGCAGCTCAGATTCAATGCTAAGAAGTGCAAAGTAATGTACCTGGAAAACAAAAACCCAGGGGAAGAGTACACTATGTGGAGTGAGATACTAACAACAAAATTGGAAAGGGACCTGGGGTAGTCATATCACATGACCTAAAGGTGGGCAAGCAATGTAAGAGGGCAGTAAGGAGGGCTGGAGGGATACTGGGATGTATAGGAAGAGGCTTCGCCAGTAGAAAACAGGAAGTTTTCATCCCTCTTTACAGACAGCTGGTGAGACCCCATCTAGAGTACTGCTTGCAGTTCTGGAGACCCACTCTCCTCAAGGACATAGACAGGATGGAGGCAGTCCAGAGGAGGGCAACTAAAATGGTGCAGGGTCTGCACCAGAAGACATATGAAGAGGGACTGAAGGAGCTTAATATGTATACCCTCAAGGAAAGGAGGGATGGGGGGACATGATAGAAACTTTCAAGTACCTCAAGGGAATCAACAAAGTCCAAGAGGACAGCATCTTTCAGAAAAAGTGATGTGCAAGAACAAGGGGGCACAATATGAAGACAGAAGGGGGACGGCTCAGAGGTAATGTGATGAAGTATTTTTTCATGGAGAGGGTAGTGGATGCATGGAGTGGCCTTTCTGAGGAGATTGTGGAGTCAAAAACAGTAGCAGAATTCAAGAATGCATGGGACAGACATAAGGCAATTCTAGGGGTTGGGGGTAGGAGGAAGTAGTCTGTGGTTAACTAGGATCTGCAGCTTATCCATTAGGCAGGGAAATGGGCCGACTGGGTGCCAAGCAGTCCTTATCTGCCATTAAATTCCATGTTTCTATGTTTCTATGACTGCCTTTCTGGGTCCCAAGGCTTGGCACCTGATGCAGTTAGATGGGGTGGATTCCTTCTGTCCCTAGCCATGCAGCCTCACTCAGTGTCTGCACTCTATAAGCATTTTCAGTCCATAGACTGACATCTCCCTATTGGAGTTTATTTCTACTTGGTCCACATCTTCCCATTGCCAGATGATAAGGGTTACTGGAAGGCTGCTTGGATGAATTTATTTAGAATTATAAAGCAGGATCTGCTCTGACTAGTACAGTTTAACATTATGCATGATTTATATCTTACCCCACTAAAGCTGTATTGGATAAGCAAATTACCCTCACCCTTGTGCAACCGGTGCCGATAGGTTCCTGGTTCCCATCATCATATGTTATGAGACTGTGTCAAGATTCAGCCTTTTTGGCTTTCCATCCAGTGGGATCTGGATACCCTTTTGGGTCTGGATGATCTTTTCACTGCCAGGGGTTCTTTATTGGCTATTTTTCCTCCCAGCACCCCTAATGTTATGAAAGTCCACCTGTCCCTTGTAGCTGCCATGTCCAAGCTTGATATTTTATGATATTGGAAGAACGATGATCCTCCATCCTTCTTAGAGTGACATGGTGAGATGCTGATGGCCCTCCAATTGGAGAAACACATAGCATCAATGCAGAAGGATATCCAGTGAGGATGGCACCTGAATATGAGCAACCACCAAAATGGCGATTCATATTCAGTGCTTTCCTCCTGGGCTACCATAGAAGGTTAGTGACTCTACATGAATGAAAGGGTACTACAGGGTGACAGGAAGGGGGGATAGTGAGGGGAAGTGGAGGAACAGGGAAGGGGTTTTAGGGGACTGGTGTGCCTGCTACCACCAAGCTAGCTGTGTGGTGTGGTGGTGTGGGTGGCTAGCTCAGGTGCAGCAGATACAGGGTTTTGGACTGGCTGTGGGAAAATTTTGCTGCTGGAATTTTGCCCCTTCCCCAACATGCACCCCCCCCGGAGTTGAGAATCCATATTCAGGGGGACACCTTTTTCTTTTTTCTGATGTTGGTTCTCCTGGGACTGTATATTGCTGATTTGCTTTTTCAGCCATATACACTCACCATAATAGTGATTGCTACAGTATTTTGCTATTGTTACTATGACACAGAACCATGTGAAAGAGACCTCAGCTCTTTTCCTGCACCTGGGAGTCTCCTCATAATATATTGTCCCTCTGAGGCAACAAGGGCTCCACCTGATCCCTCTCAGGCCCTTTGGCCCCCTATCACTTATGACCTTGAAAGGTGCCTATCCTGCTTTAGGGTTCTGTAGTTTAGTAGGGTCACAGATGGGGGGGTGGTGGTGGGTTGAGAGATTTTTTTTATTTTTATTTTTGGGTTGCTTCACTTCAGCCTTTTTCGTGAACACACTCTACCATGTTTTGTAATGGGTGTCTGTTCTTGTTTTCTTGCTGTGTTCTGTTTGTTGAAAAATCTTAATAAAGTATAATTAATAATAAAAGAAATAATTTTAATACACTGAATAGACAAAGGAAATACTATGTGGCTATTCTAAAAAGGGAAAAGCAAAATGCACAGAAAACGTGAATGAGATATTTTTTTGGCTATCAATATGAATGACAAATCCCATTTCTGGCCTATGGTAACTGGAGGAACATAAGTGGTTCTGTCATTTCTGCCTATATATATATATATATATTAGAGGCAAAAAACTCCATTTAATGCATTAGGGTTGTTCCACAGCAACAAAAGCAAGGAAATTCTGTGTTAGGGTTGAAAGACCCCCTTGGACCCCCTGCCCACACCCCCAATTGGCATTGGGGTGCACATTGGGGTTGCCGGCCCTAACTCTCACCCCATCAGATGTGTGAAGAAGCAGAGGTACAGGAGAATGGGGTGAGAGTTAGGACCGACAACCCAATGCGCACCCCGATGCCGGGTTGGAGGTGTGGGAGAGGGTCCAAGGGGGCTTTCAACCCTAACACCGAATTTCTTGCCTTTGTCGCTGTGGAACAACCCCAACTAATGCATTAAATGGAGTTTTTGCTCTGATTTCCCTTCTTTGAGAATGATGCGACGAAATAGTGAATGGTACAGTGGTGGAAGCATCGGGCCCTTTGGACTTCAAGGCCCCACCACATGATGTCTTGTCACATAGAAAACACGGTGCCCAAGTAAATCTAAATGGTAATGCGATGGTGACACAGTGAAACACAAAGATAAACAGTATTGTAGACACACATGGTTAAAATAATGCAAACACAAGAGCAAATGAAAATGCAAAGGGTAACGCACATGGTGCCATAGACGGGAACAGTAAGTGAAACGGGTACAGAACCACAAGCAGAAGCAGTAAGGGTAACAGTAATGTAAGCACACAGCCTGGTTTTCCCCAAAAGCTGTACAGAGAAAGACAGTGAGTACAAAGAATGTATGCATAATAATGGGTCTCGGAGTGGAAAATGAGGAGTTGGAATACTAAATTGCTTATATCTCAGGAACCGTACGATGAAGAAAAAACATTTAAAAGTCATCTGATTTATGACTTTTGTGACCAGTTTAGTACTTAGCCCCAATGAGGGGGCTAAGCATTTTTCTGACAAAAAGTCCATATCTCGCACCGTTTCCGAGATACGGGCCCTGAAATGCACGGTGAACGCCATAATGTTATCCTATGGGAAGAAAGAGAAGTTTGGAGTGCCATAACTTTGGTTCACTGTAATATTTTTTCACCAAGCCACTGAAAGGCACATCTGTGGGATGTTGGCTTTCTTCTCTACAAATTTCAGCCCAAAAGACCAAACCGTTAGTTTGCAGCAGGGCGGCAAAGGATTCCTGTAATGCAGCAGACGCCGTAATGTTATCCTATGGGAAAAAGGGTCAATTTTGGAGTGCCATAACTTTGACGCCCTGTAATATTGTTTCACCAAAACACTGAAAGGCACATCTGTGAGATATTGGCTGCCTACCCTCCAAATTTCAGCCAAAAAGACTAAACCGTTCTTTTGCAGCAAGGTGGCAAAGAATTGCTATAATTTTCCCACAACCTGGAAAAGTACTGTCGAACTTTGCGAAAGCTTTCAGGAATTCACGCAATACTGTTGCAAATGTGAAAGTACTTTGCAAAAGTACTTTTTCCAGAAATTTTAAAAATATATTTTTGAGGTGTTTTACCCCAAAATAAAGACATGCCTAGCATCCTCAGGTTCTGACTAGGTGAATACAAAACTAATTAGGTTGCTAGAGGGTCCCAAATTTAAATGCCAAGCATTTTTCTGATAACCAACTGAAAACAAAATGGCAGATTTGCGACAGTAAAAGGGCCATTTGCAAAAGTAAAAACTGCATTTGCGACACTGTCAAACTTTTTAACTTTTCCCATTGATTTATAATGGGAAATTGTTTTTTGAATAACTTTTGAACCGTTTAATATTTTTTCACAAAATCTTCAGAAGGGACATCGGGAAACCTGACGCACATTCCCTAAAGATTTTGGACCGGTCGAACAAAGTGTGCAACCTGTAGAGACGAGCAAAGAATTCCAAAAAAGTGTAAATGCACACAGATCACGCTTAATAACTCCACAGCTGTATATCCAAACAGTACGAAAGTTGGAAGATCCTAAGACGAATAGTTCTTGATCATGTATTCCAAATGTCAGGCAAGTCCATTGAACAGTTGCAAAGTTATTAAGGTGCAAAATTTTAGGTTTAACATGTAAATGGCTCCACAACCCTAACCATAATAGATAGATAGATAGATAGATAGATAGATAGATAGATAGATAGATAGATAGATACACCATGTGTTTTGGGTTAAATGTATGGATAAAAACTAGTATCTCAGGGATGCAGTGAAGATATCACTGATATCTCCATGTTCCTATACGTCATAGTGATATCTCCATGTTTTTATACGTCATGGTGATATCTCTATGTTCCCATACATCATTCTTAATGTAAAACTACCTCATTTTCTGTCCTGCAAAACTGTCTAGTACCTGCATCTCTCCCCCTCTACCCAACCAAACACACACTTCTTTGAGATCTGGTTGATCCTGCATCATATTTTAATAAGTACTAGTTTTAAAACTTATCTGGTTGATCCTGTTGCTCTTTAAGTGCAACAGAAGTACGATGTGCTTTCACTTTCTGCCTGAAATGTAGCATAGCCGAGCGGTATGAAGACTGACACCAGACGTGCTGGCAGACCTTTACAGTAACTCAGTCTGTGTTAGAAAATAAAGAAAATTGCACATATTTGCACACTTTAACTTTTAACTTTTTTTTAAAAGAACTCCCAGCTGTGGAATGTGAACCATGAGCAAGTCACCGGCTTCAGAAGAACAGAAGGAAGCACAAGCGTGTGTTTCTATAGTAATGTACACTCTCATTTCCTTTCCACTCGTGAGATATCATGATATCATTAGCCTCTCATGAAGATAAATATAATATCTTTAGTCAGGCCATGTCATGTACCCTATGTGTGTGTGTGTATATATATATATATATATATATATATATATATATATATATATATATATATATATATTATATAGCACGGTAGTTCTACCATAGTTAGGGTTGAGGAGCCATTTTAAGGTTAAAGGGTCAAACTTTGCACCTTAATAATTTTGCCACCGTTCAACAGATTTTCCTGAAATTCAGCATGCACAATTGGGCATTGTAGATCTTGGGATCTGCCAACTTTTGTGCTGGTCAAATATTCAGCTGCGGAGTTATTATGCACCAACAAAATGTTCGTTTACGCTTTTTTGCAAATTCTTTGCTCTCACCTACAGGTCACACGGTTTGCGGGACCAGTCTGAAAACTTCAGGAAACATGCAGCAGGGGTCAACGATGTGCCTTTTGAAGATTTCATGAAAAAATATTAAACGGTTCAAAAGTTATTCAAAAAACAAGTTCCCATTATAAGTCAATGGGAAAAGTTAACAAAAAGTGAGAAAGTGTCTTACATGCAGTTTTTAGTGTTGCAAATCACCCCAGTAGTGTCGTGAGTCAGCCATTTTGTTTTCAGTTGGTGATCAGAAAAATGCATGGCATTTAAATTTGGGACCCTATAGCAACCTAATTCTTTTCATATTCATCTAGTCGGACCCTGAGGATGCTAGGCATGTCTTTATTTTGGGGTAAAACACCCCAGAAATATGTTTTTCAAATTTCTGGAAAAAGTAGTGTCTCAAATTAGTGTCGCACTCACGAAAGTGTGGCAAAATTTGTCAAAGGTGTCACAAATTGCGTCACTACTTTTCCAAGCTATGGCCAAAATGACAACAGTTCTTTGCCACCCTGCTGCAAAAGAACGGTTTGGTCTTTTGAGCTGAAATTTGGAGGAAATGCAGTCAACATCTCACAGATGTGACTTGTTTGGTGAAAAAATATTGCACAGCTGCCCAGTTATGGTACTCCAAAGTTGGCATTTTTCCCCATAGACTAACATGGTGGCATACGCCGTGCCTTTCAGGGCTCGAATCTCGAAAACAATGCGAGATACAGATTTTTTGTTGTGAGACAGCAGAAACCTAGCCAGGAAAATCATCATTTTTGTGAAATTTAAATTTTTTTCTACGTCATGCTGTTGTTGAGATATTACTTATGAAGTACTTCCAATGCTCGTTTTAAGCTTCGATCCCCATTACAATGCATACATTCTTTGTACACACTGTTTTTCTGTATGCATCTGTTTGGAAAACACAGGGTATGCGCTTCCGTTACTGTTACAGTTAATGTTTCCACTTGCATTTATATCCCCTTATGCTATCATATTGTCTATGCCACCGCGATGCTACTCCTTATGTTCTCATTCGTGCTTGCATTACCATGTGCGCCACTGTTAGCACTTCTGTTTGTGTTGCTGTTCCTGTTACTATGTCACAAGGCATCACCTGGTGGAAGGGCCTTGCGCTCCCGCCGCCACATTACATTCACTATTTCTTGTCATCATTCTCAATAAGGGAAATTAGAGATAAAACCTTCATTTAATGCATTAGTTAGGGTTGTTACACAGCGACAAAAGTGAGGAAATTTGGTGTTAGGGTTAAAAGCCACCCTTAGACCCCCTACCCACACTCCCAACCAGCATTGGGGTGCGCATTGGGGTTGTCGGTCCTAGCTCTCACCCAATTCACCTGTATCTCTGCTTCTTCACACATCTGATGGGGTGAGAGTTAGGGCCAGCAACCCCAATGCGCACCCCGATGCTGGTTGGGTGTGTAGGCGTGGGGGTCTAAGGGGGGCTTTCAACCTTAACACTGAATATATATATATATATATATATATATTAATGTTAGCATGGTAGTGCTACCATAGTTAGTATATATATATGTGTATATATATATATATATATATATGTACGCTACTGGTCAAAAGTTTAGAACACCCCCATTTTTCCAGTTTTTATTGAAATTTACGCAGGTTAATGTCTCAATGTACTCTGAAATGAAAGCATAGAACAAATAAACAATTGGAGATAAAAAAAAGAAATCATAGAATCATTTTGTTTAACAAAATTTAATCTAAATGTTTGACTCATCAAAGTAGCCACCTTCTGCAGATATAGTGTAACCGCCAAACACACTCATGGCATTCTTCCTACAATGGACATCAAATATTGTTCGGGAAGTTCTTCCCAACACTGTTGCAGAAGTTCCCATAAATGTGTTGCACTTGTAGGTTGCTTTGCTTTCACCCTTCTGTCCAGTTCATCCCAAACCAGCTCGATGGGGTTTAAGTCTGGAGACTGTACTGGCCATTCCATGATTTGAAGCCTACCGTCTTGTTCTTTTTCCTCGAAGGTAGTTCTGACATAGCCTGGAGGTATGTTTTGGGTCATTATCTTGCTGTAGGATGAACCCCTGACCAACTAGGCGTAGACCACAGGGTATTGCATGGTGCTGCAAAATGCTGTGGTAGCCCTTTTGGTTCAGGGTGCCAGTCACTCTGTGCTGTTGTCCTGTGAGCCGCCTATCACGCAAGCTGTTGACTCTCAGAAACTTGTCTTCTGATTCTGTTGTGGCTTTGGGTCTGCCAGACCTCTTCCTGTCAGAGTTTCCTCCGGTTTCCAAGTGCCTTTTGATGGTGTAGGAAACTGTACTCACTGACACCTTGGCTTTCTTTGCAATTTCTACAGCAGTTTTTGCTAACCTAAACTTTTTTTAACCTCTAGCAGTTTACAGCTTACCTTTGTACCATTTCAGGTTATTCACTGGACTTGAATTGCTTAAATTTCAATAAAAACTGGAAAATGGGGTGTTCTAAAACTTTTGACGGTAGTGTATATATATATATATATATATATATATATATAAATACATAGTATACTATAGTTAGGGTTGAGTACCCCAATTAAGGTTAAATGGTGAAATTTTGCACCTTAATAACTTTGCCACCATACATTGGGTTTGCCTGTAATTTGGTAGGTACAGAGTGTTAGCATGGATCTTGGGATCTACCAAATTTTGTACTGTTCGGGTATACAGTTGCAGAGTTATTAAGTGACATCTCGGAGCACATTTACACTTTTTTGTGCATTCTTTGCTCATGCCTACAGGTCAAACAGTTTGTGCGACAAGTCTGAACACTTCAGAAAACATGCGGCTATGGTCCCATGTGCATTTCAAAGATTTCATGAAAAAATATTAAATGGTTCAAAAGTTATTTAAAAAAGAAGTTTTCCATTATAGTTAATGGGAAAAGTTAACAAAAAGTTCAACAGTGTTGCAAATGCAGTTTTTAGTGTTACAAATGGCCCCTGTAGTGTCATGAGTCAGCCATTTTTTTTTAGTTAGTGGTCACAGAAATGCTTGGCATTTAAATTTGGGACCCCCTAGGGACCCAATTATTTTGTGTTTACATAGTCGAGCCCTGAGGATGCTAGCCATGTCTTTATTTGGGGGTTAAACACCTCAGAAACATGTTTTCAAATTTTTGTAAAAAGTAGTCACAAAGTAGTGTCGCACTCATGACACTTTTGTGATTTCATTTGCGAAAGTGCCGTGATTGCGACACTATTTTGCGACACTATGCCCAAAATAATAGGAATTCTTTGCCACCCTGCTGCAAAATAATGGTTTGGTCTATTGGGCTGAAACTTGGAGGAAAGACAGCCAACATGGCACAGATGTGCCTTTTGGTGGCTTGGTGAAAAAATTTCAGAGGGCTGCAAAGTTATGGCACACCAAAGTTGAAGCATTTTCCCATAGGATAACATTATGGCGTCCACCACAATACAGGAATTCTTGCCACCCTGCTGCAAAATAATACTTTGATCTTTTTGGCTGAAATTTGGAGGAACAAAAGCCAGCATCCCACAGATGTGCCTTTTTGTAGTTGGTGACAAAATATAACAGGGTGGCAAAGTGAAGGCACTCCAAAGTTGACACTTTTTCCATAGGATAACATTATGGCTTCCATTGCGCCTTTCGGGGCCAGTATCTTGGAAACGGTGTGAGATACGGGTTTTTTGTCGGAAAAATGCTTAGCCCCCCCAAATGAGGCCTAAGTACAAAACTAGCCAGGAATGTCATAATTCATACAAAATTTAAATTTTTTTTTATGTCGTACGGTTCCTGAGATATAAGCAATTTAGTATTCCAAGTCCTTTTCTGCTCCGAGGCCCATTATTATGCATACATTCTTTGTATTCACTGTCTTTTTCAATGCAGTTTTTGGGCAAAAGAAGAGTGTTCCCTTTCGTTACCATGCCAGTTAGAGTTTCCATTACCGTTTGCATCACCGTTCCCGTGAACGGCACCATGTGCGTTACAGTTTTCATTTTCATTTGCGCTTCTGTTTGCATTACTGTTACCATTTGCATTTCCATTACTGTTTATGTTTTAATGTTCTTTTGCATCAGCCTGTGCATTGCCATTTGAGTTTGCAGCCACCCTTCCATTTGCGTTTGTGTGTGTCTTTCATTTTCTATCATCATCGCTGTTACCGTTGCCATTGGTGTTTCCAATCGCATTACCGTGACCGTGTGTGTTACGGTTTACATTTCCATATGCGCTTGTGTTTGCACCTCCGTTTCTGTTTCCTTTGGCATTACTGTTGCTGTTACCGTTACCATTTATGTTTCCAATTGCAGTACCATGACCGTATGCGTAACGGCTTGCGTTTCTGTATGCGCTTGTGTTTGTGTTTCCATTCCTTTTTCCTTTGGTGTTTTTGTTGCTGTTACCATTACCATTTACAATTGTAGTACCATGACCATGCGTGTTATGGTTTGCATCTCCTTACTCACTTGCGTTTGTGTGTCTGTTTCCTTTGGCATTATTGTTGCTGTTACCATTACCATTTGCATTTACAATTGCACTACCGTGACCGTGTGTGTTATGGTTTGCATTTCTGTACTCGCTTTGATTAGCGCTTCCATTTCTGTTTTCTTTGGCGTTATTGTTGCTGTATCCATTACCATTTGCATTTCCAATTGTGGTACCATGACTGTGTGCATTACCAGTTGCATTCTGTACGTGCTTGCATTTGTATCTCTGTTTCCATCACTGTTCACTTTGGCGTCACTTTTCGGTTGTGTTTCTATTACCGGTTGCGTTACCATTTACGTTTGCATCACCATGTGCGTAACAGTTTGTGCTTGCGTTTGCATTGCACTTACGTTACTACATCACCAAAAATCATGTGGTGGGAGTGTAGGGATCGAAGGTCCCATGCTTCCACCAACACATTACATTCACTTTTTATAGTCCTCATTTTCAAAAAGAAGGGAAATTCATGGCAAAAAAATCCATTTAATGCATCAGTTAGGGTTGTTCCACAGCAACAAAAGTGAGGAAATTCGATGTTAGGGTTGAAACCCCCTTGCACCCTTCCAGCCCACCCCCTCAACCGGCATCGGGGTGCGCATTGGGGTCATCAGTCCTAACTCTCACTCCATTCTCCTATTCCTCAGCTTCTTTCCACATGTGATGGGGTGAGAGTAGGGCCGATGACCCCAATGCGCACCCTGATGCCAGTTGGGGAAGGGCTGGAGGGATGCTGAGGGGTTTCAACCTAACATCAAACTTTCCTGCTTTGTCGCTGTGGAACAACCTTAACTCATGACATTAGATGTTGCACACATATATATATATATATATATATATATATTATGCAAAAACATCATTAATGCATCAGTTAGGTTCTTCTACAGTGAAAAAGTGAGGACATTTGATTTTAGGGTTTCAACCCCTTGCACCCCACCCCAGCCTTCTCCCCAACAGGCAACAGGAATCAGGGTGTATATTGGGGTCCTTGGTCCTAATTCTCACCCCATTCTCCTACACTGCACCACCTCAGCTTGTTTACACATGGGATGGGGTGGGAGATAGGCCCAAGGACCCCCACGTACACTCTGATGCTTGTTGGTGGGGGCAGGCTGGGGTGGGGTGCAAGGGTTGGGAACCTTAAAATCGAATTTCCTCACTTTTTTCACTGTAGAAGAACCCTAACTGATGCATTAATGAAGTTGTTTGCATATAATTTCCTTACTTTTTAAGAAAGAATAGAAAAGTAGAAAGTTGCGCCAAGTTGGTGGGAGTGCTGGGCCCTTTGGGCCCCACACTCCCACCATATGATTTTGGGTGACATACTAACAGTAAGTGCAATGCAAACACAAGTGCAAACAGTTATGCACATGGTGCTCCAAATGTAAATGGTAACACAAACGGAAATTGATATGCAAGCGCAAAGTGACGCCAAAGCAAACAGTGACGGAAACGGAGACACAAACGGAATTGCATACGAAACACAACTGGTAACACACACGTTTACAGTACCACAATTGGAAATGCAAACGCTAATGGTAACAGCAACAATAATGCCAAAGGAGATAGAAATGGAAACACAAATGCAAGCGCGTACGGAAACGCAAACCACAATGCGCATGGACATGGTACTGCAATTGCAAATGCAAATCGTAATGGTAACAGCAACAATAACACCAAATGAAACAGAAACAGAAACGCAAGCACAAATGAAAGTGCAAACTGTAATGCATATGGTGGCGTATACGGGAATGGTGACACGAACGGTAACGGAAGTGCAACTGGAAACGCTGACTGGCACAGTAACGAAAGAGCACACCCTTCTTTTCCCCAAAAACTGCATTGAAAAACACAGTGAAAACAAAGAATGTATGCATAATAATGGACCTTGGACCACAAAATTATGACTTGCAATACTAAATTACTTATATCTCAGGAACTGTAGGATGTAAAAAACTAATTAAAATTTCATATAAATTATGATTTTCCTGGCTAGTTTTGCCCTTAAACACCACTGGGAGCTAAGTGTTTTTGTGATGAAATGTCCATATCTCACACCATTTCCAAGAAATGGCCCTGAAACACGTGATGGACACCACAATATTATCCTATGGGAAAAAGTGTCAAATTCGGAGTGCAGTCAGTTTACCGCCCTGTAATATTTGTTCACCAAACCACCAAAAAGCACATATGTGGGATGTTGGCTTCCTTCCTTCCAAATTTCAGCCCAAAAGACCAAACCATTATTTTGCAGCAGGGCAGCAAAGAATTCTTGTAATGCAGCAGATGCTATAGGAAAAAGCATCAACTTCGTAGTGCCGTAAGTTTGCCACCCTGTAATATTTTTTGACCAAACTACCAAACCCACATCTATAGGACGTTGCCTTTTTTCCTCTCCAAATCTCAAGTAAAAAGACCAAACTGTTTCCAACATATTCAATGTCAAAGATTAATACAATTTCCCTATCTATTCCATTATAAAAAAAATCTGGCCATCTTGATCTGCCCTCATGATCAAAGATGGTGATCAAAGAATCTCACGATCAAAGAATTTGCAGGCTCACAAACAAAGAATTAGAAACCTTATAAATAAAAAAATGAAGGAATTGTAAACCACCACCATGGTTCGACAGAACAATGACCCCTGAGTAAAACCAACCCTCATTTGACTTCCTAGGACACCCCTGGGCTGAGAAAATAGATTTTTTAATGGGTCCATCTAGTCCCTCACTCACAATGCATGATTGCGATCAAAGAATCTTGTGATCAAAGAATTTGCAGGCTCGCGATCAAAGTATTTGTATGGTTATGACCAAAGAATAAAAAGTTGTGTAATTTACAAAATTAACACAATTTTGGTAAATCACCACCATGGTTCATGAGAATGAAGCCCCCTGAGTAAAACCCACCCTCATTTGTCTTCCAAGGATACCCCTGAGTTCAGAAATTGATTTTTTCATATGGCCATCTCATCCCTCGCTCCCGATGCATGATCGCGATCAAAGAATTTGGCAGTGGAAGAATTTGCAGCCTTGCGATCAAAGACATTCCTCACTCTCGAACAAAGAGCAAGGGATGAGATGGCCAGATTTCAAAAATGTTTTCTGTAGTCCAGTGGTGCCCTACAAAGTAATATAAGGGTGGATTTTGCTCAGGGGGCCTGGTTCTGCCCCATCTGAATAAAAAAAAAAACATTAGTTCCATTATCCCTGGTAGTCTAGCAGCCCCCTCCCCAACATAATACTGTCCATAGCAATCGCTCTACCTGTGGTAGTCTAGTGGCCCCCCCAATGAGTATTTAATGAATATGTCTATTTTTTTATCTGTGGTAGTCTAGTGCTCCATGTATGTTTATTAATATTTCTTGCACATATCCCTGGTAGTCTAGTGCCCCCATCTGTATTTTATTATTATTAATATCCCTGGTAGTCTAGAGGTCCCCACCCCATCACAATAAAATAAATAAGCATCTTCAATGTCCTCATAGTGTAGTGTACCCCACCCCACCCAGCACCCCCACCCTTCCCAGCTGGTGACTGGACAGCTCACTTTTCTAACCTCCATGGCCAGCTGCCTACTGTGTGCATTATGATCAGTAATGCAAAGAAGCGCTCAGAAATTATTTCAGAGTGCCTCTTTGCATTAGTGCTCGTAATAGAGACAGTCGGTGGCTGGCCATGGAGGTGAGAGGTGGACTATGCCAGTCACCAGCTGGGGAAGGGTGTGGGGTGCTGGATGGGCTGACACAGCTGGGTGGGCGGTGGAGGGCCACTAGACTACCAGGAAATTCCACATTGTTATGTATCTAATTATGATGGGGGGCACTAGACTACCAGGGATATGAACAAGTATGATCATTTAATACAGATCAGGGGGGCCACTAGACTACCAGGGATATAACAAATCAATCTCTATCAAATACACATTGGGGGGCCACTAGTCTACCAGGGCAGGAAATTCAAGATCGTTATGTATCTTATTATGATGGGGTGCTGCTAGACTACCAGGGATATGAATAAGCATAATAATTTAATACAGATCAGGGGGGCCACTAGACTACCAGGGAATTACAGATAGTTATGTATTTAGTCATGATGGGGGAGCACTAGACTACCAGGGATATTGAAAACACTATTTTTTGTATTCAGATGGGGAAGAATGAAGCCCCCTGGGCAACACACACCCTCATTTAACTTTGTAGGGCACCCCTGGGCTGAGAAAATACATTTTTAAATCTAGCCATCTTGTCCCTCACTCTTTGTTCATGAGCAAGCAATTTCTTTGATCTCGAGCCTGCAAATTCTTTGATCGCAAGATTCTTTGATCGCGACTGTGCATTGCGAGCGATGGACAAGATGGCCAGATTAAAAAATCTAATTTCTCCGCCCAGGGGTGTCCTAGGAAGACAAATGAGGATGGGTTTTACTCAGGGGCTTCACTCTGATGAACTATGGTGGTGGTTTACTGCAATTCTTTGAAATTTTTAAATTATTATTGTTTTTATTCTTTGGTCATCACCCTGCAAATTCTTTGATCGAGAGCATGCAAATTCTATGAACGTGAGATTCTTTGATTGCCGTCTTTGATAGTGAGGAAGGGACAAGATGGCCAGATTTTTTCTAATGGAATAGATAAGGAAATTTTACCAATCTTTAAGATTGAATATCTCGGACATGATTTGGTCTTTTTACTTGAAATTTTGGAGGGTGTGTACTGCATGTCCCATTGATGTGAATTATGGTGTTTACGTGTTGGAGAAATTTTTTTTTGTGGAGATATTGCATGATGCACTTTTTGTGTTGTGGACAGTGTTTTGCATTGTGTTGGTGGCTTGAAATTGATAGGCTGCCTGGCCTTAGTGTCATGGATGTAGTTTTCAGTTGTTGTGTGTGTTAAATGTCAACAGGTGCAGAATTTTGCCACTCGGATGAATGAAAATTTCAAATTTTGACATATTATATCTTGGACACTATTTTGTATTTTTACTTGAAATTTGGAGGGTGTTGACGGCATGTCCTGTAGATGTCAATAGCAGTGTTTATGTGTCAGATAATATATTGTTTGTGGAGATATTTTGTGGTGCAGTTTACATTTTGTGGACAGCGTTTTATATTGCTCTACTAGATTAACATTTGTTTGGTGGCTGGTCTTGCTGTTGTCAATGTATTTTTTAGTCATTGGGTGTGTAATGTGGCCCACCAACTTGTGCAACTTTGTACTTTTCTATTCTTTCTTAAAAAGTAAGGAAATTCTATACAAAAAAATTAATTAATGCATCAGTTAGGGTTCCGCTACAGTGAAAAAAGCAAGGCAATTCAATTTTAGGGTTACCACTCCTTGCACCCCACCCCCAGCCCAACAGGTATTGGGGTGTGGGTTGGGGTCATCAGCCCTAATTTTCACTCCATTATCCTACACTACACCACCTCAGCTTGTTTGCAGATGGGATGGGGTAAAAGTTAAGGCAGATGACCCCAATGCACACCCCGATGACTGTTGGTGTGGGTGGGCTGGGGGTGGTGTGCAAGGGGTGGGAACCCTAAAATCAAATTTCCACACTTTTTTCACTGTTGAAGATCCCTAACTGATGCATTAATGACGTTTTTTGCATATATATATATATATATATATATATATATCTGTATAGTTTTGTTCTGTTCTGTTCTGTTACTTTTTTCGAGACCTGTGTATTGCTCTTTGTTTACTACTTGAGACTACTCTTAGCTTTATTCACTCAGATTTAATCCAACATTGTCCAGTACAAGGACTCAGTCATGCAATGCCTCCCCCATCCTCACCCTCCAGACTAGGTACTAGACCGTCACTGCACAGTCACAGCACAAATAAAGCCATGGACGTGAAAGGTATACCTAAGTGATTGCAGGTACACACAACTTAACACACTTAGTAGTTGTATGGTGTCAGTTAGGCAATGCCTCCCACCCACCCCGACAGTAGTTATTGCATCCTGAGTGGGTAGCAGAAGCAACTAAAAGACATGGACATCAACAGTAGATGTCCCTGATTGGTCCACAACTTAGCACAGACAGGAGTTGTACGGTGTCAGGCAGGAATGTCCCCTCCCCAACAGAGCAGGCACTGCATGCTAGGTGGAGAGGAACAACAAAAGTAAAGGCATGCACATCAATGGTACACCTCTCTGATTGCAGGTGCACAGAAGTTAAGACAGTTAGGAGTTGAATGGTGTCAGCCAGGCAATGGATCCCCCAGACCATGTTCTGGGTTCTGAGTGGAGAGGCACAGCAAAACTAAAGTGATGGACATTTATGGTACACCTCCTTCATTGCAGGTGCATTCAAGTTAAGACAGTTAGGAGTTTCACATTCTCAGACAGGCTATGCCCCCCCTGATCAGGTACTGCATTATGAGTGTGGAACCACAGCAGCACTAAAGCCATCAATATCAATGGTAGACCTCCCTCATTGAAGATGCACACAAGCTACCACAATTAGGAGTTGCATGGCATCAGTCAGCCAATGCCTGAGCTCCACCCCCCCAGCAGACCATGTACTGTATCCTGAGTGGAGAGCCATAGCAAAACTAAAGACATGGACATGAACAGTAAAGCTCTGTGATTGCAGTTGCACAGATCTTAAAACAGTTAGGAGTTCCACTGCATCAGCCAGGCAATGCTTCCCCCCCCCTACACACACACAGAGTAGAAGGTGTATCTTGAGTGGACAGGCACAGCAACACTAATACAATGGAATTTATTTGGGATACTTGTGTGACAGCAGTTGTATAGTACTTAGGACAGTCAGGAGTTGTTTGGCTTGCACCAGGCAATGAACCCCCTTCCCCTCGCAAAACAGCTACTGTGTCCTGAGTGTAATGCTGCAGCTCAAGCACAACTATTGAATTACTGACATTGCTACAAAAATGTGACTGTGCAGCATTATTACTACCTTTTAATATTTTGTGAACATTATTGAGTTTGTTCTATACTTACAACACTGTAGGCACTCCACAGCAGCAGGCTCACCCGCTGACTCCCACATGTTGTGGATGAGGTAGTACCAGCCAACATCATTATACGGTATCTCCCCATACTGTTTCCATATGTAGAAATGCTGGCGCAGCAGTTTCCACTTCCTCTTGCACATCTTGGATGTTTTAATTTTAAAACGATAATTGAGATGTGCATTGATGAGCCTCCACATGTGGTCCAGTTTCCTATTGGTGATCCGCCTCAGCACCTTGCTGTTGCCTTTTGTCTGTGCCACCTCCACCAGACAGCACACCTCCCTCAGGCTCCAGATTTGCATTTTCCCTTTTTTGCTTTACTGTAGTTTTAAGCTGAAGTAAATAGAAGAGAGATATTAGTTATTTAGAAGACGTGTGTATATATCTTCTTGTCAGCTGCGTGGATTTAGTTGTACCATTTTTACACAGGTTGTGTGTGCACAGAAGATCAGATTAATTTAACTTTCTGACATATAATTTGTTAAGGTTACAACACTCATGCCTACATTAAGTACACAGACAATTTATCCCCCCCAGTAACCCAACATACCCCTGCTCTGTTATTTGATTATAATCCCAATATAGCACATATTGTATGTGTGTGTGTTATGTATGTTGTGTATGTTGCTTTTCTATTTTTTGACCAAGATTGTGTGGCTCTTAAAAGAACTGTTTCTTCAAAGGTGCACAGTTTTACACTCTGATTTTTCTAGAGGACTGTGAGGATTCCATCTCGAAGGTCTCCCAGGAAAAGGCAATTGCCAGCATGAGAGAAGTGCACACCATCTGGTAGGTATAGCCAATCATTACAATACTTTATTTCAGGATGACATATGGTGTGCATTCCAGACATACATAGATATCAGCATATTTATATGTTTACCTTTCTTCTTGCTCTGCCAAGCAGGTACATTTGCAGTTCTGCTTACCAGACCATACACTCTGCACTATCTGAAAAAATGATCTTACAGGCAGGTAACATACCCGTAATAGAAGCAAGGTCCAATTTTGCTTCTGACACTAAAGTTACTGATCCTTTGGTGCCTAAATCATTGCCTCTGAGATGAATCTGCAGTATGTCTGGATGAGCTTGAGTGCTCAGTAGTCTGTGCATTGTCGGCATGAGATGCTCCCACCTCATGCCTCCCCTGCCAAACCACTTAACAGAGCAATTTTGAAGCTGCAGGTCTTTGCCAAAATTACTCCTCTGAGCATACTCTGAAGCTCGTCATACTATGCTGCTGCTGATGACCCACACAGTCCATTTGCTGTTTTCTGCCATTCTGAGGTTTTACACTGAGAAGTGGAAAGAGAGCTACAACAAAAAGTCAGTGTTTGTCCTGTAGTGTCTAATCACGACTGAACATGAAACTGAAATTTCCCTCTCTCCTTCAACATTGCTTTGGAGGGCTGTCCCAAAACACAGCTATAAAGAAAGTAATTGGTTAATGCTTTCTCCTGGTAAACCAATACAGTGGATGCATGCACTATGACTACACTGAATGGCTGCAGCTCCTGTCAAACAGAAATGTTCCAAGGTTTCTAGGTGGTAAAACACTACATTTTCATAGGCTAGTTCAAACAATCACAACTAAATTGACAGCTATTATTGGTTACCTCATGTGTTATGATACACGTGCTGCCTGCTTTCTGCCCCCATTTGCAACTCTGTCTGTGCTAGTAGGTATTAATTGACACTCTGACTTTAAGCACTAATTACTTATTTTCACAGTATCACAGGTTATTTATATTACTATAGCCAAATAGAGGAGTAAAAACCTTTTTGTTTAATGACATTTTTGTACTACTATCATTTTGTTTAATGATAGGAAAATTATTGAGAAAATGTGATGTACTTACACAGGGTGAAACAGGGTTTCTTGGTTTTTCCTAAGATGGCTGCTATGTCCTTCTTCTCCAGTCTTCAGCAATTGTGATTGGTTGCCTGACATGGCCTGATCAATGTTATGTTCCACTGGTGTAAGCATCCGTCACTCAAATACAAAGCAGTGTCTGTTTGGCTTAGCCTTAAAGATGGTGTTTTTTTAATGTGATTATTCAACACTTTCATACTCACGACACTATTATTTGACACTTTTGTGCTGATTACATCATTTTGCGACACTACATTCAATACTGTCGTGCTGACAAAAGCAATATTTGCAACACTTTCTTGCTCACGACACTAATATTTGCGACACTGTTGAACATTCAACAATATTTTTTGAAAATGTTGGAAAAAGCTGTTTTTTTCATTAAAATAGTGTGGATAGTTAGAATTGTGAGAAAAATGTAGTTTCTATCATATTTATGGATATTTTCTCATGTTATAAGTTAACATCCATTCTGCAGCACTTGAAAACATAGTATATTGTGCTCAGAACTGTTTGGCTTTGAGTAGGATTATGTGTGCAAAGTTTTGTTAGCAGTGCCATTTATTCTCATAACAGGAGACATGAACAGTGTCTGTGACTATGTTATGTTGTCACAAAAAAATTTGCTCAGCACTAAATATTTATTTTTCTGTGTTTATTATACAGGTGTCTGATACTTACGGAACATTGTCCCACAGTACTGTGAATTTCTAAAGAAGAAAGATGCCTTCTAAACAGAGATACAATTCTATGCAGAGATGAAACAGGTATCATAGTAGTTCACTGTTGCTTAAGAGTGGTCCGAAAACCACACATGGTACATCAAGACGTAAACTGAATCAGCATTCCACTCAAGGAGTGACTTCACAGGTTGCACATGCCACAGAAACAGTACGTGCTTGCTCAACTGCAAGACAAAAATGCCGAGCCCAGCAACAGTTGCAGAAATCTTTCAGACGGAAGACTAATGCCACAAAGACAAGCATAAAGAAGCATATTAAGTAGCAGTGTAAAGGCATGGCTGCTGATGCTCATCTGAGGAAGCAAAAGTATTTCAGATCAGGAGCTTCTAAAGCTAAGATTGATAGACTTATTTCTGCTGTGATGAGACATGAGTGCAAAAAACTAAAAAGTCATCTATCTTTGATGAAATTGCGTCTCAGAGTCTGTACATTTGTTAATAGAGCACTATTTGTCCTTCAACACTTGTGGCGTAAAATGGCACATGTACTTGAGCAGTTCAGGAAAGTTGTGTACAGCATTAGGATTAGGCTACAATGCTATCCTGTCTTGAACCAACACAACTTCTGTGATGTTTTCACAGGAAACTGGCTACACACACAGCACTCAGAGGCATATTTCTGGGCGGAGTCATATCACTCACAGAAAAAGGACAGCAACTTCTGCATTGATGAGTCTGGTAAACTGTGTAATGTGCAGAGTGTATGTGATGACACTACAATGCAGTCAGATGATGAGTGTGAGGCAACTGTTCAGCCTCATAAGTATCACTGTTTGTCATGGACATGTGATGCGACTTGTAACTGTAGACAATCATTTGACAATGTCAAGCACTTCATCAACCTGTTTGTCATTACTGATCATAAAGACAGACATAAACTGCTTGAGACCATAGACCTTTGTGAGATCTGTCCACATACTGGACTTATGGGTCATTCGCTTGCGTGCCTAGTTAGTGGTGTTTGTGATAGTGTAGTTCACCAAATGTGGATGTTGGGAGTGCATCAATCAGGGTTGAGGAACTTTGTGGATAGGGTCTATGAGGTGTGAGGTGTTGCTGTGCAGTATACTAGTCTGAATGAGTTACTGCAGTCTGGTGACATGCATGGTGCCATGACATTTCTAAAACAGCTGTGACGTGACAGCAGTGTCACAGATACTGTGATTGAATAGTCATCAATTGCTGATGGAAATTCTGTCTTTGTCTTAGAAACTGATATTCTCAAGCAGTTTGAGATATCCATTGCCAAATTTGAGGTGGTAAAGACAGAGAAATTTGAGTCTATATGTGTGTCATGTGATCGGCTCTGTTACAAAAAACAAATGGTCACAGTGAACTTGGAAACCTTGTCACCATACAATGACATGTGGTTTTGACTGTCAGCATTTCTGCTGTTAAAGTGTGACTTCCAGTTAGACTCAATCATTGTGATGTGCAAGCACTGTTTCTCCAAGGTGAAGGCTAACATTTTGCCACCCAAGGTCACTGTTGAACAATATGGAGGGACATGTTACATCTGCTGAGATTTCCACATTGAATATGTTTGAACAGATTTTTATTTAGGCTATGAAACTGTTTCAAACTATTCTACGTCTGAATACAAAAACATGGAACATTCCACAAAAACAACTCATTAGGTATTTTAAGGGTTCCATTATGTATCTTCCACTTCCTCTGCAGGAAAATGTGGAGGCAATCTCCATTGAGAACAGTTTGGTGATTCTTGTCAATGGTGTTCCAACAAAGTCAAAGGTCATTTGACAGGATGTTGTCAATGTAGAGAAGGTGAAGCTTGCTTTTACTTACTTGAAGAGCAACAATTCCTTTTATGCAGGCCTTGACGTTGATTGCATGACTAGCATGTCTGCTGAACATGATGTGTTGAATACTACATAACCAATGATTGAGATGGTCAGTGTGGAGACAAATGATAATGTGTATGAACAGTACACAATACACCCACTGCATGGCAGACATCCAGTCGGGGATAACATTGATCTGTATCAAATGAAACTGGTGAAAGGTAAGCCTGTCAGCATTTGGGAGGCAACATTGGAAGCACATTGTTTTCTGTATTTATTCCCAAAATGGTCAGGTGGATGCCTAGATGAAAGAGAAGTGCATGTGCAAGGTGCTGGGAACCACACTAGATGTGTGCTCAGTAAGGATGGCAAATTCAGATGCATCATACAGTACCTGTTCCATCTCCTCTGGGAGAGTGAGCTTAGCATACAGTCTGCTTCTATTGCACATACTTTTCGGCTTACAATTCCACTTGATGGAATCACTGCTGCACAGTTTTTGCAGGAATTAAAGCAAAAGGATGAAAATGTGCAAGTCAATTTGTTGTCCATTCTTTCAATTCTACATGGCACCAAAGAATACTGGTATCACAGACACTGTGAGGTGATGACTATATTGCGAGAGTATGTTGCAGCCACATGGTTTGTCACACTCAGCTGTGCAGAGTATACCTGGGAGGAGGTCATTGAACTCTTGAAGGGGGAAAATTGTGATGTAGAGGGCATTTCATCAATCACTCTCAGAGAAACATGCTCACTTGACCCAGTGTCTGTGACTAGATATTTTCACAAGCGATTCCATGATATTCTGACTTTCATTTTGTCAAAGGACAATCCATGTCTTTGTATTGTGGAGCACTACTTCTGGAGGATGGAATATCAGGCATGAGGTACTCCTCATACTCATATGTTACTGTGGATCAAGGATGCCCCAGGCATAGGAGAACATGAAGCAGCAGAAGTGCTAGCATTCATTAAGCAATACATCACTTGCCACATACCGGACAAGTATAACAGTCCTACACTGTGGAAGTTTGTGCAGAAGTTCCAACACCATATTAGTCTGAAATACTGTCACTGGGTAGTGAAGAACAAATCTGATTGGTACACAAGATGTCGCTTTGGATTTCCTACACATGTCTGTCAGGATGGTTGCATGAACAAACTGTTTTCTGCTATGCGGTACCACTTGAAGGCAAAATCAACCAAGAGGGTATATGAGTTACCCAGAGATAAGAATGAGGTGTACATCAATGACTTCAACCCCACTCTTCTCCTAATGTGGCAAGCAAACATAGATGTTCAGTTTGTGGCTGACAACTCGTTGGCTCTGGTTCGGTACGTCTCTTCGTACTGCACCAAACATGAACAGACTAGCTTGCAAGATCTTTGGGAAGATATTTCCAGTTCAAGCAAGTCACTGACATATCAGTTGTGGTTACTGAGATTGAAGACCCTATCACACAGAGAATGTGGTGCATATGAGGCCGGTGACAGCTTGATCGGTACACATTTGTACAGCAAATCTGATGCTGTGCGTTTTCTCAGTGTAAACTACAAAGAGAAGTGCAAATGTGTACTTATTCCTCATGCTGAGATTGAGGAACTGTCTCTCAAGAGACCCTCTTCAAGACATATCTTGAAGAATAGCCTCATTGACACATGCTACCCCCATAGACACAAAGACATGGATCGAATGTGTTTATTTGAGGTGGCCAAGTGGTATGACTACAAGAAGGATATCTCACCTGATTGCACACATGACATTTATAAGGTCAAAGGAGTGGACTGCTGTCTCATTAAGATAAAAAAGCCTTGGCTCATTGACCACTAAAAACTACATCTAGGCACATCTGAGGGCATAAAGCATTATTACTTTGCTTTCCTATTCTTATTTAAACCCTGGAGGAATGAGTCTGAAATAAAAGGAGACAGTGATACATTTGAGGAAAAATTCAATCACAGTTATGAGACATTCAAAACTGAATACTCAGACACATATACACAGAGACAAGACGCTGAGAAGGAGCAGCTTGAAAAAGCACAGAAACAATTTGAAGAGGACACTCCTGTTAGTTCACATGACAACCTTGATCTGGAAGGAGAAGGTATGCATGGAGAACCTCTGCCTCTGAATGCCCCAGAAGTACTCATGTCGGAAGTGGAGAGTGCTATGGAACATTACAGATACTGCAGTGTTGACCCAGCAGAATTGAGAGAGAGAGACTCAATGAGCAGCAACATGTGGAACACTCTGCTGTTACTGATGCTGTCCAGCATGGGATACTACATGAACAGAAGAAATGTGACTGTCTTGAACACAAGCCACTACTGATGTTTGTTAGTGGCTCAGCAGGTACAGGTAAGAGCTTCCTTATAGAGGCCATAACAGCTGAAATAC
Organism: Neoceratodus forsteri; assembly: GCA_016271365.2. Taxonomy (NCBI): domain Eukaryota; kingdom Metazoa; phylum Chordata; order Ceratodontiformes; family Ceratodontidae; genus Neoceratodus; species Neoceratodus forsteri. Next base: position 59,139,022 of record CM028137.1, read on the forward strand.
AGAAACTGACAGGCTCATCAATGTCTGTTGCTGTTAGTGCTCCCACCGGACTGGTTGCATACAACATTGGTGGAGTTACATTAAGCTGTCTCTTCATGTTGTCAGTGGAGCATGGCAAAGCAGGAGAGTATTGTAAGCTGTCATTTGAGGTTGCATCTCAGCTTCGTTCTATGTTTACTAAGATGAAGTTACTCATCATTGATGAGATTAACATGGTCTCTAATTTGATGCTTGCCTGTATACACCTACGTCTACAGGAGATTTTGGGGACTGACTATGGAGATGCATTTGGTGCTAAAGGCATTGTTGTATTTGGAGACCTTTTACAACTTGCACCAGTTAATGCAGAACATGTCTTTGCAGCTCTGACTGTCCAGCAGGCTAAGAATACACTAGGTTGCATTGAAGGTTTTAACCTTTGGGAGTTATTTACCTATGTCAAGTTGTGTCAGAACATGCGGCAGAGTGGTGATCTAGCTTACAATGCACTGTTGAGTCAAGTGCATACAGGTTCTTTGTCACAAGAACACCTTTCAATGTTACATGGTCGAAGAATCAGAATGGATACTACATCCATAGAAACAGCATGTGATGTTTTCAGTGATGTGTACTCCAGAGGCACATGGATTGTGTGTCTTACGCCACAACTAAAGAAATGTGCTGAGTTCAACAGTGTTATGTTGCAGAGAGAGAATCAAGAAATTATCATACTGCATGCTGTTGATACAGTTGATGGTGTCATTCTAAATCAGAAGCTGGTAGCGAAGATGACTGAGCTACTCTCTGAACTGAAGTCGGATGTTTCACACACAGCTGGCCTGGAAGCTGTTTTTACAGTTTGTAAGAATGCATGTGTCATGCTATGGCATAATCTTGATGTTAAGCATGGCATGGTAAATGGTGCCATGGGTCACATCATAGACTTTGTTTTCAATGTTCAGAAGTTGTTTATCGAGACACTTGTTGTCCACTTTGACAACGTGGAAAAGTCTGTGCAGATTGATCGTACCTGTGTTAAGTTCCAGGTATTTAAGGATATCTGTGTCAACAGGAAACAGTTCCCAATATGTGTTGCGTATGCTGTTTCAATTCACAAGTCACAGGGCTTGAGTTTGGATTCAGCAATGGTGGACATAGGCACAGGCATTTTCAAAGATGGCATGAGCTACGTCGCACTTTCACGAGTCTGCAGTCTTTCTGGGTTGCACATCATAACACTCGCACCTCAGAAGATACGTGCTGACAAGAGATGTATTATCAAGTACAACAGATTACGTACTCTGTGTCAGCCACAGATGTCTTTAATACCACTACCTACGTATGTGGTTGTCTCACATCCCACAGTCACAGCTTCACCTGGCAGCAAGAGAAAATGAGCTGCCACTACTGAGTCAACTGTGCGGAGAACTAAGAAGGTCAGAATGTCAAATGCAGATGCAGAACCAGCTGTTGCTCAGAAGTCACTTGGTATGGCTGTTGTCCCAGTGTTTGATAACAGTACTAGAGTAATCTGCTATGCTAATTCAGCTATGCAAGCTTTCCTCCACATGCCACACTTTGTGCAGGCAATATCAGCTTCACAAGACACTCCCTTATCAAAGGCATTGAAGGAAGTTGTCAACGTGACTTCTGATCAGTCAAACAACATACAGTCACCGACACCTCTACGGCAGGTGTTAGGTGCATATGACGGATGCAGTACATTTGCTGCTAACATGCAGCATAATGCCAGTGAGTTTATGATGGCCATCACAAACAGCTTGGATGAAGAGGGGATTCCAATGCATCAGTACTTCACTGTCTCATATGTTACCAGATATGTATGTCTGTCATGTAGTCATTCAGAGCGAGAAACCACTGAAGACATGCTTTGGGTTTCTCTGTTTGTGCCTGAGTCTCAAAGCGTCAAGTTCCCACAGCTGTTAACCAATGCTGAAAGTGGTCACTTATGTGTAAGGTGTGGAGGTACATGTACTCAGTCCATATGTCTCAGGACTTCATCTCACTATCTTATGCTTGTATTGCATAGATTTGATTCTAATGTGCTCAGAGTAGACACACCTATCACAGATTTCACAGCTGGTAGAACTGTATTTAATCAAGCAGTGTCTGACACTCAGACTGTGACCTACCACTATGGCCAGATGGTACATTCTGAAAATTACACTTGTTTGTTGTGGTACAGAACTGGCTGGGTTGAATACAATGTCTCCACAAGCACTTTTAAACAGAGGCTACCGCGACACTTAAAAAATGCATACATTGAAGAATTACTACAATCTTCATGCATCAGAGGAATAGTCACAACATGTAACATACCTTGCTGTCCATTTTGTTACAGAGTGAGTTCTACTAGATACACATTTTGGTTTTTTTACAAATCTGCATTCAAGATTACACTGGTAACAAATCACATGGTTTACTTGCATATGTTTTCTCAATCTGACTTATAAGATTGTTGTGTTGATCAGTGATGCAGTGAAAATAGTTGCAGTGGTCTTCAATCAGTGCCAACTGTCTTCGTATTCACTAGAGAAACTGCGCTTAGATGTCTAAGGAAGACTGAAATGTCAAAAGAGATATTCCTATCTGGTCGTCCTTTTCTGTCATTGTCTTTTCTTCTGAGTATGTCATATGCAGCCTTAACAAGTAGTACTTGGCACTTTTGCCAACTGTGTGCCAACTGTGTGCCTCTACTAAGGCACACTACTTGTCTATGTGCATGAACAAAACTATGTAAGACATGTCTTCTTAAAGAGTTGTCTGTGTCATGACTTAATTTGGATCTTTTATGACTAAAAGATATCCTGGTGTTTGTGCCACTTCTGTGTTAGCACAATTGGACACTGTTTTTTTTTACATGATCTGCTGACCTCTACTTAAGAGTACAATACTCAGAAATATGCATCACTCTGTGACATGTTGAGTATCACCAGGTGTGGCTTGTGTTTCTTTTTTTTTTTGTCCATTTGCGTCTTCACTTAATACCACCATATTGTGCCACGACAGTGTAGTACTATCCCTGTTTTCTTGTCATACATCTGTGTTGTATATATGTATACATGATTATTATTATTACTTTATTTGATTACAGTTAGTACTGTTAGCTTTTAAGTAGTTGCATTAATTGCTATTAACAAGTATTAAAACATATTCTTAATACTTATATTGATATAACATAGATATTTAGTAGAACTTTTCTAGTTAGTAGTAATTTCATATAGGCATCATTAATAGTTAAGTAGAGTGTTGTGGTAGATATTTCTTTATTATCAAGAGGAGACATTTTCAGAATGAGACATTATTTAATGTAATATTCATAACATTCTGTGAAATGATAACTTACTAGTAACTATAAGTTTTTACTGATGTAGATACTTCATTAATTCACTATGAATGTTGACTATAGCTTTGATAATTTTCAGTGATGTATGTAGTATCTGTTACCATATGCCATTTTATTTGGGTTTATGTAAGAAGTTAATTAAATGCATGTATAGACTTGTGCACTATTGTAAATCAGACACTTTCACTAATAACAAATGATTTTTATGTTCCTGATAATATTTCTTGTTTGCCTCTATTGAGGGGTCAGGAGGGAATTTTCCAAATGCACCAATATATATATATATATATATATATATATATATATATGTCTTTACATGTATATGTATGTGTATATATATGCATATGTCTAGACATAAATATATTACAATTTAATGTTTTAAAATAGCTTACAGATGTAACTATTTTTAGACAGCATTATGAGTTTGTGCTACTATTATTTAAACAGTTGGCATCTGGTTTTTCACCCACCCGAGGAACATTCACACTATCAGTCACACAATGACAATAACATCATCACTGTTTGATGCATGTAAGCAGTGTACAGAGAGTATTGTGGTAGCTGTGTTCATATGTTGTGTGCTACTGTCACATCTTACTCATGAAGTACCTGTCATGCTGTTTTACGTTTATTTTAAACTTTGGTGTAATACTTTTTTAAGATTGTTTTGTGGGACTGATTTTGCGTACAAATTGGACTTTTAATGTGGCTTTTTTAATTAACTTTTAATTGGGCAATACATCTTTTTTAAGCCTTATCTACTTGTGTTGTGTATTTTATTATATATTAATTTACAGTGTTGATATGTATATAGGTCTGTCTATATTGCTGCATAGAAACAAAGTGCAAGAGGTTCATCTGTGCATATTTTCTACTTAGCAGAGTACATGTACTATTGGTCCATGTGGCACACATATTACTGTGCTATTCCATAAATTTTTCATTTCATTTTCATGTGAAAGGTGTAGTACATGAACTATAGCTGCATGGATAGTGTAAGAGAAGGAAATATTCTGACAAAGCTATCTATATCTTGGTGAGTCTGTGGTGCAAAAAGGGAGGCACATTCTCAACAACATATACAATATAGTTTGAGATGATTTCTCAAAAGGCAGGAAATTCATGGCAAAAAAAAAACTCTGTTTAATGTATCACTTAGGGTTGTTCCACAGCAACAAAAGTGAGGAAATTCAGTGTTAGGGTTGAAAACCCTAACTCTGCATTCCCCACCCCCACCCCTCAGCACCATGTGCGTGTGCGCGCATGACACACACACACACACACACACACACACACACACACACGCAAGTAGGGAAGGACCAAGGCAACATGACCAATCACAGACAACCAGCAGCAGTTGACAGAAATAACATACAACTGTCTAAATGTACTACAAGACACATACATCATCATGTGCCACCAACTGTAGCATTTGAGCAGACAGTGTTCTAGGCATCTTCAGAGGGTCACATGGCAAGACAAAAGTACTCTATATAGAATGCATATGGTATGCATAGTTTGGTTATGCTGTGATAATATCATGAGGCATCAACATAGAGGAAAGCATGTATTAAATGATGCATTATATAATGTGGGCATAGGCAGAACAAAAAATAACAGTATGGGACCCTTTCATTACCATGTACTGTCCAATGTACACCTGCTCAAATCAAAATGTCCATGGTCACATTGACACAGACATGTTGTATGAATAATGAATTCTGGTCACAAATCTATTACTACATGCAGTGGTAAATAATTTAATGACAGTTCTCTTATTTATAATTGATTAGAGTATGCAGAATGAATATTTGGTTATTTTACTGCTACATGGAGAACCACTAACAGAACTAACAGTGGTGTGAATGCTGTATGATGTTTTCAGCCTATGATAATACTCAGATTTCTGTAAATATGTGAAATGCTCTGTATAATAATGTCAACTATCGGCCATGATGATATTTTACAGTTGGTGACCTACAGTGCCACGTAGCTGCTGAACTGTTTAGGATTAGATAACAGTGCAGCAGTACAGTGTATATACTTGTAATGTGATGCAGCATTTGCAACTGTTAGGGAAATATTAGGAGCCATTTACACAGATGAAAGGTCATTGTAAATGGTGTCTAATATTATCCATTGATAGGCACAGAAGTGGTAGCATGGTGTGTTTGGTCACTCATGTTACCAAATAGCTCAGAATTTGTATACAAACAGAAACAGGCATTTGCACTTACAAACTCACAGCAAGACAAAGAGAGTGAAGTGGTATCATGGAATAGTTAGACTGACACAGTCCCATATGCAGCTGTGCAGCTTAAAATAATAGTGTAGAAGGACTTTGTAGATAATACTGTAATGATCTAATTTTTTCTTATGGCATGGTAAGATCAGTGGGTACTTAGACATATTAAACTGTGTTGGAGTGAGCTGTGGTACAACAAAGTCAGAGAGACAAACATGTGAACATAGGGCCTTTGAACACTATGCTAGCAGCAGTATATCAAATAGTGTAGAAACACACTTACCTGTTTCAAATGAGAAACTTTCCAGAACTCAGGTATTGTGTAGTGTGGCTATGTGAGTTATCAGGTCTAACAGATTGATCCACACAGATCTGCAATTCTACAGTGTAACATAATGGTACAGCAATACTGTGCACATAATGCTGTGCTGACACATTATTGTTTTATTCAGGGGTAACATCAGGAGACATTAACAGTCAACAAATGTTGTAAAAGCAGTAGCAGATATTGGCCTTTTTTTGGGAAGATGTTTACCAACACACTGTCATTCAAAAAAAGATACAAAATCTATTACACATAAAACAATGTTTAATGTGATACAGCAAAAAAAAATGATGGGCAGTATCCATGTATAGCACCAAGTCACTTGGATGGCAATACAACGTGTACACTTGGGGGCCCATGATAATGGATGTGTCTTGCAGTATGTTTAGACAGTTGTATGTTATTTCTGTCACCTGCTGGTTGTCTGATTGGTTGTGTTGCCTTGGTCCTCCCCCTGTGTGTGTGTGTGTGTGTGTGTGTGTGTGTGTGTGTGTGTGTGTGTGTGTGTGGTGCTGGGGGGTGGGGTGGGGAATGCAAAGTTAGGATTTTCAACCCTAACACCGAATTTCTTTGCTTTTGTCACTGTGGAACAACCCTAACTGATGCATTAAGCAGAGTTTTTTTTGCCATGAATATATATCTATATATATTATGGTAGCACGTTAGTGCTACCATAGTTAGGGTTGACAAGCCCTTTTAAGGTTAAAGGGTCAAACTTTGCACCTTAATAACTTTGCCACTATTCAACAGATTTACCTGACATTTGGAATGCAAGATCAAGAAGTATACATCTTGAGATCTGCCAACTTTTGTACCGGTCAGATATACAGCTGTGGAGTTATTAAGCATGATCTGCATGTGGGTTACGCTTTCTGGTGAATTCTTTGCTAACACCTACAGGTCATACGGTTTGTGTGACTGGTCCAAAAACTTGAGGGAATACATGGCCCATGTCCCCAATGTGTCTTTTGAAGATTACATGAAAAAATATTAAATGGTACAAAAGTTATTCAAAAAATAAGTTTCCATTATAAGTCAATGGGAAAAGTTAACAAAAAGTTCGACACTTTCGCAAATGCACTTTTTAGTGTCACAGATGGCCCTAGTAGTGTCACAAATCTACCATTTTGTTTTCAGTTAGTGATCAGAAAAATGCTTTCCATTTAAATTTGGGACCCACTAGCAACACAATTCTTTTGCCCCCATTTGCATTACCATTGCTGGTTGGGGGGGGTGGGCTGGAGGGGTCCAAAGGGGGCTTTCAACTCTAACACTGACTTTCTTCACTTTTGTTGCTGTGGAACAACCCTAACTGATGCATTAAATGGAGATTTTTGCCTCTAATTTCCCTTCTTTTTGAGAATAATGATGAGAAATAGTGAATGTAATGCAGCAGCGGGAAGGGCCCCGCTCTCCCACCATGTGATGTCTTGTGACATAGTAACAGGAACAGTAATGCAAGCAGAAGCACCAACAGTGACACACATGGTAACAGAAATGTAAATGGTAAAGGAAACTTTAATAGAAACTCAAGTGCAAAGTGAGGCCGCAGTGAACAGTGACACAAACGGACATTGAAGTGCATAAAAAAATCCAACTGTTAACACGAACAGTGATGGCAGCTGTATTTTAAATGGAAATGTTAAGTGTCTCAACAAAAAGAACATGACAGGGAACAGAAATGGAAATGCGAATGCAAGCGCACATGTAAATGCTAACCGTAATGTGCACAGGCACAGTACCACAATTTTAAATTCAAATGGTAAAGTTAACATGAAGAATAACACCAATGGAACAGAAATGGAAATGGGAACAGAAGTGTGTATGGAAATGCAAGCCAAAACATGCACGGGCTCAGTACCGCAACTGTAAATGGAAATGGTAAAGGTAACAGCAACAATAACAGCAAAGGAAACAGAAACGCAAAAGGAAATGGAAGCGCATATGGAAACGCAAACCATAATGCACATGGGCACAGTAACGCAATTGCAAATGCAAATGGTAACAGTAACAGCAAGGAAGATGCAAACCAAAAAAGAAATGCAAATGCAAATGAAAGGGCTGCCGGAAATGCAAATGACAATGCACACGGTGATGCAAACAGAAACAGTATTGGAAATGCAAATGGTAACAGTAACGAAAATGCAAGTGCAAATGACAATGCAAATGGTAACGCAAACAGTGGCGTACACAGTAATGGTAACGCAAACAGGGACATAACTGCAAGTGGAAACAGTAACTGTAACAGTAACGGAAGTGCATACCCTGTTTTTGCCAAACAGGTGCTTACAGAAACACAGTGTGTACAAAGAATGTATGCATTGTAATGGGCATCGAAGCTTAAAACGAGCATTGGAAGTACTTAATTGCTAATATCTCAGCAACCGCATGATGTAGAAAAAAATTTAAATTTCACAGAAATTATAATTTTCCTGGCTAGGTTTTTGTTGTTACATAGCTCATAGGACCATGCAACTTGCAACAAAAAATCTGTATCTCGCATCGTTTTCGAGATACGAGCTCTGAAAGGCGCAGCGTAAGTCATCATGTTAGCCTATGGGAAAAACACCAACTTCGGAGTACTGTACCTTTGCAACCATGCAATATTTTTTCAACAAACCACCAAAAGGCACATATGTGAGATGTTGGCTGCAATCCCTCCAAATTTCAGCTCAAAAGACCAAACCGTTATTTTGCAGCAGGGTGGCAAAGAATTGCCTGTCATTTTCGCCATAGTCTGAAAAAGTAGAGTCGTGACTTGCGAAAGTTTTCACAAGCATTTGCGAAAGTGTTGTGAGTGTGACACTACTTTGCGACACTACTTTTTCCAGAAATTTGAAAAACATATTTCTAGGGTGTTTCACCACAAAATAAAGAGATGGCTAGCATCCTCAGGTTCTGACTAGGTGAACACAAAACGAATTGTGTTGCTAGAGGGTGCCAAATTTAAATGGCAAGCGTTTTTCTGATCACTAACTGAAAACAAAATGGTGGATTTGAAACACTACTAGGGCCATTGGCGACACTAAAAAGTGCATTTGTGACACTGTCAAACTTTTTGTTAACTTTTCCCATTGACTTATAATGGGAACTTGTTTCTTTTAATAACTTTTGAAACGTTTAATATTTTTTATGAAATCTTCAAAAGCACATCGAGGACCCTGGCCACATCTTCCCTGAAGTTTTTGGACTGATTGCGCAAACCATGTGACCTGTAGGCATGAACAAAGAATTCACCAGAGACTGTAAATGTGTGTGCAGATCACACTTAATAACTCTGCAGCCAGAGGGGGGATCACGTGATGCAGGGTACCGGGTAGAAGCTCCTCTGCATAGCTCCAGCCTCCTAACTGCAAAATATCACTATTTTTGGCTATTATATCTCCCTAAAACCCAGAAAGGTTGTTTATTACCACCTTCTTAACACCCTGTGCTCCTGCTGGCTTGTTCTCATCGACTATGGAGGTTTATATGAAGAAACCTCTGCAGAAGCACACCCAGCCGGTCACTCCCGAGAAGGCCCCGAAAAAATCAAGAGCCTCGAGTGCAGTGGATAAGCCAGAGCCTTTAAACCTGATCGCTGAACAAGAACCCCTAACATTGAATAGATTTTTGGAAGAGTTTAAACCCTTCCAGGAAGAAGTAAAAGAAATCTTAGCTGAAATCAAATCTCTTTCCAAAAAGCTCGAAGAGGTCTCGATGAAAACTTCAGATAATGCAGCTCGAATCTCCTCTCTTGAGAAGCAAGTGGAAAAAATTGATCCCGGTCTCGCGGCTATGCGGCATAAGATCTCTCGTTTGGAAGCCAAGCTGGAAGATTTAGAGGGCTGCAGCCAAAGGAATAATATAGTTATCTTGGGCCTCCCAGAAGGAGAAGAAGGCCAGAATACACTCGCGTTTCTGCAGAAACTGGTGGAAAAGATCGCCGGTCCCTCTCCTCTCCTTTTGGGGCCAAGTACACCATAGAAAGGGTGCATAGGTCCTTGTGACCCAAACCATCCCCAGGAGCAATGCCACGTCCCATTATATGTCGCATTCTAAATTACTTGGAGTGACAACACTTTTTGGCAAAAGTGAGAGAGTTGCAAGAAGTAAAATGGGAAAATGCCAGGCTTAGAATTGCTCAAGATTTACCGGTGGTCAGTCAGAGCAAAACATACTGCATTTCACCCTATTGTATCAAAAATCATAGCAGCAGGCCTTCGTTTCAAAATGGGTTACCCAGCTAGATTACAGGTACTGGTGGCTGGCACCTGGTCAACATATGAGAATCCTGAAGCTGCTCTTAATGGACTTAAGGCCGCCTTGCCTGATCTGTTTTGGGACACCTGACCTGTTTGTTCAGTCTCAGCCTATCCAGCAATGGAAGGGAGAAGTTTTTCTTGAACTACTATTCAAAAGGAGGAATGAATAACTGTCTGGTGCCGAGTGTTCCTGAGTGTTACGGCGGAGGGGACTATTCTCATCGGGATCTTGTTTTTCTCTCATTTCTCATTTCAGTGATCAGTGCTTTGGAGCAATTTCATATCCCAGGAGTTTGTTTCAAGGGGGTTGTGTCGTGTTTGGGAGGAAAATCCCTTTTTTCACTTGGATCATGTTTTCCTGATTTTTTGCAGGGGCACCAATGTATCTCCCATTGTTTAGTTATTAGAATGAAAGCCCTCAAATCTGGTGTTTCTGTCTGTTAAGACATAAGTCAAGAGAGTGACCTCTTAGTATCAACTTTAGTTGGTCACACGTTTCTGAGTTCATACCACTAGAGGGTGCTCTTGCAGTTTACTCAGTGGATCAACTCCATTACTCATTTCGGGAATCTGTTTTCACTGATTGAATTCAATGGTGGAGGCCTGGGAACATGTGGAGATCCTCTACTTAGGAGCATCTGGTTCTGCCGCTGGCAAAGGACAGTGGGAAAAGTTTCAATGTTGCTAGTGGCAGTAGTTACGATATTGTTTTCTGTTATCATACTTTAAATTGCCGTTTTCTCTTTCAGGTATTCAGGTCCCCTGGATTGCTCCCAAGTGGGGGATGCTTTCTCTTCCCTTTCTTATTTTTGCTCTCTTCTTTTCTTCTGGATTTCAGGAGTCTAACAGTTGTGTGTTATTACCTATACTATTCTTATCTTAGTATAGATATCAATGATCATTGTTTGAATAAGAAGGTTTGCATATTAGGGCAGGGTTTTTGGGCACATGTTTGGGAGGTTGGAGGGGGAGAAAGAAAAACAGTATTGTGCTGAACATTGCTTGTGACAGCTGGGTTGGGGGGGATGATGCTGTGTTCATGTTTTTCATTTTGTCTGTTTGCTGGGCAGGGCTGGGATATTTTGGGGGGTTTGTGGGAGATTGATGGGAGGGAAGTTGATTTTGGGTTGGGGGATACAGCAGCAAACATGGGTTCTGGATACATAATTCCAATTGTTGTAATCCCTGGATATCACACAAGAGACTCACTCTTTTTTACTTAGATGGCCAGTAGTATAAATCTGGCTACATGGAATGTGAAGGGGATAAGGAAAAGAGTCAAACAATACCAAGTGTTAAAACATTTAAGCTTATTGTCTTCTCAGATTACATTCTTGCAAGAATCTCATTTACTTGAAAGTGAATCTCTGCAACTTAGGAGGCAACAAATTGGGCAGGTATTTACTGCCTCGGGTCCACTAACAGTTGTGGGGTTATGATTCTGGTCAATAGAGGTATTCCCTTTATCTCTAAGCAAGTTCTCAGGGACCCGGATGGTAGATATGTCCTGGTCCAGGGGAATCTTTGGTCCATGCCAATTTTACTTGGTAGCATATACGGGCCAAAGGCAGATGACCTGGGCTTCTTTATGAAGCTCATCTCCATACTCCTTCCCATGCTTCCCATTAGTATAATTATGGGCAGAGACTTTAATCTGGTTCTAGATCCCGAAGTGGATAGGTCTGGTAGTGGGTTGAGGAGTTTGTCACCTGGGCAGAGGGCCCTCATGGACTTTCTGGATTGGTGTGGGCTATGTGATGTGTGGCGTGTATTACATCCCAAGGACAGGGAGTATACTTTCAACTCGCCTGTGCACAGAACCCAGTCTCACATCGACTATCTTTTTATCTCTCAGGTCCTCTTACCAGGGGTCTTGACTGCCTCGATTCTGCCAGGTCCAGTGTCAGATCACTCCCTGGTGACTTGTAATCTGGCCTTCCTTAACATTCCCCAAAAAGAAACCAGATGGAAATTAAATGGACAATTACTTAAAGATATCAAATATTGTAACCTAATGAAAGAACAGATTGATTTCTTTTTTCTACCAACTCCTCTGAGGATATGGTACCTGATATTTTGTGGGGTGCTTTCAAGGCCTACATGAGAGGGATTATTATTAGCTTAGCCACAAAGAGGAAAAGGGTTTGAGAGGTGGAATTACTAGCCTCATTATCTCTAATTAGGTCTCTGGAAACCAATTTATCCTCTAATACCTCGGAAGAGGATATGAGGAGGCTCTCAGTAGCTAAAGATAAATATTTAGATTTGCTGAGGGAAAAAAACAGAGTTATCTATCATTTGCACTAAAGCTAGCTATACCGACCAGGGGGAAAAAGCAGGTTGCTTGCTAGCCTTAAGGTTGAAACAGCAGGAATCTGCTAGGTTCATACCTCCAATCAGGGCCCGGGCAGATGGATCCCTGAGGGTGTCCCCTTCTGAGGTCATGCAGGAATTTTCCTCATACTATGAGCATTTATATAAGGACATGGATAATCCCCCTCCCTTAGAAGCATTTGAGGCATATCTAAGGGATTCTTCTTTACCCTCTTTATCTGAACCACAGAGCAAGTTCCTGTCCTCCCCAATATCTCTGGAGGAGATATCAGAGGTCATCAGGGCTTTGCCCTAAGACAAAGTCCCAGGACCAGACAGTTTTTCCGCTTTATTCTTTAAAACTTTTCAAATGCAACTATTACCGGTTCTTCACCGGTTGTATTGTCACATTCTTTCTGGTGCAAAAACATATACACATCTGTTTGAAGCCCTGATTGTTCTCCTTCCTAAACCCGATAAAGACCCAGAGCTAGTGCAAAGTTATAGGCCAATTTCTTTACTGAATCAAGATGTTAAAGTTCTCTCGAATATATTGGCCGATAGAATAACTCGGGTCCTCCCGGACCTGATTGGGATGTCCCAGGTGGGATTCATGGAAGGGCGCTCATAGGCTGACCACTTACATACCCTGTCACATGTCGACTCGGTGTCCAGGGATGCCGCCTTTCCCACGGGACTGATCTCCCTGGATGCTGAGAAGGCATTTGATCGTGTCAACTGGAATTTCCTGTTTCAGGTTCTAAAAGTATTTGGTTTTCCCGTCAAGTTTATAGACTGGATTCAGGCCTTATACCGAACTCCCTCTGCCAGAGCATCCGGCAATGGAGCATTCTCCATACCCTTTCTTTTATTTTCCGGTACCAGGCAGGGTTTCCCCCTCTCCCCTCTTTTATTTAATTTATATTTAGAGCCCCTTATCCAAAATATTCTCAATAATCCGGAGATATGAGGTATCCCTAGAGGTAACAATGTGGTGAAGATCACGGCTTATGCTGATGATCTTCTCCTCCATCTTTCTCACCCAAAAACATCTATCCCTGTTATTTTAGGAGAAATAGCCAAGTTCAGTACTTTCTCAAATTATAAATTGAATGTCAATAAATCCTCCATTTTGCCTCTTAACCATAAGGTTTTCAAAAGCGATGTGTCCCCCTTTGGTCTCGGTTGGTCTCCTCATGTTCTCAGATATCTGGGTATTAATTTGACACATAACCCCTCTTCCTGGTTCAAAGAAAACTTGGACCCCCTTTCCCAAGTGATAGTTCAGGACCTCAATAGATGGTCTAAGCTTCCTGTCTCTCTCTGGGGTCGCATCAATATAATTAAAATGAATGTTTTTCCTTGCATGTTTTATCCCCTCTTGCTCCTTAATTCCTTTATTCCTTTATTATGGTTTCAGAAAATGCACAGAATTTTCACAAATTTTATTTGGTCCAATAAACAATCCAGGTTAGCATATCATAAGCTGGCCGCTCAGAAATGGATGGAGGACTATGGATCCCCCATCTGGCAATTTATTACGGGACTAGTCATATTGCAAAATATATGCGCTGGGTGAGTCTGGGTCTGGAACACTTAAGACCGGTCTGGCTCAAAATTGAGTTAGACTTTATCCAGTCCAAGAACATTGACCCCCTGACTATGCTCTATGTTAAAATTGTGTCTCTTCCAGACACCTGTAGTTGTCCCATCCTCTGAACGTCTCTAAAAGTTCACATACAGCTTTGTTCATTTTTGTGGTACTCCCCACACTTGGACTTGTCTCAGTCCATTTGGAACTCCCCATCTTTCACAATAAACAAAAGGATGATTTCTGGCAAGTGGTTGCCACAAATTGGGGATGGGATAATCTCTACTTTTCTGGACAATGAAGGGGAATGGCTCTCAGTTTCTAATATAATTCTTAAATTTGACGTCCCGTTAGCTCTTTACTTCTGGGTGGTCCAATTAAAACATCTGCTCTCTACAGTACTTGGTAATACTCCTCCTCACCTACCTGCCTATTTGTATCTGACCTCTCCTCCCTGTTGGGGTCACCAGGTGTTATTTCCAAAATATACCGAGTTCTATTTTATTGGAAATATGGGAGACCTGAAGGTCCCACTAGGCTCTGGGTTTCTTTCTTTCCCCAATGCACTCCTAACTGGTCAGTTTTATGGTAGTTCTGTCATAAATACATCTCTCAGGGCAGACTCCGACTTATGCAATACCACATTATGCACAATATGTATTACACCCCTGTTAAGCTTAGGAAATGGGGCCTTATAAGATTGGGGGCTTGTACCAGAGGATGTCAGGAGGATGGCATACTTCTTCACATCTTTTGGTCATGCCCCAAGATAAGGTCTTTGTGGGTGGTTATACAGACTAACCTAGATCCTATTCTAGGTCTGCAAGATTGCTTCACCCCAGACGTATGTTTTTTGAGAGATCTATTCTCTATCAAAGTTAAAATCAGGAGATTTCATATTTCCATGACTGCATTATCTGTTAAAAAAATTGTACTTCGGCATTGGAAGGACATGGTAAGCCCATCATATCAAGAATGGGTTAATGAAATTCTAGCTAACCTTCTTACAGAGAAAGTGATAGTGAGCCTTCACAATAAGTTGCAGTGGTACAAGAATACTTGGGATCCCCTTCACACATTAATCATGATCAGATCAGGTATATGAGTTACTGTAACAGTGAACTTTAATTTATGACACTATATTGTATTGCTTATCCTACTACAGTATGGACTCTGCTGCTGTATGTGGTGGGGGGAAGAGGGGATGGGGACAGCTCATGTAACACTTTGAACATATGCAGAGTATGTTGTAACTTTCTGTCCCCTGTATTGTGAAAATCTGTTAATAAAATATGAATTATAAAAAAAAAATAACTCTGCAGCCATAGATCCAACCAGAAAGAAAGATGGTGGATCCCAAGACGGATGGCTCTTGATCATGCATTCCAAATTTCATGCAAATCTGTTGAACGGTGGCAAAGTTATTAAGGTGCAAAGTTTGACCCATTAACCTTAAAAGTGCTACTCAACCCTAACTATGGTAGCACTACCATACTACCATAATATATATATATAAATATTAGAGGCAAAAAACTCCATTAATGCATTAGTTGGGTTGTTCCACATTGACAAAGTGAGGAAATTTGGTGTTAAGGGTTGAAAAGCCCCATGGACCCCACCCACCACCATCCGCATCAGGGTGCATGTTGAGTCATCGGCTCAACTCTCACCCCATCACATGTGTGAAGAAGCAGAGGTATAGGAGAATGGGGTGAGAATTAGGACTGATGACCCCAACGCGCACCCCAATGCCAGTTGGGGGTGTGGGCGGGGGGGTCCAAGGGGGGCTTTCAACCCTAACACCGAATTTCCTCACTTTTGTCACTGTGGAACAACCATAACTAATGCATTAAATGGAGTTTTTTGCCTCTAATTTCCCTTCTTTTTGAGAATGATGACAAGAAATGGAGACTGTAATGCGGTGGCAGCCATATGATCTCTTGTGACATAGTAACAGGAACAGCAACACAAACAGAAGTGCGAACAGTGGTGCACATGGTAACACAAACGTAAATGGTAAAAGAAACGTTAATAGAAATGCAAGCGCCAAAGCAAACAGTGATGCAAATGGACATTGAAGCGCATACGAAAACACAACTGGTAATGCAAACAGTGATGGCAGTGGTATTTTAAATGGAAATGTTAAGTGTCACAGCAAAAAGAATGTAAAAGGGAACAGAAACGGACATGCGAACGCAAGCGCGCACGTAAACACAAACCGTAATGCACACAAGCATGGTACCACAATTGTAAATACAAATGGTAAAGTTAACATGAAGTATAATGCCAAAGGAAAAGCTTGAAACAGGAAGAGAAGCGCGTTCGGAAGCATAAACCCGAAATCTTATACGGACACTGTATGTACAGTGTAAATGCAAATGGTAACGGTAATAGCAACAATAACAGCAAGTAAACAGTAACACTTATATCTCAGCAGGAGTCAGTGTCTGTTGAGATTACAGACAGATACTTTATTAGAAGTAGAAGCGGTCTTATTTAGGGTTAAAGAAAGAAAAAAGAAAGAAAAGAAAGAAAGTCAATGTGTTCTGTGCTGGGAAGGGTACTGTATCAACTTACTTTGCTAATCCAGTAGGAGGGGAGAGAGAGAGAGAGAGAGAGAGCAGCTTAATTGGGGGTGTGGCATAGACACTATAAAAGCAGGTGACTCAAATTTCAACTTCCTATTGCTAGCCTTTTTTCTTACTAATTGCCCTCCATCCCACCCCACCCTAAACCAGTTCTACTTTTATAGCCACTGGATTTGACTGTCAACAGGAACTTCCTGTTTGGCAGTAGGAAGGAAGGATCATAGAGAAACATTGGTTTTGTCAACCCTAAAGGAAAAAAGTAGCTCACTCCCCCCAAGCTGATGGTGGTCTGACACTGAGCAATGAAGAAGGAGGCTACTGAAGAATATAGGAAGTTGCTGTCCCAGAACAGAAAGGGTGAGAGTTGTAAGGAGAGGAGAGAGTAAGCATATAGAGAAACAGGAGAGGGGACACAACATAAGACATGATAGGAGTGGTGCAGTGCAATGGCTGTGGGGCAGCAGTGTTCTGGGAGACATTCTGGAGGCTGCGATGCTGCCCTATTTGCAGACACCTCTCTGGTCTGAGGGAGGAGGTTGCCCATCTCCAGGCTGACCTGGCTAGGGTTCGTGAAACCTCCTCCCCCACCCAGGGACCACCAGGGCCAATGCCACTACCTCAGAGGTTGCCAAGAAAGAGGAGAGACTGGACCAGGGTGGGCTCAGAGAGGGAGAGGGTGGTGGAACAGAGTTGCATCCCTCCAGCTGTACCTCTCCACAATTCATTCATTCACTATTTCTGTTCAGTATTCACAAAAGAGGAGGGGGAAGTGCCTAATCCAATTAACAGAAGCACTCTTGATAGGGGGGTCGATCCCAGTCCTTTCACAGAAGAAAGGGTTCTGCAAGAACTCCTAAAACTGAAGGTGGACAAAGCAATGGGTCCTGATGGAATTCACCCCAGAATTCTAAAAAGAATTAAGGGAGGAACTAGTGAAACCACTGGCTACTCTTTTTAATAAATCATGGGAGGATGGTGTGGTACCCGAGGACTGGAGGAAGGTGGATGTGATTCCCCTTCACAAAAGTGGGACCAAGACAGAAGCAGGAAACTACAGACCTGTCAGTCTGACCTCTGTGTGTGGGAAAGTGATGGAGTCACTTCTGAAGGAAAGAATAGTTGAGTACCTAGAGGCCAGTGGAGCACAGGACCCAAGGCAGCATGGATTCACAGTGGGAAGGTCATGTCAGACGAATCTAATAGATTTCTTTGACTGGGTGACCAAAGTAGTAGACCAGGGAGGGGCTGTGGACATGGCCTACCTAGACTTTAGCAAGGCATTTGACACAGTCCCACATAAAAGATTAATAGTCAAATTAACCAGCCTGGGAGTGGGTCCCAGGGTGGTAGCCTGGGTAAAACATTGGCTGCACAACAGGACACAGAAGGTAATTGTAAATGGAGTCCACTCTGAAGAAAGAGAGGTTACTAGGGGGGTACCGCAGGGTTCAGTATTGGGTCCAGTCCTTTTTAATGTCTTCATCAGTGACATTGCAGAGGGACTGGAAGGAAAAGTATGCCTTTTTGCAGATGACACAAAGATCTGAAACAGGGTTGATACACAAGGAGGCATGGAAAGGATGAAAAGGGACTTGGCAAGGTTGGAGGAATGGTCAGAAGTATGGAGCTAGATTCAATGCAAAGAAGTGCAAAATAATGCACCTGGGAAACAAGAACCCAGGGGAAGAATACACAATGGGTGGGGAGGTAGTAACAACAACAAAAAAGGAAAGGGGCCTGGGGGTAATCATATCAGATGACCTTAAGGTTAGCAAGCAATATGAGAAGGCAGTAGGGAGGGCTGGGGGTATACTGGGATGTATAGGGAGAGGCATCAGCAGCAGAAAACAGGAAGTTCTTATCTCTCTGTACAGACAGTTGGTGAGACCCCATCTGGAATACTGTGTCCAGTTCTGGAGACCCCATCTCCACAAGGACATAGACAGGATAGAGGTAGTCCAGAGGAGGGCAACTAAAATGGTGCAGGGTCTGCAGGAGAAGCCGTACGAGAAGAGACTAAGGGAGCTTAATATGTATACCCTTGAGGAAAGAAGGGAGAGGGGGGACATGATAGAAACTTTTAAGTACCTCAGTGGAATCAACAAAGTCCAAGAGGGTAGCATCTTTCAGAAAAAGAGACTTGCAAGAACAAGGGACACAATTTAAAGATAGGGGAGGGCGGTTCAGGGGCAATGTGAGGAAGTATTATTTCACAAAGAGGGTAGTGTATGCATGGAACAGCCTTCCTGAGGAGGTTGTGGGGTCTAAAACTGTGGGAGAATTCAAGAATGCATGGGACAGACATAAGGCAATTCTTGAGGGGGGTAGGAAGAAATAGGCTGTTGGTTAACTAGGATCTATGGCCTATCCTGTAGGTAGGGAAATGGGCAGACTAGATGGGCCAAGCAGTCCTTATCTGCCATCAAAGTCTATGTTTCTATGTTTCTATGTTTCTTCTGGTGGATAGTGGTTCTTCTATGGAGGCACCTGCAGTGGAGACAAGGAGGATGATGGGAACCTTCACAAAGGAGACCCACAGGAGGGTGGCATGGGACCCCACAGGGGAAGGAAACAACTCCTGGTGGGGGACTCAATCATTAGTGGGGTAGAAATGGGGAAGAAGGGGAGAGGGAGGTAAGGTGCCTGCTTGGCGCCACGGCTTGGAGGGACAGGAAGCGAATCTTCAGGATCATGGGAGCAGCTGCATGAGGGAGGGAGGAGCTGGATGCCATTGTCCACCTAGGGACAAATGACCTGGCTGGGAATGGGATCAGAGCAGTGCAAGAGGTTTGTAGAGTTGAGAGGCCTTGAACCTGCACCGTACTTTGTCGGTAACCTTCTTGGAGGTGCTGCCTGTCTATGGCAAGGGTGATGCTAGGTACTCCTCAACAGGAATTCAATAAATGGTTGAAAAACTGGTGTGGAGCTCAGGTTTGGCTTCACTGGGGACTGGGGAGCCACAGAGGATGCAGACCTATACTGGTGTGATGGTCTGCATCTGTCCGGGAGCCAGGATCCTAGGTGAGGTTTAAATGCTTCATTGGCAAGCATTTAAACTAGCCTAGGGGGGAGGCACTGAAAAGGAGCAGGGAAATCCCAGCCTCCTCCCACAAAACACAGTAATTAGTGAGGTAAACACCAAGGTAGAGAAGTCATTAGGGTGAAGGACAGAGGTAAATGTAAAAAAAGGCAAAGGCAGTAAGGACAGAATGGGGCTAAAAGGGGTAAGGCCAACAAAAAGTGGAGGGTGATGAGTACCAATGCCTGTAGTCTGTATAACAAGCTCCCTGAACTAGTGGCCTTGATGGAAGAGGGTTGCCTGGATATTGTGGCAGTCACAGAAACATTGAACACAGAGAACCATGACTGGGACGTCAACATGACCAGGATATACAATCTACAGGAGGGACAGAGAGGGTAAAACAGGAGGAGGAGGAGTAGCTCTCTATGTAAAGGAAAGGATCAAAGCAACAGAACTAAAGAGTAAACAGGGAGCAGAGGAGGCACTCTGGGTCACCCTGGAGACAGAAAATGGCACCACAATCCGCATGGGTGTTGCATACAGATCCCCATCTCAGGGGGAGGGAATGGACAAGGAAATGATAGAAGCTTCCTTAGAATGGCAGAGAAAGGGGAGACATTGTTGATGGGGGATCTGAATATGCCAGATGTTAACTGGAGCACCTTTGCTGCAGGTACATCCAAGAGCATGGTCATTTTTGATGCCTTACAGGGGGGATGCCTCAGGCAGCTAGCATTGGAACCCATTCGGGAGGGAGCAATCTTAGACCTGGTACTCTCAAATGGGGATGGAGAAAGAATCTCAGATTTAGAAGTGGGTAGCCATCTGGGAACAAGTGACCACCAAACAGTGTGGTTCATGATAAACACAGCCATACAATCAAGCCATACAAAAGCAAGAGTACTGGACTTTAGGAGGGCTGACTTTGGGAAAATGAGAGAGTGCCTCAGAAAAGCACTAGCAAACAGGCAAGAAAGAGGGATGGAGGAACAATGGGGAGTAATCAAAACAGCCATCACAGAGGCAACAAGCCTTTGTGTAAAGCAAATCAACAAAACACAACGAAGAAAAAAAATGCTATGGTTCTCAAAAGAGGTGACAGGGAAGGTTAAGGAGAAAAGGATAGCATTCAGGAAATATAAGGAAACACAGAAGGAGCAGGACAGAGAACTTTATCAGTTAAAGCAGAAAGAGGCTGGGAATGCAGTCAGAATAGCAAAGGCCCAAACCGAGGAAAGGATAGCCAGCTCTGTTAAGAAGGGGGATAAGACCTTTTATAGGTACATTAGGGAGTGAAGAGAGACCAAAGGAGGGATACTGAGGCTTTGTAAAGGGAAGGGAATATGGGTACAGGGTGACAGTGAAAAAGCAGGGATATTGAACGAATATTTCTGCTCAGTACTCACAAAGGAAGAGGAGGGGGAGGTACCTAAACCAGACAACAGAAACACTCTGAAGACCGGGGTTGATACCAGTCCATTTACAGAAGAGAGGGCTCTGAAAGAACTAATAAAATTGAAGGTGGACAAAGCAATGGGGCCTGATGGGATTCACCCAAGAATTCTAAAGGAACTAAAGGTAGAACTAGTGACACCGTTGACTACTCTCTTTAACAAATCATGGGAAGATGGGGTGGTACCTGAGGACTGGAGGAAGGTGGATGTGATTCCTCTTCATAAAAATGGGAGCAGGACAGAGGCAGGAAACTACAGACCAGTTAGTTTGACCTCAGTGGTGGGGAAAATGATGGAATCACTTCTGAAGGAAAGAATTAAGTACCTAGAGGCCAGTGGGGCAGAGGACCCAAGACAGCATGAATTCATGATGGGAAGGTCATGTCAGATGAATCTAATAGATTTCTTTGACTGGGTGACCAAAGTAGTAGACCAGGGAGGAGCTGTGGACATGGTCTACCTAGAGTTTAGCAAGGCATTTGATACAGTCCCACACAAAAGATTAATACACAAGTTAGCCAGCCTTGAAGTGGGTCTCAAGGTGGTAGCCTGGATAAAAAATTGGATAGACAACAGGACACAAAGGGTAGTAGCAAATGGAGTCCACAGTGAAGAAAGGAGGGTTACTAGCGGGGTACCAAAAGACATAGACAGAGTCGAGGCTGTCCAGAGGAGGGCAACCAAAATGGTGCAGGGTCTGCACCAGAAGACATATGAAGAAAGACTAAAGGAACTTAATATGTATACCCTTGAGGAAAGAAAGGAGAAAGGGGACATGATAGAAACTTTCAAGTACCTCAAGGGAATCAACAAAGTCCAAGAGGGTAGCAGCTTTCAGAAAAAGACATGTGCAAGAACAAGGGGGCGCAATTTGAAGATAGAGGATGGCTCAGAGGTAATGTGAGGAAGTATTTTTTCACAGAGAGGGTTGTGGATGCATGGAACAGTCTCTCTGAGGAGGTCATGGAGTCAAGAACAGTGGGGGAATTCAAGAAAGCATGGGACAGACATAAGGCAGTCCTAGTGGGGGGGGTAGGAGGAAGTAAGCTGTTGGTTAACTAGAATCTGCAGCTTATCTGTTAGGTAGGAAAATGGACAGACTAGGTGGGCCAAGCGGTCTTTATCTGCCATCACATTCTACGTTTCTAAGTCACTATAGAAGCGCAAAAGGAAATGGAAGCACATATGGAAACGCAAACCATAATGCGCATGGGCACAGTAACACAATTGCAAATGCAAATGGTAACAGTAATGGCAAGGAAGATGCAAAATGAAATAGAAATGGAAATGCAAATGAAAGGGCTGGCCTAAACACAAATGACAATGTGCATGGTGATGTAAACAAAAACACAAACAGAAACAGTAGTGGAAATGCAAATGGTAACAGTAACGAAAATGCAAGTGCGAATGACAACGCAAAGGGTAACACACACGGTGGCATACATGGGAACGGTAACACAAATAGGGACCTAAACTCAAGTGGAAACAGTAACTGTAACAGTAGCGGAAGCGCATCACCTGTTTTTGTCAAACAGGTGCATACAGAAACACAGTGTGTACAAAGAATGTATGCATTGTAATGGGGATCGAAGCTTAAAATGAGCATTGAAAGTACTTAATTGCTAATATCTCAGCAACCGCATGACGTAGAAAAAAAAAAAAAATTTCACAAAATCTTGATTTTCCTGGCTAGGTTTTTTGCTATATGGACTATGCAACTTGCAACAAAAATTCCATATCTTGCACCGTTTTCTAGATACAAGTCCCAAAAGGCAGGGAGGACGCCACCATGTTAGTCTATGGGAAAAAACATTAACTTTGGAGTACTGTAACTTGGCAGCCATGCAATATTTTTTCACCAAACCACCAAAAGGCACATCTGAGAGATGTTGGCTGCCTTCCCTCCAAATTTCAGCTCAAAGACCAAACCATTCTTTTGCAGCAGGGTGTAAAGAAATTCCTGTCATTTGGCCAAGTCTGAAAAAGTAATTATGCGCAATTTGCAGAATTTCACAAAATTTTCTTGAAAGTGTCATCTCTGACACTACTGTGACACCTACTGGTTCCAGAAATTTGAAAAACATATTTCTGGGGTGTTTTACCCCAAAATAAAGATAGGGTCCAACTAGGTGAGCACAAAGAGAATTGTGTCCATAGAGGGTCCCAAATTTAAATGCCAAGCATTTTTCTGATCACCAGCTGAAAAAAAAAAATGGTGGATTTGTGACAATACTAGGGCCATTTGCGACACTAAAAAGTGCATTGTGCAAAATATTGAACGGTTCAAAAGTTATTCAAAAAATAAGTTCCCATTGTATGTCAATGGGAAAAGTTAAAATATTCAGCATTTTCACAAATGCAGTATATATATTATATTAGCACGGTAGTGCTACCATAGTTAGGGTTGAGTAGCACTTTTAAGGTTAAAGGGTAAAAATTTGCACCTTAATAACTTTGCCACTGTTCAACAGATTTGCCTGACATTGGGTATGCACAATTGGGCTTGGTAGATCTTGGGATCTGCCAAGTTTTGTACAGGTTGGATATAGGGTGCGGAGTTATTGAGCGACAACCAATTGCACAATTATGCTTTTTTGCAATTGTTTTGCTCTCGGCTACAGGAAGCACGGTTTGCGTGACCAGTTCGAAAACTTCAGGGATTGTGCGTCCGGGGTCCCCAATATGCCTTTTGAAGATTTTGTGAAAAAATATTGAATGGTCCAAAAGTTATTCAAAAACAAGTTTATAAGTCAATGGGAAAAGTTAACAAAAAGTTCGAAAGTGTTGCAAATGCAGTTTTTACTTTCACAAATCCACCATTTTTTTCAGTTGGTGATCAGAAAAATGCTTGCCATTTAAATTTGGGACCCTCTAGCAACCTAATTCTTTTTGTATTCACCTAGTCAGAGCCTGAGGATGCTAGCCATATCTTTATTTTGGGGTAAAACACCCCAGAAATATGTTTTTCAAATTTCTGGAAAAAGTACTTTTGCAAAGTACTTTCGAACCTGCAACACTTTAGAATGAATTTGCGAAAGCTTTCACAAAGTTCAACAGTACTTTTCCAGACTATGGCCAAAATGACAGGAGTTTTTTGTCACCCTGCTGCAAAAGAACTGTTTGGGCATTTGGGCTGAAATTTGGAGGGAAGGTAGCCAACATCTCACAGATATTCCTTTCGCTGGTTTGGTGGAAAAATATTGCATGGCTGCAAAGTTACTTTACTACGAAGCTGGCAGTTTTTCCCATAGACAAACATGCTGAGAGGGACCTGGGGGTGGTGGTGGATGTCAAGGTGAAAAACTCAGAGACTTGTAGGAGGGCAGCAGCCAAGGCCAACAGGATGCAGGGATGCATTGCTAGGGGGATCACCTCCAGAAGGAGGGAAGTGATACTCCTTCTGTATAACTGCTTGGTGAGGCCACACCTTGAGTACTGCATGCAATATTGGAGGCCACACTTAAAGAGGGACATTAAACTCCTGGAGAGGGTCCAGAGGAGGGCAAACAAAATGATTTGGGGCTTGGGGGACAGGACCTATGGAGAGAGGCTCAAAGAGCTAAATATGTACACATTGGAAGAGAGAGGGGACCGGGGGGACATGATAGAGGTCTTCAGGTACATGAAGGGGGTAAATAGACGAGGAGCAGTCAGGGTGCATCAAAGGAAGGAGGAGGAGGGGCAACTAGAGGGCATGGGTGGAAGATGGAGGGGGAAAGATTCTGGGGAGAAAGGAGGAGGTGTTACTTCACTGAGAGGGTGGTGGAGCCATGGAATGTGTTGCCCAGGGGCTGGTGGAGGCAGAGATGGTGGAGGGTTCAAGAGGGGTGGGAAAGGTGAGAGGAAGGGTTCTGGAAGCAAAATCCAGTGCAGTGAGAATATCTGGAACTGGGAAGGGAGAAGCCAGAGAAGGAGGGGCAGCAGGTCAGCTCCCAGGGTGGGAGCTGACCAAGCAGACTGAACACGAAGACTGTTAGGAGGCTATTCTGTAGAGCATTTTAGTATTTTAGAATGGTGTATACACAGCTCCTTTTGAAGACACGTATACTCGAAAATGGTGTGAGATACAGATTTTTCATCGTGAGTTGCATAGCCCTATGGGCTATGTACCCCAAAATGGTAGCCAGAAAAATAATGATTTCTGTGAGATTACAATTTTTTTCTACATCGTGCGGTTGCTGACATATTACCAACTAAGTACTTACAATGCTCATTTTATGCTTCGATCCCCATTACAATGCATACATTCTTAGTGCACACTGTGTTTCTGTATGCACCTGTTTGGAAAACACAGGGTATGCGCTTCTGTTACTCTTACAGTTACTGTTTCCACTTGCATTTATATCCCCCTTTGCGTTACCGTTACTGTCTATGCCACTGTGTCCATTACCCTTTGCATTCTCATTTCCGCTTACATTACCATGTACGCCACTGTTCACGCTTCTGTTTGCATTTCTGTTCCTGTTACTATGTCACAAGACATCACGTGGCGGGAGCGCATTACATTCACTATTTCTCATCATTGTTCTCAAAAAGAAGGGAAATTAGAGGCAAAAAACTCAGTTTACTGCTTTAATTAGGGTTGTTCCACAGTGACAAAAGCGAGAAAATTCAGTGTTAGGGTTGAAAGCCCTCCTTGGACCACCCACCTACACCCCCAACCAGTATTGGGGTGCACATTGGGGTTGTCAGTCCTAACTCTCACCTCATTCTCCTATACCTCTGCTTCTTACACATGTGATGGGGTGAGGAGTTAGGGACGAGCAACCCCAATGTGCACCCCAATGCCAGTTGGGGGTGTGGGCAGGAGGGTCCAAGGGGGGCTTTCAACCCTAACACTGAATTTCCTCACTTTTGTCACTGTGGAACAACCCTAACTAATGCATTAACCTGAGTTTTTTGCCTCTAATATATTATGGTAGCACGGTAGTCCTACCACAGTTAGGGCTCAGGAGCCATTTACATGTTAAACCTAAACTTTTGCACATTAATAACTTTGCAACCATGTAATGGATTTGCCTGAAATTTGGAATACAAAGTTACGGTACTCTGAAGTTGACACTTTTTCCCATAGACTAACAATGCGGCGTCCATTGCATGACAAGAATACTTTGCCACCCTGCTGCAAATAATGGTTTGGTCTTTTACACTGACATTTGGAGGGAAAAAGCCAACATCCCACAAATGTGCCTTTTGGTGGTTTGGTGAAAAAATATTACAGGGCGGCAAAGTTATGGCACTCCAAACTTCTCTTTTTTCCCATAGGATAACATTACGGCATTTGGTGTGAGATACAGACTTTTTGTCAGAAAAATGCTTAGCCCCCTAATGGGAGCTAAGCAAAAAACTAGCCAGGAAGGTCATAAATCAGATGGCTTTTAAATTTTTTTTCTACATCGTACAGTTCCTGAGATATAAGCAATTTAGTATTCCAACTCCTCATTTTCTGCTCCAAGACCCATTATTATGCATACATTCTTTGTACTCACTGTCTTTCTCTATGCAGCTTTTGGGGAACACCAGCCTGTGCGCTTAGATTACTGTTACCCTTACCGCTTCTACTTGCGGTTCCATACCCATTTCACTTACCGTTCCCATGTACGCCACCATGTGCATTACCCTTTGCGTTTTCATTTGCGTTTGCGTTTGTGTTATTTTTACCATCTGTGTCTATGGTACTGTTTCACTTTCTGTTTCGCTTTGCGTCACCATGCACATTACCATTTGCATTTGTGGGCACCGTGTTACTATGTGACAAGACATCACTGTATTACATTCACTACTTCTCATTATCATTCTCAAAAAGAAGGGAAATTAGAGGCAAAAAACTCTGTTTAATGCATCAGTTAGGGTTGTTCTACAGTGATAAAAGTGAGAAAATTCGATGTTAGGGTTGAAAGCCCCCTTGCACCCCTCCAGCCCACCCCCCAACTGGCACTGGGGTGCGCGTTGAGGTCATCGGTCCTAACTGTCATCCCATTCTCCTATTCCTAAGCTTCTTTCCACATGTGATGGGGTGAGAGTTAGGGCAGATGACACCAATGTCACCCGATGCTGGTTGGGGTGTGGGCGGGGCCAAGGGGGTTTCAACCCTAACACTGAATTTCCTCACATTTGTCTCTGTAGAACAACCCTAAATGATGCATTAAATGGAGTTTTTGCCTCTAATTTCCCTTCTTTTGAAATGATGACAACAAATAGTGAAAAGTAATGCAGCGGCAGGAGGCGGGGCCCTTTGGGCCCACGGTCCACCACATGATGTCTTGTGACAAGTAACGAGAACATGAAACACAAACAGGCAAGTGCCAACAGTAGCACACATGGTAATGGAACCGTAAATGCTAAAGGAAACGTTAATAGAAATGCAAGCGCAAAGTGACGCCAAAGTGAACAGTGACACAGACATTGAAGCGCA
The DNA here is from genome assembly GCA_016271365.2 of Neoceratodus forsteri. NCBI lineage: Eukaryota > Metazoa > Chordata > Ceratodontiformes > Ceratodontidae > Neoceratodus > Neoceratodus forsteri. Next base: position 59,166,565 of record CM028137.1, read on the forward strand.
TATGAAAACACAACTGGTAATGCGAACAGTGATGGCAGTGGTATTTTAAATGGAAATGTTAAGTGTCACTGCAAAAAGAATGCGAAAAGGAACAGAAACAAAAGCGCAAGCACGAGCACACATGTAATCGCAAACCGTAATGTGCACAGCCACAGTACACCAATAGTAAACACAATTGGTAAAGTTAACATGAAGAATAATGCCAAAAGAAACAGAAATGGAAATGGGAATGGAGGCACACACGGAAACGCAACCCGTAACGTGCATGGTCATGGAACTGCAATTGTTAGTGCAAATGGTAATGGTGACAGCAACAATAACGCCGAAGAAAAGAGAAATGCAAATGCAAGTGAGTACAGAAATGCAAACCATTACGCGCATGGTCATGGTACCACAATTGTAAATGCAAATAGTAACAGTAATAGCAAAAATAACATCAAAGGAAACAGAAATGAAACAGAAATGCAAGCACGTATGAAAACGCAAACCATAATCCACGTGGATGGTACCGCAATTGCAAATGAAACTGGTAATGGTAACAGCAACAATAACACCAAAGGACACAGAAACGCAAGCGAAAAAGCAAACCGTAACGCACACGGTGGCATAGTCGGTAATGGTGCCACAAACAGTAATGGAAACACAACTGGAAACATTAACTGGTACAGTAACAAAAGGGTACACCCTTCTTTTCCCCAAAAATGCATTGAAAAACACAGTAAAAGCAAAGAATGTAAACATAACAATGGGCCTCCGAGCAGAAAATGAGGACTTGGAATATTAAATTGATTATATCTCAGGAACCGTATGACGTAGAAAAAAATGTAAATTTCTTATGAATTATGACTTTCCTGGCTAGTTTTTTGTAATGGGGGATAAGCTCTTTTGCGACAAAAAGTCCGTATCTCGCACCGTTTCTGAGATACGGGGCCTGAAAAGCACGACGGGCGCCATAATGTTATCCAATGGGAAAAAGCATTTACTTCAGAGTGCCGTCACTGTGCTGCCCTGTAATATTTTTTCACCAAACCACCAAAAGGCACATCAGTGGGATGTTGGCTTTCTTCCTTCCAAATTTCAGCCCAAAAGACCAAACCGTTATTTTGCAGCAGGGCAGCAAAGGATTCCTATAATTCGGCGGATGCCATAATGTTATCCTATGGGAAAAAGTGTCAACTTTGGAGTATTGTAACTTTGCCGCCCTGTAATATTTTTTCACCAAAATACTGAAAGGCACATCTGTGAGATGTTGGCTGTGCTCCTTCCAAATTTCAGCCCAAAAGACTAAACCATTCTTTTGCAGCAGGTTGGCAAAAAATTGCTGTCATTTTGACATAGCCTGGAAAAGACATGTCGCAATTTGCAAAAGCTTTCGCAAAAAGTTGCGACACTTTCATGACTGCAACACTAGCTTGCAAAAGTACTTTTTCCAGAAACTTGAAAAACATATTTCTAGGGTGTTTAACCTCAAAATAAAGACATGCCTAGCATCCTCAGGGTCCGACTAGGTAAACACAAAAATAATTGTCTTGCTAGAGAATCCCAAATTTAAATTTAAAAACATTTTTCTCATCACCAACTGAAAACAAAATGGTGGATTTGCGAAAGTAAAAGGGCCATTTGCAAAAGTAAAAACTGCATTTGTGAAAGTGTTGAACTTTTTGTTAACTTTTCCCATTGACTTATAATGGGAAATTGTTTTTTGAATAACTTTTGAACCGTTTAATATTTTTTCACAAAATCTTCAAAAGGCACATCGGAGACCCTGGCCGCATGTTCCCTGATGTTTTTGGACAGGTCGCACAAACCATGAGACCTATAGGGACGAGCAAAGAAATCAAAAACGCGTAAACGCTCACGCAGATCACGCTTAATAACTATGCAGCCATATTTCCAAAAAGTCCGAAAGTTGGCAGATCCCAAGATGTATGGTTCTTGATCATGTATTCCAAATTTTTAGGCAAATCCATTGAAGGGTTGCAAAGTTATTAAGCTGCAAAATTTTAGGTTTAACATGTAAATGGCTCTTCAACCCTAACTGTGGTAGCACTACCATGCTACCATTATATATATATAAAATATTATATAATCTTGCATCACACCGTTACGTGCCACAAAAAAGCTAGATGGCTGTTTTAATGGTTCCTCTTATCTGTGTGTCTCAGATGTACGTCCCCTTCATCTCCCCAGAACTTAACTGCAGTTTCAGGTCCATTTTGAAGTTGTAACACCAGGAAAAGTCTGGGAACAGTATGTTTTACAAGATATAGTAAAATAAGCAATGCTTATTTCTCTTTGCCTGGTAGGTACATCCCATCATATCAGCTATTGTACATTGTACCATCAGAATATTAGCATTTTAATAGGATATGTGTTAAAGATAAGGATGTCACACTGTGACTTACAATAAACAATTCTTCCCTCAACTGTAGATACTGATCATTATCAATTGCAGGTTCTCATGTTTTTTCTCCTTTTTTGAAACGGCAAGAAAAGAATCTAAAAATGCCATTGGACAAAGATGTCACTTGACTATGCATTAAATTCCTGGCACCACAGTTAGGTGTCAGATCTTATTACCAAGGCAATAGCATAATTGCCTACAAAATAAGGGATTATTTCATGTAAACATGCTGTCATCTAAAATGTATTTAAAAAATGATTTTGTGAAAAAGTCATATTAAAATGTTTCACTTTAAATACAGAAGAGCAGTGAGCCATTTTATAAGTTCAAGAAGCTTCTCTAAGATATGCATTAAAGGATTAGAATGCACTTCCCAGTGGCATAAGGGCACCTGATCTTCAGCCTCATCGTCTCTCCCCAGGGGCATGCAATACAATTCTTTAGAAAATGGCTTAAGTAAAGACAGAAATCTTATTGGCTGAGATGGCAGCAAAGCTGGTCAATTATTTTTCAATAGTGCCCAGTAAAAAATAAGTACCAGCCCAGCTGCCACCTCACAATGTAGCCATCTACCATGCTGCCCAGCCTGCGTTTTCATTGGTTGCAAGTGCCCGATAAAATTTTAAAATCCCTGCCATGTTTGTGTCCTGCTTGCGAGCTACTGGTCTTTCCCACCCCCTCCCCCAACACTCTTTCTGTTAGTACAGCTCCCCCACTTCAGTATTAGCTCCGTTAACTAAAAACCATAAAAAAAATAAAAAAGCACACACTGCAGTTGTTGTACATAAGGAAGAGGGTCAAAATGCTTTTTCTCTTACAGCCACACTCCCCTGACCGCATTCTCATAATGCCACGCTCTCTACAAAACAGAAAGCCGTTACTCCGAGCAGCTTCTCAGTGAGAAGCAGAATTCTTACACTTCTAGTGTGCCTTCACAGATGTAGAAACTCCCTCACACCACAATGCCTGCACAGTTTAGCATAATGCCCGCACAGTTAACTCCAGATTAAAAATGATTTACCTCGGGGATGTCACTCGTACCAGACACACTTCTAGCCACCTTCTTCCGGGATGCGTCATACCAGGGCACTTTCTAGCAAAAAAAAAAAAAAAAACTCTTGCAGAAAGGGCAGATATTTTAAAAACAATGCCCAGAGACTGCTGCGGGTATTTTAAGCACACAAAAATTTTGTTGTTACGGTACATCTGCCTCTGCTGTCTACTGGGCGTTGGGGGGGGGAGCAACGGGAGTTGCAGCAGCCTTAAAGAAACATTGACTACTTTTTCCATACTTTTGTTTCTGCTAATTCTGTTCATTTTTTTATAATCATGTCCTCTCTTCTTTTATTACTTGATTAAAATTTACTAACAATGCCATTTTCTAAGCGCAATAATAACCTCCAGGGTGGGCATTATTGAAATGCAGGACCTTCAGGGGCTATAAGGCCCTCCACCTGTGGCGTCGGGCCTCATTAGGCCCCTGGGCGGTCCGGTATTTCTCAATAATGCCCACCCTATCGGGTATTATTGCTTACTTAATGCACACTCTGTCATGGCTTTTTGCTCACTTTTCTGAATGTTTCAGGAGTGGCATGTTGATATAATTAACTTCTGAAATATTAAAGGGGTGCAGTAGTGCCCCTACAGTTAGGTTGGCTGGTGAATTCTATGTTAAACTTATTTTTTTGTTTGCTGCCTGCAGAAAGATGGTTTTTGTTTTACAGATTTACATGAAAGTCTCATGATTTGCTGTCCATTGTAGAATCTACAGTCCCATAAATTCTCATGTAACTTGATTCAGTAGTTTCAGAGTTATTAAAGTGTTAAAAATGCATTTTCTCATTGATTTTCAGTGGCGATCTTCCTGATTTTTTGCTCTTGTCTAGAGAAAAAAGTATAAATCTTTGAATTGTGAAACTTTTTGTGTTTGATGACTGCATTAGCGGAATAATCTCTACTCACACCTACATTTGCATAAAACAACACACTGCTCAGCTGATTACTTCTGGTCACAGACGGGAGTAAAAAGTGAAGTGTCTCCACTCACACATAGAACAAGCATAGCTCCCCACCATCACCTCCCACTCCCACTCCCAACGCAACCGACATGATAAGATGTGCTGTGAAATAGCAATTTGTTTAATTCTATTTACCTGACCAAATGTATTGTAGATTATCATTCTGCATGAAATCAAAAAAGTTTATACTGTAATGCATGATTTTAATTCAGTAAGCAATAAATATAAAAAAGGCTGTAAAAAATTGAATTATTTCCATACTCATATTCATTTCTAGTTCAAATAAATTGACAGTACATTTCTATTGAACAACAACATATGGTAGCAGACAAAGTATACTGAAGAAAAATGTCATTAGTCGGGTTGAGAGTAGCTGCTGTCACTCCCTTCCCCGGCTTCACTCTTTCAGCAAGTTTCTATTTCTCAGAGTCACAGATACACTAATACACTGTTGTGCAGAGTTTGTGTCCAGTACCAAACTGCAGTGTTGGGTAAGTTACTTTTTCTATTACTTTCTATTTATTTTGAAAACTTGTTCCAGGAAGCTCTGTGCAGTTACTAGCAAGGATGAAGAAGTACTAGAAAAAGTAATACACCTGACAGTTACAGTTAGTTATTTCTTTTTATACAAAAACAATACAAAAATAATAAATAATTATAAAAGATTAAATTGTTTGAGAGTAATAGGTTAGTTACTAGTTACTTTCAAATAAATGTAATCAGTTACAGTTACATATTACTTTTGTATAAAAAAACATAAGTAACTGTAACTGTAAGGTGTTTTATTTGTTCTAGTACTTCTCCATCCATGCTAATGACTGCACAGAGCTTTCTGGAACTGCCAAACTGTTTCCATTGGATCATTATGCAAATTAGCATCACCTATGATGAGCACGGTGAACTGAGTGACCAGGCAGTTCAGCCAGACTCTGAGTGTAAAAGATTCACAGTGAAATTAGTGACTTTTTAGGTGTTGTGCACATTCATTGATTAAATATTCCCAAAGTAGTGTTAATACATTTGAAAAACAGTTGCAGTTCTGTAATTTGCCTTCAAAGACACTGAATGACTGCAATTGATCCCATCAGAATGAACACATTTTTGCCAATGATCTTTAAGTGGACCAGGACGCCCAACCCTGATACCGCTTCTTCCTCCTCCCTCACCTCCAGGTTGCTAGCCCCCATTCTCAGTATTAAGGTTAGCAGACTCAGGTGCCCACCCCAGTACTGCTTCTGTTGACCCCGCCTTCCTTCCAGGTTGCCAGTTCCCCCATTCTCCACATGTACATGACAGCACCAGAGTGGCCACCTCCGGTGCCAACTAACAGTAACCCAACACTAGGGTTCCCAATCCCCAGTGTTGAAACATGTCCACTGGAATAAAGAAAACTGTCCATTGATTAGGTGGGTAATAAGAAGACTATGCTAAAAATGTGGCATACAAATATGTTAAAATTACCAAATTATGACTGATCATTGCAATATTACAAAATTCACTCATAACGTCACTAATTTTCAATATTTTAACTACTCCAGACTTCATTGTAGCCATTTTTCCACACCACCTCATAAACATGATAGGTGTCAATTTTTTAAATCATGGGCAAGGCATGTTTCAACATTTGTGGGGTGAAATGACATTTTGGACAATATACTATAAATGTCACATGTCATGTTTGTAAGGGGAGTCATAAAATGACTATGTTGAAAATGTGGGACAAAATTAGAAATAATATATATTAAGACATTTTGTGTGTAGTGCCAGTCATCACCCAGGAGGTATACTTTGTGAACCCATGCTGATGAGCTGACTTCAGGTGCGAGCTTAGTGACACAGGCTACAGCTACATGGGCTGAGGGTGCTAGAATGGCATTGTTATGCAACACCCCCACCAGCCTGGGAATGAAAACTGCAGGGTTGCCTACATGGACCAGGGTACCATATAGGGAAGACTGTTCTCTTGGCATAGGACCATGCACCTTTGCACCTGTGAGTGGAAGAGGACCTGTACATTTGCTAAGAGGTGGACTGTTTGTCCTGTGCATCTGTATCTTTGACCACATGCAAGCACAGGGATTAGAAGGCCTTGCATTTCCACAGCCCTCCAGACAGCCCAATGAGTTCTTCACATCTGTTGCTGCATGGAAGTGCAGGGTCTTCAATGGCCCTGCACTTCTGTAGGTGGTCAGAGTCTTCCCTTAGCACAGGGCTTAAAGGGCACTGTGGGCCTGCATCTGCTCATATAGGTTTCTGAGGATACAATTTCATTGTCCCCAGAGCCCCTCCAAATAAAGACACCGACAAATTAAGTGTGGTGGCTCAGTTTGACAATATATTTACTCGTTTGTCAAAATCATTGTTCAATATACATTTCCAACAACTGACACATCTCTACATTTCCATTTTCTCATCTTTTCCCATTACATTTATGTAACCTGGGCTCGGGGAGAACATGTCACTTGGCATATTGGCTAGGCTTGGCTACTCTGACCAGGGGTACCAAAGTAATCCAGAGACTAGAAGCAATAAAAGATTGTCCAATACCAGGAGATGGGATTCTAAAGTGTGGCTTTATTCTACAAGACTCTGAATAAAAACATAGATGGACCCCTCTGGGGCTACACTCCTAGTAATGCAGATAAGGTGATGACACAGACACATATCCATTCTTGGATCCTAAAATTCCGTATGTCATGGACTCTTTAACTAGTGGCACACTACCACCCTCTAATCCATCCCAACATCTGGGCAAACTCTTCAGGCACTGGCCAATACATGACAGAAAGTTATCTGGTGTCTTAAAGTGAATCCATAGAGGTGAGCCCTGTTACGCCAGGTGGGGAGTCTCCCACCTTTTGTTCTATAGACCCATACCCGGCCATTCCTTTGTTTACACACACTTCCTTGGCTACTGTAGTGCAGATTGTACATGGCTTTGTAATGCAGTAACTGTCTTTCTCTTAAGACCCCCAACATACAACAGTCATTACATCTCACTTTTCCATAAGCCTCTTCCTTGGCTACTATAGTGCAGACTGTACATGGCTTTGTAATGCATAAACTGTCTTTCCCTTGAAGACCCCCACATACAACAGTCATTACTGTCTCACTGTTCCATAAGCCCTGGACTTGACATCCTGACTGACCAACAGCCCCAGAGACTTATTTACTCACGGTTTTGGTAAATGACACTGGCCTTTTTGTCAAAGCTTCATCACCCTCCATGTTGCAGGTGCCAAAACTCTGAATTAATCTCATTCCTCAAAAACTGTAGTACCCCAGCACTCTCCATCAGGCAGATTCTTCCTTTTCCCAGACCAGGGGGTTGCCCCTGGGAGTTGGTTCTTTGTACCTGTCTTATGGTGGAAGCACACACCTTAAGGTAGCTCTGAGTCAGAGCTGAGGGAAGGGGGGCCTGCCCCTGCAGGGCACCCCCTCCCTCCACTGCACTGCAGGATCTACATCCTTTTCTCTCTTGAGCCTACTCCAGACTGACTTCGAAAATTCCCCAACATTCTACCTAATTCCCTGCTGCAACATTCCTTTTGTGGCTTATGCTGCTGTGAGAATTCTAAATGATGTCATAGCTCCAGCTCAGCAGAGACTGAAAACAGAGTAAGACATAGTGAAATCCATTTAACTGGAGTTTCACTAGCTGCCTGTCCCTTCCTGCCACTAGATCTAATTAGGGTTCTAGTATCCCTGGGTAACAGGGGGGTTACACTCACCCTGGGCTAGGAAAATGACTGTCCACAGTCATTAGTCACCTGGCTTAGGCCATCTCACCCAATGTATTGACTCCAGGAAGGTAGCGTTACCTTCTCCCCTACCATGTGCCAGCACAGGCAGACAACACTAAGGGCCTAGATGCCTTCGGCTGATGCATCAGCCTCTACTCTAGCCGCTGACTATGGGTACCTATTGGTTCTGGTAGAATTGTCCAGAGCATAGCCCTAATAGTTCAAACTGTGGCCCCTACTGCAGATCAGGACCACAGCCTGTCTATCCCCCCTAGCCCTTTAGGGAAATCCTAGCTGCCTTTTTATCCAAACAAAAACACTAAAGGAGACCTCCCCCCAACCCTGGACACCTGCAACCACACACCTGTGGAAGAAACAAGTTAAAACACAGTTAACCTTTTACAACAGTACTTTAATTACTACAAACTAAAGCAAAACTGAACTCCGATGAGTTTCAATCCACTTCTTGTCTCATCTTCGTTGCTTCTCCAGGAGTACCTGCAAGACAAAAAGAAAAACATCCTCCCTAGCCTGCAAATACAATCCTGTCTAAGACACAAACAAACCAAAAAGCCCCATCCATCTAACACTGGAGAATCCGCAAAAAGCATTTTTTTTTTAGAAAAGGTAGAAAATGGAAACAGAATATACAGAATATTTATAACACACATTTAGCAGTTCTTTGGGGGTGGAGGGCCCTATAAAGTCCTAACTAGTGACCAAATACAGGCCCGAAGGCAAGTCCAATAAAGAGTCTCTCCTGGGCCAGAGCCCGGTGAAGCAAAGTGCTGCAGGCAAATGTCCTGTAGGGGATAGTCTTTGAGGACAGTCACAATGAATGTCTGCTGATGTAGGATGTGTACTGCAAATGTCAGAAAAATTGAAAAAGTCTAGACTCACCAGTCCCTTGAAGAATGGAAAACATAAGACACCTGTGTCCCTGACAAAGACGTTCCCTGGTGGCATTCTTCTGATACAGCTGGGTGGACATCTTCCAAAACACGACAGGATGACGCCTCTGGGAAACAGCTGGGATGATGTCATCTACGAGATGGTATCTTTGGGCAGGAAAAAGATGAAGAAACATACAGCTGGACTGAAGTCATCCGATCTGGCAACAGCTGGGCTGGTGTCCTCCCTGGAGCTGACATCTTCTGGAATAGCCAGTTCATAACTTTATGGACATGGGAGTTTATTGCAATTATTGAAAAATCGGGGCACCTTGGTCCTGGACGTCCAAACTGGCGGAATAACATAGATATGGCAACTGCTGGAATTGCAGCACTGGCTACCACTGCTCTGCTCTCCATTTGGGGGGCATGAGCATATTCACAGGAAGGCCTGTGCATTGTGGGAAATAGCACAATGGGTCAGGTGCATGAATTATTACCCTATCAGGGTGCGCATAATTCCTATCATGAAAGGTTTCTTGTCCCTTGCCGTCCACGATCCGAACAGTGTAAATAAGCAGAGTCCTGCCCCATCTTCCATTGCTTGAAATTTTCTTGCAACATACGATCTCTGACAAATTTACTTGCCCCAGGATGCACATGTTTCATGGCCTCTTCCATAATCCAGGATTTCCTGCACCTCTCTATTTCTTCCCAGACTTTTCTAGAAAAGGTAGGAAATGAAATTCTGAAAAGCTCATTCACTTTCCTATGAACCAGTCTTTCCTCTTTGCTAGATTTGGTCAAATTGAGACCTCTGGCCTGGCTTGGGGGCAGCCAGTCCTGGTTCTGCCAGCTTCGCATGTTCAACAACACACAAAATGGATCCCTGGTTCCTTCTTGCTCAGCCAGGGCTGTGGAAACACCACTCTCTTCCATGCGTCCCTCTAAACTAGGAACTTGAGGCTGTGAACCCACACCTTCTTCTTCAGGCCAAATGGGTTCCCCCCTCATCATCTTCGCTGAGAATATTTTCTCAGGAGTTAGCAGTCATCCTCACTCCTGAGATTGTCTACTCCTCACTAGGTGCGGAGGTCGAGACCTCCCACTCAAAAGCCTCTTCTGTCTCATCTTCGCCTATCAGACTCGGACTAGGCCCCTCTATCCACTGGTCTGCTGATGCTCCCTCTCACTGTCTCTTAGTGGCTCGGACACAGAGTCATCAGTTGTCTGTGCTGCCTGTACATCTGCACCCTCTAGCTTTTTGCCACACTCCTCTGAATCTTCCATTTCAGGCTGTCCCTGGTGCTGCATGCTGCCAGCTGCAGGTTCTTGTAATTTTGTCCATGTAGGAGCCAAATGAATCTTGGGGGCTGCTGTCAATCCATACTTTTCCAGGCACCCAGAGCAGTGAGGAACCACAAAGACATCTCTTCCAGCCCTTAAGCACATTCCACACACTCTGACTGGATAACCAGGAATCGCCTCAAGAGAAGGCAGTCTTAACCCATAGTGGTACTTCTCAATGTTTCTCAGTTTGTTTACTTCTTCAACTAACATAGCCTGGGCATGATCCAGGTAGCAGACTGGTCCCGAAACCATGACTGCAGAGAAAACAAACATTACGCTTGGTTATTTCCAGTCCAAAACATTGATCAGAAACTTTCTATAAAATGACTTCTTTGCTGCTGTGTTTACATGCCTGCCCCACCCTATCATGGTGGTGGCAGCACTCCTGATGCATCAACTCTCTGTAACTGGGTCAAACCACTGTGCATCCAATTTACACACACTAATGATAACTTCTGCTCAAACTGCACAAACTTGTACTGTTCTCTTTCCTAGCACATTTATATGATTTACATTGGACCTTTCACTCACTGAAGAAATTGCTCTAGCTTACAGTCCCTTAAAGCCTCAGTATTTCAAGCACAGGATTGCCTGCATTTACGTTGCATCTCTCACTTGGCTTTGAAAATTATATTGTCGCGGAACCTTTCATAATGCTCACAGTCTGTTGCTTAAAATTCTTGCTTTTAACTGGTTAAACTTGCACAGTCCTTCTTTACAAAGCAATTACACTGCTATACACAGATTCAGCTGGCTTTTGTTGTAAATCACACCATTTTGAGCAATATTTTGGTTGGTACTCTGTTAGCAGTAGCTGTTTGCTGCAATGGAAAAATGGCCTGCAGCCGATCGTGGAGACCTCTGGAAGGAAGTGGGTTGGCAGTCCCTCGGATTGTCCCTCTGAACACCACACTCACAGTCCAGTCGATCGAGATGCGGGTTGAGCCTGAATTTGAATAGAAAAGTCAGTTTTTTAAACTTTTATAGCTCTTTCAGTCACCTCGATGCTCCTCCTGGTAAGCCAGTTCGCACACTCCATTCACTCTCCCTCTTGAATGCTGTGCAGTCACTCTAGAGATGGATTGGGGGTGGGACTGATTGCAGTCTCATCAATCACTTGACGCCATGCAAATGAGCCTCTTTCCTCTTGTGCTCTTCTCCTCATGGTGATCATCGAGCAGGCAAAATTTAAACTGCAAAACCACACTTTTTTATTTCTTCAACGACTTCTCTGCAGGAGCCAATTTTAACCATTTATCATGGCCAATAAGCACAACAAGTCTCTCAGTCCACACAGAAAGCATTTCCAACATCTAGGGCACAATTTTCCTTTTGCTAACCACAGTTTTCCACACTTTTCTTTGTCACAATGACTTTTAAAATCTGGCAAATGCTGTAATTTGATGCAGGACAAGGGCATACACTCTCAGGCTTTACTGCTCCTTGGTAAACAGTTGGCATTTTATTAGCAGCACATGGATAACAGCACACAGCTACACATTAGTTAAATGTTGCTTCAGTTGTTTTGGGCTACCCACTGCCAGATAGCCAAAATGCTAGCCACTACCCAAGCAACCTTTCTTGCTATTCTCCCAAAATTCCAAACCCAATCCTCAGCGGTGCCTCCATTTGGTAACCTGGGCTTGGGGAGGACATGTCACTTGACATATTGGCTAGGTATGGCTACTTTGACCAGGGGTACCAAAGTAATCCAGAGACTAGAAGCAATAACAGATTGTCCAATACAAGGAGATGGGATTCTAAAGTGTGGCTTTATTCAACAAGACTCAGAATAAAAACATAGATGGACCCCCATGGGGCTACACTCCTAGTAATGCAGATAAGGTGATGACACAGACACATATCCATTCTTGGATCCTAAAATTCCACATGTCATGGACTCTTTAACTAGTAGCACACTACCACCCTCTACTCCATCCAAACATCTGGGCACCCTCTCCTTTCACTGGCCAATACCTGACAGAAAGGTATCTGATGTCTCAAAATGAATCCATAGAGGTGAGCCCTGTTACGCCAGGTGGGGAGTCTCCCATCTTTTGTTCCATAGACCCATACCCGGCCATTCCTTTGTTTACACACACTTCCTTGGCTACTGTAGTGCAGACTGTACATGGCTTTGTAATGAAGTAACTGTCTTTCTCTGAAGACCCCCCACATGCAACAGTCATTACATCTCACTGTTCCATAAGCCTCTTCCTTGGCTACTATAGTGCAGACTGTACATGACTTTGTAATGCAGAAACTGTCTTTCCCTTGAAGACCCCCCACATACAACAGTCATTACTGTCTCACTGTTCCATAAGCCCTGGACTTGGCATCCTGACTGACCAACAGCCCCAGAGACTTATTTACTCATAGTTTTGGTGTATGACACTGGCCTTTTGTCAAAGCTTCATCACCCTCCTCATTACAGGTGTCCAAATCTCTGAATGAATCTCATTCCTCTAAAACTGTAGTGCCTCAGCACTCTCCATCAGGCAGCTTCTTCCTTTTCACAGGCCAGGGGGTTGCCCCTGGGAGTTGGTTCTTTGTACCTCTCTTATGGTGGAAGCACACACCCTAAGGTAGCCCTGCATCAGAGCTGAGGGCAGGGGGGCCTGCCCCTGCAGGGCACCCCCTCCCTCCACTGCACTGCAGGATCTACCTCCTTCTCTCTCTTTAGCCTACTCCAGACTGACTTTGAAAATTCCCCAACGTTCTACATAAGTCCCTGCTGCAACACTCCTTTGTGGCTTATACTGCTGTGAGAATTCTAAATGATGTCATAGCCCCAGCTCTGCAGAGACTGAAAACAGAGCAAGGCATACTGAAATCCATTTAATTGGAGTTTCACTAGCTGCCTGTCCCTGCCTGCCACTAGATCTAACTAGGGTTCTTGTAACCCCAGGTAACAGGGTGGTTACATTTATATACAGTATATACATTTAATTTCTTATCACTGATACAGTCTTTATTGATACATCTTTATTTTCTTCTCTCTTCTTCTGCCCCCCCAGATGTACATCCTGGGGGGCTCTCTTCCTCTTATGCCATCAAGGGGTATGAGCATACACACCGTACCCCTGTCCCTTGGTTGCCACTGCTGTGTCCTTTGCTTGTTTTCCCTTTCCCTCCCTTTCTTTCCTGTCCTTCACCTCCTTTTTCCACTAGTCCACCTCCAGCTTGCGATGGACGGTTGACTTCCCCACCTAAACTGCCTTCCCCCCTTCCCTTCCCCTCTGCTTTCTCTTGTCTTCTGCCTTTTCTCCATCTCTCTTCACCCCTCTGTCTTAACCAACCCTCAATGGCATTCCCTATCTCTGCGTTAAATAGTGCCAAACCTACACCCAAGAGGTGTATCCCATCCACCCTATAAAATTCATCCACCCATTCTAAAATACCATGTTGGATGATTATTCCCCCAAGCCCTCTACTAACCTGCCCACATGCGTGTTCATGCACTTCTAGGCCCTGTCCATACCTTTTTGGCTCTCTTCCTGCCTCCACATCCTTCAGGGGTGTAATCTCAGACCAGGCCAATGTGACCTCTGGCCACCACTCTTTATCTTTTCTGTGTCATGTTTTATATGGTAGAATATGTCCAGCCAGGGCCTTGTACCCAGGTCGTTGCCTCCCAGATGTATCACCATTAAATCTGGCTGCTTATGCTCCTTCCTGAGCCCCTTGAGTACTGGTAACAGTTGCACCCACTTCATTCCCCTCCAACCTTTCCACACCAGCTGAATGGTGTCACTGTCCAGACACAACTGTTTTCCCCCTTGTCTCCTGGCTGCCCATTTCTCTGCCCAGTGTATGAAAGAATGCCCACAGATCCACTCTTCAAGTCTCCGGAACCTCCCTGTTTAAGCAAAGTAACATTGATTAACATTTCACCTCTCTTGCGCCCCATTCTCCCCCCTTTCCCGTTTTCCCCCATGTCCTTGTACCTGCTAAGGGAGAGAAAGAAAACATTGTTATTGTGGTAATTTCCATATATATATATATATATATATATATATATATATATATATATATATTTTCTTATAGCAATCTGACAACCACCTGCTCTTTTCCTAGATCTCTCCAGGCCAGCTGCCCTGCGCTGCCATGGTGGATGCCACCCCAATCCTAAATGAGTAGGAGGGGTAACCCTCCAGTGATTCTCCCAGGAATCTGAGGCTTTTGTGCAGCACTGCTGTCACCTGGTATCCTGACACCGGTCTTCCATTCCCATGTATGAACAGCACCGTGCCTGCCATTCTAGGGCGCACCGCTGCATAGACGTGCAGAGCCCCTACTGGGCAAATTATTGCATTAGGAGGTTTCTTCAACCACACCCTCCTGCCTTTCCCCTGCTGATATGTTTACAATTTTCTTAATAATATGGCCACTGTATCCCACGTCCATTCTATATTCCCCCATCGCAGCCCCTCTCCCTTCTTGATGTGCCCCACCACTTCACTCAACCTAAATGCTCTGCCATACATGGTAGCGTACAAAGCTCTAAATAGCACTGCTTCCCCATTAAAGCTGCAGACATGAGGTAATATGCCCATTAATTGTCCCTTTAACTTTTCTGATATTGGTCTCCTGCTATCCTGCTTCTTGTCCTGTCCCCGTATCCACCCCTGCATCATCCTGCAGATCAGGTTGCCTTTTGTAGGGTCTTCCCATCCCCACAGACTACAAATTTGCCCTACTGCCTCCAAGTGCATTCCCATGGTCACATGTGCCATGTTTTGATGCCATCCCATTACAATGAATTAAGCCACCTGTTCCCTTGTTACCACCCCACTTACCTGCATGCCGTATTGCTCCCAGAATTTCTGAAATGCCCTCCACGATGTTTTGTAAGCTGTATGGGTCCTGGAGGCCCAGAAGTTGTGGAACAGTGTTTCGGGTACCCCAATCCAATTGTCCATACATACATCAGAAAGGCGGTACCCCTGATGTCTGCTCCGGGTGTGACAGTCCGAAATTTGACCATCTGCAATTGGGAGAGGCAATCAGCAATCATGTTGTCCACTCCATCAATATGCTTGGCCCTGAACGACATGTTCAGGGTCAAGCCGAAACTTACCATCCTGCTCAGCACCCTCATGACCCTCTCCGTCTTTGTCTTCTTTTTATTCAGCACCTCTATCACCACCTTATTATCACTCCAAAAAGTTACTTTCTTGTTCCTTACCTGACCTTCCCATACCAGCATCGCCACCCACATGGGAAAAAGCTCCAGGAAAGTGATGTCCTTCATTAGCTCTTCCTTCACTCACTCTTCTGGCCTTTCTGCCACAAACCATTTGCCTTGTAAATAACCCCCCATTCCCCTGCCACCTGCCACATCTGTATATGGCTTCAGATTGGTATTGTACAACCAGTCATCCTGCCAAAAAGTCTGCCCATTGTACTTTTGCAGGAAATGTTCTCATACCCTCATGTCTTCCCTGGTCCCTTTATTCAGATTCACCCAATGGTGGGGCTGCATCACACCCAGTGTTGCCCATGACAGCCGCCATGTAAACGTGCATCCTGGAGCAATGGCCCTATGTGCAAAATTTAGGTGCCTAAATCTGTTGTGCCTGTATTGCTACCCTCCCTAAATCCCACTCCCCACAACCCCTGCATCTCTCCACCTACTTCTTGGTAAACCGTACAGTTCCTGTATCAGATCCAATTCCAGCCCAAGAAACTCTATCATCTGGCTGGGACCTTCTGTTTTGTCCTTTGCTAAGGGGGCTCCCAATTCATGGCATAGTTCTTTGAAATCCTGTAACATCTCTCCGGTATCTTTTCCCCTTCCCCTATAAACAAAAAATCATCCAGGTAGTGTACAACTGCTTGATTCCCATACTGTTTCTAAAATGTCCATTGTAACCACGTACTGAACACTTCAAATGTGGTGCATGCTATGGAACATCCCATCGGCATGGCTTTGTCATAATAATACTATTCCCCTACTTGAAATCCCAATAGGTTCCAGTCCACTGGCCAAACTGGCAGCAAGCAGAAGGCAGACTCTATGTCTGTCTTCACCAGCCATGCCGTCTCCTTGGTCATGATGAGATGCACTGCATCCTCCAGTGTGGTGTATGTGACTCTACTGTCTTCTTCGCCTATCACATCATTGACTGATTTTCTCTCAGGGTAGAACAGGTGATGTACCACCCGGTATTCACCTGCCTGTTTCTTAGGCACTAGGCCCAAAGGTGAAATCCTTAGGTTAGGCAATGGAGGGGATGTAAATGGCCCCTCCACCCTTTCCGCTGCAAGCACTTTTTGAATTTTTTGTGCCAGTGTGGCTTCCATACCCCGCGTGTATTTGAGGTTCTTTACCCTCATTGCCTCCCGCTTACCTTGGTACTGCAAGATAAAACCTGTACTAAAGCCAGTCCATAACTTCCTGGCTGCCTTCCTATCCAGATAAGCCCATAACCATCTTTCCATTGTCTCCACTCTTATGGGCATCCAGGAGAGCCGAAACACTCTGCTCCCTCCTCCCTTAAGGCCTTGCATTCCCACAGCCCTCCAGACAGCCCAATGAGTTCTTCACATCTGTTGCTGCATGGAAGTGCAAGGTCTTCAATGGCCCTGCACTTCTGTTGGTGGATGGAGTCTTCCCTTGACACAGGGCTCAAAGGGCCCTGTGGGACTGCATCTGTTCATATTGGTTTCTGAGGATACAATTTCATTGTCCCCAGAGCCCCTCCAAATAAAGACACTGACAACTTAAGTGTGATTGCTCAGTTTGGCAATAAATTTACTCGTTTATCAAAATCATTGTTCAATATACATTTCCAACAACTGACACATCTCTACATTTCCATTTTCTCATCTTTTCCCATTACATTTATATACAGTATATACATCTAATTTCTTATCACTGATACAATCTTTATTGATACATTTTATTTTCTTCTCTCTTCTTCTGCCGCCAGACATACATCCTGGGGGGCTCTTTTCCTCTTATGCTGTCAAGGGGTATGAGCGTACACACCGTACCCTTCCCCCTTGGTTGTCACTGCTATGTCCTTTGTTTGTTTTCCTTTTTCCCTCCCTTTCTTTCCTGTCCCTCACCTCCTTTTTCCCCTGCCATCCACCTTCGGCAGTCCTTCCTATACCTGCCACTGTGCTCCACCTACCACAGTGGTGCCCCGTGCTCCACCTGCCACAGGGCCCTCTTCCTTCCTTCTGGGTGGGTGGGTGGTAACTTTCTCATAGCAAATTTGTGAGCTCCCCTGCTGTGCAGCCACTTATGAGGGGCCCTTTTGCCCCTCCCCTTGTTCCCTGGCCCACTCTTTGGCTGCCATCTCACTACTCCCAGCACTCCCCTTTTCCAGTCCCCTTTAGTGACATCACCAGTCCTCCCCTTTTTGGAGGCTGCTGTTTTCCTCAGGCCCCTTCCCACCCTCTCCCTTCTCCTTCTATATCCTGAGCTTCCCACACTTCTTTGTCGAAGTCTTGGGACAATGGGGTCTACCCTTTTACAGGAGCAACCCTCTGTAACTCAAAAAGAAAGGAAATCTTTTGCAAACAAACTTCATTAATACATCAGTTAGGGTCCAACTTAATGCCAAAAAATAAGGGAAATGTGGTGTTAGGGTTTCCAACCCTAGCTCCCCACCCCACCTCTCAAGCAGCAAAAAGAAAAAAACATTAGGGTTTTGGGTCTCTGAAGTCTTGGCAAATCAGTGGAGGGGTCTTCCTTGGGATTGTGAACCCTAATGCTCACCCCATTCTCTGAACAAACAACATCAAACATGAAGAATGCTACAACAGATTGTGTTGGCAACATGTGGTGAGAGATACAGTACGTCTATACATTTGAAGAGTATATCACTATGTGGAACTGGCTTAGAGCTCCCCAGGGAAGATCCCACCACTAATTTACCAAAACTCTGTAGAACCAAAACTCAATTGTTTTTTTTTTCCTTTTACTGCTTGGGGTTTTGGAAGCTAAGGCTGGAAAACCTAATGCTACATTTTCCTGGTTTTGTGTATTAGGTTGAACCCTAACTGGTGCATTAAGTAATAAGCCACAACAGGGTGTGCATTAAAGGATCTTAATGCACACCCCAGGGGCATGCTAAGGCACAAGGCTAAAGGCTGAGTGTCCTTACACCCATGGGAAGTGCATTAAAATCCTTTAATGCACACCCTGGAGTGGCTTATCACACTTATAAAATGGGCCACCATCATAAAAGGATTAGTTTGAGTTACTCTGATAAGGATTAAAACATTTTTTACTATTTTCAAAACAGTCTACAATACATTATCTCTAAAAAATTTAAAAACTGAAAAATGTAGTCCCTATTAATGCATAAAATAGCATATCAGCAATAGGTTAACTAGTACAGTAGTTTGCAGTAAAAGTATTTATTAGCAGAGTTGGTTGAAAATACATATTTTCTTAGTAACATGTAAATTATATAAATGCACTGTAACATCTGTAAATTTGTAAAATATAAGCAGTGTTTAAAACTTTATTTTTATTACACTGTAATTATATAGTTTCATTGACTACAACCTTCTCTTTATTTTTGATTTTTACTTGTGCATTGCGGTATGGTACATACAAAGAAAACTGCTATAGGATTGAGGTGAAAGGTTTGTAAGAAAAAAATACTTTAAACCTGCCAAGTTGCCTTTTTTTGGTGGGGAAGGGAAGGGGGTAGATTTTATTTATTTATTTATTTTGAAAGTTGAATTTACAATCTTTGAGTCAGGGACTTAATTAAAAAGGCACTGCGTCACAGAGAGGGTAGACATGGTTACAGTGTGAGATACAACAGGTACAACTAAGTGTAGAAAAATTTGTAAAGTGGGGGGGTGGCTTAGCTAGAAGGAGCCAGGTTAAAATCAGATTTAAACACTGCCCTAGATAGCTTCTGCCAGAGAACAAGAAGAGCACCAGGAGGAAGGAGCTGCTGGTATGACTAAACTTCTCTACTGGGACTATATTGCCATCCTTCCTTCCCCTCCACCCTTCCACCCAAAGTTGGCAGTTCTATTTTTATAGGCACAGGATGTGACTGACAACAGGAACTTCCTATTTGGGAGCAGGAAGTGAGTGATCACAGAGCCACCAAAGACTTATCATCCTAAAAGGGCAAGAGTAGCTCTCCATCCCCCCCAGCTACTGGAGGCCTGACTCTGAGCAAGTAAGGAGACTACTGAGAAATATAGGAACTTCTTGTCTCAGAACAGGAAGATCAGGAGCTAAAATGGCACAGAGGCAGTACGTAAGTAGGGAAAGAAAAAAAGAAATAAACAAATAGAGGAAAGGGCAAGTATTCCAAACAACAATTAGTGGGCCAGAAATAAGACATGATGGGAGTGGTATAGTGCAGTGGCTATGGAGAAGCAGTCTTCCGGGAGACGTTCTGGAGGATGCGGTGTTGTCCCATCTGCAGACACCTCTCTGGGCTGAGGGAGGAGGTTGCTCATCTCCAGGCTGAGTTGGCCAGGATTTGTGAGACATGCTCCCCCACCCAGGGACCACCAGGGTCACTGCTGTTGCCAAGAAAGAGGAGCAGTTGGACCAAAGTGGTCTCAGGGATGGTGAAGGTGGTGGAACAAAGGCACATCCCTCCAGTTGTACCTCTCCAGAATATCTATGCCGTTCTGGAAAAATGTGGTTCCTCTATGGAGGCACCCACAGTGGAGACCAAGGAGGATGCTGGGAACCTCCACAAAGGAGGCCCAGAGGAGGGTGGCATGGGACCCCACAGGGGAAGGAAACAACTCCTGGTGGGGACTCCATTGTTAGGAATGTAGAACTGGGGGAGGAAGGGGAGAGGGAGGTAAGGTGCCTGCCTGGCGCCATGGCTTGGAGGGACAGGGAGCAAATCCTCAGGATCAAAGGAGCAGCTGCACCGGGGAGGGAGCTGGATGTCATTGTCCACCAAGGGACAAATGACTTGGCTAAGAAAGGGATCAGAGCAGTTCAAGAAGCACTTGTGGAGATGGGAAGGGGCCTTAGACAAATAGCATGCATGGTAACCTTTTTGGAGGTGCTGTCTGTGTATTGCATGGGTGAGGCTAGGGTGCTCCACACCATGGGATTCAATCAGTGGTTGAAAAATGGGTGCAGAGCTCAGGGATTTGGCTTCATTGGGGACTGTGGGTCCACCTGGAGGGATGCAGGCCTATACTAGCATGATGGTTTGCATCTGTCCAGCAAGGGAACCAGGATCCTAGGTGATAGGTTTAAATACTTCATTGACAAGCATTTAAACTAGCCAAGGGGGGAGGCACTGGAGAGGAGAAGAGAAATCCTAGCCCTCCCAAAAAAATCAGGGTACTAAGTGAGGTAGACACCAACATAGAGATGTTGATAGGGAGAAGTGCAGGGGTAAATGGAGAAAGTGACAAATGCAATAAGGACAGGGATGGGGCAAAAAGGGATAAGGCCATCAAGAATTGGAGGGTAATGAGTACCAACGCCCATAGTCTGGGCAACAAGCTCCCTGAACTGGTGGCCTTGATGGAAGAGGGATGCCTGGATATTGTAGCAGTCACAGAAGTATGGTACACAGAGAACCATGACTGGGATGTTAACATACCAGGGTACACAACCTATAGGAGAGACATGGAGAAGAGAAGAGGGGGCAGAGTAGCTCTTTATGTAAGGGAAGAGATAAAAGCAACTGAACAAAAGAGTAAACAGGGAGGAGATGATGCACTGTGGGTCACCTTAGAGACTGGAAATGGCACCACAATCCTCACAGGGGTTGTATACGGACCCCCATGTCAGGGGAAGGGAATGGACAAGGATATGATAGAAGGCATACTTAGGATAGCAGAGAAAGGAGAGATACTGTTGATGGGAGACCTTAATATGCCAGATGTTAACTGGAGCACCTTTGCTGCAGCCACATCCAAAAACAGGGCCATTCTCAATGCCCTTCAGGTGGCATGCCTTAGACAGCTAGTTTTGGAACCTACTCATGAGGGAGCAATCTTAGACCTCATTCTCTCAAATGAGGACAGTGACAGAATCTCAGATCTAGAAGTGGGTAGCCATTTGGGAACAAGCAACCACCAAACACTGCAGTTCACCATAAACTCAGCTACAGAGTCAAGCCATACAAAAGTGAGGGTTTTGTACTTCAGGAGGGCTGACTTTGGCAAGATGGGAGAGTGCCTAAGAAAAGCACTAGCAAACAGGCTAGAAGGAGGGGTGGAGCAACAATGAGGAAACATCCAAACTGCCATCACAGAGGTAACAAGCCTTTGTGTGAAGCAAATCAACAAATCAAAATGAAAGAAAAAGCCACTATGGTTCTCAAAAGAGGTGGTGGTGAAGGTTAGGGAGAAAATATAAGCATATAGGAAGTATAAGGAAACACAGAAGGAGCAGGACAGAGAACTGTACCAGTTAAGGCAGAAAGAAGCAGGGAGGGTAGTCAGAATAGCAAAGGCCCAAACTGAGGAAAAGATAGCCAACTCGGTTAGAAGGATAAAAACACTTATAGGTATATTAGGTGTAAAAGACAAAGGGAGAATAGTGAGGCTGAATAGAATGGACGGTGGGTGGGCAGAGAGGGACAGTGAAAAAGCAGGGATACTGAATGAATACTTCTGTTCAGTATTCACAAAAGAGGAGGTTGAGGAGGTGCCTAATCCAATTAACAGAAGCACTCTGGATAGGGGTTCGAACAGTCTTTTCACAAAAAATGGGTTCTGAAAGAACTCCAAAAACTGAAGGTGGACAAAGCAATGGAGTCAGATGGAATTCACCCTAGAATTCTAAAAGAATTAAGCAGAGAACTAGTGACACCACTGACTACCCTTTTTAACAAATCGTGGGAGGATGGTGTGGTACCTAAGGACTGGAGGAAGGCAGATGTGATTTCCCTTCACAAAAGTGGGACCAAGACAGAGGCAGGAAACTACAGACCTGTCAGTTTGACCTCTGTGGTAGGGAAAGTGACGGAATCACTTCTGAAGGAAAGGATTGTTGAGTACCTAGAGGCCAGTGGGGCACAGAACCCAAGGCAGCATGGGTTCACAGTGGGAAGGTTATGTCAGATGAATCTAATTAATTTCTTTGACTGGGTGACCAAAGTAGTAGACCAGAGAAGGGCTATGGACATGGCCTACCTAGACTTTAGCGAGGCATTTCACACAGTCCCACACAAAAGATTAATAGTCAAATTAACCAGCCTGGGAGTGGGTCCCAGAGTGGCAGCCTGCGTAAAACATTGGCTCGACAACAGGACACAGAAAGTAATTATAAATAGAGTCCACTCTGAAGAAAGAGGGATTATTAGTGGGTTACCGCAGGGTTCAGTACTGGGTCCAGTCCATTTTAATGTCTTTATCAGTGACATTGCAGAGGGACTGGAAGGAAAAGTATGCCTCTTTGCAGATGACACAAAGATCTGCAACAGGGTTGATACACAAGGAGGTGTGGAAAGGATGAGAAGGGACTTGGCAAGGTTGGAGGAATGATCAGAAGTATGGCAGCTTGGATTCAATGCAAAGAAGTGCAAAATAATGCACTTGTGAAACAAAAACCCAGAGGAAGATTACACAATGGGTGGGGTAGTAACAACAACAAAAATGGAAAGGGACCTGGGGGTAATCATATCAGATAACCTTAAGGTTGGCAAGCAATGTGAGAAGTCAGTAGGGAGGGCTGGGGGGATACTGGGATGTATAGGGAGAGGCATCACCAGCAGAAAACAGGAAGCTGTTATCCCTCTGTACAGACAGTTAGTGAGACCCCATCTGGAGTACTGCATCCAGTTCTGGAGACCCCATCTCAGCAAGAACATAGACAGGATGGAGGCAGTTCAGAGGAGGGCAACTAAAATGGTGCAGGGTCTGCAAGAGAAGCCATATGAGGAGAGACTAGAGGAGCCTAATATGTACACCCTTGAGGAAAGGAGGGGGGGACATGATAGAAACATTTAAGTACCTCAGTGGAATCAACAAAGTCCAAGAGGGTAGCATCTTTTAGAAAAAGAGATGTGCAAGAACAAGGGGACACAATTTGAAGATGGGGCGGACAACTCAGGGGCAATGTGAGGAAGTATTTTTTTTCACAGAGAGGGTGGTGGACTCATGGAACAGCCTTTCTGAGGAGGTTGTGGGGTCTAAAACTGTGGGAGAATTCAAGAATGCATGGGATAGACATAAGGCAATTTTTGTGGGGGGTAGGAAGAAAGAGGCTGTTGGTTAAATAGGATCTGCAGCTTATCCTCTAGGTAGAGAAATGGGCAGACTAGCTGGACCAAGGTGGGCCAAGCGGTTCTTATCTGCTGTCAAGGTCTATGTTTCTGTGTTTCTGTATAACATACAGGTGCAATACAGATAACAAAAAAAAACAATATAACAGTGGTTTACTGGATAAAAATACATGCAGTAAAAAGCAATCATATAAAAAAAAAGAAAGAGGTGAGGGAAGCAGTCCAACGGACATTGTCAAGGCTTGGGCAAGAAATGGGGAGGGCTGAAAACACCTATATATGATTCAAATGTATGTGCTTTTATAAACACCAGCAATGTATTTGAGCAGTTTGGGTCTGTCTCTGCCTATGTAACTGTGTTTCCCACCTTTTCTTTTTGTTTATAACATTGTTCTCTTTGTTTATAAAGTATTACTGTATTGCTACTTTCTTCATTCTGTTTTTTTTCTGTTTTCTTGACATTCAAGACATGGAATGTTTATCATGGAATGCTTACCATGGAATAGAGAGATTCAAAATTCTGCTTAGTTCCACTAGTAGAATGTTACTGTCCTAACATACTGTACACACAGACAGCAAATGCCTATTTTAGAGCCACATAATCAATTATCTCACTGTCAAGGCAAGAAAAAGAGATTTTCCTGATGAGCAGGTAAAGACAGAATAGGGATTTTTCACTGTTAGTAAAGAAACAGTTGTAATGAAAACTATAACAATACATAATATTTCTAATGTGTTTATGTGTGTAAGGAGAGTGTGATGATCATGGAAACAACATTTACTTAATTTATTTTTTATTTAAGGTAGTTTTAATTTTAGGGCCCAGTTGAAGTTGTTCACAGTGTACAGGTAACAGCCATGTTTGTGATGGAAGATCCGTTCTGATTGTGGGGAAGGGGGGTTGATGGAAGATAGTTCTGATTATAGGAGGACTGATTTGCTCATTGTGTAATGTGGTCTAGGACCAGAATGACTGCACATATATAGAGATTTAATGTACAGTCAGCTGATGTATCTTGGCCAATGAGATTTCTAGATTTTTTTCTTGCCATTTTATAATGAAGTTTTTTGAATTGGATTATATGGTGTGTGTGTGCAAATGCTGTATTGGCATTCCTGCAGGCAAAATGAAAATAAAAAGGGAATTCAGAAATGCAATAATGGTTTGCTCTCTTTGCTGCAGTATTTGATCACCAGCAATCAATATATCCATAGTACAGTAGCTGTTTACAGTTTATACTTAATAATTGTAATATAGATCCTACAAGTCACAACATATCTGATCCTACAGACATTTCAGCCCACTTCTGGATCTGGTGCAGTTCCTACATTTTCTGGGAAGAGTTTATATTCCCCATCAATTGTCCTCTTGTGTTTAAGTGGGGTCTTAGGAGAATAATGTAACACTTAGGGAAAAATATGCAAATGATTATTCCAGCACCAGATGCCATGATGGCAAATATTTCAACGGCCACCATATACTTCCCTGTTGTGCTAAGATATGCTGGGATGAAAGAGATCCAAACACAAACAAACACAATCATGCTGAAACTGATAAATTTAGCTTCATTGAAACTATCTGGCAATGTCCTAGCTAGAAATGCCACAACAAAGCTAACACCTGCCAGGAGACCCATATATCCCAGCATGCAATAGAACAGGATCACTGAACCTTCTTTACATTCTACTATAATTTTACTCTCTTCGGTTTTCATGTTCATCTCAGGAAATGGAGGACAAGTTGCCAACCATATAATGCATATAGAAGCTTGCAGTAAGGAACCAGAGAAAACAATGCAGAAGGGTGTCTTAGGTCCCACATAATTCCTTAAATTGCTGTCAGGCTTTGTTGCTTTAAAGGCAATGATGACTGTAATGGTTTTGGCCAGTATCCCAGAAACACACACAGAAAATATTATACCAAAACCAGTTTGACGGACCAGACAGGTAAGTTCTTTGGGTTGACCAATGAATATTAAGGGACAGAGGAAGCAAAAGAACAGGGAAATAAGGATAAGGTAGCTGAGTTCACGGTTGTTGGCCTTCACAATTGGAGTGTCCCGGTACTTAATGAAGGTACATAAGATGGAAGCAGTAATTAAAGAGAAGAACATTGTAGAACCAGTCAGAGTTGAACCCAAGGCCTCTTCGTAAGAAAGAAAGTCCACAGATTTCTGGATGCAGATAGAGTGTTTATCATTTGGCCATTGATCTTCTGGACATCTGAAGCAGTTACTGACATCTAACAGAAAGAAAATGGTTAAGGGTTATACCTACTGTTACCCAAAGAGGTAATTCAGGTTATACAGTACGTAGTCATGTTTTGAATTGTTACTTTTTTTTTCAGTTCTTTGGGCTCACATTAATCCTTACCAATTACATAACAAAACATACTGAGGATAATACCCTTCATTGTATATCCACAGGATATACTGTAGTCATTACTTGACAGATATTCATATCAACTGTATATAAAGAATGTAGGCCATATACTGTAGCTACTACTGGTCAGAGAGAAACATTGGACTCTGCTACATTTAGAAAAAAAAGCAAGACTAACAACAGTTAAGGTCTTATAGGGGCTATCTGTTCAACCTGTCCTGACCTTCAGCCAAACCAATAGTGGTTGTTAGAAAATAAGGATTAGTTCTGTATTAGCTAAACATACATTACTAGGTAGTGTAAAGTGGCCCTTAAATTGAATTCTCTAGTAGTAGTCTTCTCTATTTTTGACTGAAATGTATTGCCCTTCTCCTTATACTGTTGTCAGTTATATCATAGATCATATTTACTGTCCTTTATTAAACATAGGAGCAGGGAGTGGGCAGTCATGCAGGATACAAGCAAATAAATCACAAGGATAGCCAGCTCATTGTCACAGGGGTAGCATTACTGCTCATGATGTTGGTAACTCAGGATCAGGAGTGGTCTTGGGACATCAGGGGCAGATGGGGGAGGAGGTTTGAGCATCTTAGAGGACACCTTAGAAGGTCATCTGCCAGTTGGGCGACTGCAGTTGGCAGTATGGCTGGGTGGAACATGTTGGGCTGAGGGGGACATTGATATGCTGACATGTTTAGTGTGTGCACCATTCCCATAGCTGACAGGATAGAGAATTCCAGAGGGTAGGGGCCACAAACATAAATGCATGGGCCCCAGAAGATTTCAAAGTCACCCTCGGAACCTCCAGCAACCCCTCGTCAGCCGAACGGAGCGGTCACACAGGGATGTAGGGAATCACAAGCTCTTTCAAGTAGTCAGGATCAAGTCCATGTAGGGATTTATAAGTCAGTAAACCAACTTTAAAGGTGATCTGCCACTGAATCAGCAGCCAGTGCAGATTACGCAGCACAGGGGTAATATGCGAACCCCATGACGCCCCCGTCAACAGTCAAGAAGCAACATTCTGCACTAGATCTTTTTACATTAGACTAATATTGTAGTGATTTGTGGAAATGTAGGTATGTTAGACCTCAGGTCTTACACACATACTTGATATTTACTTCTAGTTACCTTATCCTGTGGAAGGTGGCAGTTTTATTTCATTGTAGTTCTATCCTGAATCCTTGGAAATGTTACTACGCAGATAGGAGTACGGTTAAATAGTGTCACATTTTTGCTCTGTAGGTATTAGGATACATGAGCCCTTTTACTTGGGATTTCATGACAAGTTGAATTCCTTTGGGGAACAATTGCAGTGACTGATGTGAATAAAGGTTCATTAGGAGAGTGCGTGTGTGTCTGTATATGTGTGTGTGTGTGTGTGTGTGTGTGTGTGAGTGAGAGAGAGATTATCTCCTTAAAGCTCGTTATCCCCCTCCCCACACATTATGGGGATGTGGGGTAGGGTATATTGTTTGTGTGAGGAGGAGGAGAGAAATTAAATTTTTCTCTCTTTTTCAGATTCCTTAGACATTTCTGGTACATCAAGTTGTTAAATTCTCAGTGTATATTGACATCACTACATATCAGACTACATGGTCTGGTTATTCATGGTTAAATAAAGTGATTGATTGATTGATGGTCTTAATTCCTTGGTGGTCCTCAACATGAGTTTTTTGTTTGACACTAATACTGTCAATTTATATGTAAATTATCATTTATAAAGCCCTGTCTCTACACTAGAAGTGTTTTAAGTTTATGGGGCATGATATCTAGCTGGAGAGTACAGCTGGAAGATAGGTCCAGCTAAGTTTTACACATCATACGGTGTGCACTTATGTTTTTAAGACAACTTTACTGGTAATTTCTTGTCTATAATGCATACATTGAAACTTCTTGGAGTCCTAAGACAATCTTAGTATGTCTTTAATCTGGGTGGGGATTGCTTTTCAGTAATCACATCCTTATATACACTGTGATACTCATAGCTTGATTTAAGAGTCATCTGCTCCAGCAGT
This sequence comes from Neoceratodus forsteri, assembly GCA_016271365.2. Lineage (NCBI taxonomy): Eukaryota > Metazoa > Chordata > Ceratodontiformes > Ceratodontidae > Neoceratodus > Neoceratodus forsteri. Next base: position 59,194,563 of record CM028137.1, read on the forward strand.
GTTATCTTCTGTCAATGGAATTTAAATGCAGTAGGATTCTTTGTATGTGTTTTGCACCAAGCACCTTTGACCCTGGGACCCTCCTGGCTGAAGGTAATATGGTACTGTTAAACTTCTCTGACATCATCATCTGTATTTTTTAAATGAGTATTTTAAACCAATGGGGATTTTTTCTGTTTTTTTCTGCATGATCTAGCTGTTAAAAGTATTGTTTTTTCTAAACAACTGCCATTAGGCTTCTGAAGAAGGACTGGTTGGTCCGAAAGCTAGAGCACTTTGTTCTTGTTGTTACATCTATGTTGGTCCATTAAAAGGTATCGGATCATTTGCTTCTGGATCTGTTCTTGCAAGGACCAATAAGGCAAATACTAAATCTAGATTTCCCCATAATACAGGTATTTTGCAGCTGTTTTGACTCTTGCTAGAGTGTGTTTATAATAAGTGGTACAGAGACACAGGCATGTTAGTGAAGTTAGCTGTTTTCCATCTGCAGAAAGAAAAAAAATGGAGCACAAGCACTACAAACAGCAAAAGGAAAATGAAAAGTGAGTGCTATAAATGCTGTCAGTACTCAGTATGCTGTCATTCTCAGTTATTATGGGGTTTGTTCACACAGAAAATTAGTGTGATAAAAGGAGTCAATAGTTCTTATAAAATATTATTGGGTTAAGGACAAGAATCTTGATTAAACCCTGGAAGGAAAAACAGTAGGGCATATGACTAACAAAGTTTGCCTTAATGCTGCAAGGGTTGTGTTATATAAAAGATAATGAAACTGAGCTGTGGGTTAAGACAAGAGAAGGCAGTGGAGTTTAATGTTTAAATCACAGGCCTGGGAATCAGAACAAGCTTCAAATCACACCTGAACCAAGTATTCACACAGCAATTTTGAGCAAGTTGTTTTAGCCTCCCTCACTCCCATCCCACGCTTTAGTTCTCCCAGTTTTACAGGTGGGTAAAAGATGGACCTTGCTGAAAAAGGGATGTTGCATCTCAGCTGGGATATCCTGGGTAAATGAACTGCAAAATCTAAAAAATGCAATAGGTGAACCTCTTGCTGTGACTATTCAGGGCTCTTTAGAAAAAGCAATGGCACTGGAGGATCAGGTAACAGTACTGTGGGATGATAAGCTAACTGAAATAGAGAATCAGTCTCGAGTTCATTAATGTAATGGCTTTATATTAATTTGATCTACAAATAATTATCAAAATCACTGCAATTAAGCAGTATGCACTTGATAGCAATGGGACTTATGAGACTACCACAGTATTTGCTAAAACTTTTAAAATAAGTCTAAAATTTAAGTACTGCATATTCATTAAAAGATTTTGTTTACCGGTTTCATTGGTAATCTCCCCCTTGGAACATAGGATACAGTCAAAACAGCAGATTGGCTCTCCCCTACGGGTGGCTTTCCTAGATCCAGGAGGGCAGGACTCACTGCAGATTGAGCGTGGGATCTGGAAGAAGAAAATCTTACAACAGTATGTTTAAAAAACTAAGAAAAAGTACATGATTCAGAATCATCAGATACTTAAGATGATCACATCTGGAGGGGCTTCCAGCTGTTCAATTGATAGCAGCAATGTTAGCCTTGTGCTCTGTCAATGTCCTTTCTAAAAATCACTTGTTACAGTGAATTCTATCAGTATAGTTCCACAGAAGTTCTAAAATAGGTGTACATGAACAAGTTATTCCATTACCAACATAAAGGAGACCAAAATGCGGAAAGAAAGAAAGGAAGAAGCAGGCTCCCAAGCACAAAGAACCCCCTTCCATGAGATGGTTCTCAAACTACCTCATAGGTCATCTTCAGCAGGTAAAAGCAGAAGGGGAATTCTCACCACTGAAACCCTTGCTCAGGGGTGTCCTACAAGGCTCCATATTGGGACCACTACTCTTTGCACTCTACATTAATAGTATTGACTCGATTAAAATCCATAAATATTCATCTTTTCACAGATGATACAGTCGTTTACATTAGTAGACCTACCCCCGAAGCAGCCTGCTCTGACTTACAGCAGGAGTTCAAGCAGCTCCTATTAAATCTACTGAACAGAAAGCTTCTTTTGAATGCTAAAAAAAACTAAGGCAATGCTTCTCTCTCCCCTAATCTATACCCCAATCCTGCTACCTTAGGATTCATACCAAAGCTTACTACTCTCCTAGGTGAATCATTAGACTTTGTACCCAATTTCAAGTGTCTGGGGGTCTGGATTGACCATATTCTCTCCTTCCACTCAGGATGCTAAAAAAAGGCTGGTCCAAATCCACCTTCATATCGATTCTGGACTATGGTGATTTCCTTTATGGCCAACCTGCTGCATCTGCATTAGCCAAACTTGATGTGCTGTACCATAGAGCCTTAAGATTTATCTCTGGTGCACCATATTCTACATATCACTGCTCGCTCTACACCTTAGTTGGCTGGTCATCTCTCACTTTCAGAAGGCAAAGAAATGCTGCCTTCTGAATTTATAGAGTAATCACAGAGAAGTTGCCTGTGTACATACTGTAGCTGATTGTCTACCCCTATGTGCAATAAGCAAGTATGCATTGAGAAGCTCCACTTATATCACCTTATCCATACCTAAGGTCAAATCAAGATTTGATAGGTCCTTTTGTAAGTTTCCCTCTATCCCAACTGTGGAATAAATTGCAAAAAGCTCTTAAGGTGACCCACCCTATCTCTCTAGCCTCATTCAAGACACTTTAGTCATGATCTATCAAGGAGGCATGTAAATGCTTCCCCTGATTGTGGCCAGGTATTACCTGTCTGCAGTTGCCTCCCTTGGTGCACTTGACACTATCCTTGCTAAATAAAATTGGTGCCTCCCATCGCTTTGTATCTCCTCCTTCCTCTAGTCTCCTCTGCATCCTGCTCTTTCCTCCTCCCTCCTACTATGCATAATGTCCTCACTTCCTCTTCCCTCCCCATATGTGAGGTGCTCAATGGGTTTCCTAGTATTTATTTATATGTTGCCTCAAGGATACTCTTATAGTACTGCTTGCAGGCATTTGTATATATTGTAAACTACAAGTTACTTGTACATATTGTTTTATGGACTTTTTTGCCTTCTCAGACTATTGTTCTCCAGATTTCTCTGTTGTATAAGACTCACATTGTTATGCATTCATCCTCTGTACCTATATTCTGCATTATGTATACTGTTTTCTTTTTGTACCTTATACTTATCTTAACTTCCCAGGTCCACCTTTAAAATGAGTTCGCTCAATGGTGTTTCGCCTGATAAAATAAAGATTGATTGATTGATTTTTTTCCTGACATAGGATCTAAAACCAAGGAACTGAGAAAAGAAAGAGCTCAATGAGAAATTCCTGAGCTTTGCCCTGGCACACAGTCAAAATATATGAATCCTCTTCTTTCAGGTGACCTCGCTCCTGCTAAAATGGAGTCCTCTAAAGCCAATTTTTATTTATTTATTTATTCATTTGTTTGTTTGTTTACCGGGTAGGTGCTCTGATCCAATGGTCTGTTTTCAGGCATGACCTTGGCCATAAAGATAGGTAAAACAGACAATCAGTAATACAGACAATACAAGCTTCAATAATTCAGTATAGTACAGAAAAACAGAACAAGATAACCATTGAACACAGAGAAAATAAAAAAAAACAGTTGAATACAAGTAAAGTGCAAGAGTACATTGACATGGAGTAGAAATGCAATCACAGTGCAAAATCAAATAACAATGAATTACAGGCAGAGATTCATTAGATTGTTCAGCATAGAATCATGCCAGCAGAAAAGGACATCCGGTAGCAAATCGAGTCTGCCCCTTCTCCCCCTTACTCATATCCCTTATCACTGATCCTTCTCTGCACAGCCCCATGTGACTTTGCCATGTCCTCTTGAAACCTACCACCATTTTTTCCCCCACCACCTTCTCCACTAGTCTGTTCCAGGCCTCCACCACTCTTTCCATGAAGAAACATCCCATCACATTGCTTCTGTATCTTCCTGCCTTCAGTCATAGGCTATGCATTCTACTTATAGCCCCCACCTTCCTTTTAAATAAGCTTCCCTCCTTAATCTTGTTGATCCCCTTTACACATTTAAAAGTTTCAATCATGTCCCCCCTTTCCCCTTCTAGACTCTAATGTGCACAAGTCTAATTTCTTATACCTCTGTTCATATGGATTCCCCTGAATCCCGTGCACTAGTCTGCCTGCCCTTCTTTGTACTCTCTTTAATACCTTGATATCCTTAAGTAGATGTATTCTCCAGAATTGGACCCTGTACTCCAGGTGCAGCCTCACCGTGGCTTTGTAGACAGACATCAGTACCTACCTCCCTCCTTCTGCTAGTAATGCCCCCTCCTGATGCATGCCAGCATTCCATTTGCCCACCCTCCACCTTACTGCATTGGTAACCCACCTTAAGATCACTCGCTATTATAACCTCTAGATCCCTCTCCTGCTCTGTTTTATTTATCCCCTCCCCCCCAGAGTGTATACTGCCTGCTGGTTTTTGCACCCCAAGTGCATCACAGTGAACTTTTTGGCATTGAATTTCAGCTGCCAAGTTTGCAACCACCCCTCCAGAAAAGTCAGGTCCTGTCTCATGGCCTTCACCCCCCCCCCGGGGTATCCATTGTATTGCAGATTTTCATATTATCAGCAAATAGGCACACCCCTCCCTCCAGCCCTTCCCCAATATGCCTGAGGTAGATATTAAAGAGGAGGGTTCATAGTACTGACACCTGGGGCACCTCACTCATCACGCCTTCACCCTGGAGTGCACCCCATTTACTACCACTCTTTGGCTTATGCCTGCCAACCAATTTTCTATCCACCTAGTTATTTGCCTGCCCAGCCTTTAGTCTATCCAGCCTATTTACTAGCCTTCTGTGAGGGATGGTGTCTAAGGCCTTACTGAAGTCCAGAGATGCCACGTCCACCACACCTCCCTGGTCAACCACCTGCATCATGCAATTGAAGAACTGAATCAGGTTCTTCTGACATGACCTCCCATTTGTGAAGCCATGCTGCCTTTCATCTTGTAGGCTGCTGTCCTCCAGGTAGTCCACCACCATTTCCTTTATAAGAGCCTCCATCACCTTCCCCATCACCGAGGTGAGGTTGACAGGGTGAAAGTTTTCCATCACCTCCTTGCTGCCTCCCTTGTGCAGTGACACCACATCCACTATTTTCCAGTCTCCTTTCACCCTTTCCATATTCAGAGATAAAATAAATAATCTCTTCAGTGGTGCAGCCAGCTCTTCCCTCAGTTTGCAGAGTACGCTCTGGTGCAAGTTGTCTAGCCCCATTGCTTTGTTCACCTTTAACCTGCCTAGTTGATCACTAACCCTATCAATGCTGAACTGGCTAGTATCCACCTTTTTACCCTCCCTTCCCCTTGCCTTGAGCTTGAGTCCCCCCCATGAAGACTGAGCAGAAGTAGCGATTCAGCATTTCTGCCTTTTCAAAAACACCCTCCAGTTGTATCCCTCCATCCCCCTCTGCCGTACTATCCATTGCCTTACTTTCCTCCTATCTCCCACATACCTAAAAAAAGTCTTGTCCCCCCTTTTGGCCTGCTTTGCTATCTTCTCCTCAGTTTCAGCTTTAGCTCTCCTTATCTTCAGCCCTGCTATTCTCCTCCTTTCCCTATAAGCCTCCCTGTCTTCCTCCCTTTGTGTCATCTTATATTTCCTGAAAGCCCTCTTCCTTCTCCTGACCACGTCTGCCACCTCCCTTGTAAACCAGAGTGGTCTCCTCCTCTTTTTTTTCCATCAACTTCATAATACAAGTTTCCATGGCTTTAAGTACCCCTCCTTTAATGGTTTCTCATAACTTCTCCACATCTCTTGTATTTCCAGTTCCTGCCATTTCTTCCCTAACTATCCTCCTGAGCCTCTCAAAGTCCATCCTCCTGAAGTCCATAACCCTCGTTCTTGTCCTATTTAACTCCTTCCCTGACCTAACCCTGAGCCTTATAGTCCTGTGATCGCTTGTACCAAGCCCTTCCCCCACTGCCACCTCCTCCATACTCTCACCATTTGTGAAGACTATGTCCAACAGCTTTTCTCCCCTACTGGGCTCCCTAACTAGCTGTTGCATGAATACACTCTGTAGTGCCTCCCGGATCTCTCAGCTCCTAGCTGATGCTACAATCAGGATCTCTCATTCAACATCTGATAAGTTTAGGTCCCCCAGTAGCAGAAGTTCCCCCCTGCAAGCCATCCACATCAGTGCCTGTATCAGTTATCTATCCCCTTCCTCCCCCTCTAAGGGAGGCCTGTATACCACCCCTAGCCTCAAGGATTCCACAGTCATTTTGTCCAGTGTCACCCACAGGAGATCTGCCTCCCCTTTCTCTTCCTTCCCTTCCATTGCCTTAATGTCATCCTTGACATATAAAGCAACCTCCTCCCCCCATCTTTCCTGTCCTGTCCCGCCTAAACAGTTTGCAGCCCAGGATAATTGTCTCCTAGGTATGTTGATCTGTCCACCAGGTCTTATTAATTGCTACTATGTCCAGTCCCTCATCCACCATGAAGGCATCCAAGTCCCCATTTTGTTTGCCAAACTCCTGGCATTTGCTGAAAACCCCTTCCACCATGCACCTTCCTTCTCCCTGCCCCCCTCCTTTAGCCTATCCATGTACATGCTTATGTTCGGGGGGAGGCTGGTAGCTCCCCTTGCCTCCTGCCTCCTCGAGTGGGTCCTTACTTAACCCACCCCCCACTTTCAGTTGAAATTATTCTTTTTCTCTATGAATTCACCCAACTTTCTTTTCAGTACTGCTGTTCTCTCCTTACTCAGGTGCAGTCTGTCCTTGGCAAATAAGTTCTCATTCTCTCACATAGTTCACCAGTCAACATCCAGCCCATGCCACATTTGTTTGCACCAACCCACCAGCCTATGATTGAATTCCTCAATCCTCTACCTCTGTGGTGTGCTTGACCTTGGCATTGGTAGAATATCCAAGAAAGTAATAGAAAGGAACCCCACGCTACTAAAAAACTTGGCTTGCTCCCTAAATCTTGCCTTCACTCCCTCAAGACTGTTCACTTCTATGTCATTGGTGCCTAGGTGGATCACCAAGTGTGTCCTTTCATCCTGTTGTTCATCCCATGAGAGTATATTGTGCCTTACCTCTAGAACCATCATGCCTGGCATGTACTCCACCCAAATCCATCCACATCACACTTCTCCTGACTCCCTTACCTCCACATGATTTCTTTTTTTATTGAGTCCCCTATGAGCAAGACCCTGCTGTTTCTTTTCTTCTACTTGTGTTTTTGTCTCTCTGGTCTAGACCCAGTTTCTGGCTTTCTTTGTACCTTTGTGTTTACATTGTCCCCCTTGTCCATCCCCCCCTAGCTTTGCTCTCCCCTGGTCTGTTTCCCCCCAGTCCACTTTCCAGCATCACCTTCTGATCCATTCCCCCCTTGCCTCCTGTTTTGTGAGTTCTGTCTCTCCTCACTGCTCTTGTCTCATCTTGTCCCCTGCCTGTCTTTTCAGTGAATGGGTACCCTCCTCCTTCCCCCTTCTGTTGAACCTCTCCCATTCCAAGCTTGCTGAAGCTGCTTCTGTGTGGTGTTCTGCTCATGAGTGTCCCCCTTCCCTCTCCTTTTGACCAATTCCCTCGAGGTTCTTTTCCACAGGTGCACCTCCATTCCCCTTCCCCTGGAAAACATCTTTACCTTAGACTCACTACCTTCCCCACCGACCTTAGTCTCACCTCCTTCCACTGTGGCCATCCCATAGCACCTTTCATTTGCATTTGTCTCTCCTCCAACCCCTGACTCCCCCTCGGCAGTTTACTGTCCTACGCTCCCCCTCCTGTTACCTTCCCATTCCTTTCTTGTGCTTTCCAGGGCCTTTTATATTTAACAACTTGCCACATCCTTTGACCCCTCTCCCCTTTAGTTATATATGCTGCTGATTCCTCTGTAGTCATACTTGCTTCCTCCCTCCTTACTAAGAGTTTTCCCCTTGACCTGCTGCTGGGCCCTTCCCTTTTGTTCCAGCCCTCCCTTCTCATACACCAGCTATCCAAAACTCCCCTAAGTCTGACAATTTCTGCCCCCAAATGTGATAAAATTTTGCATATTGGACAACACCCCTTTCTCCATAGCATTTCCATAAAAACTGCTGCACCGCACCCATTACAACCAACAGTTTTCCTAGATCCTGGCCTGACTCCCCAAGTCCTTTTCCATGCACTTCTTCATCCCCCCACTAGCTGCTTAAGTCCCTGTCCATCCCTACTCTTGTCCTCTATAATACCTTTCCCAATGCATATTAAACTCCCCCATGCCACCAGACCTTGATTTCTGTCTCAGGTTCAATACACTTGATACTCAATTTTAGGTTCCTAATCAGCCCCACCTCCCAGATTTTATCCAAGGGTTAATCCCTTGCAGATATTAGCATTCTCTTTCTCCAGCTCAGCCAACCCTTAAGTGTTAAACATGGTACCCAGACAATTTTGTCATTTGCTAGGAAGACACGAAAGGACTTGCATTCATAGGGTCATCTGGACAGACACTGACAATGGGATTCTGCAAGCAGCAAAAAGCCCTTCAGGTAATTTTTCTCCTGCTCCTACTCTAAGATTTATACATTTAAAGATGCCACAAAATCAGAGGCTGGCCCGGTGGTGCTGAGGGCTGAGGCATCTGCCTAACCTCGTGCCACGCCAGTGACCCAGGTTCATGAGTGAGCTTGGGTGCCAAGGGTTGGCAGGTGAGGAGAGGATGGAGCATCCCATGGACTACTCTCCTCAGCTGGGATGGAGGGTTGGGGACTCTCCGCCACATAGTGGCTCCTAGTGGAGTCTGGAAGAACTACTGCAACAGGGACATACATTGGGGAACAGACATCGGCAGAAGTCTACGGGTGGGTATGGGAACGTGTCTGCTGTGTGCTGACATCATTGCACTTCCATGCCTGGAGGGGAGACAAAACAAGGAAAAACCCCAGCCAGTGAGAAGACAATGATCCATGAGGCAGTCCCCCACACCTACAGCTGGATGCTGCTACACCAGAGCTCCTGATTCCCCTCCACCACCTGACACTGTCTAGATTCTAAGAAAGGGTGCCAGAGAGGAGTGGTGGCCCTGCCATGGGGGTATCAAAGCCGTGGGGTCAGTAAGTTGGATTGGTGGTAAGGTCCCTGTGGAGTAACCAAAGTGTGAGAGGCTTTCAGGCTGGGCAGGAGAAATGACCATCTACCCTGGGTCTCATCAGAGGGAGATCCCACTGTATGGTGACCGGAGGGAAAAATAATTAAAAAAAAAGATGCCACAAAATCATTCCATGCTCTCATGAATGTAATTTTTAAGTTGTAGGGGTATGGATATGGTGCACGATTCACACTCTGGCAGTTCCACTGGAAGGCAGTGATTGGCCAGATGACTTTAAGCTAAGCTGTTCACACCACCAGGGCAGATATATCCCATGACTCTACCCCGTGACATCAGATATTTTTTTTACAAGAATAACAGGCCACCTCCTTCGTGTTCAGCTAAGGATTTTCTCTGCGGCACAGGCAAACTAGTACTCATTATTTTTTGAAGTTGTAAGTATGCAGTTAGTGGGTTTTTCAACTCAGTTTCATCGCTGCAATGTATTGCAAGAAGCCCAGATTCAAGTTCTGGGTTCTGTGCTGTCAGAAAATGTTGGTCACAGATCCACATGACACGTGCATGTACTGCCTGATCAGGCAACACAACACATTGTGGTTCATCCAATGCCTTCACATGCTCCCTGAATCCTTTGAAGACAGGAAGCTCTGGCTCACTAAAGGCTGGCATTCAGAATGGGATCTGAAGGATTACTTGATAGACAGCAAAAAGGCTTCAGCAGCTGCTCTGCTAGGTCTGCAGAGTGCAGCCCAGTTTGCTGCCCTGGAAGCAGAGCTGGTGGTGACTGTGGTGGGTATTTCATTGGCCATGGTGCTACTTCTAGCTGGGGCCAGCATTGGATGGACCTTCACAGGTCAATTCCGTGAACAGTGCCAGTCCCTCCAGTCCTTTGGGGAGAGCCCTGTCCTGCATGGTTCTGAGTCAAAGACCAAGTTAAAGAGAAAGTCTTCTCACCACCATTGTTGGTCATGGGCTGGGCACAGAGCATAGTCCTCCTGGTCCCTTGACTTGCCTGACCACTCAATGCAGGTCACATGCCCCTCAGTCAAGGAGCAGGTTGGGAAAGTTGAAGGCTCCTCAGTGTTGCCAGCAAGTCAGTCGACCCCAACTCCTGTCGACCAGTCAGCTGAGATTTTCCTCAACCTCATCAACCTGTTGTCAGACAAGGTCAAGGATTCAGTCTTGCAGACCTCAGCGTGCCTGCTTCTGACTCAGCAGGACCTGGTGTAACCAGTCTTTCTGGTTGATCGAGTCCAGGACATGCGTCTGTCTGAGGTCAGGTCATCCACACCCTTGTTGGTGCATATGGGCCAGCATGTGGTCTATGGCCAGACTCAGTATGAGCAGGGACCCTGGTTTTCCATTTTTACCGGAAACACCAGTAACAATCACAGAATCCTGCTTGGTTTGTGGATTTTGAATTCTTGTACCAGTGCTGCATGGAAATTGCATCTCACTGCACAGAATCCCTAAGATTTCAGCATCTTTTTACATTTTTTTATTTTCTCTTTCTATGCCCCCTTCTCACAGCATCAGTCTCCACTTTTCAGAGATCATAAGGCTGGGTATACCCTAGCTTCAACCCAGATAATGCTCAGGAGCTCCTGTGAGCCTGCCCCCATCCTGCCTGGGTTGTACCCAACAAGTGGGAAAGGAGAGAACCCCAGGTCACTCATTCACAGTCATTTAATATGTGTGGGGCAGCCCAGTGGGTCTCTCATGGAACCTGGTTATGAAGTCTGGGGCAGCTGAGTCCCTTCTACCAGCAGCCGATGTGGGGTGATTGTTACTGGTTTTCTGGTCTATGTCCCTGAGGGCAACAGCACTCAAGGGGCTCCAAGGAGGTAGGGCACATAGAGACATGCCATTGATCCAGATCCTGACTTGCTTCCTCTCTTCCCAATTGCTCTGTAGCCCCATTGCACCACCATCCGTGGTCACCCAGGTGGCAGTAAAGCAGCAGGACCTGCAGGCGACTGTTCCCAGAGGAGGAGAATGGCCCCCAGGTGCTCAATCCTTCTCCCCTGGCCAGACCTCAAGCAACCCGAATTCACTTTCAACCCCGAGTCCCTGGCATTGCAAGCAGTAATGCTACCACAGGCTATTTACAGTGCTCTGTCAACTATACACTCACTTTGGTGTAAGAAAACATAAGCAGATGGAGAGGCAAATAATTAAGTTTTAGTAAAATGTTAAGTGTTTAATGTTCATAATTTGCAGTGTAGGTACTGGGCACTATTACTGAAATCATATATTAAACATTATATATGGGTGTTATGGCTGGCAGTATAGCCTAGTGGTTAGAGTAACAAACAGTGATTGAAATAAGTCCATCTAGAAGACTTGGGTTTGATTCCCACAACCTCCACTTGCATACTGTGTGACTTCAAGCAAGTCAATTAACCTACGCAGTGCTCCTGAGTCACCTCTGAAAACAGGAAGTTCTGCCTAGCGGACTTACCTGGTTTACAAAAAATATAAAAAAAAATACCAATATATGTTTACTACATCATACAATAGCCAGGGTACCATGTAATTTACCTGAGTTTTACTTGGGCCGCAATGATTTTGTATAGGTAAATATAAATGTTCAAATACATTTTACGTGTTTTATAAGCTTGTTTTTAGACTTTATCGAGGTTTTTATTGTATTCTTTGCATGTGAACATCTAGGTTGTAGATTGCTAAGCGCAGGATCATTGTTACCAACTAGCTTATTAAAGTTTATAATCAGCAGGGTCATCCAAAATCCTCAGTTGTTTTAATGAAAACTAGTCTGAATGAAAGTATGTTCACAAGGCAGAAACTGCCTTACTACTTACAAACAAGCATTTGTCAATGCCGAATGTTGTCGCGCTGGCATTGGCAGTGGTGGAGGTGGAGAGGCATAGCACTGTAAGTTTGTTAATGTGTCCCAAAAGGTGATTTTGCACAGCGAGTACGCCACTGTGCAGCAGAGCTGTGGAAATGCGTTTTGGGCAGGCTGTGGAAAATGGAAGCTGGACTGTTGATAATGAGGTGTGCACAAATGCCAGTGGTGAAAATGTGGCATGAAAATATTGCAGATTGACAAAGTTACAAGGGTGTGTGGAAACTATGCAATGCACGCTTGCAACACAGTCATTGTCTGGACTTTCGCCACCAAATTTTCAACATAGGCATTTTAGGACCTCTGCTGATGAATAGTGTCATCGTCATTTCCTGAAAGTGTCCTGAAAAGTGATTTCGCACAGTGACCGTGCAATTCTGCACCGGACGTGCGAAAACACATTTCAGCCAGCTGTACTGTTCATAAGGAGGTGTGGAAAAATGACAATGATGAACAGCTGGAGTGAAAGTATTACAAATTCACAAAGTCATGAGCGTGCATGCAAACTGCGCAACACGCGCTCATAAAACACTCATTTTATTGACTTTCGTCCCTAAATTTTCAACATAGGCATTTTAGGACATCTGCTAATGAACAGTGTTGCTGCCATTTTCATAATGTGTCTCGAACATGGGCTTTCCACAGTGACTGTGCTATTGTGTGCTGGAACTGTGAAAACAGATTTTGGTCAGGATGTGAAAAATGACAGCTGTACTGTTTATTAGGAGGTGTAGAACAATGGCACTGTTGAAAATGTGGAGTGAAAATATAAGTTTGTGAACTTACGAGCGTGCGTGCAAACTGCGCAATGCATGCTAGTAACACAGTCATTTTATGGAGTATTGTCACCAAATTTTCAACACAGGTATTTTAGGACCTCTGCTCATGAACAGTGTCACTGTCATTTTTGTAATGTATCCCAAACAGTGATTCTGCACAGCAACCGGGCAATTCTGAGCCGGAAGGGCAAAAACACATTTTGGCAAGGATGTGAAAAATGACAGCTGTACAGTTCACAAGAAGGTGTGGTAAAATGCCAATATTTAGAATGTGGCATGAAAATATTGCAAATGCACTAACTTACGAGTGTGCATTACGCAGTTGCTACGCACGCTCGTAAAACAGCCATTGTACGGATTATTGTCACCAAATTTTCAACACAAGCATTTTAGGACCTCTGCTCATGAACAGTGTCACTGTCATTTTCATAATGTGTCCCAAACACTGATTTCGCACAGCGACCGTGCTATTCTGGGCCAGAAGTGCGAAAACACATTTAGGGCAGGATGTGAAAAATGTCAGCTGTACGGTTCACAAGAAGGTGTGGTAAAATGCCAATGTTGAGAAACTGGCATGAAAATAGTGCGAATGCGCTAACTTACGAGTGTGCATTGTGCAGTTGCTACACACGCACATAAGTCATTTTTTGGATTTTTCCCACCAAACTTGCAACATAGGCTTTTTGAGAGCCCCTCTCATGACCAGTGGCATTGTCATTTTGTTACTCAGTCCTGAAAGGTGGTTCTGTGCAGTGACTGAGAAATCACCTTTCGGCACCGAATAATGCCATGACAGTGCAAGTATTCATGAGAAGGGGTCCCAAAAACCCCATGTTTAAAATTTGGGGCCAAAATTCACAAAAATGCCCGAGATATGCATTAAAGTTGAAAAACCCCTATTCATTCCATTATATAGCTTACCGGCATTTTTTCAGTTCACGGTCGGCTTTGAAGAGTGCAGACGTGATCTTGGTCCACAGAAGATCGTCACGCTGGACTCCGCAGGTAAGTATGGGGTGAGGGGGTGAGGGAGGCAGGGCACACAGTGGGTGGGTGCGGGTGTGGGGAGGGGCATCGAGACTATGAGGGACCGTTTTCATTTCACAAGAAAAAATGAAAAAACCCATTATGGACAGTTTTTTTTTTAAGGGATTTGGCATGCTGGGTGGGCTCCAGCATGCCCAACTGTTTGGGGGTGTCTGTAGCCAATGTGGAATTGGGCACCCTCGTTGGCACACAACATGGGGAGGAAGTAATGCCAATGGGATTGGGCACCCGTCGGCACACAAAGAAAGTGGGGAGCATGAGCCGAGGGTTGGGCACCCCTCGGCATTCAACAACTGGAGGGTTATGCTGATGGGGAGTGGGCTCCCCATCAGCACGCAAAAAAAGTGGGATGGGTTAACCGACAGGGGGACTGGGTACCTCCAAAGTTGGCAGTAGTTAGGCGGCCGCCGGCTCGCCGACCATGCACATAATGGTGGCGAGCATGGCAAGAAAAGGACCTCTGCATATGACGAGCTTTGCTCAGATTGCAGCAGACCTTTTCTTAAATGTACTCACCATATTATGTAAGCATGGTGTGGCGCCGGCATGCAGGCTGATTGGGGAATGCGGGATGCACCTACTGGTGCGTGTCCTGCATTCACCCAACAGCGACCCCGCCTCCAAAGCTGCACTGTCCCACGATGTTGGCTGCGCAAGCACGCCAACATAAAAAGACTTCACAGTTAGCACCCCATTTAGGTGAATGGAATCATTTGCACCATCTGTCCCACCTGCTGTTTCAGTCTCTGTGACAACAAAAGGTTTTTTCTTATAGACTGCTTTAATAAAAAGCAAATGTTAAGTGTTTAATTGTACTTATGCATTGCCAGTGGATTTGACAGCACATTCAGTGACACACATAAGGTAAGACTCCAGGGGAAGTATGATGCTGGTGGGCAGAGTGGTGCTCAATTCACATCTTATCTCAGACATGAAAACTGAGAGACACCCTTTTCATAGAGGCCAAGGGAAAAAAAGGCATCCACGTGTTTGTGAGATGCATGATTTTCCATTAGAAGGTCCTCCATTAATCACTTGTGAATTTTTTTAGGTGAAGACACTTTATTTCAAAGAAGCAAATTCAGGCAGGTATTTTTTTTGCATCTCCTACCCCCTGGCCATCCACTCCTTCAGGCCTGCCAAATCCCCCTACCTCCGCTAAGTCCCGACCACCATCCACTGACCCTTATGGTCATGCTACCAGGTAACCCAAAGTAACCCTTCATTGGATGGGCCCCTACCCCTGTGGGAGGCTAACAGGGGTGGACAATCACCCTAAAGAGCTTCCTGTATATATCCCTGGCATGGCAGGGGTCCGAACAGATACATGTGTCTGGGGCTTCATGCTTATGGAGGGACCAGGAGCCATCCTCCGGGTGGCCAGCAGGTGTTTTCCCATTTTTGTGGGAGCGTGACAGGCCACATGATGTCAAGGCACAAGCTGACGTCCATCACGCTCCCTCCCACAGTGAGGGCCAATGTGTTGCTGTTCCTCCAGCCTCCACCTGGGGCCAGCAAATGCTGAGCTGTGAATACACCCTCCCTCCCAGGAGAAGACGCGTGGTCTCTGGACACTCAATCCTTCACCCCCCCCGGCCAGTCCTCCAACACCCAAATCTGTTCTCAAACCCTGGTCAGTGGTGTCACAGGCAGAAATCCAGTTCAGGCAGTTAAATCATAGGAAAAAACATAGGTGGTCCACCTTAATAGTGGTGGTTCAGATTAATTCACATCTGAGTTCTAAGAAGCAAAGAGACTAAGTAACTTATAACTTGTGCAAGTGGGGTATGGGTGTTGTAGAAAGGGGATCATAGTGCTATCACTACTGCCATCACCCCTGAGGGATGTGGACTGCTTTGTTGCTACTGTCATCACACCTGAGAGACAGGGGCTGTAGTGCTTCTGCCATAACCACTGGTGGATGGGGAATGTTGTACTGCTGTCATCCCACCTGAGGGTTGGGGCCATAGTGCTGATACTGCCATCACACCTAAGGGATGTAAAATGTAGTACTGCTGCCTTCACACCTGAGGGATGGGGGCCATAGTGCTGATACTGCCATCACACATGAGGAATGCAAAACGTAGTACTGCTGCCATCACACCTAATGGATAGGGGCCACAGTGCTGCTGCTTCCATCACACCTGAGGGAGGGGGGACACAGTGCTGTTGCTGCTGCCATCACACCAGAGGGATGGGTTTGTAGTGCTCTTGGTTCTGCCATCGCACCTGAAGGACGGGGGCCGTAGTACTGCTTCCATCACACCTCAGGGATGGGGGCTGTAGTGCTGTTGCTGCCATCACATCTTGTACCTAAAATAATTTTAAATCGGAACAAGGATGGAAGGATGTGCGATAGTGGAGGTCAAAACTGCTAAAATGCATGTTAGCAGAGTTAAAAATTGTTAAATGCAGTACACAAAACCAAAAACCAGTAAAACCAGATTTTGACTTAGCAGACACCGGTGACAGTACCGTTTTTTATAATGTGCAAAATGGAATTTGCCCTTTTTCAATCCTGGTAAACCAGTGTCCATGATATGAGCATACCTGCAATTGACTGGGTAGTTGATGGTCGAGGTCTAGGTGAGGCATTCACATTCTCAATCCTGCTTGATCTGGAGACACCACTGAAGGCACTTCTCATTGTCCTCATCCTTGGGTGCAGAGGCAACACCACAAAATGTGTTGGTGCTAAGAGGAGTTCCTCTGACTTCAATAGGCCATTGTGAGGCAGGGTAGTACTCCACTCCAAGGTCCCATGCTTCCCTGGCAGCTACCAGTGGTTTCCCTTCTTTTCCAGACCCTGTGAGTGCAGCCAACACCCATCCCTCCACCAATCGTGGTGGAGCCACCACCCTGAAAGTCATAAACCAGTGTTCCCTCCAAGGGGGGTCAGCCATTGCCCCACCTTGTCAGGCCAGCTGTTGATGAGGACTACTCTTGGTGAGGTGTCCTGGGAGGTCAGTGGTGATCCTCTGCTAAAGGTCATCTTTGAGGAGTCTTCCCTCGACTCAGACCAGAAGTTGATGCCTCCTCTGGGTCTCTGCTATTCGAATGGGAGCTGCTTGAAGAGCCTTCCACTGACCAATTGCCGGTGTCATTCGATGGGCTTCTTTGATCATTTTAGAGTCCACTGTCATCACCTTAGAGCCTGTCTAGAAGAGATCCCCTTACCCTTGCACAGATGCTGTGGACCAGGAATAATCTCCAGGGGTTGACTTCATGATAGCTGTGGCCATTTTGGGACCAGCCCTGGAGCTCTGAAAACATTTGATATCCTGCCTGGCACCCTAAGCCCATATGGTCTGCAAGTATTTAGCCCCCATGGGTGCCCATTTGGGTTTTTTGATCACCCCTCATCAGAGGGGCTGGTTAGACTCAGTATTCTGCAAGTCCAGACACCAGGGGAATGTGGACAAGCCACCAGATGAAGAGCCATATAAAGTTGACCACAACACAAAAAAAAAGTGTATGCAGTGGCTACTTTAGGTCTCTGGCAGGCTAGTTATATCATTATGATGCCTAACTATGGCCTTGCATGATGGGCATGTTTGATGTTATCCTTCCCTTCATCCACTTGGAGCAGTGGGTGATGGTGGAGTTTCTTTGAGACCACAGTCAAATGCTGGCTAAACAGCAGCTCCAGATATCCTTTGATATGGGTGACTCATGTGTCTGTGCGGTGGCAGAGGCTGTCTCCATTCATCGCAGGGCTTGGCTGCACATATCCACCTTCATGGTGACACCCAACAGAGGCCGGTGGATGCCACCTTCTTAGGCATCAACCACCTTGATCTTGGGGTGGAAGGGCACCTCACGCAGACTGAGAAGTCCAATACCACCCTGAACTTGGTGAATTCCTCCCAGAAGGATCTGAAAAGGAAGCCCAAGAAACTGGCCTTCCAGTACTGGTCCATTCAGTTACCTGCTTCTCAGAAACAGCCTTAGCAGGGGCAGTTCCAGAACTGGTGCCACTTATGGGGGTCAGGGTCTGAAAAAAGGGGGATCATGGGTAGTGGTGCCCTTTTGGCAGCAGCCACTTGTGCTCTCTCCAAACATTCCCAGCAATGGGTCAGGAGGGAGTCATCCCTCCTCCTGTCTTGTTCCAATCTGCTCTTCCTTTATTTTAAATCTTGATTTAAATTAAACGTCTTTCAAAATATCAAGGCTCTGTACAGTAAGGTTAAAACAGCAATAACAAAATCAACAATACAACAATAAAATAATCTGGCGGGGTCCCTTCAATCATTTACACTAAAGGCCTGATGCCATAAAAAAGTTTTCAACGCCTGTTTAAATCCCCCCACAGTCACGCATTCCCTCAGCTGATGGGGTAGAGAATTCCAGAGGGTAGGGGCCACGTACATAAATGCTCAGGCCCCAGAAGATTTTAAAGACACCCTCGGAATCTCCAGCAACCTCTCATCAGCTGAACGGAGCTGTCACTAAGGGCAGTAAGGTAGAGGGAGCTCTTTTAAGTAGTCAGGACCAAGTCCGTGTAGGGCTATGTAAATCAGTAATCTGACTTTAAAGGTGATCCACCACTGAATCAGCAGACAGTGCAGATCGCGCATCACAGGGGTAATATGAGAAGATCAAGAAGTCCCCATCAGCAACCATGCTATAGCATTCTGCACTAGCTGTAGGTGGTGGATATCAACCCCAGGTTGCCCTAAGTACAGGAAATTGCAATAATCAAGGCGCAAGGTCACAAAGGCATGGATCAGTGTAGGCAGCTCATCAGATGGAACAAGGTGCTTGATCCTGGTAATGTTCCTGAGATGGCAAAAGGAAAACTTGATGACTGCCAACACTTGAGATCGTAGTGTTTGCCCATCATCAAGCACCACCCCCAGCTCTCACACCCATTCAGAGGCAAGAATCTGGGAGCCCCCCAGACAAAGTCCAGAGGGCTGACCAGCCCTCAACCCCTCTATCTGGTGACCCAGATCCACAACCATCACCTAGGTCATTCCTGTGTTCAACTTTATCCAGCTTGAATTCATCCAATCCTGGATTTCATCAAGGTCATTGTTAAATATCAAGAAAGCACTATCTTGGTCAGGTGCAAAAAACAGGTAGAGCTGGGTATCATCAGCATAGCAGTGAAACCTCAGCCCATACCATCTTACAATGTCTCTGAGGGGCAGCATATACACCGCAAACAACATGGGGGACATCATTGAGCCCTGAGGGACCCCACATGACAGAGGGAGTGTGTCAGAAGTATAAATCACGGACACCACTCTCTGAGTTCAGCCAGGGAGGAAATATGTAAACCACCTGAGGACTGTACTAGTTAGGCCACAGATGAACCTCAGGCACCAAAGCAGCTCCCCCATGGTCTACAGTATCAAAAGCTGAAGAGAACTAAAGGAGCACTAAGATGGAGCGGCTTCTCCAATCTCTTGCCATCAGGAGATCACTGAGCGCCTGAACCAGCACGGTCTCGGTACTGTGCCTCTTTTGAAAACCAGATTGGAGAGGTTTGTAGATGTTATGGATGGTCAAGTGGTTCTCCAACTGTACCACCACGACTTTCTCAATAACCTTCCCTATAAAGGTATGGTTTTAGAGTGGTCTGTAGTTGGCCAGAGAGTCTGGGTCCAAAGAAGCCTTCTTCAGGAGGGGTGCCACCACCATCTCCTTCAGGGAACTTGGAAACTCTCCTGAATCAAGGGAGCACCAGACTATCTGTACCAGGACCAGGCCAATAATATCACAACAACCTATAATCAGGGAAGTTGGGCCCGGATCCAAACTACAGCACTTAGGGTGCATACTCTGGACAATTTGCATGACATCCACAAACTCTGGCCAGTCACAGGTATTCCAGGAAGCATGAGGGAAAGTGACTGAGCACTGATTAATAGTATCCCCCAAAGAGCGAGTCAAGAGGATCTCCGCCCTGATGTCAGCCACCTTATTTGCAAAGAGCTGAGCAAGCTCATTGCACTCCACTTGCAAAAAGGCTCTTCAGAGCTGCAGACAGGCTGGGTTGCACAGCTTGTCCACAGTTTGAAAGAACTGAGCCAGTTGGTTCTGAGTGGCAGCAATCTCCCCAGACAGGAATTCTGCCTTCTTACGGGAGATCACTGATTGGTAGACTTGATAATGCTCTACCAATCTAAGGTGGTCATCCTCCAGGGCAGATTTCCACCAGTGCTGCTCTAACCTTTGTCCTAGTTACTGCAACTTCCTCAGGGTCCCATCAAACCAAGGGTCCCGAGGGCAAAGGGAGAGAGGGTGAACATGGACTGGAGCAAGCAAATCTAGGGCCATGGAAATGGCCTTATAATACACCAGCACCAAAGTCTCTGGATTTGTGCTTGCCACAGGAAACTCTGAGAGGCCAATCACTGCTACTAGGCCTTCAGGGTTCACATTCCCTAAAGGGTGATAACTGACCATCTCCACATGGGGCAGGCCTATGAAGGGGGGTGCAAAAGTTGAACCTCATGGTGTTGTGATCGGACCAACTGACAGGTTCCACCCCCAAGTCAGAGGCTTCAATCCCCAGGAGGAAAACCAAATCAAGAGAGTGACCACATTTATGGGTAGTAGAGGTAACAATTTGTGTAAGGCCCAGCAGTGGCATTGACCCAGGCATTAAAATTGCCCAGAACCATCAGTCTGGGCAACTCAAATGCCATGTCAACCATGAAATCCACTACTTCCTGCAGGAATCACTTCTCGTCCCCGGGTGGACGGTAGAGGAGATCTATCCTACAGGCTACACCTGCTACAACAGCACACTCAAAAGATTCGGTCTCCTCAACTGGTACACTCGTGAGGCCCAACTCAGTCCAATCTCAAGAGGTGTATCACTGAGTACCCAGCCAGAATTGCAGCCTCCAGCATGGGGCCAGCATTTTCATCCAGCCAGGTCTCAGTGATGCAAGCCAGATCAGTTGTTCCAACAAGATCTGCAATAATTGCAGTCTTATTCTTAATTGATCTGGCATTGCATAACACCACTCGAGTTGGCAGATTTCTAGAGCTGCCCTGGCTACTTGCCCACCAAAAATAGTGGTGCCCTTGGGTATGGGGACTAGACATGGTGAACCATGTTTCAGGCTCCATTTCACCCCAGGGCATCTTCTGGGCCTAACTACCTCAATATGAGAGACCCGTTCACTCATCCTCTGATGTCCGCACCCCCCCTCACAAACAATACCCAATGCTCAACAGCACTGGTAGGTTGACAATATCAGGAGGGGAATGGGCGGAGAGCATGGAGAGTAGAGGACAAATAGCGCATGCCCGGGGGGAAGGCCTACACATTCCATAGGCTTAACAAAATTAAAATACAAATGTGCCAAACCCAAAAGAAAACCCCTAATAAGTATAAAATAAAGATACTCAACCCAAAAACCCACAATCACAAAACTGTAAAAAATAACAAAAGAGAAAATACTAATACTACATATTTAAATAAACACCTGTTTGAAACTCTCCCAGTCTCTCTCACAGAGGAGAGGTATAAAACTACAAAAATTGAAACAAAAACTACCTAATTTAAACAATAATCTATAATAAATGATACTATATCCCTAAAACAACAATACACAAAAGTAAGATAAATATACCCTCCCAAAATAAATAATAAAAACACAATCAAAAAATAAACCTCTCCTAGCACTGCATAAATATTTCAGTCCAACACTCAGCTCTTGGAAAAGCACAGAAAAAAGAAAATAAGACCAGAAGGTGAAAATCTCCTGCAACCCCCTCTCACTGGCTATGCAGAAAGTAGTGTTTAACCCCCCAGGCCCTCTCACAGCCTGGGAGTAGTGGAAGTCAGGGCACTCTCACTGCCCAAAATTGAAAATCCAATAGTCCTCTTACATCAAGCATGTAAGAAACAGTAAATAGAATTTGAACACCTTGGCTGACTCACCACAAGGAATACCACAATGAAGACACTCTCACTGTCCAAGGTGGAAAAATTCACGATCTGACCTTGATTCCAGAGTGAAATGGAGAACTTTCTGGCAAGTCACAGTCCAATTGAATACAAATCCACAGCTTAGGAACCCTTACCTGCAAGGGCCAGCCATCAGAAGATAACTACTCTGCAACTATGGCAATC
The DNA here is from genome assembly GCA_016271365.2 of Neoceratodus forsteri. Taxonomy (NCBI): domain Eukaryota; kingdom Metazoa; phylum Chordata; order Ceratodontiformes; family Ceratodontidae; genus Neoceratodus; species Neoceratodus forsteri. The sequence goes on from CM028137.1 coordinate 59,216,470, forward strand.
TACTTCGAACAAGCCCACCGTCTTGTCCGACAGACATCCTAGGCACACCTCACACCATCTGCTTGACTCTCCGACCCGATTGGCCCAGCTTGCCCAAGCAGGGTAGAATTCAGTAGCCAGACCCCCACAAAATGCAGGGTCCCCAGTCCAAATGGGAGGACTCCAAAACTCAGCTGGACGGCTGAAATAAACTCCAAATGTACAAATCCACAAACTCTCAGTCTAGGCAAAGGTTCCAAGCTCCACTATTCGGCTGGGTGAGCTGTCCCAGAAATACTATCTCCACTGGACTCCACACCATCAAACAAGTTAAAATTTAAAAAACACCTTCCCATGAGAGGCAGGCTGGAACTCTTCTTTCCACACTGGTCCACTATCACAAAGGACAAGTGGATGTCGGATGTAGTTGGCAGAGCACTGTCTCTCAATTTCATGACACTACTACCATACTATCTACACATGCCTTGAGAGTCTAGATTTCTTGGGACACACTATCCATCCCTTGGGAGGATGTTGCTCAGCTCCTCGAAAAAGAAGCCATAGCCTATGTCCCAGATGCCCTGGTCTGTCAGGATTTCATGTCCAGGTACTTCCTGATCTCAAAATGGATGGATCTTCATGATCTCAGTCAGTATGTATGGAAATACAAGTTCTGGATGGTCACTCTGAATCAGATTATCCCATGTCTGGAACGGTACATTCAGTTCTGCTCACTATACCTCCAGAATGCATTCTTCACATTCCCATCTGCAGGTTTCACCATCAGTACCTTCAGTTCCAAGTGGAAGGTGTCCTGTACCAGTTCCAGGTCATAACGTTTTGCCTATCCTCAGCTCCCAGGGTCTTCAAAAAGTGCATGGCACTTGAGGTGCCTCAGGGTCAGAGTTTACCCCTACCTGCATGAATAGCTGATTGTCAGTCCATCCAGAGAGGCCGTAGCAAGGTTCACGGCCTTGGCTCTCCAGACTGCAGAGACTTGGGCCTCTTGATCAATCTGGATAAGTCTGAAATGGTACCACAGCTGAACTAGTCAGAACTGGTACCACCGCAGGTAATCAGGTTTATTGAGGCAGAAATAGACTCCATGCAGGGCAAGGTCTGCCTCCCAGTGGACCGGACACTGGATCATATCTTCTTTGTTTGACCATTTCAGGTTGGAATATTGCATCCTGCCTCAAATTTCCTGTGCCTTCTGGGCTGCATGGCATCCTACACCAGTGTGGTCTGTTGTGCCCCCACTGGCAGATGTTCACCCTTCAGTGGGAGCTGGGCCATCAGTGGTCACAACACCTAGGTCACTTGAGCCAGCTGGTCTTAGTGACCCAGCCGATGTTGGATGTCATCCAGTGGTGGATCATACTGGATCATTTGAAGGAAGGAATCACATTTGTCTGCTCAGAGCTAACCATCATCTTGATGACGGATGCATCTCTGGTAGGATGGGGAATGCAGCAGTGGGAGCACACCACCCATGGGTTCTGGTCACCTAGGGTGTTCAGTCACCGCATTAACTTGCTGGAGCTCTGTATAATGTCGTTATCCCTCATGGAAGTTGTTCCACTTATCAGTGGTTAAGTCATTCAGGTTCATACGGACAATACCATGACCCTGTTTTATCTGAACAGACAAGGTGGCACGCACTCTCTTCTCTTTTGGCAGGAGGTACTCTGCATCTGGAACCTCATGCTTAGCCTGGGCACCTTTCTCCTCATTATTCATGTTGCAGGAATGGACAATCAGCTGGCAAATGTTCTCAGCTGTGTAGGAGAGACAACAAGTGAATGGTCCTTGTATCAGAAGGTGGTGAACTACCTGTTTTCCTGGCGGGCTTACCTCAGTGATCACTTTGCCTCCCCAGAGAATGCCAAACTGGGGCTGTTCTGTGCCCCTCCCCAGTCTGGGACACTGATGGGGAAACCTTCACAATGCCCTGGATAGTTTGCCTTTCCACAGGGAAAGGTCATCCTTTTCCCCAATCCTAAATTCCTCCTAAAGGTGGTTTCCGAATTTCACCTTTCATAGGATTCATAGGATTGTTACAAGTTCTTGGGTGTGAATCCATTATGAACTCGCTGTCATCGATCTGATGGCAGAATTTGACATTTTCTATTTCCCATATACGAATCTAAAATACATTTAAACTGGTCCATATGAGTACCGTTAACAACAGTAGCTGGTAAGGAATTCCAGAGATGTGGGCATCGTTGTGTAACAAAATTATTTCTTTTAGATGTGTAATTTATCTTAGCTTGTAATTTTAAAATTATGTGATCTAGTATTCTTAATATTGTCTGCAAACTGTAAACATAATGTTTCAAGCAAGGATGGATTTCTAGTGGCCCTATATATTAGGCAAAGTTCACCCCTTATGGCTCTATATTCAAGTGTGTAAAGACCCAGGGATTTCAATCTTACATAGAAACATAGAAACATAGAATTTGACGGCAGATAAGGACCGCTTGGCCCACCCAGTCTGCCCATTTCCCTACCTACTGGATAAACTGCAGATACTAGTTAACCAGCAGCCTACTTCTTTCTACCCCAACCCCTAGAATGGCCTTATGACTGTCCCATGCATGCTTGAATTCCACCACTGTTTTTGACTCCACAACCTCCTCCGGAAGGCCGTTCCATGCATCCACAACCCTCTCTGTGAAAAAATACTTCCTTAAATTACCTCTGAGCCCGCCCCTCTATCTTCAAATTGTGCCCTCTTGTTCTTGCACACCTCTTTTTTTGAAAGATGCTACCCTCTTGGACTTTGTTGATTCCCTTGAGGTATTTGAACGTTTCTATCATGTCCCCCCTCTCCCTCCTTTCCTCGAGGCTATACATATTAAGCTCCTTTAGTCTCTCTTCATATGTCTTCTGGTGCAGACCCTGCACCATTTTAGTTGCCCTCCTCTGGACAGCTTCCGTCCTATGTCTTTGCGGAGATTGGGTCTCCAGAACTGCATGCAGTACTCCAGATGGGGTCTTACCAGCTGTCTGTACAGAGGGATAATAACTTCTTGTTTTCTACTGGTGATGCCTCTCCCTATGCATCCCAGTATCCCCCCAGCCCTCCTTGCTGCCCTCTCACATTGCTTGTCCACCTTTAGGTCATCTGATATGACTACCCCCAGGTCCCTTTCCATTTTTGTTGTTGTTAGTATCTCACCCCCATTGTGTACTCTTCCCTGGGTTTTGTTTCCCAGGTGCATTACTTGCACTTCTTAGCATTGAATCTAAGCTGCCATACATTTGACCATTCCTCTAACTTGCCAAGTCCTTCTCATCCTTTCCACCCCACCTGTGCATCAACTCTGTTGCAGATCTTTGTGTCATCTGCAAAGAGAGACATACTTTTCCTTCCAGCAGTCCCTCTGCAATGTCGCTTGTAAGACATTGAAGAGGACCGGTCTCTACTGAACCTTGTGGTACCCACTAGTAACCCCCTTTCTTCTGAGTGGACTCCATTTACTATTACTCTCGTGTCCTATTCTCCAGCCAATTCTTTATCCAGGCTGTCATCTTGGGACCCACTCCCAGGCTGGCTAACTTGTATATTAATCTTTTGTGTGGGACTGTGTCAAATGCCTTGCTAAAGTCTAGATAGGCCATGTCCCACAGCCCCTCCCTGATCTACTACTTTGGTCACCCAGTCAAAGAAATCTATCAGATTCGTCTGGCATGACCTTCCTGCTGTGAATCCATGCTGCCTAGGGTCCTGTGCCCCTCTGGCCTCTAGATACTCAACAATTCTTTCCTTCAGAAGTGATTCCATCATTTTCCCTATCACTGAGGTTAAACTAACAGGTCTGTAGTTTCCTGCTTCTGCCTTGCTCCCACTTTTGTGAAGGGGAATCACATCTGCCCTCCTCCAGTCCTCGGGTACCACCCCATCCTCCCATGATTTGTTAAAGAGGGTAGTCAGTGGTGTCACTAGTTCTTTCCTCATAAGTATAAATTATGTACATTCTTGATACTTTTTGTCAGTCTCCTTTGCAATTTTTTCTACATCAGTTTTAGTACCAATAGTAGTTGGACCACAGAAAGCTGAATAATAGTCAATATTTGATCGTATCAGACTAGTAAATAATGCAACAAGTACTTCAGCTTCTTGGCTCTTAATATGTTTGTAAATACATGTTGTGATACCTACATACTTTTTTTATTGTTTTATTTATATATATGTGTAGAACATTTCAAATTGTTGAATATTGTTACTCCCAAATCAATTTCAATTTCAACTGCTTGTAACAGAATATTTTTTAGTGTATAATTAGCATGTGTATTGTTAGTACCAAAATGCATAACTTTGCATTTATTTATATTAAAGGTCATTTTATATTGTTCTGCCCAAGAGAATAAATTATCCAAATTGTTTTGTAATTCCATTATTGATTTAGCATCATTAGTAATACAGCCAATTTTGCTATCGTCAACATACTTATTTATCCATACCCCAGTAGATGTTTATTTATTTATTTATTTATTCAATTTTGATGACCGGGTAGGCCCACTGGGCCCCGGAGGTCCCTTTTTCAGGGGCGACCCGGGTGAAACAACAACTTACAGGTAACAGATCAGTACAGTCAGGTGATTGTAAAGTTTTTAACAATAAGAATTCATAGGATTACAGGCGGCAGGTAGTGGAAGACATACAGGCTATAAGAACATAGAGGTTACACATAATGAGAACATTTTACATCTCAAGTTTGTGATTAGATTGAGAGTGCTCTGGTAAAGGCAAGCAGTAGCTAAAGACCTAGGTTAGCTTCTTTGTGGGCATATTGGAAGGGGGATATATTGGGACATAAGTGCACCCCATCTTTTGGGGGAGGTCCGTTATGCTACCAGGATGGCTATGTATGGTCGGGTCTATTGAGCTACCAGGATGGCTGTACATGGTCAGGTCCTGTAACAAAGACATGTGCTCCTGTCGAGCAGGTGTCCCTTAAGCTTTGTCCGGAAGCTGGTGACGGACACTGCCTCCCGTACCTCCAAGGGGAGGTTGTTCCAGATGGAAGGGGTGGTGTACGCAAAGGACCTGGATCTGGCTTTAGTCCTAGACTTGGGAACCACAAGGAGAGTTTGGCCTGATGAGCATAGGCTCCGTGGGTTAGGTTTCACCCTCTCGAGACCATTCAGGCTAGGTGGAGGTGTGGGACCCAGTAACCTGAATGTAAGGCAGAGGGTTGGGTAGGAGAGGTGAGCTTCCAGAGATGGCCACCTGAGCCTAGATTGGGCCTCGCAGTGGTGAGTCCTCAGGTGTGACAGAGTGGCAAAGTGGACTATCTTGTTGTACAAGGTCTGCAGCCTCCCTAACTCCGTCACGGCCATGCCCTGGAGAATCGGGGCCGCGTAGGTGAGCTTTGGGAGGAGTACACTAGCGGCAATGGCTACCCTAGCTTCAGGGATAATCTGGTCCTTTAGTCTATAGAGGATTCCAAGTTTCCCATGGATGGCTTTGGTGATTTGGTCTACGTGATTTTTTAGTGTGAAGCCTTGGTCCAGGGTAAGGCCAAGGTATTTGGTGGAGGTGACCACCTCAAGTTTTACACCCCCCCTGGACTGGAGTTGTAGAAGTGACCTCTCAGATCCCAGGGATCTAGGACCAAACAGCATTACCTTTGTTTTGTTGGTGTTTAAAGCCATTTTGTTCAAAGTGAGCCAGTCCTCCATCTGAAGGATGTCTTCTTGGAGGGCTGTCTCCAGCTCTGGTAAATTAGGGGAAGCTCTGTAAATGACCGCATCATCCACATACTGGATAACACTGCTGCTCCCGCAGTGTGTATGCAGATCATTTATGAACAGTGTAAAGAGAAGGGGCCCGAGTATTGACCCTTGAGGTACCCCTTCTTTGAGTGGAGCTAGCTTGGAGACTTTATCCTCCCACTTGACCCTCTGGGTGCATCCAGAGAGATAACTCTTGAACCATCCCAGTGAATGGGTGTCAAGGCCAAGTGAGCACGTTTTTTGTAGTAGGAGGTTGTGGTTTACCAAGTCGAATGCTTTAGATAGGTCAATAAAGACCGCCCCTGTGCTGACCCCAGCGTCATTATTGCTCAATACTTCTGCTGAGAATTTAGTTAGCGCAGTATCAGTCCCATGCTTGGCTCTGAAGCCGTGCTGTGATGGTGAGATTGCCCGGTGGATTTCCAGGTATTCTCGGAGTTGGGAGTAGACTAGCTTCTCCTGTACTTTTGCAATGGCGCACAGCAAGGAGATAGTCCTGTAGTTCTCTATAGGCTCTGTTGACCCTCCCTTGTGTATGGGAATCACTAGAGCCTGTTTCCAAAGCTTGGGTACAGACCCCTCCATAATAGACCGGTTTATCAGCCAGGTTAGGGGCTTAGCTAAAGCTGGAGCCCCCTCCTTGAGGATTCTGGTTTGGATCCCGTCAGGACCCCCAGATCCTCTCGAGTGTAGGGATTTAAGGATGATCAAAACCTCCTTTTCCCTGACCAGCCTCAGGTTTAACAAAGGGCGGTCAAGGTCTGGGGGCCGTTGTGCGTTCGGCTCACTCCTGCTGTCAGGGGGTCCCGTCTTGTATGCATCCCGGTTTGTGAAGTAACTGTTAAGGGTCTCAGCAATGAGAGATCCCTCATCAATTAATTGCCCATTAGCCATGATTGGGCTGGGTGTAGTTTTTTTGTTCCCTTTGAGGAGTTCATTAATGTGCGACCAGAAGATCCTGGGATTGCCTAGGTTAGTTTTTTGAAGGTTGGTGATATAGACTTTTTTAGCTAACTTTGTGGCCTTTTTGCATTGGTTTCTAAGGGCCCTGTAGCTGGCTAAGTCCCCCGGTAGCATTGATTTCCTGTACTTTTTCCAGGCCTTGTCACGGGTGGACATCAGAGCTTTTAGAGAAGGCAAGATCCACTTATAGCAGTTTCCCTTTACTCTGTGGGTTTTCATAGGAGCTAAGAGGTCAATTATTCTGGTGAGGGATGTCTGGAAAAATTTTACGGCATCCTCCAGGTTAGGTAGGTGTCTTATATGGCTCCAGTCAATGCCATTTAAGTACCCAATGAATTGGTCAGGAAGGAAGTTAGAGTAGTCCCTAGTAGTAATAATCCTAGGCGGGACTTTATTTGCACAGTTCTTCCAGATGGCAAATACCGGCGAGTGGTCTCTCAAGGCATCAGCCAAGGTCCCAGCCATTTTTACATTACTGGGGGTTGAAGCCAGGACCCAGTCAATTATAGAATGCCTTCCTGATGTATGGTTCATTCTGGTCGGTAGGGAGATGGCTTGGGTAAGGTGGGAGTCATTTAATATTCCATTGATGGCAGACTTCACCTCTAGGGCCCAGTTTAGGTTGAAGTCACCCAGTAAGATAAGCTCAGAAGCAGATTCTACTGCTGGGTTCATCAGGAGCGCATCCAGAGAACCAAGCGCATTGGTGGGGGGGCTATATGTGCAGCCTATTGTGGTGTAGCCTACAAGTGAAACCGTGGAAGATTGTTTATGTCCGGGTCATGCCTTGAGGCATGCTAACTAGGGAGGATGTAATTGTGTCCCTTACATATACCAGAACCCCACCCCCTCTTCTCGAGGGTCTGTCCTTTCTGTAGAAGGTGTATCCAGAGGCAGCTACCTCATTATCCAGCATGTGGGGCTTTAGCCAAGTCTCAGAGACTGCTAGTATGTCTGGTTTGTAGACAGCTAGCCATGCTTGGACTTTATGGATCTTTGGTCTCAGGCTGCAGATGTTCATATGCACCAACCTCAGACCCTTGGCTCCATCCCAGGCCTTATCTAATGGGGAAGAAATAGATACATTAGGCATCCCTGGGCCTGGGTTTGGCTGGATGTCTCCAGCCAGTAGCAGCAGTGCTGCTAGCAAGCGCCGGAGAGTGAGGGTTGGAGGTGGTAAAACCAGTGTAGTTGGACATGGGGTTAAGCTCCTGGTGAGGAGAAGGGATCGATAGAGGATCCCTTTCCTAGAGAATTCATGCGCCACTAGGAGAAGGATGTTGCACCTGGGAGAGGGGCAGCTATAGTGACTTGCCGTATGCTTTCCCGACCCCCCACGGGCATAAGGGGGGCAGTTGGCACTACTAATGAGCCAATCCATCCCTAGTTGGGCCAGAATATAAATCATAGCCAAGAAGATGCCCTTGTTCCAGTTCCCAGGGTTCATCTTGAAACTTTTCAGGGTCCCACGCGTGGATCTCAGGTGCCTAACCTAGTGGGTCGTGGAACCTGGTACTGGTGTCTATCCCTACAGTTGCAGTCACATGCAGCACGTCACCTGTGGATACCAGACCAGGTTCAGCCCCCAGTCTAGATGCGTTAGGCAAGCGCGGCTCACTGCCTTTGAGATAAAGGTTCCCTGTCTGACCTACTATTATTTAGAACAATTAACTTAGTGGGGAGACAACAAAATCAGGCCAACAGCAGAGGTACAGTTGAGACAAATATCGATGCAAGGATCCCTGTCTAACTCTGGATAAGAGGCTAATTATTAACTATAGTGCTGGTACCCCTGTAACCAGACTAAACTAGCAGCAGGGGTAGGTGGGATTTAAACTATGCAATCACATTTCCTATTATTAATTTTTAGTAAACAGCAAATCAGTTGGCTAACTGTTAAAGCTTCACAATCACAGTTTTTTTTTTTTTTTTCAGCGTTTCAGTAGGCTAACAGTGCTTAGACCCAGTTGCTATGAAGCTGTAGTAGGCAGAAGTGTCAGAGATTAGTTAGGTAGAAGCAAGAGTCATTAGTGTCAGAGTCATGGGCAATTTCCATAGTAGATATTAATATGTTAAACAATACAGGCCCCAGGACAGATCCTTGTGGATCACCACTTGTAACTTCTGAACTAGTTGAAGTTGACCCCTTAATTGTTACCCATTGTTTTCTATCTTTTAACCAAGAATTCACCCATTTGATCATCTAAGGGTTTAATTTTAGTCTCATAAGTTGTTGTAAAAGAATAGCATGTGATACAGTATCAAACGCCTTTTCATAATCAAGATAGACGGCATCCACAGGTAGACCTCTATCAAGTGCAAAACTAACAGGCTTGAAAAAATGTATTACATTTGTTTGGCAGGATCTACCATCTATAAAACCATGTTGTGCAAGATCAGTATTTGCTGTATCAAGAAGATGACACTTAATCCTTTGTAATATTAATTTTTCCATTAATTTACCAACACAAGACATAAGACTAATGGGTCTATAATTACATGTACTCTGTCTGCTACCCTTTTTATGGATAGGAATCACAGACACAAGTTTCCAATCCATTGGTACAATACCTTCACTAATTGATTTACTAAATAAACTGGTTAATATTCCAGATAACTTAGTTGTCAATTGTTTAAGAAAAAAGGTGATATATTTTCAGGCCTCTGAGATGAACTATTTTTCATAGATAATATTACATTATTAATGTCTAGGGGAGTAAAGGAGATTGGGGCCTTTGTACTAAAAAGGGTTGCCCAAAATAAAAAAGGCAGACCCCATTGTCCCATGGCCCAGGCCAAGAAAGTGTGAAGCTCAGAAAGAGAGGAAGAGGGAGGATGGGCCGGGGTTTAGAAGAGGGAGGCCCAGTGACATCACAGAGGGAGCAGGGCAAAGGCCAAGAGAGCAATGATGTGGCAACAGAGGAATGGGCAAGGGAATTAAGAGGTGTGGAAAGGAAGCAGTTAAAAGGGGCTGCACACCAAGGGGAGCTCACAGTTTTGCTCCATAAGGAATTTCCTGTGGATGCACATAAGTCGTTGGCAGTAAAATTTGAGCCATTGGGCATTTTGATTTAGTTTTGGAGCTAAATTCGTGGGTGAGTAGTAATAGTAAAAAAAAAAAAATCTTTAAGAAAATCAAGGAGTTACTGAGAACAGCGAGAGGACAATCAGAAGCCTGAGGTAAGGTGCTTTAAAATGATAGTGAGACAGGCAGAAAGCCTGTGGAGGCTGTAAAAGATATTGCAATGTGTGGAGGATGCACTGAGAGTGGTGGTTAGGATCCCAAATTGTGGATGTTGATTCCTACCGCATTGTTGTTTGGACTACGGTGAGCGGTGAGGGGGCAGGAGATTTAAAAGGGCATATGAGAGAATTTTGTTGTGAACGTTAGGGCGAGGGTTTTTTTTTGTTTCAGGCAGCCCACGAAGTCGCAGGCGAGAAGACAGGGCTGTGCAGGTCATAGTATCACCTAGCACCTACAGTAATCAGCACAAAACAGTTCTCTCAGAAGGAGATAGGAAGTGAGGCATGTCAGCATGACAGCCGCCTGCTCAGAATGGGGGGATATGGTGAGTTGGATGGGCAAGTGGTTGCGAGGTGGCAGGCCTGTCGGGGGTGGGGGCGGAAGGCCCCTTGAAAAGCAGAAGTCCCTCATAAGGAGGTGTTTTGTGGCACAATGGGCAAAGCCTTCAGAAAAAGGGGCTAGTTTTGTGGCTGTAGGACGAGGAGCTTCTGGGTCAGGTTACAGCATTGGCAAGAGGTGCTGTCTACAGTCAGAAAGTGGGCTGGCGGGCTGCATGGTGCGGTTTTCTTGGGAAGGAGCCTGTCTGGAAGGAGGAGAGTGGAGGCACGGTCAAGGAAGAAGGGGGTTGTTGGAGGGAGCATTGGCACAAGGGGGCAGAAAAGGAACAAAAGAAAGGGCTCCAAGAAAGCAGGGGCTCAACCGCTTGGTGATGGCATGTGATATCATTGCCACGTTGGTGGAAGGAGGCATGGTCCTGAGGAGGGGGGTGGAAAGAAAAGCTGCAACACAATCACACAGCATGCCAAGAGGGTGGAAGCTGCTGTGCCTGTATACAACCACAACTGCAGCTGTTTCATCCCTACTCAGTGCTGAAGCCCCACAATGTGAAAACTCAGTAATAAAAAAGGGGGAGAGAGTGCATTGGGGCAAGCCAGAAGGGGAGAGGAAGTAAGAGGCACCATTTGGGGGGAGCCATTTTGTGAGGCATTTGGATGGCCATAGGCATGGACATAATGGCTGACTGCAGGGCAACGGCGAATGACGCCTGGGTAGTTTAGGCCTGAAGGAGAGCCATGAAACAGCATGGTGTGGGGAGTACAGATAAAAAGAAGCATCGCAACAGCAGGAGAAGTGGGGGGTGGGGGGAAGTGGCAAGTTTTGGGGCAGTCGGGACAGAAGGCTGGGGGTTTTTAAATGGTGTGTTTGGGCTTGGCCCAAAGAATTGCAAGCAGGGGTACAGCAGGCTAAAAGATAGGCAAGAGGGTTTTTTTCTGCTAGGAGGAGTGCTGTAAGTGCAAGGGGTTGGAGAAGGCCACAAGAGGGCCGAGAAGACAGAGAGGGGATGGGAGGCAGCAAGTTAGACACAGCTGGCAAGGTCAGCAGGAACAAGTCCCTGAAGGTGGGGGGGACAAGGGATATAAAAAAAAAAGAGGAGCATTACAGAAAAAAAAAATATATATATGTATACAATAAGAAAGGGGATACATGGAAGGCAGTGGTTTTTGTTAACAGATGTTTGTCATTGTAGATACAGATGAAGGATGGCACCAAGAAAAACAAAGCCCAACAAGGAGGAGTGCTTCAAGGCGGTGATGGATTTGGTGGAGAAGGCTAATCGGTTGTTGGAGGTGGCAGAGCCCGAGGGTGTGGAAAACAGTAAAAAGCAAAAAGGGAAGATGGGGAAGGGTAAGGAGGCTAACAAGAGGGTACCAGTGAGGGTCACCACTAGGGAGCCCAGTGGGGTGATTCAGTGGCGGAACCACAGACCCCTTCCCAGAAGCCAGTGCCAGTGGTGCCGGACCACCCCGGGGCCAGAGGGACGAGCAGACCCAGCAGTACCTAGGTGCCAGCCTACCCTACCAGTACCAAGCTTAGTGCCATCACCACTGCAATCAAGCTGTCCCCAAGTAACAGGAATACTGACGCCAGGGCTCGATCCTTCACAGACAAATGCACCAGGTAATCAAGGGGTGACAGTGGAAAGCAGTATAAAAGAATATATAGCACAAATGTTAAAAAGTATGGGGGAGAATGGCATTGGCCAGTTAGAAAAGGCATTGGCGAAGTTAAAAGGGGGTAGGGACGATGTGGGGGGAGGGGCGACGGTGGGTAATCGGGGTAAGAAAGGAGTTAGGGGCTCCAGGAGTCCTCCTAGCAGACCATGTTCCCACAGCAGTGAAAGAGAAGATATGGAAAGGGGAATATGTGGATATTTTTGCATTAGCAAATGTAGATAGCATGGAAAAATATGAAAAAAAGATAGCTTTGAGAAGAAAGACATGGCAGCGGCAGTAGTGCTGCTCAGAAAGGAAGACGAGGACAAAACATGGAAAGGAAAAACGTGGGATAACTGGTCCACAGGTTTTACATATTTCATGGCCATTGTGATAGAGATGCAGGCGTAATTAACTATCTCCCTTCTCACCTACTCCCTCATCATAAAAAATGCATACAAGAAGCGGGGGCATAGCTGGTTATGGTACGCTGAAAAATTTAGGAAGAGAATGGCGCATTTCGGGGATGTGCAATGGGAGATTTGTTGTTGGAAATTTACACTGAGCCTTCAGACAAAGAAACAGAAGGTGAGAAAAGGCATTGGCAGCAATGAAGGCATGTTGGGGATACAATAGGGTAGCCTGTTCCTGGCCGAACTGCTGATTCCGGCATGTGTGCTCTAAGTGTGGGGGCATCACCCAGCAGCCAAGTGCAGGTACAGCTGGGAAAAAGGGACGAGCAGTCAAAACAGCTCACATCAACCATCATTTCAGAACGGGCAGAATTCCTTTTGGGGGCAGCACTGGGGGATGGGGAACAGGGGTAGAGGAGCAGGGGGAAAATGGCAGACCTATCAACCCCAACATCAGGACACATAGGAGGACCATGAAGGGTTGGTTCCAGTTGGCGCGGACACCCATAAACATAGGAAGGATGAAAAAATGATTGGGGGGGATATCCGGACAGGGTCGCGGAAAAAATATTGGGAAAGGGTTTTGAATATGATTTTAGCTTGCAATTTAAAAGGTGCAGGAAAAAGACGGTAGCAAAAATCTTAAAATCTGTACAGGGGAAGGAAGGGGTGTTGGCACAGAAGATTCAGAAGGAGGTAAGGGAGGGTAGGGTCAAAGGCCCATTCACGACCCCGCCACTAACCAGCTTAAGGGTTTCGCCTTTGGGTTTGGTACCCAAAAAACAAGAGGGTGAGTATTGGGTAATACACCACCTGTCTTACCCAAAGGGGGGATTCAGTCAATGATTCCATAGGGAAGGAGGACAGCAGAGTCACCTACGCCACACTAGAGGATGTGGTAAAAATGATTAGAACAAAACGGGAAGCGTGGGTGGCAAAAACAGACATAGAATCAGCTTTACGCCTCTTACCAGTTAGGCTGGAAGACTGGGACTTACTGGGTTTCTGGGTGGAGCACAAGTATTATTTCGATAAAGCCATGCCAATGGGGTGCTCAATAGCATGTGCGACATTTGAGATGTTTAGTACATGGCTACAATGGGTTTATCAGAACAGGTTTGGGTACTGGATGGCGGTGCACTACCTGGATGATTTCCTGTTTATTGGGAAGGGAAAGGTAGAGACCCAGGTCATGCTTAAGAATTTCCAGAGATTATGCCAGGAGGTGGGGGTCCCATTAGCCGAAGACAAGACCGAGGGACCGAGTCACATAATTGAGCTCTTGGGACTGGAACTGGACACAAAAAAGGAATTGTTCCTTCTGCCCGAGCAAAAGGTTAAAAAACTTAAGGAACTATTGAAGGCAGTAAGAAAACGCAGGAGGGTGAGGCTGTAGCAAGCACAGTGGTTACTGAGTCACTTGAACTTCACATGTAGAGCGATCACACCAGGGCGTACATTTACATGGCATTTAGCCTGGTCTACGTGAGGGGCCACACTGCCTCACCACTGGGTGGATTTTAATAAAATGACTAGGGAGGACATGGTAGCATGGGAGCAATTTCTACAAGAATATAACAGGCATACATTCTGGCAGGATGAATGGGTGTATAACACGGACTTACAGCTATACACAGATGCTGTGGGGAGTATAGGGATGGGAGGGTACCTCAAGGGAAAATGGTTCACAGAACCATGGCCGGTGGTCTGGAGATGGGGGGGGGTGACAAAAGACATCACTTTTTTGGAACTATTTCCCATATGGGTGACTATGATAGTATGGCGGGGACTCAGGAACAGGCAGGTCACATTCTGGAGTAACAATAGAGCAGTCATGGAAGTACTGAACAAAAAAAGGACAAAGTCAGAGAGAGTTATGAGAGTATTGAGCAGAATGGTGTGGTTGGGCTTGTCCTTGAACATGTCTTTCAGGGCAAAACTCGTCAATGGAGTTGACAACGTGATAGCTGATTGCCTCTCCCGATTGCAGATGGACAAATTTAGGACCTTTGCACCCGGAGCAGAGACAAAACAGACCACCATACTGGATCACGTATGGGTGATTGGATTAGGGGAGCTGAGGCATTATTCCACAACTCCTGGGCCCCTTGGACCCTGAGAGCATATGAAACCTCCTGGAGGGCTTTTCAAAGTTTTGGGATGAGTATTGTGGGCAGGTAAGTGGTCCAGCAACAGGGGAACAAGTGGCACAATTTATAGTCAAGGGTTGGAACCAGAACATAGCACACTCAACCATGGAGGTGCACTTGGCAGCCATAGGTCAAATCTGCACATTAAGAGGCTGGGAGGACACTACAAAAACTAACCTTATTAGGAGAATGATACAGGGCTGGATGAGAGGGACAGGAAAGAGACAAGATAGCAGAAAGCCTATATCAGAAGGGCTGATGGTAAGGTTACTGGGGGCATTAGGGCATATCTGCATTTCCATGGGGGAGGCGGTGTTATTTCAGGCACTATACACCACCATGTACAGTGGGGCCTTCAGGCTGAGTGAGATAGTGGGCCACAGCAAGAAGACCGAAGGTGGGGGGTTACGATGGCAGGACATGGAATGGATGAGTGAAGCCATAACAGTCAAGTTACGGGAGTCCATAACCGATCAGAAAAAACAAGGGAGGAAGGTGTGGTTGTGGACACACCAAAATAAATCCATTGGCCCGGTGACGGCGCTGCACGTGTACACGGCAGACCGAAAAAAACAGGGTAATGGAAGGATATTTATACATGGGGAGGGCAGGCCAGTCTCGGGGTACCAGGTGGCTGCAGTATTGAACAAGGTACTCCGTTTTTTTGGGGAGTCAACTGAGGGATATTCCTCGCATTCAATTAGAATTGGGGCAGTGTCAACAATGTCGACTGAGGACAAATGAGCCAAGGAGATCAAAGAGAGAGGAAGATGGTCATCAGGATGTTAGAAAAAATACATACGAGAATTACAATGCTAAAATGTTTGTTTTCTCTCCCATAGCAGGTGCATCAAGAAGAAGGGAAAGAAAAAGGGAGGGGGGAATGAGGCACATGGACAGATATTTATTCTTTGTGTTTTGATCAACCAGGTGCAACCAAGACGATCGAGGTGTGGATTTGTGGGCACTCTTTTGTGCATTGGGTGGAAAAATGGGCAGCCTGGAGACAAGGGGAAAAACAACTGTACCTGGATAGTGACTCAATAAGGCTGGTGTGGAAAGGCCGACGGGGCATGAAATGGGTGCAGCTGCTGCCAGAGCTCAGAGAAATCAGGAGGGATCATAGGCAACCAGACCTGATTGTGGTACATCTTGGGGGCAATGACTTGGGAACAAGACCTTGGTTGGACATTTTTTATCAGATAGAGCATGATGTTAAAATAATAAAAAAATGGTGGCCACAGGTTACTCTGGCATGGTCAGACATCACACCTGGCAGGGTGTGGAGGCAGGCGGAGAGCCACAAGAGCATAGACAGGGCCAGAAAATGCATGAATTCGAGAGTGGGGGAGTATTCCAGGGGATTGGGGGAATGGTGATTAAACACGGGCTCATGGAGGAGGAAGACGAGTACTACAGAGGGGATGGAGTGCATTTGTCAGGTCTTGGCCTGGCCATGTTCAACACCGAGATTTCGAATGCAATAGAGTCATGGCTGGTACAGAAATAAGGGTACAAAAATATATTTTGGGGGGAGAGGAAAGGGGAAAGTCCACCGTCCATCGCTAGCTGGAGGTGGACTAGTGGAAATATAGCTGGGCACGGTGTACACCCTGCGTCCCTCGGTGCAGGACATAAGAATAAGAGGTTGAGGATACCCCCATGATGTACGTCGGGGAAGCAGAGATTGAGAGATCTAGCTATTAATTAAGAGAACAGCAAGAGAAAAATGATATAATGTATGCACCAAATGGAAATGTAAAGTTTATGTACATATGATGTGGAAAATGGAGATAAAAATGTACCAAGGTGAACAAATGGTGAATTATCATAAATATATAAAATCAGTAAAATTATTGCCAAGACTGAGCAACCTCACACTACTGGTCCGTTTATTTATTGGCAGGATTCTGGGGACAAAGAGGGTTGCCCAAAATAAAAAGGGCAGGCCCCATTGTCCCATGGCCCAGGCCAAGAAAGTGTGAAGCTCAGAAAGAGAGGAAGGTGGGAGGGGGTGGGATTTAGAAGAGGGAGGCCCAGTGACATCACAGAGGGGGCAGGGCAAAGACCTAGACAGCAATGATGTGGCAACAGAGGACTGGGCAAGGGAATTAAGAGGTGTGGAAAGGAAGCAGTTAAAAGGGGCTGCACACCAAGGGGAGCTCACAATTTTGCTCCATAAGGAATTTCCCACCCTCCCACACAGAAGAAAGGATAGTAGGGCTCTGTGGAAGGTGGAGCACAGTGCGTCACTGGGAAAGATGGATCACAGTGACTGACTATGGAATTATTGCCGAAGGTGGACGGCAAGAGGAAAAAGGGGGGAGAAAGAGACAAAACAGGAGAACAAAAGAAAGGGACGCCTGAAGGAAGAATAAGAGGCAAGGGCACGGTGCATGCACCCATGCTGGAAATAAGAAACATGGGCACGGTGTGTACGCCCGTGCCCCCGGTGCAGGACATAAGAATAAGAGGCCAGGATACCCCCCATGATGTACATTCGGAGGGGGGCAGCAGAGATTGAGAGATCTGGCTATTAATTAAGAGAACAACAAGAGAAAAATGATATAATGTATGCACCAAATGGAAATGTAAAGTTTATGTACATATGATGTGGAATATGGAGAGAAAAATGTACCAAGTTGAACAAATGGTGAATTATCATAAATATATAAAATCAGTAAAATTATTGCCAAGACTGAGCAACCTCACACTACTAGTCCGTGTATTTATTGGTGGGGTTCTGGGGACAATAAGATTGTCTAAGTGTGTTTCATTTTTTACTTTTATAGATACTACAAAAATAGGAGTTTAACTCCTCCGCCATTTTCTTTTCATCAGTTATAAAATCATGATTTACTTGTAGAGAGCCAATTCTTGGTGGATTTCCCTTTATAGAACCAATATAATTATAAAACTTTTTTTATTGTTTTTTTGTACTGACGGCTGAGTTCATTTCTAAACTTTTTTTTGCCTTTCTTATAGCTTTTTTGGTTAATTTGACTTTAGCTTTAAATTTAAGCCACCTGTCTGATGTAGGATTTTTTTTATATCTATTATAAGTTCTTTTTTTAGATTTTATCAACTTTTTTATATTTGTGTTTAACCATAATGGAGTCCTTCTTTTGCTACTGTTATATTTTTTATAGGATGGTACCCAATGATGAATACAGAAATCAATGTTTTCCTTAATTTTACTCCAAATGCTTTCGGTGTTAAGATTCACAAATTCAGTTTTCCAATCCCAAGAGTTAAAATATTTTTTGATTTGAGGAAAATTAGCTTTATTGAAATTATTCTTTACTGTAATACATTTAGTTATATTATAAGAATGTTTAAAGGATCAAAATATTATATTATGGTCACTATCCCCTAATGGCATTAACACTTTTGGCGGTGAATCGATAATATTAATATTTGTAAGTATAAGATCAAGTATTGCATTTGACCTAGTTGGTTCCTTAACAATTTGTTCCAGATTCAGATGAAGAGTAACATTTACAATCTATTTTCAAGGAAACCTTTCCCTTGTAATGATTTCCAGCAGACATTCTGCATGTTGAAATCCCCAATTTTAATCAAATCATCATTTGTTTCAAGATTTTCTAAAGTACTCATAAAAGCTTCATTACCCTTACTATCCAGGTTTGGTGGTCGATAACACAAACCTATAGTTAGCCATTTTGTTGTAGTTGTGATTCTGGCCCATAATATTTCAGTTGTGTTAACTGTATTTTTAATTTCATAACAACTTAGCTTTTCATTTATAAACAAAGCTATACTGCCCCCCTTAGTGTGTGTATGATTTTTTTGAAATGGTTGATATCCTTTTATATCCTGTTCCCAATCGGAATCTTGAAACCAAGTTTCAGTTACTCTGCATATATCTACTTGTTTCTCTATTAATAGACTGTGTAATTCACCCATCTTATTTCTCAAACTCCTAGCATTTAGAAGGAGAATTTTAAGTTCAGATGCATATTTAACTGAGGAGTTGTTAATCTGATTAAATACTGTATGTGAATTATTAATTTTGTTTGCTGGAGGTATTATATCTGTAGCTACTGATTCAATTATAATTCCCAAATGCTTAGGATCATCAACTTGATACCCTCCCCTCCCCCCCCCGGGATCAGTTTAAACATTCCTAAAGTAGTTGTTCAAATGGCTACCCAGTAATAATGTACCCAATTTATTGGGGTGGAGCCAGTCATTACTGATGAGATAGTGTCTGTATTCGAATTCCTCACAGTGAGTTATACAATCTATTTGCTGCCTCATACACCATGTACGCAACCAGTTATTAATATGTTTAATTTTTCTATATTGGTAAATATCAGCTCTAGGTACCGGTAAAATTTTAGAAAATGCTATTTTGCATTTTAGATCTGACAATACATTTGTCATGCCCACATACTCCTGTTTAATACTTTGTATACTTTGATGTGCAATATTGTTGACACCAGCGTGTATAATAACCAAGGGGTTGTCTCCTGCATTGGAGAGGATTTTCCTAACCATCCTTGTGAGGTCACTGATTTTAGCACCTCTAAAACAAGATAGTGTTCGATTGCTATTATCTGGGTTGCATATCACCTTATCAAGTTGTTTGATTATGGAATCCCCTAATACATAAATTTGCCTTGGGTTTATGCTGTTATTTCCTTCCAATGGTATTTGATTTTCAGGAGTTATGTGAGGTTCAAATAAGGAGACTGGGTTTTGAACAATTTCTGTGGATTTCAACAGAGGACCATTATTTGGGGGCACAGATGAGTTAGCATTAGTAAGTATGTTATAATCATTACAAATTACTTGTCCCGATTGTGTTAGATTTTCAGGGGTTACATGAGGTTCAAATAATGGAACTAAATTTTGAACAGTTTCCGTAGATTTCAGCAGAAGATCCTTTTTAGGAGCCACAGACAAGTTAGTATCAGTTTCTGTATTATAATCAGTACTAATTTCGTGTCCCTCACTTAAAGGGTTGAAGTGATTAAACAGTCTAAGACCAAATTGGGTTGCCTTTCTGCCTTTTTTTTTGCTTTATTGCTTCAAACCAAATACCAATCATTTTCTTCATTTAGTTGATCTTCCTCATCTCTTGATCTCTTTTTACAATGTAACCTTGAAGCCTCAGATGAGTCTTCTAAGGTTTTATTAAAGATTGATTTAATATTTTGTGAGGGTGGACAGGAGTTAATAGTATCAGTCATAGAAAGTGTTTTAGAAGTTTCCTATTGACATAATTCTAATACATGTAACCTTGAACTAAACAATGCAATTTCTTGTATAAGATCTTCATTTTGTCTGCATTTTAAACATTTAAATTCAGTATTTGCTAAACCTGTAGAATTAAAGCAATACATATAACATATTATACACTTAAAGCCAACCCTGCCTTCATGAATGATACTACTGTTATTCATAATGAAGGATAACAACTTGCCGTCTGTCAATATATAATTGTTAGGTTTAGAAGACAGAAGGGGCTTACCAATATAAAGATTTAGGAAAGAGTTTGCTGTAACCGACTAACGACTGCAAAACACGCTAAAACACGCGCCGACGCACGTGTCTTTGCGTGCATTTTCATGCGTGAAATCGCATGCTCGCCCATCTCAGGCTCGCAGTGGAGCGTTCTTATATAGTGCTCACATGACCCAGAAGAGCTCTTGGTGTCATGAAGCAGTAAATCTGTATTTTACAGTCAAAAGTTGTTTCAAACCTCTATGAGGAGGTGTACAATATTGTTAAATATCCCACATTCACCAGTAAAATGTTTCCAATGCTAAAATTAGCAGTCTACCTGAGTCTGTAATTCCAAGGAAAACCTTCAGGAACTACAGATTCCTCTATCTGTCCTCAGAAAACAGGAAGCAGGGCTCCAAATAAAAGAAAGCAAGACAATTAACTAGTGATTAACTTGCTGGTATACTTTACCATACCTTTTTTGGAGGCTGACTGCAAGCTCCATACCCTGGACCTGCAGAGGGCATGTTTATATGATCTAGAGTGAACAGCTGGAGTTTGGAGAGAGGTTGGTGAGCTATTCATTACATACGCTGAAGCTGCACCTAGCAGACTGGCAGCAAAGCGGATGATTTTAAGGTGGATCACATCTTGCATCGACCTCTGCTATAGGATGGTGAGTTGGGAGCTTCCCATAGGGATCAGGGTTCATTTCACCAGACATACCACTGCCTCCATGGCTGCTTCAAGGGATATGCATATATATAGGAGATCTGTATGGTCACTACCTGGAAGTCAGCTTACACTTTCATTTCCCACTACTGCATCGACCTTGAGTAATGCCGGGATGCACATTTTGGGATCTTAGCTCTCCAGACTCTCTTCGCCAGGTAGAGGTGTGCACCTTTCCCCCTGCTCTTGGAGAACTACTTTGAGTCTGCTAGAGTGTGAATAGTGTACCATATCCATGTACCTAGAATAATAGGTTGCTCACCTGTAACCATAATACTAGGAGTGGTATATGGTACACATCCACACAACCCAGCCAGCCTCGCATGGAAAGCAGCAGAAGATTTTGTTCTGATGTCATGGGTTGGAGTCAGGGGATATATAGCCACCCTGGTTATAGGAGGAGCTTAGCTTAAAGACATCCAGCCAATCATCACCTTCCAGTGAAACTGCCAGAGTGTGGATCTGTACCATATTCCACATCTAGAACTACGGTTTCAGGTGAGTAATTTATTCTTTGAGCAGAAACTGATGCAATAATTACACATTGATACAATAGTGTGAACATGATCTGTTATGGAGAAAGTGGCATAGAAGTTAAAAATTAAAATCATTTGAAACAAAAATTAGAAACATTCACTATCCTTGTCTGTTTAGAGACAGGCAGACAGACAGACATAGATAGATTTTACTTTTTATTTATTTATTTATTTGAACATAGGATTACAAGTACCTTTGAGCCAAGGCTCTTTTACAAAGGTTCCAAGTCAAAGGAGATACAATACAGAGTAGACAAGACATTCAGTTACAGTAGGCAAGGTAAACATCATAACACTAAATACAAGTATGTGGTTATGGTCGCATGGGTTAACGAGTGCTAGTGCACTGAGCAGCAGCAGAAGGAGGACAGAACAGGTGGGGGGAACTAATTGAGGGATCAGCCAGAGGCATTGTCATAATACAGTTTGAAGTGATGAGACAAGAAAAAAAGAAGAAAAATGAGACTGGAATAAGAAAGAATAATGGCGGGGGCTAGAGAATAGTCGAAGTGCAAGCTGGGGACTAGATAGCTAGACAGACAGATAGATACTGTAGATGCATAGATACATAAACAGATAGACAGACAGGTAGACAGACAGATACAGTAGAGTAGTAGAAAGTAATTAAAATGTATTTGTTAAGTGCCCCATCCCGAAGGCTATGGGTGCTTCACAGGTAGGCAAGTTAAAACAAGAAAGAACAATAGAAAAATATAAGACAAAATAAAAACAATAAGCAATGATAAAACATCATTCCCAGCATGCGTCTACCGAACTCTGCAGGCTTTCCCTCCTGCGACACACACTACTCCTACTTCTATTATCTGGCAATATTCACTCCAACCCTGGACACCCCATCACAAAAATCTCCCCAAACAAATCACGGGGAAGACTGCTGCTAGCATCACTTAATATTTGCAGCCTTCCCAAAAAACACACACTACTACAAGGTTGGATTGCCCAACATGCCCCAGACATCCTAGCCCTCTCTGAAACCTGGCTATCTAAAAAAAATTCCAATGATGCTGTCTCCCTAAGTAATTTTAACACCTATAGGGTTGATAGATCCTGTAAGCGAGGTGGTGGCTGTGAAATATTTGTTAAATCAACACTCAATGCCACCGTTGTTGACACTCCCCCCCCCCGCAACATGGGGCCCAGACACTAACAGTCAAACTTAGTCTGGGCTCTAAAACAATCCACATCATCTCGGCCTACATCCCCCCGAGAAACCAGAAACAAGCATTTGAATCCATCCTACACACCATCTCCCACCTTCCTAATACTAATGAAACCTTATTAATGGGTGACTTCAATGTAGACTGGTTATCCCCATCTGCATCCAGCTACAAAGACTCTGCCCAGGCTATGGACTTTAACCAGATAGTCACCTCTCCTACAAGGCGTGACACAAGGACCCGGGACCTCCACCCTATTGGACCTCATTTTTACCAACAGTCCACAGATCATCACCCAGGCCACAGTGCTCCCTGACTCTATCAGCGACCACTCCCCGGTTACCTGCTGGTGGTCAGGTAAACTGCCTCCAGCACCTCCAAAAACCTCTTGGCACCAAAAGCTCAAAAAAGGAGGCCTAAATCACCTCAAAGAATACCTTTCCAATAGCAATTGGCTGCCCTTATATAATGCACAGTCAGTGAATACTGCCCCCACCCACTTTATAACTACTTTCAACAAAGCCTGTGATATATTTGCTCCTCTCACAAAGCAAGTGATGAAAACCAGGACTACCCCCTGGATCACACCCTCCCTCCTAAACCTTATGCAACACAGGGACAACCTCTGGCACAGAGCCATAGACACCCAACGCACCCAGGATAGACAGCTATATAGGGAGGCGCACAATAAATGCACATGGGCCATGCGTCAGGCAAAAGCAGATTACTACCAGCATACCCTCTCCTCCTCCTGGGGAGATGGGAAAAAATTCTGGAGCAACATACAAGAAATCAGTGGCAAATCATGTTCCCCAACCCCTACCCAACTCAATTTGAATGGGGACGTAACCCAAGATCCTGCAAAAATCGCTGAAGCCCTCAACGACTCCTTTTCGGACCTCTCACATATCCTCCCTCCAAATTTCTTCCACCCTACCAAATCCCCCCATCACCCTTAATGACGAGTATAGACCTCCCACCCTCTTTCCAGCTCTGAATCATTCCTTGCAAATTGGCCAAACGCTATATCTCCAAAGCTATCACCAACACCTGCTACAGCAATGACTCCTTGGACCTAAAACTCATTAGGCTTACCCTCGATGTCACACTACCCCATCTCACAAAAATTTTAACCTTTCACTTTGTCTCAGCCATTTCCCCTCAACCTGGAAGAAAGCCTTAATCACTCCTATTCTAAAGAACGGTGACTCCACCCGCACCAGCAACTATAGGCCAATCTCAATACTCCCTCCTCTCTCCAAAGCCCTGGAAAAAATAGTCTCAGACCAACTGACAGAACACCTAACTAGACACAACCTCCTTAGCAAGGAACAGCATGGGTTCCGATCTGGCCACAGCACCGTCACAGCACTCACTGAACTCACCACGTTCATCCATGAGGTCCTTGACCAAGGCTCAATAGCAGGGGCCATCTATGTAGACTTAACAAAGGCTTTCGACACTGTCAGTCACAATCTACTCCTCCATGTCCTGCCACAACTAAATGTGGTCCCTGAGGTCTCAGCCTGGTTCAAGAACTACCTCACAGGATGGTCACAGCAAGTAAGGATAAACTCCACCATCTCCACCCCAAAATCTGTTTGCTCAGGGGTTCTGCAGGGGTCTATCCTGGGCCCGCTGCTCTTCACCCTCTTCCTTAACTCACTCCCCAAAGCTTGCAGCGGTCATCTCTTACTCTGTGCTGATGATGCGGTTCTGTACTGGCAACACCCTCAGCCGAACACCCTCCAACTCGCCCTACAGGATTTTTTCAGGGAGTTGGAGAATTGGTTCACTGATCACCGCCTGATCATTAACTATTGCAAAACTAATTCCATGACCTTTGCTCATTGCCAAAGCCCACACAGCCAGATGGCACTCCACATTACGAACTCACTTGGTTCCCAACTGGAACATGTTACCCATTTTAAATACCTGGGTATCATCTTAGATACCTCCCTCTCCTACCACAGACATGTATGTCTCCTCTCGACAGCGATCAACTCCAGAGTAGGTACCCTCTACAGGATCAAAAACAGCCTGCCTGCTCAAGCCATGCAGATAGCAGTCACCTTCTCCATCCTCTCCCTCATCGATTACGGGATTGTTATTTATGGCACCGCTGACAACTCAACCCTAAGCAGCATAATCACTGCGCTTAATAAAGCCTGCCGCCTAGTAACTGGTTGTGACAGACTCACCCATACCTGCGATCTGTACACACTGACTGGTTGGCTTAACTTCCAACAAAGACTCAATACCACACCTGTATTCTAGCTAAAAAGATCCACCTCCAGCTCGCACCCGCTGGTCTAATCCTCATCATCAGTCTGGCCCCCATCAGGCATAATACAAGACTCTCTGCTGCCTCATCCTTCATGGTTCCCCCATGTTGAACGTCCCTTGGGCAGATATCCTTTCACTACCGTGCCCCCAAATGGCTCAACACTCTTCTCCCTACTCTCTCCCAGTCCCATAGCATCTCACTCTTCAAATCAGTTCTTAAAACCCAACTCATGGAAATGGCTAAATGTGAATGCAAATAGACCTGCCCACCCCCCTCTCACACCTCCTCTCCTGACACAGGGGCTCCCTAGACCCTACAAAATGGCATCCCTATAAGCTCTGTCTAGGGATCGCAGGCATGCCTCCTAATTTTCTAACCCAATAAATAATCTTCTCTATTACCATGTCAGTACTGTAATCTGTAAATAATGCATGTCAAAATTTTAGTTTTAGTTTAGTTTATTGTTCTAGGAATTATTACCTTTGAGCCCATGGCTCTTTTACAAAGGTTCCACATCATCAATGTACAAACAAACAAGACATGTTACATAGAATGGTCAGCAAATTATAAAGGTTTCAATAAGCCAGTATAATACAGTACATCACAGGAAAAAAACAAAACATTGGAGGAATGGTCAAGGTGGGAAGGGTAGGAGAAGATATGGGAAGGGGAGCAGACTTAGAGTAGTTAGAGGTACTCAGATGCCTTTGTCAAGAAAGGAGCAGAGGAGGAGGAGGATGGAAAACAGTAAAAACAGCCATGAGGGAAGAATCATTAGTCAAGGCAGTCACAGGAGCTAGAGGCTGAGAGGTGAGAGTAAAGCATAGGTTTGAAAGTTCCTAGTGACGTGGAGGACTTAATGAGTGAGCTCAGGGCATTGTACCAGCTGGGGGCACGATAGGCAAAAGATCTTTGGCCCTGTGTGGTCCGGCATCTGGGGACCTGGAAAGGCTGGTGTTCTGATCTTCTGGTGGAATGGATGCTGGGATTCGGGCAAGGTAGGTCTTGGATACAAGGTGGAGTGCAGCCCAAGATGGATTTTTTTGCCATCAAGCATGTGAGGTACCTTATGTGATTTGAGAGTTGCAACCATCCTGTTTCAGTGTAGAGCTCACATGTATGAGTACATCTTTGCACTCCAGTGAGCAGCCAACAGGCCTTGTTTAGGGTGGTTGTGATGCGCCTTAGTGTGGTGGTAGTGGCAGAGCCATAGATAATTAAGCCATTGTCTATGATTGAGATGACAGAGCCTTGGATAGCAATCCTCAGCGCAGCTTGGGTAAGGAATTGCCAGTCTTGGAACAGGATACCAATGCGCTGGTTCACCGTTTTTGCTGTGTTATCAATGTGGGTCGCAAAGGTAAGACCTTGATCAAAGGTGATTCCAAGGTATTTAAATGTTGACACTTGTTCAAGGGTATTTCCTGGGTATGTTTTGATAGTAAGTGGAATTTGTCTTTTTCTGTTTTGTGGACTGGAGAAAAGTGTGGATTTTGTTTTTTTGTGATTTAGGACCAGCTTATGATCTAGGAACCACTTTTCAACATTGGAGAAAGTAAGTTGCAGGTTCTGGCGTAAGGGTTTCGGGTCCTTATGAGAGGAGAGAATCACGGCATCATCAGCATAAAGGATTATTTGTTCTGGGCAGGATTTGGGGAGAGAGTTTAGGAAAAGGCTTAAAAGGAGGGGGCCTAGGATTGACCCCTATGGAACACCTGAGAGGACCGGTTTTGAGTCTGAGAGAACTTCTGAGATTTTTACTGATTGATTTGTCATATACTGTCTTGTTTCCCTCCACCCCCTGTAACCAACGTGGAGCCGTTGTATAAAAGATTGTCTGTACTGAAATCTGCATATATTTACTTGTTCCGTCTGTCATCTTTGTACTTTGTTTTCCCTCCACCCCCTGTAACCTGATGTGGAGCCTTTGCAAAAGAGTCTGTGACTCAAGGGATTGTAATTCTGATTATACAGTAAATAAAAAAAATAAATAAAATAAACAAATCCTAAACTGAATGAAACAATGCAGCAGTTGATTAGTTTTAAACTATAGGCAATCTACAAATGCCTTTTTAAAATGATGCACCTTCAACCCCCGTTTAAAGATATCCACCAATGGGGTCTCCCTCAAGGATCTTGGAAGCAAGTTCCATAAAACCTGGCCTGCCAAAATCAAACTAACGATCTCCAGATGACTTCAGATGGGCCCTGGGAACCACTAGGAGGCTCTTGGTATGAGAGTGGAGTGAGCACGTGGGACCTACAGGAGTCAGGAGGTCACTCAGGTAACCAGGACCCGTTCCATATAGGGCCTTGTAGGTGAGCAAGTCCACCTTGAAGATGATCCTTGATCTAACTGGCAGCCAGAGCAGTTCAAGCAGAAGTGGTGTCAAATAAAAGGACCTCAGGAGACCAGTCAGCAACCTGGCCACTGTGTTCTGCTCCAGCTGCAGGTACCAGAAGATCCTTCCATTGACCCAGAGGTATAGAGTGTTGCAGTAGTCAAGTCGCAACATCACAAACACATGTACCAGTGAGGTCAGGTCATCAGGAAGAATCAACTCTTTAATTCAGACAACATTGCTCAGGTGGGAAAAATAATTTCTGATGATGGACAACACCAGAACCTCAAGTGTCAGTCCATCATCAAGGATGACACCCAGATTTTTCACCTTGGTAGATGCTGCCAAAGGAGTGGATCCAAGGAACAATTCTGTTCCCCTCCCAGAAGCACCCACATCAGGCTGAAGACTAGGCTCAATCACTACAATCTCATTCTTGCCAGGATTGACTCTCAGCCAGCTAGAGGACATCCAGTCCTGAATCTTGACCATAGATTTATTCAGTACCTCCATGACATCATTTGTCCTGGGTGCAAGTGACATGTACAGCTGGATGTCATCTGCATGACAGGGAAAACCCAAGCTGTACTGTCTAATGATCTCACCCAGGGAAGCATGTACACCGCAAACAATATAGGTGACAAGAATGAGCCCTGAGGAACTTCACATGGCAGGGGCTTTGGGCATGGTGAGAAATTCTCCATAACTATCCTCTGCATTCTGCCTGTGAGAAAGGACTCAAACCAGTTCATGACAGTATCGGTAAGTCCACAGAACTCACATAGGTGATTCAACAAAACTACGTTGTCCACAGTGTCAAATGCTTAGGAGAGACCGAGGAGAACAAGTATTGGCTGCTCCCCTCTATCTCTCTCCCTGAGGAGATCGTTATGCACTCTGACTAATGCCATTTTGATGCTATGCCTTGACTTAAATCCCTACTGGAATGTTTGAAGATGTCATAGGATGCGAGGAGTACCTTCAGCTGCACAGCCACAACTTTCTTGATAACCTTACCCAAAAATGGAAGGTTAGAGATTGGTCTATAATTTGCCGATATGTCAAAGTGAAGAGATGGTTTCTTTAGGAGGGTTCTCACCAGCACCTCATTCAGGGCACTGAGGAAACATTCCTCCAAAAGTGAACACCAGATAATCTCAGTGAACACTGGATCAACAGACTCAACACATCTCATTAAGAGACAACGTCATGCCTGTGCCCAGGTTACAGTATGTGGATCACAGCTTTGAAATCAGCTCACAAACCTCTGGCACCCCAACTGGCCTAAACCAGTTCCAGATAATAGGAGTGCCTCTGGACACATGCCTTGCCACCACGTGGCTGCAATTGCCCCATTGGAGAAATCCCAGTCCTAATGGAGTACACCCTGTCAGAAAAGAACAGAGGAAACTCCTAGCACTGAATGAATGAAAATGCTTTTTTTGGCTGCAGACAGGCAGGATAGAGAAGCCTATCTACAGTATGAAAAAGCAGAGTGGGTCTGTTCTTCACTGCAGCAATATCGCTGGACAGGAACATTGCCTTCTTATGGTTGATTGCCCTTTGAGATTCACCATAGTGAATTCTCAAAGCTAATTTGTCCTCCTCAGACTGAGACCTCTTCAAACAAAGTTCCAACCTCTGATCCCTGGTCTTCATCTCCTTGAGATCCCCATCAAACCACATGTTCTATCCCATGCGGCAATTGCCGCAAGGTAGACTAACTTTTTGTGATCTAGGTTGTGGCAATCCTGAGGACCTTTTTTTATGGAGCTTGCACCAGATGTGTAGTGCAAGCTGCCGTAAATCATGGTAACTGTCACAACTGTGCCCAAGATTGTAAAATTGGATGCAGTTGTGTTGAAAAGGTTTAGCAAACTGCCAGATCCTAAGTGTTGTGGCACAGGGCTAATTGCAATCCCTTCATGATGCTTTGAAAACCCTTTCCATAGTGTCAACACTATACCATCCTATATATACTGCACTCCATGCAAATGGCAGGTGAGTGCACAATGCAGTACAGTGATGCAGCACTGAATATAGCACTAAGGATAGTGCAACAAACAAAGGGGACACCCAGTGGTGTAGCTGTGTTCAGGGCACTGTGTATGGAGCTGCACACTAGGGGTGTCTGTGGGTGAGCGGAATGAGCACCAAGGGCAGACATACAACACGGCTGCTTCCATAACAAAAATAACCTTTAATTGTATGAAAAGGCAACAGGCCATAACAACAGAAAAGAGAAAAAGGGAAGCAAAACAGGAGATGGGGTGCAAACATTTGGTGAATACAGTCCAGATGGAGTGGCAACAAATGTGAATGCATGCACCACAGGCATGCTCATGGCACTAGTGATGCTGGAGGACATGCTTGCTGGTGGTGGAGGGCCACTCTTAGCTCCCAGACAACTTTGGCAATCTCATCTAGGCCCTCAGGATCAGGTGCTGCTGCTGCACCAGCCAGCACAGACAGTCATCATGGACCTAGAAGGTTTCCAGCTGCAGTGATGGCTGAAACTCTTCTGGACACCTGTGGATAGAAAAAAAATGAACTCATCCAGCTGTGCACATAGGATGGGGCAAGCAAGTATTACCTATCATATGTAGCCATATCAAACCCAGCCAGCACATGTGCCACCATGCCAAACAGGGTTGACAAGTGTCACTTACAATGGATTGAGCATGACATACCAGTGACAGCACCATGGACCAATACACTGAAGGGGTGCACATGCAACAGATACCCCATGCAGCATCAGAGCAGCCTTAGCCATGGTATGGACACACACAAACAGCAGGTATGGTAGAGGTATGTCTGTGGCACAAGAATCAGGTGCATCATTCCAGAAGTCAGTATGGAATGTCATGTCCTGAGTAGCAGGTAGGGGAACCCACACAACCTATGGCCACTGTCCAGACACCCAGTGTGCAGGTCAAGCCTGGTATGAAGGATACAGACATCTAGATTCCTCCCCTTGTCACTGCCAGTATAGGGTACTGGCACACACACATGCTGCACACAACACAGCTGAATATGGCTGGGACTAGGAGGTAGCACTATGTGCAGCAGCCTTGGTGCATGCCACTGCAGTGGTGGTCTGTGTTGCATGGCACTGGACATGTTGTGAACCAGTAGCCACATCACTGGGTGATGCTGTGCTGTGGCCAGGATGTGTCTGATGTCTGTATGGTTGCCAGTGTACCCTACATAGAGTGTGGTCTGGATCAGACTGGGCCACCAGGATACCCAGACATGCCCAGTTGGGCCCCCCTCTGGTAGCTACCTGGCCCCACTATGTACCCTGACACTCACAGCATATATCATCCGCACCCTACCTGACTGAGTCTGATGGGCCATCGTAGGTACAATTGCGGTGCCACCACAGCATCATGATAGCACAGTGATGCTGCCCATCCATGTGACTGTTTTATGCCAGGCCCGACCCCATTGTTTGCTTCAGTGTGCCCCTGTAGCCACTATCCATGCAAGCCCCTGTCAATCAGTCAGACTAGGGGATATGTCCCCCATGACAGCACTTGTGCAATTCACTTTTTACATGGCCCTGTGGTGAATAACTATATGGTTGGCCTGCCCATATACAGTGGCATCCCCTTACCCAAGTCAGCACTGTGTTTGGTAGTCACTGTTGCAGCTGTGGCCTGATGCACAGACACATGGTCTCCTACCTGCACTGCCCACCAGAGGCCCCACTCTATGCTGCACTTTGCAAGTACTGTGAGCCAATGGTGAGCCATTGAGGCATGTCATGCTGTGCTTATGGCACTGGATATGCCAGCAGTGCAAGGGGACATCCATGGCAGTCATCAGAGGCAAACAGCTGGTTAGGGCTGGCTGACAGATGCCTGCCACCTGGTGACAGCCATCATGTTCACACAGTCCTGGTCACAGGGAGGGATGGGAATGACCAACTGTGAAGTGGGCACACCAGGGGCTGTGTGCACTGTCAACATCCTCCATGGAAGCCATCCAGCAGCACACGTTGCTTGCATCCAAATGGTGGCCATGGCATGGCATGGTCCACATAAACAGGGCAGCATGCCAGTGGCACATATGTGCACCATGGTAGATTGCACACATTGTGACATAGCCCTGGGGTGCTAATGGCTCATTGCCCTATGTGCAGGATGAGTGTCCAACAGCAGAATCCCTGATTTGATGCCCCTGGGTCAACATCCAGCATGGTGGCCCACACAGAGACACCTGTCACTGGACACCATCACAGGTGGCATAGTAGAGACATGTGGTTGACAGGTCAGTACAATATCAGGCCAGGGCTGTAAGGGATGAATAACCCTACTCCCTGCCAGGGAGTCACTAGCACCCTTAATGCCAGTCCAAAGAGTGAACAGGGTGGTATATTTCCCAACACAATGGCATTATTCTGTGCCTGTGCCTCCACAAAGCCTGACGTGCTATTGACACCATATACAGCAGCCCACTTTGCCATGTTCCCGAGGGACAGGACCATGGCCATCCCCAGCTGCACTCCCAGGGGTTTTGCTATCCCATATGCTGCTAACTCCCTTCGGGCCAGACAGATGGTGCAGTGCCCATAACCCCCAGGACAGCATGTGTGGTGTTGGTAAGACAAACCTTGCCAGTGTCAGATATAGCCATGTGTACCTTGGGGAGGGCCTGGTCCAACACCTATGATGGTGGTAGGGCCATTGGCACTGCAGTGCCACCTGTATCAACACCTATACCTGTATACATGTAACCCCTTGTGCCACACACAACAGAGGGTACTCATCTGTTTGCCACTCCTTTGTGGTACTGCCATGGGTCTCGTCACAGCTCTGTGACACCTCCCAGGATGTCCTCTGCTGCTTCTGGCTCCATGTTGGCTGGGTCATATTCTGGGTGAGTTGGGCATTGAGATCTCTAGGGGAGGAAAAGGGAGGTATGATCCATCCTCCACATTGGTTCACAGTGCTCTGTTCACTACACACTACCCAGTCTAATCGTCCATATGGCAGTTACATGCCACAGTCGCAACATATTCTTGTCCTTGGGTGGACAGACTGGGCAGGTCTGAAATGTACAGGCATGCTCTGACACACACACAGAAGGTATAGCACCCCCCTGTGTGGGGTGGGCCAGCCTCAGTGTATGACTCCCCATGTTGTGCCCACTGCCAGCTGGCCCTCCTGGCACCTGTACTACTGAGAACAACAGCCAACCACAGATCCTGCCCAGGAACGGTAGGCATGGCTATGCATGGCACTACAGGTAATACACAAGAAGGGCTGGTACAGCATACAGCTGGGAGGTCTGGATTCATTAGGTGGGTTCTTGCACAGTAGCCAGTACATGTCCAGTCAGCTGCATAGTACTGTCGCACCCCGTGCATTTCCTGGCACATGCAGACCTGTGGTTGTGTCGCATGGTACAAACAATGTGTATGACATTGGTGAGGGATAGGTGCCATGTTCTGCTGGGTACAGCACCCTGGACAGCAACACATATGATGCATATGTCGATCATCCTGTCCATATGTGGAAATAGACAGTGATGTGTCAGTGTCCTTGTAGTTAGATAAATTTCTTTGCCATCCATACCATGCCCAATATTGCTTCTCCCTTCACTCACCAAGGTCCAAGAATCCCTTGTCCTCTCAAGGCTTATCAAATTCCTCCTAGCTTCCAACACTCTCTCGCCTATCCAATAAGGATTTAGAAAACTTTAATCTACTATGTCCTCCCTTCTTTCATATTGGAATTTCATACTGAAAGATAGGAAGTCAAAAAAGGCATAGCCCATACAGACTCCCCCACTATTCAGGGGTGATAACTGAAGTTACCAACTTCAGTGAGATATCTATCTAATCTTTCCTAAAATTTACCCGCACTATCCACCTCTATCACATCCTTTGGCAGTCCATTCTAGTTTTATTGTTCTACCTGTAAAACTGTTTCTTCTTATTTCTGTCCTACTTTTGATTTCTCTCAACTGTCTGTCATGTCCCCTCAACTGATATGGATTGTATTTGAATTCCAAATTCATTTCATTAAACATACTATTGTTTTTAATTACGTTATACAATCTCAGTAAGTCCACTCTAACTCTCCTATCCTTCAAGGTCCACAATCCCAATTTCACCAACCTTTCCTCATAATTTAAGACCATACAACCTGACATGAATTTGGTGTAAGACTTCTGTGGTCTCTCTACCAATTTTACATCCTTAACTAAGAAGGGACTCCTCACAGTGGAACAGTAATCCAATGTGGGCCTAATCAATGTTTTGTATAACGGCATCAGTACCCAGCCCTTCAGATAACTCCTTTTTGGACGTATTTTATGTCCATAATTTAGCTCAAAACATCCAAACATGTAGTCTCTGGAGTCATTGACGTCCAGCAACATTTCCATTGTTTAAGGCTGACACCCATTTTTCTTGGTTTGGACATTGAGTCTTTATGTTTTTTTAGATACACAGATACATTGACAGTGTCAGCAAATAAGGTCCTATGGCCCACTCAGTCTGCCCATTTGAACTTGTAAGTTCAGTTTATGTTTTCCTAGAAGTCTGTTTCCCCTTACCCCTGACCTCCAGAATTCCTTTATGTCTATCCCATGCATTCTTAAATTCCGTGATTGTTTCAGCCCCCACCACTTCCTCTGGCAGTGTGTTCCACTTGTCCACCACCCTTTCTGTGAAGAAATTCTTCCTCACATTTCCTCTGAATCATCCTCCCTCCAACTTCATCCCGCCCTCTAGTCCTGGAACATCTTTTCCACTTAAAAATAGTGTATTCCTGCACCCTGTTCCTCCTGTAAGATACTTGTATGTCTCTATCATATCCCCTCTCCTCCTCTCCTCCAGGGGTACATGTTCAGTTCCTTCAACCTGTCCTCATAGGACTTGTGATGCAATCCATGCACCATCTTTGTTGCCTCCTCTGAACCTTCTCTACCCTGTCTATGTCCACGTGGTAAGGTCTCCAGAACTGTACACTGTACTCCAGGTGGGGCCTCACTAGTGTCTTGTATAGTGGAATTATGACCTCCCTTTTCCTGCTGGTGATGCCCTGCCATGCATCCCAGCATCCTATTTGCTTTACCTGCTGCCTTGTGACACTGTTTCCTCACATTTAGGTCATCAGAGATGATAACCCCAAGATTTCTTTCCTGCTTGGTGCATGCTTATCCTCCCCCAACAGATATATTGTGCCAGGGTTTTGTGCCCCATATGCATTATCTTGCACTTCTTTGCATTGAATTTCAACTGCCAAACCCCTGACCATTCTTCAAGTTTCTGCAGGTCCATTCTCATTCTGTCTACACCCTCTGGTGTGTCTACTCTGTTATAGAGCTTTGTGTCATCAGTGAACAGTGAAATTCTGCCTTCTAGGTCCTGCTCAATGTCACTGATGAAGATGTTGAATAGGACCAGTCCCAGCACTGATCCCTGTGGTAACCCCAATGGTCACTCTTCCTCTGTGGAGACAGCCATTTACCACCACCCTCTGTGTCCTGCCGCCCAGCCAGTTACCTACCCACCACACTACTGTCCTGCCCACACCCATATTCCCCAGTTTGTGTAATAGTCTTCTATGTGGCACAGTGTCAAAGGCCTTGCTGAAGTCCAGATAGGCCGTGTCCACTGCCATCCCCTGATCCACCTGCCTAGTCACCCAGTCAAAAAATTCAACGAGGTTGGTCTGACATGACCTCCCCCTGGTGAAACCATGCTGCCTTTGGTCCTGTAGTCCACTGACAACCAGATGTTCCACCAATCTCTCCTTCAGTAGTGCTTCCACGATCTTCCCCACTACCTAGGTGAGGCTGACTGGTCTGTAGTTCCCCATTTCCTCTTTGTTCCTACTTTTGTATAAGGGGACTACATCTGTTATCCTCCAGTCTTTGGGTACCTCCCCTGTTTCCAGTGATCGGCTAAACAGGATAGCCAGAGGTTCAGCCACCACCTCTCTTAGTTCTTTAAGGACCCTGGGGTGCACCCCATCTGGCCCCATTGCTTTATCAACTCTTATTACTTCCAGTTCCTTCAGGACCCTTTCTCGTGTAAGGGACTTGTAGCATTTCTGCACCATTCTCTCCCCTGTACTCCCTTCAGACCCATTACCCTCCTCTTCCTCAGTGAAGACTGAGCAGAAATACCTGTTCAATATGTCAGCTTTACTGTTGTCATCCTCCACGTGGCCCTCATCCTCCCCCTTCAGTCTCACTATCCCTCCTTTTGCCTTTCTTTTTTCACTTATGTACTTGTAAAAGGTTTTGTCCCCTCTACCCACTGATTTTGCAATGTGTTCTTCTGTCTGAGCTTTGGCTTCCCTTACTGACCTCCCTGCCTCCCTTTCCTTCTTCTGGTACTTCTCCCTATCCCCTTCTGCCTGTGTCTTTTTGTATTGCCTGAATGCAATCTTTTTGGCTTTCACTTTCTTTGCTACCTCTTTGGAAAACCATATTGGTCTCCTCTTCCTTTTCCTCTTGTTAACCTGCTTAATGCATAATTCTGTTGCTCTTGTAATCCCCATTTTAAATACTGCCCACTGTTCCTCAACCCCTGATTCCTGCCCCATTCCCCTTAATGCCTCTTTCAAGTATCTCCCCATTTTCCCAAAGTCTGCCCCCCTAAAATCCAGGATACGTGTTTTTGTGTGGTTTGGTTCTACTCGTTCTGTGATTTCAAACCACAATGACTGGTGGTCACTGTTCCCCAGGTGCTCCCCCACTGTTACCCCCATCACACTGTCCCTGTTTGTGAGCACAAGGTCCAGTATTGCCTTCTTCCAAGTTGGTTCCATGACCAGTTGCTTGAGGAAGGCACCCTGAAGGGAGTCCAGGGTAAATCTGCTCCTAGTTGATGCTGCTGCTGGGATGCTCCAGTCCATGTCTGGAATATTGAAGTCTCCAACCAGTACTACCTCACCCTTGTCTGCCATCCTTTGGATGGCTAGCATCAGCTTCCTATCTGTTTCTTCCTCCTGGGCTGGTGGTCTATAGATCACACCTGTGCGGATGGCTGGCCCCATTTTCCTTTCCAGCTTAACCCACAGTATGTCTCCCCCATTTTGTTCCTCCTGGATCTCTGTGGCCCTTATGTCATTTTTCACATACAGTGCCACTTCTTCTCTCTTCCTGCCTGCCCTGTATCTTCTGAATATGTTGTAGCCAGGTATGGCCATCTCCCAGTCGTGGTTATCATTACATCAGGTTTCAGTGATGGCCACAATGTCCAGGTCTGACTGCACCATGACAGCCTCCAGATCTTTCATCTTGTTGCTAAGGCTCCTGGCATTTGCACAATGGCTTTCCATGATTTGACCTCCTAGACTGTTTTGCTGTTCTACTCAGCCCCTTCCTTGGTTGTCCTTTATCCCTGGTTCTCTTGCTGTCTGCCCTTCTGCTGCATTTGCCCTTTTCTGCCTATCCACCTCTTGGGTGCTAATCTCCATCTTTGCACACTGCTTTGTAGAGATAGCCACTCCTCTGGTTCACTGGTTCCACTGCTAGCTGTGGGGTGAGCAAGAGGTACCCTTCTTCCTGGCCTGCCACCCCCCTTTGCTAGTTTAAATGCTTGTCAATGTAGCATTTAAACTTATCATTGAGTGCTTGGATTCCCCTCCAGGATGGATGCAGGCCGTCAGGTTTGAACAAACCTCCATCCCACCAGGTGGGTCCCCAGTCACCAATGAATCCAAACCCTTCCTCACAGCACCAGTTCTTCAACTATTAGTTAAAGTTCCTGGTGCATGCACCCCTATGCTCTCCCTTGCTTCTCTCAGGTAGTACTTCTGAGAAAGTGACAGAAGTAGCTACTTGCTTGAGACCCCTCCCCAATTTCCTAAACTCTTCCTGAACTTCCTTTGGCTCCCCATTTGCCAGGTCATTGGTACCTAGGTGGATAATGACATCCAGCTCACCCTCCCGTCTTGTCTTCCCAGTGATCCCCAGGATCTTCCTTCCATCCCTCCATGCCGTGGCACCTGGTAGGCACCTCACCTCACCTCCCTGTCCTTCCCCTCCTGTGTTCCTAGCTGGATCCCTCTTGTGATGGAGTCCCCCACCAGGATTCACATCCTCCTTCTCTGGGGTTCACTGCTTTCCCCGCTGAGGTCACCTCCTTGGCTAACCTCCACATCCTTTCCTTCCACTTTTCTGGGTATCTCTATTTGGTTGTCCCTGTTTGCCGGTGTGGCATATGAATTCTTGAGTGGAATAGGATCTGGGATATGCCTCTGCCTGACCACTCTAACCCTCCCTGAGCCCACTGTTATCCAAGTGCTCCTCATTCTTGGCATCCTTTGAGGCAGTTGCATTGGACTGGGTGGTCTCTGGATAGGGGTGATGGTAGTCCTGACCCAGTTTACTTCCGCTCTGAGTCTGGCTACCTCATCCCGCAGTCCAGAGAGATGTATGCAGATAGGGCAGCACCTCAGTGTCCAGAAGGTCTGCCTGAATATGGCTGCCCCACAGCCACTGCATTGCACCACTCCCCACATTATACTGCAATTATACTGCTATTCCACTACTTGTCTGCTGCTGAAGCTCTCCTAGTTCCCTTTTTATTAATTTACTGTCCTAAAAATCCTGCCACTGATCCTCAGATACTTTTCTTTTTGAAAAAAGAAAATAAACCAAGAAATAAATAAATGATTCAAAACACTTGATCCTGTGTGGAGGCAGACTCTCCAGCTGTACCATTTTAGCCAGTACAATGCTGAATTTCTGACAGTGGTACCAGATCCAAGTTAGATCTCAGTGTGTACCGAATTTTGTCTGCCTGAGAAATACTTTAATTTATTATTCAGTTCCCAGGCAATGTCTGCTGCAGTGTGTGAGTGCAACTTACTTCAAGCACGGTGGCCCGAGAGAGGAAAGGCTTAACGTGTACAGTTCCCCAGCCCAACAATCTTGTCTGCTGCAGAGTGAGCCACTGAGTGCAAGCACGGTAGTCCGAGAGGGGAAAACAAAGCATCCATCCATCCATTCCCTATGGTAACCAGCCAAACTGACATATGCCGTGCCTGTGACCCCTGGAAGCAACTGTCTGAGCTGCTCAGCTGCAGCCTTCCCTGACAGACTTGGTGGGAGTGTCTGTCAGTGATAGAGGAGCTGTGCCTGTCACTGAGCCAAGGAGCAAAAAATTAAATTTACTGGTACATCGGGTGTTTACTGTCTGGATGACCACAGCACTCGTCCCGCTGTGAAAGTAAACACGCTGGCTCCGCTTGTCTAATTCTGCTGAGTGCTTACGTTTTAATCAGAATTTTAGTCTATAAATCTCAGTCGGGTCAGGACAGATCCGTGACCATGGAGACATTGAGATCCCCTCACTGCATGAGTGTTACATTACTAGTCTGAGCTCGGCTAACACAACGAACACAGAGCAGCTGCTGGAGGTAAAGAAAGATATTCACTTTTGTCTTCCGAATGAAACTCCCCGTCTCAGTCTCTTACAATTTTCATCATGAGGTAGTAGTGATCTAGAGTGCAAGAGGGAGAAATCTGAGTCTTTGGAAGCGAACTGCCTCATGGGTGGCAGTCACATATGGTACCCTGCTGTCTGCAGTTTGAATAAGTCCCCTTGTTATTCCCTATATATTCTTGCTACTAATTTTAAATTCCCCCTTTTTCAACAGAAAAGGAGGAGTACCACTTATTACTGAAAGTGCCACATACCTTTTGTCCCTGATTAGGTGGGACACCCCTCTTTACCACTTACATTGCTGTCTGTCCCACTTTGAAAAGGTTCTAGTACCTGCATTAATCAGGCTCTTAGAATAATCATGGGCAAAAGTGGGGTTGCTAGTCCCCCCCC
The DNA here is from genome assembly GCA_016271365.2 of Neoceratodus forsteri. NCBI lineage: Eukaryota > Metazoa > Chordata > Ceratodontiformes > Ceratodontidae > Neoceratodus > Neoceratodus forsteri. The sequence continues at coordinate 59,255,308 of CM028137.1, forward strand.
CCCGCTCACTACAACACACGTGTACCTACAATGTTGCTAAATCTTGTTCTGTAATCTGGACTGTGTCCACAGAGTCTTCACCTGAAAGATAAAAAGGGTATTTATTTTATTTTGCTATTATATAGACACTATCTGTGACCGAGCGTGAAGTGATCTGTATCTGTCTAGTGCCTAGTGGTGAGGTGACACTGACTCAGTCTCTCTATACAAAATTACCTTGCCAGGCCAGGCAGGAAAGGTATGGTGTTGGGACTGGGAGCTGGTAGGGGGGCTGGAGTTGTTCAGCAAATGGTATGGGAGTAGTACAGTGATGATGTGGTGTGTTAGTGTGATGTCGGTACACAGTCAGTGTGTATCTAAGTAAAGTTACTCATCATCATTGAATGAACAAGTGATAGCTTGTGTTGTACAGTGTCTGCGACTACAAGATCAGCCTGCCCTGCCCTGCTATATCTACTAGTATTCCACTCAAATGTTACTGTGTAATTTATACCTGTTAAGTAAGTTTAACTCCCTTTTAAGTGCCTGCAGGCAGTGAAGTATTCAGAAGGCCAGTGAGTTGATTTCAAAGCCTATAGGGCTTGGAGTATTTTTGACTGCCAGAATTTGTCAAGTGGAATTATTTTGACTTCCAAAAAATTGAAAGTTGGAGTATTTTGACTCCAGTAAAACTGAAATGACTTCCAAATTTCAACCCATGGAAGTATTTGACTTCCATCAAACAGAAATTATCTGAAGCCCTGTCAGTACCTCACTTTCTCTTGAATGAAAACTCCTTCTAACACTGTTCACCAAGAACATGGCTCTATTTGACATGTTTCTACAATGTGAACTACTTTTCAAATCACTTTGGATGTAAACCCCCAGATCTTTTTCTAATACTGATATCTTTAGTTGTTAATTCTTTATATATATTACCCTGACGTACATTGTGCTTTCCCAAGTGCATTATAACACACTTCTCAGTATTAAATTCCATACTGTTATTTTCTGCCCATTCCATAATTTTTATTAGATCACTCCCAAACAACAATCTATTATCAAAAGTATTCACATTCCCCCCTATCTTAATATCATTCACAAATTTGACCATTTCATTCTATCAATAATCAAGTTACCTATAAATATACCGAACAACAGAGGTCCCAACACCGACCCCTGTGGAACTCCACTCCCCACCTTTTGTGGTTCCGACAGACATCCCCTGATCCTAACTTGTTGTTTCCTATTTCTAAACCACTGGGATACCCAACTTACTATACAGTAATCAATCCCCAGATTGGTCATCTTTTCAATTATTTTTCCATGCGGGACCATGTCAAAAGCCATTCTAAAGTCCAGCATAACTACTGTATATCTACACTATTCCCCTCATCCACCCATTTATTTATATGCTCATAGAATGTTATAGTTTTACAGATGACATTTATTCAGCTATGGACCAATTGTAGATCACTTCAGCCATATCTATTGACCTTGCAAAGGTCTTTGATTCTGTCTCCCATCCTCTCCTACTTTATAAGCTCAGTGCCTCTGGCCTCTCCCCACCTGCCATTTCTTGGTTTAGCTCTTACCTAACTGGATGATCCCAGTCTGTCAAAATCAGCAGTGTCTTATCCTCCCCCCTCCCTATCCTTGCATGTGTTCTCCAAGGTTCAGTCCTCGGACCTGTTCTTGTATCTGTTTATTAATGACCTCCCTTCTGTATGCACCCTCACCAAGATTCATATGTACATGGACAACATTCCTTTTCCTATCCAATCCTTCAGCCCCGGATGTCCAACCCTCCCTTCAAAAAAAACTTTTCCATGATCATATCCTGGTTCAACAATAACTGCCTAAAACTGGTCACAGATAAAACTGTAGCCATGACCTTTGGCTCTAAGCAGAAACTTGCCAGGATTCCAGCCCTCCCTATCTTCTTTTATGAAACAAATTCTCCTCTCAACAATGCCCCTCCTTATAAACACCTTGGAGTATGGCTTGATCCCTCGCTAGACTTCTCATCCCATTTCAGTGCTCTCCACTCCAAATTATGCCCCAAACTAGGGTTACTCTATAGCCACAAGGACAGTCTTTCCATCCCTGTCAGGTGTGATCTAGTGGTCAGATGGATCCTCCCAGCCTTCATCAACGCTGTTGTAGTCCTCAGCACAGCTCCAGGCACCTCTAGCACCAATTTTGATGTCCTTTTCCATGCCTTCTGTCGTTTTGCCTCAAAAAGCCCCCATCTGAAGCATCACTGCAATCTATACTCCTCTCTGTCCCTCCAATCCCTCAAGCAGAGATGCTTGTCCCATTGCTCCACCTTCATTTCTAAATACTGGTTTGGGACTCTCCCGTCCTATTTCACATCTCTTCTAATTCTTGCCACCCCTTTTCTCTATAATTCACATACAAACTCTGCCTGCTCCTTTACCCTTCCATGAGTCCACAACACTGCAGGGAAACTTGCTTTCTCCTACAGACTTAATTCCCTCTAGAATAATATCCCCCCTTCAAATCTATCTTACCCCCTCCTTCCCAGTGCTTAATTGTTCACTCAGACCAACCCCTACCACATCTTGCACCTGTCCACTGTTTTAATTTTTCCTCCTGTCCTCTTTCTTTTCTCTCTCCTTCTCCTGCTCCCTATCATGCCCCCCCTTTTTTTCACACTAGAAAACTGTAGTTTTTCCTGATCGGCTTACTCGACTTATCTGTTTTCTATCATTTACCTGTTAATATAAATATGTACATATCAGTTGCTTATCTCTATCTGTATATATTTTCATAACATCATGTATATATCAATATGTAAACAATATTTCAATTACTTTGCTCTACACTATATCAGAATTTGTCATCTTTCTGCATGCACGTGTGTTTTTACCCTTGTTCCGTGTTGCACCTGGAGATGAGCTTCACTTCAGTGTTCCTTTCCCGATAATCAAATTTTTTAATAAATGAATACAGACCTGCTCGGTGGTGCTGAGGGTTGAGGTGCTGGATGCCACACCTTGCTCCATGCCGGCAACCTGGGTTCAGGAATGAGCCTGGGTCATCGGGGGTCGGCAGGGGAGGACTGGGATTGAGCATCTGATGACTGCTCTCCCAGTCCTGGGGAAAGGGTTGGATCCATACCACACTCTGGCAGTCCTTGGGGACACCCGGTGGCACAGCAGACATGCGGGTGCCTGGGGAGGGCACGGCGGACATCTGCATGTTGGTGCTTGGACATCATTGCATGTCCGTGCTCACATTGGGAGAAAATGGAAAAAGGCCTGGCATGATCAAGCAGCTTGATGTCCATGCCCTGCCATGTGGGGAGGACTGTCATGGAATCGCGCTGTGGGGGTGCAGTGACAGTCCAGCTGACAGGGATAGGGGAGCCCTCCAGCAGATCGGCCAAGGCCATGCAGGGCCCCCTATCATGTAAGTGAGCCTGCTGCTCTCCCTGCAGGCAGGGCCAGTGGCTGGATGCCCCCACCAGTAGGCACCACCGCAGCGGGCCCAGAAAAGAAAGTTGTGATAATAAATTAATAAATAAATACATACAGAGGCCTGCCATGCCCATGACAGTGCCACCATGGCCCTGTGTCAGTCCCCACCATGCACACATGGTTGGTGCCCCCTCGGGCATCCATGGCTGGTCCAGGCAAGCACAGGGCAGCAGGGCATCCTGTAGGTCAGGGTGCCAGGCCAGCTGCACACGTCTGGAAGGCCAGGCAGTGGGGCATTCCCAGTGAACACAGGGAACACTGAGGGCACACAGATGGTGTATACAGTGCCTAGGGGGATCTGTTCCTAACAGATACTACCATGACACAGGCCTACACACAGGCCAGTACACACACCCACCTTACACCCAGCCATACTTACCTGGCCAGGACATGGTGTCACTGGTGACTGAGGCCTACACTTTGTACAGCCTGCATGCCTCCCTTTGCTGCAGGTTGTTAAATTAGGGCTTGCATTGATACCCAGTGTTGGCAACCCTGTGCTGTATTTCAGGCACTGTTCCACCAAGGCCCAGGCCTTGCAACAGGGCTTGTCTACCCCTACAGCCTCCCCCAGCAATTGGCCCTCCCTGACCACCACTAGGTTGACCAGGTTAGCAATCTTGACTGCTGACCACCTGTGGTCACATTCAGCAAGTGCCCTGGCTTGGCATTCAGACATGGTTGCTGCCTTCTAAGTGATCCACAGGCTGAAGCCACATTTATTCATGTTCTGGATAAGTGCTGCATTTGTGCAATAGGTTGCTTTGGTTGCATTGCACTATGATGTGTTGCACTGCACAACATACACATTCAGGGGTTGGCGGCAGGGTCATGAGCAAAGTGCCATCTTGGGGCAGCATGTGCGTGGGATGCATATGCATGTGTGGACCATGTAGCATGCAGCGCTGCATGCTTGCTCAGTGTTGTTGCATGCAGGGCCATGCAGACTGATAGCATCATAGGTGGGATATGTTATCATGCCTGTGTATTGGCCATAGGATACACAACTACAGGTGCAGCACAGCCACCTGCACAAACACAAATCTGTGTAGTATGCTGGGCTAACATGCAGTAATTTTCCAGGGTATGCAAATGAGCTAATTAGGCAGTCAATGGGCAAACAGACACATAAGCATGTAATTACAGGCAGCTCTGCATACAATAGCATTTCAGGCTGCACCTGGAGTATATAAGGGAGCACATTGCACCACCTAGACCACACAGCAGAACAGCAGGAAAACGGAGGTAACTGTTTCTGTGGAAAGGACTAGAATGGGATGTGTGTGCAGAGGTCTGTGTGTATGCATTGGCCTCAGCATGCTAGCATTGTATCCGGAACTTCAGGGAAAGCTTCATGTGTTCCAGTGGTGTTTCTGTAGAGTACATTCAGTACTATACCAACATGCTCTTCCATCCTGTATAACCAATGCAGCCATATAGAATGAAGATACCTCTAAACCCAATAATATACAGTCACTCTTCCCTGTACTTCTAGGAACACTGCATGTCCTAGACAGGGGTATAAGATCTACAGGGCATAGTGTACTGTTCATGGACCTGGTCACTTGTTCCCACAGTTGTGTGATGGTTACTTGGGACAACAGAGCCTGTATGCGTCCATATGCCATGCTGTAAGCAACCGGGTAACATGAGTCCATTCTATGGAGCTGCACGGAACATGACAGAGTGGAATGGGAGAAATGCCACTATGTCTCTGGGATGGGGTCCATAGTTATCCAGAACCTTCTGTGTTGTTCTCTGGTGGACATTGTATGTAATTTATCTATGTATCCACTTTACCACCATGGACTCATTGTCCATATACACATGTCCCTTACCTTGTGCAATATGTGACAGCCTGTATAGTTAGGGGCTCTTCAAGATGGGAAGTGCTGTGGTGGGGGACCCATCACATCTTGTTGTCTAAGTAGTGTCTGTACTGTGTGGGTGTTGTCCATCAACAAATGTGGCCCTGCTCGATGGTGGTGGTGATGGCCTGTCTGTACAGAACAGGGGCCATGCTCGGCCAGATAGCTTGAGAATCCCTCTAAATTTACCCATGTGTGTTCCCTCCGTGCAGCAGTACCATTGACATGTGGCGGTGCTGTCCAGTGGCACCCTCATCAAGGGGTGGTGGTGGTGCCACCATGTCTGGGGAACCCACCTGGCCCATTGTGCTCAGTGATGGCAGGGTTGCCTCCTCACAGTCATACATCTGTGTTGGCAGCAGAGGTATGTGAGCCCATGCCCTTGTCCATCCATGTCTATCTATGCCTATCACAAAGTCCGAGTGAATTCAAGGATGGCCCAGAGTCAGTACATCTAAGGCTATGGGAGGGCATGCATTGCTGGCATGCCTATGTGGTCGGGTGTTGGGGGGGACACCACTGATAAATTCAGCTGTATGCCACTGCCTGTACTCCCTGGTCACCTGGCCACCTGTCATGCACAACCTTGTCCGGCAGATATCATGGAGAATACCATCAGTCTGCAAGACCACTGATTCAGTGCAGAGGAGTTTCATACATTTTTTTTATTTATTTATTTAGTTTTTCTTGACCGGGTAAGTGCACTAGACAAACCCTGCCTATTTTCAGGCATGACTCGGTGGAGGGGGATACAGATGAATGCCAACTGACCTTGAACCAGATTAAGCTGTTGGTGGTATTTTTAGTGACATTGACACAGGATTACATGTCCAGGGAGGGTGTCATGTCCTGGTGCAAAAACACCAATACTTGTGTGCAGCAGGCCTGGGATGAGATCAAAGAGGAAGTCAATTCCATCAGTGGGTGGAACAGGCATGAGGAAGCAGTGAGAAAGCATTTCAGGGGCTTGAAGAGGTGCACAAAGGAGGTCTTGGCAACTGAGTGCAGAGAGCTGCATGTCACAGGTGGGGACCCACGGTCATCGGCAGTCACACATTCCCTGGATCCACAGAAGAGACCATAGCATCCACTTTACAGCCAGTGGAGATGACAAGAGTGATACGAAAGCCAAGTGGAATCTTCCCAGCCATGTGAGTGCCTCCCAGTGTGATGTGCAGTAGGCCATATGTGTCTGTGCTGTTGTTTAGAAGTATGAGTGCACATAGATGCTAGGGTTAGGTGGGACATTGGGTGTGGTCAACACTGCTGTGTCCCTGTCATCCAGAGAGTGGCCATCTGTGTGCATGCCCATGACAGTGCCCTATGTGGTGTTGCCCATATACCCTCCGGTGTTGGGATGTGTGCACCCCGGGGTGGTGAAGTGTGCCTGGTTCTTGTAGGCTGTTTGACCGCTGATGCTTATTGTGCATTCACTGCTGTAGGGGTGTGTGCTGACTGGTGCTGGGTGAGTGTTCACCAGTGGGGGTGTGATTACACGCTGGTGCTAGGTGTATATACATTTGTGTGGGCTGTGAGCACACTGGTGATGTGACTTGTAGACATTTGTGCTGTGTTGTGCTCCCCATGGTAATGGCAAGGGTAGGGGCACTGCACTGTACATAACATGTGGACATCTGGTACCATATGCCAGGGCATGCAGTCAGCCTCAGCCTGCACACCACTCTGTCATGTATGGTACTGTATAGCTCCTATTTCATAGCCATACAACACAGCATGTGGGCTCAGACACAGACAAGGAGGAGGAGGAGGAGGAGGTCACTGCAGGACCATTCAGGTGTGTGAGGTTTCCACCACCAACCTGTCCACACTACCTAGAATGCCACAGCGAGGAGGCAAAGGAAGAGAACAACTATGCTAACACCTACATGGAGAGCTTGGAGCAGGCAGGATCTACTCCAGACAGGGACAGGCTGTGCCCCGCTGCCAGCCCTCATAACACTGGGGCACAGCTGATGTCCCCACATGGCCCAGTAGTCCGAGCAGAGTGCAGCCCACCTCTGTCCATGGTATACTCACCACTTTGCCACAGCAGGACCCTGCCAGTGCCCTACCACCCCTAACAATACCACAGGGCCAGCCATAGCTGCACATTGTGATAATGCCTCCAGAAGCATACCCATGGCCCTGCTGCACCTTGCTTATTACACCAGGCTGGTCACAGATAGCCAACAACACCCACCATGAGCTGCCATACCTACCATGGTGCAGCCTCAGTCCATACAATGGCCACTGCTGCAGTCTGACACTGTCCCACTGGGCAGTCCCTGTCAGCAGCAGGACATGGTAAAGAACCAGCAGCTGATACGGTCTGCCATGGAGGCACAGTGTGCTGCACAGCAGGAGCTGACACGCCTTTGCTAAATGCTGCATAAGGACATGCAGCATGTGGAGGCATGGCACGCAGAGCTCATGGCATTCCTACAAGTGCTGCATGGTACAATGCCAGAGGCTGCAGCTATGGTGGTGGGCACTGCAAGGGCTGATCATAGTCCCTGACTGTCCAATGTGAGTGTTCCTACCCCCACAACAGATATCTCAGTGTACAATGATGCCACAGAGTACTGGGACAAGAATGCCGAGTACACCTGAGACTCTCATGTCTCTGAGGATACTGTGCAATACAGGCTGCAACCTGCCCCTTCCCAGGGGCAGTACCCCACAGGGCTTCAACCAGGGCATCTTACACTGTCACCAGAGACATCCCATATTCCATAGCCACAGTCCCCCACCATACATGGGACTGCTCATGCAGCCTGTCCATACCTGGGGTGGTAGGGGACAAACACAGGCAGCACCTGGCCACCCCCCACCAACAGGGTTTACCAACCACTTCCAATGTACCCCTGCGACACTGCCAGCTGTCCTCGTGTCAAGACCCAGGCTATCTGACCACAGCATGCATGACTTGTAGAACAGCCACCACCCGCCTGTCTGTTGGGTATCACTGTGATCCCTGTTGCCTCCCAACATGATCTGTGTCTGTGTGTACCCCATGTGCTACCCCAATGCACAGTGGGCCTGTTATGAAATGCATCTCCTTTCCCCCAGCCAGAACAGAATGTATCTCTGTTGGCACCCCTTAGAACCATGTTTTAACAAGGGTGTATGTTTGTGTGTTCCAATTTTTAACTCCCCCCATGCATGGTAGCACTGCATTTGTGTTATGCCCATCATGTTACCCTCCCCTTGCCTAGTACACTGCACTGCTTGCATCGTTGTTTTTTTTGTTGGTTTTTCTGTGTGATAAATCATTGCTTAATCATCTTAATCTCTCCTGTGTGGTCTGTACTCATCTACCATGTCCATAGATGTCACACATGATTCAGGATCGGTACTCCTGGGCCCTCCTGGCCATTATGGGCTCACACTTGTTGAGCTGCTCTGGTATGCCCTGGTCTTCTGGGTCTGTATCTGATGAAGGCTGTTCCTCTGTGGACAGCATGCCTATCCCATAGTTCAGTGGCATGTTGTGTGATGTAAAACAGGCAAGGAATATGGCACATGCCTTCTGAGGAGTGTAATGTAGGGCACCACCAGAATGGTCAAGACACCTGAACCGCATCTTCAGCATTCCAAACACACACTCAATGATGTTGTATGTGGCAGTATCTGCCGAATTGACCCTGTCCTCTGCAGTGGATGCAGGGTGAAGGGCAGGTGTAAGGAGCCATGTATACAGGGGATAGGCACTGTCTGCTGTGAAGGTAAAGGCATAGGTTACTGTCACATAGCACAAGGAAAAGGTTACTGTCACATAGCAGCATAGGCACATGGACAGTGATGAGAGATAACAACTACTGGTCCATTCAGTCTGCCCACAGACCCTCACATAGCTGGAGCCCGTGGTGCATATAGGAACCCATGGTGCATACAGGATTCTAAACCCTCATGTCCCATACAGGGTTTCTGGGGAGAGTCTGTGGGGTATACTCACCAACAAGGTGACTAATAGATATGTCCCCACTTTGAAATTTCCAGCACAAGATGAAACTGTGCCAAATGAAGGCATTGTGGCCACAGCCAGGTACAGTTCCAAGACATTGTTGCATCACACACCACCTGCCAATGGATGGAGTGTCATCCCTTCCTATTGAGATATGCTTCCACTCCATCACAGATGGGTGCCCAGATGGCAACATGGGTACAGTCAATGGTACTGAGTACAGTTAGTAGATGTGCAGCTCCATGGAACTGCTGCATGGTTGCTCTTTGCTCCACCGGGGTGCTGGGCAATATGATAAGCTCACCAGCATGGTTCAGCAAAGTGTCTAGGGACTTGTCCAACAGGCACTAGGTGGCCAACTGTGCAATACCAGTGGTGTCCCCCACTGGTGTCTGAAACATTCCTAAGACTAGAAAACACACTGCAGCCATCATTTTCAGCTCAATGTACAAAATTGATACATTTTGCTTCCATCCGGAGCTGGTCATGCTGTCTAAACATGGGCCTGTTGAGGCTGTACTTCAGCTGATCATCACTGAGGACTTCAAATGTGACTCATGGATGGTACTGTCTGTGTGCAGCATAGCACCTCTGCAACCTATGTGTGGGCCCAGGGTGGGCACTGACCCTCCTCATCCTGTACATACTGCTGCACAATGTACACTATGAGTGCTCCACTGCAAGCCATCTTGCACTGTTCCTGCAGCTTCTCCACCCACCTCAGGGGTTTGCCCAGGTTTGAGTTGGCCTTTTTTGTAGGTTGTAATTGCATGGATCTATGTGGCCTGCGCTAATCCTGCTGTGTCATGGTAACACACTGAATATCGTAATGCATCAGTATGCATGGTACTATCCATGTCTTTGTATGCTGCATGCATTTTATTTGCAAGCATGCTCAACTAGATTTAGCATACATTGAACACCCCTTTGAATATAAGATTTCAGCATAATCCCTGCACTTTGCTGGTGCAACCACATTGCACCTGGCACAAAGATTTGACTATCTTGCCATAGAAAATCAGTGTTGTCCATGTACAGATGTTTAGTCCCAAGACAAAATGTTGTGGATAAATTGACACGATCAAAGCATCACAGAGACAAAAGCAAGTCAGACAAAATGCCAACAAAGCAAAATTGCAGCGGCTATATAGTTGTCTGGCACAATGATTGCCGGATAAATAGCAGTTACGAGAGTGGTACATAAATCTCACCAGCCTCTTTTTATCCCGCTTGTAACTTTCTGTTTGCTTTAAAATACATTTTGCACTCACCCAGTTTGCTCCTATTTTCTCTGAATTTCAATCTCATATGCATTCACCCGTTAGTAGAGCAGTACAATTGCCTGGGATTAAGAGAAAAGAAAACTGCTGAGTTAGAATAAAAATAGCATTTTCAGACATGATACAAAGGCTGCGTACCCCAAACAGTTGTCATCTTTTTGTTTTCTCCCTCCTCTAGCTTTTAGAGAGAAGCACCGACTGGAGGAGGAGGAGGGCCATGAGAGGGACTCTGAGAAGTGGGATTGTCAAAGCAGATGCAGAGAACTACCTTGACTTCAGCAAAGCTTTCAATACTGTTCCACTAAAAGATTGATTAATAAGCTGGGTAGACTCTTGGTGGATCAGAGGTTGGTAAACTGGGTGGCAAACTGGTTGGTGGGCAGGAAACAGAGAGTAGTGGTAAATGGTATCCAGTCATAAGAGATGCAAGTCACAAGTAGGGTACCTCAGGGATCAGTCCTGAGGCCAGTCCTCTTCAATACCTTCATCAATGACATTGCTGATGGAATGGAGGGAAAGATCTGTCTGTTTGCAGATGACACCAAGATCTACAACAGAGTTGATTATCCAGATGGGGTGAGCAAAATGTGAAGAGATCTGGATAAACTGGTAAAATGGTCAGAAGAGTAACAAATGGGATTTAATGCAAAGAAGTGCAAGATCATGCACATAGGGAAGAGACACCCTGAAGCCACCTATAAGTTGCGAGGGGAGTTGCTGGTATCACAAGAGAAGAAACAGACTTGGGAATCTTCACCACAGATGACTTGAAATCATCCAAGCAGACCACTAAAGCAGTAGGTAAAGCTAGAGAGATGTTGGGGTGTATAAGAAGGGGTATCGCAAATCGTAAGAGGGAGGCAATAATACCTCTTTACAAGACACTGGTTAGGCCCCATCTGGAGTACTGCATGCAGTACTGGAGGCCGTACCTGCACAAGGACATTAACAAAACTGAAGTAGTCCAGAGAAGGGCAATCAAAATGGTGCAGGGGCTGCATCAGAAAACATATGAGGACAGATTAACGGAGCTCAATATGTATACCCTAAAGCAAAGGAGGGAGAGAGGTGATATGATTGAAACATTCAAACATCTTATGGGCATTAACAAGGTGAAAGAGTCTAACATGTTTCAATATAAGAAAAAGAGCAGGACAAGAGGACACAGCATGAGATTAGAGGGAGGCCAATTAAGGGGTAATGTGAGGAAGCTCTTTTTCACAGAAAGGGTGGTGGATGCATGGAACAACCTAGCTCAGGATGTGGTGGATATTAATACAGTGCAGGGCTTGAAACAGGCATGGGATAGGCATAAGGGAGCAATACAGAAGAGTATGAATAGTTTGGCCATTGACAGAGAACAGGCCTATGGCACATTCATAAGGTAGAAATAATGGGCAAACAGGATGGGCCTTGAGGTCCTTATCTGCCATCTACTTCGATGTTTCTGTGTAACTGAATCACTATAGCCCTCTCCAGACAATATTAAAAAGCCTCCAACTGTGGTTAACAGACAGTTCATAGTCTGTTTTGATTTTAATGTTTCTATTTCAATTAAATATCAAAAAAGTCCTAGCCTCCCTCAAATCAGAGGATGTCCTGAGAGGAGGTGTCCACAAGACATCATACAAACAGAGATATTGTCACCCTGGTTCGATCTTTGCAAGATACAAAAGGGAAAATGTGTTTTTATTATTTATTTGAAAATTGCCATGCTGGATAATTATTGCATTTGCATGTCCACTACATTTTTTCGTGGCCCATGGAAGCTGCTTTAATATAGGTTCTCCAATCTGTGTACCAAAACTCATAGAACAGCTTCAGGGTCTAAACCAGTGAGATACTGCTTTATTTGAAGCACCAGCATATGTGGCTGCATTGCTTTTCTCCAGCAATTTGGAGGTGAGCTTTAATGGCTTTAACTGGAAATCTGTGTTGCGATGCGAGTTTGGGCAAATGGAAGCAAGTCAGGTGAGTCAGGTTATAGTAGTAGATAAAACTATTCCTCTATGTGATTTTTCCCAGCTATTTTTTGACTAGAGGACATTTTGACAGTGTCAGTTTAGCCGCAACATTAATGATGGTGATAATATGTCCATATGCCTTGTTGTCTACAGTTCTAGGATGTGTGTTCAGGAGATAGGGGGCCCGATTACAAGTCGCATGGAGCAACTTGCAGGTATATGCGAGTTGTGCCATACGGCGCTATGCTGGGGACCCTGTGCCATATTCCAAGACAGGCAGTGTCCCCGGCACCTATGTCTCTTGACTTGCAGCAGCTGCAGACTAGTGCCAGAGGAATGGCGCAATGGACATGGGTGCCTCAAGTCAGAACCCACAATTTACTGCCCCCCTGGAGCCCCAACCCTGAAAAGCACCTGCAATCATCTGGGGCATTGGGGGGTCTTGCCGGGTGGCACAGGTATTTGGGGGGAAAGTGCAGTAAATGGACCTTGGGGGTCCCTGACATTCAAGGGGTGGGGTGCATGACTTTGCTGTGGGGGGGACATGGAGCAGGGCTATGTGCTTCCCGTGGCACTGCGGGTGGGCATGCTTTATTTTGCCAGGACAGATGCCCCTTAGACCACCTCCATGCTGGTCTAACTCCGCAGCACCATAGTGGGTCTTGGAATTGCATAGGTAGGTTACGGCAGCTGTCCTTTCAGAAGAGGGCACAGTTGCTGTTGTAACCCACCCTTGCGCTATGCCATAGCAGGTTGCGGGTGTAGTGGGTGGTGTAACTCACCTTTGGTGCAACCCGAATGCGGTATGTCGCAAGCCACATCTGGGAATTGCAATTTGCGTATCTCATGGTGCAAGGTGCGATTTATGCCATGGGGTTCAGCGCAAATCTCCTTTTGCCATGCGCAGCTCATCCTGGAATCGGGCCACAGATCTACAGTGTATTATAGCTCAGTTTTGACTCAATTTGTACTGCTGTTTATTGCATAAAACACACTTAGAGAAACATATTCTACTTGGTGTTCCTCATCAACAGACTTAATTCTGCATGTTTTCCCTACAGTTTAATGCATTTCCTTGCACTTTCTGTGTGGTGTTGCTGTTCTGGAGTAGTGCTGTGGGTGGTGGCAGGGGACGTGTTTTGTCTGCAGCCAGCAATAGTTTTAGTTTCAGAAACATTCAGTGCATTTTCAGGTTTCAGTTTCACTCTTGGACAATTCATTTTCTCATGTCCTGAAAATCTAATTTCCATTTTTTCTTAAGTCCCACAATGTCTGTACACTCTCTCAGTGTGCCAGTGCTGCTAAACTGCTAACATCTGTACAGGGCTCTGGCAGGTAATTGTTAAAAACAAATTATTTTTCATAATACTTTAACTCTTTCTTGTCATTTTGAATTTTTTTTTAGTTTGATCTTAACTATTTTACTGTCTGTAACAGTATTTTTAAGATTGTTTAAGCCACTAGTACCATTACACATTCCCACGTTAGAATGAGTGGTGGAGAGAAAGGGAAGGATAATCAAGGAAGAAAGGAAGGAAAGGCAGCTGTGGTAACCACCAGTCAAGGAGGATGAGGGTGTGGTGTGGATACAGAAGGTAGTAATGTATCTGCAGTATGCAAAGGTACTGGTACTGTTAAAAAAAGCTTATGGCACTGGATTTGGATGCTTTCTTAGATAAGGGAAATGACAGCCAGAACCAAGATCTGCTATCTGAAACTTCCTCAACCCCTTCAATAGCAGTCAGTAAACATGGTGTTGTTGAAAAATGTCAATAGGAGTCCCCAGTGGTTAGTAGTACTGGACCTGAGTGTGAGGATGATGCAGTGGCAAAGTCCATAGTGATTAGTGGTTCTGGACCTGAGTGTGAGGATAATGTAGTGGCACAGTCCCCAGTGGTTAGTGGTACTGGACCTCAGTGTGAGGATGATGCAGTGGCAAAGTCACCATTAGTTAGTGGTACTGGACCGGAGTGTGAGGATTATGAGGTGGCACAGTCCCCAGTGGTTAGTAGTTCTGGACCTGAGTCTGAGGATACTACATTGGCACACTCCCCAGTCTTTAGTGGTACTGGACCTGAATTTAGGATGGTGCAGTGGCACAGTACTCAGTGGTTACTGGTACTGGTACTGGGACTGAGTCTGAGGATGATGCAATGGCACAGTCCCCAGTCATTATTCATAGTAGACCTGAGTGTGAGGATGATGCAGTGGAACAATCCCTGTGGTTAATGGTACTGGACCTGAGTCTGAGGATGATGCAGTGGCACAGACTCCAGTAGTTACTGGTACTGGCCATGAGTCTGAGGATGCTGCAGTGGCACATTCTCCAATCTTTAGTGGCACTGGACCTGAGTCTTATGATGATGCAGTGGCACAGTCCCCAGTGGTTACTGGTACTGGGCCTGAGTCTAAGGATAATGCAGTTGCCCAGTACCCAGTCATTAGTTGTATTAGACCTGAGTGTAAGGATGATGCAGTGGCACATTCCCAAGTGGTTATTGGTACTGGACCTCAGTGTAAGGATGATGCAGTTGCAGTGTTGCACAGTCCCCTGTGGTTAATGATACTGGATCTGAGTCTGAGGGTGATGCAGTGTCACAGTCCCCAACAGTTAGTGGTACTGGACATGGGTCTGAGGATGATGCAGTGGCACAGTTACCAGTGGTTAGTGGTACTGGACCTGAGTGTGAGGATGATGCAGTGGCACAGTCCCCACTGGTTAGTGATACTGGACCTCAGTCTGTAGATGATACAGTGGCACAGTCTCCAGTTGTTAGTGGTACTGGACCTGAGTGTGAGGATGATACAGTGACATAGTCCCTGGTGATTAGTTTTACTGGACCTGAGTGTGAGAATCATGCAGTGGCACAGTTCCCAGTGGTTACTGGTACTGGACCTGAGTGTGAGGATGATGCAGTGACACAGTCCCCTATGGTTAATGGTTCTGGACCTGAATCTGAGGATAATGCAGTGGTACAGTCTCTAATTGTTAGTGGTACTTGCCCTGAATAAGGATGATGCAGTGGCACAGTCCCTAGCGGTTAGCGGTACTGGACCTGAGTGTGAGGACACTGCAGTGGTACAGTCCCCTGTGGTTAGTGGTACTGAACCTGAGTGTGAGGATGATACAGTGGCACTGATCTTCTTTGAGATATCTCTTTCATCAGGCTACATATTTGGAATTATAAGCTGCCAGTCAGTGGGACCAAATAGAAACTCTTGCAAGCAGTCCACCAGGAGGCAGACATCGGCTCTCCTGTATAAACATGTGCAGTCCCTCCATTCCTCAGTTCTTTTCCCACTGTTGACCATTCTCATCAGAGCACTGAAGGAAATGCTACTGCAATAGGCATTGTTTTATGTCTTTTATTGAAAAAGAGTAATCACTTTTATAGTGATTTTTGATGACCTGTATGGCTTTGAAAGAACCTTCAAAATTGATCTAGTATTGTGCCTGTGGTGAAAGGATCTATATCGGTGACTCCCACAATGTCTGTGTCTGCTGCCTAGGCATCAGCCACAATGTGGAAGCCTGCAGAATTTGCCAGGGTTTCAATTCTGTTACCAGATGATGTGGTAAAGGGGCCCTCAGGAAGCATCTTCTAGAGCAAAGAGTGTCTGGAATGGAGAAGGAACTCCAGCAGAAGAACACCGCCACATTGCCATCTCGGTCTATCAAGTCCAGGTTTTCTGAATCCTGGTACAAGATGTCATTAAGTCATAAACATATGCACCGGGACAGGAACCTCACCTTGCATTGTAGGTTGCCCCTCCACACATCAGGTGCCACCTCTGAACTGTTATCCATTTCTGTGGTGACAATGCTTGAGCCCCCCGGCCATCAACAAATCACAATGTTTGGGTCATGGCACAGACACTATCAGGGCTTGTACAGCTGGTATGTCACCTTTGATGTCTGGGACTCAGCTTCCCCCATTGACCCTTCCAGTGGCACCCTTGGACCACATGAACACTGTTATTGAAGTGGTTCTATCATCTTTCACTGATATGATCAGACTCATGTTACCTACTCCCCTAGCTCCAGGGGGATCTTTGACAGGGCTGCCACATATCCCTAATCGATGTCAGAAGGGAGACCCTTACCCCAGCCACCTCATAGGGTGCCATCAATGTCGCTAGTGCGCTTTCTCATCCATCAACCCATTTGATGATGACTATGAGTACAATCCTAACTTAATAACACAGGATGAGGAGGAAGAGGCTGAGAACTATGCTGAAAGCCACTATGACTGGGCACCAGCTCTACAGTGTCTTCTTGCAGTGAGGGCTTGGTAGTCCACACCCCATGGTCCTCTCCAGAGGACCCTATTTTCCTCACCATGATGCAGCAGTTACTGGCTGTCATGGACTTTGATCTAGAAGAGCAGGACACTATCAAGAAGAACTGAATAGACGTCTTGGAGCTGCCTAACTCTCCCCCTATTGTGGTGCCACCTCTCCTCCCTGCTCAAGAGGATGCTAACTTTGCTGCCTTGTATTGTCCAAATGTTATACCAGCCATACCAAAGAAGGCCAATAAAATGTACATAGCCCCTTCTGGAAAGCCATTTTTTGCTACCCAATCAATGGCAGGCTAAGTGGTCATTAATGCTGTCTATGACAGGTTAAGGGTGCCTAAGCAGCTGAGTTCCTTCCCTCTTGATAAAGAGCTGAGGAGGTTAGTGGTCTTAGACAAAAGGACCTTTGCCTCCTTTTTACTGGGCTTTGTATTGCTAACTACCAGGCTAACATGATCAAGTACCAGAACACTCTCTGGATAAAGGCCAGGGCAGCTGCACAAGCCTTATCACAGGGCACTCCCAAACAAGAACTTCTTAAAGCTCTTAATCCAGGGGCTCATGTGGGAAAGCATTTGCTTTGTATGGCTTATGATGTCTCAGAGGCTTCTTCTTGGGCTGTCACCTCCGGCATTTATCTCAGGAGATACTCATGGCTCGGGGTGGAAGGGTTTGTGAAAGAAATGCAACATTCTATTCTCAGTTCCCCTTTCAGAGGACATAAGCTGATTTTTTTTCTGATGTCCAAGACATTCTGTCCACCCTTCAGGCCTCATGCAGAACCCTGAAGTCAGTGCATTACCTCTACCAAACCCAGCCAAGAGGTAGGCAGAGGATTTATTTTTGTCCGCTTGTGCCAGACACCACCCAGCAACCAGACAGAATTGTAGGAGTAAGGGAGAAGGATCCTTGCCCATCTCGGGCACCACCCCAGGTGCCCAATCAAGAACTCCTTGAGGTGGTGGCACAGGTGGGTCTGACCCAACCAGCTCTGCCTGACTCCTTTACACCTGTCTACCACCTTTACCTCTATGGTGGTTGCAGGGGATCCCTTCTCCCTCCACTTAAAAAAGTGGAAGGTGGTGACAACAGATGCCTGGATTCTACAAATCATAAATGCTCTTCAACTTTTGGACATCACTCCTCCAGATCATCCACCAATGGTAACTCACTATCCTCAAGATCACCTACCTCTGCATCTGGAGAAAATCCAAACTTTACTTCAAAAGAAAGTCATGGGGCCTGTGCCCTTTGTACAAAGGCACACAGTGTTTTTCCTCCTGGTACTTCTTGTCCTGATGTTGACAGGAGACCTGCGGCCTATCCTGAATCTCACAGAGCTGAACTTCTTCATAGAGTACAAAAAGTTCAGAATGGTCTCCCTGCACTACTCTCACTGCTGAAGGCAGGGGACTGGATCTGTTCTGTTGATATGAAAGATGTTTATCTTCATATCAAAATCCATATTTTTAAATCAAGGATGGAAATGAGAAAGGAAAAGTGTGGCCTACTGGGATTCGAACCTCAGATCTCTGGTATGCCGTTCCAGCGCTCTAACCATTAAGCTACAGGCTCACTGATCAAAGCATCTGAGGAATTTCCTTACAGCCACACACACATTCCTTTCTCTAGTGTTCTTTAATTATGCAACTAGGAACCAATGTTAAATACCACTTTCTCTCAGTGCAGTTTAACCCTACCAAGGTATACATATTTTAAATCAAGGATGGAAATGAGAAAGGAAAAGTGTGGCCTACTGGGATTCGAACCTCAGATCTCTGGTATGCCGTTCCAGCGCTCTAACCATTAAGCTACAGGCTCACTGATCAAAGCGTCTGAGGAATTTCCTTACAGCCACACACACATTCCTTTCTCTAGTGTTGCGCAATTATGCAACTAGGAACCAATGTTAGAAATACCACTTTCTCTCAGTGCAGTTTAACCCCTGCAAGGTATTCATATTTTTAAATCAAGGATGGAAATGAGAAAGGAATGTGTGTGTGGCTGTAAGGAAATTCCTCAGACGCTTTGATCAGTGAGCCTGTAGCTTAATGGTTAGAGCGCTGGAACGGCATACCAGAGATCTGAGGTTAGAATCCCAGTAGGCCACACTTTTCCTTTCTCATTTCCATCCTTGATTTAAAAATATGTATACCTTGCAGGGGTTAAACTGCACTGAGAGAAAGTGGTATTTCTAACATTGGTTCCTAGTTGCATAATTGCGCAACACTAGAGAAAGGAATGTGTGTGTGGCTGTAAGGAAATTCCTCAGACGCTTTGATCAGTGAGCCTGTAGCTTAATGGTTAGAGTGCTGAAACGGCATACCAGAGATCTGAGGTTCGAATCCCAGTAGGCCACACTTTTCCTTTCTCATTTCCATCCTTGATTTAAAAATATGTATACCTTGCAGGGGTTAAACTGCACTGATAGAAAGTGGTATTTCTAATATCAAAATCCAGAAATTTCACAGAAAATACCTGAGGTTCCTGTTCCAAGGGTAACATTACCAGTTCAGAGTGTTGCCCTTTGACTTGTCTTCTGCACCACAGGTCTTTACCAAACAGAGAAGGTCTTTATCTTTTCCCCTACCTGGATTGCTTGCTATTGAAGGCCCAAACCAGAGACTGGTTCCTGCACACATTAGTTCAACCCAGACAGTTGTTCAATACTCAGGGGGTTACTATCAATATACCAAAATCAGTGTTGACTGTTGTCCATCACTGCAATAGATATGTGAAGCTTTAACATCACTTAGGGCTCAGCCTTCCTTCCTTCCCCTGAACAGGGTCCAATGTCTGGTTGCACAAGCACAACTAGTACATGACAACACGTATGTCTCAACCAGGACATCCCTATGGCTACTGGGTCTCATGGAGAGGCCATTGTGACAGTACCATTTGACAGACTGGACATGAGGATACTCCAGTGGATGCTAAGAGTCCAGTGGGAGCAACTCACAGATGGCCTAACACAAATGGTTCTTGTCCCATCTCTGGTGCAAAGTGCTCAAGTGGTGGATGGAATGCAGCAGCCTGTTAAAGGGGTTCATTTCCTGATCCCCTCCTGACTTCAGATTGTCACAACAGATGCATCAGGGATGGGTGGGGTTGCACACTTGGGCTCCCATCAGGCATGGGGTACTTCGACCCAAGTGGAGATCACCTTACACATAAATGTTCCAGAAATGCGAGCTGTTCATTACAGGCTACATGTCTTCCAGACTCATCTGTCTCCAGTTCCTCTGCTAGAACAGACAGACAATGGCAGTGTGATGCATTACATCAACAAGCAAAGGGTAGCTCACTTCTACCCAATATTCCGGTAAATGATGAGAATTTGGTATTTGAGTCTAGAACACAGACTGGAACTCTCAACAGTACATATTCCAGATGTCCAAAATGTTTTGGCAGACAGGCTTAGCAGGTCAAAGTTCAGGAAGCACAAATGGGAACTGCTAACTTCAGTAGTCGAAGACCTGTTCATAGAGGTGCATGAGAAAAAACTTTCACTGGGGAAATTGAAGCAAAAGTCAGACTTTCGCTTCAGGGAAAGTTCAGAAATCCAGTTCTGATGCCCTGCACCGTACAGTAAAATACTCTTCCCTGGTGTCTAGTGGGCCCCCCTACCAGTCACAAATCACTGCCCATTGTATAATAAGTTAATTCCCTGATTGCTAGCGGTCCCTCCCCCCACCCTATCAAAGGTCACGTACCTATAAAAAAATGCTTGGTGTCTATCGGCCCCCCTCGCCAGTTGCTGATCGCCACCCAATGTATAATAAATTAATTCACTGGTGGCTACGGGTCCCTCCACCACCCGATTACCTGCCTGATCAGGACATCATGCCCTGGTGTCCAGTATAGTATCCCAGTAAAGTGATCTCCTGTACAGTAAAAAAAAAAAGAATTCGCCATGGTAGTCTAATGAACTCCCTTCCCTATCCACAATCCCCAATCTGTGAATTAGAATTGTATTCCCTGTTGTTCAAGGGCATTCCTTGCCCCCCCACCATGGCAGGCTGTGTTCCACCCCCCACCCCCCATTCCAAACCCAAGCAGGCAAACAGCACAGACATTCTCTCTCCTCTATGGCTGGCTACCCACTGAGCTGTCAATAAATGAGTGTATGCTTGTACAAGCAAATGCTCATTCATTGACAGTTCAGTGAGTGGTCGGTCATGGAGGAGAGAGAAGGGCTGTGCCAATTGTCTGTTCAGGTTTGAGATGGGGGGTGGGGTGGTAGCATACTGCCTGCTGGGGTGGAAAGGGTGGAGGTACACTAGACCACAAGGGAATAAAATTCTTTTTTTGGGGGGGATCCTACCATCAGGTATCCGCCCTGGTCACGGACCCACGGTCTTCCCTCTATGCTGACCGTATCCCCCGGTCACCCCTGGCTTACCCCCCAGAGGGTGGGGCCACTAAACTGGCACCCCATATTCCAGTTCGCTTTCCTAATAACTGGTTGGGGAATCGGCAACACAGGACAGGAAGCCCGGGGAGGGCTTCATAGAGGTGGAGGTCCCTATTTTTAGTTACATAGTATGGCCCACTGGAGAGCCGGACGTGCAATGACATCTGCGCACTTACGTGCTGACGTCTGCCGGCTTCTCCCCCTTGTCAGATGCTTCACTTACTGTCAGACACCGAGACTCTGCTGGGTGTCACTGTAGCGCTGCATATACCCCTCACCCGCCCCGAAGGAAGGAGAGCTGACGCAGGATGCTCGATCCTCCCTTCCCCCTGCCAGCCCCCGGCGGCCCGAGTCCGTTCCCTAACCCGGGTCGCCGGCGTGACGCGAGGTGTGGCATCCAGCGCCTCAACCCTCAGCGCCACCGGGCCGGCAGGAATAAAATTCTAAATCATGGACTGGGGATTGGGGACGGGGGATGAGCACTAGACTATCAGTGTGAAATGTTTTCTTTTTTTACTCTACGGGAGATCAGGATGGGGGTGGTTACACTGGACACTATAGCTTGATAAGATGTATGATGCCTAATTTAAGGTGTTGAAATGAGACAATCTTGAGAATGTCAGAAGTATAAACATTCACAGATTGACTTGATACAGTACAGGGTCATTAGTGGCACAGGCAGTGGAACTAGCAACTATATGTTGTGCGCCACATTTACTAACCACCCACTCACTCCCACCCCTGTAGTTATTTGCTCTGATCCCTCCTGCCTCTGCTTGGCATTGACAGAGTTTCTACCCATTTGGCAGCAAAAGAATTGTCCAATCCTCTGACAGGAAACCTATTAAATAATTATCCCACTGGTCTTTTCTTTCTCTTCACACTGTCCCTCCATGAGGTTTCAGCCATTTATGTTCTTAAAGCCAAAGCATACTGTAAGTGTGCCCCATTCACAGGGTGAGAATTCCAAAGCAGACTCCCTTACTCGACTGGGAACTCCCATCTCATAAACAGATCGCTATGCCGATCACTGATACGCAGGATTTAGAAATCTTATATTTAAAAGAGATGCAGGATAGGGAATATCAGTTGAAGCAGCTTAAAACTCAGATTGGAAATAATGAACAGGATTTTTCAGATATTTATGCAGACAAGACCTCAGGGTTGTTAATGTATAAATTTGCTAGTATAGGTGATATTGTGTTTCTGGCCCCAGAACATATAAGACATGATTTGCTAAAGTTGTGCAATGACCAAGGAGGGCAACAACTGATCTCCAAGGCCCCACAGTTGGTCAGGCAAAAAGCTTGGATGCCAAAAATGCTAGCTGATGTAAGGAGTCATTGTTACAGTTGTATAGTCTGTGCACAGACTAATCTTGCTCACCATACACAAAAGGCTTTACTCAGACCCCAGGTTAAGCACAGATCATGGTTCAATTTGCAAATTGATTTTATAGGGCCACTGCTATCCACAGCTAGCGGTATCAAATATATCCTGTTACAGATTTTTACTCCAAGTGGATTAAGGTCATTGCAAGTATTACTGCAGATGGTGGGCAGTTTGAAAAGGGGCTGCGACAGGTTCAGAGGAAGGGTTCAAACCATGTGGGGGCAGGGGGTGGTACTGAAGGATACATCAGTAAAATCAGTGGGGGGAGGCAAGGGGGGCAGCTGCAGTCTGAAAGACTGGAGTTCTGCACACTCGAGCAGACTAGACAGACTGATAGGCCGGTATCTGCTGGCAATTTCATACGTTCACATGTGAAACTGACACTACTTCTGCCATGGTGAAGCATTTGGCTGAGAAAGGGTTCTGTGTCTAGGATCTCCCAGGCACTATTGAATCAGACCAAGGGTCTCATTTTACTGATCTGGTCGTGCAGAATTGCTTAGCTTTTTAAGGGGTTAAGCAGATATATCATATCCTGTACCACCCTCAGTCAACAGGCCAAGTGGAGCGAGCAAACAAAACCCTAAAAAACAGTGCTGAGGAAGAACGTCACAATTAATGGAAAAAAGTGGTATCTCAAGTTGCCCATAGTGCTCATGGCAATAAGGGTAGCCCCAAATACCTCACCTGGACTCACCCCATTTGAGGTAATGATTGGGAGATAGGTGAGGACACCCACTCATCTTTGGTGTGAGGAGCTTGGGATGGCCAACTGTGATAGGTTGAAGTTAGACAAATATGTATCTGTTCAGAAAGAAAACCTAAAAACCATTAACAAATTTGTATCCTCCAACCTGGGTAGAGCCAAGATGGGGCAAAAACAGTATGTTGATGCCAAAGTCACTCCACTGGAGTATCAGATGAGAGATGGGACCATGATTCTGGTCTATGGAACACCTGACAAAGCTTTACACACGTTCTGAAGGGGGTCATTTGCAGTAACAGACAAATTGTCCCCTGTTGTGATAAATGTTTGAATCACAGACAAAAGGAAGCCAGTGAAAAAGTAGCTATATGTGAATCAAATAGAACTATTTAAAGGGAACTGATTGTTATAGCTTGTACTAATGTATGTGTGTTTTCTATCAGGGTCTTTCCTCTTTTTCAGAGTTTGAAAAAAAAAAGCCAACCAGCTAATGAAAGGTTGAAAGGGTGACCAGATCAATGAAGGAACAGAGTGCTTGTAGGATCCAAAAAATCTTCAGGACAATGCAGCTTTGTTTTAATTGCTTGAAGTGATGGACATTGGAATTTATATTCATTTATCTACCACAAAGACTGCAAGCTGAGAACACTAATGCAACGGACTTTTAAGGACTGGAAAGCTTGTTTGGTTTTGATTGTTTTGCTTTGAACTCTTTTGCATTGGATATGATGAAGAAAATCTGGTATCTCTTTATTTTTGCAGTTGTGTTATGGCTAGTGGCAGTTGCAGGCTGTATATTGATGGTATGGCTATATTCATTTATACCAAATGATGGGATGCTAGCCCTCAGGGTTGCAACACCAATGTTACCTACTGTGTAATGTAACTGATAATCATTATTCTCTTAATACCACTAACATTACCCAGAATTTTGGTTTGATAATGCAACATGAGCATTTAGAAATGATCTACACTCAATGGAAAACATCCATACTGGTTGGGAAAAGGGATTATTTATTTATTTGAAAAGTTTCATCAGGAAAGACACACTGAGCTGCAATAGCTCATTTCCAGGTGTGTCCTGAGGGAAAGGGAAGTGGAGGTAGCAGCAGTAAGTATAGGAAATATGCAAATAATGGTAGAACATACAAGAACGTAAGTGTCAGTACATAGTATGCAGATTGGAAATACAGTAAAACAATTATGTATGATCTGATGATGTACTCAATGTGTTTAAGTAAGCAAAAGCTTGAAATACCCTGTAAACATTCCTTTGAGCACAATGAGGCCTTTTAAGCAGAAGGTTGGTGCACAAACTATACAACTAGATTGACAAAGACAAAAAAGGGGGGTGGTCCTTATTCGACTCAGTCAGGAAGGATGTAGAAAATCTTTATACCACCTACATGAGAAACATTTCTAATTTTGACTTCTCCTCTGGGTGCTCACATTTTGGAAAAGGGAACCAACAGCAGAATTGCTTTGAAGCCTTTGAGCTATGCACAGTAACTATTTTTGTGGGAAATAGTAAATATAGACTGGGGTTATGTGATGAGATGGAGGTTTACATCACAGGGACCCCTTTGTGCCCACTATGATTGTAAATCAGACTGCAATTTTGCAACATTAAGCTATTTTGCTTGCCCTGATGAATTGTAAATCTTCCATGACCCAACCAAAAATTCGTATTGAACGTTTATTGATGCAATGGCTCATGAGAATTTAAAATTGAACAGGTTATCATTTCATACATTTTTTTGTCAGTCTTTTGGATGATCCCAGGGGGTGGGGCCATTATAAGTTACTGTAATCAAGAAGTGCAAGTACAGAGAGTTGGAGGTCAGGAAGTTCCACATGAAGTAATTGTATATTATGAGGAAAACAGGGAAGGTAATAGTGGGTGAGATGAAATTGTGGCCAATGAATCATATACTTTCAAGCAGGAACTTAACATCAATATTTTAGACCTTGTCATCTCTGGGGATCTAACCATCAATGGGTATGAGAATAAAGCTCCCTTTATTGTCTATGCATGTAGGAAGAGACATCCATTGTATTATGCGACCCTAAATATTTAATATATAGTTTTATTGGCTGAGGAATATGTGAATTAAGCACTAGCATGACAGAGTTAGGAATGATGTGATGAGCAGTTGTAAGGTGACCAAGTTAAGAAGCCAGAGACATCAAACATCTTTTTAAGAGTCAGTGGAAGGAATCAGTGGAAGGAAACTGTTATACATTTATAAGCAGGCTCAAATGGTTTTAAGGTCTAATTGGAGCCCTTCTAGGAATTTATGGCACTTATCACCTGGCCCAGCCGGGGTCAGCTATTGACTGCTTAAGAAAGCCATTAGCAATGTTCATGAAGTACTTAATACATTTGAATGAAAGTTTAAGAATATCATGTTAGGGATAGAAATGTCTTTTAATATAACACAGAAAGATGTTTTAGAGGCATTGCATGATAGTGTGGTTCAGTCAGAAGTGCATCATCTATTCGAAGGAACATTGTTTGATTTGAGAAATGGTATAATACCAGTTTAACTGTTGGAGCCTAAATTTATACAACAATTGATATACAGTATAGCACTGACCTAGAGATTGCTCAGAGCCTAGATCGAGACACCATGTCTTTTGCTGCAACTCTGTGTTCATATCATTCAGCCTCAAAGGGTTATACCTTTTGTTGGAGTTCATCATATGTATACTCATTATATTTAAGAGGCAAACAGGGACTGGGAATATTTTGATTATCTCTCCTACTGAGGTGCTTCTGTATTTGCACACTCCTTCTGCAAGTAAAATATTTTTTGAAATATAACTACTGGAGTGATTCTCTTGATTTTTGGCTGGGTGAGTGTTCTGTGACTTAATCAAACTATGTTGTAGTTAATGTTGGGTTTTGTTCACCTGATCATACACATTGTGCTGTCATAGAAACACCTGATGATTACATTACATACAGTGAAGGAAAAAGGATCTTGTGAGCCATGGCAGGAAAGGTTGTACACCTGTAAAGGGAAGGTAAACAATCCTTGTGATATCTCTAAGGTATTCCCACTGAAAGTTAACAAGATATCCAACTTTGCACTTAATACAGCCCATAGGCTAGTAAATGGTATTTATGTAATTTTTAATACTGATTGTATTTTCACCAATAGCTCAATGTGGCAAACACTGGTCACATTTTTAACACATGTGCATGAATGTGACTATGACCTTTTACCCATTGTACCCAGCTTATACATTGTATACTCTGCCATTGAGAATATACATTTTATTTCCATGCCTTATGGATTGAAGGATTTTGTTGCCTTGAAAGGATCTGTTACACTAACATCTCTTACAACTGATATACTGCATAGTGCTGATGAAATGTATTCAACACACCAGCATAGAAATAATATGCTATTGTTTAAACCTGAACAGTTATGTGATGCTATTTCAAAGGTACAGACCTGGTTCAGAAATCTTTTCACTGGCCTGGGAAACATATGAAAATGGATCTGGGTATTTCTTATTATTATGTCCTTCTTTCTCATATTTCATATTGTCATTCTCTTGTTACACAGGGTTATCACCACTATGCGCCTGAATTTGAAATCAAAATTAACCTGCCTGACGAACCTAACATCTGACCCCACAAGGGTAGGCAATGCAGAATCCTTTATCTGAGGTCTGGAAAGGCATGGGTGTGCTGTATTGGTTTCAGCCAAGCCCCATCATCTGATAATATTAATCCAGACCCATGGGCCATATGCCAGAGACAAAGGAATGTGATTCCCCATTTTCATGAGAAAAAACTGTCTGTTGACATGGAGACAAAGAAAATGTACAACATATGAGGGTGTACTTCAACTTTAATGTCTTTTAGTAATGGAGCTATGTTAAGCTATGGAACAGTGTTAATGTGCACACAGTAATTGGTATATTGAGTTATTGAATTTCTTTACCAGAGTCTCTTCAGGAACTCAGTTTTAAAGCTATTTTGCAAAAGACTCAAGCCGAATAAAGGTAGTATCTGTGTATTCCCCTAATTAGTGGTAAGACCTGCATGTTTGCAACATTTTTTAAGAAGTATCTTCAGGGCTTTAAATGACTCCAGTGGCCTACTAAGGGTTATCAGCAGGTCGTCTGCAGACATGAACACATTTTGGTCTAATTTCCAAACTTTAACACCATGCATAATGACTGAATTGGTAATGGTTCTGATCAAAGGCTTGAAGACCAAGACAAAAAGATATGGGGAGACTGGGCAACACTGTCTGGTGCCCATAGAAAACTGAAAAATGGTGATATTAATCCATTTGTAATTTATAGCAGCTGAAGGCCTTTGATTGAGAAGTGAGATCCACCTATTAAATGAGTCTCCAAAACCATAACAGTGCAAGATAGCCTGCGTGTAGTCCCATTCTAGTGAATCAAAGGCCTTCATCATGTCTAATGCAATGGCCATGTAGGGATTTTCTTTTTACTGGAATACCAGATAGTGTTTAGCAGTCTCCTTATATTATCTGACCATAACTTACCTTTAAGTAAGCCTACTTGTTCTTTCTCTACAATTTTGTGTGATACTGTTTTGTTTAGAGCCAATTAGGTAACATTTTAGAAATTAGTTTATAACCTTGGTTTAATAGCGAAATCAGCTTATAATTATTACATTCCATCAAGTCTTTCCCGTTCTTTTGAACGAGAGTTTCATATGCTTCATACATTGACTGAGGCACAGTTTGTATGGTTCAAGCTTCTTGAATAACCTTAAGGAAGAAAAGGATGCTATTTCAGGTGCTAGTAATTTGTATAGTTCTCCAGGGAAAATCTCTGCCACTGGGGCTTTATCATTCAGGAAGTTTTGGATTACTGTAATTATTTTACTAAACTGTATTCATATATCCATATTTAGAACTTCTTGCTCAGTAATGCTAGGCAGGCTAATTTTAATTAATTTTAGATAGGAAGCTATCTAAATCTGAGGGAGAATTAAGTGTTTACTTTAATAAATATTGCTGTAGACTTATGTGAGTACTTCATTGATTTGTTTATATGTGAGTACAATATTCACCTTTTTGTTTTCTATTCCACGAATGATCTGGATGAATTTCTGAATGATCAGAAATTAGAATGCTCTGAGTATTTGCTGTCAATAAATAGTTATTTAGGTTTGTTGAAGTCAGGAGGTTGTCTAATCTACTACAACATTTGTGTCTTTTTGAGAAAAATGTAAAAGTCATTTTCTTTGGGATGTGAAATATACCAAGCTTGTGACAGGCCCAAATCATCTTTTAAGTAGTGACCTAAGAACCCCTTCCCCCGGATAATCTCATGTTCTGCATGGTCAATTAACATGAATGCTATTTGGTCAAAACACTGCTGTTGCTTATCATTAGGAGCATAGATGGTACACAGTGCTACCAGCTTGCCTTCCAAAGCCTACAGTCAGAATTTGTATTCTTCCTTCTTCATTCACGATGTGTTTATGTTTAGTGAAATTAACTCCTTCTTTAATCAGTATCGTAGTAGTGCCTCTTCATTTTGGAGTTAAAGCAGTTATACTCAGTTATGGATACCCAGCCTTTAGTCAGTTTTGTCTCATGAATGAAGGTTATGTCAGCCTTAACTCAATATTTTTTTTTCCTTTAATTGGATTCTCTAGCCCTTGAAATTTCCAGGACACAAAGCTGTACAGGTGTATCTTTGACATACTTGATTAAGTGCGTAGGGGTGAGACCTATACAATATATTGATTTAGAGAGTTACAAGATGAGATGGAAAAAAAATGCATGAAAAGCAAACAATGGATTATACAACTTCTTAGCGCAGGCATTTTCATGGTAGAACTCTAATATTTATATATGACTATAAGCTAGATTAATTGAATAATTACTAACTAAATCTGCCAGGAAAATTTTAATAAAATCTAAGACAAATGTCCTATTTGTAAGACAATTACACTAAAATAATCCTACTACTGTAGTAGCAAAATACACTGGAAATAAAACAAAAATTCCAATTCTAAGCTGACAGCAAGCTAACATTTCTACTTTCACTGGTGATCTTCTCAGAAAATAAAATTATTAACCAATTGTTAACTCTCTGTTACAATAAACACTCATTTTGTAGCATAAGAAGGAACACTGGTGTTTGTGATCATATGTAGCTATCATTTCAGTGCCTCAGCCCAAATATTAAGGGGTAGATATTCAGAAATGCACCCAAGGCCAGTGCAACCCTGGTGCAGCACAACACAAATGTGCCATAGTGTAGTGACTGTGATATTCAACAGTTGCACACGGCAACATGTTTCAGTGCAACATGGCTGAATATCACAAGGATGCGCTATGGCGCAGCCAGTGGTGCAACAAGGAGCAACCTGACCTGCACCATAGCACAACCAGAGATGCGCAAGGGAGCAAAGGGAGATGCACCAAGGCACAGAAGGACCAACCCCAGGTACTGGTGGGAGCAAGGCAGCTGGGAGGGCTGTGTGGGGAGGCAGTGGAACTCAGCTGGGAACAGTGGCAGGGAGGCACAGTGGTGGGCCACAGGTGACCACTGCCTGCAGGGTGCAGACAGGCAGCTGGACCCCCCAGCACCAGGGCAGTGGATGCAGGGAACAGGTGGTACCAATGGCCAAGGGTGAGCTGCCACCAGAACCACCCCACTGGATGGCATGCCCCCACCCACCCAGGCCATGGCAGGCCACACCCTGGTACATGGTGCCCAACACACATGCCACACATCCTGTACAGCCAGCCCATGCCAGCCCATGGCCACCCCAAGGTACATCCACTGACCAAGGGGCAGGACACCACCATGTATGGCCCACACAATGACAAAGGCACACCACACAGACACCAACCATGCCACTGCAGCATGGCTCCACTCACCAGCTGCAAACCAGACACAGACACAGGCGGGTAAGCATGTAAACTGTATTAAACAACTATGTACAAGTAAAAACAGAGGGATAGGGTAGGAGAGTGAGGGATGGGGACAGGGGACAGGGACTGTACAGAGGGATGGGGAAGGCAGGGAAGGGAAGAGAAGGCAGGAGCAAGAAGGATGCACAGAGTCTTATATGGGTGGCCATGGCCTGTCACTGCCTGGTGCCTCCAATGCTGCCTGTCACGCAGCACCATCTTCCTCATCTGCTGGGCCACCTCCAATGTGGTAGACATTATTAGAATAATTTGCCGCAGTAGCCGGCAGTAAAGCGGCAGCCGCGACCTCTCTTCCAGATGAGTATGAGAAAGGAATAGACAGGTGATCAGTGCAAGTCCATAGAAACCATGCTCTCCCACTGTGCACAGTGGACAGTGGAAACACACACCCCTGGAGTGGCACCCAGCCACCCACAGTGGGTGGGCCAATGCCTGCTGACAACCCAGCATGCCACGACAGAGCACAGCGGTGGACACCACTGCCCAAGGGCAACCTGACTGCCCAGTGACAGGCAGGTGGCACAGTGCTGCAGCAGCACTACAGCAGCACCAATGGCAGCCAGACACACACCTATCCCACCAATAGCTGCCACGCATGTGCAATGGACACCCCATGGTGGCATGCACACTGCACAGTGTGCTGCACACAGCTGACATGGCACACTTGGCCATGGCCGCACCTCCACTCCCGCTTACCACCGGCAAGGAGTAGAGGAAGAGAACAGTGCCTACCTGCCAGCTGCAGTGCTGCACGTGCTGGTCCTGGAGCCAATCCACCTCCACCATGTGGTCCAGCTCCCCCAGCCAGATGCCCTGCAGTATCCTGCTGTGGCCCACCAGGCACCCCTGCTGCCCTGGCATGGTGATGGTCCTCAGACCCTAGGAAAGGAACACAGACAGGCACACATCAGATCACAGCCACAGCATGAGCCCATTGCCCCCACCCCTGTGCACAGTGTGCACCCCAGCTGGGCATGACCCATAGGGCAGTGGTGCAGAACACACAGTGTCTGGCAATGCCACACCACATGGCACATACCAACAGGGCCCCCCCAGGGCATGTCAGGCAGCCCAGCCAACACCATGGTATGGTGCTTGAGCACAGATGCAGCATGTGCTGACTTACCTGGCCATGGCATGGGCCCCCTGTGGACATGTGCCTGCAGTGTCCTCAGCCTCTCAGGATCCCTCTGAATGAGGTTGCAGTAGTGGTAGTGGTGGCACTGCTCACCAGTGCATTGCACCCCAATGACCTGGACCAAGCCAGCAACAATGGCCTGACAGACGTCTGTCCTGGCCTGCTGCAGGGGCTCCTGTCCAAACAGGCCTGGTGCATGTGGCTCAACTTGGGCCACAAGGTTCACCAATTTGACCTCACTCCAGTTGCGAGCACATCGCACCCCTCGCCACACCATGCTACCTATACAATTGGTGAATCAAGATGGTGGCCAGTAGCACACGTGCACAACATGTGTTGGATGCGCGCCCCGTGGAGGGTTGCATGGCATCTGACAATTGCGCATCACCATGAATGCATGGCTTGGGTGTGGCCCACCTGGAACATAGCACCGGAGTCCCAAGGGGGCATAGGGTCAGGTCAGGTGTTTGGGGTCACCTGGCACAAACTGTGCAGGAGTCCTATAGGTGCCATTTTGCATAGTGCACCATAGGCCCCATAGCACCTGAGCACCATGGGCCCTATAGTGCAATCTGCACCATGAGCCCTACAGCGCCTGAGCACCATGGGCCCTATAGCACCTGAGCGCTATAGGGCCCATGGCACATTAGGTGCTATGGCCCCTATTGCATTCCTAGAGCTCAGTGTGCAATAGGTGGGAGCAAAAGCCAAGATGCATGTGTATTGTGGGCAGTGCACTGCACATGTTACGGCATTGCACCACAACATGTAACAGAGCAAATCCCACTGAGCAAGGAGCAAGTGTGAGATATTCAGCCGTCACATGCTAATGAGTGCAACAGCCAATGTGGGGTGCACTGGGGATATTAGCATGTCATTACCATTGCACAACAGCTCATTTGCATATGATGCTATTTAAAGGCACCACACAACAGCACAGGACATGGACCGGTATTGCAACCATCTGAGGTGAGTTGCGCCTGCCATGGGAACAGCCAGCACAACAGGTTTGATGGGGTGCGCCACTGCATCCAGTAACCACTTGTCCATGCCCACAGGAAGCAACATGTCCAAGCATGAGGAGATCGAGGAACGTGGGCCTGCCCGTAACAACAGGCCCAACTTTATGAAGGCAGAAGCCGATGCCCTGTTCGAGGCCTACCTCAACAGGGAGTGATTGCTGAGAGGCACCACTGGCACACCACAGGGCAGGGCCATGGCCTGGGTGGAGGTGGCAGTGGCTGTGAACCAGCAGGGCAGCCAGCAGCAGTCTGTGCAGGAGTGCAGAAAGAAGGTGGGCACTGACAAATGTGGGATTGAAGAGAAGGTGGCAGCCTTAAGGGCTGCCAGGACAGCCACTGGTGGTGGCCATGCTGCTGTGCCACAGGTCACAGTGCAAGAGGAGCTGGTGGTAGCCACCATATGGTGCAGCACCATTGAGGGTGTGCTGGGTGGTGGCTTCCAGACAGGAGGGAGCCCATCACTGCATGGTATGTATGCCATGGTGGGGGGCCCTGTATGGTGGTACTAACACATCTTTTCTCCCTTACAGTACCGCATGCCAGCATGCAGTGGCAGGGGCACCAGTAGTTGCCTTGGGGGCAGACCCAGCCCCGGAGGACCAGCCATCCACCTCCAGGGGCATCCGGGGCCTGATCGGCTGCAGCACACCACCGCCGTCCAGCTGGATGTCCTGGGCTTGGTGATGGTCAAGGCCCTGGCTGTGTTCCAGCAGGATGCCAGCCATGGTGTGCTCTGCATGGAGGCACAGATCAGGGTGGGGTCTGACACCGATGATGACATGTCCATCATCCCGGACAGTGTGGGTGGTGTCAAGGGGGAAACACCCATACCTACCACTATTGCTGGCAGTGCGGCCAGTGGCCTGTCGGTGGTGGAACAGATGCCGCCACTGCTCCTGATGCTGCTGTGTGCATGGCCACAGAAGTGCAGGGTGGTGGTGGTGGTGGTGCAATCACTCAGGTGC
Source organism: Neoceratodus forsteri (assembly GCA_016271365.2). NCBI lineage: Eukaryota > Metazoa > Chordata > Ceratodontiformes > Ceratodontidae > Neoceratodus > Neoceratodus forsteri. Next base: position 59,288,745 of record CM028137.1, read on the forward strand.
TGACCAGCGCACATGGTCTGGAGGGGCAGCAGCAGCAGATGACTGGGGACATTGGGCAGCTGGATGCAGAGTCTGCTGCCGGTGCACATGATGATGACCTACCTCATGGGGACTCCGCTGTGCAGTGTCCACCTGAGAGGGGGACTGTGCAGTGCAGTTGTACACCACCGGTGGGACGGCGGCATGCCCATGCACCCCTGGGCGCTGACCTGTTGACTGTGAACACCCGATTGCTGCAGGCCTCCATGGAGCTACAGGTATTGCTCATAGCTGGGGTGCATGCACTCCATGCAGAGGTGCACCAGGCAACTGAGCAGCATGAAAGGGGCACCACTCAGTACCTGGGGACCATACAGTGCCTGTGGAAGGACACGACTGCATCCCTGGACAGCATTGCCAATGTAATCATGGCTGCCAGCCACAGACACCGCGGAGTGCACTGTCCCCCCCACAGACCCAGTGTCAGGTAACACCCAAATTGTCAATGCCAGGCTCGGCTGTCGGCATCCCAGGCACACCTGGATCGGGTCTGTTTGGGTGCCTATGAACCCCTGTGAGGAATCAGTCTCATTCTCGCAGTTTGACCCCTGGGGGGCAGTTGCATACCCCTATGTGGCCATTGAGCAGCCTGTGACTGCCGACCGGTCCTGGAGTGGCTGCCTCCAGGTCGGTGGCAGCCGGGTTTCTGCGCTGCAGGCCTAATGTGCACACTGCCATGTCTGCAGTCTGCTTCCACTACCCTGTGTGCACATGGGCAATGTGTGTGAGTGCATGCCATAGTCGTGGCAACTGTGTGTCACACCACACACTGCCCATGTGCACACCTTCCCAGCCCGTGTGGCATGTGCATGATGATAGCAGCACAGCACTAGTTGTGCCTGTGCGCTGGCACCCTGCATCTGATCCACGCCATGTGCTAGCATCTGGCTGTGTGCCTGCATGTGCCAGTGTGTGTGTGTCTGTGTGTGTGTGTTGCTGTATGGTGCTGCGTGGTGTTGTGTATGGCTGTGTGGCACCGCTGCCCATGCCCCTGCCCCATGCCTGTGTGTGCATGCCCATAACTATGCATACCCATGCCTGTGTGCTTTGCCATTGTGTCTGTTCACTGCATGGCTGTTTCTCTACCTACTTGCATGCACCAAAGTGCTCCTGTGCAATCATGTCCTGGTGCTGGTGTGCCATCCTGAGGAGCCAGGGATCCCTCTGCCTGGGGGGCTGCCCACCGCCCCCAGCTCATTGCCCTCATCATCCCCACTGCTGTCACCCTCTTCAGCCTTGACAGCTATCCCATGGTCAATGACCATGTTGTGCAGCATGCAGCAGGCCAGGAACAGGCCACAGACCTTCAAGAGGCTGTACTGTAGGGCACCACCAGACCTGTCTAGGCAATGGAATCATGCCTTCGGCATCCTGAACACATGCTCAATGATGTTCCACATGCTGGTATGTGCCTCATTGTACTGGTCCTCTGCTGGGGATGACAGGTGCTGGTAGGGAGTGAGCAGCCAGGGCCTGAGTGGGTAGCCACTGTCACCTGTGTGGACAGATACATGGTTAGCTTGGTGTCCTCTGTCACTGTGCCCCTTGCCCATCCCTGGTGCTCCAGCCAGTGCACCTGAACTGCCAACCCCCAACCCAAGCCCTGCTGTTCCCAGCTGCCCATGGTCATCCCATACTCACCCACTAGGTGGCCCGTGGGGATCGCCCCACTCTCAAAACCCATGGCACAGTGCTGAGCTGTACCAGATGAATGATTCATGTGCACTCCCAGGGTGTGTGGCACAGACATTGGTTATGCACCCCCTGGCATCACATGCCACCTGGCAGTTGACACTGGGGAAGCCCTTCCTATTCATGTATGCTAACCCCTATGGGCCAGGTGGCATGTGGATGCCCACGTAGGTGCAGTTGATGGCCCCTAGCACGCCAGGCATCTGTGCTACCCTTTGGAACTCCTGCATGGTTGAGGCGATACTGGCCCACGATCTCTGTATCAGTGTGGTTCTCGAAGCTGAAGCGGGGATGGTACCACCTGTTCCAGGCATGCTGTCAATGGGCCCTTCCATGGCCACATCACTCTGCCTCCTGCCTCCTCACACCCCTCATTACAGCCTCCATCTGCAAGGCTGCACTGGACATGGCTCCTGTTGTCTTGTCTCCCCCTGGGCGCTGGCTCCAGTGGTCCACTTGCCACCATGGGGCAGTGCCTGTTGCTCTGCTGGGCTCCATCTTGCGACACCTGCCCCTGGCTTGCACACACCTGCCACCTCTGTCTCACAATCCTGTGGATGCCTGTGTCACTCCCTCCAGGGTTGGGTGGCTCTCTCTCTCTCTCTCTCACTCTCTGTCTCTCTGTCATGCTGTCTCTTGCTGTCCCTCTCTGTCTCTCTCTCTGTCTCTCTCAACCCATCTTTCTGTCTCTCTTTCTGGCTCGCTCCCCTGTGACGCAAGTACTCTCCTCCTTCTTGCTCCTTGTATTTATAGACTCAAGTCTGCTCTGTGCATCTGGCCGTTGCTCCACACTTGCGCCATGGATCAGGGGTTGAATATCGCACTGCACCACATATTCATGGGAATGCCTGCTGCCCTTGCTCATGCATTCATTACGGTTGTGCATTGGTACACTGCTACTTGTGCTGCACATTGGCTCCCGCTGAATATCGCTCCATGGCGCAATTCCACAGTTGCGCATGCACAACCCAATTGCGCCATGCGCAACTGCTTTGAATATCCTGGCCTTTATGTTTTACAGAGTCATAAACTTGAAAAACTAGATGATTAGTCAATTAAGTGTAAGAAAAAGGAGAATTAACAAGTGTGCGTAAGTCAAAATTACTAAGAACTGCTTCACTAAATTTTTATCCTTGGTCATCGACTGTCTCACTTAGCCAAGTCTTCTTTTTTATGCATGTTCATTAGTCTTGCTAGGCTGTTCACTGAAGGTTATTCACAATAGGTGTTTCACCAGAGTCGTCCAGTACTTCTGGGCTCCATGAGATTGCACTCAGTAGTCATTGCTCAACCCTCTTTTAATTCAAAGAGTGCATCTCTGTCCTGTCCTGTGGTGATCATGAAAGTAAAAGGAGACTTTTGCTTATAAAATTATGACACACACTTTGCACCTTGGAAGATACTTATACCATGAGAAACAGGGATCAATATCTGCCAACATAGCTGCTTACCTGCAATTGAATTCTCAGAAACTGTATGTTAAGTTACACCTGAATGAATCTCAACATAAGTGATTTGAAACTCAATGAAATTTACCTGCTTTCCCACCAATCACTTCAAAAATGATCCCCCACAGGGAAGGCATTAAATTGAGTTTTCCATGTGTAACCACCCCTTCCGTTCGACCTGCACACCCACCCACAAGTGGTGCTACCTAAGAGATATAGGTTGGTGCCTGGGTTCATGGTTATAATTGGCTTGACAAGTGGCATGGTACCTCCACCTATGGGGATTCTTCTAACAGCATACTGCCTAAGGTGCTTCCCCACAGGAAATGAAATACAGCCACCCCCACTTGGAAACAGGTGGAACAATATACAGCCCCTCCCCACTTATAACTCTAAGCATGAAATATCACACTACACAATAATGCAATGGCTGCAACAGTTTTCACAAAATAAACAACAGGGGGTTATTTTGGGGGTGGATAAAGAGGTGGGGGCAGTGAAAGCAATGGGGAATAAAAACATTCAATAATCAGACTCTAAACTCTATGCAAATCAGTAAATTAGCAACACACTGGCATTTATAATTAAAAAGTACTATGCATTCCAGAAATACCAGCCCCAGTTCTACTACCCCCATTGGTGCACCAGTTAACCCTACAGTCCCTGTGAGAGCTCTCAATTTGATGTGCACACACTGAGCAATTGCGGGCCTGTGATGTGGAAAAGCTGGGTGCAGCACAGGTGAAATGCTGGGGTGCTGCAGTACAAAGTACCATCCACACCAGGGGGTGCAGTGAAACAGTTTTATTGCTGGCTGTACTAGCTACTAAGAGCGTTGCTAAGGTCGCACAGGAAGCCCGGATGTAAAGTTAACAAGCTATCTAGCTGAACAGCTATAAAAGTATTGGTGTGGGTAAAACCCAGTACTCACAACCTTTGGTGAACAGATGCAGGTTGTTGGGGGACATCTCTCTTTTTAAGGCAATGTGGAAGAACAGGCAAGAAATATATGGATGCAGGCAATGATCCTCTTCATCCCACAGAGTGACTTGACTTTACTCACCTCTAGGCAATCTTCACCCCACAGAGGGCCTTGTGTTCACCCACCTCAACTGTAGGTGCATAATCTTCACTCCACAGAGGGACTTGTCTTCACCCACCTTGACTGTAGGTAGGCAGTTTTCACCCCACAGAAGGACTTGTCTTCACCCACCTCGACTGTACTGTGAGTAGGCAATCTTCACCCCACAGAGGGACTTGTCTTCACCCACCTTTGAGGTAGGTAGGCAGCAGCACATCAAGCAAGCAGGCAGGACCCCAGATCATAGGTCCTGACAGAAAACTCAGTCTCTGTATTGGTAATTAAATGAGGCAGTTGCTTTTGTTACCTCACTCTACACAGCAGGAAAAATACCTTCCTTCAGCAGGCTTCGGATATTTGTGGCACCAAATATCCCATTCTGTTCAGCTGAGGCAAATCCTCTTCTCTGGGATTTACCAGGATTTAAAGTCTACAGTTCTTTCTCTGGGCAGAAGATACAAACTTCAGGATTTCCTATCTGACAGCAGCAGGAGCTGTCCAAAAACACTTCTTCTCATTCAAAACTCTCTCTCAAAGACTCACTCTGGCTCTTAGTCTGTGCAGAAGGCACAAAATGCTGGCTTTTCTCTCTGACAGCAGCAGAAGCTGTCAAATACACTTCTTCTCCCTTAAACTCTCAAAGGCAATTCTCTCACACAAACTGTAAAACTCAGAATCTTCATGATTGAAACTCAGCTTCTCATTGGTCCTCACAACTCATAAGCTCTTCATCCTGATTGGCGGTATTACAGCTACCAATCAGATTCCATGCTGTCCTCAAACGACCTCTGCAAAGATGGCCACCATTAAACAGTTCCCACAAGCTCAACCACTTTTTTAAACTGTAGAATATTATCTGCACACTGTTAGCAGCATTTAGCTGCAGGGCTAGCACCCTCCTGGTCCCTTCTGAGGGTTGCTAGGGTATATATTTTGGGGACAGGAGCCAAGTTGCTAGCTCTGTTTTGTGGGCTCCCCAGTAGGAGCAGTGTCTGTAAATGGCCATCCTCAGCCACTAGGAATTCTGGGACTTGTAGTCCCTTGCAGTCGACATCTTGTCCCTTACTTCCCTACCCACTGGTGGCAATAGCAGGGTCAGGGAGTTCTTTAAAAGTTATTTTTTCCTTTTTTTCTTTCTTGTCCCCCCAGACCATTTGGCAGTCTTGTGGGGATAGGGAGATGAATCTCCTTACTGCAGCACTTCTGTCACTTCTTATGGGTGCTTGAGGCATCAGGCCAATAGAGCAGCCTTGTTTCTGTGCTCCCCACCCCGCTGTGCAGTAGTTCAGGGGAGGGTGAGCAACCTGTGCTCTGTGGCTCACTGGCTACTTCTACTTTGGTGCTGGAGGTGCTGGAATTGTTTTTTCTGCACTCTGGACCCTTTTTACAGTTCAGATCTGGCTGGGGGAGTGTGGAGGACAATGCAGCTCACCGGCTGCAAAGATCTAGGTGCAGGAGGCACCAAAATAAGTTAATTGGCTCCCCAGCCCTGGCAGTCCAGGGTCGGGCCAGGGGAGCAAAGAAAATGGCAGCTGCAGGAGCTCAGCTAAACTCCCAAGATGGGAGGGGGGGTTACACATGTAAAGCTCAGCTCAGATGCTATGGCTGATTGCTGACACTTTCATGCCTATAATTATTCATTTAAAAGCATTCTGCAAAATTTCACTCGATTAACAAGAGGTGAGATTGTTAACCAGTCGGTTTAAGCAAATAGATTGTTCTTATGTAATGTCTCATTTGCCATTTTGCAGTAGCTACTAACCCTGTTGAAGGATCAAGCCCTTAGCATGAGCAAGACAGTTTGGGTGTAGCAGTGCATGCAGAAACAAATTCTGTAATGTAGAAGAAAGGATTTACTGTGATAACCATATGGGCAGAATAGCGTGGCACAAAACCAATGCTGACAACATCTGTTGGAAAAAGTCATTTTCTACACAGGGCTGTGCCCCCTGCACCACCCTTCCATAATATAATCACCGCTGGGAGGTGGGGGGCACATGTGAGGGAATGGTCATAATCCTGGTGGGGGGTGCAGACTCACTGGAGGAACTCAGGGATACATTCCACTTGGGTAGAGGGGAAGAAAGAGGACAGGGGTGAGCTGGGGCAGAACCACTTGGGGAAGGGGGTTATAGCCACCACATGCAGGAGGGAATGAAAGGGGGGTGACTACATGGCAAAAGAGGAAAAAAGATGATGTGTGGTGAGGTGGGAGCCGTACCAGGTAGGCCATAGGAAACCCCTGACATACACAGCTAATAACTCCATCCACAGAGCCCCTGCGAGACCATGCTTCCAAGCTTTCATTTGAAAGGTGAAAACAGCCACAGGGATACCACTGTTATGTCTGTGTTATATGTTCCCTGTGCCTGTTTGCACAGCTGCCCACAGTAAAATCCATGCTGTCTGAAACATAGAAACATAGAACATAGAAACATAGAAACATAGAAACATAGAATTTGATGGCAGATAAGAACCGCTTGGCCCACCCAGTCTGCCCATTTCCCTACCTAATGGATAAGCTGCAGATCCTAGTTAACCAGCAGCCTACTTCTTCCTACCTCCACCCCCTAGAATTGCCTTATGACTGTCCCATGCATGCTTGAATTCCACCACTGTTTTTGACTCCACAGCCTCCTCTGGAAGGCCATTCCATGCATCAGGTATCTGCACCAGATACCTAAAGAAAGTAAGCTAAAACCTGCAAAAACACTGAATTAATGAAAGGAACAAAAACACAACAGCCTTAAAAACGCTCGGTCCACTCAAACAAGGCTCTGAAATGTTGCTGATTTTACAGTCATACCTCACTGCAGCGAGTGGCAGGAAGTTTGTTTAGTGAACCCAATGTTGATTAAAATGTCAGTCAATGAAATGCAAGCTAGTGTGACATTTCATCCAGTGGCTCAATATGAACTGGGGTCAAGGGCGGAGATCTTCTCAGTGTAAATATAGAGCTTGATTGAACTTTATTTTCTCTGCTTCAACTCCTGGAACATTTCTTGAGATTGTGTTTAACATGAAAGATTTTATTGATTTTCAAAATGTTTAAGAAAGTAACACATTACAGTGAGTACACAGCCAGTGCTGGAGGTAAAACCAAAAAGGTCAGAGCAATTCATACATCACATTAGTTGATATTTATCAGATTTATACATACAGCATTGAAAGTCTAGTTCAAATAATATCATACAGTAGGTGTGCCTCAATGGTTCCACTGAGCAAGAGGGAAATTAATTGACGCTTATGCATCTTCAAGAGGTGGGTTTCAAGGGAAGGGCAAAAGGATGGAGCACAAGTGTGACTTCAAGTACCTACCCCATTTCTTACAATAAGTAGAAAACTGTCCACCTGTACAGTATAAGAGTCTCTCAGAAGTGGCTAGCTTAGCCACTGCAGCATGTCAGGTCAGTAGGAATGGTGTGGTGGATTGCTGCTATTTCATTAGAATGGCAAATCTTGCTTCCATAAGTGTGGCCAGCAACCAGTTTGTTTCTTAAATTTCAACTTCTTTATAGCAAAGGAGTGTCCCTCAGGAGTGTCCAAGGGGGTTGGTGTGGGGCCTGATGGACCAGAATCCTGGAACAGTCCCTCGATACACCTACCTAAAAGAATTGCAAAGTTGGGCATTGCCGAAGTGCATGCAGGATATTTGCATTGGATGTATGACATCTCCAGCATTCAAAGTGGGGTAGTAAGCCTCTGAGGCAGAGGAAAACAGGGGTGCAGTACCATGTTAGTAACATTTTCACTTCAAGTAGCTGCCCTTTAGTGTCTTGGTATGCCATATGGACATTCTTAAGGCATCGGTCCCAATTATATAGTGGGATGACCATTTGTAACCCCTTTTCCAACTTATTCTTCATTTGTCTGTGGTTTCAGGTTGTGCGTCCCTAAGTATATAATACGTTCACCCTGCAATGCCCTTTGCCTTGTCTGGCTTGTGCAGGTATTGTCACCATTGCCATTCCTTCTGGGGGGCTTTGTCTGATCAAGGTAATGGCACTTCTAATTTGTATAAACCTCCTTTCTGTATGACAAATTCATCTTAGATTTGCTAGAAGGATAGGAGATTTTCTAAATCTGGGACATAAATATTGGCAGAGGTGTGAATACCTGCCTATTCCCAGCATTTCCAGTTAAGTACTGTACCCTGAATTTGGATAGTTGGGTTGTTCTAAATGTATGTTTATTGTGCTGAAGGTGCCCAGGAAGTGGCTAAAAAATGGGACACCCTCATACATCTGTTCCATGCGTTCTGAGTGTTACTGAATTGGATCAGTGGTTGTTCTCAGCCTGTTTTTGTTGCTGGGCCAGTCCACCGGCATAGTGGTTGGATTTCCACTTGTGATGCCAATGATCTGGGTTCAGGAATGTACCAAGGAGTTGGAGGGCCATTCAGGGGAAAAAGGATTGAGCATTCCAGGGACTGCTCTCCTTCTCCAAGGGGGGGAGGTAGAAGAGTGTCTGGTGCTTTACAGACCCCTGGCAGAGGTTGGGGGTACTGCTCCAGCTGGCGCCATTCTCTTGGGAGTGGGGCTGATGCTGGATGTCATTGCACATCCCAGCTCCCAGGGAACCAGCCTTCAGAAAAAAGCCCACCCCAGGTCATAACGCCCCTAGTCTGCCACCATCCCTACTACCTCTGACATCCACTGGGAAGGTCCCACTCACCTGTCCCCAACCCAGGAGATAAGCCTAGGCTTACCTACATTTTCCATGTGGGGAACCCCCCTGGTGGTCCCGCCCGTTGGGGGCAAGCCTGTGCATGGGGGGATTGCAGACGGTGCGGTGGGGTTGACCTCTGATTGAGGAATCATAGGGGCCCGGCCCAAAAATACTAAATTAAAAAAAAAAGCCTGCTTTTGTTGCTAAGCAGCATACCTAACCAAGGCATGCCAGGCAGATCAGTTTTGAGGGTGAACCAGGAGGGCGTATTAATGCTGATGGGAGGGAACAACTTTGTGGACTGCACTACTCCACAGGCCAAAAGGTAACCCTTAAAACATGGGAGACCTACACCCCCCTTTGTCCAATACAGTCAAATTGTTGCCCTCCTGATTCTGGTTGCTTCCCTTCTCAGATCATGTGAGCAATAAGCTTATCTATTTTGTGTAATATTTTGTCTGGTATAGTAATGGGGAGATTTTTGAATTAATAAGAGAACATGGGAAGTGCAAACATGTGAATGGCCTTCACTTTCCCTTCAAGAGATAGTCTGAGTTTCAACCATCTCTGTATTTCAGGATCTAAGGCATGGAGAAGTGGTCGAAAATTAGCCTCCACCAGGTTTGACCATTTGGTCATTAGTTGTACTCCTAGTTATAAGAAACCCATTGGTTCCCAGACCACTCGCTTGCCTTTGATACAGTTGACGTGACAGAATGGGTTTAAAGGGGAGATAGTTGTTTTGTTCCAGTTTACTACCAATTCTGAGGTAGCTGTGAACTGGTCAAGTAGATTCATGATGAGTTGCATTGATTGCACCAGGTTGGTAATTGTAAGGATTAAGTCGGCGGTTTAAGTGTTGATCAAATAAGTTTTGCCTTGGAACTTGATAACTTGCACCTCTGGTGTGACCAGTAGTTTACTGGTAAGATGATCCAGAGCTATTTGGATGAGTAGTGGGGATCAGGGGCATCCTTGCTGCATTCCCCTGCAGCAGTCAAATGGCCTAGAGGTTGCAATTTGTGAGCATGGTTGCAGTGGAGCTATGCTAGAGGGTGGAGATCCAACTACAGACGTAGGGACCAAATCCATATGCTTGCAATGTATTATGTTAATAATGCCATTCTAAGGAATCAAATGCTTTACCGAAGTCCACTGCCATTGTTGCTATAGGGGAGGTGGAGTGGCTTGCATACCATTTAAAGTGTAGAACAGTATGGATGTTAATCGGTCCAGGTTCTGCCTCTCTGAAACCCAGTTTGTAATAGGTGAATTACAGAGGGAAGTACCCATTCCAGCCTGTTTTTTTAATGCTTTGGCCACAATCTTGGTAGCTGTAGAGATGAGGGAGATTGGCCTAAAGTTAGCAGAGTCCAGAGTGTTGGACATTTTTTAGGCAGTAGTATTATCACAACTTTCTTCATCACGCGTACAAGAGTGCCTCGAGCTCTAGCCTCCTGTAACACTTCTAGAAGAGGTGAAATAACGCATGCTAAGTGTTGGCAGAGCTCAGCTATTATGCTATCTCTGCCTGGTGACTGCCCTTGGGATAGCTGTTTTAGTGCTACCTAGAGCTCTTTGGCAGTGAGGGGTTTGTCTATTTTTAGATGAATAGCAGGATCTAGTTGGGGCAATGGGGTCTTTCCCAGGAAGGCATGCGCCAGCGATGGGTATATGGGTTCTACTGCTGGTGAGGAGTAGAGTTGCTGGTAATACCTTTTCATTATTTCGTTTATGCCCCTATGGTTGGTAACTACTTCCCCTCTGTGGTTCCATAATGCTGGGATCTGGGAGTCTGCTTTCTGCTTTCAAAGATGGTATGCTAATAGCTTACCACCTTTGTCTTCAGATTCTCAGAATTTATGTTTTGCGAGCATCATATGCCACTTGACCTTGTGGTGTAAAACAGTATTAATTTAATAATTAAGACCTATAATAGAGGCCAGGAGTTCTGAGGGAGGGTGTTGGAGGCCTTTAAACTGTGTTTCTTTGTTTCTGAGATCCTGAGTAAACTGGCATAGTTCTGCATTTCTCTTTTTGTTTTGGGCTGCTGTGTATGATATTATACAACCCCTAAGAAAGGCTTTAAAAGCCTCCCACACTTTCTCTGAGGATACCTCATCAGTGGCATTCAACTCAAAATAAGATTCAGCCTCAGTGGTGATCAAAGCACAAAAGTCTGGGTCCTTGAGAAGGAGAAGGATGCACCTCCATCGGAGTAATGTTCTTTGGTCTCCCAGTGGTGCATAAGAAAAGCTGACTGGGGCATGGTTGTAAATGAGTATTGAGCCAATCATAGGGACATATGCATCCTGGGAAGCCACACTGTCCACCAGTAAAAGTCTATATGGCTATGTGTGCCATGAACATTGGAATAGAAGGTGTAGTCCCTTCTGTCTGGGTTGTCTGGTCTCCACAGAGTTATCAGGTCCCTTTCTTTTATCATAGTGGATAGGGCAACTGGGGCACTCAATTGTGTGTCAGACGTAACCTGTGATTTATCCAGGAAAATGTGTGGTGCTAAATTGAAGTCCTCAACTATTAGCAATGGTATGGATTTGCCATCTTCCATAATTTCAGAAATGGCCTGGCTAAGCTGTGGCAAGAAATCAGTGTCATCATTTTTCAGCACATAGAAATTGGCCACCAATGTTTTCCCTCTTGGGAAGGAAAAGTGGGTAATCAGCCATCTCCCTTGTGAATAATTTTTAGTTAGAATCATGGAAACATAGACTCTGACAGATGATAAGGAGTACTTGACCCACCCAGTCTGCCCATTTCCCTACCTATTAAATAATCTGCAGATCCTAGTTAACCAACAGCCTACTTCCTCCTACCCGCGACTATAATTTCCTTATGTCTGTCTCATGCATTCTTAAATTCCCACACTTTTTTTGACCCCATGATCTCCCAGGGAGGCCGTTTCATGTGTCTACTACCCTCTCTGTGAAAAAAATACGTCCTCAAGTTGCCCCTGAGCTGTCCCCCCTCTATCATCAAATTGTGCCTCTTTGTTCTTGTACATCTCTTTTTCTGAAAGATGCTATCCTCTTGGACTTCGTTGAATCCCTTGAAGTACTTGAAAGTTTTTATCATGTCCCTTTTCCTCCTCCTTACCTCGAGGGTATATATATTAAGCTTCTTTAGTCTCTTTTCATATGGTTTCTGCTGCAGGCCTGCACCATTCTAGTTGCCCTCCTCTGGACTGCCTCCATCCTGTCTATGTCCTTGTGGAGATGGGGTCTCCAGAACTGCACCATTCTCCAGATGGGGTCTCACCAACTGTCTGTACAGAGGGATAACAACTTCTTGTTTTTCACTGATGATGCCGCTCCCTGTACATCCCAGTATCCCCCAGCACCCCTTACTGCCTTCTCACATTGCCTGCTTAAATTTAGGTCATCTGATATGACTACGCCCAGGTCCCTTTACATTTTTGTTGTTGTTAGTACCCTCCCCATTGCCTCCACTTTCCAAGGGAGGGCTTTATGTAAGTGTATAGCCATCCCTCTTGATATTGAGGAAGTTGAGCTAGGTAGTATCTGGCCTACCTAGGTTTTATGAAACCAGTGTATATTCCTGTTTATGAGATGTGTTCTCTGGATTAAGGTGCCATCTGTTCTTAGAGATTTTAAATGTTGTAGAATCTCGGTGAGTTTAACTGGGTTTTTAGGTCCCTTAACATTCTAGAAAATACATTGTAACTCTACCTTCTTGCCAGCTGTCATCATACCTAATCATCTCTACTTCCTTGCAGTAGTGGACTGTTTAAAGACTGACAATTCAATACACTATATTGGAAACAGGGTATGGCTATATATACTGCCACCCCTTGAATGATTATCCAACACTCTGGTGGACAGTAGTGTGGGTTGATGAGCAGAAGTGCACCAGTAGGGGGTTTGTTGACCTCTGTGTAGGGAAAAGAATGGCATAGAGACATTTCTTATTTACTCAAAATTCTATATTAAGGTAAGAACAAATCAATAAACAGGTATACTACCAACAGTAGATTCAACAGTAGAAACAACAAACAAGTACTAGTTATCGAGATACCTAGTTTGTGATAATGTTTACATGCTGATTACTGAGTGATATCACATAAAAGCACAATGTGTATAAATGAGAGAGTTGGAAGCAAAAATCTACCAGGCCTCACCACACTGGCACTTGTGGGGAAGTTTAATCAGAAAACACAAAGGTCATTCACCTCAACCACTGCATTGAGTTGTCAACAGATAATCCAGTCCATCCTGCAATCTTGCACCCACCTTAAAAGGCAGTATATGATAAAAGACAGTGGAGAGCAATATTGTAGGGGGTTCTCCCATCTCTCACTAAGTTGTGCGAGCCCCTTGATTGTCCAGTGGGCAAAATTTTAATGTGTTCCATCGGAGACCTAAACTAACATCCCCATTGCCATGTAGTAGTTGGGTAGCCCATGAAAACAGCAAGTTAAAAGGGCAAGGAACAGAAACAGTGATGGCAACACAAAGCTTGCCATTTCGGCTACTTACGGTTTTTACCCCTCCTTGAGTTGTGCCCCCCCCAGACTTGGTTATTTATAGTAAGAAGGTGTGAGGGGTGAAGCCCCCCCACAAAGGGGGATGCTGGGAGTGAAGCCCCCATATAAAGTGCACTCACTGTATTTGCCAGCACTGTTTTTCCCTCGCTGTTTTCAATTCACTGTTTTGACATTGGCTAGTATTAGTGAGTAACACCTAGTATGTTCCCTTGTGGCATATATCATAGGCTGTAGCACAGTTTAAGGGTTAGCAGATGAGCTGATTAATGCAGCTGGTGAGCTTCATTCTCCTAGCCTGCACTCCTGTTATAGCTGTCATGAGGTGAAAGGTTAACTCTCATGTGGGGGAACATAGCTTAGCATGGTTGAGAACCCCCACAGGGCTGTTTTAGGCTGTTCTGGACAATGGATCCCCTGCTCTATTAAAGCAGATTTTTGAGTAATTTCTTGCAGATGGGAAGTTTAAAGGAATCTATCTCTTGCATGTCTGTATTCACCTTGGGGGGACAGGACATGCCACTGTATGGTTTCCTCTACTGGATATATAAGCAGCACAGGTGATAGTTTTATGGAATGGCTTGGGTGACTAGGGATGAAGGGGGGGTGGCAGACTCTGACATCTGTCTGTATGGCTCTGCATGAGAGCAACCTGCAGTAGTAGATCACCTCATGTCAATGCCCTGTGAGATAACCATGTTGCAACATGTCTGTGCATCACCTCTGAATCCATTGTGGAAACAGGCTAATGACCAGATATGTTTGCACAATCCACGTCATAGTTGCCCTCAGCCCCCAAACCTAACTTCAGAATAGTGAAAAAGAAAAGGGAAAGATAAGAGCATTACTGAACTGCTGTGCTTGTTGAGGGATTATCATTTGTCTGTGATGGTTGCATCATTTAACTAATTTTCAGAGACAGGTTACATTTGGGAGCTATGGTGTTACTTGCCCACTGCTAGCCTTGTCCTTTAGCTTTTGTCCTTTAAATATGTTACTACCTCATATACCCCATTTATTCCCCAATAAGCACTTTCTGCAATTGTACTTAGTGAACAGTCATAACAAAAAATGTGTGAGATAGCAAGAGCTACCTATTCCGGTTTCAAGGCATGCTTGGGGATTGAACGACGTCTCCTGTTCTGATGAAAATGTCGGAATAGCGGCTGCCACCTCCAGAAAGGAACAATGTCCAGGTTGAAGCATTGTTTCCACAATTTCGAATGTGTCCATTTCAAAAAGGTCTGTGGTCTCATTAGCCCAGGAAATGTTGGCAGATGACGACTCCCTGGATATTTAGTGATTTTGAGCTGTGGACATCTTGGAGATACTGGTGTCCCTGGAGGAGTCTCAGGCCTGTTTAGCTGGTAGGGAACAGGGCTCCATGAGCGTCCTGTGTGATCTCTGAGAACTGCTTCTAGAACACTGGTGAGACCTTTGTGGTTCTGTTTTTTTTTTCTCCTCTTCCACTCTGGTGCCCTGCATCGATATAGTCTCTGTTGTTGATTTGTTGAAATTGCAGTTTCAGTGGTGACTGCCATCCTGCATTCAGGAGAGGGCTAATGAGTGTGATCCCCTTCTCTACCATGGCCAATTGTAGTGTTCCTGCTGTTCCCAGTCTGATGGTGTTGTGCCTCCCATAGCCTCCTCCTGGGAGTTGAAGTCTTAAGCCTAATGGTGTTGTATCAATGCGCCACCTCATGTGGGAAATAGCCTTCAAAATCTTATCCATCCCTGCTTATGCTTTAGTTGGCAAGTCCTCTGAACCTGTACCAAATTCTGGTGTCTATGGGGTCTACTTTAAGGGGGTTGTATGCATTTTGTTTTTGTACAGCCTCCTGTGAATAGTTTTGGAATAAAGAGATTCTCACTCCCTTCCAGTATAAGTCCCCTTTTTCTCTTGCATCAAGTAGTAGCCTTTCATTTACAGAATATCTCAAGAAATATGCAATTATGGGCCAAGGGTTGTTAGCAGGTTGTGTCGGGGGACCCCATTGTGCTGTGGGCTCTTTCCATTTCCACTTCACCTTGCCATTGTGGCCCATAAGTTGTGGCAGTAGCTCACTTAGGAACCGTTCCTTATTGATTCCTTCAGCCTTTTCAGGGACAGCTAGGATTTTGATGTTGTTCCATCATCCCCTGTTTTCCTGGTCTTCTGCCCTCTCTCAAGATCCCTATAGCCATTGTTCATGTTCATCTAGCCTTTGAAGTATCTTGTGTTGTGTATCCTCTAGGTCCTCTGTTCTCTGCTCGACCGCATGCACTCTCTCCTTGAGGACCTGTACCTCATCTGATGTGAATTCAGACAAGTTTTTATGTTCAGCCATTTTCACCACTAGGGATTCCAATGGCTTTGTTATATATCTCAGTGATGGCATTTTGTGGGTGGCATCACCCCCTTGGTGGTCCTTACCATTCTATGTAATTTGCAGTGAGGATTTGAAAGGCAGGAGATGTGGTGGTTAGCTTGCCTTGTGGCAGCTCTGCAGCTCAGTCACTTTGGGAAATTTGTGTTGTAGCCACAGACAGCTCCTCTGAAAATTATTTTTTTTTTCAAAAGCAAGTATATTTGGGCCTAATTGGATATGAAGGATTGGTTGCAGAAGCGGATCGGCTCAGTCAGAAAACTTATGTATCAGGTCAGGTTGTGACTGAGCACAGATTTCAAGCAGCCATTTTCATCAGTGGCTATACCACCCCCCCCCCGGGACTGTGTTTAACATAAGATCTGTCTGTGTACCAAGATCCATGTGCTGGCAGTTTTTTTTTTTTGCAACTAGTCTACATATCCCAGGGTTTGGGCTGCATGGTAATATTAGTCTTGAGGGAAGAAGCATATGCTGGTGACTGATGAGACAGGATTACTTTCTTCCTGTTTTGTACTGTGGTGTTCTTTGCAAAATTAGACTTGGAACTGCCAGTCCCTTTAACAAGCTCACTCTTTTTCTCTGCACTCTGTGTGTTAGTGCATGCTGGCTCAGAACCTGAGGAGTCTTAAAAATATTCACTGATTGTCAGTATGTGTATTAGACAAATTACAGTCAAATACTTTCCAGGCTTGCTTGGGAGTTAAACAATGAAGAGCAGAGCAGGAGACCGTGCATATCATAAAGTGTTGCAGGGTGTCACATGACACACTTCACCCCTCCCTTTGTAGAGCCTGTCTAATTTCAGGAAATCACTGTGTTTATCCATGAGTTCTGAGGAAAAGTCCTGAAACAAGGATATCCTCTCTTCCCTCCATATCAAAGTTTTCCTTTCTCTGGCCATCCTAAGAAGGTCCTCCTTGACCGAATACCTACAAAATAAGCAATGACTGGCCTGGGCTAGGAGCCTGGTTGTGGTTTAGGAGCTAGTGACCTGTGAGGTCTCCTGCTTCGAGTGGCCACCGGCCTTGTTGCTGCTGAACAGGTCAACAAAAACTTGCAGAAACCCCACCATATTATTTTCCTCAACTCCCTTGAGAAGGCAACAATTCTTACGTTGTTGCACCTTCCTCCATTCTCCTAATCATCAAATTTGCCAAATGTATTGTGGTTGCTTAGAGTTCAGTGCTGAAATTTCTTCTTAATTAGAAATGGAGTCTTCAGATGCTGAAATACGGCTTTTGTTTGAGTCCATCCTTTCCATGTCTTTTTCTGTGTCTATTTATAATGTGGGCAATATATACCTTAAGTTCTTTCACCTCCGATATCAGATTTGGCAGCATTTCTTTAATATTAAGAGCCAATTTACTGGAGCTGGATGAGTTGCTATCCAAGCTGGTGCAGCCTTAATGTTATCAATAGACTTTCCAGAGGCAAGTGCCATCACATTTGTGAGAAAATTTAAACGTGTAGAAAAAAATATTAAAAACACTCTGGCAATACTAGATTTCAATAAAATGTGTTAGGAAGGAACACACTGTAATGAAGGATGATATTCCTGTCACATATTAAGATTTTTACAGATATTTAGCAGCATTTTCAGTGAGAGTTAACAGTTGTTGTAGCTTCAAGCTGCCATCTTTTCAGTGCCATGTGCTTGATTTAGCCTACATCCTCTTTCTGAGGAAATGCCGCCTGAATTCACCATAAAGCAACATCTGAGGGTACTTCTGATGACATCACAGACACCATGGCTGGCTAAATCATAGGGCTGGCAGTATAGCCTAGAGGTTAGGGTAATGAACTGTGAATGAGCTTGGTACATCCAGCAGACAGACCTGGATTTGATTCCCACAACCTCCACTTGAATATTGTGATACCCTAAACAAGTCACTTAACCTCCCCAGTGCTCCCAAGTCTCCCCACAAACAGGCAGTTCAGCCTAGTGGTCCTTACCCAGTTAGCAGAGAGTAAAACAAAATAAACCAAATGCTCTCACTCGTCCCTTGGAAAAAGACCAGTTTTAACAGTGAAACAGTATGTGCCAGGGTCATCGACACCAACACAGTGACCTACATCCCTGTCAATAAAATTGGCAGTTCACTGACAGGTCGCTGTGCTGGTATACCTGAGACAGGGGTACACTGTCTCCCAGTCATGCACCCCCTTCCCCAAATCAACTCCAACATGGAGTTGATAATCAATAGTATGGGGGCACAGGGGCAGAGCCCCCCACATGGGGGGTTTTGGGGGTGAAGCCTGCAGATGAAAAAAACAGACTGGAGACAATTAGGATTTATGTCAACCTCAACTTGCGGTCAACATAAATCATGTCACTATGATGCCAGTCAATGAAAGTGTTGTTGAACCGGCATTTTAGAGGCCATTGGAATCACCAAAGATAAACACAAGCAACACTAAAGGTAGGACCCTACTGTCACGGTGAAAGTTTTGATACCAGACTCTGATGAATATACTACAGATGTGGCAGAATCTTGCACAGGCATGTCCAATTCTGAACTTTCCCAGGTTCTGAAATAGTGGCCTCCACTAATATACTAGACTTCCATAAGACAAGCCACACTCCTAAAAACAAAAAAGTGAAACTGGACATGATTTTCCAGGAGTTTGTGGCTTATCAAGATGAAGTTAAAGAAGCTCTGAGTTTTGAAGAGATATTTGCTATATTAGAACTATGAGCCGATGATTTGGAGCAGCAAACTACAGCCACTGATAACAATTTTTAAAAGACTTTTGCCAAACATTTGGGGCAAGTTGCTATAAACTGAAGAAATTGTTGCAACTGTGCCCAACATTGTAAAATTGGGTGCAGTTCTGTCAAAAGTGCTTGGCACAGCTGCGCCAAAAATGGCATCAATGCAGGGCTTGATTCAAGTCCTATAACAGCATATGAAAATCAAACCCCCAGTCTAATGAAGAGTGCACAAATCATTATTTTTGTTATTAGTAACTCTCAACCTTATGGACATACCCAGTGCTAAACATTGATTAACTGATTACGGATTTAATTAACTAGGAATTCTATTTTTTCTTAATATGTAGTAACATGGTCTTTAATTTGTTATTTGAAAGTAGTGTAAACTAAGTTAAAAAAAAGAATATTGTATCTGTATACATTACCATTACAGTAACTTAACTTATTCAAACATTATTTCAATCCATTGTTACAACAAAACAAAGATAGCTTATAAATATCTCATGAGCACACATTAAATTCCATCGAGAATTCAGGTTTTTGTAAAGGGTTGGCAGATGTGTTTTTTCTCTAAGAGTGTATGCTGGCAGGAATGTAATGCAGTATGAGACTCATAAGAAGTCTATGGACTTTCAAAACACCACAGTTACATTATTCACGGTCCCATTGTCAATAATTTCTACACAGGTCTGTGTGATTTCTCTCATTAGTGCTCATCTCTAATGTGTTGTTAATGTTTTTTAATCTATCTGCTACTGCTTCCAGAGGTTTTCCATGTTACTGATACTTTAATAAATAAAAAGTATGAGCCAAATTTAAATCAGGAAATTGCTGAATAACATCAGAGGGACTGTAAGAACTGTGAAACAGTACAAAACAATATTAAGCACATATTTGAACAACATTCAGGATTAATTGAAGATCAGTTTCAAAATAGTATATGCTAGCTATAGTGGACACACTTGTAGAAGACAGCTGCTTATAATGGAAGACATACTGTCACCAAAAAACATTTGCTATACTTTCAATAATAAAACTTGAAGTTACACTGTTTATTACACACCACCCATAATAGACACCTCACCAATTTGACAGTCTCTTGCACCTTTCACACCTCTTACAAGGTGTGAATGCTGTCCCAATGTTGTTTTTTAACTGAAGATGGTATTTAAGGTTCTGCCTCCTGATGGTCTAATTACACTACTTTAACCTGTTGTTTGGCATCACGTCTGGCAGACCGAATGAGCTTTCTTTAGTGAGGAAGATCAGAATCCTGAATGTGATAGACTGCCTTCTTAAGTTCAGCCTCAAAGAGTTGGCAGCATATTTTGTCATTCCAAAGTCTATGCTCAGTGATTTGCAGAAACATGATCACTTGTTCTCTGAGTGGCATTCTAACCAGAACCCCAATAGGAAAAGGAAAAGGGAGGATAAAGATTTGGCTGTAGAAGGAGCCTTCCTTAGGTGGTTCACTAACGTTTACGGCAGAGAGGTGCTGAACAGTGGCCCTCTGCTGCTACAAAAAGCATAGCATCTTGCCATGGCATTAGTTAAAGAAGACTTCAATGCTACCAGTGGATGATTTACCAGGTGGAAACATCACCACAGCAATGGTTTTAAAAAAGTCCATGGAGAGAAGCTTAACGCTGAGAGTGAGGGGGCTGATTCATGGTTATGCCATGTTTTGCCACCTCTACTGAGTGACTCTTGCTCAGAAAGTATTTTTAATACAGATTAAACCAGGCAATTTTATAGTGCATTGGATACAACACTTTATCTTCTAAAACTGAGACTGCCAAAGGCCTCAAAAAGGCAAAGGGGAGAATGTTTGTGCTTGTACCATGTAACATGGCAGGAATTGAGAAACACAGTCTTGCTGTCATTGGTATATCAGTGCAGTCATGCTGATTTGGAGGTGTAAAAAATCTGGCTGTGATATACATAAATGACAAAACAGATGGATAATAGCAGCAATTTTTACAGATTGGCTGTGTAACTGGAACAAGAGGCTGCAGCTGCATAAAATTGTCTTGATCCTTGATAACTGCAGTGGTCACCTTCCAGTGTCTGGACTAAGAAATTATTAAACTTCTATTCATACAGTGGCAGCCTTAGACATAATCAGATGTTTCTTGAAATTTACGTACTATCTCTAGAGAAATTTCCTGCCTGGTACAGTATCTCCCGATGCAACCAGCTCTGTCAAACCTGTAGACTGGGGCAATACTTACAGTTTTAAAAAACATTATGTAAAGCTAATAAGAAGTGGAGTACTGGGAATCTTAGATTCCTCCAAAGATCAAACAGTGGCTACATGCACTCACTGCATTAATCTACTAGATGCTGCCAAACTCATGCAGCATGCCTGGGACTATGACCACCAAAGTACAATATGATGTCTAGCCTATTGAAGGCAATGACATTGAGGAGGCTATAGCAACCAAAGACTTGGATGCAGATCCTGGCAACAAGGAGGAGGAAAGGCCAAAACTGGTGATGCCAATAGTGTGCACGAAATCCATGTTACACCAGATGAAGTTTAGAATGCCTTATTAACTCTATGTCAAGAATTAGATCTATGTGATGTCATTGAGCCTGACAGTGGTCCATGATGTTGGTGAATGCAAAAACGGTGAGACCAAAGTCACCGAGGGAATTACAGTGAGGATGAAGTGGCAACAAGTGTTTTACCCCCTCCCCGAGGTACTATGACCTCTGAGTTGGTTATATATATTAGTGGGGTGCAGGGGCCAAAAAAAAAAAAAAAACAGTTGCCTTTTGTGTCCTCACCAAAATTCTGTCATGATTCTGGGTTCACTGTTTTGGTGTCCCCCTTATCACATTGAGCCAGCCTGACTGGAAGCTATTGAAACAAACTGAAGCTGTGTGGAAGAAATGCACAAACACACAATGATGGCAAACTGATACTGTACTCCTGCATTTACTGCACATGCCACAAAGCCAGCTATGTCCTGTCTTGTTGGAGTAAGGATATCATCAACTCCTCCATGGACCCTGTAGGCCAGTGAAGACAAATGACTAAAAGTGAAAGTACAGAAGCTGAAGCCCTGGAGATGTAAGATGTGTAGGACATTTGGCAGTTGTCTACTTTGAAGTTACAATGAAAAAAAAAAAGGTAGAACAAGAAAGGAAATAGAGTCATTGCAATTATTCAAGATGATTATACCAAAAATGTCTAGAGTAATACTGTATTTTAACTGCACTATTGCTGCTTTATAACTGCTTAATTATTTGGTACTGTAACAATTGAAGATTAATACTAAACAAGATATGGTCAGATTTAAACACAGAGCATCATCAATGGCACCTGTGAATAAAGGGATATTTGAAATCAGTAAACTTGGGGTAAGAACGTGCCATGAGGCTGAATGCCTCTGCTTCCTGAAAGAAAATCAACATCAGGTTGTCTTATACTGAGTATAGTACATGTTTTTTTTAGTGTTTTAAGTCACATCCTTTTCTGCATCTTTAACAAATTCTGTTGTGCACTGACCTGTGTGCTGCCTGCATTCCACAAAATCAAGCTCTCATTAATAAAGATGTCTTGTCCTGGAGGTGCACGAGAGTCAAAATGTCCAACGTGCACATACTTGGTGGTATTTCCATATACCTGCCAATTTAGTATATCATATATCGCAGGAGAGTCTCCATTTACATCAAAAAACACCTCCTCACCATCACTGTCCTTAAAAAATACATTCTTCACATAATGAAGGAGCTGAAAATAAATGCACAGTGGTGCTTAGTGATAGCTTCTACTGTTTCACAAATGTCAATCAGTAACTCTCAGAAACTCCAGTTAACAAAGTTAAAGTATTACAGTGGTGCTCTATGATAAGATGTGCCATGTCACAACATATCAGGCAGTAACTCTTATTAACTCCGGTTAACAGTGTTACAGTGTTACTCAGTGATAGATTGTATCATGTTATGGCATGTCAATCAGTAATTCTCAGTAACTACAGTTTACAATGCTACAGTGATGTTCAGTTCTACAGTACCATAGCATGACATGTTATCATTAAGTCTCAGTAACTCCAATTAGCACTGTTACAGTGATAATCAGTGATAGGTTGTGTTATGTTATGGCACGTCAATCAGTAATTCTTAGTAACTACAGTTAACAATGTTCCAGTGGTGCTCAGTGAAAAGTTTCCCCATGTCATGACATAGCAATCAGTAACTTTCAGTAACTCCAGATAACAATGCCACAGTGATTCTCATTGACAGATGGTGCCATGTCACAACATATCAGTCAATAACGCTCAGAAGCTCCTCTTAACATTGTTAAACTTCCCACTTTAAACACAATTTAAACATTGAATTTCTACTGATGTAACCAACTAGTTAAGACCAGAGGAATTATGATACTAGTATAACAATACCTATTGCGGTAATAGAACCTATTGCTGAACATCACTGCATATATAATACCCATAAACTACAGTAACTACATCATGGAGGAGGGGAAGTCTATACAACAACAGTGAAAGGTGGAAGAAATAATTTCTTATTTAATATATTATAAATCTATAAATAAATTTAATATTTTTCAAAGCCCAGTTCACAAGCTGACAAAATCCTTATTCGCCAGCCCAATCCCCTTTCACAAAAAATACATATAGGTCTTGGAGTGAACCGAGCATGCTCAGAACCCAAAACTTTAAAATTAAATAACTTTGGAATGGATTAATATGTTATCACCAAACTGATGCTGGATTGTTCTTTGAGCAAACTCCTTTCTATCCTGAACATTTCAGACCAAAATACCAAACGATGTGGCCAAAGCAAGATTGGCAAAAGTTAGCAAAAAAGTGTAAAATAAAAGCGAAAAATGCATTTTTCAGTGCTTCTCTGCATGTAAACCACAAGTCCAACCAAAATGTAACTTACCACATCAAGAGATCTACTACACAAGACAGCAAATTCCAAATTTCATGCAAATCCGTTGAACAGTTGCAAAGTTACTAAGGTGCAGAATTTGGGGTTTAACATTAAACTGCTTACTCAACCCTAATTATACTGGCACAACCACAGCAGTATTATATACATAGTATGGTAGCACGGTAGAGCTACCATAGTTAAGGTTGAGGAGCCATTTACATGTTAAACTGAAAACTTTGCACCTTAATAACTTTGCAACTGTTTGATGGATTTGCCTGAAATTTGGAATACGTGATCAAGACCCATATGCCTTGAGATCTACCAAGTTTCATTTCAGTTGGATATACAACTGTGGAGTTATTAAGTGTGATCTGCACATTCGTTTACGCTTTTTTTTTAATTCTACGGTCGTGCCTACAGGTCACACGGTTTGCGCAACTGGTCCAAAATCTTCAGGGAATGTGTGGCCAGGATCCCCAATGTGCCTTTCAAAGATTTCGTGAAAAAATATTAAACGGTTCAAAAGTTATTCAAAAAACAAATTCCCATTATAAGTCAATGGGAAAAGTTAACAAAAAGTTCGACAGTGTAGCAAATGCAGTTTTTACTTTTGCAAATGGCCCTTTTACTGTCACAAATCCACCATTTTGTTTTCAGTTAGTGATCAGAAAAATGCTTGGCATTTAAAATTGGGACCCTCTAGCAACCTAATTCTTTTTGTATTCACCTAGTCGGGCCCAAGGATGCTAGCCATGTCTTTATTTTGGGGTAAAACACCCCAGAAATATGTTTTTCAAATTTCTGGAAAAAGTACTTTTGCAAAGTACTGTCGCACTTGTAACACTGTCGAATGAATTTGTGAAAGCTTTCGCAAATTGCGACAGTACTTTTCTAGGCTGTGGGAAAATGACAGCAATTCTTTGGCACCCTGCTACAAAAGAACGGTTTGGTGCTTTGGCCGGAAATTTGAAGGGAACACAGCCAACATCTCACAGATGTGCTTTTAAGTATTTTGGAGAAAAAATATTACATGGCGGCAAAGTTACTGCACTGCAAAGTTGACACTTTTTCCCATAGGATAACATTACGGCGTCCAACGCATTGCAGCTATCATTTGGCGCCCTGCTGCAAAATAATGGTTTGGTATTTTGGGCTGAAATTTGGAGGTAAGACAGCCAACATCTCACAGATGTGCATTTTAGTAGTTTGGTGAAAAAATATTACAGGAGCTGAAAGTTATGGCACTCGAACTTCTCTTTTTCCATAGGTTAACATAACGGTGTTGCGCTGCTAGAGCCCAGATCTCGAAACGGTGCGAGATACGGATCTTTCGTCAGGGGGGCTAAGTATAAAACTAGACAGGAAAGTCATAAATCATAGGACTTTTAAATTTTTTTTCTACATCGTACGGTTCCTGAGATATAAGCAGTTCAGTATTCCAACTCCTCATTTTCTGCTCCGAGACCCATTATTATGCATACATTCTTTGTACTCACTGTCTTTCTCTATTAAGCTTTTGGGGAAAACCAGCCTGTGCGCTTCCATTACTTTTACCATTGCCCTTTCCATTTGCGTTTCCATACCCGTTTCACTTACCATTCACGTCTACGCCACCATGTGCATTATCCTTTACGTTTTCATCTGCGCTTGCGTTTCTATTATTTTTTACCATTTGTGTCTACAGTACTGTTTCTCTTTCTGTTTTGCTTTGTGTCACCATGCCCATTGCCATTTGCATTTGCGGGCACCATTTTACTCTATGACAAGACATCACGTGGCAGACTGTTCCCGTCTACGCCACCGTGTGCGTTACCCTTTCTGTTCTTATTCACGCTTCCATTACCATGTGCACCACTGTTAGAGCTTCTGTTTGTGTTGCTGTTCCTGTTACTATGTCACAAGACATCACGTGGTGGGAAGCGCTCCCGCTGCCGCATAACATTCACTATTTATCGTTATCATTCTCAAAAAGAAGGGAAATTAGAGGCAAAAAACTCTGTTTAATGCATCAGTTAGGGTTGTTCCACAGTGACAAAAGTGAGGAAATTTGGTGTTAGGGTTGAAACCCCCCCTTGGACCCCCAGCCCCCAACGGCATTGGGGAGCACATTGTGGTCTTTGGTCCTAACTCTCACCCCATTCTGCTATACCTCTGCTTCTTTACACATGTGATGGGGTGAAGTTAAGGCCGATGACCCCAATGCACACCCAATGCCGGTTGGGGTGGGCTGAGGTCAAGGGTTTTCAACCCTAACACGAATTTCTCACTTTTGTTGTTGTGGAACAACTCTAACTGATGCATTAAACAGAGTTTTTGCCTCTAATATATATATATATATAAATATATATATAAAGATAGATAGATAGATAGATAGATATTCCTGGAAAAAACTCAGTTTAATGCATCAGTTAGGGTTGTTCCACAGCGACAAAAGCAAGGAAATTTGGTGTTAGGGTTGAAAACCCTATCTCCACATTCCCCCCAACCCCCTCAGCTACACACACACACACACACACAAGCAAGTAGGGGGAAGGGCCAAGGCAACATGACCAATCACAGACAACCTGCAGCAGGTGACAGAAATAACATACAACTGTCTAAACATACTACAAGGCACATCCGTCATCATGGGCCAACAAGTGTGCAAGTTCAGCTGCCATCCAAGTGACTTTATCCTATGTATGCATATTGCCCATCAGTTGTTACTTTATTACAGTATACATTTTTTATATCTAATAGATTTTGTATGTCTTCTCAATGACAATGTGTTGATAATCATCACTGTAATAACAAGCCAATATCTGGCAGTAGTGTTATAGCCCTTTGTTGACTGTTAATGCCTCCTGATGTTACCCCGGAATAAGACAATCATGTGTCAGTATACTATTCTCTGCACAACAGTACTGTACAATCATCTTAATTTGTAGAATTTAACATCAGTGTGGAACTCTCAGACCTGATAACTCACATGATAACACTATACAATAGCTCAGTTGTGAAAACTTTGTAATTTTAAACAGCAAATTGTGAGCCTCCACTATTTGAAATACTGCTTCTACTATGGTATTCAAAGCATCAATGTTCAGATGTCTATCTTCATGAGCACATAGTTACAGAGATCACACTTTAATGTGTCTAACGATGCACTGATCTTACCATGCCATAAGACAAAATTGGATCAGTACAGTATTATCTACTAAGTCATTCTCCACTATTATTTTAACCTTAACAGCTCTATATGACACTGTGCCACCCAAATTATTCTATGTTACTAGTTCAGTCTTTTTGCCTTGCTCTGGCTCTGTAACTGTAAATGCATGTTTATGTTTGTATGCACATTCTTACCTATGTGATGTCAGAGGTGGTGAAACACAACATTTTTCCACCTCTGTACCTATGAATGAATAATATTAGACAGGATTTAAACCAGGGTTTCATGTCTGTAAATGGCTTCTAATATCACTCCAACAGTAGCAAATTATGTGTTCAAAAGCAATTATTAACACTATGCTGCTGCACTGTTGTCTAATCCTAAACAGATCAACAGCAATGTGAAACTGTAGGTAACAAACTGTTAAATATCATAATGGCCCATGGTGAACATTATCATGCAAAGCATTTCACATATTCACAGTCATATGACTATTGTCATAGGCTGGGAACATCATGAGCCATCCATACCACTGTTAGTTTTGTTAGTGGTTCTGCATGGGGAAGTAAAATGACAACATATGTATTTTGCATACTATTTTTAATCGCTAATAACAGAAATGTCACACAAGTACTGAGTACTGTATGTATTAATAGATATGTGACACAAAATTATCATTCATGCAACATGCATATCTCAGTGTGACCAAGCACATCTTGATTTGAACAAGTGTACCTTTAACAATTGTTGCTACTTCAGGGTTTCCCACATTGTCTTTTTTTTTTCTGTGTATGTCCACATTAGATAATGCACAATGTTATAGATACTTTCTTCTATGTTGATACCTCCTCATATCATCACAGCATGAACAAATAATGTATATCATAGGAATTCTATGTCTAATAGTATTGTTGTGACATGTGACCATATGAAGATGTGCACAACACTCTGTACACCCATGGTTGCTCATATGCAACAGTTGTTGGCCCATGATGATGGATGTGTCTTGTAGTACATTTAGACAGTTGTATGTTATTTCTGTCACCTGCTGCTAGTTGTCTGTGATTTGTCGTGTTGCCTTGGTCCTGCCCCCTACGTGTGGGTGTATGTGCGTGTGTGTGTGTGTGGAGCTGGGGGGTGGGGGGAATGCGGAGTTAGGGTTTTCAACCCAAACACCGAATTTCCTCGCTTTTGTCACAGTGGAACAACCCTAACTGATGCATTAAACAGAGTTTTTTTTGCCATGAATTTCCTGTCTTTTTGAGAAATCAGTATGTCATACTAATTTGAATATGTTGTTAATAACATGTCTCCCTCTTCACAACACAGACTCAGCAAGATATAGATACCTTTGTCTGAATATGTAGTTGTCTGATAGTATTTATACAGCAATGGCTCATGTTCTACACCTTTGATGTGAAAATTAAATGGTCAATCTATGGAATACGAGATTAATATGTTCACCACATTGGTCTACAGCAGATTAACAGTGCAAAGTAGGAAATCTGCACCAATGAGCATCATACACTATGTTTAGATGTACCAATACATCAACAGCAAAATACATATTATCACTATTACTTTATGCTTAATTAAAGACACAGCACAGGTAGGTAAGGCTTACTAAAGATTTATTGCCCAATTAAAAATTGTAAAAAAGGACAAATTAAAATTCCAATTGGTGCACAAAATCAGTCTCACAAAACAAACATTCAAATGTTAGTCAACAATGTTTGAAATGCATGTAAAACAGTATCACAGATAGTCAATGGGTAAGATGTGACAGTAGCACACAATACATAAACACAGGTACCACAGTATTCTCTGCACACTGCTTACACATATAGAACAGTTATGATATTGTTGTCATTGTGTGACTGATAATGTGAATGTTCCTGGGGTGAGTGAAAAACCAGATCCCAACCTTTAAAGTAATAACAGCAGAACCAAACAATGCTCTCTAAAAAAATAAACAGCTTAAACTTACTGTTAAACATTTAAATGTTATATATTTTATGTGTACACATATCCATATATATACACATACATATACATGTTATGACATATCGCTATGTTACTGCATTTGGAAAATTCCCTCCTGGCCCCTCAATAGAGGCGATCAAAAAATATTATCAGGAACACAAAAACTCTGTTGTTATCAGTGAAAGTGTTTGATGTACAATTGTCAACTATTATACATACATATAATTCACTTATCACACAAATAAAGCAAATAGCACATGGTCACAGGGACTATATACATCAGTGAAAATTATTGAATCAATAATCACATTACTAATGAACTAATAATGCACCTAGATCTGTAACATCTTCTACTTACATAAAAGAAATTGTTTTACAGAATGCTATAAATTTAACATTTTATTATATGATAATCAGAAAATGTTACCTGTAGGTAATTAAAAATATGTACAATACACTTAACCTTGATATCAATTATGGGTATATGGAATAACAATATAATATATATGTGCAACTACATATCTATGTCATACTAATTAATATATTAGCATAACATTTAAAACTTAGGAATGCAAAATTTCAAAACAGTCAAATATTACTAATTTTACAATAGATCAACTTACATGGCAGTTAGCACAAGTACTTTAAACATCACAGTACAAATTATTACCAAGTAATGTCTTTACAATCATTTCTAAATATATACAATACAGATGTATGGCAACAAAACAAGGATAGTAATACACTGTTGCTATCCAAAATGGTGTTATTTAGTGAAGACGCAAGCAGATAAAAAAAATGGGAACGCAGGCCATACCTGATGCTACTCAACATGTGACAGAATGATGTGCCTTTTGCAGTATTGTACTCTTAAGTTCAGGTCATCAGACCATGTAAAATAAGACAGTTAAATACTGCTGGTACAGAACTGGAACAAACACCAGGATATCTTTTACTCATAAAAGATCCTAATAATGCAATCATACAGAAAAATGTTTGCAAACAGTTATGTTACCCAGTTTTCTTTATGCACATGGACAAGTATTGTGCCTTAGTAGAGGCACACAGTTGGCAAGTGTACCAACTAGTACTTGCTATTTCTGCATATAACATACTCATAAGAAAAGACAATGACAGAAGAGGGCAACCAGACAGGAATTTCTTTTCTGACATTAGAAAGTCTTTCTTAGACATATAAGTGTGGTTTTTCTAGTGACTGTGAACACAGCTGGTGCCGATTGAAGACAACTGCAACTATTTTCACTGCGTCACTGATCAACACAACAATCTTATACTTCACATTGAGTAAGCATATGCTATTAAACTATATGATATGTTACCAGTGTAGTCATGAATGTACATCTGTAAGAAAAAATATGATAATGTACCAGAAGTTACTCTGTAACTAAATGGACAGCAAAGTATGTCACATGTTCTGTGACTATTCCTCTGACACATGAAGATTGTCATAATTCTTCAATATCAGTACATATGCATTTTTTAAGTGTCGCGGTAGTCTCTGCTTGAAAGAGCTTGTTGAGTCTTCGCACTCAACCCAGCCGGTTCTGTACCTCACTAAACAAGTGTAATGTCCAGAATGTACAGACTGGCCATAGTGGTAGATCACAGCATGAGTGTCATACACTGCTTGATTAAATACAATTCTACCAGCCATGAAATCTGTGATAGGTGTGTCAACTCTGAGCCCATTAGAGTCAAATCTATGCAATACAAGCATAAGATATTGAGATGAAGTCCTGAGATGTATGGGCTGAGTACATGTACCTCCACACCTTACACACAAGTGACCACTTTCAGCATTTATAAACAGCTGCCAGAACTTGACACTTTTAATCTGATGCACAAACAGAGAAACCCAAAGCATGTCTTCTGTTGTTTCTCATGCTGAATAACCACATAACACACATATATATTTGGTAACATATGACACAGTGAAATACAGATGCATTGGAATCCCCTCTTCATCCAAGCTGTTTATGATTCCCATCATGAACTCACTGGCTTCCTGCTGCATGTTAGCAGCAAATGAACTGCATCTGTCATATGTCCCCAACACTTGTCATAGAGGTGTAAGTGACTGCAAGTTGTTAGACTGATCAGAAGCCATGTTGACAACCTGCTTCAATGCCTTTGATAAGGGAGTCTCTTGTGAAGCAGATATTGCTTGCACAAAGTGTGGCATGTGGAGAAATACTTACATAGCTGAATTAGCATAGCAGTTTACTCTAATACTGTTATCAAAAACTGGGACAACAGCCATACCAACTGACTTCTGGCCGACAGTCGGTTCTGCATCTGTATTTGACATTGTGAACTTCTTACCACTCTGCACAGTTGAATCAGTTGTAGAAGCTCATTTTCTTTTGTTGCCAGGTGTAGCTGTGACTGTGGGATGTGAGACAACCACACACGTAGGTAGTGGTATTAAAGATGTCTATGGCAGATATAGAGTACGTAATCTGTTGTACTTGACAATACATCGCTTGTCAGTGCATATCTTCTGAGGTGTGAGTGTTATGATGTGCAACCCAGAAAGACTACGTATGCGTGAAAGTGCGACATAGCTTATGCTATCTTTGAAAATGTCTGTCCCTATGTCCACCATTGCTGAATCCAAACTCAAGCCCTGAGACTTGTGAATTGAAACAGCATATGCAACACATATTGGGAACTGTTTCCTGTTGACATAGACATCCTTAAATACCTGGAACTTAACACAGGTACGATCAATATGCACAGGCTGTTCCATGTTTTCAAAGTGGACAACAAGTGTCTCAATAAATGTTTTCTGAACATTGGAAACAAAGTCAATGATGTTACCCATGGCACCATTTACCATGCCACGCTCCACATCAAGATTGCAGCATAGCATGACACGTGCATTCTTACAAGTTGTAAGAACAGCTTCTAGGCCACCTGCATGTGAAACATCTGACTTCAGTTCAGAAAGTCACTCAGTCATCTTCACTACCATTTTCCAACTTAGAATGACACCATTAACTATATCAACAGCATGTAGTGTGAGGAGAAGAAGAAGAATCAGCATTTATATAGCACTTTTCATACACAGTATCCCAAAGCACTTTACAAGCAATGCTAGACTGGTAGTGAAGTGACTGAATGTGTGGTGGCGGCCATATCACACATCATCACCCACACACAGCCTGGATAATTGCATGAACCAGTTTATGGGAAGGGGAATGTTGGCCAGGACACCGGGAATGTTCCCTGCTCTTTGCGAAGAGTGACCTGGGTTCTTTTACTTCCACCTGGACACCCACTAGGACAACACCAGGATGGGCAGAAGGGACCTCGGTTTAACGTCTCATTCAAAGGATGTATCTCTTGATTCTCTCTCTGCAACATGACACTGTTGAATTCAGCACATTTCTTCAGTCGTGGCATAAGACACACAATGCGTGTGCCTGTGGAGTACACATCACTAAAAACATCACATGCTGTTTCTATGGATGTAGTATCCATTCTAATTCTTTGACCATGTAACACTGAAACATGTTCTAGTGACAGAGAACCTGTACGAGCTTGATCCAACAGTGTCTTGTAAGCCAGATCATCACTTTGTTGCATGTTCTGATACAGCTCGACATGGGTAAATAACTCCCACAGGTTAAAACCTCCAATGCAGCCTAGTGTATTCTTAGCCTGCTTGACAGTCAGAGTTGCAAAGACATGTTCTGCATTAACTGGTGCAAGCTGTAAGAGATCTCCAAATACAACAATGCTTTTACCACCAAATGCATCTTTATAGTCAGTCCCCAAGATCTCCTGTAGACGTAGGTGTATACAGGCAAGCATTACATTGGAGACCATACTAATCTCATCAATGATGAGTAACTTCATCTTAGTAAACATAGAACAAAGCTGAGATGCAACCTCAAATGACAGCTTACGATACTCTCCTGCAGTGCCATGCTCCACTGGTAACATGAAGAGACGGTGTAATGTAATTCCACCAATAGTGTATGCAGCCAGTCCAGTGGGAGCACTAACAGCAACAAACATTGATAACCCTGTCAGGTTCCGTATTTCTGCCATTATGGCCTCTATAAAGAAACTCTTCACTGTGCCGGCTGAGCCACTAACAAACATCAGCAGTGGCTTATAGTCAAAACAGTCACATTTCTTGTGTTCATGTAGTATTCCATGCCGTACAGCATCAGTGACCTCAGAGTGAACCACACATTGCTGCTTATTGATTCTCTTGCTCAACTCAGCTGGTTCAACACTGCAGTGTGTGCCATGTTCCATAGCACTCTCCACTTCTGACATGAGTACTTCTGGGGCATTCAGAGGCAGAGGTTCTCCAAGGATACTTTGTCCTTCTGGATCAAGATTGTCCTGTGAACTGATGGGAGTGTCCTCTTCAAGTTGTTTCTTTGCCTTCTCAAGTTGCTCCTTCTCAGCATCTAGCCTCTGTATATATGTGTCTGACTATTCTCTTTTGAATGTCTCGTAACTGTGATTGAATTCTTCCTTGAATGTATCACAGTCACCTTTTAATTCAGACTCATTCCTTGTGGGTCTAAATAGAAATAGAAGAGCAAAGTAGTAATGATCTCTGCTCTCAGATGTGCCTCGATGTAACTTACAGTGGTCAATGAGCCAAGGCTTATGTCTCTTAATGAGGCAGCCGTCTACTCCTTTGACCTTGTAAATGTCATGTGTACAATCAGGTGAGACATCCGTCTTGTAGTCATACCACTTAGCCACCTTAAATAAACACATTTGATCCATGTCTTCATGTCTATGGGGGTAGTACGTGACAATGAGGTTATTCTTCAAGATATGTCTTGAAGAGGGTCTCTTGAGAGCCAGTTCCTCAATCTCAGCATGAGGAATAAGTACACATTTTTGCTTCTCTTTGTAGTTTACACTGAGAAAGTGCACAGCATCAGATATGCCATACAAATGTGTACCAATCAAGTGATCACCGGCCTCATAAGCACCACATTCTCTGTATGATAGGGTCTTCAACCCCAGTGACCTCAACTGAGAGGTCAGTGATTTGCTTGTGGCAATATCTTCCCAAAGATCTTGCAAGCTAGTCTGTTCATGTTTAGTTATGTATGAAGTGAAGGACCGAACCAGAGCCAAAGAGTTGTCAGCCACAAACTGAACATCTATGTTTGCTTGCCACATTAGAAGAAGAGTAGGGTTGTAGTCATTGATGTACACCTCATTCTCTTCTCTGGGTAACTCATAAACCCTCTTGATTCATTTTGCCTTCAAGTGGTGTCACATAGCTGAAAAAAGTTCATTCATGCAACCATCCTGACAGACACGTCTGGGGAATCTGAAACAGCATCTTGTGTACCAATCAGATTTGTTCCTCACTATCCGCCGGCAGTATTTTGCACAAATATGGCGTTGAAACTTCTGCACCAACTTCCACAGTGTAGGACTGTTGTACTTGTCCGGAATGTGGCAAGTGATGTACTGCTTAATGAATGCTAGCACTTGTGCTGCTTCATGTTCACTTATGTGTGGGGCATCCTTAATCCACAGTAACATGTGAATATGAGGAGTGCCTCGTGCCTGATACTCCATCCTTCTGAAGTAATGCTCCACAATACCAAGATGCGGATTGTCCTTTGACAAAATGAAAGTCAGAATGTCATGGAATCGATTGTGGAAATGCCTTGTCACAGACACAGGGTCAAGTGAGCACATTTCTCTGAGAGTCATTGATGAAATGCCCTCTACATCACAATTTGCCCACTTCAACAGTTCTATACATAGATACATAGATACATAGACAGTGTCGGCAGATAAGGGCCTATGGCCCACCTAGTCTGCCCATTTGAGCTTGTAAGTTCAGTTTGTTTTCCTAGAAGTCTATTTCCCCTTACCCCTGACCTCTAGAATTCCTTTATGTCTATCCCATGCATTCTTAAATCCCGTGATTGTTTCAGCCCCCACCACTTCCTCTGGCAGGGTGTTCCACTTGTCCACCACCCGTTCTGTGAAGAAATTCTTTCTCATGTTTCCTCTGAATCGCCCTCCTCCAACTTCATCCCATGCCCTCTAGTCCTGAAACATCTTTTTCACTTAAAATAGTGTTTTCCTGCACCCTGTTCCTCCCTGTAAGATACTTGTATGTCTCTATCATATCCCCTCTCTCCTCCTCTCCTCCAGGGAGTACATGTTCAGTTCCTTCAACCTGTCTTCATAGGACTTGTGATGCAACCCATGCACCATCTTTGTTGCCCTCCTCTGAACCTTCTCTACCCTGTCTATGTCCTTACGTGAGGTATGGTCTCCAGAACTGTACACTGTACTCCAGGTGGGGCCTCACTAGTGTCTTGTATAGCGGATTATGACCTCCCTTTTCCTGCTGGTGATGCCCTGCCTATACATCCCAGCATCCTATTTGCTTTACCTGATGCCTTGTCACACTGTTTCCTACTTGAGGTCATCAGAGATGACAACCCCAAGATCCCTTTCCTGCTTGGTGCATGCTATATCCTCACCCCCAACTGATATATTGTGCCAGGGTTTTGTGCCCCATATGCATTATCTTGCACTCTTTGCATTGAATTTCAACTGCCAAACCCTTGACCATTCTTCAAGTTTCTGCAGGTCCCTTCTCATTCTGTCTACACCCTCTGGTGTGTCTACTCTGTTACAGAGCTTTGTGTCATCAGCGAATAGTGAAATTCTGCCTTCTATATCCTGTGCAATGTCACTGATGAAGATGTTGAATAGGACCGTCCCAGCACTGATCCCTGTGGTACCCCACTGGTCACTCTTCCTCTGTGGAGTGACAGCCATTTACCACCACCCTCTGTGTCCTGCCACCCAGCCAGTTACCTACCCACCACACTACTGTCCTGCCACACCCATATTCCCCAGTTTGTGTAATAGTCTTCTATGTGGCACAGTGTCAAAGGCCTTGCTGAAGTTCAGATAGGCCATGTCCACTGCCCTCCCCTGATCCACCTCCCTAGTCACCCAGTCAAAAAATTCAATGAGGTTGGTCTGACATGACCTCCCCCTGGTGAAACCATGCTGCCTTGGGTCCTGTAGTCCATTGACAACCAGATGTTCCACCAATCTCTCCTTCAGTAGTGCTTCTATGACCTCATCCCAGGCATACTCGGCACAACTGAGTGTGACAAACCATGTGGCTGGACCATACTCTCGCAGCATAGTCATCACCACCGAGTGTCTGTGATACCTGTATTCTTTGGTGCCACATAGACTTGACAGAATGGAAAACAAATTCAGTTGCACATTTTCATCCTTCTGCTTTAGTTTCTCCAGGACTGTGCAGCTGTTATTCCATCAAGTGGAGTTGTGAGATGAATAGTATGCGCGATGGATACAGACAGTATGCTAAGCTCACTCTCCAACAGGAGATGAAACAGGTACTGTATGTTACATCTGAATTTGCCATCCTTACTGAGCACACAGCTAGTACGGTACTCAGCATCTTGTACACACACTTCTCTTTCACCTAGGTGTCCACCTGACCCTTTTGGA
Organism: Neoceratodus forsteri; assembly: GCA_016271365.2. Classification (NCBI taxonomy): domain Eukaryota; kingdom Metazoa; phylum Chordata; order Ceratodontiformes; family Ceratodontidae; genus Neoceratodus; species Neoceratodus forsteri. The sequence goes on from CM028137.1 coordinate 59,324,840, forward strand.
AGTAAATCTGGGAAACAGTGTGCTTCCAGTGTTGCCTCCCAAATGCTGACAGGCTCACCTTCCACCTGTTTAATTTGATAAAGATCAATGTTGTCCCCTACTGGATCTCTGTCATGCAGTGGGTGAATTGTGTACTATTCATACACATTATTGATTGTCTCCACATTGACCTTCTCAATCATTGGTTTTGTGGTTTCCAACACATCATGTTCAACAGAGGCACTGGTCATGCGATCAATATCAAGATCTGCATAAAAGGGATTGATGCTCTTTAAGTAAGTAAGAGCAAACTTCACCTTCTCTACATTGACAACATCCTGTCAAATGATCTTGGACTTAGTTGGAACACCAAAGTGTTCTCAATGGAGATTGCATCCACATTTTCCTGCAGAGGAAGTTTAAGATATATGATGAAACCCTTAAGAGATCTAATGAGTTCTTTTTGTGGAATGTTCCATGTCTTTGTGTTCAGACGTAGAATAGTTTGAAATGGTTTCATAGTCTGAATAAGAATCAGTTCAAACATATTCAATGTGGCAATCTCAGCTGGCGTAACATGTGCCTCCATATTGTTCAAGACTGACATTGGTGGAAGAATGTTAGACTTCACTTTGGAGAAACAGTGCTTGCACATCACAATGATTGGGTCTAACTGAAAGTCACACTTTAACAGCAGAAATGCTGACAGTTGAAACCACATGTCATTGTATGCTGACAAGGTTTCCAGGTTCACTGTGACCATTTGTTTCTTGCAACAGAGCCAATCACATGACACACATACAGAGTCAAATTTTTCTGTCTTTGCCAACTCAAATTTGGCTATTGATTTCCCAGACTGCTTGAGAATATCACTTTCTAAGACAGACACACAGTTTCCATCAGCAATTGATGACTGATCAATCACAGTATCTGTCACACTGCTGACCCATTACAGCTGTTTTAGAAATGTCATGGCACCATGCATGTCACTAGACTGTAGTAACTCATTCAGATGAGTATACTGAGCGACAATGCATCAAACCTCATAGACCCTGTACACAAAGTTCTGCATGCCTGATTGATGCACTCCCAGCATCTGCATGTGGTGAAAGACATTGTCACAAACACCACTACCTTGACATGCAAGTGAGTGACCCATAAGTCTAGTATGTGGATGGATCTCACAAAGGTATATACTCTCAAACAGTTTGTGTCTGTCTTTACGATCAGTAATGACAAACAGGTTGATAAAGAGCTCAACTTTGTCAAATGATGATTGCCTTCTGTTACAAGTCACATCACACATCCATGAGAGACAGTGACGCTTACGAGGCTGAGTAGTTGCCTCACACTCATCATCTGACTCCATTGTAGTGTCATCACACACACTCAGCAAATTACATAGTTTACCAGACTCATCAATGCACAAGTTGCTGTCCTTTTTCTGTGAGTAATATGACTCCTCCCAGACAAACGCCTCTGAGTGCTGTGTGTGCAGCCACCATCCTATGAAAACATCACAGAAATTGTGCAGGCTCAAGGCAGGATATTGTTGTATCCTCATCTTAATGTCATACACAACCTTCCTGAACTGCTCAAGTACATGTGACATTTCACGCCACAAACGTTGAAGAACAAATACTGCTCTAGTAACAAACATACATACTTTGAGACGCAATGTCATCAAAGAGAGATGACACTTTGTTTTTCTGCGCTCAAGTCTCACAGCAGCAGCAATAAGTCTGTCAATCTTAGCTTTAGAAGCTAGTGATCAAAAATACTTTTGCTTCCTCAGATAAGCATCAGCAGCTATGAATTTGCGTTGCTGCTTAGTACATTTATTTATGCTTGCCTTTGCAACATTAGTGTTTCGGCTCAGAGATTTGCACAACTGCTGCTCAGCTGCACATTTGTTCCTTGCAGTTGAGCAAGTATGTACCTTTTCTGTGGAGTAAGCAACCTGTGAAGTCACTCCTTGAGTGGAACACTGAATTGTTTTACGTCTTGAACTACCATCAGTGGGTTTCGGAACACTCTTAAGCAACAGTGAAGTACTATGATACCTGTTTCATCTCTGCATAGAGCTCTGTCTCTGTTTAGAGGGCATCTTCCCTGTCTGTAAATTCACAGTAGTCTACACCTGTTTTACAGAAGTATCAGATGTCTGTATAATAAATAGAAAAAAAAAAAATTTTTAGTGCTGATCTGTTTTTTTTTGTCCTATCATTACATAGTGACACACCCTATCCATGTCTCATATAAGAACAGTAAATAGTACTGCCTACAAAAGATTGCAAACATTATTTCTCTAATAACTGAACACCACTAAACCTATATACAATCTTTTCAAATGCCGCAGAACATAAGCTGACTTATAATATCAGAAAAAATATCTGAAAATGTCAAAAGTGAAGTACTGGTACAATCTAAATCATCCACAGTGTTTTTTTTTCTCTAACATATACTGTTTTTAACAAAAGTTTTAAAAGTAGTGTCAAACGTCTGACATTTTTGTAAAATTTGGTGTCGTGTGCATGAAAGTGTCGCAAACTGTAATGTCAATAGCACAAAAGTGTCAGATGTAGTGTCGCAAAAGTAGTGTCGAATGCACAAAAGTGTCAAATAATAGTGTCGTGAGCATGAAAGTGTCACCAAATGATATTGCAAAACACCCCCTTTATGACTTAGCCAATCAGAGACTGCTTCCTATTTGAGTGACAGATGATCCCACCAATGCAGCGTCACATTGATCAGCGCATGTCAGGGAACCAATCACAAGGGCAGAACAGTGGATAGAAAGGACATAGCAGCCATCTTAGAAGAAACTGAGACACATTGCTTCACTCTGTGTAAGTACATCACATTTTATTAACAATTTTCCTAGCATAAGAAAAAGTGTTAGTAGCACAAAAATAGTATTAAACAAAACATTTTTAGTGCTCTATTTGACTTTGACAATCTAAATAAACTAGTATGCAATAAAAATAAGTTAATAACTGTTTAAAGTCAGAGTGTCAATCAGTACTTACTAGCACAGATAGAGCTACAAATGGAGGCAGAAAGCAAGACACACGTGTATCATAACACAAGAGGCAACCAATGACATGCCTCTGTGTAGCTGTAATTGTTTGAAGTAGCCTATTAAAATGTAATATTTTCCCACTAAAAAATCTTTTAGCATTTCTGGTTGACAGCAGCCACAGCCATTCAGTGTAGTAATAGTGAGTGCATCCACTGTATTGGCTAGCCATGAGAAATCATTAAACAATAACATTTAAAAGAACTGTGTTTTGGAACAGCCCACCAAAGCAATGTTGAAGCAAAGAGGGAAATCTTAGTTCCACATTCAGTTGTGACTAGGCACTGCAGGAGAAACACTGATTTTTTTTGGTAGCTGTCTGTCCACTTCTCAGTATAACAAGTAAGATTGGCAGAAAACAGCAAATGGACTGTGTTGGTAGTGGGCAGCAGTATAGTAAGGCACGCTTCAGAGTATGCTCAGAGGAGTGATTTTGGCAAAGAACTGCAGCTTCCAAATTGCTCTGTTAAGTGGTTTGGCAGGGGTGGCATTAGGTGGGAGCATCTCATGCCAACAATGCACAGACTTTTGAGGACTCAAGCTCATCCGGACATACTGCTGATTCATTTCAGAGGCAATTATTTGGGCACCAAAAGATGGGTAGATTTAGTGTCAGAAGCAAAATTGTACCTTGCTTCCATTATGGGTATGTTACCTGCCTGTAAGATCATTTTTTCTGATGTTAGAGAGCATAGAGTCTGGCAAGCAGAACAGCACATGTATGTGCTTGACAGAGCTCGCAGAAAGGTAAACATACAAATATCTGGATATCTGCACATGTCTGGAATGCACACCATACGTCACCCTGAAATAAAATATTGTAATGATTGGCTATACCTACCAGATGGTGTGCACTTCTCACATGCTGGCAATTGCTTTTTCCTGGGTGACCTTCAAGATGGAATCTTCACAGTCCTCTAAAAATATCAGGCTGTTACAGCAGACACAATTGTAAAAAAAGACTAATTTAAGAGCCAAAAAAACTTGGTCAAAAAATAGAAAAGCTGGACACATTACACACACAAAGCAAAACCATGCTATCTCACTTTCACATCACTACACAAATCCAGATCCATGCAGATCTTCAGAGTTGTGACATGCATACAGCTATTGTTAATAAACTGTAGTATTAATATATCGCTATGTTGTTTCAGTATACATATAAGAGACAGTAAAACAGAATTACGGAGACAGTACTCTGTTGTCACTCTCATATTATGTAACGATTCATGTAGCCATGTAACGTTATTTCTTATAACAATAGAATAACAAATATTTACCTCTCTGTGTATCCTTAATACAAAATCTCAACAGAAGAGAAAAATACACATCTGACAATGTATCACAGTAACATACTATTGTATCTCGATTTATTACAGCTTTAAACAAGAACAAAATTAAGATGAGACTCTGGAGTGTGAGGGAGGTTTGCTGCCTGCATGAGGCAGCCCAGGCCAGATGAAATGCCCATATCCTCATGCAAAGCACCAACAGGAAGCTGGATACGATGTGAAGGCGCATCCACAATTTCTTGTGCCTTATTCTGAAAGTCAAGAATAAGAATCCCGGCATGTGCAAGAGGAAGTGGAAGCTGTTGCGCCAGCATTTCTACACGCTAAAGAACAGAGAAGAGATACCAGACAATGACATTTGCTGGTACTACCTCACACACGAGATGTGGGAGGCTGCTGGGAAGCCTGCTGTAGGGGAGCACCTAACACACCATGAGTAAATAAACTGTTACTCACCATAACATTTTCTTTAATAGGAGTCAAAAACAAGCTGACTGTTGTGTTGAATAACATAACACCTCAGGTAGTGAGGTACAAGACCACAGGCTGAGGATGTCCACTACCTGAGTCTTCACATTATTCCACCACACCACACAGCTTTAAACCTGCTATTCCCACAATGCAATGTTATGTTGTAATCCACACTATTAGAAATTATGCGCTTTTGTGTGTTACTCCAATCACGGTGATGCTCCATTTCCATACATTTACTCACTACTACAATGGGTCTGCATTCATTCTGCAGTGCCTGGACTTGTGGGGGGGGGTATTGCCTTGCTGACACCATCCACTCCTAAGTATCCTAACTTATAACTCCCTGAAATCAGGCTGATATTATATTAACGTCCATGGCCTTACTGTTACAATCAGTCTGCACTCAGGATGCAGTACCTCTTCTGTCAGGGGAGCAGGTGCATTGTTTGGCTGCCACTGTGCAACTCCTAACTCTCTTAACTCATGTGATCCTGCAATAAAAATACTTGCACCATTGATGTCTATGCAGTTTGTTTTCCTGACACTCTCTACTCACAATGCATTCTCTGATCTGGGCTGCAATGGATGACATTAAGTAGCTGACAGCATGTAACTCCTAACTCCCCCAACTAATCAGTGACAGTAATCATTGAGCTGTACCATCAATATTTATTAACTTTGTTTTTCAATGAAACTCCTCTCAGGATACAATACCTTGTCAGGGGGTATGTGTTGGGGGGGTGGAAGCTCTGAGTGGCTGACACTGTACAAGTTGTAAGTGCACCAGCTAGTGTGTTACTGAAATGATATAGCTGTACTGTATATATTCATAGTCTTTGTTTGAGTCAGAGTGGTCACCCAGGATGCGGTACCTGTTTTTATGAGGGGGGGGCATCACCCACCTGACAGCAAGGAACTTCTAACTATCTCAACTAGGGTGTCACTGCTATTATGGAGCAGTACCATTTATATCCACAACCTTTTGTTTCCCTGTGACTCTGTACTCAGGATAAAGTACCTGTTCCAGGAGGAGGGGGGCATTGCCTATTTCACACCATTCAACTTATTATTGTCCCAACCAATGTGTTACTGCTATCACAATTTCTTTTCATAATGGTCATTTCACTGTGCCTCTCCACTATTGATGCAGTACCCAAGCCACAGACTAGTACATTGCCTGGCTGATGCCAAAAAACTCCTAGCTTCTGTGCCCACCCTGAAATCACCAAGGTGAACCGTCAATACTGTAGACTTTTTTTTTTCCTTGTGACTGTCCACTCACAATGCACTACCTGACATGCAGTAGTGAGGGGGGGGGGGCAGTATTTACTAAGTGACACCATGCAAATCCTAAGTTTCCTAAGTAGACTATTACTACAATCATTCACCTGCATCATCTATTTAATTAACCTTTATTTGCTGTGATTCTTGTCTCAGGATGGAGAAACTGTTTTGGGAGGGAGGTAACTATCCCAGCTAGTATGTTACTCCTATCATGTATCTCTAACATTTAAATCCATGAAATGTTTTTGTGTCTATCCAATCAGTATACAACACCTTATCTCAGTGTATCTTAAGTGACAGACAAGACTACCATTGATAAAAGAAATCTGTGTAAAATAAGTGAAGACACATATAATACCCTCAATGAAAATCATCACTATCTTTCATTCATAGATCACCAGAGACACTCCCCACCACAAAGCGAGGCAACACCAGCTGAACCTGAGGATGTGGAGGTCGAACACGCAGACACTGACAGTGTTATCATTGTCGAGTCAGAAGGTAAGAAAATCCTACTAAAAATTATTTATAATAGTTACTATCAGTACTTGATGTCCATCACATTCTTGAAGCTCTGCAACCACTGAGCTTCTATTACATTGCTGTGTAATGCAATAATTTTGTTCAGACTCTACACTGACAAGGCAGAACCTACTTGTGTCTTAACACAGTACATACCCTTACTGACCACATAGAACTACTAATAGTTGAAGCATATCTACCTGTCTAATCAGCAAGGTGTTCTCTGTCTGTTAATGCCACTAGTTTACCCTGTGGTTCTCCACTCAAGACACATCTGTAAGGTGTTTTAATAAGGACTAATACCCGACACAGTGGTAATTACTGGGAAATAATAATGTAGAAAATTAATAACAATTTTGTTAACAGTGTGTGCCCACTCAGGGTACAGTACCCAAACATGTGAGTGGGAAACTGCCTGGGTAACACCGTGCACCCCCAAAGTCTTCTAACTTGTGTGTACCTGCAATCAAAGTGTGTACTGTTTATATCCATGCCCTCACTTTAACCATAGGTCTCCACTCAGCGTACAAAGTCTGCTTTGAAAGGAGGGAAGGGAAGGGAATTACCTGGCTGATGCCGTGCAACTCCTAACTGTCCTAACTTGTGTGTTCTTACAACCAGGGAGGCACAATACTGATGTCCATACACTTTCTTTCCCTATCACTGTACACTTAGTATGCACAACCTGGTCGGGGAGGGGTGGGCATCATTGCCTGGCTAATGCCATGCAACAACTAAATGTTCCAACATGTGTGTTATTCAGTCACGAAGCTGTACAATTTATATCCATAACCTTTGTTTTCCTGAGACTCTGCAGTCACAACGCAGTACCTCATGTGTGGTGAGGGGTGGGGTGGGCGGGGGCATTGCCTGGCTGATGCCATGCAGCTCCTAACTGTCCTAACTTGTATGTTCTTACAACCAGGGAGGCACACCATTAATGTCCATAGACTTACTTTCCCTATCACTGTAGACTCAGAATGCACAACCTGGTCAGGGGGTGCGGGCGGAGGGCATTGCCTGACTGATGCCATGCAACAGCTAAGTGTTCCAACTTGTGTGTTATTCAGTCATGAAGCTGTACCATTAATATCCATAATCTTTGTTTTACTGAAAGTCTGCACTCACAATGCAGTACCTTATGTGCAGTGAGGGGGAGGGGCTGAGGCGGAATGGGGGGACATTGCCTGGCTGATGCCATGCATCTCATAAGTATCCTAACTTGTCTGTTCATTCATATCTACCTCCATAATCAGGAAGGTGTTCTGTAACTGTGAATGTCACTAGTTTTCCTGTGGTTCTCCACTCAAGACACATCATCTGTTAAGTGTTTAAGTAAAACTAATACCTAACACAGTCCTAATTACTGGGAAATAATTCAGTAGAAATCAATAACAATTTTGTTACAAAAATAGAGTTGCACTTCTCCAGTTTTCAACAGATAAGTATTTAGCACATGTATTGTAATACTAACTTTGTCAGCATGACATAGGAAATCATTTGCATGAATCTTTTTGATCTCTGAGTCTCAAGTCGGTATATAGTACCTGTGGGTGGGAGGGGGTGGATCATGGTGACACTACTTTTGCAGTATCATACCACAGCTAAGAATACTAACTTTCCTCTTGCTGCAATAAAGAAGATATTATACTGATATCGATGACCTTAAGTTAACAGTGTGTGCCCACTCAGTGTACAGTACCCAAACATGTGAGTGGTAAATTGCCTGGATAATGCCATGCACCCCCAAAGTCATGTTACTTGTTTGTTCCTGCAATCACAGTGTTGTTTTCCTGAGAGTCTGCACTCAGAATGCACTACCTCATTTGCTGTGAAGGGTTGGGGGGTGAGGGGGCATTGCCTAGCTGATGCCATGCATCTACTAACCGCTCTAACTTGTGTGTTTCTGCAGCCATGGAGGTGCACTGTCAATGTCTATGTACTTTCATTTACTGTGACTCTCCACTCAGGATACACTATCTGGTCTGGAGGGGACGAGGAGGGGCATTATCTAGATGACATTGTACAACTCCTAACTCTTTCAACTAGTGTCTACTGCAATCATGGAGCTGTATCATATACATCAATAACCTTTTTTTTCCTGTCAGTCTCCACTCAGAATGCAGTACCTGCTCTGTCGTTCTTTTTTGGGCGGTGGGATTCCCTAGCTAACAACATGGAACTCCAAACTGCCCCATGCTCCCACAACATGATGTTTTGTCAGACAGTAATGGTGACTCCAACAGTAAGTCAAACAAAAGTGCTAACGCAAATGGTTACAAGAAATGAAACACAAGTGCTAACGAAAACACAAAGGATAATGCACGCATTGGTGTACACGAGAAGGGTAAAGCAAAGGTGTACAGAAAACCAAATAGATACAGTAATGGTAACAATAACAAAAGCACAAACCCTGGGTTTATTAGACAATCTATTTCTCTGTTTTATAGTGGTCAGGGAGACTGAAACAACACCATGGGTGCAGGTGAAGCAGGAGGCTGGCACCAGTGCTGAACGTAAGTCTACTAACATAAACACATACAGATCTCATAGACTGCTGGCAGCAGTATTAGTACATTTGATATCATAGTCCATCTTTACTCAGCCATTAAAGCTGAGCAGTAGATATGCATGTTGTAACTTTTGCTGCTCTTTATGTGTCATGGAAAACTGTCTAGTTCAGCAGTGAGCATGATACATTGTGTCACTGATACCACACAGCTTCTAAGTAAGCTAACTTGTCTGTTCCTCCAATCAAAGAGCTGCACCATTTATTTCCATAGCCTTTGTCTGTCTGTGCCTAACCACCCAGGAAGCAGTACCTGGTCTGGAGGTGAAATTTTCTGGCTGAGAATGTAAAAGCCATAGCTATGCAAACTAGCGTACACCTGCAATCACAGAAGTGTATCACTGATGTACATAGCTTTAAATTATCTGTGACTATCCAGTCTGCATGCAGTAGCTGATATATTGAACTTGGAAGCAATTCCATGACTGACAACATAAACTACAAACATTTGTTACTTTTATATAACTGCAAATAAAGAGTCAAAACACAGATGTACATGAACTTTGTTTTGCTGCAGCTCAACACTCACAATGCAGCACCTCATCTGTGGGGTGGGGGTGTGAGGGCACTGCCTAGCTGACAACATACAATTTGTATCTGTTCTAAGTAGTATGCTACTACAATCATAGGTCTGTACCATTTATTTTTATAGCCTTTCTTTTTCTGTGACTCTCCACTGAGGATGCAGTACCTGTTTTGTTGCGGGGGGGCATTGCCTGGCTGAGATTGTGCAACTACTAACTGTCCCGACTAGTGTGTTACTGCAATCATGAAGCTGTACCATTTATATACATAGCCTTTTTTTCTTGTGAGTTTGTACTCAGCATGCAGTACCTGCTCTGGGGGTGGGGGGGCATAGCCTAGACTGTCCCAACTATTGTGTTAATGCAATAATGGAGCTGTACTGTTTATATCCTTAGCATTTTTTCCTTGTGAATCTCCACTCAGCATACAGTACCTGCTCTGGGAGTGCGAGGGGCAGCATTGGCTAGCTGATACCGTACAACTCCTAACAGTCCTAATTTATGGGTGCCTGCAAACACAGAGGAACACCATTTATGTCTATGTACTACCTTTTACAGCAACTTCCCACTCAGGATGCACTACCTGGCCTGAGGGGGGGTGGTAAATTACCTAATTAACACCATACAACTCCTAACTGTCACAACTAGTATGTTACTGCGTTCACAGAGCTGTGTCTTATATATACATAGCCTTTATTTCCCAGTGAGTCTGCACTGAAGATGCAGTGACTGCTCTGAAGGGAAGGGGGCATAGCCTTCCTGATGTTATGCAATTTGTAACTATCCCAGATACTGTGTTATAGCAATGGCATTGCTGTACCATACCCTTTTTTCTTCTGTATCAATATCAACTCAGGATGCAGTAGTTGTTCGGGTTGGGGGGCATTGTCTAGTAAATACCATGCAACAGCTAACTGTCCTAACATCTGTGTCCTTCCAACCACAGACATCCACCATTGATGTCTATGCATTTTTTTTTTCCTGTGGATCTCTACTCAGAATGCAGTACCTGTCCTTGGTGGGGGGGGGGGCATTGCATAACTAACACAGTGCAATTCCTAGCTGTTCCAACTAGTGTGTCACTTCAATCAAGGGATTGTGCCATTAGTCAACAAGTACCCAATATAGCTGTCACTGTATTGCCAATATAGAATACCTCTCCACGTGGCATAAGACAACTAAACTGAGTCATTTTCTGACTGGTTACAGACAACTACTCATCACCATGATTTATCTCTGTGTTAAGCCAAAATACATATATACAACTATTTAAAAATATCAGCCCCATAAACCACATATGATGAGATCAAACAAAGCAGTAAAGTATATTTGTCACTGTCACGTGGTAAGAGTTTGTTTTTTCTCTTCACAGATCAGCCACGTAAAAAGCGACACAATCTTCAATGTCACTGTGTTTGTAGACTCGAGCACAAGGTTGACTGTCTCACATCAGAAATCAAACAACTGCATGAGGAACACAAAAATATTTTGGATTTACTAACAGCACAGCAAGCAACAGTCAACCTTGTGCTCGAGCCTGTGGGCAAGCGGCAGGTGCCAGTGCAGACAGCAGCACTGCTTCACTTGTGAACGCATCCAGTCTCCCTGACCAGTGATGGACGGCCTCCACAGTCATCTGCTGGTATCTCCCCTCACCCTGGCACAACAGCTTCCACTTCCTGTGCACCTCCACATCGATCCACCTTCCTGTCTGGGCTGCCTCAATGAACAGCACACCTCCCCCAAACATTGTCTATTTTGTAAATAGTTAAAATGTTTTAATTTTTATAAAATAAAAATAGAATTACTTTCACACTAAGTATTTTTTGTTATAAGTATTATTTTATTTTTCAAAAATATTATATTTTTCTAAATGAAAAATGATTTTACAACTTTTAATAATAAATATTTATTTTATAGAAAAATAAATACTTTTTTTATTGGAAAATCTATATCTTTTTATATTGCAACTTACAGAAACCTTCATATTCAATTTGTATTTTTTTTTGTTTTCTATTGAATGATTATGTACAAAATAAATACCTATTTTATTACAAATCAGAGTTTTTCTTGTACAATTTTTAACAGATAGGTATTTAGCACAGTGACTGCTATGCTGATTTTGTTAGCATGACATAGGAAATCATTTACATGAATGTTTTCCATCTCTGAGTCTCAAGTCGAGATATAGTACCTGATGTGTGTGTGTGTGGGGGGGGGTCAGGCTGACACTACCTCAGTTTCATAATACCACTGCAAACTCTACTAACTTTCCTTTTGCTGCAATAAAGAAGGTATTATACTGATATCCATACCCTTAGGTTAACACTGAGCGTCCAGTCAGCGTACAGTACTCAACCATGTGAGTGGGAAATTGCCTGGCTAACGTCGTGCACCACCAAACTCTTCTAACTTGTGTGTTCCTGCAATCAACGTGTATACTGTTTATTTTCATGCCCTCACTTTTACCATGGGTCTCCACTCAGCATACAATGTCAGCTTTGAAAGAAGGGAAGGGGCATTGCCTGGCTGCTGCTGTGCAACTCCTAACTATATTAACCTGTGTGTTCTTACAACTAGGGATATACACCATTGATGTCCATAGACTTTCTTTCATTATCATTGTACTCTCAAGATACACAACCTGGTCTGGGGGGGAGGGGACATTGCCTGGCTGATGCCATGCCAGTACTAATTCTTCCAACTTCTGTGTTATTGCAATCATGAAGTTGTACCATTAATATACATAACCTTTGTTTACCTGTAAGTCTGCACTCACGATGCAGTATCTCCTGTGTAGGGGTGGGGGGGAGACATTGCCTGCCTGATACCATGCAACTCCTAACTGTCATAACTTGTGTCCTTCTACAAACAGGGATGTATACCGTTAATGTCCATAGTCTTTATTTCCTGTGGATATCCACTCAGGATACAGTTCCTGCTGTGTGTCTGTGTGGGGGGGTGCATTCCCTGAATGATGCCATGCAACTCCTAACTGTCCTAACTTGTGTCTTCTTACAGCCAGGGAGCCACACTATTAATCTCTATAGACTGTCTTTCCCTATCACTCTTCACTCAAGATGCACAACCTGGTTGGGGAGGGCACTGCCTGATTGATGCCAGGCAACAAGTAAGTGTTCTAACTTCTGTGTTATTCAATGATGAAACTGTTCCATTAATATCCATAACCTTTGTTTTCCTGAGAATCTGCACTCGCCATGCAATACCTCATGTGCAGTGGGGGGGGGCATTGTCTGGTTGATACCATGCATCTCCTAACAGTCCCAACTTCTGTGTCCCTGCAACCACAGAGGTGCACCGTAAAAGTCTATCTACTTTCTTTTCCTGTGAATCTCCACTCAAGATGAGGGGGTGGGGCACTGACTGGCTGACACCATGCAACTCCAAACACTCCTAACTGTGTGTCCCTGCAGCCAAAGAGGAGCACTGTTGTTGTCGATGTACTTTCTTTTCCTGTCACTCTCCACTCAAGATGTACTACCTGGACTGGGGGGGGTGGGCATTGCCTAGCTGACACCAAACAAATCCCAAGTGTCCCAACTAGTGTGTTACTACAATGACAGAGCTGCACCATTTATACCCATACCCTTTTTTTCCTGTGAGCCTCCACTCAGGATGCAGTACCTACTCTGTGGTGGAGGGACATTGCCTAGCTGATGCCATGCAGCTCCAGACAGTCCTAACTTGTGTTTCCCTGCAGCTATGAAGGTGCACAGATACTGTCTATGTACTTTTTTTCCTGTGACTCTCCACTCAAGATGTAATACCTGGCCTGGGGGGGTGGGCATTGCCTACCTGACACTGTATAACTCCTAAGTGTCCCAACTAATGTGTTACTGCAATCATACAGCTGTACCATTTATATCCATACCCTTTTTTTTCCTGTGAGTTTCCACTCAGGATGCAGCACCTGCTGTTGGGGAAGGGGCATTACCTGGCTGACACCATGCAACTCCAAACACTCCTGTGTGTCCCTGCAGCCACAGAGGAGCAGCATTGATGTCTCTGTATTTTCTTTTCCTGTCACTCTCCACTCAAGATGTACTACCTGGACTGGGGGGGGTGGGCATTGCCTACCTGACACTGTACAACTCCTAAGTGTCCCAGCTAATGTGTTACTACAATCATAGAGCTGCACCATTTATATCCATAGCCTTTTTTTCCAGTGAGCTTCCACTCAGGATGCAGTACCTACTCTGGGGTGGAGAGGCATTGCCTGGCTGACTCCTTGCAACTCCAGACAGTCCTAACTTGTGTCTCTCTGCAGCCACAGAGGTGCACAGTTAATGTCTGTGTACTTTCTTCTCCTGTGACTGTCCACTTAAGATGTACTACCTGTCCTGGGGGGGGAGACATTGCCTACCTGACAACATACAACTCCTAAGTGCCCCAACTAATGTGTTACTGCAATCATGGACCTGTACCATTTATATCCATTACCTTTCTTTTCCTGTGAGTCTCTACTCAGGATGCAACACAGGCTCTGCAGTGTTTTTTGGGTGGGGGAACTCACTGGCTAACAACATGCAACTCCAAAGTGCCCCACGCTCCCACAACATGATGTTTTGTCACATAGTAATGGTGACTGCAACACAAAATGAAACAAACACAAGTGGAAATGCAAATGGGCACAACAATTGAAATGCTAATGCAAATAAAAACACAAACAGTTATGCACACGGTGGCGTACACGAGAAGGGCAACACAAAGGTGTACAGAATAGCAAATAGATACAGTAAAGTTAACAATAACAAAAGCACAAACCTTGGGTTTTTCCAACATTTGCATAGAGAAACACAGAATCAACAAAGAATGTATGCCTCTCCTCCCTCACGCCTGACTCTGCCATCTCCCTTCCTGGTTTTACAATTTTCAGGGCCAATAGGATGGGTCGGCGTGGAGGGGGGTGTGCTATCTACTTGCGCAACTCGATCCTCGGGCTTGCCCTCCCAACCCCCGAGCTTAACCATGGGGCGCAAGCCATTACCTTAAAAATCACCCCCTACCCTGGTCGCGGTCCACTTTATCTAACTGCGGCTTATCTACCCCCGGGGACAAACAAAGACTCTGCAGCCTCCTCTCTCCTTGACTACCTGGCTACCTTACCCCCGAAAGCTGAACAGCTAATTATGGGTGACTTAAATTCAAATTGGCTCAGCTCCTCATCAGATAATCTGAAAAATGACCTTGCAGCCCTTGACCTGTCCCAACTGGTCACTCAGCCCACTAGACTTAACAAAGTAACAGGAACAAGCTCCCTCCTGGATGTCATCCTCTCTAATCGACCTCATAAAATCGTCTCCGTTGATGACCTTGCAGACTCACTCAGTGACCACTCCCCAGTCATCTGCTTCTGGTCCTCCCCCACCCTCAGCCCTGGTTACAGCAGGACCCCCCACTGCCGGTTTCTCCCTGGAGGTCTCACCAACCTCAAACGTCACCTCGCCCAAATCGACTGGTCTCCACTGGCCAGCACTCCTGACGTTAATTCTGCCCTTACCTACCTCTCCACAGCCTTCAACCACGCCTGTGATCTGTGATGCACCCTCAAAACTCATAGGATAAAAACGGACTGCTGCATGGATCACTCCAGCGCTGATCCAACAACTAAAAATGAGATAACCTCTGGCACTTAGCTAATGATCCGGCAGGGGTTGCTGACAGGCAACTACCGGCAGCCCCAATCAATGTTCCTGGACAATCAAGCATAAAAGCCAAATTCTACCAGACTACGCTGACATCCACCTGGGGCTCGTCCCAGAGCTTTCTGGGACAACATTAAAGATTTAAATGGTAGGAACTGCTCCCCCCTCCATCCCAGATTGTCATAAATGGGACTGTCTCGACTGACCCCACCTGTATTGCTAACTGCCTTAATCAAACTTTCACTGACTTAAGTGCCGTCCTCCAGGCCCATTTTTCTGACCCAGTTGCCAAACCCTCCCACGCACCCATTTCCAGGCCACAATTCCACTTCCGAATGATCTCACCCCGATGCAAACCTTTCTTAATAAAGGCCCTCGCCTCTCAGAACCCTACCAATGACCCTCTCGACTCCAGGATTCTTAGCCTCGTGCTGGATGTCATGCTCACCCGCTGACGCTTATCATTAACAAACTCATGCCTCGCCAATTCCCTAAGGCCTGGAAGCATGCAGAAGTAACCCCATCCATAAGTCGGGGGCCCGCACTCTGCCTAACAACTACAGGCCCATCTCCATCCTTCCCCCCCATCCAAAGCCTTAGAAAAAATAGTAAACACTCAGCTCTCAGAATATCTTACTAACTACAACCTTCTTTGTCCGAAGCAACACGGGTTTCGCCCTGGCCATAGCACAACCACTGCCCTTCTGGAATTCTCCCACCACATTCACTCAGCACTTGACAAAGGTCATCTTGCAGGGGCGGTCTTTATAGACCTGTCCAAGGCCTTCGACACAGTGTGCCACCCCCTACTACTAAACTCCCTCAGCACACTAGGTCTCGCAGCCGGCCCCCTGAAGTAGTTCACAAGCTACCTACACAACAGGTCCCAAAGAGTCAAACTAAATGGGACCCTCTCCTCCTATCTTCCAGTATACTCGGGTGTCCCCCAAGGCTCCATCCTTGGCCCGACCCTTTTCAGCCTATTCCTGAACACCCTCCCCAGTTCCTGTTCCAGTAAAATATTACTCTATGCTGATGACGCTGTTATCCTTGCATCACACCCTGACCCACTCCCACTCCAAAGCATGCTGCAAAGCGCCTTCCTCCAAACCGAAAAGTGGTTCGATAATCACCGCCTAGTCCTGAACCTAAAGAAAACAAAGTCCATGCTCTTTTCCCATCGGCAAAACAATGCCAGAAACTTCCCCCTCCACATCACCACCAGCACGCCCCTCCCTCTGGAGCAGGTTACATCCTATAAGTACCTGGGCATCACCTTCGACTCCGGCCTTACTTTCCATGCCCACCGCAAAGCTCTGTCATCTGCTATAAACTCCAGGATCGGTCTTCTCTACCGCCACAAAGACTGTCTCCCTGAACCCACCTTAAAACTAGCCATCACCTCATCGGTATTATCGCTGGCTGACTACGGGCTCCCTGTCTACGCTACTGCTGATGCCTCTGCCTTATCCAAAGTCCAGACCTCTATTAATAAAGCATGTAGGCTCCTTACCGGTGCCCACAGCAGAACCCATACCTGTTTGCTATACTCTGCCACAAAAATACTCACTCTTGAGGAAAGACTGAGTTATCAAACCTGCCTACTGGCCAAAAAATCCTTGTCAGGACTCTGCCCTCCTGGGGTCTCTGGACCTTTGCAGCATGCTGCTAGGTCACTGCCAACCCGGTACACTGCCACAGCCACTTTCAAAGTTCCCAGAGTGAGGACCTCTCGCTGCCAAAGATCTTTCCATCACCAAGCTCCATCCTGTTTCAACTCCCTTCCTGAAACTATCTCCAAGATCCATGGTATTGGCCGCTTCAAAATTGCCCTTCGCCAGCATATTATTGACAGCCGATGTTGTAAATGCTTGTAGCTGCCTCATGCCGGTCCTCTCTGCCCTATGCTGGTCCCTACTAATCCCCTTTTCAAACCCCTCGCCAACCGGTCTTTTATATCTACATATTAGCCTGGACATGCTCAATTATGAATAATGTAACTATCATTGTTTCACCAATGTTATTTACCTATTTAACTTGTGACTTGCTGTCAAATTGAATCTCTTGTTGTTTTTTACCTATGTTAGTACCTTCCACAAGTTTAATCCAGCGCAGCCTTGCTGTCTGCTCTCTCCAAGTGTATATTTTTTTATGTATCTAACCTGTTTCGTCATTTCCCTGTCCTAACCTCACTTTATTGTTGTCTCCCCTCCTTTTTTGATGAGGTACCTTTGTAAATGAGTCTTTGACTCAAAGGTTGTAAAACTGATCTCTACAATAAATAAAAAAATAAAAATAAAAATATGCATAATTATGTGTCTCGGACAAAAAAATCAGGACTTGGAGTACTAAATTGCTTATATCTCTGTAACCGTATGACATAGAAAAAAAATTTACATTTCACATGATTCATGAGTTTCCTGGCTACATTTTCACAGTATGGGTAGCCCACAGGGCTATGCATTTTCATGATGAAAAATCCATATCTCACACCGTTTCCGAGATACGAGCCTCGAAAGGTGCGGCAGACGCCACCATGTAAGTCTATGGGGAAAAATGTCAACTTTGGAGTACCATAACATTGCATCCTTGCAATATTTTTTTCACCAAATCACCAAAAGGCAGATCTGTGAGATGTTGGCTGCGTTCCCTCAAAATTTCAGCCCAAAAGACCAAACCGTTCTTTTGCAGCAGCATGGCAAATAATTCCTCTCATTTTGCCGTAGTTTAGAAAAGTAGTGTCATGATTTTTGACACCTTTTGCAAAAATTTCCGAAAGTGTCACAGGTGCAACACTACTTTG
Organism: Neoceratodus forsteri; assembly: GCA_016271365.2. Taxonomy (NCBI): domain Eukaryota; kingdom Metazoa; phylum Chordata; order Ceratodontiformes; family Ceratodontidae; genus Neoceratodus; species Neoceratodus forsteri. The sequence goes on from CM028137.1 coordinate 59,343,032, forward strand.
TGACAATACTTTTCCCACAAGTTTGAAAATTATATTTCTGGGGTGTTTAACCCCAAAATAAAGACATGCCTAGTACCCTCAGGGCTTGACTAGTTAAACACAAAAATAATTGTGTTCCTAGAGGGTCCCAGTTTTAAATGCCAAGCATTTTCTGAGCAGTAACAGAAAACAAATTCGAGGATTTGCAACACTACTAGGGCCATTTGTGACACTAAAAAGTGCATTTGCGAAAGTGTCGACTTTTTTGTTAACTTTTCCCATTGACTTATAACGGAAACTTGTTTTGTGAATAACTTTTGAACTGTTTAATATTTTTTCACAAAATCTTCAAAAGGCACATCGGGGACCTCAGCCACATGTTTCCTGAAGCTTTTGGACCAGTCACACAAACTGTAGGCAAGAGCAAAGAATTCACAAAAAAGCGTAAAGGCACATTTAATTGGTGCTTAATAACTCTGCAGTTGTATATCCGACTGGTAAAAAACTTGGCGGATCCCAAGATCTATCATGCCCAATTATGCATTCCAAATTTCAGGCAAATCCCTTGAACGGTGGTAAAGTTATTAAGGTGCAAAGTTTGACCCTTTAACCTTAAAATGGCTCCTCAATCCTAACTATGGTAGCACTACTGTGCTACCATAATATTTATATATATATATATATATATATATATATATATATATATATACACACCATGCATTCTTGAATTCTCCCACAGTTTTAGACCCCACAACTTCCTCAGGAAGGCTGTTCCATGCATCCACTACTCTGTCTGTGAAAAAATACTTCCTCACATTGCCCCTGAACCATCCCCCCCTCTATCTTCAAATTGTGTCTCCTTGTTCTTGCATATCTCTTTTTCTGAAAGATGCTACCCTCTTGGACTTTGTTGATTTCACTGAGGTACTTAAACATTTCTATCATGTCCCCCATCTCCATCCTTTCCTCAAGGGTATACATATTGAGACCACGTGATGCAGCATGCTGAGTAGCAGCTCACCAGTTTAGCTCCCATCACCTGGCTGTTTATAAGAGCAAAATTGATATATTTGAAACAGTCTAAGCCTATTACCTTCAAGCCACGAATTTGATCGAGGTTAGGAGAGGAGTCTGATCTGCAGGAATGGAAGCGGAGATGCGTTCAGCGCCTCCAAAACATACTCCGCCAGTTTCCCTGGAGAAACAGAGTAAGCAGCCTAAGGCCCATCAAAGCCATGGTGGAAAAACATCAGCAATCAGCTCCATCACAGCTAAAGAGCCCGAAGAGGCTCCTCTCACGCTAGAATGGTTCCTCGCTGAATTTACACCATTCAGAGATGAGGTAAAATCCCTAACAATGGAGATCAAACACATAACTGTGACGCTAGAGGACCTATCCACGAAGATCGCTGATAATGATGCCCGCACAACATCACTAGAGAAGAGAGCGGATCGTGCCAGTGAGGAGGCAGTAGACATGCGGCATAGAATTAAAAAATTATAAACCAAGCTGGAGGACTTAGAAGGGAGGAGCCGCAGAAATAATGTGGTTATTCTTGATATCCTGGAGAAGGAAGAAGGCTCCAACACCATCAACTTTGTTCAAAGGCTAGAAGAAAAGTTAGCTGGCCCCTCGCCATTTGGAAAGGTCTATGTGATCGAAAGAACTCATCGAGCTCTTTGGCCCATGCCATCACCAGGAGTTCTGCCTCGACTGATCATTTGCAGATTCTTAAACTTCCAAGAAAGACAGTATTTCCTGGGGAAAATCAAAGAACTGCAAGAAGTTAGGTGGGAAGGAGCTAAATTAAGAATAACGCAAGACCTCCCTGCCTTCGTTCGGCTCCGTCGTACACAATTCCACCCAATAGTGTCAAAGTTAATCGCAGCTGGCATAAAGTTCAAAATGGGATATCCTGCCAAACTACAGGTATTGTTGGAAGGGTCCTGGTCCACATTTGAAGAGGTGGAGGCAGCCAGAAATACCCTGCAGAGGTCCATACTAGATCTGTTCAATAATCGCTGAGGGCATGATGTGAAAAGCTGGGCAGCTGTGCCCCAAATCCCCTGTGAGTAGTAACAGAAGATTTCTTTTAACAGAGGCTCCGATGATCGTGGGTTTTTTTTTTTGAAGACAGCCATTCCCGTTCTAGTAAGTTTATGCTTGAGAAGCTGGCGACACTAATAATACAGGATTGCAAACTGAAGATCAATGAATTGCAGTTCAAGAAGGAGACTGCGTACACTGAACAGTGCGCTGTAATTGAATACCCGGTATCTGATTTTACATGGGCTCAACCTCGTTGTCAGGGGACTCCCTCCTGTTTGTTTGTCCAAGGAGAGAGGGGTACGATTAGGACTTGCTACCACAGGAAGTCTCCCGAAGCCAGTGAAAGGGTCAATTCGCCGTGGTAAGCAGTGAGTCAATATAGAACTTTCGCAAATAAGTGTCAATTACCGCAATGCAATTTTACTGACATTTGTGACTAACGGGCTATTTATTTAATGTGAAACCTCTAGTACAGAGGAAAGGATCATTTGTAGCAATGAACAGTGACTTAATATAGAACTCTCCTTAGCTCTGTTTATTTAATGCAGCGTATTTTTCAGTTCTCCAGGACTAAGGGGTTAGACAAATCAGATATGGCCCCTTGTTACTAGCAGTATCAATGGTAAGGTTTTGAAGTTGGCGATAAGCCTCGTTTTATTGAGGTGGTGGGGGAGAGTGTGCAGTGTAGTATAATAGGCAAGGAGGTGTTCACTGTTATGGTTTACTGCAGCTCTGATGTTAGGTAAAGTTCATAATTGGAACAAACCTTACATGTTCTGTTTGGTGCAAGAATGCCTGCCAAAGCCTACACTGTGTGCTTAAGGATATATGAATGATCTAACTACTAGTAGGGAGTTTGATAAATGTGGGGCTTCATAAGGAATAATAAAGCTGTTCATTAGGCATGGTTAAATGCAGTTTCGCGCAGCTAGGTTAAGCCGTTGCCTATTCCTAAGTTGGGTTTTACTATACTAATACTTTCACAATCATGATTAGTAGCTTATAAATGTTCGGGTTCTCTCTTCACGATATGGGGCTAATTGAAATTACTGTGTAAGGGTTAGCCAGCTAGAGAGGCATTAACTTGAGTTTTCATTAGACCTATTCTAGTCTTATACTGACTTTTCTTGAGAGGTGGGTGGCGGGGGGGGGGAATAGCTAGGAGAGTAGTGAAAAGTGGTTCTGCACGTCGTGAGAAAAGTAGAGCGGGGGTAGGATGGGTTAGTAACCAGCTAGGGTTATTATTTGTTTTAGATTCAGGTGGGTTAAGTATAAAAGAGACATTATGGGGATGGGGTAGTAGCCACGGAGTAGGAAAGGGGAAGAAGGTACAGCAAAGTTTACATAGATCCTATTGCAGTATCAGCATTATGTTTTCATTGATGTACTTCTGTCAGGTAGCACAGACAAGGGCTAATGGCTAAGTTATTGAATGTCATATCATGAAATGTGAAAGGGGTTAGACACAAAAATAAGCAATACTCAATCTTGAAGCACTTAAATTTGTTTGATGCGGAGATAATTTTTTAGCAGGAGACGCATTTATTAGACACCAAGGACACCAAATTACAGAGGCAGCAAGTAGGTCAGGTCTTTTCAGCTGAGTGCTCCACGAATAGTGGAGGTACGATGGTTTTAGTCCATAGGAAGCTTCCCTTTACCCTGACCAAATTAATCAAAGATCCAAAGGGTAGATTGATTTTTGTTGTAGGTCTTCTATGTGGGAAAGAACTACTCCTAGGGAGCATCTATGGGCCAAACCAGGACTCTTCTAGTTTTTTTACGCAGATCATTACATCCTTACTCCCTTTTCTCTCGACCACGATGATACTGGGTGGGGACCTCAACCTGGTGTATGATCCATTGCTGGATAAGACTGGACGCAACAGGAGGGGGCTGTCCCCGGCCCAACGTGCCTTTAGGGATCTCTTGGACCAACTCGGACTGTGTGATATTTGGAGGGTATTACACCCTTCAGATAGGGAGTATACTTTTATTTCTCCGGTCCACAAAACATCATCTAGAATAGACTATGTGCTTATTTCTCGAGTGTATATTGCCCAAGTTATTGATGCCTCGATACAACCCGGCCCCCCGTCAGACCACTCCCTTGTATGTTGTCAATTATCTATTGAACCTCCGATTAGAGGTGGAGGTAGATGGAAACTTAATGATCAACTTCTTAAAGACCCTAAATTGGCTCGCACAATTCAGGACCACATAGATCTGTTTATCGCGCTCAATCAGGATACAACTCAAAGACCGGACATAGAGTGGTGTGCCTTTAAAGTTTACTTAAGAGGAGTATTCATTAGCTTAGCCTCTAATAGGAAAAAAGCAAGAGAAAGCCAATTGTCCCTTCTATTGTCTCAAATAAGGACCATAGAAAAAGATCTGTCTCCTGTCACTCCCGAAACCATAGTTCAGAAGCTTATTAAGTTAAGGGCAGCTTATCTTGAGCTGCTTCGGGAAAAAGCGGAGTATGCTATTTTAAAAACGCAGGCATCATTCACTGATCAGGGCGAGAAGGTGGGATGCCTCTTGGCTCATAGAATTAAACAAATAGAATCCTCTAGATATATAGCTTTTATACAATCTCAGTCGGATGGACTCTTGAAGACCGCCCCGGAAGAAATTATATTTGAATTCCTTAATTACTATACGGATCTTTATGGTCCAGTGACTGACCCCCCCAACTCAGACTCAACTAGACAATTACTTAAGGGATGCTAACTTGCCTAACCTTACTGAGGGGCAGCAAAAGGCGTTAATCTTACCTATTACGAGTCAGGAGATTTCCAGCGTTATAGGTAGTTTAACCTTAAATAAAACCCCAGGAATAGACGGTTTCTCAGCTTAATTTTACCAACGATTTAAGACCTCCATTATCCCTTTGATGCTTCCCTTATTCCAGTATATACTTTCACGGGTTCCAATTGACACCTCTCTATTTGAAGCATTAATTGTACTTATTCCTAAGCCCGGTAAGGTGCCTGAACTGGTCACTAATTACCGGCTGATCTCCCTCCTGAACCAGGATGTTAAAATACTGTCTAAATTAATAGCGTGCTGCCTTAATTTAATTCTCCCTACTATTATTGGACCCGAGCAGGTGGGCTTTATGAAGGGCAGATCCTCATCGGACCATCTCCGTACCCTGGCCCATGTCCTCTCGACGTCCAGGGATGCTCCCTACCCTGCTGCTTTGGTCTCCTGGGCCTGAGAAGGCATTTGACAGGTCAATTGCAGTATTTATTTCAGACCCTAAAGGCTTTTAAATTCCCTGAGACTTTCCTGACATGGATTGGATCCCTTTATCACTCCCCCAGGGTGAGGGTATTGGGAAACGGAGTCATCTCTGATCCATTTACTCTTCATTCGGGAACTAGACAAGGCTGCCCGCTTTCCTCTTTATTATTTAACATATATTTAGAGCCATTAATCCATAAACTACAGGCTTGTCCAGAAGTGCAAGGAATTCCGATTCACCCATGAGAGGTTAAAGTCTCAGCTTATGCGGATGATCTACTCCTTCAATTAGCTAATCCAGTTTCTTCAATTCCTCCAATGTTAAATATCATAGGGTCTTTTAGTTCGGTCTCCAATTATAAGTTAAATGTGAATAAAACAATTGTCTTCCCTCTCAATCACAAACTGTATAAAGTGGATATTCTTGAATTGGGGCTTGCCTGGAAACAGGATTCCCTAAGATATCTGGGCATAGAATTAACAAGACACTTGGGAACTACTATCAAATTGAACTTGGACTCGATGCTTCAAGTGATAACCCAGGATCTTAATAGGTGGGCCTCCCTACCAATTTCCATTTGGGGGAGAGTTAATTTGCTCAAGATGAACGTATTCCCGAGGCTCTATTATCCCCTGTCACTGCTTAATGTTTGGCTCCCAATATCGTGGTTCAAGAGAGTTAACAGTCTTTTTTTAAAGTTTATCTGGGCTAATAAAACCCCTAGGATTGCATTCCACAAATTAGGGGTGCCAAAGCTGAGAGGTGGCTTGTGCTTGCCCCATCTAGGGCTTTATTTCTGGGCTAGTCATATTAATAAATACCTGAGATGGACAACACCTGTAACAACAAGGTATACTCCGGTATGGCTTATTATAGAGCAAGCACGGATTGGTGAATGTGGTGTAGACCCAGAAACCCTCCTTTATGTCAAGGAGAACCTCCTTCCTAGCAGTTTAAAGAATACTCCCATAGCACTGTCCATCAGGATTCACTCTCAATTATGTCGTTTTCTCAAATATAATAATACAGGAGATTTAAGTCAACCCCTGTTCGGTAACCCTAATTTTAAGATTGACGACAAATATATTCCCACAAATTGGTTGCCCCAGTTGAAAGGTACCCCATTGTATACTTTAAAAGGAGAGGATGATACCTGGCTGTCTGCCCAAAGTATAAAGCAAAAGTTTAAGATCCCGATCAAGTATTTTTTCAGAATCATCCAAGTGAGACATTTATTAGTTGAAGTATTTGGGCATAAATTAGATTCATATACAGGTCCCTCCCTTCTAGTGGATATGAAGCACCTGGTGGGCCAGCAGAAAGCTGTCTCCAAAATCTACGGTATCTTGTTTAACTGGTTGTACCCAGAATGTTTTGGTCCGACCCGTTATTGGTCCCACCACTTTCCTGCTTATAACATTAATTGGGCCGACCTCTGGTTTAATTGTCACAAATTTATAACGCAAGATAGACTAAAACTGATGCAGATGCACATTCTGCATAATTTGTATTTTTCCCCCGAAAAAATGTTAAAATTTGGCCTAATACCCTCCTCTCAGTGCGTGAGATGTTCTGGTTATGAAGGCACCCTGTATCATATTTTCTGGGCCTGCCCCAAAATAGTCCCTCTTTGGACTGTTATTCAAAGTAAGACTGACCCCATCTTGGGGACTGAGGATCTTTTTAAGCCAGAAATATGTATTCTAGGTGACTTCTCTAACATCAGATTTCATAATAGGAAATATTACATGGCCTTGATATCTACGTCACTCAAGAAAGTGGTATTACGACACTGGAAAGACCAATCTGAAATTACGTATGGAGAATGGTTAACTGAGCTTCTTACAAATCTCAGAATGGAGAAGGCTATTGCAAGTTTAAATAATAGGTTAGGAAGGTTTAAGAAGATATGGGACCCATTTTACACTTTATTTTCAATTTAAGAGCTCTCATTTGTAGGGCCTTTGTACCTAGCTCATACTGACAATATCGAGATGTCTGAGCTGCAGGATCTGTAGTGTGTATGGTGTAGTATATTGCTGTATTAGAAGGGGGGAGGGACGTAGTTGTGGGAGGAGGGTTGGGGGTGACAGATTTAGTCTACTGTATATTGTCAATGTATAATGATATTGCTCTTGGCTATCTGTCAAGTATGGTTAAAATATTAATAAACTTTAAATTGAAAAAAAAAGGGTATACATATTAAGCTCCTTTAGTCTCTTCTCATATGGCTTCTCTTGCAGACCCTGCAACATTTTAGTTGCCCTCCTCTGAACTGCCTCCATCCTATGTTCTTGCGGAGATGGGGTCTCCAGAAGTGGATGCAGTACTCCACATGGGATCTCACCAACTGTCTGTACAGGGGGATAACAACTTCCTGTTTTCTGCTGGTGATGCCTCTCCATATACATCCCAGTATCCCCCCAGCCCTCCATACCACCTTCTCACATTGCTTGCCAACCTTAAGGTCATCTGATATGAATACGCCCAGGTTCCTTTCCATTTTTGTTGTTGTTATTACCTCCCCCCATTGTGTAATCTTCCCCTGGGTTTTTGTTTCCCAGGTGCATTATTTTGCACTTCTTTGCATTGAATCCAAGCTGCCATACTTCTGACCATTCCTCCAACCTTGCCAAGTCCCTTCTCATCCTTTCCACGCCACCTTGTGTATCAACCCTGTTGCAGATCTTTGTGTCATCTGCAAAGAGGCATACTTTTCCTTCTAGTCCCTCTGCAATGTCACTTATAAAGACATTAAAAAGGACTGGACCCATTACTGAACCCTGCGGTACCCCACTAGTAATCCCTCTTTCTTCAGAGTAGACTCCATTTACAATTACTTTCTGTGTCCTGTTATCCAGCCAATGCTTTACCCAGGATACCACCCTGGAACCCATTCCCAGGCTGGTTAATTTGACTATTAATCTTTTGTGTGTGACTCTGTCAAATGCCTTGCTAAAGTCTAGGTAGGCCATGTCCACAGCCCTTCCCTGGTCAACTACTTTGGTCACCCAGTCAAAGAAATCAATTAGAGTCATCTGACATGACCTTCCTGCTGTGAACCCATGCTGCCTTGGGTCCTGTGCCCCACTGGCCTCTAGGTACTCAACAATTCTTTCCTTCAGAAGTGATTCCATCACTTTTCCTTCCACAGAGGTCAAACTGACAGGTCTGTAGTTTCCTGCCTCTGTCTTGCTCCCGCTTTTGTGAAGGGGAATCACATCTGCCTTCCTCCAGTTCTCAGGTACCACACCATTCTCCCATGATTAGTTAAAAAGGGTAGTCAGTGGTGTCACTAGTTCTCTGTTTAATTCTTTTAGAATGCTGGGGTGAATTCCATCTGGCCCTATTGCTTTGTCCACCTTCAGTTTTAGGAGTTCTTTCAGAACCCTTTCTTCTGTGAAAGGACTGGGATTGAACCCCCCTATCCAGAGTGCTTCTGTTAATTGGATTAGGCACCTGCCCCACCTCCTCTTTTGTGAATACTGAACAGAAGTATTCATTCAGCATCCCTGCTTTTTCACTGTCCCTCTCTGCCCATCCACCATCTATTCTATTCAGCCTCACTATCCCTCACTTTGTCTTTCTGCGCTCCCTGATATACCTATAAACTGTTTTATTTCCCTTCTTAACTGAGTTGGCTATCTTTTCCTCAGTTTGGGCCTTTGCTATTCTGACTACCTTCCCTGCTTCCTTCTGCCTTAACTGGTACAGTTCTATATTCTGTTTCTTCTGTGTTTCCTTACACTTCCTAAATGCTATCTTTTTCTCCCTAACCTTCACCGCCACCTCTTTTGAGAACCATAGTAGCTTTTTCTTTCATTTTGATTTGTTTATTTGCCTAACACAAAGGCTTGTTGCCTCTGTGATTGCAGTTTTAATATTTCCCCACTGTTGCTCCACCCCTCCTTCTAGCCTGTTTGCTAGTGCTTTTCTAAGGCACTCTCCCATCTTGCCAAAGTCAGCCCTCCTGAAGTCCAGAACCCTCACTTTTGTATGGCTTGACCCTGTAGCTGAGTTTATCATGAATCACACTGTTGGTGGTCACTTGTTCCCAAATGGCTACCCACTTCTAGATCTGAGATCTTCTCACTGTCCCCATTTGAGAGTACGAGGTCTAAGATTGCTCCCTCATGAGTAGGTTCCAAAACTAGCTGTCTGAGGCATGCTACCTGAAGGGCATCGAGAATGACCCTGCTTTTGTATGTGGCTGCAGCAAAGGTGCTCCAGTTGACATCTGGCATATTAAGGTCCCCCATCAACAGTATCTCCCCTTTCTCTGCCATCCTAAGCATGCCTTCTATCATATGCTTGTCCATTCCTTCCCCCTGATATGGTGGTTTGTACACAACCCCTGTGCTGATTGTGGTGCCATTTCCAGTCTCTAAGGTGACCCACAGTGCCTCCTCTCCTCCCTGTTTACTCTTTTGTTCAGTTGCTTTTATCCCTTCCCTTTCATAGAGAGCTACTCCACCCCCTCTTCTCCCCTCCCTGTCTTACCTGTAGGTTATGTACCCTGATATGTTAACATCCCAGTCATGGTTCTGTGTGTACCATGTTTATGTGACTGCTACAATATCCAGGCATCCCTCTACCATCAAGGCCACCAGTTCAGGGAGCTTGTTGCCCAGACTACAGGTGTTGGTACTCATTACCCTTTATTTCTTGATGGCTTTACCCCTTTTTGCCCCATCCCTGTCCTTATTGTGATTGCTACTTTCTCCATTTACCCCTGCACTACTCCCTATCGACATCTCTATGTTGGTGTCTACCTCACTTAGTACCCTGAATTTTTTTGGGGGGGGCTAGGATTTCCTTGCTCTTCTCCAGTGCCTCCCCCCTTGGCTAGTTTAAATGCTTGCCAATGAAGCATTTAAACCTATCGCCTAGGATCCTGGTTCCCCTCCTGGACAGATGCAGACCATCATGCTAGCATAGGCCTTCATCCCTCCAGGTAGACCCCCAGTCCCCAATGAAACCAAATCCCTGAGCTCTGCACCAGTTTTTCAACCATTGATTGAATCCCATAGTGTGGAGCACCCTAGCCTCACCTGTGCCATAGACAGGCAGCACCTCTGAGAAGATTACCATGCATGTTATTTGTCTAAAGCCCCTCCCCATCTCCACAAATGCTTCTTGCACTGCTCTGATCCCTTTCTTAGCCAGGTCATTTGTTCCTAGGTGGATAAGGACATCCAGCTCCCTCCCCTGTGCAGCTGCTCCCATGATCCTGAGGATTCACTCCCTGTACCTCCAAGCCATGGCACCAGTTAGGCACCTTACCTCCCTCTCCCCTTCCTCCCCCAGTTCTACCTTCCTAACAATGGAGTCCTCCACCAGTAGTTGTTTCCTTCCCCTGTGGGGTCCCATGTCACTCTCCTGTGGGTCTCCTTTTAGGAAGTTCCCAGCATCCTCCTTGATCTCCACTGTGGGTGCCTCCATAGAGGAATCACACTTTTCCAGAATGGCATAGAAATTGTGGAGAGGTACAACTGGAGGGAATACACCTCTGTTCCACCACCCTCACCCTCCCTGAGCCCACTGTGGTCCAACCACTCCTCTTTCTTGGCAACCTCTGAGGTAATGGCAGTGACCCTGGTGGTCCCTGGGTGGGAGAGGAGGTCCCACAAATCCTGGCCAACACAGCTTGGAGATGAGCAACCTCCTTACTCAGCCCAGAGAGGTGCCTGCAGATGGGACAATGCTGCATCCTCCAGAACATCTCCTGAATGACTGCTGTGCCACAGCCACTGCACTGCACCACTCCCATCATGTCTTATTTCTGGCCACCTAATTGTTGTTTGGAATACGTAGTCTTTCCTCTGTTAGTTTTTTCTTTTTCTTTTTTCTTTTCTGTCCCTCCTTACACCTCTGTGCCCTTTTAGCTCCTGATCTTCCTGTTCTGAGACAAGAAGTTCCTATATTTCTCAGCAGTCTCCTTACTTGCTCAGAGTCAGACCTCCAGCAGCTAGGAGGGATGGAGAGCTACTCTTGCCCTTTTAGGATGGTGAGTCTTTGGTGGCTCTGTGATCACTCATTTCCTGCTCCAAAATGTGAAGTTTCTGTTGTCAGTTAAATCCTGTACCTATAAAAGTAAAACTGCCTTTGGGTGGGGTGGGGTGGAGGGGAAGGAAGGAGGGCAATATAGTCCAAGTAGAGAAGTTTACTTATACCAGCAGGTTCTTCCTCCTTGTGCTCTGCTTGTTCTCTGGCAGAAGTGAGATATGGATTTTTTGCTGCCTGCAGCTTAGGTCATCTTTAAGTGACCTAACCACATGAGGAAGTTTAAAAATCATAGATTACACCTGCACTGGAATTTTTTTCCTAGGTTGTATGGATACTGAGATATTGGCAAATTAATGTTTCAAGAGTTCCTTTTCAGGCCTATAAGGGTATTGTATGGCTCTGTTGTTATTTGTAAGTGGGAGCACAGGGCCCAGAGGGCCCTGCACTCCCACAGATGCATATTATTATGTATAAATGGGCAGTTTAGTGGTAGTATGAGGCCCGAAGGTTGCCATGCTCCCATCAACACATACCAGTTACAAGGTACATTACGCTGTAACTAAAACGGTACATTACACTGTAAATAAACGGTTTGGTCTTTTTGCTAGAAATTTGCAGGGTATGAAGGAGGTGTCGGTCCTAACTCTCACCCCATTCTCCGATTCCTCAGCTTCTTTCCACATCTGATGTTGTGAGAGTTAGGGTCGATGACCCCAATGCGTACCCTGATGCCGGTTGGTGGGGTGGGCTGGAGGGGTGCAAGGGGGGTTTCAACCCTAACATGGACTTTCCTTACTTTTGTCACTGTGGAACAGCCCTAACTGATGCATTAAACTGAGTTTTTTGCCATGTGTGTGTGTGTATATATATATATATATATATATATAAATATATATATCTCCAGGGAGGGAGGTTAGTCTCCTCCACCACTATGCTGCCACCTGGGTGGCCACAGGTTGTAGTGTGGCAGGATGGACAAACTGCAAAGAGGCAGAGAAAGATATTTATGTGCTGACATGCTTAGCATGTACAAGGCATAGCATCACCCACATGTTGCCTAGGAACTGTGGTGGGAGAAAAATAGAAAATTGCCCCTAGCACAAGGGGCTAGCATCCTCAGTACTGTAAATCCAATACCCCCAATTTTAACTCAATTGTCCTGCAAAGGTCCATGAAGACAGAGATTCAGGGATGCCCCTACCCCTAATACCACCTGGAGAGCTATCCATGGTACTGCATCAGCCCAAGAACAACTGAAGAGAGTAGCAACGGGGTTGAGGCAGGTGCTAGTGGCAGCAGGAGGTATAAAAGAGAATGAAGAAAGAAAGTCGACAAGGATGCTATGTTGGAAAAAACAAATACCCCCTCAGACCTGGATAAAACTTTACAGGCAATCACTATCAAATAAAATAACCTCCATACCAGTATGACCCCACATCTTGCAACCTAACCTCACTTCTAAATATATCGGTACTGGTACTTGAAGTCGACTATAAAAGCAAATAAGCAAAAAGGACATGGGAACTTCAGCTCCTAAGCATATGGACTCAGTTGGAGTGCTGTTTTCATGACATACAATATACAGTGTGTGGATGTCTGACCATGATATTGCACCAGAATGTATGTAGTAAGAGACCTCTGTTAATATTACGTTTCCTGTTCATGTGCTTTGTCCTGTAATACATTTCTGCTGTCATGCTCCCACTGTATACTCTCCAAGCAGTAATGTATACATCCCAATGGTACACAAAACATTTAATTACTTAAACATTTCACTTGTACTTAATATAGCAGAGGAATATCACCTGGATTAAGCCCCTAATCCCACCTGATGACCTGCCTGCACTGGTACACACTTTTGTAACATCCAGACTTCACTAATGTAATACTCTATACTTCCAGGTCAATGGGGGTAACCTCCACCAGCTGCAGCTAGTGCAAAATGTGGTGGCCAGATTATTAACGGGCCTTTTGAGGCCCATTCATATAACTCCAGTTCTACACAAACTGCACTTGCTGCCAGTCAGGTGGACTTGTTCACGTTAAAGGCCCTATATGGATTAGGTCCTGGTTATCTGTCAGACTTTCTAACACCTGCCCGCCTGGTACGCTCACTCCACTTTTCCACAGAGGATATCCTTATAGTTCCAAGGCATGGTTCAAACATCTGGTGACCAAGCTTTTGAGGTCACTGAACTGAACTTATGGAACTCATTGCCACAATTGTTAAGGAAAGTGCCCTATGTGGAGAGCTTCAAACAAAAACAAGGACTAAAAGTGCCCCTGTTTAAACAAGCTTTTAATCCTTAATAGTATTTTACATAAGGGGTTTTAGAGTTTTTATTTATATATTATGTATTATTACTGACCCTGACTTAAATTATTATACTTATTGTAATGATTTGTTTTAATGCTGTACCTTCATGTAAAGCAATAAGAGCCCCTGGGATTGGGTGATAGATAAATAACATTTTACATACACACTACTTACTTACTAATACTTGTACATTATAAAGTTGGTAATTTGGAATACCACTGTATGTTCAGACAGTGTTGACCATTCATTTGCTTTGTTTTAGTGTTGCTTAACATGAAAGTACACTGCATGCCATTCAATATCAAATTACAGCTTTTTGAATATGACATATACCAACATCAATATGACATACTGAAATGGGTGTGACATATGTCACAATGACTATAACACATCATGATACAAGTATGACACCAACTGAAATGAATATAACAGATGCATTGTTTAGGATGGAAGTCGGCTACTATATATAGCCCACTGCAACACCCCCTCATTTCTCAACTATAGTAGTTAACTGGATTCCTCTCTTCATTTATTTGTCCAGTCACCCTTTAAAAACTGTAATATTGTTTTTCTCAGCCAAATCACAAAGTAGTGAATTCTGAAGATAAGAAACTGTTTCCTTTTATTGTGTATAAATAATTAACTCTGTAGTTTGATGGTGTGTCCCTAATTATATAGGGGCCGATTCTAGAAGGGTTAATGCAAGTCGCATCAAAGGTGACTTGCGCCAAATGCCATTGCGCCAGGGACCCTACACCTGATTCTGTATTGGGCAGGATCCTGGCATCTAAGTTCTGTGGCTTGAGCCAGTCATACAGGTATGCCAAAAGGAGGGCATACCTGAACGGTTGGCAACAAGCCTGCAGAATGGTTACAGAAAGGGCTCATGTAACCCCCATCCATCAAAGCCCCACAAGGCTACTCAACCCCCCCACAAGCCCCAATCCACCCAAAAAGTGTGCAAAGCCCTGCAGAGCTATCAATGCCCCCCACAAGCCCTGATCCCCCCAATAAGTGTGTAAAGTCCCACAGAGCTATTAGTGCCCTCCACAAGCCCAAATCCCCTGAGGGATGATAAAGGAGGAATATAGTGATCAATTGTTCTGGTATTGTCATGTATGTAAAATGTCTTTTTTACATATTTTTGTATATTTTAAATGTATAGGCAACTAGTTACAAACAGGACAGTCTTGTAAACTATGCCTATTGGCCTGGAAGATTTGTTTGTCTGTATAAAAATGAAGCTTTTACAACTACTTCAACTATTGATAGCCCCCATCAACCCTCATCCATGTAATATTAATAAAATCCCCCCCTCCCATTCCCCAATCCAGACCCTGCATGGATATTATGTCAGTCATACAAGTGAGAAAAATTGGACAAAACAAATCCCTGTAGTCCAACATATCCCTGTAGTCAAATGGCCCCCCACCCAACAGTACCAGACCACTTGGGTCCCCCTCAACCCATACCTAGCCAGTGACTGGCACAGCCCACCTCCCACAACTGTGGTCAGCCACTGACTGAGCTCTGCTATGAGCATATACTGTTAATAGTAATGATAATAATGAAACTTTATTTTTATGGTACCTTTCCAAAACCAAGGTGCCGAAAAGGTTTAAAAAACAAACAACATACTGCACAAAATACAGCAGCTTAGTTAATACACAAACATCTGAACAATCTTATAAATTAAAATAAAAACAACCAATCAGTCACCAAATTCTTGGTGCTAAAGATGAGTTTTTAGGGCTTGTTTAAAACCCTCCATAGTCACACACTCATGTAACTGGTGGGGTAGAGAATTCCAAAGAGAAGGGGCTGTGTGTATAAATGCCCAGGCCCCAGAAGAGTTTAAACACACTCTTGGAATCTCTAGCAACCCCTTGCCAGCTGAGCGGAGTGATCGCACAGGGTGGTAGGGAACCAGAAGCTCTTTCAGGTAGTCAGAGCCTGTACATGTAGAGCTTTGTAAGTCAAAAGACTGACTTTTAAGGTGATCTACCATTGTACTGTCAGCCAGTGCAGACCACGCAGCACCAGAGAAATATGACAGAACTGGAAGGTTCCCATCAAGAGCTGAGCTGCTGCATTCTGCACTAGCTGTAAATGGTTGATTAGTAAGCTGGGTAGGCTTGGGTGGGTCACAAGTTGGTCAAGTGGGTGTCAAACTGGTTGATGGGGCAGAAAACCCGAGAGTGGTGGGAAACGGTATACAATCAGAACAGATGCAAGTCAGAAGTGGGGTACCTCAAGGATCAGTCCTGGGGCCAGTCCTCTTCAATATCTTCATCAGTGGCATTGCAAATGAACTGGAGGGTAAGGTTTGTCTGTTTGCAGATGACACCAAAATCTGCAACAGAGTAGATGATCCAGATGGGGTGGGCAGAATGAGAAGAGATCTGGATAAACTAGCAAAATGGTCAGAAGGGTGGCAAATGGGGTTTAATGCAAAGAAGTGCAAGATCATGCACATAGGGAAGAGAAACCCTGAAGCCACCTATAGGCTGGGAGGGGAGTTGCTGGCAGTCACAAGGGAAGAAAGAGACTTGGGAGTCATCATCACCGATGACCTGAAATCATCCAAGCAGACCACTAAAGCAGTAGCTAAGGCTAGGGGGATGTTAGGGTGTATTAATAGGGGTATCACAAGTTGGAAGAGGGAGGTAATAATCCCTCTTTACAAGACACTGATTAGGCCCCATCTAGAGTAGTGCGTGCAGTACTGCCACACCTTCACAAGGACATTAACCAAATTGAGGCAGTCTAGAGAAGGGCAACCAAAATGGTACAGGGACTGCATCAGAAAATATATGAGGACAGATTAATGGAGCTCAATATGTATACCCTAGAGCAAAGGAGGGAGAGCGGCAATATGATCAAAACATTTGAACACCATAAGGGCATTAACAAGGTGAAAGAGCATAACATGTTTCAGTATAAGAAAAATAGCCAAACAAGAGGACACAGTATGAGATTAGAGGGAGGCTGATTAAGGGGTATTGTGAAGAAGTTATTTTTTGACAGAAAGGGTGGTGGATGCACGGAACGGCCTACCTCAGGAAGTGGTAGATATGAATACAGTGCAGGGCTTCAAACAGGCATGGGATAGGCATAAGGGAGCAATACAGATGAGTATGAATAGATAGGCCATTGACAGAGCAAAGGCCGATGGCACATTTATAAGGTAGAAAAATAAATAGGCAGACTGTATGGGCCTTGCAGTCCTTATCTACCGTCAACTTCTATGTTTCTATGTTTCTACCCCAGAAAGCCCTCGATACAGGGAGTTGCAATAATCCAAGCGGGAGGACACAAAGGCGTGAACCAGCATAGAAAGGTATCACCAGATGGAACACGGTGCTTAATCCTGGCAATATTCCTCAGATGGTAAAAAGAGGTCTTCATGATGGTTGACACCTGTGAATGTAGGTTCAGCCCCTCATCAAAGATTACCCCCAGGTTACGCACCTGTTCAGAAGCCAAGAATGGTAAACCCCCAAGGAACAGTCCCGAAAGTGAACCTACCCCCGACCCCCCTATCCAGTGTCCTGGGTCCACGACCAGCACTTCAGTCTTTCCTGAGTTCAACTTCAACCAGTCCGAATTCATCCAATCCTGGATTTCCACCAGGCAGTTAATAAAGACTGACACAGCTCCATTCTGTTCAGGTGCAAAAGGAAGGTATAGTTGGGTATTATCAGCATAGCAGTAAAATCTCAGCCCATACCTCCTTACAATGACTCCGAGGGGCAGCATATACACTGCAAACAACATGGGGGACAACACCGATCCCTGAGGAACCCCAAAAGACAGGGGGATTGGGTCTGAAGAATAAATCCCGGACACCACTCTCTGAGTTCTTCCAGTGAGGAAAGATGTAAACCACCTGAGGACTGTACCTGACAGGCTACAGATGAACCTCAGATGATTGAGCAGAACCCCATGGTCCACAGTGTCAAACACTGATGAGAGATCAAGAAGAACCAAGATGGAATAGTTCTTCCGATCTCTAGCCATCAGGAGATCATTAAGCTCCCGAACCAGTGCTGTCTCCGTACTATGCTTCTTTTGGAAACTGGACTGGAGGGGTTCATTGATGTCATTGTTGGTCAAATGACTCTCCAGTTGTACAGCCACTACCTTCTCAACCACCTTCCCTAAAAAGGGAAGGTTAGAGATTGGTCTGTAGTTCGCATGGCAGTTTGGGTCCAAAGAAGCTTTCTTTAGGAGGGGTGTTACCACCACCTCCTTCAGGGAGCTATGAAACTCACCTGTTTCCAAGGAGCACCAAACTATCTGTGCAAGGACTGGACTGATGGAATCAATACAACACAGAATCAGGGAAATTGGTCCTGGGTCCAAACTACAGTACGTAGGATGCACACCCTGTACAATTCTCATGACATCCATGAACTCCGGGCGGTCAAAAGTACTCCAGGAAAGCTGGAGGCTAGTGGCCAAGCACTGGTCATAAGCAGCACCCATAGAGTGTGCTGGCTGGAGAGCTGCCCTGATGTTGACCACCTTAGTCGCAAAGAACTGAGCAAGTTCATTGTACTCTATTTGCGAAAACGCTTTCAGAACTTGTAGACAAACTGGGTTGCACAGCCTGTCCACAGTTCAGAAAAGCTGAGCTGGTCAGTTCTGAGTGACTTTAATCTCCCCTGACAGGAACTCTGCCTTCTTACCGGTGATTGCAGCTTAATAGGCTTGGTAATGGTCCATAAACCTAAGGTGGCCGGCATCTAGGGCCGATCTCCCCCAGTGCCACTCTAACCTTCGTCCTTATTGCCACATCTCCCTCAATGTCCCATCAAATCATGAAGACTGAGGGCAAAGGAAGAGAGGATGAACACGGACAGGAGCAATGACATCCAGGGCTGCTGCAATGGCCATACTATAGGCCACCACGAGGTCCCCTGGGTCACTGTTTGCAACTGGAATGGATGATAGGTCAAGCACTGCCATAAGGCCCTCAGAGTTAACATCTCATAAAGGAATTTTTCAGGGTATTCCTGTCTGTGGCCAGTGGGCTGTGCTTCGGGCACCTGTCCTCCTGAAGGTGGTGGGCCAGGGAGGCTGCTGCTACTTGGCGGTGGGCCTCCTGGCACTTCTGATCCACACTGCAACAGCTGGAGAGCTGACCAGGTGGCGGTAAGGTCCGAGGCGAGGCGGGTTGTTCCTGGGGTGAGTCCCTGGTGCAAGCAGTGGTGCCACTGGTCCATTTCCTCCTTTGATCTATCCTTGGATGACTACATCAAAGTAAGACCTCTGCTTTTATTAAATCCATTTATGCTGCTGCTGCCTAATTTGTCTAGTGGTGGAGTCGATTCCGGTGGGATTTCTCGAAGGGTACAGTTTGGGGTGTGATCTTTCACGGTGGTGAGAGCCCACGAAGAATTGTGAACTTTGATACTGTACTTTTGTTATCTGCTCCTGGATCCGCCTACCACAGTACATCATTTTGTTTTGGAGGGTCTCCTGCCTGTACTTACTCCACCTGGGTGGTGAGAATTCCTTGGAAGGTTTGAATTGGTGGAGTGCCTTTGGGATTTCTGACTTAATTTTAATCTGCATTTTCCTAGTTGTTGGATCCATGGAGTGAGAGTCCGTGGCCCCATATTTGGACATTTTGGCTGTGGAAGGTGGGAGCTCCACAGTCCTAAAAAAACTCTTGGAATTCATATGGACTGGATATTGTTGTTAATTACTTATTGTTTTTATTGTTTATTTATTTAGTTTTTTTTTTGATTGTGTAGCTTAATCTATGTTAAGTAGATTTGTGTTTGTTAATGTTTTGTTTCATTTATGGTTTAGTTTTTTTTTTCTGAGTTATTTTAATTGATTTTTGAAGTTTGTGTTGTGTTCTGATTTTATTTTTATTATAGGGAGTTTAGATATTACTGTCATTGGCTTCATGTCTGTGGATGATGATATATATTGTTATTCCACCCCCGTCATGCACTATTCATCTGCCGCTCTTCATGCCCTTTGCCCTTTCTTTTCCCTCCTATTGCTTTTCCCTGTTTACCAACACTGTAGGGCCTTGGGACTTGCTCGTAGGAGGTTGTGGAGGGGCGGGGGATATGAATAGCAGAGGATGGATGAGGGGGGTGCTCACATTGGAGTGGTTAAGTCCAGAAGATGCCTTGGGGTGAAATGGAGTGCTGAATGTGGGCCTTCCTGTTTGGTCTCCATACCCAAGGGCACCACCTCTGTAAATGGCTGGCAGGTGGTTGGGGCATCCCAGGAGTCCTATCCAACCCAGGCAGTGCTGTGCAATGGCAGGTCCATTGTGAACAAGACTGCCAATGTAGCAGACTTGGTGGGCACAGTGGACCTGACCTGCATCACCGAAACCTGGCTGGATGGCAATGCTGGCCCGGTACTTGAGGCAGCAGTTCCAGCTGGTTATTCGGTGATACACCATCCGAGATTGGATCGCGGGTTGGGGGGGTTGCGGTCTGTTTCAAGACTGAATTGGATCTCACTAGTGTTCCAGTTGAGGAGACCAGATCCTTCAAATGTGTCATAGTGGCAGGTGGGGGCTATAGGATGGCGCTGGTTTATCGTCCACCCGGTGACGAGAAGCTATTCCTTAAGGAAGTGGCGGACTTCGTCATCGACCTGGTATTTGAGTCACCCAGGTTGATGGTGCTGGGTGACTTTAATGCCTGGATCGAAGATGAACTCTCGCAATTTGGTCAGCACTTCCTCCAATTGATGTGTTCATTGGGTCTCTCACAGGTGGTACCTCTGCCACTCATAAACACGGCCATTCCCTGGATCTGGTCTTCCTGCTGGGGATGGAGGCCTCCTATGTGGGGGTGGAACCTGTCGGATGGTCTGACCACCACACTGTGAGTTTCAATTTCTGCACCCCTCTGCGTAGGCCTACCCCTGTGGAGATGGTCAAGAACCGCCCTTTACGGGATGTAACTCCCGAAGGCCTAACTGCGGTACTTGACCTATCAGAACTTCCTGGGACGAGCTCTAATCCCGAAGTGTTGGTGCTAGCCTATAATAAGGCTGTTACCACTGCTTTGAATTCAATTGCTCCCACCCGTGTGTGTCCTCTCTCCCTTCGCCCTCGATCCCCCTGGTTTGACTGGGATCTGAGGGAGATGCAGCAAATAGGATGCAGATTGGAGAGGTGCTGGTGGAAATCTGGCTTAGACGCCAACCATCTTAGACTCCTAGAGCATTATAAACTCTATCAGTCAGCAATTACTCATAAGAAGGCAGTATTCCTGTCCGGAGAAATTGCTGCTGCACAGAAATGACCAGCCCAGCTCTTTCGAACCGTAGACAGGCTGTGCAACCTAGCCTGTCTACAGGTTCATCAAGCCTTTTCACAAATGCAGTGTGAGGAGCTTGCTCGATTCTTTGCAGATAAGGTGGTCGACATCAGGGCTGAGACTCGCACCGCACTCTCTATGGGAGTTGCAGTGGTCCGGCCTGCGGCTACAAGCCCCCGGTTTGCCTGGAGTTCCTTCAAAAGGCCAGAAATCGAAGATGTTATGAGGATTTTCCAGGGTATGTGCACCACATGCTGTAGTTTAGATCCGGGACACACTGCCCTGATTATGGGTTGTGGCGAGGTTATCATCCCAGTTCTAGCTAGGATAGTCTGGGGCTCCTTAGACTCTGGTGAATATCTCCACTCCTTGAAGGAAGCAGTGGTGATACGAGTGTTGAAAAAGGCTTCTCTGGACCCAGACTCCCTAGCCAACTATAGACCTATCTCGAACCTCCCCTTTGTGGGGAAGGTAATCAAGAAAGTGGTGGCAGCCCAGTTAGACAACCATTTATTCATCCATAACATCTACGACCCTCTTCAATCAGGTTTTCAAAAGAGGCACAGCACTGAGACTGCACTGGTTCGGGTGCTCAATGATCTCCTGATGGCGGGAAACCAGAAAAAATGGTCCATTTTGGTCCTTCTGGATTTGTCAGCAGCATTTGACACCATAGACCATGGGGTGCTGCTTGAGCACCTGAGATGCATCTGTGGGTTTTTGGGTTTGGTACACAGATGGTTTACCTCCTTCCTCACAGGTAGAACTCAGAGGATGGTATCGGGGATATTTACCTCTGATCCTACCTCTCTTTCCTGTGGGGTGCCTCAGAGCTCTGTGCTGTCCTCCATGTTGTTTGCGGTGTATATGTTTCCCTTTGGAGACATTGTAAGACAATATGGGCTGGAGTTTCATTGCTATGCTGATGATACCCGGCTCTATCTGTCTTTTGCACCTGACCAGAATAGAGCACTCTCAGTGTTCAACAACTGTCTCAGCGAGATCCAGGTGTGGATGAGGTCCAGCTGGTTGAAGTTGAATTCTAGGAAGATGGAGGTGATGGTTGTGGATCCCGGCTGCCGGATTGAGGGGCAGGGGGCAAATAAAACCTCAGGTTTATTCCTGGGGGATGTTGAGCTCCCTGCCTCTGAATGGGTGCGTGACCTGGGTGTGATCCTTGATGATCAGCTGACATTGCGTGCGCAGGTGTCAGTGGTTGTTAAGGTATCCTTTTACCATCTAAGGAACATTGCTAGGATCAAGCACCTTGTTCCATCCGGCGACCTGCCCATGCTGATCCACGCCTTTGTGACCTCTCATTTGGACTACTGCAATTCCCTTTACTTTGGGCTTCCTGGGGTTGATATCCGCCACTTGCAGCTAGTGCAGAACTCAGTGGCCCAGTTGTTAATGGGGACTTCTCGTTCTTCCCATATTACACCAGTGCTGCGGGATCTGCACTGGCTGCTGGTTCGGTGGCAGATCGCCTTTAAAGTCAGATTACTGACATATAAAGCCCTACACGATCTGGGCCCTGACTATCTGAAAAATCTTCTGGTTCCTTACCTTCCGACGTGACCACTCCGCTCAGCCAATGAGGGGTTGCTAGAGATTCCAAGGGTAGTTTTAAAATCTTCCGGTGCCCGAGCTTTTATGTTCGTGGCACCGACCCTCTGGAATTCTCTACTCCGTTGGATTAGAGAGTGCATGATGGTGGAGGGTTTTAAAAGAGAAGCAAAAAAATACAGTAGGTTGTTACCCTTGTAAAAACTGTAAGATTCGTCTGGTGATTAAACAATGTAAAGATTTTACTTGTAGTAATATAGAACGTATTTTTGAAATCAGACAGTTAATTACCTGTAACACAGAGGGTTTAATATACATGGCAGTTTGTAGTTGCAAGAGTTTTTATATTGGAAAAACTAAACGTAATTTTAAAGTTCGAGTGAGGGAACATTTAAAAGCTGTTGAGAAAATGGATTTAACATATGCCACAGCTGCACATGTAGTTACAGCAAAAAAGGATGAAGTACATGAATTCCATTTTGTTGGCATAGATAAAGTACAACGCAAACCACAAGGGGGGGGGATTTTGATGATCTTTTATTGAAGCGGGAAGCATTCTGGATTATTAACCTGAATGCTACTAAAAAGAATGGATTGAATGCTGGATTTGAATTAAAACCTTTCCTTAAACAAAAAAGAGTGAATAAAAGATAAAGGTAAAGATATTTATTTTCAAGCTGGGAATTACTGGTGTTTGATTTGAATTGTGACTGTGACTTGGTTGCAATATATTTTGTCATAAATGTAAACAGCGATGTTGTTTTAGATTATGCAACCTGAGATAAAAAGTTGCAGTCTTTAGTAGTTCAGTACAGTCCTTTTGGAATAAATTTAGAATGTTTAATTATAGTTTATGGTCATAACTGAAAACTACCACCCCCCCTGCGCCTCTTATTTTGGTCTATTAATGTTTCCTCGATTGTAATATAAACTATAAACATAATCTGGTTATATATTTGTAAGTTATGAAGTTGTAAGAACTTGATGAGTAAATAAAAAGATACAGCTATGATCGCGATTAAGATATACATTTTATAACTAAGTAGTAAATCTTGTCGTGACCGGAACATTTTTTGTGTCATTCCTCTTCCTTTTTTTTAAAATTACCTTCAGTGATATACGTATTCTGATTGGAGTCAATTAGGTGTCGTCTCCCTGAATTAGTAAAATTAGTTATCTTTGATGGCACCTTTATATGTATATATATTTTTTGGAGCTCTGTTTATAAAGTTTTGTGTTTTGAAAATTGTTTTTTTTTTTTGAATGAAGAGTTAATATAGTAGTCAATCGCTCTTGTATAAAGGTTTAGGTATAGATTATTTTTGAAATTAGACATGTTTCCCTGTTTGGTCTGTTTTAATTAATTTGTCTCCCCTTCTTCAACCCCTTTTTGATTTATTATAGTTACAAGCCTAGATTCATTCTTAATATTTTAAGAAAAAGCTTGGATTGCAAGGTTATAATGTTTGGAGCAATCTATGGTCCTAATTCAGATTCTCAAGATTTTTTTGTTGAATTGCTCAAGGTTTTGCAACCCTTTACTCATTTTTCCATGGTAATAGCTGGTGATTTCAATGCAGTACTCGACCCGTCATTAGACAGAACTTCCAGGACACAAACAGTTGCTACTCCCTCTTCCCGAGCTTTGGGGGAGTTGGTTGACCAGTTGGGCCTAGCAGATGTTTGGAGGGTTCTTCATCCTCAGGAAAAGAGCTATACATTTGTTTCTCCGACTCATGGGTCCTGCTCCCGGTTAGATTATATTTTGGTATCTCGCACCTTGCTCCCAGGAATTCTTAGTTCAACAATAGTTGCTGCTCCTCTTTCAGATCATTCAGCCATTGATCTTACTGTTTTTCTGCCCTCCTTAGTCCGTAAAAGTAATAGATAGAAGATAAATAATCAGATATTGAGGAATCCCAAAACAATCCAATATTTGTCAGCTCAAATTACAGAATTTTTTCTTTTTAATTTGGAGGATCAGACTAGGCTGGATATTCTTTGGGGAGCATTTAAAGCATATATGAGAGGTTTACTAATTAGTCAGGCAGTGCAAAAAAAGAAAGAAAAAAGAACTGCTATGGAGGGATTATTAAATCAGATTAGGTCCTTAGAGCAGAAACTTCTCAATACCCCCACTGAGGAGGTGAAGGTAAGTTTAGTAAAGATAAAAGACGCATACCTCAAATTATTAGGGGAGCAGGCCGAACTGGCTATCATCAAAACTAAGGCTAAATTCGTAGATCAAGGTGAAAAATCGGGCAAAATGTTGGCTAAACGTATTTCCCAATTTGAAGCTTCTCGCTTGATAGAGGGTATTTTTGCGGATGAGGAGGGAATTATAAAAACTACCCCTGAGGATATAGCTTTGATCTTTCGAAATTACTTCACAGCTCTTTATGCGGGCATGCATGCACCCCAGACCGAGGAGGATATATCCTCTTTTTTAGATAAATTACCTCTCCCTAATCTCAGTGAACCAGATCGATCAGAGTTGGTTGTGGCGATTACACAGGAAGAGGTTGAAGGCCATCAAGGGTCTTGCATTGGATAAAACCCCGGACCAGATGGGTTTTCACCTAATTTTTATAAAGCCTTTGCTACTCAGCTGTCTCCGATTCTTCTTAAACTTTTCCAACATATTTTATCTGGCAAAGAAATAGAATACTCCCTTACCGAAGCACTTATAGTGCTTATCCCCAAACCTAACAAACCACCTGAGAAACCGGCCAGTTACAGGCCAATCTCATTGTTGAATTACGATATCAAGATCTTGGCCAAAATACTGGCTGATCGTATCTGCCAGGTAATCCCAAAGTTGATTGGTCCAGAACAAGTGGGTTTTATGAAGGGTAGATCCTCCTCGGATCATTTTAGAACTCTGGCACATGTTTTCTCGACTTCTGAGGAGACTGAGATACCAATGGCGTTGGTTTCCTTGGACGCCGAGAAGGCCTTCGATAGAGTCCACTGGACCTATCTTTTTGAGGTTATGCGCAAATTTGGTTTTCCGAGGAAATTTGTGGATTGGATTAGGGCATTGTACACAGACCCCTCAGCTAGGGTTATGTGTAATGGGGCTATCTCTGCTTCTTTTAAATTGCAGGCCGGTACGAGGCAGGGTTGTCCCCTTTCACCCCTGTTATTCAATTTGTATATGGAGCCCCTTATAAGGAGTATAGTGATGTCTCCTGAGATTCTGGGTATTAATGTGTGGGGTTATACAATTAAGGTTACGGTGTACGCTGATGATTTACTAATTTATGTGTCGAACCCTGATTGTTCTATCCCTAAATTATTGGAACTTATTCAAAGTTTCAGCAGGCTATCTAATTATAAACTCAATCAGGACAAAACTGTTGTCTACCCCTTAAATAGAGTATTCAAACCAGCCATTACTACACTTGGTTTAGGCTGGGCCTCTAAATCTTTTAGATATTTAGGTCTTTGCGTAACTAACACTCAAGATAGATTGCATCAACTTAATCTAGACTCTTTACTCCACACTATTAAACTTGACCTCAGGAGATGGACACAATTATCTTTGTCTTTATGGGGGAGAATAAATATTATAAAAATGAATATATTTCCTGACTTTTTTACACCTTATCTATGTTAAATATTTGGATTCCCCTTTCCTGGTTTAAGAAACTTCATGGTGAACTGGCTGATTTTGTAGTAAGAAGGCCAGGATGTCTGATTCTAAATTAGCAGCTCCCAAGATTCTCGGTGGTTTAAGAATGCCTCATTTCACACTTTATTTTAGTGCACATTTAAATAAATATGGAGATGGATGTATTATGATGACGCTGATATGAATAATGATATATTCCATTATGGGTTCATTTGGAGATTAGTCTCATTAAAAGTGTAGGTATTAACCCGAAGGCTCTACCCTATGCTCCTACCCGTATGCTCCCTTCTTTATTGAAAAAATCTCCTATTGGACTTTCTCTTAGAATACATAACCAATTATGTAATTTTTTGAAGTATGAACATTTATGGGATTGGGGGCAACCTATCTGGGGGAACCCACAATGGCGGATAGGATATCGGACTATTAAACGGAACTGGTTGCCTATTTTAGCCCTTTGCTCCCTGAAAGATTTTATAAACACGGATGGTAGTGTGATCTCGACAGAACAGATTTTGGTGAAGTTTGATTTACCTCAAAGAGACATTTTCAAAATATACCAATTAAGCATGCTTTGATTCAGAGAGTTGGTAATGTCGGTTTATTCGCTTTGTATTTCTTTTGGGAAGATATCCGCATTTGTTGGTGCCCCACAAGCTATTTCTAAGATTTACTTAACATTGTTTAACTGGGCCTTCAAAGATAACCTAGCACCTACTTCATATTGGGCTAAAGTATTTCCTAATATTTCGTGGAATTGGACGCTCATCTGGCGAAACTGCCATAAATGGATCCAACAAGACCATCTTAGATTAGTACAGTTCAAAATACTGCATAATATTTATTATACACCTCAGAAATTACAGGACTTAAAGTTAGCACAGGAATCTCTGTGTTATAGATGCAGCAGGGAAGGGGGAGACCTTTTCCATATTTTCTGGTTATGCCCTAACGTAGCTCCTCTGTGGAATGAAATCAAAGATAAAACAGATCCATTATTGGGTTTAGAAGATCTGTTCACTCCGGAAGTATGTTTATTAGGTGATATGTCGGGTTGTATGGTTAAGCAGAGGAAATTTCATATATCCATGATTGCCTGTGTAGTTAAGAAATTGGTGTTGAGATATTGGAAGGATCCTCACCTTATCTCATACTCTGAATGGTTGAAGGAGCTCCTTTCGTTTCTTAGAACTGAGAGGATGATTGCTATACTGCACAATGTGTTGCCCCACTTTGAGAAAATCTGGACTCCTCTGGTAATTGCTTACTCATAGGGAATTTATGCTAAGGATACCCCTTTTCTTTCTTTTCTTTTTCTAATGTAATCATTAGTTGCAGTGCCTTATAGGGGTGGGGGGATGGGAACAGGGGGGTAGGGGGATTGCGGGAATTATTTGTCTCTTTTCTTTGTTATAAGGTATCCTGACTGTTGAGTATATGAGGCTATTTATATTCTACTGTTTACCTTGATATTGTCCCAGCAATTGTATGTGGAAATGCTTAATAAAATGTTAATTGCAAAAAAAAAAAAAAAAAAGCTTGGATTAATGTATTTTGACATTATAGTTGTAGTATTATAAAATTAAGCATTTTATGTGTATTTACTGTATATGTGTTTATTGGTATGTAGTTGTTTTAATATAATGGTGAATTGATTAATGATGCCAGTTGTAGTTAATTGATTGGAGTATTTAAGGGACTATTCACATTAGAGGTTTTACCTTTGAGAAAGAATGTAACAGACATCCGAAACGCCTCAGGTGTTTGGCATTTTGTGGTACTTCTGAATAAAGTTTTCTAACAGACCTGTGCCCTTGCTATTAGAGGTGTGTGTGCTCTACTTTTTATGCTTTTTGTGGTTTTAAAAGAGGTTTAAAATCCTTCTTATGGAAAAAAGGCATTTGGAGATGATGTAGATACTGACTGATGTTATGTATTTTAATCTTGATTTTAATTTTTTTATGATGTTTTTATGTTGTCATTTTATTGTAATGCGCCTTGATTTTAGAAAGGCGCAAAAAAAATAAAGCTTATTATTATTATTATCTCCACGGGGTAGGCCTTTGGGGGGGCACTAAAATTGAACCCCATGGTGCAGTGATCGGACCATCCGACTGGGTCAACCCCTAAATCTGAGGCTTCAATCCCCAGGAGGAAAACTAAGTCAAGGGAGTACCATGTTTGTGGGTAGCAGTGGTAACAACCTGCGTAAGGCCCAGAGATGTCATCAACTGAAAGAAGTGTTGTCTAAATTGCGAGAGTTCATCATTGACCCAGAAATTAAAGTCACCCAGGACCATCAACCTGTGAGACTCAAATGCCATGTCGATGACGAAGTCCACCACTTCCTGAAAGAACTGTTTCCCATCCCCTGGTGGACAGTAGATGAGGGCGATCCTACAACCTACACCTGCTACCACAGTACACTCAAATGACTCAGTCTCCTCAACTGGTACACTCATGAGGCCCAATTCAGTCTTAAAACAGACCGCAACTCCCCTCACCTGTGATCCAATCTCGAACGGTGAATCACTGAGTAGCTGGCTGGAACTGCAGCCTCTAATAAAGGGCAGAGTTTCTTCCAGCCAGGTCTCAGTGATGCAAGCCAGATCCACTGAATTTACAAGATCTGCAATAATTGCAGTCTTGTTTTTAATGGATCTGGCATTGCATAACACCGCTTGACTTGGATGAACTCCTGGAACTTCCTGAACTACATGCCCACCCAATTTGGTGGTGCTCTTGGATATGGAAACCAAACAAGGAGGGCCGCGATCTGGATTCCATTTTGCCACAGGGTGTCTTCTGGACCCTACAACCCAGATGTGATGGCCTCACTCATTCAACCTCTGCTGTTCGCACCCCCAGCCCCTTCCCACCCCTGCCGCACAATACCCAGTGCTCTACAATGCTGGTAGATGGAGAAATGTAATGGGGAGGAGATGAAGGGGGAGAGCAAGCGAAGGGGGGAGGATGAATAGCACACGGCCATGGGAGCAGGCCTCCAACATATTCCAATAACCAAATTTAGCAAAACTTAAAACCATATAAGTTTAACACTAAACTGAACAGAAAATAAACAAAACACACTCCCCTCTAACCAAAACCACAATAATTAAAATAGATAAAATAGAAAGTCATAATCTATAAATCCTGATCAGCTGGCAGTTTAAATAACAGGGAACCACACAGAGCAGAAAGTCTTCATAGTTGCAAAAGGTCACAATAACAGGGAAAAAGAAACCCAAATTTCCACTCCCCGATGGATCTCTCACTTCAAGGGAGACAAATAAAATTCCCAGGAACTCACACTTCCAGGGCAAGACAGATAGAAGGTCTTAATGGGTTCTTCAAACCCATTCATCACTCTCACCAAAAGAAAAGTTGTAACAAAATCCAATTACTTCCCAGTCCACAGGCACTCCCACTGCCCAGGGTTGGTAGAATAACAAGACACTCTCACTGCCTTCTTGAAGTCAGGAAGAATCCTCTTCGGTGAGTTACTGGCAGCTCTGAGGCTAACGAAGGCACCGAAAAATACACCACCGGGGGTCAATTGTGAAGTGCACAGCCAGTTCTATGGGGCTCCATCCAGGCCTACCTTAGCTGTGAGACTAGAGGACAAAAACACCAGGGACCACCCACCCAGACTGCCAGTTACCCGGCAGAATAGAGCCAAAGCCCCCCACCCAGCTGCGTACCCACAGTACAACCCACCAGGAGGATCAGGACTAGACAGCATTACCTCGAATCAAACTGCTTCAGCCCACCAACCTGGACACTCTGCAGGGATCCAACAGGACCCCAACACTCCACACTCTCCTCAAACAGTTAAGATTCTTCTCCAAAGTTTGTCCTTCCTCAAAGCTTCAACTCCTCACTGGCCGGCAACCAAACAAGACCACCGGCAGAAGATCACAACCACCAGCAAAACAGTTGTAAGCCCCACAAGTTAGATACAATCCAGAACAGGGTCCAGTCAATTCAACTAGTGGGAAACAGTTGGGCCAAAGATTTAAATGTACAGGGATGATAACGGGCTGCAGCTGACTAATCCCAGTGCACACTACAAGGAAATCCCCCTACGGCCAGCCAGCATCACTCCTGGTCTCTGCACACACAGACTGCAGATTGCCAGTGAATGTCACTAGGAAAGGAACACTCAGGAGAAGCGGCACTCCCAGACTGGATATCCCCAAAACAGCACTCTGGTGGACATCCACAAAGCTCCCGACAGAGTCCCAGACAGGCAAACTAAACAAAATAAAACAAATAAAATATGCAAGAATAGTGCTAAGAACAGCTCAATAATAAAATGAAATGAAGCAATCTAAAAGAACAAACTAAAATGGACTGAAAATGAACTAAAACACCACTAAGTTGCCACAACAGCCGACAGCACACCCAGCGCAGAGGCCATCAGCAGCTGCCATTCACTGAACGGGTACTGTTTAGAGCATGCACTCATAGCAGGGCTCAGTTGGCAGCTGGCTGTGGTGGTGAGTGGTGGGCTGTGCCAATCCCTGGCTGGGTACAAGTTGAGGGGGAGTGGGATGGTATGGCATTGCCAGGTGGGGTGGGGGACCACTAGACTACCATGGATGTGTTGGACTACAGGGATTTGTTTTATTCTATTTTTTTTTCACTTGTATGGCTGACATAATATCCCGGCGGGGTGTGCATTCTGGATTGGGGATGGAAGGGGGGATTTGATTAATAGACTCCCCCTTAGTCTCCTTTTCCCTAAGGTAAAGAGTGCTTTTCTCTGCTGTGTCTGCCTCTGTCACTTTCTCTCCTCCTCCCCCACTTCCTCTGCCATGGATTACTGCAGGATTTAACCACAGGTAAAGAGCTTAGCTGTCCACTCAGGTTACAGGATGTTTTACAGTGAAGCCAGCCATGATACAATGTAATAACTTGCAGTAAATGACATGTCACAAAATACTGCTTGATGAAAGGGCTCAATTGCCATTTACATATGCTGTTGCCTGCAGTATACAGCAGTATTTTGAGTTATACTGTAGCATTACTGCATTGTATCCTGGCTGGCACAGCTATATGTAAATTGTATAATTTAGTGTATTCCAGGTTACTACAAATGAGTGAATAAGAAGATTGCTGTGAGCTTTCAACTAAAAGATATTATGACCCCTGAATTGTGGTTTTGCTTACCTTGGGTTACACTACTCTACATTCTGGACTACTCCTCTCCTATGTATACACCAACCTCATCTTCCAACCTGTCCAGACTTAATGCAACTTGCAACAGCATCTGTAGGTTTGCCTTACTGGCTCCTTATTTAATTCATCATTGTTCCCTCTAGCAGTACCTTGCCTGGCTCTCCCCACAAGCCCACCATAGGTATATACTAGGCAGCCTGGCTGACAAATCCCTCTGGGAGAAAGAGTTCTCACCAACATCACTCCTCCTCCTCAAACCCAAACCTGGAACCCAGAGTCTCTAGTCCTCCTCAAATCGTCTCCTGGAATTTCCCCAAGCTGTCACCAGCACGGGTCAAAATATGTTCTCTATTGCTGGCCCTAGACATAAGAAGAGCTTGTTTATTTCCCTCCACTCTCTTGACTCACACCTCTTTTTAAGTAACACAGTAGAATTGCCCTCAGAGCTACGGCTGCCTGCAGGTGTCCCCACAATATGGAAATCAGTGAGTGTCATAATGAGATGAACACATCCTACTGGCATATTTTTCCACTTATTGCTTTATGCTGTAAATATGTACATGATTGTAATTTATTGCAATAGTTGCACTCAAAACCCTGGTGAGGCATTTGCACATTTATACTAGTGTTTCTGTATTTATTGATTGCTGACATGTACAATTCCATCATGGTTCATGGACAATATCACTCCATGCTAAAGATTCTTGTCACATATGTGCTTTTTAATGCTTTGTGCCATCTTGCTGGCTTGGGGTTGTTTTGCCTGATGATGGACCCAGGGACCAGTACATCCACTCTGTCAACAAATATACTGTATACATCAATAAATCAGTAAATAAACAAACACATACAGTACATACACACATACATATGTGCATACATACATACATAAATAAGTTACTGAATAAATTACAATGTGAACTTTACTTGAAACACTTTGATATTAGGATGGGTGCCTTCTGCTGAATGAAAGTCAAAACTATGAACTGTTTTTCCTTGTTTTTTTTTTTAATTTTAAGAGCAATATTCTGTATTGTCCGGATAAGTGTTATAGGGTAAAAGTGGCATTCCAAATTGCAGAATGTCTCAAGGTGGAATATGGATTCTATTGGCAGGTTTCAGACTTCTGCAGGATTAGTTCTACCGTGGAATTAAAACCCTACCCTCTGGCAACTAGCAGAATGGGGGAGACGGAGCAGTAAGTTCTGCTGAATTAATTTTACCAGAAATTACAATTTTGTATAATCCCACTGGTGGAAGAACAGTTTCATTCAGCATTGTTGCAAGTCCTTAATACAGCAGGGCCAATTTATGAAATTAACACAAATATTAAAGTAAGATCTTTGGCTTCTCATAAATGTCATGTCTTACCTGCCATGGCTTTAGGTCATCAATACTTGCACAAGTTTTATTAGTAAAAGGCCCACTGCTGGATTTGCAGGAAAGCAGGTCATGTAAGCCATGTACAGTTGCATACACTGCTTTATAGGCATTATAGGTAATTCTAAAGTCAAACAAATTGAATTTAGACAGGTAATATTTGTCCAGCTTTTCTGCACCTGTGCAAGGAGTGCGTGTCCTGTTCATATCTTCAGACTCTTGGGAATTATCAGCAGTTGGCCAATAGCAGCCAAATGCTTCTTCCCAAAATGACCTGATAAAAATGTCTTCTGGGGATGTGGAAGGGTGCAGCATCCGAATGAAGTCATTGAGTCCAGGGATCACCCCTCTATGGATAGCAAGTCCAAAGGTGCCATGAAGGGTTTTCCATGATTCTTTCTTTGAGAAAATAGCAGAGAATATCCAACTGCTAGTGGCCAGCCAGACTTTTCCTATGATACTTTGCTTGGCAGTCTCTTCCAGTAATGGCATCACATCCACCCTGCTTGCATAGACAACAATAACAGTCACAGTGGACTTTTTAATTACCTCAATGATCTGAAGCAACTGCTTCTTGGAGGTGCTCTGTGAAATGACTGCTGTGAAAGCAACACATGCTCCACTATCACCCAGAGCTTTCTTCAGGTTCTGACTGCCCTGGAGACCATATTCATCATCTGAAGCTATAATACCTACCCAGGTCCAACCAAAATACATGACCAAATGGGCTAGGACAAGGTACTGAAATACGCCATTTGTCGCTGTCCGTAGAAATGATGGAAACTGAAGTTTGTCACTCAGGATTGCAATTGTCGAGCCATAGCTGATCTGAAAAGGAAAAAGAAGTTTATTCAAACAACATGATATTTGGAAAAATATGCAGATACTGTGATTTAAACAAGTTCCATAATATTAGTAAAAGAAGATGGTGATTACAGAATCACTGCTGGCATAAGCAATGTTCAGTTACCAAATATTCCTGCAAAAATATTGCATTTCAAACTATTTCACAAAGAACATTTTGTTTGGATGCAGGGTTGTGGTCCCTGGGAATCCATCTGCTCCATAATTCCTAGTGAATGGCATAATGCCCTACTTGTAACAACATGACTGGTTGCTGTGGAAATGATTGTGATGGTCAAGTTCTTCTTTATCATGCAGATTCCCTAAGTAACACAGAATGAAATGGCTGGACATTTAACAGAATCTTACATAGATACATAGACACTGCCAGCAGATAAGGGCCTATGGCCCACCCAGTCTGCCCATTTCAGCATGTAAGTTCACTTTACCTTTTCCTAGAAGTCTGTTGCCCTTTACCCCTGACTTCCAGAATTCCCTTATGTCTATCCCATGCATTCTTTAATCCCATGATTGTTTCAGCCCCCCTCCACTTCCTCTGGCAGGGTGTCCCACTTGTCCACCACCTGATCTGTGAAGAAATTCTTCCTCACGTTTCCCCTGAATCGCCCTCCCTCCAACTTCATCCCATGCCCTCTAGTCCTGGAACATCTTTTTCATTGGAAAATAGTATATTCCTGCACCCTGTTCCTCCCTGTAAGGTACTTGTATGTCTCTATCATATCCCCTCTCTCCCGCCTCTCCTCCAGGGAGTACATATTCAAGTCCTTCAACCTGTCCTCATAGGACTTATGATGCAATTCCTGTACCATCATTGTTGCCCTTCTCTATCCTGTCTATGTCCTTACATAGGTAAGGTCTCCAGAACTGTACACTGTACTCCAGGTGGGGCCTCACTAGTGTCTTGTATAGTGGAATTATGTCCTCCCTTTTCCTGCTGGTGATGCCCCTGCATATGCATCCCAGCATCCTATTTACTTTACCTGCTGCCTTGTTGCACTGTTTCCCTACCTTGAGGTCATCAGAGATGATAACTCCAAGGTCCCTTTCCTGCTTGGTGCATACTATATTCTCACCCCCCCCAACTGATATGTTGTTCCAGGGTTTTTGTGCCCCAAATGCATTATCTTGCACTTCTTTGTATTGAATTTCAACTGCCAAACCCATGGCCATTGTTCAAGCATCTGCAGGTCCCTCCTCATTCTGTCTACACCCTCTGGTATGTCCACTCTGTTACAGAGCTTCATGTCATCAGCAAACAGGGAAATTCAGCCTTCTAGGTCCTGTTTAATGTCACTGATGAAGACGTTGAATAGGACCAGTGCCAGCAGTGATCCCTGTGATACCCCACTGGTCACTCTTCCCTCTGTGGAGTGACAACCATTTACCACCACCCTCTGTGTCCTGCCATCCAGCCAATTTCCTACCCACCATGCTACTGTCTTGCCCACTCCCATATTCCCCAGTTTGTGTAATAGTCTTATATGTGCACAGTCTCAAAAGCCTTGCTGAAGTCCAGATAGGCTACATCCACTGCCCTCCCCTGATCCACCTCCCTTGTCACCTAGTCAAAAAATTAAATGAGGCTGGTCTGGCATGACCTCCCCCCGGTGAAACCATGCTGCCTTGAGTCCTGTAGTCCATTGGTAACCAGATGTTCCACCAATCTCTCCTTCAGTAGTGCTTCTATGATCTTCCCCTCTACTGAGGTCAGGCTGGCTGGTCTGTAGTTCCCCGCTTTCTCTTTGTTCCCACTTTTGTATAAGAGGACTAAACCTGCTATCCTCCAGTCTCTGGGTACCTCCCATGTTTCCAGTGATTGGCTATACAGGATTGCCAGAGGTTCAGCCACCACCTCTCTTAGTTCCTTTAGGACCCTGGGGTTCACCCCATCTGGCCCCATTGCTTTATCAACTCTTATTCCTTCCAGTTCCTTTAGTACCCTTTCCCATGTAAAGGGACTTGTGTCCATTTCCGCACCATTCCCACCCCTTGTATTCTGTTCAGGCCCATTACCCTCCTCTTCCACAGTAAAGACTGAGCAGAAATACCTGTTCAGTATATCAGCTTTACTGTCATCATCCTCCATGCAGCCCCCATCCTCCCCCTTCAGTCTCACTATCCCTCCCTTTGCCTTTCTTTTTTACTTATGTACCAGTAAAAGGTTTTGTCCCCTCTACCCACTGCTTTTGTGATGTGCTCTTCTGTCTGAGCTTTGGCTTCCCTTACTGACCTCCTTGCCTCTCATTGTTTCTCCTGGTACTTCTCCCTATCCCCTTCTGCCTGTGATTTTTTGTGTTGCCTAAATGCAATCTTTTTGGTTTTCACTTTCTCTTCTACCTCCTTGGAAAGCCATAATGGCCTCCTCTTCCTTTTCCCCTTGTTAACCTGCTTAATGCATAATTCTGTTGCTCTTGTAATCCCCATTTTAAATATTTTTCTGTATGGAGTTTATTGTTCAACACAAAGTTTTTACAATATATAAAAACAAAGATACAAAAATACAAAAATACACACAGGGCCAGATATTCAAAACTTTGCCCTGGGGGCTAAATTAGCACTGCCTGACAGGCAAACTTAGCCCGGAGCATAAAGCAAGCAATATTCAAAAGGAATAGCCCAGGGCAAACAGCTTCTGAATATAGCATGGGAATGAGGCCAGGCAAACTGGGCTGGGAGTGCAGGGCAAACTTAGCCCTGGAATAAGACAGCTCTGAATATGGCAACCAGGAAGTGCAAACCACAACAGCAACACAGTGCACAGCGATGTGAAGGTAGGTAGAGGTGAACTATGTGGCCAATGTGTGTGCCAGCAAATGCGTGGACCCAGTACAGCTGCAGGCAGCAGCGTATGTGAAAGTACAGTGTGCAAAACTGTAAAATGTTCCCCAAACTGTTTGCACACACAGCGCTAATACATTTGCACGGGTTTAGCGCAGGGCTAAACCGTTAGCCTGGTGCAAACACGTTTGCCTGGCACTAAACTTTGCCATATTCAAAAGTGACATGTAAATGAGCCTACTTAGGTAGTCTCTGGGCAAACATCCAGATTAGCATCTCATTATGTCCTGATTTGCATGCAGTTTGCACCGAGCTAATAGTTTAGCCCTGCGCTAAACCTTCGTAAACGTGTTAGCGCTGCACAGACAGTTTGGGGAATATTATACAGTTTTCAACACTGTACTTTCACAAGTGCTGCTGTCTGCAGCTGTACTGGGACAACACAGCATAGGCACAGATGGTGGTGTTGCTGCATGCAACTGTCACACTGTAGGTCATGCTGCAGTACACAGCAGACACTACAGTAGCAAGGGGGGCCAGTAATGTGTGGACACAGCAATGCCTATGGTGTGTAAGGCAGTGATTATGACTGCACTATACACAGTGAGAGGCCCAACCTGTAGGTGTTTGCTGACAGTGGGCATTACTGTTACGCTGTTGTGTGACCCACAGATGCTGCACCTCTGGCATGGGATGCTCACAGTGATATATACATGTCCGGCTTTGTGTGCTGTGGCAGTTGTACAGCTGTGCGGTATGTGGCCGGGGGCGGTATATATTATCAGAAAGGCACACTGGTATTGGGGTATTCCCAATACTGGCCCATGTGCACTGCATGATGTGTCCCAGCCTTGTGGCCACACCTAGTCTGTGGCATAGCCTGGCCACCCATACAA
This sequence comes from Neoceratodus forsteri, assembly GCA_016271365.2. Classification (NCBI taxonomy): domain Eukaryota; kingdom Metazoa; phylum Chordata; order Ceratodontiformes; family Ceratodontidae; genus Neoceratodus; species Neoceratodus forsteri. The sequence goes on from CM028137.1 coordinate 59,380,234, forward strand.
TCTCCCCTCAACATCCTCCATGCCCACAGTGCTGCATGTCTGTGCTGGCATCTGTTGGTGTCCACAGAAGAGTAGTCCACAGGTGTGTGCTGTATGGCCACACTGCTATGCTGTCCGCTGGTGGCAGGGTCACCACTTACTGCTTGGCATGGCTGGGACTGGTGGCAGATGATGGCATCATTGTGATGCCATCAGTTAGCAGCATGTTTCCTCTCTGTTTGGCTTTGTCTATGTGTCATATTTATTTGTTAGGGTTGCGCAAAGCCGCGCAAAGCCAAAGTGTCACTCAAAGCTGATTGCCCAGGGTTAAGACAAGCTTTTCCTGGGCAGTGATGTGTACCGCGCTAAGTGTCACGTTAGTCGCGCAAAACCACTTTGTGCAGCGCTAGTCGCTGAATATAGCATTGCGCCTGTATTCATGTCAGTTTGCCCCTTGCATACATTATGATTTTGCCCGGCGCTAACGCAGTTTGTCCGCACTATCTGGCCTTTTGAATATAGCAGACCAGCGCTAATCCCACGCTAAACCTGCACAAACAGTTTTTGCCCAGCGCAAAGTTTTGAATATCTGGCCCACAGTATCTTAAAAGCCACATTTGGCAATTCAAAATTTAAAATACCTTTCACAGTTTTCATACTGAATTCTCATAAATGGATCCTATGTGTAGTAATTAGATCAATGTACTACATACTGTACAAGCAAGTACCATTAGCATCACACCAAGCATTTATACATTTTTAATGTCAGGGCAAATTTATTTTGTCTGTGTTTTCTCCATTTTCTTTAACTGTGGAAATGCTTAATAAACAATTTCCAAGACATTTGATTGTATGTTCATCCTCAGTAAAAAAAATAATATCTTAGTTAACATCTCTGTCTCTCTATCCCTAGTTCCTCCAATTTATTATGATGAAAACCTGCCCTTAGGAAATGTTCACAATTATTAATATAATACCTACATGTCCATAACACGATGCACACCCACACCTTGGGGATTTCTCTTTAGACTTATCATATCTAGCCAACATTATGTTGCTGTCTTGTACTTCAACTTATATCTAGTGAAAGCTGATCTAATTTTAGGATCTTTTAATATCTTAAGGGAATATTGAAATTCATAAATTCCAAAATTCTTTGCATACCACTTTGAGTATCTAGAATCAGGAATATTCTCTTTATGAATCTCTTTCCAATATTCTTTCACTTTCCTGGATATATATGGTGCATAGTGTTTACTTAATACAATATTTTTCTTGTAATATTTCAAGAGGCAGGTCAGGTCATACTTATCCAAGGATACCCTGATAGTTGTATACCACTTTGAATTAAAGCATTTATTTGCTACCCACTGTTCCTTTTCTATTAAACATTTTCTAGAGTAACTCTCCTGTGGTGGCCTAGTCAGTCTCAACCAAAAATTGAGTTTCCTAGAATCAAATAGTGCATTAATATTGTCCAAACCAAGCACCGCATGTAGATACATAGCTGGGAAAAAATTTCCCACAGATAACTCTGAAGAATTTTATAAGCTGGTATCATCAATGTTTCCTTATGCCCACTATCCCAGATTTCCATCCCATAACTAAGTTGAGCATAATATTTTATTTTAATCGCCTCTACTAAGGGTTTTACTGTTAGTCCACCAGATACATGATTAAATTTATTTAGTGCATAGGCTGTTTTTTTAGCTTTTTGTAATAATTCCTATATGTGCATTCCACTTTCCTTTCACTGTATACTTAATCCCCAAATATTGATAGATTTTTACAACAGATAGCCTTTCTCCAGCATATGTAAATCATTCTTTCTTTTCCCCTTTTCCATATATTGAAATCCGAGTTTTGGCAATGTTAATTTGCAGTTCCAGGGAACTGGCTACTTCATGGAGAAGATTTATCTTCTTTTGAAGTCCAGATTTAGTTAGTACCAATAGGATGATGTGATCCGCAAAGGCCAGTATCCCACAGTTACAGTCTAGTATCTCAGGGAAATCTGTTTGTGAATTTCCAATTTTGCCAAGTAACCCACCAAATTAGATAGTAAAAAGGGTTGGTGACATCACACAACCCTGTCATAGCCCATTTATTGTTGTTATTGGGCTAGTTAATTTCCCATTTGGGCCAACCTGTATCTTTGCTCATTTATCTGAGTATAAGGTTCTAATTACATGAATCAGATTTATATTTATGCCTCTGTCATTCATTATATCCCAAAGGATATTCCTACTAACAGAGTCAAATGCAGCTCTGAAGTCAACGTGAAGTGCATATACCCATTACTTCCTTAAAATTGCGTATTTTTCTATTATGTGACTCAGTATGAAGCAATTGTCAAGAGTACTATAATCATCCCAAAAACCTGCTCAGGCCTGATGTTTACCTCCACTTCTTTCAATTTCTAACTTAAGTTTCCCCAAATCATTTTTAAAAATATTTTTAGGCTCACATCCAGTAAACTTTTTGGTCTATACATGAAAGGATCCATGACATTTCCCTTTTTGTGGATTGGTACCATAATTGCACCTTTCCAAGACTCAGGAAATGTCAGAACTTTGATACATCTATTAAATATTGTTATGAAAAGGTCATTCCATACTGCTGGATCTAATAAATAGACCTTGGCAGTTATTTGGTCCAATCCTGGGGCTTTGTTACATTTTAAGCTTCTTAAGGAGAAATACACCTCAGTTCTTGCAATAGTTATCAACTTGTCATTAGATGTATTAACTGAGATTCTATTTTGAGAGGCGTGTCCAGCGTATAGTGTTTGAAAATGTAATACCCAGACCTCTTCCTGTATATATGTGTCTAGGGCACTTATATAATTATTAGTGCCTTTTTCCACAAGAGCCCAAAAGTCCTTACTAGCTCCCCTTTCTAAAATCTCTATCATTTGGAGCCATTTACCATAGATGTATTGTTCTTATATTGTTTTATTATTTTTATTATTTTAATTTTATTATTATTATTGTTTTTAATATTGTAATAGAAAAATAGAAACATAAAATTTGACAGCAGATAAGGACCGCTTAGCCCACCCAGTCTGCCCAATTTCCTACCTACAGGATAAGCTGTAGATCCTAGTTAACCAACAGCCTATTTCTTCCTACCCCCCCACAAGAATTGCCTTATGTCTGTCCCATGCATTCTTAAATTCTCCCACAGTTTTAGACCCCACAACCTCCTCAGGTAGGCTGTTCCATTCATCCACCACCCTCTCTGTGAAAACATACTTCCTCACATTGCCACTGAATTGCCCCCCATCTTTAAATTGTGTTCCCTAGTTCTTGCACGTCTCTTTTTCTGAAAGATGCTACCATTTTGGACTTTGTTGATTCCACTGAGGTACTTAGAAGTTTCTATCATGTCCCCCCTCTCCCTCCTTTCCTCAAGGGTATACATATTAAGCTCCTTTAGTCACTACTCATATGGCTTCTCTTGCAGACTCTGCACCATTTTAGTTGCCCTCCTCTGGACTACCTCTATCCTGTCTATGTCCTTGCGGAAATGGGATCTCCAGAACTGGATACAGTACTCCAGATGGGGTCTCACCAACTGTCTGTACAGAGGGATAACAACTTCCTGTTTTCTGCTGGTGATGACTCTCCCTATGCATCCCAGTGTCTCCCCATCCATCCCTACTGCCTTATCACATTGCTTGCTAACCTTAAGGTCATCTGATATGATTACCCCAGGTCCCTTTCCAGTTTTGTTGTTGTTACTACCTCTCCCCCCATTGTGTACTCTTCCCTTAGGTTTTTGTTTCCTAGGTGCATTATTTTGTACTTCTTTGCATTGAATCCAAGCTGCCATACTTCTGACCATTCCTCCAACCTTGCGAAGTCCCTTCTCATCCTTTCCACACCTCCTTGTGTATCAACCCTGTTGCAGATCTTTGTGTCATCTGCTAAGAGGCATTCTTTTCCTTCAAGTCCCTCTGCAATGTCACTTATAAAGACATTAAAAAGGACTGGACCCAGTACTGAACCCTGCAGTACCCCACTAGTAACCCCTCTTTCTTCAGAGTGGACTCCATTTACAATTACCTTCTGTGTCCTGTTGTCCAGCCAATGTTTTACCCAGGCTACCACCCTGGGACCTACTCCCAGGCTGGTTAATTTGACTATTAATCTTTTGTGTGGTTCTGTGTCAAATGCCTTGCTATAGTCTATGTAGGCCATGTCCATAGCCCCTCCCTGGTCTACTACTTTGGTCACCCAGTCAAAGAAATCAATTAGATTCATCTGACAATACCTTCCCACTGTGAACCCATGCTGCCTTGGGTCCTGTGCCCCGCTGGCCTCTAGTTACTCAACAATTCTTTCCTTCAGAAGTGATTCCATCACTTTCCCTACTACAGAGGTTAAACTGACAGGTCTGTAGTTTCCTGCCTCTGTCTTGGTCTCACTTTTGTGAAGGAGAATCACATCTGTCTTCCTCCAGTCCTCAGGTACCACACCATCCTCCCATGATTTGTTAAAAAGGGTAGTCAGTGGTTTCACTAGTTCTCCCCTTAATTCTTTTGGAATTCTGGGGTGAATTCCATCAGGCCCCATTGCTTTGTCCACCTTCAGTTTTAGGAGTTCTTTCAGAACCCTTTCTTCTGTGAAATGACTGGGATCGACCACCCTATCAAGAGTGCTTCTGTTAATTTTATTAATCACCTCCCCCTCCTCTTTTGTGAATACTGAGCAGAAATATTCATTCAGTATCCCTTCTTTTTCACTGTTCCTCTCTGCCCACCCACCATCCATTCTATTCAGCCTCATTATCCCTTCCTTTGTCTTTCTATGCTCCCTGATGTACCTATAAAAGGTTTTATCCCCCTTCTTAACTGAGTTGGCTATCTTTTCCTCAGTTTGGGCCTTTGCTATTCTGACTTTCTTCTCTGCTTCCTTCTGCCTTAACTGGTACAGCTCTCTGTCCTGCTCCTTCTGTGTTTCTTTATACTTTCTGAATGCTTTCTTTTTCTCCCTGACTTTCCATGCCACCTCTTTTGAGAACCATAGTGGCTTTTTTTTTTCATTTTGATTTGTTTATTTGTTTCACACAAAGGCCTGTTGCCTCTGTAATGGCAGTTTTGATGTTTCCCCATTGTTGATCCACCCCTCCTTCTAGCCTCTTTGCTAGTGCTTTTCTGAGGCACTCTCCTATCTTGCCAAACTCAGTCATCCTGAAGTCCAGTACCCTCACTTTTGTATGGCTTGACTCTGTAGCTGAGTTTAAAGTGAACCACACTGTTTGATGGTCACTTGCTCCCAGATGGCAACCCACTTCTAAATCTGAGATCCTCTCACTGTCCCCATTTGAGTGTATGAGGTTTAAGATTGCTCGCTCATGAGTGGGTTCCAAAACTAGCTGTCTGAGGCATGCCACCTGTAGAGCATCAAGAATTGCTCTGCTCTTGTATGTGGCTGCAGAAAATGTGCTCCAGTTAACATCTGGCATATTCAAGTCTCCCATCAACAGTATCTCCCCTTTCTCAGCCATCCTAAGAATGCCTTCTACCATACCCTTGTCCATTCCCTCCCCCTGACATGGGAGTCTGTATACTACCCCTATGTGGATTGTAGTGCCATTTCCAGTCTCTAAGGTGACCCACAGTACATAGAAACATAGAATTAGATGGCAGATAAGGACTGCTTGGCCCACCCAGTCTGCCCATTTCCCTACCTAATGGATAAGCTGCAGATCCTAGTTAACCAGCAGCCTACTTCTTCCTGCCCCAACCCCCTAGAATTGCCTTATGACTGTCCCATGCATGCTTGAATTCCACCACTGTTTTTGACTCCACAATCTCCTCTGGAAGGCCGTTCCATGCATCCACAACCCTCTCTGTGAAAAAATACTTCCTTAAATTACCTCTGAGCCACCCCCCCATCTTCAAATTGTGCCCCCTTGTTCTTGCACACCTCTTTTTTTGAAAGATGCTACCCTCTTGGACTTTGTTGATTCCCTTGAGGTACTTGAAAGTTTCTATCATGTCCCACATCTCCCTCCTTTCCTCGAGGCTATACATATTAAGCTCGTTAAGTCTCTCTTCATATGTCTTCCGATGCAGACCCTGCACCATTTTAGTTGCCCTCCTCTGGACAGCTTCCATCCTGTCTATGTCTTTGCGGAGATTGGGTCTCCAGAACTGCATGCAGTACTCCAGATGAGGTATGACCAGCTGTCTGTACAGAGGGATAATAACTTCCTGTTTTCTACTTGTGATGCCTCTCCCTATGCATCCCAGTATCCCCCCAGCCCTCCTTGCTGCCCTCTCACATTGCTTGCCCACCTTTAGGTCATCTGATATGACTACCCCAGGTCCCTTTCCATTTTTGTTGTTGTTAGTATCTCACCCCCCATTGTGTACTCTTCCCCTGGGTTTTTGTTTCCCAGGTGCATTACCTTGCACTCCTTAGCATTGAATCTAAGCTGCCATACATTTGACCATTCCTCTAACCTTGCCAAGTCCCTTCTCATCCTTTCCACCCCACCTTGTGCATCAACTCTGTTGCAGATCTTTGTGTCATCTGCAAAGAGACATACTTTTCCTTCCAGTCCCTCTGCAATGTCGCTTATAAAGACATTGAAGAGGACCGGTCCTAATACTGAACCCTGCGGTATCCCACTAGTAACCCCCCTTTCTTCAGAGTGGACTCCATTTGCTATTACTCTCTGTGTCCTATTCTCCAGCCAATTCTTTACCCAGGCTGTCATCTTGAGACCCACTCCCAGGCTGGCTAACTTGTATATAAATCGTTTGTGTGGGACTGTGTCAAATGCCTTGCTAAAGTCTAGGTAGGCCATGTCCACAGCCCCTCCCTGATCTACTACTTTGGTCACCCAGTCAAAGAAATCTATCTGATTTGTCTGGCATGACCTTCCCGCTGAATCCATGCTGCCTTGGGTCCTGTGCCCTCTGGCCTCTAGATACTGGACAATTCTTTCCTTCAGAAGTGATTCCATCATTTTCCCTACCACTGAGGTTAAACTAACAGGTCTGTAATTTCCTGATTCTGCCTTGCTCCCACTTTTGTGAAGGGGAATCACATCTGCCCTTCTTCAGTCCTTGGGTACCACCCCATCCTCCCATGATTTGTTAAAGAGGGTAGTCAGTGGTGTCACTAGTTCTACCCTTAGTTCTTTTAGAATTCTGGGATGAATCCCATCTGGCCCCATTGCTTTATCCACCTTCAGTTTTAAGAGTCCTTTCAGAACCCTTTCTTCTGTAAATGGGCTGGTATCAACTTCTGTATTCAGACTGTTTCTATTGTTTGTTTTAGGTACCTCCCTTCCTTTGTAAATACTGAGCAAAAATATTTGTTTAGTATCTCTGCCTTTCACAGTCACCCTCTGCCCACCCACCCTCCCTTTATTAAGCCTCACTGTACCTCCTTGGTCTTCCTCTCCTCCCTGTTTTCTCTTTTGTTCAGTTGCTTTGATCCCTTTCCTTACATAGAGAACTACTCCTCCCCCTCTTCTCTCCTCCCTGTCTCTCCTGTAGGTTATGTACCCTGGTATGTTAACATCCCAGTCATGGTTCTCTGTGTACCATATTTCTGTGACTGCTACAATATCCAAGCACCCATCTTCCATCAAGGCCACCAGTTCAGGGAGCTTGTTGCCCAGACTATGGGTATTGGTACTTACTACCCTCCATTTCCTGATTGCCTTACTCCTTTTTGCTTCATCCCTGTCCTTATTGCCTTTGTCACTTTTTCCATTTACCCCTGCCCTTCTCCATATCAACATCTCTATCTCGGTGTTTACCTCACTTACTACTCTGACTTTTTTTTTGGGTGGGGGCTAGAATTTCCCAGCTCCTTTCCAGTGCCTCCCCCTTGGCTAGTTTAAATGTTTGCCAATGAAGCATTTAAACCTATCACCTAGGATTCTTGTTCCCCTTCTGGACAGATGCAGCCCATCATGCCAGTATAGGCCTGCATCACTCCAGGTGGATCCCCAGTCCCCAGTGAAGCCAAATTCCTGAGCTCTGCACCAGTTTTTCAACCACTGATTGAATCCCATGGTGTGGAGCACCCTAGCCTCATCTACGCCATAGACAGGCAGCAACTCTGAGAAGGTTACCGTGCATGCTACTTGTCTAAGGCCACTCCCCAACTCAAGAAACTCTTCCTGCACTGCTCTGATCCCTTTCTTAGACTGGTCATATGTCCCAGGTGGGCAATGACATCCAGCTCCCTCCCCTGTGCTGCTGCTCTGGTGATCCTGAGGATTTATTCCCTGTCCCTCCATGCCATGGGGCCAGGCAGGCACCTTACCTCCTTCCCTCTCCTCTTCCTCTCCCAGTTCTTTATATTGTTGATATATTGTTTTGTTTATAGACATTTTATGTCTTCCTTCCCTATTTTAGGAGTAGAAACTCTTGCTCACTCTTAGATTGTCTGACCTTCCTAATTTGTGCAGCTATTCTAGCTTTATAATACTTGCATTCTTCATTAGACCAAGCAGGACACCGTCCCTTACTTGTCTTGCTTATTTGTTCATTATACAAGATATTTTTTAATTTGTTTGAGTATCCCTGCCAGTTGTTTTAATAATTGTTTTATAGTCATACATATAATTCCCTCTTTAAACTCATTACATACATTTGTTCTCATAATTTCACATATTTTAGTTTCAATGCAAGCATCCCACTTTAATTTCTTATTATATCTAATCTCCATAATATGATCCTCCCTTAACCTCTGACTTTCCACAGTACTTTCTTTTGGGAATAGTCCACATAATACTATTGGTAGATGGTCACTTTCTTGTCTTGCAGGAATTGACAGAGAGTGCCACCAGCTCGGATATCCATTCCACACTATTAGGTCTAAAAGGGTTACTCTGATTGACCCAAGTAAGGTAGGACTACCCTTATGGTCCCCTGCAAGTCTCCCATTTAAGAGATAGAAGTTAAATGATCTAAATATTTCCACTAATAGTAGATCTGCCTGATTCACTTTTTGGTCTGAGGTATTCCTTATATAATCCTGTTCCAGCTTCAAATATCCAAAAAAGGAATTATCCATATGACCATTAAACCTACCAGTTCTGGCATTCATATCACCTAGAATTAATATATAAGTTTTGGGGAACATTACTTGGAGGTCTGCCAACAAATTATTAAAACTTTTCCAATCCCCTTTTCTAGACAGAAGTTTGATCTACTTGGTGGAAAATATGCATTAATTAATATGAACTGTCTCTCTTGAAATTTCAGTAGAGAGACAATGTAATTCTTATCTATACATAGTATCATATGTGTATCAAATATTCTTATTTTAATATAGGTTACCAAGCCTCCAGAGGGTCTACCATATTTTGTCTCTCTGGTTACCAAGGAATGATATATCTCATATCCATTCCATGTAATTTGATCTTCATTTTCATGCCATGTTTCATGGCAGCATATTATTTCACCTTGAGTCATGACATTTCTAAAATCATTTTCCACTAACTTTTTTGACAGACCTGCTATATTCCATGTTATTATTTTACTTTCCTTACTACCTTCTTCAATTTTCAGCTTGTTCAGTTCCAAGAAGTGGGCACTTGAATCCAGTCAAACCTGTAGGCTATCTCCTGTGTTACTCCTCTCAAAGTAATTCCCCCTATTCTCATTTTTTGATCACTGGTTAAAACAATTCCCATCTCTTCCATCATATAGAGTTTCATTTAAATCTACAAAGAGAAGGCCCAAGGCATCTAATGTGGTGCCCTTCCTCGGTAGTTGATATCCTATTTCTTTATTCTTTATGGAAAAGCCTGTTTGAAAGGAAAACTGACTTATATTCACATATTGCACTCCATACATCCCCAGAGCTACTCCCAAATAGTTACCAAATAAATTGTAGATAGAACCTCAAAATTTGTAGTTGTTCACTGTATTAATTTTGGACATTCCGAATAGAGATAATACCACTGGGGCATCAGTAAGCTCACCATTTTCTTTTTGTACATTACACTTCTCTCTGTTAGGGAAAGTTACTTTAAGCCCCTTATAGTTCAGTAAATGGTCATTCCTCCAAATATAGATTACTGTGATAAGGGAGGCAAGATATATTTCAATGGTATTAATCCTACCATCCTGACTTCTTCTAATTTCCAGGAGTCTTCATCCATAATTTCCAAATTAGCTGGATGGAAGATCTCTTGACATACTAATCTTTTCAATTTCTCACCTTCATATGGCAGCCAATCCACCTTGGTAGTAAACTGCAAGAATGGCTCTTTCCATTCTAATGTGGGGTTGTTCATTAGCTTTGTATCTCTGATGAAGCCTGGTGGTTAGCCAGGTGAAACATAAGATGATTTGTTGCCTAACTACACCTTTTATATCTCAGCCAGCTTGGTGTGCATGCAGCACTTATTTTGGCTCAATAAACGAATGTAGTATATGTTCTGACTGGGTGCTTCCTTCATTGTTCCAGTGTTTGCTATTTTGGGACAGCACCAGTCACTGTTCGGTGTGTTTTTTTTTTCTGTTTTTGCCTTTTTTCCTTCTAAGATTGGAATATTCATAGTAAAGTGAGCATTAATGTCTGCCCCAGGGTTTACGATTGTATCTTTATTATTTTTGCTCTCTGAGACTTTCTTATTCATTACATGAGTCAGTGGAAGATGTTTAGTTTTGTTTTTTCCCCAGACCCATCTTGATACCACTGTTTAAAAAGGAGCAGTTCCTGCTCAAGTTTCTGGAGATTTTCCCCCTGTTCACTATTACCATATAAATGTTCTGCCATTCCTCAGGTGAGATGTAGGTTTGCAGTTCTCTTTGCCAACTAGCTAAAAGTGATAAATTTCGGTCAGGCAGTAAATCAAGCATCAGAGAGTATAATTTTTTATGACCATTGTTCGTAGAGCAGATTTTATCTAAAAAATGAGGTTGTAAACCTGGGGAGAATGTTATATTTATTATGTCCCTCAATTATAAATATTTATGGAATTCCGTTCTAGGGAGCTTGAATTTTGATGAAATTTGTGTAAAAGACATTAGTGAGGATGTGTTTTAATCCCATATGTCTTCTAAAAATAAAATACCTGCTTTTTCCCAACTTTCCCATATTATTCATTTTCCATCAATTGTAATCAAAGGGTTTCCCCCCAATGGGCAGTGTAGGGATGAATTCAGAGACCAATTTAATGAGGAGGTTACTATTTTCCATGAACTGTATACCTGACACAGAATAGGGTTGGACAAGCATATCTTTGATGAGCTAGAAAAAAGGACAATCCTGGGATGGTTTCCTTTCAATAATTCTTTCTCCACTGATACCCATCCTGGGGTATCCTGATTCTTATTTAGCCAAAGTGATTTAATACATTGTGCTGCAATAAAAGCATCATGTCTCAATTTAAAATTAGATAGGCCGAAGCCACCTTTTGTTTTTTGTTGTTGTAGTTTATACAAGGAAATTCTTGGAGGTTTGTTTTCCCATAGAAATTTCCTGATCAGGTTTTGAATTTTAGTAAAATATGTTTTGTGTATTCTGATGGGCAAGTGTTGAAGAAAGTAATATATAACTGGTGCTAACATCATGTTAAAAGCTTGTATTTTCACCCATAATGATAAAAATATTTTGCTCCATCTGGTGAAGTCTGCTGTCATTCTTTCAAAGATAAAATTAAAGTTGATAGAAATGATTTGGGAAGTGTTGGGAGAAATAAGTATACCTAGAAATGTTAAATGATGGGTTGCAGTTGCAATGTTATATGAATCTAAAAGCATGTAGGGAAGCCAAATGCAGACTCACACAATATAAAATAACTCATCAATGGTACTATACACCAAGTAAAATGGTTAGGCTGGGTTTAGCTACTACAGGTAATTGTTGGAGATGTGTAAAAGGTAAGGGCACACTTTCCCACATTTTATGGTTCTGTCCAAATATTATCATATTTTGGAACAAGGTAATCTCAATCTGTAGTAAAATTCTTGGTCACACATTTACTTATACACATATAGCAAAGTTTGCAATTCTTAGCATCTGTTCTGAATTTACTAATTTGACCGAATACCAGCAATTATAGTTGATTGCTGCTTTCATTACAGCAAAGAATGTTATCCTCAGATATTGGAACAGTCAGTCATCGCCTTCAATCAAAGAATGGTTGTTTGACTAATCTACAAGGGCTAGTTATGAAAGGGTTGCTTATGTAAATATGAATCGTATTGACAAATTTTTAGAAATTTGGGATCCTTTTATGAAATGTCCATTAAACTGTATGAATATATAATACCATTATATATTTTCTTTCATCTTCATAATCGTACTTGGTTAAAATAAGGGAATACCACATATTACCTTAACTTTCATAAAATTGGATATGTATTGAATAATATATAAAATTCTCAGACTTCTATTCAGATCATTCTACTTTTTTTGCTTTCTCTTCTTTTTCTTCCTTTCCCTTTTCTCCTCCCTCTATCTTATTCTCATTTCTTTCCTCTCTCTCTCTCTCTCTCTTCATTTTTCCATTTTCTCATATTTGTTTATCATATGCATTACAATGTATTAGTTATGGATAAAGAATAGTTACATTGTTTGTTGTGAGATTGTATTTACAGTGGTTTATTTATATGTAAAATTTGTATTTGGAAATGTCAATAAACTTTGAATTACAAAAACAAACATATGAATGTTCAGCTGGTATTTCTACTCCTATTGTCTTCCTATCATCAGCTGCATCATATATTTTTTGGCTAGAGTTAGTTGTTTCTCTTTTATCCATATGTTCATGTGTTATTTTCCCTTTTTTATTTTTATTTTTATTTTTATTCCTTTTATCAAGTTTAGAGCCACCACTGGACACCCTTAGCACAGATTTCTCCTTAGCATTTCCCTAGTGTTTATTGTTCTTCCTACCCTTGTTACCTTTCCTTAATGTATTTACTTCCAGTGTCTCAGGAATAATTACCACAGAGAAATCAGGTCTCTGCATGATACGTCCCCCTGTTACTCCATGACAACTGAGTCTGGTTGTTTGGTTGGGGGAAACATCATACATTTTGCCTAGCACAGTCATTAATTTAGCATCAATCACAGCAACATCATATCTGGTGTTTTCAATGTCATTCTTCAATACAATTAATTGTTCACTTGGGAGCTTAAGCAACAGGTTGGTAGAAAAGAGGCCAGGAGTTATATTTTGTTTTAAACTGAAATATTTGAATAGTTTGTTAGTGAAATTAGTTCTATGTGTTAAAAATTATTACCTTGAATTTGAACTGATACTTGGGCTGTGATATTGTAGGTTTGGGGATAGATGTTTGGCAGGGAAAATTAGAAGGTAATTTAAATGTGTTTGCCTGGTGTTTGGTAAGAGCCCTCCCACCCACTCTGTTTTGTAGGCTTACTTAAATACTGAAAAGCCACTGGGGGTTGGGATTGAAGGGCTGAGTATTTCTGTTTGGGACTGAAATTTTGAAGCAACAGGAGTTGGAGGGCCTGTGACATCATACAGTACCTGGAGTCTGCTTACACACTGTTAGTGGGACTGAACACATACTGGACTGTATGTGTTTTGTGAACTGGGAACTTTGTTGGTGGGGTTGAAATTGGGTTTGTAAATAACTACAGTCAGTATAGAGAGAAAACTGTACTCCAGGGAAAGGACTGAGAAAAGGGGTAAAGTTATAAACAGAGGGGTGAATCAGGGTGGCCATATTCCACCATGGCAGGCATCTTGAAGGGTTGTAGGCTGCACAGGCTGTGGGATGGCAATAATTCTAAATTGGGCCTGAGAGAGGGAGGCTGCCCACTCTGTAGACAGCTATCTTGTATTAGGAGTGAGGTATATTGGTTAAGGAGTAAGCTGTGGGAGCTGGGGGTGTCCAAGGATAAAGGGTGTGGATATGGGCAGCAGAAGGGTGGGGCTGAGGGAGGCTGGGGCAGCGCCTGAAATTACAGGACATTATGCTACAGCAAGCAGAAGGGGGATATTAGGGACAGAGGACCTTAGATAGGAAGTTGATGCTAAGGGGAAAGCGTGCAGGGTGAAAATTCTGAATTCAAAGGAGACTGGAGGGGAAAAAGTCAGGAGGGCTGTTGTGCGGAAGCCTAAAACAGCAGACTGTGGGAAGGGAGCTCCTAGGTGAACAGTGCAAGAGAGGAAGAAGAGGGTCAGTTGAGAGATGCAGTCAGGGGAACTCGTTACTTGATGGAGGCTGACATAGAGTGTCACAATAAATTTGAGATACTAAGCATCCTAGAGGGGAGGAAGGGGTTGGTGGAAATGAGGAAACTTATACAGAGGCCGGGAGGGAGTCAGATACCCATAGGGCATCACAGAACAGCTATGGAAAGGATAGACATAGTCCCAGAGGGAGAAGGGGAACATATATGTTAAGCAAATGGGGAGATGCAACATATTCCAGACATGAGGGAGGAGAGCATGATTGAGAGGAACTGGGAGACAAGGAGGTGGGAGAGGAGCCCCCTTCAGCAGGAAGGCTCAGTACCAAGGATGGGGCCCTAGCTAAAGGGACCCCAGAGAGCCTCTGGAGACAGGGGTACTATTACAAGGGGGATGAGGGTGCGGGGAAGGGGAAACCATCAGGGCCAGGATAAATGGTTCAGATAAGAGAGGGTTAAAGAGGACACCTATTCAGAGGGGTTTGAGTTAAGTGGGCAAATAGCAAGGGAGGCAGAAAGGAGGGTGACAAGGGGTCTCTAATAAAGGCAGGAAGACTCCCATGAAATTGTGATCATGAATAAAGTGGGGAGGGGCTGAGAGGGCATAGTGGAGGTAACCATAAGGATGATGGCGGTGTTAAGGTTCTGTTACTGGGAGACTCGATGATTAAGGGTATCCATTGGGAGGGACAGGGGATGGATGCTATAGCCAGGTGAAGGTAGTGAGTATCTCTGGGCTGACAGTGCACAGAGCAAAGTTCATGGTGTATGAAATGGTTAGGGATTGTGGAGGGAAACCGGATTTCCTGGTGCATTTGGGAACTAATGATCTAGAGGGAAATAGCATTTTGGAAATCCAAGCAAGGTTCCAAGAACTTGCCAGAGTCTGTCGGGATAATGGATGCAACATTTCTTTTGAGATATTGCCAGTACCAAAGGCCTCAGTGGAGAAAAAATAAAGCTCACAGAGGTTAATGAATGGCTCAGGAAGTGGGGTGAAGAGAATGGGTTGGGGTGTTAGGGAACTGGAATGGAGTTTGGGAGGATAAGGGACTATATGCCAAGGACAGGTTTCATCTTGCCCCATTAGGGAAGGAAGTCCTTAAACAGGGGATGGCTGACTACATACAAGAAAGGTGGGGTTTAAACTTGTAAGGGGAAGGGATAAAGGAGGCTGACTAGAAGCCCTCCCTCCAGATGAGGGAGTAGCCTCAAGCCCAAGGGGGGAGGGGAAACAGACTGGAGGTGGAGGTTTCAGGAGGAGCAGGGAGGATGGAAGTATAAGGAATCTGGGTGGGTTCGACAAAAGGATCAGGGATAAGGGGTGGGGTTAGTGTTAGTAAATGTCAGGGGTTTGGGAAACAAGTTGCCAGAGTTCCTGGCCATGCTGTTCGAGGGGTGGATGTGGCGAAGTCACGAAGCGTGAGCCAACAAAACCATGACTGGGACCTATATGTGCGGGGCACACTATGCTTAGGAAGGATAGAAAGGAGGGCAGAGGGGTGGAGTGGCTATGTTCATTAGAGATGACATAGAAATTGCTATGGTAGAAGAGCAGAGGGAAGCGGAGGCCTTATGGGTCACCTTACGATCCCCAGCAGGAGATAAGGTCAAGCTGGGTGTAGCATATAGGCCCCCTGGGATGAGTGATGTTCTAGAGGATGGTTTGCTGGACAACATCATTGCCCAGTGTGGTCCAAAAGGGGAAGGAGTGGTGTTGATGGGGGACCTTAATATGCCAGGTACTAACTGGGGAACCATGTCCTCTAAGGTGGCCAAGGAGCAGAGGCTGCTGGATGGCTTCCAGGATGTGTTCTTAACACAGCATGTGATGGAGCCCACAAGGGAGGGGCATGTCCTGGATGTGGTTCTGGCAGATGGGGATCTGGTAAGGGACATGGTTGTACAGGACCCCTGACTGGGAGTGACCACAATACTGTCTGGTTTCAAATAAGCATTGGGGACTGGGGGTGAGATCTAGGACACTGGCAGTGGACTTCAGGGGGGCAGACTTTATGGGCATGGGAAATATTCTCAAGGATCACTTGAAGGGGATTACCTCAACAACAAGTGTGGAAAGGAGATGGGAGGTCATAAAACGGGGACTTCATGAGGCAGTCAGGATCTGCGCTAAGTTGAAACGTAAGGGAGCAAGGTCACATAAACCATGCTGGTGGTCCAGTGAGGTCCAGGTAGCAGTCAGAGAAAAGAAGGCGGCTTACAAAAAATATAAAACAACAAGAGGGGATAGGGATAAGGAAATGTACCAGCTTGCATCTAGAAAAGTCACCCGTATGGTGAGGGGAGCAAAGTCCAGTAAAGAGCATCGGCTGGCACAGGGGATACATGGAGGGGAAAAGGGGTTCTTCCGGTACATTGGGGAGTGGAGAAAAACTAAGGGCCATCTCAGCAGATTGAGATCAGAAGGAGGGTGGGTGGAAGAGGCGAGGACCAGGCAGAGGTATTTAATGAGTACTTGCCTCTGTGTTCACTAGAGGATGGGATATCTACAAAGCAAGGCACAAAGGGGATAGAAGCGGCAGGGAGGGATCAGGGGAGCAGCAGAAATGGAGCAAAAGGGAGGAAAGGTACCCAGGGTGTCACATCTGGATAAGGATAAAAGACCAGTAAGGTGGAGGGGACGGATGATGCCATCCCCACCAAAAGTGTGGTTTGCCCTCAAGGCCCTAAAGAAAGACAAATCTCCTGGGCGGATGGCATTCATCCGAGAGTACTATGGGAATTGGCGGACATACTGGCTGCACCTTGGCGGAGCTTTCAACAGGTCACTTGAGACAGGGAGGGACCTAGGGATTGACGAGAGGCACATGTGGTACCAATCCATAAGGGGGTCAAGGAAGTACCAGGAAACTATAGACCCATCAGTTTAACCTCGGTGGGAAAATTAATGGAGAGTATACTAAAGGAACGATTGGGGGTTACTTGGAGGAGGTGGGAGGTCTGGATAGTCGGCAGCATGGGTTTGTGCCAGGTAGATCATGTCAAACCAACCTTGTGGAGTTCTATGAATGGTAACATCAGAACTGGATAGGGTAAGCCTGTGGATGTATATTCTTGGACTTCAGCAAGCGTTTGACTCTGTCCCCACAATGGTCTGGTGGAGAAACTGATGGGGTTAGGAGTAGGCCCTTTGATGGTCAGATGGATTGAAAACTGGATAGCTGGGCCGCACTCAGAGAGTAGTGGTCTGTGGGGAGCTCTAACCCTACAGAGGTTGGTAGTGGGTACCACAGGGCTCGGTCCTGGGTCCAATCCTGTTTAATGCATACATATCAGACATCAGGGATGGTATAGGGTGTGAAATGAGTCTCTTCGTGGATGACTCCAAGATGGGAGCAGTAGTTGAGGGAAGAAGAGGGGTTGGCCCTGCAAGGACCTGGACACCCTGGAAACTGGGCTCACACATGGAAATTAAATTTCAATATCACCAAGTGCAAGGTGTTGCATCTTGGTGAAACCCTAAACACAGGTACACCCTGGGAGGAGGTGCTGGAAGCCTCAACAGGGGAAAAGACCTAGGGGTCATGGTGGATACATGTATGAATAACACTGAGCAGTGCAGGAGAGCAGCTAGCAAGGCAAACAGGATGTTGGGATGCATCATGAGGGGATCACCTCTAGGAGCAAGGAAGTGATTTGCCACTGTACAATGGACTGGTTAGACCACACCTTGAGTACTGTACAGTACTGGAGACCACACTTGAAGAGGGACATACAGCTCCTGGAGAGGGTACAGAGGAGGGCAACAAAGATGATACGAGGGCTAGGGATTTGACTTACGAGGACAGACTTGAGGAGCTCTGCCTGTTTTCATTGGAGGAGAGGAGAGACGGGGGACATGATTGAGGTCTTCAAGTACCTCAAGGGAATAAATAGGGTAAACATGGAGGGGATCTTTAGACTAAAGCAGGGAGGCATCACCAGAGGGCATGGTTTGAAGTTGGAAGGTGGAAGGGTGAGGGGAAAGAGGGGAGGTTTTTCACTGAGAGGGTGGTGGACCCTTGGAATGCTCTGCCTGGTGAGCTGGTTCAGAGATCCACAGTGGAGAGCTTTAAGAGAGGGTGGGACAGACACAGAAAGTGGATGTATCAGATGATGGCCTGTCCCGGGGGGGGGATGGATGATAGGGGTTTCTGGAGCACAAGGGATGGGAGGGTCTCGGCACCCAACTAAGGATCTAGGTTCGAGCAGACTTGATAGACCATAAGGCCTAATCTCCTGGCAAATAGTATGTTAGTATGTTAGTATGTTCCATAAGAAGCAAATTAGTCATATACTGATGGCTTAAATGCACAAATAAATCTTCACTTAAACAATCAGGTACTGTATATACTGTGGGTTAAATCATTCCCTAGGTCTGTCTGATGCAGTTAACCATAAGTTCTATGGATTCACATTGTTCCCTCCTCCCCCATCTTTTTGTTTACATTTTTTATCCTTAACAGCTATTTTAATTCCCAGAACTGTTAATTTGTTTGCAGATCTGTAGTGACATTCCGTAGTTCCATCTCTGAGACAAGCAATAACTCCTTTTGCTGGTCCTTATTGCTAATTACCATAGAACAATTACTTTCCTCTATCTTCTCATTATAAAAACTAACTCTAGTTAAATCTGATTGATGTTGTACATCAATTACCTCACTGGGTAATTATCTAGAGAAATTTTCACTATCAGTATTCTGACTATAGTCAGTAAATGATCCAATCTAGGGGAATGTTCCAGAATATTATTTCACATTCAATGCCTCCATTAATTCACCCAGTTTGTTAATTAATTGTTTCAGTGAGGGCGTTTTTTCTATTTCTATTGTGGCTTGCTGGTTCATATGTTCTGTTATTTGGATTTGTCTGATGTTCCTTACTTTTGCTTTTACTTTACTACATTCAATAATAGACTGATCTAATAGAGGAGAGGAGAGCAATCTATTTGTTTTTGCCTCTGTAGCCATTTGTTCAGCATTTAGTAAAATAATATATAAATTTGCGATATACAAAATATGAGAGAGAGAGAACTAAAGCTTCCTAATCTACTTACTCCAGCAAACCTAGGTAGGAGTTAGTTAAAAGTAGGCAGGTAACCAAAAACACATGTAGATAAACAAGTAGCTTGATAGAGGTTCAATTATGGTAGCACGGTAGTGCTACCATAGTTAGGGTTGAGGAGCCATTTACATGTTAAACCTAAAATTTTGCACCTTAATAACTTTGCAACCATTTAATGGAGTTGCCTGAAATTTGGAATACAGAATCAAGAACCATACATCTTGGGATCTGCCAAATTCTGTACTGTACAGATATATGGCTGCGGAGTTATTAAGCATGATCTGCATGCACATTTATGCTTTTTTTCAATTCTTTGGTCATCTCTACAGGTCATATGGTTTGTGCGACTGGTATGAAATCTTTAGGGAACATGTGGCCAGGGTCCCCGATGTACCTTTTGAAGATTTAGTGAAAAAATATTGAACGGTTCAAAAGTTATTCAAAAAACAACTTCCCATTTTAAGTCAATAGGAAAAGTTGACAAAAAGTTCAACAGTGTCGCAAATGCAGTTTTTATTTTCACAAATGGCCCTTTTACTGTTGCAAATCCACCATTTTGTTTTCAGTTAGAGATCATAAAAATGCTTGGCATTTAAATTTGGGACCCACTAGCAACCTAATTCTTTTTGTATTCACCTAGTCGGATCCTGAGGATGCTAGGCATGTCTTTATTTTGGGGGTAAAACACCCCAGAAATATGTTTTTCACATTTCTGGAAAAAGTACTTTTGCAAAGTAGTGTCGAACGTGCAACACTGTCGAATGAATTTGCGAAAGCTTTCACAAAGTTCGACAGTACTTTTCCAGGCTGTGTGAAAATGACAGCAATTCTTTGTCACTCTGCTACAAAAGAATGGTTTGGTCTTTTGGGCTGAAATTTGGAGGGAACGCAGCTAACATCACACAGATGTGACTTTCAGTATTTTGGTGAAAAAATATTAAAGGGTGGCAAAGTTACTGCACTCCAAAGTTGACACTTTTCCCCGTAGGATAACATTACGGCGTCCGCCGCATTTCAGGAATCCTTTGGCACCCTGCTGCAAAATAACGGTTTGGTCTTTTGGGCTGAAATTTGAAGGGAAGAAAGCCAATATCCCACAGGTGTGCCTTTCAGTAGTTTGGTGAAAAAATATTACATGGAGCCAAAGTTATAGCACTCCAAACTTCTCTTTTTTTCCCATAGGATAACAATACGGCGTTCGCCGCTTCTTTCAGGGACAGTATCTCGGAAACGGTGCGAGATATAGACTTTTTGTCAGAAAAATGCTTAGCCCCCTACTAGGGGCTAAATACAAAACTAGCTAGGAAAGTCATACATCATATGACTTTTAAATTTTTTTCTACATCATACGGTTCCTGAAATATAAGCAATTTAGTATTCCAACTCCTCATTTTCTGCTCTGAGACCCATTATTATGCATACATTCTTTGTACTCACTGTCTTTCTCTATGCAGCTTTTGGGGAAAAACAGCCCGTGCACTTACATTACTGTTACCGTTACCATTTCCACTTGCGGTTCTGTACCCATTTCACTTACCGTTCACGTCTATGCTACCATGTACGTTACCCTTTGCATTTTCATTTGCGCTTGCATTTGCATTATTTTTACCATTTCTGTCTACAGTACTGTTTCTTTTTCTGTTTTGCTTTGCATCACCATGCATATTACCATTTGCATTTGCGGGCACCATGTTACTATGTGACAAGACATGATGTGGTGGGAGCATGGGGCCCAAAGGGCCCTGCGCTCCCACCACCGTATCACATTCACAATTTCTCGTTATCATTCTCAAAAAGAAGGGAAATTAGAGGCAAAAAACTCCATTTAATGCATTAGTTAGGGTTGCTCCATAGCGACAAAAGCGAGAAAGTTCGGTGTTAGGGTTGAAAGCCCCCCAGTACTCCCCCATACCCCCAACTGGCATCAGGGTGCGCATTGGTGTTGTTGGTCTTAACTCTCACCCCATTCTTCTATACCCCTGCTTCTTCACACATCTGATGGGGTGAGAATTAGGACTGGCATCCCCAATGCGCACCCCAATGCCGGTTGGGGGTGTGGGCGTCCCAGGGGTGCTTTCAACCCTAACACTGAATTTCCTCACTTTTGTCACTGTGGAACCACTCTAACTAATGCATTAAACTGAGTTTTGTGCCTCTAATATTATCAATAAATTGAGGCATTTCAATGACTCAATAGTTAAATATGAATCCAATGTATTATAAGATATAAACATCAATAGCAGCTTTCCCTTGGAGCAATCATACAGTTTGTATTCTCCTGGTATTAGATATACTTTGGTTCACCTCAATTCTTCCAATGAGTCTTTAGCTCAGTCTTTAACTCAGTCTTTGTTTTCTGTTTCCCCAGGACAGGTTCTTTACAATATGATGTCTGTATTTCTGTTGAATTTGCTACTTCCCCTTTGGGATCACACCTCAGATCAATTACACCAGCCTTTGGACAAGTTTTAGCATAGGTACTCCCTGGTGTACACTCTTGAAAATAGTCTGAATGAGACACCTCCAGATGTGAGTTAATACTCGAGCTATTACGAACATCCCTTTGCAAAAGCTTCAGAAGACAAAAGATAGGAGCTGCACAGTTTCTCTTGTGCAAGTGTCATTGTCCAGTTCTCACTTTTTCATTGTCCTGAGTGGGCTTCTGTCGGCATCTGCTCAATCTGCCATTTTTTCAGTATCACATGCAACAAACAGAAACAGCAGAAAGGGACAACTAACAGACTATGAAGGTCATTTTAAATATTGTCCACTGTTCCTCAGCCCCTGATTCCTACCCCATTCCTATTAATGCCTCTTTCAATCATCTCCCCATTTTCCAAAGTCTGCTCCCCTAAAATCCATTCTCCGGAATGGATACCATTTTGTCAGTTTCCATAAATGAGAATCACAACATTCTTTTTTTCTAGCTTTACATTCAGTGTCAGACTACTTCAGTGAGTAAATTGCTATGTAGTAGCCTTGCATTTAATATGATTTTCTTCAGTCTCGTAGAAGAAAAATTAAAATGTGGACACACTGGAAAGTAGGAAAGCTCTACTTTTACTTAAAGAGTAGCTGATACCAAAAGGACAACTTTAACAAAACACATTACTTAGACACAGTTCAGCTTGTATTTTACATTAGTTCTGTATTTCTCATCCCTACTAATTTTTACTGAGGCCATTTGCATGAAACTGGGATCTTTGCTGGCCTGGTGGTGCTGAGGGTTGAGGCGCTGGACACTACACCTCTCACAACACTGGTGACCCAGGTTCAGGAGCAAACCTGGGTCATTGGGGTCGGCAGGGGAGGAAAAGGATTGAGCATCCGATGGACTGCTTTCCCTCTCCAGGGTGGAGATTTGTGGCTGTTGATGCACTTGAGGCCCCTAGCAGAGGCTGGGAGTGGTACAGTGACATGGGAAATGCAAGGGATGAGCTGGGACATGGTGCCAGGAAGGCGCACGTACAGAAGTGTGCATGCTCCTTCCATTGATGTCATTGCATGCCCCCATTCATGAGGGGATTTGGAACAGGGAAAAATGGCAACCAGTCATGGTGGCTTGATGGCCGTTCAGCAGGATGCCTGGCTCTGACGGCACCACTGCAGAATACTGGATCCAGTCCTGGTTAGGAGAGAGCAGGGGAGGCTCTCCACCACCCTGCTGTGGGGCACAAGCCATGGAGGTAGAGCTGCGGGGGTCCAAGTAGGAGCTGGGACACTCTGGATGGTGCCTGAATGAATCATATGCCTGGACGCAATGGCAGACCGGGGCCCAAGGTGAGAAAAATGACCAATTAAAAAAAAATAAGAAGAAACTAAGATCTTTGCTGCTAAAGAGTTCATCTATTCCTATTGCTGTCTCCCTATCTGAGGTGATAATTCTCTACTAGTGACATCAAAATTATTCCCATAGCAAGAGATTGTGATGTCACAACAGAGGACTATGACAAGCAGTAAGGAGCAAGCAAAAGAGGCTGATGAACTCCAAGGATATAGAGCATGTTTCCATGCAAATTTCTCAGTAACAAGTAATGGGAAGGAGAAGTCTATTGAGTACATCTGGAATGCATGCTGAATTGTACCTAAATATCATGTTTTTCAAAGTTTTCTTTGAGGTGTCAGCAACTCTTTAAGTCTGTTGTCTCTGAATGCCACATTGTTGCAGGTAGTGTAGTGCCTCATTAAAGTTGGCTGTTCTGTACAGTACAAGTCACAATTAACTTTTCCTCCAACTCACTGGTTTAGCACTTTTCAATGAGTTGCTTAATGTGTGCACTGCTCATTGCACTGCATTAATAAAATATTCCTAATGGCTTGTATGTAGCTGCATTTCAGTTTCAGCTTACTTATCAGCTCTCTGGAAACGTTTAACAATGCAGTGCAATGATTAGTGCAGGCATTAAGCAACCCCAAAAAAACTATTCTTAATTGGAGCCTGATTTCACTACTGTCTAATCCAGTTTACAGTAATGTACATTTGGCATTTTATTTGGGAAAAATAATTCCTGGCACCTGAGCTCATTACCAGAGAGCTCAACCACTAATTGTCACTGCCCCAACAGTAGTTTGTGGCTCCTGAGAACTGAACTAGTTACAGTGCTGTACTGCAGCTGTCCAGACAGCTTCCCAGAACTCACAGTCTGCATTACAGGAGTACTGTATTGTAAACAATGCTTTTCAGATGCTAAATTTAATTGTTTTTTCTAATTGAAGTAATCTTAATTCACCTCCATGAAGAATTTGTCTTAATTCCCCTTCCATGATTTAGCATTCAACCACAGATCATGCAGGCTGCACTTTCACTTCCCCTCCGATGCAAATGCAGTTTATTCACTACCAGCTGGACATACTGTATGGGTATGATGAAAAAGAAGTGTTTTCCACATTAAGCTAACTCCATATTGACAATTTGAAATAAAAGTAATGTACTAGTGTGCTGTTTTATTCAAAATCTGCTGTTGTTCTCAGTTACAAACACTGATCTCTGATGCCAGTGGTGATCATTTACTTTCAATTTCTTCCAAGCACATTGTCACAAACCCACTCAGCAGGTCAGCCCTCTACTCCCAAAGTGCCAACCTCCGAGTGCAGTCTTGTGAACAGTTAACAGAAACAGAGTAATCCTCTTGTCTGTTTTTGTGGGTTTGAATCAACCTTTGGTCTCAGTTCTGAAGGGATTCAAACTGTGAACCTCTTGCTAGCATACCCAATGCACAGGTTCCGATAATTCTGTCTTCGGGGGGACAGATATCTTTGTCTACAGGCACCTAACCAGGTGTACAAAATGAACCCTTAAAAACTCTAATAAAGACCTCCGATTACTCTTACCTTTGTCCAGTTTGGTATCACCATTCAAGCTTATGCACAGTGTCTGCTTTAACCATATATA
The DNA here is from genome assembly GCA_016271365.2 of Neoceratodus forsteri. Lineage (NCBI taxonomy): Eukaryota > Metazoa > Chordata > Ceratodontiformes > Ceratodontidae > Neoceratodus > Neoceratodus forsteri. The sequence continues at coordinate 59,404,822 of CM028137.1, forward strand.
CTCCACTTGTTAAAGAAAAGAAATTCAAAGACAGACCAAGTAGGCTCTAAAAATAGAGTTTTACTAAAATAGATAAAAAAGTATGTAAAACCTAAAATACAGAACCATATATCACAAGAACCATACAACCTTTTAAAAGAACAAGGTTTTAACAGTGCAATTCCTACTACAGTACTTAGATTTGTCTCTCTCTCTAAATATCTGCTTAAAGTGCTCAACGATGTTTCTTTGTCAGAGTGTAGATAAAAGCCTCAGAAGGAAAACAGAATACTGTTTAAAAACTGTCTTGGCCAACCCCTTTGTGTGAGGTCACCTAGCTCCTCCACTGTTTATTAAAAATCATACACCTGGGATCTTTTATTATTTTAGAAGGAAAGTTAATTAAATTTACATCAGCAGAAACTCCTTTCCCCATGTGACTTCCCCAATCAAGTCTGTAAATTTCCTTTCATCTATGAGCAGTATCCCCTCTCACACAGACATTAAAGCATTTATGATTTCGCACCAGTGTGCTAAACCTGGTTTTCCTCCTCGAAACGTCATAAAAGAGATACTGATTTCCCTCTTAGCAGTTAAAGCTGTATTTAACTTAGAAAAACAGGAGATTCTTGATTAAGGCCTGTTCTAGTCTGTAATTAGCTTCTGGCCTTCCAGTTAACACCTTGTATCTAAAACCTGTGTGTGTGTGTGTGTGTGTGTGTGTGCGCGCGTGTGTGTGTGTGTGTCTGTCTGTGTGTGTGTGTGTGTGTGTTTGTGATCTCACATGCTGTCTTAGCATCTCTCATGAGAGACAGTCCATAACACATTTTTATATTACAAAAAATGATAGTATACTCAAAACTGGCTGTCCATGTGTTACAATCCTCCCCACCTAGACTGAATTTGGGGGCTCCATCCCCGGCATGGGATGAGCTTCCCAAATCAGTTCACTCTTCATACACGTGAGACAGACCATCTGAGTTCTGTTTTTTGGCTCCAGCTCTATGTATGATTGTTATATCATACCCTTGCAAAGCAAGACACCATCTTAGCAATCTACCATTGTTCTTTCCCATCTGCGTCAGCCAAACTAGGGAGTTGTGGTCAGTCTGCACCACACAATGCTGCCCATATAAGTATGGCACTAATTTCTTTAGGGCCCACACTACGGCAATACACTCTTTTTCCACAGTGGAGTACGCCTGCTCCCTGGGCAGTAACTTCCTACTCAGGTACACTACTGGGTGATCTGTACCTTGGCTGGATGTCTGACTCAGTACTGCCCCAATACCCATGTCTGAGGTGTCAGTCTGAACTATAAAGGTTTTGCTATAGTCAGGACTTGTCAAAACAGGAGCACTGCATAGTACCTCCTTTAGTTTGGAAAAGGCTTCCGCACAGGCTGGGCCCCAGGTAATTTTCTTGGGCATCCTTTTCTTTGTCAGGTCAGATAGGGGAGCAGCCTGGGCACTGTAATTGGGTACAAATTTTCTGTAGTACCCTGCTGTCCCTTGAAAACTCCTGACCTGCTTCTGTGTTTCTGGTCTGGGCCATGCCTGGATTACGTCTATCTTTATTTGGTTAGGACAGAGCCGTCCCCGGCCTACCACATGCCCAAGGTATGCCACTTCTCCCATGCCCACCTGGTACTTCCCGGCATTGACAGTGAGCCCAGCCCTCTGTATCTTGCCCTGCACTTCCCTAAGGTGGGATAGGTGTTCCTCCCAGCTGGTACTAAAGATGGCAATGTCATCCAGGTACACCATGGTGTACTCCTCAGCACCATTTAACACCTGGTTCACCAATCTTTGGAAATTGGCTGGGGTGTTCTTCATTCAGAAAGGCATTACTTTAAACTCAAATAAGCCTATTAGAGTGATGAAGGGTGACCTCTCCCTAGCTCTGTCCATCAACTCTACCTGCCAATACCCCTTGGTTATGTCAGTTGTTGTAAGGTAGGTCATCCCTCCCAACTTGTCCAGGAGTTCATCCATCTGGGGCATTGGGTGGGTGTCTGACTTCGTGACTGCATTCAGTCCACAATAGTCTACACAGACATGAGTAGATCCATCTGGCTTAGGCACAAGGACTACAGGTGAGGCCCAGAGGCTGTGGGATCTCTGGATTACCCCTAAATCCAGCATTTCCTCCACTTCCCTCTTAATGTCCATTTGGACATTTTCTGACACCCGATTTGTTGTCCGTCGTATGGGTGTCTGTGCCTCTGCCTCCACATTGTGTATCGCTAAGGGGATTAGTCCAGGCTTGGCACTAAACAAAGAGGCAAAGTCTGCTAAAACCTCCCTTACCTTCTGGATCTGGTCTGGGGTCAGCTGGGGAGACAATTTAATTGCCTCCACAGAGGACTCCCACTTACTTTCTTCCAGCAAGTCCAGAAGGGGGTCTCCTTCGTCCGTCCCCTACCCAGGACTACACACTGAAAACACCATGTCAGCCCTATTTGCATATGGCTTCATCATGTTGACATGCTACATCCTTTCTGTCTGTCTTCGGTCAGGTAACTCCACAATATAGTTCACGTCATTTACCTTCCTAACCACTTTGTACAGTCCTGCCCACTCAGCCTGCAGCTTGTCTTTCCAGACCGGAATAAGGAGCATGACATCCTGACCCACCATGAATGAGTGAGCTCTGGCACTTTTTGTTTCTGTTGGGAAGCTGTCAGATTGCTCTGGGCTGTTCCCATAAGCTCCTTCAGCCTTTCCCTAAATTTAAGGATGTAATCCACAATGGGAGTTCCTTGAGTGGCATGCTTGCCTTCCCAGTCCTTCCAGATCAAGTTTAGGGGCCCATGTACCAAGCATCCATATAAGAGTTTGAAGGGGGAAAATCCTGTAGACTCTTGGGGCACTTTCCTGTATGCAAACAACAGGTGGGGAAAGTATTTCTCCCAGTCCCTCCCATGCTGTTCAGCAAACGCCTGGAACATTGACTTCAGGGTACCATTGAATCATTCCACAAGTCCATTGGCTTGTGGGTGATACGGTGTTGTGCATCTCTGCACCACCCCACACTTCTCCCATAAATATTTAATCAGGTCTGACATAAACGAACTCTCTCAATTGGTGATTATCTCCTGCAGAAACCCAACACAGGAGAAAATCCCAAGAAAGGCATCTGCCACTTTGTCTGTCCTCAGTGAGGATAGGGTGACTGCCTCTGGGGACCGGGTGGTATAATCCAGCACAGTCAGGATGAATCTCTTCCCTGAGGAGCTGGGGGTATATAAAGGTCCTACAATATCCATTCCCACCCTCTGGAATGGCTCCTCTGCTATGGGAAATGGAATCAGAGTGGCTGGGGTTTTCTTGCCTGCCTTTCCTATTTCTTGGCACAGGTGACAAGACCTGCAATACTCTTTCACCTGCTGGGTGAAGTTAGGCCAATAGAAAATCTGGGCCAACCGCTGCATAGTGTGCTCGATTCCCAGATGACCAGACACGGGAATATCATGTGCAATCTTGAGCAACTGCTCATGATACCCCTGGGGAATGACAAGCTGCCTGCCTAGCATCCCTTCCTCTGTTTGTACAGCTTGAGTATACATAAGTCCATTTTCCCAATAAACTTTATGTCTACCATCACCTCCCTGTGCACTATCCCAGTCAGACCAAGCCCTCAGCTTCTCTAAACTAGGGTCACTTCTCTGAGCAGCTGCTAACCCCTCACACATTCCCAAGGCATGGGAAAGGTCCCCTTCAGTTGCTAATCTAGGGTCCCTAGAACTAGCATCAGAGCACTCAGGATGACTGTCAATCCCAACCCTCTGACAATGGGTCACCCCTCCCTCTTTGGAGTAACCCTCTGTAGCAGTGTGGTTACTTGCTACTGGGGAAATTTCTACCCCCTTTCTGTTAGTCTTCCCATCTGGAGTCACAGGCTGTGGAACCAGCCTCTCAGTGGTTTCCATAATGGTTTCTGTGGGGTTCAGGGGACTACAATTTTCCCTTGCCGCTTGGCTACTGGTAACTGCACATATCATCCCCTGTTTGAGATTGTTGCCCAGGATTACATCCACTGCTAACGTTTTCACTACTGCCACCTGTTGCACAGTTCTCCCTGCTTCACCCCAGTCTAGGAGAATACTGGCGAGTGGCAATGTTTTCTCCTCATTAGTAAAGTCCTGGACAGTGACGTATTTATTGGGTATAAGCTGACCAGGCTCTACTAGATCCCCTTTTACCAATGTCAGGGATGCCCCTGTGTCCCTTAACTCTTGCGTCTGTACACCATTCACCATGACTGGGTGCATGTGTTCCCTCATGTTCACAGGCATTTTTCCAGGGACACACAAACAACCCACTTCTTTTCTAGTACCATTCTGTGCATTATTGCTCATTCTTTTGGGACACTGTCTGGCAATATGCCCAGTTTCTTTACATAACCAACATTCACTTCTCTTATCAGAGAAATCTTTTCTCTGAAACCTGGGGCTAACTGGTTTTGGTGGAGGCAGTGAGGGTTTAGCTGCCCTGAAGGTGCTCTTTTCCCTTTCTGTGCTGCCATGCCTGCCCCATTCACTCTCAGAGCAGGTCTGCTCTTGGCATAGCGTTCCGAGAGTTCAGCAGCCTCTTGCACTGTTTTGGGATCTTGGTCCTCCAGCCAGGTTTTTAGATCTGATGGACATGCCCAATAAAACTGTTCTAACAAAATCACATTTTCAATTTTATTAACAGAGTTTGCCTCAATACCTTCCCACCAACGTTTTAAAAACTGAAGTTGTTTCATGGCTAGCTCCTTGTAGCACATGTCAGGGCTTCTCCTGAGCTTATGGAATTTAGCTCTGTATGATTCAGCAGTTAATTCATTTTTTTTTAACAGTGCAGCTTTGAGTTTGCTGTAATCATCACTATCCTCATTGTCCATTTGACCCAATGCATCCTGAGCTTTCCCGTTAAGTAGCGGGGATAGCTGGAAGCTCCAGGACTCTCTAGGAATTTTAGCCTGAATACAAACTTTTTCAAAAGAATTTAAAAAGGCATCCATATCCTCCCCCTCTTTAAATTTGGCTATTAATCTGGAATTCAATTTGTAACCCAGGCCTGTAGTCCCAGTTAAACCCAAGCCAATTACCTGCTCTGGTGCCAACGGTTGGAGTCGTAGCTTCTCCAGTTCATGTTGCCACGAGTGCCCCTGCTCCTCACAGTCTGTGTTTTGGTGTTCTCTCTCTCTCTTCTCCTCTGCAACTCACAGGCGCTCATGCTCCTCACGGTCTGCCTCCCGCTGTTCCCGTTCTGCCTCTCGTATCTCTCGTTCTCTCTTCTCCTGGAACTCCAGCTCCATCCTGCGCAACTCAATTTGCAGTCTGAGTACTTCTGGATCCAGGATACTGGTGACCTTTCCCTGCTGCTGTGGCCCATCACTGGCACTGTCCCTGTTGCCCTCCTCATTGGATCTGGGCACTGCACTGGCCACTAGCCCTGCCACACTCGAGGTCTGATCCTTTTCAGTCATGGTCCGTGACTCGCTGCTCTTAGTATCTGCTACCATCAGGGCATCTATGAGGTTCTGCTTACTGGCTTTCACTTTGAATGGGAGTCTTCTGTCCCACACAACTGACTTAAGTATTCTACAGTGTTCCTGCTGTAGTTGGAAGCCATCTTCCCTAATTACTGCTACTCTGACTTGTACTTTAGGAAAAAAAAAATGGGTAGGAACTAGACTGTACGCCAAGTGACATAGTTCTGTCTTCTTTTAAAATAAAACTCTGCCTTTTTATTTCTTTGCAAGTGAGCTGATGGTCTCAAGCTGACACACAGAACAATAAAAGCTTGTAATACCAACATTTTATCCACATCACTGCCAACCAATCTGTCATAAATCCACTCAGCAGGTCAGCCCTCTACTCACAAAGTGCCAACCACCAAGCGCAGTCTTGTGAACAGTTAACAGAAACAGGGTAACCCTACTGTCTGTTTTTGTGGGTTTGAATCAATCTTTGGTTTCAGTTCTGGAGGGATTCAAACTGTGAACCTCTTGCTAGCATACCCAATGCACAATCTCAGATAATTCTGTCTTCGGTGGTCCAGATATCTTGCCTACGGGCACCTAACCAGGTGTACAAAATGAACTATTAAAAACTCTAATAAAGACCTCAGATTACTCTTACCTGGTTCCAGTTTGGTATCACCATTCAAGCTTGTGCACAGTGTCTGCTTTAACTATACATACTCCACTTGTTAAAGAAAAGAAATTCAAAGGCAGACCAAGTAGGCTCTAAAAATAGAGTTTTACTAAAATAGATAAAAAATATGTAAAACATAAAATACAGAACCATATATCACAAGAATCATACAGCCTTCTAAAAGAACAAAGTTTTAACAGTGCAATTCCTACTACAGTACTTAGATTTGTCTCTCTCTCTCTCTCTCTAAATACCTGCTTAAAGTGCTCAAAGATGTTTCTTTGTCAGAGTGTAAATAAAAGTCTTTGAAGGAAAACAGAATACTGTTTAAACAACTGTCTTGGCCAATCCCTTTGTGTGAGGTCACATAGCTCCTCCACTGTTTATTAAAAATCATACACCCAGGATCTTTTATCATTTTAGAAGGAAAGTTAATTAAGTTTACATCAGCAAACACTCCTTTCCCCATGTGACTTCCCCAATCAAGTCTGTAAATTTCCTTTCATCTATGAGCAGTATCCCCTCTCACACAGACATCAAAGCATTTATGATTTTGCACCAGTGTACTAAACCTGGTTTTCCTCCTCAAAACATCATAAAAGGGATACTGATTTCCATCTTAGCAGTCAAAGCTATATCTAACTTAGAAAAAAATGAGATTCTTGATTAAGGCCTGTTCTAGTCTATAATTAGTTTCTGGCCTTCCAGGTAACACCTTGTATCTAAAACCTGTGTGTGTGTGTGTGTGTGTGTGTGTGTGTGTGTGTGTGTGATATCACATGCTGTCTCAGCATCTCTCATAAGAGACAGTCCATAACACATTTTAATATTACAAAAAATCATAGTGTACTCAGAACTGGCTGTCCACGTGTCACACAGATCATGTACCATTTTTGGGGGAGGGGAAAGAAGAGCTGCAGATCCTTCAAAACCTTCTGTACTTTTACTGTATAATGAGCACAGAGTCAGATGGATGGTAGGATGAGAGCACAGGAAAAAAACAGTCAGGCAAGTAAGCGGGCTGGTAGCAGGCGAGCAGTGCTCCACTCTGTAAGTCTATCGTAAATTAAACTAAAACTAGAAAAAAGTAAAATTAAGTTTATTAAAGAAAGTGAAATTCCCTACCCCATCTACCCTTTATGTTTTTTTATGAATGGGGTTTACTGTGTATAATAATATATTACAGAACAGTAAGTGAGAGGCAAGATGGCGGATACTGAACTGCTGGAAATATGTACAGCACTGTAACTGCATTTGAAAATGCATTACATTACCATTGGAGAGGGAGCTGAAGCGAATTTACTGAGGCTGGAATTGCATTGCATGTGAGCTGACGAGTAGTTGAAAAACAGTTTGTGTTTTAAGAATTTTGAATTGCTACTGCATTAGAAGTACAAAAACACAATGCCAGAGCAGTGAGCTTGAGAAACAGTTTAATCTGACTGGTACTGTAATCTGCATTAGCACCAACATTGCTGGACTGTTTCATCTGACTATGGTAACAGCTCAGCTGGGGTGAGGGTGTTATCCCTATGCTGCATAACCCAACCTAATGAGGCTAATCAGTGCACAGACACCAACTAGTAGTCACAAATGGATGTTTTGCTTTGTGTGTACAGCATAACAAGGGATCCATATTCTTTTGTGTTTGCTCTCTTAGGGAAATCTGCATACCAAAATACATAATCGATATCCTGGCATTAAAACAGTGCAAGTCTGAAAAGTTCAGTCCATCTTCCACAACAGCTGTTGAATGATCAGATGATTGACCTTTTGTGAGGCCAAAATAACAGTAGTGTACCAAGAAGGGAAATTAAATAGAATTGGTCCTGGCTAGGTTGTATTTGGAAAATTGAGCAATGGACATTTATTCCTGGTCAAAGCTCTACATGTACTACATTAACTCAGTTTTGCCCAGGCAGTCATTTTTACATCAAGATTAAACAATGGAAATCTCAGCCACTGGAAAGTGCTTGATGCAGAATTAGTAGTAAATGACATTCCAGCCTCAGACCTTTTCTCTGTTGCTGCTCACCTCAAGGAGTTTTTTTATGTAATTTAGAAGGGCTTTTTTTGTCCTTTATTTTTCTCCCCACCTGGGACCCCAACAAACACGCAAGTGCATGAGCATGGAGGCACACATGCATGCCAGGTATCGGCTATGACCCTTCCTCCCCACCCCTGGCGATTGCCTGCCACCCCCTCTTCTTACATATCATACAAAAATATGAAATGCTTGCAGAAACAGGCCTCACAATCTATCAAGTCTGCCCGATTGTGCAGATAGCCCCTCAACTTGAGATGCCTCACCTTCCCCTCCCCTTCCATCTGACCACCACCTGATGGTCATGGAACTACAAGGGGGCAAGAACACATCCCTGTCTGGGAGAGAAGAGCCACCTTGCTGCATTTCAAGCCTAATGCCATCCTCCCCGCCTGCTACCCCAATAACTTAGGCTCATTCCTGAACCCAGATTACTGGCATGGTGAGAGGTATGGCATCTAGCACCACAACCCTCAGTGCCACCGGGCTGGCTACTTCAATGAGTTTTTTACTACTTTTGTTCTTCCCTCCTCACCCTATCCCAATTCATCTCTCACTTTCTTGTATCCACACTCCACTCCCTCTTCCTCCTCTATGGGGTTACATTTCCCACTTGTATCTGTGCTGGAAACCCTTCTTACTCTTCTTTCACTCAACCCATCCAGATCTAGTCCTTTTGGTTTGGACCTCAAACTTCTCAGTCTCTCAGCTGTAGCCATCACCTTCCCCACTCCACTCATCTCCTTAACCACTCCTTCACCCTAAGTGTTGTCCCACAGGCTTGGAAGCTGACTAAAGTTCTCCCCCTTCATGAAGGCGATGCTCATCATCCCCCTGGAAACTACGGTCCTGTCCTGCCCCCCCGCTTGCAAAGTTTCGAGAGAAATTGGTCAGCTCACTGCTGTCTGACTTCCTCCATGCCTTCAACTTCTCTTTGTTCCTCTGTGGTTTTTGGAAACACCATTCCATTGTCTCCTCCTGCTAAGTGTCACTGACTCCATCCTTTCTGGGCTGGATCAGAGGCACATTACAGCATCCACTTCCATCAGTCTAACCAAAGCCTTTGATTCGGTGGCTGGTCCACTCCTTCTGGATAAATTGAGTTCTGCTGGCCTATCAGACTCTGATGTTAGGTGGTTTTGTTCTTACCTTTCAAGTCATCAGCAGTCAGAACAGGTAGGTAGCATCCCATCCACTCAAACTCCAAATCCAGGCAGGGGCCCCACAGAACTCCATCCTGGGTCACATCTTCTTCTCTGATTTCTTAATGACTTCCCTTCAGCCTGTGTCAATTCACGTATTCACATGAATGCAAACAATACTGTGTTCTATGCTCCAGGCCCATCAGCTGAGGCTGTTGAAGTCATGATCTAGCAAGATTTCCACAATGTCTGTCCTGTGATAGTTTCAGGCCAGCCAACTTCAGGTCAACACAAAGAAACCAGTGTCCATGATCTTTGATTCCAACTGGAAAATGTCCAGGCTTGCTTTCCTCTAATCCTTCACCACACTGGATGACTCTCTCTTTTAAGTATCTTAGTGTGTTGTTTGGATATATTATGAGTTCAAACTCATGAGCCTGATGCTTAGAAACCAACTGCCGGGTGCCCAAAACACAGGTGCCCAACATCAGAATTTTATTTTTCATATGTTTCAGGGAACTTTGTCCCCCGCACCCCTCCTCCCAGTACTTAAAGATACCAACCCTGCAGTGGGCAAAATCCTGATGTTGGGCAACCATGTTTTGGACACCCAGTATTGGGATTCTGGGTGTCGGGCTCTTGAGTTTCGGTATCTTAAATGGATGCCATGTGGTTTGATAGCAGGCTTAACTTCTCTGTGAGCACTGATGCCATTCCAGCTAAACTATGCAACAGCCTTGTATCACTGTATCATAATAAAGACTGCCTGTCCCCGCATGTCTGCTGGGAACTTGCTACCAAAATGGTGCTGACATTCTTTGACTATGCTGTCATGGTATACTGTACTGCTCCCTTTTCTTCTCTTGCCAAAATGGAAACACTCTATAATGTTGCCTATTTTTCTGCAACAAACTCACCCCCATGTATCCATTACTGCACACTCTACTCTTCCCTATCCATCCTCCCTCTTCCCTCCTATCACCTGCAACACTGTGATTCTTTCATGTGTACTGTAAATACTGGTTTGAGGAACTGTCCTCATAGCGTACCTTTCCACTTCCATATCTCCCATCCCATCTGCCTCATACCCCCTTCATTGCAGGGATCCCTGTACTTCTCCCTCCCGCACCCTTGCTTCTCTGCTGGGCAGTCAGCTTTCTCCTATCTTCTCCTGCCTCTGAAACCTGTTTCCTTCTACACTCTGTCTCTCACCCTTCTCAGCCTCCCTTAAGTACATGCTTATACTCATTCCACCCACCCTCCTGCACCTATCAGCTCCCTTCCTGACCTGCCTTTCCCATCTACCACTACAATTCATGCCCCCTCCCTGGAGATGATAGTATGCCAGCCACTTCTCTGCACTGTAAATTTCTACCAGTTTCTTGTTTTGCTTCAGGATGTAGTGTATGTTCTCACTCCTGATACCTGTATCTTGGACATTTTGCACATTTGCCAAATTGCACTACTGTTATTTCCACCGTATTTGTTTGTTAACATCTATTCTATTGTACTTGTTTGTTGTTTTTCTCTTTCCTCTCCTCCAGATCATACCTGGAAATGAGCCACAGCTCATTGTGGCATTGCTGGTTAACAATTTTTAAATAAGTAAATAAAAAAGCAGTAGTTTATTTATTAAGTGCCCAATCTTGGGGCATTTGAGTGCAGTACATCATGAAATACAGAATCCAAACACAATCAATAAATACCTATAGCATATAAAATGTGCAAATCAGTCAGCAGATAGCTAAAACAAATCAATGGTGTTAATTCCAGCCAACAGCTTTCCTAAACAGATAGGTCTTCAGACCCCTCCAAAAGGTCTTCATAAAGGGAACCTCTTTTAGAGATTCAGCTACAGATAGTCAGGAGTTAAAGGGGAGGTGATATGCCTGTGGGCCCAGTGTCATTGAAGGTACCATACCTGTGGACCCAGTGTCCCTGATGGTGCCATACCTGTGGGCCCAGTGTCCATGAAGGTGCTATATCTGTGGGCCCAGAGTCCTTGAAGATGGTGTAACTGTGGGTCCTGTCTCCCTGAAGGTGCCATACCTGTAGGACTAGTGTCCCTGAAGGTGCCATACCTGTGGGCCCAATGTCCCTGAACATGCCACACCTGGGGGCCCATTGTTCCTGAAGGTGCCATACCTATGGGCACAGTGTCCATGATGGTATTATACCTGGGACACAGTGTCCATGAAGATGCCATACTTGTGGGCTCAGTGTCACTGAAGTTGCCATACCTGTGGGTCCAATGTCCCTGAAGGTGCCATACCTGTGGATCCAGGCTCTCTGAAGGTGCCATACCTATGGGCCCAGAGTACCTGAAGGTGACATATCTGTTATCCCAGTGTCCCTGAATGTGCCATACCTGTGAACCCAGTGTCCATGAAGATGCCATACCTGTGGGCTCAGTATCCCTGAAGTTGCCATACCAGTGGGTCCAATGCCCCTGAAGGTGCCATACTTGTGGATACAGTATCCCTGAAGGTGCCATACCTGTGGGCCCAGAGTACCTGAAGGTGCCATACCTGTGGGCATAGTGTCCTAGAAGGTGCCATAGCTGTGGGCCCAGTGTTCCTGAAGGACCATACCTATGGGCCAGTGTCCCTGAAGGTGCCATACCTATTGGCCCCATGTCCCTGAAGGTTCCATAGCTGTGGACCCAGTGTCCCTGTAGGTGCCATACTTGTGGGCCCAGTGTCACTGAATGTGCCACACCTATGGGCTCAGTGTCCCTGAAGGTACTGTACCTGTTGGCCTAGTGTCCCTGGAGGTACCATACCAGTGTCCCTGAAGGTACCATACTTGAAGGCCCAGTGTCCCTGAAGGTGCCATACCTGTGATCCCAGTGCCCCTGAATGTGCCTGACCTGTGGGCTCAGTGTCACTGAAGGTGCCGTACCTGTGGGCCTAGTGTCAATGAAGGTGCTATACCTGTGGGCACAGTGTATCTGAAGGTGCCATACCTGTGGGCCCAATTTCACTGAAGGTACCATACCTGTGGGACCAGTGTCTCTGAAGGTGCCATACCTGTGGGCCCAGTGTTCCTGAAGGTACTATATCTGTGAGCCCAGTGTCCCTAAAAGTACCCCACCCATGGGCCCAGTGTCCCTAAAAGTACCATACCCATGGGCCCAGTGTCCTTGCTTTATGGTCTCCTGATTAAGACAACTTCTTTTACAGTTAACATTTACATACCCAATATGGAAATAACGTTTTAAAATTATACTGAAATTTTTTTCTGTCTTCCACCATGTGTTCCCTTAATTCCACATGCTACTCAGAGTTCTGTTCTTCTGGTGACATGAAGAGGCAATAGCCCCAGAAGTTACAGAGGGGAACAGACATCAGTGTGCATTATTATTAGTAGGAAGAGTGACACTATTTTATTTCACTGTGCTGGAAAAGGAACTTTTTTGGTTTTTTTGTTCGCAAGACACAATAAAGATGCGATGAATTGCTCATCTTAGACAGCTAGAGAAGTGAGATATCAACTACCGTGTCTGTAAATTTAGCCTTGGTTAGAGATGTGAGAAATTTTGCTTTGGCAACCAAGGATCCCCTCAGTTTTGACATTTACCACGTGGGACCAAAAAATGCTGGAGCCAGTAATTTAAAAATGTTCTATCTATCTATCTATCTATCTATCTATCTATCTATCTATCTATCTATCTATCTATCTATCTGTCTGTCTGTCTGTCTGTCTGTCTGTCTGTCTGTCTGTCTGTCTGTCTAATTCTCTGTCTGTTTAATTTTTTTGTTACATCATCAAGGGGTGCTCACCCCTGTCTCACTTGTCTTAACCACCTTCTCTCCAGGTCACCCACCCAGTTGCTATGTTGAAGATGGAGACTGGGATGACCATCTCCAGTGCTGCTGAGCAGTAGCCCAACACTGGGGTGCCCAATCCCCAGTATCAGAATGTCCCTTTCAGATCCCCTGTTAAAAAGAAAACTGTCCCTCATTGTTTTTAACTGCAAAAAAGAAAATAGTCCCAAACTGATCTGATCCCCCTAACCCTGACATCTCACTCAGCACCCACCAGTCCTCACCTGTCACACACCTTCACACACCTGACTACATCCCAGTTCAATGATCTACTGTCCAGTTGAAGACATGCCTTGTTTCTGGAACCACCAACTGTAATATAAGAAACTAAGGTAATTGCAGCTCAGTGTATTTCAAAGTAGTTTCAAACTTTGATGCATAACTTTGTCAGTTTTTTATATTTTGACCCCAGATTTTCAACATGGCCTTTTTTGGACCCCACTACATAACCAATAGTGATGGAATTATGCAAATCAGGCCCAAAAAGCAATTTCTTGGTTGCTTTGTGAAATCATCTTTTGGGCAGAATTTGAACATTTTCAGCTCCCCTGTTCAAGAGGTGGGGTCATAAGAAGGCTATGCTGAAAATGTATGGTCTACATATGTAAAAATGGCAAAGATACGTGGGTGCATTGAATGTTTTCTGTACTCGCTCATAACTTTGGTAATTTTAAAGAGCTAGTGAAGCCAAAACAGGCAGACAGAAAAAGAATAAAAATTTTAAGTAGTAGCCAGTTGTAACTTTGTATTTCAAAAGCATTTTCCTTTTTCCTTTTGCTCATCAGAAAGACTTCTATGTGATTGTTGGGTTATGCCTGAAAACAGTAAATTTTGGCTAGCGCTCTTACCTGGGTAACAAAAACTAAATAAATACATAAAATAATATTGTGCTGGATGTTTGGAACAGCTCTTAGTCTGTCAGCTGACATATCTAAGGCCCCGTCCACACCACACCACTCAGACCCGGTAACGGATAGAAACTGTTACAACCAGGGAGCGGTGCAGTCTGTCCACATTGCTGTGGTGTCTGTTATGGGACCAGCACTGCCAGTCCACACTTCAGGAGCTGGGCAACCATTATGGCGGCACCTGATCCCACAATTCAGCTCAAGCTGCACCAGGGGACTGGTGCCACACATCCACTCTATGCCCTGTAATGTTACCAAGGCGTAACCAGTTTCATAACCATTGTTGAAACCACCTCATATGTAGTTTCAACAACGGTTATGAAAACGCCTTCTGTAACATCACAGGTGTAAACACAAACCATTGTGGTAATGGTTTGAGCACTCTGTAACAGTACAGAGGCATAGTGTGGACAGGGCCTAACTCTACTGCCCCACAGCTCATCACCAACAGTATGATCTCACTGACAGTGACATCACAGGTGAATAACCTGGCAGTCACTCATTTGCTGTTCCTACTGTAAGTAGCAGTGATGTCACAGTCAGTGAGGTCACAATGCTGATGATCTAGTGTGGGGCAATAGAGAAAGATATATCAACTGTTAGGCTAAGAGCTGTTCCACACATCACACCTACTAAAATCAGGGAAACAATCTTCCAATTAAACACAAGTAAAAGAAAAAAGTACCTCAAATGTAAATGGTAATGGTTGGCTTCTTTTAAAAATTAATATTAGTTTTAGGCAGTACACTAGTTCTTTAAATATTTTGGCTCTACATTTTCAGCATAGTTATTGTTACACACCACCTCACAAATGTGATAGGTGTCATTTTTCAAATCCCAGCCAAAATGTTTTTTTGCACCCAGGTGAGGAATAATGTTTTTGTGTCATGGAATGACATTTTGGCATGGATTTGAAAAATTTCACCTTCTAGATTCATGAGGTGGGGTAATAAGAAGGCTATGCTGAAAATTTAGTGTACAGTAAAATTATTTATTTATTTATTGAATTTTGTTGACCCAGTAGGTCCTCTGGGACTAGAAGTCCCTTTTTCAGGGGCAACCGGGGAGAGGGGGGATACAGACGGTAAGCAACTGAAATTGAACTAGATTAAGCTGTTGGTGGTATTTCTATTGAATGGGGGAAATTTGACCAGGGCACTGGGGAAATCCCCTACTCTTTTCAAATGGGGACATGGAGAGGATCTCAGATCTAGAAGTGGGTAGCCATTTGGGAACAAGTGACCACCAGACAGTGTGGTTCATGATAAACTCTGCTACAGAGTCAAGCCATACAAAAGTGAAGGTTCTGGACTTCAGGAGGGCTGACTTTGGCAAGATGGGAGAGTGCCTTAGAAAAGCACTAGCAAACAGGCTAGAAGGAGGGGTGGAGCAACAATGGGCAAATATCAAAACTGCCATTACAGAGGCAACAATCCTTTGTGTGAAGCAAATAAACAAATCAAAATGAAGGAAAAAGCCACTATGGTTCTCAAAAGAGGTGTCGGTGAAGGTTAGGGAGATAAAGCTAGCATTTAGGAAGTATAAGGAAACAGTCACAGAGAACACAGAGAACTGTACCAAGTAAGGCAGAAGGAAGCAGGGAGGTTAGTCAGAATAGCAAAGGCCCAAACTGAGGAAAGATAGCTAACTTGGTTAAGAAGGGGGATAAAACCTTTTATAGGTATATCAGGGACCGTAAAAAGACAAAGGGACAGATAGTGAGGCTGAATACAATGGATGGTGGGTGGGCAGAGAGTGACAGTGATAAAGCAGGGATACTGAATGAATACTTCTGTTCAGTATTCACAAAAGAGGAAGTGGGGGAGGTGCCTAATCCAATTAACAGAAGCACTCTAGAGAGGGGGGTTGATCCCAGTCCTTTCACAGAAGAAAGTGTTCTGAAAGAGCTCCTAAAACTGAAGATGGACAAAGCAATGGGGCCAGATGGAATTCACCCCAGAATACTAAAAGAATTAAGCAGAAAACTAGTGACACCACTGACTACGCTTCTTAACAAATCATGGGAGGATGGTGTGGTACCTGAGGACTGGAAGAAGGCTGATGTGATTCCACTTCACAAAAGTGGGACCAAGACGGAGGCAGGAAACTACAGACCTGTCAGTTTGACCTCTGTGGTAGGGAAAGTGATGGAATCACTTCTAAAGGAAAGAATTGTTGAGTACCTAGAGGCCAGTGGGGCACAGGACCCAAGGCAGCATGGGTTCACATTGGGAATATCATGTCAGACAAATCTAATTGATTTCTTTTGACTGGGTGACCAAAGTAGTAGACCAGGGAGGGGCTGTGGACATGGCCTACCTAGACTTTATCAAGGCATTTGACACAAAGATCTGCAACAGGGTTGATACACAAGGAGGCATGAAAAGGATGAGAAGGGACTTGGCAAGGTTGGAGGAATGGTCAGAAGTATGGCAGCTTGGATTCAATGCAAAGAAGTGCAAAGTAATGCACCTGGGAAACAAAAACCCAGGGGAAGATTATACAATGGAGGGGGGAGATAGTAACAACAACAAAAATGGAAAGAGACCTAGGGGTAATGATATCAGATGACCTTAAGGTTGGCAAGCAATGTTAGAAAGCAGTAGGGAGGGCTGGGGGTATACTGGGATATATAGGGAGAGGTATCACCAACAGAAAACAGGAAGTAGTTATCCCCCTGTACAAACAGGTGGTGAGACCATATCTGGAGTACTACGCCCAGTTCTGGAGACCCCATCTTCGCAAGAACATAAACAGGATGGAGGCAGTTCAGAGGAGGGCAACTAAAATGGTGCAGGGTCTGCAAGAGAAGCCATACGAGGAGAGACTAAAGGAGTTTAATATGTATACCCTTGAGGAAAAGAGGGAGAGGGGGGACATGATAGAAATGTTTAAGTACCTCAGTGGAATCAACAAAGTCCAAGAGGGTAGCATCTTTCAGAAAAAGAGATGTGCAAGAACAAGGGGACACAATTTGAAGATAGAGGGGGGATGGCTCAGGGGCAATGTGAGGAAGTATTTTTTCACAGAGAGGGTGATGGATTCATGGAACAGCCTTCCTGAGGAGGTTGTGGGGTCTAAAACTGTCAGAGAATTCAAGAATGCATGGGACAGACATAAGGCAATTTTTGTGGGGGGTAGGAAGAAATAGGCTGTTGGTTAACTAGGATCTGCAGCTTATCCTCTAGGTAGGGAAATGGGCAGACTAGGTGGGCCAAGCGGTCCTTATCTGCCGTCAAAGTTTATGTTTCTATGTAAGTGCCATGGGATCTTTAACATCCACCTGAACTACCACCAATCCAGGCAGATGGGAACTCGGTTTAACGTCTCATCCGAAAGACAGCACCTCAGAAGTGCAACACCCTCCTCATACTGCACTACAGTGTCAGCATTGGGATATTAACTCAAGTGCCAGGTGTGGGAACTGAATCCACAGCCCTCTGATCTCCCAGGCTCAAAGGCGAGTGTGCTACCTACTGAGCCACTGAAAATGACCAGGTTATGAGTGAATATTTGCAGTGTTTTGACATTTGATGATATCGGGCCCTGTGCACTATGGTGCGGAGTGGCTATGTGCCATGTACCCATCCCACATAACCACTCCACACCCATTGAGTCCCCACATGGCCAGCCATGGGATTCACCTATGGGGCACGAAGACCCACTGCCAGACTGTGCAGATGGCAATGCAGTGGAGGTGGGCAGGGGGTGTGCCTGCACTCTGAGACATTCACAGAGTTGCTGAGAGCTGGGTGTGGGGGGTGCACAGTATGCAGGGGGAGCCCTTACCATAAGGTCTGCACACCCCCTGGTATGCCACCTCCCCGGGTGCTGAACGTCAGAAAGGGACTGATGTCCTCCACACCATGCTGCCCCAGACCATGGGCAATGAATGTTGGTCTGGGGATGGCTGACCGGGCAACAGCCTGCTTCCTGGTTGCTGTGTGAGACATGGCAGTAGCCATTTCTATTTACCAGCAGGCGCAAGGAATCCACCGGCAGACCGGGTTTGGTATCCCATTGGATGCCAACCCAGTTTGTGTAACTGACCTCTGTGTTCCCACATGCCAAGGGGGGTGGGACAGCAGACAAGTATGCTAAAGTATTGCATACCCTTGGGTATGCACATGTTCGCAGGTGTGGCCGTTTTCGGGCAGGATACGCGCCTCCGGCACATACTTCCCACCTGTATGTGCTTAGGGCCCAGTGTCACTAATTTCCTATTTGGGGCCTGCATGAATGAAGATATGATTCTATTGTATCAAAATGAAAGGAAATTCTTTGCAAAAAGACTTCATAAACAACCCTCTGCACATGATCTCACTCTCCGTAGACCCTCCTATCCTCTGCCTCCTGGCGGCCTCAACTCTACCTTCTTCTGCCTTTCTCTCCCAAACTCTCTTCTCTACCTGACCTCCTGTCTTCCTCCCTTTCACTTTTTGCCATTATCCTTTTCCTAGGCTTTCACCCTCCCTCCCTACCTCCTTTCCCGTTAGCCTCATATTTTCTCCCCCTACTATTTTGTTCCCTTGACCTAAAGAATAGCATATACACCCCTGTTCTCAGCTTTGTATCTCTCTCTAAACTGTCACTCTAGTACCTTCTTTGGACCATAAGTCCTTTGGTTTGTTTAAGTTGATCACTTGTGTTTCAAACTTGTCTCCAATTTTGAACTGCACTTTTTGTACTTTGTAATGCTATCTCTTCCATTTTGTATCCTGAAAAATAGGTGAACTTGCATTTACTATTTTCCGTTAATTTATGTTATTTCTTGTTATTTTTCACCGATTTATGTAAACTGTACTTCTATTTTATTGTAAAATTGTATTTGACCTGTACCCGCTGTTTCACCTGTTGTACTTTTACAAACTGTTTGTTGTCATTGTACTCCTACTTGTACCCTCCTGGGTCGTGCTTAAAAAAAAGCATTGCTATGCCTAGTGCACCTACCCAGCTACCAAAAGCAAAATAAATAAATGCACCACGTAGGGTAACTTAATGGCACAAAAATAGGGAAATGTGGGTGTCAGGGTTTTCAACTCTAACTCCTCAGCCCAAACCTCCTACCAAGCAGCAAAAAGAGAAAAAATCACTAGGGTTTTGGGTCTTCAGAGTCTTGACAAATCAACAGTGGGGTCTTCCTTGGGGTTTCATCCCATTAAAGTCATAGTTTACTCACTTGTATCATCCATAGGTGACCAACCCACAATATCTAAAGCCATGCTACCTCAGTGGGAGGGTGGGTATCATAGCACATTTGCATGCATGCACTACCTCAGTCAAAAGTAGGTTTCATGGCTCCGCCACTCTTTGTGTAAAATAATACTTCATTAAGACCCTCCTGAACCTCCCTCCTGTTAGTTTCTAATCAGTACCATATTACCACAAGCCAGTATTTATATTACCAATATATCCCCTCAGCTTACTCTGTTATTTCTTTTTAGGAATTTGAAGGTCTCTATCATGTCTCCCCTCTCCCTTCTGGTTTCTAGCACTCTTCATAGCACATGCCCTGCTGGCCCTGGATCATATTTGTTACCCAGTCCTGCACCATCTCTAGTCTATCCCTATCCTTCTTGATGTGAGGACTCCAGAATTGGGAGCAGTACTCCAGGTGTGGCCTCACCAAGGATCTATATGGGGGGGTTATTACTTATTTTTTCTGCTATTGATACCCACAGAATACAACCAAGCATCCTACTTGCTTTGCCATATGCATTGTTGCACTAACTTGATTGTTTTAGAGAGTCACTTGTGATAACTCCAAGATCACATCCTTCAGACATGCTACTGAGTCCCAACCCTTCCATCCACCACTCCATCCTAGTGTTCCTGATCCCAGGTGCATCACCTTGCACTTTCTAGTGTTGAATTTGAACTGCTAAACCCTTGACCACCCTTCCAGCTTTTGCAAGGTGCTCTACATTTTTCTTTACTCCCTCCTATTCCACTATCCACCCACCTGCAGTGCTTTTATTTCATCTGCAAACAGGCACAATCTACCCTGGATCCCCTCACCACTGTCACTGATGAACTTGTTGAATAGGAATGGCACCAGGACTGGAAGTAGAGGGTTAAAACATAACCCTTCATGAATCTGTCACCAGAAGCAAGTACCAGAAAGAACTCAATGAAGGAGTAGAGGAGAGGTATACAGCAATGAAGACAGGGTGGAGTGTGTGCAAGGAAATGTGTGGCAGAAGTAGAGGAGTTTGGAATGAGTGCATCTATATGTGTGAGAGAGCAAGCGAGGGGTGTAAGTGCATATATGGTTATGTGTGGCAGCAGGGTAGGGGTGTGAGTGCAAGCATGGGTATGTTTGGTCGAAGGTTAGGGGTGGGAGCATGTGCAGTACTTATGTCGTACCTGAAAATAGGCAAATTGTCTTGCCTAGTGTACTTACCTGGTTAACAAAGGCTAAATAAATAATTAAATAAATAAATGTGTGGCAACAGGGTAGGGGTGAGAGTGTGTGCATAGGTGTGTGTGGCAGCAGGGGAGGGGTGACAGTGTGTGCATGGGTATGTGTGGCATCAGGTGAGTGGTGACAGTATGTGCATGGGTATGTGTGGCAGCAGACAAGGGTGACAGTGTATGCATAGGTATGTGTGGCATCAAGCGAGTGGTTACAGTATGTGCATGGGTATGTGTGGCAGCAGGTGAGGGGTGACAGTGTATGCATGGGTATGTGTGGCATCAGGAGAGTGGTATCAGTAAGTGCATGGGTATGTGTGGCAGCAGGCAAGGGGTGGCATTGTGTGCAATCAATCAATCAAATCTTTATTTATTCAGGCGGACATCATTGAGCAAGACTCATTTACAAGATTGACCTGATAAGGTCAAGGTTCAATGGTTGGTACATTAGCAGATATATACAAAACACTTGTAATAAAACAGATTCAGTAATATAAACATATATACAATAATCGAAGGGCAGAGGTTGATTAACCCTAACAGGACAAGGTAGGATACAAGAAAATACACTAGAAAAATCCAGTATGTACAAATCCCAGTAGAGGAGCCAAAGCAAGCACGCAACATAAGGTACCCAGAATTACAGGCTCCAGGGGAAAACTAAAGCAGACAAACAGATATAATGATTGACTGACTGCAAAAAAGTGGTGATTGCAGCCTCTGACAAATGACATGGAAGGGCTGGTGGGGGATTCAGACAGGGTCTATGGCTAAAAGTAGTAGAAGGTATGGGGGAGTAATTAGGGTTGAGGTAAGTGCCAGGAGTTGATGTGAAGATCATAGTCAGGGGAAGCAAAACTGCAAAACTGGTATGATAGGGGGCTGAGATACCAAATAAGGGGGCTGCGTGGGGGGGAATACTAAGGGGATAATTTATGGGAGAGCTACCAATTATAGTTGCTGACTGGAAGGGGGAGGGTTGTGAATGTGACTGGACTAGGTCTTGTGGTAGCAGTTGCATTTCTCTGGGAAGAGTCTTATGCAGATCTTTTTAAAGGATGCTAGAGGTATAAAGTTGGTCAACTTTAGGGTCTTCTGTAGAGAATTCCATGCCATTGCTGGAGAGTAGCTGATTGCAGACCTCCCATGCCGGGTGTAGACTTTGGGTATCTTGAGCATGATGAAGTTGTTGCTTCTTAGGGCATAGGAACTAGCTGTGGCCAGTGTAAAGCAGTCTAAAATATAGATTGGAAGTTTATTGGACAAAGCTTTGTAAATCCAAAGTGCAGCATTTCTGTTCCTTCTGAGGTGTAGGGATGCCCATCCAACTGCAGCATAGAGAGAGCAATGATGAGTGTTGAATGGAAGATCTGTAATAAATCTTAGTGCTCTGTGATACAGGGTATCCAATTTTCTTAAATAGGAAATAGGACAGTGACCATAAAGGAAGTCTGCATAGTCGATAAGTGAAAGAAATGAGGCCTGGATTAGCCTCAACCTTGAGTCTCTGGTTAGGAAGTGTTTTATTCTGAAGAATAGGCTGAGCCTCTGGCGAAGTTTTTTCATAAGTTCTTCAATATGATGTGTGTAGTCAAGCCTGCTGACAATCCACACCCCTAAGTATTTGAATTTATCTACAATGGTTATGTGTGGCAGCAGGGTAGGGGTGTGAATGTATGCATGGGTATGTGTGGAAGCAAAAGAAAAGTTTGTTCGGCCTCCTCAAGCAAAAATGCTCAAGCACGCAGAGAAGTGTTTCTTATTTTTCTTTTATTATATATTTACAGTTCCCAACGTTTCGCATTTCAATAATGCTTTTTCTGGGAAACTCAATAATTAATTAAAAACAGATTGTGTTCAAGTTACAGTATCTTTGTAAGCTATAGCTTTAAAAGCTCACCTTCACAATATGAACAATATCACTGTATTATAAAGTCTCTTGCAGAGATCATGTATTTGTCATAATACTAGTCATAGATTTACCAATCAGTTTAAATAAATATGCCACCATTAAATCCTACCATACACACCAGGGTACTTAAGCAGGGGCATCTCCAGCTGCTAAAATCCCATCTATGCGATCTGGACTGGTCACCAATTGAAACAATCAATGATATTAACAAAGTGTTGGACTTGTTCATCAACCACTTCACTGTGGCCTGTGATATCTATGCACCCCTGAAAAAGATTAAGGTCAAAAGTAGGGCAAACCCATGGCTAACCACTGAGCTTGTGGCATGGTTGAAACACAGGGACCACCTATAAAGCTGCCAGAAATGACTGCACTTGAGTGATTCGGAATGCTAAAAGCAAATATTTCAAGAAGTCACTAACCAACTCTTGGGGTAATGGTAAAAACTTGTGGATTAACCTGAAAGAACTCATGGGCAAGGATCCAAAGGCACCACCTACTATGCTCAACATCGATGGAATACCAACACTTGACCTTGGCACTATTTTCAAAACTTTTAACAATGCATTCTCCAACCTGGGCAGTGTCCTTCCACCAAACTTCTTTGATGCCTCTTCATCCACTACACCCCATAACACCACACTGCAGTTGCACACAACTCCGCAGTTCTTCTTTAAAGAGATACCAACTCATGTAGCCAGAACCTATATCAGCAAGCCCATTCAAAATATTGGGTACAGCGGTGACTGCCTGGACCTGAAGCTGATCTCGCTTGTTCTAGAAGAAATCCTTGAACCCCTGACAAAGATCTTCAACCTCTCCCTGAGACTTGGGCAATTCCCTTCACACTGGAAACTGGCCACCATCACACCTGTACATAAAAGGGGAGATAGGGCCCTACACACCAATTATAGGCCCATCTCACTCCTCCCCCCTTATCTAAAACCCTGGAATGAATTGCCTCAGACCAGTAAGTAGAATTCCTAGATAAGTATGAAGTTCAATGCTCAGAGCAGCATGGCTTCAGAAAAGGGCATAGTACCACCACGGCTCTGCTGGAATTTACAAGTTTCATCCATGCCACACTTAACCAAGGGAACTGTGTGGTGGCAGTATTTATTGACCTAATGAAGGCATTTGACACTGTAAATCATTCACTCCTACTCAGCCAACTGTCTTCTATTGGGCTCTCCAATGACACACTGCAATGGTTTGCTAGCTACCTTGGGGGCAGGGTCCAACGTGTTAGGATTGCTGGTGTCACCTCAGATGAAAAGCCAGTTCTCTCTGGAGTCCCACAGGGGTCAATACTGGGACCCCTACTCTTCTCCCTTTTTCTGAACAGCCTCCCTAGCATCTGCCAACAAAAAATACTACTCTACGCAGATGATGCAGTGCAGTTCACAAGCCACCATGATGCCCAACTCCTGGAATACCAGCTGCAGCTAGACTTTAAGCATGTTGAAGATTGGCTGAGCGCACATAAACCCATCCTGAACCACAGCAAAACTAAAGTCATGACATTCTGTCATGCAGGGAGCAAGTTTAAATCTCTGCCCCTTTCCATCAAGAACCACTTGGGAACTTCACTTGAACATGTCTCTGAGTTCAAGTACCTTGGCATCACTCTGGACAGTACCATCTCCTATGCTCGGCACATAGACAGTGTAGCTAAGGCCACCAATATATGAATTGGTATGCTCCACAACCATAAGCACTGTATGACTACAGATGCCCTTTGATTGGCTATCTACAGCTTTGTTACTTCTGTCATAGACTACGGTCTTGCCATCTATGGGTCTGCCTCTACAGCTTTACCACCACAGGATCTCAGTGTCACTCAACAAAGCTTGCAGGCTACTAATGGGTGCTGCCAGTCAAACACACACCTGTGACCTGTATGCCAAAGCAGGTTGGCTTCCTTTATGCAGTTGAATACAATACCAGACCTGCCTGTAATCCAAAAAGGTACTCCCCGGGCTCATGCCTCCAGAGGTTGAAAAGCTCCTTACACCCATAATAGTACCCAGCATACACATAGTATCCAACAGATAATCTTCCAGGTTCCCAGGTGCAGGACTATAATGGGCCAGCCTGCACTTACGCACAGGACTCCTCAGTGGTACAACACCCTCAACAAAGAAGCACTTTTTTCTGCTTTGCTTGGACCCTTCAAAAGGAACCTCCAACTCTACCTTACCTCAACCGTTCAATGTGACTGCTTCTCCTAAGTGACTGGCTCTCCTTCTCCCAGGTCAGTTCTGACCTGCGACCTGTAACCATTAACAGCTAACCACCTCATGGCACCTGCTTTCCTACCCTACCCATGCCCTCCCCCATCACATCACTCCTGCCCTTCCCCCTTCTTTCACACCACCTACTTCCACTACTGTACCTTACAGACATCTGCCCTTTCTTCTCTAAATCTGCTTACACTACTTCTAACTACCAGTCACTCCGACAGAGGCCTCTCAGCCTGCCTACCTCTTCCGCTTCCCCTCCTACCCTGCTCACCCAAACTGTCCTTCCTATATCGTTTCTTTTTTTTTTTTTGGTTGTGTTACTCTGAAACTTCATTTAAGCTGCCCTCTGAATTCTAGCTACACTTATGACTGTAACTGTAAAACATGTTAAGACTGTAATTCATTGTCTGCCTTTTATGCATGTTACCCACCATCCTCTGACGTGAAACCTTTGCAAATGAACAGTTCTTGCTCAAAGGTATTTGTAATTCTAGAGTTTAATAGAAATAAAATAAATAAAAATATAAAATCTGGCCACCTTAATTTATAATTTTGTTAATTAAAACACTCCCTGCCTTGTAACTTGGCCTTGTTGGCTCATCGACTGCAGGTTTGTTTCATTTTAGGTTTCGGTCTCAATTCAAAAAATACAAAAAGGTATCGTTTTAGTTCTTTCTGTCATCCAACAGTATTAATACTAGATATTAAACCAATATAGTATTTTTTAATAATTCACCTGTTATGAAGCATTTGCTATAACTTAGGCACTCCTTGTACATCTGTTGTTTCAATACTTTATATCTGAAATGTGATATAAGTAAATAACCCACTATTTTTAAGTTTTACTCAGGTCCTGTATCTTTATTATTACATTTGTTAATTTTTTTATATAAATGGATCTGTATACATGTAAATGTAGTCACCATTCCTGAGCAGGCTGAACAAACTTTTGTTCTGAGCATTGTTTGAGCATTATTCTACTGAAACCAGGCCAGCTCCACCAATTACCATATTCAAGAAGATAAAGAAATATTACTGGTGATTTCTCTTGGGTACTTCCACCTTTGTACTATGTGTGGTACCAGGCAAGGCAAGTGAGTATGTGCATGACTATGTGTGGCAGCAGGTGAGGGGTGTGAGGGTGTGCACAGGTATGTGTGGCAGCAGACAATGGGTGGCAGTGTGTACATGGGTATGTGTGGCATCAGGCAAGGGGTTGGTGTGTGTGCATGGGTACATATGGCATCAGGTGAAGGGTTAGAATGTGTGCATGGGTACAAGTGGCATCAGGCAAGGGGGTGGCAGTGTGTGCATGAGTATGTGTGGTGGCAGGTGAGGGGTTGGAGTATGGGCATATGTATGTGTGGCAGCAGGCAAAGAATGTGAGTGTGTGCATGGGTATCTGTGGTATCTGGTGATGATTTGGAGTGTTGCATGGGTATCTGTGGCATTAGGTGAGAGGTTGGAGTGTGTTTGTAGGTATGTGTTGTAGACAAAAAGGGGTGGCAGTGTGTGCATGGGTATGTGTAGCATCAGGCAAGAGGCTGGAGTGTGTGCATGGGTATGTGTGGCAGCAGGCAAGGGGTGGCAGTGTGTACATGGTTATGTGTGGCATCAGGAGAGAGGTTGGAGTGTGTGCATGGGTATGTACTGCTGCAGGTAATGGATGTGAGTGTGTGCATGGGTATGTGTGGTGGCAGGAGTGGGGTGTAAGTATGTGCAAGGGTATACATGGTAGCAGGCAAGGGGTGGCAGTTTTTGCATGGGTATGTGAGGCAGCAGGTGAGGAGGGAAAAAGTGTGGCAACAGGTGAGGAGTTGGAGTGTGCGCATGGGTATGTGTGACAGCAGGTGAAGGGCAGCAGTGTGTATATGGGTATGGGTGGCAGCAGGTGAGGCATGCCAGTGTGTGCATGGGTATGTGTGCAGCAGGTGAGTTGTGGCAGTGTGTGCATGGGTATGTGTGACAGCAGGTGAGGGGTGGGAGTGTGTGCATGGGTATGTGTGGCAGCAGGTGAAGGGTGGCAGGGTGTACATGGGTATGTGTGACAGCAGGTGAGGCATGCCAGTGTGTGCATGGGTATGTGTGACAGCAGGTGAGTGGGAGTGCAGTTATCCACTTCAGTCAAGGAGAAAGATCTAGGGGTACTGGTAACAGGGGACATGAATCACTTGGCTCAGCATAGGAAGTCAGCTGCAAAGGCAATTAAAATGCTGCAGTGCATCCCAGGGGAATCACCTCTAGGACAGAGTAATTCTGGCCCTGTACAGGTTCCTGGTGAGATTGCACTTGGAGTACTGAGTGCAGTTTTGGTGCCCCTATTTGAAAAGGGACATCAAACGATTGGATGGGGTCCAGTATAGTGCAACAAAGTTGATCCTGGGTGTGACAGGGAGCTCCTGCAACTCATGAGGACCAACCTTTTCTTAAATCTGTTCCAAACAGTTCTTCTAATTCTTAGCCTACTCTATCCTTTACCATTTATAGTCCACAAGGTGTGCCACCTATGAGCACCCCTCCCCTCCCCTTTCTTGACGATGCTATAGTGTCCTCTTTAATTTTCCTTTTCCCTCTCAGGTTCTCATACAGGGAGGTTATTGTGGTGACCTCTGAGCTTATGTAAAACAGGCTGTGTTTACCATTGTTGGATTTAGTATGCAATAGCATTATGTTATAAAATACCTTGCTGTATATGCCTTATGTTTATGAAACCTGTAAATGTTAAAAATACCGTGGCATTATGTGTTTTTGGTAAAGGTAAAAAGTACTAGATGACTGTATATTATAGAAATTAAGTTAGTTGTGCTATTTAAAATGCATATAAATTACTGTAAGTTGAACAAGTCTGAAATTTCATGGTAATTTGCATATATTTATTTATTTATTTATTTGGATTTTGATGACCGGGTAGGTCCACTGAGATTAACAATCCCTTTTTCAGGGACGACCAAGGGAAATACATTTCCAGCAAACAGAAAAATATGATAACAAAAAAGGGTAACAATGAGCAATATAGCAGTAAAAGGTTACAAGAACAAAAAGCACTCAGAGAATGATTGATATCAGTAATTACAATTCATGTTTCAGAGAACAAATAGTGAGGAAAAATTCTAACAAGCCATCTAGAACTGCTGAGGTGTTCAATAACAGTCTAAAGTGCTGATGTCGGTTGGGGAAAATATACACAAAGGTTGTTAGAACAATTGATGCAGTGAATCACTCATCATACTGTTCAGGTCTACATAGAATAAGGTAGCAGTATAGTGTGAGCACATGGATAAGTGTATACAGTAGGAGTAGGCTGGAATTAGACAACCGTAATTAAGGGGAGCATATTAGGGTAGAGGAGAGTAGAGTAATGGAAGGAGAGGATTAAGATGGAAGTTTTAGTAGCATGAGCAGATAAGTGGAGAAAAGAAGAGTTCTTTAAAGCATTTTTTAGATTGTGGTAAGGATGTACAGGAGAGTAGATTGTGCAGTAGGCTGTTCAATTTTTAGGGTGTTAGGAAGGAAAGGACCTTTTCCCAATGGCTAGCCATGTCCTGAGGAGATTTAGTAGAGGGAGATGAGAGGAGCATAGGGATCTCAAAATGGGCTTCAGGGTGAGCAAGTTAGAGAGAATCAGTGGTGAGGGGTGGTTTATTAGTTTGAATGTAGTACAGAGTACAGGGAAATCCAGCTTTGCCTGGCAGGACAGCCATTTGAGGGTCTCGAGGACATCGTAGTGGTGTACTTGAGCAGGTGTGTTAGCAGTGAAGTGAGTTATTCTGTGACAGGTTTGCTTTAACTTGGACAGAATAGTGGACTTAGCCAAAAGATGGAGTTGGGTACCATAAAAGAGACCAAGGAGTAACGTTGCTACTGCAAGGGTACTCTGGGAAAAAGGGGTCAGGTAAGATGTGATTCAGTATAATAGGCCCAGTATTTAGTGTGTTGTCTTGATGATTTGGTGGGCATGGGCTTCAAAGGAAAGTTTACATCCAGGGTAACTCCTAGATACTTAAAGGATTCCACCCCTTCGATGGACATGCCTGAGGAGGTGGTGATTGTAAAGGATATTTCATCGGACAAATCAAAATAGGTGTGTCTGAACAAAATGCTTTCAGTCTTCTTATTATTGAGTACCAGTAGGTCACGCCTGAACCAGTCTTTGAGTAGCCAGAAGTCTTTCTCAAGTGCCGATTTAATAGAAGAGATACTTCTTGCTGGTCTAGATAGAATGGTGTTGTCTGTGTTTAGCTGTATTTATGTATCACTGCAGTTGTTAGGAAGCACATTAATAAATATGGAAAATAGCAGCGGGCTTAGGATTGACCCCTGTGGAACACCATCCAAAATGCATGCCAGGAGTGAGGTAACATCTGACCATTTGACACACTGTTGCTGATTAGACAGGTAGTTGGAAAACCACGAGAGGGCTGTTGAGTCAAAGTCTGTGTAGTTTAGATAGAACAAGTTGGTGATTAACAAGATTGAATGCTTTCATGAGATCGACAAATACTGCACCAGTCACACATTCCTGATCCATGGCATGAAGGATATCTGAGGTGACCTGTAGGAGAGCGGATTCCAGCCTGTGCAGTTTCTGGAACTTGTGTTGAGAGATAGTGGGGGGCTTTTGTTAATTCTAGAGAGGAGTAACGCTGGTTATAAATTATTCTTTCTTGAATTTTCACTAGGGGGCACAGTATGGATCTTGTTCTGTAATTATTGGTTTGGTTAGTTGGGCTATTTTTGTGTACAGGGGCTACTATCGCTATTTTCCATTTCTCAGGTATAGATTGTCAGATGAGGGACCGATTGATTAGCATTGTTACAGGGTGGGCAATAGCAGGGGCACCAATTTTAAGAAATTTGGGTGGCAGGGAGTCAAATCATGGTGAGCTATCTGGGTTAAGTTTATTTAGGAGCTTGAGAACCTCAGCACAAGAGGCTATTCTCAGATGAAAGGAGGTAACGGGTGCACCAGGACTGGCATCTTCAAGGAGGACAGAGCTTCAGGAAGGCCCTGTTTATAGCTGTCAAGGTCCGTGAATAACTGATTTATACCAGAGGCAATTTCTTTTGGGATAGATAATACTGTACCGTTATTGAGCACAGTCAGAGGGGTGATGCGCTCTTTGCCATTGAACAGAGCATTGACATGTGTCCAGAAGCTTCTAGGGTTAGCAAGATTATTGAGTTGTAGTGATAGGAAGTATTCACATTTTGGCCTGGTGATTTTAGTTTTGTAAGCATTTTATAGATGACGATAGGTTAGCCAGTCAGAGTTGAGTCCTGTTTTTTTAAAGATCTTCCAGGCCTTGTCTCCATGGTGCATTCGATGTTGCAATTCCTGGGTAAGCCATGGTGAGTGGGTGTCCTTGGCTTGTCTTAGTTTGAATGGGGCATGAGAGTCAAGGATAGAGGAGAAGGTATTCACAAAGTAGTCCTGGGCCTGGTTTATGTCTGGGAGGAAAGTGATTGGCTTCCAATTAACTGAATTCAGATTATTTTGGAAGGCATCAGTGTTGAAGTTAGAAAGGTCTCATGAATTTATAACTTGGGGGGGTACGAGGGATGATATTCTTCCAGACACAGGTGGTGGGGGAATGGTCACTTAAAAGAGTCTGGGAAGAACCCAGCTGATGTGATGTGGTGCTTGTTATTGGTCAGCATCCAGTCCAGTAGGCTGTGTATACCAGTTTTTGTATTCAGTCATGTTGGATGCTCAAGAATTTGTTCTAGATTGGCATCTGAGAGTGCAGCTAGATAATGGGTTTTGTTATCCCCTAGCCAATCAAGGTTTAAATCACTGCATAGGATTTTGTCTCTATGAGGGAAGAGTCTCTAATCTCAAGAAGAGTTTTGGGTAGGAGGCTAGAGCAATATGGGGGGGTAGGTAGAAGCACCTTATTAGTAATTTTTTTATCTATCCAAGGATCACTGAGAGGAATAGCTGTTCAGTGTCCTGTAGCTTACAGGTCACCAGTTCAGCTCTGGTGTAAATCAGCACTCCATCCCCTTTTTTCAAGAGCTGGTCTTTCCTGAATGTGGAGAAACCTGCTAGGGCTGTCTCATGGGTCAGAATGGAGGGCTTTAGCCAGGATTCCATAATGAAAAGAATATCTGGCTTGAAGTGTTGGACCCATGCTTCTAGTGCTGACATTTTCTTTCTGATGCTCTGTATATTCATGTGGGCTACTTTGAGTCCCTTTGCACAAGACCATTCAGGGCACAATGTTAGCAATGGAGATTGTGCTCCCTTAATTGGTCCAGAGTTCAATTCAACTTCGCTGATAGGAGCAGAAGGCACTTGAGTGAGTGAATGGGGGGGAGAACATTTTTTTAGAGTGTTTCTTGCTGAAAGGTATGTACAGGGCAACTTAATTCTGCTGCACCAAAGTTAGGTCAGTTGGAGGGATGCTTGAACTGGGGGGGATAACAGCTGGATATTGAGTAGGGTTTGATATCAGCCAACCAATGGGCTGCTGGGGTGCGGGTGTGCAATCCTGATGTGGCACAACCATCAGGAGGGAACAGTTGATGAGTAATCCCTTTGTTAGGTGAAAGGATGCCTTGGTAGGATGAGGGAGAGTCAGTCATTTTAGGGAAGGGTCCTAACTGTGGTTATGCTCTTTACGGTTATGTACTTTAGAGTCCCTTTTGTGAGAAGTTAACTCATTCTACCAGAATACCACTGAGGCATATGTAGGCACCTCAGGTATGCTATTGTTGAAGCTGTTGAAGTTGTAATTTAAGTCCCCTTGGAGAGAAAGGGAAGTCCCTGCACCAGAAGACCAGTAGTGTGTAAGCTGGTGCTTCAGATCTGCTATAGAGGTTCGCTGTAATTTAAATGTCCTTATGGTGAAAGAGGGAACACCTTACTTCCCAGTATCTGTAGCATTAATTTAAAGTCCTCATGGTGAGAGAGGGGCACCTTACATCACAGTACCAGAGGGAGGTTAATGTAGGAGCTACTTCAGCTGTGAGGTTAATGGGAAATTCGATGTAGAATGGAAGAGAGAGAGAGGAACAACTCAGTAAAATGCTAGAGGTTATGTGTAGCAGAGCTACCCCTTAAAAATTTGAAGGAGAGCACAAGGGGAGGGATGGGTCTGCCTCCCATTTGCAGCAAACAGTTGTTAGTGTCAGAGGGTGTTACAACTAAAATGTTAGCTAAGAAATGCCTCTGGCAAGTGACACCAATAGGAGAAGACAGGGGCGGTGCCGAGGCAGATTTACCAGAGAGTGGGGGTGAGGGACAGTGGGCTGGCCTAAAAACAAGGTTAGATTAGCAGCAACTTCTTATAAGCAGGTCTGCAGAACAGCATTGAGCGGATTCCAGTACCATGGAAAAGGCACCAAAATTTAAAAGTTCTTTGTCCTCCGTACCTCCAAACTTGCGGCAGTGGCATCTCTGTATAGGGGCTGGGGAAAGCTTAAAGTTGAGCCAGGCCCTGCAAATAGAATAAAGAAGGGAGATTTGATGGAGGTGGTCCTGTCTGGTGCCCTGAGGGCACAAGGGTCTGAGGAAATTTAGTAAGGAGCCAAGACTAAGTTACAAATGGTGGCTGGGGGATGGGGCAGAGGGCAATGTAAGTAGCAAGGGATGGGACACAGGTGAAGCTACAGTCCTGGGGGGTGGAGTGCAGTGTGAGATACTGAATGAGGGTGGGAAAGCCAAGAGAATTAATTTGTTTCAGTGGAGAAACTGCAAGCTAGTGCAAAGTCAAGGGAAGGAAAAGGCAGTAAATAAAAATATAAAAATTCAGTGAGGAAAAACAGATAAGAGTTAGGGGAGGAAAAGCAAGGACTTTTTTTTTACTGGGAAGGGAAAGTTAACAGTACAGAAAGGTGAAAGAGAAGAAATTAAATTTAGTACTGGGGAGAGCAGACAACAAAGTTACAGTGCAAGGAATTAGAATTCAGCCATTAAACAAACATAATTAAATATTAACAGGAGGGAGCAATTACTGTTCTATGGGATAAAATATGTTTCAACAAAAAACAAGGTTAGATTAGCAGCAACTCCTTATAAGCAGGTCCACAGAATAGCGCTGGGCAGATTCCAGTACAGTGGAGAAGGTGTAAAAATGTAAAAGTTCTTTGTCCTCTGTACCTCTTAACATGCGGTGGCAGCAGCTCTGCGTAGGGACTGGGGAAAGCTTAAAGTTGAGCCAGACCCTCTTAACTCACATTGGTGGCAGCTCTGCCTAAGGGCTGGGGAAAGCTTAAAGTTGAGTAAGATCCTGCAATGCTTTGCATTATGGAAGTAGTTGTGATGCTGTGTTTCTATGAAACATGTCTTATTATCAATGCCCTTCGGGGTAACCTTTGTTTCAGTTCTTCTGTACTGAGGTTCTTTGTCTTTAGTTTGTTTTGTTTTTTCATTTGAGCTCCCACCATCCAAGCAAATAAGGCAGCCATAGAGATGAAGGGTTTTAATTGAAAAGTTTAGATCAGAGATCAGTGAGTCAGTAGGTGCTGGCTATGTGTACAGAAAAGACTTGCATAGTCTGTTGCTACAAACTGATGTATTGAAGAAGGGATATGCCATTGCTGAAGGTTATCTACTGCATTCTGAATAAACATCACACATAGATTGTGTGTTGAATTGAAGTTCAGTGTCTAGCCCATTTGTTATCCCACAACACATTCACAGGCTTGGTGTGAGAAGTGGGATAACTTGCTGGAAGCATCTGGACTGACCAAAGAGGGTTGTTTTCTGATGAATATTGCTCAGATATGCCAGGTGGACCGATGCACCAGGAGTTGCCAGAGGAGAACCCGGAGAAGAAAGTCTGTGGAGTTCTGACCAGAACCATAGCAGACAGATGGAGAGAAGCTGCTGCCTGGACTGGACCTGGGAGCTTGGAGGAAGGCCAAGCTTGAAGATGACGAAGAGATGCAGGTCAAGGCAGATTGGAGGTGTGAGAAACAACACCCAGGAGGTGGGGACCCTGATGAGGATGATCCACTGAATGAGTGGGAAATGGGTGGAGGCAGACCGACTACACAGAGAGGCATAACACTGGTGCCAGGTGCTCCTGAGGTCCCTACTGGAGAGTTTGGATAAAGAATCAGAGGAGGCTTTTTTGTGGGCGCAGTTAGAGTAGGACTCCCTGACTAATCAGGGTATTCCTTTGTTGCCTGTGTTCCCAGGTAGTTACCTGTTGGAGATGGGAGATGCAAGTATGGAACACAAAAGTGAGACCCTAGGTAAGACTGTGCCTAATGATATTGTGCTGGGGTTGAAGACTCCAAACAAGCAAGAAGAAGCCTATAAGGCTGAAGGGACATTTTCTTGTATTGATGCAGCTACATCTATTAACAGTATTTACTGGGGTATACTGGAGGCTAAAGATGCAAATATCAACAACATTATAATATGTTGAGATCAAGGAGGTGGTACATGTGTTTCATTTTTTTTTATGAAGAATCTACAAAGGAGGAGGTGGGTGGAAAATGGATTGGAACCTGTGTTGGGGGAACACCAAAAGACTGTCTACCCTCAGGTGTCTGTATCTGTAGCTAATGAAATGAATGAATTAAGAGTCATCGTGGGTTTATGTAGAGTGGTTGAACCTAGGACTGGGCCCCTGCTTAAAACCAACATGTCTCGTGGGTTGGAGTAGGTAATTATTCACCCAATAGAAATTCTTTCTATGGTACTGGACTTTACAGCCATCTGGATTTTCAGTCAATAAAATATGACATACTATCCCTAAAAGGAGATAGTTCTGGGAAGGTAAGGTTAGTCTCTGTTGAGAAATGTGTTAATGCCTCAGGGCAAAGAATAATGATATCCACTATGTTTATGATAGAATGTTTATCATTAATAGGGACCCTGAAACAGGGTTTCTGAAGATGGATGGGTGGAGGATCCATCCCTTCCTGGGACAGGAAGTAAGTAAACAGTCTGCAATAATTGCTTCCCTCTTAAGGTGGGGGATAGGTGACAGGGAGCTCCTGCCACTCTTGAGGACCAACCTTTTCTTAAATATAAACCTGAGAGTTGCATATGCTGCTATTTTAAATGAACAATTGGACTAGGATTTGCTTTTAATAGGAAATAAATAAATACTGACAATTGCTTAGTGATTGGAGCCCTGCAACGAAAAACCAGAAGCAGGAAGAGAGACTGTAGTTCGGGACTGTGCAAACGAACTACAAATTAGTCTAATTTATAACTTTTATTTAGAATTTTTAACTTCTGGCTCTCTATATCCTTAGAAAGTCCCTCACTAGACCTGTGAGCAAATAAAAGTAACGTTGGGCTTTATTTCAAAAATGAGGGGTCTGTGAGACACTTCGGTCTGTATACACTAACAAAGTCCACTCCGGCAAGTGGAGCGCAAATCGTGTGTGGAGACACGCGCAGAGACACGCGCGTCGCGTGTCTGCTGTGTCCGCTGGGGACACTGGGGACCATTTGGGGGAAATACTACTGAGGCTCAGCAAACATACGTGAAGTTTGGTAAGTGAGCCCTAAAACTGCAAACATTTAAAAAGTCCTTATATATTTAAGTACTGGGACCTGAACAAACAATAAAAATGGCCAACACAAGGCAAAAAAAATTAAAAGGCAGAAAATCATGCCGAGAGTGCCATATGTATACAGATGATGGCGCTAACACTGAGTTTACTTGTGACAAATGTGCCACTAACTGTGAATTACAAAAGAAAATACTTGAACTTGAGGCCAGAATACAGACCTACAAAGACATATCTAAATTAGAAGACTACATAGATGAGGCTGTATGTGATGTCAGTACTAGACAAATGCTGATTCTAAATAACTCAATTCACCTGGACAGTATTAATGTCAACAAGGAGACTAATGATGTATCCCAGGCACTTATTACAGTAGATGTACTAAACAGATTTGAGTGCCTTGCTAAAGATGAGTCTTTAATTATTGGGAATAGTTCGCTAAGTGAAATTAATTCATCTAAAAATACACAATGTGTGCAGGTACCAAATGAAGTACCAGGAGGTACCACAAATTTGGATAACCCCATAAACTTTGTTGGAAAAATACCAACTGGTAAAAATAAATCGAAAGAAAGGGATATTTTGATAATAGGAGATTCAATTATCAGGGGCATAGACACATATATTTGTTATAATAGAAATGAACATACTACAGTTAGCTCCTTATCGGGAGCTAAAATTCATGACATAGTTGGTATGTTGCAAGGTCTCTTTGAAAACACAGAAACCCCTCTAGTTATTTTACATGTGGGGTCAAATGACGTAGGTAAAACCAATTGGAGCTTCATGCATAGGGACTACAAGATTATTGTTGATGCAGTAAGGAATTATGGTGGGGAAATTATTATTTCTGGAATAATCCCTATGCAGGGAAACAAAGCATTCACAAACAAAGAGATATCAATAACAAATGGTAAACTCAGACAATTTTGTATTGAAGAAGAGATTGGTTTTATGGATAATGAAAAAACATTCAATAGAGCTTCTTTATACAGAAAAGATGGTGTCCATCTAAACTATGCTGGAGTAAGGATTTTGGGTAAAAAGGTTCAGGAGGTTGTAAACTTCCATTTAAACTGGACAGAATGGGATACGCAAATTAAAAACTTGAATGTAAACCCATCCTCATCTGATGACACTATGGAGTGGAATGCTATATTGATAAATGCACATAGCTTACAAAACAAATATGATGAGCTAACAATAATCCTACGTAGTAATAAAGTACACATAGCCTTGATCACCGAAACATGGTGGGATGAAAATGATGAATGGGACAAGGAAATTGTGGGGTATAAACTCTTTTCCTATTGTAGAAAATATAGAAAGGGAGGAGGATTGGCAATTTATATTCACAACGATATTGTCTCAGAAAAACTAAAATGGGATGTAGGTCAAACTGAACTCCTTTGGGTTCAATTATCACCGATAAACAGACCTAAAATCATATTAGGGCTACTTTATAGGCCACCATCTATGTCACGTGATGACGATAAAATTTTACTGAATATATTTGAGAAACTGGACACAAACACAAGACTCTTGATAACCGGTGATTTTAACTTACCAGATATTAACTGGGTAAAGGGTATGGGCACTTGTCCCCTTAAAAGGCAATATATTGATATAATGGACCACAGGGGCCTTGTCCAGCTAGTACACGAAAGCACAAGGGGCAATAATACTCTCGACTTAATTTTTACTAATATGGGAGATATAGTAAATTCCGTGGCAGTTAGAGCCCCATTAGGTAACAGTGACCATAATATCGTATCATTTAATATAAAAGAAATTGAAACTAACAAGCCCACGGGAGCTACTTTAAAACTAAATATGGGGAAAGCTGATTTCCATAATATGAGAACTAAATTGAGCTACTGGGATTGGATTTCTGAATTTAACAATAAATCTATACAAAGCATGTGGGATTCTCTCAAAAATAAATGGGACAAATTGCTTGCTGAATTCATCCTTGTAATAACCAAATATCACAAGGATAGAGCTATAAGACCTGCCTGGCTCAACATAAAAATTAAAAGGCTAATAAACAAAAAAAATAGATTATTTAAGAAGCTAAAAGCTCACAAAACAGTTAAGTTATATACAGAGTATAAGGAATGCCAAAAAAAAGTTATAATCAATATTAGGAAAGCTAAAACCACATATGAGTATAACCTTGCTAAGAAAGTACAGGATAATAAAAAAGCCTTCTTTTCTTATATTAATAATCAGAAGAAGACATCAAACAGTATAGGACCTTTCACTATTGATGATGGATCCCCAGCTTCTAACCTACAAATGGCAAATATTCAAAATAAATACTTCTGTTCGGTTTTTAATTCTAACGATAATGATACATATAACACAAAACAACCTCTTGACCAAGAAACGATAAGTATAAACCCAGAATACATATTTAAACAGTTAGTTGGACTTAACCCAAATAAATCTCCCGGCCCAGATGGTTTGCATCCTAGAGTTCTAAAGGAATTGGCAAGAGAATTGGCCTATCCTCTGACACATATATTCCAAACTTCTATAAATACTGGATCTGTCCCTCATGACTGGAAATGAGCAAATATTGTACCCATTCTAAAAAAGGGACCTAGTACTCATCCAGAAAACCTTCAACCCATAAGTTTGACATCAATTCTGGGAAAACTCATGGAGAGCATAATTAAAGATATACTAACAGAACATATCGAGGTACAAGACATGAGGGATCCTATACAGCACGGGTTTGTGAAGAACAGATCATGCCAGACAAATTTACTGTCCTTCTATGAAAGAGTTAACAAAGAATTGGACAGTGGGAACCCTGGGGATGTGGTATTTCTCGATTTCGCAAAGGCCTTCGATAAAGTGCCACATAAGGAATTGCTGTCAGTGTTGGAAAACAAAAAACTACCCAATAACATATGCAGATGGATTTCTGATTGGCTGTGGGCTAGAAAGCAGAGGGTGGTCATAAATGGGGAATATTCTGACTGGGCATTGGTGACCAGTGGTGTGCCTCAGGGATCAGTGTTGGGCCCCATTTTGTTTAATGTATACATTTCGTCTTTAAAGATTAGGAATACTAATATATGGATGCAAAAATTTGCAGTCGATTGTAGATTGGGTGTGGTCACAAATAAAGATGAACTTATAATAGCATTACAACATACACTGGACTTAATATATGAATGGACAATTAGCAATAAGTTAGGCCTAAATAAAGCTAAATGTAAAGTCATGCATATGGGGAAAAATAACATAGAAGCAACTTATCAAATAGATAATACTACACTTGGGGTCATATCGGAAGAAAAAGACCTGGGAATTATAGTTACCAAAGATCTGAGGTTCAGAGTGCAATGTAGAAACCAACTTAGGAAGGCTAACCAGATTCTAAATTGTATACTTAAGCATATAACGAGTAGAGATAGGAATGTGTTGATGCCTCTGTACGTTGCATTGGTCAGGCCACATTTGGAGTACTGTGCAAGGGTTTGGTCACCATATAACAAGGAAGACATATTAAATATAGAGGGAGTCCAGAGAAGATTTACAAAAAAAAATAAAAGGATTAGAAAATAAAACATATTACAACAGACTGGTCAGTCTAAATCTTTATTCTCTACAGTATCGTAGAATAAGAGGAGATCTATGTTTCCTATACAAGAGTATGGAGGATGACAAATTAATAAAAGAACTGGGGTTCACATATAAACTTGGGAGAACTAGTTCAAGAAATCATAATAAACAGTTGTACCAACAAATTTGGGAACATAACTTTCGAAAGCACTGGTACAGTTTAAGAGTTGTGGGAACTTGGAATAAACTACCAAAGGAAACTGTAAATAGTACAACAATTAATCAATTCAAGAATGGGATAGATCTATTTTTTTGGAGAAAATAAATTCATATGTCAATAAAATTGGAAGGCGAGCCTTATAGGATGGTATTCTATCCTCGGCTTGAATCAACCTATGAAACCTATGAAATCTGTTGCAACAGTTCTTCTATTTCTTAGCCTAATCTATCCCTTACAATTAATAGTCCATAAGGTTGGCCACCTATGGACACACCCTCCCCTTTCTTGATGATGCTATAGTGTCCTCCTTAATTTTCCTTTTCCCTCTCAGGTCCTCTTACAGGGAAGTTATTGTGGTGACCTCCAAGCTTATGTAAAACAACAGGCTGTGTTTATCATTGTTGGATTTAGTATGTTATAGCACTATGTCATAAAATACCTTGATGTATATACCGCATGTTTATGAAACCTGTAAATGTTGAAAATATCATGGCACTATGTGTTTTGGTAAAGGTAAAAAGTACTAGGTGACTGTATATTATAGAAATTAAATTGTAAATTGCTGTAAGTTGAACAAGTCTGACATGTCATGGTGATTTGCATATATCACATGATGCTTTGCATTACGGAAGTATGTGTGATGTTGTGTTTCTTTGAAACTTAGCTTATTGTCAATGCCCTTTGGGTTAAACCTTGTTTCAGTGCTTCTGCACTGAGGTTCTTTATTTTTAGCTTGTTTTTTTTTTTATTTGAGCCTGCACCATCCAAGCAAACAAGGCAACCATAGGGATGAAGGGTTTTAAACTGAAACGTTTAGATCAGAGATCAGTGAGTCAGTAGGTGCTTGCTAAGTGTAGAGGAAAGACTTG
Organism: Neoceratodus forsteri; assembly: GCA_016271365.2. NCBI lineage: Eukaryota > Metazoa > Chordata > Ceratodontiformes > Ceratodontidae > Neoceratodus > Neoceratodus forsteri. The sequence continues at coordinate 59,444,577 of CM028137.1, forward strand.
CATTGTCTGTTGCTAGATACTGATATACTGAAGAAGGGATATGCCATTGCTGAAGATTTTCTTCTGCATTTTGAATAAACATCACACTGAGATTGTGTGTTGAACTTGAAGTTTGGTGTCTGGCCATCTATTATCCCACAACCCCTCCACACTGGGAATAGGGGACAAAATGTTTGAGAAGAGACTGCAAGAGCTCAACATCTATTCCCTGGAGGATAGAAGGAAGACAGTCGATGTGATTGAGACCTTCAAGTACAAAAAGGCATAAACAGAGTTAAAACAGAGGGTTTATTTAAGTTAAAAGTGGGGAGGGACACCAAGGGACACAGTATGAAATTAGAGGGAGGAAGATTTAAGATGGAGCTAAGGAGGCGCTATTTCACAGAAAGGGTAGTAGCTGGTTGGAATGCACTGCCACAGGAAGTGGTATCACTATGGACAATGAACAGCTTCAAGATGGCGTCTGGGTCAAAGGGAGAGTCACTACTGAGAAAAAGATTGGGGGAGGTAAGTTGGAGACATGGGGTAACAAGTCAGAAGGGTGCTGCTAAGTGGAGGGGTTGCTGCAGTTTAATAAACTGGGTGCTGCACACTCAGGCAGACTCAGATCAAAAGGCCTGTATCTGTTGGTAATTGAGATTGGGGATGGGGAGGAACACAGCACATTGGCACAAATATCTAAACACTCCCAGAGGACAGACTTCTAAGTACCCTTAGAGCAGCCTTGGATAGTCTAACGTTACTTCAGAACTTGCCCTCTGGGAGGGTTTTGTGAATGCTGACTCATGGGATGTGTCGGCCTGCATCTGCCTCAAGCACCCCTTGCACCATGCTGGAGCCCATTTTGTGCCACAAGGATGGCATGAGTCTGTATGTGTTTGCTGCAGGCTGCTTTTGTGAATAGCACCCGGTGCATCTTTTAGCACAAGGGGCATGTTGCACCATTTCTTGTGGCACAAGCCCCTTGCACCATTCTGGGAGCTTTGTGAACTGAACCAAAGTCACAAACACATTGGCTAGTTACTAGGCAGACTGAACTGCTTCAAACAGCAAAGAATCCACTTCTGTCTGATTCTGTGGATAGCGCACATATCTAATCTATATTTCCCAAAATTTGCACAGTCTACATAAAACTGGCATGTGGTCCCTCATCACTTATACTTTTGTACAACAGACAGTACTAGTAAACTTTATGTCTTCTCCAATTTAACCACTCTTATATAGCCCACAGTTCAGTCATGTATCGTTAGCATGACAGTTATTCAATAATCTTTTAAGATCAGTCTCACTTTTAACTCTTTCTAGTTTATGTTGCAGTCCCATAAAAAGTGATTAAAAGTGAAGGCAGCATCAAGTTACCAAGCAAGGTATTTTGGAACCCGCCAACATTTAAGTGGCATAATAGAATTTACTATTTATTTATTTATTTATTGGAATTACAGTACCTTTGAGTCAGGGGCTCATTTACAAAAGCTCAACATCAGAGAATAACAGTTTACAAGTTTTAGTGCATAGTGCAGAAAATAACAGTAAACAAAAACAGTAAGTATTGGGTGACAGAATAAAAAATAATGTGGAATGTTAGGAAAATATTAATAGCATCACATCTTTATAGCATCTTTAATGTTTGGTTGACAATGATGTATGACATATCAGATTTACACCTGTATCTGTTGTTGATCAAGGACTGAATGGGTGAAGAATCTGAGGTATCCTGATCGGAAATAGAGGTTAGTCTGCACTGTGAATGTGCATAAATCATCTGCGATACTCTCTCAACAAACAGGCAGTTCCTACTTGACAATGTTCAGTGCAATCAGTGGGGCAGTGTAGGTCAGCCTCCTCTATGACTGTGTATAAAGCATGTAGGTTATCCCTTCACCTGCAAGGTGGTCCCTCTGTGACAACGTTCAGTAGGGCAGTATAGGTTAGCCTGCCCTGTGACTGTGTATGAAGCATCTAATATACCCACTCACCTGCAAGGTGGTCCCTCCATGATTAAGTTCAGTATGATTATCAGTGGGCAGCATTATGTTAGCTTGCTTCATGACTGTGAATGTTGTACCTATCATATAGAAAGGACTATGGTCTCCAATACTCTTAAACTGGTACCTTGTATGAATGCTACATTACCTAGGAAATAACTAAATAACCAGCTAATGCAGTACCTAAACAAATACAAAGAGCTAAATTTCAACAAAGTTTAATGTATGGTCAAAAATGAAGCTCATGTGCAATATCACATTTTGTATACCTAGTTCCCACTTTTTTTGAGATATAAATACACTGACCATCCCAATTTACCAATTTTATGTAGAGAATGTGTGCCATAGATAATATACAGTGGCTGTCTTTGCTCTATGAAACAGAATGCAATTGCATATGCTGATGTTTCATACCTGTGGGTATCCATAGAGCCCCAAAACTCTAGCCATGGGAAGTGCGGTATTTGATTGCAAATCTCCAATAATGCCAGATAATATTGGATGAGACTGACATCTGTAATTGGGAACAGCCTTTTTTCCTCCAGATACTATCCAAAAAGTTCCACCAAGTGCTGTAGCTTCTGAATTGCATGAGTCAAACATCTTAAATCCCACTGTAATGTTTGGCAAAATTTGAGGATTTTGATTCAACTCACCTATGGCAAAAGCCATTGCAAGAAGGCACTGGTATGACTGGATGTCAAATCTAAAAAATAGTGTTCATTGTTATACACGTGGTCTCTCTATATCAAGAGCTACTATGATTATTCCCATAATTGTATAGCAGTTGTATTATCCATACAGTATGCTACTATAAACTACAACATGCTTGGCTCACCTGATAACTGCACAGCTTGCCACACTTAACAACATAGGCGGCCTTCTTAAAGCTTTTTACAAAATAATAAATCAAAACAGAAAATGACACACATAAGTCAT